>CP125840.1:32742183-42742183 GCA_030408175.1 Trifolium repens | reverse complement strand
TCTGGTCAGGTATAATATATAATGTTTTCTGCACTTGTTCTTGGGTGATGTATATATTGTTCTGTTTGTTGGTGGGGTTAAGTGGGTTTTGAAATTGTTTGTAGGTATTGTTGGTTTTGGGTGCAGCAGGAGGTGTGGGTCTTGCAGCTGTGCAAATTGGAAAAGCATGCGGGGCTGTTGTCGTTGCTGTTGCTAGGTACTCTTTTGCTTTTGCATTTTCTGTGCACAATGGCTTTATGCTTTGAATAGGGTTCAGTTTGGCTTCTAGCTCCCATGAGCTTCTTAGCTAAAATGAATTTATGGATTTTTATTCATAGAGAAGTCTTTGTAAACTTAAAAGTTGTTTTATGGATAGGTTGAATGAGAGAGTTTCTGAAAAAAAGAAAAGAAACGAGATGCATGCGTTAATTTTAGCTTATATAACGAGAAGCTTTCGTTCCACATTTCTGCATTTTAATATCTTAATTGATGTCCATTGGAGTTGAGTGTTTACTGTTTTGCATACTCTGGTGTCAGAGGAGCTGAAAAGGTGCAGCTCTTGAAATCACTTGGTGTGGATCATGTGGTGGACTTGGGTAATGAAAATGTCACCGTAAGTGTCAAAGAGTTCCTTAAGGTCAGAAGACTTAAAGGGGTCGATGTCCTGTATGACCCAGTTGGAGGCAAGCTTAACAAAGAATCTTTGCGGCTTCTGAAATGGGGAGCTAACATTCTAATAATTGGGTTTGCAAGTGGAGAAGTTCCTGTCATCCCTGCTAACATAGCCCTTGTTAAGGTACATCAGGAATGGAGTTCAGACTGTGCAATTACCTTGTCTTGCTTGATCACTAAATAACTTTATATGTGGACAGCTTGCTGCTTGATCTGGTCATGCATTATTCACATACACTTTGAATTTAAAATTACATTTTAATAAGAATCATTTTGAAATCAATCTCTTCTTTCTTCTCTTCAATGATTGATATAATGACTGTAGCTTTTGTTGTTTGATAAACCTCTAAGGCTCCGTTTGGCCCGGCTTATTTTTTACTTTTCTATTTTGCTTAAACGAAATATAGAAGTATAAAATTATATTTGACACTATTTCTCCTTAAAAGTATTAGAGAAATAAAGTAAAGAAGAAAAAAATAAAGAAAAGTGAAGTCAAACACAATTTTTTCCTTCTTTACTATTTTTAAGGAGAAGAAAAAAAGCAGAAAATAAGCCGGGCCAAACGGGGCCTAAATATCCCACTTCCCAAAACAATGTTCTCAATTACATGTACGGATGTACCCGTACCAGCACACATATTCAATTTATACATTACAATTTACTTGTAATGTTGCTCACTTTTAGTTTTTGTTAAATTGGTGAGCAGGGTGCTAGGGTGTTTAATTAACATGCACATACTTTTACCTGTAACCTGAACATCTTTAATATAAAAAAAATGTTTGCTAGGGTATTTCAAATGACTGTGCTGTACATAAGTTTGGATATTAAATATTATAATCTGTAACAGAAAAAACGTATCTGGCTTTCTGTCGTGATGCAAACATATGACTGTGTTCTCTCTTTTTCTTTCATTTTTGGCAGAATTGGACAGTACATGGCCTGTATTGGGGTAGTTATAAAATACACCGCCCAGTTGTTCTTGAAGACTCTCTGAAGGAGCTACTGTCTTGGTTGGCAAAAGGCTTAATTTCCGTTCATATTTCTCATTCTTACAGCCTGTCAGAGGTCAGAAATTCCCTTGTCTTAACTGGTCTAATAATTTGGTATTTCTTTCTCTTCTCTCTAATTCAATGTACATTCAAGATTTGACCTTTTTGTTAAAAGAGATTTCACTACTGCTGTAACTCTTTGAAGGAAACTATTGCTTTAGGTAGTTCACTAGTATTATCTAAATCAGCATGTTTACTGGCCTTATTCTGGTGTTGACTTTGGTTTAAATGGGGATCTTATCATAATATATATAGCTCAATGTTTACTTTTTCTTGGGGTTCTATTTGATCAGGTTATAATTAGTGTGTGGTTAGGGTGGGAAAATAGGAATGTTTACACATATATTCTTGCCATTTAGACTTGAAGGTAACAAAGCATTTATCTAAATAGGAGTGCATGGCATACTAGTTGTGATATCAATGACCAATGGGCAATTGTTAATACGATAAATGTTATATATATAGTTTTACAGTTTTAGTGGAATATTTAATGGATGATGTAGGTGTAATTTATAATAATTGGCTCATTATAAAGGTTAAATTTATAATTATACTTACCATTTTGTGAAAAGAACTTTTTAGCCTGAAATTCGGTGTCATTTTTGTTCTTGCAACTGTAAGGGTCGAGCAATTTAGTCCCTCAAATTTACAAAATAGCATTTGTCTTATTCTCTGTACATGTATTCTTTGATGATCAATGGGGGTTAGTACTATATGATGTGTAAACAATTTCTTATTGTTGCAGGCCAACCTCGCCTTCTCTGCCATAAGAGATAGGAAAGCCATAGGGAAAGTGATGATTGTATTCGATGAGAAAAGTACAAGATCTAAGCTGTAATCTTGCTGAAACTATGCTATAAAGTTGACAAAATACTCCGGGCACTCAAACATCAGAGGATCCATATTAGAGACCAAGGAGATGCCAGTATAAAAGAAAACAAAACCAAATAAGATAGCAATAACTGCCAAAATGTTGTAGAACAACAATGCTATTAATTACAAATAATGGTATTATGATTCACACAAATTGCGATGTGGTCTACAAACGTGTCTACCTGTCTCTATATTCGTTATTAAGTATAAAGGAAATTTTTGGGGGAATACATGCGGCGATAGTTTCTATTGAGTCGTGCGTTTAGTGCATTCCAATTTCTAACAATATGCATTACTGCAAACTGTTCACTTCTAGATAATATCCCAATATCCAATTTACTGATAGAATGACCCTATGGCTATCATCAATTACCACACGATCAGCTCCCTTGTCTTCTCTAGTTACTCTCAGAGGAATCTCAAAACCTCTATGTTTCTCCTGTCCTGCTGATATTACAAATCACAAGTGATGATAACATCTAGTATTTAAAAAGTTTGATAAAAATTCCTTTAAGCGAGCAAGGTGTATCTCAAGAGTTTGATAACAGTTCCTTTAAGCGAGCAAGGTGTATCTCAGTTAGGAGAAAATATACTGTTGTGTCATATGTATGTTCCTCTGCGGTATACAAGCATGTTACATTGGTCCATGCATGTCCATATGTATTTATAAGAGAGGCATGAATGTACCAATGTAACATGATTTTAGTATTTGCTTACTGCAACAAAATTCCCACCAACATATTTTTTTTAATTGTTTACTGCAACAGAATTCCCACGGGCTGGTGTAAGTAAGTTAACACATTCAACAAGCAATTTATTTGCTTTAGCAATTGCTATCAATTTATCTCCTTTTCAATTTTGTTTCATTTTTTTACACAATATTTACAAGCAAAATATACATATTTACATATAAGGAGAATAGTTTATTGCTTGATTTTGAGGCATATTATTCACAAATAGTGCTTGAAATAGTTCATCTGTGCCTTATTTAACATTTTAGGAAGCGAACATACTCCTTCTGCAACATCTCTCCCCCATTTACTTGATCAAAGCTGCATCTGTAAAAACTGATACAAAAAAGAGAGGCTGTATGTAAGGATGAGGAGAATCAACTTCATTAAATGATCTTAAAGAGGCTAAAATGAAGTACTCTATCCGTTCTAAAATAAGTGACATTTAAGATTTTTTCACATAAGAAAAATAATAAATGAAAGAATATATGTAACAATTTTACAACATTGTCCTAGTTAACATATACACTAATTTTATTATTGATTTAAAATATATTCTTTTGAGGTTGATTAAATCATAACATGCGACCAACTACAAAGCAAGGGGGATGGTAGCGTATGAAAACAGATTATGCAGAAACAGTGATTTTATAAAAGAAGCTGACGACACTATCTCGGTATCTGAAAGTATATATGCAGAAGCAATAAGTAATTAACTATGAATAACTTGTTTTTTTTATAAAATTTCATGAATCTTTTTATAATTATGAAATATCGTGATTAATCTACTGTATTTCATTCAACAATATACTTTCATTCGATAAATAAATATCAAGAGCAATATTAGATTATATGAATGTTTGATTTATCTTCTTTTTATGACAGATTTATATTTAGTATGTAGGATGACCATAAAAATATCACATGATTTGATGGTAGGATTGAAAAATTGCATACTACAGAAAATTATTCAATTATATACGCCCAACATGGATCACTAATGAGCCATTAATTTCAAGTTTCCAACAGCATGCAACGCTACTATATCATGTGTACCTCAACTTTATTGAAAATGTCAAAAATCAAGGATTCAATTTTAGAAAAACAGAGGGAATGAACACAATAGACAAGTTCACACTTAACAGTAAGATGATGGCAGACAGCATACCTTCCATCCATTCCAGCAATTAGGACGGTGTTTTGTGATCCGAATGCCACAATGAATTTGGTGCTTTCAGGCAAGCGGAACTGTGCAAATGACCATTCTGAGCTAAAATATTTTGGTAAAACCCCTACAATATTTTCAGAGGTAATAGGTGAGAACAAAAAAAATAAATGTACCATAAATATTATGCAATTTTCCATCTTAAAAAGTAAGCTAAAAAATCATGAGTTGATATATAGAGAACATCCTTAAATATAATAAGGCTTCTACTAGAGAAGATAGTACATGCTTGCAAGGAGTTGATTCTCAAAGAAGCAATGCTATGTCGATAACTCATAAACCAAGAGAATAATTAAATAAATAAAGAATCAAACAAACCTAATGCGCAAAATCATTGATTTCATGTAGATTTGTGCAGGAAAAAATGTTGATGTTACCCTGCACAAATCCAAAAGTAAATCTAATGGAGCACAAGAAATTGATTTTGTGTCATATGTCTAGAATTAACCTTCAAAATAGAATTAACAATTCAAACAAAGCTAGCATGCACATAGTGACAGAGTCATGCCCTGTCATGGGGAAGGGGTTGATTTTTTTTTTTTGTGAATTATCTCATTTTATACCTAGCTTGTACATAAAAATATAGGAGACTTCAGACAGCTGATTAGATATGAACCAAGTGATTCCATTACGTTTTCACATGATAAAGCCTACAAATTATCTAAAAACTGCCCAAACATAACGTCACTCCCTGGGCTGGATAAGTATTCGAATTGGTAAACTGGAAAAAATGATCCGAATGAATCTCCAAATTATAATAATTTCAGGTCCCCTACATTACAAAAGTATAACAATTTTACCTCTCATGAAAGATAATGATGAATTGGGGTTGGCACCGGTATTTGGAGAAACCAGAGGATCTAAAGCAGTTGACGAATTCTGATGAAGCAGTACAGGCCCTTGGACAGCAGTTGGACGTATTACACTATCCTCCCCAAACACTCTCACTCTCAAGTTGAATATATGAACAGTTCCTTTGTCGCTTGATGCTGCCAACCATTGGACATTTGGAGACAGAGCTATACTGTTGATTTCAGCCCTATCCACCCCTCTTCTTACCTTACATGAGAGAGAAAATGGATTATTGAAAACGAAAAGGAGAAAACTGATAAAGAAGATCAAACTAATTCCTATAGAAAAGTAGTTCCACTTCCAAAGTTTTGTGGACAACCCAAGAATATTGAGGTGTAAAAGCTTATTGTCAGAAAAAAAAAATAATGCAAGACATGCTAAAACATTGTTATTGTAAGTAGAGTTTTCCAAAAGTTGCAAAGAAAATTGTTATATTTCATATGTATTTAAGAATGACCAAGAAGCAGGGTTGTTAAACACAATAAAAAACTTACAACAATGCAAATGCCTTACTAGACTTAGATGAAGTTTGCTCTATTTTCTCACTTTTAATCAATCATAAGAATATGGAAAACTTCTCAACAAAATAAAGCATTTAAAAAATTATTTTCCTGTCAATCTATCTCATACTATACCAATGTGAAAAAAAAAAGTCTGGAAAAGGAAAATATAAAAACAGCAAGTTCAGCATAATAATGATTTATCACGATGATTAAATACATGGTGCAGTGACCTACTTCTTGTAAAAGAGACCCATCCATTGTATTGAAGATTCTAATCAAAGTGCCCTTCAGACTAGCAGTTGCAAGAAGGAGACCGTCTGCCGTCAGAGTGAAGCATGCAATTTGGGAATCATGGGCATTGATTGATTTTGTCACATTCAATCCAAAGTGTTCAACTCGAACCTGTCCTTTGTGACGACCTGGACAAGCCAAAACAAATGTATTTGAATGGTATGAAAGACAGCACAACCCCCTAGGATTTGACATAGTTTCAATTTGATGAAGAAGCTTCAAATCTATGAAGTTATAAACATAGATCTTGTGCTCAAGAACAACCACAATTCGATCACGTCTTAATTTCACCCCACGAACTTCAGATCTAAATGTGAATTCACCAATGCACCTGCTCTGATGGTCATCCCAAATCAAAACTTTATTGGGTGGATAATGGGAATTAGCTACAGCACCAACCAGTGCTAGGATATTGCTGCGGAACAGCATCTCTACAATTTTGAAACCGCCACTCTTTAAATCACGTCGGAAAGTTTCTTTGAAAGGTTCACAATTATAGATACGAAAACCATGACTTGTTCCAGCAGCAACACAACCGTAGTCCTGATTCCATGAAATTGAGAACAAATCAGATTCATCACTGTCGTTGATATCTGCATCGGGCCGGGAAAGAGAAGAGGAGGCCCCACTATTGGGGTATTCACAATTTTCAATCCTTGAATTTGGAAATATTCCTTGAGATGAAGAAACAGACGGATTCATATGAGATGAGGGGGAATCTGCCAGCATTTTCTGCATTCAATGACCACATTTGAGGAAGGTATCAAAGTGATTACTATTGTAACAAACAAAAAATAACACTTCCATATTACATGAAATAAATGTTTAATCAGATCAGACTCGTATATTTGCAAGTTGCAACCTGGGGGATGAAAGTAGCGGGAGGGCGTTGTCAGCAATATTGATACAACATTTATATTACTACCGCCTTTGCATGTATTTAAGAATAGCTGAGTGTCTTACTAGTAATTGAAATAAGTAAAGAGGGATTAAACCGGAAGGGTAATCCACAAGATGTTTAGGAATTCAAATTTAATAAGTTTGGATTGAGAATTAGATGCTATTAGAGACTCGTGAATTGACGAACTGCAGATAAAGAGCATTTCCATTATGTATTTAGGCATATATATTTATTTCAACAAATATGTCAAAAAAACCCCGAGCTTTTCCTAGACAGCTAAACTCACTCACAGCACAATTTTTTCAATTAAAAGAAAAATACTAACTCAAATGACATGATCTATATGTCCACTCTGTACTACTTCTTCAGCTCAGTCCTTTCCTATCTCATTATCTAGGCAACATCATGTTTATAAAGTAAATAACGTCATGTTTCCTCTACACCACAATCAAAATTTTAATGCAGCACATTCATTGGTAGGTTGATAGGTTCATTATTCATATCTTCCACGAACTTACGTACCCTATAGTTGCAACTCCTCCTAATTTTCTACAGGTTTTCTGTTTTCATGAATCAGTTCCAGCACCACCAGAACCCGAAGCTAATATACATCACCTTATCTGACAACCTATAATTCCAATTTCATTAGACTTCTCCAATCAACTCTACCCATACAACAGATAAATGCAAAGCAACCAACCATATGTAATAATACTACTACTAAATACTAATAATAAAATCAATAATAAAGTCTTCAGTTATTAGACACAAGTTTATAACAGATACATCAGTTATTCAATATTCAATGACCGAAGGAAGTATTCCTTATTAATTTTATTGTCAACGACTCAATGTTGCTTCCGAATTACCATAAATTAACACAAAGTTCACACAGAACACTAAAAAAATGCAGTTAAGATTAAGATATAATCATTCAAAGCCAACAAACAAAGTCCATCATGTATGCAAAGAAATGTAAAAATGTGATTGAGGCAAGAGGGTACCGGTGGCAGCAATCAATCACCCAAAGCAGAGCTACTTTGATCAAAAACAGCAAATTATCTCACTCTTCCCAGCAAAGATTTTCACTTCATGAATTCTACATATACCCCAAGAATCAAGATCAGTATTTTGAACATGGAAAACAGAAAAATGAAGTCTTTAACAGCAAAAACGAAAAACCCAAGAAGGAATTGACGATCAATGTATAAAAAAACAAAATTGCGAGAGATTATAAAGAGGAAAGGTTGATTTGGGTTTAGGAAAATGGAATTGAAAATGAAAAGCATAATTAAGATTGTGAAATGAAATGATAAGAAGAAACACGTAATTGTTTTACCAGAGGCGAAGAATTGGGGATCGGAATCGGAATCGGAATCGTAAACGTGAATGAATGAATATTCTGTTACCTCCTCCTAATTCTCAATTCCTGTATGTATCTGGACTTCGTTTCGTTTCGTTTCATTTCATTACCTGTGGATTTCGTTTTTTTTTTTTTTGCTTCCATTTTGTTTATTGTTTATTAAATGAAAACAAAATATCAACAACGTGTTGTACCTCATCATAATTCATAGTAATAAAAAAACAATAACTACATCAAAATAATGCTATTATTTTTTATGTTATATTGTATGGTTGGTTTGTTTTTTATGTTATATAGTAGTTGGTTTGTTTTAGCTTTTTTAATAATGATTTTTATAAGGTATTATATTTTTGTTAAAACAAATTTAATAAAGTTTTTTTTATAAAATTAGTCAAAAAAAAAAAAGTTTTTTATAAAAGTTTCAAATGAAATTTTTGTTTAAATAGTTTTTCTTAAAATGTTGTTTTAAGTATTTTATTAAAAATGAAAAAAAATTGGATCATAATTTTTTTAAAAAAAACTCTAAAATAATAAGCTATTTTAAATAGCTTTTTCATAAAAATAATTTTGTGAGAGATTTGGTATTTTAAATTGGTATTATATTTGTGATTAGTTTTAACAAAAATAAATTGGTGTTATGATGTTAGTTTTAAATGAACTCCATATATTATTTAAATTTGTAGATGTCATACAATATATATAAAAAATACAACAATACAAATTTAGGAAATTTCTCTATATACTACATTGAAATAGTGTCTAGGGGTGGGCAACGGGCGGGTACGGGCCCAATTTGGCAAAGATGTATGAAACCGATTGGGCTATATGAATGCCCAATTCCGACCATATTTGGGTTCGATTTGGGCGGGTTTCGGGTCAAGCGGTTATTACAGTTCACAGGTTGGGTCAAAACGGGTTGGACTTCTTTAAAATTGGGCCAACGTGGCCTTTTTTATATAACTTTAATCAAGTTTTTTTTGTCCATTTAATAATAAAAAAATCAAATTGAGCTTAAAAAACTAGTTTTTTGCTGAATTAATTTTAAATAGGCTATTACAAAATAGTTTTATATTTTATAATATATTCAGTTTAAAATTCAATGAAATAACTTATAATATAGTCAATGTTTTAAAAACCGGACCGGATCGGCCGGTTCAACCGGTTCGACCGTAAACCGGACCAAGTGCCGGTCCGGACATGTATGTTAAACCGCTCGTCTACAAAACCGGTGGAAAAATCGTAAAAACCGGTGTGAACCGGATAAACCGGTGACCCGGTCCCGGTTTTAAAAAACCACTCGGTTCAATGAAAAAGAAAAAAAAATTGTTTTTTTTTTAAATTTTTTTTGTTTGTTCAGTGATTAGTCTCATTCTTTGCTGGCCAGGAATCAATCAATCATTTTGAAACTAACAAACACAACTCAGTAACTACAAACAACTTTGAATTGGGAAAACTAATAGAAAGATACAAACCCAATAACAAGATATGATTATACAAAATGCAACGGAGAAGTAGCAATAGAAAGAAACAATCACAATGACAGGATTTGAAAAAAAAAAAAAGTAATACAAAAGAAGATCCTAAATGTATAGTAATAGCAAGAATTTTTGTTGATGTGATTTTTTTTTAAGGTTGGTTACTAAGACTTAGAGGATGCTTGAAAAAGAAAAGAAAAAAAAAAGAAGAAAGAAAGAAGATGCGTAGAGAGAAGAAGATAGCAATGAGAGAGAGGTGGCGGCTGAGTAGTGAAAATAGAAGTGCGGATTAGTTCAATTCTAGATTTAGTGTTATCAATGTGGGCTTGGGTAAAAGAGGTTCAATGGCCTAAAGAAAGAAAAAAATATATGAATCCAAGTTTTGCATGTATGCTTAATTAACAATTGATTAGTTTTTTTTTTTTTGAAAAAAATTGATTAGTTTTTTTAGTGAAATAAAAACTTATAATTAATTAGTTCTTTAGTAAAAATATAGGCTAAACTGCATATTTGGTCCCTTACGTTTATTTTAGGTTTCAATTTGATCCCTTACGTTTAAAAAGTTTCAATTTGGTCCCTTACGTTATCAACGTTTGCATTAGTTGGTCCCTTCCGTCAGATTCCACTGTTCCACTATTTCAATTAGACACGTGTCAACGTGTCCAGGTGTCAATTCACGTGTGCAAACCGTTTGCCACGTAAGCAAACCGTCTGCCACATGTGCAAAAACTGACGGAAGAGACCAAATTGAAACCAAAAATAAATGTAAGGGACCAAATTAAAACTTTTTAAACCTAAGGGACCAAATTGAAACTTAAAATAAACGTAAGGGACCAAATGTGTAGTTTAGCCTAAAAATATATTACTATTATTTGCTTATTATTATTATTTTATATGATTTTATTCAATTTAAAGTTTAGTAATTTATATGAATTATGAATTTTGGATTTATGTATAAGTATTTGGCATGAATTATGTATTTTGGATTTATGATTTCTTTGTTTTAGGTTTCTAAATTTTCTATTTTGTTAATGTTACTTTGTTAATTTGTTTATTAACTGTAAAATAGAAAAATTATATGAACGGTTCAATATAAACGGTTCAATAACGGTTGAATCGGTCCGACCGGTTGACCCTTGAACCAGTAGTCACACCGGTTCAATCTCCGGTCCGGTTCTTAAAACATTGAATATAGTGTAACAGATAAAAATATAGAAAAATTAAAATCAAATAAAAGGATAATATACTAATAGGCTGCTTAACACCAACATTCATTTGCAGTAGTTGCTAATATATGATTTATCCTATTTGACTGCCATTTTCACATTCAGATTCATCCCTGCTTGACTATCTAATTCAGACATTCAGTTTTGCTAGCAAATGTTTTGTTAAGCTTGACTTGATCACCAAGTTCAGCTTAGTTGTAATAAGCTATATATTACAGACCAATAAAAATATATTACAACTCATTAAAATTCTAAAATTGACATTGACATGCTTCCATAATTGCTGATTGCTGCCACTGCCACAAGCCACCATTGAGTTGGGCTAGGAAAAAAAGCAAACAAATATTGAGTGTCAATTACTTATATTTTTAAGGCAAATTTATTATCAAAATTAGTGTCTTTTTAATTTAGAACAAACATAATTTACCTTCATTAGTAGCAAAACAGCATAACAGTATCAGCAAAACATCGAAATTAATATACTCACATTCAGCTGTTCCAGATTAAGCTTGGGTGCATATTCAGATTCAAAGTATTTACCGTGCATTCCATACCAAAACAAAGAGTAGCCAAGCAGGTTTCACAGTCAACTGAGTCAAGTCTTAGCAATGACTCCAAAAAGCTCAAAATATCATTTTAACTACAATGAACAAGTAAAATAGAATAACATGAATTAATAGAACTAACTAATGTCAAGCATAGGCTGAGAAGTAAGTACGCAGGGAAGTGCAACCCTTGAACAATTAGATTTAAACACAGCCTTCAACTTCTCCTTTTCTTCCAAGTACAGCTTGAAACAATCCCTAGATATTGTGTACCTTGAAGGAATTGTAAATTGTGGTTGCAAGGTTCTAATGAGTTGTTTGAAACCCTCCCCATCAACAACCTTAAAGGGATGTTCATCTAAAATTATGAATTTAGAAACAGCCCTCTTAGAAGTTTCAGCATTAAATCTATGGCTAGCTGCACCTAAAGTAGGACACAAAGTTAAAACAGTTTGAGAGGGTCTCTACTTAAGATTTGAGAATTTTTGGGGCATATTTTTGAGTGGACAAGCATGTTTGTGGTTCCGTGAGATTTAGTGTCACAAAGATACCTCTTACCACAATAATTGCAAGTAGCTGTTGGGTCTGGACATTCAGACTCTGGTAGCTTTGTGAAGCTCTCCCAAGCAGCTGATGTTTTCCGAGGCCCACTAGCATTAGGCTTCCTCTTCTTTGATTGCACAGTTGGAAGAGATGCTGAATCAAGAGTTGGAATGTCAGCTGCAACTGGAGGTTGACTTCCTGCACCATCTAATGCAATTGGATGCTGACTTACATCACCTTCGACTCCAAGAATTTCTGAATAATAAAAGAAGAAAAAAATAGTTTAATACTTTCATTTTCAATTAATAATAAAAGAATAATAAACGAACATAATAATCAACAGAGGAATGAATATCATAGTTTAAAAATATAAACACTGTATAAAGGATAAAAAGTTCAATACTTTCATTTTCAAATCATACCTCTGAAACAAAAATAGAACTTCAATTGTTCAATACTTTTAATACAAAAACAAAACAAAAGGAATTTAAACTTACATAACAATAAAAATAGAAAAATACAATGTTAGAAAACAAACAAGTTAAACTTAAATAACTATCTAAACAAAGCAAACTACAGAATTAAAATAGAAAATAAAACAACTTAAAAAATAACAATGTTAAAATAAAATCATAAATAACATAAGACTAAAATAAATTACTTACCATTTTGGATTGATTCATTATTCATATCAACATCAATGTCATCCATCAGTGAGTGTTTGAGTACCTCCTCTCTGTATTTAAATTAAAGATAAATTAATTAATATTTTAGAGAAGTAAAATACAAAATAAAACATAAATAAAAGTAAACCACAACAAATCATAAACCCAACAGTGAACAAAAGTACATAATAACATAAACATAGGTTGTGTTCACTAATCAAAGATAAACCTATTTTCCTTTTAATAACTAAAAATGGATTTTAATGTTCATACAATCACACATAATTTTAAAATAATATTAATTAATAAGATTTATTTTTAATTTACTTAAAAAAATATTTTTAATATAATTTAAGCTTGAAAGGGTGTAAAGAAAACACCAAAGGTAATATTGTACCGCAAAAGAAAATATAATTTACAAGATATAACAATAATAATAAAATAAGCCTAGATGTTTGTAAAAACAAAATAAAAAGCCCAAATCTTTGTAAAAAAAACAGAACAAAACGCCCAAATCTAGATGTTTCTTCTTCCTCTTGACATTACCATGGCAAGAAACATATACAGACACTTATATAAAGGGTAATAATGGAAAACAACATTGGGAAACAAAAAATAAAACTCAGAAGTGATACATGTAAACGCAGAAGCTCAATTTTTTTTCATGGGAATGATGATAATGATGTTCAAACTGCAGATAACACAACAAAACTCAAGAACAAAAAATAGAAGGAAAAAAAATCAAGAACAGGAATTAGTAGAACAGAAACAAACTACAGAAAAGAAATCAAAACTCAAGAACTCAAAACATACTACAAAAACAAAACGAGAACAAAGCAAAACAAGTTACTCACAAGGTTAATCGATGAGATGATGAAAGTGAGAGAAGAGAGACGAGAGATGAAGGTTAGAAGTCGAGGGATAGAGAGATGAAGTCTTTGAGTTACGTTGTTTTGTGATTATGGAAGCTTAGAGGTTGAGAGATGAAGGTTTTGCTATGTTCTTGGTCTTCACCATTTTCTTTCTTCGACGACTGCTTTCTGATTCTTCAAATTAGGGTTAGATTTTGAGTGAGAAAAACTAGAGTTGCCTTATATACTTAGGTTAAGACTATGGGCTGCTACAAAATTGGGTTTTGGGTACATATAAAATACAACTGTAGTGTATACTTCGGTCGGTTTCGGCCTAGACGGATTGATAATTAATAAAACCGGACCCGACCGGTCTAACCCACCCAAAACTGAAATGTTTGAACCGAAAACCGGTTCACCCAATTTAAACCGCCCGGTTCGGTTTTTTGCTTCCGGTTTTTCCGGTTTCGGTCTTTTTTTTTCCTACTCACCCCTAATATTCGCCATTATCATCTGTCAATAAAATTTTCAAACTCTCATTTGATGTGACTTTTGATATTGCAACATATAACCAATCATACGAAAATATTGGTTACTCAGAAATGTTTGTCTTATCTGGTGAAGATTTGGTTGTTTTGAACGGAAGATGGTGATGATAAGGTGAATTCTTGGACTTTGTAGGAAAAAGGTACCTACAAGAATGTTAGCACTTCAATGCTCAAGTCGGTATTTAAAAGAAGTAATAAAGAGTGTGAAATTGGATGCGCAAATATCTCATACCTATGGATTGGTGTATGGATGCTTATATAGGAAAATATTAGGGTTTATAGTATAGTGGGGTCCCCCATGTGTAAAGTATCAGCCACATATAACAGCTGAATTGTCCTTTGGTTTGGGATCACGTTTGGATATTGGAGATCTTGGCCTCTACACGTGCTCGCGGATTGATCCCATGGCCATCGTGTCACGTGTTTATTTTTATCCCATTATGACGGGTCTTGATGTGCGTTGGACTTTTAGCCGATCCAGAACAATTTTATTCTAAATAAATTTGTATGTTAATATAATGACGAACTTATCGAATAAAAGTCACACGATCGGGTTTCTAAACTAGTTTCATATTTAGAATATTTAATTTTCTCATTTTATTTGTCATTTTAGAATTTAGAATATGAATAAAATATTATTTATATTTTTTAAAGGTCTCAAAAGTTGGATGTGATTAATTTAAAATTTGAACCAAATACATAAATAAATATTATCATAAGTGGTATAAGACTAAATAACCAAAGGCGTGTTGTCACACTGAACTAAGGAATTATCCGTAAATATTGCGCAGCCCCTCCAGAGTACACCCGGTTCTTCTTGACGATAAACATGTCGAGACTATCAAGATACGAAAATGTCAATAAAGTAGATAACTCAGACATACAATGAAAATAATTTGTTTTGAAGACTAAAAAGAAACACAATGAGTTTTTGTCATCTATACACTTAGTACTTGCTACTCTATTTATAATATATAGGTATATAATATATTGACCAAGTAAAATTCATTGTATCCTATTAACTAGTTTTTCTTCAAACGGTTATAAAATAAATAGGCTAATTAGTTGCTATAAATTAAGATTAACCATCATTTAGAAAGAAAATAATTACAAATTATTTGAGTTAAATGAAGGTGGAAAAACACAAGAAGGGGGGGTTGAATTGTGTTTTGAGAATTAAAACTTTTTCTAAGTTAGAACACATTTGCAGCGGATATTAACACAAAATAAATAAGGGTGCTGAGAGAGAGAAAGAAAGACACACAATTTATCCTAGTTCCCCTCACAAATTAAGAGTACGTCCAGTCCCCTTGTTACTAACAAGAGCTTTTCACTATAATCCTCACAAGATTACAACTTGCTCAAGCACACTTGCAAGAGACTTCTCAGGTGCTCAAGTTTCACTAAACAAGAGACTTCACAAACAAACTTAAAATCTAAGAATGATTGTTTATGGACACTTGATATACAATCAGAGGTGTTTACAAAATACAACACAAATTGCTTTAAGACTTGAATGACAGATTGAACAAATAATGTCTGAATACTTCAGAGTCTTAAACGCAGTAATAGAACAGTAGTCATTTCTTCCATTTGAGTCTTTTATTTATACTTGGATGGAAGGTGATGACCGTTGCAGAGAGATAAGGTGCCAGCTGGAATTTGCTCGTACAATTGCTAGCTGTTGATTGCCTTCTTTAGCAAAGAAATCCAATTCAACTACCTTGCAATTTGAATTATTACTCAATCATTTTGAGTAATAATAGTACGATAGTACAATCCTCAAATGCGCTCCATTTATGGATAAGATTAACGTTGTACCAACGAATATTTCTTCCTGTGGATGTGACAGAGTCCCAAAAAGGATTGTTCTTCAATCATTGGTTCTGATTCTGTCAGTTCTTGAGTGACGCAAATTCCTTTTGTTTCAGAGCCTGGAGTATAGCTTCTTAAGGTTCTCAACTTCTGAAACCTTCAGAGCCTTGCTTTTGTCCTCAGAGCCACTTCCTTCAGACCTTGAATTTTAAGCTTCTGATGAACAGCGATAGGCCTTCAGAGCTTCTTTGCTTGGCTTCTCTGCTTTTATTCATAGTGCTTCTGAATGAATTTTATCTTATAATTCTACACACTAGAATAAATATTAGTAATACCAATTGAAATTTTAATACTTTGTTATCATCAAAACCAATTAAATCTTAGAGGTTCATGTCAGACCCACTTTGTTCCAACAATCTCCCCCTTTTTGATGATGACAAACTAAAACATTAAAATTCAATTGTTGTTGATTTAATTATTTATGTTGACTTCAGGTTTCAAAGGTTTGCAATCTCCCCCCGAGTCTGATAATCCATAGGGTTAGGTTTGTAAACTCCCCCTAAGTCTTATCCATAATTAATTAAAGCAGTTTAAGAGTTAATTTATTAACTTAAATTAAATTTTCATATTTGACTCTCAGAGGCATAGTTTTGTAAGCTTTGCTTCTTAGAGTCTGATAATAATCAGAGAAGGTTTGCAATCTTCTCTTATATTATCTATGAAATTTAATTTTAGGTTCATAAATTTTCTCCCCTTTTCAATAAAGTTCAGAATGAGATGGATTCAGAAGGGATAGAGAATGATTCAGAATGCATATACATAACAGTTTCAGGTCTTTAAGCAGTAATAGAATCAATCAACATTAATTTTAACGCTATCCTTACTCCCCCTTTTGGCATCAGTCAAAAAGCACAGAAAATGATAGTCAAACATGCATGACACCAAGACAGTCAAGTCAAAGAGAGGTTACAACTATGTTCATTAAATGAACTTTGCTGATTCTCATGTAGACAAGAATGCTTGAGAGCACTATAAAAAGGGAATGATTCTTCTTATTTTATTCATACAGAATAATCAAAGAACATTGTAACAAACATACAATGGAAAGGGAAACTGCAAAGAGTGCTTCAGGATCAAAAGAAGTGATCAAGAAGGAAGAAGAATCTTCACGTTCCGAAAGAAACAGACAGCTGTATGAAAGAAATAAGCGATAAGTAGTTTTAACAGAGTCAGAGCTTGAAGAAATAGGCTCTGACCTTGAAGATTTCTTATGGACATATGATCCTGACAAGCCTTACGAAGAGTATCAAGCTGAGGCTCAGCAAGCCCTGCGTGACTATCTTTCATATGCAAGCACTGCTGAATCATAGCCCAAGAAAGATAAGCCAGAGGTTGCTGATGTTGATTCTAAGTAGGGTGTCACTATCAATGTAATAGAGAATTCTTCAATAATATTAATAAAATTTTCTGCTTTAATTTCTTTCTTTTGTCTCGGCATGTTTCTTTAATATTCACTTAAAAATATCAGAAAACCTGTTACCAGACACGCCTCATTCAGTATTAGTGCCCCGCTGTTAAACAGGCTATAATACTAAGAAGCTATTTCATGAGTAAACAGGAGTACTGATGAGGGGGACCCTTAGGTTTTTAAAAGCCTAGTATATAAGTTTAAAACTGAGATGCTCTTCAACACCTCACACTAGGGTCAGTAGCCCCAAAAGTACCAGACAGAATCAGTGAATATAAATTTTAATTTTGAAAAACAAAAATAAAATTAACACACAATCAGATAAACACAGATATGGATAAACATTAAATTTAATCAAAAGAGATTATCCAAACAAATTACATCAGAACATATTACAAACAGGTGCTCAAACATAAGGTTAATTTCTCTCTTCAGTGAGCTTCAGTAGCATCTCCATCATTGCATCCAATCTCTTATTAGTAGCTTCTCCAACTCTGTTTAAGTCATCTCTAAAATCAGCCCTGAGTTCATCTATCTCATTCCTCATTTCTTCTCTAATGTCATTTAGAGCCCTTTGAGTGGCTGGAGGAATAGTAGAAGAAGGAGAGCCTTGAATAATTTTTGGAGGTGAGCTAGGAGGAGTCTTATCAACAATGGGAGCCTTACCCTTATCTGAGCCTGCTTCATTGACGTTATGATCAAGCATAGTGTGGTCTTCTTCATTGACTTGATTTTCATGGATTTTAGCAGTTTCAACCACAACAATTTGAACTGCTCTATCAACAAACAAATTTATAGCTTCTTGCTCTGCCAGCCTCTTATGTTCTGCTTCAGCAGCTATCCTAGCCTGCTCAGCATCATCAACCAGTTGGTTATACTTTTCTTCCTCCTCAAGTAGCCTTGCAGCTTCTTCAACTGAAGGACCTATACTTTCCAAACGTTGACACTCTTCTTCATAATTGAAAAAGGTGAGTCTGGGAGCATGAGAGTGGTTGGCAGAGTCCATGATATGGCTGATAGCATCCATGCCTTTTCCTTGACATGATCACCCAAAAGCTTCAATGTTTCACTGAACTTTCCTTCCAGATCTCTGATTTCAGCATCCACATCAGAAGGAAAAATAAGGGTCTCTTTTTCCATGCACTTCAATCTCTTGAGACTAATGCTGATAATAATATCTAAGAGCTCAAGATTGGGTTCTAATATAGGATTGAAAAAGGGTTGGCTTTTGTTGAAAGCAATGGTTGGTTCAGGTCTTTTTCTTTTCAGAGGGATGCATGATTTTGATTTTGCTAAGGTCAAAGGTGTGTTCTGGAGAGAGAGATAATGAAATTTGGTCATCATCAATGTTTATGGCTTCTTTCATTAGCCTCTCTTGAATAGGCAAAGCAAACTCAACAGGGAGGACCAGTTCATCCAATGTCAAGGGTTCGTAGGTAGGACCATGTATAAGATGTGGTGAAGGAGGTGTTTGAATATGTTGGTGTTCAGATGGTGTTTGTTCAGGGGTGGTGTGGTGTTCTTGTTCAGGAGTGTTCTGAACATGTTCATCAGAGATGATTTGTTCTGGTAAGTGTGAAGGTGGTTGTTCTGATGGTTTAGGTGAAGCAATGTGAGCTTCAGAATGAGTCATTACTTCATCCTGAATGACTGGTGAGAAGGTGGGTGGATTTTCTTGTTCAGGGACAACAGTGTTTTGTGGTGGAGTTTGGACTAAAATGATTGGTGGTTCTTGAAGAGGTGTATCTTGAGGTGGTTCAGATGTGGTATTTACAAACTTGTTAATGAGATGATTTGGTGAATCAAGATTTGAGTGAATGAAGGCATCACCAGACAAATGTGTGGTGAGGTGATCAAGGATGGAAGTGTCAATTGTTTCTTTTGGTGGATTGTCTTTGGTTTTCTTGGGAGTCTTTTTGATGGGGGTTCTTTTCAATGGAGCCTTTTTGATGGGTGTTGATTTTTTGTGTTTGTTGAGGTTCTTAGTGGATTTTCTTAGAATCTCTGATGAGTCAGTGCTTGTTTCAGACAAAGTGCCTGCTGATGAAGATGATGATGATGATTGTGGAGAGGGTAAAATAACTTTCAAAGGTTTGGTATAATCTATGGGGGGTTCTTGAGCCTCAGAATTGTTATCAGGATTAGGTTCAGAGACATTACCTTTTGAAGTGCCAGCAACTTTAGGCTTAGAGACCACAGTCTTTTTCCTTTTGGGGGCTCTGACAGACAGGTCTTCTTCAGCAGTTGTAGGCCTTTCATTTCTCTTCTTTGATCTTCTCTCCTTCTGAACAGCTTTTCTTTGTGCAATCTTAGCAAACTGTTCCTCAGTGACCCTTTCATCATCCTCAGTGGCACTGTTATCTTTAGAATGCTCTTGTGATCCATCCTCAACTAATTCTTGCTCTACTGGTTGAGGTTTCCTTCTTGACCTAGTAATCTCCTTAGGTCCTTTGAAAATGTCCCAGTTTGGTACACTGACTACCATGCTTCTGGGCATACTTACTCCAGTATCTCTTTTCACAATTTCCAAGAAGTTCTTGATGACATCCTCATTGTCATGTTCTGATATAGTTGGAAAACCATCACACCAGAAGTAGTTTTCATATATTGTCTTCAGAGGATTCTGAGGTTTCTTCAGGTCTTCTTTCTTAACTAGCTTCATGTTCACCAACACACTAACATCATACTTGGAAGTTTGGTACACTCTTAACTTCTCTTTAGAACTCAAAATATCAGTCAGCCTTGTCTGACGAATGATTTCAGAAATCAATCTTGGGTGATGGATCACAGAAGGTGATTTTGTTTTACTCTTGGAGATTGTAAAGCAGAGGTGGTCAAACAGAAGCTCTGCCAGGTTGATTTTGACCTTCTTATATAAGAACCAGATGAAATGTCTGTGAGGTATAGAGATTGTATCAAATCCTCCTTCTCTTGTGATGATAGAGGCAAGAAATACTCTAAAAGCAAAGTTGAAATTTTGCTTCATGAATTTTGATTTACCAAAATCAGCTTTTGAACTACCAGGAAGAAATAAATCCTTCTTAATGGCTTCCAGATGCTTACTCTTTTCATCATAGTTATCCACATTCTCCCCCTCATTATCCAAGCCCAATACTTTCGCTACATGTTCTTGAGTAATCAGAACATTTATTCCCAAAATGTTAGACCTAATTTCATTTCCTTTGAAAGGTCTCGAACCCAGTTGAACTCTAGTCTTTCCTTTCAAAGAATCATCCTTCTCTACCATCTTTCTAACTTCTTCATCAGCGCTAGCCTTATCAAAAATTGTTGCTTTTTGCTAGAAGTACTTCACAATATTGTAGTAGACGAAACCATTCAACATCTCAAAGTAATTTCCCCATTGTTGATCATAAAACAAACCTTGAATATTAATACCGTTTTCTTTCAAACTATCAAAATCAATGAACTTCTCTGTAACAAACTCAAATGCTTCCGGACCAGCATCGGTTGTATTATCTTTAATAACGAGTTTTGCTTGAGAAGAGAGATCAATCACATGAGGCAATTCTGGGTTGAACTCACGTTGAACAATGTTGCGAGTAGGTTGAGCAGTCATGATTGTGAACGATTTTGAGAAGCAGAGAGAATTTGGGAAATTTTCTGGGGTTTAGGTTTGTGTAGGAAGTGATTATGTGTAAAAGTTGTGCAATGTGAGTGAAGTGACATATAAGTATAAAGTAGCACACAAACACAGAAAAAGCAAACCATTAGAGGGAGCGCGAACCGTTTTAAAAATTAATTTAAAAATGATTAACTGCAAATTCATCATTAACTGTTCTCTACCCATCAGGATCTAGACACGTGTAAGAAGGACTTAATCAAAGCTGACACGCGTACAGACAACTGTTGTACACTAACAAGTACTAAACGTTTCATTTCCGTCTAGTTCAGAGCCAAACTCATTTATATCTAACACCTCATCAGAACCTGTTACTCTTCAGAGCCCACATTATTCAGAACTTCCCAAAGGAGACTCTGAATTATTAGAGGCTCTGAACAAGCTTCAGATCCTGATTTTATTTTGCATCTCAGAGCTAGTTTTCTTCAGAGATAAAATGCATGTTCAAATTCTTTTTAATAAAATCAAAACGTTCAATAGCCAAAGGTTTAGTAAATATGTCAGCCCATTGATGATCAGTATCAATGAATTGAATATCTATTGTACCTTTTTGAACATGATCTCTTATAAAATGATGCTTAATTTCAATATGCTTAGCTCTGGAATGCAAAATTGGATTCTTAGATAAATGAATAGCAGCAGTATTATCACAGTACAATGGAATACTACTTTCAGCTATGTTATAGTCCTCTAACTGATATTTCATCCAGAGAAGCTGTGTGCAGCATTTAGCTGCTGAGATGTATTCTGCTTCTGCTGTAGACAAAGCAATAGTTGTTTGTCTCTTGCTGGCCCAAGATATGAGATTCTCACCAATAAATTGGCAATTTCCACTAGTGGATTTTCTCTCAATCTTGTCTCCAGCATAGTCAGCATCATAGAATCCAACTAGCTTACTATCAAGGGATTTTTTATAAAGGAGTCCTAGATTAGTAGTTCCTTTCAGATATCTAAAGATCCTCTTAACAGCAGTTAAGTGAGGTTCTCTAGGATCTGACTGAAATCTTGCACACAAACATACACTATATAAAATATCAGGTCTAGAAGCTGTTAGATAGAGTAAAGAACCAATCATACCTCTATACAGCTTCTGATCTACTTTGCTTCCAATTTCTTCCTTGCTTAGTCTGCTTGTAGGATGCATGAGAGTTGACATTATCTTACAGTCTTCAAGATTGAACTTCTTCAGAAGCTCTTTTGTATACTTGCTTTAATGAATGTAAGTGCCATCTTTTCCTTGATTGATTTGAATTCCAAGGAAAAACTTTAGTTCACCCATCATGCTCATCTCAAATTCATCCTGCATTAGCTTAGAAAAATTCTTGCACAAGGAAGCATTAGTAGAACCAAAAATAATATCATCAACATAAATTTGAATAATTAAGATGTCTTTCTTAGTTGTCTTTCTGAATAATGTATTGTCAATTTGACCTTTTTGAAAACCATTTTCTAAAAGGAAATTACTCAGTCTTTCATACCAAGCTCTTGGAGCTTGTTTAAGACCATAGAGTGATTTCTTAAGTTTAAAAACATACTCAGGGTTTTTCAGGTCCTCAAAACCTGGAGGTTGTTTGACATATACTTCTTCAGAGATAACACCATTTAGAAAGGCACTCTTAACATCCATTTGGTATAGGGTTATTCCATTATTAACTGCATATGATAACAATAACCTGATTGCTTTCAGTGTTGCTACTGGAGCAAATGTTTCAGTGAAGTCAATGCCTTCTTGCTGACTGTAGCCTTGTGCTACAAGTCTAGCCTTGTTTCTTACCACTTCACCTTGTTCATTCAGTTTGTTCCTAAATACCCACTTGGTTCCAATGATGTTTTTGTGTGTTGGTCTTGGTACCAAATCCCACACATCATTTCTTTGAAACTGATTTAGCTCATCTTGCATTGCTACAATCCATCCATCATCAGAAAGAGCTTCATCGACAGTCTTAGGTTCTATCATGGATATGAGTCCTAGAAGTGAATCATGTTGTTGATAATCTGATCTTGTTTTTCTTGGACTCTCTTTGTTTCCAAGAATGAGATCTTCTGGATGTGATGATCTATATTTGAATTTTCTTTTTGGAGCTTCATTAGTTTCAGCACTTGCTTGAGTATCATCTTCTGAGATATCATCATGTTCTTCAGATGCTTCTATTGGAGATGCTTCATCAGAGGCTCCTTCCAATTCAGCTTCTGACGTTTCATTAGCTTCTGATGCTTTCTCAGGTTCTGGATTGTCATATTGGTATGGAACACCTGCATAGCTACTATACTGCTCTGACATTTTACTGTCAGGCTCTTTGTCATCAAATCTAACATGTATAGATTCTTCCACTGTGTTAGTTTCAGAATTATACAATCTGTATGTCTTTGAGCGTTCAGAGTAACCTATAAAGATTCCCTTACAAGCTTTGGCATCAAATTTTCTTTTGTAGGCCTTATTGTTCAGAATGTAACAGGTACATCTAAACTGATGAAAATAAGAGATATTGGGTTTTCTTCCTTTAAAAAGCTCATATGTTGTTTTATTCAAGATAGGTCTTATATAGATCCTATTTTGAATATAACAAGTTGTGTTCACAGCTTCTGCCTAGAAGTGCTTAGCAAGTTTAGTCTCGTGCATCATGGTTCTTGCCATCTCTTGTAAAAACATGTTCTTTCTCTCTACAACACCATTTTGTTGTGGTGTTCTAGGAGCTGAGAACTCATGGATAATTCCATGGTCTTCACAGAAAGTTGCAAAGAGTTCGTTTTCAAACTCACCCCCATGATCACTTCTGATCTTTAAAATCTTGAGACTCTTTTCACTTTGCACTTGTGTGCAGAAGATGGTAAACACATCATATGCATCATCTTTTACTCTAAGAAATTCAACCCAAGTCCATCTACTGTAATCATCAACAATGAGAAGTCCATATTTCTTTCCATTGATTGAGGCTGTACTTACAGGGCCAAACAAATCAATGTGAAGCAGTTCAAGAGGTCTTGAGGTGGAGACAATGTTTTTAGGTTTAAAAGAGGTTTTTGAAATCTTTCCAATCTGACAAGGACCACACTGAGCATCTGAATGATAGTTAAGATTGGGTAGGCCTTTAACCAAGCTTAGTTTGCTGAGCTTAGAGATTAATCTCCAGTTAGTATGTCCTAAACGTTGGTGCCAGACCCATTTCTCATCATTCAGAGATAGAAGACATACTATCTTTTGCTTTGCGAGTTCTGACAGATTGATTTTATAAACATTGCCTTTCCTTAGGCCTCTGAACACTACAGACTCATCAGACTCTTTAATTACAGTACATGCATCTTTATTAAACTTAACAACATATCCACTATCACAAAATTGGCAAATGCTAAGTAGATTATGTTTGAGGCCATCAACTAACCAAACATCTTTAATAGAAAGAGAAGAATTACCAACTGTACCAGTACCAGTGATCTTCCCTTTTTGGTTTCCTCCAAATCCCACAGTTCCTCCCTCTTTCAGAGTCAGGGTTTGGAACATATGCTTGTCTCCTGTCATGTGACGCGAGCAGCCACTGTCCAGGTACCAAGAATGGTGCTCTTGCCTTCTTGGTGCGCAAATTTGAAGCATAAACAATCTCAGATTTTGGTACCCATATTTTTATGGGTCCTTTATGGTTAGTCCTTGCTGTCCTAGGTTGTTTTTGCTTATGTGGCCTATCAGTAGTTCTGAAGTTATTAGAGCTTTTAGAAAACTTTTTAGGCTCTGAATAACTTTTAGATTTAGCTTTAGAGTATATCAGAACTTTGTTTGTTTTTACATAGTTCTGAGGTTTGGAGGCCTTAGGCTCTGAAGTATTCAGAGCCTGAGACTTCTTAGCCTCTGACTCAATTAATCTTTCAGAATCTGGTATATCTAAGACTTCTGATTGACTCTTAACAAAAACAGCCTTAGGTTTTGCTTTATCAATGTTAGCGGGTTTAGAAAGTAATGGATTATCTTTAAAATGCGAAAATCCAAGACCTTCACCTCTGTTCCTACTAACATGGTATATTAATGAAGCTATCTTGCTTCTTGTAACAACCCGTTTTTCAAAGGCCAGAAAAGGCATTATAATTTTTTTTTCATACACATCAGAGTTACGCATAAAAGATTTTAAATGAGCCGGTATTTAAATATACAAAGAACTCATTACCATAGGTGCTTCGACAAGCAAAGTGTATTCCGGAATAATTACAATCCAAGTCTAAGTCTAAGTATTCAAATACTTACAACAAAACAAGCTAGAATTCTATGCCTAACCCAAAAAGCACGGTGTACAACTCACACCGGCGCATAGTCTAACTAAGCTAAGGCTCCAACATCTCACTGGGGCCCGGAACAGCCACCGTCATCACCACGACCTAGCCCAACATCTGGGTGGGATGAGCCCGTCATAATCATAAAGAAAGGGTCACCACAAAATAAAAGTATATATATATATATATCCGGTGCTAAAGATGTACACATAACAAATTTCCACAAATACCAACAGAGAAAGCTCTTTAAACACAAAGTAAATAAATCACCAATCCTAATGCAGACTTCTACAATGAGCGTGACAACCAATCAATGGTTCACCACATGCATGAATTCCGGAATCGTAGGTCCAACCCACTAAAGCCACGAGGGCAGGTGATGCCACACAGACGCTATCATCAGGTGAAAATAGCCACACAGATGCTACCAGCCACACAGATGCTGTCAGCCACACAGATGTTGTCACCCCCTCAAAAGTGTAGCCACACAGATGCTAACACCAGGCGAACATAGCCACACAGATGCTATCGCCAACTAAGAAACGCATATACATAGGGCAGTCACACAGACACAGCCCCGGCGGAGTCACACAGACACATCCACCCGTGTAGTCCCAACTGACATACACGTTCCATCCATGCTCATGCAACAATTACATATCACACAGATATATGTAAATCAAACACAACGACATACATACATTTCCAACCATATGTATTCCAACAACCTGTTCATACATACATTCTCATGATCATATGTAAACAGCGTAAGTATTTTAAACACGTTCTCATCACGAGAATACATCAACTAGACATGCCAAACACACAGCAAAGCATTACAGCAGAAATCCAAGCATGTCATAACCAGTTGAAAAGACAGAAATAAAGTGATGCCCTTACCTAGCAAGCTTCCGGTTACTAAGTCTCGTTCAAACAACACAACGCGCTTCCTATAACAAGCAGCGTAACAATCAATACATTGTTCTCTCAACCAAAGTATTGAAACTAAACCGAAACCCTAAAAACTTAAAGGGTTCTAAAGAATTCTACACTCTTGGATAACACATGAGTCCTCGCTCTATTGATCAATATTCATGAGTCATTTATACTATTTTACAAACCCAAAACCATTTGCAAAACCAAATAAAAAATCTTAGAAAATTCAATTATCAAAATGGAAGTTAACTTGCATCACAAGCTACAAGTCTTCCGATCATTCGAAGAAATATGTTTCGCGCTCAATAATTACTAAAAGTCTCAAATATAAGTTTAAGAAACTAAAAATAGAGTTTGGAACAAGAATACAAAAAAATCACTCCCAGGTCTGGTCGCTACTGCTCGCTTGGCGAACGGCTAGCGAAGCAAGTCAGAGAGCTTTTGCCAATCAGCGACGGGTAGCGAGCAAATTCGCCTACGGTTGCTTAGCGAGGAAAGCTCGTCGCTTAGCGAGCAAGCCTGAAATAACTTGGTAAAAACTTGGCTCACTCAAAACTTTTCCTCTCCAAAGTATTAGATTTGGTCTATTAGTTCCCAACACATTTTCAAAGCACAAAACCACACATTTTCATAAGCAATGTTGGTTACTTAAAATACAAGTTTCTAGTTTTCATTTTCTAGTCAAAACCAATTTAAAACACAAGGTTTTCCTCTCAATTTTTACACAACTCATCAACATTTTTCAACAAGTTCTCAAAGCAAAACTCTTCAACATAAAAACCATTTCATGCAAGAGCTTAAAAACAATAATAATCACCCAACACAACACAAAACACAAGTGTCTTATTTTCCACAAAAAACCTCAAGAACACTAAAATATTTTCATCAACTTTATCCAAAACAAAACCTAAAATCAAACATCCATTTTGCCCAAAGGCTCAAGGACAACATCATTTTCACAAAAATATAAATTCTATCTCATGTTCTTGATCAATAAATTTTCTTTCCAAAACCCTAACTATCTTTCTCATGAGATTCTCACCAACTCATGAAAAATTGAAATAACAAAGCCTAGCATGCTTACTAAACTCTCATGAACAACTTTCATGAAACAAGAATCAATTCCTAACAATTTCATCTCATGAACATAATCTAAAATTCAACACCCTAAGAGTTCTAACCAACTAAAATGAAGAGAAATAGGATGGTTACCTTAAGCAATTGATTCTCTACAACAATTCCACAAAGCTCCCAAGCTTGATATGGACTCAAATGGTGAAGAATGGAAATTTTAGTGAAGGTTTAAAGAAAGTAATGGAGTCACGTGAAAGAAGAGAAAGAAGAAGAGAGAATTGTGATATTTTCTAAGTGACAAATTGTCATCAACTTCCTTACATGTTAAATTGTCTTGGTCACTTATCCACCCTTGGATCAAAGTCAAAAGTCCAAGCTTAAACCCTAGCCATTGGATCAATTTGCTTTAAGGATAATCACAAAACTTACACACTAAGTTACGTGCTCAGCTCTCGCGCATCGCGACGAACGTAAAACACAAAAACCGAAAACCTACGGAAAGAACGCCTATCTTTAAACATTTCCAAAACTTATCGTCGAATCTTTTTCCACGACTGTAATTTTCTTCCATACCTTAGAAAATTAATCTCAGGACATAACCTCACTCACGCAGATATATAAAACTCCCATCCGAAACCTCACTTAAAACAGACGCAGTAAGATTTTATATCCGCGGGTAAAATCCTACTCGTTTTTCCAAAAACAAGAATAATCCAAAACTCGTCATTCTAAATCCACAGCAACCTTCTTATTCACAAAAGAGGATTACAAGACAAAAGCATGTGCCTTTACAGCGTACAAGCCCAAAACAGATTCAATTACAGCAAAATCATATACTTACACGATATTTCACAACATGAACACATCAAAACCCTAATTTCTTTAGACTAAAAATACAATGAAATCTTGGGTCTTACAATACTACCCCCCAAAAAGAAGTTTTGTCCTCGAAACTAAAGGTAAGAGTAACAACTCAACTAGTTATTATCATCATCCACACCACAAAATTCCTCAGGATTAGGTGTAGCCACACAGATGCTAACACCGGGTGAAGTCACACCGATACTCTCACCAACACACTGGCACACCCGTGCACCAACCGCAACTCTCAACGAGTTAACCACTCAAAAATTTCCTAGGGTCCACACACAAAATTTCCAAAGTCACTTCTTTTGCCTCCGCGACATAGCCTAAACCACTAGGTTCACGCGCAGCAGTGACTGGCTACCCTCCAAAAAGAAACACCAAAACTTTCTGCGCACCACCAAAGCTAGCAAAACTAGTCAATTCCTGTCAACACGATTCCGTCTATTATTAACAAGAGATTAAGGGTGATCAGTTCCTCAATTTGTTAATAGATAGCCGACAATCATGATGGTGGCTTAGACCATCTTTACCTAACTTTAATAATGCTTCCTTTCAATTGTGCTTCAGGTCATCCGAGGCACAATGGTCCAACAATTCCTTCAAGGTTTTCCCACACGTTTCCCTCGATCTCTTACGAATCTCGATCTCGTCAATGAGACCAATTTGCCCAAAACACGTTACTTGGACTCTCATGCTTTCACTTAACTTTGCCATTAGCCAATTGTTTACCCTTTTTATATCCACATTCCACACACACACCGCCATGACATCCATTTAGGTGGTGCCTTTGAATCCTTACTACTCTCGTACAATCATAATTTTCCAAATTATGTGTGAGTCAATTCCTTTCGCCAATCCTTAATTGACATAAGCCACATGCTCGTGTGCTTCTCTCTTACTTACTCTTAACATAGCTTTCCAACGACTAACATTCCCTTTCGACCTTGTATTCGTAAGACACAACACTCAAAACACGTCGCTCAAGCTCTCATGATTTCACTCATGAAACATCCGTTGAACATCATTCAACAGTAATACAATGCCACCACGGCAGGTACCCCCAAAACCATTACATTCCGAACAAGTTGTCTTCTCTATAGAAGAATTTCCCGCTCTACCAATATCCATAAGTCCGCAACTCGGTGAATACGCCGAATCGTCTGCTCACATACGAATCTCTTTCCAAACACGACTTAAATAATACCATCCCAACCTCCGGTTGGTGATTACAACTCCTCATAGTCTTGGCACTTACCAAACTATAACATCTACTCCTCTTATACTCCCTTTATCCAAATCCCCAATTCCTCAGAATCGGTTCCTTATACGTTCACATTACTTCCAAAACGACACTAGGTCCGCCGACCCTTGAAGTGTGACGCACATCATTCCAAATTACCACTAACCGTGCAACACGCTAGACATTACTACTAAGTCCTTTATATAGTAGAACATTCAAAACACAAAAGCAAAGACCAAAACAAACTATTCCAAGCAAAAGTACACACCAAGACACGTAAGAGTGGGTTGCCCCAACAACAATCAATGTAGTAAAGTGTTACCTGCAATCTGGCAATCCCGCTGCATGGCCTTACCGGTCTGACCGCTCACTCTAGTGCCCATACAGTATACACGTCCTCTAGCCGCAGGTCGAGTTCCCTGCGTCACATTCGCCGACGACCCCGCCTTCGGGGCTTTGCAATCTCTAGCAAAGTGACCCGGCTTCTGACAATTGAAGCAAACGGTTCCTTCCTTTGGTTTTGAAACCCCACATTCATTAGCAAAATGACCCTCTTGTCCACAGTTGTAACAAGTTCGATTCCATCCACTCTGACTCCCTCGAGTCCCTTGGTTCACAGAGCGAGTTGGTCCTTGATTATCCTGGGAACGGTTATAAGGTTTATTCCTCTGCCTCTCACTATCCTGACTTGAACCACTTGAACGACTTGGCCCTCCAGCACTAAAACTACCTTGGCGGTTCACCCGCTTGTTTCTCATATCCTCCATCTCTTGGCACTTCTCTACCAAGACCTGAAATTGTCGAATACCCAATGGCACAACCGCATCCTGCAGTTCGTACCTCAGCCCTTCTTGGAAGCGACGACACATATAGTTCTCATCTATCCCATCCCTAAAGAAGCGGAAGTAACGGGATAGTGATTCAAACTTCTTGGCATATACTTCAACATTCATGCCCTCCTGACGCAACTGAAGGAATTCCTCCCCATACCTTTCCCTAGCAGTCTCGGGAAAGTACTTGGCTAAAAACCTCCTCTTGAAGTTCTCCCAATTTATTTCCTCATAAACACCCTCCATCAAGAACCTGGTGTTCCTCCACCAATACTCAGAACTACCCTGCAACTGATAAGTAGCCAAGGTTACCTTTTCTACTTCCGGGCAATGGATTGCCCCAAAGATCCTCTCAATCGCCTGGAGCCACAAATCCGCAATATCAGGACCTCCCTCCCCACTAAACTTAGGAGGAGCCTGATGGTTGAAACTGGTGAGAAGCCTAAATCCAGCAGCAATGATCTCCCTCTCACGCTTTTCCAAATCCCTCTGCGCCTTCGCATGGGTTTGAGCAGCCACAGCAGCTGCCATCGTATTCATGGCATAAGCCATATGGTATGTATCCGCATCATCCGCCGTAGGGGCTGCAGGTGCCCTTCTTGGAGGCATTCTTACTCCTGCACATACCAAGTTCCTTTGGTCAGATCCTTATCCAAACATTCTTGATCTCCAACAGGAAACTCACTCAACGGATTACCAACTCATAACCCGACACAAAACAAACACTAGAACTGACACGACTCTAGCTATGTTCTAACCGTCACTAGAACTTGTTCTAACCGACTCTGGACTAACTACTCAAGTATACACTTTCCCTTTGAAGATTTAAAGCCGTGCTCTGATACCAATTGTAACAACCCGTTTTTCAAAGGCCAGAAAAGGCATTATAATTTTTTTTTTCATACACATCAGAGTTACGCATAAAAGATTTTAAATGAGCCGGCATTCAAATATACAAAGAACTCATTACCATAGGTGCTTCGACAAGCAAAGTGTATTCCAGAATAATTACAATCCAAGTCTAAGTCTAAGTATTCAAATACTTACAACAAAACAAGCTAGAATTCTGCCTAACCCAAAAAGCACGGTGTACAACCCACACCGGCGCATAGTCTAACTAAGCTAAGGCTCCAACATCTCACTGGGGCCCGGAACAGCCACCGTCGTCACCACGACCTAGCCCAACATCTGGGTGGGATGAGCCCGTCATAATCATAAAGAAAGGGTCACCACAAAATAAAAGTATATATATATATATATATATATATATATATATATCCGGTGCGAAAGATGTACACATAACAAATTTCCACAAATACCAACAGAGAAAGCTCTTTAAACACAAAGTAAATAAATCACCAATCCTAATGCAGACTTCTACAATGAGCGTGACAACCAATCACTGGTTCGCCACATGCATGAATTCCGGAATCGTAGGTCCAACCCACTAAAGCCACGAGGGCAGGTGATGCCACACAGACGCTATCACCAGGTGAAAATAGCCACACAGATGCTACCAGCCACACAGATGCTGTCAGCCACACAGATGCTGTCACCCCCTCAAAAGTGTAGCCACACAGATGCTAACACCAGGCGAACATAGCCACACAGATGCTATCGCCAACTAAGAAACGCATATACATAGGGCAGTCACACAGACACAGCCCTGGCGGAGTCACACAGACACATCCACCCGTGTAGTCCCAACTGACATACACGTTCCATCCATGCTCATGCAACAATTACATATCACACAGATATATGTAAATCAAACACAACGACATACATACATTTCCAACCATATGTATTCCAACAACCTGTTCATACATACATTCTCATGATCATATGTAAACAGCGTAAGTATTTTAAACACGTTCTCATCACGAGAATACATCAACTAGACATGCCAAACACACAGCAAAGCATTACAGCAGAAATCCAAGCATGTCATAACCAGTTGAAAAGACAGAAATAAAGTGATGCCCTTACCTAGCAAGCTTCCGGTTACTAAGTCTCGTTCAAACAACACAACGCGCTTCCTATAACAAGCAGCGTAACAATCAATACATTGTTCTCTCAACCAAAGTATTGAAACTAAACCGAAACCCTAAAAACTTAAAGGGTTCTAAAGAATTCTACACTCTTGGATAGCACATGAGTCCTCGCTCTATTGATCAATATTCATGAGTCATTTATACTATTTTACAAACCCAAAACCATTTGCAAAACCAAATAAAAAATCTTAGAAAATTCAATTATCAAAATGGAAGTTAACTTGCATCACAAGCTACAAGACTTTCGATCATTCGAAGAAATATGTTTCGCGCTCAATAATTACTAAAAGTCTCAAATATAAGTTTAAGAAACTAAAAATAGAGTTTGGAACAAGAATACAAAAAAATCACTCCCAGGTCTGGTCGCTACTGCTCGCTTGGCGAACGGCTAGCGAAGCAAGTCAGAGAGCTTTTGCCAATCAGCGACGGGTAGCGAGCAAATTCGCCTACGGTTGCTTAGCGAGGAAAGCTCGTCGCTTAGCGAGCAAGCCTGAAATAACTTGGTAAAAACTTGGCTCACTCAAAACTTTTCCTCTCCAAAGTATTAGATTTGGTCTATTAGTTCCCAACACATTTTCAAAGCACAAAACCACACATTTTCATAAGCAATGTTGGTTACTTAAAATACAAGTTTCTAGTTTTCATTTTCTAGTCAAAACCAATTTAAAACACAAGGTTTTCCTCTCAATTTTTACATAACTCGTAAACATTTTTCAACAAGTTCTCAAAGCAAAACTCTTCAACATAAAAACCATTTCATGCAAGAGCTTAAAAACAATAATAATCACCCAACACAACACAAAACACAAGTGTCTTATTTTCCACAAAAAACCTCAAGAACACTAAAATATTTTCATCAACTTTATCCAAAACAAAACCTAAAATCAAACATCCATTTTGCCCAAAGGCTCAAGGACAACATCATTTTCACAAAAATATAAATTCTATCTCATGTTCTTGATCAATAAATTTTCTTTCCAAAACCCTAACTATCTTTCTCATGAGATTCTCACCAACTCATGAAAAATTGAAATAACAAAGCCTAGCATGCTTACTAAACTCTCATGAACAACTTTCATGAAACAAGAATCAATTCCTAACAATTTTATCTCATGAACATAATCTAAAATTCAACACCCTAAGAGTTCTAACCAACTAAAATGAAGAGAAATAGGATGGTTACCTTAAGCAATTGATTCTCTACAACAATTCCACAAAGCTCCCAAGCTTGATATGGACTCAAATGGTGAAGAATGGAAATTTTAGTGAAGGTTTAAAGAAAGTAATGGAGTCACGTGAAAGAAGAGAAAGAAGAAGAGAGAATTGTGATATTTTCTAAGTGACAAATTGTCATCAACTTCCTTACATGTTAAATTGTCTTGGTCACTTATCCACCCTTGGATCAAAGTCAAAAGTCCAAGCTTAAACCCTAGCCATTGGATCAATTTGCTTTAAGGATAATCACAAAACTTACACACTAAGTTACGTGCTCAGCTCTTGCGCATCGCGACGAACGTAAAACACAAAAACCGAAAACCTACGGAAAGAACGCCTATCTTTAAACATTTCCAAAACTTATCGTCGAATCTTTTTCCACGACTGTAATTTTCTTCCATGCCTTAGAAAATTAATCTCAGGACATAACCTCACTCACGCAGATATAGAAAACTCTCATCCGAAACCTCACTTAAAACAGACGCAGTAAGATTTTATATCCGCGGGTAAAATCCTACTCGTTTTTCCAAAAACAAGAATAATCCAAAACTCGTCATTCTAAATCCACAACAACCTTCTTATTCACAAAAGAGGATTACAAGACAAAAGCCCGTGCCTTTACAGCGTACGAGCCCAAAACAGATTCAATTACAGCAAAATCCTATACTTACACGATATTTCACAACATGAACACATCAAAACCCTAATTTCTTTAGACTAAAAATACAATGAAATCTTGGGTCTTACACTTCTCTTCATGCCATTGATGAGAAATTCCTGCAGTGCAAATTCATGCTCTAGAGGAACCTTATCATCATAAACATAATGAGTTTCCATAAATGAGTTTCTACTTTTTAGAGACTCATTTTCTTCAACTATTATGTTCATTTTCTCAGTTAGGTTATTGTAAGACTTTTTCAAGACCTTACATTCACCTGCCTTTTTAGTGAGAATTTTTAGGGCATCCTTAAGAGAATCTATTAATTCAGTTCTAGATAGTTTAGCTATTACCTCTTCCACATCTTCAGAGTCTGAACCTTCATCAGAGTCCTCTCTTTCAGAGGTAGTTGCCATCAGTGCCAGATTTGCTTCCTCATCTCCTTCTGAATCTGAGTCTTTGTCAAGATCTTCCCACGTTGCTAGGAAGCTCTTCTTGACTTTACTCTTGTATCTCTCTTTGCTGGAGCTTTGCTTAGATGGCCTGCTTTTGTTTTCCGGACAATCAACAATGAAATGGCCAGACTTGTTGCATTTGAAGCATTTGCTTTGATCTTCCTTCTTGTCTTTGACAGTGCTCATTCTTTTGGAAGATCCTCCAAATTTACCTGCGTACTTCTTGCTTCGTTTCGCCCATTGGGAAACTTTAGTAGCCATCTGTACCATCTCCTCTTCATCCTCAGACCCAATCTCATTACCTTCTTCAGAGGCTTCGTCTTCAGAGTCTACAACCTTAGCCTTTAGAGCCTTTGAAGAGCTCTTGGAGCTTAAGGCTATCCCTTTCATCTTCTTAGTTGATTCATCAGTCATTAGCTCCATTTCATGACTTTTCAATGAGCTAACTAAGCTTTCAAGGGATACAGTATCCAAATCCTTAGACTCTTGAAAGGCAGTCACCTTGGGTCTCCACTTAGGTGGCTAGCTTCTTAGTACCTTTCTCACATGATCTGCTTCAGTATAACTCTTGTCTAATATTTGAAGTCCAGATACTCAAATTTGAAACCTTGAGAACATAGTTTCAATGTCCTCTCCGTCCTTCATCTTAAACAGTTCATACTGATGCACCAACAAGTTAGCCTTGGCCTCTTTAACTTGTTTGTTTCCCTCATACTTGGATTTTAAAGAATCCCAAATTGACTTTGCAGTTCTTTTATCTCCAATTTTGAGGTACTCATCGTGTGAGATAGCATTCGTCATCATTCCTTTTACAGAGTGATGCTTCTTGTACTCTAGCTTCTGAGTGGGTGTAAAGGCTTTCCTATTCTGAGAACTGACTACTCCTTCTAAGTCCATATTTTCAAAGTTAACTCCATCTTCTACCATGTCCCATAAGTCACTGTCAATACCCATGATATGACTATACATCTTGGTTTTCCAAAAAGGGTAACCAGTCTCAGTTCCGTTGAAGAAAGGAACCTTATCAGATGACTTCCTTTCACGTGAGTTTGAGTCATAGTTGAAAGGAATCTCATTGTTGTTCTTATCAGCAGACATGTTTTTCCTTCTGGATCTTTACTGTTTCACAGTTATGTGAGTTACGCAACAGACCTTGCTCTGATACCAATTGAAGGTGGAAAAACACAAGAAGAGGGGGTTGAATTGTGTTTTGAGAATTAAAACTTTTTCTAAGTTAGAACACATTTGCAGCGGATATTAACACAAAATAAATAAGGGTGCTGAGAGAGAGAAAGAAAGACACACAATTTATCCTAGTTCCCCTCACAAATTGAGAGTACGTCCAGTCCCCTTGTTACTAACAAGAGCTTTTCACTATAATCTTCACATGATTACAACTTGCTCAGGCACACTTGCAAGAGACTTCTCAGGTGCTCAAGTTTCACTAAACAAGAGACTTCACAAGCAAACTTAAAATCTAAGAATGATTGTTTATTGACACTTGATATACAATCAGAGGTGTTTACAAAATACAACACAAATTGCTTTAAGACTTGAATGACAGATTGAACAAATAATGTCATAATACTTCAGAGCCTTAAACGCAGTAATAGAACAGTAGTCATTTCTTCCATTTGAGTCTTCTATTTATACTTGGATGGAAGGTGATGACCGTTGCAGAGAGATAAGGTGTCAGCTGGAATTTGCTCGTACAATTGCTAGCTGTTGATTGCCTTCTTTAGCAAAGAAATCCAATTCCACTACCTTGCAATTTGAATTATTACTCAACCATTTTGAGTAATAATAGTACGATAGTACAATCCTCAAATGCGCTCCACTTATGGATAAGATTAACGTTGTACCAACGAATATTCCTTCCTGTGGATGTGACAGAGTCCCAAAAAGGATTGTTCTTCAATCATTGGTTCTGATTCTGTCAGTTCTTGAGTGACGCAAATTCCTTTTGTTTCAGAGCCTGGAGTGTAGCTTCTTAAGGTTCTCAGCTTCTGAAACCTTCAGAGCCTTGCTTTTGTCCTCAGAGCCACTTCCTTCAGACCTTGAATTTTAAGCTTCTGATGAACAGCGATAGACCTTCAGAGCTTCTTTGCTTGGCTTCTCTGCTTTTATTCATAGTGCTTCTGAATGAATTTTATCTTATACTTCTGCACACTAGAATAAATATTAGTAATACCAATTGCAATTTTAATATTTTGTTATCATCAAAACCAATTAAATCTTAGAGGTTCATGTCAGACCCACTTTGTTCCAACATTAAATGAGCATTATAAGAAAAATGTGTAATGCACTATATATCTAAGTCAAACCAATTAATAAATAAATTGAATTAATTTTTAAATAAAATTGATTAAATTGGGTCACAATAAAATGTGAAATAATAATTAACTTTTGAAATAATCAAAATATCCAACATAAGGTACATACCTTAGATGATGTATACTTAATATCACACTAATTATTTCAACACACTATACATTTTTTTAGAAATAATTTTATAAAAAATGTATGATCATAGTCGTAATTAGAATTTTAAATATATCGTGACTATGTTTGGTATTGTCTAAAGGGAGAAAATCACATTTTTGTTGTCTATACAATAGAATTGTTGTTATATTTAATTTTAGTGCACAAATTAATCTTGCTATAGAGAGTATAGGTGTAAGTAACAACCATAAAATGAATCAATACAACAACAACAACAACAACAACAACAACAACAACAACAACAATGCTCAATAAAACAAACTTGTGCCTTTGGATGCATACTAGTTGAAAAATGTCAACTAAATAATTTATGATCACGCTTTATGAGAACAAAAGTAGTTAAATCACGAGTAAGAACCAAATATAGAAAGAATCGAACTCATCATAGAAAATAATGTTCTGCACAAACAAACTTGTGTTTGAGAATTCGTTGAAAAACATCATTTAAATATCGAACAGTACAATATATAAAACTAAGTGCATACCCGTGCATCCGCACGGGACGCGCCTTCGGCGCGTTGGATGTGAAGGGGGCGTTGGATCGTGGGTGCGTTGGATTGTTAGGGTGCGATACGAAGTATTCGTTAAATTTTATATTTTGCTAACAATTCAATATATTAACTTTGATGTTGGGTGTAAAGTTAAATGTATATATTATTTTTCTCTCATAAAAGATGTAACATTTGTAATTGTTGAGGCAAAACCCATTTTGATATGTGTTTTAATGACAACAAACCTTATCGAATAAATGTTAAGTTTTATGAATGATGATCTACTGATGTTTGCACTTGAGTTTTTGTTGAAAGATAGATAATGACAAAAGTGGACGAGCTAGAGGCCACTCACATCAACAAGTGCATTTTATATACTCAAACAATGAAAAAATTGGAGTAGCATCAGCTGATAACAAAAGTAGCATCACAAGCTTCATGAAGATTTTTAAAGGATGTGATTTGAATCATAAGAGGTTTTGTTGGAAGGTTCAAACAACAAAGTGGTTTTTATGGTTAATAGTCTTCCTCATCATCACAAGGTTCCTAATGAGTATTGAAGATTCAAGGAAGAATGTGAAGATCATAATTGAAGAATCAAGATGGAAAAACTTGCATCACAAGCTACACAAGAATATATTTGATGTTATTATGTCAAAACTCACATTGAGTTTTGTTACATGCTTTGAAGATTTACATCTACAATTAACAACAATGGGAATGATGCATATGTTGAAGATCGTCAAAACCTACTCAAAGTTTTATCTTATCAAAGTTTCTCAAGATGAGAAAGTTTGAGAATTATCTTCCATGAGTTTTCAAAGGAGTTTATGTACAAGGCATAAATGTTTTTATCATTCTCTAAATTAGAAAATGATAATCCTCATGATGAGTACTCTCACGCCTCCACTATATCATATCAAAGATACTCAATGAACAAGCAACAATATGTGCAAAACATAAAAGAAGAATTATGGAATGTTTTGCAACAACAAAAGATTTCAAAGTTGATTAACCAAAGAAAGAAACATTATCAACTCCTATGAAATAATGTTCTCATCATGAACATGTCTATTTCCCTCAAGAGCATTCATATCAATTCAGTAAAATGACAAGAATCAACTTTGAAGAAGAAATCATTTCAAAAGTTGAAATATTTATAAGTCAGGAGAACATTCTCAGGATGGTCTCCCAAGTTTGCTTGTTCAAGGATAATCACTTTTCCATAAGTCAACTTGGTACAAGACATGAATGAATTTTTATATGGGAGTTATTTCAAGAATCACAACAACCAGAATAAGTCACTTAAGGCAAGGAATACATTTTGATTCTTGGAAGTGCTTTTAAGGATATTAAGCTCACATATAAATGATAAGGCTTTATGGTCTCCAAGAATATCATTAGAGAAATAATTTAGACCAATGAGAAGTAGACAAAGAGATTCTACAGCTTGCAAAGAAGCTTCAAATCTGATCCAAGTACAAAAGGAATCACAAAAGAAACAATTCTTATCCATACAAGTGTTTAAACTTTACTATTCACTTGTCCTTGCAAGGACTCATGAATAGTTGCTATGCTAGGCATCAAATAGTGTTTTACAACTGTCATACAGCTTGCAACAACAAGAGAAATTCGTTGGCTTCCTTTCTTGCACAAGAAGCATGGTCTCCTGCAGACAGGAGAATGGTCTCCCAGATTTTGCCTACAAGCTACATTCTTATCCAAAAGCTATTTCCACACATGGGCTATTGTTTTGCAACAGATATATCATCATAAACAGCTCATTATAGTTGGCATAAATAATATCTCTGATATTCTTACATCTCCACATTTGAGAGACCATAAGAAGAATGGTCTCCAGGCTCACTTAAAGTACAAATTTGAATGGACTGTTTTGCCCATCTCACAACAGCTATTTCCAACTGTCATATTTGAAGTTCAAATATCAGAAGAACCTCTCCATCTATAAATAGCATGGTTGGCATCATTTGAAGAGTAAGAGTTAAAGCTACAAATCATCAAACACTTGTTTTTTTTCTCAACAAGTCACAAAACTCTTCTTTTATTACTCACACTCAAGATCTTCATTCGCATCAACAATTCTGAGTTTATTGAGTAATTTTATTTGCTTCTCAAACTAACCTTTGAGTTTCTAAAAGCAAATACATCAAGAGACCACTTTTCAACACAATCCACTTTTAAGTGATTGTATCTTTGTCTCTTCATATTACCACTCACACTCCAACTCTCTATCAACTCTTGGATCAAAATATTATTGAGTGTATTGAGTGTATTTTGTATAAGCTTCTCAAACTAGTTTTGAGTTTGTGTTTAAGCTTAGATCCGAAACCAATTCCTTTGTAAAAGAAAGATTGGCTCAAGTCAATACGTAACTATTGATTGAGTGACACCCTTACTAGCTTGTAGGGCTGGGGTAGATTTAAGCTTGTAGGGCTTAAGGTTTTTGATCTCGGTTTAGATCAAAGAAGATTTGTATTTGAGATCGGTAGTATCTCAAAGATCATAGTGAAAAACTCACAGGCGTGGGGACTGGACTAGCCCAGGATTTGGGTGAACCAGTATAACTTTTGTGTGTGCATCTCTCTTACCTTTAACTCTTTATTTACTGTATACACACATCACACATACCACTTTATTTACATTTAATTTTGATTCTCACGCAGCAGAGACCATTCAGAGAACATTCTCCGAACTGGTAGTTTTATATTTCACTAACATTTATCCAAGCATACACTTGAGATTTATTTTGTAGAGTGCAGGTTTAAATTTTAAAAGGGTCACAATTCAAACCCCCCCTTTCTTGTGACTATTTCTTCCACTTCAGTAATCAGTACCGTTGTCCCAAAAACTAAACTGAAGTACAAACACTCAAAGTGATAGTGTGGTTGGACAAACTGTGATTAATAATTGTATGGTGATATAGAGAAAACTTTTGAGATTTGCATTGTTAATTTTGAAAACATAGTTTTAAAGATGTAAGTTATATATCGTAAAATTAATATAGCGTTATGGACCCACTATTTGTGTGGTATGGTGTTAACGAATGAAAATTCTAAAAAACAGTATATACACATGAAAATCAACTGCCGTTTCAAAAAAAAAAAACACATGAAAATCAACTCCTAAAAAGTTTGATTAAAAACTGAACATGTTACTTTCAGTGAATGAGCATAAGATAATTTAATAAAAGTATACAAATGAAGTACAGTTGTCCACTAATATAGTATATTAATAAATTTTTCAACAATAATAACGTTTGTAAACATAAATTCATGACATGTGAATTCGAGGCATGTTCCATATGTGATGTTATTAAGGGTACAAAATTTTTTCCAGCCGTTTCCAATTTTGACCTTGTCTCTATTTGCATCATTGAAACCGATTTTACATGTCACAATATGGTTTAAAGGACCGAAGAGTTTTATTTTTGAGTAGTCGAGCATGGACAGGAAATTGCCAAAATCGTCGGGGAGAACCTGCATAAATAGAGTTTTGAATAGCAAAAATAGTATATTAACCGATGAGGCATATGGATTGCCATTTTTGACTGCCTTGCAAAATCTCACCAGAGACCAAGACATTAAGAAAGGAGTGAATTTTGCATTTGCTGGCTCCAGTGCTCTTGAATATAAGTTTTTCACACAACATGCAGTCACGCCACCAGCGACAAGTAACTCATTAAGTGTTCAACTTAGTTGGTTTAAGGAGCTAAAACCATCCCTCTGTAAAAGCAAAGAAGGTTATACCATAACTACTTGATTAATAATGTACATGTGTCAAATACTTTTTTATCTATATGTTTAACACAACTATTGTTCTACAATGAAACAGAGTGTGATGCCTACTTCAAAAAATCATTGTTTTTGGTTGGAGAGATCGGCGGAAATGATATTTTGTCGCATGTTCTCACAAATAAACCTGTTATAGAAATTCGAAAAATCGTGCCCTTAATGGTTGAAGAGATTGCAAATACTGCCTTCGTATGTTATGTCAATTTTAAGTATTTGAATGTCTGATCCAATCATAAGAACTTATAGTTTATTATATATTATCAAATGAATCATTAACATTAATAAATGTAATGATATTTTTGCTTTATTATCTTTCTATTTGGTAGGCATTAATTGATGAGGGAGTGACAGAGCTAGCGATTCCCGGTAACTTTCCAATTGGGTGTAATGCTGTTTTTTTATCAATTGTGGATAGTAAGAAGAAAGAAGACTACGATGAACTTGGGTGCTTGATAGCTTACAATACTTTAGCAGAATACTTTAATGAGCAACTCAAAAATGCCATAGACACGTTACGAAAGAACAACCCTCAAGCTAAGATAATATATTTTGATTACTACAATAATGATCAAGCGCCGCAACAATATGGTGTGTAGTGTTTTCATTTTTTTTATAAACTAAAAATTATTTATTAATTTCGAATTAATGTATTCTTCACAAATTCATTATACATGCTCCTCATTTTATGTGCATTTTTGTAGGTTTTACTTCTGATAAGAACGAGATTTTGAAAGCATGTTGTGGATCAAATGCACCATATAATGTCGATGTAAAGAAACCATGTGGAACTACTGGCACGACAATTTGTTCAGACCCTTCAAAGCAAATAAATTGGGACGGAGCCCACTTAACAGAAGCTGCTTATAGAATGATTGCAAAGGGATTAGTCGAAGGCCCTTTTGCAACCCCTTCACTTAAAACTCCTCCTGTCAAGATAGCTTAGAAATAAAAATACGAAAAATAAAGTTCAATATTATTGTAAAATGCTAAGTTACCTTATGATGTTTAGTCTCTGAGTGTGCGCTGTGTAAAATAGGAATGAAAATGAGTAATATATAGTAATATGCCTAATGAAAATAATAACAAATGAAAGCATATATAGTAATATGTGTACAAATGTTCTTTTAACAAAGCATATAGAAAATCCACTTCATATATGAACACACCTTATATATAGTTTCTTTTCTGATTACCACAAATTGTATTTTTCTCTCCAACAATTTTTTTCTTACGCAAGTTAAAAATCAAATTCGTGATCACTTATTTAAGGATTCTAAGTTCCTTTTCACTTAAATCAATCCATCGTTTTATTTAGAGATTAATTTTCATGGGTAAAAACTGTGTGAAACATCATCGACACATCACATTTAGTCATGCGTACGTAACTTTATAAATAGTTAACGGTTAGAGCCAAAATTTTCAATGATTTAAAAATTATAAGTGATTGGCTTTGTTAGACCCGAGCCCCATATTGCTAGTACGAAAGAACCCAAGCCAAAGCCCAAGAGAGGAGTTATTCCACTGAAGCATCTTGGGGATTACTACAGGTTGTTTTTTTGGAAGGTTAAAGTTGTAATGAAAAAGCTAGGTGGAGCTTTATGATTGGCTAAGAAGATGGTTGTTAGATTCTATCATTTGTGTATTGTATTCTGTTGTGTTTTTACCTTTTTATAAGGGATGTAATAGTATTTGGAAAGTAAGCAAGAAATTATTCATTTCCTCATTACAACCAAGAGATCGCAAGCTATTACAAACAAATGGGGAGATTAATGGCAATACAATTGTTGCTACTGATGGAAGTGGAAATTATACTAAAGTAATGGATGCGATATCACATCACCTTCCAAAAGCTTGGAACATTATGTGATAATGATAAAGAAGGGCGTGGACATCAAAAATGTTGTCATTGATGAATTTAAGTGAAATCTCATGATTATTGGAGAGGGTATGGATGTTACTATAATCACCGGTAACTTGAGTTGTGCTTTAGTTGAGATGTGGTCAAAATAATAACTTGGGTACATATAACGCCCTTTGGTATGAATAGGAGTACAACTACTATAGATTTTACTATCAAGATCATAAGAGTCTTAATTTATTTTAAGATTCAATTATAATATTTATATAATTTATTTTAATACAACAGACGCACCCACGCACATACTGCACACACACACACACACACGAGTGCCTGCACACACACAAACACTAAGTAAAAAAAATTATTCCCCTAAATTTTGGTACCCTATGCAATCGCTCCTCTTGAAACCCTCTCAAACCCTCCTGAAAAAGCATATTGTATTTTTTTTTTGGTATGCCACAAAGAGTCTTCTGAACAAAAGAACACGATAACAGCTCTAGGAGGACTTGAAAGACCAACAAGTTTCTCTTTTCAATTTCGCAACATCTCAGCAAATTTTGATCTTTTACCCTCCATGAAATCAACCTCAACATTCCTTGGCAGACTGGGCATCCATATTCAAAAGTAATTTCATGCAAAGTTACATAAATGATGTGTTGAGTCCAGGAGAATGGTTAGAGTGAAATGAGTCACAATATTTTGATACATTGTACTATGCAGAGTATAATAATAATGGTCTCGGAGCTAACCTACAAAATCGAGTGAAATGGTCAGGCTATCATGCTTTGAAAGATTCTAGTTGGCTAGCAACATCACAGTAGCCAAATTCATTTTCGGGGAAGGGCATCAACAGGTATCGTTCATCGGTGGATTTGGGAATCCGAATAATACACAAAAGAAATTGTAATTGAAAAAAATTGTAGTGAACAATATTAATTACTAAGGCTCAGTTTGGATTGATGGAATATAATGGAATGGAGCGGAACATAATGAAATATAATAATGTTCCATTGTTTGGATTTGAAAAATAATAATAGAATGGAGCGGAATGAAATAGGATTGAATGAATTTAATATCATATCACAACTTACCTTCAATTTTGTTCATCTTCTTTTTAAAATATCCAAATAATGGAATGAAATATTTATTCCATTCCGCTTCATCCTATTCCACTCCACTCTATTCCGATCCGCTCCATTTCATTCCATTACATTCCATCAATTCAAACGGAGCCTAAATAATTAGTGAAATTCCGGTAGCAAGTCACAGATGTGCAGCGTGATGTGGAGCACGTTAGGGTTTAGGTATACTATGTGTTGCCTAATGTGCCATAATCATAAACATGCGATAACTTGATGAATAAGGAAAATAAAGTGCAGAAGATAAAAAACACAATGAGTTTGTTAACCTAGTTCAGTGTAACTCACTTACATCTGGGGGATACCAATCCAGGAATGAATCCACTATGATAGTTCCAATTCAAAGCTAAACAGTCTCAGTTTACAACTTATCACTTAGACACTACCCGTGCTAATTCTACCATGCTCCTCACAAGATATGACAACCTCTGGTCACTTCCTATAACCTACCTTGCTCCTCACAAGGACCTTGCTCCTCACAAGGATTTAAATAACAAACTCAATGATGGAGACCCACTCATAACCTAAAGAACCAACTCGTGCTTCAAAGCTTTGAGTGATTCAAAGTCCTATTCTTGTTTCAAACTAGAACCAAGAAAGGAACAGCTCTGTGCTTAAAAGCTAAATACAACCCTAGTTCAAGTCTCAATGGAAACAAGAAACAAAGGGACAAAGACTGAAAATCCTAAAGACTAGAATTATGAATATTGATTTCAGTAAGTAAAACAAGTCTTCAGTCTTCCTTTATATAGAACGAGATCCTGAAAGCTGGCCATCGTATTCTTCAAGAAACAAACTTAATCTTTTACAAAAGATATGTTTGTTTTAAATCTTTTTAAATCTTCTAGTAACAAACCGGCCTTTTTAAATCTTTTCTGAATCTTTTTCAATCTTTCAGCTCGTTCCTTGGCGCGCAAGATAGCGTGGATATGTTTGTTTCAAAACAAATCTTTTTCAGAAGATCACACGCAAATAATGAAAGCGCGTTTTTAGGGCATTCAGTTCAGGTACCATATGTGTGCACATCAGTCACCACATCTGGACCAAAGGCTTATTTTAACAAATGAAGCCAACCCTAAAACAAAATCAACCTCTCAGGTTGAAGACACTAACAATTAGCTTAATTACACTTTTAGCCTCCTAAATTTCATAAACTTACAATTTTGGCCCCCTAAATTTCAAAATAGTATTTTTAGACCCCTATCTTTACCCCTTATACAAAAGGTTAATTTTAAACAAGTCAACGTTGATATGACAAGTTACTTATGTGACTCAGTTGCTACGTCATCCCTTTTTGCCACTTAATAATTAACAAAAAAAAAGCAATTGAAGGATCACGTGCTACTATGAATTCAAAAAGTGAAGATGGAAGCCTGATTCTTAACACTTGAAGGGAGGCAGACTCTCTTAAAGTTTAAACAATGGAGACAGACCAATTTAGGTGTTTTCCATTGTGTTGCGTGATGACTTCATGTCATTCCTAGGTTGCTAACCACATTTTAGAGCATGTTTATTAGTTTTATGGTCCTTTCCGCATCGAATAAAGAGGAAATAGTATCGTTGCAAAGATTGTTTGAAGCACAAGAAAAGAAAAATAGAAAAATCACCAAGAGTCTGCGCAGGATAGCAGAGCCTGGCACAGACCCCTCAGATGGCTACGCCGTGGCGCCGGAGAGATGGAGCCTGGCGCAAGACTGTCAGGTTGCTGCGCAATGGCGCAAGGAAACCGGCGCAATGGCGCAGCCGCGATAAAAAAACCCTATAAATATAGATTTAATTCAGAAAAAGGGTTACAGAAGTTTGACGGTAAATGATTATTTCTCTGAGGCGATTTCTGAAGAACATCAAGTGGATTTTAATTGTGAAAACACCTTCAATCTTATTTGTAATGAATTCTATTATTCTATTTTGTTTTATTAATTCAATTATGAGTAGCTAAATTTCCATGATTGGATCTTAGGGGATTCTAATTGCTATTACTCTTGAACCATGTAGTTTCATATGATATTTTAATGAATTACGAAGTTAGTTTCAGTTAATTATTCCTTGTGTTTAATGTTTTGCATGATTTGGCCAATTGTGTGATGAATCCAATTGTTTGTTTGACTATGAGAGTAGGAATAAATTTATCGATCTAGGAATAATTATTCAATTAACCGTTACTTAAGAGATTTCGAATTGTTAATTGAGAATTCAAAGATTAAAGTGCCAAAACCTCAATTGATCATAAATCACCTAAGAGATTAGGGAGTTATGATCAAGGGAGAGGATTATGTTATCAAGAGATTGAGCATAATTACTTTTTTTAATCGAATCGTGAAACTGAATTTGTAATTTGTTAACATGCATGAACTACCAAGATGATAGTAATTAGATGAACCGAAAAGGTTCAATCGCCTTCTTCTCTTGAAATCAAATCTTATTTTCTTGCCATTATTTTTCTAGAACCCTAATTCTAAAAAATCCTCCCTTTTAGTTAATGCAAATTTACTCTCGTATGATTTCAATTATTTTCGTTTGATTCGGAACAATCCCTGCGGATACGATAATTTTTATACTTACTTTGATACTTCATCATTGCGCACCTAATAACACCTTAGCATTTTGGATAAAATTTATGCATTTTTTTTTGTTTTTCTACAGATTAAAAATGGTTGAATCATGCTATAGTTACACATACTACCATGGTTTCTTAAAGTTATGCACATATGCAATAATACAATGACGTCAACGAACGTCCATAAATCAGTATTGGTTTCTTTGAAGTTGTTATGTGATCAATTATGGAGAGTTTAAATGGTTGTCTGAAAATTTGAATATAGAAATTTAAATCTCATTCACCTCTTTGAACCCGGAATCAACTATTCCCGAGTCATAGTTAATTCAAAACACAGAATCTTATGAACTTTTCATATCATGTTTAGTATGGTTGTAATTGTTTAAGCTTATCAAATATTAACATGAAAAGTTCATGTTTCATATATTCCAGCTAATTGACTCCTTTTGTTTTCCATAGAAAATAAATGAAGCAACCATTTTACAATATTTTTGAAAATTTTCAGGTTAGAAGTCACTATTATTTTATTGAAGTAAATCCCAACTTTAACCTTTGATCATTTGGCAAGCGCCTCAATATAGCCTTTGGGACTACTTACAGAGATGAAGACCGTAAGTAGTGCAGCAACATGTGAAGGTTCGAGTAACATGAAGATTCCTGACAAATATGTCTCAAAGTTATTTTTTTTTTAGGGGAAGAAGATGAAGTTTATTTGGGGAGAGAAGATGAAGTTTGAATATAGGTAGAGAATGAAATTGAGTGATGAATGAAATTGATTTTGGGGAAGAAGATGAAGTTTATTTAGGAGAGAAGGTGAAGTTTATTTTGAAATTAATAGACAATAGAAGATGAACGATGTGCAGGATGCACATGCTCTCCTTTATTTTATTTTTATATTTTTTTAATTATCAAGTGGCAAATAGTGATGACATGAGGCATAACAGTAGGAGGTTTTAGTAGACAACAAACAAACCAAAACCAAGGTACTTAAAAACATCAAAAACCACTATTCCCCTTAAATATAATTCTTCTTCTTCTTCTTCTTCAGGGAGAAATAGTAGTGACCATTAATCAAGCAAGGTTGGACTGGAGTCTATTTCTTTCTTACTGAGCAGTATCCATATCTTTCTTGTGATAGGTTCCAAAGCAAATCGGCAACTATAATAATGAGAGTTACTTTAATTTGCTATGTGCTTGCCATAAGACCATCTACAATGGTTGATATATTCAACACCTACTTTTACACTCCACATCATTTTCTCTTACTTCCACCTACTCATTCAACTTTTACCCTCTCCAATGGTTTTTCATTCAACACTCTACCCCACCACTTTTTATTTCATATTCTTATTTATATTTTTATTTTTATTTTTATGATCACATAAAATTACAATTATCGATTAAAATTAAATTAAAATTGAGTCTATTTCTTTCTTACTGAGCAGTATCCATATCTTTCTTGTGATAGGTTCCAAAGCAAATCGGCAACCATAATAATGAGAGTTACTTTAATTTGCTATGTGCTTGCCATAAGACCATCTACAATGGTTGATATATTCAACACCTACTTTTACACTCCACATCATTTTCTCTTTCTTCCACCTATTCATTCAACACTCATTCAACTTTTACCGTCTCCAATGGTTTTTCATTCAACACTCTACCCCACCACTTTTTATTTCATATTCTTATTTATATTTTTATTTTTATGATCACATAAAATTACAATTATCGATTAAAATTAAATTAAAATTATACGATACAAATCATCGATTAAAATTAAAATTACAATTATCGATTAAAATTAAATTAAACTCCCGATTACAATTATAATAAAACTTAATTTAAAATACGACACACAAGTAACGTAGTTAAAACGATACAAATAGTTTAAAATGAAATAATACACACAAGCAACGTAATTAGTACGATACAAATAATTTAAAATGCAATACAACACACAAGCAACGTAAGAAATACGATACAAATCATCTTCAACCACGTCTCATTCCAAACTTTGTCCATATGTGCTTCACTAGGTTTGCTTGCAATTCTTGATGACCTTTTGGACCACGGAACTCATATCTAGCATGCACATGATTTGCAAAAGCGGGTAACACCTCGGTCTAGTATGGTTGCGGTACACTAGATCCACTTTCCTCAGATTGCTCAAAATCGGTCCAACTTTGAGAATATGAATCTCGTTCATCCTCAACAATCATATTATGTAATATGATGCATGACCTCATGATGATACTCAAATCGTCTATGTCCCACAAGCGAGCTGGTTCACGGATGATTTTAAATCGAGCTTGAAGCACTCCAAATGCACGTTCGATGTCCTTCCGACATCCCTCCTGATATTGAGCAAATAACTTATCGGGTTCACTTCGAGGAAGTCTAATTGATTTGACGAAAGTTGGATAAGAAGGGTAGATACCATCAACTAGATAGTATGTCATTTCATAGCGACATTGATTCACAAAGAAAGTCACACTTGGAGCCTTTCCCTGTTCCACGTCATCAAACACTGGTGACCGGTCTAGAACGTTTATATCGTTCAACATTCCCGGACATCCAAAAAAGGCATGCTAGATCCATAGATCATGAGATGCAACTGCTTCAAGAATAACTGTTGTGGTTCCCTTATCCCCCTAGTAAATTGACCTTCCCATGCTTTAGGACAATTTTTCCACTCCAGTGCATGCAGTCAATACTCCCAATCATCCCTGGGAACCCCCGCATTTCACTAACATGTAGTATTTTTTGCATGTCTTCTTCGGTTGGTGCTCTCAGATACATTGGCTCATACAATCGTATGATTCCTTTACATAATCTACGTAAGCACTCCAATGTTGTAGTACCTCTTATTTTGATGTACTCATCGACTGCATCTGCTGACATACCATATGCTAACATTCGCATTGATGTGGTACATTTTGCTAAGGGTGATATACCTTATTTGTTGACTGCATCAACTCGCTGGGTGAAGTAGTTATCACTACTTGAAAGGTCCCCAACGATTCGAAGGAAAACATGTTTTTGCATCCGGTACCGACGACGAAACATTGCATCGTCGTATGTAGGCTCATTGGCAAAGTAGTCGTCAATTAGTCTTATGTTTGCCGCTGCATGATCTCTATTGATATATTTTCTACTACGAGGTGCATAATCTTCCAATATTTTCTTTCGACGCTCTCTAAATCGATTAGCTATATAAGCTTCTTCAATTTCAAGATTTGGCTTATAGGCTTCGACATCAAAATCAAAATGATATTCTGATGGATCCATTTTTTGTGATATTAGAATTAGATTGGATCCATTTTTTGCCAAAACATCATTGTCTGACCAACCACTTCCTTTCAAACGTTTAGCGTTATCATAAGCACCAATCCATTCATTAATTATTTTACTCATATAATTAAAACGTGAAATTCCTGGCACGCTATGCACGATGCTCTACACGATGCTCTAACACTGCGTTCGGCCTTACGCGTAATTAATCAAAGCACATAAAAGAAAAACAAATAAAAGAGACAAGTTATTTGTTAACCCAGTTCGGCGTGTAGCGGGCTGGAAAATTACTTCCATTTTTCATACAATGAAGTCGCCATCGACGTTTATTTATCCCGTGGGGGGAAAGGAAAATATCGCTAAAACCTTGGTTTAGGTTCGGGAGTTGGTTATGCGAGAGGAAGGTGTTAGCACCCCTCGCATCCATCGTACTCGATGGGAACCGTTTAGGTGGTTTGGGGGTTTGTTTGCGTAGGTTTGAATTAAATTGCCTTTTATCTTATCTAATCTCTACTTCGTTTCCAAAATAAATTAAAAGAAAATAAGGGTTTTTATTAGTTGAGTTTGACGGTTGTAGGAGCCCGCTCCTACGTATTCCCCGGTGCAATGGGAAACTCAAAACTCACGTAGTTCTGGTAAAAAACGTTTGTGTGGTTGGTTGATTTTAGTAGATAACGCTTATTTCGTATTCCGCTGACACAACGACGCTTGTATGCTCTAATCAGAGGCTTAAGCTGTGTGTGTGTCAGAGGAGTAGATAAAACGTGTACCCATTGAAAAAAAAGTTGAATAACGGATGTTGCTTAGCTCGCATTCCGCTGATACAACGACGCTTGTATGGAATGAGAGTAGCTCGAGTGAACTAGTCAGATGACCGGCTACTGAGACAACCCGGGGAAGAAAGAAGCAGATGCCAGATTCTCCTTTTTTCATTCATTATTATGAAAATCTTTGGTTAAGTTATTGAAGAAAAAGTGTCTAAAAGAAAAGACGATCGTTGGTTGTTTTTAAAACTGATTTTAGAATGAGAGCTGCTTGAATGAACTAGTCAGATGACCGGCTACCAAGACAACTCGGGAAGAAAGAAGCAGATGCCAGATTCTCCCTTTTTCACCCATTAATTATTTCAAAGAGTTTGATTAAGTTATTATAAAAATAAAGTCAAAAGGAAAGACGAAGGTTGGTCAATTTTAGTACTTTTAGAATGAGAGTAGCTTGAGTGACTAGTCAGATGACCGGCTACCAAGACAACTCGGGAAGAAAGAAGCAGATGCCAGATTCTCCCTTTTTCATCCATTAATTATTGCAAAAGAGTTTGATTAATTATTCGGAAAATAAAGTCCAAAGGAAAAGATCAGGAGGAACAGAGCAGACACAATAGCAAAACAGATAATAATAATAAAGTAGATCAAGAAACATGCAAAACACAAATGCAAATGCGTAGATACAAATGATTAATGTAAATATGCAATGCTAATTAAACGTGTATGAAGCAATAAATTAAATATGATACAAAAATTAAATTGCGAGCAATTAAATTAATATATGTAAGTATGAGATAAATAAACAAACATAAGCAAACATGATTGACCTAAGCTAATTAGATTTAGACTAAAATATGCGCAAAAGAAAGTGACTCAAAAGTACTTAAAGAAGTAATTTGGATCACTTAAGCACTTATTAAAAAAAAATAAACTAAAAGCAACTTAAACTAAAATGACTTATGAAAATAAATTAAGAAAGCAAAATAATATTCACATATGAAAGCTACTGTATCAAAATAAATGTTGTGTAAAAATTAGGGTCAAATAAGCTAAAGAGCTTCTTGAAACCCTAAATAAGCACTTATGCACAAAAAGCTTAATATAAAAAAACAACTTATGAAAATAAGTTAAAAGGAAATCACACATGGAAATATGATATAAGCATAAACAGTGACTTACTGAGCTTAAATAAGCTAGGAAGTCACTTAAGTGCTTTTACAAATAAGCTAAAAAAACAATTAAAATCATAAGCTGAAAGGGGGTGTAAATAAAGAAGAGAAGTAAAAAGTGGGGGTGTGGATAGCGCTTCTGGGCCTGAAGCCCAGTCCATGCGCAAGTCAAACAAACAAAAAAAAAAGGGGTCAGAACAAAAAACGATCAGGTGCAGACACTGAAAGGCCGTGCACCATACGCGCGCAGGATCTGGGTTGTCTGATCAAGATCATGCAACTCAGATCTACTGGCCCAGATCACGGATCCAGTGTAGCACGAACACGTACGCCAAAAGCGTTATCACCGTCAGATCTCATTTAAATGAGATCTGACGGCTACGTTATAAACTACTGATCAACGTGCAAGATTAAACAAAGGGATCGGACGGTCACGTTTTAAACTTGAGGAAGAAGATGACCCACGGTGGGGTTTTCTTCTCCGGTGAGCCCTGGCTTGCCGGCGACGGCGCCGGCCACCGGAGCTACCTCAAACCACCACGAAACTTAACAAAATTTATATCATTCTCTTCGTTTTTTCACAAGGAATCCAAAAGTACAAATGATTTTCTCTGATTCCTCACAGAAATGAAGAAACGAAGAGAACAAAGTCTTGAGACAAAAACGCAAAAACGCAAAACAGGCCAAATTGAACAAAACTAGCAAACCAGAAAGCTTCTAAACATCTAAGCGAGACGAATGGTGTAGGTATTTACCTGGATAGCCTTCTGAATCGTCCTACTTGAGCTCGTTTTCTTCCTTGGTGCCGTGGCTGTTTCTTACTTCAATTTCTTCACCTTTCTTCACTGAAAATGACTGATTCCTTCTTCTGAGAACGTGATGAAGGTGTTTTGATGGCTAAGTTATGAGCTTGAGATGAGATTGTGAGGTTTGGAATTTTTTTGAAAAATGAAGAAAAATGGAATTGTTTTTTGTTCTCTGTTGCTGCGCCGTTTTCAGTGATTTCTAGCTCTAACCTAGGGCTCTGAAAACAATGCCTCTATTTATAGGGAGGAATTAGGTTAGAAAAGTAGTGATTTGTGAGAGTTAGTGAGGGCAAATTGGAGATTGTTTCTTGGGATTTTTTGTACTATGGTTTTGGGATTTTTGTACAAATGGTGAGGTGTCTAGTAAGAAGGAAAAGAACCTTCTATTCCCTTGATGAGGTGTAAAAATGATTGGGACAATTTTGTTCTTCTTTTGATTTTTTTGGAATAAAACAAAATAATATATGAAAATAAAATAAATATGTCAAGAGATAAAAATATGCATGATGAAATGTGATTATGTAATATGCTTATGGATTAGAAATGAAAGAAAAAGAATTGAAATTTGATGCTTAAAAAGGTTTCTTGAAATGCAAGTAACTAATTAAAAATAAATAAATAAAGAAAATGTGTGGGCAAAATGGTAAAATTTTGTCTCTTATGATAATGCTAAGCCATAACCATGCAAGAAAAAATAGTTCCATGTGTTTTGTGTCAACATTGATTTTTAAATTGAATGGTTTTGTTGACTTATTTAGTCAAAGTGTTGACTTTTGGTCAAACTGTTGACTTTTTTGATCAAAATGTTGACTTTCTTGACTTATGCAAAAGTGAGAGAGGTTATGGGTCAAAATTGGAACAAAAATGCATGAGGGGCAAAAATAGAAATAAATAAAAAAGTGTAGGGGCAAAATTAGGGTATGACAGCTGCCCCTATTTAATTAGCTTGGACCGTAAGAATGCGAATAACCTCGGTATTCGTATTCTTTCGGTGAAAGATAATTAAATACAGAATGCCCTAATTTTGCGGCATGAATGATGATAGGAGAGAATAAACCTGCCCGGTATCTTCGATATCCTTATCTCAGGATTCTGTACCTGAAGGAACTAACGCCTAAACCAGGAGTTGTATGTCCTTGAAACAAACACATGTAGCACCTCAGTGTTGAAGAGAAATCACCACCCTCGGGCCTACGGATTCCACTGAATACCCTTCTCTCAGGATTCTGTATCTGAAGGAACTAACGCCTAAACCAGGAGTTGTACGTCCTTGAGACAAATGTAACACCTCGGTGTTACACTTTGAAGAGAAATCACCCCCTCGGGCCTACGGATTCCACTGAATATCCTTCTCTCAGGATTCTGTATCTGAAGGAACTAACGCCTAAACCAGGAGTTGTACGTCCTTGAGACAAACAAATGTAACACCTCGGTGTTGCACTTTGAAGAGAAATCACCACCCTCGGGCCCACGGATTCCACTGAATATCCTTCTCTCAGGATTCTGTATCTGAAGGAACTAACGCCTAAACCAGGAGTTGTACGTCCTTGAGACAAATGTAACACCTCGGTGTTACACTTTGAAGAGAAATCACCACCCTCGGGCCTACGGATTCCACTGAATATCCTTCTCTTAGGATTCTGTATCCGAAGGAACTAACGCCTAAACCAGGAGTTGTACGTCCTTGAGACAAATGTAACACCTCGGTGTTACACTTTGAAGAGAAATCACCACCCTCGGGCCTACGGATTCCACCGAATATCCTTCTCTCAGGATTCTGTATCTGAAGGAACTAACGCCTAAACCAGGAGTTGTACGTCCTTGAGTCAAGCAAATGTAACACCTCGGTGTTGCACTTTGAAGAGAAATCACCACCCTCGGGCCTACGGATTCCACTGAATATCCTTCTCTCAGGATTCTGTAGGATTGCCTTTCCTATTGGGGATGGGCAAACTGTTGTGATCATTTGTAACAGAATTCCTCCAGAGTTTGCAATTCACTGGGGAGGAGACTTTTAGTTGATCTGCTGGATGAATAATGTACCCACCATTTTGTTGGAGAAAAATCAAACTGCCTCTTTCGATAACTGAGTGACCAAACCCTGCTATTCCTTGAATAGGAATATTTAAATCTGCTTTTGCCTATGCATGTTTGCAATGAATGCTTGTCAATTGCCTAAAAATGCAAGACTAATGCAGTGTTTTAACTATGCTCATGATTTGACATACGTTTTTTTGAATGTTTATTTATGAATGCATGGTGATGCATGAATGTATATGCATGGATGCATGAAGACGCATGGAATGGGGTTCCATCTCAACATCGAGACATCAGATGTTCCTTCCTTGGAGAGAGGGATCCCAGTTGGGTGTTGTATACCAACATTCTTCATTTGTGTGGGCGAGGCCACTTGCCTAATCAGCTCAGAACGCTGGGTCAGTCTGTTGCATGTTACCAAGGTGAGCACTTTACTGTATGCTGTTGATTTTCTTTAATCTTTCTTATTTCAAAATATTTTTTTGCTTGATTTTCGAAAATGCTTTTTTCTTTTTACTTTTTTTTTTTTTTTTTTTTCAAAGTTTTAACATTTGTTTATCAGGAAAATAAAAGTATGAAATGTGCAAGAAGATAAAGAGAGACACAATGAGTAAAAATGAGAATTTTATTGATAGCACAAAACGTGCGGAGTTTCTACAACGGAAGCAAATCCCTCAAAGAGGTGACCGCATAATTGAGCTAAGATAAATGGCAATGAAAATAAATGAATTCTATGGAAACATAACAATGCCATCCTTCTCCATGATTTCAATCTTCAAATCATCTTGTTGTTGAGTGCGAAGTCTCAGATCTTTCTGAAATTTGCCCCGTGCTCACTTTGCTCTTGCAGTCTCATGCCCTCTTTTATTTGCTTCCCTAACTTTTGCCTGGATTGTTCAGTGTGAGCTACTGATCCACCGGGATACCCATTTTTGCCTAAGCCGCCCTTTCGGGTTTTCAACTTAGCGGGTTCTATTTTCCTTTTTTGATGTCCCTAATTTTTGCCTGGACCGCCTTTTCAGGTTTTCAGTCCACCGGGACGCTCTCTATTGCCTAAGCCGCCCTTTCGGGTTTTCAACTTAGCGAGCTTTTATTTATTTTTCTTTTCTTTAGGCATAGTATTTTTTGACTGCATCTGAGTTCACGGGGAGTGAAAACTCTTCACCATCCATTGTAGCTAGTATCAAGGCTCCACCTGAGAAGGCCTTCTTCACTACATATGGTCCTTCATAATTGGGAGTCCACTTTCCACGGACGTCTTTGTGAATTGGCAATATAGCCTTTAACACCAAGTCCCCTTCCTTGAATTGTCTTGGGCGAACTTTCTTATCAAATGCTCTCTTGAGCCTTTGCTGATACAACTGTCCGTGACACAAGGCTGTCATCCTTTTTTCCTCAATGAGATTGAGCTGATCAAACCGGGATCGGACCCATTCCGCTTCTTCTAGCTTAGTTTCCATCAGAACTCTTAATGAGGGGATCTCCACCTCCACCGGTAGCACTGCTTCCATACCATATACAAGAGAGAAAGGAGTTGCCCCAGTCGAGGTGCGAACTGCCGTCCTGTATCCGTGGAGTGCAAATGGGAGCATCTCATGCCAATCTTTGTATGTTTTCACCATTTTCTGTAGAATCTTTTTGATGTTTTTATTTGCTGCTTCTACAGCGCCATTCATCTTGGGTCTATATGGTGAGGAGTTATGGTGCTCAATCTTGAAATTTTTGCACAATTCCCTCATGGTCTGATTGTTCAAGTTGCTACCATTATCAGTGATGATCTTGTTGGGGACCCCATAACGGCAGATTATTTCTTTCTTGATGAACTGAGTCACCACTTGTCTTGTGACGTTGGCGTATGATGCCGCTTCGACCCACTTGGTGAAGTAATCAATAGCCACTAAGATGAAACGATGTCCATTGGATGCTTTTGGTTCAATCATACCAATCATGTCTATGCCCCACATGGAGAATGGCCACGGTGATGTTAAAACATTCAGAGGGGTTGGAGAGACATGTATCCTGTCAGCATAAATCTGGCATTTATGGCATTTTCTGACATGGTTCAAACAGTCTGTTTCCATGGTCAGCCAATAGTACCCGGCCCGAAGAATCTTTCTTGCCAAAGCGTGCCCATTCATGTGCGTGCCAAAGGACCCTTCATGGATTTCTTCAATGAGTGTATCAGCCTCTTTTCTATCCACACAGCGGAGGAGAACCAAATCGTGGTTTCTTTTGTACAACAAATCCCCATCTAAGAAGAAACCAGATGCTAGCCTTCTAAGAGTTTTCTTGTCTCCATTAGATGCCCCCAAGGGATATTCTTGCCTTTGGAGAAAGTTCTTGATATCATAATACCATGGCTTCTCATCTTGCCCCACTTCGGTGGCCAAGCAGTACGCCGGTGTCTCACGACGGTTGATTTCTATCAAAGGCACATGATTAGGCCAAGTGACCTTGTACATGGATGAGAGAGTGGCCAAAGCATCAGCCAACTGATTTTCTTCTCTTGGGATGTGATGGAAAGTGATCTCATCAAAGTACTCTGCCAATTTCAAGACATGATCCTTGTACGGGATTAAGTTGGGATGACGAGTTTCCCACTCTCCTCGGACTTGATAAATGACGAGTGCAGAATCTCCATACACTTCTAGGATTTTGATTCTCAAATTGATTGCTCCCTCTAGACCCATGATACATGCCTCATACTCTGCGATATTGTTGGTGCAATCAAACAATAGTCTTGCCGTAAGAGGTGTGTAGGTATCTTTAGGAGATATGATAACTGCCCCTACACCATGTCCCAAAGCATTTGAAGCACCGTCAAACACAAGCTTCCATCGGGATCCCGGCTCGGGTCCCTCATTCTCATCCATGGGAGGTTTCTCACTCACAGCCATGATGTCCTCATCTGGAAAGTCAAAGCGCACAGGCTGATAATCTTCTAAAGGCTGGTGTGCCAAGTGTTCTGCTAACACACTACCTTTGATGGCCTTTTGAGATACATACTGAATGTCATATTCGGACAACAACATCTGCCAACGGGCAATTCTTCCACTCAAAGCAGGCTTCTCAAAGATATACTTGATGGGGTCCATTTTGGAAATCAGCATGGTAGTGTGACAAATCATGTATTGTCTCAACCGACGGGCCGCCCAAGTCAAAGCACAACAAGTTTTCTCGAGGAGTGAGTATCTGGTTTCACAGCTGGTAAACTTCTTGCTCAAGTAGTACACTGCGTGTTCCTTTCTACCAGTTTCATCCTGCTGACCCAATACGCAGCCCATGGATTCCTCAAGCACATGTAGGTATAGGATAAGAGGCCTTCCCGCAACTGGGGGTATTAAAATTGGTGGCTCTTGCAAGTACTGCTTGATCTTATCAAATGCCCCTTGGCAATCTTCATTCCATTCAATGGCTTGATCCTTCCTTAATAGTTTGAAGATTGGTTCACAAGTTGCCGTAAGATGAGAGATGAACCTGGAAATGTAGTTCAGCCTGCCTAGAAACCCTCGCACTTCTTTTTCTGTCTTTGGTGCGGGCATGTTCTGGATTGCTTTGACTTTATCTGGGTCCACTTCAATTCCCTTCTGGCTAACAATGAAACCTAGCAGCTTCCCCGACTTGACGCCAAAGGTGCATTTGTTTGGATTCAAACGCAGTTGATACTTCCTCAATCTCTCAAACAATTTCTGGAGATGTACGAGGTGCTCTTCTTCAGATGAGGACTTGGCGATCATGTCATCCACATACACTTCAATTTCCTTGTGCATCATGTCATGGAACAAAGTGACCATAGCCCGCTGATATGTTGCCCCGGCATTTTTCAATCCAAAAGGCATTACTTTGTAGCAGAAAGTGCCCCATGGCGTTATGAAGGTTGTTTTCTCCATGTCTTCGGGCGCCATTTTAATCTGATTATAACCTGAGAATCCATCCATGAAGGAGAAGACTGGGAATCGAGCAGTATTATCCACTAACACGTCAATGTGAGGAAGTGGAAAATCATCTTTTGGGCTTGCTCTATTCAAATCCCGGTAGTCAACACACATTCGGACCTTCCCATCCTTCTTTGGCACTGGCACGATGTTAGCAATCCATTCGGGGTACCTGGCCACTGCAAGGAATCCCGCGTCAAACTGTTTCTTGACTTCCTCTTGAATCTTGAGAGCCATGTCCGGTCTAGTTCTTCTCAACTTTTGTTTGACAGGTGCACATTCGGGTTTGAGAGGAAGCTTGTGTTCAACTATGCTTGTGTCTAACCCCGGCATATCCTGATATGACCATGCAAAGATGTCCACATACTCTCTGAGCAGCTTGACCAATCCCTCTTTCACTTCTGACTGCAGGGTTGCACCTATCTTGACTTCCCTTTTGTCCTCTTCAGTCCCCAGATTGATCACATCCACTGGTTCCTGATGAGGTTGAATCATTCTCTGTTCTTGATCCAATAGTCGTGCCAACTCTGCTGGGAGTTCATAATCTTCCTCTTCATCCTCTTCAGCAAGATTGATTGGGAGTTCGGAATCATGAAGATTTACGGCATTGTTATGGTCCAGAGATTCATTTCTGCATGATGTATATTTTGATTTTTAGATGAATGCAAAAGGTGGTCATGATATGCAAGAAGTTATTGCCATTTTTATTGTTTCTATCTTTTTTTTTTTTAAAAACTGAAAAAAATAAAGTAGAAAATAGGACAAAATATGCACATAAAAACTTTCATTTCATTGATAATCATTTGTTAAACAAAGATAAGCCCCTACAAGTCATCCACATGCCTCGGGCGCGGCAAGGGGAATTTTGAAAATAAAGAAAAATTACTTTGAAATAATAAAAACTTTGGGAATCTCAACAGCTTTCCAGTTTGATAGAACGGTGCTTGCAGGGCATTGGTTCACCCAATTGTAGCTTCCTTGACTGGCCTTTTCCTCATTCTCTAGCATGTTGATTTGTTCAGCTGACCTGAGCCCAGCGCTCACAAAAACCTCTTCAAGGGGAGTAGTATAGTCGAAAATCTTCTGCTTTCCCTTTGATGGCTGATAACCCACACCTAGAAAATCCTTCTTCTCATGGGGATACACCAGCTGTCCCCATCCTTTAAGAGCACCTTCCTCCATGGCCTTCTTCAAATCCTTCCAAGATGTGATGGAGGCCCTTGGCTTCTGACCCGCCTGAGAAGGGGTAGCAATCTTCATAGTCTTAAACTGTGCGGCTAGCACATCTTCTTCTTTTTGGTCTACCACGGTGACAGTGGCAATTTCAAGAGCCTGGAATTGAGTTTCAAGTACCCCTTCCTCTGTTTCAATATACCTGAACGATGACAAATGACTCACTAAAGCGTCTTCCTCCCCAGAGACAATTACCAATTTATCATCAACTATGAACTTGAGCTTTTGGTGTAGGGTTGATGTTACAGCACCGGCGGCATGGATCCACGGACGCCCCAGCAGACAACTGTAGGAAGGATTTATATCCATGACCTGAAAAGAGATGTTGAATAAATGCGGCCCGATCACCATTGGCAATTCAATTTCCCCAATAACCTCCCTTTGTGATCCATCAAAAGCCTTGACGATCATGCTGCTTGGTTTAAGAACGGGTCCAACAAGAGATAACTTCAACAAAGTTGATTTAGGCATGACATTGAGGGAAGATCCTGTGTCCACTAGCACTCTTGCAATAGTGTTGTCTTGACACTTCATGGAGATGTGGAGAGCTTTGTTGTGTGCATGTCCCTCAACTGGCAATTCTGTGTCTAAAAACCCCAAACAACGGCTTTCGGTTATGTTATTACACACCCCATCAAACTGTGCAACCGTAATATCTTGATCCACATGGGCCTTTTGCAGAAGTTTCAATAAAGCATTTCTATGTGCCTCCGAACTCATCAATAAGGAGAGCATAGAAATTTTTGACGGAGTTTGACCAAGCTGATCTACCACTCGATAGTCGCTTCTTTTGATTATCTTGAGGAACTCATCGGAATCACTCTGAGGGGTTGTTTCTTTGGGTGCTCCCCCCTCAAGAGTCTTGCTTAAGACATTCTCATTGACCGTTGAAACTGGTTCTCTTGCACTGTCCTGCACTGGTTTCTGAGCAAACACCCTGCCACTCCGAGTCATACCCCCGGTCCCATCAATGCTAACTACTACCGGTTCTGGCAGAGTCACAGGCTTCCCTTGTATTGAAGCTGATGTATTGTATATCCAAGGTATAGTTTTAGTACTGGTAAAAGGAAATGGTGCTGGCGTCTGAATCACCAATGGCTGCAACTTTTCCTCGGCTCTTTGATAGATTATCTCTATTGGCTTCATGAACTTCTCATGCTCATGTGGTTCCATCATAGCCACCATACCCTTTCTCTGAGAATAACCAATTTGTACCAACCCTTGGTCCATTAACTCCTGAAGACATTCTTTCATCCTTGCGCAATGATTTGGATTCTCCTCACATTCTATGCAATCTGCATGCATGCTTGAGAATTGGTCAAAGCTGAGCAAAACCTCCTTTACTACACTCAAAGGGGTTCGTATATCCGACACATCCTTAATCAAACCTTCGGCGCCCTCAATCATGTTGACTCCTTCCCCTGAGTGGTTGGGCAGAGGGTTTCCCTTGACATTGGGACCCGCTTCCTTGAATGACAACAACTTCTGATCGATCAACCTTTGTACCTCATACTTGAAGGCTTTGCAACTTTCAATAGTATGACCCTCCGCCCCAGAGTGGTATTCACAGGTGGCGCCTTGTTTGTACCATGCAGGGAAAGGTGGGGTCATCTGTTTCAAGGTTTTGAGCGTCACCATTTTACTGTGGACAAGATATGGCAGCAACTCTTTGTATGATACCGGAATGGGATCAAACACTTTTCTTGCTTGTTGTTGGGGTGGAGAAGCTTGTTGTGGCTGTGGTTGATACGGATAACCTTGTGGTGGTGGTGTATACTGGGGCATCTGATATTGTTGCTGTTGTTGGTGAGCCGGAGCTGCATAAGGAACATATTGAACTGGCATCACCGACTGGCGGTGAGCCACAGCGTTGGTATTCCCTTCCTTCTTCTTCACAAAGTTATTGACTGGCTTCTTTGCATTATTTGGTGAGCTAGTGCCGGCTTGGATCTTGCCGGTCCTGACACCGCTTTCAATCCTTTCACCGATTCTGACCAGATCAGAGAAACCTGAGGACACACTGCCAATCATCCTTTCGAAATAAACCCCTTGTAAAGTGTTGGTAAACATATCCACCAATTCCGTTTCTAAAAGTGGCGGACGAACCTGCGATGCTAACTCTCTCCACCTTTGAGCATAAACTTTGAACGACTCTCCTTCCTTCTGAGCCATGTTTTGTAACTGGGTACGATTAGGAGCCATATCCAAGTTGTACTGATACTGTTTGATGAAAGCATTAGCCAAATCCTTCCACGATCGGATGTGATTACCCTCTAGCTGCATGTACCAGCTTAAAGATGCCCCTGCCAAACTGTCTTGAAAGCAATGTATCATCAGTTTGTCATTGTTGGCATAAGACGCCATCTTTCTGCTATACATCACGAGATGATTCCTAGGGCAACTCAAACCTCTATATTTCTCAAATTCCGGCACCTTGAACTTAGCCGGGATTATCAAATCAGGTACAAGACACATATCGGAAAAGTCCAAAGAGTCGCTTCCTCCTTCCATCGTCTTCAAACGATCCTCGATAGCCTTGAATTTCAGTTTTGCTTCCTCCAACTGAGGAATAGTTCCATCAAACTTTGACCCACTGTTCTGAGTATCTGAGCTATGGTACACATCATGAGGATCCTCCTGAACCTGCTGAACAATGGTAGGTTGGGGCTGAGTTGGGGTTGCCCCGGCTGGAATTCCTGAGTTGTTGATAGGAGGAGGAACTGAAGTAGCCCCGTCCCCAAGAGGTACATACCCCGGTGGGGTATAAACCGGAGGTAAACCGTACACAGGCCACACCATGCTGGCCGGTTCATTAGTTGCTGTCTCTGCGTTTACTGCTGGAGCTGATGGCTGATTCTGCGCAGCCAGCATTTCCAACACACGATCCATCTTTGCTGCCAACTGGGAAACCTCCCCCTTTAGTTCGCTATGCTGTTCTTGCCAATTCTCCATTACCAGACTGGAAGCACTTCTTGTCCAATGTAGGTGTCGAGGATAACGCTGTTGAGATGGGAGAGCGGTAATGAGATGATGCTTTTATTATGTATGCAAATGCAAATGCATGTAAAGTGTATGTTTTTATTTTTGTTTTTGTTACTTTTTGATTTTTCAGGGAATTGCAAATATATAATTAATGTAAACACTTCAGGATATGGATAGAAAGATCAAAATATCATTCAACTTTTTAAACCAAGTCTTTACATAGTCATTGAAAACAAAAATACAAAGATTCAAAGTCCCAAAAGCTCAATACATAACATATCCTAGATACAATACTAAAGTCCTTTCTTGGCCTTCTTGACGACATTCTTGTATGCTGTCACCACTGCTCGGCAATAACACACGAACTCTTTGACCGCTCCTGAAACATTAAGAAAAGGGACTTCCGCCTCGGCCATCCTCAACATCCTAGGCATCTCATCCAACACTGAAGTAGACACCAACAGCATTTCACGGAAAGCTATCCTCCACCTAGCCATCTCCTGCAGAGACATCTCGATGACCAACTTGTGGTACTTCAAATCTTTCTCTAGACGTTCAATTTGCTCCGCCACTTGGACCATTTGATCTTCATGAGCTCTTGTGATCTGAGCGAGACTCTCTTCATATCTTTGCATGGCCTCTTTATCCTTCCGCCTTTCTTGAGAATGAAGTTTTTCTTTCTTTTGCAACTCCATCTCTTTCTCTTGTTGAAGCTTCTTGAACTCTTGTTGGACTTTCTTCAACTCTTGAGTCTTCTCTTCAAACTTCTTCCTCCAATCCCCTTGGGCAATCATGGCCTTGTTTCCTGTGGCATACATTTCATCATTGGAACGCTTCAAGCCCTTGATTTCCTCTTTTAACGCCTTGATGCTCAAGTTTGAGCTTGCAAGACCATCCTTGTACTTCTCTTCCCTTTCTTGAGCTTCTTTCACTCTCTTCTTGCACCCTTGAATCTCTTCATTCTTCGCATCCCTTTCCCTTTTGAAACTCTTAGCCTCTCCTTGGAAGCTAAAGCACTTGAATTGCAAATCTTCATTCTCTTTCTTTAGCTTTGCAATTTGGCTTTTCAACATGTCAGCTTCCTCCTTTGAGATTGTGACAATGGGCTCGGGCTCATAGGATATAGGAGTGGTAGCGGTGAAGGGCATCCGAATCTGTAGAACACGATCTTTTACCCACTGAGTGTACGCTTCTTTGGCCAAGCAATTCTTCTTCCCCATCATTGTCTTGTCAACTCTCTTCCATGCTTTCTTCACTCTCCCCCACAACTCCGGGTCGTCATCTTCAAACCTCAAAATGAACTCCGTTAGCAATGCCTTTTCTGGTTCACCCTCCATAGGATAACCCAACTGACGAGTGGCTAAAACCGGGTTATAATTCACACAGCCTAAGGTTCCAATGAGAGGGACATTAGGAAATCCGTCACACTTGAGGAGCATCTTGGGTGAATCCAATTGTCTAGAATACCAACGGATAATGTTTGCAGACAGAGAAACTAGCTTGTCAGTCCACTTGGCTGACACATCCTCCACAAAAGGTCCCCTCTCGGGCATATGCAACCAGAACCATGACATAAGCAAAGGAACACAGCACTGGACTTGACCACCCTTCCTCATGCTACTTCGGTCGCAAAGAGAGTAAAGACAATCCGCAAGTAAGGTAGGAACTGGGTTCTTGGTTAAGAAGACACCAACTGCCGCCATGCTAATAACATTGTCCCTGCTAGGAAACAAAACCAACCCGTATACTAATAAAGCCAAAATGGCGTTGTGAGCCCTCCAATTACCTTTAGCAAGTTCTTCCTGAGCCCTAGCCTCCAAAGCAGTCTTGAAGAACCCTTCAACCCCTTTCGGTGCTCGAAGTGATGAGATACCCTCTTGGTCTAGATGTAATGCCTTCACAATTTCTGCCTCAACAGGAGCCTCCCTCATATAACACATCTTTCCATCAATACTCAGACCCAGAATCTTCTCAAACTCTTCAATGGTTGGGGATAACTGAAAATCTTGAAACGTGAAACAACGAAGAGGATAGTCAAAGAATTGTGCCAAAGTAACCAATACCGAAGTGTCCACCTCCACATGCAAGAGACTCAAAATAGACCCAAAATTAGCTTCAAAGTTGGCCCTACTAATAGCTGTCAATTTTTTCTCCATGGCCACAAGACTTTCCACCTTTGGGACTTTGAAAACAAAATGATGACAACCCTTTCTTTCAAAAGCCATATCCTTGATGTTTACAAAAATCCCCTAATTCCCTGAAAGAATCGAAATTTCCTTATGATTTTAATGATGAATGAATAATGCATGAGTGCATGATGCATGAATATGTTATTTGGAGCGTACAAAGTCACAACGTAGCAGAGGTTCAATTTATCATTTCTGGGGTCAAAAAGGTTCAAAGTCACCTGTAACCCATCCCTCTCACATGTTGTTCTAGGTTTAACAAAGTGCCTAAAATCACGGATTACCCCTTTGGAAACGATGTCGCTATTGCAAAGCTCACGACATACGTGCCCAAAAGGAAATCTCATCTAGGTAAGGCCGTTGAGCAACCTTGACACGGGTTCTAAACAGAGATCCCTAGTAACAAGGTTTGGTTCTAGACCGGATAATAAAGGTCCCTAGAGTCACGGACCCAACAAGAAAACATCAGAGACACTAGTCAGCTGACCGATGTCCTGACATCTCCAAGAGGATCTACTCTAGGCGAGGTGATTATGCCGGAGTTACTAGTCAGATGACCGGTCACCCAACATAAAGACCTCTAGCTTAGCCTAAGCTTTTCTCAAGCTCGGGTGTAGAGCTTCTCACAGTAACCACGCCACAAGGGCAAAAGAAAAATAAAAGAAGGAGTAGAAGAAGAGAAACAGCCAATCCAAGCAGATATAATTGACAGAAAAATAAAAGATAAAGGCAAGATATTGCAAACCTGGCAAAGCAAACAAACAAACAAACCAACTAAACTGGGCTTAACTCTCTAGAGTCCCCAGTGAAGTCGCCAGCTGTAGCGGGCTGGAAAATTACTTCCATTTTTCATACAATGAAGTCGCCATCGACGTTTATTTATCCCGTGGGGGGAAAGGAAAATATCGCTAAAACCTTGGTTTAGGTTCGGGAGTTGGTTATGCGAGAGGAAGGTGTTAGCACCCCTCGCATCCATCGTACTCGATGGGAACCGTTTAGGTGGTTTGGGGGTTTGTTTGCGTAGGTTTGAATTAAATTGCCTTTTATCTTATCTAATCTCTACTTCGTTTCCAAAATAAATTAAAAGAAAATAAGGGTTTTTATTAGTTGAGTTTGACGGTTGTAGGAGCCCGCTCCTACGTATTCCCCGGTGCAATGGGAAACTCAAAACTCACGTAGTTCTGGTAAAAAACGTTTGTGTGGTTGGTTGATTTTAGTAGATAACGCTTATTTCGTATTCCGCTGACACAACGACGCTTGTATGCTCTAATCAGAGGCTTAAGCTGTGTGTGTGTCAGAGGAGTAGATAAAACGTGTACCCATTGAAAAAAAAGTTGAATAACGGATGTTGCTTAGCTCGCATTCCGCTGATACAACGACGCTTGTATGGAATGAGAGTAGCTCGAGTGAACTAGTCAGATGACCGGCTACTGAGACAACCCGGGGAAGAAAGAAGCAGATGCCAGATTCTCCTTTTTTCATTCATTATTATGAAAATCTTTGGTTAAGTTATTGAAGAAAAAGTGTCTAAAAGAAAAGACGATCGTTGGTTGTTTTTAAAACTGATTTTAGAATGAGAGCTGCTTGAATGAACTAGTCAGATGACCGGCTACCAAGACAACTCGGGAAGAAAGAAGCAGATGCCAGATTCTCCCTTTTTCACCCATTAATTATTTCAAAGAGTTTGATTAAGTTATTATAAAAATAAAGTCAAAAGGAAAGACGAAGGTTGGTCAATTTTAGTACTTTTAGAATGAGAGTAGCTTGAGTGACTAGTCAGATGACCGGCTACCAAGACAACTCGGGAAGAAAGAAGCAGATGCCAGATTCTCCCTTTTTCATCCATTAATTATTGCAAAAGAGTTTGATTAATTATTCGGAAAATAAAGTCCAAAGGAAAAGATCAGGAGGAACAGAGCAGACACAATAGCAAAACAGATAATAATAATAAAGTAGATCAAGAAACATGCAAAACACAAATGCAAATGCGTAGATACAAATGATTAATGTAAATATGCAATGCTAATTAAACATGTATGAAGCAATAAATTAAATATGATACAAAAATTAAATTGCGAGCAATTAAATTAATATATGTAAGTATGAGATAAATAAACAAACATAAGCAAACATGATTGACCTAAGCTAATTAGATTTAGACTAAAATATGCGCAAAAGAAAGTGACTCAAAAGTACTTAAAGAAGTAATTTGGATCACTTAAGCACTTATTAAAAAAAAATAAACTAAAAGCAACTTAAACTAAAATGACTTATGAAAATAAATTAAGAAAGCAAAATAATATTCACATATGAAAGCTACTGTATCAAAATAAATGTTGTGTAAAAATTAGGGTCAAATAAGCTAAAGAGCTTCTTGAAACCCTAAATAAGCACTTATGCACAAAAAGCTTAATATAAAAAAACAACTTATGAAAATAAGTTAAAAGGAAATCACACATGGAAATATGATATAAGCATAAACAGTGACTTACTGAGCTTAAATAAGCTAGGAAGTCACTTAAGTGCTTTTACAAATAAGCTAAAAAAACAATTAAAATCATAAGCTGAAAGGGGGTGTAAATAAAGAAGAGAAGTAAAAAGTGGGGGTGTGGATAGCGCTTCTGGGCCTGAAGCCCAGTCCATGCGCAAGTCAAACAAACAAAAAAAAAAGGGGTCAGAACAAAAAACGATCAGGTGCAGACACTGAAAGGCCGTGCACCATACGCGCGCAGGATCTGGGTTGTCTGATCAAGATCATGCAACTCAGATCTACTGGCCCAGATCACGGATCCAGTGTAGCACGAACACGTACGCCAAAAGCGTTATCACCGTCAGATCTCATTTAAATGAGATCTGACGGCTACGTTATAAACTACTGATCAACGTGCAAGATTAAACAAAGGGATCGGACGGTCACGTTTTAAACTTGAGGAAGAAGATGACCCACGGTGGGGTTTTCTTCTCCGGTGAGCCCTGGCTTGCCGGCGACGGCGCCGGCCACCGGAGCTACCTCAAACCACCACGAAACTTAACAAAATTTATATCATTCTCTTCGTTTTTTCACAAGGAATCCAAAAGTACAAATGATTTTCTCTGATTCCTCACAGAAATGAAGAAACGAAGAGAACAAAGTCTTGAGACAAAAACGCAAAAACGCAAAACAGGCCAAATTGAACAAAACTAGCAAACCAGAAAGCTTCTAAACATCTAAGCGAGACGAATGGTGTAGGTATTTACCTGGATAGCCTTCTGAATCGTCCTACTTGAGCTCGTTTTCTTCCTTGGTGCCGTGGCTGTTTCTTACTTCAATTTCTTCACCTTTCTTCACTGAAAATGACTGATTCCTTCTTCTGAGAACGTGATGAAGGTGTTTTGATGGCTAAGTTATGAGCTTGAGATGAGATTGTGAGGTTTGGAATTTTTTTGAAAAATGAAGAAAAATGGAATTGTTTTTTGTTCTCTGTTGCTGCGCCGTTTTCAGTGATTTCTAGCTCTAACCTAGGGCTCTGAAAACAATGCCTCTATTTATAGGGAGGAATTAGGTTAGAAAAGTAGTGATTTGTGAGAGTTAGTGAGGGCAAATTGGAGATTGTTTCTTGGGATTTTTTGTACTATGGTTTTGGGATTTTTGTACAAATGGTGAGGTGTCTAGTAAGAAGGAAAAGAACCTTCTATTCCCTTGATGAGGTGTAAAAATGATTGGGACAATTTTGTTCTTCTTTTGATTTTTTTGGAATAAAACAAAATAATATATGAAAATAAAATAAATATGTCAAGAGATAAAAATATGCATGATGAAATGTGATTATGTAATATGCTTATGGATTAGAAATGAAAGAAAAAGAATTGAAATTTGATGCTTAAAAAGGTTTCTTGAAATGCAAGTAACTAATTAAAAATAAATAAATAAAGAAAATGTGTGGGCAAAATGGTAAAATTTTGTCTCTTATGATAATGCTAAGCCATAACCATGCAAGAAAAAATAGTTCCATGTGTTTTGTGTCAACATTGATTTTTAAATTGAATGGTTTTGTTGACTTATTTAGTCAAAGTGTTGACTTTTGGTCAAACTGTTGACTTTTTTGATCAAAATGTTGACTTTCTTGACTTATGCAAAAGTGAGAGAGGTTATGGGTCAAAATTGGAACAAAAATGCATGAGGGGCAAAAATAGAAATAAATAAAAAAGTGTAGGGGCAAAATTAGGGTATGACACGGCGCAAACAGCAACCTACGTCTGGGGGATACCAATCCAGGAAGGAATATCACTATAATAGTCCTAGTTCTAAGTTACCAGCAAACGCCCCGTTTACAACTTACAACCTAGGCACTACCAATGACTCTTCTACCTAGGAACTCCTAGATATGAGATCCCATCTCACTCCCTTACAACCTGTAACAGCCCGTTTTTCCAGGGCCAGAAAAGTCAATATATTTTTTTTTCTTTTTCAACTAACACTCAGAGTGCGCATAGAATATTTTTCAATGAGCCGGCATTCAAATATGCAAAAGAACTCATTACCATAAGGTGCTTCGACAAGCAAAGTGTATTCCTGAATAATTACAGTCCAAGTCTAAGTATTCAAATACTTACAACAAAACAAGTTAGAAAACCCTATGCTAACCAAAAAGCACGGTGCACAAAACACACCGGCGCATAGTCTAACTATACTAAGCTTCACCACGTGCTCACTATGGCCTAGAACAGCCACCGTCGTCGGTACGACCTAACCCATCATCTGGGTGGGATGAGCCCGCAAATGAAAGAAAGGGTCACCACAAAATACAAGTATATATATATATAACCAGTGCGAAAGATGTACACATAACAAATTTTCACATACACAAGAGAAAGCTCTTTAACACCAAAGCAATTCCCACCAACGGGTTCATATAAGCAATGCACACATAGCCTATAATGCAACCTCTACAATGTGTGGTACTAACCCTAGCTACCACAATGCATGAGCTCCAGAACTGTAGGTCCAACCCCTACTAAACACCAATGGAATCACAAGGTTAGGGTGGATCCACTCCCGCAATCACACCCCATGGTCCACTCCCGCAACCATGTATCAAACTCAACAAAGTCACAAAGGATTAAGGTGGATCCACTCCCGCAATCACACCCCATGGTCCACTCCCGCAACCATGTATCGAACTCAACTAAATCACACAAGATCTAGGTGGATCCACTCCCGCAATCACACCCCATGGTCCACTCCCGCAACCATGTGTTGAACTCAATAAAACCCTATAAGAATCAGGTGGGTCCACTCTCGCAACCACACCTCGTAGTCCTCTCCCGCAACTACACCTCGTAGTCCACTCCCGCAACTACGCACTAACAATGCATGAGCATACGATTCCCCATGTATACTAATGCAACAAATACATACCTCCCTAGCATATGTAAACCATCCCAACAACATACATACATATCCAATCATATGTAACAAACCACAACAAACATACATACATTTCCAATCATATGTATTCACCCACATGTTCATACATACATCTCCAATCATATGTAAAACAACGCATGTATTGTAAACACTTTCTCATCACGAGAATACATAACACATACATGCCAAACACACAAACACGCATCACCGAAAATAACCAACAAACATGTTATAACTCAGTGAAAAGACAGAAATAAAGTGATGCCCTTACCTCGGCAAGCTTCCGTCAACAACACACGCTTAAACAACACAACGCGCTTCCTAAAACAAGCAGCGCAACAATCAATACATTGTTCTCTAACCAACCGTATTGAAACTAAACCAAAACCTCAAAAACCTAAAGGTTCCTAAGGAAAAATCCCTCTTTCGGATACCTTACCAAATTCCACCATATTGATCAACCACCATGAGTTATTTGTACTATTTTTAGGACCCAAAACAATAGCCAAAAGTCTTAAATAAATTGAAATGCCAAATGGCCGTTTTCTTGCGTTACAAGCTACGTACTTTCCGAGTACCCGAAAAACTCGTTTCCAATCCCAACCACTTCCATAAATTAATAAAAAGGGATTAGAAAGCTAAAAACCCAGTTAGGACATCAGAATCCAAAATCTCAACTCCCAGAGCTCGCCCTGGCGAGTTGGTGGCGAGTGAAGGCAGAGAGTTCTGGTCTTACTCGCCCTGGAGCTCGCCCTGGCGAGTTGTCAAGACCTGTGACACTCGCCCTGGCGAGTAACCACTCGCCTGGCGAGTTGCACCTGTCATGACAGCACAAGACAGCAACTCACACCACCTTTTTCCACCCCAAACCTAGTTTGATTCTATTAGTTCCCCACACTTTTTCAAAGCATAAAAGCAAACCATTTTCATAAGCAAGCAATTCATTTTCCGAAAGCTTGTTGGTTGCTTCGAGTGCAAGTTATTTGATTTTCATTTCCAAAATCAAAACCAAATCTAAGCACAAGTTTTATTACGGGCCTTAGCCGTCCGGTAATCATTTTCAAACATGTTTTCAAGGTAAAAAGCGACACCTCATGTCACAATAGTTTTAAACCATTTTGACCCCAAAACACTACCCAAAAACACTTAGGAAATATTTCCACAAACCTCAAAATATTTTTCATCGGATTTTCTAAAACAAAACCATACAACGCATTTCCCTTTCGCCCAAAGGTTCAAAGACAACTTTTCTTTTCAAAACCTTACAACATAACCTCATGAAATGGATCAATACACTAAACTTTCAAAACCCTAACTTTTCTCATGAGATTCTCACAAACTCATGGAAAATGGAAATAACAAAGCCTACACATGCTTACTAAACCCTCATGAACAACTTTCATGAAACAAGAATCAATTCCTAACAATTTCATCTCAAGAACATAATCTAAAATTCAACATCCTAAGAGATTTAACCAACTAAAATGAAGAGAAATAGGATGGTTACCTTAAACACTTGATTCTCTACAACAATTCCACAAAGCTCCCAAGCTTGATATGGACTCAATTGGTGAAGAAAGAAAATTTGGTGATGGTTAGGAAAGTAATGAAGTTCACGTGGAAGAGAAGAGAAGAAGAGATAATTTTTGTGATATTTTCTAAGTCCACAAGTCACACTTCCTTACTAGTTAAACTAGTCTTGGTCACTTATCCACCCTTGGATCAAGTCAAAAGTCCAACCTTAAACCCTAGCCATTGGATCAATTGCTTTAAGGATAATCACAAGATTAAATCAAATCTTCCCAAACAAGTCTCGTACTCAGCTCTCGCGCGACGCGACGAACGTAAACCACAAAAACATAAAACCTACGGAAAGAACGTCTATCGTTTTTCCATTCCAAAACTTATCGCCGAATCTATTTCCGCGACTGCAATTTTCTTCCACACCTTAGAAAATTATTCTCAGAATATATCCTAACTCGCGCAGATATATAAAACTCCCATCCGAAACCTCACTCAAAACAGACGCAGTAAGATTTTCCATCCGCGGGCAAAATCCTACTCGTTTTTCCAAAAACAAGAATAATCCAAAACTCGTTATTCTAAGACCACAGAAATCTCCTCATACTTAAAAGAGTATCACGACCCGAAAGTCTGTGCCTTTCCAGCGCACGAGCACAAAACAGGCTCCGTTTCAGCAAAAATCTCATTATTGTGACGATATCAACAAAACCGCCTCACTAAAACCCTAAAACTCGTAGCCGACACTAGAGTTCCTTAGAAAATTGTACAGTGAAATCTTGGGTCTTACATTACTACCCTCCAAAAAGAAGTTTCGTCCTCGAAACTAAAGGTAAGAGTAACAACTCAACTAATTATTACCATCACCAACACAACAAAATCCCTCAGGATTAGGTGCAGCCACACAGATGCTAACACCGGGTGAAGTCACACAGATACTCTCACCAACACACTGGCACAACCGTGCACCAACCGCAACTCTCAACGAGTTCACCACTCAAAAATTAACCTCACACCAGAGGTTCTCAACCTCTAGTTCCTCAAAAGTCCAAAGGTTCACACAAAATTTTTCCAAAATCCATTCTTTTGCCTCCGCGACGTAGCCTAAACCACTAGGTTCACGCGAAGCAGTGACTAGCTACCCTCCAAAAAGAAACACAGCACTCTCTGTGCACCACTAAGTTTAGCAAAACTAGTCAATTCCAAACAAACAGCATACATTCAAACATTCAAGAGTGGGTTGCCCTCCAACAATAAACAATGCAGTAAAATGTTACCTGCAACTAGTAATCCTCATGCATGGCATTACCGGTCTGACCGTTTACTCCAGTGCCCATACAGTAAGCACCTCCTCTAGCAGCGGGTCGAACTCCTTGTGCCACATCTGCCGACGTCCCGGCCTTTGGGGCTTTGCAATCCCTAGCAAAATGACCCGGTTTCCGACAGTTGAAACAAATATTCCCCGGACTCGGACATTCGTTTGCATAATGCCCCGCTTGCCCACATCTGAAGCAACCTTGCTTCTCTCCACCCCGACTCCCCTGAGTCTCTTGATTCTCCGAGCGACCTGGTCCTCTATTATTTTGGGAACGGTTATCAGACACATTCCCTCGCTTCCTCTTATTTTGACCCGAACTCGGATTCTGACCACTAGAATTACTAGGTCCTCCAACACTAAAATCACCCTGGCGGTTCTCCCGCTTCTTCCTCATATCCTCCACCTCTTGGCACTTCTCTACCAAGACTTGAAACTGACGAATACCCAACGGCACCACTGCATCTTGCAGTTCATACCTCAAACCATCCTGAAAGCGACGACACATATAGGTCTCATCTATCCCATCCCTAAAGAAGCGGAAGTAACGGGACAATGATTCAAACTTTTTGGCATAGGCTTCCACTTTAATGCCCCCCTGCCGCAGCTGCAGGAACTCCTCTCCGTACCTCTCCCTCGCAGTCTCGGGAAAGTACTTAGCTAAGAACCTCCTCTTGAAGTTCTCCCAATTTACCTCCTCATCAACATTTCCCATAAGGAGCCTGGTGTTCCCCCACCAATATTCAGAACTACCCTGCAACTGATAGGTAGCTAAGACTACCTTCTCCCTTTCTGGACAATGAATTGCCCCGAATATTCTCTCCACAGCTTGGAGCCACAAGTCAGCAGTTTCCGAACCTCCCTCCCCATAAAACTTTGGAGGAGTCTGCTGATTGAAACTCGTAAGAACCCGAGATGCAGCAGCTATAATCTCCCTCTCACGCTTCTCTGCATCCCTCTGCGCCTTAGCATGAGTTTGCGCAGTCACAGCAGCTGCCATGGTGTGGATGGCATAAGCCATCTGATTCACATCAACCTCTGGTACTACAGGAACTGGATTCGCCCTTCTTGGCGGCATGACTCCCTGTACATACCAATCCTTTTGATTAGATCCTTAATCAAACAATTCTGAATCCTAACAGAATATTTCACACCACGGATTACTAACTCGAAACCCGACACAGAACAAACACTAGAACTAACTCCACACTAGTTACGTTCTAACCGACTCTGGACTAACGACTCAAGTATACACTTTCCCTTTGAAGATTTAAAGCCGTGCTCTGATACCAATTGTAACAGCCCGTTTTTCCAGGGCCAGAAAAGTCAATATATTTTTTTTTCTTTTTCAACTAACACTCAGAGTGCGCATAGAATATTTTTCAATGAGCCGGCATTCAAATATGCAAAAGAACTCATTACCATAAGGTGCTTCGACAAGCAAAGTGTATTCCTGAATAATTACAGTCCAAGTCTAAGTATTCAAATACTTACAACAAAACAAGTTAGAAAACCCTATGCTAACCAAAAAGCACGGTGCACAAAACACACCGGCGCATAGTCTAACTATACTAAGCTTCACCACGTGCTCACTATGGCCTAGAACAGCCACCGTCGTCGGTACGACCTAACCCATCATCTGGGTGGGATGAGCCCGCAAATGAAAGAAAGGGTCACCACAAAATACAAGTATATATATATATAACCAGTGCGAAAGATGTACACATAACAAATTTTCGCATACACAAGAGAAAGCTCTTTAACACCAAAGCAATTCCCACCAACGGGTTCATATAAGCAATGCACACATAGCCTATAATGCAACCTCTACAATGTGTGGTACTAACCCTAGCTACCACAATGCATGAGCTCCAGAACTGTAGGTCCAACCCCTACTAAACACCAATGGAATCACAAGGTTAGGGTGGATCCACTCCCGCAATCACACCCCATGGTCCACTCCCGCAACCATGTATCAAACTCAACAAAGTCACAAAGGATTAAGGTGGATCCACTCCCGCAATCACACCCCATGGTCCACTCCCGCAACCATGTATCGAACTCAACTAAATCACACAAGATCTAGGTGGATCCACTCCCGCAATCACACCCCATGGTCCACTCCCGCAACCATGTGTTGAACTCAATAAAACCCTATAAGAATCAGGTGGGTCCACTCTCGCAACCACACCTCGTAGTCCTCTCCCGCAACTACACCTCGTAGTCCACTCCCGCAACTACGCACTAACAATGCATGAGCATACGATTCCCCATGTATACTAATGCAACAAATACATACCCCCCTAGCATATGTAAACCATCCCAACAACATACATACATATCCAATCATATGTAACAAACCACAACAAACATACATACATTTCCAATCATATGTATTCACCCACATGTTCATACATACATCTCCAATCATATGTAAAACAACGCATGTATTGTAAACACTTTCTCATCACGAGAATACATAACACATACATGCCAAACACACAAACACGCATCACCGAAAATAACCAACAAACATGTTATAACTCAGTGAAAAGACAGAAATAAAGTGATGCCCTTACCTCGGCAAGCTTCCGTCAACAACACACGCTTAAACAACACAACGCGCTTCCTAAAACAAGCAGCGCAACAATCAATACATTGTTCTCTAACCAACCGTATTGAAACTAAACCAAAACCTCAAAAACCTAAAGGTTCCTAAGGAAAAATCCCTCTTTCGGATACCTTACCAAATTCCACCATATTGATCAACCACCATGAGTTATTTGTACTATTTTTAGGACCCAAAACAATAGCCAAAAGTCTTAAATAAATTGAAATGCCAAATGGCCGTTTTCTTGCGTTACAAGCTACGTACTTTCCGAGTACCCGAAAAACTCGTTTCCAATCCCAACCACTTCCATAAATTAATAAAAAGGGATTAGAAAGCTAAAAACCCAGTTAGGACATCAGAATCCAAAATCTCAACTCCCAGAGCTCGCCCTGGCGAGTTGGTGGCGAGTGAAGGCAGAGAGTTCTGGTCTTACTCGCCCTGGAGCTCGCCCTGGCGAGTTGTCAAGACCTGTGACACTCGCCCTGGCGAGTAACCACTCGCCTGGCGAGTTGCACCTGTCATGACAGCACAAGACAGCAACTCACACCACCTTTTTCCACCCCAAACCTAGTTTGATTCTATTAGTTCCCCACACTTTTTCAAAGCATAAAAGCAAACCATTTTCATAAGCAAGCAATTCATTTTCCGAAAGCTTGTTGGTTGCTTCGAGTGCAAGTTATTTGATTTTCATTTCCAAAATCAAAACCAAATCTAAGCACAAGTTTTATTACGGGCCTTAGCCGTCCGGTAATCATTTTCAAACATGTTTTCAAGGTAAAAAGCGACACCTCATGTCACAATAGTTTTAAACCATTTTGACCCCAAAACACTACCCAAAAACACTTAGGAAATATTTCCACAAACCTCAAAATATTTTTCATCGGATTTTCTAAAACAAAACCATACAACGCATTTCCCTTTCGCCCAAAGGTTCAAAGACAACTTTTCTTTTCAAAACCTTACAACATAACCTCATGAAATGGATCAATACACTAAACTTTCAAAACCCTAACTTTTCTCATGAGATTCTCACAAACTCATGGAAAATGGAAATAACAAAGCCTACACATGCTTACTAAACCCTCATGAACAACTTTCATGAAACAAGAATCAATTCCTAACAATTTCATCTCAAGAACATAATCTAAAATTCAACATCCTAAGAGATTTAACCAACTAAAATGAAGAGAAATAGGATGGTTACCTTAAACACTTGATTCTCTACAACAATTCCACAAAGCTCCCAAGCTTGATATGGACTCAATTGGTGAAGAAAGAAAATTTGGTGATGGTTAGGAAAGTAATGAAGTTCACGTGGAAGAGAAGAGAAGAAGAGATAATTTTTGTGATATTTTCTAAGTCCACAAGTCACACTTCCTTACTAGTTAAACTAGTCTTGGTCACTTATCCACCCTTGGATCAAGTCAAAAGTCCAACCTTAAACCCTAGCCATTGGATCAATTGCTTTAAGGATAATCACAAGATTAAATCAAATCTTCCCAAACAAGTCTCGTACTCAGCTCTCGCGCGACGCGACGAACGTAAACCACAAAAACATAAAACCTACGGAAAGAACGTCTATCGTTTTTCCATTCCAAAACTTATCGCCGAATCTATTTCCGCGACTGCAATTTTCTTCCACACCTTAGAAAATTATTCTCAGAATATATCCTAACTCGTGCAGATATATAAAACTCCCATCCGAAAACCTCACTCAAAACAGACGCAGTAAGATTTTCCATCCGCGGGCAAAATCCTACTCGTTTTTCCAAAAACAAGAATAATCCAAAACTCGTTATTCTAAGACCACAGAAATCTCCTCATACTTAAAAGAGTATCACGACCCGAAAGTCTGTGCCTTTCCAGCGCACGAGCACAAAACAGGCTCCGTTTCAGCAAAAATCTCATTATTGTGACGATATCAACAAAACCGCCTCACTAAAACCCTAAAACTCGTAGCCGACACTAGAGTTCCTTAGAAAATTGTACAGTGAAATCTTGGGTCTTACACAACCTTACAAACAGCAAGGATTTCAATAGCTCAATTACACAAAGATTTGGAGACACACTCCTAAAACTACACACTCGTACCTAAAGGCTTAAAGTGTTAAATCACCAAAAGTCCTAACTCCGTACTTCAAAGCTTAGGAGAAGGATCACACAATACAACACAAAGAACACGTCCTAAGCTTGCATCAAGGTGACACAAGAAAGGCTCACAAAAATAACACACACGCAAAACCTAGAATTCTAGACAAAACACAATACGGCGTGAACAACTACTAGACTGAATTAGGGTTTTCATATTCCTTAAATACTTCAGCCAAATCTTCCTTGATTCTGAAATGCATGGGCTTGGTTTGTTTGACCAAAGCAATTACTCCATATTAATTAAAAGAGATTCTCTAAAAATATATTTTTCAAAGGAGATACTCTTCAGAAGTATTCTTGAGAAGAATCTGAAGCATTAATAATATTCCTTATACAAAGCCTGATTAAACGCGTCATGCAAGATTCATGAGAGAGAAACCAAACATTCCATAAATAGAACTTGTCATGAGCGCTCCTCGTGAGACGCTACAATGCTCTACGCAATGCTTGAGGCATTGGATCGCACATCTTGCACAAAGTTTATTTTACCAAAAATGCAGCCAACACCAAGGACTCAACAAACTCCCCATTTGGCAAATTTTTGGCTAAAACACATTATGACCATACAGACAATACTTAAACTGATACTTCATCTACTCCTCTTTATCTCAACATAAACACACAAACATAGAGATGAGTAATAGCTATCCTTCAAAACAGTTACCATACTACTCCTTCATGGAGAACAGTAGAAAATAATAAGATGTATCTTTTTAAGATTATCAGAGACATGCAACAGCGGAGCACAAAAACTACTTCGCCTTAAATGGTCAGGAAAATAAACTTGATTGGATGGGGATTAGAATGCTTCAACATTGTATCCAACATTTCATACCATATCTCCCCCTGCACATATGCATGGGATGTTGGAGCATCGTATCCAACATCTCCCTCTGCATAACACAAGTCAGCTCCCCTTCAACACTAATATTACAGACCATATGCACTGAAAAGTGCTCAAATATTCAGGGCAAGGCCCAGAATCAGAATAGTAACAACAAATCGGATGTCTGCCAAGGCAAGGCCACAGATGTTGAGACATCTGGCACAACATTCGACTCATGTGGAGTTTCCTTTAGCGAACTAATAACAGTATCAACAACCTTGGTAGGTGACATATTGGTGCATTCAATAGCAACATTCAAACTTGGTTGTCCTAGAGTTTCATCAGATCTAGGCTTTACTAGTGGCTTGATTTCAGTACCTAAAGGGACATAAATTGACGAAGAGGAAGACTCACTTATAGGCATAGATGTTCCTTTCTTCATAGTAGAAGTTTTATTCTCCTTTGCGGCAATCACTGGAACAGTAGTAATGGGAGTTGCCTTGGTGATTAAAGTAGAGGAGTCATCTTTGGGTTTCCATTCCTTCTTCACATTTATCACTTCAGGTGCAGGCTTTGCTTGCTGATTCCGCTCGGGATACCCATACAACTTGAAACAGAAGGGCCTTATATGTCCCTTCTTACCACAATGGTGACATACCCACCTTCTATATCTCCTCTGATTCTTGGGCATGTTGTGCACGTGAGGTGTTGGATCAAGAGCAAATTTTGGAACAGGGTAGGCTTTAGAATGTTGAGCATGATGCTCCAGCATCTTCTTCCCGGTACACGGATCAAAAACATCTTCAGCTGATGTAAACTTGGTTTCAGGATCCTGTTGATACTGATTCAGACTTGAATAGTTGTACCCAATAGATCTCAACCTTCCACTTGGTACATTATCCAGAATTTCTTCAAGAAGGTTTGCTCCTGAGTTCAGCTGACTTACACGTTTTCTTAGATCATCCATTTGAGCATTTACTTGGATGACATTCTCCTCAGCTTGTGTAGCCTTTTCAACCTGTATGTTTACTTCAGCTTGAAGTTTGTTAATGGTCTTTTTCTGCTTCTCAAGAATTCTACACATTTCTTCATACCTTGTGAGTAGTTCTTTGTAGGTGCTAGCAAGCTCATCAAAAGTTATGTCTTCATCACAAGAGTCTTCATCATATTAATATCTACCAGTGAATGCTGCAATATGCTCAACAGTTTCATCATCAGCGTTGGAGATAAACGTTATGCTTTTGTTCTTCATTCCAGATCTTTCATTTATATATAATTCAAAGGTTTGAAGTGATCCAATAAGCTCATCCACTTTCATGCTTGAGATATCTTGAGCTTCTTCAATGGCTGTAACTTTCATGTCGAATTTCCTAGGTAGAGACCTGAGAATTTTTCTCACAAGCTTTTCTTCAGGGATCTTTTCACCAAGTGAATCAAATGAGTTGGCAAAATCAATCACGTTCATATGAAAATCATGTACACTTTCATCTTCCTTCATTCTGAGGTTCTCAAACTTAGTGGTTAGAAGTTGGAGCCTTGACATCTTTACCTTGGGTGTCCCTTCATGAGTAGTCTTGAGAATTTCCCAAGCATCTTTTGCCACAGTGCATTGCTTGATAAGCCTGAATATGTATTTGTCCACTCCACTAAATAAAGCATTCAAGGCTTTGTTGTTTGCAAGAGCCAACTCATCTTCTTTCTTAGACCAGTTCTCTTCTGGCTTTAATTCGGTTGTGCCCCTCATCACAGGGTGTTCCCAACCTTTGATAATTGCTTTCCAAGTTTGGCTATCCATAGATTTTAGAAAGGCCATCATACGCGGCTTCCAAAAATCATAGTTGATGCCATCTAAAAGTGGTGGTCTGCCCACAGTTCCTCCTTCCATGTCCATAGTACCAGAAAATAACTTCCCTGGAGCTCACCCAAATATGTTAGGGTGTCTGCTCTGATGCCAATTGAAATTCCTGGCACGCTATGCACGATGCTCTACACGATGCTCTAACACTGCGTTCGGCCTTACGCGTAATTAATCAAAGCACATAAAAGAAAAACAAATAAAAGAGACAAGTTATTTGTTAACCCAGTTCGGCGCAAACAGCAACTTACGTCTGGGGGATACCAATCCAGGAAGGAATATCACTATAATAGCCCTAGTTCTAAGTTACCAGCAAACGCCCCGTTTACAACTTACAACCTAGGCACTACCAATGACTCTTCTACCTAGGAACTCCTAGATATGAGATCCCATCTCACTCCCTTAAAACCTTACAAACAGCAAGGATTTCAATAGCTCAATTACACAAAGATTTGGAGACACACTCCTAAAACTACACACTCGTACCTAAAGGCTTAAAGTGTTAAATCACCAAAAGTCCTAACTCCGTACTTCAAAGCTTAGGAGAAGGATCACACAATACAACACAAAGAACACGTCCTAAGCTTGCATCAAGGTGACACAAGAAAGGCTCACAAAAATAACACACACGCAAAACCTAGAATTCTAGACAAAACACAATACGGCGTGAACAACTACTAGACTGAATTAGGGTTTTCATATTCCTTAAATACTTCAGCCAAATCTTCCTTGATTCTGAAATGCATGGGCTTGGTTTGTTTGACCAAAGCAATTACTCCATATTAATTAAAAGAGATTCTCTAAAAATATATTCTTCAAAGGAGATACTCTTCAGAAGTATTCTTGAGAAGAATCTGAAGCATTAATAATATTCCTTATACAAAGCCTGATTAAACGCACCATGCAAGATTCATGAGAGAGAAACCAAACATTCCATAAATAGAACTTGTCATGAGCGCTCCTCGTGAGACGCTACAATGCTCTACGCAATGCTTGAGGCATCGGATCGCACATCTTGCACAAAGTTTATTTTACCAAAAATGCAGCCAACACCAAGGACTCAACAAAACGGTTTCGGCATGCACCAGCATCACGTGAAGGATCGAATGAGCAATGCTCATTACAGTAGTCAGCAATTTTACCCCAATATGTTTCACATTTTTGGTTTCTACCTACAACACTGTTTGTTCCAAATTTAATCCACCCACTAATTAACACCAAATTTTGTTCAGTGTTCCATGCTGGAGTATAGTTTTTCCTGCTCTTAGGAGTTGAATCCTCTGAATTTGGAGTGACTTCATTAGCAGTTGTCATTCCACCAATGGTCATTTGTGTTGAAAATCTGGAAATTCAGGTGCACCACCACTCGGAAAATTTTCATTAACCATCGACATATAACAATTAAACGGTGGTGTTTGAGAGGGATTTCCCATCATAGATCCATAATATGGATGAAATTTTGGAGGATGTTGGTTTGAAAATTGATTTGGATTTTGATAATAGTGGTGATTTTGATAATGGTTGGGATTTTGATAATTGTTAGGATTTTGATAATTGTTTGGAGTATTAGAAGAATTTTGGGTGTTGAAATGATTATTGGGATCCATTTCACTAAACAAAGACTAAAACTTCAAAATAAAGACTAATAGAAAAATAATAATATGATTAAGATAGTGAAAATTTTGGTTTTTTTTTCTGTGTCCAAATCAAATGAACCAAGTCTCTATTTATAGAGGAAAAAAATCATGAATTTTGGTATAAAAATAAAAAAAAATTAAAAATTAATTTGCAATGAAATAATTGAGTTTAAAAATAAAATGAGATAAAATTCCGGACAACCAATCAGAGGCTGCCACGCATCCCCTTTATCTAAAAACAAATTCTCTCTCCGTCTCCACTTTGCGGCAACGTGCCTTGTATGCGCGTGTTATCCACGCGCCGGATTTCAGCCAAAAAAAAGGTTACGCGTGTCCTCCTTTGCAGAATTCAACCGTGTTGAATTGTTTCAACTTCTCTCTCTGCCAACTCAATTTCAACACTACCATTGGAGTTATTTGCTATGTTGAATTTAATTTTAACACCCTTTCACCTGCACCATTGCACTTGATCTAATTATTCTGAATTCAAATTCAAAATTAGGTTTGCATTTAATGTGAAGATTTAACAACTTTTATATTAAGAAAGAAAAGATTTTGAACATTTTACATTACATCAATTAACATTATTATTTTTGTTGGTTTTGCCTTGAAAACAAGTTGCAGAAAAATTCAGGAAACAAGCTACATACAGCAGCGCGCGTGGCGTGCCCCTAAACCTGCGTGACACGCAAATGGAAGTAGGGAGTGGGCTTGGTTCTGGAGTTGGCTGTGTGGCGTGCAGCCTAGCCTTGCGTGGCGCGTAGCCTTGCAGTATATATACTGCTGTTTTGAATTCTGTAGCTGCAATAGTGAAAGAAAAAGGTTTTTTAAGGGTTTATTCACTAACACAAAGACTAGGGTTTAAGAGGGTTTCTATTGGGTTTACTCTAGGGTTGGAAAGTCATTTCTTTCATTTTGTAATCATCATCATTGAAATCTCTTAGTCACGTGAAGAAGTTTGAGAAAATGGTAGAATTAGGAAAACTCTAATTCTTGTAACTCTTTGTGAGAATCTCATTGTAATCAAGGAACAAAGTTTGATAGTGGAAGAGAGAGTTTTCTCTCCCCTAGAGTAGGTTGTTATAACCGAACTAGGTAAAAAAAATTATTGTGTTCTTTATGATTTTCATAGGTTTAACTTTTGTGCGATTAATTGTTTATTCCATTATTTTGGTTGCTTGTTTGTTTGCTCCACATGCTAAAGATTTTATTGGTGCGGTTTCTTATCGAATTCACACGAATTTTAATAATGTGAATTAATATAGTAGAAAAATAGATTGATATATTCATTTTTTGTAAAAAAAAAAAAGTTTAACAATATTAATAGGCTTAATAGATCTTTTGGTCCCTGTATGTTCATGAATTTTTGGTTTTAGTCCCTGTATCTTGTTTTGTTGCAAATAAGTCCCTCAATGTACAAATATTTTTGGTTTTAGTCCCTAAAGTCAAAATCCGCAGGAAAATCTGAAGAAAAATTTCCACAAATGCGGATTTTGACTTTAGGGACTAAAACCAAAAAAATTTATACATTCAGGGACTTATTTGCAACAAAACAAAATACAGAGATTAAAACCAAAAATTCAAGAACATACAGGGACCTAAAGATCTATTAAGCCATATTAATATAACTTATACAAAGCTTGTACACGGGGATGAGCATTATTTGACAAGTAAATAAATGAATTTTAAAATAAACTATAATACAATAGAAATAATAGATTATCATATTTATTTTTCTAAAAAAATTAACAATATTAGTATAGTATAAATAAAATCGTATACACGGAAATGAATATTTAACATGTAAATGAAAAAAAAACATGTAAATGAATTAATATAAATTATATATTTCATATTATTATTTACGAAAAACTTATTATTTTTCCAGTATTATATTTAAAATACTTGACACGGGAGTAAACTATTTACAACCATCTTCTACCAAAAAACAAAAACAAAGTACATATATATTAATTACATATGCATGTATCTTCATCAAATTTATTTGCCAACTTCATTAACATCTCTTTATTTGGGTCCACCCTTTAATCGATCAAAAGTTCAATCTTAAACTCTTATAATAAAAATTTCATTTAAAAATAAAATATTATTTTATGCTTGTGTTAAACAATGAAAAAATCACATTCACCAAATATATATATATATATATATATATATATATATATATATATATATATATATATATATATATATATATATGGCTATTAGAATTTAGGAGGTTTATATCTAATCATAAAATTTAGTTTGAGAGTTGAAATTTGCATGATTTTTATAAAGATTATCTATATCACATCTTTAGCTAATATGAGACTTCTAACACACCTCCTCACGTCTAGGACCGATCAAATTAGAATTTGGAATCAATAACAATGAGTGACTCAAATATGGAATGTCTCAACAACAAACAATAAATAGATCTATGATAGATTCTGATACCATATTATAATTTGAGAAGTTTATACTCAACTACAAAAACTAACTTGAAAATTAAGGTTTGCGGTACCCTTTTAAAAACTATGTATGTCATATTTCTCTTGCAGAAGGACAAGACAACCCCCCTACCAAATTCAAGTAATCTTATAGAATCATATATCATATAAGAACATAATAATTGGATATAATCAATATTATTACGACAAGGAAACTAACTAAAGTAGACGAATAATCAATTATTATTGCATAAATATGGAAATGTTTGTTTTTTTCACTCAATCTACATTTTAATTTTTTTATTTTAATTTTTAAGTATTAGTATTTTATACATTTAAATACAGTTTATCCATCCGTTTGGAATTGTGGAACAAAAGAAGACACTGAATGAGTTAATGGAGCATCGAGCTTAATAAAAGAAGAAAAGCTGAAAAAGCGATTATCAATGATGAAGAGAATCACTGTGAATTGTGGCCAATTGGGTATCACCTCTTCTTCTCCTACCTCTACACATTCATGCAATAAGCGTCCTTCTCGTTTATTGATTTTTGCTTCTTCATTGCTTCCAAATTATTATGCTACTTCTCGTAACAACACCTTCATTGCTTCTGCTTCTTCTTCTTCTTCCATTGGTGGTTCAGGTTCTCACTCTTCTTTTCCTTTCATTCTCTCAAATCAATGCAAAAAGTTTATCCAGAATAGCTTACGAAAACAACTTATAATTTATATTTATCTTTCGTTGTAGAAATAGCTTATACATAAACACTAATATGATATATCAATCGTTAGTTGGTTCAGTGGTGATTGACGCTGAATTTGGTAGGGAGGACCACAATTCGATCCCTTGCAACCGCGATCGGTGGGCGCTGAAATCACTTGATGCACCCCGAACCAGATTAAACTGGTGGTGAAAGCCAGAAAAAAACACACTAATATGATATGATACGCGCTTAATTAAATTGTTTTTCGAAGTAGAGACTTATTTTATGTGAGTTGTTCTTGATGTTGAATTTATTGAACTTCAATTCTTCAGAGAAATTATTGGATGTGGGATCAAAGAAGAAAAGGAAAGGGATAGCTGGAATAGATCAGGATGAATTAGTGGATCCAAAGCTTTTAGCTGATCCAGATAGTTATTTTTGTGAGTTCAATGGAGTTCATATACACCACAAAATATATGAGGCTGAATCCAATTCCCAAAACCAAACTAATGATGTTTCTCAACAATTTAACAAGTTGTGTTTGCCAATGATTCTGTTACATGGATTCGGTGCTTCGGTTTTCTCTTGGAATAAAGTTATGAAGCCTTTGGCTGAGGCTACTTGTTCAAAAGTTCTTGCTTTTGATCGGCCGGCATTTGGATTGACATCAAGGGTAAAGTTATCTTCTGGAAAAGGAGATGCAAAACCTCTAAATGCATACTCCATGGCATTTTCGGTGCTTGCTACTTTGCACTTCTTTGATTTATTGAAAGCCGAGAAGGCAATTTTAGTCGGGTATGTGAATATTCTATCTCTTGTAAGTTTTGTTGAGTGCCTTTATTTTTCAATTTAGTCCATAAACTGTATAAATATAATAAGGTGTTTATAAAGTATAAAAAATCCGTCAATTTAGTCCCTGCCATGAAGATGTTAGGAACTCCATTAAAATCAGATGTTAAAACTGTATTACGAATGCAAAGAAATATATTCTCATACGCCTCTACATTGCATCCCCTTTACTTAAAAGCTTCGAAAATGATATGACAGGCACTCAGCTGGTTCACTTGTAGCAGTTAATACATATTTCGAAGCTCCTGAACGGGTTGCTGCTCTAATCCTGATTGCCCCAGCAATTTTCGCTCCACTTACTACACCCAAAACTGTTAAAGAGAATCAATCAGGACAAGATAATCAAATGAAAGAAGACAAAAGTTCTATCAGAAAAAATCCAATTGTTGGACTTTACAATTCTTTGTCCAAGATTATTAAGAACATTGTAAAGACGATAACAGAGATGATGAAGCCGATGATTAATATACTCAACTCTCTGTATAGGAAGCTGTTATCAGCTATCCTGCGTTCTTCCCCTGCGATAATGCTGGTAATACACTTGTTCATGTAATACTATATAATCTTTGTTCCAGTTACATACATCCACCTTGTTGGTTCAATCATTATTGGAAAATATAATAATCCAAACGAAACATGGAATTATTAGCTCAAATACAATTACATTGAACTCATGAAAACCTTTTCATTGAATCAATGTTCCTTCAAATTCCTTTTCTTCAAGTACATATAGTCAACTACGTAAGGAAAAATCCGGTTAAATTGCTTCTTGTTGATACACTTTTATGCATTCTAGTTTCTATATTTAGTTTGACTGCAATTCTGATACCTCTAAAATTTGTCATCATCACCGGACTGATGGTCCTTTCTTCATATGAATCTCAGGTAAGAATGGCAATTGATAAGTTTGGTACTGCTGCAGTTCGAAATTCATGGTATGATCCAAAACAGGTCTCTGAACATATCCTTAGTGGTTATACAAAGGTAACATCACGACAATTTCCTATTTTGTAAGTTCTTTCTTTTATTTTTTGTTACAATTCTCAAACAGTCTGTGCTCACCTGAGTGTTAGCATTGAATGCAGCCATTGAGGGTTAAGGATTGGGATAGGGCCCTAGTGGAATTCACTGCTGCAATGCTTCTGGATGAGGAATCTAATACAAAGCCAGCAATTTCTAAAAGGCTTAATGAAATATCTTGTCCTGGTGATGTTACTGACCCTATATAATGTCCATGTTTATTTGGTCTTTTATCTTTTACCTTTGTCTTTGAATACTGTACTGGGACGAATGTTTAATAAACAGTACAGTGGGAACGATATAAAACATCTTAGAATAGCTGTATGGAGTAAATTTTGGTAGCAATGAGTCGGTTAATTGGGTTGGGTTGAGAGATTATACAAGAAGGAATGATGCTCATGCCTTTACCCTTTGTTTAGTCGAATGGATGCTATATTGTTTTAAGGTGAACTCTAGATCATTAAGATGATCAGTTGACAAAATAGAACTGCTCAAGTGCCCAACAATGTTACTATTTTTTATAACCGAGCAAAGCAATAATTGGCACATAGTTTCAAACTTTTTATTTATAGGTTTATTTGTACAATTACTTGTTTGTTTCCTTGAAAAAAATATTCCCTGGTTCTTGTTCCTGATTTCATGTTGAATCATGTATCTTTTATCTAATGCAGAAACCTAACCCACTTGATAGCCCTGAGTTGAACGCTGATCATAATTTGTGATATCGTTTGACTTTGCAGTTCTGATTGTAACTGGTGATACTGACCGACTAGTTCCTTCATGGAATGCTGAGAGACTTTCAAGAATCATACCAGGAGCAACGCTTGAAGTAATTAAGCAATGTGGCCATTTGCCACACGAAGAAAAAGTGGAGGAGTTTCTCTCAATTATTGAAAACTTTCTAAGGAAATTAGCGGGCGATTCAAACAAACAACATTTACAAGCCGTACTGTGAAATTTGTATGACTCAGGCTTCCCATTTTACTTCATTCAAAATACATATAATACAAGAAGACACTAATGCAATTGATCAGGTGGATGAAGATCATTTGAAGGTGTATTGATACATATACTCATTAAATTCGTCAAGCGTGATGAGTCCAGCTAATGAAAAGCTTGGAATTGGAAAAGTGTCTATAAAAAATGAAATAAGTTTTATATTACATTACATTGTAGTAGCTTTCTATAGTCCTTGAAGAGATCTCCATGTTAGCCTGTCTGAATGACCTGTAACTCCATTTATAGCATAGGTTGTGGGGTCTATAATAGAGGTCTCGGATGTAACCAGACGTACCATTTGATGAACAATCTGTAAATTATGTATTCAATTTCTGAAGGGGAGTGAAATTGATTATCCAGTCATTTAATTTATTAAATTGAAATTTTTATAAGTAATATATAATAAAATGTATTCAAGGGCTTGAGCTCATAACGTTTTTAAACAATTGCAGATGATCCTGATTCGTGATTTTGGATATTAAACTACCACCTGTTGGCCGTGCCAACACTATTGCGCGGAGCTACTGAAGATAACTTCTCAGTTCTCAGAAATAAAATATTGCAAATTTAATTTATAAAGTTATAAATATTTTAATGTTTCAGACCAATAATTGAATCACTCGGCACTTTCTTTGACAGAATGTCAATCTTAAGAATGTGTAACCATATACAATTACAATGACCATAACCGGCTTGCTGATAGGCTGCGGGCAGCCCTATATAATTACTTGAGCTGATTAATGCTTGGTTCGGGAAAGAGCATCAGTTTATATGTCAACAGTAGCATCTCCTAGGACTGCAGGACATCAAATCCTGACAAGAAGTCATCACCAAAAATTACAGCACCAGCTGCTAATGCCTCAGCACTTATTTCCAACACAACATCTTGATCTGGAGGCCCCCTTTGATCAAGTTCGTCCCTGGATGGCGGTATGTCTGTGAAGCTTGGAGGCAATCCATCATTTCTTGGGAGAAAAGCGGGAATATAACCAACATTATAGGGTTGGGATTGTGGAGGAGGAGTTATAGTTCTATGTGGTTGATAGCTTGCTCCAGCTGCTGCATGGTAGCTTGGTTCCCCCACATATTGATCAGAATATACTGTAGTGGCGAACGGCACTGAATAGGAATCTGGCACGTTTGTGTGTTCATGATTTTCTGACTGATGGAATGAAGCCCGAGGCTGCTTCTGTGGGTATGCTTGCCTTACTCCTTCCTCTGCTGTCCACTGGGTACCATCGTCATAATCTAAAAGCATTGTTCCTTCCTTGCTGCCTGCTGTGGACCAACATACAGACTCAGATCATTATAAGAATTTTTCAAAGAGCTAGAGGTAAACTTAAATAACTTTCCTCCGAAATTATGCAACCATTTGGTTCCAAAATTGTATGGTGCCAAGAAGTTGGTCTCTAAAATTAAAAAATGGACAAAAATGTTTCTAAATTTGTAATGTGATGATCATTTTAATCCAAATGTTACTTACTATTGCCAAATGTTTCAAATTAGTCTCTAAGTTGAATTTTAAAATAATTGGTTCTTAAAAAACAGTTTGTGGATGTCAAACTAGTCCTCATATTTTTTTGTCAATATCTTGATTTTAGGAAGTAGCATGACAACACTCTAAGAAATTCAAGGACAAAAATGGACATTCACTAAAAGAAGGAAACAAGTGAGATACTAAATGTAGAAGAGAAGCAAAATATTTTGGGTTGGCTATGAAATAATTGTGTACCTGTGTGAGAATTTGGTTTTTTCTCATCATCAGAAATACAAATCAAAATATCAATAAAACCTCTTGGTTTGCTGGATTTCTTCTTTCGTAATTGGTAGCTTCGAACCCCCTCTTGTTTTGGCATTGAAACCTCTATATTGTTTACTTGCTTGACAAGAAACTTTTTCAGACTAACCGTTGTTGAGCCATGAAGCTTTTCCTTGAAGAAAATGGGGTCTACACTGTAAACCTCCATGTTTAGTTCCAAGTCTTGGATGTTTGGCATTGAGTCATCAACAGGAACGGAAAAATTGGTTCTCCAAACAGGATTTTGATTCCCAGAATCATCAACTTTGGTGCAATATTTGCTGTTATGATCAATCCAACCAACAGCATACCATTGACGCTTCCAAAGTGAAGTTGAATGCTGCAGTCCATGAGCAGATATCAAACAGAACTCAACCCATATAATCCCCATATAAGATGCAGAATGTAAAAACAAGAGTTGAACAGATCTTGTATCCTTTAAGCTTCTTTAGACAAGGGTTACAGAGAAAAAAAGGCTTTGCTGTATTTTAAAGGCTTCTTTTCTTTGATATCAGAAAATCATTATACCAAAGCACCATTTGAGGGTCACCCTTCTGCCAAATGTTGCTAATTTTTTCTTTCCCTGTTGGGTTTATCCTAGGAAGACATGAATCTGATAATGTGTAAGCACGCATTTATTTATTTATTTTAACTATTTTATTATTAAGGGTCACCCATCATCTTATATATAAAAAAGTATATATTAGTTTAATGACAAAAACATCTCTAGAATACTAATCTAGTGCATGAGCATGACACTGAAATCCTTAGAAGGCGAATTAAGGATATGCCTTGTACAAAAAATGTGTTCTTACAGAAGTCGCAATATTTCTCACATTTACACCAGCAACTATAAATTTTCCCTGCTCAGTTTTGAATATACACCAGCAAAGAATGACTAAAAAATGGCAACATTTTGAACATCTGGTTGATCAGACAACAATCTTTTTGCTTGCTGTTTATACAATGAATCGTGACTCTATATTATTGTCCTCGATGATTTGTAGGGTCTCTCAATCAGAGGTGGAACCAACAATAGCTTTCGGCCTGCGCGTGTGACGGTTTGCTCACCTTCCTGGATTGTTGACGAAGCGGTTCTTGTGTACATCATGGTAGTAGAGTCCAAAATGTCACCACCAAATCCACAAGCCTTAAAAAACAACCTGACAAAAAGTTGAGAACATCAATTTGCTGTTCACAAAGGGATCAAATTAAGCACACTTGAAGTATAATGAACAACCTCTCATCCTCTGAGCAAAGGGCTGCTATGTCATAGATGTCTTTATTTGTAAGCAATCTGCAAAAATGAATCATATTCAGACATTTGGAACTTCCATGTATAACCATTATACTCATCACCATTTAATATTCAACTTCTACAAGGTTTATGTTCATAAGTTCAGAGTCGTTAGATGGAAATCAGACGACTTACATTTTAAATTAAAAGCATAAATGCTTTTCTCAATTTTAACAGCATCTAGTGCATATTCAAATTCAAACACAACAATGCTTCAAATATAGAACCAAAACTCTACCAACAAAAACAACATGACGAAAACTTCATGAATGAGATTAGAATCTCATTAACAAAAGGTTTGTTCTGTTATACTTCATAATGAAAGTGAGTATCTAGTTCAGGAACATGCACATTAGCATTGAATCATCAAAGAAGAGACCCAAAAGGTGGTTACACACCTCAAAATTTTCTTAACAATAATTTTTCCAATTCCCATTCTCCGCAAGGATGGAATAACCTGCAAGACACTGAAGCACGTTTTGAATAATGCACGTTAACTATGGAAAAACACTAAATTCAATGTCCACAAATCAATGCTAAATATTGAAAAAGGGGAACAAAATGCTTTTCATTACCAACCAGCAAGGGTTTGTTTGGGTGGACTTATTTGAGCTTATCTACTAACATAAATTTTGTGAGACTATTACACAAAACTTATAAAAACAGCTTATGACATTTTTCATGAGCTTTTTTCAGCTTATTTTTATAAGTTCTCCAAGATATCTTACGAAAACAGCATATAGCATATACAAAAACTAATAGCTTATGTAAGCTTATACATAAGCGCTTATCAGATAAGCCTTATGTAAGTAAGCTGCAAATAAGTTATTTATCCAAACAGGACCAAGTACAAATCCCAAAACTAAGAAAACCCAGAAACAAAAGAACCAAAATAATCATGTCCAAGAACCAAGATATCAAATTCAGCTCATGGGCTATTAAGAAAAGATAAAAAGATTCTTTTTTTAGTATCTGTTAAGTGTTACCATGACATCATAAATAGAAGCAGTGAGACCACAATCAGAAACAGCACGACCAAACCCAACCAACAAATCACGTGAAGGTGAAACCGGAGTGAAGAAATCCACAATAGAAGATGAAGGTTCAACTAAACCATCAACAAGATGAGGTTTACAGAAGACAGAAACAAGAACATCACTGTGAGAAAGAGCAATGCGAAGCTTTTTGATATTAACAGGTTCAGAGGTTTCGGAGTTTTTGAGGTTGGGGAATCTGTTGAAAGAGTGGTTGCAAGTGTAGCAGAGGTTTCGGAGATTTTGAGGATCGATGTGTTGTGGATTAGTGGAAATGTAAACTGGGAGAAGGGGTGTGGATAGCAATTTTTCTTTGTTGTTGTTAAGTGGTGAGGTTTTGGTGATTTTTGTTCTTACCCATTTCAATTCCATTGATTTTGAAGCGGAAACTTCTGTGAGGTGTATGTGAGTGTATGCTGATGCTGCAATTCCAGTTGCCACCATTTTTGTCTGCAACTAACAACCACGATGGATAGATGGATAAAATAACTCAAAGTCAAGTGCTACTTACTTCCAATTCCTTGGTTCACTCTTCAATTAATTAATTATCTAAAAATTAATGCTTAATTGAAGTTTTTTCTTCTTATATTTTTACAATTTTATGGAATTAATTCCCTTATTTTAAATTTTGACAGTTATATTCCTTCAATCGAATATTTAATCTAAAATATAGTGTTATTTTATAAAAAATTTATAGATATTAATTTTTTCTCATAATCAAATTACATACTCTCTCCGTTTCTTTTTAATTGTCTTTTATTATCATATTTAGCGTTTCTATTTAATTGTCTTTTTTGTATTTTATGAGTACGATTTGTCAATTATACTCTTTGTTAATTGCTCTTATCTTTTTCCATAAAACCAATTAATGCTATATATTTGGAAAACTAAATTTTTATTTTTTATTTTTGTTGGTACATAACATATTAAATTTTGTTTTTTTTTGTTACATAATATATTAAATTTATTGGAAAAAGAAAGTGCGGACAAAAAAATAAGAATTTATTGTTGGATTAAAATAAGAATATAATAGGAAGATAACATGCAAAAATAAATTTCCTTAATTTGGTATTATCATTCTAAAAAGACAATTAAAAAGAAACGGAGAATGTATTACATAATTTAAAACGTAATTACATTACCAATTTTTTAGTTCAAATATACAATAGAGAGAATAAAACTATCATATTTTTAAATAGAGAACGAATATTTAAGATGGTGAAAATAAAGGTTAAAATTGCAATTAAGAAAAAAATTAAAGTAATAAGTTTGTGATTTTAAAGTCCATAAACCCTAAACGGCCCTAAAGATTAATGAACTCTCCGACAAATTATTCGAGTGAATTTAAATTTGATTTTTGAAATGAATAATTTTTTTTGTTAGTCTTTACTTATTTCTTGACTTGAACTTTAAATTATCAGAGTTATTTTTCTCCTGTAAAATAAATTATAAAAAAAAAATAGATTTTATTAGTCAATCACTTCATCAACTATTTAAGAATTCCTAATTTCCTAGTTCTAAAGAAAAAACAAATTAAGTTGCATCTCACAACTTGGTAATAGTTTAGTTTTTAAAGTTTAATTAATTCTTAAATTTTTAAAATTAGAATATGTAACTGAACTTCTAAACTTGTTGATGAATATGAACTCATGTTATCAATTATTTAGAAATTTTTTAGTGTTTTTTTTTTAAAGATCTAATTATAAATTATTTTAAAATTTAATGGCTCATTAGATTTTTTATAATTTTTTTTACTCAAACAAATTTACAACAAATCATTCATAAATCTTAACTCAACTGATAAAAATGACGAAATTGTTAGACCTGATGTCATGACCAGGATTCGAACCTCGACTCTCACTTTTATGTGAGAGTTTATAATAATTTTGGTATTCCGTCTATCTACCCAAAAAAAATGTGCTCCATATCATTAATCAATGTTCCAATACAAGGAAGAGAATTCTCAAACATCTGGTGATTACTCCAACAAACGGCCACCTCGCTAACAAGTGTCCAACCATACTATTTGTCACCTAGTAAACTTCACCTCAAAATTTAAGAAAAAGATAAAAATTTTCAAATATTGGCAACAAGGGAACTAAACACCCTTAAACTATAAGAATTAATAGAGTTAACTAAAGTTTGAAATCACTATCAAAACAACAAAATTAAAATAAATTAGATAGACTCCATCAAGGATAGCCAAAGCTTCATAGAAGCCTGCAACCATACCATACCACCGTGATTGTGCTTGCATAAGTAGGCATGGCAATGAATATGGTATGGGTACAGCACTATAGTCTCCACCTTTATATTCGCAATTTGAAAAAATACTTGTATCCGTATCTTTGTCCACGTGCTCATACTCTATGGGTATCTAAGTACCTATATCCGTACCCGTTACCCGCATTTTTGCTGAAAATATTATAATCATTTTAAAATAATTAAAAAAATTTCAAAAATTTTATTGTTGACTCATAAAAATTATAAATAAAATTATTAGTAATATCATGTTAAAGCTCATTTCTCCGTTGAGATATTTGTATTATGTTATAAATAAATATTTTTATAAAAAATGTGTAATAATATAATTATGTTGTATTTTTTAAAATTGATTTACACATATTATTATAAAATAATATAATTAAAATAAATAATATATACAATGCGGGTATGGTGGGGTGGATACTAAAGTACCCGTACCCATACTCGCTTAATTTTGTGGGTAATTACTCATACTCATGCCCTTACCCAAAATGCAGGGTTTTACCCTATCCATTGTGTTTTTTTTTTTGCGGGTACCCACTGGATATGGGCAAATTGTCATCCCTACGCATGAGAACACCATCAGATTCTTTAAATTGATACGTTCATTTACATCTACTTCTACGAGATTTAGGGTGCGTTTGTTTTGGTTTTTTTTTTTAAAATAGATTTTATAGTGTTAAATAATTTTGTGTAAAACAAATCTACAAAGAAACTTTTTATAAAATATTCAAATGAAAATTTGGTTTGAATAGTTATTCTTAAAATGTCATTTTAGGCATTTCATCATTTTATTGAAGAAAAAAAATTGGATATCAAAATTTTAAAAAAAAATCACTTAATTTGAAGCTATTTCAAATAGATTTTCATAAAAATCATTTTTGAAATACAACTTTTTGAACAAATTGCAATTTTGACTATGTTTTGTTCTTCAATAATGTATGTTTATGTTATATGTGAAGTAGCAAAGTTTTACACAAGAAAGGGGGGTTTGAATTGTGTACCCTTAGCAGTTTTTCAAGATCAATATGAGAATGATCTTGAAAGCAAATTTAAGTAAACAATAAGAATTTAAAGAGTAAGGGAGTAGGAGAGATTAGCACCAGAAATTTTATATTGGTTCACCCTTAAATTTTGGGTTACGTCCAGTCTCCACCTCCTGTGAGTTTATCCACTATAATCTTCTGATCTTACAAATCCAAGATTACAAATACTTATCCTTTGATCTAAACTTAAGACCAAGCACTTACCGCTTGATCAACCCTTAGTCACACCAAACTAAGTACTCAATCAATAATCACTTAATAATCTCTTTTACATGAATATTAGAGAATGAGAATGATTAAAAGAGTTCAGCTCTAATGGATTGAAAAGCTTTTGAATTTTTGCTTGATTGCTTAACAGAACTGATGCATTGAACTCTGATTTCTTGTGCTATTTATAGATGAAGCTTTAAATCTGGCTTTGGCTTGATAATGTATCCGTTAGAGAGTAAATACTAGCCGTTACTCACAGTTCAATTCACCAAGCTAAGCCTTTAGCATAGGCCTTACAGTCTCTGCATAATCTCAATTCATTCTTGCTTTGAGTTTTGTCATGAACAGATTTGAACAACTTGAACACTAGTTGTAGTGAGCTGTTGTTAGCTGTATAATGATTGTTTCCCAAGTCCAAAGTACATAAAAATAGCCGTTTGTACTGTTGGAAGAGTACATAAAACAGTTGGAGCAGTTTTGCAAAAATTGTGTGCTTCCCTGCTACTGTTCATTCTCAATTCATTCTCAAATCATTCTTAAAACTGAGCTGGAGCGTGTGACATTCATCCATCCTTATCCATAAATAGCTATTTGAGAGAGTAATAAACAGCTGTTGTCCTTTGGTTTAGCAGCTGAAATTGTACTCAGGGAATAAACCTAGTTGTACTTGCCTAGTTTGCTTCATATAAGAATTTTTCTTTTGTTCTTATCACAAGTACACTTTAACCATGAGTTAAGGCTTGAATGTGATGCTGTGATTGGTCTAGGAAGCATGTAGTAAGACCATGTGCTTTGCAAATGTTTTCCTTTTCCCAAAAGCTCAAAGTGGTAAGTCGTATAATTGAAAGCTTGTGATTGATAATAACTTGCTTTCTTAAAATGGATTAAAACCTGTAGAGATTTGATTCTATATTCTTCCATAAAAGTGCTTATCTGTTTTTAAATGTTGGACTTACTTGATAAGTCATTAATTCAGAAATGTGTAGAAATTGTCTGTCCAAAAGAATGATCTCAGATTGATCTTGTTTTAGTATTTTCTGTCAAAACTTTAGTAGATTGATTCTTTGGATCTATTTTTGTTTATAGTCACTCAAAAGCACTTGTTAGTCGACAAAATGATCATAATCAATTTAAAGATTAATTAAAGATGTTTGTAATCTTTAAAACATCAAAAGTGGATTTTGTCTCAACAATATGATATCAAAATTAGTGTTTGAATTTAGAAAAAATGAATATAAAAAAACTTGTAACATTTTGAAAAATGGTTTACAAAATATATTTTAAAGGCAAAATTAAATATTTAGTCCTTTATCTTATTTTTTTTGTAACATTTTGGTCTTTTATCTTTTATTTGTAACATTTTGGTCCTTTATCTTATCTTTTTGTAACATTCGGGTCCTTTATCTTTTATTTGTAACACTTTGGTCATTTATCTTTTATAACATTCACATATAAACCCTTTTTTCATATTTTTTTTTATTAAAAAAATGTTTAATTTTATTTGTTAAGATACATTTTTATTAAAATTAAATAAAACTCATAATTTTGATAAATATGTTCATCATCTTCATCAATTTTTTCATATCTTCATGTTCTTTAAAGGATCAAAGTGTTACAAATAAAAGATAAAGGACCAGAGTGTTACAAAAAGATAAGATAAAGGACCAAATTGTTACAAATGAAATATAAAGAACCAAAATGTTACAAAAAAATAAGATAAAAGACCAAATGCATAATACCTATTTTAAAAAATATTAAGAAAAAATCTATTTTTTTAAAGCTGAAACAAACACACCCTTAATCTCTCCACACTCTTCATTTACGGTTTTTTCTTCTTTGATTTAAAAAATGTCGTCAAATTCAAACACACTAAATGTTAAAAAGTGAAAAATTGCACGTTCAAATATGTATTTCAATATTTCAAATGTTCATATAGTCTTTTACTATATGTTGTATTTACTTACTTATTTCTTCGCTATACATTTGGTCCCTTACATTTATTTTAGGTTTCAATTTAATCCCTTACATTTAAAAAGTTTCAATTTGGTCCCTTCCGTTAATTTTTGCACATGTGGCAGACAGTTTGCTTACATGGCAGACGGTTTGCACACGTGGATTAACATGTGGACACATTGACATATGTCCAATTGAAACAGTAGAACAGTGGAATCTGACGGAATGGACCAATTAATCCAAACGTTGATAACGTAAGGGACCAAATTGAAACTTTTTAAACGTAAAAAACCAAATTAAAACCTAAAATAAACGTAAGGGGCCAAATATGTAGTTTAGCCTTATTTCTTTAAGTCTCTAATTCTCGCGTGATCAGATACGAGTGTACACGGTTGATACTATTTGTGTCTATATAATAGAGCAAAGTATTAATCAATTTTGACCATGCCTCATGAGCGGACCTAGACATAGATTACTAGCCCTACAAGAAATATGATTTTTTGCAACAACTTTTTTTGTTACAAGTCGCTGGCGAAACTACCCAAGATAGTTTTGCCAGCGACCTGTAACAAAAAAAGTTGTTGCCAAAAATCATATTTCTTGTAGTGTAGTGAGACTAAAAAGTTTATGCATCACTGGAAAAAAATCTTCATCGTAACTGAATAAATCATATATGCGAATTGTTTTTGACAAAGTAAACCATATATGAGATTATTATTAATAAAACATGTATATTAAGAACAATAATAAACCAACAAATTAAAGCCACTGGCACACTAGGTTTGGTCAAGTAGTGAGGGATTTGGGTAGTATGCAAGAGGTCCTGAGTTCGATACTCTGCTCCATTGTAAACCAAAAAAAATAAACTAACAAATTAGAAAATTTGTTTTAAAAAAGAAACCAGCGAACTACATAGAAAAAAAACTATAAAATATCTATTTGAAAAAAAGAAAGAATTATAATATCTTCTAAATCATGAGTATCACTATTGTTTGATGTTTTAAAAGATCATATCTTGGATCAAAATATATAAAATCCAAAATTAACCATTTTGTAGTTTATTTTGACAAGCTAATTCAATTAGCTTATAAGTTATTAATTTTTATTTCAATTTTATCCATATTATTTTACTTAAAAAATTAAATATTAGTTAAATATTTTTTTATGTCATTTCATATTTATATGATAGTTCAATTGCTAATTTTATATTTTTATCCAATATTACAAATTCAATTAGTTATACACTATTTTTTGACAAACAAAGTTAAAGATTATTATTCTCAAATTAAACTATATTACTTAAAATAATATTATACGTATAGTGAAAGACTTGAAATCATAAATAATAGACTACTAATATTTATATTAATATTTGTATAAATATATGTACAGAATAATATAAAAGTATTTATACGTCTCTGCCATGCCTAATCTCTATGTATAATCAATTAAAAGCCCCGCAATAAACGCACACACAAAAAAACATGCTATATCAGTTTGAAAAAGAAAAAAAAAAACTATAGCTATTACTGAATAAATAAATAGAAGGAAAAGAATAATTGATTCTACACAATTAAGATAAGAAAAATGGAACACTGTGTACTTGGAATACAATTTATTTATTTTTAAATTAAATTATTTGAGTTTGAATAATGTCTTGTATAATAGATAATTAAAAATATAAGTGATTAGAATTGTACATTAACATATACGCTATGGTTAAAAACGGCACTTTAAAAAAAAAGGAGTATACACGGAGTACAATGCCTACATATGGTTTATACCTAGTATTATTTATAACATTTTTGTTATTTATTTGTACCTTTAAAATCTGTTTAATTACTGTGTATGCAAATAATAATTTACTACAATGTTTTCATAAACATAGGTTAGTTGGTAGATACTTTACAATATATATGAGTTGGAGTTTCATGAACATAGATTAGTTGGTAGATAGTAGATACGTTACAATATATATGAGTAGAAGTTTCATGAACATAGGTTAATTGGTAGATGTGCATTAAGTATATATGAGTTGGAGTTCGAATATAAAATTTCCACATATTCACTTACGAGTAAAATATTAGCTACTAATTTTACTTAATCAAAATAAAATAATAAACTATGACTAAACACGTAACAACTACTTAACCAATATCTTTGACTATTTCAATACCTCAAACTAGTCCTTATCTTTGAGAAACATGTTTACATGTACATGTCGCTATATTTAAGTTAAATGTTAACTAAAGTAATTCCGTGAATACTCAGATTAAACTTATAGCACCTCTATATACTCCATCCGTCCCATTTTAAATGACCTCTTTTTGACTTAGTATACTATTCATTTGATCTGCTTTGACCTTATTTTTCTACTAATATATACATGCAAATAATAGCATATGAGATGTTGTTTGATTTGTCTCGACGAGTACTTTCAAAATATATCATTTTTATAATTTTTAATAATATATAATTAGAGATATTAACGATTAAAGTTGTACATTGATAAACGTGTCAGTGGTCAAACAGGTCATTTATTTTGGGACAGAGGGAGTAAATGATATTTGGACTTTTAACTCTTTAAAGACTAAGTGGTTTGGTCCATTCTCTCTTGAAATTAAACAGTTGATTAGTTAAACTTATAGCACCTCTATATCAATGATATTTGGATCTTTTAACTCTTTAAAGACTATGTCGTTTGGTCCCTTGGACCCTTGGAATTAAGGTTGCCAAACTCGAGTTTTTACCTCAACTCATTTTGATTAGCCTCAATTCCTCAAAGCCTTGTAATCCTTTAATCAACAATATGGAGTGTGAGCTATTGCAGATTGCGCGCATATCTGTAACTTTGTCTCAAGAGAGAATGGACCAAACCACTTAGTCTTTAAACGTTTGTCAATTTGGTTCCTCCATAAACATCTATTTCACTTACTATCAAATAAGTTCATGTCTTCATTCGCCCTTTGAGACATTTAATGCTTGAATGCAAAATATCATATTTGTGTATATGATTCTAAATTCGATAGTTTAGAAGGATGGTATTGTACAGCGTTATTGTTGACCCTTAAATGCTAAATGTGATATTAGAGAATAAATGATTATACATTTGATAAGTTTGATTGATTGTCTCACATCTTGAGACATTGAATGTGAAATTTGATGGTTGTGTCTCGATGATCCTTGAATGTAAAATATGATATTGAGTCTATGACTCTAATATCGGTAAAACCAATAAATTGAAACATGATATCGTGCCTCAATAACCCTTAGATGTTAAATTTGATATTTGAGATTAGAAACCATACCTCCGATAAGTTTGATTAATGGTCTCACGACTTAACACATCGAATGCAGGTATGATGGTTTTATGCTTCGATGAAACTTGAATGTGAAATATGATATTGTGTGCATGACTTTGAAGGATGATATTGTGCCTCAATTACCCTTAGATGCTAAATTTGATTTTGAGATTAGATGATCCTTAGCTTCGTTAAGTTCGATCTAGTCTCACGTCTTGAGACATTAGATGGAAAATATGATGTTTTGTGTCTTGATCACTCTTGAATGGGAAATTTGTTTTTCAATCTAAATCACTATAAATTTTATAAATTGAAAGGGTAATGTTGTGCCTCTTCACCTTTGATGTTAAATTTTGATACTTGAGTTGATAATCCTATATTCGAAAAGTTTGATTGAAGGTATTAGATATTGATAAATTGAACACGAAATCTGATGGTTTTGTTCCTCGATGACTCTTTGTATGCAAAATATGATATGGAGTCTACATGACTCCAAATTTAATAAATTGAAAGTAATAAATTAAAACTATGATATTGTTCCTCGATCACCCTTGCATGCTAAAATTGGAGATTAGAGAAACCTACATTCAATGAGTTTGATTGAGACATTGGTATCTTGATTGATGATCTCATGGAGATATGATACACGACTCTAAATTTCATAAATTGGCAATTTTTATAACAAAAAAGCATTAAACATAAACATGAACACAAACATAAGCCAAAAGAAATCAAATGCTTGCATATTAAAGTTGAAGAATTAGTTTCATCAGTTCTTCTGAATGAGAATATATACACCATGTTCTGGCTCTACAATCATATTGTATGCAGGAGAATGCTTATAACTAGGAGACAAAGAGAAGCTAAACTTGGACACAATAAGTGCTAGCACAACCTTAAGTTCAACCATCGCGAAGTTCTTCCCTACGCATAACCGACTCCCTATTCCAAATGGCACATACGCTTGCGGAAATTTGATAGCCTTAGAGACACCCTCGCTGAACCTTTCTGGTTTAAACTCATTTGAATCAGGTCCCCAAATTTCAGGATCTCTGTGTAAAGTTGGGATCAGAGTCCATAAACAAACACCTTTCGGAACATTCAGGTTTCCGATTTGGACATCTTCATATGCTTCCCTTGATACAAAGGCTGCTGGTGGGTATAGTCTTAGCACTTCTTGAATCACCATAGTCACCTGTAAATCGGTAAAATATAGTCAAAATATTGTCCAAACTCACATGCGAGTCTAATGATATAAGCACACATTTGTAAGTACTCGACGCAGCTAATAAAATTAGCTTACAAAATAATCATAAGATGTGTTCAAGTTATTTCAATAAGCTCGGGATAGCATCTGAAAACAACTTATATGAAAACAATTAGACATGTTTTTATGTGTGCGCGCGTGCGTATTTTTAACAAAAACAAAAAACTGGGTGTACCGTTTTCAAAAGAGGGAGAGAATCTGCATCCGGTATGCCATTAGGGCAATGTTGAGCAACCTCTGTCCTTATACGAGTTTGCCATTCGGGGTATAAAGCAAGAAGCATCAAACACCAAGAAGCGGCAACAGCAGTTGTTTCGTGACCAGCAAAGTATATGTTTTTGCAGTTATCCACAATGAATTGCTTGGAAAAGTCCTTCCCCAAACTTTGATCACTCATTGCTGCTTCTAGCAGTAACTGCATCAAATCCTTTTCGGTTGAGCATTCTCGCTTCCGTTCCTCCACTAACTCCCATATCAGTGACTCTATCTCTTTCTCCAAATTGCTTATCTCATTTTGCTTCTTTGTCCGAAATTTCAATTTGTCTCTGCAGGCATTAGTTATCAATCAGTTTTCTAATTAATCACAAAATTTCTTTTATTACTTTTTAATGTTGTCGAGATATTCAAAATCGTGGTTAATGAGTTTGGACATCTTGTTATATTCATTTACATGTAATTAGTGACATATTTGAGTGCTATCAAATATAATTAGCTTACAGGAAACCACTCTTGTCAAAAAGGAAGCCATGGTTGGACATTATCTTTTGGATGCTTCTAAGCTTTAAGAAAACTTCTTTTCCCTTAGAATAAGAATGTCCAAAACAAACTCTTGAAATAACATCAGCTGAAAAGCCTCTCAAATCAGCATCAACTTTAACTTCAGCTGTGACCCCTCCTTGGTCCTCAATAAGTTGCTCCCATTTTAATAGTAATGGCTGTGCTGACTCTATCATAAGCCCCACCATAACCTGCCATAATGCCATGCATGAATTTTCACTGTCCCTACCATGTTTCCTTTCACTTTTCCAGATACCATTTATTTATTTTTATTTTTATTTTTATTTTTGGTCTAGTAGTCTAGTGTAGTCTAGTGGCTAGACTCGCACATTTTAAATGTGGAGAAGTGTGAAATCCTTAGTTAGAACCCGGACCACTCTATTTCCGTGTCCCTATAGCTACCAAATGAGTTGTACTTACGGGACCATTTATTTATTTTCTCAATCTATATATTATTGAGGTTGAAAAAGGCTAACATATATAATTACTCTTGTGCAGTGTGCAATTGAAAATTAAATCCATAGACAAGTCATGATCAGGGGACATGATAAGCTTTATCTTCTCTTATCTTGTGATGCAAATTGCATAGATAAATTGAAGTTATTGGCTTATTGCTATCCAGCTAGAATATGATTGTCCTGTCCATATATAGTGTATAACTAGGGTGTACTACTAGGTTCTTTTAATTCTACTCTAGATATATACATAGCAAGTTAAATCAAAAGGTAGATAATTGTTGTCCTTTCTATAGAAAAAAAAATCCCGTGAGTTAACGTGGACTGAACAATAATGGGTGGCCCAAATAACGGGTAGTCCTATAGATCTTATAGAGAGACTCTGATACCATGTTAGAAATTATTAGAAATAAGTATGGGCCTAACTCATTCTCATAAAACCGGCTTGTAACACAAGGACTACCACTTGCTTATAAAAACTTGTCAAAGTCATCTTATATCCGATATGGAACTTTTTAACAGATGAAATTCTAGCCACAAGATTAAATTGGTAATCTCAAGTCTTAAGATATTATTGGTTGAATAAGGTTGATGAATTTATAGAGATACCTACCTTAACTTTGTCCATGAAGAACTCGGCTGCAACAAGTTTCCTTTGTTGTGCCCAACTGTTGCCATTGGCTCTCAAAATGCCATTTCCAAGCATTGGGGAAAGTTTGTTAGTTATGTAAGAAGGCTTACCCAAATTCAAAGTGATACATTGGTTCATTTCTCTCACTAGTTCTGGTTCATTAACATATAGATGTTGCTTCATCCCTGTGGAGTAAGTGTACACTAGACCTGCAATAAATAGGACTCATATATCATTACTTGGCGAAAATGTAGTGTCTAAATCATTTATGTGATTGCTCTTAGCTCGGTGATCTTCCAAAACTCCTCTCATGACTCAACTCTGGGATAGAGTTGATGGTTTGGCTAAAAGTGGCCGAGTCCTTATATCGATGCAAGGACTTGTGTATCTAACGTCTTAAGATTGGTGAAGCCTTAGGGGATAAAAATGAATGAGACGAGTTGTGAGACATGTGTATTTTTTATTGAACTAACATCGATCAAGTCATCATTTCACTCCTAAAGTGAAGAAAGTTGAAACACAAGTGCAAATACCGAAGGATAAGGATAATATAATAATTGAACTTCGTGAATAATCATAATTATCAATTACAATTAAGAGATTATCATTGTGCAAGTAAATCAAATTATTGTGCAGACATAATAATAATTTAAAATGTTAAAATATGTATGTATGTTTGTCCCGTGAGTTTAGCTCAGTTAGTAGGGATATTGTATTATATATGCAGCGGTCGGAGTTCGAATCTCCGTCATCACACTTATCCATCTTAGATTTGGCCCAGTGATGAAGAGTTTTGATAATATATGCATGAGGTTCTAGGTTCGATCTTTCATCCTTATAAATAATAAAAAAAAAACTATTGATGAAACTTGAAATCTAGCGAAAGAGACTAGACTCTTAAGGAATTAAAATTTTAAGGAATTAAACTTGAATGTCTGACACGCCTCTCTCGAGAAAAAATATAAAAAAATAAAATGGTGAATAATTTGGTACACATTTGGACATGTACCGGTACATATTCTAATAGATCTACAAATAGTATTTAATATAAAAAATTAATAAATATTATTTAAATAAATGTGTATCGAATAATTCACTGAAATTAAAATATACAAAGATAGTGAAGAATATATCCATCTTTTTATGTCCATTAATTAATTATAACTTTTGAAAAAAAATGAATATCAAGATCATGATTCCTGAGCATGTGTTTCTGTAGGAAATCTAAATGTGATTTTCCACTTATCATCATCTCAATTTTCCCACTTGCTAGCAAAAGTATTATCAAATTACAACGAAACGCAACGAGGAATGTCCAAAAAGACCGTGTTGTCACGTCTAAAAGTAAAACTTAAAGGCAACAACACTAAAACTGTGCATTAAAGTTTTGGAACAAACAAACAAACAAACGTACGTGACAAAAACTGTACAGAAACGTGATCAAGTATGAACTCACTTATCTGATAAAAAAAATCCAACACACTATTGCAAAATCAGGCAAATAAAAAGTACAACACTATTGTAAAATCAGGCAAGTATGCACTCACATAGCTTTTGGCAAAAGGTGAAAACTACTCGTGTATGTTTGGTATCACAGTAGATCACTGTGATTCTGGTACATTTCATCCACCGTAACTAGCATTTGAAATGTAAATAGTTGACAGTGTGTGATGTGACTATGTCAGATGCATAAGGAGAAGACATACCCCTTATGTCCAAGACTAAATAGTTGGAGAGTAACTCCAGGGAGCTAGATCGTCTATTGTAGCTGATTTAGGCAGTTACACGCAGTAGACTATCTCAGATGTATAAAAAAGATCGGACGGCTCTAATTTATTCAATTAATTTGGTTAATTTTATAGAGTTTTGTTTCTGCCATTCGGTTTTTATCAAACGGTCAAAAGCAATTACGGCATTAAATCCACTTCCCGAGTCGAGTAGTTGGATAGATGTAAGCAGATGATTCAATTTATTTTTGATAGATTCTAATACTATTCTAGAATTTGGTCCGGAGCTTCTACAAAACCGACTTAACGTGAAGATGGTCTTGCTTATAAACACATTTTCAAACTTCATCATTTGAGCCAATGTAGCACTCTTAATAGGCCGGGGTAGATGTAAAATTTTCAGAACTTTATAAAAAATCATTGGAGTTAATTAATTACTTTGTTCAATACTCTATTCTATATCATCTACCAATACTGAAAAGTAAAAAATAAGAATATCAAAAAAAAAAAAAAAGTGAAAAGATGAATGAAAAAAGAAGAGAAGGGTATACCGTATTGTTTCCTCCAGTGTTGAAAATATGGAAACAGAGCTGCAGAATAATCATATGCTAGAAACTGATCATTATCTTTGGAGCTACTAGATTGTGCTTTAATTCTCTGCATATCAGGTAAATTCCCATGTAGAAAAGAAGAAGATGGAGGTCCTCTAATACCTTGTATTTGTAGTTTCCTTCTTATACTTTGAGATTTATACCACAAATTGCCATAAATATAAAGTATCCAACTTATAATACCCACAATAGCAAGTGAAGAAGCAAGTTTCATAGCAAAGAAAAACACCCCATCCTCCATTTTCTTCTTCCTTTTCTCTCTGTGTAGTGTTTGTTAATTTGACTCTGATAGCTAGATACACGAAGACATTAATATATTATTTGTATAAGAGAACAAAGGCTGGTTATTTTGTCGAGTTGCAGAGATTTATATGCATGTATTTGGAATATTTTAGAGAGAGAGAACAGTTGTATTGTGTAATTTCGACACGTAAGCATTTGCTTGGAAAGTGGACACAAGAAAATGTGGTTATAAAGGACAACAACATGAGGAGGAGCCGATGCAACAGCAACAGCAACAGCAACAGCATGATTCAATGTAGCATGATGTTTGTATTGGACAGAGACCCAATAGAAAGGAACCCACTAGTCTAGTCATAACCAATAACCCAAAACTACATATTTTATCCTCAAAAGATAATTGATTTAATAACAATTTATGTAAATTTAATTTAAATCCTTGATATAAAATTAGAGGTGTGATATTTGTACAATTTAAAATGGTTGTCAATGCAAGGAGACAACTATTTTAATTAGCAAATTTTAATCTGCACGCAAAACAAAGTGAAGCAATCAAATAATGAAGTTGACAGTGTAAATCTAGTTGTTGGATAACTAAATTGGTGTCAGAGTAAAATTTCTCAAATCAACTAATATTAATATATTAAATAATCACAAGTCTCTTATATTAGTATCAAAGAAGCACATTATAAAAATGAAATAGCAATTGGGTTGTTATACAGTGGTTTATTTAATTATTGTTATGAAATAAAGTAATAGACAAAAGAATAGAGATAGAGAGAAGATAGAAGAGAGAAAGAGAATAGAGAACTATTGTATTTCTCATTCATTAGTATACATTACATAGAAATGATAGTCCTATTTATAAGAAAATATATGGGCCAATGATATGGGCCAAGACTATTGGACATCCACATATAATTATTCATAACACTCCCCCTTGGATGTCCATGAAGGATATGCCTCATTAAAACCTTACTAGTAAAAACCCAATGGGAAAAAATCCTAGTGAAGGGAAAAGAGTACGATATCCTTTGTGTTTGTACTGCCTCATTAAAAACCTTACCAGGAAAACCCAATGGGACAAAACCATGGTGAAGGGAAAAAGAGTGCAGAACTTATTTATGTCTCCCCCTCATAAAGACAATTATATATGAGGTGAAAGAAAAACAAATAAACTTCTATATTAGTTTCTAGAAAGCTTTACTCGAAGTTGACTTTATAGAAAGATCTATCGTATCTTCTTTATTATACTCTCCTCCAAATTTGTAGTTTGCTTGACATTATCTTCATATTTAATTGTTGCAAGAACCCTTTAGAAGAAAATTCACAAATCTCTTGTATTTGATGAATCACGTACTTGAACCAAATCACATTCTTGATTTATCTCATGTGGTGCTAAACTTTCCCCATCCTTTTATTTCATGAGATTGTTGTTGTAGTTAGTTTCACAAATCTCTATGAGTGATTGTATTTCCTCATGTAAACATATAATTTGTATAACAAATAACCTGCATGCATATCTAAAATAACAAAATATATATTTGATGATATATTGACAATAAATAATAGGTCAACAATGTATTTGTCTCCATTTAAACTAGAATGTGGTACTTCAGGACCAATTAATTCTTCATCATTTACTCGAGCTCTAAAATGATATTTGTTCATAATTTGTGACCTTCCACAATTAGAGTAATCAACAACTATGATTTTTCATATAGAATCATTTGAGGAAATTTGCTATATAAGCTTTATGATTCACAAAATATTCTTCAAATACCTATTTAATTTGTAAGAAATGACAATATCTCATAAGCTCTTCAGGAGTCCTAATGATATTTTTATCATCATAAAAGATCAATTATAACAAATCCATTTTCAATGATGGACAAATGTCATTCTCATATTTCTCATTTGGAAATATTCACTTAAATTATTATACAACATGTATTTTGATTGTATGCATATACAAAGAGACTTATTCATTTTATTAAGTCATCTCTTTAATATTTTTAATTGCATATCTCATGCAAATTAATTCCTTCAAGGAGTTTCATATAATCCTCACCAACAACAAGTGAGCCATGTAAATATATTGTAACACAATTTTAAAATAAAGTGAGTCTTTTTGTGTTACTAAAAGTAAGAAAATATTTTAATTTCACTTCAGGTGAATATCTCTCATTTCACTTGAATACGAAGGCTCATATATGCTTATTGGATTTATACCTTCAGGGCATAGACTTCAAGTCCAAAAACCATTATAATTTGCAAATGAATTGCTTCTTTATATTTTGGTTAACCACACCCCTTAATTTGGGTTCAATATTCTCGCACTTATAATATTTAATTAGCGCTACCTTATTTGTCGACAATTTTTTTTTTCTTTCAAGTTCTTGGTTCCTTGTTTTAACTTGTAGAGATATAATCGATTGAGATCTCTTTATTATCAGAAATGACAGGTACCTGAACCTCTTCGGGAGGTATAAAACATTTTGCAATCTCTACACTTTTCATGATTGTTTTTCTCACCAACAAGACCATCTTCCTTCTCTAAGTTTTATCTTTGGAACCAAGTTTTAGGCATGCCTTAGCCTATTAAAATTTCAATAGAAAAGGACATTTGCAGCATAAAGGAATTTAGAAATCTCTTTGTGGTCAGAGAATGCATATTTTGAACTTCAAGTTCACATTATTTTGTGCGAGTATTTGAATGCATTCTATACAAATATTTCAGAGCTGTTTATATTTATTTTTCTCTCCCCCTAATGCCGATAACTAATAACAAGATATGAAATATCTTATGGCAAAGACTCAAATTCATTACATAATCTCAGTTTTCTATAGTTTCATCTAACATTGTCTTCTGGACAATGGAGAACATATAGTTCACATAAAAAAATTCTTAGATGAAAGATATTAAGTTCCTGACCATGAACAAATTGTAATGGGGAGAATTTTAATAATTCATTGGCTTGATGCACATAGATGTTACTACTAGCAAAGTAACATGTCCAAGTAAGGACACTTGTTCTCATAATAATTGTCCGGCTATAAATATAAAGCATTTAGCTAAATATCTTTCCGAGACCATTCTAAATATGAACATGCACAACTTGATATTCAAAATCATATCGTACACCAACTTGATCAAGGTTGGTGACATTTACTTGGCCATTTAGTCGATGCATCGATAAACTTGTATAATATCTATGTGGCCCACAAAATATTAGATATATGCACATGTATTACGTCAAATAATGGGAAATTCAAATCCCTTATTTAGCCTTTTATTGGCTTCGAGAACAACATCTGATAATTCATTATATTGAAGAATGTTCATATTCCTCGATTGCATCATAAGACTCGGGATGGTCTAACCGGTCATGCCAATTATATTTGCTTTATCAAATGTAGAACTTTGTCTTAAATAAAATGATACTTTAATATTTCAGATAATATTTTCTCACAATTTGAATCCTTCAGGGATTTTCATATTTCCTCATTTTATCGTCCTACTTTGATACCAATAGTTGGGGAAAATAAGAGAGACTTAAATCACACTTGAATTCTCAGTATTCTTCCCCTCATGTGTGATTTCCACCACATCTCATAAACATTGTTTGGGATTTCATAGATCTCTCACGGAGAATCACCATACAATTTCGTATACAACAACATGTCCTTCTGGGACAATTTAATCATACTTTGATGAAATATTTGCTTCAGGAAATATCTCAATAATCCATAAATTTATCAACCAAATTACAATAAATAATGGTTGTAGAATACACATGGTATTGTATCTCATTTTACAAATTCGATAACATCATTTAATTGAAAAGATAAATAAATAAATCATGTTCTATCTTCATTTGTGCTATGAATCTTCTGGATTCTTAGGTAAAGCACATCACACTATGGCTCTTCTGGGCTCATAGTTTAAAACACAAATAAATTTCTATGAGCATTTGAGGAATATAATGCATTTTTGATATTTACTTGAGTTTCTTCGGATAACAATTTTTAGCTCTTTCGGAGCCTTCAATTTTATATTTTATAATATAGAACTAACATTAATTTCTTCCAAAAGAGAAACATATTTCTTTTAGAATTTCCCTGCTATTCTTACTTCTACTTCTTGTTGTTTTATCAATTAAAATAAGACAATTATCACAAGATATAATAATACCATTAAAATGAATGATAAACCGATGGTTTCAAATATTTAATGGGTATAAAAGTAGAAGACTAACAACTAAATGAATGAATAAAAAAAATATAATGTATAAATAAAAAAAATTGCATAAATTAAGAAAATTTATTATATACGCAATCTAGGAATAAATTTTATCTCAACTTTGCTACTTCTGGAGCATACTCAAGAGGAAAAAATTCCTCTAAGTTTCTTTGGTCCAACATTCCAGATACTAAAATCATATAAATCTTATGGACTTATATCATGGTCAAAATATTTTGTTCTTCAAGAACTTAACCATATATCTCTATCAACAATGGTAATGAAAAAATTTCAATTTTTTGATCCTTCTGGGATACTTGATATTAAACTTTTGGTTATTCAAGAATTATACCTTTAGTTCTTCAAGAATTATACCACCAATATTCATAAACATTGATTATGAAAAATTATTCTTGAGCGATACTACAAGAATACTTTAATATTGAACTTTAAGTTCTTCAGGAACTATACAAATAATTTTTCATTAACAATAAGGAAATCCATATTCTTTGAGCAATCCATCAGGGATGCGTCAATATTAAGGCTTTAGTTCTTCAAGAACTATATCACAATGAACTTCATAATAACTGCAATGATCTTCATAATTTCTTCAAGAAAAATTCATTCTTTGAGCAATCCTTCTAGGATGCTATGAACTTTTTGTTCTTCAGAACTATCTTACAAGATTTATAGTGATCAAGAATAATTCACTTTTTCCAAAATCCTTCAAGGACGCTCTATATTAAATTTATATTACAAATTATCTTCATAGTAAGAGCAATCAAATCTTTGCGCAATCCTTCAGGGATGCGCAATATTAACTTTCTAGTTCCCTAAGAACATGTCCAAATGTTCAAAACAATTATATAATTCATTCTTTGAGAAGTCATTTGCTTCAATATTAAGGTTTTCTACTATAGTTCTTCGGGATTTATAGCTCAGTTGATCTTTGTAAACAAAAACAAAGATCAATATTTCGAGCAATTCTTCGAGAATGCTTTAATGTTGAACTCTTCTAGAATTCATCAAGATTAAATATGATTAACGCATGAAAATATGAATAACATAAGCACTGTGATAAAGAATAAGATTTTCTATTAATTAATTTTGCATCAAAATTGTAGAATAATTTTGATTTATATTTATTTCAAAATTTTATGCAATGATATTTTTAGCATTTATTTGTTATCGAAAAATTAATTGGTAAAAAGAATTTTGGTCAAATATGACCAGAATCAATGAAATTAACAGTCATAATACTTATTCATTAATTAATTGGGTAATGAATTGATAAAATAAGAAAAGAAGTAAAAATCATTCAATTGTTTTAATGGACTTAAATGGTCAAAATCAATATTATTTATTGGTAAATAAAGTTATATATAAATGACACTAATTGTAGTAAATGAGTGATATTAATAATAAAAGACATTTAAGTGTATTCAACAAAATTAATTGGTTAAAATAAAATTAATTTATCCTAATTAATGTAATTAAATTGGTCCAAATTAGTCATATGAATAACATTAGTGACATAATAGAAAATTAACCACACAAATTGAAAATGTATCAGTATTGGCATATACTTCTAATATTTTATCAATGTTGTATTAGAATACACATTATATTATGTTCATCTATATAATAATTTATATATAAATTGCAATATAAATTTATAAGGCTATCCTTTAGGGATACATGTATATTGAATTCTTCTGGAATTCATAACAAATAAATTACATTCTTACGTAGCATCCTTATAATGTAATAATAGTCCTTTGTGCAATCCTTCAGGGATGCATATATACATATATTGGATTATGAAATTAAATTGTGATTTTAAGTTCTACAAGAACTATATAGGATGTAAGAACAACGATTTGTGCAATGCTTCAGGAATGCATGAGTATTGAATTCTTCTGGAATTCAAAGGGAATAAAATTCTTATAAGTTCTTCGAGAACTACATAATAAATCGGTATCAATTTTCAATCCTTCAAGATGTAGGAATATTCATAAAAGAGAACAAATAGATTTCATAATAAATGGCGATCCCTTTTTTTTTTGTATGTTCGTCAGGAACTAAAATCAGTGAGACAGTGAATTCTTCTGGAATTCTTGATGGAAAATTTGAGTATTTTAAATTCTTCGGGAATTAAGTTTATTGAATTCTTCGAGAACTCGTAGATTAAATTTTTAAGTTCTTCGGGAACTAATATTATCGAATTCTTCGGGAATTGCTAGATTAATTTTATATGTTATTTTGGATGATCGAATTATCGATGTTTCACCATACATGTGTCGGTCACGAAGCATAAGATGCTTCACCATACTGTTGTCGGTCACGAAACTCGAACAATATCGAACATCCAAATACATAAAGTCATGAATCTTCAGGATTCATATTTTAAAATTTTATCATGCTATGAATCTTCAGGATTCATATTTTAAAAATTTCACCACGATGCTTCTGGATCGTAGACTATGAATATTCATGATTCATATTTTAAAAATTTAACTATGGTGCTTCTGGACCATAAGTTGTAAATCAATATAAAAAATAAAGATCTGAATAAAAAAACTAGAATTATAAAATTCATACATAAAAATAAAGAGAAGGAGAAAACTTACAAATTCTATAAAGAATTGTTTATGAGAGACTATCGTGCTGATAACGTGTTATGAAATAAAGTAATAGACAAAAGAATAGAGATAGAGAGAAGATAGAAGAGAGAAAGAGAATAGAGAACTATTGTATTTCTCATTCATTAGTATACATTACATAGAAATGATAGTCATATTTATAAGAAAATATATGGGCCAATGATATGGGCCAAGACTATTGGACATCCACATATAATTATTCATAACAATTATTAAATTATAAACACAAGAATAGCATTATAGCATTTAGGGGTGAACATGATTTCTCGAATCGATTTGAATATGACAAAATCGATAAAAAAATTGAATATTGGATTGAAGTGACCTGGTTCTTGACAATAGTAGCATTTGAACTTGCCACCATTATCACCCTTTGGCCTAGACTTGGACCCATGATAACTCTAATTCGTGTAACCCAATTGGTAACTCTTTGTAAAGTGACTCTTTGATCATAGTGAAACGAAGAGCTACTCTCTCCCCCATAGAAGGTTAATTAACACCGAACCGGGTAAACAAATTGTTATCGTGTTCTTTATCTTCCGCTGTTTATTGTTTGGATTATTGCACCATCATCTCTATCATCTATTGTTTGGTTGCTTGTTACGTTTGCCCAACACATCATGTTTCATTGGTGTGATTTTATCGTCAAATTCACAACATGGATGATATAGTGGGTCGGGTCGTGGGTTAAACGGGTGAATAAAATTGAGTTTGAATCGATTGAGACGGACGAGATCGGGTTGAATTTTCAGGCCCACCGAAATACAAACCCAACCGATGAAATAACTTGTGACAGCATATATAGTATAGCTACTCTAGGAGACCACATGTGTGATTTTGATCAAAAGTTAATGTGAATTTCTCTTTTCACTTATTTATATTTCCATGATTCCATCCTTTTCATCATCTAGGAGTTCTCTCAAACTCGTTTCATACATCATCCTTCCATGACTTCCATTTTTATGTCGGTTTTAGATCTCTATATTATCCTCATTCTTTTTTTACAATTTGTTATTTTACCCTTATGTACTTCTTTTCAAAAAAAATTCTCTTCACATCTATATTATTTTTCCTGCACTATTTCATTAAATTTAATGGTATATTATTTGTTTTCGGGGTTTGGGGAGGAACTCATGACGCACAGAGGGTTGAATTATTCTTAACTTTTTGGCTTGAATTTACATTTAAAAAACCAACCCAATCCAAACCGTTATCTGATCAAATTATAACCTGAATTAACTGAAGCTCTAAGTGGACGAAAGTGGGCTGAGATATTCAAATTGTGGATTGTTTGGGATGAACAATTTCCTATCATAACTCGACAAAAATCGGTTGTTGTCCACCTCTAATAGCATCCATACACTAGGTATTTTAAACAATACAGACACATGAATATAAGCTATACGAATGAAGTTTTTACTGTTAATAGCAGTAGTTAATTTATTATTTATTTATAAAGAGAAATAATTGTTCACATAAAAAAAGTTATGTCCAATGATAACTTTTATGTCAAAAAAAATTTTGACAAATTTATGTGAAATTTTTAAATTAATATAGGTAAATTTTTATTTTTATTTTTAAATAAAACTTGCTTATTGCATTTCATTTATAATCAAATGAGCAATACATGTCGGAACATCAATAAACATGTGGGAGCAGTTTGGCACACATCTAGTTGCTGCAGTAGCATAGACACATCAGTTGTAACTGTCTCAATAGTGTGCACAATAGTTTCCACCTTCTCCCACAGACCGATGGCACGCCACGCTTGAATAGAAAAAGGACACACGGAAAAAATACGTGCAACGTCTTCACAATTATCATCGCATACCACACAATTAGATGGGCATTGAATTCCTTTATCACGTAGGCGAGGTCGAGTTCGAAAACAACCACGACATATACGCCAAAGAAGATATTTTACCTTGGGAGGGACTTTAAACGCCAAAGGCCATATCAATATCCGGGGCGGAATAGATGAGAGGTATCAATCAATTAGTAAGAGATAGATGATGAATAATTATATATCTTTTTTGAGAAAGAATAATTATATATCTTGTGACATGATATTTATATTTTAATATTCAAATAATGCAATTGTTAGTGTAACAACCAATTTATTTTTTATTAGGCTTAAATGCAGTTTCACCCCCTATTTTAATTGAATTTGAATTTTATCTCCTCTATTTTAAAATCCAAAATTTTAACCTCTCAATTTTATTATTTTTTATATTTTGCCCCCTATAATATTTGATTTATTTTTGCTTGCATCGCAGTGCTAATGTTTTTAGAAATCAAGTATTGTATCAAATAAAGATTGAATGGAGCAAGTTTAAGAAACTTCATTTGTAACTAGATATAAAAAACAATTGCTGACACTTGGCTATCTGTTTCATCAATCACCCCCACAATTTTCTCACCCAGTCTACATATTCGATCAGCTGCTATAATTAGAGCCAACTAGGGGCATTTCATATTGTTATGGATCTGTGAACAAATATAATTAGAAGATGACTGATATTGGTATTTTTTTTATTCCTTTTAGCGATCCTGGATCCTGTACAACGGTTCTTCATCATTGACTTTCATTTTCTAGGCAAAATGCATTATGCAGAGTACATGCAAATTGTATGAAACTATTTACCGGCCAATTTACTAATATTGTGCATATCCAACCAATTACTATGACCGAGCCCCGTTAAAATCAACTCTAATAATAAATAATAATAAAGAGGTGATCCTGATCAAAATTATGGTATACCACTATTGCTCAAACAGTCTGCTTTCAAACTCTGTTGTGACATCACTTGTCACAACCCTTATTTTGTTTCTTTTGATACTAACATCTTAGTTTGAAGAAAAGGATTTTGTTGTGGACTTGCCAAGAAAGCTTCTAATAGGGTTAACTACACTCTTCAAATCTATAGCATATGTGCTAGTCTCATTCTCTGCACAGGGCAGCTACAAAGTATTCTTTCACTAGTTACTTCATTAGTTTAAGTTATTCTTGTTCTATCATGAGCAGTAATAGTATAATCAAATCACTTAGATATCTATGTACCAAAAAGAATCCCTTAGATATCTTACGAACAATAAACATTTTTGGACTATGGCTATGTCTTAGTTTAAGAATTTATTTAAAATTTATAGGCAATGGGCAAATGTTGAGACCTGTTCTAATTGTGCACCCACTTTAATCCATTACGATATATTCAAATGATATTCCAAGAATTTGGGGTGAGCTGATCAAGTGTAATCTTAACCCGCAAAATAAAAGAGACTAAAACAGGTCTCATTCACTCTCCATTGTACCAAATACACACTCACCCCAAAATTATGAAGATAAATTGGATAATTTGATGTTGCTCCAATAACACCAAGCTTCGAAATCCATATCCTAAATTGTTATGAAAGAGAACAACAAATATAACAAAAGAGATCAATTTGAATGAGCCACCAGCTGAAGAAGAAATCAAGCAAGCAAGTTAGTTCATGAAGTATGCAAGCAAACCAACAAAGTGACAAACATTGACATCTCAACCTTCTCCATAAGAAATCACAACACCAAACTCCCACCTCCAAGTCATTAAAATTTTCAATAAGCTCTGGCTCTTTCAAATTTTTCACCCTCCTTAATAAAATTATTTGAAACATGAAAAGTCACCAGCTTAGTACAAGATACATCAATGCAGATAATAATTCAAGTATTCCCACACTAATTGGCATGTTGGAATCTCTTTAAAAAGGAATCATGTCTACCGTCACATCAAAGACATGTGTTCAATTTTTATATCCAAGGATACCAAGGCACACTAGTACATTACCATCATCCGAATTTATTAAAAATGTACATAATAGTCATTGCATCAAGGATCATCTCAACACACATTATAAATTATGAATAAACATCAATAATTAAATTGCATTTAGGCCAACAATTGGATGTCAAAGCTAAAATATAGAATTTCACGTTCAAAGTCATCAAGGGACATATATAATCAATCTTGCATACAAGGTAACCAAAAACACTACCATTGTGCCAATTTATCATTATTAAAGAAGGAATCATATAGTCACTATATCAAGGGTTGTCTTGAGCTGTATGTCAAATTATGAGTAAGTTCATAACGAAAATGCATTTCGGCCAACAATATAGGGTCATCAAAACTCAATATCAAAATTTGCATTCAACCATTAAGGGGAATATATTCAATTTTGCACCTTTGATTACCAAAGGCATACTACCAACGTCCAATTTAGCATTCTGAAACGCACCAACCCATATTAGACCTGAAGCAGTCGTAGGTTCTTTCAGCATCAGACCTTAAGCAGAACACAATCCCTGCAATATATTCCAACATTCAAGTAACCGATGAACATAATTTTCGGCTGTAAAGCTGGAGTCTAGCACTTGTTCCGATACATAGTTCCCATAAACTCCATAATAGACAATAAAGCAGACCAGAACCATGAACATCTAATAGCCCTAATAGTTCAAAGATTACTACCTTTGCGGTGGCAGCAGTGCATGCAGCTGCTACATCAGAACTACTATTCCAAAGTGTAGTACTACCTACACAATGAAAGAACTTATTGTAATCCACATTTTTGGTAAAAAAAACATCATCTCATCACGGTCATCCAAACACAGCATCCAAATACTTATATTAAAATTCTTTTAGCAACTAAACAATTTCATAGGGTCCAATCAATATAACTAAATAATCAAGATTCACCGATTTAGCACACTCTTGGATAATCAATACAGACCATCAATTTAGGGACTTCGAGAGACATAAATTCAATTTAGGGACATATATTCAATTTTGCATCTAAGGCGCGCCAAGAGTCTCCTCCACTTATATTTGGAGTTATGAATAAGCATTCAGATTGAAATTGAATTCAAATCATCAACTTTGGGGACATCGAGGAACATAAACTCCATTTAGGGACATCGAGGTACATAAACTCAATTTAGGAACATCGAGGGACATAAACTCAATTTTACATCAAGGGCACCAAGACACACATCCATCTTCCCAATTTACAGTTAAAAGAAAATCATTATCAAGGGTTATCTCGACTTCCATTTAAAATTATGAATAAAACGTTCATATTCAAATTGCAATTAGACCAGAAAATAAGAATTCCTATTGTAAACGACTTTTTTTGTAAAAAATTCATCTAGTTAGGATCATCCAAACACATCATCTAAAACATTGTCTTAAAAATTCGTTTAGCCATTATACAATTTCTTAAAATTGAGGTACATAAACACTATTTATGAACATAAAATTTAGGGACATTGAGAGACATACCATCATTTTAGGGACACATACTTACCACGAGGTCCACCAACATCCACTCCACAATGACGGTTAATCCATTCTGTCTTCGAAAGCACAAATTAACCAAGTTCGTCGCAGATGCATATTCCAATCCTAACTCTATTTAAATGTGACGCAAATGATGCATATTCCAATCCCCACAGCAGCCGAATATGCCTGCGCCGCATCAGACTCTGCCACTGTAGCATTCTGCAAAGCACCAACTCGTATCAGAGCCGAAACAATCGCAGGTTCTGCCTACATCAGATCTGAAACCGAACACAATCTTTGTGCTAAATTCCAACATTAAAGTAACAAATGAACACAATTTTCAACTATAAAGCTCGAGTCTAGCGCTTGTTCCCATATGTTGTTCCATAAACTTCATAATAGAAAACAAAACAGAGCAAAACAATGAACATCTAATCTAGAGACGCCGAGGGACGTATTCAATTTAAGGAACATCGACAGACATATATTCAATTTTGCAACCAAGGCGATAATGAGAAAAATTCTAGCAGTATTGTATTTAAGTCATTCTCAACACCATTTGGAAAAAGACTAATCAAGTTACCGATAAGAAAATGTAAGAATATTGGACGAGTGTATTACCTCACATGTTAAAATTAACTTTTTTGCTTACAAAAATAATGTTAAAAATAACTATTTATTGAAGATGTGAGGTCCAATGAGTTGTTCCTCTGCACTAATGACATATATTCAATTTTGTAACCAAGGCTCTTCTCCACTTACATTTAAAGTAATGAAGCATTCACATAGAAATTGCATTCAGACAATCAATTTTAGGGGCATTGAGTGACATACTCTCAATTTAGGGACACTGAGGCACATAAACTCAATATAGGGACATCGAGGGACATAAACTCTATTTTGCATCAAGGAACCATGGCACACAACCATATTCCTTATTTACCGTTATGAGAAAATCATTATTAAGAGTCATATCCACTTGCATTTCAAGTTACTAATAAAACGTTCCTATTCAAATTGCATTTAGACCATAAAATGAGAATTCATATTGTAAACCACGTTTTTGGTAAAATATTATCTCATTAGTGTCATCCAAACGCATCATCTTAATACTTGATTCGAGGGACATAAACTAAATTTTGCATCGAAGGAACCATGGCACACAACCATCTTCCTTATTTACCGTTATGAGAAAATCATTATTAAGAGTCATCTCCACTTGCATTTCAAGTTACTAATAAAACGTTCCTATTCAAATTGCATTTAGACCATAAAATGAAAATTCATATTGTAAACCATGTTTTTGGTAAAATATTATCTCGTTTGTGTCATCCAAAGGCATCATCTCAATACTTGATTTGAGAATTCTTTTAGCCATTATACAAGTTAGCCTTCTAATGTTTAATTTATAGAGATTCATCAATTTCTTACTTTCAAATTAGCCTTCTAAGGGTATTCTCCACTTACATTTGTGGTTGTGAATAAGTATTCACGTTGAAATTGCATTCAGACCATCAATTTTAAAGGACATTTAGGGACATAAATGCAATTTAGGGACATCGAGGGACATACCATCAATTTATGAACATTTACTCACCAAGAGGTTCACCAACATCCACTGCACAAAGAAGGGCAATCCATTGACTTTCAAAGCACAAATTGACCAAGTTTGTCGCAGATGCATATTCCAATCCCAAATCTATTTAAATGTGACGCAAAGGATGCAACAATATTACATTTGAATAGCCCTGGAGTTGGACTTTTCCAAATTACAGTAGCCGAATATGTGTACGCAACACCAGGCTCAACCATTGTAGCATTCAACAAAGGACCAACATGTATCAAACCCAAAGCATTCGCAGGTTCTGCCTACATCAGACCTGAAACATAACACAATCTCCACCTAAATTCCAAAATTAAAATAACTGATGAACACAATTTATTACAATAAAGCTAGAGTCTTAGCACTTGTTCCAATATGTTGTTCCCATACACTTTATAATAGACAACAAAATAGAGCAGAATTATGAACATCTAATTTAGGGATATCGAGGGACATATATTCAATTTAGGAACATCCACGGACAAATACTCAACACTTAAATTTGAGTTATGAAGCATTCACTTTGGAATTGCAATCAGACCATCAACTTTAGGGACATGGGGGGCATAAACTCAATTAAGGGACATAAATTCAATTTAGGGACATCGAGGGACATCTACTGAATTTTGCATCGAAGGCACCAAGGCACACAACCATCTTTCTAATTTTCCACTATGAAAAATCATTGTCAAGGATTATCTCGACTTGCATTTGAAGTAATGAATAAAACGTTCATATTCAAAATGTATTTAGACCATAAAACAGGAATTCATATTGTAAAATACATTTTTCGTAAAAAAAACTCATCTCTCGTTAAGGTCATCCAAACACATCATCTCAATACTTATTTAAAGAATTATTTTGGTCATTATACAATTTCTTACTTTCCAAATTAGCCTTCCTAGGTTTGATTAATCAAAGATTAACCAATTTAACCATATTGTTGGATAATGAAGATTAAGCATTCACATATAAATGCATTCAGACAATCAAGAGGGACATCGAGGAACATATATTCAATTTACGAACATCAAGGACATATATTCAATTTCACATCTAAGGAGCCAAGGGCCTTCTCCACTTACATTTGTGGCTAAGAATAACCATTCCCATTGAAATTGCATTAGACCATCAATTTTAGGGATATCTAGGGACAAAAACTCAACTTAGGGACATTGAGGGAGATACCATCAATTAGAGAACATATACTCAAGAGGTTAACCAACATCCACTCCACAAAGAAGGGGAATCCATTTTGTCTTTGAAAGCACAAATTGACCAAGTTCGTCACAGATGCTTATTCCAATGCCAACTCTATTTAAATGTGACGCAAAGGGTGCGTCAAAATTACATTTGAATCGCCCCATAGTAGGATTTCCCAATTAACAGAAGCCGAATATGACTGCGCCACACATGGCTCAACCGTTGTAGCATTCTACAAAGCACTGACCAGTATCAGACCCAAAGCAGTCGCAGATTCTGCCCTGCATTAGACATGAAACATAACACAATCTCTACGCTAAATTCCAACATTAAAGTAACTGATGAATAGAATTTTCAACTATAAAGCTGAGTCTAGAACCTGTTCCGATACATTGTTTGCATAAATCCCACAATAAACAACAAAACAGAGCTAATTTAGGGACATCTAGGTACATATATTCAATTTAGGTACATCGAGGGACATTAAATTTTGGGACATTGAGGGACATAAATATTCAATTTTGCATGTAAGGCACCAAGGGTCTTCTCCACTTACATTTGAAATTATGAAGCATTCACATTAAAATTGCATTCGAACCATCAATTTTATGGAATTCGTGGGACATAAACTCAATTTAGGGACATCGTGGGACATAAACTCAGTTTAGGGACATCGTGGGACATAAACCCAATTTAGTGGGACATAAACTCAATTTAGTGGACATCGTGGGACATAAACTCAATTTAGGGACATTGTGGGACATAAACTCAATTTAGGGGCATCGAGGGACATGTATATAATTTTGCATCAAAGGCATAATGGCACACAACCTTCTTCCCAATTTAAAGTAATGAGAAAATCATAGTCAAAGGTCATCTTGAATTTCAAGTTATGAATAAAACATTGATATTCAAATTGCATTGAGACCATAAAATAAGCATCCATACTGTAAACCACATTTTTCGTTAAAAATTCATCTCCTTAAGGTCATCCAAAACAAATCATGTAAAATGAAATTCATATTTGAGAGGACTGCAGGGTAATTGACGATCCAGTCAAGAATCTTAGAATTGTTTTCCATTTGAAATCAAGCAAGGGCAGCAGAAACATGAAAACCTACACAAGAATCTTAGAATTCTTTTCAAGCAAGGGAAGCAAAAAAATGAAACCCTAAACAAGAATCTTAGAATTGTTTTCCATTTCAAATCAAGCAAGGGCAGCAGAAACATGAAACCCTACACAAGAATCTTAGAATTCTTTTCAAGCAAGGGAAGCAAAAAAATGAAACCCTAAACAAGAATCTTAGAATTGTTTTCCATTTCAAATCAAGCAAGGGCAGCAGAAACATGAAACCCTACACAAGAATCTTAGAATTCTTTTCAAGCAAGGGAAGCAGAAAAATGAAACCCTAAACAAGAATCTTAGAATTATTTCCATTTGAAATCAAGCAAGGGCAGCAGAAACATGAAATCCTAAAATAACAATAGTGATACTCTGCGTATTTCTTACGGAACCGTTCATCAACATTTTTTGACATAAACATTTTTTACGAAAAAATTCAGGAAAAAAGTATATAATTATGACAATAACAGATTCAAATGGAAGAAAATAGCATACATGAAAACGAAGAAAACCCTTACGCTGCAACTTAGCCTCTAAGGCTTGTTAGTATCCTTAACGGCTTTGTTCGTCTATTTCCTTCCCGTTCCTGCACCCTTACGCTTCAACCTAAGCCACAAAAAGTCAACAAAAAAATTGAATTAAAAACCTAATCGAACGATTCACATCTAAAACCTAAAAATCAAAATCAGAAAATTCCAAACGGATAGAAATGATTTACCGGTTATCAGCTTTAGCATTCACCATGATAAAAAATCGAAACAAAGAGAACGAGTTATGGAATCGGAACGAGTTTATACGAACGTGTTGCAATGTGTTGTGAGGATTTTGAGCGCTCGAGAGAGAGGATAATCAAGATTGATGGAAAACAAGAAACTATCTCTCTCACAGAGCAAGAAAAGTATGTGTGTGCCCTATACTCTTATTTATAATGTCAAAAGAGAGAAAATAAACAAACCGAGTCGGGTTTTTTCTATTAATTTATTTACTATTTTATTTTATAAAATTTATTTACCCAATATTTATTTATTTATAATTATTCTTTTAGTTGAAAATGTATTAAACTAGTAATTTAGTTCTCAAATATATTTTTTATTGATCACTAGCGGGCCAGTTTGTGTGATATGAATTTTTTATTATGCTAATTTATATACTGTATTAAAGATGATGATAAGTTTTTCGCACATCTATTTTTTTTTTTTTTTATGAATAGTTGGCATTTGAAAAACAATAAATTAAGTCACATTGAGAAGTTGAATTAAATGTAAGAAATCATTAGTCAACTAACGTATATAAATTGTAAACGGTAGTTTATAATATAGATTTGTTTTTTATTTAAACTAATTTGTTTATTTTTAGTTTCTTTCGAAATAAAAATTGTAATTTATGTGCATTGGTCCAAACCATAAGTAAAATAACACCTTGAGAAAAAGATAAATGATAGCAACCTGAATTATGTAAGTTTGCTAATAGAAGTAAAAGCAAAGGAACGAATTTTTTTTATAGTACACTAGCCGTCTTCTGTGCCCGTTTGTGTGATCCATATTTTTTTTTGTGATCGATATTCTCTATTGTTCAAATATAAATAACTACTTAATCTCCTTTTTTATTGGACTTAGTTAATTGATAACTATGTAACATCCATTTTTGTTGTGGCTAGTTATTAAGAAGAAAAAACTATATTTTTTTTTACTATAAAAAAACTGAAAATCTACTTTTATGTGGAAGTTGTGCTTAGTTATTAAGAAGAAAAAAAATATTATTTACTAAAAAAAACTAAAAATCTATTTTTATGTGGAAGTTATTTTTTAAGGGTAAAATATGAATAATGAAAAAGTTATCCCAAAAATTTGTATCCTTTTTATATTGTGTTATTCAAAACATACTCACATAATATATTTATATTCTAGCTGTCTGACGGACATGTTTCATGTGATACATAGTCACATAATATTTATTAATTGAGATATACACATTAGCATAATAAAAAATGCGAACAGAATATCTCGTACGCATGTATGCATTTTTTTTATTCTACTAACTTGTGTAAAAGATAAATCTTAATTTTTTTTCATAAATCTTTTTTTTTAATATATATAATTAAGTTTTGAAAAACAACAAATTAATTCACACAGAGATGTTGAATCCAATGTGAAAACTGTGCTATCCAGATCAACATTAATTCATTTGGAGTGAATAAGAATTGTATATTTAATTATTTGACTTAAATCCATTTTTATTTTCACTATAATTTATATAATTCACTACGAAGCACAAACACTAACACGGATGCCGAATATGACACGAACACTGACACGTCAACACCTGTAATAATTTGAGAAAATGACACTATTCAATATGATCATAAGTGTCAGTATTGTATTAGTGTCAAATACTGACACGTGACCGACACCAAAACACATCTAATCTGATGTGTATGTGTTCTTCATATTAATATGAAAAATAGTTTATAGTCTTTTTGGTTAAATAGCTCAGCTTAACTCGAATTTGGCTGACCAAAGTTAGTGGTCAGGTCAGTCCAAGACAATGTTATTGGGCATAAGAAAACACAATTTGACCTCCACAGAGATTTTGGACTGAACAAGTAATTAATGGGGGCTGAGCCTTTTTTTTCACGTATTTTCGTGAAAGTGGAAATAGAATGTGGATTATATTTTTACTTTTTTATGAAATACCTATTCCATCAATTATAAGAGTTCTCATTATTCAAAGAGACTAACCAAACAGAGAATGGGAGGAACTTATCTATTCTATCCAGCCAAAAATGGGCTACTGATGAGGCCAATATGATAATTGGCTCCAACAACTAAGGTGCAATTTTTCAAAAAAAAAATCATATTGGAACAATTTTTTAAAAATAAAATAAAATAAAAAATAACTATGTTACTACAGATTTAAGACAACATGCACAACACGACAACTTATTACTAGTGGATTTCATTATTTTTCTATTTCATTTAATCCATAATTATGTTGTGATGCATACAAGTTACAATTTGCAAAACTAAAAATACCATAGATCAATACCTGTTGGTTGGTCATGTACGAGATTAACCATAAAATTTCGAGAGTGGATTCCCTCTCGTGTCTCAAAAACTGGAGGAAATAATGTGTAATGTATCTAATAATCTATTACATAAAGATGAGGGAATAATTCCACAAGTACGCACTAGATAAAATAAAAATTGAAACTACAAGAAGAAGAAATATCAGAGAGGAAGAGAAGACTCGGATTGAGAGAGAAGATAAACCTCATTATACATTTTTCATGCCCCTTTCTTTGCCTTCTTTTAGTTATATATGCCCACTCATATTTTGATGTTCCATTTATTGGGCCTTAGTTGACTAACTTTTATTTGGGCTTGTCCAATTTGATAGACTCATTACAATATCTTCCCCTTTAAAATCAACCTTGTCCTCAAGGTTGAAGTTGGGATAATACAATTGGATGATAGTAACATATTTCCATGTGACTTCCAAGTTCAAGCAAAGCACACTGTGCCAAAAGACAATCCGCCCGGATCCCATTGTTTGGACTGTAAAGACCCCACAGCAAGGAAGTAATCACCATCACCATCCGGATCCCATTTCTTGCAGGTCTGACAACTAGGCCAAGAAGATTGTATTTTTAGAAATAATGGCCTAACAATGACAAGCTTATTAGCATAGGACTCAACCTTTGTGAGTGTCAAACATAAACAGCTGCTTCAATATATTGAGGAAAGGAATTAGTTGTTGGATGCATCTGGTACAATATATTGAGGAAGTGATTTGCAATAAAACTTTTAGCAACATCTATTGCAAAAGAAACCCATGCTAGTAGCTTCTCATGAAGATATAACAACTTTTCCAATACTTCACAAACATTATTATTTCCAAATAAAAAGCTTGAAAATAATCAAGAGAGTAATTGAGGAAATCCAAATCTTCAAAGTTAGATTTCATAATATAACTTCCAGCTCTAAGAGTACACAAAATCAAAGCACAATTTCGGGGTGACAAGACTATAGATAAAAACATTTTGTTGAGAAACTTCAAGAAAATTTTGCACATACTTACTCCACGTAGATGGTTCTCAATATGTCTTAAGTGAAGAGTCATTCCCATAAAGCTTTATAGAATAGAGAAAACCATAATGATAATATATTTCTTTGTTGCAAAGAGAAAATTAACAGTAGCCTCACTAAGTGATCCAAGTAACTCATCAACACCATAATGGGTGGTCATATCCAAGCTAGTTAGCATAGCTACACCAAGGCACTTATCACCTCTAATTGATAACCAGAAGATCTTGTATGCTCCTATATTGGTTTGTGGTGAACCATTTAACACCCTATGTACCATGTACCAACTTGTTTGACTTAAGCTGCCAAAATGGAGGCTAGTAGATACAAACCAATCACCAATCATCCATATTGTCAGCACCTTTTTTGAGTTAAACATGTGTTGTACTATCACACCAATTTTATTCCCCATGATATTTTTGAAGTAATATGTAATCAGCACCCAAGTTAGAACAATTGAGTTGGGTGATATCCCTAACATCTCCACCTCAATACTAATCTTCTTTGAATTTTCAAATTTTTTTACTCTTGTGTACCCCAAAATTATGATATCCCAGATGCACACTGTACTAGGCATGTCAACTAAAGTCAAGGAAGTAACATATATGGATTCAGCATAACAGATATCCAGTACATACCTTGCATTCACTAATTGTCCTGTTGACAAGACTATGGAAACCATGGTATCCAAATCGCTGTTAAAAACATAAAGAACCACAAATTGTGACAAAATGCTCAAGCTCTCATGTACCGAGCTAGTTACACTATATCTATTCCGATACAAGCTCCTCAAGCTGGTCAATTTGGGAATCGTAAGTGTAACAAATCCTTGCAAAACCATCAATATATGATCTCTGTCGGGAGGCTCGGGAGGTGGTGGAGGAACGGAAGATGCTCGTGTCACTTGGAACTTCCCTTGCTTCAAATGAAAATCGTGATCCGGTGGTTTCGGCAGTGGTGGCGACATTAAGTGGTTCATGTTAGGTGGTTTAAGTGGTAGTAGAGGGTTTGATACTGCATAATCTGGTGGTTTTGGTGGCAGTGATTGTGTTGGGACATTTTGTCGAACATAAGAAAGGCATGTGTGAATTGAGGCAGTCAATGGCAGCACTGTGATCTCCGCCAAAAGGTTATCCGAGTGCAATTGAAACTTAGCTTCTAGACTACTAGCTGGATTATTCACTATACTCAAAACATTCAACGCAGGAGGAATTTCACAGTGTGGAGACAAACCTCGATTTGTCATAGCCTCGTCTTTGATGGCATCGGCATGCTGTAACTCAGATATTGTGAAGTCTTCATTAGCGAAGGAATGTGTGGTGATCAAGTCCTGGGAAGGGGAAAAGATTTTCGCAAATGGAAAAGCTTCGTGAAACGGCGACTCTACTATTTTTTGATGCAATCACCGTTTGAATTCACCACGAGCTTTTTGTCACGTTGAACCCCAAACTCATCCTCTAGTCGAAACTCTCCCATCATTTGCACATTATCAGGAGCCGATTCACTAAGATCATCAACAATTTCTGCTGAATCCGTAACCCCGTTGTCACAACACGGCTCCGATGTCGGCAGCAATTCTGACATTGGCTCCTCTTCATCATCTGGTACAGGTAAAATTACTCGCCACTCTGGCTTAAACTGCCAAAGAAATATTGAGGTGGATGCATCCCAATTCACCGATGAATGACGAGGGTACCAACGGAGCCACCACGTGAGCGGTGGATCTTTCATGGCAAGTCTAGCCACTATCATCTTATACGTCTCCGGTGTACGCCAATACTTGAAGTATTTCTCAGTGCAAAGCACCCACCAGTAGGAATCAATTTCACCATCAAACTTTGGAATCACCATTTCTGATGGATTTGCAGGAGAGAGCTCATCCATGAAAGCACCAATGTAATGTATCTAATAATCTATTACACAAAGATGAGGGAATAATTCCACAAGTACTAGATAAAATAGAAATTGAAACTACAAGAAGAAGAAATATCAGAGAGGAAGAGAAGACTCAGATTGAGAGAGAAGATAAACCTCATTACACATTTTTCATGCCCCTTTCCTTGCCTTCTTTTAGTTATATATGCCCACTCATATTTTGATGTTCCATTTATTGGGCCTTAGTTGACTAACTTTTATTTGGGCTTGTCCAATTTGATAGACTCATTACATAATGTTGACAGATCTTGACCCTTCATTTAATCTGGTGAGAAATCAACGGTCATAAAAAAAGAACATGAAATATCTCATATCTTCTTCTCCCTTCCATCTTCTTCAACTCAAGTTGCAAATTAATTGTTTCTCAACTTTTCAATCACCAAAAAACTCAATTGCGATTTTTGTTTCCTTTACGAAACAAGCATAAATCAAATAGAGAATGAGAGAGATAATAGAATGGTAAAAATTGGGTTTTCGTTAACAAGAAAAAAGGGACACAAGCCCTTCCGTCGCCGGAACCGCCATTGTAGCGGTGCAGATTCTTTTTAACCGTCACTGTCAGTAGAAAAAACACAGTAGGTATGTTGTTACAAAGATCCGGCCGGTGCATCGTTATTGTCGTCGCCATTGTTACTGTCATCGTGGCTACGGTTCGTCGTTGCCACCGTCGTCGTGCCTCTTATGTGCGGCGACCTCTTTGGCTTCAATCTTGCGCTGCTATGTGTGGCGGCCTCTCTGCCGGATTTGCCACCGCCGGCCACATCGTGGAAGAAAAGACACAGTAGTAGAAGAAATAGACGAAAGGAGGAAAGATTGAATGGAAAAACATAGATTTGTGTTGTTTAATTGTGTCCATTGATTTTTAATTTAATAAAATGAAGGGTTGAGATTGAACATTATTTCCTCAATTTTTCATCAAATTGAGAGAATCCACTCTCTAAATTTCATATTCATGATGTTTTTTACTTGATTGTCAGAATTTTTACACGTATATTTTTCACATTTGAAAGTTGTCGTACAAACAACAGTATCATTTATTCATCTCAAAATTTAATTTTTTGGTATAAAATAAAAGTACACATCAATATATTTGTATACAAGGTAATAATATATAATTAATTATTCTAAAACAAATTGCACAATATATTTTATTGGTTGGCGCAAAATATTTTATTTACCGCCAAACAAATCATATCAAAATTTAAAAATAATTTATTTATAGAAAGTAATACTCCCTCCGTTTCTTTTTAATTGTCTTTTTAGAAAGATAACATCAAATTAAGGAAGTGTATTTTTGCACGTTATCTTCCTGTTATACCCTCGTTTTAATCCCCCAATAAATTCCTATTTTTTTGCCCACACTTTCTCTTTCCAATAAATTTAATATATTATATACAAAAAAAAACAAAATTTAATATGTTATGTACCAACAAAAAAAATAAAAAAAAGATTTAATTTTCCAAATATATAGCATCAATTGGTTTTTTGGAAAAATATAAGAGCAATTGACAAAGAGTATAATTGACAAATCATACCCATAAAATACAAAAAGGACAATTAAATAGAAACGCTAAATATGATAATAAAAGACAATTAAAAAGAAACGGAGGGAGTAATATAATTATTTACCGCCAAAAAATAAGTCCAAATTTAAGAAATGGGCTTTAAATATGGGCCTGCGACATTTCACAGAACTTCAGACACGGTTCCTCGCTATTCGTTTTATCTTTAATAATCTTTTTTATTTTTTATTTTAATAATTAAATAATTACTATTATCAACAACAACAACAGCAATCAATCAGTGTCAGAGTCAGATTCCGAGTTCAGAATTTTGAAACGGGATCGACGCAAATTCAATTCGTGGACTTCGTTCTCCAATTCTTCGTTCTTTCTCTCGTCTCGTTCATGATACTCACACAGTAACAGTACCTTTTCGTACAAAACCCTAATTCTCGATGTTGTAGATGAGGGAGCTGTTACTGTGAGCTCTGAAAAAATGGAAAGCAGTGGGAGAAGAATCACGGTGAGTCCTAGACCTTGTTGCGGTCGTAGAATCGTTGCGAAGAAGAAGACCGGTCGTGGTAAAACGGTGGATGGATTCGTCAATAGCGTTAAGAAGCTTCAGAGACGTGAAATTAGCTCCAAGCGTGATCGTGCTTTTAGTATGACCGATGCGCAAGAGAGATTTCGCAATATTCGTTTGCAGGTTCGATTTTCAATTTCTCCTTTTCTCTTTCTCTGTCAATATTAGGTTAGGTTATGGTTGAGCTGAATCATATAGGTTTTTGTTTAACTCGTTTTTGGATCCAACTTGAAATTTACTCCCTCTGTCTGTCCCAAAATAAATGACTTGTTTGACCACTGACACATTTGTCAATGCACAACTTTAATCGTTAATATCTCTAATTATATATTATTAAAAATTATAAAAATGGTATATTTTGAAAGTACTCGTCGAGACAAATCAAACAACATCTCATATGCTAATATTTGCATGTATATATTAGTAGAAAAATAAGGTCAAAACAGGTCAAATGAATAATATACTAAGTCAAAAAGAGGTCATTTAAAATGGGACGGAGGGAGTACTATGTTTTAGTGTTATCTGTTATCGTAATCATGATTTTGAAGCTATATTAGCTCAAAAGGATCACTATAATATAGTTTTGTTTGTTATTATTATCTTAAATAAATTAGGTTTGACCTAAGTAGATTTTGATTATTGTTGGATGGAATGGAACATTGTTTCTTTGTTTATTGGATATGAATATTGTAGACCACTAGTTTGAGTCTACTATGGCATGATTGTGTTGCATACTACATTATAAAATAAGGGGAGTGTTTCCAAATGTGACAATCGGAATTGAAAAGTTGCGTGGTAATGTGATTTTCCACGCTGCATAACCCATTATTCTTAAGGTGTGTTAAAGAGCTAGGCATGGTGGGGTAGAGGAAAGATGGTAAGGGAAAGGCCCAACTTACAAAAGCTCATGTAATGGCCTTTTGATTTTCTACGGTTCTTACAATTAGTGAGCTTAGATGACCTGAAACAATGACCAACCTGAAGATTCTTATTCATGGTGGAATACTTTGAGTAGGATCAGATTGTACACTTCTGTAAACTTAGACTCGTTACGTGTAATGCAAGTGGTAAGTAATGTAGGGTGCGCTATTTGCCACAACCACTTAAGATAAACAACCTTTCTTTAAGGAGTGATATGCTTTAATCGGGGTTTTGACGGCGGCCGCTCCAGGTTGTTGGGAAGCAGAGCATTTGGGTGTCTTGGGTTGGAGCGGGTGTGTTTCCGGGTATCAGACACGGGTCGGAGCGGCCGTGTTTCACATGGAACGAAGAAACGAAATGAAGAATCGGAAATGGAGTGGGCGCGGCGTACTAGAGTGAGATCGTCGTTTCAGTGCGCCTCCAGCAAGTTGCGAATAAGAAGACAGAAACTGCACACTCGGGTCGGGTTTGTGGCCCAGTTTTAGGAGACATTGAATTCGGGTAAAAAAACCCAAAAATATTAATGAATGGCCGCAAAAAAGGACTTTACTGTTCTGTTTTTTACCTTTCACCGGAGACCTTTTGTATTCTCATATAATCACATTTACTACCAATTAATATTGATATTAATTAAAAACCCTGCCCATTAATATTTTTTTCCTAGAAGGAACACGGACATTAAAAACGTGAAAATTTCCTATTCTCACAGATACATTCCATTTATTCCACCATTTCCTTTCCTTTTGTTTTGCATTTTTCTCTTTCATTCTTTCAAATTTCCTATTCTCACACACAGATAGGTGAAAATATTTATTTTTTATTATCTGCGTCGCTAAAATAGCGCCCGCGCCGCTCCCCGCTACCGCGCCGCGTCAATTTTAGGGTTGACCGTGGCGCGCCGCTTTTCCTCATTGGTAACTTAGCTTTATGGTGTCTGAAATCCTAGCTCTGGAAGCAAGTTCTTCAGATGTGAGAAGGGTTTTTAGCTAGTCTTCCTTATAACCAGGTAAATTCTATAGCTGCCGATTATAGCACACTGGAAATCCTCACAGTAAGAGGTGTTCGGCATGTCCCTTGTTTGCTTAGTTTTTTAGGAGGGTGGGTGGCCCGATGGTCTGAGTAGGTCAAGTCGTTTGAGAAGTTATTTTGAGGTTATGACATGATCGTTGCAGAGGGGTTGAGAGAATATGGATTGTAGCATTTTGATTTTCCGCAGTATTACTGTTTTTTGTGGTGAAATGATTTCATGTATTTCTGTAATACTGTTAATTCATGAAGTATGTTTTTTGTTTGTGGTCGTATCAATTGCAATTCCCCACCTTGTTTTTAGTGCAACATTTGAAATTTCCGCTTCTAGTTGTGTAATAAAATCATTGCAAATCATTGATGTTGAAGACTCCTCTGTTCTTCCTGTTTTGATTAGTGAGACATGTATTTTACTATAAAGTATGCTCATTTCCCCTCACTTGGTGTGCCATGTCTGATGGACTTATTTACAGGAAGAATATGATACACATGATCCAAAAGGTCCTTCATCCGTGGTATTACCATTTCTGAGAAAAAGATCAAAGATTATTGAGATTGTGGCAGCACAAGACATTGTTTTTGCTCTTGCACAATCTGGTGTTTGTGCAGCATTTAGCCGAGGTAGCATTAGTTACCAGTATTTACATGTCTTCTACTTCTGTTTGCAACTTATAATAGATATATTAATGTGTTACATGTTTCAACTGTCTTATGCAGAAACCAATCAAAGGATATGCTTTTTGAATGTCAGCCCCGATGAAGTTATAAGGAGTCTATTTTATAACAAAAATAATGACTCGCTTATCACAGTTTCTGTCTATGCATCAGACAGTTACAGTTCCTTGAAATGCAGAAGCACAAGGATTGAGTATGTATAGTTCTACGTTGTTTTATAATTTCTACTCTTACTCCCCTCACTCAAGGAATAAATGCTGAGAAAACCAAATAATTCAAAATGCACAATAACTAAAAGAAAAGCTGTTGTTATCAATATTTGCATTTCCAGGTTTTAGTTGTTGTGTTCTATGCTAAAACCATTATGTTATTCAGATACATTAGGAGGGGTAAACCGGATGCTGGCTTTGCTCTTTTTGAATCTGAGTCTCTGAAGTGGCCAGGTTTCGTAGAGTTTGATGATGTAAATGGGAAGGTACTCACATACTCTGCTCAGGATAGGTAAATATTTCTGTCCTGAAACTTTTTTGCCAGGGTATAATTACATATATAAAGGTTTCTTGATAGTGACAAATGCTCTTTTTTGTCATATAGCATATACAAGGTATTTGATCTGAAAAACTATACGATGTTGTACTCCATTTCTGATAAAAATGTACAGGAGATTAAGATCAGGTAACTTTTTCGATGTGGATTTACTTTCACTTGTAGAAAACTCTTTAATAGACATGGTTTATACTTTATAGTTGGTCATGCATGAATTCTGAAACCATATCATATAGTAGTAATCATTTTCACTTTTTAATAATATCAACGTCTCTTATTTTTCTCTGAGCTGTCATACTTTACTTACACCACTTTGCTCTTGTTTGATGATTTATTGTGATTAGTCCGGGGATCATGTTGTTGATTTTTGCTAAAGCAACTAGCCATGTGCCGCTTAAAATCCTTTCAATAGAAGATGGCACTGTTTTGAAATCATTCAACCATCTCCTTTATCGGAATAAGAAGGTGGATTTTATCGAACAGTTCAACGAAAAGCTACTTGTCAAGCAAGAAAATGAAAACCTTCAAATCCTTGATGTGAGTAATTTTCTTCTTCCTTGATTATATACTCGATTCTACATCCAGATATCTTACTTCATATAAATTTTAGGTGCGGACTTTTGAGCTAACAGAAGTTAGCAGAAGTGAATTTATGACACCTTCTGCATTTATCTTTCTATATGAGAACCAATTATTCCTGACATTTCGAAATCGGACTGTGGCTGTGTGGAACTTTCGTGGAGAGCTTGTAACTTCTTTTGAGGACCATCTCTTGTGGCATCCTGACTGCAATACAAACAACATATATATAACCAGTGACCAAGATCTTATAATATCCTACTGCAAAGCTGATTCTGATGATTCACTAACCGAAGGAAATGGTACTTTCCCTATTTTATTCCTTCTGTCCTTTTATAATTGTGAGACAATGGGTGAGGCATATATTTTTCGAAAATTGCAGCTTAGGTCCATTTTGGATTAGCTTTTGGCATGTAAGATTTTCAAATAAGATATGCGATTATGCATTTGGCGCTTAACTAACGAAAAATGCTTATAAGTTTATAGCTGGTTATGAAGAAAGAGATGAGTTTTTGAAAACATTGAGTTGCAAAAACTCAATAAGTTATTTTTAAGTTATGAGAAGATTCGTAATTATTGTAGAATTACTTCAATTTTATTTTCCAATAAGTATTTATTGAAAAGTATATCCAAACTGACTCTAGGCTAATTTTTTCAGGTTTTGACTTGTTCAAACATAAGACAGAATAGCAAATCACAATAATTAAATAGTTTGCAATGTGTAGCGAGATTAATGTATTACGTATATCTTTTGCTGTATAGAGCACCTATCTTCAAAAGTGCTTTACTAACAGGCTCTTTATCTTTATGCAGCGGGTTCCATCAACGTCAGCAACATTTTATCTGGCAAGTGTCTTGCCAAAATAAGAGCAAGCAATAGTTCTCCAATGGACGACAAGTGCAGTTGCTGTGACAGTTCTTCAAGCGGAAGTTGTAATTCAAGAAAGCGAAAGCATATCTCCAAAATGAGGAGCACAGTTGCCGAAGCCTTGGAAGATATCACCGCTCTCTTCTATGATGAAGATCGCAATGAAATCTATACGGGCAATAGACACGGTCTAGTTCATGTCTGGTCTAACTGATGTATGTTGTTAACTTCAATGTTGCCTTGTTTCTTTATTGGTGTTCTTCATGGGTAAGTTGATCATCTTGATCTGTAGTAAGAACATTTGGGAGCTTTAACGCCATTAAGTGTTTGTACCATTCACTTTTTTTCCGTGTCATGTATGTCATTGTAAGAGTTTATTCTATAGTTGGTAACATCAAAATTTATATGAAGTGCAATGCTGGTTAATCACCACATTTTGCTTCTGTTGTAATCTATAGTGACATTAATGGAATGGCTTGGATGGACCAAAATATGTTGTGAACTAGGGCTGTGCAGAAAAATACAACCCGCCCGAAAACCGATAAATCCGATAAAACCGAGAAAGAAACGGGTCGGTCGAGTCGGGCTCCGGGTTTTAAAATGATAAAATTCAGTTAATGATGAGTTCAAATGGGCGGGTCCGGTTTTGAAAATTTTAAAGCAGTGATGTCCGAACCCGACCGTGAGATACACAATACACAATGACTTGTACTATATTTATTGAGTTTACATAAATGCAAGAGACTACTATCTGACACAAAGTGAGACCTACTCCTATTTTTCCTTTATTCCAATGTTGCATTACAGCTACATAGAGACCTTATGATTTCTCTCTCTTTTCACTTTTCCATCACATCAAACTAGTAATTACCAATAAAATAAATAAGTTATTAATTAAAGGCTTAAATGCAGTTTTACCCCCCCTATTTTGAATAAATCGGAATTTTACCCCCCTATTTCACTAAAACGGCAATTAATCTCTCTATGTAACTTCAAATTTAGTGGAGTTTGATTCTGTGGAAAGTTAACTCGATTACGGTCATTTTGGTATCAGTTTGGTGAATTATTGATCAAACTTGAGTTCTGTGCGAAACTTTGAAGTTGAGGCTCAGAAGCAAGCTGATACCTCAATTTTGATAACTCGATTTTGATCAATAATTCACCAAACTGGTACCAAAATGACCGTAATCGAGTTAACTTTCCACATAATCAAATTCCACTAAATTTGGAGTTACATAAAGAGATTAATTACCGTTTTAGTGAAATAGGGGGGGTAAAATTCCGATTTATTCAAAATAGGGGGGGTAAAACTGCATTTAAGCCTTAATTAAATTAAATAGTATAAAACACATCATGTACTGTGTATAATGATATATATAATAAAGTAAAATCTTTTCTTCAATCTCAATGTTTATCACATAGTACTAGTAAGTTGTTGTATGGTTTTTTCTTATCATTTGCACACAGATTTATCTTCTTTGTATGGTTTTAAGGTTTTGTGATCTATCAAGCTTCTCTATTCTCTTTTATTTCCAAATTCTCTCCTCCTCTATTCTTTTTGTTTTACTGCAAAACTGTTTAGATATGGATCTACACAACCATTACACAGAGATAACCACTTTAGTGTATGTACATCCATCTCTCTAAAGCACCATTTCCAGATTTCCAGCAATTCTTTGTCTCTTACCCGTGTAAATCCGCCCGACACACCCGCTACCCGATTCAACCGTCAACCGACTTAACCGACGAAAGAAATGGGCGGAAGTGGGTGATGATTTATGCATCTCGGTTTTGGGTAGATTTAGATTTTTCGGTCCGAATCCGACCGAACCCGCCCGATGCCTACCCCTATTGTGAACGATGCCACCTCTTCCTAACATCCTAACCCATCTTTTTATTTGTCTCTTTTTCACTTTGTGGCATGTGAGGGAAATTCGTTTGCACTTTGCACATGACATGGATTGTAACTTGTAAGGACAGTGATGCCTAATACGCGGTAAAGGTACAAAAGCAAATCAATAATGAGAGTGTTAGCTTTACGATTTGCCAATCTTTCCTACCCAAGTTTATGTACTGCAATCAATTCACTTTAATGTTCTATTCTACTTCTGTCTTACTCTTTTTCTTTTTGGGTGGTGGCTTCTTTTCTGCCCAAAAAGCTGCCATACTAGCTTTGCATTCCCCCATCTTTACCTGGCTTCCTGATTAAGGATTAAATGGAGAGAAATGTTATTTAAACATAAAATATTGGCACCATATAAAAATACATTCAATTCAAGCAAAACTTAATATATTGGACCTTATTAATAACATATTCTAGCAAAACTGATTTTAACTCCAAATTTTGATTTGACAGAACAATAAAGTGTAAATTTAGAATTGGAATTATAAATTTATCACACACTAAATATCTAGGATGGGCAATTGACTTTGAATTGATTTATTTTTTAGTTTATGAAAAACAGGTTATTTCATAACCAAAATTTTATGTTAGTTTATAAGTTCCTACTAATAATATTTTTATCATCGTAAGCTGTTTTTTCATAAACTATTTTGACAAGCTTATAATAATAATACATAAAAGTCTATTTATTTGCATAAGTTATTTCGCATAAGTTCAAAAATAAGTCAATTCTAATGGATCTTAAATGGTTACACTTTGGTAACCAAAACCTCTCAATCTGATATTTCTTAGGTGGCTTAACTGTTCATGCATGATCTTAGATGCTGGAATATTTAGTTGATAAATGATACATTTCTTCGTTTTGAAGCCATGCAAATCCTTCAGTTTCATCATCTAAGAAACTCTACACCGATGGATAATTTAATTTGGAACCTCACAAGAAAGTTATATTTTGATGTTAAAAATGCTTATCGTTCTACTAGACAGTGGAAGGAAATCTTATTTAGATGTTTGGCATAAACTATACAAGTTTTGTAACCTCCCTAAACGTACATGTTCATTTGGTGTGGAAGATCTTATAAGATACTCTCTCAACGAAGAAGAAACTTGTCCTTAAGAGGTATGATGTTGGATCTCTTGTTGTAAGTGGAGAACAATGATTACGTTTTCAAGAATTGTATATGTGACAAAAACAATGTGTTTATGTTCATAATTTTGCTTCATTTGCTTTATCAGCTTAATAGAAGTACAGGTGAATTTAATCAAATTAATAAAATTAGAAAAATATTAACAAAGTTGTCTATAAGCAAAAATTAAATTATAAGAAGTATAAAATATAGTCAACTTGACAAAATATTTTAGATACTCCATTCGTCCTAAAACTTTGGTCTTTTTAGAATTTTGCACGTGGATTAAGAAAGAATAAAAATTGATAAGTTAAGTGTTATTTACACTTACTTATGTAAGAAAGAGAAAATCTATTTAATAAATGTTTTAACTTTTGTAATGGTACAAATAGTAAAACGTCATTAACTGTATATTGGCTTTTTAAAAGGATAAAAGTTTTGGGACAAAATTAAAAAATTAAAAAGGCAAAACATTTGGAACAGAGAAAGTACTTTATAAGCAAACTAATAGATTATTACACTGTTAGCCCATATTTTCACTAAGCAAAAATATGTTCTAAGTGCATGAATAGAATAATTATGTTTAATTATATAGTTATTCTAATAGTCATTAAATATGTTTGGTTTTCAGAGCCAATGAATTTAATGATCAATCATGCATGAACATACAATAAATGTTCTATCATTGAACGTTTCATTTAAATGCGTATTCTTCTTCTTTCAGGATCCTTTCGATTTGGTCGAAGCTTCAGTAGGGTCGAAGTACCCAGCAGTGCAAGGTTAACTTATGGACTTAGCGAAATATTCAAGAAAAAGCATTGTTACTTCGATTTCGATGGATACAACGGCTAACTCAGAAGATAAGAAGGGATTCAAATTCAAATACGTGTCAAGGACACACGTCCTCTCTGTAGTGTTTAGGCGTTATTAGCAGTTAGGAATTAGTGTCTATAAATAGCCTAGTTATGTGATCGAAAAAGGGGTCACAATCATTATACAAAATCCTCAGAAAAACTTTAAGTACCCATGTCAAAGCGAGAAACGAGTGCTCGAAGGAAAATGTATGTTGTGTGAACCATTTTCATTCTGTAATCATTTACATTTGAATGCAATTTACAGTTTTTAATCTTATTCCAATCCAATTGTCTTTTACTTTCGACTCATTCTTTCCTTCTGTTTATTCAATTGAATAAACATTCTTTCTTGCATTTCAAGTTATTAAAACATAAAAACAACACTTTATCAACATAAGAACAATAATGAATATCATTTGCTTTGAAAATATAAACAAAAGCACTATGTCCCGAGATTTACTAGTTGATCTCTCTTGTAATAATCAAACTAGCGTTGTTTACCAAATTTCACAGTAAACAAATTGGCACGCCCAATGGGACTGTGTGCTTTACGTTTAAATTTCTTCAAAGTTTGTATATTTAATTTGTTCTGCATTTTTAAATTGTTTCCAAAAGTTTTGTGTGTAGTGTATGCTTCTGAGAAACGGGAAGTCACTCCCTAAAATGGTTAGACCACCACCCAGAAATAATCCAAGACAAAACATGGATGTTACAAACGGAAACAATAGTAACAGCGGTTCAAATCCTACAACCGCTTCGAGCGTTTCAGAGGCCATAGTCTCTCCTGTAATCAGTGAGATTGTGCCTAACGCTAGTGGGGCAACAATTTCTGCCCCAACGTCTTCTGTGGTAAGTGTCACAATGACAATGCCAACATCTATAGTGGTACCTTCGACCACTACAGAACCTATTTTGACTTTCTCTCATGCCATGGAGAGGAATTTCTCTCCAAATAGGTCAGATGTTAATGGGGGTGGCGTTAGTTCGTCCACTTTTGCATTGCCTTTCTCCCAATACATAGCTCAAGGTTCCAGTAGGAATTACCCATATGGTATGCCTACAAGCATGATGCAGGGTTTGCAAACAAGTGCATCATTGTTCACAGAGTCAGCACCAGGCGTATTTGTGCCTAATAATCAGATAGTTTCTGGTTCTGCTACTCGAAATGGCAATCCCTCATTAACCAACAATGCCTTGAATGCTTTAAGGCAACAAATGGATGAGAGTAATTATGACATGGTTAATATGTTAACACAACAAATTGATACAGTATTTAATCCATTAATTCAAAATACAAACCAAAGTTATCAATTGTTGGCAAATCAAATGGGAAGAATTGCTGATTTCTTTGGGGCTCCTCAAGCCCCTAATCAACACCTTCCCCAAATTCAGAATGTGGTGCCTTTGCAGATTGCACAAGCACCAAATAATGCCATTATGCCTGCTCCAAATAATGTTGTAAACCCCATGAACCAAATCCAACAACCAGTCCCAGTGGTCGAACCGCAGGTGCAGATTCAGGCACAACAACAGGCTTTGCCCCAGGTCGAACAAAATCCTGGAATTGTGTTGGTAAATAGGAACCAAAATGCTGATGATGTAGTTAGAAATGTCCAGAATAATAATATTGCTGGGCAAAATAACATAGCAAATTTGGTCGAAACTATCCTGGCACAAAATGGTTTAAACATAGGCATGCATAGGCCTCATTTTGTTTCTGCCTTATCAGAACATGTGCTTCAAACAGAATTACCAAGGGGTTGGAAAATCCCAAAATTTACTAAATTTGCTGGTGATACTAGCGAATCTACTGTTGAACACATAGCAAGATATTTAACTGAGGCAGAAGATTTAGCAAATAATGAGAATTTGAGAATGAAATATTTTCCAAATTCTTTAACAAAAAATGCTTTTACATGGTTTACTACTCTCCCTCCACATTCAATTTTCAATTGGAATCAGTTAGAGAGAGTTTTCCATGAGCAATTTTACATGGGACAGTCTAAGATAAGTCTCAAAGAATTAGCAAGTGTTAGGCGCAAAACTCCCGAGTCTATAGATGATTATTTGAATAGATTTCGTTTACTTAAGGCTAGGTGTTTTACTCAAGTGCCTGAACATGAATTGATCGAAATGGCTGCTGGTGGCCTAGACTATTCGATCAGAAAGAAATTAGATACTCAGCATCTAAGGGACATGGCCCAATTGGCTGATAGGGTTCGATAGGTCGAACGCTTGAGAGCAGAAAAGGCTAGAAATTCAAAATATCATAAAAAAGAAAAAGTTGCTTATGTAGAAACGCATGATAGCGACCAAGAATATGATGTCTCTTTTGAAGATGTTGAACAAGGGGAAATAGACCTAGCAGAATTAAAACCTGGTCCCCCTTACACTTGCAAACTTTTAAAACCTTCAAATGGAAAAAACCCTGTTGAACCAAAAAATGATAAATATGTTTCAAAGACTTATACTTTTGATATAACAAAATGTGATGAAATCTTCGATTTGTTGGTTACTGATGGCCAAATAGTGGTTCCAAAAGGTGTTAAAATACCACCACTAGATATGAGAAAGAAAAGAGGTTATTGCAAGTATCATAATTTTCTTGGACATATAACCTCACAATGTGTGCTTTTCAGGGACTTGGTTCAAAAGGCTTTGAACGAAGGAAGACTTAAATTTGGTGAAAAACCCAAAGCTGCAAAGGCAGATCCAGAATCTTCACAAAATGCTGATACCCTCTATGCTGAACCACAAGCTATTATGATGGTCGAAGCTATGGAGGTTACAGAGGTGCAAGTGGAAAAAATCCCTGAAGAGGAATACTTTGAAAAAATGAAAGTAATATATCCTCGTGCTGAAGAGGATTTGATTGACTTTCTAAACAGATGCAAGTTAGAGAACAAAGGGGTGATGCTTTGTGCTCGTTGCAGTGCTGTTTGTGATAAGGAGGCTACTGCAGGCCTCATGAAGTTCCAACCAGTTGCAAGTAGGCAGGGGGCAAACCCAAAACCGCCTCGTGAAAAAGGAAAGGGCATTCTAACTCGACCAAATAATATGGTCCAGACAGATCGAAGGCCCACTTTCCTTCCTTCTGGTTCGATTCCTATAGAACGCTGGATGCACCAAGGAACCATAAAGTTCAACAAGGGTGCAATGGAAGTTGGTGGCTCAAGTGGCACCAAACTGAGCTATTCAGAGGATGTTAACAAATACTCTTACAAGAACAATTATAAGGGTAAACATCCAATGACAAGAACTCAATGGCGTAGATTCCAACGCCAGAAAAAATTGGTTGCAACCAATCTGCAAACAGGCTAGTATAAAGAAGTGGCTAGAAGGCCAGCAAAAGAAAGGATCCTTCCTCCTATAGAAGAAAACAAGATGGAAGATGATGATCTGCTGGACTCTGAGCTAGATTTTGATGTAATATGTGTGGTTTCCATATTACCATAAGAATATGATGTTCAATCAGAAGTAACTGAGCTCGAAACTGATTTCGACCAGTTAGAAATGGCTGACCCTAAGCCAATATGCTATTATGTCATGAACAATGGCTGTATCGAAGAGCAACAGGCTACATTCGAAAGGCCAGACTTAGGCATGAAAAATCATCTCAAACCTCTCTTCATCAGAGCAAAAGTTGAAGGAGTTGGAGTGAACAAAGTGCTGATAGATGGAGGAGCTGCTGTGAACCTAATGCCTCTATCTATGTTACCCAAGATTGGCAAATATGACTGTGATTTGTCAGCCCACAACATTGTTTTGTCAAATTATGAAGGCAAAACAAGACATTCAAGGGGGGCAATTCAAGTAGATGTTGCTGTAGGCAGCATAGTTCGACCAACTTTGTTCCTAGTGGTTGAATCCAAGGCAAACTTCAACTTGCTATTGGGGCGAGAGTGGATTCATGGAGTAGGAGCCGTTCCTTCGACCCTTCACCAGAAGTTGATGCTTTGGAGGGAGGATGGCTGCGTAGAAAATATAGAGGCTGATCAGAGTTTCTATATGTCAGAGGTTGATACGATAAATCAACAAACCTTTGACAAAAATTTGGCGAATATTGCGCCATGTTATGATAGAGAGAATGCTTTCACACACTCTGATAATGTGATTCATTCTGTGAAGCTCCACCCAACCCAAGGCTTTATATGGGAAAGAGAGGAAAGAGATGCTGTGTCCTCAGAAGATGGAGTTGTACCACCATTCGGGTGGAATGTTTATAAAGATTATGATGACTGAGTCCAGTGCATGGGCTAGGATTACGGCTTATATGGCCGAAACTAAGTTAAATACGGCTTTGGAAGCTGAAGTTCATCAAAATATGGCTACGAAAGCCAAGGTCGAAAGTAATGGTACATCTGTGCCACAAACACAAAGGCTCGACTGCATCTATGATGAAGAACCTTTAGGGTTCGAAAGAGATCCACTTAATGAAACTCCTAAGATGCAGGCTCAAGATCCTTTGGAGGAAATTGACATTGGAGATGGCTCAGTAAAGAGGCCAACTTACATTAGTGCCAATATCAGTCCTGATTTAAAAGGGAAATTGGTATTACTTCTCAAGGAATTTAGTGATTGTTTTGCTTGAGATTATAATGAAATTCCTGGACTCAGTAGAGAAATGGTCGAACTCAAGCTACCAATCAAGGCAGGTAAAAAACCAGTGAAACAATTGCCAAAAAGGTTTGCACCAGAGATCATGTCCAAAATCAAAGAAGAGATCGAAAGGCTGCTGAAGAGTAAATTCATCAGAGCTGCCAGGTATGTAGAATGGTTAGCAAATATAGTTCCTGTCATTAAAAAGAATGGTACACTTAGGCTCTGTTTGGTAAGGCCAAAAAATTAGCTTATAGCTTATGTCTTATAGCTTATAAGCTAAAAGACCTGTTTGGTAACTGTTTTCTGTCACGAGCTTATAGCTTATTTTACTGACTTATAGCTTATTTTTCAAACGCTATTTCAAGTAGCTTATGAGCTTATAGCTTATAGCTTATCATTTTTTCTTCCAATTTTACCCCTATTATTTTAACTAAAATCCATTTTTATCCTTTCTAATTTATTTTAATTTAAAATAAAATAATTATGTACTTAAACACTAAACCATTTCTTGCTAATAAAAAAAGCCAATGTTTCTTATATGTATTAATGTGTATATATACAATTTCCGTGGTTTCATTTTCATATACGTATATACACAGTACAACGTACTTTATTTTTATATGTATTAATGTGTATATATACAACTTCCGTGGTTTCATATACTTATATATACACTCTAAAAATATATGTAGATATACACAGTACAACGTACTTTATTTTTATATGTATTAATGTGTATTATACAACTTCCATGAAGTTAGAAAATAAACTTCCAAGGACTTAAAAATTAGTTTAATAATATTAAAAAATATTATATTAGTATATTTAATTTTTAAATTCTATTTTAATTTTTTTAAAAAAATAAAAGTATGTTAAATATCAATTTAATATAAAATTTATTATAAATTAACAATACCCTTTTATGTCATTTTACATTATCAGCTACTTGAACCGCTAATTTTACCAAACACTTCAATTAGCTTATCAGCCATAAGTCATCAGTCATCAGCTATCAGCTATAAGTCATAAGTCATCAGCCATCAGCTAGCTTATCAGTCAACCGCTATTTTTACCAAACAGAGCCTTAGGGTATGTATAGATTTTAGAGACTTAAATAATGCTACACCTAAAGATGAGTATGCCATGCCTGTGGCAGAAATGTTAGTGGATTCAGCAGCAGGCTTCGAGTTCTTGAGCATGCTAGATGGTTACTCTGGTTATAACCAAATATTTATTGCTGAGGAAGATGTATCTAAAACAGCATTTAGGTGCCCTGGTGCTTTAGGCACTTATGAATGGGTTGTTATGCCCTTTGGCTTAAAAAATGCTGGTGCCACTTATCAAAGGGCAATGAATTCCATGTTTCATGATTTTATAGATACATTCATGCAAGTGTATATTAATGATATCATCATCAAATCCTCTTCTGAAGATAACCATTTGCTATATCTTAGGCAATCTTTTGAAAGAATGAGGAAACATGGATTAAAAATGAATCCATTAAAATGTGCTTTTTGTGTGCATGCAGGAGATTTCCTTGGTTTTGTGGTGCATAAAAAAGGCATTGAAATAAACCAAAACAAGACAAAGGCTATCTTAGAGACAAAGCCTCCTTCGACCAAAAAACAACTTCAATCTCTGCTGGGAAAAGTCAATTTCTTGAGGAGATTCATTTCGAACCTAAGTGGAAAAGCTCAAGCTTTCTCACCACTACTTCGACTCAAGAAAGATGATCCATTCAAATGGAAGGAAGAGCGTCAAAAGGCTTTTGATGACATCAAAGAATACTTAATAAAGCCTCCAGTTCTAATGCCTCCTAGTAAGAATAAAGCTATGAAGTTGTATATTGCTACGTCTGATAAGACAATAGGAAGCATGTTGGCTCAAGAAGATGATAATGGCATAGAAAATGCAGTTTATTACCTTAGTAGAGTTTTAAATGATGCAGAAACTAGATATACTGCCATAGATAAACTTTGTCTTTGTTTGAATTTCTCTTGTACAAAACTTAAGCATTATATAAAGTCTGTTGATGTTTATGTCTATTCCCACTTTGATGTTATTAAACATATGCTAACTAAACCTATATTACATAGTAGAATTGGAAAATGGGCATTAGCATTAACTGAATATTCACTGACTTATAAACCTTTAAAGGCTGTCAAAGGCCAAATTGTGGCTGATTTTATAGTAGATCATTCTTTGGTCGAAATGCCACAGGATTATGTGGATATTCAACCATGGATTATTTATTTTGATGGGTCCAAACATAAATATGGAACAGGAATTGGAATATTGATTATATCTCCTACTCAAGTTCCAACTAAGTTCAAGTACAAAATAAATGGACTTTGCTCTAATAATGAAGCTGAGTATGAAGCTTTAATTACAGGGTTAGAAATTTTAAAAAACTTGGGGGCAAAGAACATTAAAATAAGAGGTGATTCTGAATTAGTATTGAAACAATTAACACAAGAATATAAATGTGTGAAAGAGCACTTAGCAAAATATTTTTCTATAGCTAGTTCTTTGTTAGATTGTTTCGATCATGTAGACATTGAACATGTACCTCGATTAGAAAATCAAGAAGCAAATGACTTAGCTCAAATTGCTTCAGGATATAAAATGTCAAAAGAAAAGTTGACACAATTAATCGAAATAAAAGAAAAAATAGTTTTACAAGAACCAATATCTGCACAATTGTCAATGCCAAAACTTGTGGGGGCAGATACTATACCACAAATAAATGGTGAAATAGAAAATCCCCTAGAAAATTTTCAAATTTTTGCCATTGACAATTTGTCAGATAATGATTGGAGAAAGCCTATAGTAGATTACCTTAAGAATCCAACAGGAAATGTGGATCGAAAAGTAAAATATAGGGCTTTAAGCTATATAATTTTTGAGAATGATCTTTTCAAAAAGACTTCTGAAGGAATTTTGTTAAAATGCCTTAATGAAGCAGAAGCATATATAGCAATCTCTGATGTTCATAGTGGTACCTGTGGTTCTCATCAAGCAGGACATAAAATGAAATGGCTCTTGTTTCGACAAGGTTTGTATTGGCCTTCTATGTTGAAAGATTGTATAGATTTTGCTAAGGGTTGTCAAGAATGCCAAAAACATTCAGGCATTCAACATGTGTCTGCAAGTGAACTGCACTCGATAGTAAAACCATGGCCCTTTAGGGGTTGGGCTCTAGACCTTATTGGTGAAATTAAACCTGCTTCATCAAAAAATCAACGTTATATCTTAGTTGGAATATATTATTTCACAAAATGGATAGAGGCAATTCCTTTACAAAATGTTGATCAAGAAGCAGTAATTAATTTCATACAAAAGTACATAATCTACAGGTTTGGAATTCCTGAAACAATTACTACTGATCAAGGTTCAGTTTTTACTGGACGAAAGATGCAGGAATATGCCCAAGAAGTTGGCTTTAGACTGTTAACTTCAACACCATATTATGCACAAGCAAATGGTCAAGTCGAAGCAGCCAATAAAATTATTATAAATTTGATAAAGAAACACATAGCCCAGAAGCCAAGAAATTGGCATAAAACCTTAGACCAAGTGTTATGGGCTTGCAGAAATTCTCCTAAAGAGTCAACTAACACTACCCCATTTCGACTAACTTATGGTCATGATGCAGTATTACCAGTCGAAATACATTTGCAATCAGCAAGGGTACAAAGACAAATGGAAATACCTCTAGACCATTATTACCAAATTATGTCAGATGAGTTAGTTGATTTAGATGAAGAAAGGCTTAGTGCTTTAGAAGTTTTAACAAAACAAAAAGAAAGAGTTGCTAAAGCATATAACAAAAAGGTTAAGTCTAAGTCCTTTAACATAGGGGAATTAGTTTGGAAAGTTATTTTGCCTATGGATAAAAAAGATAGAGTCTTAGGCAAATGGTCTCCAAATTGGGAAGGACCATTTAAAATTGTTCAAGTTTATTCTAATGGCGCATTTGAAATTGAGGAATTAAATCCTGAAAAACGTACTTTGGGTATTAATGGAAAGTATTTGAAAAAATATAAACCTACTTTACTCGAAGTAAAAATAAGCGCAGAATAACACTTAGACATATAAAAAATAAAATGGTAATTATAAATTGCCATAAAAACATGGACTTTGTTCAGAAATTACAAGATCCAAGAATTGTTTGAAAGGACAACAAATAAAATAAACTAAAGAAAATTATAAGTTCTTGGTGCAATCAGCATAGATCTTCTTGAGGGTAGCCAACTCTTTCTCAACTACAAGGTTCGAACTCTCCAAAGACTTGATTTCTTCGCCAACAACCTCTGCTGAGCCAAAAGCTTGAAGCCCTTCTCTCCCATGGGCATCAATCTGCTCTTGGGTCGAAGCTTTAGCCTCTTTCTCAATTCGAGCTCTCTTGGTTTCTTCCTCAATGATCTGGCGCCTGTAACTGACAATTTGTTCCTCTAAGAGTTTGATTTGATCTTTGTAGTGGGCAATATTGTCATCACATTCTTTCAGCTCTACATTTCCCTCGATCATTTGAGAAGATAGTCTTTCCACTTCAGCTTGGGCTTTTTGAGCTTTCTCAAAGAACATAACTTGAGCCTGTTGTTGGGTAGCAAGTCTTGTATCATTGTCAAGCCGCCTCTGCACTGCCTTTGCGTACTGGTCCACAATCGAACTGAGTTGGATAACTTTGCCAAGAGTCTCCTCATCAGTCCTTGGGTTATGTAGTTTCTTCAAGAAAGCCAAGTGGCTATAAGCACAGGCTGGATTTTCTTCGATTTGTTTTAATACATCCCTGTGGACAAAAGTAGCAGTGAGCTTTAGCAGCAAAGAATCCTGGCGCACCATTGAATCAATGTCAGAGTTTGAAGGCGCAGAATCAGTAGTTGTATGCTCGCTCGAAGTAGCGCCTTGATGTTGTCTCTTGGAGAGCAGAAGTTTAAGGGTGCCAGCAGGATCAGACTTCTGCATATTGGTAAATTCTTCTTCTTGTACGCCCAAACTTGCAGAGAGCCTGGAAGTCGAAGAAACGGAGATAATCCCTGAACCACCAACTTCAGCTTCAGGCATAGCATCAGAATCATGGTGAGATTCCTGGGTCGAGCTAGCTTGGCCTGAGTGTGTAGAGATACTAGGCATTGGATACTTGATGTTTGAAGTGTTGGGTTGAACTTGGGTACCATCATTTCCCATGTTGGTTCCTGAGCCTCCTCCTACGTGGCCTTCATTGAATGGCCCTGATTCTACCTTATCATCATGCAAGGAACCCTGATTATTATCATCCTCCTTGTTTTCTACGGGACTCTCCTTCGACTTATCCTATAAACACGAATAGAATCAGTAAAGATCAAAAGGTGTTATGAAAATTTGAAATTGAGAATGAAGTGGAACATACCTCTTTTCCTTCGACCTCAGGGTCAATAGTGGGGTTACCATTCTTCTCAGCATTGGGGGCATTTTCGCTTGGTTGCGCATTATCGTGCTTCCCCTCATCAGTGATTGGTTGGTCATTGACCAAGGTCTCTGAATGTGGTGCAGGATTACCTTGTGGCCCATCAACCTCTTCTTCTGCAGTCTTGGTAGTTTGGTCCTGTTTGACCACATCTTTCTTTGAAGCTTTATTTTGGGGAGATGGATTGCCGTCACTTTCACTCGAAACATGAATCTTCAGTACCCTATGGACCTTAGATTTCTTGATTGCTGGTTTGACTTTCACAGCAATTTCAGCCTTTTTCTCTTCATGCTTCTTTTTCTTTCTCCTTTCACCCCCTTGATCCTTTGATGGGGTTAGCTGACTCTTGGGTTCTTCGACCTTTTTCTTGGCTTTTGTAGCCTCATCCCCCTCGACCTCTTGTGCAGATGGTCCCCCTTCACTAGGTTGTGAGGTTGAAGTCAAAGGTTGTTTCCTCTTCCTGACAAAAGGAACTTCTTGCTCTTCTTCATCCTGAAATAATGAAAGTAAATAATGTCGAAATTTATCTAAAATACACTATTTTGACAAAAGCCAAAGGGTTTTGGTATGGAAGGATTGATCTTTACCTCTGCATCCAAGATGACAGTATCCTTGTTTTTCTTCGAGCCAGCAGATACCGTCTCAATGCTGCTCTTACCTTTTCCACTCTAAGGACATAAATGATCAAAGTTAAAAACGTATGTTCGAAGGGAAAAGGGAAGACAGGTGAAAAGTTAATGCTAAAATTACCTTGGGTTTAGAGGTTTCGACCTCTGATTTAATCTTCACCCCAGTGGGTTTCTTCACTTCAGTCGAAGTCTTTGAAGACCCACTATCCTTCTTTGTACCTTTGCCTAAAATATGTTATGTTAGTAAATGTAAAAGAATAGAAGTAGCAAAATCATGTGAAAGTAGATGAAACATAAGAGACCAAGTTTTTACCTCGACCTGAGACACTGATCGTCTTTCCAAGAGATGGCATTATGAAGCCACTCTCCACCATCCCTAACAATTGCTCTGCATTCCCAATTGAATGACTCGAATAGTAGTCATTCCACCATTTGCTGAAGCCATCAGTACGGTAAAAGGAAGGCTTATACTCGAAGGGTTTAAAACTAAACTCATAGTTCGCTAACATCCTCATGTACTTCCTGAAAGTCTTCTCAGTTATACCAGTGCCTAACACCATTCTATCGAGGCTTTCAAAGAGGCTCTTTGGCCTGATTTGAGACATACCAAATTGTCTAGCTACACAATTGGGCAAATATCCAACTAGCCCATATTGGTTCGCGTTCGACCCGATCCTACAAGAGAGCACAATTTGCTCTAAATAGGCCCTCCAGACTTCATTTACTTCATCTTCATTGTCTGGGTTGAACGCAGGGAAGTCTTCGATAAACCACGCTGCCTCATACTTGCGCTCAACAAAAGGAGCATGGCGTGGAAGAAACTTGTCAAAGTTTAAAAACATCTTCATGTGCTTCATGAAGAGTCTCCTTGTATCTTGATCCAGGGATCTAGGGGCCAACCTAACCAATCTTTGCCCTTCGATCTCTCTGTTATCCACCTCTTGTTGATAGTCAGAAGGCACTATCAACCCTAGTTCTGTTTCAAAGGTGGCATTTAGCCAAAGTTGTAAAAGCCACATTGGTCCAGCTACCGAGACCTTCGATCCATCTTTTGATGCTTTGATAGCATCACTGGCGTTTCCCATTGCCTCATATAAACACGCCAATATTAGACGCCCCAAGCTGAAGAGCATCCCTTCATTAATCTGTTGCGCTATGGGGATAAACATCCTAGCCACTTGCAGGGATTTCGAGCAAAATACAAAGTGGGATAACCACAGTGTTAAAAAGGCCACATGTTCCTCATGTGACACTTCCTCTCCCTCTTTCCCCATATTTTCTGCAATATACTTAGAAAATGTGGCCTCCTTGAAATTGACTTCGATCTTATCACCAGTTTTGGTTGGGTCGAAATGATCACCAGTAGGCCTAAGGCATGTGATAGCAGCTACGTCTAAGAGGGTAGGAGTCAACATGCCACACTTAAACTGGAAGGTGTTTGTGGACTTTTCATAGAAATGTAAGGCAGCTATAAGGAGCTCTGGTTTGTACTTGGGACCAGTTCGACTAAACTGGATAAGTTGATAAATTCCACAACCTTTCCAAGAGTCCTTAAAATCTTTCTCGACCCTATCTAACCAGGGAATATAATCCTTATGGGCAGTGTAGGTGGCAGCTCTAAAAATTTTAAGGGCATGTTTCAAATACCCAAGGTTATAGGGATCAGACTCAAAAATCCTGGGGCCACAAGTGACATGCAAAGGGAAAAGATCGCTTACCTCCTTCGATGTGACTTCAGAGCGTGGTGGATAAGGTCCACAGAAGGCATGATCGTCTTTCTTTATGGAGAATGGAATCATAAGTTGAGAAGTCCAGATTTTCCTCTCAGCCTCAGTTCCAGAAGGTTCTGGAACCACCTCTTCTCCGTCTTCAAGGATGCGAAGATCCTTCCATTTACCAGCAGTTGGTATTTCGAAACCCAGATTGGAAGCCATTGATGAGCAGTATACCAAAAGTTGAAGAACGAAAAGGGCTTTTAGGAGATTTGTAGAAACTGATTTGTTTTAGTTGAAACAAGAATGAATCAACGCGGAATCTAAGGTTAAATCACTTGTACGGTTTAGAATTGCAGGTTGGTTGAGAATCAGAGCTTGATTTGCAGAAAAGAGGAAGATGAACAGTAAGTTGGTAAAGAGAGCTCTGAAGTTTGGAAGTTAGTAAAAAGTGCTCTTTTGTTCTTTTGTTTCTATTTATAAGGAAACATGTTTGTCTCCAGAAAATAAATCAAAAAGAAATTCAAATAATTTCTCTTCCACTTCTATGTGTGTCACGTCACCCACTATGCTAAAACCTAGGAACAATGATGGATTTTGGGTATCAAGGTGACAGTTACTTCTGAACGTGACATAAGCGCCGTCTTTGGTAACAGTGTCAAGCACGTGGGTATAAAATGCCTTTTCCTTTCTCGTTCGATCACTCGATCGAAACAGGCATTTGGGGGCAATTTGTTAGCCCATATTTTCACTAAGCAAAAATATGTTCTAAGTGTATGAATAGAATAATTATGTTTAATTATATAGTTATTCTAATAGTCATTAAATATGTTTGGTTTTCAGAGCCAATGAATTTAATGATCAATCATGCATGAACATACAATAAATGTTCTATCATTGAACGTTTCATTTAAATGCGTATTCTTCTTCTTTCAGGATCCTTTCGATTTGGTCGAAGCTTCAGTAGGGTCGAAGTACCCAGCAGTGCAAGGTTAACTTATGGACTTAGCGAAATATTCAAGAAAAAGCATTGTTACTTCGATTTCGATGGATACAACGGCTAACTCAGAAGATAAGAAGGGATTCAAATTCAAATACGTGTCAAGGACACGCGTCCTCTCTGTAGTGTTTAGGCGTTATTAGCAGTTAGGAATTAGTGTCTATAAATAGCCTAGTTATGTGATCGAAAAAGGGGTCACAATCATTATACAAAATCCTCAGAAAAACTCTAAGTACCCATGTCAAAGCGAGAAACGAGTGCTCGAAGGAAAATGTATGTTGTGTGAACCATTTTCATTCTATAATCATTTACATTTGAATGCAATTTACAGTTTTTAATCTTATTCCAATCCAATTGACTTTTACTTTCGACTCATTCTTTCCTTCTGTTTATTCAATTGAATAAACATTCTTTCTTGCATTTCAAGTTATTAAAACATAAAAACAACACTTTATCAACATAAGAACAATAATGAATATCATTTGCTTTGAAAATATAAACAAAAGCACTATGTCCCGAGATTTACTAGTTGATCTCTCTTGTAATAATCAAACTAGCGTTGTTTACCAAATTTCACAGTAAACATACACCAATTGATAAAAACAAAGGTAAATTTAGTTGAGCCAAAACCAAGAAATGCAAACAATTAGATCCACAACAAATTTGCCATTTCACTTCAAATTATGATATTATGTGGTGGTCAACCAAATTAAGTCTAAGTGACAAATCTTTTATCCTTTTTTACTCTTCACGAATGAACGAATCAAGTTGAAATGACTCCACTTTTTCTTATAAGGAATAAAGTCCAAATGCAACCAACTAAAAATGTTGATACACATAGTGTGACACAAGTGATAGATATTTGGGTCTTTTAACCATTTGGTCCTGGGTTCGATCCCCTGTTGATGCGTATTAGCAATTGTGTAATAAATTCTTTAAAAGTTTAAAAAATGTCTTTTTAATACAATTTTTTTATTCCTTAAAAGTGTTCTATCTTAAAATACCATTTAGCATGAACTAATTGATCACCATCTGAGTTGGTTCTGACTATTTGTAATTTGGATGTCCGATTTTGAAATTAAAAATTAATTCACTTGGGTGACTTAGTAGTGTTGGTTTGGGACCTTGGAGTGTTCTTCTCTGAAGGTCTCATGTTCGATTGTTCTAGTGCCAATTTTGGTGTACTAATATATACAGAGCAAGAAAAAAAATTATGGATTTAAACAGGGCCCACAAATGGATGGTGAGATTGATCCCTCAAATTAATTGGTACTTGAGCCATATACCAATTTTTTTAAAATAAATGAACTCCTTGATAAAAAATACGATAAAATTCTATAAAGAATAAATCTCATTTAAAACGTAAGTAACATAAAAAAATATATATTGTAAAAAAAAAACATAAAAAAATATATACAAAGATAGTCATGTGTAATGTGTAACTAGTATACAAAATAACTTCTATCTGCTTAAAAAAGTTTCCATTCTAATAATATTTTAAGCAAATTTGTCAATCAAGTCTTCATATTGAATATTTTTCAAGTTTTTATTCTCAATTCCTATCAATATTAAGTCCGTCTGATATAACTTATTTTTGAGCTTATGGAAAATAACTTATGCAAATAAATAATTATTTATATATTTTTATAAGTTTGTTAAGGTAGTTTATGAAAAAATAACTTATAAAAATACAGTTTTCGTTATTAAAAACTTATAAACTAACATAAAAATTTATTTATTTGCATAAACTCAAAAATAAGTTATTACAAATGGGCTCAATCTTTTTTATAACATACTTATATTATAAATAAAACTTTAAAGTAAAATATACTCCGTACTAATTTTTTTATTTATTTAAATCAACCACTATCATTTTGGAAACCTAATATTATTCAATATTTTTCTTATGTCCCGAAAATTGAAGACCCGGCTGCTTATCACTATCAATAGACACTCAATATGAAGTTATTATTAATCATAATTAAAGTTAAAAAAAATTGGTAGATATCCAAAATAAATGAAATGAAAACCTTGTCCAGTTCGTCAAGAACGTACTCTATACAATAAAGGACACAAAGAACATATAGTGAGATCCATGCATGCCATTAATAATAAATGTAGATATTAAAACAATTATAATTAGGGAAGTGGTTAGCCTTGTCTTACTCTTTGCACATATGTTTTGTAGAGATTAAGGAGCATAAATTATAAATTATGAAAAGATGGACAAGTTATAGTTTGAAATTTATACTAAGCATAGAATATAAAATTGATAGAGGAACATGTTTAAAGTAGTGTTTTCAAATTATAAATTGTTTAGTATATGTGTAGATCTAGAAACCCAAATGCACGCGTGTTATGCATTTGGTTGCGGTGAGAAATTGTCGTTTATTTCGATTTTGTGAATCTAATCTCTGTCAACCTTGATTTGCCTCCCCTCCTTGCCAGTTCAAACTAACACCCACATACTAAAACTAGACGCCGACCCGTGCGATGCACGGGTTTCGACGTATTAGCATTAAAATTTCAATCATGGCAACAATCAATCATGGCTGTTGTTTGGAGCAAAGAGTATCCATTCGATCCCAAATAAGATAGGCTAATCATAATGACATGTTAATGTATAATTAGAATACAAAACATTATAATTTAAGCAAAACTAATATTGGTTAAAGATAATAAGACCAATATAAGATAACCTAGGTAGCATTAAAGGATTTATAAAATAAATCGATGCTCATTCTGGTAGAATGCTTTCTGCCCTCCAGCGAAAGTAGGTGCAACCCAAGTTGTGCGAACACCTATGTAAGGAGAAATCTTGAAATGAATGAGTTTGTTATTTGATGCATTAGTGACTCCAAATGTGATAGTTATGCCCTCGATCAATCGATGTGTTTTGCACAGGGCTGGCCATTGACCATAGATATAGCAAATTTTTGTAGGATTAGTTTCGATGCGCATATTGCAGTTCCATGAACGCCCCAACCAATCCATAAGAGTCAATTGAGTATTTTCATTAGGTAATGCATTCTGGCAGAAACTACTCCACAAAAGCTTCTGTTACCAAAACAAAAAATCTTAAGGTTAAAGACTCATATTGAAATAGTTATTGTTTAAAAGACATACAAAGAAAATTTTACCAAAGACCCAGAATTGACATCTTCTGAAGTGAGTGTCTTATGTAGTACATGGATGTAAGTTTTTGGAGCTGAAAAGCAAGCAACAGGACCACCTGCAGGCTGCTCATTAGGTTCTTCAAGCAGCATCAGATTAGATGGTGGACTACTTTCAGGATAAATTACCTCAAGCCCGGTAATTCTTCTAACCTTGATATGAAATAATATAGGACTTATGTATAGCAATGTAACCCACCCCCCTGCAGCAAGGTCATAGAAATCTCTCAATCGAGACCAGCCGTTAGCAAAATATATCTTGTTGTTCTTCCTTTCAACAGCTACTTGAATGCTGTTTCGTTTTGGATCTTGCAAAATAACATAGTCACGTATTAATGATCCAAAACTTCTTGTCAAGCCTGCTGGGAGCTTGGCACGCGCCTGTACAAATTTTTTTTTATAATGTATAAAATGGAACACATGAGATAAATGATTCTATTTATTGGAACTCAGAACAAAATTCAATACTTTAAACTTACATTCATAGGATCAAACTCCATATAATATGTCCGTGTCATCATGGCGTAAGGTTGTAGTTCGTAGTCCAAATCTATAAGCAAATCATTATTGTGTAGGAATATTTACTAATCTAAGACAGTATTTAAAAATAGATGGATAACTAAAATGAAAAAAAAGTCCAGAACAGTGAAAGCAACATATTTTATCTTGCATTAGCTTTACTCAACATACAATGCTCACAAACAGACCCTGTTCTAACTTAAAAAGTCTTGAACTTTTTTAAAAATTTCCTGATACAATCTAATTAATATCATAAGCAGGTTAAACAAATAGAAAAATGCAGATGAACTTTAGGAGATAAGGAAAAAAAAATCTGATTAGCTGAGCAACAAAGTAGATGAAAACAATCCAAGATAAGATCAATTAAATTTTACTATGCACCATAAGAAGTTGATCAATCAAACCTAAAAGTCATTAGAAATAACCATGTTACAGTTATTCATTTTGCATGCAGAGATAGAAAAACCAAACTTTGCAAACATCTTGCATGCATAATCAGTGATTTGGGAAAAAAAATAACAGAGACAAAGTGAAAAAAGCATAGAATGGAACCTCGCACGCTGTGTATTGTCCTGGAAGCATTGGTATGGTTGTACTCATGTACAGCCCCATCAATCAGAGGAAGGATGTTTTGGGAAGTAGCCATTTTTGTCCAAGATGGAGTGGAGAAGAAAGCAACGACACAATGAATCAGAGTTTGCTTGTATACTTGGGTTTCACCTATTCCCAATGAACTGGCCTTGCATGCAATTTAATTGGCCAAATGACATGTGGAGTATATAAGACTGAGAATAATAAATGAAAGCAGAAGAGTGAACAATTGAACTGATTGTTGGAATATCTAACTGCTATGACACAACTCAGAATATATGTATATTGGTATCTTAATTAATTCGTTGTCATTAAGTCAATAGAGTGTGGTTTTTTTTTTATTTTATTCTATTGTTAAATTTAAACCATGATTGAATATATTAAATACATTAAGATAGATAGGTTTATATAGAGAGGCTGACATATATTCATATGAGTTTGTAAACGGCAATAATAGATTACATTTATATATTGGAATTTCTCATGAGGATTAATCACTTCATACATAATTATTTAAAAGTGCAGCACTACTGCATTGGACTATATGGATAATAATAATTATCTAAATGTTTCTAAAGACTTCTTTATAGACTACATTTTGAGTTGTAGTAGAATCCTGAGCATTGTCATTAGCTATAAGTATTTTCAATCCTTGTTTGGAAGTAACTCTAGACAATGCAACATACAATTGGCCATGGGAGAAAATTGGATGTGGAAGATAAACTCCAACATATTGTAGAGATTGACCTTGACTTTTATTTATAGTCATAGCATAGGAAACAGTTAATGGAAATTGCCGCCGCTGAAACTTGAAAGGTAGTCTTTTATCAGAAGGGATGAGAGACAATCTTGGAATAAAAACTCTTTCCCCAATATTCCTACCAGTTAGGATCTTTCCTTCAATCACATATTTGCCCATCTTGGTAACAATTAGACGTGTGCCATTGCACAATCCTAGTGATTGATTCATATTTCTCATCAGCATCACTGGAGCACCAATTTTCAACTTCAACTTATGATTTGGCAAACCAGAAGAAATAATGGTATTCAAAAATTCAGGAGTATGCACATCATCTGGCATGTCAACATTTGAATCACTACTGCACGGAGAATCATAGCTCAGATATACCACCTCCTCACCTGGTATGAGATCTAATATGTAATCATTGACAGCATCAACAATTATATTTTTAGGAGTTAGAATAGCCCTATTTTGAAAAAACGATGCATCATTGATATTATCCAATAAATTTGGATATGTGCTATCAACAATAGCTGCAAGAGGATCATCAAATCCACAAATCAAGAGATCTTCAGGCATTTGCACTGTGATACACTCATCATCTGCGTCACCAATACTTCCATCACCTATTCCTAAGATCCATTCGGAAAAAATCCTCCTCTCTTCAATATCTGAGTTAGATCCACCAGACAAAAGCCTCATATTAGTAGTTAAGGTGAGAACTTCACAGCGACGCCAAAGGGGAGAAGAATTTATAGTAGAATGGACAATCTCATACCTTGTGCCTTTGGGTATTACTGGAAGAACTTGTCGGAAATCTCCACCCAACACAACAACCTTTCCTCCAAATGGAAATCTTTTCTCATGCATTATGTCCTTCAAAGTACGATCGACAGCCTCAAAACAATGTCTATGCATCATAGGCGCCTCATCCCAGATAATTAGCTTTGCGCGACGAATCAAATCTGCTGCAGGCTCTTTTGTGCCTATTTCACACGAAGAGCGTTCATTTACATTAAGGGGAATGCCAAATCTTGAGTGTGCAGTTCTTCCGCCAGGTATAAGCAAGGAAGCAATTCCACTTGAAGCCACGGCAAGAACAATCTCGCCAGCTGATCGTAAACCTGCTGACAATGCTCTCCAAATAAAGGTTTTACCGGTGCCACCATAACCATAAAGAAAAAAAAAGCCAGGTTTGTTTTCCTGAATCCTTGCCATAATTTTATCATAAACCTTCCTTTGCTCTACAGTCATGGTGGACATTAGCAAACGATGCTCTTCAGCCAAAGACTGCCTATCATAATTCAATTCATCGTAAATCAACCTATTACCTTTATCTGGCAATAACCCTGGGTCTGGTCGTGGCATATCAGGGTAATTACGAAGCGTCTTATTATTACTCTGCAGCAAAGTATCTATCTCAGCTAATGCATAGCTCTTTAGTTGATCTGTAGTTAGCACCAAATCTGCAAGATATACCAGATAACATAAAGAATAATTATTTAAGAATAGACAAAAGTTGTAAATTGTTTGATATGCTCATATAATATTAAAGAGCGGAGAAAGAAAATTTCGAACCTCGACGATCCATAAGACGGCGCTGCCTATGTTGAATATCATCACTTAATTCCTCCCATGTGTTGTTCCAAACAAAGCTAGGTCGATTCATCTGGCCTGAAAGCAAAAGAGCGACAAACATATTGCGTAAACAGGCACCGGTGCCCCAATAGCTTGCCTCTTTAATTGCAAGAACAAATTCCTTGTCATCAGCTATCAAACCCCTTGCTTCACATGCATCTTTAAAAGTGTTATATCTCACATTGTTTACCGTCAATATATCATCAAAAGAAGTAGGACCTCGAACATAATTGAGCAGAGTTCTCAAATAAAATTTCTCTCAGGATCCTGGAGGCACAAAATGCAACCTACCAATAGAAAAGCCTTTTTTCCGCGGAGTCCACTTGCGAATATCCTTATTCCATACAAACTTTGTAGGAAATTCACCATAGGTTAGATTCTGTGCACATGGATATTTCTTGTTGGCATCCATCCATGCCATAAACTTTGTATATTTAGCATATGGCTTAGCAACAATCTCTTCTATTGAAGCTTCATCAGGATAAATAACAGGTTGCTCACCTTTGAGATGAAAACTTAGCCTTTCAACGGAGGGTTCCCGGTAATTAACATCAAACACAAATATCCTCCAAACAGCCTCGCAAGCAGATAGATACCTACAGTCATAGTACATTTTGATCTCATCAACAATTTGACCATTGTTTGTATTACTTCCGCTCTTGTAAAAGCCAGCAGTCACCCTGTCATGTCCTTTATTAACATACTTGAAAAGATACTTTATAGATCTTGATTGATTGCACCATTCAACATTAATATGAGCATTATATTTTAGCAACAAATGTTTATTGTATGGAACAACAAATCTATTGTCTGCAAAAGACTCCCCCTTTTTAATATATACACCATTGTCCCTTCTTCGATAAACAGGATATCCCTCAGAGTCAATAGTTGTACTGTTGGTGAATTTCTTTGGAAAATATTTGCTGCATCTATCAGTTCCATTTTTCATGCAAGGGGAACTTGTATTTTGCTCACCACAAGGTCCATGAATCATAAGGGAAGTTACAATTTCAAACAACTCAGGGTCAGAATCTTTATTAGGGATCTCAGCAGATATTATTTTATCAATGTTGTCGGGATGAATAATTCTATAAGCAGCTTGCAAAAATACCAATATATGAGCATGTGGAAGACCACGTTTTTGAAACTCAATGGTATAGACAACTGCAACATGAATAAAAATTTGAGATACACACCAGGAAAAAAAAATGTTATGTTAAGAAAGTAAAAGTCAACTAACATACCAGCCTTGACCTTGCCAAAAAGAGTTCCTTTTTTTATGTCTTTAATGAGTTGATCAAGTTTAAGTTTGAACAACCTGCTCACCAAATCAGGCCGATCGGTTGGTTTAAGCTTGTAAGTTGTTAAGAAATCCACGACCTCAGGCCACTTATGGTTGCAAGTGAATGTGATGAATAAATCAGGGTATCCAGCCCAAGAACAAATGGCCATAGCATCTTGGTAGTTTTGAATCATATATCTTGCCCCTCCAACAAAAGTTGCAGGCAATACAATCCGCTTCCCAGTCGAAGTTGTATTTGTTTCCCCCCTGAGAATAGCCTCGGTCAACCCTTTATACATATCAGACCGCAACTCTTGTTGATGATCTCTCAAATATTTCAAGCGAGCAGACTCAATTGTGCTAAAAGAATCGACCAAGAATTGATGAAACAATCTTCTAGAAAATACAATGGTTGAATTTTCTATCTCCCTTTGCTGAATCCTATAGCCAACCCATTCCAACTGAGTAATGTATTGCCTTTTTCTTGTAGCCTTTTTCTCGTTATCCCTAAATTCGATATCCTTTCTATATCCATCTTCCCCTCTAGGAAATAACAATGGATATTGCAATGGCCAGTAACACGGCACAAATGTGGAAACCCTCTTCAAGAGTCCAGACTGTTCCTCAACAATGATATCCCTTTCGAAATCAGCAGCATCAAAATCACCGACTATCAAAGCCGCTACCTCTGAAGCGGTTGGAAGATTATATCTCCTACCATCACGACCTCTTTTCCCCAGGATTCTCAGTCTAACAGCAGGGGTTCCGTCTGAATGCAATGTATTGCGAACTGTATTATAAGCACGCACATAAGGATTATCACAATGATCAAGAGCTTCTCGTATATCCTTAACAATGGATGATCTAATGGCGGAAGCATCATCTTTCATCCTAAGAGAAAAAATAAAAATATAAGTTTACAACAACACCAATATAAATTTAGAAAGGCTATAAAAGAAAATGAAAAATTACCCAACAGCAGACATCCTATTCGATACTTCGTTTTCAGTGTCGTATATATATAGCTGAGCAAATTTAGGTTGGTTTCCAGGCAAAGGCAATAAACTGCCAATCTGATGATAATTCTCCCCATTCATTACAAAAGTAGGAGGTCCTCCCCCATCATTGTTTGATGTATCGATCTTCCCACCAATGGATGTAAAAGCAAACATGCTATTGAAAGATCGGATATTTTCGAGGAAAAATCTGCTTCTCCCATCAAGACCATGGTACAGATTGTGAAGTGGATGGGGCAATTTAGTGTATGGCTCAAGCTCAATATCACCTTGACTGCAACAGAGTGAAAATTTTGGATTTTTCTTAGAACTTACTTTAAGACGTTCTTCCAACCACATTATAGCTCCACAGTATGAACATACACAACTTGGCGGACCGATATTTAGATATGTTAAAAAAGAAGGATCTGCACAATTAATAGCAGTTATCTATATCATATATCATATAACTCAAATTTTATGGAGATTGATTGACATAATAGGCTACAATAGATATACCATCAATAGGAGGTATGTAAGGTGCTATAAGCATCTGTCTACTATGACCATTAAGAGAGTCATCTAAAGCATCATCATCTGCATAATTTATAACATAGACATAAATATGTTAGCTGAGCAACAATAAAGATCAATTGACATAGTTGATACGACTTAATTAAGATTTGTAAGTAATACCAGAATTCGAAGGTATGTCGTACTCCTCAGCATTAGATGTGCATAATAATTGATTAGCATCATTATTGGTATTAAGATAAGTGTCATTTTCTGATAATCATAAACAACAAATGATATAAGAAACTTGCATGGATAGAAGCTAACAAAATAAAAATAAATAACTGAAGCATTACCTTCGTTGTTTGGTATGTCATATTCCTCACCGTTAGTTGTGCAGATAATCTCATCCGCATTGCCATTGGTTATCAAGGGAGCACCATAATCTTAGCAAGGAAAATGATAAATGATATATTAGAGTTTCATAGGCAACAGAAAGATAAACAATACATGCAAACAGAATATTACCTTCGAAAGCAAGTCGTCGGGGTCTAATGGAAGAGACACTCCGAACATATGAGGTTTCAACTGAATCCCCTAAAGAAAGAAAGAGAAGTAAAAGAAACGTAAGACTAAATTCACCCACGAATATTGAAGGGAAAAGAAGTAATAAAAAAATTCACGATAAATTAGTACCAACAGTTCGATTAGGATGATATACATAAATGCTATCGTTAGATCTCGGTCTTTTATGACTGCTGCAGCCTTCAAGGTTATCTGAGAAGTCTCTACTGTTAGATATACTCATATCAATGTACTATAGGAACATGCATTAAATCAAACAATACCATGCAAAGGGAAGAAGCTGAAGCTAAAGGTACTAAAGTAATAAGAGGCTAAAAGACAATGGAAGTGTATATGACAGTGTAAGTTATCATTCATTCTCTATAGTTTCTAGTGATGTTGAAAAATTCAGCTTACATTCATTGGTGGATCATTTGTCATTGGAAATTGATCCTGTATACAATTAATTCACTACAGGTACATTCATCCATGTGGCATAAGGCATCATATAGTGTTATTATAGGTGGATGCCATTGAATCTAATATATGAATTATAGCAGGATTAGTGCCTCGTTAATCTAATTCCTTTTTATTTTAAAAACACTTTGATTATCCAATACTCTTGTATACATTTAAATTCCAAATAATGAAATGAGTGTGGTGCATGGAAGCATTCTCATTGGTATTTTTTTTTTGAATTCAATTAGATCCCAATCAAGATAGAATATGTATTAGATTTTGATTATTATAATCTAAAACATGAGATAAACACTTTATTTGTTATTTTAATTATTTTTTTCTTCAAAAAAAATTTGGTTATAAAACATTTTTGTTTACATTTAAATTCTAAATAATGAAGCATAAGATATATATTGATTGGAAGATAGATCATTGTAGACACTAACTTTCACCATCCATAACCATAAGTAGTGAATTATTAATACAAAGATCAACACAAAAACACTGATAAGAAAGGTTCAAACTTCAAACACACACCCAATAGATAAGGGTGGATACATGGAAAGGGAAAAGGCTAGTAAGTAGATTTATTCCTAAATAAGATATATAGTACTAATCTATAGCCAATCAGTTGACATTTGCATTCTTCACACAAGCCATTTTAATCTCTTTTGGTGCAGCCACCTCAACCTCATGAGGGTTAGCAGATCTTTTCCCAGCTGATCTGGTAGTTGGAGCATCAACTGTGCCAGCCAAGTCAACAGACTCATTGGATGCAAACAACTTCTTGGTGGAAGAGCCCCCAACATTACCAAAGTCAGCATCCTTCTCCCGGACAACCTTGCTACTTGGAGTGTGAGTACCATCGAGAGACACGATGCCTTCATTAACACTTGAATCAACTCCCTCGATTACATCCTGAATTTATATATGTGAAAGGAATTAGATGATGATAACAATAGAAATAAGAGATATAATATGTAACAGCAAGCTAAATCAATACAAACAATACCAATGAAGCATCATCAGCAGCACCATGGGTATCAGATCCACCAACATCAAGAGCATACTCATTGTCGCCACTCAGCTGAAAATTTAAATATAACAGCTTGTTTTAGATAGTCAATTTGGTTTAGGAAAAAGACTTTAAAAAAAAAAAAAAAGCTAGCAAGTATATTCATAATACATTGATTCCATGAAGATCAGTGAAACGGTTGATAATGTCCTCGTCATCAGATAACTTCTTTACAGTATAGCCACGCCAATTACGATATAAATTTGCATCAGTCACCTCCACCTTGAAAAGGATGCGCTTGTTAACAAACACATCTAATTGAGGAGGGAATGGCTTAACCCTGTGATCCTAGAAGAAAATAAGATTTGAGAATCATGAGTTTCAATATAATGTATTAGGTTTTTTTATCTAAAAATAAAAAAAATAAACAAAGTAAAAATTAAAAATAACTACTGCATCATTGATAGAGTCAAGTAGGTCTTGTGCAGTTCGCCCAACCACTTGGGTAACAACGCGATCAAAGAGTACAAAAGTTATGGAGCCAGTATTGTCAATGACTTCCAAATGGACTTTATACCTAAAAAAGGTCAAATCAAGACTAAGATTACATGATACTATTAAAACAAAACTTTGATTGTATAAAGAGATGAATGCTTTTAAAATGCATACTTAGGTATTGCAGTCCTTGGTAGCTTGCACTTATCACAATAGAGCTGACCACCCATAAAGTTGATCCTTGATGAACATTTAGTACAGGCCTGGTAAAACCAACCTGCATCTGTGGCAAATTCACATGTCCATGCTAAGACAGAACCATGACATTTCTGCAAAAAATAAAAATTGAAGAAGAAAAATAAAAAGAGATATCATCAAATTGACACTATTTTTCATTTGATCATCAACAAATTGATAAGAAACCTAAAAAAAAGCCATAATATCAATCATTACCTCACTTGCTTCTATAAGATCTTCAATGGTCATTCTAGGAGTCTGAAGCAAATCATCAGCAGTACTAATCACAGTTGGACCAGTCATTTGACTTACACCCTGAGTTAGCTCCACATTGGAAGCATTCATCCTTTTTTTCATATAAAACAATCAGAATAAAAAGAAACAACAAAGTGAGAGTTTAATAAAATACAGTCAAAGACATAAGGATATGATGAAGACCTTTCTATATAATCAGTAGCCTCAGGAAGCCCAGCATTCAGAAAAAGCTTTGAACCATGGAAAGAGTTTGAAATGCCCATAAAACCTAGGGAAAAAATATTGGAATATGACTAACCTACAAACACTTTTTTTTCTAACAACACAAAAAAATTTTAAAAAAGTAAAACTAATAAGAGACTAACTAACCAAGATACTTTTTTAGCTTGCAAAGTTGGAATATGATCACAACAGGTAGCGATGGGTCATGAGTGTCTAAAAATTGTTGCATTTTGAAAGCAAAATCATCCCATAAGGTGCAATGGACCCTATTCCCTCTAAGAAACAAACATTGTAAAATGTTAAAGGAGCTCCACAAAAACTGGACTAAAAAATGTACCAAGTTCAATTCGACAAACAAACTCACTCCAAGTCCTCAAGGGTAGCATCCATAACCTTGTTAATCTTTCCATTCTTCTGAGTTTCTTTCATAGCAGTTTTTTCAACAACATGGCCAATCACATCTATGACAACCAAAAAAAAAAACTACATATAGTTCTTTTCCTTAAAACAAATAATTGCAGAATACCACATAAAAATAAACAAATCAAGCACAATATAAATTTTACCAAGATAACGATCCTCTTTAGTGGAAGCAAGAATTTCTTGGAATGGCATGAACTCAAAATGATTCATTGGTATCTCAGGAGCATTAACTGTAAATACCTTAGTGCCTCTCATAAAATTTAACTTATGTCTATGTGGAGTAACTCTAAAAGTAGGATCATTCTTGGCCACCATAAACCTCTCAAAGTTATAAGCCTTTCCCTCTTTAATCTGATCCTTAAACTGTGTTATCAGATGCTTCCTAATAGTTGCATGGATTCTATCAAGCTAAATAACAATAAGTGTTAGAATTCTGGATATATGCTTGCACAATGAGATCAACACATGAAAAATATATGATACTCAGTCTAAATTGAACATTATTAAAGAAAGTATTAACAGATTACCCTTTCATCAAGGAAGATCATGTGGATGGCTCCTTCCTCCCCAGGATTGTTACGATCAGGTGTGCTCCAAAGATTGATAACACGAACCCTTAGCTCAAAATCAATCTTTCCTCCTTTAATTTCAGAGATCCTAGTCTTCTTCACATATATTCTTGAATAAAGAGACAATGGAAACTCAAACTTTGAAAAGAACAAACAAAGACTGAGCAAAAAAATAATAAAAAGAAGATTCATAAATCATAGTATGGGAGTAACCTGAGCTATCCATTTCCAGTGCAGAGCAAGTTTCAGAAGTGCAAAAGGGATGGTTGGTGGTAGGCGAAGGAGATCAAGGTTGGTATTTATAAAAAAAAAACTAAGTGTGCATGTAAGACACATGTAACAATATGGCTATTTGAAATGATGCAATATTCTCTTGGGAGATGATGAAATTAAGTGTATACAGTAAGCATTGGTAATTGTGATAGGAATGTGTGTGATATGTGAGCTAAACTAATATTGAAATATGTTTTAGCATATGAAGATAATCACAGTGACTTAATTGAGGCGAAGATTGGACCATTAGTAGTTGTTTTATATTTTTTTCAACAATAAGCTCTAAATATGTTGGTGATGACAATATATTAAATTGAGAGATACGAATATTTGAACAATCTAATAACATTAGGGTAATCATTATATTATATTAAATTACATCATAATAGACTTTTTCCAAAATACATGGCACATGGAGACACTAACAGTAGAACACAAACATGACAACAAATAAGGAAAATAGCAACTACATAGAGGCAAAGGACAACACCAGTAAATTAGCCACATAAGTCTAAGGCTCTAATTAAGCTAATAAGAAAAAAACATTCATCACAAAAGGCAAAGGACAACACCAGACATCAAGCAAGCTGACTAAACATCCCATTAAATCTTTAAGGTCAGATAAAGGACTTCATTGTGACCACGGGCTTCAACACCAAACTTGACAGCATCACCAATTCTAAGCCTCCTAGCAGCAACCAAGCTGCTCCATTGTCCACCAATATTACAATACTTGAATGGGAAGGTAACCTGAATAAGATAACAATCCCATTCAGTAGCACACTCATCCACCAATTTGACTGAAGTAGCTTGCTGGCTGAAAATCTGATCTCCAAATTCCTCAGATGGGAGCATCTAGCAAAAACGCAAGTGAAAAAATATAAGATCACAAAAAACACATTAAACTTGAAGTTAATCATATAAACACTTAAGGAAAGAAATGTAAAAACATACTAAAAATCCAGAAGTTACGTCGTAATAAGTTAGATTTTTTGTATGTGAGATAGTGAAAAAGGATGGATGATGAGAGTAATATAGAATCTCATTAAGTTGTGTTGGATCAGGGTTAAAATGTGGATTGTTATTAGGTTTATAGAGTTTGAACTTGATGGGAGGATTAAAAGTAGGTGGAGTAATCAATGCATGCAAACGATCCTCCACTATAAGCCCAAAATTAGCACCCCCAGTGTACATAAGCAATAACCAAGCTCCAATGCGCAGATCGTAAAAATTGCGTATTGCAGTCCATCCCCGCATAAAATAAATATCTCCATGAAGCTTGTCAACCATGACCTCAAACTGATTTTGCTTGGAATCAATCAAGTAGGCGTAACGGGGAACCTGGTGGCCAAAATCATCGACAAACATACGGGGTAGCATGACAGCACCCTAGAATCAGTTGCAAACAAAACCAAAATGTCAAAGACACAATTAATATATGGCAAGGTAGACAGTTTTAAAGGAAAGAAAAAAAATTAGAGGCTAATTTCATACATCATTAACATTATACTCAACATAATAGGTCCTATACTTAAGACGCATAGCATTGATAGTTGTTGGTGAACCATTGGTAGCTTCAAGATCAATAGGAGCTGTTACATGATAAATTACAACATTGTTAGCACCAATAGATATACATATATATTGAATGGAAACTGCAAATGGAATGGAAAAAATTACATATAGAAAGGATACTGCAAATAAACAAAGACAGGACTGACCTCTCAAGCATTGGAGAGCAAGAGTTGTTTCAATTGAATTATAAGACATGCTTTAGGGAAGGGCTAGGACAATTACTTGCTAATGGAAAAGAGTTGGAAAGGATATAAGTGCTAATGGGCAAAGGATACAAAGAAGACACAACGTATCCATGTATATATAGACATGTAGGAAAATATGATATAAGATATAGGTAAAGATTAGAAACAAAAATAAAATGCATTAATTGTTAACCAAGGCTACAATTTTAGACATAATTATATTGGGTACACATTCAATCAAATGGAAAAGATTTAAGCAAGCTATCATGTCTTTAAGGCCATGTCACTTCAGCTAATGGCATAAGAAACTATCATTATGCAGATTCAATTTAACATCAAGGTTACTTATTCTGATCTAAAGCAAGGGAAGAAAGGAATTAGCAGTGCTTACAGAAGTCTAAACCAATGGAGAGACATATGTGACAGCACTGCAGTGTCATAAGGGAAGTTCCAAGGAAATCTCGTTGCTTGCACCCACAAACAATGCACTTATTATCTGCTGCTCACATGACATTTTATTGGCCATAAGAAAATTGCAGAAGATACACAAACCCCTCATTGGATGCATGTAACAGTATTTACATTTCCAAGACAAACTGTGATCATTACATGGCAGTTACAACAAAACAATAGAGTCATAAAGTCCATAAGAAAGAAAACTATCTGGATTAGCGTGATAATCCTTCACCACTCTATTCATTTTGATACAATTTAATATCTCTACATGAACATGTCCAACTTCATTTCATCTGACAACACATAGCTTAAACTTTTAACAAATGGAAAATTGCTATGTCATATAGAGAAGAACACCATTTATCACTTTAAAGGAATCACATTTTATATATGTGTTAAAATTTTAGGTGGGCTTTATTACAGGAACAACAGAATTTGAATGATAAATAGCAGATTTAAATTTCAATAGACAAATGGTTATGAGACATCAGAAGAATTAATGCAACAGTATTGGATTTCATTGGTATATGGCTTAAAAGATCAATGGCAAAGAAACTCATGATGCTTGCACGCCAAGATAGCAGAGTAGAAGGAATAAATTACAAATTTTATATATCAAATTAGACAACATAATATGGCAGTTTAACTTTAGTTAATTTATCAACTAAATTTTATAAGATAGCACTGTGTTGGAATTGTATGTTGCTTAAACGCCAAGATAGCAAAATGAAGAACATAAATGACAAAAACACCAAGGTTGCTTGCAGGAAAAGATACCAGAATGGCAAAGATAGATATCAAGAGACCAATGGCAATACAGTAGGAAAGAAAATAACTTGAATCAAAAAGTTATATTATATCACATTAGGTATAATTAAATGTTTCTAATATCTTAGAAGGCTAGTCTTAGAAGGATAGTTTTAGCTCAAGACAGCGGAAGCATGATAGTAAATTTAATTGGAAACCATTATAGTTTAGCTTAGTTCCAATAACCAATATAGTAGAAGTAAGAATAATTTAAATAGGGATAGGCCTGCATCCACATAGTAAGTGACTTGCACACCAAGATAGCACAAATGAGTAGTTTAATAGAGATAGTTTTAATCTCAAGATAGTTTGGTGTAAAATAATTTAAACTGCAATACAATATACAAATGAAACAATTACACCAAACTTAGGATCCCACTATTCAAGATTTAAACCAAATCCCATCAAAACAATTACACCATTAATACAAAAAGGAAGCTAAAGCTTCAACCAATCTAATAAACAAACATCATCCTAAACAGCCATGCTTTCTAGATGGATCATCAAAAGATACATACAACTCATAATTATGTGCAGGCTCCACAATTGAAAACTTGAGCTTATCATGATGACAGACACCATGAAGTGTGCAATAATCAACCCACCCACCAGAGATTTTACAGGCCAAATGTCCCTCAGGATCAACACCAAACTTCAGCTTGCAAGGAAAACGATCACCAGCATTATCTATCAAGATCAACTCTGAATAAGCAAATTCAAACACATGCTCTCCAAATCCAAACCAAGGCAAAATCTGGAAAAGCAAAGAAAAATAATACAAAAAATTGTAAAACAACATAAAGAGTGTCATCAAAGTAAAGAATGTAAACAACGATAAAGAGATAAATACCAAAGTTCCAGAATACATGTCGTAAAACGTGAGCTCCTTTGTAAAGCTACGTACAAAACAATTATGTGAAACAGAATGAGTGGAGGAGGGAGCCTGCAAAGGCAGTTCAATCCTAGGCAACATATGCTTAAGTGGGGGATGATGAGTAGGATATTCTACTTCAGTACCACATCTAGTTGTTAACCTAATGGTCAAAAGCTTAGGATTTACATAAGCAAAAGTGACCCAACCACCAAACCACAGATCATACACATCCCTAAGAGCAAACCAACCGTCATCAAAATATAATTCCTTGGACTTCTTGGTCACATGAATCTCAAATTCATTATGGTTAGGGTCCCGAAGCATTAGACGTGAATCGATCTGATCACCGAACTCTCGTGCAAAACACCTGGGCGGTCTTCCAATAGCCTGCATTTTTAATTCATCATATACACAACCAAATCCTCTCCCTTTAAATAATAAGATGATAATAGAGGATGGATCATAGCAAAAAAACTTATGGTCAAACCACAAACACAACAACTATATAACCACCAACAAATCCAAACAAACATGAGCAAGAACACCAAATTAAAAAGAAACAGAGAAAAAAAAAATACTGAAGCACCAATTCAGCCAAGATTACTTGTCAATCACAACAGATAAATAAAATATATAAAAAATGATAACACATACACAATGAGGGTCAAACTCCATCTGATATGTTTGCAGAGTAGCAAGAAGATCATCTATGAAATTGCTCTCCTCGTGGCCAATACCATGGCAAGGTTGAACATCAGCAAAGTAGGAGTGGTGCAGTAAGAAAATATTGGTGGAAGCCATCAGATAGAAACAGGGGGGATGAGACAAACGTGGAAGCAGAAAAAGAGGATATGGAAATAAGAAGCAACTAAAAATGATAGAGTGACAATTGAAGAACCACGAATGGACTGCAAGAAGGAAGGTGGAGAGATATGATGAATGAGAGTGGCATTTATGAAAAGCAAACGGCCAATGAAAACAAAAGAACAACAATGATGACAACAGTAAGAAAACAGTTAGAGGAGACACATGGCAACACATAGAGGGAAGCATAGCATGCAACCAATAGAATAAGAGAAGAAGGAATGATGATCTTAGTATTCACACGCAGAAGCTTTCTTATAGACAGAAGGAATAGAAACTGGAGTTTGATGCCGTGTCAGAAAACCATTGATCATGAATTGTCCAAATAAGCAAATGAGCTCAGCATTGCATCAATGATGACATAAGTCTCTAGGGTTTTCAAGATGGCATTAGGGTTTACCCCAATGAGCCCTTAGTATATTGAAAGGATTACTTGACTGACTTTTAATATTAGGTTCACGTTAACCGGTAATCACCTATCTTTGATGTTGACACCGGAGAGGCTCTAGGCCTACTTAGTGTGATAAAATGGATGAGAGACCTGCATCTAAATAATGTTGTTTTTGAGTCAGACTTTAAACGCGTGGTGGATAGCTTTAAACACAATCGACGAGATGAATCTGTGTTCGGAGATATTATTAAAGATTGTAAAAATGTTTTTTATTCTTATTTCACAAACTTTCATATTGAGTTTATTAGAAGGCAAGGAAATGAGGTCGCTCACTATTTAGCAAAGGCAGCCCCATGCTTAGCTAGCTTCCATATCTTTACTGATATTCCTACATGTATCCAAAATTTGATTATTAATGAAATGATATAAGTTTATACTGTCAATATATATATATATATATATATATATATATATATATATATATATATATATATATATATATATATATATATATATATATATATATATATGACAACATTTAACACTTACGAATCATAACCATTATCTCATCCATACATAGTTAGCCAATTTTTAATTGGTGAAATTTTATATTTTTATGAAACCTTCTCTTTCTTGTGTAAATTTTTCTTACTAAATAACAATGCTCATATTATATATAAGATAATTACATGTGAACAAAATGTAGTATGACAACAAGTTGTGCCAGATTATTAAGTGTATGTTAGGATTCAGTTTCAGAACAGCCATAATTGATTCTAGACGTGTAAAATTAATTTTGACTTTGTTTGGTTTTCAAAATTAGAATTGATTCTGCCTATAGAATTGATTCTATTTGAAGGTAGAAACCGAAATTTCTCATTCTAAAATTGATTTTTACACTCAAATTTTTTGTTCAACTCATTTTTATTTTAATATATTTAAACATAAATAACTTTATCTTCAATTCAATTTTTGTCAGAATCAATTTTATAGAATTAATTTTGTCAAAATTAATTTTTCTTACCACAAAACTAAACATACACTAAGGTTCTATTTGATATAAAATAGTGGATGAGCTTATAAAGAATAGCCTATAAGCTAGCTTTTAACTTGTAGCGAATAAGTTAGCTGATTGAATTTGTAGTGTTTTGTAAAATTTGCAGTTGAACCAGCTTATATGTATGAAATGATATAAAAAAGATATGTTTAATTAATATTTAATTTTTTTTAAAGGGTAAAATTGGGAAGAAAAATGATTAGCTATAAGCTACAAGTTTATAAGCTACTTGAAATAACGTCTGAAAAATCAGTTAGTAAAATAAGTTATAAGCTTATAATGAAAAGACTGTTATTAAACAGAACTTTTAATTTAGGCTAAATTGTACTTTTAGTCCCTTACGTTTATTTTAGGTTTGAAGTAGGTCCCTTACGTTTTAAAAGTTTCAATTTGGTCCCTCACGTTATCAACTTTTGTATTAGTTAGTCCATTACGTCAAATATTTCACTAAATCCGTTTAATTTTTACATGTGGCCGACTGTTTGGACACGTAGACGTTATTTTGGACACGTTGACACTATTTTGGACACTTTTTTTGGGGCCAATTACATTATTATAAGTAATATATATTATTTTTAATTATATTATTTTTACTTAGTTAGCATCCCAAATGGCACCGAACATGTTCAAAATAGTGTCCATGTGTCCAAACTGTCAGTCACGTGTAAGGATCAAACGAAGTTAGTGAAAAATTTGACGGAAATGACTAACTAATGCAAATGTGTTGATAACGTGAGAGACCAAATTGAAACTTTTAAAACGTAAGGGACCTGATTCAAACCTAAAATAAACGTAATGGACCAAAAATACAATTTAGCCTTTAATTTATAAGCTACTCCCTCCAACAACTATTATAAGCAAAAAACAACTTTTTCATTAAAAAATTAATATATTTGGTCCATATTATAATTTTCTAATGAATATAAAAAATTGTTTTTTTCTTATAATATTGACCGGGGAGCATAAGTTATAAGACTCTGTTTGGTAAAAAATAGCGGACAACCGATAAGCTAGCTTATAGCAGATAAGCTAGCTTATAGCGGATAAGCCAGCTGATTGAATCTGTAGTGTTTGGTAAAATTACCGGTTGGACTAGCTTATGAATATGAAATGACATAAAAAAGATATGTTTAATTAATATTTAACTTTTTTCAAGTAAGATGATAGGGTAAAATTGGAAGAAAAGATAATAAGCTATAAGCTATAAGTTCATAAGCTACTTAAAATAACATTTGAAAAATAAGCTATAAACTAGTAAAATAAGCTATAACCTCTTTTCTAAAAATTGTTACTAAACAGAACTTTTAACTTATTTAGTTTACCAAACAGAGCTTAAAGTCTAAAATTTTATAAGCTAGTCGTACTCCTTAACATTAATAAAAAATAATAAAAAAGGAGAGAGGGAAAAGTGGTGGTGGTTCGCGTGAATGACACGCGTGGTATAATGAGAAGATAATAATGATGATTATTCGATTGGATGGTGATGGTATGCGGTGAAGGTGGTGGTGGTGGTGGAATACTGAAGTAAGTAACTATAACTACTTACATACACACACACATTCGCGTACCATTTGCTCATTGCAGATTCAAATTCGATGCTACTGCTCCTGCGCCACCACCAAGCAACACCTTCATCTCTCTCACTCTAACGTTTTCAAGATCTCTCTCTCTCTCTCTCTCTCAACTCGTTTTCAGATCTCAACCGTTACAACTTCAACCACAGGTAGGTACTCACCAACTTCCAACCTGCATTTCTTTCGATTTTGATTTTCCCTCGTTTTCACCGTCTTTCAACAATCTAGCATTATTTTCTTCCTTTTCCACTTCACTCTACTATTCTTTTCTTTTTCATTCACACTTGCTAGATCTGACTTTGTTTCAACGCATTTCTAACTATATGTATATATATATTCCTTTTTCTTTCTTCATCGAAATTATTACTTTCTAATTCTAATTTCAGATGCTGATTTGTTTCATTGCTAGATCATTGAACAAATTCGGAGTTCCATTTTGCATGTACTTTGTTTCAGGTTCGAGTTCCTTTGATTTTCGTCTGTGATTTTGGAAATGGAGGATGCAATTGATGCTGCTGCATCTTTGGATTATGCTTCAATTCATATTTTTCCGAATCAAAACAGGTTAGTATCCGCAAATGCAATCATACTATATGAACTTAAAATGTTGTTAATCGCTGATTGCGGAAAATAGCAATTCATTCAAATTCTGCTATAGGCGTTATTTGGCAATAGTTTGTAGTAGTACTAAATATCTTATCGCAGAACAATAGCGATTTGTTCAAATTCCGCTATGGTATAGCGTTATAGCGTTGCTGTTACTGCTATTTAACACCACTGATTAGAAATATAATTTGTCACATGAAAACACGGAATTTAAAGCTTGAAAAAGTGTTAGGGTTGTGTATTTCCATAGCATGACTATAGGAAAATTGAAAAGAAAGAAAGAAATGGAGGAACAAAAAAAATAATCAGAATTCCAATTTGAATTCAGTACAATTATTCTAAAGGGGTTTAATCATTTTTCACGGAGTTTGAAAGAAATTTACATAAAGAAAAAGTATCTTTCACTTTGAATTTGAAATTTTAATAGTAGATTATATCATTAACTATGAAATCATTATTTATAAATAAAATTTGTCAGATCAATGAATATAATCTTAGAGATGTCTTAATAGTATAAATATGAAGCTGTTCTATGACAAAACTCGTCCTTATTACTTGTTAGCAAGGTTTTACTTATGATATATCAACTGTTGTATGTATGTACTCTATTAGAGTTATTATAGTACCTTTGAAACTAGATTCAATTCTGCATTTGAAAACTTATACTGAATCTGTCGTGAGTGTTGATTTTATTACGTTTAATCTGATATTACTTTATATGCTTACATTTCCCTCCATGGTGGTTGCATAGGTACGAGGCATATGTCTGTAAGGAGAATCAATCTGAGAAAGTGGTAGCTGGACATTTGGAACATCTACTGCCACATTTACCTGAAATAAATGATTTGCATGCTAAAGGATTTGATGCAAACTTTGATCTTAAATTACCAAAAAATCTGCATGGTGCTGAATGGTTTTCAAAAGCAACTGTAAAAAGGTTTATATCAAATAGTGGTTTATTCTTTATTTTATCTTTGCATTTTACATGTAGGAAAATTTTACTATCTTTGATATTATTTTGCCTCTCAGGTTCCTGCATATTGTTAATTCACCAGATTCAATAAATGCCATCAAGACTATCATGGATGAGATGTCTCAATTGGAGGATACAAAAAAATTCCATGTTTCTTTATACGGGAAGGTGATAGTCTGTCTTCCATAGTAATTCCTTTTCTCCAATATTGTAGAACGGGTTCATTTTGCAAATTTGTTCACACTATTACCAATAATTCAACTTCAATTATCTGGTGTTTTTCTTTATTACATTACATCTTATTTCAACTAACAATTTATTGCATACGAACAGCCGGAAGTTAGCACCGTGTCATCCGATGCTTCAAAGTATGTTCTTATGACCATGAAATTACATTTATCAGATGTATATTGGCTGCACCTACTATTAAGCGTTCTGAAAATATTTTGCCAGGAATGAATTGTTACGAGCAATGGATCTAAGACTCACAGCTTTGAGAAACAAGTTAGCTGAAACATTTAACAAGGCTGCAGATGCGAAATGCTCCCCTAAAGATATGACTTATTTAGTGAAATTCTCCCAACATTTTGGTGCCACTAATTTAGAGTAAGTTTCAGACAAATTCATTAATTGGCTCTCAGAATATGTGATTGCAAGTACACGATTGTACTTATATGTTTTTATCTCGCAATAAGAACATTGCTCTTCTGTTAAGCATGCTTTTCCCTTACTTTGTTTATCTTCTCAGGCATTCTTTGTACAAGTTTATAGAACTGAACCGAAAGAGCCTGGATGTTGGTCCCCTGAACGATGAAACTACCATGCTTACATGTGATGTAACTCATGCGTTGGACAATGATGCAAGCAGGGCATTTAAAGACCTGCAGATATCCAAACCTTTAACTTCAGATGCACCAGTTAAGTACGGTGTTTCACCAGCTAAAGCTGCTCAAGCTGAGAGACAAAGTTCAACAGGAAGCGAGGAATCTTCAGACTCAAGTGATGAGGACCAACCATCTGCTGAGAGAAGTCGTTCCCTAGTAAGATCTGTAACACCCAGAAGGTCAGCATCCCCGATGCGAAGGGTACAAATAGGAAAAGCTGGGCCCCGCAGAGCTGCTGCGTTAACTATTAAGAGTCTCAATTTTTTTCCTGCTAGATCTAATAGAGATGCTGCTGAAAATGATTGTGAAGGGGAAATATCAGAACAACGTTATAAGAAGACAGAAATTGATGTAAGGAGGATAACTGTGCAAGATGCCATCAGTCTTTTTGAAGGCAAACAGCGGGATCAATCTGAAGATATTCAAAAGAGGAAATCATCAACAGATGTGTCTCTTAGTACAAATAAATCTGTCTTGAGAAGATGGAGTTCAGGTATGGGGGAAACCTCTGTTCAAGGCCTGGCAGATCCTGTTCCAGTGACTTCAAACGATGCAATACATGATGAGAATCCTACGAATTCTGAAGTAGAAATTGTGTCTGATTTTATTTCTGAAAGTGACAATAACAATGAGATTCCTGACTGCAATGTAAAACCAGAAAGACAGGAAAACATAGATTCTTATGCTGTAGATAATAAAGAAGAAACCGGTCCAAAAGCAAGAGAGGAAACTATCAAAAAGTTAGCAGCGTCAGCAGAATGGAATCAACGAAAGCAAGCAGAGTTCAACCAGATTCTTAAAAAAATGGTTGAAAGTAAGCCTGTTCTATTTGGAAAGTCCCAGCCTAGTAAAAAACAGAATATTTCATCTGAGAAGAGAGGGCAGTCTTATGATCATTATAAGGAGAAAAGAGATGCAAAACTACGAGCAGAGAAAGTTGGAAAGCGAGTAGAAAAAGAAGCAGGAATGCAACAATTAGTTGATAAGAAGGCTGAAATGTCCAAAAATGTCAGTGCAAGTAAAAAAAGTGCCACAAGGGTACCTCAAAAACCTCTTAGAAATTCACCTCAGCCTGCAAGTTCCCCAAAGGAAACCCCTAAACCCACGGTTGCGAAAAATGCATCAGCTAGATCATCATCATTGCCTGCTACTCGTAAGTCTTGGTCAGCAACACCTTCACCTAAGACTGCTGGGACATCCCCTGCCAAAGGTCGTGGTGGGACTTCATCTGCTAGCAGTACCCCAACGTATCGGAAGCCAGTGTCAACAGCATCTGTTCCCCAACCAAGCCCACAAAAGGAAAAATCTCAGCAGCGAACCAAAAATGAGAAAGAAATTCAGACCCGTAATACCAGGAACCTCAAAAGCACGAATGAGAAGCGTCAGACAGGTGTCCCAAACAAGAGCAATGCAATCAAATCAAAAGTGACACCAAATTCTGGAGAAACTGTTCCTTCAAAGACTACCTTAGGTAACAAGGGGACTAAGAAAAGCAGTGTAGTTCCATTGGAATCAAAACCATTTCTACGCAAGGGTTCGCGAATGGGGAATGGTACCGGTGATCCTAACAAGAAAAAAACTCCTACTAAGCTGGACAAGTCTCACAGAGATGGTGAAGATCGTATAGAAGATCAAGAAAGTGAGTTGGTTGTCAATGTTTCTGACTCGGCCAGTCGGCATTCAGACGGGGAGACGATGACACCTAGTCATCATAATGCTGCTACAGAATCAGACCCTCAGAATCAGATAGATAACCATTTGCTATGTGGCGAGACAGAAAACTTAGACCGGGATCCTGGTGCCGGAGATACCTTAACATATGTAGAAGAATCTTCTTTGAACGTAAGCAATGAAGAAGAATCAACCATATCACCTTCAGCCTGGGTAGAGACAGAAGAGGATCTGGAGCAGCCAAAGCCATGTGAGGATAGCAATTTTCATTTTAAACCTGCATCTCTGGCCATTGCTGCACCAGCAGGATCAACTAGTCCACGTGTTCGCCATTCTCTATCACAGATGCTTCAAGAAGAAATTAGCGAACCTGACATTTGTGAGTGGGGAAATGCTGAGAATCCTCCTACCATGCTATACCAAAAAGACGCACCCAAAGGTTTCAAAAGACTTCTGAAATTTGCTCGGAAGAGCAAAGGAGATACAGGTTCTACAGGCTTGTCTAGTCCGTCTGTTTTTTCTGAAGGAGAAGATGATGCCGAGGAGCTTAAAAATTCTAATAAAAGGAATGCCGACAATCTACTGAGAAAGGCTGCACTCAACGCAAAAAGCTATGGACAACCAAAAAATTCAGTACATGAAGGATATGACTATTTAGGTACTAGTAATATTTTTGCCTTTCTGTTTTTTAGTTACTTCCTCTCATTCAAACCCAATGGCAATACAATTTTAATTTTGGTGTCTTCAATGTTGTCAATTTCTGGTAATATCAATTCTTTCCCTAACATGTGTTTGAAAAGCTCAAACATTTGATGTTTTCCTTGTGTTCCTCCTCAATTTTGTACTCAATTTAGTGATTTAGTGATAACCGATACAGTTTTAGCTAGAAGTTTCTGTGATTTAGTGGTTTTATTTTTTATTTTTTTACCAATTATGTGATTTAGTTATTTCAGGCATATCTTGGTTAATCTTTTAAAAATTCTGAATAATAACATCCTTGGAACTGGGAACTCAATAAGACTGAAATGAAAATAAAAAAGATCGTATCCTAATTTCATGCTGCTAGTTTCTTTGTGCTATCTTTTATGTTGCACTTGACTGATTAAAAAATAAGCTATTTTTCAGATTGAGATACCTTCCTTGTGTCAATATTCTTATCATTTATAAATTTCTGCCATGCAGCAAGAGATGATGGCAAGGGTTCCCACAAGATGCAAGGCGGCCGTGATTCAGGTGCTGGTACAGCCACAAGAGGTCAGTCTTCATTCCATGACTGACTAAGAGTTGTAAAAATGATTTTCATGATCTTTATGCCACGGAAATATGGAATGACACATTTTTCTTCTGAGCAGTGATGATCCTCACTAATTCCTCCTCTTGTTCATGTTCCAGGATCAAGGTCATTCTTTTCTCTTTCAGCTTTTAGGGGAACCAAACCATGAGTCAAAGATTCATTATTTTTCGACTATGCCATCGTCCTGGGAACATGTCCATTGCATTAGTATGGAGTTCTCTCCTTTACTCTCTTGCATCAACGATTGCTAGATCAGTAATTATTCCGAAAGATTAGTGATAGTTCTCAAATGTAGCGGGGTTGGGTGGAATCAAATGTTGTAAATTCATTAAAATTGTGTCTGAGTTATTCTATTTATTTGCTCCAAAATTATAATTCATATGATCCTACCTCGGCTCCTAGAAAATTTATCGGTTCGATCGATTTTGATCATCAAGATATCAATTTAGAAATCCGCATCCATTTGTGTGCAACAACAGGACTGGTTTTTCACAACTGTTGATCCGAAACTGCATCCGACCGGATACTTCCATGTGTTGGTCAGTGTGTCGATTTTAAGTCGGATTGCGGGTCCGTGTATTCACATTTCCAACTTCCAGGCAATGGATTTGGATCCTCTTCAATTATTCTCCCATGTTTTCTCTCCAATTATTAATCTATCCAATTATTCTTTCATGTTTTCTCTCTAATTGTTAATCTAAAAAACATCTTTTTCATTTGTGAACTACTAGATTAACAATTGGAGAGAAAACATGAGAGAATAATTGGAGAGAATCTAAATCCCCAGGCAATTACCATACTGCAAACTGATAAAAGGTAAAAGTGGTCCATATGTACCATACAAAGTTAGATCGAAATGATTTGGGGTTTCCCTCCCTGCATTATTGTTCACTAACATCTCATTTATAGCCATTCATATGGATGTTGTGGTCCGAAAAAAAATTGCTCACATGATTTGGACATTAAACAAATAAATTGAATTCAATTGGATTTGGTTGGACTGTGCAGAGAATTTAATATTATTAGCTCATTTCACCCATCACAGTTTTTTTTTTTTTTTAAAGAAAATAGGGTCCAAATGGCAAGCCAACTGCAACGTCCAAGATAGATTAAAATAAAAGATAGAACAAAAAAAAGTTGGGGGATATGAACCTGGTCCAGACAAACCACACAAAAATGTAGTAACAGCCCGGAAGGGAATGAAAAATACAATTCAACTACAACTGTGGTTAAAAAACAACCTTAACATGTATAAAATAAAAACAGAAGCAAATTCACTCACCGTAGACACTACCTAGCAAATTTGCACATGAACTCGAAACCAAAATAGCAAAAAAAAAAAGATGTTGAGTGAGATTTTGCGACTGTAAGGAATGATGCCGAATGAACCGACCACCAGCACATACACGTCCACGAACCAACAACCCCCTGGGACAACACACAGCAAGACAAAGCGACCCTTTCGAGCCAAACAAACTAACACTGCTGCAAACAAATCCAAGAGAACCCACAACTGCGACGAAGTCAAGAACAACAAACCAACAGACGGTTGGAAAGTTGATAACCAACGGAGGAGACAAACAACTCCAACGCAAACCCATCCACCGCCGAAAAACGCAGAAACAGCTTCACAACAGTTATGATAAAACAACTTATCCCAATCCTAAGCACCACCAAAATGCGACAGAACGGGACAAACTTTGGAGATCTTCACCGGAAGCAGGAAAACACCATCGCACAACCATGAATAAAACATGATTAGAACAAAACCATCAGTAACCCAAGAACAATCAACCCTCACGGGTATAAGACACAAACTCTGGAACCATCGGCGTGGCAGCCACTGTAAAACAGCGAAAAGCACTAAAGAACAACCAATGGAACCAGAGTTGAAAAGGTGAAGAGGTGGTACGGAGGAAGGACCTTGTCGCACCACCACCATCCAAGCTTACCTGTTGAACGGCGATGTTTGGATTTACGGGAGAGGAATAAGAAATGCGGTATGAGTTTCTTTTTGGGAGAAGAGAGTAATTTGATGGAGGTGCATATACCCATCCCAAATTGGGTTACTGTGTTGAGTTTATTAACTTTTTCTGAATAATAAACTTATAAAATGATGTTTATTTGTGTACTTACATTCAAAATATCATTCCTTTAGTCGTCGAATAGACCGAATTTGATAAATTGAAAAAATATGGATGCCTAACGTAATTGATCTTAGATCGGCTCGTGTTGCATGCAATTCAATACCTACCCAACTCATTTTTCAAACTAATAGCATGTCTTGCAAATTTAGTTTTGCATAAAATCATATTAACCAAATTAATTTTGAATGAGATAGCACATAGCTCTTCCCGCTTAAACTACAAGTCTATGACTGTTTAGACATTTTGTGAAGCTAAGTCAGACATTTAGCTCTTCCAACCTAAGGGGAGGATACTATGGGACTTCAACCCAAGCATGCACAACTCTCCCTATGGTTGATTTAGATCATGGCCTCAAGATCAAGAAGAGCCAGCCATACATAGACAAAAAGGCAAACTAACAATGATCCACATCAGATGTTGAGATGATGATATTAGAGGATACATTTGATGCAGTCTTCTCAGTTTTAATAAAAGTTTAAACAATATAGATACTTAATTTTACTTTGTTATCTTTATTAGTCAACAATAGTTCCTAGTTCCTACTAAGCATAACATGTTTCCTTTTAGCTTTTTCAACAGCCACCAGAAGTTTTCCACTATATCCTATGTCTCATTCTCTCTTATAATGTTTCCCATATTCATGAAACTAGGTTATGAAAGAAAAATGTCCAGGTTCGATTGTAGTTATAGTGTTATACTTCAAACAATTAACATTTTTCCTTGAGAACCAAAGGTGTGATCCCTTCTCAAGTTCTCATTACAGCAAGCCTCAAATTCCATCCAAACAGATTTTGAGATGAACTTTAAAAATATATTTCCTCCTCTTTTAGTTTAAATTTAACCATATCATCACTGACTGCCGAGCTGCTCGGATTATATTGAGTAATTTTCCTTGAGGCTGTTGACTATTGCCTGTCATTTTTGAGCTGTGATTGACAATTTTTTCCTATTACTTTATAGCTCACTTTTCTGGAAAAGCATTTGGATGGAGAGCATTCACTGAAAATTCTAAATTTCTTTCCTAAGGTACTGAAGATGGGGAAAGACCAAGTCTGCATGAAGTCCATAATAACACGAGAAGATAGCACCTATCCGACTAATGCTGTCGACAGCACTATCATCACCCAAGGAAAGTTGGACGGATGAAAGCTTCACAAGTTCATAAGCAATAACAATATCATCAGGATCATATAGCTTCTCCAGAATCTGCAACGGACAAAAGAATGAATTACTTTAATCACATCATACTTGAAAAGTCTGATTAATTTGATAACCATGTTGGAAATGCATTCACTCAAACACAACATAATATAACACGTCAACAACCAAACTTCTACTCCCCCACCATTTTTTTTTGTTTTTTTGCAGAGTGCCAGAAATCAGCCAACCTATAGGGCTTGTCAAAAACAAAAATTACCTGAATAGATGCTTTACAATGATCGGCGGATAATTGTAGTTCTCCCACTAAACAAAAAGCTTGGGCTAGGTTGTCTTCTGCCTGCACACAGCAGATCATGTACAGGAAAATGAAAGTTAAACCATCATATTCAAAACACGAGACCTTGTTTGTAAATCACAGTCCATGCCTATCAATAGAGGTCAAACAAACATAAAGAGATAGAAGGGAGTGTAGATCTGCTTACACTATTAAGTGTTAGACACTTAAAAACACCATTAATAACATCGTAAAAAGTATAAACATTAGGTTTCACACATCCTAGCATTGAATGTGTATTTGGATTAGTGTATGTTGAGTTCAAGAAATCTTTTAACCAAGCTTCAGGAGAATGCTTTTACAGAACAAAACAAAAACAAAAAAAACTACTCAAAACATGTGGTGAATTGTGTGATATTATCATGCATGCCAAGTTGAGATTGTAGGAGAATTGTGATAAATATAATTTGATTCTCCGTGTTTTTACTTTATTCTCTTTATTTTTATTTGATTTGATTCTGTCATTATTAGTCCTAATTAGTAACAGGAAAACTACTAGTGTAATATCTTTTTCAATATAAACGATTCAATAATGTAGTAATAAAATATGAAAGTATTATTCCATTCTAGTAATAAAATATGAAAGTATTATTCCATTATTTTCCATAGAGATCAATCAAGCATTCGTCAATCGTATGTATGTAATCTAATAGTTGGTATTTACTTAAATTTTGAAATAGCTATTACATGGTAAAATGGAGTAATTATATGAAGCATCAACCATTTTTTAAAATTTTATGACAGTTGGATTATTGACACAACAAACATATGAAAACTGTACTTAGGATGGAGAAATTTTTGTGAAGGCTTGAACTTACCTCTGCAATAACCTTATTGTATGCATGCAAATTTGATCTCAGCAAATGAAGAGATCTCAAAGCGTCTGAAATGGAAGTACTTGTAATTTCTTTTGACAGTATTGCATCCTGCAGCCTGTCATTTCCATATTTCAGTCTGTATACTGTTGAAAAGTTAAGCAGCCATCTAATATTCACTATGAACTCATGCATGACTGGTAACTAGAGTATTTATCCAGCTAACCCCCCAACTGGAAACTGTTGAAAAATTAAGCAGCCATCTAATATTCACTATGAACTCATGCATGACTGGTAACTAGAGTATTTATCCAGCTAACCCCCCAACTGGAAACTGTTGAAAAATTAAGCAGCCATCTAATATTCACCATGAACTCATGCATGACTGGTTACTAGAGTATTTATCCAGCTAACCCCCCAACTGGAAACTATTCAATAGTAGTTCTGATTAATTTTCAGAGGTGAGAGAAAAGCTGTAGTTCAGAAGCTGTTATTAAGATCCAAATTGAACAATGCGTACCTTTTAATGCATATTAAGGCTTTATCAACTGTGGCACGTGATGCCTCCAGATCACAGTAAGAACCACATTTCAAACAGTATCCAGGTTGAATATGAATAGAGGCGTCATTTTGGTTAAATGCGTGAAGACATACTTCATAGATGTCATCCTTCTTGATAACCTGACAGAGCAAAGTGTTTCAATGGGAGAAAATAGCTCTAACACAGAACCATATAGCCAACCTCACAATTCCTAAATGCTAAGCAACAACATATGTGACTTCATGTAAATGCAAAGTCGCTCAACTCAAAATACATTTATAATGTAGAAGAAGTAGTAATTAACAATCGATAATGTCCCTCAAAATGGCTTACTTTGTTAGCAATAGGGAAGTGTTTGATTTTCTGCTTTTCACACTCAAGTACTCTGCTTTCCAACACTGCGCCGGAACAATTTGGTTTGACACAATGAAAAGCATTGAGGACAATGTCAGATAGATTAACTTCTGAACAACCAGTACATTGACAATGAAATGCGTATTCATCTTTGAGAAAATTTTGGCGATCTTTACAATCCCACAATCCAACCTGCAAAACAGAACTATAATTTTTAATTTTTTTTACAATAACTATATTTGTATATTGAATCATTGAACAAGGTGTTTATACAGCAGACTTGATTGTTGAAGAAAGTCTGATGAAACAAACTTTTCTTCCCTGTTTTGCTTTTTTTTTTTCTCCATGTTGAGTGGAAATGATTGTAACCCATATGCTGTGCAAGTACAACTCATGTAACTAGGGAGGTTTGCTAAAAGCTCAACAGTTGTTACAATTGCTTCAAAATGGTTAGCATTCCAAGATTGGGGTCAATCCTACTCATGTGAGGCTATAGAAGTGTGTGATTCTGATAGAATTATGAATAGCAACGTGGGCCTTAATGCTGATAGGCCCAGAGCTGGTGGGTGGAAAGTGTACACCAGGAAGAGGACAAAAGGAATGAAAAGGAATTAAGAATGACGCGGCAATAATTGGTTGAGGAATTCCATGTGCAGCAAATCATCTATATATTGACAGCTTTAGCATAGGAGTGAGGCATGCAGAAATATTCCTAGTATTGTGGGGTCATCTAGTGTGACTTGGGGAGCACTGTGTGCTTGGGGATTGGTAGCCACTACCAGTTTGTCATTTTCCTTATTTTGCCATTGCAACAATATTCTGTAATTGAGAAACCATTTAATACAATTGCAGTTCTTATCCATATTATCCTTTCATATTCATCTATTTTACTATTTGATTTATACACAAACCCATCAATTGGTCCGACCTCCCGGATACAAACACACATCAGTAATATTACTCTGTTCTGTTAAGCGTTACCATGGAAGCTCGAGTTGTAGTGTTGGAGACAGAAATGGGAGAAATGAAGGGAATGCTGAGACATTTGATTGACGCTGTTGCTGATTTGAACACGAAGATGGGTAAGAAACCCAACGAGCCGACGGCGGAGGAATCAAGCGGTGGTTCATCACAAGCAGAATCCCGCTTGGCTGGAAAGAAGGTAAAACTCCCGTTGTTCGACGGAGAGGATCCGGTTGCGTGGATTACCCGTGCCGAGATCTACTTTGAGGTACAAAACACGGAGGATGTGATGCGTGTGAAGCTTGCACGTCTGAGCATGGAAGGTGCAACCATTCATTGGTTCAACGTTTTGAAAGAGACGGAGGACGATTTGTCGTGGGAGAAGCTGAAACGGGCTCTGATTGCTCTTTATGGAGGAAGACGTTTGGAGAACCCTTTTGAGGAGTTATCAACCTTAACTCAGAAGGGTAGTGTGGAGGAGTACATCGAATCCTTCGAGTTGTTATCATCACAGGTCGGTAGGCTTCCGGAAGAACAGTACCTAGGGTACTTCATGAGTGGACTAAAGCCTCAGATTCGTAAGCGGGTGCGAACGTTGAATCCTCGTAGTCGCATGGAGATGATGCGTGTTGCGAAGGATATTGAAGCAGAGCTGTACGATGGAGATGATGACGGTGATCGTCGTAGTGTGAGAAAAGGGGGGTATCAGCGCTTTGACAAAAAAGATTGGGCCGGCCCATTAAGCAACAAAAATGGGTTTCAACCCAGAGATCCAAACCGTTCGTTTCAAACGGGTGGGTCGAACTCAAACTCAAAACCCGGATCGAGTGGATCTAACTCTAGTCCTGCATCGTCTTTTGCATCGACGACTCGCAAAAGTGATGGGACCCAACGTTCCGGCACGGCGGAGAGGTGGAAGGGAGTACGAAGCATGAGCAACGAGGAGTATGAGGAGTGTCGAGTTAAGGGATTGTGTTTCAAATGTAAGGGAAAATTTCACCCCACCTTACATAAGTGCCCTGAACGATCTTTGAGAATGTTGATATTGGGAGATGGTGAAGTTATGACGGAGGAGGGTGAGATTGTGCGATTGGAGGAGGCCTCGACTGAGGATGAAGAGGAGGTCGGAGTAGAGTGCAAACTGATGGGGGTTCTAGGCAGTTTGGGAGAAATTCACACTATGAAGGTTGAAGGTCAGATACAAAATGTGGCGTTGCTTGTGTTAATTGATAGTGGAGCAAGCCACAATTTCATTTCACCAAAACTTACAACTGCTTTGGGTCTGGTTATCACACCTACAACAGCAAAGAGCATCAAATTAGGTGATGGTCACAGGGTCAAAACTAGTGGTTTATGCAAGGGGATCCAAATGAAGCTGGGAGATATTGAGGTGAAGGTAGATGCTTTGGTGTTGGATTTGGGTGGAATGGATATGGTTTTGGGGGTTGCTTGGTTGAGTACTCTTGGCAAGGTAGTAATGGATTGGAAAGCTATGACTATGCAATTTGACCATTGCAACCAACTGGTCAAGTTACAGGGTCTAGGTAATCAGATAGTAAGACAAGGCTATTTGAATTCTTACCTTGAAGACAGTCATAACAAAGCTGGTGGTGATGTATGGAGTTGTGGAGGAGTTCAATTTCAATCCATGGAGGCAGCAATTCCTAAAGATTTGATTCCCATTTTGAAGGAATTTAATGATGTATTCAAAGAGACTATCCAGCTGCCACCTGAAAGGAGTCAAGTACACCATATCAATCTTTATCCTAATCACGGTGTCATTAATGCTAGACCTTATAGATATCCCCATCATCAGAAAGAAGAAATTGAGAAGCAAGTAGCTGAACTGTTGCATGCTGGTGTGATCAGGCCTAGTATGAGTTCTTTTGCTAGCCCTGTTATTCTTGTCAAGAAAAAAGATAAAAGCTGGAGGATGTGTGTTGATTACAGAGCTTTGAATAAAGCTACTATACCGGATAAGTACCCTATTCCTATAGTAGATGAATTATTAGATGAGTTATATGGAGCTACTATTTTCTCTAAAATTGATCTAAAATCTGGTTACCATCAGATTAGAGTGCACAATGATGATATTCCTAAAACGGCCTTTAGAACACACAATGGCCATTATGAATATTTGGTGATGCCGTTTGGTTTAATGAATGCTCCTGCAACCTTTCAAGCTACTATGAATGACCTCTTCAGACCCTATTTGAGGAGATTTGTATTAGTTTTCTTTGATGACATATTGATATATAGCAGGAATTTATATGAGCATCAGGAACACTTAAAGCTAGTCTTGTCTGCACTCATGGCTAATTGTTTTGTTGCTAATCAGTCCAAATGCAAGTTTGGATGTGAGCAGGTTGATTATCTTGGTCATATCATCTCTGGGGAAGGTGTGGCTGTTGACCCGGAGAAAGTAAAGTGCATTTTAGCTTGGCCAGTCCCAAAGAATGTGAAGGGAGTTCGGGGTTTTTTGGGACTCACTGGGTACTACAGGAAGTTCATTAAAGATTATGGTAAGTTGGCTAAACCACTGACAGAGCTTACAAAGAAAGATAATTTTTTATGGAATGCAGAGGTCAACAAGGCATTTCAAACATTAAAAAGGGTTATGACCACTCCTCCAGTACTGGTGTTACCTAATTTTGATCTTCCTTTCGAAGTTGAGTGTGATGCAGCAGGAAGGGGTCTGGGTGCTGTACTCATGCAACAAAGGCAGCCTATTGCATTCTTTAGCAAAGCCTTGTCTGAAGGAAACCTTGCTAAATCTGTGTATGAAAAAGAACTAATGGCCTTAGTATTATGTATCCAACATTGGAGACATTATTTGTTGGGCAAAGAGTTTGTTGTTTACACAGACCATAAGAGTTTGAAACACTTCCTACAGCAGAGAATTTCATCCCCAGACCAGCAATGTTGGTTGGCTAAGTTACTTGGTTATCAATTTGAAGTCAAGTACAAACCTGGTTTGGAAAACAAAGCAGCTGATGCCTTATCACGATGCTATGATGAAGGAGAAATGCAGTCTATCATCTCTTATCCATCATGGGTTGATAGACAGAAACTCTTAGATGAAATTGCTTCTGACCCCTATATCATCAAGTTGAAACAAACAGTTCAAGAAGCACCAGGTACCAAACCTGGATTTGTTATACAACAAGGGATTCTGCTGTATCATGGACGGTTGGTGATCTCACCACAGTCTCCATCCATTCCTTGGTTGTTGGAGGAATTCCATTGTACTCCATCAGGAGGGCATTCAGGTTTTCTAAGAACTTATAGGCGCTTGGCTGATTCCTTATATTGGGTGGGAATGCAGAGGAGCATAAGGGATTTTGTCCGGGCCTGTGATGTTTGTCAGAGACAGAAGTATAATGCCACAACTCCTGGAGGTCTCATTCAACCTTTACCAATTCCAAATGCTGTTTGGGAAGACTTATCCCTTGATTTCGTGACTGGACTCCCAAAATCAAAAGGTTATGAGGCGGTGCTAGTAGTGGTGGATAGGTTATCAAAATATAGTCATTTTATTTTGTTAAAACATCCATACACTGCTAAGTCTATTGCTGAGATTTTTGTCAGAGAAGTGGTTAGGCTACATGGAATCCCAAATTCCCTAATCAGCGATAGAGACCCTATTTTTGTTGGTCATTTCTGGATGGAATTGTTCAAACTACAGGGCACAAGGTTGAAGATGAGCTCTTCTTATCATCCGGAAACCGATGGCCAAACCGAGGTGATTAATCGATGCTTGGAAGGATATCTCAGGTGTTTTGCTGCTGATCACCCAAAAACTTGGTCCCACTGGATCCCTTGGGCCGAGTTTTGGTATAATTCCACTTTTCATGTGAGCATTGGTAAAACCCCTTTTGAAGTAGTCTATGGAAGGAAAGCCCCTCAAATCGTGAAATTTCTGACCAATGAGACTAAAGTGGATGTTGTGGCTTTAGAGCTGAAGGACAGGGATGAAGCACTCAGTCAACTCAAGCAGCATTTATTGAAAGCCCAGGAACAGATGGCAAGCTACGCCAACAAAAAGAGGAGAGATTTGAGCTTTGTAGTGGGTGAATGGGTTTTCCTAAAGCTTAGACCTCACAGACAACAGTCACTCGTGCGCAGAATTAACCAAAAGCTGGCTGCACGATTTTATGGACCCTTTCAGGTGGAGGAGAAGATTGGTGAAGTGGCTTATCGCTTGAAATTACCTGCTGAGTCTAAGATACATCCTGTATTCCATGTTTCTTTACTCAAAAAAGCTGTAGGGAGTTATCATGATCAAGGTCAGCTACCTAAAGAATTGGATATTGATGATACCGCTGACTTTTACCCGAAAACAGTGCTGGGGTCTCGTCTTACCAGGGTAGGGGATACTGATGTTCAGCAGCATTTGATTAAATGGAAGCATAAGTCAGTGGAGGATGCAACTTGGGAAGACACTGCAATGCTGCGAGGTCAATTTCCTGATTTCTGCCTTGAGGACAAGGCTGTTGCTGAGGAGGAGGGAGTTGATAGAATTATGAATAGCAACGTGGGCCTTAATGCTGATAGGCCCAGAGCTGGTGGGTGGAAAGTGTACACCAGGAAGAGGACAAAAGGAATGAAAAGGAATTAAGAATGACGTGGCAATAATTGGTTGAGGAATTCCATGTGCAGCAAATCATCTATATATTGACAGCTTTAGCATAGGAGTGAGGCATGCAGAAATATTCCTAGTATTGTGGGGTCATCTAGTGTGACTTGGGGAGCACTGTGTGATTGGGGATTGGTAGCCACTACCAGTTTGTCATTTTCCTTATTTTGCCATTGCAACAATATTCTGTAATTGAGAAACCATTTAATACAATTGCAGTTCATAATGCACAAACCCATCAGATTCATTTGGTATATAACTTCTTTAATACTTTCCTTAATTTTATGTGGGCAATGACTCCATTTTTTCTATGGGATGATCATTAGTTGCAACAATCTCCTAGTAGTGGGCTTGGGCATGTACTAGTAGTTACAACAACAATATCTGACCTAACTCTTTGTATAAAATAAGTTTATGTGCTTATATCATAATGCACGCTGTATCAATATTTCAGTACAAACTTAGGGATGCTTGATTAATGGCTTTCTATATTGAGAAAAATGTATAGACATGATTCAAATCTGAAGTCCCAACAAAAAAATACTAAACAAGTAATAAGAATGGCAAGTGTAATTACCAAAATTAAGTTACCTGTGGACCATAAGACAATTCCAGCTCACACCCAGCTGCTACAACTTTTGTTGTTCGTAAATAGAGTGTGCGTGAAAGAAAATATGCATGAACATTTGGCTGGCAAGAATGGTTGAATAAACTGCCAGCTTTATAAATAGCTTTACCCACCCTGACCTGGGAGATATAACGGAATATGGCTCAGAATCAAGAAGGATATCACCAAAAAACTTGTCATCACCAACGATGTCTAAACTATCATAGCAGGATTTGCAGAGAAAATTGTGTAAATAAATATAGAACAAGCAAATAAATGTATAAAGAAAGAAAAAGATGCAACAAATTGATAATATATGTGCAGCGAAACATGTACCTGTTCCACATTACTAGTTAAATGTACATTGGAATGAAATGGAAATCCTCCAGATTGATCTGACAGTCCATGAGCATCTATTGATTTTAAACGAACAACAGTCATACAATTCACTTTAATCTGAGATATAACTATGACAACCTGTATTGACAAAGCAAGAAGAAATTTTATTATGATTGATTATTGAAATGATTAAATACAAAAAATATCGTAATAAATTGATTTCTTCAACAACAAATACTTGCCCTATCATATTAGAAAAGTATTCTGCTATACAAGGTTTATGATGATTCTGCTATGATACGATTGTTATGTTATTGTACAAATAGACACGTCCACACACCCCAAAAAAAAGTGCAAAAATAACCTGTGATATAGAGATTCCGTTGATGGAAACCATAGTTCCATAAGAGTGTTTAAGACAATATAACAATACAATGGCGTATATATGTGAATCCAATTTACTTTCAAATGGCATATGTTCGTAACAATGAGAAAGTTCCTGCACAGTAAGGATAGAAGCTATAAGCATCCAGATACTCATACTCAAACTACAATGATGCAATCAACTAACAAAAATGCAAGCAATTAAAACATACCAGCTTTTCCACAAAACTTGCGATATCTCCAGACAAACTCTTCGACAAAAACTTTGCTAGAACTCTGCCGGCCAAAACTATCTCAGAAGGCAGTACAGCAGGCCAATGTACCCCTTGACATTCATGTTTATGTTCAGTAACATCATCAATCTTTTGTTCACAATCATTGTATTGAATCACTTCAGCAGCATATTTTCCAATATCGCGGGGTAAGTTTTTAAGAATATTACTATCTTCTGTGGAAATCCTGAACATTTCCCCGCCTGCCTTTATCTGGCATTGCTGGGAGCAGTACAATGGTATTGAACATGATATACAAGGAACTCTATCAGCAGGTAGGTCATTAAAGCAATAATGGCAATGAGTTTCCCGACATTGTTTTAATATTATCTGGAAAAGAAAAACACTGTCCAATTAAACAAACCTATTGATCTCAAGAAGATTGAATGCTTATAAGTTATAAGCTGGGGACAACAAAAATAAATCATGTTCCTATTTGCTTACAAATTTGCTAATATAAGAAGCAAACTCTTATAGTTATTATAGATGACAAGTGTGAATTTCTTCGAATTAGTTGGGTTACAACTTTGAGATCTGAACTGCTGCTAATTACAGTTTCAAGGGAGGTCAGGACTAGTCTCCAGTTCTCTGGAAAGAAAATCAGGCATTTAAAAAATGATGAATGACAGATCATTTGCAATGGAACCCCTTGTGCTTGCCTCCAATTGAAGCAATCATTTCCCTAAACTTGTATGATTGTGTAAACACATATTTCTACTTTCAATTTAAGTATTCAATTTTAAAAGCATTGTGCATCTGACATGCATAAGATGTTTAAAATAAACTTGATATTACAAAGAAAATAGCGGCTTCTTACTGTAGCATAAGGTTCTTCAGCATGAACCAACGAACCTGGTGAAACATCATGTGGCGGCACCATGCCTCTTCCTTTATCAGGCATGGAGACACTTCGCAGCTTTATTTGAGGCAACTCACCTGCCAAAAATGCAATGCCATCTTACTATCCCAAAAAGAGAGAAAAATTAAATGGATCTTTCATAATTATATGCAAGGACTATACCATAGAGAATATATATGAATTACACCAGATGTAAAAGAGCATTGAATAGCGGTCAGGACAAACAAAATGTGACCGACAAGGCCCCAATTGTTTCCGAACAGGTTTACATATTATAAATCTTTGATTGAAGTTTTCTATCATAGTAGTTTATTAATATGGGTTCAAAGTAAAACATTTGATGTGAATTAATTGCTGAGGTAAAGTTCTGAGAGAATGGAGAAGGGTTGGTTCAAGAAATACCTAACTCGTCTAGCATACATACAATCTCAAACGTTTGCACGCATTTCATTCCAGGAATGAGAAAAATAAAGGTCGTCTTGATATATGCAAGTGACATTTTGAAGGCTTTTTAGGGATGAAAAAGCAACATATAAAGAGAAAGGAAGCCGCATGTTTAAATAAAAGTCGCAGGGGGGTTTCAAGAGAAGTTTAAGTCTACTTCTGCTCCAAAACGTGAGTTGTTTTCTCAGGTCCAGATAAGGTGAATAATTAAATTCTATTAAGGAAAACAGTGTCTTGGCTAATTTTCTTGGAATTGATCACTGAACCCTAGTTTCATTCATTTTCTAGTCTTTTGCTTTTAAAACTAATTTGTCAGGCTTAAATTTGGGCAATTATTTTCCCTTAAAGATATCCAAGATTGAATTGGCATCTCCAAGCTCTAAACCTACACATAAATATTTCAATCCTTCCTCTGCAACCCTATAGATACCTACTATTACTATAGGCTCATCTCCGCGTATGTTTTACATCAACATACTGTTTCCAGGATTGAAGTACATATATTGGTTTCGGCATGAGTAACAAATGATTATGGACATATATATTTTGGACATAAAAAGGAAAGACACAAGCAAACCAAAGAATTACTCAGAATACAATAGCGAAACATTATGAATTCAAAATGCAAGATGTTACTTTTTAAACATACTTCAAATGATATTACCATAACGAAAGTGCAATCAACAAAGGCTTGACCAATTTGCCAGCTGCTTAACAAGGAAAGCTTCTTACCCACTGTAATCAAGCTGTTCTCCTTATGTTGCGTCTGTACAGCTATACTTGTGTTCTTGGATTGGTCTAAAATAATTTTCAGCTCACTTTCTACTTCTCTCTTCCCACCGGTTGACGATTCGACACTCTTAGCTATATTTAAGTCATAGATTGCATCTCTATTATTTCCCAATGAAACGTTTGCCTTTCCTCTTCTATACCATGCCTGACGCCAGAATAATAGAATTATCAAAAGAAGAATAAAAACTATAATTCAAGCTTGCATCCTTGCTCTTTAGAATAGCCAACTACAGAAAACATCAAAACACACAACAAACCTGAAAATTTGTGTCGCAACAGAGACTGATCATTAGGATGAGGAAGCAAAGCATGTCAAAATACACATCAATTCAAATTATCAAGTTTGCAAGTGATGTCAACCCCAATAAACTTCCCATATGGCAATGAGGCAAGGGGAAAAGAAAACTAATTGCTTTGTTTTGATAACTTAACTCATATATAGACACATACACACAAGAAGAATAAGTTAACCATATTTCTTTAACCACTCATAAACAACATAACCTACAAACATTCATTCCACATATATCATAACAAACTTGATACATTACACAGAGATGTGGGTGTGTGAGTGTTTCCATCAGGAAGCAGCACAGACAAAAATAAGCTAATGCTATTTTTTTTAACCACTCATAAATAATTTAATCTACAAACATTTATTGTGAGCATATCTAAACAAACCTGATATAAATAGCCAAGTACATAAAACAAATAAACTATGATAATAAAATGGTAACTTAAGCAAAACGCACCTTTGCATAGCTTGGACATATCTGAAGAGCTCGATTGCAGTCTCGCAAACATTCTACTAAAAGATTCATTTTCTGAGCACACACATGCATTTGCATAAATGGAAATTACATCAAGCCTTGTATTTCATAAAAAAATTATTGTGAGTGTAGTTAGGGTAAGGCTAACATTAAAATGGAACTTACATGCAATACAGTAGCTCGATTGATATACAATGTTGCAACCAGATTAGTTTTCATGTCACCACCAACTTCAAAAGGAGCCCTGCGCAATGCCTATATCTCAAATGACAAAAATAGAGTAAGGAACTATACTAATGAACCAAATTCAAAAAAGAAAAAAGTTCAGTTCCATTACAGTTAAAACTTGGAATTAACAATTTCATTGCAGAGCAATTATTGGTACACTCTTACAGAGCCGGTCTGTAACAGGTTTTTTCATCGAAAAAAAAATTCACTTTTTAAAACAAAATAATCACTTTTAGAAGTTTTCGACCATTTGTTGACGATTTAAAAAAAAATAATAATAAGAATCTAAAAATTGCTTCAAATGAGAAACTCTTTTGTGTAATTTCTCCAAAAAAAATTCTTTTTTTTTTTCATAAATCATAACCAATTTTTCTAAAAAAGTGATTTTTATTATGGTAAACAAACACAAAACAACTTAAATTTAATCTCTATATTAGTAAATATCAAAATCACTTTTTTTTTTATAATCAGTGACAAATAGGCCTCAATTCAACTATGAAAGAATAGGATACGACATTTCAATCATTTCATAAAGAAAAAATGTCATTAATAAATAAAAAAGAATGCAGTACCTGAGTATAATAATCGAGAGCCTTCGCATAATGAGCGTCGGAGAAGCATTGATTACCAAACTGCTTATATTCCAAAGCAGCTTCTTGACTCTTACCGCACAGTGCATAGCTTGGGTCAGCAAGTTCAGTCACAATCTGAAAACAGCGAAAGAGTAATTATTAGGGATTTGTTGAAATGAGAGAAATTAGTAGTAATTAGTAGTAGTAGTAGGTACCTGGTGAAATGGTTGAAAATGAAGAAAGAAATGATGAAGAGAAGAACAAGTGTCGCGAAGAGTATCTTCTACATTGCTGCTATCCCTAATTGCTTGTTTTAGTTCATTTGGAATTGCACCTTTCAGAGTCTCCATTTTCTTCTTCTTCTGCAAATAACTTTCCTTTGTTCCTTTTTCGGTTCTCTTTCCCTCTCTTTCTTCTCACTTCGCTAATATATCAAATACCCTCTTCGTCTGTTAACTCCGTCTATTTTGATGAAGTGGACGTTAACTGAGTATGTGACAACCGTCAGTCAAACTCCAAGAACACATAAAACCAACATTGTGTGAAGCCCGGAATGACAGATCCGAGAAACTAAACCCAGAAACAGAATCACAGTGAAACTAGTGGTGAATAAATTAGGGTTTTGGATCAATTTGTGGTTTTGCTTTGCTGGATTTTGCTCGAGTTGAGATGGATTCTTTTGGTGTTAAAGGAGCATTGAGTGTTGTTGTTGATTAAGGTTATGTCATCAATATAGACAGAGTTAACAGACGGAGGGGGTACTTGATTGACATTTTATAATTTCAGGGGGCTATTTGTCTATTTCCAAATTTCAGGGGGGTATTTGACGAATTTTGAAATTTCAGGGGCATTTGACATTTCATTCTTATTTTTTTGGTCTTGGTGTTTCAAACTTTAATTACGACATCGTTAATATTTTGATGTTCAAATAACACAACTCGTTTAAAATATTGTGTAGTGTAATATAGGATAAATGAATGAATTAAGGTGGAGATTTTATTCCATACTTTGCATGTTTTATAAATAGACAAAAGCAAAATTTAATAACTTTCTCATAAAAATTATGATATAAATAAAGCAAGATAAAAACTTCATTTTCAATGTCAAATTTTAAATATTGAATTGACAAGTACTATATCATCACTCTAAAACAGTAAAATTTGTTTTTAAAATAATTATCTCTTGTAGTCATTGGGTTCACATTTATCGTAGTTCATTGATAATAAATTGGTATTGATCTAAGTAGATATTGTTTCGGATTGGACCAAGGATCAGCCACAAGTTGAATCAGGTTAACTGGATCATATTTAGCTGGGTAGATCATACGGTAGATACACCCACACACGATTACCACATGTTGGGTCACGTGGGCCGCCATATTCTGCTGCCCGATCATTAGTCAACACATGTCCATAGAACATATTCAGGAGCTCTATGTTCCTCCTAAATCTCTAATTCTCCTCCTATATAAAGATGTCTTATGGACCAGGTCAGATATGTATTTCTACTAATATTTTGGTTGCAATTGAACAATATAAATTCCGTTGCATTGATCCGTTAAATATTCATGTGGCATATTAGTGTCACGTGGCATTGTTGATGGTTCTAGTTAATTAAATGAAGCGTAAAATATGATTTTCATCTTTGTAATGTAGGCGAATTTAGGTTTTCATTCCTGGAGAAAAAAACTTTACGATTTACCCCTATAATTTCATATTTCTATCTTTTTGGTCTCTCATTTTGACACATTACACGAAAAGATGACGTGGCATTGAATATGCTAACTAGACCACCGCCACATTGGATTTTGACGTTGACTTTACTTTTTTTGTGAATTCTTTTTTAATTATTTTTTAGAGGAACTGAAACCAAAGGTAAAAATATGCATTTTTTGTGATTCATATAATTTTTATTCCGCAACTTTCAACATGAAGTCGAACTGGGATAGTGAAAAAGTAGAGGCTTGACAGCGTGGTGTTGGATGGAGAGGATGTGTAATAAGGAGAAGAGCAAATATCCCACTAGAGAGAAAAGAGATGCTAAGGTCGCAATGTGAGAGACACAGAGGAAGCAAAGATAGGAGAATGAAAGATGTATACGGTGGTGGTGGGCCATAAGAGGTTGTCGGCGACAGTTTATCGAGAGGGAAAAATTCTGCGGTGATGGAAAAAAAAAATTGAATGAAAGATTGTTTGGTTGGTGTGTGAAGAGTTGTAAATGATAGATTTTAGATTTTGTGATTTTGTTGGGTTTTTTGGCGTAGACAAAGGTGAATTTTCTTGGACAGTGTAGGAACGCATTCCTTTCGTTAATGATTTTTTAGGTTGAAGAATTAATTCTATGTTGAAACTTATTTGGTTTGAAATAAAGAGATGCAAATTGTTGAGTTTGAACTTTGAATGATTTTTCTGTGATTTTTTTTTCTTTCTTGAAGATAATAAAAGGTTTTTGAAATTTATGTGTTTTAAAATTAGTCCATGGTCATTTACGTCATTTCACATTATTTTTACTTTGAGTCAGACAAAAAAAATGCCAAGTTAGTATTCCTTACATGTGTGACAGTGTTCTATGAAGGTGGAAAAACACAAGAAGGGGGGGGGGGGGGGGTTGAATTGTGTTTTTGGAATTTAAAACTTTTTGGTTCTTAAGGTATTTAATGCAGCGGATTTAAAACAAATTCAAAGAGATGCTGAGAGAAAGAAAGATAGACACACAGATTTATCCTGGTTCCCTTCACAAATTGAAGGTACGTCCAGTCCCCTTGTTCTCAACAAGAGCTTTTCACTATAATCTTTACAAGATTACACTTTGCTCAAGCACACTTGCAAGAGACTTCTCAAATGCTCAAGTTACACTTAACGAGAGACTTCACAATCAAACTTAAAAACTAAGAATGAATGTTTAGGGACACTTGATATACTATCAGAGGTGTTTACAAAATACAACACAAATTGTTCTAAGACTTAGAATGACAGATTGAAAAATAGTGTCAGAATGCTTCTTAGTCTTTGAACGTAGTAATGGAACAGTAGTCATTTCTTCCTTGTGAGTCTTCTATTTATACTTGGAGGAAGATGATGACCGTTGCAGAAAGAGGTGTGCCAGCTGGAAAATACTCGTACAATTGTGATAGCTGTAGTTGCCTTCTTTGGCAAAGATATCCAATTCCACTACCTTGCTATTTGAATTATCACTCATCCATTTTGAGTAATAATAGTACAATAGTACGATCCTCAATTGCGCTCCACATATGGATAAGGTTAACGTTGTACTAACGAATATTCCTTCCTGTGGACGTGACAGAGCCTTGAAGTAGATTGTTCTTCAATCATTGGTTCTGATTATGTCAGTTCTTGAGTGACGTAAATTCCTTTTGCTTCAGATGTTGTTGTCATTGCTTCTTGAGGTTCTTTTGCTTCTGAATCCGTCAGAGCCTTGTTTTTGTCCTCAGAGGCACTTTCTTCGACATGCAAAATTTAAGCTTCTGATGAACAGTGATGTGCTTTCAGAGCTTGTTTTGGCTGGCTTCTCTGCTATTATTCATAGTGCTTCTGAATGAATTTTAACTTGTAATTCTGCACACTAGAATAATCATTAGTAATTCCAATTGTAATTTTAATACTTTGTTATCATCAAAACCACTTAAAACATTAGAGGTTCATGTCAGACCCACTTTGTTCCAACAATCTCCCCTTTTTTGATGATGACAAACTAAAGCATTAAAATTCAATTGTTGTTGATTTAATTCAATTATGTTGACTTCAGGTTTCAAAGGTTTGCAATCTCCCCCTGAGTCTAATAATCCATAAGGGTAGGTTTGTAAGCTCCCCCTAAGTCTTATCCATAATCAATTAAAACAGTTTAAGAGTCAATTTATTAACTTAAAATAAATTTTCATATTTAACTCTCAGAAGCATAGTTTTGTAAGCTTTGCTTCTTAGAGTTTGATAATGCTCAGAAGCGGTTTGCAAGCTCTTCTGACATTGTCTATGAATTTTATTTTAGGTTTTTAAATTTTCTCCCCTTTCAATAATCGTTCAGAATGAGAAAGAATCAGAAGGGATAAAAATTGATTCATAATGCATTTAACATAACAGTTTCAGATTGAGCAGTATATGAATGAATCAACATTAATTTTAACGCTACTCTTACTCCCCCTTTTGGCATCAGTCAAAAAGACACAGAAAACCAAGCAGTCAAAGCGCCAAACCAAGGTAGTCAAGTCAAAAGGTAATGACAACCAAACGCATTCAAAGAATAACATTGATTATCCTACTGACAAGATAACTTGAGGGCACTATAAAAAGGGATGATTCCTCTCATTTTACTCATTCAGAGTAATCAAGTAATATCCAAAAAAAAACATACAATGGAAAAACAGGTTACCAAGGATGCTTCAGGCTCAAAAGGAAAGAGCAAGAAGGGAGCAGAGCCCTGGCGCTGCGAAGAAAACAGGCTTCGCTACGAAAGGAACAAGCAAGAACTAATATTGACAGAGTCAGAGGAGGAGGAATTGGGCTCTGATCTGGAAGAATTTTTATGGACATACAATGACGACACTCCATACGAAGAGTACGAGGCTGCTGTTCAGAAGGACACTGAAGAACTAGTGCAAAAGGCCACTGCAAACTTGCTTGCTTACATTAAGGAGAACCATAAGAAGCTAGATGCAGAGTCTTCTGAAGTTAAGCCTAGCTCTAAGTAGAGTCTCATCATTCTATGTAATAGAGATTCTTCAATAATATTAATAAATGAGTTTATGCTATTAATTCCCTTTGTTTTAAGCAAGTTTCTTATGTATATATACCTCATTCCTATTGTCAGAAAACCAGTTACCAGACACGCCTCATTCGGTATTGGTGCCCCGTTGTTAAACAGGCTTTAATACTAAGAAGCTATTTCATGAGTAAACAGGAGTACTGATGAGAGGGGCTCTTAGGTTTTGAAAATCCTAGGCTTATTAGTTTAACAACTAAGATGCTCTTCAGCATCTTTCACTAGAGCCAGAATTCTCAAGAGTACCAGACAATATCATGGTATATAGAGAAGTTAAATTTTGAAAAACAAATATAAAATAAACACATAAGCTAATAACAAACACACAAATATGGATAATATAGATATTAATTAAACAGATTATCCAAATATTACACAAGAGCCAACATCATAAAACAAGTGCACAAAATATGGCTAAGGTTTCTTAACATCTGCTATGGCCTTCAAAAGGGTTAACATCATGTCATCCATCCTTTTGTGAACTGTTTCCACGGCAGAATTCACATCAGTGCGCATATCCACTCTTAGCTCATCAATTTCATTAGTCAGTTCAGTTCTGATGCTGTCCAATGCATCTTGAACTGTTGGAGGTATTGCAGACGAGGTAGAAGCTATGTCAATCTTCATAGGAGAGTGAGGAGAAGTGGGTTCAATAATGGGCTTCTTACCCTTGTCAGTATCTTCATTAATATCCATATCAGTATCTTCTTCTTTCTGATTCTGATCAAGCATTACAACATCTTGCTCAGCAGCTTGATTTTCATTGAGCTTGTGGATTTCAATTGTAGCGATGTGCACAGCCCTATCCACCAACAAGTTCAATGCATCTTGTTCAGCTAGCCTTTTGTGCTCAGCTTCATCTGCCCTTGCCTTTTCAGCAGCTATCCAAGCCTGCTCAGTAGCTAACTCATAAACACCTTCTTCACTTATTAGCTTCTCAGCTGTCTCACATGCACTCCTTGCTAGTTTCTTGATTTCAGCATCCAAAGCTGCCAAACGTGCACGTTCCTCTTCATGATTGTAGAATGTGAGCCTTGGAGCACATGACCTCTCAGCAATCTCAAATAATTCCCTTGCTGTATTCATTCCTCTGTCTTTTGTCTTGTTCTTCAGATGAGTACTGAGAATCTTTAAAGATTGACTAAACAAGTACTCCATTTCTCTGACATCAGCATCAAAATCAGAAGGGAAGATAAGAGCTTCTTCCTCCCTTTGTTTGAATCTCTTGAGTCTAATACCAATAGCATTATGCAACAGCTCAAGGTTTGGTTCAGAATCAGAGTTGAAAAAGGGTATGGATGGATCAAAGGGAATGGTTGGCTCAGGTTGTTTTCGTTTGAGATTTATGATTTTTATTTTGCTGAGGTTAGGGGGTATGATGTCATCATCAACATTGATGGTATCTTTAAAAATTTGGGCTTCAGCCTTAGAGATGTGTTGGTAAAGCTCAAGAACCTCTTCTAAAACTATAGGTTTGTTGAGTGGGCCATAGATGGGTTGTGGTGAAGGTGCAGGAGATGATTCAGAAGTGTATAATTCAGGTGGAGGTGATGGAGGTTGTTGTTCAGTCATGACATTAATTGGTGATGGATGAGGTGATTCTTGTTGTGCTTCAGAATGAGCAATTGACTCATCCTGAACAGGTGTAAATGTGGGTGGATTTACTTGTGAGATGTGATCAAGTGAGGGAGGTGGAGTATGAATAATTTGAGTAGTAGGTGGTTCTTGGACAACTTGATCAGCAGAAGTATTGGTAAAAGGAAAACGAGGTGGTGTGTTTGGATTGGAGTGTGTAAATGCATCTCCAGATAGGTGTTGTTGAAGGTGGTCAAGAACTGATTCAGTATTGGCAGGTTGGTTAAGAATGGTAGTGTCAATGATGATGGGGGTTTCTTCATCAGAAGAAAGTTGGATTGGTTTCTTAATGGGTCTCTTGGTGGTCTTTTTGAGGTTTGTTTTCTTTGCTGCTTCTTTGATTATCTTAGCAATGAACTCATCAGAGTCAGTGCTAGTATCAGATGATGATGATGTTTGTAAAGTTTCAGGATCAGGCAACACTACACTAAGAGGTACAGTGAAGTCTATTGGATTTGCTTGATTGGTAGTTGGAGAGGGTTGAGAGATAGGGGGTTGAGTAGTAGAAGGTTGAGGTTCAAGATTAATATCTTGAGCTACTGGAATGCTAGAAGTATTAGGCTCAGAGATTTTACCTTTTGGTTTTGAAGCTTTAGACTTTAATCTTTTGGCAGGCTTAGCAGGGTTCTGATCCTCCTCAGAAGCTTGAGGCCTGTCATTCCTCTTCTTTGATCGTCTTTCCTTCTGAACAGCTTCAGTGGCCATATCCTCAGCACCACTATCTCCTCTCATAGCCTCATCAGCATTCTCTTGGTCCTCAGAACCATCATCAGCTATTTCTTGTTCAGTGGTCTTTGGCTTCTTTTAGACCTTGTAATAGCCTTTGGACCCTTGAAGATTTCCCAATTTGGGACACTCACAACCATCTTCCTGGGCACTCTTACCCCAGTATCTCTTCTCACTATCTCAATGAAGTTGTTGATGAACATCCTCATTGTCATGTTCTGATATGGTGGGAAACCCATCACACCAGAAGTACTTTTCATACACCTGTTGCAGAGGCGTCTTCACTGAGATAATTTCATCCTTGGTTTTTCTTTTCATATTCACCAGAACCGTTGCATCATACTTAGCAGTTTTGAACACTCTAAGCTTCTCCTTGGCACTCAAAATGTCTGTGAGTTTGGTTTGCCTAATGAGTTCTGATATGAGCCTAGGATGATGAATGTTAGAAGGTAATTTGGTTCTGCTAGTAGTGATGGTTAAACACATATGATCAAATAAAACCTTAGCCAGGTTTATTTTCACTTTCTTGTATAAGAACCAAATAAAGTGCTTATGTGGTATAGAGATGGTATCTAATCCTCCTTCTCTAGTAACTATTGTAGCCAGAAACACTCTGAAAGCAAATTCAAACTTGTGCCTCATGCACTTCAATTTTCCAAAATCCCTGTTGGAACTCCCAGGTTTAAACAGGTCCTGATTGATTGAATCCAAATGTTTGCTTTTAGTATCATAAACTTCTATGTCTTCTCCTTGGTTGTCCAGACCAAGAATCTTGGCAATGTGTGCCTGAGTGATCACCACATTGATACCCAAAATGTTTGACCTTATCTCTCTTCCTCTATACAGTTTTAACCCAAGTTCCTGCCTTGTTTTACCCTTTAGAGACTTGTTCTTAGCAACCAATTTCTTGTATTCTTCATCAGCACTTGCTCTATCATAAACCTTTGCTTTTTGCCAGAAATATTTAACAATATCATAGTACACAAAACCATTCAACATCTCAAAATAGTTTTCCCATTTTTGATCAAAGAATAGATTTTGAACATCTATTCCGTTTGCTTTCAAACTTTCGAAATCTACAAACTTCTCAGTGTAGAATTCGTAGGCGTCTGGACCAGCGTCCGTTTGATTGTGTTGGTAGACAAGGTTATCTTCTGAGTTGAGATCAACGATGGGTGGTAACATAGGATTAAAGGGTTCTTGAACGATTTCGTTTGAAGAGCGAGCAGCCATAGTTGCAGAAAATTAAGAAGATGAAGATTGAGAATTTCTGTAAGGTCTAGGGTTGTGTAGGTAGTGATTGCGTGTAAAAAGTTGTGCAAGTGAGTGAAGTGACTTATAAATAGTAACTAGCACACATACACAGAGAAAATAAACATTGGGAGGGAGCGCGAGCAGTTTTAAAAATTAAATAATATACTTAACTGCCATAATCATCATTAACTGTTCTCTGCCCGTCAGGATCTAGACACGTGTTGAAAAAGTTTAATCATAGCTGACGCGTGTACAGACAACTGTTGTACACTTACTAGTACTGAACGTTTCATTTCCAAAGGTTCAGAGCCTCACTCATTTGTATCTGATACCTCATCAGAACCTGTTACTCTTCAGAGCCTAAATTATTCAGAGCTTCCCAAAGGATACTCTAAATTATAAGAGGTTCTGATAGAGCTTCAGATGCTAATTCTATTCTACTTCTCAAAGCTAATTTTCTTCAGAAATATAGTGCATGTTCAAATTCTTTTTGATAAAATCAAATCTTTCAATAGCTAAAGGTTTAGTAAATATGTCAGCCCATTGATGTTCAGTATCAATGAATTGAATATCTATTGTACCTTTCTGAACATGATCTCTTATAAAATGATGTTTTATTTCAATATGTTTAGCTCTAGAGTGTAGAATAGGGTTCTTAGACAAATGAATAGCAGCAGTATTGTCACAATATAGTGGAATACTACTTTCAGCTATGTTATAATCTTCCAACTGATATTTCATCCAGAGAAGCTGTGTGCAGCATTTAGCAGCTGAGATGTATTCTGCTTCTGCTGTAGACAAAGCAATAGTTGTTTGTCTCTTGCTAGCCCAAGATATGAGATTCTCACCAATAAATTGGCAATTTCCACTAGTGGATTTTCTCTCAATCTTATCACCAGCATAGTCAGCATCACAGAATCCAACTAGCTTGCTATCTAGGGATTTTTTATAAAGAAGTCCTAGATTGGTAGTTCCTTTCAGATATCTAAAGATCCTCTTAACAGCTGTTAAGTGAGGTTCTCTAGGATCTGACTGGAATCTTGCACACAAGCATACACTATATAAAATATCAGGTCTAGATGCTGTTAGATAGAGTAAGGAACCAATCATACCTCGATACAGCTTCTGATCTACTTTGCTTCCTATCTCTTCCTTGCTTAAGCTGCTGGTAGGATGCATAGGAGTTGACATAGTCTTACAATCTTCAAGATTGAACTTCTTCAGAAGCTCTTTCGTATACTTGCTTTGGTGGATGTAAGTGCCATCTTTTCCTTGATTGATCTGAATCCCCAAGAAAAACTTTAACTCTCCCATCATGCTCATTTCAAATTCATCCTGCATGAGCTTAGAAAAATTCTTGCAAAGAGAAGCATTAGTAGATCCAAAGATAATATCATCAACATATATTTGAATAATCAAAATATCCTTCTTGGTTGTCTTTCTGAAGAGTGTGTTGTCAATTTGACCTTTTTCAAAACCATTTTCTAACAAGAAGTTACTCAATCTCTCATACCAAGCTCTTGGAGCTTGTTTAAGACCATAGAGTGACTTCTTTAGCTTATACACATACTCAGGATTTTTTAGATCTTCAAATCCTGGTGGTTGTTTGACATACACTTCTTCAGAAATGACACCATTTAGGAAAGCACTCTTAACATCCATTTGATAAAGAGTGATTCCATTGTTAACAGCATAGGATAACAATAACCTTATCGCTTCCAGTCTAGCTACTGGAGCAAATGTCTCTATGAAGTCAATTCCTTCTTGCTGACTGTAGCCTTGTGCTACAAGTCTAGCTTTATTCCTCACCACTTCACCTTGCTCATTCAGCTTGTTTCTGAACACCCACTTAGTTCCAATGATGTTCTTGTGTGTTGGTCTTGGTACCAGATCCCACACATCATTCCTTTGAAATTGATTGAGCTCATCTTGCATAGCTACAATCCATCCATCATCAGTAAGTGCTTCATCAACATTTTTAGGTTCTATCATTGAGATTAATCCCAGAAGTGAATCAAGTTGTTGATAGTCTGATCTTGTCTTTCTTGGACTTTCCTTGTTTCCAAGAATCAGATCTTCTGGATGTGATGATCTATATTTGAACTTCCTTCTTGAAGCTTCATCAACATCAGCACTTGGTTGAATATCTTCTTCTGAAGTATCATCATGTTCTTCTGATGCTTCTATTTGAGATGCTCCTTCAGCATCTTCTTCTAATACAGCTTCTGAAGCTTCAACAGCTTCTGATGCTTTTTCAGATTCTAAGTTGATGTATTGGTATGGAATACCTGCATAGCTATCATCTTGCTCTGACATTTTACTGTCAGGCTCTTTATCATCAAATCTAACGTGTATAGATTCTTCCACTGTGTTAGTTTCAGAATTATACACTCTGTATGCCTTTGAGCGTTCAGAGTAACCTATAAAGATTCCCTTACAAGCTTTGGCATCAAATTTTCTTTTGTAGGCCTTGTTGTTTAGAATGTAACAGGTACATCCAAACTGATGAAAATAAGAAATGTTGGGTTTTCTTCCTTTGAAGAGTTCATATGTTGTTAGATTCAATAGAGGTCTAATATAGATCCTATTTTGAATATAACAAGCTGTGTTTACAGCTTCTGCCTAGAAGTGCTTAGCAAGTTTAGTCTCATGCATCATGGTTCTTGCCATCTCTTGTAAAGACCTGTTCTTTCTCTCTACAACACCATTTTGTTGTGGTGTTCTAGGAGCAGAGAACTCATGGACAATGCCATGGTCTTCACAGAAAGTTGCAAATGGTTCGTTTTCAAACTCACCACCATGATCACTTCTTACTTTCAAAATCTTGAGACTTTTCTCACTTTGCACCTGAGTGCAGAAGATGCTGAACACATCATATGCATCATCTTTCACTCTTAGAAATTTTACCCAAGTCCATCTACTATAATCATCAACTATAACTAAGCCATATTTCTTTCCATTGATTGAGGCCGTACTTACAGGGCCAAACAAATCAATGTGAAGCAGTTCTAAAGGTCTTGAGGTGGAGACAACATTTTTAGGTTTAAAATATGTTTTTGAAATCTTACCAATCTGGCAAGGACCACACAGAGCATCTGAATGATAGTTGAGATTTGGTAGGCCTTTAACCAAGTTTAGTTTGCTAAGCTTAGAGATTAATCTCCAGTTAGCATGACCTAAACGTTGGTGCCAGACCCATTTCTCATCATTAACAGATAAAAGACACACTATCTTTTGCTCTGTGAGTTCTGACAGATTGATTTTATAAACATTGCCTTTCCTTAGACCTCTGAACACTATGGACTTGTCAGAGTCTCTGATTACTGTACATGCTTCTTTATCAAATTTAACAACAAATCCACTATCACAAAATTGACTAATGCTAAGTAGATTGTGTTTAAGGCCATCAACTAACCAAACATTATTAATTGAAAGAGAAGAATTACCAACTGTACCCGTACCAGTGATCTTCCCTTTTTGATTGCCTCCAAATCCCACAGTGCCTCCCTCTTTCAGAGTCAGGGTTTGGAACATACGCCTTTCTCCCGTCATATGTCGTGAGCAGCCACTGTCCAGGTACCAGCATTGCTGCTTTGGCCTTCTTGGTGTGCAAACCTGAAGTAAATATAATTTGAGACTTTGGTACCCATATCTTTATGGGTCCTTTTGTGTTAGTCTTCACAGGCCTAGGTGGTCTTTGTTTGAAGGGCCTATCAGAGCCTCTAGAGTTATCCACCCTTGTTGAAAAGGTTTTGAGTTTAGGATAGCTCTTGAGCTTTGCTCTTGAATGAGTCAGAGCTTCTTTAGATTTAACATTAGCTTGAGGCTTAAAAATCTTAGGTTCTGAGGTTTTAACCTTCAGAGCCTTTGACTTTGGAGCCTCTGGCTTTGATGTTCTATCAGAAGCTGACTCATTTAGAACTTCTGATTGACTCTTTACAAAGACAGCCTTAGGTTTTGATTTATCTATATTAGAGGATTTTGAAGATAATGGATCATCTTTAAAACGTGAGAATCCAAGACCTTCACCTCTATTTCTACTTACATGATAAATCAAAGAGGCTATTTTGCTTCTTTTCATTTCGTTGATAAGGAATTCCTGAAGAGCAAATTCATGTTCTGGAGGAACCTTATCATCAAGAACATAATGAGTTTCTATAAATTCATTTCTTGATTTTAGAGACTCATTTTGTTCAATTATTTCATTTGCCTTTTCGGTCAGGTTGTTATAGGCCTTTTTAAGGACCTTACACTCACCTGCCTTTTTGGTTAAAAGTTTTAAGGCATCTTTCAAGGAATCTATTAATTCAGAACGAGAAAGTTTAGCAAGTACCTCATCTTCATCTTCTGAATCTGAGTCAGCTTCGTGCTCAGAGTTCTCTTGATCAGAAGTGGTTGCCATCAAGGCTAGGTTTGCTTCTTCTTCCCCATCAGAATCTGATTCCTGATCCAAATCATCCCAAGTAGCAAGGAACCCCTTCTTGAGCTTACTTTTGTATCTTTCTTTGTTAGAGGTTCTCTTGGATGTTTTACTCAGGTTTTCTGGGCAGTCAGCAATGAAGTGTCCTGGCTTGTTGCATTTAAAGCATTTGTTTTGTTCTTCCTTCTTATCCTTAGAGACACCAACTTTCTTGGAAGAACCTCCAAACTTACCAGCATACTTCTTGCTTCTCTTAGCCCATTGAGATACTCTTGCAGCCATCAGAACCATTTCTTCTTCTTCATCAGAGTCCATCTCGTGGCCTTCTTCAGAAGCTTCTTCATCAGATGCTATAACCTTCGCCTTCAGAGCCTTTGAAGAACTATTGGTGCTTAGGGCTATCCCTTTTAGCTTCTTAGTTGATTCATCAGTCATGAGTTCCATCTCATGACTCTTTAGAGAACTAACCAAGCTTTCAAGAGACACAGTATCTAAATCCTTAGATTCCTGAAAAGCTGTCACTTTTGGTCTCCACTTTGGCGGCAAGCTTCTGAGTACTTTCCTTACATGATCAGCCTCAGTATAGCTCTTATCTAAAACTTGAAGTCCAGAAACAAGGATTTGAAACCTGGAGAACATTGTCTCAATGTCCTCTCCGTCCTTCATTTTAAATAATTCATACCGATGTACTAACAAGTTGGCCTTAGCCTCCTTAACTTGTTTATTTCCTTCATATTTGGATTTAAGAGAGTGCCAAATAGACTTTGCCGATCTCTTATCTCCAATTTTCAAGTACTCATCATGAGAGATGACATTTGTCATCATCCCTTTTACATTGTGATGCTTCTTATACTCCAGCTTTTGAGTAGGTGTAAAAGCCTTTCTGTCCTTAGAGCTGACTATTCCTTCCAAATCTATATTTTCAAAATTAACCCCATCTTCTACCAAGTCCCACAGATCACAATCAATCCCCATGATGTGACTGTACATTTTGGTTTTCCAGAATGGGTAACCGGTCTCAGTTCCATTGAAAAAGGGAACTTTATCAGAAGACCTTCTGTCTTTTGCATTAGAATCATAGTCATAGTTCACGTTGTTGTTGTTGTTGTTGTTGCTATTGTTTCCTTTCTCAGCAAACATGTTTTTCCTTCCTGAATCTTAACTGTTTCACTGATAGGTGAGAGTTAGGTAACAGCCCAGCTCTTGATACCAATTGAAGGTGGAAAAACACAAGAAGGGGGAGGGGGGGGGGGGGTTGAATTGTGTTTTTGGAATTTAAAACTTTTTGGTTCTTAAGGTATTTAATGCAGCGGATTTAAAACAAATTCAAAGAGATGCTGAGAGAAAGAAAGATAGACACACAGATTTATCCTGGTTCCCTTCACAAATTGAAGGTACGTCTAGTCCCCTTGTTCTCAACAAGAGCTTTTCACTATAATCTTTACAAGATTACACTTTGCTCAAGCACACTTGCAAGAGACTTCTCAAATGCTCAAGTTACACTTAACGAGAGACTTCACAATCAAACTTAAAAACTAAGAATGAATGTTTAGGGACACTTGATATACTATCAGAGGTGTTTACAAAATACAACACAAATTGTTCTAAGACTTAGAATGACAGATTGAAAAATAGTGTCAGAATGCTTCTTAGTCTTTGAACGTAGTAATGGAACAGTAGTCATTTCTTCCTTGTGAGTCTTCTATTTATACTTGGAGGAAGATGATGACCGTTGCAGAAAGAGGTGTGCCAGCTGGAAAATACTCGTACAATTGTGATAGCTGTAGTTGCCTTCTTTGGCAAAGATATCCAATTCCACTACCTTGCTATTTGAATTATCACTCATCCATTTTGAGTAATAATAGTACAATAGTACGATCCTCAATTGCGCTCCACATATGGATAAGGTTAACGTTGTACTAACGAATATTCCTTCCTGTGGACGTGACAGAGCCTTGAAGTATATTGTTCTTCAATCATTGGTTCTGATTATGTCAGTTCTTGAGTGACGTAAATTCCTTTTGCTTCAGATGCTGTTGTCATTGCTTCTTGAGGTTCTTTTGCTTCTGAGTCCGTCAGAGCCTTGTTTTTGTCCTCAGAGGCACTTTCTTCGACATGCAAAATTTAAGCTTCTGATGAACAGTGATGTGCTTTCAGAGCTTGTTTTGGCTGGCTTCTCTGCTATTATTCATAGTGCTTCTGAATGAATTTTAACTTGTAATTCTGCACACTAGAATAATCATTAGTAATTCCAATTGTAATTTTAATACTTTGTTATCATCAAAACCACTTAAAACATTAGAGGTTCATGTCAGACCCACTTTGTTCCAACATTCTAGTCAGCAAATTCTGGCCACATAAGAATTGTGAGTGACATGTCTAAACGAGAGACTACTATGAAAGGAATTTGATATTACAGTGGTAAAATGAAAGAATTTCCTTTGGATATGGATTCCTTGCTATAGGAATTTTACGCAGTTTCACATAGTATTAGATCACAAGATCGAACAGTTCTTATGTAACACACAGTTTTATACATTAAAACAGTCTCAGCCACCAATTCTAGATCGGACGGCCAAATCAGTTACTCCATGATGCAGTAACTACATACAATCCTGCTCCATTTTCTTTAGGGACTAAAACTCATATTCGTTACCAGGAAAAAAGTATATTTTATCCTTAAATAAATATTAAACTAAAAGAATCACTAATACAATTTTGGGGTTGGATCATCCATTTCACTCTCTTCTACATCTCTCTCATTCCTTTCTTTCTCTTTCTTAATTTCAATCACTCTCTTCAATAAAAAGTTTAAAAATAATTACGAGAAAGAGTAAGATTAAGAGAGATAGAGAGTAAAAAGAAAGATATAGAGGAGAGTGAACAAATAATTAAGGGATTCAATCTCTTACTCCCTTCGTATGAAAAAAATTCAGTTATAACCGAATGATTCATCTTATATGCTCCCTAAATTTTTCCAACTACTAAACTCCGGTAAAAATTTCAAAGCTAAAAAAAGAAACAAAAAAAAAATGTCGAGTTTAATTCGTACTTTACTATCATTAAATATAAACTAACAAAAACTTCCTTTTTTCCGGGTGTTAACGCTCCGATTTCTAAAAGAAGGAATCCTTCTAATTTGGAGTTCGACTGCAAGATAAATAAATTAATAAAGTTTGATCAAGAAATTATTTCATCCAAAATTAAACTCATATTTCCCAAATAATTCGTCATTTGGTAAAACTCGTTAACCATTTGAGTTAAATTTCATATTAACAAAATATTCATTTTGTTCGGTTGATCCTTTCATTTCATTATAACTAGACTTTTTACCCGTGCTCGCACGAGTTGAATCATTCAATTTAATTATACAATGAAAATATTGATAATGTGTGATTATTTATAGTAGTAAGCATTTAGAGCCCGTTTGGATAAATAGTTTATAAAAGTGCTTATAGCATTAGAGCTTATAGTATGAGAACTTACATCATAAGCTCTAATGTTCAATAAGCCCTTTGTGTTTGGATATATACACTAAAAAATACTTATATAAATTAAATTGTTTGGATGTGTCATTATATAGGCAACTATAGAATATGATTAAAAATATAATAATACATACACACACACACACACACACACACATATATATATATATATATATATATATATATATATATATATATATATATATATATAATTATATATATAAATAAAGTAAAAAAAATCCATTAAGCTACGTTACCAAAAAAAGAAGTAAAAAATATAACTTAAATGAAAAACAGAAAGTTTCGGTCAAAGAATAAAAGAAAAACAAAAGTGTGTGGATAAGATGGATAAACATAAAAAGGCAAAGATAAAATAAAGATTAGTTAAAATAAAAGTTTGAAAAATATGTTAATCCGAATGGCTGAGGCAAGAATCGAAGCTTTCCAAATTTATATAAGCTGGCGTATATAAGCTAATAGGGAGAGCTTATCAAAATAGGCATAAGTAGTTTATAAGAATGTGATAAGCTTTTATTAATTTATCCCAATATTAATATAGTGACTTATGTTGATAGATAAGCTCATATAAGTTTTAAATAAGCCAATTCAAACTTTGTCCAACAAAAAAAAGCCAAATCAAAGGGGCCATATTGTAGAATCTTCTTGACTTTTTAGATGTGAATTCCAAATAATTTTTGTTTTAATCCGGGAATAATAATAGGATAGATAAGTTTCAAGCACAATAAGCTTGAAATATTTGCTGTTTTTCTTTTGCTTATCATTTGTGTGTGGAATATAGTTTTTTTGTTAACAATTTTTTTTTTTAAAAAATAAAATTATTAATTAATATAATGTATAATTATCTTTCTCATGCTTATCATAGAATTTTTTTTTTGGCATTCTCATACTTATCATTTGCGTGTTGCATATGTTTTTTTTTTGTTAACAATTTTTTTTTTAAATAATAAAATCATTAATTAATTTGATGCATAATTATTCTTCTCATGCTTATCGGGGAATTTTTTTTTTACTTTCTCATGCTTATCAGGTACAATTAATTATAATTAGCCCGCCAATTTACTTAGCAAATTAGGGTTTAATATGATACATAATTAGAAAAATTAGAAATAAGTAATTCGAGAAATTAGAAATAAGTAAGATAGATATATTTATGTTAAAATAAAAGATGGTGGAATTCAAATGATGGGAAACTATTGAAAACTATTGATTAATAAGAAACAAATTTGACATTACAATAAACAGATTAATTCAAAATTAAATTAAAATACTGAAATATAAAGAAAAAAACAAATGTTCCCATTAATTTTTTCCACTTATACGTCAAATTGATTTCCTAAAGGATGAATCAAAGTTGCAAAACACCTAACTTCGTGACTGGTAAACATCTTTGAACGCATTACTGCACTCTATCAAGAAATTAAAACAAAACATATCATAAGAACATTTAGGAAATTTTGGTGAAACAACAACATCAACAAATAATAAGAAACTTAAGAATTCAAACAAAACCTAAAAATCAGAATTAATATGATCCAATAGAAAAAAATAGAATTCAAACACCTAAAAATATTCATAGGAGTGCATGCCTTTATAGAACCCCAAAGCAAAACCTGCATCCAATAGAAAATATAAGAAACTTAAGAAACAAAAACCCATTTTTTTAAAATAGAAGAATCAGAATTAATATGAAACACTACAAAAATAAAATAAAATGGAATTCATACATTTAGAAATCCATACCTATTAGAATAAAAATTAAATTAAAAAAGAATAGAGAATTAATATGGAAAATTACAAACTATAATCAGAAAGTAAACACCTAAAATATCTATAGCAATCCATACGTTTATAGAACCTCAAAGTCAAATCTGCATCAAATAAAAAAATGTAAATATGTGAGAAAAAGTGATACACTCTTAAGAGAGAAAAATAAAAGGGTTTCTATTTATCATAAAAGATGCATAATTTAAGACTATAAATAAAATAAATTCCATAGAGTATATTCAATCATCAACTGAAAGCATATAATTAGGGATTAGTAGGTAACAAAATTAGAGATTGGTGTAAAATTATTTTATACGCACATCCAATCATATATTGACACATCATGTATTGTGTTTTTAAACACATGACGTGTCACATTCATTAATTGACGTGGCAACATAGTATTCAAGTTTTTATCGCAGTCGTTGATATAATAATTTTTTTCTACGTGTCAAAATCTAGACCATTCATATTAGGGTTAGGGTTTAGGGTGCCTCTAGTTACTCTCGTTTTATTACTAGTTATGAGACCCGTGCATCGCACGGGTCTATTGGCTTTTATTAATAAAATATTATTAAAATATAAGTTATGACATTGTGTTCTTTTTTGTAAAATTTATTAAATTAATAATTTTTTTATTAAAGTAATTGTCCCGTGTATGATTTTTGTGTAATAAATTATAATTAATGATAACAAATATTGTAGAATTTTGTTGATTAAATTAATTGTCTTTTTTTTATATTAAAGCAACTGTCCCGAGTATGATTAAATTTTGTTGATTAAAGTAATTGTCCCGTGTATGAATTTTTTATTCAATTCCTTTTATGTATTGGTGGTAAATATTTTGTCTTGTGTTTTTTTATATTTATTATTGATGAGAATTTATTTTTTTGTTGTTTAAAAAAAACTATTTGTGAAAGTTCACGTCCATTGATTTTTTTATATATTTAAGGTTGATATTATACTAAAGTATAAAATTAATTTAGAATAAAGTATTTAGAAAAATATTATAGAATATTATTAAAATATAAGCGACGTCATGATGCTCATTCTTGTAAAATTATTAAATTAATATTTCTTGATTAAAACAATTGTCTCGTGTATGATTTTTGTGTAAGAAATTAAAATTAATAAAGATTTATTATTTAATTCCTCTTTTTTATTAAATCAATTGTCCCGTATATGATTAAAAAAATTTATTAAAGAAATTGTCCCGTGTTAATTTGTAAGCTTTTTTAACGCATGCTAATTTATAAATTTTCACTAACAAAAGTTGTATCTTTATAAACGTTTTTCATAAATTACCTTATAAAACTTATAATAAGTCAATCCAAATGTGTTCATTTTGTGTAGTAAATTAAAATTAAAATTAATAAATATTTATTATTCAATTCCTTTTTTTATTAAATCAATTGTCCCGTGTATGATTACAAATTTTTATTAAAGCACTTGTCCCGTGTAAATTCGTAAGTCTTTTTTACGCATGTTAATTCATAAGTTTTCACTAACAAAAATTTTGTCTCTATAAACTTTTTTCATAAACTACCTTATAAAACTTATAATAAGTCAATCCAAATGGGTTCATTGTGTTTTTATTTTTATTTTTATGTTCTTTTATTTTTAAGTTCATAAATAAGTATCTTCTTTTATTAGGGTTTTCTATTTTTATTTTTTATATATAAGTTGTTATATGTTAGATTGAGTTATCATTCATCATTCAAAACAAAAAAATTTACTATTTTTTCATTAAAAAAAAGTTTGCACTATTTTTTATGTGTATCTTTTATATTGATTTTTGTTGCTATTTTTATGCATAAATTTTTTTAATTAATTTTTTTTTGTTAAATATATTTGATTAATATCCTTTTTTAGAGGTGGTTTTCGATGCTATTTTTATGGGAAGATTTATTTATGCTTTTTTTTTTTCTTCTTATTTTTGTTTTGTATCTTTTTTTTTAGTTTAGAGTTAAAATTACATTTAAGGGCATAAACTCTGCAATATTATTAAACTTGATTGGACAAATTTGGTATTTTAGTAGTAGTTTCTTTTAATATATTGTAAATAGATATATGTATATATGTGTATATATATATATATATATATATATATATATATATATATATATATATATATATCTATACTAATATATAAAGGGGATACAAATTTTTGGGATGGCTTTTCAATATTCCTATTTTACCCTTAAAAAAAACTACAAAAAAAAAACTAAGCACAACTTCCACATAAAAGTAGGTTTTCAGTAAAAAAAAAATATCGATCACACAAACGGGCACGTACCCGTTTGGCAGTTAGTATATATAAAGTAAAAAAAATCCATTAAGCTATGTTACCAAAAAAAAAAAAACTTAATTGAAAAACAGAAAGTTTCTGTCAAAAAAGAAAAAGAAAAATAGAAGTGTGTAGATAAGATGCATAAACATAAAAAGACAAAAATAAAATAAAAATTAGTTAAAATAAAAGTTTAAAAACCATTATATTCAGGTGGTGTGTAATAGAGATCGTTAGGCATGGATAACACTTCAATTCCATTGATGATAGCATAGTTATTAGAATTTCCATTACTTGGAATGAAACTCAAATCAAGCATTTGATCCTCACCACGTTAATAACATATTCTTTCAACAAAGTATCAACACCTTCAACATCAGCGTTTAATGAAGCATTAAAATCCTTAAGAAGTGTGAATCCGTTGGAAATAACAGTGAAAGAAGCATCATGACGGTTAAAACCGTTGGTATAAGTAGAAAGGTAGAAAAAAAGACGGAGGAATTTAGGACCTGTAGCAACGAGAAAAGAGTAATTGAATATTGTGTGTGATAAACGTGCTGATGAATAAAGAATTTTGCATCTATACATAATTTTCGTAACTGATTATTAGTTATTTTTGTTTTATTAATGTTTATCCATTTTCTCTTTTTTGACAGATCTCAATTTTTTTTAAACACATGACGTGTTACATTCATTAATTGATGTGGCAACATAATATTGGTTTAAAAATTGATTATTTAAGTTTTTATCATAGCCGTTGATATAATTTTTTTTTCCAAGTGTCAAAATCTAGACCATTCATATTAGGGTTAGAGTTTAGAGTGCCTCTAATTACTCTCGTTTTATTATATTAATTAATTAATTAATAAAGAAGTGTCAAAATCTAGACCATTCATATTAGGGTTAGGGTTTAGAGTGCGTTTAATTACTCTCGTTTTATTATATTAAGATATTAAGATAAGATAAGATTAAGATAGCTGTCCTTGTATGCACTGTGTTTTATCGAGTTGAATAGTAAACGGCAGGCAAGTGAACAACTTTGATTTCACTGTTTGAATGGAATCCTAGTATGTCAGTTTAACAAATCCCACAAAAGTGAGGGTATATCCTAAACATCTTCCACCAGACCAGTTTTTTTTGTATAATAGGCTAAATATAATGAGACGTTTTTGTGTATTTAGATTACACCCCACATCATAGTCATAGATTAAAACTAGTTAATAACAAAATATTTATATATCCTAATTATAAGTACTCTTCTGAATACACAAAGTTGTTGTGTATTTACATCATATGATAATTGATAAAATTATTTTTGTAAAAGTACTCTTCTGTTATCTCTTGGTCTGCTCAAGGGTGTCATTGTTAAGAAGTCTCACATCCGATGTGAGATGGTTTGAACATAAATTTATAAAGTCGAGATAATTATTACCTTATTACAAGCCGATTTTGTAGGATTAAATTATGTTTAACTCTCAATTCTAAGATGATTTTTTTTTTTACTCAAAACAAACGATATTCATTCATTCAAATTGTTGGAGTGCATCGATGCAATACAACATAAGCCTACGAATATGACTATATTGAAGTGTCCGGAGTATCCATGCATCCAGATCTGTAGCGTTGATGACACCAAAGTTGACATTGATTGAATCTGCACTAGATCAGAGTTAATCCTTCAACCTGAAACAATGAATACTGCACGAAGACGGGACAACAAAATACACTGTACGAAGACGGGAAAACAAAACAAAGAAATATGTGAAAATAACACTTATTTATTATAACAAAAAAAAAAAAATTGGAGGGGTGATTTCAGACCAAAATTGACCTTAAATCACCCCTCTTTGATAAACTAAGAAGGGAGAAAAGAGGTGACGGTTAGGGTTAGAGGAGAAGGAGAAAAGAATGAGGACCCTTTCTTTTAAAAATAAGAGGGTTAACACAAAATTATATGATATCAAAACTCGTAAATTCATTGAATAATTCTAAGATGATATTAGAGTCTCTAAGATTCATTGGATGTTTCGACATAAATTTATAAAGTAGAGGTAATAATATTTACCTTATAAGCTGATTTTATAGAGTTGATAGTTGAATTAGACTTAACTATCAATTTTAACTAAAATGTTTTTTAAGAGCCATTACATATAGAAAAATGTTTTTGGAACACATTTTTTATACACACTTAATAGGATACATAATAATATTTAATCTGACCAATGTTTTGTAAAAGTACTCTTCTAAAATGAGTGCACCAATGTTATTTATAGAAAATAATATTTAATATGTATCAATTGATCAATCGTTAGTTGGTTCAGCGGTGATTGACGCTGAACTTGGTAGGAAGGATCATAGTTCAATCCCCGCAACTATGATCGGGAGGAAACTGGAACCACTTGATGCCAGAACTGATCCCCGAATGAGATTAAAGTGATGGTGAAAGAAAAAAAAAGATTGGTTATTTTGGACGAAGGGTATGGCTGGAAAACCAAACAAACATATGTCTTCCTTCTATAAGACGTGACAAAAGTTCTTAAAATGAAAACAGTTTTATTGAAAGAGTTGCTATAAAGAAAACACTTATTAAGATACATGTTTGCTCTGCTAAATTATTGCATGTATTTTTATGTGATATGTATGCATCTACTGTCAGCAGCTTTGTAAACATCGATCAAACAAGTAAATTAAACCAAGAATGCAAAGCCACAATATAACTAATTTTTAAGTTAAACGTAATCTTTTCAAAGCATATGCTTCTTACATTCCTATCATGATATAATTAAATATACAAATAACTAGTCTATTTATACAAGTCAATTAAATTACATTATACATTCAATTTTCAATTAATACGAAAATACTGCACATATACGTAATGGCACCCCCTGGCAGACCAAAAAAAGTTGTGCAAATGGAAGAAGAAGATGGTCATGATGATAATGAGATGATGATGAAGAATGTGGTGAGAGCTGTGCCATTTTTTAAACTATTGAGCTATGCTGACTATGTGGATTGGATTCTTATGGGTTTAGGAACATTAGGTTCCATTGTGCATGGCATGGCACTTCCTGTTGGATATTTGTTGTTAGGAAAAGCTCTTAATGCTTTTGGTAACAATATTCATGACATTAATGCTATGGTTCCTGCTCTTAAAAAGGTACTTAGTAATGTCACTAACACATTTTTTATACTGTGAAATCTTCGGTGCACATCTTATTTAGATATATATTGGTATACCACTGAGGTGAATAATTCTGATAGGTTTACAAATAGTGATTATTAATTTTTGAACCTATCAGAATTATCTACCTCGGTAGTGTACCGGTACATATCTAAACAAGATGTGTATCAGAGTGTTCGGCTTTTATATACTTTTATATAGTATAGTTTTAGATTTTACCCTGCACAATAATCTGCAAAACTAGTTTCAAATGTTGCTATATATACAATAATAAACCAACATAGAAATATTACTCTAGTCAGAGCACAGCAATATTCTCTGTACTGTATCAAACTTCAACTTGAGTTGAGTATAAAAAAAACACTAGAGAGCTGTTATATGCATACTTTGTAGCAATAGTAACTGAAAAGATTAATAACTAAGGCCTGAGTAACAAACTTAAACTACTTGCAGTCAAACTGTAAGTATAACTAACTTTGTATAAATTCAGTTATAAAGATCTAAGAACACTCCTGTAATAAAGAGAGAAACTTCATATATAACACAAAAGCAAAGTTGTAGTGTTAAATCTTCCAATATAGTGATATAATATAAAAGTCATACAATAAATCAGATGTAACATGAAAATATGTTTTATAAATGAGAGTCATGTAATCTCGAAAGTCAGTTTTGTTAAGTTAGAATCAATCCGAATTTTGAAATGGTATTAGAGTCAATTATGGGAGTGAGAGATGTGTGTTGAAAGTCTCATATTATATGATATATGACCTTGAAAATAAATTTATAAGTGAGAGACATTTCTCACCTTACAAATCAATTTTATAAAATTTAGATGGATCAAACCCAAATTTTAAGAATTTACATGACTATTAGAAAAGCAAAATAGCAACAACATTTTAGAGATGATAAACGGCTAATTATATCGCTAACTGTTACAGACGCCTTATTTGGTGATCAGATTTATTTTTTCATCTCTAATTATTTTCACTATTTCGAATAACTTATGGATTATTTTAGTCTTACCCTTGAACATCTAATAACACACCTACCAATATAGTTTGCCTCATATAGGACTTGATACCATAAAATTAGGCCTAGATTATGCAATAGAATGATAGATATCGAGTTCAAAGCAGAAACATAATAATATATCTCAATACCAGAAGTCACAACAGTCAAACAGTTATACTATTATCAGATAAAATCTTGTCCATTCCACTAATTTATGAGTCTCATTTTCTTTGTGGCACAACTATCCCAAAGTTATACAACTCACATAAGTGGTCAAAAAGATCATATATGTTGTTGTTTACATTTCTTGAATATAATATATGCACACTCATGAATATCCATGTTTCAGATACATCGATGTTCACATGATCGCGCGCGCACACACAAACCTTAAATTACAAAAGTCTCTTGTCAGTAGAAATTTGATTTGAATAACTAATATCAATCTGTTGCTCTTACTCTTGTCGGTTTCAGGTTATTCCATTTGTATGGTACATGGCCATTGCCACATTTCCTGCTGGGGTACTTGGTATAGTTTTTCTTTCATATAAGCTTAATTATCCATAATTCTAATTAACTGTAATTAATTATTCTTTTACTGTAAAGTAATTAGTACTTAGATTATTTATTTTAATTTAAAAATAATTGAAATTTATGCAGAGATTGGTTGTTGGATGTATGCAAGTGAAAGACAGTTATCACGCCTAAGATTAGCATATCTAAAAGCAGTCCTAAACCAAGAGATAGGAGCTTTTGATACAGAATTAACAAGTGGAAAAGTAATCACTGGAATAAGCAAGCACATGAGTGTAATACAAGATGCCATTGGTGAGAAGGTAAGCAAAATAAGTCATTTTCAATAAGTTTCACCTTTCTTCTTTCACTACATTTCATAAATGAACTATCTAAGTGAATTTATTGCTCACAGTTGGGTCACTTCACTTCTAGCTGTGCAACTTTCTTTGCCGGAATTGTGATTGCCGCGATTTGCTGTTGGGAAGTGGCACTTCTATGTTTAGTTGTTGTCCCTCTTATTCTTATTATTGGAGCAACTTACACTAAGAAAATGAACAAAATCTCAACTACTAAATTGTTTTACCATTCTGAAGCCACATCTATGATAGAGCAGGTAATTTACTCTACTTCTAGTCTATTGTCACATAAATATGCATCATGTGACCTCGCCTAACTTAACCGATTTAAATCATAGCCGATTATAACAAATCAACGTTGATATTATGGCAGACAATATCACAAATAAAAACAGTATATGCTTTTGTTGGAGAGGGATTAGCAATCAAATCCTTCACAGAGAACATGGAAAATCAGTATGTCGTAAGCAAAGGGGAGGCACTTGTGAAGGGAGTTGGAACAGGAATGTTTCAAACTGTGAGTTTTTGTTCTTGGTCTCTTATTATATGGGTTGGAGCTGTTGTCGTCAGAGCCGGAAGAGCTAAGGGAGGAGATATAATAGCTGCAGTAATGAGTATTCTTTTTGGTGCCATGTAAGGAAGCAACAAACTTGAGGTTAATTTATGAATTAAAATAGATGTTAACAGTGTAGTAACAAAACTTTCTCTGTGAGTTGCAGATCTATCACTTATGCAGCACCAGACATGCAAATATTCAATCAGGCGAAAGCTGCCGGGTACGAGGTCTTCGAAGTGATCCAAAGAAAGGCACTAATACACAATGAATCAAAAGGGGAGATGCCTAGTAAGATTAACGGTTACATTGAGCTCCGAAATGTTTACTTTTCATACCCATCACGGCCGGAGAAACCTATCCTTCAAGGACTGTCGTTGTCCATACCAGCAGGAAAGACAGTAGCTCTAGTTGGTAGCAGCGGCTGCGGAAAGAGCACTGTTATTTCTCTAATAACTAGGTTTTATGACCCCATGCGAGGTTAGTTTTATTAGTTTCTTTTTCTTTTGGTTCTATATATTTTATCATGTGGTTAATGCTCATGTAAATGTTCTTTTCTATTTTACCAGTAAACAAACTATTTTAATGCAAGCAAATATATTTACTATAGGACTATAGGTACACCTTAACCTTGGCATTTTGTTACTCGTCAACATAATTTACTAAATATTATGTAAATATAAGATTAAATGATCATATAAAAAGACTCTAAAAGCCATTGATAGTGCATTAGAATAATAGTGCTGTAAGAATTGATCGTGTGATCTTGAATGCAAATCAATCTGCCAAGCCTGACATTGTTCAATACAATCCAGGAGAAATTTTTATTGACAGTCACAATATCAAGGACCTCGATCTGAAGTTCCTTCGAAGTAATATAGGGGCCGTTTACCAAGAGCCATCACTCTTCACAGGCACGATCAAGGACAACTTGAAACTGGGAAAGATGGACGCGGATGATGAAGAGATTCAAAAGGCAGCAGTAATGTCCAATGCACACTCTTTCATATCACAGCTTCCGAATCAATACCTAACTGAGGTAAGCTACTCAATTAGCATGTCATTTTTGTCAGCTTAATAGTGTCTAGTCTGATTTTCAATTTTCATATTAACTTATATGATTTGTATTGTATTCATTTAAAATGTGTCTTCTGGCTACATATATATTTTTCTTTCATTCACAACATTAATAGTGTGTTCCTGATATTACAAGGTAGGACAAAGGGGAGTTCAAGTATCAGGAGGTCAGAAACAAAGAATTGCAATTGCAAGAGCCATTCTGAAAAATCCTCCCATTCTTTTGCTTGACGAGGCCACTAGTGCCCTTGATTCAGAGTCGGAAAAACTGGTTCAAGAAGCACTTGATACAGCTATGCAGGGAAGGACTGTCATCTTGATTGCACACAGGCTGTCAACAGTTGTAAATGCAGATATGATTGCTGTAGTGGAGAATGGACAAATTGTAGAGACAGGAACACACCAGAGTTTGTTGAACACGAGTAAATTCTATAGTACATTATTCAGCATGCAGAACCTTGAATCATCTCCTGAACTAAGGTAATTCGCCACTTTGTTATATTTATATTTTAATCTCAAACCGATGGTTGTCGAGGAAGAACTCTAACCAGATTTAAATGCTTAATGGACAGAACTACAACTTCCAAAAATAAAATTGCCCGCCAAGAAGCCAGTATTGATGAAACTAGACCATTACCAGATACACAGAGAGAGGTTCAAAGAGATCTCGTAGAGCCTTCGGTGCTCAGAGAACAGAACAAGATGAACATAAGAGAAGGAAATATATTTTTCAGAATTTGGTTCGATTTAAAAAAGAAGGAGCTGGTGAAGATTGCTATTGGCTCGTTTGCAGCAGCTTTCTCTGGCATCTCAAAGCCGTTTTTCGGATTCTACATCATCACAATTGGAGTAGCATACTTCGAAGAAGATGCTAAACGAAAAGTTGGAATGTACTCAGCCATCTTCTCTGGAATAGGGTTGCTTTCACTATTTAGCCACACCTTCCAGCATTACTTCTTTGGAGTGGTTGGAGAAAAGGCCATGTCAAATTTCAGACTTGCTCTATATTCAGGTATCGAATATTCCCTAATGAAATTGCTACATACTCATTGATATTCTCTTTCCTTAAAGGAAAAAAGAAACTCTAGGAATGAGCTAAAAAGCCTAAAACAGTGCAACATATACGTAAAATTCCAGTATGATTTAACAAACATCAGTCAATAATCATTTAAACTTTTACAGGTGTGCTTAGTAACGAAGTAGGCTGGTTTGACAAACCTGAGAACACTGTCGGCTCATTAACATCACGCATCATCAGTGATACTGCCATGGTCAAAATCATAATTGCTGATCGCATGTCTGTGATTGTGCAATGTGTTTCCTCCATACTTATAGCAACAGTTGTTAGCATGTATGTCAACTGGAGAATGGGTTTGGTAGCATGGGCTGTGATGCCTTGCCATTTCATAGGTGGTCTCATTCAAGCCAAGTCTGCCAAAGGATTTTCAGGTGACTATTCTGCTACACATTCAGACCTTGTTGCTCTTGCGTCTGAGTCCACGACCAACATAAGAACTATTGCATCATTTTGTCATGAAGAACAAGTGCTGAAGAAAGCCAAAATATATCTGGACATACCAAAGAAAAAGTACAGGAAAGAAAGTATCAAATACGGCATCATTCAAGGCTTCTCCCTTTGCTTGTGGAACATTGCACACGCGGTTGCTTTGTGGTACACAACAATTCTAGTTGATAGACGTCAAGCCACCTTTGAAAATGGAATAAGAGCATACCAAATTTTTTCACTCACAGTTCCTTCTATCACAGAACTATACACACTGATCCCAACTGTCATCACTGCCATCAATATGCTTACCCCAGCATTCAAAACCTTTGACCGTAAAACTGAAATTGAACCAGATATACCGGATGATTCCCAACCCGAGAGGATCCAAGGAAATGTCGAATTTGAAAATGTAAATTTCAAGTACCCTTTAAGACCTGAGGTGACTGTTCTTGAAAATTTCAGTTTACAAATTGAAGCCGGATCTAAGGTCGCTTTTGTAGGACCAAGTGGCGCTGGAAAATCATCTGTATTGGCCCTTTTACTGAGATTTTATGATCCAGTGGTGGGAAAAGTATTAATCGACGGGAAAGACTTGAAGGAATATAATCTAAGATGGTTAAGGACACAGATAGGGCTGGTACAACAAGAGCCACTGCTTTTTAACTGCTCAATTAGAGACAATGTTTGCTATGGCAATAAAGCGGCTTCTGAAAGTGAAATTGTGGAGGTTTCAAGAGAAGCAAATATACATGAATTTGTAAGTAATCTACCAAATGGATATGACACTGTTGTTGGAGAGAAAGGTTGCCAGCTTTCAGGAGGACAAAAGCAAAGAATAGCCATTGCCAGAACCTTACTAAAGAAGCCAGCAATATTACTTCTTGATGAAGCAACGAGTGCCCTCGATGCTGAGTCCGAAAGAACTATAGTAAATGCAATTAAAGAAATGAATCTGAAAGAAGAAAGTGGTTTGTGTTCAAGAATCACTCAGATCACAGTAGCTCATAGACTTTCAACAGTCAGAAACTCGGATACCATAATTGTCATGGAAAAAGGTAGAATTGTAGAGACGGGCTCCCACTCAACCCTAATATCAGTAGATGCAGGACTTTATTCAAGATTATTCAGACTGCAGAGCTTTGACGAAACCTCATAGGTTGATAGTTCTACAAAAATCTGGTATCTGAAACAACAGAGATTACTTGTATTATTTTCACAAAACTATGTTCTTCCTTAAACTTCATCTCTGATGTAATTAAATTATAGTCAGAGTATATGCCAAGAAATATAGTTTGATGACATGAAATAAAAGAAAGATCCTGGACCTGGATGTAGCGAAGTGCTTTATATGTTTTCCTATAATTCAAGGAAGACACTATCAATTGTCTTCAGCTTTTCCATCTCTTCCTCACTAGCAATTCCGGGACCAACATAGCACAACTGAAATAGAAATAAGACCATCAAGCCTACTCATTCATGGATCAAATGCAATTGCACTTTTTTGTTAAAAGTAAGACCTGGTATTGTGGCTTCTTCAGTGTATTCCTCCCCTTTTTTATGAGTTTTTGCCATCCGGTTTTTGTCTTTAGTGATCTTTCAAGAGACGGCGTACTCTATAATGAAAAATAAAAATACTAAGTTTGAAAATTGAAAGGATGCATAATCAGTGCAAAACATGCATGCTTCATAATACTTTTGAATGTGCAAGCGTGTGAAATAGACACTGGTGTGATATGCAATTACTTAAAATCATTGGAATTACAATCGAGAGAACAAATATTAATAACTAAACAGTAAATATGAAGTTGGCAAAGTAGACAAATTACATGAGCAGGGTCCAAAACTAGGAGATTATATGCTGGATATTCATTCTGTTGATGCTTGGCTTGAACTCCAACTATTGTTCTTGAGTGACCATCATGTTGAAAGTATAAAGGCCTGTCAAACAAAACTTTCAAAATTCAAAAAATAAGAAACAAAATTGTTGGTGTGGTTAAACATGTGTATCTAAAATGTGTTCTCACGTTTTTTCACTGATCACAACATGCTGCTGACCGAATTGGATTGCGTTTTTGTCAGAAAAGTAATTCCAAACAAAATCCATGAGAACTTGATAAGCCTCACTTTTTTTAACTTCACTGTTATCCATCTTATCGTTTCTTACTTTGTCCACAGTGTAATCAACACTTGTTCCGACAACAGATTGGGATTCCTCCTTAGGACCAAAATCCACTACTCTTGCCCGAAGACCAAAGGAACGCAAGAGAGCAGCACACTCAGTAGTTCCTATCCATTTTTTTGAACCGTAAACAACATGATCAAGTTGAGCAGCTCCTGGGGCATCAAAACCCTTTTCCCAAGCAATCTCAAGCCATCTTTGCAATGACGGGATATCAGGAACAAAGCCCGAACCACCAAACAAAACCTCTCTTGCTTCCGGTCTCTGTGATAGTAAGTGAGAGCTAAGCATTTGAATGTTACGCCATCCACAACCCCATCCAGCATCCTCAGAATCAAGGCTCTGGAAATGATCAACATAACCGGACAAAATGCTTTTTAAATTGTCAGTTTCCGACTCCAAACAATTTCTCAACAAGGTCGTCAAACCCAATTCAACTTTGTAAAAGTTGTCCCTTGTCTGTAAACCAATCAAGAAAGAGATTTTTTCATCCATTTTGCATTGTCCATTATCTCTACTAGTCTCACCACCATACCGATAGTTACAATCTCCAGAAAATGCTTCATACCCCGAGCCACTGACTGATTGTTCCCTCTGCAAAATATAAAATATATAATGTACGATATTTACAACACAGACCGAATATCTCTCTCATGTGAACATACAGATAAATCTTAGAATATGCATTAGACATCAGAACATATAATCTAACGGAAAAGGGATAAATCGGAAAAGGGTGAAAAAACACTGAAGAAGATGCAAGCACAAGTTGGGCTTTAGCAGACATTGTTAAAGATAGTCATGGTGGTAGGTAGATATAAAAACTTCAGTAAATCTTCAATTTAGTCTCTAAATTATCAACCTTTCTCTTATTTGATATCCAAATCACATAAAAAGTTGAAGTCTTATTTGGATAAATAGTTCAATTAAGCGATTATCATATAATAAGTGTTTATTCAAAAGCTATTTCTATAACAAGAGATAAAAGGAAGTCAAACTGTTTTCTTATAAGCTATAAACTATTTTTATAAGATATCGTGGAAAGCTTGTGGAAATAAGCTGAAAACAGCTTACACAGGAAATGTCATAGGTTATTTTCATAAACTCCCTTAAACAGTCTCACAAGTATTTATGTCATTAGATAAGCTCAAATAGTTAGGCCTTGTATGATCAAACATCTTAATTAAGTTATAAGCTATAAGCTATCCTAAGAGTTTATGAAAATAAGCTAAAAACTACTTATGGACATGTCATAAATTGTTTCCAAAGCTCCGTCAGACTGTCTCACAAAGTTAAAAGTGTTTGTGTCAGTAGATTAGTTCAAATAAGTCAATCCAAACATATGTTGCTTATAAAAATGGTTAGATGGGATTGATCTCACTTGGTGTCCAAGCACATATATACATCCAAAACAACATAGGCAATGTGAAATTCCAATACAACTTCAATTAAAACATTGCTTCAAAACCACAAGGGGAACATTTCATCATCTAGCTACACATAAAAATTAACAGATATTAGAGAAATATGAACCTGTTGGGGCAGCATATGACCAGCATCATCAGAGGGATCATGAAAATGATCGTTGGCGTGCCTGCATTTAAGCCGAATCATAGTTCGTGATTAAAAAACGATTACATCTGTCCCAAAATATAAGAACTAGTTTAACTAGTGCACGTATACCAATGTACAATTTTGATCACTAATATCTTTAATTCTTTATTAGTAAAAATTATAAAAACTTGATATTTTGAAAATATTCATCAAAACAAATCAAACAAGATCTTATATGCATATATTTATATCTATATATTACTCCTTCCGTTCCAATTTAATTGACACAGTTGACTGTTTCACGTACGTCAATGCATAACTTTCATGATTAATATTTTTAATTGCATAATAGTAAAAAATATAAAATTTTGATATTTTGAAAATATTTCGAGACGAATCAAACAACGTACCGTTGGAGTTGATACGAGGGAACGGGTAAATCACAGAAGGGACAAGTGCTCCATGAATCCGAATCCATTATGTCTTTGCTTTTTCTTTCTTTTTTAAGATGGAAAAAGAAAATGTTGTCTTTTTCTTCTTTTTTGGGTTTGTTGGAAATGTTATCTTTGATTTGGGTTTGTTGGAATTTTGGGAATGTTGTCTTTGATGCATGCACACCTGTATTGTAAATTATAAACTGCAAAAAATATCTAGGAAAAAAAATGTAGTTTAATTTACGATGGAACACCCATTAAATGACTTTGTAAAAATAAATTATAAATTGCAAAATATCTAACAAAAAGTCACTTTATATTTAAAAATAGTAGTTTAATTTATATGGATTTCCCATTGAATGACTTTGTAAAAATTAATTATAAATTACAAAATATCTAACAAAAAGTCACTTTATATTAAAAAATAGTAGTAGTTTAATTTATATGGATCACTCCTTAAATGAAGTTGGAGTGCTTGGATGCATAAAATAAAACATTTGTATATGTTTTTGTAATTATAATTTAGGTATTAGGGACATCATAATATCAGGTTAGAGTTTGAATTTTTTAAAAAAATTGCTTGATAAAATTTTAACTACTAAACAACTTGACATAAAAAGCATTTGCATATAATATAACAAGTGAAGATAATGAAATATTAAGTTACTCTAACAATAATTTTGAGTTGAGGTACGTTGTTTAATAACTTATTGTAAATATTAAATTTTATCAATTGCTTAAATTAAAAAGTTCTTATACTCAATCAACTATAAAAAATTGTAAAAACATTATAATTTTTTTATACTTTATTATTAAATAGCTTCAAATGAGTATATAATAAGGTTTTCAAAAAAATAAGTAAACACCAATTATTAGATAACATAACTACAAATTTTAGGTTTATATATAAAGGGTTGTGTTATCTCTTACTATAGATAGGTAGATACAGAAATGCAAGAATTATACTTAAAAAATAAAAATTGAAAAGATGTGATAGTGTTGTGGAAGAAATCATGGAGAGTTGAAGATAAATGCAACGGATTTGAATAATTAATTGCTTGTAAAATATATTTTTAAGTTCTCCCAACCTATAGAAATTCTATATTATAAATATAAATATGAAGATAAAATAAACTCCCAAAGTTTTTCCATCTTAAAACCATATACTTTCGACTTTCTTTTCTTAAAAATCAAAATAAACTCTTAAAAATTGGTATTTTCTTGCGGAAAAAGTTGTATGCGCTATTTAAAGATCATCCAATAAAAAAATTGTTGGAACAAAATAGATTCTGACATGATTTAATTAAGTTTTGATGATAACAAAGGTATTAATATACAATAGGGTATGCTAATTAATTAATCCAAGTGTGCAGATATATAAGTTAATTCTTTAAAGTTACTAGAAGCACATTGGAAGCTCTGATATGTCAAAGCAAATTCTGACCAGATTTTCAAGGCATCAGAAGATGCAAATTATGTTCGTCAGAAGCTAGTATCAGACTCTGATGAGAGCAGTGAGAGCCGTTTTGTCAGAAGAACATTCTCTGCAACAATGATTGGAAATCATCATCATCCTCTGACATTCCAAAAGTTGATGAAATCAATCTTATCCACAAGATAGTGACGTTAGTACTATTGTACGAACTCATTACCTGATTTGGCTAAAACGTTATCCTCAAGATTGATCGCATACAAGGTTACCTGATTTGGTTAAAAATGGTACTATCTACAGCTGGCGCTATCTCACCGCATCAAATTCAAATCAAACACGCTCCACCTTCGTCTATAAATTGGAGCAAGTTTGAAGTTCTAGGATACGAGACTTGAACATTTTTAAAAGAGCTGTTATTCTGCCAAAATCATCCTAGAGCACTAAGAACTTCAAATACAACTTGAACTCATATTCAAATCCAAGACTCCAGTTTCAGCTTCTGTTAATTCATTAGTTGAACCTTAGAATTTTTGTATTAAGATTCTAAGTTATGTCTTGTATCAAAGTTGTATTTACTTGTAACTGAACATTGATCTTCATATCAATTATTCAGACTCTGTTTTCTTATATTTGTTTTGGAAGTCTCTTGCCTGCGTGCTTGAGCATTAGGAAGTCTCTTGTTTGTATACTTGAGCATTGGAAGTCTCTTGCAAGGTTGCTTGAGCATTTGTAATCTTTGGTGATTATAGTGAACTCTCTTGGTAGTACAAGAGGACTGGACGTACCCTTGGTTTGTAAGGGGAACCAGTATAAAATCTCTGTCTCTACTTTTCTCTCTTTCTCTCTATCTTCAACGTTCTGATAAAATATTGTTTTGACTTTTCTAAACCGCTGCAAACTCTGATAAGTTTTTCATAACTTAGAAGAAATTTTAAACTACCCAAAACACAATTCAACCCCCCTTCTTGTGTTTTTCACACCTTCAATTGGCATCAAGAGCCTGGTTCTGTTTTTAATCACCTAACAGTGAGACAGTTTTCCTGTTCAAAAACACTATGACTGAAACTCCAAGTGGTAGCATGAAAGCAGTTTCTCATGACTATGATGTTGAAGACAATAAGACAAGCAACAAAGCACCGAAGTTCAATGGAGATGCATCTAACTTTTCCTGGTGGAAAGATAGAATCTACAGTCATCTTATTGGTTTAGATGATGAGCTTTGGGACTTAGTTGAAGAAGGGGTAACCTTCCAAGGACTTGATGAAAAGGGAAGGTTATCTATTGAAGAAAGAAAGAAGTTCACTCCTACAGACAAGAAGCTTTACAAGAAACATCACAAGGTCAAGGATCTTCTCATTGGATGTATAACTCATGATGAATATCTCAAGATCACAGACAAATCTACTGCCAAGAGCATCTATGACTCCTTGTGTTCCACATATGAAGGAAATAAACAGGTTCAAGAGGCAAAGGCTACTCTTCTGATCAAACAGTATGAACTCTTTAGAATGAAGAATGATGAGAATATTGAATCCATGTATTCGAGGTTCAAAATTCTAGTGGCTGGTCTCCAAGTTCTAAAGAGAAGCTACACAACTTCTGATCATGTAAGAAAGATTTTGAGAAGCTTACCTTCAAGGTGGAGGCCTAAGGTAACAGCTATTCAAGAAGCTAAGGATTTGGACAAACTTGGCTTGGAGGAATTAATAAGTTCACTCATGAGTCATGAGATTGAACTATCTTCTGATGAGCCTCAGAAGAAACTAAAATCTTTGGCCTTGCCATCTATTTCAGTTTCATCTAAGGCTCTGAAAGCCAAAGTTGTAGAATCTGAAGCAGAGGAATCTTTCGTAGATAATCAAGAAGAATGATCAGACGATGATTTCTTTGCACTCTTGTCCAAAAAAATTCAAAAATGGTCACTAAGGAAGGGCAAAAATTTTCAAGGCAGAGGATCTGGATCAAGAAACAACACCAGCAGAGAGAAGAAGGATGACACAAAAAATTGTTTCAATTGTCATAAGCCTGGACACTTCAAGGCTGATTGTCCTGAACTCAACTTCAAGGGTAAAGGAAGAAAGAGTACAATCAAGAACAAAGCCAAGAAGAGTCTGATGGCAACATGGGAGGATATCAATGAACTATCTGAGGATGAAGACTCTGAGGAAGCAAACCTAGCGCTTATGGCCACTGGTGAATCAGACCATGACAGTGATTCAGAGTCTGACACGGACGATATTGATGAGGTAATATCTAAAATGTCTAGTACTCAAATGACCAAAGCTTTGAAAGATGTAATGGTGAAGTACATGGAAAAGTTGAGTGAGCTAGATTTTTGTAAACAAAAAATGAAGCTACTCAATGAAAATCTCACCCAGACTCAGGCAAACTATCAAAAATCTCTTAAAACAATTAAAGTGCTTGAGACTGGATGTAGAACATGTCACAAACCCTATGATGAGTATGAAATCTCTCTTCAAGAGTTTGTTCACCATAACATAGACAAAACTAGGGTAACTTCTGTAATTCATGGTGGACTTAGCAACTATTACAAAAGACAAGGACTTGGTTCTCTTACATCTCCTAATGTGGGAAAATCAAATAAACCTGTTTTGTTGAGCAAATCACCATCAGAATCTTATTCAAACTTTACTAAGGGTACATCAGAACCTCTGACTGTGTCTGGTACTCTTGTGAGCTTGGAACCACAAGATAAGGTATCAGAAGATGACTCATCTTCTGAATCTAAGTCTTCTAAAACCCAGGTTCCCCTCACATCAGTACCCATGTCTACTCAAGTTAAAGCTGTCAGAGTACCAAAACCTGTTGATAAGCGGGGCACTAGTACTTCTAAAGCAAACTTGGTAACTGGTTCTCTGACACACTCAAGAGGAAAGTCTCAGAGACAACATAAGCCTAAACATTTTTCTAAAGGCTCTGTTGACTCCAGATCTTCTGAGTATTCTAACAAGCAGAATAAGATTCTCAAAACTAACCAAAAAGGACCCATCAGAGTATGGGTACCAAAATCTGAAATAGTGTATGCTGCAGGTATGCACCCAAAGAAGAAAAGAAAGCTCATGGTATCTGGACTCTGGCTGCTCACGTCACATGACAGGAGACAAGCTCTTATTCCACACACTGAATCAGCAAGAGGGAGGAACAGTAGGGTTTGGTGGCAACCAGAAGGGAAAAATCATTGGTATAGGTACAGTTGGTAAATCTTCTTTGTCAATTTCTGATGTTTGGTTAGTAGATGAACTACATCATAATCTACTTAGCATAAGTCAATTATGTGATAGTAATTATGATGTTATGTTTAATAAGGATTCATGTACTGTAATCAGAAACTCTGATCAATCTGTTGTCTTTAAGGGAAATAGAAAAGGCAATGTGTACAAAGTCAATTTTTCTGATTTAAAGGAACAACAAGTGCTTTGTCTCTTGACACTGAGTGATGAAAAATGGGTCTGGCACAAAAGATTGGGTCATGCTAACTGGAGATTAATCTCTAAGCTTAGCAAGGATAATCTTGTCAGAGGCCTTCCAAAAATAAAATATCACTCAGACTCACTTTGTGGTTCCTGTCAAAAAGGAAAAATTGTCAAAAGTTCTTTCAAAAACAAAAACATTGTCTCTTCTAACAGACCCTTAGAACTCTTACACATTGATTTATTTGGACCAGTTAGCACTGCTTCAATCAATGGTAAGAAATACGGATTAGTCATTGTAGATGATTATAGTAGATGAACTTGGGTTAAATTTCTGAGAACTAAAGATGACACATATGAAGTGTTTAGCATCTTCTGTACCCAAATTCAAAATGAAAAGGATTCCAAGATTTTAAAAGTAAGAAGTGATCATGGTGGTGAATTTGAAAACGAACCTTTTGAACAATTTTGTGAATAACATGGAATTCTCCATGAATTCTCTTCTCCTAGAACTCCACAACAAAATGGAGTTGTAGAAAGAAAGAATAGATCTTTACAAGAAATGGCACGCACCATAATGCATGAAAATAATTTAGCAAAATTCTTTTGGGCAGAAGTTGTTAACACTGCTTGTTATATTCAGAATAGAATCTATATAAGACCTATTTTGAACAAAACAACATATGAACTCTTTAAGGGAAGAAAACCCAATATTTCTTATTTTCATCAATTTGGTTTTACATGTTACATTCTGAATAACAAAGTCCATCTTAAGAAATTTGACTCTAAAGCCTGTAAGGGTATCTTCATTGGATACTCTGAACGCTCTAAGTCATACAGAGTGTATAATTCTGAAACTAATACAGTGGAAGAATCAATGCACGTAAAGTTTGATGATAAGGAGCCTGATGATAAAAAGTCAGAGCCTGTTAAAGATTTGTCAGGATCTGATGAATCAGAAGATGAAGCTCCAGAGTATGACAACTACATAGAACCTGTAGAAGACTCTGAAGTGCAAGAAGCTACATCTTCTAATGCTGCTCAAGAACACCAAACAAATGAGGACAACTCTGAAGCAACGGAGATTCCAAGAAATACATTCAAATACAAATCATCACATCCTGAAGAGCTTATCCTAGGAAATAAGAATAGTCCAAGAAAAACAAGGTCAAACTTCAGAGATGAAGAATCATTATTTGGATTAGTATCCTTGATTGAACCAAAGACAACAAATGAAGCTCTCTCAGATGATGCTTGGATAGTTGCTATGGAAGAAGAGTTAAATCAATTCAAGAGAAATGATGTATGGGATCTGGTACCCAAACCTGAGCACAAGAACATTATTGGAACAAAATGGGTATACAGAAACAAATTGAATGAGCAAGGTGAAGTTACAAGAAATAAAGCAAGACTTGTTGCACAAGGATATAGTCAACAAGAAGGAATTGACTTCACTGAAACCTATGCTCCAGTAGCAAGACTGGAAGCAATCAGGTTACTTTTATCTTATGCAGTTAATAATGATATCACTCTTTATCAAATGAATGTTAAAAGTGCATTTCTTAATGGTGTTATTTCTAAAGAAGTATATGTCAAACAACCTCCTGGATTTGAGGATTTAGCAAATCCAGATCATGTGTTTAGATTAAAGAAATCACTCTATGGACTCAAACAAGCTCCCAGAGCTTGGTATGAGAGACTGAGTACTTTCTTAGTCAACAATGGTTTTGAAAAAGGGCAAGTTGACAATACATTATTTAGAAAAACACTAAAGAAAGACATTGTGATCATTCAAATTTATGTTGATGATATCATTTTTGGATCAACTAATGCCACTCTGTGCAAGAATTTTTCTAAGCTTATGCAGGATGAATTCGAGATGAGCATGATGGGAGAATTGAAGTTCTTTCTTGGAATTCAGATACATTCAAAGGAACATTCATTCATCAATCAAAATATATAAAAGATCTTCTGAAGAAATTCAATTTGGAAGATTGCAAACCCATGAACACTTCAATGCATCCCACATCAAGCTTAAGCAAAGAAGAATCAGAAGCCAAAGTTGATCAGAAGCTCTACCGAGGTATGATTGGATCTCTTCTTTATCTAACTGCATCAAGACCTGATATTTTATTCAGCGTATGCTTGTGTGTAAGATTTCAATCAGATCCCAGAGAATCCCACTTCACCGCAGTGAAAAGGATTTTCAGGTATTTGAAAGCTACTTGTAACATTGGATTACTGTATCAGAAATCCAATGATTACAAACTGATTGGATTCTGTGATGCTGACTATGCTGGTGATAGAATTGAAAGAAAATCCACCAGTGGTAACTGTCAGTTCATTGGTGAGAATTTAATTTCATGGGCTAGTAAAAGGCAAACCACCATAGCTATGTCAACAGCAGAAGCTGAATACATATCAGCAGCTAAATATTGTACACAACTACTTTGGATGAAATATCAATTGGAAGATTATCAAATAAGCAGTAACAATATTCCTTTATATTGTGACAATACTGCAGCTATTCACCTCTCTAAAAACCCTATTTTACATTCAAGAGCTAAGCACATTGAGATTAAACATCATTTTATCAGAGACTATGTTCAAAAAGGAGTAATTGATCTCAAGTTCATTGAAACTGAAAATCAATGGGCTGATATCTTTACAAAACCTTTAGCTGTTGAACGTTTTGATTTTATCAAAAAGAATCTGAACATGATGGAAATCTCTGATTAATTTAGACTCTGATGAAAAATTTGTGTTTGTAAGAATCTAATAGTAATCAGAAGCTGAAGTCATCAGAACCTTCTGTATCAGAAGTTGTGATGAGGACATCTTCTGGCAAACTATCAGAATCTGATTAGAAGGTAAATAGTTCTGGCGCGTAAGTTAAAATCTTTTATAAAAACCCTTTCGTTTTCCCTCACTTACGTGTCAGTTATTTAAATAATTCTTTGATACACGTGTCTTAGTGCAAGAGGATAAAGAAGTTGGTTAATGATGATTAGCATTTCTAATTCCCATTTGTGGTAAAATACTCTACTACCCCTATGTGTTTGTACTTGTTTTTGCGCGAAACTTTCTATTTAAACACACTAACTGTTCACATTCACACTTTTGCACTCTCACAACCTACACTTTCATCTTCTAAAACTCAGAGCAATTTCTTTCTCCCTCATTAGAAACCCTAACCCCCAAACTCCATCAATGGCCTCAATCATTCCAAGAGATTGTATAATCGACATTGCTAACTCCAAACCTACCAAGTTTGCTAAAGATCAACGTCCGTATAAGTATGATGACCTAAACCTTGCGATTGAAAATCCGGTTGATCTAGATGGGTTAAGAGTAAACGGATTCGCTAATGTAGTCAATCTGTTCAAAAGACAAGGTTTGGAATACTATTTTGATCTACTGAATGGTCCAACTTATACTGAAATGGTGAAAGAATTCTGGATGAAAGCAACAGTTATCAACAAAGACGTGTACATTCAGAGAATTAAAAATATGGTTGAAGAAAATCCTGAACTTCAAGGTAAAATTCCAGAACAAATGGGTTTGAAACCTTTCACAACAACAGAGATTGAATCGTTTGTGGCTGGATTCAGAATCTCCATCAGAGTATGTAATATTTGTGAGGCTCTGAAGATAGACCGTGAAGGCCTTGTCCTTAGAAACTCTGATGAGGTTGGTCCTGATGTAGAGGAATTCATATTCAAACCTAAGGCTGATCCAAATGAAAAGTTTGAATGGACCAACACCTGCAAAGTCATCTACAAGATTCTGATTGACAGTATTTTGTCTAAGTTGGGAGGCACTGATCAAATATCAAATCTTCAGAAGCTGTTTACATTTCACGTTGGTAAAGGAAACTTTGTAGATATGGGTAAGCTTATCTTTGATCATCTTGCCAATTCTATTCTCTCTTCCAAATCTATTGTGCGACACTCAAGGCTACTTAGTCACATGTTTGCACAGTGTGGTTTATTGGATACAATCACTCTGTTTCTTCCAGGATATGGTTCCTTTCTGCTTAGTTCTAAATTCGTAAATAGCACTACGCTAAGGTACATGAAACTGGTGAAAAACAATCAGATTGTTCATCCAACACACCCACTGCTGATCAGAGATTCTGAGAAAGACATTGATGAATGTAGACTTGTGCATGTCAGTGATAGTGTTGCTAAGAGAGTTATAGAGGCACATGCTGATCTATTGAAAAAGCTAGGCGCTGATGTAGGAGATGGACAACCTACAAAATTAACCATCAGACAAGCTAGAATTCTGGAGCAACCAACCAGAGTTCAACCTGCCAAAACGAAAGCTGTTAAGAGTCCTGCTGAGAAGAAGGTTGCTAAGACTCAGAAGACTACAGCTCCTAGATCTTCAAAGAAACCTAGGGCTAGGAAGGTGGTTTTAGAGGATCTTACAGAAGAAGAAAAGGATAATGCTGCGTTACAGGCAGCTTTGGAAAAGATTAATAAGTTCACCAAGAAGCAAGAAGAACTGAAGGATGGATATGAGTGTGGTATTGATGAATCAACATTTGATGAGATGCATAAGAAGCTTCCTAAAAGGAATGATCCTCATAATCTGCTGGAACAACAGACTCTGTATGGAAAAGAAACTGGTAAGTTTTCTAATTTTATTGGAGGCAACAAAGCATTTAGTGATTATTTCAGAAGACTTCAATTCCCTTCTGAAATCAAAGTTAAACATACTCTGAATAAGATTTTAAAAGGAGTTAATTCTAAGAAAGACAACATTCTTTCTGAGAATCAACCAACTTCAGAGCAGTTTAACCCCATCCTAACTAACCCATCAGAATCTCATGCTAATCCTATATGTAATGATGCAGCACAAGCTTCCACAAGTACTGCACCTCTCATTCAAAATCTGAATGAAGATTCTGACCGTACACCCTCACCACCACCTGAAAAATCCCCCACACACCATGATAACCAAATTCTCAAACCTACCCCAAACTCTGAGAATGTTGAACCAGAGTCAACCCAAGAAAAATCATCACCTCCACCAGAAAATGAACCACACCCACAATCACCTCCACCAGAACATACACAACCAGAAAATGAAAAACCAAAATCACCAGAACCTACAGTGACTGAAGTGGTTAATCCTGAAGCACATGCTGTTGATCAATCCCCACATCATGTGGATATGGACAACTCATGTACTCTACCCACACCACTCAAGCAACAATTCCAACAAATTAATGAGTCTCTGAATCAAGAAGGAATTCAGAAAACCCCTCCTCACCAAACCAATCATCTCAAGACCCTAATGCAGGATCTATCTATGAACTGCATCTATGTTCCACCTCACTTACCTTCCAGAATTATCAATGAACCCCTAGAACAAACCCAGGATAATATCACTAATTTTCTGCAAGCTGTTGACAAGAACATTAGAAGACTGTCCAGCGCCATTCCTAACAGGTCTATTGAAACGACACATATCAACAAAGAGTGTGACCTTATGGAACAGAATCTGGTGTATATGATCAGATCAGTGAGAGAAGCTTACACCAGGGATTTAAACGTCAGGAATGAGATTGCTAGAAAGGAAGAGGAAGATAGGTTGGAAAGAGGGAGATTAGAAGCTGAGGAAAGGGAAATGAAGAGGTTGGTAGATGAGCGCATTGAGAAGGAAAGGTAAGAAGCTCAAGCTAGAGAGGAAGCTAGACTAGCAGAAGAGGCAAGAAGAGCTGCTGAACAAGCAAGACTTGAGAACATTGCTCGAAATGCACCAGAATATGCTCAACACATCAGAGAAAATCAAGAGAATATTCAGAGAAGAATTGATGAGCATTCATCTATGCTGGCTGCAATTATGACTACTCTCCAGAGCATCAATGACAGATTACCACCTCAACCTTAAAACCTAGGATTCTATGCACTTGTTACTTTTAATTCATTATCATGTTCTGTCTTTTTGTTTGTAACTGGCTGAATTCTATTCGTTTAAATACTATGTTTGTTGATTATTTATTGTGTTTGGTTATAATTTATGTACTTTTTGAATCTATTTTATGCTTTCATAAATTTTTTTTAGACAAATATCAACACAAAGATTTCAAAGCTAAATAAAGAGTTTATTCAATTGAAAATTGTTGATTACATAAGTTTTTATCCAACTTTTCACTTGGATTCTACATCAAAAACAACTAGTTCTAAATCTAGCTTATTAGAATCTAAGGGAAATGGAAGAATTCACAACATTCTCTTTGTTTCCTTTTGGGAGATCAATGAGAAGTGATCTCATTGATTATGAAGAGGGGTATTCTTCCCTATGAGGAACATATGTACTCAAGAATTCCTTCCAATCAGAATCCCATTCAGATTCTGACTCGGATAAGGACTCTTGTTGTTTGGTCTTGGATCTTGTTTGATAATTGGCTCTGACAGGAGCAGAAGTTGATGCCTTCATCTTCTGAGGGTTCTTCTTAGACTCTGAGTCTTGTTGAATCTTCACTTTCTTCTTCTTCTTCTTCTTCTCCAGTGATTTCTTACTTTTGATCACTCTTCTATCCTTATCCATTGTTATGTTTCACAATGACATGGAAGTGTTGAATGAAATGACAAAGTGATGGTCCTTATATAGTGGATTCAAACCAGACAAGTTCATGGTTTTACGACAAATCATTTAATTGGTATAGTTGTAACCACCTTGACTGCATTGAAACTCTACTCTTGACCATTTTTTTAAAAAACTTGTCATTTAATTTCCTTTGTCAGTTTCATCTTTTTGCTTAATGACAAAAGGGGGAGTAAGAGTCGCAATTAATTTATGCAATGCTAAACTGAAACCAAATTCCATTTTTTATTTATTAAAATTATGTCTTCGTATGATATGATTTTGAGGAAAATATTAGTTGAAATTTGAACTTCTGATACATGGTACGCATAAAAGAAAAGTGCAATTTTCTTTCATGGGTATCAGACTTAGGGGGAGAGCTTGCAAACCTAGCCTCTGAGAGTCCGGTGTATTAGTTTAGTTCAAAATTCAAATAATTATTTTTAAACTGATTTAATTAATCATTGCTGAACTTAGGGGGAGCTTGCAAAACTCATCAACCTAAGAGATGCTTGATAAATTTTATCAACAACCATTGTAAATTAATACTTGGTTTGTCATCAATCAAAAAGGGGGAGATTGTTGGAACAAAATAGGTTCTGACATGATTCAATTAAGTTTTGATGATAACAAAGGTATTAATATACAATAGGGTATGCTAATTAATTAATCTAAGTGTGCAGATATACAAGTTAATTCTTTAAAGTTACTAGAAGCACATTGAAAGCTCTGATATGTCAAAGCAAATTCTGACCAGATTTTTAAGGCATCAGAAGATGCAAATTATGTTCGTCAGAAGCTAGTATCAGACTCTGATGAGAGCAGTGAAAGCCGTTTTGTCAGAAGAACATTCTCTGCAACAATGATTGGAAATCATCATCATCCTCTGACATTCCAAAAGCTGATGAAATCAATCTTATCCACAAAATAGTGACGTTAGTACTATTGTACGAACTCATTACCTGATTTGGCTAAAACGTTATCCCCAAGATTGATCGCATACAAGGTTACCTGATTTGGTTAAAAATGGTACTATCTACAGCTGGCGCTATCTCACCGCATCAAATTCAAATCAAACACGCTCCACCTTCGTCTATAAATTGGAGCAAGTTTGAAGTTCTAGGATACGAGACTTGAACATTTTTAAAAGAGCTGTTATTCTGCCAAAATCATCCTAGAGCACTAAGAACTTCAAATACAACTCGAACTCATATTCAAATCCAAGACTCCAGTTTCAGCTTCTGTTAATTCATTAGTTGAACCTTAGAATTTTTGTATTAAGATTCTAAGTTAAGTCTTGTATCAAAGTTGTATTTACTTGTAACTGAACATTGATCTTCATATCAATTGTTCAGACTCTGTTTTCTTTTATTTGTTTTGGAAGTCTCTTGCCTGCGTGCTTGAGCATTAGGAAGTCTCTTGTTTGTATACTTGAGCATTGGAAGTCTCTTGCAAGGTTGCTTGAGTATTTGTAATATTTGGTGATTATAGTGAACTCTCTTGGTAGTACAAGAGGACTGGACGTACCCTTGGTTTGTAAGGGGAACCAGTATAAAATCTTTGTCTCTACTTTTCTCTCTTTCTCTCTATCTTCAACGTTCTGATCAAATTGTGTTTTGACTTTTCTAAACCGCTGCAAACTCTGATAAGTTTTTCATAACTTAGAAGAAATTTTAAACTACCCAAAACACAATTCAACCCCCCCCCCCCCCCTCTTGTGTTTTTCACACCTTCAAAAATATCAAATGAAACTATTTATAGATGATCTCACTTTCACCAAATTTCACATTAATCTTATAAGTGAATTCAAACATTACTTAAAATATAAAAATAAAAAAAATTACCAAATTGAAAAACACAATAACAAATTTCTTTCACCAACATAAAAGAATAACAACCACTAAATTTCATTCTAAAAAAAAATGAAAGAAAATTCTCCCATTCTAAACATATATAATAAAAATTAAAACTCATTTGGTTCATGCAAGTAAAGTTAAAATGTATCTGATTCATATTTGAACCAAATACATTTCAATTTTTTTTTTTTTTGAAAATTTGAAGTATTTATCATTTCTTTTTTAACTTTTTAAAATCATTAAATAACTAATGAATATAATCTATAATTTACATCAGATACGTCAATTATCCAATAAACCTAAAAAATTAACTATTTCTTATAAAAATTGACTGAAAGTCGCATTATTAAAAATTGTTAAAATTTATCTGATTCATATTTGAACCAAATACATTTCAATTATTATTTATATTCAAAATATGAAGTAGTGTTTTAAAAAATTTAAATTAATTATTATTCCTCCTTTTCCGTTAAGAGACTTAAGACTTGATTTTACATTCAATGATTCTTTTTTTTTGGTAGGAAAGAGGGCCTAAGCCCGTACATTCAATGATTTTGAAATAGGCCCCTTCTAGCATGGATGAGTGTCATAGGTCTCCCATGGTGGGAGAGTGAAAAAGCAGCAGGTGCACCGTACACTCGTCTACACCCTATCAATTTCTCCTCTCTCATCAATTCTTCTTTGTTGTTGTCCCATGCTCTCTTTCTTGCTGTAACAAACATTACTTTCAACTAATTGTCCATAATCCATATGCCATTCAGAAAGGGAAAAAAAAAACACTAATTGTCCATATGTTTCTAAAAAAATTAATGTTCATATTTGACATTAACTTAAAATAGAATATGGTATTCAACTCTCTCAAAACTCTTGTAAATCCAACAGATTGCATATGTTGAATTTCTGCTACTCTAAGTCTAAGTCTTCCCCAACAACCATTAGTCATGCTTTTATTGTGGAATTCAATTAAATTATTGAAGACATTAATATAAAATCAAAGCTGATTTGAAATTTTGGTAAAATTTTAGACCTTAATTAAATTGTTTTTCCCAAATTAATTTCTTTTCCTTTCTTTTTTTGTAGTTGTTATTTTACTCGCTAGACACTAATATCTAAGATTGGAAACAAATTGTTCTTCAGAGAACCACTTTCAAAAATCATTTGCATCTTACCAGGAAGAAGATACAAAAATTGAGGAAAATAAAAGTCTGTTATTTTGAAACTTATTTAACAAAATAATGATTTAACACAATCTTTAATCATATATATAATATATCCATCCAAAGTTTGCATAAAATTCACTTAATATTTGAGAGGTTGTGCTCCATTAAAATATTGATTTGTTGCAAAAACAGGGAGGGGCTGAGAGAAGAAAGGGTGAAAGAGGAGAGGTGGTGGTGACTGGTGATTGAGATGGTGGAGAGAGAGAGAAAGAGAGAGCGGTGGTGCTAGATCGGTGTGTGAGTTGAAAATTGTGAGATAAAGTGATATGGTGTGGAGGGTATAGGATATTATGATATGTCTTAAATGAATCAACGGTTAAAACAAAGTCTCCCATGGTGGGAGACCTACCTCACTCTCCCACACTAGACTTGGCCTTTAAAATAAGAGACTAATGATTATGAATAATGTATTTTAAATTTTGAGAGTTATTTTCCAAAAAATAATAATTAAGAGAGTTATTTACCAAATGAAACTATTTAAAGATGATACCACTTTCAACAAATTCATATTAGTTTATAACACCTACAATTTTTCTTCATTTGAATTAATATAACAATTCGTCTTCTTTTGTTTCTTTATTTAGTTCTGTGAAAGTGAAATCCCCATTTTTTATGGAGTACTCCTATGGGGATTAAAACATTACCAAATTGAAAAAAATAATAGTAAATTTCTCTCACTAACACAATAATCTAAATATCATTCTTAGAAAAGAATATTGAAGAAAAATCTCTCATCTTAAATAATAAAAATTAAAATGCATTTGATCCATAAAATGTATCCGATTCATATTTAAACAAAATACATCTTAATTTTCAACCAACCTTTAACCTTCAAACAAATCCATAAGAAAGAAATTGAAAGTTATTTACCAAATGAACTTATTTAAAGATGATCTCACTTTGACCAAATTCACATTAGTTTATAACACCTAGCTAGTACCATTTTTTTTCATTTGATTAATATAACGATTAGCCTTCTTTTTTTTTCTTTCTCTTTATTTAGTTTTATGGAGTATCGAGATTCAAACATAACCAAATTGAAAAAAATAATAAGAAATTTTTCTCACTAATACAATACTCCCTCTAGTCCTATATATAAGAAAAACTTTGTTTTTTAGATTCTTGATGAATTAATGTATCTAAACTATATTATTGTCTAGATACATCAATTCCTTAATGAACTTAAAATGCAAAAAAAATCTTATATATAGGACCAAAGGAAGTAATATCTAAATTTCATTCTTAAAAAAGAATATGGAAAAAAAATTATCTCATCTCATGATAAATAATAGAAATTAAAATGCATTTGGTCCATATAAATAAAGTTAAAATGTATCTGATTCATATTTGAACCAAATACATTTCTATTTTTGTCTATATTCAAAATATGAAGTATTATTAAAAATTTAAAAGTAATTATTGTTCCTCCTTTTGTGGTAGTAAAAGATTTAACATTTAAGACTTGGTTTTACATTTACCTTAATTTCAAAAACAAATAAAGCAAGCAAAGCAAATGCGTCAGCAAAGTTGAACGGGTTACACTATGAAGTGAAAACCAGATTCATTGAACCTAGACACACTCAATTAAGATCTATTTATACCCCATAACGTTACTTCACATAATCAAACCAAAAATCACAAAGCTTAAGCTTCTTATTTCCACCGCATCTCTATTATCTCCAAAAACACATTATCATCACAAATTTAGAATTTAATTATGAGTATTTTCATGATGGCGGTGCTCGGTACCGGAGAGAAAAAACAGAGTAAAATTGCGACGGTGCCGGAATCAGAACTGAAGAAGAGAAACGAAGAGCTTGAGAAAGAGTTGAAGGAAAGTAAAGAGAGAGAAGAGAAAATGAGACAGCAGTTACAGAGCGCGTGGGAGAGGTTACGCGTGGCGGAAGAAGCGGAGGAGAGACTCTGTTCACAGCTTGGTGAATTGGAAGCTGAAGCTGTTTATCAAGCGCGTGATTATCACGATCGTATTGTTTCTCTTATGGATCAACTTTCACGCGCACAGAGTCTTCTTCATAAGGCTCATACTTCATCCTCCCAATCCTTGTGATTCATTAATTAGCGTGTGTAATAATAATTGGTTATTAGTATTAATTAATTAGATGATTAGATGAATGTATACATACTACTACGATTTTGTTTGATGATTGATGATCCATATTATCGTGGATCTAATCTCTGTTTTGGGGTAACAATTGGTTAAGTTTATGTTAATTACTTTGATTGAATGGAATGTGGCTTTGGCTTTGGCTTTGGTTTCAACTTTCAAGCGATTCTGGAACTTTATTAACTTGCCACATTTTTCAAAAGTGATAATCGTCAACGTGATTATTTGACATTAGTGACTTTGAAAAAATGAGTTGTGAAAAAAAGTCTTTGTGTGTTAGATTACGCTATTGAATTGTAAACTCACGTCTAAGACCAGTTTACACTTGAACTTTAAGAAGCTTCAAACGTGGTGTTTTCGCCGTCCGATCATATAAAATTTATCTAAAAAAATGATATTATAAACTAAATAATTTTTTTAATGAATTTAGTTATATATGAGATTAGAGGAAATGTACATTTCAAAATTATTATTTCAATGTAATATATTTTGTTATTTTTGTCCAATCAACGTAATACATGTATTTGAAAGTTAATATATTTAGTTTATATTTTGAATCAACGTAATACATGTATTTTGAAATTATAAAGTGTAGTTTTTAAAACATTACGGTAAATCACTGTGGTTCTGACATATTTACCATAATATCAAATACATATAGAAAGTAAATAAAAAAATTTGAGAATTCAATTTTTACTTATTTACAAAACACAAAACTAAGGAGTGCAATTCATTAAATATCATGGTAAACCATATTTCAAACGTATTAAAATAAGGGTTGTGCTAACTGTTGGTGCACAAAGATGATAAATGAATAGAAAAGGAATTGTATTTAATGAACTTGAAGAATGACGGCTACAAGAAGAATAAAAGGCACTAACTTCTAAAATGATATCACTACTCCTATTTATACACAAGGACTAGGTCATAAAGACAACATAGTAAAATACTAAAATACCCTTAAATATAAATTACTTCTAACACCATCCCTTAATTTATATTTACACAAAACTAACAACACCAATTCCATCCCTCAAACGAAGAAATTGGTCAGTCTTGATTGCCTTTGTCATCACATCTGCCAGCTGCTTCTGAGTGCTACAGTGTACAACTTCTAACACTCCATTCTGAACCTGATTCCTTAAGAAGTGATACTTGGTCTCAATGTGCTTGCTTCTCCCATGCAGCACTGGGTTCTTGGCAAGATTGATTGCAGACTTGTTATCAATCATCAGCTTCAGAGGCTTGTTTACCTTAATCTTCAGATCCTGTAGCAAGTTCAGAATCCACACAGCTTAGCATGCAGTCAGAGCGCCTGCAATATATTCAGCTTCACAAGTTGATAGAGCCACAACAGGTTGCTTCTTGGAGCACCAAGAAATAGGACCTCCCAGGAATTTAAACAAGTACCCAGAAGTATTTCTTCTATCAACCCTGTCTCCGCACCAATCAGAGTCTGAGTAGCTCAGAAGCTCTGATTCGGTCTTTCCTTCAGAAGGGAATAGCACACCATGCTTCAGAGTTCCCTTTATATACCTCAAAATCCTGACAGCAGCTTGGTAATGGGAAATATCAGGTCTGGTATTGCACAAATACCTTAGAGAACCAACCAACTGTTTGAAGGTTGTAGCATCCACATCCTCTCCATCAGAATCTGAGTCCAGCTTCTAATTGGTATCAGAAGGTGTAATTGCAATTTTGCAATTTTCAAGCTTAAATCTCTTCAGAAGCTCAAGTTCATACTTCATTTGATGTAAAATGATTCCTTTCTCAGAGTACATAAATTTCATCCCTAGAAAGTAACTCATTTTACCAAGGTATGTTATCTCAAATTCATTCATCAGAGCCTTCTTGAACTTAGCTATCTCTTGTTCAGAGCTTCCTGTCAGCAATATGTCATCAACATATAAGCATACCAGAATCATATTGCCTTCTGAAGTGTGTTGAACATAAACACCATACTCCAATTCACATTTCTGAAACCCATGCTTCTTGAAGAAAGAATCAATCTTCATATTCCAGGCTCTGGGTGCCTGTTTCAATCCATACAAGGCTTTATGTAATCTATACACCATCCCTTCCTGATTCTTTTTCTCAAAACCAGGAGGTTGTGACACATATACCTCCTCTTGTAATGGACCATTCAGAAATGCAGATTTCACATCTAAATGCATCAGAGGCCAATTCCTGTTAGCAACTATTGTAATTACCAGTCTAATTGTTTCATGTCTTGCTACAGGTGCAAACACTTCAAAATAATCTAGCCCAGGTTTCTGTAAGAATCCTCTTGCTACTAACCTTGCTTTGTATTTGCCAATTGATCCATCTGGCTTTAGCTTCTGCTTGAAAACCCATCTGACACTGATGGCTTTCTTGCCTTTTGGAAGTTCTGATAGCTTCCAAGTTTTGTTTCTCTTGATAGCATCAAGTTCTTCATTCATGGCCTGCAACCAGACTTGTTGCTTAAGAGCCTCTTCTATACTCACGGGTTCAGAGTCTACTAACATAGCACACTGAATAACTTCTCCCTCAGAGTCTACTTCAGTGTCTTGCAGCATATCAAACCCTGCAAACCTTCTTGGAATGCTTCTGATTCTCTGTGGTCTTTGATCTTGTTCCACATGATTTCCTTCAGAGGTTGGAGGTTCAGAAGTACTATCTTCAGAAGCTTCAACATCAGAGCCTTGACTTTCAGAGTCTCCTTCAGGACCACCTTCAGAGCCTGAACCACCTTCAGAGCCTGAATCACCTTCAGAACCTGAATCACCTTCAGAACCTAAATCACCTTCAGAGTCTGAATCTCCTTCAAGAAATATCACATCAGAGTTGGATTGAGTTTTGTTCCAATCCCAAGTTTCTAATTCCTTCACAATGACATCTCTGCTGAATTCAATTCTATTAGTCTTTGGACAATAAAGCTTGTACGCACCTGTACTGTGGTACCCCACCAATAACATAACTTTGCTTCTATCATCCAGCTTCTGTCTTCTAGCTTCTGGAACATGTTTGTAACAAACAGAACCAAACACCTTCAAATGACTAACACTTTGCTTATCTCCAGTCCACTTTTGAATAGGAACTATTTCCTTCAACTTCTTCGTTGGACATCGGTTGAGCACATAACATGCTGTTGCAACAGCTTCACCCCATAAATTATGAGGAAGCTTCTTCTCTTTCAGCATGCTTCTCACCATATCAAGCAAAGTACGATTTCTTCTTTCAGCAAGACCATTGTGTTGAGGAGTGTAAGGAGCAGTAACCTCATGCTCAATTCCATTCTCCTCACAGAAAGTTTTAAACTCATTGGAATTAAACTCACCACCACCATCCGTTCTGAGAATCTTCAGCTTCTGACCACTCTGCTTCTCAGCTTTCACTTTGAACTTCTTAAACTCAGCAAACACCTCATGTTTGTACTTTATCAGGGATACCCATGTCATTCTAGTAAATTCATCTACAAATGACACAAAGTATTTATTCCCTCCAATTGATGCTACCTGAAATGGACCACACACATCAGAATGTACTACTCCCAATGCATGTTTTGCTCTTGGAGCTACTCCTGATGAAAATGGCAATCTTGGTTGCTTCCCTTCCATGCACACCTTGCATGACTTCTCAGGTTTCTTGATTGTAGGAATTCCATTTACCAGATTCTTTGATTTCAAATGCCCTAGGCTTCTGAAATTTAAATGACCAAATCTTCTATGCCACAGCTCACTATCCTTCTCAACACTTGTTGCACTAAGGCATTCAGAGTCTGCAGTTTTAACATTCACCTTGAATGTCCTGTTTCTTCCCTGTTCTGACTCCATAACCAGGCTCTGATACCAATTGTTGGTGCACAAAGATGATAAATGAATAGAAAAGGAATTGTATTTAATGAACTTGAAGAATGACGGCTACAAGAAGAATAAAAGGCACTAACTTCTAAAATGATATCACTACTCCTATTTATACACAAGGACTAGGTCATAAAGACAACATAGTAAAATACTAAAATACCCTTAAATATAAATTACTTCTAACACTAACTAGTGCCTCCGGGGCACTAGTTAAGAATACAAAAGTAGTAATTTTTACATTAAAAATAACAATTTTTTTACTTTTCAAACATTGATTACACGCACTTTAATGTATTATTATTATTTAAAGTATTTTTAACTAGTGCCTGGGGCACTAGTTAGCATTTTAATTTTCTTTTGTGTCCAATGAACTAATGAGAACATCTTGCACGTATACTCTAGCTTATGAGCGAAGCAATATGGGGATATTTGACTATGAGTTTTGTTGAGATCTCATTTTCTTATTACTTTAATCCAAAAACAAAGGATGCAGCAGCTAGCGTGTTTCTTTTCTTTATTCGATTCGATGATGACAAAATAGTTCCGTGGTTCTAATACCTAAACTCTCATAAATATTCAATTAACATTTCAACGTGTCGCTAATTTTTTTTAACTAAAAACAAATTACCGGCTCAAATCCAAACCTAACTCATTTCCATGGAAATTTCTTTAATTATACGTTTTGTTTTGTTATATTTTGTACGTTCCCGTTTGTTGAGATTCATAAGATATTTTTTATTTTATTTTAAATGATAAATTGATAATATATCAATTGTTATGTTAATTTTCTTTCTTATCAGAATTTAAATTTCTAATTTCTTAATAATCATTAACTTAACCGGTTCAATTGGTGAAGTTACACATCACACTGATGAGATTCATAAGACACGTTTAGCTACTAAACTTTTAGAGTTCTTGAAGTTAAATAATTGAATGAATTGTACTATATTCATTGATTAAATTAAACTCTAGCGTATACCACCAACATAATAATAGAGTATGTTTTGATAGGGCAAACTTTACTGTAGCTGAAGATGATGAATATTAGTTTCTAACTAGATAGTGGTCAAACATGTTTATTTGTTTGGACATCGATTAACTCTGTTATTCATGTTATTTTCTCATTTTGTATATTTTTATTGTCTATTTTGGTACATTTTATGCTGAAGAAACTAATCGGTTGATTAATATATAGTTAAAAAAAATTATGTTATAAGAGTTTTATATTTAAATAAAAAAAAAATGATAATAAGAGGGTGAAAGAGTAGTACTCTATAATTTAGCCGTGATATGGGAGTTGATACAAACCACGAGTTGACATGTGTATGAGAATATTCTTGCGTGGATGCTGGCGGCAAAGTTTGTAGGACCACCACCATTCAGCTTAGCACCATACATATTTAGACACAAAATAAGGTGCAAAGTTTAATGTCTATATATTTTAATTATTGAGCATGCGCGCAAGTGGACATTAGTATGTCCAAAATCGTTGACATGACGACGGTAGAAGCCAAGCGTGATTGATTATATGGGAGTATTTTTTGTCTTTCAGAGTCAGTTTCATCTGGTTCGAAGATCAAGTGATTTCAGTTCTTTTTTGATTGTAGTTGTGGTGATCGAAATTATATGGGAGTATTTGCAAAAGCTAAAAAAAATTAAAAAAATATTATGATTAAATATATTTTTAGTCCCCTTTTTTTTGGTAGACTTCTAAAACTAATTCATACATTTTTTTATTATATTTTTAGTTATTTATGTTTGTTTTTTTTCAACATTGATCCCTAGTGTGAAATTTTGGTTGTCTATACGCACGAAAAATGTCACATAGATATCCTACAAACTCGTTTAATGACGTGGGCGCACAAAAAAGTGAGCATTAACTAAGTCCGTGTGGTATTTATATGACATTTTTCATCTGTCTAATCAATCATAATTTCACATTAAGAACCAATGTTGAAAACAACAAAAATGTGAGGGACAAAAAATATAATATAAAAAATATAAGGACTATTTTTAGAAGTCCGCCAAAATATAAGAACTTAAAAAACACATTCAACTCAAAATATTATTACTGTCACATTCGATAACACACATTACTAAAAAGCTGTGCAACAAAATAAATAAATAAATCCGTTGCACCATCCACCGTCCAGCTCCTTTTGTGAGGATTGTTTTGGTTTCAAATGTGAGTAAAAAGTAATTTTATAGATTCATTTAATAAAATATGTATTTAGTCAATAAAATGGTTCAAATACATGTTTTATTCAATGAATTTAAAAAAATTGTTTTTTGCTTATAAAGTGAGATTCTTTTATCCCGTTGTTTAAGTGTTATGTCTCATTTTGTACAACCGATTTCGGTAAAGAATTTATAAAAATGAGATGACATGACTTTGATTTAGTGGAATGTGTCTAAAGAGGGTGTGAACCTAACATTTTTTCAACGCAGAATGTTATATGGACACTCATGCAACTATTAAATACGTTAAGATGAAGAAAATATATGAGTAAAGTGAAATATGTGATATGTTAATCATGTCCTGTAATAGAAAGAGAGATAAAGAAAAGATGAATTGTAAATATCAGGTTGGAAGAATTAGATTTAGATATGTACAAATATCAATACAAATTATAGTTAATCATGTCATTATTTTTCTTTGCCGTCCATATTCTATCATTTATTTCTATTATTTTTTTTTTATTACAAAGAGAGCTTAAAACTCGGAAGATAGAAAACTACACAAACACACTTCTAAGGGAAACAAACCCCATCTCATCAGCATCCAAGCGATGCTTACAAAAGTTCGGACAATCCTGTTTATTTCTATTTTTAAAAAATAGTGTAATAGTTAATTTACATTCATTAAATAGAGAAAAAACGAATGAATAAATTGTCTTATGCTTATTTACAAGCTGTTGTATTTGATATGTGAGTTTGTCTAGCGACTGAAAGTAGTAATTTATTATTAAAAAAGTTATACATTTAATATAAACGGTATAAGTTTCAATAAAAACTTATTATTTTAAAATTTTTAAAATGTGCAAAATTTTCACGTGATAAAAAAATCTTTGATAATTTAATCATATAAAAAGTTACATCATCATTGATATAAAAAAAATTACATCATCATTCAATCATATCACATCAATTAATATTAGTATAATTGTTTAACAACTATTATAATTGTTTTTAAACCAATATTCTTATATTATCAAAATTACATATTTATTCCTTTAACTTAATTTTAGGTAACGATTTAGTCTTTTATTTTTTTTCTAATAACATTTTAGTCCTTTTTTCTTGAAAATTATATACAAACATAAATTAAAAAATAAAAAGGATTAAAATAACATAAAAAAAGATGAAGACTAAATCGTTATCTAAAATTAAGTTAAAAGACTAAAAATATAATTTTACTTATTATATTATATTTTATCATATCTCACAGTGAAATAGAACTTGGGTGTTGTGTAATTTCTTCTGTTTTTTCATTATAATTGTTAAACTCTTAAAATATTTGATGGCAGAATTTACACATGAGTAAAATAAGTGAGTTGAGTTGAGATTAATAGATTGTGAACTACCCAACCAGAAGATGCAAACAATTTAGTGTATATCACATGTATAGGATGTCCCCTCCCACTCAGTCACTCGCCACTTGATAAGAAGTATCCTTTTCCAATTGATTGACTTAGAAAAAGTTAAATTGATGTGACACTTACACCAAAATTAATGGTCTGATTGGTGTTCGTTTGTTCGAGAATGCATCACTTAATTTATTTTTCCTCAATTTTTATATTTCAACTATCAATCAATTTCTTTTTTCTATTTCTATTTCTTTTAAATTTAAATATTCTTTTATATTTATAATTCAATGGTCTAAAAACCCACATTATTTCCTCAATTTTTTCCTACTTGAGAGAACCCGATCTATGTTTGTTTTGCTGTAAAAAGAAGCTCATGTTTAATGTACATTATCTGGATTTCATGGACTGAAAACTGTCGATAAAACCCAAAAATTGTATGACAATTCAACAAATAAGCGTTCCAAATTCATCACAGAAAAGTGAGAAAGATCTAATAACCAATCTTTTGAAATTTATATTATCACTAAACCAAATCAAATATTTTTTCTCCATCGTATTATTGTCATGGTTGTTAAAATCGCGTGTTAACACGGACGAGTTTACGATTTTAGATGTGAAAAACGTCTTAACTCGCATGTGAACTCGTTTTTTGGTAAAATCGCAGGAAAAACGATTTTAACCGAGTTATCTCGTTGTGAAAACGTTAAAATCGGATAAACTCGGGGTAAACTCGAGCGAGTTTACTTATTTTTTCGAGTTTACCTTTTCAAACTTTTCTGACCCAATTTCAGTTTTTTTAACCCATTAGACAACTTTCTCTACACGTTTTGAAAAAAAAAAAAATATGCATTTGTTTAAAATGCATTTGTTTAAAAGGTAAAATGTTCACACTTTCACTATGTTTTTCTCTAAAATAACTATTCATCTTCTCCAGAGTTGGATGAATACAGTGATGAAGATAATGTTGTAGCCTTGTCGGAGAATATAATTAAGTTAGAAATCTATGAATCTTCTTATTTTGAATTGTTATTTGAATGTTTATATGATTTTGTTGGGATAATTATTGTATTTTGATGCAAATGTATGAACATGTGCTATTTATATGGAGATTTGGTCTATTTTGACTTTATAATTAAGTTAATTTTTTGAAATATTGACATTTTTATAGTATTATATTAGTATATATGTCATATAAATAATAATATTAATATTATTTTAATTTTAAGTAAACTCGTACGAGTTTACGATTCGAATTTACGTGTCGAGTTTACCTATCCAAAACGAGTTAAGATAAAAACTCGATTCTGACAACCTTGATTATTGTTCCTTCCCAATGTTCTCTTATTGGCCCGCTTCAGAAACCGTTTCTTTCCAATACATAACTTTTCTGTTAAGCTAGTTTCGCCACCATTGTTGTTTGCGTAAAATAATGAACTTCTGTAATTGTTTTACTGCTAAAACGAGTGATTTTGGTTGAGAACCATCCATACTGCAGTTTGTTTAGGAGTAGTATTATATAACACTCGGAATTGCAAAATTCACTTCCACTAACATGCTATTGTTAAAAGCAAGACATAGTCATCATTTATGTTATTGACAGAATTCTCGCGCATAATCATTAATAATTCTTCCAAAAAGCAATGACTTTTCTTATTTAAAGTTTCATGCTCCAATTTACTTTGAACTCGTTTGCATTTCAAGGAAACCAAACTATCTTACTACTAGTTAACCAAATTTTATCAAGTAAATTGCGACAACAACAATTGAACATAAAGCATAATAAACAAAAATAACAAAACTCATTTGCAATGCAAACTCCCTATACTATGCAGTTCACCACTTATATAGTTTGGAGGTAGGAGACTGACTATGCATGTGAGCTAACGGCGGCTTCCATGCTTCTCTCTCAAATCATGGTCCCTGCAGACACTTTAAGTTTTAGCATATAAAAGTATGAAAAAACATGGAACTATTTCATTGTAAATACAAAAGAACATAATTCCTACCTCTGAATCTGATCAAGAATCAAAAGCCTGGGTCCAGGAGGAATTTTCACATCTCTGAGAGCACTGAAACACACCATCGGAAAAAAGTACCACCGGTCAATAAATGGTAAGCAAAAGAAGTGGAAAAGAAAAAGTTTGACACAATAAATTAAGTCACCAACCTGTCATTGAGTAGAGGCAAAGTGTTGTCTGATAATAAGCCTTTCTTAAAATTCTTTTCGTAATTCTGAAGACCAAGGTTGTTCAACATGCTTCTTGTTTTAGCATAGTTAATATCTTCAGCAGCTGGTTGAGAGAATTTTTGTCCTACCTGCATGATTAATGCATAGTTTCAAACATGCTACGTAGTATGAGTTAAGAGGACACCAAAACAAGAACCTGCATTAAATAATATAAAACAAGAAACCTAGGCAAAAAACATCTTTCACTTGGAAGCTGGACATGACCAATCATGCCCAAAAATTGAAAGCATGGGTTATAAGAGAACTAGAGCATGGGACAAAGATTAAACCAAAAAATTGTTCACAATCCACAGAAATTCACTGATGTTGCCAGCATAAAAATGCAACATACATAGGCCTCTTTTTAAGATCCGTACTATCTTTTAAAAAGTGTGGCATGACTTGAAAGCCTATTAAAAAGTAAAAACCCCATATTGCAAAATTTTATCTCACTTGTACAACATAGAATTGGTATAGAATTAAACTTGTGAGTTTGTTTGCGATGGCCTGCCCTATGACTTGGGATTTGGATCCTCTCCAATTATTCCTCTCATGTTTTCTCTCCTTTTCTTCATCCAATGGTTGGTAAATTATAAAAAGCAAAAAAATATTTAAGAAGAGAGAGAATAAAATTGAATCAATGGTTAAGATTACCACATGACCAAAACATGAGAGGAATAAATTGGAGAGGATCCAAATCCCAAGTCATAGGGCAGGCCATCGCAAACAAACTCACAAGTTTAATTCTATACCAATTCTATGTTGTACAAGTGAGATAAAATTTTGTATTATGCATAAGTTAGTTTTTACCATTGAATCAGTAAATCCCACCATTAGATCAAATAAGATATGAAGAGATTTTTTGATCCAATGGCAAATAACACATCTGTGCATATGGTGCAATACTGTTTTTCTTGTGCACATTAGATAAAGTTTAAATTCTATATATATACAGGCTAACATGATTACATCTTTAAATGGTCAGTAAAGCATATGATATGATATATATTACAAATTTTCAAAATTAAAATAAAATAATATTAATAGTAACAAAAAAAGTATTACCATTTACTTCAATAGGCCAACTTGATACCTAAAGGACTTTTCTGATTGCCTAAAACATGACTTCTAAAACTACTTAAAAAGTCGTAGTCTATTTATTTAGTAAGAATTAGCATTACTTGACCTAGCTTTGACAGAGGGTAGGCTCAAGTACTCCAACGGGTGGCCGAACGATTTCAATTACTAATGCTGCATTTAAATTACCACTAACCAAATGGGGGTACAAAAATACAAAATTATTTCGGTTTACAAAGCTATAAAAAATAAACATTTCTTTCATACTCACCTGGAAAATCCCACCTTGAACAATTGCAAAGAATACTCCAGATGTGACTGCATTTGCTCCACCCATACCACTTACCAATGAGAACATGACTCCGGAACCAAAAGCTGCCGCCATGCTGCAATAAATAATTTTAGCGACTCTTAAAATCACAACTACAAATTGGTGGCAATTAATAAGGACATAGCAAATCAAAATACTGAGCAGAGCATTAAGAAAAAGGAAATGGAATTGAGCTGTGGTTGGGTGAAAAATATAACCAGTCACGCACAATCCCAAAGTACCATAAGAGCTGTTTCATATTTCCATCTACACTAGTCATTAATGGTAACTTTCTCACAATACTGGTATCAGAAAGACCTTCAAATATATCGTATATGTTTTTCAATAATTATTTTGATGACTTTCAACCTAAAGTTTAAAATTTAATAATGAGATTACAACCAAGGATACTTCATCCTATTAATTAACTTAAAAAATACTTCTACACCACAAGTGTATTAAAATTTGTATCATACCCAATAACACAAAACGGTGATGACAACAAGAAGAATAACTAAAACCTTTATTATCATACCTTATTTGGCTCTCTAAGGCAATCTGTACACTCTATAAAATTTTAATCTTCTTAATACAAGTAAATTTTCCATCATTTGAGAAGGGTGGCAGGTTAACAGCTCTGAAATAACTGTTACAATGTCAACATAATATATTCTAGAATATCAGATGGTATCTCAGAATAGTGACTAATGACTATTGAGTTTTCAGATTTTGTTATGTTTCCTTATGTTTAGGGTTACTGGTCTTATTCTAGTAGTGGATTTAGGCATGTACAAGTACTACTTGGCCTAGAGTATTTTAGTAAAAGTATGTAACATATTGGAAACAATATTTTTTTCAGAATTTATATCCTCTCTCTTCCTCCTTCCCTATCTAAATCCCCTATAATTTTAACAGTGACACGTTCAAGGTAGAATAATCTTTTTATGAATTTCCTTTTCTTCAGAAAACCGAGCTTTGATTTGTTGCAACTTGCAAGAAGACAAACAACCTTAGTTGAGCTGTGGTTTTAGTTTTTTTTAAAATTGATAATCCTTGTATATGTTATATTGATTTATCCTTGATGATTTTACCTATGTTGGAGAAAATGAAAAGTAAACAAACATGTTCGTAAAAAACATTCAATGACATATCAAAGTATACAAAGTTTCAGCTACATATAGTAGGTTTGGAGAGAGAGATAGAGGGAGAGTTAAACTTCAAAACAAAAAATTTCAGATTGTATTGAGAGAAGTACTTGGTTTACACAAAATAAAAGAAATAACTTTACTAAAAGGCTATTCAACACCGTGTCCTGAAAATAACATAACTTTACTATATAAAACCTTTCAATATCCATTTCTGTTTTCAATTTTGTTTACAATAAATCTTATTTATCTTGCTGAAAGTAATAGAAATAAAAGGAAAAAAAATCAGAGAAACTGCATATATCATATACTCATTGCATTTTCTTTAATTTTATTTCACTTTTCAAAAAAATTACAAATACTCTTTTGTCAAGAAAATAATTTCCTGTGATTCCACTAAACTACAATTCACAAAATTACATGAAATGAAACCCAGGAGCCAAATAAAACTAGGAGAATTACATAGCTAATTTTTCCATTACATATCTATATATCAAAAAAGTAGTTTAGGGCTAGTGATTGGACAGTCTTAAAATTGAGAGTTAGGTCTAACTCAACCCTACAAAATCGGCTTGTAAGGTGAGAATCACATGCCTCTACTTATAAACTCATGTTCAAGTCAACTCGAGACCCTTAACACACACCCCTCACCCCCAAATGGTTTGGAGGAGGCACCGATACCATCTTAGAATCGGGAGTTGGGCCTAATTGAACCCTACAAAACTGGCTTTAAAGGTGAGGAATGACAACTGCCTCTACTTATAAAGTCATTTCAGGCCATCTTGTATCATATGTAGTGGGACTCTTAAAAGACAGAACAATATATAATTTAGGGCAAAATAATTTGCATAATTTTCACCCACAACAGTAGTTTTTTCTTTTTTGTTACACAACAGTAGTTAAATTAGGCAACAAAAATTACTAGTAAAACAAACATATAAAAAAAAAAGGATAAATTCAAGGTCATGAAATTCCACCTAGATTGAACATCTTCCTTTCCTCTTAACCTTCTCAAGACACAAGATATACCAGCATTCACTCCAGTCATAACAGCAAAATTACGAGCCTGAATCAAAGGACCTCCAGAAAGTGCCTATAATCAAACCAAATCAATAAAAATTGCCATATGTTCATATAATATTACAAGCGATAAACCCTAAGTTTTCAAATTCAACATAAATTGCAAAATTAGGGTATTGAATTACTGTAAAATATAAAAACAAAAAAATTAATGAAACCTGAGCTTGTTTGAGAGAGGCCATGGCTTGAGGGTTAAGATTAGCATTGGGAGGTGGCATAGGAAAAGCGGAAGGTTTGTCAGGAGAAAGAGTACTCATGAAAGCTCCGATTGCAGCACCTTGAGCGGCACTGGCGGTGGTAACGACGGCGGTTTCGACGGCGATAGACTGTTTAGCGAGCCAAAGCTTGAAGACATTTTCGAAGTGTTTGTAACGTGTTTGAATTTGTTCGATTGGGTTCTGAAGTTGTTGCGGTAAACCCTTCACTGCCAATGCGTTTTGGTTTCCTTTTTCCATTTTTTTTTTCGAATTTCAACGCCGCAATGAAGTTTGTTGGAGGATGCAATGTAATGGATATTTTGTTTTGATAACGTTTCGTTTTGTTTTGTTTCGTACTACTTCACCTTTTATATTATTTTAATTTTATTAATTATCGGTTAATCATGTGTTCAAATTAGAAAATTAATTAAATTAAATAATTGAACAACCGGCCTTTTTATCTGGAAAAGCCGCAGCGGTGCCATTTAACGCTTTGCACTTGTTCGTAGTTAATTAGCTAATGTGCACTAACATAGTATTCATAGAATCGATAAAAATAAATACTGCAAATAAATAAACTGCTTAAAATAAAATAAAATGTTATAAGAAAAATACTTTTTTTTTTTTACGCAATAAGAAAAATACATAAAATGAAAAATATAAAGAAAAAATAGGTCAAATGCATTTAAGTTTAACTTGTATAACAAATTAATCATTTTAGTTTTTTAAGTTTAAAATTAATCTTTTTAATTTTTTTAAGTATTAAATTGATCATCAAATTACAACATTACCCTTTTTAAATGACTCTATTTTACAAAAGTATTATGTTGTTGTCCTTTTTTTTTTTTTGAAAGTTGTTGTTGTCGTTATATTTCAACAATATAATCATTTTATATAACAACAGCTGCAAGTAGTATAATACAAACATAATACCTTTTTTTAAAAAAGCATCCATCATTGCAACAAAAAAAAAAAGCATCCATCAAACATCGTCTACATATTAGAAAATTTTATTCACAATCTTCAAAACATATTGATTCTATCAACTAGCGCTTCAAAAACATCTTGGTTAACAAAATTGAATGTATTTAGTCCAAATCTTTAACCAAATATATTAAACTTATTTGATTCATTTTTGCTTATATTTTGAGGGCAAAGTTATTGTCCATAAAGACAATCTTTATGGACCGTCCATAAACCAATCAATAGACAACAACTTTACTCATGCGCCCCCCATTTTACTCGCGCGCCCCCCATATTACTCACACACTCCCCAACTTTCTCGCGCGGCCCCCAACTGACTAGCGCCCCATATTTCTCGTGCACCTCCCAAATTTCTCATGCACCCCCCAAATTACTTGTGCACCCCCCAAATTACTTGTGCACCCCCCAAATTTCTCATGCACCCCCCAAATTCCTCGCACACCCCGTATGACTTTTGCCCCCCAATTTTTTTTTGGATCCCCTCCACATTTCTATCTTAAACCATTTTGCTGTGGAAATGGTTTCAGAGATATGCACTCAAAAACCATTAAGTGCATATAAGATTGTTTTAGATTACAACCCTATAATTAAAATAGAAATGGTTTCGATTGTCTTATATGAGAAACCAAAATTATTGTTAAATGGTTTTAAATACTGTAATGATTATAATTGTACCAAAAAAACTAAAAAATAATGATTATAATAAAAAACCATTAAACCATTTTGCTGTGAGAATGGTTTCAGATGGTTGTAATAAAAAACATATAGGTGCATAAAATGGTTTTGGAGTACAACCCTATAATTAGAATAAAAACAATAATTGTGATTAAATGATTTAGATTGTCTTATATAAGAAACCAAAATTATTGTTAAATGATTTTAAATAATGATTATAATTGTACCAAAAAAAAATAAAAAATAATGATTCTAATTATAGGTTGTACTTCAAAACCATCTTATGCACTTAATGATTTTGGAGTGTATATATGTGAAACCATTCCCACAACAAAATGGTTTAGGCTAGAAATGTGTGGGGACAAAAAAAAATTGGGGGTGCATGAAAAATTTGGGGGGGTGCATTAGAAATTGAGGGGGTGCGCGAGAAATTTGGGGGTACACAAGAAATTTAGGGGGTGCATGAAAAATTTGGGGGGTGCGCGAGAAATTTGGGGGGGCGCGTGAGAAATTTGGGGGGTGCATGAGAAATTTTCCTCACTTATGGGGGTGTGTGAGTAATATGGGGGGCGCATGAGTAAAGTTGTTGTCTTTTGATTGGTTTATGGACGGACAATAACCAATCCCATATTTTGATATGGATAGAGTACAATATCATATCACTCAATAAACAGTCACATGATCATTTTTGTAACAAATGGACATTAAAAGAACAAACAGTGCAATATGTTACAAAGTTAAAACACTAATTTGAAACTTAAAAACTTTTCAAAAAAAACTTAAAAAGGACCATTATATGTTACAAATAGTAAACTTAAAAGACCCATATATTTGACCAAAAAAATTACTTGTACCTATTTGATCACGGGAGGTGGATCATCATTAGGACTGTTGATGTGATCTTCACGACATATGATTGGATTTCGCGTAGTTGGTTCTTCAAGCGAGTGAGTGTACATGTAATATCACACAACTGAGTTGTTAAAGTAAAACATGGTGTATGTAGATGGATAGTATGTGAATGAAATAATGAAGGCTTAACTCAATTTTTTTGTCCCAATAGTCCCCCTGTTTTAAAATCAAACTTTTTTATCCCTATATATTTACATTCGTTGCAATTTTGGTCATAATTCATGTTTTTATCCTAAAAGTGGCGACTCTATATGTTAGAAACGGTGACTTTTGATCTTAAATGTGATATTTCATCTTGAAATTTAACATTAGAGACAATAAATCACTTTTTAGAACGACAAAATCAACTATTTTTAGAGAAGGGACAAAGGTTGAGACTAAAATTGCAACAAATTTGAATATAGAGGGACTAAAAAGTTTGATTTTAAAATAAGAGAACTGTTTTCATGAATTTGATAAAATAGGAGGACTAAAAATGCAATTGAAGTCAATAATAAGGCATTGTTTGGTTGAGATGAAACTATGAGGAAAGAAAGTTGAAGGATGGAAAGCTCAAATTCCAACAAATTTTCCCTCATTTGGATACAACAAGTGTTAAGTATGGCTCATATGTATCAGGGGTATTTATTGTTTTTATTTGGACCGAATTATTATTATAAATATCATTTGTAACACTGAAATCTTAATTCATTCATTCATCTAATAGAAACGAGTTGTAGCGAATTCTACAGTCGTAGACGTACCTACAGGGAACTCCGTTATCAAACTTCTTATTTGTTCATCATTTTTTTGCATTTGTTATTATTTCATTTTGTTACTAGTTGTATACAACAACAAGAAAGTAGAAGAAAATGGAAGGAAAGAGGAACCTAAATGCGAGGCCCACAAAAAATCTTTCCTCCCAACTTTGGAAAGAAAGCTCAAGGATCGGTGATTTATCCATAAGTGTGTGTTTTGATGGCTGGAAAGAAAGGGGAATGAAGGAAAACACGAAAACTGACAGTCCAAATTCGTTCCTCAGTTTTGGTATTTTCCTTTCTCTCCCTTTTTTTCCAGCCAAACCAAACATACCATAAATTTCAATGATGTCCTTATATTTACTTGCATTTGCATGTCCCCACTACCAATAACTAATTTTTTTTTTGATAAATAACTAATTTTATATCAATGATATTTTTGTCATTTTATATTCACGTATATTTCTTTCATCTCACTTTCTACCGACTTTCACTCCTACTAAATATTCATCTATCCTTCCATCACTTTCTACTCACTTTCATCCCTCTAACATTATTTCCTTTTACTTTCTCATGTGATCCAAACGAACCCTAAGCCTTTGTTTGGTTGTAAGAAGAAATTGTGAAGAGAGAAATTGGGGAGAGAGAGTAAGAGAAGAGAGAAATAGGTGAGAAACAGAGTAGAGTTAAGTTATTGTTTGGTATAATAGAAAAAGAAGAGGATGTCAACGGGGCGGAGAATGTGCGGAGGAAGCTATCCCCGTTCCCCGCCCCGAATTGCCAACGGGGGAATTTTTGCCTCCATCCCCGTCCCCACGGGGGAATATTTATCCCCATCCCCACAGATCTCCACGGTTCCCGCGGGGATCCACGGATATCGAATATTAACAAAAAAATATATTTTTTGGTCAAAATTATGATAGTAATATGACGTTATTTTTTCTTTTTTTATTTACAGAAAACAAATATTTTGCATCTTTATTTTATTTTTAAAAAAAAAACAACACAATCAACATTTAATATTGCTTCAAACAAAAAATCAGCATTAAATATTTTGTTTTTACAAAGAATCAATATTTAATATTATTGCTGTATATTATATATATATATATATATATATATATATATATATATATATATATATATATTATAATATATAATAGTTAAGTATATGGGCGGATTCGGGGAATCCGCGGGGATGGATGTGTCTTCCCCGATCCCCGCCCCGAATTGCCAACGGGGGAGATTTTGCCTCCATCACCGTCCCCACGGGGGAAAAATCCCCATTTTTGGAGCTCCGAACGGGACAATCTCCACGGGGATCCCCACTAACGGATGCAAATTGACATCCCTAGTGAAGAGAGAAGTTGGATACTTTTATAAATTGACAAAAATGACCTTGTTAAATTATTTAGTAAAATCTTAGTCAATTATATTTATTTTATATAATTAAACCACATGATTGACTTATTGCAGACTGTATTTTAAAAACTATTCATTAAAAAATTGAATATTTTATTATATTTTAACATAGTTTAATTAAATTATTTTTTTTGGAAAAGGCAACATAGATTAATTAATAAATAACTGAAATATAAAAAATAAATTAAAAACTTAACTAAACCAATCATCCTTCGTTCCATTGTTCTACCCTATCTATTGTTTCAAAATTTCGTACCATCATTAACGTTACATTATTTTTCTTATAATAAAAATGTAAATTATATAGTATGTATATGAATGTTAGTGGTAGTGGTATTGCTGAACAAATACAAAGTAACAGTGACGCGGTGTTTTACAAAGAAAATAACAAAGGGCATAATTGGAAATAAATAAAAAGGAAGCTTCAATTGCCACTTTTTTTGCTGGTTTGGGAAGAAACATAAAGGTGGTAGGACCCACCACTTTTTACTCTCTCTTTTGTGTTTCTGCTCAGCTCCAAGCAGGAGAAAAGAGCCATTTCTCTCCTATCTCTCTCGCTCCTATCTCTCTCGTCTGTAACTCTCTTAAACCAAACAGACCGTAAATGATCACATACTTAGGTGAACTCCTTATTTAAAGAATGATTGGACTCGTGTGCACTTTATGTTATTGATTGCATTGTCACGTGTATAAGTGTTGTTTGTTGTCACAATTTAATACTTACATGTGATAATTCATATATGATTTGAATGAAATCTTACAAATATATGAAACGACATAAGTTTGTGCTTCTAACCCAAAACTCTAACCCCTCAAAGCTCTCCATTCATTTTCATTTCCTCATTATGTTAATCATTACCAGTGGTATTTCATTTTAGTTCACTCCATTTTACCGATTATATCATCAATATCACTTTCAAAGTTAATTTACAAGATCATGATCCTTAAACCATTCTCTATTTTTTAATCAAAAACGAGCCAATGATATTCTTCTTAACATTATTTTAATTCAATCAAATCAACCTAGCAATGTAATGTAAGTGTGTCTTAATTGATAGCTATTAGATTTATTACTGAAAACTTTGGAATTTGAATCCCAAATTTTCAAATTCTCTACACTTAATGTGTGGGTCTAGCCAATAGACTACATGTGACAAGAAAAATTAATCTAACAATATTTAATATTTTTTGTAAAAAATAATCGATGACAAATTTGTGATTTTTAAAATCATGAAAAAACACGCATGTTTTTTTTTTCTTCTCCTAAGTCTAGTGGTTATAATTTCACATCTTAAAATAAATTATTAAGTTGGAGTATCAATGTTCGAATTAAAATTTCTACTAATTAAACTATGCTCACAAAGGATAAGACACATACTCCTCCCCTCAGTTCTATATACTAGTATAAGCAAGGAAAATGGCCCTATAAGCAAAATTTGAATTTTTTGATTCATTGAAAATGTAATGTATCTAGTTAAATTATATAGACTAGATACATTACTTTTTTAATGAATCTAAAAAATTAAATTTTGCTTATAAATAAAACCGAAAGTAATACATTTATATAGACAATATAACAATGTTTAACTAACCAATATATAAAAGATAAAGCAACATATTATAAAAAATAAAAATAAAGCAAAAGGAATAAAAAAAATTAACCCCAAAGATAATATAATAATATACTAATAAACATCGTAGATATAGTTAAAATATAATTAAATAAGTTTTTTATGTTTAAAAATATAGCAAATTTTATTTTTAATAAAAAAAATAAAATATGAGGTTTTCATCTTCATATAATTTTTTGTTTCATGTTTTGTCCTCAAAACTTTGATAGTTTAGAGAATACGCACCAAAAATATATATTAGTTTTTAATAAAAATAAAAATAATTCAATTTTTCATATTATATAAAAAAAATGGATTTAGCTTTTAAGTGAGTGACTTAACATAATTTATGATTGTTATTGTTTTACCGTGTAAAATTAGTTTGGTGCATATTTGTTTCTTAAATTTATATATTTTAATAAATAGTAATTGAGAAAAAAACTTCTTCTTAAAAAAAAAAGTTAATTGAGAAAAAAATATATGTACATGTAGTGTAAAATAATATTACACCATTAAACAATTATAACCATATTTGTTGTCACATTATTTCACTTAATCTTACCTTTTTGATATAATATGAAAAATTCAAACATTCTTATTAATTGTTGGTGTAAAATGCATATGCTTTTAAACTGATAGTAATTATAAAAGTTATGTAATACTGTATAAGACAAAATTCAAATTCTAACACTTCTACTCACGGTATAAAAAAGTGAAATTCTAACATTAGGTTTTTTTTATTGTAATTCTAACATGAGTTTAATGGATATGCTCTGTCAGTGTAAATTAATTTTACACTGACATCCAATAAGTATCAAATATTTCTCCATGTCATACAATTATAATGGGGTCTAGTGAAATAATTTGACGGAATAAATAATTAGTATTGATTAATAGTATAAAATTAGTTTAGTATGTACATTTTTCTCTTCTAACATTAGGTTACTAACAAAAAAAACTGAACTCCTGAAGAATTTTCGTAAAGAAAAGCAGAACTTAGGGCTGGAAATGAGTCGAGCTGAGTCGAACTCGTCTGAGCTCGACTCGGCTCGATAGAAATTGGTTCAGCTCAAAACTCGGCTCGAGTTTGACATGAACTATTTTTTCAGCTCGAGTTCGGCTCGTTTAAAGTTCACGAATAGTTCGGTTCGGCTCGTTAGGTTCAACTCGTTAAGTCAAATCATGTGATTTTAAAGTTTTTTTTTTATCAAAATTTGATCTTTAACCTTTTAAACTATTTTTTTTAAAAGAAAAAAACAAATATTAAATTAAAATAAAGGAGAGAAAAGGTAATGAAAAATGAAAATTATCTTTTGAGAAAGAGAATTTAAAGGAGTAATTTTTTTTTCCCGTAAAGACAAAGTAAATAATATTCGTACATGGTAAACTAAAACATTCATTGATGTGTCAAGTTAAATTATATATATATATATATATATATACATATATATATATAAACGAGCTAGTTCATGAGTTAAACGAGTCGAACTATATATAGTTTATGTTCAGCTCATTTATTTAACGAACTTATTTTTTGACTCAAGTTCAGCTCATTTGGTTCATGAATCAAGTTCACGAGTCAATTATCGAATCGAACTTCGAACTATTCACGAGTTTGCTCGGGTCATTGCCAGCCCTAAGCAGAACAAAAGAAAAAAGAAACCGTGGTATGAAACGACGTGTCGTTTGCTGCTGTAGGATACAGCATTTAGATTTTACGAAATCCCGCTCCCACCCAATATCAATCAATCGATCGGTAGTTCAGTAGTTCCCGCCTCTTTCCTCCGTCGTAAAGGTAAAGTAACTAAAACCAAACTCCACAATCAATGAATTTCATTTTATGTTATGTAGCTTTCAGATTTTAGTTCGGTTACTTCACCATCTTCACACTTTCACCAATTAATTAACATTGCTTTGAGTTTTACTCGTGCCCACAACCTGTTCGATCATTTGCTTCACTCACAACACTGCTTTACACATTTGTTTTTTCATTCTTTCAGGGATCAAAACCACTTTCTCATTCATAAAATGACCAGTTCTGGTGACAGTTCCCCCGATTGGTTGCGTTCTTTTAAGGTATCATTGTAATTTATGCATAATTAAACGTGTTTTCGATGCTTCTTTCATAATTGTAATCTGTGCAATGCTAATTAACGCCTTGGTGCTTGTACATTTTACTGCTACTAGCCGCCCACTCCTGTTTCGCCGTTGAGACTGTCCTCTGATTCGGAGTCTTCACATGATAGTGTTAGTTTTTCTGATGAGGATAAAGTTGATGATGAAGAGTTGTCTCCTAAGTTGCCAAAGACTCCAAAGGTCAGCAAAAATAAGAGTACTGCTGTTGTTGGGAGTAGTGTCAAGACAGAAATTGAAACGGAAGATGAAATACCATCCACAAGACAGAAATTGTACACACGGAAGGCGAAAACTGGTACACTTGGTATTTGATTTTTATTTGGAGTTCACTCAAGATGAAATAGTTTTTATGATTAATTGACTCGTGAGATACAATGTGAGAATCATTCTAGAGTTTGATTTTTTTATTGCATTGTCATTTTGGCTCTTTTACTATGATACAGGAAAAAAAGAGGAAAAGATCAAGCTGGAGTCAGACAATGAAAAGGAAACAGAACATAAAGTAAGAGCCATGCCGTTACATCTTTAACTGTTAGGTTGCATTTGTAGATTTAGGTAGAAAAAACACATTACTGCTTACCTTATTATCATGTGCATTATTCTGTGTCAGAAATCTATGTGTGGTTTTGGCCTGCCACTCATTGTGATTACTGTTAATATCAAATGTTTTGCACAGGGGACCATTCATTCATTGTGGACACTTTCATCAGATTCTGAGTCATACCACGATCATAGCCCAAAAACTGAAGATCATATCGATCAGGTGGAAATTTCTAAGCCCCAAATATCTCAACCCCCTGGTGAAGCAGAATGTAAAGACGGACTTCTCCATGACAATAATGGAAAGAGTCCATCCAAAAAGACTTCAAAAGAAAAGTCATCACAAAAACAAATAGATGTAAAAGGTTGCACACCAGTAAAAGGGAAGATAACAAAGGGCAATATAAAGGGGACAGGTGTGAAATGGTTAATTTTTTACTTTTACGAAAAATACGAGATATTGCTCTATCTTCATGCATATGAATTTGAAATATGTTTTTGCTTACCATTTTGTACACGTAGTATCTGGAAAGGAGACAGATGGTAACGAAGATGTAAAAGTTGAAGAGGAAGAAACTTTTGAAAAGCCTGTTGAACAAAATGTAAGAATGACATTGTTATAATGATTGCCTAAAAATGTTTCACAGCATGCCCATGACTTTGACACATGCATAAGTATCAAAGACTTGACTGCCTATCTAATCTGGCATTCTGAGTCGTGATTTCCATTTGTTGCAGGTTACCTCCACAATGTTGCCTCTGATGCTATCTGAGAAAGTTCATCGTACAAAGGTAAGGTGGCAACTATATGTTATAGATTTCTCTTTGCTATATTTTTGGTTTTATAGTTGTATACTTGTATGGGTCATGTTTAAATACTACCACAGGGATAATCAGATAAGTAGCATATTAAACTTTCAAAAATAAATAAAATGTCGTGACTTGTGGCAGAAAAATTGCTCTTTTGGTTTAAAATTTTGTTTTGAGTGGATATACTTATGACACGTAGCTTTTGCGTAAAAATCACATCTACTGTAAACTTGTGATGGTTTTCCTTTTCCTGAAAAAGGAAATGAGTCGATGACAAAATGCTGCTCTATTTTGCAGGCCCTTATTGAGTGTCAAGGTGATTCCATAGATCTGAGTGGTGATATGGGGGCTGTAGGGCGGATTATTATCTCAGATTCCCCGTCTGGGGATCAAGAAATGAGCTTAGATTTAAAAGGTATCTTATTGTACACTTTTTTTATTAAAAAACAAAAGTGAGTTATTGTTTTGTATAATTTAGAAAGACAAACACATATCTTGATGATAACACTGCATATACAATATACATGCAGAACCATAATACAGCTTAGCTATTTTAAGCGTTCCGATTGTTACGTGTTGAGTTTTCCAGAAACATCTGACTGTATGTTACAGGTTTTAAGAAATGAGAATCTCAGACTCATCATAAAACCTTGATTTTTCGTGATTAACTATTTATATGACATTTTGGTTTATACTCCAAGTTATATGCTGTTATAATGTGTTCACTATAAGTCTTCCATATTCCGAGTTACATAGTACTTTTGTCTGATAATGGCAACCTGTATCTGATTGTTCAAATTTTAATATTCTTTTCAGGCACAATCTACAAAACATCAATAGTTCCTTGCCAGACGTTTTGCGTTGTATGTCATCTTGGATGCAATCTGCATTTAGCATCATTCCTTGATAGTTTTTATTTGGCCTTGTAGCTAGTTACTTCCATGATTAAGATATCATACATTTCAAATATTGATTTCATACGAGCTTTTTCTTTTTCAGGTTAGCTTTGGGCAGTCAGAGGCAAAGGTCTGTTATCTAGATTCTACTTATTTTCTTACTCTACATAGTAAATATGTTTGGATTCATCTTGATTACTACTTTATTTATTACTAGTCTATTTATTTCCTCATTTACTTTTATAGTGTGATTAATCAGCCTTGACCAGAATTTTGAAAAATATGGGCTGCCATTGGTGTTTAACCTGTAACTTAATTTATTTTCAGATAGAGGCCATCATGAATGACTTCATACAGCTGAATCCACCATATGATGTTTATGAAGCTGAAACTATGGTTGAAGGTTATTTGCATCCTCCAACAATTTACTAGGGCTTTTATTTCTGGTAGTGTTGTTTTATTATGCTTAAATTCTTTGCCTGACATCTATTTTCATGTGAGAAGGGACATTGGATGGTTTCTCCTTTGATTCTGATGAGGAAGCTGCCAAGATGCAGAAAACCACCCACCCAACTGATCAAAACGAGCACACTGAGGAACAGGCACATGGTAAATCCAAACGGAAGGCAGACAAAACATCCGTAAGTTTCCCAGTTGCTTTTGTTTTTAGAATTGTAGCTGTTAATAATTGAAATTGCTGGTACACACATATTCTGCTGCTGAAAATTTGGATGCAGGGTGCTGAAAAGAAAAGAGGTAGAAGTACTGGGGGAAAATCACAGTCAAAGATATCAAAGAAAAAAGCTCCAAGCTCGAAGAAGGCAAAGCCAAAGACTAAGAAATGAGTCAAAGAAGCATTCTATAATTTCAGGTATAACCATGTACTAAAATATCTAATTTTTGAATTAGAAGTTCAGATGCTGAATCAATTTACCAATCACAGGGATGGTGAATCTGTGATAGTATATCACTGGATCATTTGTTATTTGAGTTCTTACCAAACCCCAAGCAGGAGATTTTAAAACACATTGCTGCCGAAGGAGTTAATTATCAATTCCTTCTTATTATGTTCCTCCTTATCAGGCCTGTTTCAGTATATTCATTGTGATTTCATTTTTACTAAATGTTATTTCAATTTGTTTGTTACTTGTCAAAAAAATTTATTTATCCTTTCTTTGAATTTTTTTTTGCATTAGCTGGCTGCTATTATCCAGAAGGGCTACGTTGCTCATTCATTTTCTGCAGAACATGTACATATTTTAGAGTGAGATAATGAATTTCAGTGTTTGTACTGTACATTGCAAATGGCCGGTTATTTCCTTTCAAACCATTATTTTCTGAGTAATTTTCCCAGAGGGTTCTCAAATCTCAACTCTTAAGTGTAACATTATCTGTTCATTTCCACCCCATGAATGCCTTTATTTCCTCCCCTCCTCGTGAAAGAAATTCTTTTCATACATATCACTGGCTGTCTTATATATGTGCCAAGAAAATAAGAGTGGGGACAAAAATGAAGATTGGAACTAGAAAGGGTGAGAATATTTGTTGTGGAAGTGGAGGAGGAGGAGTTTATCATCCTGTGTGGTAATGTAAAATATCAATCTTGGGTTAAATTTTACTTGTGATGTAGTGAATTGAAAAAGAGGGCAACGAATCAAAACCGCGGTAGATAGTGTAGTGATACCTAATGGGACAAAAAGCAACGGCATATTCATAAGCTTGGCAAGTGAAGTGTTGGTGCCATAATCAAATGAATTGCCATAAGCTCTTGGACACTCTTTGAAGGACACTTTATATATTTAATGTGACACTCCTCGAATTTAAATACTATATTGAAGGACATATTAGAACAATAAAGATAAAATTGCAATTTGATAATTATAAAGTTAAGGGTTAAATATGTTTTTAGTCTTATAAATTTATCAAATTTTGTTTTTAGTTCCTATTAAAAAAAATGATATGTTTTAGTCCCTACAAAATTTTTAAGTATGCAGTTCTAATCCTGTTAATTTTCAAAATTTTATAAATTGTTTAATTATCCTTAAATTTTTAACTTATGAATATTTTTTTTTTCAAACATGTTTAGCATACTATGAAGAGTTATTTTGCGAAACTTTAGAATTTTTTAAAATGAGAAGAATTAATTATGAATTTTTTAAATTACAAAAAGATAAAGACGAAAATCTCGACTTGGAAATTAAAAATTGAGTTTTTTTTTTTTTCGAGGGACTTTAATGTTCTAAATATGTCTGCAAAATAATCATTCAAAAATACGAATTTGTTTAACAATATCAAAACATGCCACTTTTTTTTTATTGAGATAAAAAATAAAATTTAGTAATTTTATAGGGACCAAAAATATATTTAAACGCTTAAACTAGCAAATTTCATCTTATTCATCAAAGTTAGAAGGAAGCAAAACAGGGAAAGTAATGAAATGTGATGGAATGTAAACATATCCTAAGAGTTGCTTGGGTTGGATCTAGGGGTGAGAAAAAAAACCAAAAAACCAAACCGAACTGCTAAACTAAACCGAACTGAACCAAAAAAAAATGAACCATAACCAACAGTTTTAAAACCAAACTGAAACAGTTCAGTTCAGTTCATGATTAACAGTTCGGTTCAGTTCAGTTTAATGGTTCGGTTTTTCTAGTGCAAATTTAATTATGGTTTGGTTTAAAACCATAAAACCTGATGGATTATTTCGCAAGTGCACGAAGTATCGCAAGTAGTAATAAAATCGGTCCCACGAGGATTGAGATTATTCAACAATGGCTAATTGGCTTATCTAATAAATGTAAAATTAAAGACATTAAAAAGGGGGGAGTTTGCATACAAATTGTTGTTTCAAACTAAATGAGGAGTTTTAACAAACGGTTGGCGGGTGATTGAATCTCTTTGGTTCATTTCAACGCAATAGGGTTGGTGAAACATATTATATACTCATGCACTACTCAACTAGTTTCATAGATTGAATCAATAAAATGACTAATCCCAATCTCTTGGATACTAATCCTCTCAATTAATCACAATTCTCCAATCTCTTGAATGAATTTGTGTTTAAGTGAGGTTTTCACAAACATTGATTCCTTAATCACAAGTAATAATCCTAAATCTCTAAAGTGATTATCAATTGTTCAATCATTCCTAGGTCTATAGCTAATTTCCATTCTCATGATAAATCAACTATCAAATTCATCACACAATTTCATCAAATCATATGAAGCATTAAGAGCAAAGAACAATTGATAGAAAACTAGATCATAATGCTTTAATATAAAATCAAGTTCACATGGTTCAACCCAAATTACATAGAAAATCCCCTAAAAATTCAATCTAAGGATCTAGCAAATCATGATTAAAAGAGAGATTACATGAAGAAGCATAGAAGATTTCATTATCAAGAAGTGTTGGAGTGTTTCCACCCTTGTTCCTTGCTTGAATCCACTTCCTTTGAGCTCCAATGACCTTTTCTTCCTCCCAAATTTCGTAACCTTGGCAAAGGGTTGAAGTTTGGCTTTTATAGATTTCCCTTGCTTTATGCCAGTTTCGCGCACGCTAAGGCCAAGCATCGCGCACGCTAACGTCTGATATCGCATCTTTCGCGCACGCTAGTGCCCGGTTCGCGCACGCTAAGGCCATGGTTCGCGCAAGCGAAAGCCCTGCTCGCGCAAGCTAAAACGGCAGAATGCCCTGGCCTTTCCTCTCACACATTTCGTGCACGCGACTTCATTCTAGCTTGCGCGAATTTGCTTCTTTTTTAAACCAAATCTTTGACTTTTTCCCTCCTATTTGCCCTTGGCTTGTATTTCAAGTAATCTCTCAAAACCTTCAATTCCAACACTTGTAGCTTACTTTTATTTGCAAAAACCACTTAAAGTACTCGAAACGAACCTTGATTTAGAGGAATGATGAGATATCATCACAACCCCAAACTTATCTCGTTCCTTGTCCTCAAGGAACACTTTTATCAAACGAAAAACCACAAAGTCTTGACAACCTTCTTAAATCCCTTCAACACATAATTCATTTGATCTTTTCATCAAGCACTTCAATTGATCAACCTTCCATGCAACATTTTCCTACAATGACTTTAATTCACACAACCATGGAAACATTCACAATATTTGATAAACAATGATCACTTCACACCACTCACATTCACTCAATTATATAGTGGCTAATCACTCAATCAACACATACCTAACTCTTCTACCATAAGCTTGCAAGCATTCTAAAGATAAATCAAATAGCATATGAAACACACACATTAGAGGACTTTCAAGGTTATGATGGGGCTTAAGGTAAGGTGGATGTTTTTGGGAAGTGAGTTAAAAACTTGGAGTTAAGAACAAACTTTTCACACCATTTTCAACACAACTTCAAATTTTTCAAGGCTATACTAGAGAGCATTTTATTTTCACAATCATAAACATTCTTTTTCAACTTTTTCATTTCACACTTTTTTTTGAAGAATTCCATTTTTTTATTTCTCAACTTTTGGACTTCTTATTCTTTCACATCTTTTCAACAATTTTTTTCTCTTTTTCACTTGCATTTTTCAACATTTTCTTTTTCATGCTTTTTCAACAATTTCCATAACATGCTTGCTCTAGTATACCCACCCCAAACTTAATTTGTTGCTAGTTCCAAAAGCAACCCCAAACTTATGCATTTGCCATAAGAACAAACAAAAACAATCAACTTAACTCCAAGAAAACAATTTTTTTAGAAAAAACAAGGGTTAAGAAGACAATCAACCAAGAAAAATTTGTTTTTAGGCTCAAAAGTGGGTTAGCAAAGGATATAACATGATAAGGTAGGCTACAAAGGCTCTAGGTACCAACAAACTTGCCTAGTGTGCTAATCAATGCTACTCAATAAATCAAGAGAATGAAAGCAAGTTCTAGAGTCGAGAGAGATAGTGGACTCACATATTCAAGCAACTAGAGTGTATAGGCTCAAATCCTCACGGTTTAAAGGCTCGAATCATTAGATCATCAAATACGTGAATGTCCCCTAGCTTGTGCTTCAATCCATGCATTGCAAAAATCCGTTGCACTTCAAACATCACAAATCCATGCCTAAGGTCAAAACCAAACAAACTATACATCAAAGAAATTCAAAAATGATATCAAAAGTTTGAGATATTCCAAAAGATAAATTTGTGCCTAGACAACAATTAGCAAGACAAAATTAAGAGTCATGGTTCACCAACATCATTCAACTTATTTCCACAAGAGAGATAGAGATACCAAACCATGGGTTGCCTCCCATGAAGCGCTTGTTGTTGACGTCTCAAGCTTGACGTATCATCACCGTGTTAGGGAGGATACTTCCTCTTTGACTCCACCCGGCTTCTCTTGAGCTTCTCCACAAGAATCGCCTCTTGAGCAACACACAAAACTTTTTCAAGAACCGGAGGACTCATGAATTCTTCCCACTTGTTCTCCCCTTTGTTTCTAGTTTTCTTTTTGGCTTTGGGAAGAACCTTTTTGGCCTTTTTCACAACATTCTTCTTCCTTTGGACAACTTGAGCCGAATCAAGCATTCCGGACTCAACAAGCTTCATTACCTCTTTCCGCACCAATTCCTCCAAAGATGGGTTAGGAGGCTCAAGTGGCACATTACCCGGTTTGGGCTCTTCTTCATTCTTGACCGGGGTCACACAAAGGACCGGAATAACACCATTCAAATCAAAACCGAGGCCACCTTGACCTTCCTTAAATTTCTTCAACAAAACCTCTTCTTCCAAGGGAGTGAGAGAGCTACTAACGATAACCGGATCCTTGGAATCTTCATTCAAGAACACATACTTCCAATTGGGTGGAAGTTCTTTCAATTCCGGAACGGTAGGCATAGGTGCCTCATCACTAGAGCTATCCTTCACAACTTCTTCATTTGCCTCCACTTGGAAACATTTAGGCTTCTCTCTTTTGTAGGGCTCCATTCCTTCAAAGACTTTGAAGCTCACACTTTCCGCTTCCAACCTTAACATCAATTCACCCATGGCAACATCAATTAGTGCACGACCGGTTGCTAAAAATGGCCTTCCCAACAAAACCAGTGTATCCACGCACTCATCCATATCAAGAATCACAAAGTCGGCCGGAAATACGAATTCGGCACATCTCACCAATACATCTTGAAGTATTCCATAAGGGTGTGTGATGGATCGATCGGCAAGGGTGATTTGCATCTTAATTGGCTTGACCACGGCACCGGGAATGCGCTTCATCAAACTAAGAGGCATCAAATTTATGCTAGCTCCCAAATCACAAAGGGCTCTTCCTACATGCAAATTCCCAATTGAAATAGGAATTGTGAAACTACCGGGGTCCTTTTTCTTTTGAGGTAGCTTGGATTGGATAGTAGCACTACACTCTTCATTCATCAAACCCGGCTCATCCTCTTTGAGTTTTCTCTTCTTCGTCAACACCTCCTTCATAAATTTGGCAAACAACGGCATTTGCTCCAACACATCGGCAAAAGGAATGTCAACTTGTAGGCTATGGTACATTTTCATGAATTTCCCAAAAGCTTCCTCTTGGTTCTTCTCTTTTTTCGGTGCACGAGGATAAGGTAGCTTATCATATGGAGACACTTCTTGAGGACCGATATCATTCATGAGATCCCTCTTCTTTTGCTTTCTCCGTTTATCAATCTCCTTCCTCAAGGCTTTTCTCTCATTTTCAACTTCGCCCTCATTCTCCTCATCACACTCATTTTCAACTTCTACCTCAAGCTCACTTTTTTTCTCCTTTTCTACTTCTCCCTCTTTTTCTTTACCTTTCTCATTTTTTTCAACTTCTCCCTCAACCTTTCTTTTCACTCTTGGCTCTCTTACCGGTGGTGGAGGAAGCACTCTAGATCTCAACTCAACCACATTGCAACTCTCCTTTTTAGGGTTTTCACAAGTGTTCCCTACAAAACCTCCACTAGATGACGAAGCCATTTGCTTTGACAATTGACCAATTTGGACTTCCAAGTTCTTGATCGATGCTTTGTGATTCTCATTAGACGTCTCTTGGTTAATCCTCATGGTTTCAAAATTGCTTTGTGTCATCTTAATGAATTGAGTGAGTGTGTCTTCCAATGGTGAAGCACGACTTTGTTGAGGTAGATTCGGGGGTTGATTTTGGTTTTCACCCCACCCTTGATTGTAGGGGTTACTTCTCCTAAAATTTGCCATATACTTTGCCTCTTCGGACCCCTTTGGCATGCATTCCCCATTCTCATGGGCTTGTTTACAAAAATCACATCGGAGTCCTTGCGCTTGACTAACTTGTGCCTTTGATTGGTGTTGAGCGGACGAAGCTTTGGTGAAATGTTGGACTAATGCTTCCATTTTGTTGTTCATCAACTTTTGTTCGGCCAACATCGCGGAGTTTGCCTCAAGTTCAAGCATGCCCGGCTTCTTCTTTGCTCCTCGGTCATTGTTGGCCCTATACTCATTTTGAGCCATCGATTCAATTAATTCCATTGCTTCTTGCTCATTCTTATTTTTCAATGAACCACCCGCCGAAGCATCCAACAACATCCTTGTTTGTGCTCTCAACCCTTGAGTGAAATGTTGCATTTGAGCATGTGTATCAATGCCATGCTTGGGACACTTCTTTAAACACAATTTGAATCGCTCCCACGCATCATAGAGTGACTCGGCATCCCCTTGCTCAAAATTAACGATGTCGGCTCGTTTTTCAAGAAACTTGTGCATCGGAAAATACCGCTCAAGGAACTTTCTCTCTAGTTCTTGCCATGTGTTGATGGCACCACTTGGCAAGGTATCCAACCAATCCTTGGCTCTCCCGGTGAGTGAAAACTTGAACAACCTCAACCTCTTTTGGGACTCGGTAACACCCGGTGGGTCCGTATAATCACACGCTTCATAGAACCGTCCTAGGTGGAGATTCGGACATTGACTTTCCGCCCCCGAGTATTGGTCTTCCTTCAAAGCATTGATAACGGAGTTCTTGATGTCAAAGTTAACCGGGTTTGCCGGTTGGAACCCCAAATTTGCTAGTTGTCCGTCATCCCATTGACCATAGTCGCCTAGAGTCCTCCTAGGTGGAGGTGGAGGTGGTGGATTCGGCTCTCCCATCTCAAGGACTTCCACTTCTATCTCTCCTTGAGCTAAGTGTGCCAAACGAATTGCTCTCTTTGTTGCTATCAAGGACCTATTACCTTGCATACAAAAACAGAAAAATACCAAGCAATACCAATCCAAAACAAAATAAAAGCAAATGCTAAAAATAAAAATAACAAGGAAAAACAAAAACTAAAAAAAAATAAAATGAAATCCTAAGCAAGCCAATTGCCTTGTTGAAATGAATCAACAATCCCCGGCAACGGCGCCAAAAACTTGATGGATTATTTCGCAAGTGCACGAAGTATCGCAAGTAGTAATAAAATCGATCCCACGAGGATTGAGATTATTCAACAATGGCTAATTGGCTTATCTAATAAATGTAAAATTAAAGACATTAAAAAGGGGGGAGTTTGCATACAAATTGTTGTTTCAAACTAAATGAGGAGTTTTAACAAACGGTTGGCGGGTGATTGAATCTCTTTGGTTCATTTCAACGCAATAGGGTTGGTGAAACATATTATATACTCATGCACTACTCAACTAGTTTCATAGATTGAATCAATAAAATGACTAATCCCAATCTCTTGGATACTAATCCTCTCAATTAATCACAATTCTCCAATCTCTTGAATGAATTTGTGTTTAAGTGAGGTTTTCACAAACATTGATTCCTTAATCACAAGTAATAATCCTAAATCTCTAAAGTGATTATCAATTGTTCAATCATTCCTAGGTCTATAGCTAATTTTCATTCTCATGATAAATCAACTATCAAATTCATCACACAATTTCATCAAATCATATGAAGCATTAAGAGCAAAGAACAATTGATAGAAAACTAGATCATAATGCATTAATATAAAATCAAGTTCACATGGTTCAACCCAAATTACATAGAAAATCCCCTAAAGATTCAATCTAAGGATCTAGCAAATCATGATTAAAAGAGAGATTACATGAAGAAGCATAGAAGATTTCATTATCAAGAAGTGTTGGAGTGTTTCCACCCTTGTTCCTTGCTTGAATCCACTTCCTTTGAGCTCCAATGACCTTTTCTTCCTCCCAAATTTCGTAACCTTGGCAAAGGGTTGAAGTTTGGCTTTTATAGATTTTCCTTGCTTTATGCCAGTTTCGCGCACGCTAAGGCCAAGCATCGCGCACGCTAACGTCTGATATCGCATCTTTCGCGCACGCTAGTGCCCGGTTCGCGCACGCTAAGGCCATGGTTCGCGCAAGCGAAAGCCCTGCTCGCGCAAGCTAAAACGGCAGAATGCCCTGGCCTTTCCTCTCACACATTTCGCGCACGCGACTTCATTCTAGCTTGCGCGAATTTGCTTCTTTTTTAAACCAAATCTTTGACTTTTTCCCTCCTATTTGCCCTTGGCTTGTATTTCAAGTAATCTCTCAAAACCTTCAATTCCAACACTTGTAGCTTACTTTTATTTGCAAAAACCACTTAAAGTACTCGAAACGAACCTTGATTTAGAGGAATGATGAGATATCATCAAAACCGAACCACTTTAACAGTTCGATTCGGTTCAGTTTTAAAGACAAACAGTTTGGTTCGGTTATTATAAATTTTGAAAACTGTTCGATTCAGTTTTCCTCCAAAACGAAACCATGCTATCATATTCTTTGTAATTGAATAATTATTTGAACCAGCCTAGTTATTTTACATTGGATTTGTTTGAGTTTATCAGGTCATTATGTTGATTTAGACCCGTGCCTACCCCAGTCCCCAGCTACAAATTAGAATGATATGACTCTTGATGAAACATCTGGTGGATCTCAATTTAAAGGAAGCGATTCTTCATGAAACATGTTTAAACATCAATTAAAAAGCTATGACTCTTCATGAAACATGAATAGACACCATTACAATAATATGACTCTTACTAAACACAGCCGATTTAAATTTTTGTTGAAATTAGGAGACTGACTGATCGTGAGATATTGAAATTTTTGTTGGAATTAAGATGAGCTGTAAATAATCTAGCCCGTAACTATTTTGAAATTCATAAACAAACAATGTATTACAAAATTTATTGAACTTCAAGAAATAAAAGAAAGCATCATGCATTACAAGATCAAGATACAAACTTAAATCTATAAATGTGTTGGAAAAGATTTATGTTTTGAATAGGCCGAATTAATCACCATAAAACGAATAGTCATACAGTGATATGCTCTTATCATCTGATACAATAGCAATTTACCTAATATAACTAAAAAAACTGAAAGAAAAAAAAAGCCATCATCAGAACCAAGGAGAATTCACTTTCGAAACTCAAATGAAGGGATTCCACTTTCAATTCAGCGATAAATAGAGAATCAATACCACTGCCCAAAGGTAAGAGATAACACCGTGGAAGACAACAAATTCAAGAAGTCTAATATTCCATACTGTGTAATCTGATTTGCCTGCTCAGTCTCATCAAATCTTCAGCAGAGACAAACTTGAGGATAAGTAGCAATGCTCAACTACCTACATCAAGAAATATAAGAAATATTTATCAATATTTCATCTACCATAAGATAATTCTGCATTACATTTTATTCAAGATTGAAACAGAAATTCTTTGAAACCTCCCTGTTAAGACATGCTCAAAAACCTGCATAAGTTAAACTCAGACAACACAGTCATCAGTCAAATCATGGAAAGAGAATAGAGTGACTAAGTTCGATGAAAATGTGAACTGTCTCATAAGAGGAGTTAGAAAGCAAAACTAGGAAACAAATTTTACATATGTTCACATGAGGAAACAGAGAGAACCTGAGTTTTCCATAAGTTCATCAACATAACCCTGAGTTGAGTTATCAGCTTAAGGGCCAACTTTGCTTATTGGGTGTTGTTCTAATGGAATTAAGGGGAAACAGAAGATGTACAATGGTACAACTCAATTGCAGTAGTATCGGTAACGAGTACACCAATGCTGGAATAAGAATAAGTAATAACACTTGATACATTTAACAGTCACAGCTAGATGCGGCCTACAATTAAGTACATGTTGATACACCGTACACTATTCAGGTCCTAAATCAAACTAAAACATCATAAAAGGTTAAGGAAATGCTTCAGTAACCAGCTACAATAGTCATCTCAATAAGGTTAGCAAGAACCCAAAGTTGATTCAGATATCACATACAACTGAAAACTAAATAGTAGATCCTGCTCAAATCGCCATTCAACAGTTAAGCTACATTAACCACTACATTACATTGATATTAGAAATAAGTAGTTCCAACAATTGAAAGATGGACAAACATTGTGTCCACCAGTAATTAATCCATAACTGTTCAAGTTCTGTTATTCATACTCATCTGATAAAGAAAAGGAAAAAAGACGGGACAAGAGAAAAGAAGTCTTTCGGTTAGATGACATATATCTAGCTCATATCCATGCCATCTCGAACTTGGCTACAGATAGGACTAACAGCAGAAAAAGACTTCTCAAAAGGCGAAGGATGAAACTGTGCATCCCGTCTGCGCTTAAAACCACATCCATCAGTAGGCGAATTCTCTGCATCAAGCTTCCTTCGAACACCTCTCACCGCTTGTTCCTCTACCGATGTAAGCGGGAAAATCTGACCACTAGCTCGGCAAAGAGAACTGTGGTTGTCATACAGAATTCTCTGGTTACAATTTTTATCACAAATGTGAGTCAGCCCTGTTAGCTTGCAACGATACATGTTTCCAAAAACATGCTCATTTTGGCATTTCCGGTCGCATTTGTGACCAGTAAATGGACTCTCTCGGCCCAAAATACTCGACAGATAAATAACATTTGCAGGACCTTCTGCAACCACAGATTTTCCATATATCTCCATTCCTTCAGTGAAAACAGCAACACTCCTACCTAAGTAATCTTTTACACTCCCACTTCAAGGCCTTGCCTCAATTTTCTACAAGACACACACACCACAACAATACAAATTCAATCAAACTCAACATAAATTAAGAACCAAAACTCTTCTAAAGTATCTCTTAATAAAGCATCCAAGACATAACAAACCCTAATTAAATTATGAGAAACCCTAATTAGACCTAAAAAACTAAAAATCTCTAACAAAATTAATAATCTAAAACAGGAATTTGGCAAAGGAAATGAAACGTGTAAGACAAAAAATGCAAATTAATAATAATCTAATTGAAATTAACAAATCTGAAACAAAATTACATGTAAGTAACTACAACATTGATTGACACGTAACAAACAGACACATGCATCAGATCTAAACTGGGTCCAAGCAGGATTTGAATTTAATAATTAATTAATAAATAAATTAATAACATATGATTGAACAATCAAATATGCGCGGTCTTTCACGAAAACCTTACATCAAAATCAAAATTGATTTACACATGAATGCTACACGATTAAATAATAATAAGAAGAAGAAGAAGAAGAAAATTGAAAGAAGAAAAATTAACTTACATGCACGTTGTTCAGCAAAGTGAAGCTCCTGAAAAGAGTTTTTGTTCTGAAAATGAAAAACAAAAAGAGAGAGAGATAATATTTTGTTCTCTCTGAAGAACCTAAATGGTAGTTAAAATGAAACTAGAGAAATGAATGGGGTATTTATAATGAATGATAGAAACTCGACGCTAAAATGAATGCTATGCTATGCTGGTAGTACTTGTGAGTTTCATTTCGCACATGTGGGGTTGACGCTACACGTAGGACAAAATGTAATTTCCCCTTAACTCACCTACAATTTTGGATAAACTACCGGATCATCATCATCATCAACAACGTAATTTCTTTTTACACTTTAATTAAATAATTTCTTTTATAGAATTTAATTAAATATTTGTACTACTAATCTACTCCCTCCGTCCATATTATAAGCAAAAAAAATCACTTTTTTTTGTTCCAAATTATAAGCAAAAACAACTTACTTTCATCATTTTCAATATTCACTTTTACTTACTCTCATAAAATTTAATACAAATTGCATTTAATTTACTCTCTCTCTTCTTTTCTCCATAATCAGTAACCAATAAAAAGTCTTCTTACATCTTTCCATAAAACTTATTTCAAAGAAAACATAAAAAATCATACTTCAAATTATCACCTTTTACTTTTCTTAATAAATGTGAAATATTTTTTTTTGCTTACAATATAGGACGGAGGGAGTACTATATAGTACTTGGTTACTTCCAAAATGGGGTGTCATGTCACTTCAAAAACAAAACATTGTTTTAAATATTTGTACTACTATATACTACTATATAGGACCGAGTGTCGAATTCAAGAATCGCGTTTGCTATCGAATTATAATTTTTACTTAATTGAACAAAAGGTTTTGGTTTGATTGGTTGCGAAAACAATAATTAACAAAGAAAATTACTTTTAATTTAAAAATAATAAAAATATCAGGGATGAGTATTATTTGTGTTCTTAGGCCCCGTTTGACCCGGCTTATTTTCCTCTTTTTTTCTTCTCCTTAAAAATAGTAAAGAAGGAAAAAATTGTGTTTGACTTAATTTTTTTTTATTTTTTACTTCTTTACTTTATTTCTCTAATACTTTTAAGGAGAAATTGTGTCAAATATAATTTTATACTTCTTTATTTCATTTAAGCTAAAATAAAAAGTAAAAAATAAGTCGGGCCAAACGGGGCCTAACTCTATATTATTAATTTGATGATAATGTTAAATTCATTTAAGATGGTGTTACCAATTTCGGAGATTGTTTAATCCTAATCTCTTAGGCTATATTTGAATTGATGGAATATGATGGAGTGAAATGGAATGAAGTGACATAAAGTTAGATTGCATTGTTTGAATTTTAAAAAAAATTGATGCAGTGGTATGGAATAAGATGGAATTCATTCAATTCCATACCATCTTTTCCTCTTATTTTTCATTCCACCCGATTTGGAAGGTATACAATAGAATGAAACCTATACACTAAATAATTACTATTTTGCATCTCTTTTTTTATTACGTTTTATTATTTCTTCTACTCTCATATTTTTAAATATGGGTTAAATTGGAATAAAATATTATATTTTATTTCATTCTGTTCACTTCCCAAATGATGGAGTGGTAATTTTGTTCTATTCCATCACTGAATATCCAAACAATGGAATTTGTGTTCCATTCCTCGTTCCACTCCATTTCATTATATTTCATTCCGCTCCATTCTATTTTGTACCATCATTCCAAACAGAGCCTTAGTGATTAAACCTTTATGATATAGTTCCTTCAGATACATGACTAATGCATGACGATTATTTGCATGAATGAAATGACATGACTAATGTATGACAATGACTGATGCCCCTATTGAGGGTGGGAGTGTTTCGGGTATCAAGGCTTTTTGTGGAATGATGGCTTGGAGTTAATCCCCGACACCAATCCTGAATCCAATGGTTGCAGATGTTCATCAGGCTTTGCTTGAGTAGCTTCGAAGATATAGGGAGAACCTGCCCCTGTGTGTATCGTCATGCCCCAAACTATTGGGCATTTGAAGTGTTTTGCTTTGACTTTGGCCAACTTACTGATATTGGTTCTCCCTCTCTGAGAGGTGTGCCCCTAGATTGTGCCATTCTGAAACATGATTGGCTGAGCCAACAAGATCTTCAGGTGATCTTCCCCTAGTCATCATAGTTTGTTCTTGATTGGCAGAATCCCAAGGTGATTTGCCCCTAATCAAGAGTGTCTTGTACTGACTTATTAGGTCCTTGAAATCTGGGTTTCGATACCGCTTTCCATGATGCGATCTTAGGATACTCAATCCATGCCGAATGACCTTTCTAAGGGATGTGTCCCAAGATTAAGTGAAGTTCTGAAATAGTTGCCCCAAATTAGTCCAAGGTTCTTGTTGATTGCTCGGTATCAACTCAGAGTTGGAACTTCCTTATTGTCAAGTGTATACTTGCAGACAAACCTGTTTGTTTGGAATAGTAATTCTAATGCCATTTTAATGCAAGTTTTGAAATTGAAGTTGAGATGGTACTTATGTACATTTGATGTATATGGTGGAAGAAAGTGTGAGAGTATGGTATTAACAAAAGATTTTTGTGAGTCAGGTTAACGCAACCTTGCTACCGTATGCTTTCAAGCTAAACCCTGCTTCAATTAGGTCTTTTGAAGGTTGTAACGTGGCCTGGTTCACGGTTTCTGAATAAAAGGATATAAGGCTCAAAGTTTAATTTTGACCCATCCCATTCTTCGTGATGATCTTCGGCCTTAAGTTCAGATAACTCCACTCATGTGTTCAAGTTCCAAGAGGTTTTTGAGATTGTTATGGTGAGAATATGATGGCTCGGGAACCGAAGATGCGTTTCCCCTTTGTTGTGGCAGTCACATTGCCTTTGTTTTGGTCACATGATTTTGTTTTGTCATGAATCTTGGTGACTTTTGCTTTTTGCACTTTTTCATTTTTTCAATCCCTAACTTTTGCCTAGACTATTCTTTTGCTTTTTAGTCTAGCGGGATACCCTAATTTTTGCCTAAGCCATTTTGAGGTTTTGACTTAGCGGGCTTTTCTTTCTTTCTCTTTCTTTTTTTTTTTTTTTTTTTTTATTTTGTTTGGCGAATTGTGACTGCCTTGGTAATGGGTGATGAGGAACACCTTATTGATTTTATATTTTTTTTTTGCTTTTCTCTTGAAACTCGAACGTATGGCTGAGTTAACTGAACACTACCCTGCCCCGGGTTAAATTTGCGGGTTTTTTCGTATAGAAAGAAACACCAACTTCTAGGCTCAAAGGGGTTGACTACGGATTATCTCCCTTATTTCTCCGGTGTTTGGGAATTTGAAACAATGCCTTACATCATCAACAAAGTTTTATTTGAAAGCATACCGTAGCAACTTGGTTATTTCGCTTTTCATCATCCTCTCTCCAATCTTTGTTCAAACCGAAATGATAAAGAAAGAAATGAAATGAGAATTATTGATATATATTTTTTGCTTTCGTGAAGAGTAAGAAAGAAAAGTGAATGGACATGAAAGAATGGATTCAAAACATGCATTATAATTTCATTAAGATAACTATTGCAAACAAACAAAGTTTAAATGCTAATAAGACTTAACAAACAAGGAAATTAAAACAGGACAGCCTATAGAAAGTTTCATGGCTTGATTCAATCCTTGAACTCTTGATTAGCATCCACAAATGGGTTTGCATGACCGGACAACAGACTATCCTTCACAATTGGGCTCTCCCTCTTTGAAAGTTAAAAGTTTCTGATCAACGAGCTCTTGAACCTTGCGTTTGAAAGCCTTGCAGTTATCAATAGTATGTCCTTCTGCCCCAAGATGGAAATCACATTTTGCCTTGGGATCATACCAAGCCGGAAATGACGCGATCGTTGGCTTTAAAGCTTTTGGGGTCAGCGTCCCATTGTGCACCAGATATGATAAAAACTGACTGCATGGCATTGGGATCAGCTCAATGACTTTCTTTTCCCGAATAGCCGTTGGCTGATTCTGCTATTGTCCCAGGTTCCGTGTGAACTGTCTTGACTGAGAATGATTCAAAGACATCTGCATTGTCTGTTGATTTGGAAACCTCTTGGGTTGTTGATGTTGAACAGTTGTTGGGGTACTGATGCTTAGAGCATGGGGTGCGAGCAAACACCATTGAGTGAGAGTGAGAGTGAGGTGGGCAGACAATGTTGGGTAAGAATGATTCCATCATCCTTAGCTTGTCCTCTATTGCTTTGAACCTTTGGCGAGTCCCCTCACTCGGGGATGCAACAGATTTTCCCTTAGAGTTATCACCTTGATGAGCGTTCATGTGATCCTCGGGACTTTGGGGCACAACAGACTCGGGTTGAACTTGATGAGTTCTGGGCTGGTCACCCATGAATTCAGTGTTGGTGCCCATTGGCTCTTGGGTGACTTGAGCAACTGCGGGAGTATAGCCGGATGAAGGCCATATCACTTTTGACAAAGGGGAACCAATTGGGGGATTCGCCACTACCATTGCAGTGTTCTCTCTTGAAGGAAGACTGAGACTAGCTAGTATTTCCAAAACACGGTCCAACTTATCAGTCACTTGGTCCACATCGCCTCTCAAGGCATCAATCTTCTTCTGCATGTTTTCCATGGTTTCCTTGAAATGCTTGGAGTCCGGTATCAGTGTCGGGAATGAAGCTGTTGATGTGAACGGGTGAAGATGAGACAATGATTTTGTGTATGAATGCAAATGCATGCAAAAGTTTTTTTTTTTTTTTTTTTTTTTTTTTTTTTTTATGCAAATGTTATGCAAAAAGGTTTTTATATGAATTTGTGCATGAGTGCATGGATGCATGAATGCACTTTTGTAGCAGATTCTGTCGCGGTGAAGCAGAGGTTTAATTAACATTTCTGGGGTCGAAAAGGCTCAAAGTTACCTGCAACCCATCCCTCTCACATGTTGTTCTAGGTTTAATAAAGTGCCTAAAATCACGGATTACCCCTTTGGAAACGATGTCGCTATTGCAAAGCTCACGACATACGTGCCCAAAAGGAAATCTCATCTAGGTAAGGCCGTTGAGCAACCTTGACACGGGTTCTAAACAGAGGTCCCTAGTAACAAGGTTTGGTTCTAGACCGGATAATAAAGGTCCCTAGAGTCACGGACCCAACAAGAAAACATCAGAGACACTAGTCAGCTGACCGATGTCCTGACATCTCCAAGAGGATCTACTCTAGGCGAGGTGATTATGCCGGAGTTACTAGTCAGATGACCGGTCACCCAACATAAAGACCTCTAGCTTAGCCTAAGCTTTTCTCAAGCTCGGGTGTAGAGCTTCTCACAGTAACCACACCACAAGGGCAAAAGAAAAATAAAAGAAGGAGTAGAAGAAGAGAAACAGCCAATCCAAGCAGATATAATTGACAGAAAAATAAAAGATAAGGCAAGATATTGCAAACCTGAAAAAGCAAACAAACGAACAAACCAACTAAACTGGGCTTAACTCTCAAGCGTCCCCAGTGGAGTCGCCAGCTGTAGCGGGCTGGAAAATCACTTCCATTTTTCATACAATGAAGTCGCCATCGACGTTTATTTATCCCGTGGGGGGAAAGGAAAATATCACGAAAACCTTTGGTTTTGGTTCGGGAGTTGGTTATGCGAGAGGAAGGTGTTAGCACCCCTCGCATCCATCGTACTCGATGGGAACCGTTTAGGTGGTTTGGGGTTTGTTTGCGTAGGTTTGAAATAAATTGCCTTTTATCTCTTACCTAATCTCTACTTCGTTTTCCAAAATAAATTAAAAGAAAATAAGGGTTTTTATTAGTTGAGTTTGACGGTTGTAGGAGCCCGCTCCTACGTATTCCCCGGTGCAATGGGAAACTCAAAACTCACGTAGTTCTGGTAAAAAACGTTTGTGTGGTTGGTTGATTTTAGTAGATAACGCTTATTTCGTATTCCGCTGACACAACGACGCTTGTATGCTCTAATCAGAGGCTTAAGCTGTGTGTGTGTCAGAGGAGTAGATAAAACGTGTACCCATTGAAAAAAGAGTTGAATAACGGATGTTGCTTAGCTCGCATTCCGCTGATACAACGACGCTTGTATGCTCTAATTAGAGGCTTAAGCTGTGTATGTGTCAGAGGAATGGATAAAGCGTATATCCATGTTTTCTTAAAAAAAAAAAAGAAATTTAAGTGTGTTGGGTTAAGTTTTAACGCTTGTTTTTGGAATGAGAGCAGCTCGAGTGAACTAGTCAGATGACCGGCTACCGAGACAACCCGGGGAAGAAAGAAGCAGATGCCAGATTCTCCCTTTTTCATTCATTATTATGAAAATCTCTGGTTAAGTTATTTAAGAAAAAGTGTCTGAAAGAAAGACGGATGTTGGTTGTTTTTAACACTGGTTTTAGAATGAGAGCAGCTTGAGTGAACTAGTCAGATGACCGGCTACCAAGACAACTCGGGGAAGAAAGAAGCAGATGCCAGATTCTCCCTTTTTCACCCATTAATTATTGCAAAGAGTTTGATTAAGTTTATTATGAAAACAAAGTCCAAGGATATAAAAATAGCAAAATTAAATAACAATGACAATTGATATAATAACAATGCGACAATTAAATGTGAATGAATGCAAGTATTCAAATGAAAATGCATGAATCAACATGATATAGTTTAATATGCATGAATGAATCAAGAATGAATGAGAATTGATGATGCATAATTAAATAAAAATGCACAAGCTAAAGTAACGTACAATGAATTAAATAACATAAACATGCTAAATTAAATCAAGGTAAATGAGATGAGTTAGAATGAATTGAAATGAAGCTAAAGAGCTGAAGACAAGCATAAGAAATAAAAATAAGCAATTAATCATAATTAAGCACTTAAGTAAATAAGCTAAAAAGCTAGAAAAGTGATTAAACAACAAGCTAAGGAAAGCATGAACATAATCTGAAATCAAACATGATATGAGCAAAGCAAAATAGTCCAGTAAGCTAAAAAGCTCAAACACCAAATAAGCGCTTATGAAAATAAGCTAAAAAAAGATTAAATAAGCTAAAAAGCTAAAGAATAACTTAAAAGCAAAAATAAATGCTCAAATGAGACAAACAGGAATCACACATGATTTAAGCATAACCAAATGGTCCAAGAAGCTAAACAGCTTAAGCACCAAATAAGTGCTTATGAAAATAAGCTAAAAAGCTAAACAATAAGCTAAAAAGCTAAAATAAAGAACTCAAAAATGGAGAGCAAAATTTAAGCATAGCAAAGTGACTAAAATAGCTTAAATAAGCTATTAGCCACTTAAGTGCTTTTGAAAATAAGCTGAAAATCAATTAAAATTAATTTAAGCTGAGGGGGTGCAGAAAGTAAAGGGAGTGGTGCAGATAGTAGATCTGGGCCAGAAAGCCCAGTCCACGTCCAGTCAACAAAAAAAAACGGAAGTCAGCCCAAAAATATTCCAGTGTGGTATGCAAAAGAGGTGTACGATTACATACCTCAGATCTGGTGCGTCCAGATCAATCAGAGGGCCATGATTCAAATCCAAACGAGCAGTAATCCTGTGCTTCGAAGGAGATGGAGTTTACGGTGGAGCGCCAGTTTCAGTACGCCAGATCTGTTTCAAATACGATCCAACGCTCATGCTCAAAACTCAAGATCAACGGACGCGTTTTAATGTAAAGATCCAACGCTCAGAAAACGATCTGGAGATTTGAGGGAGCGTCGTGGGTCTTCTTCTTCCTCACGAAGAACACGACGGCGCCGGCGACGGTGGTTTCACCGGAGCTTCAAAACTTCCACGAAAATGACAAGTGGGTATATGGTTTTGCTCGGAATTTTGCGTAGATCATGAATCTACTCTTGGTTTCCTCAATAGATGCCTTAGTTGTGAGAAAAAACGGAGAAAAGTTTGAATGAAAAATTGGTAAAAACCGATTTGAACGAGATTAAGTTCGATTGATGATTGGGAAAGGTTCCTGATGTGATTTGATGATGAATGGTGTTGAAAAACGATAGAAACAGAGGCTGGAAGCTCGTATTGGATTCTCACATTTTTGGAGTTTTTTGAGGTTTTGATTCTCTCAAATTATGGGCTAGAGCTTGTGTTTTAGGATTGTTTTGTGCTACTGGAGGTTATTAGAAGCTTATTTGATCAAGAATTTGAAGTTTGAAAGAGGTTTCAAGGGATTTCGAATTTTGAGAAAAGAGAGAAAAAGTTCATGAAATTTTGGGTGATTTCTGATCTAGGGTTCTGTCGCTGCGCCTCTGAGGTTTTGTGAGGGTTTATATATGATTGGAATTAGGTTAGAATCAATGAGAATGAGGGTAGAAATGGTATAGTACAAATGATTGATTTTTGTGATTTTCTTTTGGTATGGATAATGTGGAATTTTTGTGTACTATTTGGTGAGGTGGAGAGGAATAGAACCTTCTAGGTTGCTAATGATAGAAATGATGATGTGTTAATGCTTGGAATTTTTTGGTACCTCTTTTGATTTTTTTTGGGAACAAATAACAAATTAAAAATAACACATAATAAAATAAAAATAAATATGCAAAATAAAAATATGCATGATGATGAAATGCGATTATGCAAAAGGGGTTATGGATTAAAAATGAGAAAAATGATTTAAAATTTGATGTTAGAAAGGTTTCTTGAAATGCAAGTAACTAACTAAAAATAAATAATAAATAAGAAATAAACTAATGGAAGGGTAAAATGGTAAAAATTAACCTTTATGATCATGCCATGCAAAATCATGCAAGAAAAATAATTCTATGTGTTTTTGTGCCAACTTTGACTTTTTCAATTAAAAATTGACTTTGTTGACTTTTTATTCAAAGTGTTGACTTTGTTGACTTTTTTCTAATAAATGCAAAAGTGTGAAAAATATCATGGGGCAAAATTAGGGTATGACACTATGGATGTTAGCTTTCATTTGCAAATAGTTTGACTTCATTTAAACATCTACAACTTTATATATTATTAAAATACCGCACAATGGTCATGTTGCTTTTTCACCAAAACTTAGCACTGCGTTAAATCAATGAAAGAAAACAAAATTATGCAGAAAGTTTGGTTAATAAAAAAAAAATGAAGCATAAATACCTTATTTAATCAAAGAAGAATATATTCAAATAAAACTCTAAAATCAACATTAAATAGAAATAAATAAACTAAATAACTGACTAAAAAGTCTCTAAAAAGACATTTGACGAGAAGTAATAAAAAATATTAAAATATCATTACTTTGATTATTTAACTATTTAACCTTTAATTGGAAGTTATAGATAAATTAACAAAAATCAAAAGATTAAATAGTTAAATTATTAAAAAATATTATTTTAAGGTAATAATACTGAAATGTTTTCAAAAAATGTTATTTGGATCATGATAGTTAAATTATTAAAGCATAGACTAAAATTAATCCAAAACATAAAATTTAGAGGAACTAAAGTTTGATGGAAAATTTTAGAAAATTTAAAATAAAAATTGATATATTTAGGGGAAACAAAAACATATCAACACTATGTTTTAATATGTTTATAAAAATCATAACGGATTTGTTCAAGTAGTAAAAAATTTGGGCTCTTTGAATATTGGTCAGAGGTTTAATCTCACACTATGTTTAGAGAAAATTGATTGTGGAAAAGAATTACCTTGTATATTCTACAAATTTTCCAATACAAATTAGTCACTATTAAACAATAATAACAACTTTATATTTATATATTATAGTAAAAGTAGACTTAAAACAACATTACATTTTTAATAATACATGTATACAAACTTGAAATGAAAGAAGTACCCAATTTGAACCTCACGATTTTATGGATAATGTCCAAATTAATCCCTTACATAATTTGGACTCATTACAATAAAGAATAGTTTATTTGTCATAAACAAATTTAAATATTATGTTTTTATTAGTTTGTAGAATATTTGACAAATTCGCATCTGTTCTAACACTTATACTAAATTTCCACCTAACAATATCCACAATGCATGTTGAACTTTTGGACCATATAAATCTGAATCTTTAGTCTAAAATAATTTAATTTTAGCTTGTTTGTCACGTGTTCCCAACGGTCTCTATATTTTCTTGGGTGGCCTAGCTATCATTCACACTTGTAAGTAACGTTTCAATTTTTAATTTATCATCAATCAAAGCACACTTGAGTGATAAAAAATGGGGCTAGCCACGGAGACTTTATTCTCCTATGGGCACTTGACACGTTTGTTAAGCACTACCGTCCTCATAAAAGGAAAATTGCTATTTTGGCTTCCCTTGATGCTCTAAATTCCCAAAAATCTCAAAATACCCTTAATTTTGGACCAAGGATAGTTTGACTTCTAGTCTTCTAGGATACAAAATTTAAATATTTTCGTTTCGCAAGATACGAAATTGAGAACTACGCACAAGAGTAAAGAACAAGCGTAGATGACAAAATTAATTGTTGAAGAAAACCAAAATTTCGTATCCTAGATGACAAAATCCATAATTTCGTATTCTAGGTGACAAAATTGTATTTTGTGCCCATATGTGCGCAACAAGGTAGACCTAATATGTTTTAACATAATTTCGTATCCTAGGTGACAATTTTAAAAAATGGGCGTTTCGATAACTATGGGACGAAATTGTGTGTTTTGTGCCCAGATGTGCGCGACAAGGCAGACCTACTATGTTTTAACATAATTTCGTATCCGAGGTGACAAAATTTGTTTCATTCATTTTCTACAATATGAGTGTCTTATTAAGGACATTTTAATCACAAAAGGGGGCCTAGAGTAGCATAGAGGAGGCGAAAAAAGCAATTTTCTCATAAAAGTCCTTGGGGCTTTGTTGATGGGCTGAACCCAATATGACCTAGTTGTGGAAAATTTCTCTTCCAGCCCCCCACGATTCTTTTTTATCCCCCAAAAATCCAATTTTGCCCTTGATAAAAAATTCGGTTCGCAGAAACCGAAATTTTTCTAGTTCAAATTTTAGGAAAATTTCAGTTTCTAGAAACCAAAGTTGTATTTCAAGGCAAAAAAAATTCGGTTAATAGAAACCGAATTTTTTAATTAAGGGCAAAACAGGAAATCCAAGGGGTGAAAAAGAAATGCGGGGGCTGGAAGAGAAATCATCCTAGCTGTGGTTCTCCTCCTACCGTCCAATTTCACATGTAACACATTTCATATCTTGTTTCAACCATGATCAGCTTAAATTATCGATCATTATTGTTAGATTGTTAAAAATAATTAAATTTAGTCATAGTTACTTTTGGTATCATACACATAATTGATCGTAATTTATTGATAGTGTAAGACTTTTATATCAAGTTTGTATTGTATGAGTTAAATTTTTAAAAAAAAAAACAATTTTATCACTATTTTATCAATAAGCTTGAATGTTACTATTATATTTTGAACTTGAATAACCGAAAAGCAATAAAGTGGTACTATCAATTAGGGGTGAGCATTGGGTGGGTTCGGTCGGATGTGGGTCCAAAATGGTTCACCCAGAAAAAACCGAGAGTGTAATTTTGGCCCATCATCGACCATTTCAAATTTCGATTTTGTCGGGTGTTAGTTTAAATGGGTTACAGGTTGGTCGGTTCGGTTTATTCGGGTTAGCACATTGATAAAAAAAAGACACACACATATAGAATACCGTAATAAAATAACTTGTTACTGAATATCATCTAAATATTAGATCAACAATATGACAAATATATAATTTAACTTTGTAATAATACAGTCTAGCTTGAGTTTTGTGTGTAAATAACTTGTAATGTATTTTTTTTTATAAAAGAAATGCAACTTCAATACATACGATAAGACGAAAAAAGATCATGATTTTATAACCTCGGTCGGGTTCGGTTAACGATATATTTAAAATTTTAAAACCGAACCCGATTGTATTTAACCGTTTGTACCCATTGTTTGTCACCCGTAGACCCGACAACCCGTATAAACCCGCCCGATACACCCAACTTAACCTCGGTTAGAATGGGTTCGGTTGGTTACGATATTTTTGATCACCCCTACTATCAATTAATGAAATTTGTCTACTTCCTTAATGTAATCCACTTTTTTTTTTTATAACTTTGAAGAATATTAGTTTTCAGTGGCATAAACATGTTATTATGGTTATGCTTAGAGGATGCAATAGTTCTTGACTTATTGTTGTCATTGGGTCTGCTTTCCTTAGTCATATACTCATATTAGAGGATAGAGGAACCAAGAAAAATACTAAGGCATTCAAAACCCTAAAACATTTGACGTAACAACTTGACAATACAGTTAACTCAGTTCTCTAAGTTCTACCTTAGAACAATATAATATGATATTGGTCTAATACAACAATGTTGTAAGTTAGTGTTCCATAATAGATTAAAAAAAAAGAAATATGTTATTTGTACAACTAGATTGGACAACTTCTTGGACAACTCCATTTTTCATACTCACATTATGAGAGAGAGTAAAAAAATAATGTGAGTATGAGAGAGAGGGTTGTACAAGAAGTTGTCCAATTTGGTTGTACAAATAACATTTCTCAAAAAAAAAAGTAAATGTTGAATAATATACAAGTAAAAAGATCTATATACTTAATATCTAATATTTTATAATTCTAATAAAAGACGCGATGACTAACTTCACCTGCGAACAAAAAAAAAAAGTTGTCCATGTAAGGCTTACCAGAAGCGGCGTAAAATTTGAAGGACTTTTGAACTATAATACAAATAAAAAATGCTAACTAATTTAAGTGCTCAACTTGGGGTGAGGATGGTTTGCACTTCTCACATGTCACTTGATATTGCTTGATACATGTACAATAAGGTGTGTTTATTTAAAAATTTAGGGTATATGTTACATGAGATTAATTTGATTCAAGATATATATGGATCAAAATTCAAATGTTGTTACAAGAAGGGCAAGTAAAAAACACAGATTAATTTGCAGCTGCCGGCCAGAGTCGGCTTGATTACACTGCTTGACAAAAGAATGCAAAGATAGGAAAATGACAAATATTAGATTAAATACAATCGCTTACCAACAAAATAATGAGTTACTAATACGCATGAAAGTTAAACGTTGACATCAAAATTGGATTATGTGCCAATTTCAATTATCCAACCTTTTTTTCTTGTGAGCATTCAATTGTCCAACCATACAACAAAGAAAAAATGTTGATTCCGTGGGCCAGTATACTAAAAGATTCTTAACGTTGTTACTGCTGCATTTGATTTTAAACGGGATTCATTGGATAATTTACTTTAATACAAAAAACGGAATCAACTTTTATACTAAAATAAAATATGGATTTCAGTTTTTTAATAACTGGTAATTCATCAAGCCTGTGTTTGATTTTAAGTTTGGAGTCTTTAGAATTGATTTTGGGATGTAAAACTAATTTTAACTTGTTTGATTGATTTTTGTTAAAAATAAAATAAAATTGTTTGATTGATTTTGCCACTAAAATTATTCTAACTTGAAGCTAAAATTTGTTGTAGTTTTTATTGTAAACATAATTTTTACACTGACATTTACTATTCAATTTATTTTTTACATAAATATATGTTAATATAAATTACTTTACATTCAAATTACTTTTAACTAAAATCAAATTTTATAAAATTATTTCATTCATAATTAATTGTTTTCGCCATAAAACCAATTACATGTACAAAGTGTTACTCATGCAATTGGTATTTTTTTTAATGTGGTTGGTGCTTTATTAGCTTTGTCCATTAGATCAGATATTGCCTTGACTTCCTTTTTGGTTTTTGGCTTTAGTCCTTGTCTATCTCAAAATAAAAAGAAGAAAACAAACAAAATAGATGTCTCTATTTCTATTATTTTAGTAAATAAATTATTTAAAATGTTCACACCAAATGATAAAAATAGTTTTAAAATAAGATTGACAAAAAATATCAATCATAATTTTCAAAATCCGCAAGAATTTTAAAATGTGTTAAAGTGGATGCAGATATCAATATCATGGTAAACAAAAAATTACTGTAAATTGACTTTACATTGAAAGACAATTAAAACTCATCTAGAATGCAATGAGACGGAGATTCAACATGAAATAATTTACCACTCATTTTTCCCTATTTAAAATATTTTCCATCTACATCCCTATTCTTGGCTTTGAGAAGTATTATTCCTCCATCCTCCTAGATCTACAAAGTTTTCGCACGGATCCATCAATCTTAAAAGAATTTTCAAATTTCTATTATTTGCAACCAAGTTAGTTTTTGGCTTTCACCACTAATTTAATCTGGTTCGGAAGCCAGTTCTGGTATCAAGTAGTTTCAGCCCCATCCTGATCACAGTTGTAAAAGAATAATAAAGTTTAATTATAAAATAAATAAAAAATTAAAATATAATTTCGACTTTTCTGATAATAATAATAAACATCATGTATAAATAAATTTATACACATATTGTGACAAATTGATAATTACAAATAGGAGAAAATTAATTATAATATACCTTGGGTATGACTATGATGTGGAATTGAAGAAAGAAAAATAATGTAAAAGAGTTTTTGGATGGAAGGAAAAGAAAAAAAAGAATACTCCTATGATAAAAGAAGAAATTACGGAAACAATATACCCTGGGCTTTGGTCCATTCTCTAGTGTAGATAAGGTTAGGGGTCATTGATTACAAACTAAAGAATATGAATATTTCTATCGAAAAAATTACGGAGATTAAAAAAATTGATTGTAGCATAAAATTTAATGATAATTAATATTATTTTTGGAAAAAGATGCATTAATGTTCTTTTCTTTTTTTGACAAATAATAATCAATGTTCTTAATATTTTGAAAAAGGTCTTAAAAAAAATAGAGAAAAATCTAAAAAAAATGTATTATATTTAATAACTTGTAAATTCAATTGTAACAAAATCAGATTTTCATCTCACCAAGACATTAAGTTCAAGTTATTAATGGGTTTTTTCTATGACGCATAGTTCGAGAAAATTTAATAAAAAGAATTACTGATCAAATTTTTTTAACCTCACAATTAAACTTTGTGCTTATGGAAAAAAAAAAAACTCCATTTAAAAATAAAATTGACTTCCGGATCAGATTAAGCGTTCAGTGAATCGGATACCGAAAATAAGGAGATAGGTTTATTTTCCACGGAGACATGTGCTTTGCGTAATCCTATTGAACGCACAACCTTGCTTCTTGATAGTGACATCAACAGTTGACAATTCATAGAAGAACTTAACTGCAACTTATTTCTACCACCCAAAAAAAAAAACTTAAAATTTGTCTCATTGCAAACTGCATTTACCGCAAAATTGTCACATTATAGTGACACAAATCTCAATAAATCACACTCCATTCCCCTTTCATTCATCATCCCAAATTCTCAATCTTTCTTCCACCCTCATCACTCTTTCAAATGGGTTCCGTTCAATATGAAGAATCATCAACACAAAAACCTCAAACCACAAAAAAAACCTCTCTTTTCAGATACAATTCACCTCTTTCCCAAGTAATCCTTATTGGGTTAGTTTGTTTTTGTTGTCCAGGCATGTTCAATGCTCTTTCAGGAATGGGTGGTGGTGGACAAGTCAATTCAACAGCTTCCAACAACGCTTTAACAGCACTCTACACAACCTTTGCAGTTTTTGGTATCCTAGGTGGTGGAATTTACAATATCCTAGGACCCCATTTAACCCTTTTCGCAGGTTGTTCAACTTATGTTCTATATGCTGGTTCTTTCCTTTACTACAATCATCAACAACATCAAGCTTTCGCTATTGTCTCCGGCGCCTTTCTTGGCGTCGGAGCAGGACTATTATGGGCTGCACAAGGTGCAATTATGACATCTTACCCACCGGTGAATCGGAAAGGAACTTACATTTCAATTTTCTGGAGTATTTTTAACATGGGTGGTGTTATTGGTGGTTTAATCCCTTTTATTCTTAATTATAATCGCGGTGAACAAGCTGCAACTGTTAATGATGGAACTTATATTGGTTTTATGGCTTTTATGTCATTAGGAACTGTTTTGTCTTTGACAATTTTACCTGCTAGTAAAGTTGTTCGCGACGATGGAACAAAGTGTACAAATGTTTTGTATTCAAATGTTACAACTGAATGTGTGGAGATTCTCAAATTGTTCTATAATTGGAAGATGCTTCTCATGATTCCTGCTTCTTGGGCTAGTAATTTTTTTTACACTTATCAGTTTAATCATGTTAATAAGACTGAGTTTAGTTTAAGAACAAGAGGGTTGAATAATGTGTTTTATTGGGGAGCACAAATGATTGGTTCAATTGGGATTGGTTATACTATGGATTTTAGTTTTAAGAGTAGAAGGAAAAGAGGGATTGTTGGAATTGTTGTTGTTGCTGTTCTTGGATCTGTTATTTGGGGTGGTGCATTGGCTAATCAGATTAAACATAGACATGATGATAAGGTATTGGATTTTAAGGAATCTGGTTCTGGTTTTGCTGGTCCTTTTGTTTTGTATTTTAGTTTTGGGTTGTTGGATGCTATGTTTCAAAGTATGGTTTATTGGTCCATTGGAGCATTGGCTAATGATTCTGAGGTTCTTAGCAGGTAATAATTCAAACCAGAATTTTTTTAATTTTAGTATTATTTTATTAATTAACTATTAGGTGTATGTATGTTTATTTTCAATTCTAGAGGAGCTAGCTAGAATTGATTTTAGAGGTGTAGAATTGATTCTGACTTCTTTGGTTTCTTAAAAGTATAATTGATTCAGTCTCAAAAATTGATTCTACTTGAAGCTAGAAATCTTAGCTTCTGATTCTATAATTGATTTTTACACTCAAATTTTTTGTTCAGCTCATTTTTTCATTAATATATTCAACGATAAATCATTTTATCTTCAAATCAATTTTACATAATCAATTTGACATCAATTCTGTCAAAATCAATTTTTCTCACTTCAGAACCAAATATATCAAAAGTGTTTTGGTTTGCTTTTTGGATCATTGAAAAGATGTAACTAATTGACTATTTGACTATATAAGAGGAACTTTTCATTATAAATAGTACTAAATATCAACTGAAATGTTTTCAACTCATAAAGTTATAACAGTTCTTGCTTTTAACCCTCCAAAAGTTTCTTTTTGTCTCTTATTACTCATTATTTGTGAAATATAGCCATTTTGCTTCATGTAAAAGACCATCAAATCATTTTGTAAGTTGTATATCTTCCACAACACAGTAACAAACACAATTTTCTGCACCAAAGATTCATTACCTTTTGAGTAGGTTCTTTGTCTCACAGTTATAGTTACCAATAAGCCTTTTAGAAATGAAGTACTTTTTGGACTAAAGACATTTAAAACTAAACTATGTTAGTATCATTAAGGGCATGTTCGGATGTATACGTACCATTGTTGTAACGAAATCGGGGTGACACCATGATTTTGTTGAACTTTTAAACTGCAATTCTGTCAAACTCACGATAATTCCAAACATGCACTAAATATCATATTTATTTTAAAGAAAATGCTAACTAGTTCTCCTAAGACACTGGTTAAGGAAGCAAATACAGTAAAACACTCTTGCCACTTGTGTAATCTATCTTTTCAAAATATTGAGAATGCTTCAATACAAAATTTACTATTTTTAGTTTCCTTAACTAGTGCCCTAGCAAGACCCTTATTTTAATAAGTATTTGTATTTTTTAATAAGTATTTAGAGTAGTGATTAGTATTGATGATAGATGAAATTTGGAAATTAACTAGTACTAGTACTAATTTGTATGTTTAGTGATTAGCATTTCTTGTAGAGTATTGATGATAGTTGAAATTTGGAAATTAACTAGTACTAGTACTAATTTGTATTTTTAGTGATTAGAATTTCTTGTTGAGAGTATTGATGATAGTTGAAATTATTTGTATATTTAGTGATTAGCATTTCTTGGGCAGTATTGATGATAGTTAAAATTTGGAATTAAACTAGCATTAGTAATAGTACTAATGTTTGCACATACTATATTACAGGTACACAGGATTCTATAAAGGGATACAAAGTGCAGGTGCTGCAGTTGCATGGCAAATTGATAACCATAATGTGTCTCCAATGTCACAGTTGATTGTGAATTGGGTGCTCACAACAGTAAGCTATCCATTACTGTTGGTTTTGATGGTTTTGGCTGTGAAAGAGGACAATAATAATAATAATAAGGAGGAAAAAGAATTCCATGTGGAAAATATTTCTCCTCCAATGCACAATGGCTCTGTTGATTGTTGACTTCACTTGTTGTCTTAAAAAATCAAAGAATCTTTTGTTTGTCTTCTTTTTGCTGTCATTTCTTTCTTGGAGTATTATATAGTAGTTGATTAAAGAATCTTTTCTTTGTATTATACTGTATAATGTAATCTTATTTAATTTTATAATGAGAAAAAGTTGCCTTTTGTTCTCTTTTGGACCAACTTGACGCAGTAACAACGGTTAGCCGTTCAATCTAAATTAACAGATGAAGTTGTTTAACTACTGAAATTAATTGTGTAAGTTAAATCGCTCAATGTCAAATCAAAAGCTGAGATTTATTACTGCGTGGAGCTGTAAATGCAGAAAATTTGAATCCTAGGCTATATACTTATTGCTTGTGAGAGATCATAACATGCATGTGACTATTTTATAGCGCACAAGTGAAACAATTATTGTATCATGCATATATTAGTTTATATAACGAAATCGATAAATCTCAGAATCAAAGAATATATGATGAGACTATTGATTCAATGATGACTCATACCTTAGCTAGGACGGCCATCTCATGGCCTACTCGCACTTACTTTGATTATGTTCCTCATTATATTGAACCTATTATTATTATTATATACTCCATTTTGAACCTATTATTATTAATGAATTAAGTTGATTGAGTTTGCATTTAAAAAAAAAAAAGTATATAATAAAACAATTGTTCCATTTCTGAAATGATATATATGCTCCAAAAAGTGTAACAATTAAGAATTAAACAATCACTCAGTCATGTTACAACTTCCTAAAACATATGATTAAGTTCATTTGGCTCAGGATAATTAATTAGAATGAGATACTCAAGTTTTTAGAGGGTCACAAGAGGTTCTTCCTTAATTTCTTCTACTTTTGGTGCTTCAACTTTAGCATCTTCCTTCTCAGCAGTAGCCTCAACCTTCTCGGGCTTGGCTTCCTCTGTAGCCTCTTCTTTCTTCTCATCTACTTCCTGAGTCTTCTCCTGCATATATAAACCCACCCACAAAATGTTAAAATAAATAAAATAAATTTATTGTTTTATGAAAATAATATTGTTCTTACACACATTTATATGAGTATATTTTCATGTATTGTTGCAGCACATCACAAACGGTTATATGCGTAATTTTTAAAATGGTTATGATAATAGTCAAGTGTTTCTAATGATCTATAATATTTATAATTGGTTGACATCATGTGGTCAGAAATTCGATTCAGCACTAACAACGGTGAAAATTTCATACTTATATCATGGTAACAAAAAAATGATTTTTTAAGATTGTGAACCCATACATTGGTAGGTAGACATTAGATCAACTCCAAACAATTCCAATTTCAAGTTCCATATTTAAAATTTTAAAAAACAATAATTAGATTTTGCAGGTTTAATGTTTTGTGCGATCTTGATCCACAATGTAGGTCACCGATGTTTCGACCGCATAAATGCATAGATTTGTAACTACATGCAATTTAAATTTCTCTTTTAAAACATATTCCCACGTAACTCGTTAGAGTGTGGTTAAATTGAAAAGAGAAAAATTATAAAAAATGAACCTGAGCAACTTCAGTCTCAACCTCAACATTCTTTGGTGTGGTGGGAACCTCCTCAACCGGGGCTGGGGCCCCTTCGTTCAAGGCAAGATCCTTAGGACTGCTCACACAACCTCCCATTATTCAATTTAGATTGTTAAACAAATCAAGTGAGGGGAGGTGTGTGATGGAAGGGAAAAAATCACCAAAGGAAACTTGTGCAAAGGGGTGAGACAGTGAATATTGAACATAGGATATAATATATATAGTTGCATTGTATTTGTGGTTTGAATTTTAGGAGCAATTTTCGGAATACAATAGCAATAATTAGCCTAGCATAGAGGATGTTTTGTGGCCAAATTTTACCCTATTCTTTCGTATGCATAGATGGTCGTTAAATTGGTTATAACAATTGACCCTATTTCTTGTTATCTCTCTTTGTTTTCTTCCATGCATTTTCTATATTCTAAAGTTGGGAGTTTCACTTTGTGAGCTACGATCGTATCCAAATTAAGGGCAAAGAGTTACATCAATGTACAAGTTTTTTTTTATTTGACAAAAACATCAATGTACAAGTTGTTAACCAAAATATAGGCTAAATCATCGTGTTCCCTATTGTATTGCCTCCATTATTAATATAGAAATTAAATGATTATAACTTTTACTTTGTATACAAAATATAAAACCATTAAGTTTGGTCTAGTAGTGAAGGATTTAGGTAGTAAATATGAGGTCCTAGATTCGGTCTAAGTGTTTGAATACAAGCCGTATGTCTTGGCCAGTTTTTTTTTGGAATAAGTTAAATTAGCCCATCCAAATTAGCACTAAAGAAAATCGAACATTAAACCTTAAGAAGGAGCACACTCAAAGGTCTGGCTTGACCATTTGACACTCGTATCCCTTAAAATCATTTCAACTCATTCAAACTTCTTTCTTGCCCTCGCCGGACTTGAAACTTTTCAAAATGAATTTTTTTTTGTCCATTCCAGGATGATACAAGAACTATGTGATGATCCAGGTTCAGTCATCCATTCTTGTAGCGATGCAAATGCCAATAATCCATGTACATGGGTGAAAATGTTTTCCGTTCAAATGTGATCGAGTGTCTCTCGTTAACAAGCAGTGTGTGTAACGCCCCGACTTTTAGAATCTTATTGTAACCTTATTGTGTGTTTTGTTATGAAAAATCAACCTTTGATTTTATATGTTGTTGTGAATCTTATTTGGTATTGTTTATTGATGTTTTTATTAAGACGTTGTCAATGATGTTGATAAAATTATGTTGGTAATGATGATGTTTTGTTGTTGTTGTTTTTGTTGAGTTTAATTGTTTGATAATGCATTTATTCATATTTCCAATGATGTCGAACTATTGATATTGTTTAATGATGTCGAACTATTGATGTTGCTTAATGACGTCGAACTATTAATGTTGTTTATTGATGTCGAACTATTGATGTTGATCCTGGTACCACATCCATGTAGAGAATCTACGTCGAATTTCATACATTGTGTTTTAAATGTTATAATTTGTATAATTTGTTAATTGTGCAGCAAGTTATCTGCCTACTTTTTTTTTTGGAAATTAAATAATTATATATTTTTCTAAAATCTTTTGATTGATGAAGCGTTATATTATTATTTTATGACATTTTCCTTATGGTTAGTATGATTCAACGTGGATAAGGAAAATGACCCTTTACAACTAATATTTTAGGTACTATATATATCTATGATTGATGTTTTTGCTTGATGCGTGTGTGGGATAAACAAATATGAGTTTTTATCAACTTCTAATTTAAAATAAATATTTTAATCATCGTACACTTATTACTTTTAATCTCAAATAGTTATTCTTTTTTTAGAAACAAAATTTTAGCCACACTTTTTAAAGAGATAAAGTACTTTTTTTAAAGTAATTTAGTTGTTAAAAATTCGGGCGTTTATAGTGTGCTCACTGCTTAGAGTTTTTGCTTTTCTCAATCTTGGTGGACCGATAACAAGATCCTCAGTAGACTTACTTCAATGAAAGGAAGAAAGGAAAGCATGAATTTTCTTTCTTTGTGACTCGTTCAACTCATATAACAAACTTTGAATTATTTAATCATCACTTTTCTCAAAGTTCAGGTGCACACCATTATTTGAACTCTAGTTGTAAAAGAAGAATCATTTCGAACAACAACTCTTTTGTGGATGGGCAGTTATCTTGGCATTGGGGATTCCCTTCTGATCTTATAACCCAAGTTGAGGATTATCTGGTCAAGCAGGGTAAGCCAAAACTCAATCAAGATCTGTCAACCGAGTTAATAAAGTTTATGAGAAATGTTTTGATGCACTTAAACGCCAAAAATGTTAACAAACAAACAAACAATAATTAAATTAAATGCCAAAAATGTTAACAAACAAACATATCAGCTTATCATATTAATAGCATATGAAATATTATTTTGATATGTTTCATCGTCAAATTTTTTAACATGCAGCAATGCAGTAACACTTAAGTTAAATGCTAAAAATATTAAAAAACAAACATATCAACTTACCATATTATAATAACACATGAAATTTTCCCAATCAGCTTTGAATTTTTATCCATATAGAGAGCATTACATATTATTCTATTGATAGTGATATTCAGCTTACCATATCAGCTTATAAAGAAAGAGATTCTCAACTTATCACTAACTTCCTTAATGGCAACGTTTGTTGGAGCAGAAACAAGAATCCTAAACTTCATTCTCAAAAGATTATTAAGCAGTGTGCACAAAGTTTTTGTTTTCCTGAACCCGGTGGACCGCTAACAAGATCCACAGTAGAATCATTGGAATGAGAGGAAGAAAGGCAGATTGCCTTTCTTTGTGATTCATTCAAATCAGATGGCAAATTTAGAATGATTTCATCATCATCATCATCAGTTTTTTCAATCTGCAACAATATAGATATCAACAACGATTAAACATTTAATTAAAAGGCAAAAAAGTTAACAAACAACTATCTTACCATATTAAAAGCAAGTGAAATTTTTTCAATGAGATTTGAATGTTTATCCATATGGAGAGCATTCCATATTCTTCTACTGCTTGTGATATTCATCAGGAATATCATAAACAAAGACTTTTGACCCATTTCATCAATATCAATGTCTTTAGAAGCGATCACTTTAAAAGTAGACATAATTTTAGTATCATCATGATCATCCTCCTTGATCTCCTCATTAGGAATCCCGACCGACAATAAAAAACTCCACATATTTCCTGACCTTGTTAAATCATTAACATTTTTAGGTTTAAAATCGGCCAAAATAAAAATATCTCCAAACAATGTTTTGTTTAGCTCTTTTCCATGACCAGAAGACCTATTTTTTCAAGTATCAGTTTTAACAACATAGTGATTCCTACTATATGACCGTGATAGTTTCTGTTCAAGAGAAACCACTTGAGCATAAGGTGAACTAGACAAAATCTTCATACAAGAACCTAACTGGGCTCTAGTTTCATCTAATAAAGGATACACAAATGACTGAAAATATTGCTCAGGAGATTTGAACTGTAAATCAATATGATCAACCTATAAAAAAAATAAAAAAAAAAATAAAAATGTAGTGAAAAAAAAATGAAGATAATGTGTGTGATAGAGTAAGAGAAGAAAACTGTAACCTTGTTCCTGTAAAGATCTTCGTTGAAGATATCCTTAAGAGACCAAGAAAACATGGTGTTAATGAAGGTGTGATCATGAGAATTACTACTAGTCTTCTTCTTCTTTCTAGAGGTTGAAGGGTTCATTGTGTTTTCTTCCTAACCAATTTGGAGAGGTTTTGAGAGAACGAAGTTGGAAGTTGAAAACGCAGAACAGAACACAGACACAGTGGAATTTAGTAGAGCAAATGCATTTTTCTTAATAGAGCAAATTAAAAGAGGTCTCCTTTCTTTTTTCTATGATGAAATGACTTTTGTACGGTTGATTTGAGTGGGATAGTGTTTTTAAAAGGAAAGAGAGTTTGGGAGAGGTTTCTTCCAACTGAGTTTGTAATGAAACAGAGCTCAAAATAGGGGTATATTATGAATTAAAATATCAACTTCTTACTATGAGAAGGATTTTGATATTCATACAATGTGTAAAGAGAGAGAGTTTGGGAGAGAAAAGGAATTAACCTGGATTTTGATATTCATACAATGTGTAAAGAGAGAGAGTTTGGGAGAGAAAAGGAATTAACTTCATAATTCACACACACACTACAATGACGCTCATTTGTTCAAAATAGTTATGGAAAGCTCATTTCTTCACAAGGTCGTACAACATGGTGTGCGTTTTTTGTGCTCTCATTCCACTACATGGACAGACCAATCAATTCTTTTCCATCAGTAACAGAATTCCATGACTGCATATTCTGTGGGTCCACCTCTTGATTAGCTGCTCATGAGGGTCTAGAATATTTCTCTCTTTTGTCTTTATTACAATATCATCCCCATAGAAAACAACCTTGTCCGACAATTGATCCGATCAAGGTACCGAGTCACTGATTTATTGGTCGAACCAGTGAATCATTGACCGGACTGCATGACAATTGATTCAGTCATTAAAATAACTAATTAACACATAAAATTTAGTACTAACAAATCTATCAATCTTTTTATTAAAAACTCATACATTTAGTACTAATTAACACATTTAATAATTTCTCTAGCTTAGGAGATATAGCCTTGCAACAATTTAACATAATCTCAATTCTCAAGCACACTTTCAACATCCAAATGCAAACCATTACACACATCATCAATGCATTCTAATTTAATACAACTAATATTTCTATTTTTAACATAATCCCAATTCCTATTTTTGTTCTTTTTTTTTTTATCATTACTTTGAATATCCAATGCAACCATTACACAAATCATCGATGCATTCTACTTCAATACAACTAATATTTCTATTTTTAACGTAATCTCAATTTCTATTTTAGTTCCTTTTTTTCAAAAAATAAAATATTAAACCAACCGGTTCTCATCGTTTTTTAATTTTTTCACATAACCAGTTATGCACACTAACCGGACCGGTCACCCCACCGGTTCACGATTCAACCAGTTCGGTCCGATTTTTAAAACTATATCTCTAATAGCTACCAACTAACTTAATTTTATAATAATCAATTTTGATTTTGTTTAACAAAAATAGTGGATAACCAATTGAATCTGTAGCATTTAAATAACAAGTTTTTATATAATTTTTATGTCAATTTGTAAAGTCAACGCATTGAAAATTATAATGTTTAACTTTTTGAATAAAAAATTTCTTTAAATGGAATGCTTAAAGAGTGTCTCGGGGACACTCGTTAGCAAGACCCATTAAAATAAATGAATTAATTAGTGTCCTTGGTACTGATTAATTAAATCAAATCAGTTAATTGTAAGCCGAAAATTGAGTTTTTTTTTAATAATAAAATTGAGTTTATTAATTAAATTAGTTGAACTTCAACTATATATATACTTAACTCGTTTGGTTTACTAGTTGACTCGATTCTTTATATAAAACTCAAAAAATATTTTAATATATATTTGATTTTATATCACTTCAATAAAAATTGTCCTAAATTACAATATATTTATGATCAAAATTTATTTTAACTTTAGACTTTTAAGTTATGTGGTTTGAGTTAAAGATTCAGACAGTGTTGTTTATGAACTCAAATGGAGTCGAGTTCGAGCTAGAAACAAAAATTATGTCGAGATTTCGACTCAAGTTGAGTTTTAAACTAAAAATAAACTGAACAAAACGGGTCGGGCTGAATTGTTCGTGAAATTTAAAGGAGTCAAACTTGAGCTGAAAAAAGAGTTTGTGTTAAACTTGAGTCGAGTATCAATCTGAACCAATTCTAATATGCCAAATGAGATCGATTTGACCCATTTTCAACTGTACTCCAACCGAGTTTTTCAAATATACATGAGTCGGAAATTAAATCCCTAACCACATGCTCAAAAAACTCAGAACCATTACCATTTAAATCAATTTATTGTTGATAGAATTCTTGTATAATTTGTTTTCTCTTTTCATATATTAATTATCAAATAATCGTTTTTTATGAAATTAAATTAAAATTGTTTACGTTCATTTTTGTTTTATTTTCATGCATATGAATTAAGAAATTAACTGGACTGGAGTATATAACTTATAAATATATGGGTCAAAAAATATACGGACTGTTGTTTTAAAAATAGGCAAAATTACATTATCGATCCTTTATCTTATTTTTTTGTAACATTTTGGTCCTTTATCTTTTATTTGTAACACTTTGGTCCTTTATCTTTTTTGTTTGTAACACTTTGGTACTTTATCTTTTATTTGTAACATTTTGGTCCTTTAAATAATATGAAAATATGAAAAAATTGATGAAGATGATTAACATATTCATCAAAATTATGAGTTATATTTAATTTTAATTAAAAGGTATCTAAAAAAAAATATGAAAAAAGGATTTATATGTGAATGCTATAAAAGATAAAGACCAAAATGTTACAAATAAAAGATAAAGGACCAAAATGTTACAAATAAATAAAATAAAGGACCAAAGTGTTACAAATAAAAGATAAATGACCAAAATGTTACAAAAAAATAAGATAAAGGACCAAAAATGTAATTTTGTCATTATTAAACAACTAAAAAAGTGCCGTACTGTTTATGTGTTGGACTTACTCTAGTACTTCTCACCCCATGTTACCATCTAAAATCCTTGCCATTAGAACTTGAAATTACAAATCCATGGCTAGTGTTAGATTTTGGATATGGTGCACAAATTTTACCATTTGTGCATTTTAAATGCCACCTAGAATTGTTAGCACTAGGACTAGGATATTCAATTATTCGAGTTATAGAAGTCCCTTGTAAATATTTCATAATTGGTTCATTTGTAAATTCTAGAGTTATTAGTAGGTATAAGTGAAGCTTTTTGAATATTTGTTACTTTAGAGTGTTTTAGAATGTAATTTTCAAATAGGCATTTCTTTTTTAACATTAATTTCATTTGTGGTTTTGTATTTGAGGTATTATTTAACATGTCACAACGGTTCAAATTGCCACCACTTACATGTTGTACTCGCCACCACTTTTCCTTATTCCGGTATGTGACAGTGCATCCAAATTAAACCCCAAAATATAATCATTATGAAAAAAATAATGACATAAATAAAATTGAAGAATACAAATAAGAATACAATCATGTTATTGTTAATTTTTAAAAAAATTCAAAAAATGAATAAAACAATTGATATTTTATTTAAGAAATAAAGTATCAAATGTTCTTAGTTTTCAAACATTCAAGGGTTTCAGTGTCAAAAAATGGTTTCCAGTGAAAAAAGTGCATTTTTTATTTATTTATTTTATTATTAAAATGGTTTTGTTTTTATTTAATAATTTATTTGACAAATATTTTTATTTATTGTCACAAGTGAGTGTGTGTCACATTATGTTATTTTCTTTCTAGGAGTATGTCACACTTTTTAAAAAATGTTACAAAAGCACCCATATCTATAACATTTTTTTACAAAGGTTGCATGTGAGTGTTACTAAAACTAAAAGATGCAGTAGTGTTACTATTTTTTTTTATCAATGGAATGACAAGTTTTTGAAAACTCACACACACAAAGTAAAAGAATCGGAGTTCGAACTTCGATTATGGCATCAGTGCGTCACACACTAGCAATTTCGACATTTCTATCATTTGAACTAGAATATGTGGACTTTTAGTTAATATTTTAAGTAACATTGAATTCGTGAATTTAAGTAACATTGAATTGGTGAATCCAAATGTAATAATCCCTTATTAACTATGAAGCACGGACACCGACACGGACACCGGACACTGACACGACAACACCGATAATAATTTGGAAAAATGATATAATTCAGTGTAATCATAAGTGTCGTGTCGGTGTCGGACACTGACACGTGTTGGACACGGACACGCCTAATCTAAAAAATGTCCGTGCTTCATAGCTTATTAATGAAAATTTCATCAAAGATATAGCTAATGAATGAAAACTGATATTGTTAAAAAAAAAAATTGATATTTCAAAATTTATGTTACTATCATGATAGAGGCAAGAAAGGAAAGTGAAAGAAGAGAAATCATCAGACCCGATTTAGTCCCTACAAAAAAAAATGAGGCAATTATTAGTCTTGAAAAAAAAATAGCCAACATAATTTACTAATTTAGTCATCAATGTCTCTGTCAATTGAGTTAAATTTATGGGATAATATTATTTATCTTCTTTATTTTGGTTGACGAAGGAATGATAGAGAAAAGAAAAGAAGGTGAAAATAAGGTGATTGTTTAATAGTTTAGTGTTAGAAAAAATGCAAAGAAAAAAATATGCGTATTTAAAAAAAAAAAACACATATATATATATATATATCCGCTTGCCTTTATTTTATATAAAACGCACGAGAGAAGAGCAATAAAAGGTCCAACTTTGATTGTTGTAGCTTCAAGCAAGCCACTCAAGCAGAGAGAAAGCCCTTGTCCAAGCTTAGAGCAAATACCAATAGAAAAGGTGAAGGATTTCCGCAGCTAAACCATCGCCAGGTTCTTATATAATGGGCTAGCGTCCGGTTTAATACAATGAAAAAGGGGGAAAAATAGAACAATCTAATCTAAAGGGGTGTGCAACCTAGAGAGATGGATGTCTCTCTTTGATGAATGTGGTATCGAGGTTCGGTTCATTTGGAAAAGAGGTCAGTCTTAAATTGGGGGAGACCATGCATATATATATATATATATATATATATATATATATATATATATATATATATATATAGGGGAACTTTCAAATGAGAGGGAAGTTAAAATGAGAGGGTGAGAGGGCTAAATATCAACCCTTAGATTGAATATATGGTCAAGATTAGATTCCAATTTTAAAAGTCACGTGACCTTGTTTTCATTCTCATTCTCATACACTTTCTCTCTCTTACTATACTGAACAGGGGAATACTAAAAGTTTCTCATTCATCTTCATCTTTCTCTTTTGCCATTCTTCATCTTTCTCCCTTCATCTTCATTAACCAAACAAGCAAACACATTTCTCTCTTTGCTTCATATTTTCTTTGCCGTGATTTACGCTGATTGAGGTAAATACGTTACACATTTATTTGCTACTATTATTACCGTCATTGTGTATCATTTATATGAGCTTTCAGTCTTCGTTTTTCATTGTGCATCATTTATTATTACCTAGGAGTAAAATGGTTAACATTGTTGTGTGAAATATATAAGCTTTGAGATTTAGTTCATTATTTGAGGTTGATTTTCTGTTATTAATAAGCTTCCAGACTTTCAATCAGCTTCCAGACTTTCGATGATGATATTATTATTACTATTATTATTATTATTATTATTATTGTTGCTGTTGTTGTTGTTGGTGTATTAGCTCAGTTCATGATTTCAGTTTAGTTGTTATGATTTGGGGTTGGTATGTTGTTATTAACAAGCTTTCAATATTATTTTTCCTTATATAGATAACATTATATTACATCACGATCAACAACTCGGATTGGCAACATCTCTCATATGGAAGAAATACAATCAAATGATCAGGCAGTGCCAACTTGTGATGATGAATTAAAGCCTAAAGTTGGACAAATATTTGATACATTAGAAGAAGGTGTATTGTACCAGTAATTGTAGTCATTAACAATTTGGTTAGACTTTGCTGCAATATTTGGTACTTTAGTTAGACTGTGTCTGCAGAATTTTGGCTAATTATACTATGTTGCAGAATTTTGACTGTGTTTGCATAATTTTGGCTAGTATCAGTTTGTATAAGGTCTTGCTTAACATCATTGATTCTTTTCATTGTCGGAAGCTTTTAGTGTGCACTTTTAGTTTTGGGTGCTGATTCTTTTAACAAATATGTCTATCATCAAATTCTTTTAGTGTGCACTGTTATTGCTTAAGGCATACATTACAGTATGCCTATTCTAAATGAAGTATACATTATGTTTGTTTGTAAAACATATGTCATTTCTATTTTGAATGTGTGATGAAATTTAAAAACAATATACTATCTTGTAAGCAAGTTCTATTTTGAATATATTGTCAAGCAAGGAAACTTTATTTTGTATACATATGACAAGATGAGATTCACCAAACCATAGCTTACAATACAAATATATATGTGTATCATATCACAAATTCAAACGAGAAATTACATTTGATATTACAAACAAGAATAGTCTTGTATCTACCTATGCATATCCTAAATGAAGTATCTTTCTTCTTTCATTGTTACAACTTAAAATTGAAGTGAAAACACTCTGCATAATTTTGCAGGTCATTCTAAATAGTCACTGCACAAATAATCTTTTCCCACACTACCAATTGAGTGTTACATTTTTTTGTATATTATTGGCCAAAATCAGTGGAGCAATTCTTCAACTGCAAATATCCCCAATCTATCATGTTTTTGAGCCTCTGGCAAATTGACTTGGGAAACATTGATGCTTGACCTTTTTGTGAACTAACCACAAGAACATCCTCATTTCATTCTTAATATTACAATCAACCTATAAACCATATGAATTCAAAAAAATAGTTAATAAATCAGCAACACAAACATGACTTCGACAAACATGAATCATCAAACAAAATTATTCAAAATAATTTGTTAAAAGAGAAAAACGAAAAAATTGAATTCATCGACATATCTGAAGAGAAGATGTAGATGGAGAACCACGAAATGCACAAGAGAGTTTCAAACCTCAACGACCTCTCTAGGCTTTGCCGCTAAACCATCCGCCTTCGCCGGCGTTGATGTATCCCCTCATATTCCGGCGGCTGGAATCGTCTCCACGAGGTGTTGTGCCTGCATGCCACCGCGCCTGAATCGTCTCCAGGAGGCGTTGATGTATCCGATCTTGGTTCAACTTGGTCGCAGAAGAGGAATAGATCGGATAGCAGAAAGTTAGGTCGCAGAAGAGGAATAGAAAGAAGGTCACGATGAACAAGTGAATGAAAAGCAAAAGAGGGTCACGTGACTGTGCTTTAAAATGAAATTTAATCTAAACCATTCATCTAATCTGATGGTTGAGATTTAGCCCTCTCACCCTCTCATTTTAACTTCCCTCTCATTTGAAAGTTCCCCTATATATATATATATATATATATATATATATATATATATATATATATATATATATATATTAGCAAAAAATAGACAAAACTGTTGTTTAGAAAAAATTAAAATAATAAAATAAAATACGTATTTCATTACAAGAAATACAAAATATAAGGAAATTCTATGGTACATTTGTTAATTTTTAATGTACCGGTACATTAAGACATTAAATTAATGACTAAATGAATGTTTTTTAAAATAAACTATTTTTCCTATCTTTAAAAATATTATAATAACCAAATATTATTTATCAATAATGTCAAAAATATAAAATTTGATATTTTTTGAATTTTTATTCCCCATATTAGCCAATATTGATTATTTTTTTTGAAAAAATATTAAAAAATTAGTGTGATGCTTATAAACAATGAAATTGTGTTATTTCATATGATATTATTATCTCTAATATATAATAATGGACTAATAGTTATTTAATTTATAAAAATAGTCGTTAATTTATTAATTTATGATATAATGTACCGGTACATTAGACTTATTCTAATGTACCATAGAAAATGGGAAGAAAACTAGAAATCCTTTCCGCAACTATAAAATAGTTTTTTAATTTATAAATTTCATGTATTAGTCCTATTGATCATACTTTAGTTATTTTTATATTAATAAATACATTTTATTCTTTTAAATAATTTAGTTATTTGGAAATTTAGGCTATTGTCGTCCTTTCAAGTTTCAATTGTTTGTCATTTACTTTTTTCCTGATTTAGAACAATAATTTTTATGGTGAAGACCTATTTTAACCCTTGATAAAAAAAATATTTGTATTATGTATAAAATGTATATGCATAAAGATTTTTCAAATTTTTATTTTTTTTACTAATAAAATAATATTTATAATTTATTAAATTGAAATTTGTTTATTTGGTTATTACATAATACACTTTAATTTATTTTATCATTTTTATTTTTTGCTTAAGGATATTTATGTTTTTGTTATAAATATACATATTTATTTCCTTTCATTTTTTCAAATACGAAACTAGTAAACAATTTATCTTCTTTTCTCTTCTTCTTAGTATCTTTTTTCTTTCCTCCATCAAGGAAACAATGAATAAAGACGACTCCATTGTCCTTAAAAAATGTTTATTTTTCTTAGGAACAAAAGTGGATCTTTTGATTTTTCCCAGAATTTAAAATAAGTCTTCACTCGAAAAAAATATTGATGATTCATTTGAATTCTTTGTAAAAAAATAATATTTTATTTCCCAATTTTAAAAATTAAAAGGATCATTTGTTTCTTAAATTACCATAGTACATGCAAGAAATTTTCACCGAATTTTTTTTTTTCCTTTCAAAAGAGCTAGAACCGTTGCCAGCCACCTACTTGTGAGATTTTTACCACCATTTAGACCAAACCATTATTGGTAAAAACTATTATTGTAAAAAATTAAATTCTTTATTTTAATTATTTCTTTAAAAAACATAATTTAAAAGAAAAAACATTATATTTTTACATATTTTCCCACATGTGAACTTCTTTTGTTTTTTTATAAAAGTATATTAATTTTTTTCTACTATAAGTAGCATAATATTTCACATCCTATTGTAATCTTAATTATTAAGAAAGAGTTATTCTTCCCTAAAATAAAGAAAAAAGCAAGAAAAAGAAAAGAAGCGTTGTTCTAAAACTTCAAATACATACAAAAAAATGGTTAAACAAAGACAAATTTTCCCAATTTTCATCTTTCTCTGTTTTCCACTTTTCTAAGCTCAACCCATTTTCCAACTTTCACCAAAGATTCCATCTTTTCAAATTTCAATCCAGAAAATATAGGCAATTACATTCCCCTAATTCCTCCGGCGAGCTTATCGGAAAGCTCGCAAAAATCTCCGATCAACGACAACATGGCAAGAATTTCAGCCATAATAATCGCCATTTGCATTTTACCGATTTTCTTGCTAGCCGAAGATGTAATAAGGTTACCGTCGGAAGTGATCGGAGAAGGGAAGAAGAATGTGTGTGCAGAGGCGGTGGCGTCGACATGGTGTCCTGTAAAGTGTTTCCGGACAGACCCAGTTTGTGGGGTTGACGGCGTTACGTATTGGTGTGGTTGTGCCGAAGCTGCGTGTGCTGGTGTTAAGGTTGGAAAAATGGGGTTTTGTGAAGTTGGAAATGGTGGTTCAGTTTCTGTCTCTGCTCAAGCTTTTCTTCTTTTGCATATTGTTTGGCTTATTGTTCTTTTATTTTCTGTCATTTTTGGTCTTTTTTAATTTTGTTATTATACTATGAAGAAGATTGAGGATTTCTTGTCTTCTAGTAGAATAGATTATTATGATAGAAAATGATAGATTAGAATTATAAAATGAGTGAAATAGTGAATTGTTTTAATGCAAATCATTCACTGTAGTGAATGCTGATTAAACTCTTTTTTTGATGGAGATTTCTTTCTCTGAAATGTTTATTATATTTGGAGATTGTTAAATGTTAATGGTTTGGTACATCACTTCTTAGTTCTTGCTAATGTTTTCATACCATTCAACTTGCTCAAGTACTCTAGTGAACTAATGTGTCAATTTGTTGATAATTTCCTTAGAAACAAACTAAATACTAATATACTATAGAATTAGTTAAAGATATGCCCATGAATGAAAGACAATTAGGTAATAAACCATGTTGCTAATGGTTTCGAGCAAAATCAATCCTTTTTAAAAGTGGTCTCGGGAGGGATTTTGATTCTCTCTTCTTTCATTCCCTCTCCTTCTAGAAATTGAACCAAATACATAAATTTTAAAATATTACCTTCCCTTCCCTCCAAAAACACCCTAAATCAATTCTTTCATTATTGTGAAAAGTTCAGGATGCCTATGTTTCACATGAGTTGTAGCAGTAATAAGGAAATCATTGAATATGGTCAATTGAGTATTGGTCATTTATTATGGCCTAAATCTGTACTCCTTTAATAAGAGTCATGATTGATTCTGCACGATTTTTGAACACCCTGAAGTAATAATAGAAAAATCCTATTTTGCTTGCCAATTCTTATTGAGTTTTTTATTTTATTTTTTAAAAAATTTGAATGTTATCGTCCATTTACATAAAGGTAAACTGCGTTCCATTTGAGTTTGTTTAGAAAAATAGATATATTAGATAGTACAAACAGAGTAAACCACGGTCAATTCATTTCACTTTAATAATAGGGGAAACAGTCATTTTGGTCCCTGACTCTGCAGCTCGCTGTCATATTGGTCCCTGATTTAAGGAAAAACACAAAATAGTCCCTGACTCTGAAATCAGTTAGTATTTTTACGGACTGCAGGGATCAAAATGACTAACGGACTGCAGAGTCAGGGACCAAAATGACAGCGAACTGCAGAGTCAGAGACCAAAATGACTAACAGACTGCAGAGTCAGGGACTATTTTGCATTTTTACATAAGTCAGGGATCAATGTGACAGCGAACTGCAGAATCGGGGACCAAAATGACTGTTTCCCCTTAATAATATGATATGGAAGAATAAATCATTTTAATTGAATCCCATTATAAAGTTAATTTATACTAAAAATGCATATCTATTAAACTTTTAAAATTTAGGGAGTTACTACGCTACATTTGAAAATTTGAATGGTATATTAAGTCAATTAATTAATAAATTAACGATTATTTTGAATCAAAAATCTATTTGCCGATTAAAGATGATAATATCATAAGAAACAACACAATTTCAATATTTTATAAGCATTACACTAATTTTTTCATTAAAAAATTCAATATTGACTATTATAAGTGATAAAAAATGAATTTTTTTTACAGTTTTGATAAATAGTATTTAGTTATTATAATATTTTAAATAATAGAAAAATGATTTCTTTTGAAAAAATATTTATTTACCTATTAGTTATTATAATATTACATTTAAAAAAAAATATTGAAAAATGTTTCCCAAAATATTTCCGCATGAAAAAAAAATTGGGGTGGAAAGAGAAACCATCAAAGCAGGGTGGGTTGACTTTCAACCATTCTCATCTGTTAGATCAATTCAATGTTTTAGAAGCTCCTACATGCCCATTTTTTAAAAAACAAATGTTTGAGAAAAAAGATGATCTTGTCCGTGCATAAAACAGATAGAACGGGTAAAATGAAACCCACACAACACATTGTACTGCTACCATCTATCTGTTGCTTGCGACACTGTCTGTTGGTGCCACCCTGCCGGACCTCGGTCTCTCGCGCACTGCTTCCCTCTGACTAGCCGTTGCTTCCGTCTGTTATTGTTCTTTGTTTGATTTCATATATACAAATAACCACTTGTTTGAAACAAATTAAAATGAATGATTGATTGATTCATTTTGAAAAGAATGAATGATGGATATTCGAAGCATCAAATCTAAGATTTTACCAAAAACAATTATTGATTTCACAGAAGAAAAAAAGAAAACCCAATTGTGCAGAGTTCATAGATGTAAGAATACTTTTAACTGAAACATACGAAAAACATACGCAGATCTTTTTTGAGTTGCTTTTCATACGTGTGATAATGTTTTGCATTTAGGCAAATCTGTATTTGACTTGAGTTATTGTAGAGCAGTAGATTCCCTACATCTATGATTGATGGTCGGTGCCGCAGCTGTACTTGTGCAGCGTCGACATCAGCAAATTCAATGTACTCAGAGAAGTTCTATTGTCAAGTTATTTTCCTCGAGGCTTGAAGTTTCATTTTCAAATTTTTATTTAAGAAAAACAGACGTCGTGTGACTCTTTCTCAAAGATTGGATCGATCCAACAGGACATACAACAAAAGGTAACCTGCCTTTTGCGCCTCAACGTCAGGGAATCCGTTTTCATTAAATTACAAGTGATAAAAATCATGTTTATACCCTGGTAAATACTGTCTGGTCAACCATCTACTATTAAAAAATCTCAATCTCAACTAAATACAAGGGAAGCCACACAATAAGTGCAGGCAAAAATTGCTTGTGGAAGAAAATACGAGAGAAGGAATAACAGTTTCTTTTCATTTCTTACTCCGCAAATTTGCCAGTTAGGATGAAAGAGATATTTATTGTCTACTGTCTAGTCATAAACTATGTGTATCCTGTTATCAACACAACAACTAGCAATAAAAAATAAAGTCCAATCAAACTCTTCTACTTCCCTCTCTCCAAACTCCGAACTCAATTTTCACAATATAACATCCATAAACCAAAAAAAAAAATCAACTCATTAGAATGGCAAGTTCAGTAAAATCAAATACTACTCACTATGTGGGGGGCTTTGTAGTGAGAATCCAGATTTTCTAGGATGATCTGGGATTCCATTAGTAGTGGTAAGGGTTGTTGAGCTCTCGTCTTTAACCTCGCCAGATGAATAATTTTCTTCTTCTTGTTCTGCTATCGAAGGGGGAGCAGTCCCATTGCGCGTATTACTGGGAACATTACCAATCAGGCTTTTATACATAGTAAGAGCTTGAGCCATCATGTTAGCAGGATTGGATGCAGAACTAGGAAGCAACATGGTGGTGCCCTGATGAAAAGAAAAGAACAAATATTAAAACAATTTCAAAGTAGGCAAACTGTGCAGTGCATAAACTTGCATATCAGTCAGCTGAAGGATATTACCTCCTTGGCTATGTTACTGAAAGCTTTAATATATTGCTCTGCTATCCTTAAACTAGCTGCCTGCAAAGCAAATGACAATGATGATTCATTTCTGCTATTCCATAATAAGACTCAATAATGATAAAACAAACATGTTGATTAAGAGGAAATTTTATATTCCAGATGCTGAAATTATGGGGATTGGGGATTTTAACAAGAGAAGGAAAATAATTAAGACTTCAATATGATAATGGTATAATATCATTAGTAACAATAACTTGTGATATAAAAAAAAAAGTAAGCAATAACCCTTATTTATAGGGATACAGAATAAGACTCCTAATCCTTATTGAATGGGGGAACAAATCATGATAATAACTAAATAATATGAAAACTGATCTGAGATACTCTAAAATGAGAAACCAATCCTATCGCTACTTCAAGATACACAAACATAATATCAAGATGTATAAGATATTTCATTTATTCTAACACCAGATTCACCACAATTGATTTCCCTGATTCAGAAATAACATAAATTTAAACGTAATAAACCCTTCTACCCTGTTTAATGTGTTTGGACAAGTATTTGCAAACTTGATTACCTTGATTTTTTTTTTTTTTGGCTTTCAAGCCCAGTTACCTTGATTTTGAACAACAAATTTTGGTTAGAGAAGTGAATTATGCTTGGAAACTTCCATCTCAAAACTAAGTTCGTAGTAAAACTTATGGTGTGTTTGTCCATGGATGTAAAAATTGTTCCCAAGAATATGGAAGTGGAATAAAAGATTCTCAGGAATAAAATAACTTCTACTTTCCCGTGTTTTTATTCCCAAAATAGGAGGTGGGAAAAAAATGTTTCCGTGAACGTGTGAATAAAATTTGTGTAACACCCCGTCACCCCCACAGCATATACCCCAATGCCCAAGAATATAATAAGTTTTAACAAAACACTTTTTTCTACAAAATACCCAGGAATAAGACTCCATTATCTTGCTGAAAATGTTATTCTCAGAAACCATTTTCACAAAAAATAAAACAAAAACCCCCTAGTGTGAAATTTTTACTGCAAAGCAATGCAAAAGCTACACTTTCACTTTTAATCAAACAAGCATTTGTGAGTGTGTGGGTTAAATGCTCCTCCAAACATGCAATTATCTGATCTAATTTTGTTGAATGTTTTTACACAAGAAATGGTCAACTGGGTTCTGCCCTGAAAACTGCTACTGTAATGACCTGGTTTATATACAAATGTAGTCACTCACATGTTTAGTCTATCTGAGTGGAATGCTGGGATATCCAAAGTTTAAAATTTCCAAGGATCATTGATATACAAACAATGGAACTCTATGCATATAGAGTTTGCAATCTATACATAATTTTGGACAACAGGTTGTAAAACTTAGATGAAAAGCTACAAAACTACTAAAATATTTTTAACAAAAAATTGTAACAGAAAGAACTGCATAACCTCACCTCTGGTCCTCCATGTCCGTTTAGGGTTCGCGACACAACAGCAAGTCCTTCAGCTGTTGCTCTTGCTTTGGCAATGATGGCTTCAGCCTCTCCTGAAAAAGAATGGTGTTAGTTATAATATTTTGAAGATATCAAGCAGAAGTGACAATGTAGTAAGGGAACATCAAATCCAGCATGTTACAGTCTAATACATGTCAATACTCAAGTAAAAATGATCCAATCCATAGTTTATCATCTTTGCATGCAAAGAATCATTCACCTCAAAAGAGACTTAGACTCTACATACATCAAATCCAGCATGTTACAGTCTAATACATGTCAGTACTCAAGTAAAAATGATCCAATCCATAGTTTATCATCTTTGCATGCAAATAATCGTTCATCTCAAAAGAGACTTAGACGCTACACATGAGTACACTGATAAAATAAAAGTTTTAAATTAAATATAAGAGTTAGCACATCAAATCCATCAGATATCAAAGCTATCTTAGAGAATAACATTGTCGCAAAAGTGGAAGTTGGAACCAATATATTAACATGTAAATTAACCTTTCGCTCTGTTAGCTTGATCCGCCATAGCTGCTTCTGATGCCAAGATCACTGAACTCTTCTTTCCTTCAGCTATGTTTATATGAGCCTGCCTTTCTCCTGTTTAACACTATAGGTCGTCAATGCCATAAACACAGACTACAAATTTGAATGACATGGGTATTAAAACCAATTTCAGGATGCTACTAATATGTCATCTTTGGGCATATGAAGAATTAGAATATCAAATTGATTACCTTCGGACTCAAGAATTTGAGCTCTCTTTTTCCGTTCTGCCTCTGCTTGCATCTCCATAGCTGCTTTCACACCACGTGGAGGAGAGATATCCCCTGCAGAAAGACAACGACAAAAGAAATTACACAGAAATTGTTGAGTAAAAGATAAAGAATAGTTGTTGATACATTGCCAAAAACTCACTTATTTCATATCGAAGGCACTCTAGACCCCAACTTTTTGCAGCCACATTAATGGACTCCTGCAACAATTGTCAAAATTAAATTAACCATTAGTAAATTTGGCTGCATATGATGAAAGAGTTATTTTTTTTGTACTTCAAGATAAATATTAAATTTTTGAAGTGTGTTTTTTACATATGGTACATTAAAAAGAAAATATATGGTTGACTCCTACGGAGGAGCAAGTCCATCGCTATTGGTTTGTGTTTGTTATCTACTGTCATTCAGTATTGTCAAATTTCCACCAAGCCGGAATCATGGCGTTATAGCAAGGCGGATTTGTGACAGTCACCATAAGCCGTAAGACCTATTACATTCGCCATGTTTCCAGCATAGGCCACAACACCGTGCATATATGGCAGGTTTATGGCCGGCCTTGTCATTGCTATGTAGTAACATCTGAGCAGGATTAGAAACCATGTCCAAATGAATAAGAATGTGCAACCAAAGATCTGTTGTGGATTGGGCTGTTAGTTTCTGCAAGTTATTCAGAGCTTCAATGTTATAAATACGGTATTTGCTTTTTTATATTATTTATTCTTACTTGCTATTTCAGGATTTTATTCTATTTTAGATTATCATGCTCCGACTTGGAACATGAATAGCTTGTAAGGGTGTTTGGCTTTGTTAGGTCTATAAATAGATGTTGAGTGTAATATTTGAAATGTTTTTTAATAAATAATGATTTTTTCATTCAGAGTATCTGATATATGAATAGCAGACGCCAGGCACACTTTTCCCGAGAGGAGGATGTTTAACCCAAGAAAATGCCCTTCTTACAAGTGATAGCATGTAAACCCAGATATTTTGAGGAATTGGTAGTCAGGAAGTTGATTAAAAAGATGTATAGTAGGATGAATTAAGCTGCAAACAGTAGTTGGCATTCTGTTTATAATCTGTGGAGCTTTACAGGCACAATTACAAGAAGTGATTAATTACTATGTGAAATCAGAAATCATTGAATTTGGAAGTGGGAGTGAATGTCCCAATAGTTTGGATTGGAAGTTTACGGTAGAAATAAGGGTGTAGCAGGAAAAAGGGAAAAATTAGTTAGCAAATTCACGTAGAAGTGCTGCAGGATGTTTGAGGGGAAAGAAGATATTCTGTTTTGGAAGTTGTTTTGCAGAGGCTGGGAGGTCATCTCTCTTGGTAAGGGCTTTTGCCATGTAAGGGTAGTCCCATCCCATGGACTATTTTGGGTGGTCATCTGGTTCACTTGTTGTAGCCAGCCACTGCTGCATAATCCAGCAGACTTTAATTTCATATTAATAATACCTGGTCGTTTCCTACCCATTGTGCCTCTTTTTTTATTGGTGATCTATCAGACATGAGTAATGTATTTCATGTATTAAAGTCAAGTTACTGAAATGAATTAGCTTTATCCTATCCAAAACACAAACTGGAGACTGTATTATCATCAGTTAAGGACTTAAGACCACATTGCATCTGATAATAGGAGGAAAGGAGCCAATATCAATTACCAACAAAATATTTCATCTTCAGCTCATGTCTCATTCCTTTCTTTTTTCCCCTTATCTTAATATAACTAGATTCAAACAGAACTATCAAATCATAGGTTAAACAGGTTATCCTTCAACAAAGTCCATAAAGCTCCGTCAAAACAAGCACATTCGTTGCAAAACTTAACTATGCACAGCTTAACATGATTTTTAAGTAAGTAATAAAATGCTTCCATAAAGAGAATAAACCGATACTAAAATGACAAGCATAGCACAAACAACCGATTCAATGAACTAAACTTACCACAATCTTTTCATTGAGCGTGTCTCTTTCCGCAAAGGTCTTGTCAAGCGTAATCTTCCCGAGTTCACTACGCATAGTGGTTTGAGCCAGCTGAATAACAGCATAAAGAGGATTCTCAACACCATAAGAAGCAAGTTTAGGATCCACAATCTGCATCCAAGAAAAAAAACAGTTAAAAAACACATCATCAACAAGAACACAAAACAAATAACCGGAATTAAACAATCGATAGACACCTTAACATAAAGCACACCGTCGATGAGAATGGTAACATTATCCTTAGTAATAGCAGATTGATCAGGAATGCTAATAGCCTCTTCCTTTAAGGAATGCACATAAGCAATTCTATCAACAAAAGGAATCAAAAAATGGATTCCAGATGGAAGAGTCTTAACATATTTCCCAAATCGCTCAATAACAAACGCTTTCTTCTCCGGTACAATCCGAACCCCCCAATTCGCCGGAGGAACAATTTCATAACTCCTAATCACAAATTCAATTCAATCCAATTCAAATTCAATAAAATTCAATAAAAATGAAACTGAATCCAATTGGAATTGATGAGAATGAAATTAACCTACTTTGAAATAGGATCTCGACCACTGCGAAGAAATCGAACGGAGGATAATCGAGAGGGAAGTGATGAAGTGTGGTTGGTAGTTGTAGCTGACGATGCCGCCGCCAAGGAGTGAGTGATTGAGCGAAGTGCGATTCTTCCTGAATTGGATTTCAAAATGTTCGCCATTGTTGAGCTTTGGACTTGTCTGCAATAACAATAACAATAACAACCACTCTTTATTTTCTTTCTTACGTGTTCATCAATTTGCTTTCGTGTTCATCAATTTACTAAAGCCCTAGTAAAACCTCTTACCTCTGATTTCTTTCTAATATATTTTTATTATTTATCTTACACAATTATTTTTTATTTTTTATTTTGAAATAAATTGATATTACTTTGTTGAAACTTTTTGGATATAAATACAGTTGAAGTAAATTTCTTGCAAGAGGGCCCAAGGACGAAAAACTTTGCGAAGGAAAATAAAGAGTATAATAGTAGCGGAATTTTAAATTTTTTCTTCTATGGAACAAAATATGAATGATTATGAATAAGTGTACCTCTTGTAACGCAGATACTTTCAAGTATAAATAGATTTCTGATAATGAGCAATTATCTTTTACACAAGAATTTTATTTATAGAGTCTTTTGTGTGATCAACAAGTTATATTTACTCGTCTTTTGTGTGATCAACAAGTCACGTTTACTCGTCCATATCATAATTTTCAATCCACTATACTGCGTATATCTGCTATAATTATTTTGTGATTATTTGACTATTAATATGCCTCACTTTTAGTCATTATAAAAAAACATTAAAGATGAATTTTATTCGAAGACAAACAAACAATGTCGCCATATCGCCCACAGTTTACCTAGAGCCGTAGAGCGTCGGGGTAGGTTGCTAGTCACATGTTTGTGATTTCATCTCAACTTGTATTGCCACTTTAATTTTGAATGAAATAAAATTTTGTAATTAGAATAATGTTGTGCGGTATCAAATCATATGTTAGGGTGAGAATTTCCACACAATTTATTGAGAAGGGAACTCAAAGGATACAATATTATCAATAGTTTTAGTTCTGCACATCACAATATTATCTATATACATCTCATTTGCTATTTTTTCATAAGTATTTTGACAAACTTATAATAATATATAAAAAAATTTATTTGTATAAATTGTTTTGCATAAATTTTTAAAAATAAATCAATTCAAACAGACCATTAGACTACCATTCTCACAAACTGATTTGAATTACACCACAATATATGTACAGAAATCAAGTGGTTAAGGAATTATAAGGTCATGTGCTCAAGGCTAGAATGAGACGCAAACAAAAAGATTGTGCATCTATATTATATATGTGGGCTGAGTGAATTAAGCCGCGGAAGCTTCTGTGGATAGTGGTGGATTCAAAGATTGTAAGAAACATCAGAGGCTGTTTATATTCAAGAATGTCTTTTGCATCCACTGAGTTTGTGTGGCTACTTCAAAAGTGTTTGGCTATTATATAAAGAAAACCATAAAAGAGTAGTGTTGCAAAATGATCGGGAGCAAAATGCCTAGCAACGTTTAGCACAGGCTAGAGAGATGCTTTTTAAGAGTTTCTTTTAGCCAAATTATTATTGATTGCTATAATTACACTTACACTGTCCACAATGACAAGCTAGCTTATGGCTGATGGCTGATAGCTTATAGCTGATAGCTTATGGCTGATGACTTATGGCTGATAAGCTAATTGAAGTGTTTGGTAAAATTAGCGGTTAACTAGTTGATAAGTGTAAAATGACATAAAAGGGTATTGTTATTTCATAATAAAATTTATATCAAATTCATATTTAATATGCTTAAAAGAATTTTTAAAAAATTATAATAGAATTTTAAAATTAAATTTACTAATAGAATATTTTTTTATTATTAAATTAATTTTTAGTTCCTTGAAATTTAATTTTCTAAAATCATGGTTTTTCTAAAAATTAACAGTAAAATATTGAATGTTTATTATTATTTTTTAGGAAACAATAATAATAAGGGTATATTATTTTATTTTATTTTTGAATCAAGGGTGTACTATAATTATTTTTTGAAGCAAGGGTATATTATAATGAAAAACAATAAAGAATAAGTGTGTATTATATAATTGAAACACCCAACAAAGGAAAAAAAGAATTTCGGAAGTGGCCAACGTAAATTTAAAACTTAATTATTCACCTTATAAAAAAAACCTCAACTATTCACGTAATAACGATACTAATCAATAATCTAAGTTTATTAAAAAAAATGGGATGGTTAATTTGTATTAATATAAAATGTACTATTATAATTTTATTTTAAATCATAATAAACTATAAAGGGTAAAATTGAATTTTGATAAAATAATAAGGGTATAAATGGAAGAAAAAATGATAAGCTATAAGCTATAAGCTCATAAGCTACTTGAAATAGCTTATGAAAAATAAGCTATAAGTCAGTAAAATAAGCTATAAGCTCTTTCTAAAAAACTGTTACCAAACAGGTCTTTTAGCTTATAAGCTATAAGACATAAGCTATAAGTCAGTTTTTCTAGTTTACCAAACAGACCCAAAAAGTCACAAAACATTTATAAAATCACATTGATGAGATTGTCGATACTAAGAACAATTTCAGACTTATTCACAAGAGGCAAGTATCTAACCGTTAAACTACATTGAAAAAAAAGAAATGGTCTTTTAGCACATTTCATGGATGTTTAAGGCAGCACAAACTCAGAATTAACAACAAATTTTAGTTTTCCTTTTATATAGGAAGTTATTATCAGAGCCATCACAATAAGCAACCAAGTATCAACAGCAACATTAGCAACATGATTTTTGCACAATACAAATTAAAAGGCTTAAAACTGCTTGGCCATTTCCAATTTGTAAAATACAAATAATGTGATGAAACTGTCTTGCAATTTCCAGTTTTAGACCAAACAGACTTCATGAGATAACATGAACAATCATTACCAATATTCAATCAGGCTGCTATAGTGTTTTTTATTTGAAAACACATGTCACATGGAATCAAATAACTGAGTTTAACATTCAGCATGCTATTTAACCACCGCATATTAATTCAACTATTGACATGTTCCTCGCAATTAAAATCTCAGCACAAAACAAATAGGCAACAAGAGTGAAATGACTGACCAACAGTTTTAAGCTGGAAATATTAGGTTGTCACGAAACATAACGCACATATGAACGATAACTTAAACAAGAAAATCCAATAGAGTACTATGATTAAAAAAAATCCAACCTCAACAAGCAAATGTAAAATGTGACAAAAAATTGCGACAAAACAGATTCCAAAACAAAAACATATGCTTATAACTAGTAACACCATCTATTCTTCGGTCACTACTGAGCCCTTCTCACTGACGTAGATACCATCAAGAAACTTCCTGATATCCTTGTTCTTAACATGGCATTTCTGTAACAAATAAACAAAACAAAAAACACTTAGAAATCTAAACAACAAACAAAATGAACAACAATAAAAAATTCACATGTCAAAGGATGTACCTGGTTAATAAGGGCACATGACCTTGAAACAAGTTCAATGTCATTTCCATCCAAAACAACCTCATCCTTCACCTTCTCAGATCGAACAATCGAAACTCCATCAAGCAAATCAACTTTCCTCACCTAATACAAAATAATTCAACATATTCCCAACTATTAATCATACGCTACTTAACCATATAAACAAATGAATACAGAATAATTCAAAAATTCCCAAATTATTAAATCATACACTACTTAACCATATAACCAAATGAATAATAATTAAATATTTAAATCATATAAACATTAACCATGCTTGTAATATGTTAAATAACTTTAAACCACAAACTAATCAACACCATATAACCAAACTAATATGAAATTAAATCATTTTAAATCATATAAACATTAATCATTTAACAAAATGAATAAAAAATTAAATCATATAAATCAACATTAATACTGATTTCAATATATAACCAAATAAATCAGAACTTAAATCAATTAAATTCGTATAAACCCTAAGTTGATAGTGTATATAGATATAGATCAATAAATCATGACAAATTAGGGTTTAACTAGGGTTATCAAAATTGAATAAGTCAACAAAATTAAAAAACGATTAAATAAAATTCATACCTTCTTTTCACCCAAAAAGTTACGGATCTCAATGGACTTGCTATCATTGGTGATGCTAGCATTGATAGGAAAATGAGCATACACAAACCTCATCTTGTAGCGGAATCCCTTGGTAACACCTCTGATGAGATTTTCAATGTGGCTGAGGGCAGTTCGGATGGCGGCGGAGGTTTTCCGGGAAGCAAACCAGGCATCGATCTTCAGCTTCTTCTTTCCATTCTCATCGGTGATGAGATCAAAATCAAGGTTAAGATGCTTGAAATCACGAACAAGCTTGCCGCGAGGACCTTCAACTTCGATAACCTTGGCGTTAACCTTGATGCTAACGCCGTCAGGGATGTCCATGGTTTCGGAAGAAAGGATGATCTTCATTTTTTCTGCAACGGTGGAAAAATCGAACAAATTGTGATCTCCGGCTGAGCTTCTCTCTAACCACTCTCCAGAATGAAATGCATAAACCCTAGATTGTTATATAGTGGATCGGAGGGTCGGGTTTTGGCATTTTGGGTTTTGTTGTTTGGTTTAGCCCAATACGCTTTTTGTCCAAAGAAACCAAAGAAATTTCTTTTCTCATCCCCCAAGTCTCTTTTTCAACCCCCTGGTTTCCGTTTATGCCCCTAAAATCGTTTCTTTTGAAAAATAAACGGTTGAAACACATGTTTCTATATCGCAAAACTTTAGTAAATAAAAACTGAAGTTTTTAAAAATTAGATTCGTATTTACCGAAGTTTTGGGGGTAAAATTAGGGATAAAATTGGATTTTTTGGGGTGAGAAAGAAATGGTGGTGGGAAAATAAATTTTATTGTCCAAAATGCTCTTTCTTTCTAAGGAAAACTAAAATCTTTACAAATTTTTTTTTACATTTTATAATTGAAATTTAGAGAAATATCATAACATCAATTATCAATTATAGATATAATGTCATTCTCGTCACATTGGGTAAACCTAGCAGTCTAGCACTACTTTGTTTTCCATGATGACTTCTTATTCATCTTTGGCAAAAAAAAAAAATTGCATTGGTTATGTTGGTGGAAATCATTGGGTTTATGTAAATATAAATATGAATTTCAACTTGTTTTAATTTAAACTTATTTTATATGTTTGTATATATAACATTTCTTTTTCCTTTAGGTGAACATGAAACAAGGGTTTTCATAGCCGGACTTACAACTGATTGGAAGAAATTCCGTTCACATGAAGCAACATCTTGGATGACAGCATTAACTAGACGCTTACAGTTTTGGCAACATCTAAATTACGCCAAACCTGCTATTAGTGTTATTGAATGTTTGTTATTTTGAATGAATATTGAATATTAGTTATTTTGAATTTTGAATGGATATTGAGTGTTGGTTATTTTGAATGGATATTTTTAATAACATATATCAATATTACATAATATATGTCAATAATATATAATAAAAAGGGTTCATAGGTCTTTACCCCCTGCTAAGTGGACGTGTTTTGCGTTACCCCCTGCTAAAAATTTCTTGAAGATTGCCCCCTTGCAATTTTTTTTTTGTTTCCCCCCTTTTCCTCTTTTGGATGCAAGAAATTTTAACTTTTTAAATCGGTTGAACAAAATAACCGATGTAAAAAGTTCACTCAAGGAGGAACTCCAACAAAAAAAACTTTGCAAGAGGGCAATCTTCAAAAAAAAATTAGCAAGGGGGTAACGCAAAACACGCTCACTTAGCAGGGGGTAAAGACCTATTAACCCTAATAAAAATCAAGTACTATGCAATATTATTATGACCATTAAAACCAAACATAGGTATATGTCAATATGATGACAATTAAAACTAAACATACACGGGCTTGAGAACTCGCCATATTTGTTAAGAAAATAATAATAACAATAATAATAATAATAATAATCTATACTAATATATAAAGGGGATACAAATTTTTGGGATGACTTTTTCAATATTCCTATTTTACCCTTAAAAAAAACTTAAAAAAAAAAACTAAGCACAACTTCCACATAAAAGTAGGTTTTCAGTTTTTATATAGTAAAATATATATATATATATATATATTTTAATAAGTAGCCACAACAAAAAAGGAGGTTAAGTAGTTATCAATTAACTAAGTCCAATAAAAAAAGAGATTAAATAGTTATTTATATTTGCACAATAGAGAATATCGATCACAACAAACAAACAAAAAAATATCGATCACACAAACGGGCACGGAACGTGCACGTTTGGCGGCTAGTAATAATAATAATAATAAAGTTTAAAAAATGAAACCAAGCCGGAACACTATAAGGAAAGTGTTCCGTTGAATTATGGGCACGAGTAACAAACCGGAACAATTTTCTAAGGTTTTCGGTAACCACATAATTTTTTATAGGCATTAAATATAAACTGGAACACTTTAAAATCATCCGATGAAGATTTCAAGTTTTTTTTGGAAAATTTTAGAAACCATAACACTTATATAAAGTGTTCCGTTAATATGATCAACTTTTTTTGAAATATATACACACCGGATCACTTTTGGAAAGTGTTCCGAAGTGAAAAAAAGTCTTTTGGAAAATATCATACAGAAAAACTTTAACCAAGTGTTTCAAATTGTGTCAAACCAAAACAGTGATAAATTTACCTGAACACTGTAGTGGAGGAGTTCCCACAGATCCCGAAACAGTTGAAAACAATAAAGTACATAATTAGTAAAAAAAATATAATACAAAAGGTAAAATGGGAATATCTTAAAAAATGTAGGGGTGGAGGGTTAAATGTAGGGGTGGTAATGATATGGACGTGGTAATGTGAAAATCTGGTGTTATTTTTCGTTTAGAGGAGGTGAATCTTGTATGTAAACGGGTGAAGTTTGAGAATATACATCAATTTTGATATGTGTCGAGTACATGCAAAACACGTTAACACTACAACTCTTAAGTCAATATATGATCAATGAGTAGTGAAAAGTGGTCGAATTACATATCTTGGCGCCAAAACTTGACTACAACTGATATTTGAGTATATGGGAACCGTTGAGATGGATCTAACGACTATAGGGGGTGCATTGTGTAAGAACTATTTTGCCAATTACGCTCGGCTTACATGAGATCCCTACGCAAAGGAGTGACTTTGGGCTGAATCTGGAGCTTTTATGCCACGTGTATTGACTTTAACCTAGTCTAGAACATTGAGATTTAGACTCTCTTATATCAATCTCTACTTGAAAGCAGATTTTCGTAATTTAGTTTGCTATTATGATTCCCAACATATGAGTGTGACTCAGTTAGTTCAATGTGGAAATTTACATTTTCATCACTAAACAAACTTTTGATGATGCTTATTAAGAGCCGTTTAAATTTGGATTGAAACATTCTTCACCATTTTTTTTACGAAGGTAATCCCTGCACATACAGTCTTTAACAAGATGGTTGTCGAGAAACTTAGTTATTTGTGAGGGTTAGCCCTAGAAAAATTTGGTTATGATTCCCCTCCCCGTTCGGAGCTCCGAGAACAAGGATTTTTTCCCCATGAAGACAGTGATGGAGGACAAAAATCCCCCGCGGGCACTTCGGGGCGGGGACAGGGAAGAAGCATCCGTCCCCGCAGATTCCACGGATCTGTCCTTTTTTTAATAATATTAAATGCTAACTGTTTATAAAAAATTACTAAATGCTAATTGTTTTAGTCCTTTCAAGTAATTTGAATAAAAAATATAATTAATATATTAACATAAATATAATATAATATAATTTTAGTAAGTGAGGGGTCTATGTCCATTATTTTATTTTTTGATTGTTCATAATTTTGTATTGTTTTTTTTTTTTGTTATTCATGCATTATGTGTTGTTTTTTATTTTTTAAAAATTAAAAATGCAAAATATTTATATTTTTAATAAAAAGGAAAAAATAACGTCTTACTACTGTCATAATTTTGACCGAAAAATAAAAATATTGTTAATATTCGATATATGTGAATTTTCATGGACATTGTGCGGATGGGGACAAAATTCAACCATAGCGGACATTGGGGACGCATACGAGGAATAATTTGGGGGACAGGGAACGGGGAAGCTTCATCCGCGCATTCCCTGCCCCATTAACATTCCTAAGTAGCATAAACTTTTTTTTTAAGAGTTTTAACGTTGTTATCAATGGTAGACCTTGAGTGATTTTGTTAGGGGTGCCAAAAAGTCTACGAGTTATTTATAAACATAAAATTGAAAATGAGATTTATAAAATTTGTAAGCTATATATAAACATAAAAGAGAAAAATGAAAGTGTGTTAGTAGAATATAATTCATTCGGTTGTTAATACGTTTGTATATAAAAATTGTTGGGGATTGGGCTTAAGATTGGGTCGTTTGTGATAAAAGCCCACTTAAGCATATACTACTTTGTAATGTGTATAAATACCACATGGTGGTGTAGTTAATAATAGAGATTGCCATTTTGCTTTTACAATTGGTATCTAGAGCCCCGTATCCAAGCCCAATCTTTCATAACCGTTTTTTCCGTTTTTCTGTTACGAGTGGTTGCAACCACCGTAACCGTCGTCGTCTTCTCCGTTTCTCAGTCTGAGCTTCTCTAACCATTAGCAATAGTGGAGAACTCCGATTTCAAGCTCACCATTCCGTGTTTCGACGGATTTTACCATCATTGGGCAATGATGATGGAGAACCTTCTCCGATCGAAAGAATATTGGCACCTCATTGAGGTGGGAATGACACCAACGCCGGAGAACCCCACGGCAGAGCAATTGCAGGCTGACAACGCTCAGAAGCTTCTTGACCTGAAAGTCAAGAACTACCTCTTTCAAGCTATAGATAGAACGATAATGGAGACAATTCTGAATCGCACCACCGCGAAGGATATTTGGGATTCAATGAGGCAGAAGTATCAAGGCTCAACCAAGGTGAAACGGGCACAATTGCAAGCACTCCGTCGTGATTTTGAGGTTCTTGCAATGGGGGAGAGTGAATTCGTGGACGATTACTTTGCAAGAACGCTCGCCATTGCCAACAAGATGAAATCTTTTGGTGAAAATATTGAACAGGTCACAATTGTTGAAAAAATCTTAAGGTCCATGTCTGCAAGATTCAATTATGTGGTATGCTCCATTGAAGAATCAGATGATGTAACATCCTTATCCATTGATGAATTGCAAAGCAGTCTCATAGTTCAAGAAAAACGTATGAAAGGTCAAAATCAACAAACCAGTCAAGATGAGCAAGCTCTTCGTGTCACAAATGGTGGAAGAGGTAGAGGAAGGGGTAGAACTTCAACAAGGGGACGTGGCAGGGGTAGGCAAAATAAAGATTCAATTGAATGCTTCAAGTGTCACAAGTTGGGACACTATCAGAATGAATGCCCTGAATGGGGAGAAAATGCTAACTATGCTCAATTTGATGATGAAGAGGAAATGTTGCTTATGGCCAAAGCTACTTGTGATGAAGAATCAAAAACTGAGGTATGGTTCTTAGACTCAGGTTGTAGCAATCATATGATAGGAAATAAAGATTGGCTGTATAAATTTGATGAGAATTACAAAGATTCTGTTAGATTGGGTGATGATTCAAGGATGAATGTTGTTGGTAGAGGAAATATCAAACTGTGCATTAATGGAAAGATTCATGTCATAACTAGTGTGTTCTATATACCTGGCTTAAAAACAAATCTACTAAACATTGGCCAAATTCAACAGAAGAATGTTACCATTGTGTTTAAGAATGATCTCTGCAAATTGTATCATGATGAAAAGGGATTACTCTTTTAAACACATATGTCATCAAACAGGATGTATATGCTTAATGCAAATGTGATACTGCCTAGGTGTTTGAAAACCTCAACACAAGAAAAATCCCAGCTATGGCATAACAGATATGCTCATTTGAGTATCAAGGGGTTAAACACTCTAGTTAAGAAAAATATGGTGAAGGGTTTGCCAGATCTATAAGAAATTGAAGAGAAATGTGCAGATTGCTTGACTGGCAAGCAACACAGGAATCCAATACCTAAGCAGGCCAATTGGAGAGCTTCAAGCAAGCTAGAGTTGGTTCATTCTGATATATGTGGACCTCTAAATCCAACATCTAATGGAGGCAACAAGTACTTTATTACCTTCACTGATGACCTTACCAGGAAAACTTGGATTTATTTCATGAAAGAAAAATCTAGTGCACTAGATCTGTTCAAAAAATTCAAAGTCTTAGTAGAAAATGAATCAGGATGTGTAGTTCAATGCTTGAGAACAGATAGAGGAGGTGAATTCACATCAAATGACTTTAATATGTTTTGTAGTGATCATGGCATCAAGAGGCAATTGACAGCAGCCTACACTCCACAACAAAATGGAGTAGCAGAGAGAAAGAATAGAACATTGATGGATATGGTTAGGAGCATGTTAGCTGGGAGAAATGTTCCTAAAGTTTTTTGGCCAGAAGCAATCAAATGGGCAACCCATGTTATGAACAGAAGTCCTACATTGTCAGTCAAAGATATCACACCAGAAGAATCATGGAGTGGAAAGAAGCCTGCAGTGCACTACTTCAGAATCTTTGGGTGTTTAGCATTTGCACATGTTCCTGATAGTCAAAGAATCAAGATGGATAACAAAAGCATTAAGTGTATTCATCTTGGTGTGAGTGATGAGTCAAAAGCATACAAACTGTATGATCCTATAAAGAAGAAAATCTTGATCAGCAGAGATGTTGTGTTTGAAGAGAATAAAAGCTGGAAATGGAATAGTGATGGTGACAACAAGGAGTCTCATGAAGCAGATACTGTCAATACCGAGGTCAATAATGATGATGATAACACAAATGAAGCAGTCAATGACATTGTGATGAATAATGATGGCAATCATGAAGAAGAAAGCAATGATGAAGAGCTTGACATGAACACCTCAAGTAGTGATGACAATGTTGTACCACTTAGACAAAGAAGACCCCCTCCACATTTCAAAGATTATGTACATGTGCCCAGTGATGAGAGTGAAGAAGATGATCTACATAATCTAGCTGTCTTTGTCTCTAGTAAGGATCCTAAGTCCTTTGAAGAGGCAGAAAAATATGATGTATAGAGGAAAGCCATGGATCAAGAGATTTAGTCAATTGAAAAGAATGATACATGGGAGTTAACTGCTCTACCCATGGGTGCTAATTCCATTGGTGTGAAGTGGATCTTTAAGACAAAAATGAATGAGAAAGGTGAAATTGAGAAGTACAAAGCCAGGTTAGTAGCTAAGGGATATAGTCAAAAACATGGAATAGACTATAATGAAGTATTTGCCCCTGTAGCTAGATGGGACACCATAAGGATCATTCTTGCTCTAGCTGCTAAAGAGAATTGGAAGGTATTTCAACTTGATGTGAAAAGTGCTTTTTTACATGGAGAATTAGTTGAAGATATCTATGTGGATCAACCTCCTGGTTATCAAAGGGGAAGTGGAAATAAAGTTTACAAATTGAAAAAGGCTCTTTATGGACTGAGACAAGCACCAAGGGCCTGGTATAGTAAGATTGAGAATTACTTCATGAGTGAAAAGTTTGAAAAATGCCCTCATGAACATACTCTCTTTGTGAAGTTTGCTGATCAAGGAAAACTTTTAATTGTAAGTTTGTATGTTGATGACCTTATCTGCACAGGAAATGATCTTACAATGGTTCATAACTTCAAAAATTCTATGAAAGAGCATTTTGCCATGACTGATTTAGGCAAAATGAGGTATTTCTTGGGTGTAGAAGTTGTTGGAACAAAGTGGGTCTGACATGAACCTCTAATGTTTTAAGTGGTTTTGATGATAACAATGTATTAAAATTACAATTGGTATTACTAATGATTATTCTAGTGTGCAGAATTACAAGTTAAAATTCATTCAGAAGCACTATGAATAGTAGCAGAGAAGCCAGTCAAAACAAGCTCTGAAAGCACGACACGGTTCGTCAGAAGCTTGAATTTTGAATGCTGAAGAAAGTGACTCTGAGGATAAAACAAGGCTCTGAAGGACTCAGAAGCTAAAAGACCTCAAGAAGCTATGGCAACAGCATCAGAAGCAAAAAGAATTTACATCACTCAAGAACTGACAGAATCAGATTCAATGATTGAAGAACCACCTATTTCAAGGCTCTGTCACATCCACAGGAAGGAATATTCGTTGGTACAACGTTAACCTTATCCATAAGTGGAGCGTATTTGAGGATTGTACAATTGTACTATTATTACTCAAAATGGATGAGTGATAAATTGAATAGCTAGGTAGTGGAATTGGAATTCCTTACCAAAGAAGGCAATATACAGCTATCAATTGTACGAGTAAATTCCAGCTGGCACAAAGCTCTCTGCAACGGTCATCATCTTCTTCCAAGTATAAATAGAAGACTCAAATGGAAGAAATGACCACTGTTCTATTACCACGTTTAAGACTCTGAAGCATTCTGACACTATCGTTTTATCTGTCATTCAAAGTCTTTAAACAAATTGAGTTGTATTTTGTAAACACCTCTGATAGTATATCAAGTGTTCCTTAACATTCATTCTTATTATTAAGTTTGTTTGAGAAGTCTCTTGTTAGGTATTAACTTGAGCATTTGAGAAGTCTCTTGTTTAGTGAAACTTGAGCATCTGAGAAGTCTCTTGCAAGTGTGCTTGAGCAGTTTGTAATTTTAAGTAGATTATAGTGAAAATCTCTTGTTAGTAACAAGGGGACTGGAGTACTCTCGATTTGTGAGAGGAACCAGGATAAATTTCGTGTCTTTCTCTCTTTCTCTCAGCATCTCTTTTAGTTTTGTGTTTATATCCGCTGCAAACTTAGGTTATATTAGGTAAAAAGTTTTATTTTTTAAAACACAATTCAACCCCCCCTTCTTGTGTTTTTCCACCTTCAATTGGTATCAGGAGCTGGGCTGTTGCCTAACTCTCACCTATCAGTGAAACAGTTAAGATTCAGGGAGGAAAAACATGTCTGCTGAGAAGAATCTCAATGAAGTTCCGTTTGACTATGATTCTAATTCTAAAGACAGAAGGTCTTCTGACAAAATTCCCTTTTTCAATGGAACTGAGACTGGTTATCCATTCTGGAAAACCAAGATGTACAGTCACATCATGGCGATTGATTGTGATCTGTGGGACTTGGTAGAAGATGGAGTGAATTTTGAAAATATGGACTTAGAAGGCGTTGTTAGCTCTAAAGACAGAAAGGCTTTTACACCTACTCAAAAGCTGGAATATAAGAAGCATCACAGTGTAAAAGGGATGATGACAAATGCCATCTCTCATGATGAGTACTTGAAAATTGGAGATAAGAGAACGGCTAAGTCTATCTGGGATTCTCTTAAATCCAAGTATGAAGGAAATAAACAAGTTAAGGAGGCTAAGGCCAACTTGTTAGTACATCAGTATGAATTATTTAAAATGAAGGATGGAGAGGACATTGAGACAATGTTCTCTAGGTTTCAAATTCTTGTTTCTGGACTTCAAGTTTTAGATAAGAGCTATAATGAGGCTGATCATGTAAGGAAAGTACTCAGAAGCTTGCCGCCAAAGTGGAGACCAAAAGTGACAGCGTTTCAGGAATCTAAGGATTTAGATACTGTGTCTCTTGAAAGCTTGGTTGGTTCTCTAAAGAGTCATGAGATGGAACTAATGACTGATGAATCAACCAAGAAGATGAAAGGGATAGCCTTAAGCTCCAAAAGTTCATCAAAGGCTCTGAAAGCTAAAATTGTGGAATCTGAAGATGAGGCTTCTGAAGAGGGTCAAGAAGATGAGTCTGATGATGAAGAAGAGATGGTGCTGATGGCTGCTAAGGTTTCACAATGGGCAAAACGAAGCAAGAAATATGCAGGCAAGTTCGGAGGATCTTCCAAGAGACTCAGTACTGCTAAAGACAAGAAGGAAGATCAAAACAAGTGTTTCAAATGCAACAAGCCTGGTCATTTCATTGCTGATTGTCCAGAAAACAAAAGTAGATCATCAAAGCAAAGCTCTAGCAAGGAAAGGTATAAGAGTAAAGTCAAGAAGAGCCTTCTGGCAACATGGGAAGATCTTGACAAAGACTCAGACTCAGAGGGTGATGAGGAAGCAAATCTAGCACTGATGGCAACTACCTCTGACAGAGAAGACTCTGAAGCAGGTTCAGACTCTGAAGATGAGGAAGAGGTAATTGCTAAACTATCTAGAACTGAATTAGTAGATTCTCTTAAAGATGCCTTAAAAATGCTCACTAAAAAGACAGGTGAATGTAAGGTCTTGAAAAAGGCTTACAATAACCTAACTGAGAAAATGAACATAATAGTTGAAGAAAATGAGTCTCTAAGTAGTAGAAACTCATTTATGGAAACTCACTATGTTTATGATGATAAGGTTCCTCCAGAGCATGAATTTGCTCTGCAAGAATTTCTTATCAATGGCATGAAGAGAAGTAAGATAGCATCTTTAATATACCATGTTAGTAGAAACAGAGGTGAAGGTCTTGGATTCTCACGTTTTAAAGATAATCCATTATTTTCTAAACCCTCTAAAAGTGATAATTCAAAACCTAAGGCTGTATTTGTTAAAAGCCAATCAGAAGCAATAGGTATACCAGAACCGGAAAAAATAATTGTGTCAGAGGCCAAGAAGCCTCAGACTCTGAAACCCTCAGAGCCTAAGGTCTCCAAACCTCAGACCAATGTCAAAATAAATAAAACTCTGGTATACTCTAAAGCTAAGCATAAGAGTTATACAAAGCCTAAAAGTTTTTCAAAATGCTTCAATAACTCTAGAGCTCCTGATAGGCCTTATAAACAAAAACAATCTAAGGTAATGAGAACTAACTCTAAAGGACCCATAAAAGTATGGGTACCAAAGTCTGAGATTGTATTTGCAGCAGATCTGCACTCAAAGAAGGCCAGAGCAGCATTCTTGGTACCTGGACAGTGGCTGCTCGCGTCATATGACAGGAGACAAGCATATGTTCCAAACCCTGACTCTGAAAGAGGGAGGAACTGTGGGATTTGGAGGAAACCAAAAAGGGAAGATCACTGGTACTGGTACAGTTGGTAATTCTTCTCTTTCTATTAAAGATGTTTGGTTAGTTGATGGCCTCAAACATAATCTACTAAGCATTAGCCAATTTTGTGATAGTGGATTTGTTGTTAAGTTTAATAAAGATGCGTGTACTGTAATCAAAGAGTCTGATGAGTCTATAGTATTCAGAGGCTTAAGGAAAGGCAATGTTTATAAAATCAATCTGTCAGAACTCTCAGAGCAAAAGATAGTGTGTCTTCTATCTTTGAATGATGAGAAATGGGTCTGGCACCAACGCTTAGGACATGCTAACTGGAGATTAATCTCTAAGCTCAGCAAACTAAGCTTGGTTAAAGGTCTACCCAACCTTAATTATCATTCAAATGCTCTGTGTGGTCCTTGTCAGATTGGAAAGATTTCAAAAACTTCATTTAAACCTAAAAACATTGTCTCTACCTCAAGACCTCTTGAATTGCTTCACATTGATTTGTTTGGTCCTGTTAGTACAGCCTCAATCAATGGAAAGAAATATGGACTTGTTATTGTTGATGATTACAGTAGATGGACTTGGGTTAAATTTCTTAGAGTAAAGGATGATGCATATGATGTGTTTACCATCTTCTGCACACAAGTACAAAATGAGAAAAGTCTCAAGATCTTAAAGATCAGAAGTGATCATGGGGGTGAGTTTGAAAACGAACCCTTTGCAACCTATTGTGAAGACCATGGAATTATTCATGAGTTCTCAGCTCCTAGAACACCACAGCAAAATGGTGTTGTAGAGAGAAAGAACAGGTCTTTACAAGAGATGGCAAGAACCATGATGCATGAGACAAAACTTGCTAAGTACTTTTGGGCAGAAGCTGTGAACACAGCTTGTTATATTCAAAATAGGATCTATATCAGACCTATATTGAATAAAACTACATATGAACTTTTTAAAGGAAGAAAGCCCAACATCTCTTATTTTCATCAGTTTGGATGTACCTGTTACATTTTGAACAATAAGGCCTACAAAAGAAAATTTGATGCCAAAGCTTGTAAGGGAATCTTTATAGGTTACTCTGAACGCTCAAAGGCATACAGAGTGTATAATTCTGAAACCAATACAGTGGAAGAATCTATACATGTGAGGTTTGATGACAAAGAGCCTGACAATAAAATGTCAGAGCAAGATAATAGTTATGCAGGTATTCCATATCTATATAACAATTCAGAATCTGAGAAAGCATCAGAGACAAATGAAACTTCAGACGCAGTATTGGAAGAAGCTTCTGAAGAAGAACCTCCAACAGAAGCATCTGAAGAACATGATGATATCTTAGAAGATAATACCCAAACAAATGCTGAAACTAATGAAGCTCCAAAGAGAAAATTCAAATACAGATCATCACATCCAGAAGATCTTATTCTTGGAAACAAAGAGAGTCCAAGAAAAACAAGATCAGATTATCAACAACATGATTCACTTCTAGGACTCATATCCATGATAGAACCTAAAAATGTTGATGAAGCTCTTTCTGATGATGGATGGATTGTAGCAATGCAAGATGAGCTCAATCAGTTTCAAAGAAATGATGTGTGGGATTTAGTACCAAGACCAACACACAAGAACATCATTGGAACCAAGTGGGTATTCAGGAACAAACTGAATGAACAAGGTGAAGTGGTAAGAAACAAAGCTAGACTAGTAGCACAAGGCTACAGTCAGCAAGAAGGGATTGACTTCACTGAAACATTTGCTCCAGTGGCAAGACTGGAAGCAATCAGGTTATTATTATCATATGCAGTTAACAATGGAATAACCTTATACCAAATGGATGTTAAGAGTGCCTTTCTAAATGGTGTTATTTCTGAAGAAGTATATGTCAAACAACCTCCAGGTTTTGAGGATTTAAAAAACCCTGATTATGTTTATAAACTTAAGAAATCACTCTATGGTCTCAAACAAGCTCCAAGAGCTTGGTATGAAAGACTGAGTAATTTTCTTTTAGAAAATGGTTTTCAAAAAGGCCAAATTGACAATACACTATTCAGAAAGACAAATAAGAAAGACATCTTAATTATTCAAATTTATGTAGATGATATAATTTTTGGTTCAACTAATGCTTCTCTTTGCAAGAATTTTTCTAAGCTTATGCAGGATGAATTTGAAATGAGTATGATGGGTGAGCTAAAATTCTTTCTTGGAATTCAAATCAACCAAGGAAAAGATGGCACTTACATACATCAAAGCAAATATACAAAAGAGCTTCTGAAGAAGTTTAATCTTGAAGACTGTAAGATAATGTCAACACCCATGCATCCTTCAAGCAGCCTAAGCAAGGAAGAAATTGGAAGCAAAGTGGATCAGAAGCTATATAGAGGTATGATTGGTTCATTACTCTATCTAACAGCTTCTAGACCTGATATTTTATATAGTGTATGCTTGTGTGCAAGATTCCAGTCAGATCCTAGAGAACCTCACTTAACTGCAGTTAAGAGGATCTTTAGATATTTGAAAGGAACTACTAATCTAGGACTCCTTTATAAAAAATCCCTAGATAGTAAGCTAGTTGGATTCTGTGATGCTGACTATGCTGGAGACAAGATAGAGAGAAAATCCACTAGTGGAAACTGCCAATTTATTGGTGAGAATCTCATATCTTGGGCCAGCAAAAGACAAACAACTATTGCTTTGTCTACAGCAGAAGCAGAATACATTTCAGCTGCTAAATGATGCACACAGCTTCTCTGGATGAAATATCAGTTAGAGGATTATAATATAGCTGAGAGTAGTATTCCACTATATTGTGACAATACTGCTGCTATTCATTTATCTAAGAACCCAATTTTGCATTCCCGAGCTAAACATATTGAAATAAAACATCATTTTATAAGAGATCATGTTCAAAAAGGCACAATAGATATTCAATTCATTGATACTGAACATCAATGGGCTGATATATTTACTAAGCCTTTAGCTATTGAAAGATTTGATTTTATTAAAAAGAATTTGAACATGCACTATATCTCTGAAGAAAATTAGCTCTGAGATGTAAATTAGATTTAGCATCTGAAGCTCCTTCAGAACCTCTGGTAATTTAGAGTCTCCTTTGGGAAGCTCTGAATAAAACGGGTTCTGAAAAGTAACAGATTCTGATGAGGTGAAAGATACAAATGAGTTTGGCTCTGAACTAAACGGAAATGAAACGTTTAGTACTAGTTAGTGTACAACAGTTGTTTGTACACGTGTCAGCTTGATTAAGCCTCTCCTGCACGTGTCTAGATCCTGATGGGTAGAGAACAGTTAATGATGAAAATGCAGTTATGCAATTTAAAATTAATTTTAAAACTACTCACGCTCCCTCCCAATGTTTGCTTTCTCTGTGTATGTGTGCTAGTTACTATTTATAAGTCACTTCACTCACTTTGCACAACTTTTACACATAATCACTTCCCACACAAACCTAAAACTCAGAATTTCCCAAATTGCTTTGCGTTGAAATCATGGCTGCTAGATCGTCAAACGAAATCGTTCAACGTCCGTTCAACCCGGTCTTACCACCCGTTATTGATCTCAAGTCTCAAGAAAAACTTGTATTCAAAGATAACGAAACCGTCGCTGGTCCAGAATCCTTTGAGTTTATAACGGAAAAGTTTGTTGATTTTGAGAGTTTGAAGGTGAATGGAATCGACATTCAGAGTTTATTCTACGATCAACAATGGAAGAATTATTTCGAGATGCTGAATGGATTTGTCTATTATGACATTGTGAAATACTTCTGGCAGAAAGCTACCATCTTTGACAAGTTCAATGCTGATGAAGAGGTTAAAAAGATGGTAGAGAAGGATGGTTCTCTTAAAGGTAAATCTAGAACTCAACTTGGCTTAAGACCCTTTAGAGGAAAGGAGATAAGATCAAATATCATGGGTATCAATGTTCTTATCACTCAAGAACATATTGCCAAAATTCTGGGTCTGGACAATGAAGCTGAGAATGTGGATGAATATGGTGAGAAGAGCAAACACATTGAATCCATTAAGAAGGATTTATTCCTGCCTGGCTGTGCCAACAATGACTTTGGAAAAGCTAAATTCATGAAGCAAAACTTCAGTTTTGCCTTCAAAGTGTTTCTGGCCTCCATCATCACTAGAGAAGGAGGATATGATACTATTTCTCTACCACATCGTCACTTCATCTGGTTTCTGTACAAGAATGTGAAGATAAATTTGGCAAAGCTTCTGTTTGATCACCTATGCTTTACTATATCCAAAAGCAGATCCAAATCACCTTCAATGATTCATCATCCAAGGTTGATTTCTGAAATCATTCGACAGACGAAGCTTACTCAAATTATCAGTACCAAAGAAAAACTAAGGGTTTTCAACACGGCTAAGTATGATGCAAGTGTTTTGGTAAACATGCATCTGAAGACAAAAGAGGAGCTGAAGTCAGCCAAGAGCCCTCTGGAGCAAGTTTATGAGAAGTACTTCTGGTGTGACGGTTTCCCAACCATATCAGAATTTGATAATGATGAGGTTATCAAGAACTTCTTGGAGTTGGTTAGATTGGACTCTGGTGTAAGTGTGCCCAGGAGTATGGTGGTTGGTGTACCAAACTGGGACATCTTCAAAGGACCCAAGCAAATCACAAGGTCTAAAAGAAAACCTCAACCAATTGAACAAGATATTGTTGAGGAAGAACAATCTGAAGAAAGGGTTGATGGTGCTGAAAGGATAACCACTGAAGAAACAGAAGAAGTCAGTAAGGAGCAAGTAGCTAAGATTGCTCAGAGAAAGGCTGCTCAGAAAGAAAGAAGAACAAAGAAAAGGCAGGATAGGCCTGCAGATGCTGAGGAGGAACAACCTGTCAGAGCCACAAAAAGAAAGAAGTCAGTTGTATCCAAACAAAAGGCTGCTGATTCAGGTAAACATTCTATGCCTAATATTGATAGTACTGCTAGTGCTCATCCCTCTACCCAATCACCTCCCATAGACTATACACAGCCTATTCGAATGATCCAACCTTCCCCTAAATCATCATCATCTGAAGAAACTCTTTCTGACTACAGCATTGACTCTACTGAGTTAATTGCTGCACTTGACAAATTAGAGAAAGAGAAACCTGTACATAAACCTACCAAAAGAATCACAAAAAAACCCATCCTCATCGTTTCTGATGAAGAATCCCCCACTATCATTGATACTTCCATCCTTGACCAACCTACCAACACAACAACAATAAAATCACCAACCATTCTTGATCATCTGTCCACTCACCTATCTGGTGATGCCTTCACTCACTCCAACACAGCATCACCTGACCATTTTCACTTTGTAAATACTACTTCTAATTTACCTAGTGATTCACCTCTTCCAGAACCACAAATTCAATCTCCACCCTCCTCTCTTGCTGACATAGAACAAGAAGATCCACCCACATTCACACCAGCCCAGGATGAAGTCATAACTCATTCTGATCATATTACTAAACCACCCACACCACAACCTGAACTTTCCACTCCTGAACCAACACCAGAACCACAAACAACTTCATCAGAACCCATCTATGACCCAGTTTACAAACCCTTAACCATAGAAGAACTCTGTCTACCCATTGACTTTGCCCTACCAATTCTGGAGGATCTGCTAAAAGCAGAAATTAATGTTGATGATGATATCATAACCATTGATCCCTTTGACAAAATCAAAAGAATCAAAATAATTCCCCTCAAAAGAAAAAGGCCTGAACCCACTATTCCTTTCAATAGAAACCAACCCTTCTTCAACTACAACTCTGAACCAAACCTTGAGCTTCTAGAAAGTGCTATTAATATTAGTCTAAGGAATTTTAAAAGCATGGAAGAAGAAGTACTGATATTTCCCTCAGATATTGATGCTAAGATCAGGGAATTAGAGGAGAAGTTCAGTCAGTCTCTGAGGTTGTTGGGAGGCTATGTAAAAAGAAGGATTGAGGGAAGAGGAATGGAAGCTCTGTCTCAGATTATGAATGCTGCTGAACGCTCTCATGCTCTGAGACTTACTTTTTTCAACCATGAAGAAGAATGTCAGAGGTTAGCATTTTTAGCTGCTGTAAATGAAAGTATGAAAAGATCTCTGGATGAAGAGCAGGCTAAGATAGCTGCTGAAATGGAACGTCAGAGGCTTGCTGAACAAGAAGCCTTCAAGTTATTGGTTGATAGAGCTGTTCACATTGCTGTCATTGAGACTAATAAGATTATTGAGAATCAAGGAGCTGCAGAAGATTTTGTTATGAATGATCAGAATCTTAGTGAACCAGATTCTGATAAAGGTAAAGCTCCCATTGTTGCTTCATCTCCTCCTAGATCTCCACCTGTACTTGTCCAAGGCTCTTCTTCATCTGCTATACCTTCTGTTATGCAAGAAGCTCTGGATGTAATCAAGAATGACTTAAGAGATGAACTAAGAAATGAAATGGATGAGTTCAGGGCCGATATAAGAGAAGACATGAACAGATCTGGTGAAGCTACTAACAAGAAGATAGATGCAATGATGGAACTTCTTCTAAAGCTTACTCAACAGCAACCCAAACCTTAACCCTTATGTCTGAGCACTTATTTGTTATTAGTTCTTGTGTAATTTTTGGATAATTTTTTTTTTAATTCATATCTATATTATCCATATTTGTGTGTTTGTTATTTGCTTATATGTTTGTTTTATATTTGTTTTTCAAAATTTAACTTTTCTATATACCATGATATTGTCTGGTACTCTTGAGAATTCTGACTCTAGTGAAAGATGCTGGAGAGCATCTTAGTTTTTAAACTAATAAGCCTAGGATTTTCAAAACCTAAGAGTCCCTCTCATCAGTACTCCTGTTTACTCATGAAATAGCTTCTTAGTATTAAAGCCTGTTTAACAACGGGGCACCAATATCGAATGAGGCGTGTCTGGTAACTGGTTTTCTGACAATAGGAATGAGGTATATATATATATATAAGAAACTTGCTCAAAACAAAGGGAATTAATAGCATAAACTCCTTTATTAATATTATTGAAGAATTTCTATTACATAGACTGATAAGACTCTACTTAGAGCTAGGCTTAACTTCAGAAGACTCTGCATCTAGCTTCTTATGTTTCTCCTTAATGTAAGCAAGCAAGTTGGCAGTGGCTTTTTGCACTAGTTCTTCAGTGTTCTTCTGAACAGCAGCTTCGTACTCTTCGTATGGAGTATCATCATTGTATGTCCATAAAAATTCTTCCAGATCAGAGCCCATTTCCTCCTCCTCTGACTCTGTCAAAATCAGTTCTTGCTTGTTCCTTTCGTAGCGAAGCTTGTTTTCTTCGCAGCGCCAGGGCTCTGCTCCCTTCTTGCTCTCTCCTTTTGAGCCTGAAGCATCCTTGGTAACCTGCCTTTCCATTGTTTGTTTTTCTTTTGATGTTACTTGATTACTCTGGATGAGTAAAATGAGAGGAATCATCCCTTTTTATAGTGTCATCAAGCTCTCCTGTCAGGTCGTTATTCAACACAATTCATTAAATGAATTAGTTGTAACCACCTTTTTGACTTGACTGCCTTGTTATGACGAGTTTGACTGCTTGGTTTTCTGTGTCTTTTTGACTGATGCCAAAAGGGGGAGTAAGAGTAGCGTTAAAATTAATGTTGATTCATTCATATACTGCTCAATCTGAAACTGTAATGTTAAAAGCATTATGAATCAATATTTATCTCTTATGATTCTTTCTCATTCTGAACGATTATTGAAAGGGGAGAAAATTTAAGAACCTAAAATAAAATTCATAGACAATGTCAGAAGAGCTTGCAAACCGCTTCTGAGCATTATCAAACTCTAAGAAGCAAAGCTTGCAAAACTATGCTTCTGAGAGTTAAATATGAAAATTTATTTTAAGTTAATAAATCGACTCTTAAACTGTTTTAATTAATTATGGATAAAACTTAGGGGGAGCTTACAAACCTACCCTTATGGATTATCAGACTCAGGGGGAGATTGCAAACCTTTGAAACCTGAAGTCATCATAATTAAATTAAATCAACAACAATTGAATTTTAATGCTTTGGTTTGTCATCATCAAAAAGGGGGAGATTGTTGGAACAAAGTGGGTCTGACATGAACCTCTAATGTTTTAAGTGGTTTTGATGATAACAATGTATTAAAATTACAATTGGTATTACTAATGATTATTCTAGTGTGCAGAATTACAAGTTAAAATTCATTCAGAAGCACTATGAATAGTAGCAGAGAAGCCAGTCAAAACAAGCTCTGAAAGCACGACACGGTTCGTCAGAAGCTTGAATTTTGAATGCTGAAGAAAGTGACTCTGAGGATAAAACAAGGCTCTGAAGGACTCAGAAGCTAAAAGACCTCAAGAAGCTATGGCAACAGCATCAGAAGCAAAAAGAATTTACATCACTCAAGAACTAACAGAATCAGATTCAATGATTGAAGAACCACCTATTTCAAGGCTCTGTCACATCCACAGGAAGGAATATTCGTTGGTACAACGTTAACCTTATCCATAAGTGGAGCGTATTTGAGGATTGTACAATTGTACTATTATTACTCAAAATGGATGAGTGATAAATTGAATAGCTAGGTAGTGGAATTGGAATTCCTTACCAAAGAAGGCAATATACAGCTATCAATTGTACGAGTAAATTCCAGCTGGCACAAAGCTCTCTGCAACGGTCATCATCTTCTTCCAAGTATAAATAGAAGACTCAAATGGAAGAAATGACCACTGTTCTATTACCACGTTTAAGACTCTGAAGCATTCTGACACTATCGTTTTATCTGTCATTCAAAGTCTTTAAACAAATTGAGTTGTATTTTGTAAACACCTCTGATAGTATATCAAGTGTTCCTTAACATTCATTCTTATTATTAAGTTTGTTTGAGAAGTCTCTTGTTAGGTATTAACTTGAGCATTTGAGAAGTCTCTTGTTTAGTGAAACTTGAGCATCTGAGAAGTCTCTTGCAAGTGTGCTTGAGCAGTTTGTAATTTTAAGTAGATTATAGTGAAAATCTCTTGTTAGTAACAAGGGGACTGGAGTACTCTCGATTTGTGAGAGGAACCAGGATAAATTTCGTGTCTTTCTCTCTTTCTCTCAGCATCTCTTTTAGTTTTGTGTTTATATCCGCTGCAAACTTAGGTTCTATTAGGTAAAAAGTTTTATTTTTTAAAACACAATTCAACCCCCCCTTCTTGTGTTTTTCCACCTTCAGAAGTAACACAAAGTGAGCTGGGAATTATCATTCAACAAAACAAATATGCAGAAGAAATATTGAAGAGGTTTGGCATGGAAAACTGTAACATAGTAAAGAGTCCTATAGTAACAGGCTGCAAACTTGTTAAAGATGAGAATGGAAAACCTGTTGATGCTAAGGAATACAAGCAGATAGTTGGAAGCTTGATGTACTTGCTTGCCACTAGACCTGACTTAACTTACTCAGTATGTTTAGTAGCTAGGTTTATGGATAGGCCTACAGAAATGCATATGGTGGCAATCAAAAGAATCATGAGATACTTGAAGGGCACTCTTACTCATAGAATTTTGTACAAACACAAACCAGATAGAAAATTTGAGTTGATTGGTTGGACAGATTCTGATTATGCTGGAGATCTAAATGATAGAAAAAGTACATCAGGGTATGTGTTCATGTTAGGGACAGGTGCTGTGTCATGATCTTCAAAGAAACAGCCCATAGTGACCTTGTCTACTACAAAAGCTGAGTATGTGGCTGCTGCTGCCTGTGCCTGTTAATGTGTGTGGATGAGATCAGTGCTGAAGCATTTACAAGTTGAGCAAGGAGAAGGCACTACAATTCTGTGTGACAATAGCTCTTTAATCAAGCTATCTAAGAATCCAGTAATGCATGGAAGGTGCAAACACATTGATGTAAGATTTCATTTTCTAAGAGATCTTGTCAAAGATGGAACTGTGGAGTTAATGTACTGCAAATCTGAGGATCAAATTGCAGATTTAATGACCAAACCCTTAAAGTTAGAGACATTCTGCAAGTTAAGAAGCATGTTGGGAATGGTTGCTTAGGAGTCAAGTCATTTGGAGTGATTCCTTAGCAGTCAGGTCATCAGCTTATCAGTGATGGAGTTTATATGCTTCTTGCATATTTTTCAGTTTTTCATGTTGCTTTTAGTTCCTTTGCTTGCTGATTGTATAATTGTAGTTTCATAGTTGTACAATTAGGAGAGAGTTTGTTGGGGATTGGGCTTAAAATTGGGTCGTTTGTGATAAAAGCCCACTTAAGCATATACTACTTTGTAATGTGTATAAATACCACATGGTGGTGTAGTTAATAATAGAGGTTGCCATTTTGCTTTTACAAAAATTGTATCAAATCTCTATTATATACATTACGAGATTCCCACGGAGCATTTTCGTGCATTCTCAATAAAATTTGCTTAGGTGTCATTTAATTAGAGAACTTGCTTATGTGACATTTAATTAGATATTTTTTGACTTATTATTAAAAAAAAAACTTCAAAAAAAGATCTTTAACCCAGAAAAAAAAGGATTGTATCAACTAAACTAATTTGTAACAAAAAAAAGGATATATATGAAGCATTCTTGTGGATCTTCCTGTTGGATATATACAACTTCGTTTAATTAAAAAGTTTGCTTAACGTGACATTCTATGTTCTCTTAACAACTAAATTAATCCGAAAAAATATTTAAAAGGTTGTTTCTCTTTTCATTCCGAAGCTCAATCCTTTCCAATTTCAAAACTCTATTTTCTTTTTCTTTTTTCTTCTTCAACCCCATATATACCCTCAATTTCGTAATATAGATATGTTCTTTCACTTAATCCAGAATAATACAACCCCACCTGCCACTGATTTTGGAAGGATTTTAAGTTCCATTGCCAAGGCTAAGCATTACGTACCCTTACTCAACTAATGGAATTTAAAACTCTAAAGTGCTACTCTCAATGGATGTGTTCTACTTGATTATCAGGTTGTATCTATATCTATATACCAACAATATTATTTAGTATTGACTTTTAATAAATTTTCAGTTATGCATATATTAGTTATTAACTTTTCTGTTTGAATTTTTTTGTTAGAGCTCTTGAAAAGAATGATTCTCTTATATAAGTGTCATGTCCATTCAGTTCTTCTCCAAAGTTTTCCATCGCATATGACCTACTAAAAGTCACACCTAGGAGCAATATTCAAACACTTACAAAATCTCAACATGTAACACAATTTTCTTCTACAATTAATGTCAATCTATCTTTTACTAAAACACTTTGACAAATATCATTGTGCATAAATTGCAGGAATTAGTGTTTATAAGCTTTTATCAGTGCAACTCATATTTTATATGTTCTCTATTGTTTACATAAAATTGTGTATCAGATTGTACTACCTAGCAGCTCGGAACCGGCAATTAGTTGTTTTTGACGTCAAGTCACACATTGGTTCAGATATAATTGGGCAGATAAAGAAATTCAATTTAAAAATAATTTGTTTAAGAATCTTAACCGCATAACTTATTGATTTTTGAATTGATGTTCCTTTAGTCACAGGATCTTATCACAAAGTTTGATGAAATTGCAACTCCAGTGGAGAAGGTCAAAGATAGCACTTCTATAGATGTTGTAGACATTTGCTCACATCTCTATAATATATATTACGATATTCTCACGAAGTTCTCCCATCTATTATCAATAGAACTTGCTTAGGTGATTTTCAATTAGAGGTCCATTGCTTAGGTGATATTATTTTTGTGTATTTTTTTTTTTATCCAAAAAAAATATTATATTTTTTTCTATTTTTTGTATCTTTTTTCTTATAAAAAAAATTAAAAAAAAAACCATTTTTTTTTTGTACAAACTCTAATATTAAGAATATCTTCTCTAACTAATTATTAAAAAAAATTGTTGGATATATACAACTAAATTAATCAGATATAGTTATGCACATCCACAATACAACTAAATTAAGGATATCTTCTCTAACCTATTATTAAAAAAAGTTGTTGGATATATATAACTAAATTAATCGGATATAGTTAATAGTTATATACATCTACATTACAGCTATATTAATCAGATATATATATAAACTTATACAAAGTTATTAATCGGATATATTTCTATCTCTATTATATTATACGTATACATTACGAGATTCTCACGGAGCTCTATTGTGCATTCTCAATGAAAATTGCTTAGGTGTAATTTAATTAGAAAGATTGCTTACTTGGCATTCAATTAGATCTTCTTTGAGTCATTATTGAAAAAAATATATTCAAAAAATGTCTTCTTTTAACCCATTATAGAAAAGAAAAAAAACTTTGCATAAAAAAAAGAAGGATATATCCCAAAAAAAAAGAGGATCTTCGTATCTCACTTATTTGTTGGATTGTTGGATATATACAAAGTTATGTTCTACTTCTATGTTCTATTAACAACTAAATTAATTTGTTATGTTGGATTGTTGGATATATCTCTAATCTATAATATACATCACGAGATTTCCATGGAGTCATCTTGTGCATTCTCATTAAAAATTGTTGGTGTGACATTAAATTAGAGATTTTTTCAAATATTATATATTATTTTTTTTTAGAAAATCTGCTTCACAAATATTATATATAGTTTTTTGTAGAAATTCTGTTAAATTTTTTGGTTTGAAACTCTCTCAAATATTATTTTTTTTAACTCATTTTTTAGAAATTCTCTCAAATATTTTATATATATATTTTGTAGAAATCATACATCACGAGATTTCTACGGAGCTCTTTTAATTTGTGCATTGTCAATAGAAATTGTTTATGTGACATTCAATTAGAGCTTCTCAAATATTATATTTTTTTTTGTGAAAATACACTTTGTTAAATTGATATTACTATTCTAAAATGACACTTAAAAAAAACTAAGGAGTACATTTCATTCAAAATTTTACCTTAGCACGATGAAAAGTGATCCCCATAATAAAAAAGCGTTCGTAGATAATAGTGTGAACTAAGTACGAGAATTTTATTGATATTCATTAGAAAATAATAGAGAATTAACAACTATTTTTTGTTCATGGGGAAACTATAGAGTCCTATAACGGACACCGAAGATGAGTAGAATTAGAAAGAGATAGAGATTCTCAGTAGTGTAGAATGAAAAAATGGGGAGCATTTCTCACCTCACTATTAAAAAAACACATTGAATAATGAAAAATTGAATTCCAACCGCGGATCTATATTACTCCCTCCGTTCCTTTTAAAGTGTCTAAAAACATAGAATTTAGCATTTCTATTTATCTGTCCATTTGATATTTTAAAGGTACGATTTGTCAATTATACCCTTTGTCAATTACTCATATCTTTTTCAATAAAATTAATTAATGCTATATATTTGGAAAACTAAATCTTTTTTTTTTTAACCTTTTTTTTGGTACATAACATATTAAATTTTGTTTTTTTTTTTGTGTGCGTAATATATTAAATTTATTGGAAAGAGAAAGTCTGTGCAAAAAAATAGGATTTTATTGGTGAATTAAAATAGGGTATAATAGGAAGATAAAGTGCAAAAATACACTTTCTTAATTTGATGTTACTATTCAAAACGGACACTTAAAAAGGAACGGAGGAAGTATATTTTATTCAAAATTTTATCTTAGCACGATGAAAAGTGATCCCCATTATAAAAAAACGTTTGTGGATGATAGTGTAAACTAAATACGAGAATTTTATTGATATTCATTAGAAAATAATAGAGAATTAACATCTATTTTTTTTTCATGAAGCAACTATAGAGTCCTATAACGGACACCGAAGATGGGTAGAATTAGAATGGGAGAGAGATTCTCAATAGTGTAGAATGAAAAATGGGGAGCATTTCTCACCTCACTATTAAAAAAAATATTGAATAATGAAAAATTGAATTCCAACCGCGGATCTATATTTTCATATTTTATCATGACAATCATCTATCCAAAATTTTATCTAGCACGAAAAAAGTGATCCCCATGATAAAAAGTTATGTATATGATAGTGAGAACTGAGCACGAGAATTTTATTAATATTCATTAGAAAATTATATATATATATATATATATAGAGAGAGAGAGAGAGAGAGAGAGAGAGATAGAGATAGAGAGATAGATAAATAGATAGATAGATAGATAGATAGAAATCTCTCAGGGTTGGAGAATGAAAAACGGGAAGAACTTCTAACCCTCCACTATAAAACTTCCGACTATGAGAGTTTTTCCATATTTTGTGTTCATCGCACTTTCACTTTATTACATCCGGCTGAAAAAATCTATGGGAATTGAAATCTAAAATAAATTAATATAATTTTAATTTTTTATAATTAATGGATTTTTTTTATAACTCAAATTTTAAGATTTCCATAAACCTTTGTTCAAACCGTTTTCTAGGTGCTAATTTATCAATGTCAGTGGAGGTTCATACATAGATTTTTCATTTGACGTTCACACGTGAAAATTGCTTATTTGTGGTACAATGACAAAAACAAATTAGGGAATAGGAACTTGGTCAAAGAATGTAAATATTCATTTAAAAATAGTACAAAATTTACAATTATTTTTTGTTGGTAGAGTTCCTATAGTGAGGTTAGAGAGAGAGAGAGAGAGAGAGAGAGAGAGAGAGAGAATCCCATAGTGTTGTTGAACAGGGATTGAATGAGTACTTCTCACCCAACTATGCCAATGTAACATCCTTAAACATATATCGAATTTTCATACTCAAATAAATTAAATAAAATCAATTTTATAAATAATTTAAAGAAAAATATAGGCAACATTCAAAATAATATAAAATGAAAAATGACATAGACAACCTCAAAAAAAAGAACATAAGCAAATAAATATTATTAAAAAATGAAAATTATCATATGGGAGAGAGAGATATAAAATCTTTGAGAGATGTAGAATGAGAAATGTTGAACACTTTCAACCTCACTATTACAAATGCATAATGACTAATTAAATTTTCATTTGAGAATGAAATTTATAATTATTTTATATTTAAAAGGTCACTATATAGTCTTGGGGATGAAGATAAGAGAAAGAATCTATCACTTAATAGTATAGAATGAGAAGCGAAATAATATTTTTCATCCCGCTTTATTGTATAACATCGTTAAACATATATCATGCAAAATTCATCTCAATTTTATCTTAGCATTTTTAACTAAATTGTTCAAATAATATATTAAAATAAACACATAAATAATATTTTAAATGAAAATAATCCCGTGCACGGCACGGGCTATCATACTAGTATCAAATAGTAGAAATAAATCATTACTTGGTTAACATTTTTACATTATTACCTTGTTGTGTGGATTCGAGTAGGGGTGATCATATCTGAACCAATCCAAAAGTAAAACCGCAAATTGAACCAATTTAAACCGAAAACTGCAAAAACCGCAAAAACCGCATTTGGTTTGGATGCGTTTTTTATTGAACCGCGAACCGCAAAAACCGCAAACACCGCGTTTAACCGCTAAAACCGCATTAAGCTTCTATTATATTCTAATACCACGTTAAGTTTATATTATATTCAAATATACATAGCCTAATTACCAAGTTAGTCCACCAAATTAATGGAACTTCAAGTTGTTGTTATTTTTTGTATTGTAATGTTATTTTGGTGTTGTAATATTATTTTTGATCAACAACTTTTATAGATACTATAATGTTATTTTTGGAATTTTAAATTCTTTTTTTGTATATTTAAAATTATAAGGTACTGTAATGTTATTTTGGATAAACAACTTTTATTGGTACTTTAATGTTACTTAGGAAATTCAAGTTTTTTTTGCTATGTTTAAAATTGTTTGGTACCGAAATATTACGTCGTAAACCGCAACCACCGAACCGATCATAACCGCATTGGTTTGGTTTGGATGACTTTTTAAAACCAACCGAACCAAACCGAACCGCATGCATTTTTATCTCGCGGTTAGGATGACTTTTATGTTTAAAACCGAACCAATCCGCACCGCGATCACCCCTAGATTCGAGCCCTCCAAATCAATTTATTTAAATAAAATACAATAAAAAAATGGGCCATAAGGGATTGAACTCACAATCATGTGTTGAAAATACCAATCGGAGAGGTCAAATTCTAATACTTTATTAAGTTTTTTGTTTTGTTTTGAAGAAGCTAAATTAATCCACATAAATTGGGAGTTTGGATCAGCTCCATTTTCTTATGCTCCATTTAGTTCAGTCCCTTTAGCTGATGTCTGCCACGTGGCAATTAAAGGTTCTAATGGCTCAGATTTATTTAGAGTATCAACCCTTCCTCCTTATGAACTAACCGTCTCTCTTTGTCTCGCCATCTTCCTGCAATGAAATCTCGCCGCCGTGAAATCTTGTCAACTTTTCGAACTGTATCTCACAGTCGAGCAGTCTCGCCGTCTTGAGATACCGTCATCTTGCCGCTGCACTTTCTTTAGATGGTGCTGTCTCACCACCATGCCATGTCGTTGGTCACTAATATGTTGCCACTGACTCGCTGTTCAATCACCTCTACATCACCATTACTTCCTTCTTGCATTTTTCATGTAGTCTATTTTGTATATTTTCAATTTTTGCATTTTATAGTTTTAGGATTCAACACATGAGATTGGCTTCTAAAAGATTTCTGCCATGAAATTAAAATGATAAACTATGGTTGTTTAAATCAATTGTGGGATCAATTTCTTCCACCGTCTGTGATGTTGCAAAAGGAACAGGAACCACATTCAAAGAGACGCCCAAAAGTGCTCTGTTCTTGCATCTGCATCACCTCTGTTCATCTCATAACAAGGATTTAAAGTTGGAATTTTTATTGTAAAATTAAAAATTGCAGTTTTGAAAATCAATTATAGTTTGACCCAAGAACAATAACGACGATGTTGGGTGGTTCGTGACGGTGGTGGCGGTACGGCGGCGGCAAGAAGGTAAAGAGGCAATGAGAGATGAGAAGCAAAAAAGATAGAAACTAGAAACCGTATAAGTGTTTCCATGTGGCTTTCATAACTTGAGATTTTTCAATCTCAGCCCTTGAAATTCTTAATTGCCACATGTCACTTATCAGTAAAAAAACTGGAGTAAATGGAACATAAAAAAATGGAGTGAATCTGAACTCATAAATTGGTACCAGAAAGAATCAAACCTAAAATTTCAAGAAGGAGCACACTCTTAAATCTCAAGTCAATACCACCGGTCACGAGACCAATACAAGTGGGTGTACTTTTATCTTCCATGTATCATTGAGTTCTTTTATCTTTTTCATTTGCTCATATAATGAAAAAGTTAGTGTCAAAAAAAAATTAAAAGAAAAAAAGTTAGAGAAGGATGGAGAGGAGTAAAGAGTCAAAATTTGTTAAACATGCGAAATAACCGCATGATGAATTCCGTTAAGCAGTTAAGTGCGGTTGATGAAAAGCTATTTATGAAAAAAAAAACAATGACGTGTGCCAAATCTTAATTTTCTCAAAGAGTACAACGTTTTCTATTATCGGCGTTGTATCTCTCAAATTCTCTCAATCAATCACCGAGGGAGGTAACCTTCAACTCCTCCCTCATTCCTCTCTTTCTCTTTTCAATCATCACAATCCATTTTCCAGATATCATCAAAATCAAATTTTTAAAATAAAAAAAAAAACATCATTAATAATAACAAAAGCTTTAGCATCATTGTGTCACCATTTTCTATATTGAATGATAAAAAGTGATGCTTTTTTCAAGAGGGTATTCACTTTTGAAGGGAAATATAATATTTTTTTGATTATTATATATATTGGGACATTATTGGTTTGTTTGATCGTAGAATGAGAACGGGTAAGTGGGTTAAGAGTATGGGAAGGATATCAAGGATAGGAAGTTTTGCAATTTCTTCTTCAAAGGATAATCCACCACAACCTTGTATTACTTGTACCACTTTTAATATTCTTGCTCCTATTTACAAACGAATCAATGATGAGGTTTTTGTTCTTTCTTATTTTTGTTTTTGTTTTTTTGTTTGTTTGTTTGTTTTAAAGGGTTTTTCTTAAATATTTGTTTTTTGTTTTGATTGAAAAAACAGGACCCAAATTGTCGAGAGAGTGACTATAGAACATATTGGTTGGCGAGGAATCATAGGATATTGGATTGGCTTTTGAATGAAAGATCTTCTATTATTTGTCTTCAGGTTTGTTTCTGTTTAACATAATTACACATGAAATAAAGGTAGACGAATAACAAGTTGTGTCGCTAACCCTTTCTGTATAGCAAAATCAATCGTTCTAAAAACTACATTCATAGACTAGGGGACACAACATTGATTTTAATGTACAATTTTCTGCTATCATATAACATTTTTTTTCTATATGGGCTGAGATTCTATTATTGGCTAAGGTTGAAGGTTTAATGTGTTGAATTTGTGTAGGAGTTTTGGGTTGGAAATGAAGAGCTTGTTAATTTGTATGAGAAGAGACTTGGTGATGCTGGTTATGTTAGTTTTAAACTTGGAAGGACTAATAACCGTGGAGACGGTATGCACATTTTCTCTCTATTTTGCTAAAATACCCCTTTTGGTTGTCGCAATTTCATCATTTTGTTATCACAAATAACTACCTTATTATAAATATTTAAAGTTTAGATGAATTAGGTACCAGGAGTTCATCAGGGTCTTAGAGAGCGAAATAATCTCATTTTTCCCATTGAACACCACATAACTTGTTTAAAAAATATTTGTCGTGGAAGGACATTTAGAATGACGAAAAATGTTTTCTCTTTTTTTCTTACAAATATAATTTCCACAGGCATGCTTTGTGTAGGATTTGTTTGTTGAAAAGTAATGTATATATAAAATGCAAACTCTGATATAGTGTTAACTCTTGGTTATGACAGGTCTTCTAATAGCAGTGCAAAAAGAATATTTCAACATTCTTAATTATAAGGAGTTGCATTTCAATGATTGTGGCGACCGTGTTGCTCAACTATTACATGTTGAACTAGCTTTTCCGTTTTCAAAATGGCGAAATGGTGAAGTTAGGCAGGAAATTCTTATTGTTAACACTCACCTCTTATTTCCTCACGATGCAACACTATCTCTTGTACGACTGAAACAGGTATATAAGCGTTCAAATGTGATATACAAGAATTTTCCGGTTATTAGTTGTATTTTGAAATTTTAATTTTGTCGCAGGTCTATATGATACTTCAATATGTAGAATCTTATCAAAATGATTTCCAACTCAAGCCAATGCCAATCATGTTATGCGGGTAATTCAACTCGATATGGACTTCCATGTACTTCTTTTTCTTAAAACTATTGAACAATGTTTTATGTTTCATTTACAATGCTTTATTTCTCAGTGATTGGAACGGAAGCAAACGCGGACATGTTTACAAGTTCCTGAGGTCTCAGGGTTTTGTATCATCTTACGATACTGCACATCAGTACACTGATGCAGATGCCGATAAGGTCATTATTTAGCATTGTCTTTAGGGTTTTTCCTTTGAACAATTAGCCAATCACTCATACTCATTCTATATTATGTCGAAGCAGTGGGTTAGTCACCGAAACCATCGGGGAAATATATGCGCTGTTGATTTTATTTGGCTTCTAAATCCTGACAAATATCGAAAATTACTAAAAGCAAGTTGGAGTGAAGCAGTGTTTGGCATGTTCAAGGTATTCATATAATATTTGTTCTTAGACTTATTTTTACCATCTCTGTTAGGATTTTTACATGTATAAGGTTAGGCCACATGTGTTTCCTATACTACTTATATCGCAATCTTTATTTTCGTGCATCTGAGTTGTCGTTGACAAAAATTTCTCTATTTCTTCAGTATCTATTGCGGAGAGCTTCATTGACAGAGAGTGATGCATTCACATTTCTAAGGGCTGATAATGAAGATTGTATTACCTATTCTGGTTTCTGTGAAGCACTTCGACAGGTATGTTGCAGTATTCATTCACTGTTGAATTATCACTCTAAAAGTTCGTTTAATGAACGTGCTTGTCCGAGAAATCCAGGTGGTTATAAAGGTTTTTTTTTTCTCACTCTATGCAGCTCAATTTAATCGGTCATTGCCATGGGTTGAGTGAGGAAGAGATAAAGGAGTTGTGGGTCCAAGCCGACATAGATGGAAATGGCGTTCTTGACTATAAAGAATTTCTGGTAAATTATTTCACATAATCAACAGTATATCGACAAGAATTTGTTTCTGACAATTTCCACTTAACCACGAATGGTCCAACAAGAACAATTTAACATGCCTATACATAATAGCAGCCATCGAGACAAGCCGACAAAAATTGTCATTTTTTTAGTATTGTCTTTGTTTGATTTGATCCATGTACCTAATAGCAGCCATCGAGACTAGCCGACAAAAATTGTCATTTTCTTAGTTTGTTTGCTAATTACAGTCTTGAAATCATGTGGTTGCAGCAGCAAATATGGACTTCAACCGATGAAAACAAGGATAAGGAGCAAGAGGATAGTTCGAATGATGTTCAAGAACAAACTATTGGATTTAGTGTAAAAAATGCAGTTTTGTTCCCTCCCGAGGTAGAGAAAGGTAGATGGCCTGATGACTACTCTCTTTCCGATCACGCACGACTTACTGTTGTATTCTCGCCGATAAGAATGCCATGCTCCCAGATGATTTGCTGACACAATATTGCTTTTTGGTGCTATAGCTTAGGAGTTACTAATTAGAATTGAAACTTGTGTACATAGACATCACATGAAAGGGCAAAACAATGGGACGGGTTAGGAAAGATACGATTATAAGATATCTTTTCTAGGGAGATTTTATACATCCCTATGTTGTGATCGCTGCTGCATTATGTTGTTGACGACACATGTCTCAATTTGTTTTCCCCAAATTTTCTTGTCTGGCCTAAAGATTTAACAAAAGGAATCAAAGAAAGAAGAATGATTTGTTGTATATATAGTGTTTTAGATTTCTTAGGCGTCAGAGTTTTTTGTAGCATGTTAAGATGCACCTCTAGCTAGAGCTTCTTTGAATAGATGAGTGTTGTGACACATTGTATCTTGTAACATATTTTGCTCTTGATAGAGTATGCAAATTCAAATTGTATGAAAGTTCAATTAAATTTCATGTGGAAGAAAGGCTTCCTTATGTTTCTTGCACGCAACGCAACGCATAAAAAGATGGCCATCCAATAATTTAGTAAGATGACGGCGTAAACATGGTTTACACTGACAGTGAATATCCAGTGCACTAGTAAATACTATACATTTATCAAATTAAGCCTAAAAAGTACTTGATAAGTTGAGGTCTCGTATTTTTTTTGCAGTCAAAAGTACTGATAACTTCATGCTGCGGAATGCAAATTTGCAAACTGCTGTATAATAGTAATCAATAATGATAGTAATCTATAACTGTATTGAAAAAAAGTTTAATGGACATGCTATGTTATGTCAGTGTAAAATATTTTTACACGAACGCCCAATAGGAATCAATTATTTCTCCACATCATATAATTAGAGTGGGATCTAGTGGAATGATTTGACGGAATACATAGTTGACATTGAATGACATTGTAAAATCAGTGCATGTCTCATTTTCTCATTAAAAAATGAAAATTAACAACTAAACATATAGTATTCAGCATTGCAGATAAGCATGAAATGGAATATGAAGGAAATAAGTGATAAAGTTATAAAGCAAAGCAAAGCAAGCCAAGTGTTTGAATATGTTGGGGATATGATTTCATATGAAGATCTTTCAGCCACAAAATTGTGACATTAAGCTTCATCAGTCAATCCATGATTTACTTGCCTTTACTAACTAAAGAGCATTGCTAACTATTATTATTAGTATTAAAGTTTGATTCTCTTAGACCCTTTAAAGTGATATTGTTAATCAAAATATAAACACTCTAGCTTTTTCACCATCATCTTTTCCTCGGATGTTGCCAACAAAATTAAAAAGGAAGTAAAAGCAATCTGAATTCTGAAGTCTTTAAATATACACAGAGTGAAAAGAATAAAGTAAATTACATGCACACTAGAAAATATGGACCAAATTGCTTTTCAATTGCAAAAACTAGTCCATATAGCTCTCTGATAGTGTATGATATAATTAAATTTATAATAATGAATTAAAGATAAGTATGTTACAATTAATTTTATATCAAGTAAATTACTATAAATAATTTAAATAGCATTAAGTTGTAGTACTACTGATGAAGCCGTATACAACAAAAATGTAAAGCTTGCCATTTGCACCAACATCAAATGTGACTTGTTAACTCAAATAAAAAAGTAAGGGAGGGACATTGTAAAACACCTTGCTCTATTTTTATATACTGCTACTTGTGCTTTTACTTTTCTTTTTTGTCTTTGCCTTTTTTTTCTTCCTGCACGTGAGATGAGATGTTATATCATCCTCATAATTGCATCATATTATGCAAAAATTAAACCATTAATTTTGATTTAGTCGTGAGGGGTTTGAATATTATGTATGTAGTTCTAGGTTTAATTTTCATTACCTCCATTGTCAACAAAAAAAGAAGATCGTCGGGCCATAACATGAGTCTCGCTTGATTTACATTGATTTAGGGGGAAGTGTCGTTCTGAATTGTAGGACTCTTATACCACTATTGGGCCATAATCATGAGATTGAAGGGGAGTCTTATTGGATTAAATCATTACATTGGACTAAGAGAAACCGAACATCAAATTTTAAGACACTAAGTATATGATTTATCTCACTTATAAATCGGTTAATCTTTACTCTTCTGCACTTTGACACATCGCAACAAAGATATATATTAGAAGTATATGAATATAAATTCAAAAACTATTTATTTAAGAAAAAGTGAAGAATCTAGATTGACCATCCTCTACCAAATTCAAGAACAACACCCTTTTCTTTTCTGTCATGGAAAAACAAACCAAGAAGAAACAAGCAAAAGAGATATGAATGGATGATGTGTCTAAGCTATTTGCTAAAGAGACTAATAGAAGTATGATAAATTGATCATGTTAGTGATCAAGCGATGAGATCATTGATAAGCAAAAAAATGAGACCAGAATATGAGCTACAAGATGTGAGGTAGCAACGAGCTACTAGTATGAGTCACAATTCTCTGTATATGATAATAATAACTTTTATCAAAAGTTCTCCAACAATTTTGTTTTGCCAAAAGTTCTCCAACAATTTTTGGCAAAATGTATTTAAGTTTTATATTCATAACAGGTAGATCTTTTAAGGTTATTAAATAATTAATAGGTTCTTTAAATTTTACATTTGTAATAGGTCCTTTAATTTTTTTCGGTAACAAATTTTTTTAGACTCTTTGGAATTTTTCTATAATTTCAATTTTAAATTTTTCATAAACTTTCGTTTAAACCTTTTAAAGGATGTTAATTTATAAATGTGAATGGAGATTTACACATTAATTCTTTCCCATTTGACCTTCACGCGTGAAGATTACTTTTTTATGTTACGATGACAAGAAAAGTCTAAGAATAGGATCAGGTCAAAGTATGTTAATATTCATTTGAAAAATAATATATAATTTACAATTATTTTAAGTTGATGAAGTCCCTACAGATTCTTGGGAGATGGAGAGAGATAATCTATCAGCATTGTTGAACGGGGAACGAGAGAGTACTTCGCATCTCTTTATGCTCATCTAACATTCTGAAACATATCTTGTATTTTCATACTCAAATAAACTAAATAAAATTAATCTCATAGACATTTGCAAAAAAATATAGACAACCTTCTAAATAATATAAAATAAAAAAGGACATAGACAACCTTTAAAAGAAAAAAAGAGTCGGTTGGAGATGATTTAGCGGACAATCATCCTTGAGAGAATTCATCGCAATCAAAGAATCTTGGTATATTTTAATTTTATATATAGAAAACTATGATGCCAAAAAATCTTAAGGTCATGAAGTTTATAATGATTTTATATTTATAGAGCCCCTATGTAGTCCCGGAGAAGAATATACGAGAGAAAAAAAATCTCCTAATAGTGTAGAACGGTAAGAGAATGAATACTCTACATCTCGCTCTTTTTCGTAACATCTTTAAACTGAGGGAAGTTATTATACATAAGTGTAATCATTATGCATGATACATAAATCAATAACATCCATTAGATTGAGCATCCACATGTAACAATCCTAGCAAATCTCAACTCACACACTCACACATAATCTCACACCCCCCAAATTTCCCGCGCACCCCCAAATTTCTCGTGCACCCCCCAAATTTCTCGTGCCCCCAATTTCCCCCCCCCCCCCCATATTTCTAGTCTAAACCATTTTGCTGTGGGAATGGTTTCAGATATATACACTCCAAAACCATTAAGTGCATAAGATGATTTTGAAGTACAACATATAATTAGAATCATTATTTTTATATTTTTTGGGTACAATTATAATCATTATTTAAAATCATTTAACAATAATTTTGGTTTCTCATATAAGACAATCTAAACCATTAAATCACAATTATTGTTTCTATTCTAATTATAGGGTTGTACTCCAAAACCATTTTATGCACCTAATGGTTTTTTATTACAACAATCTGAAATCATTCCCACAGCAAAATGGTTTGATGATTTTTTATTATAATCATTATTTTTTTTTTGGGTACAATTATAATCATTATTTAAAACCATTTAACAATAATTTTGGTTTCTCATATAAGACAATCGAAGCCATTAAATCACAATTATTGTTTCTATTCTAATTATAGGGTTGTACTCCAAAACCATCTTATGCACTTAATGGTTTTTGAGTGCATATCTCTGAAACCATTCCCACAGCAAAATGGTTTAGGATAGAAATGTGGAGGGGACAAAAAAAAATAAAAATTGGGGGGCAAAAGTCATATGGGGTGTGCGAGAAATTTGGGGGTGCATGAGAAATTTGGGGGGTGCACAAATAACTTGGAGGGTGCACAAGTAAATTGGGGGGTGCATGCGTAATTTGGGGGTGCACTAAGTAACTTATGCATGGTGCATAAGGATGACTTATGCATAATAATCAATCCTCTTTAAACCTATATAATTCAAAAGCTATCTCAATTTTATCATATAATTTTAAACCAAATTACTAAAATAATATTTAAAAAGAAAATTATCCCGTGCACAACACGGACTAACATACTAGTAACATAAGAAAGAAACATCATAATCAATGATTAAAATAACTAGAACTAAAATCATGAAAAAACATCGTAGAGATGTGAACCAAGGACCTTGCACTAAAAAACATTAAAGAGTATCACTAATTTATTAATACACATTTTTTATAAGCCTATTGATACACAATTGATATTTTATGAATATTAAAAATATATTATTGTTATTATTTTTATTATTAGTATTATTATTATAGGGAGTTAAATTTTGAAATTGATGCCGCCGCACACCGGTCACATGGGTGTGAGTTGGCCCTGCATCCATGACTCAGATGAATTATGGATCAGAATTACCTGCTGTACAACATTCACGCTGTTTAATACAATAGTAAATATAGATAGTTAATTTGATATTAGATAATCTAGATCATTCACACGGTCAAATAATTTGAACTGTTGATCAAATCGAACGGTTCAGAACTATAACTGCATGAAAATCCTTTTGCATGAATCATTGCACTTCTTCTTTATTTCTCCATGCAAATAAACATTTTCCTAAGATTTATTAAACATTAAAAAAGACTAAATATTATACAAAATTAAAGAATAAATAATTACTTGGAATTAAATTAAAAGATAATAATTTTGTCTAAAAATAAATTAAAGTACTAGTATTTTTTTTTTGTTACAAGTACTAGGGGTTCAGTTTCTGTCCATAAATGAATTTATGGACCGTCCATAAAGCCTTGGACATAAAACACGGTAACACAGCCCAATTGCTAGTTACACCACATTTTACTTAATACACCGCACAACCCAAACCAAAATCATCATCACCAGAGCCTTGCTGCACCAACGTCACTGAAATCATCATCACCAACGTCACTGAAATCATCATCATCATCACCGTCACTGAAATCATCGTTCATCGCCGCCGCAAAACTCACCACCATCGCCGGCAACACAACAACATCACGAGAAGACTCGTCATCAACATTCAATCGAAACAACACAACAAATGATGAAATCAAAACAGGTTCGAAATGGTTTTCTTCCTCAATTTTTTTGTGCTTTCAAGTAATTGCAATTGTTTATGTTGTTGATATGTTGCTAAAATTAGTTTTGAAAGTGTATATGTTAGTTGGAAATGGTTATGTTGTTGAGTTTAGAAAGTAATTGCATTTGTTTAACCCTAATTGACAGTTTAATTTTGAATTGAAGAAAATGAACTCAAATAAATAGTTTAGAAATTGTATATGTTAGTTGGAAATGGTTTCAGGGTGTTGATTTGATTCACTGTATGTGTGTGATAAATTTTGGTGTGGAATGATTTTAGAGAGTTTAACTTCAAAAACATTAGATGTACATAAAGGTTTTCATCTTTAGTGATTATGTGAGATAGTTCACTGATTCATGTTGTACTTAATAGTTAGTGATTCATGGTGATAGTTCACTCTAACAAACCATTAGACAGTTCATTGAATTAGTGAAACCATTAGATAAATCTAGTATGATATGTATGCCAAATGAGGATTAGTTGGAACTTAATTTAAAAGGCTTACATAATATTGATTATGTCAGATTGACTTAATTAAAGGAATGGTTTTCATAATGTAGTTCATAGCCCTTGCATTCAATTGGATGATTTTAGGAATGATTTTCATAATGTAGTTCATAACTGTTATAAGTTGTGTTAGACAATAATGATAATTTTAACATGAAACACCAACCTTCATATGCTAAAAATAATATTGAAGATAATCTTACCAAGGTCAAAATTGAAATGCAGCACTGTCTAAGACTAAAGCCCTGCATATTTTGTTTTCTCTCTGCTATCTATTTTTGGAATGGATTCTTTTGCCACAAAATGGTTTCAGATAATTTTACTCTAAAACCATTAGATGTACTTAATGGTTTTTATCACATGATCTAACATGCTACATGATTAACTTATCATATGTTACTCATTTTTGTCTTGCTATATGAACATTTTTTTCACATTCATTCTGAATTAACAATATGCTAGAATGTCAATTGCTATACATTGAGACTTTAACGAGATTAAGGCTTGTTTATTTGTGGTAATGCTTAGAGTGGTTGATGATACGCTAACCAAAAGGTGGTTGAAATCAATGGGGATAAGGATCATTAATTAATAAGGCAAAATGAAATAGTGAATGTGAAAACAAAGTCGTGCTTTTTTTCTTCTGCTTTGGTTTGCATGCAAGTTTATGATATTGATATGCAAAGTGATGGTGGATGCATAATTACAGTCGCATAAGGGTAATTTAATAGTTAAAAGTTGCGTAGACATTTGATGTGTTAGAGTATGAGTTTGAATATGCAATATTTTTTATTTCCGCATTTAATGTGAGTTTTGCTGCTACAATGATTAAAAATAAAAATACATGTAAATATTTTTTATGTACTTAATATTTTTTAAATAAAAACCATTTTGCACAAGGAATGGTTTCAGACAGTTGTCCTCCAAAACAATTTGATGTACTTAATGGTTTTCTTTGATCCAGGTGGAAAAATCTAAGACCTAGAGCAAGGGCCAACCTTCAGTATTGGATTGACACAGTTGGATGATGAGAAAAGAAAGGACACTACTTCAGCATCCAGTAGTGATAAAAATCAGAAGCGAAAAACGGGAGAGGCAAAAGGTAAGGAAAAGAAGTAGCACAAAAAAGTGGATCTCAAAATTGGAATTTGTTCCACAATATTAACAGATCTAAGCAATTCAATAAAAGATTATGTGGAGAAGAAAACAACCTCATACTATGGCGAAATGCTTCCAAAGCTAGCACGTCCAAAATGATATGGCGTCACAAGATTTGGTGTCCTCCAATGAATTCTAATGTTGATGAATTTTTGGGTTGTAGTTCTTCACATTGCTGGATTAATGTTTTTCCTAGGTTAATTTTAATGTTTCTTCTTTTTATTGAGTTTGTTTAAAGATGTTGATTAATTTCTGGATTTGTATGAATTTCATGATGAATTTCCGGATTTGAAGTTTATGACGAAGTATATTAAATTTTATTGTTTGACATTAATACTGTCTTTATCAATGTTTTCTATATTACCATTATCGGCATCATCGACATTATCATCATCTGCTTTAAATTGGGTGAAATTCTTGAAACATGGTGGAAACCATTATTATTATTAAATGGTTTCAAGATGTTATACACTGAAACCATTAGTATTGTTAAATGGTTTTACATAAAGAGTATAACTGAAACAATAAGTATGGTTTAATGGTTTTAAATAGTGATTGTAACTGAAACCATAAATGTGGTTTAATGGTTTTGATGGTCTTCTATGTGAAACCAAAATAATTGTATAATGGTTTTGAAAATAGCAACAATCCCTATAAATGAAGATAATTTTTTGACACAAACAAAATTAATTCATTTCATTAATAATAAAAGGTTCAATACAACGTTGACGACAACTTTGGAGCCGCTTTCAAATACAACATTGGACCACCCTCTTGAGATAGTTTCACGCATAGCCTCCAATAGCGCGATAGCCTCACCTTCTGCTACAGTAACAGTGTGCCGGCAAATGTTCGTACCAAGAGCAAAAAACGCACTAGTAGAGTCACGAATACACCATCTCAAGGTTAAGATTTTGAGAAAAGCTTGCATCAACGTTACACTTCCACCAACCGTCACGCGGTTTTTGCCACCGGAGCAACTGATCTCCTTGATTTACACGTCTGGTTTACTGATATCAATGACAACATTGGATTTTTGCACCGTGTTGACTGCACGCCATTCTCCAATCATGTGAACCGCTCGCAATGCTACATCTTTCGCCGAATCCTTAACACTGTTCCAAACCCAATTGTTTCTATGTTGCCAACTACACCACACAACCATAGCAAAATTACCAACAATGGTCTCAGATTCAGCCCTGCACAAATCAAATATCACATTTTTCACATTGTTATAAGCATGTAATCTAGGCACAATAAAGTCACGCAATCCGAATTCATTCCACACTTGTTGACTATCACTACATCCAAAATAGAATATGCTAATCATCCTTTTCATTATTAGTACGACACTCACTTGGACACGGCACATACCTTCCTCTTAATGGAACCCGAGTAGGTAAGCACCCACAACAAATTCTCCAAAGAAGAGGTTTAGTTTAAATTAATTATCAAAACCTAGTTCTTAGATAATTGAGCAATTAAGCACCCTGAAACCATTATAAATAAGTGAATGTAATAGAATATTATTATTGTTAAATGATTTTAAATAAAGATTATACCCTGAAACCATTACTCTTGGTAAATGGTTTCAACATGTTATACACTGAAACCATTAGTCCTGTTAAATGGTTTCACTGTTGTGAACCCATTAATATATATACACTATGAGGGTAAAATAGATTTTTTAAATACTTAATATTGACAGATTATAAGTGAGTGTAATAGAACATTATTATTGTTAAATGATTTTAAATAAATATTATACCCTGAAACCATTATTCTTGTTAAATGGTTTCAACATGTTATACACCGAAACCATTAGTCTTGTTAAATGGTTTCAGTGTTGTGAACTCATTAATATATTGACTATGAGGGTAAAATAGATTTTTTAAATCTTTAATATTCAAATGTGATAAACATTCAAACCATTATTCACAACCTATAGTACACACTTATTCACAAATGCATTTCCATTTTTGCCTTAAACTATAGAACAAACGCGATAAACATTCAAACCAAAACTAATCAAATATAAAGACAATAGTTATGATTTAAAATAATCAAAACTAAAGCAACACAGTATCCCAATTAATCATCTTCCTGTGTAACACAACCACCACCTTTGTGTCTTGAAAGATTAGCAAATATCCCTTGGTTAATGGGTGGTAAGTAGCATAAAGTGTTGCTACCTTCAAGACTGTTGCTGCACATATAATTGACCATAATACATAAATTTGAAGCACTCTTTCAGCCACATCCATATATGGCACTTTCATCTTGTTGAAAATTAAACTTGAGCCATAGTGCAAAAAAGTAATCTTCAATTGACATGTGAGAACTTATAAAGATGAAATTTTTAATGACAAAAGAAATAATTTCAAATGCATAGCAAATTTTGACTAAGAATGTATTGAGCTTCATGCAATATTTCAGACAAACAAAAAATATGGCACTTTCATCTTGTTGAAAATTAAACTTGAACATTACCAAACTAGTTGAATTCAGTAACTTGAGTACTTGTCAGTTCTTTTTTCTACACAAAGGGCGACACAAGAGAAAACACCATTGATGGTTAATCATCTGAGATGATTTTGTCAAAAGCTCCAAGGTCAGTTTTGGATGTGCAAAGTGGATTTGCATTATTTCAAAACATAACAAGCCAATCTTATTACCACCAAACTTAGAAACACAACCTCTGCCATCTGCCTTGTCACCAAAATAACAATGACATTTTGTCATAATATAACTACACTCATCATAAAAAAACCATTCAAGCATCTCCAAGAGTGAACATGTTGCAATTCAATTACCATGTGAATATTGCAAGTAAGTGTCACTATCCTCAAGCATGTGACACTTTAGCATTTCATCAAACATTTGGAGGACAATAAAAAGAATTGGAAATGAATGCATATGTAGATACTGTGTAGTTCCAATACCATCGGTACATATAGAGGCAGTTTGAGTGACGATGATTAAACAGCAACCCAATCTGGCGGTTCTGGAGGTATCGGCAATGGCACTCTTGATGGAAATTGAACCGAAATAAAAACAGGTAGTTGCACAAGATCGTGTTTGAGAGACAGAGAAGAATTGAGAGTTTGTAGTTGCGGTGGCGGAGACGGAGAAGACGAGAATCACGAACGAGCGAGCAATCTAAGTGTGTGAGATCCAGTTGTGAGTGTGTGAACTGAAGCAGGCTAGGATTAGAACACGTGGAGTGTGTGATCTGATGGTTGCTATTGATTTATGCACCATCCATAAACATTTGGTTTATGGATCCTATCCTTTGCCCAAGTACTAGTATTATTTTTATCTAACAAAAAAAAATGGAAATCACTTGACCAAAAAAAAAAAAAAATGGAAATCAATATATACATACAGGGGTTGTGTGTGTTGTGTCTAGGTTTTCTTAATCGGTAAGTAAATAAGGGCTCCATCCATCCATCCTCCAATTTCGTCACCACGTGTCATCCTCTCATTTGCAGGACAACATGTCCTTTTTTCCCTCTTCAACCCTTCTTCTGACCAACCGTCCCAACTTTTTCACCCCAATTTACCCCTCCCTCTTTCCTTCTCCTCAAAGCTTCAGAATTCAGATAACAAGTACAGTTTAGTGGCACTTTCGTAGTTTCATCCTAAATCAAGGGTAAATCAGTATACACGGTATATACGATGGATTTAAACGCGGTTTCTTTCCCTACGTAACGTAACACTCTCTCCCACTCACAGCACACAACAAACACTATCACTCAAAAAACACTTTCTCTCTTCGTGTTCTTCCTTCTCCTACTTTTACTTATATTATTCTCATCATCTCATAAATCAAATATATATATAAAAAAAATACTACATGGACCATCACATCCTTAAATCCTCTGAATTATTCCATTGAATCTCAATTTTTATTTCTTTATAATAATTCACCAAGATCCATTCAAAGCTTCTCTTTCTTTCTTTTTTTTTATTAATTTTTTTTATGTTATGGGTTCTCTTGAGTGTGTTCCATCGCTTGATCATGGGATGGCGGTGTTACCTTTAAATTCGCTTCCGTTAGGGTTCCGATTTCGACCTTCCGATGAAGAACTCGTTGATTACTATCTACGTTCTAAGATCAATGGAAATGGTGATGAGGTTTGGGTTATACGAGAAATTGATATCTGCAAATGGGAACCATGGGATATGCCTGGTATTTCTTTTTCCTTTTTTACACTCATAACTTGATTTGGTAAAGTTGTATAATCTTCTCTTGTTTTGGTAAAGTTTAAAATTTTGTAGTTTAAGTTAATTCTTTGTATTTTTTAATCGATTGTTTAATATATGTATAGATCGTATACTTAAGGCTTGTTTGAATTGATTTATTTAAGATTATCAGATGATATAAGTATTTGTGAGATTGTTTATGACTTATGAGAGCTTTATGGAAACAACTTATTATTACATGATTGTAAGCTGTTTTCAGCTTATTTTCATAAGTTTTTCAGGATAGCTTATGAAAACAACTTTTAGCTTATATGAAAACAGCTTATTGTTTGTATGAGAAAAGTTTTATTTTATTATTTCTTATAGAATCAGCTTATAAATCTAGTAGGATAATCACTTATGCCGTAAACTTTCAATTAAGCTATTTATCCAAACAGGGCCTTAGCTTTTTTATTTTTGTTGTTTAAGGAATTGAGTAACAATTAAATGTTGAATTGTTTTTGTTTTATGTTATGTATTTTTTATATTATATTTTGCTGATTTTTAATCTCTTGGTGTGTGTTGGGTTTGTTGTAGGTTTGTCAGTGATAAGGAACAAGGATCCAGAGTGGTTCTTCTTCTGTCCACAGGATCGAAAGTATCCAAACGGGCATCGATTGAACAGAGCGACAACTCACGGGTATTGGAAAGCAACGGGAAAGGATCGTAGAATCAAGTCCGGAAACATCTTGATTGGAATGAAGAAGACTCTAGTTTTCTACAGTGGTCGTGCACCTAAAGGGAAGAGGACTAATTGGGTTATGCACGAGTATCGTCCCACACTGAAGGAGCTTGATGGTACCAACCCAGGACAGGTCCGTTCTATTCTGCTATATTTTTTACAACTAGCTAAGGAATTATATGAATATGATAACAATTACTAATTATTATTTTTTTGACTTGTATCAGAATCCATATGTCCTCTGTCGGTTATTTAAGAAAAACGATGAGAGCCTTGAAGTTTCAAACTGTGGTGAAGTGGAGCAAGCTACTTCAGCTCCTCTAGCTGCCAATTACTCTCCTGAAGAAATACAATCTGATCAAGCTCCTATTACGGCATCCACATCACAGGTCACAGAAGAGGATAAACAGCTGCCCTTTATCCCCGATGTCTCTGAGGAAACCATATCTAATGTTATAACCTCGGTCGATTGCCATAGTGATGGATATGATGCTCATGATGCCCAAAATCAAACTGTTAAACTAGCTGCAGAGGTTAGATTTATTAACTGAGCTAAAATCTATTATTACTAGTTATCGAGGTTTGATAATTCTAAGACATTTTAGTAATTTCTTTCTTTTACTTGTCTCATTCCCCCGGATATAATTTTAAATGCATTGGGTTTATTGATTTAGTACTTATACTTGATATTTTCTGCAGGAGGATCAGACGTCAATCTTGGACATGTATTATAACCCGAAAGACGGTCTATTATTAGATGACAGATTATTCTCCCCAGTTTTGAGGCACATGCCACAAGAATTTAATTATCAAGCAAACAATGAATCAGATGGTCAATGTGGGCTTCAATATGGTACAAATGAGATAAACATTTCGGACTTTTTAAATTATAATCTTAATTGGGATCAACTTCCTTGTGCGGAGTTCACTAGTCACCAACAGAACTTCTCCTTGTTTAATGTTAAAGACAATGGTTCTGGAAGTGAATCAGAAGCGGGTTCCAATATGACTGTAAGTAACAGACCCTAACAATTTAACATGGTTTTGTTGCGTCCTCTTTATAAAGTTAATCTTATTTTTTGTTGTAGTGTATGCAAGCTGCTTATCCTCAAGAAGCAATTGACAGAGGGTTTCCTTTTGCGATACCACCATCAATTAGCACCTTTGACCATAGTAGTGATGATCAAAAGAGCAACGTTGTACCATTGCAAAACAATTTCCAGACATCTTATTCATCGGATGTTAATTTTGGTGAAGTGTGCAATGTTGTCAATGGTTATGATCAACCAAGTAACTATAATAATACAGTTTTGCCTGCTGAGAGTGGAATCATTAGAAGGGCCAGACCGGCACGAGAGGAACAATTGAAGACAAATCATATGCAAGGTAATGCTCAAAGGAGAATTCGTTTGAAGGTTGAACATGTCGCAAATGGGAGTTGTACAGAAGAACAGCATAATTCAAAACCAAACATCGCAGTGGTAAGAAAAATTAGCTTATTTTGCTTGCAAGACTAAGGCTGTTTGTGCATGTTTTTGTGAGGTTTGTTTCTATTTTGCAGGAGAAGAAAGCTGCAGAAAATCATGCTGCCGATGCTGAAAGTGCCAGTCGTACTAGTCACGCGTATAAACAGCGGAAGGCATCCAAGTCAATTGACAATAGAAAGATTTCTCAGAAAGTTGCAAATGGAGGGGGGCTAAGAGACTTTTTATCTGTAGGAAGGGTGCCTTTCAGATCAAAGACTTCCTCAAACCGTGTCGCCTTGTGGTCTTCGGTTTTTGTAGTTTCTGCATCTGTACTGGTTTCATTAGCAGCCTTTACTAACATATGGGAATATATTAAATTTTGAACTGCTAGCAGGATCATTCCTTTGATTGTAATTTGTCTCCATTTCTTTTTTGGGCCAGTTGAGGGGGAGGCTGTAGGGTTTAACTTTCTTAACATTCCTTGAAACTCGATGTATGTGTGTGCGCGCAAATATATAGTTGGTGTATAATATGTATCACCCACCACCCAGTTGGCTAGTATGTAGACTCTGTCATTGTACATTAAGCTTTAAACAGTTTCTTCATTTTAAGCTTTCATCCGGTTTCACATTTTAAAGTTGTTGTTTATCTGTTGCATATTGCAATTTGAATAGCGCAATGATTTGTTGACAAGCATCCATTGAAACCTGTAGGAGCATTCTCCTGTCCATTTAGAAAGCGGCTATCTGAATCCTATACTCATCTTATCTTATGTACATTAAACTCAATTAGGATTCTCTAAAATCCACTTAATGGTGTCTAACCCGCCAAAATTAGGAACATTCAGGTGTAATGTAGGAAACCCAAGTTTCCAGTGATGAAAAATTGTGCTTTGATTTTTGGAACATCTTCAAAATCTAACCTATGAGAACATATTTGGTTTTGATGTCCTTATAAGGTTCTACCATATCCATGGTGGAACACTCCCAATTTTGAGATCAATTAGCTGCGGAAGAAGCTTTAAAAAAAGAGAACTAGTTGAGGTCACTTGTTTTATGCTATTACTACGTGTCCGTTTGTGTGATCGATATTTTTTAGTTTGTTTGTTGTGATCGATATTCTCTATTGTGCAAATATAAATAACTACTTAATCTCATTTTTTATTGGACTTTAGTTAATTGATAACTACTTATCCTCCTTTTTTGTTGTGGCTACTTATTAAGAAGAAAAAAATATTTTTTTTTACTATACAAAAACTGAAAACCTACTTTTATGTGGAAGTTGTGCTTAGTTGTTTTTTTTTTTTGTTTTTTTTAAGGGTAAAATAGAAATATTGAAAAAGCCATCCAAAAAATTTGTATCCCCTTTATATATTAGTATAGATATATTTGTTGAAGTCTCTAACTTGCAATGCAATCAAATAAGCTTGTAATATAAACTTTTGCTATTATATACCCGTCACCCGTTTACAAAACCGAGAAAAAAATAACCAGCGATGGGTGGATGTGGATCCATTCAGGTTAACGGGTCAATGAGTCTGTCTTGCAAGTTTAAATAGATTGAAAGGGTCGCTTTTACGTGTTGGATATTCACCCATCAAAATTCGAACTCGTCTCATACTATACTCTGTAGAAACATGCAACATCAGTAATTATTTTGTACTAATTTTATTTATGTAGATATAACATGAACCAACCATATAAAATTAGAGCTTAATAGATATGTACAGTCGTTATAAATTAATTTTACACGAACAATTAATGAAAATGATGTAATGTTCCATATCACATCAATAAGGTGGAGTAAAATGGGTGATATGGCGAAAATCATGGTGGGAATTGGTTAAGTGTGTAATGTTTTTCTACTCTATCTACTTATATCTATTAAACTCATAAAATTAAGAGAAAACAGAAGATACACCGATAGTGTAAAATAATTTTATACCGACATCCAATGAGTAGTTTGTATTCCACCAAATCACATAAATATTTTAAACTTATTTGTATGACATAGCAAATTAGTAGTTTCTTATTGAATGATTGTATAAAAAAAGAGTTTAACGAATACACTCTGTCAGTGTAAATTAATTTTACACCTTCATCTAATAGGAATCAAACATTTGTTCATGTCATACAATTGTAGTGGGATATAAGAGTTTAATGGGCATACAAGTAAAATTGTTTTACACCGACATCCAATAAGAAACCATCATTCATCCATGTCATATAAATAATTTTAAAATAACCATACATGAGTAGGGTGATGTGGCAAATTGGTGAATTTTTATTGGATGTCTGTGTAAAACTGTTTTGCAACGACCGTGCATGTCCATTAAATCCTAGGAGTATAATGGGGTAATTTGACAAAAACGCTTGATATTGATTGACAGTGTAAAATTAGTTTATAATGTATATACATTTTTCTCTAACAAAAATTTTCTCTAAAATTGCACCCAAAAAAAAAAATTCTCTAAATTTTTTTAACAATTTAAGTGCATATCCATTCAACTCTAAAATTAATGACTACAATTCATTATAGTGCGATCTTGGTCCGTGTTTTTAGGCCTAACCCGTTGTCCACCCCCACTCACTCCTTCTGCTTTTCCAATTTGACACATTATCACCATCATGCCCAGTTATGGAAACTTCCCCTACAATCTTCAATATATTTTCCTTGTATTTCTCGATCATCCTTAGCGATGCAAATCTGGATCTCGCTAAGTTCAGCGCAACAATTCATTACTTTCACCGGAACATAATTAACCTTCGTCGGACCAACATTTACGCTTCCCTCCGTCACCACCAAATTCTCGGTCGGACCAGGACCATCAACTCCATTTCCAACAAGTTCTTAAGCATGCATCGCAAATCCACACAAATGAGACCATACTTGGATTTGGATTTAGATCCTCTCAACCAAAAAGCTTAAGGTTATGATTAGATTAACATCTGCACCATTCTTATAATTCCTATTTTTGTCTGTTGCCAATTAGATTCAATTACTGCTTAATCTTAGGTGTTAAGCTTAATCTTCTACTGCTTATTGATCAGTAATAACTGTAACATCAATTAGATTCAATTACTTTCATTTTCTTAAATTATTAGGTGTTAGGTTTTGGGCTAACCATGGCAAGAAAATGCTTTCATCTAGATATTTGTAACCCAGCCTTGCTAAATTACCTACTTAACCCTCCACAATCACCTTCAATCTGGTACAAGTTGATGTAGATAGATTCTCTAGGTTATTAGCTAATGAATTGTCTTTTGTTTAGTGTCGTAGCACATGCTTTCTTTTGTTGGTGTGTTTGATGTTCTGATCCCGACCTTTGCATTAAAGGAAACTGCGAGATGTCTTTTCCATCCCGATGAGGAGGGAGCTAGAGGTGCTTCAAAAATGATAAAAACAACGAGGTCTTCAAGATGTCGAAGCAGTTTTTGCTGTTCATATTGATGCTATGACATCTACCGGAGCAATGGCATCGATTCCAGGGCCTTTTACAGCTGCTGGATGCATCTTCGAGGTGAAAATTGTAGGTGGTCATGTTGCATTTTCCCAACCGACTGTTGATCCACTGCTGACTACATTACTTACAATATTAGCAGTGCAACAGCTTCTCTCACGGGAAATTGATCCTCTTCACAGTCAAGTATGTGCTACTCTCAATCTTTACTTTTACAAGAAGATTTATCCATAGCATTTAGTTGCAACAAGTTCGAACGAGAAACCTTTTCGAAACTCGTGGATCTGTCATCAATCATGCATCAACTTTTATTCTCTAGTTTTTCTCTTTGGAACTTGGTTCTTTTATATAGCTTAAAGTCTAGGTGAATTTATCTTCATTTTTTTAAGAAAAACTTTATTTGCTCCATTATGTCTAGAACAATGCTTATTCTTACGAGATGAGGCTGATAACAGAATGCAATAATAGCATGTGGTGAGAAATAACACTTTACATAGAATAACAGCCAACTTTGTCATGTTTGGTTAGCCAGAACTTGATTGGTTAAATATCCTAGCATTTTCTATTTCATAAAGAAATTCTTTGTAAGAAATAGTAGAGCTGTTATGTCTAGGCTTATGCTATTGCATTGCTATAAGCTTTCAACTAACTATGCCAAAAAAGTTGGTATAACTTCAATTTCAATGTCAAGATGACAACTGACCAATATAAATTGGCTACAGGTACTGTCTATTACTTATGTTCAAGTAGGGTGTGCATTAAACGTGTTCGGAAAACATGTACGACTAAGGAGCCAGTCCACGGCAAGCATGCACCATTTCAAACAGCGATTAAAAGAGGTATAACAATGACAAGTTAAGATACTAGTATCATTTATATAAATGAATCACTTTTACTAGTTTTTAAAAAGATCTCTAGTTTATCTTCCATTTGCCTCATCTCCTCGGTTGAGTGAATGCATAGCAAGAGTGCACTTCTTTGTTGTCAATAGAAAATACATAAAGGAATTTGATAAAGACATAAAGTGGCAGTGTTGAATTGTTGGGTGTTATAAACTTATAACTCTCTGCTTGTTGCATTAATCATCTATGACAATATATTTAGTTTTATTTTCTCCATGAAATGTTCTCTTTCCCTCCCTTAATTTGAAACTGTTAATTTCAAACCTAGGAGCACCAAGATGGCTCCCCGAGTGGCAGGTTACTCCGCTGAGCCAAGTGGCATCACATTCCAATATTTTTTCTCTGCTATTATTTTTTCAGCTGTGAAGATTCAATTATGTAGCCTGCATGTCTAACTGTCCTGAAATTGAAGATTCAATTATGTTGATTCATAAATTGATTCATATGGTAAGCTTCTATGTTATTAGCGCTTAATTAGGTTGTTTATCCAAACTTGTTTAGCTTATGTTGATAGAAGTGATTCCTGGAATATTGTTTCTATTGGAATAAGAAACGAGAATGTAGGATCAACTCACTCCCCACACTTTCCATTTTTATTTCTTGAGGAGGAAGTTCTTTCAATTGGCGTAGCTCTGCACACTGCTGATGCCGAGTTGTATTTAAACGAGCGCAGTGTTTGGTTCAACTACTTTAGTTATTACTGATATTGGGTTCCGAGTGCTCAACGAGTTAGTTTTTTTTTTTATTATTATTATTATTATTATTATTATTATTATTATTATTATTATTATTATTATTATTATTATTACTATAATTATTATTATTATTTCTATCCGGGCCGTGCTCTTTACTTTACTTAACTGGTAAATAAATAAATAAAAAATATATGGGCCATCAAATCCTTAAATCCTCTGAATTATTCCATTGATCTCAATTTCTCCTTCAGCGCTTCTCTTCATTTTTTTATCAATATTTTTTTATGAGATGGGTTCCCCTTCTCTTGAGTGTTGTCCATCGCTCGACGATAATGGGATGGTGGTGTTGAATCTGAATTTGTTTCCAGTAGGGGTCCGATTCCAACCTACGGACGAGGATCTTATCAATTACTACCTACGTTCAAAGATCAATGGTAATGGTGACAAGGTTTGGGTTATCCGAGAAATTGATATCTGCAAATGGGAACCCTGGGATATGCCCGGTACTTCTCTTTACTCTTTTCCACTTATAACCTTCTCTTGATTTGGTAAAGTTGTATAATCTTCTCTTGATTTGGTAAAGTTTAGAATTTTATAGTTTACAATTCATAGATTCTTAGTTTTTGTTATTAATCGTTTAATAATACGCATAGATCATATACTTAGGGCTTGCTTGGATCGACTTATTTAAGATTTTCTGCTGATGTAAGTACTTGTGAGATTGTTTGTCAGCTTATGTATACAACTCTTGTGAGATTGTTTGCTTGGATCGACTTATTTAAGATTTTCAGCTGATGTCTATAAGCTGTTTTCAGCTTATTTGCATAAGCTTCCGGATAGCTTATGAAAACAACTCATAGCGTAAATGAAAACAGCTTATCGTTTCTATGCTTTTTATTTTGACTTTATTTTATTATTTGTTATAAAATTAGCTTATACATAAGTACTGGTAGGATAATCACTTATGCTGTAAACGTTCAATTAAGCTATTTATCTAAACAGGGCCTTATACTGTTTTTGTTGTTTAAGGAATTGATTATGAGGATTTGAGTAACAAATAGGTGTTGAATTGTTTATTTTATTTTGCTGATTTTTGATCTCTTGGTGTGTGTTGTAGATTTGTCAGTGGTAAAGAGCAAGGATCAAGAGTGGTTCTTCTTCTGTCCTCAGGATCGAAAGTATCCAAAAGGGCATCAAATGAATAGAAAAACAAATTGTGGGTTCTGGAAGGCAACGGGAAAGGATCGTACAATTATGTCTGAAGCAATCTTGATTGGAATGAAGAAGACTCTAGTTTTCTACAGTGGTCATGCACCAAATGGGAAGAGGACTAATTGGGTTATGCACGAGTATCGTCCCACCCTGAATGAGCTTGATGGTACCAACCCTGGACAGGTCCATTCTATTCTATTCTCCTATTTTTACAGCTATCTAAGGAATTATATGAATATGATAACAATTACTAAATTGTTCATTTACTATTTTGACTCTTATCAGAAGCCATATGTCCTCTGTCGATTATTTAAGAAAAATGATGACAGCCTTGAAGTTTCAAACCGTGGTTGTGGTGAAGTGGAGCAGACTACTTCAGCTCCTTTGGCTGCCAACTATTCTTCTGAAGATATACAGTCTGTTCCAGCTCCTGTTATAGTATCCCCACCACAGGTCATGGAAGAGGATGTGCAGCTGGCCGTTGTCCCTGATGTTTCTGGGGAAGCTCCTTTGGCTGCCAATCATTCTTCTGAAGAAAGACAATCAGATCCAGCTCCTGTTACAGCATCCACATCCCAGGTCATGGAAGAGGATGTGCAGCTGGCCGTTATCCCTGATGTCTCTGGGGAAACCATATCTACAGAGGTTAGATTGATTAACTGAGCTGTGATCTATTATTTCTAGTTATTGAAGTTTGATAATTGTAAGACATTTTAGTCTTTTCTTCCTTTTACTTGTCTCATTCCCCTGATACAATTTTAAATGCATTGGATTTATTGATTGAGTACTTATACTTGATATTTCCTGCAGGAGGATCAGACATTGAACTTTGGCATGTATTATAACCCAATAGACGGTCAATTATTTGATGACAGATTTTTCTCCCCCGATCTGGCGCATATGCCGCCAGAATTTAATTATCAAGCATATAATGAGTCAGACCGTCTATGGGAGCTTCAATATGGTACTAATGATATATATATTTCGGACTTCTTAAATTCTAATCTTAATTAGGATCAACTTCCCTGTGAGGAGTCCAGTAGTCACAAGCAGAGCTTCCCCTTGTTTAATGTTAACGACAATGTTTCAGGAAGCAACTCAGTTGCTGGACCCAAAATGACTGTAAGTAACAATTCTTATGCTCTGTATTGTTTGGTCAATCTGGGAAGGTTTTTCTGTGATAATACACATGCAGTAGTTTCCTATTCTCCAGTAGCAGCTCTAACAGTTTAACATGGTTTTGTCGCGTCTTCTTTATGAATTATGATGTTATTCTTATTTTATGGTGTAGTGTATGACTGCTGAAACACGAGACGTACAATTGAAGACAAATCCAATGAAAGGTACTGCTCAAAGGAAAATTCGTTTCTCAAAGATTGAACATTGCTCAAATGGAAATTGTACACAAGAACAGCATTGGTCAATTGACAATAGAAAGATTTTTCAGGATGTTGCAAATGCAGGGGTATTAAGAGACTTTTTATTTGTAGGAAGGGTGCCTTTCAGATCAAATACTTCCTCAGCCACACCACCTTGTGGTCTTCTGTTTTTGTAGCTTCTGCTGTTCTAGTTTCTTTTGTAGCATTTACCAACATGAGAATACAATTTTGAACTGCTAGCAGGATCATTCCTTTGTTTGTAATTTGTCTCCATTTCTTTTTTGGGCCAGTTGAGCGGAGGCTGTAGGGTTTAACTTTCCTCAATATGTGTGTGTGGCTGTGTGCATAGTCAGTATATGATATTTATCACCCGCCAGACCACTACCCTTGTTGGCTAAACTGACTCTGTTGTTTGTACATTGAAGTTTTCTTCCAGTTTCACCTTTTAAATTTTTTGTTTTTCCATTTCATATTGACACAAGGGATGGATTAAAATTGCAATTCGATAGAGCGATGGTTTGTCCAAGGATGGATCTACCCGTCGACAAATATCCATTGAAACTGGTAGGAGCACCCTTCTGTCCATTTAGAAAGAGGCAATGTGAATAATCTAATATCTGATGTCCATTAAAACTCAAAACTAGGATGCGATGAAATAACATTTCAGATGCCATGTAGGAAACCCAAAAGTTTCTGGCGGCGATTTAATTTCCAAAATCTAAGCTAATAAAGCTATGATAGCATCTTTGGTTTTGATGTCCTTTGTCGAAGGACCTGCCGTATCCACGGTGGAACACTCGATGAAAGGGCCATTGATAGAAAAGGTAGGACATACTAGGCATCTTTCTTCAACAATAGGTATCCGTGGAACACTCGATGAAAGGGCCATTGATAGAAAAGGTAGGACATACTAGGCATCTTTCTTCAACAATAGGTATCCATCCTCCTAACAGTTCTTTGTTTTTTCTTCTCACTTCTAACGTTCTATATAGGCTTGAATATTATCATAACAAACTAACCAAAGTACAAATCGAGAGTACAACTCAACAAAAAGAAAAAAGAACAATGCACCAAACCAAAATGACCAATTAACAACTTAGAATAACGCCACTATACGTAAATGTCATGGTGATTTTTCTTTTTGAGATTTACCTCTCCATAGGACTACTCTTCTCAGTGGGTGTCAAAGTCATTGTCGCCCGTGTGTTTGGCTCTTTGCTTGACGATTGTTGTTACCGGTCTCCTCTCCAACGCGAAGATGTCCTTGAAGACCTTTTGGGAGCTTCAGTGACAACGACGTTCCCCTTTCAAATAAGCATTTACCGTAATTACCATGTTTATCTGGTCATGGTATTTCATTTTCAAGTGAATGATATGACTCTCAAGGAAGGCAGAGTTGGTATTTCTAGTATGGTGTTGTAAACGAATTCACACGGGACCACTAGTAAATGGACTTCTATGGTCCTCCTAGGGCCCACCGTTCTCTCGCAACCAACATCCACAATGAAGCTCAAAGCACCTCGTGGCAGGGTAGCTACTCTAAACCCCTGAGTCCAGTTTTAGAATACGACGTTAAATCCTTCCCTCACAATCCAAAGTCGAAAAGATGTAACAAGAGTTGCCTTTGTTCACGATTACCCGAGAACTGTCGTGGTTAGCGATCATAGGCATGATCACCATGGGGAATGTTTTGTTAGGTTTCCCTCCAATGTAATCTTCGTCGCTAAAGCTGAGGATTGATCTCATGAGGCAATGTTGCTTCAAAATTCCGTCCTCTGGTTGCTTCCATTTGCATGGTGCTGCTGGTAGTTCAGCGTAAGCCTCCCGTCCTCGTACGATGGAAGTGACCCTGACCATAAGATTCAGTGTTGCGGCGGTGCTCCAACTGTTTCTGCGGCGTAGTGGCTAATCTTCATTGATCTACCACCGATTGCTATGAGCGGTGTGTACCTGCCTAGATATCTGCACATGAAGTTTCTTCTGGAATGCTTATTCTTGATGTATTTTATCACCTTAGCGTTGTAGAAGGTCAACAAGTTGCGAGAGCAATTCCACTGTTGATGTGCTATCTTGGGAGCTGGACAAGATCTGACACTATTTTGATGCGGTGTTTCTGATAGGAAGTGGAGGAGGATAAACCTCTTCCATCGAGGTCTCAAGCTTAAAGATTCAGGGAAAAATCTTCCCATAGACGGTGCCACTGATATGCATTGGGCAAAACTAGATGACTCCAACAGTGAGACTCGAGACAGTTACAGTGGAGATAAGATTTTGGTATAGTGGATTAGGTGGGAAAGGTACCTTTAAAAGACGTTAGCACTTCAACGCTCAAGTCAGTATGTGATTAAGGAAGAGTGAAGTGAAAAATAATTGAATTGTGTACCTTGACGCCAAAGCTTGCCTTTATATAGGTGGAGACAGTTATAACCGCTTGTGACAGCTGACGACAATTAACATTTGCGATGAGGAGAGCCGTTAAGATGAATCTAATAGTCCACCGCCTCCGCAAATGAGTATATTTGAGATGGATCTAGAGCACTTGAGCCACGTATAATAGACTTTGATCTAGTCAGAAACAACTACATATATCAATTCAGTTGACCTACATGCCTCTTATAAAAAGAACCGAGTAAGATATAATTTTTTTTTTATCCCATAGATGAAAAAAACCTAAGAATATTTTTTTTTGTATAGATAGACGAAAAGACAATAATCACCAGAAACTCACACAGAACTAGGGGTGAGCAAAAATATCGTAATCGACCGAACTCATTCTAACCGAGGTTAAGTTGGATGTATCTGTTTACCCCGATTTTTAGTAAACAACCGCTAGTTTGATTATTACAAGAAGGATCAACTAGTAAATCCTGGGACATATGTATTGTGCAGAAGATGATGAAAACATATTCATATCTTTTTGGGTTAAATCGGATAAGTTGATAAAAAGTAAAAGCATTTGACGCAGTCAAATAGTTTGGTTTAAAGTAAAATGCTTCAAAGTTAAATTTGCAGAAAACTTGTAAATGAATTGCAAATAAAGTTTAAAGAGAAACTTTGAAAAGTAAAACATGCAATGAAATAAATTGCAGAATGTTTAAATTGCAGAAAAGCTTTAAATTGCAGAAAGCTTAAATGAAAGTCAAGTAATCAATACTTGAAAGATAAATTGCATTTGACAATGTAAAAATGTTTACAAAGGATGGTACACAGATTCGTACATGTTCCTGTTCGCATTCATTTCGCTCGTTGACATGGGTACTCTGAATTTCTAAGGAATTTGCATGTATTATGAATTGTGGACCTGTTTCTTCTATCAGAAACTAATATTTATAGACAAACTAGAATAACTGCTATAAATCTACAATTTGCCTAACTATGCTCCACGTGTCTTGACAATTTGAATTCCCTTTGACACCTGGCAAACCCTTCAAACGTTACTCATTTTGAATATTTTGCTAAGTCCAGAGTACGCTTCTTTCGTTCTGCACAGTACGTTAGACAAACAAACATACACACGTACATATATATACATATATATAGTTTTCGACCATTACCAGTAACTGTCGAAAATATGTTATCTTTACAAATAATCCCTTGCCGAACTCGACAGGCTTATTCAGACAACAAACGTTCTGTCGAATTCGACAGAACTCTAGGCCTTGACAAGCAACTTTGCATATTAAAAGTTTCTGATGTCAAATGCCTTGATCTTCTCTTGATTTATTGCCAGAATCAGTTTCCAAGAGAATATTAAAAGGCAATAATATACATTAAATGAGATTTCATCATCTCATTCCAATTCATTAATGCCTGTCGAAAATACAGGCTAACAAATTGCCCCCTCAAAAATGCCAATTCGACTGCATGTCAGATACAAAAGAAAGAAATGACAGTTTTGAAAATACTCACCTTTTCCAATTCTGCACGTTTACCAAAGACGGCGTCTGATACAGATATCAGTTCGACAGTGAGGCAGGATTCTTTGCTCCTCAAATTGCACACAGACTACGTCAACCAAGATGTTTTTGCCTTAATTGAGGCAAACCCTAGCAGTGCATTTTCTCACTTGGGCTTCTTGAAAAAGCTCCATAATCCTTTGACAGATGAGGCCACACTTAGCAAGGTTATTCAACTTGAAAACCTCATTGATGGTTTTACTCAAGCCATTCAAAGGAAGAAAATGAATACCATGAAGCTGGAAGCTCAAACCCATGCTCACGTTGCATTGGTCGAAAAGGCCAAGACTGCTCAGGCTAATGTCGAACGCTTTGAGAAGGAGATCGAGTCGAATGCTGAGCTGACTGAATACAACCAGAACATTGCTGCTTGGGAGGGTGAGATTGCAGAATTGCACTTGAAGATTCAGAGTCTCAATGCTAAGATTGATGCAGAGAAAATCAAACGTGACGAAGCAAAGGCCAATCTTACTACTGCTGTTAAAGCCTGGATTGACAAAGAGGCTAACGAGGGCATCAAATCCTTTAGTGCTTCAGCGGCAGTGGAAGAAGAAATTCAGAATCTAGAGAAGTCGAGCAAGGTTCTCGACAAAGAGGTTTCTTCGTTCAAGAGTTTGTATGAAGATTTGAAGAAAAATTTTAACTTGTAATAATTTTAGTTTTACTTTTGAACAATTTGTCGAAGTTTTTGGTTTGTAATTTGACAATGCCCATTTTGTGGCGAACGACTTTATGTCCACCATTATTTCACCATGTCTCAAACTTTATTCTTCGTTAATTTTTATCTCTTGCAACGCTGGTTTATACTTTTCAAGTATTTACCATTTATAATTAACGAACGTCATTCAATGGTTATTTTCTGAACCTTTGAATTCTTTTGGCATTATTTCAACAACACAAAAAACTGAGCAGTCAAAGACACCAAAACGAGACAGTCAAGTCAAAGGGTGATAACAACGAAAACTTGTTAAAAGAATCGTATTAATGACTATGTTGACCCACAAGACCTGAAGGCACTATAAAAAAGGAGTGTTCTTTCTCATTTTACTCATCCAGAGTAATTGAATAACCTCTCCAAAGAATCAAGCAATGGAAAAAACCATTACTAAAGATGCTTCGTGCTCCAAAGAGAAGAACAAAAAAGGTGCAGAACCTTGGCGTTGCGAAGAGAACAGGTTACGCTATGAAAGAAACAAAGAAGAGTTCATTTTAACAGAATCATAGGAAGAAGAATTGGGCTCCGACCTGGAGGAGTTTCTATGGACACATGAGGAAAGACTGGACGAATACCCACCTGAGGTCCAGAAACTTGCTGATATAGCAATATCTCTTTATAGGGGTAAAATGAAGAAGGTAGAGTCAGAGGTTTCTAAACCTAAGGCTCAGCCTAAGTAGTGTTGTATTCTCATGATGTACCAAAGAACTTCTCTATTGCAATAAAACAATACTGTTCTTCTGCTTTTGAATTATGGCAAATTTTAATTATTGCCATCTTGTTCTCATGTTTAATTATTATTCTGCGCTTATTTTTACTTCGAGTAGAGCAGGTTTGTATTTCTTCAAATATTTCCCATTTATACCCAAAGTACGTTTCTCAGGAGTTAACTCCTCAATTTCATATGCGCCATTAGAATAAACTTGAACAACTTTGAATGGTCCTTCCCAATGTGGTGACCACTTACCTAAGACTCTGTCTTTTTTGTCCATTGACAAGATAACTTTCCAAACCATATTTCCAACACTAAAGGTTTTGGACTTAACCTTTTTATTATAAACTTTAGTGACTCTCTCTTTCTGTCGAATCAACATTTCTAAAGCTTTGATTCTCTCTTCATCCAAATCAACTAATTCATCTAACATCATATCCCAATAGTGATTTCTTGGAATTTCTGCCTGTCTTTGAATTCTGACTGATTGTAAGTGTATTTCGACCGGCAAGACTGCATCATGTCCATATGTTAGACGAAAGGGTGTGGTGTTAGTTGATTCTTTTGGAGAATTCCTACACGCCCATAAGACTTGATCCAAAGTCTTGTTCCAATTTCTAGGCTTTTGGGCAATGTGCTTTTTAATCAGACCAATAATGATCTTATTAGCAGCTTCTACTTGACCATTTGCTTGGGCATAATATGGTGTAGAGGTTAAAAGTTTAAAGCCAGTTTGTTGAGCAAATTCAACCATCTTTCGCCCAGTAAAAACTGACCCTTGATCTGTAGTAATAGATTCAGGTATACCAAATCTATAAATGATGTGACTTTGTATAAAACTAATCACTGCTTCTTGGTCAACATTTAGCAATGGAACTGCTTCTATCCATTTGGTAAAATAATCTATACCAACTAGAATATAGCGTTGGTTTTTGGACGAACTTGGTTTAATTTCACCAATTAAGTCTAAAGCCCATCCTCTAAAAGGCCAAGGTTTTACTATTGAATGGAGTTCACTTGCAGGTACGTGTTGTATGCCTGAATGTCTTTGGCATTCTTGACAACCTTTGGCAAACTCTATACAGTCCTTTAAAATTGTTGGCTAATATACACCTTGTCGAAATAACAACCATTTCATTTTATGGCCTGCCTGATGGGATCCACATGCGCCACTATGCACATCAGATATAGCCAAATAGGCTTCAGTTTCACTTAGACATTTTAGCAAAACTCCCTCAGGTGTTTTCTTCATTAGTTCATTCCCAATAATGACATAGCTCAAGGCCCTATATTTTATCTTTCTATTGGTCATTCCATTTGGATCTCGTAAGTATTCGACAAGTGGTTTTCTCCAATCAGTATCAGATAAATTGTCAATGGCAAAAATTTCAAAAATTTCTGTATTTTCGTCGGAGTCATAAATGGTATCTTGACCATTGTCTTGTGGTACATCTGCCCCCACAAGTTTTGGCATTGACAATTCCAAAGGAGCAGGTTGATCAATAATGAGTTTATCTTTGATTTCAATCAACTCCTCAAGTTTCTCATTGGAAATTTTATAACCAGAAGCTATTTGAGCCAAATCATTGGCTTCTTGATTTTCTATACGAGGCACATGTTCAATGGTGACTTGGTCGAAACGTTTTAACAAAGAAATTGCTATGACAAAATATTTCATCAAGTGTTCTTTTATACACTTGTATTCTTTTGTCAATTGTTTCAAAACCAATTCTGAATCACCTCTGACCAAAATATTTTTTGCCCCCAAGTCCAATAAAATTTCTAAGCCAGTTATCAAGGCTTCATATTCTGCTTCATTATTTGAGCAGAACCCATTAATTTTATATTTGAACTTAGTGGGAATTTTGGAAGGGGAAATGATTAGAATCCCAATTCCAACTCCATGTTTATGTTTAGAACCATCAAAATACAATTTCCAGGGTTGTGATTCTACATAATTTTGTGGAGTTTCTATTGCAGAATGATCTGCTATAAAATCAGCCACAATTTGGCCTTTGACTGCCTTTAAAGGTTTATAAGTTAATGAATACTCTGTCAAGGCTAAGGCCCATTTTCCAATTCGACTATGCAAAATTGGTTTAGATAACATATGCTTAATGATATCACAATGAGAATAAACAAAAACATCAACAGGCTTTATATAATGCTTGAGTTTTATACAAGAGAAATACAAACATAAGCATAATTTTTCAATACTACTATATCTAGTTTCAGCATCATTTAATACCCTACTTAAGTAATAAATGGCTTTTTCTTCACCATTTTCATCTTCCTGGGCGAGCATACTACCCAGTGTCGAATCTGATGCTGAAATATACAACTTCATGAATTTGTTCCTTATTGGAGGCATTAACATTGGTGGCTTCGACAAATAACTTTTGATTTCGTCAAAAGCTTGTTGTTGATCTTGCCCCCAAGTGAAAATTTCTTCTTTCTTGAGACGAAGCAGTGGTGAAAATGGTTGAGCTTTACCACTTAAATTTGAGATAAATCTTCTCAAGAAATTGATCTTCCCAAGTAAGGACTGAAGTTGCTTTTTAGTAGTTGGAGATTTCGTCTCCATGATAGCCTTCGTTTTGTTTTGATTTATTTCAATGCCCTTTTTGTGCACAACAAACCCAAGGAAATCTTCTGCATTAACACAAAAAGCACACTTTAATGGATTCATTTTTAATCCATATTTCCTCATCTTTTCAAAAGATTTTTTCAAATGATCTAAATGATCAACACTTGACGAGGATTTGACAACTATGTCGTCAATATACACTTGCATGAAAGTGTCTATGTACTCATGGAAAATTAAATTCATTGCTCTTTGATAAGTAGCCCCAGCATTTTTCAAACCAAAAGGCATTACTACCCATTCATATGTGCCTAATGCCCCTGGGCATCTAAAGGCTGTTTTGGGTACATCATTTTCAGCAATGAAAATTTGGTTGTAGCCAGAGTAACCATCTAGCATACTTAAATATTCAAACCCGGCTGCAGAGTCAATTAGCATTTCTGCTACAGGCATAGGGTATTCGTCTTTTGGTGTAGCATTATTTAAATCTCTAAAGTCTATACATACTCTAAGAGAGCCATTTTTCTTAATTACAGGCACTATGTTTGCTAACCATTCGACATACCTTGCTGTTCTGATAAATTTGCTCCTCAGCAGCCTTTCAATTTCTTCCTTGATCTTCGACATTATTTCTGGTGCGAATCTTCTAGGTAATTGTTTCACTGGCTTTTTATCTGGTCGAACTGGGAGTTCATGTTCCACCAATTTTCTGCTCAAACCTGGCATTTCATTGTAATCCCAAGCAAAACAATCTTTGAATTCCATCAAAAGTTGCACCACTTTTGCCTTCAGATCTGGAGGAATGTTTGCACTAATATATGTTGGTCTTTTTGTCAGACCATCTCCAATGTCAATTTCTTGCAAAGGATCCTGTGCTTGCATCTTGTGACTTTGACTAATTGGATCCTTTTCAAATCCTAAGGGTTCGTCATCATAGATGCAGTCCAGCTTTTGCAATTCTGGCTCTTGTTTGCCAATTTTTATGCCATTGGCTACATCAGCCATATTTTCTGACAACGAGTTGGCTTCCAAAGCCATCTTGATTCTATTTTCAGCCATATAGGCCGTAATCTTTGCCCAAGTTTGGGACTCAGACATAGTAGTTATCTTTGACACCCCACCCAGTTGGGTAGTTGTGGCTTTCATATTCGCCATCCTCGCTGTTTCCATCTTCTCTCTCCCACAAGAAACCATGTGTGGGATCCAGTTTGATTGCATGGTGACCATTTCCTGCTAGACGATATGCAAAGTCTTTCTCAGTGCATGGTGAAATTGTTGCCAATTTCTTGTCGAAGGAGTGCCTTGTCAGATGATGGACTTCAGTTTTGAAGTAGCTTTGAACTGCTTCAATATTTTCCACTATTCCATCATCTCACCATATAATGAGGCGCTGGTGCAGGGTAGATGGAACTGCTCCTACTCCATGAATCCACTCTCGACCTAGAAGTAGATTGTAATTTGCCTTAGAGGCCACAACCAAGAACAAGGTTGGCCTTACAGTGCTTCCAACAACCACTTCCAACTGGATTGCTCCTAAAGAAAACCCAGTTTCACCCTCATAGTTTGAAAGTACTATGTTGTGAGGATGAAGATCCACCAAAGATTTGCCAATCTTTCTGAGCAGAAATTCTGGCATGAGGTTGACAGCAGCACCACCATCAATTAGGACTTTGTTAATTCCTGCATTATTCACCTTCGCCTGTATGAAGAGAGGCTTCAAGTGACTTTTCATGCCTTCGTCTGGCCTTTCAAATGTGGCCATTTGGTCTTCCAAAGCACCATTGCTCGTCACATAGTAACAAACTGGCCTATGAAGAGCCATTTGCATCCCAGATTCCTCTTCGTCATCTGTCACTTCAGAACAGACGTCGAACTCCCTTGACAGAATTGACACAACATTTACTATTATGTCGAGATCAGGTTCAGAATCCAGAAAGTCATATGCTTCCATGTGTTCGTCTTCGACGTTATCAGCAACTAAAGACTCCATTTTTGATTCGCCTAACCTTTCTTTCATTGGCTTCTTTGCCAATTCCAAAGGCCTCTTCCCATTACCATCAGCAGTAACTTGGGATTTTTGAGCAGCCACTTTTTTCTGGCGTTGATATCTACGCCATTGGGATCTTGTCATGGGATTTTTCCCCTTGTAATTATTCCTGTAATCATATTTCCTTGATTCAGGATCCTTTTTGGGATTGCTGTTACTGGAGTTCCCTTTCTCCATGTTCCTTTGACCATAGTCCACGTTTCTTCCATGAACCCATTGGTTGACAGGTGTCCTGTTTGAGGGGACAAATGATTTTTGTGGTCCCAACCTCTGATGCACAGGTGCCTGTTGGCTATTCAGAATATTAGAGTAAGTTGGCTTTTGATTTGGCCAATTGTTTCTGCTTTGACTATGAGGCAAAAACTTGTTGAGGCCTGCAGCAGCCTTCTTGTCGAACATGGCACTACAATGAGGACATAATGTAGCTTCGCCATCATTTTCTTTGCAACGTTGAAGGAAATCCAATAAAGTTTCCCCTGCTTGTGGATATACCTCTTCCACTTTGTTTTCGTATTCTTCCTCAGGAATGGAAATTAATTGTCCCCCTTCAGTGAGGTTCAATGCTTCCAACATCAGGCATTCAAAAGGTTCTGTGTATGCAGCATCAGCAATCTGCAATGGATCCTCATCCACCTGTTGTTTGGATTTTGGCTTTTCGCCAAATTTGAGTCTTCCCTCCTGTAGGGCTTTCTGGACCAGATCCCTGAAAAGAACACATTGTGAGGTTCTATGACCCAAGAAATTATGGTATTTACAAAAATCTCTTTTCTTACGTTGATCCAAAGGTGGTAATTTTAAACCCTTTGGTACAATTATTTGGCCATCAGCGACCAATAAGTCAAAAATTTCATCACATTTAGTAATGTCGAAAGTGTATGTCTTAGAAACGAATCTATCATTCTTTGGTTCGACAGGATTATTCCCATTTGATGGTTTTAACATTTTACAAGTATAAGGAGGGCCTGGTTTTAATTCAGCAACGTTAACCTCGTTATTTTCTATGTAATCTTGACCATCGTCGAACTCATTTTCACTTTCGTAAGTTTCTATGTATGCCACTTTTTCTTTTTTGTGGAACTTAGAATTTCTGACTTTTTCAGCCCTGAGGCGTTCGACCTGTCGAACACGATCTGCTAATTGGGCCATATCTCTTAAGTGTTGAGTATCTAACTTTTTCCTAATGGAATAGTCAAGGCCACCGGCAGCCATCTCAACCAATTCGTGTTCAGGTACTTGGGTGAAGCATCTTGCCTTAAGGAGGCGAAACCTGTTCAGATAGTCATCAATGGCTTCTGAGGTTTTGCGCTTCATACTGGCTAATTCTTTGAGACTAATCCTAGATTGTCCCATGTAAAATTGTTCATGAAATAGCCTTTCTAATTGAGTCCAAGTATGAATTGAATGAGGGGGAAGTGTAGTGAACCACGTAAAGGCATTTTTAGTGAGGGAATTGGGAAAAAACTTCATTTTTAAATCTTCGTTATTCGCCAAATTCCCTGCCTCTGCCAAGTATCTGGCAATGTGTTCGACAGTAGACTCATTAGTATCACCAGCAAATTTAGTGAATTTGGGAATTTTCCATCCCCTTGGCAATTCTGCCTGCAATACATATTCAGACAAGGCTGACACAAAATTTGGCCTATGTAACCCTATATTCAAACCATTCTGGGCCAAGATATTTTCCACTAAATTGGCCAAATTATTTTGCCCTGCAACATTTTCTTGTCGAACATTCCTAAGAACATTATCAGCATCTTGGTTTCTATTAACCAAAACCACTTCCTGTTCTGGCTGTTCTCTCTCAATGCGTACTGGTTGGGTTTGGACTTCTTGTTGAGTCTCCGGGTTTGCACGAGGAACCCTTTGGTTATTTGGAGCATCAGGGGCACCAAAAAAGTCTGCCATCCTTCCCATTTGATTGGCTAACAATAAATAATTGTCATTGGCTGTTTGTAACACAGGATTAAAGATTGTGCCAATCTGTTGGGTCAACGCATTCACCATGTCATGGTTACTTTCGTCCATTTGTTGCCTAAGTACATTCATAGAGTTATTTGTCAAGTTCAGAGAATTTCCCCTATTTCCCATCGCAGAAGATGAGGGAGAATTTTCTATCGCAGGCCAACTATACAGGCTTGCCATCGTTGTTGTTGGCATTCCATATTGTGGGTTTCTAGGCAACCATGGAGGCCTCGACGGAGTTCCACCAATTTGACTACCGTCTGTATATCCATGTGTTTGTGATACGTTGGTTGGCATAGATGATACATTCATTTGTGTCATTATTGCACCATTTGTATTTGGAGGAACAAACCCTCCTACCATACTTGAAGTGGTGGCAGGCATTGTTGATCCACTGGCGCTTACGCCAACGGTTCCGGAACTTATTACAGGATTGGCATTCCCACCATTAGGATTATTGCTTGGGATACTTTCAGAAGTTGTAGAATTCAGGGCAGGGCTTGTTGGCCCACCAGTAGGATTGGCGCCAGGATTGCCAAATACTGGTTGATTTGGTTGCCCTGTCGAATTTGGAACAGGATTTGTTTCTGCCCCATTATTGTTATTATTATTATTATTAGGATTAGGATTGTTTGGTGGTCTCACCATTCTGGAACGAGGACGCTTTGGTATATTTGAAAAAACTGGAAGAGACTTACCACTCCTCAAATGCATATACAAATATACACACAATCAAAGTACAAACACCGAACAAACAAATTTTTGTAAGAAATTTTTTTCAAAAACACACTAAATAAAAATACACAATCCAGATGTCCCACTGGGCGTGCCAATTTGTTTACCCCGATTTTTAGCAAACAACCGCTAGTTTGATTATTACAAGAAGGATCAACTAGTAAATCCTGGGACATATGGATTGTGCAGAAGATGATGAAAACATATTCATATCTTTTTGGGTTAAATCGGATAAGTTGGTAAAAAGTAAAAGCATTTGACGCAGTCAAATGGTTTGGTTTAAAGTAAAATGCTTCAAAGTTAAATTTGCAGAAAACTTGTAAATGAATTGCAAATAAAGTTTAAAGAGAAACTTTGAAAAGTAAAACATGCAATGAAATAAATTGCAGAATGTTTAAATTGCAGAAAAGCTTTAAATTGCAGAAAGCTTAAATGAAAGTCAAGTAATCAATACTTGAAAGATAAATTACATTTGACAATGTAAAAATGTTTACAAAGGATGGTACACAGATTCGTACATGTTCCTGTTCGCATTCATTTCGCTCGTTGACATGGGTACTCTGAATTTCTAAGGAATTTGCATGTATTATGAATTGTGGACCTGTTTCTTCTATCAGAAACTAATATTTATAGACAAACTAGAATAACTGCTATAAATCTACAATTTGCCTAACTATGCTCCACGTGTCTTGACAATTTGAATTCCCTTTGACACCTGGCAAACCCTTCAAACGTTACTCATTTTGAATATTTTGCTAAGTCCAGAGTACGCTTCTTTCGTTTGCACAGTACGTTAGACAAACAAACATACACACGTACATATATATACATATATATAGTTTTCGACCATTACCAGTGACTGTCGAAAATATGTTATCTTTACAAATAATCCCTTGCCGAACTCGACAGGCTTATTCAGACAACAAAAGTTCTGTCGAATTCGACAGAACTCTAGGCCTTGACAAGCAACTTTGCATATTAAAAGTTTCTGATGTCAAATGCCTTGATCTTCTCTTGATTTATTGCCAGAATCAGTTTCCAAGAGAATATTAAAAGGCAATAATATACATTAAATGAGATTTCATCATCTCATTCCAATTCATTAATGCCTGTCGAAAATACAGGCTAACAGTATCGGGCGAGTTTATACGGGTTGTTGGGTCTACGGGTGACAAACAATGGGTACAAACGGTTAAATACGGTCGGGTTCGGTTTTAAAAATTTAAATATGTCGTTAACCGAACCCGACCGAGGTTGTAAAATTATGAGTCTTTTTCCGTCTTATCGTATGTATTGAAGTTGCGTTTCTTTTATAAAAAAAAATACATTACAAGTTATTTACACACAAAACTCAAGCTAGACTGTATTATTGTAAAGTTAAATTATATATTTGTCATATTGCTGATCTAATATTTAGATGATATTCACTAACAAATTATTTTATTACGGTATTCTATATGTGTGTGTCTTTTTTTTATCAATGTGCTAACCCGAATAAACCGAACCGACCAACCCGTAACCCATTTAAACCGACACCCAACAAAACCGAAACTTGAAATGGCCGGTGATGGGCCAAAATTTTACACTCTCGTTTTTTTTCGGGTGAACCATTTTGGGTCCGAATCCGACCGAACCCGCCCGATGCTCACCCCTACACAGAACACAATAATGACGTCCACTTATCAATTTCGATATTTTTATGAAGTAAACTTTGTGTACAAAATCCATTTTTTTATTTTATACTCCTTCGACCTTAATTATAAACAAATACCACTTTTTAGATACATTGAATAATTAATGTATCTAGTCCACTTTTTAGACTAAATACATTAGATATTCAATGTATGTATGACATTTACTTATAATTAAAGCTAAAGAGAACATATAATAAAAAGAAACAGAAACCCATATGATAAACGAGGGTCAACGATTGGTTAAGAAGTTTGGAAGAGAAAAAAAAAAAAAGAGCCCCGACAGACAGAGAGATAGAACTTGAGTGTAACAATATTTGATTTGATGGCAGCCATTCATGTTCTTGTTGTGTTTCTGTCATTTACTTTCCTTTCTACTGTAGTGAAGTGTGAGCATGATCAAGATAATTCATACGCTCAAGAAATTCTAAGTTCAGCCCAAAATGAAAAGGATTGGTTGGTTTCAGTGAGAAGAAAAATTCATCAATACCCAGAATTGGCTTTTCAAGAACACAATACAAGTGCTCTTATCCGCAATGAACTTGACAAACTTGGTATACCTTATACATACCCAGTTGCCAAAACTGGTATTGTTGCCCAAATTGGTTCTGGTTCTCCTCCCATTATTGCTATTCGTGCTGATATAGATGCTCTCCCCTTGCAGGTTACCCCACTTTACCTCTTTTAGCTTAACTGAATTGATTCTGTAAAATTGATTCTGGCTAAATATAAGTTGAATGTAAAATGATTTGTTTTTATGTGTATAAAAGTGAGTTGAATAATAAATTTGAGACTTAAAATTAGCTGTCGAGGTTAAAGCTTCGAATTTTAGCTTCTTATAATCAATTCTGGGGACAAAATCAATTCTACTTGTTGAACTAAAGCTAGACTTGTTCTTCTGCTCCTTGAGGATAATATTGTTTTTTCAAATAAGTGAATATTTGATCTGATGTTGGTGATGGTTGTTTAGGAGCTTGTTGAGTGGGAATACAAGAGCAAAATTGATGGCAAAATGCATGCTTGTGGACATGATGCTCATGCTACTATGCTATTGGGAGCTGCAAAGCTGCTCAATCAACGCAAAGATAAGCTTAAGGTTCTTTTCAAATTCCCTATGTTTCATCTACAGCTTATTATTGATCAGTACGTAATAACCGTAATATCAACACTTCAGATTAAAGACGTGTCTGTGTCAAACACTGACACATATAATTAGATTCAATCACTTTCATTTTCTTAAATTATTATCAGTGTCTATGCGACGTTGCTGTGTTTTGGGCTAATCATGGCAAAAAATGTTTGGATATAGATATTTTCATCTCAGCCTTGCTAGATAGCTACCTAACCTTCCACAATCACACAGAATGTGGTAGAAGTTAATAGATTCTCTAGGCTTTCAAAACTTACTAAATGATCAGCTCTTTGTTCCTTTAGGATAAAATAAACCAATAAAAATTATATAAATATTAGCTAATGAATTGTCTTTTGCCTAGTGTCATAGTACATGTTCAGAATGATGTGAGTAGATGTTTTCTTCTGTTGGTGTGTTTGATGTTCTGATTCCGAACTTTGCATTAAAGGGAACCGTGAGACTTCTTTTCCAACCTGCTGAGGAGGGAGCTAGAGGTGCCTCACACATGATAAAAGAAGGTGTTCTGCAAGACGTCGAGGCAATTTTTGCTGTTCATATTGATGATACGACATCTACCGGAGCCATAGCATCGATTCAAGGGCCTTTAACAGCTGCTGGAAGCATTTTCGAAGCAAAAATTGAAGGCGTAGGTGGTCATGCTGCATTACCCCACCAGGCTGTAGATCCACTGCTGGCTACATCATTTACAATATTAGCACTGCAACAACTAGTCTCAAGGGAAATTGATCCTCTTCATAGTCAAGTATGTGTTACTCTAAATCTTTATTTTCACAAGAAGATTTATCCATAGCATTTAGTTGCAACAAATTTGAATGAGAAACTTTTCGAAACTTGTGGATCTATCACCATGCTCCAATATGTCTAGAACAACGCTTATTCTTACAAAACGAGGTTGATAAGAAATGCAAGAATAGTGTTAAGAGTCACATTGCCTGATAAATAACACTTTTACAATTAATAACAACCAACTTTCTCATGTATGGTTAGCCCGAACTTGCTTGGATATTATATCCAAGCATTTTCTAATTCGTGTAAAGAAATTCTTCGTAAGAAATAGTAGAGCTGTTATGTCTAGACTTATGCTATTGCATTCTATAAGCTTTCTACTTTTGCTTTAAATATGCTAAAGAAGTTAGTATAACTTCAATTTCGAAGCCAAGATGACAACTGACCATTGTATATCGGCCACAGGTACTGTCTATTACTTATGTCCAAGGAGGAGGTGCGTTAAACGTGATCCCATCGTATGTAAAATTTGGAGGTACTCTAAGGAGCCAGACAACAGAAAGCATGCACCATTTCAGGCAGCGATTAAAAGAGGTATAACAATGACAAGTTAAGATACTAGTATCATTTATATAAATGAATCTCTTTTTCTAGTTTTTATAAAGTTCTCTAGTTTATCTTCCGTTTGCATCATCTCTACGGTTGAGTGAATGCATAGCAAGAATGCATTTCTTTGTTGCCAATAGAAAATACATAAACGAATTTGATAATGGATTTAAACTCACCTGAGTGGTAGTGTTGAACTGTAGTAGATATAAATCTCTACTTGTTGCAACACTCATTTATGACACTCTATTTAGTTTTATTTTCTCATGAAATAGTCTCTTTTCCTTCCTTAATTTGAAATTAAAACAGTTAGCTTTTGGACCGGGGGATCGTATTCCAATATTTTCTCTCCGCTATTATTTTTTCAGCTGCGAAGATTCGATTATGTAGACTGCATATCTAACTGTCCTTAAATTGCCTCAAGGTTTTTTACTTTTGTTCTGAGGGCCTATTTGGATTTGCTTATTTCTGTTTAACTACCGATATAAGCACTTGTGATACTGGTTCAGAAAGTGTATGGAAATAGCATATGACATGTACATAAACTGTTTTCAGTTTACTTCGATAACCTCTCTAGAATAGCTTATGAAAACATCTTATAACTTATATGAAAAAACTTTGACTTTATTTTATCTTTTATTACAGAAATAGCTTTTATGTTATAAACGCTTAATTAAGCTGTTTATCCAAACTTGTTTAACTTATGTTGAAAGATAATACGTGCAGGTTATTGAAGGACAAGCAAGTGTACATAGATGTAAAGCATATGTTGATTTCAAGGAAAAAGACTACACACCATATCCTGCTGTTATCAATGACAAAGATTTACATCTACATGTCGAAAGAGTTGGCCGACTTCTGCTCGGTCCAGACAATGTCCATGAAGCCAAGAGGGTCATGGCAGGTGAAGACTTCGCATTTTATCAAGAAGTGATTCCTGGAGTATTGTATTCCATTGGAATCAGAAATGAGAAAATAGGATCAATTCACACCCCACACTCCCCATTTTTCTTTCTTGATGAAGAAGTTCTTTCAATTGGAGCTGCTCTACACACTGCTGTTGCTGAGTTGTACTTAAATAAGCACAGTATTAAGTAAAATCCCTTTTACTTGTGTATCATTCATGTATGCAATTAAAAGTTATGTATATTCAAGAAAAGTGTACATTTCTCGTCATAAAATTGAGACGAGTTCTTTAATTATTATATTTTTATAATAAAAAGTTTTGGCGAGTTGGATCTCATAGCTCGATGAATTACGTAAATGATCTATACAAAATTAATTTAAAAAAAAAAAACTTACTATGACAGGGATTGGTAGTAGATTACTTATTCTGCAAGAAGAGTAGTTGAAAATTGAAAATATACTAATGGCTAAAAGGGTAATTCAATATTGCATAATTTGCTTTACTAATCAAACAAAACACTGGTAGCTACCTTTTACATGTTGCACACACACTACAAAAAGGAAAAGTAAAATTCAAGAATATTGCATGATTCACATATATGGACAGAATTGAAAGTGTCCTTCAATCAGTCTTTATGAATGAATAATTTTGCTTAACTTTCTAACTGAAAAAAAATAACAGAGTGGACACATGGAATGTGGTAGTTGTTGTTTCCTAAGTTTAGTATGTGTCACCATAAAGCAATGACCATATGACATTGATAAGCAAATGGTTTTAAACCAAGAGTTCAAATAATCATATAATTTATCATGTAATTGAACAGGCACATTTGTAATAGGAAATGGACCAGAATTGCCTGTTGTACATCATTCACGTTGTTTCACGCAATAGTAAATTTGGGCTGTCCATTTGAGATCAAACAATCTAGATCACTCACACAGACACAGTAAAATAATCTAAACTGTCTATCAAATTGGACGGTTTAGAGCTGTAATTGCATCAGGAAATCCTTTTCCCTAGAAAATGATAGATAATATATGGTTGAGTAATGTATGCATGTATAATTGCATTCCTAATGCAACCGTCCAATATTTTTTAACCAACCAAGATAACAAAAGGGACCACACTCACATATATTAGGATCATCTCTTAATGAGTTATCTTTTTTCCATGTTAAAAGTAACCCCATTTTACCTACATGATAAAATTCTACAACCCCACATTTTACATATAGTGCATAATGATGAGTCATCTCCACGTAATACCACAATACATAAACATGTTGGACACTCTTGATGTGGAGTAAGTGATTCTTCATCCACACGTTTCATTCATCTCATATGTCATGAAAATCTGAAACGTGTTGCTTACTTAAGCACTAATTCGTGTGAAAGATAATGCTTAATCAGTTGGATCATAATATATGTGTGATCACAAGTTAGATCATTTGATTTTTTAACTGCTCTTATTGTAAACTAATTATCAATTATCATGCTTTTATATCACCTTATCTTATATCACCTTATCACAATATTAACATAGAATCTAGATCACGGCTAATGTCACTAATCTGATACTGTAGTTATAGACTAATTGTTAGTAAAACATATGACATCCATGAACAAAGAATAGATAAATCATCCTTTATATAATTAGTAACAAACTAAATACTGTTCCAAACTAGGCCAAAACCCAATATACGCGGCCCAAACACTCCAAATACAGCTCAAAACCACTCCTTCACGAAAGCCTCTCATGCAAGCCAATGATGACGGACACGATAGCTACTGTATACCTCCAGCAACGAATACGTACATTTACACGCTCACAGAACGGTTAGATTCATCTCAATGGCTATCATCTTCTCTAATATCAGTTGTTACCAGTTGACATAAATAGTTATAACTGTCTCTTCCTATATAAAGGCAAACATTGGCACCAAAGTATACAATACAATTACTTTTCACTTTCGTTTCACCTTGATCACATAATGACTTGAATGTTGAAGTACTAACGCGTCTTGCTGAAATTTTTCCCGCCACGATCCAGCGTACCTGAAACATATTACCATCCGTCTCAAATCTCACTATCAGAATCATCTGATTCTCCGTTGAGCAGAACAAATTACTAATCTATAATATCTTATATCTCTAATACTAATAGACATTCCTAGTCAGAAATCTAGCTAGATGGTGCTTTTCCAATTGCTTAATACTTAAAATAATTCTATAAATAAATACAGAAATAATTCTATAAATAAAAACAGATGTGTAAAAAATGACTCACATAGGTCCACATCAAAGATCCCCACATATACTTTTCTATAGACAAGATCAAAAGATCCATACCTAGGTAGTAAGGTATAATCCACAAAACTACATAGTTGTCCAGGTTGTCCTAATAAACTATTACACTTTACACACATGCCATGCATATATGACACAATAACACCTCACCAACTTGTCATGAAAAAATCTACTGTCGGTGATTAATGACATTATTATCATTTTTAAACTGTATCACTTTTTCTTCCTAAACTAGGTATCCTCGGCACGTAACTGCATAACTAATCTCTCGAGTTTTGTGGGACTAAAATAGATAGCAAACTCTCGCTAAAAGTTTTAAACTTGTCTCTCTTTAATTAACCTCCCACTTTCTTTGTTTATAAATGTAATAACCATCCTTCAATATTGTTTCCCTCCTTTCTACCATCAACTTTGAAGTTTGAAAATAATTCCATATTAAACTAAGAGATTCTTATATAGGAACACTACATGTGCTGTGGAATATTAACAATTTAGCTTTATATACTAATCACCCAACTATAAAACTCCTACACTTTTCTTATCACATAACTGCACTGCCTTCTCTATATTCTTGTTAACTCTCTTCATATTAGGCCACTTTAATTTTCTCCTCAAATAATTCAATTTCTTATAGAAAATGGGTGAGAAGGTAAAACAGGTGAGCCTTCATTTTTGGCCTTGATTTCTGAGGTAGTATAGTACAAACATGTTTTTATTCTTATTATTATTTTTTAATTGGGTAGGAACCACCAAAGGAGGAAGAGTCGAAGCCAGAGGAAACACCGGTAGAGGAGAAGAAAGAAGAACAAGCAGAAGAGAAGAAAGAGCCTAAGCCACCATCTCCATGTGTGTTATTTGTAGACTTGCATTGTGTAGGATGTGCAAAGAAAATTGAGAAATATATAATCAAATTTAGAGGAGTTGAAGGAGTTGTGATTAATATGGCTAAAAATGAAGTGATCATAAAAGGAATAGTGGAGCCTCAAGCAATTTGCAATATTATAACAAAGAAAACAAAGAGAATGGCTAAAGTTATATCTCCATTGTCTGAAGTAGAAGGAGAACCTATACCAGAAGTTGTCACTTCTCAAGTATAATAACTAGTCCTTATTTTATGATTTCAAAAATAAAAGCTAAATTATGTCTAATCTAGAAATGATTAATAATAATTTGTAATTTGATGTTTCAGGTTAGTGAACCAGTTACTGTGGAACTTAATGTGACCATGCATTGTGAGGCTTGTGCTGAGCAGCTTAAAGGGAAGATACTCAAAATGAGAGGTACTACTTCTCCTCCTCATTTAATGTATATATGCTTTCTTAATGATTAAATTGTGCGGTGGCATTGAATCAAGGTCGTTGGACTCAAATGGTTAACGAGCTTCTGTTAAAGACAAACTCTTTTAGAGAACCCGAACTCAAATCTTAAATGGATAACCATTAGCTAGACTTCACTCACTTTTTAACCGAGCTTCAAATTGTCAAGTCTCATTCCCATGAAAACCGGAGGGTTAATACTAAAAATAAAAAATGTGGTGCCATTTTAGTTTTGTGATTGTAACAAACCAATTCAACAAATCACTTAACAAGAACCAATGGTACATGTTTTGCTTCATATTGCACTTCAAAAAAGTGCTAATAAGATCACTTTATCTCCCTTAATAACAAATACAGCTAGATAATTTTAAAACTAATAAACCATTTTCTAATATTGTTTTCATAAATAAATAAATAAACATGCTAATTAATCACCATGCATTATACATGAATGAATGGTAATCATGTGTATTTTTTTAATGTAGGAGTTCAAACAGTAGTGACAGAACTTAGCACAGGGAAGGTTATTGTGACAGGAACCATGGATGCAAACACTTTAGTGGATTATGTCTACAAAAGAACCAAAAAGCAAGCCAAAATAGTTCCACAGCCAGAACCAGAACCCGAACCAGAAAATAAAGGAGAAAAACCAGAAGCAGAAGATGCTAAACCAGAAGAAAAGAAAGAAGAAGATAATAAGGATGAAAGTAAAGAAGAGAATGAATTTGATGAAGATGAAGCTATGATGAAGAGGATGATGTACTATAACTATTACCAACCACTCTATGTGGTTGAACATGAACGAATGGCACCACCACCTCAACTATTCAGTGATGAAAATCCAAATGCATGTTGCATTTCATAAAATTTCATCACATTCACATGATGGTATCAAATTCTAGCTAGTTTATTAATATATCGTTCACTCTTTTTATGTATGTGCGATATATTAAATTGGAGATGCATGCTGCTAGAGAAATGTGCATCAGTATTTTATTTTCATTCTTTTCAGTTTGGACTTTTGGTTAATGATAATTTGATCATGCATGTTGGTACATTTTTATAATCTATAGATAGATTGAGGATGATTATTTATGTAAATCACATGGATGACATATAACATAATAGTATTATAAAGTGCTGAAAAACAAATAATTAAATAAAGGCAGAAAAGGCTACTTGAGTATTATTATTACACTATAATAGACATTTCTTGGCATAGAACTGGATTTGCTGTTGTCCAAGTTACACGCAGTATTAGGCTGTTTTCAATTACAGCGTCAGATTAAGATTAGACAGTTCAAGTTATACATCAAATATAACACGGTCCAATAATCTCAATCTAGATCGGACGACTCACTTAATGAGTCAAATCCATTCCTCACATAACAGCATCAGCCAATCAGGTGGGTCAGGGTGGGTATGGTATGGATTCCACATGGTGGTGGGGTCCACAGAATGAAATCTGAATCATATGATGTGTATATAGGCTAATAAGAACATCTTCCTTAAAAAAAATCTTTAATGGTGATATTTATCGGAGCAAAACACAATTCAGTATCTAATAGATACTATTTTTTAAATTAGAGTCAATAGATATATGTTTCTGTGGATCCAGCATCTAGAATAAAGCTATTCATTTTTGATATTTAACCGTGCCCCATATGTACACATAACTCATTTATAATTTTTTTTAATAATTGTACCTAATAAGCACTCAATCCCTCCAACTCAATGTTTCTTAAAAAGTTCTAAATGGGTCCCACCAATAACACATCTCACCAATAACTCTACATCATTATAAGTGGATTCCACAAAAGTAATATAGGGACGAACACTTATTTAAGAAGCACTCAATCCCTATTAAATACCATTTTCTGTTTTGCTACAATGGAAGTACCTATTATGGTTAAGATTACTACCACATGATCAACATGAGAATATTTTTTTGGAAAGGATCCAAATTCATTAGGTATCGGTGCTTAAAAGAATAAGTACCACTATTGGTAGGCTTCGCATCACAAACCGCCTTGTCAATTTGTAATCTCCAATGTCAACAATGATCATATAAGCTACTTGCACATGACAATTTCTCTTGCTAGCCTATTGTAGTTCAAATTATAAGAATCCATTTATAATCCATTTAAACAACTATTAATAAGCCAATGCAGTCAGCTATGCAACAAATTTTCAGGTCCAGGAAACTTGGGTACACATTTACCGAATTTTTTCCAGGAATATTTTGTTAAACGTTTACCGAATGATACTTTGTTAGAAGCTATGAAATTAGCAGCTAGAAATGCACAAAATAAATTATAAAAGCAAATATTACCTTAAGTTTGAGCCTCATAAGTGTAGAAATCCCTAGCCAATGTTCCTAGGTTGACTTCATGCCATCAATTGAAGGAAAAATATAAGGATTTGGAGGAGCACTTTTGGTTGTGTATTGAAGAATAAATAGTGAGAAACAATGAACAATAACCTATTTATATACAGCGAACGTTTGAAAATTGTTTACCGAAACACAATTAGTGGGAAATGTTACCCGAAGTTTTGAAAACTTCGGTTTGTATTTATTGAATTTTTTGGTTTCATATTTTCAGGGGTAAAATAGAATTTTTTGGAGGTATAAAAGAAACATGATAGTGAAAAGAGAAATCTTCAAATTTGTGGAAAAATGATGGAAGGAACTGACATGCCAAACTTGTTTTCTCACCCTTATTTTAAACATGTTCTAATCTAATTTTTTAAAGTGTTATACTAAAGTCAATATTTTATTGTCAAAAAAAGAAGTCAATATTTTAAATTTTAAGAAATAATTAAATGATTGTGTCAAAAAGAAAGAAATAATTAAATGCACACTTTATTTATAAGACATATTTTACATTGGACTCTTTTTATATAAAACATTTTGATTCCTTAACATATTTTTAATATTTTATTTTAAAATATAATCTTTTGTTCTTTTTTTATAATAAGGAAAAAGAATGATAAGTATTATTTAGTCCCAAGTAGGAAGAAGAAATTGGATTACATGCACTTGGATCAAGTGCAGTCAACATCTCAAAATCGTTTGGATTAAAATTTAACGATTAGATTTTAGATATTCTTTTATTTAAATTTAATATAAAATTCTAATTTTATAATCCAAACAATCTAATTTTAATTGGACAGTCAAAGATTATTGGCTGACTACACTCAATTCTAATCGCTACAACCTAGAAAGATATTAGTAATATACTCCCCCATCCCAACTTAATTGACAGAGTTGTCTGTTTAATACATACCAATTTGTAAAAATTTGATATTTTGAAAATACTAATCGAGACAAATCAAACAACATCTTATATACTAATATTTATTTTTGTTTATTAATAAAAAAATAATATTAAAGCAACATGTGTGAATAGTACATAACAGTCAACTGTGTCAATTAAATTAAGACGGAGGAAGTAATATCTTACCCTATACACTTAAAAGAATGCATAGAAGTGGGAGTAATGTTAAAATTTCTCCCACTTCAATAATATTTTTAGCAACTACTATTAGACAACAAAATATTTGTATTTTTCTATCAAAAAAAATAAAATTGTATTTAATTCACCTCAAGCGCAGTAAATAAAAAATCACAATGAAACATTTATCAAAAAAAAAAAAAATCACAATGAAACAAAAAAGAGATCAAACTAATTAATTTTTAAATAAAAATCTAGAAATTAATAAAGCAGATCATTATTGTATTGATTTGGTTTTCCCTCAATTCCGTGGTAATTTGTTACAGATTTATATTCCTACAGCTATGAACGAGTTTCTTTGTTTAATTCAAATTGAAAATAGCAAAAACCAAAACTGAAATTTCAAAATCACACTCAACCCTTCACTTCCGCATGCTCTTCTTCTTCTTCGGTACGCAATTTTCAATTTTCCTTTCCATAATTTAATTTAATTTAATCTCTTTCGTTTTTTCTTTATCATGTTAATTAATCGATTAATTAATTAATTAATCTTCGTTGTTCATAATCATAATCAGATCGTTAAACAATGAAGGGTTTTGGGTCAAACAACGATTGGCCCTATTATGCATCACCTTCATCAAATTTATCAGCTTTTGCAACCCCTTTTAGTGTTAATCGACATCCGATCGATGTTTCGGCTCCATTTATCGATCCAGCAGACGCTGTTCGACCTAATTTACCTTACCGATATCCTAATCCAATCAAAGAATCAGATTCTGATTCTTCAAACCAATTTGGGTATTTAGGGTTACATGATGTTTTAGATTTTTCGGGTTCCCAATTACCTCATCGAGGTCAATTTGCGAATGCGAATGTGAATGCTACAATTGAACCTCAACAATATTTTAATTCATATGGGCTTCATCATGATCATAATTCGAAGTCTGTTGTGCCTGATCATTGGTCTTCGTTTTCGGGTTTTACTTCATCCGATGGGGCTGGGGCTTCTCGCACTGAGTTAGGGTTTGCTGGTCAAAGTGTTGTTGGGAATCAGTTTCCAGATTTTGGCAATGGTAAAGGTAATCAGATTGGTGTTGGGAGTAGTTTGGCATCAAATCAAACAAATTTTACTGGTTCTGTTGTTGATGAAAGGATCAACTTAGGTATGTGTTTGCTACTTATATTATTGTATTGCTGCATACTCAAAGTGATTTTCGATTGTTTAAGTTGTATACGAATATTGAAATTGTCTGTGATAAGAGTTGATCAAAAGAAAAAGGGTTTTTGAAAATTTTGACAGCTTATTACCCCCACCCAAAGAGAAACTCTTTAGTAATCTGGATGTAATAAACTATACAGACAAAAGAGTGTCATCGGATCAATTTTATTCAATTTAATATATACAAAATTTAAACCAAAATTTGGGATGTTGAGAGTATTTCTAACAGATTATATTAGTGTATTGTCTCATTAGGGGATGTTTTACTGAGAAGGACTACATGATGTATTTTAAATATGCACACCTGAAGAAGGTAACACGTACTACATTTTAAAAAAGGAAACCTGAGGAAGGGAACAGATAAACGAAGCAGTTTTGTATGCAATTTTTTACTGTTGGCTTAGCATTTTTGCAGTTGGTTAATAATGCAAGATTAATGTTTCAAACTTGTAATGAGGCTTTTGTCTCCAATTGAAATGGCACCTTTTGAAAATATTTTCAATTTATGCTTTCTTTCTTACCAATAAGATCAAGCTCTGTCTTCATTTCTAACTAAAACAATGATTGAAAAATGTGCTCAAAGTATGAAAATAAATATTGTATTTGGTGATGCCAAATAGCAAACCAACTTTTCATCTATGTCAAAATAATTGTGTTTTTAAAATGCAGGGGGGCAAGATATAACCAACAGTCAGGGTGAGGCTGCGCATATGTTTGGTTGGGACATACATCCGCCTATAAGTGCGGGTCACTTAGATGATAAATCTTGCTGGGGTAGAACTACCGAGCCCATGCCAGTTGATTTTTCACATACATCGGTTTTGCAACCGCTTTCATTGTCTCTGGAAACTCATCATGATGCCCCTTTAAAATTAGCTGTGGATTCAGGGAACCATCACTTTTTATATACCAGTGTATTTGACAAACACCCGTGGCAGCAAGTTAAACCATCAAGACTTGAAACAGTTTCTTCAACACCTATAACCGGACCAGTTACAGATTTAAACATTGGATACAATTACTCTGATTTAAAGAAGGATCATCCCACACCCAATCTTGGGACTGCTGGTCGCTTTGGTTTAGGTCAGCTCCGCATGCATCTAGATGGAAAGGAACCTTCCTCATCAGACATTGCAATGATTTCAGACAATGCAAGGCATGAATTTCCAAATCCTCATCCAAATCTAGGCAATTTAAGCTTGAGACTCGATGGTATTCAGGCTGTCAATTCTGTTGATAAATCTTTTGAGTGTGGTGGTGATCAATGTAATCCCTCTGTAGACTCGCCTTGCTGGAAGGGAGCTCCTACTGCTCATTTTTCTTATTATGAATCTTCTGAGGTTTTACCTCCTGAACATGTGCCTAAAAATGAAGAGTGTTTTGGTTATGTTATTCAGGAGCCTCAGAATTTTCTTTTTGATGCCAAAAGTAATGCCAAAAAGCCATGTGACACCAGCTTCCATATGCACATTCGAACTGTTGACCAGGAAACAAATTCAGCAGGTTCTCCCAGGAAGTTGTCGGAAACAAGGTTTGCATCTGAAGATTGTCAATCAGATGGTGCGGTGAGTGATGGACCTTTTCAGTCTGAACCATGTGATTACGGGCTTCAGTATCAAGACGGTATTACCAAAATGAAGGAAAGTAGTGTACCACCAACCAAGCCAATTGATTGTGAGTTTGGATCTTCTCATGATGAGCATCAAGTTACAGAGGAAAACAAATTGGTGTCTCAACAACTACATACCTTATGCATAGGTGATGTAGATGCTGGGTGCAATGAGAATATATGCCCGGCGCCTGGTACACCTCATACTGGAGGACATGCCCTGTCTTCTTCTTCTCCAGTGGTAGATGCACCTACTACACCTGTAAAATCAGCTAGTAAAGTATCAACTGAGAAATTAGATATCCAGACGCTGGTTGCTACCATGCAAAATTTGTCACAATTGCTTCTTGGTCATTGTTCAAATGATGCCTACGAACTGGAAGAAGGAGATTGCAACATCCTTAGAAATGTGATCGGTAATCTTAATACTTGTGTTTTGAAGAATGCTGAGAAAATTAAACTGGCTCAAGAATGTCTTTTCCATCAGTCAGAAATTTCTAGATGTGCTGGAGAATCATGTGAGCTTCAACAGGTATAATAACCGACAGCCCTGCTGAGGGTATATGAAACACTTTTTTATACTGAGTTTCTGAAAATTTATATTATTTAATTGGTTACCTTGCTGATTAATGATATGACTTTTAACATGCAGCATAGAAAATGAAAATTTTCCAGACTTTTGCTGGCATCATAGTAAATTGACCTTCATTTAATATGACAATAACTTTTGCATCAAACAAAGCAAACTACTGAATATATACTTTAAAGTCCCCCTCTATATTGTTGAACTTTGTTTGAAGCTTAAAAATATGAGGTCACCAGGGCCATTTGGCCTTGTAAACATGTGAGTAGAGTGATTTTGATGCATTTTCCTATGACATGTGTTTGGATTTAAAATGGATTGTAATATAGCCGAAAGGGTGCCTATGTGGTATATAAAACTGAGAGATTGGGAGAATGATAAATGAGTGATTTTGATGCATTTTCCTATGACATGTGTTTGGATTTAAAATGGATTGTAATATAGCTGAAAGGGTGCCTATGTGGTATATAAAACTGAGAGATTGGGAGAATGATAAATGAGTGTTTTTGATACAGAAGAGAATTGGTTTTACTATGTCATATAAAGTGTTGCACCTTTCAAGATAGCATATTAGCATGTGTATCAATTTTGTCAGTATCTAGTTCAGTTAAATTTTCAAATGCAGTTATACTCCTTGTATAGTAATTTTCTTCTAAATTGATATTATCCAGAAAGCCATAAAACATTATTTACCCATTTTTTTAGAGGGATGAGGATAGGCTTCTGGGTTTTTTTTTTTTGTTTCCATGATATTGAAGGAGGTAGTATTATTTTACATGATTAATTTTTAAAATATCATTAGCCATTTATCACCTGTGTATGTTCTCCAAATATTTTCTCAGAATGTGTGTTTCAAGGGGCCACTGTTAACCAAGATAGGACCAGAGAGCTCTATGGACGAGCTTGAAAATCTTCTTGCTCTAAAGGCAGATCTGTGTGCTGGATCTGGGAAGCCACATTGGATGCCTTCAGACTACTCCACTTCCCCAAGCGGCGGTGGTGCAGAAATGTCAAAGGCAGAGAACGTGAAAACAGATGAACGTGAAAATCTGCTTGCTCAAAAGGAAGATCTGTGTTTTGGATCTGGGAAGCCACATTGGATGCCTTCAGACTCCATTTCCCCAAGCAATGGTGCAAATATGACAAAGGCAGAGAACATGACTAAGGTACTTTGATATCTCATGCATTGTTATTTTTCACTCTTTACTAATTCAGGTCCTCGACTAGAGAGGGGGATACAGTGGAACTGAAAAATTCAATTGTGTTGGTCTACTTTTGATTTATAGGCTATAAAGAATATTCTTAGTGAGAATTTTGATGATGGTGATGATGACGGTGGAGCAACAGAGTCTCAGACTGCATTGTTTAAAAATCTATGGCTTGAGGCTGAAGCGTCACTATGTTCTGTTTCTTTCAAAGCTCGCTATAATCAAATGAAGATTGAAATGGAGAAACACTCATACAAGCAAAGAGGTTAACATCTTGTTCCTAGTCTCAATATGACTCATTTTTTATCCTTTAGTTTTTAAAGCTAATGTTCTTCTTTTGTATCTATATAATGCTGTAGACATGGAGGACCATTCAAAATCTGAGGTTATTCCCAGTTTAAGCAGGAGTCAGAGTTCTGCAATCGGAGTGAACAAATGTTCAAACTCTGATTCTTCTGCTCAGAATTTAGTTGTCTTAGATGCTACCAATCCAAAGGAACTATCTCAGTTGAAATTTTCTGCTGATATGAACAGACCTAATCCATTGACACCCGAAGCAGAGGATAGTCAAAACCTGTATAGCTTCATCCGGAACTATGCTGTTTCTGGCACAAAGAAGGAGGTCCCTGGAAATGACGAGGCTTCTGTTATGGGCAGATACAATGTTATTAAATCCCGGGATGACAAGTCATGCATAAATAATAATGATTCGGAAACACCATCAGACATAGCAGACAAGTTGACACCTAGAGAAATAGATAATCAAAACCAGTTTAATTTTTGTAAGGATTCTCCTATTCCTGCAAAAAACAAGGCTGATTATGACACATCTGTTTTGGCTAGATTTCATATTCTTAAATCCCGGGCTGCTGAAGATTCAAATTCTGAATCTTCAACAGAGAAATTGTTTGAGGATTCTCCTATTCCTGCAAAAAACAAGGCTGATTATGAGACATCTGTTTTGGCTAGATTTCATATTCTTAAATCCCGGGCTGCTGAAGATTCAAATTCTGAATCTTCAACAGAGAAATTGTTTGAATATTCTGGAGAAGCAATAGAGGACACAATAATTACAAAAGATGCATTAATGGGTGAAAGTTTGGATGCCAATCTCAATTCCTACACTGCTGTGGACAAATCAATCCCAAAGAAGATTCATCTGGATTTGGAGGATAATGAAGAAATTGAGCGTTGCAGAACCTACGAGTTTCAACTTCCTAATTATCACTCCGATGGCATGACATCAGATTGGGAACATGTGTAGAAGAGAAGAGGAGCTTGTTGGTCTAGAAACTGCTAGAGTTGGATTATATGACTGAATAAATGTTGATGCATTAGAGTTGTTTACTATCTTTTATCAGACATATATGCTGCAGAATTTGGTCTTTTAACTCTTTTATCCATGTTTTGTATATATAACTCAGCCCGTATCTGTTTTCTATTATGTCTAGTTTGTGTGTGCTTACTCAATATTTGCTTATGTAGTGTAGATAATACAACAAGTACCAGTGCTAGAGAGCTTAAGTCACCAAATTGTCATGATCAAACCATTTAGTCGTTTCAAAAAACAAACAAGGATTCGGGGGTAACTAGATTGCATGTTTTTTCCAAGTATTTTCAAGACATTTATTCATAAACAACAATTTACCATTTTTTTTAAAATGTCATGTTTGAAATATATACCATGTTTGTGCATTAGGTACTAGGTAGTGCTAGGTATTGAGTTGTTGGACTGTTTGTTCCAGTATTAGAGACATTTTCATTTTATTCTTACATTTGATTATTTCAAGTATTGGTTTGTATTTTTTTTTAATAAAATATAGTACTTTTTGTAAATTCAAATCAGTATTTTATCCAGTATGTTCTGATTATCCAGTGTTCATGCTGCCATGCATATTCAAATCATCAAGATATCAAGATTAAAATTTAATTAATAGAAACTAAAATAGTTCAAATAAAAAGTTATAAGGATAAATTGTAGGAGAGACAAATTATTTAGTTCAACCAAAACTCTCTTCATTAATGATGCTCTGACTTTTGAGTATATAAATGTTCAATTATACACGGTACTTGTAACCATTTCTAAAAGTATAAGTATCTATGCACCAAAAACTTTAATAGTCATGTAAGTATAATAGTCATGTGGGAAATAACAAGAAAAGAAAAAAAGCTCTGCTAGGGTTTCGCTTGAGAAAGTGTAGAGGATTCAATTGTGTTGATGATCAATAGTTTAGTGCTAGTTTGATCGTTACGAAGATTGATAGAGCCCCTCTGTGCGCTTCGAGTAATCCTAATTCTTGTCTTTTTTTCCCCTTAAAAACGACTGTAAAAAAACAAGCTCTCTTGCATGATAGATCGAGGAAAACCTAACGACGGCAACCCCCTATTGGGGTTTGTCCGCCAAGAAAAGCCACTAATGACAGAAGAAGAGGAACAAATGAAACGGAGCGAGAAGAAAGCGAAAAACAATGGACAGAACTACTCTGGGGAGTCGTCTATGCCGATCTCCTATGCAGATGTGTATCATGATGCTGTGCAGAACGAAGTCCCTGACAAGACATTGTCGTATAAACAATCCTTGTTAGGTGAAGGAGAGATGCATGAAAGTGAACGTGTGGAACAAGACATGGGAGATGAAGAAGACGATGGAGAGGATATGTATAATGAATTTGCTGGCCTCCAAGTGGTGGAACAGAAAGTTGCAGGATTTGAATGTCCTTTGTTTCAATTATCTAAGAGAGAAGAGGAGCACATTCAAAAACCATGGCGACAAGGACTGATTGTCAAGTTGTTTGGGAGGCGCATTGGGTACAAAGCACTGGAAAATAGATTGAAACAAATGTGGGTGAGAAAGGGAGTCATTACTATTATTGACTTGGGCAAAGACTATTTCTTGGTATATTTCTCTAACGAGGAAGATTACACGAGAGCACAAGAAGATGGACCGTGGTTGATTTATGATCACTATTTGATTGTCCGAGAATGGAGCCCAAATTTTTATCCGAATGAAGCCACCATCGACACAGCCTCAGTTTGGGTGAGAATACCAGATCTGCCTATAGAATACTATGATGCAAAGGTACTGCATTTCATTGGCAACCGCATTGGTCGAACTGTCAAGGCTGATAAAAACACTCTGTTTCAAGAAAGAGGTAAGTATGCCAGGATATGTGTGGAAGTTGACCTCACTAAAGCTCTTCTAGCCATGTTTGAACTCAACGGACGAATCTACAAGGTAGAATATGAAGGGCTCCATATGCTCTGCCGCACATGTGGAAAGTTTGGCCATTATCTTGAAGGATGCCCTGAAAGAGAAAAGGTCCAGGTTGAGCTGAATCAAAATATGCAAGCCCAAAAAACGGGAAGCAGTGAAAAAGGTAGTGAACCAGAGAAAAACAATTAGGATAATACAAAGGGACATTGGGTGGTGGTGCAAAAACCTCGTCGAGCTCGGAGGACTAATGTTTCGACCAATGGTGGTGCCGGAGGAATCACCGGAAGCTCGAAAACGGCAAGCGCGAAGGATGCGGGAACTCGATTTGAAATTCTTAGCAGCATTAATGAGGATGAGGGAAATCAAGAGAATGTTAGGCAAGTAATAACTGGCATCACAGAGAATCCCCCACAACATGTGAAGTACAACAAGGGACAAAAAGGAAAGAATCAATCTGTTACCATTACAGCAGCCAAAGGCATTAATGATGAAATTCTGAATACAAAAGCGGATCCATGTAATAATGAGGAGCCAATCATTATTATAAAGGAAACAAATGGAGTCAATCATGCTGTAAATCACGAGGTAATGAATGCGACAACTATGAGGAGTGAGGGGACTGATATGCGCATAACTAAAGGAGGTGACGTGGACATGATGGTGTTGGAAAAAGTCAGTACTAATCAGCCAGACAAGAATACCACTGACTTTGGTCAACATCAAGGAACCAGACCACCAGATAAATGTTATATGGGCATAATTCCTTTAAGCCCAAATATCCATCAGCCACATATTGGGTCTAGCCAAAGGCCCATAGATGCTGACATGTCTTCTGGAATGCAAGAAATAGTAAGAGAGACTCAAGCACTAAGCCAAAGTGCTGGAGACATGGGTGCTATGATAGAAGATTAAGTTTTTATGAATACTCCAAATCATAAAATTTTAATGTGGAACTGTAGAGGCGCAGCGAGTTCAGCATTTTATCGTTCTTGTAAATATTACATGGATAATAATAAACCAGATGTATTAGTGGTTATGGAGACAAGAGTTGATCCAACAAAATTACAAAATACTTTTAGGAAGTTGGGGTTCGAAGGATTTAAGTTTTCAGAATGTAGAGGATTTGCAGGGGGTATTGTTGTAGCTTGGAAAGAAGATGAACTGATGGTGAACGTCGAAGTTAAGGACTTCCAATTCCTCCATCTTTTAATATCTTTTAACAATGGTTCGATGTGGTACTTCACTGCAGTGTATGCGAGTCCTAGAGAGGAGTTAAGGAAGGAATTATGGGAGAAGCTAGTGCATATGGGGAGGAATATTACGACAGGTTGGCTTGTGGTAGGAGACCTTAATGATGTTATGTCGCAAGATGAGAAGAAAGGGGGAGTGCCAGTTTCTAGCCGAAGGTGCAATATTTTTCTTGACAATATTAATGCTTGCAACCTTATCGATCTTGGTGCGGTGGGACCAAAATTCACTTGGAAAGGACCGTTAGTTAATGGTCATGAGCGTATTTTTGAACGACTGGATAGGGCTCTGGGAAATGATGAGTGGAGGTTATTGTTCCCTGAAGCTGTGGTTAAAGTTCTGCCTCGGATTGACTTCTCTGATCATCATCCAATTACGGTTTTGCTCAATGGTGTACAACCTATGGCTAAGAGGAATAAATTCAGGTTTGAAAAGGCCTGGATGTATCATGAAAAGTATAATGAGTTGATTGAGAATAAATGGCATGTTAAGCCTCATATCAAAGACAAAACCAAATTTATGGAGGATGAACTATGTAAATGGAAGCAAACCTCTTTTGGAGATATCCATAAGCATAAAAAAGAGTTAAGTGCGCGTTTGAATGGTATTCACCGTAAGCAACATATGGGTACTTCAAACCAATACCTTGATCGCCTAGAAAAAGAAATTCAGAATGAGTTGTATGTGGTTCTAAAGCAAGAAGAAACTATGTGGTATCAAAAGTCGAGAGCTAAGTGGATCAAAGATGGGGATCGAAACACTCGATACTATCATCTAAAAACACTTAACAGAAGGAGGAAAAATAATATCATGATGCTTAGAAATGACGAAGGTTGCTGGGTGGAAGATGAAACTACACTCAAAGCCTTGGTTAATGATTATTATAAGAAGTTGTTCGCTGCGCCAAATGAGGATATTAGCTGGCACCAAACCACACACTCTTATCCCCAACTTAGTGAAAGTGATTGTGACATTCTGAGTAGGGAGATTCATGATACTGAGGTTAAAAAAGCTCTCTTTGATATGGCACCATGGAAAGCCCCTGGGCCAGATGGGTTCCCAGCTGGATTCTATCATAATGGATGGAAATTTATGGCTAACAGCTTGTGTGAATTTGCAAAAGAAGTTTGGAAAAAACCTATAGAAGTGGCTGAAGTGAATTGTACTGATATTTGTCTCATTCCAAAAGTAAATAAGCCTGAATTTGTCACACAGTTTCGTCCTATATCTCTCTGCAATGTGACGTATAAGATGATAACTAAAATAATAGTCAACAGGCTGAAAACCATTGTAGCAAAGGTTGTTTCCCCTTTTCAAACCGGGTTTGTACCGGGGAGGAATATTACGGAAAATATTGTAATTGCGCAGGAGATGCTGCATACTATGGTGAAGATGAGAAGCAAATTGGGTTTTTTTGCAATTAAGGTGGACCTTTCCAAAGCTTATGATCGCATAAATTGGAACTTTCTTTATAAAGTTTTGGTTGAGGTCGGTATTCCGGAGAAAATGGTGAATGTCATTATGCATTGTGTCACTTCTGTCAAGAGTAACGTGTTGTGGAATGGTACTAGATCAGAGTATTTTTCTCCTCAATGCGGTATTCGTCAAGGTGACCCAATGTCACCCTATCTCTTTGTTTTGAGTATGGATAAATTAACTCACATTATATCTGATGCTATCGAAACCGGAAAGTGGAAACCTATGCGGGCTGGACGACATGGTCCTTTGATCTCCCACCTTATGTTTGCTGATGACCTCCTTATATTTGGTCAGGCTACGACTGAAACTATGACAGCGGTTAGAGAAGCGCTTGATAAGTTCAGTGATATGTCTGGCCATAAGGTCAATAATGATAAGTCTGCCATTTTTTTCTCTCGAAATGTGTGTGCTAGCTTGCGTACAACTCTTACTGCACAATTCGGCTTTAAGGAAACTGCCACGTTGGGAAATTATTTGGGTGTTCCAGCGCTAGGAAGGACACCGAGAGTTAATGATTTTAATTATTTGGTTGAGAAGGTGAAAACGAGTCTGGCTGGGTGGAAAGCAAAGCAACTATCGCTGGCTGGTAGAATTACATTGGCTAAATCGGTTATTCAAGCTATTCCAATTTACCCGATGATGTCGATGCCTATCCCTAAGAGTTGTCTACATGAGATAGATAAAATTCAAAGAGCCTTTATATGGGGTGATAGAGAAGAGAAAAAGAGAATGCATTTAATTAGCTGGAGCAGAATTACAATGACAAAACAGTGTGGTGGACTTGGTCTTCGGAAGCTTGAATTTATGAATGAGGCTTGCTTAATGAAAATGGGGTGGTCCTTAATGGTTGGAGAACACAGTCTATGGGGACAGGTATTACTAGGAAAATATGGGCGTCAATTTGAAAATGCCGGCAGGATAACAACGAGTCAAAATGACTCGGCGCTTTGGAAGGCTATTGTGAGACTTTGGCCAAAATTGGAAGAGTTTAGATGTTGGAATATTGGTGACGGTAGCCGAATAAATTTTTGGACGGATAAATGGATTGATGGCCAATTGAGACTTATTGATGTTGGGGTAAATGTTCCACAAGAGAATAGAGATTGGAAATTGAAAGACATAGTGAATAATAGAGAGGAATGGAATTTTGATATGATAAGGAACATATTGCCTCCTGATATATTATTGAAGACAGTGGCGGAGCCAGGATTATAAGAGAGCCTGGGCAAAATTTTATCCGCAAATTCACGATTCAGAACACTGATACAAGGTTTGATAAAATGTATGAACTAATTTTTTCGAGCAAACAAGATAGCAAAGTGAATATCGAAAATTGGCAAAAAAAACCGTATTTTCGTTCAACAAAATTTGAAAACGAGTTCATAAATGTTAGGAAAAAATAAGAAATTATACATCCATATGGTTATAAAATGTGATAACTATTTGCTCAAATGAATAGAAATTATAACATAGTGATGCACACAGACTAAGTTTAGAGATCTAGGCAAGTGAATTGAAATGAAGACCAAATTTTCTAACTCAACACCAAATTTCTTCAAATTTTCTAACTCAACACCAAACTTTCTAAGTTGAGTTAACAACACCAAAATTTTCTAACTCAACATGACAGGAAAATTTTCTAGCTCAACATGAACAAATTTGGAAAAGGGATAATGACATCAACAACAAATTAAATTCATGTGTTTTTATCATCAATTGGTAAGAGATGAACACAATAGCAAGTAAATATGTACCACTAAGACACAAGAGCTTCCCCAAAACCAAACTATGAAATCAAAAAACAGAACAAGAACAAAAGGGGAAGAAACAAAAGTGGACTAATAGTTTTCATTGCTTTGGTAGCAAACAGAACAAAATGGCAAAAAACAATCCAAAACACAATCCAAAAAACAAACAGAACAAAAATAAAACAAACACTCATTCAATCACTCATTTAATCAACAATCAACAACTTCTAAGCCCCATAAATCTTTTGTGCCACAACATCACTAAAACCAGCATCACTTAAATGACAAAACAGAACAGAACTCAATTAGTGTACTCTTGCTCAGTAATTTAATTTCTTAATAGTGTACTCAATTAAGCTTGGAAAACAAACAGAACAAAATCATAAATCTATCCTTTATGAACTGCATAATCCAAAAACCTAGAAAAAATCGTTATAGAGGATAAAGACGCTACACATCAAGCATCAATAGTATCAAAGAAACAAATCAAAAATTCCCAAATCAAAATTTCCCAAAAACCTAAAACCTAGAAAAATTATAGAAATTTGTCTCAGTCTATCAGCAATTCATATCGAAATTTCATCACCTGAAATTGAAAACAAGGGGTTTAGCAGAATTTCATCACCTGAAATTGAAAATAGTCTCCTGAAATTGAAAAAACAGTCACTGAAGCAGAGCAGCAAGTCGACGTCGAGCAGAGAGAGAAAGGGGGAGCGGTGGCTGCAGTGTAGTCGAGCTCGAGAGAGGCGTTGAAGCTTGGTATTGCCGGTAGGAAAACAAAAAAATTTGAGCGGAGCCCGGGCACGTGCCCAGGCATGCTGTGCGGTGAATCCGCCACTGATTGAAGATGCATGCTATTTTACCTCCAACATTGAGAGATGGAGTGGATAGACCGATATGGCCTGGAAATAATAGTGGCAAGTTTACTGTGCGGGCAACATATGCAGCTATAGCTAATAATAACAATCAAGTGATAGAAGATAACAAAGTGTGGGACCAAATTTGGCATCTTAGTGTTATGGAGCGGATAAGAGTTTTTGTGTGGCAAATTCAACATGGAAGACTATTAACTAAGCAATGGTTGGCTAAGATTAAGCTAGGAGAACCTTACTGTGATAATTGTTATCAATTTGAAGAGTCAATTCTTCATGTTCTTAGAGATTGTCCGATGGCAGCTCAGACATGGCAGCACCTTCTTCGTATTGATGCTAGAGGCAATTTCTTTACTACTCCACTCCAAGATTGGATTGTTTTGAATTTAACCTCTCAACTCGGTTATTATAGTGAAGCCGAATGGGACTCTATTTGGGCTACAACTTGTTACTTATTGTGGTATTGGAGGAATAAGAGAACTCATGATGAAAACTTTGTAAGTCCAATTAAACCATGGGTTGTAGTGATGGAATATGTCAGAACTTATAATGACGGCATTGCCTTAGATCGCCATGTTCAAAGTGGTAATAAGACGCAGGTGTTCGTGGCGTGGAAAGCCCCACCGAATGGATGGTGTGCACTCAATACTGATGGTGCAGCAAAGGAGCAGATGAAACAAGCTGGTTGTGGGGGTGTCCTACGTGACGCAGAGGGGAGATGGATCGAAGGATTTGCGAAATATCTTGGACATACCTCTGCATACATGACAGAACTATGGGGTGTATATGAAGGGCTCCAACTAGCTAGGAGAAGGAATATAGAGAAGGTTGAAGTTCAAATTGATTCCCAAGTCCCTGTTCACAACTTACAGAATGGACACAGTGGGAATATAGTGGAATGTGCACTTATGAAGAGAGTTAAAAGTCTGCTGGAGTTGGGTTGGGAAGTTCGAATCACTCATGTGTTTAGAGAAGCCAATCGATGCGCAGATGTGCTTGCAAATATTGGTAGTGAAGGCCAACATGGTATTGTTTTCTTTGATAATCCTCCTTATCAAGTGGCTCAAGTGTTTTACGATGATTGTATGGGTGTCTCTACCCCCCGATTAATTAATCTGTAATTTTTCTTTTTTGGGCTTAGGCCCCGTTGAATACCAAAAAAAAAAAAACTTTAATAATAATAGAATTCTCTTATTTATTTTAGAAAATAGACAAATCCTCAATCATCAAACCAACTCTCATTTGAGTACCAATTATCTCTACTTTATAAAAGAAATAGAGAACTCTATCACTAATATACATGTTTAAAACTAAATAAAAGATATATGACGAAATTAGATATTTATATTTCAAGAAGCATACAAGTAGAATAATCAATCAACAGGTAACTGCATGTCAAAACAACGACACTCCTATAAGGTTTTGGTTTCCAATTTGATAACCATTCTGTCACAATTCACCTAATCCAATTAGAGAAAAACTAACTCATCACAAAACATATAACTACTCTTAAAATGAGACTTAAAATACTTCATTAAAATATTTAATTCTTAAATCTGAAAATTATTTTTCCTAATGTATGCCTTCTTTTCCCGATTCTAACAAAGCCACAATAACAACATAGCGTGACACAAGTGGTAGATATTTGGGTCCCTTAACTATTTGGTTCTGGGTTCGATCTCCGGCCGGTGTATATGGAAAAACATTTGTTGGAATATGTCAACCCCTTAAATGAATCTAAGTTACCTCGAGGAGATTAGTCTCTGCAGTTGTCTAAAATCTAAATCGATGGAGTAGACTAGGCATGCACATTTTCTAAAACAATATTAGAGTCTATTATATTTGCAAATCTACTCAACTATAACAACTAATTTGGATTCGTGCACTTAAAGTCAACTAAAATGTATTGCTTATCCTATAATTATCTAACTTGTTCTGATTGTCCTTTCTTATAGCTCCTTAATCACATGCATTCTTGATCATCAAATAATAGTGACGTTTGCACAGATTTCCTCATCACATGGCACTAAAAGTAGAATAATCCCATTAAGCATTTCATTTGTACTTATAAATAGACTGTAATTATGTCATAAGCTTTAACCAAGTTAAGAGATAACAATAAGTTAAAATGTATCCAAAAAAGCTTAACTATGCAATTATAGTATTGGTCATATATTTTTTGAATGCAAGTGCTCATTCTCAACTTGAAGTTGGGTTTTACAGCTATTCATGTGGCATGGCTGAGTTCATTGTAAAAGATGAGGTCAGAAAAAGTTATAATCAGAATCCTGGAATTGCTGCTGGACTTGTAAGAATGCATTTTCATGATTGTTTTATCAGAGTAAGTCATAGTAATATTTATATAAAGCCATTTGTTACCAAATATTTCACCTTGCAAACAATGCTTATAGTTGCTCAAATTTTGTAAGATTATTTGATCAAGATAGAGATCATAGCTGGTATCATCTCAGTGTTAACTTAAACTTTAATCGCGTTGTTAATTGTAGGGGTGTGATGCATCGGTACTTCTTGATTCTACTCCCTCAAACACTGCGGAGAAAGACTCTCCCGCCAATAAACCTAGTCTTAGAGGGTTTGAAGTTATTGATAATGCCAAGGCTAAACTTGAAGAAGTATGCAAAGGAATTGTTTCATGTGCTGACATAGTTGCATTTGCAGCAAGGGACAGTGTGGAGTTAGTAAGTCTTTCTACTTTGTGCTAGAAACATTTAAAGATAATAAGTACTTATTTCAAAATGACCTTACATCATTTTTCGTTTCATGCAGGCTGGAGGGCTTGGCTATGATGTTCCTGCAGGAAGAAGAGATGGGAAAATATCACTAGCGTCGGATACAAGAACAGAATTACCTCCTCCAACTTTCAATGTTAACCAACTCACTCAACTCTTTGCAAGAAAGGGGTTAACACAAGAAGAAATGGTCACTCTCTCTGGTATGAGTTTCAAGATAATTAACATACAGATTTTAAGTTAAGGACGAATTGTTTGAAACTACCTGAGTTTGAATCCTAACTCGAATAATCTTTGGTCAGACTTTATTTACCTTACGTTCAAAGCCCTAATTACCAGGGTACCTTTTTCCCCGGGAACTGGAGGGCTAAAACTTAAAACAAACAAAAATGCATTTGATCTTATAGCTTAAATTTGTAAATGACATATGCTTTTGTGTATGCAGGAGCACACACCATTGGACGCTCTCATTGCGCTGCTTTCAGCAGCAGATTATACAACTTCAGCACCACGTCAATCCAGGATCCTACTTTACATCCCTCATATGCAGCAATTTTGAAGACGCAATGTCCACAAGGCAACACAAACCCGAACTTGGTTGTACCAATGAACCCTTCTAGCCCTGGAACTGCAGATGTAGGTTACTATCATGATATCTTGGCAAATAGAGGCTTGTTCACTTCTGATCAGACACTGTTAACTAACACTAAAACAGCCAGACAAGTTAATCAAAATGCTAGGAATCCATATCTATGGTCTAGCAAATTTGCCGATGCAATGGTGAAAATGGGACAAATTGGTGTCTTGACAGGCAATGCTGGAGAGATTAGAACAAGTTGCAGAGTGGTCAATAGCTAATATATGGTGCTGAAGGATTGAAGTTCCTGCAGCATTAAAGATTTATAAATTCTGTGGTGTGTTTTGCCTTGGTTTCTTTTCTTTTTGTGTAACTGTAATTCGCATTCAATTTGTCGGTTTATTGTGGCCCTTTTATTTTTCTTGAAATAGACAACTTATCATATGCAACAAGTAAGAATTTATTCACATAATCAGAATCAATTTCTCTTTTCATAACTACAGAGATCATCCGATCACAATGCGTCCCCATCAAGAACGACATCCTTAAAGACCAATGATAATTTAAGGCTAAATTGGTATTCAAAAAATGATCTAAAGTGTAAAACATCTTAAGCTGCAAAGGAGTAAGAATTTCCAAATATCTCATGAGTCAAGACATGAGCTTAGCAGGGTTAAATATAACATATCTAATTGCGCAACAAAATAAAACTCAGATATAACAACAAAAGAATATGATCAATGATAGGCCGTAGGCCAGGCTTAGGCTTGAAGAAAAATCATAGGCCAGGCTCAGGCCTGTCAAAGCATGGCATGGCATGGCCTATTCCCAACCCTAATGATCAATGATGATGTCTTGCAACAAAATTCAGAACACAACAAAAAATTATAAGGTAAACCAAATCATATGGACCAAAGATATGATTTGACTACACTCTCATAAGGATGGCACTAGTTCCAAAATCATCCTTAAAAAACAAATACAAATTAGGCATAAAGCAAAATTAATTAGTTAGTTAGTTAGTTAGTTAGTTAGTTAGTTAGTTAGTTAGTTAGTTAGTTAGTTCCATGATGGCACCAACAATGTCTCCATTGTGAGTCTTGAGAGCCTTAACAGCTTTACTCCTTGACACTCCTGCCTGTGTCATTACCAGATCAATATCGTGGGCTTCAACACCGGTTTCATCAATCTCCTCTTCCTCTTCAGGCTGTGCTCCATCAGCTGCAGCATCTTGTTCTTGTTTTGCCATGATAGATCCCATATCCGGCATCCTGAACTGTTGAGCAGCTTGTGTCTGCAACTGAGAACTCAGGTCCTCTATTTTTGCCTCACCAAATATAACATAGGTCTCAGAATTTGGACTCTTGAAGACATCAGGTTTCGAGATGAAAAACATAATCTAACAAGGCATAAAATAATTCAGTTAGAAGCCTCCCCATCCACCATATATCGCAGGAAATAGTGGTTTGTTAAAATTCGACTATGTTGCAATACTATAGCGCCGCAATAAACACAATTTAACAGCATTTTCTACATAACAACTGCGGAACAACGACGATTCATTTAAAATTTTTACAACACTGATAACAACTCACATTTTTTGTTCTCTTGATTGTTACCCTACTAACACCATCAATAGGTTTTAGTCCGAGCTTCAACATTGCTTTTCGACTTTTCTTTTCACTTCTGCTTTGCTTTGAGCCTTCAGTTCCACCTACATCTCAAAGTCCAATTATACAAATCAACAAATAACAACATCAAATTGAAGATTCATTCATAATAATAAAATGCAAATTGTGATTTCTTTAAAAAAAAGACCTATAACTTATAAGCTATAACTATGATCCTAAAATTAGTTACACTATTTCATTTTGCATAAAGAATATACATATTCATCCACATTTATTTTATAATAATGTAAGAATAGTAGTAATAGTAACATTGCAATCTAATATGTATATTTATTCTATTATATAGTAATTTCGACATTAAGCAATGTTAATAATAATAATAATAATAATAATAATAATAATAATAATAATGTATAATACGAAAAAGGAATAGCAATTTTACGTAAGAAATGAAAATGAAATTAATAAAAGGACCTTGAGCTGCGTCTTCTTTGTCATCATCATCATCTTCTTCGTCATCAGATTCGTCTTTGTCGTCTTCGACAATAGGAGCATCGTCTTCTTCCTAATGGAAAAACAGATCATAGAAGGAAAATGAGAGACGAAACCAATGTAGATCATATGGAGTTTGATGAAAATGAGGAAACCTGAGGAAGAGGTTTCTTGTTGAAGGTTGTTTCTTCGACTGAGGGGAGTTGTTGGTCGGGTTCATCGGCGGTTGAGTCAATAATGGGACCTGGAGACATGGCTAACGACGGTTTTGTTGCACTCTACACTGAAGGAATGAACACTTGCAAATGAAAGAGACTCTTTTGCCGATGATTTTCACATTGGTTCATTCATTCACCCCTCTTCTCTCTCTCTCTCCTCATCAAAGGCTTGGGCCAAACATCTTTTTGATATGGATTTTGTGTTTTTGGTATTGCGGAATATCAGTTTTATTATACTTATACATACTAGTGTATATAGAAATTAGTCACTTGGTAAATAGCTTAATTACTTTTCTATTTGACAGCTAGCTTATTTTCTATCTTGTACATATTAATATATGAGGCTAAGAGCCTATGTGTACAGTAACAGAACACTTCACTTTTACATATTCAATGAGAATGAGTTTCCTTTCTCTCTTTTATCCTCTTGTCAACACGGAATTTGGTGAGATATATTTTTGTGTGGAGAAACTGAAATTATTGTTCTCATTAAAGTAATAGGTATGTGGCTATATATATATAGAGCTACATAAAAACAAATAATATCTTTAAATAACAAACTAATCATATAAATTCTAAACAAATCTTAAATATTCTAAACAGAAATATAAATCATAAATTCTAATATCATCTTACTCTAAATTTAAAACTAAAATATATTTAAATATAAAATCTTCAAAAAGATATTTAGGCATTATTCTCAACACTCCTCCTTTGACTGAATATTTTTTTGTTGTATCCAATCCGAGATTTGAGTTGAAAATTTATTTTCATCTTTTTTTTTTTTTGTTTCCCAATCCTCCTCCTTGATCGAATATCTTTGTCTTGGCTTTTTTCCTTGAAACTATTTCGCATATAACATATGAAAGGCCATATGAGACTTGAGCTTTTTTCATGTATTTGTTTTGGTTATGGGTTATATAATACAAGAAACTATCTCGCATATAACATATGAAAGGTGTAGGTCATGGTTATGGTTTTTTTTTTTTCTTCACATCTTCACAATAAAGATGCAGTCATGGTCATAGGTTGTTGATTTCATGGTTTCTTCTTTTTCTTCGTCTTCAACATCTTCTTCCATCTTCACAGGTCTGAACCTTAGCGCTGATCCCACTGATATGGTTTTTTGTGTTTTTGGTATTGCGGAATTTGGTGAGATATATTTTTGTGTGGAGAAACTGAAATTCTTGTTCTCATTAAAGTAATAGGTATATGGCTCTATATATAGAGCTACATAAAATATTCTAATAACAAACTAATCCTATAAATTCTAAACAAATCTTAAATATTATAAACAGAAATATAAATCATAAATTCTAATATCATCTTACTCTAAATTTAAAACCAAAATATATTTAAATATAAAATCTTCAAAAAGATATTTAGACATTATTCTCAACACTTTTAAGCCTGCTCTGCCATTCATTATTCTTGCCACTCTTGTAACAAAGTAGGTCAACTAGGAGACTTTCGGGTTTTCGTAAACAATTTGTTTAGAGGACTTCATTAATTATTTGAATTTAATGTCTTGATTACCTACGATAAACTTATGTATTCTACCTAAACATAATTTTAATACCATGCAAATTAAAATATTACGCGATATACTAACCCGGTAAAAATTGTTGTTTTTAATCTCTGATGATATGCACACTATGTGACCTAATAATAAGTTGACGTAGAGACTAAAGGGTTTTTGAATTTGATGGCTCAATATAGGGAAGACCATTGGATAGTTTGAGTTTATATATTTCTTGTATACGTACTACCTAATGTATTCTAAGAAATTTACTTTTGTCACTCTCCAGGTTACTCACGCGCCCTACGCTTTTTCTATTTTATCCGTTATCTAAATAGCGGACGGGGGTATTTTGGTAAAATTATAGAGCATGCGAGAAAATAGGTAAGGTGGCAAAATGAGTTTGGGTATCCTAAATTGTTTAAAAAAAATAGTCCATAAATATAAACATTATTTCAAATTATTAGATAATTTTTCCAAAAAAAAAATCGCTTATTTATATTATTAATTTTTCTAGAAGATAAAATCTCAAGTTTGATCCCAGATCACTGAGAGTGAGAGGAGATCCTCTCCCGTTAAATTTTCCTACAGTGTAATCTAACACCGTTCAATTTTTTTTTAGTGATTGATGTCATAAAATAATTAATTGATGGATGGATGATACATTGGACAGCCTCCAGTTATTTTGCAACAGGAGAGGATCCTCTCTCATAACCGAAATGAAGTTCAATCCCTACATAACAAAGATGTACTTACAGGAGAAAACTAAAAATATTAACAAACTTTTACTTGCGAAAGAAAGTTAAAAATATTAACAAAACAAGAGTTTTTCATTGAACTTTACAAATGCTACAATTATAGAGGAACACAGTAAATATTAAACATATTTTGTCATTGTATATTTATAAATCAGTATTAGCTGCAAAACAAATATGTATTATAAATATAAACTTAAACAAACAACACTTGTACAATATTGGTGCAAAGAAAAACGGATCATATATAATAAAGACTGTTTAGAGTATAAGGAAAACAAAAACAACACTATCTAAACAAACATGTAATCATTCTCTCAAAAAAGAACATGTGATCTTAACGTCACCCCTTTGATCTTAAAGCAAACAAAATTATCAGGCAAATGGTACACCTAAACATATAGACGCTTAATAAGCTGATATGGTCTGGCTACAATAACTTAAAAGATACTCCAAAATTATTCCACAGAAAAAAAAATACAAAGAGAACACAACCCAATTAAACGCAAAAAACCAATTAAGTAGTGAGCTCCATAATGGCACCAACAATGTCCCCATTGTGAGTCTTGAGAGCCTTGACAGCCTTGCTCTTGGAGACTCCTGCTTGTGTCATGACCAAATCAATGTCGTGGGGCTCCACGCCGGTTTCATCAACCTCCTCTTCTTCCTCCTCAGGCTGTGCTACACCAGCTATTGCACCTTGGTCCTGTTTCGCCATTACAGATCCCATATCTGGCATCCTGAACTGCTGAGCAGCTTGTGTCTGCAACTGAGAGCTCAAGTCCTCTATTTTTGCTTCCCCAAATATGATGTAGGTCTCAGAATTTGGACTCTTGAATACATCAGGTTTTGAGATGAAAAAAAGAATCTAAGGTAGAAAATAATTCGGTTAGACATCATACATTTACATAAATCAAACATAGGAGCAATATGTGTAACAACTAACATTTTTGGTTCTCTTGATTGTGACCCTACTGACGCCGGTGACGGGTTTCAGTCCAAGCTTCAACATTGCTTTTCGGCTCTTCTTCTCGCTTCTGCTTTGCTTTGAGCCCTCAGTACCACCTGCATCTCAAAGTCCAGCAAAACCGGTTAACAAAATATATCAAGAAACTGCATGCCAATGCCAAACAAATGTAATCCAGCATAGATATGATTATATGAAAGAGGGAAAGTAATCAAGTAGACTATAAACATATAAATTATTATTATTTTGTAACAGTTATTTATGATGCCAATATTAAAACTACTATATAGTGCATATTGCTTTTTCAACCAAACATGAAAGAACTATAAAGATTCATAAGCATTGAAAAGCAGCAGCAGAATACAGTTAAAATATGAAAATGAAAATGACAAAAAAACCCAAACATTATAGTAGTACTAATAGTGAACTCTGGAAGGAAAAAGTGCAATAAAAACTACAGAAGGCACTGTGGATTCAGTGACTAATAAGATTGCCTTTCAATCCCGGATTTGAAAAATTAACAGGAAATTGCAGGGGTATCACAATTAGAGTGTCAAAAACTAAGTAGTGAATCTTCGGGACTACCGGCTGCAACAAGCTTAGGATATGGTAGATTGAAAACTTGTTTTGTTTTTCCATGAATTTTGTGTTTAAGTAATGTACACCTTTTGGTACAACTTATCTCAGGACATTAAAAACATAAACCACCATAGAACCTCTTACTATTGCATAGGTCACCTTTGCTAAAATTATCAGGCATGACAATTGTTGCACGAACACTTTTGCAAAGGTTCTTCTTAATTCATTTTATTTCCTCCTAGAAATTACTATATGCAGACATCAACATATCTATGAGTAGAAACAAGAAACCAAAAGAAAATACATCTATGACACAACCTTTGCTAATTAAAACCCAATCATGAAGATAATACTCCACTTCAACATAAATCAACAATAAACCAACAACCCAAGACTACAAGGAAAAAATATATATTAAAAGGTAAATAATTACCGTTTCGTTATATGAAAATTCATGATTACATATCCATGGTTTCTCCGAGATTAAAAAAGCTATATGCCAGTTTATTCAAAAAGTCGTTATTCGTTAACATAATTCATCTATATTTATATATAATAAGTTAGATCTCGTAGTTATATTCAGAACACAACAAACCAAACCCTAAAAAATCGACTTTGCTAATTGCTAAACATGATGATAAAACATGAAACAAACAAAACTCAAATAACCAATTGATTAGGTTAAACAAAAAAAAAAAGAAGTTAGTAAAATTAATGACCTAGAACACCATCTTCCTTGTCATCGTCATCCTCGTCGTCATCTTCGTCTTCATCCTCGTCAGCATCATCTTTGTCATCATCTTTCACGTCCTCAACAATTGGAGCTTCGTCCTCCTGAGTAAAAATTTAAAAAAAAAAAAAAAAATTAAGACAAAAATAAAACACAACATAAACATGAACAAATCTAATCTAAGAAACACATAGACAAACAGAAAAGAAATGAATAAATAATAAGGATATAATTGACCTCGGGTTGGGGTTTCTTCTTGAGGGTTTCATCGACGGTTGGAGTTTGTTGTTCAACTTCGGATTCGGTGGAAGCGGCGTCAATAACTGGACCTGGAGCCATGGTTTTGGGGATTTGATTCGGCGGAAGAGGTGATTGATCACTGTGAAGTGAGAAGTACAGATTAAATGGATTAGATTCAGAGAAAGGGATAACAACACAACACAACACAACACAAACACTCTTGTTGGTTGCTACTTATTCAAGGGTTTTCACTTTTTTTGGGCCTTTCATTTTCGGCCCAATTTACCCACTTTTTCATTTCCTATCTCTATTTTTTTTTTCTTTTTTTTTTTCCACCTACAGTTTAATCTGGTCTGGGGGTTAGTTCTGGTATCAAGCGGTTTCTGCTACTTCTCGATCGCAGTTGCAGGAATCAAATCGTGGCCCTACATACCAATTTCAATGTCAATCACCACTGAATCAACTAACGATTAGTTTTAAATTTTTATTTCACGTATTTAAATGGGACAAACCACTGTTTTGATCCTTAAAAGTATATTTTGTTGTCACGTTTAATTTTAAATGTATCAAAATTGCAATTCGGTCTAAAAATATTCTTTTTACTAGTCATTTTAGTTATTTAACATGTGTATTGCAACAAGCACTGTGTATAGAAAAATAAAAAATAAGTTGGGCCAAACGGTGAGTTTAGCCACTAAACTACTTGAAGAAAAAAAAGAGAAAGAAAGGTATTTAGGGAGTAAAAAAGACCATGATATATATTGGTTATATTGGCAGGGTTAGTGGTTTATTAATGTCATTCAAGACTTCACATACCATACATCTCTGTTAATATTGCATATGAACCAAGAATTACCATTTTTTTTAAAGGACTAAATAACAAAATATACAAAATATTTATACACATAGAACATAAGAAGCTTTGGGGGAACGATGTTCCTTCAAAAGTTTGGATGGCGGTTGTTATTAGACAGGTTACCAACGCGGTCCGCCCTTAACCGTAGAGGTATTTTAACTAATCTCCATGAATTGCCTTGCATGTTTTGTTCTCAAAGTATTGAGGATAGTGCCCATCTCTTCTTTTTTTGCCCGTTTAGTCAAGGAGTTTGGGCTGCCGTGTTTAGATGGTTAGGAAAGACTCTCCCAACAAATATAGTAGGTTGGAATAATTTTTTATCGTTTGGCGAGTTGGTAAAGACGAAAAAGGGTGCCCGTGTCAGTCATTTGATTTGGTTGGCTACAACGTGGAACCTTTGGAAGCTCAGAAATAATGTGTTGTTTAATGATGCACTTCCAGACGCTTCATCTCTTGTGGACGACATTAAAGCTTTCTCTTGGGTGTGGTTTAAGGGTCATCGTTGTCGTAATTGTTGTATTCTTTTTTCGAAATGGTGTATTGACGCTTTGGCATATTTCCAAAGCTTATAATAACTAGTTTTGCATTGTAAGGGATTGAGTATCCTTTGTACTCCCTTATAATAATATTTTGCTTATAAAAAAAACACATAGAACATATTTTACAACATAGATAATTAATTATCTATGGTTTTTTTTAATCTTTGGCGGGTCATTAAAAGTGGTTGAGAATTTATACCCTTTTTTATTGACGATTGTTATCATATTTTACAATTTGGTAAGTTATTTGTTTAATAAAGAGGCGCGGAAGTGTTTATTTGCAATTTGAGTGGCTCGTTGTTGACTTATTTGAAAAAAAACGGAACTAAATTTTTTAGCAAACTAAATTATCGATTGATTTGCCTCTTGATAAAGTGAAGATTGTGGTGCTTGAAGACTATAAAAAACAAGTAGTTAGATTTTGAAGATTTGGTTGTACTTTTTAGTTTGAAGCTTTGTAATAGTTCGTATGGTTAATAGCACGATCATTGATTTCATAGCTTAAAACAACTTGGAATAGAGCCAAGAACCTTTACATAACATGAACCAAGATCATTTGGGTGATCATTTTGGTCTCCAAGTAAAAATAGTATTATTGACAGCAAGTCGCATTTTATGGCAGCTACATGGGTATAGATTGTGCAGAGAAGAAGTTATGAGTTTGGAGTGGTAATCCTCAAGATTGTTGGGTTTGTTTCTGATTCTTTTTTATTGTCTTACATGAGCTGAAATGAAATGAAAGTTACATGCAATCTCTTTATAAAAAGTTTCTGTTAATTATTCTGAGAAGTCTATGAAATGAAAGATGGTGAAAATGATAGTTCATTCTAACCCATTCTTGACTCAATTTCTGTTGCGCAAAATATCTTATTTTTGAAGACATAAGATGATCATAAGTATTCAAGACATTTACATAATTTTCTTGTTCACTAGTTTCTTGACTCAATTTCTGTTGCGCAAAATATCTTATTTTTGAAGACATAAGATGATCATAAATGTTCAAGACATTTACATAATTTTCTTGTTCACTAGTTTAATAGCAGTATAACAGTTTTTGCAGCTAACAGCACCAGTATATCTTTCTCATTTGAATCACAGAATCCTTGTGTCAATTAGTTGACCACTTGTTTGGTTTCATCTTCCTCTTACATTTCACATATCCGTATAATATTTCAAATTCAGTCATTGACAAAAACCAAAAAGAAATTTCATCAGTATAGATTGAATAACCTCTGCATTTCATATTATATATTATACTATGGCTCATGTAAATGTAATGCTAAAACTTTCCACTAATTAGTGGATTGCTACAAGTATTTTTGCTTTCTACTTAACACAACACGCTTATAGTTGCAATAGAATAAAGTAGCATGTTGTGTTAAGAACTAGTTGCAGAAAGACTCTGAAATATACATTGGTGGATTCAATAGTAAAAACAACTCATGTTCAAAATCTCAAACATTCCTCTAATTCCAAAAAGAAACTATCACGGTACCATATGCCAATTCAATAATTATATATAGACTACATGACTAAACCCACAAAAGATGCGAAATTTCTGAGCAAGAAATTTACATTTTAATGAACTCTCCGCCTCACTTTCCCTTGATCCTTCCAGTAACCAGCACTCTCAGCATAGCAATGATTCGCATCGGTCCAGTACTTACAAGGTGCAGCAGAATCGCAAACATAACAGTAGCACTGTGTTCGGTAAAAGATTGTCACAAAGTCAGCATAGGGGATAAAAATCCACAATATTTACACACACAATTGTAAATGTAACAACAATTTCCATTACCTTATCACAATAGCTTTCACCAGGAGTGGTCTTAAATGGAAATTTGAGACATAAATGTCTTGAATGAGGATAATCTCTGAGGGCTACCTGATTGATCATGAATCAAGACAAAAGACATTCATTTTAGAATAATAATTGTGCTAAAATTGTAATTAATCTCTTAAATTTTTCATGTTATATTAAATCAGAAAGATCATAAATAATTTCCTACATTTTGCCCTTAAAAATTCTCCATTTAAATTAGTTCTGAACTGGGCCAAGACTCGTATCTTCCCTGCTCAGCCCAAACGAGGTTAATGGACCGCAACGAACACGAGAAGACAACACTCGTAATGTCCGCTGCAAGATCAATGACTCTAAATGCTAATCAATGCATTAAGGGCCATTGTCCCCTCTCCATTGATGAGGATCCCACACCATTTTCCCTCTCATCAATGAATGTGGCTCCACGCCCGGCACCTATATATACACTCTCCCAAGTCCAAACGACGGACTCGGGTAGGTTATCTATTCTCTAGTCTCACACTTCACTCATATACTAACTCGAGCGTCAGAGTGCTTGCATGTACCCCAGTTCCCCAAAAACCGTACAAACACAAAGTGCTCGATGCCGGCCACTCCATTCTCAGGCAAGATCAAAATTAAATGAAACAAAAATATGAAAACCAAGTTGGTGATTTCAATTTTACATATTGTTCTCCATCAAAATCAACAACAATTTCAATACTTTTACACAATACTACAAAATGGGTTTTCAATTTTCATCAAAATCTAAAAAAACACACGACGGTTATGTTATGTTATGAATTATGATGCGTGAATTTACCTTGCCCTTTTCAGCGATAACACAGAGATCATCATCATCATCAGCGTCTTTGTTATGAGGTTTAGAGGAAACATCGACGGGAGTGGTGTCGGTAGGATCAAAACCTAAGATGAAACAATCGTCAGTTTCCTCGAAACGCTTGATGTCGTCGATTTTTTTGAGACAGGCAATGACCCTGATCGGACTCTCGTCGATGACAACTTGTGGTTCTGATCGGATTGGAGTTCTGCGACGCGATTTCTTTGTCGTCGTCATGTTTCTGTAATTCTTCTTCTTCTTCTCGTTCGCTTAAGCCCTTGAATTGATTCAGTGTGCTTCAAGGTTACTTGAATAAATACTAAAAAAAATTATTTTATTTTCCTTACTTGAAATATGACCGTTTGAAACCCTTTTTTGTGCGCTTTTTTTTTTTTTCTTCCTTAAATTGTAATATCCACGATCAATGATTCAATGTTTTAGACTTTTAGTCACTAGCTATAATGGTGATTACATTTGTTTGTTTTGTTTTTTTCATTCAAATAAAAAGAGTATATTGATACAATTCAAATTCATAATTGCTAAAATTAAAAAGGATAAATCTGCGAACAAATTCACAGTACCTATGTTAATCGCTATAATGGTGAATTGGTGATTACATCGGTTATTCTTTCGCTAAATTGTACTTTTAACTCCTTAATTTTCATAAATTTGGGATTTGCCCTTTTAATTTTTATAATAATATTTTTGGTCTTTAATTTTATTTTATTTTTAAATGTTGGTCCTCACTGATTTTGAGCAAGTCAACACACTCGATGACAGTAACTTGCATGTTAGGTTAGAAACTTAGAATGATTTGTCATGTTGAAAGTGATTTACCTGTATGTTGACATGACATGCGAGTCATTGTCCACGTGTGCGTGATCTTGTCTAAATTATTTGAGGTCAATTTTTTCCAAACAACAAAAGTGTTATTATATAAATTAAGGGGGCAAAATCACAAATTTCTGAAAATTACAGGATCAAAATACAATTTACCCTTATTTTTTTGATAATAAAATGTTTAGTGAGTTAACTCTCAAGTCTTACTTTAATGTAAAAAAAAAAAAAACTCTCAAGTCTTACTAAATCACTCACCAATAACATTGGAGTATTATACTACTTCTCATCTTGTTCATGAGAAACTCTTCCATAGACACAAACACAAACTATTTGAATTTAGTCACACACATAAATGATAAAATTAAATCAAAAATAATTTAGTCACATCAATTTATATCAATCAATTCTTTTATTTTTAAATTTTAATTAACTTTATGTGTGTGCCTAAATCCAAATAGTTTGTGTTTGTGCCTATGAAAGACTTTCTCCTTGTTCATAAAAAAACAATTGATTTTTTAGGTTTATTAAATAATTAATTTATCTAATCTATAATATACATCAAATGTGCAGCAAAACTAAAAAGTGAATTGATTCTTATAAAAGAAGTTGAGTCAATTTCTTATTAAATAAATAAACTTTCATTATTGGTGGATAATTATATAGACTTAACATATGTACATTTTTTCACCAAATCAACAAAAAAAAATGACAACCACCAAAAGTTAACAATTAAGACAACACGAGATAAAGATTTAAGATCTTATCAACCTACGGTCTTATACGATGTTTGGTGGCGAAATATAATTTTAGGTATTTTGGTTTTATAGTTTAGTGAGAGAGAACAAATTTAATTTTTGTCTAATCTCTTGCCCTTGAATTTGTACAGTTTGAAAAACAATTTTAAAATCAAATATAACACAAATGGAGTTATCTTGTTTAAAATTTTATTTTTTAATAAATCAAACATACCTTTTGTAAAAAAAAAAACAAATCAAGCATACCTTGAGTATTGTCTTGACAATTTTTATTGCACAGATTTCTTTATGGTTGTTAAAATAAGATGAAATACATCTATCATTAAAGTGAATATTTTTGACTTTCCTATTACTACTATTTGCTTACAGATAAATTTATTTATGATAGCTAAATATATATTATTAGGGTGACTTACTACAAAATATACTACATTATTCAACTAAGAGCACACATGTAAGTGAATTATTAAACTAGATCAGAATCTGAAAGTTTGTGGTATAGAGCTTTGGATAATCAATACGGGGTTAGTGACCGCGATATTAGACGCGGTCTAATAACAGTTCGTCATGGTGGAAAGATATAAGTATGTTAGATTCAAGAGTAGGTGATTCAGTAAACACATTCTCAGTCAAGGAAGCGTATAAGAATATCATGTCGGATAGGATGGACTCGGCTGATACGTTTATGGCGAAGGCATGGCAAAAATCATTCCAACAAAAGTGTCGTGTTTTGTTTGGCAAATTCTTCAAAATAGAGTAGCTACAAAAGACAACCTCTATATGAGAGGGGCAATAGATCAGAGGTCCATTCAATGTGCAGGGGAGTGTGGGGCGGAAGAAACAGTTTCACATCTATTTTTTGAGTGTCCAGTCTTTGCAGGTACTTGCTCTATGATCGATAAATGGCTTGGGATCACTTCAGTTTTTCAAAATGCAGGTTTTGCTCATTTAGAACAGTTTGAAGGTTTGACCTGTAGCGGTAGAGTTTTCCACAATAGACTTAAAGTGATTTGTCTGTAGGAATATGGAGCATTTGGAAGGCGAGGAACAATAAGTTGTTCAATAACAAGGAAGTCATCGTAGATTAGGTAGTCGAAGAGGCGAAAAGAATGTCTTGGAACTTGATGAGATTTAAGACAAGCAGTATGAACTACGACATTAGCCAATGGTATTCAAGTCCCAGGGCTTGCCTTGGATGCGTGGATCAGTGACTGTGACTAGAGCTGTCAAATGGGTCGGCCTAGCCCGACCCGGCCCGAGCCCAGCAGGCCAAGACATCTAATGAGCTTAAGTGGGCCGGCCCATTCAGACCCAATGCTGACCCGCAGCCCAGCCCAATAAGCAAGGGCCTAACATGGCCCGATGGGCCGGCCCGACAAATTTTTCATATTTTTTTTATAAAAAATTGACAAATTTTTTTTATAAAAAAATTCAATGGACAATAAAACTACATATGCATCGCACACAAATTAATATCCATAAAAAATTCTTATACTTCTCTATTTATAATGATTGATTAAGTTGTTATTTTTTTTTTTCAAATAAAGATAAATGATAATCATAACAAATTTGGTTTAATAATTATCTCCTAACTAACAAATCTCATATTTTTCCTTCAAAAAAAACAAATCTCATATTTTGTTACTTATTTTATCTAAAGATTTTATGCTGACTAAAATTCTTTATTTTTAGGAAAAATTATTTTTAGATATTTTTTTTAATTCTTTAAGGGGGCGGCCCAAAAGCCCGCGGGGCCAGCCCATGATGGCCCATTAGAAAAATAGGCCCGGGAGCCCAGCCAAATAAGGCCCAATAATATTTTTTGTGGAGCCCAGCCCGTATAAAATTATAGGGCTACTGGGCCGGCCCGTTAGCCCGGCCCATTTTTACAGCTCTAACTGTGACCTTCTTGGATGGGAACGTTTCAATGAATTTTGGCTTGGTTGTTTGGTGTTGCTCTAAGTGAATTTTGGCAAATACTCCCTCCATCCTAAAATTTAAGCAAAAATGAGTCAAAGAAATTTGATGTATTTGGTTAAAGATTTGGATCAAATACACTCACTTTTGTTGACCAACTTTTGCTTATACTTTGGGACGGATGTTATTAGTGTAATGAAGTATGATGTAATGCTTGCTTTAATAGAATTTTGACAGTCTTAGTGAGGTGCTGCAGCTTAATCTAAAGCTTTGGTGGTACTCTACCGGTGTGGTTAATAGTTCAAGATAATCCGCTTATGCAACGTTGCTTATCTTTACTGCAGCTCTAAACAAAAAGGATCACAAGACTGGTTTACGGGTGACATTGGAGCTATTTGTGTGCATTAACAGTCTAAATATTTTGCTTTGGTTGAATCTCATAAATTCTTTGTCCGGTTATCTCGGTACAGAAGTTTTGCTTCTGATGGCTTAGAGTTGCTTAGTGGCTAGACGCGAGATCCCAAGGTGCAATATTGTCGGTGTATTATATGCAATTTTAACCAAAACTGTTTTTGATTTCTCTGCTCACTGTTCATGTTGCTGGCTACCTTTAGAATTTTCCCTCCCTACCGACAGAGTTAGGAGCTTGAATAGTTTCTCTAATGTTTCACTAGACTGATGCGTCTAGCTTTGCCTGTACTGTTTAATTGGTTTGATTCATTGGTATTGTGTTGTATATGCCACTTTGTTAGTCTTGTTGTATGCCTCAGTAACAGGGAGAATTGTAGTGTTGGTTCTGCTGCATTGTATATGTTGGATTTCGGATAGTGAATTTGCAAGACATCTATTCTTATTATTTCTCAATTAAGAAATTTAACGTATTTTACAACACTTAACAAATCCAATGATGTCCCCCTATTTAGTGTCTTGAGAAGCTATTAATTACTATGTATAAGTTAATATTTATCTCCAGTTTTTTTTTTTTTTGTAACACCACTTTGATACTTTTAAGTTTTGGTCATCATCCAAAATAATAAGAGAATGATGATGACAAGATAAAGCATTGCTAGCTGCTATCATGTCTCAACAAAAACAATGAATTCCATTCCATGACTTACATAATTACATGATTGCAAGAGTTATACTGCAATTTCATTAAGTACTGACTCCTCAACAGATCAGTGAATTAAAACTAAATCATCAAAATCCCAATGGCAAAACTAGAATATACATGCTGCTTTCATATGGTCATAGATTATCCAAGTCACTCAAAATGAAATTTATCATGACACATTCTTAACTACAGAGATAAATAGTTCTTAAATTTACCCCAAAATCAAACTTCCAAGTTGGCTTCTTGTGTCACATTTCCATCAAAAGAGGTAGCAGCTTACATCAAACATATGCAAAAGTATATAATTAGTGAGCCTTTTCTTCAGCGAAACAGCTTATTCGCATTCCTCTCCTCCTCCCAGTTACTATCAGCATCACAATGTGCGTCATAAGAATCGGTCCAGTACTTACAAGGAGCAACTGAATCACATACATAGCAGTAACACTGTATTTCAATCAAAGAGATTAATTCAGATACATTGTAGAGATGAATAGAAACAAAAACAAAAAATGTCCCATCATTATATTATACCTTTTCACAGAAACTCTCATGTGGTGTAGTAGTGAAGGGAAATTTACCACATAGATGTCTGGCATGTGGATAATCTCTACAAGCCACCTATAAATTCCTCAAACAATATTCAATCAGCATGACTCATAATATAGTTTTATACACTGATAAAGATGTGTCCAAAGTCGTCGTCCCCGTGAACATAACACAGTTGTGGTAGGAACATTTTTATATGCAGGGGTCGGAGTTCAAACCCCGACTCCCCACGTATTCAAATTAAAGATAACATTTTAGTCGCTACATTGCTTGACCCTAAAAAAAACTGTCCAAAGTCCGACATGGTTTGTGGTTATATTAATTTGATTAATTTTCTCAAAGCGTGTCAGTGTCATGTTTGATCTCAGTGTCTAACCACCGTATTACTTTTACAAAGAGAAACCATTTGAATCCAAAATAGGGATAAATACCAATAAAAACTATCTCATCTGTCTAAAATACCAATAAATACCAAACAGTTTTTTTTGCTTATTCTTTTCTTGAAAACAATTTAAAAAATGGATTTATGAAACAACTTTTAAGAACTAAAAGTGATTCAAACAAGCCCTAATAAATTGGAAATTTTTTATTAGTTACTTTAAAAACAAAAACTAAAAACATGCATTTTTCTTAATCTCCATGACTAAAAATGGTTACAGTAACTAAAAACATTTCTAGCAAAAATAAACAACAAAAAAATGAAAAACTTTATGTTGAAGTGTGTTTGAAGTCCCACATTGCTTAGGTTCCCGGGCTGTTGAGTGTATAAATATATGAGGGTAACCTCACCCTTTGAGCAAGCTTTTGGGTTGAGATCCGAGCATATTTAACACTTTATAGTCACTAAAATTGATTAAACCACCAAATTCATCCTAACTTTGTAGTACGCTCTCAAATAAGTCTTTAATTTTATGAATATTTTAAAAAAAAGTCTATTTCTCTCAAATTTTACTCATATTAGTCATTTGAAAATATAAAGATCAACTTTAATTGATAGCAAGTTATAAAAACATAATCGATAGTAAGCGGTTAAATATAGAGATTAACTTTAATATAAGACCTTTTTGAAACATTCACAGATCAGTAACTAAAACCTAAGTTTCTTCCTTCTACAATAATATCAATAACAGATGAAACTTGGAAGTTTAAAAAGTACATAATGAGAGGTTTTATACCTGACCCTTTGCAGCAACAACGGAGATATCAGGAGTATCATCATGATCATTGTTATTCTTATTCTCCAATGAAAGTTTTGATAGGTCAAGAGAATCAAATGGGTCAAAATCTAAAATGAAACATTCCTCAGTTTCCTCAAAACGTTCAACATCTTCTTTTCTTTTCAGACAAACCACTGCTCTTATTGGGGTTTCTTCCATTGGTGAAGAAAGGTATGAACTTTTGTTATGCTCTATAACGCCCCAACTAAAATACCTAGAATATTTAGTCGAGACATACAAAGTGGCATCTGAGTACAACTAAATTTCTGATTTAGAATAAACAAGATACAACTTGTTTGAGATACAAGATAATCAAAGTAGAATATACAGCGGAAACAATGGAGTTCTACGATAAACAAATTAAATTAAAACAAAGAGGAAGACTACGGTCTTCAAGTCTGATGAATCAAGCTCAGCTCCAAACATCAGCTCCGTCCTGGTCCTTGCTTCGGTTAACCTGTCTACCTAAAAAAAAAATTGATTTGGAGTGGGGTGAGACTACTAAGCCTCAGTGAGTCCTACTACCCTCCTAGAGGTGACTACACCGGGGGCACCTAATCAGTCGTAACATAATATTTATATACATAACATAATCCATAAATAATAATAAGGTGTAACACATAATTAGTCTTGTTCGTTTTAAACACAAGGACACTCTGAGGTGAGCCTGTCTCAGAGGCCTGCCCTATCCGTCAACCGATTCGGTCACGGCATGAAGCTCACATAATACACATCCTGATGGATTATCCCATTGGGAGTCCATATTGGCGACATAGGTCGCATCTGATTTGACTGATACTGAAATTGTATTCTTACTACCATAATTCCCAAAATCCCGGGGAGCATACATTCCTAATTAATTCTAGGTTATGCCCTAAAGATTATCTGTGCCTAACATACTATTCGACATTATGTCATTTACGTTAATGCAAATTATCTGTCTCTAATGAGGGTATAAAACGAGTGTTTGAAGTTTCAAGAATAAATGTAAAATGTGGACTATTCTGTACCAGCTCGCTCTGGCGAGTCACCAGCTCGCTATGGCGAGATTATAGGTTCTGACCTAAATCAACTCGCTGTGGCGAGCAGTAGCTCGCCATGGCAAGTTTCATCAGCCCAGAACCCAGCTCGCCATGAACGCTCGCCAACTACTCGCTGGAGCGAGTTCATGCAGAATTGCCCTGTTTTGCAGAAATCATGATTTTTCAAACTAACACCTACAACTCTCATTTTAGACAGTGCATTAACAGATAATTAACATAATATAAAATAGAATGGAGAGGAGTTTGGGATTTAACCCCTCTCGCACAACATTTCCTAATTCCTAATTGTTATCATGCATAATCATTATTATGGGAAAAACTAGCTAAACTAGCCTAAAGAACCCACCTGTCAAGAGGTTAACTCTGAAGCTTTAACCATTACACTAGCTCAGCTACAGCATCATAGTCTTTTGAATCGGAACTCACTTAAACCCCGAGCTTGTATTCTTGAACAAAAAGGAAAGAATGAATTAGTGAATGTTTGAGGTTTGCAAAGGTTAGGATCATGGAATCACCAATACACAACTTGAAAGAGGAACGAATAGGGTTTATGAATAACTCACCGAGCTTGAAAAAGGATTTCTCGAGGGGTGGCAGCACCTTGCTGCAGGCTACCGCAGGCTCCCGCAGCCTTCCCGCAGGCTCCCGCAGCCTTCCCGCAGGCTCCCGCAGCCTTCCCGCAGGCTCCCGCAGCCTTCCCGCAGGCTCCCGCAGCCTTCCCGCAGGACTCCGCAGCTTCCCGCCAGTGCTCAGCCAGGATCACGCAGCAGCCAGCTCGCCGTGGCGAGTGCTCCTGCTCGCGAGGCGAGCTATGACAGTACAGAGCATCGTTGTTGTATCTCCATATCCTCCGTTTCTCCACAACACCCATGCATTTCCAGTGGTACCAAGAACCATTTCCGAGGTAGAGCACGCACATGCAACAGAGAATTTTGAGTAAAGATTAGGATTGAGGGATTTGATTCAAAAGAGGGAAAGTTCATGAGTTCAAAAGAATGGATTTCCTTACCTTACTTTCTTGAGAAATCAGAGCTCAATCCAAAAGATAGCAACTTGCAGAAGGAGTTGATTATCATACATTTAAACCTCCTCATTGATGGTGTGGAATTTTGGAAACAAAAGAGTAGTAGCAAGAAAGGGGTTTTCGGTCAAGAGGGATGAAACAAGGAAAAAGGGGGTTTTCTTGGTCCTGTATCTCTTGGGGAATTCAGAACTAATTTTGCATGTATCAATTACTAGGAATCAAAAGGTTTCTCAAGAGGAAGTTTGATGATGATGGCGTGAGAAGAAGGAAGAAAGGGTGGAGTTGTTTTCTCACTTACTGATAGCTTAAACATTTTTGAGAGAGAAAAATGAATACTTGGTTAAAGGGCTGTTATATTGCAAACCAATGTGGCCCCAAAGCTCCTTTGTCCACTTTCTATTGGTTAGCCCATAAGACTTTAGTGCCTTCCACATTACAAATTGGTAGAATTTTGTCTCAAATTATACCTCTAATTATTGTTGCTTATAATAATTAAAGTGGAATGTTACAGTCTACCCCCCTTAAAGAAATTTCGTCCTCGAAATTCAGAATTCTTTCACTCCACAACAGGGTAGGTTGTTTATGCTTACGTCTGGAACGACTCTTCGACTATATCTCAGTTTAAGGTATACAATCCCTTGGAATAAAACTTTCCTCTCTTAAGGTTACTGGTTAAAGGTTATCCTTGCATACTCAAAGGTTCCAGTGCTGTGCTCTCTGATTCAAGTACTTACGGTCACCTTCTGACAGCATCGTCACCATCTTAGTCTAGTCTCATACTCCTCTACTTCTACTACGGTTATTTTTCTTTCACTACAATCAACATCATTCCAAATACTTCATTGTCTTAGAAGGTCGGTATCTGGTCTGGTCGATACACACTTAACTTGGGGTCATACTTGAGCGTTCGTATGAGTAAACTTCAGATTCCTCCTTCTCTCAAACGTTCTTCCTTTCCGATCGCATTTATGCATAACACGTCATCTGTACATCCGTACCATCGTGTCGTCTACTACTCCAGGATCGATTTAAACATAAAACGAGTGGAAAATTGTCTAAACACTACTGATTCTTCTGCCAACAAGTCAGACTCGTTCGCAGATGAATCTATAGTTGTCCGATAAAATCCCACCTACAATTTAATCCATCCTGGCCCAACACAGTGATCAAGTTGTACTTCCAACATGCGTATGCACTTAGGTTCAGGTTATCTCTTGAAGTTAAGAGTCACTCTCGTTTGGGGTCCTTCGCTGATAAGTATTGCACGAGACGCATCTAATCGGTCGGGTTCGCTCTTGTAATACTCAGGCTGAAAAGATTGGTAAAGTTTAGGACGATAAGCTGAACTAACCGACGTAACTTATGATAGCAGTACGAGCTCGATTAATATGAATCATTACTCTAGGCTTGGAGTCGGAGTATTCGGGTCAAGTTACTCAGGCTGAACACTCAGTCTCACGAGTTTATGATAGGCAAGGCTGAAAGGTCAAACATACGGCAGAGTCACTTGAGCTTAACACACTGAGATAACATGAGTTTAGGAAGGAAACTGAGAGATTGAATTCTCAATACTGGTGTCGTTAGAGTGACTGAATTTCTCTGAATTGGAATTAACTATGATCTTATCTCTGAATTTGGCTGGAAGGTTCCGACGAATACGGTTAATCAACTAAGTTGAGAACACTGGTTACATGATTTGAGTGTACAAAGTCCAAATGATTTGCTGACACAGAGCGACGTCATTTGTGTCGGAACAGATGAGGTTGCTACTTAACAGGTTAACTAACGTTCGAGAGTTGAATTGGAAACTATCCGTGGTTCTCCAGGCAATAGATTTCCACAAATACGAATGAGTTACTTAACGGCATAACTGAAAGACTAAAAGCATGGAGTAGGATTATTTAAGAGTGATGCTTCACGACATCAGCGCGACTGACTGACGTCGATAAATCTGGGTAGCTGAATCTGATTTGAATTTTGTGTGGAGTACCTGACTGACAGGCAGCTTCAGACATGAGGGAGAATATGCGTCTAAGACGTAACTCAGATGGGTTAGAGCGAATACGCGTTCGTAGTGTTTCAAAGAACTACGGACGGGGAATTTGGACATTGTTCGGCTCGAATCAAGGTTAAAAGAAGGCCCAGATATACAAAGGTAACTGATGATTGGTCTCCTTCTGATTCACACCCATACTCTACAGTTCTACTTTCTATTTCCTCAGACTAGGACAATAAAGTCTTTGCTCAGGCTTCTAGCTAGCTAAGTCTCACAGGGAGGTTTAACTCTGATTGATGATCTCTCAGCTGACAGGTGCTGGAATAGTTAAGGTTATCGGTGTCTAATTGGAGCTAATGTTAAACTTAATCTCTTTTCTCTGGGTAGTAATACACGGCTGGAAACTGGTCTAGGTGATAAGTGTCACTAATAAGGTCTCTCATACGTTACATTTATCAAAACATGTTTCCTACGGTTTGATACTAAAGCTTTGATAAAAACGGCCGATAGAGTCTAATCCTTGAACTATCTAGCGAGCAGGTTTCTGGTACATACTACAAATCTAATGATGGCAGAATGATAACTCTTTTGTACGGTTAACTAATACTATTGATTTCTCAACTAACTGGTTCAAAGGTTGAATACGTCTAGAAAAGGTCAATCCTATTATGAAACTGAGCTTCCGGTCTCTAAGCTATTCAATGACAAGGTAATTACGGATCGATTCGTCAACTATTAGAGCTAACGGTAAGACTTAACGGTGATACTAGCTATACTTAATCTGATGCGACTACCGGTAATTATTGACAGGTTACACCAAGTCGCTGACATCTAAGGGAATAATCTTAGGTGTTTACTTTATAGGTTCACGGCAAGAGAATACAAGATATAGGTGTTCTAGAGGATGGTCTAATAGAATGACATCGAAAAGGATACTGGAATGTGCTCGGGTCCATATCTTGGTTTCTCTAACCTATGTGATTCGTCTTAAGGTCTATATTGTTGGAAACATTTAACAGGTTAACTATACTGGGTCACTGATCTAGGAACATAGAGGTGATGGTATTTAATGTGATTCCTTAGGTACGGTATTGCCAAAAGAGTATTCCTAGCTTTGATGGGAGGTATGTTTAGACTTACAAGGTTAGGTTCTATTATTGGCATCTAATCGTTCGATGATAATTGTTCTATAGACTAGCTTAGGTGGTTTGTGTGGTTACTAGAAGTTTACTATCTGTCAGACTTCTCGGCACCTAAGGGTTCTTGTCTCGCACTTTGACAACTAGTGGTTTAGGAAAGAAGTTTGGATTTTAAATCTCTACTGCTAAATGTTGCTTAAGTCTTTATTGGATTCCTGTTACGATGATGTATGTCAGGTCCACTATGCTAAGTTTGGTTATTGTAATTACTTATTTATGTGCTATTACTTAATGTGTCACGTTGGATGTGGTACCGCTAAAAGGAAAGTCTAGCTACTGTGATTAGTCAAGGCTGAGTCTTCGTTGGTCCAATTCAGGTATAGACTTCTAAGAGTTAAGGCAGTTTACCTAAGGCTACCTAACTTTTAAACATATAGGAGCTTCTTATTTACTCTGGATAACTAGACATTTAGCAACAGGCTTGGTTTACTAATTCTTATTTCTAGTGTCGGTTTTCCATAAAGAAGTATGTCCTCGTTCCATTGAGAACCTTAAGGTTTGATAATCTTGGGTTAGGCTTAGCCAAATAGGGATTTCAAATTAATTGAACAGGTACGAGGTCTGGCTAAGTTTCTCCTAACATCGATGAATCTCTCTCACTTATGCTAAAACCCGGTAGGTAAATTGGTAAGATCCTGTAAGGGTTAGAGGCTTATCGTTAAGGTTAAAACAGCTGGACAGGGAGTATAACAACATCATGAGGCAATAACAGCCTGCTACGCTCGCTACAGCGAGTGATTACTCGCTGAGCGAGTGTGACAGATCTGGAAAAGGTTATTCTGTGGTTCCTTAGTTTAACCCATTACAACACTCATACATTCCGAGTATTAACTAGATTGATTGACTGCCTACTGGTATAGAGTGTTGATGGATTCTTAAACTTGGCTGGACATAGCTCCAGATAGGGTAAGATAATTCTAAGCTTAGGAAATTCACCTGACACACTGTGTCAGTGGAATAATGTTGTGCACTGCGCACTTCAGTCATGAGGGTACACTTACTTTCCTTCAAGCTACAACCCTTTTCTCTCGTCTTGTGTTACGCGACTTACTCTTGTGGCACCATTTGCCACTGTTCCAAAATCCACTTATAAGGTTGTCCTCCAATGATAGTTCCTTGATTGCGCTTCACTACGATGTTAACGCTGGAATTTCAGAGTTCACTTCAGTACTAAACCATAATACACTGCCTACCATACACAATACTGAGTTGATCAGGCTCAGCACGCGATGGTTTCAGCGTAAACAGTCCAGATCCAAAGGGTCTGTATTGTTTGGGAAAGAATTGTTCTGACTCATGGCAAGGTCCGATACTGAATCGACCTGCTCTGATACCAATTATAACGCCCCAACTAAAATACCTAGAATATTTAGTCGAGACATACAAAGTGGCATCTGAGTACAACTAAATTTCTGATTTAGAATAAACAAGATACAACTTGTTTGAGATACAAGATAATCAAAGTAGAATATACAGCGGAAACAATGGAGTTCTACGATAAACAGATTAAATTAAAACAAAGAGGAAGACTACGGTCTTCAAGTCTGATGAATCAAGCTCAGCTCCAAACATCAGCTCCGTCCTGGTCCTTGCTTCGGTTAACCTGTCTACCTAAAAAAAAAATTGATTTGGAGTGGGGTGAGACTACTAAGCCTCAGTGAGTCCTACTACCCTCCTAGAGGTGACTACACCGGGGGCACCTAATCAGTCGTAACATAATATTTATATACATAACATAATCCATAAATAATAATAAGGTGTAACACATAATTAGTCTTGTTCGTTTTAAACACAAGGACACTCTGAGGTGAGCCTGTCTCAGAGGCCTGCCCTATCCGTCAACCGATTCGGTCACGGCATGAAGCTCACATAATACACATCCTGATGGATTATCCCATTGGGAGTCCATATTGGCGACATAGGTCGCATCTGATTTGACTGATACTGAAATTGTATTCTTACTACCATAATTCCCAAAATCCCGGGGAGCATACATTCCTAATTAATTCTAGGTTATGCCCTAAAGATTATCTGTGCCTAACATACTATTCGACATTATGTCATTTACGTTAATGCAAATTATCTGTCTCTAATGAGGGTATAAAACGAGTGTTTGAAGTTTCAAGAATAAATGTAAAATGTGGACTATTCTGTACCAGCTCGCTCTGGCGAGTCACCAGCTCGCTATGGCGAGATTATAGGTTCTGACCTAAATCAACTCGCTGTGGCGAGCAGTAGCTCGCCATGGCAAGTTTCATCAGCCCAGAACCCAGCTCGCCATGAACGCTCGCCAACTACTCGCTGGAGCGAGTTCATGCAGAATTGCCCTGTTTTGCAGAAATCATGATTTTTCAAACTAACACCTACAACTCTCATTTTAGACAGTGCATTAACAGATAATTAACATAATATAAAATAGAATGGAGAGGAGTTTGGGATTTAACCCCTCTCGCACAACATTTCCTAATTCCTAATTGTTATCATGCATAATCATTATTATGGGAAAAACTAGCTAAACTAGCCTAAAGAACCCACCTGTCAAGAGGTTAACTCTGAAGCTTTAACCATTACACTAGCTCAGCTACAGCATCATAGTCTTTTGAATCGGAACTCACTTAAACCCCGAGCTTGTATTCTTGAACAAAAAGGAAAGAATGAATTAGTGAATGTTTGAGGTTTGCAAAGGTTAGGATCATGGAATCACCAATACACAACTTGAAAGAGGAACGAATAGGGTTTATGAATAACTCACCGAGCTTGAAAAAGGATTTCTCGAGGGGTGGCAGCACCTTGCTGCAGGCTACCGCAGGCTCCCGCAGCCTTCCCGCAGGCTCCCGCAGCCTTCCCGCAGGCTCCCGCAGCCTTCCCGCAGGCTCCCGCAGCCTTCCCGCAGGCTCCCGCAGCCTTCCCGCAGGCTCCCGCAGCCTTCCCGCAGGACTCCGCAGCTTCCCGCCAGTGCTCAGCCAGGATCACGCAGCAGCCAGCTCGCCGTGGCGAGTGCTCCTGCTCGCGAGGCGAGCTATGACAGTACAGAGCATCGTTGTTGTATCTCCATATCCTCCGTTTCTCCACAACACCCATGCATTTCCAGTGGTACCAAGAACCATTTCCGAGGTAGAGCACGCACATGCAACAGAGAATTTTGAGTAAAGATTAGGATTGAGGGATTTGATTCAAAAGAGGGAAAGTTCATGAGTTCAAAAGAATGGATTTCCTTACCTTACTTTCTTGAGAAATCAGAGCTCAATCCAAAAGATAGCAACTTGCAGAAGGAGTTGATTATCATACATTTAAACCTCCTCATTGATGGTGTGGAATTTTGGAAACAAAAGAGTAGTAGCAAGAAAGGGGTTTTCGGTCAAGAGGGATGAAACAAGGAAAAAGGGGGTTTTCTTGGTCCTGTATCTCTTGGGGAATTCAGAACTAATTTTGCATGTATCAATTACTAGGAATCAAAAGGTTTCTCAAGAGGAAGTTTGATGATGATGGCGTGAGAAGAAGGAAGAAAGGGTGGAGTTGTTTTCTCACTTACTGATAGCTTAAACATTTTTGAGAGAGAAAAATGAATACTTGGTTAAAGGGCTGTTATATTGCAAACCAATGTGGCCCCAAAGCTCCTTTGTCCACTTTCTATTGGTTAGCCCATAAGACTTTAGTGCCTTCCACATTACAAATTGGTAGAATTTTGTCTCAAATTATACCTCTAATTATTGTTGCTTATAATAATTAAAGTGGAATGTTACATGCTCTTTCTCTTCTGCCATTGTTTTTCCCTTCTTCTCTGTTTGCGAGACCTTTCGCGTTTCGGTCAATAATGCGATGTCGTTTTGGCTTCACTGCGCTACGACTACAAATTCAAAATATTTTTGTTGGGTTTTTCAAGGTTTGTGATTCGGCCCTATTCAGAAAAAAAAAGCCCACAAAAAACAACATTTGCATGTTTCTCGGTAAAATATGTTTTCAGTCCTACTTTTACAATGAATTTTAATTTTTGTTTCTGTAAAATAAAATCACTTGCTTTCATTCATACAAAAATATTTCTTTTGTTTTTAATTAAAATAAGTAAGATTTTGACATTTAAATGTTAATATTATGACATTTTTATGTTAAAATGGGTGGATTCTAGAGTGAAGGTTCAATCAAATCCCTCACCGGTGTACCATGTAATTTAACCGTTGGATTAATCAAGTGTACATTATACAATTAGACATTACCATACTGCATCAAAGCCTTTCTGTTACCTTGGACTACATTCGTGAAACTTCATCAGAGATTAATGAAAAACACACAACCAAGATTTTGTTCACGAGAAATTCCGTAAATAGTGGGTTTTGTGGTAAGAATGAAATTTGAGAGAGAAACTCTCGTTGAATCTTCACATCCCAAATCTTGTTTCAATCTCTCATGCCAAAATCTACAAGAGCCCTAAATAATTTCACCATTTAAGTGCTTCACAATTTCTTTTTGATTTGATCAACTCTTTTTAATCAGAATTTAAACATAATGTTTGAAGATGAAATTGAAGACAAAAACATGGGAATTAATATTACAATTACAAGGTGTTTGAAACATCGATTTGTTATTGTTGTGACAAAAAATCACCTTTGTTATTATAACTTTGAATTTTTTATGGTTTTTTTCCTTTTCACCCTATCAAAATTGTTAGTTGTGTTTCGTTTTGAAATGTTTTCTGTGTTCAAATCCATGATGATTGAAAATTTGATATTTGCAAACATTATTTTTGTTATAATTATTTTATTATTAAAAACCATTTTCTGCATATTTTGAGTTTGAACGTGGACATAAATGAGGAAGATGATGGGGAAGGATTGTATGTCACAATGGATAAATGCTCTCTTTTTCTTTTCAACAAATCTTGACCATTCATTTAATCTATTGGTATATTTTAAATGCTTCACCGGTGAAGGACTTGATGGAGCCCTCACCCTAGAAGCCACCGTTAAAATGGTCTATAATATATTATATCCATTTATCATGTTAAACCTATATAACTCCATATTATGTTAAAAAAATGTTAAAATTTGGTTCATTAGGGACTATACACAAAAGAAAAAAAAAATTAGGGATGAAAACAAATGATTTTATTTTACGGGGACAAAAACAAAAACTTGCTATAAAAGTATGACTGAAAACATATTTTACTCTTAAAAAAACATATCTCATATCTTTTTAAGAAGTGATTTACATATTTTGAAAAACAAATACAAAACAACTTATATCCTTTATTTTAAAACTAGCCGCCCGTTTGTGTGATCGATTTTTTTTTTTTGTGATCGATATTCTCTATTATGCAAATATAAATAACTACTTAATCTCCTTTTTTATTGGACTTGGTTAATTGATAACTATAACTACGTAACCTCCTTTTTTGTTGTGGCTAGTTATTAAGAAGATTTTTTTTTTACTATAAAAAAACTGAAAACCTACTTTTATGTGGAAGTTGTGCTTAGTTATTAAGAAGAAAAAAAAATTATTTACCAAAAAAACTAATGTTCCTGATAGAACACTAGGGGGTATATTTGCTAAGTGCTATGATTATGCAATGGTGTGGAATGATGATATTGCTTCCTCTTTAATTTTGCTTTGGGGGTTGTATTTATAGAGCTAGGGAAGAGGTTTCCCTTTGCCCCCATGATCCCATGATCTCTCCTCAAGTGATGGGGTGAGTGACGGTTATTCCTCAGCTCCATGATCCCTTACGAGGGAGAGTGGGGGTTATACTTGGCGCCACTCCATTTAGTGGGTATTGGGTCACGTTTCTCATGTGGGTATGCACGTGATAAGCGGGTGGAGCGAATTGGGCCTTGCGTAGGCGGATTGGGCCAAAGTAAGCCGGACCCTATACCAATTGGGCCTAAATTATTTTGACCGGTACACAGCCCCCCAAGCATGAGGCCTATAAGGGTGAAATGCTTAAGGTAACAACCATGGTTGACACATTTGTTTTCATCTAATCTTCATAGGCGAGACAATTTTACTCCTATTGGCGAGACGACGTCTTAATGCAACTCTAGATCGTCCTGAACGAATAATATCATTTCTACTATAACAATAACTTTTGGCGAGACGACTTTAATTTTAATATTCGGAGTTGGAGATTTGTTTAAAATTCTGCCAAGTAATAAGTGATGGCAATGTCACCTTAACTTATAATGGTCATCACGCAACCAGAGTTGTAGTAATTCTTAGCTTTATGACCCTTTTTTGAGTCGTTGATGATGCTTTATCTTTTGATATCTTCTCTCAAACGTCGCTTTATCAATTGGAGCTTTATCGTTGAGTTTATTAAGTCGTACCTTTCATTAGGTCGCCATCACATTCCATAAGCGTTTACTGGCTTCTGACCTTTCAGGTCGCCACAACGTTCCATAACATTAGTACGTTCCTTTTAGCTTTATTGGCTATGACCTTTCATTAGGTCGCCACAAAATTCCATAGCATTTATTGGCTCACACCTTTTCTTTTTGCTCGCGCGTGCCGTAGTACGTTGGCGTTGGTTTTTCTTTGCTTCTTTGGCGAGATTATTTGGGCGTTTCACTTTGACTCGCCTGTTGATTTCCTGAATGAATCGTTGGTGATGTCTTTGTGCTCACATGATGGCGATGATAATTTTGCACGCCAATGCCATAGTCTTATATGGCGGTCATGATAATATGCACATCAACGTCGTAGTTTTACATGATGGTTTTAATAATTTTGCACGCCAATGCCGTAGTCTTATATGGCAGCCTTGATAATTTTGCACACCAACGCTATAGTCTTACATGGTGGTTTTAATAATTTTGCACGCCAATGCCGTAGTCTTATATGGCGGCCTTGATAATTTTGCACACCAACGCCGTAGTCTTACATGGTGGTTTTAATAATTTTGCACGCCAATGCCGTAGTCTTATATGGCGGCCTTGATAATTTTGCACACCAACGCCGTAGTCTTACATGGTGGCCTTGATAATTTTGCACGCCAATGCCGTAGTCTTATATGGCGGCCTTGACGATATGTATGTACATCAACGCCGTAGTCTTACATGATGGCTTTAATAATTTTGCATGCCAAAGGGCGGTTTGGACGAACAAAGTCACTTTATTTTTATCACGCTCAAAGGCGGTTCGGACGAACAAAGTCGTTTTATATATGTATTATATGCGCATCGTAGCGGTTGAGATGTTTTCTATTCACAGTTACGTTCCTTTAGCTTATTGGCTTATGACTTTTTAGGTCGCCACAACATTCCATTAGCATTTATCAGCTCGTACCTGGATGAAATCAGTTCACGCTGCCTCTTGTTTAATGATACCATCATTTTTAGAAAATGATGAGTGAAGTGACGCCAACGGTTTACTGCGAGACGGCGGCATTGAACAATGACGGAAGTTCGGCGAGCTGTTATCCTTGAAATTTCAATTGGAAATTGCTTGTCCCTTTAAGTATCTATGAAAAGTGTGGCCGAGAATAATATTTATCAAGATATAGCACTTTTTCTCCAAGATATGAATAAGAACGACAAAGAAACCAAAGCTTCCACAAGCATTAGACAAAACAAGTATACAAACTTGATATTATCTAGAAAATTAACCTTTTGTTATATAAACCAAATATGCCACCTTGACAGAGATTGAAGCATCCAACACATCTTGACTCTCGATTGCATCATAAAAGATGGAGAAACATAATTAAATATTAAATAAGTGAATGCTTGAACCTGATGTACGTTGTAACTCAGAATAGTATCTTCGATATCCATTCTCGAATGTGCGCTTGCTAAGTGATACAAGAGGACTTTGTTTCTGCCCTTCAATCTCTAGGATGAAGATCGATTTAAATTTGAGGACTTTGTTTTTGTCCTTCAACATTCTCTATGCATTAAGATACTTATATTTTGGTTGTTACTATTGAAGTTATTGAGGACTATGCTATGTGATGCATAAAAAGAGTTCTCAGTACAGTCTTTATGGTCATAATTAAGTAGTTTGTTTACAAACAAAAATAAAGGATTGAATGCACCTGGTCGCAAGTGATTCAAACTGAATCTTGTTAACTGACGTCGTCATGGCTACTTATGCCTGCTCCAAGAATTACTCCGCTTGATTTATCAAATATGCCGCCATGGCTACTTCATCGCCTTGTTCATATTGTTATGCAATAACAGAATTATCAAATAAAATAGTAACCACAATTATACACATGCGATGAGTGAACCCAGTTAAGTTTACACAAACATGATGACATCCACCTTTAGCTATATATTTTAAATAGGTTAAACATATGCTTGCACTTCACCACTTAATTATAATGCATGTATTCTTGCTAAAATCATGGGAGGTATAAGACATGCCAGTTACAGGAAGCAAGTGTTTAGAATGTTTATGAGGTTATCCATAGAACTTTGTGTAGGGTTCAACATCCTTAGAGACTTAAAACTTGTATAAATTCATACGACTAGAGAAGTAATGCAGGTGTTCTTATAAGAAAAGACAATTTAGAATACTTTCGAAGGATTTGTCAAGGAGAAAATAACATGAATATTGGAGAATGATATTCAAACAAAACCAAAGGTATGGTCAATCTTCATAGAGAGATGGTTTGATGCAGTTGCCAAAAATAAAGGATCGAAGACACCTGGACGAAATTGGTTTGCACCGCTTCTTGTTGACTGATACCGCCATGGGCGAAGACATCGCGCTCGACTCGTTAAATTATTTACTTCTCTTTTGGTAGCAGCTTTATGACCGCTTTCATCTACTGGTCCTTCAGCCTTCTCCCTTTGTTTTTCTCGTTATCGGAGCCATGCTCAATCCACTTTGCCTGGTGTAAACCAGTCACCGTTCGCCGCCAACTCAACTCGCAGTTATTGCTGCTACATGTTGAAAGTGTTGATTGTTGTTGCTGCTGCTGCTGCATCCATATGCTTGAGGCTTCTAAACAGAGTTCATTCCATTGCTAAAAGTGTGCTATCTGCTTCGTCAATATCCATTGTATAAAATTGTTAGCTCCATGAGACGATTTGACGTCTTCCATCCTTTTATTAGAGACTCAAGTACTTTTTTCTCTTGGCGCCTTAACTTGGTTGTACATTCGATCGCTTTGATGTGTCATATCCACTTGAAACAACGGCGAAGTAGCGTTTATTCTGGCGGCGAGACTGAGTTGTATTGCGGCGGTCATTGGAGAACATGCTTCAATTGGATTGTTAGTCAGCAGCCTCTTCTACCTCGCCGAGTAGTATCAGTAACTGTTTGCTAAGAATTTGGAACGATATCATCTGGTTATGAGTATTCAAGTGGCAAATGATCCGATATTGTTTCATATATTCCCTTTGTCCGCCTCGTTTTTTATGGTCGCCTCTTGAAAGAGTGTTACGCTCCAAATATTTTGCACATGTAAGAAAAACACAAATAATGTTATATAAACAAAATGAGATATATATAATAGCTATGTATCAGTGGTAACAGTATTTTATTTTGTGATACATTTAATCCGATACTTGTTTAGAGCCTAATAATGTGTCACATTGCAATGTACCGAGATAAAACAAAATAGATTGATATCTCCTATGAAATAGGTAGCAAAGAGACTAATGCAAAGTATGTGTAATGTGTTCATCCAATGTTTTAAAAAGGGTCACATTCCATATAAACCCTGGACTGTGAAAGCTCAAAGTTTGTTTGGTTTCATATTTTTCAAATTAACACTAGTTTAGATATCTTAGCTTAAGATCAACTCTTTAAATGAAGGTCCAAATAAATTTATGTACGCTATTTCCCTCTAATTCTGGAGGATAATTTCAGTTATGCACCAGCTGAGTATCATTTCTACTTTCAAGTTTAGGACACTTATGTTTCTTTTCCTTATTAGAAAGCAGTATTATGTTCAAATTGCATGGTGTAGTGAAAGTAGTGACTAATAAAATAAGCTATAATAATCATTTCACAGGAAAAAAGAGGAGGTAATAATTTAATTTGTTAGTCTTAATTCAAGAACATTTTTATATAAAGTGATGGACTTTCCTCCTTAAATTTGTCAAAGAATATTGAAATGACGGAACCTGAATTATGATGTACTAGTAGGATGATGATTTGCTCGTCTCCTTTTCCTTCTTCATTTGTCGACTGATGTAAAGCATCTATTTGGATTGCAATGAGGGGTTGATACCACCTTCGCTCATTTTGCCTCTTGTGGCCTGAATTCTGTGGAAGGTCTCATTGTTCATGGTTTGGATTAATGTCACCTGGATTGTGATCCTTCAAATGATCCGATAATGTTTTCTTTGTGTGCTCGGTTTCCATAAAGCGGTTACATGATTTTGACGGCGGTGATGATGTCATATTTGAAACAACGAAATTGCGCCCCAATTTTTTCTCGAACTCTCTTGGTATCTAACAAATTTCTGCATTTTCTGTGGAAGACATCGCGAGTATGAATCTGATGACGAGCTGGTGTGTCCTTCACAAATCTGACAGCAGCGACGCCGATTTCTCCATGGATCCGATGGCGATGACGACCATGTTTGAAAGGCGGCCAGAGGTCGCAACACCAATAATTGACGGCGAGACAGCAGCGTCGGACGGCGATAACAATTTGGCATGATGGTACCTCATTGATCAAGCGACACCAAACATGAACAAACCAGATTAAAATATAAACAATAGGTGAATGAACCAAATTATAACGAGTTAGCTATCATAATTCATAACATATATTGACTTGTTATTATTATTTATGGGATACAACTCATATCATATATCAAACTAGCATAAACAGTTTTGAACTAAGTAGAACCATGTTTCTTAACTTTAGATCTTGTAAAGTGGCACGCCAAAAGAAAAACAAGTCCCACACTAGTAATTAATCTTGAAAAAACATAAAGTACCGATTTTCTTTTCTTTTACTCATTGACGAGATTAATTTTTATTATAGGTGGCAATAAAACATGATCCATGAACTATAAATTAATCAATCGTGTTAAAAACCGATAACATATATATGCACAAATAACATGTTATCAAAAAGCATTAAGATTAACTGGGAAAAGAACATTAACACCTGGATTGGAAGTCACCTAGCAACAAAGAATGATCTACGGCGAGATGATGATGTTGGATGGTAAGTCGGCGACGACAGTTTGGTGAGACGGAGAATTTAGATTCACCACAAGTAGTAACTACGTCAAAATTATTTTGATTCAAAAGTGATGGTTGATGACGGCTGTCTCGCTCTTCTTTGTAAGCAGTCTGGCGTAATCTGTCTCGCCACTTCTTTGTTGTAGTTGACTTTCGTACTTGTCAGGCTTGTACGCCTTATTTTGTGACCGTTGTTTCTTGGCGATTTAGAAAGAATTGGCGCTGCTCGGAGTCACCCGTCCACCGTACTTTGTGTTTGGCGTTGAAAATAATCTCACCTTTGAAATTTTCAACTTTGCACCTGCAATATCTTTAACTCTTTAAATATAATTATATATCATTTATGAATAACTTTATACCTGCTGCCCTTTGGGGCGATTACAAATGATTTAGCGTCACAATGAGTCGCCTTGCTTTGCATGCTTTTTATTTTTCTGCTGGCATTGTTAATGATCTCGCCTTTTCTTTTCCACGTTTCGCTCTTGGGCGTTTGCCATTGATTTTTTACTAAGATACAAAGATCGTTGATTTCAATCAATGATAAAGGCCCTGGATACTCATTATGGTTCAGAGCCCATCAGCGGGATGACCAATTTTTTAATAACTTCTGGTTCAGAGCCCAACTGGGGGTTGAACGTTGATAACTTCTGGTTCAGAACCCAACTGGGGGTTGACCTTTGAATTTGCGGCTTTAACTTTGTTGTACATTTGGACACTCTTTATCATATCTGCTTATTATCCATGCATTATGATCAACATCAACGAATTAAAATAAAACCATAAATGAACAAACTACATTTCCTAATTATGGTTTTAAAACAATAAATTTCGAAAGAAAGGTGACACTATAACAGGTTTGCTAAGTCTCATTTATTCATATACTCATTAGTTATTAAAACCTGACATGTATAATTAATTTTAATTAAGAATAAGCAAAACAAATAAAAATGCAGAGAGGCATATTCATGCTGATTATAAATAAAAAGCAATGATTCATGAGCTATTAATCAATCATGTTAAAACCAGTAACATGTAGATTCATGAGCTATTAATCAATCATGTTAAAACCAGTAACATATATAAGCATAAATACATATTATCAAACTAGAAAGAGTGAGAACTATATGATTAAATAGTAAGTTACAATAAAAGAACGTTAACACCTGGATCGGGAGTCGCCTAGCAACCAAATGATCGACGGCGAGGCGACGATGCTGGACGGTAAGTCGTGGCGGCGTTAGTTCGGCGAGATGGGAATTTAGATCCATATAAGAAGACATAGGCCAAGCTACCACTCCGTGGTTGTATTATGATAAATCGAACTGCTGCAACTTATGTTCTAGCTTGCTGCTTCTAGAGCCTGGCCATACTTGGTGCTATAATTTCATTTTCATCACAATCAAAATCTAATGTCCTCATTCAAACATGTAAGCGTGCAAAAAGTATAGTTAGTCCTAAACAAGGTAGTAATTTAACTTTATTCATGAGTATTAAAGAGGAAAAGATATGATTTTATCATCACGGATCACAAACTAGGCTGCATGATCCGCTTCTATTAAACCTTAATCATGAGTTCATAGCACAAATATTATTTATAAATGAACGAAACACGAACGATGCTTTTAGTAATAATAAGACAGGAGGAAGAGATATATGCAGCAAACCAGCAACGACTGCGAAGTCGTATCAATTGAACCAGGGGGGTTGATTTTGTACGCCGGAAACATTTGAAACCTAACTTTTCCTCTATCCCGTATGTTCGTGGATGTACTGCTACTTTCGTCGTTCTGGCCATAAGAGCGTTTTCAATTGTACTGCAAAGTGCTTGGCACTTTCAGAAGCGGCGATAGTGTCGCAGTTCCGTTCGGAGGTTTGGGCGGTGAAGAGAACTTTTCGAAACTCCGAAATTAGGAAGAAACGGCGAATCGGCGGTGAAGAGATAATTGTTATTGCTCGCCACAGAGATTGCATCAACCAACGGAGTTGGTGACGGCGAACGCAGTTTTACTCTGTATTTTCGATTCTCCAAACAGAGTGATTGTGTTTACTAAATTCAACATCTGTTTGGAAAAATTCATTTGTTGTTGAGCGATGAACAAGATGAAACTTGAGGCCCGCGAAAAAATAATTTTACCGAGGCCCCACGGTGGGCGCCAAATATTCCTGATAGAACACTAGGGGGTATATTTGCTAAGTGCTATGATTATGCAATGATGTGGAATGATGATATTGCTTCCTCTTTAATTTTGCTTTGGGGGTTGTATTTATAGAGCTAGGGAAGAGGTTTCCCTTTGCCCCCATGATCCCATGATCTCTCCTCAAGTGATGGGGTGAGTGACGGTTATTCCTCAGCTCCATGATCCCTTACGAGGGAGAGTGGGGGTTATACTTGGCGCCACTCCATTTAGTGGGTATTGGGTCACGTTTCTCATGTGGGTATGCACGTGATAAGCGGGTGGAGCGAATTGGGCCTTGCGTAGGCGGATTGGGCCAAAGTGAGCCGGACCCTATACCAATTGGGCCTAAATTATTTTGACCGGTACAACTAAAAATCTATTTTTAAAGGTAAAATAGGAATAATGAAAAAGTCATCCAAAAAATTTGTATCCTTTTTATATATAGTAATTGATTAACAAAGGTAGAGATCAGATGTTGTCCGAGTTAGACATTAAATAAAGTTACACATGTATTAGATTAAAATTATTTACATTACAGATACAATAATATTTTAAAAATTGTTGAGATGAATATTTAATACAAGAATAAAAAATATAATAGATAAATAAACTGTAGATATAAAATCTAACTCCATAAAAAATTTTACCAATTAAGTGTGAACCTTCATTTTTAATTTTAAAAATATCATGATACGGTGTAAGTTTTTTTTTTGGATGATACAGTGTAAGTTTAAATGCATAAAAACAAACAATTGAATTATTAATCGGGAAATGTTGAATCAAGCGAAAAAATATTTCACGACATTATCACGAATAATATTACGCAGCGTATTTGTTTTGGTTGAAAGACACGCGACACATTGTATTATTATGTTGGGCACCAATGTGAATCTAATAGCCTAACTAAAAGAAACAATATAATATCTTAAGAATGCAATAAAATTAAAAATAGTTAAATGGTAATTCAAATCTATGTGTGTGTTAAGGTGATCGTATCTGAACCAATTCAAAAAAAAAAATTGCAAACTGAACCAATTCAAACCGTAAAAAAGTGCATTTAGTTTGAACCGTACGGATCATTTTTTTTTAAACCGCGCGGTTTGGTTTGCGATTTTCATTTCAGAAACCAAACCAAACAAAACCGCAATAGTTAACTTAACTCTATCAACTAGTAGCAATCAACTTATTACCTAGTTCAACTTAGCAAGACAAACCCAAATTGAGTCTATAAAACAGTAGACTGTCAAAATATATCATTTCACACAATTGAGAACTATATTGTTGGTATTAAAAATAAGTTCTTATGTATATGCATATTATAACATGTAAACAATAAAATAAATTAAAATTTCATAGGTTTATTTTACAACAAGTTGTTAATATTATCGTATATTTTATATCGCGATAGACCGCACAAATCGAATTAACTTTAACCGCATTGGTTTGGTTTCATTTGGTTTGGATGACTTTTTAAAAACCAACCGAACTAAACCAAACCACGTGCATTTTTATCTCGCGGTTAGGATGATTTTTATACTCGAAACTGAATGAACACTCAAGTGTGTATGTAGTGTTTTTCATTATAATTTTTAATAGCATAATTGTTTATTAATTAATTAAAAAAAATGACCATTCGTGAAATTCGCTAGAATTATCTCTCGCTGTATATAGCACTACTGTTATTAATCAATTTTGTAGTGGTTATATTTTAAAATTAGTTTAAATGATATGCACTATTAGTGTAAATTAACTTTATACTGACAACTAATAAGAATGCTTCAATTTTTCATATTATATCAAGAAAATGAGATTAAATGAAGTGGCACGGTAGAAAACATAGTAATGATTAGTTAACAGTTACATTGTCTCTGTACATATTTTTTTTCTTTTAAAAATAGTACATTTATGGGAAGTTGTTGTATATTTTTATAATTGTTCTTGAATTAACATATATGTTATGAAACTATTTATAAAGAGGAGGAATAATAGAGAAGAAAAGATAAAAGAGATAAGAGAGAAAGAATAGAGATTGTATTATTCTCATCAATGTGTACATTATATAGAAATGATAGTTCTGTTTATAGGAAAACATATTGGCCAATAATATGGGCCAAGACTAATGAACATCCACCTATAATTATTCATAACACTCCTCTTTGGATGTCCATGAAGGATATGCCTCATTAAAACCTTATTAGTAAAAACCCAATGAGAAAAAATCCTAGTGAAGGAATAAGAGTACGATATCCTTTGTGTTTGAACTGCCACATTAAAAACCTTGCCAGAAAAATCTAGTGGGACAAAACCATGTTGAAGGAAAAAGAGTGCAAAACATATTTATATCTCCCCCTCATAAAGACAATTATATATGAGGGGAAAAAATCAAATAATCTTCTGTAGTAGTTGCTCAAAAGCTTGACTTGATGTTGACCTTGTAGAGAGTTCTTCATATCTTCTTTATTATACCCTTATTCCAAATTAACAGTGCTTCCGATATTATCTTCGTATTGAATTGTTATAGAATCCTTTAGAAGAAAATTCACAAAACTCTTGTATTTGATGCGTACTTGAACCAAATCACATTCTTGATTTATCTCATGTGGTGCCTAAACTTTTCTTGTCATTTTATTTCATGAGATTGTTATTGGTAGTTTGTTTCACAGATCTCCATGAGTAATTGTTCTTCCTCAAGTAAACATATAGTTGTTTGTTATCCTTACTATTATGAGGATTAGACAAATAACCTGCATATCTCAAAATAGGTAAAAAAATTTGTAGGGATGAAAACAAGTGATTTTATTTCACGGGGACAAAAACAAAAACTTGCTATAAAAATATAACTGAAAACATATTTTACTCTTAAAAAAAATCATTTTTTACATCTCATATCTGTTTAAAAAGTGATTTACATATTTTGAAAAACAAATACAAAACAACTTATATCTTTTATATCATTCTTTCAAAAAAAAACTTATATCTTTTATATCTTTTATTTTAAAGGTAGAGATCAGATGTTGTCTGAGTTAGACATTAAATAAAGTTACACATATAGGAGTATTAGATTAAAATTATTTACATTTACAGATACAATAATATTTTAAAATAAATATAATCGTTGAGATGAATATTTAATACAAGAATAAAAAATAACACAGATAAATAAACTGTAGATATAAAATCTAACTCCATAAAAAACTTTACAAATTAAGTGTGAACCTTCATTTTTAATTTTAAATATATCATGGTTTTCAGGGCCGGTCCCGAGATTTTGGAGATCCGGGGTTAATAATAAAAATGGACCCTAATAAAAAATATAATTTTTTTACGAAGAACATTATTTATTTAAATTATAAATGGTATAAACAACATAAAAAATAATTATTTATCCGTGTAACTAACGTAAAAAAAAAGGTCATTCCACAACATTGAAATATCATTATTTGGTAAAAAAAATATTTTTAAAAATATTTTGTATAATGTTCGGCATAAATGAAATTTAACATGTATTAGAGCATCTCCAATAAGGATATCTAAGAGAGTTTCATAGGCTAAGATACGGTATCTTATTATTTTTATCATTGGAGTTTCATTAGGTGACATAGAGGGTATCAAAATTGATAATACCGTTACCTTAAATAAGGTACTGTATCATCAATTTAATGCTACCTTTTTTTTGTTTGATCATTAAATGGCTATTTAATTTTTTTTACAAACATTTAATCATATTTTTCTATATTACACAATTGCTATTTGTTTTGTCTTAAGTCGTATTTTATTTGTTTTCTTTCAAATAGATCCTAATATGTACAATAATAATATTCATGCTTATATGAATTTGTTCCAAAACCAATCTTTTATCGGGAAAACTTCAAACTCATTCTTATTTTATTTATCCATCATCACCACTCAATACCACTTTGGTTGAAACTTCGCAAGTGCCACAATTATCAACTAAAAGTGGTCTAGAAAATATTAATGGCTTTGATGAAGCACATATTTCTCAGAAAAAAAACATCATGTTCCTTTCTCGCCACGAGAGACGCACTTGAGAGTGTTTTCGGACAAGAGAATAATCAAAATTAATTATTATATTTTTTATTATATATTTCTCGTCATATTTATATATTTCTCACTATTTTTTGTTTATTGTCTTGTATTTCTCATTATATTTAATTATTAACTTATTTATCTACGAATTTATTAAATTAAATAAATTTTTAATTTTATTTAGACAAAGTTAAAAAAAATATATATAGAAAGGAACACTTGTTAATAATATATGATACTCAAAGTGGTATCACCACTGGAGCAAAATATGTATGAGTTGCATAAATATTAGATGACACTGTAGGGACCACTTGTTAGTAACGTTGATACTCGAAGTGGTATCACCACTGAAGATGCTCTTATTCACATAAAAAAAATTAACATATATTAGATTTTGTTATAAATTAAATTAAATAGATGTTTTAATGGTAATTTATTGACACCAACCTTATTTGATGGTATAGTGAGTTAATCCTCTCCCACACCATTTTTTTATTGTTGCAGATTTCTTAAAAAAAAAAAAAGAATATAAAATGTTTTCAAAGGGAATCGAACTCGCGTCCCCATGTTCAACACAATTACATGTACATCCGCGCACCACTCAACCAGACACTACTTCATGTTTAATCTTGTCCGCAATACTACTTAACCAATGTTGAATGTGATGGGCTTAAAAAAATAATGAGGCCTTGGGCTGTGGGCCTGCTTGCCCTGCCTCAGGTCTGACCCTGATGGTTTCTGTTCACGATGGTGATTTATGGTTCTGCATCCGGGGTCATTTTCCAGTGACAGGGTCGCCGCGTTTATGTGCTCTGACATGTATTGATCTTGTTAATTTTACTCTGTTTATTGTGAGCGCTACTGTTAATCCCTTTTGGCGACATCAGAGTTGGTTCTGCTGTGTTCTTTCCAAACGGCGGCGGTTTGGGTTCTTGTTGGATTCACGTTGTTGTCGTTGTTATTACTCATATCCTAGTTCACTGGTGGCTTTTGTTGTTACACTACCTTGATTTCCGATTCTTCCAGATTTGTTGAAATCTGCAGTTTTCTTGCTGTCGGTGTCGCTTCAGTGTTATCGTTGACCTTGTCGCAGCTGTCTCTCGTTCGGATCCGACAATTTGTGGTGGTTTGAGTTTGTTTGGCTCGAAAGGGTCTTTATGCCTGCTGTGTTTTTTCATAGGGGGTTGGGGTACGTGTTTCTGTTCGTGTTGGCGGTCAGTGCATTCACCATAGCATACCTCAATTAATGCAGACACATTTTTTTTTGCTATCTGGTTTCGCGCCCGTACACGGGTTCGCTGGATAATGTTCGTTGTGTCTGTGTTCGTTATGGTTTTTACCTGTAAGGTTGGATCTAAAACCATTTGTAGTTGGATTTAATTGTATTATTTTTAATTGTTACAAAAAAGGTTAACTGGGTCAGGTTGATGTCCCCCCAGTTTGTTGTATTATCTTTTATTTTATGTTTAATATATTTGGGATAGTGCAGAGGGTTTCCTCTGTTCTCCTTTTGCTTTAAAAAAATTTAAATATATCATGATACGTTGTAAGTTTAAATGCATAAAAACAAACAATTGAATCATTAATCAATTTTGTAGTGGTTATATTTTAAAATGAGTTTAAAGGATATGCACTATTACTGTAAATTAACTTTATACCGACAACTAATAAGAATGCTTCAATTTTTCATATCATATCAAAAAAATGAGATTAAATGAAGTGACATGGTGGAAAATATAGTTATAATTAGAGTTCTCAAAGGGGCCGGCCCAGAGGGCCAAGACATATAAAGGCACTTAAGTGGCCCGACCCATTAAGGCCCAAGGCCAAGCCCAATAAGCAAGAGCCTACATGGCCCGATGGGCCGGCTCGACAAATTTTCATATTTTTTTTTTTAAAATTCAATGGACAATAAAACTACATATGTGCTAGATACATATATTGAAGTAGCAAAGTTTAACACAAGAAAGGGGGGGGGGGGGGGGGGTTTGAATTGTGTTCCTTTAAAAATTTTACTTAAACTTAAATCAGACTATGTTAATGAAAGAAAAGAAAGAATGACAGAGTTTAAGATCAATCTGAGAATGATCTAGAAAAGACAGTTTTTGGTTTAAATTAAAAAGCAAGAGAGTAAAAGGAAAAATAAATTGACACCAAGGATTTTATACTGGTTCACCCTTAAATCTTGGGTTACATCCAGTCCCCACCACCTGTGAGTTTTTCCACTATAATCTTCTGATGTTACAAATTTAAGATTACAGATTTCACACTTTGATCTAGACCTAAGACCAAATTCTTCCAAGCACTTACAGCTTGATGTTACCTTAGTCACACCAGACTAAGTGCTCAATCAATAAACACTTATTGACTTGAGATCACAGAATCAATAATGAATTTGGTTCTAAGCTTTTACAAACCTCAACACAAAGTGAGATTGCTTACAACAGTGTGTTCTCTTTTCTGAGAGTTGGATCTTTCTGATCCTTTTGAAAATGATTAACAGAGAATGAGAATGATTAAATTACAACCAGATCTATAAGAGAATGATTTAAATTTGCTTTGAGATTGCTGGGCAGAAAAGATGTGTCTTGTAAGCTTGATTTCTTGTTCCTTTTATAGAGGCAAAAGAGTGCTTGGCTTTTAGTAGAAGATGTATCCGTTGGAGCCAAAAATTAGCCGTTATCCACAACTTAATATCTCAAGCTAGACCTTTAGAATAGGTCTGAACGATCTCTGCATATTCTCCATTCATTCTTGCTTCACAAATGTAAAGTGTGGATCTGAGTTTTGTATAGTAACTGTGTGAGTTGTCCCTTGCTGTAGGATGCTTGTTTCCCAAGCTTGAAGTACATAAAATAGCCGTTGTAATGTGCTCAGAAGGTACTTTTGACAGTTGGAGTAGTTTAGCAAAAACTGTGTGCTAAACTGTTACTGTTCATTCTTGAATCATTCTTAAAACATTCTTGAAAATGAGCTGGAATATTAACTCAGTAATTTTCTCATCCTTATCCTTTAGAAGCTCTAATCAGAGATAAAAGCAGCTGTAGTGAGCTGTTATATGGCAGCTGGATAAGTGCTAAGGTGTGAAGGTCTAGCATTGTACTTGCCTATCTTTATTAAAGAATGTTTTTCTTTTGTCTTTGCTTCAAGTACAATTTTAACCATGGGTTAAGATCTTGCTGTGATGTTGTGATTGGTCTAGGTATTTTGAGAGATAACCATGATACCAGTTTCAATCCATGAAACCATGTGCTTTGCAAATCTTTGGCTTTTCCAAAACCTTAAAGTGGTAAGTCTTATGTTTTGAGGCCTTATGATTGATCATAAATTCCTTTCTCAAAGTAGATGAAGTCCTGTAAATATTTGATTCTATGTTCCATAGAAAAGTGCTTATTTGTTCTGAACTTATTGACAAGTATTAATTAAGTAGAATAGTAGCTGTCTGTTTGTCAGAATGATCTCAGATTGATCTTGATTCATGATTTCCTGTCAACTTTTTAGCATTTGTTTCTATGGATCTGTTTTAGCTTATAACCACTCAAAAGCACTTGTTATACAACAAAATGTTCAGAATCAATTTGGAATTTAGTTAAAGATGTTTGTTATCTTTAAAACATTTAAGAGTGGATTTTGTCTCAACATATATCTGCACAAACTAGTTGTTATTATTATTTTTTTCATGTAAAGGTAATCATAACAAATTTGTTTTTTTTTCAAATAAAGATACTCATAACAAATTTGGATATTTTTATCTATCAAATCTCATCTTTTGTTACTTATTTTATCTAAAGATTTTATGCTAACTAAAATTCCTTATTTTTATGTAAAATGATTTTTAGATATATTTTTTTAATTCGTTAAGGGGCCGACCCAAAAGCCCGTGGGGCCATCCCATGATGAGCCATTAAAAAATAGGCCCATGGGCCCAACCCAATAAGGCCCAAATACATTTTTTACGATATAGAAGATTTGAAATATTTTTAAGAATTAATGAGGATTGAGGACAAATTAGAATTTTTAGTAGTAATACTTTTTAATATATTGAACCTCTTTGAATTTGACTTATTTTTAAGCTTATGAAAATAGTTTATGGCTATAATCTAAATCTAATCTAAATACTTAACACATAGAAATCATTAAAACGCTACTGTAGATTCATTTCTGGTGTTCCACGTCCTCCCCTTTTATGTGTGGTGAGATTATATAAGTTTAGATTTAAGTTTAGGCTTAATTGTAATTTGTAATAATTTTTGGGATTGGTTTTGTCGTATTGTGTTACTTTGTCCTGATGTGGTTTGTGCCTTTCATGTGGACGTGTAGTGGTATCTAGGTTAGGACCTATGGTTTGTAGGATATAGGTTTAGGTTTATAGGTTTATAGGTATGGTTAAGTGGTGCTATGTGTTCTATGTGTGTATGTGGTCATTTGCGGAATTGGTTTCGTATTGTTTGTGATCTCAGTTAAATTTATCTGGTGTAGGTTCTATATAAGAGTTTCATTTTTCCCCCAATTTTCCATTTCATTTGATATTTACTTAGATATTGATTTATTAATTTATTTTAATTGTAATATTATTGGTAATGGACAGGAGTGTCTATAAATACTCTCATTTGATGTCTGAGGGTTTACATAGCACCTTTGTTGTCATAGTTCTTTGAAGATGGTTCACAATGAAAGTGAAAATATCAGTACTAAAGTTAAATTTCGATGATGTTGCGGATCTTCTTCCTGGTAATGAAAATGTGAATATCCGTGTTAAGGTTCTTCGTTTGTGGAGGGTTCCTGCATTCTTTAATCACTCGGAGACCAATTCTGTTGAAATTGTTTTGATCGACGACAAGGTATGTTTGATGTATGATGTGTTGATATATGTTTAATTTATATTGCGTATTTTGTTTAGATGTTCTATTTTCAATTGGATATATTTTTATGTTGGTGTTGTTGGTTTGATGATAAATGTAGGGTGGGAAGATACATGCATCTATTAGGAAGCAGTTGGTTTCTATGTTTGAAGGGAAGATTGAGGAGGGTGAGGTGTATGAGATGTCATACTTTTCTGTTTTCCCCCAGATTGGACAGTTTCAGACAACTCTTCATCCATACAAGCTCCTTTTCAAAGTGAGGACCAAGATTCATAAGTTTGAATCTTCATGTGTGGCTCGATCTGGGTTGAATTTCACTGAAATTGGTGATATATGTATTGGTTTTAATTCAAAACTCTGCAATAGCAGGAGAACGTTCTCAGACTGATTCTCAGAACGTTCTCAGAATTTAGAGAAGGTTATTTTCTGTTTTTCTGTTATTAGCTTTTGGTAGTTAATAGATAGTTAGTTAGTTTTGTTTGTACTAGGAAGCTAAGGTAGTTACTTAATGGATAAGTTTGTTAGATGCTGTTGCTTGCATTGAAAGCAACCCCCACATGTATATATAGTTTTTGCCCCTTGTGGATGAATAATAATCTTCTATTTTTTTTCTATTCCTTTTAATCAATTCATAATTCTCTTATCTCTCTCTCTCTCTCTCTCTCTCTCTCTCTTTCTTTGTTTCTTCTCTTTGCTTGGTTTATCCCCAACAAAGTAGTATCTAGAGCATTGTTCGTTCCAAGGGACCTTGATCAAGAAAGTGATCAAGACTTGATCTTTTCCAAGTCTTTCTGGTATAGCAGGACTTGTTGGTTGATCACTGCAATCAACCATGGCTGGAAACAATAGTTTTCATGCAAATCTCCCAGTATTTGATGGAAAGAATTGGGATACGTGGGTAAACCAGATGAAGGTTATATTCCCTTTTTGATGATGACAAACTTCTTTAAAAAGAATTTAATTGATTCTGATATACATGAATATTTATAGTGATAATATTTTGTGCATTCTATCAATAAGTCTCCCCCTCAATTTATGCATTCAGTTGCAAAAGAAATTTAAAGATAAATTATGCAGATGAATCATAATAAGGACATAACATTGTTCTTTGGAGACTTAGATTACATAGTGCTAGAAGTCCTATCTAAGATTGGAACTTCCTACATTATCTAGTCCAAATGTTTGAAAAGTTCATGCAACAGCAGCAAAACATTAAAGGCAGCAACAAAAAACATTACAAAATAGATAGAACAAAAGTTCATAAATTCATTTTTGATTCTCCCCCTTTTGTCGTCACAAAAAGAAAGGGGGTCTTCAAGTATCTTTTAAGCACTTGACACGGTTGGACTGGAACCATCTGAAGATGAATCTTCATTGGGTTGCTGAGGTTCAGGAATATGTGGGATTGGATTGATTTGTGGTGGTGGTACATTGAGAAGTGGGCAGACATGAGTGATTAGCAAATCTCTAAGAGTTTGAAACTCTAGAGTGAGATGCATCAGAAAGTTGTTCTGAACCTGCATTCCTTCAAGTATTTTTGTTGTGTCAAATTTGGTCTTGGACACAGTTTTCTCAAGTTTGGTTCTTTTGAGCTTAGGCTCAGAACCAGAAGCAGGGTTAACAGGAGCAGATGGTAGATTTGAGCAGAAGGATCCTAAAGATGCAAAGTTTGGAGGGAATGATGGCAGTGGACTACCAGAAGAGTAAATTGGAATGAGAATTCTAGGCAGAGCAGAGCTGGGGGTCCTTATGATGTTCCTTAACAAATCATTGCTAAAAAGTGAGCTGAGAGATGTGTTGTGAAGAGTTGGTGTGAACAAAGGTTTGGTTATTCCTTGAAGGGTTCTTGCAGCAGCTTCTGAAGGGGTAGGATTGACTCCAATTCCAATGCTTAAGTAAAAATGGAGGGAGGTTTCAAGGTCAACAAAAGGAATTGATTCTGATGGGGCTGGTTCCTTTTCTTTTTCACCAGTTGCCTGTTCAGGAAGAACATTCTCAGCTTGTTCTTTAGTTCCAGTTTGTCCCTCAAATTCTTCTCTTTTTCTTTTCTCTCCAACTTCAGTGTCCTTCATATGAGAGATATTCCTTATGGAGAAGATTTTGCAGACAGTGAACTTCTTCTCATCCTTCAGATTCACATTTTTACTATTAAAAACCTTGGTAAGGTGAACTCCATATGGCAGGGTAATTTTCTTTGTTCCAGACCCAGCCACTTCAATCATATGTTGAATCATGATGTATGGGAGACTTACCCTTTTTCCTGAACCAAGATAGTACATGATCATCATGTCCATATCATGCACTTTTTCTTTGGTTCCCATCCTAGGGAAAATGTGGTTTTGAATCATGTTAAAAATAACCTTGTATTCTTTCTTCAGATAGGAGGCTTGTGGTTGTGGCAAGATTGCTCCTTCAGCAGTGAAGATTTCCTTCACCAATTCATTTCTTCTTACATTAGCTTGAGAGTACCATCCATCTCCAAAAATTTTCTCTCCATCAGTGGGTAATTCTAGAATTCTACCTAGTTCTTTAGGGTTTAGATTAATCACTTTCCCTTTCACATTAGATTTGATAGTGCAGTTATCACTATCAATCTCAGCATTGTAGTAGAATGCTTGAACTAGTTGGGTGTAGACAGTTTCTTTTAACCTAAACATATTTGTCCATCCTTGAATTTCAGTTAACCTAAGCACATTTATTCCTCCTAGTAATAGATTATCAAAATCATAAATCCTACAACTAGGAACAGGTTTGACAGCCCAGAATTCTTGAAATTCCTCTTTGTTTGATGGATGAACAAGAGGAACAGATCTTACCCTAGATTTGGGACGAAGGGGCTCCACTTCTTCAGATTGAACTTTCTCTTTTCCTTTTTCTTTCTTCTTTCCTTCTGCTTCAGCAATATCTTCTTCCTCTTCTTCAGCTTTGTCAGCATTTTCTTTTTCTTTCCTCTGTCCTTCTTCTACGAACCTTTCTATGTTAGCAAAGAAGGCTCCTTTGGTAGTTTTGGATTTGAGAGGTTCAGATTTGGAGGTTTCAGTGAGTTTAGTAGGCTCAACAAGTTTTGATATGGATTTTGTTCGAGGAGGTGAAGGAGTAGCTTCATCATCAGATTCACTATCCATTATTTCATAGATAGTGTTGTCAATGGCTGGCTTTCTTGAAGAAAAGCCTCCAGATTCCAATCTAGCAGATCTTCTAAGTTTTGGGGTTTGAGAAATTTTGGCTTTTGATTTTTTTCTTGTAAGTCTGGATTGGTGGAGTTGTTGTTTGAGTTTGTGGGATAACTGCTTCTTGGGGGGTGACGAAACTTTCTGATTCAGACTTAGGCATGGATTTTGAAAGTTCAAACATGGCTTCTATGACAATCTCTTATGTTTCGTTATTGTCAGGGTCATTAACGGGTTCAGAGCTAGCGTTGGTGATGCGCAGGGGCTCAGATTGAGTGGTGGTGATTTCAAGGGTTTGTTGAGGACGACGGCTGGTGTTCTTGGTTCTAGCCATTTTTGGTTTGAAGATTTTTAAGATTTTTGCGTGATTTGGGTTAGACAAGAGATTTTGGATGAATCAGAATTGATGGGTGAAAGATTGATTTAAACAAAAACTGACTAGTGAGAGTGGGAGAGAGAGAACGGTTTGAGAATGATAGAGTTAGAGTAGGTGTACTTGAGTGAATAGTTTTCTTGTACTTTGAACTAAGAGAGAGAAATCATCATTACTTTTATTAACTCTAGTTAATTGAACTTAGTTACTTCTCTCCATATTTTCTTTGAAAAGCGTAACTATCTTTACTCTAGGGGTTTTGTTCAAGACAACTTGTCTGATCATTAAAGGAGTATTTTGTGCGTAAGAATTTCAACCATTCAAGAATGATCTGAGTTCATTCTTGACGTTTCTAATTACTTAGGATTTTTGACAATATTTAATTTTTCTTTAATGAAATTAAAACGATCTTCTACCAAGGGCTTTGTAAAAATATCTGCAAGTTGATTTTCAGTATCTACAAAAATTAATTCAATTTCCTTTTTATTTACATGATCACGTATGAAGTGATGTTTTATTTCAATGTGTTTTGATCTTGAATGCTGTATGGGGTTTTTTGACAAATTGATAGCACTAGTATTATCACATAAAATTTTAACATTTGTGTACCTTAGTGAGAAGTCTTCAAGTTGATTTTTGATCCAAATAACTTGTGAGCAGCAGTTTGCAGCAGATACATATTCTGCTTCAGTAGTTGAGAGAGCTATGGTGTTTTGTTTTCTGCAGCTCCAACTTATAAGTGCTTCTCCTAAGAATTGACATGCTCCACTGATGCTTTTTCTTTCTATTTTGTCTCCAGCATAATCAGCATCACAGTAAGCTTTAAGATCAAAATGTGAATTTTTCTTGTACCATAAACCAATGTCAGGAGTTCCTACTAGATATCTGAATATCCTTTTAACTGCAGTGAGATGAGATTCTTTTGGTGCAGATTGAAATCTTGCATAATGTCCTACTGAAAAGACAATATCTGGTCTACTTGCAGGTAAATAGAGTAGAGATCCTATCATTCCTCTATACTCTTTCTCAGATACATTTTTCCCTTTTTCATCTTTATCCAGACTGTTTGATGGATGCATTGGAGTGGACATTATTTTAGATTCATTCATCTTGTATTTTTTGAGAAGGTCTTTGACATATTTTTCTTGACTGATGACTATTCCTTCTTCTAGTTGTTTGATTTGTAATCCCAAGAAGAATCTAAGTTCTCCCATCATGCTCATTTCAAATTCACTTTGCATAAGATTTGAGAATTCTTCACACATTTTCTCATTTGTTGCACCAAAGATAATATCATCCACATATACTTATGCTATTAGCAAATCATTTTTATTTATTTTTCTAAAAAGAGTTGTGTCAATTTTTCCTCTAATGAAACCATTTTCAAGTAAGAAGGAACTTAGTCTCTCATACCAAGCTTTAGGAGCTTGCTTTAGACCATAGAGAGCCTTAGTTAATTTAAAGACATGTTCTGGTTTCTTTTCATCTATAAAACCAGGAGGTTGATGAACATATACCTCTTCATTTAGAAATCCATTTAGAAAAGCACTTTTAACATCCATCTGAAAAAGTTTTAAGCATTTATGAGCAGCATAAGCAAGTAAAATTCTAATAGCTTCTAACTTGGCAACAAGTGGAAAGGTTTCATCATAATCAATGCCTTCTTGTTGATTATATCATTGGGCAACTAGTCTTGCTTTATTTCTGATTACTTTTCCTTCCTCATCTAGCTTATTTCTGAAAACCCATCTTGTACCAATAATTGAGTGATCTCTAGGTTTAGGTACTAGATTCCATACTTCATTTTTCTCAAATTGAAGAAGCTCTTCTTCCATGGCTTCTACCCAAGATTTGTCTATTATAGCCTCATCAATAGTTCTGGGTTCTATTTGAGAGATCATAGCTAGGTTTGTTTCACTGCATTGTAAGGATCTTCTAGTTTTAACTCTATCCTGAGTTTCTCCAATTATTTGATCTTGAGGATGATAGTTTACCATCTTCCAAGTTCTGGGAGGAGCTTGTGGAGTATTTTCTTTCTCAGGATTTTGAGCTTGATCAGTTGTTGTCACTTCCTCTTCATCTTCTTCAATGATTTCACTACTATGTTGATCTTCAAATTCATCAAATTTGACATGCATGCTTTCCTCTAAGGTTTGTGTTCTTAGGTTATAAATTCTATAGGCTTTGGAGGTTAAAGAATATCCTAAGAATAATCCTTTATCTGATTTAGAGTCAAACTTTCCTAGGTTGTCTTTAATATTGAGAATGTAGCAGTAACAGCCAAAAATGTGAAAATAGGATATGTTTGGCTTCGTATCTTTCCACAACTCATAAGGGGTTTTGTTTAGTCCTTTTCTAATGGTTACTCTATTTAGAATATAGCAAGCTATATTTACTGCTTCTGCCCAAAAGTATTTTTCAACATTTGATTCATAGATCATGGTTCTAGCCATTTCCTGCAGGGTTCTATTTTTTCTTTCTACTACTCTATTTTGTTGAGGAGTTCTTGGACAAGAAAAGTTATGGCTAATTCCTTTTTCATCTAGGAATATTTCAAATTGAGAATTTTCAAATTCACCTCCATGATCACTTCTTATGGAGATAATGTTGATACTTTTCTCATTTTGAACTTTTAGACAGAACGTTTTAAAGGCTTCTAAGGAGTCATCCTTGTGTTTTAGAAATAGGACCCAAGTGTATCTAGAGAAGTCATCTACAATGACAAAACCATAATTTTTCCCACCTAGACTTGTAGTTTTAACTGGACCAAATAAATCAATATGTAATAGTTCTAGAGGCCTTTTTGTGGAAATGAACTCTTTTGGTTTAAAGCTACTTTTCACTTGTTTTCCTCTAGTACAAGGTTCACATATTTTATCAATGTCATAGTTGATTTTTGGTAGACCTCTAACTAAGTCTGGTTTGGATAATTTAGAAATTGTTTTCATACTGACATGACCAATTCTCTTGTGCCAGATCCATTTATCTTTTTCAAGGGATACAAAACATGATTCTTTAGGTAGTTCATCTAGATATAAGATGTACACATTATTTTTCCTAGATCCATTAAATAGTACTTTGTTTGGATGGTTGTTTGATTTCACATGAATCAGTTTTGAAAATTACTTCTAGTCCATTATCCCAGAGTTGACTAATACTTATTAGGTTATGTTTTAGACCTTCAACATAATGAACATTTTCTATTTTAGCAGAGTTTAATTTACCAATAGTACCTTTTCCTTTGATGACAGCAGTTTCATTATTTCCAAAAGTGACTGATCCTCCTTCTTTCTTCTCCAGAGATAGAAAACTTTTTCTGTCCCCAGTCATGTGTCTTGAGCATCCACTGTCTAGGTACCATGGTTTTTTCTTCATGGTTAAGAGACATTCCTGCACTAATATTTACTGAGTTTTTAGGTACCCATATTGCTTTGGGTCCTTGAGTGTTAGTTTTATGTTTTATGTGTAAATGTCTTTTATTTTGTTTAATTAGTTTGTTCTTGTTTGTGTTTTTTCTTAAAACAAAACATTTCAATATGTCCTTTTTTGTGACAAAATTTACATTTAAACTCTTCAATTTTCTGAGGAATAAAAAAGTCTTTATATAGTTTTTGTTTTTTATATGTTTCAAAACCTAGACCAGCTTTATCAAATATGCCTCTCTGAGACCCTAGAATATTGTTGAAGGTTTCAGTAGTTTTGATAAAGTTGGTTATGTCTTTTTCAAGGGTTGAAACTTTTTCTTTTAGAAAGATATTTTCTTTTTGAAGTTCTGAATTGTTATCTTCCTTTCTATTTTGAAAATCTTTGATTTGTTTAATCATTATATTATTAGAGTTTTGTAATTCTTCTAGTTTTTGTTTTAAAGCTAGGTTATCATTTTTAGATTTTTCTAATTCTGAGGTTACATTACTTAACTCATCTTTAAGTTGACTATTTTTTTGATTTAAAATATGAGTGTCATGAAATAGATTATCAAACAGATATTCAGTTTTTTGACATGATGAGCAAGGTTCAAGATTTACCTCTTTAGTTTCAGATCTTGTCATGTGACAGACATTTGCTCCTTGATCCTCTTCATCAGAGGTTTCTTCTAGTTCATCCCAAGTAGCCATCATGGATTTTTTCTTGAATGGAGGTTTTTTCTGTTTTAGTTTGGGGCATTCATTTTTGTAATGACCAAATTGGTTGCATCCATAGCATTGGATTTTGCTCATATCAACTTTTGTTTTTACTGCATTTCTTTTGAATGGAGATTTTTTGAGTTGATTTCTTCTTTGCATGAGTCTTTGAATTCTTCTTGATAGTAGGGCTAGTTCTTCCTCATTATCTTCTTCTAGAGTATTATCTTCATAGAAGATATCACTTTGTGTTTCCTCAGATTGACAGTCTAGAGCAGTCATCTTTTCTTTAAGGGTTTATCTTCTAGAAGTATTGACTCATGAGCTCTTAATGATCCAATTAGATCTTCTAATTTAAGTTGAGTAAGATCCTTGGATTCAGTAATAGCAGTGACAATATGTCTCCAAGTTTTTGGAAGACATCTGAGTATCTTTCTTACTCTTTCATGAGCAGTGTAGGTTTTTCCAAGGGATATTAGTTCATTTATGATAACTGTAAACCTTCCATACATTTGGTCTATAGTTTCATCTTCTTTCATTTCAAAAAGCTCAAATTTTCTTACACCAATGTCTATTCTTATTTCTTTAACATGGTTAGTTCCTTCATAATGAGTCTTGAGAGTTTCCCACATTTCTTTAGCAGTTTTGCATTCCATGATTCTATCATACTCTTCCCTGCACAAAGCACATTTAATAAATAATTTAGCTTTAGTGTTTAGGAGTACCCTGTCAGCTTCTGTAGTGGTCCATTCAGCTTGAGGTTTTACTGCTGCATCTTCATGGGTGTGTATTCTCCAATTTCTATCACAGACCACATGTTGTTGTCTTGTGATATTAGACATAGTTCCATCTTATCTTTCCAATAGTACTAGTCATCTCCTTCAAATAGTGGTGGCCTATTTGAAGATCCACCTTCTGATATGAACTTTGCAGCTTTAGCCATTACTTCCTTCCTGAATCTTTTTCTCTAGCACTTGTTAGATGCTTGTTTTAGAACCAGGCTCTGATACTAATTGAAGTAGCAAAGTTTAACACAAGAAAGGGGGGGTTTGAATTGTGTTCCTTTAAAAATTTTACTTAAACTTAAATCAGACTATGTGAATGAAAGAAAAGAAAGAATGACAGAGTTTAAGATCAATCTGAGAATGATCTAGAAAAGACAGTTTTTGGTTTAAATTAAAAAGCAAGAGAGTAAAAGGAAAAATAAATTGACACCAAGGATTTTATACTGGTTCACCCTTAAATCTTGGGTTACATCCAGTCCCCACCACCTGTGAGTTTTTCCACTATAATCTTCTGATGTTACAAATCCAAGATTACAGATTTCACACTTTGATCTTGACCTAAGACCAAATTCTTCCAAGCACTTACAGCTTGATGTTACCTTAGTCACACCAGACTAAGTGCTCAATCAATAAACACTTATTGACTTGAGATCACAGAATCAATAATGAATTTGGTTCTAAGCTTTTACAAACCTCAACACAAAGTGAGATTGCTTAAAACAGTGTGTTCTCTTTTCTGAGAGTTGGATCTTTCCGATCCTTTTGAAAATGATTAACAGAGAATGAGAATGATTAAATTACAACCAGATCTATAAGAGAATGATTTAAATTTGCTTTGAGATTGCTTGGCAGAAAAGATGTGTCTTGTAAGCTTGATTTCTTGTTCCTTTTATAGAGGCAAAAGAGTGCTTGGCTTTTAGTAGAAGATGTATCCGTTGGAGCCAAAAATTAGCCGTTATCCACAACTTAATATCTCAAGCTAGACCTTTAGAATAGGTCTGAACGATCTCTGCATATTCTCCATTCATTCTTGCTTCACAAATGTAAAGTGTGGATCTGAGTTTTGTCTAGTAACTGTGTGAGTTGTCCCTTGCTGTAGCATGCTTGTTTCCCAAGCTTGAAGTACATAAAATAGCCGTTGTAATGTGCTCAGAAGGTACTTTTGACAGTTGGAGTAGTTTAGCAAAAACTGTGTGCTAAACTGTTACTGTTCATTCTTGAATCATTCTTAAAACATTCTTGAAAATGAGCTGGAATATTAACTCAGTAATTTTCTCATCCTTATCCTTTAGAAGCTCTGATCAGAGATAGAAGCAGCTGTAGTGAGCTGTTATATGGCAGCTGGATAAGTGCTAAGGTGTGAAGGTCTAGTATTGTACTTGCCTATCTTTATTAAAGAATGTTTTTCTTTTGTCTTTGCTTCAAGTACAATTTTAACCATGGGTTAAGATCTTGCTGTGATGTTGTGATTGGTCTAGGTATTTTGAGAGATAACCATGATACCACTTTCAATCCATGAAACCATGTGCTTTGCAAATCTTTGGCTTTTCCAAAACCTTAAAGTGGTAAGTCTTATGTTTTGAGGCCTTATGATTGATCATAAATTCCTTGCTCAAAGTAGATGAAGTCCTGTAAATATTTGATTCTATGTTCCATAGAAAAGTGCTTATTTGTTCTGAACTTATTGACAAGTATTAATTAAGTTGAATAGTAGCTGTCTGTTTGTCAGAATGATCTCAGATTGATCTTGATTCATGATTTCCTGTCAACTTTTTAGCATTTGTTTCTATGGATCTGTTTTAGCTTATAACCACTCAAAAGCACTTGTTATACAACAAAATGTTCAGAATCAATTTGGAATTTAGTTAAAGATGTTTGTTATCTTTAAAACATTTAAGAGTGGATTTTGTCTCAATATATATCTGCACAAACTAGTTGTTATTATTATTTTTTTCATGTAAAGGTAATCATAACAAATTTGTTTTTTTTTCAAATAAAGATACTCATAACAAATTTGGATATTTTTATCTAACAAATCTCATCTTTTGTTACTTATTTTATCTAAAGATTTTATGCTAACTAAAATTCCTTATTTTTAGGTAAAATGATTTTTAGATATATTTTTTTAATTCGTTAAGGGGCCGACCCAAAAGCCCGTGGGGCCAGCCCATGATGAGCCATTAAAAAATAGGCCCATGGGCCCAACCCAATAAGGCCCAAATACATTTTTTACGATATAGAAGATTTGAAATATTTTTAAGAATTAATGAGGATTGAGGACAAATTAGAATTTTTAGTAGTAATACTTTTTAATATATTGAACCTCTTTGAATTTGACTTATTTTTAAGCTTATGAAAATAGTTTATGGCTATAATCTAAATCTAATCTAAATACTTAACACATAGAAATCATTAAAACGCTACCGTAGATTCATTTCTGGTGTTCCACGTCCTCCCCTTTTATGTGTGGTGAGATTATATAAGTTTAGATTTAAGTTTAGGCTTAATTGTAATTTGTAATAATTTTTGGGATTGGTTTTGTCGTATTGTGTTACTTTGTCCTGATGTGGTTTGTGCCTTTCATGTGGACGTGTAGTGGTATCTAGGTTAGGACCTATGGTTTGTAGGATATAGGTTTAGGTTTATAGGTTTATAGGTATGGTTAAGTGGTGCTATGTGTTCTATGTGTGTATGTGGTCATTTGTGGAATTGGTTTCGTATTGTTTGTGATCTCAGTTAAATTTATCTCGTGTAGGTTCTATATAAGAGTTTCATTTTTCCCTCAATTTTCCATTTCATTTGAAATTTACTTAGATATTGATTTATTAATTTATTTTAATTGTAATATTATTGGTAATGGACAGGAGTGTCTATAAATACTCTCATTTGATGTCTGAGGGTTTACATAACACCTTTGTTGTCATAGTTCTTTGAAGATGGTTCACAATGAAAGTGAAAATATCAGTACTGAAGTTAAATTTCGATGATGTTGCGGATCTTCTTCCTGGTAATGAAAATGTGAATATCCGTGTTAAGGTTCTTCGTTTGTGGAGGGTTCCTGCATTCTTTAATCACTCGGAGACCAATTCTGTTGAAATGGTTTTGATCGTCGACAAGGTATGTTTGATGTATGATGTGTTGATATATGTTTAATTTATATTGCGTATTTTGTTAAGATGTTCTATTTTCAATTGGATATATTTTTATGTTGGTGTTGTTGGTTTGATGATAAATGTAGGGTGGGAAGATACATGCATCTATTAGGAAGCAGTTGGTTTCTATGTTTGAAGGGAAGATTGAGGAGGGTGAGGTGTATGAGATGTCATACTTTTCTGTTTTCCCCCAGATTGGACAGTTTCAGACAACTCTTCATCCATACAAGCTCCTTTTCAAAGTGAGGACCAAGATTCATAAGTTTGAATCTTCATGTGTGGCTCGATCTGGGTTGAATTTCACTGAAATTGGTGATATATGTATTGGTTTTAATTCAAAACTCTGCAATAGCAGGAGAACGTTCTCAGACTGATTCTCAGAACGTTCTCAGAATTTAGAGAAGGTTATTTTCTGTTTTTCTGTTATTAGCTTTTGGTAGTTGATAGATAGTTAGTTAGTTTTGTTTGTACTAGGAAGCTAAGGTAGTTACTTAATGGATAAGTTTGTTAGATGCTGTTGCTTGCATTGAAAGCAACCCCCACATGTATATATAGTTTTTGCCCCTTGTGGATGAATAATAATCTTCTATTTTTTTCCTATTCCTTTTAATCAATTCAGAATTCTCTTATCTCTCTCTCTCTCTCTCTCTCCCTCTCTCTCTCTCTCTCTTTCTTTGTTTCTTCTCTTTGCTTGGTTTATCCCCAACAAAGTAGTATCTAGAGCATTGTTCGTTCCAAGGGACCTTGATCAAGAAAGTGATCAAGACTTGATCTTTTCCAAGTCTTTCTGGTATAGCAGGACTTGTTGGTTGATCACTGCAATCAACCATGGCTGGAAACAATAATTTTCATGCAAATCTCCCAGTATTTGATGGAAAGAATTGGGATACGTGGGTAAAGCAGATGAAGGTTATATTCACTTTTCAAGAAGTGTATGAACAAGTGAATGATGGTGTTGCTGCACTCCCAACCAATGCGAATGAAGACCAAAAAACAACTTTCAGAGAGGCCAAGAAGAAAGACAACAAAGGCTTGTTTCTGATCCATCAGTGTGTAGATTCAAAAGTATTTGAGAAGATTTCTGATGCAGAAACTTCAAAAGATGCGTGGGATATATTGCAGAAGAGTTATGGTGGTGATGCTAAAGTAAAGAAGGTGAAATTACAAGCATTAAAGAGGCAATATGAATTGATGCAGATGAAAGATGATGAAAAGATTTCAGATTATTTCACAAGGTTAGTGACACTCACTAATCAAATGAAGAATTGTGGTAGTAATCTTGAAGAACAAGAAACTGTTGAAAAGGTGCTTAGGACTTTAACTTCAAGATTTGATCACATAGTGGTGACAATTGAAGAGACTAAAGACCTAAGTGAGGTGAAACTTGAAGATTTGCAGAGTACATTAGAGGCTCATGAGATGAAGCATGGTGAGAAAGACCAAGGCAAGGAAGATGAGCAAGCTTTGTATGCAAAATTGAAGAAGTTTCAGAACAACAAGAAAAATTGGCAAAAGAACAAGAATGATAAAGATTGTGTTGAAGACAAGCCTGAATCCTCAAATGGAGGAGGAGGGAAACATAAGAGTAATTCAAAGAAGAAAGACAAGTCTCACATTCAATGTTTCAAATGTTCAAAGTTTGGACATTATGCAAGTGAATGTGGAAATGAAAAGAAGAACAAAAATCTGAAAAATGGTGAAGAAGCAAATCTGGCAGAGAACAAAGATTCAGATGATGATGTAAGTTTCATGGTGACTCTCACTGATGAAACTGCAGAATCTATGGAATGGTATTTTGATACAGGCTGTTCAAACCACATGACTGGAAACAGAAACATTTTACTGATTTTGATAATTGTCTCAACACAAAGATCAAACTTGCAAACAGTAAATCCATTGATGCTAAGGGTATTGGCAATGTGGTCATTCAGAGAAAGAATGGGAGAAAATCAGTGATTGAGAAAGTCTTGTATGTGCCTGGTATGCAGTGTAACTTGATGAGTGTAGGTCAGTTACTTGACAAAGGATTCAAGGTGGTTCTAGAGAATGGAACATTGAAGTTGTTTGATTCAAAGCAGAACTTGATTCTTAAGTCAATTCAAAGCAAGAACAAGACCTTCAAGACACAATTGAAAGCTGTTGAACATGAATGCCTAGCTGCATCAACAGGAGAACATTCTCAGAATAAAGACAGTGAATTATGGCACAAAAGGTATGTACACTTGAATTTCAAAAGCTTGTCACTTTTAAATTCAAAGGAAATGGTGTTAGGTCTGCCTAGTGTTATAACTCCTGTAGAGACTTGTACTACCTGCCTTTTAGGAAGACAACCAAGAGATTCATTCAAAAATCATCTACCAATGAGATCTAGTGAAGTGTTGAATGTTGTACATTCAGATCTTTGTGGACCTATAGATGTGTTATCTACTGGTGGAAACAAATATTTCATGACATTTGTGGATAATTCTCTAGAATGACATGGTTGTATCACATAAAGGTCAAGAGTGATGCCTTTGATGTGTTTAAGAAGTTAAAAGCACTAGTTGAGAAGCAAAGTGGAAAGTCAATCAAAGTGTTAAGAACTGATGGTGGAGGTGAGTATACATCAACTGGGTTTGAGAATTATTGCAAGGAACAAGGCATAATTCATGAAGTTACAGCACCATACACTCCTCAACACAATGGACTTGCTGAGAGGAGAAATAGAAGCATACTCAACATGGCCAGAAGAATGGTTAAGCAGAAGCAGTTACCCAAGAGATTTTGGGGTGAAGCAGTGTCCACTGCAGTATACATACTCAATAGATCACCAACAAAGAGGTTAATTGACAAAGTTCCAGAAGAGGTTTGGTCAAAAGTCGTGTGTCACATTTGAAGGTGTTTGGTTCTCTATGCTATAAGCTTGTGCCTGATGCTAGAAGGAAAAAGCTAGATGATAAAAGTGAAGCTATGATATTTGTTAGTTATCACAAAACATGTGCTTATAGATTGTATAATCCCATTACTGACAAGGTAGAGATCAGTAGAGATGTGAAAGTTATTGAGAATGATAGCTGGGATTGGAAGCAAAAATCAACATCTAAGAAAACTTATGAAGTGGACTAAGATGATGATTCAAACAAATCAGTCACATTTGTGGATCAGAATCAAGGAACCAACAATGATGAGGATATGCACACCTCAAGTGATGATGAAGTTGTAGCACCAAGACCTCAGAGAAACATTCAATTGCCTAGAAGACTAGCTGACTGTGAAATAGCTCCAGACAATGTAGTAAATAATGAAGGTGAAATTGTACATTATGCTATGCTAGCTGACACTGAGCATATAGATGTGAAGGCTCCATTGAAGAGTAAGGTCTGGAAGGAAGCAATGAATGAAGAGTTAAGGTCAATTGAGAAAAACAAGACATGGGACTTATGTGATTTACCATCTGACAAGAAAGCAATTGATGTAAAATGGGTTTACAAGGCCAAGCAAAATCCTGAAGGAAAGATAATCAAGTACAAAGCAAGGCTTGTAGCTAAAGGATTTCTACAGAAGCAAGGATTGGACTATGATGAAGTATTCTCTCCAGTTGCAAGGCATGAAACCATTAGGTTAGTAATTGCTTTGGCTTGTAGTAGAAGGTGGCCCCTATTTCATCTAGATGTGAAGTTAGCATTCTTAAATGGACCCTTAGAGGAAGATGTTTATGTGAAGCAACCTCCAGGTTTTGAACTAAAGGGTAAGGATGACAAGGTGTTGAAATTGCACAAAGCATTGTATGGCTTAAAGCATGCTCCTAGGGCATGGAACAAGAGAATTGATAGTTTTCTTGTTATGCAAGGTTTCAAAAAATGCAGTGTGGAGTATGGTGTTTATGTGAAATGCAGTGAGGACAAGCACATGTTAATCATATGTTTGTATGTGGATGATCTACTGGTGACTGGCAGCTCATCAACAGAAATTGAAGATTTCAAATCACAAATGAAGAGTGAGTTTGAAATGACAGATCTGGGTAAGCTTACTTATTTCTTAGGAATGGAACTATTGGAAACTACTAGAGGAGTAGTACTACAACAAGCAAAGTATGGAAATGAGATCCTAAGAAGATATGAAATGGTTGACTGCAATTCATCAGTCACACCAGCTGATACAAAGGTCAAAATTGAAGATGATAACATAAGTGAAGAAGTTGACTCAACTATGTTTAGACAACTAGTTGGATCACTAAGATACTTATGTCAAAGCAGGCCTGATATAAGCTATGTTGTAGGCTATATCAGCAGATTCATGAGCAAGCCACTGAAATCTCATTTCTTAGCAGCTAAAAGAATTTTGAGATATATCAATGGCACAATCCACTATGGTGTTCTATTTCCATATTCAAGCAACAAAGAAAATCTGGAATTGGTTGGATTCTCTGATGCAGATTGGTGTGGAGATAAGGTTGAAAGAAAAAGCACAAGTGGTTACCTATTCAAGTTTCAAGGAGCTCCAGTTTCATGGTGTTCTAAGAAACAACCAATAATAGCTCTCTCAAGCTGTGAGGCAGAATATGTGGCAGAATCTCTAGCTTCTTGTCAAGCAAATTGGTTACAATCACTACTTAGTGAGATGAGCATTGTAGAAGACATCACAGTTGTACTAAGGCTTGATAATAAGTCAGCAATCAACCAGGCTAAAAACCCAATTAGCCATGGCAAAAGCAAACACATTGAAACCAGATTTCATTTCCTTAGAGACCAAGTCAGTAAAGGAAAATTGAAATTGCAGTTTTGTTCAAGTGAGGATCAACAAGCTGATATCTTCACTAAGGCTGTCAAGAGAGATCAATTTCTTAAGCTCAGAAGAAAGATAGGGATTGTGTGCTTTGAGAGTTTGAATTAAGAGGGAGTATTGGTTTTAATTCAAAACTCTGCAATACCAGGAGAACGTTCTCAGACTGATTCTCAGAACGTTCTCAGAATTTAGAGAAGGTTATTTTCTGTTTTTCTGTTATTAGCTTTTGGTAGTTAATAGATAGTTAGTTAGTTTTGTTTGTACTAGGAAGCTAAGGTAGTTACTTAATGGATAAGTTTGTTAGATGTTGTTGCTTGCATTGAAGGCAACCCCCACATGTATATATAGTTTTTGCCCCTTGTGGATGAATAATAATCTTCGATTTTTTTTCTATTCCTTTCAATCAATTCATAATTCTCTTCTCTCTCTCTCTCTCTCTCTCTCTCTCTCTCTCTCTCTCTCTCTTTGTTTCTTCTCTTTGCTTGGTTTCTCCCCAACAATATGTACACACACTCATGACTATGAGTATTTGGTTGGTTAGTATTGCTTCATGATTAAATTCAGTTTCAGTTATATTTTAGATTTTATGTTATTTGTTGATGTTTAGTGTTAATTGTATTTGTATTTAGATTGATTTTGATTTCTATAATCATTGAATTGTTGAATACTTAGATGTTATTGGTGTTATGACTGGAATGTCTGAGGAGCGTGAATACATTTAGGATGAGAAGATTACTAAGATGGTGATAATCGAACTCACTGATCACAGGTAAGTTGTTGTTTATGTTTTGATGGTGTTGTTTTGTTTTTTGTTCTGTTATGATTTAATTGATTTATTTGTGAGGACATGTTTTGTTTTTAGTGGTAAGTGTGAGTGTGCTTTATTTGGTGGTTATGTCGATGAGTTGAAGAAGAGGATGGGGAAATCCTGCAGTGGTTTACTTGTCGTGGTTGTGCAGTTTGCGAAGATCAAGATTTTCCGAGGTGATTTGCTTGGTTATTGTTGGTTTTCATCGCTTTTTGATGTTTTTACACATGGTCAGTTATATGTTGCTGTTTCGCGTGTTAAAAATCGCAGTGGACTCAAAATTCTTATCACAGATGATGATGAGAATCGGAAGAATTCTACTGTAAATGTTGTATACCCCGAAGTATTTCAAAAAATATGACTTAATGTAAATTAGAGAACTTATGTATTAAAGTGTGGGCGGATTTTTTAATCGTAGTATAATTCAGCGATGCATTTATAATTTAAATTATGTTTCATTAAGTGCATAAATTTTCTGTCGATCACGCTATAATTATATACATATAAATTGTATATATATGATTCTTTTTATTTTCTATTCCTCACTAGGTGTTGCGACAAATGCTTATTATGACCGCGTTTCTTACTATTTAGTATTTGTCCAGCTCTTCACTTTAGATATAGTTTTGTTTTAATCCTTTTTTCCTACATTTGATTACACTTATATATATTGTTGTATAGTTTTCATTTCCATTGAAATGGATAATATTAATTCAACCGTGCGGTAGCATGGGCTAAAAACTAGTTTATAAATAAACTTTTATGTTAATTCATAAGTTTTCACTAACAAAAAATATATATTTATAAATTGTTTTCATGAACTACCTTAAAAAACTTATAATAATACATAAAAACTTATTCATTTGCATAAGTTATTTCGCATAAACTCATAAATAAGTCAATCCAAACGGGTCGATTGTGTTTTTGTTTCTATTTTTTTGTTCTTTTATTTTTAAGCTCATAAATAAGTATCTTCTTTTATTAGGTTATTCTATTTTTATTTTTTATATATAATCTTACTTTATCAAAAAAATAATAATTTATATATAAGTTATTATATGTTAGATTGAGTTACTATTTTTTTCATTAAAAAAAATTACTATTTTTGAAGCGTATCTTTTATAGTGATGATTTTTGTTCATATTTTGATGTGTAAATTTATTTTAATTAAACTTTTATGGGAAGATTTATTTAATGCTTATCTTTTTTTTTTTTTTTTCTATTTTTGTTTTGTGTTTTTTTGGGAAGATTTCTTTTATGCTTATTTTCTTTCCTATTTTTTTGTATTTATTTTTATTAGTTTAGAGTTAAAATTACATTTAAGGGCGTAAAACTTGGAACACCGTTAAAAGTAATAAGAACAAACTTGGATTTTTAATAGTAGTTTCTTTTAATATATTGTAAGTAGATATGTACGGTTCTAATTATGAAGAGTCTATACTACCGTAAAAAAAAAAAGACTTTGAAGAGTCTACTTATTTACCTTAAGGGTCATGCTAACTAGTGCCCCGGGGCATTAATTAAGGAATCTAATATAGTAACATAGCATTGAAACTTGTGCAATCATTCTTTTCAAAATATAAAATATGCTATTATCAATACAAAAATTTCCTTTACCTTAATAATAGGTTATTTGACAAAAAAAAAACTAATGATTTAAATTTAGAAAAGGAACATTTTAAAAAGAAATTCAAATTTGCCTAAACATGAGATTAAAATGCATATTGTTTTAATTTGCTAATCTTTTTTTTTTTTGAATCGTTTGTTTTAGTTAATCTTTTGTAATTTAAATTAAGTTTATGATCCACATCTTTTAATCTATCTTTGATTAGTTATCCTTTAGCTACTCCTTCTCCCTTATCATATCTTCGGTTTGTTACAATCACTTCGACATCCCGTTTGTGTATGTATACATGTGCACATAATATAACTTTGTGCATCATTAAACGATCAATATTGCAAATACACAATTTTATTTTCAAAAATTGTTTACGATATGGGAAGTTGTTGCTCCATACCTAGTGAAAGTGGTCGAATCTCTAAACCTCCTAAGAATGTTACATGCTCCAAACCTAGTGAAAGTGCTCGAATCTCTAAACCTCTTAAGAATGTTACAAGACATAATAATGATAGTTTTAGTGCTCCCAAGAACGACAACATGGTTATCATGACTATGATGGGTGCTTATCCTGGAATTCAAGGAGGGGATTATGGTAGTTGTAACAGATACGGTGGTGGAGAACAAAGTGGAGGACAAAGAGGCGATGACGAAGGTTGTGGAGGAGGCGGAGTCCACAATAGCGGAGGACATGGAGGACACGGTGGAGGTGGAGGGCATGGAGGACACGATGGAGGAGGTGGTGGGGGAGGTGGAACATGTGGAGGAGGTGGAGGTTGTGGAGGAGGTGGAGGGTGTGGAGGAGGTGGTGGTGGCGGTGGAGGATGCGGAGGAGGTGGTGGAGGTGGAGGGTGTGGAGGAGGCAGCTAGTAACCGTTTGATCAATATGCAGCCTTAGTGGTAGTTAGTTAGAACTTATGGTTTATAAAAGTTGTTTACTTTATTTTGTTTGATGGGTACTAGAACTAGAACAACTGATATCAAACAATTTTCTTTTAATTTTTTTTAATTATATTCATGGTTTTACTACTATTGTTTTAATATATTCGTTTATTCATTCATGTATTTTTTCTTAATGCATAAAATTTTAATCGGCAGTATTATGCATATGACTCTCTATTTTTACGCAAATGCATATGACTATGATACGAGAAACAAGGAGAAAGCAACAACTTTCTTTCAAGTAATTAATTTGAATTAAAAGAGAAAATATGTGGGCATATGTTTGATTAAATGTGTATTCATTGCTTGTAGGGGTGTAATTGGATCGATTTGGATCGGTTTTGAGTGAATTCAAGGTTTGAACCAATGAATTTTTGATTGGTTTGGTTTGGTTCAGTTTTTAGTAATTTTTCAAAAATGAATCCGAACCAAACTTATCGGTTTTGTACAGTTTGTTTCAGATATTTTAATCGGTTTTTTTCGATGTATACCATGCTATTATTTTTTCCCCGATATATATTTTCCTATAAGCTCATCAAATAAAAAATACAATTCTTTTCTCATAAGCTCATCAAATACATCTATACTAATATATAAAGGGTATACAAATTTTTGGGATGACTTTTTTGTTATTCCAATTTTACCCTTAAAAAACAACTTCCACATAAAAATAGATTTTCAGTTTTTTTTTAGTAAAAAAAATATTTTTTTCTTCTTAATAACTAACCACAATAAAAAAAGGAGGTTAGTAGTTATCAATTAACAAAGTCCAATAAAAGAAGATTAAGTAGTTATTTATATTTGCATAATACAGAATATCAATCACACACGAAGAAAAAAAAAATGTCGATTACACAAACGGGCATGGCGGCTAGTATACATAATACAACCATATTGAAAACAAATACAAAATACAATTCTTTTCGCTTAAGTTCATCAAATACATAATACAACCATATTGAAATCAAATTTATCAAATACAAAATACAACCATATTGAAATTAAGTTCATAAGTTCTTCAAATAATAAAGTGCAATAAAAATAAAACTTCAAGTTTATTTCCACTTAAATCGATAAAAATAATAATCAAGATAACACTTGAGAAGTTATCGCTTTGAGGGTTTGAGATGAGAGCAGCAGCGTGACGTGAGGATGTTGTTTGCGTAGTGTTGAGAGCAGCTTAAGGATAAGGTGATGTGAGATGAGAGCAACGTTTTTTATTTTGCATTTGCGACTGTGATGTTCCTAAGTTTGCGTTTTTAAGTTAAAGTTTATAAATGAGACAGATTTTATTTTATTTTTTAGAAATAGTTAGGTCAGTTTTAGTTTTTGATATATATGGGCTGCCTAAAAAAATAATTTAGCATATATACTAATATATTGGTTTGGTTTGTCCATTGAATCTGAAAACTGGAACCGAGAACCGAACCAAACCACTTCGATTTTCAATTGGTTGAGTTTGGTTTTTTATCCGAATCATAAATATCGGTTTTTTTCGATTTGAATTGGTTTAGATCATTAGTTCAATTGAATTTTTTTTATCTGCTTACACCACTAATTGCGTGTATATATGAGGCATTTTCATGTATGAAGGTGTTGAACTTACATTAATATATGATGATATTTTCTTGAATGATCTGGATTTAATATGTTACTTCGACCAGTGTTATTTATTAGCTACCACCAATAATAATTTGTTCTAAATGACTAAAAATTAGAATCTCATAAATAAGTGATTTTAATTTTTATCATTGACTCGTCTTAAATATGAATAATTCAATTCCTTTAAAAATAAAATAAAAAAGTATGTAGAATTCAATCAATTTGTTGTGTATTTTCATCTATGAAGCACAGACACCAACACAGACACGGGACACGACATGGACACTGACACGGCAATATCGATAATAATTTGGAAAAATGACATAATTATGTGTAATAATAAATGTCGTGTCGATATCGGACACTGACACGGACACGTGTCGGACACGGACACGCCTAATATGAGAAGTGTCCGTGCTTCATAGATTTTCATAGACTCTCCATATCAATAACACGCGGTAACTAATTTGTACCACAAAATTTGTGTCAATACTCAATATTATATTTTTTTTGTAGAAGCCAAAATGAAATATATTATATAGCAAGAATTAAAGTAGTCGTCCTAGCACAAGGTGTGCCAAAGAAGACTATAACGCTATCACAAAGGCATCAATACAAAAGCCATCAAAATACAAAAATAATCGATGCCCAAACAAAACAATGAGTTCGACCACCAGCAGTGAAAGTTTGAAACAACAGTGGCATTCGTAGTCTTCAACCACCTAAAAAAGAACAACGTGACTTTGTCTAACAAGTGAGTCACGGAGCTTGCTATATTGCGAAACATACGCTGATTGCGCTCGTTCCACACTACCCAAGCACAAGCTAGCCAGATGAGATGCAAAAAAGACCGACGAGCCCGAGAACCTCCTGCCGAGTGAGTGAACTGAACAAAGTGGTCAGGGAGAGTGAGCATCGGTCGATGAAAAGTCAATCCAGGAGCGAACTAGTGCCCACAAGGTACCAAATGTGTTGAATAAGAGAAATAAATGCTGAGCCGACTTAATACCACCGCAACCCGACACACAAAAATGAACCTCTGGGGGTATAATGTCGCGGGCTACCAAGTTTGATTTTGTTGGCAACCGGTCGCGTAAGAGACGCCACGCAAAGATAGAGACCTTCAGAGGGACCTGTTTGTGCCACACAAGATCGTCTGCCTCCCCTAGGGTAAATGAATCATGAGAAGTCAAAAGCTGATACGCACCACGAACAGAATAATCTGCATCTGGGCCAGGCTGTCATCGCCACACGTTTGGGGACTGTGCCTTCACAATAATAGGTAAAAGTAAGGTCTGACACTCCCTCAACATCTCCTCCTCTCACACCCACAACTGTCTCCTCCACACCCACGCCTCGCCGTCGGCCTCTCACCCAGCAGAGAACATCTCAGCTACAGTGCTAGACTTATTCTCCGCCAAATCGAACAGCCGCCCAAATCTCTCGCACAACGGAACCCCTCATAACCAAGAATCAAACCAGAAAAAAGTGTCTGACCCATCCCCCAATCCCCATACTCAATATTATATTATGCCGTATGTTAGCTCTATGTTTTTTTCTAAATGATGATTTAATTTGACCTAAATATTTCAAATCAATATTTGTTTCTTTTTTCAAATAAAATTTCTACTTTTTCTATTTTAAAAATGTCTCTCTCAACAAACTATTCACCAAAATAGAAATCTCAACAAATAATTTAATTTATCATAATTTATTTAGAAGTATCTATTATTAGTTTATCAAATTTTCAATATATTTTATTTTGTTTAGTAAAAAAAATGTTTTATTCTTTATTTTCTATCATAAATTATCTCAATAGTTTTTAAATTTTTTTATTATGTTTCAATATATTTTATTCTGTTTAGTAAAAAAAAAATGCTTCTCTAAGATAAATATCTCAACAAACTATATCTATTAGATGTTTCTTTGTTGGGGTTTTCTAAACTACTCTTTTATAATTTGATGATATTTACCCATCAATCAATGAGAACAAACAATATAACTAGGGGACTATATACAAATCTACTTGTGTAGGTTGTTCTTATTGGATGATGGATGAATATCCCAAATTATGAAGAGGTAAAAGTAGATCTCACCATTTTTCTTTTGTTTGAGTTTTGTTATATCTTAACTTTAAAACATAATTGTTTAATTTGCTTACCTTATTTTTTATTTCTTTATATTTTTTTTATGATACTTTTTTTATATATTAGTGTCATATTCCAATTCAGACTCTAAAATTGGTTAAATTATTGTTACTCTCATATTTTGAGCATAAAAATATATACACCTTTGAAATTAATATTTTTTTTGAGTTTTTTTTTTCTCCATGGTGGTTGAAATTTTTTAAATACACAATTAAAAAAAAAATCAAAATGGAAGAAAATAATAGAGGAAGAAGAGGAACACTAAATAAGGAAATAAATGATTTATTTGTATTAAATAAAATAAGGAAGAAATATGATAATTAAGACTCGCATAATGCATTTTCAATAAAAGTCATTGATTCATATCTCACGGTTAATATTGATTGTTCTCATTTCTTACAATAACAAGATGTTATTGTTGGAGTCGCCCCATATATATATATATATATGAACTTTCAAGTGAGAGAGATTTTAAAATGAGAGGGTGAGAGGGTTAAATGCTATGAAGCACAGACTTTGACACGGACACCGCGACACGACACGGACACTTCGACACCGATAATGTAAAAAATATACGACACTGGCACCGCTATATATATGATAAAAATTGATTTTATTTATCGATTTATTATTAAAAAAGTTAAAAATATTCTAATCAAAATTAATATCTTAAATTCTTCATTGATACCATTGTTTCAATTTTCAATACATGTTTAACTTTTTTAGAGTGTCAAAGCAAAGAAATTATTTTTTTGGTGAAACTCGTTTGACTATTCCAACAAGTGTTGTACGAGTGTCATAAAAGTGTCGGACACCGACGCGTGTCGGACACCGCGACACGCCACCTCTTATCGTTAAATTAACAAATGGGTGCACAACATTTAATAAAATTTACCTAACTAACCCTCAATTTTCAAATGTAAAATAACTAAATGTCAAGGGTTTTTTTTATCCAAAGTGAAAAGGCGCACCTTTCTATTTTAAATTTTCATGTTTTGAAGTGGATCTAAATTAGCAAATCCATAGACTTCTTTATATGCTATTGATTTTCTTGCATACTCTATTGTTATCGTTCACTCTCAAATGAGATTTTTAAATTAATACACCGTAATTGACTATCTTTATAATTACCCATATTAAATTGTCTAATATATAATATGGTCAATTGGTCATACTTAAACCAAATTTGGATATATTCAAATTCCAAAGTGATTGGGGGTATCGACCTCCTTTACGGAGGGAGGGAGGGAGGGAGGGAGGGAGGGAGGGAGGGAGGGAGGAATAGATCATTTGCGTCTTTTTACAAGTCTGGTGCAGGGAGAAAAATAAGTGAGTGAAAAATTAGGAGTAATCTGGTTGGAATAAAAGCACAATTTTACTAATCCAATTTTTGAAATATGATTTATTATCTATACTAATATATAAAGGGAATACAAATTTTTGGGATGGCTTTTTCAATATTCTTATTTTACCCTTAAAAAAACTAAGCACAACTTCCACGTAAAAGTAGGTTTTCAGTATTTTGTATAGTAAAAAAAATATATATTTTTTTCTTCTTAATAAGTAGCCAAAATAAAAAAGGAGGTTAAGTAGTTATCAATTAACTAAGTCCAATAATAAAGGAGATTAAGTAGTTATTTATATTTGCACAATAGAGAATATCGATCACAAAAAAAAAAAAAAAATATCGATCACACAAACGGGCACCGAACGTGCCCGTTTGGCGGCTAGTATTAAATAATCTAAAGTAAAAATAAAAATCATTGATATTTTTAATTTATCTATTGTTAAAAAAATTAAACCTTTGCGAAAGAAATTTTTATAATGTATTAAACATGACTGCAAAAAATATTCCTAAAAAGATAATTTGATAAATTTCACCCTCTCAAAAGATCAATTTTATAATTTGTTTGATAAATTTCACTTACATATATTTTTACGCATAAAGATAATTTAAGTTGTTAGTTGAGAATGAGTGCCGAATTAAGCATCAATTAATGCTTAGATAGCTATGGGTACTTGCTAAACTACGACGAAAAATTTGTACACATTAAGGGTGACTCAATGCTTAGATAGCCGAATTAAGGGTGAGTCGATGTTTTAAGGATTGAGGTTTGGCAGAGTCCGGGACATTTATTAAGGATGAACATTTAAATTTAAGCTTTTGCAAGTACCCTTTAAGTTATAAAAGTTACAGATCGACATTTGATATATTCCTCGCCCCTTTCGAACACACAATTCACTATATATATATATATATATATATCAACTCTTAAAGTACAATTTAGCTGCCAAACTCTTTAAAAAATATTACATTTATCATTTGTATTTTTAACTAATTAAAAATCAATTATCAAACCAAAAATCAGTTGTTTTTAAATATTATAAATTGAAAATAATTGTTTCAAAATTCCTAAAAACAAAATTGTTGAAAAAAACAAAACAATTTATATCATTATTAAATAAAATAAAACTATCTATCAAAAAATATAATTAATATGAGCATGTTCCCTCATTTCCTTATTTATAGGACATATTTGCCAAAGTTATCATCTATAAGAAAGAGTGCAGTAGTGCTACGGTTACACAGTATAGAAAGACAAATAAAAATTTGCCATTAATTACAGGATTGCCATTAATGAAAACTGCACAGTTTTCCGTGTCTTTTCACAATTCTTCGTTGGAAAAGAAAACCAAAAATTGGAAAGCAAAACTGGTATAAGCTGTTCCAGTATTTTAGTTTTAAAAACTGCAAAATTAAAAATAGTTTTTAAGAACTGTTTTCAAATTGAAGTCTTCCAAACAGTTTTTTAATTTTTCAATTTTTAGAAACTAAAAAAACGTTTTTAAAAACTGAATCAAACACGCCCTAAGATTCTAGCTTGGAGAATTTTAAAATCTAGAGAAAAAGGTTTTAACTTCTCTTTAAATCAGTGGTTGCGGATCCGAAATCTTGTTTAGGTAAGGTTATGACTTTAAAAGTCTGATTTCGTAGCCTGTTCTGGTTCTTTCATTACGCCAAAGATGTTGGTGCTGTATTTCACCATATACCCTAGGACGGACCCAGAAGATTTGAGTAGTGGGGTCATTATAAAATTGCATCATCTACTTACAATATATTAAAATAAACTTATGTTAAAAAATCAAATTTGTCCTTGGGACTTTTAATGGTGTTCCAAGTTTTGTGCCTTTAAATGTAATTTTAACTTTAACTAGTATGTTAGCCCGTGCCGTGCACGGGATTATTTTCTTTTTTAATATTATTTATATGTTTACTTTGATCTATTATTTGATTATTTTGGTTTAAAATTCTAAGGTAAAATTGAGATATGTTTTGCATGATATAGATTTAATGATGTTACAGAATAAAGCGAGATTAAGAGTATTACTTCGCTTTCCATTTTACACTATTATGAGATAGATTCTTTATCTCATCTTCATCCCCGAAACTATATAGTGATACTATAAATATAAAATAATTATAAACTTCATTCTCAAAGGAAAATATGCTTTGATTTTTCATGGCCTTAAGATTTTTTGGGACCGTACCCATAAAATTAAAATATACCATGATTTTTTTATTATTTTTCATCTCGTGCCGACTCTTTATAGAAAAATTACATTAGGTTCATTGTCAAACACGGGATAATTTTTTTTCAATAATATCTATTTCCATATATTATTTTTCTTTTGAATGTTGTCTATGTCTTTTTTCATTTTATATTGTTTAGAAGGTTATCAACGTTTTTTCAATTGTCTATGAGATTGATTTCTTTTAATTTATTCGAGTATGAAAATACGATATATCTTTAACACGGGACTCAGTAAGACTTCATCAACAAAAAATAATTTAAATTTTATACTAATTTTTAAATGAATAGTAACATACTTTGACCTTGTTTCTATTCTCAAAATTTTTTTTTTCACCGTACCACAAAGAAGCAATCTTCTTTAACACGGGACTCAGTAAGACTTCATCAACAAAAAATAATTTAAATTTTATACTAATTTTTAAATGAATAGTAACATACTTTGACCTTGTTTCTATTCTCAAATTTTTTTTTCACCGTACCACAAAGAAGCAATCTTCACGCGTGAACATCAAATGGGAAAACATATGTGTGAATCTCTCCACTCACCTTAATAAAATAAGGTTCTTAAAAAAGTTATCAGTTTCCTATTATATTATACCACTTAGAGATTCTCTCTCTCTCTCTCTCTCTCCCGTCTCCGTCGCAATACTCTATAGGAGCTCTATCAACAATAAAATTGTTGCTAATTCTAGTATTTTTTTAATGAATATCAATAAAATTCCCGTGTTAAGTTATCACTATCTTCTACGTACACTTTTCATCATAGAGGATCACTTTTTATCGTACTAAATAAAATTTTTAATAAATGATCCCCGTGATAAAATATTAAATATGAAAACATTGATAACTCCCGCAGTCGGAATTCAAAATTTAATTACTCAATGTGTATTTTTAATAGTCGGGTAGTGCTCCCCGTTTTCTATTCTACACCACTAAGAGATTTCTCTCTCTCTCTCTCTCTCTCTATTTGTATCTCTCTTCCGTCTCCATTATATGATTCTATAGAGGCTTCATCAACAAAAAATAATTGTTAATTCTATATTTTTTTAATGAATATCAATTAAATTTTCGTGCTTAGTTCTCATTATGATCTACATACACTTTTCATCATGAGGATCACGTTTCTTCGTGCTAGATAAAATTTTGAATAATTTTTCCCTATGATAAAATATGAATATGAAAATAAGGATAATTCTCGCAGTTGAAATTCAAATTTTAATTCGTCAATGTGTATTTTTAATAATGAGGTGTGAATAAGGATGACAACAATATCCATACCCGCGGATATCTGCGGATAGAATCCGCCATGGATACAGAGCGGATAACTTAATGGATATCCACGGATAAAATAAATGGATATTTCAATTATTCGCATTTAATTGCTACTATCCACGCCCGCGGATATCCATACCCGCTAAATAATTAGTAAAATTACTTAAATATCTCTACTTACATATAAATTCTAGTATTTTTATATACAAAAAAAAATGTATTTTATATTTTATCTTTTGCAGTTTGGCTATTTTATATAAATTCTAGCTTTGTTTGGCTCTTTTGCAGTTCAGTGAGGTGATTTTTGTTTGTAGATTTGGTGTTTTCATTAAAAATAGAGAGCAAAATTTATAAATGTTTTGTATTTTAAAAAAACTAATTTTTTTCAATAATTAGTTCTTTTTTTAACAAAAAAATTTCATCCATGGATATCTGTTAATATCCGCGGATACTTCAATATTCGTGAATTATTCGCTTAGCGGATATCCGCACGGATATGGAGCGGATACGGATATCATATATGTATGACGGAGCGGATACGGATATCACACTATCCGCGTCCATGAATATCCATTGACATCCCTAGCTGAGAAGTACTTGCTGTTTCTCATTCTCCAACACTGAGAGTTTTTTTTTTCTCTCTCTCTCTCTCTCTCTCTTTCTCTCTCTCTCTCTCTCTCTCTCTCTCCCTTTTAAAATCTTCTATTTTGTTTTTGTCTCTAATGAACATAATTTTTTCTTCAAAATAAAATAAAATAAAATGTTTTTATGTAAAAAAAGTTTACAGATATGTCATAAGCTATTTTTTGGGTTTAATTCTTCGAGTGATCTTATCCATGAAAAAAATAGTGTACTTTCTTATTTCAATTTGTTTCAAAGTAATCTAAATATAAATGTTTCTTTATTTTACAAAATTAAAATTAAAAATGTACCAAGATGGTGTCGCACAAGTGGTAGATACTTGTTGAAATTCAGGGGATTAATCTCACTAAAATATGGAGAATATGGAGAATCATTTCTTAGGAGAGGTCAATCCCTTAAATAGATCTCAGTTAAATCGAGGGGATTAGTCTCTGCAGTTGCGCACGGATGATACATTTGTTTTAAAAATAAAAATAACAAATGTGTGTGTATATATATATATATATATATATATAATATTTTAGAGATTCTATAAAAAATATATAATATTTCTGATAGTTTCTAAAAAAAAAGAGTTTCTAAAAAAAAGATAGTATATAATATTTGAGAGAGTTTTCACAAAAGTAAAATAAAATTGAGAGTTTAAAAAAAAAATTGAAAAAGTTTCAACATGAAAAAAACAAAAAAATATAATATTTGAAAAAGTTTTTACAAAAAAAAAAAAAAATATTATAAAAATTCAATTATTGTTGTCAATGAGATTCGAACAACATACTTTTGTTAGTAATTATAAGATAATTTTCTCTACAAAAAAAAAAGGTAGTTTTCCTTAAAATATTATAAAAATTCAATTATTGTTGCCAGTGGGATTCGAACAACATACCTTAAGCTAAAAACTCTTAATGACACCTAAGCAAAAGAAGCTCTAATTGAATGCCACATAAGCAAATGATATTGAGAATGCACGAGAAAGCTCCGTGGGAATCTCGTAATGTATATAATAAAGATATGATAAGTATGAAATCAATTTACCATAAAAATAGCATTGAAAACTACATCTCTAAACTAATAAAAAAATTCCAAAATGAAAATAGGAAAAAAATAGATAAGTATGAAATAAATCAAATTGAACAAAAAAAAGGCATAAACATAAAAATAAAATACGTACAAAAAAAAAAGAGCATGAAATAATAAAATTGTACAAAAAAAAGGCATAAACATAAAAAAAATGTAAAAAAAAAGAAGAAAAATATATAAGCATTAAATAAATCAAATTGGAACTCAAAAATTAGGGTTAAAATTAAGGTAAGGGTTTAAAAATTAGGGTTAGAGTTTAGGGTTAAAATTAGGGTTAAGGGTTAGGTTTTAAAAATTAGTGTTAGGGTTAGATTTAATATTAGGGTTAAGAGTTAGGGTTTAAAAGTTAGGGATATGGTTTAGGGTTTTAAAATTAGGGTTTAAAAATTAGGGTTAGGGTAAAGGGTTAAGGTTTAGGGTTTAAAAATTAAGGTTAAGGTTTAGGGTTAAGGGTTTAAAAATTAGGGTTTAAGGTTTAGGGTATTAAAATTAGGGTTTAGGGTTCCAAAATTAGGGTTTAGGGTTAGGTGTTTAAAAAATAGGGTTAGGGTTTAAGGTTAAAATTAGGGTTAAGGTTTAGGGTTAAAATTAGGGTTAGAGTTATGGTTTAGGGTTAAGGTTTAGGGTATAAAAATTAGAGTTAAGGGTTAGGGTTTAAATTAGGGTTAGCGTTAATTTTTAAACCCTAAACCTTAAATCCTAAATCAGAACCCTAATTTTTATACCCTAAATCTTAACCCTAATTTTGAATCTAACCCCTAACCCTAATTTTTAAACCATAAACCCTAATTTTAAAACCCTAAAACTTGAACTATAAATCAGAATCCTAATTATTAAACCCTAAAGCTTAAACCCTAACCTTTTTCCCTAATTTTAACCTTAAACCTTAACTAGACGCCGACCCGTGCGTTGCACGGGTTTGACGGAGTTTCATACATATATCAATCATGGTTGCTACCAATCATGGTTGTTGCTTGGAGTTAAAGATGTTATGCCTAATCACAATAGTTAAAGAGTTTAATTGAAAGTGAATGTTAATGATAGTGAATGTAGTTTGAAGTTAAAGAGTTTAATTGATAGTGAATGTTAAAGATACATCTTCATATCCTTGTGATGCATGGGTTCGACGGATTAACATAGTTATATCAATCATGACAATGATCAATCATGGCCATTACTTGAAGAAAGAAGTCTAATTAGAAATAGAAGCAAAATATAAATGCTTTGGAGATCATGGGTGTTGATTTTAATAAGGACATTATTAAATTTCAATATTTTAGTTTTCATCATTGTAGTAGGAACTTACAAAATCATCATATACATGAACTTATAAAATCATCATATACCTTTCAAACTTAGAAATAAAATTAGTTGAAGTTAAGAATAAATGACATTTTTCTAAAGAAGATAGAAGAGAACAAATGGAATTGTAATAAGATGTGTATAATAATTACATAATGGACAAAAGAGATTAAATTAATTAAGGCATAAGATATGTCCATGGAAGAGAGACCCTAACAAAGTGCTTTTTTTCTACATCAATTATACCACATAATTGAAAGCTTATTTAAGAAAGAAGTAGAATATTCTATCACATAAAGGAAATAAATAAATGTATGCCACATCATTGGTAGTTCATCAATGAGATCCCTTCAAGAAAGTAGAAAAGATAAGAATCTGGAACTTCAATTTTAACTCATAATTTAAATTGGATTTATATAACTACTAAATAATTTAACTCATCATGTGTATAATAAACAACAATATATTACAGACAATGAAATTTGAAACAACATCTATTTCTACCATATAGTTAAAAGATTATTTAAGAAAGATCCTCTAATTAAAACAGCACTCCAATTTTATTACTTACCATCTGCTCATATCCTAGCCAATTTTCCCTTCTCCAGATCCTTTAAAAATCCAACGCTAGCTATACACAAACAGGCCCGGCTCAATACCATGTGCCACATGAGCCATGGCATTGGGCCTCAAAAAATTGAAGGCCTCAAAAAAAATTATATAGTAGGTAGTATTAGTAAATAAGGGGGTAGAAACTTAAAGGAGTTCTTCAAACTGTTAAGCCCAATGCTGCCAGACCCAGTTTGTTAAAAGAAAAAAAGTAGGCAGTACTAGTAAATAAGGGGGGTAGAATATGAATATATTTTTTGTTAATTATAAGGATGATTATTTTTTTTTATGTTATTTGCAATTTAAATTAAGGATGATTTTTTTTTTTTGTTAAAAAATTGCATTTATTTATCAAAGGGCCACATTTAATATTTCGCACATAGCCTCCAAAATCTCGGAGACGGCCCTGTACACAAATTCTTCTTAGGAAAGCCTTCTTGGCCATCACCATCATGACCATCTGTTTCTGAGTCAAGTCTAAATAGAATTAGATACTCATGATGGTGATGAATAAGAAAACTCTTCTGTTTGAATGATGTTATTGTTGTGATACGTGAAAGGCTGCTGCTGGTATTAGGAGATTATTCGGCATAAAAGGAAGTTTACAGCGAGGCCAATAATGGATGGTCACCTTAACCACAGCTAGAAAATATTAATACATATTTCTTGGCAATAGATGTTGATCAAGAAGAACGGTGATGAAAGGCATAGTGCCAAAAATCTAAACAGTACGCCTTCCATTACCGTTCTCCCTCACCAACATCTATCAGTGAAGAACATGTACTATTAGTTAAGAGATATAAAGCAAATGACCATAAAAACCAGTAAGAATAAAGCAAGTGTGACTTAGAGATAAAAGTTTGCTACAGTCATCCAATCAGAAGAGAAAATTGCTCTCAGAAGAGATATTGTGCCTCGAGAAGCTGTCTTGCGAAAAACAAACTTAGTTTGCCTTTCCACAGGCCATATTCCGGAGGCAAAATGTCTCTTCAGTGAACAACTTTCTCCTATGGTTGGATGATTGTAGTAAACTCTTGACTCTACACCACCGTGACAGCTTTTGACAATATATGCTAATGAAAGTGGTAATGTTGGGATTACAAAGAAAGTGAACAGAATAGACATATGATCCATCCATCCGTTGGACGAAATCCGAGTCCAACATGGTCGATATATAGAAATCATGAAGAGATGGATGTTGCTTGCCAACTTTGCGGGCGAACGCGACACTGAAAGCTAAAGTGGGGCCTGAAAACATACGTTCAATGGTAGTCCACTATGAGTCACTCTAAACTTCGGATAACATAGTTTAGAACAGCCTGATGTGGACCAACAGTAAACGCTTGTTTCCATGCCCCATTCTAGCTCTCAAGCACCGCTTAACACGCAAAATTGGCAAACAATAACAATCTCCTCGGGATTCATACACATCGATCCTGTTGGATTCAGATTCCGTCCAACAAATGAAGGGATCTTCTTTCATTATCAATATTCCCATTAGCTAAGAGACGTGGAATGAATGATCATGAGTAAATATTAGATTTAAATAAGCAAGCTATACATCACCTCCGGAAGCAACCGTTGATTTTGAATGGAAAGCTCAAAAGGAGAGTTTGAGGTTGCATGGAAAACAACAAATAAAAATAAAAATTAGGCCGTGTCAAAATTGGAATATGCAAGATATATGTGCATTGACCCATTAATTCCACCAATAATAGTATCACAAAATGACATAGGTGAAAACAGAGGAGTCTTCTTATCCATCATCACCATGATCATCTGGTTCTCATCTTATTATTTTTTTTTGTATATTTCATCAATGTAAAGTATGTAGTTAAAAGTGAGCACTTATTCAGACGACCAATGTTCTGGTGTCTTCCAATTAATGACAATTGCATTTATAAATACCATCATCACTACTTGGAAAACATCAGACTCTGAATTAATACTCGGCATTAACCGCACACTGTACAATGAAAAAAACACAAAAAAGGACAGGATAGTATAAGCAGAACCAGACGATGATGATGATGATGAATAAAAAATATATTCATTGACAATATGCCTTGATGAAAAATAAAGGTAATGAAAGGGACAATGATGAGATGTTAGCGAAAATAAATCAAATAAACCAATGACACAATCATTCGTTGGACGGAACCCGATCCCAACAGGATTGATATTAAGAAACCACAGAGAGTTTGTTATTATTTACCAACTTTGTCTATTAACTCGATCTTGAAAGCTAAATTGGGGCATGAAAGTCTACATTCAATGATAGTCCACTCTAGGTCGCTGTAAAAATGGATTATCCTATGCATCTAACTTCGTTTAAGGTAGATGAACGTGATAACACAGCTTTAGAACAACCCAAAGTGGACCATTGCTGAATGTTGATTTTCATGCCCCATTCTAGCTCTCAAGACTAAGTAACGCACAAAATTGATAAATAATAACAATGCCCCATAGTTCCTACACATCAATCCTGTTGGATTCAGGTTTCGTCTAACAAAAAAGGGACCACAGGTCTACCATATTAAGATTCCCCAAATCCCAAAAATAATTCTTTCACTACCAAGCTTCTCCCCCAATACATATTGGCAAAGAATATATACAATTAGTTTATGATATTCACAAACCTGTATTATTTCTAACAATTTTGGATTTTCCCATGGACCTTGATGAACATCCATATGTTGGCAACTCACCACATGTAACCATTCTCAAATCAAAACCAACAATTACCTGTAAATGAATAGAAATTCTTTAGTGATGCATGCACTAAAGAACCAATACATAAAGCAAAACGTGTAAAAGATTGCTTTTTATTTATAATATGATATTAAAAGTGAAAACCATCAACCATAAAATTAAGATACAAAAAACAAAGTAAATACAGTCATAACATCACATAGTTTTACCTTTAAGAGCTAATTGCAGGCAGTAAGAGTCTTTCCTCAATGTGCTCCAAGCTGGAAAATTTAAAACTGGATTAATGAGAAAGGTAAGTAAGACTATCATTATAGTGTCAAAATAAGAAGATAGTTGTAGGATAGACTGTCTATCCAAACAATTTAAAATATCCACACAATTTAAAATTGGATTAGAATTTATTAGAATTTAAAATGAATTGTGTTGATTGAGGATTGTATGGCATAATAGTGTAGTTTCTTAATTCACATTTCATGATAATTGCTTTTGGTCACTATATTCCATTCAAAACAATCTTTTAATCGTGTTTGAAAACTACATTTTAATTAAATTTACGCGTTGATAGTAATACACTAACTATGAAGACGATTCACATTTACACTTTACCTTGGATTTCTCAGGAAATCATTGAAGTATAGCCGACCAAAACTTTTCTGCAGAAGCTGCAATACATCAAGAAAGCAGTTATCATTAAGATATTGGGGCTGGCTTTTGTTATGCTGAAATCTGCAAATAATTACAGCATGACAACAAAATCAATTTATCTAAGTTAATGTAGAAAGAACAATGATTTTCATACCATATAACTATAAGATTATCATATACACCAATAAGAACATAAAAAACTCAATATATTTAACTTTAATCAACCACACAAATTTCAACCTACTTTTAGGAGGAAAAAACTAAAGATATGTAGGAAAAAACTAACCTTCTTATAGATCAACAACATCACCTATCACTCTCCATTATGATCCTGTTATCTATAAACGCATAAAAAAAAAAACAGGAAATTTTTTTAAAAAAATAACAGAATAATCAATAGAACAAATGGAAGAGATATAATCAAACATGCAAAATAAAAATCCAAGAAAGAGAGATTCAATACAAATTATTTTGGAAAAACTCAAAATCAGAACAATTTATTGACATGTAAAGCTTCTATTTCATAAAACATGCATGTAGGCAAGAACAATTGTGTGATATTAAACATAAACAAAGGATGGAAAAAACCATCAACCAACAAAAATGGAGATAACACAATTATAAGATCATTGATTACAATCTAAATCACCACAAAATCACACATCATATATACTAATAAGAACAACATCAAAAGTTCAATATTTCTAATTTGAGTTAGAAAGATTAACAGCATAACATATATCATTCAACACAAATTATCGTGTAAAAACTCAAAATCAAAATAAAACTTCTGATATTCAACCAATAGAATAAATGGAATAGAGATAAGATTCAACAACAATTTCATGCAATAGCTCAAACATGCAAGACCAAAAATCTGAGAAAGAGAGACTTAACATCATTTTTTGTAAAAACCCCAAAATCAGAACAGAACAAAACAATTTGAAATGGAGAACAGATGAAATCACTGGAGCTACCTGAGTTTGTTGACATTGAAAGCTCCAATTACATGCAATTCCTAAAACATGCAAAATCAAAATCAGATTAAGAGAGATTCAACGTAAAGTTATTTGGGGAAAACAAAAAACAGAGCAAAACAACAAAATTTACAATTCAAAATATAGAATAAATGGAAGAGAAATTAGATTTATACGGTTACCTGAGTTGTTTGACACCCAAAGCTCCAATTTTATGGAATTCCTCAAGCATGCAAGTTGAAAATTCGAGGACCTGGAATCTGGGTGTTAGGGTTGGTGTTGCGAAGGCAGAAGAAGATAGAGGGCGGAGAAAGACAGCGGAGGTGGAAAGAAGTATGGTAAGAAAGAGGGCGTAGAAACAGAGAGATGAAGGTGAGACGATGAAAGCAAAAGAGAGGAGAAGAAATACAAATTGAGTGAGACAGTGAGATTATGAGAGAGAATGAGAGAAGGGTTAGTTTGGGTTTTGAAGAAAAAATGATACATGTGGCCTTCATGCAAAGGAACACATGTCATTAGTCATTAGTTTAAAGATAAATAGATATATGTGGCTTTGATGGATTGGGATAAAGAATCTTATCCATCTTTGCACTCTCTTAATACCCATTTATTAATTATGTGTTGGTGGAGCTCTTTAATTGGTGGAAGTAGTGGTCTAATAGAATTTTATGCAGATAATAGCACAACCAATAGAGTTAATAGAATTGTTAAGTGGTCATTGATAGAACATGTCATATGAGGATTGGACTGTAAAAATATGGTGTCAAGCTCCAATAGGCCAAAGCTAGCAAGATGATGTAATTAATGACATACTCTATTACGGTTTTGGGTTAGTCATTAGGGTAATGTGATCATGTATAAAAATAGATAAATTAGACTGATTATTAGGTTGATTATATATATAAATTCTTAGGTTGGTTTAGCGTTTGAAAACATCAAACTTGAGTTTAGCATACCAAACTCAATTTTGCCATCAAATCTACATGTTTGTATATCTAACTTGAAGCTAGTAATTGGAGCTTTTGTGTTAAAAAGAATTGCGTTTTGATTTATTGATTGTTTGCTACTTTTTTATTATTCTCTTTAATTCAATAATATTGCCTATCATTTATACTAATACTTTTTTTTTTTTTTAAACAAAAGAAAGCTCAGTTAGGAAGGTAAAGACATCCCAACTAGGTTGACACCCCTTTACTGACCCAACAAACGAGCTAACTATAATATATTATTAAAAAGAAAAAGAAATACAAACAAATAAACTTGGGGGGACTAGACCAAAACCCAAGCGGGAGCATGAGATCTAACAACTGCCTCGTTAAAAACCTTACCTGTAAAACCCAAAAGGGAAAAATCAGGTGAAGGGAAAAAGAGTGCAGTGCTCCAAACAAGATGAAAATGCCATAACAAAGACTATGGAGGGGACCAGACCAAAACTCCATTAAGAAAAAAACGAAAATAGAAAGAACCATGAACCCAAGCAGACAAGTCAGCTATTTTAACGGAAGCGGTAATTCGGCAAGCCGACTCTATCTCTAGAAAATCCATCATAGGCACATCGGGGTAGACGATCCCACCAGACGATCCCATCTACAAAAAGACCCGCATTAGCTAGCCTGTCGGCATAAGAATTTCCTTCCCGGTAAATATGAAAGTAGCGAAAACGAAAATTTCGAAGATGGTGAAGGCAGTTCTTCCATTTAGTCTTCAATTTCCAAGGAACCAAGTGAATATTCGAAAAAGCTTGAACAAGTAAGAGCGAATTGCATTCCAACCAAAGATTCGTCCATCCTCTAGCCAAGGCGAAATCAATAGCATAAATCGCAGCACAAATTTCCGCATAGAGTGAAGTAGCTACACCAATATTAGCGGAGAAAGCCCCTAGAAAAGTACCCAGGTGATCTCGGAAAATGCCTCCACACGACGAAGCACCGGGGGAACCACGAGAAGCACCGTCAGTATTACATTTTACCCAATTAAAAGGGGGCCGAATCCAATTTACTTGAGTAATAGTTGGAGGAGGAGGGGGACGGCAAGCCGCACCAAAATGCTTTATTATAGAAAACTCTTGCACAGATGAGAACATATGACCTTTGGAATGGGAGGCGGCTTGATAAATAAGGCCTTTCAAGTAAATAAGATCCCGAGGAAAGTTGGCCTGAGTGTCGTTGAATCTTATATTGTTCCTACACTTCCAGATTAACCATAAGATTAACTACAGCTGCAATAACAAGATCACGCACCTGAGAGCTCCATCCTCTACTACATATGCCGAGAAGAGCACTAAAGTTAGAAACATCCAAGGGCTTGCCAATCAAAACAGACAACCAATCCCAATACCGAGTTATGTAAGGGCACCGCAAGAAGAGATGATATACTAATATATAAAGGGGATACAAATTTTTGGGGTGGCTTTTTTATTATTCCAATTCTACCCTTAAGAAATAACTTTCAGTTTTTTTTAGTAAATAATTTTTTCTTCTTATGGATGGATATTTTCATTGGCAAAGGTAGTGAAATAGAACATGAAGCATTTCTTGGTGAAATTTTGTTTTTCCTAATAAATACTTTTTGGTGAAAACTTCTATGTTTCCTATTGCTTTGGCACCAATTGTTTTAGCTAGCATATATAGGGATTTAACTTTATTTAAGAAAACAATAGTTGATTTGTCAAAATTTCCAGTTCAAATTTAGGTGTGGGAGAGGTTCAAAAATTTACAACCACAACCACAAACTATGTTGACCAACCATGGAGACCCTTTATTGTTTAGGTGGCATAAGGTCAATGCCTTGAAAATTGACAATGTTAAGTTGGCGTTAGACTCGGCAACCAATGATTTTCTTTGGCGTCCATATGTTACATGTGCTGATAAATGTGGAATGTTTTATCCAAATGATGAAATTTGGGTACCGTTTGAGAAAGATTTGGATAAAGAAATGCTCTCATTTGTTACATGCTTGAGAGTTTCTAAGCTTGTTGGATTTGAGTCTATAGAGCAATATCTCCCACATAGAGTCGCTATGCAATTCGGAATGGATCAAGATGTTCCAAGTTATGTGCCTAGGTTTAAAGAGACTAAGTTCATTGCTTGGAAAAACTACTGCAGGCCTATATCTGATAAAAATCTGTATTTCCCACCGAGATTGTTTGAGGCAGATGTTACCACGCGTTATACAAAGTGGTGGAAGCAATCGGTATTGGGTCATGACGATTTTGTTAAGAAAATTGTGTGTCAGAAATATATTTGTTAGAATTTAATCTGTATATACTAATGATCTAAATTCTTTTACACATCAAATTAATTATATATTTAAAAGCAATTTTGATTCAAATTATCCAAACAACATCAAATATTAAGAATCACTTTTCAATTAATGTATCCAAACATAAATCAATTATGTTCAACTCACTTTTAACTATAATCAATTATGCTAAACTTAATTCTGCTAAACTTAATTATTTCCACTGCAGAACCAAACACATAGTAAGAGTAAGTATAGGAAACTTAAGATGGAAGGAATCTCTCAAACACAATCAAATGTGTTAATAATAATTGCAGGGATATGCACCTGCCATACCAAGGATATGCAGAATTGGAAGAATTAACATTCCAATCACTTAATACATTTTATCACTTAATACTTTATGTGATGACAATGGATTATTTTTTTATACACACCCTCGTGAGATTTTCTGCAATCATTTTCATTGTCTGCATGCAAATAAACATCCACTTGTGATGCCAAGAACATGTTAAAGTGACTGGTTGCCTGCTGAACCTTATCAGATAGCTTGCAACAGTGATAATATGCTTCTACAATTAAGCCAATGATAATCTGCTGACAGGAGCATAGAAGTCAATAAGAGCAAGCATGATATCTGCAAGCATGCCATCTACATTGGTATTTCCAACCTGCTTACACCATTGGATCTAAACTGCAAGAAATCTGTCAAACACTTAAATGTGCTAATAATCCAATCTGCTTGCACCATTTGATGAAAATCTATAAACCACTAAGAGTAAGGAAAAGAGACGTAAGATGCAAGAAATTACTGAATACAGTGGTTCAGAATTGAGAATGATGTGGACAATGAGCAGGCCAAAAGTGGTTTATATAGAGAAAGAATGAGAGTGATCATCAAATGAAGAAGGACACTTGTTTGGCTCAGAAGGTTGCTTGCACCATTGGATAATACCATGCATGTCACCAATGCCACACTTGCATGACATGATCACAAAGAATGAATGCATAATGAAGGATGAATGGTGGGATGGATAGATTAGCCAATGACACATGTAGAAAAATGAGATGATGGATGCTATATGTATGCTTGTGCATGGAGTCCAATCCACTTGTCACAAACTACCTTCCACCACTAAAGCCAAGTCATCTAGATCAACCAATGGATCCCACATACTTGGCAAATTTGGGTGAAAATCTATAAACCACCAAGAGTAAGTAAAGGAGACGTAAAATGCAAGAAATCAACAACAGCTACATCAACACAAATAATCAGCATAACAGAAATCTTTCTAAAACCATTGATACAATCACACAAAAGAAATGGAAGCAAGGCAAATCCAATTGCTGAGATTTCCAACATGTATGAAGTAATTGTTACAATCTCCATTGCAAGACAGATAGAATTTGGCCTCTTTTGTTAGTGATGAGGCATTTTGGTATTAATCCACCTATCATATACATTTTAGTATAATTAGACAAATGCATGGATGCAAATAAAACATTTTTTTTATCACAGCCTAAGGGCACATAACCACATAAAGAGGCATAAGATGCAAGAAATGTATTTGAGAGATGACCAAACAAAAATTTAATAATGACTGTAGGGAAATGATGTGCCAATAAATTACCACCATCTATCATAATTAGTATGTAGAAGCATTCAATCTAATCAAGAATTGCTATAGCCAGATATATAAAATAATTTAAATTTAAGATGTATAAGTAAATATAAAATTCTATGACCATAGGTGGCAATTTAAGTCTGCCATTTATTACCATAATATTCTGAAACTCTTTCTATCCCCACTCAGAAGTTAAGTGTACATGAACCATAATATTGTGAAACTCATCACCTTCGTCTCCCACACCCTTCAACTTCTAGAACATGGCTATTTATAGTGATCAGTGGTGGGTTTAGAAACCAATCACTTTCTTCTCCCATTCTCTTGTCAGAGCCATTTCTAATCATCCAAACCCAATAAACCAATCACTTTCTTCTTCCATTCTCTTGTCAGTAAACCATGGTTCCCTCAATGAAGTCTGTGACCAAAAGGATCACTGATATGATTGTAGAAGGTTCAGATTTTCTGATTGAAAACTCAGACGTTTTTGAAGAACGTGTGGATGAGTTCATCAGGCGTGCACGGAGGCTATCAATGGAGCAGGCGAACTTCCTCACTGCTGTGATTCGATTGAAGGCAGAGGTTGTATCAAGAGGACCATTAATAGCATCAACGGAAGATGGCATATTCCTAAAGAATGAGCATATAAAAAGTCTTAGGTATGAGGGCATGGATTTGAAGGAATCCATGATCGTTTGTGTGATGAGTCTTGTTGCTTTCTCTCATGAGGAAGCAATAATTGGCACACACACCACCATGGATGAGATTGAAGCTGCTCAACTTGAGGAAAGGAAATTAGAGATTAGGAGCCATATCCATGAGAACATGAGGAAAGGAAATTAGAGATTAAAGCTGCTTCAGAAAAAACAATATCAACAAAACCTTAAGATGAGAATGAAAGAGGCTGATAGAAAGAAAGCAGAGTTGATGGACCTGATGGATATTGTTGAAGAGTCCAAAGAAATGATTGAAGACCTTTTAGCGGAGGCTGTTGAAGCTTCAAATCATATATAGTCTATTAATTTTATGTTATGATAGATATTATGGTTTATCAACTTTTTTGTTAAGTTATTTATTTAATCAAAATAGAAAGTTTTGATACAGCCTTTGCTATGGTTTTTTGTTTAGTTAATGATAAAATCTATGACTTTAATTTAATGAACAAATTTTGACAAAATGGCATAAATATATATCTTTAAAACTCCATTTGATACAAAATCAGATTTTTCTCCACATTAACTTTATTAATTGGGTTAATCATGTTCTAATTTTGTTAAAATTCTCTTAGCTCAATATATTTGGTTCATTGAAAATGTCAAACTATAAGTCAAAAATCACCAAACAATGCAAAATAGCTATAAAAAGTTAAAGGTTGATAAATAAAAACTAAAGCATATTAGTATGTTCTTAAGAGAGAATTGTATTCCATTAGATGTAAAAAACTCACAAGGAATTCTGATGATTCTCATAGGCTATGCCAATGAATGAAGGACATGATTGATTCTTTTGCATAGTATGTTATTGACAAACCATAAGTCTGTCTAGGCTAATGAAGGAAGGACATGATGGATCTGTCCATTTGTTCAATGATCAAGACCTGCATACTCTTTATAAACTCATAGCCTAGGCTAATGAAGGAAGGACATGATGGATTTTTTTGCATGCTATGTTATTGGTTAGCTGAAAGCATTGCTTGATGGACTAAGCATAAACCTGTCATTCATCTTAGCTGTCCATTTGTTCAATGATAAAGAGTTGCATACTCTTTATAAACTCATGTATCCTACATTGCTCATCAACAATCAAACCATTATGAGTGATACAGTAACTGATTCCATCAAAGAAATCAATGAAATGCTTGGTATGGGTCCTGAGTATTGTGCAGCCAAAAGAAGTAGATTTTCATCATTAGTTGATGAACTGAGTGCTCATTCAACCAGATTATCACCAAACCAATACCATTTCCTCAACTGTTTGATTGAATTTAAAAAGGAGATGGGTGTGAATGTTGCATTCATCTCTTCAGTAAAAGAAGCTTTGAGCCTAAATTACAAAAGCACATCCCATGTGCTTAAACAAATAGAGCATGTCGAAGAACGCATAAGCATGTATGCAACCACCCTATCTGATATTATGGAAGCAAAAGAGTATGTAGAAGAATGCATGAGAATACATGAGAGAAATCCATCTAACTATGATTGGTTGAGCTATGGCGTCCTTGAAGATCATTTTGGTGCACTTAAGTATGATATTCAATTTGGTATAGTTAATATATTGAAAGCAAGAGAGACTCTCAAGAAGTACTATGCGGAATTGTCGGAGCTGAGCAATGAACGCTCTATGTTAGGTCAGAAGGCAGTAATTGCTGAGAATGTTAGAAAGACTATAGAGAACCTGAAGATGAAATTGCTTCCTAAACACTCATAAGTGGTGTTATAGAGGAAGAGGGTAATGAGGAAGGGTTGTCCATTTTGGTACTGAAGATATCCAAAGCAATCTTTCCTAAGTGCTTCTATCCAAGCACAGAAACTGTAGTTGGACAGTTAAATGTTAGATATTTAACACCTCTTTTGTACTGATACAATGTTATATACAGGGCAATACCTCACTTGGAATGGTATAGGATTGGAATTACTTGGTTTAATTGAACTTACGCTGAGAATTTCAAATTACTTGGAATGATGCAGGAATGAACCATAGGGAATAGACAGGGAAAGCCAAAGACAGGTACGAAAATATATAATACACATATGCAATTGAATATTTCAAATTCCCAAGCCTCTCAAATATCATCTTATTCATATTTAAATTCATGGATTTGTTGGATGAGATCTTAGTCTCAACAGATGATGGACTAACATATGCTTAATGCTACTGCGGATATCACTAGAACATACCAAGCGAGAATAATGGTTTCAAGCATGGAGATACTATTTGTTTTAAGCATGGAGATACTAAGGATATGTTTCTTAGATGCCATGTATATAAGAAGCTGTATTAAGGATATATGAATTTAATCTGAGTATTATGTTTTATGTCTAAAAAGTAATAATCAGAAAGTATGTTGCTTCCTATGTATTATATATTTAACATTCAATGGAATACTTTATGAGGATTGCTATGTGACTGATACATTTATGAGGATTCCATGAATATACAGAGCTGCTAATGACATAATATTAAGAAGCGGGCTAGCTAATGCAAATATGAAGTAGCAGGGTTCTAAGGCCAAACAATACATGCATCATTGAATATAAAATAACAATATTAAATACTTATAAGATAAAGTATTCATCAGACTGGTAAAAAGCACCATGGGGTCCACCGATTGCAGGTTTGATGAAGGTAGTACGAACACCTATAAAAGGACGGATTTTGAAATGGATAAATCTATTATTGGAGGCATTAGGAGCTCGAAATGTTAGAACCTTGCCTTCCGTCAAATTGTGCACCTTGCATATGGCAGGCCAATCATCGGATATCTGGCAAGTCTTTGTAGGACGTTGTTGAAAGCCAAGGCGGCACTTCCACAAAAATCCAAACCAATCAACCAAAGTTATATGTGTTTCCTCGTCCGGTAGTGCACGCTCACAAAAACCATCCCAAGAGAGTTCCTATTTCACATCACTTTAATAAGAATTGTCTATAGATACGCACCAAAACACCAGAAGCAATATCAGATGAAGTCAATGATTTCTGAAGTTTATGGTAGAATGTGCTCGGTGCCAGGAAAAAAGGCACAGGGCCATGAATATAACTATCACAACATTCATGGTTCAGCACCAGTCTGTAAGGAGGATTTCTCTCAGGGTAGACCACTTCAAGCCCAGTAATTCTCCTAACTCTTATGTAGAAAAGCAGTGGGCTTATATACAAAACTTTTACCCAACCACCTACGGTAATGCTATAGAAATATCTTAAACGCGACCAACCGGCAGCAAAATAAATTTTGTTATTTTTTCTCTCGACACTCACTTTAATATGATTCCGATTACGATCTTGCAAAATGACGTAGTTGCGTATGAATGAACCAACAGATCTGGTAAAACATGCAGGCAACTTTGCGCGAGACTATGGAATAATTCAAAAGTGTTAGTATACAAAATTAAACCTATATACAAAGGGCTAGGAAATGTATGACCAAGTCTACCTTCATTGGATCAAATTCTATGTAGCAGCTCCTTGCTGTTATCAAATAAGGCTTAATCTCAGCATGAGGATCTATAATAACACCAAAAAGAGTTCAGATACTAATGAAATCAGATGCTATGACAGCAAATAAACAAATCAAGAACCACAATATTTTTTCATTGTTCCAACTACTCAACCAATCTTTCAAATTATCACCTCATAACTCCACATGTTCTTTAGAATTTAATCCGAGAAACAAAAGGGGAAATTATTCAAAACATCAAAGAACTACAATATTTCATGGTTATCAAAGAAAACATTATACAATGCAACATAAAGTGTTTCTAAGTTTTTATCTTCCAAGAGTGCCATTAAAATCATATGATACCTAGCAATAATCTAAATGAAAACACATGTGTAACGAAAATGGATATGATACCTTCTGAAGCAGGTGGATCACTTGAACCACCATGGATTTGGTGAATGCTAGCCATATGCAGTGACCTTTTCCCTGTGAGAAAAAGAACAAAATGGAAAATGTATAATTTTTCCTCACACTCCTAGAATAGCTCTTTTGAGATTTCTGAAGACATGTTCAAGGCCATGTGTCGCGTTGCTACATCATTCTCTTTGCATGTTATTTGATTGGCTATATAATCTGCTAAATGACACGTGTCCAAAACAATGGCGTGTGAAGATGGTTAGCTCAATTCACTGAGATTTTCTGCATTTAAAGGAAGCAGACCACATAGCCAATAAGATGTATCTGCGCATGGTTTTACATTAAGTAGGATTGGCTGTTATTTACTGCCCAACTGTCCAATGATAAACTTAATTAGCTTGTAGAACGATTCACATTATATATAGCATCACACACTCAGACTTATAGGCAAGCAATTATCTGGTTAGAGTACCATGGTGCGAATAGAAAGTAAGATGATCAAAAAGATAACAAAAATGCTAAAAAAAGGTAATATATACTGTCTTAGAAAGTTTAGGAAGTTCTCATTAGCTGTCAATAATCTCCATCTACATTCATGGAGCCTGTCCTCCAGAGAGTTTGATTTCCTTTAGCATGCATCTCGATTTCGAGATGAAACTATGGTACGTGCTCCTTTAATCATTTTTGTTGAAAAAGAATTCAGCAAAAAACAAAAAGCAGTGGCAGCTCTGTTGGATGAAGTGTCATCTATAAAGCAGTCGCAGTGTATGTATTACAACAACCTTGCTGGGTACATCCATAAATATAAGGAAATCCATGATCAATCCACACAAATCAACTGTGAACAATTTGAAGAGAAGATTCAAGAACTCAAAAACAGCATCCATGAAGACATAGCCAATCTTGTGATCAAAACAATCACCCTCAAAGTACTTAAAGCTGAAATGAAGGATTTGAAAAAGGATCTATCTGTTTTGATGGACAGAGCCAAGATTGCTGAGAGTTATAGACAAACTCTCTGCGACCTGTGGGATATGGCTACAAAGATTGCTAAGTTGGTTTAATGTGTGTCTTTATTGTGGCTTGGATTATGCACCTTTCGAATCATCCTTTGATACCTACTCCTTATTAGTACTGTCAATTATGTTTTCTTCAATTTATGTTTAAAAAAGTCATGTCTGGTTCATTTCTAGATGTATGTTCATTTCTAATCTTATAATCTTTATGTATAATCTAATGCTTTTTCAATTATGTTTTCTTGAATTTGTGTTTAGGAAAGTGATGTCTATCCCACTTCTATTGCCAATTATGCAGTTGTTTTTAAATTAAATGTTATTTGCCAACTATTATTAAAAGCTATGCCAAGACACAATGGCAATAAACATCACAAAAACATTAGATTAATGATAAAGATTATAAGATTAGAGGTTAAATTCATAAAATACACCAAAGCAAACAAAGTTTAAATTCATACAAAGTAAGAGCATTACAAACTGGGAAGGAAAGCAAAAAATGATAAAATTGAAATGCTACACCAAAACAAACCAAATTCAAATTCATACAAAATAAGAGCATTAAAGACTGGAAAAGAAAGCTAGATATTATAAGATTAAAGCGTCACAGCATAAAATACTGCTCTGCTTGATAGAAAGCTTTGTATCCTTCGGTACGTGTAGGTGCAACCAATGTTGTACGAACACCAATAAAAGGTGAGATCTTGATATAAATGACTATATTAGCAATTGGCTTCCTAGCACCAAACTTTAGAGCCACGCCCTCCACCAAACAACGGGCTTTGCATATAGCACGCCATTCACCTTGAATCCTGCAAATCATGGGAGGACCATCGTGACGTTCCATGTGGCATTTCCAAGTACATCCGAACCAATCTATGATTGTGAGTTCATGATTATCACTTGTAAGTGCATTCTCACAAAAACCATTCCAAGGGAGCTCCTGTGACTCATTGACTCAAGAGATTAGCACATAAAAAATTGATTAATTACATCTTTTTACTATACTAACATATACACACCAATACTCCAGACTGAACATCAGATGCAGTCAATGTTGTTTCAAGCACATGAAAAAATGTTCTTGGAGCTACAAAATAGGGTATAGGTCCACTCCAACAACCATGATCGGGCTGCTGAGATAGCATCAGTCTATAGGGGGGGTCTTTTTGGGGGTACACCACATCAACACCAGTTACCTTTCTCACTTTTATGTGGAAGAGAAAAAGGCTCATATATAAAACAATTAACCAACCACCAAGACCAAGACCATAAAATTCCTTGAGTTGAGTCCAACCATGACTTAGATATATTTTGTTTTTTTTCTCAATAGCCACTTGAATATGATTATTATTAGGATCCTGCAAAATCACATAGCCGCCAATGAATGCACCAACGTCTCTTGTAAAGAACGCTGGCAGTTTCGCACGGACCTGCACAATACATGGAATAGTCACTGGACAAAAGACAATATGAATAGTCAGTATATAGTATGCTAATAAGTAGCTAACTTACGCTCATTGGATCAAATTCAATGTAGCATGTTTTTGTCATCATTGCATAGGGCTGCACATCACGGTGGATATCTACACAACAAAAGATAAATAGTTCCAGACATCAAACAAATATGATTTCCATATTATATGCTACCATTGCTCTTTCATGACTCACCACATATTTTTCCCCCATACAATTCAATGGAATGCCATAGTTATACACATACTTAGTTATAGTTTGAACATGCACAATACTCTATGCTCATTTACAAACATATGCAATGAGTTCTTATCCAAACATTTTTTCCATTGCAGTATCAAATATATATCAACAAATGAAAATAATAGATTCAAAAACTTAGATTCAATCATACAAACACATGAACCAAACATGCAAGCAGAGGTAACAAACATGCAAACACATTAAGAGTACCTTGTAAATTCATGATAGTATCTGAAGCATCCGCAATATTGTAATTCTGTATTGCTTGCTCAACCAACTGAAGAGTGTTCTGGACTCCAAACATTTCTGTTAGAAAATGGGAGTGATGTTTAGAGTGGTGTTTAAGAAAGGTAGTTTGGGGAGTAAATGAGCAAAGGGTTAAATAGAAATAGTAGGGAGAAAATAAAAAACAGAGTTCTAGTTTGGACAGTAGTAAAAGGAAGGACGATTGATTGACTTAACTTAATCTCTCACCAAAACGTAATGATTGCTTACAAAAACACTGATAGGGTGAATGCATACACACAGAATAAGCCTCACCTATCAGTGATAAATGGATTATTGGCTAGTGAATAGAATGCTTAATTTCAAAAGAGAATTGCTTGGAAAATACTGTCTTAAGATATGCAGGGTGAAATTAAACACCTATTATTTTTTTTATTTACTACAATTAATATTTGAAATTTATTTGACAGCAATCTCTAACTGTAATTATTTAAATGTAAATAAATATAGCGATAAAAGGGGCTACGAAACATAGATATATAAAACATACGATTTACTAAGAGTGACACATTGGTCTGCCATACAAATACATATAACCAAGTACAAAAGTGGTTCCAAAACTAAACCCCGAAAATAGCAAATTCAATTGCTAATATGTAATTGGAATCAACCATGTGCAACAAAGTATCTTTGGGAAATGTAGAGTGGGATTCGACTGCCATCAGTTAAAGGATAGTCAATAGTTGTCTCTATTCCTAAGTGAGGATATACACACACGTACATCATGTAATAATCAATAATATCAGTAACACAGAATCACACTTTATCACCTACAGCCAGCCCATAATACTTGCAAAAATCAATCCAACCATTAGAAACTTTGCAGCACATTTCACCAGCGCGATCAACCCCAAAAGTCAGCTTGCAATGAAAATGAGTCCCTTTATGATCCACTAATGCCAATCCAGCATGCTCGAAGTAAAATACACGTTCACCAATTCCATACCAAGGCAAAACCTGTTTCAAGGGTGAATGATAACTGTAAGTAAAACAGTAATAAACAAAATATATTAATATCAATAACTGTAAGCAAAGTAAAAATAATACCAATGTTCCAGAATGGATATCATCAAATGTCATTTTTTTGACATAGGTACGAACAAAAGTCAGGGGCCTAACACGGATATTTGGTGAAGGAATGGTAGAGGAACCAAGATTAGTTAACAAACGCCTAAGAGGAGGATTATGTTGTGGATACTCAACCTCTCTACCAAATCTGTTAATGATCCTTATCAGTAATAGTTTAGGCTCAATGTATGTAAGAGTAACCCAAGCACCAAAAGGAATATGATATATATCTTTGAGCTCACACCACCCATCCTCAAAATAAATCTTATTATATTTCTTCACAACAGAGACCTCCAATTCATTATGATTAGGATCTCGTAAAATTACTTTAGGAGCAACCAAATCACCAACCTCTCGAACAAAACAGCATGGAGGTTTTCCTATGGGCTACACAACAGAACTTAGAGTTAGACAAAAGCAATAAGATAGATGATGAACTTAATGAACTTAAGAAATGAAAAACATTTACTCTTTCAACATCAAATTCCATGTTGTATGTTTGCATGTTTGAGAGAAAATCACTTATGTGTGTGTTATGTTCCTGATCAGTTTCATGTGCAGTGTCAGCATCAAGAAAGAAAGATTCACCAAGAGACAAAGCATAGCAATCCATTGGGCGTCGAATATGGATACAGAGCAAAAGAAGAGAAGACAGAAAGTTTATAGCCTTTTTTATTTAAATGGAGTTTTTTCATTGGGAGAAGTGCAGTAGGATAGTTCAAAACACTACACTTGTTAATCACAACACTGCATTTAAGAGCACACATGCCAAACCCACACCAAATCACTGTATTAATAATGATAGTATCCAAAAATGCATTAATTGTTTTTTAGCATCCACTATCTTTTGTTTTATTTAATATTTGCTGGTGCTTAAAAAATTTACCGTTTTTTATCAAAATTAGAATAGCGCATATGATTGTATAATTTACACCAATAATCCGAAATATTATAATAGCTTGACAATAAATAGTGGGCGAGTATGTAAGCACAAAAACTAAAATACCTATATAAATAAGATTATAAATTCAAACTAATGCAAACAAAAAATCACGCCAAAAAATATAGCTGCTTTGAACCTTGGACAGATTTGAATTTCACACTACACTCATTTGCAGATAAAATCAATGCATTAGATTCAATGGTTATATATTGTCTGGACAAATGCAAGTTTGAAAAGATTTGGTGTTCTTTCTCTCAGCATGTGCTTTTGCAAAACTTTGAAATCAAAACCATTAGAAAATGACACAAATTAAATCAATATAACATAAATTACAATCATACACCTTACATCTCTTGCAAAGATGAATACCTAATACATTTCAAAAGACCAAGCGAACTATAATTAAAGATAATACAACAGAAAATTTATTCAAAAAGACCAAGCACTACAAAGACAAAGCAAACTATTACTGGATCAATCACTCAATAACTTCAACCTTCACACATGGCATCTTGGTATCCTTTGCCGCAGCAATTTCACCCTGGTCAATATTAGCAGATCTTTTGCCAGCTTGTTTGGGTGGTGAAACATGACCTATTTCAGCAGAAGTCATTGATCTGGTGCAAGGAGAGCGAGCCTTGCCAGGAGATGAACCAGTTGCACCGACCTTATCAGCTTTTTTGCCAGATTTCTTGCTTGTTGGAGTGGCAGCTGTGGCCTGTTTGAGGGGCGAAACCTGATTTACATCAACACCTACCAATTCCACGGTGGATGGAGAGGATCCTTTGGTCGTAGATGAACGGGTTCCATCAACATTAGAACCCTCCTTACCAATTGTCTTGCTAGCGGGAGTCCTAGTTGTGTCTGATAGGATGGGCTCCTCATGGTTGCTTGAACCACCACCCTCAAATGTTGCATCACCGTCCAAATCACATGCAAACTGAGTGTAATCAGCCCCGTCACACCCATCCACAGTCTGCCATAGAAGGAAGTGAAATTAGCAAGGTTTAGAAAATAACATAAGAAAGTGCGAATCCAAGGAATAAAACTATAAATTATACATTGATCCCATGCAATGTTGCGAAGCGGTTAATGATGTCATCATCAAATGACAACTTCTTCACTGTATAACCGCGCCAGTTGCGGTATAAGTTTGCATCTGTAACCTCAACTTTGAAGAGGATTCGTTTATCAACGAACATATCAAGTTCCTGGGGGTAAGCATTAGAGGCCTCCTCCTATAACCAAAACAATCAAACAATCATGAGACTCATAAATAATTAAAGTAAGACTATTAAAGTAGAAGGGATCATTGGCTGCACATTATTCATTGCATCCAGCAGATCTTGTGCTGTCCGGCCTAAAACTTGAGAAACAACCCGATCAAACATCACAAAAGTAATGGATCCAGTATTATCCATCACCTGCAGTTGGACCTTGAACCTGGAAGATGGTGGAAAGTAAGCATGTCATCCAATTCTATAGACCCAAATCACAACCATCTAAAACACACATGAGCTGTCTTTGAAACTCATACCTAGGTATAGCAGTTCGAGGCATCTTGCACTTCTCGCAGTAAAGTTGACCCCCAATGTAATTGATCCTGGATGCACATCTGCTACAGGCCTGATAGAACCAGCTCAAATCAGTGTCAATTTCGCACGCCACAGCCAGCACAGAACCAACGCACTTCTGCAATAATAAGAGTTATGAAACAATTAACGATCAATCACAAAACATCAAATAAAATACTACATCTATAAGTAGAGCACACAAACAATTTAATACAACCTCAGTAGATTCAATAAGATCCTCAATAGTCATCCTTGGTGTTTGCAATAGATCATCAGCAACACTAAGTACTACTGGACCACTAACTTGACTAACCACCTGAGTTAATTCCACATTGGCCGTGTTCATCCTTTAACAGACATAAGAAATAAAATACACCAGTCAAGCATCTAAAAAGGATTAAAGAATATCATAACCACCAGGAGAATTGACCTACCTATCTATATAATCAGTAACCTCAGGTATCCGAGCATTCAGAAATAGCTTGGATCCATAGAAGGAGTTGGAAATCCCCATAGCACCTGTTGCAGTCCAAACACTAAAACATAAACAAACATATATTCAGCTTAGTGGGAAGAACGCAGCGGCTTCTTACCAAGAAATTTCTTGAGCTTGCACTGTTGAAGTATAATAACCACCGGCAGAGACGAATCATGGCCATCCAGAAATCGATGCATTCTTTCAGCAAACTCATCCCAGAGAGTGCAATGAACCCTATCACCCCTACAATAAACACAATTCAAGTGGATAAGCATGCTGCACATCAAACCAGAATAAAAATGAACTAAGTATATAAAGATACATATAGACTCACTCTAAATCTTCAAGAGTTATATCCAGGACCTTACTTTTCTTTCCATTTTTTTCAGTCTCTCTCACGGCATTCTTCTCAACAACATGGCCGATAGCATCTAACGCAAACAAATTTGAGTGATTTAAGCTTAAATGACTAAACAACAATAAAGGTGGCAAATAGATATAAAGCATAGAAGGATGAACTAACCTAGCATTTGATCCTCGTTAGTCTTCGAAATAATCTCTTGGAATGGCATGAAATCAAAATGGTTCATGGGAATATCATTTGCTGTCAATTTCCACACTTTAGTTCCGCACATGAAATTTAGTTTATATTTATGGGAAGTACATCTGAATGTAACATCGTTCTTAGCAACCATAAACTTTTCAAATACATAAGCACACCCATACTCAATCCGATCCTTAAACAGAGATATTAAATCTTTTCGTATGGTTGCCTGAATCTTCCCACACTACACCAACAAACAATCATAGTTAATATGGGAAAAACAAATATAGATATATTGATGCAACAAAAAGAAACTATGGACAAAAATCTAAACACACATCTTTATCAATAAAAATCATATGAATTGCCCCAATGTCAGCGGGATTAACACGATCAGGAGTTGTCCAGATATTGATCACCCGAACCCAGAGTTCGAAATCGACTCTTCCGCTGGTTATTTCAGCAACCTTTGTCTTCTCAACACATAACCCTACATATTGAAAATAAGTGTGAGTATAAAAAGGACAATTAGATAATGAACTCAAAGAACAATGTTGAAGATCGGATTTGGCAAGGACAACTGCAGAGTCAGTCATGGCTAATAGAGAGGAAAATGGGACAGTGATAGTATATGTTTATTGATGATATGTAGATAAGTAGATGGTTGATATTTATAGATAAATGTGGGTAGCCATAAAGTGTGTCTCAGTACAAACATGGATGCATGCTTAACACATGTCAAATTATACAGGCTTCATGTAAGAACTACATTGAATTAAATGGAAAATAATTGCCAAATAGCAAAAACGACAACATGGCAAAGTGACATGCTGCTATGGTTGGCATCATATATAACAACTTCCACATATACATATAAAGTTTATGCAATTTATTAAGTAAATAATAGATTTTAGAACCACATGATATGAAATATCAACATCTCCAAGCAAAATACTGTAAATCATTAGAGTCCATGTGCATCTAATAGATCTGCCAACAGACAATCTAATAGATCTGCCAATAGACAATCTCATTCTAATTGTCCATGTGCAACAAAGAGTATAAATTATAAATAGCTATAGAGCTTGATTTAATCATAACCAATCCAATGTTAATGTATAGTTTATAATCATGTTTTAATATACACTAAATTCAAAGATTAGGATAATATAAACTTTATGCCAATATTTCAATCAGTTAATATAGCATAAAGGCACCAAACCACCAAGACCTAGAAGACGTGGAATGCAAGAAATCTCCTTAAGAGATAAATCTGCAAACATGAAGAGATAAATTTGTTAATAATGTGTGCAGAGAAATGACAACACTATACTAAATCAAATTCCATCTAAAATATATACTTGCCCAAATGACACTACATTTAAGGTATGATTAGTGCCAATCATCTCAACAATGGGAGAGATTAAAGTACAACACGTGGCAAAATACCACCATAATCTAGAGCACCACACAAAACTTATAGATTGAAAGTAGATAAAGGGTGGCAGTAAGTGCAGAGAAGAACAGTGATAAGAATCCATATACAATATCTCAATTGATTGCATGATAAAATCCATCCATTTGTCATTCAAACAAAAGGAAGCAGACACAGAGAATGAGCATAATTAAAAGCTTCATGCAAGTACTGCAACAATTACACAATGCAAATGGATGCCTGTCAAAAATTTGGACTGTATAATCATGTCCATTAATCTTATATTATACAAAGAGCACAGAGTAGTCATAATTTGCTTGTTGAACCTTCTCCCAGAGCAGTAACAAAACAAATCACAATAAGAAACTGTCTGCAATCATACACATCATTACAAAAAGATATCATCACAATTAGAAACTGTCTGTATTGGTTTGTTTGTTCTCTCAGTTGTACTGTCAGTAATGTAATAAAGGATTTGGCAAATAAGCTATTGGGTGCGTGTTGTTGTTCATCCAGTTGTCATACCAAAAACATATAGCATCAATTGTTTCCTTGATCAACACTCTTTTCCAATAGAGATTTCCAACCAATGCAATCCACTAATCAGCATTCATTGACATCAGCTTCACTGAATGCATATTCAGAACCATCCAATTATCATGCAAACAACCAACAGCAAAGATAGCTTACTTGACAAATCCTTTATCACAGTAGTGAGAGCACAGTCCAAAGAATAATCACTATAAGCAACTGTCTGCAATCATACATATAATCACAAAAAGATATCACCACAATAAGAAGCTCTGTGTGTTTCCTTGATCAACACTCTTTTCCAATAGAAATTTGCAGCCAATGCAAGGACACTAATCAGCATTCATTGACATCAGCTTCACTAAATGCATATTCTGAATCATCCAATTATCATGCAAACAACCAACAGCAGAGATAGCTTACTTGACAAATCCTTTATCACAATAAGAAACTAGCTGCAATCATAGAAATAATTACAAAAAGATATCAACACACTGAGAAGTTTTCTGCAACCATATGGACAGTCAAAATTAAGCCATTTGTTATACCTTTAACATATAATGGAAGGATACCACTGAGGACATAGTGACATCACCTTCATTGAATGTACAGTGAGATCCATCCAATTAGCATGCAAACAACCAACAGAGAGATATCATATTTGCCAAATCCTTGACCACATTTCTGACAGTATAACCCAGAACTTCCTGCAATAATACACATAATTATGAAAATACATGAATGCAAGCCAAATAGAATGCAGTGGCCTGCAGTTGGAATGACCAAACAAAAGAGAGAATAAGTTGCAACAAATCCATGCTGATATTCATCCACTTGTCATGCAAATAACACACAGCAGTGAGAGTTAACTTGTGAAAATGGACATAATAATAAGCCATCAGTTCAAAAGTTACATCATAATTTACATATTTTCCCCTCCACGTGTCATACACAAACATGCATCAGTGATAGACAACTTGGTGATCCCTCTTTGATAAAAATAAAAGTGTAGTTAAAGCAATAAATAGAAGACACGCTGGAAGACAAATAGAATATAGTAAAGATTTCCAAGAAATAGATTTAAAGTAGACAAAGTGTATGAAATAATTGTACAGAAAAATAATTATTAAGATCTATTGAATGCAGTGATAGATTGCTTGTTGAACCTTCCTCCATAAGAAAGACAGTATAAGTTAATCCATAAGGACAATAGCAAACTTTCTGCAACTATATGCAAAATAATTACAGTCCACTCTTTTCATAATCTCCATTGGGCGCATATGAAAAAACATCCACCTGTCACACCAAGAACACGTAGCAGTGATTGCTTGCTTGTTAAAGATCCTCTGACAGTAGTAAGAGTACAACAGAAATGATGAGCATAACTAGACAAAATACATGGATGCAAGGCGAACACAGTAGAATAAACTCTGATTTTGGGATTTATACACTTGTCATGCACATAATCTGCAGTAGTGGTAGTTTTCTTATTAAGGCATTGATGGAAAGAAGCAGAATTCTGACTACCAATAAATTTAAGACACATAAGACAAATGGAATAACTGTAGAAGATGATTCATATATGCCCTATTGGTTGCATTCTGAGTACTATCTATTTGTAAGGATAATCACATTCCTTCTGAAATAGATAAACAATCATGACTAATATCATAATACAATATGTCAGAGATTGACAGTATTAGAAACATTTAATAAATCCTTCCATGAATCTCTTGTTCTATTGAATGCATATTATACTTATTCCTATTCTAAGCACAATAAGTAACCTCCTTCCAAACACTGCTACAACTACACATAACTCTTGAACAATTTGTATGAGATGATGTGGAACACAGAGCTTAGTCATTTAAATCATTTAATCTTTAATTACATGTATATATATATATATATGCCCAAAATTAACGCTATATAAAAAACATATAGTAAGCATACAAAAGACACATTCCCAAACTAACATTACATAAAAAACATATAGTAAGTATACAAAGGACACATTTAGCACTTAAATATAATAAGGAATTACATAAGAAGTAGCATAGATACAAATCTATTTCTTAATATAATACAACTAATTAAAGAGAATTAACCTAAAAAGATAGACAACCACAAATTACTCAATTAACACAAAGAGTGCTCATATTGCTTCTTAACAAATAGCTGGTGAACATATCCAAGTGTCGGAGACCCAAACATTATATGAGCTCCTGGTGTGTAATTCCTGGCCCTCGCCATAGATCTCCACTGCCCACCAATCTTGACATGCTCATAAGGCAGTGCATTGTACTCAACAGTGCATCTCCATTCCATCCCTTTTTCGTCAATTAGCTTAACACTTCCTCCGACTGTAGAGAATACCTTGCTAGCAAATTTTCCATAGTTCACAGTCTTGAAGATAAGAAAACACACACATGAGAACACATCTTAAAAATACTTCTAAAAATATGAAGCAACATTGATTGATTGATCAAAACAACATACCAATGATTGAGAGCTAACATCGGATTCGGATAAAATCACTATGAAAGAGTGTGCAAAATTTCCGCTGTCATGACAATAAGGCATAACCACACTACCAGCCCAGCCAGGGTTTTCATCTGGACCGAACAAAAGACGGGAGAGCTTCAAACACACATGAGGGTACAACTGCCTAACAATTAAATCCCTATAATACCTGTCCTTCATCACTAATACAAACAATTTAGGCCTAATATAAGTTATGGAAGCCCACCCACCCTTACCCACAAAATCAATATAACAGGTACGGATATTCGACCATCCGTGACTAAAATAAATGCCATCAACACGCTTCTCAGCAATGACCTCAAATTCATTGCAATAACGATCAACCAATTTGTTGTACTTATATAACTCAGAACCAAACTCTTCTGTGAACATGGAAGGTAACTTGCCATAACCCTAATCCAAACATATAAATAAAATAAACATTCATTCAAATACATGAGAAGAACAAATAAAACATGTAATGTAAGTACCTCAGTGTTGGGATATTCAATTTGGAAAGTCCTATACTTAACCTTAACCATATCAAGATAATTTTCACCATGATGAGCATTATTCAAATCAATAAAGTCTATACAGTAGAAAAAAAAAAAAAACATCAGGCTAAGACTATGATCCAAACATTTAATTCATACATGACTTAATAGAGAGATTATATAACAGTTGAACTAACAGTTGAACAAATAACATAAGTTAATTACCTTTCAAAATATTATAGACACGATATGCAACAACAGTGGCATCAGCTTCATCAAAAAGAGATTTAGTGTATTGTCTGGAATAGGTAGAATACATAGCTAAGAATAGAAGGATAGTAAATGTGATGAGATTTCTCTGTGATGAGAGATATAATCAAGTTAGTATGTGAATAAATAGTGTGAAGATGATTTTGAGAATGAAGAGCAGGAAACGTGAGGGAAAAGGCTAGAGATATGAGGTGGAAGGTTAGGCCTGCAGTAATAATGGTGCAAGGAGACAGATCCCTGCAACTAATAAAGCACAACCCCCTTCCCTAGAGAAAAACGCTTTAGCTTCAATCTAAAATTTTGATATGATCTAGAAAGACATTGCTTTTTACTACTAAGTAACAACATATGAATGGCATAATTTATGTAACCAATCAACTAAATATTTGTTATGCTTCATTATTTTAGTGTCCTACCAAGAGTTTTTTTGAGCTAATAATTAACTATAGATTGGTGGTGGCTATTAGTTGAATAAACACTCTAACAAAATGTGCAGATTATATATTAATGAAAATAACTTGATTACATCAAAGCTCAAAGATCATTATACATTATAACTGCAACAACAAATGAATTAAATATTGCTAAGAAGAAGAACAGTCCAAATTAGCTATATTACATGTAACAATCCTATTCTTCCCCATTACTACTTTTCAAATAATCCTCCACCCTAACCCTTGGATAAACAGATGCATACATGACATTACTGGCAATGTACTGAGCAACACTAAACTTCACCCTATCACCCTCAAGGAGGCCATGAGCTGTGCAGAAATCAGTCCAACCACCAGAAAGATTAAAAGCCAATTCTCCGCTAGAGTCCACATCAATCTTCAAAACACACATATATTGATTCCCAGCATTGTCGACTAAGATAAAATCAGAAAATACATGAGCAAACGCGGATTCACCAAAGCCACACCAAGGAAGGAACTGCATAAACATCACAAACAATAGAACAAAACCAAAACAATTTTATAGGAAAGCCAAAAAATCAAAATACACGATAAGGAAAAAAAAATTCACAGTGCCAGAATGCAGATCATATAGAGCCAACTCCTTCACATAAGAAGGCTTGCTATTGTTTTACCAAACTCTCGAGCAAAACATCCGGGGAGCCTCCCTACCGCCTGATTTACACAACAGAACAATATAGTTCAGCAGAGAAACAATAATAACAAATCAAACTACTAAACAGGTGCTTTACAAAGAAAATTTTAAAAAAAATTAAAAGAAGAAAAAGCAAAAATATACACAATCAGTGACTCACATTTTCCACATCAAACTCCATTTGATATGATTGGATCAAGGCAAGAACCTCATCCACAGGATGAGGACCAACAAATGATGAACCATTTTTTTGATTAGAGAAATCAACCAAACTTGGACCATGCAAAGTTGTGGTATTCTTCTGATCAGCATGCTTGGGAAGAGAATTAAGACAAATAAACGATGAACCATTTTTTTTTGTAGCATTCATCAACATGTTTAGGGAGAGAGGAATCAACAAATCTGGACCATGCAAAAGGGAGTCATTTTTGTGGCCACATTTGTTGGAACAAAAGAGGTTCTGACAAGATCTAATTAAGTTTTGATGATAACAAAAGTATTAATATACAATAGGGTATACTAATTATTTAATCCAAGTGTGCAGATATTCAAGTTAATTTTATATTCATTTTGAGCACATTGGAAGCTCTGATATGGCAAAGCAAACTCTGATCAGAACTTGAAGACATCAGAAGATGCATATTTGGTTCATCAGAGGATGCAATTTTTTATTCATCAAAAGATGCATATCAGACTCTGATAAAGAGCAGTGAGAGCCGTTTTTGTCAGAAGAACATTCTCTGCATCAATGATTATACTCTGACATTCCAAAAGCTGATGGAATCAATCTTATCCACAGAAAAGTGACGTTAGTACTATTGTACGAACTCTTTACCTGATTTGGATAAAACTTTCTCTCCAAGATTGATCGCATACAAGGTTACCTGATTTGGATATCAAGGTACTATCTACAGCTGGCAAAATCTCACCGCGCTAATTCAAATCAAACACGCTCCACCTTCATCTATAAATTGGAGCGAGTTTGAAGCTTTGGGATACGACACTTGAACAATTTGAAAAGAGCTGTTACTCTGCCGAATTCATCCTAAAGCGCAAAGCTGCAAATACAACTTGAACTAATATTCAAAATCCAAGACTCCAGTTTCAGCTTCTGTTAATTCATTAGTTGAACCTTAGAATTTCGTATTAAGATTCTAAGTTTAGTCTTGTATCAAAAGTTGTATTTAATTTGTAACTGAACATTGATCTTCATATCAATTGTTCAGACTCTGTTTTTCTAAACTTGTGTATTGAAGTCTCTTGCCTGCGTGCTTGAGCATTAGGAAGTCTCTTGTTTGTTTACTTGAGCATTAGAAGTCTCTTGCTTGTGTGCTTGAGCAATTGTAATCTTTGGTGATTATAGTGAACTCTCTTGTAAGTACAAGAGGACTGGACGTACTCTCGGTTTGTGAGGGGAACCAGTATAAAAATCTCTGTCTCTATCTTTCTCTCCTTCTCTCTACCTTCAAAGTTATTCTTGATTGTGTTTTGTTTTCTAAACCGCTGCAAACTCTGATAAGTTCTCTGTAACTTAGAAGAAATTTTTAAATTACCAAAAACACAATTCAACCCCCCCTTCTTGTGTTTTTCACACCTTCAATTGGCATCAAGAGCCTGGTTCTGTTTTTAATCACCTAACAGTGAGACAGTTTCCTGTTGAAAGACACTATGACTGAAACTCCTAGTGGTAGCTTGAAATCAGTTCCACATGACTATGATGTTGAAGAAAAGTCAAGCAACAAAGCACCAAAGTTCAATGGAGATGCATCTACTTTTTCCTGGTGGAAAGATAGAATCTACAGTCATCTTATTGGTTTAGATGATGAACTTTGGGACTTGGTTGAAGAAGGGGTAACTTTCCAAGGACTAGATGAAAAGGGAAGGCTATCTGTTGAAGAAAGAAAGAAGTTCACTCCTACAGACAAGAAACTTTACAAGAAGCATCACAAAGTTAAGGATCTTCTCATTGGATGTATAACTCATGATGAGTACCTCAAGATTACAGACAAATCCACTGCCAAGAGCATCTATGACTCCTTGTGTTCCACATATGAAGGGAACAAACAGGTTCAAGAAGCAAAGGCTACTCTTTTGATCCAACAGTATGAACTCTTTAGAATGAAGGATGATGAGACAATTGAATCAATGTATTCTAGATTCAAAATTCTTGTGGCTGGTCTCCAAGTTCTAAAGAGAAGTTATACAACCTCTGATCATGTAAGGAAGATTTTGAGAAGCTTACCTTCAAGGTGGAGGCCTAAGGTAACAGCTATCCAAGAAGCTAAAGATTTGGACAAACTTGGCTTGGAAGAATTGATAAGTTCACTCATGAGTCATGAGATTGAATTATCTTCTGATGAGCCTCAGAAGAAGCTAAAATCTGTGGCCTTGCCATCTATTTCAGTTTCATCTAAGGCTCTGAAAGCCAAAGTTGTAGAATCTGAAGCAGAGGAATCTTCCATAGATAATCAAGAGGAAGGATCAGATGATGATTTCTTTGCACTCTTGTCCAAAAACTTTCAAAAGTGGTCACTAAGGAAGGGCAAAAATTTTCAAGGCAGGGGATCTGGATCAAGAAACAACACCAACAAAGAGAAGAAGGATGACACAAAAAATTGTTTCAATTGTCATAAGCCTGGACACTTCATGGCTGATTGTCCTGAACTCAACTCCAAAGGTAAAGGAAGAAAGAGTATGATCAAGAACAAAGCCAAGAAGAGTCTGATGGCAACATGGGAGGATATTAATGAACTATCTGAGGATGAAGACTCTGAGGAAGCAAACCTAGCGCTTATGGCCATTGGTGAGTCAGACAATGAAAATGATTCAGAGTCTGATAATGACGACATTGATGAGGTAATATCTAAAATGTCTAATACTCAAATGACCAAAGCTTTGAAAGATGTAATGGTGAAGTACATGGAAAAATTGAGTGAGTTAGATTTTTGCAAACAAAAAATGAAGCTCCTCAATGATAATCTCACCCAGACTCAAGCAAACTATCAAAAATCTCTTAAAACAATTAAGGTGCTTGAGACTGGATGCAGAACATGTCACAAACCTTATGACGAGTATGAAATCTCTCTACAAGAGTTTGTGCACCATAACATAGATAAGACTAGGGTAACTTCTATAATTCATGGTGGACTCAGCAACTATTATAAACGGCAAGGACTTGGTTCTCTTACATGTCCTGATGTAGGAAAATCAAGTAAACCTATCGTGTTGAGCAAGTCACCATCAGAATCTTATTCAAACTTCACTAAGGGTACATCAGAATCTCTGACTGTGTCTGGTACTCTTGCGAGCTTGGAACCACAAGATAAGGTACCAGAAGATAACTCATCTTCTGAACCTAAGTCTTCTAAAACTAAGGTTCCCCTCACATCAGTGCCCATGTCTACTCAAGTTAAAGCTGTCAAAGTACCAAAGCCTGTTAATAAGCGGGGCACTAGTACTTCTAAGGCAAACTTGGTAACTGGTTCTCTGACACACTCAAGAGGAAAGTCTCAGAGACAACATAAGCCTAAACAATTTTCTAAAGGCTCAGTTGACTCCAGATCTTCTGATTATTCTAACAAGAAGGATAAGATTCTCAAAACTAACCAAAAAGGACCCATCAGAGTATGGGTACCAAAATCTGAAATAGTGTATGCTGCAGGTATGCACCCAAAGAAGAAAAGAAAGCTCATGGTATCTGGACTCTGGCTGCTCACGTCACATGACAGGAGACAAGCTCTTATTCCACACCCTGAATCAGCAAGAGGGAGGAACAGTAGGGTTTGGTGGCAACCAGAAGGGAAGGATCATTGGTATAGGTACAGTTGGTAATTCTTCTTTGTCAATTTCTAATGTTTGGTTAGTAGATGGACTACATCATAACTTACTTAGCATAAGTCAATTGTGTGATAGTAATTATGATGTTGTGTTTAATAAGGATTCATGTACTGTAATTAGAAACTCTGATCAATCCATTGTTTTCAAGGGAAATAGAAAAGGCAATGTGTACAAAGTCAATTTTTCTGATTTAAAGGAACAACAAGTGCTTTGTCTTTTGACACTGAGTGATGAAAAATGGATCTGGCATAAAAGATTGGGTCATGCTAACTGGAGATTAATTTCTAAGCTTAGCAAGGACAATCTTGTCAGAGGCCTTCCAAAAATAAAATATCACTCAGATTCACTCTGTGGTTCTTGTCAAAAAGGAAAAATTGTCAAAAGTTCTTTTAAGAATAAGAACATTGTCTCTACTACTAGACCTTTGGAACTCTTACACATTGATCTTTTTGGACCAGTTAGCACTGCCTCAATCAATGGTAAGAAATATGGATTAGTCATTGTGGATGATTATAGTAGATGGACTTGGGTAAAATTTCTTAGAAATAAAGATGATACATATGAAGTGTTCAGCATCTTCTGCACTCAGATTCAAAATGAAAAGAATTCAAAAATTTTGAAAGTGAGAAGTGATCATGGTGGTGAATTTGAAAATGAACCTTTTGAAAAATTCTGTGAAGAACATGGAATTCTCCATGAATTCTCTTCTCCTAGAACTCCACAACAAAATGGAGTTGTTGAGAGAAAGAATAGATCTTTACAAGAAATGGCACGCACCATGATGCATGAAAATAATTTAGCAAAATTCTTTTGGGCAGAAGCTGTTAACACTGCTTGTTATATTCAGAATAGAATCTATATAAGACCTATTTTGAACAAAACAACATATGAACTCTTTAAGGGAAGAAAACCCAATATTTCTTATTTTCATCAATTTGGGTGTACATGTTACATTCTAAATAACAAAGTCCATCTTAAGAAATTTGACTCTAAAGCCTATAAGGGTATCTTCATTGGATACTCTGAACGCTCTAAGTCATACAGGGTGTATAATTCTGAAACTAATATAGTGGAAGAATCAATGCACGTAAAGTTTGATGACAAAGAGCCTGATGATAAAAAGTCAGAGCCTGTTAAAGATTTGTCAGGATCTGATGAGTCAGAAGATGAAGCTCCAGAGTATGATAACAACATAGAATCTATAGAAGACTCTGAAGCTCAAAAAGATGTACCTTCTGATGCTGCTCAAGAACATCAAACTATTGATGATAACCCTGAAGAATTTGATATTCCAAGGAACACATTCAAATATAAATCATCACACCCTGAAGAGCTCATCTTAGGAAACAAGAATAGTCCAAGAAAAACAAGGTCAAACTTCAGAGTTGAAGAATCATTATTTGGATTAGTTTCCTTAATTGAACCCAAGACAACAAGTGAAGCTCTATCAGATGATGCTTGGATAGTCGCAATGGAAGAAGAGTTAAATCAATTCAAGAGAAATGATGTGTGGGATCTGGTACCCAAACCCAAGCATAAGAACATTATTGGAACAAAATGGGTATACAGAAACAAATTGAATGAACAAGGTGAAGTCACAAGGAACAAAGCAAGACTTGTTGCACAAGGATACAGTCAACAAGAAGGAATTGACTTCACTGAAACATATGCTCCAGTAGCAAGACTGGAAGCAATCAGGTTACTTTTATCTTATGCAGTCAATAATGGTATTACTCTATATCAAATGGATGTGAAAAGTGCATTTCTAAATGGTGTCATATCTGAAGAAGTGTATGTCAAACAACCTCCTGGTTTTGAAGATTTGTCAAACCCTGATCATGTGTTTAGACTAAAGAAGTCACTCTATGGACTCAAACAAGCTCCCAGAGCTTGGTATGAGAGATTGAGTACTTTTTTGGTTGACAATGGTTTTGAAAAAGGGCAAGTTGACAACACACTTTTCAAAAAAGACCCTTAAGAAAGACATTTTAATCATTCAAATATATGTTGATGATATCATTTTTGGATCAACTAATGACACTCTTTGCAAGAATTTTTCTAAGCTTATGCAGGATGAGTTTGAAATGAGCATGATGGGAGAATTGAAGTTCTTTCTTGGAATTCAAATAAATCAAACAGAGAAAGGAACCTTCATTCATCAGTCCAAATATATAAAAGATCTTCTGAAAAAGTTCAACCTAGAAGATTGCAAACCTATGAATACTCCTATGCATCCTACATCAAGTCTAGGCATAGAAGAATCTGAAGGCAAAGTTGATCAGAAACTGTATAGAGGTATGATTGGATCTCTTCTTTATCTAACTGCCTCAAGACCTGATATTTTATTCAGTGTATGTTTATGTGCAAGATTTCAATCAGATCCTAGAGAATCTCATCTCACTGCTGTGAAGAGAATCTTTAGATATCTGAAAGCTACATGTAACATTGGATTACTGTATCAGAAATCCAATGATTACAAGCTGATTGGATTCTGTGATGCTGACTATGCTGGTGATAGAGTTGAAAGAAAATCCACCAGTGGTAACTGCCAGTTTATTGGTGAGAATTTAATTTCATGGGCTAGTAAAAGGCAAACCACCATAGCTATGTCAACAGCAGAAGCTGAATACATATCAGCAGCTAAATGTTGTACACAACTACTCTGGATGAAATATCAATTGGAAGATTATCAAATCAGCAGTAACAATATTCCTTTATATTGTGACAATACTGCAGCTATTCACCTCTCTAAAAACCCTAATTTACATTCAAGAGCTAAGCATATTGAGATTAAACATCATTTCATCAGAGACTATGTTCAAAATGGTGTAATTGATCTCAAGTTCATTGAAACTGAAAATCAATGGGCTGATATCTTTACAAAACCTTTAGCTGTTGAACGTTTTGATTTTATCAAAAAGAATCTGAACATGATGGAAATCTCTGATTAACTTAGACTTTGATGAAAAATTGAGTTTGTGAGAATCTAATAGTAATCAGAAGATGAAGTCATCAGAACCTTCTGTATCAGAAGTTGTGATGAGAGTATCTTCTGACATACTATCAGAATCTGATTAGAAGGTAAATGGTTCTGGCGCGTAAGTAAAAATCTTTTGTAAAAACCCTTTCGTTTTCTCAAACTTACGTGTCAGTTACTTAACAATCTACTAATACACATGTCTTGTTGCAAGAGGGTAAAGAAGTTGGTTAATGATAATTAGCATTTCATATTCCCAATTGTGGTAAAATACTCTACTACCCCTGTGAATGTGTACTTGTTTTTTGCGCGTAAGTTTCTATTTAAACACACTAACTGTTCACATTCACACTTTTGCACTCTCACAACCTACACTTTCATTCTTCTAAAACACAGAGAAATTTCTTTCTTCCTCTTTAGAAACCCTAAATTCCAAATTTCATCCATGGCATCCTCATCAACTTTCTTGAATAGAACTTGTATGATCCTACCAAATGAATCCAACCCTACTGAGTTCGCAAAAGATCAACGACCGTACAAATATGACGAAATCAATGTGGCTATTGAGAGTCCCGTTGATCTTGAGAGTATTAGGGTAAACGGTTTCGCTGATGTTGTTATCCTCTACAAAAAGCAAGGTTTGGAATATTACTTTGATCTTCTCAATGGACCAACCTATACTGAATTGGTAAAGGAATTTTGGATGAAAGCTTCAGTCATTACAAGAGATGTTTATGACAAGAAAGTCAGGGAAATGATGGAAAAACACCCTGAATGGAAAGAGAGAACCCCAGAAGAAATGGGTTTGAGATCGTTTTACTCTACTGAGATTGAATCCTTCGTGGCTGGATTCAGAATCTCCATCAGACTCTGCCACATTCTTGAGGCTCTGAAGCTCAAGCGTGATGGTGTGATAATCAGACAGTCTGATGAAGTAGGTCCTGATGTGGAGGAATATCTGTTCAAACCTAAGACCGACCCTAAGGATAAGTTTGAATGGACAAACAATTGTAAGATAATCTACAGGATCCTGATTGATAGTGTTCTGCCCAAGTTAGGAGGCACTGATCAAATATCAAGTGTTCAGAAGCTGTTTACATACAATGTTGCTAAAGGAAACATTGTTGATATTGGAAGGCTTATTTTTGATAACTTGTGCATATCTATTGTCTCTAGCAAAGCTATTGTTAGACACTCAAGACTACTGAGCCACATGTTTGCACAGTGTGGTTTGTTGGATGCTGTTACTCCATATCTTCCTGGATTAGGTACCTTTCTGCTTGGTTCCAAGATTGTAAACAGTACTTCACTAAGGTATTTAAGGCTGGTGAAGAATAATGAGATAATTCATCCAACACATCCTCTGTTACTCAGAAACTCTGAGAAAGGCATTGGTGAAAGTTGGCTTGTGCATGTCAGAGATAGTGAAGCAAAGAGAGTAATAGAAGCACATGCAGATTTCATGAAAAAGCTAGGTGCCGATATAGGTGATGGACAACCTACAAGACTGACAGTTCGTCAATCAAGGCTCTTGGAACAGCCTCTTAAGCTAGCACCAGTTAAGAGAAAGGCTGCCAAAAGTCCTGCTGGAAGAAAAGCTGCTAAGGCTCCAAAGACCACAGCTCCAAGAACATCAAGGAAACCAAAGGTCAAGAAGTTGTTGTTGGATCTAACAGAAGAAGAAAAGGAAGAAGCTAAGATACAGGAGGCTCTGGCAAAGGTTGCAGAGCTTAATAAGAAAGAAGAGGCTCTCAAGGATAGTTATGACTGTGGTATAGAAGCATCTGCTTTTGATAATATGCACAAGAAGCTGCCACAAAGGGATGATCCTCATAATCCACTGGAGCAACAGACTCTGTATGGTCCAGCATTTGGTAAGTATTCTAATTTTATTGGAGGCAGCTCAGCATTTAGGGATTATTTTAGAAGGCTTCAATTTCCTTCTAAAATCAGTGTTAAACATGCTTTTGATAAGTTTTTAAAAGGAGTTCATTCTGAGAAAGACAATAATCTTTCTGAGAATCAACCAATATCAGAGCAGTTTAACCTCATCCTACATAACACATCAGAATCCCAAACTAATCTTCTACACAATGATGCAGCACAAGCTTCAACAAGTACTGTTCCAATCATTCAAACTTTTGATGAAGATTCTGATAAAACACCTTCACCACCCCCTGATAATTCTATCACAAAAACCCTACCCATTTCTGAGAATGTTCAACCTGTGAACACTCAAGAAAACACTGAACCAGAAAATGACCCACAACCAGAAGTTGCTCAACCAGAACATAATCCACAGCCAGAAAATGAACCTGAACCAGAAAATGAACCTGAACCAGAAAATGAACCTGAACCAGAAAATGAACCTCAACCAGAACATACTACATCAGGCCATAACAACCAAAAATCACCAGAACATGACCAAGAGCAAGTCTCTGATACTTTTCATTCTGATGGACATGAACATGAGCAATCCCCACATCATGTGGCTACGGACAACTCATATGATTTACCTACACCTATCAAACACCATGTTCAACAAATCAATGAGACTCTGAATCTCGAAATCCTACAAAGAACCCCTCCTAACCAATCACAACATCTCCAACACCTTTTGCAGGATCTATCTATGGACTGCATATTTTTCCCACCTCACCTACCCTCAAGAATAGCCAATGAACCTCTTGACCAAACTCAGGATGACATTACTAATTTGCTAAAAGCCGTTGACAAGAATCTTAGGAGAATGTCCAGTGCCATTCCACACAGGTCCATTGACACAGCGCACATTGACAAAGAGTGTGACCTAATGGAACAAAATCTGGTTCTCATGCTTCGCTCTGTCAGGAAGGCGTACACTACAGACCTGAATTTGAGAAATGAGTTGGCAAGGAAGGAAGAGGAAGAGAGGCGTGAAAGGGAGAGATTGGAAGCTGAGGAAAGGGAGAGAAAAAGGTTGGAAGATGAGCGTATAGAAAGGGAAAGGCAAGCTGCTGAACAAGCTAGGCTAGCAGAGGAAGCTAGAAGAGCTGCTGAACAAGCAAGGCTTGAGCAACTGGCTAGAAATGCACCAGAGTATGCTCAGCATGTATTGGAAAATCAGGAAAATTTTCAGAGAAGACTTGATGAGCATTCCTCCATGTTGGCTGCTATTATGACTACTCTACAGAGCATCAATGCAAGATTGCCTCAGCAACCTGATCAACCTTAACCCCTAGGATTCTAAGCACATGTTCTGATTATTTGCTTAATGTCTATCATGTTCTGAAATCTATTTTGTAACTTGTTGAATATTTTTTTAAGTACTCTATTGCTTATTCAATTATCTTCTGTGTTCATTATTTATTTCTATGTTTATTATTTGTTGTCTATTTCTTTTATGCTTTCATAAATAATTTTGAGACAAAAATCAACACAAAGATTTCAAAGCTAAATAATGAGTTTATTCAATTGAAAATTGTTGATTACATAAGTTTCTATCCAACTTTTCACTTGGATCCTACATAAAACAGCTAGTCCTAAATCTAGCTTATTTGAATCTGAGGGAAATGGAAGAGTTCACGACATTCTCTTCATTTCCTTATTGGGAAATCAATGAAAAGTGATCTCATTGATTATGAAGAGAAGTACTCTTCCTTGGGAGGAACGTATGTACTCAAGAATTCCTTCCAATCAGAATCCCATTCAGATTCTGACTCAGATAAGGACTCTTGTTGTTTAGCCTTGGATCTCGTTTGATATTTGACTCTGACAGGAGCAGAAGTTGATGCCCTCATCTTCTGAAGTTTCTTCTTAGACTCTGAGTCATGTTGAATCTTCACTTTCTTCTTCTTCTCCTGCACTCTCTTACTTTTGATCACTTTTCTATCCTTCTCCATTGTTGATTTTTCACAATGAAATGGAAGTGTTGAGTGAAATGACAAAGTTCTTGGTCCTTATATAGTAGTTTCAAAATGGACAAGGTCTTGGTTCTTACGACAAGCCATTTAATTGGAGTAGTTGTAACCACCTTGACTGCATTGAAACTCTACTTTTGACCATTTTTTTTCAAAATTGTCATTTATTTCTTGTCAGTTTTATCTTTTTGGTTAATGACAAAAGGGGGAGTAAGAGCTGTTATATTAATTTATGAGATGCTAAACTGAAACCAAATTCCAAATTTTTATTTTTTGCGTTATTGTCTATATACAATATGATTTTGAGGAAAATATCAATTGAAATTTGAACTTCTGATACATGGTACGTATAAAAGAAAATTGCACTTTTCTTTCATAGGTATCAGACTTAGGGGGAGAGCTTGCAAACCTAGCCTCTGAAAGTCTAGTGTATTAGTTTAAGTTCAAAATTCAAATGAATATTTTTAAACTGATTTAATTAATCATTGCTGAACTTAGGGGGAGCTTGCAAAACTCATCAACCTAGGAGATGCTTGATAAATTTTATCAACAACCATTGTAAATTAATACTTGGTTTGTCATCAATCAAAAAGGGGGAGATTGTTGGAACAAAAGAGGTTCTGACAAGATCTAATTAAGTTTTGATGATAACAAAAGTATTAATATACAATAGGGTATACTAATTATTTAATCCAAGTGTGCAGATATTCAAGTTAATTTTATATTCATTTTGAGCACATTGGAAGCTCTGATATGGCAAAGCAAACTCTGATCAGAACTTGAAGACATCAGAAGATGCATATTTGGTTCATCAGAGGATGCAATTTTTTATTCATCAGAAGATGCATATCAGACTCTGATAAAGAGCAGTGAGAGCCGTTTTTGTCAGAAGAACATTCTCTGCATCAATGATTATACTCTGACATTCCAAAAGCTGATGGAATCAATCTTATCCACAGAAAAGTGACGTTAGTACTATTGTACGAACTCTTTACCTGATTTGGATAAAACTTTCTCTCCAAGATTGATCGCATACAAGGTTACCTGATTTGGATATCAAGGTACTATCTACAGCTGGCAAAATCTCACCGCGCTAATTCAAATCAAACACGCTCCACCTTCATCTATAAATTGGAGCGAGTTTGAAGCTTTGGGATACGACACTTGAACAATTTGAAAAGAGCTGTTACTCTGCCGAATTCATCCTAAAGCGCAAAGCTGCAAATACAACTTGAACTAATATTCAAAATCCAAGACTCCAGTTTCAGCTTCTGTTAATTCATTAGTTGAACCTTAGAATTTCGTATTAAGATTCTAAGTTTAGTCTTGTATCAAAAGTTGTATTTAATTTGTAACTGAACATTGATCTTCATATCAATTGTTCAGACTCTGTTTTTCTAAACTTGTGTATTGAAGTCTCTTGCCTGCGTGCTTGAGCATTAGGAAGTCTCTTGTTTGTTTACTTGAGCATTGGAAGTCTCTTGCTTGTGTGCTTGAGCAATTGTAATCTTTGGTGATTATAGTGAACTCTCTTGTAAGTACAAGAGGACTGGACGTACTCTCGGTTTGTGAGGGGAACCAGTATAAAAATCTCTGTCTCTATCTTTCTCTCCTTCTCTCTACCTTCAAAGTTATTCTTGATTGTGTTTTGTTTTCTAAACCGCTGCAAACTCTGATAAGTTCTCTGTAACTTAGAAGAAATTTTTAAATTACCAAAAACACAATTCAACCCCCCCTTCTTGTGTTTTTCACACCTTCAACATTGATTTGTCTGCCTATCCTTGGAAGATGGAGAATGATGTGGATGATCAGTAGCTTGAAAGAGATGGTTCAAAATGGATGATGGTATGCATGACCAGCAGCTTGAGAGAGCTGGCTCAAAATTGAGATTGGTGTGGACAATTGAGAGGGCAAAAGGGAGTCATTTTTGTGGCCACATTGATTTGTCTGCCTATCCTTGGAAGATGGAGAATGATGTGGATGATCAGTAGCTTGAAAGAGATGGTTCAAAATGGATGATGGTATGCATGACCTGCAGCTTGAGAGTGGTGGCTCAAAATTGAGATTGGTGTGGACAATTAAGAGGGGTGGAAAGTGGTTTATATAGAGTGAGAAGGCCAAAAGAAGAAGGACACTTGGTTGGCTGAGAAGCTTTCTTGCACCATTGGATGATCCCATGCATGTCACCAATCCTAAACTTGCTTGCCATGATCACAAAGAATGGATGCATAAATGGTGAGATGGATAGATTGGCCAATGAGACATGTGGAAAAATGGGATGATGGATGTTATATGTATGCTTGTACATGGAGTCCAATCCACTTGTCACAAAGTAACTTCCACCACCAAAGTCAAGTCATCTAGATCAACCAATGGAGCACACATACTTGGCAAATGCCAATTGTTAAAAAATGGCATGCAATGATTGGTCTTCAAATTCATGTTGGCAAGCCTCCAATGGTCAATCCAAGCAAGATGATGTTAAAGATGACATAGGTTGCTAGGGTTTTGGGTTGGTCATTAAGGTTTCAAGTCTAACTTTTAGTATAATTAAAGATTTTAAAACCCGAATTTTGAAACCCTAAACCTTAACTCTAATTTTAACCCTAAACCCTAACCCTAACCTTAAATGTTAAACCCTAACCCTAACTTTTAAACCCTAAACCTTAACCATAAACCCTAACCCTAATTATTAAAACCCTAAACCCTAACTCTAATTTCAACCCTAAACCCTAACCCTTATTTTTAAACCTTAATTTTATCTCTAACCCTAATTTTTAAACCCGAATTTTTAAACCCTAATTTTGACCCTAAACCTAACCTTTAACCCTTAAACCTAACCCTAACCTTTAACCTAAACATAATTTTCAACATAACCCTAACGAATGTATCTAAAGGCACTTAACCCTAACTCTAACCTTTAATCCCTAACCTCTAACCCCGATTTTAACCCTAACTAGTCTGCTGCCCGTGCGTTGCACGGGTTCGGGGAGATAGCATTATATGCCAATCATGGTTGATGCCAATCATGGTTGCTGCTGTTCAAAGAAGTTTATTAAGTTGATGATGGTAACTATACATGATTCATAATGAAGAAAGAAACATGATAAAATGAGCAAATGAAAGTATATTAGCAAAGTGATATGTAGTACAAAAGTGAGATATTATTAGAAGTACATTAAAGCATGAAATCCTAAAACATCATGTTGACATCTATAACATAAAGTAGTGTTCTGCTTGATAGAATGGCTTATGGTTTTCAGAGTTTGTTGGTGCAATTAAAGTGGTACGTAAGCCTATGAAAGGAAATATCTTTAGGTGCACTACAATATTGTTTGAATGTTCTGTAACACCGAATTTGAGAGTGACACCATCAGATAGCCTACGTGCTCTGCACAAATTGCGCCATTCACCAGAAATTTTGCAGTTATTAGGAGAACGTCCTTCGATTTCAAGAAGACACTTCCAGGCATATCCAAGCCAATCTACTATAGTGATATTGGAATTTTCATTAGGGAGTGCAATTTTGCAAAATCCATTCCAAGCAAGTTTCTGCATGTTATTTTATCAATTGATTAAGTGCGATATGAAGGACTGAATAATTTGTAGTAGATGAGAAATGATATAAAGTATTTACCAGGATGCCTGATCCCACATCTGTGGGATCTAGAGTTTTTTCGAGTGTATGGATAAACCCTGAAGGAGAGACAAAGTAAGTTACAGGGCCGCTTGTAAAACATGCATTGAGCTGTTCATGTAACATTAGTTTCTGTGGAGGGTTTGTTTTAGGGTATGTTATCTCAGCTCCGGTTATTCTCCAAACTTTTATTCGAAAAAGAGAAGGATTCATATATAAAAGAGTGAGCCATCCCCCGGGATTAAGGCGGTAGAAGTCTCTTAAACGTGTCCAGCCGCGAGTGAAATATATTTTTGAATTTTTTTTATCAATACATACTTGGATCTGATTTTTGTTTGGATCTTCTAGTATAACAGAGCTGCTGATATATGTGCCAATATCTCTTGTTAAGTATGCTGGTAACTTTGCGCGGGGCTGTAGTAAATTTGAAGTCATTAGTTTTTCTTATATATTTGGAAATGTCAAGTGAGTAACAACATTGTGAAGGAGGTTTGAAACTTACATTCATTGGATCAAAATCTACAAAGCATGTTTTTGTCATGATGGAGTAAGATTGGACAGTTGGATGTATTTCTATGAAAAACAAATAATCAAACAATAGATTATGATTAATAGATAGTCAATAAATGAAAAGTTCATAGATCAGGCTGCATGCATTTCTTAATTGAGGTTTTGCAAGTAAGATTGAAGTTATGATGTAGATCAAGAAAAGTTGTTGATACATGTAAGAATATCACAAAGCAAAAGAATAATAACATTACTTGCAAAAATACCAGAAATTTGCTAGAGATTAAAGGATGTACCTCTTAAATTAGTTAGAGTGTTTCTATTTTCTGCGTTGTTGTAATCCTGCACCGCCTGGTCAACAAAATTCATGATGCTCCGAGCAGTATCCAAGATCATAATTTGAAGAGTAGTGGTATGAACAGAAGGTTGGTGATAACTGGAGATAAGAGAAGATTGCATTAAATGAAATGGGAAGCATGCAAGAATGTGGACAGTTGTTATTCTATTCCTATGTTCTAATGGGCAGGCTGTATTCTGTCAAAAACTGTGATGATAAGTTGCATGCATTTTTATTGGTTTATGGAGGAAGTCATTAATTAACTGTTATATGTTGGCAGAAGGAGATTTTAAAAGAATTGAACAAAGAGAATTGAAAAATAATTGGCAAAATATATAAGTAAATAATATATGTTCTCATTAACCAAAGATTTTATTGATCATGGTAATATTTCATATAGCATAAATTACATAAGGTTGCGAAAAACTTCTTGATAAACTACATTGTCAGTTACATCCGTATCTTCGCTGTCAGCATCGGTAATTAGTATCTTCAAACCTTCTTTTGAGGTAACTCTAGACAGTGCGACATACAATTGTCCATGGGAAAAGATAGATTGAGGAAGATATAGTCCAACATGAGCAAGAGACTGCCCTTGACTTTTGTTTATTGTCATAGCATAAGAGACACTAAGCGGAAATTGCTTGCGTTGAAATTTGAAGGGTAATCTTTTGTCTGAAGTGAAGGAAAATTGATACGATAAAAGCAGCGGAATTTTAAAAATTTCCTTTTGTGATCCTTACGAATGGTCATGAATTGTGTTTAGAGTTTTACCTTTTGATTCGAAAACTCCCTTTAAATCAGGAACGGCTATCGAACACTTCGAATCACGAACAAGGTCACGAACAAGAACCTCGAACCGTCACGAACAAGGTCACCACCAAGTCACCAACGAATTTGATCACAAGCGTTAAAGGTATAACGCCTCTAGCCAGTCCACACGAACAACAACCTTCAATGGAGTGCTAGCTCCAATGGTTTGAAGGGTTAGGAGAAAGGAGGCACAAAATAAGGATTAGGGTTTTTCACAAAAACTCTAGAAAGGTGATTAGGGTTTCTCAAGAGGAGAGAACAAAGGCTCATGAGAATGAGTAACAAAAGTGTGTAACTATTTCTCCTTACCACAAGGGTTCTATTTATAGAACCACTTGCCATGACAAAATTACACTAAAGCCCTTTTAACTAAATGGGCTATAGTGGGCGCCATTCTCATGTAAATATGTCTAGTACATATTTGCACCCCCTTCTTGCTACATCATACCATATGATGTAATGCTCATTTTAATTACCATAATACCCTTATCATATTTCCTTATTTCTCCAAGGTGCACCGTACCTTACGGTGTTCCAATCTCACTAGATTGTTCTTATGTGTGTGACCCTGTAGGTTTCCGTAACGTTGACAATTATAATAAATCACTATTTATTATAATAAACAGTGAGCGGTATCTAGCAACACATCACTGCTACTCAAGTTACGAGAAATTAACATGTGATCTAAACATAAAAATTTGTGATAATATCAGTGTGTATAATTATCCCTTTGCCCTTATGTCTATATTGAACACAAGGCATACACAGTGTCATCCTTGTCCAGTTCAATATTGGGCCCGTGACATTTATCCTGTTATGCAGGATTGGCAAATTCCATCTAGGTCACTACTGTCCCTCAGCATGCTTCGTAAAGTACCCATCAACTGCATTTATAATTATCCTGTTACGGATAACGTTAGATCAGCAACAAAGTACTTCACTCCCCATCTAGGGTACAAAGTGGTTTCAGGTCTAAGGGTGGTCTACACCATTATCACCATGAGAGTAACTTATGACACTTTGCATAACTTTGCATGTAGTACTCTCATAGCGGGTCAATCCAGTATAAATATTACTCCTAATATTTATACCTACGTCAAGACTTGATAACTCCTTATCCCATGATCCATGAGATGTGATCATCAGTCTATCTTCATAATAGTCTTTATGCTTTAAGGTTATCCCCTTTACCTTAAAGCTCGACTACGGATACTTTAAGAATAGTGTCCTTATGGTTAATATTATCTCATGATTAAGTCACACTTAATTATTAAACGGACTTTCTATTCTAGGGACTTCATTATTTTGCAACCTTACAAACATAATAAAGAAATGCCATATTTATATTCAAATTCCTAAAGCAAATACTAAGAAAATAGATTGGCTCTTAGGGCTTACTCCAACAATCTCCCACTAGAACTAAAGCCAATCTAGGTTACTCTTGATACCTATAGACTTAGTACGCCCATCACGCTTCAACTGCGCAAGAGGCTTTGTTAGTGGATAAGGAACTATTTCCTATGTTGGTATCTTACGTATCTTCCAACGTTCTATTTCGATCTCTATCGAAATATATAAGTGTCTAAGTATATTCATGAATCGTCGGTGAGATCTATTCTCAAGTGTTCTTGTAAGATTAAACTATTACCATCACCAATGTGATTAATGTGACTTGTAACACCGGAAACATAGCTTTAGCTCAATCATGAGCCAAACGATCCAATCTTAAATACTCAAGTTATTTAACTGAAACAAACATATTACGAAGCTTATATTATAGCTTTCAATGCTTGTATTCAGCCATAATATATAATACATTGGTATGGAAACTTCCTTCATTATAACTTCCTTATAATGATCCTTCCCATACCTATCTATTTCAAGAAATAGGCCTTAGTTCCTTTAAGGTCCTTAGGGATATTCTTGAAGGTAAGTTAGTGTCAAACACTAATTTCAATTTTGGTACATAGGTTATTCCTAACTCTTTAGGAATTCTTGCCTAAGTGTTTCATCAAGAGTTATTTTCCTAGTCATGTCTCACATGTATAAGAAAAATGTCTTGATGATTAATATGATATCAGATATTATCACTCCCACTAAAACTTTGTATGCACAAGATTTATATTTGTCCTTCATTTGTTTTCCACAAAACTTTCAAAAGGAACAAATATTCAAATTTATTCGATCTAATCAAAATTAGATAGGTTTGTCCTTGTTAATTTGTTTTCATAAAACTTCATAAAAGGAACAAACAATAATTTAATTTTCTGAGAACTCTATCTAATCAAAATTAGATAGCTACAAGTTATATACCTTTCTAGCATCATTTGGATCAACAAAACCCTTACGTATATGTCCAACACTTATATATGAGGTCATTCCAATTAAGGAATGCAACTTTGTTATCCATCTACCAAAACATGTAGTACAACATTTAGCAGAAGCAATCAAATATTATAAGGTATTCTTAATACCATCCATATCAGTGTTAAAAAAGAATACTCACTTTCATCGTATGAGTCTTACTCATCTTGAAGACATAACCATTATCTACATAAGGTTAGTGTATATGGATTCTGTATGAGATTTCATGGCATTTAGCCACTTCTCATAATCTAGATCGTCTTACGACCTTTTAGAAAGTCAAAGACTCATCTCCCATGAGAATCATATCATATTGCTGAGTCATGATAAAACCATACTTTGTAGCCATATGTGATATGTTAGACTTATCTTGGATTTGTGCAACTTTAAAACAATGGTTCTTCAACAACCTTGAGGAACCGGTTTGCATTCCCTTTTAAATAAATACGTTTTGTGGTACTTGAATTTATTCAAGTTCTATATCACTCCCACTGTCTCTTTTAGAGACACACTCCCACTAGAGGAATGTTTCAAACCTAGCAACAAAACAACCTTTTGTCCTTAAGAGTGATATAGGACCAATATCCCTTTCTTTAGGATATTTCCACTTATTCATTCATTCATTTGGAATTAGATTTATCTAATAAATTTTAATTCAAAATTCTCATAAAGACAAACTTAGTACTCTTACCTCCATATCGCATATGGTGTCTTTGATGATCATTTTAAAAGGGAACTAATTGTGGGTGAAGATTAATTATAAGTAAAGAGATTTATAGAAAGAGTCAATATATAATTAAACTATCCTTAAATCATGTCAAACATGATGTGATAAAATAGTTATTATAGTCCTTTAATTAAGTATTTACTGATATGACTCATTCATATAACTTAAATACTTTTGTCGAGTTCTATTTTCTTCATTGTTGAATTTCTTTGACAAATTCAAAGATTTCTAATTGGTGTCATACACCTACCAACATCTAATGATTTTAATCATCAATGTTAATGAAGTAAAATAAACTCAATATACCAAATATGTTTAGTGGTCGACATACATCTCATGTATATTGTTCAAATAGGTCATGTGTTATTTTTATTGACACATCGAATATTTGTACTAAACAACAATGCTCTTGATATATTTAAGGTCCAAATCATATTTGGCTCTTATCACGATTGTTATAGATAACCCTATCAAGACCATGGAACCCTAGTCCATTACTTGACTTGGAGTAATAGTATAGAAGACTTTGCTTAAATGATAGGTCCATTACTTGTCTTATCATTTAAGGCTACAATTCATATATTGTCAATACAAGATATACAATTGCTACTTCTATTACTAGATGGAATTCAATAACAATTATTGTGTTCCATTTCAAACTCAATTTTAAGTCATTGCATAAGCTCTCATTATCAATGAAACAATTTTCATTCTAGATATGGGTTGACTTAAAATTATAGCCAATGTTCTAATTCTTTAAGCATCTCTATTTTCGAAAAATTGAGATTCAACATCTTGTATCATATACTTTTGATGTAGAAATAGAAATTTTGACTTTCTATAACAATATGTGCATTATTGAAGTCTCACTTCATACTTTTGGTTTGACTCTTCCAAGAACTATTTACGTCATTTTTATTTAATGGTCTAACCATAGCCGTTCTACTTTGACAACCATTTTGTACTATTCAAATAAGAGGAATATAAATCTTATTTATATTATATCTCAAATCTTTGATAGTGCAAATTAATTCTCATTCAACTCAACAAATTCCGGTAGATATTCAAAACAATTTTGTCTATATCTATTCCATTATAATTTGTTAGATTGATCCTATGACCAACTTTTTGATCCATTGAGAAATTTATCATACTCTAAAGTTCTTTCAAAAGGATCTTACTTGAGATTAAATGATCACATCATTTATTATATATTCTATATCTAGACGTCAACTTGATGTTTCTAACAAGTATCCCTTTTCCAATCTAGTTATAGTAGGTTGTTCACAGTTTATAGTTCAAGACTTATAGTTTTCTCGCATTTGAGAACAATTCTCAATTTGTACCAATACAGAAACTCCTTTCTGAAAATCTTGTCCTTCATAAGGACAACTTAATATGTATTGTATTTCGAAATTCTAATTACAGAGATATGTAAGATATTATGACTAAATCATATTTAATTTGGTCTTTAATTAAATACGCTCCCACTATTTTACTCAAAACAAATGACCCTCATCATTTGATTCGGAAAATCCCGTTGGAAGACTTTCTAGTGGGTCGAGATCCATATTTCACCTTGTCTCAAGTCTGCGTTAGGCAGATTACACAAGACTTAGTTATTTAATTAGGTAGGAACTCCTTCCAATTGCATCTCATACAATTCTCGAATATTTCAGTTGGGTGAATAACTCCTTATTCTAATTCATCATATGAATCGTTCCAAACTCTTGCTTCTAAACTCATATAATCTTATCATATTCAGTTTAGTTAAGTTCGACCCTAATTTTAGAAGTTGGATATTACAATTATCCCATCGCACCTTACCAATGTAAAACATGCACTTCGCGTTGGGCGAACCTACATTGTTCGATACTGGTCTTGATGAGTTCTAAAATTTGGAAAGCATAAACTTAATATCCACATATTTTATTATTAAAGAAAAATATACTTCGCGTTGGGCGAACCCATATCTTCTTTACTAATCTCTTATGTGTCTCTTGAGGGATTTTATTTAATTTGATCTCACCGGCTTATTTATCATATAAATCGTCACTCACATGCATCAACATACATAAATAAATAAAATGAAACAGTTATGGCCCCTAGCGCATTTGTTCTCCCAAGCCAATGAGAGAACCTAATCTAACCTAAAACGATCTATACTTCTCCAAGCATGATCTCCAAGGTTGACCTCCATTGTTCTTCTTCTTCATAATATTACATAATAATATAAAAGAATACTCGTTTTACATACGAGGGAGTGGATGAGAAGAGAATATAGAGAATAGAGATAAGGCACGACACGCAGGCCGTATTTAAAAAAAAAAAAAACAAATGCAATAAAATAAATAAACCAAGGCCATAACCGATCATCAAATATAATAATAACAAACAAACTTTATTATTATTAAAGTCTCATAATTAATTAAATCCGGCGATTGATCAAATCAGGTAAGTTTGATTCAAATATTTAATTCACAATTAAATATTTCGAATCAAAATTTGCTAAAATAAATAACATTATTTTAAAGTAGAATTAAATCTTTTGACAATTCTCCAAATATGGAAAATTATTTAATCAAAACCTTTTTGAATAAAATATTTCCAAAATTGGTAATATTATCTTTTAAAACAATTTTTAAAAATATTTCTAGAGATTTGAAATGATTTCATAATTAAATATATTTGTCAAATATGGAAAATTATTTAATCAAAACCCTTTTGAATAAAATATTTCCAAAATTGATGATATTATCTTTTGAAACAATTTTAAAAGATATTTCTAGAATTTTGAAACGATTTCAAAATTAAATATATTTATCATCTACTTTTCGCATCAACACTTGATACGTTTTGCAAATCCTAATTTTAATGACACAACATTTGTGCAACCCTTAATTGATCATCACAAATCATAACAATAAACATATTTATTATTATTATTATCAATTTAAGTCGTGTAGATTAATGAATTTAAAATTTTGGCGAACGGTCAAAATCGAAGCTGTCATCTGCGCCCCGCGCAGACTGTCCTGCGCCCCGCGCAGGTCTTCAGCAAAAAGTGATTTTGGTTCTGCCACCTGCGCCCCGCGCAGATGCCCTGCGCCCCGCGCAGGCCCGTGGGAAAAACCTAGTTTTTCGCGAATCCTAATGCAACAATTTCGTGCCGTCAAAACCTTTCATGATCGAAATTCAATATGATTGATTAACATGTCATTGCTTCACCATACTATTGTCGGATTCCAAAGCAAATGAACATGAACCAATTCAATATCAAATAACTTTCATAATTTGTTTTATTGAACGAAATTATTAACGGTATATCACATACACCATTTTGCATTACGATTACTTATATCATATATATGTTTATGGCTGTTCTTGATTGTGTAACCTTAGGACAATTAACATATCGCATGCTTCACCATACAAGTGTCGGATTCCGAAGCCGTTTCAATGTTAATTACCCAATTCATACACAAAACTTACATCACATGTAAGTATTGACCGTTCTTGTTCGTGTAACCTTAGGACAATCAACATATCGCATGCTCCACCATACAAGTGTCGGATTCCGGAGCCGTTTCAATGTTAATCATCCAATTTATACACAAACACCCGTCAAATTTTAATTACTCGATTTTAATCTTTTATTAACCGTTTTAATCATATTAAAACTGAATTCATGAATTTAAACAAACATCAATTCATGGTTTCGTAAGTGGCTCTGATACCACTGAAGGAAAATTGATACGATAAAAGCAGCGGAATTTTAAAAATTTCCTTTTGTGATCCTTACGAATGGTCATGAATTGTGTTTAGAGTTTTACCTTTTGATTCGAAAACTCCCTTTAAATCACGAATGGCTATCGAACACTTCGAATCACGAACAAGGTCACGAACAAGAACCTCGAACCGTCACGAACAAGGTCACCACCAAGTCACCAACGAATTTGATCACAAGCGTTAAAGGTATAACGCCTCTAGCCAGTCCACACGAACAACAACCTTCAATGGAGTGCTAGCTCCAATGGTTTGAAGGGTTAGGAGAAAGGAGGCACAAAATAAGGATTAGGGTTTTTCACAAAAACTCTAGAAAGGTGATTAGGGTTTCTCAAGAGGAGAGAACAAAGGCTCATAAGAATGAGTAACAAAAGTGTGTAACTATTTCTCCTTACCACAAGGGTTCTATTTATAGAACCACTTGCCATGACAAAATTACACTAAAGCCCTTTTAACTAAATGGGCTATAGTGGGCGCCATTCTCATGTAAATATGTCTAGTACATATTTGCACCCCCTTCTTGCTACATCATACCATATGATGTAATGCTCATTTTAATTACCATAATACCCTTATCATATTTCCTTATTTCTCCAAGGTGCACCGTACCTTACGGTGTTCCAATCTCACTAGATTGTTCTTATGTGTGTGACCCTGTAGGTTTCCGTAACGTTGACAATTATAATAAATCACTATTTATTATAATAAACAGTGAGCGGTATCTAGCAACACATCACTGCTACTCAAGTTACGAGAAATTAACATGTGATCTAAACATAACCTCTTGTGATAATATCAGTGTGTATAATTACCCCTTTGCCCTTATGTCTATATTGAACACAAGGCATACACAGTGTCATCCTTGTCCAGTTCAATATTGGGCCCGTGACATTTATCCTGTTATGCAGGATTGGTAAATTCCATCTAGGTCACTACTGTCCCTCAGCATGCTTCGTAAAGTACCCATCAACTGCCTTTATAATTATCCTGTTACGGATAACGTTAGATCAGCAACAAAGTACTTCACTCCCCATCTAGGGTACAAAGTGGTTTCAGGTCTAAGGGTGGTCTACACCATTATCACCATGAGAGTAACTTGTGACACTTTGCATAACTTTGCATGTAGTACTCTCATAGCGGGTCAATCCAGTATAAATATTACTCCTAATATTTATACCTACGTCAAGACTTGATAACTCCTTATCCCATGATCCATGAGATGTGATCATCAGTCTATCTTCATAATAGTCTTTATGCTTTAAGGTTATCCCCTTTACCTTAAAGCTCGACTACGGATACTTTAAGAATAGTGTCCTTATGTTTAATATTATCTCATGATTAAGTCACACTTAATTATTAAACGGACTTTCTATTCTAGGGACTTCATTATTTTGCAACCTTACAAACATAATAAAGAAATGCCATATTTATATTCAAATTCCTAAAGCAAATACTATGAAAATAGATTGGCTCTTAGGGCTTACTCCAACATGAAGGGACTAACGACAATCTTGGAATAAAGACCCTATCACCGATATTACTGCCAGATATTATTCTTGCTTCAATCACATAAGTCCCTAGCCTTGTAACTATCAATCGAGTACCATTGCACAATCCGGAAGTCGGAACCATGTTTCTCATCAACATTACCGGAGCACCGATCTTCAACCGTAGTTTGTGATTTGGAAGCCCAGAAGAAACAATGGTGTTTAGAAATTCAGGCGTGTGCACATCATATGGGATGTCAATGCATGTGTCAGAACTGCATGGAGAATCATAGCTAAGGTAGGTCTTCTCCTCACCTGGTATGCGGTCTAAAATGTATTCATTGACCGAATCGACAATTGTGTTCTTAGGTGCCAATATTGCCCGGTTGCAAAAGAAGGAAGGATCATGCATGTTATGCAATAGATTTGGATAGGTGGTTTTAACTATATCTGCCAGTGGATCACCAGTTGTTGGAATTAATAGATCATGGGGCATTTGTACCTTTATATAATCGTCGTCCGCATCTCCAATGCTCCCATCTCCTATTCCTAAAATCCACTCAGAAAAATGCCTTCTATCCTCTATATCCGCATCTGTGCATCCTGACAATAATCTCATGTTAGTTGTTAATGTAAGGACTTCACAATGTCTCCACAAAGGAGAAGAATTGATAGTTGCTTTAACAATCTCATGCCTTGTTCCTTTAGGTATAACAGGAAGTATTTGTCGAAAATCACCACCAAGCACAACAACTTTTCCGCCAAACGGATGAAGCTTATCCTTCATTATATCCTTCAAAGTACGATTAACAGCCTCAAAACAGTGCCTGTGCATCATTGGTGCCTCATCCCATATAATCAGTTTTGCGCGCCGTATCAGTTCAGCTGACGGGTCCTTAGGTCATATCTCACATGTTGAATATTCATCAATATTAATAGGAATGGAAAATCGCGAATGGGCTGTTCTCCCGCCAGGAATCAGTAAAGCAGCAATGCCACTTGACGCAGCTGTGAGAACGATTTCTCCTTTTGACCGTAATGCAGCGGACAATGCTCTCCAAATATATGTTTTACCAGTGCCACCATAGCTATACAAAAAGAAGAAACCTGGTTTTCTCTTATCAACCCTTGCCATGATTGCGTCATATATTCTTTTTTGTTCAGCAGTCATAGTGGACATCAGTGTACTGTGTTCTTTGGATAAAGATAACCTATCATAATTTAGTTCATCATAGATTAATCTATTTCCCACGTCACACAATAATCCAGCTTTTGGTTGAGGCATGCCGGCATAGTCCTTCAAGCTCTTGCCACCACATTGCAACATTGTTTCGATTTCAGCCAAGGCATAATTTTGAAGTTGTTCAGGAGTTAAGACCAAATCTGCAAAATTTAAGGATGAAAACGAATATTATTGTAATGAAAAGGCAATAAAATAGCACTATCAAGATAGAATTGTACACAGAGAAAATTTACCAGGAATACAGTGCATGCGCCTTTGCTTTCGTTGAATATCATCGCTCAATTCCTCCAAAGTACTGTTCCACACAGTTCCTGGTTGATGCAATTGATTTGAGAGTAGGAGTGCTGCAAATAAACTACGGAGATAGAAACCATTTCCCCAAAAACCAGCCTCCTTGATTGCTTGGACAAACTCTCTATCATCATTCATCAAGCCTAATGCAAAACAGACATCCTTGTAATTGCTGTATTTAACATTATTAACCGTCATAAGTTCATCGTAAGATGTGGGACCTCTTGCATATTCAAGCAAGGTCTTGAGATAGAACTTTGGACCAGATCCAGGAGGAACATAATGGAGTCGTCCGATGGAGAACCCTTGCTTCCGCGGTTTCCATTCACGTGTATCCTTCTTCAACACGAATTTTGTAGAAAATTCAGCATATGTGAGTTCCCGTGCATAAGGATACTTTTTGTTTGCCTCCATCCAAGCTATAAATTTTGTCCGTTTAGCATATGCCTTAGAAACAATGTCCTCTATAGAAGCATCATCCGGGAAAATGATGGATTGTTCATTTTCAATATGAAAATCTAATCTTTCAACGGACGGGTCTCTATAATTGACATCAAAAACAAAAATCCTCCAAACAGCTTTGCATGCAGATAAATATCTACAGTCATAATACATTTTTATCTCATCCAATACCCGAGGATTATCCTTATTGTTGGAAGCATGGTAAAATCCAGCGGTTACCCGGTCATGTCCCTTGTTGACATATTTAAATAAGTACTTGATGGATCGTGATTGATTGCACCATTCCACATTGATATGAGCGTTATATTTCAATAACAGATATTTGTTGTATGGAACAACAAACCTATTGTCAGCAAATGCTTTGCCTTTTTTAACACACATTCCATTGTCTCTTCTCCTATACACTGGATAACCTCCAGGGTCAATAACTGTAGTATTAACAAACTTCTTTGGATAATATTTAGCACATCTTCCTTTTTGCATGCATGGAGAGTTTGTGCTTGGAACACTACAGGGACCATGTATCATGAGCGATGTCACAATTTGAAATAGCTCAGGTTCCTTATCCTTATCTGGGATTTCTGCAGATATTATTTTATCAATCTTTTGAGGCTGATCAATCTTGGATGTTGCTTTCAAAAAAACCAAGATATGGGCATGAGGAAACCCCCTCTTTTGAAACTCGATTGTATAAACAACTGCATCACAATTAAATTCATATGAATAATTTCGCAACTGATAAAAAGAAATTAGTATGACTCGTATGAGAACATTAACAATAATAGACTAATACCTGCTTGAGTTTGACCAAAAATGTGTCCTTTCTTGATATCTTTTAAAAGTTGATCGAGTTTGATTTTGAAGAGTCGACTCACCAGATCAGGTCGATCAGCAGGTGTCAACCGATGCGTGTTCAAAAAATCTACAACTTCGGGCCATTTATGGTTGCAAGTGAATGTGATAAATAAATCGGGATATCCAGCCCAAGAACATATAGCCATGGCATCCTGGTAGTTTTGTATCATATATCTGGCTCCTCCGACAAAACTTGCGGGCAAAACAACTCGCTTTCTAGTATTAGATCCATCGATATCTCCTCGAAGAATTGCTTCAGTCAGTCCTTTGTACATATCAACTCTAAGATCTTGTTGATGGTCCTTCAAGTACTTCAATCGTGCGGATTCTATGGTACTAAAAGAGTCAACCAAAAATTGATGGAAAAGTCTCCTTGAGAAAACAATAGTTGAGGCATCTGGCTGCCTTTGCTAGATTCTATACCCAACCCATTCTAAATGGGTTATGAACTTCCTCTTTCTTGTTTCTTTTCTCGGGTTGTCTCTAAACTCAATGTCCCTTCTATACCCATCCTCTCCTCTTGGAAATAACAAAGGATACTGCAATGGCCAGTAAGAAGGTTGAAAGGTAGAAATCCGCTTTAGAAGACCAGACTGAATTTCAACAATTACATCCCTTTTAGGATTCTCACCATCAAAGTCACCAACAATTAAAGCCGCCACCTCAGATGCAGTTGGAAGATTATACCTCCTACCATCACGTCCTCTCTTCCCCAATATTCTAAGCTTAATAGAAGGAGGATTATGTGAATGAAGTGTATCACGAATCATGTTGTATGTATGAACATATTGATTATCACAGTTGTCAAGAGCTTCCCTTATTTCCCTAACAATTGAAGATCTAAATGCCATAGAGTCTTCTTCCATCCTGAAAAGTAAAAGATCACTTTTATTATATACCAAAAGAATCCAATAAATATAAGCATGATATTGATGCAAGTTTAGTAAACTTACCCAACAACTGCCATTCGGTTTGATATCTCGTTGGTTGTGTCATATATATATAATTGTGCGAACTTAGGTGATTCTCCTGGCATTGGCAATAGGCTCCCAATATGATGGTAGTTTTCACCATTCATTACAAATATAGGAGGAGAATGACCATCATTCAAAGTCGTGTCAATTTTGCCACCAATAGATGTGAAAGCAAACATACTGTTGAAAGATCGAATATTTTCCAAAAAAAAATTGCTTTTCCGATCATGCGAGTGATATAAACGATGCAACGGTTCAGGTAAACGTTGGCATGACACAAGTTCAATATCTCCTTGGCTGCAACAGAGGGAAAACCTTGGATTTTTTTTTGGGCTTTTCTTGAGCCGCTCCTCAAGCCACATCAATGCACCACAGTATTGACAAACACATTTTGGCTGGCCAATATTTGAATATCCACCTGGTCCATTGGATGTACAAATATGTATAATATTAATATTTTGTTAGTATAATAAAACAATTACAATTGGATAAATTTTATATTGATAGGCTGGAAGATATTACTTGTATTAGACATGCGAGATTCATAGTTGCTATCATCATCGCTATCTAGATCAGAGTCACTGCTTCCCAAATCTGCATGCAAATTTGGCTCATCATAATAGACCACAGTAGGGTGAGGTATCAGTTATAAAGATTAAACAAATTTGTGAGGAAATAGTACCAGAATTGGATGGTATATCAATTTCCTCGCACTTGGTTGTGCACACCGTTTGATTGACTACATTGTTTAGGTCCAATGAATCCGGACGATCTGTGATTCATGTGCATGTGTTGATTTTTTAAAAAAGTCAAGAAGTGAGTTCTAAAAACCATAACCAAATCCATTTTAAGGCTACAAAAATTGATGGCAGGTAAATGTTAAATAAGATGGCTAGTAGGTAATACCGGAGTTGCATGGTAAATCAATGGTGTCGCAATTGGTTGTGTACATTATTTCGTTGTTGACAGTGGTCGAGTTTGATAAAACATAATGATCTGAAAGTAATATGACTGCATGAAGAATTATATTGCAAGAATAAAATAAAGAATATGGTCAGAAAAAAGTTAATACCAGGATTGCATGGCATATAAAATTCTTCAGAACTGGTTGTACACATCATCTGATGATCTGCAAGGTTGTTGCATATTTGATTCCACAATTAGTTCAAAAAAATACAAAACATATAAGGTTGAAACAAATGTCATGGATGATATATGAGGCATCTTGATCCATACAAAAGAGGCTTGACATAAATTAGTTGAGATGCAAGGAGTAATAGAAGGAAATGATAGGCTTAAAGTAGCACCTGATGATTGAGAAGTGCTGGTAAAAAAACATCGCTCTGGTGTTCTCAGTCTTTTAGAAGATTTCTCTGCTATTGAATCCATCTTGAGACAAAGTGTGGCCATGCATGTGAGAATAGTGTCTTATTGGCATTAGGATGATAGGAATTGGCCAAAGTATCATCCAATCCAATCATGACACGTGGATGAAACTTATGTATGTACAATCACCCATTATCAAAATACAATTGTTGCATCCAATGGATTTTCAGCATTATAAATAAGTGAGACTGCTTAACTTGTAAAAAGGTTATAGTATGCATGGTATTTATTAAGATCCTTATATGTTGAAGGAATAATTGGTTGATTATTGATTGCCATAACATGTTCAAAACAGTTGCTGCATCTATGGATTTACAGAATTATAAATTAGTGAGACTGCTAAACTTGTAAAAAGATATCAGTGTGCATGGTATTTATCAAGATCCTGACATGTTGTTTGATGTGTTTATCACACATGAGTTATAGTCTGATGATATTTATATGAATGGAGCGTACTCAATGAACATGTGGCAATTCTAAAAGAGCAACCAAATAGTAACAGGAAACATAAGTTAACACATTATATATTTATTCTAATCATACAGAGTAATACAAAGATCTTACTAAAAACTTAATTAGAAACATAGCACTGTCTGACACTTAAATTATTCTGGCTCCTTTCTAAACCTAAAGGAGTACTGGCTCCAACATTCTTGGCTGATGAAACTTGAGCTGGATCAAGAGGAGGAAGTTCTCCAGAAGCATTAGATGGTTCTTTGGCAGAAGATGCACCAACAACTTCAACATTGGACAGTTTCTTCCCAGCTGATCGGGTTACAATATGGTTTGGTGGTGTGATACAATTTGTATTAGTAGCAGATGGCTCTCCAGCGATAGTGGTTGGTTCCTTAGCAACACATGGTTCAAGACCTTTTTGGCCGACAGATGCTTTTCCAACAGATTTAGTGGCTGGCATGGGGGATGAGCTAACATCCTTAGCAATAGGGGCATCACAATCATCCACAATAGCTAGTTTCCTTCCAACAGATCTTTTTCCAATACTCTTAGTCGGAGACTCTGATTCTTTGGTAGCAGGTGACTCAACACCGTCAATGGTGGAGATATTTGCTTTAGATACCTTGCTTGTTGGGGTGGTGGCTCCATCAGGTAAGGCCACAACCTTGTTGCATGTTGATTCCTCGCCATCTAAATCACCCTGGACTCAGAATTTGTGGGATAATTAGATTCATAAAATGATGCATAATCAAACTCAATCGTATATAATCTAAATAGTCCAAAACATACCAAGGAAGCATCATCCAGTAAGACATGATTTCCATCATCACCAAGCTAACGAAACAAAAATAAAATAGAATCAGTAACATGAAACTATGTTAAAGTAAAAACAGTGTAAACAAATTATAATTGGATGTTAATTAAAATGTACATTTATTCCATAAAGAGTGGTGAAACGATTGATAACTTCTTCATCGTAAGATAACTTTTTCACGGTATAACCGCGCCAGTTGCGAAATAAATTAGCATCCATAACCTCCACTTTAAAAAGCATACGCTTGTTAACAAAGACATCCAGCTCATGTGGGTAAGCATCAGAATTAGACCCCTATCAAAATGTTTGGAAGTACAAATATATATGAATAATGGAAACACTTTGCAATGGTAAAACACAAAGAGAATGAGACATTACACTGTTCATATCATCGAGGAGATCTTGTGTAGTCCTTCCTATAAATTGAGTAACCACACGATCAAACATTATAAAAGTTATTGAACCTGTATCATCCATAACTTGAAGATTAACCTTGAACCTGCACAATTGAAAGATAAAAAAACACAACAGTCAATTAATAGCAATGGACATTCAATCAACAAAAAAGAAAAATAAAAACAGTAAGTTCAATACCTAGGAACTGCAGTCCTTGGCATGTTGCATTTAATGCAATAAAGTTGACCTCCCATGAAAGTGATCCTGGATGCACACTTTGTGCATGCTTGATAAAACCAACCCGACTCATTGTCAATCTCACATGCCCAAGCTAAAACAGTGCCATAACATTTCTGGGAGGACAAAATCCAAAACTTGTTAAATGCAAATTCATTGTAATCATAACCCAAAATCCAAAACAAAATATAACCTCGGTGGATTCAATTAAATCCTCAATGGTCATTCTTCGAGTTTGCATTAAATCATCAGCAACGCTCAGCACAGCTGGGCCGGATACTTGACTAAGAACCTGGGTCAGTTCTACATTTGTAGCATTCATCCTACATGCAAGCAAGGGAAACGGTTGGGAATGGAATTGTAGCTAATGGATTTCAAAAAATATTAAGTAAGTTTATCACCTTTGTATATAATCTGTGACTTCAGGAATATCTGCATTAAGCATCAACTTAGTTCCATAAAAAGCATTTGAAATTCCCATAACCCCTAAATCAATCAACAACAATAAATCAAACTAAATCCAAGCTAAAATCTCAAAAAGGAGATACAACAATATCTGCACATCCTTACCAAGATACTTTTTTAGTTTGCAAAGTTGTATTATAATTACTACTGGTAGGGATGGATCATGAGTGTCCAAGAATCGTTGCATTAATAAAGCATAATCATCCCATAGAGTGCAATGTACTCTATTGCCTCTATAACAACAGTAATTTTAATGTGTTAGAAAAACACATGTGATTATTTTGCAAGTGAGCTATAGGAAATGTTGCAAAGAAAATATGCTTACTCTAAATCCTCGAGGGTAGCATCAATGATCTTACTTATCTTTCCATTTTTCTCAGTTTCCTTGATGTCATTCTTTTCGACAACATGTCCAATAACATCTACAATAGATAAATCATAGGGACTTAAAGAAGAGGCAAAATGATGGAGATAAGTAATGAAGACGGATCAATGAGATGGAAATGTTACCAAGCAGTTGATCCTCATTTGTCTTGGACAGTATTTCTTCAAAAGGCATAAAATCAAATTGATTTTGGGGCATCCCAGTCCCAGCTATTCTGAAAACTTTAGTCCTACGCATAAAATTAACCTTGTGTTTGTGAAGAGTGCTTCTGAAAGCAACATCGTTCTTGGCAACCATAAATCTCTCAAAGACACAAGCACATCCCTCCCTAATTTGATCCTTAAACAGAGGAATCAGATCTTTACGAACAGTTGCATGAATTTTTCCACACTATAGAAAGCAGCAAATTGTGTAAAAAAATTAGCCCCAGAATAAAAAAATTTCAAGCTAATAATGGCCAAAATCTTAACTTACATCTTGATCAAGGAAAATCATATGGATTGCTCCCTCCTCCGCAAGATTGTTACAATCTGGAGTAGTCCAAAGATTGATCACACGAACTTCCAATTCAAAATCAATCTTTCCAGCAGAAATCTCAGCAACCTTGGTCTTCTACAGGTACATTCCTACACACAAAACAAAAATATGAATGTTAACCTGCAAAAAGAAACTAAGTTATTGTTGAATACAACAAATATGCATTCTAACCTGAATTAGCCATTGGGAAGATAAGAGCAGAGAAGTTGAGAGATGAAGATGATGATGATTGATATGTGAGGAGATGGTATGCATTTATAGTACATGAGAGTGAAAGTGCCACACTGTAGAGAGGCATGCATGTCTAACATATGTCAACGAATTAACATCCTAAAAACCACTGCACAGTATCTGGGGTGGCATAGATATGAGAATAAACTCAGAAATGCAGAATGAATGAAAAGAAACATTAGGGTGTTGTGTGCATGCTTAACATATGTCAACAAATTATTATAGCAGAACAAATGCAAATTATTTTCCATAAGCTAATACTACTATTATTGTCAAAGAATCTTTTAACCAAAATTAGTGAATGAATCCATTATGAGGATGGCGCTTATTGGTTGCATGTCCTTTATTCCTATTGCACAAAGCTAATATTAACTGTTAATTGGGATACCATTGGCCAACCACCAACCAATAAAGTCACATTTAAAGGAAGTCACTAATGCTTGGTTATTAAGTTAGTAACTTCCAAGGAAAACTATTCATCAGTCATTGTTATTTATAGTAGCTCTAAATCAACCACAAATCTTCATTTTCAACACGCAAAGGCCTGAGGTAAAAATGCTTTCATCACATATGAAACTAATCAGGAAGATCAAAAGGATGCTCATAGAAGGTCCTGAACACTGTTTGGAAGAAGTTGGGAAATTTTCAAATCTTGTCAACAAACTCAACATTCATACATTTAGCCTCTCATCCAAACAATTGAATTTCATGTGTTGTGTGAACAAATTGAAAAAAGAGATGTTGACAGATGCTCCACTATTTCTATTTGTTAATATAGCCAAGCAGCAAAACCACAAAGCAATATCAATGTTGTTTGATGAAATCTGGCTTTTAAAAGAGCATATGCGCATGTATGAAGGAAATCTGGCTGCATTTTTTTATGAAGAGCAAACTATTGGGTATCAAATGCTGGAGCCTGGACATTACTTATCTAAGCTGAAGATGAGAGCAATAGAGATCAAGGAAAACATTCAAGAAGATATCATCAAACTGCTTGACAAAAGGAGAACTCTTATGGCTCGTGAGATGGAAATGGGGGAACTTGGAAAGGATTTGTCAACAATAATAGACAAACAAAATATTGCGAATTCTTTCATGGAAACTATATGCAATTTATGGATTGTTGCTACTGAAGCTGGGAATCTTATGTAGGCTGTGAGCATAACATTAAATCATTTGTGAGATTCATGGGATGAACTTTTGCTGTTTTTAAATATATATGTAGCTTGAAGTTGTTTCTTTTATCTAAATGTCTAAGTTAAGTAATCATGTCTTTGTTGCTCCATTTGCTTGTCCAATGAATGTAATATGACCAGAGAAATTATATTATTAAAACTTCTTTAGTATTTCATATAAATGAACATGAATCTATGCTACAATTAGAGAACACAATCTTAGTTAGAGTCTAAGTTATTACATTTTATGGATACAGGGCAAATGGTAATCAAATGAAGTAAATAAGCTGGCAAACGAACTATAGTTGCAGATAGATGAAAACCTCATGAATGCATAGAGCTGTCATTCCATTGTCCATTCATATAGTATGTAGGACATAGCTATAAGAAGTTTGCATCTTCACATATATATCAACAATCCAAATAGAAATTGCTGAAAATAATTCCACACAGCTATCTAATTTCTTAAATAAAGCACAAAACATCACACCATTTGGACTTAACATAGATATAGCACAAGAATAGAACACAAAGTTAAAGATTACAAATATTGGTGCACACAGACCACATACAAAACAACACTACTTGAACACACTTGATCAAAGCCAAAAAACTTAGCTTCTAACATTAGATATATAGCCTCATTACTAATAACTTTCAAAGACTGGTGCATATGAAGGTGTGAAAAACACAAGAAGGGGGGGGGGGGGGGGTTGAATTGTGTTTTGGGTAATTTAAAAATTTCTTCTAAGTTACAGAGAACTTATCAGAGTTTGCAGCGGTTTAGAAAACAAAACACAATTAAGAGTAACTTTGAAGGTAGAGAGAAAGATAGAGACAGAGATTTTTATACTAGTTCCCCTCACAAACCGAGAGTACGTCCAGTCCTCTTGTACTTCCAAGAGAGTTCACTATAATCACCAAAGATTACAATTGCTCAAGCACACAAGCAAGAGACTTCCAATGCTCAAGTATACAAACAAGAGACTTCCTAATGCTCAAGCACGCAGGCAAGAGACTTCAATACACAAGTTTAGAAAAACAGAGTCTGAATAATTGATATAAAGATCAATGTTCAGTTACAGAATAAATACAACTTTTGATACAAGACTTAACTTAGAATCTTAATACAAAATTCTAAGGTTCAACTAATGAATTAACAGAAGCTGAAACTGGAGTCTTGGATTTTGAATATGAGTTCAAGTTGTATTTGCAGTTTTGTGCTTTAGGATGAATTTAGCAGAGTAACAGCTCTTTTCAAATTGTTCAAGTGTCGTATCCCAAAGCTTCAAACTTGCTCCAATTTATAGATGAAGGTGGAGCGTGTTTGATTTGAATTTGATGCGGTGAGATTGCGCCAGCTGTAGATAATACCTTTGATATCCAAATCAGGTAACCTTGTATGTGATCAATCTTGGAGAAAACGTTTTATCCAAATCAGGTAAAGAGTTCGTACAATAGTACAAACGTCACTATTCTGTGGATAAGATTGATTCCATCAGCTTGTGGAATGTCAGAGTATAATCATTGATGCAGAGAATGTTCTTCTGACAAAACGGCTCTCACTGCTCTTATCAGAGTCTGATATGCATCTTCTGATGAATAAAATTTGCATCCTCTGATGAAACACATATGCATCTTCTGATGTCTTCAAGTTATGATCAGAGTTTGCTTTGCCATATCAGAGCTTCCAATGTGCTTTTAATGAATATAAAAATTAACTTGAATATCTGCACACTTGGATTAAATAATTAGTATACCCTATTGTATATTAATACTTTTCTTATCATCAAAGCTTAATTGGGTCATGTCAGAACCTCTTTTGTTCCAACAATCTCCCCCTTTTTGATTGATGACAAACCAAGTATTAATTTACAATGGTTGTTGATAAAATTTACCAAGCATCTCTTAGGTTGATGAGTTTTGCAAGCTCCCCCTAAGTTCAGCAATGATTAATTAAATCAGTTTAAAAATATTTATTTGAATTTTGAACTTAAACTAATACACTAGACTTTCAGAGGCTAGGTTTGCAAGCTCTCCCCCTAAGTCTGATACCTATGAAAGAAAAGTGCAATTTTCTTTTATACGTACCATGTATCAGAAGTTCAAACTTCAACTAATATTTTCCTCAAAATTATATTGTATGTAGACATAACTGAAAAGAATTAAATTTTGGAATTTGGTTTCAGTTTAGCATCTCATAAATTAATAACAACTCTTACTCCCCCTTTTGTCATTAAACAAAAAGATAAAACTGACAAGAAATAAATGACAATTTTGAAAAAAAATGGTCAAAAGTAGAGTTTCAATGCAGTCAAGGTGGTTACAACTACTCCAATTAAATGGCTTGTCGTAAAAACCAAGAACTTGTCTATTTTGAAACCACTATATAAGGACCATGAACTTTGTCATTTCACTCAACACTTCCATTTCATTGTGAAAAATCAACAATGGAGAAGGATAGAAAAGTGATCGAAAGTAAGAGAGCACAGGAGAAGAAGAAGAAGAAAGTGAAGATTCAACAAGACTTAGAGTCTAAGAAGAAACTTCAGAAGATGAGGGCATCAACTTCTGCTCCTGTCAGAGTCAAATATCAAACGAGATCCAAGACTAAATAACAAGAGTCCTTATCTGAGTCAGAATCTGAATGGGATTATGATTGGAAGGAATTCTTGAGTACATATGTTCCTCCCAAGGAAGAATACCCCTCTTCATAATCAATGAGATCACCTTTCATTGATTTTCCAATAAGGAAGTGAAGAGAATGTCGTGAACTCTTCCATTTCCCTTAGATTCAAATAAGCTAGATTTAGGACTAGCTGTTTTTATGTAGGATCCAAGTGAAAAGTTGGATAGAAACTTATGTAATCAACAATTTTCAATTGAATAAACTCATTATTTAGCTTTGAAATCTTTGTGTTGATTTTTGTCTCAAAATCATTTATGAAAGCATAAAAATAATAATCAACAAATAATAAACACAGAAATAAATAACGAACCCAGAAGATAATCAAATAAGCAACCAAGTACTTAAGAAGAAAATAATATTCAACAAGTTACAAAACAAATATCAGAAGTTCAAAACATGGTAAATCATTAAACAAATAATCAGAACATGTGCATAGAATCATAGGGGTTAAGGTTGATCAGGTTGCTGAGGTAATCTTGCATTGATACTCTGAAGAGTTTCCATAATAGCAGCCAACATAGACGAATGCTCATCAAGCCTTCTTTGAAAATTATCCTGATTTTCCCTTATGTGCTGAGCATACTCTGGTGCATTTCTAGCAATTTGCTCAAGCCCTGCTTGTTCAGCAGCTCTTCTAGCTTCTTCTGCTAGCCTAGCTTGCTCAACAGCTTGCCTTTCCCTTTCTATACACTCATCCTCCAATCTTTTTCTTTCCCTCCCCTCAGCTTCCAATCTTTCCCTTTCACGCCTCTCTTCCTCTTCCTTCCTAGCTATTTCATTCCTCAAACTCAAGTCTGTAGTATAAGCTTTTCTGACAGAACGAATCATGAGTACCAGATTTTGTTCCATAAGGTCACACTCTTTGTCAATGTGTGCTGTGTCAATAGACCTGTGTGGAATAGCACTGGACATTCTCCTAATATTCTTGTCAACAGCTTGCAGCAGGCTAGTGATGTCTTCCTGAGTTTGGTCAAGAGGTTCATTGATAATTCTGGAGGGTATGTGAGGGGGGATAAATATACAGTCCATAGAGAGATCTTGCATAAGGTGTTGAAGATGTTGTGATTGGTCAGGAGGGGTTTTTTGTAGGATTTCAAGATTCAGAGTCTCATTTATATGTTGAACATGTGTCTTGATAGGTGTAGGTAGATCACATGAGTTGTCCACAGCCACATGATGTGGGGATTTCTCATGGACATGTTCATCAGCATGAAGAGTTTCTGAGACTTGATCTTGGTCAGGTTCTGGTGATGTTTGGTGGTCATGTTCTGATAGGTTATGTTCTGGTGGAATTTGATTTTCTGGTTGGGTAGTTTCTGGTTTAGTATTTACTGGTTGAGGTGTTTTTGGTTGTTCTTGTTGTGGTGTTGTGGTAGGAATTTCTTGATGGTTGGGGGATTTTTCAGGTGGAGGTGATGGGGTTTTATCAGAATCTTCATCAATTGACAGTTGAATAGCAGGTGCAGTGCTTGTAGAAGCTTGCGCTGCATCATTGCATATAAAATTAGCCTGAGATTCTGATGGGTGATATAGGATGAGGTTAAACTGCTCTGATGATGGTTGATTCTCAGAAAGGTCAATAACTTTCTTAGAATTAACTCCTTTTAAAATCTTATCAAAAGCATGTTTAACTCTAATTTCAGAAGGGAATTGAAGTCTTCTGAAATAATCACTAGATCCTTTGCCACCTCCAAGAAAATTAGAAAACTTACCAGTTTCATTACCATACAGAGTCTGCTGTTCCAGCAGATTGTGAGGATCATTCCTTTGTGGAAGCTTCTTGTGCATATCATCAAATGCAGCTTCATCAATACCACAGTCATAGCCGTCCTTCAGAGCTTCTTGCTTCTTATTAAACTCTGCAACCTTGGCCAATGCTGCCTGTACCACAGCTTCTTCCTTTTCTTCCTCAGTAAGATCCTCCAGTATCACTTTCTTTGCCCTTGGTTTTGAGGATCTTGGAGCAATAGTTTTTGTAGTCTTTGGAATCTTAGCAGCTTTCTTAACAGTAGGACTTTTGGCAGCTTTCCTCTTGACTGGTTCAATTCTAAGAGGTTGTTCCAAAAGCCTTGACTGCCTTACAGTTAGCTTTGTAGGTTCTCCATCTCCTACATCAGCACCTAGCTTTTTCATGAATTCAGCATGTGCTTCTATCACTCTCTTTGCTTCATTATCTCTGACATGTACAAGCCAACACTCACCAATGCCTTTCTCAGATTCTCTGAGTAACACAGGATGTGTTGGATGAACTATTTCATTATTCTTCACCAGCTTTAAGTATCTTAATGTAGTACTATTTACAATCTTAGAACTAAGCAAAAAGGTACCTAAGCCAGGAAGATATGGTGTAATAGCATCCAACAGACCACACTGTGCAAACATGTGGCTCAGTAGTCTTGAATGTCTAACAATAGCTTTGCTAGAGATAATAGACAGACACAGGTGATCAAAGATAAGCCTTCCAATATCCACAATATTTCCTTTAGCAACATTATACGTGAACAGCTTCTGAACACTGGATATTTGATCAGTGCCTCCCAATTTTGGCAGAACACTATCAATCAAGATCCTGTAGATGATCTTGCAGTTGTTTGTCCATTCAAACTTGTCCTTAGGGTTGGTCTTAGGTTTGAATAGATATTCATCCACATCAGGACTTGCTTCATCAGTATGTTTGATTATCACACCATCACGCTTGAGCTTCAGAGCCTCAAGAATGTGGCAGAGTCTGATAGAGATTCTGAATCCAGCCACGAAAGATTCAATCTCTGTAGAAATAAAAGATCGTAATCTCATTTCCTCTGGGGTCCTTTCTTTGAATTCAGGGTTTTCTTCAATCTTTTCCCTGACCTTCTTGTTATAAGCATCCCTTGTAATAACAAAGGCTTTCATCCAGAATTCCTTTACCATCTCAGTATAGGTTGGTCCATTGAGAAGATCAAAATAATATTCCAAACCTTGCTTCTTGTATAGATGAACGACTTCAGCAAAACCGTTTACCCTAATGCTCTCAAGATCAACGGGATTCTCAATCGCCACATTAAGTTCATCATACTTGTATGGTCGTTGATCCTTTGCGAACTCAGTAGGGTTGGATTCATTAGGTAAGATCATGCATGTTCTATTTAGGAATGACGATGAGGATGCCATGGATGATATTTAGAATTTAGGGTTTCTAAAGAGGGAGAAAGAAATTGCTCTGTGTTTTAGAAGAATGAACGTCTAGGTTGTGAGAGTGCAAAAGTGTGAATGTGAACAGTTAGTGTGTTTAAATAGAAACTTACGCGCAAAAAACAAGTACACATACATAGGGGTAGTAGAGTATTTTACCACAATTGGAAATTAGAAATTCTAATCATCATTAACCAACTTCTTTATCCTCTTGCAACAAGACACGTGTATTAGAAAATTGTTAAATAACTGACACGTAAGTTTGAGAAAACGAAAGGGTTTTTTACTAAAGATTTTTACTTACGCGCCAGAACCATTTACCTTCTAATCAGATTCTGATAGTATGTCAGAAGATACTCTCATCACAACTTCTGATACAGAAGGTTCTGATGACTTCATCTTCTGATTACTATTAGATTCTTACAAACTCAATTTTTCATCAGAGTCTAAGTTAATCAGAGATTTCCATCATGTTCAGATTCTTTTTGATAAAATCAAAACGTTCAACAGCTAAAGGTTTTGTAAAGATATCAGCCCATTGATTTTCAGTTTCAATGAACTTGAGATCAATTACACCTTTTTGAACATAGTCTCTGATGAAATGATGTTTAATCTCAATATGCTTAGCTCTTGAATGTAAAATAGGGTTTTTAGAAAGGTGAATAGCTGCAGTATTGTCACAATATAAAGGAATATTGTTACTGCTGATTTGATAATCTTCCAATTGATATTTCATCCAAAGTAGTTGTGTACAACATTTAGCTGCTGATATGTATTCAGCTTCTGCTGTTGACATAGCTATGGTGGTTTTCCTTTTACTAGCCCATGAAATTAAATTCTCACCAATAAACTGGCAGTTACCACTGGTGGATTTTCTTTCAATTCTATCACCAGCATAGTCAGCATCACAGAATCCAATCAGCTTGTAGTCATTGGATTTCTGATACAGTAATCCAATGTTACAAGTAGCTTTCATATACCTAAAGATTCTCTTCACAGCAGTGAGATGAGATTCTCTAGGATCTGATTGAAATCTTGCACACAAACACACACTGAATAAAATGTCAGGTCTTGAGGCAGTTAGATAAAGAAGAGATCCAATCATACCTCTATACAACTTCTGATCAACCTTGCCTTCAGACTCTTCTTTGCCTAGACTTGATGTAGGATGCATTGGAGTATTCATGGGTTTGCAATCTTCTAAGTTGAATTTCTTCAGAAGATCCTTTATATATTTGGATTGATGAATGAATGTTCCTTTCTCTGTTTGATTTATTTGAATACCAAGAAAGAACTTCAATTCTCCCATCATACTCATTTCAAACTCATCCTGCATAAGCTTAGAAAAATTCTTGCAAAGAGTGGCATTAGTTGATCCAAAAATGATATCATCAACATATATCTGAATGATCAAAATATCTTTCTTAAGGGTCTTTTTGAAAAGTGTATTGTCAACTTGTCCTTTTTTAAAACCATTGTCAACCAAAAAAGTACTCAATCTCTCATACCAAGCTCTGGGAGCTTGTTTGAGTCCATAAAGTGATTTCTTTAGTCTGAACACATGATCAGGGTTTGTCAAATCTTCAAAACCAGGAGGTTGTTTGACATACACTTCTTCAGAAATGACACCATTTAGAAATGCACTTTTCACATCCATTTGATATAGAGTAATACCATTATTGACTGCATAAGATAAAAGTAACCTGATTGCTTCCAGTCTTGCTACTGGAGCATATGTTTCAGTGAAGTCAATTCCTTCTTGTTGACTGTATCCTTGTGCAACAAGTCTGGCTTTGTTCCTAGTGACTTCACCTTGTTCGTTCAATTTGTTTCTGTATACCCATTTTGTTCCAATAATGTTCTTATGCTTGGGTTTGGGTACCAGATCCCACACATCATTTCTCTTGAATTGATTTAACTCTTCTTCCATTGCAACTATCCAAGCATCATCTGATAAAGCTTCACTTGTTGTCTTGGGTTCAATTAAGGAAACTAATCCAAACAATGATTCTTCAACTCTGAAGTTTGACCTTGTTTTTCTTGGACTGTTTTTGTTTCCTAGAATGAGCTCTTCAGGATGTGATGATTTGTATTTGAATGTGTTCCTTGGAATATCAGATTCTTCAGAGTTATCATCAATAGTTTGATGTTCTTGAGCAGCATCAGAAGGTGCATCTTCTTGAGCTTCAGAGTCTTCTATAGATTTTATGTTGTTATTATACTCTGGAGCTTCATCTTCTGACTCATCAGATCCTGATAAATCTTTAACAGGCTCTGACTTTTTATCATCAGGCTCTTTATCATCAAACTTGACGTGCATTGATTCTTCCACTATATTAGTTTCAGAATTATACACCCTGTATGACTTAGAGCGTTCAGAGTATCCAATGAAGATACCCTTACAGGCTTTAGAGTCAAATTTCTTAAGATGGACTTTGTTGTTCAGAATGTAACATGTACAACCAAATTGATGAAAATAAGAAATATTTGGTTTTCTTCCCTTAAAGAGTTCATATGTTGTTTTGTTCAAAATAGGTCTTATATAGATTCTATTCTAAATATAACAAGCAGTGTTAATAGCTTCTGCCCAAAAGAATTTTGCTAAATTATTTTCAAGCATCATGGTGCGTGCCATTTCTTGTAAAGATCTATTCTTTCTCTCTACAACTCCATTTTGTTGTGGAGTTCTAGGAGAAGAGAATTCATGGAGAATTCCATGTTCTTCACAAAATTTTTCAAAAGGTTCATTTTCAAATTCACCGCCATGATCACTTCTTACTTTCAAAATTTTGGAATCTTTTTCATTTTGAATTTGGGTACAGAAGATGCTAAACACTTCATATGTATCATCTTTATTTCTCAGGAATTTTACCCAAGTCCATCTACTATAATCATCTACAATGACTAATCCATATTTCTTACCATTGATTGAAGCAGTACTAACTGGTCCAAAGAGATCAATGTGTAAGAGTTCCAAAGGTCTAGTAGTAGAGACAATGTTCTTGTTTTTAAAAGAACTTTTGACAATTTTTCCTTTTTGACAGGAACCACAAAGTGAGTCTGAGTGATATTTTATTTTTGGAAGGCCTCTGACAAGATTGTCCTTGCTAAGCTTAGAAATTAATCTCCAGTTAGCATGACCCAATCTTTTATGCCAGATCCATTTTTCATCACTCAGTGTCAAAAGACAAAGCACTTGTTGTTCCTTTAAATCAGAAAAATTTACTTTGTACACATTGCCTTTTCTATTTCCCTTAAAAACAATGGATTGATCAGAGTTTCTAATTACAGTACATGAATCCTTATTAAACATAACATCATAATTACTATCACACAATTGACTTATGCTAAGTAAATTATGATGTAGTCCATCTACTAACCAAACATCAGAAATTGACAAAGAAGAATTACCAACTGTACCTATACCAATGATCCTTCCCTTCTGGTTGCCACCAAACCCTACTGTTCCTCCCTCTTGCTGATTCAGGGTGTGGAATAAGAGCTTGTCTCCTGTCATGTGACGTGAGCAGCCAGAGTCCAGATACCATGAGCTTTCTTTTCTTCTTTGGGTGCATACCTGCAGCATACACTATTTCAGATTTTGGTACCCATACTCTGATGGGTCCTTTTTGGTTAGTTTTGAGAATCTTATTCTTCTTGTTAGAATTCTCAGAAGATCTGGAGTCAACAGAGCCTTTAGAAAACTGTTTAGGCTTATGTTGTCTCTGAGACTTTCCTCTTGAGTGTGTCAGAGAACCAGTTACCAAGTTTGCCTTAGAAGTACTAGTGCCCCGCTTATCAACAGGCTTTGGTACTTTGACAGCTTTAACTTGAGTAGACATGGATACTGATGTGAGGGGAACCTGAGTTTTAGAAGACTTAGGTTCAGAAGATGAGTTATCTTCCGATACCTTATCTTGTGGTCCCAAGCTCACAAGAGTACCAGACACAGTTGAGGTTCTGATGTACCCTTAGTAAAGTTTGAATAAGATTCTGATGGTGACTTGCTCAACAAGACAGGTTTACTTAATTTTCCTACATCAGGACATGTAAGAGAACCAAGTCCTTGTTTTTTATAATAGTTGTTAAGTCCACCATGAATTACAGAAGTTACCCTAGTCTTATCTATGTTATGGTGCACAAACTCTTGTAGAGAGATTTCATACTCGTCATAAGGTTTGTGACATGTTCTGCATCCAGTCTCAAGCACCTTAATTGTTTTAAGAGATTTTTGATAGTTTGCTTGAGTCTGGGTGAGATTTTCATTGAGGAGCTTCATTTTTTGTTTGCAAAAATCTAACTCACTCAATTTTTCCATGTACTTCACCATTACATCTTTCAAAGCTTTGGTCATTTGAGTATTAGACATTTTAGATATTACCTCATCAATGTCGTCAGTATCAGACTCTGAATCATTTTCATTGTCTGACTCACCAATGGCCATAAGCGCTAGGTTTGCTTCCTCAGAGTCTTCATCCTCAGATAGTTCATTAATATCCTCACATGTTGCCATCAGACTCTTCTTGGCTTTGTTCTTGATCATACTCTTTCTTCCTTTACCCTTGGAGTTGAGTTCAGGACAATCAGCCATGAAGTGTCCAGGCTTATGACAATTGAAACAATTTTTTGTGTCATCCTTCTTCTCTTTGCTGGTGTTGTTTCTTGATTCAGATCCTCTGCCTTGAAATTTTTTGCCCTTCCTTAGTGACCACTTTTGAAAGTTTTTGGACAAGAGTGCAAAGAAATCATCATCTGATCCATCCTCTTGATTATCTATGGAAGATTCCTCTGCTTCAGATTCTACAACTTTGGCTTTCAGAGCCTTAGATGAAACTGAAATAGATGGCAAAGCCACAGATTTTAGCTTCTTCTGAGGCTCATCAGAAGATAGTTCAATCTCGTGACTCATGAGTGAACTTATCAATTCTTCCAAGCCAAGTTTGTCCAAATCTTTAGCTTCTTGGATAGCTGTTACCTTAGGCCTCCACCTTGAAGGTAAGCTTCTCAAAATCTTCCTTACATGATCAGAGGTTGTATAACTTCTCTTTAGAACTTGGAGACCAGCCACAAGAATTTTGAATCTAGAATACATTGATTCAATGTTCTCATCATCCTTCATTCTAAAGAGTTCATATTGTTGGATCAAAAGAGTAGCCTTTGCCTCTTGTACCTGTTTGTTCCCTTCATATGTGGAACACAAGGAGTCATAGATGCTCTTTGCAGTGGATTTGTCTGTAATCTTGAGGTACTCATCATGAGTTATACACCCAATGAGAAGATCCTTAACCTTGTGATGCTTCTTGTAAAGTTTCTTGTCTGTAGGAGTGAACTTCTTTCTTTCTTCAACAGATAGCCTTCCCTTTTCATCTAGTCCTTGGAAAGTTACCCCTTCTTCAACTAGATCCCAAAGCTCATCATCTAAACCAATAAGATGACTGTAGATTCTATCTTTCCACCAGGAAAAGGTAGAAGCATCTCCATTGAACTTTGGTGCCTTGTTGCTTGACTTATCTTCAACATCATAGTCATGAGGAACTGCTTTCAAGCTACCACTTGGAGTTTCAGTCATAGTGTCTTTCAACAGGAAACTGTCTCACTGTTAGGTGATTAAAAAACAGAACCAGGCTCTTGATGCCAATTGAAGGTGTGAAAAACACAAGAAGGGGGGGGGGGGGGTTAAATTGTGTTTTGGGTAATTTAAAAATTTCTTCTAAGTTACAGAGAACTTATCAGAGTTTGCAGCGGTTTAGAAAACAAAACACAATTAAGAGTAACTTTGAAGGTAGAGAGAAAGAGAGAAAGATAGAGACAGAGATTTTTATACTGGTTCCCCTCACAAACCGAGAGTACGTCCAGTCCTCTTGTACTTCCAAGAGAGTTCACTATAATCACCAAAGATTACAATTGCTCAAGCACACAAGCAAGAGACTTCCAATGCTCAAGTATACAAACAAGAGACTTCCTAATGCTCAAGCACGCAGGCAAGAGACTTCAATACACAAGTTTAGAAAAACAGAGTCTGAACAATTGATATAAAGATCAATGTTCAGTTACAGAATAAATACAACTTTTGATACAAGACTTAACTTAGAATCTTAATACAAAATTCTAAGGTTCAACTAATGAATTAACAGAAGCTAAAACTGGAGTCTTGGATTTTGAATATGAGTTCAAGTTGTATTTGCAGTTTTGTGCTTTAGGATGAATTTAGCAGAGTAACAGCTCTTTTCAAATTGTTCAAGTGTCGTATCCCAAAGCTTCAAACTTGCTCCAATTTATAGATGAAGGTGGAGCGTGTTTGATTTGAATTTGATGCGGTGAGATTGCGCCAGCTGTAGATAATACCTTTGATATCCAAATCAGGTAACCTTGTATGTGATCAATCTTGGAGAAAACATTTTATCCAAATCAGGTAAAGAGTTCGTACAATAGTACAAACGTCACTATTCTGTGGATAAGATTGATTCCATTAGCTTGTGGAATGTCAGAGTATAATCATTGATGCAGAGAATGTTCTTCTGACAAAACGGCTCTCACTGCTCTTATCAGAGTCTGATATGCATCTTCTGATGAATAAAATTTGCATCCTCTGATGAAACACATATGCATCTTCTGATGTCTTCAAGTTCTGATCAGAGTTTGCTTTGCCATATCAGAGCTTCCAATGTGCTTTTAATGAATATAAAAATTAACTTGAATATCTGCACACTTGGATTAAATAATTAGTATACCCTATTGTATATTAATACTTTTGTTATCATCAAAACTTAATTGGGTCATGTCAGAACCTCTTTTGTTCCAACAGCATATAGACCATATAGAAAGCAAAACCACTTAATCAAAGTAACAAACTAATGGTCTAATATTAAATATATAGCCTGATTATGATCAGCTGGGTTAGCACCAACTCTTATAGTCTGCCCAACTATCAGTCTCCTTGCTGCCACCAATCTATTCCATTGGCCTCCAATCTTGAAATGCTTGAATGGAAAAGTCACATAGATAAAAACACAATCCCATAAATTGCCACAGTCATCAACTAATTTGATGGAAGTTGCATCCTCTTGGAAGATAGTTTCACCAAACCCATCATAGGGAAGCATCTGTAGATTTTAAAAAATTTACATAAGCTAGGAAACAAATAAAAGAGCTAGGTAACTATAATTAGTGGGAAAAGCGCACCAAAAAACCAGTTGAGATGTCATAAAAAGTCAAACTTTTCTCAATAGCCAGATTGAAAGCATCATCATCATGGATGTATGTATGAGACTCCAGAGATTGTGGCAAGTTGCTCACAAAATAAGAAGGGACATTGGTCAAATCTATAACAAACTTCATTGGAGGCACAAATATAGGTGGCTGCATCACTTTCTGAAACCTATCGTGCACACTTAGAAAAAATTTCCCAGATCCCATGTAAAGGAGTGTCAACCAAGCTCCGATACGAATGTCGTAAAAATCACGCAAAGCAGCCCATCCCCGAGTGAGATAAACACTGTTATTAACCTTTTCAACTAAGCATTCAAATTGATTTTCCCTTGAGTCCATTAAATTAGCAACTCGACATATTTCGCTGCCAAAATCATCGGTAAACATCTTTGGCATAATGACAGCACCCTACAATTAAGTGAAAAAATTATTAGGTCGACCTAATATGATACATAGAGATGAAAAAAACTCAAGCATATGTAAATATTACTCACGATGGTAACATTATACTCGACAAAATAACTGCGATACTTAATCCTCATTTCATTTAACATCCTTTCTTGGTCAGTCAAGGGAGATGAGATTAAAGGAGCTGCAGCACCAAATTAGTTGAGTTAGTCATTGCATGTAAATGAATGCTAAATGAATATTACAAACAGTAACATACCTCTCAAACTCTCTATAGCAAGTAATGTTTCTATATCATTATAAGCCATCTTCCAATAGTTGCAGTGATGTTATTTAGGAATAGTTGATTTTGGAATAATGAACTCCATGCATAACGTTATACACACACACACACACACACACACACACACACATATATATATATATATATATATATATATATATATATATATATATATATATATATATATATATATATATATATATATATATATATATATATATAGTGTATTAACTATACACCATCCATCTCTCAAAACTATTTAACTATAACTTAAGTTACTTGCAGCTCTTAATGTGTTTTCAAGAAGCCATAAATACAATGAGAAAGAACTGCTTACATCTCTCAAAAGTAAATGACATTATGGAATAAACCTACCTATTCTGTGTAATCATTGAATGCATATATATTGTTTTAGAGTAATGTGGTTCAAATTTGAAAGTTATTAATTAAGCTTGTTTTAATTAACCCCTAGATGATTCTATTCATAGTATGATAATCATACATATTAGCTGACTAAGTAGAAGGAAAAAGGTGGATGGGGGGAAGGGCATTTCTTGTGTTCCAAGAAACAGTCCCACATTAGCTATCTAAAATGATCTGAAAGAACATGTCATCCATTCAATTAAAAATAACAAATGGTTATTAGGTAAGGATGAGTGCGTGGGTTAAATGTAAGTCATAAATCTCTGAACAGATTGTTGGAGTAAACCCTAAGAGCCAATCTATTTTCATAGTATTTGCTTTAGGAGTTTGAATATAAATATGGCATTTCTTTATTATGTTTGTAAGGTTGCAAAATAATGAAGTCCCTAGAATAGAAAGTCCGTTTAATAATTAAGTGTGACTTAATCATGAGATAATATTAAACATAAGGACACTATTCTTAAAGTATCCGTAGTCGAACTTTAAGGTAAAGGGGATAACCTTAAAGCATAAAGACTATTATGAAGATAGACTGTTGATCGTATCTCATGGATCATGGGATAATGAGTTATCAAGTCTTGACATAGGTATAAATATTAAGAGTAATATTTATACCGGATTGACCCGCTATGAGAGTACTACATGCAAAGTTATGCAAAGTGTCATAAGTTACTCTCATGGTGATAATGGTGTAAGCCGCCCTTAGACCTGAAACCACTTTGTACCCTAGATGTGGAGTCAAGTGCTTTGTTGCTGATCTAACGTTGTCCGTAACAGGATGACCATAAAGGCAGTTAATGGGTACTTCACAAAGCATGCTGAGGGACAGTAGTGACCTAGATGGAATTTGCCAATCCTGCATAACAGGATAAATGTCATGGGCCCAATATTGAACTGGACAAAGATGACACTAAGTATGCTTTGTGTTCAATATAGACATAAAGGGCAAAGGGGTAATTATACACACTGATATTATCACTAGAGGTTGTGTTTTAGATCACATGTTAATTTCTCATAACTTGGGTAGCAATGATGTGTTGCTAGATACCGCTCATTGTTTATTATATTAAATAGAGGATTTAATATAATTGCCAACGTTATGAAAACCTACAAGGGTCACACACATAAGAACAGGCTAGTGTGAAATTGGAACACCGTAAGGTACGGTGCACCTCAGAGAATTAAGGAAATATGATAAGGGTATCATGGTAATTAAATAAGCGTATCATAATTTGTTATGAAAAGAAAGCACTCATGTGTACATGACACATGGGGGTGCGTTTATTAAAAGATTTATTTAATTAAAAGGTTTTAGTATAATTGTGGCCCAATGACAAATAGTTTGTCTTGGTGCACAAGACAAGTGGTTCTATAAATAGAACACTTGTGAGAAAGAAGAGCGTTGTTGAAAATCAATTGCTAAAACCCTAATCCTTATTTTCCCACCTCTCACTAGAAACCTTCATTCTTGGAGCTAGCACTCTTTTGGAGGGATCTGTTCGTGTGGACTAGCTAGAGGCGTTATACTATTAACGCTTGTGATCAACGTGGTGGTGACTTGTTCGTGATCTTGCTCGTGATACAAAGCACTAATCACCAACTGTTCGTGAAAGAAGGGATTTTCGTTAAGAGGTAAAATCCTAAACACGATTCATGATCATTCGTAAGGATCAATTAGAAGGAAAAATTTTAAAATTCCGCTGCTTTTCTATTACTATTTTCCTTCAGTGGTATCAGAGCCACTTACGAAACCATGAATTGATGTTTGTTTAAATTCATGAATTCAGTTTTAATATGATTAAAACGGTTAATAAAAGATTAAAATCGAGTAATTAAAATTTGACGGTTGTTTGTGTATAAATTGGATGATTAACATTGAAACGGCTCCGGAATCCGACACTTGTATGGTGGAGCATGCGATATGTTGATTGTCCTAAGGTTACACGAACAAGAACGGTCAATACTTACATGTGATGTAAGTTTTGTGGATGAATTTGATGATTGACATTGAAACGGCTTCGGAATCCGACAATTGTATGGTGAAGCAGCGATATGTCAATTGTCATAAGTTTATACAAATAAGTATGATCAAGACTTATATGTGATATAAGTGATCGTGATGCAAAGCGGTGTATTTGATGCATCGTTCATAATTTCGTTCAATAAAACAAATTATGAAAGTTATTTGATATTGAATTGATTCATGATCATTTGCTTTGGAATCCGACATTAGTATGGTGAAGCAATGACATGTTAATCAATCATATTGAATTTCAGTCATAAAAGGTTTTGACGGCACGAAATTCTGCATTAGGATTCGCGAAAAACAAGGTTTTCAGCACGGGCCTGCGCTAGGCGCAGGGTGTCTGCGCTAGGCGCAGATGGCAGAACCAAAGCTGCCTATTTGCTGAATACCTGCGCGGGGCGCAGGACAGTCTGCGCGGGGCGCAGATGACAGCTTCAATTTTGACCGTTCGCCAAAGTTTTAATTTCATTAATCTACACGACTTAAGCCGATCGTAATAATAAAATATGTGTTTATTGTTATGATTTGTGATGATCAATTAAGGGTTGCACAAATGTTGTGTCATTAAAATTAGGATTTGCAAAACGTATCAAGTGTTGATGCGAAAAGTAGATGATAAATATATTTAATTTTGAAATCGTTTCAAAATTCTAGAAATATCTTTTAAAATTGTTTTAAAAGATAATATCATCAATTTTGGAAATATTTTATTCAAAAGGGTTTTGATTGGATAACTTTCCATATTTGACAAATATATTTAATTATGAAATCGTTTCAAATCTCTAGAAATATCTTTTAAAATTGTTTTAAAAGATAATATTACAATTTTGGAAATATTTTATTCAAAAAGGTTTTGATTAAATAATTTTCCATATTTGGAGAATTGTCAAAAGATTTGATTCTACTTTAAAATAATGTTATTTATTTTAGCAAATTTTGATTCGAAATATTTAATTGTGAATTAAATATTTGAATCAAAGTTGCCTGATTTGATCAATCACCGGATTTAATTAATTATGAGATTTTAATAATAATAAAGTTTTGTTTTGTTATTATTATATTTGATGATCGGTTATGGCCTTAGTTTATTTATTTTATTGCATTTGGTTTTTAAATACGGCCTGCGTGTCGTGCCTTATCTCTATTCTCTATATTCTCTTCTCATCAACTCCCTCGTATGTAAAACGAGTATTCTTTTATATTATTATGTAATATTATGAAGAAGAAGAACAATGGAGGTCAACCTTGGAGATCATGCTTGGAGAAGTATAGATCGTTTTAGGTTAGATTAGGTTCTCTCATTGGCTTGGGAGAACAAATGCGCTAGGGGCCATAACTGTTTCATTTTATTTATTTATGTATGTTGATGCATGTGAGTGACGATTTATATGTTAAATAAGCCGGTGAGATCAAATTAAATAAAATCCCTCAAAAGACACATAAGAGATTAATAAAGAAAATGTAGGTTCGCCCACCGCGGAGTACATTCTCTTTAATAATAAAATATGTGAATATTAAGTTTACGCTTTCCAAGCTTTAGAACTCATCAAGACTAGTATCGAACTATGTAGGTTCGCCCACCGCGAAGTGCATACTCTATATTGGTAAGGTGCGATGGGATAATTGTAATATCCAACTTCTAAAGTAAGGGTCAAACTTAACTTAACAAATATAATGAGATTATATGAGTTTAAGAAGCAGTGGTTGGGAATAATTCATAAGATGAATTAGAATAAGGAGTTATTCACCCAATTGATATATTCAAGAATTGTATGAGATACAATTGGAAGGAGTTCCTACCTAAATAACTAAGTCTTGTGTAATCCGCCCACCGCGGACTTAAGACAAAGTGAAATATGGATCTTGACCCACTAGAAAATCTTCCAACGGGATTTTCCGAATCAAATGATGAGGGTCATTTGTTTTGAGTAAAATAGTGGGAGCGTATTTAATTAAAGACCAAATTAAATATGATTTAGTCATAATATCTTACATATCTTTGTAATTAGAATTTCGAAATACAATACATATTAAGTTGTCCTTATGAAGGACAAGATTTTCAGAAAGGAGTTTCTGTATTGGTACAAATTGAGAATTGTTCTCAAATGCGAGAAAACTATAAGTCTTGAACTATAAACTGTGAACAACCTACTATAACTAGATTGGAAAAGGGATATTTGTTAGAAGCATCAAGTTGACGTCTAGATATAGAATATATAATAAATGATGTGATCATTTAATCTCAAGTAAGATCCTTTTAAAAGAACTTTAGAGTATGATAAATTTCTCAATGGATCAAAAAGTTGGTCATAGGATCAATCTAACAAATTATAATGGAATAGATATAGACAAAATTGTTTTGAATATCTACCGGAATTTGTTGAGTTGAATGAGAATTAATTTGCACTATCAAAGATTTGAGATATAATATAAATAAGATTTATATTCCTCTTATTTGAATAGTACAAAATGGTTGTCAAAGTAGAACGGCTATAGTTAGACCATTAAATAAAATGACATAAATAGTTCTTGGAAGAGTCAAACCAAAAGTATGAAGTGAGACTTCAATAATGCACATATTGTTATAGAAAGTCAAAATTTCTATTTCTACATCAAAAGTATATGATACAAGATGTTGAATCTCAATTTTTCGAAAATAGAGATGCTTAAAGAATTAGAACATTGGCTATAATTTTAAGTCAACCCATATCTAGAATGAAAATTGTTTCATTGATAATGAGAGCTTATGCAATGACTTAAAATCGAGTTTGAAATGGAACACGATAATTGATATTTAATTCCATCTAGTAATAGAAGTAGCAATTGTAAATCTTGTATTGACAATATATGAATTGTAGCCTTAAATGATAAGACAAGTAATGGTCCTATCATTTAAGCAAAGTCTTCTATACTATTACTCCAAGTCAAGTAATGGACTAGGGTTCCATGGTCTTGATAGCGTTATCTATAACAATCGTGATAAGAGCCAAATATGATTTGGACCTTAAATATATCAAGAGCATTGTTGTTTAGTACAAATATTCGATGTGTCAATAAAATAACGCATGACCTATTTGAACAATATACATGAGATGTATGTCGACCACTAAACATATTTGGCATATTGAGTTTATTTTACTTCATTAAACATTGATGATTAAAATCATTAGATGTTGGTAGGTGTATGACACCAATTAGAAATCTTTGAATTTGTCAAAGAAATTCAACAATGAAGAAAATAGAACTCGACAAAAGTATTTAAGTTATATGAATGAGTCATATCAGTAAATACTTAATTAAAGGACTATAATAACTATTTTATCACATCATGTTTGACATGATTTAAGGATAGTTTAATTATATATTGACTCTTTCTATAAATCTCTTTACTTATAATTAATCTTCACCCACAATTAGTTCCCTTTTAAAATGATCATAAAGACACCATATGCGATATGGAGGTAAGAGTACCAAATTTGTCTTTATGAGAATTTTGGATTAAAATTTATTAGATAAATCTAATTCCAAATGAATGAATGAATAAGTGGAAATATCCTAAAGAAAGGGATATTGGTCCTATATCACTCTTAAGGACAAAAGATTGTTTTGTTGCTAGGTTTGAAACATTCCTCTAGTGGGAGTGTGTCTCTAAAAAGGCAGTGGGAGTGATATAGAACTTGAATAAATTCAAGTACCACAAAACGTAATTATTTAAAAGGGAATGCAAACCGGTTCCTCAAGGTTGTTGAAGAACCATTGTTTTAAAGTTGCACAAATCCAAGATAAGTCTAACATATCACATATGGCTACAAGGTATGGTTTTATCATGACTCAGCAATGTGATATGATTCTCATGGAAGATGAGTCTTTGACTTTCTAAAAGGTCGTAAGACGATCTAGATTATGAGAAGTAGCTAAATGCCATGAAATCTCATACAGAATCCATATACACTAACCTTATGTAGATAATGGTTATGTCTTCAAGATGAGTAAGACTCATACGATGAAAATGAATATTCTTTTTGAACACTGATATGGATGGTATTAAGAATACCTTATAATATTTGATTGCTTCTGCTAAATGTTGTACTACATGTTTTGGTAGATGGATAACAAAGTTGCATTCCTTAATTGGAATGACCTCAAATATATGTGTTGGACATATACGTAAGGGTTTTGTTGATCCAAATGATGCTAGAAAGGTATATAACTTGTAGCTATCTAATTTTGATTTAGATAGAGTTCTCAGAAAATTAAATTATTGTTTGTTCCTTTTATGAAGTTTTATGAAAACAAATTAACAAGGACAAACCTATCTAATTTTGATTAGATCGAATAAATTGAATATTTGTTCCTTTTGAAAGTTTTGTGGAAAACAAATGAAGGACAAATATAAATCTTGTGCATACAAAGTTTTAGTGGGAGTGATAATATCTGATATCATATTAAACATCAAGACATTTTCTTATACATGTGAGACATGACTAAGAAAATAACTCTTGATGAAACACTTAGGCAAGAATTCCTAAAGAGTTAGGAATAACCTATGTACCAAAATTGAAATTAGTGTTTGACACTAACTTACCTTCAAGAATATCCCTAAGGACCTTAAAGGAACTAAGGCCTATTTCTTGAAATAGATAGGTATGGGAAAGATCATTATAAGGAAGTTATAATGAAGGAAGTTTCCATACCAATGTATTGTATATCATGGCTGAATACAAGCATTGAAAGCTATAAGATAAGCTTCGTAATATGTTTGCTTCAGTTAAATAAGTTGAGTATTTAAGATTGGATCGTTTGGCTCATGATTGAGCTAAAGCTATGTTTCCGGTGTTACAAGTCACATTAATCACATTAGTGATGGTAATAGTTTAATCTTGCAAGAACACTTGAGAATAGATCTCACCGACGATTCATGAATATACTTAGACACTTATATATTTCGATAGAGATCGAAATAGAACGTTGGAAGATACGTAAGATACCAACATAGGAAATAGTTCCTTATCCACTAACAAAGCCTCTTGCGCAGTTGAAGCGTGATGGGCATACTAAGTCTATAGGTATTAAGAGTAACCTAGATTGGCTTTAGTGCTAGTGGGAGATTGTTAGAGTAAGCCCTAAGAGCCAATCTATTTTCATAGTATTTGGTTTAGGAGTTTGAATATAAATATGACATTTCTTTATTATATTTGTAAGGTTGCAAAATAATGAAGTCCCTAGAATAGAAAGTCCGTTTAATAATTAAGTGTGACTTAATCATGAGATAATATTAAACATAAGGACACTATTCTTAAAGTATCCGTAGTCGAACTTTAAGGTAAAGGGGATAACCTTAAAGCATAAAGACTATTATGAAGATAGACTGATGATCGTATCTCATGGATCATGGGATAATGAGTTATCAAGTCTTGACATAGGTATAAATATTAAGAGTAATATTTATACCGGATTGACCCGCTATGAGAGTACTACATGCAAAGTTATGCAAAGTGTCATAAGTTACTCTCATGGTGATAATGGTGTAAGCCGCCCTTAGACCTGAAACCACTTTGTACCCTAGATGTGGAGTCAAGTGCTTTGTTGCTGATCTAACGTTGTCCGTAACAGGATGACCATAAAGGCAGTTAATGGGTACTTCACAAAGCATGCTGAGGGACAGTAGTAACCTAGATGGAATTTGCCAATCCTGCATAACAGGATAAATGTCATGGGCCCAATATTGAACTGGACAAAGATGACACTAAGTATGCTTTGTGTTCAATATAGACATAAAGGGCAAAGGGGGTAATTATACACACTGATATTATCACTAGAGGTTGTGTTTTAGATCACATGTTAATTTCTCATAACTTGGGTAGCAATGATGTGTTGTTAGATACCGCTCATTGTTTATTATATTAAATAGAGGATTTAATATAATTGCTAACGTTATGGAAACCTACAAGGGTCACACACATAAGAACAGGCTAGTGTGAAATTGGAACACCGTAAGGTACGGTGCACCTCAGAGAATTAAGGAAATATGATAAGGGTATCATGATAATTAAATAAGCGTATCATAATTTGTTATGAAAAGAAAGCACTCATGTGTACATGACACATGGGGGTGCGTTTATTAAAAGATTTATTTAATTAAAAGGTTTTAGTATAATTGTGGCCCAATGACAAATAGTTTGTCTTGGTGCACAAGACAAGTGGTTCTATAAATAGAACACTTGTGAGAAAGAAGAGCGTTGTTGAAAATCAATTGCTAAAACCCTAATCCTTATTTTTCCACCTCTCACTAGAAACCTTCATTCTTGGAGCTAGCACTCTTTTGGAGGGATATGTTCGTGTGGACTAGCTAGAGGCGTTATACTATTAACGCTTGTGATCAACGTGGTGGTGACTTGTTCGTGATCTTGCTCGTGATACAAAGCACTAATCACCAACTGTTCGTGAAAGAAGGGATTTTCGTTAAGAGGTAAAATCCTAAACACGATTCATAATCATTCGTAAGGATCAATTAGAAGGAAAAATTTTAAAATTCCGCTGCTTTTCTATTACTATTTTCCTTCACAGATAACCATGGACAATAGCTGAGTAATGTCCTAATTGCTTTTCATGCATAAGTGTTTCTTATTGGTCTATTAAACGGCCATTTAATTACAAATAAACTCAGAGCATAAAGAACTACAGATAGCACAATATTAAATGAAAGAAGATTTGGAAACAGTGTGGACAGGTGATCAAATATTGTCTCAGTTGCTTGTTGGAGATACAACACGTACAAATTGAATGAGTATTAAATGCTGCTTCTGTTTGAAACCACAGTGTCACACCCACAAAGTGAATTTTCTATTGAAATAGCAAGCCACAATTTGATAGAGGATCATTTTAAAAATAAGTATAGGATACTAACCAAATTCAATAATAAGTGGACATAATTTGTTAATCAAATACAACAAAGTGGAACCAAACAATGGGCTCAAATTAATATGAATTAAGTGACTGTTGGAATTAAAAATGGTGGAATACATATTTCTGCATATAGACAATGAGTATGCTTTATAACATATTGTATGTTAATCACTTTAATCTTAATAAACAGGAGGAACTCTTAATTAGAGTGTTATATTTTTGGATAGCATGATGGAATTCACAACTTGGTTGATTTTGAAATCCATTCATAGTCCATAGCCAGCACCTAGATGATACTAATCCATTGATAATCAATTAGGGACTGGGAAAAGGCTGGGAGATGGATAAAATGAATGTGAGTTGTTGGAAGATTTTAAAGCACGAATTAAGTGGACCAATGCATGCACATGAAGACCTGCTATGTCAACAAATGGAACTAACTGAACATATGTATCATATAGCAGAGAATAGAAGAGAACAATCAATGCATAAACCAGTCACTCATCAAAGCAAGTCATGCTCAACAGCCACAATTGTTTCTTATTGGTTTATCTAACGGTGCCTGAATGCTATCTAAGACTTAGAGTGCAATGAGCAGAAAAGATCAGAGATTTAAATGATCGGAGACTTAAATGACTGAAGATTCGGATACAGTGAAGATTAGATTATGCTGTAAGCTTCCATGAATGCAATTTTAACCTTATGGGGCTTTGATTGGTCCACTATGAGGCAGCTCTAGATGCATCAGCCAACAGAGCATTAATGGTAAACTGGAAAAGAGATCAGTTCAGGATGATAAACCATGAGTTGGAGAATTTAAACAGAAAATACCTAACCAATTATTCTATCCAAATATAATAACTTCCACTCACAAAATAACATCAAATCAAATTAGGGATATGTTTTATTTTTCTATTAGTTAATTGTAATTATAATTAGAATATGAGATCAGTTAACAATTAGATATTGAGCCAAATCTCATAAATTAGTTGGTGATGAAGCAAACAAAAACGTGTGAATTAAATGCTTGTACATAACACTGTATGAAGTTGTCAGTAGAGCTGCAAACAACATGAACAGTGCACAAGCATACACATTTATTGAGAAGATAACAGCACACTTAATAAGAGTAGATTTGCAAACAGTTTGAACAGTTCAAAAAATATACTCCATTAATACAACCCTGAGATGAATGTTGCTCATTGGTCGAACAATATGGCTGCATGTTATAATTGCTTATCTTGCAAGTTAAAGTGTCACTTTAGCCAAACTATAGAGGTTGGGTTTAAAATTTAATTAGTTGCTCAGTTCAAAACTCTATTAGACAAATTTCTATACGAATAAACATTGTAAATTGTCATTCATTAACCACGAGTAATGAGACATATTTCTAGGATTACAGCCAAATACTACTGCAAAGCATCCACAAATGCACATGTTTCTCAATAGTTTATGAGACATCCATTCTAATATGCAATAAAAAGGATTTACAGTGAAGGGAGCTATGTAAAAAGAGATGTTCATGAAGAAATGGAAATATAACCTCCACTAACTTGACAATATAGGTAAGAGTGTAAAAAAGCCTTCATAACCAAATAAGAACATCACAAACACAAATACTTAGATAATGTATCAGCACAATAAGAGATATATAGTAGACAACAAAATAACTTAACATAAGCACAAAAGAGATTCAAATTACAATACATATAACTCTATCAACCCCAAGTGAAAGTCACAAAATCTGCTAAAACTGCTTCTTAACAAAGAGCTCTGAACAATTTCCAAGTCTAGGTGATCCAAACATTAAATGGGTTCCTCCTCCATAACCCCTTGCCCTCAACATCTCCATCCACTTCCCACCAATCTTGACATAATTGTAAGTCTCAGAGAAATGCTTAACAGAACAATTTCACTCTAGTCCTTTCTCATCCACCAACTTCACATTACTTGCATCTTTAGAAAGCATCTTGCTTGCAAAACTACCATAGTTAAGAGTCTTGCAATTCAAAATAAAAACACATGAATAAACCAAAATCAAATAAATAACAAATAATAATCAAAGACACGACAATGCCGGAAGATAGCATACCAAAAAACCAGATGAAACATCAGATTCAGCCAAGATCACTATGAAATTATGCGCAAAATTCGCATTGTCGTGATAATAGGACAGAGGTGAAAGACCAGCCCAGCCAGGGTTTGCATCAGGTCCAAAAATACTTCGACAAAGATTTAAACAAAGAGGAGGATATAGATGCTTTACAATGCAGTCCATGTAGTACCTATCTTTAAAAATCAGCACAAATAATCTTGGCCTTACATAAGTTATGGAAGCCCAGCCTCCTTTACCCTCAGAATCGACGTAGTTGTTACGAATCTCAACCCATCCATGGGTAAAATATAGTCCACCATCACGCATCTCAATTATAACTTCAAACTGGTTGCCATACCGATCAACAATTTTATTATATCTATACATTTCAAATCCAAATTCCTCTACAAACATAGAGGGTAGCTTACCAGCAATCTATTTGTATAGACATAAAAATATGATTAATACATGATTTAGTCCACATCATAAATCAAAGGTGTAAATTCAACCTTACCTCGCAGGCAGAGTATTCGATATAAAATGTCCTATACTTAACCCTGACCATGTCCAGATAATTTGGCAGTTGATGTGCTATATTCCAATCAAGGGGCTCTATAGAAACAATCCCAAACAAAAGCACCTAACTATGTTAGAATATAAAAAATTACAAAAGATTAAGCCATTAGGGTTTCAAACTCTTTGAAGATAAGCACATTTGTAATAAAGCACCTAACTATGTTAGCAACAAAAGATTAAAGGATCATATTCAACTTTTTTTTACAAAACAAAAACCTGTATTAATGCTTACATCTAACTTTCTAATATATGTACAATATATGTAACACATATTCACAAAGCAATGCCTATACCTCAACATACTACATTATATATATCATGCTTCACCCTTTAGTTTGGAACACGAATCAAAACAAAGCATACACACCCATTGATATGGAGATGAAGTCCATGGATACTAACCTTTTAGGATATCATAAACCTGACAGGCTACCATGGAAGCACGTGTTTCTTCAAAAAGTGACTTCCCATAGACTGAGAGAGAAGCAGAATCCATATCCAAAATTCAATGATGAGAGTTTAAGCCAAAGAGCAGTTACAAATACAGAAGGATAGGATGCTATGGTATTTTTGTGACTCAATCTCATTTGATAAGTGTATGTACCGTATATGATAAACATTTATTCACTATTCATTCATTAAATGCGAGTAGTTGCTTGCATTGGATATTGGTTCACTATTCATTCATTAATGATAATCACCATCAATTTTAAGTTGGTAAGAGCTTACGAAAATAACTTGATAGGAGCATTAAAATAACAGAAGATTTAATATCCATCACATTAACAATAGATACATCAAAGTACAAACAACTACAAACAGAAAGTATTACAAATATCCAACCATCACTAAAGATACCAAAAATAGAAATACATCAATAATGGCAAGGACTGCTACATCAAAAATCTAAACCAAAGAGCAGTTAAACCAACTTAATCTAATGCTAATTCATGCTAATCATCAACAGCATCCATATCCAGATAATCCTCCACCCGCACTCGAGGATACAGGGAAACATACATAACATTGCTAGCAGAAAATTGAGCGACACTAAACTTAACCCTATCACCCTCAACTAAGCCATGAAATGCACATAGATCACGCCAACCACCAGATATTCTGCACGCCAACTCACCACCAACGTCAAGACCAAACTTCGCACAACACTTGTATTGCTTTCTGCTGCTATCAACCAAAATCAAATCTGAAAATACAAATGCAAATGCGAATTCACCAAATCCCTGCCAAGGCAAGACCTGCAAAGACAGTGTTATAAAAAAAAAGTTAAAACATATCTAGACTCAACAAATATATAAAATTTAACCACTTCAAGATCTTAAAAAACAAAATATTACCAAGATACCGGAGTGTATATCATAGAGTGTTAAATCTTTCACATAAGAAGTTATAAGTGATTTCTGTCGGGTAGTACCAGCTGCACAAAAGTTCATGACAGATGAACCAATACCACTGTGAGGATCACTCCTAGCCAAAAGATGCCTAAGAGGGGGGTCATAAAAAGGATAACTGACCTCAAAACACCACCTACTCAAAACCCTCATAGTAAAAAGTACAGGACTAATGTAACAAACACTAACCCAAGCCCCAAATTTTATGTCATAAACATCCTTAAGACTGTGCCATCCATCACCAAAATATATCTCACCTGACTTTCTCACAACATGCACCTCGAACTCATTATGGTTAGGATCCCTCAAAATAACATAGTCAGAAACAACTTTTCCAAATTCGCGAACAAAACATGCAGGTAATCTCCCTAGGAACTGCACAAAAAACACAAAATGCATTTTGAATATATAAACATAATCAGTAAAAAAAGTACATTTTCAACATCAAACTCCAAATGATATGTTTGAATAGCAGTAAGAAAATCATCAGCATGTTGTTGAACCTGTGGTGGTACACAAGAATCAACCACTTTTGGATCACTGGCCTGACAGTCATGATCAACTCGTGCTGGCAAACCAGCATCAACCAATGAAGCAGGATTTTTAGATACACTCTGCTGAACACGAGACATGAGAGAACTCTCAAAATGAAATGCAGCATGGATTGGCTCAAAAGGGTTCTTATACTGCATAAGATGAAAGCAAGTAGTTGCAAGCATTAAATGCATGAATGAATTGGACCAATGCATGCATTTGTAACTCTCATTAGCTAACACATGGAATAACATGGCTATAGCAAAGAAAGTAAGAGAAACCACCACGTCATAGATGAATGAGTTGGAGCCGCATTAATGCAAATTACATATGCATAACATCACACATTACATCAGCTGATAGGGTTTTGGGAAGGGGCATTAGGGTTTCATACCCAACCTTTAGTATAATAGAAGATGAATGTAACACAATGATATAAATATATTATAAAAATAGGAACAAAATTCAAAATAAAAGATACACATAACAAATAGTGCAAACTTTTTTTTTATGAAAAAATAGTTTTTTTTTTTTTTTGAATGATGAATGATAACTCAATCTAACATATAACAACTTATATATAAAAAATAAAAATAGAAGAACCTAATAAAAGAAGATACTTATTTATGAGCTTAAAAATAAAAGAACACAAAAATAGAAATAAAAACACAATGAACCCATTTGGATTGACTTATTATAAGTTTTATAAGGTAGTTTATGAATGTTGAGTCTTTGGTGTTGGCTGCATTTTTGGTAAAATAAACTCTATAGCAGGATGCTGGATACGATGCCTCAAGCATTGCGTAGAGCATTGTAGCATCTCACAAGGAGTGTTACTTGCGCGCCAAGCATGCGCGTTTCCTATTTATGGAATTTATATTTCTCTCTCATGAATCATATCTTGTCCGTAAAGAAAGGCTTTATTTTCTAAACAAATCTTTTGTTTAGAGATTGGTTCAGAAATTATTGTGAAGATTTATTTTCAAAACATATCTAATCTTTTAAAGATATGGTTTATTTTTATTTTGTGAGTTGGATGTTATTTTGGTTCAGATCTTCTGAAGCTCATGTCACCAGCTATATATATAAGGAAGGAGCTAAACCTAATTTAAGTATTGTTCACGCCGTCTTGTGTTTTTGTCCTAGAAATTAGGTTTTGCGTGTGTGTTATTTGTGAGCCTTTCTTGTGTCTCATTGATACAAGTTTAGGACTGAGTTTATTGAGTTGTACTGTGTGTGATCCTTCTCCTAAGCTTTGAAGTACGGAGTTAGGACTTTTGGTGGTTTAACACTCTAAGCCTTTAGGTACGAGTGTGTAGTTTTAGGAGTGTGTCTCCAAAACCTTTCTGTTCTTGTGTTATTGAAATCCTTGCTGGTTGTAAGGTTGTTAGGGAGTGAGATGGGATCTCATATCTAGGAGTTCCTAGGTAGAAGATTCATTGGTAGTGCCTAGGTTGTAAGTTGTAAACGGGGCGTTTGCTGAGAACTTAGAACTAGGACTATTATAGTGATATTCCTTCCTGGATTGGTATCCCCCAGACGTAGGTTGCTGTTTGCGCCGAACTGGGTTAACAAATAACTTGTATCTTTTATTTGTTTTCTTTTATACTTGTTTTAAATTATTACGCGCTAGGCCGGACACAGTGTTAGAGCATCGGGTAGAGCATCGTGCATAGCGTGCCAGGAATTTCAATTGGCATCAGAGCAGGCACCCTGCCTGTTTTCTAGGGTGAGATTCAGGACCTGAAATCTATGGCATTATGGAAAAAGAAGGAGGATACATGAACAGGCCACCTTTGCTCAATGGATCCACCAATTATGATCCTTGGAAATCCAAAATGACGGCTTTTCTGAGATCTATTGATAGCAAAGTTTGGGAAAGCTGTATTGACTGGATGGGAACATCCCACCTATGCTAGCAAGGAAGGTACCTCAACAGGGGTGCTGAAACCTGAAGTAGAATGGACTACAGAAGAGGAAGCTGCAGCCCACCATAACCACAAGGCTATCTATGCCCTATTTTATGGAGTAGACACTAGTGTTTTCAAACTCATCAAAAATTGTGTGTCAGCCAAATATGCGTGGGAAATATTGCAAAAGTGCTATGAAGGGACTACTAAAGTGAAACAGTCTAAGATTCAACACCTCACATCCAAGTTTGAAGCCCTAAGAATGAAAGATGATGAGAGTATTCAAGATTTTCACTTGAGCCTTTTGGACATTGCTAATTCCTTTGAAGCCCTGGAGGAAAAAATGTCTGATGAGAAATTGTCAAGGAAACTCCTTAGATCCCTTCCCAAAAGGTTTGACATGAAGGTAACGGCAATTGAGGAAGCACATGACATCTCCACTATGAAGATGGATGAACTTGTTGGGTCTCTCCAAACTTTTGAAATTGTTTTGGATGAACGTGGTGACAAGAAAAACAAAAGCATTGCCTTTGTTTCAAACACTGATGAGGGTAATGATCAAACTGAGGATGAAGAGGAAGATAGCATAGCAGATGCAATTGCCATGCTTGGTAAACAATTCAACAAAGTGCTGAAAAGAGTTGATCGCAAGAATCGACAGAATGGGCAGAGCATCCGATTCGACATCAACAAACAGCAGAATAATCTGAAGAAGACCAAGCCTGAAGAAAAGAGCAATCAAAGTAAGGGTGTTCAGTGTCATGAGTGTGAAGGTTATGGACACATAAGGTCAGAATGTGGAACATATCAGAAAAGACAGAAGAAAGGACTGACTGTTTCTTGGTCAGATGAAGACACTGATGGAGAAAGTGAATCAACAAGACATGCGACTGCCTTTACTGGATCATGTGTTAGTGTTGCTGATTGGGAATCTGATGAAGATGAGGATGTATCTTATGAGGAACTTGCCAGTACCTATAAAGAATTGGTCACCAGATATGAGGAGATGTGTAGGATTCTTGAGAAGCAAAAGAAAACCATCAACAAACTTCAAGCTGAAGTAAATATCCAGGTTCAAAAAGCTACTCAAGCTAAAGAAAAGGTCATCCAAGTAAATGCTTAAATGGATGATCTAAGGAAACGTGTAAGTCAGCTGAACTCAGGAGCAGATCTTCTTGAAGAAATTCTGGATAATGTGCCAAGTGGGAAGCTTAGGTATATTGGATACAATTACTCAAGTCTGAATCAGTACCAACAGGACCCTGAAACCAAGTTCACAACAGGAGAAAATGTCATTGATCCTTGTACTGGAAAGGTAATGCTGGAGCATCAGACTCGACATTCTAAAGCCTACCCAGTTCCAAAGTTCGCTCTTGATTCCAAACCTTCGGTTCATCAAAGACCAAGAACTTTTGTTCATCAAAGGCCTAAAAACCAAAGGAGATATCGTAGGTGGGTGTGTCACCATTGTGGAAAAAGAGGACACATTAGACCTTTCTGCTACAAGTTGTTTGGATACCCCAACCAGGAGCCTAAACCAAATGTGGTACAGGAAGAGAATGTTATTAAGAAGGAATGGAGACCTAAAGAAGAGAATGCTGAACTGCATAAAGAAGAAAATGTTAGGTTAATTGCTCACACATCCCTAAGAGCTTCTTCTAGGGAAGATTGGTATTTTGATAGTGGATGCTCTAGACACATGACTGGTGAAGAGAAGTATCTCATAAATGTAATATCCTACAAGGCTAGCTTTGTAACCTTTGGGGATGGTGCAAAAGGAGAAATAGTGGGAATTGGGGATCTGATCAGCCATGGATTGCCCAACCTAGAGAATGTGCTCTTAGTTAAGGGACTCACAGCAAATCTGATTAGCATCAGCCAACTGTGTGATCAAGGCATGAAAGTTAATTTCACAAAATCAGAATGTCTAGTGAACAATGAAGAAGGAGAAGTGGTGCTAAGAGGTACTAGATCTAAAGACAATTGTTACTTGTGGATGCCTCAGGAAGAAGCCCTCACATCCACCTGCCTTGTTACCACAGAAGATGAAGTTCAACTGTGGCACCAGAAATTGGGACATCTCAACTTGAAAGGAATGAAGAAAGCTATATCACTGGAAGCCATTAGAGGTCTACCCAAACTCAAGATTGTTGAAGGAAAGGTGTGTGGTGAATGTCAAATTGGAAAGCAAACTAGAATGTCACACCCGATGCTGGAGCATCAGACAACCTCCAAGGTTCTTGAATTATTACACATGGATCTCATGGGACCCATGCAGGTTGAAAGCTTGGGAGGTAAGAGGTATGCTTTCGTGGTTGTTGATGACTATTCCAGATACACATGGGTAAATTTTGTCAGGGAAAAGTCAGATACTTTTGATGTGTTCAAGGAGCTGTGCATTCAACTTCAAAGAGAGAAAGGAAGTAATGTTGTTAGAATCAGAAGTGACCATGGTAGAGAATTTGAGAACTCAAAATTCAACGAATTCTGCTCCACTGGAGGGATCAAGCATGAGTACTCGTCTCCTATAACCCCACAACAAAATGATGTGGTTGAAAGGAAGAACAGAACCATCCAAGAATCAGCTAGAGTCATGCTTCATGCCAAAAGCATTCCATATCACTTCTGGGCTGAAGCCATGAACACTGCTTGCTACATACACAACAGAGTTACTCTAAGAAAAGGTACTTCTTCTACTTTATATGAATTATGGAAAGAAAGGAAGCCAACTGTTAAACATTTTCATGTTTTTGGGAGTAAGTGCTACATTCTAGCTGATAGAGAACAAAGAAGGAAACTTGACCCTAAAAGTGATGAGGGGATCTTCCTTGGATACTCTACAAACAGTAGAGCATACAGAGTTTACAACTCCAAGACTCAAGTTGTGATGGAATCTGTGAATGTTGTTGTAAAAGACACCCCCTTAGAGAAGAATGATGACATTGATCAAGGTGCACCCGTTATTGACAATGTTGAACAAGATGTTGGAGCATTAAAACATCCCAGTAAAGAAAAATCTGATGAAAAGACTCTTGAAGAAGATGCTGAGACAAGTACTGAACCTCAAGTCCAAAACAAAGGTCCCTCAGTTCGTGTTTAGAAAAATCATCCCAAAGATCTCATTATTGGGAATCCTGAACAAGGAATAACCACTAGGAGGACAAATGATGTAATTGCAAACTCTTGCTTTGTATCTATGTTCGAGCCAAAGAATGTCAAAGAAGCTCTCACTGATGAAGCTTGGATTGAAGCTATGCACGAGGAACTGAACCAATTCGAGAGAAGTGAAGTGTGGGACTTAGTTCCAAGGCCTGAAGATGTGAATGTAATTGGAACCAAATGGGTGTATAAAAACAAGTCAGATGAGAATGGTACCATTACCAGAAATAAAGCAAGGCTTGTGGCACAAGGGTATACCCAGATTGAAGGGCTTGACTTTGATGAAACTTTTGCACCTGTGGCCAGACTAGAATCCATCAGATTGCTTCTAGGAGTGGCTTGCATTCTGAAGTTCAAACTATACCAAATGGACGTGAAGAGTGCATTTCTAAATGGATACCTACAGGAAGAGGTGTATGTTGAGCAACCTAAAGGGTTTGTGGACCCAGAACATCCTAACTATGTCTACAAGTTGAAGAAAGCCTTATATGGTCTAAAACAGGCACCTAGGGCATGGTATGAAAGGTTGACTCAATTCTTGGAAGAGCAAGGATACAGGAAGGGAGGATCAGACAAAACTCTGTTTGTAAAAGAAGAAAAAGGAAAATTTATAATAGCCCAAATCTATGTTGATGACATTGTGTTTGGTGGAATGTCGAACACGATGGTCCAGCATTTTGTCAAGCAAATGCAATCAGAGTTTGAAATGAGCCTTGTTGGAGAATTGACTTACTTTCTTGGCCTTCAGATTAAGCAAATGGAGGACACTATTTTTATATCTCAAGGCAAGTATGCAAGAAACATAGTCAAGAAATTTGGAATGGAGAATGCTACTCACAAGAGAACACCAGCACCTACTCACCTGAAACTTACCTAAGATGAGAAGGGAATAAGTGTTGATCAAAGTCTCTATAGAAGCATGATTGGTAGCTTGTTGTACTTAACTGCAAGTAGACCTGACATCACCTATGTTGTTGGAGTGTGTGCTAGATATCAGGCAGATCCTAAGGTAACTCATATGACTCAAGTTAAGAGAATCTTGAAATATGTGAATGGAACTAGTGATTATGGGATAATGTATTCCCATTGTGAAGATTCTACTCTATATGGATATTGTGATGCTGATTGGGCTGGAAGTGCAGATGATAGAAAAAGTACTTCAGGAGGATGTTTCTTTTTGGGCACTAATCTAATATCTTGGTTTAGTAAAAAGCAGAATTGTGTGGCACTATCTACTGCTGAGGCAGAATACATAGCAGCTGGGAGTAGCTGCTCACAACTGGTGTGGATGAAACAAATGCTGAAGGAATACGATGTTGAACAGAATGCTCTAACATTGTATTGTGACAACATGAGCGCCATAAACATCTCAAAGAATCCAGTTCAGCATAGCAAGACAAAACATATTGATATTCGCCATCATTATATAAGAGATTTGGTTGAGAATAAAATTGTGACTCTGGAGCATGTGGGTACAAAGGAACAAGTAGCAGATATTTTCACTAAGGCGCTTGATGTTGTGCAATTTGAGAAGCTAAGGGGCAAGTTAGGAATTTGCCTCTATGAAGAGTTATAGCAGTTAATGAGCTTGAGGCGTGCAACTGTCAGTTTTTTCTTCTCCAACCTATGTTTGCACGCTATCCTAGGAGAATCGGATCAAATTCTTTCTTCTCATTACATGTGGTATATGCTATCATATGTCCTATCCTCAGGTGTGTGTTATCTGTATGTTTGCATTTGTCTACTGATTCCTGATCGTTCTGATGTTGGTAGTTGTAGATCTGTTGTAGCATGTTTGCCTATAGAAGCATGCGTATGTTATGATGGTTACACATGGCTTGTCTGCCCCATGTGCATTTGTAGTTGTGGTATGGTTGCATATAGCCTGTCTGGCCTATGTGCATGAGATTGAGTAGAGAGGGGATGAGTAACTCTTGTGGTAGTTGGTGGTGATTATTATTATTCTTGTATGTGCTCCTTATGTGCGAGAATCTATTTTTCTATGTATGATGGTAGTGAGGGGGAGCTGGTGAGTTATGTATCCCGTCTGCTGGTGTGCATTAAAGTCCTGTACTTCTGTACTCTCTGCTGGTGTGTATTTGTCAAATTTGTGGCCAAAAGGGGGAGTAAATGATATGATTAATTTGTTGGTTTGGTTACCTGCTCTTGTTTCTGGTATGGGCTTCTGATAGGTGTTGTGACTGTGAACTGTGTCTGTTCTGGTATGTGTGCTTTGGTGTGTGGCTATGTATGTTCTGAGATATGCAGGTGTTTAGGGGGAGCTGAGTTGTATTATGTAGGGGGAGATGCTGGATACGATGTTCCAACATCCCATGTATATGTGCAGGGGGAGATATGGTATGAAATGTTGGATACTAAGTTGAAGCATTATAATCCCCATCCTATCAAGTTTATTTTCCTGACCATTTAAGGCGAAGTAGTTTTTGTGTTCCGCTGTTGCATGCCTCTCTGATAATCTTAAAAAGATGCATCTTATTCTTTTCTACTGTTCTCCATGAAGGAGTAGTATGGTAACTGTTTTGAAGGATAGCTACTACTATTGATCTTTATGCTTGTGTGCTTATGTTGAGAAAAAGATATGTAGTTGAAGTATCTGTTTAAGTAGTATCTGTATGGTCTTAATTTGTTTAGCCAAAAATTTGCCAAAGGGGGAGTTTGTTGAGTCTTTGGTGTTGGCTGCATTTTTGGTAAAATAAACTCTATAGCAGGATGCTGGATACGATGCCTCAAGCATTGCGTAGAGCATTGTAGCATCTCACAAGGAGTGTTACTTGCGCGCCAAGCATGCGCGTTTCCTATTTATGGAATTTATATTTCTCTCTCATGAATCATATCTTGTCCGTAAAGAAAGGCTTTATTTTCTAAACAAATCTTTTGTTTAGAGATTGGTTCAGAAATTATTGTGAAGATTTATTTTCAAAACATATCTAATCTTTTAAAGATATGGTTTATTTTTATTTTGTGAGTTGGATGTTATTTTGGTTCAGATCTTCTGAAGCCCATGTCACCAGCTATATATATAAGGAAGGAGCTAAACCTAATTTAAGTATTGTTCACGCCGTCTTGTGTTTTTGTCCTAGAAATTAGGTTTTGCGTGTGTGTTATTTGTGAGCCTTTCTTGTGTCTCATTGATACAAGTTTAGGACTGAGTTTATTGAGTTGTACTGTGTGTGATCCTTCTCCTAAGCTTTGAAGTACGGAGTTAGGACTTTTGGTGGTTTAACACTCTAAGCCTTTAGGTACGAGTGTGTAGTTTTAGGAGTGTGTCTCCAAAACCTTTTTGTTCTTGTGTTATTGAAATCCTTGCTGGTTGTAAGGTTGTTAGGGAGTGAGATGGGATCTCATATCTAGGAGTTCCTAGGTAGAAGAGTCATTGGTAGTGCCTAGGTTGTAAGTTGTAAACGGGGCGTTTGCTGAGAACTTAGAACTAGGACTATTATAGTGATATTCCTTCCTGGATTGGTATCCCCCAGACGTAGGTTGCTGTTTGCGCCGAACTGGGTTAACAAATAACTTGTCTCTTTTATTTGTTTTCTTTTATACTTGTTTTAAATTATTACGCGCTAGGCCGGACACAGTGTTAGAGCATCGGGTAGAGCATCGTGCATAGCGTGCCAGGAATTTCAATGAAAAAAGTTTATAAAGATAAAATTTTTGTTAATAAAAACTTATGAATTAACATGCGTAAAAAAAACTTACGAATTTACACAGGACAATTGCTTTAATAATTTTTTTTAATCATACACGGGTGTTTACAGTGAAAATTCGTAAACAATCGCTAGTCTAAATATTTTAAACTTACGAGATTGACTAGAAATCTCAGGACAATTTTATGCTTGTTTTTAAAGGAAATAGTTCAATGTTCATTAAAGTTTAACAAACATTTATGGTTTTCAGTTTTCTTATCAAAACAAAAGTTTGTTAATTCGAATCGCCTTGTGATTAACACACTTTGAATAGAAATGGAAATAAAACGCAGTAAAATGCTGAAAGGGAAAAATTGCATAAATCATAAAAATGATTACAATAAAATTGGTTCACAAACGTACATGTTCTTTCTTAGAAATTCTGTTCTTTCCACGCTGAGTACTTAGAATTTTGCAGGAATAAACTATGTAAAAACAGTTTGCGACCTCGTTTTCTTCTAAGAAAACGCTATTTATACATCGAAACAAAAGATAACTGCTAAGATGATCTTGACGTTCCAGATTGGTCCTTCGAACCCACGTTCTTCCTTTTCGAAAGCTCCTCTCTTGGCGCGCATTCGTTCCTTTGGGCTTCTGAATTTCCTTTTGGGCCTTAACCATTTGGCCCAAATTCTTTTCTTCGATTCGAACTCTACACTAAGCTTTTGGATTTCGATGATAAATGTCATCATAATTTTGTTAGTCGAATCCGCTTATGGCCATTCGAAGCCAATTATTCGAAACAAGTACTCTGATGACCTTTTTAGCAATGGTTAAATGACACCTGTCATTTTAAAATTAACCCATTATTTTGTTAGACCAACATACTTTTATTACAATTATTTAACAAAAATATGTCCCAACAAATTGCCCCCCAAAAATGCCAATTTCGAATGAGCACTCGAAAGAGAAGATGGCATTTTTGAAAAGATTTTGAATCAATCCTTCACACTTCTCAATGACGGCTATGTCGTCAGAACATCATTACCTTTTTCTCTTAATCGTCACCTCATTTCCCACAACCATCATGACTTCCACCTTTTTAGTAATCACAGGCCACGTGTCTATGGAAGAAGTTGAAGAGAAACCCTTTTTTAATTTAATTGTTTTTTATATTCAGAAGCTTCGCAATCCTATAAATAGGATTTTTCATCTTTCTCTTCACTTTTTCCAAATCTTCAAACTTTCCAACTCCTTCTTCTGAGCTTCCATTCCTAAATTCTCTAAGCTTTTTCACCGTTCTTCCTCGTTTCAAACCTCCAAACTTTTCCAACGCTCTTAATCGCAGACGTCATGGCTTCAAGTTCCAATCAAACACGCAAACTTCCTTTAGCAGGAGGGTGGAGCGAAACAGTCTTGAGCAAACTCGCCCCTAACACGGTTCTGGAACCAGTGATGAACGTTGAAAGACGCAAAGTCTGGGAAACCCAGGTAATGTTCCCTTACTCTATAACTGATCACACTTATGCCTTTGGTGGCCCTTTGTCTGATGCAAAGAGCAAGTCTGCTGCGATTATGAAGGTTTTCCCTATGTATGAACCTTGTCAACCTAGGGCATTCTTGAATTCCCCTTATAATTTCAACTTCATTAAACCCCCTAATAAAGTCTTTAGGTCTGCACCCTACTATGGTAACGAGGGTTAGATTGAGTGGTTAGACAGAATACAAGTAGGTTACGGAGATTTTTGGAAAGACTCTGGTATATATGAGTTGATTCAGCTTTCTAGGGTGGGGCCTGAATATCAACAGGAAATGCTAATAGCTGCTATGCATTTTTTCGAGAGTTCCACAAACACTTTCCATTTCGAATGTGGAATGATGACCCCTACCTTATTCGACGTGGCCGCTATCACGGGACTTAGCCCTGTAGGGGAAACTTATGACCCTGCTAAGACAACGCAAAACATCGCTTTCGATCCCAAAGAAAAAACCTTCCACAAATACATCCAAGAGAACCATAAAGTAGGTGAGGAGGAAGTTTCTGATGTCGAACACATAGCTTTCCTTACCCTGTGGCTTTCTCACTATATATTTTGTTCGAAGTCTCTACAAGTAGCCAAAAAATTCATCCCTATGGCCATCCAACTTCATTCAGGCCAACAATTTGGACTTGGGCGCTTGATTCTAGGTTGTTTGTATGAATCAATGCAGTCCCTAAGTGCGAACCTCAAGAAGACTGGGGACGGTTCTTGCTTTTTGGCTGCTGGCCCGTTCTGGCTCTTACAGCTATGGCTCAATGCTACTTTTGAAACAGAGCTCGAGCTTTTTCTCCCAGCAGACTACGAGGTGGAGGCTAGAAGGCGTCAAGTGGAAGGAACGAGGTTGGTTCGATTGGCGTCTTTACCTAGAAATCTCAATTATGAACAACAATTCTCCAGATACTTCAAGATTTTCCTAAACATGAAGACCTTCAAAAAGGAACATGCCTCCTTCATCGAACGCATAATTGGACCTTCTTGGTTTGTACAACCATTTCCTCCACTCCCTGACTTTGAAGAGTTTATGACTACGCAGTGGTTGGCATATCTGGACCCAACCGTTCTCTCATGTCGAATTGGTACAACTTCAAAGGATTACGGATTAGTTGGATATTTCCCGAATCTTGTGTCCCGCCAATTTGGCCTTACTCAACTCATCCCCAAGAGCTTTTATGAGCATGAACAAGACATTTGCTTGGGTTATACGGGAATGCAGAAAAGTATTTTAGGTCTTACCTGAAGAATACTGAGAAGCATAAATATGAACTTTCACCTTTCTCCTATCAAAACTCTATTTCTTCTACCAAAGAATTCCAAGACTGGTGGGACAGGCATTACTCATCTTCGATTTCTAGTGAGGATGCTCTGCTTCTTCGAATTTCTAGTGGGTTCAAGACCTCACTTTTAGAACAAGCTAAGACAATGATCACCAAAGGTACTTTCTTTTACTGAGATGACTTTATTTCTATGCCCTTTCGATTCTGTTTTTTTTTCCTTTTTTGACTAAAGAACTTATTCACTATTAGGAAACAAGCCCAAAACTGCTTCAACCTCTTCGCAGCAGTCTATATCTCTGCCAGTTAAGGAGGAGAAAAAGGTACATTATCTTCCTTTATCTCGATGCCCACTTCTCATCTTTAATTTTATACCAATTTCATTGATAAAACACCAATCCTTTTGCAGGGCTCGAAAAGAGCAAGCAGCTCTGCTGTTGACAGGCCTCCAAAGAAATCAAGGAAAGATAAAGTTGATTTGTCAGAGATTGACAAACAGGTACATTTTTCTTCCCTTTTATTTCTTTCTCCTTATTTACATATTTAGCTTTTTAACCTTATTATCTGCTTTCAACAGAATATTGATGCTGATCTTGGCAGAGTTATCGCCAAAGTTTCTAGCCAAATAAATCCATCTGCTTCTGTGAAGATTACTAAGAAAAAGAAAGAAAAGAAAGCAAGTCGAGACGAGCCGTCAGAGCAAAAAGACAATTCGACCTAAGATACTCTTGTCGAAATGCTTGATGTTGAAAAACCAAGGGACAAAAAGAAGAAGAAATTGAAGAAGGCATCTTCTGCCTCTACTACAATTGTTCCAGAGATCTCATCACTCAACGAACAACTTGGCATCCCACAAGACGCCGTCAATGATAAACCCCAGAATCCTCCTCAACACCAAAACTCTAATCCAAACAATGAAAGTTCGAACTCCTGCTTGCAGCCTCCCCCTATTAAGGTAATCCCAAAATTTCTCTTTTCCATTTAAGAGCACATGCCTAGAATTTCTTGAAACTTAGCATTTTTTTTCTTTTACTCTTTTTAGGTGCCAGTTTCGACAATCCCTGAAGTGCCTGAAGAAGATCAAAGCCAAGAAATTCCACTCACTGGGAATGCATCAAAGGCGGCTGCATATGAAGAAAAATCTACTACTGATTCGCCTCCTAAAGGCAATCTTGAAGAAAATCAGCAAGATTCCCCTCGTATCGAAGTGAACGACCAAGTGGATGGGGGTTCGAAAAAGCGGAATGAAACCATTGTCGAACATGGTCCTGTAGTAAAAGACCAACCTCTTGATGCAGAGAAACAACATCTACCACAGGTCCAAAATCCCAACAACACTGAAGAAACTTCAAACCAAAAGTCCCCATCTGTTGATCCTGGAGATATGGGTCACTACTTCGAATCCAGCAATGAGGAAAACATCTCTGCAGAGCCTGGGGGTTCGAGTATTGATCCTCAATCTTCTACCTCAAAAATATCAGCTGCAGCAGGGATCCCAGAGTCTCTCTTACAAGGTTTAAATGTCTCTACCCCAGAGGAAGCACTCGAAAAGTTATTATCTGGAAGTAGCTTCAACACTAACAGTGAAGGAACCTCAGCTCCTGCGCAAAATGAAGAAGCAGCTAGGCTTGAGCAAGCACACTTAGAAGCTAAATTCATTGAAGATTTCCTCCAGCGTGATGTGCTCGAAGTCATAGACAACGACCCTAACGCCTTCTTTAGCCTCAAGGCCTTACTCCAGCAGTTACAAACTGACAGAACAAAGGAAGCAATGTTGTTCTTGGTTAATCAAGTTGAGGCCCTTATTGACCAATTTGCCAAGAATCAACAAATGCTTATCAATGCTCAGAAGTCTTATCAAGCACAAATGCAGGCTCATGCTCAGTCTTGGCTAATGCAACTGCCTGCAATCTCGAAGAGAGCAACTTAAGGTCAGGGGTAACAACTGCTTACTTAAAGACTGCAGCTTGTGAAGATAACATTGCCAGATGGAGAGCAGAAATCAGAGAGCTGGAGACCAAGATTGCTGAGGAAGAAAGATTGCAGGAACATTACTTTAAGCTTGCTACTGAAGTAACTCCAGCGCAGATCGAAGCCAAAGCCAATGAGGGATTAAGGTTGTATAGTAATGCTGCAACACTCAAGGCCACTGCACAACGCCTCGATAAGGAGAGCAACTTGCTGAAAATTAAGCTATCACAACTTAAACAGATTTATCGAACCTTTCAGCGCAATTCCCTTAGCAATCTTTAGGCTCCCTTTTATTTGTTGGTTTTGATGTAATATTGTTTACTTTTTTGAACATGTTTGGCTGTTTCAAAGCAGTTATTTTGGATAATGCCTTATATTATTTCAGACATCTTGGTTATTTTATAGGCTAAACTACACATTTGGTCCCTTACGTTTATTTTAGGTTTCAATTTGGTCCCTTATGTTTAAAAAGTTTCAATTTGGTCCCTTACGTTTATCTTAGGTTTCAATTTGGTCCCTTCCGTCAGTTTTTGCACATGTGGCAGACGGTTTGCTTACGTGGCAGACGGTTTGCACACGTGGATTGACACGTGGACACCTGGACACGTTGACACGTGTCCAATTGAAACAGTGGAACAGTGGAATCTGACGGAAGGGACCAACTAATGCAAACTTTGATAACGTAAGGGACCAAATTGAAACTTTTTAAACGTAAGGGACCAAATTGAAACTTAAAATAAACGTAAGGGACCAAATATATAGTTTAGCTTATTTTATATGGCAAATTACCTATTTACCATTTGGATATTGTTTATGCTTCGAATTACTCTGTGCTGATATTTATTTCTTGCAATGATGGTTTATATTTCTTCAAGTATTTACCATTCATGTTTACTGTGCGCTGTTCAGGAGATAACTCTTGAATTTCATATGCACCATTCGATAATGCTTGAGAAATTTTGAATGGTCCCTCCCAATGTGGTGACCATTTCCCAAAGACTCTATCTCTCCTATCCATAGGTAAGATAACTTTCCAAACTAAATCTCCTAAGTTAAAGGTTTTACACTTAACCTTTTTATTGTAAGCTTTAGCAACCCTTTCTTTTTGTCTAATTAAAACATCTAAAGCTTGCAATCTTTCTTCATCTAAATCAACTAACTCATCCATCATAAGATTTTCATAATGTTCACTAGGGATTTCCATCTGCCTTTGAACTCTTATAGACTGCACCATGATTTCGACAGGCAATACAGCATCATGACCATATGTCAATCAGAATGGAGTTGAATTAGTAGATTCTTTAGGAGAATTTCTACAAGCTCATAATACATGATCTAGCGTATTGCGCCAATTCTTTGGCTTCTGGGCAATGTGTTTTTTAATTAAGCCAATTACAATTTTGTTGGCTGCCTCAACTTGACCATTTGCTTGAGCATAATATGGTGTTGATGTTAATAACTTAAAACCTGCCTCATTAGCAAAATTTTGTATCTTTTGTCCAACAAACACTATTCCTTGATCAGTAGTTATGGTTTCAGGTAATCCGAATCTATAAATAATATGATTTTGGATGAAACTAATCACAGTTTCCTGATCAACTTTTGGTAAAGCAACAACTTCAATCCATTTTGTGAAATAATCAATTCCAACCAAAATGAAACGTTGGTTTTTGGATGATGCAGGCCTAATTTCACCAATCAAGTCTAAAGCCCAACCTCTAAACGGCCAAGGTTTGATTACTGAATGTAATTCACTTGCAGGAACATGTTGGATACCTGCATGTTTTTGGCATTCTTGGCAGCCTTTAGCAAATTCTATACAATCCTTAAGCATTGAAGGCCAATATAAACCTCGTCGAAAAAGCAACCATTTCATTTTATTGCATGCTTGGTGAGCACCACATGAACCACTATGTACATTGGTAATGGCTAAGAATGCCTCATTTTCACTAAGACATTTTAACAAAATTCCCTCAGGAGTTTTCTTGAATAACTCATTTCCAATGATGGTATAGCTTAAGGCTTTGTATTTTATTTTTCTATCAGTGATTCCTGATGGATTTTCCAAATACTTAACAATGGGCTTTCTCCAATCAGTATCACTTAAATTGTCAATGACAAAAATTTCTGTTACAAAACTTTTGGAGTACAAATCACCATTTTGGAGATCAAAATTTTCAAAATTTTCCAAATTGTGCTCATCTGCCCCCAAATGTTTTGGCATTGACAATTCATCACTTAAAGACGTATTCGAAATTAGTTTATCTTTAATTTCGATAAACTCTTCGAATGTCTTTTTCGACACTTTGTAACCAGAAGCAATTTGCGCTAAGTCATTTGCCTCTTGATTCTCAATTCGAGGCACATGCTGAATAACATAAGATTCGAATTGTTTTAGCAAAGAAAAAGCAATAACAAAATATTTCATTAAATGCTCTTGAATACATTTGTATTCTTTTGTCAATTGCTTTATGACTAATTCAGAATCACCTCTTATTTTAACATGCCTTGCCCCCAAGTCTAAAAGAATTTCTAAACCTGTAATTAAAGCTTCATATTCTGCTTCATTATTCGAGCAATACCCATTAATTTTGTACTTAAATTTTGTGGGAATTTTACATGGTGAAAGTATAAAAATCCCAATTCCTGTACCATGTTTATGCTTAGATCCATCAAAATACAAATTCCAATGCTCAATATCAATGGATTCAATGGGGGCTTCACTCACTGAATGTTCAGCAAGAAAATCAGCCATTATTTGGCCTTTAACAGCTCTTAAAGGTTTATAAGTTAAAGAATATTCTGTTAAGGCCAATGCCCATTTTCCAATTCTACTATGCAAGATTGGTTTCAACAACATATGCTTAATTATATCGAAATGGGAATAAACATAAACATCAACTGGTTTTATATAATGCTTAAGTTTGGTACAAGAAAAATACAAACAAAGGCAAAGTTTTTCTATTACAGAATATCTAGTTTCAGCATCATTCAAAACTCTACTTAAATAATAAATAGCTTTTTCTACACCATTTTCATCTTCCTGAGCAAGCATGCTCCCAATGGTTGTGTCAGATGCTGAAATGTACAACTTCATTTCTTTGTTTCGAATGGGAGGCATCAAAGTAGGAGGATTTGATAAATAAGCCTTGATATCATCAAATGCTTTCTGTTGATCAATTCCCCAATGAAATACCTCATCTTTCTTAAGCTTTAACAGTGGAGAAAAAGGGTGAGCTTTTCCACTTATATTTGAAATGAATCTCCTCAAGAAATTGATTTTTCCAAGCAAAGATTGAAGTTGTTTCTTTGTTGCTGGAGATTTGGTCTCCATGATAGCCTTTGTCTTATTCTGGTTGATCTCTATGCCCTTTTTATGCACAACAAAACCAAGGAAATCTCCTGCATGTACACAAAAAGCACATTTTAGTGGATTCATTTTTAATCCACATTTCCTCATTCTTTTGAATGACCTTCTAAGATGACTTAAATGATCATCAGAAGATGAGGATTTGACAACAATGTCATCAATGTAAATTTGCATAAATATTTCAATGAAATCATGAAAAATCGAATTCATTGCTCTTTGATATGTTGCCCCTGCATTTTTTAATTCAAAGGGCATCACTACCCACTCATAAGTGCCTAAGGCACCAGGGCAACGAAAAGCAGTTTTAGCAATATCATCTTCAACTATAAAAATTTGATTATAGCCAGAATAGCCATCTAACATACTTAAATATTCATGGCCTGCTGCTGAATCAATTAGCATTTCTGCCACAGACATGGAATATTCATCCTTAGGTGTAGCATTATTTAAATCCCTAAAGTATATGCAAACTCTAAGTGATCCATTCTTTTTAATAACAGGAACAATATTAGATAACCATTCTACATACCTGGCTGTTCTAATGAATTTGCACTTGAGCAACCTTTCGATTTCTGTCTTGATCTTTGTCATGATTTCTGGAGCAAACCTCCTTGGAAGCTGCTTCACAGGCTTTTTATCTGGTCGAAGGGGTAACCTGTGCTCCACCAGTTCTTTGCTTAATCCTGGCATTTCGTTGTAATCCCAAGCAAAGCAATCCTTGTACTCTTTAAGAAAATCAATCACTTTCAACCTCAAGTCTGGATCAATATTGGCACTGATATAAGTTGGCCTCTTAATTGAGCCATTTCCAATATCAATTTCTTGCAAGGGATCTTGAGCTTGCATTCTTTGACTTGAACTAATTGGATCTTTTTCAAAACCCAAAGGTTCTTCATCATAAATGCAATCCAACCTCTGATTATCACCAATGATCGAAGCATTGGCACCTGTTGCCAATTCATTTTTTACATTGTCAGTGGCTTCGACAGCCATGTTTTCACCAGATTCAATAGCTTCAATAGTCATTTTTATTCTATTCTCGGCATCATAAGCCGTAATCCTGCTCCATTCTGGGGACTCAATCATCAGCACTTTCAAAGTCGCCCCACCCAGAAGCTGGTGGATATGCATCATCATGGTGGAGTCCATCAACAGGCTCTCTTTCCCAACAAAAACCATGTGTTGGATGCAGTTTCACAGAATGGTAAACACCATCAGGATTCACCATGTTTGGATCGAAGGCAGCTTCCTGCTCACCACAAGGAGCAATATTTGCCAAATTTTTGTCAAAAGTGTGAAGAGTCATAGTGCTTGAATCAGCCATGTAAGCACTTTGATCTGCTTCTACATTTTCAACAAGGCCATCATCTCTCCAGAGAGTCAGCCTTTGGTGCAAGGAAGAGGGAACAACACCAACTTCATGAATCCATTCCCTGCCCAACAGCAAGTTGTAGTTTGGCCTCGTAGCAATGACCATAAATAGAGTCTTTCGAACTGTGCTACCCACACAAACCTCTAATTGCACAGCACCAATGGAGTGCCCAGTTTTACCTTCATAATTGGCTAGGACCACGTTGTGGGAATGTAAGTCAGTGTCAAATAGCCCCAACTATTTTAGCATAAAGTGTGGCATTATATTTACTACAGCGCCACCATCAACTAATATCTTGTTTACCCCCACATTGTTTACCTTGGCTCTTATGAACAAAGCCTTCAAATGGTTCTTCATGCCAACATCTGGCTTCTCGAAAACAGCATTATGTGCTTCGACACAGCCAATTCCAACGCTTCGAATTCTCCATTACATAGTAACATACTGGCCTATGATCAGCCAATTCCAACGCTTCAAATTCCTCTTCTGCCTCAGTAACCTCAGTTGGAACATCATATTCCAAGGGCAGAACAGAAACCACATTAACTAGGACATCAAAATCTGATTCCTCATCAAGAAGATCATCATCATCCATGAAGTCTTCTTCATTTTCATCTTCTTTGATGTCTTCAGCTTCAGATTCTTTGATAGTAGTAAGTCTTTCTTTCACTGGTCTTTTGACCAATTCAGCTTTCTCTTTGTCATTAGCATTGCCCCCAGCCTTAGCCTGTTGAGTAGCAAGCTTCTTTCTGCGCTGGAATCTGCGCCATTGGGTTCGAGTCATAGGATTCTTACCCTTGTAGTTGTTCCTATAGCCATATCTGTTAGCTTCTTGTTTCCAATGAGGGATTTGTGGCTCAGCAACCACTTTCGAACCAACAGTTGGATTCGACCCAGCGACCACCTTAGACTCAGCAACCATCTTTGAATTAGAAGTCCCAGAAATGAACTTCACATTGACATTACAAGAGCTTCATTTCTCCATCCACTTCTTGTCGAAGGCCACATATTGGCCACTGACCCACTGATTTGTAGGCGCTTTGCTGGATGGCTTGAAAGTTTTTTGAGGTCCTAGCCTCTGATGAACAGAAAGCCCTTTATTATGGGACCTGCTCCAGTCAATTTTTTGATATGGCCAGCTCTTTTGATTTGGCTTAGAACTTGGCCATTTTCTTTTGCTATCAGCATAAGGCAGTACTTTCTTCAAGTTTGTCACCGCCTCCTTGTCACACACAGCACTACACCTAGGGCATAGCATGACTTCAGCATTGTTCAACTTACACCTGTTGAGGAAATCCACTAATTCCTCTTCTGCAGCAGGGTAAGCTTCTTGAACCTTCTTGTCATATTCTCCTTCAGGTATGGCCTTAACTGCAGCGGCAACATCAGCTTCGGTAACTTCGACCATGTTGCAATCCAAGATTTCGACATAGGTTGCATCAGCAATTGGCAGTGGATTAGTATCCACTTTCATTGGAGGCTTAGTTTTCTCAGCAAACTTGAGCCTTCCTTCATTCAAAGCACGTTGAACCAGATCCCTGAAAAGAACACATTGGTAAGTTTTATGGCCCAAATAATTATGAAATTTACAATAACCTCTTTTCTTTCTTTGTTCAATTGAAGGTATTTTTAAATCTTTTTGCACAACTATTTGACCATCAGAAACTAATAAATCAAAGATTTCATCACATTTAGTAATATTAAATGTGTAAGTCTTAGTAGCATATTATTCATTTTTTGGTTCGACTGGATTTTTCCCATTCGAAGGCCTTAATAATTTACAAGTATAGGGAGACCCTGGCTTTAATTCTACCACATTGATATCACTATCATCAATATCTACATACTCATCATCAGTTTCATATCCAAACTCATTAGCATAAGAATCTAAAAAAGGCAACGTCTTTCTTTTTCTGAAACTTAGAATTCCTAGCTTTTTCAGCTTTCAATCTTTCGATTTGCCTAACTCTGTCAGCTAATTGTGACATATCTCGAAGATATTGAGTATCTAACTTTTTCCTAATCGAATAATCTAGGCCACCTGCAGCCATTTCGATTAATTCATGTTCAGGCACTGATGTAAAACATCTAGTCTTTAGCAGTCTGAACCTATTCAAATAATCATCAACAGACTCTTGGGTTTTTCTCTAAACACTAGCCAATTCTTTAAGGCTTATCTTAGTTTGGCCCATGTAAAACTGTTCATGGAACGATCTTTCTAATTGAGTCCAATTATGAATTGAATTAGGAGGCAAAGTTGTAAACCAAGTAGAAGCATTTTTGGTTAGAGAGTTAGGAAAATATTTCATTCTCAACTCTTCATTATTTGCCAAATTTCCAGATTCTGCTAAGTACCTAGCAATATGTTCAACAGTTGACTCATTGGTGTCCCCTGCAAACTTTGTATACTTAGAGACTTTCCAACCTCTAGGTAACTCTGTTTGTAGCACATATTCAGACAGCACCGAAACAAAGTTTGGCCTTCGAGTACCAGTATTAAGGCCATTTTGGTTCAAAATTGTTTCGAGTAAAGTTGCTAAGTTATTATGTCCAGCAAAATTGTTATTGTTCTGAACATTTCGAACCACTTCATCAGGGTCTTGGTTCCTTCGAACCATAACTACTGGAGGGTTTTGGTTAACTTCATTTTGGTTTTGGTACTCCTCATGAGTCATTGGTATTGGCTCTTGGTTTGGTATAACCTGAGGGGCCACATATGTTGGCCTTGGATTAAAAGGAGTGGCAGACATAGCGGGTAAAATCATTTGTGGTGCCACATGATTAATCCTATGTTGAGTTTGAGGGGTAGGAGTGCCAAAGAAATCAGCAATTCGACCCATTTGGTAGGCTAACATTTGTAACTATCATTAGTATTTTGGATTAAAGGATTAAACATAGTTCCAATTTGTTGTGTTAAAAGATTAACCATATAATGGTTACTCTCATCCATCTGTTGTCTTAAAGACAAAACAGATGCAGTGGTTAAAGGTGTAGGAGTTACCCTATGAGAGGTATATCTCTCAGGTTCAGAAGTTGGTATTGAATGAAAACTCATCGTAGGTGTTGGTACATAACCATATAAAGGGTTTGTGACCATAGGGGGTGGTCTAAAACTTGATGAAACAGAATGAAATGTCATAGTTGTTAATGGCATTGTAGTTCCTGGAATAAACCCAGAACTACTTACACTAGGAATTGGCGACGTAGATGCTATACTCGCCACATTCGAATATGGAGGAGGAGAAGGACTACCTTCACCACTCGAAGAACTTGTACGTTGACTGGTAGTAGACCCATGCATTTGATGAGTTCTAGCCATAACTGTAAATGGCGGTTACTAACACAAAAAATCCTATTTTTAACGAAACAAAGCACAAAACCAGTCCCACCAGGCGTGCCAATTTATTTACAGTGAAAATTCGTAAACAAGCGCTAGTCTAAATATTTTAAACTTACGAGATTGACTAGAAATCTCAGGAAAATTTTATGCTTGTTTTTAAAGGAAGTAGTTCAATGTTCATTAAAGTTTAACAAACATTTATGGTTTTCAGTTTTCTTATTGTAAGACCCAAGATTTCTTGTATAGTTGGTTTAAGGAATATTAGGGTTCGATGTGTTCGTGTGACGAAACATCGTGTAATTATTAGCTTTTGCTGTAATCGAGTCTGTTTCGTGCTCGTGCACTGTAATTGTACAGACTTTTGTCTTGTGATCCTGTTGCTTGAATAAGAAGTTACTTGTGGTTTCAGAATAATAAGTTGTGGATTATTCTTGTTTTTGGAAAAACGAGTAGGATTTTACCCGTCGTTGTAAAATCTTATTGCGTCTGTTTTGAGTGAGATTTCGGATGGAAGTTTTATATATCTGCGCGAGTTAGGTTATATTCTGAGATTAATTTTCTGAGGTATGGAAGAAAATTACAGTCGCGGAAAAAGATTCGGCGATAAGTTTTGGAAATGTTAAACGTTAGACGTTCTTTCCGTAGGTTTTATGTTTTGGTGAGTTTCGTTCGTCGCGGCGCGCGAGAGCTGAACGTGAGAGTGTTTCTAAGAGGTGTTGAGTATTATCTCAAGTGGATTTGGTTTGGTTTGATCCAATGGCTAGGGTTTTGTCTTGGCATTTTGTTTTTGATCCAATGGCCATGAGTTAGCAAGAGGCTTTGTAATAGTAAGGAGGTTTAGTGACTTGGTCACTTAGAAACATCACCAAACATCTCCATTCTTTCTCTCTTTCACGTGGAACTCCATTTCTTAACCTTAACCTTCACAAATTTTCCATTTCTCACCATTTCACTCCATTTCAAGCTTTGGAGCTTTGAGGAAAGTTGTAGAGAATCACTTTCTTAAGGTAACCCTCTCTTCTCATCTCCTAGGTTGGTAGATTTTTAGAGTTTTGATATTTTTGGGTTTATGTTCTTAAGAGGGTTTGGTGAGAAATGTTGTTCTTGCTAGTTTTTGTTTCATGAATGTTATTCATGAGAGCTTAGGAAGCATGCTAGGCTTTGTTGTTTTTGTTTTCCATGAGTTTGTGAGAATCTCATGAGAAAAGTTAGGGTTTTGAAAGTTTAGAGTATTGATCAATAACATGTGGTTAAGTTGTAAGGTTTTGAAAAGAAAAGTTGTCTTTGAACCTTTGGGCAAAAGGGAAATGCGTTGTATGGTTTTGTTTTAGAAAATCCGATGAAAAATATTTTGGGGTTTATGAAAATATTTACTAAGTGTTTTTGTGTGGTTTTTGAGGTCCAAGAGGTTTAAAAACTCTTGTGACATGTGGTGTTACTTTTCATTTTGAAAACATGTTTGAAAATGATTACCGGACGGTTAAGGCCCGTAATAAAACTTGTGCTTGGATTTGGTTTTGATTTTGGAAATGAAAATCAAATAACTTGCACTCGAAGCAACCAACATGCTTTCGGAAATGTGTTGCTTGCTTATGAAAATGGGTTGCTTTTATGCCTTGAAAAGATGTTGGGAACTAATAGAATCAAACTAGGCTTGGGTGGAAAAAGGTGGTGTGAGTTGCTGTCTTTTGCTGTCATGACAGTTGAAACTCGCTGAGCGAGTGGTTACTCGCCAGGGCGAGTGTCACAGGTCCTGACAACACGCCAGGGCGAGCTCCAGAGCGAGTAAGACCAGTACTCTCTGCCTTCACTCGCCACCAACTCGCCAGGGCGAGCTCTGGAAACTAAAATTTTGGATTCTGATTTCTAAACTTGGTTTTTAACTTTCTAATCCCTTTTTATTAATTTATGGAAGTGGTTGGGATTGGAAACGAGTTTTTCGGGTACTCGGAAAGTACGTAGCTTATAACGCAAGAAAACGGCCATTTTGCATTTCAAATTATTTAAGACTTTTGACTATTGTTTTGGGTCCTAAAAATAGTACATATAACTCATGAGTGTTGATCAATACGATAGTTTTTGGTATGGTATCCGAAAGAAGGATTTTACCTTAGAAAACCTTTGGGTTTTGGGGTTCTAGAGTCCAAATCATTAAGGATTGATTGGTTATGGTTTTGATTGAATACTTTGCTTGTTTTAGGAAGCAAGTAAGTGTTGTGCGATCGTGTGATAGTTTAGTGCTTGACGAGGTAAGGGCTCCACTTTATTTCCGTCTTTTAAAACGGTTACGACATGCTTGTTTTTGCTGTTTATGCATTTGCTGTGTGCTTGGCATGTTTGTACTTATGTATTCTCGTTGATGAGAACATGGTTATAAATTCGTGTGCAATTTACATATGATTAGGAAAATGTATGTATGTTGTGATGCTTTGTACATAGGCTTTAGGCTATGTGAATGTTTGCATGAGCATATATGAATGCGTGCGTCTGATGGGACTACGCGAGGATTTTGTCTTGTGTGACTATCCTGTATATGCCGAAGAGAATATATGCCATGCATTTCATAGTTGCGTGCCTAGGTGTATGTCTGCGTGACTTTGCCTACGTACCGGGCGTTTGACTGTGTGGCTTCGCCAAATCCCTCTGGATTTATATTGAGTTGGTGTTTGTCTGTGTGACTTCGCCTGGTGTTTGTCTGTGTGACTTCACCTGCCTTGTGTGGCAATTTTTAGTGCGGGTACGTATATTTCTGTGTGGCTTTGCCTACCCCACGACTCTTCGAGGAGAGGTTAATTTTCCGGAAAATCATGCATGTGACGAACCAGTAATCGGTTGTCACACTCATTGTAGAAGTCTGCATTAGGCTTGGTGTGCATCATATATATAAGCCCGTTGGTGGGAATTGCTTTTGTGTTAAAGAGCTTTCTCTTGTGTATGTGGAAATTTGTTATGTGTACATCTTTCGCACCGGTTATATATATATATACTTGTATTTTGTGGTGACCCTTTCTTTCATTTGCGGGCTCATCCCACCCAGATGATGGGTTAGGTCGTGGTGACGACGGTGGCTGTTCCAGGCCCCAGTGAGCGGTTGGAGCTGTAGCCTAGGATAGTTAGACTATGCGCCGGTGTGTTTTGTGCACCGTGCTTTTTGGTTAGCATGGGATTTCTAACTTATTTTGGTACTTAGACTCGGATTGTAATTATTCAGGAAATACACTTTGCTTGTCGAAGCACCTTTTGGTAATGAGTTCTTTTGTATATTTGAATGCCGGTTCATTTAAAAACTATTATGCGCACTTTGAGTGTTAGTTGAAAAAGAAAAAAAAAATAATGCCCTTTTTGGCTTTTGAAAAACGGGGTGTTACAATTTTGGTATCAGAGCACGGCTTTAAATCTTCAAAGGGAAAGTGTATACTTGAGTTGTTAGTCCAGAGTCGGTTAGAACATAGCTAGAGTAGTGTCAGTTCTAGTGGTTGTTCGGTGTCGGGTTATGTGTTAGTAACCATTGTATGAGATTTCTGTTGAGACTCAGAAATGTTTGGATAAGGAATCTAATCAGAATTGGTATTGTGCAGAATAGAATGCCTCCAAGAAGGGCACCTACAGCACCTATGACGGATAATGTTGATATAAACCAGATGGCTTATGCCATGCATACGATGGCAGCGGCGGTGACTGCCCAGAGCCATGCTAAGGCGCAAAGGGATCTGGAAAAGCGCGAAAGGGAAATACTTGCGGCTGGATCTAGACTTCTTTCAAATTTCAACCATCAAACTCCTCCAAAGTTTAACGGGGAGGGAGGTCCGGAAACTGCTGACCTATGGCTCCAATCTGTGGAGAGGATATTCGGGGCAATTCATTGTCCAGAAGGAGAGAAGGTGATCTTAGCTACCTATCAATTACTCGGGGGTTCTGAGTATTGGTGGAGGAACACCCGACTGATCATGGAGAATGTTCATGAAGAGTTAAGTTGGGAGAATTTCAAGAGGAGGTTCTTGGCCAAATACTTCCCTGATACAGCTAGGGAAAGGTATGGGGAAGAGTTTCTGAGGCTAAGGCAAGCGGGCATGAATGTTGAAGCATATGCCAAGAAGTTCGAATCACTATCCCGTTTCTTCCGCTTCTTTAGGGATGGGATAGATGAGGATTATATGTGCCGTAGATTCCAAGATGGATTGAGGTACGAGCTGCAGGATGCGGTTGTGCCGTTAGGTATTCGACAATTTCAGGTATTGGTTGAAAAGTGCCAAGAGGTCGAAGACATGAAGAATAAGCGGGTGAACCGCCAAGGGAATTCTAATGCCGGAGGACCAAGTCGCACCAATGACCGTGGTTCGACTCAGAATAGTGGGAGGCAAGGGAGTAAGCCTTATAACCGTCCTCAACACAGTAAAGGACCGGGCCGATCGGTGAATCAGGGAACCCGGGGAAAATCAGAGGGTAGTAAGGGGACTTGCTACAACTGTGGAGAAGCGGGGCATTTTTCTAATGAGTGCACGCAACCTAAGGTGGGAAACACCTGCTATAATTGCAAGAAGCCGGGACACTTTGCTAGAGATTGCAGAGCCCCGAAGACTGGGCCGTCGGCAAATGTGGCACAAGGTTCACAGGGTGCCAGACCTGCGGCAAAGGCACGTGCTTACTGTATGGGCACTGAACTGAGTGGGCAGGCTAGCAATGCCATCCACGAGAGCTGTCACATCGCAGGTAATTCTTTAACTGCTTTGATTGACACGGGGGCAACCCACTCATTCATATCTTTGGCATGTGCAAATCGTTTGAGTTTGAATGTTTCTGTGCTTCCGTTTGATTTGAATGTTTTGACTCCTGCTAAGGATTTGGTAGTGAATACTGCATGTTTGCATTGTTTGGTAGTAATCCAGAATAGGGATTTTCTGGTCAATTTGGTTTGTCTACCGCTTTTATCTCTCGAGATCATCCTCGGGATGGATTGGTTGTCGTATCATTATGTGATTCTAGACTGCGCTCGGAAATTGGTTTTCTTTCCCGAGCCAGGTGTGCGAAGGTACTTGTCTGCGAATCGACTTTCTGTGGTTATGTGTAATGGAGAACCGGAGATAGTTTCACTTGCTAGCTTAGGAGTGACGTCGGAGATCCGAATTGAGGAAATTCGTGTAGTTCAGGATTTCCAAGATATGTTTCCATCGGAGATTCCAGCTTTTCCTCCGTGTAGAGAGGTGGAATTCTTTATTGATTTGCAACCGGGTATGGGTCCGATTTCGGAATCAGCTTATCGGATGGCTCCAGCCGAGTTGGTAGAGTTGAAAGGTCAGATCGAGGACTTGTTAGAGAAGGGTTTCATAAGGCCTAGTGTGTCGCCTTGGGGAGCACCGGTCTTATTGGTTAAGAAGAAGGATGGTAAATCTCGTTTGTGTGTGGATTATCGGAAGCTTAATAAGGTGACTATCAAGAACCGATATCCATTGCCACGAATCGATGATTTGATGGATCAGTTGAGGGGAGCCTCAGTGTTTTCAAAGATCGACTTGAAATCTGGTTATCACCAGATAAGGGTTCGAGATGAGGATATTCAGAAAACGGCGTTTAGGACGCGTTATGGGCATTATGAGTTTCTAGTGATGCCGTTCGGAGTGACGAATGCACCTGCTATCTTTATGGCGTACATGAATCGGATATTCAACTCATTTTTGGACAAGTTTGTGGTGGTGTTCATTGATGACATTTTGGTGTATTCGAAGAGTGAAGAGGAACATGGAGAGCATCTTCGCTTGGTATTGCAAGTTTTGCGGGAAAGTAAGTTGTATGCAAACCCGTCGAAGTGTGACTTTTGGTTGGAAGAGGTGAATTTCCTTGGCCATGTTATATCAAAAGAGGGAATAGCCGTGGATCCAGCCAAGATTGATACGGTACTTTCATGGAAGCAGCCTCAAACCGTGACTGATGTGAGGAGTTTTGTGGGTTTGGCCGGTTATTACCGAAGGTTCATTGAAGGTTTTGCTAAGATTGTGGCACCAATGACACAACTTACGCGAAAAGATCAACCTTTTGCTTGGACAGAGGAGTGTGAGTTGAGTTTTCAGTTGTTGAAGGAGCGTTTGACGACTTCACCAGTCTTGATGTTACCACAGTCGGAGGAACCGCATGAGGTTTATTGTGATGCTTCTCATCAAGGGTTGGGTTGTGTGTTGATGCAACACAAGAGGGCAGTGGCTTATGCGTCAAGGCAACTGAAAGTGCATGAAAAGAATTATCCTACGCACGATTTAGAGCTTGCGGCCGTTGTTTTTGCATTGAAGATTTGGAGACATCATCTTTATGGTTGCACTTTTGTCGTGTTTAGTGACCATAAAAGTCTTAAGTATCTGTTCGATCAGAAAGAGCTTAATATGAGGCGACGGAGATGGATGGAAACATTGAAAGATTTTGATTTCACGTTAGAATACCATCCGGGAAAGGCTAATGTGGTAGCCGATGCTTTGAGTAGGAAGAGTGTGTCGGTTTGTTCGGCGCAAATGGCTAGTCAACAAGAGTTGTTGAGAGAGTTTCGTGATTTGCACCTAGAGGTAGAGTTTGCGTTAGGGAATATGAGATTGGGTATGATTACCATCTCAAGCGGTTTGTTAGAGGATATTGCTAATTGTCAAGATGACAAGTTTCTCATGGAGAAAAGAACTTTGATTGTTCGAGGAACCAACCGAGATTTCAAGGTGGGATCAGACAACATCTTGAGGTGTCAAGGTAGGGTGTGTGTACCCGATGCTATGAACTTGAGAAACATCATTCTAGGGGAGGCACACAAGAGTAAACTTAGTATACATCCCGGAGCAACAAAGATGTATCAAGACCTGAGGCATGATTTATGGTGGCCGGGTATGAAAAAGGATGTGGCTGAGTATGTGGCGTCGTGTCTGACTTGTCAGAAGGCGAAGATTGAACATCAGAGACCGGCAGGGATGCTGCAGTCATTAGATATCCCCGAGTGGAAGTGGGATAGCATTTCTATGGATTTCATCACTGGTTTACCTAAGACCAGGAGGAAGCATGATTCCATTTGGGTGATAGTGGATCGTTTGACGAAGTCCGCTCATTTTCTACCGGTAAGGACTACGGATACAGCGGCAAAGTTGACCGATATTTACATTGCTGAGATTGTGAGGTTACATGGGATTCCGTCGAGTATAGTTTCGGATCGAGACCCAAAGTTTACTTCACACTTTTGGAGGACTTTGCATGAGGCGTTGGGGACGAAACTGAGATTGAGTTCCGCCTATCATCCTCAGACCGATGGGCAGACCGAGAGAACAAATCAATCTTTGGAAGATTTGTTGAGAGCTTGTGTATTGGATGACCGTGGAAGTTGGGATGATGTATTACCTTTGATAGAATTCACATACAACAACAGTTTTCACGCGAGTATTGGAATGGCACCATACGAGGCTTTGTATGGGAGGAGATGTCAGACTCCTTTGTGTTGGTACCAAGATGGGGAAAGTATGATAGTAGGACCGGAAATGGTACAACAGACGACGGACAAGGTCCGAAAGATAAGGGCAATGATGAAGGTTGCTCAAGATCGACAGAAAAGTTATGCGGATAGGCGTCGGAGGCCTTTAGAGTTTGAGGAGGGAGATCACGTATTTCTCCGTGTTACTCCAACAACGGGTGTTGGAAGGGCTTTGAAAGCGAAGAAGTTGACTCCGAAGTTTATAGGGCCTTATCAGATTACGGAGCGGATTGGGAAGGTAGCATACCGAATCGCGTTGCCACCGGTACTATCTTTGATTCATGACGTGTTCCATGTGTCGCAATTGCAGAAGTATACACCGGATCCATCACATGTGATCACACCAGATGATATCCAGTTGAGGGATAACTTGTCATTTGAAGTTCCGCCGATCAAGATTGCGGATAAGAAGATGAAGCGTTTGAGAACGAAAGAGATACCTTTGGTGAAGGTGATATGGAACGAAGCTACAGGAGATACCACCTGGGAGCTCGAGAGTAAGATGAGGGAATTATACCCCAGTTTGTTTGACGACGTCTAAGTTTCGAGGACGAAACTTCTTTTAGGGGGGTAGTATTGTAAGACCCAAGATTTCTTGTATAGTTGGTTTAAGGAATATTAGGGTTCGATGTGTTCGTGTGACGAAACATCGTGTAATTATTAGCTTTTGCTGTAATCGAGTCTGTTTCGTGCTCGTGCACTGTAATTGTACAGACTTTTGTCTTGTGATCCTGTTGCTTGAATAAGAAGTTACTTGTGGTTTCAGAATAATAAGTTGTGGATTATTCTTGTTTTTGGAAAAACGAGTAGGATTTTACCCGTCGTTGTAAAATCTTATTGCGTCTGTTTTGAGTGAGATTTCGGATGGAAGTTTTATATATCTGCGCGAGTTAGGTTATATTCTGAGATTAATTTTCTGAGGTATGGAAGAAAATTACAGTCGCGGAAAAAGATTCGGCGATAAGTTTTGGAAATGTTAAACGTTAGACGTTCTTTCCGTAGGTTTTATGTTTTGGTGAGTTTCGTTCGTCGCGGCGCGCGAGAGCTGAACGTGAGAGTGTTTCTAAGAGGTGTTGAGTATTATCTCAAGTGGATTTGGTTTGGTTTGATCCAATGGCTAGGGTTTTGTCTTGGCATTTTGTTTTTGATCCAATGGCCATGAGTTAGCAAGAGGCTTTGTAATAGTAAGGAGGTTTAGTGACTTGGTCACTTAGAAACATCACCAAACATCTCCATTCTTTCTCTCTTTCACGTGGAACTCCATTTCTTAACCTTAACCTTCACAAATTTTCCATTTCTCACCATTTCACTCCATTTCAAGCTTTGGAGCTTTGAGGAAAGTTGTAGAGAATCACTTTCTTAAGGTAACCCTCTCTTCTCATCTCCTAGGTTGGTAGATTTTTAGAGTTTTGATATTTTTGGGTTTATGTTCTTAAGAGGGTTTGGTGAGAAATGTTGTTCTTGCTAGTTTTTGTTTCATGAATGTTATTCATGAGAGCTTAGGAAGCATGCTAGGCTTTGTTGTTTTTGTTTTCCATGAGTTTGTGAGAATCTCATGAGAAAAGTTAGGGTTTTGAAAGTTTAGAGTATTGATCAATAACATGTGGTTAAGTTGTAAGGTTTTGAAAAGAAAAGTTGTCTTTGAACCTTTGGGCAAAAGGGAAATGCGTTGTATGGTTTTGTTTTAGAAAATCCGATGAAAAATATTTTGGGGTTTATGAAAATATTTACTAAGTGTTTTTGTGTGGTTTTTGAGGTCCAAGAGGTTTAAAAACTCTTGTGACATGTGGTGTTACTTTTCATTTTGAAAACATGTTTGAAAATGATTACCGGACGGTTAAGGCCCGTAATAAAACTTGTGCTTGGATTTGGTTTTGATTTTGGAAATGAAAATCAAATAACTTGCACTCGAAGCAACCAACATGCTTTCGGAAATGTGTTGCTTGCTTATGAAAATGGGTTGCTTTTATGCCTTGAAAAGATGTTGGGAACTAATAGAATCAAACTAGGCTTGGGTGGAAAAAGGTGGTGTGAGTTGCTGTCTTTTGCTGTCATGACAGTTGAAACTCGCTGAGCGAGTGGTTACTCGCCAGGGCGAGTGTCACAGGTCCTGACAACACGCCAGGGCGAGCTCCAGAGCGAGTAAGACCAGTACTCTCTGCCTTCACTCGCCACCAACTCGCCAGGGCGAGCTCTGGAAACTAAAATTTTGGATTCAGATTTCTAAACTTGGTTTTTAACTTTCTAATCCCTTTTTATTAATTTATGGAAGTGGTTGGGATTGGAAACGAGTTTTTCGGGTACTCGGAAAGTACGTAGCTTATAACGCAAGAAAACGGCCATTTTGCATTTCAAATTATTTAAGACTTTTGACTATTGTTTTGGGTCCTAAAAATAGTACATATAACTTATGAGTGTTGATCAATACGATAGTTTTTGGTATGGTATCCGAAAGAAGGATTTTACCTTAGAAAACCTTTGGGTTTTGGGGTTCTAGAGTCCAAATCATTAAGGATTGATTGGTTATGGTTTTGATTGAATACTTTGCTTGTTTTAGGAAGCAAGTAAGTGTTGTGCGATCGTGTGATAGTTGAGTGCTTGACGAGGTAAGGGCTCCACTTTATTTCCGTCTTTTAAAACGGTAACGACATGCTTGTTTTTGCTGTTTATGCATTTGCTGTGTGCTTGGCATGTTTGTACTTATGTATTCTCGTTGATGAGAACGTGGTTATAAATTCGTGTGCAATTTACATATGATTAGGAAAATGTATGTATGTTGTGATGCTTTGTACATAGGCTTTAGGCTATGTGAATGTTTGCATGAGCATATATGAATGCGTGCGTCTGATGGGACTACGCGAGGATTTTGTCTTGTGTGACTATCCTGTATATGCCGAAGAGAATATATGCCATGCATTTCATAGTTGCGTGCCTAGGTGTATGTCTGCGTGACTTTGCCTACGTACCGGGCGTTTGACTGTGTGGCTTCGCCAAATCCCTCTGGATTTATATTGAGTTGGTGTTTGTCTGTGTGACTTCGCCTGGTGTTTGTCTGTGTGACTTCACCTGCCTTGTGTGGCAATTTTTAGTGCGGGTACGTATATTTCTGTGTGGCTTTGCCTACCTCACGACTCTTCGAGGAGAGGTTAATTTTCCGGAAAATCATGCATGTGACGAACCAGTAATCGGTTGTCACACTCATTGTAGAAGTCTGCATTAGGCTTGGTGTGCATCATATATATAAGCCCGTTGGTGGGAATTGCTTTTGTGTTAAAGAGCTTTCTCTTGTGTATGTGGAAATTTGTTATGTGTACATCTTTCGCACCGGTTATATATATATACTTGTATTTTGTGGTGACCCTTTCTTTCATTTGCGGGCTCATCCCACCCAGATGATGGGTTAGGTCGTGGTGACGACGGTGGCTGTTCCAGGCCCCAGTGAGCGGTTGGAGCTGTAGCCTAGGATAGTTAGACTATGCGCCGGTGTGTTTTGTGCACCGTGCTTTTTGGTTAGCATAGGATTTCTAACTTATTTTGGTACTTAGACTCGGATTGTAATTATTCTGGAAATACACTTTGCTTGTCGAAGCACCTTTTGGTAATGAGTTCTTTTGTATATTTGAATGCCGGTTCATTTAAAAACTATTATGCGCACTTTGAGTGTTAGTTGAAAAAGAAAAAAAAAATAATGCCCTTTTTGGCTTTTGAAAAACGGGGTGTTACACTTATCAAAGCAAAAGTTTGTTAATTCGAATCGCCTCGTGATTAACACACTTTGAATAGAAATGGAAATAAAACGCAGTAAAATTCTGAAAGGGAAAAATTGCATAAATCATAAAAATGATTACAATAAAATTGGTTCACAAACGTACATGTTCTTCCTTGGAAATTCTGTTCTTTCCACGCTGAGTACTTAGAATTTTGCAGGAATAAACTATGTAAAAACAGTTTGCGACCTCGTTTTCTTCTAAGAAAACACTATTTATACATCGAAACAAAAGATAACTGCTAAGATGATCTTGACGGTCCAGATTGGTCCTTCGAACCCACATTCTTCCTTTTCGAAAGCTCCTCTCTTGGCGCGTTCGTTCCATTGGGCTTCTGAATTTCCTTTTGGGCCTTAACCATTTGGCCCAAATTCTTTTCTTCGATTCGAACTCTACACTAAGCTTTTGGATTTCGATGATAAATGTCATCATAATTTTGTTAGTCGAATCCGCTTATGGCCATTCGAAGCCAATTATTCGAAACAAGTACTCTGATGACCTTTTTAGCAATGGTTAAATGACACCTGCCATTTTAAAATTAACCCATTATTTTGTTAGACCAACATACTTTTATTACAATTATTTAACAAAAATATGTCCCAACAAATTTAATTTAATAAAAAAAAGGAATTGAATAATAAATATTTTAGTAATTTTAATTTATTACACAAAATGAACCCATTTGGATTGACTTATTGTAAGTTTTATAAGGTAGTTTATGAAAAAAGTTTATAAAGATATAATTTTTGTTAGTGAAAATTTATGAATTAACATGCGTCAAAAAAGTTTACCAAAAAAAAAAACATGCATCAAAAAAGTTTACGAATTTACAAGGGACAATTGCTTTAATAATTTTTTTAATCATACACGGGACAATTGATTTTATAAAAAAGAGGAATTGAATAAAAAATATTTACTAATTTTAATTTTAATTTATTACACAAAAATCATACACGGGACAATTGCTTTAATCAAGAAATATTAATTTAATAAATTTACCGAGTGAGAACAATGACGTCACTTATATTTTAATAATATTTTATAACATTTTTCTAAATATTTTATTATAAATTAATTTTATACTTTAGTATAATATAAATCTTAAACATAAAAAAATAATAATAATAATGGACAAGAGCGTTCACAAATGGTTTTTTTTTTTAAACAACAGAAGAATGAATTCTCATTAATAATAAATATAAAAAAAACACAAGATAAAATATTTATCACTAATACATAAAAGGAATTGAATAAAAAATTCATAAACAGGACAATTGCTTTAATAAAAAAAGAATTGAATGATAAATATTTGTTATTATTAATTATAATTTATTATACAAAAATCATACACGGGACAATTACTTTAATAAAAAATAAATAATTTAATAAATTTTACAAAACTTAACTTATATTTTAACTATATTTTATTAATAAAAGTCAATAGGCCCGTGCATCGCACGGGTCTCAAAACTAGTTAAATAGATATAAAATTTCTTTTTCAAAAGCATAAAAATATATCATAATTCTTCACCCAAAGAAAATATCATAATTGTTCTCTACGACTTTTTATATTTTGGAAATATTGAACAATTATTTATCCAATCATCTCCCATACAATTCTGCATCCGGTTCTTAATACTAATATTCTTTGCAGAGAATGCTCTTTCAGCTATTGCAGTTGCCACCAGTAATATCAGAGATAATTTCAAAAGTAAATATACCAACGAGTACACAACATGTTTTATGGTCTACACTAACTTTATAGAGGTCGCTAATCCCCACTATATCTGAAAATTCATTGTCATAACATACATTTAAGAAATAATTTTCAAGCTGACAATCCAATGCCAATAGGTCATTTATTTTTATTTTTATGGTCAAGTAGTTTATTGGCGAGAAATTTCACTCTTAAGGCGGATAACTAGGATGACCGGGTTCAAACCCGGGTCCCCTGCATAGATAATGCAAATGTCCTATTAATTAAGTTAAATTTACAGGACATGTCATTTAATTTTTAGTGTGGGCAAAATTTACATAACAATTTATTTTATAGATAATATAATATAGATATATTAGTAGTAGTACTAAAAAAAATTACAAATGAAAGTGGGGGCATGAGCCCACATATTCTCCTTCTTAGGTTCGTCCCTGTATACAGGTTCAGTTTTTCGGGGCTGGCTTTTGGCGTTCTTTTATGCATGTGTGGTGCTTTTGAACTGTGTAACAAGTCATATTCCGAGAGCTGCAGGATGGCTGATAATGCTAACAATTAGTAGGTTCTGGTCAAATCCGGGAAGAATAAGTCTGGATGCAAATTAGAAAATGATTCTTGTTAAGATTTGCATAATTTGGAGAAAGTGGAGAAAACTCTAGAAAATCATCAAGAGAATAGAAATCATAAGGATTCATTTTGATAAAAGATTAATCAAAAGATAGTGAAACTAGTACAACTATGGCTCTTATATAGAGCAATTTGGGCTTAACCAACAAACTAACTAATAACAAACTTTAACAAACAAATAGAAACTCTAACTAACTAATGGAAGCTTCTAGCAAATTATCAATATTCTTAACAGCCTCCCTCAAACTCAACATTGAAAAATTTTCCAATTTGAGTTTGAATTACAATTATTCTCAAACTTTGTTATGTGAAAGATGCAATCTAAAATTGCATTGCTGCAAACATCATGATGTCCAAGTCCATAAGAACAGAAGCAATTAGTTCAACAAACTTCAAGTCCAAAACACAGCCCCTTTAACAAAATCAATAATCCTCATGAGCTAATCAAAACTGAGATGGAATGCAATTCCCAGTGCTGCAACAATAATAACAATTACTTTCCCAATATCATCAACCAAATCCAACTACAGAGTAGATCACTGTTGATGTTTTATGAATGACATATGGAGGGGAAAGTTGCAGCAAAGTCAACGTTAGAAAAGGTAATGAGGCAATTAGAACACACAAACAATAGTGGGAATGTCTCATAATCATCTATTCCACAACACCTTGTATGCTGCCATACCTCAATATCCCAAGCAATGTCATACCATCTTAAACAAGCTCTAACAAATCAAAGCAGCTCATAAGAAATCTCCAAAAAAAATAGTAATTTCCAACAGATTTTTCATCAAGATAAATGCAGTAGGGATGTTAAAATGTAGATGTAATTTCCAGTGTGCCACTAACATGGTTGCTGCATAAAGTAAGTCTTGCTAAACCAGAAAACTTTCCTTCAATACCTTCTAATTTCCATTCAAAATTACTACACAATAAGTGTTGATGTAGTCTGTAGGGCTTCACCAAATAGACAACAAGTTCCAAATTATTAGTGAGCCACACAAGCTAAAACCATGAGAATCATAACAAATCTGCTACTCAAGGAATTACTAGTAAGCCAAACAAGCTAAAACCATGAGCATCATAAGCAAGCTGCTACTCAAGAGGCTATATCGACATTCACAACATCCAATTGAATTGAGAGAGCAAAACACATAAGTCTTGAACCCATAACCAGTCATACACATAGATCAAACCACTAATATGGTGTTGGAATACGCACAAACACCTTGCAGCCCATCAATTACCAATTGTGGTGAAGTACCAATGAATTCTAGCATAGCATCTCAGTAATAATAACTAGCAACAATTAGTACAAGGCAACAAGGGACCTGGAGTTATGCCTCACCGAGCATCGCGACGGAGAAAGGCTTAATTACACCGTCGGGATCAAAAATGGTGATCACAAGTTCTGTTTTTCCGTTGTTGTGAAATCGAAGTTCACGGCGAAGGATTTCGCCGTAATAATCAAGAGCTGTCGCATTTAACGGAAGGTCAGTTACACCATCGGGGTCGAAAACGAAGCTTTGTGGAGAAGTTGTTACAGTGATGATGTGTTCGATTATCTTCTCTAGTGTCGTCAGAGTGATTGCAGAAAACAATTTCTTCAATTCAAACCACAAAGAACATTTCAGATCTGATGTGAAGGTAAAATCTGTGAATTGAATTGCGATGTTGTAACCTTTGATTGCAGAAAAATGTTCTTGATTTTCCAAATCTAGCGTTTTCTGATTGCACACCGATTCAGTTTCATAGAGTGAAAGAAAATAATCCAATTCTCCAATTTTGATTGATCCTCCCTCAATCAAATGCTTGATTGTATCGATCGGAATTACTTGCTCCATATTCGTACCTGATTTGTGACTGAAACTTTCAAGGTTGAACTCATAATTGCTCTTCTCCAAGTCTGTAGAATCAAGATCCTCATCCTTGGTTGAAGCAATAGTAGAATTGATCTGAAGTTGTTGCAGCGGCTTAAGAAGTGGCGGTAGTGGCGAAAACTTCTTTTCCATTTTTGATTTCTTCCATAGATGATATACGATTGAGTAAACCATGAGAAAAGATGAGGATCAAAAAGTACCGTATAGATTTCTTTGTGATAGGCACCGGAAGAATTTTTCGGTACCGGAACAATGGCGGAAGCGGAGCGTGTTCCCGGTGATCGTAACAGAGGCGATGATACCATGTTAAGATTTGCATAATTTGGAGAAAATTGAGAAAACTCTAGAAAATCATCAAGAGAATAGAAATCATAAGTATTCATTTTGATAAAAGTTTAATCAAAAGATAGTAAAACTAGTACAACTATGGCTCTCATATAGAGCAATTTGAGCTTAACCAACAAACTAACTAATAACAAACTTTAACAAACAAATAGAAACTCTAACTAACTAATGGAAACTTCTAGCAAATTATCAATATTCTTAACCATTCTCCTATGTTGAAACTATTTTTACATTATTTCTATGACTTACGTCATTTGGCTGTAAATTAGATTGAAATAGTGCAAGTGCTTTATTGGAGGAAGTGATTATGTTAAAGTGTTTTCAATCTTTTAAAATATGTTGTTTTGTTTCTATCTCATAAGGTCATTGTCTGGTTGTCTTGGGTTGGAGCTTTATTGTAGGAAGTGACACATATTTTTTGAAGCGTTGTGCCGCTAACATAGTTATCAATAGTGTGTTGTTTTGTGTTCGATTTTCTGGCCTGAATGTTCAGCAGAGGCTTGAAGTAGTAATAATGTCCCAAGAAATGAGTGTTTAAATCTTGGCCCTTTTTAATTTTAATCAAATTATCAGTTAAGAGAAATAACTTAAGACAATATTTCTTATAATGGGTTAGATAATCAGGACCAGAGAACTCTGGATAATAATGATTGAAATGATAAATGTTGAGGACCAGAGCACACTGAAAATATTTAGTTTATTTTAGTTGATTTGTTGATTGATTTGTGTGTGTGTATCGTGATAAGTTTAGAGAGTTAGAGAGAAAGAACACACAAAGAATTCACCCAAACTTGGGTTAGTCCAGTCCTCACAACCTTGTGAGATTGTTCACTAAAATGCTCAATTAAGAACCTTCTGATTGGTACCAAAAACCTTTCTTCACTCAAAGAGACTTATCATATTTTGCTACCTTACCAAACACTCAGTCAAGACATGATGATATGACACAACTATCATATCATGCCTCTTATCCTACACACCAAACTATGAGCCCGATATGATATAAAACAGGATAATGATATGATATAAGCAAAATAACAATTATCATTTAATGTGTTTGTTGCACACATCATAGCAAACAAGATTACTATGATCTTGTCATATTTTTTACATATCTTTATTATAATAAAACGAGAGTAAAATAGTTTTATATAATATAAAATAAAAATCATGACCAAATAAACAAATTACATTTTTTATATGGATCATGATCTAGTACTCAATTATATATATATATATATATATATATATATATATATATATATATATATATATATAATAAAAGTATACACACAGTCTCCCTAACACAAGGAGTGCCAAGGTAGACTATCAACGGTCACAAAGTGTCTCTAAGAGTTACAAAAATCAAATGAAAACAGTTCATACAAGGCCCAAGCAGAGCATAGGACTAGACCACCAGCTGTGGCAGTTAGAAGCAAAAGTAACACTCGTCGCCTTCAACCACCGAAAAGAAAAAAGCTTGATCTTGTCCAACAATTGATGAGTAGTGCATGCTGAGCCTCGAAATAACCTGTGATTTCTTTTCGTCCACACCACCCAGACACTAGCAAGCCAAATGAGCTGTAAAAAGGAGCGACGTGCCCGAGAACCACCTGCTGAGAATGTGAACTGGATAAAATGATCGCGTAAAGAAGTGTGCTCCATCACCGGTATGTCAATCCACGAACGCACCAATGCCCAGAGAGAACCAAAAGTCCCACAGGAGATAAATAAATGATGGGCTGACTCCACCTCACCAAAATGAGTTTATCCGCGTCATCCATGGAAGCTAAAGCATGAGAAGTCAGAATCTAATATGCTCCTCGAACAGTGTAGCCTCTGTCAGGGTCCGGCTGCCACTGCTACCTATCTAATGTGTGAACCTGCAATGAACGGATGAGTAGTAAAGACTGACACTCCCTCAATTATATATATTAGATAAGCTAAATACAATATATATTATCTTATATATAATTAATAAAATTACTATTGCGAGAAAATTATATTTAATTTATTATAAAATTTAAATTAATATCTCTATTTTACGAATTTCATAAATTATTTTCTTATCATATCCTATTTGTAACCCAACATCAAATCATTTTGATTAGGGACATATTAATTTATGAGTGATTGATACTAATTCTACGAATTTTCGTAATTTGAAATTTTGAATATGACAATATACTACTTTTCTATGAATAGCATGTTAGTGTAGACACAAAAGCTTGACTCTTGCGCAATGCCCTTGGTGCCTCATTTTCAATTGAGACAAAGAAAAGTCCTAGTTGCCATATTGTACCATTTTCTTTTCAAGATCAAAGAAGGACAGTTTGTTCAGATTGAAATTTCCATTGTGTACCGTAAAATGTTTGGCTGAGATCGTTTATAATTATTTTTATAATTATATTAATTTGAACTTTTGATCTATAATTAATAAATGCAATTTAAAATTGTATAAAAATTGTGTGCCAGTTTACTGGGGCATTTTATTCACACCAACATGATTTTGTATGCTTGTAAAACAAAGTTTACTTGAGCTCTCAACCCGTGACCAAGGTCTATTCAATTTGCTTAGAAATGAGGCATTAAATATTATACAAATATTTGTACTTATTACTCAATTCAAAAACTATATAAGTAAAACTTCTTGTGCCATCTAAGTGTATAACACTTTCTAAATGTGAGCACTTCTGGTGTCACGGGCTGAAAACAGGAAAAACACACTCCTAAAATCAATTGTCGTTTTTTTAAGTTAGCAAGTTGATACACACCATACAATCTCATACATATATAAATAATGTTGGGATTAATGTTGACAAGTGTTTCTGAATGTTTTAGTTATAAATATTAATTAAGAAATCGTATATTCATATTTATATATTTAATATTTTAAAAACATAAAAGTTGTTTTTTAAATTATAACATCAATTTTGTCGTTGATTTTTTAATATGTTTAATTATAGTTTGTTTGGTTTGAGAGAAATTGGTGAGAGAGAGATTGAGAAGAGAGAAAGAGAAGAAAGATGGTCTATTTCTCTTGTTTGGATAGGAGAGAAGTTGTGAAGAGAGACACAAAATTTATGGGGCCCACTGCTTTTCTCATTCTCCCCATTCCTGCCAAGAAAGTGTGAAAAAATGCAATTTTGCAATGCATTTTCATTATTACCCTTATCTCATTCTCCCTTTTTCACTTTTGTACCATTGATTTCTGATTTCATATACTTTCTATGTCAATCATATCCTTCTCTAACATTTTACTAACAAATTTCAGTTCAGTAGACACGAAATTTCTTCATTTTATTTTGTATAATTTATCTACTATTAAGTAAATAATGTTTTTTTATGTATTTCTTGTTAATGTTGGTGAAAGTTTGAAACTTTAATAGATTTGAGATTGTTTTTGCGTATTGCCAGGAGCTAGCTTTTGTTGGCTGGTTTTTTTTATAAAAACAATCTTTAATATGAACAAAATTGAGGTATTTGACATTTGGAATTAGGGGTGGCAAACTGGGCATGGCCGACCTGTTTGGGTCCGCGCCATTTAAGCCCGCTCAAAAGTGGAGCGGGGCGGGCCAACTTAGGTGTCTGGGCTCAAAACTCAAGCCCGCCTGTTTATTGGCGGGTTGGCGGGCATGCCCGCCAAATACATTTTTTTTTACAATTAGAATTATAACTTCACATTTAAATTTGTCCAACCGTATAAATTTGGACTTCAAATATTTACCCAACTAAATTTCTCCACAATAATATATACTAAATCTTCTATAATGATATATCAAGATATTCAAATTAGAAAAAAATTGTATGTGCATAAGGCTTATTTAATTTCGTTTAATGCTTTTGTGGCCTAATTTGTTTTAGAATGGTACTGCACATGAAACTCTAAAAGAAGCAAACAACACAGACTTATTATAAGGCACTTCATAGTACAAATAGTACTAAGAGGCCAAAAAATATACAATATGACAGTCCACGTAGAATACACAGCACGCAGTAGCACACACGGCGGGAAGAAAATGCACGTAGAATCACAGGAAATAAACAAATAGAACCCTAGTATTAAAGGAAGAATTAACTTTTTAAAGAAAATAAAGTAATAATATACAATCAGATTTTTTTTATAATAAACAAGAAGAAAAAAATATCCTGGATTGAATTTAAGATGATCAATTTTCTTGTTAAAAAAAATAAATATAACAAATGCCGCGGCATGCCCGCCCCGACCCGCCACCAACCCTTTTTTTTTAAACGGGCTAGACGGTACGGGCCAACTTAGGGCACTGGGCTGAAAACCTCAGCACGGCCCGCCCTAAATGGCGGCCCAAACGGGTCGCCCCCGCAGGCTCGGCCCATTTTGCCACCCCTAATTGGAATGGAATTAGAGTTTTTGTTTTTACAACTATATATTTCAGTTTTTTTTTTACAAATTTGTTAGTTGATTTAATTAATTTAATTATAATATCTTCATTAATCTAAATTTGTTTAATAGATTATCTTGTCAAAAAATGTGTACTAGATTGATTAATTAATTTTTATTGAAGTTTTAAAATTAGGGGCATTTTGGTCCTTTTAAAAAATAATTACACTTCTTTCTTCTCTATCTCTTCTATCTTTCTCTTATACCAAACAATATCTCAAATCTACTCTATTTCTCATCTATTTCTCTCTTCTAATACTCTCTCTCACCTATTTCTATCTTCTCACTTTCTCTCCACAACCAAACACACAATTAGTGTCCCGGAGAATTTTATTTGCATGATCTAATAATATTTCACTTTTTACAGTTCACGTATTCATCTAGAGGTCTTTGAGCGCATCGCTCCTTTTTGTATCTCATCTGACTCTTATGTATTTGGGTTATTTGGTGTGAGCGAAATCATAGGTTGTTCAGAAACTAAGAGTTACCATTATCACAATTGTTGGACAAGGTCAAGCTTGATTCTTATTGGTGGTTGAAGACAACATTACTCTAGTTTCAAACTACCATAGTTGGTGGTCAAGTCCGTTAACTTGTTTGACCATCAATTAATTCTGTTATTAATTTCTTGATGCTTTCTTTCGGTTGTTTTTATAAACTCTTATAGTCTGTCTCTGCACACCTTATATTGAAGAGACAGGTTGACTGTTTAGTATATATCTCATTTTTATTTAAAAAAAAATTTACTTTTAAATTTCATTAAATAATATATATCTCATGTCTTTTTAGTCATCCATCTCTCATATTTTTTAAATCACAAGAAGCAGAAAAAACATTTAAAAAGAAAACAAAGAGTAAAAAGGTGAATGAATAACTAAAATTACTACAACATGACTAGCACATTAATTATTATATTAATATTTTTCTCCCACAAAAACTTGAGTCATAGACTTCAAACTCTTTAACCCTTAACTCTACTATTCAACTACTCATCCCACCTTCAGATTCCAAATTTTACTAAATATTAAATATATCAATTATTTTTTGTGGTGCTTTTCAATTTCCAATTATGAATTATATTCGGTGTACCTATGCTACATTATACTATTATTACCACACCACACATGCACGAATTCTCTTTGTGGGTCCTAGTTGTGGTTGTTGAGTGGGTCCCAACCGTAAATGGATACCCCACATACACACCAAACTCAACCAAACAATTTTTCTCATAATTTTTTAAATTTTTCACTAAATTTTTTGCCTCATAAAATTCTATATAATAGGAACCCACTTTGTGACACACACTCACACTTCCATTTCCATTCTTCTAATCATTCACTAAAATCTCAAAAGAACTTCACAAACCACACAACCATGGGTTCAACAGGTGAAACTCAAATAACACCAACCCATGTTAATGATGAAGAAGCAAACCTCTTTGCTATGCAATTAGCAAGTGCTTCTGTTCTTCCAATGATTTTAAAATCAGCTCTTGAACTTGATCTCTTAGAAATCATTGCTAAAGCTGGTCCTGGTGCTCATCTTTCACCTGTCGATATTGCTTCTCAGCTTCCTACTACTAATCCTGATGCACCAGTTATGTTGGATAGAATCTTGCGTTTATTGGCTTGTTATAATATTCTTACTTGCAATTTAAGGACTTTAGATGATGGAAAAGTTCAGAGACTCTATGGTTTGGCTACTGTTGCTAAGTATTTGGTTAAGAATGAAGATGGTGTTTCTATTTCTGCTCTTAATCTCATGAATCAAGATAAAGTACTCATGGAAAGCTGGTATTTTACTCATTCTTCTTATACTCTGTTTTTGCCTTGTTTTTCTTTTGATGGACACATACACGACACCGGAACAAAGACATTAATACGTCAAGCAATAATAATTTAAGAAAATGACAATTCAATATAATTATAAAGGTTAGTATCATGTCAATGTCCCAACCAATATTTGACAATGTGACATACCTAATCCGATGAGCATCTATGTTTCATAGCTTTGCTTTATACTCGGGTTTTATTGGTACTAAAAACTCCACATAAATATAATTAGTGTTGTTCTACATTAAATGAGATATATTCTAAAAAAATTATTTACAAATAGTAGATAATATTCATTTTTTTTACAAACTAGATAATATTCATTTTACAAACCAATTTTACAAAAATTAAATTATGACTAAAATTTTAAAATAATATGACGGTCTATCTAAAATATGTTAAATCATCTTTTATTGGGTGAACCCTATAGGGTGCTCAAGTGACCCCGTAAGAGCATACACATCGGTGCAAAAGAACCGTATTTTACATATTATAATGTTTTTGTGTCAGAATAGTATGTTGCTTTGTTGAATTTTCCTTACCACCGTTGCCCTGCAAAGCCACTCTCTCTCATGCTTTTTCAAATATATTAATGTAAAATACTCCCTACATCCCAATTTATAAGCAAAAAAAATTATTTCACACTTATTAAGAAAACTAAATCATAATAAAGTTAAAGTATGTCTCTTTGACTTTTCCTTATAATAAGTTTTATAAAAAGATGTAAAACTATTTTTCATTGGTCATTACTTATAGAGAAAATGAGAGAAAAATCAAATTTTATAGGAATAAGTAAAAACAATTCATAAAAAAGAGAAAAGTTAATTTTTTTTGCTTATAATTTAGGACAAGAAAAATGAGTTTTTTTGCTTAAAAATTAGGAGGGAGGGAGTATAAATTTGTAGTGTAAATTTTGAGTTAGTGGGACCCATTTTAAATTTTTTTGGTAATATTTAAGAAATATAGTTGAGTTGTTTAAATAATTGAGAAATATAAAATAATATAAAAAAATAAGTGGAGTCCATTTAAACCATAAAGTTGGACGGTATGAATGTGTTTGCTCTAAATATGTCAAGTCTTATGACGGAGTAACTTATAATTGAAAAACTTATGGAATATTACATAATGGTTAGAATATTTCAATGTGTTCTATAAGCTTCTTTTTTTAAGGGAAGTGTTCTGTAAATTTTAAAGACATATTCTAACTCTTATAATTTTCAAGGACCACACACTAGCTATAAAAGAAAAAACCCGACAACAAAATGTGAGAATTAGTCCAAAAATAATAATTAGAATTTGTCTCCATTATTTTATTAGGCTATAGACACAAAAATTCAGAAAAGATAAAAATTTGTAGCTGGGAAGATGGGCAATTAATTATAAATTCCTTATGGAATATGTTGAAATTGAACTCATAATGTAGTAATTTAATTGATCATTTACGTTACTAATATCAACATAAATTCATCATTTTTATAAATTTTACGTTAATTTTTTCTGAAAGGTTCGAAAATCTTAAATTATGCATGGAACATGTACATTATTTTAAAATGTATCCTTTGACACACTATGAACATTAAGAAAACACAATCAATAACTGGATTGAAGAAAGAAAAAACGTTTCATTTGCACAGTAAGTTTACAACTATATGCATTATTTTTGTTTTTATTTAACTATGATATCGGTGTGAAGTATCCATTAATTTTGTTCAAAATCAATCTCTATCTAGAATAAAGTTGGCCACCTCTGGCAGTGTATCTGCCTCTACCATTTTTGTTTTCCATCGATTAGACAAACTCGAGACATTGCTTATGAAATTTGAATCTAGTTCTAATAAGATTAACGTAAAGTTGGTATCATATTATGTACAGTCTATAAAATACATACACTTCTTGAATTAAGTATATCCTGTGTCGGACACACATCGACATTTATGATTACATTAAATTATGTTATTTTTTTAAATTATGACGCGTCAGTGTCTGTATCGTGTATGTGTTCTTACTTAGTCTAGTTTTTTTTTTATAAGTTTTCAATTGATTAATATTGTTTATTTTGTTAAAAAGTTAAGGTTTTTTTTTCTCTATAAAAAAGTTAAGGTATTTAGAAAGCAATAAACTCGTGTGAATTATTAATTGGCTTATCATGAATGAGGTGTGGATTTAGAAATAGAAGAGATGGTAAGAGTGACGGTTGTGATAGTCATTTGTCCACAAACATTAACGTCACAAAAGCCTCAAATTATGAAATGGATGAATTGAGAGGGACCCCAATTTGAGTGGTCACCAACTCACCACCTCATTTCACCTACCACAATGGAGTGTGAACCAATAATAATACAATACTATTCTACTTAGTAAAGCTTCCATGCCAATACCAATATGAACAATTAGACAATTCTGTATTAGTCCAAGTTGTTTGTCAACACTCAAGACTATTTTGGATGTCTTCATTAGGTGATCGAGTTGTTAAACCAACTTTGAGATAACCCTTAAAAATTGGAGAGATTAAGAAATATCATACAATTGCTTTGAAATTTAAATTTTCACGACAAAAAACTAACCAAACTTAGGTATCTATACTATCTAACATGTCTATTTTTATTTAATGTAGATGGTTTTATTGCTGAGAATCCAACTTAGGACTTCTAACATACTACTTAAACTCCTTACAACTTGTAATAAAAAAAAATTCTCACAATTAAATCGAATCTAATGGCTTAGATGGTTTTGTTAATTGCTATTAAAAAAGACTGCGGAATTTGACCCAAAAAAATCCGTTGTAAGTCAGTCTTTCACAACAGGTGAATCAAAGATTGAATCACGATTAAGAGAGTTGTTAAAAGTTTTTTTTTTTGACAAAAGAGAGTTGTTAAAAGTTATAATCATATGATTGAGATTAATCAATGCAATTAATTGAATGTAATACATTTTCCTAATATTGATAAATACTCCCTAAAAATTGTGATTATTTAAAGTTGATTCAACTTTTGACAACAAAAAAAGCTTATACACTTATTTTCTATTAAAAAGTAACAACATACCATTAAAAATACCATTATTATATCAAAATTGCTTTTCTCTAAAGTTAATTAACATAATAGTGGTGGTATAAAAAAATAGGTGTAAATCCTTTTTCTTTATTTTAGGTTTTAATTTGGTCCTCTATATATTTTTTAAAAGTTTCAATTTGATCCTTTACGTTACTGATATCAACATAAGTTCATCATTTTTATAAATTTTGCGTTAATTTTTTCTAACTTTCTGATAAATTTGAGTTAATTTCGTCTAAAAATTTCACCTGACACCCTCTTAAGTTGTTCACGTATGCATTTGTTCGCTATATCAACGATTTAAACCGAAATTTGACTAAAATGTTTAACTTAAAACTTTTTAAACTTAAAGAACAAAATTGAAACTTAAAATAAACATAAACACCTAAAATATCAATATGGTGCGACAAAATTAGTGGACAACCAAATGTATTAAATTAAACACGTTATTAGGATTTTAATCTCGAGAGGTTCATGTAATAATAATATATATTGAGAGATGTCAACCTTTTAGATAAAGTTTTTTCTACATTATCCCTCGATAATTTGAGAAGCGATCAATTATTAACATCTTACCAAAGATTGTACAAGTTCATCCAAATAAAGGATTAAAGTATACAAATTTTTGAATTTTGTGACATATAGATACATGACATATGCACAATTTCTATATTGCAAAAGATATCATATCAACATCCTTCTAATTGCACACACATTCTCTCAATTATGAGAAATAGTAATCCTTAGTCCTTACTCATTATTATAGGTACCACCTAAAAGATGCTGTCCTTGATGGAGGCATTCCATTCAACAAAGCTTATGGAATGACAGCCTTTGAATACCATGGAACAGATCCAAGGTTTAACAAAGTTTTCAACAAGGGAATGTCTGATCACTCTACCATTACAATGAAGAAAATTCTTGAAACCTACAAAGGTTTTGAAGGCCTTAAATCTCTTGTTGATGTTGGTGGTGGAACTGGAGCTGTAATCAATACCATTGTCTCTAAGTATCCTACTATTAAAGGCATTAATTTTGATTTACCTCATGTTATTGAAGATGCTCCTTCTTATCCAGGTATTTTTTTTATCTTTGCTTAGTTAATTACTAGAATTTACATGTTTTAATAATATTGTTTGAATTAATATAAATCAACAAATTTTTATGTTTCTTGTAGGAGTGGAACATGTTGGTGGAGACATGTTTGTCAGTGTTCCAAAGGCTGATGCTGTGTTTATGAAGGTACATTTTATAATCTCATTCCTTTCATTATCTCACCAACTCTAATTAACACATTGTTTGTACCTTTTTCTTTATGGACCTGGATTCAGTAAATTCAATTAGTAGGTGCAGTCATGAGATTTAGGTTGTACGATCTTAATCAGACGGGACGATTTAAATGTCAACTAAATTTTTTATATTAGAACAAAAAATAATTTGTCTTAAAATCTAAACCATCTGATCCAGATCAGACGATTCAACTGCATCCAGTCACGACTGCACAAAATTTAATTTCTTTTCTTTATACTTGCTTAGTAAATTCGTTGAGCCTTTCGTTGTTTCACGTACGGGTTTTAGCTTTTACATTCTGTTTTATAGGCAAATGTTATTGGTTAATTTGAAACAGGAAGGAAAATTTGTTATTGCCAAAGGATCGAACCCTGAATCTCATTTTTAATACTCCCTTCAGTGTCTCAATCCATATGACTGTGCTACTCAGCCTATATACTTCAAATCATGTTCATCTTATTTATATAAAATTAGTGACTAAAAATAATTGTCGTCACTAATTTTTCCGTCGGTAAATTTAGTGACGCAATGTAAATGACGTATACATTTTTTTTCTTATGTAAATTTTGTTACTACTTTAATTTTTTTTTCCTAATAGCATATGTTAATAATGATATATTTTTCAAACATATGTAGTGGATTTGTCATGATTGGAGTGATGCACACTGCTTGAAATTTTTGAAGAACTGTTATGAGGCACTTCCAGACAATGGAAAAGTGATTGTGGCAGAATGCATTCTACCAGTGGCACCAGACACAAGCTTAGCAACAAAAGGTGTGGTTCACATTGATGTGATCATGTTGGCTCATAATCCAGGTGGGAAAGAGAGAACACAAAAAGAGTTTGAAGATCTTGCCAAAGGTGCTGGATTCAAAGGTTTCAAAGTCCATTGTTCTGCTTTCAACACATACATCATGGAATTTCTTAAGGTTTAAGTTCTTTTGCATGTTCCATCTGAGTTTTGAGATTGAGATTGTGGTTGTGATTCTACTTACTAATGATTTCCCCAAACTATATGTGATTTCCACTTGTATACGGTAGGAAAATAATAATGACAAAGTTCATTGTAATATTGCCTTTATAAAATAACATTGTTTCATATTATGGATTATAGTTTTTATGTTTTCTCTTCAATTCCAGCTCTTCTGTTTTTTTTTTTTTGTTTTTTGACAATTTTTTTGGGTAAAAAATATCAAAAAACTTACCGATGCAAATGAGCATGTAACCGAAGCAACCAGGCGGCTGGCCACTAAATAAATTCTGAACAACAATTTTGAAGTCGATATGAAGCTCGGCTTTCTCATAGCCTTTTGTGCGCAACAAGCACAGCCCTTCAAGTACGCTCCACAACTTCGTCACATAAGCACTACAACTCCCTCACACACTTGGAAAAGCCACAACCACTCACCACTTTGACCTATAATAAATCCTCCACATCCGACTTGTCTGTCATCTTTACTAGCGCCATCCGTGTTCAAACTTATACTAGTTTTATTTTTAAAAGAAAACTATTAGTTCAAGTGGAAGTGGTTCGTCTTATCGACTAACAATTTACTTAATGAATTATATATAAAAGAGATGACTCGTATGTAAAAACTAGTCGATTTGAGTCTCACAACTAATCAATTATGTGAAACGGATGAGAGTATGACATAAATTTATGCAACAAACTATAATTTGCAATTTTCAACAACAAAAAAACTACAATTTGCTACAAGGAAATACATTGACAATAAAAACAACAAAAGCAATAAAGAATTGAAAATTATAAGCTTGGTTCATAGAAGTAAAGATTGGATAGGAAAAGAGAGAGTAAAATTTGATTTTGTCAAAAAATAACCCCCTCATTTATTACACTTATATTAATTGTGGCAATTGCATATTTAAGGTTGGTTGTTCTTGAAATGTTCCAAACAGTGTTCTTGGTCCAAGTCTCTACTCCAAAACTTGCTATAGTATTCAGCATATGTAAATCCTCTGTATACAGCTCCAGTTCCATTTTCTGTGAGTGGCTTTGCAGGGCATATCAATGCCTCAGTGCCTGGGCAGAGAAATGAAGCCACAGAAAGCCTGGGCTTATCAGCATTCACAATAGCCCTGTGCCAAACACTCTTGTAAAGCCCATTACTTAAAGCCTGCAATCACCCCATGTAAAAGATGTTAAAATTACAACCAGTTTCATGGACTAATTATTTGAAAAATAAAATATGGGCTTTGAAACCAAAAGTATATGGGCTTAGCCTAATAAGCCCAGTCATGTGTACCTTAAGGATAGTTCCTAGTCCAAGAGTTGGCTAAACATCAAGAGGGAGAACTTTCCAAACCCCCGAATATCAAAGTTGATGTGCGCATAAAAAAAAATGTGAATTTTGTGTTGTTTGAAAGTACAAATGCGTACATTCTGACGACACAAAATTCACATTTTTTATCGTTAAGGCAATCCCTAATGTAATTATGCGGCTCAGTTACATATCTTGGCAGTCTATCTTAAACCAATGATTAAGATTGTTTAAAGTGAAGTTGTTCAATGTACTATGAATCATTTGATATCAAATCAACGACCCAGGTCACATTTAGCATGAACGTGCTCCATGCAAGATCTAGGTCCACCACTTTAGGGGACAAATCAATGGGGACCTCTTTCTAGATGGATTTTTATATGAGACAATGCTCCTAGTTCCTAGCTCCTAAGTTTAGTTCCATGATTAAAGGTTTGTCAAAAAAAGTTACATAATTAAAGTTGCGCGCCCGCGTTACATACCTGTAGTTGATCACCAATGTTAATGACAAAAGCATCAGGGTGAGGATTAACTGCAAGCCATTTGCCATCTTTAAGAACTTGGAGGCCAGCAACATGAAGATCTTGGAGTAAAATTGTAAGTGCATTTGGGTCTGTGTGCCCTGGCAACCCATAAGTAAGTTCTGGTTGTGGGCATGGTGGATAATAATTCACTGCCATATGTTGCCCTTGATCTCCCAAAACATTCCTTAAGTAATCCTTTTCTAGGCCCAAACTCTCTGATATGTATTCTTCTATTCTCAAACCCAGTTCCCTAACTTCTTTGCAGTAATTTGCCACTGTTTCCCTGCCATCACCAAATAAATTATCATGCTACACTTTTCAATTATTTGGACCTTATTAACTCATCATCTACCAAAACATAAATTAATTCTTTTGTTTTTTTAATTATACATTTAATTTACATTTTTTTTGTTACCATATTTGACCGTTGTTTAGCGATGACTAATCTTCATTGGAGAATATGAGGAACATATAAGGAGAGTTTTCCTCTTCCAACTAAATTTTTTTTCATACATAAATAAACGTCGGGAATCGAACTCAAGAGAACCGGTTTAAGAGTCACAAGTTACTTGGATCAATCAATTTATTGTTAGTTTAATCTCTCTTTTTCATACATAAATAAAATATAATTTTGTAATGTAGTAGTAATTTTTATAGAGCTAATTATATTTTTTTAATTTGTGTGTCATTTTCCATATAACTTACTATCTCTATGAGGGAGAGTATATTGTTTCCTAAAGAAAAATACACAAATTGTTTCTTAGAGCATCTAAGCCTATGTTTGGTATTACGGTGGAAGTATTAGAATCACGGTGATCCACCATGATTTTGCAGAAGCTACACTCTGTAGCTTTTGAAAAATCATAGCTTTTGAAAAATCGTAGCTTTTGAAAAATCATGGTTGATCACCGTGATTCTGATATACCTACCATGATACCTACCAAACATGCCTAATACTTCCTTGTACCAAAGAAGGAAAAAAGGGCAACATTTCCTGTATTTAACACCAAATTAAATAAACAATTATTTTTAAATAAATAAGTCGAGCCTTAGAGCCAAGGAAATTTATTTTTGTTTCCCTACCAGCTACTTGCGCGTCCTATGCATTTACCATTTTACCCTTCCGCTACATAAGTAGCTACTTAAATAGCGGACGTTATATAAAATGAAAAGTTTTTGGAAAATGTCGTCTGCTATAATGGTAGGGTATTTTTTAGTGTATCAACTATTTAAGTAGGAGACATAAATATTTTTGATTAAATTGTAAAAACGCGAGAAAATGGATATGGTGGCAAAACAAGTATTCCAATATGAGATTGAAAAACTTCAATTGGCTTATGTGAAAGGACTACTTAGTCTTTATTATGTGTTTAGGTTTAGGCCCATTAACATGTGGGCAGGGCCCAAATTTATAGACATGAAGTTGACAGTTTTCCTTATTTTTAGTGATTTGGCAGTACACAACGTGGTGTACTCCTAATACTCACACGTCTGACTTGGTTAGAATTTTTAAATCATAAAGGAAATCAGATCCTGGGCCCTTTCTTTAGGATTAAATAAAGAGCTTACGTCAACACGTATATATATTTAGTGATGTCACGGCTAATCTCATCCATCCCATGCCAATATACTATGTCATTATAATACTTCATGAGTAATATTTATAATACTTCATTATAATATTTAGTATGTCATTATAATACTTCATCCAATTTTAAAACAAAGTTTTAACTTTTAACAGTCCATGAGTAATTTTTGTCGAGCAATATGTGGATGCACAATATAAGTCTTGTTTTTTAACCAATTTTTTTTTTTTTGGTAAAGAAATTTTCTTTATATATATAAATTAAAAATCAAACTCATAATTACTACCAAAAAAAAAAAATTGAACTCATAACTATATTTAAGGAGACTGAAACTTTGTGTAAAAATAAAAAATCAAAATTCTTATCATTTTAACCAATTTATTGCTGGTTCCATCGGACTTTTATTATAAATAAATATTTACTTCTCAATTTTAATGAATAACCAATATATTTATTCATAGTTTAATTATATGATAACACAAGATTTGTTCATAGATTAATTTCACTTTGATATGTACCCTAAATAGATAGATAAATTACCGAAAATCTTGACATTATATAATTAAAAAAAATTGTAAAAAATGTAGAGTTTAATTGATATGCACTGACAGTGTAAAATAATTTTGCACGGTTATTCAATAAAAAACCACCAATCTTCCATGTTATATGAAGAAAGTGGGGTAAAGTGGAGGAACATGGCGGAATACATAATTGTCATTGGTTGACAGTATAAAATTATTTTGCACCGTACATACAAATTAAATTCAAAAATGTATATTACACAAATACCAACAAAATATTTCTATATTAACTCCTTACCATATGTAAAAAAAAAAGCAGCTATATATTGCATCATAATGACATCAAATGAATACATCATCACATGTATAAAACATGTCACAAAGTAATGATAAGACCTAGTCAGCGAGACTTGTCACTGACAAAGAGTACATGTGAGAGAGAGAGAGAGAGAGATCTTACTTGAATGAAGAAGGATTAGAAGGCCATTCAGGCACATAATCATCCAAAGGATAACAATGAAGTCTAAGATAATCTCTCCAATTATGAACCTCCTCCTTGTTCACATTAAAACTAGTTGATAATCTCATTGTCTTTGTGGGATCATCTGAATACAATTTCAACTTCTCCTCCACTGGCAACTTGAAAAATTCAGATGCCACCTTTGCCGTGTTTTTCAATGCTTCTAGACACACCCCGTGGTTAATTACCTGTCAAATTAATTAACAATATAATTAAGCTTCCCTAATACAAAATTAATTCAATAAAATAATAATAATAATTTGTACAATCATCTAGTTTTTGTCATTAGGATGTCACCTAACTACCAAAATTGCATGTTCAATTTTTCCTAGTTGGAATCAAATTCGGTACTATGAAGTTTACAACATTCACACACGTTGTGTACTAGGATTATTATTGAATGTGACAAATTAAATTGGATTTAACTAAGGAGTTAATTATAATTATAAAGTTGGACCTGAAAAAAACCATAGGAGCTGCATGCTTCACCAATTTGCTTCACAATTTGTGTTCTATTTTGAGAACCCAAATCAATGATAGGAACATTTTCGAACTCAGAAACTTGAGAAAGACAAGGTCTATCGGATTCGGGTCGGATATAGCTATCGGGTATTTTTGAATAAATGATTCCAGAAGAAATAACTTTGGTATCCATTATATAAAATCTTTATATAGTAGTATAAAGTAGGTGAGCTCAAAAGTGCAAAGAAAGATTCAAGAAAAGGAAAACGACAACTACCAAAAATAGAGTTATTTGGGATTAAGGAGCTGAGGAACAAGTAGTAGTAGTTTCGAGGAAGATGAGCTTAAAAGGGTGACATAGTATGCATTTATATAAATGCTAAAAAATCTTGTGTGGGGAGAGGTGGGTCATTCGTCATTGTATTGTCTCTTTAAAATATTTATTTATTTATTTCTAAATAATAATAAAACAATTTTTCTGACAGAATAATTACTCCATAAACAAATCCTTGTGGAGTAAATAAAGAATTAATAAAATCAATAATAATCCGTAAACAAATTATTTTTATAAGGGAGGTACATATTAGTCAACCTTATTTTACATTGACTAATAATAAGTATGTGTCGAAATCTTATTGGTTTATGGTTATGTACAATTGGTTCATGTGTTGAAATCTCCTACACATTTACGGGAATGGATTTCACTGTGAGCCGTACAATTTAGATCAACGGTTGAGATTATGGAACAATGTTATTTTTAATAATTAATCTGAATCGTTTGATTTCAAATCAACGGTTGTGATTGAAAATAGCGCGATACAGTCTGTAAACTAGACAATAGCAAATCCAAATTCACTCATTTTCCGTATTTTTTCTCGTTTCTTATCATAGCTAATGTTTACACATCACTTTTCTTTTTCTTTTTTTAATTTGGTTTGGGTATGTTGAATAGTGTCAATAACACTAGTGTTTGCTTTGAGTTCATATGTTTGTATGATCCGTTTGGATCGATACTACATTGTTGTGTGGTTTGAGTATTTGATAGGGTTTTTTGCCTCAAAGCAAACATTCATATTATTTGATGGATACTACATTGTTGTGTTGTATATAGAGGTGGGAATAGGCGGCCGAGTTAGGCTTTGCCTAGCCTAAGTCTGACCTGTCATAAAAATTGAAGGCCTAAGCCTGGCTTGTGGCCTATCATAGATTTATCTTTTATGCTGGAGTCTGGCCTTTTGAAAGCCTATTGTGGCCTATTAGTCTGTTTAAAAGCCTATTTTTCAGGAACATATTTAAATAAAAAATTATATTTATTTTTAAAATTACTTATGAACTAATAAACCAACGTCCTTTTGTTATTATATTTAACATGATATTTTACAGAATTTGATTATATATGTCATTATATTTCAATTCTAGTTTATAATAATACATTTATATATGTGAAAAACTAATGTAGATTAATAAACTTAAATTAGTGAAAAAGTTAATAAATATATAATTTAATAAAAGTACAAATTTTAATATATAAATAATAATAGTATTAAAAATATTATTCATATTAATTTAAATAGGTCGGCCTAGTAGGCTAAAAGACTTTTTTAATAGCCCACAGTCTGGCCTATTTAACTAAATAGGCTTATGAAAAAGCCTAGGTCTGCCCTATTTAAAGAAATAGGCTGGCCTAGCCTAAGCCTATATAGGCTAGGCGCGCCTTAAAGCCTCATAGGCCGACCTGGCCTATTCCCACCTCTAGTTGTATACAGGTTTTTGCCTCTCAATATTTTATATCTTTTTTATTTTTATTTTTATTTAAGGTTTTGTAAAGGGTTATTTTGCATCTCATTTGTTTATAAAAAATAGTTATGTAAATAGTCAAATGCCTCTTGAAATTGCAAAAATTGTCAAATAACTCCTAACAATTTTAAAATTGCAAATAACCCCCAAAATTATGTGACGTCTGTCGAATTATCCCTTCTTCTGTTTACCCTGTTTATAGTGACGACATGAATGTTAACTGTATATGTGACATCTGTCAACGCAACTCCACATCACATTGTGGTATTTGAGTGAAATTTGCATCAAGTAGTTGCCCATAATTCAACTGAGAGTAAATAATGATCCTCGATACAGTTGTGATAAAGAAAAATCATTTGCACATCATAGTTTCCCATAATTAAGGTTGTTGTTGTTGATGCTAATTATAATAATGTTGTTGTCCTTATTGTTGTATAGTTGCCCAAAATAGAGTGTAGATGGATCTACAACACAAAAAGTGTATTAAATAAAAAGAAGGGTAAGACCTGATTAATAAAATTAAGTTATAAGCTATAAATTTAAGCTATAAGCTAGCTGATAGTTGAAAAGTTAATTGATAAGTTAGTTTTTAGCTAAAAAGCTAGTAGAACGAAATTAAAATGTTTGGTAAATTTAGTAGGTACAAAATGATATAAAAGTATATGGTTATTTAATGTGAACAAATATTTATTTTTGTAAGTGAGTAGTTTTTTTATTTAAAAAAAAAAGAAAATAATAAATTAAAATAATCAAGTTAAAATTGGAATGAAAGGTAAAAAACTATAAATTATAAGCTCAACCACTAATTGAAATAGTATATAAAAAAATATATAAGCTGGTGAAAAACGGTTATTACCAAACACCTATAATTTTATGAAATATGCTTACAAACTAATATATTAAGCTGTAAGCTAACTTATTTGTGTTACTAAACAAACACTAAATTGGACCTTTGGTACTTTAACTTATTTTTTATTTGGACCCCTTAATTAATTATTGTTTTATTTTAGTCCTCTAACTATACTTATGTTTGTTAGAAGAGTCATTTCCTATAAAATTGTGTGAAAAATGTTAATCTTCTTCACCGCCTTCGTCACCAAACCTAGAAAAATTCATCACCTTCATCATTAAACTCAAAAGGGTTAAATAAGTAAATGATCTTTTTAGTTTTTCAGAATTTTGTTTTTAATTCTTAAAGATTTTTTTCGCACTTTTTGGCCGGTCTTGAAGTATTTTCTGTCATGATTTTTTATCTCCACTTTTCATTCAACTCATACTCATGTTTAGTACATTATATGAATCATATTTAGTACATTATATGAATCTCTCTTGCAAAAATTTAACTTTTTTTAACAAGAGATGAATTAAGTATGAGTTTTTTTAGTTTTTTTCATATAAAAATTCATAAATAATTCGTCTTATGTTAAAAAATTCTAAATTTTTAACAAATATTTTCTTATAATATTATAAACATGAACGCCAAAATTATTCAAAAATGTGAAAGCATACAAAAGTTTGATTAAAAGTTTCGATAGAAAATTTTTCAGAGATCAAAATATACAAAAAAAATCTTTAGGAACTAAAAACGAAATTCTAGAAAATTACAGGGACTATTTACTTATTTAACTCAACCCAAAAAATAAAAAATAAAAATCAACAAATCCAACTATCCAAATTTAAACTTTAATGTTCAATTTTTTCAAAAATTTAAAATCCTTACCCTAAAATTTCAAGTAGTTGTTGTCAAACACTAACCATCTACTTGGCAAAAAAGAAAAAAAAAAACTACCCATCTAAACTTAGAATTTGTATTTTTTGGGTTTAAGTTCTGGTTATAGCCACGCTAATAATAATAATAATAATAATAATAATAATAATAATAATACTCCCATAAAATTAAGTACATCCGAGTACCCCTTTAGAAAGCTACCATGGCATTGGCAACCTTGTCTTTTGGTTGGTTCATGGCTGATAGGTTTGAATCTAATGTTTATGTTCAGATTTTTAAATTTTTATTGTTATGTTTCTTTGTTTGTTTGTGTATAATTGATATTTTTAATTTGTTTTTAAATTGTATATCTAAAAAGCGTCCCTAAGGCTTCGTTTGGATTGATGAAATACAATGGAATGGAGCGGAGCGGAATAGAGTGGAGTGAAATGAGATGGAGTGTATTGGAATAAATATTTTATTCCATTGTTTAGATATTTTAATAAAGAGAAGAACAAAATTGAAGGTATATGGTGGTACGAGATGGAATTTAGATATTTTTTTTTCAAATTTCAACAATGGAACATTATTTTATTTCATTTTGCTCCGCTTCATTCCGTTATATTCTATCAATCCAAACAGAGCCTAATTGGATTTTATGATTTTATTTTTATGTTTCTCTTTTTTTTTGACAAATATTGTTATGTTTCTTTGCTTGTGTATTACTCGTATTGTTTTAAGATTTCAGTCCTAAAACTTATTTACCTTCATAAATTAAAAAATATTCAAACTGCCCCTATATGCACAATCCCCTCAAAAGTGCTTAATTTTCCATGGCAACTAGTACTCGTTAATTTATAGTTGACGTCCCCAACTAGGGACTAGGGAGGGATACATATAAAAGATATTATCACGTGGTGATTTATTTGTAAGAAGGAAAGAAAAATGAACTTCAATATTTTAGTCAGCGTTGTAACCCATTTAGCTTACATTCTTTGTACCTCTTGAACACCGTTATAACAAATCATTTATGATCATATATTTTTCTATAAATAAAACATGATATACGCAAATTTTAGCTCAACCGACAGAAATCCCAAAATTATTAATGTCGGATATTATTATTGGGGTTCAAATCCTGGTTTCTCCACTTTGTATGTGTGAGTTTTCAATAGTTTGTCATTTCGTCTATCTATCAAAAAAAAACTTGATATTTCAGAAACACAATCTTTTTTTTTTGACAAATATGTAGTTGAAGATTTAATTTCTAACTCATTCGTATGAAGAAAATCCGATTAAAAGAAGAACTATTTTATTTATTTTATAAAGTTTTCAACAAAAATGAATCATTGTTAATCGAAGTAAATACTTCTTAATTATTACTTATTAGTATTATGATAGAAAGAAAAAAAAGGTAAGTTTGCACCAACAACTGAACACTATACTCCGGTGGCCGATTCAATCAATCAACTGGAAAAAAAAACTTATTATTTAATTAAATAATACAAGTGTGCTTCTACTTAAAATTTTAAATTTGATTCTCTTTAGTGTCAATTTGAGTGAACTAATTTAATTTCTACAAAAAAATAATAATACAAGTCTTTCACAAAAAAAAACTACAAGTATTTTATAACTTTATTTTACCAATTTACCACATTTGTCACATATATTCAACTAGATAAATACCTCTCTTTTTTTATAAGGAAGCTAAAAATATATATATATATATAACTAAAAAAAAAAATTATTTATGAAGAAAGAAGGTTTTATTACATCGTTCTTAAGAAGATTAAAAACGTCTTCTAGAAAATAAATATGGGTCAAAAAACTGAGGCATTTGAGGAAGATTCAAGAGTGACAAAGAAATTCAACTAGAGAAATGCTCCTCATTTTAAATACAATAAATTATTTTTCAATCAGTTTGTTAGTTATAAAATGTTATATGTCCCATCAAAGAGAAAGATTCTTGGATTGCACCATCACAGGTGAAGAAGGGTACTCGAGGAAATATTTAAAGACTTTAGGTCTTTTGTTTATCAACAGTTTATTATCATCATCAATAAAACATTTGCAATTTTGCATTTCATTAATAGAAATTGAAACCAACTTATTGCATGTTTAATGTGTTACATGTCGGTTTATTAAAAAAAAAGGATGTTACATGTTGGGAGAATATAGTAAAATATGAGTTTAAATAATATATTCTTTAATTTTACACTAACAATTAATTATAAAAACAATTTAATCTTTCATATCATATTAAAAAAATATAGAAAAAAGACATCAATCACACAATTAAAAAATAGATTGGACCTTCCAATAAAAAAAATAGAAAAGAAAATTGATAGAACAGTAACAGATGACAAGTTTTAGGGTTTACATCCTCCTGTTCACCTATTTCTCTTCCACTCCATTTTTCACTCATTTGTATTTATCTGTGTTGAGGCAAAATTCTAATTTGATGTTTTAAAGATTACAAACATCTTAATTATATTTTAAGAGAAATTCTGATCACATTGTTATCTAACAAGTGCTCTTGAGTGTTTTAATCAAGCCAGAATTAATCAAGCTTTTCATATTATTATTTACTCAAATTCGTTTAAAGAACAAAAGCTACAAGAATGTTCCAAGAACATTCTCTGTGTTTCGCTCAAGAACAAGCTTCAAAGACAAAGTACTTATTTTTCTAAGTCAACTATGTTCAAGACAAATGAGCACCTTTCTCTTGGTATTAACTCACAAGATCACAACAGCATTCATGACAAATAAGGCAAGGAATATTTGGAATGAAATGTGTGATTTTCCCTTTTGGACAAGTTTTAAAGAACAAACATGTGCTCTTGGTTCTTAATGCAAGACAAAGAATTTATGCTGTCCATTACCATTGAAGACAGGTGATTCATAGACCTATGAGAATGTGCCAACTCATTTGCAACTAAAAGATAGCATGTCCTTTTGTTGAGTATTTTATGAACATTCTCCCATGCTCATGATCACTTTTATGACAAGGAGTACCATACAAGGACAACATGAATAGTGCTTAAAAGGACCATACAGCTGTATTTCTGATACTTCACAGCTATCTATCAAGATAAGGATCAAGCTTCTTTGAGGAATCAAAGTTTATCTCCGCCCATAATGGAGAACGTTCTCAGAACGTTATAGAAGAATGATGTTCTTGTCAAGTCTACTATCTAGCCTAAGAACAGCTGGATAAACGCATGTCTAAAGATGTTTAACGGCAACCCTTGGAGAATGTAGTGTAAAAGGACACTTTACAGCTCACTGCAAGCTCATTTCCACGCTCCTTTGAAAGAATCATATTGATCCGGCTCAAGAACATTCTCAGATCATTCTTTCAGTTTGAATGTTTATCAACAACAACTAATGAGCTGTCATTTTTGAACAAGTATCCGTTACAAACGGACATATTTTATCACCAAGCTTCAAGTACAAGCCTCTGCTATAATAGAGCCTTTGGTGACCTTTGAAGAGCACGGGCTTTCACTACAATTTGATCACTACTTGTTTTTATCATACAAGCAATCTTAAAGCTCTCTTTTGATCTCTTTCACTCCAGATCTGTAATTCAATACTAGGATTAGTATATACACTGAGTGTTTGAGAGTTTCTACTTTTCTCTAAGCTTCTCACGTGGTGAGTTTTGTAAAAGCTTAGAACAAATCTATCATCTTTGTAAAAGTTTTACTCAAGTCAATAGGGTTGTATTGTTTGAGTGGTATACCCTTACTAGCCTGAAGGGCTGGGGTATCTTTAAGCTTGTAGGGCTTAAAGGATTTTATTTGATCTTGGGTATAAGATCAAAGGAAGAAATTGTATCTTGAGATCGGTAGCATCTTATAGTGGAAAAACTCACTGGAGCGTGAGGACTGGACGTAACCCATTGTTAAAGGGGTGAACCAGTATAACTGCTTATGTATTTTCTCTCTTCCTTACTCTCTTTAAATTTGTGCACACAGATCACACACATCATTTATCTTTTAATTTACTTTATCTCTTGAGATTGATCCGAGAACGTTCTCTAGCTTATTTACGTATAACTAACCAAACATTCTGAGAACGTTCTAACGTTTGTTCTTCCATAGTGTTTCGTTATTAAATTTTAATAGGTAATTTTTAAAGGTTCACAATTCAAACCCCCCTTTCTTGTGAAAAACTTTGCTACTTCAATTGGCATCAGAGCTCTGCCTCTAAGGTTGAGCATCTAACAAGTGCTAGAGGAAAAGATCTAGGAAGGAAGTATGACTAAAAGCGCAAAGTTTATCTCTGAAGGAGATGATTGTTACTACTGGAAGGATAAAATGGAACTATTTCTCAGATCACAAGATAACAACATGTGGTCAGTTATTGAAATAGGAGAATACGTACCTTTGGCGAAAGATACAACTACACCAAAGACACAAGGAGAATGGTCAACACAAGAAGCTGATAGAGTACTCCTAAATACCAAAGCAAAACTGTTAATTAAAAGTGCTATGAGCAGAGAAGAGTATGATAGAATCGTGCAATGCAAAACGGCAAAAGAAATGTGGGAAACTCTCGAGATCCATCACGAAGGAACTAGTCGTGTAAAAGAAACAAGGATTGATATTGGTGTAAGAAAATTCGAGCTATTTGTGATGCAAGAAGATGAATCAATAGATCAAATGTATGGAAGATTCACTATCATCATCAATGAGCTAAACTCTTTGGGAAAGACATACACAACACATGAAAAAATAAGGAAACTCCTTAGATGTCTAACAAAGAGTTGGAGACACATAGTAACTGCAATTACAGAATCAAAAGATCTCTCACAAATGAAGCTTGAAGATCTAATTGGATCATTGAAAGCTCATGAATCAATCCTCCAAGAAGACAAACCGGTCAAAAAGAAGATGATCGCATTAGACTCTCAAACCAGAGAACATTCTCAGAATGTTGAAAATAATTTTGAAAACGATGAAACACTTCAAGAAGATGACAATGAGGAAATGGCGTTTCTATCAAGAAGAATTCAAAGGTTGATGCAAAGGAGAAACCAACTCAAAAAAACGTTTCAACCTAGAAGAAGTGGATCCAAAGAGACAGACATTAGCAAAGTCAAATGCTATGGATGTGAACAATTTGGGCATTACAAAAATGAATGTCCAAATCAAAAGAAGCCCTTCTTCAAAAAGAAATCCATGATGGCTACCTGGGATGAAAGTGATGAAGAATCAGAAGAAGAAAAAGAGGAGCAACAAGCAAATGTATGTCTAATGACACACTCCGACACCGAAGAGGTAAACACCGAACCTTGTTCTTCGTGTCATAAAACTGAACATATGTTTGATAATTTATTATATGATACTCAATTGCTAAATCAAAAAAATGGTAAACTTAGGGATGAAGTAACCAAGGCAAATGTAGAAAGGGATGAGTATAAAGCACAGAACATCATTCTACATAAGATGCTCGAAAATATGCAAAATACTCACAAAGATATGTCAAAACAAATTGATGAGATTAGAAAGAATCAGAATATTCTGGAATGTTCCAAACTGAAGGAAGAAAATGTTTTTCTAAAAAATAGAGTTTCTGAGTTAGAAAATGATTTAAGAAAATTTATTACTTCTACAAAAACTTTTGAAAATATCTTGGGATCACAATTTGGAATGTTTGATAAAGCCGGTCTTGGATATAGACCATTTCAAAAAATGAAACTATATGAAAACTTTTTCCTTCCTCAGAAACAAAAGAAAATTCAAAAATACAAATGTACCTTTTGTCACAAGGAAGGACATCTTGAAAGATTTTGTTTTAAAAAAAGGGATAGAGAACAATCTCTACTTCACAAAGAACATTCCCAGAATAATCTCAGAAAGAAGGTTTATAAACCTCCTCATAGAAGAATACAGCAGAATGTTATAAATAAGCATGCTAGAGTTAATTTCACTAACCCTCAAGGACCCAAGAATCTGTGGGTACCTAAAATATTATTGAAATCAAATGTAGGAATGTCTTCTAGCAGTCAAGAGAAAGTCATGGTACTTGGACAGTGGTTGCTCAAGACATATGACGGGAGATAGAAAAAACTTTCTTACATTTGAAGAAAAAGAAGGTGGATCCGTTACTTTTGGAAATAATGAAAAAGCTCAAATCAAAGGTAAAGGAACTATTGGTAAGGTTGGTTCTGCCAAGATTGAAAATGTTCATTATGTGGAAGGACTTGAACATAACTTAATAAGCATAAGTCAATTATGTGACAATGGCTTTGAAGTTATATTCAAAACTAACACATGTGAAATTAAGCAATCTTCATGTGAAACAATTTTATTTATTGGATCAAGGATCAAAAATGTTTATGTAGTATATTTAGATGAACTACCTATTGAATCATGTTTTGTTTCTCTTGAAAAAGATAAATGGACATGGCATAAAAGGGTTGGTCATGTAAGTATGAAAACTATGTCAAAGCTTTCAAAACTTGATCTAGTAAATGGATTGCCCAAGATAAGTTTTGATCTAGACAAAGTATGTGAATCATGCACAAGAGGAAAACAAGTGAAAAGTAGCTTTAAACCTAAAAAATTTATTTCAACTAACAAAACTCTTGAAATGCTTCACATTGACTTATTTGGACCAGTCAAAACTACAAGTCTTGGTGGTAAGAATTATGGCTTTGTCATTATTGATGATTTCTCTAGGTTCACTTGGGTGCTTTTTCTAAAAAATAAAGATGATGCTTTTGAAGCTTTCAAAACCTTTTGCTTAAGAGTTCAAAATGAGAAAAGTTCAAATATTGTGTCCATAAGAAGTGATCATGGAGGAGAATTTGAAAACTCTCTCTTTGAAAATTTTCTTGACAATAATGGAATATCTCATAATTTTTCTTGTCCAAGAACACCTCAACAAAATGGGGTTGTGGAAAGGAAAATAAGAACTTTACAAGAAATGGCAAGAACTATGATAAATGAATCAAATGTCGAAAAATATTTTTGGGCTGAGGCCATAAATACTTCTTGCTATATCTTGAATAGAGTCACCATCAGAAAAATTTTAAACAAAACACCCTATGAACTTTGGAAAGGAAGAAAGTCAAACATTTCTTACTTTCACATATTTGGTTGTTTTTGCTATATCTTAAATATCAAGGACAATCTAGGCAAGTTTGATTCAAAGTCAGATAAGGGAATCTTCTTAGGATATTCTCTAACATCAAAGGCTTATAGAATCTATAACTTAAGAACTCAAACCTTGGAAGAAAGCATGCATGTGAAATTTGATGAGTTTGAAGATCAACCAAACATAATAGAAGATGAGGAAGACGAACTTATAATAAACCAAAATCTTGAACCCAATCAAGAATCAACCCCTCAAATGCTTCCAAGAACTTGGAAAACTGTTACTAATCATCCACCTGAGCAAATCATTGGAAACACAGAAGATGGAATAAGAACTAGAAGATCACTACAGATCATAGAGAACAATCTGGGACTGATCTCTCAGTTAGAACCCAGAACTATAGATGAAGCTATTGTAGACGAATCTTGGATAGAAGCTATGAAAGAGGAACTATCACAATTTGAAAGGAATGAAGTACGGAATTTGGTACCACTGCCAAAGGATCATTCAATCATTGGTACTAGATGGATATTTAGAAACAAATTGGACGAAGATGGTAAAGTAATTAGAAACAAAGCTAGGCTAGTAGCTCAAGGTTACAACCAACAAGAAGGAATTGATTATGATGAAACATTTGCTCCTGTAGCCAGGTTAGAAGCCATTAGAATTTTGCTTGCATATGCATCTCATAAATGCATAAAACTTTTTCAAATGGATGTCAAAAGTGCCTTTTTAAATGGATTTTTAAATGAGGAAGTTTATGTTAACCAACCACCTGGTTTCATTGATCAAAACAAATCAAATCATGTTTTCAAACTTACCAAAGCTCTTTATGGACTTAAACAAGCTTCAAGAGCTTGGTATGAAAGGTTGAGTACTTTCTTACTTGAAAATGATTTTTCTAGAGGAAAAATTGACACCACACTTTTTAGAAAAACTCATAAGCATGATTTACTTATTGTCCAAGTATATGTTGATGATATTATATTTGGTGCTACTAATGAGAAAATGTGTGAAGAATTTTCTAATCTTATGCAAAGTGAGTTTGAAATGAGCATGATGGGAGAACATAGATTTTTTCTTGGCTTACAAATCAAGCAACTAGAAGATGGTATTTTTATTTGTCAAGAAAAATACATCAAAGATCTTCTCAAAAAATATAAGATGAATGAAGCAAAGATCATGTCAACTCCTATGCATCCATCAACTAGTTTGGACAAAGATGAAAGTGGCAAAAATGTGTCAAAAAAAGAATTTAGAGGAATGATTGGATCACTTCTCTACTTGACTGCAAGTAGACCTGATATTGTTTTCTCAGTAGGACTATGTGCTAGATTTCAATCATCTCCAAAAGAATCACACTTAATTGCTGTAAAAAGAATTTTTAGATATTTGGTTGGAACACAAAATGTTGGCTTGTGGTACAAGAAAGGAACACATTTTGATCTACAAGCATATTGTGATGCTGATTACGCTGGAGATAAAATTGAAAGGAAAAGCACAAGTGGAGCATGTCAATTCCTTGGTGAAGCTCTTGTTAGTTGGTGTTGTAGAAAACAAAATATCATTGCACTTTCAACTACTGAAGCAGAATATGTCTCTGCATCAAATTGTTGTTCTCAAGTAATATGGATCAAAAACCAACTTGAAGACTTCTCCTTAAGGTACACAAATGTTCAAATTTTTTGTGATAATACCAGTGCAAATAATTTATCAAAAAATCCTATTCAACATTCAAGATCTAAACATATTGAAATCAAACATCATTTTATTCGTGATCATGTTAACAAAAAGGATATTTCTTTAGTGTTTGCTGATACTGAAAATCAGCTTGCTGATATTTTTACTAAACCATTGGTTGAGGATCGTTTTAATTTCATCAAAGAAAAATTGAAAATCATCAAAAATCCCAATCAAAATTGAATGTTATATTTTATGTTTGCCATAGAGAACATCCTAAGAATGATCTTCTGTTTGATATATATTTGAATGTTTGAATATGTATTTATGTTATTTCCGTGTTTACTTTGTTTACTAGCTTTATTTTTTAAAGTAAAAAAAAAATTTAGGATTGGCTCTCCATAATGTCTCTCAACGGTTACCTTCTCCCACTCTCATCACTCTCTCTCCAACTAATCACTTAACACAAGTACACAATTACTATTCCTAAGTACACCTAAGCCTACTCTCTCACGTTTCCCCACATCTTACTCTGATCATCAAATACTAACCTCCATCATCACAATTTCTCAAACCGCTCTTCTTCCTCTTCTTACATTTCTCAAACAAATTTCAAACTTTACTCAACCATCAACAATGGCTCGAACCAAAGGAAGAGGCGCTAGAATTCGCACTCCATCACCTACTCCATCTCCTCCTCCATGCAATCCACCATCACTGCCAAAAAACACAAACACTGTTGAAAAATCCCCAACTGAGGAAAATCTGAACCAAACTGTTGTTGATGATTCTCCCATTTCAACTCAGAATCCCTCTCCAACTCAAAATCCCCAAACTGAACTTGAAGACATTGAACCCATTTCAACCGTCTTTCCATCTTCCACCAGCCCAGATTCTTCTGAGAATGATCCCTCCGAACCGGAAATTGATATCCAACTCACCCAAAATCAACCCATTCACTCTGAAGGAATGGTAACCCCAATTCCTACCATGGTTGTTCCTAGCCAAGCTAATACACCACCCATCATTGTCAGAAAATCTCGAACCAAATCCCAAACCAAATCTCGAGGTTCTGCTCAAATTAGAAGATCTGCTAGGATTTTATCTGGAATTGGTACAGGGAAAAAGATTGTGAAGGACACCACCGTGCATGTTATCGATGATGATGAAATTGATTCTGAGAACACTCTCTCAGATCATCATGAAGAAACTCCTACTGTTGATGAACCTGAACCGGTTACCTCATCAAAATCTCTTCCACCTAAACCAAAATCAAAACCATCCCCTGCTCCAATCAAAAAATCTCACTCTGCTTCAAAAACCCCCAAACCAAAAGCGAAAACCATGTCTGTCAACAAAAAGCCAAGAGCAAAAATGCTTGAAATTCCTCTCATTCACCCTGATGATGAAGAACGTTTCGAAACGTTTTGGAAAGTTAAGCCAGTTGCTGCAGGAAGAACTTATGAGTTTGATGATCTAGCTAAAGGAGGAGTTGATCTTTTGAAGTATACTGAACCCTTAGGGTGGACTAGTTTCTTCAAAATCAACGAATCTATCTTTCCCTTGCTTGTTCAAGCATTTTACTTTAATGCTAAGGTGGATTTGGCTAAAAGTGAGATAACCTCGTATATCAAAGGAATTGAAATTCAACTTGACCCAAATGTGATTGGAGATATACTAGGTTTAAAGGCTGAAGGAGTGGAAGCTTATGGAGAAAATTGGTACACCGGCTTAGGTGTGAGCAAGGATGCACTAATCTTGGAAATGTTCAATGAACAAGGGGCTCAAAAAGAAAAACCACCATCCTCAATGCTGAAGAAAGAATACAAGTTGCTGCACAATTTCTGTCAACATTGCATCTTCCCTAGGACGGGTAGTTTGGACAAAGTAACTGAAAATGATTTGCTCATCATGCATCACTTGTCTAAAGGCATTAAACTGAACCTTCCCTACATAATCATTCAGCACATGATTCATGTTGCTAACTCTGGAATAAAAAAGGTAACCCTGCCCTGTGCAATGATTTTGACCAAAATTTTCAGAATTTTCAAAATTGATGAAACAGATCAAAGGGTTGAAAATTCTTGTACTTCATTCAAGTTCAAAAACATCCATCACATGAAGAAGGATCTGGTCTCTGAAGACTCTTTTGATTTGGGAAAAGAAAGAGAGCTGAGTTTGAGAAAGAATGATTGAACATTCTTGCTGATGCACTGGGAGAGCAACCTGAGAACACTCAACACGCTGGTAAAAGTGCAGGATCAAATGTTGGAACAACTTCTGATTCAATTCCCTCTCACATCAGTACCTCTCTTCATTTTGGTACTCCATTCTCTCATGGATTTAAAGCCACTGCACCTCAAAGAGCTGGTAAGGAACTTCAAAGTTTTCTCTCTACCACCTCACCCCACAATAACACTCTCTTCTCACCACTCATGACTTCATCTCAAGGAAGTCTTGATACTTTCAAAAGCTCTGAATTTTTCAAAACTTTTGATGACAATGTTCCACTCTTTCCACAATTTACTCAACCCATTTTTACTGCTGGCTCACTCCCATCACTGCCCACTGCCTTTGGAACTCTTGATTCCTTTTGTTCTTCTGCAAATGCTACTGCTACTGATGCTATTAACACACATGTTGGTTTTGAACCAAATGTGAAACTTGCTGGTGAAGGTACCTCTGATCAGAGGCCTGCAAAGAGAACCAAAATGGAAAAGGAAGTATCCAAAACAAGGAAAAATGTTGAAAGAACTCTTGATGGAATGACAATTCAAAACAACATGCTCATGCATCTTATGATAGAGCATCAAACCTTAAGGAATTGGTTGATTGAACATGTATGCCCTGCCATGAATATTCCTCCACCACCACTTAACCCTCCTCCACATATCCCAGAATTTACACCACCACATGATGATGCTACCTCCTCTGATGATTCCAGCCCTACCGTGCCTAAGTAATCACCCTTTTAATGCTGCCAAAAGGGGGAGAATGTTCTGAGAGTAATTTAGGGGGAGTACTAGTCTTTTGAAAAATGTTGCTTGTTTATGTTGCTTGCTGTTTGTTTGATTAATGCTTATCTCCTAGTTAGAAAAACTAGATAATTTGGGAAGTTCTTTTTGGTTAATAGGAACTTCTCTTGCTATGTTTGATATTCTAAACTAGGCTTTAATTTCCTTTGAGTCTTTTTGTATTAATCTTGTTCCTTAAACCGTGTCTGGATTCTCACTTGGTGAGCTTTATGATTAATGAAATTATGTTTGACTCAATTATGTGATATCTCAATTCTTAAACTTTAAATCTTGAAGGCTTGAATTGAGGGGGAGTTTTGATAAGTTAAATCAAAAAAAAAATTCACAAAATCCTGTACTAAATTTGCTTAAATCAGAATTACTTTAAAACATAATTCAAGAAGTTTGTCATCATCAAAAAGGGGGAGATTGTTGAGGCAAAATCCCAATTTGATGTTTTAAAGATTACAAACATCTTAATTATATTTTAAGAGAAATTCTGATCACATTGTTATCTAACAAGTGCTCTTGAGTGTTTTAATCAAGCCAGGATTAATCAAGCTTTTCATATTATTATTTACTCAAATTCGTTTAAAGAACAAAAGCTGCAAGAATGTTCCAAGAACATTCTCTGTGTTTCGCTCAAGAACAAGCTTCAAAGACAAAGTACTTATTTTTCTAAGTCAACTATGTTCAAGACAAATGAGCACTTTTCTCTTGGTATTAACTCACAAGATCACAACAGCATTCATGACAAATAAGGCAAGGAATATTTGGAATGAAATGTGTGACTTTCCCTTTTGGACAAGTTTTAAAGAACAAACATGTGCTCTTGGTTCTTAATGCAAGACAAAGAATTTATGCTGTCCATTACCATTGAAGACAGGTGATTCATAGACCTATGAGAATGTGCCAACTCATTTGCAACTAAAAGATAGCATGTCCTTTTGTTGAGTATTTTATGAACATTCTCCCATGCTCATGATCACTTTTATGACAAGGAGTACCATACAATGACAACATGAATAGTGCTTAAAAGGACCATACAGCTGTATTTCTGATACTTCACAGCTATCTATCAAGATAAGGATCAAGCTTCTTTGAGGAATCAAAGTTTATCTCCACCCAGAATGGAGAACGTTCTCAGAACGTTATAGAAGAATGATGTTCTTGTCAAGTCTACTATCTAGCCTAAGAACAGCTGGATAAACGCATGTCTAAAGATGTTTAACGGCAACCCTTGGAGAATGTAGTGTAAAAGGACACTTTACAGCTCACTGCAAGCTCATTTCCACGCTCCTTTGAAAGAATCATATTGATCCGGCTCAAGAACATTCTCAGATCATTCTTTCAGTTTGAATGTTTATCAACAACAACTAATGAGCTGTCATTTTTGAACAAGTATCCGTTACAAACGGACATATTTCATCACCAAGCTTCAAGTACAAGCCTCTGCTATAAATAGAGCATTTGGTGACCTTTGAAGAGCACGAGCTTTCACTACAATTTGATCACTACTTGTTTTTATCATACAAGCAATCTTAAAGCTCTATTTTGATCTCTTTCACTCCAGATCTGTAATTCAATACTAGGATTAGTATATACACTGAGTGTTTGAGAGTTTCTACTTTTCTCTAAGCTTCTCACGTGGTGAGTTTTGTAAAAGCTTAGAACAAATCTATCATCTTTGTAAAAGTTTTACTCAAGTCAATAGGGCTGTATTGTTTGAGTGGTATACCCTTACTAGCCTGAAGGGCTGGGGTATCTTTAAGCTTGTAGGGCTTAAAGAATTTTATTTGATCTTGGGTATAAGATCAAAGGAAGAAATTGTATCTTGAGATCGGTAGCATCTTATAGTGGAAAAACTCACTGGAGCGTGAGGACTGGACGTAACCCATTGTTAAAGGGGTGAACCAGTATAACTGCTTGTGTATTTTCTCTCTTCCTTACTCTCTTTAAATTTGTGCACACAGATCACACACATCATTTATCTTTTAATTTACTTTATCTCTTGAGATTGATCCGAGAACGTTCTCTAGCTTATTTACGTATAACTAACCAAACGTTCTGAGAACGTTCTAACGTTTGTTCTTCCATAGTGTTTCGTTATTAAATTTTAATAGGTAATTTTTAAAGGTTCACAATTCAAACCTCCTTTTCTTGTGAAAAACTTTGCTACCACTACAAGAATTCTCTTTATTTCCCACAAAAATATTAGTAGGAATGGAGCCCAATTTCGTAGGAATTGTAGCATTTCCTACCACAGTTCCTACCAAATGGTTTGTAGGTACAAAGGCTGCTATTCCTACGCATTACCTACGAAAATTCGTAGGAACCGTGTGTCAGCGTATGTCAGCACTTTTCCTACTAAAATTTTGTAGGAAACGCATTTTAGTTATCCGATGCTAGTGTCAGCATGTGTCAGTACAGTTCCTACCAAACTTCGTAGGAAACGTTTTTTATATTTAAAAAAAATTAAAAATAGATTTCATAATGCAAATGGCGCCAAAAATGAAATTTGAATTCTACTCCCAAAATATTCAAATTTTCATAATGAAATTTTAAATTTGGCTCAAAAAATTAAAATTTCCAGAAATTAAAATTTTCATTTTTGCGCCAAAAATTAAAAATTTCTACCAAAATATTAATATTGCACTAAAAAATATCAAATTTTTAAAATAAAATTGAAATTTCAACCAAAAATTTTAAATTTTTGCAAAAAATATGAAAAAATTAGGAACAAAGAAAAATTACCCAAAGAAAATTTGAAAGAGAACTAAAAAATTATCTTGTGAGAAATTTATGTTGAGTTAAAAGTGATAAATAGAAAATATTTTTGAAGTGGTAGAATTGAAGAATAATAAATAAAATGTAAGATGAAAGAAAGAAAATAGAAAGATGTGTTGAAGAAGATAATGTGTAGAAAAAGAGGGTTGAATGAATGTTGAAGGAAAAAAATTGAATGTGTTGAAAAAAAATAAAGAATAGATGTTGAAATAGAAGTTTTTTAGATGTTTAGATGAAAATGTTGAAAGATGAAAGTGTGTTGAAGAAAGAATGAAAGTTTTTTAGATGTTTGAATGAAAGTGTTGAAAGAAGAAAGTGAAAAATGAAAGTGTGTTAAAAAAAGAATGAAAGTTTTTTAGATGTTTGAATGAAAGTGTTGAAAGGATGAAAGTGGAAAAGATGAATGGGTTGAAGAAAAGTGGGAAGATGAAAGTGTTGAAATAATTTGTTGAAAAGAATTTGAAGTGAGAAGATGAAGAGTGAAAAAAATTGTAGTGTAAAGTGTGTTATATATAGAGTAAAATGTGACTTTTCATATAGGCGCAGCATATAGGCGGTGTTGGACGGACAAAAATTTATGACAATTACGTTTCCTACCAAAGTTTCGTAGGAACTGTTTTTTAAATTAAATAAAAAAAGGGGTTTTTTGTTGTTAAAGCTGTGTGTCAGGGATTCAACGGTCAAATGACCATTCCTACCAAGTATTTCGTAGGAAACGTGTCTAGAAAGGCGTGCATGTGCAGCTTTTGACATAAATTTGTTTCCTACCAAATTTTCGTAGGAAATGCATTTCATTTCCTACCAAGCTAAATTTCGTAGGAAATGTTTGTAGGAAATAGAAGAAATTCTTGTAGTGTACTTCAATCTGTGTCTTACTTTTTCTCATATTATAATATGATCAACATTATTGATTTATCCTTCGATGTGGTACAGAAGTTGGGAAGCAGCATTATAAGTTAAAAGCTCTGTTTGGTAACAGTTTTTAGAAAAGAGCTTATAACTTATTTTACTAGCTTATAGCTTATTTTCCAAATGCTATTTCAAGTAGCTTGTGAGCTTATAACTTATAGCTTATTATCTTTTCTTCCAATTTTACCCCTATCATCTTACTTGAAAAAAATTAAATATTAATTAAACATATCCTTTTTTATGTAATTTCATACTATAAACTAGTACAACCGCTAATTTTACCAAACACTACATGAATTGGTGAGTTTGATAAAACTACGAAGTTCAATCACATAATTTAGATATCTGATACCAAAATTCCACTAAAATGTTATTCGAAGTAAATGGAAGAGTGTTACTTATTTTTCCTTCCATTTTAAACATCATTATCCTTCTCATTTTCTCCAAATTTTGCCGAAAGTCACTCAAATTTTCTCTCTCAAAAGTTAGAGGGTTCTTGTTCACATGTATGTGGTTGGATTCCACAACTTTTCATTTGTTTTTCTTTCTATTTTTAACATCATTTGACACTTATGCAAGGTAAACTAACTGGCTATTTAAATAGTTCATGTTGACAACACTTGCCTATTTCTCGTATTTTCTCTAAATTTCATCTAAGTCACTCTAACTTTCCCTAATAAAAATTAGAGATTCGATACAAAAGTTTTAGACTCTTCTTTTTATCACACACGCAAAAAGGAAAAAAAAGGTAAAAAAGAAAAAAAATAGAAATTAAATAATATATTTTTTAAATAATACTCCCTCCGTTCCTTTTTAAGTGTCTGTTTTGAATAGTAACACCAAATTAAGAAAGTTTATTTTTGCACCTTATTTTCCCATTATATCCTTATTCTAATTCACTAACAAAATTCTATTTTTTTGCACACACTTTCTCTTTCCAATATATTTAATATATTATGCACACCAAAAAAAACAAAATTTAATATGTTATGTACCAAAAAAAATAAAAAGATTTAGTTTTCCAAATATATAGCACTAATTAGTTTTATTGAAAAAGATATCAATAATTGACCAAGGGTATAATTGACAAATCGTACCCTTAAAACATAAAATGGACAGTTAAATAGAAACGCTTTGGACACTTAAAAAGAAACGGAGGGAGTATATAGTATTTTGGGTGTGTGGCCTAAAATAGTAACTAAACGTCATAGGGATCATGGTCGCCTATTGGAGGGGCGGATCTGTTCAAGGCTTGATGTGGCTATAGCCACACCAGCCCAACCCAAATATTTTTTTTTTAAAAAAATAAATATATATTTTATAAATAATTTTAAGTAATTTTGTATACATATTTGAACCAATATTAGTTTAGAGTTTATTACTGATGATTGTAAGTCTTTCGTACACATATAAGTTTAAGTATTAGTGCAAATATTAATTCATAGTCTATTATTAATGATTTAAAGTCTTTCATTATATGGGAAATATTATTTTAGGTTATATAATTTAGTTTTATGATAATCAACTTTGATTTTGTTTTGAAAAAAAAAAGTGATAACTATTTGAGTTTGTAGTATTAGCTAAAATTATCAATTGAACTGACATATAAATATGAAATGACTTGAAAAATTTATTTAGTTAATTTTAAATTTTTTTAAGTAAGATAATATGGGTAAAATTGGAATAAAAATTAATAAGTTGTATATTTTGGTCCTAGATAGGAATCATAGGATATTGTGAACATCAAACAATAGTTGATTTCTTTTTTTGAATAAATTTTTTCTAGTTTGTTGGGTTGTTGTTGTTTTTTCTTTGGATATACATGTTTTATCGGTAGTAATTTCATATATTATTTGTGAATAGTCATTTTGTCATCCTACCTTTTTCTTGCGCGCCATATAATTTTACCAAAATATCTATGTCCGCTACTTAAGCAGTAGATACATCCAGAAACATCTTACCATTATAACGACCGCTACTTAAGTAATGACCGACATAAAATTTCTCATTTTTATAACATTCGCTATTTAAGTAGCGGAATGGTAAAATGAGAAACGCAAAGGGCGCGAGAAATCGGTAGGACGGCAAAAATAATTTTCATTATTTGTTGTCTAACCTAAAAAATTTAGCCCCACCAATTATTCGTGTCCAGGTCCGCCCCTGACCTGTTGTATAAAAGGCACACTATTTCACACTGTTTTAAATCTTGATCGTTTATTTTTTATCAGACGGCTTAAATTATATATCAATAAAATTAACTCTAAACAATATCAAACGTCGATTTCGGATTTTATGGTCATAATGAAAAACAGTGTGAAAATTGTATGCAATTATGACTGTAGCAAATCTTATTCTACGTGATGTCCAGACAAAAATTACTCGTGCCTAGGGCTGGAAATGAGTCGAGCTGAGTCGAACTCGCCTGAGTTCGACTCGACTCGATAGAAAATGGTTCAGCTCAAAACTCAGCTCAAGTTTAACACGAACTCTTTTTTCAGCTCAAGTTCGGCTCGTTTAAAGTTCACGAACTGTTCGGTTCGGCTCGTTAGGTTCAACTCGTTACGTCAAATCACATGATTATAAAGCCAATTTTTTTGTCAAAATTTCAAAATTTGATCTTTAACCTTTTAAACTATTTTTTAAAAGAAAAAACATATATTAAATTAAAATAAAAATCATCCCAAGTGTATAATGAATAAACGAGTACAAAATTCAAACGGACATCAACCGATACAAGTAACAATGAAAAGTCTTTTGAGAAAGAGAGAGTTTAAAGGATTAAAATTGTTTTTTTGGTAAAGGGAGTGGGTAGTAGCCGTACATAGGGAACTAAAAAGTTTATTGATGTGTACAGTTAAAAAAAATTGGAAAATTATATATATATATATATATATATATATATATATATATATATATATATATATATATCCGAGCTAATTCATGAACCAAACGAGTCGAACTATATATAGTTTATGTTCAGCTCATTTATTTGACGAACTTAATTTTTAACTCAAGTTCAGCTCATTTGGTTCATGAACCAAGTTCACGAGTCAATTATCGAATCGAGCTTCGAACTATTCACGAGTTGGCTCGGGTCATTGCCAGCCCTACTCGTGCCAATGTTCCAAGCACATGCCTATTTATGAGCATTGTCAATATGTGGCCCATAGACCATAGTACAACAAAATAATAACAAGACATCAAAGTCTGTTCTGTACTATTGAACTGTGTAGATTTATCTCCATCATAGCTTTCATTTACTTAATTGCTTTAGAGTGCAGGACACTTTCTTAAAATTTACTTTGTAGTATGGATGTAAATAGACCTGTTAAAAAAGTTCCATATTGAAAGGCCCTATTTTTGGGCCAAGCCCCAAAATATTAAGCTCCATTTGAGTAAATTTGTTTTTGTTTGTTTTTGGCCCAGCCCCCTATGTTTTAATTTTACTCTTGGCCCCCCTATGGGGCCTAATATTGGCCCATAAAATATAAAATAAATTTCGAGAATTTTTTCTCGTAAGCTTTTTGAGTATTTTTCTCGAAAACTTTTAGAGTATTTTTTTCTCCGAAACTTTTTCGAAACTTTTTTCTCGAAAACATTTAGAGTATTTTTTCTCGAAAACTTTTCGAGTAATTTTTCTCGTTAACTTTTCGAGCATTTTTTCTCGAAAACTTTTCGAGTATTTTTTCTAGAAAACTTTTCGAGTATTTTTTTCTCGAGAACATTTTGAGAATTTTTTCTCAGAAACTTTTCCGGAACTTTTTTCTTGAAAACTTATCAAGTATTTTTTCTTGAAAACTTTTCGAGTAATTTTTCTCGAGAACTTTTCGAGAATTTTTTCTCGAAAACTTTTCTCGAGAACTTTTCGAGAATTTTTTCTCGAAAACTTTTTCGGAACTTTTTTCTCGAAAACTTTTCGAGCACTTTTTCTCGAAAACTTTTCGAGTATTTTTTCTCTAGAACTTTTCGAGAATTTTTTATCGGAAACTTTTCCGGAACTTTTTTGTCAAAAACTTTTCGAGTATTTTTTCTTGAAAACTTTTCGAGTATTTTTTTCTCGAGAACTTTTTGAGATTTTTTTCTCGGAAACTATTCCGGAACTTTTTTCTCGAAAACTTTTCGAATATTTTTTCTCGAAAACTTTTCGAGTATTTTTCTCGAGTATTTTTTCTCCGAACATTTTTCTCGAAAACATTTCGAGTATTTTTTCTCGAAAACATTCCGAGAATTCTCGGATTGTTTTTTTTTTTTTTTGATATATTCGGATTGTTTCTTTTGTTTTTAATAACTTATGTGTGAATTCTATGAATTTTTATAAAAAAACTCTTTTTCAAATTTTTTTGGAATTCTCGATTCCGAGAATTCTTGAATTGTTTCTTTTGTTTATAATAATTTATGTATGAATTATATAAATTTTTATCCAAAAACTCTCGTCTCCAAAAAAATTCGGGACTTTGGGGCCTTGGAGGCCTATGTTTTATGGAAAATCTTTTCTTTACCCCTACATTTAACTCTATACCCCTACATATTTTAAAAAATTCCCATTTTAACCTTATTTTACAATAATATATTTAATTATTTATTATTTTGTCATTTTTTAACTGTTTAAAAAGCTGTACACCTGGCAAACACAGTGTTCCGATAAATATTTTAATTTTTCAATTTGTTAATTTTACCAAAATACTTTTAAAAAATACTCTAATATATTATTTTTTAATGATATTTGCCGTTCATATTACCGGAACACTTTAAATATATAAAAGGTTCCGGTTTGTATAAATTGTGTCACCGGTATACAAATTGGTTTGCGGCTAGGTTCAATAAAATTCATTTCACCGGTACTCACAACCACTAATCCACCTTCTGGATCCACTTTACCATGGATGCAAGCGTTTGTGCTTGGCACGTCAGTACTAACTACTAATCTCTCTCTTGCTGCAACATGCATTGCTAAGTCAATGTGTTTTCAAACTGTTGTTTTTTTTATTGATTTCACAGTGTTCATGTTGTTCATATACCGGATCAATATTGTCAAAGTGTACCGATGACACTTTTTATGCAACTTATACAAACTGGAAAATGCAAATAATGTCTGAAATTTTTTGTAAAAACATGAATATGAACGATAAATATTATTGGAAAATAATATACCAAAACATTTTTTATAGGTGTTCCGGTAAAATTAATAAACCGAAAAATTAAAGTGTTTACTAGAACACTGTGTTTGAGGGGTGTACAACTTTCTAAACAGTTTACGGAAAAAGTGAAAAAAGAACAAAGTAAAAAAATAATAAAATATACTATAATAAAATAAGGGTAAAATGAGAATATTTGAAAATATGTAAGGGTAAAGAGTTAAATGTTGGGGTAAAAAAAAACAATTTCCCCTATTATATAGGCCCCCAAAAGCCCAAGCCCCCCAGCCTATTTATGCTTACCATATTTAGGCCTCCTTTATATTAGGGCTGGATCCAATTTTGTTAGGCCCCCTAAATTGACAGCTCTAGATGTAAATGAGTCAAAGTGTATACTCAAAATGTGTCATGTGTATTAATTCGATAAGAATTACTTCAAGTGAGATGAATTATATTATTGATTTTACCTTATGATCAAAATAAGGTGATGGCCAATTTTATGCGTCTGCAGTTGAGCAATCCAACAGAATGGAAGTTTGTACCTGCAGACGCTTGGATGCTTAGGTCAAAAAAGGGCACAAGAGATACAAGTGTTAAAGAGTATGTTAGAATAGAATTGAATACTCGACCCTATGTGAAGGAGGGTATTTATAGAGAACCCACAGCCAAAGTTCCCCTTAATGGGTCGCATAGGACAACCCATTAAGAGTGACGGTGTGGAATTCTCCTCGAATGAAGTAAAAAGTTGTTACAAGCCCTTCTCCTAGTGAGCAGTTCCACGAAAGGGGGAGAGTGGATATACTCAGTAAGCCACGTGACCGTGAGTTCAGGAGCATGTGGGAAACGTGCTTGGCTGACGTGGTCGAGCAGAGCCTCGTTGTTGGGCCATCCGAGCAGAAGAAGAGTTGGGCCAACTCCTCGGCCTAGTTTGGAACAATTCTCATTAAGAAAAACTAGATGAACTTATAATTTACAATTTATATTCAACTTATTTAGCTTTTAAATTCAATTTTCAGCTCAAATACAATTCATTTAGGCCGTTTGTTATAGGTTTTCTTAGAAAACAATCACTTTTTTTATAAAAATAATCATTTTTATAAATATTGCATCAGTTTGTTATAACTTTTTAAAATAATCAGAATTTAAAAATAATTAGAAAGCAGCTAAAAATGATAAGCTGCTAAAAGTAGCTCCTCAAACAATAAATTTTTTTTAGAGGAGAAAGAAACCAAATGTTAAAAGATGAAGGTTTTTTTTTAATTAAAAAAATTACTTTTCTATGTTGTATTCAAACAAATTAAATATTATTTTATTAAAAAAAAATGATTTTTATTTCAATAAACAAACACAAAGTAAATTTAACTTTTCTATAAAAACTATAAAAATAAATCTCTAAATTATTTTAATCCGTAAGAAACACACCCTAATAAATTAAATTCAACAAATCAGTTCTTTGTGAATCCTGCTTTATACTAATCCATCAAGACTGGCCGTAAAAAATCTAACCAAAAAATACTTGTCTGATTTGAGCAATAATTAAGTTATACGTCGGTAATAATATGAACATATTTTTTTGAATGGGATAATATGAATATTTTAATTTGACGCCGGAATAAAAAATGTTAAGGTGCGTTTGGTTAGAGATATTAATTAAGAACCATTCATTCATATTTGACATTGTAGGACAGTACTTATCTCATGTGAGTGGTTTGTACTATACATGGCGTATAGGTCGGTTTGAAGACTCAAAGAAAGATACTTGAATGTCATCATCAGTACAATCCGGCCACTTCATGTGTTGATTTTGTCAATGCTTTCTTACATTGAACTTTAACATATACTAGTATATATCACTTCCATGTGCCACTTATTTATAATTTGTGGGGTCATTTTTTGGTGGATTTGTTACTATTTTGTATGTTGACCCTTAGAGCACAATTATCGCTAGTGGCATTGCCACATGTTACCACCAATGTTAGAATGGCATGGATAATAGAGGGTATGTGTTGTGGTATAACTTAACCACAGTATCCAAACTTAGAACCGTATTTTTTGCCTTTTTTTTTATTATATTTCAAAAGCAATTGATTTAATTGGTTCCAATTGTACATGTTATATATTAAATCAAATATATTATTAATTTTGTGGGGTCTATGTTAGAGATTTAGATGAGTGGTATGAATATTTAGAAGATATGGTGGAGTGGTTTAAATTGTTGAAAAGTGCAAAATAATATAATATATTATGTGGAGTCCATTTATACTACCAATATGAGTATCATGGATGTGGATGCTCTCAGAAGACTTGGTCTATATCTGATTAACCAATAAGCTCCAGAATATTTGCATATCACTTGCCTTCATGTCTTTTTAAGTGTGGTCGACTGTGAAACAGTTTTCAATTTTCATTCATTAATCCAAACGTGGTTTTTTTCTTTTTTAATAATGGATTATCCGTTTAGCTTAAATTTCACTCTTATAGTTTGAATTGGTCATATTGGTTATTCATCACATCAAATGCGATGTTTTTTTAAGCAAAAAAAAAATATTACATAAAAAAAATACAAATAATGAGAGACATTCACACAAAAGTGCAAGAATCAATCTTAAAAGGATAATAAAATTAAAATTTATTACTTTAAGAAAAATAAAACACACTAACATAATATAATACCCTACTAGGTTAATGCTACGGTGGACCAATAATATAATACACTACTAGGTTAAAGTTACGGTGGACCACCTTCACAAGTGGTTTACTGTGGACAAATGGTCAATACTATTATTACTTTAACGAATACAAATTTTACAAAATTTACCGTTGAATTGAAAGTTTGTATCATATAGATCATCCATACAAATTTTAGAAAATTTGAAAATCATTTGATATGTTATTGAAACTTGTCAAGATTGACGGTATTTAATAAAAACTCATAAATTGTTAATCTTAATGGGTCTCAATAGCATATCAAATGATTTTCAATTTTTTCAAATTTTTTTTTTATGAATGATCTATATGAAACAAACTTTCAATCCAACGGTGGATTTTGTAAAATTCGTATTCGTTATAGTGTTATTCATAACTGATCCACCATAGACCATTTAATGACCACTTAATGAAGTGGTCCATTTTAGAATTTACCTACACTACTATATTATGAAGTCGAAGGATTATATAAAAAAAAAATTAGACATTAATGCATTTTTGATCCCCCCTATTTTCATTTTTCAGAAGTTTTAATTCCCCTATTATAAAATTCAACTTTATGGTCCCCTTTTTAATTTTTTGTGACTTTTGACCCCCATCATATTTTTAGGTGAACATTGATGATGCGGAAGATCACATGTGGACACCTTGATTATCCATGTCATTATTATTTACTTTAATTAAACAAATATGTTTTAATATTAATATATCAATAATAATCTCCTAAAAAAATAATAATCACCAACTAATACTTCCTCCAAATTAACAGAACCGAATTTACAAATTCAGAAACCCCTATTACATCCTCTCTTCTCAATCTCATCAAATCCTCTCAGCCAATCATCAATTCGTTTTTTTTTTCCTTCACCTTCATCGCCATCGCTTCTGTTTCTGCGCTTGATTTTCGCCATCACATCTTCACCAAATATGTTGTTGTTCAATGTTCTATTGCATCTTTTCATCTTCATCGTTGTTTGCGATTCACTATTCGTTATCAAGTCTGTTTAAAATTTATACATCACTTTTGCTTGGAATTTGTACAACCATTATCACTAGAAATTGAAACTTGAATTGATCAATGATAAAAACGCAAACTTTCCCAAACTTTGAGGTCATAAATGGGTAGCGCTGAAAAGGAAATCAAAATTCACATATGCCAATTTTGAAAAAGAAAATGTAGCAACAATTCAAAGAACGAACAAATATCTAATTTTGCAATAAAACAAAGAACAAGAACAAAGGGGTGGCTGAGAGAGTTGTGCGAGAGAGATGGGATGTCAAAAGAAGGTGATGAGTTAGAATCTTAGTTTGAGAAGGATGAAGGAGAAGCAAATAAAAAGAAGGAAAAAAGTGAAAGAAGGATTGAGATTTTAGGGTTCTTATATTTAATTTGGGAATGAAAGTGAAGAATGGTAGAAGGAAAATTTCAGATTTTAGAACATATTAATAATTAAAATATAGTTTTTTTTACAAAATAATTAAAATATAGTTAAAGTATGAATTATTATTGAATTAAAATAATTAATAATGAAGTGTATAATGAAATTGTCCACATGTGATCTACCACCTCATAAGTGATATTGCCACATCATCAAAATTTACCCCAAAATGGAGTGGGGGATAAAAGTTAGAAAAATTTAAAATAGGAGACCAAAAAGTTGAATTTTAAAATAGGGGGACTAAAATTTCAAAAAATTAAAAATAGGGGGATCAAAAATACATTTAAGTCAAAAAATTATGAAGTGGAAGGCACTAATATGGTCCCTTTTTTCTTGGGTCCAGCGGTGAACCTCTCTTGTCGACTCCGATTTTGTTTAAAAAAATGCTTGTGGATCTCTCTCTAAAACTAATATTTCTAAAGAGAATGATTGATTACGTTTTTGCCCTTATATTGATTCATATATCTCAATCAAAAATCATCTTTCTCTTCTTCCTAGTCCTCTCGTCCGAAAACTTGTTTTTTTTTTGATGAAATGGAGGGCCGAAGCCCAGAAAAGAAAATCTAACACCCCGATTTTCAAAGACTAAAAAGGGGCATTAAATTTTTTTTTAAAACAAAACAGAGCGCGCATACAAACTGTGAGAGCCGGCGTTAAACATACAAGAGGACTATATATACATAATAGTGCTTCAGAGAAGCAAAGTGTAATACCTGAATATTTACAAACCCAAAGACAAAGGGTCAAACAACTTCAAAAGTAAATATTTAGAATACAGTCATCCAAAAGAGTCAGATCCTATGCCTAATCCAAAAGAGCACGGTGTACAAACCACACCGGCGCACAGTCTAACTTAAGAAGTACAACTCCTCGATCACTGAAATCCCACGAACTCGCCGTCGTCCTCACGACCCACGGCAGCATGTAAGGGTCCATCGTCTTGGGTGGGAGGAGCCCGCAATATACATTGTAAGGGTCACCACACATATACATATACAAAACATACATACCAAATACACATATACCAAATATGGAAAGCAAATAACACATTTAGCATTTCCTTCTCAACAAGCATCATAATCCAAATGCGCACATAGCCTATCAATGCAGACTCTACAATGAGCGTGACACCAATCACTGGCTGCCACATGCATGAATTCCGGAATTTAACCTCTCCGCAGAGAGTCGTAGGTCCATCTCCTACTAAACCCCGCAGGGCAGGTGAAGCCACACAGACGCTATCACCAGGTGAAGCCACACAGATGCTATCACCAACTCAATAAAATCCCGCAGGATTAGGTGTAGCCACACAGATGCTAACACCAGGTGAAGCCACACAGATGCTACCACCAACTATGAAATGCATGAACATATTTTCTATTTCAGCATATATAGGGAAGTCACACAGACACTGTCCCTGGTAAAGTCACACAGACAAACACCCGTGTAGTCCCATCTGACGTACACGTTCCATACATGCTCATGCAACAATTCACATACATACACATGTGTAATCACCACCACATGTCAACACATATATTTCGCAAAATCATATGTAAGACAATCACACAACATACATATATTCTCAATCATATGTAATTCAACCACAACAACATACATAGATTCTCAATCATATGTAAACAGCGCATGTATTATAAACACTTTCTCATCCCGAGAATACATCACACATACATGCCAAGCACTCAAAACATTCCACAAACAAAGCATACACACATGCCATTACGGAAAGTAAGACAGAAATAAAAGGTGCCCTTACCTCGGCAAGCTTCCATAACTATTTCTCGCTCAACTCTACAAATCGCGCTTCCTAAAATATAAGCAGCGTAATATCAATAAAATACTCTCACTGTATCCTATCGAAACAAAACCCAAACCCAAAATTCTAGAGAGGTTTAAGGTACTTTCTAACACTCTCGGATTGTGATTTCGAGACCTCCCCATAGTGATTAAAATTCATGAAGTTAAATACACTTTTCTCGTTTCGCGAAAATAGTTTCGTTTCAAAACATAATCAAGAAATACTTTTATTTCTAAATCCAAACGATCAAACTCATACACTAAAACCATTTGAAATCAATACATAACCTCTTCAAAAAATTTCACAAAAATAAAAGTTTACTAGCCACAAGTTACAAGTTTTATTTTCAAAAGCTATGATCATCCACCAATGCAATGATCATTCACTCATCATTTTGGACTTAGAAATTTTGAAATGTCATGGCCATATACCTATATATGCCACGGCCAAAAACCACAAAACAACATAGCTAGTTTCAAAAATTTCATTTCCAAAAGCATAACATCTACTCTCTTGTTCACAAAATCATTCATTTGATCAAACAAAACATTTACAAACACAATCCAAAAATCAAAATGTTTTTCCCTAATTTCTCATGAACAAAACAAATATTTTTTCTTGTTTCTCAAAACCAAACCATTTATCACATATCCATTTTACTTAAAAGCTCAAAAACAAAATCATTAACACAAATGCCAAGCAAAAATTCATGTTCTTGATCAATTAAGATTTTTTTTTTCTCAAAAACCCTCGCTACTAACTCTCATGGATCTTGTAGCACTCACACATGAAATCTATCTCTAATTAGCATGGATACTTGCTAACTTTCATGGATCTAATGACATTAACCAAGGAAAAATTTAAAACTTCCTCCCAACAATCAACAAGGCCTCACGGCCAAAGAGAGAAAATGAGAAAGGAGAATTTTTCTTACCATAAAACTTAGCTCATAAGCACCTCCAAGTTACAAGGATTAATATTGATTCTAAGTTTTTCTCCTAATTCCTTCTAGATCTCCCACAAAATGGATTTTAAGCTTACTTATCTTAAGAAGAAATGTCTTTGTGATGATCAAGAGAAAGAGGGAGTTCACGTGAGATGAAAGAAAAGGAATGGAAAGTCTCATGACTTTGGCTTATATAGATCTCTTCATATACTTGCCTTTTGTTTTTCTCACAAAACTCATAGAAATTATATGGTAAAAAAAGTATGAGATACATGAAGAAGGGAGTAATGGTTCGGTTTGCCGAGAAAGAAAAGAAATGGAATGACTTGCTTTCTCACATGTAAAAGTCAAGGTATTAATTCTAGGCCATTGGATCAAATAGTAAAAAGTTGCAAGACTAAATCCTAGCCATTCATTCAAACTTGGTCACAAAGCAACTCACATAAATATCTAGATATTCTTATGGTCTTAGCCCACTAGCTCGCTCAGTCCCCGCGGTCGCGCTTAAATGAGCCGTATCTCGCGTACCGATAAACTTTACGGAAACAGAAAATTCTACCGTAAACCACTTAATTAAAACAATTCACAAATTTTTTTAATAAACTTTATTCCGAATAAATTTTCGATCCTTAACCCGGATAAATATAATGAGATCAAATTCTCATCACAGCCGATATATAAAGTCTCCATTTAAATTTTGACGGAAATCGGAAGCCGTAAAATTTTCAAACATCGGGTATATTTTGCCCGTTTTCTCAAAAACCACTAGAAAAATATTTTCAACATTTCAACGAGACAAAAATGTTTCTAAACTCATTTAAAGCTCATAAAATCATTGTGCTCATCTTTCAAATGTTAAGCTGACGCGCAGGCACAATCTCCGCAAAATTCATGATTAAACGGACAATTTAATAATAAACCGATAAAACCAAATATTAGAAACTGATTAACATAACAAAAATATAATTTCTGCTACATCAATTCTACGGGTCTTACATTACTACCCTCCAAAAAGAAGTTTCGTTCTCGAAACTAAAGGTAAGAATAATAACTCAACAAGTTATTACTAACACCAAAAATGGCACAATCGTGCACCTATCGCAACCCTCAACAAGGTTGCACTGGCTCAAACTCTAGACCCAGGCTAGATATCACACGACGGGTTCACCACTCAAAATTAACTTTACTAACGAAGGTTCACAAACTCTAGTTCTCAAAGATCCTTGGTCAACACGATAAATTCCCAAGATTACATTTTCCGCCTCCACGTCACAACTACTTTCACTACGTTCACACGAAGTGGTGACTGGCTACCCACCACAAGAAACACCAAAAACTTCCTATGCACTACCAAAGCTAGCAAACCTAGTCGATTCCAGTCAACACGATTCCGTCTATTATTAACAAGAGATTAAGGGTGATCAGTTCCTTAATTTGTCAATAGATAGCCGACAATCATGATGGTGGTTTAGACCATCTTTACATAACTTTAATAATGTTCCCTTCCACTTGTGCTCAAGGTCCTCCGAGGCACAAGGGTCCAACAATTCCTTCAAGGTTTTCTACAAGTTTCCTCGATTACTTACTACCTCAAACGCTTTCTACTTCGATCTCGCCGACGAGTCACAATACTCAAAACACAACACTTAAAATCTCATGCTTCCACTCACGAAACATCTATTGAGTATCATCCAGTAGTAGTACAGTGCCACCACGACAAGTACCACCAAAACTATTACACTCCGAAAGAAGCTGTCATCTCTAGAGAGAAATTCACAACTTCACCAATATCCATAAGTCCTTAATTTTTCCTTTAATTTCATAACTGCTGAACTACATACTTTCACTTTCGAATCTCGTTAAAATCACCGTCTTAATAATGCCATCCCAACATCCGGTTGGTGACTACATTCCCCAAATTCTCTCGACACTCGCCAACTTATACCATCTACTTCTCTGGGACTCCCTTTATCCAATTCTCAAATTTCCAAGAATCAATTTCTTATGCGTCCACATATTTTCCAAATTAATACTTAGCTTATCCTTGTCTGCCTTAGCATAAAACATTTATCCTCGTTGACTTCCATCATTGGCACAGACCATTTTACATAGTATTCTCATTCTATTTCTAACCTCTCTTGAGTTTCGTTCCTCTTACCATTATATCCTCTTCTACTCAAAAGAGCCTGTCACCCTGACCATTCTTAACTGTCCCAACATCAAATCCTTAATGTAAATTCCTACATTCGAAATACATCTAGAGGCATTTCTCACCTCAACTAACATAAGCCACATCTCCATGTGCTTGTTCTTAACATATCTACCCAACGACTAAGTTTTTCACTTCATTCCTTCGTCCAATAATGGTACGTTATTCTCCACCTCATCTTGACTTCCGAACTCTTATGTGGAATTCTCCAACACGGTTTTCCTCGTCATAATTTAATCGTTCGGATACTGACCGTAACTGTTTTTTTTTTTAAAATTAAAACACTTTCCCTCATTTCTATTCTTTTCATTGACATACAATCCTCACGAGTAACATCATTGTAGTTCTTCTTATAGTTCCTTTAAACTTTCCAAGTTAACCAATGTGGTTGTCAGCCTCCCTTTGTAAATCATATTACCTTCTCACTTCCTTACTAATGTACAATGTTAACCCTTCATTTGCGACTATCTTGCCGATGTTAAAACTCTACAAAACTCCAATCAGGTCATCCTCAACTCTCTAGTAATTTGCAACTTCCAAGTTCAACAACCGCCTAAAGTTTGTTCCCAAACCACCATGACCAATAACTTGTTAAATCCAAACAACATTTTTAATTCGCCGCACACAAACCAATTACTCTCGTTCCACATCAACTTGTTTCCAATCAAGCACACTATTCTCCGTTCGATCAAAAATCCTAATCATATTGTCGTAACTATCTAAAGTTATAGTATTCTCCAATACCAATAACCAACTTCACAAATACGTTCTTGTTACCCATCTTGACACATCACTTAACTAGCGGGATTCTTATTCATCTCTAACTTCCACTAAGGTGTCAACTATTGTACCCCTCGTAATCAAATGCTCCAATTAATTAATTCCTCAAGTTCCTATTAAGTATCTCTTTATGCATAACTATCTCTAGTCTTATCCTCATCATGTCACTATAATTTACTTCAAAATCAACATCTCTTACTCATCCATCAAGCCATTGAATACATATCTCAAATCTTAATGCTTGACCTATCAAAAACAGCTACCAACGCACAACGCTTCACTATGATTTTATCCTTAGTACTTTGATACCCAAATCAAACTCTTGAACCTATTCTTCAAGAATTCTAAATACTCGTCGTACCATTCATTTAATCCTAATATACAATAAAGGTTCTTTCAACTATCAACTTTTATTATCTTAGTACTCTTACTAACAGACTCTTTTTCCACGCATACACGACATTTCTAGAAAATTATCGTCCATAACTTGAATTTATTTAAAACTTGCCTAATTCAACTCTTATGGTATCATAAATTCCAGCTGCTACTTAGTCCTTCAACCATCTTGGTCGATCAAAATCGTTAACTTAAATTCGCATCCACACAAGTTCTCTATTCAAATCTTTACTAATCCCTAAGAATTACTCAATATGTTTACTTTCTCTTAGGATTTACCTTCCAATAATTAACAATTCTAGCTTACACTGCTACAATTCCCTAGGTATTTCCATACTATATTCCTCTAGTAGCACTTATCATCGATATACAACTCACTTTTCTAGGTTGAACTCCTCGTTCTTACCTACACATCTCTCCATATCCACCTTCACCAAACAATCAATTACCTTTCATTTTGTCTCATATCAACATTTATACTTACTATCTCTTGAACTACGTATAGATTGCCACTTATTCACGTGATATTTGGCCTCCTACCTTCAATCATCACGGGATTCATCCTTAATAATCTTATTTTCGAATCTAATATATCTCACACTATTAACTCAAACCATTTAGGTATCCACCATTCGCATAAATGTCGTCTAACACCACCAGGTTTCCTCAATCTTGATGTACAACGGTCTTTAATTCCAATTCAAGTCGCCTCAATGATTATCTGATCATCGTAATTAAATCCAACTGACATCTCTGCCTACTCCACCATTCCACAGTGGCTGCATCCTCTTGACAACCTAATGACTTTATCAAGTCGCACCCTAACTCACTAGGACGGATATCCAACATCTTCTTCAAAAGGTCGTCCCAATCTGATCCTTACTTACAATCCTTTATGAATTGACATTCACTCGTCCATAAACAGCACCTCTGAGTGGCAACATCCAATCGCCACTCCCCATCAATTTATTACTTCCAAGAATCACTTGTAGTTCTTGTTCGCCTCAAGTTCATCCTCCTCGGACCACTCCGTCTAAGGAATTCAGAGACACTTTTCAACTAAATTCGACCAATGATCGAGGGTTTAAACTATTCTACTCACTGAAGCATCGCTCCCTATAGTACTTCAATAAGAAACAACCCAGTGCCTAAGCATCTCCCATGCTAGCCTCAAGAAAAACAAACACATAACCCATAACACAACACAAATCTGATCGCTAGAACTAACACAACTCTAGCTATATTCTGGCTGACTTTGGACTGATAACTCTACGACACACTTTCCCTTTAATGATCTAAAGCTGGGCTCTGATACCACAATGTAACACCCCGATTTTCAAAGACTAAAAAGGGACATTAATTTTTTTAAAAAAACAAAACAGAGCGCGCATACAAACACTGAGAGCCGGCGTTAAACATACAAGAGGACTATATATACATAATAGTGCTTCAGAGAAGCAAAGTGTAATACCTGAATATTTACAAACCCAAAGACAAAGGGTCTAACAACTTCAAAAGTAAATATTCAGAATACAGTTATCCAAAAGAGTCAGATCCTATGCCTAATCCAAAAGAGCACGGTGTACAAACCACACCGGCGCACAGCCTAACTTAAGAAGTACAACTCCTCGATCACTGAAATCCCACGAACTCGCCGTCGTCCTCACGACCCACGGCAGCATGTAAGGGTCCATCGTCTTGGGTGGGAGGAGCCCGCAATATACATTGTAAGGGTCACCACACATATACATATACAAAACATACATACCAAATACCTATATATGCCACGGCCAAAAACCAGAAAACAACATAGCTAGTTTCAAAAATTTCATTTCCAAAAGCATAACATCTACTCTCTTGTTCACAAAATCATTCATTTGATCAAACAAAACATTTACAAACACAATCCAAAAATCAAAATATTTTTCCCTAATTTCTCATGAACAAAACAAATATTTTTTCTTGTTTCTCAAAACCAAACCATTTATCACATATCCATTTTACTTAAAAGCTCAAAAACAAAATCATTAACACAAATGCCAAGCAAAAATTCATGTTCTTGATCAATTAAGATTTTTTTTCTCAAAAACTCTCGCTACTAACTCTCATGGATCTTGTAGCACTCACACATGAAATCTATCTCTAATTAGCATGGATACTTGCTAACTTTCATGGATCTAATGATATTAACCAAGGAAAAATTTAAAACTTCCTCCCAACAATCAACAAGGCCTCACGGCCAAAGAGAGAAAATGAGAAAGGAGAATTTTTCTTACCATAAAACTTAGCTCATTAGCACCTCCAAGTTACAAGGATTAATATTGATTCCAAGCTTTTCTCCTAATTCCTTCTAGATCTCCCACAAAATGGATTTTAAGCTTACTAATCTTAAGAAGAAATGTCTTTGTGATGATCAAGAGAAAGAGGGAGTTCACGTGAGATGAAAGAAAAGGAATGGAAAGTCTCATGACTTTGGCTTATATAGATCTCTTCATATACTTGCCTTTTGTTTTTCTCACAAAACTCATAGAAATTATATGGTAAAAAAAGTATGAGATACATGAAGAAGGGAGTAATGGTTCGGTTTGCTGAGAAAGAAAAGAAATGGAATGACTTGCTTTCTCACATGTAAAAGTCAAGGTATTAATTCTAGGCCATTGGATCAAATAGTAAAAAGTTGCAAGACTAAATCCTAGCCATTCATTCAAACTTGGTCACAAAGCAACTCACATAAATATCTAGATATTCTTATGGTCTTAGCCCACTAGCTCGCTCAGTCCCCGCGGTCGTGCTTAAACGAGCCGTATCTCGCGTACCGATAAACTTTACGGAAACAGAAAATTCTACCGTAAACCACTTAATTAAAACAATTCACAAATTTTTTAATAAACTTTATTCCGAATAAATTTTCGATCCTTAACCCGGAAAAATATAATGAGATCAAATTCTCATCACAGCCGATATATAAAGTCTCCATTTAAATTTTGACGGAAATCGGAAACCGTAAAATTTTCAAACAGCGGGTATATTTTGCCCGTTTTCTCAAAAACCACTAGAAAAATATTTTCAACATTTCAACGAGACAAAAATGTTTCTAAACTCATTTAAGGCTCATAAAATCATTGTGCTCATTTTTCAAATGTTAAGCTGACGCGCAGGCACAATCTCCGCAAAATTCATGATTAAACGGACAATTTAATAATAAACCGATAAAACCAAATATTAGAAACTGATTAACATAACAAAAATATAATTTCCATCAATTCTACGGGTCTTACAGAAAACTACATAATGACTAGTCTAGGAACCGTAGTTCCTGAAGCATTAACGCTTACAAAATTACAAATTTGATGAGGACAAGATTCGTAAAAAATCACTTTGTTACCAAAGCTACTTCCCATATGAGCTAGAGAATCTGCACATATGTTTCCTTCACGATAAGTATGTCGAATTTGAACTTCCCAATCAAGCTCCACAAGCCTCCAGATCCTCTTACACAAATTCCAACCAAAGCTAGTAACCACTTTCTCTCGATTAAGCATTTTGACCACATTCAAAGCATCCATTCGCAATTCCACCTGTTTGAATCCTAGGTTCCAAGCAAGTTCCAGACCTTCCCAGGCACCCCAGAGCTCGGCTGACTCAATGCTACAGTCGCCTAACCCCTTAGCAAAACCACCCAGCCATTCCCCTGAGCTCCCTCTCATAAGGCCACCACAACCGTATTTGTGATCGCTATTTTCTGCTCCATCTGTGTTTAGTGCAACCCAACCATCACCTGGAGGAGACCAGCCCACGTGTTGGATCACTCTAGGAACACAATGTATGATGTTGTCAGTTTTGCAGGCCAGTAAGTAGTCATTCACTTTCTTCTTTATAACCTGAGTTGGGTCACTCGGTCAGAAAAAATTATCAACGTGAGCTTCTTTGTTGCGCCAAAACCAAAGTGAGTGGCATGCGTGTGCCCAGAAGCTCGGCCAATTCTCAACGCCTTCTCCTTGAATTTCACCATTCAGATTAGAACCTATCCATTCCTGCAAATTGGAGTTGAAATTTTTTGCCCTTATACTATCTTTCACCACCGCTAGCCAAATAATCATACATTGTGCGCAGTCCCGGAGAACGTTGCATTTTACTCAAACGAAGATTAGTTAAAACTCTACCATAGCAAAAACTTGCTTTCAAATTGGTTGAACCCATGAATTCATGCCACCATCTCACTCTCACAAAGTTACCGTCGTCTCACCCTCACAAAGTTATCATCGTCTTGTGCAAACCAAGACACTGACAACAATTCTTTTTTGGCAACAGATAATTTTAGTTTCTTTCTTTTTAAAATTCCTATTTTTTTTCAATTGTATTTCTAATTGTCTTTCCTATTTATTTTTTTCTTATTCTTTGGGTAAATTTACCGAATCCCTATCAAAGGAATCACGTTATTGCGTGACATGATGAGGTGAGAGATATAGATAACATAAGATTCATCTAAGCTTTTGGGTTTAAATTAAATTATTGAAAGCAATTTATTATTAAGAAAAAAAAAATGTCCAACCAAATTTGGAAATTTCTTTTTTAGTTCTCTATTAATATTACAATGAAGATAATAATTGTTGTTTGAAATAAATACAATTTTCAATTAAAAGTTTTACATTATGATTTCAATTTTCAAGGGACGAAGTTCAATTTTCTTTGCAGTTGGATGTAGAATAGACATTAATATAACACTTTATTGACACACCCCCCATAAAATGAAATCATTTTTATGAGTGTGTGAGAGTGAGAGTGAGAGACGTCACTCCTAACATTATTTCGTGTATACGCACAAAAGTAATAATACAAAAATATAAATTGATCTTTATTTGTAATAGATAACTAAAAAATAGTAAATCCAACTGAAATAATAATACTAAACCTTGCAAAATAGAGGGGGGAAAAGTATTAAACCACAAAAGTATAAAACAATAGCACCTCAAAATTGAGTTTTGCTGAACAAAAATTGATTGCTTTGTAAAACAGGAAGCGGATTTTGTACAGTAAGGGACTGAAAAACTTCTACTATTTAATTTGTTATTCGCAGATCAATCAGATTAACAGAAATCGGTATAATATAAATCATAATACTATATATTTATACTACAATAGATATAAAAAAATAAAAAATTGAACCTCTACATACATGGCCCTAGGCCGTTAGCCCCAAATGTCTATGCTCAGACCAGCCCGAGAGAGAGGGGGGATAGGAGTTAGAGAGGCAGAAAGATAGAAGATGAGAGAACATTTTTTAAGTAGAAAAGGATATTTTAATTAGTCGACAATAAACGTGATGAGAGAGGCAGCGGCCATGGGAACCGCCCAGGTCTATTGCGTCGGACTGTGATGCCGGCAGAGCGATTCGGCAAGGTAGGGGGTCCAGGCAGGGTGCCACAAATAGGGGGATTGGGGAGATTGTCATGACGTGATGCCGTGACGTCGAAAAGTGCCATGACGGGTGGAACAAGGTCAGGACATGCGGCGGTAGAGTAAGCGTCTTGGAGGTAGAAGGGATCAGTCTAGGTTTCGAGGTTCTTCGTGGGATGGCAGGTGGTCAAGGGAACGGAACAGCGGTGCCGGTTGGGACAGGCAAAACCGCCCCTTTCCTTGGGGTGTGCGATCGTGTGTTGATCATGAGGAGGGACACGCGGTGACTGCCGTGTATTTCTCGAATCATCCGCAAGAGGAAAAGGTTTATGGTTCTAACGGTATGTTAGGTTCCGCGTTCAAAAGCTTTGTCACTTTTAACTTTACAAACTTCCCGGAACATATTCAAATTTTTCACTTGAGAATGTGTACATTGCTAGGAAGCGTAATGTTCATGGTGCTATGTGAACAATCTCTTGCATGCTCGTAATGATATTTATTTTGGACAATTGCATCTATGAGAAAAAGTAGCAAGATTTGATAGAATTGTTCTAGATCGGCTAAAAGCCCAACATACATCAAGGCCCATCAAAATGGGATAAAGACAATTACGTGGCACAATGACCACGAACTCAACCTACGAGAATCAGATAGATCGGGGCATCCTAGTTTGGTATCCCCATTAGCACTGATACAGTCAATACAATTTCACACAAGCTGATAAGTTACCGTCTATTCAATTTTAAACAAACCGACAAGATACGGTCAATTCAAATTCAAATTTAAATCATATAATCTGCAATATGAAATTTTGCATCAAAATTTTAAAAAAAACTATCGGATAAACTTGAAGTAAATTAAATTCGTTATAATAGTTACGAAACATACCTTAAGAGCACTGTAGATTTACTAAAGATCCAAGTAAATAGATTTACTTTACTTTTGCTCAAATTTCATATCACTCTTTTAATCGTATTTCATTTCTGAAAGAGAGAGATGAACAAATGATTAAAGAAATCAAACCTAGAGGAGCCATCATTTAAGACATGATATTGTCAATTCAATTTCATATGAGCTATGATTTTAAGAAATAATACCGTCAATTCAATTTTATATGAGCTATGATTTTATAAATGAAGAAAGATAGCACTGATTATTTAAGCAGAAGCAGTGCATACCTATTTCTGAAGCAGCTAACCTTACAAAAAGCTCTTTGATCATTCAAGCAGCTAACCTTCACATTGCGTCCTTGCCACTCGACAGATTTCTCTCCGATCTCACAAATTGTGCTACGCAATGCAGAAAATATGATCTTAACCGCCTCAGAATGTAAATTGAGAGGAAGAAGATCATGTAAGATCTGTAACAGAATTCTGTTACTGTATATTTTCTATTATTGATTATCTCAAATGATAACAGTTTACATATATTTATACTCTAACATGAGGTGTATTAGTCCTTATCATATAAGCCTAATACACCAGCTGTTTATCTATCATATCTATCCTTATTACAATATATCTATCTAATACAAAGCCTATCTGATATCTTATAGTGTATACTCACACACCCCCCTCAAACTTAGTGTGAATCCTTTACATTAAGTTTGGTTCTCATAAGTAAGAATTTTTCTGATGAGATAGGCTTAGTTAGTATATCTGCTAGCTGATCTGATCCTGGAATGTGAGTGACAGAAAGCTGCTTGGCAAGAACCTTTTCTCTGACAAAAAATAGGTCTATTTCCATATGTTTAGTCCTTGAGTGTAAGACAGGATTGTGAGCTAGCAGTACTGCTGATTGATTATCACAGTAGACTGTTGGGGTTTGAAAGGGAACTGTGAGCTCTTTGAGGAGTGTTTGTAGCCATAGAACATCTGCAGTAGCTTGGGCCAGGCTCCTGTACTCAGCTTCAGTGCTTGATCTGGCAACAACTTGTTGTTTTCTTGACCACCAAGATATCAAGTTAGGTCCAAAAAACAGTGCTGCTCCTGATGTAGACCTTCTATCATCAGGATCTGATGCCCAATCTGCATCACAAAAGGCCTTCAGAGATAAAGGATGATGGATATTGGTTGGGATGATTTTCAGTCCCAAGTGAAGAGTACCTTTTAGATATCTTAGTATCCTTTTAACAGCAATCCAGTGAGATTCTAGGGGGTTAGACATAAACTGGCAGACTTTGTTGACTGCAAAAGAAATTTCTGGCCTTGTTATAGTGGCATATTGAAGTGAGCCTACTACTGACCTATATAAGGTGGCATCAGTCATGTTTGCAGACCATGTTTTAGACAGCTTACAGCTACTCATCATAGGAGTGGTGATAGGGTTGCAGTCAGTCATATTAGTTTTAGTCAAGAGATCTCTGATATATTTTGACTGAGTTAGTAGCAATGATCCATCCTTAAGGTGATGAACTTCAATTCCAAGAAAATAATCCAGGTCTCCTAATTGCTTGAGACTGAAGGCAGAGTTGAGTTTTTCTACTAAATTTTGAACCAACATTGTAGAGCTGCCTGTAATTATAATGTCATCAACATAGACTAGTAAGTATACTATTTGCCTGTCTTTAGAATATATGAATAAGGAAGGATCACACTTGCTGGCCTTGAATCCAAACTGAAGCAGAGTTGTAGTGAGTTTATCAAACCACTGTCTGGGGGCTTGTTTTAAGCCATAGAGAGCTTTTTGCAGTTTGCATACTAGGCTTGAATCAGTGCTCTCAAAGCCTTGAGGTTGAGTCATGTATACCTCTTCATCTAAATTTCTATTAAGGAAGGCATTTTTGATGTCAAGTTGCTTCAGAGGCCATTTATAAGATATAGCTAAGGACAGAATCAGCCTGATAGTGACAGGTTTGACAACAGGAGAAAAAGTTTCATTGAAATCAAAACCTTGCACTTGATGAAACCCTTTGGCTACTAGTCTGGCTTTGAACTTATTTATTGAGCCATCTGCATTTTCCTTTGTTCTGAAGACCCATTTACAACCAATTGCTTTTCTGTGAGGGGGTAAGGGAACAAGGGTCCAGGTTTCATTTTTCTGTAAGGCATCAAATTCTAACTTCATTGCATCATACCATTTGGGGTCAGTCAAGGCCTGTTTGACTGTTTTTGGTTCAGTGTGAGTGAGTAATAGTTTGGGATTCTGTCAGGGTAAAGATATGCCAGATTTGGCTCTTGTTTGCATGGGGTGTGAATTTGTTGGTATTGTAGGTGAAGCTTTATTTTGAGAGGTATGTTTGGTAGTTTGGAGTGGTATAGGAGGGTTTAAAGTGTCAGACAGGGTATGTAGGTTTTGTTGGTTATGATTTCCTATTGGTAAAGTCTGTATAGGAACATCAGGTGTAATATAGTTAATGAGGGAGTTATCTTTTGATTTAGAGAATGTGGAGGAGTAGGGAAATCTGTCCTCATTAAACAAGACATCTTTGGAAATGAAAATACGACCACTTGGTGAAAGACACTTGTAACCCTTGTGAGTGTTTGAATAACCAATGAAAATACATTCATGGGAGCGAAAATCAAATTTGTGACTATTATATGGTCTTAATAGAGGGAAACAGGCACAACTAAAAGCTTTAAATGAATGTAATTCTGGATTTTTGTTGAATAGCACAGAAAAAGGTATTTTAAAGTCAAGAGAAGCAGTTGGTAATCTGTTTATAAGGTGAACAGCAGTCAAAAAGGCATGATCCCAGTAAACAATGGGTAGGTTAGCTTGACTAAGAAGGGTGAGACCAAGATCAACAACATGCCTGTGTTTCCTCTCAATCACCCCATTTTGATGATGGGTGTGAGGGCATATTAATCTATGAATGATTCCAAGGTCTTTTAAGTAAGATGTGAAGGGTCTAAATTCTCCCCCCCAATCTGTTTGAAGGATTTTAATGGAATGACCTAACTGCAATTCAACCATTGTTTTAAACTGTTTAAAAATGGTTAAAGCTTCAGATTTAGACTTTAAAAGATAAATCCAGGTGAATCTGGAGTAGGCATCAATGAAAGTAATGTAGTATTGATACCCTAGAGAAGAAGTAGATGGTGCAGGACCCCATAGGTCACTAAAGACAAGTTCTAAAGGTTGTTTGTAAGTAGTTTGTGATGAGCCAGAGTGTAATCTGTGGGCTTTTCCCATACAACAAGCAGTACAAAACAAAGAAATATCATTCTCATTATTTGAAAAGGAAATATTACACATTTTTAAGGCTAATTTGAGGGTTTGGTTATTAGGATGACCAAGCCTCAAATGCCAAAGATGCTGAGAATGTAAAGACAAACTAGGATTATACACAGAATTACTAGTATTAACGCTACAAACAGAAGATTTTTGAACATTAGACAAGATAGAGGACTTAGCCGGAGCAATGGAGATATTGGAGAAGGAATAAAGGCCATCTGATCCAACATCTCCCTGAAGAAGGATTTGCTTATTGTCCTGTGATTTAACAAGGCAAAAGTTAGGATGGAATTCAAAGAAAACGTTATTGTCCTTAGCAAATTGGCTAACGCTTATCAAATTTTTGGTAATTGAAGGGACATGTAAGAGATTTTGTAAGGTTAATTGATTTTGTGTGTGATTAGGTGAAGGAAATACACTAGAACCAGTAGATAGTATTGGAAGGCCTTGACCATTACCCATGAAAATTTGATCTGCAGCTGAGAGAGGAGATGGCTCTTGAATGTTTCTAGCATCAGCTGTTACATGAAATGAGGCACCAGAGTCTGGGTACCAAGCATTAGCAGCATTGAAATTTGATGCATTGGCAAGCATTGCTGAAGGTGCAGTGTTGGAGCTGGCTTGTTTGAACCTAGGATCCATAGTTGGCCACATGATGTGAGGAGGAAAGCCATAACCATAATATTTCCCAAAGCCAGGAGGAAAATTTTGCCCTGAGAAGGGACCATAAGCCTCTTGGAAATAGCCTGGAGGAGGAGCTTGAGGTAATCCTTGAGTTTGTGAAGGATTTTGGGGTTGAAAGTTCTGGTCATGCCTATGCCAGCAACCCAAGGCAGTGTGATTTGGTTTGAAGCAGATTTGGCAAACATTGTTTGGATTGTTGTTAGTTGATCTGCCACCTCCATTTCTGCCACCACGACCTCTTGAATTTCTGCCACCTCTATTACCATTCTTGCCAAAATTAGGGTTTGAATTGGGATCAAGGCCATAGGAATTGTTCACAGAGGGTTGATTAGGCACATTCTGGTCTTGATTGTTATTTTCTGAAGAGGTTTGAGCAATGTTGATAGATGCAGCATCATCTATGGTTTTCTTTTTGGCCTTATCAAGACGAGCCTCATGAGCTAAGAGAAGAGCTTCTACTTCATTCATTTCAATTGAATCAAACCTACTTTCTATAACAGACACAACAGAGTTGAAATCTGGTGGTAATCCCTCCAAGATTACATCAAGATGCTGATTCAGTGGAAGTGGATCACCAATCGAAGTCAAGTTATCAATTAAGAGACGGATTCGCAACAGATATTCTTGAACAGTGCGATTTTCAAGAGTTGTAGCGCGTAATTCAACTCGTAATTGACGAGCTTTAGCGCGAAGCTGTTTGTGAAAATACGAGAGAATTTTACCCCATAGTTCATAAGAGTGATGCGATCCAAGAAAGCGAGTAAGAATTTCACCAGAAAGCGTTGATTGGAGCCACGAGAGTAACATTTGATCGCGTTTTCGCCATTGACGATACGCAGGATTGAGCGAAGCTGTGATTCGATCCGTTTCAGTGAGAAACATTGGAGGAATTTGAGGCGAGACAAGTAGATCATCAAGATCGTGCGCGTTGATATACGGCTCGACCTGTTGTCGCCAAAGGTGAAAATTTTTCTCTCCAAGCTTCTCTGTTATGCGAAGCGTGAAGTGAAGATCAGAACGGCGATCGCCGTCGTTGTCTCTGAATGAGTGCAGCGGAGGAGGGCGTAGTACGCCGTCGTTGTGTGGTTCCGGCGTCTCCATTGATGGAGGCGACCGTGGTGGTGGTGATGACGCCATGAGGTACCTAGGCTAAAGCTGATACCATGTAAATTGAGAGGAAGAAGATCATGTAAGATCTGTAACAGAATTCTGTTACTGTATATTTTCTATTATTGATTATCTCAAATGATAACAGTTTACATATATTTATACTCTAACATGAGGTGTATTAGTCCTTATCATATAAGCCTAATACACCAGCTGTTTATCTATCATATCTATCCTTATTACAATATATCTATCTAATACAAAGCCTATCTGATATCTTATAGTGTATACTCACACAGAACAACAAACAGTATTGACATCTACATCCCACCTGCCGTTCCATTTCCACAACATTACTAATTGTGCCGAAAAATTGAGAAAGAATTTGAAAGGAAATCAAGAGATGGCACACTGCTTTAACTAAGAATTGGAATATACTTCTCAACTAGTTGAATAAGGTTCTCTTGCTCTTCTTGAGAACTACCGACATCAAAGAAATCATCCACAACTGTTGTGAGCACCCCGTTCTTCGCCCAAGATATGCGAGCATCAGATAGTTCGGGGCATCCTGGATTAGTATTCCCCATTAGCACTGCTATAGCCAATATTTGACAACACTTCGTACTAAATCGCATATCACAAAACTATAGCAGCTTGTTAAAATTCTGAAGTGTTATAGAGCTATAACATCATTATTCGACAACATTGGTTTATACCATAAATCCAGAACAACACAAAGCTACTTTAAATTGTTCCTTACCTGAAATTCCTGCACTTGTCTTTGTTGCTCGGCTTGGAGTCTTCCAACTGTACTCAAGAGCTCACCAACTGCAGACTCAATTCTCTCATTTTGAGTTTCGGCGAGAGATTTTCCCAAGAAAAATGCATCCAGGACATTTTTACTGCTGCTATTACCATCACCTACACAACTCACATACTTTAGAAAACTACATAATCAAGTAAAGAAGCTAAAACAAAAATCTAATGATATAGTTTTATATGAATTAATTTTGTCCACATATATTGCATATTAAAAATCTAAAGATACGATTCATGTTAATGAAAACTTATGAATTAACATAAAAGTTTATTTGTTTACATAAGCTATTTTCATAACCTCAAAAGTAAGTTAAATTCAAACGGACCCTAAATCTATTTCATCTTATCAAATAAATAAATGATCACAGCCTCAAAATATAAATTAAGTAAATCACAATATCTCTAAAATAAACAATTAAATCATAACAAGTTAAACGATACTCAATCCATTACAATGAATGATCACTGAATAATAATCAACTTATAACATAATCTTTTGCAAAAATTATTTCAAGTTTTAACTTGACAACTTATAGGCCAGTGTTACCTGCTCATCCAAACACTCGATCTCGATGAAGTCTGCCAATTGAGGGTCATTGTTACGATCAGCCACCTGTTATTCGTGAAGATTATATATTAATCTGATTAGCCTAAAGAAATATTCAATCCAAAAATAGAGAGAAAGAGGCATTACACTGTGAAGATTCAGAAGTTTCTCATTCACTAACTTCTCCAAAGACAGTGCTAATTCCATAGCTAAACCAAACAAAAAAAAAATATTACAAAACAAGAATCAACATCAATATAATAATTAAAGGTTTTTAACTTTCAACATGCAAATATGATTTATGCAGCACCAACACTACACACTACATATCGAATGTGTGTTTAGTGTACAACATGTGATAGTCACGACACCAACATATGTGCTAATATTTAATCACTTTCATGTAATTAAAATATTATTATCAAAATCTACGTACTTATGTCAGTGTCGTGTTTGTGTTTATATTGAAATCTATATTAAGAATCAAAACAGAGGAAAAACAGAGGACTCACCATACAAAGCATCTCCCGTTTCCACATGATCAAATTCTGAGGGAGAACTCACAATAGGGTACAACACCACTCTTCCACCACGAATATTCTAAACAAATCAAAGTCATAAATACAAGTTATTATTATATCCATCATAACAAAACAACTTAACACAAACTCTCCTAAAAAATTTAACTACACAATCATGATTGGTTTCACGACACCATGTTAAGAATATATTTAACTTTAATTATATCTAACTTAAAAGTCACATAAATAATAGTTGTAAAAAAAAGTGCATCACAATTATTCTCATTCCAATAACTCTAAAGTAAATTAATTCTAAAATGCTTATAAAGTAACACCAACCTGATATTTCATAACCTTTTCAGCATGCTCTCTTTCTTCTTCACTAGAATCCTTAAAGAACCTATTATCCACAAAAAACCTATTATCACACAAGAATGATATACAGAAGCTTTAAAGGCTTTGGAGTAGTTTCAAGGTCTCATCAATATGCTTTTCAGGTTGGAACTGGTTGTTGTATATGAGCTGAACCACACCATTTTTGTCAATAACATAAGTCTCTCTCCCAGACAATGATCCAAAGAAATCACCAGGCACTCCCCACTCTTTCCTTACCTTGTTACCCTCATCACTCAACAAGGTAAATGGAAGTTTGTACTTCTTGGATATGCCTACATTTCATGAAATGCATTGGTTAATTAATAGGCACACAGAAAATATGCTGTGCCAATTCCTAGTTTTACCTTATGAGACGAAGAATCACCTAATAACATCAGTAGAACAATGGAAATAATTTAGTGTATTTGCTCTACTCCATGAAAATGGCAACCTTGTGTGTGTGTGTGTGTGTAATTCCTAGTTTTACCTTATGAGACGAAGAATCACCTAATAACATCAGTAGAACAATGGAAATAATTTAGTGTATTTGCTCTACTCCATGAAAATGGCAACCTTGTGTGTGTGTGTGTGTGTAATTCCTAGTTTTACCTTATGAGACGAAGAATCACCTAATAACATCAGTAGAACAATGGAAATAATTTAGTGTATTTGCTCTACTCCATGAAAATGGCAACACAGACACTTGTTTCCAATCTAAACTAGGAAAGCACAATTAGTGCACAACTATAAGACTTGCAATGTTGCATGAAATTGAATGTTGGGAGGTAAAAAACCCAACAAGAAAACAGTGTCAAATAGATGAGAATATTACATTGGATGAGTGGCAAGAGAAGGATTATAAATTCAACCATTAGAGGTAAAGTTGGGCTTCCCCCACAATAGAAAAGATGGTAGACTCTCATCATAGATGGTACGGGAATGTGTTGAATTGGCATATAGACACACCGGTTAGACAAGATATAGGATAATAATCCTGTAGTCAAAGGAAGGGGGAAATCAAGAAACACTGTAGGTCGAGAGATTTAGAGGAAAATGGTATGTATTGGGAAGCTACAAAAATGGTCAGTATTTGGAAGCAACATGTGACATATTTTTATGACATCAATTGTTCATGTAGCTGATCCTACTTGGTGGTGGTGTTTTTAGTGTCAATCTTCATAATCAATAAGTAAGGCCATATTCAGTCTTTAAGATCAAACTAGCCAAATTCATTGCATTTGTGATCAGTACATATTAATGTTCCTCTATACTTATCTGTCATCATTCAAGTTGCACAAGACCTTAGTAAATCTAAAATTAGAAAGCTACACAACACAGAAATGTGCCCCAGAATATATATGATCAGAATACTTACAGTATTGCAGGTGCTTTTAAGAATGCCTGAGCAAGGATTAGAAAGGTTTAAATGAAATATTTCCATGTAGCACGCGACTGCTGCTGGGATTTGAATGAAAAAAACGCTTCCTGTTATCTAAACCTTCACGGTGATGGAAACGTGACGGCCAGGAACGAGACTGATGGTACCCTGTGTCACGCGAAAAACCACGCCGCCTAGACTGCCACGAATGATTGGCTGCTTCTTCTCTAAGTCGTTCATCCTCCCGTCGTCTGTCAAAAGGTGCCTGGAACCCACTCTTCCCTCTATACCATAAAGAGACCTTAGTAAAGCATAAGTAAACTGGAATACTTTTTAAAACAATAACAACATCATTAGTTTTTCAAAACAGTATTGATACGAAACAGTTAAATACTTGTACACATTTCTACACTGCAAAAAAGTTAAAACTGAAGAGCAAGAGTAATAAAAAGATAATAAAAAATTTCATTGCAGAATTATAAAATTGAGAGAAAGAGAGTGACCAGCTAAAATCCCATTGAGATTGGGCGTCTGGTGTGGCATTCATGTGTAACCCAAAAAGCTATCTCTGCAATAACTTTAAGCAACATAGGTGAGAGAAGCTCAAATTGGAGGGGTTTTAGGTCAATGTAGTATTGTATCCCAATAAGATGATGCTTTTGTGGATTTCTGCAATAAGAACAAACACACTGTGAACAATAGAATTACATTGGAGAGGGTTGACAATTGATCTACAACTTTGAATTGGCTTTACTTGAATGCCCGATCCAACTCAGCTCTTACGAATTATAATCCTACTCTGCATAATATAACATCAGTAGAACAATGGAAAAAATTTAGTGTATTTTCTCAGCCCCCTCACTTGAACGAGAAAGTCTAACTTAGGCACAAACCCAACACCTCATTGTTAGGCACACTCACAACAATGGGTAAAAATTAAAGAAAAATTGAATAAAGTGATAGTGATTGATGTGACCATTTTATTTTTCTTTTAATTTTTTTAATTTATGTGTGTGTGCCTAAATTTGTGCCTAAATATTATGTGTCTATCTAAGACTTTCTCCACTTGAACACTCTTGTCTCTCTTAGTAAGGGAAAAAGTAAAGAAAAGACATAATAATCAAAATCAAAATTGAAAGGGTAAAGAGAAATCAGAAGCACAACAAACCTAAGAAAGCAAAGACATTGAAGGTATCATAAAGACTTGCAACTCTGAATCCACCCAAACGAAGAGGCAAAAAGAATACAACGATGTCAAAACCATAGATTGTGTTGTGTCTGTGTAAAGTGTAAACACGAGGAGGTTAAGTATACCGTGAGTATGATTGGTGATGATAGAAAGACCTAACCACAGAGATTTTAATATGTTGTACTCAATTAACAACTATTACGACATCAATCAACGGCAAATTAGTAACATCAAGTAACAATTAACAATTGAAGAGAATTATTGCAACTAACAATCACAAAATCTCCAGTTTTGAAAAGTCTCACAAAATCCCCAATTTTGGACATATAAAAAACTTTAACAATGATTTCATAACAAAAATATATTACTTATACTATCAATTGCGTAATCAATCAACAATTTAATACAAATTTTTTTCCTAAATCATGGTTTCAAAAACCTAACTATGAAGATTCAAAACAGATAAGGATTATTATAATACATTACTTGTGTCCTGCGACAAAGAGATATCTTTTTCTCAAATTTCATACGAAAAATCAAGATACCGTCAATTCAATTTCACACAAGCCGACAAGATACCGTCAATTCGATTTCACACAAAGCCGACAAAATACTGTCAATTCATTTTCACACAAGCCGACAATATACCGCAAATTCAATTTCACACAAGCCAACAAGATACCGTCAATTCAATTTTACTCAAGCCAACAAAATACCGTCAATTCAATTTTACCCAAACTCACAAGATACCGTCAATTCAATTTTACACCAGACAACAAGATACCATCAATTCAATTTAACAAAAGGCCACAAGATACCGTCAATTTAATTTTACACAAGCCAACAAGATACCGTCAATTCAATTTTACTCAAGCTCACAAGATACCGTCAATTCAATTTCACACAAGCATAAAAATATTGTCAATTCAATTTCACACAAGCTTATAAGTTAAAGTCTATTAAATTTTAAACTAGCCGATAAGATACTGTCAATTCAGTTCCATACGAATATCACTTAAAGACATGATACCGCCAATTCAATTAATAATCAGCCATCATTTCAAGACAAGATACCATCATTCAATATGTAAATCCAACCATCCAATTTCGCATGCAATATTATTCAGACGCATTACCATCATCATTCTATTTTATCGAATTTAAAATTGTATATGTTCTAATATCATATTTTTCAATCAAGGATGGGTGTTTAAAAGACATAAATTTGATTCCTATTTTCCGTTTTCCATCCAATTTCAAATGAACCATAAAACCGTCAATTTAAATTCATATATGCCACAATTCAATTTTATATTAGTAATAATACCGTCAATTCTATTTTACCATCAATCAATTTAATTTCAAATGAGCCACAATACCGTCAATTCACTTTCACCGTCAATTCAATCTCAAATGAGCCACAATACCGTCAAATCAAGTTCATATATGCCACAATTCAATTTTATATTAGTCATAATACCGTCATTTCTATTTTACCATCAATTTAATTTCAAATGAGCCACAATACCGTCAATTCAATATCATATAAGCCACAATACCATCAATTGAATTTCACCGTCAATTCAATTTCATATATGCCACAATACCGTCAATTCAATTTCATATACGCCACAATACCGTCAATTCAATTTCATATACGCCACAATACCGTCAATTCAATTTCATAAATGTCACAATACCGTCAATTCAATTTCATATAAGCCACAATACCGTCAATTCAATTTCAAATGAGCCACAATACCGTCAATTCAATTTCAAATAAGCCACAATACCGTCAATTCCATTTCAATAAGTCGCAATACCGTCAATTCAATTTCAAATGAACCACAATACCGTCAATTCAAGTTCATATATGCCACAATTCAATTTTATATTGGTCATAATACCGTCAATTCTATTTTACCATCAATGTAATTTCAAATGAGCCACAATACCGTCAATTTTATTTCACCGTCAATTCAATTTCAAATTAGCCACAAAACCGTAAATTCAATTTCACCGTCAATTCAATTCCATATATGCCACAATACCGTCAATTCAATTCCATATAAGCCACAATACCGTCAATTCAATTTCATATAAGGCACAATACCGTCAATTCAATTTTATATAAGCCACAATATCGTCAATTCAATTTCAAATTAGCCACAATACCGTCAATTCAATTCTATAAATGTCACAGTACGGTCAATTCAATTTCACCGTCAATTCAATTTCAAATTAGCCACAATACCGTCAATTCAATTTCATATAAGCCACTATACCATCAATTCAATTTCAAATAAGTCATAGTACCGTCAATTCAATTTCAAATAAGCCACAATACCGTCAATTCCATTTCAATAAGCCACAATACCGTCAATTCAATTTCAAATAAGCCACAATACCGTCAATTCCATTTCAATAAGCCACAATACCGTCAATTCAATTTCAAATGAACCACAATACCGTCAATTCAAGTTCATATTCAAGTTCATATATGCCACAATTCAATTTTAATTTTGTGACAATATCCCGCCTAGTACTTGTACCTACAGACCTCCTACTACTAAGTCCATTAAGCCTTCATGTTGGTTTTAACATAGCTAACCCTTTTAACATAGCTAACCCCCCTTATATTTGTCACCTGAACATGGGAATTTGGTATCCTAACTTATTTTAACCTATAAAACATGTTTGTATAAGGGGTGGTTCAAAATTATTAGATTCTAGATATTACGGTAGTTGATTTTCCATTTCTGTATTGTTAACCTCAATGAATGTCAGTCTGGGCTTATATACATGCTTGAGACTTAACCTGTTATAATAACAGCTGTGCTAACAGAATTAGTTAGCTCTAATTAGCACATGCCATAATACAATGGTGCACATGTCTAAATACTCTTATAAAAATCATACCAGAAATAATATTTGTACATGCATTCAACCATTTAAAGCTTTTTACTTGATTTATAGCAACTTGAGGGTCAATTCAGAGTTCCACTTAAATTAGTTTATCCCTTTCTACATACAAAATTATTTTTACCTATTGAACTTGTTGGTGAAGGGTTTGAGCAAGGTATTGATGTGATTCAAAATTTGACAATGCACGTCACTTGTTTAAGCCTAAAACTCTCACTTTTAAATCTGAGTCCAAATCAAGTTTTACTAATCGAATTAAGCTTATTTATGGTATGTGTATCATATTTGACCTAATAAAAAATTTGAAGAAAATCCCATGTAATTTTTTTTTTTCATTTGACAATTATGCTCAATTAATGCTGTGTGTTTGGAATAATACTTTACCATATATGCTATGTGACAATTTTTAAGTGGTGCTTTTAGTTTTACTCTAAGACTTGGTGTAACATTTTCTTTTGGTATTCAAGGGTTTTGTGACAGTAGATGCATACATTTGACTTGAATTTATAGATTTTGTATTGCCTAGCTATTAACTCGTGTTTAAAATTGTGCTAACTTCTCTTTTTGTATACAAACCCTATAAGTGACGATTTTTAAGCCCTTCCAATTGATCATACTCATTACCATAGTATTAGTCTTTGTATTCATTAATAGTTGCTACAAAATTATGCAAAACATGGTTACATACCCGAGGAGTGTCCTAGGAGTAACACTTATTCAATTCCTAAATACTCAAGCCTATAAGAACAGTTCCCAACCAGAACCTACGCAACTTTTGACTTCGACGGGCAAAAAGGAAGGTGAAGAAAAAAAGAGGATGACAAAAGGATATGAGAACGCGCAAAGCAATGTTAGACAAGGAGAGGACAACACGAACAACTACTATGGCCACAAATCATCATAATCAAAATTGAAAGTCGTAACAAAAAATAAGATTCGGAAAGACCTAAGGAAATCGCAAATTTAAACCATTACCAATCAATAAGCTAACAAGAGCAGCACAATCAAGTGGAGACCGCTATACCCTAAGCAGTAAAATCCAGATTGAAACAAATAAAATAAAGATGAGAAAGAAGATACCAAGATATTACGCTTGACTCAATCAGCCAGCAATCTGAGTACATCTGAATCTTGTTAAACTCCTGATGAGAGGGAATCATGAAGTCGGTTCACGATATGTTGAGAAGGTCATCATAGCATCAGCCGTAACGTAACGACCACCGTCAGTGGAGATAGGGGATCTCACATTGAGGAAAGCAGTATCGCAGGCAGTTTTGTTGGTGATAGTTAGACTAATGACCTTGTAAGTTTGCAATACACAAAACTTAATCATCCAGGAATCCAAATCCATTGTAGCAAATTGACCAAGTAAAAGCCGCTTCTGTTTGGCTCTCCATACAGCAGGAACTGTAATTGAAATCATAGAGATTAGTTAGACGAAAATTATATTAAATTATTAATTAAGTTATTAATAATAGAAGAAATAGCTTACTAGCACAGAGCAGCACTTCACAAAGGTTAAGTGTTTTTCTCAAGTAGACAAATACACACACTTCACAAAAGGTATAATTATAACTGACTACTAGTTCTATGGACTAATTTTTTTCTCTAATCTGACACACAAAAAAGTCTGCATCGTTCTGCCAATTAAATTAAGAGTTAAATAACTATACACTTTTGAAACATATTTTACACAGGGGATCGTTATATTTCGCCATATTGTATCATCTGTTTTAATATAAAAATCACATTAAATAAAACAAGAGTAATTGATTATACTGAAAACAATGGTCATGGTGTTACACAATTAAAAAGGTCAAATACTGAATAACTCAAATGGAATTCACATATGATGGAGAATGAAGACAAGATTAGAAACCTAATAAAAAGTGCATTCAGATTGAAAAGAGATGTCAGGGTTTGATTTACTCTCATACGTTAGGGTTGGATGTTGTGCAAACCCTATGAACCCTAACTTGTGCAGACCCAAAGATGTATGAAACAACAAAACAAATTATGATCAAATAATAAACTGGAGGCGTAAAACTATTCAATAATATTAGAGAAATATAAACCCTAATTTCCTAAATTGATGAATAAAATTTGAAATGTAAAATTAACAAACGAAGACAAGTGGAAAACAAAATACACGAAGATGAAAACCCTAGATTCCTAAAACTAACCTTGACGCTTTTGCTTTGTTCTTCTGAGAAACACGTACGAATGGTGGTGCTGGAAACGATCAAAGCAGAAGAAAAAATTGTGGTTGCGGTAGAGATAGAGAGAGGAGAAGGAATCGGCGATTTTGTTCGCTCACCCTCTCAAGTCTGAACGTGGAAATATGTTTCTATTTTTTCTTTCTTTTGTTTACTCAGTGTTTTTATAGGGCAGGCTTATATTGTGTTTTTACTTTCTTTTTTTAAAGGAGCCGTTGTGTTTGTGTTGTTAACAATTAGAGTCTATTCGTTTTAGGGTCCTTAGTTTTAAATAACTCCTAAAGCTCTCTTTGCTTTTTTTTAGTTTTTTATTTTTTTAAGAATAAAAAATTTGGCCAAACACATTTTTAATAAAGCTCTTAACAAAAAAAATTAATTTTTTTTTCAATATGCAAAATTGAATAAAGAGTTTTTTCAATATGCAAAATTGAAAAAAGAGTTTTTTGAGAAAAAATTCGTAGTTTTTTTTTGTTTTTTATTATCTTTAGTAAATTTTGTTTAATCTAGTTTGTTATCATTTTTTAAGTTTGCTATTAATCTTTAGTGTGCTACTATCTTTGTTTTTTTTAAGTTAGTTATTAATCTAATTTAATTAGGATTGATGTCTTTTTAGATTTCTTTTGAAAAAATAATATATTTTACCAAATAATTTTTAGCTTAACAATAACTTTGAAGCTAAAAAAAATAACAATTACCAAACAGCTTTAGTTTTTTTCTTAAAGCTCTTATGTTCACTTTTATCTTTCAGATAGCTTATAAGACTTCAAAAAGCTAGGCCAAACGAACAGTTAGGCTCCATTTGGATTGATGGAATATAATAGAATGAAGCGGAGTGGAATAAAGTGGAGTGGAATGAGATGGAGCGGAATGAAATAAATATTTCATTCTATTATTTGGATATTTTAAGAAAGAGAATAACAAAATTGAATGTATATGATGGTGGTATGAGATGAAATTTATTTCATTTTATTTCATACTGTTCCGCTTTATTCCATTATTTTTTTTCAAATCCAAACAATGTCACATTATTTTATTTCATTCAACTCCGCTCCATTATGATATATTCTATCAATCCAAATAGAACCTTTAGAGTTGGAATCTTCATTTTTGCTGATGTGACAATCCTAGTGGCGCTTGACTAAGCAAAATTGATTATATTGCAATGCTTAAGTGGCCTTTAATTCTGTTCTGGACTGGGCCTAAAGCCCAACAAGTCTCGAGCAAAGAGAATGCGCGTTCGAGCATCAGTAACTGGCGAGCATTCCAACGGTCAGCGATATCAAGCATATCGTAACGGCCGACACCGGATTGATGAGCATTTAAGGCTCATTATGGCTTTTCAGCCGTTTTCCGGCAGCCACTTGATAGGCATTTATTGCCATCATTGGCCTTAGCCCAGCGCTGGGGGCTATATATACTCCTCATTTGAAGGAGCTCAGGTACATTCTACTCTCCCTGAAAACCTACATTCCACACTTACTAACTTGAGCGTCGGAGTGTAAACAGGTACACAACCCCCTCTCATTCCACCGTTACTAGGGGCGGAGCACCGTACAACGGACGTTGGTCGACTCTGATTCTTGTAGAGATCAGTGGCGCCGTCTGTGGGAAGATTTAGTTTCCCCTTCTTTTCACCTAGAAAAAGAACAAAACTACCAAAAAAACACTACTTTTCACGACCAATGGCCGGAAACGGTAACGATAGCACCAGTGAAAACCACCCAAGCCACAACGTGGGTCAGAACCACCAGGAGGATGGGCGTTTCACCGCCGTGACCCCTACTGAAGCCTCGGCTGGCCCTACTGTCCAACCCCAAGGGGAGCCTTTAGACGTCCCACCATTAGCTGTAGGGACCCCCATAGAGGAAATGATGGCAACATTGATTAACGTCATCAACAGGCAAGGCACCATCATTCGCGAGCAGAATCGCAGGCTAGCCGTAGTCGAAGAATCGCGTGCAACGCGATCATCGCACCCAAGGCGATCCCCGCAACACTCCCCACGGAGAAGGGATCGTTCAGTATCTAGATCAAGGTCCCCGAGGCACCCCAGCCCTCGAAGGAGCCGGAGATCTCCGAGTCCTCGAAGAAACACTGCTGTGCACGTAAGGAACGAGGGCACAAGGACTCGACGCCACAGGTCACCTCCAAAGTCTCCAGAGAGGTTCCGTCGCCACCGAACACCGGAGAGCGACGAGGACCGCTACCTCGGTCCCTTGTCCGAAAGGATCATGAGAGTACCATTACCCCCAGGCTTGGAAAAGCTTCCGGTAATGGACACTTATGATGGCTCCACTGATCCAGACGATCATTTGGAGAATATTGAAGCGTTGCTCGAGTGGAGGAGAGTTCGAGGAGCTGTTAAGTGCAAGATCTTCTCAACCACTTTGAGGAAGGGAGCGTTAACATGGTATAAGGGCCTCCCGCCTCAATCCATCGACTCATGGACCGAGCTGTGCCGTCAATTCACAGCTCACTTTACTGCGTCAAGGAAACATCCGCTGACAGTAGCCGCCCTAGAGGCGATAGTTCAAAGGGATGACGAGCCACTGCGGGACTACATCGACAGGTTCAACAAAATTGCAGTGCAAGTAAGAGTCGAGGACAAGATGAAGCTTTACCTTATGGATCGAGGGTTGCGTGCGAACAGTGATTTCGCCAAAGCTGTTGGAATCGAGGAGATTCGGACTTTGGACGCTTTCCTCGAAAAAGCGCAAAAATATATAGCTTACGAGGAAAAGCAGATGGCAATGGATGCTAGGAAGCCCAGGCATCATGATGAATCCGGACCCTCGAAACGAGGGACGGGCAATGGAAAGGAGAAGGTGCGGGAACCCAAAGCCCCACCAAGCAAGTTCACCAACTACACTCCGCTGAATGCTCCTCGAGAGCGAATTCTAGCTGAGGTTTCAGCGGCGGAGTTCAAGAAACATGGGATAAGATTTCCCAAACAAATCCCAACAAAACCGGGTGTGGACAAAGGCAAATACTGCCGATTCCACAGAAGCTACGGTCATGTAACCGAGGATTGCGTCCATCTCAAGGACGCAATCGAAATACTCATTCAGGCAAACCTGCTCCAGAAATACAGGAAGGACCGGCCAAGGGAAAACAATGACAGGAGATCAGAAACCGAGGATCCACCTGCTGATGAAGGAGCACGGGCACCTTTGCCCGTTGCTTACGCCATTACGAGGCCCGAGGATTTCGTCCAAGGCGAAGGAGTGCTCGATCACTTGACCTCCCACCTGAACGGATCTTGGGAAAACTTCCCCAAAACAATGGTAATTTCCGGTGGAGGATTCAATGACAAGACCCTTGGAACGATAAAAAGAAAGTTCGAGGAACTTGAAAGTGTCTGCTCATTGAATCCGGTGGCGATTGCTGAAATCAAGGAAGGATCGATCCCCTTAGCTTTCTATAAAGAGGAGATCCCCGGAGGATCCCCAAATTTCCAGATTCCTCTCTTGGTGCAAGCAAGGATGGCGAACTTCGACGTTCGAAGAATCCTGGTCGACCAAGGAAGCTCCTGCGACATAATGTACTCCGGATTGTTCAAAACACTCCAGCTCACTGAGAAAAACTTGAAACCCTATGTTGGTGCTGATCTCCAAGGGTTCAATGGAGCTACCACAAAGCCTTGGGGATATACTGACCTAATCGTCACATTTGGCGAAGGTGAGGCCACCAAGTCCATCAATGTTCAATTTCTGGTTGTCGAGTGTCCATCATTGTACAACTGCATCATCGGAAGAACAGCGCTTGCTGATTTGTTTGCTGTCTCCTCGACCATACACCTCAAAATGAAGTATTACACTGTGAACGGAATGGTCGCCACTCTAAACGGAGACATAGCCGCTGCTCGGCGATGCTTTGATGCTGCAGCAAAAAATATGAACACCTTGACCACGCCAAAGAAAATGAAGACTGAGCAGAAGATGCCCGCCATCAACACAGTTGGGGGACAAGGTTTGATTGAGCTGGATGCTCGAACTTCGAAGAAGGAGCGTAGAGAGGAGAAAAAAGAGTTGCAGAAAGAGCTGAAGGAAATATTTCGTCCAATCCCAGATGGAGAGTTCGAAATAAATTCCCCTTGGCGAAGACCCTTCGAAGGGAATAAAAATTGGAGCTGATCTCCCCGACCTGGTGAAAAGGCAATTGGAAGCTTGCCTGAAGGAGAACGCTGAACTCTTTGCTTGGAGCGCTGCAGAAATGCCCGGCATAGATCCCGAGGTTGCTTGTCACCAGTTGACTATAGATCCTAGGGCTAGAGCTGTTGCACAGCGTCGTAGGAAGCAGTCTCCCGAAAAAGCGGAGGCTGCAGAAAAAGCTGTAAAAGACCTCCTAGAGGCAAATTTCATTTCGGAAGCCATGTATACCACTTGGCTGTCCAACGTTGTACTTGTCAAAAAATCTAATGGAAAGTGGCGCATGTGTGTTGACTATACCGATCTTAATAGGGCTTGCCCTAAAGATTCTTATCCTTTACCTAGCATAGATAAACTAGTAGATAATTCATCAGGATTTAAATTACTATCGTTTATGGATGCCTATTCAGGATATAATCAAATAAAAATGGCTGAAATCGATAAAAAGAAAACAGCTTTTATGACTGAATCAGGAAATTATTACTATAACGTAATGCCTTTCGGGCTTAAAAACGCGGGCGCCACATACCAAAGAATGATGAATAACGTTTTCCGAAATCAAATTGGTGACATGCTCGAGGTGTATATGGATGACATGATAGTTAAATCCGAAGAGGAAAACGATCATACCATGCACTTAAGAAAAGTTTTCGAACAAGCAAGAAAGTATAACATGAGATTTAATCCTGAAAAATGTACGTTCGGTGTAAAGGCAGGAAAATTCCTCGGATTCTACTTAACAGAACGAGGAATCGAAGCCAACCCCGACAAATGTAGAGCATTCTTCGAATACCCTACGCCCGACTCCAAAAAGTCTATTCAGACATTAAATGGAATGTTAACTTCCTTGTCGAGATTCGTTGCTAAGTCCGCCCAACATGCCCTTCCACTTTTCAAACTTCTAAGGAAAGAATCAACTTTCGAATGGACGGAAGAATGCGAAAACGCACTTCAGCATCTAAAAAGAGCATTATCCGAGCCTCCGGTCCTCACACGACCAGTGCAAGGTGAAATCCTATACCTATACTTAGCAGTGGCCCACGAGGCTGTAAGCGCCGTTCTCATAAGAGAAACCGAGCAGGGACAAAAACCAGTGTACTTTGTGAGCAAAGCACTCCAGGGACCAGAACTAAGATACTTGCAGATAGAAAAAATGGCCCTCGCCATTGTAACTGCAGCGAGAAAACTGCGACATTATTTCCTCGCCCACTCAATAGTCGTTCGGACAGATCAACCCGTCAAAAGCCTTCTTGGAAGACCAGATATGGCCGGGCGAATGCTCAAATGGTCGTTAGAATTATCGGAATTCGACATAAGCTACGAGAGCAGACAAGCTCTGAAAGCCCAAGTCTTAGCAGACTTCGTCGCCGAAATGACCCCAACGGCCACTCATAGCAAAAACAAATGGACCATTTTTGTCGATGGATCGTCCAACTCGAAAGGAAGCGGGGCTGGCATTATACTAGAAAGTGAGGACGGAACTCTAATCGAAGTCTCGCTCGAATTATCCTTTCCAACGACAAATAACCAAGCCGAATACGAAGCCTTCTTGGCCGGATTAAGGCTCGCCAAGGACATTGAGGCCGAGGAAGTCAAAATCTTCACAGATTCACAATTGGTAGCTTCACAAATATCCGGGGAATATCAAGCAAAAGATGAGCGCCTAGCAGAATACCTTATCTTAATAAAGGAAACGCTAACGCAGTTTAAACTAGCTGAAGTGCAACATGTTCCTCGCGAGCATAACACACGAGCTGATGTTCTCTCGAAACTTGCGAGCACCAAGCGCAAGAAAGGAAGAAACCAATCCTTAATCCAAGAAACTCTCTCCAAACCCAGCATCGATAAGACCCAAAGCGTCATGCTCATCTGCGAAATAAATACGAGCAGTTGGATTTTCCCGATATTGCGCTTCCTCGAAAGCGGGGAACTTCCCAACGACACAAAGGAAGCAGCGAAAGTCAAAAGACGATCCTGTTCCTATGTAGCGCTCGACAATCAGTTGTATCGACGAGGATTCGCAATTCCCCTGCTCAAATGCGTCGAGGAAGATAAAGTGGAGTATGTTTTGGCCGAGATCCATGAGGGGATCAATGGTCAACATATTGGCGGACGGTCCTTAGCAAGGAAGGCCCTTCGAGCAGGATATTATTGGCCCTCGATGCAGGCAGATGCTAAGGAACACGTAAAAAAGTGTGACAAGTGCCAAAGACATGGAGATATGCACATCGCACCCCCAAACGAGCTAAAATCGCTGTCCTCCCCATGGCCCTTTGCATGGTGGGGGATGGATCTACTAGGGCCATTTCCCGTTGCAGCTGGACAAAATAAGTTCCTGATCGTGGGGGTGGACTACTTCACTAAGTGGATAGAGGCTGAACCATTGGCAAAAATCACAGCCTTCAACATACTCCGTTTCTTCAAAAGAAACATCCTCGCCAGATTTGGTGTTCCACATTCAGTGGTGACAGACAATGGCACTCAATTCACTGATAGAAAGTTCAGGGAATTCCTCGCCACGTTGGGAATAACCCAACATTTCACTTCTGTCGAACACCCGCAAACTAACGGACAAGCAGAAGCTGCGAACAGAGTCATACTGCGAGGCCTAAAAAGAAGATTGGGCGAGGCAAAAGGGCAATGGGTGGAGGAGTTACACAACGTATTGTGGTCTTACAGAACCACTCCACACTCCACTACAGGAGAAACCCCTTTTCGATTAACATACGGAACGGAGGCGGTTATCCCTGTAGAGATTGGAGAACCAACAAGACGAACCGAAGTCCCCAACGACCAAGATCTCAACGACGACTTAATTCGAGAAGAGTTGGACTTGGTCGAAGAACTTCGAGAAACCGCCGCTATTCGCGAAGCATCCCTCAAACAGAAAATAGCCGCTCGGCACGACAAAAGAGTGGTGAAAAGAGAGTTCGACGTCGGAAGCTTAGTGCTGCGACGAAACCTCAAAGATTCGAGCGAAGGTAAACTCGCCCCAAATTGGGAAGGTCCCTATCGAGTACGAGCAAAGACAGGGACCGGAGCCTACTTCCTCGAAACTCTGCGTGGGGAAGAGATCCCAAGACCATGGAACGCGGAGAAACTTAAACAATATTATAGTTAGAATAAATTAAAGATGAATGCTTAGGTACGGGCATGATTCTAAAAACATCCAGAAAAGACAAGAGGTTTTGCACCTCGTCTAGACGAGGAATGTCTCCAAGCGAACACCATCGTCTTAGTACACGTTAGGCCACGAATCCCAGCTCGCGATGGGAAGTCGTCGCCGCGGTTAAATGATCAGAAAAAGATTATTCCTACCGCAGGAAAGTTCGGATGCTACTTCCGAACACTCGTTGAAGTTCCACAAACTCTTCGAGCACGGCGTTCAAGGATACATGCTATCCGAGCAGCGACCCTTCATTGTTGTACTTAGAGGTTTGGAAAATAAATACTTAAACATACAAGTATTAAACATTCGAACAAGTATAAGACAACATTCACGAGCGTAAAATCATTCAAAAGACGAAAAGATAAAACGCAGGTTATAAAACGAAGTACAATATTATAAAACAGCCACGAGGACTGTATAAATTGTCATTACAAAACCTGGCGAACGCAGCGCCATCAAAATACAAGAAAAATACAAGTTTACTGCTCCTCAGGGTTCTCGACGGAGGTTGAAGGAGGGGTCCGAATAACGCCATCACAGACCTCTTTACATTCATCAAGCCCGTCTGTCTTGAGCTCGACGCCAGCATTGAGGACCCGGATCTGGGCGACTGCATTGTGAAAGCTGGTGGTAGCCATATCAACCGCGAGGTTCTGGGCTTCTACGAGCTGCCTGATTAGAGACCCGCGAGAAGTACTGGCAAATGTCCCCTGGGGATCTTCTATTTTCTCCTCCTCGTTAGGGATGCTCAAATCTTGAAGCTTCCCTTCGAGCTCAGAAACCTTCACCACCAAGTCTTCCTTCTCCTTGGCCAAGCGCTCGGCTTCTTCCTCCTTGGACCGTAGAGTCTGGGCAAGCTCAATCTGAAGCTGATACTTATCCTTGTAAGCATCGTAAGCAGCCCCCAGCTCTTGGTACTCCAAATGGACTTTCTTTAAGTCAGCCTCCATCTTCTTATAATTTTTCTCCATGCTCGTCATCTTCTTCTCCATCTTCGACCTTTCCTCCACAAACTGCCTCTCCCGACCATTGAGGAAGTTCGCGACCTCCATCAGTTTCATGCAATGCATGGAGGACTCCGCGATCACACCCTTCAGCGACTCAGGGCCCATGTCCGTCATAATAACTTGATCCGCTTCAGGGATGATGACCTCTGTGCTCGAGTCGAAAACTTCCCCCCCGTGGGCGAAAAGAGTAGGCATCACGAATCTCCCCGCAGGAAGGCCCGGTATCTGGCGATGAAGACCCTGTGGCTGAGCAAGGGTATCCTCCACCCTGGCATTCTTCCCAGGTCTCGATTGGTCACCCGAGGAACTTGGCCCTCTCTTCTCGCCAACGACCTCTCGACGAGGAGATGCAGCAGCTGAGTTAGTTGTAGATGGGATGGGAGTAACCACGACAGAGGAACCCCCGGGAGCCTCTGGAAGAGTTGAAGAATTGACGGGGGCTGAAGAACCCGAAGCCGATGCCTTCGCCGCTTCCTGGGCCTTCCGAGCACGGGTGACCTCCTGCATCTTCTTAAATTTCTCTTGGTTGCTCATTTTATCTGCAAAACAAACAGAAACAAATTGTTTAGTAAAATCATTATGGTAAAACTACGACAAGGAAAATGAGCAATACAATAGAAATAAATCAAACATACTAAGCAACGCTTCAGCCTCAGCACGCGTCGAGCATGCAAGCAAAGCCTTGGTTTCTATCAAACGCTTGGCCGTCAGGACATTTCCTTGTTCGTCAGTCACCGGATTTCCATCTTGATCCGTCCGAACAAGAGGAACAAAGCCGTCCGCAAAATCACGCATCCTCTTGTAATCCTCGAGGACGGCGGAATCCACCTCCTTCGCCGAGCGGCTAAAGCTGCTGGCCGGAAGTAGATAGTGGTTCTTTTTCCATCTAAAAGGAAAGCGGCCACGCTCGACAACGACAGGCTCGCCATTGGGACGCAATACAGGCTCCCCGCTCGCATCAACCTTCGGGATCCTCGTGACGATGGTCCTAAGGCCCTCCTCTCCCTTCGGAAAAACCCCATACCAATTATCTTTGAAACCCCGGACAGATTCCTCGAACATCTCGAAGAGCCTGCGCCTCTGGGTGAAAGAGACCCATCCGTGCTTCTCCGCATCCCCCTTTGGCTTTGAGCGTTGAATCCGGAAATGATGGAAGAAGAGATCGAGGGTGGGGACGATTTGGAGATAAGCGGCGACCACCTCGAAGGCGCGGAGAAACGCCAAGGAGTTTGGGTGAAGTTGCGAGGGCGCCAACTTGAGATGATCGAAAACGCCGATCTCGAAATCGTTGAAAGGCAATCGATAGCCAAGCTCCTCGAAGGCTATCTGGTACATCGAGAACGCTCCCCACCTCTCGAATTGCCAGCATACTCTGTCGTCCCTTCCGGGGATGATAATGTCCCAGTGGTCGCGCCCAGGATCTTCGATCGCCGAAAATAAGTGCGGAGGCCTCTCAGCCAATCCAGCATATCTGGAGCGGGTGGTCCTCGGCTCATCCGCCACCCACACATAAGGATCAGGATCCTGTTCCTCGACTACTTCGTTCGGAATCTCGTCTTGATGCTCCTCCGCCATTTGCACCTGAAAAGCCGAGGAAGGAAACATGAATTCGACATTCGAACATCAAATCCACCCTTCCACCGCCGATCAAGTGAAAGGGCGAGGAATAGATCCCCATGAAAACAATTCAGACAGCTCCTAAGCTAGCAAATCCCTAAAATCGCTCGCACTATGGGACGATTAGCGAATCAAGAATCAAACATGCTTGCAAAACGAGCATTCATCAACCTATAGATGCTCGAATGTCTAAGATGAACGTTCGACGTTTCTGTTGAAAAACCCACTAAAATAGGCAGTTGTAAAGGCAAAAACCGCCAAACAACCGCCATTTAGAAAGGGTAAATCAACTTAAAAACTACAGCTTTTCCCCTAAAACTACCGTTTGTGGGAGGGTAAAGGGTGTTAACCACCACTTACAAACCCTCTGCCGCCGTATTATGAAAACATCAGAACATTCATCATCACTATGCCTATGGAATCAAGCATAAGCAAACACACAAAAGCACTGAAACAGACGAAATAAAGCAAGAAACTTACTTGATTGAAGAAAGGAGAGTGAGGAACTTGAGGAAACGATAGTTGCAATGCAGGGAAAAACGGAAGCTTGAAAGTTGAGAGGTTAAAGAAACTTTGGTAAATAAAGTAAAGACTTCAAAAATCCCTCCTTTCCCTATATATAGAGAAATCCCCAACAGTTGCATCTATACGGAACAACGCGACGCCTCGTTAATCTGGACCATTGCTTTGATCCAAAGGTAACGATTCAAAAGAATCTAACGCCTCAGATCAAATCTCAGAGTGAACCAAAGGGCGCGTAAATCCAATGGTACGAATTCAAACCTCGAAAACCCAACTGTGTAAATAGGCACTCAAGTGTTCTTGATAGCCTTTACACGTGGCAGCAGAAGACGGAACGGCTTGTCCCTTCAAACGTCCCATTTTCTGCTCGCGGAAATCTCGGGTAAATCGAGGAAATCTCTCGGAAAACTCAACTATGATCCGCCAATCGCGATCCTCGCATCAATGATAAGATACGCAATAAAGGCTCGCAGACAATGCTCGCAATAATGAACAGATCTTTAAGATCTTCTGCATCGAATACGAAGATTTCGAAACGAATCTACGAGATCAAGATCCTCGAGACTTTCGGAAAGAATTACGAGGTGCCAACGAACGCGTCATTGCTCGGATGAACATGCGACGAAGATGCATCGCTCGACGACAAAACCTCAGTAATATAGGTAAAGTCTAAAATTATGATCGACATTTGCTCGACCCTAAGTCATTACGCTCATCTTCGAGCATAACGACTTGGGGGGCTCCTGTTCTGGACTGGGCCTAAAGCCCAACAAGTCTCGAGCAAAGAGAATGCGCGTTCGAGCATCAGTAACTGGCGAGCATTCCAACGGTCAGCGATATCAAGCATATCGTAACGGCCGACACCGGATTGATGAGCATTTAAGGCTCATTATGGCTTTTCAGCCGTTTTCCGGCAGCCACTTGATAGGCATTTATTGCCATCATTGGCCTTAGCCCAGCGCTGGGGGCTATATATACTCCTCATTTGAAGGAGCTCAGGTACATTCTACTCTCCCTGAAAACCTACATTCCACACTTACTAACTTGAGCGTCGGAGTGTAAACAGGTACACAACCCCCTCTCATTCCACCGTTACTAGGGGCGGAGCACCGTACAACGGACGTTGGTCGACTCTGATTCTTGTAGAGATCAAATTCATTTTTGAATTTTTTTTTTAAAATCAATTTTTTTTCTATTATTATTTTGTTTTTCTTTTTTCCTCTTCAATCTGCATCCACGCTCATTATCAAGAACAATCCATCACCATGCTCATCCCTTTTCCACCTTTTAAGAAATCTGCAACAAGAATAAGTACAACAAGAACATCATCAAGAACAACATCATCATCGTCAACAAAAACAAAATATCATCAACACCACCAAAAGTAATTTTATTTGAAGTGTTATTTAAAAATATAAATGTATAAAATCAAATATATAGATTTAAAATTATATTAAAGTGTTATTTAAAAATATATTTTGAAGTGTTATTATTTAATCGAGATAGCTCGTGAACCAAACTATATACTCCGTATAACTCAAGTTCAACTCATTTAATTAACAAACTTAATATTTATCTTAAGTTCGCCTTATCATGGTATACAATATTATTTACCTATTTTATTTGTAAATTATATATTTTTTTGGTCAAATTAAATTATTAATAACAAAGACTATTTAATAGAAATAGTTTTTTTTTATAAAGTATTCCATGGATATAGTTTAAACACCAACTAAGTTTTTTAACTCAATTATGAATTGAAAAACATTTTTTGGAAGAAGGCAATCTCTTAAATATATCTCAATTATCTAGAGAAATTGATATATGCAGATACGCACAAATGTTACCATAAGTGACAAAAAAAAACTCTATCACGTAGTTACGTTTAGCTTAGAGCAAAAAATTGATGAGTCTACGAGAAAGCAGAGATAGCAATCCTGGTCATCTGGCATTAGAGGTGGGAATAGTCCAGGCCGGCCTACGAGGCCGTAAGGCCTAGCCTACATAGGCTCAGGCCAGACCGACTTATTTCTTTAAATAGAGCAGGCCAATGCTTTTTTATAAGTCTATTTAAGTAAATAGGCCAGGCCGCAGACCATTAAAAAAGCCTTTTAGCCTATTAGGCCGACCTGCTTAAGTTAATATGAATAATATTTTTAATACTATTATTATTTATATATTAAAATTTATACTTTGATTAAATTATAAATTTATTCACTTTTTCAGTAGTTTAAGTTTATTAATTTACATTTGTTTTTCACATATATAAATGTATTATTGTAAACTAGAATTGAAATATGATAAAATATATAGTCAAATTCTCTAAAATATCATGTTAAATATCAAAAGCATGTTGATTTATTAGTTCATAAGTATTTTTTAAAATAAATATAGTTATTTATTTAAATATCTTCATGTGAAGTAGGCTTTTAAACAGACTAACAGGCCACATAGGCTTTCAAAAGGTCAGGCTCAGGCTTAAAAGATAAGCCTATGATAGGCCACAGGCCAGGCTCAGGCCTTCAATTTTTTTGACAGGCCAGGCTTAGGCTTGGCAAAGCCTAGCTCGGCCTAGCCTATTCCCACCTGTATCTGGCATACAACAACACAATAGTCCGCTGCAATTAGCCTTCACGAATTCAAAATATTGGGAAATTGCTTTTTAGAAGACCCCCTGTAGTGCTTCCAGGCCGCCCAAAAATCCAACAATACCTCTATTTTTGGACCCAGGGCCAGGTTGGTTTGTATTATACGATCCGAAATCAAAATAGCGCAAAACAACTTCGGAATATAAGATCCAAAACACAATGAAGCATAAAACAATGCTCCATCTTCTTCTCCGCCGCTCCATCTTCGTCTTCTTCTTAGCCACAACCCCACTAGAAATCAACAGTCAGTATCTTCTTATCTTTGAATCTTTATGGGTTTACTTTTGAATTTAATTGTGAGTTTATTTGGTTAGCACAAAACAACTTCGGAAGATAAGATACGAAAACGCCTATGTTCGGAAGATGCAATCCGATCTCGCTTAAATTCAGAAGCTGCAATCCAAAGTTACCAATAGATATAGTGCTCTGTTAATGTTAGATTGCCAAACGGTTGGTTGCTTCAATTTTGCTTCATCAAACTTCAACTTTGCTTCCACAAACTCTTACCAATTTGTTATTTACTTTGAGAATTGAAACACTTTGGATATGTGATAACAACTTATCTAAAGGGAAAACAACAGAATAAGAAGTAGATTCTTCAATTTATTATTAATAATGATAAACAAACAAAAATACATTCAAATATGAGAGCTAGTTTGTATTATAGACTCTGCATACACCAAAGAACTTAGTTTCATTTGGCTTTCTGAAACTTCATATTGGCTTCCTGAAATTTCATTTTGCTCCCTAACTCATCCAACAAGGTGTTGGATATGGTAAGGCACAATCCTAGAATAATAAAAATCATGATGGTTGTGCACTATTTTTTTTTTTTGGTAGAGCTGTGCACTATTTTTAGTAACAATATATGCTAGACTATAGTTGACAGATGAATCATATTAATTTACATGATATGCTATGATGATAAATAATATGCAAGTAATGTAATCCAAGTATTAGGGATTAATTTACATGATATGCTATGATGATAAATAATATGCAAATAATGTAATCCAAGTATCAGGGAATCATGTCTCTAACTCTATTGTGAGTTGGTATTATGGAAGTTTGCTGAGTACAGGGCGTTAAGCAAATTCACGCATGGTACACTATGTTGCTAAAGTTCGGAAGATAAGATTCGAAAACGCCTACGTTCGGAAGATGCAAAAACAAACTCGCTTAGGTTCGGAAGTTGCAATCCGAATTGGTGAATAAATTGATCCACAAAAAACTAGGATGTGATAAGTGAATAAATTTTGTTTCTGTTTCTTTGGTAGTGTTAGTGATCAGTTCTGCAACTCTGCAACCATTCAAGCAAAGAAACACAAACAAAATTTTTATGCTCTGTTAATGTTAAATTACTCTGTTAATCAATGTTATCTTTGATTAGTGATCAGTTCTGCAACTCTGCAACCATTCTGCAACCATTCAAGCAACTACTCTCCAAGCTTTTTGTGTAGTACAACTTTTCATTTCTGCAATTGGGATCCTTTCTTGCTTAGCAGCATTCATATACACTTAAAAGAATAAAAAAAAGGTGCATTTCGGATCCTATCTTCCGAAGTAGTATTAGTTTCGGATTCTAACGTCCACAATTACCTAGGGGCAATTTCGCCGGTTTAGGGGGCCTAAAGAGCTTGGGGTGAACCGAGGGTTTTCGTTTCGGTATCTGCTGATGGGTCTGTTAGGATTTTTTTATTTGAGGGATAAAGACCATTCACCTATCAATAAATCATCAGATTTTTATCCATCCTTGACATGGAGTAAACAAAGATGAGCAACCATTTTTTAACACATCCTAAGCACTCTTGTCATTAACAGACACAAGATATTCAGAAAATACCAATAGCAAATATTTTTAGGCATCCAGAAATTAACAATGACAGAAAAATTCCCCATCAATTAGATTTGATATTTATACCATTATCAATATAGCAGAAATAGTGGAAAATAAAACAAACTTGTATACACAGCTGAAATATCAATATAGCAAACAAATTTGAAAGGGGTGGAAAACTGTGGGCATATAGCTTTACTTGTACTGCCAAGAACTGAATATAGCCTTCCGACGGGAAGTTTTGAATTTGAAGTTATGTGACTTATCAATGTAAACCACAAGATTTGAAACATCGATGTGTAAATGTTGAAAACCATAGCACGCAGTTTAAGACTACCGAAAAATTAGACCAGAAAATAATTGCTGAAGACAGGAAAAGAAAGCACATAGTAAGAAGTGAGATAGAAAACAAGTTTGTTATAAATGATAAGTGATGCCTAATGAAACAGTAATTCAGGAGGGTAACAAATTACAATAGTCAGGAACTTGTCCAGACAAAAGCATGAGTTATTTTTTAAAAATAACTAAAATATCAAAATCACTAAACATTATTTTTCATTTGAAACACACAACAGCACACTGAAAAGATACCAACTGGACCTCAACAAGCAGAATGTTTTTTATGAAGGGAACGGGTCTTTGGGCAGACCTTTAGAGTTAAAATGCACTTGTTGTAGAAGGTCTTCAATTTACACTAATAAGTACAAAATTGTAGCAGTCTAGGAATTCATATTTTTATACTTCAGAACTGATAGTAATACTAAAGCTGAAGGAGCATGTTCTTTGAGTAAAAACAACAACAATAACCAACTTTTCAAGCCACTTGATGAGATTGGTTAAATGGTACAATCAATGCTAAAAAGAAATGTCGTGGAGTATGATTTATCATTTTTTCTTCTATAAAGATGTTTGATTTATCTCTAAATCTCTTTTAATGCATGATTTTATTTCACCCCCTAATCACTGGACAATTCTCATTTCTCCATATAGTCAACCTTCTTTAGCTTTACAGAACTTCTCCACACATACTCAAATCACCTAAAACAACACGCTACCATGTTCTCTACAACGAGGATTACCACAACTTTCTCTTAGTTATAATCTTATAATCAATAACACTTATGCATTGTAAAATTCTCATTTCTACAGTACCAATTATACTTACTATTTTATTCCTTACCGACAAATATTCAATCCTATACGAAATTGTGCAAGTAGTATCAATCTTATAACTGAGGAACAAAATAATCTTTAAGCTTCACTGCTACTGTACTTCTCCAACTAAATATCTGCATAAATGACAAAGATGATCCCAAACCATATAAGGGCTTTAGCAAAGTTTACGAAATACCCATTCATTAGTTTGCCGCCACTTCAACACAACATGAACTATATTTTTCAAAAACTAAAATAGCACATGATCAAAACTACTACTGAGACATACATGCATACAAAGGGGCAGGGTTTTCAAACAACAATAGAAAAAGAATAAACATTGAAGTTTAACAAAGATTGTCTATCTAGATGAGCTGTAATTACAGTATTAAATTGGCAAATTCCATCCTCAATATAACAAGCAAATGCAACATCAATTTCGTGTATAAGTAAAACATGAAAGTAAAACAATTTGCCTCGCTCAACTATAATAGTACCATGTAACTCTTAGTAGTTTAATACCACCAAAAGAATCCAAGCAATTACATTATGAAGTTAGAATACAAATAAAATACTCATGAGTTACAAGTCACAACACCACAATGCATAATTGGTTTTCAAAATCTACAGGTAAGTTATTCCCTTACCTAAAACTCAAACCCGCAAAAGCTGCATCTTGTTAGCAAAAGCAATTGCGATCCAATCAGGCTGAGAAGCAGACCATTGAAGCTGATTAATTTCATAGCCAGCAGAATACATAGACATTGGATCAATCCCATTTGGACCAGCCACAGTAGGCAACTCCCAAATAAGAGCCTGTGAATCATCCCCAGCAGAACAAATATGCTTAGAACTTCTTGGAGCCCAAGCAATAGCATTAACACCAGCACGATGTCTCTCCAATTCTGCCACAGGCATAGTCGGCGACCTAATATCCAAAATCACAACTTTATTACTATCCATCAAAGTTGTAGCCATATACCTCAAATCCTTCTTGTTCCAAGCCAAACGAAGCAAAGGGGTATCTGGTTGAGGACTCTCATAGATAATAGTTGAATGCTCTTTATCCCTCAAATCAAAAATCCTAACAGACCCATCAGCAGAAACCGAAGCAAAAACCCTCGATTCACCCCAAGCAATGTCATAAACCTCTTTATCATGTGCAATAAGCTGCGTTTCAACAACGCCTCTTTCAATGTCCCAAATTGTGCAAGTAGTATCAATGCTTGAAGTTCCAATTCTCTTCGGCTCAATTTCGTTCCAATCGAATGACGTTAAAGGAGCACAAAACTCACTTGTTTTGCTGTTGTTGAAAAGAGAAAGAGCCTCAACCGAATTTTCGCGAACTTCCCAAAGACGGAGATAGTCACCGGAAGTAGCTAGAAGGTCGGAGGAGGTTTTCTGGAGAGATGAATTTGTTGCGGGATGGAACATGAGTTTGGTAGGTGGATAAGGATGATCGAAGGAAAGTGAAGGTTGAGGTTTAATTGAGAAATTTTCAGGGTTGAAATTGAGGATATCGATGCGGTTGGTGTATTCTTCGATGAAACTACCAACGGCGATGCGTTGTTGTGGGTGTGAATTGGTGTTCGGAGAAAGAGCCATGGCGTAGAGAGGATAAGGGGAATCGTAGGTAACAGAGTTTTCAGATCGGATGTGTGATTCTTGAGTTGAATTCTCCATTTTTGATGATGCACGAAAGGTGTTTGAGTTTTTGTGTGTGTGTGAATTTTGATGAAGAAAATTATGCAGAGAAGGTGTTTGATGAAAAGCACAAAGAGAGAACCTGAGAAAGGAAAATGTTAGGTGGTAACAAAAAAAAAGCACGCGCGCCTTAAATTCTCAACTTTCTTTCTTTGTTTGTTCTTCTTCACTTGACGTTCTTCATTTCTACACTACACTTTCCGCGTAAAAGGGTTGTGTGGAGATTGAATTCCCTGCGTTGGGGGTAAAATGGATACACGTATTTGGGAGATTGTTAACCATTAATCTTAATTGGACGGTTAGAAATTATGGATTTTTGTTTTTATTTTTATAATATAAAATGTCAAACAAGAATATTGACTGTATAATTTCAATCGAGTGGCTACCACTATTTTTTGTTCGTGAATGCCGATTGCAGTGAACCGTTGTGTTGTTGTACGCCAAAATGGACGAGACAGGTACCCCACTCCACGACTAAACTCATCAATAGTATTATTTTGGCTCTAAATAAAGATATTAGATAAGTAATAAATAGTCTAATCTCAAAATAATTCTCTTTTTTGACTGCTGTATATATAATTTACAATTTTGATCATTAATATATTTTGTTATGTACTATTATTAAAAATTATAAAATTTAATATTTTGAAAATATTTATCGAAATAAATCTAATGACATCACATACTTGCATATGTTGATATTTACCTTTATACTTTAATAATAAAATATATTAAAATAAATTATATGAATAGTATATATAGTCGATGATGACAATCATTTTGGGACAGAGGGATTGCTATAATAGAGTAAACTTATTTAGTTGTTTTTTTTTTACTAAAATAACAATTTTGATTTATTAAAATGTGTAGACAACATTTTTTTTGTTTGTAAAAATGAAGGCCTGGTTAGATAATTGCTTTAGACTTTTTTTTTTTTCCGAATCAGCTATCCTCTACATTGGTATGAATTTGTAATACTTTGTGAAAGTGAAAAAATTAATCCCTCGAGTTAGGATCGTAGTAGATGGCAACACTCTCTTTCAAGAAATTCAACATTGCTGTATTTTCAAGATTAGTTCGAACTTGTTGCAAAAAATAAAATAAAAGATTATTTCAAACTTAGCATGCCCTATTAAATTGAAAAATAACCCTTATAATCTTATTCTAGTGCTCTTCTTATGTTTGCTTCGGTGTACTTGGACATAAGTTGTACTTGTTGTAAGCCTATATAGGGGAGAATTAGATTTAGTATGTGTTTGGTTCTGCGGTGAGTTTTTTTTTTTCTTTTCGATAAGTTGCGGTGAGTTAAATTGATTTTGGCAGAATTGATTTCAGTAAAATTGATTTTTACCAAAATTGATTTGAAACTAAAGTGGTTTATGTTTGAATATATTTAAACAAAAGTGAACTAAACAAAAAAATTGAGTGTAAAAATCAATTCCAGAATTAGAAGCTACAAATTATAGCTTCAAGTAGAATCAATTCTGAAGGCACAATCAATTTTACTTTTGAGGAACCAAATAAGTCAGAATAAATTATACACGTTTAGAATCAATTATGGCAACTCCAAAATTAAAACCAAACATACTTATTAATGATCCAAAAAAATTTAATGAACAGTTGTGGACAAATCATAAGATGACCTTTATAACACGACATTGATTTGTTTACCGGTCCTGTATGAATGTATATTTAGAAGAGAAAAATGTATATGCACCGACAATGTAAAATAATTTTAAACAGTCAATCAATACCAACCATGTTTTCCGCCACGTCACCCCACCTTCTTAATATGACACGGCAAAATGATGGTTTTTTATTGGCTGATCGTGTAAAACTATTTTACACCGTCAGTATTTTAGGATTGTTCACGTTTCATTGCCCTAAATTACATATTCATTGATATATTTTTTTATTTTTAATTAGATTTTCTTTATCGAGCTTTTCCAAATTATTTTATTAGTATAAAAATATTTCAATATTATTTAAATAAATTAACATTAACTATATTAATAAATAAATATTAAAATAATTATAAAAAAAAGTGATGGTATGGGCGGCGACTGGCCACTGGGTGGAGCTCACTGGGAAGCAATTTTATATTTTTTAATTAATTCAACAAATTAGTTTAAAATATTTATTTGACGATAATCAGTTTACACTATTATTAATTATAAATTAAATATTTTATTAAAAATTGACAAACATTTTTTTCCCAAAAGAGAGGAGCAGAGAAGATCTGCTACCTCAAAACATATTTATAATATAGATAAGAGAGAAAGATGTACAAAAAAGAGAGAGGGACAACACCAAAACCTCCTTAAAAGTTAACAAACCTAAAATTAGGCCTACCAAGTTTGTTAACAACCAAACTTTCTCTAATAGCATGAGGAATTTCATTCCAAATTGTAAAACAATCTAAATTAAGCCCAATATTAGCTAAGCCATCAGCACAATGATATCCTCCCTATACACATGACAAACTATGAGATTCATACTTCTAATAAGAACAAAACAATTGAACCATATATTTCTAAGGTTCCAAGGGACCAAAGATAAGGATTTAAAAGCAAGCACCACTAATGTTGAATCAGTCTCCAACCATAAGTTGTTCCAGTTGTTATTAGCAGCGATTGCATTGGCTCTTAAAGCCCATGCAAGCTCAACACTGAATGCTGACCCTAGACTTATGTTCTCAGCAAAACAACACAAAAAATCAGCATCACTATTTCTAAAAATTCCACCACAAGAAGAAGTAACCATGTTACTAGCTCTTTTCTAAAAATTGCATTTACCCAATTGACAATTGGAGGTTGCCAAATAATTTCCTCTATCACTTGAGCTTTTGGAGGATGAATGAATGTTCACATTAAAATTCTTTAAAACAGTAAATTCTCTAATAGAACTTGTAGAACAAGACCTGCTATTATTGCCAACTAGATTGATGATAGAAGAAATCCAATAAATTGCAGATTTCCAATGAGTCAAGTTAATGTTGAATCTAGGATTGTTCCTAACTGACCAAATTGCAGTCATGATATTTAAATAGCAGACAAGATAGTAACTTTACATTGGGGAGACCAAGACCTCTCACACAGATTCCAGATATCTTCCAAAGATTGGAATTGAAGAGTGGGATTCAAAATAGTAGCCAACCAATACCAGATAGAATAAGCAAAATTACATTCAAAGAAAAGGTGAAGAGATGACTCAGATGTGGAGCGACACACGGAACACATTGAGGCAATATTGCAACCTCTAGCCATAAACATATCGTCTGTGGGAAACTTACCATGCATCAATCTCCAAGCTAGCAAGGATTTTGATGGAGGAATATCCTTATTCCAGATAGATTTAGCCCAGCTCTTGATAGGAAAAAGTTTTCTTTTAAAATCATAAGCATCCTTCATAGAGAGATCACCATTAGCTGAGACTTTCCCAATGAGATTATCATCAAGACATGCAACAAGTAGGGTTACTTGTTGGACGAGGTTTCTGAGAGAAGGAAACAAATTATCCATATACGAAGGGAGACTCCATTGTTGATTATGGATGAGATCGCTAACTTTAGAAGGAAGCCAAATCTGCACATTGGGGGTGAGTTTGCAAGGTTTACACCAAAGGGTCACCACACCAATAATCTTCCCAAAGGTTGATTGAATGACCATTACCAACTTGCCAAATTGAATTAGTCATGATTGTGTTATATTCAGATCTAATTCCACTCCAAATTGAAGATGAAACATGATGCCTTATAATATGATTTTTTCTCACTACTCTACTGATAAGGATTTGGCCCGGTCTTCTTTAGATTTCAGCAAATCCCAACAAAGCTTTAAATTTGAGGCTTCGTTTAGGCTTATCAAAGATCTGATAGCTAAACCACCTTCATCATAAGGAACACAAACCTTTTTCCATGCAACTGTCACAAGCTTCTTGTCCACAACTCGATGGATTTGAGAATTAATACATGCCAAGAGTAAATAGATATACTATAAATTAGCATACTGTGAATTACTGATTTAACAACTTGGACTCTTCCTGCAACGGACAGAAGAAAAGCTTTCCATGCTGATAATTTAGCCTTTTTCTTGTCTGCAATTGGATAAACATAGAGTTGAACCCATGACCCAAACCTTGTAGCAAGACCATGGATCAAGTTGACTGATTTGGTAATTGTTTTTCTATAAATATTCCTTTTTTAAAAATATCTAGGAAAAATGATTTTGATTAAAAATCTATAGAAATATTATTTTTGTTAACCGGTTTAAAAAATAGATCATAAATGTCAACTTATTTTGAATCTTATTTTAAATTAATTATAATTAATTTTTAAAAGTAGTTCAGTTTAAAATACAAATCAATGCAATTAATTAAATTTTTGAATACCCCTATGTTTGTACTAGTAACATGAAGATGATTTGTGTAAAAAAAATAAAATAAAAATGAAGATGGTTTGCTGGATTGACTTAGGCAATCAAGAACAATATGTAAATTTGTTTACAGCGAAAATTAGTAAACAAGCGCTAGTTTTACGTTTTAACTTGCGAGATCAAACTAGGAATCTCAGGACAATTTTATGCTTGTTCTTTTATGAAATGATGGTTTCAATGTTCATTAAAGTTTTAATAAACATTTAAGTGTTTTAATTCTCTTGATAGAACGGTAAAGTCTATTGATTCGAATCGTCTCGATTCAACAAACTTTGAACAGGGAAAGAAACAAATTGCATGTAAATTGCTGGAAAATAAACTTGCATTAATTGTAAAGACAAGTACAATAAAAATGGTTCACAAACCGTACATCTTTTCCTCTCGAAATTCCTTTCTTTCTACGCTGAGTACTTAGAATTTTTAAGGAAAAAGTTTGTAAAAACAGTTTTGCGACCCCGTTTTCTTCTTAGAAAACGTTATTTATACATTGAAGCAAAAACCAACTGCTAAGATGATCTGGACGTTCCAGATTTGATCCTCGAACCCACGTTCTTCTGCTTCAAAACGTTTCTCTTGGCGCTTTCACTTATTGGGCTTTACTTTGGACTCTTTTTGGGCTTTGATCTTCTGATCCAATCTTCCAACTCCTTTGCTTCGAATCTCGCTTTGACCTTTGACTTCGATGAGGATTACCCTAGAATTCGACTATCAAATCTGCTTGATGTCATTCGAATCTGCTTAATCGAAATAAAACTTTCGATGACACTTTCAACAATGGCATAATGACACCTGTCATTTTAATATTAATTCATTAATTTGTTGGACCAGCATTTTCTATTAAATTTATTTAATCAAAAATACAACCCAACAAATTGCCCCCCAAAAATGCCAATTTCGAGTGAGATTTCGAAAGAGAAAATGGCGTTTTTGAAAAGACTCTGAATTGACCTTTCACACTTCCCAATGACGGCTATGGTGTCATAACATCATTACTCTTTTCCCTTAACCATCACCTCGTTTCCCATAAACATCATGACTCCTGCTTTTTCTGCACGTACAGGCCACGTGTCAAAGAAAGAAGCTGAAACGAAAAACGCTTTTGCATTTTCATTAATTTTTTCCCAAAATTTTCAAACCCTATAAATAGGGATTCTCAATTCCTATTTCACTTTTCTGCACTCTTGAACTCCTTTACTCCATCTTCTCTGTTTCTCTTCTTCTGTTACAGAAAAGCTCTAAATTTTTCACCATTTTTCTTCTACGAACTTCAAAATCTTCTCAAACGTTTCTTCAACGCAAATCAATGGCTTCAGGTTCTACTCAAACCAAGAAACTTTCGTTTGCAGGAGGGTGGAGTGAATCTGTCCTGAATAAACTTCCTCCTAATACAGTGCCTGAACCAGTAATGAACACAGAGAAACGCAAAATTTGGGAACATCAGGTAATGTTTCCTTATACTGTTGCTGATCGCACTTACGCTTTTGGGGGTCCTTTACCAAATGCTAAGAGTAAAACCACTACCATCTTGAGTATTTTCCCTGTTCATGAACCTTGTAAACCTAGGGCCTTTATAGATTCTCCTTACAATTTTAATTTCATAAAACCTCCTAACAAGGTTTTTAGATCTGCACCGTACTATGGTAACGAAGAATACATTAAGTGGTTAGATAGGGTGCAAGTAAGTTACGGAGATTTCTGGAGAGACGCTGGTATTTTTGAATTAATCCAGCTTTCTAGGGTAGGCCCTAAGTATCATCAAGAAATGCTAGTAGCAGCTCTACATTTCTTCGAAAGCTCTACTAATACTTTCCATTTCGAGTGTGGGATGATGACTCCTACGCTCTTCGATGTGGCTGCTATAACTGGGCTTAGCCCCTTAGGCGAGACCTACGATCCAGCTAGAGCTAGTACAACCTTCGAGTTCTCCCCAAAAGAAAAAACCTTCCAAAAGTATATCTTAGAAAACCATGCAGTTGGTGAGGAAGAGGTATCTGACGTTGAGCATGTAGCTTTTCTCACCCTATGGCTCTCCCATTACATATTTTGCTCGAAGTCTCTACAAGTTGCCAAACAGTTTATTCCTATGGCCATTCAACTTCACGAAGGTCGCCAATTTGGCCTAGGACGTTTGATCTTAGGTTGTCTATTTGCCTCGATGCAACTTGCCAGCGAGAACTTAAAGAAAACTGGTGATGGATCCACCTTTTTGGCTGCTGGGCCATTTTGGCTTCTACAACTGTGGCTTAATGCCACATTCGAGAAGGAGTTAGAGCTTTACCTTCCCAGAGATTACGAAGCAGAGGCACGAAAAAGACAAATCGAAGGAACGAGATTAGTGAGGCTAGTTCCTTTACCTTTAGGCTTGAATTATGAACAGAACTTCCTGAAATATTTCAACGTATTTCTGAATTTGAAGACTTTCAAAGAAGAATACGCCTCATTCATCAAGCGTATTATTGGACCTTCATGGTTTGTACAACCATTTCCTCCTCTTAAATATTTTGAAGAGTTTGGACTTGCACAATGGTTAACTTATTTAGATCCCACCGTGCTTTCTTGTCGAATTGGCACAGCGCCAAAAGATTTTGGGTTAGTAGGCTACTTTCCTCACCTGGTGTCTCGTCAGTTTGGCCTCACTCAACTTGCTCCACAGAGCTTCTATGAAGGTAAAGAAGATATCTGTATAGGGCATAAGATCATCTCTGAGGGATATTTCAAGTCTTACTTGAAGAACACTGAGAAACATAAGTATGAACTCACACCTTTCGAGTACCAAAACTCCATCTCCTCTACTAATGAATTCCAGGATTGGTGGGAGAGACATTACTCAGCTTCAATTCCTAGTGAGAATTTTCTACTTGCTAGAGTCTCGAGTGGTTTTAATCCTCCACTTTCAGAGCAAATTAAAGCACCCCCAGTCAAAGGTACATTTTTTCCCTTTTTTTTTATATATATGTGTCCTTCGATTTTTACCAACACAAAATGTCTTTATCTCCAGGATTGAAATCCAAACCTGCTTCAACTTCTACACAACAGTCCATGTCTTTGCCAGTCAAAGAAGAAAAGAAGGTGAAATATTCCTTTGTTTCGATACTCTTCCTTTATCTTATATGCAACGTCAATTTGGTTAATCAAGTACTAACCTTCTGCAGGGCTCGAAACGAGCTACTAGCTCTGTTGCTGACAAACCTTCGAAGAAACCAAAGAAAGGCATAATTGACTTAACAGAAATTGATAAACAGGTACACTTTTCTTTTTGGTGTGTCTCTTCCTCCTTTCACATATTTTAGTCTTAAACCCTATGTTTTCTTTTCAACAGCACATTGATGCTGATATTGGCAGAGTCATTGCCAAGGTTTCTAGTCGAACAAAATCAACTGTTCCCACAGAGGATGTAGAGAAAAAGAAAGAGAAGAAAAAAGATAAGAGACAAAGCCGTGAGGAATCAACATCACCAACAGATAACATCCCTCAAAACCCTCCTAAAGGGACTTCTAACGTTGAGGAACGAAAAGAGAAAAAGAAGAAGAAGAAATCGAAAAGAACCCATTCCAGTTCTAACACCACCGTACTAGGTGATTTGAATTCTGGCAAACCAACTGATCTTCCACAGGGTGCTACCCATGAGGCCAACAAAAACCCTTCACAAGAAAAAGCTTCTGGGCCAAACAATGAAAGTTCTAACTCGTGTTTGCAACCAACTTCCACCAAGGTATTTTTCCAAACTTTCCTTCATCTTTAGCAATATTTTGCCAAATTTATTTTTCCCTAACTATGTGCTTCCATCCTGTCTATATTTCTTTCTTCTGTTAGATGCCTATTTCGACCATTCCAGAGATAACTGAGGCAGATCATAGCAAAGAAACTCCGGGGGTTAAGCATTTTATGAAAGATCCCTCTCAAGAAGAAAGATCAACTGCTGACTCACCTCCTAAGGGCAATCCTGGAGAGAACTGCCAAGATCCTCCTCATCTCGAAGCTGATGGTCAAATGAAGGAGGATGCACCCAAAGGTGACAAGGCTGGTAATGAGGATGGTTCGACTGATAAAGATCAACCTGTTTACCCCGATTTTTAGTAAACAACCGCTAGTTTGATTATTACAAGAAGGATCAACTAGTAAATCCTGGGACATATGAACTGTGCAGAAGATGATGAAAACATATTCATATATTTTTGGGTTAAATCGGATAAATTGACAAAAAGTAAAAGCATTTGACGCAGTCAAATGGTTTGGTTTAAAGTAAAACGCTTCAAAGTTAAATTTGCAGAAAACTTGTAAATGAATTGCAAATAAAGTTTAAAGAGAAACTTTGAAAAGTAAAACATGCAATGAAATAAATTGCAGAATGCTTAAAGTGCAGAAAACTTAAATGAAAGGCAAGTAATCAATACTGCAGAATGTAAATTGCATTGACAATTGTAAAAGTGTTTACAAAGGATGGTACACAGATTCGTACATGTTCCTGTTTGCATTCATTTCACTCGTTGACATGGGTACTCTGAATATCTTAGGAATTTGCATGTGAATTGTGAACCCGTTTCTCTTATGAAAAACTAATATTTATAGACAAACTAGAATAACTGCTATAAACCTACACAACGTCTAAACGAACTCCACGTGTCTTTGACAATTTGAATTTCTTGGACACCTGGCGAACCCTTCAAACGTTATTCACTTTTGAATATTTTGCTAAGTCCAGAGTACGCTTTCTCCGTACTGCACAATACGTTATACAAGTAAACACACATATATATACATATAAATATGAATTCGACAGGCATATAGTTGTCGAACCAAATACTCTTATTTAAATAAATAAGGTTCTGTCGAATTCGACAGGTTCAACCAGGATTCGACGAAACAGCTTTATGCATTAAAAGCTTTTGATGTCAAATACCTTGATCTTCTCTTGATTTATGACTAAGATCAATTCCCAAGAGAATATTAAAACGTAATGATATACAATAAATGAGATTTCATCATCTCACTCCAACTCATTACTGCCTGTCGAAAATACAGGCTAACAAATTGCCCCCTCAAAAATGCCAATTTCGACTGCATGTCGAATATGCAAGGGAGAAATGGCAGTTTTGAAGATTGTCACCTTTGCCAATTTCTGAATTTTCATCACCATCATAAATGGTATCTTGACCATTGTCTTGTGGTACATCTGCCCCCACAAGTTTTGGCATTGACAATTCCATGGAAGAAGGTTGATCAATAATGTGTTTATCTTTAATTTCAATCAACTCCTTTAGTTTCTCACTAGAAATTTTATAGCCAGAAGCTATTTGAGCCAAATCATTGGCTTCTTGATTTTCTATACGAGGCACATGTTCAAAGATGACTTGGTCAAAACGTTTTAACAAAGAAATTGCTATGACAAAATATTTCATCAAGTGTTCTTTTATGCACTTGTATTCTTTTGTCAACTGTTTCAAAACCAATTCTGAATCACCTCTGATCAAAATATATTTTGCCCCCAAGTCCAATAAAATTTCTAGGCCTGTTATCAAAGCCTCATATTCTGCTTCATTATTTGAGCAAAAACCATTGATTTTATATTTGAACTTGGTGGGAATTTTGGAGGGAGAAATGATTAAAATCCCAATTCCAACTCCATGTTTATGTTTAGAACCATCAAAATATAATTTCCAAGGTTCTGAATCCACATAATTTTGAGGAGTTTCTAATGCAAAATGATCTGATATAAAATCAGCCACAATTTGGCCTTTAACTGCCTTTAAAGGTTTATAAGTTAATGAATACTCTGTCAAGGCTAAGGCCCATTTTCCAATTCGACTATGCAAAATTGGTTTAGATAACATATGCTTAATGATATCACAATGAGAATAAACAAAAACATCAACAGACTTTATATAATGCTTGAGTTTCATACAAGAAAAATACAAACATAAGCATAATTTTTCAATACTACTATATCTAGTTTCAGGATCATTTAATACTCTACTTAAGTAATAGATGGCTCTTTCTTCACCATTTTCATCTTCCTGGGCCAGCATACTACCCAGTGTCGAATCAGATGCTGATATATACAACTTCATGAACTTGTTCCTTATTGGAGGCATTAACATTGGTGGCTTTGACAAATAATCCTTGATTTCGTCAAAAGCTTGTTGTTGATCTTGCCCCCAAGTGAAAACGCTTTCTTTCTTGAGACGAAGTAATGGCGAAAACGGTTGAGCTTTGCCACTTAAGTTTGAGATAAACCTTCTCAAAAAATTGATCTTCCCAAGTAAGGACTGAAGTTGCTTTTTTGTAGTTGGAGATTTTGTCTCCATGATAGCCTTTGTTTTGTTTTGATTTATTTCAATGCCCTTTTTGTGTACAACAAACCCAAGGAAATCTCCTGCATTAACACAAAAAGCACACTTTAATGGATTCATTTTCAATCCATATTTCCTCATCTTTTCAAAAGATTTTTTCAAATGATCTAAATGATCATCATCTGACGAGGATTTGACAACTATGTCGTCAATATACACTTGCATGAAAGTGTCTATGTATTCATGAAAAATCAAATTCATTGCTCTTTGATAGGTAGCCCCAGCATTTTTCAAACCAAAAGGCATCACTACCCATTCATATGTGCCTAATGCTCCTGGGCATCTAAAGGCAGTTTTGGGTACATCATTCTCAGCAATGAAAATTTGGTTATAGCCAGAATAACCATCTAACATACTTAAATATTCAAACCCAGCCGCTGAATCAATTAACATTTCTGCTACAGGCATAGGATATTCATCTTTTGGTGTAGTATTATTTAAATCTCTAAAGTCTATGCATACTCTAAGAGAACCATTTTTCTTAATTACAGGTACTATATTGGCTAACCATTCGACATACCTGGCAGTTCTGATAAATTTGCTCCTCAGCAGCCTTTCAATTTCTTCTTTGATCTTTGACATTATTTCTGGTGCGAACCTTCTAGGTAATTGTTTCACCGGCTTTTTGTCTGGTCGAACTGGCAATTCATGTTCCACCAAATTTCTGCTCAAACCTGGCATTTCATTGTAATCCCAAGCAAAACAATCTTTGAATTCCAACAGAAGTTGCACCACTTTTGCCTTCAGATCTGGAGGAATGTTTGCACTAATGTACGTTGGTCTTTTTGTCAAACCATCTCCAAGGTCAATTTCTTGCAAAGGATCCTGTGCTTGCATCTTTTGACTTTGACTGATTGGATCTTTTTCAAATCCTAAGGGTTCGTCATCATAAATGCAATCCAGCTTTTGCAATTCTGGCTTGTGTTTGCCAACTTTTATGTCATTGGCTGCATCAGCCATATTTTCTGACAATGAATTGGCTTCTAAAGCCATTTTGATTCTATTTTCAGCCATGTAGGCCGTAATCTTTGCCCAAGTTTGGGACTCAGACATAGTAGTTTTCTTTGATATCCCACCCAGTTGGGCAGTTGTGGCCTTCATATTCGCCATCCTCACTGTTTCCATCTTCTCTTTCCCACAAGAAACCATGTGTGGGGTCCAGTTTGATTGCATGGTGAACATTTCTCACTGGAGGATGTGCAAAATCCCTGTCAGTGCATGGCGAGATAGTTGCCAATTTTTTGTCGAATGAGTGTTTTGTCAGATGATGAACTTCAGTTTTGAAGTAACTTTGATCTGCTTCTACATTTTCCACTATACCATCATCTCGCCAGATAATAAGGCGCTGGTGCAGGGTAGATGGGACTGCCCCCACTCCATGAATCCACTCTCGACCTAGGAGCAGATTGTAATTTGCCTTAGAGGCCACAACCAAGAATAAGGTTGGCCTTACAGTACTTCCAACAACCACATCCAACTGGATTGCTCCTAAAGAAAAACCAATTTCACCCTCATAGTTTGAGAGCACTATGTTGTGAGGATGAAGATCCACCAAAGATTTACCAATCTTTCTCAGCAGAAATTCTGGCATGAGGTTAACAGCAGCACCACCATCAATTAGTACTTTGTTGATTCCTACATTATTCACTTTAGCCTGTATGAAGAGAGGCTTCAAGTGACTTTTCATGCCTTCGTCTGGCCTTTCAAATGTAGCCATTTGGTCTTCCAAAGCACCATTGCTCATTACATAGTAACAGACTGGCCTGTGAAGAGCCATTTGCATCCCAGATTCTTCTTCGTCATCTGTTATTTCAGAACAGACGTCGAACTCCCTTGGCAGAATTGACACAACATTTACTATTATGTCGAGATCAGGTTCAGAATCCAGAAAGTCATCTGCTTCCATGTGGTCGTCTTCGACATTATCAACAACTGAAGACTCGACTTTTGGTTCACCTAACCTTTCTTTCATTGGCCTCTTCGCCAATTCCATAGGCCTCTCTCCATTACCATCAGCAGTAATTTGGGATTTTTGAGCAGCCACTTTCTTCTGGCGTTGATATCTGCGCCATTGAGATCTTGTCATGGGGTTTTTCCCTTTGTAATTATTCCTGTAATCATATTTCCTTGATTCAGGATCTTTTTTGGGATTGCTGTTACTGAAATTCTCTTTCTCCATATTCCTTTGACCAAAATCCATGTTTCTTCCATGAACCCATTGGTTGACAGGTGTCCTGCTTGAGGGGACAAATGATTTTTGTGGTCCCAACATCTGATGTACAAGTGCCTGTTGGCTATTCAGAACATTAGAATAAGTTGGCTTCTGATTTGGCCAATTGTTTCTACCTTGACTATGAGGCAAAAACTTGTTAAGGCCTGCAGCAGCCTTTTTGTCGAACATGACACTACAATGAGGACATAATGTAGCTTCGCCATCATTCTCTTTGCAACGTTGAAGGAAATCCAATAAAGTCTCCCCTGCCTGTGGATATACCTCTTCCACTTTGTTTTCGTATTCTTCTTCAGGAATAGAAATTAATTGCCCCCCTTCAGTGAGGTTCAATGCTTCTAACATCAGGCACTCAAATGGCTCTGTGTAAGCAGCATCAGCAATCTGTAATGGATCCTCATCCACCTGCTGTTTGGATTTTGGCTTTTCGCCAAATTTGAGTCTTCCCTCCTGCAGGGCTTTCTGGACCAGATCCCTGAAAAGAACACATTGTGAGGTTTTATGACCCAAGAAATTATGGTATTTACAAAAACCTCTTTTCTTACGTTGTTCCAAAGGTGGAACTTTTAAACCCTTTGGTACAATTATTTGGCCATCAGTGACCAGTAAGTCAAAAATTTCATCACATTTAGTAATGTCGAAAGTATATGTCTTAGAAACAAATCTATCATTTTTTGGTTCGACAGGATTATTCCCATTTGATGGTTTTAACATTTTACAAGTATAGGGAGGGCCTGGTTTTAACTCAGCAATATTAACTTCATTATTTTCCATGTAATCCTGACCATCGTCGAACTCATTTTCACTTTCATATGTTTCTATGTATGCTACTTTTTCTTTTTTGTGGAACTTAGAATTTCTGACTTTTTCAGCCCTGAGGCGTTCGACCTGTCGAACACGATCTGCTAATTGGGCCATGTCTCTTAAATGTTGAGTATCTAACTTTTTCCTAATGGAATAGTCAAGGCCACCAGCAGCCATCTCAACCAATTCATGTTCAGGCACTTGAGTAAAGCACCTTGCCTTAAGGAGGCGAAACCTGTTCAGATAGTCATCAATGGCTTCTGAGGTTTTGCGTTTCATACTGGCTAATTCTTTGAGGCTAATCCTAGATTGTCCCATGTAAAATTGTTCATGAAATAACCTTTCTAATTGAGTCCAATTATGAATTGAATGAGGTGGGAGTGTGGTAAACCACGTAAAAGCATTTTTTGTGAGGGAATTGGGAAAAAACTTCATTCTTAAATCTTCATTATTTGCCAAATTCCCTGCCTCTGCCAAATATCTGGCAATGTGTTCGACAGTAGACTCATTAGTATCACCAGCAAATTTTGTGAATTTGGGAATTTTCCACCCCCTTGGCAATTCTGCCTGCAATACATATTCAGACAATGCTGACACAAAATTTGGCCTATGCAATCCTATATTCAAACCATTTTGGGCCAAGATATTTTCTACTAAATTGGCCAAGTTATTATGCCCTGCAACATTCTCTTGTCGAACATTCCTAAGAACATTATCAGCATCCTGGTTTCTATTAACCAATACCACTCCCTGTTCTGGCTGTTCTCTTTCAATGCGTACTGGTCGGGCTTGAACTTCTGGTTGAGTCTCCGGGTTTACACGAAGAACCCTTTGGTTATTTGGAGCATCAGGGGCACCAAAAAAGTCTGCCATCCTTCCCATTTGATTGGCTAGCAACAAGTAATTATCATTGGCTGTTTGTAAAACAGGGTTAAAAACTGTGTCAATCTGTTGGGTCAATGCGTTCACCATATCATGGTTACTTTCATCCATTTGTTGCCTAAGTGCATTCATAGAATTATTTGTCAAATTCAGAGAATTTCCCCTATTTCCCATCGCAGAAGATGAGGGAGAACTTTCTATCGAAGGCCAATTATACAGGTTTGCCATCGTTGTCGTTGGCATTCCAAATTGTGGATTTCTAGGCAACCATGGGGGTCTCGACGGTGTTCCACCAACTTGACTACCGTCTGTGTATCCATGTGTGTGTGATACGTTCGTTGGCATGGATGATACATTCATTTGTGTCATCATTGCACCATTTGGATTTGGAGGAGGACATCCTCCTGCCATACTTGGAGTGGTGGCAGGAATTGTTGATCCACCAGTGCTCGCACTAACGGTACTGGAAATTATTACAGGGTTCGAACTTCCACTATTACTACCATTATTTGGGATACTTTCAGAAGTTATAGAATTTAATGCAGGGCTTGTTGTCCCACCAGTAGGATTGGCGCTAGGATTGCCAGATGTTGGTTGATTAGGTTGCCCTGTCACATTCTGTGGATTTGGAACAGGATTCGTTTCCGTTCCATTATTATTATTATTATTATTATTATTAGAGGAATTGTTTGGTGGTCTCACCATTCTAGAACGAGGACGAGTTGGTATTGTTGAAAATTCTGGGAGAGATTTACCACTCCTCAAATGCATATACAGAGACACGCAGAATCAAACTTTAACACCAAACAACAACTTTGCAAATAAAATTTCAAAAACAAACTTAAATAAAAATACACAATCCAGAGTCCCACTGGGCGTGCCAATTTGTTTACCCCGATTTTTAGTAAACAACCGCTAGTTTGATTATTACAAGAAGGATCAACTAGTAAATCCTGGGACATATGGACTGTGCAGAAGATGATGAAAACATATTCATATCTTTTTGGGTTAAATCGGATAAATTGATAAAAAGTAAAAGCATTTGACGCAGTCAAATGGTTTGGTTTAAAGTAAAACGCTTCAAAGTTAAATTTGCAGAAAACTTGTAAATGAATTGCAAATAAAGTTTAAAGAGAAACTTTGAAAAGTAAAACATGCAATGAAATAAATTGCAGAATGCTTAAAGTGCAGAAAACTGAAATGAAAGGCAAGTAATCAATACTGCAGAATGTAAATTGCATTGACAATTGTAAAAGTGTTTACAAAGGATGGTACACAGATTCGTACATGTTCCTGTTTGCATTCATTTCGCTCGTTGACATGGGTACTCTGAATATCTTAGGAATTTGCATGTGAATTGTGAACCTGTTTCTCTTATGAAAAACTAATATTTATAGACAAACTAGAATAACTGCTATAAACCTACACAACGTCTAAACGAACTCCACGTGTCTTTGACAATTTGAATTTCTTGGACACCTGGCGAACCCTTCAAACGTTATTCACTTTTGAATATTTTGCTAAGTCCAGAGTACGCTTTCTCCATACTGCACAATACATTATACAAGTAAACACACATATATATACATATAAATATGAATTCGACAGGCATATAGTTGTCGAACTAAATACTCTTATTTAAATAAATAAGGTTCTGTCGAATTCGACAGGTTCAACCAGGATTCGACGAAACAGCTTTATGCATTAAAAGCTTTTGATGTCAAATACCTTGATCTTCTCTTGATTTATGACTAAGATCAATTCCCAAGAGAATATTAAAACGTAATGATATACAATAAATGAGATTTCATCATCTCACTCCAACTCATTACTGCCTGTCGAAAATACAGGCTAACACAACCTGAACCAACTCCTAATAAAGAAGTTGAGCCACAGCAACAAGGCCCAGAATTTGTAGTTCATGACAATGCTTCAAACCAAAAGTCTCCCACTCCTGAGCAAGTAGACATGGACCAATGTTCCGAATCTGGCAATGAAGATGATCTTTCCGCGCAGCCTGGGGGCTCAAGCATTGATCCACAATCTTCAACTTCAAAAATCTCAGCTGCTGCAGGAATCCCTGAAGCTCTCCTTCAAGGACTGGATGTGTCTACTCCAGAAGAAGCACTTGAGAAATTATTATCAAGTGGCAGCTTTAATACAAACAGTGAAGGAACTTCAGCGCCCACTAAGGATGAGGAAACAGCCAGGCTTAAGCAAGCCCATTTAGAAGCAAGGTTCATCGAAGAATTTCTACAGCGAGACGTGTTAGAAGTTATTGACAATGATCCTCATGCCTTCTTTAGCCTTAAATCATTGCTTCAGCAATTGCAAACTGACAGGACGAAAGAAGCCATGTTGTTTCTAGTCAATCAAGTTGAAGCTCTTATCGAACAATTTGCTAAGAATCAACAGATGCTTATCCATGCTCAGCAGTCTTATCAAGCGCAGATGTAGGCGCATGCCTCAGCTTTGGCTGATGCAACTGTTTGTAACGCTGAAGTAAGTAACTTGAAGGCAGGGGTAACAGCTGCTTATCTAAAGACTGCTGCTTGTGAGGAAAATATTGCTAGATGGAGAGCAGAAATCAGAGAACTGGAAACAAAAATTGCTGAGGAAAAGAGATTGCAAGAGCATTACTTCAAGCTTGCTACTGAGGTAACCCCAGCGCAAATCGAAGCCAAAGCAAATGAGGGATTAAGGTTATGTAGCGATGCTGCTACACTTCAAGCTACAGCTCAGCGCTTCGACAGAGAGAGTAATCTACTAAAGATCAAGCTCTCTCAACTCAAGGAGGTTTATCGAACTTTCCAGCGTTATGCCATTAGCAACCTTTGAATTTTTTATGCAATTCCTCTTGTTGTTCTTTGATGTAATATGGCTTACTTTCCTGAACATGTTTTGCTATTTCGAAGCCACTCTTTTGGCCAATGTCTTATGTTATTTGACAGACATCTTGGTTATTTCTATGGAAAACTATTCCTTTACCATTTGAATATTCTTTATGACTCGAATTACTCCGTGCTTATCTTTATCTCTTGCAATAATGGTCTATATCTTTTTAAATACTTACCATTTATATTCACTGTTCGTTGCTCAACAGTTAACTCTTGAATCTCATACGCACCATTAGATAATACTTGAGTAATTTTAAATGGTCCTTCCCAATGTGGTGACCATTTCCCAAAGACTCTATCTCTCCTATCCATAGGCAAGATAACCTTCCAAACCAAATCTCCTACGTTAAAAATTTTACCTTTAACTTTTTTATTGTAAGCTTTAGCAACTCTTTCTTTTTGTCTGATTAAAACATCTAAAGCTTGCAATCTTTCTTCATCTAAATCAACTAATTCATCCATCATGAGATTTTCATAATGTTCACTAGGAATTTCCATTTGTCTTTGCACACTTATGGATTGCACCATGATTTCGAAAGGCAACACAGCGTCATGACCATAGGTCAATGGAAATGGAGTTGAATTAGTAGATTCCTTAGGAGAATTTCTACAGGCCCATAATACCTGATTTAAAGTATTATGCCAATTCTTTGGTTTCTGAACAACATGTTTTTTAATTAAACCAATAATAATTTTATTGGCTGCTTCAACTTGACCATTTGCTTGAGCATAATATGGTGTTGATGTTAATAACTTGAAACCTGCCTCATTAGCAAAATCTTGCATCTTTTGTCCAACAAACACTGTTCCTTGATCAGTAGTAATAGTTTCAGGTAATCCAAATCTATAAATAATATGATTTTGGATAAAACTAATCACAGTTTCCTGATCAACTTTTGGTAAAGCAATAGCTTCGATCCATTTTGTGAAATAATCAATTCCAAACAAAATAAAACGTTGGTTCTTTGATGATGCAGGCCTGATTTCACCAATTAAGTCCAAAGTCCATCCTCTAAAAGGCCAAGGTTTCACTATTGAATGCAATTCGCTTGCAGGAACATGTTGAATACCTGCATGTCTTTGGCATTCTTGGCAGCTTTTAGCAAATTCTATACAGTCCTTAAGCATTGAAGGCCAATAAAAACCTCTTCGAAATAATAACCACTTCATTTTGTGGCCTGCTTGATGAGCGCCACATGAACCACTATGTACATTGGTAATGGCTAAGAATGCCTCATTTTCACTAAGACATTTTAACAAAATCCCCTCAGGGGTTTTCTTGAATAACTCATTCCCAATGATGGTATAGCTTAAGGCTTTGTATTTTATTTTCCTATCAGTAATTCCTGATGGATTTTCCAAATAGTTAACAATTGGCTTTCTCCAATCAGTATCACTTAAATTGTCAATGACAAAAATTTCTGTTACGAAACTTTCAAAATGCATGTCAATATTTTGGAGGTTAGAACTTTCAAAATCTTCAAAATTTTCAAAATTTTCCTGAAAATTGTGTTCATCTGCCCCCAAATATTTTGGCATTGACAATTTCTCACTTAATGATTCATTCGAAATTAGTTTGTCTTTAACTTCGATAAACTCTTCGAATGTGTCTCTCGACACTTTGTAACCAGAGGCAATTTGTGCTAAGTCATTTGCCTCTTGATTTTCGATTCGAGGCACTTGTTGAATAACATAAGACTCAAATTGTTTCAGCAAAGAAAAAGCAATCACAAAGTATTTCATTAAATGCTCTTGAATACATTTGTATTCTTTTGTTAGTTGCTTTATTACTAATTCAGAATCACCTCTTATTTTAACATGTCTTGCCCCCAAGTCTAGAAGAATATCTAAACCTGTAATTAAAGCCTCATATTATGCTTCATTATTTGAACAAGACCCATTAATTTTATACTTAAATTTTGTGGGAGTTTTACATGGTGAAAGTATAAAAATCCCAATCCCTGTACCATGTCTATGTCTAGATCCATCGAAATACAAACTCCAAGGTTCGATATCAATAGACTCTATGAGGGCCTCACTTACTGAATGCTCAGCAAGAAAATCAGCCACTATTTGGCCTTTAACAGCTCGCAATGGTTTATAAGTTAATGAATATTCTGTTAAAGCCAATGCCCATTTTCCAATTCTACTATGCAAAATTGGTTTCAACAACATATGCTTAATAATATCGAAATGGGAATAAACATAAACATCAACTGGCTTTATATAATGCTTAAGTTTGGTACAAGAAAAATACAAACAAAGGCAAAGTTTTTCTATTACAGAATATCTAGTTTCAGCATCATTTAGAACTCTACTTAAATAATAAATAGCTTTTTCTACACCATTTTCATCTTCTTGAGCAAGCATACTTCCAATGGTTGTATCTGATGCTGAAATGTACAACTTCATCTCTTTGTTTCGAATTGGAGGCATCATAGTAGGAGGATTTGACAAGTAAACTTTGATATCATCAAATGCTTTCTGTTGGTCAATCCCCCAATGAAATACCTCATATTTCTTAAGCCTTAACAGTGGAGAAAATGGGTGAGCTTTTCCACTTAGATTCGAAATGAATCGTCTCAAGAAATTAATTTTTCCAAGTAAAGATTGAAGTTGTTTCTTCGTTGCTGGAGATTTGGTCTCCATGATAGCCTTTGTCTTATTCTGATTGATCTCTATGCCCTTTTTATGCACAACAAAACCAAGGAAATCTCCTGCATGTACACAAAAAGCACATTTTAGTGGATTCATTTTTAATCCACATTTTCTCATTCTTTCGAATGACTTTCTAAGATGACTTAGATGATCATCAGAAGATGAAGATTTGACAACAATGTCATCAATATAAATCTGCATAAAAATTTCAATGAAATCATGAAAAATTGAATTCATCGCTCTTTGATATGTTGCCCCTGCATTTTTTAATCCAAAGGGCATTACTACCCATTCATAAGTGCCTAAAGCACCAGGGCAACGAAAAGTCGTTTTAGCAATATCATCTTCAGCTATAAAAATTTGATTATAGCCAAAATAGCCATCTAACATGCTTAAATATTCATGGCCTGCTGCTGAATCAATTAACATCTCTGCTACAGGCATTGAATATTCATCTTTAGGTGTAGCATTATTTAAGTCCCTAAAGTCTATACAAACCCTAAGTGATCCATTCTTTTTAATGACAGGAACTATATTAGCTAACCATTCGACATACCTGGCTGTTCTAATGAACTTGCACTTGAGCAACCTTTCGATTTCTGTCTTGATCTTCGTCATGATTTCTGGAGCAAACCTTCTTGGAAGCTGCTTCACAGGCTTTTTATCTGGTCGAAGAGGTAACCTATGTTCAACCAATTCTCTACTCAATCCTGGCATTTCGTTGTAGTCCCAAGCAAAGCAATCCTTGTATTCTTTGAGCAATTCAATTACCCTTAATTTCAAATCTGGATCAATATTGGCACTTATATAAGTTGGCCTTCTAACTGAGCCATTTCCAATATCAACCTCTTGCAAAGGATCCTGGGCTCGCATTTTTTGACCTGAACTAATTGGATCTTTTTCGAAACCCAAAGGTTCTTCATCATAAATGCAATCCAGTCTTTGGTTATTGCCAGTAATCGAAGCATTGGCACCTGTTGCCAATTTATCTTTCATATTATCATTGGCTTCAACAGCCATATTCTCATTAGATTCAATAGCCTCAATAGCCATTTTTATCCTATTCTCGGCAGCATAAGCCGTAATCCTGCTCCATTCAGGGGACTTAAACATCAGGACAATTGTCAAAGTCTCCCCACCCAGAAGCTGGTGGATGAACATCCCTAACATAGGATCCCTCAACAGGCTCCCTCTCCCAACTAAAACCATGGGTAGGGTGTAGTTTAACAGAATGGTAAACACTATCAGGACTTACCATGTTTGGATTGAAGGCAGCATCTTGCTCTCCACATGGAGCAATATTTGCCAGATTTTTGTCGAAGTTCTGCAGAGTTACAGTGCTCGAATCAGCTAAGTAAGCACTCTGATCAGCCTCTACATTTTCGACAAGGCCATCATCTCTCCACAGAATCAGCCTTTGATGAAGGGAAGAAGGTACAACACCAACTCCATGAATCCATTCCCTTCCCAGCAATAAATTGTAGTTTGGCCTAGCAGCAATAACCATAAATAACGTTTTCCTAACTGTGCTGCCTACACAAACTTCAAGTTATATAGCTCCAAGTGAGTGGCCAGTTTTGCCTTCATAATTGGCTAAGACCACATTGTGGGAATGTAAGTCAGTATCGAATAGACCCAACTTCTTCAGCATGAAATGGGGCATGATGTTGACTACAGCGTCACCATCAACTAAGATTTTATTTACCCTTACATCATTCACTTTTGCCTTGATGAATAAGGCTTTTAAGTGATTTCTCATCCCTCCATCTGGCCTCTCGAAGACAGCATCTTGTGCCTCAACGCAGCCATTTTCCATTACATAGTAACACACTGGCTTATGATTAGCCAACTCAAGAGCCTCAAACTCTTCTTCCACCTCTTCAATCTCTGTTGGGGTATCATACTCCAAAGGTAGAATTGACACCACATTCACCAGCACATCGAAATCAGACTCATCATCTAGAAGATCATCATCTTCCATGAAATCTTCTTCATTCTCAGCATCTTTAATGTTCTCAGCTTCTGATTCTTTTATGGGAGCAAGCCTTTCTTTTATTGGTCCTTTGACCATTTCAGCTTTCCCTTTTCCATCAGTATTGCCCCCAGCCTTATTTTGTTGAGCAGCAAGCTTCTTTCTGCGCTGGAATCTGCGCCATTGGGTTCGAGTCATAGGATTCTTGCCCTTATAATTGTTTCTGTAGCCATACTTATTGGCTTCTGTTGCAACTTGGGCATTTGGTGGTTGGACAACCACTTTCGAACCAACTTGTGGTTTCGACCCAGCAACAACCTTTGACTCAGCAATCACTTTCGAAGTTCCAGCAGTGAACTTCACGTTGACATTGCTTGAGCTTCCCTTCTCCATCCATTTTTTGTCAAAGGCCACATATTGGCCACTGACCCACTGATTTGTAGGTGCTTTGTTGGATGGCTTAAATGTTTTCTGAGGGCCCAGCCTCTGGTGAACAGAGAGTCCTTGATTGTAAGACTTGCCCCAATCAATTTTCTGATATGGCCAGCTCTTCTTATTTGATTTGGAACTTGGCCATTTTCTTTTGTGATCAGCATAAGGCAGCACCTTCTTCAGGTTTGTTACCGCCTCTTTGTCACACACAGCACTACATCTAGGGCATAACATGACTTCAGCATTATTCAACTTACACCTGTTGAGGAAATCTACCAATTCCTCTTCAGCAGCAGGGTAAGCCTCTTGCACCTTCTTGTCATATTCTCCTTCAGGTATGGCTTTAACAGCAGCAGCAACATCAACTTCATTGATTTCGACCATGTTGCAGTCCAGGATTTCGACAAGACTTGCATCAGCAGTTGACAGTGGATTAGTATCCACTTTCATTGGTGGCTTAGTTTTTTCAGCAAACTTAAGCCTTCCTTCGTTCAATGCGCGTTGAGCCAGATCCCTGAAAAGAACACATTGATGAGTTTTATGACCCAAATAATTGTGATATTTACAATAACCTCTTTTCTTTCTTTGTTCAATTGGAGGTATTTTCAAATCTTTTTGAACAACTATTTGACCATCAGACACCAACAAATCAAAGATTTCATCACATTTAGTAATATCAAAAGAATAAGTTTTAGTGGCATATTTTTCATTCTTTGGTTCGACTGGATTCTTTCCATTCGAAGGCCTTAACAATTTACAGGTATAAGGAGGCCCTGGTTTTAATTCTGCCACATTAATATCACTATCATCAATATCTACATATTCATCTTCAGTTTCATATCCAAAATCATTGTCATATGAATCTAAGAAAGCAACATCTCTCTTTTTATGAAACTTAGAATTTCTGGCTTTTTCAGCTTTCAATCTTTCGATTTGCCTAACTCTATCAGCCAATTGAGACATATCTCGAAGATATTGAGTATCTAATTTCTTCCTAATTGAATAGTCTAGGCCACCTGCAGCCATTTCGACTAGTTCATGTTCAGGCACTAATGTAAAACATCGAGCCTTTAGTAATCTGAACCTATTCAAATAATCATCAACAGTTTCTTGTGTTTTTCTTTTAACACTAGCCAACTCTTTAAGACTTATCTTAGTTTGGCCCATGTAGAACTGTTCATGAAACAATCTTTCTAATTGAGTCCAATTGTGAATCGAATTGGGAGGCAAAGTTGTAAACCAAGTAAAAGCATTTTTGGTTAACGAATTAGGGAAATATTTCATTCTCAAATTTTCATTATTTGCCAAATTCCCAGATTCTGCTAAGTATCTAGCAATATGTTCAACAGTTGACTCATTAGTATCCCCTGCAAACTTAGTATATTTAGGGACTTTCCAACCTCTAGGTAACTCTGTTTGTAACACATATTCAGACAGTGCAGAAACAAAGTTTGGCCTTCGAGTACCAGTATTAAGGCCATTTTGGTTCAAAATAGTTTCGACTAAAGTTGCTAAGTTATTAGGTACAGCAAAATTGTTATTATTCTGAACATTTCGAACCACATCATCAGGGTCTTGGTTCCTTCGAACCATAACTACTGGAGGAGGTTGGTTAACCTCATTTTGATATTGGTACTCCTCTTGAGTCATTGGTATTGGCTCTTGTTGTGGTGTAACTTGGGGAATTACATATGGTGGCCTTGGATTAATAGGAGTGGCAGACATAGCAGGTAAAATCATTTGTGGTGCCACATGATTAATCCTAGGCTGATTTTGAGGGGCAGGAGTGCCAAAAAAGTCAGCAATTCGACCCATTTGATAGGCCAACATTTGGTAACCGTCGTTGGTATTTTGAATTAAGGGGTTAAAGACAGTTCCAATTTGTTGTGTTAAGAGATTGACCATATCATGGTTACTTTCATCCATTTGTTGTCTTAAAGATAACACAGACGCAGTAGTTAAGGGCGTTGGAGTGACCCTAGGGGTAGTATATCTTTCAGGTTCAGACGTGGGTATTGAACGAAAATCCATCGTAGGTGTTGGTATAGGACCATATAAAGGATTTGTGACCAGAGGTGGTGGTCTCAAACTAGATGAAACAGAATGAAACGCCATAGTCGTTATTGGTATCGTAGTTCCTGGGATATATCCAGAACCACTTATACTAGGAATTGGCGAAGTAGATGTAACACTCGCCACATTCGAATCTGGAGGGGGAGAAGGACTACCCTCACTACTCGAAGAACTGATAGATTGACTGGTAGTAGACCCATGCATTTGATGAGTTCTAGCCATAACCGTTAATGGCAGTTACTAACACAGAAAAATCTTATTTCTAAAGAAACAAAGCACAAAACCAGTCCCACCGGGTGTGCCAATTTGTTTACAGTGAAAATTAGTAAACAAGCGCTAGTTTTACGTTTTAACTTGCGAGATCAAACTAGGAATCTCAGGACAATTTTATGCTTGTTCTTTTATGAAATGATGGTTTCAATGTTCATTAAAGTTTTAATAAACATTTAAGTGTTTTAATTCTCTTGATAGAACGGTAAAGTCTATTGATTCGAATCGCCTCGATTCAACAAACTTTGAATAGGGAAAGAAACAAATCGCATGTAAATTGCTGGAAAATAAACTTGCATTAATTGTAAAGACAAGTACAATAAAAATGGTTCACAAACCGTACATCTTTTCCTCTCGAAATTCCTTTCTTTCTACGCTGAGTACTTAGAATTTTTAAGGAAAAAGTTTGTAAAAACAGTTTTGCGACCCCGTTTTCTTCTTAGAAAACGTTATTTATACATTGAAGCAAAAACCAACTGCTAAGATGATCTGCACGTTCCAGATTTGATCCTCGAACCCACGTTCTTCTGCTTCAAAACTTTTCTCTTGGCGCTTTCACTTATTGGGCTTTACTTTGGACTCTTTTTGGGCTTTGATCTTCTGATCCAATCTTCCAACTCCTTTGCTTCGAATCTCGCTTTGACCTTTGACTTCGATGAGGATTACCCTAGAATTCGACTATCAAATCTGCTTGATGTCATTCGAATCTGCTTAATCGAAATAAAACTTTCGATGACACTTTCAACAATGGCATAATGACACCTGTCATTTTAATATTAATTCATTAATTTGTTGGACCAGCATTTTCTATTAAATTTATTTAATCAAAAATACGACCCAACAAAATGATTGAATTTTTAAAATAAAAATTTACTGACAAAAAAAATTAAATGTAGAAAGTTTCAATTAATTTTTTTGGAATCAGTTTCAATTAAAATTAATAATTTTTGTTTTTTGCTAAATACTAACATAAATTATTATTCGATGGAACTGTTTGTGAAATCCATTCATCCATCCAACCAGAGAAAAACTTATATAGGCACAAACTCAAATAATATATATTTGGGCATACACACACAAATCACACACAAATTTAAAAGTTTAAAACAAAAATAATATAGTCACATCAATCAATATCATTTTATTTATTTTCTTTTAAGTTTTTTTGAGTTGTGTGAGTATGCCCAACACTTTTTATTTATATTTGTGCCTATGTTATAATTTCCCATCCAACCATTGGTAGCCAGCCACAGCCCACAGAGACGCAGGAGAGTGAATGAAGCAGAGAGAGGCCACGTTATTAAGAAAGAGAAGTCACACAAAAACAAAACACACTGTGAAGCTGGAAATGAAATGAAACAAGAATACAAACCTAAACCGAACCCGAATATTACAATCTCATCTCATCCTAAAACAATTCCAACAAACCAATCCAAATCATCACTTATTCCTTTTTGACTTCTTCCTTATAACCCTTCCCATCCTCAATTTTCTCCTTCCTTCTCATCAAATAATCCATCCTAATGGATTTAAGTTTAACCACCCCAATTCTTATTCAACAAACCTATAATCATAATCATAATCATAATCATAATCAAAATCACAACTTAAACCCACAAAAGAACTCCTCCTGCATCAATTGAAATGTCCCCACCGTTGCTACCACTAACAAATTCAAATCTCCCTAACTTACCAGATCTTTTACTAACTGCACTCTCCGTTTGCTTCCTCTTCACCTCCTCAAGATTCCACAACACCACAACAACAACAACAACATCAAATTGTCCTTTCTTTTCTTTCCCTCTTAACCCTCGCCGTTTTCTCAAAATCCCCGCCATGTCCCAAACTTCCACGTCATCATTATCATCAACAACAAACCCTAACAAGAATAACCGTCGTCACAGTTTCGCATCACCGCAATCTCTCTCCGAATGGTTGAAACCTCGATTACCCTCCGATTCCTTCGCTACATGGGGCGTTAAGCCTGGTACAAAGAACGTTCATAATCTATGGCTTGAACTTTCTCAAGGAGAAACCTCGCTCGCCGATTCGGAACCGCCGGTTCGAACCGTTCAGGTTGTTTTGGTTCGGGTTATCGGAAAAGACGGGAAGATTCTTGTTGAATCGCATCAGGAATTGTCTGATGGTGAAGTGAGGGAACGTGGTAGGCCGTTGTCGGAGAAGATGAAGCCGAACGAGGATCCCGAATCGGCTGCGGTTAGAGGGATTAAGGAAGAGCTTGGTTCTGTGATTGATGCTGAAACGGAGGTTTGTGATATTGTAACGATTGATCCGAATTCGTATGAGATGAGAGTGGAGGAGAGGAATTCAGGTTCTTATCCTGGTTTGCCTGGTTGCTATGTTTTGCATACTTTGAATGCTACGGTGGAGGGTTTACCGGAAGGTGATTTTTGCACGTATGAGGTTGATGAGTATGGTGATTCTGAGGATAAGAAAGTTGCACATCAAGCTGTTTCTGTTAAGAAACATTATTGGAAATGGGTTAGTGCTGATTCTATTCAACCTTGATGTGGTTTTTATTCTATGAATCAAATCAACAACATGGACACCGGGCACGACACTGGCGCAGATACCTATACATCGATAATAATTTGAGAAAATATAAGTGATTAAATGTAACTACATGCAGTCAGTGTCGTATCAGTGTCAGACACCAGAACGTTTATGATCTAAAATGCATTAGTGTGTGTCATGGGCCAAACACTAGAGTGGCCTTCAATGTGAAATGTTTGTGCCACATAGGTTTTTTTATTTATTTTTTAAGATATAAGTATAACTGACATTTATTTTGGGTGAGGGGAGATGCTTGAGTATATGCTTGTATACATATATGAAATATAAATAGTGGTACCAACAGATTTTGTACTGGAATAGAATTTTGGTATTTACTCTGAATAATAATTTGCATTAGCCATTTGCTTTGGTTGAATTCATGACATTTCATGGTTTTGTTTAGTTCATTGTTTACCATTCTGATATATGAATGGCTTCCTGTACCAGTATTAGAATATCTGAATTTTTTTTGTGTGTATCACGACAAACATTGATATGGTAGTGTGTAATTATTAGTTTTTTACATAAACGGCAAAAGTCCAATCTGTTAAGATGCATATTAGAAAATTTTGAACCAAATGAAACGAGGGAGCATTGCAATTCTCCCACCGAAAGTCTATCTATACACAGAACTATTAACAGAATTGAAAACTCTCTACCTAACTGTATTGCAGTTAGCACTTAGCATAACAAATTGTAACCAAATATAATAATAAGCCAGCATAAATTATCCAGAACTGCTAAAAGTGTTGTGTTCTGCTAAACTTTCTCACCTCTATGTAAGGAAATGTCAAATTTATATTGTACTAGCAGAAAGATATGCACTAATGTGCTTGTCTGTCCGTTTTCAAAGTTTAGAAAATAATACAAAGGGGATCAGAGTATTTTTCGAATGGCAATATAACTTCTCTTGGATGAAAAAGGACCGAATGGTATGATTTTAGCCTATAACTTGTGCTTTCAGATTGTGTTGCAATTTGTGATGCATCTATCTTCTATTTCCGTCTAAACAATCAATGAATCAAAATTCTCTAACCATAACCATATTATTGACTAGAACTTTAATTAAAAGAAGTTAGCCAGAGACTGGGATGCCTTTGGCCCCAATCATAGTCTGAATAAGTTCATAGAATCTAAGGAAACAGAATGAATGACTTTGGTACGAGTTGAGATCTGCTCCAGTCCTACTATACTCCAGTTCTCCAGTTCCATAATTAGATGACTGACACGTGGAGAAAATAAAGATGAAAGGTTCAAAAGTAAAACAAACAAAAAATAGAAAAACACAAGATTCCTTATTCGCACAGTATCCTGGTTCTTCTTCACCCTTTCAATTTCCAGATAAAAAACTTAGTCCCTCTTATCCTAATAATAGTGTTTCTCTGTCTAAACAAATCAACTTTCCATCTTTCTGTTGAAACAAATCTTTGTCGCCGTCGTAAAAATTTTACATCTCTCATGCGTTGTTTCTCCGACTTGCCGTCGGCGTTCCCTTTTTACAGTATGAAATTGAAATTTTTTTGATTGAAATTGAAGATTGATTATGACTAATTTTAAAGTTGAAAAGCTTCATTTTTCAAACAAAAAGTTGAAAAGCTTCAGTACTAGAAAAAGAAGATGAAATAGTACTTTGTGTTGCCTCATAAAAAAATACGAAGAAACATGATGATAAAACCTGAACAACAAGGTTGAAGGATTGAAGTAACGGCGGCGATGCAAGCTGTAAGCTTTGCGTTTGAGGCAGTGATGGAAGAAATCTTTACCATTGAAATCTAAAATTACATCATAAAATACATTACAAGCAAATAATCTTCAATTCCAATCAAACAATTTTTAATCTTCAAATTGAACAGGGAAAAATGGCGGTATAGAAGAGATGCAACGACGGAGAGGCAGTGATGGAAGAAAAATGGAAAATGGGAGATACGGCAAAGGGGATATGGAGAGGTGACAGAGAGATGTGATTTGGAGATGGAGTGAAGGAATATTGAAAGGAAGAAGCAAAGCGAAGGTATAGGCTAAGTAAGAAAGAGGAATTTTTAATTTTTTTAATTTGAACCGTTGATAAGTTATGTTTCCATGTGTCACTCATCTGCATAAGGAACTGGAAAAATGGAGCGTATAGGAACTGGAGCTGATCCAGACTCCTTTGGTACGGGCACAGCCCTAACCAAGAAACTAGATTACTTCCACATGAATATTAGAATTACAGACAACCTCCCCACTTTGGGAATTCAAAATAAAATCAGGTTTCATATTAAATAAAACATAATTAGTAGCTAAAGATAGACCATAGTTGGTCAGGTAATCAGCTACTTTGTTAGCTTCTCTTAGGACGATTAACTTGGATAATCTCCATCTCCTTGTTGAGATTCTCAGTCCTCGTGACAAGAAGCCAGCAGCTGTGAGTTGTCGAACACCAATCTTTAATTAAATATATGGCTGCTCTGGAATCTGATTCTAGGACAAGCTGTATAGTTTGCAATCTTCAAACCAATATAGCCCACATTTCTGCTTGAAGCACATCACACTTCCCCTGATTAGCTTTGAAGTCCCAACTGAAATTTCCTTCGCAATCTCGAGTTATTACTCCACAGGCTGCATTAAGATTATTTCTGGCAAACTGCAGCATCACAATTGGTTTTGATCATTTCCGCTCTTGATGCAGTCCATCTATACAGCTCTATTTGATTAGTAAGAGCAATTTTTCTGCCAAAATGGTTCATATGGTTCATCGAGGCTTTGATGTCTTCGGCTAAGAACTTCACCTGTTGCACCATGTTGGAAGGAATAGTAATATCTTTAAACACAATCATTCCTAGAGCACCCGATTCGGTCCATAACAATTCCACTTATTAGTAATTGCTTCAATGTTTCTTTCCAAGCAATTACATCAGTAAATCCAAAAAATGAGGTATCATTATCTGCTATAAAGGGGACCAAACTGCTCTGACCTTAGTACAGTCCCTGAAGCAATGCAAAACAGGTTATGTTTCTAGTCTGCATAGCTGACAAATATCATTATTAGTCATACCTCTGTTTCCTTTCCTAGCAACATTTGTCATTAGGATACCTCTGGCTATCTTCTGGTCATTTCCATTTCCACACCCAAGCAAAAACATTTGAGTTGCATAACTTTGAACCTGCAAAACAGATTTCTAAGTGTTAACAGAAGAGAAGGCGCTATCTGATTTGGCCTTCCAAGCAATGGTGTCTTCAATGTCTGGCACAGGAAGAAGGCAAGCTTTGATGTATTCAATCATGTGAGGAGGTAGCTGAGAAATCAACTTGGGGAAGTCCCATTCACGAGAGACATTGGCATAATCCTTCGCTGCACCAATCAAATCAATTAAACTGATATATTCCATCCACCAATTACTCGGCCGCCGATTAACTTTGTCTAGAATAAACAGATATGTTCCCTTGCTGCTCCTGTTGTGAAGTAGTGGAACTCCAACTACTTCCCTAAGTTAGAAGTACTTAGGTATCCCAACGTCTACCTTAGCTCAACTCTGGTTTGCCAGCTAACTTTCTTAGATACGAACACACTAATTTTCTCTATACTGACCGTTGTCCTGAGCTTTGGTAGAAAATATCTAGAACGATCCGAATGATTTCAATATGTTGAGTTGTTGCTTCAGCAAATAATAGGCGAGGTCCTCCTCCGGATATCTTTATTGTTGACCAAAGTGTATAAACCCCAACTACATTTATTAGCTGGAAAAGTCTCTCAATACACTCAAAAATGTAAGGGAATAACAGGTCTCCCTGTCTTATACCACAAGATGCAATGAATTTCCTCTAAAGCATTTCCATTTCATAACACGTGCTTTTAGATGACGAAATGCAAGAGTAAACTAGTTCAATAAAGCTATCTGGCAAACTAATATCAGTGAGTGTATCCCTAACAAAATCCTATCCAGCAAAATAACATCAGTGAGTGTATTCCTAACAAAATCCCAGCTAAGCCGGAGGAATAAAACTCGTAGAGCTTAATTGTCATCCAACCCACCTTTTCCTTTTTAGCTTTTATGGAGTGAATGACTTCTTGAGCTATGATCATGCTTGAGTATATGCTTGTATACATATATGAAATATGAATAGTGGTACCAACAGTTTTTGTACCTGTATATCATTTTGTACCAGAATAGAGTTCTGGTATTTACTCTGAAATAATAAATTGCATTAGCCACTTGGTTTGGTTGAATTCACGACATTTCATGGTTTTATTTTGTTCACTGTTTACCATTCTGACATATGAATGGCTTCCTGTACCACTATTAGAATATCTAATTTTTTTTGAGTGTATCGCGACAAACTTTGACATGCTAGTGTGTATTTTTTTTTACTTAAATGACAAAATTCCAATCTGTTAAGATGTATATTATAAAATTTAGAACCAAATGAAATGAGGGAGTATTGCAATTCTCCCACTGAAGATCTATTTATACACAGAACTATTAACAGAATTGAAAACTCCCTACCCAACTGTATATCAGTTAGCATAACAAATTGTAACAAAATATTTCAACACCCCTTTTGAATTGCCCTAAATTCTGATCACGTGTTTCCTTTCTTTATGGCTTGACTTGGGGTGATGTTGGTGATGCAATTGGGGCTGATGAACCAACAATAGTTACTAGAAACCAATCTAGGCTTGCTACAACTATGTTGAACCAAAATGAGGAGTTGGATGTGGAAGAAGAATTTTAATCAAGTGATGAACAAGATAATCTTAATTTGGTGGAGCTTGCAAGTGAAGATGAGGCAGATGCAGATGTGGAAGCATAATTTTAGATTAATACTATTACTAACTTGCTTATGCTTTATTTTAATGGGATGTCATTTTGAGTACTTCTAAAACTTGATGAAGTGTTATTTAATCTTTATTTAGAACCTATTTTGATGGTAAATGACAATATTAAGTATAATTATTAAGTATGAAAGTTCCTTTATTTTTTTGTATTTTTCTATTTTTTTTAGTATTTATGTATGTTGCTGGAATTTATATTTAATTTGTACATGGCTTTTTTGTCTTCACAATAGCGGTCATAGCGCTACCCACTATACCGCTATAGCATTTTTTGGGGTCGGCGCTACGCGCCGCTATCTGCTATTAACAACATAGAATTATTCAGAACTGCTATAACTAAGTGTTGTGTTCTGCTAAACTTTTTCATCTCTATGTAAGGACACGTCAAATTTATATTGTAGCCGTCCGTCCGTTATCAAAGTTTAGAAAATAATACAATGGGGATCAGAATATTTTCAAATGGCAATATAACTTTTGCTAGATGAAAAAGGATTTGAGATTGTGTTGCAATTTGTGATGGATCTATCTTCTATTCCCATCTAAACAACCAATGAATCTAAATTCTCTAATCATTATTGACTAGAGATGGGAATGCTTTTCTCCCCAACCATATTCTGAATAAGTTCATAGAATCTAAGGAAACAAAATCAATGACTTTGGTGGATATCAATAGGAAGATGAAGAGTGAGAGAGTATAGGATTTTTTTGATATTTTTCATATCAATTTTTGTTTGTTCCATCTGTCTTTAACAAAAATAAATACTAGGATCAATGGATTCAGTCAATCCTTTGATGAAAAATTCTTCGAAACCTTTGTTTTTTTTTTTTTTTGCTGAATGATAAGGGGCACAGCCTCAGCCAAGAAACTAGATTACTTTCACATGAATATTAGAATTACAGACAAGTAGACAACATCCCCCACTTAGGGAATTCAACACAAAATGTATGGCTGGTAGGGAAGCTGATTCTAGGACAAGCCGTGTAGTATTCTTCTCCTTGCAATCTTCAAACCCCAATATATAGCCCACATTTCTGCTTGAAGCACATCACACTTCCCCGGATTCACTGAGAAGGCCCAAGTTCCCAACTGAAATTTCCTTCGCTGCATTAAGATTATTTCTCGCAACTGCTGTGCATCACAATTGATTTTGATCATTTCTGCAGTCCATCTATATGGCTCTATTGGATTAGTAAGAGTAATCTTTCTTCCAAAATGGTTCATATAGTTGTTCATCGAGGCTTTGATATCTTCAGCCAAGAACTTCACCTGTTGCACAATGTTGGAAGGCATGGTAATAATGTCTTTAAGCACAAAACCACTCCTTCTTGAGCACCAGATCCGGTCCATAACTATTCCACTTATTGGTAACTGCTTTGATGTTGCTTTGCTATTGACTAAGTTATGTTCTATCCAAGCAATCACATCAGTAAATCGAAAGAGTGAGGTATCATTATCTGCTATAAAGGAGGACCAAACTTCTCTGACCTTACTACAGTCCCTGAAGCATTGCAAAACAGTTTCTGTTTGTAGTACGCATAGATGACAAATATCATTATTAGTCATTAGGATACCTCTGGCCATCTTCCACACCCAAGCAAAAACATCTGAGTTGCAAAACTTTAAACCTACAAAATAAAATTTAAAGCGTTAGCTGTAGAGAAGGCGCCATCTGATGCTGCCTTCCAACCAATGGTGTCTTCAATGTCATCTGGCATAGGAAGAGGGCAAGCTTTGATGTATTCAATCATGTGTGGTGGTAGTTGAGAAATCAACTTGGGGAAGTCCCATTCACCAGACAAATTGACATAATCCTTCGCTGCAACAACTGAATCAATTAAGCTGATATATTCCATTCACCAATTACTCGGCCAACAATTAACTATGTCTAGAATAAACTGATATGTTCCCTTGCTGCTCCTGTTTGTGAAGTAGCGGAATTCCGAGATACTTCCCTAAGTTAGAAGTACTTTGGTATCTCAGCACCTTACTTAGCTCAACTATGAACACTCTAGTTTTCTCTATATTTTTACATTTTGTCCCGAGCTTTGGCAGAAAAGTCTTGTAGAATTTTGTTACTAATTACTCCAGCTCTTCAGGATCTGCTACTCACTCCCCTTGTTCACTTTGGAGAATATCATGTTGAATTCCTTTTCTCCTGCTGGTCCAGCAATCTTAGTGGTCGTTTATAAACTTTGCTTCAAAGAGAAAGTACAATGCTAATGCTAAAATTAAATTTAGGACTCCAGAGTTTCAAGTGAAATAATAAGAACAATGATACTGTTGATTTCTCAGCAAGAAAACTTAGGTGAAACTTATTTTATTCTTGAATATTTGCTCTTGAATTTCATTCATTTCCCAACTTTCAAATTTACTGTATTTGTGACAGCCATAGAGACTTACCCAACATGAAGTGGAACGTTTTTTTTTGTCAGATTATATAACAAGAATTATCCTCTGAAGGTGTGAAAAACACAAGAAGGGGGGGTTGAATTGTGTTTTTGGTAAATTAAAATTTCTTCTAAGTTACAGAGAACTTATCAGAGTTTGCAGCGGTTTAGAAATCAAAACACAATCAAGAATAACTTTAAAGGTAGAGAGAAGGAGAGAAAGATAGAGACAGAGATTTTTATACTGGTTCCCCTCACAAACCGAAAGTACGTCCAGTCCTCTTGTACTTCCAAGAGAGTTCACTATAATCACCAAAGATTACAATTGCTCAAGCACACAAGCAAGAGACTTCCAATGCTCAAGTATACAAACAAGAGACTTCCTAATGCTCAAGCACGCAGGCAAGAGACTTCAATACACAAGTTTAGAAAAACAGAGTCTGAACAATTGATATAAAGATCAATGTTCAGTTACAAATTAAATACAACTTTTGATACAAGACTTAACTTAGAATCTTAATACAAAATTCTAAGGTTCAACTAATGAATTAACAGAAGCTGAAACTGGAGTCTTGGATTTTGAATATGAGTTCAAGTTGTATTTGCAGTTTTGTGCTTTTAGGATGAATTTAGCAGAGTAACAGCTCTTTTCAAATTGTTCAAGTGTCGTGTCCCAAAGCTTCAAACTTGCTCCAATTTATAGATGAAGATGGAGCGTGTTTGATTTGAATTTGATACGGTGAGATTGCGCCAGATGTAGATTGTACCTTTGATATCCAAATCAGGTAACCTTGTATGCGATCAATCTTGGAGAGAAAGATTTATCTAAATCAGGTAAAGAGTTCGTACAATAGTACAAACGTCACTATTCTGTGGATAAGGTTGATTCCATCAGCTTTTGGAATGTCAGAGTATAATCATTGATGCAGAGAATGTTCTTCTGACAAAACGGCTCTCACTGCTCTTATCAGAGTCTGATATGCATCTTCTGATGAATAAAATTTGCATCCTCTGATGAACCAAATATGCATCTTCTGATGTCTTCAAGTTCTGATCAGAGTTTGCTTTGCCATATCAGAGCTTCCAATGTGCTTTAAATGAATATAAAAATTAACTTGAATATCTGCACACTTGGATTAAATAATTAGTATACCCTATTGTATATTAATACTTTTGTTATCATCAAAACTTAATTGGATCATGTCAGAACCTCTTTTGTTCCAACAATCTCCCCCTTTTTGATTGATGACAAACCAAGTATTAATTTACAATGGTTGTTGATAAAATTTATCAAGCATCTCTTAGGTTGATGAGTTTTGCAAGCTCCCCCTAAGTTCAGCAATGATTAATTAAATCAGTTTAAAAATATTCATTTGAATTTTGAACTTAAACTAATACACTAGACTTTCAGAGGCTAGGTTTGCAAGCTCTCCCCCTAAGTCTGATACCTATGAAAGAAAAGTGCAATTTTCTTTTACACGTACCATGTATCAGAAGTTCAAATTTCAACTGATATTTTCCTCAAAAATATATTGTATATAGACATAACTGAAAAATAAAATTTTGGAATTTGGTTTCAGTTTAGCATCTCATAAATTAATAACAGCTCTTACTCCCCCTTTTGTCATTAAACAAAAAGATAGAACTGACAAGAAATAAATGACAATTTTGAAAAAAATGGTCAAAAGTAGAGTTTCAATGCAGTCAAGGTGGTTACAATTACTCCAATTAAATGGCTTGTCGTAAAAAACAAGAACTTGTCCATTGTGAAACCACTATATAAGGACCATGAACTTTGTCATTTCACTCAACATTTCCATTTCATTGTGAAAAATCAACAATGGAGAAGGATAGAAAAGTGATCAAAAGTAAGAGAGTGCAGGAGAAGAAGAAGAAGAGAGTGAAGATTCAACATGACTCAGAGTCTAAGAAGAAACTTCAGAAGATGAGGGCATCAACTTCTGCTCCTGTCAGAGTCAAGTATCAAACGAGATCCAAGGCTAAACAACAAGAGTCCTTATCTGAGTCAGAATCTGAATGAGATTCTGATTGGAAGGAATTCTTGAGTACATATGTTCCTCCCAAGGAAGAATACCCCTCTTCATAATCAATGAGATCACTTTTCATTGATTTCCCAATAAGGAAGTGAAGAGAATGTCGTGAACTCTTCCATTTCCCTTAGATTCAAATAAGCTAGATTTAGGACTAGCTGTTTTATGTAGGATCCAAGTGAAAAGTTGGAAAGAAACTTATGTAATCAACAATTTTCAATTGAATAAACTCATTATTTAGCTTTGAAATCTTTGTGTTGATTTTTGTCTCAAAATAATTTATGAAAGCATAAAAGAAATAGACAACAAATAATAAACATAGAAATAAATAATGAACACAGAAGATAATTGAATAAGCAACAGAGTACTTAAAAAAAAATATTCAGCAAGTTACAAAACAGATATCAGAACATGATAAACATTAAACAAATAATCAGAACATGTGCTTAGAATCCTAGGGGTTAAGGTTGATCAGGTTGCTGAGGTAATCTTGCATTGATACTTTGAAGAGTTTCCATAATAGCAGCCAGCATAGACGAATGCTCATCAAGCCTTCTTTGAAAATTTTCTTGATTTTCCAATACGTGCTGAGCATACTCTGGTGCATTTCTAGCCAGTTGCTCAAGCCTTGCTTGATCAGCAGCTCTTCTAGCTTCTTCTGCTAGCCTGGCTTGCTCAGCAGCTTGCCTTTCCCTTTCTATACGCTCATCCTCCAATCTTTTTCTTTCCCTCTCCTCAGCTTCCAATCTTTCCCTTTCACGCCTCTCCTCCTCTTCCTTCCTTGCTATCTCATTTCTCAAACTCAAGTCTGTAGTATAAGCTTTTCTGACAGAGCGAATCATGAGTACCAGATTTTTCTCCATAAGGTCACACTCTTTGTCAATGTGTGCTGTGTCAATAGACCTGTGTGGAATGGCACTGGACATTCTCCTAAGATTCTTGTCAGCAGCTTGCAGCAGGCTAGTGATGTCATTTTGAGTTTGGTCAAGAGGTTCATTGATAATTCTTGAGGGTAGGTGAGGTGGGAAAAATATGCAGTCCATAGAGAGATCCTGCAAAAGGTGTTGGAGATGTTGTGATTGGTCAGGAGGGGTTCTTTGTAGGATTTCAAGATTCATAGTCTCATTTATATGTTGAACATGTGTCTTGATAGGTGTAGGTAAATCGCATGAGTTGTCCACAGCCACATGTTGTGGGGATTTCTCATGAACATGTTCGTCAGCATTAAGAGTTTCTGAGGCTTGATCTTGATCAGGTTCTGGTGATTTTTGGTGATCAGGTTCTGATGAAGTATTTTCTGGTGGGATTTGAGGTTCTGGTTGGGTAGTCTCTGGTTCAGTATTTTCTGGTTGAGGTGTTGTTGGTTGTTTTTGAGTGTTCTCATGATGAACAATCTCAGAGTTTGGTTGGGGATCATTTTGTGGTTCATCTTGTTGTGGTGTTGTGGTAGGTATTTCTTGATGATTGGGGGATTGTGCAGGTGGAGGGGAAGGGGTTTTATTAGAATCATCATCAAAAGAGAGTTGAATAGCAGGTGCAGTGCTTGTAGAAGCTTGCGCTGCATCATTGCATATAAAATTAGCCTGAGATTCTGATGGGTGATATAGGATGAGTTTAAACTGCTCTGATGATAGTTGATTCTCAGAAAGGTCAATGACTTTCTCAGAATTAACTCCTTTTAAAATCTTATCAAAAGCATGTTTAACTCTTATTTCAGAAGGGAATTGAAGTCTTATGAAATAATCTCTAAGTCCTTTGCTGCCTCCAAGAAAATTAGAAAACTTACCAGTTTCATTACCATACAGAGTCTGCTGTTCCAGCAGATTGTGAGGATCATTCCTTTTTGGGAGCTTCTTGTGCATATCATCAAATGCAGCTTCACCAATACCACAGTCATAGCTATCCTTCAAAGCATTTTGCTCCCTATTAAACTCTGCAACCTTAGCCAATGCTGCCTGTACAACAGCTGCTTCCTTTTCTTCCTCAGTAAGATCCTTCAGTATCATTTTCTTTGCTCTTGGTTTAGAGGATCTTGGAGCAGTAGTCTTTGTAGTCTTTTGAACCTTAGCAGCTTTCTTCACAGTAGGACTTTTGGCAGCTTTCCTCTTGACTGGTTCAAGTCTAAGAGGCTGTTCCAAAAGCCTTGATTGTCTTACAGTCAGTTTTGTAGGTTCTCCATCTCCTACATCAGCACCTAGCTTTTTCATGAATTCAGCATGTGCTTCTATCACTCTCTTTGCTTCACTATCTCTGATATGTACAAGCCAACTTTCACCAATGCCTTTCTCAGATTCTCTGAGTAACACAGGATGTGTTGGATGAACTATCTCATTGTTCTTCACCAGCTTTAAGTATCTTAATGTAGTACTATTTACAATCTTAGAACTAAGCAAAAAAGTACCTAAGCCAGGAAGATATGGTGTAATAGCATCCAACAAACCACTTTGTGCAAACATGTGGCTCAGTAGTCTTGAATGTCTGACAATAGCTTTGCTTGAGATAATAGACAGACACAGATGATCAAAAATTAGCCTTCCAATATCCACAATATTTCCTTTAGCAACATTATACGTGAACAGCTTCTGAACACTGGATATTTGATCAGTGCCTCCCAATTTGGACAGAATACTTTCAATCAAGATCCTGTAGATGATCTTGCAATTGTTTGTCCATTCAAACTTGTCCTTAGGATTGTTCTTAGGTTTGAATATATATTCATCCACATCAGGACCTGTTTCATCAGAGTGTTTAATTATCACACCATCACGCTTGAGCTTCAGAGCCTCAAGAATGTGGGAGAGTCTGATAGAGATTCTGAATCCAGCCACGAAGGATTCAATCTCTGTAGAGATAAAAGACCTTAATCCCATTTCTTCTGGTGTTCTCTCTTTGAACTCAGGATTTTCCTTCATCTTTTCCTTGACCTTCCTGTCATAAACATCCCTTGTAATAACAGAGGCTTTCATCCAGAATTCCTTTACCATCTCAGTATATGTTGGTCCATTGAGAAGATCAAAATAATATTCCAAACCTTGCTTTTTGTATAGATGGACGACTTCAGCAAAACCGTTTACCCTAATGCTCTCAAGATCAACTGGGTTCTCAATCGCTACATTTAGTTCGTCGTACTTATATGGTCGTTGATCCTTTGCGAACTCTGTAGGGTTGGATTCATTTGGTAGGATCATACATGTTCTATTCAAGAATGTTGATGAGGATGCCATGGATGAAATTTGGAATTTAGGGTTTCTAAAGAGGGAGAAAGAAATTGCTCTGTGTTTTAGAAGAATGAAAGTGTAGGTTGTGAGAGTGCAAAAGTGTGAATGTGAACAGTTAGTGTGTTTAAATAGAAACTTACGCGCAAAAACAAGTACACAAACACAGGGGTAGTAGAGTATTTTACCACAATTGGAAATTAGAAATGCTAATCATCATTAACCAACTTCTTTATCTTCTTACAACAAAACATGTGTATTAGAAGATTGTTAAATAACTGACACGTAAGTTTGAGAAAACGAAAGGGTTTTTACAAAAGATTTTTACTCACGCGCCAGAACCATTTACCTTCTAATCAGATTCTGATAGCATGTCAGAAGATACTCTCATCACAACTTCTGATACAGAAGGTTCTGATGACTTCATCGTCTGATCGCTATTAGATTCTCACAAACTCAATTTTTCATTAGAGTCTAAGTTGATCAGAGATTTCCATCATGTTAAGATTCTTTTTGATAAAATCAAAACGTTCAACAGCTAAAGGTTTTGTAAAGATATCAGCCCATTGATTTTCAGTTTCAATGAACTTGAGATCAATTACCCCTTTTTGAACATAGTCTCTGATGAAATGATGTTTAATCTCAATATGCTTAGCTCTTGAATGTAAAATAGGGTTTTTAGAAAGGTGAATAGCTGCAGTATTGTCACAATATAAAGGAATATTGTTACTGCTGATTTGATAATCTTCCAATTGATATTTCATCCAGAGTAGTTGTGTACAACATTTAGCTGCTGATATGTATTCAGCTTCTGCTGTTGACATAGCTATGGTGGTTTGCCTTTTACTAGCCCATGAAATTAAATTCTCACCAATAAACTGGCAGTTACCACTGGTGGATTTTCTTTCAATTCTATCACCAGCATAGTCAGCATCACAGAATCCAATCAGCTTGTAGTCATTGGATTTCTGATACAGTAATCCAATGTTACAAGTAGCTTTCAAATACCTAAAGATTCTCTTCACAGCAGTGAGATGAGATTCTCTAGGATCTGATTGAAATCTTGCACACAAACAGACACTGAATAAAATGTCAGGTCTTGAGGCAGTTAGATAAAGAAGAGATCCAATCATACCTCTATACAGCTTCTGATCAACCTTGCCTTCAGACTCTTCTTTGCCTAGACTTGATGTAGGATGCATTGGAGTATTCATGGGTTTGCAATCTTCTAAGTTGAACTTCTTCAGAAGATCCTTTATATATTTGGATTGATGAATGAATGTTCCTTTCTCTGTTTGATTTATTTGAATACCAAGAAAGAACTTCAATTCTCCCATCATGCTCATTTCAAACTCATCCTGCATAAGCTTAGAAAAATTCTTGCAAAGAGTGGCATTAGTTGATCCAAAAATGATATCATCAACATATATTTGAATGATTAAAATGTCTTTCTTAAGGGTCTTTTTGAAAAGTGTGTTGTCAACTTGCCCTTTTTCAAAACCATTGTCAACCAAAAAAGTACTCAATCTCTCATACCAAGCTCTGGGAGCTTGTTTGAGTCCATAGAGTGACTTCTTTAGTCTAAACACATGATCAGGGTTTGTCAAATCTTCAAAACCAGGAGGTTGTTTGACATACACTTCTTCAGATATGACACCATTTAGAAATGCACTTTTCACATCCATTTGATATAGAGTAATACCATTATTGACTGCATAAGATAAAAGTAACCTGATTGCTTCCAGTCTTGCTACTGGAGCATATGTTTCAGTGAAGTCAATTCCTTCTTGTTGACTGTATCCTTGTGCAACAAGTCTTGCTTTGTTCCTTGTGACTTCACCTTGTTCATTCAATTTGTTTCTGTATACCCATTTTGTTCCAATAATGTTCTTATGCTTGGGTTTGGGTACCAGATCCCACACATCATTTCTCTTGAATTGATTTAACTCTTCTTCCATTGCAACTATCCAAGCATCATCTGATAGAGCTTCACTTGTTGTCTTGGGTTCAATTAAGGAAACTAATCCAAATAATGATTCTTCAACTCTGAAGTTTGACCTTGTTTTTCTTGGACTATTCTTGTTTCCTAAAATGAGCTCTTCAGGATGTGATGATCTATATTTGAATGTGTTCCTTGGAATATCAGATTCTTCAGGGTTATCATCAATAGTTTGATGTTCTTGAGCAGCATCAGAAGGTGCATCTTCTTGAGCTTCAGAGTCTTCTATAGATTCTATGTTGTTATCATACTCTGGAGCTTCATCTTCTGACTCATCAGATCCTGACAAATCTTTAACAGGCTCTGACTTTTTATCATCAGGCTCTTTGTCATCAAACTTTACGTGCATTGATTCTTCCACTATATTAGTTTCAGAATTATACACCCTGTATGACTTAGAGCGTTCAGAGTATCCAATGAAGATACCCTTACAGGCTTTAGAGTCAAATTTCTTAAGATGGACTTTGTTATTCAGAATGTAACATGTACAACCAAATTGATGAAAATAAGAAATATTGGGTTTTCTTCCCTTAAAGAGTTCATATGTTGTTTTGTTCAAAATAGGTCTTATATAGATTCTATTCTGGATATAACAAGCAGTGTTAACAGCTTCTGCCCAAAAGAATTTTGCTAAATTATTTTCATGCATCATGGTGCGTGCCATTTCTTGTAAAGATCTATTCTTTCTCTCAACAACTCCATTTTGTTGTGGAGTTCTAGGAGAAGAGAATTCATGGAGAATTCCATGTTCTTCACAAAATTTTTCAAAAGGTTCATTTTCAAATTCACCACCATGATCACTTCTTACTTTCAAAATTTTTGAATTCTTTTCATTTTGAATCTGGGTGCAGAAGATGCTGAACACTTCATATGTATCATCTTTATTTCTCAGAAATTTTACCCAAGTCCTTCTACTATAATCATCCACAATACCTAATCCATATTTCTTACCATTGATTGAGGCAGTGCTAACTGGTCCAAAAAGATCAATGTGTAAGAGTTCCAAAGATCTAGTAGTAGAGACAATGTTCTTGTTCTTAAAAGAACTTTTGACAATTTTTCCTTTTTGACAAGAACCACAAAGTGAGTCTGAGTGATATTTTATTTTTGGAAGGCCTCTGACAAGATTGTCCTTGCTAAGCTTAGAAATTAATCTCCAGTTAGCATGACCCAATCTTTTATGCCAGATCCATTTTTCATCACTCAGTGTCAAAAGACAAAACACTTGTTGTTCCTTTAAATCAGAAAAATTGACTTTGTACACATTGCCTTTTCTATTTCCCTTGAAAACAATGGATTGATCAGAGTTTCTAAGTACAGTACATGAATCCTTATTAAACATAACATCATAATTACTATCACACAATTGACTTATGCTAAGTAAGTTATGATGTAGTCCATCTACTAACCAAACATCAGAAATTGACAAAGAAGAATTACCAACTGTACCTATACCAATGATCCTTCCCTTATGGTTGCCACCAAACCCTACTGTTCCTCCCTCTTGCTGATTCAGGGTGTGGAATAAGAGCTTGTCTCCTGTCATGTGACGTGAGCAGCCAGAGTCCAGATACCATGAGCTTTCTTTTCTTCTTTGGGTGCATACCTGCAGCATACACTATTTCAGATTTTGGTACCCATACTCTGATGGGTCCTTTTTGGTTAGTTTTGAGAATCTTATCCTTCTTGTTAGAATAATCAGAAGATCTGGAGTCAACTGAGCCTTTAGAAAATTGTTTAGGCTTATGTTGTCTCTGAGACTTTCCTCTTGAGTGTGTCGGAGAACCAGTTACCAAGTTTGCCTTAGAAGTACTAGTTCCCCGCTTATCAACAGGCTTTGATACTTTGACAGCTTTAACTTGAGTAGACATGGGTACTGATGTGAGGGGAACCTTAGTTTTAGAAGACTTAGGTTCAGAAGATGAGTTATCTTTTGATACCTTATCTTGTGGTTCCAAGCTCACAAGAGTACCAGACACAGTCAGAGGTTCTGATGTACTCTTAGTGAAGTTTGAATAAGATTCTGATGGTGACTTGCTCAACACGACAGGTTTACTTAATTTTCCCACATCAGGACATGTAAGAGAACCAAGTCCTTGTCTTTTATAATAGTTGCTAAGTCCACCATGAATTACAGAAGTTACCCTAGTCTTATCTATGTTATGGTGCACAAACTCTTGTAGAGAGATTTCATACTCGTCATAAGGTTTGTGACATGTTCTGCATCCAGTCTCAAGCACCTTAATTGTTTTAAGAGATTTTTGATAGTTTGCTTGAGTCTGGGTGAGATTTTCATTGAGGAGCTTCATTTTTTGTTTGCAAAAATCTAACTCACTCAATTTTTCCATGTACTTCACCATTACATCTTTCAAAGCTTTGGTCATTTGAGTATTAGACATTTTAGATATTACCTCATCAATGTCGTCAGTATCAGACTCTGAATCATTTTCATTGTCTGACTCACCAATGGCCATAAGCGCTAGGTTTGCTTCCTTAGAGTCTTCATCCTCAGATAGTTCATTAATATCCTCCCATGTTGTCATCAGACTCTTCTTGGCTTTGTTCTTGATCATACTCTTTCTTCCTTTACCTTTGGAGTTGAGTTCAGGACAATCAGCCATGAAGTGTCCAGGCTTATGACAATTGAAACAATTTTTTGTGTCATCCTTCTTCTCTTTGTTGGTGTTGTTTCTTGATCCAGATCCTCTGCCTTGAAATTTTTTGCCCTTCCTTAGTGACCACTTTTGAAAGTATTTGGACAAGAGTGCAAAGAAATCATCATCTGATCCTTCCTCTTGATTATCTATGGAAGATTCCTCTGCTTCAGATTCTACAACTTTGGCTTTCAGAGCCTTAGATGAAACTGAAATAGATGGCAAGGCCACAGATTTTAGCTTCTTCTGAGGCTCATCAGAAGATAGTTCAATCTCATGACTCATGAGTGAACTTATCAATTCTTCCAAGCCAAGTTTGTCCAGATCTTTAGCTTCTTGGATAGCTGTTACCTTAGGCCTCCACCTTGAGGGTAAGCTTCTCAAAATCTTCCTTACATGATCAGAGGTTGTATAACTTCTCTTTAGAACTTGGAGACCAGCCACAAGAATTTTGAATCTAGAATACATTGATTCAATTGTCTCATCATCCTTCATTCTAAATAGTTCATACTGTTGGATCAAAAGAGTAGCCTTTGCCTCTTGAACCTGTTTGTTCCCTTCATATGTGGAACACAAGGAGTCATAGATGCTCTTGGCAGTGGATTTGTCTGTAATCTTGAGGTACTCATCATGAGTTATACATCCAATGAGAAGATCCTTAACCTTGTGATGCTTCTTGTAAAGTTTCTTGTCTGTAGGAGTGAACTTCTTTCTTTCTTCAACAGATAACCTTCCCTTTTCATCTAGTCCTTGGAAAGTTACCCCTTCTTCAACTAAGTCCCAAAGTTCATCATCTAAACCAATAAGATGACTGTAGATTCTATCTTTCCACCAAGAAAAAGTAGATGCATTTCCATTGAACTTTGGTGCTTTGTTGCTTGACTTTTCTTCAACATCATAGTCATGTGGAACTGATTTCAAGCTACCACTTGGAGTTTCAGTCATAGTGTCTTTCAACAGGAAACTGTCTCACTGTTAGGTGATTAAAAACAGAACCAGACTCTTGATGCCAATTGAAGGTGTGAAAAACACAAGAAGGGGGGGTTGAATTGTGTTTTTGGTAAATTAAAATTTCTTCTAAGTTACAGAGAACTTATCAGAGTTTGCAGCGGTTTAGAAATCAAAACACAATCAAGAATAACTTTGAAGGTAGAGAGAAGGAGAGAAAGATAGAGACAGAGATTTTTATACTGGTTCCCCTCACAAACCGAAAGTACGTCCAGTCCTCTTGTACTTCCAAGAGAGTTCACTATAATCACCAAAGATTACAATTGCTCAAGCACACAAGCAAGAGACTTCCAATGCTCAAGTATACAAACAAGAGACTTCCTAATGCTCAAGCACGCAGGCAAGAGACTTCAATACACAAGTTTAGAAAAACAGAGTCTGAACAATTGATATAAAGATCAATGTTCAGTTACAAATTAAATACAACTTTTGATACAAGACTTAACTTAGAATCTTAATACAAAATTCTAAGGTTCAACTAATGAATTAACAGAAGCTGAAACTGGAGTCTTGGATTTTGAATATGAGTTCAAGTTGTATTTGCAGTTTTGTGCTTTTAGGATGAATTTAGCAGAGTAACATCTCTTTTCAAATTGTTCAAGTGTCGTGTCCCAAAGCTTCAAACTTGCTCCAATTTATAGATGAAGATGGAGCGTGTTTGATTTGAATTTGATACGGTGAGATTGCGCCAGCTGTAGATTGTACCTTTGATATCCAAATTAGGTAACCTTGTATGCGATCAATCTTGGAGAGAAAGATTTATCTAAATCAGGTAAAGAGTTCGTACAATAGTACAAACGTCACTATTCTGTGGATAAGGTTGATTCCATCAGCTTTTGGAATGTCAGAGTATAATCATTGATGCAGAGAATGTTCTTCTGACAAAACGGCTCTCACTGCTCTTATCAGAGTCTGATATGCATCTTCTGATGAATAAAATTTGCATCCTCTGATGAACCAAATATGCATCTTCTGATGTCTTCAAGTTCTGATCAGAGTTTGCTTTGCCATATCAGAGCTTCCAATGTGCTTTAAATGAATATAAAAATTAACTTGAATATCTGCACACTTGGATTAAATAATTAGTATACCCTATTGTATATTAATACTTTTGTTATCATCAAAACTTAATTGGATCATGTCAGAACCTCTTTTGTTCCAACATCCTCTGCAGTCCTCTAGCTCTCTACCTATCACATGCCAACAATTAAATTAATCTAATTGATAGCATAAACTTCTCAATCATTAGATTAATACAATGACTGTCTTTTGACTGAAGAGTTATTGGACTGTAGTCATTAGGGATCTGCATGGTTAGGTTTTGGAGGAAAACTGAATTAAACTGAACCAAATTGTTTTAAAATTTATAATAACCGAACCAAATTGAACAGTTTGTCTTTAAAATTGAACTGAACTGAACTGTTAAAGTGGTTCGGTTTTATGGTTTTAAACCAAACCATAACTAACTTTTCACTAAAAAAATTGAACCAATAAACCGAACTGTTAATCATGAACCAAACCGAACTGTTTGAGTTTGGTTTTAAAATTGTTGGTTATAGTTCAGTTTTTTTGGTTCAGTTCAGTTTAGAGACAGTTCGGTTTAGTTTTTTGGTTTTTTTGCTCATCCCTAGTCAGAGTAGGCGAGAGATTCTTTGTATTTTTTTTTATAACTTCAATATTGTTTTCTTTATTGTTGCCATTTTATTTAACTAACTAAAATGGGGCTATGAATTAAGGAATAATGGAGATGCAAGACTAGATCTCTCCAATTGGTGTTTGCTAAGTGGTCCACCGTGGACAAGTGATCTATCGAATACAAATTTTACAAAATGTACTGATAGATTGAAAGTTTATATCATATGGATCATTCATAATTTCTTTTTAGAAAAATTGAAAATCATTTGATATTTTACTGGGATTTATCAAGATTTACAGTATTTAATAAACCATTAATCTTGATTGGTATCAATAACATACCAAATGATTTTCAATTTTTCTAAAATTTTCTATAGATGATCTATATGATATAAACTTTCAATCCAACAGTGAATTTTGTAAAATTCGTGTTCGTTGTAATATTATTCATAACTAGTCCACCATGGACAACTTGATGAGGTGGTCCATATTAGAATTTACCTAGTGTATATAAATTATCCTCGATCTCGACTCCAAAGTAATGTGAGATTTTTAAATTGGCACCAGAAACTATACTAGTAAAAAAAATTGATTACTATATACTCCCTCCGTTTATTTTTAATTGTCTTTTATTATCTTATTTAGCGTTTCTTTATAATTGTCCTTTTTGTATTTTATGGGTATGATTTGTCAATTATACCCTTTGTCAATTGCTCTTATCTTTTTCCATAAAACCAATTAATGCTATATATTTGGAAAACTAAATTTTATTTTTTTAAAATTTTTGTTGGTACATAACATATTAAATTTTGTCTTTTTTATAATATATTAAATTTATTGGAAAGAGAAAATGTGGACAAAAAAATAGGATTTTGTTGGTGGATTAAAACAAGGGTATAATAGAAAGATAATGTGCAAAAATACATTTCCTTAATTTGGTGTTATCATTCTAAAAAGACAATTAAAAAAAAACGGAGGGAGTATATAGTACTGCACCCAAGCCAACCCATAACAATACATATATTTATGGAATTTTTTTTTCTGCTACCCCTACCTTTATCCTTCTACCCCTACAAACAATTCAATATTCCAATTTTACCTTGTTATTATTTAACATCACCCTTACAAAAAAAAATTCAACACCCAAAAGCTTTTCGGAAAACTTATGTTAAAATTTTTGATAGGAAAGATTTCACACAAGAAACATTTCATATGTTCCGAAAACTATAACAACAAACCAATAAGTATTTAGAACTCTTTCGTTTGAGAAATTTTTTCCCGAATTTTTCATTAAGTATGCGGAACTCTTTTTCCAACTTTTTTGGTATTTGTAACTCATTATTGGTTTGTGGTTGTAGTTTTCGAAACACATTTTCCAAGTGTTCTAGTTTGGAATATTCGCTACTGGAAATTTTAACATAAGTTTTTCGGAAAAAAATTGTGGGTATTGAATTATTTTGTTATAAGGGTGATGTTAAATAATAAAAGGGTAAAATTGGAATATTGAATTGTTTGTAGGGGTAGAGCGATAAAGGTAGGGGTATGAATTTTTTTTCCATTTATTATTAAGGGTCCGTTTGCATTGACTTGTTTTTGAGCTTCTGCGAAATAACTTATGCAAATAAATAAGCTTTTATGTATTATTATTATTATAAGTTTTTAGGTAGTTTAAATTTATGAGAAAACAACTTATAAAAAGACAATTTTTGTCAATGAAAACTTAAGAATTAATGTAACGCCCCAATATTTTATATATGTATCTTATTGATTTATAATTTCATAAATAAATTCTATTTATTTTATTATTTGATGAGATGGTGATTATTTTAATTTTACTAAACTAATTTGTGAGTTTTGAAATCAAGTATATATTAGCCTTAATTTTGATAAAGTCAAAATTGAATAAGTTTTGAGGTTATGTTTTAACTTTGATACATGAGATTTTAGTGAGAGATAATTAAAATATGGATAGACATAGTGATACAAAAGTCAATTGATCCTTGGGAATTGAATGAATGTAAATGAGGACTATTCTCTCTTGATAAGCTCACGCCAAAACCAGCACTTTCCTGACTATGAATTTCCTTCATCTTTTAATGAAATTTGAATGCCTTGTTATTGCATTAATCATTGCTATTTACTCACGTTTATTTCAAAAACAAAAACGTAATTGCAATTTAATTTCACTTTATTTGGCATAAATGTGGTATATGTTCTATTTCTTCATGATGCCTTTTCTACAATGGTTGATTAGCAAAACAAACTTGAACGTAGTCACACGTCCTCTAAATGTGCTATGTTCCTCACAATATTCTATCATTTTCTAAATCCTAAACTACACATCTCCAATATTTCATCTTATTCACCATACGTGATTATTCACTTTCAACCGTCGGATCATCGAAAAGAATATGGAAGCGAGAGATGTCATGTGTGTATTGTAGCTGAGAATTTAGGCTAGTAATGTGCTTGAAAGGAAAGCGTTTGAGGTAAGGGCTTTTTCCCCATACACTCGTACTACGTAGGAATTATGTTATGAGATAGTAGTAGGACCTTTATCTTTTGGAGGATATTAAAATGAACTAATTTAAAGAAATTAATTTGATTGTTTTGTGTGATTATTGTGTGTTTTGTTGTGGAGGACTATATTTGATTTTTATGATGTTGTCGTTGTCAATCTCATTTGATTTTGTTGGTTCATGTTGTTATTAAGTCGTTGCTAATGATGTTGATAAAATGACGTTGTTAATGATGTTGTTGTTGAGTCTATTATATGCTCTCATGCATTCATTAATATGTCCAATGACGTTGTTTATCGGTGTTTTATAAATGATGTTGAGAATGACGTTGTTTACCGGTGTTGTATATATGGTGTTGAGAATGACGTTGTTTACCGGTGTTGTATAAATGACGTTGTGTCCTTCATGACATAAAACTGAATATGGCGTTGCTATTGGTACCACATGCATTTAGTGAGTCTAAGCGCATTGCATGCACTTTAGTGAAGTTGTGTTTTATTAATGAAGTTGCGTTTTATCTATTGGGTGTGCTCATATGTATAATTTGTTAATTGTGAGTTGTGTTGTTGTATTCCTTTGATGGTGTTTTAATGTGTTTCTCTATATGATTGATTACGAGACATCCGCCTACTTTTTGGAAAATAAATAATTATATATTTTTCTAAAATCTTTTGATTGGTGAAGTGTTTTGTTATTATTTTATGACATTTTTCTTACGGTGAGTATGATTCAATTTGGATAAGGAAATTGACCCTTTACAATTAACATTTTAGGTACTGAAGAAGATGCTTGTTTGATGATTTGATTCGAAGCGTGTACGGGTCAAAAATGAGTTTTTGTAAATTGAAATTTTATGTAACGAATGGCCTGTTGAGATGTCTATTTTATTTTATTTTATTTTGTAAATAAAGTTATTTTTTAATAATTTATTTATTAAAAATTCGGGCTGTTACAATTAACACTAAAATTTATTTAAGTTATTTTCATAAGCTAAAAAATAAGCTAAATCCAAACGGGACCTGTACCGGATAAAATAATTTAGGCCCAATTGGTGAAAGGCCCAACTTGCCATAAGCTCAACCCGCCATATCCAGCCCACATCGCCAAACAGCACGTGCCCCTCCATGTGGACCACGATCTCTCCTAAGGCTATGTACCACGCATAAAAAACATGGGCAAATAAGCGGTTACATGGATTGGCGCCAAATACATACCCCACTTTCCCCATGAGGGATCATGGCCCTGAGAATAACCGTCACTCATCCCACCACTTGAGGAGAGATCGTGGGATCATGGGAAGGGAGAAAAAACTACCTTCTCAGCTCTATAAATACAACCCCCAAAGCAAAATCGAAGGCAGGCAATATCACCATATCACACCATTGCATAACCATAGCATTCAGCAAATATACACCCCCTAGTGTTCTATCAGGAACATTTGGCGCCCACCGTGGGGCCCTGGTAAAACGTTTCCCAGGCCTCAGAACATAACCAAAAAACACCTCAACAATCAATGGCAGGAGGTGCTCCTAACCACGAGAACCAACCTAATTTGCAAGCAGCGATTAACGAGATACGTCGCCTCCAAGCGGAGGTCGCCGAAATCCAGAAGGACAAGGCGGAAGAAATAGCCAGAACAGAAGAGGAAGACAACATCGAGGTTTCACAGCCACTTGCACAGCAACTATGGGATGCTCAAGTCCCACCAAACTTCAAAATACCGCAACTCCCAAGCTTCGATGGCAAAACGGACCCCTTAGAACACCTAATGGCAGTTGGCACTCAAACTGCCATCCTCGGAGCAGAAGAACATTTGAAGTGCAAGCTGCTGTCGAGCACGTTTAAGGACGCCGCTTTACGTTGGTATATGAACCTTCCCAAGAATTCCATAACGGGATACCAAGATTTCCATCGAAAACTCATCCACCAGTTTTCAGGGAGTAAACACATACAAGTAACCGCCACGAACATGTTCAGCCTAAGACAAAAAAGCTCGGAAACCCTCAGAGAGTATCTGGCGCGTTTCAGTGAGGCCACTATCAAGGTTTCAAATCCAAACCAGGAGATGTTCGTGGCCGCCTTTCACAATGGACTGCGAGCAGGGCACTTTAATGAATCATTGGCGCAAAAACCCGCCGAGCTATGCAAGAGGTTATGAAACGAGCCGAATGCTATATCAAAGGCGAGGAAAGCAACGCAGAAAAGCAATCAAGAGACCACAAAGAAAGAGCTCCAGAATCAGGAAGTAGCAGGTACCCAGACTATCAGAGGCGGCGCTGGCCTAGCAAAGATCATAGAACCCCGCGGAGCAACGGAGGCTCATACTACCCACCAAGGAGAGCCAGCAAACCATTCGAAGAATACGCACCGCTCAACAGAGCCAAGGTGCACATCCTTGATGAAATCCTGCAGGCAGGGTTAGCAAAGCGTCCCCCCGTCCCTGACCGCCAGTACACCATGGGGCGAAACGAAAATGAATGGTGTCATTATCATCGTTGTAAAGGCCATGACACGGAGAAATGCTTTCGGCTCAAAGACCTCTTAGAAGAATTAATAAGAAGCGGACACCTAAAGAAATTTATAGAAAGAGCAGCCCAAGACAACAAGGCTAGGCAAAGATCGCCAAGATCACCACGCGATCCGCCAACAGAAGAGGCAAGGGAAAAAGATCAGCCCAGAATCGCTGTTAATAAAATAGCAGGGGGATTCGCAGGCGGCGGAAACTCCAACAACGCCAGAAAGCGCTATGTAAGAAAGTCAGAGCGAGAATCAGCCATGATAGGACATGTGTCTTTCCCCCCAGCCCCAGATTTGTCCTTTTCACCTAAAGACGCCACAGACATCGTCCCACATGACGACGACCCACTGGTAATTCAAGTACAAATCCTGAACTGCGACGTCAAACGAGTCTTAATTGACTCCGGAAGCTCAGCCGACATAATATACTGGGACGCCTTCAAGGCGATGCAGCTTTCGGGCGAGCAACTACAACCATACCACGGGACACTCGTAGGGTTCACTGGCGATCAGGCAGAAGTGATGGGATACATCACGCTATTAACAACTTTCGGCGAAAAGGAGAACTCAAAAGCTGTCAAGGTGAGGTACCTGGTGGTACGCACCCCTTACGCGTCCTACAACATAATCATCGGGAGACCAACATTCAACGCGTTAGGCGCAGCCATGTTCACTCTATATCTCGCCATGAAATACCCTTTAGACAATGGCGGAGTAGGAACGATAAGAGGCGATCAGATCCTGGCACGCCAATGCTACGAATCGAGCCTCAAAATAAAGAAGAAGGAGCTAAGCAGGCTCAGCGTAAACAACACCAACACACAGGAAGCGGCAGAGTTTGATCCAAGGGAGGATTTTCAAGAAAGACGAGTAAGCCCCATTGAAGAACTAGAAGAAGTGCAGATAGGAGAGGAACAACACCAGACAACCAGTATCGGCACCACCATGGATCCTAAGGAAAGGGAAGAGGTCCTCACCATCCTTAAGAAAAATGTGGACCTCTTCGCCTGGAAGCCGGAAGACATGCCAGGAATCGATGAAACGGTAATCACTCACAAGTTAGCCATTGCAAGCAACGCCAAACCAGTGATCCAGAGAAAGAGGAAACAGGGCGAGGAGAGAAGGACAACAGTAGATGAAGAAGTGGCGAAGCTGATAAAGGCCCAGTTCATCGAGGAAATCAAATACCCGGAGTGGCTCGCCAACATAGTCATGGTAAAGAAGAACAACGGCAAATGGAGGATGTGCGTGGACTTCACCGATCTAAATAAGGCGTGCCCCAAAGATCCTTACCCCCTACCTAGCATCGACAGACTCATAGATGGCGCCTCAGGCTACAAAACCCTCAGTTTTATGGACGCATACTCTGGCTACAATCAGATAAAGATGAACGCGGCAGATGCGCCAAACACAGCCTTCATGACTAACACCTGCAACTACTTTTATAAAGTCATGCCCTTTGGCCTCAAAAACGCAGGCGCCACCTACCAACGTTTAATGGATAGGGTGTTCTCACAACAAATTGGAAGAAACTTGGAAGTATACATCGACGACATGGTCGTCAAAACCCCTGAGATGGGTAATCACAGTGAGGACTTGGCCGAAATCCTAGCCTCAGTAAGGAAGTATAACATGAGGCTTAACCCCGCAAAGTGTTCTTTTGGCGTCCAAGCAGGAAAATTCTTAGGATTGATGTTGACAAGGCGCGGAATAGAAGCAAACCCTGAGAAATGTCAGGCGATAATATACATGCGAAGCCCAACATCGGTAAAGGAGGTACAACAGCTAACAGGGCGAATATCAGCACTATCCAGATTTTTATCTTGTGCGGGTGAGAAATCTTGTCACTTTTTCGCAGCTCTCAAGAAGGGAGAGAGGTTCGCTTGGAATGATCAGTGCGAAACGACGTTTGGTAAGCTAAAAGAATTCTTATCGTCATCACCAGTGTTAACACGCCCCCACCAGGGTACGCCTCTTGTCCTATACCTCGCCGTATCAGACAGCGCTCTGAGCTCCGCCCTAGTACAGGAAGTAGAAGGTGAGGAAAAGCCCGTTTACTTCGTAAGCAAGACACTCAGAGGAGCGGAATTGAGATACCAGAAGCTGGAGAAACTATCGTTAGCAGTAATAGTCACCGCAAGAAGGCTTCGCCAATATTTCCAGAGCCACAAAGTAATAGTCAAGACAGACTATCCCATTAAGCAGGTACTTAAGAAACCAGATCTAGCAGGACGTATGGTGGCGTGGTCAATCGAGCTATCAGAATTCGATTTAACATTCTCACCAAGGGGAAGCATTAAATCACAAATATTGGCGGATTTCATCCTCGAGATGACCTCGCCTCCAGAAGAGGAAGACAAGCTACCATGGACGCTTTCAGTGGATGGCGCGTCGAATATAAAGGGAAGCGGAGCAGGCGTAATCCTAGAAGGGCCAGATGGAGTACTCATAGAACAATCTTTGCGATTCGCCTTTAAGGCGAGCAACAACCAAGCGGAGTATGAGGCCCTCATAGCAGGAATGAAATTAGCCAAAGAAATGGAAGTTACAGATCTACGGGCTAAAAGCGACTCACAGCTGGTAACCAACCAAGTATCCGGAGAATACCAGACAAAAGACCCACAGCTGATCAGGTATTTAGAGAAAGTACGAAGCCTGGCGTCACAATTTAAGCATTTTGAGTTGGTCTACGTGCCCAGAGAACAGAACGCCAGAGCTGACCTCCTCTCCAAACTAGCTAGCACCAAAAAGCCAGGGAATAACAGGACGGTCATCCAAGAAACAATAGCCAAACCCAGCGCAGAAACGGCTGATCTATTCATGGTGGTGGAAGGTAGCGACTGGCGATATCCTTTGATCAGATACCTACAGAACGAAGCCCTGTCGGAAGAGAAGGAGGAAGCAGCGAGACTCAAAAAGACAGCAACCCACTACAAGCTGTACAAGAGGGGATTCTCAGCTCCAATGTTACTTTGTGTGGGCGAGCTGGAATCGCGAAGAATCATGAAGGAAATCAACGATGGATCATGTGGAAACCACATTGGCGGAAGGTCACTAGCAGGGAAGGTCATAAGAGCGGGGTTCTTTTGGCCAACAATCCTACAGGACGCAAAAAGCTACGTCCGAGCATGCGATAAATGTCAAAGGTACGCCGAGCTTCACCACGCCCCAGGCGAGCCTCTGAAAACAGTCATGTCCCCATGGCCATTCTTCATGTGGGGAGTTGACATCTTAGGACCCTTCCCCGCTTCTGTGGGACAAGTTAAGTTCTTATTAGTAGCAGTGGACTACTTCACCAAATGGATCGAGGCGGAGCCGGTAGCTACAATATCATCTGAAAAGGTAATAAGCTTTTACTGGAAGAAAATTATATGCAGATTTGGACTCCCCAAATTCATCGTCTCAGATAACGGAACGCAATTCACCAGTGAAAAAGTAGTTCAGTTCTGCGAAGGCTATGGTATACGAAATACTTTTGTGTCGGTAGAACACCCTCAGTCAAACGGACAGGCGGAGTCAGCAAATAAAGTGATCCTAAAGGCCATAAAGAGGAAGTTAGAAAGAAGAGACAGGAGCTGGGCAGAACCATTAACAGCAATCCTTTGGTCATATCACACAACAGTCCAATCATCAACGGGCGAGACCCCGTTCAAAATGGTGTATGGATCGGACGCCATGTTACCAGTAGAAATAGATCCCCCGAGCTGGAGGCGAGAAACAGTAACGGCAGCAGAAAACAAAATGGCGCTCGAAGAGAACCTAGATCTACTAGAAGAAGTAAGGGAAGCTGCACACTTCAGAGAATTCACAATGAAACAAAGAGCATCCCAGAAGTACAACACAAGGGTGATGCCCAGGAGCTTCGTTGAAGGCGACCTAGTTCTCAAGCGACCAATGGGTAAGGACAAAGGGGGAAAGCTCGCCCCAAATTGGGAAGGACCATTCAGGATACGAGAAGTATTCGGAGGAGGAGCATACAGGCTGGAAACATTAAAGGGCGAAGCGATGCCCATGACGTGGAACGTATCAAACCTCAGGTTCTACTACAGTTGAACCATAGGGAGCAGCAGTAGCATAGCTGTAGTTTATCATTTTGTCTTTCTTTATCGCAACTTATTTTCATTTTCTCATTATTGTACTTACTCTTGAACTAAATTTATCAATGAAAAAGGCGATAGGACACTCTTTTCTCATGCAAGGGCAGGAGTTTTTATCGAGGCCTGTCGTCCATTCTTAAAAATCTCGTTTCGTTCCCTTAGCGACATCTCAATAAAAAGCCGAAACAAAAAGAAAAAACGCCATCATGTAAGGCTAAGGCTTTGGCATAATATAAAATTCAACTCGCCATGTAAGTCTAAGGCCTTGGCGTAGTTTTAAAATCGAAGGCGCCATGTAAGACTAAGGCTTTGGCGTAATATAAAATTCAACTCGCCATGTAAGTCTAAGGCCTTGGCATAGTTTTAAAATCGAAGGCGCCATGTAAGTCTAAGGCCTTGGCGTAGTTTGAAAATCGAAGGCGCCATGTAAGACTAAGGCTTTGGCGTAATATAAAATTCAACTCGCCATGTAAGTCTAAGGCCTTGGCGTAGTTTTAAAATTGAAGGCGCCATGTAAGACAAAGGCTTTGGCGTAATATAAAATTCAACTCGCCATGTAAGTCTAAGGCCTTGGCGTAGTTTTAAAATCGAAGGCGCCATGTAAGTCTAAGGCCTTGGCGTAGTTTGAAAATCGAAGGCGCCATGTAAGACTAAGGCTTTGGCGTAATATAAAATTCAACTCGCCATGTAAGTCTAAGGCCTTGGCGTAGTTTTAAAATCGAAGGCGCCATGTAAGTCTAAGGCCTTGGCGTAGTTTTAAAATCGAAGGCGCCATGTAAGACTAAGGCTTTGGCATAATATAAAATTCAACTCGCCATGTAAGTCTAAGGCTGTGGCGTAGTTCCAAAAGTAAGAGCTTTAGCAACGCAAAGGCAACAAACAAATCAAAAGGGAAACGTCCATTAAAAAGCCATTAAAAAGGCAACAAGCAAGCATAGCATGCCCGAAGGATTACATCAAAAAAGAAAAAACAAAATCAACAAGAGAAAACTACTCCATTCCTAAAGGGCACTACTTGGGGGGCTGTGTCCCCGGAGGTTTTGCAACCTTCATCTTAGGCTCGACTGTAACCTGCGAACCGTTCTCCTCTTCAGAGGTGTAACCACTATGATAAAATTCTTGAGGATTATGAGTCCTCAAAAACTCAGCATAGTCTTCATCCACATAATCAGAACTAGAAGAATCTTGCAGAACCACAACCGGAGGATAGTCTTCCTCGGGACGATACGTCTTCAGGAACTTCGCATAATCCTCATCTATCTCATCAGAGCTCGAAGAATCCGGCGGAAGCCGGGGATTCTTCAGCGTAGCCTCCTTCAGCTCTTGAACACGCCTGGACCTACGGCTGGGTTCACCCAATTTCTTCTTCCCCTTCAGAGCGCTAGACTCTGCAACTGTAGTTTTCTTTGAGCTCTTTCTGGCCATCGGAAAATTAGGGTTCTTAGGAAACTTATGAAAAACAAACAAGAGGAAACCCGTATTTATAATAGGGCACTATACCCAAAAAAGAGTAACTGAACTCCGCAATAAATATGGAAGAGCAGTTACAACTACCTATTTATGGGGAAGCACGTATATCAAGGGTAATGGATAGTCACGAAGGTGAAACGCATATACCAACAATAACGTCAGAAGAAAAGCAATAAATATCTCCAGGCTTACAAAATTCTTTATCATGAAGACATTAACAAAAAGGCGATCATAAATTGAAGAGATAAGAAGGCGAGACTAACACAACTTCAAAATTATACCTCATGAAAATCCAGATAATATTACAAAAAGGCCAATCCAGAGGGCCAGAACAAGAGTAATTTAAAAATTATACAAAATACAGATACATAGTAAAAAAGCAAGGGAAAACTCTAGGCTGGGAGGCGAGACACCAACTTTCCGCCTTCAACCTTTTTGAGGAAGTCCGCCTGGGCGAGCACATCACCATCAATCTCAGGGAATAAAACTTTGACCTGCTCCAGCGCAGCCTGAAAACCATCCACAAACTTCCCAGCCATGGTTTCCTTCAACTCGTCATTCTCCGCCTCCAAGTCCTTCAGGTCGCCGTTAAGTCTTTCCGTCGCCGCATTAAGCGCAGACATCTCCTCATCCCGCTTGGTAGCATCTTTCCAAACCTTCACCAACGCCACAATTGTAGCATTGCGCGCCGTAGTGAGGTTCCGTCTATCCTTCCTCAGGGCAGAGTTTTTCTTCTTCTCTTTTCCCAAGCTCTTGGTAAACTCAGCTTGGCTCTTCGCCAGCTGAGCAGCGAGGTCCTTCTCCAACTCCTCCTTAGCAGCACCAACTTCTCGCTCCAGTTTCTCAGAAGCTTCTTGCTCCTGACGGTTGTACACCATTTGATTCAAGGCCAAACACTTCAACCCCGTGCCAGCAGCCAGCTTTCGAAGCTCTTCCAAACTCATAGCATGAAGGCGGGATGAATAGCCTTTCAAATTTTCTGAGACGAAGGCCAGCGGATCAAAGGTCTCGTCCCAGATAGGGGGCGTTTCAGCCTTTGATTTTTCGCCCTCCACAGCTTCAGAAGCAGCAACCTCGCCTGGGGGCGAGGTAGGCTTGGTGGATCTTGAAGAGCGTTGACGGTTAGATTTGCCGCTCTTCACTGGAGGAGGAAACACCCTCACTCTAACACCTTCGTCATAATCGCCCTCGACGGCGGTATCATCATCCAGTTTCTGGGCCTTGTTCGACGCCAACGCTGTGTCATTCTTTCGGCCACGTTTCAGCCCTTTGCCGCCAGCGCCCTCCGCTACTACCACCTGAGACAGCGGATCGACTTGAGCATCAGGGGCGCCCAATTTTTGTTTCGCCCTAAGCAGATAGGAGGCGAACTCAGCGTCTGAAATTGTCTTCATTTTTCCTGCAAAGATATGAGAAAGAGGCGTAAGCCAGAAACTCAACAATTCGAAAACATAAAAAGGGGCGGAGCACAATATGAAACGAAACTTACGCAAATAATCAATCACTCCTCGAGGATTCGCCTTAAGCTTCACCAATTCCTTGGTACCAAGGGTGTTAAAAGATCCCAAAAAAGCAACGGTCTCCATTTCGAAAGGAGAAAGATTTTCCCCCTCAGAACCCTTTACCAACCTAGGGTTAGAAGACCATTAAAAGGGAAATAGGGAGGAACCATCACTATCATACATTACATCATGGCAGTTGGGTCCCCCACGTACCCTATAGAAAGAATCCTGATAGTTTTTGAAGTTGCTCGCATATAAGGCGAAGAGAGTTCTGTTGGGTAAGGCGCACAAAGAAACCAGGCGACCAGGAGTAAAGCTCTTAAGATGATAAAAAGAAAAGAAAACGCCTATGCTGGGAGTTATCCCTAGGGCGAGACACACAAGTTGGTACGCTTTGGCAAAGCCCCAACTGTTGGGATGTAGTTGAATAGGAGCAATGTTCAAAGTCTGGAGTAAAGACACTTCAAACTGAGTAAAAGGGAACCAAAGGTTGAATGTTTGTACGACAACCCCATACATCAGAAAATAGTGGGGGGGATTAGGGTTAAATATAGTCACGAGATCCTCTTTACCCACAGGCTCTATAATGACGTCACACTCTTTCCCGGAACCGGAGAATCTGACGGCTCCTCGAAGGGTGTCAACACTATCCTGGGAGTGATATTTGGATTTAGTGAACATCGTTGTAGCGGAAGGGTCGAAAAACACCAACTCCTTTCCTGTGAAAGACGAGCGAGGGATTATTATACAGTCACTATCGCTATCGCTACTACTACTACTTGAAGAATCACTATCACTCTCGGTGACGGGAAAGTTAAGCATCTCCGAAACATACTTGTGCTCATCAAGTGACCCATCCCACCTAATACTATGGAAGTATATTTGGCGTTCCGTTGCGGACCCCAGGGGATGAATCGATGTAAGATTCCCTCCATCATCTAGGTCACGGAGTATAACCATGATGGACGGAAGAAAATAAACTAAAAGGGAAAATAACTTATACCTGAGAAATGTAAGTAAGCGCTCGAACGAAGAACGACCAGAGATCAAAGGAAAAGCGTGTACGGAGGAAGGAGACTATAGCGCGGTGAGAAGAATGGAGTAATAAAGTACAAGTGATGGCGTATATAAAGGCATAAGGAAACCGTTCGTTACCCAAGGGATAAAGGGAACTGAACCGTTCTAATACCCATTGGGTAATAGCGCTGGTTCAAGACACGTTATTGACACGTGCCTCAACAAGAAGAAAGAGAAGAAACTTATAAAAAATAAATAATAATGGGAGCGCACCACAAGCTAAATTTTATTCATCAGCAACATTAATCATCATTACAAATATTCAAAATACATATGAAGGAACAAGGGAAGCCCTAAGCAGCGAAGTTAAGTAGTACGTAAAATAGGGAGACAATAGAAGCTACGCCTGATCGGCGGCATCCCTAGCATTATCCCAAAGCTCGCCAATTTTCCTACGGCATTCATGGGCGATCTCCAGGTCGCCATGAACATTAGAGGCGTCCACGGCATGAGTTCGCTGGCGATCTTGAAGCTCCAATAAGGTGCGACGTTTCTCCAGAAGCCTGGCGACGTCATCCCTGATGTCCCTCTCCAGCTTACATTTCTTTTCCTTCAATTGTTCGATCTCCACCTGCATCTTGGCAAGCCGATGCTCGATAGAATCCTCTTCGTCGAAGGAGGCTGCCAGGGTGCTCTCATACATCCGCATTCCCTCCTTCACCAGCCACATTTCGTCGAAGATCGCCGCGTTTGTCCGCTGGCTGTGGCACCGAGCTTCTTCGACCGCAGAAATGAAGGGAAAATCCTTGATCATCCGGTCCCTCAGTGACAGCAAACAATTGAGGAACTCGTGTTGAGGAGGAGTGAGCCGCCATGAATAATCACGAAGGTTCGTCACCATGGATGCAAAATCTTCATAGTCATCCATTAAGTCTTCAGGATCCTGCAAAAGCAAAGACCTCAGTGCGTCAATCAGTGAAGCTACAGTGGAAGCCATAAGTGGAAAAGAAAGGAAATGTGAAATGAAGAGATAACCACCTGCCCCTTTTTAAAGGAGAGGAATGGTAACGCTTGTTCCTACGAAAAAGGAAGGAATATCGGACGCATGAGTCTCAAAATCGTTGCTCCATTTCCAAGAATTATGCGCGAAAGCGCCTAAGAAATAGAAGTAGCCCAACTAACGCAAGCTTATCAGCACTACGCCTCCTCAGAGCCTTGTGCTTGGGGGGCTGTGTACCGGATAAAATAATTTAGGCTCAATTGGTGAAAGGCCCAACTTGCCATAAGCTCAACCCGCCATATCCAGCCCACATCGCCAAACAGCACGTGCCCCTCCATGTGGACCACGATCTCTCCTAAGGCTATGTACCATGCATAAAAAACGTGGGCAAATAAGCGGTTACATGGATTGGCGCCAAATACATACCCCACTTTCCCCATGAGGGATCATGGCCCTGAGAATAACCGTCACTCATCCCACCACTTGAGGAGAGATCGTGGGATCATGGGAAGGGAGAAAAAACTACCTTCTCAGCTCTATAAATACAACCCCCAAAGCAAAATCGAAGGCAGGCAATATCACCATATCACACCATTGCATAACCATATCATTCGGCAAATATACACCCCCTAGTGTTCTATCAGGAACAGGACCTAAGTAAGTACTATTATAATTTTTTTTTTTTGATATTGGAGAGGGCTTAAATCCCAGGAAAAAAAATTACAAGCAAATCAATCTAGAGGTAGAGTTCCCCAAAAGATCGAATTCGTACATGTCCATAATTTGAGCAGGACAAAGATCATAAAACACACAATTAGAAACTAGAGAACAACCTATGTTCACCAAAGCATCCGCACACTTGTTTGCCTCCCTATTATAATTTTAATTTTAAAGATTTTTGAATAAATTTTTAAATTAATTGGAAACTTATAAGGACGGAGAGTTTCCTTCATCCCCTATATATTGCTAAGGTTGATTTCATTCCCTTTCTAATTTCTAAATCATCCCCCACAACACACACTTTTCATAAGCCCAATGTCTCGTCTATAGTAGTGGTGTTACATAGTGGCCAGGATTAGAAGATTGTTGTACCACTTCTTCTAGATCAAATTTCAGTTGGTTATATGATTTAGATTTAAATATTATTATAAAAAAAAGTTTAATTTGTACTCAAACAAACGTTCGACCAGAACTGAACAAGCCGGTTTTGTGAGGTTGAATTAAGCTCATACTTATTTCTAATAATTTCTAACATTGTATCAGAGCCTCTCTATAAGATCTATAGAACTAGCTGTTATTTGGGTCACCCATTATTGTTCAGTCCACGTTCCAGCTTGTTCAGTTCTGGACGTGAGGGGTGTGTTAAAAAGTCTCATATCAGATATGAGACGGTCTTGACAAGTATTTATAAGCAAGTAGTAGTCCTCACCTTACAAACTGATTTTTAGACGCATACTTATTTCTAACAGTTTATAAATATTCAAAACTTTTCCAGCATCACGATGTTCTACATTTGTAATTAGAGAAATAATATACATCATGTTTAAACTAGCTTCACTATTTTTAGATTACTCTGTTTTTTTTTGTGAAAGAAGTAGAGTGTCCTAGTTAGAGAGGCAAAAATATTTGCATCGGTGGATAAAATTCACCACACGTATATATGAGATGAGTAATTTTATAGATATCCACAATTAAGATAAATGAATATTTTAATTATCTGCCACTTAATAAATATAGATGCAAATTTTTTGATGTCCGCACCGACGGGTATCCACATATGCGGACGTTTGTACCCTTCAATAAAATAAGAAAATTACTTAATTTTATAGTTATTAAATATAAAATAGCCTTTTAATTTCATTAGAACTTTGTAATATAAAAGAGCCTTTAAAACTCATAACTTTGTGATGTACTTTGTTTTGATTAGAAATGGAATGTATGAAAAACATTATTTTTTTAAGAGAAATGTACGGATATGATTATGTTTTGGTATAAAGAAGAAAAATGAATGTGTTACTTGATTTTTGTTGTTAAATTGAGAGTGAAATGTATGAATATTATTATGTGTCAACATTTTTTTTTTAAAAGAAATTGAACAACTTTGAGGTATTTAAAATAAAATCCTTACAAAAATTACTACTTTTATTCATGGATATCTATGAGCATCTTTTTTTTTTTTGAACTGGCAAATTACTACTTTTATTCATGGATATATCTACTTAAAATCCGTGAATTACCCGCTTAACAAATACTAACACAGTACATATATCATACTTATCCAATAGGACAGATACAAATATCATTCTATCCGCCCGATAAATATTCATTTAATCCTAATCCTATCCCCTATATATGCTTAATCACTAAGTCTGCTTACCAAGTCCTGATCATGAGCACTCAACTTAATTGCGTATATAGTAATAATGAATGTGGAGTAGGGGTTTTAAGTTGGAGATGGTAGAAGCAATTAGCTGTGTATATACATGTAGGGTGCGTTTGTTTAAGCTTTAAAAAAAATGATTTTTTTTTAAAAAAATTTAGAGATTTTTTTGTAGAGATTTTGAAGAAAATCTAAATCTACTTTGTGTTTGTTTACAATCTTAAAAATCTATTTTTTTAAAATAAGAAGTTCATACACTTAGATTGCTTAGTTTAAAAAAAATAGATTCTTGAAAAGCTATTAGAAATAGATTTTCATTTTGGGGCTAAAAATGATTTTTATAAGAAAATGATTTTTAAAAAAATCTATAACAAACACTATTAACATTACAAAATGGATTTTTTTAAGAAAAAAAATAGATTTTTTCTTAAAAAAATCCCAAACAAACGCACCCGTAATAATAATATGCATGCACATTACTTTTTGACAAATTTATTAGATACCTTCAAAAAGTTACACGGCATTGGAGCTAATGAAGTTGAAATTTCAGTTTCATCAATAATCAAGGCATTGCCTAACATGGTGGGAGGCGACTTTCATAAACATAAAAAAGTGTTGCATATTATTTTCCAAACGTGAAGTATTAAACTAATTTTTCCAGCAGCACTTTTAAATTGCTCGTTCTTTTCATTTTAAAAAGAAATTGCTTGTTAAGAAATCAACAACCAATTATTTGGTCACCCTTCCTCTCAACATCAAGATACACTTTTATCTGTGGTCAACTTTAATAGATTTTTTCCGTCAAGTTTGATAGAACTTTTAGGTTACATTAAACCTGGGTTAGATTGTTTTTTGGTTAACCTCCATTTGGTCTTTATGTATCATAAATTACTTTCATTAACATAAAACACTAGATATATCCCTCTTACCGAAGATCATTATTTTCTTACAACTATGATCAAAAGAGAGCTAAAACTACTTAATATACCAAAATTATTCCCCGAACCATATTAGGCGGTCCAATAAGACGGATACTAGTGGCGACAAAAAAAGATCGATTTTTCATTTCATTTATATACACAAGCATGGCCGGATCTGTAAGGTGTGGCTATAGCCGCCGCACCACCGAAACCCAATGTTTTTTCAAAAAAATAAAAATTATTTTGTATACATATTCATACAAATATCGATGTAAATATTAGTTTAATTTAGAGTTTATAGTTGACGAATGTAAGTCTCTCGTACATATATTAGTTTAAGTATTAGTGCAAATATTAGTTCATAATCTATTATTGATTTCAGTCTTTGTATGTAGAATATTATTTCAAGTTATATAGTTTAATTTTATAACAATCAACTTCGACTTTGTTTGTCAATAAATAGTAGATAATTAATTGAGTGAATAAAATTATAAATTGAACTAGCATATAAATATGAAATGACATAAAAAATATGTTTAAATAATATTTAATTTTTTTGAGCAAGATAATATTAATAAAATTAGAATAAAAATTAATAAGTTATAAACTATTGAATTAGTTTATCAAAATAAATAAGATACTAATTTGGGTTCCAGATATTTTGGTCTAAGGTAGGATCTTGTGAAACATCAAACATCAGTGATATGTATGATTTAATATATATATATATATACATATATATATAATCAAATGTTACAAGAATGTTGCATAAAAAAAAAAAAAATGTTACAAGAATGTCAAATTGTTTATATGACACCTCCGATAATTTATTACCGGATAATTGTATTGCAAAATCTATCGTTGGATTGAAAGATACTATAACAAAGATCATATATATAAAATATAACATCAATCTGAAATTATTTGATATGTCAATGAGATACATAAAAATTAACTCTTTTATAAACATGATCTATGTTATAATATAGTTCAATCCAACGTTCAATTTTGTAATCTGATTATTCGATAAAGACTTATCTCAGAGGTGTCATATTTTTAAGTTTACCTTTTTTTTGCCTCATTAAGTTTAATACCTTGATGTCATTTGATCATGAACCATATATATATATATATTAATAGTAATCTCATATATTTATTTGTTGTTTAACTGAAATATCAGGATGAATAATTTTTTTTTAAATAACGGGACTTAATTTTTTTTGCCCCATTGATAATTTAAGTCTAAGTCCGCCCCTGTATACAAACCTTAACTAATAATTATTTAAAGAAAATGCTATTTAATAAAAAAGATTTTGAGCTAAGAAAGAGAAGAATCATGTGTGATATCATTTAACACTTATAAATTATATTCACTCTCTTCCATATATGATAAGCCAATTTTTAATTGATTAAATTCCTTAATTTTATAAATTTTTCTTTATCTTGTATAAATCTTTCTTACCGGGACTGATACAGTGTGGGGGCAGTGGGGTCAGCCGACCCCACTTGCGAATTTTATATTTAGTTAATATTTATATATTTATGTAATGTGACCCCATTTATATGATAGTATTATTTTTGGTTCATAATAGAATCACTAAGAATGAAAATTAGATCTTATGCATTCTACTTAAACCTCTGACCACTAGACCAGTGTCTTAGTTATATGATAATATTGTCTCAACATAGTCAATTCATTGCACTACAATAAATTAAAAAAGGCTTAATTGCATATTTTGTCTTTGTGTTAATTTTAGATTTTAATTTGATCACTTATGTTTAAAAAGTTTCAAGTAATAATTAAGTTTTTTTAGACAAATTTATATTTAAATCGTCAACGTGGCTTAATTAAATATTTTGTCTTTACGTTAATTTTAGGTTTTAAATTGATAAATATAACTATTTATATTTTTATTTATGATATAATTTTGACCCCACTTATTAAAATTTCTGGATCCATATCTGCCGGCAATGCTAATTACTTGATGAACATAGAGGAACTATTGAGATATCTTTGATTTCTTTACGAACATTTTAGTCAACTATTTTAATTGACATTCGAGGTTTTGGAGGACTAAACTTGTATTTGTAAGTCAATTTTTTTTAGGCTTAAATGCAGTTTTACCCCTCCTATTTTGAAAGAATCGGAATTTTACCCCCCCTATTTTAAAATTCGGAATTTTACCAGACACCAGAAGCAGAAAGAAATAAACCAAACACCAGAAGCAGAGTATGAATTTAATGAAAATGTGTTTTGTTTAAGATAAACTAAATGTATAGATGGAACATTCCTTATTTCTGAAATGGTAGACATAGTGATAATTCTTTATTACATAGCCTACCTGAGAAAGTTTGATGGTAGTATCAAATATCAATTTCTCCAAGTGATTGTTGTTGGCTTGTTGATTGTTCACTTATCAACTCCTGCAACAAGTACGTACAGATGCATTAGTGATTGTTGTTGGCTTGTTGATTGTTCACTAATTACATCCATTATTACTAAGTAAGAAAATTTCCATTGTCCCTGGAAATTACTTCGGAATTTGTTGTGGTGTTTGATTCATTTCTTTCTGCGAAAATAGCTACAGTACCAATTAAATTCATACTTTGTTGGTAATGTTGTCCAACTCTGTTTTATTAAAAAATAGCTATCAATTAGCTACAAACATCGTCGTAGCTAATCCCAAATTTTCTTGTAATGTATATAGGGGGCAAAATCCAAAGAATTATAAAATAGAGGGGGTAAAATTCCGAATTTTAAAATAAGGGGGGTAAAATTCCGGTTCATTCAAAATAAGGGGGGTAAAACTGCATTTAAGCCTTTTATTTATTGTTTTTATTTTCTAGAGACCAATTAAATAACTGTATATGTTTTTTTTACTAAAGTTAAAAGGAAGTCAAATATCAAAATTATGTATTCAGACAGAACAATTACTACGGTAATCAATCTTTGAAAATTGCTCAAAATTTCTACGATATCCCACACTGTCACAAATTAGAAATAAAATATAAAGTTAATATTGATAAAAACAACTTTCTATACTTTCGATGTATTGAATACACAAATTTCAAAATAAAATTTCCTTATTTATTTGCTTAGCTAATGTATGAGGACACTATTTAACATTTAAAAAAAAAATATAAAAGATCCAACAACCTATTGTTTAACAAAAAGCAGTCTTTCTACAAGACATAATAATTGCTACTTTTTGCTCCCTTTATAACCATCTCTTCATTAACTTTGTAAATATCTTTTCTCTCAACTCTCAACCCTCTATCTCAAACTCTTCTCCCTAGTTCTACAAAATGTCTATAATCATAATAAAATCTCCACAACATTGTGAAACAAAACAAACACTAATAAAGAGAAACTACAAGAAAATCTTCTTTGCTTTTTCAACATTTTTCACCATAATTCTATTACTTATACTTCTTATCTATTTCATCCTTAAACCCACCAAACCGCAATTCTCCCTCCAAGAACTTGACATCTATCAACTAAACCTCTCAGGACCAATCCTCAGCTCCTCAATTCAACTCACTCTCCTCTCAAAAAATCCAAACCAAAAAGTTAGCATTTACTATGACGAGTTTCAAGTTTATGCAACTTACAAGAATCAACAAATAACTAGTGATTCATTTGTGCCACCCTTTTACCAAGGACAACAAGAGAGTAATCTTTTATCATCTTCTTTGATTGGAAATGGTTTACCTGATGCTCCTTCTATTAGTTATGAATTGGGTCATGATCAAAATTCTGGAAGATTGAGTTTGAATCTTAAAGCTAATGGAAAACTTCGTTGGAAAATCGGTACTTGGGTTTCTGGTCGTTATAGGTTTAATGTTAATTGTGTTTATGTTGTGACTTTTGGAATTGGAAGCTCTATGAATGTGCCTCCCCTGACCTCAAAACAGGGTGCTCTGTGTTCTACTCAAATTTTAACATAACTTTATACAATGTCATGTCATATTATGCAATTCACTGAATTCAGGCTTAATTAGTTTGTTTTAATAGTAAAAAATTATGTAACTTTCAATCAATACAAATTATTATGATCTAGAATGTGTGTTTTTTAGTTTTTACTAAAATAAAGTATGATCGAGAATGTTGTTGTTCCCCTTTTAATACACTAATGAAAAAAAAAATTATTACTACCGTAATTTAATTAACGGATAAATAGATCTTTATCCCTGCAAAGTAGGTGAGTTTTGCTTTTCCCCTGTAAAAAATCCCTTTAAGATTTTCCTTTGCAAAATATGTTTTTTTTTTTATTTCCCCCCTTGAGCGCACTTTTTAAATTGGTTGAGTAGAAAAAACCGATTAAAAAACAACACTCTTTAAATCCGTTGAACAAAATAACCGATTTAAAAAGTGCACCCAAGGGGGTAAACCAAATTGTTTTGCAAGTAGAGAATCTTAAAGGAATTTTTTGCAGATGTAAAACAAAACTCGCCTACTTTACAGGGGGTAAAGATCTATTTACCCTTTAATCAAAATTCTTCATCAAATATTAAGTAAGAAACTCACATTGTCAAACTAAATTCTTCCAACCATAGAAAAAAGAAATACAATTCATGTTGCCAGAGACCCTATATGATGAGGCAAAAAGAAATTTGACAGAACTAATAGGAAACACAAATATAACTATAATATAGTCGGTCCTTACGTTTTTTTATTTGGATTGGTTTGAATTTGAGCACTCTTACCCTGCAGTTTATTTTTTCCACTGGAGAGAATCTCCTCTCGATAATGAGTTACATAATCATGAGTTACAATGCGAAAGACAAATATTCATTGCAATAATGAGTTACATGATCATGTAGGCTTTTTTAATCCAACGGCCAAAAATAGTGGTACATTGATGAGAGATTTAAATCGAACCTTCACTTTAGAAGTTACTCCCTCCGAGCTCATATATAAGCAAATTTACAAAAAACTATTCCTTTAAGAAAAATGTCTAAATGCATTTAAGTCATACATTTTTCTAATTTTACCCCTATCTTTTGACTTGGAAACCGTTAAAAACATGAGAATGTGAAAAAAGTATGGATATATTTGGAAAAGTTACATTTATTGTAATAATTAGAGGTTACTTTTGCTTATATTTGAAACTTTTAATTTTTTTTTGTTTTGTTGTTTATATATGAGACTAGATGGAGTATTTTTTATTTTATTTTTAAAAAGTTTTCGCATGATATATATGAGTTTATGTTAAAACTAGAGATCAAAATTTGCAAAGGAAAATATAATGGGGACCGAAACTGTTAAATTTTTTTGTAGCTTATACAAAGAACTAATAAAGTGATGGAAAAAAATAAAATTAATAAGATCATGTGTCCAAATATATTGAGAGCATCGACAATATTGACACATATATATAAGGAAACAAAATATTTATTCTTTACATATAAAAAAACAAGTAGAGTTATTAGAAAAAAAATAGATATGATCTTTTCTCCTATCAATATCTTAATAATGCAGATAAGTATAAATTTATGTATAAAATATAAATTATGTTGACCATAATAAATATTTTTGACCCAATAAAAATAATAATTTTGCTTATGTAATATTTTTTTTTTATAAACTTATGTATTAAAAACGTAATGTATTATTGTTGCTTGTGACTTTAAATACCCTATTGTAAGAACTTACTTGTCAAGCTATAAAAAAGAATGGCAACTTATATCAAGCTTCTCTTTTTTACCCTCGCAATTATTTGTCTTGCATCGTTGAGTTTTGCTGGTAACTAAATTTTATTGTGTTTTTGATTAAAAATGTCTTACAATTATAGAATTTGAGAGTTGTTTTTTAAATACATTTTTTTTTATATTTTAGAAACATTTATTTTATGAAATTTTATATAATCAGGTTTGAAATGACAATATCTTGTAACTAGATGATTATTTTTTGGTACAACTATTAGATGATTTTTCTAATTAATGACGTTTAATTGATTATATTAGAAGTAGATTCAAGGGTTGGGCACAATTGGTTTCAGACGAAGTATTGTCCAAATGATTCACATCGTTGCAATACTGATTGTAAAGCAAAGGGCTTTCATTTCGGTGGCGATTGTTTTGATGGCTTGAATTATTGTTGTTGTAAAAACAACGTTTGAGAGATTTATGTTTGATAATTTCACTATTTGAAATGTTTGTACATGTATCTATACAAATATAGTCTTTGAGATTTTCATAAAAATAAGTTGAAAAATCAACATTGTAATTTCAATTAAAAATAATAATGCTATGTCTTTTTATTTTAATGAAATCTTTATATTTTTATGATTATTATTATTTTTATGAGGACTAAACTTGTATTTTTTGCATTTCCTATAGACTAATTAAATAAGTGTATGTGTTTTTTTAGTTAAAGTTAAAAGGAAGTTGGAGACCCAAATTGAAATAATATTGGTGAACCTTCATCAATATATTTCTTATAGCTTGGTCATAAACAATTGAAATAATATTTTGTGTGGAGTAGTTACTTTTCTATGGACCTTCTTCATGGCCTAAATAAATAATGTTAGTTGAAGACTTATGAATTTTGTCATGGTAGACTAGATGAGTTAAAGTTGCCTTTTAGTTTTTTTTATAAAGATTTTCTGTTGTGGTAGGTTTCCAAAAGGGTGAAAAATATCTGCTCAATGGGAATTGAGAACAGGGGTTCCTCTGTTTGAAGGCAATGGCATCGCTTGCTATTCTCATGTTTCTTTCTTTGCTTTGCCATTTTAATGTTAATGTCAATTCCTAATGTAGGGACCGGTTGGTAGTGATTATAGGTCTTTCTTTTGAAAACTTTTAAAAGTTATCTGACTTTATAATAATGTGCCATAAGCCATTATTGTAATTTTATATTAGAGGAGTAATTTATATGTTAACACTTAACACAGATACATGATCTTAAATTAATCAGCAAAACTAGCTGCCGAGCTTCTTTTAGGTTTAAGCCATTAAAAACAAGGGTAAATAGATCTTTATCTTTTTGCAAAAAATTTCTTTAAGATTTTCTCTTTGAAAAATATTTTTTTTTGGTTTTCTTTTGGATTCACTTTTTAAATCGGTTATTTTCTTCAACCGATTTAAATAGTGTTATTTTTTACATCCATTATTCTGTTCAAAATATTTTGCTAGGGGAGAATCTTAAAGAAATTTTTAACAGGGGGTAAAAAAAAACTCGCTTACTTTACAGGGGGATAAAAACCTATTTACCCTAAAAACAATACATATACACGTATTAATAGAAAAAAAGGCAAAATTACACGTTTGGTCCTTTATCTTATTTTTTTTGTAGCACTTTGATCATTTATCTTAATTTTTTGTAACACTTTGGTCCTTTATCTTTCATCTGTAACATTTTGGCCCATTATCTTATCTTTTTGTAACACTTTGACCCTTTATCTTTTATTTGTAACACTTTGGTCCTATAAAAAGCATGAAGATATGAAAGAATTGATGAAGATGATGAACATATTCATCCAAATTATGAATTTTATTTAATTTTAATAAAAGGTATCTTAACAAATAAAATTCAGTATTTTTGTAATAAAAAAATATAAAAAAAGGTTTATATGTGAATGTTATAAAAGATAAAGGACTAATGTGTTACAAATAAAAGATAAAGGACAAAAGTGTTACAAATATATAAGATAAATGACCAAAGTGCTACAAATAAAAGATAAAAGACCAAAATATTACAAAAAAATAAGATAAAAAACCAAACGTGTAATTTTACCAATAAAAAAGTATAAATAAGTCTTTATCCCCTACAAAATTGGTTCATGCAAAAAATTCCTTTAAAATTCCCCGACACATTAACCTCACTAACCTTTCCACCTAAATTGTATAATATTAGTACTCCTAAGTACCAAGGACTAATAATGGGCAGAATCTTAAGAGTTACGAAGTTCTTTAACTATTCAGTAAGATACTAAAAATTGGTATTGATGAAGTATATTGGCATTCAAAATTTTGTGTTGGTCAAAATGGTGAAAATAAAAAAGGAAAGTGTATAAGTTTAACTTTCAACTTCCTAGTTCCAATTGTTAGCATTCCCTAGTATATTCATTTGAACCATGCATGGCCAATTTGAGGGGAAAAAATGCATAAGCAGATTCATGGTTACCAAAAGTTTGATTAAAGTATACCATATATGATTCTTAAAGTTGTGGAATTGACATGTAAAATCTGCACATTCCACAAAGGAAGAAACAATTTTTCCTCTTCTCTTCTTCGAATCAAATCTACATATTCTTCATTCAAATTCTTTTTATCTTTGTTTTTTTGCAACAGATTCTTTTTATCTTTGTATCCACATAATAAACAAAGATATAAGATTAACCATCATAATAAACATTCTTTCTTTATCATAAAAATAAAAATAAATCTAATATATATATATTTTTTTCTTTTCACTCCCAAGTTGTAACTAACTTTTGGTCCTGTATATTATCATTCATATATATATATTTTATTTACAAAACATAGTGGCTACAAAATATATCTCAATACAAAAGCCAACCAATATTAAAAAAAAACTAAAACAAAAACTTATCAATATAATTATGCTTAGTTTATATAATTATATTGTGGTAGAACACAGAGCACCCTGTTTTGAAGTAAGAGGAGGCACATTCATAGAGCTTCCAATTCCAAAAGTCACAACAGAAACACAATTAACATTAAACCTATAACGACCAGAAACCCAAGTACCGATTTTCCAACGAAGTTTTCCATTAGCTTTAAGATTCAAACTCAATCTTCCTAAAATTTGATCATGACCCAATTCATAACCAATAGAAGGAGCAACAAGTAAACCATTTCCAATCAAAGAAGATGACAAAAGATTACTCTCTTGTTGTTCTTGGTAAAAGGGTGGCACAAATGAATCACTAGTTATTTGTTGATTCTTGTAAGTTGCATAAACTTGAAATTCATCATAGTAAATGCTAACTTTTTGGTTTGGATTTTTTGAGAGGAGAGTGAGTTGTATTGAAGAGTTGAGGATTGTTCCTGAGAGGTTTAGTTGATAGATGTCAAGTTCTTGGAGGGAGAATTGTGGTTTCGCGGGTTTGAGGATGAAATAGATAAGAAGTATGAGTAGTAAGATTGTGGTGAAAAATGTTGATAAAGTAAAGAAGATTTTTTTGTAGTTTCTTTCTATTCTTAGTACTTGTTTTGTTGCACAATGTTTTGGAGATTTGATTGTGATTATAGACATGTTTGTAAAATGAAGGGAGAGAGAGTATGTGTGAGGGAGAGAGAGTTGAAATTGAAACTTGAAAGAAGGATGTTTACAATGTTAAGGAAGAGAGGGTTATAAAGACAACAAAAAGCAGCAATTATTATGTCCTATATAATGCTTTTACTTGCAGCTCTAAAGTTGTGGTTATTAGCATTTAGTATATACAAAAACTCAATGAAATGAATTAAAATGGTAAACTAGATAATTGATGTGTAGGGAAATCCTAGCACGTCATGCACACGCGTCTCATTATTCATTATTTTCTCATTCTTCTAACAATATATATTAACAACTAACATTTGCTTATAAAAAAAACGTTGAAGTTTAAGAAGTGAAAAATTGTTGATTTGAATTTATGTCTCAACATCAAATATCTTTATAGACAAACCATATATGTGGAAGTTTATATTTAATTTTGCAGAATTCTTATACTATTTTTTAGATGATAAAAAAAAAAAAAAAGAAGAAGAAGATATATTTAAAATCATTTTTATATTGTAATCATTCCTTAAAGATCTGTGCACAATGAGACACATAATGACCTTTTCTTAATGAACTTTTTTTTATTCGTATAATTTGGTTTAGGGGTAATTGGGTGCATCTAAACTAGATGACCCTACACCATTCTCAACTTTAATAACACAAAATGTTAACTCCATTTGCAAGTAATTACGGAGCAAAGTTTTAGTGGGACAAAGCTTTTGAACCCTTCACCTGAAAATAAATTGGCACCTCTATACATTTCAAAAGCTAACAAAACCAAAAAGTTCCCAAACATGAACTGTAGAAAGTCTAGAATACAAGTTACTGATGTTAAAGTTTGTCATTTTTGTTAAATTTTGAGTTAGTTATGTTGAAATTGTCATTAATTTTTGAAGGGTTAATCGGTCTTTACCCCTCTGCAAAGTAAACGAATTTTGTTTTACTTCCCTGTAATTATTATTTTTGAGATTACCACCTGCAAAATTTATTTTTTTGATTTATCCTTTTGGATGCACTTTTTAAATAGGTTATTTTGTTCAACCGATTTAAAAAATGTTGTTTTTTAAATCGGTTATTCTGTTTTTTAAAATCGATTATAAAAAAATGGAAAGATGATTGTGGGTGGATGGAAAGGTCTAAACCAACACCCAAATACAAATACCATTTAAGTAACACTATATACTTGAAAAATAAAGCTTACAATTTGAATTTAATTTGTATACATTAAAGTTTCATTAGGTAACCACATGGTTTCACATATACTAGATGAATCATTTTTTTTTTCTTTCAAAATTGTATTATATATATGTGTACTATAAAAAAGTATATTGTATATATACACTTAGAATATTGTATACATCCTAGACAAGAAAGATATGGACAATTATTTGTATTTAATATTGTATACATCTGATCATTTTTTCTGAGTTGCAGATATGTTTTGAACATATGGGGCTGGCTTGGTTCTTGTCTTAATGCTAATTGTAGCTTTACTTCTCTAGATGAGGCGTTAAAGCTTCGTATTTCAAGTTGGTCTCCTCTTTGTAAGCTGGTGGTTGCAGCAGCAATGGTAAATTGTGTGTAATTCATATGGTATGCTAGAAATCAAGTAAGATTTAATGATAAGAAAATTCATTGGAAATCCATCATTAATCTTATTATTGCGGCAGTATCTTTGTCAGGGAATAGTTCTCGCCTTAAAGCCTATTCAAACATCTCTGAATTTGTTCTTCTTCAAAAATTTTATGTTAAAATGAAATTTGGCATTGCTCCTAAAATCAAAGAAGTTATCTGGTAGCCTCCTTTTATGAACTGGGTTAAATGTAACTGTGATGGTGCTTCTCTAGGTAACACAGGTATTTCTGCTTGTGGAGGTATTTTTAGAAATGCTGATTCCTCCTTCTTAGGTGCTTATGCTTTCAACATTGGTGTAAGCACTTCTTTAAAAGCTGAACAGATAGGTGCCATGATTGCCATTGAAACTGCGGCGTTTAAGGGTTGGTCTCACCTTTGGTTAGAATCTGATTCTATGTTAGTTGTCCATGCTTTCTCTTCTTCTAAAATTGTGCCTTGGCCTCTAAGAAATCGTTGGAATAATTGCTTATTGTTGATATCTAACATGAACTTCTATGTCTCTCATATCTTTAGAGAAGGAAATCATTGTGCTGATAAATTGGCTAACTTAGGCTTATCTTTACCTAATTTTACTTGGTGGGATTGTATTCCCCCCATGCTGTTAGATGATTTTGGTAGGAATCGTTTGGGAATGCCTTATTACAGGTTCTGTTAGTTTCTTTTCTTTTTTGAGGGTCAGGTTTTTTGCCCCCCCTCTTTTCTTTGTACTTTTCTGTTTTTATCAATATATTTTGAGGGCTTGCATTTAACCAAGTCTCTTTTGTCAAAAAAAAATTTGTATTTAATATTCATATAGGCGCAAAAAGTGTTTTTCACAGCGAAAAAATTGTTGCTGCATGTCGCTGGGATAAGTGCCGTTGCGAAAAGTTTTGCAAGGACAATTAATGTCGCTGCCATAACTAGTGTTTTGCAACAATAATTAATGTCGCTGACATAACTAATGTTTTTAGCAACAATTAGTGTTGCTGACATAACTAATGTTATTTGGAAACAACAATTATTTTCGCTGACATAACTAGTGTTTTTTTGCAACAAAAATTATTGTCGTTGGCTATGAAGCACAAACTCTGACACGGACACTGCGACATGACACGACACGGACACTCCGACACCGATAATGTAAAAAACATAGGACACTGGCGCCGCGATATATATGATAAAATTTTTATTGATTTATTATTAAAAAAAAGTTATAAATATTCTAATCAAAATTAATATCTTTAAATTCTTCATTGATAACATTGTTTCAATATTTGTTTAACTTATTTAGATTGTCAAAACAAAGAAAAGAAATTATTTTTTTGGTGAAACTTGTTTGACTATTCCGACAGATGTCGTACGAGTGTCATACAAGTGTCGGACACCGTGACACGCCACCTCTTAGAGGAGCTGGTGTTTTTTGCAACAACAATTATTGTCGCTGGCAAAAAATGTATTTTTCGCAGCGAAAAAGTTATTTTTGTGAACGATATAAATTATAGTTATATCTTTTATATCTCAACTAGAAAATTGTTGTAATAAATTAGACTTTCCAACTATAAATGTAATTATATATTTTTGTTATTTTTTATAAAAATTTAGTATCAATCACTTAATTTAAATTGTCATAATTTAAATTCTTTAACTAAGTTTTGTTTCTTCTTATCTTATTCTTTTTATTTTGCATATATTCTTTTCAACAAACTATAAATAATTCAATTAAAGTATCTACAAACAATATAATTAAAGGATAAAACTTATATATATTACCCTAAATACAGTTGTCTTGTTCTCCTATAAAAAAGTGATACGTGCTATTTAGTTAACTCAAATTTTAATAATCATTTGTAAAACATTTTCATAAAGAAACTTACTTGGTGAGGAATACAAATTTAAGTTTTTGTCCTCCATTTTAGTTTTAGGAATAGTTTTAAAATTACAGTACAACTTTATCAAATCTTAGAGAAATATAAATAAATGATAGTGTGTGTGGTACTACAATCCTATTTATTTCTGTTCGTTTAGTGTTAATCCGAGTGATAAAAAGCAAAAGAAAAAGCAAACAAATGAAATTATAGTAAGTTTGATGTGGTATTGTATGCCTTAAAACGGTGAAACAAGTTTTATTTAAATAGAGATGTTGTTTATCATATTTTGAGAATCACCCACTTAATTATAAAGCTATTTTTTTACTTAGTGTGTGTCTATGTGCGTGCGTGCATTCATGTGTGCGTACATGCATCCGGGTTATAAAATAAATAAATATTATAACTAAATTTTAAACTATTAAAAATGTGGGATGATAACAATTTAAAACTATTGAAGAGTTGAAGATTGTTCCTGAGAGGTTTAGTTGATAGATGTCAAGTTCTAGGAGGGAGAATTGTGGTTTCGCGGGTTTGAGGATGAAATAGATGAGAAGTATGAGTAGTAAGATTGTGGTGAAAAGGGTGGCACAAACTATTAATTATGCTTAGTTTATATAATTATATTGTGGTAGAACGCAGAGCGCCCTGTTTTGAAGTAAGAGGAGGCACATTCATAGAGCTTCCAATTCCAAAAGTCACAACAGAAACACAATTAACATTAAACCTATAACGACCAGAAACCCAAGTACCGATTTTCCAACGAAGTTTTCCATTAGCTTTAAGATTCAAACTCAATCTTCCTGAAATTTGATCATGACCCAATTCATAACCAATAGAAGGAGCAACAAGTAAACCATTTCCAATCAAAGAAGATGACAAAAGATTACTCTCTTGTTGTTCTTGGTAAAAGGGTGGCACAAATGAATCACTAGTTATTTGTTGATTCTTGTGAGTTGCATAAACTTGAAATTCATCATAGTAAATGCTAACTTTTTGGTTTGGATTTTTTGAGAGGAGAGTGAGTTGTATTGAAGAGTTGAGGATTGTTCTTGAGAGGTTTAGTTGATAGATGTCAAGTTCTTGGAGGGAGAATTGTGGTTTGGTGGGTTTAAGGATGAAATAGATAAGAAGTATGAGTAATAGAATTATGGTGAAAAATGTTGAGAAAGCAAATAATATTTTCTTGTAGTTTTTCTTTATTAGTACTTGTTTTGTTTCACAATGCTGTGGAGATTTTATTGTGATTATAGACATTTTGTAGAACTAGGGAGAAGAGTTTGAGATAGAGGGTTGAGAGTTGAGAGAAAGGATATGTTGTTTATCATATTTTGAGAATCACCCACTTAATTATAAAGCTATTTTTTACTTATTGTGTGTCTATGTGCGTGCGTGCATTCACGTGTGCGTACATGCATCCGGGTTATAAAATAAATAAATATTATAACTAAATTTTAAACTATTAAAAATGTGGGATGATAACAATTTAAAACTATTGAAGAGTTGAAGATTGTTCCTGAGAGGTTTAGTTGATAGATGTCAAGTTCTAGGAGGGAGAATTGTGGTTTCGCGGGTTTGAGGATGAAATAGATGAGAAGTATGAGTAGTAAGATTGTGGTGAAAAGGGTGGCATAAATGAATCACTAGGTATTTGTTGATTCTTGTAAGTTGCATAAACTTGAAATTCATCATAGTAAATGCTAACTTTTTGGTTTGGATTTTTTGAGAGGAGAGTGAGTTGTATTGAAGAGTTGAGGATTGTTCCTGAGAGGTTTAGTTGATAGATGTCAAGTTCTTGGAGGGAGAATTGTGGTTTGGTGGGTTTAAGGATGAAATAGATAAGAAGTATGAGTAATAGAATTATGGTGAAAAATGTTGAGAAAGCAAATAAGATTTTCTTGTAGTTTTTCTTTATTAGTACTTGTTTTGTTTCACAATGTTGTGGAGATTTTATTGTGATTATAGACATTTTGTAGAACTAGGGAGTAGAGTTTGAGATAGAGGGTTGAGAGTTGAGAGAAAGGATATTTACAAAGTTAATGAAGAGATGGTTATAAAGGGAGCAAAAAGTAGCAATTATTATGTCTTGTAGAAAGACTACTTTTAGAGTGTGTTTGGATGAGTCATTTTAAAATTTAAGGGATTTTGAGATTTCATGGAATTCAAATGCTTTCATTTGAATTCCCTTCATTTCATATTTTTTTGTTTCGATGATATATTTGAATTCTCTTCATTTCAAAATTCTTTATTTGGAAAAAAGTCATGAATTACAAAGTAATTCATTTTCAAAATTTTCATTTTTTTTTTGATTTTGATAAAAATGTACTCAATTTTTTTTCAATTTCGAGAATAAAAGATAAAAAATTCTTCCAGTTTCAAATAATGAATTTCGCTAACATCGCCCGAAAACACAAAAAATCGGCCAAAAAACCTTAAATTGGCCAAAAACCCTAAAACGGCCGAAAAACAAAATTGGCCGAAAAACCTTAAATCGGCTGAATATCCAAAAAACGGCTGAAAAACCTAAAATCGACAATAAACCCTAAATTGTCTGATTTTAGGGTTTTTGGCCGATTTTAGGATTTTCGGTCGACTTTTGGGGATTTTGGCCGATTTTAGGTTTTCGGCCGATTTTTTGGGTTTACAGCCGATTTTTTCGGTTTATAGTTGAATTTAGGGTTTTTGGTCATTTTTTGCGTTTTCGGGCGATTTTTAGGTTTTTCGGCCGATTTTAGTTTTTCGGCGATTTTTTGGGTTTTCAGCCGATTTTTTGGGTTTATTGTCGATTTTAGTTTTTCGGCTAATTTTAGGTTTTTTGATCAATTAGTAATTTTTATAAGTTGATGGAGAAGAACAAATTTCAAATTCTTAGCTTTTAGGTATCATTTGAAATTCCTTAAATTTAGTTTAGACAAAATACTCCACAAATTCCCTTCATTTTTAAAATTCTCCAAATTAATTATCCAAACAAAAAATTTGGATCAAAGCATTTGAATTCCCTCAAAAAATTACATTACCTCAAAACATTCCCTTATCCAAACACACTCTTAGTTAAATAATAGGTTGTTGGATCTTTTATATTTTTCTAATCTCTTAAAAAATGCTAAATAGTGTTCCCGTACATTAGTTAAGCACATAAATAAGGAAATTATATCATGAAATTCGTGTATTCATTACACTAAAAGTGTAAAAAGTTGTTTTTAAATCGGTTATTCTGTTTTTCTTTTTGCCTGCCACGTCAGCAAAAATGGATAAATCAAAAAAATTAAATTTTGCAGGGGGTAATCGAAAAAAAAGAATTACAGGGAGTAACGCAAAATTCGTCTACTTTGCAGGGTGATAAAAGCCTATTAACCCATTTTTGAATTCTAAATCTTTCACGTGGTACTCTTAAGTTGTTTATCTATGTAAATCTATTAGCCACGTGGATGATTCAAACAAAATTGTGACTAAAACGACTAACTTAAAATTTTAAATTATGTTACATATATTTAATTACGATTATTTTCACAATCCATCTTTTCTTTTCTTTAAGCTATAAAAACTTTCTTTGATCGTTCTCAAAGGTTTGTGTAATTAGGTTGATTGAGACTTCAATGTAACACAAGCAACCAAAATTTGAGCAATAACTGTCCTCAATCCAGCTTTCTCAAAATGAATTTCAGACAAAACTCCGCTTGAACATTTTAAGCGAAATTTGAATGAGAGAAACAAGGGGTGGACAGAAAAACCGTGGCCCGATCCAATCCGTAAAAATCGAGGAAAAAAACGGAGAAATGGGTGGTTTGGATTGGGCCGCGGGTCAGCGGGTCTGGAAATTCGATTTACACAGAGTTGACATGGGCGGATCCGGATGGAGATAATTGGACAGCTGGGCACTAAAATCCGTCCGCATAGTGAAAAATCAAAACGCAACGTTTTCAACTAGGTTTGAGATACACACATATATAACAATTCTGTGACTTTTATTTTTTAGTGGATGACTGTATTAACTTTTAATGTTTACAATGGTTGGTTATGCAACTTCTGTCCAACATATTATGCTACTTGATTATGGTTGATGATACCGTTTATAAATTTAATTATGGTTGATGATACCATTTATAAAAGTTTAATTATGGACTATCAAAGTTTAAAGTACAATTTTATTTTAAAAAATATGCTAAAAACTGCATTTGGGCTATCTGAATGAAACCGCTTGATAAACCGGTTAAACGACAAATCCGCGAAAACCATTCTTATTTTTTAGATGGATTGAGCCTTATGTTTCAATTCTGCAGTTTGGATCGGATGATAACTTTGGACCCGAACCCGCCCACTGTCCATCCCTAAGAGAAACCAAACAAAACACAAAAGTGTGTAAAAATTAAATTGAACCACGATCTACTTGTAATTCATGTGAGCTTACATATACTTAATGTAACACTACCAATTAAACAAAAAATTATTAAATAACCGTAAATCTTAACTCAACTAACAATGCAATATATGATATTGTTAAGTAAGACACTACCTAATTCAAATATTTCATGTGTCAAAAAAAATTCAAATATTTCATTAAATTGCTTCCCATCTTATTAAAAATAAAAATTAAAAGTCATTGTTGCACAATGACAAGGCACACAAAAAATAAAATAAAATGAATTTTGTTGCTTGACTTTGGTTCTTAAATTGAGAGTGAAATGTATGAATATTTATATATGTGTCAACAATTTCTTTTTTCTTTAAAAGAAGTTAAACAACTTTGATGTAATTAAAATAGAATCTTTATAGATGTAAAAAAAAATCCTTTACAAAAATCACTTCTTATATCTATAAGTATCTTAAAATCCGTGTGGATTACCAAAAAAAATCCGTAGATTATCCACTTAATAAATATAAAACCGATACAAATATCATTCTATCTGCCCCATAAATCTTCATTTAATCCTAATCCTAGCCCCTATGCTTAATTACTAAGTCTGTTTACCAAGTCCTGATCATGAGCACTCAACTTAATTGCATATGTGTGGAGTAGGGGTTTTAAGTTGGAGATGGTAGAAGCAATTAGCTGTATATATACATGTAATAATAATATGCATGCGCATTACTTTTTGACAAATTTGTTAGATACCTTCAAAAAGTTACACGGCATTAGAGCTAATGAAGTTGAAATTGATCAGCTGTAGGATAGGAAGTGCATGTCACAAGTGGTGATATAAGCTGTTATCATAGAAGTGAAACACACGACACACACAAAGGTTCTCCCATAATAAGTGGGCCCTACCATAGGTCTCCCCACAAAAACAAAACAATGTTGTATATATCGGAAGTCTTGTGTGATCCCTAAGAAAACAATAATTTATGACTTGCGAAAATTAAAATGATACAAATATACCATACAATATGATACTGCACGATTATTATATATTGGGCTTAATAGATTTTTTGTCCCTGTATGTTCGTGAATTTTTTGTTTTAGTCCCTATATCTTGTTTTGTTGCAAATAAGTCCCCGAATATACAAAATTTGTTAGTTTTAGTCCCTAAAGTCAAAATCCGCAGGAAAATCTGCAATTTTCGTGCAAATTTTCCTTCAGATTTTCCTGCGAATTTTGATTTTAGGGACTAAAACCAACAAATTTTGTATATTTAGGGACTTATTTGCATCAAAACAAAATACAGGGATTAAAACTAAAAATTCGAGAACATACAGGGACCAAAAGATCTATTAAGCCTATATATTGAAGGAAGAGGATGGGGTGATAACTCTTATAACTAATAAAGAATGAAGGGTGTGATTAACTAATAAAGAATGAAGGGTGTGATTAAGAAAGAAAAGCAAAAGTAACGTTAGCTTTTAAAAAGAGACTTAGAGGAGGTAGCGTAAATAGCCTTTCTTCATGATTGGAATTGGTGTGTGTAAATGTCCTAGTGGCATGGCATGCATGTCCAATTCCATAATATTCCAAAGAAAATTACATAAACTTGTATCATTTGTAAGTTTTTAATTTTTTTTATTACATGAAGGGTCGAAGTTTTGAGACGAATTACACAATAATTAATTCGGGAATACTAGTCCCAGTAACATCAACTCGTAATAACTGATTAATTTGAGTTGGACATGACTATAAGATATCATATTAGAACCCAACCCACAACCTCTATGAACAAGCTATCAATTGTATAATTTTATTCGTTTCACGATAAATATGATAAACTCAAACTCTTAATCTTGTTGTAAAAGACGTATGACCTTTGAATATAAACTCCAAACTGACGAACACACTATTTCCTCTTGATGAATCATATTTACCCCAAAAATCCGCCACCAAGATACTACACTCGCCCAAGCACTTTGCAAAATCACAACGCCACTCACTCCTTGCACCTCGTATAAGACCTCCACACCCTGTGCATTGTGCCACTTAATTTATTTCACATGATAAAACAAGGGAATGAACAGTAAAAGGAGGGAACATGTAGAATCTATGAAATGACTTTTTGCTGAGTCAAAAAAATTAAATCACTTTTTGGAAACACTTGAAATTATTGTTATTTGATGATTTCTTGACCAAAAATGTGTTTTAGTTTGGCTTTTTTAGTTGGGATAATGCCCCACTTTCAACATGATTTTTCAGTTGCGGGGCCAAAGTCAATTTCCATGATTTAATCAATATCATTAATCTTCATAGTCTTTAATAGTTGATTAGCCAAATAAATAATGAATTAATAGGTGGATTATTACCATGGGGCTCTTCATGCATACCATTACATGCATGGTGGTGGTGGACCATTTGTTTGCTTTAATTTTGGGCCATATTTGCCAATATTATTGGACCCTTCTAGTGAGTAGTTAACTTCAAATAGCACTTATAGTAGAGACATCAAAAGTTCCTTTTTCGATTATTATTGAGTACTGAGCCCTCAATTCAATCAAGAGAAAGTTGAAGACCCCATAACTTTGTGGTTTCTCCTCTTCTCATCTTTGTTATCTAAGAATAATTTTTTTTTTTTGTTACTTAAGATTCTCAATTAATTTGTTCAAAATTATATAAAAGAGGTAGACATACTATATTGTTTAGTTTAATTTTGAGATAAGTTTTTTATTTTCACCACCGGTATCCAGCCCATTAAACCGTCTAATATAGTTCGAAGGTTAATTCTGGCATCAATTGGTCCTCCCTACTAAGTTCAGCGTCAATCATCACTGGACCAACTAACGATCCATAAATAAGTTCTTTAAATATATATATATTTGGTACTTAATAAGGTCCCTAGTAATCAAACATACTATAGAGATCAATCAAATAGATTAATGTATTGTGAAAACACAAGTAAACAAACTTGAAATATATGGTTGTTGTTGAGTAGTACAAGCAAGGAAAAAGGGAGTGATTTTGCTTACACTTAAGACAACTTTTGGCTCTGTTTTTTCCAAGGGGTCCCCTGATGGAGTGTATGTAGTATTTGGCTTCTTGCATTTGTCTATTTTCTAAAGTATGTATTCTGTTTAATTTCTTCTCAAATTTTATCCACACTCTTAAAAGCATCAATTTTGAACATGAGATTGAGTGAATATTTTTCAATTACGCATTTCAAAATTTCAGGCGATAAGATCATTCAAGATATTAGCAAGTGAATGGGAAATTATCTTTTTATGAAAAAATATATTTTTGTTATCAATATAAGACCATCTACACCAATCGTTAGTTGGTTCAGTGGTGATTGGTGTTGAACTTGGTAGGGAGGGCCACGGTTCGATCCCCCGCAACTGCGATCGGGAGGGGGCTGGAACCACTTGATGCCAGAACTGACCCCCGAACCAGACTAAACTGGTGGTGTAAACAAAAAAAAAAATATAAGACCATCTACAATGATTGGACTTTCTCATATTCAACACTCACTTTTACACTCCACATCTTATTCTCTTTTTCACCTACTCATTCAATTTTGTTAGTGGCGTCTTGATTTGTGATTGGCTTTCCCAAACCATGTAGCTTGTTGGTTATTTTGATAAATCGTTGTTGCATATCCTCGATGGTCTCGCCATCTAGCATATGGAACAACTCAAATTCTTGTGTTAATGTATTAATTTTGGATATCTTCACATCATTGGTACCCTCAAAGTGAGTTACCAATGTGTCCCACATTTCCTTAGCCGATTGACAATGTGACACATGATAGAATTGATCAATCCCAAGGGATGATATCAAAATATTTTGTGCCTTTGCATCGTAATTGACCTTTTTCTTTTCCTCTTCCGTCCATTGTGCCATAGGCTTATTGGTGACAATGCCATGAGCATCGGTGATTGTTGGAACAAACGGACCGTTCTCAATAGCATTCCACACTTCACCATCAAAAGAATTGATGTGAATACTTTTCCAATAGTCAAAATGATCTCCATTGAATATAGGAGCCCTATTATACGCCCCTTTAGGTGCAAAAGCCATGTTGTCTAATAATTGGCACAAATTTCCGAATTTTGCAAGCAAAATTTAACCGGACTCGTGATACCACTTGTTAGACTACTAGGCTAAACCACTTAGAAGGGGGGGTTGAATAAGTGGCTTCTTTAATCAACGGCAATTAAAAAAAATTATTTGATTAAAACAAATGCGCGGAAGCACCACCGGATCGGTAGTCTACTTTGCACCTTTTGACCAAAGGAAAGATAGTATCGCCTTGAACGAATTAGGAAAGTTACGGAACGATTAATGCGAGATATCCAAATTTAACGTAATTAACAAAAAACAGTTCCAAGCAAGTTTATATGGTTTGATTATCAAATTCAATCACAATCAAGCAAGAACCAATTGAATTTTTGTGAACCAATACGAACAACAAAAATTCAATCGATTAATCAAATTAAAGAAATTAACGAAATTAAAAGAAAGGGATAAAGAGAGATACACACGATTTGATTAGGGAGTTCCCCGGATTGCGCGTCGTCCACGCGTTTGTCCGAGTACGTCTCCCCCCAAATAACCAAACGGGTTATTTGAGAGTTTATAGATCAAAAACTTGATGAACAAACAGTGCACAGTTTACAATTGAAATCTATAATCCTATAGCAAGACAAAATGTAAACTAATGCGAATAACCTCGACACCCAACGGAACTTCACCCTCTGATTCCAACGATTCACCTTGTGCCAAACCGCACCCAATCGTCCAGCTGAGTCCTTCGTTCCTTGTTGTCGAATCCTTCAAGACACGCACGATCTTGAATCACTTGAGAGAAACACTAGAACCTTCAACCCAATTCAACCCGATCACGATTCTGATTCACCGCGAACCGTATCTAACGTTATCACACAATTCTGCAATTTATATTGAATTGATCCCATACTCAAATCCAATTTTGATTGCAAACTTGATGAAGATGATGAACTTGTGTTGAATCAAACCTTTGATGCAAATTCTCACTCAATTTGTACCCAAAGCGTTTATCTGATCTTTCACACTAGTTTTCTCTCACTTCTCTTTTTACAAAGACACAACACATTGCTATTTAAAGAGAAAATAGAATGAGCAAATTTAGGCATAATTTTTCAAACATGTATCGATACAAATGATCATTTGTATCGATACAAATGCTTTGACCAACGTTAAAAATTGGAAAAAATGACCTTTGTATCGATACAAACACGGGTGTGTATCGATACAAATATCAGAATCTTGAAATCTTGACTGATATGTATCTAAGCATGCAAGCATGCTTCGAATCATCTTGAGTTTTCTGGATTTTGAGAACAAACAGATGTGTATCGATACATGCAAGCATGCTTCGATACACAGGAGCTGTTCTGTCTCTGAGAGACCTCTTTTGTATCGATACAGACCATGTATGTATCGATACAAAATGCTCAAAATCAAACAGAAGAGATTTCAGGACATTTGTATCGATACACCATTGTATGTATCGATACAAAATACCTAAATGTCAGTTTTTCAAGGTTTTAGAAAATAGTTCTTTGTTGTCAAGTCATTTGTAATGTTGCCAAAATATGTTCAATCCTATTTTCAAGTGTTTTGACAATTATTAAAACATGAGGATGAACTGGTGCACTTACATTCTCCCCCTTTTTGATAATTGTCAAAACTATGCATAAGCTAAGCCTATACCTAATATGCAATAAAATAGCAATATGTATACAGACGCAATTACAAACACCAAGGCTAACAATAAGCACGCTCCCCCTGAGTTGATGCCATAACGCGATTGTCGTAGATAATATTCAAGACTCTTTTAGCTATTCATCCTTAGCTTGTGCATCCAAATCTCTCCCCCTTTGACAATATCAAAAAGAAGAAGAGAGTCTATTAGAAGTATCAAGTTCCATCAATTTTGATCCAAGTCATATCGTGCACTTACATTTGTCGAAATGCACATATATGATGAAAATTCCTAATCAATATAAATACATACAAAGATATGCCAAAAATATCAAATGACGAATACCAAATATCATGATAAAACATGGAATGTAGAACAACAAACCATAAACCAACTCATGAGTATTGAAACACATCGACATTTTAAATCAACCAACATATCAAAATATGGGACGAAAATAAACAAAATAATGCAACTAATGCATAAACATAAAACCAAACATCCAAACATACGAAATAACCCAAAATAAAGTCATACATATCCAAAATGAATGTTGCCCAAACATGGCAACATTAAAAATATTCGTACAACCAAATCGAAATAGATCCAAAAGTCATAGAAATAACAAAAGAAATTGTTCATGCGAAGATAAAAATAAAATACATAAAAACGAAGGTTTAAACATCACACATCATCATTCATCATCCATCATCCATGTTATCCGGGTTGGTAGGAGGGTTAGGATTGTAATAGGCATTCATCTGAGTCTGAATGTTGTCAAACCGGGTAGTCACATAGTTTCTGAGGTCGGTAGTGGTGGTGTACAGCTCTTCAATTCTTGCATTCTGAGTAGCATAATTTTGAGTGTACTCATTATAGAAGGTAGTTTGTTGCATGCTCATGTTTCTCATCATTTCCATCATTTCATTCCAGTTACCACCTTCTTCACCTTGTCCCTCATCCTCAGCCTCACCTTGTCTAACATTCCTCCTTGGTCTCCTACCTCTAGGAGCAGCAGCTTGACCCTCATTGTCATCATCCGGACCATGGTACACATACACATTATCCACATTCAAAGACCAATTCATTTTGGACATTTGTGTTTCACTAAATTTCTGCATCCTTCCAAGTTTAGTGTACTCAATTGGAAGCTTTTAAATTTCTTCAAAATGCTAGCGATCATGCTACAGTACCCGAAACTTTGATCCCTGCTTGAATTCCTTAGGTCAAACATCCTACTCACAATGTAGAATGGCCAGTCAACCTTCCCGTCCTCCATAAGCAAAAACATCAAGTCAATATCCTTCTTATCCATCCTAGAGCTAGCACTTTTTGGACGCAAAATGTGACTCACAATCCAGTAAATCACTCTAGCATTAACATTCAATTTTCCGGTTCCCATGGTTTCCGGAATATTGCCACTTCTAGTGATGGAAGAGATAAAGACATTGGAATCATAATCCACCTGACTTATTTCAGAATAGGCTAATAGGTTCTCCCCGGTTATCCTACTTCCGGTGCTCATCCCAAACAACTCAAACCACAAATCAGCAGTAAACTTATAAGTCTTATTCTTCCAACAGAACTCAAATTCAGCCCCATTTCTTTCCTGTAAACCAGCATAGAAAATCCTAACCACAGTCTCATTGTATGTTGTTTGTAGATCACAAAAACTATCAAGTTGTTCATTTTCAATTATCTCAGCAATATCATTCAAATGTAAATTTCTAAGAGTATCAACATTGACAGATTTTTGAGGAAGAACACTCCTAGTCCTACAATACCTAGTGTAAGTAGCAATGCAATCCTTATGAACATACTCATCTTCTTTGAGACCAAAATTAGAAGTTTCACCTATATCAGTTGCTAAAGCCTTATCTGTTCTAGCCTTCTTAGGTGCCATTACAAGAAGATAGAGAAATAGAACAATTTACCTTACACTGTTGATGAAGAACTTTTTGAAATTTCCACAAACCCAATTTGATGAATTCCTTGAATTGAAGCAAATAAGACTTGGTCCACGAAATTAATGGTGGAGATTTGAGTGGGTATTGAATTCTGAGCGAATGGGTGTTAATTTTGTTAAATTTGGTTGAGTTTTGAGGGAGTTTGAAGACTTTGGGGTGAGGGTTTATGGGAGAAACCGTGTGAGGAAGAAGATGTTTTGGGTTGGTTGATGAATGAATGAATGAATGAAAAATAGACATATAACCTGTTTTTACGATTTTGTATCGATACAAATTCGTGTTTGTATCGATACAAGTCAGTTGTTTTGAAGCATGTATCGAAGCATGTAGTCATGTATCGATACATGAGTAACGTTCTGTCCAAACTGAAGTGCTATGTATCGATACAAGATCATATGTATCGATACATATCAGTTTATTTTGAAAATTTGAAAAATAACTGACATGTATCCATGCAAAATTTATTTGTATCGATCCAAAATGCATAATTTTATATTTTTCTTCAAACACATGAACTTATAGGTTTTCAAAAACAATTTTTATGACATTCAAATAACACGTATGTATGAAACACATATAATCACAAAGGTACATGCATATATATGTGAACAGAAGCAATACCAAAGCATATCTTAACACGAGAACACATGTTAAACCATAAATGCATGATAAGGTAATCACATAAATCAATCAAAGTACCAAAATCAATCATATGAGAAATATATGTCTATGTATGCACACAAAGTCACATAAAAGAAAAACATATACAACCTAATATGAACTTAATAAGATAGTAGTAGTGATTTTTGTCAAACCCCATTTAAGACGTATGAGTCTCAAAAACTTATCAATATTTTTGAGCGAAAATTCTTGGAAATGGAGGATTAGACAACTATCAAAACCAATATCATATTAAGATAGAAATTGTATGTATATGAACCAAAGAACAAATGCTAAGTAAAAAAAATATAAAGGAAAGAGTAGAGAATAGAATCTTCCCTTAAGTGTTATGTGGAGGAAGTGATCAATTTCCGCACCATTGCACGTGTCGAGTTGAATCTTATCTTTTTACTTTCCTTGTACATGAGTCTTGAACTCCATTGTTGTCGGTGTCTCTTGTCAATGGTTTCAAGACGATTCCCTACATACTTAGACATTTGCAATAGGTCCCCAACTCATGTTGGGTCCTAGTATGTTAGTAGCACCATTATTGTCTAACTTAGGTAACCATTGCAATTTGCCTCTTGGTACCAATACCTTTCTAGCATGACATTTTGCAATAGTATGACCCTTGTCACAACAATAATGACAAACGATATAAGGATTACTTTTCTTATGATCCTTTTCAACAAATTTATACTTTTTATTTTTAGGTTTCAAAGATTTGTTGAATTTAGATGGATCAATCGCAAAAGTAATCTCCTGCTTGGATGGCTCTTTTAGCTTATCTTGTAACTTTCGTAAGTCTCTACGTAAGTAAAAGCATCCATCACATCCGGTTCTATCGTTACCATAACTATCAAAAGTCACAAGAGGTTTTTGAATCAAAGACTTTTTGAGGGCTTTCAACTCAAGCTCCGTTTCCGAAACTTTTGCCTCAAGGTATTTATTAACATCCATTAAACCTTTTAATCGTTGAAACGCCTCTTTAGTTTCTTTGTGTAACTTTTCAAAAGCAACTTGCAACTCATGATATTCTAAAAGAGTATATGAGCTAGAGGGATTTTGGTTTACCTTTTTGGGAACAAGTTTCTTATGATCATGAGATGTCAAACACACATTCGCCAACACGTCTTCATCACTAGAGCTAGAACTTGATGATGAAGAAGAAGATGAGCTTCCGCTTTCCCATGCAACATAAGCTTTCTTTCCTTTATCCTTGCTTCCCTTTTTGAATGAAGGTGACCCTTTCTCCTTTCTCTTGAGCTTGGGACAATCCGGTTTAAAGTGACCGATTTGTCCACATTCATAACATGCTCCTTTCTTAGAGTACCTAGCATCTTCATTCCTCCGACGGTGACCACTATCCTTTCGATACTTTTTAAGATTCTCATCGGAGTGCTTTATCCAATTCTTTCTCACATACCTATTTTAGCGTCTCACGAAGAGTCCCATTTCCTCATCATCGGAATCATCTTCGCTTGAGCTACTTTCCACATGCTCTACCTTTTTGGACTTTGACTTTGAGGCTTTAAGAGGAATTGTCCTCTTGTCCTTTTCCTTATCCTTGTCATTGTGTTTTCCCTTTTTCTCATTTTTCTCTTGCTTTTCTAACACGTTTAGTACATGTTCATGTTCCGTAAGTTTGCCAAATAAAGTTGTAAGACTCAAAGTAGTGAGGTCGTTTGCCTCCTTAATCGCGGTGACATTCGGTTGCCAACTCCTACTAAGACATCTTAAAATTTTGTTAGTGGCGTCTTGATTTGTGATTGGCTTTCCCAAACCATGTAGCTTGTTGGTTATTTTGATAAATCGTTGTTGCATATCCTCGATGGTCTCGCCATCTAGCATATGGAACAACTCAAATTCTTGTGTTAATGTATTAATTTTGGATATCTTTACATCATTGGTACCCTCAAAGTGAGTTACCAATGTGTCCCACATTTCCTTAGCCGATTGACAATGTGACACATGATAGAATTGATCAATCCCAAGGGATGATATCAAAATATTTTGTGCCTTTGCATCGTAATTGACCTTTTTCTTTTCCTCTTCCGTCCATTGTGCCATAGGCTTATTGGTGACAATGCCATGAGCATCGGTGATTGTTGGAACAAACGGACCGTTATCAATAGCATTCCACACTTCACCATCAAAAGAATTGATGTGAATACTTTTCCAATAGTCAAAATGATCTCCATTGAATATAGGAGCCCTATTATACGCCCCTTTAGGTGCAAAAGCCATGTTGTCTAATAATTGGCACAAATTTCCGAATTTTGCAAGCAAAATTTAACCGGACTCGTGATACCACTTGTTAGACTACTAGGCTAAACCACTTAGAAGGGGGGGTTGAATAAGTGGCTTCTTTAATCAACGGCAATTAAAAAAAATTATTTGATTAAAACAAATGCGCGGAAGCACCACCGGATCGGTAGTCTACTTTGCACCTTTTGACCAAAGGAAAGATAGTATCGCCTTGAACGAATTAGGAAAGTTACGGAACGATTAATGCGAGATATCCAAATTTAACGTAATTAACAAAAAACAGTTCCAAGCAAGTTTATATGGTTTGATTATCAAATTCAATCACAATCAAGCAAGAACCAATTGAATTTTTGTGAACCAATACGAACAACAAAAATTCAATCGATTAATCAAATTAAAGAAATTAACGAAATTAAAAGAAAGGGATAAAGAGAGATACACACGATTTGATTAGGGAGTTCCCCGGATTGCGCGTCGTCCACGCGTTTGTCCGAGTACGTCTCCCCCCAAATAACCAAACGGGTTATTTGAGAGTTTATAGATCAAAAACTTGATGAACAAACAGTGCACAGTTTACAATTGAAATCTATAATCCTATAGCAAGACAAAATGTAAACTAATGCGAATAACCTCGACACCCAACGAAACTTCACCCTCTGATTCCAACGATTCACCTTGTGCCAAACCGCACCCAATCGTCCAGCTGAGTCCTTCGTTCCTTGTTGTCGAATCCTTCAAGACACGCACGATCTTGAATCACTTGAGAGAAACACTAGAACCTTCAACCCAATTCAACCCGATCACGATTCTGATTCACCGCGAACCGTATCGAACGTTATCACACAATTCTGCAATTTCTATTGAATTGATCTCATACTCAAATCCAATTTTGATTGCAAACTTGATGAAGATGATGAACTTGTGTTGAATCAAACCTTTGATGCAAATTCTCACTCAATTTGTACCCAAAGCGTTTATCTGATCTTTCACACTAGTTTTCTCTCACTTCTCTTTTTACAAAGACACAACACATTGCTATTTAAAGAGAAAATAGAATGAGCAAATTTAGGCATAATTTTTCATACATGTATCGATACAAATGATCATTTGTATCGATACAAATGCTTTGACCAACGTTAAAAATTGGAAAAATTGACCTTTGTATCGATACAAACACGGGTGTGTATCGATACAAATATCAGAATCTTGAAATCTTGACTGATATGTATCTAAGCATGCAAGCATGCTTCGAATCATCTTGAGTTTTCTGGATTTTGAGAACAAACATATGTGTATCGATACATGCAAGCATGCTTCGATACACAGGAGCTGTTCTGTCTCTGAGAGACCTCTTTTGTATCGATACAGACCATGTATGTATCGATACAAAATGCTCAAAATCAAACAGAAGAGATTTCAGGACATTTGTATCGATACACCAATGTATGTATCGATACAAAATACCTAAAAGTCAGTTTTTCAAGGTTTTAGAAAATAGTTCTTTGTTGTCACGTCATTTGTAATGTTGCCAAAATATGTTCAATCCTATTTTCAAGTGTTTTGACAATTATTAAAACATGAGGATGAACTGGTGCACTTACATACCCCACCACTTTTTATTTCATATTGATCTTATTTAAATTTAAATTTTTATTTTTATGATTACATAAAAATACAATTATCGATTAAAATTAAATTAAAATTATACGATACAAATCATCGATTAAAATTACAATTGTTTGGATTTTGATAATTGTTTGGAGCATTAAAAGAATTTTGGGTGTTGAAATGATTATTGAGATCCATTTCACTAAACAAATACTAAAATTTTAAAATAAAGACTAATAGAAAGATAATAACAAGATTAAAAGAGTGAAAAACTTGGTTCTTGTAAGCTTCTTGTAAGCTTTCTTCTCCGTATCAGTGAACTTCTTTCTTTCTTCAACAGATAACTTTCCTCTTTCATCCAAACCTTGGAAAGTTACTCCTTCTTCAACCAAGTCCCAAAATGCATCATCTATAACAATTAGATGACTATATATTCTATTTTTCCACCATGAAAACATAGAACTATCTTCATTAAACTTTTGTGCTTTGTTGTTTGATTTTTCTTCAACATCATAGTTGTGAGGAACTGCTTTTAAACTTTCACCAGACATAGTGTTTTTCAAAGAAAGACTGTCTCACTGTTAAGTGATAAAAACAGAACCGGGCTCTTGATGCCAATTCAAGGTGTGAAAAACATAAGAAGGAGGGCACTACAAGAAATCAGTCATTTTGTGACGGCCAAAAGCCCTCAATAAGTGGGAAAATCCGTCACAAAGTGAAAATTTACTGACGACTTTGTGACGGCCAAATTTCGTCAGTAAATAGCTCGTGGAAAAGTTATTGACGGCTCAGGTCGTCACAAACTTTGGGACGAAACTTTGTGACGGCTCAGGTCGTCACAAAGTGAGAATGGTCACTTTTATGGCAACCATTTAGTGACGGCTTAGGTCGTCACAAAATCCGTCACAAAGTTTTTTTAAAAAATTAATATTTTAATTGTTTTATTAATTATTTTTCAAAAAAAAATTTATTAATTATTTTAAAAAATGCATGAAAAACGTATTAATTATTTTATTATATAGTTTTTATTTAAATATTTAAATAAAAATTAAAGTCTAGAATAAATTAAAAATAGAAAACACTTACATTTTTACTAATAGTAATAATTCATATAATTATTTTATTGTGTTAACTGTTAACTCTTTTACCAATCTTTCCATAGAATAGAACCAATGATGTCCTTGATGCTGAGTTTGTTTCATTCTCCTATTATTTCAGTTTCAATGTCAAAAAAAAAAAAAAAAAACTAAGAGTAGCAATGAAAATATTAACATATAGAAAACACTTACATAAATAAACAATATCAATCAAATATTAACATAAAAAAATAAACTTTTAAATTTGAACAAATAGAAAACACTTACATTTTTACTAAGAGATCAAACTAATAAAAATATTATATATGATGAAGAACTAGAGAAAAGAACTTGGAAAATTCTAGTGATATGTTGGAGAAATTTTTTTCTAAGATGAAGAACTAGAGAAAGAAATGTAGTGGTAGATTTGTGGAAATGAAATGGAAATGGAATGAATATATTGAATGTAGATCAAGCTAATAAAAATATTATATATGATGAAGAACTAGAGAAAAGAAGTTGAAAAATTCTAGTGAGATGTTGGAGAAATTTTTTCTAAGATGAAGAACTAGAGAAAGAAATTTAGTGATAGATTTGTGGAAATGAAATGGAAATGGAATGAATATATTGAATGTGAAAAACCAAAGCCTGAACAACAATTTTTTTTAATTCCGTCAATACTTTGTGACGGATTATTCCGTCAGTAAATCCCTCCAAACTTTGTGACGGCTAAATCCGTCAGTAATTTAATATTTTGTGACGGAATTTTCCGTCAGTAAATCTTTGACGGATTTTTTTAAGTTTGTGACGACTTTTTATATTTATTGACGGATCTGGCCGTCACTAATTTATTGACGGCCCAGGCCCTCAATACCTTATAAGGTAATTTCGTCACAAAATTCATGTTTTCTTGTAGTGGGGGTTGAATTGTGTTTTGGTAGTTTTAAAAAACTTCTTCTAAGTTTAAGTTTCACAACTTATCAGAATATGCAGCGGATAAAATAACACAATCAACACACAAGCAAGAAAGAAATAGAGAGAGATAGACATACAGATTTTACTAGTTCCAATCAAAATTCGAGAGTACGTCCAGTCCCGTTGCACTTCCAAGGGAGTTCACTATAATCACAAAAGATTACAATTTGCTCAAGCACATATCAAGAGACTTCTAATGCTCAAGTAAATCCTTACAAGAGACTTTCTATGCTCAAACACACAAGCAAGAGACTTCTTACAACTTACAAAAGTAATAACAAAGTGTATGAACACTTGATACAAATATCAATGTTCAAAGTAAAACAAATACAACTCTTAAACAAGACTAACTTAGAATCCTAACAAAAGAATGCTAAGGTTCAAATACTGAGATGATCAGAAGCTGAGACAATTGTCTTGGATATTCAAATGAGTTCAAGTTGTATTTCAATTGTTTTTGTGCTTAGATAATTTTTGACAGAGTAACAGCTCTTTTGAATCGTTCAATCGTTGTACACAAAAACTTCAATTCATCCTCCTATTTATAGACGAGGGTGGATCGTATGAATTGATGCCATTGCAGTGAGAATAGCCGGCTGAAGATCGTACAATTTCCTTCACATGGTATTTTAACCAAATCAGGTAACGTTTGTAAAATTTCATTCTTGTGAGGAAAGATTCGTCCATATCAAGTAATGGTTCGTACAATAGTACTAACGCCATTATCACTGATGATAAGTGATGACAAGAATTTCTATGGTATTATTAGTGTTAGTATTAGTAGTAAAATGACCAAGACAGGCCCAAATACGAAGGAAAACCTACAGAATCCAAGAAAAGCATCAAGACAAAGTCCATAATGCAAAAAGACAAGAAAAATCCCAAAAAGTGAAGAAAATGAGCATTTCACCGTAGCACGATAGCTTCCATCGTGCCACGATGGGAGTTACTTGTTTGCCAAGAAAACAGAAGAAATAAATCTGCAAAATATATGCTCATCGTAGCACGATGGCATGTATCGCAATACGATGGCTTTTTGAGGCCCAATACGAAAACTATAAATAGAGTCTTCCTCTCATTGTTTAAATAATTCAGAAATAGTAGAACACTCTCTACTATAAGGAGAGGTTCAGAAGAGCTCTATTGAGCATAGTTTTCTTCCCTTACGGGAAAACTAACTCAACAAGGTATGTTTTCTTTAGGCTTTTATGTTTAGATTATTATTTTGTAATTTAAATATGTAGTCTATAACTCCCCAACTAAAATATCTAGAATATTTAGTCAAGACATAAATAACTGAATCTGAGTACAATTAAAATTAAAGAATAATTGAGGTAATTACAACAATTCCACGGTCAACGTGGTAAACTGATACAACACAGCGGAAGGAAACTAAAATTCTGGATAAACAAGATAATATATGAAACAAGGAGAAGACTGAAATCCTCTAGTCCGATGATCCAAGCTCAGCTCCAATCATCAACTCCCACCTGGTCCTGGCTCTAGTTAACCTGTTTACCTAAAAAAATTGATTTGGAGTGGGGTGAGACTACTAAGCCTCAGTGAGTCATACTACCCTCCTAATGGTGACTACACCGGAGGAACCTAGATAGTGTAATAAATCTAAGTTCAACTGTTTACATATCAATGCATTAATAATAATAAAGGTGTAACACAATTATTATCCCAAATTCTAAATTACCAAATTAATTTAATTAGGGCCTTGCTTAATAATTTGGAAATTATTTAGAGGTGCTTAATTGATTAAATCTTGAGAACTAGGTGTATTATGTGCTAAATTAGTAGTCCTAATTGAACTTATTTTACACAATAATACACGATGACTCATTTGTGAATTAATTAACACAAGGAAATTCAAATCCCTCCCCTCCAAATAGACTATGACTTATTATGTGCAAGTAATGTCCAAGCCTTGGTTCAACCAATAGAGCAAGTTGGAATTGAAGCTGATTCTGCTACTAAAACTCAAGTAACTGCAATTAATGTATCAGTTAAGTATCATGATTCTGAATTGCATTAATTATTAAAGTTGTCAATATGTTAAACTTGTAGTTGAGTCTGTTAAACTAATTTGTTAAACTTGAACGTGAGAAGAGAAGAGAAAGAAACTTTTTTCGGAATTTAGGGATTAGGGATTTCAAACTTATGCAATGTGTTTTTTTTTTTTTTTTGGGTTTTGGTCCTTCTTTTGTGATTGATTCAGTTTCACTTGCCTACTTATAGTGGCCACGTGTTAGTCCGTCTGCCACATAAGTGTTTTTTAAACGGAATCTGACGGCAAGGACGAAAACCAATTTTTTTTACACATACAGGGACTAATTTGCATGAAAAAAACATACAAAAACTAAAACCAAAAAATTTGAAACATACAGCGAGGTAAGTGACCTTTAAGTAAAAAACATCATGTATTTAGGAACATACATCATGTATATAACACATGTTGATAGACTTTTTGTAGTTTTAATTTATTCAATATTATCTAGTAACTCTGCTCCTAAGAAAATTTTAGATATTTATGCTTTGCACAAAAGGAAAACATGATCAAGCATGATTTGTTACACAAAATTTATGGTGCTATATATAAATTGACACCATGTATATTTAGGAAAAAACATCGGATTCATAAGGATTCACAAAATGAAAACATAATAAAATACACGTGAAAAACACTATTTTATATAATAAAAATGAAGTAAAGTACATTATGACAAAAAATAAAACCGAAGTAAATGCATTTTTTACCAAAATTTAATAACAAATTTGTTTTCCTTAACTAAAAATGTAATGCATTAACGTCGCTTGTGACCAAATCAGTTTTATTTGCAGCATTTTGCAGTTTTCCTTCCCATATTTAGAAATGAAAGGGATACAATTGTATTCTTTGTTTTCTTAAATATGTGTACTAATGAAAGTAGCTACGAAGAATGAACCTCATTTTCATCCACACCTATTGTTTCTTTTCTTCTTCGAACCATACACTACAAGAAAACTGCTTTGGAGCGTCTGCCTAAAACAGACGCTAAATACCAAAAAGCAGACGCTACAACCATTTAGCGTCTACTTAGAGTCTGTGTCGTGGTAGACGCTTAAATGCTTGAAGCTAACAGTTGCGTCTAGCAGACGCTACTTTAGCGTCTGTCTTGTTAGATGCTAGGGTGAAGCTATTGACATGCATATAAGGCAGACGCTACTACCCAATATTAGCGTCTGTTTTTGTTAGATGCTATAGTTTAGTTTTTGAACAATGTAGTGTCAACTAAAAGCAGACGCTATTATTAGCATCTGCTTTTGTTAGAAGCTATAAATTCTTTTTTGAATAATATAGTGTCTGCTAAAAGCAGACGCTAATATATATATATTTTTTAAAAATAGCATTTTAGCTGATGGAAATTCAACAAACAATTAATATTAGTGCATCTAAAATATAAATGAAGGAGTCTTTACTGGACCTTCTATTTCTAATATATAACCATATATAATGTCAACAAAAAAGGTCTACATCCATCAAAATATAACCCACTAATATATAATCCACCAAAATATCCCACAAAATATATAACCCATCAAAATAGTCCTAACTTACCATCAATCAAAATATAACCCACTAATATATAACCCACCAAAATAGAATGCTAATTGTATCGCTTTAGACCTAGAAACCAGTGCAACTAAGGCTTGTTCTCATTTCCTCTCTTCCCAACTGTTTGGAACATTTTGCTTACTGCTGCACTTAGAATCCCCATCTCCAGCAATATAATATTCCAAACGACTAAACTAAGAGGTCATATTGTGGCCTCATAACTTAAAAGTAATTTGAAGTTATAGTGTCTCAAATTAATGGTTGATACTTGTAGACTGAATGCAGCAGAGATCTCCTAAAGGATGAGCATTGATGATGATATTTGTACGCACACACACAAAAGCTCTCCCCTTGCCACAGAATACAGTTTCCTATTGGCCTGTTTTTCAAGATGGTATACTCAAAAGATTTCCTGATATCTGTGTGAATTTTTTTTGTGTGCAGATTGCTAACATGAAGAAAGAAATAAATGCTATAAGAGTTAAAGACATTTCTCAGGGTGGATTAACTCAGGGTCAACAGACTCAGATTGCTAGGAATGAGCAAAGAATGGCACAGGTAATGTTGGAAAAATTAATTAATCAAGAACCTTGCATATTATTGCTCTCCATATTCTGTGATTGTAAATGCTGATGCATGAGCACACACGTAAGCTGCTGAGCTGACAATTGTAAATGACTTACATGAGGCTAATGCATATATATTAATTTCATGCTGATTGTAAATGCTAAATGGCATCTATAGAGTATTGTTTGTAGGAAATCTAATATAACGATAATTAAGGCTAATGCATATATGTTAATTTCATGCTTTCAATTGAATAATGACTTACATGAGTTTTCTCTGAGCGACGATCAACCCACTCGCCATTCCTCTTTTTATGGGTGGCCACAAAAAGTTCATCAGGATGTACGGGTCTCCCAAGCATAGCATTCTATAAATAAAAATTGTGTTGTAGGAATCATTAATTGGTACACTTTCATTTTTATTTTTATTATTAAAATGGCTAAACTTTATTAATAATAAAAATAGAAGTAGAGAACCAACACAAGGAGTGCTATAACTCTACAAGATACAATACAACAAAGCCAGAGAAACAGCAGCATAATATAAGAGTGGACTACAACCAGGTACATCAGCCAGAGAAACAAAGCAAAAATAAAGCAACAATACAACAGCCAAGGGACTACAACTAGGTGAATCAGCAGTCCAAAAACCAGAGAAACAGCAGCAGAGGGACTGCCATGTACACTTTCCCCTAGATTGAGATAGAAAATTTAGAATTGAGAAGAGATTCTTGGGAAGAATGAAAGGCAGCCTTAACTCCAGAGGTACACTTTCATTTACATGATAGAAAAATATAATGAAGGAAAATATAGTACTATAGTGAGTATAGTGAGAACAATGTTGTAGGAATCACTAATTGAATACATACCATGTCAAGTGCAATGTCATGATGAGCTTTACGACCCGTAGTATGGAGTGCCCCACCTTTACTTGAAGCTCGATTAATCTTCATTCGTTCTGAGCGCGTCTTGAAGTCATCTTCCTTCCAACGGTCAGTAAGATACTTCCATCCTACTTCGTTCATCCACTCGGGTTTCTAATCCTTTTTCCTTAACTTGGTAAAGATATCGGTCAAACGTTTGCCGCAATTTCTATGAAAGTTAGCTTTAATTGCGTGCTCATGGTGGGGTTCCCATGTAACAATTTTATGAAATAATAAAATAAGAATTTGTTACATAGGCTCGAAAAATCATAAAAATCATCAAATCACCACAAAATTAATTGTCTTACTCTAAATCTTTCAAACCAAACTTCTCTTGCTTTATCTTTGACTTCACTATAGCAAGTGATATTGTCTGGAAAAGTCTTTTCTATAACACGCCTAATCGCGGCAGCAGCCACATCAGCTGGAGTAAACCTAAAATGACGCTACTAGTTATATCACGCCGTCTACATATCATATGATGAATTTAATTATAATTAAGTTCTATATTAATTTGAAAATCAAATTTTGGTGGTTTTCCCATGAGAATGTATTATGATCTTACCCATTACAAATAGGACGAATGATGACCTTCCCGCAAGTATCTTTATCATGATTGTCTTCTTCGCCATCCTTTTCGATTTCACCCTCCTCATCCACTTCTTGGTTCTCCTCTTCATGCTCTTGCTCATCGTCTTGATGACGATGATCTCTCTCCATATCATGTGTTGTGTGTTGTGGAGGACCTTGCTGAAATTGACGAGACAAGGTGAATCCTGGGGTAGGAATGAATCTGAACGCCTCTGAAGTAGTAGTCTGGATTGGTGGTGTAGCATAGAAACAACAGCACAAACAAAAGTTACACCTGGAACAATAGGAGGACAGCAGAAAGCACCACACAGAAAGCAACAGAATATATACATATATGCGCAAACAGAGCAGCGAACAACAGCAACAAACATCACAAAACTTGGCTTATATATTGATCAGCGAACAGCAGAAACAAACACAAAAACAGAGCAGCGAACAGCAGAAATAATTAATTTTAAATGAAAGAAATGAAATTATCAATCATTAGGGATGTTGGACAACCACCAGGGATATCTCAGAATTTAAAAACAACATAGCAAATTGATCTACATAACTAATGTATTAAACAAGTCATGGCTGAAATTTTCTATTTTAAGATTAATACATGAACACAAAATTATTGTATCAACTCATAAGCTAACAACGGAATCACATAACAAATAAACTTCAGGTGAAAGTAAACTACAAAAAGAATATATATAACTGTAGCTATTTAAGTTTGAGATGGATTACCGAAGCATGGTCATGATTACAAAATAGTCAAGCTCAAATTGAAGTTGAGATCTTTCAAAACTTACATAATAGAATAACATGTTTTTGTTACCAAATCATCATGATATGCATGAAAAAAATCTGGTTTACATGTACTACTCTTACATCATCATGAAATAAAAAATATAGTATAGCAAAATAAACAAAGCATAAATTGAGAGTATAATAACAACTCACAAATGTGCTTCTTCATTTCACACGACAGTTTAAAAATTCAAATTGGATTGGCTAGCTTTTTGAAAATTTAGATAAGTAAGATAAAAAATTTCAATCTCTATCAACCTAGCATATTGTAATGCAACAAAAAAGATCATATATATTATTATTGTCATTTTCACAGCCAAAATCTCTTGATTTTCTTATAATATTATCATGACATTGACTGCCAAGTAGCACATTTTGAATTGTGTAGGCCATCCTTGTGTCTTGTGTTCTATTTTGGGTCATACGTATCATTATTAAAATTTATACTGAGTTGGAGCAGCATTTAACATGCTGAATTATGCAGAAAATAAAGAAAAACCAGTTCTATTTTAATGCAGAAAAATACAGCAACCAGTCCTATTCTTTATGCAAAAAATAAAGCAAACCAGTCCCTTATTTTTATGCAGGAAATGCAGCAATCCAGTCCCATTTAAATGCAGAAAAAATATTGTCAATCAGTCCTATTTTATGCAGAAAAATTCAGCAAATCAATCCCATTCTTTTTATGCAGAAAGTAAAGCAAACCAGCCCCATTTTTATGCATAAAAATACATCAAACCAGTCCCAATTTTAAGCATTTTCGCACAAATTTAAAACTAATGTATATGCCCAATTTTCTTGTCTTATAAGTACAACATCATTACAAGGGGAGAAGAATTTATACTATCATAACATCTGGATTTATTAGTCCAACATAAACATTGCAGCATTACTACCATAAGCAAGAAAAATGATATTTCTAGTTTTCTTTCTATGTCTCATAATCTAACTTGTATTCCACTTCCTACACTATTTGAATGTTAATTTTAGTACAACCAAGCACAACACTATTTGAATATATTAAGCACAACCAAGCAGAAGAAGTGCTTAGAGGCAAGGGAAACAAAAGTTACAGCATTACACACCAATAGCAGAACAAAGAAAACAAATAAAGTACAAAGGCAAGGCTAAATACACCACTAGCAGGAAACAGAAACAATCACAGGCCCATGAACCTACAGCAAACACGCAAACTATACTTCACAAACCACAGTAAAGCCTTCATTTTTAAAATTCTATTATCATTTACTTTTCACAAACAACAACAAATAACAAAAATCATATAATTACTCTCCAATTCAAAAAACACATACAAATTCAAAACAAACATAACAAAAAATTACCCTTTCTTTATAAAATTGTGAAGAGGAAGTTACTTACCTTGGAATCGCGAGAACAGTGGAAACGGCGGAGTGATTGAGGTGCTTCGACGGACGGTGGATTAGTAAGGTGCTTCAATCGCGAGAACAGCGAAGTGATTGAGGTGCGGTGGAATCGCGAGCATCAAAAAGGAACAACGGTGCTTCTGCGTTTGCTTGTTTTGCTTTGTGTTTTTAGGTTTTGTTTCTCCATGTTTCTGTGTATTTGGCATTAGAAAAGGAAAACAATTTTAAGAAATAATAAATTAAAGGATATAATATTGTTGAGGTGGGAATGAAGAAAAAAAAAGTGGGAAAATGAAAATTTGGGATTTTTTTTTGGCGCTTAATAAATATGTAGTATTTTTAATTTAATTTTAATGTCAATTTAGAGTCTGCCAAAGCAGACGCTACACTGTTCATTAATAAAATTTGATATTAGAAAATCATTTGAGTCTAACAAGAGCGGAAGCTAATATATATTATAATTTTGTTTTTATTTAGCTTTGTTTTAGCGTCTGTCTAGGCAGACACTAAACTCAATGTGTCTTTTAAAATAAAAATTAAATGGATAAAAACATTAGCGTCTGCAGAACAGACGTAAGTCTAACGCTATTAGCGTCTGTGTCGGGGCAGACGCTAAAAAATCTGAAGCTAAAACACATTTTTGTTGTAGTGATAGCACTCTCCAAATCCCCCCTATTGCTACAAAATTTTCCAAAATTATGCTCCCACTTTAATATTTTTATTTTTTTTTGAGATCTCTGAATGGTGTGGATCCGAACTTGATTTAAATTATGGTTAGAAATGCAACTGAGATTTTGAAAACAAGTCTAACATCACTCTAACATTACACGTGCCAATAAAAAAAATTCAAGGTTCTGATTAAAATCTAAGAGTTTATAATAGTTTACTTTTAGATTTAAAAATATAATAGTACGAGTAATTATTAATTTTAAACTATAAATTAAAATTAAACAGCTCAATTGTGGTAGTCTATCTTGTTTGGCTCTTAGTATTTCGGATAGATTGCATATCAGCTTGTTATCCAGGGTTAGTAATTATTGTCTAATTTCATAATAGTGGTGTCTTTGTCTAATTCTTCATATGCACAACAACATGATTACATGAAATCAAAGATAACAAAGCCGACCAAAAAGCTGCATTCTACATGTTATTCAATTTTGCATATAATATTGATGTAACGTTGATGATTATTGGCACTATCTCTGCCATATAGTAGTATTATATTTTAATTAAAATTACAATATTGATTTTTCAATTTATTTTCATGAAAATTTTACAGATGCATCCACAAACATTTTTAAAAGTGCAATTATCATACATAAACTCTCTCAAGTATTTGGTGTACAACAACAATAATTTAAGCCATTAAAACAACTGCCACCGAAATGGAAGCCCTTTGTTTTACAATCCAAGCTGCAACGATATGAATTATTTGGACAATAGTTCGCTTGAACACAATTGTGTCCCACTCTCGAATTTGTTGCTAAGACAATCAATTAAACGTCATTAGAAATATCATCTAATTACAAGAGATTGTCATTTCAAACCTATTTTATAAAATTTCATAAAATAATAATGTTTCTAAACAGACAAAAAAAGTATTTAAAACACCACTCTCAAATTCTATAATTGCAAGACATCTAATCGAAAACACAATAAAATTTGGTTACCTGCAAATGTCAACGAAGCAAGGCAAATAATTGCAATGATGAAGAAGAGAAGATTGATGTACATCGCCATTCTTATTTTTTGATAAGTTGACAAGTAATTTCTTAAGAGTGATGAACCAGATAGCTGTTTGTAAGATGAAGGGAAAGAGAGTTAAATGGGTTATTATATAGACAGCAAAAAGAAAATAAATGAAATGAATGCTTCTTTACTGCCAGGTGCCGGTTACACTTAGAAGGATCGATCTATTTAATACAAATTTAAAGGATCTATCTAATACTTAAAAAACTTAAAGCACTTATCTATTACAAATGTAAAACTTAAAGGATCTATCTGATACTTACAAAATTTAAAAGAACTAATTGATATAAATGTAAAACTTACCCGACTTATAGATTATTGTGCCACAAAAATTTACTTTTTGCATGTAACGTAGGAAACTTTTTGCATGTTTGCGGCTTGAATTTTTGTTGTTGTACACCAAATGTTTAACTTTGAGAATCACCCACATGCAAAAAGAAAAAATTGGGCTGGGGCAGTTAATTATAGCTAATATTTTGGATGGAAGTTTTTGTTAGGTGGAAGTCTTAATCATTCCCAAAACATTTGAAAATAATCAAAGATGTTTACGGCCTAAGGAAAAGATGGGATGCACCGTGAATACTAGGGTGATCGCAGTGAAGTTTGGTTCGGTTTTGAAAATAAAAGTCATCTTAACCGCGAGATAAAAATGCATACGGTTCGGTTTGATTCGGTTGGTTTTTAAAAAGTCATCCAAACCAAATCAAACCATCCAATGCGGTTAGGATCAAACCAATGGTTTTTAAAAAGTCATCCTAGATAACATTAAAGTACATACCAAAGTTGTTTACCCAAAATAGCATTACAATATCTACAATTTTAAATATCCAAAAAAATAATTTAAAGTTCCAAAATAACATCATAATACCGATAAAAGTTGTTGATCTAAAATAATATTACAACACCAAAATAACATTACAATACAAAAAATAAGAACTTGAAGTTTCATTAATTTGGTAGACTGACATGGTAATTGGGCTATATATATTGAAATATAATAGAAACTTAATATGGTTTTAGTGGTATTGAAATATAATAGAAGTTTAATGCGGTTTTAGCGGTTAACCGCGGTTTTAGCGGTTCGCCGTTTTTGCGGTTCGCGGTTCAAACCAAATGCGGTTTTTGAGGTTTTCGATTTGGATTGATTCGGTTTGCAGTTTTACTTTTGGATTGGTTTGGATATACAACCGTAAATATATAAAATAACATTAATATGGCTAACTTATATTACATTTGTTCCTAAATATATAACTTTAATTATTTTTTTTTATCAATACCTTTAATTAAAATTATTTTGATATTTTAAACAACTTACTATATTTAGCACAACAAATTCTGTTTGATGACAAATAAAATTTTAAATTTTTCTCATTTTTTCTTCTCCATTTTATTAAGTTTTCGATACAACATTTCAAATTTAGAGAGACATAAATGATAGTGTGTGTGGTACTGAAAATGGATTCTCTCCACACAAAAAAATTGAAGAAATAATATGTGTATTGACTAAACTATTGGATAAAAAATATGTGATCATATTTTAATTAGAAAAAAAGAAGTTGGTCAAGGGTTAAAATGTAACAATTGATAAAAATTCGGAGAAACAAAATTGAAAAAATCATTTCTCGTGGGACAAAGCTTTGAACCTTTCATGTGAAAATAAATTGGCACGTCCACACTTTCTGAACTAACAGCCACAAAAAAGTTTCCACATGAGCCGTAGGAAATCTACAATATTATTTTTATCTTTAAATATAAGTTTTTATTGAAAAAATTACCAAAATTAAAAAAGTAAGTTGTTATATTAAATTTGTTAACAATTGATGTTATTTTTACAATTTTATCGTTTAAAAGAAAATGAATTAATGTTTTTTCTAAAATATTTATTATAGTTTGTAAAAAAAACATTAATTAAGACTAATATTGATAAAAAATAATTAATGGTTATATATTTAGGAACAAATGTAATATCGATGTTATTGTTATTTTATATATTTACAGTTGTATTCACGTTGCATCCCATCTTTTCCTTAGGCCATAATCAACTTTGGTCATTTTCAAATGTTTGGGGAATGATTGAGACATCCTTCCATCTAACAGAAACCTCCATCAAAAATTTGGGCAATAATTATTTGTCTCCAACCCAATTTTTTCTTTTTGCATGTGGGTGATTCTCAAAATATAATAACCAGCATCTATTCAGATAAAAAATTTGTTTGAGCATTTTATGGCAAATTAACAAAGCATATCATTCATTCGAGGAAATAATAGCATGTCCTTGCGAATCCAGCAATACCACGTCGAAACTTCAATGTAATTTCATTTGTTTGATTTTTCTTTTAACTTTTATTTGATAAGGCTTTTTCTTTTTTACTTCTTATCACTCACATTAACACCAACAAAACATAAATAAATAGGAATGTAGCAATGTAGCACCACACTAGGAGTGTAAGCGGATAAAAAAATCCAATTAAATTGATAATCTAAACCAATCCAAATCGGGAAAAAATGGATTTATATGGTTCGGATTCAAAACCGAACCAATCAAAAAGCGACATAATTTGGCTCAATTCTCGAATTCAGTATTTAAGAACCGATAAACAGAACCAATAAATAAATTATTAACCATAGATTTATTTATTATTATCCATATATATAAATCAATGTTCTATATTCTAACTATATATATATATATTTCAAATTCTTATTTCATGATGGTGCATTGACGATTCAGGAGGGAAATGAATTCATATTTTATTTGAGTTTACTTTTTTACTTAATGTTGAACTGAACTTAATTTTTATCTATAGTTGTGTTTTGTATTTGATGGTTAATTCTACCTATAAACTGTGTTGAATATGCCTTGAAAACTCAGAAACAGGAAAATCAGAAAACTAGAGAAACCAGCGGCAGCAGGGCGCCTGGCGTCAGGAGCAGGCTAGAAATGCCTGTCGATTCTGTTTGTTGGCGCGGGGCGCGAGCGGGCTGGCGCCGGGCGCAGGCCGAAAGCGCAGATCCGTTTTTGTGCAGATTTTGTGGAAAAATTTGTTTCGGAAAGTATCTGTTTTGGATTCTGTTTTATTTTATAAGATAGATTTGTTTCTGATTTTTAGGCATGTATTTTTCTATAAATAGGGAACTCTTTATTCATAGAAAAATAAGGTTGAAAGCAATTAGGATTAGGGTTTGCCACACTAGAGTTTTAGAGAATTCATTCTTGGTATAATTCTAGGGGTTTGGGCGAATCATCCTTGGTTCACCTTGGGTAGCTAGGTCAAATTGAGTCTCTTCATCACGGAAGAAGGGATTCGGGATTTGGGTAGAGTTAGGATTAATTCTTGTAACCCAATTGGGAATTCCTTGTGTAAAGTTTCTCATTGATCATAGTGGAACGGAAGGGTTGCTCCCTCCCCCAGACGTAGGTTCATTAACACCGAACTGGGTAAACAATATTCTTGTGTTCTTTCTCTTGGACTATTTATTTTTCATCATCTCTATCAACTATTTTGGTTACTTGGTTAATTTGCTCCACACATCAAAATTCATTGGTGTGATTTTTCAACGAATTCACAACAATTGGCGCCCACCGTGGGGCAAGGATCAAATCGACAATCAGGTACCATGGGTTCTAAGTTTGATATTGAGAAGTTTACCGGTAGTAACGACTTCGGGTTGTGGAAGGTAAAGATGAAGGCGGTGTTAGTCCATAACAATTGTGCTGAGGCTTTGAAGGGTGCAGAGATGCCGGCGAGTCTTTCCGATGCGGAGAAGGCTGTTCTGAATGAAAAGGCAGTCAGTTGCATTACCTTGTGCCTCGGAGACAAGGTGTTGAGAGAAGTAGCAAAGGAGACCAACGCTGCGAGTATGTGGGCCAAACTTGAATCATTGTACATGACCAAGTCGGTGGCACATAAGCAGTTTCTGAAACAAAAACTCTACTTTTATAGAATGGTGGAGTCGAAATCCATAACGGAGCAACTGGCGGAATTCAACAAAATTATTGATGATTTGGCCAATATTGATGTGAAACTAGAAGATGAAGACAAAGCCTTACATCTACTTTGTACATTACCTAAGTCCTACGAAAGTTTCAAGGACACCATGCTCTACGGCAAGGAAACACCAGTTACCTTGGAGGAAGTTCAATCAGCCTTGAGGACGAAAGAACTTACTAAGTTTAAAGACTTGAAGGTGGAGGATGGTGCTAACGCTTTAAATGTTTCAGGTGGAAAAGGTGGAAGTAGAGGTAAGAAGGCTAGGGCTAAAGGCAGTGACAAGTGGACTTGTTTCCATTGTCAAAAGAAAGGTCACTTCAAGAGGGATTGTCCGGAGTTGAAGGACAAGAATGGTTCCGCGCATGTTGTGGATGGTTCATCCGGTGATGAGAATTATGAAACAGCGGAGGCACTTGTGGTGTCGAGTTGGGAGTCAGAAGAGAGTAAGTCTCTAGATTCTGGTGGTTCTCATGATGTTCTAGAGTTGTGGGATGTTGGGGTGGTTTCAGATCAGGCGGAGTGGTTTTGCAAATTGCAAGGTGGGGTTCATAGGGGAAGTACCGAGTTCGAGACTTTGGTGGAGGAGTTTCATCTTAAGGTGGAGGATTTTCAGCTTGAGGTGGAGGCTTCCGATAGTGATACTAGAGGAGGAGAAACAACACTAACTCTTGGCTATCAAGAAGGAGATAGGGAGGAGAGTGGTAGTGGTGCACCAAAGTGGTACGACTGTGAAGACCTTGTGGGGTAAGTTCCAATTGAGGCTGAAGAAGTGCGAAACCTATTGAATAACTTCAGGGAAGCAATTGGGAACACCGACAATAGAACTTGGGAACTTGTAGGGCTACTTGAGGTAGTGGGGCACAAGGAGAGTTCATTGTTGGAGCTTGAACAACAACCTAAAATTCCAAGGTTGGTTGAGGACAAGCAAGTCTTCGAGAGTACGGAAGGCATTCCGGGGTTCGAAGAGGGGGTGGTGGAGCTTGTAGGACTATCCAAAAGGCCGATGATAGTTGGATGCAAGCGTATCTTCAGGAGGACGGGTTTGATCACTCCGGGGGCTGAAGAGGTTGCGGTGAGTCTTGTGGGTGCTACCAAAAATCCTATGGTAGTAGGAGACAAGACCTTCATGAGGGCGGAAGGCATTCCGAGGGATGAAGAGGTAGAGGTACAGCTTGTGATTCTAGCAAGAGTTGTTGGAAGCAAGTGGAAGAGGTCAAGGTTCAAGTGGGACTTGGACTTGGCCAATGATCTTGAATAATAGTTCAAGATGGAGGGAGCAACACGGTGGTTGATTGGATCACCATCGTTTTAAAGGCAAGGTGGAGAATTGTTGAATATGCCTTGAAAACTCAGAAACAGGAAAATCAGAAAACTAGAGAAACCAGCAGCAGCAGGGCGCCTGGCGCCAGGAGCAGGCTAGAAATGCCTGTCGATTCTGTTTGTTGGCGCGGGGCGCGAGCGGGCTGGCGCCGGGCGCAGGCCGAAAGCGCAGATCCGTTTTTGTGCAGATTTTGTGGAAAAATTTGTTTCGGAAAGTATCTGTTTTGGATTCTGTTTTATTTTATAAGAGAGATTTGTTTCTGATTTTTAGGCATGTATTTTTCAATAAATAGGGAACTCTTTATTCATAGAAAAATAAGGTTGAAAGCAATTAGGATTAGGGTTTGCCACACTAGAGTTTTAGAGAATTCATTCTTGGTATAATTCTAGGGGTTTGGGCGAATCATCCTTGGTTCACCTTGGGTAGCTAGGTCAAATTGAGTCTCTTCATCACGGAAGAAGGGATTCGGGATTTGGGTAGAGTTAGGATTAATTCTTGTAACCCAATTGAGAATTCCTTGTGTAAAGTTTCTCATTGATCATAGTGGAACGGAAGGGTTGCTCCCTCCCCCAGACGTAGGTTCATTAACACCGAACTGGGTAAACAATATTCTTGTGTTCTTTCTCTTGGACTATTTATTTTTCATCATCTCTATCAACTATTTTGGTTACTTGGTTAATTTGCTCCACACATCAAAATTCATTGGTGTGATTTTTCAACGAATTCACAACAAACTGTACTTTGTATTTGAAAATCTATGAACCTCTAGTGAGGTGCGGTGCTGCTGTGCTTAGACTTGAGAGGGTGCATATGCACCCTAGACCTTTAAGTATTTATACCAAAAACCATCCTATTAAAAATGATTCTTGCACATCCTAGCATTTTGAGTTTGCACCTCTATTGTTTTGGATCCATCTTTCTTCTTTCACTTGTATATTTTAGGCAAAATTACACAAATGGTCCTTTATCTTATTTTTTTGTAACATTTTAGTCCTTTATCTTGTTTTTGTCTCATTTAGGTCATTTATCTTATGAAATTTATAACACTTTAGTCCTTTATCTTATTTTTATTTCATTTTAGTCCTTTACCTTTTGTAATACACACATATAAACCCTTTTTTCTTATTTTTTATTAAATTTTTTTTGAAATTTTAGTTTTTAAAATACTGTTTTTTATTAAGATTCAACAAATCCATATTTGCATGAACATTATTCATCATCATCATGAATTTTTTGCTATCTCCTTCTTCTTCCTTAAAAAAAATTCCCAAAATTCATATCTTCATCATCTTATTCATCAATTTATTAATATCTTCATCAATTTGTTCATCAATCTTATTCTAAACTATAAAATTAAAATTCCCAGTTCTTATTAAACCCTAAAATCTTCAAAATCCCCAAAATTCATAAAATAAAATCAACCCAAAAATAAATTCAGAATTTTTTGTTGAATCTAAGATCAAGATCCAAATGCATCTAGATCTCAATATTTCTACAATCGTTGCAAAAGAATCAATTTTATACCACAGAATAATTTATTGACAAACATATATAAAATAGAAAGATAAATTTGAAATTGCCAAAATGAAGTACCCTAATTAATTGCCCTATCAATCCCAGGACGGAGAAGGTACAAGGAAATATTGGGTTCAGGTGTGAGTACAAACCAAAACGTCTATTTTAGCTTGGAGAAATTTTAACCCAAAACAAAACATATGCAGAGTAGGCACCCAACAAATTCAAAATTATTTTTTTGGTTGATTTTATTTTATGAATTTTGGAGATTTTAGGGTTTAATGAGAATTGGGAATTTTAATCTTATAGTCTAGAACAAGATGATGAAGATATGAAGAAATTGATGAACAAGATGATAAATATATGAATTTTGGGAAAAAAAATTTAAGGAAAAAGATGAAGATATGAAGAAATTCATGATGATGATGAATAATGTTCATATAAATCTGGATTTGTTGAATTTTAATAAAAAAAGTATTTTAGAAAATAAATTTTCAACATTTTTTTAATAAAAAATAAGAAAAAGGCTTTATATGTGCATATTACAAAATATAAAGGACCAAAATGAAACAAAAATAAGATAAAGGACCAAAGTGTTACAAATTTCATACGATAAAGGACCTAAATGAGACAAAAATAAGATAAAGGACTAAAATGTTACAAAAAAAATAAGATAAAGGACCATTTGTGTAATTTTGCCTATATTTTATCATTTTATTTGTTTAAGTCACTTTATTTGCCTTTTTTTCTTTGATTAAGTCATTTTAATTGTTATTTGATTATTTTATAGCAGTCGCTTTTTTTTTTTTTTTTTCAGTTTAAATCTACTTTCTCTCGGTGGGCATAATTTAATTGGTAGAAATTAACATTGTAATATACAAAGGTTAGAGTTCGAAATTCATCACTTGTTACTTGACAAAAGAAATCAATTCATTGCTAGTTTTTTTTTATCAAATAGTCTAATGACTAAAGTCACGCAACTACCAAGTGAACTATACTAAACAATCACTTCAATGCTTCTACTGTCTTGTACATAATTCATCGAATATTAATTGATATTTTCCTATTATTTCATTAATATTTTCCAAAATATTAATTTTTTACCAAACAAAGTATTCATGTATATATCAAAAAAATTCTACCATTGAAAATTTGCACCTCTGAATCAGGGTCTCGGCACCGCCACTGCCTCTAGTCAATTATTTCAGCCGATTTTTTTGGGTTTATAGTTGATTTTAGGGTTTTTGGCCGATTTTAGGATTTTCGGCCGATTTTTGGATCTTCGGCCGATTATAGGTTTTTCGGTCAATTTTCGGGGTTTTTGGCCGATTTTAGGTTTTTGGCCGATTTTAGGTTTTCGGCCGGTTTTTTGGGTTTACAGTCGATTTTTTCGGTTTATAGTTGATTTTAGTGTTTTTGGCCATTTTTTGCGTTTTCGGGCGATTTTTAGGTTTTTCGGCCGATTTTAGTTTTTCGGTGATTTTTTGGGTTTTCAGCCGATTTTTTGGGTTTATTGTTGATTTTAGTTTTTCGGCTAATTTTAGGGTTTTTGATCAATTAGTAATTTTTATAAGTTGATAGAGAAGAAGAAATTTCAAATTCTTAACTTTTAGGTGTCATTTGAAATTCCTTAAATTTAGTTTAGACAAAATACTCCACAAATTCCCTTCATTTTTAAAATTCTCCAAATTAATTATCCAAACAAAAAATTTGGATCAAAGCATTTGAATTCCCTCAAAAAATTACATTACCTCAAAACATTCCCTTATCCAAACACACTCTTAGTTAAATAATAGGTTGTTGGATCTTTTATATTTTTCTAGTCTCTTAAAAAATGCTAAATAGTGTTCCTATGCATTAGTTAAGCACATAAATAATGAAATTATATCCTGAAATTCGTGTATTCAATACACTAAAAGTGTAAAAAGTTGTTTTTTAAATCGGTTATTCTGTTTTTTTTTTTGCCTGCCACGTCAGCAAAAAAAGATAAATCAAAAAAATTAAATTTTGCAGGGGGGTAATCTAAAAAAAAGAATTACAGGGAGTAATGCAAAATTCGCCTACTTTGCACGGAATAAAAGCCTATTAACTCATTTTTGAATTATAAATCTTTCGCGTGATACTCTTAAGTTGTTTATCTATGCAAATCTATTAGCCATGTGGATGATTCAAACAAAATTTTGACTAAAACGACTAACATAAAATTTTAAATTTTAAATTATGTTAACATATATTTAATTACAATTATTTTCAGAATCCATCTTTTCTTTTCTTTAAGCCATAAAAACTTTCTTTGATCGTTCTCAAATGTTTGTGTAATTAGGTTGATTGAGACTTCAATGTAACACAAGCAACCAAAATTTGAGCAATAACTGTCCTCAATCCATCCGCATAGTGAAAAATCAAAACGCAACGTTTTCAACTAGGTTTGAGATACACACATATATAACAATTCTGTGACTTTTATTTTTTAGTGGATGACTGTATTAACTTTTAATGTTTACAATGGTTGGTTATGCAACTTCTGTCCAACATATTATGCTACTTGATTATGGTTGATGACACTGTTTATAACTTTGATTATGGCTGATGATACCATTTATAAAAGTTTAATTATGGACTATCAAAGTTTAAAGTACAATTTTATTTTAAAAAATATGCTAAAAACTGCATTTGGGCTATCCGAATGAAACCGCTCGATAAACCGATTAAACTGCAAACCCACGAAAGCCGTTCTTATTTTTTAGACGGATTGAGCCTTATGTTTCAATTCTGCGGTTTGGATCGGATGATAACTTTGGACCCAAACGCGCCCACTGTCCATCCCTAAAAGAAACCAAACAAAACACAAAAGTGTGTAAAAATTAAATTGAACCACGATCTACTTGTAATTCATGTGAGCTTACATATACTTAATGTAACACTACCAATTAAACAAAAAATTATTAGGGTTAATAGGTCTTTACCCTCTGCAAAGTAGGCGAGTTTTTCTTTTCCCCCCTGTAATTATCTTTTTTTTAAGATTACCCCCTGCAAAATTTATTTTTTTGATTTACCCCCATTTTGCTGACGTGGCAGGAAAAAAAACAGAATCACCGATTTAAAAACAACACTTTTTAAATCGGTTGAACAAAATAACCGATTTAAAAAGTGCATCAAAGGGGGTAAATCAAAAAAATAAATTTTACAGGGGGGTAATCTCAAAAAAAAATAATTACAGGGGGAAAAGCAAAACTCGCCTACTTTACAGAGGGGTAAAGACCTATTAACCCAAATTATTAAATAACCGTAAATCTTAACTCAACTAACAATGCAATATATGATATTGTTAAGTAAGACACTTCCTAATTCAAATATTTCATGTGTCAAAAAAAATTCAAATATTTCATTAAATTGCTTCCCATCTTATTAAAAATAAAAATAAAAAGTCATTGTTGCACAATAACAAGGCACACAAAAAATAAAATAAAATGAATGTGTTGCTTGACTTTGGTTCTTAAATTGAGAGTGAAATGTATGAATATTAATATGTGTCAACAATTTCTTTTTTCTTTAAAAGAAGTTAAACAACTTTGAGGTAATTAAAATAAAATCTTTACAGATGTAAAAAAAAATCCTTTACAAAAATCACTTCTTTTATTCATGGATATCTATAAGTATCTTAAAATCCGTGTGGATTACCAAAATCAAATCCGTAGATTACCCACTTAATAAATATAAGACCGATACAAATATCTTTTATTCGCCCCATAAATATTCATTTAATCATAATCCTAGCCCCTATGCTTAATCACTAAGTTTGTTTACCAAGTCCTGATCATGAGCGCTCAACTAACTTAATTGCGTATATAGTAATAATGAATGTGGAGTAGGGGTTTTAAGTATGATAAACTCAAACTCTCAATCTTGTTGTAAAAGACGTACGACCTTTGAATATAAACTCCAAACTGATGAACACACACTTTCCTCTTGATGAATCATATTTACCCAAAAAATCCGCCACCAAGATACTACTCGCCCAAGCACTTTGCAAAATCACAACGCCACTCACTCCTTGCACCTCGTATAAGACCTCCACACCCTGTGCATTGTGCTACTTAATTTATTTCACATGATAAAACAAGGGAATGAACCGTAAAAGGAGGGAACATGTAGAATCTATGAAATGACTTTTTGCTGAGTCAAAAAAATTAAATCACTTTTTGGAAACACTTGAAATTATTGTTATTTGATGATTACTTGACCAAAAATGTGTTTTAGTTTGGCTTTTAGATTGGGATAATGCCCCACTTTCAACATGATTTTTCAGTTGCGGGGCCAAATTTAATTTCCATGGTTTAATCAATATCATTAATCTTAATAGTCTTTAATAGTTGATTAGCCAAATAAATAATGAATTAATAGGTGGATTATTACCATGGGGCTCTTCATGCATATCATTACATGCATGGTGGTGGTGGACCATTTGTTTGCTTTAATTTTGGGCCATATTTGCCAATATTATTGGACCCTTCTAGTGAGTAGTTAACTTCAAATAGCACTTATAGTAGAGACATCAAAAGTTCCTTTTTTCGATTATTATTGAGTAGTACTGAGCTCTCAATTCAATCAAGAGAAAGTTGAAGACCCCATAACTTTGTGGTTTCTCCTCTTCTCATCTTTGTTATCTAAGAATAATTTTTTTTTTGTTACTTAAGATTCTCAATTAATTTGTTCAAAATTATATAAAAGAGGTAGACATACATACTATATTGTTTAGTTTAATTTTGAGATAAGTTTTTTATTTTCACCACCAGTATCCAGCCCATTAAACCGCCTAATATGGTTCGAGGGTTAATTCTGACATCAATTGGTCCTTCCTACTAAGTTCAGCGCCAATCACCACTGGACCAACTAACGATCCATAGATAAGTTCTTTAAATATATATTTGGTACTTAATAAGGTCCCTAGTAATCATCACACATACTATAGAGATCAATCAAATAGATTAATGTATTGTGAAAACACAAGTAAACAAACTTGAAATATATGGTTGTTGTTGAGTAGTACAAGCAAGGAAAAAGGGAGTGATTTTGCTTACATTTAAGACAACTTTTGGCTCTGTTTTTTCCAAGGGGTCCCCTGATGGAGTGTATGTAGTATTTGGCTTCTTGCATTTGTCTATTTTCTAAAGTATGTATTCTGTTTAATTTCTTCTCAAATTTTATCCACACTCTTAAAGGCATCAATTTGGAACATGAGATTGAGTGAATATTTTTCAATTACGCATTTCAAAGTTTCAGGCTGAAATTCCGGTAGCAAGTTACAGATGTGCAGCGTGATGTGGAGCACGTTAGGGTTTAGGTATACGATATGTTGCCTAATGTGCTAACATCATAAACATACGGTAACTTGATGAACAAGGAAAAATAAAGTGCAGAAGATAAATAACACAATAAGTTTGTTAACCCAGTTCAACGCAGCGCACTTACGTCTGGAGGATACCAATCCAGGAATGAATCCACTATGATAGTTCTACTTCAAAGCCAAACTCCCCCGTTTACAACTTTTCACTTAGACACTACCCGTGCTAACTCTACCTTGCTCCTCACAAGATATGACTTCCGCCAGTCACTTCCTAGTTATCCTACCTTACTCCTCACAAGGATTTCTGCCTTGCTCCTCACAAGGACTTCTGCTCTGCTCCTCACAAAGACTTTACCTTGCTCCTCACAAGGACTTTGCTCCTCACAAGGACCTTGCTCCTCACAATGATTTTTACAAACTCAATGATGGAGACGCACTTCTAACCTAAAGAACCAACTCGTGCTTCAAAGCTTTGAGTGATTCAAAGTCCAAATCTTGTTTCAAATTAGAACCAAGAAAAGGAACAACTCTATGCTTAAAAGCTTAAGAGCTAAATACAACCCTATGTTCAAGTCTCAATGGAAACAAGAAACAAAAGGGACAAAGACTTAAATCTGATGACTAGAAAATATTCTTCTAAATTCAGTGAGTAAAATTATGTCTACAGTCTTCTTTATATAGAACGAGAACTGGTAGCTGGCCATCGTATTCTTCAAATGACAAACTCAATATTTTGACCAAAAGATATGTTTGTTTTAAATCTTTTTGAATCTTCTAGTAACAAACCGACTTTTTAAATCTTTTCTGAATCTTTTTCAATCTTTCAGCTCGTTCCTTGGCGCGCAAGCTAGTGTGGATATGTTTGTTTCAAAACAAATCTTTTTCAAAAGATCACACGCAAATAATGAAAGCGCGTTTTTAGGGCATTCAGTTCAGGTACCACATGTGTGCACATCAGTCACCACATCTAGACCAAAGGCTTATTTTAACAAATGAAGCCAACCCTAAAATAAACACAATCTTGCAGGTTGAAAACATTAACACAGGCGATAAGATCATTCAAGATATGTTAGCAAGTGAATGGGAAATTATCTTTTTATGAAAAAAGAATTTTGTTGTTATCAATATAAGTATGAAATGTTCACCTAGAAAATTTATAGGTGCATAAAGCATATTTTTCCATTCTAATCAAATTTTTTCTTTGCCAGGTAAATATAAATCAAACTTCTTACTATATACTTAATAGACTCAAACATCTTACTACTTGAATTAATGAATTCACTACAATAAATTTTGGATTTTGCAACGGTTTTGGAAGGGTATAGCGGCAGTTTTGAACCGCCTCAAAACTATATAGTTAGAGTTTGTCATGCGTCGTATATCCTGATTTCAACACAACATATTGCGACGGTTTTTCCAACTGACACACAAAATGCCACAGACAATTTCGTGTCAATTAAAACCGTCAGAAAAAAAAGAAAATAGACTTGCAAATTTTGAACCCAATCGCGGCGATTTTAAACCGTCACTACTCACTATTGTATTTAAATTTTTATTTTGTTTTACCGATAGTTTTAAAACCGCAGCAAACTACCAATCGTTAGTTGGTTCAGTAGTGATTGACACTGAACTTGATAGGGAGGACCATGATTCGATCCCCTGCAACTGCAATCGAGATGGAACTGAAACCACTTGATGTCAAAACTGACCCCCGAACCAGATTAAACTGGTGTTGAAAACCACAAAAAACTATCGCAAACTCTATTTAAAAGAAAAATCTTTTTGTGTATTTTTTTGCTGCAATTATATGCTCTTTTCCTACTCAATGACTAATGTTCAAACACAAAATTACTATATTAATTCATAACAAAAGTTTCATCCATTAATTAAAATTCATAAACAAGGTCTCATAGTAAAATGATACAACTATATTGTCATCGAGATAAAATAAAATTGTCTATTCATCCTATCTTGCTAACCAGCCATGCACTTTTTGACATTTTATCTTTCACTGCAAAGTGTGACAATAACATAAATTTTGTAAGCAATGTTTCTGCAAGTAGACTATAAATCATAAATCAAAGGCCTCTAAAACATGAGTACAATCAATGACATTAATTCTAATTTATTAGCACCTTAAATTCCACTTTCTTTTTGTTGTTCATCAAATGTTTGAGAGGGTGTATGTTTGATAATTGTACTTTTTTAAATGTTTGTGATGTATCTTGTCACATGGATTTCAACACAGTTCATTAAATTGTACATAGTTGTAAGCATTTTTTGAATTGAATGCATTGTAACTTGCGGCTTTGACTTTGAAGTTTTTTTTCGTTCTTTTTGATTAATGACAAAAGGGGAGTAAGAATGACGTTTATATTAATAATAAATAATTCTTAATATTGCGCTATACCTGAAACTGTTCTGTTTATTCATTAAGAATCACCTCTCATCCATTCTTGTTTGATTTCATTAATCCTGAACTTTATTGAAAGGGGAGAAAATTTTAAATGCAAATCTTCTTTGACCATTATCAGACTTAAGGAGGGGGAGCTTGCAAACCTCTGTCTCTGAGAGTCAAATATGAAAATTTATTTCAAGTTAATAAATTAACTCTTAAACTGATTTTAATTAATTATGGATAAGACTTAGGGGGAGCTTCCAAACCTAACCCTATGGATTATCAAACTCAGGGGGAGATTGCAAACCTCATAAACCTGAAGTCAACATGGTTAATTAAATCAACAACAATTGAATTTTAATGCTTATGTTTATCATAGAAAAGGGGGAGATTGTTGGAACAAAGTGGGTCTGACAATAATCTCCCAGTGGAAATTAATTTTGATGATAACAAAGTGTTAAAATTACAATTGGTGTTACTAATATTTGTTCTAGTATGCAAAATTAAAAGTTAAAATTCAATCAGAAGCACTACGAACAAAAACAGAGAAGCCAAACTAAGAAGCTCCGAAAGTCATCAGAAGCTAGAACTTCAAGTTCTAAAGAACCTGCTTCTGAAGCATTAAAGCAGACTCTGAAGTCCTCAGAAGCTGAAGACCTCAGATGCTACCTTGATTAGAAGCTGAAGCAAAAAGAATTTACGTCATCCAAGAACTGACAAGACCATAACCAATGATTGAAGAATTATCTAAAGAAGGTTTATGTTAAATATGTGGAAAGGAATATTCGTTTGGACAACGTTAACCTTGTTTGTGTCTTTCTCTCCCTCTCTCTTTACTTACTCTGTTTGTGTTTAATCTGCTGCATTTTTCTAAGAGTTTGAGAAAAGTTTTTAATTCCTTAAACACAATTCAACCCCCCTTTTTGTGTTTCTCCACAGCTTCATAATCCAGCACAACTGTGGTAGCATATTTTTCTATTAACCATCTTTTGATTGCTTCCTTTTGGCGACTGATTTTTTTTCCGAAGCTTTCTTGGAAGAGATTTCTTTACCCCAAACTTGGATTTTGTTACTACCCTATGAAGTCTGTTCCATCTTTTTACCCACACAATATGTTCTTTCATCTTCACGTATGGAATTGGAAATCAAGCTTCAGGGTTCCAATAATCTTCCAAACAGGTTATTTCTGAGGTTTCTTCATCTGATGCTTCTTGTACTGGTGCTGGACTTGTCTCTAATGGTGCTTCTTCATTCTTTAATCTGCTGTTCTTTTGAATTCTGAAAGTTCTTTCTGCTTTCAGCCCCATTTATGCTTTTTCTTGAAGAGTCTTTCCTTGTCGCAGCCTTTTGCTTTTGCAACCTAACTCTCCCTGGCTTGGCTTAGAGCTTTTGCTAATAGGTACCTGTTTTCGTGCACAATGAACAAAATACCTTAGTAGCACTGGATGAAATATTTTAGGTTTGTCTCATGCATCTCTGTCACCATGGAAATTCCCAGGTAAGTGAGGTCGATCACGAGGATCGCTTAAATACCAAGACATTGCCTTAGCCAGAACTTTCACAGATCAAGATCTACAATCATCAACAATTTTTTGATTTTTTTTAAAATTTTTTTGTATTTTTGAAATTTTAAAAGGAACTTAAATAAATCTAGTTGCTCTTGTAAACACAATCCCCGGCAACGGCGCCAAAAACTTGACTACGGTCTTGCAAGTAAACCAGTCAGTCGTCGAGTAATAATTCACACTCTAGGTGTCTAGAACGAGTTCGTATCCACATGGATCGTGCCAAGTACGACTAGTTTTATTTAAGTTCGATAGTTTGCATTCGCTTTGGTTTTTGTAAAAGGTTTTAGTTTGAAAAGCAGCGATATGCTTTGACAGAAAAGTAAAGATAGTTTAATACATAAGCGTGAGAAAGATTAGTCGGATCGATTCCCTCCCCTAATCCTGCTTGATATTTGGCGCATATCTTGAATTGTTCGACGATTAATTATCTTTATTGATAGCTATTAAACTACCCTAAATACTATAGATCGCTCTGGACTTCCGAATAACTAGGACACCCATGGCTGCCTAATTCCATGTTGTCACGTATCCTAGCCATGCTTCAAGCCAATCTACAATAGTCCTGATCGCGCAATTAATCCTAGCCACTAACGCCCTAGTGTCGGCTGTTCCAGTCTCTACAGGCTATCGCGAGCAGTGTCTGGTGTTTTACAGTGAAATTTGTAAAACAACCGCTAGTTAAAGTTATCACAAGAGAGATCAACTAGTAAATATCAGGATATAGTGCTTTGTTCATATTCCAAGAATAATTAAAGTTCATTATCATTAATGTACATTTACTGTTTGTTTTAAGATTGGTTTGTGTTAAAATTACTTGAATTACAAGAAAGAAATATTCATTCGACTGAATGAACGAGAGATTAAGGAAGATTCGAATTGTAAAGAGAAGATAAATAGCAAAGTAATGTAAATTGCATTAATTGTAAATGATTACAGAATGAAAGAAATGGTACACAAAATCGTACATTAGTCCTTTTGCACTCGTTTCTCGCGTTGACATAGGTACTTTGAGTTTACAAGGATTTCTGTATTATGATTGTGACCCTTTACTCAATCACAGAAATGTTATATTTATAGACATAACCTAGTAACTGCTAATAACGCCTACTAACTATTTACTCGACGCGTGTCTTGCCACGTATCTTTGAATTTGAATCACTTCAAATGTCTTCCGATTTGACCGTTGCATGTATCGAAGTCGAAGTAGTGAGAAACTTTGAATATTTCGCTAAGTCCACAAATTTCCTTGGTACATGACTACGTCCTGGCAAGTGCACCAGTCTGTCGTCGAGTAATAATTCACACTCTAGGTGTCTAGATTGAGTTCGTATCTACATGGATCGCGCCGCAGCATTGCTAGCGTTATTTAAGTTTGTATATTTGCATTCGCTTTGGGTTTTGGAAAAAGGTTTTTATAAAAATAGCGTAATGCGTAGCAGAAAGATAAATAAATAGATAAATAGATTAAGAAACATAGAGGATATGTATGGTGGTTGGACTCCCTCCCTTCTTCATATTTGGCATGAACGGTGTATAACATAGTTACTCAGATTATTGTTCGGCGGTGACTTTTCCTTTATTGTAGTAACACCTCACTATTACTCTATGTATATTGATGTTTCCCTACTTTAATTACTAAGGTACCTATGAGAGCCTAACTTCACTGTGTCACATACCCTAATTACTAGGTTAGTTATTCATTACACATGCATTATTACCTTCACCCATCCAAAGCCTCTAGGTCCTAGTATCGGGCTATTCAGCTTCTAAGTGCTCAGTTCACACCTAGTTCCTGATTCCTCCTCTAACCACTCAGTTCACGACTAGTTCAGGATGTTACCGTCTCTATACCCCTAGCATTATTTACTACTAGTTCCAGACCATATTAAGTAAATACCTAATATCAATTCTATGAGCGCTCCCGCTTATCCGACCAGATTACGAGAATACGTTATTAAAGTTCAAGAAAGTAAATAACAAACATAATACTAAATAACAATTTATTATAACTTTGACTCAATCACAGACTCCAAATATTCATAGGGGAGTTCTTCTTCTCCACCACAACCTAAGGCATCTATTACAAAAGACTACATATTTAAATTACAAGAATTATAACCCAAACATAAAAGCCTAAAGAAAACATACATTGTTGAGTTAGCTTTCCCGTAAGGGGAGAAAACTATGCCCAATAGAGCTCCTCTGAACCTCTCCTTATAGTAGAGAGTGTTCTACTATTTCTGAATGATTTAAACAATGAAAGGAGGGCTCTATTTATAGTTTTCGTAATGGGCCTCAACAAGGCATCGTGCTGCGATAGGTCCATCGTTGTACGATGTGAAGATTCAGTTCAATTTTATAACTGATCCTGTGCATTTCATCAGCTTGGTCGCCAAGTAATGTCATCGTGCTACGATACAAGCCATCGTGCTACGATGAACAAATTTTCTTCAGATTTATTTCTTCTGTTTTCTTGGCCAGCAAACAGCTTCCATCGTGCTACGATGAAATGCTCATTTTCTTCACTTTTTGGGTTTTTTCTTGTCTTTTGGCATCTTGGACCTTGTCTTGATGCTTTTCTCTGCTTTTGTAGGTTTTCCTTCTTATTTGGGTCTGCCTTGGTCATTTTATTACTAATACTAACACTAAAAATACCATAGAAATTTATGTCATCACCACCTCAGAGGCTTCATAAATCAAATTATGCAACCAATGAGAATTAGATAAATTCATGGGTAAACGCTCATAAATTATAATTTTGCTTACAACCTCTCCAATCCTCTTCCTCCATGTATTTAGCACGCCCTTGTTGATTTTAGGTTGCTTCATGGTTTTACTCCTCACAAGATCAATATCGGTAGACCTCAAAGAAAAAGTTAAATCTTCTGGTCTTTCACCTCCACAAACACTTGCACGAGAATTCCACCTTGTTCATAAACATTTTGATATCCTCCTGTTTCATGTTTAAATCTTTGCCTATTTTCCCATTCATGATGTGATTTAAGGCTCTCTTGTGTAGCAAATCTTAACTGATCATCACTAGAATTATCCACATTTTGTACTTCAACATCATCTCCTCTTAATCTTTCTTCAAATTCTTCTTTTCTTCTTTTAGCATCATTTCTCTTCCTTTTTCCATCTTGTAGAAGTTTCATCATACTTTCCCAAACTAGTTTGTTCACTCTAGCACAAGGTTCAACCTCTCCTCTCTCGTGTGCTATATGTTGCTTCAAACTCGTAATACCACCTTTTACTATTTTTTTACAAAGTTTACAACGAACGTTGTTTCTATTTCCAGGCACCGGTGTTCCAAAATGCCAACCAATATCATCACTTGGAGCTCCATCTAATCTTTGTGTAGGAAATTTGTCGGTAGGATAGTCTTTCCTTGGTGGCATTGTGTATATTTAATAGTACCTATTAAATTAAATATAATTATAAATTAATGTCAATCAATTAACATAAACTAACTAATAATTTTCTATAAATTAAAATATAAACTAACACTAACACATAAATGTTTTTAAACTAACATTGTATCAAAATTTATCTTCATTTTATAAACAAAAAAAATAAATCATTTTTCTAAATAGTAAATACAAAAATTAGCAAATATTAATATCTATATAAAAAAGTAAATTATAAATCTATTAATAAATTAAAAAATAAATAAAATTATCCCCACTGCCAATTTATCTCCATTGACATTTTCCCCCATTAAATTCCAATTCCCCCCACTACCTTAAATTTCGGTTCCCCCCACCCACTCAAAGAAATAAAATAAATTTATATTATAATTAACCAAACGGCCAAACCCTCACACACACATTCAGCAACATCACTCAAAATTCTCTCTGTTCTTCAAGCTCTCATCCGATTCTCTCTGTTTCTTTATTATTATTTTTTTGTTACAACAACTTCTTCTCTTGCTTTAGCTTACAACAAATTTATCTCTATTTCTTCTTTACTCTCTGCTTCCTCTCTAAACAAAGAAACACCAAACCCAAATCCATAGATCCAAAAACAACACAAATTCAAAGATCTATGATTTATTTTCAAATTCACAAACCAAACAACAAGATTAGTGAAGGGAAGAGTAGCAAAGTTAACATACCTTTAGACTGTGGTTTTTGAATTAACAATTTGTTTGTTCTCTAGTTGTATTGTTTGTTGCTGCTCATCTTCAGTTTGTGTGTTCATTGTTGTTCTTCATAAATGAATGCGTTGGTTGTGAGAAATTGTGGTCATTATTTTTCTTTATGTCACAAGTTCACAACAGCTCAATGACTTTACAGTAAGAAATTGAGGTAATTGTTCTTCTATAATGAAATTGAAAAGACACAAAGGTAAGATTCAGATTCCCTCTTTTTTGTTTTTCCTTTACAGTAAGATTCTGATTCCTGTTTTATATTTTGTATATTTTTTTATACCTTTTCCTTGATTTGTGACAGGATTATAACACCCCAACTAAAATATCTAGAATATTTAGTCGAGACATAAATAATTGAATCTGAGTACATAACATTTAGACGGAATAATTACTGAATTACAAGAATTGCTCATAATAAGTAATAAACTTGTACAATACAACGAAAACGGATAAATTAGGTATATATAGATTCAAAACAGCGGAAGGAACAAAGAATACTAAACAGACAAGTATAGCAAGGTAGAAAATAAAATCTTCTGATCTGACAATCCAAGCTCAGCTCCAACTGTCAGTCCCATCCTGGTCCCTGCTCTGGATAACCTGTCTTCCTAAAAAAATTGAATTGGAGTGGGGTGAGACTACTAAGCCTCAGTGAGTCCTAATACCCTCCTAATGGCGACTACGCCAGGGGAACCTAGATAGTGTAATATTCTAAGTTCACTGTTTTACATACACAAGTATCAATAATAAATAAAGGTGTAACACATTATTATTATCTTGTCAAATTACTCTTCAAAGGTCACCCGAGGCAAGCCGGTCTCGGGTGCCTGACTCTGTGTACTATCGAAACAGAGGCTTGGATTCCGACGTTGACTCACATAATAAAATAGTAGAATTCACAGGAATTCTTTAATCATGACATATAATTACCATTTAATCCAATGAGTTTAACAGTTCTAACCAATATATCCCGCCCAAGGTAATCATAGAACATGTTATATTTATATACTTATTATAAACCGACTATATAATTAATTTAGTACTACCAACATGTTTTTAAGTACCAAGTTGCATTTGAATATAAAACGAGTGAAATATATATAATTTTAAAATATTTGAAGGTTCTGAACTGATACACTCGTTGTAGCGAGATATCTCTCGCTACAGCGAGTTTCATGCTGACTACCCAGTAACACTCGCCACGCCGAATAAGGAACTCGCCTGGCGAGTTATACCAGTCTTTCAGCACAACCACTCGCTGCGGCGTGTAAGCCCTCGCTATGGCGAGTATTTCACCTACTATCCTAATGCGACTTGTTATGAACATTATTTACGGTAGAAAATTAATTACATAGGAGAAGAATTTGGGAAGTAATTCTTCTCACATGATGATTTAAAATTCCTATGCCCAATGTTGGCATGCAATACATATTTGGGGATTTCTAAGCTTGCTAAAATATTACTATGATTAAGAAACCTAAAGAACCCACCTGTAATTGACACTTGAGCTGCACCGGTAATACCTACGAAACTCGCCAAAATGCCGAATTCGTAGCGTATGAACTCCAAACCCGTAACAGGATTTTCTGCATAAATTCAGCATCAGACCCTGAACTTTAAATGGGTCTCCAGAACTCGTTACTGAGCCAAAAATTACGAAACCTATATCGAAACGACCAGAATTGAGTTATTTAACTATGAAAATTGGAATCAGTTCATTCAGAGTTACAGGGAGAGAGTAGTGATCAATTTAGTACAGACCTGTCCAATTATATATTCTGCAGAATTCTGATTTTGACCTCCAACTTCAAAAATTCGTACAGAGCTTAATACTGGACTAAAATTAGAGAAATGTATGTCAAAACGATCGGAATTTCGATAGCAAACTCTTCCAAAAAGAATCAACGAAATCAGAGTTATGAGCAGAGAGTACTTACTGATTTAGTGAGGGTGTGTCAAGAATACGGGTTCACTTAACTCTTTCAATTGAACCTTGTTTCCATAATGATTCAGGACCAGAACCATGCCACATTTGTGCCCCATGTCTCCTCAATGAAAGAAATCTCTGAACTTGATAGTAGTATGCTTTAACATGTATGAGAAGAAATGGGGTTTAGGCTCCGATTGTGAAATATCAAAAGGAATGGAAGAATTCAATTTTGTTCCCTTACCTTCACTACTACACGATGGAGAAGGCTAATGAAGGTTCCAATTTGCACATGCATGGCCAGAATTTTAGAGTAATTAACTAATCTATGAAACTTGAGACATAAAGGGATGGGACGGTTAGAGAGGAAGAGGGAAGTTCAATGATGTTCTCACCCCGTTCTAGTAGCCCACATAACTTCAATCTCCAATTGCATGTTAGAGATGGCATGATGGTGATGATCTTGTGTAGAATTGAAAATGAGTATGGTAATGGCGTGGTTTTGTTGCTGGAGAACATGAGAGAGGCGTGAGAGAGAGAAGGATAGGGAAGTTTGTTTCCAACCTTTCTGATTATGAGTAGTTCACAATCCCCCTTTTATTATTATAACATGTATTTTATGCACAATTCCTATTTTGTCCCTTCACTCATCATCCAATTATACTTGTGTCCTTTGATAATCCCTTTACATTTGTTCTCTTATTTCCAATTAATTTCCAACAATCATCTCTAATTAATATTCTTCTATTAATTAAAGTTGGAATGCTACAATCTACCCCCCTTAAAGAATTTCGTCCTCGAAATTCAAGACTTCTTCATTCCACTTCAATGTAACTCAACTATATCCACATCCAAAGTCCATACTTCACTTATTCTCCGGTCAATTGTATTCAATTCCTTGGGATAAAACTTTCCTCTCTTAAGGTCATCGGCTAAAAGCCGGTCAATTAATCCACACTTACAACTGGTCTCACGTTGCGCACTCTGATTTGGATACTTACTGTCACCTTCTGACAGCGTCATCACAATCTTAGTTCATGACTCCTGAACACGGTCGTATATCATCTCATTTAATCCGATTATACTTCTATTGGCAAAACTTCGTTACCTGACCAACTAGTAGGTCAGTATCTGGCCTGGTTAGATACGCATCAATATAAGTGACACTGATTAAGTTTTTATGTCCCACTGAATTATGGGTCTTGATATAGATATCGACAAATCTAAATCTTCCTTCCTATTGTTATTCCCACTACTAACTACTATAGTACTTTCTGAATACTACAGTGTCTGACACGTTATATGTACACATGTACCACGTGTGTTTGTCTAAATACTCCAAGATCGATCGAAATATAAAACGAACGAGAAATTGTCCAAATACTACAGATTCCTTTGCCAACGAGTTAAACTCATCCGCAGGCGAATCTATAGTTACCCGATAAAATCTGAAAAACTGGCCCACCAGTACACGATGTTGTACACGATGTTACAACACCTTTAACTACCTAAATGAACAAATAATGAAAAAAGTAAATAGTGCAGAAACTAACAAACACACAGTGATTTGTTAACCCAGTTCAGAGCAAACTGCAACCTACATCTGGGGGATACCAATCCAGGAGGAATTCCACTAATAGTCCTAGTTCAAAGTCTTACAGCAAACTCCTCGTTTACAACTTATCACCTAGCAACTATCCTTATGTCCTTCTACCTAGGAACTCCTAGGTATGAGTTCCCAACTCACTCCTTAAGCTCAATAGTACAGACAACACTATTGTTAATTCTACCACTATGATGGAGACACTCTCCTAGTCACTAGATTACTCTTACCTAAAGGCTTCGAGCAATACACAATCACTAAGATCCAAACTCCTTGCTTAAAAGCTTTGGAGAGGACACACACACAATAACTATCTCCTTGCTTAAAAGCTTCAGAGACAATTACAGTTTACAACTCAATAAACACACAGTCCTAAGCTTGCATCAAAGAGATACAAGAAAGACTCACAAAACACAAGCACACACACGAATCCTAATACGGCTAGACTCAACAATAACGCTTGAACAACTGCCTAAATTAGGTTTTGATTCTTCAATATATAGCTGGTTAAATTTGGGCTTCAGTAGCTTTTCCCATGAGAAAGATCCAGCTCACAAATATAAAATAAAACCATATCTTAAAAAGATACGTTTAGAAAATATAATTCTTCACAATAATTCCCAAAACAATCTCTGAGCAAAAGATCTGTTTAGGAAATAAAACTTCCTTGATGCACAAGCCAAGAACTGATATATAAGAGAAAAGATCTTCTCTAAAAATAAAACCCGCGCGCATTAAATGCTGCCGCCAGCTGGCGCGCTCACGTCATGGAAAACATTAGATCAGAATTCAGTCGTATCTTTAGAGCACATCAGAGGCATACAACAGCAGAAGCACAGAAAAACTACATCGCCTTAAGTGATCACAAACATAAGCATGGATGACACAAACAGAATGTTCCAACATCACATACAACATCTCCCCCTGCATCACATACATAGTACTCCCCCTGAAATGATGCTTGGTAGACTAACATACTAACAGGGTGTGCATATCAATCACTAACACATAGGCATATAGTAGATCATTTCAGCACAGAACATCTACCAGAAAAAAATTTATACTACCACTACCAGAGTACCATACATCTACCAGCAACCACATACTACCACCAGAGAACATGTGGAAACAAATGTTGTAACTTTCTACTCCCCTTTTTACCACAAATTTGACAAAGATGCTTTTGGGAGCCAAAAAAAATATTAGCAGCACAGATCACAGAGTACTAAGTACTATTACATCCAAATGCACTAGGGAGTACTTAAAATATCCAGGGCAAAGCCCAACAGAAGAACATAAGTACCAGAATTACAGCCAGAAACATAAACAACTTAAAAAAAAGTACACATCAAAAGTGGAATATAACCACTAAAAATCAGCACTAGCATCTGAGAGCTCCAGCTCCTCAGTGCCTCCACCATCACTTTGACCACCTCCTTCTTGTCCAACCTGCACATTCTCACCCTCTTCAGCAGCTTCTTCTTGCCTAAGAGCCATAATCACTTGCTCAAGGCTCATTTTCTTCTCATCTAGAGCTTTGCAAGCTGCTTCCAAAGAAGCTATCATCTCCTTCCTGCTCATAGAACCAGAACCAGCAGGAGCAGCAACAGAAGGACCAGTAATCTCAATATCTGCAGCATGTGTTCCTTCAAACAATCTAGGGTGAAAGTCAATAGGAGATTCCCTCTTACTCACCTCATCATCAGCAGTTAAGATACTAGGGTGTTGTGCCAGAATAATGCTACATATCAAGGATGGAAAAGCTATAGGCATTCTAATGGCCCAAGACTTAGCATGTTGCACAGTTTCATCAAAAATATGAGCTCCATAGTTGAACTCAGTACCAGTACCAACAGAATAAATGAACCTAGCTAAACCTGTAGCTATATCTGAGGTGTGGGTAGTAGGAACCCAATTTGCAGTACCAATCCTATTAAGGATGGCATATTTCACTGAAAGCATGACAGAAGGGACTTTACCTTTTGAGGGCCAAATTTTGACCTGATTAGCAGTGATGGTTTTGCAGATATTGTTGTTGGTGATCTCCATCTCAGCATACCCATCTTCCTTGTTACCTAGGGCCTTGTTGATAATAGCAGGAGAGAACATAACACATTTACCTCTAACATACACCTTGTGGTGTTCTTTGCTCAAAGGGTTGTCACAATCTTCAGGAATATTGACCAAGAATTCCTTGACCAATTTCTCATAACAGTCACCAATCCCAGACACAGTCTTCATTAACCCTGCCTTCTCAATGAGAGCAATAATCTCCTTTTGCTCCAAAGCTTCATCACTTAACTCCCTCTCCAGAGCAAGCCTTCTATTAGCCACAAACTTCCACTTCTGAGCACTCTCAATGAAATGGAATGAAATGTTGTCCATGGGGACATCAGGAACATTTTGGGGAATAATCCTTCCACCAATTTTCTTCTTTCCTGTAGACACAATGTTTGGCACATCATGTACCACATCAAGTTCTGGTATAGCAGCTCTGCGAAATTTCTTCTGACTTTTCTTCTTGGCAGGGGACACAATGTTGGAACCAATGTGTGGCACATCCTCTTCCACTTCATAGTCAGAATCTCCAACTTCAGCTTGTTTTCTTTTCCCACTCTTCTTCTTCTTTTAACTAGCAATCTCAACTTTGCTAGGCTTTCTACTAGGGTCAATCATTTTCTTCTTCTTGGATGGGGTTGCCTTGGTCACAACCTCTTCCACCACATCAGCATCCTTCCCTTTCCTATTTCTCAACCTTCTTGCAATGCTTCCACCAGCTACTTCTCTTACAGTTTGATCAAGATCATCCATAGCATCCACATAAACTACATCATCATCTACTGACACAACATTGTCAGTAGAAGGTATGTCTATATCTTCCTCCTCATCAGCAGCAGGTTCCTTTTCAGACTGTGGAACCACAATCTCATCAGCAGCAGGTTCTTCATCAACCTGTTCTTGAGTATTAACAGTATTACCAACTATATCAGGAGTTGGTTCATCTTGTGCTAAGGATGTGGTAACATCCGGCGCAACATTTGGATTTGGAATGATATCCTTCAAGGAGTTCAAGGCTTCCTCCACAGCTTGATCAGTAATAGTCTCTTCAACATCAGGTGAATCCTGAACAATTCCTTCTCCCACAGTATCAGACACAGTAGTATTATCACCAGTTACCCCTTTTTGAATTTCTAGGGTTTCAGCAACAACATTAGGATTCCCTTTTTCTTTCTCAGCAATCAGATCAGAAGCAAGGTTGTCAGATGCTTCCACATGCGATTCAACATTTTTCTCATCAACATTATCAAGGTATAACTCTTGCATGGTGTGGATCGACTTCGATTTGGAGTTTGATCCTTTCTTTTTCAAAGTTTTCTTTGAAACAGAAGACGAAGAACCTTTGGTTTTCTTCGATTTTGGAGGTTTGAATGTTGAAGGCCTCTTTGCGGTGGTTTTCTTTGGTTTAGGATTGAGAGCTGAGGAAAAAGAGGGGTGAATGGTGGTGATGGGGGTAGCATCAATGGGAGATGAGGAGTTCGGTGTTTCAGTCGATTTTGGAGAAGAGGTGGTGATTGGTGATTGAGACATGATGGTTGTTTGAGATTTGGTGTAGAGAAGTTGAAAGAAGATGATCAGAATGTTCGAACGGTTTGGGAGGTTAGAAAGGCAGTGGAATTTAGAAAGGAAATATTTGAAAATTGATTTGGTAAGGAAATAACCACTAGTGAAGAGTGGCGTGTTTATAGGGAAGTAGAAAACATGATTACCTTGTTTATCGTGCAGCACAAGGATTGGAGAGAGTGTAATAACTGCTGCATATCTCCCTCCAAATAACTGTAATTGCTACAGATCTTCAAATAGGCAAATCCCTAATTTGCCCCTCAAGTTTTCAAATTGAACTGCATCAAGTGCTTTGGTGAAGATACCAGCCACTTGATCCTTAGTTCCTACATGCTCCAGTGTCACAACTTTATTTTCCACTAGATCTCTGATGAAGTGATGGCGAATATCAATGTGTTTGGTTTTGCTGTGTTGAACAGGATTTTTTGAAATATTTATGGCGCTCAAATTGTCACAGTACAATGTTATAACATCTTGTTCAACTACTTCCAGCAGCTACATACTCTGCCTCAGCTGTAGATAGGGCCACACAATTTTGCTTCTTGCTGAACCAAGATATAAGATTACTTCCTAGGAAGAAGCACCCACCAGATGTGCTTTTCCTATCATCAGCACTACCAGCCCAATCAGCATCACAATATCCACACAACTTTGAATCTTCACAATGTGAATACATCATTCCATAATCACATGTACCATTGACATATTTCAAAATCCTCTTGACTTGATTGAGATGGCTTACCTTTGGTTCTGACTGGTACCTAGCACAAACTCCTACAGCAAAGGTGATATCTGGTCTACTTGCAGTCAAGTACAATAGACTTCCTATCATGCTTCTATACAGACTTTGGTCAACACCCACACCTTGTTCATCCTTAGTTAGCTTTAGATGAGTTGGAGCAGGGGTTCTCTTGTGAGTAGCATTATCCATACCAAATTTCCTGACAATATTTCTAGCATACTTGCTTTGGCAAATGAAGATAGTATCCTCCATTTGCTTGATCTGTAGTACCAAGAAGTAAGTCAATTCTCCCACTAAACTCATTTCAAATTCTGATTGCATTTGTTGAACGAAATGTTGTACCATCGTATTCGACATTCCTCCAAAGACAATGTCATCTACATAAATTTGTGCAATCATGAACTTTCCTTTGACTTGCTTTACAAACAAGGTTTGATCAGATCCACCCTTCCTATAGCCTTGACCTACTAAAAATTGTGTAAGTCTTTCGTACCAGGCTCTAGGCGCCTGTTTTAGACCATAGAGAGCCTTCTTCAGTTTGTAGACATGATTAGGATACACAGGATCAGTAAACCCTTTTGGTTGCTCCACATAGACCTCTTCATGAAGATAACCATTCAGAAACGCACTCTTGACATCCATTTGATAGAGTTTAAATTTTAGGATGCAAGCAACGCCCAATAGTAGTCTAATTGATTCCAATCTGGCTACAGGGGCAAAGGTCTCCTCAAAATCAAGTCCCTCTACTTGAGTGTAACCTTGGGCAACCAGCCTAGCCTTGTTTCTGGTAATGACCCCTTTCTCATCAGATTTATTTTTAAAGATCCACTTAGTACCTATGACATTCACTTTATCAGGTCTTGGGACCAGATCCCACACTTCACTTCTCTTGAATTGGTTCGATTCCTCTTGCATTGCCTCAATCCAAAATTCATCAGTGAGAGCTTCTTTCACATTTTTAGGTTCAAACATGGAAACAAAGCAAGAATTTGCTATTACATCATTGGATCTTCTAGTGGTGATTCCTTGTTCAGGATTTCCAATGACAAGCTCCAAGGGGTGATTCTTCTGGACCCTCACAGATGGTCCTTTGTTCTGAGTGGGTTGATTAGTGGTGTCACCTGTAATATTCTCAATATTCTCTTCTTGTTTATCATCAGATTGTTCTTCTAGACCATGCTCTTCAAGGACAGGACCTGATGTTTCAACATCGTATTCCACATTGTCAACCTTCTCAGTCTCTACATCATTTACTACCACATTGTAGGATTCCATAACAACCTTTGTTCTTGAGTTGTATACTCTGTATGCTCTGCTGTTGGTAGAGTATCCAAGGAAGATCCCTTCGTCAATCTTGGGATCAAGCTTCCTTCTCTGCTCCCTGTCTGCCAGGATATAACACTTGCTGCCAAAGACATGGATATGTTTGACAGTTGGTTTTCTTTCCCTCCATAATTCATATAGAGTAACAGATGTCCCCTTTCTTATAGTCACCCTGTTGTGTATGTAGCAGGCTGTATTCATGGCTTCAGCCCAGAAATGATAGGGTAGGGATTTTGCATGTAACATTACTCTAGCAGATTCCTGAATGGTCCTGTTCTTTCTTTCCACCACACCATTTTGTTGAGGAGTTATTGGTGATGAGAACTCATGCTTAATACCCTCACTAGCACAGTACTCACTGAATTTTTCATTTTCAAACTCTCTTCCATGGTCACTTCTGATTCTCACTATCCCACAGTTCTTTTCTCTTTGAACTTGAGTAGATAAAGTTTTGAAAATGTCAAATGTGTCAGATTTGTCTCTAATAAAATTCACCCAAGTGTATCTGGAAAAATCATCTACTACCACAAAGGCATACCTCTTTCCTCCTAAGCTTTCAACTTGCATAGGTCCCATAAGGTCCATGTGTAGAAGTTCTAGAGTTCTTGATGTTACCTGATGTTCCAACATTGGATGCGACATCCTGGTTTGTTTCCCAATCTGACATTCTCCACAGATACTTCCCTCAGTAATTTTCAAATTGGGAAGCCCTCTGATGGCCTCAACAGTAACAGCTTTCTTCATTCCACTTAGGTTTAGATGACCAAGTTTCTGGTGCCACAGTTGAACTTCATCTTCTTTACCAAGTAGACATTTTCCTAGCTGTGCTTCTTCATGAGATACCCACAAGTAGCAATTGTCCTTGGATCTGGTACCTCTCATCAGAATTTCTCCTTCATCATTGCTGACAAGACATTCTTCTTTTGTAAAGTTCACCCTCAATCCTTGATCACACAGTTGACTTATGCTGATCAGATTTGCAGTGAGTCCTTTTACAAGCAACACATTCTCTAAGTTGGGCAACTCCTTATTGACAAGTTTGCCTATCCCCAGAATTTCACCTTTGGCTCCATCCGCAAAAGTTACAGAACTAGAAGCATACCCCTTTAGGTCCTTCAGATATGTCTCTACTCCTGTCATATGTCTAGAACAGCCACTATCGAAATACCAGTCTTCTCTGGATGATGCTCTGAGGGATGTATGTGCAATCAGCCATTTGTTCTCAGCTTTTGGTTGCCACACCTTTCTGACAAATTCCTCTCTAGGAGCAGTTTTTGGTTGTTGCCAATGTCTTGGATATCCATACAGTTTGTAGCAAAAAGGTCTTATGTGACCCTTCATTCCACAATGATGACAAAACCATTTTCTTGAATGACCATGGTGTCCTGGGGCACGACGTTGGTTAGCAAAAGTCCTGGGACCTTGTCCAAGCTTAACATTTGGATAGGTTTTAGGATGTGGTGTAAGAGGTTGTAACATCTTTTCCCCAGTGTATGGATTAATTACCTCATCAGCTGGAAGGAATTTGGTGTTTTTGTCCTGTTGATGCTGGTTGAGAGCAGTGTAGTTGTACCCTATAGCTTTCATTCTAGTAGTAGGGACACCATCTAAGATTTCCTCAAGTAAGTTAGCTCCACAGTTCAGTTGATTGACTCTTTTCTTCAACTCATCCATGTCTGCATTTGCTTGAGTTAGCTCCTTCTCAAATTTCAGTGCTTGGCCAATTTGGAAATCTTTTTCTGTGTGGAGTTGATTTATAGTCTTCTTCTGTTTCTCCAGAATTCTACATACCTCTTTATAGCGAACAAGAAGGTCATTGTAGAGACCAAGTAATTCCTCATAAGTGTCATTATCCTCATCACCAGAATGCTCTTCATAAACTACCTCCACATCATCATCTGAATCAGCCACAGGACCACAAACCCCAGTCATAGCAGATACATGTCTAGCAGATTCCTCTCCTTCTTCAGAATCTTCATCAGACCATGAAACAAACAAACCTTTCTTTTGTTTCTTCAGGAAAGTTGCACATTCAGTTCTGACATGTCCATATCCATCACATTCATGACATTGCACTTCTCTGACTGGTCCACTTTTCTCTTCAGGTCTAGTTTTCTTGACATTGTTTTGCTGTTTGTTGATGTCGAATCTAATGTTCTGCCCATTCTGCCTGGCTCTCCTGTCAACACGTCTTAGAACTCTTCCAAATTGTTTTCCAATTAGAGCAAAGCATCAGAAATACTTTCTTCTCCTTCATCAATAGTTTGGGATTCCTCTTCATCATCATTTGAGATAAAAGCAACACTTTTGCTCTTTTTATCCCCTCGTTCATTAATGGTCAATTCAAATGTCTGAAGAGAACCAACCAGTTCATCTACCTTCATGTTGGCTATATCCTGAGCTTCCTCAATGGCAGTCACTTTCATATCAAACCTTTTTGGAAGTGACCTGAGCATCTTCCTTGACAGCTTCTCATCAGATACTTTCTCACCCAGGGCCTCAAAGACATTAGCAATGTCAATTAAATTCATGTGAAAGTCCTGAATACTTTCCTCCTCTTTCATCCTTAGATTTTCAAACTTGGTAGTAAGTAATTGAAGTTTTGACATTTTTACCTTAGAGGTGCCTTCATAGCATGTCATCAATATCTCCCAAGCTTCCTTTGCAGACAGACATTTTTTGATGAGCTTGAACATATTTGTATCCACTCCATTGAAGAGAGCATTTATTGCCTTATTGTTGCTGAGAGCTGCTTCATCTTCTTCCTTTGTCCAATCTGCTTCTGGCTTTAGTTCACCAGTAGAAGTACCTTCTTTGGTAACAATCAAGGGATGATCCCAACCTTTCAAGACAGCCTTCCAAGTCCTGCTGTCTATGGACTTCAGGAATGCAATCATTTTTGGCTTCCAATGATCATAATTGGAACCAGTTAGAATTGGGGGTATGTTCACGAATCCTCCTTCTTTGTCCATTTTGCCAGTTAAAACTTCCTGAATCTCACCCTAAACAGGCAGGGTGCCAGCTCTAATGCCAATTGAAAAACTGGCCCACCTGTACACGATGTTGTACACGATGTTACAACACCTTTAACCACTTAAATGAACAAATAATGAAAACAGTAAATAGTGCAGAAACTAACAAACACACAGTGATTTGTTAACCCAGTTCGGAGCAAACTGCAACCTACATCTGGGGGATACCAATCCAGGAGGAATTCCACTAATAGTCCTAGTTCAAAGTCTTACAGCAAACTCCTCGTTTACAACTTATCACCTAGCAACTATCCTTATGTCCTTCTACCTAGGAACTCCTAGGTATGAGTTCCCAACTCACTCCTTAAGCTCAATAGTACAGACAGCACTATTGTTAATTCTACCACTATGATGGAGACACTCTCCTAGACACTAGATTACTCTTACCTAAAGGCTTCGAGCAATACACAATCACTAAGATCCAAACTCCTTGCTTAAAAGCTTTGGAGAGGACACACACACAGTAACTATCTCCTTGCTTAAAAGCTTCAGAGACAATTACAGTTTATAACTCAATAAACACACAGTCCTAAGCTTGCATCAAAGAGATACAAGAAAGGCTCACAAAACACAAGCACACACACGAATCCTAATACGGCTAGACTCAACAATAACGCTTGAACAACTGCCTAAATTAGGTTTTGATTCTTCAATATATAGCTGGTTAAATTTGGGCTTCAGTTTTCCCATGAGAAAGATCCAACTCACAAATATAAAATAAAACCATATCTTAAAATGATACGTTTAGAAAATATAATTCTTCACAATAATTCCCAAAACAATCTCTGAGCAAAAGATCTGTTTAGGAAATAAAACTTCCTTGATGCACAAGCCAAGAACTGATATATAAGAGAAAAGATCTTCTCTAAAAATAAAACCCGCGCGCATTAAATGCTGCCGCCAGCTGGCGCGCTCACGTCAGGTAATGATGTTGTAACATTTCTTACCACATCCTGCTTAAGCATAGTTTTACCAAAATGCAGCCAACATCAAATAGTCAACAAAATCCAATCTACAATTTTAATCCATTCTGGCACGACACGATGATCGAGTTTCACATTCAACATGCAGATGCTCTTAGGTTCAGATTAATTCTTAGGGCTAATGGTTAAGTTCGTTTGAATCCTTCACCGGTACTAACGTATGGAAACTTGGCTAAAGCAATCAGATTCTAAACTTGGCTAGTTGAATACGTAAGGTTTGAACTTGTAATGCTGAGGCTGAAATAAATTGCTTGGCTCGAGATGACTAATAGGTTAACTGAAAGATCACTCAGGTCATGAATAGTTTCCAAGGAGGATGGCATACTACTCTAGACTCGCAAATAACCTTTACACTTATCTGAACTGATTATTGTTAACTAAATTTGAAGTTGGAATATTCTGGTTTAGTACTTGATCTCACAAGGTTACAGGAAATGAATTTGGAAGGTTGGAACCTTCGAGTAGAGGTACACAAGGTTAACATACTGATCTAACATGATTTAGAACAAAGAAAGGAAGGTCCGAATCCTTTACACTGATTCCACTAGTATAACTTAATCCCACTGGATTGGGAATAATCTAAACTTAGTTATGATTTTGGCTGATAAGGCTCCGAAAAGATGGATAACTAATATTGAAGATTTGGTTACAACAGTCGAGTGCACGAAGTTTAGATAATTTGCTGATATTGAGCTAAGTTATTTATATCATGACGGTTAAGGATGGTGTCTAACTAACAGCAAGAATTTGAACTAGAAATTATTCGTGGTTTAACAAGAGTGACTGGTTTTCACGAATCTGAGGTAGTCACTAACGGTATGGTTGAAAGACCGAAGACCGAAGACAATGAACATGGTTAATTAGAAGTGACATTCTACACAATTCGCGTAACTGACTGACGCCAAGGAATTTGGAAAGCTGAACCTTACTTGGATTTGTGCGTAGCACTTTGACTGATAAGCATTTAAGGCGCGAGAAGGAATTATCCGTCTGAGGCATAATCAGACAAGTTAGAGAGTATACACGTTCAGGGTGTTCCAAGACTTGTGAACGTTGAATTTGAACATTGCTCGGTCTGATTAGTTGGCTGAAAGAGGATCCCTGTGAATAAAAAGGCGATTGAAGATTTGTCTTCTACTGGGTTCAGACCTATACTTCCCACTTCTGTTTCTTCCGACAATTCTCTCGGGTTAGAACAGTTGGGTTCTCACTCAATGATCCTTGCTGATAAACTTTCGCCAGAAGGTTGTCTGATTATAATAGTCTATGGTTAACTAACGTATACCTAAAGATTGTTCCAGATGGTTGGTGTCATTTAGAGTGTCTCCTGTTTGTTAACCTAATCAAGTGGTGTCTTCTACTTCCTGACACTAATATTGGTTTTGAACCGGTTTGTTGGCTCTACATCTTTTGGCGTCTAGTATTAACATCTTAAATGGTACTCCAACTGGCTAGCATGAAGGTAGTGATAAAGTATGGCTGGTTTAATCTAATCCTCTTATTGAGGCAGCTAATTGGGTCTACAATGCCATGTCGCTAGTCTATAGGTAATTGGATGAAAATTCCCAACTGTATGGTTAACTGATCTTACCGGTTTCTTAGTTCAAAGGTTCAAATATAGGAATTTGTTTGGCGAATGGTTGAACTAATGGTGAACTGGACTTAATGGCTTCTAAACTACCCAAGGATAATGTTCAACGGGTTGACTTAGGCGACTGATTGTGCTATAGGAAATTCTTAATTGTCCTTCTAATCAAAACTCAACCTATGATTGTTTGGTGTGATTCCCGGTATAAAGTGGTAGGTTGACCCTATCTTACTCTCATCTAAATATAGCATAAAAAATGTTAACTTAATAAGTTTGCGGTAGGAGAATGTTAAGTATAGGTGCTAGGATTCATCTACTCTTTTTGAGGTAGCTAATTGGCTTGTAATGCCGAGTTACTAGTCTTTGGTTCCTGAAATGACAATCCTTAATAAACCTATTTGGATAACGGGTATTGCTAAGGGAGAATTGAGTTTTGATGTGAGGCCAAGTGATGCTCATATAACATGGTACTATTATTGGCTTCTAACTATACGATGAAGATGTTTCACAACTTGGCTTAGGTGTCTAATGGTGTTATACGTGATTCCTATGTGTCAATATAGTCAATGTTTGGTCTCTAAAGGTTTGTTGTGCTTGCTGCCAAGGGCTGGTGTCGTTTGAAAGGAAATTCTAATTGTCATGCTAAGTAAAGCTTGACTCCTAGTGGTATGGTAGAAATACTGTTACGAGTTGAAGGGTCATAGTAACTTAGTTGAGGGCATTCTAGAGGGTAGTCTAATAAGTTGACGTTGAAGGATTATTGGAATGTGTTTGTGTCCTAATATGGTTTCCCTATTATAAACAGCTCGAGTTGAAATTCTATTACAAGGTATCTGTCCGGTATACTCCACGAAGTTACTAATTTAGGGGTATAATAGTGATGGTACTTAATGAGTCTTCTTGGGTACGGTACTGCTAAAGAGAATTTTAATCGCTATACTAATTAAGGCTAAGTCTCTACTGGTTCAGTATAATTATTGATTTCTATTAGGAAGGGTGTACTCATTCTATTGAGGACACTTAAGGTTGATAGGCTGGGGATAGTCTAACTAGATGTTGAAATTCTGTTCCTAGACAAGACAGATGTCGTACACAATGTCTAGGACAATGTGTCTGTAGTCTAGATGTCTCAGACAACTGGTTCGACAATTGGTTATGAGGATCACAAATATTATTGCAGTACTGAAGTAAATAAAAGCAATAAAGAACACCATTAATTGTTAACCCAGTTCGGCGCAAACCAGCCCTACTCTGGGGGATACCAATATAGGAAGTGAACACTACTAATCTGAATTAATACTTAGTCTTACAACCATACCTAAAACCCTATTAGCATGTATGCCTTTTCTTAATCCTAGAAATATTCTACTCAAGGGCTAACTCCCCCTGAATATGAGAACCTACCCAACTCCCTCTAATCACTAATCCCAAGTGACGACAACTTTAAACTCCAAAGTTTAAAGACTTAGTTGAATGACAACATTCAACAACAAAGCTATAAAGTATCAAATCCAATACTAAGAGCCACAAAGCTGCAATGTATCAAATAACGATACTAAGTGCCACTAATGCTTTGCGCAGTAGGCACAAAGCTTTGAACTCACAATCTTTAGTTCTGGTGGGTTGAGTTTTAAGCTCTATGTTGAGTTCTATTTATAGGCGTGCAATTCTTCAGATCATCTTCAGTCTTTCAGATGCACTACAATTAAGAGTTAGTTTTAAAACAAACTTGTTTAAAAACAAACTCCAAAAGATAAAGAAATTAATCTTTATCCACAAATTAAACACGATTCCAAATCGTGTCTAACACATAGAATTAATAACAAACTTTATCATTAATCCTAATCTCAGCTTGTTACTTAAAGATTCGCGCTTTATTCAAATTTAAACAAACACGCGTGCTTAATGGATAAGCTTTATCTTTTAAGCTGAACTGGGCTAAGATGTCCTACCCACATGTCTTAGGACATCTTGTTCGACATGTTACCCTAACATGCTATGAACCCAATGACAAGATGTCTAGGACATCTCGTTCAACATGTTGCATCTGCACATCTTCAATATGCACAAGTGGTTTAGACTTAATTACTTTAGCATTGGTGCTTCAGTTAAGTCACTCTAACCAAGTTGTTTTAGCCTTATGATGCAGCCAATCTCAGAAGAACTACAATATCCCCCTTTGGCAAATTATGGCTAAAACAACCACAAACCACTTTGTTGAGTGTGCACTCTTCAGTTTTAAATCTTCAAATTCTTCAATCTTCAATTGATCTATGTTGATGCAATCTTCTGTTCTGAGATCTTTAGGTCTTCAATGTCTTTGATCTTCAGAATCTTGTGTGTCTTCAATTTTCAAGACTTCTTTAATCTTGAATGTGTGATGAACCTAATCTAGTATGAGACAGTCTTAGTCTTGTCTTCATATGATTCATTACAATGAATTATCTAAGTCTAGTGATGAGATACCTAGTGACTTAGTGAACCAAAGTCTTGAGTTACAGCGGAAAGTACTTAATCAGAGTGATCAAGACTTATTAGACCTTTTAGAGGTTCAATCTTAGCATTTTAATTATGCTCTGGACACACTTTATTTAGGCATTGCTTTTAGTTTTTATTGTTTTTCTAAAGCTTGCCATATACATCCTTAAGCAAGAGAAGATTCTACTTGCCAAAAAGCTGTTCTAAGCATCAATTATTTCTCCCCCTTTTTACCATAATTTGACAAAGGTTGAAAGGAAATTATTCATTGATTTAAAGAGAACGAACAATTTACAAAATGCACTATCACAAGTGCCGGATGTCAAAGCCTCCAATGTCTAGGACATTTGGTAGGCCACAAGAAGATGAACAGAAAAAGGAAAAATACAAAAGTACTTATTTTCCTATACTCAGAGTTTGTTCTTCAATCTTCTTCTTCTTCTTGTTGCTCTGCTTCAGCTTGAGCAGCTCCAACTTCTTCTTCACCTTCCATAATCGACTTGATCAGATTGTCCACATGGATTTTCCTTGTTGTGCTGGTCTTGATGGTTTGTTCCAAGGTCTTGGATATTTGCATCAGTTAGCAAGTAAATCCTCCTTGTTTGCTTTAGACATAGAGTCTGATGCTTCAGTAGCTTCCTTCATCTTTGGGAACACGATGTCTGGGACATGTGTACCAGCAAAGAGCTTGTTGTCAAAACTCAGAACTTGAGGTTTCTTGGTTGGAGCTTCATCAGCGTACAGGATGTTTGGATACTGCCTTAAGAACATTCCAGTTATCAGACATGAGAATGCTATAGGTAGCTTCACCGCATAGGTTTCAGCATGCTTCATGGTTTGATTGAAAACATGATGACCAAAGTTGATTTTCTTCTTGGTCCCTATGAGATAGATCATCTTTGCCAGCATAGGAGTAATCCCAGAACCATGACTGGTAGGTGCCCAGTTTGCAGCTCCAATTCTGTTGAGAATTGCATACTTGACACTTAAACATCCTTCAATGATTGGATTCCTTTCAAGATACTCATTGATGGTTGTTGGAGAAAACTTCACATCTTTTCCTCTGACTCGTACCTTTCTGAATTCCTCACTTCCTTCATTGCAAGCACTGGTGATGTTTACAATGAATTCTTTTACCTGCATCTCATAGCAGTTGCCCAAGTCTTTCACAGTCTTCATCAACTCAGCAGCTTCTAAGAGCTCGATGATTTCTTTGCATTCTAAAGCTTCTTGATTAAGCTCTCTTTCTTGAGCAATTCTACTCTGGTAAACAAACCTCCACCTTTGAGCACTTTCTTCAGAATGGAAAGAGACTCTATCCATTGGTGCTGGTGGGATGTTTGCAGGAATTCTTCTTCCTCCTATTCTCTTCTTTCCAGCGGTCGTGATGTCTAGGACATCTGGTTCTCCATCAGTGTCAGAGTCACTTACAGCCACAACCTGTTTCTTCTTCTTGGAATTTCTCTCACCAATAGCTTTCTTCTCTGTCTTTCTCTTTCCTTTCTTTGCAGTAGCCTGAGTCTCTACTTGCTTATACTTGTACGTCTTAGCTCTTCTTTTGATTGGAATGCTAATTCGTCACCTTCACTTTCATCAGAGTCTTCTTCTTCAAAGCTTTGTTGAGGTTGACTTATTTTCTTCAAATCTTGAAGAATGTTTGCTAGAGGGACCTCATCTACATCTTCTTGTTCTTCCTGTATCTGATCTTGAACTTCTTGTTCTTGAGGAGGTGGATCAAGACCGGATGTTGAAACATGTGGTTCGACATTAGGTGCTGGAACCTCTATTGAAGTTGTAGTTTGATCCAAGTTGGGATCATCTTCTTGAGGTCTTGATGAGATGATAGTGGCTGTTTCTGATAGAGGAACTTCATTAGCTGGAGGAGATATATGCTCAGCAACTTTGACTTGATGTTCTTCAGTTGATGTTTCATCAAACGGTTTGACATGTGGTACTTCTGAAATCTTTTGTGTTTCTTGATTCTCAGAAGGTTGGCATTCAGGGTTTGTAGACTCTTGTTCCTGAATGTTGTCATTCCCCGTTGCATGAGCTTTGGTCTTTTTAGAATTCTTCTTCTTCTTTGAACCGTTAGACTTCTTCTTCTTGAAATTCGCCTTATGTTGGAGGAATCATGCTGATTGGTAAAGCGTTTGTGATTATTCCTTGGTGATCAACGCGAAAATCTGAAACCCTAGGCATTTGAGAGCTTGCCTCTTCCGTTTGCGCCTTTGAATCATCTGGATTTGAGTTGTTGTTCTTGGATGATTGTTGAGACATTGTTGAAGAGTTTTCTTGAGAAGGGAGAGTTTCTAAATTTTTGAGAGGGATGTCAAACAAGATGTTGAGACGTTTGGTTGTGTCACATATGAGGTTCTAGTAGCCTTTTATAGATTGATTTGAGAACTTAAGGCTACCTCTTTTTACGTGCAAATGTTTAATGTTTCTTTACTCTGAACGTTACCTCTATAATGCTTATGACACGTTTTTGAGTGTGTGAATACCCAAAGGCACTCTAACACTCCCAACCAAAGTCTCTTCAGCTCCTTGTCCATTGTACAGATGTTGGGACATCTGGTAGGACATCTTGTCAATATCTTCCTTGGCAGACAAGCAAACTACTTCTGGACCATTGTTTTGAGGTGTCCAAGTATAGCACTTATCACTTGACTTTGTCCCTTTCATCACTACCTCTTGATCATTAGCAATGGTGCATTCATGGTTGTTGAAGTGCACTTTTAGTCCTTGTTCACATAGCTGACTAATGCTAATCAAGTTTGCAGTGAGGCCTTCTACTAGTAGAACATCATCTAGGCATGAAGTGTTTGGACCAGCTAGTTTTCCAATGCCTATGACTCTACCTTTAACTCCATCACCAAAGGTAACACTTCTTTTTAAGTGAGACCTTAATTCTCTAAGGTATTTATTATCTCCAGTCATGTGTTTAGAACACCCACTGTCAAAATACCAATTTTTGGATGGAGATATTTCTAGAGGAGTATGAGCCTTTTGGGGTGGTGTTAGCTTCCATACTTTAGTCAGAACTTTCTTGTGTTTCATCGTTGGAGGTAGGATCTTCCTTTTGTTCTGACTTGGTGGCTTAGGCTTCTGAGGGTAGCCATGGAGATAGAAGCATTTTGAGATTAGATGCCCAGTTTTTCCACAATGTTTACATCTTTTTAGTGGTCCCTTATATTCTTTGTATTGAGGGGACACATGTTGAACATGATGTTGGGACATGTGGTCTGGCATGTGCTTCTTCTGTTGAGCTGGAGGTTGAGTCCTTTGTTCAAACCTTTTCTACTTGTGTTGAGCCAGATGATGAGTCTTTGTCACCTGTTTCCTTTGTCTAGGGTTGTTGAGGTTTGGATTTTGTCTTCTTATGCTTGTGATGAGAAGAATGATGTGACATGTGGTTTGACATCTGGTCCTGAGAGTTGATCTTTGGGGGAATTTTCTTCTCAGGAGCATTGCTATAGTTGTCATACCCTAATCCCTTCTTCTCATTTGGGTTTCTACCAAGCTCAAGGACTTCTTTAAGCATGTCAGTTCCCTTGTTTAACATTCTCACAGATTTAGTCATCTCAGTGAGTTTTGAGTTTGACAAGGTGACTTGTTCTTTCAACACAACTATTGATGCTTCTAATGCCTCCTTTTCTTGTGAAAGCAAGGTGACTTGTTCTCTTAAGCCAGCTGTTGATACTTCTTGTGCCTCCTTTTCTTGTGTAAGCAATGTGACTTGTTCTTTTATGTCAGCTGTAGAATCCTCTAGTGCTTTCTTTTCATGAGCTAATTTCTTCATCTCCTCATCTTGATTTCTTATGAGTTCACAAGATTGTTCCCATTTAATGGTGAGATTATCCAATTCTTCTTGTAGGAGATCTTCATTACTAGTACTGCTGCTAGTATCAAATGTTCCAGCAAAGGCTTTATTTGTTGGTTCTTCTTCCTTCTCTTCCTCAGAATCAGATAAAGTAGCTGCCATTCCCTTTTTTTGTTTCTTAAGAAAGTTTTGGACATTCTGGTCTGATGTGTCCAAATCCTTCACATTCAAAACATCTTACTTCTTTGTTTTGCTCAGAAGTATTCTCCTCCTTGCTCTTGCCCTGTGACTTGATGTTGGACCTTTTGTCTGGGACATTTGGCTTATACCTGACTTGTAGCTGACTCAAAGATTTATTGAAATTCTTTGTTAGGTAAGCTAATTCTTCTGATAGTTCATCATCAGTTTGACTTTCCTCAGATTTAAAAGCCAGGTTCTTCATCTTCTTCTCTGGTTTATCATCTAGAGACATCTCAAAAGTTTGTAATGAGCCAATAAGTTCATAAACTTTCATTGTGCTCAAGTCTTGAGATTCTTCGATTGCAGTCACCTTCATGTTAAATCTCTTAGGCAGTGATCTAAGGATTTTTCTGGCTAGCTTTTCTTCAGGTATGTTCTCACCTAGGGCAAAGGTTGAATTTGCTATATCTCGTATTCTAGTGTTGAACTCAGATATAGTTTCTTCATCCTCCATCTTTAAGTTCTCAAATTTTGTAGCGAGAAGTTCCAGCTTTGACATTCGAACTTTAGAGGTTCCTTCATGTGCTGTTTAAGGAATTTCCAAAGCTTGTTTGGCTTCAGTACAAGTGTTGATTAACTTGAACATGTTTTCATCAACACCATTGAATATGGCATTGAGTGCTTTAGAGTTGCCACTTGCCTCAGTTTCTTCTTCTAGACTTCAATCTGCTACTCCTTTTAGGCTTGTGGAGCCATCTGCTGCTGTGATTATTGGATGATTCCACCCAGTGATGATTGCTCTCCATGCTTTTTGATCCATGGATTTGAGAAAGGCAACCATTCTTGTTTTCCAATAATCATAATTTGATCCATCCAAGACTGGTGGTCTGTTGATTGATCCTCTCTTGTCCATCTTGAACAAGATATATCTCCTTGGAGCTCACCCAGCAGGTTAGGGTGCCTGCTCTGATGCCAATTGAAATTCTGTTCCTAGGCAGGACAGATGTCGTACACAATGTCTAGGACAATGTGTCTGTAGTCCAGATGTATCAGACAACTGGTTCGACAATTGGTTATGAGGATCACAAATATTATTGCAGTACTGAAGTAAATAAAAGCAATAAAGAACACCAGTAATTGTTAACCCAGTTTGGCGCAAACCAGCCCTACTCTGGGGGATACCAATCCAGGAAGTGAACACTACTAATCTGAATTCATACTTAGTCTTACAACCATACCAAAAACCCTATTGGCATGTATGCCTTTTCTTAATCCTAGCAATCTTCTACTCAAGGGCTAACTCCCGCTGAATATGAGAACCTACCCAACTCCCTCTAATCACTAATCCCAAGTGACGACAACTTTAAACTCCAAAGTTTAAAGACTTAGTTGAATGGCAACATTCAACAACAAAGCTACAAAGTATCAAAACCAATACTAAGAGCCACAAAGCTGCAAATTATCAAACAACGATACTAAGAGCCACTAATGCTTTGCGCAGTAGGCACAAAGCTTTGAACTCACAATCTTCAGTTCTTGTGGGTTGAGTTTTAAGCTCTATGTTGAGTTCTATTTATAGGCGTGCAATTCTTCATATCGTCTTCAGTCTTTCAGATGCACTACAATTAAGAGTTAGTTTTAAAACAAACTCCAAAAGATAAAGAAATTAATCTTTATCCACAAATTAAACACGATTCCAAATTGTATCTAACACATAGAATTAATAACAAACTTTATCATTAATCTTAATCTCAGCTTGTTACTTAAAGATTCGGGCTTTATTCAAATTTAAACAGACACGCGTGCTTAATGGATAAGGTTTATCTTTTAAGCTGAACTGGGCTAAGATGTCCTACCCACATGTCTTAGGACATATTGTTCGACATGTTACCCTAACATGCTCTGAACCCAGTGACAAGATGTCTAGGACATCTTGTTCAACATGTTGCATCTGCACATCTTCAATATGCACAAGTGGTTTAGACTTAATTACTTTAGCATTGGTGCTTCAGTTAAGTCACTCTGACCAAGTTGTTTTAGCCTTATGATGCAGCCAATCTAAGAAGAACTACAGATGTCATTAGAAAATAATGAAACACTTTTGAGGTCTTACTAAGTTTTTCCCCGGCATGGGTGAACTTCTCGGCTGCGTTGAACGACTGAATACTTAGGGAGAGTTTTAGTTTACTACCAACTATTGTTGGGTGTTACTCGGTTCACCAAGTTTGGACAAATTAGGTTGAGGTTACTTTTAGGTTCAGGAGATTTATCTGACACACAGTGACAGTTGAATACTGTTATGCACTACACGCTTCAGTATAATGATACACTTACATTCCTTATGAACTTGTCACTGTTTCCTTACGCTCTCCAGACTTACCTCTTACTGATGTGGCACCAATTGCCACTGTTCCAACGTCCAGTTCTAAGAACTTTTCTCCAACGACTGCTCCGTGATTGCACCTTCACTGCAAACTTACTGCTTGAACTTCCATGGTCCACTTCAGTTCTCAACCATAATACCCTGCCTACCATACACAATACTGAGCTGATCAGACTCAGCACGTGATGGTTTCAGCGTAAACAGTCCAGATCCAAAGGGTCCGTATTATTTAGGAAAGAGTTGTAATGACTCATGGCAAGGTCCGATACTGGATCGACTTGCTCTGATACCAATTATAACACCCCAACTAAAATATCTAGAATATTTAGTCGAGACATAAATAATTGAATCTGAGTACATAACATTTAGACGGAATAATTACTGAATTACAAGAATTGCTCATAATAAGTAATAAACTTGTACAATACAACGGAAACGGATAAATTAGGAATATATAGATTCAAAACAGCGGAAGGAACAAAGAATACTAAACAGACAAGTATAGCAAGGTAGAAAATAAAATCTTCTGATCTGACAATCCAAGCTCAGCTCCAACTGTCAGTCCCATCCTGGTCCCTGCTATGGATAATCTGTCTTCCTAAAAAAAAATTGAATTGGAGTGGCGTGAGACTACTAAGCCTCAATGAGTCCTACTACCCTCCTAATGGCGACTACGCCGGGGGAACCTAGATAGTGTAATATTCTAAGTTCACTGTTTTACATACACATGTATCAATAATAAATAAAGGTGTAACACATTATTATTATCTTGTCAAATTACTCTTCAAAGGTCACCCGAGGCAAGCCGGTCTCAGGTGCCTGACTCTGCGTACTACCGAAACAAAGGTTCGGATTCCGACGTTGGCTCACATAATAAAATAGTAGAATTCAGAGGAATTCTTTAATCATGGCATATAATTACCATTTAATCCAATGAGTTTAACAGTTCTAACCAATATATCCCGCCCAAGGTAATCTCAGAACATGTTATATTTATATACATATTATAAACCGACTATATAATTAATTTAGTACTACAAACATGTTTATAAGTACCAAGTTGCATTTGAATATAAAACGAGTGAAATATATATAATTTTAAAATATTTGAAGGTTCTGAACTGATACACTGGTTGTAGCGAGCTCTCTCTCGCTACGGCGAGTTTCATGCTGACTACCCAGTAACACTCGCCACGCCGAGTCAGAAACTCGCCTGGCGAGTTATACCAGTCTTCCAACACAACCACTCGCTGCTGCGTGTAAGCCCTCGCTATGGTGAGTATGGAAATTCAGGCCCCTGGTTCTGCAAAACGTCATTTTTAAAGAATTTCACCTACTATCCCAATGCAACTTGTTATGAACATTATTTACAGTAGAAAATTAATTACATAGGAGAAGAATTTGGGAAGTAATTCTTTTCACACGATGATTTAAAATTCCTATGCCTATTGTTGGCATACAATACATATTTGGGGATTTCTAAGCTTGCTAAAATATTACTATGGTTAAGAAACCTAAAGAACCCATCTGTAATTGAAACTTGAGCTGCACCGGTAATACCTACGAAACTCGCCAAAATGCTGAATTCGTAGCGTATGAACTAAAACCCGTAACAGGATTTTCTGCATAAATTCAGCATCAGACCCTGAACTTTAAATGGGTCTCCAGAACTCGTTACTGAGCCTAAAATTACGAAACCTATATCGAAACGACCGGAATTGAGTTATTTAAGTATGACAACTGGAATCAGTTCAATCAGTGTTACAGGGAGAGAGTAGTGATCGAGTTAGTACAGACCTGTCCAATTATATATTCTGCAGAATTCTGATTTTGACCTCCAACTTCAAAAATTCGTACAGAGCTTAATACTGAACTAAAATTAGGGAAAATTATGTCAAAACGACCAGAATTTCGATAGCAAACTATTCCAAAAAGAATCAACGGAATCAGAGTTATGAGCAAAGTGTACTTACTGATTTAGTGAGGGTGTGTCAAGAATACGGGTTCACTTAACTCTTTCAATTGAACCTTGTTTCCATAATGATTCAGGACCAGAACCATGCCGCATTCGTGCTTCATGTCTCCTCAATGAAAGAAATCTCTGAACTTGATAGTAGTATGATTCAACATGTATGAGAGGAAATGGGGTTTAGGCTCCGATTGTGAAATATCAAAGGGAATGGAAGAATTCAATTTTGTTCCCTTACCTTCACTACTACATGATGGAGAAGGCTAATGAAGGTTCCAATTTGCACATGCATGGCCAGAATTTTAGAGTAATTAACTAATCTATGAAACTTGAGACATAAAGGGATGGGACGGTTAGAGAGGAAGAGGGAAGTTCAATGATGTTCTCACCTTGTTCTAGTAGCCCACATAACTTCAATCTCCAATTGCATGTTAGAGATGGCATGATGGTGATGATCTTGTGTAGAATTGAAAATGAGTATGGTGATGGCGTGGTTTTGTTGCTGGAGAACATGAGTGAGGCGTGAGAGAGAGAAGGATAGGGAAGTTTGTTTCCAACCTTTCTGATTATGAGTAGTTCACAAGCCCCCTTTTATTATTATAACATGTATTTTATGCACAATTCCTATTTTGTCCCTACACTCATCATCCAATTTTACTTGTGTCATTTGATAATCCATTTACATTTGTTCTCTTATTTCCAATTAATTTCCAACAATCATCTCTAATTAATATTCTTCTATTAATTAAAGTTGGAATGCTACAAGAATTTACTATTGCGGTCTGTTGCGGTGTTGCGTTGCGGAAAAACGGCGTTGCGTTGCGGATTCGTTGCGGCGTTGCGTGTGATTTACGTTCACACCGCAATTGCAGTCCGATGCGGTTGCGCTGCGGTCCGCATCCGCAATATTGCGGTCGCATCACGTGATTTGGCAAAAATATGGGAATGAATGACGTGTTCCTCCAATTGAAAAAAAGTACACATTTTCTCACTATATATACTAGCCGCCAAACCCGTGCCCGTTTGTGTGATCGATATTCTTTTTTTTTGTTTTATGTGATCAATATTCTCTATTGTGCAAATATAAATAACTACTTAATCTCCTTTTTTTCTTGGACTTATTTAATTATACTCCCTCCGTTCCTTTTTAAGTGTCCAAAAACGTAGAATTTAGCGTTTCTATTTAACTGTCCATTTGGTGTTTTAATGGTACGATTTGTCAATTATACCCTTTGTCAATTACTCATATTTTATTTTCAATAAAACTAATTAATGCTATATATTTGGAAAACTAAATCTTTTTATTTTTTTTGGTACTTAACGTATTAAATTTTGTTTTTTTTATGTGCATAATATATTAAATTTATTGGAAAGAGAAAGCGTGGGCAAAAAAATAGGATTTTGTTGGTGAATTAGAAGTAGGGTATAATAGGAAAATAAGGTGCAAAAATAAACTTTCTTAATTTGCTGTTACTATTCAAAAAGGACACTTAAAATGGAACGGAGGGAGTAACTACTTAACCTCCTTTTTTGTTGTGGCTAGTTATTAAGAAGAAAAAAAAATATTTTTTTTACTATAAAAAAATTGAAAACCTACTTTTATGTGGAAGTTGTGCTTAGGTTTTTTTTTCGTAGTTTTTTTTAAGGGTAAAATAGGAATAATGAAAAAGTCATTCCAAAAATTTGTATCCCCTTTATATATAGACTAGCCGCCAAACGGGCACGTTCCGTGCCCGTTTGTGTAATCGATATTCTTTTTTTTTTTTTGTTGTGATCGATATTCTGTATTGTGCAAATATAAATAACTACTTAATCTCCTTTCTGATAACTACGTAACCTCATTTTTTGTTGTGGTTAGTTATTAAGAAGAAAAATATATATATATTTTTTTTACTATAAAAAAACTGAATATCTACTTTTATGTGGAAGTTGCGCTTGGTTATTAAGAAGAAAAAAAAATTATTTACTAAAAAAAACTGAAAATCTATTTTTATGTGGAAGTTATTTTTTAAGGGTAAAATTGGAATAATAAAAAGCCATCCCAAAAATTTGTATCCCCTTTATATATTAGTATAGATGAAGATGAGTGCTGCTATATGAAGCGAAAACATTATCACTATTCACTAATGCTTCACGAAACGCGTTTCTTGCTTTTTTAATATCTCAAAAACACCAGTTTCATCTTTTACCGCTATGCTATCTGCAAATTTCTAAGCTAAAGGCAACTTAGAGAGTAGAGATCCACCGTTTAAAAAAACCAGCAGCAGTGTTTACATCTCTCATCAGCAGCAGCAAAAACGCAGGCTTCCAACACTTATACGATCAGGCTTCCAACACCTCAGAACAGCAAAAAACCAGCACAGCAGTTAAGGTTAGAATTTTAAAATGTCTTTAAGAAAGTGCAAAAATATTTTTTGTGAATGCTTAACCCTTCTCATCACAATTTTCCTTCTTCTCCTTGCTATCTTCTTCCTAGTTATTTACAAACCTAAAAAACCAAAATTCTCTATCCAACTAATGGAAATCCAAAACTTAATATTTTCTGAACAATTTATAAACTCATCAATCCAAATCACTACTCTCTCAACAAATCCAAATCAAAAGGTTGGCATTTAATTTCATCAATTGAATGTATATGCAAGGTTTTAAATTGCGTACCGCATCACGTGATGCGGCCGCAATAATGCGGATGCGGACCGTAGCGCAACTGCATCGGACTGCAATTGCAATGTGAACGTAAATCACACACAACGCCGCAACGAATCCGCAACGCAACACCGTTTTTCCAAATCTTACTCCTTTTGGAAGGAAAAACAAAAAAGAGGGAATCCGAATCTTACCTTTGTACTTGGAAAAATTTCAAAATGATCAAGGTTACTCCTTTTGGAAGTTAACTTGAAATTCATATTTTAACTTGATCAAATCCACCCATAAGAAATGTTTTCATGAAATTTAACTTGATATGATCATGGTTGACTAAACACCTCAAAAGTCAAAGGGTTGATGTTTGGCCATTCAATTGATTTTTTGCAGTTTACTTCTAACCAATTGAAACCTTGTGATCTTGAAGTAATGTTGAACATCTCGAGATGTTTTGAAGACCATAAATCCCCAATTCCAATGTACTTATTTCAGTATTTAAATTAATGTGTTTTTCTTATTTTTTTTAAAATTATTTTGTATGAAAATAACTTGCCATATTTAAAAAAATATAAAAAATTGATGTGGGTGCCGCGTCATCATAATAGATGTGTCCATGCCATTTAATGAGGCGGTGTGTCAATCTAAATTGAAGAAGAAAATAAGAGGGGACTAAAGGTTGAAATTTTAAAAATAGGGGGACTAAAATTGTGAAAAATAAAATAGAAAGACTAAAATTGTGGATTTAACTATAGTAAAATAAATTTGTCAAAAAAAAAAACTATAGTAAAAGAACCAAAATTGCATTTAAGAAAAAAAATGAAAAAATAGAAAATTTTACCAGATTCATTGTTACAAAAGTTTGATTAAAATATATTAGTATATATAGCATATATGATTTTGTATATCTTTTCCTTTGTATCCACAAAATTAAGAAAGAAACACAAAATCTACTCATTCATCCACTCATGAAAGGTATGAGAAGAAAAAAATCCACACCTCATTTTCATTTAACCCCTTATCATACACTTCCAAACCAATTTAGACACAAAAACTAAAAGTGTAACCATCTAATCTAACAAACATGTTTAGAAAATTCTTATCTATTTCTACAATGTTCATTATTGGTCTCATTGTGCACGGATATTTAAAGGATTTTTCTTCTGTGGTATTTTATCATCTTGAAAAACATTTTCATAAAGAAACTTATTTGGTGAGGAATACAAATTTATTATGAGCTAGCCCTTCATCATCTCTCTTTTCAATTGAGGAATACAAGTTTCTTTATGAAAATGTTTTTCAAGATGATAAAATACCACGGAAGAAAAGTCCTTTAAAGATCCGTGCACAATGAGACCAATAACGAACATTGTAGAAATAGTTAAGAATTTTTCAAAAATGTTTGTTAGATTAGATGGTTAAGCTTTTAGTTTGTGTCTAAATTGGTTTGGTTATGTGTATGATAAGGGGTTAAATGAAAAGGAGGTGTTGATTTTTTCGTCTCATACCTTTCATGAGTGGATGAATGAGTAGATTTTGTGTTTCTTTGTTGATTTTGTGGATACAAAGGAAAAGATGTTTTAAGTGAAGAATATGTAGATGGGGATTCCAACAAGGGAGGAGTGTTAAGAATCATATATATGCTATACTAACATATTTTAATCAAACTTTTCTAACCATGAATTTGGTTATACTTTTTTTTTTTTTTGCTTAAATGCAATTTTGATTCTTTTATTTTAGTAAATCCACAATTTGGTCTTTCTATTTTATTTTTCACAATTTTAGTCTCCCTATTTTTCAAATTTCAAACCTTTAGTCCCCTCTTATTTTTTTTCAATAATTTAAATTTACTTAGCACCAAATGAAACGCACTTCCACACTTTACCACCAAGAGAAAAACTTCATGAAGAAACCAATCTTATGGGAAGTAGTAATTATGGAAATAGACGAGTTCTATATTTATTTACAACAAACAATCCATTTTCTTAGTGGAAATTATGTGTTTGGAATCTTTCCAAGTTGAAAAGAGTTTCAAAAGTTGCAGTGATGCTTAACAAGAGCATTTTCATATTTCAAAGTGATCAACTATAAGTTAAGTTGTTTATATATATATATATATATATATATATATATATATATATATATATATATATATATATATATATATATATATATATATATATAGGATGTATCACATGAGAATGACAAAATTATATGAGAATATGAGAATGAATAATAGCCAATAGATTAAATTCAAAGGTTAAGATTAAAACACTTAAAGTGTATCATGTCACACTCTAATCTATCACAAACCCTCTTCCTTTCTCAGTTTCTCTCTCTTCCTTCTCTGCGTATTTCATCTTCCTCCATCTACTTCCCCTCCACCCTCCTTTGTGTCTACGAACGGCGATGCAACTGCCCCCCACCAACTTCAATCATTGAATTCTGATAAGAAATATTTGAAATCCAGATAATAAATTTTAATTTGCAGTGCTCACATTTCATCAATACCCTCCATGTCGTTGAAAATTAATTCCACCCACCTTCTTCATAAACAGATTCAAAACAAAATGGAGTTCTACATGTTTAAAAAAGGGAAGAGGCAGCAACAAAATACAACCTGGGAGATTTGATGATGTTGACGGACGGTGGAAGATAAACAAGAAGAGAAGAGAGAAAGGTCACAACTGGAAAGATTGGCACAAGAGAGAGTCACGTGACTATTTGTTTTAATCCTAGTACCTCACTTTCATCCAACGGTTGAAATTTATTCTTACCATTCTCATATAAGATAGTCATTCTCATATGATATGTGCTCTATATATATATATATATATATATATATATATCAGAAATGTAACACAATAAGTAATTAGGGATATCTGAAGGTCAGTGATGCCTATTGGTCTAAAGCACTGTTGGATATCTGAAGGTCAGGGGTTCGAATCTGCCTAAAGATTTCTTTTCCAATTTTTTTTGCATTATTTACCATAAAGCGCTGTTGCATTTTTACTATTTTAAAGAAGCTGCTTCAGGACCAGTATAATATATTACCAGTATCCTAGCCATGCTTCGAGCCAATCTACAGTAGTCATGATCGCGCAATTAATCCTAGCCACTAACGCCCTAGTGTCGGCTATTCCAGTCTCTACAGGCTGTCGCGAGCAGTGTCTGTTTGTTTACAGTGAAATTTGTAAAACAACCGCTAGTTAAAGTTATCACAAGAGAGATCAACTAGTAAATATTGGGATATAGTACTTTGTTCATATTCCAAGAATAATTAATGTTCATTATCATTAATGTACATTTACTGTTTGTTTTAAGATTGGTTTGTGTTAAAATTACTTGAATTACAAGAAAGAAATGTTCATTCGACTGAATGAACGAGAGGTTAAGGAAGATTTGAATTGTAAAGAGAAGATAAATTACAAAGTAATGTAAATTGCATTAATTGTAAATGATTACAGAATGAAAGAAATGGTACACAGAATCGTACATTAGTCCTTTTGCACTCGTTTCTCGCGTTGACATAGGTACTTTGAGTTTACAAGGATTTCTGTATTATGATTGTGACCCTTTACTCAATCACAGAAATGTTATATTTATAGACATAACCTAGTAACTGCTAATAACGCCTACTAACTATTTACTCGACGCGTGTCTTGCCACGTATCTTTGAATTTGAATCACTTCAAATGTCTTCCGATTTGACCGTTGCATGTATCGAAGTCGAAGTAGTGAGAAACTTTGAATATTTCGCTAAGTCCACAAATTTCCTTGGTACATGACTACGTCCTGGCAAGTTCACCAGTCTATCGTCGAGTAATAATTCACACTCTAGGTGTCTAGAATGAGTTCGTATCCACATGGATCGCGCCGCAGCATTGCTAGCGGTATTTAAGTTTGTATATTTGCATTCGCTTTGGGTTTTGGAAAAAGGTTTTTATAAAACCTCGTTGTGAAATGTTTTTATAAAAAGGTTTTTATAAAAGGTTTTTATATTGAAATTTTCCTACTTTAATAACTAAGGTACCTACGAGAGCCTAACCTCGTTGTGTCACATACCCTAATTACTAGGTAGGTTATTCATTACACATGCATTATTACCTTCACCCATCCAATGCCTCTAGGTCCTAGTATCCGGCTGTTCAGCTTCTAAGTGCTCAGTTCACACATAGTTCCTGATTCCTCCTCTAACAGCTCAGTTCACAACTAGTTCAGGATGTTACCGTCTCTATACACCTAGCATTATTTACTACTAGTTCCGGACCATATTAAGTAAATACCTAATATCAATTCTATGAGCGCTCCCGCTTATCCGGCCATATTACGAGATATGTTATTAAAGTGCAAGAAAGTAAATAACAAACATAATTACTGAATATCATTTATTATAACTTTATTATAATTTAGACTCAATCACAGACTCCAAATATTCATAGAGGAGTTCATCTTTTCCACCACAACCTAAGGCATCTATTACAAAAGACTACATATTTAAATTATAAGAATAATAATCTAAACATAAAAGCCTAAAGAAAACATACCTTGTTAAGTTAGTTTTCCCGTAAGGGGAGAAAACTATGTCCAATAGAGCTCCTCTGAACCTCTCCTTATAGTAGAGAATGTTCTACTATTTCTGAATGAATTAAATAATGACAGGAGGGCTCTATTTATAGTTTTCGTAATGGGCCTCAGCAAGGCATCGTGCTGCGATAGGTCCATCGTAGTACGATGTGAAGATTCAGTTCAATTTTATAACTGATCCTGTGCATTTCATCAGCTTGGTCGCCAAGTAATGTCATCGTGCTACGATACAAGCCACCGTGCTACGATGAACAAATTTTCTTCAGATTTATTTTTTCTATTTTCTTGGCCAGAAAGCAGCTTCTATCGTGGCACGATGGAAGCCATCGTGCTACAATGAAATGTTCATTTTCTTCACTTTTTGGGCTTTTTCTTGTCTTTTGACATATTGGACCTTGTCTTGATGCTTTTCTCTGCTTTTGTAGGGTTTCCTTCGTATTTGGACCTATCTTGGTCATTTTATTACTAATACTAATACTAAAAATACCATAGAAATTCCTGTCATCAGTACACAGGGAAGTGCTTCGACCCCACTGATGCTTCGATCAACTCGAAGTGAACCTGAAGGAATCAATTTCTTTATTGTGTTAGAAATGAGAACATTTATTTATGTTCATGCATGATTTTCTCATTAACTCTTTTGGTTCTAAAACCAATTATATCTTAAATGATCTTTTAAATCAAGAATCATTAAATGAATATCATTCAATATTTTTGAATTATGCATTTAGAACATATTTTGACTTTACCAAAATATGGGCTAACAAATTGCCCCGAAAAATGCCTGTTTCAATCTAGTAATTAGAACGAGAATAGAAAAAAGCATTTTTAAACCACGTGCTTTCACACCTACCAATGACGGCGCTGATGTCATGTTTCAGCAATAACTGTCACCTCGATTTCCACAATCCATCATGACTCCTTGGTTTTAGGCCTAGTGGAGGACGTGTCACTGACAGAAGTTGAAAAGAAAGTGGTTTGATTTTCTTTTTGATTTATTTTAATCTCCATACACATTTTCCTATAAATAGGAATAGAGGCAACAAAGAAACACTTTTTACCAACTCAAATTTCTTCATCTTCTTCGTAAAACCTCTCCTACTTTTACGAAATCTTCATCTTCTTGAATCCTTGTGAATTTCAAGTTTCTAAACCGTCAATCAGTTTAGATCTTTTGTTCTTACTCTAATTTCTGTTTCAACAACACAAAACTTCAACTTATCACTCCATTTCAGTGAGAAACCATTTTTTCTCATTTTCTTCGTAACAATACTCAAGAACCAACAATGTCTGGAAGTCAAATCACCGTTCCTTCTGCTGGTAAATGGAAAGAATTCGCAGAAAGAGAAGATGGTGAAGAAGTAGTTCCAGAGCCTTCTGCGGATCATGCAAAGAAGAAAATTTGGGTCTCTGAGGTAATGATTTCTTTCTCTGTATATCGCCATGTTTACACATTCTGTGGACCTTACCCATATGTTGAAGCTGTTTCTAAACCTGCTAATGACATATTTCCCATGCATGTCACTTGTGGCCCTATGATATTCGAATCGACCCCATATAACTTTGGGTATTTTAAGAACCCTAGTAAGCTATTTCGATCCACCCCTTATACTGCCCATAATTAGAACTTTAATCCCTGATTAAATAGGGTAGAAAAAGAATATAAGGGTGTTTGGGAAAGATATGGGATTTACCCTTTGATTCAATTTGCTCGAACTGGGCCTAAGCACAGGCCAGAGCTACTTATAGCTGCTATGAACTTCTTCGAGAAATCTACCAACACTTTTCAATTTAAATGCAGAATGATGACCCCAACCCTACTGGATGTAGCTGCCATCACAGGCCTTAGGCCTAATGGTGAGACTTTCGACCCAACAAAAACCAGCAAAAACATAGAATTAGTTTATAAGGAGAATACTTTTTCTAAGTTCATTTCTGAGAACAAAGGAAAAGGTGGAGAGGAAGTCTCTGATATAGAGCACGTTGCCTTCTTAACCTTGTGGCTATCCCACTACGTTTTTTGCCCGAAATCCATACAAGTTGCTAGGATGTTTATCCCTATGGCTATCCAGATCCATGAGGGCAGGAATTTTGCTTTGGGGCGCCTGCTGTTTGCTACAATATATGAGGCTATTGGAAATTCCTGTGATGATATTAAGGCTTCAAAGGAAGGAATGCCATTTTTGGTCTCTCGACCAATTTGGTTGCTGCAGCTTTGGCTAAATGCCACTTTCGAGACAAAAATGGGCTTGTTAGTCCCTTCAGATCATCAGAAGGAAGTTGATGAGAGGTTGGTCGAAGGAGGGAGATTATTTCGACTCAGCCCCAGCTCTCTAGAGCAAAATACCCAAAGGTTTTTCATGAATTATGAAAGTCTTCTTGAATTTCGATAAGTTTCTACCGCGACATGCCCCTTTCTTAGAGCGCGAGCATGGTCCTGCCTGGTTCACAGAGGATTTTCCTGCGCTCGACACAGATAATGAGGAGGAAGTGAACGAGGTTTGGAGTGCTTACCTCGAACAAACTATATTATTTTGCCGTATTGGGGCTAAGTCTAATCAACTAGGCTTAGTGGGGTATCAACCCAACTGCGTCTCGAGACAATTTGGAATGTCTCATATGTGGCCAATGAGTTTGTTCGGGAAGGCGAACAAGATAGTGATGGGCACAGGAGTGTCAGAAAAGTTGTACCACAAATACTTGAGGATGATTGAGGAGCATCAATATGGCTTTAAGCCATTCGAGTACAACAACTCCTTCTATCGCACCAATGAATTTTGTACTTGGTGGGAAGAATACTACAACAAACACTCGATTGGGAATGTTAATCATGTGTTGGGCATGCTAGAGAGTGGTTTTATTCTTCCTGCGATCGTGAAGAAAGTTGTTGCTACTTGCTACTGGTCGAGGTAAAAACTTTTAACTTGTCTTTTCATTTAAATTTTTATTTTCTCCTTCATACTTTGTAGCTAATTGAATTTTATTCACAGGCAAAGCTACTACTTAGGAAGAAGAAGAAAAAGAATCTCCTCTCAAGAGGAAAAGGAAGCAACCAGTTGCTTTGATCTTACAAGGAGGTGAAGGTGCTAGCTCAGTCAATGAGGAGCAGAGAGAAGAGAAAGAGAAGGAAGAGGAAAAGAAGAAGAAGAAAGAAGAGAAAAAGAAGGAAATTCAACCTCAAGCTACCGAACTTAGGAAAAAAACGGTAGTTAAGAAAAGTACCAAGAGTTCTCAAACTCTCTGAGTATGATGAGGATGAACAAGTCTCCAAGCCTAATGTTGAACCATTTCATTTTGCAGAATGAATCGAATGAGGCCCCACCACAAGAGCAAACACAAGATCCTCCACAAAAATTGCTGCTGAGGGTGAAGATCAACAGAAAGATGAGGGCAAGAAGGTCGAGGGGGAAAAGGTTGAAGAGAAAAAAGATGGTCTAGAGAATGAGACAACATAAAACTAATATTAAAAGAAGTTAGAAATAAAGTATGACATCGAAATTAATTTTTTATGGACCTATGACATCAAAATTATTGACGAATATACTATTTGATATCACATTAAATTAAATACAATTTATATATTTTTAACAAATGTTAAAAAAAAACTTAAATATGTCCCGCCAATTATTCATCTTCATGACCACATGATAGTCATCATACCATGCCTTAAAGATAAAACATTCTTTCAATTTTTCAAGTCCCAGTTTTATAACTTATGGTCTTGCTTTCTTGCACATTAAGAACATCTCCATAAAGTCAATGAAAAAGTTTCATATTTACAAAAGGGGAGATGAATTCAATATAAAACTCCACTTGTGAGTCATCCGAATTTACAAATCCTGTGTCGGAATCAGGGGCGGCCCAACAGGGTGTGCAACATGGGCTGTTGCACAAGGCCTCCAAAATTGAGGGCCTCAAGAAAAAATTATATGGTAATAGTGTTAGTAAATAAGAGGTGTAAAAATTATTGTATTGCAACATTCTGTAAGGCCAGACCCTATTTTTCTAATGGAAAAAAAATAGACTTATGTTGGTTGCAATTTAAATTGATGATGGTTTTTTAATGTTATTATTAGACTATAAATCTCTTTTATGTTAATTACAAAAATGATTTTTTTTTTATGTTAGTTGCAATTTAAATTGATGATGGTTTTTTCTTATAAAAATATTATGTTTTTTTTTATTATTAAAAGGGCCACTTTTATATTTTGCACAGAGCCTCCAAAAACTTCGTCTGGTCGGAATCAATCACGGAAAAGATCTTAAACAACATCTACGAAAACACAAACATCAAATGACTTTTGTAGTAATTATCAAGCTAATAGTAGATAGAGTATATGAAATTTAAAAAACAATTTGGAAGGAGAAAGAAGAAGGATAAAGAGATGAGAAAGACATTTTGGGTGGAATTTGAAATATAGATTGGAAAGAAGAGAAGAGTGATAGAAATTCTGCATTTGGCAGTGTTACTCTGTTGTATGGGAAGGGAAAGAATGTTGCGTTGTACTTTTTCTTTAAACGGCAAATATATTATTAAAATCAAGTCTCTGCACAAGACGAGCAAAGACCAGTAATTGAGTAACTACAGAACAAAAGGTGCCCGTATATAGGCGGAACACCAATAAATTTTGCGATGTACTGTTTGGAAGAAGAGTCCTTAAGGTTTCATGATCCAAATAGATTTAGTAAAAGAAAACATCTAATTGGTGACAAATATATAATAGCAAACACATTTTAAGAATGTATGAGTCAAAGAAGTGATCACCTATTATATTAATAGCTACTGATTTACAAATATATAATACTTAATTATGATCAATTTTATAAGCTTAAACATTAACAAGTATAAAGTGAATTGGTATTTACCATGAAATATCATCTTGAATTACAATTACATAAAAATATCCAAACCTATATTACACAAATAGAAATATACAAACCTGCACATCGTCTGGAAGAATCTCTGAGACAACATATTAAGAAAAACCTAAATTGCTACAGCTCAACTGTTTAAAAAATTTCAATCTTCAGTCAAGACAGAAATTTTATATAAAAAACAAAAACCTAAACTGAACTTTGCAGTTGAAAGAGAAAATTTTAAAAATAAAAAACAAAAAGATTTACTTCATAAGAATATAGCACAATGACATCTCTGTCGTATTAAGAAACACATCAAGCTCATACAAATGGAAATTATTCCAGGTTCAATCACACGATATACATGTTTTTAATCAAAGCTCAATCTCTTCCTGTGACAACCTTTTTATAAAATAAAAAAGGAAAAGCTTCTCTCACACTCATCTTTTTCAAAGTTCAAATTTAACTGGTATTAGTATAGTTTATATTACATTCCTCCTCTCTACATCTCTTTGCGCCTCTATGCCCATCTCTCACTCCTCTGCTCAATGTCCAACAATCTGGACATAGTAGCACTCTCATGCCCATCTTCTATATTCCACACGTCATGTCACCTTATCTACAACATAGCTAACTCTAATCCCCCTTCTTCAAAAAAGAAAAAAAGAAAATGGTTCTTGAATGGAAATGGCAAATCTTAACAATAGAAGGCTCAATTATGGAGGCCATTTGATTTTTCTTTTCAGTTTGGTTTCACATTTGATGGAATTATATCCTTCTCTTTGTGGGAAGCTTAGGTAATATATTTGGATTGAGTGCCCCTAATGCTGCACAAGCACAATATATGTTGAAAGCCTTTGGCCCTGCTTTGCAAAATAAGAGCATTCTTGGAGAACAGTTTTAGATCTTGGTATTTTGCTATATATTGCTTTTACTACAATTTCTTATTAATCTCAGATCAAGATATTGAATGCTTCCCTGGCCATTTTTTTGGCAGCATATCGAGTACTTCTAAAAGTTTTTGGTGAATTTCAGATGCTTTATGCTGTTATCATTTAAAAAGCATTTTTAAGTTTTGAAATACATAAAGTGATGTATAACTAAGATGCAGATGAGTTTCATATTCTCTTCATTTTTCTGTCACTCAACACTTGAATTCTCAACAATTTGTGTCCATATATATGAATTCAAATTTTCCTTGAATTCAGAGAAGATAGATTTGCAAAATAAAAGTACATCTTTAGATATATACATCATAACACTTGAGTAGAAAATTAACAATTGAGATTGTAATTTAAAAAAATCATAAAGCACTCACAATATGAAAATAACTTACAAGAAATAGTTTTTTCCCTGTGCATTGCACAGAGTGAAGTATGCACTAAGTTTTATCAAGCTATTCTTCTTTATACCAAGGCATTGTAGAGATTAACCATATCCATATATGTTCAGTAAATGTCTTGCAAAAAGATACTCTGTTATATGAAGATCATATAGAGTGTTTTACAACATCTGTGTCTTTACCTACTGTTGTCATAATTTTTCTATATGCAAAATAATGATCCTAATTTTGTATCGACTATGTCTATCTGAAAATTATATAACTATTTCATCTTATATCATGTATATGTAGACTTTTTCATGTAAGTTTTAATAATTATCTGTCTTTTCTTGTTATTGCTTAATAATAGTAACACTTAAGTTAAGAATCATCGAGTGCCGCACATGCATTTGCACGGGTATATGACTAGTTGTATATATTATTACAAAGTAATGCTGTCATCAGAATATTGTAAGGGGAAAGAAAACTGAAAGGCAAGGCAAGGCAAGACAAAATTATAACAAGTGTAACAGAAGATAAATGAATATACCGATGCGCAACCAACGGACAGCCCAACTTCGAATTGGATCCATTACTGAAATGACCCTGAGAATCAAATTGAAAAAGAAAAACATAACGACATTAATAAATTTCAAATATGATTAGGGTTTTGTTGTAAAAAGATTTGACAAAGACATACCCATTAAAATTGGGGGTAGTGCATTCAACAACACGCTCTTGATCTTCATCCATCTGTAAAAATGGGCTGTTCTCACAGCCTGACTCTCTAAACTGTGAATCGAAAAACAGTGATTGTTTTCTATTAATTATTAAATAAATAAAATAAGAATGATGAGATAAAGGGAAGTGCAATAAGACCTGGTCGTAAGTTTTGACAAGGCGGCAACGAAGACAGGCCATTTGCCATTGTTTTTCAGTTCACACTATTTGAACTGTTAGTTAGATACGAAATAACTACAATTATTATAGGGAGAAAACTTCCAATAAATTAAGTTTTAATTATCTTTAAGCAATTTTATGGTTTATGCAAAAGTTAACCAAGCAAGGACAACCATCAACAAAACATTTTATCATTCTTCGTTCCTCGAAGAACTAATTTCTCAATACCCTTAGATGTTTTAAAGTTTTGCCAGCCACAATCAATAACCCCAAAAATCTCACCAGAACCTTAAAGCAAGCATAAACAGAACCTTAATTTCTCACTTATTATAATTTTGAAATATAAATAGAGCTAAATAAGGATCTGTCCTCTTAGAGTTAGTACACAGTAGAAGAATATTTTCTGTTACTTTGCTTGACTATCTTGAATCTGTAGATACTCTATGACACTTGAATTCTTATTTCCACATGCACATTTGCTCATAATTATCTGTTGACAACACTTTTATTTTGTCCCATGCACCAGTTTCGTGTAGGCAATCATTCTAACTATATCACTTTTTTTAATGAAACTATGTATAGCTAATAACTTCAAATGAATAGAAGCATACTCAATCAAATTTCCAGAATTAAATAGCATAAAATATAATAATGTGGCATTAAACATGCACATTTGTAGAACCTTTAAGAACCTTTAACCTTTTTTTTTAATCGAAAAGCTCTTATAAGCTAAAAACTAATCCAAACCAAGTGTATTTTTAGTTCCACTTTTGATGGAAACAGAATTGATCAAAACACACTTAAAAAGAGCAAAATATCAACAAATCCATTAAGTAACCAAAATCAGTAAAATCCAAATTACCTGGAACTACAATTCATTTATTCACAAAAGCTTTAAATAAAATGCTTGCAATATGAAAAACAATAAAATGTCCAGAAAAAGTAAATCAATTTACTCATTTGAACTTTGAAATTCTACAATCCTATGACAAATGTTAGATGCCATAAAAAAAGCTAAAAGAATATTGCAAAGACACAGAGCAACTGCATTTCATAACTATTTTTTTAAATGATCTTGTGCAGCTGTTAGGACCCCTGCTCATTCTATTCCATTGGTGGGACCTAATGATATTTTGGTGAATCAATCAAATGTGGGCCCCGTGACTTGGAAGGTATATTCTAGAAGGAAGGGGAAAACGGCTAAATGATTAGCTGTGACGTGGACAGAGAGAGAAGAGCTACTAACGGATTTCCTAGATATAAGGAGGTGGAATGTAGGAAAGATCTCATCATTGATATTATTCCTTTATGGTTAGAATGTGGGGGCAGGTTTAACCTAGCCTTACTGAGCTTAGCTCTGGGCAGTGTAGAGATTCTACATCTGTAATTCTCCATTCATCAATATCAAATAAAGCTCTTTTATACAAATTACTTGTTTTCTCTATTATTACAGTTGCTCAGTTTTCAGGTTCCTAACAAATTGGTCCGACCTACCGGATTCATTGTCGGAACCGGTGAATGCCACCGAAAAACCACATTACCTTGATCAGAAAAATGGAAGCACGTCTTGCAACGTTGGAAGAGGAGATCTCGGAGGTGAAAACGACGTTATCGGCGATGGAGAAAAACCAAGCTGCTCTCATAGCGATGATTGAGAAAAGCTTGAAGAAACCCTTCATCCAAGAGGAGGAGAGCCAAGTCACCGGAGATGGCTCGGTGAGGAGATCTGGAAACGGTGGGAAGAATCAAGGCGAACAGTCGAGTGGTGGCCAACTCGATGACGACGCCCTGTTGGAGTTCAGACAAGCGGTGAAGAAGGTCGAACTTCCCATGTTCGACGGAGAGGATCCGGCGGGATGGATCTCTCGTGCTGAGGTCTACTTCCGTGTACAAGGGACAAGGCCGGAGGTGAAGGTGTGTTTAGCTCACCTATGTATGGAGGGAGCTACGATCCATTTTTTCAACTCGTTAATCAACGACGAAGAAGAACTGACATGGGAGCAGCTTAAGGTGTCGTTGTTGGAGCGATACGGAGGACATGGTGACGGGGATGTGTACGAACAATTGACGGAGCTCAAACAGAAGGGGAGTGTGGAAGAGTACATCACGGAATTTGAGTATCTGACAGCTCAAATCCCTAGACTACCTGAAAAGCAATTTCAGGGGTACTTTCTACATGGCTTGAAGGAAGAGGTGAAAGGTAGGGTCCGGAGTATGACGGTGATGGGGAATCTCAGTCGCTCTAAGCTGTTGCAAGTCGCACGCGCTGTAGAGAAGGAGACCTCACGTGATGGGCCGGGTTACCACAGATCCAACAAACCGGGTCAAGGATCCAATAGATCTGGATCATTTGGGCCCAATAAAGGGGGTGTGGCTGATTGGGTTTTGGTGAAAGGAGGTAAGGAAGCAATGACTAAGGGAAATGGGCCTGGGCCTCGTAATGAAAAATCAGGTCCGTTTGAAAGGAGAAATGAGCACAGGGATCGTGGTTTCACCCAAATTTCTTACCAAGAACTAATGGAGCGGAAACGAAAGGGCCAGTGCTTCCGGTGCCAAAAACCATTCCAACCAGGTCATCAAGGCCCGGACAAACATTTAAGGGTGATGATTACGGGCGACGAAGGTGATGGCGAGGAAGGGAGTAGCTTGTTGGCGGTAGAAGTAGAGGAGGAGGAAGAAACGGAGGGAGAGATGAGCATGATGAGCTTAACCCAGCTAAGTCTCATGGAGAATACCAAACCACAGTCCATTAAAATTCGAGCTACAATACACGAAGTGCCTGTTGTTGTTCTCATTGATAGTGGTGCCACCCACAATTTTATTTCACAAAACTTAGTTCAAAAAATGAATTGGGCCACTGATGTTTCTAGCACTATGAATATCAAGCTGGGAGATGGGTCTTGTTCTAGAACCAAGGGGACTTGCAAAGGTCTAGAAATTGACATGGAAGGGGTACAAATAGTGGTGGATGTGCAGCTGTTTGAGCTAGGTGGAGTAGATGTTGTGCTGGGAATTGACTGGCTGCGTACCCTTGGTGATATGATAGTAAATTGGAGGAAACGTACTATGAGTTTCTGGTTTCAAAAGCAGTGGGTAACCTTGCAAGGCATAGAGGACCCGTTGGGGTTGATGACCTTGCAAAGTGTTGTGAGCAGGCCCAAGAGGAGCAAGGAGGTTTGGGGGAGGAGCGTTGACACTAAGGTAATGGAGGGAGCCTTTCATGCCTTAGAGGTGGGTCAATCAAGGGCATTGGAACACTTGTTGAATATGTGTGCAGATGTGTTTCATGAACCTACAGGATTGCCACCCAAAAGGAAGAAAGAGCATGTGATTACCTTGAAGGAAGGGGAAGGACCGGTTAATGTAAGGCCTTACAGGTACCCACACCATCACAAAAATGAAATAGAGAAACAAGTCAAGGAAATGCTACAGACTGGAATTATCAGACATAGTACCAACTCTTTTTCTAGTCCAGTCATCCTAGTCAAGAAGAAGGATGAGACTTGGAGGATGTGCATTGATTACCGGGCCTTGAATAAAGTGACAATACCAGACAAATTCCCTATACCAGTTATTGAAGAGCTGTTGGATGAGTTACATGGGGCAAAATATTTTTCCAAGCTGGACCTTAAGTCTGGGTACCATCAAGTACGCGTCAGAGAGGAAGATATACACAAAACGGCTTTTAGAACTCATGAGGGTCACTATGAATTTATGGTGATGCCTTTTGGGTTGATGAATGCTCCATCAACATTTCAAAGCTTGATGAACGAAGTCTTTAGGCCTTTGCTGAGGAAGAGTGTGCTAGTATTTTTTGATGACATACTAGTATACAGTAGAAGCTGGCAAGAGCATATGAAACACTTATAAGAGGTCCTAAGGTTGTTACAAAAGCATGAGTTAGTAGCTAACAAAAAGAAGTGTCTTTTTGGCCAATCTTCTGTGGAGTATTTGGGGCACTTAATTTCTGGTGAGGGGGTAGCTGTGGACCCCAGCAAGGTGGTAAGTGTGACTAAATGGCCTACTCCAAAAAATGTTAAAGGGGTTAGAGGATTTCTTGGACTGACGGGGTACTACAGGAAATTCATCAAAGATTATGGCAAAATAGCCAAACCTTTGACTGAGTTGACAAAGAAGGATGCTTTTTTGTGGGGGCAGGAGGCCCAAATTGCTTTTGAAACTCTAAAAAAATGTTTGACTACTGCGCCAGTACTTGCACTGCCTGATTTTGGCAAAGATTTCACCATAGAGTGTGATGCTTCAGGTAATGGAATTGGAGCAATTTTGATGCAAGACAAGAGGCCCGTGGCATACTTCAGCAAGGCTCTGGGGGTAAGGAACTTGACTAAATCAGCTTATGAAAAGGAGTTGATGGCAGTGGTGTTGGCTATACAACATTGGAGGCCATATTTGTTGGGGAGGAGATTCATGGTATCAACAGATCAGAAAAGTTTAAAACAGCTGCTGCAACAGAGAATGGTCACAGCTGAGCAACAAAATTGGGCTGCCAAGTTGCTTGGTTATGATTTTGAGATAGTATACAAACCTGGTAAGCTCAACAGAGGAGCTGATGCATTGTCTAGAATCAATGAAGGGGGTGAATGTTGTCAAGCCGTATCCATGGCCCAATGGAGAGATGAAGAATTGATAAGGAAAGAAGTGTTGCAGGACCCTCACCTACAACAAATAATCAAAGATTTGCAGCATGATGTGGCTTCCAGACCTGGTTTTGATTTCTCACGTGGTGTACTGTTGTATGAAGGAAGGTTGGTGTTGTCTAACAAATCAACTATGATTCCTAAAATGCTGGAAGAATTTCATACCACCCCTCAAGGTGGTCATTCTGGGTTTTACAGGACATATAGGAGGTTAGCAGCGAATGTGTATTGGGTAGGAATGAAAAACACCATCCAAGAGTTTGTAAGAAGTTGTGATACATGTCAGAGGCAGAAGTATTTGGCCAGCTCTCCTAGAGGATTATTGCAACCCTTGCCTATACCAAATCGTGTCTGGGAAGACATATCCATGGATTTTATCACAGGGCTACCACGATCTAAAGGGTTTGAAGCAATTCTGGTGGTAGTTGATAGACTATCAAAATATGCTCACTTCATCCCTTTGAAACACCCTTACACAGCAAGAGTTATAGCAGAAGTTTTTATCAAAGAAGTGGTAAGATTGCATGGCATACCCTTGTCCATAGTTAGTGATAGAGATCCCCTCTTCATGAGTGGATTTTGGAACGAGTTATTCAAATTACAAGGGACTAAGTTGAAAATGAGTAGTGCTTACCATCCTGAATCTGATGGACAAACAGAAGTGGTTAATAGATGCTTAGAAACTTACTTGAGGTGCTTTATAGCTGATCAGCCCAAGACTTGGGGGCATTGGTTATCTTGGGTAGAGTATTGGTTCAATACAAGTTATAATGTGTCTACAGGACAAACCCCATATGAGATTGTGTATGGGAGAACCCCTCCAGCTATTACACGATGGATACAAGGTGAGACAAGGGTAGAAGCTGTCCAGAAAGAGCTATTGGACAGAGATGAGGCCTTAAAGCAACTAAGAGACCATCTCCTAAGGGCCCAAGACAGGATGAAGCAGCTGGCGGATAGAAAGCGATGTGACCGAAGCTTTGAGGTAGGAGAGTGGGTTTTTGTGAAACTGCGTGCTCACAGACAAAAATCAGTGGTTAATAGGATTAATGCCAAGCTAGCAGCATGGTACTATGGACCATACCCTGTGGTTTCACGCGTGGGAGCAGTAGCTTATCAATTAAAGCTGCCTGATAGCTCTAGGGTCCACCCAGTTTTTCATGTGTCTTTGTTGAAAAAAGCTGTGGGAAGGTACCAAGAGGAAGATGAATTACCAGAATTGGAGGGAGAAAGTGGGGTCTTGGTGGAACCCGAGGCTATACTGGCCAAAAGGACTGTGATGGTACAAAATGAAGAAATTGAACAGGTGCTAGTACAGTGGAAAGGACAGGTGGTGGAGGAAGCTACTTGGGAAGACACTATGGTCATTAAAAGCCAGTTTCCAAATTTTTGCCTTGAGGACAAGGCAATGCTTTCTGGAGGGAGTATTGTTAGGACCCCTGCTCATTCTATTCCATTGGTGGGACCTAATGATATTTTGGTGAATCAATCAAATGTGGGCCCCGTGACTTGGAAGGTATATTCTAGAAGGAAGGGGAAAACGGCTAAATGATTAGCTGTGAGGTGGACAGAGAGAGAAGAGCTACTAACGGATTTCCTAGATATAAGGAGGTGGAATGTAGGAAAGATCTCATCATTGATATTATTCCTTTATGGTTAGAATGTGGGGGCAGGTTTAACCTAGCCTTACTGAGCTTAGCTCTGGGCAGTGTAGAGATTCTACATCTGTAATTCTCCATTCATCAATATCAAATAAAGCTCTTTTATACAAATTACTTGTTTTCTCTATTATTACAGTTGCTCTGTTTTCAGGTTCCTAACAGCAGCCTTATCCTTTCTATCTGCTAGTATTGTCATTTAATTGCTTAGAACAATTACGTACAAGAATCAAGTATATTACATTTCATTCAATTAAATAAAATTACCACTACAATCAATTAATTAACACGTAAATATGAAAATCCACTTTATATTGAGACAAATATACCAATAGAGGATCAAAATTATGCTAAAGAAAGTGAATGATTTATTTATGACAAAACCTTCAAAATCAATAGGCAGCTCAATAGCATTGCACAGCTTAAAGAAGTTATACGAAAATAGTTTTGTGATAATCATGAAATTAAATTTGTCTTCCTAAACACCAATGATAAAGCAAGTAAACAGAAATATCATTATAAACTCACATATGCTTAAGAAAAAGTTAAATAAAAAAACTTAGATGCAAAACACTAATTTATTCCACACTTGAAACCTTTTGTCATCCCTTCATAAGGTAAGGCATTTTCTGTCAAAGTAAAAGTAACACAGTTTGTCAGTTATAGCCAAATCAACATGTCAGTTCTCTCAATGAGCTAAACTTTAGTAGTTGCACTTTGCAGTCACCTTACAAAAGATAAACACACATGTACAAGTATTAAACATTTGTATTTTGCATATAAACCATACTACCTTTTACATAAATTTAAAAACCAGGTCCACTAATACTTGCATGGAAAATTTTCTTTCGTAAAATGCACTTCAATTTCCTTTCCTAAACCCATCTTCCATAGCAGGAACATTCCTAATATGCAGTATACAACAAGGTTTCATTGGTTCATTCTTCAAACTAGTCTCAGATTAATAAACATACCTTTACCGGTTAAAAAAGAAAAGAGGTATAAACAGATGCATAAATAAACCAATTAAACAACCTATTAAAGGATAATGTTATCTCCATTTAACAACAAAACCAAACCATATCACAGATCACCTAATCCTAAACAAAACAACAAATAAGTACCAATTTACAGAGTTCAACTTCACCTAATGCCTACTTCTACAAACTACAAACTTCAACTTCCACACTAAACACTAATTTCTTAATTAACCTTCACTAATAGTGCCAATTTACAGTTCTTTTACTAATATTAGAAACCACATTTGCAAAAAGCATTTAATAAAACACCAATCGCAGAAAAATGTCACCAATTAAAATATCAACACGCAATTAGACACTAGAATGAAAATCGAAAACGAACATAAATCGTATATCAGACTTCACCTCAGCAACGATGTCAGCTCAAAGAAGAACAAAATAGAGAGAGAGATTTTCACTTACAGTGATGAAATCTTCAGCGTGATTCAGATACGAAGAACCGAAGAAGAAGCGAACAAAGTAGAAACGAAAACTGTGTTATGATTCAGCGTAATTCAGCTCCGGTGTAAATTCAACATGCTCCAATTTCTATCCGGCCTAATTTAGCTCCGGCATGATTTTGCTCTGATTCAGTGATTTTGGGATTTTTCTTCGGCACTCATAATCGGAAAGTTCGATGAAATCATCGCGTTTGTATCAAACCATTATCGTGCTTACACTGTATCGAGGACGGTGGTGGAGAGAATAAGGATTTAAGCAATTCTGATTTCACGCTTTTGGGTTTTATATTTTGGTCTTCTATTAGTTTTTCTTTTTCTTTGTTTTAAAGGAATCTCTATCTCTATTATATATACATTACGAGTTATATTGAATAATACCACCAAAAAAATATATATATTGAATAAAAATAGTTATTATTAAGATTATCAAATATAATAAGTAATTTTTAATTAATAAAATAAGTAATCTTTCCAAAGTAAATATATAATAATGAGTAAGAATTATGAAAAAGTAAATAAATAATAAGTATGATTTTATTTCATATTTTTCATAAATATTGTTTGTGAGGAAATAATTAGAGGGTTAAATTCTGTCATAAAATTTGTCACCGTGTTTAATCTCATCAAATTTGTGACAGATTTATTTATCACAGATTCACTCATTGATTTTTGTCGATTTAATTTATATAAAAATTAAAATATTCCATCACAAATTCCTTCACATCATAGTTAGTGAGGGATTTAGTTCCCTCTCAAATTTCTATCATTAAATTGCATGTTTTTAGTAGTAACTGACAGTAAAAAAATTTACGTTGCTAAATCTTGCTTCTTCTTTTTTTTATGCAATCTTATAATGTCTATTGTTAAGTCATGCACATGTACTGTATTCTATATTTCTATGACGTTGGTGAAATTTTGAGTTGTAAATAAACTTGAGCTATTGATCTGTTTTGAAAAATTTCACACCTCTTATATATTCTATATCATAAGCTGAGTTAAAAAAAAAAATCCTCTATGGCCTTTACTTATTTAATTTATATGGTATTTTATTGGGGCCTGTTTTGTATGAATTGAATCAAATTTTTCTTACATTTTCAGATTATTGTTACAGCCATGTTTTCAATTTCCACACGTTATGGGTCTATCGATAACCACATATTAAAAAAGAGAAGTGCTAATATCACACTTTTAAACATACTCCTTTAACACACCCTAATAATATGATGACATCTCACCCCACTTTTTATTTTTATTTTTTTAAAATAAATTTGAATTTAATTGTTCCTCTTTTCCAACAAAAACATGGAATGATGTGTCATTATATTATTGGAGTGTGTTAAAAGAGTGTGTTTGAGAATGTGATATTAGCATTTCTCATTAAAAAATTAACATTTAGCACTTATAGCCATCTTTTTAATCATATATAAAAATGTAGAGAGAATTGAGAGTTATAGAGAATAGTGCGTAGTAGTTTGTTTATGAAAAGCACTAATTGAATTTGTGCAATATATCAAATTTAAAAGTTATTGTAAATGAAAGTTTAGACAATTTATTAAGCAAAAAATTCAACAAAAATTAATTTAAACTGTAGTAAATTATAGTCGGTGCCAATGCAAAGAAATGATAAAATAGCACGTCGGTTCTTAATTAATGATACATATGAAAATAGGTACAGCTAGGGATGAGTATCTTGGACAATCCAAAATAACCGTCCATAACCAATCCATAATCATTTGTTATAATTGGACATTAAAACCAAATGTCATAACCGGTATTAAAATTGGACAATTCATAACCACTTTTATAACCGGTTTTTGCTTTTAAAAACCGATTTTTGGTTTAATAACTGGTTTTTTTTTCAAAAAATAAATAATAATAATAATAACACAAAAATAAATAAAAAACAAAGAATTGGCCGAAAACCCAAAAAACAGTCGAAAACCTAAAAAATCAGCCGAAAATCGGCCGAAAACACAAAAATCGGGCGAAAAATCGAAAATCGGCCGAAAACACAAAAAATCGGCCGAAAAACCAAAAATCGGCCGAAAACTCAAAAAATCGGCCGAAAACCAAAAAAACGGCAGAAAACACAAACAATCGGCCGAAAACACAAAAAATCGGCCGAAAACACAAAAATCGGCCGAAAAACCAAAAATCGGCCGAAAACTCAAAAAAATCGCCCGAAAACCAAAAAATCGGCCGAAAACACAAAAATCGGCCGAAAACCCAAAAATCGGCCGAAAACAAAAAAATCGGCCGAAAACACAAAAAATCGGCCCACAAACCTAAAAACGACCGAAAAACTAATTTTAGGTTTTTCGGCCGATTTTTTGGATTTTCGGCTGATTTTTGGGTTTTCGGCCGTTTTTTGGGTTTTCGGCCGTTTTTTGTGTTTTCGGCCAATTTTCGATTTTTCGGCTGATTTTTGGGTTTTCGGCCGATTTTTGTGTTTTCGGCCTTTTTTTGGGTTTTCGGCCGATTTTTCGACCGTACAGCAACTTAAAAATAACTATCACACTAATAATCAGAGAGAAACATCACATTCTATTATTGTTGTCATATAAGGTGTATTTTCTTTCAAATACACAACCAAGCTACAACTGATGCTGATCGGATATGGAGGCGACAACCAATCAACAAAATTCCATTGAAGCTGCCCATTTGCCTGAATACCCAAACTTAATATTCCAGAAATTATATTCTGGCCCAGTTGATAGCTAATGGATGGTTCAAGAAAACCATTACCATTTAAATTAGTATACAGGAGTGTTTCCTCTAGTTGTGTTTGGTTAAATGGTTGTACAATGGACTCACCGGTTATTTTTGTGTTATTATAGGTTGCATATACATTCAATTGATGAAAGTAAATGCCAACCCTTTGATTTGGATTTTTTGACAGAGTAGTGATTTGGATTGACGAGTTTATAAATTGTTCAGAAAGGGTTAAGTTTTGGATTTCCATTAGTTGGATAGAGAATATTGGTTTTTTAGGTTTATAACTAACTAGGAGAAAGATAGCAAGGAGAAGAAGGAAAATTGTGATGAGAAGGGTTAAGCATTCACAAAAAACTTTTTTGCACTTTCTTAGATTTCTTAGAGACATTTTAAAATTCTAACCTTAACTGCTGTGTTGGTTTTTTTCTGTTCTGAGGTGTTGGAAGCCTGATCGTATAAGTGTTGGAAGGAACACATCTTCTTCATATATATATATATAGGTTGCACTCTTCTTCATATATATAGTGGAGAAAATGTGTACTTTATTTAATTGGTGGAACACGTCTTAAAGCAAATTTTGTCACTACAAGTAATTCAATTAAAATACTCTTAAAATAATAACAAACTAAAATTGAAATTGTTATCATCCAACATTTTCAATAGTTTAAAATTTATTATAATATTTATTTTATAACCCGAACGCATGTACGCACACGCGAATGCACGCACGCACATAGACACACACTAAGTAAAAAAAAGCTTTATAATTAAGTGGGTGATTCTCAAAATATGATAAACAACATTTCTTTTTAAATAAAACATGTTTCACCGTTTTAAGACATACAATACCACATCAAACTTCACTATAATTTCATTTGTTTGCTTTTTTTGTTTTTTATCACTCGGATTAACACTAAACGAACAGAAATAAATAGGACTGCAGTGCCACACACACTATCATTTATTTATATTTCTCTAAGATTTGATAAAGTTGTACTGTAATTTTAAAACTATTCCTAAAACTAAAATGGAGGACAAAAAAATTGAACAAAAACTTAAATTTGTATTCCTCACCAAGTAAGTTTCTTTATGAAAATGTTTTACAAGATGATAAAATACCACAGAAGAAAAGTTCTTTAAAGATCCGTGCACAATGAGACCAATAATGAACATTGTAAAAATAGTTAAGAATTTTCCAAAACTGTTTGTTAGATTATAGATGGTTAAGCTTTTCGTTTTTTTGTCTAAATTGGTTTGGTTATGTGTATGATAAGGGGTTAAATGAAAATGAGGTGTGGATTTTTTCTTCCCATACCTTTCATGATGAGTGGATGAATGAATAGATTTTGTGTTTCTTTGTTGATTTTGTGGAAACAAAAGGAAAAGATATACAAAATCATATATGCTATACTAATATATTTTAATCAAACTTTTGTAACAATGAATCTAGTAAAACTTTCTATTTTTTCATTTTTTTTTTCTTAAATGCAATTTTGGTTCTTTTATTTTACTATAGTTTTTTTTTGAACAAATTTATTTTACTATAATTAAATCCACAATTTTAGTCTTTCTATTTTATTTTTCACAATTTTAGTCCCCCTATTTTTAAAATTTCAAATCTTTAGTCCCCTCTTGTTTTCTTCTTCAATTTAGATTGACACACCACCTCATTAAATGGCGTGGACACATCTATTATGATGACGTGGCAGCTACATCAATTTTCTTTTTTAAATATGGCAAGTTATTTTCATAGAAAATAATAAAAAAAAATAAGAAAAACACATTAATTTAAATACTGAAATAAGTATCAATGGAATTGGGGATTTAGGGGTTCTTTTAAATTTAGTAATCATTAAATTAAAAGAAAAATTTCATGACTCTATATCCTAAGATGCCCATATACTTAATACAATACTTCAATAAAAAAATTAAATTTGAAATTAAATATTTAAATAAAAAATATGTAAACTTATTAAAATTGAGAATAAAACAAACGTTCATATTGTTAAAAATTAAAAATATTAAATCAAGTGTATTACATATCTTAACTATTATTCAAAAAAATAGGCTAAACTACACATTTAATTTGGTCCCTTACATTATTTTAGGTTAAAATAATCAATTTGTCCCTATAAGTTCGCGAGTTTTAGTTTTCGTTCCTATTTGTTTTTTTAAAATAATCTTTGAATATGCAAATCCTTTTGACTTATGCTTCACATTCATCTGCATTATCCATTAGGTTAATTATCTCATAATCATGCATATAAGATACGGGATCACACATTTACTTGTGATTTGGGTTTTCAATTTAATTAAAAGCAGAAGAGTTCATCATGATCGTCACCATCAAAGCGCAAAGTTCAATATTTCCTCAGTATTAGGGTTTCACCGATGGATTCATCAGATAAAATCAGGATTAGGGTTTTACTTCATCAAGGTCATCATATTATGGTCTTCAAAACGTCTCGAGATGTTCAACATTACTTCATGATCACAAGGTTTCAATTGGTTAGAAGTAAATTGCAAAAAGTCAATTGAATGGCCAAAAGTCAACCCTTTGACTTTTGAGGTTTTTGGTCAACCATGATCATATCAAGTCAAATTTCATGAAAACATTTCTTATGGGTGGATTTGATCAAATTAAAATATTAATTTCAAGTTAACTTGCAAAAGGAGTAACCTTGATCATTTTGAAATTTTTCTAAGTACTAAGAATTCATGTTCATGGAGGTGATTTTGCATGGTTGTAACTTCCTCCTCAAGTGACTAAATTTTGCAAAAAAGGACCCTATCTAAAGATGTCATGGCAGATTTCAATGTGGTCAAAATATTTGAAGTAAAACGGATCATTAAAATGCTTAAAATTGATAGCCAAAGTTGATCTAAGAGTTTTTAACCTTACCAAGTACATGACTTTATGGACAACTTATAATCAATCCAAGTAATCATTTTTCATTATGGAGGAATATATTTGAAAGTGGCATTTCATACTTCATTATTGTGAAAATATTGAACCAAAAGCTCATGGAAATTGGAAGTTGTAAAAATGACTAGGAACTTGGAAATTTTTTCTAAAGTGTTTTTTTCAGTTACAATTCTGATTTTGGATGGCCAGTTTTCTATATGATCCAAGTTGATTCAGCTCCAGTGTTCAACATCCAAGTTGTAGTATGTTATGTCTTCTTTCCATTGCTACTAAAAGCATCAATTTCTTTTGCTCGAGCACCAAGTTTCGAAGAGGGTAAGTGACCATGTTAGAGCTAATTTAGTAGTCCATAAACATGTCAAATTTCTTGATCAAATCAAATTTAAACCTTGTGATCATTGCTTACGGGCCTATGTTGCTTCCAAATCTAAATAAATATTCTTCTATACATAGTTGCATAAACATTGTCCAATTAAATGTCCTTTATGGAGCACTTTTGCATAACATTCCATTGACATTTGCTTTTTTTTCCCACAACTCTTGCATTGAGCCTTTTAATTGTTTATTCTGATCATACTTCATCCCAGAGCTCAGAAGCAACCTCCTAAACTTCGAGAAAGTCTCCCTATCACTCCATAATCACTTTTGTAACTTGAAAAGGTAAAATAGCATCTAGATGCAACTAAAGATTTTTTTACCCCAAAGTCCCTGTAGTACAAAAAATATACCCAAATGTCCCCTTTTTTGAAAAAATTTCATCAATGTCCCTGTGACACACAAAAGGGGGAATGGCTTCCACACAAAGGGAGCCATCCATTAACTACTTTTTTTCGTGTTTGAAAGGGTTTGTAAAGGGTTTAGGGTTATGAATTTTTGGGGTTTTGAAGTTTTGGGGTTTTGTTATTATTTTTAAAATAAAAATTAACATTAAACATATATTATTTTTAAATTATAAAAACATTAAAAATATTAAATATTAAAAAAAAGTGTTTTCAAGGGTTTAGGTTTATAATAATTTGGTGTTATGATTTTTTGTAAATAAATAATATTAATAATAGTAAAAATATATTATTAAATGATAAAAATATTACAAACATAAAATATTAAAAAATATTACACACATAAAATATTAAATATTAATGACTACTTTTTTATTGGTCTTCATCATCGTTAAAACGTCTTCAATTGATTGTGAAGCGACCCACTCATATCCTGTGTTACTTTGTTGTTGGTATTTATTAACAAAAAATCATAACGCCAAATTATTATAACCCTAAACACTTGAAAACACTTTTTTTTTAATATTTATTATTTTAAATGTTTTTAGAATTTAATAATAATATATGTTTAATATTAATTTTAAAATAAAATAAAAAGTAAAACCCCAAAACTCCAAAACCCCAAAAATTCATAACTCTAAACCCTTTACACACTCTAACCGTTCTCAAACCCTTCCCAAACCCTTTCAAACACAAAAAAAAAAAAAAAAAAAAAACTAATTAATGTATGGCTGCCTTTGGGTGGGAGCCATAGGCCTGCTTTGGCACATTTGTGGAGGGCGCCATAACATTCCCTTTGCCAAACAATTTTAAAAAAAAGAAGATATTTGGGTTTTTTTTGTATTATAAGGACTTTGGGGTAAAAAAATCTGCAACTAAATACTGGTCTTATTCACCTCTAAGGACACATTTCAATCTCTATTTTCTTCATTCACAACTTTATTTGGATAGAACATTTAAGAAGGTTTAAAGGAAAAGTGACTATAATATTACGTTTTTGGGGACTTGACTAGGGTCTGGCAAGTGCACCCGTCTATCGTCGAGTAATAATTCACACTCTAGTGTATAGAATGAGTTCGTATCCACAGGGATCGTGCCGAAACTTCACTAGCGTTATTTAAGTTTGTGATAGTTTGCATTCACTTTGGGTTTTGAAAATGTTTTTATAAAAATAGCGTAATGCGTTGCAGAAATATAAAAACATAATGTATAAATATAATAGATTCAAGAAATATAGAGGCTAGGTGTGGTGGTTGAACTCCCTCCCTTCTTCATATTTGGCATGACAGGTATATAACATAGTTATTTAGATTATGTTCGGCGGTGAATTATCCTTGTTGTAGTAATACCTTACTATTACACTATGTTTATTAAAGTTTCCCTACATTAACAACTAAGGTACCTACGAGAGCCTAACCTCGATGTGTCACATACCCTAATTACTAAGTGAGTTGTTTATAAACATGCATTATGCTCTTCACCAATTAACCTCTAGGTCCTAGTATCGGGCTGGTCATCTTCTAAGTGCTCAGATCACACCTAGTGCATGATTCCTCCTCTAACCGCTCAGTTCACGACTAGTTCAGGATGTTACCGTCTCTATTCACCTAGCATTATTTACTACGAGATCCGGACCATACCAAGTCGAAACCTGATATCAATTCTATGGGCGCTCCCGCTTATCCGGCCAGATTACGAGAATACGTTATTAAAGTGCATGAAAGTAAATAACAAACATAATTACTGAATATCATTTATTATAACTTAGACTCAATCACAGACTCCAAATATTCATAGGGGAGTTCATCTTCTCCACCACAACCTAAGGCATAAATAATAAAGACTACATATTTAAATTACAATAAAGAAATTATAACCTAAATACAAAAGCCTAAAGAAATCATACCTTGCTGAGTTAGTTTTCCCGTAAGGGGAGAAAACTATGCCCAATAGAGCTCCTCTGAACCTCTCCTTATAGTAGAGAGTGTTCTACTATTTCTGAATGAATAAAACAATGAAAGGGAGGCTCTATTTATAGTTTTCGTAATGGACCTTAGCAAGGCATCGCAGCACGATAAGGTCATCGTACTGCGATGTGAAGATTCAGTTCAATTTTATAACTGATCCTGTGCATTTCATCAGCTTGGGCGCCAAGTTACTCCATCGTGCTGCGTTGTAGGGCATCGTACTGCGATGGAAGATTTTCTCAAGATTTATTTCTTCTGATTGCTTGGTGTGCAAGGAGCTTTCATCGTGGCACGATAGCACACATCGTGCTGCGATGGAATGCTGTATTTCTTCACTTTTTGGGCTTTTTCTTGTCTTTTTGCATCTTGGACTCTGTCTTGATGCTTTTTCTTGCTTTTGTAGGTTTTCCTTCGTATTTGGGCATGTCTTGGTCATTTTACTACTAATAATAATACTAAAAATACCGTAGAAATTCCTGTCATCACCCCCCCCCCTTTGAAAAAAATTCCCGTAATACCCCTCAATACCCTCCCTTTTCGGACAAAACCTGCCACCTACAGGTGGCTCTACTGCCACCGGCGCCATTTGACTTGGATGGCTCCAGTCAAAAGGGCGCCACCTGCCCTTATGTTGCGCTTTTTGTGTATTTAATAATTTAAAAGCTCATGTGCAAGTATACACAGTCAGTTTGCACTAAGTAATAAGAAAAAGTATCGATCCCACAGGGATTGTGATAAGGGAATTTCATTCCAATTGTATTCAAAGTAGTCTTATGCTTATGAGTGAATAACAATAAATAAATAAAAGTAGCAATTTTGAGTAACATCAAGAATGATTAAATTAGGGTTTTGAGAAACAGTTGTGAAAGTATGTTGAAACTATGATCCATTCAAATCCGGTTTAATATAGGTGTGTGATGTGATAAGTGAAGGCAAGACTCCTGCAAGCAACTCTTGCCTTGTGGTGTATTTCTACAACGTTAAATTATACAATGTGTGATAAGATGGGTCCTATGTCTAGGTCAAACTTACTTCATTGCAGTTCAGAAATCCGTGGTTGTGTTCTTACTATGGCCCTAAAGCTTATGTCTAAGTTTTAAGTAGAGAATATATGTCTATACCTCACTTAACCATATTAGTTCATTAAGTCTATTTATCATTAGATGTCTCATAACAACAAACTTGTATTCAAATCTAAGGTGATCAATCCTAGATGCAAATATACAACAAAATAACAATTGAACTAAAGGAGTAAACATACACACATCACATCACATGAATAACATTAAACCTTCATTAAACTTCACATAATTTCAACATCAAGAGTATTAGCTCATGGTGAGCTTAGAAACCATAACAACAAGAATAATAAGCTTACACATTAAAATAAATTCTAAAATGTAAACCTAAAACCGTGACGGCCATAGAGAAGATGTCTCAAGCTCCAAGATCGGCAACAGTCACGACTCCGGTAATCAGTAAGCAGCAGCGGCACACCAAGAGTATTTTCTTCTTTCTTTTCTTCACAACGGCTGAGCTCTCCAACTTTAGGGTTTTAGGCTCCTTTATATAGAACTCAGTCTTGGATCATGGGTCTTCCCTATTAAGGATAAGACAACCCAAAGGAATAAAGCATATTCCCCCAAATGATTAGTACGATGATAGTACATCTGCACATGAGAAATCTGCCAGATGTCTTTCCTTGCGTTAGCGCTCCTTATCATTATCTTCTTCTGACGTGGCGGCATTTGCTGACTTGACTGATTAGCCGCCATTCACAGTTGTACGGATTGGTAGTCTTGACTCTGATTATCGCTTGAATTGGCTCTTGGACCTTTTAGATGGCCCAGTGGTCTGTCTTGACACCAGAACTACTCTTTTCATGATGAATTTACATTTTATTCCTAAATACATACTAGACTCACAAAAGCATTAAAATAAACCTAAACATTGAATGCAAAACCATATTAGCAGACAATAAATCAAGTGTCAAGGGCCTAATTATACTCACAAAATATGAGTTATCACCTGACCTGCCACACGTAAAAGCTTGTCTCCTGCATGGCTGACACAACTTTATTTATATTATTTTTTTTTTCGTTTTTAATATTATATTTTTGTTTTTATTCAACTATCTCTCATTCTATAAATACCACACTCTATACCTTCATTTTTCACTCACAAACTTCATATTTTTCATCACTCACTTTAAAACAATGTGGTATTTAAAAATATGAAGTTTGTGAGTGAAAAATGAAGGTATAGAGTGTGGTATTTATAAAATGAGGTGATAGTTGAATAAAAACAAAAATATAATATTAAAAACAAAAAAAAAGTTGTGTCAGCCATGCAAGAGACAAGCTTTTACACACGCAGGTGAGGGCAGGTGGCGCCACTTTGACTGGAGCCATCCAAGTCAAATGGCGCCGGTGGCAGTAGAGCCACCTGCAGGTGGGAGGTTCCGAAAAGGGAAGATATTGGGGGGTATTACGGGAATTTTTTCAAAGGGCGGGTATTGTGGGAATTGATTTTATTTTAAATGACAGTTTGGTAAAAAAATCTCCAACAATAGCTTGTTTTCCAGGATTCTTTAAATATCACAGGGCATCTCTATGCGGGTAAAAATCAATCTAGATCTGAGGCATATAATGTAGACTCTCTAAATTGCGAAAACAATAATAAACAAAGATTTGGAGGTCAAAGGGAATTGTGTAAAAATAAAGTGGGAAACGATTAGGTTTCTTGCAGCTATTTCCCAACTATATTGGAGTGTATGCTAAGACAAAGCTTATACCGACAGATATAGAGAGACAAGACTATCAAATTCCTTTTATTATCCATTCCTAGCAAGCTTTTAAAACGTTCTTGCAATTGTAGCATAATTATTGACATCATAGAATAGAAAATAGCAACAAATGAGACATTAATTCAGTTTTATCAATTTGCAGATCGTGAAAAATAGGCCAAGCGGCCTCCAGGTGCCTTCGGCCTGGCCTGTTTTAGGTCTGGTCTGGCCTGGTCTGTTTATAAAAATGTCAGGCTTAGACTTTGAAAAAAGCTTGTTTGCATAAATATGTCAGGCTCAGGCTTTTAAAAAAGCCTGTGAGGCCTGATAGGCCGATCTGGCCTGTTTATATTTTATAATTATTATTTATATAATAAATATTACTTATATCATCTTGTTTGTATAAAAAATAAATATTATTTATATAAATACAAAATATTTATTAAACAAAATATATTTGTTTTTTTTTTTACGAAGACAAATTATAGTGTATATTTTTGTTGTTGCTAACTACATCGATTAACATTAGTGTTTAACAAAAATTTTGTATTATTGCATACTTAATAGACTTTGTCGTAATCATATTTGTTATTTTATTAGCTTTTAATTCTTGTGTTAATCATTTTATTAGTTTTTTCTTAATGTTGTAGAAATTATAAAAATTTAAAAGTGAAATAGGCTTTAAGGCATGTTTAATTAGCTATATATTTAAAAAGACTATATAGAGGATTTTATGTAACACAGACTCATAAACAGGCTACAAGGCCAGACCAGGCTTTTAGCAGGCCCAGACCATGCCAAAAAAATTGCATTTGATAGGCCATAGGCCAGACTTAGGCTTTAAAAAAATTCATAGGCCAGGCTCAGGCCTGTCAAAGCCTGGCCTGGCCTGTTCCCAACCCTAAGCACCACTACGTTTAAATGACAAAAAATAGTTGAAGAGTGGAGACTCGAAAGAGTTTATCATAGAATGCGTTAAAACTATGATATAGGGAGGAGTAATCGTTTGTCGTTTGAAATAATAAACTCACATACAATTTATTTTGAAAATTTGAGTATTGAACTTGTGGCTTTTATCTTTTATCTTTTAATGATGGAAAATCTTTAATATTAATATGAATATTATTTTTGAAAATCATGGTACTATTGATTCAGTGGGTCAGTGGGTTTTGCCCGAAACCCGATTTTTTTTATGGATTTTTCATATTGAAATCCATTACCACCCAATAACCCGACCCAGCCCACTTTTTTGGGTTGGATTGGGTGGGTTTGACCGGGTCAATTGGGTTTGCCCAATCCATGTACACCCCTACTCGTAATGGGTCAATAGACTCGACTCATAGACCCGACTCGTAGACTCACACGCGCACACACATTCACATTTGCATCCCCTTCCTTAAGCCACTTCCGTCGGGACAACAAATGTATGCTGGCTGTAATATCATGGATATCCTCTAACTCTGCCTCTGACAGGGTATCCCCTTCCCCCTTTAAGTCGAGAGCGGACAACCTCCATTTGAGAGAGTCGATTCTACTTGGAAAATTTTTGGAGTGTGCCACATGCCGCTCCTTCAGAGCACCTTTCATCAGTTTGAGTTTCTCCTTCAGAATAACCCCCATACATCAACCTGAAAAGACTGCCACTTCTCCTTCACAAAAAGATTGCAGACAGGAACATCACGCCAGCATTTTAAAAACCTGGACAGGTGTGGGCCCCAGTTCTCCTCATCGGACACCAAAACCAGCGCTCAATGATCTGATAGGCCCCTCAACTGAGCCACCTACAAACAGTTGGGCCATGTCAGACACCACTCTTCTGAGAGCAGAAACCTGTCTAGGCGACTGATCGAAAGACCATACCCTCGATACCAAGTAAACTTGCGACCACACAATGGAATATCAATCAAAAATTATCATCAATGAACCGATTGAATGCAATATGATCTAAAGCACGCTACCCAACCCCAGAGGAGCGCCTTTCATCGATACTCCTGACAGCATTGAAGTCCACACACACACAAACTCTCAACCCTCACAACAACTACAGCCTAACAGCCAAAGAGTTCCACAACCCTTGCTTCGCACCAGAGTCACAAGGTGCATAAACATTCGCCACAAGAAATTCCTCGTCAGTCCTGATAAACTGGCTGTGACACCACATAACATAATCCTGGCTAAGAGATGACCACACCTTCACCTCAGTAGGATCCCATATCGAAAGTAAGCCCCCCGACACCCCTGCCGAAGGGCGGTAAGAAAAACCAAAGGGAGTATTACCCCACACGGCCGAACACAAAAAATCATCACAAACTGGTACTTTTGTTTCCCGCTGACAGACAATGAACGTGTTTTTCTCCCCCACCAACTTCCTAACCTCCTTCCTCTTGTCCATCCTTTCCAAACCCCTAACATTCCATGAAATGATCTTCATCACGACACACTCACACCCCCACCACAGCATGACGAAGCCTGGTTGCCGTTACCCCGTCTTAGAGAGGATACTAAACAGGTTTGTCGTATCACCTTTAAAGGTGGCTCCAATGAATTTCCCCACGTCTATAACATCCTATTAGTAAAAGATGTTGTTTAACATAATATTATCCTTAATTTTGTTTGATATGTTATTGAATATATGATTATTGTAAATAACAGTATCTAGGTCTTGCCCATGGTGGAATGAGTTCTTTTATTTCGATGTTATTACTAATGGTGTTAATGTGCTTACTATGGAATTATATGATAATGCTACACACAAATTTATTGGAATTGCAGAGTAAGCCCAAATTTTATTTAATTTAATTTGCATATACTTTTGTTTATGTCATTGATCAGCAAAAAGATTAATCAACATGCATTTCTCCTAGCATCCCATTAGATATGGTGTTCTTTGTGGATAGCATTCCAGAAACTGATTATCAAATATTTACTGACTATGGCTTATATGTCGGGGATATTTATGTCGCTCTTACTTTCACTCGTGAGCAGGTAAATTCATAACACTTTTAAGATTTAAAGAAGTTTTTTTTTTTTTTTCATTTATAAATTTTCTTTAATTTGTTATGACATTTTCATGCACAAGAATTTTGGATTTTAATGTGCCATAACATTTTATTCTTTTTTTCCCCATTTGAAATTAACTTCTTAATGTTTAGGAGGACTGAGAAGGTGCATGAGAACTATGGTGGATGGACTTTGAGAATACTACAAGGAAATTATAATGCCCGCAAGGATTTATTAAATAATTGAACTTCATGACTCAAATTTATCTTTACTCATTTTATTTTGTAGACTTATATTTGTGTGTTTGTTAATGAGACAATTATTTAGACTCTTTGGTTAATGGATCAACAAGGTTGTTAAAATCGCGATTTAAAACGTAAAAACCATAGTTTTTACGTTTTTAGGTAGCAAAAACGAGTTAAATCGCTGGTAGAATCGTTTTCTGGTAAAATTGTGATCTGGAACGATTTTACACGATTTAACCCGTAGTAAAATCTCTAAAATCATGTAAAATCATAACGAAATCGTGTAAAATCCTTGGTTTTAACTCTTTTTGAGACCATTTTACCTTTTTTTAAAAAAATAAAAAATTGATAATTTTTTTAAAAAAACCCAATTTTTATGAATATTACATTTTATTATGGTGATTTAATATATTTTAGCTTTGAAATTTTAAATTATTAATGCATTATAATATTATATAAGTATATATACATGTTATGTATATAAAATTAATGTTATTTTAATATGAGGTAAAATCGACGATTTTACGTTTCGATTTTACCTAGGCAAAAAGAGTTAACCTTGGTTTAGACAATTATGTCCGATGAGTGCCCTTTATTGGAACTTTTACTTTGATACGATAATATATTTTTTTTGCAAGGCTTTGATATGATGATATGATTAAGTGGGTATTGACATCCTCTTAAAAGCATTTTCCATTCAAATTTACTTGGAGATAAGATGAAATTTCTAAAGAATAGTAAGGTTGTATTTGTTAAATACACAGAATAATAAAAGTATGTTTCATGGCTGATTCATAATCCTATCATGACAAGAAAAAATATTGTTATTTCCATTTTATTTGCATGTACAAATGCTATTTAACATTCAAACTGTATGTTTGGTTTCAATGTGAAAATTTGTTTGTCTTAAACTCTTAATATACAAATGACATTTAACATGAAAAAATCATAGTAATGCAAAAAATAAAATAAAATAAAAACTCTAGTACCTAGGGGATTGAGCATAACCTAACACAAATAAAGGGAACAAGAACTAGCAAAGAAGACATACAAAATGACAATTCAGGATATAATGAACTATAAATGTTTGTCTCATAAACAAGCTCTGTCTATGTCATAGGAACTTTAGGCCATTTTGGATATATGATGGGAAAAATATAATCATTACTTGCAAGAAAACCCAAATATGCTACTGATAATCCAACTGCCTCTCCCACTGGCTGACTTTCATCATTCCAATTTGTTAGCACCTTAAATCCCACTTTGTCCAGGTTACGTGGCCAATTTTTTAGTTTTTAAAACTAAAAAATCAAAACAGGTTTTACATGTTTTGGTTTCCAATTTTGTTTTTCGCTCTTGAAAAATTGAACATACAAAACACACGGAGAACACCCTATTTTCAATAGTTTTCATTAATGGCAATTTCGGTAATTATCATCATATGTTTCCACCAAATTTTTTTCGCAGAAAACGGCTACGTGGCTTGTGTTGTTGTGGCTCATCGATCCATTGGCCTTACTCTTAAGTCTTATCTTCTATGAAGCCCCGATACGCGACACGATACGGATACGATACAATACCGATACGCCGATACGTGAAAACTTTAAAAAATCCATATCCGATACTGGCGCGATACGTTATTTAAAAATTAATTTTAAAATTAAATATATAAATGTACAATATATAATCATGACTAAAATCAATAATATTAATAATGATAATTGTTTTTTGAAAGACAAAAAATTATTATTATTATTATTATTATTATTATTATTATAAACGTCAATAGTTCATTGTACAAAAAATACTAATTATAATAAATTAACATCATTAATACTAAGTTAAGTATTTGTGTCTCATTAATATTGTCATAAAAAATAATTATTACCTGTACATTTTAAGTTATACATCTTAAGTTGAGTATTATACAAAAAGAACGTCATTAGTGCTATCCCAAAAAACATCACTAGTATTATCCATAAAAAAGACATAGTGTAACAACATAATAGTTTGACATTCACTAGAAAACACGAATTGTATATGATATTATTATTTTTATTTAAAAATAAAGATTTAACCGATAGTTTTCCGATACGAGTATCGGGAAGTATTAGACGCGTATCGGATATTATTTTTTTATTTAAAAATAAAGATTTAACCGATACTCTTCCGATACGAGTATCGGAACGTATCGGACGAGTATCGGTATCGAGGACGTATCGGACACGATACTTCACCATTTTTAGAGTATCGGGGCTTCATATCTTCCACCGGCATCTAAGGAACTAGCCAACTAGGGAACACTGCTTAATAAACTTTTTTTTATTTGATAATGTGCCTAATAAACATTGTAGCTGTCAAATAGACGGTCCAGTTTGATTCGGATCGGCCTGGTCGGGCCACGAGCTATAATTGGCCGGGCTAAAAAGCACGGATAGAAAATGGGCCTAAAAATAAGCTTCATAAATGTATTCAATATTATGGTTAATCTTCATAAATTTCCATCATCTATACTTCTATACTAATATATAAAGGGGATACAAATTTTTGGGATGGCTTTTATATTATTCCAATTTTACCCTTAAAAAATAACTTCCACATAAATATAGATTTTCAGTTTTTTTTTAGTAAATAATTTTTTTTTTCTTCTTAATAACTAAGCACAACTTCCACATAAAAGTAGGTTTTCAGTTTTTTTATAGTAAAAAAAAAATAATTTTTTCTTCTTAATAACTAACCACAACAAAAAAAGGAGGTTACGTAGTTATCAATTAACAAAGTCCAATAAAAAAAGAGATTAAGTAGTTATTTATATTTGCACAATACAGAATATCGATCACACAAAAAAAAAAAAAGAGAAAATATCGATTATACAAACGGCCACGGAACGTGCCCGTTTGGCGGCTAGTATTTATAAATATTATTGAAATCATCTAGTTTTACAAAATAAAATAAATAAATTGGTTACTAAAAATAAAGATATAAGGTAAATTTTTGGTTAGTAAAACATTTGAAAAATAATAGAATTTTAATAAGCATACCTTCAAAACCATATAAAGATATAAATTTTTTGTAATTGTAATTTATTCGGCCTGGCGGGCGGCCCGCGGCCCATTCAGACTAGCCCAGATTTTTTGTGGGCTTTATCGGGTCGGTCTAAAAAGCCGGGCTTGAATTTTAAGGCCCAAGCCCGAAACAACTCGGGCCATTCAGGAAAGGATCGACAAGTTTTTCGCAAAAAAAGATCAGAAACTTTTTTTTCCGAAAAAAACTCCGGATTATTTTTATTTGAAATCGAAACCTTTTTCCGCGAAAAAATCTGTAATTTTTTTACCAAACTTTTCTTGTTTCTAAAACTTGTGAAGAAGATTTCCTTCTTGAACTTGGCTGGGTTTTGATGATAACAAACTCCCATTCACAAAAGAAGAAAGCTTATGGAGGCTCAAAATGAGAAAACAAAGTGAAGACCAAAACTTAGGCTTATTAATTAAATTTTTTGTATGTATGGTCTTTATCTTTGATTTATCACTCTTAATAATTATATAACTTAGAATGCTCAAAAAATATTTTAAAAATTAATTACAAATAAATTTCTAAGTTAAATATAAAAGTCCATATGAAACAAGCTTTTAAAAATATAAAAGTTAATTTTTAACAAAAGCTGACAGCACTTTTTATATCAGACGTTCTGTCCAACCGATTTAAAAAGTCGGTTGCTGTTTGTATTTTGAAAACAGAGTAACGTTTGAGTTTTGAAAACAGGACTTTTATATCACATGTCCGCCACGCTTGATGTAATAAGACCTGGACATAATATTTTTTATGAACCATTGTGATTTTTCAGTCACAACTTTTCATAATAAGATTTTTTGAAGAGATGCCTTGTTTCATGGACATTTTCTAAAGCCTCTATAAATATGTTTGTAATCATTAGAATTAACAACAACTTTCATATTCCAATATTCTAAGATCAATATATCACTTTTCACATAAACTTAAGATCATTTTTGTTAACTTAATTACATTTTCATATTCAAAAAGGCTTCTGAGCATTAAAGTTGTATACATTATTAAAGTGATATTGATTTGATAACAGCCATACAATATTATTCTTCATTTCTTTTGTTGTAAAATTTCTCACCATTGTTGGTGGTGGAAATTGTTGAGAGAAAGTGGGGTGCTTTCTGTTTGTGTTGTATAAGAATTTCATCATAGGGTTTGATGAAGATTCTTGTTGTTAAAGATAGTGGGGTTGCTATCTTGTGTAGGTTAGAAAGATTGTTAGGGTGTAACACCTCAAATGTTATATTTTATTATATTTAATTAATTGATGTTATTTAATTAATTGTGTATGATAATTGATATGTTTTATATGTATTAATTAGTTGTTACATTTATGTTTGTTAATAATGGGCTTTTATGGGTATTGAGCTTAATTAGAATGAATAAGAGTTTGTGGTAAAATTAAGGGTAATATAGTAATCTAGTGTGAGTTAGTGGATTGTGTAGAGATAAGAGTGGCAATTTGGTTATTATCTTAAAGGATATAATATCTTAGAGAGGAAGTACTGGCAATTGTGTAAATAGTACGAGAATTGGTGGTAAAAGTGAAGATAGAATTGTGAGTGGGAATTGTAGAGAAAAGAAGGGTAGAGTGGGAATTTGACATAAACCTAAGAAAGAGGTTATATAAAGGGATAATTTTTATGAGAGGTAGTGTTGTTGTTGTTTGTCATAAAAATAGTAGAGAAAGAGAGGTAGAGAGATAAAAGAGAAAAGAAGAGAAAAAGGATTTGAGAAAGAAAGAAGAGAAAGAAGCTTAAAGGTGAAGAGATAAAAAGAAGAAAAGTCAAGTTAGAATCAAGAGAGGAAAGAAGGACTAGAGAATCCAACTAATCCAAGGTAAGAGACTTATATAATATGCTTATACAATTTTGTTGACTTTTGACCCGAAAACCTAATTTTAATGATTTTTCGAGTAGAATCCAATTCCGGAGTTCGTTTTATGAGATGATGTTTAGTTAATGATGTTTATGCTTATACAATGATTGTATTATGATCCTATGATGATTATATGGTATATATGACTTTAAATTGAGTCGTGGATGATGAATTGAGTTATGATATCATACATGTTGGTTAAATGATGATTATTATGAAATTGTATGATGATTATGTATGTCGAAATGATGTTATGATTCATGATATCAAAAATGTGGATGAATTATGATAATGAATTTCTATGATGATAATCTTGTATATGTGTGATAACTTGAGAATATTAATTAATGTGATTAATTAATAGAGAAGATGTATGTATAACTATATGTTGTTGAAATATGTATGTGGATTGTGTTATCCTTTTATGATGAGTAGATACTTTAGTAAGGTGACTAAAGTATGTGATAGATTAATTAAAGTAATTTAATTAATGGAGTAGATGTACTTGTAAAAGGTGATTGAAGTACATAGCTTTAATTAATAGAGATGTGCTTGTAAAAGGTGATTGAAGTACATCGATTGTGATATCCTTTATAGGATGAGATGATTAAACCATATGTTTGGTAATCAGACATTCATGCATCCATATATGTATGACGAGCAGATACCTTGGTAAGGTGACTAAGGTATGGTAATACTTTAACGAGGTGGTTAAAGTATAGTTGGAATAAGTTTTCCAACGACTTGATAAGGTACCTCATGCATTAGTGAATGCTAGGGAACATTTCATGAATAATTGACATTAGTTTGCATTAGGGTAATTGTGCACTCTAATTGATATTTGGTAATTGTCATTGTTTTACATTATGATTGTGAATGGTTGAATAATGTGATACATATGATTGAGTGTATTATGAGATGTATAATATTGATTGATAATTGATGATGATGTGTATACTTGTCAATTGATTGAGAATGCGATATTATCATGATGCATTGTACTTTATGAATATGAATGATGTGAGATTAATATTTGTTTATGGAATGAATTGTGAGACATGATCATGCTATGTCCTAAGTATTAAGTGTGTTCTTATACTTAGTTTCTTTTATGGTTATATTATCTAACCCTCCGTTTTGTGTATGTGCTGAACCTTTGGGGGTTCAGGTTCTCAGGTTATGTTTGTGATCGATTTGTCGGTGAAGCTCAGCTCTGATGTGACACGGGGATGGGATCTTTTCGATAATGTATATTTAGAGTCTTGCTTCTTATTTCCAATGTATTTTAAAGATGTATTCTCTTAGAAACTTATTTTGTACAATAATTGTTTTACTAATTAAGTTATTAGTAAGCTTTTATGTGTACGATGTAATACTCGAAACAATCATTTTATAAACCCAACATTTATTTTCCGCCGTGTATTATGAGAAATATTTTATTAAGGTAGTTTTTATTAAATATGGGTTTGGGTGTTACATAGCGGGTCTTGGGGTAAGATTGCTTGTAACAAAGATTCTAACATAGTGAATTCCTTCATAGGGTGTGAAGGGAGTGGATGTACCAATAGGGGAACCACTATAATTCTCTTGTGTTCTTTCTCTTTCCCTTACTCTCATTATTTTTCCGCATTCTTTTTGAAACATTCATAATAACTTATCGGAAAAATTATCAAGAACACTAAACTCCAAAAGTTGACTTATAAATCCAAAAATCTAATTCACCCCCTTCTTAGATTGCACTCTTAAACTTACAATTGGCATCAGAGCAGGTTCAAGTAACTTGTTCTTGAAAGATCTAGAATGGCTTCCGCACAACCTTTTTTAGAGATGGTGGTAGTGGAAACAAACCCCCATGCTTTGTTGGTGAATATTATGATTTTTGGAAAATACGCATGAGAGAATATTTGGAAGCACAAGGAGAAGAAATATGGGATGTTGTTGAGAATGGTCCATTTATTCCTACAACAGTCACTAACAATGTTGAAGAAATAAAAGTGAAAGGATCATGGACCGATGATGACAAGAAAAAAGTACTCTTTGACAAGAAGGCAATCAACATTCTTCAATCAGCCTTAGGAATGGATGAATTCTTCTGTATATCCCATTGTAAAACCGCAAAAGAAATTTGGGATATTTTGGAAGTGACTCATGAAGGCACCGTTGAAGTGAAAAGATCAAAACTAAACACCTTATCACAAGAATATGAAATGTTTAGAATGCAGCCCGGAGAAAAAATACTTGATTTACAAAAAAGATTCTCACATTTAACAAACCACTTGATGGCCCTTGGAAAAACATTCTCTAATGATGAATTAAATCTCAAAATTCTTAGATCATTGACAAGAGAATGGCAATCAAAAGTAACTGCAATATCAGAAAAGAAAAGTCTCTCCAAGATGACTTCTGCAGCATTATTTGGTAAACTCCAAGAATATGAAATTGAACTTGGAAGATTAGAAAAGCATGAAGTACAAGAGAAGAAAAACAAAAGTCTTGCCTTAAAAACTAAAGCAAGAGATTATGATAGTGATGATGAAAAGTCTCAATTGGAAAGTGAAGAAGATGTAGAAGCACTTGTGAAGAAATTTAAAGAATTCTTGAAAAGAGACAAAATAAAGAAATTGATCAAGGAAAAAAATTTAATGGTGAATCCACTTCAAGTCAAAAATTCACTTGCTTTGAATGTGGAAATCAAGGGCATATTAAAAACGAGTGTCCTTCTCTCCAAAAGAAGAATGGTTTCAAAAGCAAGAGATTCAAAATACCAAAGAAGGCCTATATTGCATGGGATGACAATGAGATAAGTTCATCTTCAGATGAAGAAGCAAACATTGCTTTGATGGCATCACATCATTCAAGTGATGAAGAACATGAGGTTAGTGATTCTGAAATTTATGATAGGCTATCATATGATGAATTACAAAGTGTTTTTAATGAATTATATGAAGAATTTTTGAAACTTTCTAAAAAATATTCAAATCAAAAGAAATTAATTGTATCTCTAGAAAGTGAGACTAATAACATGAAAATGGAATTAGACCAAGTAAAAAATTCAGCATGTAATTGTAACACCCAAACTAATTATTTAACCATTTCTAGTTTTATAAAATCTTTTTCATAAATTCGCAACGGAAGATAAAGTTTGAATTATAAAAATAAAGGTTTGAGTATTACTTTCAAAAACACTACTAATAACTTAATTAGTAAGATAACATCTTTTGCAAAATATTACATCATCTATAAAGATTATACTTTTAAATAAAAAGACAACAACAACGACTCTATACATGAAAGGTAAACCCTTCTCGTGTCCTAATCAGAGCAGAGCATCACCGACAGCTTGGTCATAACCAACACCTGAGAATCTGGAACCCAAATCCAGCACATACACAAAACAGAGGGTTAGATAATATAACCATAAAAGAAACTAAGTATAAGAACACACTTAATACTTAGGACATAGCATGGTCATGTCTCACAATTCATTCCATAAATAAATATCAATCTCACATCATTCATATTTCACATTCATAAATTACAATGCATCATGATAATATCGCATTCTAAATCAATTGACAAGTATACACATCATCATCAATTATCAATCAATATCACACATCTCATAATACGTTCAATCATATGTATCACATTATTCAACCATTCACAATAATAATGTAAAACAATGACAATTACCAAATATCAATTAGAGTGCACAATTACTCTAATGCAAACTAATGTCAATTACTCATGAAATGCTCCCTAGCATTTACTAATGCATGAGATACCTTATCAATTCGTTGGAAAACTTATTCCAACTATACTTTAACCACCTCGTTAAAGTATTACCATACCTTAGTCACCTCACTAAGATATCTGCTCATCATACATATATGGATGCATGAATGTCTAATTACCAAACATATGGTTTAATCATCTCACCCTATAAAAGATATCACAATCGATGTACTTCAATCACCTTTTACAAGCACATCTCTATTAATTAAAACTATGTACTTCAATCACCTTTTACAAGTACATCTACTCCATTAATTAAATAACATTAATTAATATATCGCATACTTTAGTCACCTTACTAAAGTATCTACTCATCATAACGGATAACACAATCCATATATACATATTTCAACAACATTGTCATAAATACATATCATCTATTAATTAAATCACATTAATTAATCTTCTCGAGTTATTACACATATACGAGAATATCATTATCATAATCCACCCACATATTGGATATCATGAATCATACCATCATTTCAACATACATAATCATCATACAATTTCATAATAATCATCATTTAACCAACATGTATGATATCATGTTATTTTCGGTTTTAAAAATAAAAACAGAAATCGTTTTTAAAAGAAACAGTTTTAGAAAATTGCTACTGAAAACAATATTGGCCGAGTCGCGGATCGATACGCTCTCTTTAAGACGTTTCGCGGCACTACCCAATAATTTGTGCAAGGTAGACTATCAACCGCGAAGTCCCCAGGATAAAACAGCCTTCTCAATTTTTTATACCAAATACTATGCACTTTAGTATTCGGACCGAATTAAACCTTTCAATATTGATTCGATGAATCAATTCGATAATTAATACGAAGTATTAATTCTGATTTGGTTATACTGAACCAATCGATGAAACAACAAGAAAAGAATTTTTTTTCGAAGAAAGAAATAGGAAGAGAAAGAAAGCAGTTGATCTCAAAATTCAAAAATCAGGAACCGAAAAAATAAACTGAAGTATGTTGTATTTATAGCGCAAGGCAGGAACAGTTTATGAGATATTCGTGGGAGCATATCGTGATGAATCAGAAAGTGCAGTTCAGAATCGTGGGCCTGAATTATAGGACACGCACGCTCAAAAAAAATAACTGCAAGCGGAACGGATATACACTGACTGTATCCGTTAATAACTTGGTCAACAAGCACACTAAACACATGCTTTAATTAGGAAAGTAACGGATCAGGATTAGCACACACAATTAATGAAAATAATAATTTTCGTATCTTAAAAAATTAATATATCACCCAAGCCCGGCCCGAGCCAGCCGGACGGCGGCGGCGCGCGTGTGATATTCGACAATGTGTATGGGCTCCTCCGTCGCACAAAACTGGGTACCCCTTGGGGCCCAAACCATAAGGTCACTTTCCTACTTATAAACATTATCACACTTGGTGATCTATCCAATGTGGGACTTAAGAACTTTTTCAAATTCACACCACACATTGGTTCACACTTGTGTTTATTTCCTACCAAGTTTTCCCTCCAACTATCATCATGTTCCAACATATCATAACTCAATTCATCATCCACGACTCAATTTAAAGTCATATATACCATATAATCATCATAGGATCATAATACAATCATAGTATAAGCATAAACATCATATTTTTCAAGAAAAGTTAGGTTTCGGGGCTGCTGAACTCGCCGGGCGAGCTCAGGGCGAGCTAAGGCAGGGAGTAGCAGGGGAACTCGCCCTGCACTCGCCACCAACTCGCCGGGGCGAGCTTGACAGGTCTGTTTTACCAAAACGAACATAACTCGGGCTACGTTGATCCAAATGTGATGGGTGAATATGCGTTGGAAAGCTAAGAACGAGACCTACAACTTTCATGCTTAACAAAAATTCCAATTCGAAGTCCAAAGGGGTCAAAAATGACGATCTTTCTTCAGATTTTCTAAAAGACAGTTTTTCTTACACAATTCCTTGATTTTCCAAAATACAAGTTGAAACCCATTAACTCAAAGGTTTTTAAATCATTATCCAATGCATAGAAACACATAAAGGAAGCAACTTTAATCATTTATAATCATCTCAAGTATAGAAGTACAATATTCAACTCAAATAAACATCATTTCATCCAAAAGTAATGATTTTCATGTATTAACTCATAAAATCCATTTATCACATAATCAATCAAAATCAAAGTTCAAGTAATTGACTTTATCATGGATTTCACACAACAATCATAAATAAAAGCATATTATACATGAATCATTATCAATCTTCAATTATAAACACATTCCCAAAAATTCATTCTTACCAAAAACCCAAAAAGAGTGAAGAGAGTTTGGGTGTGGAGTCATAGACAAACTCCCCTCTCTTTGATCACTCAAAATTATATTATCTAAGCTTCTTACCTTGGATTAGTTGGATTCTCTAGTCCTCCTTTCCACTCTTGATTCTAACTTGGTTTTTCTTCTCTTTCTCTCTTCACCTTTAAGCTTCTTTCTCTTCTTTCTTTCTCAAACCCTTTTTCTCTACTTTTCTCTTTTATCTCTCTACCTCTCTTTTTCTACTATTTTCATGACAAACAACAACAACACACTACATCTTATAAAAATCATCCCTTTATATAACCTCTTTCTTAGGTTTATGTCAAATTCCCACTCTACCCTTCTTTTCTCTACAATTCCCACTCACAATTCTATCTTCACTTTTACCACCAATTCTCGTACTATTTACACAATTGTCACTACTTCCTCTCCAAGATACTCTATCCTTTAAGATAATAACTAAATTGTCACTGTTATCTCTACACAATCCACTAACTCACACTAGATTACTATATTACCCTTAATTCTACTACAAACTCTTATTCATTCTAATTAAGCCCAATACTCATAAAAGTCCATTAATAACAAACATAAATGTAACAACTAATTAATACATATAAAACATACCAATTATCATACACAATTAATTAAATAACATCAATTAATTAAATATAATAAAATATAAGATTTGGGGTGTTACATACTAAATGTCAATCTCTTGAATCTAATATTGTTGAATTAAATCAAGTAATCACGAAATATGAAAAAGACCATTTTGGTTTAGAAGATGTGCTTAGTAGACAAAGATATTCTAATAATAAAAATGGACTTGGATTTTCTATGTTTGATAAACCAAGTAAAAATAAAACAATATTTGTCAAAGAAAGCACAACTTCAAACAATTTGGAACAAAATAATGTGCATATTGTAAATCCCTCTAAAAGATCAAATTTTAGAAATAAGTCTTATAACAAAAATTATTCTAATGCTAGAAATAATTCTAAAAATTTTAATTCATATCATAAACCAACATGTTTTTATTGCAAGATTATAGGTCATACTTCTAATGCATGTTATATTAAAAATGTTGGTTTACCAAATGGTGAATTTATTTGGGTAGAAAAAGAAACTAACCATCAAGGACCCAAAGAAAAATGGGTACCTAAAAAGTATTATTAATGTTTTTGTAGGTACTTGAAGACCATATGCTAAAATTGTCATATTAAGATTGATTTATTCAAGATACAAGACCATTTGATATAGTTAGATTAAATTTATCTTTGAATTAAAGATGATTTGAAGAAATTCAACATTGACATCATTATTAACATTCAAATCATTTTGAAGAAGATAAGTAATTTTTCATATATCTTGTTTATCTTTTCCCTTATATTAGTATTTTTTTTTACCCTTTCTTCTTTTTGATGATGTCAAAAGGGGGAGAAGGAGTATATATTTGTGTGCTTTTGTTTTGTGGTTAAAAATTTTCAGGATATTCATTTGCAAAACAAAGGGGGAGACATACAAGATATGGGAGATTCATTGAGCAACAATGTCAAAAGGATATGGTTTGTCATCATAAAAAAGGGGGAGATTGTGAAGAAGATTTCCTTCTTGAACTTGGCTGAGTTTTGATGATAACAAACTCCCCTCACAAAAGAAGAAAGCTTTTGGAGGCTCAAGATGAGAAAACAAAGTGAAGACCAAAACTTAGGCTTATTAATTAAATTATTTGTAAGTATGGTCTTTATCTTTGATTTATCACTCTTAATAATTATATAACTTAGAATGCTCAAAAAATATTTTAAAAATTAATTACAAATAAATTTCTAAATTAAATATAAAAGTCCCTATGAAGCAAGCTTTTAAAAATATAAAAGTTAATTTTTAACAAAAGCTGTCAGCACTTTTTATATCAGACGTTCTGTCCAACCGATTTAAAAAGTCTGTTGTTGTTTGTATTTTGAAAACAGAGTAACGTTTGAATTTTGAAAACAAGACTTTTTATATCGCATGTCTGTCACGCTTGATGTAATAAGACCTGGATTTTTATGAACCATTGTGATTTTTCAGTCACAACTTTTTATGATAAGATATTTTGAAGAGATGTCTTGCTTCATGGACATTTTCTAAAGCCTCTATAAATATGTTTGTAATCATTAGAATTAACAACAACTTTCATATTCCAATATTCTAAGATCAATATATCACTTTTTACATAAACTTTCAAAGATCGTTTTTGTTAAACCTTAATTACATTTTCATATTCAAAAAGGTTTCTGAGCATTAAAGTTGTATACATTATTAAAGTGATATTGATTTGATAACAGCCATACAATATTATTCTTCATTCATTTTGTTGTAAAATTTCTCACCATTGTTGGTGGTGGAAATTGTTGAGAGAAAGCGCGGTGCTTTCTCTTTGTGTTGTATAAGAATTTCATCATAAGGTTCGGTGAAGATTCTTGTTGTTAAAGATAGTGGGGTTGCTATCTTGTGTATGTTAGAAAGATTGTTAGGGGGTCTTGGGGTAAAATTGCTTGTAACAAGGTATCTAACATAGTGAATTCCTTTATAGGGTGTGAAGGGGAACCACTATAATTGTCTTGTGTTCTTTCTCTTTCCCTTACTCTCATTATTTTTCCGCATTCTCTTTGAAACATTCATGATAACTTATCGGAAAAATAATCAAAAACACTATGTTGGAACAAAGTGGGTCTGACATGAACCTCTAAGTTTTTAAGTGGTTTTGATGATAACAAAGTATTAAAATTGCAATTGGAATTACTAATGATTATTCTAGTGTGCAGAATTATAAGTTAAAATTTATTCAGAAGCACCATGAATAATAGCAGAGAAGCCAAGCAAACAAGCCTCTGAAAACACATCACTGTTCATCAGAAGCTTAAATTTTGCGTGCTGAAGAAAGTGACTCTGAGGACAAAAACAAGGCTCTGAAAGATTCAGAAGCTGAAGACCTCAAGAAGCTATGACAACAGAACCTGAAGCAAAAGGAATTTACGTCACTCAAGAACTGACAGAATCAGAACCAATGATTGAAGAACAATCTACTTCAAGGCTCTGTCACGTCCACAGGAAGGAATATTCGTTGGTACAACGTTAACCTTATCCATAAGTGGAGCGCAATTGAGGATCGTACTATTGTACTATTATTACTCAAAATGGATGAGTGATAATTCAAATAGCAAGGTAGTGGAATTGAAGATATTTGCCAAAGAAGGCAACTACAGCTATCACAATTGTACGAGTAAATTCCAGCTGGCACCTTATCTCTCTGCAACGGTCATCATCTTCCTTCAAGTATAAATAGAAGACTCAAATGGAAGAAATGACCACTGTTACATTACTGCGTTTAAGGCTCTGAAGCAATCTGACAATATTTGTTTAATCTGTCATTCAAAGTCTTAAAGCAAATTGAGTTGTATTTTGTAAACACCTCTGTGTAAGTGCACCAGTTCATCCTCATGTTTTAATAATTGTCAAAACATATGAAAATAGGATTGAACATATTTTGGCAACATTACAAATGACTTGACAACAAAGAACTATTTTCTAAAACCTTGAAAAACTGACTTTTAGGTATTTTGTATCGATACATACATTGGTGTATCGATACAATTGTCCTGAAATCTCTTCTGCTTGATTTTGAGCATTTTGTATCGATACATACATGGTCTGTATCGATACAAAAGAGGTCTCTCAGAGACAGAACAGCTCCTGTGTATCGAAGCATGCTTGCATGTATCTATACACACCTGTTTGCTCTCAAAATCCAGAAAACTCATGATGTTTCGAAGCATGCTTGCATGCTTAGATACATATCAGTCAAGATTTCAAGATTCTGATATTTGTATCGATACACACCCGTGTTTGTATCGATACAAAGGTCAATTTTTCCAATTTTAACGTTGGTCAAAGCATTTGTATCGATACAAATGATCATTTGTATCGATACATGTATGAAAAATTATGCCTAAATTTGCTCATTCTATTTTCTCTTTAAATAGCAATGTGTGTGATCTTTGTAACAACAACAGGTGAGAGAAAACTAGTGTGAAAGATCGGATAAACGCTTTGGGTACAAATTGAGTGAGAATTTGCATCAAAGGTTTGATTCAACACAAGTTCATCATCTTCATCAAGTTTGCAATCAAAATTGGATTTGAGTATGGGATCAATTCAATAGAAATTGCAAGTTTGTGTGATAACGTTCGATATGGTTCGCGGTGAATCAGAATCGTGATCGGGTTGAATTGGGTTGAAGGTTCTAGTGTTTCTCTCAAGTGATTCAAGAACGTGCGGGTCTTGAAGGATTCGACAACAAGGAACGAAGGACTCAGCTGGACGATTGGGTGCGGTTTGGCACACGGAGAATCGTTGGAATCAGAGGGCGAAGTTCCGTTGGGTGTCGAGGTTATTCGCATTAGTTTACATTTTGTCTTGCTATAGGATTATAGATTTCAATTGTAAACTGTGCACTGTTTGTTCATCAAGTTTTTGATCTATAAACTCTCAAATAACCCGTTTAGTTATTTGGGGGGAGACGTACTCGGACAAACGCGTGGACGACGCGCAATCCGGGGAACTCCCTAATCAAATCGCGTGTCTCTCTTTATCTTTCTTTATCACTCTCTTTAATTTCGTTAATTTCGTTAATTTGATTAATCGATTGAATTTTTGGTGTTCATATTGATTCACAAAAATTCAATTGATTCTTGCTTGATTGTGATTGAATTCGACAAACAAACCATATAAAATTGCTTGGGACTGTTTTTGTAAATTGCGTTAAATTTGGATATCTCGCATTAATCATGTCGTAATTTTCCAATTTCGTTCAAGGCGAATACTATCTTTCCTTTGGTCAAAAGGTGCAAAGTAGACTACCGATCCGGTAGTGCTTCCGCGCATTATTTTAATCAATAAATTTTTAAAATTACCGTTGATTAAAGAAGCCACTTATTCAACCCCCCTTCTAAGTGGTTTAGCCTCGTAGTCTAACAAGTGGTATCACGAGTCCGGTTAAATTTTGCTTGCAAAATTCGGAAATTTGTGCCAATTATTAGACAACATGGCTTTTGCACCTAAAGGGGCGTATAATAGGGCTCCTATATTCAATGGAGATCATTTTGACTATTGGAAAAGTAGTATGCGTATTCACATCAATTCTTTTGATGGTGAAGTGTGGAATGCTATTGAGAACGGTCCGTTTGTTCCGACAATCACCGATGCTCATGGCATTGTCACCAATAAGCCTATGGCACAATGGACGGAAGAGGAAAAGAAAAAGGTCAATTACGATGCAAAGACACAAAATATTTTGATATCATCCCTTGGGATTGATCAATACTATCATGTGTCACATTGTCAATCGGCTAAGGAAATGTGGGACACATTGGTAACTCACTTTGAGGGAACCAATGATGTAAAGATATCCAAAATTAACACATTGACACAAGAGTTTGAGTTGTTCCATATGCTAGATGGCGAGTCCATCGAGGATATGCAACAACGATTTATCAAAATAACCAACAAGCTATATGGTTTGGGAAAGCCATTCACAAATCAAGACGCCACTAACAAAATTTTAAGATGTCTTAGTAGGAGTTGGCAACCGAAGGTCACCGCGATTAAGGAGGCAAACGACCTCACTACTTTGAGTCTTACAACTTTATTTGGCAAACTTACGGAACATGAACATGTACTAAACTTGCTAGAAAAGCAAGAGAAAAGTGAGAAAAAGGGAAAGCACAATGACAAGGATAAGGAAAAGGACAAGAGGACAATTGCTCTTAAAGCCTCAAAGTCAAAGTCCAAAAAGGTAGAGCATGTTGAGAGTAGCTCAAGCGAAGATGATTCCGATGATGAGGAAATGGGACTCTTCGTGAGACGCTACAATAGGTACGTGAGAAAGAATGGGATAAAGCACTCCGATGAAAATCTTAAAAAATATCGAAAAGATAGTGGTCATCGTCGGAGGAATGAAGATGCTAGGTACTCTAAGAAAGGAGCATGTTATGAATGTGGACAAATCGGTCACTTTAAACCGGATTGTCCCAAGCTCAAGAGAAAGGAGAAAGGGTCACCTTCATTCAAAAAGGGAAACAAGGATAAAGGAAAGAAAGCTTATGTGGCATGGGAAAGCGGAAGCTCATCTTCTTCTTCATCATCAAGTACTAGCTCTAGTGATGAAGACGTGTTGGCGAATGTGTGCTTAACATCTCATGATCATAAGAAACTTGTTCCCAAAAAGGTAAATCAAAATCCCTCTAGCTCATATACTCTTTTAGAATATCATGAGTTGCAAGTTGCTTTTGAAAAATTACACAAAGAAACTAAAGAGGCTTTTCAACGATTAAAAGGTTTAATGGAAGTTAATAAATACCTTGAGGCAAAAGTTTCGGAAACGGAGCTTGAGTTGAAAGCCCTCAAAAAGTCTTTGATTCAAAAACCTCTTGTGACTTTTGATAGTTATGGTAACGATAGGACCGGATGTGATGGATGCTTTTACTTACGTAGAGACTTACGAAAGTTACAAGATAAGCTAAAAGAGCCATCCAAGCCGGAGATTACTTTTGCAATTGATCCATCTAAATTCAACAAATCTTTGAAACCTAAAAACAAAAAGTATAAATTTGTTGAAAAGGATCATAAGAAAAGTAATCCTTATATCGTTTGTCATTATTGTCGTGACAAGGGTCATACTATTGCAAAATGTCACGCTAGAAAGGTATTGGTACCAAGAGGCAAATTGCAATGGTTACCTAAGTTAGACAATAATGTTGCTACTAACATACTAAGACCCAACATGAGTTGGGGACCTATTTCAAATGTCTAAGTATGTAGGGAATCGTCTTGAAACCATTGACAAGAGACACCGACAACAATGGAGTTCAAGACCTACGAACAAGGAAGAGTAATGAGAAAAGCTTCAACTCGACACGTGCAATGGTGCGGAAATTGATCACTTCCTTCACCTAACACTCAAGGGAAGATTCTATTCTCTACTTTCTCCTTTATATTTTTTTTTTACTTAGCTTTTGTTCTTTGGTTCATATACATACAATTTCTATCTTAATATGATATTGGTTTTGATAATTGTCTAATCCTCCATTTCCAAGAATTTTCGCTCAAAAATATTGATAAGTTTTTTAGACTCATACGTCTTAAATGGGGATTTGACAAAGATCACTACTATTATCTTGTTAAGTTCATATTGGTTTGTATATGTTTGTTTTGTTCTTATATGTGACTTTGTGTGCATACATAGACATACAATTCTCATATAATTGATTTTGGTACTTTGATTGATTTATGTGATTACCTTATCATGCATTTGTGGTTTAACATGTGTTCTCATGTTAAGATATGCCTTGGTATTGCTTTTGTTCACATATATATGCATGTACCTTTGTGATTATATGTGTTTCATACATACGTGTTATTTGAAAGTCATAAAAATCATTTTTGAAACTTATAAGTTCATGTGTTTGAAGAAAAATTGAAAATTATGCATTTTGGATCGATACAAATAAATTTTGCATGGATACATGTCAGTTATTTTTCAAATTTTCAAAAATAAACTGATATGTATCGATACATATGATCTTGTATCGATACATGGCTCTTCAGTTTGGACAGAGCGTTACTCATGTATCGATACATGTCTATATGCTTCGATACATACTTCAAAACAACTGACTTGTATCGATACAAACACGAATTTGTATCGATACAAAATCGTAAAAACAGGTTATATGTCTATTTTTCATTCATTCATTCATCAAAACAACCCAAAACCTCTTCTTCCTCACACGAGTTCTCTCATAAACCCTCACCCCAAAATCTTCAAACTCCCTCAAAACTCAACCAAAATTCACAAAATTAACACCCATTCGCTCAGAATTCATTACCCACTCCATCTCTATCATCAATTTCGTGGTCCAAGTCTCATTTGCTTCAATTCAAGGAATTCATCAAATTGGGGTTTGTGGAAATGTCAAAAGTTCTTCATTAAAAGTGCAAGGTAAATCGTTCTATTTCTCTATCTTCTTGTAATGGCACCTAAGAAAGCTAGAACAGACAAGGCTATGGCAACTGATATAGGTGAAACTTCTAATTTTGGTCTCAAGGAAGATGAATATGTTCATAAGGATTGCATTACTACTTACACTATGTATTGTAGGACTAGGAGTGTACTTCCTCAAAAATCTGTCAATGTTGATACTCTTAGAAATTTACATTTGAATGATATTGCTGAGATTATTGAGAATGAACAACTTGATAGTTTTTGTGATCTGCAAACAACATATAATGAGACTGTGGTTAGGATTTTCTATGCTGGATTACAGGAAAGAAATGGGGCTGAATTTGAGTTTCGTTGGAAGAATAAAACTTATAAGTTTACTGCTGATATGTGGTTTGAGTTGTTTGGGATGAGCACCGGAAGTAGGATAACCGGGGAGAATTTATTAGCCTATTCTGAAATAAGTCAGGTGGATTATGACTCCAATGTCTTTATCTCTTCCATCACTAGAAGTGGAAATATTCCGGAAACCATGGGAACCGGAAAATTGAATGTTAATGCTAGAGTGATTTACTGGATTGTGAGTCACATTTTGCGTCCAAAAAGTGCTAGCTCTAGGATGGATAAGAAGGATATTGACTTGATGTTTTTGCTTATGGAGGACGGGAAGGTTGACTGGCCATTCTACATTGTGAGTAGGATGTTTGACCTAAGAAATTCTAGCAGGGATCAAAGTTTCGGGTACTGTAGCATGATTGCTAGCATTTTGAAGAAATTCAAAATTGGACAAAAGCTTCCAATTGAGTACACTAAACTTGGAAGGATGCAGAAATTTAGTGAAACACAAATGTCCAAAATGAATTGGTCTTTGAATGTGGATAATGTGTATGTGTACCATGGTCCGGATGATGACAATGAAGGTCAAGCTGCTGCTCCTAGAGGTAGGAGACCAAGGAGGAATGTTAGGCGAGGTGAAGCTGAGGATGAGGGACAAGGGGAAGAAGGTGGTAACTGGAATGAAATGATGGAAATGATGAGAAACATGAGCATGCAACAAACTACCTTCTATAATGAGTACACTCAAAACTATGCAACTCAGAATGCAAGAATTGAAGAGCTGTACACCACCTCTACCGACCTCAGAAACTATGTGACCACCCGGTTTGACAACATTCAGAATCAGATGAATGCCTACTACAACCCTAACCCTCCTACCAACCCGGATAACATGGATGATGAATGATGATGTGTGATGTGTAATCTTCGTTTTTATGTTTTATGTTTTTATCTCCATCTTCGCATGAACAATTTCTTTTGTTATTTCTATGACTTTTAGACATATTTCGATTTGGTTGTACGAATATTGTTAATGTTGCCATGTTTGGGCAACATTCATTTTGGATATGTATGACTTTATTTTGGGATTATTTCGTATGTTTGAATGTTTGGTTTTATGTTTATGCACTTGTTGCATTATTTTGTTTATTTTCGTCCCATATTTTGATATGTTGGTTGATTTAAAATGTCGATGTGTTTCAATACTCATGAGTTGGTTTATGGTTTGTTGTTCTACATTCCATGTTTTATCATGATATTTGGTATTCGTCATTGATATATTTTGGCATATCTTTGTATGTATTTATATTGATTAGGAATTTTCATCATATATGTGCATTTCGACAAATGTAAGTGCACGATATGACTTGGATCAAAATTGATTGAACTTGATACTTCTAATAGACCCTCTTCTTCTTTTTGATATTGTCAAAGGGGGAGAGATTTGGATGCACAAGCTAAGGATGAATAGCTAAAGGGTCTTGAATTTTATCTACAACAATCGCATTATGGCATCAACTCAGGGGGAGCTTGCTTATTGTTAGCCTTGGTGTTTGTAATTGTGTCTATATACATATTGCTATTTTATTGCATATTAGGTATAGGCTTAGCTTATGCATAGTTTTGACAATTATCAAAAAGGGGGAGAATGTAAGTGCACCAGTTCATCCTCATGTTTTAATAATTGTCAAAACATATGAAAATAGGATTGAACATATTTTGGCAACATTACAAATGACTTGACAACAAAGAACTATTTTCTAAAACCTTGAAAAACTGACTTTTAGGTATTTTGTATCGATACATACATTGGTGTATCGATACAATTGTCCTGAAATCTCTTCTGCTTGATTTTGAGCATTTTGTATCGATACATACATGGTCTGTATCGATACAAAAGAGGTCTCTCAGAGACAGAACAACTCCTGTGTATCGAAGCATGCTAGCATGTATCGATACACACCTGTTTGCTCTCAAAATCCAGAAAACTCATGATGTTTCGAAGTGCGCTTGCATGCTTAGATACATATCAGTCAAGATTTCAAGATTCTGATATTTGTATCGATACACACCCGTGTTTGTATCGATACAAAGGTCAATTTTTCCAATTTTAACGTTGGTCAAAGCATTTGTATCGATACAAATGATCATTTGTATCGATACATGTATGAAAAATTATGCCTAAATTTGCTCATTCTATTTTCTCTTTAAATAGCAATGTGTGTGATCTTTGTAACAACAACAAGTGAGAGAAAACTAGTGTGAAAGATCGGATAAACGCTTTGGGTACAAATTGAGTGAGAATTTGCATCAAAGGTTTGATTCAACACAAGTTCATCATCTTCATCAAGTTTGCAATCAAAATTGGATTTGAGTATGGGATCAATTCAATAGAAATTGCAAGTTTGTGTGATAACGTTCGATACGGTTCGCGGTGAATCAGAATCGTGATCGGGTTGAATTGGGTTGAAGGTTCTAGTGTTTCTCTCAAGTGATTCAAGAACGTGCGGGTCTTGAAGGATTCGACAACAAGGAACGAAGGACTCAGCTGGACGATTGGGTGCGGTTTAGCACACGGAGAATCGTTGGAATCAGAGGGCGAAGTTCCGTTGGGTGTCGAGGTTATTCGCATTAGTTTACATTTTGTCTTGCTATAGGATTATAGATTTCAATTGTAAACTGTGCACTGTTTGTTCATCAAGTTTTTGATCTATAAACTCTCAAATAACCCGTTTGGTTATTTGGGGGGAGACGTACTCGGACAAACGCGTGGACGACGCGCAATCCGGGGAACTCCCTAATCAAATCGCGTGTCTCTCTTTATCTTTCTTTATCACTCTCTTTAATTTCGTTAATTTCGTTAATTTGATTAATCGATTGAATTTTTGGTGTTCATATTGATTCACAAAAATTCAATTGATTCTTGCTTGATTGTGATTGAATTCGACAAACAAACCATATAAAATTGCTTGGGACTGTTTTTGTAAATTGCGTTAAATTTGGATATCTCGCATTAATCATTTCGTAATTTTCCAATTTCGTTCAAGGCGAATACTATCTTTCCTTTGGTCAAAAGGTGCAAAGTAGACTACCGATCCGGTAGTGCTTCCGCGCATTATTTTAATCAATAAATTTTTAAAATTACCGTTGATTAAAGAAGCCACTTATTCAACCCCCCTTCTAAGTGGTTTAGCCTCGTAGTCTAACACTCTGATTGTATATCAAGTGTCCATTGACATTCATTCTTCGATTTTAAGTTTGTTTGTGAAGTCTCTCGTTTAGTGAAACTTGAGCACTAGAGAAGTCTCTTGCAAGAGTGCTTGAGCAATTTGTAATCTTGAGAAGATTATAGTGGAAATCTCTTGTTAGTAACAAGGGGACTGGACGTACTCTCAAGTTGTGAGGGGAACCAGGATAAATCTTTGTGTCTTTCTTTCTCTCTCTCTCAGCACCCTTTTAGTTAATTTGTTTATATCCGCTGCTTTTGTGTTCTAAGTTAGAAAAAGTTTTAATTCTCAAAACACAATTCAACCCCCCCCCCCTCTTGTGTTTTTCCACCTTTAATTGGTATCAGAGCCTGGTTGTTGCCTAACTCACCTAATAGTGAAACAGTAAAGATCCAGGAGGAAAAACATGTCTGCTGAGAAATCTAACAATGCTGCAGTTAGTTTTGACTATGACTCAAATTCAAAAGATAGAAGATCATCTGATAAAATTCCCTTCTTCAACGGAACTGAGACTGGTTACCCCTTTTGGAAAACCAAGATGTACAGTCACATCATGGAAATTGATTGTGACTTATGGGACTTGGTAGAAGATGGAGTTAATTTTGAAAATATGGACTTAGAAGGTGTAGTCAGTTCTCAGAACAGGAAGGCCTTTACACCCATTCAGAAGCTAGAGTACAAGAAGCATCACTCTGTAAAAGGAATGATCACTAATGCTATCTCACACGATGAGTACCTCAAGATTGGAGATAAAAGAACTGCAAAGTCAATTTGGGATTCTTTAAAATCCAAGTATGAGGGAAACAAACAAGTTAAAGAGGCCAAGGCTAACTTGTTGGTGCATCAGTATGAACTGTTTAAGATGAAGGACGGAGAGGATATTGAAACAATGTTCTCAAGGTTTCAAATATTAGTATCTGGCCTTCAAATATTATACAAGAGTTATACTGAAGCAGATCATGTGAGAAAGGTACTAAGAAGCTTGCCACCTAAGTGGAGACCTAAAGTGACTGCCTTTCAAGAGTCTAAAGACTTGGATACTGTATCTCTTGAGAGCCTAGTTAGTTCACTCAAAAGTCATGAAATGGAGTTAATGACTGATGAGTCAACTAAGAAGATAAAAGGGATAGCCTTAAGCTCCAAGAGCTCGTCAAAGGCTCTGAAAGCCAAGGTAATAGAATCTGAGGATGAAGCCTCTGAAGAAAGTCAAGAAATTGGGTCTGATGAAGAAGAAGAGATGGTACTGATGGCTGCCAAGGCTTCCTAATGGGTGAAACGAAGCAAGAAGTACGCAGGTAAATTTGGAGGATCTTCCAAAAGAATAAGTAATGTCAAAGATAAGAAGGAAGATCAAAGCAAGTGCTTTAAATGCAACAAACCTGACCACTTCATTGCTGATTGTCCGGAAAACAAAAGCAGGCCATCCAGACAAAGCTCAAGCAAAGAGAGATACAAGAGTAAGGTCAAGAAGAGCTTCCTAGCAACGTGGGAAGACCTTGACAAAGACTCTGAGTCAGAAGGAGATGAGGAAGCAAATCTGGCACTGATGGCAACCACCTCTGACAGAGTGGACTCTGATGAAGGTTCAGACTCTGAAGATGAGGAAGAGGTAATATCTAAACTCTCTAGAAATGAATTAATAGATTCTCTTAAGGATGCCCTAAAAATTCTCACTAAAAAGGCAGGTGAATGTAAGGTCTTAAAAAATTCTTACAATAACCTAACTGAGAAAATGAACATAATAGTTGAAGAAAATGAGGCTCTAAAAAGTAGAAACTCATTTATGGAAACTCATTATGTTTATGATGATAAGGTTCCTCCAGAGCATGAATTTGCACTGCAGGAATTTCTTATCAATGGGATGAAAAGAAGCAAGATAGCTTCCTTAATATATCATGTTAGTAGGAACAGAGGTGAAGGTCTTGGATTTTCACATTTTAAAGATAATACATTGCTTTCTAAATCCTCTAACACTGATAAAGCTAAACCTAAGGCTGTATTTGTTAAAAGCCAATCAGAAGCATTAGTTACATCAGAGCCTATAAAATTAATTGTGTCAGAGGCTAAGAAGTCTCAGACTCTGAAACCTTCAGAGCCCAAGATCTCTAAGCCTCAGACCAATGTTAAAACAAAGACAACTCTGATATATTCTAAAGCAAAGTCTAAGAGTTATACAAAGCCAAAAAGTTTTTCAAAAGGCTTGAATAACTCTAGAGCTTCTGAAAGGCCTTACAAACAAAAACAACCAAAGGTATTAAGAACTAACCATAAAGGACCCATGAAAATATGGGTACCAAAATCTGAAATTGTGTATGCTTCAGATTTGCGCACCAAGAAGGCAAGAACACCATTCTTGGTACCTGGACAGTGGTTGCTCGCGTCACATGACAGGAAACAAGCATATGTTCCAAACCCTGACTCTGAAAGAGGGTGGAACTGTGGGATTTGGAGGAAACCAAAAAGGGAGGATCACTGGTACTGGTACAGTTGGTAATTCTTCCCTTTCTATTAAAGATGTTTGGTTAGTTGATGGCCTAAAACATAATCTACTTAGCATTAGCCAATTCTGTGATAGTGGATATGTTGTTAAGTTTAATAAGGATGCATGTACTGTAATTAATGAATCTGATGAGTCTATAGTGTTCAGAGGCCTAAGGAAAGGTAATGTTTATAAAATCAACCTGTCAGAACTCACAGAGCAGAAGATAGTATGTCTTCTATCTGTTAATGATGAGAAATGGGTTTGGCATCAACGCTTAGGACATGCTAACTGGAGATTAATCTCTAAGCTCAGCAAACTAAGCTTGGTTAAAGGCCTACCCAATCTTAACTATCATTCAGATGCTCTGTGTGGTCCCTGTCAGATTGGTAAGATTTCAAAAACATCTTTTAAACCCAAAAACATTGTCTCTACCTCAAGACCTCTAGAACTGCTTCACATTGATTTGTTTGGCCCGGTAAGTACTGCCTCAATCAATGGAAAGAAATATGGACTGGTCATTGTTGATGATTACAGTAGATGGACTTGGGTTAAATTTCTAAGAGTAAAAGATGATGCATATGATGTGCTTACCATCTTCTGCACTCAAGTGCAAAGTGAGAAGAGTCTCAAGATCTTAAGGATCAGAAGTGATCATGGGGGTGAGTTTGAAAAAGAACCCTTTGCAACTTTTTGTGAAGACCATGGAATTGTCCATGAGTTCTCAGCTCCTAGAACACCACAGCAAAATGGTGTTGTAGAGAGAAAGAACAGGTCTTTACAAGAGATGGCAAGAACCATGATGCTTGAGACAAAACTTGCCAAGCACTTCTGGGCAGAAGCTGTAAACACAGCATGTTATATTCAAAATATGATCTATATCAGACCTATATTGAATAAAACAACATATGAACTCTTCAAAGGAAGAAAGCCTAACATCTCTTATTTTCACCAGTTTGGATGTACCTGTTACATTCTGAACAATAAGGCCTACAAAAGAAAATTTGATGCCAAAGCTTGTAAGAGAATCTTTATAGGTTACTCTGAACGCTCAAAGGCATACAGATTGTATAATTCTGAAACTAATATGTTGGAACAAAGTGGGTCTGACATGAACCTCTAATGTTTTAAGTGGTTTTGATGATAACAAAGTATTAAAATTACAATTGGAATTACTAATGATTATTCTAGTGTGCAGAATTACAAGTTAAAATTCATTCAGAAGCACTATGAATAATAGCAGAGAAGCCAGTCAAAACAAGCTCTGAAAGCACATCACTGTTCATCAGAAGCTTAAATTCTGTATGTTGAAGAAAGTGCCTCTGAGGACAAAAACAAGGCTCTGACGGACTCAGAAGCAAAAAGGGCCTCAAGAAGCAATGACAACAGCATCTGAAGCAAAAGGAATTTACGTCACTCAAGAACTGACATATTCAGAACCAATGATTGAAGAACAATCTACTTCAAGGATCTGTCACGTCCACAGGAAGGAATATTCGTTGGTACAACGTTAACCTTATCCATATGTGGAGCGCAATTGAGGATCGTACTATTGTACTATTATTACTCAAAATGGATGAGTGATAATTTAAATAGCAAGGTAGTGGAATTGGATATCTTTTCTAAAGAAGGTAACTACAGCTATCACAATTGTACGAGCAAATTCCAGCTGGCACACCTCTCTCTGCAACGGTCATCAATCTTCCTCCAATTATAAATAGAAGACTCATAAGGAAGATATGACTACTGTTCCATTAACACTATTCTATTACTACGTTCAAAGACTAAGAAGCATTCTGACACCATAATTTCAATCTGTCATTCTAAGTCTTAGAACAATTTGAGTTGTATTTTGTAAACACCTCTGATAGTATATCAAGTGTCCCTAAACATTCATTCTTAGATTTTTAAGTTTGTTTGTGAAGTCTCTTGTTAATTGTAACTTGAGCATTTGAGAAGTCTCTTGCAAGTGTGCTTGAGCAAAGTGTAATCTTGTAAAGATTATAGTGAAAAGCTCTTGTTGAAAACAAGGGGACTGGACGTACCTTCAATTTGTGAAGGGAACCAGGATAAATCTGTGTGTCTATCTTTCTCTCTCTCAGCATCTCCTTGAATTTGTTTTAAATCCGCTGCATTAAACACCTTAAGAACTAAAAAGTTTTAAATTCCTAAAACACAATTCAACCCCCCCTTCTTGTGTTTTTCCACCTTCATAATACAGTGGAAGAATCTATACATGTCAGATTTGATGACAAAGATCATGACAGTAAAATGTCATAGCAAGATAATAGTTATGCAGGTGTTCCATATCAATATGACAATTCAGAACTTGAAGAAGCATCAGAAGCTAATGGAACTTCAGAAGCTGAATTGGAAGAAGACTCTGTAGAAGCATCTCCAATAGAAGCATCTGAAGGAAATAATGATATTTCAGAAGATGATACCCAAACTAGTGCTGAAGCTAATGAAGCTCCAAAGAGAACATTCAAATACAAGTCATCACATCCAGAAGATCTTATTCTTAGAAATAAAGAGAGTCCAAGAAAGACAAGATCAGCTTTTCAACAAAGTGATTCTTTATTGGGACTTATATCTATGATAGAACCAAATAATGTTGATGAAGCTTTAATTGATGATGGATGGATATTTGCAATGCAAGATGAGCTCAATCAGTTTCAAAGAAATGATGTATGGGACTTAGTGCCAAGACCAGCACATAAGAACATCATTGGAACCAAGTGGGTATTTAGAAACAAACTGAATGAACAAGGTGAAGTGGTAAGGAACAAAGCTAGACTTGTAGCACAAGGCTACAGTCAACAAGAAGGTATAGACTTCACAGAAACATTTGCTCCAGTAGCTAGACTGGAAGCAATCAGGTTACTTTTATCATATGCTGTTAATAATGGAATTACATTATATCAAATGGATGTTAAGAGTGCTTTTCTAAATGGTGTCATTTCAGAAGAAGTGTATGTCAAACAACCTCCAGGCTTTGAGGATTTAAAAAACCATGACTATGTTTTTAAATTAAAGAAATCACTTTATGGTCTCAAACAAGCTCCTATAGCTTGGTATGAAAGACTAAGTAATTTCTTATTGGAAAATGGTTTTCAAAAAGGTCAGATTGACAATACACTCTTCAGAAAGACAACTAAGAAAGACATCTTAATTATTCAAATATATGTTGATGATATAATTTTTGGTTCTACTAATGCCTCCTTGTGCAAGAATTTTTCAAAGCTGATGCAGGATGAATTTGAGATGAGCATAATGGGTGAACTGAAGTTCTTCCTTGGGATTCAAATTAATCAAGGAAAAGATGGCACTTACATTCATCAAAGCAAATATACAAAAGAGCTTCTGAAGAAGTTCAACCTTGAAGATTGTAAGACAATGGCCACACCCATGCATCCAACAAGCAGCTTGAGCAAGGAAGAAATTGGCACTAAAGTAGACCAGAAGCTATATAGAGGTATGATTGGTTCTTTGCTCTACCTGACAGCATCTAGACCTGATATTTTGTACAGTGTATGTTTGTGTGCAAGATTTCAATCAGATCCTAGAGAATCTCACTTAACAGCAGTTAAGAGAATCTTTAGGTATCTGAAAGGAACAACTAATCTAGGACTCCTTTATAAAAAATCCCTAGATAGTAAGCTAGTTGGATTTTGTGATGCTGATTATGCTGGAGACAGGATTGAGAGAAAGTCCACTAGTGGAAATTGCCAATTTATTGGTGAGAATCTCATATCCTGGGCCAGCAAAAGACAAGCAACCATTGCTTTGTCCACCGCAGAAGTAGAATACATCTCAGCTGCTAAATGTTGCACCCAACTACTCTGGATGAAATACCAGTTAGAGGACTATAACATAGCTGAGAGCAGTATTCCACTATATTGTGATAATACTGCTGCTATTCATTTATCTAAGAACCCAATTTTGCATTCCAGAGCTAAACATATTGAAATAAAACATCATTTTATAAGAGATCATGTTCAAAAAGGCACTATAAATATTCAATTCATTGATACTGAACATCAATGGGCTGATATATTTACTAAGCCTTTAGCCATTGAAAGATTTGATTTTATTAAAAAGAATTTGAACATGCATTTTATCTCTGAAGAAAACTAGCTCTGAGATGCAAAATAGAATTAGCATCTGAAGCTCGCTCAGAGCCTCTAACAATTTAGAGTCTCCTTTGGGAAGCTCTGAATAATATTGGTTCTGAAGGGTAACAGGTTCTGATGAGGTGTCAGATACTAATGAGTTTGGCTCTGAACTAGTAGGAAACGAAACGTTTAGTACTAGTTAGTGTACAACAGTTGTCTGTACACGCGTCAGCAGTGATTAAGTTCTTTTAACACGTGTCTAGATCCTGATGGGCAGAGAACAGTTAATGATGATTATGGCAGTTAACTCTATTATTTAATTTTTAAAACTGTTCGCGTTGCCTCCCAAGGCTTGCTTTTTCTGTGTATGTGTGCTAGTTTCTATATATAGGTCACTTCACTCACATTGCACAACTTTTACACATAATCACTTCCCACACAACCCTAAACCTTACAGAAATTCCCAATTCTCTACTTCTTAACATTCTGCAACAATGGCCGCTCGTTCATCAAACGAAATTGTTCAACGACCTTTCAATCCAGTTTTACCACCAGTTATAGACCTTAAGTCTCAAGAAAAACTTGTCGTCAAAGAAAATCAAACAGACGCTGGTCCAGAAGCTTTCGAGTTCGTCACTGAGAAGTTTGTGGATTTCGAAAGTTTAAAAGTGAACGGGATTGATGTTCAAGGTTTATTCTACGATCAACAATGGAAGAACTATTTCGAGATGCTGAATGGGTTTGTCTACTATGACATTGTTAAGTATTTCTGGCAGAAAGCAACAGTTTTTGATAGAATAAGCGCTGATGAAGAGGTTAGAAAGATGGTTGAGAAGGATAGTTCTCTAAGAGGGAAAACAAGAAGAGAACTTGGTTTGAGACCTTACAGAGGGAAGGAAATTAGGTCTAACATTCTGGGAATCAATGTTTTGATTACCCAAGAGCACATTGCCAAGGTTCTGGGCTTGGATAATGAAGGCGAAAATGTGGATGATTATGATGAAAAGAGTAAGCACTTAGAAGCCATTAAAAGAGACTTATTCTTGCCTGGTAGTTCAAACAGTGATTTTGGAAAGGCAAAATTCATGAGGCATGACTTTGGATTTGCCTTCAGAGTGTTTCTTGCATCCATCATTACCAGAGAAGGAGGATACGACACAATTTCTATTCCTCACAGGCATTTCATTTGGTTTATGTATAAGAAGGTCAAGATTAATTTGGCAAAGATACTGTTTGATCTTCTATGATTGACCATATCTAAAAGCAGAACAAAATCAACCTCAATCATTCACCACCCAAGGTTGATATCTGAGATCATACGCCAAACAAGGCTGATTGATATTTTGAGCACCAAGGAGAAGCTTCGAGTTTTCAATACTGCTAAGTTTGATGCTAATGTACTGGTAAATATGAAGAATAAAACCAAAGAAGAAATCAAGCAAGCTAAGACCCCTCTGCAAGCTGTGTATGAGGAGTACTTCTGATGTGATGGTTTCCCCACCATATCAGAACATGATAATGATGCTGTGATCAAGAACTTCTTGGAGCTAGTGAGAATAGACACTGGAATAAGTGTACCCAGGAGTATGGTAGTTGAAGTACCTAACTGGGATATTTTCAAAGACCCTAGGGAGATCACTGGATCAAAAAGGAAGCCTAAACCCATTGAGTAAGAGATTGTTGAGGAAGGCTCACAAGAACTAGCTGGGAATAGGAATGATGCTGCTGATGAAACAGAGCAAGTGAACAGTGGTGCTGAAGGATTGGCCACTGAGAGGAATGAAGAGATCACTGAGGAGCAGTTAGCCAGCATTGCTCAAAGAAAAGCTGCTCAGAAGAAGAAAAGGTCTAAGAAGAGGCTTGATAGACCTGCTGATGCTGAAGAAGATCAACATGTCAGAGCTGCTAAGAAGACAAAGACTGTTGCTTCTAAAAGGAAAGCTGCTGACACATCTAAAGGTAAATCTTCTAAGCCTAATACTGATAGCATTCCTACTGCTCAATCTCCCAAACAACCATCTCCCATAGATTTCACCAAACCATTAAATGTTGTCTTACCCAGTCCTCAACCATCACAATCATCATCATCATCCTCATCTGAGGGAACTCTTTCTGATTCAAGCATTGACTATACTGAGTTAATTGCTAAGTTGGACAGAATTGAGAAAGAGAAAGCCAAGAGCAAGAAGCCTGTTAAGAAAACCCTCAAGAAACCTGTCAAGCAATCCATACCTATCTCTTCTGATGAAGAAGAAAATATTTTCATTGACACCACCATTCTTAATCAACCCCCAAACACTTCTGTACTTGATCATCTTACCCAACACTTATCTGGTGATGCTTTCACAAACTCTAACACAAATTCACCAATCAATTGTCCATTTGTGAATGCCACTACTAATCCACCAACCCAAGAACCACCTGTACAAACCATTCAAACACCACCCCCATCTCTTGATGATATAGCACAAGAGAATCCACCCACTTTCACACCTGTTCAGGATGAAATCATGAGTCATTCTGAACAACAAATTCCTTCACCTCATTCTCCACCCATTCATGATAATGCTGAACAACCACCATCCACACCTCAACCTGAATTCTCAACTCCTGAAGCTACCCCTGAACCTCAAACACCACCATCAGCACCAATTTTTGGACCATCAAACAAACCATTAACTCTAGATGAACTGGTCCTACCTGTTGAATTTGCACTTCCAATTCAAGAAAGGCTGATGAAAGAAGCCATTGACATTGATGATGAACCCATCTCACTATCCCCCTCTCAGAGCCTAGACATTAGCACAATACAAATCACCCCTCTAAAAAGAAAAAGACATGAACCAACCATCCCTTTTGATCCCACCAAACCCTTCTTCAATCCATCATCTGAACCAAATGTTGAGCAATTAGGTTCTGCTATCAGTCTTAGACTGAAGAAGTTTAAGGCAATGGATGAAGAGACTTTGATATTTCCATCTGATGTTGATGCTGAAATCAGAGAGATGGAACATCTATTCAGTCAATCTCTTAGGGCTCTGGGTGATCACGTAAAATCAAAGATTAAAGGAAAAGGAATGGCTGCTGTCAGTGTGATAATGGATACAGCTGCAAGATCACATGCTCCTCGTCTTACATTTTATAATCATGAAGAGGAACTTGCACGTTTGGCAGCATTGGATGCTGAGATCAAGAACTAGCAAGGAGTGCATTTGAAACAGCTGAGAAGTTAATCAGGGAAGAAGCTGAATATGAAAGAGCTATTGATCAGGCTAGGATAGCTGCTGAGATTGAGCACAAGAGGCTAGCTGATCAAGAGGCGCTTAGGATGATTGTGGAAAGGGCTAGGCACATTGCTGAGGTTGAAACAAACAAGATAAAGGAGAATCAGGCAGCTCAAGAAGACTTTGAGATGTTTGATCAGAACCAATTTGATGAAACCTCTGAGAAGGATATTGGTGAAGATACTGACAAGGGTAAGAAGCCCGTTATAGTGACTACTCCTCCTCACTCTCCTATGAAGATTGATATGGCTTCTACCTCTTCACCCATACCTCCAGCAGTGCAAGTTGCCTTAGACAACATCAGAACTGATCTTATTAATGAGATTGATGAGCTAAGGGTTGATATGCGCAATGACACGAATGCTGCTGTTGAAACGCTTCACAAAAGGATGGATGACATGATGATAACCCTTTTGAAAGCCATAGCAGATGTTAAGAAACCTTAGCCAATCTTGTGCACTTGTTCTGTGTTGTTTTTTCATTATTGAATTCTTGTAATATTTTGGATAATCGTCTTTAACTTCTGTTTATTTTGAAGTTCTATTACTCATATTTTTGTGTTTGTGATTGTGTGTTTATTTTATTTTGTTTTTCAAAATTTCACTTTTCTATATACTCTGATAATGTCTGGTACATTTGTGGCTTCTGACTCTAGTGTGAGGTGTTGAAGAACATCTCAGTTTTGAAACTAATATATTAGGCTTTTAAAAACCTAAGAGTCCCCCACATCAGTACTCCTACTTACTCATGGCTTAGCTTCTTAGTATCATGGCCTGTTCAACAGCGGGGCAACGATACCGAATGAGGCATGTCTGGTAACTGGTTTTCTGACATTAGATATAGAGTATATAAAAGAAAACATGCTCAAAAGAAAGAAATTTATAGAAGGAACAATTTTATTATTAATATTGAAGAGTACTTATTACATTATGATAATGACCCTACTTAGACTTAGGCTTAGATTTAGCAGCCTCTGAATCCAATCTCTTATGCTTCTGTCTTATGTAAGAGAGCAAGTCTTCAAGAGCCTGCTGAGCTTGAGCCTGATAGTACTCGTATGGCTTGTCATCATCATAAGTCCATAGAAACTCTTCCAGATTAGAGCCCATTTCCTCTTGCTCTGCTTCTGTTAAAATCAGTTCTCGCTTGTTTCTTTCATAACGAGCCCTGTTTTCTTCGCAGCGCCTGGGCTCTGCTTCCTTTTCACTCTCAGTATCTGAGCCTGAAGCATCCTTGGTAACCTGTTTTTCCATTGTGTGTTTTTATTTGTGATGTTACTTGATTACTCTGTGTGAGTAAAATGAGAGGAATCATCCCTTTTTATAGTATCATCAAGCTCTCTTGCCACAATAGGAATCAGCAAAATTCATTTAATGAATTGACTTGACTACCTTGTTTTATGGCGCGTTTGACTGCTTGGTTTTCTGTGTATTTTTGACTGATGCCAAAAGGGGGAGTAAGGATAGCGTTAAAATTAAATGTTGATTGATTCTAAATTTGCCCAATAAAATCTGAAACTGTCATATATAAGCATTTGAATCAATTTCTATCACTTCTGATTCCTTCTCACTTTGAACTTTATTGAAAGGGGAGAAAATTTAAGAACCTAAAATTAATATTCATAGATAATGTAAGAGAAGCTTGCAAACCTCCTCTGAGCATTATTAGACCCTGAGAAGCAAAGCTTACAAAACTATGCTTCTGAGGAGTTAAATATGAAAATTTATTTTAAGTTAATAAATTGGCTCTTAAACTGTTTTAATTAATTATGGATAAGATTTAGGGGGAGCTTACAAACCTAACCCTATGGATTATCAGACTCAGGGGGAGATTGCAAACCTTTGAACCTGAAGTCATCATAATTGAATTAAATCAACAACAATTGAATTTTAATGCTTTAGTTTGTCATCATCAAAAAGGGGGAGATTGTTGGAACAAAGTGGGTCTGACATGAACCTCTAAGTTTTTAAGTGGTTTTGATGATAACAAAGTATTAAAATTGCAATTGGAATTAGTAATGATTATTCTAGTGTGCAGAATAATAGCAGAGAAGCCAAGCAAACAAGCCTCTGAAAGCACATCACTGTTCATCAGAAGCTTAAATTTTGCGTGCTGAAGAAAGTGACTCTGAGGACAAAAACAAGGCTCTAAAAGATTCAGAAGCTGAAGACCTCAAGAAGCTATGACAACAGAACCTGAAGCAAAAGGAATTTACATCACTCAAGAACTGACAGAATCAGAACCAATGATTGAAGAACAATCTACTTCAAGGCTCTGTCACGTCCACAGGAAGGAATATTCGTTGGTACAACGTTAACCTTATCCATAAGTGGAGCGCAATTGAGGATCGTACTATTGTACTATTATTACTCAAAATGGATGAGTGATAATTCAAATAGCAAGGTAGTGGAATTGAAGATATTTGCCAAAGAAGGCAACTACAGCTATCACAATTGTACGAGTAAATTCCAGCTGGCACCTTATCTCTCTGCAACGGTCATCATCTTCCTTCAAGTATAAATAGAAGACTCAAATGGAAGAAATGACCACTGTTACATTACTGCGTTTAAGGCTCTGAAGCAATCTGACAATATTTGTTTAATCTGTCATTCAAAGTCTTAAAGCAAATTGAGTTGTATTTTGTAAACACCTCTGATTGTATATCAAGTGTCCATTGACATTCATTCTTAGATTTTAAGTTTGTTTGTAAAGTCTCTCGTTTTGTGAAACTTGAGCACTAGAGAAGTCTCTTGCAAGAGTGCTTGAGCAATTTGTAATCTTGAGAAGATTATAGTGGAAATCTCTTGTTAGTAACAAGGGGATTGGACGTACTCTCAAGTTGTGAGGGGAACCAGGATAAATCTTTGTGTCTTTCTTTCTCTCTCTCTCAGCACCCTTGTAGTTAATTTGTTTATATCCGCTGCTTTTGTGTTCTAAGTTAGAAAAGTTTTAATTCTCAAAACACAATTCAACCCCCCCCCCCCCCCCCCTTCTTGTGTTTTTCCACCTTCACACTAAACTCCAAAAAATTGACTTATAAATCCAAAAATCTAATTCACCCCCTTCTTAGATTGCACTCTTAAACTTACAAAACTGTTTTAAAAATTAGGTAACCAAACGGATTTTCTCATTTGTAAAATAGTTTTGAAAATTGCATTACCAAATACATTTTTTTTTTTCTTTTCTCTTCTTAAAAATAGTTTTCTAAAACACTTTTATAAAACACATTTTAAAAACTAAAAACCAAAACTGTTTCAAACAAACCCAAATCTCACTCCAGCAACAATCCTCCCTCATATCCTCTTCCACTATAAAGTTCCAACAAAATCACCTAAACCCATAAACACCACCAGTCCACCACACCACCTCTTCCTTCTATCCAGTATTCATAATCCATGTAATCAACTAACTCTCTTGTAACATCCCGGATTTTTCCAATATATTATTTAAGAGTATTATTTTATTATTAGAAAATGTGCGGCTGCTTTTCTTTTCTTTTATCAACTAAAAATAGTATAATAAAACTGGCCGAATTGAAATTCAAAAGAACTACAAACGAATTAAATAAAAGGTGTGCCGAAGCAGAATACTTATTACATAAAATTCTCAATTTACAAAAACTCAATTTGCCCGCGTACATATGCGCTTCAAGCATCACATTCAAACATAGCTTTCTTCTTGAGTACCTAAAATGTTAATTGTAAGGGTCGGTTTCCTTATCCACATTGAATCATACTGACCGTAAGAATACATCATAAAACAATAATAAAACACTTCACCTTATAGAAAAGTATAATTATTAGTTTTCCAAAAATAAAGTTTGGTGATCAAAGTACACATATAAGAACTATACAAAGCAATAGAGTTTACAATCATTATTTTATTTTATTTTTATATGAAATGCAATGCGACTAAAACACCTCTATATGAGACACAAATGATACAGATAATAGAAAGCTCATACAGTATTAATCCAGCCACAAAGGCTCAAGCCACAAAAGCTAAAAAATATTAATCCAACCACAAAAGCTCCTACCACAAAGGCCCTAAAACTTGTCATAAAGACACTAAAATACTCTTTTATATACATCCTATATGATGCATGAATCTCCATTTTCTTACCAAGACCAATATGACCGAAACAACAATAAATCACACTGATTTGTAATTACTTATTTGTATATTCCAATTCTTAATTCCAACAAGTAATGATATAAATAGCAACTAGCAAAGACAAACGCATGGCAGTAACTGAAGCATCATTAGCAAACATAAGAAAATATCCATCATAAATGAATTATCACAAGCATATACACAAACTGAACATAAACTTATTTATTTTGTTTATATGAAATTGATCTCTTTGATTTATTTTAAGTGATAAAGGCTCTACTATCATCTCACAAACTAGTATCCTACAATCAACCGGACGGTCGGATGCTTAACGTTTCTTTGAGACTAGGAATTGCACTAAGAATTGATGTTGGTACAAATACGAGAAATGTTGGTGAGAAAAATAACTTCAGCCGAATATATTCTTTGAACTATAGAATTTGTGAAAGTAAAATATTTTTATGTGTGAGGCATTTTCTGAGTTAGTGGGTACTTATAGAGGCTGGAAGTTGAAAGAAAAGAGGGCTGAACCGTTGATCACTTAGTTTGGATTTTTAAACTAATCTGATAAGCATGTACGAAGGGGTTTGGAAATATTACCTGACTTTAAAACAGTTTTTCCTAAATTTATGTATAGAGAGTGGACTAATTCATTCTTACTGAGTCATGCTATAGAAACTAATTGTTCTACGTACTTATCTTAATATAAGCTCACGCATGGGATTGAAGTGCCTACATAAGAAAAACTTATCTTAATTGTTCTACGTACTTATCTTAATATAATAGTCATTGTTACTTGTTATCAAATAACATAATATTACTATACATCCTTACTTCTAATCATATCACGTGTTTCATGTTTGCATTGTTTCTACTCTCTTAATTATAAAGTAATAAGCTAGTAGCAATACAAGGTTAACCATAGTTGATCACACATTAAATTTAACACTCTTTAAAGTTATCTATATTAGTCAACTAGCCAATCAATTAAAATAATTGAATTAAATAAATACTAGAATAAACAAAAATCAAGGTTTCTAATTAATTAAAAATAGAGGGTCTTGCATCTCTCTTTTCTATTAATGACCCATTGCCCTCTTAATTACACTTAGGTTATGAGATGAAGATGGAGGCATTGAGATATGCAAAATGGAGGAAGCAAGGTTTAAAATTTAGAATTTGATATTGGAAGAATAAGGATCGAATGAGAATGAAATGAGAATAAGTTGAGATTTATAACCCTTGAAGTTTTGGAGAAGACAACCATGGTTTTTTGTTATTGATTTTTTTATAGAAAAAAAACTTGTTAGTTATCCAATATAATCAAGCCATGTGTAAGCAAAAATCCATGTCAACAATTTTTTGGTCAAAATAATCAAGAGGAGCCATGAAATGCATAAGAGGGCAAACGTGTGGGGTTAAAATTGCACGTTTGAAACTTAGGGGGCCAAAATCGCACAATTAGGAAACCTGGGGGGCCAAAATTGCAATTTAGCCTTTTTTAACTAAATTTTCTATAAATATTTCTATTTTTCTTATTTTTATGGATAGATTAATATTTTTATCTTGTTCCAATTTATGTATATACTTTTTATAGAGTAAAATTACTATAAAGGATATAAAATTTGAAAAAGTATTAAAATTAATAAGAATAAATTAGTAAATTTGATAGTAATGAATTTTATTATATTAATTAAAATTAGAAGTATGTATTAAGATTACTTGGTCCAAAATAAATGTACAAAGATTTATAGTGTATGATAGATCCCCATAGGCAGGACAAGAGGAATGACTTGTTTCAAAATATGCGTCTCTTTCATAATATGAAATTCAAGTTAATAGAGTGTAATCTTACATGATTATATGTGATTAATCATGTGATGCGTAAAATGTTACTCTAAAAAATAAAAACCATAAATTAGTGCAATCTTTCATTTGGAATAATTTTTGGTAATTAAAAAATTTGGTGAGTTGCCGTAATTTTATTTTGGTGAGTTGGATCTTTGAGGCTCATCACAAGTGAGTGCATATTTTAAAATTCAAAAATTACTAGTAGAAATTGGACTTACATCTTTGTATCGGTTGATTCTCCGGTATGACCTGTATAGGTCATGTACCGTGCATGACCTCCTTCTTTTTTTCAAAGTAAATATAAACCATTAAATTATATATGTTATTTAATTGAATGGTAGTGATTGATATTAGAGTTGATCCGATAAAATTTATATGGTTGAAAAAAAAGTGAAATTTGTAGTATCATTTAAAAAGGATGATTTAGGTATCATTTGTCCTGTCAGCTAACAAAATTCAATTGGTATCAGAGTAGACACCCTAACCTGTTGGACGAGCTCCAGGGAGATAAATTTAGAATTTTCCTCAATAGACACATTTTCTTCAGCTGCATTGTTATCTTCTGATGTGTTAGTCAGAAACATCTATTTCCTGCTCACCTTGTGTCAAGGATGTGTCAACATCGGCACACCATCAGGTTTTTTTTTAAAACAATAATAGGAGTAATTAATAACACTAACCTGGTAGAAACAAAAAAGAGAAGAAAAAGCAGCGTTCAGTTGGGCTAGTTGGGCTACTACATGAGGTGAGATTTCAATTGGGTTTAGGGACAAAATCATTGGATAAGGTACAAATTAAAATATCCAGGGGTGCAAGTGCAAAATATATTGGAATATTATGAATAAATATGAAAAATCCAGGGTGTGCACTTAGTGGATCCGCCCCTGCCCTCTACTAGTCAATCAATATTATAAAATGAACTATACAAAAGTTTTCGTTTTTACTTTTAATGCATTCATTCATATTTGTCACCTCTATTCTTCCACTTTTTCACTTTTAATATTTAAAACACACTCTAAAATGATTTGGACATTCAGAAATTATTTTTCTTTAAAAAAAAAATACAGTAACGAAAATCAAAAACTCGTGAACTTATAGGAACAAATTGATTATTTAAGTCTAGTAATAATGATATTTTTTGGATAGTACTTAAGATATGTAATACACTTGATTTAATAATTTTTATTTTTAATAATATGAATGTTTGCTTTATTTTCAATTTTAGTTAAGTTTACATATTTTTTATTTATATATTTAATTTTAAATTTAATTTTTTATTGAAGTATCTTGATCATATTGTATCTTAAATTTTAAAGCATATCGTCGTATCATTGTCGTGTTATTTCGTATTGTATTAAGTATATGGGCATCTTAGGATATATAGTCATGAAAATTTTCTTTTGATTTAATAATTACTAAATATTAAAGAACACCTAAATCCCCAATTCCATTGATACTTATTTCAGTATTTAAATTAATGTTTTTTCTTATTTTTTTTAATTATTTTATATGAAAATAACTTGCCATATTTAAAAAATTAAAAAATGATGTGGCTGCCACATCATCATAATAGATGAGTCCGGTAAATTTAATGAGGTGGTGTGTCATCTAAATTGAAGAAGAAAATAAGAGGGGACTAAAGGTTTGAAATTTGAAAAATAGGGAGACTAAAATTGTGAAAAATAAAATAAAAAGACCAAAATTGTGGATTTAGTAAAATAAGCTTCTATTTTGTATATATTTTTTTTTATAGGTCTATTTTATTTATCTAATAACTCAAAAAAATGGAAAGATGATAGTGGGTGGATGGAAAGGTCTAAACCAACACCCAAATACAAATACCATTTAAGTAAAACTATATACTTGAAAAATAAAGCTTACAATCTGAATTTAATTTGTATATACATTAAAGTTTCATTAAAGAAGGTAACCACATGGTTTCACATATACTATATGAATCAATTTGAGAACTGCTAAATGGTGCGACAATCTCCTGTGCGTGCGTGCAAGTGCTACTTTCCACGACGCGTGCAAGTGCTACTTTCCACATGCTAAGCTTCAACTCCATATTTATTAATTAAATAATTAAAAATAAATAATCAAAGAGTTAAACACTCTTTGTAGAACTGATTAAAAAGTAAAACACCTTCATAAAACATAGATTAAATGTCCAATTTCTTTCCCAACCCCTAATTAAACCGGTGTAACATTTGAGACCGCTCAATAACACTTTAACGAATACAATTTTTACAAAATTCACTATTGGACTGAAAAGTATATGTCATATAGATCATCTATGTTGAGTTTTACAAAAATTTAAAATTGTTTTAGATGTTATCGAGACACATAAATATTAATGATATTTTATAAAAACGCATCAGTCCTAGCTCAACTGGCAAAATATGCCGAAATTGTTAGACGGAACATCGTGATCCGGATTCGAATCTGGGATCTCACAATTATGTGAGTTTAATTTCAATGGATTACCATTTCATCTAAGACAAAAAAAAAACGCATAAACCGTTAATCTTTTTGTATCTCGATAACATATCAAACAATTTTAGATTTTTGTAAAACTCGACATAAATGATATATATGGTATAAACTTTCAATCCAACGGTGGATTATGTAAAAATTGTATTCGTTAAAGTGTTAATGCGTTATTGAGCGGTGTAATATTATTCAAATCTCACACCGATATAATTTGATTCATCCTCTTATTTTATAGTGTTTTTTATAATATTACTATTTAATAAAAAAATTACAATTTTAAATATGGATATCTAAAAACCGATCCAAATTAAACCGCGTAAAATTGGATCAGATTGAATCAATTATTTTTTATTTGCCATCCAAAATGGAACCGCGAATAATTTTAATGTTAAATCGGATAAGTTTTTTTCTCAAAATCGATCCAAACCGAACTATGAACATGAGTCGGATAATCTTTTTCAAAGATGCTGGTTACCATGAGTCGGTTGGTGAAACAATCATGAAAGTAATTGGCGTTTGGAAAAAAAATTAACAATATCTTTTTGAGTAAAAAAATCACAAAAAAGTGGAAAGTAAAATCAAGCCACGTTCGCACGGTTTCGCGTAAACTTCTGTCGCACCATTAATCATTTTCCAATCAATTTTTTTTCAAAATTGTATTATATATATGTGCACTATAAAAAAGTATATTGTATATATACACTCAGAATATATTGTATACATTCTAGAGAAAAAAGATATGGAGAATTATTTGTATTTAATATTTAAAAATGGTTCATTATTTGTATTTAATATTCATATAGGCGCAAGATTGATTATTATCAATTATATTTAAAATTATGTTCGAGAGGTTTTAGATATTCAAATGTAAGAGCTTGAGTTAATTTAAGATGACAAGTTTAAATTTTGTAAGAGACTGTTATAAAATATTCCTTAGTATTTCTATTAGAAGTAATCATTTCTATTAGTAGTAATATAAAATATTCCTTTGTAAGGGAATTATTTGTATTTAATATTTAAAAATGGTTAAATTTTTGTATTTAATATTCATTTCGGCACAGATTGATTATTATCAATTATATTTAAAATTATGTTCGAGAGGTTTTAGATATTCAAAAGTAAGAGCTTGAGTTAATTTCAGAAGACAAGTTTAAATTTCAGAAGACAAGTTTAATTTCAGAAGCATGTATTTAATATTTCTTTTTTTTTTTTGGTCATGTATTCCTTAGTATTTCTATTAGTAGTAATAATTTCTGCTTTTTTAATTTAAATAGTTTTTTTGAAGAAATTTAAATATATATATTTAAAAAGTATACACATATCAATGGAAATTATTAAAAAATTTAAATTATTGAAAAAATAAGAGGGGACTAAAGGTTTGAAATTTGAAAAATAGGAAGACTAAAATTGTGAAAAATAAAGTAGAAAGACCAAAATTGTGGATTTACTAAAATAAAAGAATCAAAATTGCATTTAAGCAATAAAAAAAAAAAGTATAACCAAATGCATGGTTACAAAAGTTTGATTACAATATGTTAGTATAGGACGGATTCTAGCGTACGAGGCCAAGACATATCCCCTACCAGTAAGAGACCAAAATACCTGTTATAATAGGTGGAACCGGTAACAGGAAATAATAATTTGATTTACATCAATACCTTTTTAAATTCAACACTTTAAATACAAATATCTTTAATAAGAGGAGGGATCAATTGACTCCAAGAGTAACTCATTAGAGTTACTCCAAATCTTAGCCTTTAATCTTAATATTAATTGGTGGTTAGGATTGATTCATAATAATTACTAAAGTGAGACTTATTTCATTTATGCACATGAATACCATGGATTGTTTCTCCAAAACATACTTTAAATAGAATGAATTAATTATAGCAATTTTTTTATCATAAACAATTTTTTTTATCAACAAAGATATATATTATAGCAATTGACTCCAAATATAATTTAATAAACAGATTTACAATTTGGGTTGCAGTATTTTTTATAAACAGATTTTTTTAAAACAACAAACATACACATTAAAAACATATATATACCATGTTTTTTAATTTTAAAAAAAAGAAGACATATATGCTTTACATTTATATACCATACATATTTATAAATAATATTTTCTATGTACATGATTATTTTAAAAAACCAATTATATTTTCTTAAAATATAAATAATAATATCTCGTTAATATATAACATAAACAGATAAATTATAAAATATTTTGTAGTAATTTTCGTCTAGGCCTGACAAAGTCAATTTTATTTTTTACTTTGACTCATTTTTTTAATTAAAAAAAATCTGTTTATGATAAAAAATTTGTTATAATTAATTCATTCTATTTAAAGTATGTTTTGGAGAAACAATCTATAGGATCATGTGCATAAATGAAATAAGTCTCATTGTAGTAATTATTATAAATCAATCCTAACCACAATTTAATATTAAGATTAAAGGCTAAGATTTGGAGTAACTCTAATGAGTTACTCTTGGAGTCAATTGATCCCTCCTCCTTTAATAAATACAAAACTTTATTCACAAAAATGCAAAGTTAAAAATTGTTATTCTTTAACCCAAAAAATATCTCGAGATTCCGACTAATAATAACTAGTTTAGTCTTACCGGGTTAAAATATATTGAGATTCCTACTAATAATAACTATTTTAGTCTTACCGGGTTAAAATATATCGAGATTCCGACTAATAGTAACTAGTTAAGTCTTACCGGGTTAAAAAATATCGAGATTCCTACTAATAATAACTAGTTTAGTCTTACCGGGTTAAAATATATTGAGATTCCGACTAATAATAACTAGTTAAGTCTTACTGGGTTAAAATATATTGAAATTCCGACTAATAATAACTAGTTAAGTCTTACCGGGTTAAAATATCTCGAGATTCCGACTAATAATAACTAGTTAAGTCTTACCGGGTTAAAATATATCGAGATTCCTACTAATAATAACTAGTTTAGTCTTACCGGGTTAAAATATATTGAGATTCCGACTAATAATAACTAGTTAAGTCTTACCGGGTTAAAATATATTGAGATTCCGACTAATAATAACTAGTTAAGTCTTACCGGGTTAAAATATATTGAGATTCCGACTAATAATAACTAGTTAAGTCTTACCGGGTTAAAATATCTCGAGATTCCGACTAATAATAACTAGTTAAGTCTTACCGGGTAAAAATATATCGAGATTCCTACTAATAATAACTAGTTTAGTCTTACCGGGTTAAAATATATTGAGATTCCGACTAATAATAACTAGTTTAGTCTTACCGGGTTAAAATATATTGAGATTCCTACTAATAATAACTATTTTAGTCTTATCGGGTTAAAATATATCAATAATAACTATTTTAGTCTTACCGGGTTAAAATATATTGAGATTCCGATTAATAATAACTAGTTAAGTCTTACCGGGTTAAAATATCTCGAGATTCCGACTAATAATAACTAGTTTAGTCTTACCGGGTTAAAATATATTGAGATTCTTACTAATAATAACTATTTTAGTCTTACCGGGTTAAAATATCTATACTAATATATAAAGGGGATACAAATTTTTGGGATGGCTTTTTTGTTATTCCAATTTTACCCTTAAAAAATAATTTCCACATAAAAATAGATTTTCAGTTTTTTTTTTATAGTAAAAATAAAAAATTCTTCTTAAAAACTAACCACAACAAAAAAAGGAGGTTACGTAGTTATCAATTAACAAAGTCCAATAAAAAAGGAGATTAAGTAGTTATTTATATTTGCACAATACAGAATATCGATCGCACACGAAGAAAAAAAAATCGATTACACAAACGGGCACGGAACGTGCCCGTTTGGCGGCTAGTATCAATAATAACTATTTTAGTCTTACCGGGTTAAAATATATTGAGATTCCGACTAATAATAACTAGTTAAGTCTTACCGGGTTAAAATATCTCGAGATTCCGACTAATAATAACTAGTTTAGTCTTACCGGGTTAAAATATCTCGAGATTCCTACTAATAATAACTATTTTAGTCTTACCGGGTTAAAATATATCGAGATTCCTACTAATAATAACTAGTTTAGTCTTACCGGGTTAAAATATATTGAGATTCCGACTAATAATAACTAGTTAAGTCTTACCGGGTTAAAATATATTGAGATTCCGACTAATAATAACTAGTTAAGTCTTACCGGGTTAAAATATATTGAGATTCCGACTAATAATAACTAGTTAAGTCTTACCGGGTTAAAATATCTCGAGATTCCGACTAATAATAACTAGTTAAGTCTTACCGGGTAAAAATATATCGAGATTCCTACTAATAATAACTAGTTTAGTCTTACCGGGTTAAAATATATTGAGATTCCGACTAATAATAACTAGTTTAGTCTTACCGGGTTAAAATATATTGAGATTCCTACTAATAATAACTATTTTAGTCTTATCGGGTTAAAATATATCAATAATAACTATTTTAGTCTTACCGGGTTAAAATATATTGAGATTCCGATTAATAATAACTAGTTAAGTCTTACCGGGTTAAAATATCTCGAGATTCCGACTAATAATAACTAGTTTAGTCTTACCGGGTTAAAATATATTGAGATTCTTACTAATAATAACTATTTTAGTCTTACCGGGTTAAAATATCTATACTAATATATAAAGGGGATACAAATTTTTGGGATGGCTTTTTTGTTATTCCAATTTTACCCTTAAAAAATAATTTCCACATAAAAATAGATTTTCAGTTTTTTTTTTATAGTAAAAATAAAAAATTCTTCTTAAAAACTAACCACAACAAAAAAAGGAGGTTACGTAGTTATCAATTAACAAAGTCCAATAAAAAAGGAGATTAAGTAGTTATTTATATTTGCACAATACAGAATATCGATCGCACACGAAGAAAAAAAAATCGATTACACAAACGGGCACGGAACGTGCCCGTTTGGCGGCTAGTATCAATAATAACTATTTTAGTCTTACCGGGTTAAAATATATTGAGATTCCGACTAATAATAACTAGTTAAGTCTTACCGGGTTAAAATATCTCGAGATTCCGACTAATAATAACTAGTTTAGTCTTACCGGGTTAAAATATCTCGAGATTCCTACTAATAATAACTATTTTAGTCTTACCGGGTTAAAATATATCGAGATTCCTACTAATAATAACTATTTTAGGCTTACCGGGTTAAAATATATTGAGATTCCGACTAATAATAACTAGTTAAGTCTTACCTGGTTAAAATATATTGAGATTCCGACTAATAATAACTAGTTAAGTCTTACCGGGTTAAAATATATTGAGATTCCGATTAATAATAACTAGTTAAGTCTTACCGGGTTAAAATATCTCGAGATTCCGACTAATAATAACTAGTTTAGTCTTACCGGGTTAAAATATATTGAGATTCCTACTAATAATATGAATAGCAATACAGATGCTAGAAATTGACTACTTCCAATTAATTAATATGAGTATGTAAATTGTTGGTGTGTCAATCAATTTAACATTGAAACTCACTTTCTTAATATCCGTATTTTATCAAACTACATCTTATAAAAAAGGACCGGAGAAATAATGTAATTAAACCACTTATGAATATGGACAAAACTTATATGCATTGCTTTAGATGCAGTTTGTTCTGTTCCTCTCACAAAAAGGTAGTTTTTATTTCTTTTTAATTAAAAAATAAAAGAAAACTGTTTTTAAATAAAAACAACTACCTCATTGTATCCAGCGCAGTAAAAAATGTGTATATGAGTACATAAGTTTGGTCCTAATTATAAATCAAGTCAATTAACTCTGTTAGTGAATTAATTACATTGGTGTGGTGCGGTATTTACACATTGGAAAATGAGAAACATAAATCGATGACAGCGAAGAAGATTTAAGAATTCCCTAAATTTAGGTTTTTGTTGCAGGATTGGGGGTATTATTGACATTAACAATTTAAGTTATAATTCTTTCAAATCTTAAAAAACCTTAATAAATATTTAATATAGTTTTTATTTGAATAAAACTATTATTTCAGTTAAATATTTTATCTTTAACAAAAACAAAATTAGGGAATTAAAAAATGATTCAAAACCTACTACTGGACTGTAGCAAAAGGTTCCTGGTAGTTGATCCAGGACGTTCAATGCACTTTCCACACATCTTGTGGATAAAATCCAGTCTCCTACTGATAGGGGATATGTTTTGGCCTCGTACGCTAGAATCCGTCGTTAGTATAGAATATATGATTCTTAACACTCCTCCCTTGTTGGAATCCTCATCCACATATTCTTCACTTAAAACGTCTTTTCTTTTGTTTCCACAAAATTAACAAAGAAACACAAAATCTACTCATTCATCCACTCATCATGAAAGGTATGAGACGAAAAAATCCACACCTCCTTTTCATTTAACCCTTTATCATACACATATCCAAACCAATTTCGACAGAAAAGCTAAAAAGTTAACCATCTAACAAGCATTCTTGGAAAATTCTTATCTATTTCTATAATAGTCATTATGTGTCTCATTGTGCATGGATCTTTAAAGGACTTTTCTTTTATTATTATAGAAACAAATGGACCACCAGTTCCTCATACATAATGCTATTAGTAATTACTTATTGTGTTACATTTCTGATATATATAAACAACTTAACTTATAGTTGATCACTTTGTCATATGAAAATGCTCTTGTTAAGTATCATTGCAACTTTTGAAACTCTTTTCGACTTAGAAAGATTCCAAACACATAATTTCCACTAAGAAAATTGATTGTTTGTTGTAAATAAATATAGAACTCATCTATTTCCATAATTACTACTTCCCATAAGATTGGTTCCTTCATGAAGTTTTTCTCTTGGTGGTAAAGTGTGGAAGTGCGTTTCATTTGGTGCTAAGTAAATGACTCAAATTATATCAATAAGGGCTGTTTTAGGGTCTTCCATCAAACAAAATAATGTGTAGATTCTTTGCACCAAAAGAGAAACAATAGTAAAAAATTAGCATTTCTATAACTGTGTTATTAATTTTTTTTCTAGAGAAAGACTATATACACAGAACATTTATAACTGTAGTGGCCTTATAAAAGCTTAACCATCTAATCTGACAAATATTTTTTGGAAAATTCTTATCTATTTCTACAATGGCATAAGTGGCATATACATTAAATTGATCAAAGTATATGTCAACTCTTTGATTTGGATTTGTTGAGAGAAGAGTTATTTGGATTGTGGAGTTAATGAGTTGTCCAGAGAGGGTTATGTTTTGGATTTCCAGTTGTTGGATCGAGAATGTTGGTTTCTTAGGTTTAAAACGTACTAAGAGAAAAATAGCAAGGAGAAGAAGGAAAATAGTAATGAGAATGGTTCAGCAATTACAAAAATATTTTTTGCACTCTCTTGGAGACAAATAAAGTTGGCCTAAAATAAGGAGAATTATGACAGTGCCTACCTTTTTTCACCAACAAAGTTGTCAACAATATGAAAGTTAATGTGCATGTGCAACAAAGAGTGCAGTCAGTTGCTCTAATTGGTTGGGTGCCTCCTAAAGAGAACTTTGTGAAGTTAAATACTGATGGTGCATCGAATAATAATAATGTTGCTGGCTGCGGTATTCTTGTGCGTGGCTGGGAGGGCGATTGGTTGGGAGGTTTTGCCAAGTATGTGGGACTTAATGTTGATTCCTTAGCATTGGTGAATATCATTAAGAATAGGGCCTGCCATAGTGCAGATGGAGGAATGATAATGAAGCATATTTGGAGGATGATGGATAGAGATTGGGAAGTTGAAGTCTCTCATATATATAGAGAAGCAAATAAGTGGGCTGATACTTTGGCAAAAGTTGGTTGTAACCTTGATTTGGAACTCCAAATCTTTGAGATATGTCCTTTTTTATATTTATGAAAGTCGCTTCCCACCATGTTAAGCATTGCCTTGATTGTTGATAAAACTGAAATTTCATCTCCATTAGCTCCAATTAATGCCGTGTAACTTTTTGAAGGTATCAAACAAATTTGTCAAAAGGTAATGTGCATGCATATTATTATTACGGAAAAAATGTTATTTCAATGATGAATTATTTTTGCTGAACCCTAAATAGTTTGTGTTATTTTTGCCGGCCATTTATACTTTTTGAGAGGGTTAATATGTCAATTATTGATCCACAAGGTTTTCTTTTTTATTTTCTTTCTTCCAATTTCTCTTTTAATTATTAAGTGGTAATTAAAAATTAAGTTTAAAGGTCTTTTCTATAAAAATACTACTCATGTCAATTAAAATACTCTTAAAATAATAAGAAACTAAAATAGAAATTGTTATCATCCAACATTTTCAATAGTTTAAAATTTAGTTATAATATTTATTTATTTTATAACCCGGACGCATGTACGCACACGCGAATGCACGCACGCACATAGAAACACACTAAGTAAAAAATAGTTTTATAATTAAGTGGGTGATTCTCAAAATATGATAAACAACATCTCTATTTAAATAAAACATGTTTCACCGTTTTAAGGCATACAATACCACATCAAACTTCACAATAATTTCATTTGTTTGCTTTTTCTATTGTTTTTTATCACTCGGATTAACACTAAACGAACAGAAATAAATAGGACTGCAGTACCACACACACTATCATTTATTTATATTTCTCTAAGATTTGATAAAGTTGTACTGTAATTTTAAAACTATTCCTAAAACTAAAATGGAAGACAAAAGCTTAAATTTGTATTCCTCACCAAGTAAGTTTCTTTATGAAAATGTTTTACAAGATGATAAAATACCACAAAAGAAAAGTCCTTTAAAGATCCGTTTACAATGAGACCAATAATGAACATTGTAGAAATAGATAAGAATTTTCCAAAAAATGTTTGTTAGATTATATGGTTAAGCTTTTATAAGGCCACTACAGTTATAGAGAGAAAACTTCTTTATATTAGTTTAATTGGTAATGGTGTGTTGGATCCATCGATTAGTTATGAAATGGGTCAAGACATAATTTTTGGAGAATTAAGTTTGGCTATTCAAGCAAATGGGCAGCTTCATTGGAAATTTCCTAATTGGATGTCTCCTCCTTATCCAATCAGCCTTAGTTGTGTCTCACAAGTTTATTTGAAAGAAAATACACCATATATGAGTTCATTGCATGAATGTAACGTTTCTCTATAATTATTTTTATGGTCTAGTATTGTTAAGAAAATGTATCTCAATAAGTTGTTAACTGTATCGTGGAATTTTATTATTTCTGTTTAATATAAAGATGTTTATTTCAAATGCATTTGGAGTTACATTTCTGATATATATATATATATATATATATATATATATATATATATATATATATAATTTGATGCTTTATTCTATTTATTTCAAGTTGAATCATTTTAAAAGCTTCGCATTTAGTCTTTTCAAGTAGATGTGTGTGTACAAACGGCATGTTACTGCTTACTGTATGTAAAATATTGAGTTTGTCCATTGTAGAGAGATTGAGATAGAGACTTCATGTTGTTTTGATAATAAGACAACATCACATTAGTATATAATGTTACCATATTTTCATAATACAAGAATATCTTAGTTATTATTACCTTTTCATTTATAGTCCTATATATCCTAATATTAACGTTTGAGTAACAGAACCATTAAAACCATACTATTTTCAAATTATAGGAATCAAAAGCCAAAAAATAAAAAAGTAAAAGAACTAATGAAATAGGTATACAAAAATAATCTAACTAGTTAGCATAATAGAATACATGTATCACACGTTAGCAAAATAGAATAAGTGTACAGACAGACACCAAAATATGTTACATAAATCGTTTTAATCATAAAATTATTGACGTCAGTTCAATAAACTTGCATTTAATTTTGTTGTTTTATCAAACTTGTATCACTTAAGTCATTAAGTCAATAATCAAGGAAAGTGACCATGAATGTTATCCTTTTGATGTGGTGCACATGTATTCTTAACATAAATTTTATTTTGACAACGATTAGGTTGTCGGACACAGTATAAGACAACGATCCACCTATTGTTCCTTGGCTGGGTACCGTGTGCATACTTGACAACAATTTTAAGTTGTACAAATAATGCACCTCTATTCTTAATTTGGTGGTAGAGAAAGGGTTGAAAAACCACAATATTTCTGTGTTAGAAATGCATTCAGATTAGTTCAACATTTCACCTAATAGGACAACCATATTCATAGAGTGGACATGCTTTAATGGAATTACATGTAAAACGTTGTAACAAGACCTATGATTCATTTCAGACCTTCAATTGTCAAACTTAAATAACCTGAAAATGCTAAAACTAACAATAGTAACTGTTGAAAGGACAATAGCCAGGGATAATATCCAACATTCATTCATGTTTGATACAAACAATACCAATATGGTAGCATCAAGTTCAGTCTAGTTTAAGCCTCTCCTACAGAATAACCAAACTGATAAAAAACCAATAACAACTCTGGTACAATAATTATCCATTAAACAATTCAAATACCCTCAACCATAATTCCAATGTTTGCTATAAGTTAACTTATCAATTGTCCACTATTTTTTATCAAATAGAACCTAAAACATATTTGTGACTAATAATTAACAAACACTACTTCTAAAAATGCATAGCTAGAGATACAGCTCTTGAGAGATGAATGCTCTTTTTTTTGTTGGCAAAGTTAGATGTCATTGAACTGTGAAAAATGTGAAACAGCTGTGTGTGGTCTTGTGGAAAAGAGATATGCAAGTAAGACAAACGGTAATAATACGTGTCATAATAAAAAAGAATAAAAAAGGCAAGTTGTAAGTGCCATGCCACGTCGTTTTGCGAAGGTCTCGTGAAAATAAGTTTCGCGAGATTGAGCATTACCCAAATTAAAATGATACAAATATATCATACAATATGATACTGCACGATTTTTATTGAAAGAAGAGGATGGGGTGATAACTTAAAACTAATAAAGGATGAAGGGTGTGATTAAGAAAAGAAAAGCAAAGCTACTCAAAAGGGAAAATGGCACGATAGCTGTTGTCGTCACACTCGCACGACTAATTTCTTTCTAACTGTATACCACGTACGTTATTATTAGATGCATATATATATCAGGCTCAAGATGAGCAAAGGGGCAACAAAACAGAAAGATCCAATTACCAACTAAAACAACCAGCAAGTCTTAAGAAAGACAGCAGAACAAAGAACAAAAGCAACAAATCCAGCCATAAGACAATAACATACCCCATTACAAGCCAACAGCAGCAAAACAAAATAACAGATCAAAATCACACGCCACAACACAGCAGAACAGCAACACAGGGACTGCAACAGACAAAGGTCGGGACAGAAATTCAGCCGGCACAACCAAAAACACTATTTCGAATCGAGGCAAATATTCGGCTCCACACACCATTCATATAAAAGACAAGGAGACGGCAAAAGACACGGATTCTTTGCCACTCTACCCACAAACCACTTCCAAGATTGGAATTTCACATGCTCTATCACCTCTTCAAACACCACTTCCATCATATTGATATTGATATTGATATACCTTCTTTTCATTTTGATATTGTTGGTGAAAAAAGGTAGGTACTGTCATAATTCTCCTTATTTTAGGCCAACTTTATTTGTAACAATACATAATGTCTCCAAGAGAGTGCAAAAAATATTTTTGTAATTGCTTAACCGTTCTCATTACTATTTTCCTTCTTCTCCTTGCTATTTTTCTCTTAGTACGTTTTAAACCTAAGAAACCAACATTCTCCATCCAACAACTAGAAATCCAAAACATAACTATCTCTGGACAACTCATTAACTCCAAAATCCAAATAACTCTTCTCTCAACAAATCCAAATCAAAGAGTTGGCATATACTTTGATCAATTTAATGTATATGCCACTTTTAACAACACAAAAATAACCGGTGAGACAATTATAAAATCATTTACCCAAAGAGAACTAGAGAGAAAACTTCTTTATATTAGTTTAATTGGTAATGGTGTGTTGGATCCATCGATTAGTTATGAAATGGGTCAAGACATAATTTTTGGAGAATTAAGTTTGGCTATTCAAGCAAATGGGCAGCTTCATTGGAAATTTCCTAATTGGATGTCTCCTCCTTATCCAATCAGCATTAGTTGTGTCTCAGAAGTTTTTTTGAAAGAAAATACACCATATATGAGTTCATTGCATGAATGTAACGTTTCTCTATAATTATTTTTATGGTCTATTATTGTTAAGAAAATGTATCTCAATAAGAAAATGTTATCCCTCTCAATTGTTCCACCATTTAACCATGGAGAAGGAACGACAGATATGTTGTCATCTAGTTTAATTGGGAATGGTGTGATTGTTATGCCTTCAATCAGCAATGATTTGAGTCAAGCTCGAACTTATGGAAGTTTGAGTTTGACAATTTTATGCAAAACTAAAGATGGAAAGTTGATGGTTGGATGTCAGGTCCGTGTAATATTCATGTGACCTGCGATTCTATTGATGATCGGATGAGAGTGTGCACGTGTGCATGCATGCGTGCATGTATTAAGAAAAATAGGGCTGCAAATTTAAACGGTGCTGCTGAGTGTAGATTACATACCTTTTCATTTAGTCAAAAAATAATCTTGCTTAATAATAAAGAATTACAACTATTGAAGTCATTTGGGCTCATCTTTTTAACACTCACACACCTTAAGTGGTTTCTCCACCATTACTACTTTTTCCTCATACGTTTATGCAGCTTTAAAAGTTGACATTTAATGGTAACAACATGATTGACTTAATGTAGAATGTTAGACAGTGGTAGAACGTGGAAAGAAGTGTGTAGAGTGTTACATGCATGCATGCATGCATATACCACTATCTTAATTATAGTAGTATACGCTTTGTGCTTCGTCAGAAATGCACTGATCGTACAATTGCTTTATTTTTTATGGAAACAAGTACAACTGTAAAAGTACTAGCTATAATTTTCACCATGTATCCTAAGTTAAGGAAGCATTTCTATCATACAAATTTAATTCTAAAAGTATAATTATGTAATAATAATAACTGTTATAAAAGAAACTAAATAAAAACTTTCAATATATATATATATCAAAGTATAAAGCTAGAAAATATGTGCTGAAATGTACCGATCACTATATAAACTGAAAAAGCTTGGGGGAATTAATGCCAATCACACCCAAAGAAGAACATTTTCATTCCTTTACGAATCAAAATTAAAACTATTAATTCCATTCCCAGATGGACACAATCAGAATTAATTTCAAAAGTCAGAATCCTAATCCTAATACCAACCAAATTCCATCACTTATCATCTACCTTCATCACCAAACCATTGCTACCATTACCAATCCTTCTTCCAACCTCCATTTATCGCACACCACAATCAAACAAACATCATCATCATCGCAACCACCACCACTACTCATAACCACCAGAGTCGAGTTTGTGGTGGAGAGGTGCACATTAAGTGAATATAGAAAAAGAGAGTGTGAGATAGTAAAATGAAGAATAGGCCAAGTGGTCTTAATAATAGTAAAGGAAGGGTGTGGAATAGAAATTTTGTAAAGAAATAGATAAAAAGAAACGGAATTTTATGACTTTGGGAATAAGTTAACATAGCGGTGTTTATGGAAAAGAATTTCCTGAAGTAACTGCAGGACAGAAATTTTCTTGTTGTAAAGGTAGTGTGTGTATCTTTTTTTCAAAAAAATAATAGACGAAGAAATATCAAAATATCAGTGTTAGGTTTTTGATCAAATAATATAAAAAATTGTTATTTTTTTATATTCATGGATTTATACGAATACCGTGAGGATGGGGATGTGGAAGAATATCTTCCGATGGTGGCGAACATGGACAGGGAACAGGTGCAGAGCTGCCTATAGGCAGGAGAACTATGTTATATGTAACGCTCCGAAAATTAGGATTATATATTTTATTTTGGATTTTTAGTTAAAATATAGTTATTGTATTAGGACTTGAAAGTTTTAGTGTGTTTGTGTGCTAATTAATTGTTCTAGCGTGATTAAATAATTGATTAATGGGAATTTGGAGTCGAGAGGACAAGATAAGGAATATAAATTAATTAGTTATAATTAGAAGGTTTTTAGTAAAAGTAAATAAGAAGAGTTTGTGATGGGGAGGTGCACATTAAGTGAATATAGAAAAAAAAAAGAGTGTGAGATAGTAAAAAGAAGATTGGGCCTAGTGGTGTTAATAATAGTAAAGGAGTGGTGTGGAATAGAAATTTTGTAGAGAAATAGATAAAAAGAATCAAATTTTTATGACTTTGGGAATAAGTTAACATAGTGGTTTTCATGGAAAAGGATTTCCTGCAGTAACTGCATGACAGAGAAATTTTCTTGCAGTAAAGGTGGTGTGTGTATGTATGTGTCTTTTTTTATAAAAAATATAGATGAAGAAATATCAAAATACCAATGTTAGGTTTTTGATCAAATAATATAAAAAATAGTTATTTTTTATTTTCTTGAATTTCTGCGAATACCGTGAGGATGTGGAAGAATATCTTCCAATGGTGGCGAACATGGACAGCGAATAGGTGTGGAGCTACCTATAGGCGGGAGGGCCACAACGCGTTGCAAGATTTCAATTTTTAATAAGTATATATACATATACTTTGCTAGAAGTTACGTTATATGCAGAGGCGAATCCACCGCCCAGCAAGGCTGGGCATGTGCCCAGGCTTGACCCACTCCAATTTTTTTATTTTATATATTTAGGGTTCTTATTTTAATCTAAAATTTCGAAGTTTGAGTAAGAATTAGTTAAATTTAAGTGTATATTCATAATCCTGATGAAATTATGAGCAAAATGGTATATTTACATGCCCAATTTGGTGCAAGAAATGGAAAAAACGATTTTTGAGGTTTTGGTGAGAGGTTGAAGATGATGAACAGTGACACAAACTATTTTTTAATATATTTATTAGTTAAGTTGTCTAATGTCACTAGATATGTGTTGGTCCAGTGGTTTGTATTTCTGTTGAGCATGGAAAGGTCTTGGGTTCAACTCTCACTTTCTCCCTTTATTTTTTTACTTCATTTTTTTTTATTGTTTATATACATTATTAAAAATACTAAAAATATCAACTTTGTTTATAGTAAAAAATGTATTATTATTGTTTTTCTTTGATTTTAATTTTTTACCTCATGCTTAAATATAACCCAAAATACTAAAAAAAATATGTTTGATTGCTTTTGTATTAATCTGAAATATGCAAAATATGTTGTAATTCTACTTTATTTCATATGTAGGATTGTGGGGAGGTCATGACTTTCACTTATGTAGTTATTATGAATCAAATATTTAGATTAAATCCTTAAAATTAATTACTTTTATTATAATTTTAGTATATAAATAATATATATTATTAGTTAAAAACGGTCGGATATGAATGAACTCCGATCCGAAAACCTTATACCAATAAACATCTGTGCATTTACGTTAAAACTATGCCCAGGCTTAATATTATTCCTGGCTCCGCCACTGGTTATATGTAACTTCCCGAAATTTAATATTACATATTTTATTTTAGATTTAGTTAAATTCTAGTTATTTTATTAGGACTTGAATGCTTTGGCGTGTTTGTGTGCTAATTAATTGTTCTAGCAAGACTAAATAATTGATTCATTGGAATTTGGAGTAGAGAGGACGAGATAAGGGATATAAATTAGTTAGTTATAATTAGAAGGTTTTTAGTAAAAGTAAATAAGAAGAGTTTGTCGTGGGGAGGTGCACATTAAGTGAATATAGAAAAAAGGGAGTGTGAGATAGTAAAATAAATATTGGGACTAGTGGTGTTAACAATAGTAAAGGAAGGGTGTGGAATAGATATTTTGTAAAGAAATAGATAAAATGAAACAAATATTTATGACTTTGGGAATATGTTAACATAGTGGTTTTTATGGAAAAGAATTTCCTATAGTAACTGCAGGACAAAGAAATTTTCTTGTAGTAAAGGTGGTGTGTGTGTGTGTGTATCTTTTTTTAAAAAAAACATAATAGACGAAGAAATATCAGTGTTAGATTTTTGATCAAATAATATAAAAATTTGTTATTTTTTTATATTCATGGATTTCTGCGAATACCATGAGGATGGAGATGTGGAAGAATGTCAATGGTGGGGAACATGGACAAGGAACAAGTGAAGAGCTACCTATAGACAGGAGAGCCGCAGCGCGTTGCAAATTTTCAATTTTTAATAGGTATATAAACATATTTTTTGCTAGAACTTATGTTATATGTAACGCCCCGGAATTTAGGATTATATATTTTATTTTTGATTTTTAGTTAAAATCTAGTTATTGTATTAGGACTTGAATGTTTTAGTGTGTTTGTGTGCTAATTAATTGTTCTAGCGAGATTAAATAATTGATTAATGGGAATTTGGAGTCGAGAGGACGAGATAAGGACTATAAATTAATTAGTTATAATTAGAAGGTTTTTAGTAAAAGTAATTATAATGTATATGCCACTTTTAATAACACAAAGAACTGGTGAGACAATTATAAAACCATTTACCCAAACAGAACTAGGGAGAAAACTTCTTTATATTAGTTTAATTGGTAATGGTGTGCTGGATCCATCGATTAGTTATGAAATGGGTCAAGACATAATTTCTGGAGAATTAAGTTTGGCTATTCAAGCAAATGGGCAGCTTCAATGGAAATTTCCTAATTGGATGTCTCCTCCTTATCCAATCAGCATTAGTTGTGTCTCAGAAGTTTTTTTGAAAGAAAATACACCATATATGAGTTCATTACATGAATGTAACGTTTCTCTATAATTATTTTTATGGTCTATTATTGTTAAGAAAATGTATCTCAATAAGTTGTTAATTGTATCATGGAATTTTATTATTTCTGTTGAATATAAAGATGTTTATTTCAAATGCATTTGAAGTTACATATATATATATATATATATATATATATATATTGGGAGGGATCAAATTACACCGGTGTAACGTTTGAGTAATGTTACACCGCTCAATAACGCTATAACGAATTCAAATTTTATAAAATCCACCGTTGGATTGAAAGTTTATATTGTATAGATCATCTATGTTAAGTTTTACAAAAATCTAAAATCGTTTGACATATTTTTGAGACACATTAAGATTAACGGTATTTAATAAAAACGCATAAACCGTTAATTTTGATGTGTCTCAATAACATATCAAACGATTTTAGATTTTTGTAAAACTCAACATAGATGATCTATACGATATAAATTTTCAATCCAACGGTGAATTTTGTAAAATTTGAATTGGTTAAAGTGTTATTGAGCGGTGTAACATTACTCAAATGTTACACCGGTGTAATTTGATCCCTCCCCTATATTTATATATATATATATATATATATATATATATAATTTGATGCTTTATTCTATTTATTTCAAGTTGAATCATTTTAAAAGCTTCGCATTTAGTCTTTTCACTTTAAAAATTCACTATAGTTTATTTTTCATAAATTAGGTTACCATATATATGCAATGAGCATGATGCAATTAGACATAAATGAAGATTGTATAATTTATCTTCACCGCTATATATGTATTTAATCGGATCAAATAGATGTGTGTGTACAAACGGCATGTTACTGCTTACTAGTATGTAAAATATTGAGTTTGTCTATTGTAGAGAGATTGAGATAGAGACTTCATGTTGTTTTGATAATAAGACAATATCACATTAGTATATAATGCAAGGTTGTCAAAACCGGACCGGATCGGTCGGACCGGGAACCAGACTTTAATCTGGTCCGGTTAGCGTGCAAAACCGGTCCGCGGCCGAATCGGAAAAAAACCGTGTAAACCAGTAGAAACCGGCCGGTTCGAGCGGTTCGGTGGTCTGGACTTTTTTTTTTTTTTTACTTTTTCAATTTTGTGAAACAGTGAAATATGAAACACTTTCACTTCTTTTTTCTTTTTTTTTGTTACTTTTTAAAAAATATAAAAACACCAAAACAAGATTGATTTGCAATTAACTTGCCAAGAGTATGGATTAGATGGATGAAATATCAATTTTGTGAACTTTTTGTTAAATTTGAAAGCTTTAGATTGTTAGCCATGGTGAGTGGTTATTGATACTAGATGAGGTTTCATTATGTACACAAACATAGTTCCAAAAGAAGAAGAAGAATAAACAAACATATATCAACACACTTTATCAATCAAAGAAAGTAAAGATAAGTATTTAGAGAAATTAGAAAGAAATTGAAGATGAGACTTGAGAGAATATAAATGTTGTTGTTGGTGGCTGCTATTGATAAGGATTTGCTTCTCATTTCTTTTTATTATTAGAATTTAGGTTTAGGAGAACAAGTGGGCTTGGACCAAATATTTATACATGAAACAGCCCACATCAAGATTAAATCCAACATTTTTTTTTTCCTTGACTAACCAACATATTTCTATTATACATTTATACTACTATTTTTAATTATACTAATTCATTGGATTTTGAAAATTGAAATTTAAAAGTATTTTTTAATAGTATAAAAATGTGTCCCATAAAACTACTTAATATTGAGTTATTATTAATTTATATATTAATTAAAATATATATTTAATTAAAAACAGTCCGACCCCGGTCCGACCATTAAACCTAGAACCGATAAGTTTACCAGTTCATTGATCGGTCCGGTTCTGACAAACTTGATATAATGTTACCATATTTTCATAATACAAGAATATCTTAGTTATTGTTACCTTTTCATTTATAGTCCTATATATCCTAATATTAACGTTTGAGTAACAGAACCATTAAAACCAAACTATTTTCAAATTATAGGAATCAAGAGCCAAAAAATAAAAAAGTAAAAGAAGTAATAAAATAGATATACAAAAATAATCTAACTGGTTAGTGTGTATCACACGTTAGCAAAATAGAATAAGTGTACACACAGACACCAAAGTCTGTTACATAAATCGTTTTAATCATAAAATAATTGACGTCAGTTCAATAAACTTACATTTAATTTTGTTGTTTTATCAAACTTGTATCAGTTAAGCATTATTTCAATAATCAAGGAAAATGACCATGAATGTTATCCTTTTGATGTGGTGCACATGTATTCTTAACAGAAATTTTATTTTCACAACGATTAGGTTGTCGAACACAGTATAAGACAACGATCCACCTATTGTTCCTTGGCTGGGTATCGTGTGCATACTTGACAACAATTTTAAGTTGTACAAATAATGCACCTCTATTCTTAATGTGGTGGTAGAGGAAGGGTTGAAAAACCACAATATTTCTATGTGTTAGAAATTCATTCAGATTAGTTCAACATTTCACCTAATAGGACAACCATATTCAGAGGGGACATGCTTTAATGGAATTACATGTAAAAGTTGTAACAAGACCTATGATTCATTTCAGACCTTCAATTGTCAAACTTAAATAACCTGAAAATGCTAATACTAATAATAGTAACTGTTGAAAGGACAATAGCTAGGGATAATATCCAACATTCATTCATGTTTGATACAAACAATACCAATATGGTAGCAGCAAGTTCAGTCTAGTTTAAGCCTCTCCTACAGAATAACCAAACTGATAAAAAACCAATAACAACTCTGGTACAATAATTATCCATTAAACAATTCAAATACCCTCAACCATAATTCCAATGTTTGCTATAAGTTAACTTATCAATTGTCCACTATTTTTTATCAAATAGAACCTAAAACATATTTGTGACTAATAATTAACACAAACTACTTCTAAAAATGCATAGCTAGAGATACAGCTCTTGAGAGATGAATGCTCTTTTTTTTGTTGGCAAAGTTAGATGTCATTGAACTGTGAAAAATGTGAAACAACTGTGTGTGGTCTTGTGGAAAAGAGATATGCAAGTAAGACAAATGGTAATAATACGTGTCATAATAAAAAAGAATAAAAAAGGCAAGTTGTAAGTGCCATGCCACGTCGTTTCGCGAAGGTCTCGTGAAAATAAGTTTCGCGAGATTGAGCATTAGTCAAATTAAAATGATACAAATATATCATACAATATGATACTGCACGATTTTTATTGAAAGAAGAGGATGGGGTGATAACTTATAACTAATAAAGGATGAAGGGTGTGATTAAGAAAAGAAAAGCAAAGCTACTCAAAAGGGAAAATGGCACGATAGCTGTTGTCGTCACACTCGCACGACTAGTTTCTTTCTAACTGTATACCACGTACGTTATTATTAGATGCATATATATATATATCAGGCTCAAGATGAGAAAAGGGGCAACAAAACAGAAAGATCCAATTACCAACTAAAACAACCAGCAAGTCATAAGAAAGACAGCAGAACAAAGAACAAAAGCAACAAATCCAGCCATAAGACAATAACATACCCCATTACAAGCCAACAACAGCAAAACAAAATAACAGGTCAAAATCACACGCCACAACACAGCAGAACAGCAACACAGGGACTGCAACAGACAAAGGTCGGGACAGAAATTCAGCCGGCACAACCAAAAACACTATTTCGAATCGAGGCAAATATTCGGCTCCACACACCATTCATATAAAAGACAAGGAGACGGCAAAAGACACGGATTCTTTGCCACTCTACCCACAAACCACTTCCAAGATTGGAATTTCACATGCTCTATCACCTCTTCAAACACCACTTCCATCATATTGATATTGATATTGATATACCTTCTTTTCATATTGATATTGTTGGTGAAAAAAGGTAGGTACTGTCATAATTCTCCTTATTTTAGGCCAACTTTATTTGTAACAATACATAATGTCTCCAAGAGAGTGCAAAAAATATTTTTGTAATTGCTTAACCGTTCTCATTACTAATTTCCTTCTTCTCCTTGCTATTTTTCTCTTAGTACGTTTTAAACCTAAGAAACCAACATTCTCCATCCAACAACTAGAAATCCAAAACATAACTCTCTCTGGAAACCTCATTAACTCCAAAATCCAAATAACTCTTCTCTCAACAAATCCAAATCAAAGAGTTGGCATATACTTTGATCAATTTAATGTATATGCCACTTTTAACAACACAAAAATAACCGGTGAGACAATTATAAAATCATTTACCCAAAGAGAACTAGAGAGAAAACTTCTTTATATTAGTTTAATTGGTAATGGTGTGTTGGATCCATCGATTAGTTATGAAATGGGTCAAGACATAATTTTTGGAGAATTAAGTTTGGCTATTCAATCAAATGGGCAGCTTCATTGGAAATTTCCTAATTGGATGTCTCCTCCTTATCCAATCAGCCTTAGTTGTGTCTCACAAGTTTATTTGAAAGAAAATACACCATATATGAGTTCATTGCATGAATGTAACGTTTCTCTATAATTATTTTTATGGTCTAGTATTGTTAAGAAAATGTATCTCAATAAGTTGTTAACTGTATCGTGGAATTTTATTATTTCTGTTTAATATAAAGATGTTTATTTCAAATGCATTTGGAGTTACATTTCTGATATATATATATATATATATATATATATATATATATATATATATATATATATATATATATATATATATATATATATATATATATATAATTTGATGCTTTATTCTATTTATTTCAAGTTGAATCATTTTAAAAGCTTCGCATTTAGTCTTTTCAAGTAGATGTGTGTGTACAAACGGCATGCTCCTTGGCTGGGTATCGTGTGCATACTTGACAACAATTTTAAGTTGTACAAATAATGCACCTCTATTCTTAATTTGGTGGTAGAGGAAGGGTTGAAAAACCACAATATTTCTATGTGTTAGAAAATCATTCAGATTAGTTCAACATTTCACCTAATAGGACAACCATATTCAGAGGGGACATGCTTTAATGGAATTACATGTAAAAAGTTGTAACAAGATCTATGATTCATTTCAGACCTTCAATTATCAAACTTAAATAACCTGAAAATGCTAATACTAATAATAGTAACTGTTCACTACTAGAAAACACGCTTTTGGCAACCGATTTAGAGACCGAAATATTTCGGTTACTATAGTGACCGATTTAGAAACTAATATTTTGAACCTAAACTTAAAAATAATTTAGTCGCTATATCGGTTGCTACATAATTATAGAGACCGAATTAGAGACCAATAATTAGTGACCAAAAAATTGGTCACTTTTAGAGACCGAATTATAGACCAATATTTCGAACTTCAAAGTGAAAAATTTATCAGTTGCTATATCAGTCGCTACCTAATGATAGAGACTGAATTAGAGACCGATAAATAGCGAGCAAAATATCCGTCGCAAACCTTTTTTTTTACAAATCACTAGAAAAACAAATTAAAAAAAAAACAAAAACATTTTTCTCTGTTTTTTAATCATGTTATTTTAAACTATCACTTTAAAATTAGATGATTAAATAGCGTAGAAGTTTATTGATGAATATTTGCCATCATGAGACAACGTTGTCTTTATAGTCATTCGTTCATAGTAATTATGTCCTCCACATCAAATATTACATGCAACAAAAAAAAACTTTATTTTAAAAACAAACATCAAATATTATATGCAACAATAAAACAAACTTTGTTTTAACAAAAAAACTATGTTTTTTTTTACGGTAAAAAAAAAAACGTTTTAAAAACAAACATACTTTGAATATATCTTTTAACTTGGTTGAGTTATTCCAAAACTCAGTTAGAGAGATATTAAAACAAAACATAATCACAAAGTTCAATTTTGATCATCATCCTATTAAAAGCATCGCTTTTTTTTTTATAGATAAATATAAATAATAAAGTATAGCTCAAAGGGAAAAATCAAAAGTAGAAATTGAAAGAGAAAGTGAGAAACAAAAAGCAACCCAGTTCAGTGGGAAGCCCCAGTTCAGCGAGAAGCCCTAGCCGCGTTCGCCGTAGTTTTTCTCTTCGCCGGTGAGTGCTTCCTCTTTTTCCTCATAGAGCGGGTCTTCATGTTTGCTTTATTGAGATTATATGTGATATATTCTATCTTAACCGAATTGTATTTTCTAGTTCTTCTAATCTTTGTCTGAACCCTGCTAATGATTTTGAGGCCTCTATCTTGTTAGCACGTCGTTGGAAAAATAATTATAAATATGTGTATCTGTTTTTTGTTGTTTTGAATTTGGTGCCGCGTTAGGATTTCAATATAGCTGGTACAATTGTTTGGTGCAGTTTTATGTGGATTGAGAAACTTACTTGTTTGTCCCTTTACATTCGCCTATTATTTTTTTTTCGCTTCTACTTTATTATTTTTTGCTATAAACGATTCTAATTTATGTAATTGAGTTCTCAACTTTACATTTTTTTTTCTATGTTGATTTCATTTTATTTTACTTAATTTTAAAATATTAATTAGCCTTGTATTTGTCTCAATAGGAAAAGTATAAACATAGATGAGAAGAATTAACCCAACAAGCATCTTTGGAAGGAACTCTGCCACCAAAGGAAATAGATGTATGGACTGAGGTTGCAGGGATATGGAAAGGACATATATATGGTCTTGGGACTGAATCTTCTTTATTTGCAAGCCGGCGAAATTATCGTGGTTCAAATTCCTTTTCAATTGAATGGTTGCAAAGACATGAATTTGAAGAACTGAAGTTTGAAAGGGATGAACTTCGTGATATGGTAAAACAATTAATGGAAAGCTTGAACTTTCAGCCCAAGTCATATACTAGAGATCAAGTTCATGAAGATGATGTGGTTGATGATAATGAGGATGTAGCTGATAATAATAATGATAATTTTGATGAAGAATGACAAGTTTAGTAGTGTGATTTACTTTAGTATTTTTTATTTGAGTTAGAATATGACTTTGTGGTTGCACCAAAAAAAAAAAAAGAATATGACTTTGTGGTTTACTTTAAGGGTGTGCTTGGTAGAGGAGAAAATGGGAAGAGAGAAATTAAAACACGAAAATCAATGCATGTATTTGGACTAATGTTAGTCTAAATACATGTATTGGTTTCCGTGTTTTAATTTCTCTCTTCTCATTTTCTCCTCTACCAAGCAAAGGCTAATTGTTTTTATGAGTTAGGATATTGACTTTTTATATCCAAGAATTGAAAGGAATTTATTCCATCTTTTGAATTCATATTTTTTATAAGTATTTATTTTTGAACAGTTTTTTTTTTAAGAATTTGATAATAATAATAATAATAATAATAACCGAAATAGAGACCCAAATAAAGACCGAAATAGAGACTCAAATAGACCCGAAATAGTAACTCAAATAGTGACCGACATAGAGACCGAAATAGAGACTCAAATAGAGACCGAAATAGAGACTCAAATAGAGACCAAAATAGAGACTCAAATAGAGACTGAATTTACCACAACTTCTTCAAATTGGTTGCAAAGTTGGTAGCGATGAATAGATAAATTAATTGCAAATCGGTCACTATATTAGTCGCTAATAGCGTCGCTCATCGCGTCGCAAAGTCAGTTTCTAACTGGTTGCTAATTCAGTCGCTAATTCTGTTGCTATATCGGTATCAAAATTCGGTTGCTCATTTGGTCGCTAGAAAATCGGTTGCTAATTTGGTCACAACAAATCAGCGACCAAGGTATTTGATACCAATTTTCATCGGTTGCCATTTCGGTTGCTAAACCATTTAGCGACCGATTTTCATCAGAATTGGTCGCTAATTCGGTGGCTAAACACTGTTTTTCTAGTAGTGGTTGAAAGGACAATAGCCAGGGATAATATCCAACATTCATTCATGTTTGATACAAACAATACCAATATGGTAGCAGCAAGTTCAGTCTAGTTTAAGCCTCTCCTACAGAATAACCAAACTGATAAAAAACCAATAACAACTCTGGTACAATAATTATCCATTAAACAATTCAAATATCCTCAACCATAATTCCAATACTTCCCAGAATAGTGCTGGAGTTTCGGAGATCCACCTGCATTCCAAGAAATCAACCACTACCAGCAGGAACCTGGAAAAAAGTTCATGCTTCTTAATAGACATAACAAATTTCTATAATAAATATACAAAAACAAAAGAAATCAACTAAAACTAGTGTTAAATACTACACTGCTCTAGTAAATAGACGAGGAAATAAATGTATCACTCAGATGTTCATCGCTACTTGAACTTTGAAGACACAATGCAACATATGTTTTAAACCCAATTTTTCATATTAAACAACAGGTGGGAAAATGATTGAGATGGATAATGTTAAAAACAAGTTAAATCCATTAATATAAATTGAGTTATTGGAAATGTTTCCAAATTAATTTTATGTTTGATTCTATGCTACAAGAACTTCATGGTAATTCTGAATCATTTAATATGATTTAAATACCTGGCGTGGTGGTGATCGTGGAGATGCTGAACGTGATCGTGATCTTGGCCTGTAATTGGATAAACAATTTAAGAACCTAAAAATGGTGGATCCGCAATAAAACAAAAAATAAAATCATAGTAAGTACAGTATGTTTTGCATACCTGGAAGGCTTGATTGGTGATGCTGATCTGGATCTGGACCTGGACCTTGACCTGGAAATAGATCGTGACCTAGACAAAGATCGCTCCAAAGACCTACTGCAGAATGAAACAACACGATTTTTCATATCAAGTGTGTATGTCTAAAAGGCATGACAATGTAATACAAATCAACATCAGAAAGTAACAGCACCTTCTAGCCCTTTTCGGACTTCTGCTCCTGCTCCTGCTCCTGCTGGGGCTTCTGCTGCGGCTCCTTGAACGACTGCTCTCGTACTTCCTCACCTGCAAGATAATACTTTTATATATGTACAATTCTCTAGATAATACGTCTCATGCAAACCGTGAAATAGTCATGTACTCAAGCATCAAGTGCCACATGAGACTTAATTTTATACAAAAAGAAACAAAGACAAGACAAACAAGGGCGCAACAATCACATCTTAAAATATTACTGTAGATTTAACCCTCTCACGGACAATGTATTTTATAAATGGTTAGTACAGATCTGCTTACCCGAATATATGATCTCGCCCAAGGATTTCTAAACTCAGTATCATCCAGTTTCCGAATCTGTGAAAAAGAAAATATGCTTTTAAACAGATGGAAGGGGAATATAGTATCAATCTTGGTATAATTCATCAAAATGAAACACTTACAGCATATTTCATGTCATCATAATTAGTGTAATCAACAAGGCCAAAAGTCCCTGGACAGCAAAAACCATTATGAGTGATAGGAACGACAACTATATTGCAATTTGCAAGCACAGAAATATACTGGAAAATGAATACATTCCCAAAACATAAAGCTAGTAGTAATCTGATATCACAAAGGCTAATTCTGGTACCCATAGACATGTTATAAATGGTGATGCTGTAACACTCATTCAGCACCTAGTAACTAAACTAAAATGAGAGCACTGAAACAGTTGGGAAGACAGGTCTATAAGTCAGAAGCACAAGGGATGTTTACTCCCATGGTCACTAATGTCAAACTGACCAAATGTGGGGCTTATCATATGCAAGGTCACTCTTTACATTTCAATGGTGGTTTCCCTCTGGGATGAGCTTCAACCAATAAAAATAATATTATATTAAACAGATGGGAGATTCAACCTAAGTTATTTTTCTTTTAGTGGGCCTTGGTTTCTTGCATACCACTCAGATGGAGCAGAAAATAAAAAACATGGACCATGTAAGATACAACTGCATAAATATAGATAAAGACATAGCAAAAGACAAACCAAAATCAATGTGTACCTTCACTATCACGGGAAACTTCAGCAAAACAAACATCACCAGCTTTTCGCATATGATCCTGAAACCAAATATTAAATTTATAGAGGATGTTGATTTGAGTATTTGTTATTTGTGATTTTCCAGTATGAACATTTTGATACCTTCAAATCTTGCCAGGACGCAGAAGATGGGAGCCCACGGACAATAACTGTAGTCAACCATAAAAACTAAGATATTGTGGTGCACGCAAAATCATGAAAAATATGAAAACAAAAATATTACGGTTGATTTGTAATAATACGCATTAAACAAACATCACTTGTAAATTGTAATTTATGAAGCACATAAAGCAAAAAGTAACACATGCACAAAAAAATTCTGAAAATTTTGAATTCATACACATGCAGTCACAGATGAGAGTCATGGTCAATGATTCCAGAGTTCACAGGGTGAAAAATCTTAAAATGTCATGGATGATGAATCCAGAAAATATGAATTCTCTTTTGGACAGAAATTTTAATTCTTACTTAAGGAATGATAAACATGCTATACTCAGAGCTAAATTGGTGAACTGTCTAACTGAAAATAAAAAGACCATCCAGCATACCCAATCATTTTTTATATCAAAAAAGGTATCTCCATATATACACACCTCGAAATTCAGAATGGCGTGAGACACCAAAACGGCCCCCACCAGCACCACCGCCGCCACGGCCTCCACCATCACCACCTCCATACCCACGTCGATCACTTGATGATGGCCCTCTACCTCCATGGGCAAGCTCCACCTACAACAAGAACAGATGAGTCGTACCAAAGAATGAATTCACCTCACAGGAAAAAAATTGGGACAGCTCCTTACCCTTAATCGACATCCATCAAAATTGTAACCATCCCGTCCCCGAATTGCATCTTCCGCATCTCGTGCATTGTCAAACTACCAAGCCAAAATACAAGTTATAAAGTGGTGAGAAAAAGGATAGAGTATTGCCCAGAAAAAATGTATAGAAGAGAGTAATGATAAATACCTCAACAAAACAATAACACGGAGGGCGAGGAGGAACCTTCAATTCAATTTCCATGATGCGGCCATACTGTTGAAGGAATATTGGAAAACCAATGTAAAATGACTAAACTAATTCACAACAACCAACCCCACCCACCCATTGACCCTTGAAAACTACATATAAGATAAACACCAAGCAATGGAAATAATTAAAAAAGAAAGCCAAATCCTTAAGTCAATAAAGCTCAGCAAACTATAGCCCATTCAAAGGTAAATCAGGTCCACAGAAAAAATGTCAGTATGGGTAGTCAAGAAATTATGATGTTTCTTTATCCTTGTTTTAAAGTCACAAGAATTGAGTATTGCTATTTGCTCGCCAATTAATACAACAAACAACCACCAAGACCTTTTTCAATTAATTGTTGTCAACTAATTTGAACCATGAACCATGTTTCAAGATATTTACTCATTAGATAAAATAATTATAATTGACTGCCAGTAATTTAGAACTAAAAAAATAGTAGAAAATTCAGGTTTGAATAGGTATTCAAAGTTCAAAATTTACAATGGTGTAAAGGTCGGTTCCAGACAATAGGTGAATAAAGAAAAATTTAGTAGCCAAGCAAACCGAAAAAACACAAAGGATCATGAACAGAAAGCAACATAACATGAAACACAAGAAAAGTAGATAGATCAAACCTTGTAGAACAAATCTTCAATTTCGGATTCTCTTATATCAGAGGGCAGGTTACCAACATAGATCGTGCGAGAAAAGCGACTACTCATATTTTCCACTACAAACAAAAACAGAAGCTCGTCAACAAAGTAAAAATCTATTACTTTCCGAAGCCACGCCAAAACCTGAAACATCTAACTACCATCATTACACTAATGATTACACAAACAAAAGTAAATAAAAAACCAAAACTATGAAGCAAACCAAGAGAGCAATCCTTGAGAAGAGCCGTGCTCCACAAGCTCCATTGCTCATTTGCTCCAAAGATGCTCCAAAGCTTATAACAATATTGAAAATAAATTTGCTCTCCTCATCCTTTCCAGATTATTAGCAGGCATACACCTTCCGAGAGTGAGGAAGAATCTCCATTTATTTAAAAAAATAACCACAATTCCACCCCGATTCTCCCACTCCCACTCTATATCCCTATGTTTGAATGCAAAGCAAAGCTCATATTTGTTCCAAGCGCTTGTCATCTATCATAAAGAAAGCATTGGTGTCATGAGATCAAATTATGATCAACATATACTCAACAAGTTACCTTACTCATCTCTCTTTTACCGCTTTGAAAATTCAACCCTGTCAAATTTTCTCAACATTACCCCCTTATTGTATTTATATACAGTTCTTTTATCAACTTTATATACCCTCACCTCACTATCTTAACTACCCATGTAAATAATACACAAATCCTCACAAATCCGGGGGGGTTCGGTACCGCAATTGGTGTGAGCTAGCGGTTAAAGGAGCCCGGGTTCAAATCTCGATGACCGGCAAAAATTACTAACATTAACAACTAATTGCTGACTTTGGCATGGTGGAATACAATCTTATAACACAGCCAAAATCATCGAATTTGGTTATTTCTAAGCACTAAGCAACGTCTTCGGAAAATGCAACCAATAACAAGTGAAATTGGGGCAGTAGACACTGCGATTCAAAATGAGATCAAATTTACCTCAAAAACCCTAATTGAATATGGGAACATTCAAAATTCAATAGAGGCGTGAAATGAATGGAAATTCAAGAATTGAGAAATGATTTAATGTACGCCATACCAGAAAGATTATACAGCTTGAGTACCAAATTGAGCCTTCGCGAACTGAAGCCGAAGCTGGAAAAAACGAACCTGTACGAAATCGAGAGAAGGAAGAGAAAGAGAGAGTGAAGTATGGGATTAGGGTTAAAATTTATGGATCCAAAACGGGTTTGGGTCTCAATTTACAACATGGGCCCATTTTTATTTTCATTTTCATTTTCATTTTCATTTTCATTTTCATTTTCGTACGGTGTTGTTATGCTAATTATAGAATTTCTTTTTTCACCTCCTAAGTTTTCTCACGTGTACCAACAAAAATAAGGAAACCCATCATCTTGCTTCTTCATTATGTCAGTATCAAAAACGCAAAAACACACCAAAATTGTTCCAAAACTTCAAACCAACTTCAAATTTACCGTTTCAACGGCCAATAATGTTATGTCCTAGCCACACAAGTAGCCAATGATAGACATTTGACTGATGCAAAAAAATTGACCACCAACTAGTTGTAATCCAAAATTTCTCATTTTTAACACGTTCACCATTTAAATGGCAGAAGGGCAAAATTAAAAACCAACAAACGTCAAAACACTTGTTAGTGTTAGACTACTTGGCTATCACTTAGAAGGGGGGTTGAATAAGTGCCCTTAAAAACAATGTAGGTTTTTCAAATTATTTCGTTTAAATGGTATGCGCGGAAGCACCTACCGGATCGGTAGTCTCTTTGCACCCGATTGATCACTGGAAATGTAATATAGCCCAAACGTATGAAAAGACTTAGAAACGATCGAAATCAAATTATTCGAAATTAAACGTTTTCAACTAAAACAGCCAAAGCAAGTTTTATGGTATTCAATCTAATCAATCACAATCAAGATAAAAACAATTGAATTTTTGTGCACACGTACGAACACGAAAAATCCAATTGACACGAAATTAAAGCGATTACTAAAACGTAAAAGATGAAAGAGAGAAAGACACAAGCGTTTGATTAGGGAGTTCCCCGGCTTTCGCGTCGTCCACGCGTTTGGCCGAGTACGTCTCCCCCCAAATAACCAAACGGGTTATTTGAGAGTATATTGATCAAAACGATGAACAGATTACAATTAACACTTATAACCCTATAACGAATCAAAAGTAAACTATGCGAATAAACCTCAACACACAACGAAGTTTCGCCCTCTGATTCCAACGATCAAACCCGTGCCAATCCGCACCCGATCGTCCAGCTGAGTCATTCGCTTCTTGTTGTTGATACTCCAAGATTCGCACAATCTTGAACCCTTGAGAGAAACCCGAAACCTTCAACACAATTCAACCCGATCACGATTCTGATTCACCGCGAACCATATCGAACGTTATCACACAAATCTGCAGTTCTTATTGAATTGATCCCATACTCAAACTTCAACTTGATTGCAAACTTGATGAAGATGATGAACTTGTGTTGAATGAAACCTTTGATCCAAATTCTCACTCAATTTGAACTCCAAAGCGTTTTCTGAACTTACTCACTGATTTCTTTTGATTACAATGACACACCACATTGCTATTTAAAGAGAGAATAGAATTGAGCAAATTTGGGCAAAATTTCACAGACATGTATCGATACAACTGATGATTTGTATCGATACAAACCCTTTGACCAGCGTTAAAAATGAAAGATTTGACCTATGTATCGATACAAACACGGGTGTGTATCGATACATACATCAGTTTCTTGAAATCTTGACTAATATGTATCAAATCATGCAAGCATGATTCGATACATCATGATGTTTCTAGATTTCTGAGAGACATAGGTGTGTATCGATACATGCAAGCATGATTCGATACATATGTAATTATCTGCCTCTGAGAGATCACTTTTGTATCGATACAAGTGATATATGTATCGATACAAATTGCACAAAATCAGTCTGAAGTAATTTCAGGACATTTGTATCGATACACATGTTTATGTATCGATACATAATACCTAAAAACAATTTTTCAAAGTGTTAAAAATAGTTTTTCGCTGTCAAGTCATTTGTAAAGTTGCCAAAATATGTTCTACTCTATTTTCATGTGTTTTGACAATTATTAAAACATGAGGATGAACTGGTGCACTTACATTCTCCCCCTTTTTGATAATTGTCAAAACTATGCATAAGCTAACTAAGCCTATACCTAATATGCAATAAACTAGCAATATGTATACAGACGCAATAAACATCAAGGCTAACAATAAGCAACGCTCCCCCTGAGTTGATGTCATAATGCGTTTGACATTGTTGATAATATTCAAGACTTCTTTTAGCTATTCATCCTTAGCTTGTGCATCCAAATCTCTCCCCCTTTGACAATATCAAAAAGAAGAAGAGGGACTATTAGAAGTATCATGTTCAAACAATTTTAACCAAAGTCATATCGTGCACTTACATTTGTCGAAATGCACTATATGATGAAGTTTCCTAATCATAATAATTACATACAAAGATATGCCAAAATATATCAATGACGAATACCAAATATCATGACAAACATGGAATGTAGAATAACAAACCAAAACCAACGCATGAATATCGTAACACATCGACATTTTAATCAAGTAACATATCCAAATATGAGACGAAATAAACAAAACAATGCAACAAATGCATAAACATAACATGATTATCCATACAAACAAAATTATCCATATGAAAATATATGTCCATGTATGCACACAAAGTCACATATAAGAACAAAGCAAACATATACAAACCAAGTATGAACTTAATATGACAATTGTAATGATTTTTGTCAAATCCCCATTTAAAACATATGAGTCTCAAAAACTTATCAATATTTTTGAGCAAAATTCTTAGAAATGGAGGATTAGACAACTATCAAAGCAAATATCATATTTAAGGTGGAAGTTGTATGTATATGAACCAATGTACAAATGCTAAGTAAAAAGAATACGAAGGAAAAGGTAGAGAATAGAATTTTCCCTTGAGTGTTAAGTGGAGGAAGTGATCAATTTCCACAACATTGTAAGTGTTGAGTTGAAGCTTTTCTCATCATTTTCATTGTTCATAAGTCTTGAACTCCATTGTTGTCGGTGTCTTTCGTCAATGGTTCAAGACGTTTGCCTACATACTTAGACATTTGAAATAGGTCCCCAACTCATGTTGGGTCCTAGTTGGTGAGGTAAATAAGTTTTGTTGAGTTTTGGCATCCATTGCAATATGCCCTTAGGTACCAACAATTTCCTAACTTTACATTTTGCAATGGTATGGCCTTCACAACAACAATAGTGACAAGTGATATGTGAGTCACTCTTCTTTTGATCCATTTTGAAATGTTTAGAATATTTGTTTTTGACTTTCAAATTGTTTTTAAAATGTTTTGGATCAGCTTGATGAGAGACTCTAGGTTTTGATGAATTTTTCACTTTGTCCTTGAGAGTCTTAATATTTTTTGACAAAGTGATACAATTATCACAACCAATTATATCACTATCATCATGACTTGCACTTGACCTTTCTAATAATGATACATTGAAAGCTTTCAACTCTTCTTCCGTTTCGGAAACTTTCTTTTCAAGAGCTTTGTTAACTTTTATAATTTCTTTTAATCGTTTGAAAGCTTTTCTAGTTTCACTACATAGGTCCTCAAATGCACTTTGCAAATCATGATATTCTAATGAAGCATATGAGCTAGAAGAATTTTGGTTTACCTTTTTGGGAGCTTTATCCTTCTTTTTGTGATGATGAGTTGTGAAGCATACATTAGCCACTTCTCCTTCATCACTTGAACTAGAGCTTGATGATGAATGAGATGAAGAGCTACTATTCTCCCATACAACATAAGCTTTCTTTCCTTTGCTCCTCCTTTTGTTTGAAGATGACTCCTTTTCTTTTCTCTTAAGATTAGGACAATCCGGCTTGTAGTGACCAACTTGGCCGCACTCATAGCATATCCCTTTCTTGGAGTACCTAGCATCTTCATTCTTCCGGCGGTAACCACTCTCTTTCCGAAACTTCTTAAGATTGTCATCGGAATGTCTTATCCCATTCTTTCTCACATATCTATTATAGCGACGAACGAAGAGCTCCATTTCCTCATCATCGGAATCGTCTTCGCTTGAGCTACTTTCCACTTGCTCAACCTTTTTGGACTTGGATTTGGAGGCCTTTAGAGCAATGAACCTCTTATCATTTCCTTTTTCCTTTTCGTTGTGTTTCTCCTTTTTCTCACCTTTCTCATGCTTTTCCAACAAACTAAGCACATGTTCATGTTCCGTTAGCTTACCAAATAAGGTTGTGAGACTCAAAGTTGTAAGATCATTCACTTCTTTGATTGCGGTGACCTTTGGTTGCCATGACCTATTAAGACATCTCAAAATCTTATTAGTAGCATCTTGATTAGTGATTGGTTTACCTAGACCATGTAACTTGTTGGTGATTTTAACAAATCTTTGTTGCATATCCGCAATGGTTTCACCATCTTGCATATGAAACAATTCGAATTCTTGAGTTAAGGTGTTTATTTTCGAAATTTTAACCTCATTAGTTCCCTCAAAATGAGTAACAAATGTATCCCACATTTCTTTGGCCGTAGAACAATGCGACATATGATAAAATTGTTCAATCACAATGGATGAAATAAGTATGTTTTGTGCCTTTGCATCGTAATTGACCTTTTTCTTTTCATCATCCGTCCATTATGCCATAGGCTTAATGGTGACAATGCCATTAGGATCGGTGATTGTCGGAACAAACGGACCGGTCTCAATAGCATTCCACACTTCACCATCAAAAGAATTGATGTGAATCCGCATACTACTTTTCCAATAATCAAAATGATCTCCATTGAATATAGAAGCCCTATTATACGCCCCTTTCGGTGCAAAAGCCATGTTTTCTAATAATTGGCACAATCCTCCGAATTTTGTAAACAAAATTGAACCGGACTCGTGATACCACTTGTTAGACTACTTGGCTATCACTTAGAAGGGGGGGTTGAATAAGTGCCCTTAAAAACAATGTAGGTTTTTCAAATTATTTCGTTTAAATGGTATGCGCGGAAGCACCTACCGGATCGGTAGTCTCTTTGCACCCGATTGATCACTGGAAAGGTAATATAGCCCAAACGTATGAAAAGACTTAGAAACGATCGAAATCAAATTATTCGAAATTAAACGTTTTCAACTAAAACAGCCAAAGCAAGTTTTATGGTATTCAATCTAATCAATCACAATCAAGATAAAAACAATTGAATTTTTGTGCACACGTACGAACACGAAAAATCCAATTGACACGAAATTAAAGCGATTACTAAAACGTAAAAGATGAAAGAGAGAAAGACACAAGCGTTTGATTAGGGAGTTCCCCGGCTTTCGCGTCGTCCACGCGTTTGGCCGAGTACGTCTCCCCCCAAATAACCAAACGGGTTATTTGAGAGTATATTGATCAAAACGATGAACAGATTACAATTAACACTTATAACCCTATAACGAATCAAAAGTAAACTATGCGAATAAACCTCAACACACAACGAAGTTTCGCCCTCTGATTCCAACGATCAAACCCGTGCCAATCCGCACCCGATCGTCCAGCTGAGTCATTCGCTTCTTGTTGTTGATACTCCAAGATTCGCACAATCTTGAACCCTTGAGAGAAACCCGAAACCTTCAACACAATTCAACCCGATCACGATTCTGATTCACCGCGAACCATATCGAACGTTATCACACAAATCTGCAGTTCTTATTGAATTGATCCCATACTCAAACTTCAACTTGATTGCAAACTTGATGAAGATGATGAACTTGTGTTGAATGAAACCTTTGATCCAAATTCTCACTCAATTTGAACTCCAAAGCGTTTTCTGAACTTACTCACTGATTTCTTTTGATTACAATGACACACCACATTGCTATTTAAAGAGAGAATAGAATTGAGCAAATTTGGGCAAAATTTCACAGACATGTATCGATACAACTGATGATTTGTATCGATACAAACCCTTTGACCAGCGTTAAAAATGAAAGATTTGACCTATGTATCGATACAAACACGGGTGTGTATCGATACATACATCAGTTTCTTGAAATCTTGACTAATATGTATCAAATCATGCAAGCATGATTCGATACATCATGATGTTTCTAGATTTCTGAGAGACATAGGTGTGTATCGATACATGCAAGCATGATTCGATACATATGTAATTATCTGCCTCTGAGAGATCACTTTTGTATCGATACAAGTGATATATGTATCGATACAAATTGCACAAAATCAGTCTGAAGTAATTTCAGGACATTTGTATCGATACACATGTTTATGTATCGATACATAATACCTAAAAACAATTTTTCAAAGTGTTAAAAATAGTTTTTCGCTGTCAAGTCATTTGTAAAGTTGCCAAAATATGTTCTACTCTATTTTCATGTGTTTTGACAATTATTAAAACATGAGGATGAACTGGTGCACTTACATTCTCCCCCTTTTTGATAATTGTCAAAACTATGCATAAGCTAACTAAGCCTATACCTAATATGCAATAAACTAGCAATATGTATACAGACGCAATAAACATCAAGGCTAACAATAAGCAACGCTCCCCCTGAGTTGATGTCATAATGCGTTTGACATTGTTGATAATATTCAAGACTTCTTTTAGCTATTCATCCTTAGCTTGTGCATCCAAATCTCTCCCCCTTTGACAATATCAAAAAGAAGAAGAGGGACTATTAGAAGTATCATGTTCAAACAATTTTAACCAAAGTCATATCGTGCACTTACATTTGTCGAAATGCACTATATGATGAAGTTTCCTAATCATAATAATTACATACAAAGATATGCCAAAATATATCAATGACGAATACCAAATATCATGACAAACATGGAATGTAGAATAACAAACCAAAACCAACGCATGAATATCGTAACACATCGACATTTTAATCAAGTAACATATCCAAATATGAGACGAAATAAACAAAACAATGCAACAAATGCATAAACATAACATGATTATCCATACAAACAAAATTATCCATATGAAAATATATGTCCATGTATGCACACAAAGTCACATATAAGAACAAAGCAAACATATACAAACCAAGTATGAACTTAATATGACAATTGTAATGATTTTTGTCAAATCCCCATTTAAAACATATGAGTCTCAAAAACTTATCAATATTTTTGAGCAAAATTCTTAGAAATGGAGGATTAGACAACTATCAAAGCAAATATCATATTTAAGGTGGAAGTTGTATGTATATGAACCAATGTACAAATGCTAAGTAAAAAGAATACGAAGGAAAAGGTAGAGAATAGAATTTTCCCTTGAGTGTTAAGTGGAGGAAGTGATCAATTTCCACAACATTGTAAGTGTTGAGTTGAAGCTTTTCTCATCATTTTCATTGTTCATAAGTCTTGAACTCCATTGTTGTCGGTGTCTTTCGTCAATGGTTCAAGACGTTTGCCTACATACTTAGACATTTGAAATAGGTCCCCAACTCATGTTGGGTCCTAGTTGGTGAGGTAAATAAGTTTTGTTGAGTTTTGGCATCCATTGCAATATGCCCTTAGGTACCAACAATTTCCTAACTTTACATTTTGCAATGGTATGGCCTTCACAACAACAATAGTGACAAGTGATATGTGAGTCACTCTTCTTTTGATCCATTTTGAAATGTTTAGAATATTTGTTTTTGACTTTCAAATTGTTTTTAAAATGTTTTGGATCAGCTTGATGAGAGACTCTAGGTTTTGATGAATTTTTCACTTTGTCCTTGAGAGTCTTAATATTTTTTGACAAAGTGATACAATTATCACAACCAATTATATCACTATCATCATGACTTGCACTTGACCTTTCTAATAATGATACATTGAAAGCTTTCAACTCTTCTTCCGTTTCGGAAACTTTCTTTTCAAGAGCTTTGTTAACTTTTATAATTTCTTTTAATCGTTTGAAAGCTTTTCTAGTTTCACTACATAGGTCCTCAAATGCACTTTGCAAATCATGATATTCTAATGAAGCATATGAGCTAGAAGAATTTTGGTTTACCTTTTTGGGAGCTTTATCCTTCTTTTTGTGATGATGAGTTGTGAAGCATACATTAGCCACTTCTCCTTCATCACTTGAACTAGAGCTTGATGATGAATGAGATGAAGAGCTACTATTCTCCCATACAACATAAGCTTTCTTTCCTTTGCTCCTCCTTTTGTTTGAAGATGACTCCTTTTCTTTTCTCTTAAGATTAGGACAATCCGGCTTGTAGTGACCAACTTGGCCGCACTCATAGCATATCCCTTTCTTGGAGTACCTAGCATCTTCATTCTTCCGGCGGTAACCACTCTCTTTCCGAAACTTCTTAAGATTGTCATCGGAATGTCTTATCCCATTCTTTCTCACATATCTATTATAGCGACGAACGAAGAGCTCCATTTCCTCATCATCGGAATCGTCTTCGCTTGAGCTACTTTCCACTTGCTCAACCTTTTTGGACTTGGATTTGGAGGCCTTTAGAGCAATGAACCTCTTATCATTTCCTTTTTCCTTTTCGTTGTGTTTCTCCTTTTTCTCACCTTTCTCATGCTTTTCCAACAAACTAAGCACATGTTCATGTTCCGTTAGCTTACCAAATAAGGTTGTGAGACTCAAAGTTGTAAGATCATTCACTTCTTTGATTGCGGTGACCTTTGGTTGCCATGACCTATTAAGACATCTCAAAATCTTATTAGTAGCATCTTGATTAGTGATTGGTTTACCTAGACCATGTAACTTGTTGGTGATTTTAACAAATCTTTGTTGCATATCCGCAATGGTTTCACCATCTTGCATATGAAACAATTCGAATTCTTGAGTTAAGGTGTTTATTTTCGAAATTTTAACCTCATTAGTTCCCTCAAAATGAGTAACAAATGTATCCCACATTTCTTTGGCCGTAGAACAATGCGACATATGATAAAATTGTTCAATCACAATGGATGAAATAAGTATGTTTTGTGCCTTTGCATCGTAATTGACCTTTTTCTTTTCATCATCCGTCCATTATGCCATAGGCTTAATGGTGACAATGCCATTAGGATCGGTGATTGTCGGAACAAACGGACCGGTCTCAATAGCATTCCACACTTCACCATCAAAAGAATTGATGTGAATCCGCATACTACTTTTCCAATAATCAAAATGATCTCCATTGAATATAGAAGCCCTATTATACGCCCCTTTCGGTGCAAAAGCCATGTTTTCTAATAATTGGCACAATCCTCCGAATTTTGTAAACAAAATTGAACCGGACTCGTGATACCACTTGTTAGACTACTTGGCTATCACTTAGAAGGGGGGGTTGAATAAGTGCCCTTAAAAACAATGTAGGTTTTTCAAATTATTTCGTTTAAATGGTATGCGCGGAAGCACCTACCGGATCGGTAGTCTCTTTGCACCCGATTGATCACTGGAAAGGTAATATAGCCCAAACGTATGAAAAGACTTAGAAACGATCGAAATCAAATTATTCGAAATTAAACGTTTTCAACTAAAACAGCCAAAGCAAGTTTTATGGTATTCAATCTAATCAATCACAATCAAGATAAAAACAATTGAATTTTTGTGCACACGTACGAACACGAAAAATCCAATTGACACGAAATTAAAGCGATTACTAAAACGTAAAAGATGAAAGAGAGAAAGACACAAGCGTTTGATTAGGGAGTTCCCCGGCTTTCGCGTCGTCCACGCGTTTGGCCGAGTACGTCTCCCCCCAAATAACCAAACGGGTTATTTGAGAGTATATTGATCAAAACGATGAACAACAAGTGCACAGTTTACAATTAACACTTATAACCCTATAACGAATCAAAAGTAAACTATGCGAATAAACCTCAACACACAACGAAGCTTCGCCCTCTGATTCCAACGATCAAACCCGTGTCAATCCGCACCCGATCGACCAGCTGAGTCCTTCGCTTCTTGTTGTTGATACTCCAAGATTCGCACAATCTTGAACCCTTGAGAGAAACCCGAAACCTTCAACACAATTCAACCCGATCACGATTCTGATTCACCGCGAACCGTATCGAACGTTATCACACAAATCTGCAGTTCTTATTGAATTGATCCCATACTCAAACTTCAACTTGATTGCAAACTTGATGAAGATGATGAACTTGTGTTGAATGGAACCTTTGATCCAAATTCTCACTCAATTTGAACTCCAAAGCGTTTTATGAACTTACTCACTGATTTCTCTTGATTACAATGACACACCACATTGCTATTTAAAGAGAGAATAGAATTGAGCAAATTTGGGCAAAATTTCACAGACATGTATCGATACAACTGATGATTTGTATCGATACAAACCCTTTGATCAGCGTTAAAAATGAAAGATTTGACCTATGTATCGATACAAACACGGGTGTGTATCGATACATACATCAGTTTCTTGAAATCTTGACTGATATGTATCAAATCATCCAAGCATGATTCGATACATCATGATGTTTCTGGATTTCTGAGAGGCATAGGTGTGTATCGATACATGCAAGCATGATTCGATACATAGGTAACTATCTGCCTTTGAGAGATCACTTTTGTATCGATACAAGTGATATATGTATCGATACAAATTGCACAAAATCAGTCTGAAGTAATTTCAGGACATTTGTATCGATATACATGTTTATGTATCGATACATAATACCTAAAAACAATTTTTCAAAGTGTTAAAAATAGTTTTTCGCTGTCAAGTCATTTGTAAAGTTGCCAAAATATGTTCTACTCTATTTTCATGTGTTTTGACAATTATTAAAACATGAGGATGAACTGGTGCACTTACAGTTAGAGGCTAAGAGCTATATGCCAATTGGATTAACGTTCACATAATTAATTTCTGCATGTCTAAAATTATTTTAGTAAATTAGGAATAACGTGAGATCATGTGTAGGTATCAAAATGTGACAATAAGAGTTATCCTTGTTTAGTTAGTATTAGTTTATTCAAATGCAATTGTAGCCTCTCTTTTACGGGTCTCTGTTCATCTTGTGCTGAGACTTTATTATTAATAATAATATATTTGCTGTTCAGAAAAAATAATATTCAACTGCAATAGAGTGATGTTAGTATGCGAGAGCACACTTCATTCTTTTGTTAATCTGCCAAGATAATAGAATTTCAATTGCCGATAGAATATAATGTCATATTACGAAACAGGGGTAGTGAGAGATTCGAAAACATTTAACCTGTACTTCATATATAATCTCTTTTAATCTTCTATTTCCTGTAATGAATCAAAACACTTTTCAAAACCAAAAGCGAAAACAAACTATCATTCTTAAATAACACTAGTTACTTTAGCACGATCTATGTGGAGACGAACTCATTCAATTGAAAGTTTATTACTCGGCGGTGGACTGGTTCACTTGACAGACCGTAGTCAAATTTTGGCGTCGTTATCGGAGATTATGTTTACAATGCAATTAGCGTAATTTAGGAATTTTTTCAAAAAAAAATAAAATTGAAATCCAAAAAAAAATCACATTTTTGTTGAAGATCTGACCTTGATCTTATTGTGACCTTGTTTGATCACAATATATTTCATAATCTTTATCTTTTTCATTATGTTTTACTACTAACCAGTCTCTTTGAATCATGGCAAGAACAAGAATACAAGAACTCAAGGACACCTGGGAAGACATCGAAAATGCAGTGCCCTCAAACCAGCAGAAACCTTCCAAGAAATCATTGATAAGGAGTTTGAAGCACAGCAAGGTGAGTCAATGGAATCGAACCAAGAAGAATGTTATGAGATTCTTGCCCTCGTTATCAAACCTGGCAAATCCCATGAAGACCCATATGTCAAATAACCGATTATTCCAAAAGCTTAAGCTGTTAGGATATGACATATCAATGGTTTTATATTATTCTAACACGCCCCCTCACGCAAGAGCACACTTGGACTTGAAGCGTGGATAATGCATAGGCCCACCTTCCATATGCTTAAATTCCACTTTTTAATTAGAAAGTGAGGGGAGCGGGGATCAAACTCTATACCACTTAATCATAGAGGCTCTGATACCATGTTAAATAACTGATTATCCTAAAAGCTTAAGCTGTTAGGATAGGGCATATCAATGGTTTTATATTATTCAAACACCATAGACCAAGCCTTCGACTACTTCAGCGAATTCATCCACAAACCAAAAAGACACGCATCCAATTCAGAAAACTGAATTGAATTCGTAGAATAAAAGAATGTTGCCGCACAAGAAAGTGAGTCAACTGAATCAGTTACCAGTTACCACCCAAAGTGAGCTAGAGTCCATAGGCGACAAAAGTGGAGACTTTGAGGTTGATGAAGTGGCAGTAAAACCATTTGAAACCTCGAAAGAAAAGTGGGGAGACAACCTAGGCCCCGATAACGAGATTTTCAAAGAAGTCTGCCAACTTAGCCAAACTCTGAATATACCCTTCGGAGAAGCCTAGGAGCCCACCTGGAGCCATAAAAATAATACCCCTTTTCTGTCGAAGATAGAGTTTGGATAGGGGTTTGAATCTGCTGGATGGGGTGGACCGAAGTTGGGTGTTTTATTGTATCAAAGATTGTTTCTTTGGGAGGTTTCCCTTTTGATTCAGTTGTTGGAGCTGCTAGAGGGGTTTCGATTTTCGGAGGTTGATAGGTGGATGCAGCGTTTGGAATCGGGGGGGACTTGTTTTGGGTTAAATTGACTCACTCTAAATATATAATTTTGATATATAAAAAATACACTTTTTTAATTTGGTGTTACTATTTAAAATGGATACTTAAAAAAAAAACCGGAGGGAGTAATTTTTTTTAAAAAAAAGACAATATAAGACTCCATAAGATATTGATTTATTGATTGGCAAACAAATGAAATTTAAAAGGCCTGTTAGAAATAAACTATTAAAGCTAAAGTATAGATATAGAGAGAATGAGAGGTTTGTATTCAACTCTACACTTGTGTATACTACATCATAACAAGAGTCCTATTTATAGGATATAAAGAATGAAGTGAAAGATCAAAGCAATTATAGTCCACTTCACTAGTGGGAGTTATAGGACAAGGGAAGAGACTAGGATGGACATCCACTAAGGCTTATTATACATAACACTCCCCCTTGGATGTCCATCGAGGATGTGCCTCGTTAAAACCTTACTAGAAAAAAACCCAGTGGGAAAAAAATTCTAGTGAAGGAAAAAGAGTACACCATCCTTTTACATAATATATTTATTTCTCCCCCTCAACTATACAACCATCTCAAGGAAGACGAACCAATATTTTTCCGTCAGATAAACCATAATTTTCTTGTATGTTCTGGATCATCGACTTCAACCAAAAGATCTAGTTTGTCTTCATACTCTTTAAATCAGTCGTGCTTGAAATATTATACCGATGTTGAGTGTTTGAAATTTTCAACTTGAAAGAGCCTCTTTTTAGGATCAGAAAACAACAAGTTTATTGTATTTGTAATCTCATAATGATCCTCAATAAAAAAGCATTCACCGCTTCCTTGATTACGTTGTTTCTTCAATATACAAAATGTATGTTTGCCTTTGTTCTGATACCTGTATTTAAAAATATTGACAAAAACAAAATACTACGATACATATAATTAACAAAATACATTAATGTCTTCATTTGAACTAAGATATGATATTTCATAACTAATTCAAGTTGCACATCATTTTCTTGAAGACATGATATATACTAGTATCAAGTGACATCACCATGATTCTAGTACATAATCAACTAGATTTGTCCATATCAAATTATTATTTATTTATTTTTTCTATATAAGTTTCTTGATGCACAAAATCTCATTTGCAAATCAAAGAAACCTTTTTCATGCGACATATGTAATTCAAAGTTTTTTATAATCAACATATTTTAGGATCTCTTCTAGGTCTTGATAATATCATCATAAAGATTAGTTCCAAATGTTTAGAATGGACATGTGATGTCATTTCTTCAATGTATCATAAAAATTAACTTCTTCAGAGAGTTTCATATAATCAATTATTTAAATGAATTTCATATAAATTTAGCCTTTCAAGTTCTACTAAACTTTATCAAACAAGAAAAATTTCTTGAATTCACTTCAGGTGAATATGTCTCATCCAAATAAATTGTAGACCTTTACCATCCATTAATTGTAATATCCCACATTCTAAATTACCTAATTAATTTTAATTAGAGCTTTGCCTAATTTTATAAATTAATTAGAGGAGGTTAGTTAAATTAATTTGGGAACTAAGTGAATTATGTGCAAGAATTAGAGGTACTAATTAAACTTGGTCCGCATATTAGTACACTATTATTCCTAAGTGATTTACTTAACACAAGAAGTTCAAACTCCCTCCCATTCTCTCCCTCCCTCGTGTCCCTCTCACTCTCTAGCTTATGACTCACTAATCCACTCACAAGGCTTTGCCTCCTCAAGCCAACACCTCACCCATACAATGAGTCATACTTCCACCCACTTCTACATCACCAAACTAGCATGCAACTAAGCTCTCACCATTCATTTTACTACTTCAGAAAATCAGAAACTCTCCACTCATTTCTCTCATTTCTCACGCCATTATCAAACAACCAAGGGCAAGAAAACAAACTTCCATTTTCCAAAGAATCATCACATGCCACTACCCACCAAACTCTTCCATTTTCTCCTCTTCACATGCAGCCCTTAACCTACTAAGTAACAGAGATTCTCATCTGCATAAATCAGTTCTGAGGTACTGATTCTTCACCCCACCCAAGCTTCACATGACACTAAACAACAACTTAATCTCATCAAATGCAAACCAATGAGCTCACATGCAATCCAACTCAAAAACAAACCTCATACTGTTCAATCACTCAGAAACCATCTATAAATACCACCTATTCCTAGCTGAAACATTCATCAACAACAACTCAAATTCGTAGAGCAAATAAGAGGTTTCAAGAGTTCAAATTCCAAATTCTGGTCCTGTGTTCGTGGGGCATTTTAGGAAGGTTCAGTAGCTGCTTTAGGAGCCCAGAAGCAAAGTTAAAGCTTCAATCCAGGTGGGTTCTTAGGTTAGTTAGCTAGTTTCCCAAAATTAAACCTTTGCATGTTAACATAGGAAAATTAGGGAATTGTTGTGTGAGGGGAATTAACTCCCAAATTTCCCTCCATTCTATCTTATATTATATAGATTATGTTTCTGCACTAGCTTAAATGAGGAATGTAGGTGAAACTATGGTAATTTGATGATTTTCGCAAAACAGGGGCTTTTCTGCATGAACTCGCCATGGCGAACCCGTGGCGAGCTGGCGTTTCGCCATAGCGAGATTGTCCAGAATGACCTGTAAACCTGCCATGGCGAGCAGGTAACTCGCCGTGGCGAGCTTACACAGAACAGCCTGCAACTTTTGATTTTTTTAAACTGTTTTAATCGTTCGTTTTATTTCCTCATCTGAGATAGATAAATTGCAGAAATGTGACTGGTATAATGTTAAATAGAATGTTAATCACAGATGATCGTAGGGTATAACCTAGATTTAATTAAGTTTGTATGTTCCCCGGGATTTGGAAATTCTTGGTAGTAATAACCCAATTTAGTATCAGTCAATTAAGAGCGAATTATATCGCACTATGGACTCCCAATGGGATAATCCATTAGGTTATGACTATGTGAGCTTCATGCCGTGACCGAATCGGTTGACGGATATGGCAGGCCTCTGAGACCTGCTCACCTCAGAGTGTCCTAGTGTTAAAATGAATAAGATATGCTTTTGTGTTACACCTTTATTTATGCTTATGACTTATGAATTATTATTAGTATGCATGACTGATTAGGATTCCCCGGTGTAGTCACCTTAGGAGGGTAGTAGGACTCACTGAGGCTTAGTTGTCTCACCCCACTCCAAACAATTATTTTTCAGATAAGCAGGTTGGTTAAGGTATGTTGTTCGATGTGCTTGCAGCTGTGCTTGGAGATGGCATTTCTTTCATGCATTTCTTGTTGATCTATGTTGTCTAATTTCGTTCAATAATGTTTTGTTGTATCTTTTCTATCGTTTTTCCGCTGTACCTTGTATTCGTGTTGTATTTAGCACCTGCGTGTGCTTAATTTCAGAATTGTAATAATAATGTACTCAGCTACCAGTTATGATATTTCACTGATATTCTAGATATTTCATGTGGGGTGTTATAATTGGTATCAGAGCAGGTCGATTCAGATCGTGCCAGAGTTCATTAGTATTACTATCCGAATCCCAGTATTTGTCTGGATTTCTAACATCTGTTCTAGATGTCATGTCACTTTAAGCCTAGCTAACTTGACTTGATATTGGCAGTTAGAGCACTATGTCAGGAGCAAGACGAGGACCTGGAAGGCCTAGAAGGAACGTTGCTGATGATGATGACGAACCTGAAATGTATGGCGATGCTAATGCTAACATGTGGGCTGAGATGATGCATCAGCAGCAGCAGTTCCAAGCTCAACAAGCCCAGCAGCATCAAGAATTTATGAATATGTTTCAACAGCATATGAACAATCCTCCACCTCAGCAGCAAGGATCAAGCGCTGCATTCAGAGAGTTCTGCCGAATGAGTCCGCCGGAGTTTTACGGAGAATACAATCCAGCGAAAGCCAGGGAATGGATTCAACGAATGAGTGGAATCCTTGAATCCATGGATTGCACAGAAGTTGACAAAGTGACATTCGTATCCCGCTTCTTTAGGGGCGACGCGTGTAACTGGTGGGATGGAACCAAGGCGTACATGGAGGCCAGTCAGATGGAGGTGAATTGGGAAAATTTCCGACGCCTTTTCGTTGGACATTATATCCCAGAGAGTTACCAATTTCAGATGGAACGTGAGTTGACTGAACTGAAGCAGGGGAACATGTCAGTGGCGGAGTACACCATGAAGTTCAATGAGCTGGTCCGTTATGTGATGGATGGGAATGATGCTCCCAGTGAATCATGGAAGATGAAGAAGTATCAGTTCGGGCTGAGAGCTGACATAGCCCACGATGTCTCTATGCAACACATTACCACCTTCGGTGATTTGGTGCAAAAGAGCTATCATGCAGAAGCAGATCTGGGTAACATTCATAAGGAGCGTAGTGAAGCTTTCCAGAAGAAGAAGGATTCTGGAAAATTCAATCTGCAAGTGAGAACCAAAGGTACTACCAGTAAGGGAAAACAGAGTTACTCTCAACGTTCACCAAAGAATTGTGCAGAGTGCGGTTTCCCTCACAGTGGAGAATGCATGAAGGGAAGGAATATGTGTTACTATTGTAAGCAGCCAGGCCACTACAAGCATGAATGCCCTAAGCTGAAGAGACAGGGAGATTCCAGCGGTGCTTCAAAAAGCAAAGGTCGGGTATACTCACTTGACGGTGAGAATGTCAAATCTAATAATGCTTTAATTATGGATGTATGCAAGTTAGTGTAGCGGGCTGGAAAATCACTTCCATTTTTCATACAATGAAGTCGCCATTGACGTTTATTTATCCCGTGAGGGGAAAGGAAAATATCACGAAAACCTTGGTTTAGGTTCGGGAGTTGGTTATGCGAGAGGAAGGTATTAGCACCCCTCGCATCCATCGTACTCGATGGGAACCGTTTAGGTGGTTTAGGGTTTGTCTGCGCAGGTTTGAATTAAATTACTCTATCGTCGGTTAATCTCTACTTCGTTTCCAAATAAATTAAAAGAAAAAGTTTTTATTATTTGAGTTTGACGGTTGTAGGAGCCCGCTCCTACGTATTCCCCGGTGCAATGGGAAACTCAAAACTCACGTAGTTCTGGTAAAAAATGTTTGTGTGGTTGGTTGATTTTAGTGGATAACGTTTATTTCGTATTCCGCTGACACAACGACGCTTGTATGCTCTAATCAGAGGCTTAAGCTGTGTGTGTGTCAGAGGAGTAGATAAAACGTGTATTCATTATGAAAAAGAGGTTGAATAACGGATGTTGCTTATTTCGCATTCCGCTGATACAACGGTGCTTGTATGCTCTAATCAGAGGCTTAAGCTCGTATGTGTCAGAGGAATGGATAAAGCGTATATCCATGTTTTCTGAAAAGAAAGTTTGAGTGTGTTGGGTTAAGTTTTAACGCTTGATTAAGATGAGAACAACTTGCGACCACTAGTCAAATGTCTAGGATCCAAGTCATCCGGAGCGGAAAGAAGCAAATGCTAAGTTCCCCCTTTTTCATCTTTGTTATTATGAAAGTCTTGATTTAATTTGATTAAGAAAGTATTCCAAAAGGAAAAGACGAAGGTTGATTTGTTTTAGGGTTGGATTAAGATGAGAACAACTTGCGACCACTAGTCAAATGTCTAGGATCCAAGTCATCCGGAGCGGAAAGAAGCAAATGCTAAATTCCCCCTTTTTCATCTTTAGTATTATGAAAATCTTGATTTAATTTGATTAAAGAAAGTGTTCCAAAAGGAGAAGACGAAAGTTGATTAATTTTAGAATTTGATTAAGATGAGAACAACTTGCGACCACTAGTCAAATGTCTAGGATCCAAGTTATCCGGAGCGGAAAGAAGCAAATGCTAAATTCCCCCTTTTTCATCCATTATTTATTGCAAAAAGTTTGATTAAGTTTGATTATGAAAAGTCAAGTTCAAAGACAAGGATGTAAAATAGTGTGCAAAATTAAATAACGATGACAATCGATATAATAACAATGCGACAATTAAATGTGAATGAATGCAAGTATTCAAATGAGAATGCATGAATCAACATGATATAAGCTAAAAAGTGATTAATTAAGCTAAAAAGCTAAACAATAAGCTAAAAAGCAAAAATAAATGCTCAAATGAGACAAACAGAAATCACAAATGATTTAAGCATAACCAAATGGTCCAGTAAGCTAAAAAGCTTAAGCACCAAATAAGTGCTTATGAAAATAAGCTAAAAAGTGATTAAATAAGCTAAAAAGCTAAAGAATAAGCTAAAAAGCAAAAATAAATGCTCAAATGAGACAAACAGGGATCACACATGATTTAAGCATAACCAAATGGTCCAATAAGCTAAAAAGCTTAAGTACCAAATAAGTGCTTATGAAAATAAGCTAAAAAGTGATTAATTGAGCTAAAAAGCTAAAGAATAAGCTAAAAAGCTAAAATGAAAACTCAAAGATGAAAAGCAATATTTAAGCATAGCAAAGTGACTAAAATAGCTTAACCAAGCTATTAGTCACTTAAGTGCTTTTTGAAATAAGCTGAAAATCAATTAAAATTAAGTTCAGAGGGGGGTGCAAATAATGAAGCGTAGTAAAAAAAGGGGGTGCGAATAGCATCTCTGGGCTGGAAAGCCCAGTCAAACAGAAAAAAACGAAAGTCAAACAAAAAACAATCCTGTGTGGCGCAGTGTGGTAGTTCACTGTGCGCCCTAGGCCTGAGGGCGTCAGATCTGTTGACTTAACAGTCAAACAGATCCAACGCGCGTGGATCAAGCTGGATCCAACGCGCCAGAATCAACCTTACCATCCAACGGCGCAGAAAAAACGGAAGAAAATAAATAAAAAATAAATAAAAATGGAGTCCAGGATGATCTGGTGCTGCACAAATGCGCGCGCCATCATCATCGTCACCGTCAGATCTCATTTAAATGAGATCTGACGGCTGCGTTATAAAATCAAGATCAATGGACCAAAACGAAACTTAGGATCAACGGCCAGAATTTAAACTTGCAGAAAACACAGTCCATGGTGGACTTCGTCTTCTCCGGTGAGCCAGAACGGCGCCGGCGACGGCGAAGCTCACCGGAGTTCCAAAACTCCATTAAAAATGACTCATGAGTACATGTTCTTGCTCGATTTTTCACGTAGATCACGAATATGAAGCTATTTTTGACAAACTACGGTTAGATTTTAAAAAACGAAGAAGAACATGTAAGAGTATCAAAAATGGAAACCTTAAAAATCGTAACAATCAGATCCAAACAGGTTGCAAACTATATTCTATGATGATTCAGTAGTGAAATAAGAAAGTTTTGAACCTTGTTGGTAGCTGGAAATCTAGAAAACGAAGCTTTGTTTCTTGAAGGTTTTGCAATGGTGAACCACGATTCTGACGTTCAATCTTAAGTTTATGAATTGATTTCTCTTTCTGGAACTTAGGTGGTGTTGATTGTGAAGAAAAATGGAAGAAATAATGGTGTTTGGTGTTGTTTTGAAAATGAGAAAGAATGAGATGAAAATGAGATTTTTTAGGGTTTTGCTTTGCTTTGATTCTGATCCTCCTGCCTTGGCTGCGCAGCAGCAGTGATGGTGTCTATATATAGTCCAATTTCTAGGTTAAGAAAAAGGGAATGGGGGGTAGAAATGGTATAGTACCTTCTTAGGGTTTTTGGTCATTTTTTGGAAAGGATAAGGTTAGTACTATGTACTATCCTTGATGAGGTGTTAATTAGGAAGGTTCTAGGCTATTTTTGTGATCATGTGATGATGTGTTGTGATTAGGAGAATTTTTTTGACATTCTTTTGATTTTTGGACAAAAACAAATTAAAAATAATATATAAAAATAAAATAAATATGTCAAAAATAAAATATGCATGATGAGATATGATTATGTGAAATGTTTATGGATTAGAAATGGAAGGAAAAAGAATTCAAATTTGATGTTTAAAAAGGTTTCTTGAAATGCAAGTAACTAATTAAAAATAATTGATAAATAAGAAATAAAAATAATGGAAGGGCAAAATGATAAAAATTTCTCTCTTATGATCATGCTAAGCCATAATCATGCAAGAAGAAATAGTTCCATGTGTTTTGTGTCAACATTGATTTTTAAATTGAAAAAGGGTTTTGTTGACTTATTTAAAAAGTGCAAAATGCCATGGGGCAAAATTGGAATAAATAAAAAATATGAGGGGCAAAAGGGGAATAAAAATATATGGGGCAAAATTAGGGTATGACAGCTGTCCCTATTTAATTAGCTTAAACCATAAGAATGCGAATAACCCTGGTATTCGTATTCTTTTGGTGGAAGATAATTAAATACAGAATGCCCTAATTTTGCATGAGCATGAGTGATGATGAGAGGAAAGAGTGAACCTGCTCAGTATCCTTGGTATCCTTATCTCAGGATTTCTTCTTGAATGTGAACCATCGCCTCAAGGGTGCTTAGATTCTGGGAATAAATCGTCGCCTAACTAGGTGCTTGGACTGATGAAGATGAACCGTCGCCTAAACAGGTACTTGGATTCTGCTGAATAAGTCGTCGCCTAAACAGGTACTTGGACTGATGAAGACGAATCGTCGCCTAAACAGGTACTTAGATTCTGCTGAATAAGTCGTCGCCTAAACAGGTACTTAGACTGATGAAGGTGAATCGTCGCCTAAACAGGTACTTAGATTCTGCTGAGTAAGTCGTCACCTAAACAGGTACTTGGACTGTTGAAGATGAATCGTCGCCTAAACAGGTACTTAGATTCTGAGAATAAGTCGTCGCCTAAACAGGTACTTAGACTGATGAAGATGAATCGTCGCCTAAACAGGTACTTAGATTCTGCTGAATAAGTCGTCGCCTAAACAGGTACTTGGACTGATGAAGATGAATCGTCGCCTAAACAGGTACTTAGATTCTGCTGAATAAGTCGTCGCCTAAACAGGTACTTAGACTGATGACGATGAATCGTCGCCTAAACAGGTACTTAGATTCTGCTGAATAAGTCGTCGCCTAAACAGGTACTTGGACTGATGAAGATGAATCGTCGCCTAAACAGGTACTTAGATTCTGCTGAATAAGTCGTCGCCTAAACAGGTACTTGGACTGATGAAGATGAATCGTCGCCTAAACAGGTACTTAGATTCTGAGAATAAGTCGTCGCCTAAACAGGTACTTAGACTGATGAAGATGAATCGTCGCCTAAACAGGTACTTAGATTCTGCTGAATAAGTCGTCGCCTAAACAGGTACTTAGACTGATGAAGATGAATCATCGCCTAGACAGGTACTTAGATTCTGAGAATAAGTCGTCGCCTAAACAGGTACTTGGACTGATGAAGATGAATCGTCGCCTAAACAGGTACTTAGATTCTGCTGAATAAGTCGTCACCTAAACAGGTACTTGGATTCTGTATCTGAAGGAGCTAACGCCTAACCAGGAGTTGTACGTCCTTGAGGAAGATAGATGTAACACCTCGGTGTTGCACTTGAAGAGAAATCACCACCCTCAGGCCTACGGATTCCACTTAATGTCCCTATTTCAGGATTCTGTATCTGAAGGAGCTAACGCCTAAACCAGGAGTTGTACGTCCTTGAGAAAGATAAATGTAACACCTCGGTGTTGCACTTGAAGAGAAATCACCACCCACGGGCCTACGGATTCCACTGAACATCCCTATTTCAGGATTCTTAGTCACCACTCCTATTGGGGGAACAGACAAACTGTTGTGATCATCTTGTAGAAGAATTTTTCCAGAAAATTTGCAATTCACTGGGGAGGAAATTGGATATGGTTTTCCAACTAATCTGCTGGGGAGACAGTTTACCAACCGACTTGCTAGGAAAAGGGTCAAACTGCCTTTCTTGTGATTAAGTGACCAAAACCTGTATTCTGCAAGGAGAAACCTTTGAGCCTGCTTTATGTATGCATGTTTACCATGATCATTTATGCATGAAATGAAATGCATGTATATGATGACATGAAATGATTGTGTGCTATTGGAAATTGGGTTTCAACATGGGTGTTAATGAACACTGAGTTTTATTTTGGTTCCAATGAATATTGGATTTTGAGGAGGTGCCAATAATGATTGGACTTTGAGGGTATGCCAACAATGATTGGACTTTGAGTGGGTGCCAATAATGATTGGACTTTGACTTTGTGCCAATAATCATTGGACTTTGAAGGTGGCAATGCAAGGTTAGGTTCTTGATTGTGACTGTTTGATTTGGCTTCTTGGTTTTTTCTGAGTCATTGGTCTTGTGGCATGGGGCATACCTGATGCTTGAATGAAATGACGTGATCAATGCATGCTAATGATTTACATGAATGAAATGACATAACTAATGCATGCTAATGATTTACATGAATGAAATGACATAACTAATGCATGACGATGATTGGTGCCCCTATGGAGGATGGTGAATGATTGGAGATGGTATCATGGCCTCTCGTGGGGTGATGGCTTGAAGTTAATCCCCGACACCAGTTCCGGACTTAATGGTTGCAGACGTCTACCAGTCTTCGCTTGAGTAGCTTGTAGGTATAGGGAGAACCTGCCCCTGTGTATCTTATCTTGCCCCAGTCTGTTGGGCATTTGAAGTGCTTTGCCTTGACTTTCGGCCAACTTACTGATATTGGTTCTCCCTCTCTGAAAGGTATGCCCCTAAATTGAGCCATTCTGAAACATGATTGGCTGGGCCACCAGGATCCTCATGTGATCTGCCCCTAGTCATCAGAGTTTGCTGTTGATTGGCAGAACCCCAAGGTGGTTTGCCCCTAATCAGGAGTGTCTTGAACTGATTCATTAGGTCCTTGACATCTGGGTTTTGATACCGCTTTCCATGATGCAATCTTAGGACACTCTGTCTATGCTGAATGACCTTTCTAAGGGATGTGCCCCATGATTAAGTGAAGTTCTGAGACGATTGCCCCAGATTGGTTCAAGGTTCTTCTTGATTGCTTGGTAACAGCTCAGAGTTGGAACTTCCTTGTTGTCAAGTGCAGACTTGCAGATAAATCTGTTTGCTTGAAATAGTAATTCTAATACAATTTTAATGCAAGTTTTGAAATTGAAATTGAGATGATATTTATGTACAATGGATGTATATTGTGGAAGAAAATGTGAGAGTATGATATTAACAAAAGATTTTTGGGAGTCAGGTTAACACAACCTTGCTACCGTATGCTTTCAAGCTAAACCTTGTTTCAATTAGGTCTTTTGAGGGTTATAACGTGGCTTGGATCACGGTTTCTGAATAAAAGGATATAAGGCTCAAAGTTTAATTTTAACCCACCCCATTCTTCGTGATGATCTTCAGTCCTAAGTTCCAATAACTCCACTCATGTGTTCAAGTCCCAAGAGATTTTTTTGAGATTGTCATTGTGAGTATATGATGGCTTGGGAACCGAGGATGTGTTCCCTTTTTTGGGTGTGACAGTCACATTGGCTTTTGTTTTGGTCACATGATTTTGTTTTGTCGTGAATCTTGGTGACCTTCGCTTTTTGCATTTTTTCATTTCATTTTTTTTTTTCAATCCCTAACTTTTGCCTAGACTATTCTTTTGCATTTTTAGTCTAGCGGGATACCCTAATTTTTGCCTAAGCCATTTTGAGGTTTTGACTTAGCGGGCATTTCTTTCTTTTTTTTTTTTTTTGTATTTTTTTTTTGAATTTTGTTTGGGCGAATTGTGACTGCCTTGATAATGGGTGATGAGGAACACCTTATTGATTTTTGCTTTTCTCTTGAAACTCGAACGCATGGTCGAATTAATTGAACACTACCCTGCCCCGGGTTAAGATTGCGGGTTTTTTCGTATAGAAAGAAACACCAACTCCTAGGCTCAAAGGGGGTGACTACGGATTATCTCCCTTTTTTCTCCGGTGTTTGGGAATTTGAAACAATGCCTTACATCATCAACAAAGTTTTATTTGAAAGCATACCGTAGCAACTTGGTTATTTCGCTTTTCATCATCCTCTCTCCAATCTTTGTTCAAACAGAAATGATAAAGAAAGAAATGAAATGAGAAATATTGATATATTTTGCTTTTGTGAAGTAGAAGAGAGAAAAGTGAATGGACATGAAAGAATGGATTCAAAACATGCATTATCATTTCATTAAGATTATCATTTCAAACAAACAAAGTTAAAATGCTAATAAAGCTTAACAAACAAGGAAATTAAAACCGGACAGCCTAAAGATAATCATAGCTTGATTCAATCCTTGAATTCTTCAATTGGCATCCACAGATGGATCTACATGACCGAACAACAGACTATCCTTCACAATTGGGCTCTCCCTTTTTGAAAGTTAACAGTTCCTGATCAATGAGCTCTTGAACCTTGTATTTAAAGGCTATGCAATCGTCCACGGTATGTCCTTCTGCCCCCTCGTGAAACTCACATTTTGCTTCCGAGTTGTACCAAGCTGGAAATGGTGCAGTCATGGGCTTCAGGGCCCTAGGGGTCACCATTCTGTTGTGTACCAAGTAAGGAAGAAGCTGACTGTATGACACAGGAATCGGGTCAAAGATCTTTTTAGCTCGCTGATGAGTCTGTTGTACTTGCTGAGTTCCTTGTGGTACATGATTCATAGGCATTTGGAAAGAGTACCCATGAGGTTGCTGATGTTGTACTGCTGCAGCATATGGGTACTGGAGGTATGGGATTTGAGTTGATACTGTCAGACCCCGCTTTGAAGTAACAACATTAGCCTCATCTTCCTTCTTCTTTACAAAGCTACTTGTAGGTTTCACGGTGTTGCCTTGGCTTCCAATAGTGGCTTGGATCTTTCCATTCTTGAGTCCACTTTCAATTCTTTCCCCTATCCTGACCAAGTCGGAGAAACCAGAAGAGACGCTACCAATCATCCTTTCAAAGTATGCCCCTTGCAAGGTATTTGTGAACATATCCACAAGTTCCGTCTCTAGGAGTGGGGGACGTACTTGTGCTGCCAACTCTCTCCATCTTTGTGCATACACTTTGAAAGATTCGCCCTCAATCTGAGTCATATTCTGCAACTGGGTGCGACTGGGAGCCATATCCAAGTTGTACTGATATTGCTTGATAAAAGCATTGGCCAAGTCTCTCCATGATCGGATGTGGCTGCCTTCTAGCTGCATGTACCAGTTGAGGGATGCCCCTGCAAGGCTATCTTGAAAGCAGTGAATCATCAGCTTGTCATCATTGGCGTAAGACGCCATCTTTCTGCTATACATGATCAAATGGTTCTTTGGACAACTCAAACCCATGTACTTCTCAAATTCTGGGACCTTAAACTTCGGAGGCAAAACCAAGTCAGGCACTAAGCACATGTCAGCAAAGTCTAGTGGATCACTATCCCCCTCTATTGTTTTCAACCGATCCTCAATAGCCTTGAACTTCATCTTTGCTTCCTCCAATTGAGGAAAGGCAAAATCAGGTTTTGGTTCACCACTTTGTATCTCAGGACCTAGGTAAGCATTTCTAGGGTCCTCTTGAACTTCTTGAGATGGAACAGGCTCTGGCTGAACTAAAGTTGCCCCTGCCTGATTTTCTGTGTTGTTGACTGGTGGTGGAACAAAGGCAAACCCATCTGCGAGAGGCACATAACCTGGTGGTGTATACCCAGGAGGTAAACCAAAAGTCGGCCACACCACATTTGCCGGTTCAGTAGTCGCTGTTTCTTCATTCACAAGTGGCGGTGGTCGGCTTCGATTAGCCAACATCTCAAGGACCTGATCCATCTTTGCGGCCAACTGGGCTACTTCTCCCTTCAAGTCGTTATGTTGTTCTTGCCAATTTTCCATGATGAATCTAGAGGCACTTCTTGTCCAATGTTGGTGTCGGGGGTATGACTGTTGAAATGGACAGGTGAGGATGAGACAAAGGTCCTTTGTATGAATGCAAATGCATGCAAAAGTTTTTATGCTTCATCATTTTATTTATTTTTTTATGCAAATGTTATGCAAAAAGGTTTTTATCATGAATTTTTTTCTGAATGAATGCATGGATGCATGAATGCACTTTTGTAGCAGATTCTGTCGCAGTGAAGCAGAGGTTCAATTATCATTTCTGAGGTCAAAAGGCTCAAAGTTACCTGCAACCCATCCCTCTCACATGTTGTTCTAAGTTTAACATGGTTAAATCACGGATTGCCCCTTTGGAAACGATGTCGCTATTGCAAAGCTCACGACAAACGCGTCCAAAAGGGAATCTCCTCTAGGGTTCTAAACAGAGGTCCCTAATAACAAGGTTAGGTTCTAGACCGGGAAAAAGGTCCCTAAGGTCATGGACCCAACAAGAAAACATCAGCGCTCGCTAGTCAAATGTCTAGGAACCCAACATTTTCAAGAGGATCTACCCTAGGCGGGGCGATTGTGTCAGCGCTCGCTAGTCAAATGTCTAGGAGCCCAACATAACAACCCCTAACTTAACTTACGCTTTTCTCAAGCTCGGGTGTAGAGCTGCTCAAAGTAACCATGCCGCAAGGGCAAAAAAGAAAAAAGAAGGAGTAGAAGAAGAGAAACAGCCAGCCAAAGCATATAATTGACAGAAAATAAAAGATAGAGTAAGATACTGCAAACCTGGAAATGGCAGACAAATTAATAAACCGCCTAAACTAGGCTTAACTCTCAAGAGTCCCCAATGAAGTCGCCAGCTGTAGCGGGCTGGAAAATCACTTCCATTTTTCATACAATGAAGTCGCCATTGACGTTTATTTATCCCGTGAGGGGAAAGGAAAATATCACGAAAACCTTGGTTTAGGTTCGGGAGTTGGTTATGCGAGAGGAAGGTATTAGCACCCCTCGCATCCATCGTACTCGATGGGAACCGTTTAGGTGGTTTAGGGTTTGTCTGCGCAGGTTTGAATTAAATTACTCTATCGTCGGTTAATCTCTACTTCGTTTCCAAATAAATTAAAAGAAAAAGTTTTTATTATTTGAGTTTGACGGTTGTAGGAGCCCGCTCCTACGTATTCCCCGGTGCAATGGGAAACTCAAAACTCACGTAGTTCTGGTAAAAAATGTTTGTGTGGTTGGTTGATTTTAGTGGATAACGTTTATTTCGTATTCCGCTGACACAACGACGCTTGTATGCTCTAATCAGAGGCTTAAGCTGTGTGTGTGTCAGAGGAGTAGATAAAACGTGTATTCATTATGAAAAAGAGGTTGAATAACGGATGTTGCTTATTTCGCATTCCGCTGATACAACGGTGCTTGTATGCTCTAATCAGAGGCTTAAGCTCGTATGTGTCAGAGGAATGGATAAAGCGTATATCCATGTTTTCTGAAAAGAAAGTTTGAGTGTGTTGGGTTAAGTTTTAACGCTTGATTAAGATGAGAACAACTTGCGACCACTAGTCAAATGTCTAGGATCCAAGTCATCCGGAGCGGAAAGAAGCAAATGCTAAGTTCCCCCTTTTTCATCTTTGTTATTATGAAAGTCTTGATTTAATTTGATTAAGAAAGTATTCCAAAAGGAAAAGACGAAGGTTGATTTGTTTTAGGGTTGGATTAAGATGAGAACAACTTGCGACCACTAGTCAAATGTCTAGGATCCAAGTCATCCGGAGCGGAAAGAAGCAAATGCTAAATTCCCCCTTTTTCATCTTTAGTATTATGAAAATCTTGATTTAATTTGATTAAAGAAAGTGTTCCAAAAGGAGAAGACGAAAGTTGATTAATTTTAGAATTTGATTAAGATGAGAACAACTTGCGACCACTAGTCAAATGTCTAGGATCCAAGTTATCCGGAGCGGAAAGAAGCAAATGCTAAATTCCCCCTTTTTCATCCATTATTTATTGCAAAAAGTTTGATTAAGTTTGATTATGAAAAGTCAAGTTCAAAGACAAGGATGTAAAATAGTGTGCAAAATTAAATAACGATGACAATCGATATAATAACAATGCGACAATTAAATGTGAATGAATGCAAGTATTCAAATGAGAATGCATGAATCAACATGATATAAGCTAAAAAGTGATTAATTAAGCTAAAAAGCTAAACAATAAGCTAAAAAGCAAAAATAAATGCTCAAATGAGACAAACAGAAATCACAAATGATTTAAGCATAACCAAATGGTCCAGTAAGCTAAAAAGCTTAAGCACCAAATAAGTGCTTATGAAAATAAGCTAAAAAGTGATTAAATAAGCTAAAAAGCTAAAGAATAAGCTAAAAAGCAAAAATAAATGCTCAAATGAGACAAACAGGGATCACACATGATTTAAGCATAACCAAATGGTCCAATAAGCTAAAAAGCTTAAGTACCAAATAAGTGCTTATGAAAATAAGCTAAAAAGTGATTAATTGAGCTAAAAAGCTAAAGAATAAGCTAAAAAGCTAAAATGAAAACTCAAAGATGAAAAGCAATATTTAAGCATAGCAAAGTGACTAAAATAGCTTAACTAAGCTATTAGTCACTTAAGTGCTTTTTGAAATAAGCTGAAAATCAATTAAAATTAAGTTCAGAGGGGGGTGCAAATAATGAAGCGTAGTAAAAAAAGGGGGTGCGAATAGCATCTCTGGGCTGGAAAGCCCAGTCAAACAGAAAAAAACGAAAGTCAAACAAAAAACAATCCTGTGTGGCGCAGTGTGGTAGTTCACTGTGCGCCCTAGGCCTGAGGGCGTCAGATCTGTTGACTTAACAGTCAAACAGATCCAACGCGCGTGGATCAAGCTGGATCCAACGCGCCAGAATCAACCTTACCATCCAACGGCGCAGAAAAAACGGAAGAAAATAAATAAAAAATAAATAAAAATGGAGTCCAGGATGATCTGGTGCTGCACAAATGCGCGCGCCATCATCATCATCACCGTCAGATCTCATTTAAATGAGATCTGACGGCTGCGTTATAAAATCAAGATCAATGGACCAAAACGAAACTAAGGATCAACGGCCAGAATTTAAACTTGCAGAAAACACAGTCCATGGTGGACTTCGTCTTCTCCGGTGAGCCAGAACGGCGCCGGCGACGGCGAAGCTCACCGGAGTTCCAAAACTCCATTAAAAATGACTCATGAGTACATGTTCTTGCTCGATTTTTCACGTAGATCACGAATATGAAGCTATTTTTGACAAACTACGGTTAGATTTTAAAAAACGAAGAAGAACATGTAAGAGTATCAAAAATGGAAACCTTAAAAATCGTAACAATCAGATCCAAACAGGTTGCAAACTATATTCTATGATGATTCAGTAGTGAAATAAGAAAGTTTTGAACCTTGTTGGTAGCTGGAAATCTAGAAAATGAAGCTTTGTTTCTTGAAGGTTTTGCAATGGTGAACCACGATTCTGACGTTCAATCTTAAGTTTATGAATTGATTTCTCTTTCTGGAACTTAGGTGGTGTTGATTGTGAAGAAAAATGGAAGAAATAATGGTGTTTGGTGTTGTTTTGAAAATGAGAAAGAATGAGATGAAAATGAGATTTTTTAGGGTTTTGCTTTGCTTTGATTCTGATCCTCCTGCCTTGGCTGCGCAGCAGCAGTGATGGTGTCTATATATAGTCCAATTTCTAGGTTAAGAAAAAGGGAATGGGGGGTAGAAATGGTATAGTACCTTCTTAGGGTTTTTGGTCATTTTTTGGAAAGGATAAGGTTAGTACTATGTACTATCCTTGATGAGGTGTTAATTAGGAAGGTTCTAGGCTATTTTTGTGATCATGTGATGATGTGTTGTGATTAGGAGAATTTTTTTGACATTCTTTTGATTTTTGGACAAAAACAAATTAAAAATAATATATAAAAATAAAATAAATATGTCAAAAATAAAATATGCATGATGAGATATGATTATGTGAAATGTTTATGGATTAGAAATGGAAGGAAAAAGAATTCAAATTTGATGTTTAAAAAGGTTTCTTGAAATGCAAGTAACTAATTAAAAATAATTGATAAATAAGAAATAAAAATAATGGAAGGGCAAAATGATAAAAATTTCTCTCTTATGATCATGCTAAGCCATAATCATGCAAGAAGAAATAGTTCCATGTGTTTTGTGTCAACATTGATTTTTAAATTGAAAAAGGGTTTTGTTGACTTATTTAAAAAGTGCAAAATGCCATGGGGCAAAATTGGAATAAATAAAAAATATGAGGGGCAAAAGGGGAATAAAAATATATGGGGCAAAATTAGGGTATGACAGTTAGGCCAGTCTGAAGTTTTAGTCTTGTTTGATTGTGGAGCTACTAATTCCTTTATAGCCGTTGACTGCGTTCAGCGACTGCAATTGCCCTCTGTGCCTTTAATTCCCCCAATGACTGTAGCTGTTGCTACAGGTGGCAAGGTTACCTCTAAACGTGTTTGTCAAAATTGTCCCGTTCTTGTGGGCAGTAAGGTCTATCACATAGATTTGATCTGTCTACCTCTGAAGGATATTGATGTGGTCCTAGGCATGGATTGGCTTTCTGCCAATACTGTGTACATAGGATGTGCGGAGAAGAACTTGTTCATTCCAACAGAAGTTTCAGCCGAAAGTAGAGCTATTACTGCTTTACTCCAGAATACTCATCAGATGATCCAGTACTTAGGTGCCAGTACAAAATGTTTCAGTGTTCTGTTCACCATCGATCCGGAGCCCAGTTTGTGTCCTAGTGATATTCCAGTTGTTAGTGAGTTCTTAGATGTTTTCCCAGATGATATTATGAATTTACCTCCTGAAAGGGAAGTTGAGTTTTCCATTGACCTAGTTCCTGGATCCCAGCCAATCTCAGTTGCTCCTTATAGAATGTCTCCCTTAGAGCTTCATGAACTGAAATCTCAGCTTGAAGAGTTGCTTCAGAAACACTTTATCCGACCCAGTGTCTCACCTTGGGGAGCACCGGTGTTACTTGTGAAGAAGAAAGATGGTACGATGCGTCTGTGCATTGATTATCGTCAACTCAACAAGGTCACAATCAAGAACAAGTATCCCTTACCAAGGATTGATGACCTTTTGGACCAACTCAGAGGTGCTACTGTCTTTTCCAAGATTGATCTTCGTTCTGGATATCATCAGATCCGTATCAAGTCCTCGGATGTTTCCAAGACAGCATTCAGGACCCGTTATGGACATTATGAATTCTTGGTCATGCCTTTCGGTTTGACGAATGCTCCAGCTATCTTTATGGACTACATGAACCGGATCTTCCAGCCGTACCTTGACCAGTTTGTTGTCATTTTCATTGATGACATTCTGATCTATTCTAAGGATTCACAGGAGCATGCGGAGCACCTGAGAATTGTGTTGAGCATTCTTAGAGAGAAGCAACTGTATGCCAAGTTCAGCAAGTGCGAATTTTGGCTATCTGAAGTTAAATTCTTGGGTCATGTCATATCGCAGGGCGGTGTGTCTGTTGATCCATCCAAGGTTGAAGCAGTGCTGAATTGGGAAAGACCCAGAAGTGTTACCGAAGTTAGAAGCTTCCTTGGTTTGGCAGGCTATTACCGGAGATTCATCTTAGGATTTTCGGAGATTGCTTTACCGTTGACCCGTCTGACCAGGAAAGATGCGACCTTTGATTGGGATGCTGCTTGTGAATGGAGTTTCAGAACTTTAAAGGAAAAACTAACCACAGCACCAGTGTTAGTAATTCCTGACCCAACCCGCAAGTACGTGGTGTACTGTGATGCGTCCAACAAGGGACTTGGATGTGTATTGATGCAAGATGGAGCGGTTGTAGCGTATGCATCCAGGCAGCTAAAACCTCATGAGCAGAATTATCCTACCCATGATCTGGAGTTAGCAGCCATTATCTTTGCACTCAAAATCTGGAGACATCATCTGTATGGAGTGCAGTTTGATCTGTTCAGTGATCACAAGAGTCTGAAGTACTTGTTCGATCAAAAGGAGTTAAATATGAGGCAGCGACGTTGGATGGAGTACCTCAAAGATTTTGATTTCAATCTCAATTACCACCCTGGAAAGGCCAATGTGGTGGCAGATGCCCTGAGTAGAAAGACATTGTATGCATCAGAGTTGTTGATGCAACAGTGCGGTCTGTACGAGAAGTTTAGGGATCTCAACCTGAACGTGATATATCGTAAGAGCGGTATTCGCATCAACAGAATTGAAGTGTCCTGTGAGTTACGCCCAAGGATTGTGCAGGCTCAGCAGGATGACGTAGAGTTGCAGAAGAGAGTAAACCATCCGGAGTTTTCAGTAGCCACGGACGGTGCTATTCTCTATAAAGGCAGACTTTGTGTACCTCAGAATGATGAGTTAAAGCGGTTGATTCTAGAAGAGGCACACAAGAGTGGATTTTCAATTCACCCTGGATCCACCAAAATGTATCATGATTTGAAGGAGAACTATTGGTGGCCTAACATGAAGGCAGAAATTGCTGAATTCGTGTCCAGGTGTATTGTCTGTCAGCAGGTGAAGATTGAGCATCAGAAACCTGGAGGACCGTTGCAACCATTGGATATTCCTGAGTGGAAATGGGAACATATCACCATGGACTTTGTAGGAGGACTGCCACGTAACCAGAGAGGTCAAGATTCGATCTGGGTAATCGTGGACCGGTTGACTAAATCAGCTCATTTCATTCCAGTGAAATCCACCTACAAGGCCCCGCAATATGCAGCCATATTCATGGAGCAGATTGTAAGGCTGCATGGTGTACCTTTGAGTATCGTGTCGGATAGAGACCCGATTTTCACTTCAAGGTTTTGGAAGGCATTTCAGAATGCGATGGGAACTCGATTGAAGATGAGTACATCGCATCACCCTCAGACTGATGGTCAGTCAGAAAGGACTATTCAGACCCTTGAGGATATGCTTCGAGCTTGTGTATTAGAAGATGGTGGTTCGTGGAGTAATCACTTACACCTAATTGAGTTTGCCTATAATAACAGTTACCATGCCAGTATCGGTATGGCACCTTATGAAGCTCTGTATGGCAGGAAGTGTAGAACTCCGTTGTGTTGGACAGAAGTTGGTGATCGTAGTTTCTTAGAACCAGATATAGTCCAAGAGACCACTTTAAAGATTAAGTCTATTCGGGATAAACTAAAAGTTGCTCAGAGTCGGCAGAAGAGTTATGCCGACAAGAGAAGAAGGTTTTTGGAATTTCAGGAAGGTGACCATGTGTTCTTGAGAGTTACTCCTAAGTTGGGTTTGCGAGGTGTTTTCAAAACTAAGAAGCTCTGTCCAAGATTCGTTGGACCCTATCAGATTCTTCGGCGCGTCGGTCCTGTAGCCTATCAGTTAGCTCTACCTCCATCTATGTCAGGGTTACACGACGTGTTTCATGTGTCTCAGCTACGGAAGTACATTCCTGATCCTTATCAGCCAGTAGAACTTGAACAAATTGATCTCCAGCCAGATCTAACCTATCAGCCGGATCCTGTTCGGATTGTTGAACGTGATGCCAAAGTACTTCGGAACAAGAGGATTCCTATTGTCAAAGTTGAATGGGCTCATTCTCCTGACGGTGAATTTACTTGGGAACTGGAGTCGGACATGCGGAAGAGTTATCCTTACCTGTTTTCGAGGTAATTTCTTAATTTCGAGGACGAAATTCTTTAAGGGGGGTAGGTTGTAATATCCCACATTCTAAATTACCTAATTAATTTTAATTAGAGCTTTGCCTAATTTTATAAATTAATTAGAGGAGGTTAGTTAAATTAATTTGGGAACTAAGTGAATTATGTGCAAGAATTAGAGGTACTAATTAAACTTGGTCCGCATATTAGTACACTATTATTCCTAAGTGATTTACTTAACACAAGAAGTTCAGACTCCCTCCCATTCTCTCCCTCCCTCGTGTCCCTCTCACTCTCTAGCTTATGACTCACTAATCCACTCACAAGGCTTTGCCTCCTCAAGCCAACACCTCACCCATACAATGAGTCATACTTCCACCCACTTCTACATCACCAAACTAGCATGCAACTAAGCTCTCACCATTCATTTTACTACTTCAGAAAATCAGAAACTCTCCACTCATTTCTCTCATTTCTCACGCCATTATCAAACAACCAAGGGCAAGAAAACAAACTTCCAATTTCCAAAGAATCATCACATGCCACTACCCACCAAACTCTTCCATTTTCTCCTCTTCACATGCAGCCCTTAACCTACTAAGTAACAGAGATTCTCATCTGCATAAATCAGTTCTGAGGTACTGATTCTTCACCCCACCCAAGCTTCACATGACACTAAACAACAACTTAATCTCATCAAATGCAAACCAATGAGCTCACATGCAATCCAACTCAAAAACAAACCTCATACTGTTCAATCACTCAGAAACCATCTATAAATACCACCTATTCCTAGCTGAAACATTCATCAACAACAACTCAAATTCGTAGAGCAAATAAGAGGTTTCAAGAGTTCAAATTCCAAATTCTGGTCCTGTGTTCGTGGGGCATTTTAGGAAGGTTCGGTAGCTGCTTTAGGAGCCCAGAAGCAAAGTTAAAGCTTCAATCCAGGTGGGTTCTTAGGTTAGTTAGCTAGTTTCCCAAAATTAAACCTTTGCATGTTAACATAGGAAAATTAGGGAATTGTTGTGTGAGGGGAATTAACTCCCAAATTTCCCTCCATTCTATCTTATATTATATAGATTATGTTTCTGCACTAGCTTAAATGAGGAATGTAGGTGAAACTATGGTAATTTGATGATTTTCGCAAAACAGGGGCTTTTCAGCATGAACTCGCCATGGCGAACCCGTGGCGAGCTGGCGTTTCGCCATAGCGAGATTGTCCAGAATGACCTGTAAACCTACCATGGCGAGCAGGTAACTCGCCGTGGCGAGCTTACACAGAACAGCTTGCAACTTTTGATTTTTTTAAACTGTTTTAATCGCTCGTTTTATTTCCTCATCTGAGATAGATAAATTGCAAAATGTGACTGGTATAATGTTAAATAGAATGTTAATCACAGATGATCGTAGGGTATAACCTAGATTTAATTAAGTTTGTATGTTCCCCGGGATTTGGAAATTCTTGGTAGTAATAACCCAATTTAGTATCAGTCAATTAAGAGCGAATTATATCGCACTATGGACTCCCAATGGGATAATCCATTAGGTTATGACTATGTGAGCTTCATGCCGTGACCGAATCGGTTGACGGATATGGCAGGCCTCTGAGACCTGCTCACCTCAGAGTGTCCTAGTGTTAAAATGAATAAGATATGCTTTTGTGTTACACCTTTATTTATGCTTATGACTTATGAATTATTATTAGTATGCATGACTGATTAGGATTCCCCGGTGTAGTCACCTTAGGAGGGTAGTAGGACTCACTGAGGCTTAGTTGTCTCACCCCACTCCAAACAATTATTTTTCATATAAGCAGGTTGGTTAAGGTATGCTGTTCGGTGTGCTTGCAGCTGTGCTTGGAGATGGCATTTCTTTCATGCATTTCTTGTTGATCTATGTTGTCTAATTTCGTTCAATAATGTTTTGTTGTATCTTTTCTATCGTTTTTCCGCTGTACCTTGTATTCGTGTTGTATTTAGCACCTGCGTGTGCTTAATTTCAGAATTGTAATAATAATGTACTCAGCTACCAGTTATGATATTTCACTGATATTCTTGATATTTCATGTGGGGTGTTATATTAATAGTAGACATATCAAACTCTATAAGCATGCATTATATCAATACAATTCTCTTTGGCGTAAAAAATCGTATATATATCTAATTAACTTCACATCTTCAGGTGTGTGGACTACAAGTCTAATAGAGTTTGATTTTACTCAAATTGTCTATTTTCATCTGCAGATATTTTCTTTATTTATAATCGTTAATAGACTTTGATTCATGATCTTCGTTATCACTTATCACATATAGCGCTATAGAAAAACATCGTCAACATTGACTTTCATTTTTGGTTCCATCTCATTTCATTCATAACTTATCGAGATCTCTTTATTTTCATAAATTTCAGGTACCTAATCAGTTCTTCTGGAACTTAAAAATCAATCATATCAGACAACTCTATAAGAGTTTATACATCCTCATTTGGGTTATCTTTCCTTTTAGCTCCTTTTCTTGTTTGATGATTTTTATATTTGGAACCAATTGGTCTACCACGCTTCATGCGCGGTTGAGACTCATTTGCAATATTCTATTATCCGACAAGGATATATATTTTCTTTGGAGCATTAGCAGCTTATATTTTAATTTCTTAACTATGTAAATGAGTTATATTTTGAGGATCAAGATGAGACAATAATATTTATTTTCAAATAATTCATTTGAACTTCAGGTTCATATTTTTCAGCTGCTTCTTCTCTGCCCCTAATATTAGGAAAACTAATTCATCACTTGATAATCAACCTTCTGGGCTGTGATTCTGTGAACATTTTCCAATTTTTAACTCAAGATACTTTATAATAGATGGAAATTCATATCAAATATATTTTCCTAATATTCTTTAATAATTCATCTTAGTGCATTATATTGGAGCAATTGGAACATACCAACACATCCAAAAATGCGTATAAGAAAAATATTAGGTTATAAGCCTAAAATTAACTGAATAGCAAATTAAGGGGAGAACTTCCATATAATAACTTATTGGCTTGATGCGAAGCAAAAACTCAATATAAATTATCTCATGTTCCCAAAGTAGAATTTTGAAGTTATGATTTCATAAATATCAATCGCATATTTAACTTTAGACGTCATAATAATGGATCTTCAAGTCCATTTTTCTTAATAAGCATATGCTACAAGATATTCAAATCAATTTTGGTCGACCAATTTCACAAACTTCTGGTTGTGAGTTGACTGGACATTTAGTTGATGCATCAATTAAAGTCGTATAATATCTAAATGGTAATTGGTGATTTCAATTACAAATATCACCTACTCTCAAAATTTGTGAGAGACTCAATTTTTCAAATTTTCAACTTACTTTGGGAACAAGGAATACACAAATTATTGGATTGAAGAAACTTCTGGCTCTTCAATACATATCCAAAAAATATAATAATTATTTTTCGCATCGCAATAGATCCGGGATAACCCAACCGGTCTTGCCAAAGACAAACTTAATATGATTTGTAAACTTTTGGTTTACAATGACTTTTGTGCTTCAATTCCACAAACAAGAGGAAAAAGATGCATGATAACTTTGCTTCTCCATGTTACAATATAATATTAGCTTTTCAGGAGCATTCGATAATCTTGTAGTTCTTCGAGAACTATATTACAAATGATAGGAAAACAAATCCTTGTTTGTACACTCATTCAGGGGTACACTCAAGAATGAATATTTGAAGCACGATTTGTAAACTTCAAGTTTACGATAATATATGTTACATTTATTCTAATCCATTTGAAATTTGAAAAATGCTTTACAATAATGTGTTTCATTTGTTTTTATCCATTGGAAATAATAATGAACTAAAAATACTATATCCAACTCAAACTATATATTAAATATTCTAAAGTTTTGATTTATCTTTTGCATTACCATAGATGGAAAAAGTGTTGAACATAAAATAGCTCCAACAAATAATAAGACTTTCTAAATCATACAAATTTTATACGAAAATATGCATATCATCTTGTATATCATATCAACAATAAATCAATTACCATAACCATAACATTATGAACCATTCACTTCTGGGAATGATATTCAAATAACTACTCTTTAATTTGTTCAATTCTAAATATGACTAATCGTCTAAAAATAAATTGTTGAAGATGTTTCTCTCAATTTTGCTACTTCAGAAGCATATTCAAGTAGTGTGGAAATACACATATTGTCTATTAATTTTCTCCATTTTATTTTCAGGTCGGTAGATCTTATTGTCATGGTATAAATGTAGTTCTTCAAGAACTCAAAATTAATCTTCTTAACAATAATTTTTATTTTCAAATTAATATAAATTATAAAGATCAAATAGATCTTATAAAAGTTTTTGTGTAGTTTTTCAAGAAATAAATAACCAATCTAATCAGTTATTTGTATGATCCTTCTGGGATATATCATTACTAAATTCTTCAAGAATTCATAGATAATAAAACCGATTTTTTTTTTATTATGTTCTTCAAGAGCTATACAATATATTTTAGCAATAAAATCAATTCTCTAATCAATCCTTCAGGGATTAACCCTTTTGAATTCTTCTAGAATTCACATAGAGTAATGTTGAGTTCTTCAGGAACTATCATTTTGAATTTTTCAGGAATTCTCAAAGAATAATATGAGTTCTTTGGGAACTATGTTTTTGAATTTTATTTATTATTTATTTTTAGGAATTCACAAAGAATGATATTAGTTCTTCAGGAACTATGCCCTTTTAGGAATTCATTTTTCAAATCTCCATGGAGATAGTGACGAAGGAATATAGTGGTTTTTACCTTTTCTTGATCAGATGATTTGTTTCCTTCTTTGATAGTATCTCCATGACAATTGGCGTTCAAGAACTATATAAAAATCCATCAGGGATATATGACAATTTAATTCTTCTAGAATTTATAAATTGAGATTTTTGTAAGTTTTTCATTAATTAGATTATTAAATTCTTCTGGAATTATAGAAAAAATAAATAAATTGAGTTTTCTATATTCTCCGGGAATTAGACTCTTCAATATTTACAAGACTCATAAAAAATAAATAAACATCATAATAAAAATTACAAAACAAATATCAATTCAAGTTGCTTCTTTGATGCTTTTGAAGACAACTTAGAAAAGAATGTTTAATCCCTTTTGTGCAGCTATGTTAATTATCAAGTTGTGAATGGAAGGTACTTGTTCCTTCATTCAATGAGGATATATAAAATCAGATGCTCATTTAGACTTAGAATCTATGTATTCTGCAACAAATAATTTTAACCAAATCTCTATCATGTTTCAAAATCAAATGGAATGTTTTCTAGCCAAAACTTATAATTAAATTAAATAATAGAAATTGTGAATTGAGAAACAAAATTGAACAATAACCTTAATCAATTCATGTTGTGAATTGAGACCATATAAAATTTGATTTGTTTATATTCTGCAAAACCTGATTACCCATATACCACAACATACACTAAATGGATATAAAATCAAAAATAGAAACTCCATAAAAATTTATCAAAACTTAAATACTCTCATCTCAAACAGAAACCAATTTTATTTTATTTTCAAAATTGCAGTATACTATGTTGGAATATTTTATTATATTCCAATAATATTAGGTGGGCAAATATCTTTATTAATTATATTAGCTATTTATCAATGCGGAGCCTTAATTGATTAGTGATCAAATTAAGTAAAAAGGCTGATTAGATTTCTAATTAAGTAATTATTTAATTAAGTGATATGGGCTCAATATGAGTCGATGTCAGGATGGCCCATTTGAGAATAATGGGAACTCTAATGGGTCATCACACTATATATGGGCTATGGTCCCCAATATACTCTAAGGAAAACTAATAATTTAATATGTTATTGAGGAAAACTAAATTTAAGGAAAACTACCTTTAAAAAATAATAATAATAATTTTACTACAACTAATATTCTTCTTCTATTGAAAAAATTCAATAAAGAGAAAAAAACTGTAGCATGGAAGACTTGAACCCAGGACATTTAGGAAAGTGAGCAGAGTACTCAACCACTAGGCCACGCTGAATCTCATGATAATATATGAAGCGCTTATATATATATATACGATCATATCTATAAAAATGAAAAAAAATAATAAGTTGGGGCGGGTCATGGCACTACCCAGTGCACAAAGGGCTCCGCCCCTGCACACAGCATATCGACTCTTCTCCCCCATCAGAAGAGAATTCAGGGCATAAGGAGTCCCGATTGAGGAAGAACCATAAGCCAACGAGTGCTTTGTTATCCGATTCTTCTTCTATGTTTCAGGAGTACCGTTCTTACTACACCAAAGGTTAGTTTGTCTCGTGTATTCATCTATTCAGGTACTCATAATACTAATCTTTGATAAATCAACATGTCGTAGATCTGTTTTATATACATGCTTATGTTTATTAAGCTTCCGCACTATGGTAAGATTATAGATTTAATCTTTGTTATGTTGAGCATGTTTTATATGATTAATATTTAATTAATTCCAACAAGTGGTATCAGAGCAGGTCTTCATGTAATTTATTGAGATTGATTTATGATAATTTATTTTAAGGTATGTTTATCAACCAATTCAAGTTATAGAAATATAGCGTGAAAGTGCTATATTGGTTTCAAGCTTTGCAAAATAAAAACTTCAAATATATGCGTTTAATGTTAGGATTCACTAGTATTTTGTTTCTTTTTTTTTGATATTCTCATGATCATGAATCGTTTTTGCGCATGTGACTGTAGATATATATGGACTGATTATTTATGTTTTAAATCCTTATGTGAATTTCCTGCGGTCACAGTATGTGTACCATATTCAGTTTTAGTCAAATATAAAAGATTTGATCCTTTTATATGGTTGAGTTATAAAGAAAGAATTTTATAAAAGTAATTTTTATTCATTCAAATATTTGATGATCTTAATTTATGGTATTGATTAAGATCAATTACGGGAATGTCTAGAAAATAAAGTTCCAGTGATTTTCGGCTAATTTGTTTTGAAGTTAAATATTTAGTTTGACTTGTTTATAAAGTTTGGTATGTTTTTGTACCTATCCAGAAAATGCTATTAGCAACTAAAGATTTGGATCTTGATTTATTTGTTAATGTTTCGGTTTATTTTCGGTGTTCAAATCAAATTTTTAGTTTTACTTATTCATAAAGATTAGTTTCTAAAATAAGGATTTTGATTTGATGATTCGGTTTTCAAATCAAATTTTTATTTGACTTTAGTTATAAAGTTTGTTGCTTAAAATAAGGATTTATATTTGATTTGAAATTATAGATTGATTCACATTAATTTTGTATTTAAAGTTTATTTTGAGAAATAAGGTATATAAAGATTTTGTATATACATAGTTATTATATATATTTTTTGTAGAAGGTCAATTGCCGTTAAATAACAATTAATAAGGATTCTCAAAATATTTTGATCCAATTCGGTACGTATGAAATTAAAAGTTTTGATTCTTTAAACTTTGGAAAAAATATAGATTCTTTAATTATTTGTTTAAAGAATATAAAGTTTTTGGTTCCTTTCAATTTCAGAAAATACAGTTAAAGAATTGTATTATTTATTTAAAGAATCATTGGGGATATGTGAATCAATTGTGGCATGAATATTATTTGGTATATATAAAGATTTAATTTTTATTTGAAATTAAATATTTGGTTTATAGTATGATTTTGGTATTTGAATTTATTGTTATTAAGTTTCTACAATAATTTCTTTTGTCATACTCTTCGGTTATATTTCATGTCAATTTAGTTTGGTAGTGAGAATTTCTTCTCACATTAAGGGATGTCATTTAATCTTATGATTATGAAGGGACATCATAAAGTATTACGGCCTACATTTTGTGAGTAGTGCCTTGTAAATTTAAGACTTTTCCCATTTGATTTAATAAATTGCCAGGTGTTTTTGATTGAGTTGGTTGAAACAGCAAGTTGCCAAAGTAACCTCTGTTGTCTAAATTTAATTCAATTGAAATCACAAAAAGGATGTATAAAATTGTTCATGCAAGCTATTTGGGTCTTCCAAAAGGTTGACAAAGTTTGGCCGAATAATTACATACATATATTTTCAATTTATTAAATTGTCTAGTAATGACGATTGAGTTGATTGAAACAACATGTTGCAAAAGTAACCCCTGTTGCATAAATTTGATTCAATTGAACTTACAAAATAATGTAGTGTGAAATTATCCATGTGAGTTGTCGTCGGCCCCAAGGAAGGCACAATTTGACCGGGTAATTGCATACTTGTGATGGTAAATGTGTGGTGATTATAAAGTTGTTTTACCATGTGAATAATAGGATGCGCAAACGTGACTATTATTTGACATGACTTATCACCAATGTTTGATCATTGCATTGAGAGTACCGCTTGCAGTTAATTCTTACAATCCAAAGATTGGGGATTGATGGTGCGCTTGGTATCTTGTTTAAGTCTTTTAATTTACAAATAAAGTTTTACATGTCTCTATAATAACTTATTGACATGTATAATAAAGTCGTGTTATTGTGAATCCATGCAAGTATTTAGTGGATTACACTAGCACCTATGATGGTAAATATGTGACAATATGAAGACTATTGGTTATCAATATTAATTGTCAGTGTTTGATCATTGTAACAAAATACCACTAGCAATTGATGTTAACTTTAAGGGATTAACATTGATGATGCACTAGGTATTTTGGTTGGCATATTTTTTTTGTTCTCTATGAACTAATATAGTTTATGTATCTGCAAAATTGTGTTAGAATTTTAATTCTTAAAATTCTAACTCTCAGGAATATAAGAAGAACATTACGACCTTTGATAAGGATGGAAGAACTCAAATCTCTCACAATTCAGTAAATTTAAAATGAGAATCAAGTTTATAAAGTGAGTATACTCCTAATCACAAAGGTCGTGTCATCATAAAGTTTTAATTTCCAGGGACATTAGAGGTGTTATTTAAGGTGACATAATTTTGTCATGTTTTTCTTTGCTCAAATTAAAGTGCTTCTAAAGCATTAAGGCGAAAGACAAGCTCTCGTTGGAGAGATGACTTTTCATTAAGATTGTTGAACAAAGAAAATATCAGGAGCACATCATGTAACTATTTAACCTTGCTAAAGAGTTGTGATTTCGACAATCAGGTGACTTGGTCGAAAAGATAGCTTTTATAGTGTTCTCTTTGCACAATTAATTCTATGACTGTCAAAGTTGGAAATGATTCTTTAATAGAATTATTTCACAAAGTGTGCAATTAAGAAAATTTTGAAGCAAGAGAAAATAAAGTAGTGCTCATTAGGCAAATACCTCAAAGGATAAGGGCAAATAAGGAAAAATAAGAAAATATGATCTAAACTGACAAATTTCAATGATGTTGAAAGACACATCAATCTAGAGAAGAAATAAGTTGGTGAAGATTGATGATTTTTTCAACTATTTGTTATATTGTTGTTACTAATAATATTTATATTTAAAAGACAATTTGGTGAATCATTTTTGAATTTAAGTTTTTCTTTTTAATGTTATAAGTTCATTATTGTTATCTTAAAACGAGGGATTCAATTTGTCTTTTAAAATTTAAATATAAGCATAGTCAATTCAGTTATGGCTTGTGACAATCTTGAATTGTTGAAAATTTTGAGAAATATAAATTTTTGTCCCAAGTTAATGAACATTTTGAGACATGAATTGTAGTTAAAATTTGAAGATATTGAGTTTGGGGGAGAGATATGATAAAAGAACAAAATTAAGTGAAGAAGATTTGGTTATAAACCAATTCATATAGTTACTATTTATATAGTAAATATGGATCCTCATAAGGACATTAATGTTCTTCCTCTCAATTAAGTTAAGAAATTAAATCATAAAAATCAAACTCAATACCTTCAAGAAACTAAAGCATCAAGTGTCATAAAGTATTGACTGAAAAGAGAAATTACATTTGATTTTAAAACTCTATTAGGACAGTCAAGACACTTGTAATTTATTATAATTTTGGAGTTTCATAAGATGGATACCAAGATAGTATTTCTTAATGGTGACATTAAGAAAAACAATACGGTGCAATCACAGAAAACTTTATGTCAAAGGACACAAAGTATATGGTTTGCAAACAGATGAAATCCATTTATGAGTTAAGGAAACTGTCTCATTAATGATACCACAAAAGTCTCATCAGGTAATTATCTCATTTGGTTTTGAGATGTACATTATGGAGAGTTGTGGGTTATACAGGTTCAGTGGGAGTATGTTTATATTCTTAGTTTAATATGTCGATTTTATTTTATCAAGTCAACAGTGATATATGATAGTTGTGCGAAACCAAGAAATCACTAACAAAAGTTTAGTGACAAAAGATCTTGGGCACACCTCTTTTGTATTAGGAAATTTGATACTTAGAGATCATTCTCATTGTATCATTCGGTTTTTCAAAAGAGTTATATCAATAAAGTAGAAAGTAAATTCGACATGAAAGTCAATAAACTAAGGATTGTTTCATAAAGGAGACTGTTTAAAAGTCTCAATAATTGTCCAAAAGAAAATCTGGAAATTTAGAAAATAAAGTATGTTCTTAAATGCTTCAGCTTTGAGAAACTTAAGTATGATCTTAATTATACGCATCCGGAAATAGCGTATATAATAAAACCATTTAGCAGATACCTGAGCAATTCAAAATTTGAATTGTTGAAATGAAGCAACCATAAGGATTGTTATAGAGAGCAAAATAATTTGTGTTCAGATATCAGAGATCTAATATTTTGGAGATCATCTGTATGTTTGACTCTGATCCTTTGGATGTTTACATATAATGGACATCCTAACTCAAGAAATGATTGTAAGTATTTATGTCATTTGGTTGCCTAAAGTAAAAGATTTTTGAAAGACAACTCAAGTTATATTGTGACATAAATTAGTCTGATAATGATTCAACAATTGTTTTGTAAAGTTTATTTATTTATAAGTTGTTGCACGATAGAGCATATAGAGATAAATTTTATGCTAGCTAATTCATTAATCGAAGACTTGACACTTGAGGTCTTTCATTTTGTTGTTGTCACTAAGGATGTCTTGGATTAGTGGGAGTCTCTATTCAATTATGTTCTAACTTTGGTATTGATACAGATACATATTTGGTTAAGGTTTTCTGCAGAAATAAAGTTTGAGGTTATTATGCTAACTGATTCTGTATCATTTGTGCAAATAATGAATTTGCAAACTTCAGTTTGATCTCACTAAAGACTTCAGTTGGACCAGTTGGAAATAGGCATGATATAGAGATCACATTGCATGAAATTTCCATGCCACTCATCCATATCGATCTATGTCATCAAGTACATTGATGTGGTGGTCATCGAAGGTTCCGTCACATTATACGTTAGTGACGACAGCCGCGTGGTCCCATTATTGATGTATGAGACGGACCAGATTGTAAAGTTGAAATCTAAAGATAAATAGCATTTAGATGCGCACCTAAAGAATAATGTATAATTATTACGATATATTGCCCAAGTGGGAGATTGTTGGAATATTTTATTATATTCCAATAATATTAGGTGGGCAAATATCTTTATTAATTATATTAGCTATTTATCAATGCGGAGCCTTAATTGATTAGTGATCAAATTAAGTAAAAAGGCTGATTAGATTTCTAATTAAGTAATTATTTAATTAAGTGATATGGGCTCAATATGAGTAGATATCAGGATGGCCCATTTGGGAATAATGGGAACCCTAATGGGTCATCACACTATATATGGGCTATGGTCCCCAATATACCGGACACACAGCATATCGACTCTTCTCCCCCATCAGAAGAGAATTCAGGGCATAAGGAGTCCCGGTTGAGGAAGAACCATAAGCCGACGGGTGCTTTGTTATCCGATTCTTCTTCTATGTTTCAGGAGTACCGTTCTTACTACACCAAAGGTTAGTTTGTCTCGTGTATTCATCTATTCAGGTACTCATAATACTAATCTTTGATAAATCAACATGTCGTAGATCTGTTTTATATACATGCTTATGTTTATTAAGCTTCCGCACTATGGTAAGATTATAGATTTAATCTTTGTTATGTTGAGCATGTTTTATATGATTAATATTTAATTAATTCCAACATACTATTGATTGAACTGAGAACACTTGAAAAGCTATTTAACAAAAAAATCAAATCATATGATTATAATATCAAACCAATTTTACTGTCTAATCGGCAGAAACAAACATAAAGTATAAACCAAAAACATATATTGATAGGTGAAAACAATTACAAAACAAATGAAAACATATTTGATAGACTGATGCTACATATCTAAAATATAGGCTCAGCCACATGCATGCACTTTGTCACAAATAAACTCATCCATTAATAATAAGAGATAGCAAATACATATATGCATATATTTAAACAGTATATATATGTATATATTTGACTCCAAATAAACAGTATCATCATATTACAAAACTCATTTAAGCAAAACTTCTAAAAATTAGTTCAGAACTAAAATATCATAAAAATGAATATATAGAAATGGGAAGAAAACAAACTAGTTGAGTATTGACCCAACACAATAATGAGGTAAACTTTATAAGAAAAGAACATATATATCATATATGTATCCCTTGTTTTTAATTGAAGTCAAATAAACATCATCATTTCTTTTTATGTATATATATATAACTCATGTCAGTCACGAAATGAACATGCATATACTCACTAGCAAACATAAACAAGACGAAAATTACATACACAAGACAAATGTACGTACTAAGTATTCAATTCAATGTAAACACTAAATTAAGATAAAAACAATTCCTCAAAATAGCATCATTCTAACAACAAATAGCTAGCCTCACTTTCTTATATGCTGATAACGTAATATAGTTATGCAGCAAACCATTACAAGGATAAGGAGAAAGAAAACTCACTAGAAATGCTATAATTCATAGCTGCAACCATACACCTCAAGTTGTGTTGTTAGAGCTTCGTGCTGATAACGTGGTAGAAATAAACTATTAAAGCTAAAGTATAGATATAGAGAGAATGAGAGGTTTGTATTCAACTCTACACTTATGTATACTACATCATAACAAGAGTCCTATTTATAGGATATAAAGAAGGAAGTGAAAGATCAAAGCAATTATAGTTCACTTCACTAGTGGGAGTTATAGGACAAGGGAAGAGACTAGGATGGACATCCACTAAGTCTTCCACTAAGGCTTATTATTCATAACAAGGCCCAAAATTTTCTTGAATTAACACCATGTCCGAAAGAACTAATAATTCGCTTATATATGGGAAAAAGCAAGGCAATGAAAAGCAAAAATCCGACCTACCGGATTCGAACCAGTGACCTAAGGATGACAGCTTGAACAACCAACTACAGTCCTCCGCTCTACCAACTGAGCTAAGGTCGGTTTGTGATAAATTTCTAATAGTTTAGTATATATCCCCTAACAATAAACCAAAGTCCTTTTTTTTTGGTACAAAGTCCTTTTTGTTTTAAAATTCATCTGAATCATACTTTTAATTTATAATTATATTATATACAGAAATATATGTGTGATTTTTATTTATTAGTTTTGTGGGATTGTTGATCATCTAAATGGAACCTGCTAGTAAACTTATAAACAAATCATTAATTTTTTGTTGTCCAAGGTATCTCACCCAAAAATCAATGACTAATCCTTCAAGGTACAAAGATGCACTCGAGGAACTAACTTCTCTACAACAAATGTTATAATTTCATTTGTACTGGTTAAACATTAAATTCGTGACCACGTGTTTGAGGGTTGATCTCTTCCAATAAATATTATTCTATTCAACAAATAGTTGATATTATATGCATACACATAAATTATATTTGCTAAACAAATTTTAAATTTTAATGATACTGAAAATGAAAAAGAAAGAAGAAATATGAATTGGAATTGACCAGTATTTGTTATGAAATTCAAGCACCAATGAACAGTTTATGGAGTTATATAGATAACCTACATAAATCAGTTCTCAATGCTTCCTCAGTTTCATATTGCCAAGATTTCATCAGAAATTGAAGTATTATTGTTTTTCTTGATTTTATTTGTTAGCTAGCTCGTATGTAGTCATGTTGGGTAATTAATTCTTAATTATAATTAAAAATGAAAATGTCATATTGGGTATCTATCAACACTTGCAATGCTGTGTATCTATGGATAGCCGTGGTAATATATTCATCACACTATAAAACTTTAAAAAAGAGAGATCGCAGTTAAAACATAAAAAAGGAGAAATTGATATTGTACAAAATATAAAAAAAAATTGATAGCAGCCATATATTGAATAAACTCTAAACACAAAATATGTTTCTAACTTCATCTGTTCTCCAGTTATGCAGACAGTTGATCTTTTTTTCCTTCTTTTTGTAATTTGTATGTTACAACAAAAATTCGGGTGAAAGTGGAACGTGAAAAATAAAATTAAAAAAAATGTTATCTTTGTCTATGAAAAATAACCCAAAAATCAATGAAAGAATATATTTGAATGCCCATATGCTCAACAAGGATAGCATTGAGTTGTGTACATTGCCGGAGCACTTTATAAACCTATACCTCTCAAATTTCGGAAAAATTGGATGCTGTATAAACTATAGACTGTAGTTATGAATGATATGCACACACTTTTAGTCATTTGGATCCATTTCCTCATCTTGATCCCAGACTTGAGTCTGATCGGTTTTGCCACCATTTTTGTCGGACTGAGATTCATCAACAAAATCATTACTTTCATAATCTGGCAGCCCATCATCTTCGGATTTGACACCTTCTTTCCCTGACGAACCTGGCTTACTAGCATGCTGCATCCATTTGGGGCAAATGTCTTCGCCTCCATATAGAATTTGGCCATCCTCGCCTCTGACACGATTAGCCACGTTGGCAGAAGCTACTCTACAAGAGCATTCTGGAAGTGGATGTGAAAGGAACATTGCTGGTTTTGACAAGAGAGCTTGTCTTATGAGGCCTTCTTCAGTCATACTTTTGTTAAGGTGTTCTTGCACTAAAATTGCCCAATTATGTTTTGGATGGTACAAATTCTCACGTGTCATGTTGAAAAATTCCGCAACAACTTTCCTATAAGAAACGAGATGAAAGTGTCACAATAAAATGTAAAAGTTAGGGAAATTTCAATAGAAAAATTCCTACTAACCAAAACCACAAACTAAGTGATTTTCAAATAATTAGAATGTCTAGAAGTTTGAAGCACAGATATACATGCAATTCACAAGGCATCAGGACAATGAATAAAAAAATTACCGGATTCTAAAAGCATATATAGGTGGAAAGGAAGACATGCGCACAGAATTTATGCACAGAAAAACAAATATGCATAAAATATTTATCCAGAAAGTACCAAAGACATGCCCTAGGCTTGTCTGTTGTCTGTTACAAGAGGATTGTCTTGTCTAGCATTTGTTTAAATACTGACAGGTATGGGAGTCTGAAACAGTGCTGGAGAAAGTTGTAATAGTGTTAGTTAGATAAATATTCAATCAAGAGTCAAGACACGACATTCCATCTCTGAGAGAAGCATTGTTGGTTATTGAAGTGGAGTAATATAACGTGGCTTGTTTTCTCTATATCTTCATCCCTTCCCCTACTTAGCTCCAGCCCAAAAAGAAAGAGGCCACGATTTAACTCGGTATAATTCTAGTTCCCCAATAAAATAAGGGAATTTGATGATTTTTATGAAACCTTTTTATATCATACTTCCTTAACGAATATAAATAATTTGAGACCAACACCGAAGAGCATTTACCTGTCCGGACGGTATGTTCTAGAAGAAGCCATCTCGTACAGCCGATGTCCCATGACAAGGCTTGAAAAATCTGGCCATCCACTTCCATCATTGTTATATCCAGGAAAGAAGGCATCTGCTTCCAATGAAACAATGTAATCTAGTGCGTCCCAAAGTAATCGGTGTGCTTTCATCCTCAGATCCATAGGTGAAGGATCAGGTTCTGTAGGGGTCTCAGTGATCCAACCATACCAGCCTTCTTTTTCATGCTGGTAAATTGGTCTATCTGGAGGTGGAGGAAGAGGCCGAGGCCGAGGACCAGCCCTCTTCCATTCTTCTTTAAGTTCTTTCTCGCTTTTTGTAGGAGGTGGTCGAAAAATATTTTGAGGAAGAGGAGTTTCAGGTCCAACCAAGTCAGACAATTCTTTCTCACTGCACAAGGAAGTGCGATCCAGTGTATTGATAAACATGGACCGCAAAGGAATCAAAACACGTTGACCTCCAAATATTTCAGAGCCAGCTAGGTAAATTATTGTTTTGGAAGGATAACCCATCACTCGAAGGAGTATGCCAACCTGCAAAAGTTGAAACAAATATAACAAATCTAACCCCCATATATAGTAAATTTTTTAAATTCCAAAAGGCAATCCATATAAATGAAAGCAATGTTCCCAAAAGGCCACATTACTTCAATTTTAATTGTAAAACTGGCTGCGCTCAGGCTAAGATCTTGCATATACAATTGTGAGCCATTAGCATCTTAGAGTGTTTTGATTCCTCTACACATATTTTGGGTGCAAAATGAATTAATTATTTTCAGTTTTAAAATTCTTGATTTCAATACATCTATTTCGAAATTTTACCGAAGCAAAGTTTGTAGGTGTTGAGTGGGGCGGGACGTAGTGCAATAGTTGGAGTTATTTCCATATGACTAGGTCACAAATTTGAGGCATGGAATCGGCCTCTAGCAAATACAAGGCAAAGGATACCTAAAATATATCTGAAATGAATTTGATCTTCCCATCGCGGGAGCTTGATAGCACCAGTTTACCCTTTTAAAGTATTTTAGTGTTGGCTTCCTAATTTGCATAGTCCAACCACAAAGTTAGGCATCAAGGGAAGGATGAGTACTAGTTTACAAATATTAATGTTCCAACTTCCCAAAGGAAAGACACAGCACAGACATTTGGATTTCACAGTTCACACCCATCACGTGTCCAAGTTGTGATAACAGTATCTTCGAATGACTCAAATAAATTTATGCATTTTTATAGAATGATTCACAACTTCCCCTAAGAGTATGTAAATCATAAAAGCAAGAGAATAACTCTGTTTCAAAATATTATATACAGATGGTAAGACTTGGCATACAAACTTGGGGAGTCATCGTCTCCAAGTACAAAAGGTTATTTTAAAAAAACATATGACACCAATTATAACTGAAAATAGGATATAAAGCACAAAATCCTACTAGGAAACCCTACTGCAAAATTTAGCATACCTCTTCAGGCATGAGGGGACATAGACCTTTATCTCTTCGCAAGTGTGAATCCACATTCAAATCCTCATTAAGAATTTTATCCTTTATCATTTGAGCCCTTCGATGCTGTATGAGTTCAGTGTGTACATCCTAACAAAACAAAACCTTAAACAAAATAATAAAAGAGAAAGGAATAAAAAGGCAAGGAAAGGGTAAGGATGAGCATCGTCTGCCAACTCAAGTATTACAAGTTTCTAATGTACTATCCAGTATCCACTACTTAAAAGAAATAAGAAGTGGTGTACCCCAGAAAGATTTTTGAACTGCAGAAGTAGAATAAGATCTCCATTTGTAATGGTAAGGAAGAGAAACACAACAAACCTGAAAAAGTTCTGCACAACCATTGTATGCCAAGGTTTCTCTTAGTAGGCCGGGATGGTATGCTAAGAAGGGTTGCCCCAATGATCTCAACCTAAAAAGACAGCATAAATTTCTTATACATCAAGTCGTCAACTCCATAAAATGATATTTTCTGATGGGTAAAGCATGACCACCACAGAAATAATCCATATAAAATTCCACTGGAAACCTAAATTGTTAGGAAACCGCAATAGAAATAGAAAGTAATTATTTGTCTTGGCAGAAGAATGAGTAGAACAAAGAGAAAGATCTCTCCTCCAAGGGTTTCCCCTTACAACTGAGCCATGACCATGTTTACACAATCACAGTATAAATAAATCTAGGCTAAACTATTCATTTGGTCCCTTACGTTTATTTTAGGTTTGAATGAAATCCCTTACGTTTTAAAAGTTTGAATTTGGTCCCTCACGTTATCAATATTTGCATTAGTTAGTCCATTCCGTCAAATTTTTCACTAATTTCGTTTGATCCTTACACGTGGCTGATGGTTTGGATAGGTAGAAGTGATTTTGGACACATTGATAGCCATATAATAAACAGAACCTTCACAAATAGAAAAAATAGTTAGTGTTTGCAAAGGTCTTTGTCGTATTTTTTTTCTATTTGCGAAGGTTCTGTTTATTATATGGCATTCTACGTGCCCAAAATCACTTCCACATGTGTAAACCGCCAGCCATGTGTAACGATCAAACAAAGTTAGTGAAAAATTTGACAGAAGGGACTAACTAATGCAAATGTTGATAACGTGAGGGACCAAATTCAAACTTTTAAAACGTAAGGGACCTAATTCAAACCTAAAATAAACGTAAGGGACCAAATGAATAGTTTAGCCATAAATCTAAATGATTACTCTATATCCTTATATCTTCTTATTTATTACGTAACTAACTAGCTAAATACTTTGACTATGTTTCACTAATTTTTTTTTCTGTCCTATTATAATCCCCATAACTTCTAAGTCTAACAAACTACATTTACATTTTGTTCTATTGGATACCCAAAAAAAAAAACTAAATTATGCATTTTAAAGACACCCCCCCCCCCCCACAAAAAAAAAAGTTCCAATAAAACAAGGAAGTAATATGTGCATTAGTTTACATGAAAGGAATCCATACTTGTTAACCATACGACGGCCAAGCATTTGAATTTCTGGACGAAATTGAAGGGCCTGGAATGAAACCCTGCATCTTAGCCTTTGAATCTCTGCCATGGTAGGTGGGAGTACCGACTGCAGACACGAAACGAGTAAGATTTGAACAGAAAAACAATGAAAAGAAGCAGTTCCATTGACGAAAAAAAAGAACATAAGGAGGCATTTGAACGAGAGAAAATGCATGGGAAGATTTAGGAGATGGAAAAATGCAGAAGGAATCGCAACCTATATTTAATATTTTAAATGATCAAAATGTAGGAAATAGGAAGACACTTTAATTCCTCAAATAGGAAGTGAACCTATGGAATAAGAAAAAGATACTGTAGTTAACTTGCAATCAAAATGCAAAGTAAATATTATATGATGCAGGAATCTAAGAAACTTTTAGCATAAAATACTTGTTTGTGTGTAGGTCTGCCACTTACTACGTGCATTTGTTAACATATTCAGACATTGATTTTTTTGCATAAGAATGAAGCAAAGCAGATCAAGTATGTACATGGAAGTCTGAAGTCAGGCCACAATAAGACCTTAACCAGAGCTTATCACAAAACTTCAAAGTTCTAAGCATGAATGAAATACTTTTAATATAGAGATGAAATATTTTACTATCTTTCTTCCAATAAAATCTTAGATCCCCACAAAAACAGAAGATCAATGCTTCCTGAAGTTGACAACATCTTTAAGATGGCAATTTGCAATAATAGCATTAGTTGACAATTTCAGGATACCAAAATACCTGCAATGCGCCACCATTGGCAATAATTAATCCAATAACCTTAGATTTCTTTAGCTTTGGTAAAATTTCTTGGAGGTAAAAGTTTGGAGAAGCTGAACTTGAGGGCCTAAATGTAGGAAATTCATTTCTTTTTCTCCTTTGCATCAAACTTCCAGGCAGGGTCTTTGCAATAATTACATCATTTTTTAGATATGCTATGAACTGCTCCTCATCATAAAGATAGGAAAAACTCTTGAACTTTGAGCTGATTTTTTTTTTAAAAACAAGAATAAATTATATAATCACAGAAAGAAAATATTAGTAGGATAAAGCAGTGACAAGCTAATGAGTAATGACTGCACAAAACTTGCAGCACATACCTTACTCCTTTTGAGCGAAGACTCTCTTGAAATTCTGGAATGACAAGAGTAGCATTTAAAAGCCTAGATATGGCGACCAGATCACATATCTATAAAATCAAGAAAACTGTTGTTAAATTGCAAAAGAAATAGGAATGACTTCACAACAGAAAAAAAAAAGAAAAAAAAAAACGGGACTTATGCACATCTGGTGAATCATACCGATGATCTTATCCTTTCAAATCCACCAAAAACTTTTGCATAGATGAAACCATTGCTATGTTCCTTTGGAACTGGGAAACAAAGAAAGACAGACTTGAAGTGGAAAATGTAGAGGATAAAACTAGCATAATGAAGAAATATACAAAATATTTAAAGTGGTTTACTTGTTGTTAAAATTTGTCAAACATTAAGATCGCCAAAAAAAGTGGCTCTGTCATGTACATTCCAAGTCAATCTAGGGAAAACTCAAAAGTTATAGCCAACTTAAGGATATGACATAAATCTTCAGTTTGCCACTTCAGTTACACTCAACAACAAAAAAATGTATCAAAAGTGGATAATAATCAAAATTTCATTTAAAAGTAATTTTAAATATGAAACTAATTTCAATGGGGGAAAAAACTTCCATTTGTCCATGTCTTCAAAAAAAGTATATCTTGTTTATCATTCACATTCAAATAAGAATGAATACTATGAATTGCATGATAACTGTCATGAACACAACATCTATAACTTCCATCTTGAATGTTGTTTAGAATTTTTATACGATATCCATGATTCCTCTCGATTTGCAATTCAAGACACATTAATATGATATGATAGCATGGAAGAGATATTTTCAAAATCTAGAATGTGGTCACTAGGTTATAACTTGGCAATAGTAAATAAATATATGACTTCATTTAACATGTAACTTATAAATGCAAGAGAAAACAAAAGGCTAATCACCAAGATGTAAAAAAGGAATTGGCAAAGTTTTATGCCATACCCACTAAATTACAAGCCTAAATTGCATAGTTCTGGTCTTGGCATGCCTCCTCCCTAATAGAAGGCTAACAAATTTAAGTAAAAATATATTACCAGTATAATTGCTTCTGGCGTTGGAACTAGGCTGTAGTGCTTCCAAAGACTTTATGGAACCCCATAGCTTCTTATTCTTTATAACCTGTAGCATTTAAAGCAAATAAACTCAATATATTAGGGTGTGTTTGGAGGGAAAGTAAGGGGGCTTTTATTTTGAACAAATATTCAAAATTGAAATATTTCACCCTCTATTCCTTTACTTCACGTCCATCCAAAGATGTGCTTAAATGAAAGGCAAAACATTTTAACCATACACAAGCAACAAATACATATATGATAAGAACCAACCTGCCTTCCCACCACAGAAGAAAAATCATCAGGAAAAGCTGCAATTGCTCTATACGGCACTATATTAACAGTCCACAACTTTGCCAAAGACAAGTGAATGATGATAGACGCCACAGATAAAGAGATTACAGAAAGAACAACCCATTTGATCTTAGTTACAAATGCCATATTGGCCCCGTGACTCTACATCACCAATGCCGAACGGCCAATTTTGAACTTAACTGCAACATCTACAAGAAAAATATATTAAAACAAATGGGTTCATCAAATAAACATACGGCACAGTGTTACAAATTAACAAGATGACTTCAACATCTAAAATGAATGTTCCACATTTGTGTACCTCAACCCAATTACCAGACTCCTCACATCACATGCCATATTTAGTAACATAATTGTATCCTTAAATAACAACACTTTCATTACAATCCTAATCAACCTTCCATTAGGGGTTAATACTTACTCCCTCCGTCTCATAGAAAATGTCTCATTTGCACTTTTTTCTCCGTCTCAAAATAATTATCACTTTAGAATACCAACGCAACATTTACTATTATTTTTTCCATTAATAGACCCTTATATATATTAACTTACACTCCATTTAACTACAAATGATAAGGGTGTTTTGGTAAATGATACCAATTTTATCATTAAAATTAACACAACTAATCATTTTCTTACAAACCGCGCATAATTCAAATAGAACATACATTTTTTATGAGACGGGGAGTAATACCATAAAATTAGACATGTAACCTATGAAATACTACTACTGACACGCATGCCAGACAAAGTCAATGCAACAGCGGCAAAAAATGAATTAATTGAATGTAATCACATGTGCCGTGTCGGTGTCAAACACCAACACATGTCGACAAAGCTTATCTAACACAACCGCGACTGACATATACTCCGGTGGATGAGTAAAATAAAACAAAATTCAAAATTCTTACTGAAAATATAAACTGTTTGATTAGTCAGATCATAGATTTGGCTTAAGATAAAGTTAAAACTGAAACTAACGGAACATTGATAACACAAAAAGAGAACGAAAGCATCATATATAAGAACAGAGTGAAACATGCAAACAGAGTAAGTGAAGATAAAATAAAAAGAAATATTAAAATCGAAGAATTAAGCGCAATCCATTTCCGATTATTCAATAAGTATGGAATTGAATTGATATAAGAATGAATACCTAGGGTTCCTCTGGAAGGGTGCAGTTTGAAGGGTAAAAGCACCCAGCCAGCGAGTAGCGTTAAGCGTCTCAGCTGAATTGTCGATCAATTAAGCGATTTCAGATTGGATCGATAATGAGATTCGATTCGATTCTTCAGTGTTGGTTCTCCTAGTCCCAGGAATGGGGCAAAGGAGTGTTTGGATTGTGGAAAATAATAATTGTGATTATGATTATGATGGCTTTTTTGTGTGAATGCGCTTTCTGGCTTTTTGTTGGATCTAAATTTCGATATCACGTTTCACCGTAGGGGCTTTGGTTTTCCGCTGCAAATCACAATCACATGGATCTTTCTTTATTCAACTACACTCTTTTCTCATCAAAGTTCAATGTTGGTTGGTTTTACTGTTGTGAAATGTATAGATGGATGAATCAACCGGATTATAGACCAATAAAAAAGGGATCAATATTCGTCTAAATTTCATTCGTCTGATCAATCTAGTGTACAAGATCATGCCACGTGTATTGCTGTATTTCTTAAAAAATTAAAGTTAAAACATCTGATCTTTAATCATATAACAAAAACAGACGCACCTACTTCCTCCGCCGTAACACCACGTTCCATCGTTGTTGCTCCGGTATGCCTCCATCGAGGCTGATCTCCACTCGGTCGACTTTCCTTCTGATTTTCTCCATTGTTTCCTCTTTGCTTTTTATTTCATCTTGTTCTTTGTTGTCATAATAAATTACTTCACAGCTTTTAGAATATGTGTATGTGTGGTTCGAAGAAGCCGATACCGTCGCATGGTTCGAAGAAGCAGAGCGGCGAGGGTCGACGATCTGGCGGTGGAGTTCGGTCGACGGCAAGAGTTTGGTCGGCGGTATGGAGTTTTGAATCGTTCACGCGCCTGATTGTTTGGAATTGGATTTTTTTTAAGATTTAATATTTTTAAAAATTAAATAGAAAGACATGTGGCATATTATAGTACGCGCGATTGATCGGATGGACCAGATTGACCCAAAGTCACCTAACTTTCCCGCTAGAAAGTTAGAGAATCGGGATCCATAAAAAAGCTTATTTAGAAATTAATAATTACTACTTACCTATAGCTGTCAAAATGGGCCGGGCTAATGGGCTGGGCCATTAGCCCATGGATTTGGATCGGGCCGGGCCATAAAAAAAATCGTTAAAAAATATCCGGGCCTTTTTTAGCCCAGCCCAACTAGCCCAATTAAAAAATGAATCGGGCTGGACTTGCCCACCGGACTTTGGGCTGGCCCATTTAAAATTAAAAAAAAATGAGTTTTTAGTTTTAAAAAAAAAAACATTTTGGGCTAACCCATTTTTTTAAAGTAAGCCCATTACTATTTTCGAATGTGTGCAAAACAAAAAAGAGTATATAAATCTATTTTCTACTTTCCCTTGCAATTACAGCCTCACATTGCTCCAACTACACTAAACACACGTTACTTTTGAAACGAAAACGAACGAACCTTATCTCACTCAAGATCTCGATCTCTCTCACTCACAACGGTCGATATATTTTGTAATATATTTTGCTCAAGGGGCTTAGGCCAAGAAGTTAACTATTTTGTATATATTTTGATTTTGATTATCTAAGGATGCACTTTGTATGTTGCCACAAATACTCTTACATGTGCATGGATCTTTATTTGGTAGATATATTTTGTATGAATGTTGATTTGATGGTTGTTTTATGTGGTAATTATTTTGTCAGTTGTGTCATTGATCCTTTTTGGCGTGCGCTAAAAAAATTATATGGGTCGGGCTAGCCCATCGGGCTGCATGGTCCAATAGGGTTTGGGCCGGGCTAGAATTTGGCAGCCCATATAGAAATCGGGTCAGCCCAGCCCCGCCCACTTATACGCGCTGGCCCACCGGGCTGGACCGGGCTGGGCCGGGCTGGCCCATTTGACAGCTCTACTTACCATCGTATTTATTTATGGGTCATGTTAACATGTGCCCTTGCCCTAAGGGCACATGATAAGCTACTTAAAAGTAGAAAGTTAGTATTTAATGATGTAAAATATTTAGTGTTTTGAAAGTTAAATGCACAAATTTCAAGAAAATATTTTTATATTAACATTCTTAGCATGTGTGCCCTTGGTGCACAAGTTAACATTTTCCTTTATTTATTTATGAGAATAATAAAATTCAATTTACAACCTTGTACCAAAAAAAAAATCAATTTACAACCAAAAGATTTGTATACAAATTCTAACTCAATAATTGATAGAAATATCAAAATTGTTAGTGTCAGATGCTATGATCGGGTTCAAACCTCGATCACTCTATTTTATAATTTGACCAATTAAAACTTGACTAACCATATACATGAGAGATATTGATTATAATTTGATCAATTAAATGTTGTCACATAAGATTCTTCTCTTTCTTGCATTAAAAAATTCTTGCTAAATAACATTGAAATGAGAGTAATATTAGTACGTTTTTTTTTATTATTTTGAAATTATAAACATTTACTTACATGACAAAAGAAATGTATGATTTTCTTTTATATAATTCTTGCAAATTGATTTTTCTATATTAAAAAATTTTAAATATTCATTCCAATTAATTTTTGAAAATTTACAAATAAATCCCTATAAATTTTAAAATGGAAATGCTATTTAGCAAGAATTTTTTGATGCAAGAAAGAGAAGAATAAATCCTCACCCTTGATTACATCCATAACCACCCATGTTTTCCACTAAAAAAAAATATTAAAAGACATCATCCTTTAAGATTTTGCCATGTGTTAATTCTTGCATTTCTTGTGTAAAAATTTCATGCTAAATAGCAATGCTCTTTTAAAATATTGCATATTGGTTCTCATTTTTTATATTTTAAAATCAGTTATCACCTTTTTTAAAAATTTGAATTTGACATAAGTATTACTGTATAAAATTATCATGATTTTAAAATTTGGAATTTGACATAAGTCTTTTAAAATTATCATGATGGGTTACTTTACATTACATTTACAGTTATACTCAAAAACTTTTACAATTAAGAAGAAAATTATCATGATTTGAATTTATTTTTTTTGTGGTTAGTTATTAAGAAGAAAAATATATATATATTTTTACTATAAAAAAACTGAAAACCTACTTTTAAGTGGAAGTTGTGCTTAGTTATTAAGAAGAAAAAAAAAATGATTTACTAAAAAAACCTGAAAGTCTATTTTTTGTGGAAGTTATTTTTAAGGGTAAAATTGGAATAATAAAAAAGTCATCCCAAAAATTTGTAACCCCTTTATATATTAGTATAGATACTAGCCGCCAAACGGGCACGTGCCCGTTTGTGTGATCGATATTTTTTTATTTTTATTTGATGTAATCAATATTCTCTATTGTGCAAATATAAATACCTACTTAATCTCCTTTTTTATTGGACTTATTTAATTATAACTACTTAACCTCCTTTTTTTGTGGCTAGTTATTAAGAAGAAAAATATATATTTGTTTTTTACTATAAAAAAACTGAAAACCTACTTTTATGTGGAAGTTGTGCTTAGGTTTTTTTTGGTAATTTTTTAAGGGTAAAATAGGAATAATGAAAAAGTCATCCCAAAAATTTGTATCCCCTTTATTTATTAGTATAGATATATATAAGAAATTTAGTGTGAGGGGAATGATAATGCCCCCACTAGCATATCTAAGTAAGAAAGATGGGGTGCAACAGGGCACAAGTTAAGGTGCATAAGTCATACATAAATACCTCAGATTGCTTAACGCACCCTCTAAGTTTCTAGCACACCCCCAGATTGCTTAGCGCACCTCTAACCAATCTGGCGATGCGCTAAGCAATCTGGGGAGTGCATTAAGCAATTTTTATTATTTATGCATGATGCATAAGGAAAATGTTTATGCACCATAACCACTCCCATGCAACTGCACATAATTTTACTTTAAAAAGTACGCTTATAATCATACCTTTTTTCTCAACCCCCTCAAAATTTTATTATGCACACGCAAATGTCTCAATTCAACTTCAACTACATTAGATTTTTGCCTTAATTTTATATTTTATTGTTATTATTTGTCCTAAGTTATATTAAGAAGGGTGAAACACTAAGCCATGGCGATTAACTTGTAAAATATCTGCAAATTTGTTATATACGACTCAATACTTCTAAATTTTTATTGTAGTTCTAAAAATAATTTAATCCAAATTTAAGTCGACTTTTAAGTTAAGTTAATTCTTGTCGAACTGAGTTGTGATGAGTAATTTTGATCTGACTCAATTCATTTCCAATCCTAAGCGCAAAATAGTATTATCATATCTACTACCAATTACTTGATTAAACTATATACCAAAAAAAAGTTATAACTCAATGGAAGAAAATAGATATATAATTGAGCGCAATGATAAAACAGAAAGAAGCGTTAATGGTGTCTATTTGCATTTGGTAGTATATTACTCCCTCCGTCAGTCCGTCCTATATTGTAAGCAAAAAAAAAAAAATCACATTTATTATGAAAAGTAAAAGGTGATAATTTGAAGTATGATTTTTTGTGTTTTCCTTGAAATAAGTTTTATGGAAAGATATAAGAAGAATTTTTATTGGTTATTGATTATGGAGAAAAGATGAGAGAAAGTAAATTAAATGCAATTTGTATTAAATTTTATGAAAGTAAGTAAAAGTAAATCTTGAAAATGATAAAAGTGAGTTGCTTTTGCTTATAATTTGGGACAAGAAAATGTGATTTTTTTTTGTTTATAATATGAGACGGAGGGAGTATAATAATAATTATTAATTAATTTTTAAAAATTTACTCCCCTAAATCAGGGTTGTGGATGCTCCAATTCAAGACAGAAAATATTATATGGTTCAAATAACACTTACAAAGGTACCGGTAGGATTCAATTTCCAAACCTCCTAAATTTAAGATTTTTCTTTTTAACACTAAATCAAGTCCTTAAAGTTAAACAGTAAGAGTTTAGTTAGTATGTCATATGTAGATAAAATAAATTACACATATTTTGTTAAAAAAAAAAAATTTCACATATATTAATTTAATCATTTTAGTAAAGCTATTTTAGTAAGAGTGCACCGAATATGATCAGACAGTGCATAGAACCTATGAAGCTCCAATACGCGACACGATACGGATACGATACGATACCGATACGCCGATACGTGAAAATTTTAAAAAATCTATATCTGATACTGGCGCGATACGTTATTTAAAAATTAATTTTAAAATTAAATATATAAATGCAAATACATAAACATGACCAAAATCAATAATATTAATAATGATAATTGTTTTTTGAAAGACAAAAAATTATTGTTATTATTATTATAAACGTCAATAGTTCATTGTACAAGGAGTACAAACAAGAGCAAAACAGTTTGAGGCTCAACATACAAGGGCTCAATGGCTCATCACTCCTAACTAAAGACATATAATAGCTCAAAAACCATATAATAGTCATGACATCAAGCCTCTTTGACAAGCTCATCTTGTAGCAATAACAGACAATTATATAAGTTCTGCAGCTAACCAATTAAAAACATAAAGCTCCATTCTTATACTAGAATTTTGGGACAAACTCAAATACTTAACAATCTGTTATATAGTAGAACACCATAGTGACTTCAGAACAGTGACAAAAAAACAAAAAATACTAATTATAATAAATTAACATCATTAATACTAAATTAAGTATTTGTGTCTCATTAATATTGTTCCAAAAAATAATAATCACTAATACATTTAAGTTATACATCTTAAGTTAAGTATTATACAAAAAGAACATTATTAGTACTATCCCAAAAAACATCACCAGTACTATCCAAAAAAATAGTTAGTTATCTGTGTAACAACATAATAGTTTGACATTCACTTGGAAACACAGATTGTATCGGATATTATTTTGTTATTTAAAAATAAAGTTTTAACCGATACTTTTCCGATACGAGTATCGGGAAGTATCAGACGCATATCGGATATTATTTTTTAATTTAAAAAAAAAAATTTAACCGATACTCTTCCGATACGAGTATCGAAACATATCGGATGAGTATCGGTATCGGATATGTATCGGACACGATACTTCACCATTTTTAGAGTATCGGAGCTTCATAGCATAGAACCATGGAATTTTTGTTCTTTTGCCAGGTCAGAAATTATACTGATTAAATTAAAATTAAATAACAATTAAAAAATGTAACTTCCCTCCCCCCACTTTAATTTTTCCCCTTTATCACACGTATTTATAGTTCATATTTAATAGCTGAGAGTTGTTTATTATTGCTAAGAAGTGATATATTTTCAATAAAATACGTATAATAGATTCAATGATCAATCTTAGTCTTGAACTAGATTCTTCGTGGGTTCTTCAGTTAATATATTTATATTTTAGATATTGTATTTTTTTTTGAAAATGAATTCACTAAAACAGCTTAAGTTTAAGAAAATTTTAAATTTGATAACCGTGTTTGATACTTTCACGCCTGCCACATGTGAGACATCCGTCCTTCGAAAACTGTTCACTCTAATCCTTCATTGTTGTTTGAATTTGAATTTTGGTGGAAAAACTCCTTTTGGCGCGGTTGTCTTGGGCCTCTCGAGTTTCTCTTTATATATTTTTGATCTCGCTTTGTTGACGTATGTACAATTTAAAGTTCAACTAATTTTCGAATTCTAAGTAAAAATTTATATATAACAGATAAATTACAAAGGTCTTTAATCGAGAAATTATGGAACATAACAAATTTCATCGTTGCTTGTGGTAGTACCATATTATCATACATGATGCTCATCAAATCTGAAACTTTTCAGAGATCATGGGGTGTATTGGGGCCGATACAAAAATTGGGGGGAGGGGGTAAATGAAAAGAAAGTGAGAGGAAGAAAAATTACAGAAACCAATGAATGAATTTATACTAACTATTGTCTAGGTTTATTCATTAGTTTTTGTAATTTTCCTTCTTTTCATTTTACACGTTTAGTCCTTTATCTTGTTTTTTTGTAACAATTTGGTCATTTATATTTTATTTGAAACACTTTGGTCTTTTATCTTATATATTTGTAACACTTTAGTCCTTTATCTTTTATTTGTAACATTTTAGTCTTTATCTCTAATAACATTAACATATAAACCCTTTTTTTTCATATTTTTTTATTAAAAAAAGTTGAATTTTATTTGTTAAGATATCTTTTTATTAAAATTAAATAAAACTTATGATTTTGATGAATATGTTCATCATCTTTATCAATTCTTTCATATTTTTATGTTCTTTAAAGGACCAAAATGTTACAAAAAGATATGATAAAAGACCAAAATGTTACAAATGAAAGATAAAGGACCAAAGTGTTACAAAAAAATAAGATAAATGATCAAACGTATAATTTTGCCTAAAATAAATTGATATTCAAATTTAATTATGGGTAGAAACAATTACCATCAATTGAGCTCAACCCGTTTGGCTCGGCTTATTTTTTTACCTTTTATTTTAGCTTAAACGAAATAGAGAAGTATAAAATTATATTTGACACTATTTCTCCTTAAAAGTATTAGAGAAATAAAGTAAAGAAGTAAAAAATAAAGAAAAGTGAAATCAAATACAATTTTTTCCTTCTTTACTATTTTTAAGGAGAAAAAAAAAGTAGAAAGTAATCCAGGCCATCTGAATAACAAAGTCAGCCACCAACGTTCCTTTTTTTTTTTCCTTTTCAAAACTAGGGATGGCAGCCAGACCCAAACCCGCGGGGCCCACCCGCATCCGAACCCGAGTCAACGGGTGAAACCCGATGTAACATCCCAAATTTTATTTAATAGAAGAAATTCATGAAATTGGAGTTTTGTGCAAAGAGTTAGTTTTGGGGTAAAGTTGTTCGTGGTTGTGGCTGAGACAAAAGTCAGTGCTAAAGCTTCAATTGAGGTGGGTTCTTAGGTCCTTAACTTAGTTTATTGATTAGAAGCCTAAAAATCCCCAAATATGAATTTGCATGCAAACTTAGGGTTTTAGGATTTAAATTATGAAAGAGCAAGAATCAATCCCAATTCTTGCTCCTATATAGTCTATTATATATTACTAAATATGTTCATAACAAGTTGCATAGAGATTGTAGGTGTTTTCCCTTAAAAATCGCATTTTTCTGCAAAACAGGGTCCTGTGCTGTCAAACTCGCCGTGACAAGTGTTGATGTTCTGTCAAACTCGCCGTAGCGAGTGACAACTCGCCGTGGCAAGTGTTGCTGCCTGTATAACTCGCCAGGCGAGTTTCTGACTCGCCAGGGCGAGTGTTACAGGCCTGTCTGCACATAAACTCGCTGTAGCGAGTAGGAGCTTGCTGTAGCGAGTTTAGCAGGGACAGAACCTGCATATTTTACCTTTTAAAAATGTCCAACACTCGTTTTATGTCCGAATGCAACTTGGATTTCATGAACATGTTTAATAGTGTAAAATAAATTATATAGTCTGAGAATAACGTGTAAATTATATTTATCTGTAACATGTTTAGGATACCCTGGGCGGGATATATTGGTTAGAACTGTTTAAACTCATTGAATTAAATGGCATTATGCCATGTTAATAGAACTCATCTGACTTCTATTATTTATTATGTGAGCCAACGTCGGAATCCGAGCTTCTGTTTCGGTAGTACGCAGAGTCAGGCACCTGAGACCGGCTTGCCTCGGGTGACCTTTGAAGAGTAATCGACAAGATAATATTTTTTGTGTTACACTTTATTTTATTAATGATTAATACATGAATATGTAAAACAGTTGAACTTAGATTATTACACTATCTAGGTTCCCCGGCGTAGTCGCCTATAGAAGGGTAGTAGGACTCACTGAGGCTTAGTAGTCTCACCCCACTCCAAATCAATTTTTTTAGGTATGCAGATGAATTGAGGCAAGGACCAGGTGGAAGCTGATGATTGGAGCTGTGCTTGGATCATTGGATTAGAAGACTTTAGTCTTCTCCTTGTTTCATATATTATCTTGTTTATCCAGAATTTTAGTTTCCTTCCGTTGTGTTGTATCAGTTTACCACGTTGACCGTGGAATTGTTGTAATTACCTCAATTATTCTGTAATTTTATAATTGTACTCAGATTTAGTTATTTATATATGTCTTGACTAAACATTCTAGACATTTTAGTCAGGGCGTTATACCCGAGTTGACTGTGTTTGGGTTCGGGTTTGGGTGACACCCGATATTTCGGATGCAGGTTTGGGATTACTTAAACTCGCACCTGAAACCCGAAATCACACCCGCTTATACATAAAATTACATAAGTACCTTTAAGTATATATTAGTGTAAAATTACATAATTACCTCTAAATATATTTGTTTTGTTTCGGTTCTGTTCGTTGTTTTTCCCCTGCCTGTGTGCTGTTTTTCTATGGGGCTGGTGTTGTTTTATTTGCGTTGGGACTTAGGTGTTTGTTTGTTTTAGTACCTTTTGTGCCTTAGAGGGTTAAATCTAGAGTTAAAATTAGAGAACATGTGGTACTACGATTCTCACATTCTCACATTTTATGTACACTGGATTTTTGATATACAATGAATGGGATGTCAATCATAGGATATATAAATAAGGTGATTAAAGAGATAAATAACAATGGAGAAATAACAGTTGAAGTTAGCTATTTAGTTTTGATTAACAGATTATGAACTTGTGCTTTATCTGTCAAGACTATTTAAATTAGTTTTTATATGTGAAGAATTTTGAGATAGATTCATGGATGGAAGGGTTGTTGATTTTGATAAGTTATTTGTAGTTATAGCATGTTAGAGTGTTGAAGTCCTGTTGTAAAATTAATATGTTGAATTTTGTGTAGATCTGTGTGTTAATTATGTTGAAATTTATGTTTTTGCTGCAGATTTGAGTGGAAAAACCCGAACCCAACGGATATGGGTGTGAGTGTCAATTTACCCCTTAAATAAATTTTGGGTTCGGGTTTGGATGCAACCCGATATTTCGGATTTAAATTTGGATAGTATCAAACATACATCCGTGGACACCTGTTGCCATCCCATTCAAAAAGCTGTGTAGAATCAACGAGAAAAAAGTTGAATATTCAATTGAATCAAATTTGACTTACGCTTAGTCCGTACTCATGAAAAAACTAAAAAACGTTGAACGCCTTAAAGTTGTTGAATTCAACCACGCGTCAATGGAAGAAACTTCGAGAGTCCAAACAACAACACTGCGTAGAAACTTCATGAAAATTCCAAATCACTCTTCAACTACACGACTCTTCCACTTTCCTCATCTTTATCTAATTCACTACTATAAATCCCCTCATCATCGTTCTACAATCCAACACACACAAATACAATTAATACTTGTTCTGTTCAGAACAAACAACAACCAAAAAATCCTCATCAATTTTTCCAAATCCAAACACAACACAACATAACAAACATGTTTATGTCTATGTTCAGTCACTTCGAGATTTCCGAAGCACAGAAGTGGAGTTTTTCTTTTGGTTTGGGTCCGGCGAAGGTCAATAAGGAAGGTACTTCCTCGACGTCGGAAACGAAAGATCAGAAAACATCATCAGTATCCGGTGGAGATAAAGAAAACCCGACCCGTTCGAGAACAAGGTTTGCTCCGGAGTTGGATGGGTTAAACTGTTTTGAATTCATTATACCTTCCAAGTGATTCAGCGATTTAATTAATTAAATTATGTTTTAATTCGATTCATTTATTTTTACTGTATAGCATCTCAATAGGCTTGGAAAATTAAGTTATGTGTATCATTGGACTTTCAAATTATGTTTACCAATAAATAACATGTACTACTAAATTGCAAGTTGAGATTTGAAACAATATAGCCTTCTTTTTGTTAATTATTCTACTTCTGTTTTTGTTAGCCATTGTTATTTATCACTTATCATAAATTCATGAAACGAATTGAATCTAACTCTCCACTTCAAAAAATCATGATTTAAGGGGAACATTGTCCAATTCTAATTTCTGATGTGGAACTCTAAGTTGGATTCATGAAATTCGATAACACATGATCATCGAATTATGCAAATGAGACGGACAATTGTCCGCTCATTTGCATAATTTGGCACCAAATTTAATTATGCAAATGAGACAGACATTTGTCTGCTCATTTGCATAACAATGCGGAAGTGGAAGCGGGAAGGAAGCTTTGCATGTATATATTATGGATTTTATTTATGGAAAGACAGTAACGAGGGAAGTTTTAAGCATATAAATAGAGCCCCGGAAATACAAAATTATAATTGTTGTCTTTGAAATTGTTAAAAGTAAAATTTAGAGGATTTATCTCTCCATTAAATCAGTGGACTTCACACCAGATGGAATGTGTATGGTTCACTAGTTTTTGTTGGGACAGATATTGATTTCTTGAGGTTAAAGAAATGCAAAAATGAAGGATAGAGAAAAGTGAGATTGTAATGGAAATTTCATTCATAGATCAAGCTTATATAGCCTATAATACAAAGTTCGTTAGAAAATTTCATAAGCTCAAGCTGAGCCTATCAGCTTGCTCAGGCCTGCGCCAATGTTGCGGCTATAGGTTTGGCAAAGCTGAGCTACCAAGCTCTAAAAAACTATATAACACTTCTAACTAACATAGTTGCTTAAGAAACAAGTTACAAATCAAAGCTAAACATGAATTATATTCAATAGTTTTTGTATGTGAGGGACTGCAATAGGTGTACTGATATATCGGTAAGTGTTTCGGTTGGGAATGCATTTTCTGTATACTGATAAAGCTTTGTTTCATACTGTGATATTAATTGGTCTAGCATTGTGGTGTTTTGAGAGTAATCAAACTTTATCAGTTTCAATCCATGAGTACACTGTACACCTTAAGTGGTTTCAATATTAAGAGTTCTTTTTGGAATTATATACCATCATAGATCATTGTTGTGGGAACAAAATAGAGCACTTGGATTTATTGAAGTAATTTTGTAATTAAATTTTAGATGTCTTGGACGTAGTTGCATCAAATATCCTGTATTAGCTTGATTTTTTTGTACTATTTGTTCAATCTCCATTTTGTTCTATAAATGGATCTTTAGTTTTGAATGTGCTTTATAAGAATTTGAATTGCTTAATGTATATCCTGCTACCATGTTAGCAGTGATCTAGCAATGATATCATATAGAACTTTTGTAGTATCTGTACTTTGTGATTTTGTCTTTGCACATTTTGAGCCTAGCCTTGATCATCTCAATATTTTTTGCTTTTCCAAAATAATTAAAATTAAATTGATTTGCCATGTTTAGGGATAAGAATAGATCAGATCGGTTTATAGGTGACTTACGTTCTATGTCTAGTTTATTTAGGCTCAAGTTAAGCCATAATTTTTAATTAAATAGAAAAGTTAAGGCAAGGCTTTTTTTAAATTATATTTAGTTTAAAAGGTTGGACTACATGCCATAACAAAGTTTTTTCAATTTAGTAGTCCATTTAAATGTAGATATGATTAGTTATTTAAACATGTTCATATGAAATAAATTTTTAAATAGACTAACTCAGACTTTCAGAAAGTTATGGTTCATTCTTAGAAAAACAATATAGCTAAATTACATATTAGATAAGACTTAGCCTTGCATTTTTTGACAAGTCAGGTTCAAATTTTACAAAGTTTAGTTCGGCCTAGCGCTCTAGTCTACTTTCATCTTTATCTTTGTCATATGAGTCTAGTCTCTAGATTATTAAAACCTTGTTTTTGGCTGGAAGAAAATATAACAAATGAGTTGATAATAGACAAATTTATTGTAAAAAAGTGATGAACTAGCTGGTAAAAGGTAAACTACCTAATCATAAAAATGGGTAAATAAGTCTTTAACCCTGCGATTTTACTTTATCTGCTGCAAAAAATTTCTTTAAGATTTCCCCTGTGCAAATAATTTTTTTTGTTCTTCCTTTGGATGCAATTTTTAAATTAGTTATTTTATTCAACCGATTTAATAGTGCTGTTTTTTAAATCGGTTATTCTGTTCAACCGATTTAATACGTGTAAATTCCTTGCACTCAAAGGGGAACCAAAAAAATATATTTTGCAAGGAGGGAATTCCAAAGGAATTTTTTGCAGTATTTATCCTATAAAAAATTGATGAAATTAACATTGAGTAGAGGATAAATATGAAATCATATGACACTAAAAATATGTCAAACTAGAGATAAAATTGAGAGAAAAATATGTCAAACTATAGATTCAAGCATTATTTAAAATAGCTTATAAAAAAATATTGAGTACCAAAAATATGTTATATGTTCCATAAATTCTAGTTCAATTGGTAAGATATGCTGAAATTGTTAAGTCGAATGTCGTGACCCATGTTCGAACCCGGGATCTCACAATTATGTGAGTTTAATTTTCAGTAAATTACCACTTCAACTAAGACAAAAAAAAGTTATATGTGAGAAAAATATTTGTTAACATGTTTATTTTGTTCTTCCTCCCTCTGAATTCAATTACCAGTAAAATTATCTACTTTCATATTTATTAATTACAATAGTTAAGTGGATTTAATTTTCTTATGGAGGAATTTTCAATTTGTGAAGGAATATTTAGAGATTATGGTTAAAATTTTCATCGTGCTTTTTTACTCGTCGGGAATTATCAGTTTTCTTATGGAGGAATTGTCAGTTTTTTTAAAAATAAGGATAATTTCATATGTGTTTTGTTTAATTAGATTTTCAGTACAAATGAGGAGTTTAGTTTTTCATTTGTATTTGTATAAGTATTGTTTGGTAAAATTAAGCTATAAATTAATTATGTTATGAGCAAGCCCAATAACAATTATACAATGAGGCCCAAGATATGAAGTTGTTATTAGATCTTCTAGAATTATCCTGTTATGGTTATATATTCACTTGTACTCATGCTTAGAAAACTATCAACGAAATTAATCAATTCTCTTCTTTATCTCCCAATTCTTAGGAGGCCCTCTCTATTCTATAATTCAGAGAATCCTTTCTTATCAAATTGATAGCCAGAAAGTTAGCAGATAGCTGATAAACTAGTTTTTAGCTAATAATCAAGGTAATTAGAATCGGACGGGTCATTAAACCGGTGTGCTTATCAGTTTAAGGTTCAATTGGTCGGACCATTTTTTATTAAATATAACATTTTTTATAAATAATATATAATAATAATGACCCAACTTACGTGATTATCAAGATGGTTGAAGACATAGACAAGTGCATACACCACCCTCTGAATATTCGTCATTATGACACTATTTTCATTGGATGGAAAAGACCTAGAGAAGGGTGAAGGTGGAAAAACACAAGAAGGGGGGGTTGAATTGTGTTTTAAAAATTGAATCTTTTTCTCAAATAAAAACAAGTTTGCAGCGGATATAAACACAATTTTAAGATATTCTGAGGGAGAGAAAGAATGACACAAGATTTATCCTGGTTCCTCTCACAAATTGAGAGTACGTCCAGTCCCCTTGTTATTAACAAGAGTTTTCCACTATAATCTTTACAAGATTACAAATTGCTCAAGCACACTTGCAAGAGACTTTTCAGATTGATCAAGTTACACTTAACGAGAGACTTCTCAAATAAACTTAAAGATAAGAATGAATGTTAATGGACACTTGATATACTATCAGAGGTGTTTACAAAATACAACTCAAATTTGCTTTAAGACTGAGAATGACAGATAGAGTCTTGAATGTCAGAATGTTTCAGAGCCTTAAACGCAGTAATAGAACAGTGGTCATTTCTTCCATTTGAGTCTTCTATTTATACTTCAATGGAATGTGATGACCGTTGCAGAGAGATAAGATGCCAGCTGGAATTTGATTGTACAACTGATAGCTGTACATTGTCTTCTTTGGTAAAGAACTTCAATTCCACTACCTTTCAATTTGAATTATCACTCAACCATTTTGAGTAATAATAGTACAGTCGTACAATTCTCAAATGCGCTCCACTTATGGATAAGATTAACGTTGTACCAACGAATATTCCTTCCTATTGATATGACAGAGTCACAAAGTAGATTGTTCTTCAATCATTGATTCTGATTCTGTCAGTTCTTGAGTGACGCAAATTCCTTTTGTTTTAGAGTCTGTAGTTGTAGCTTCTTAAGGTCTTCAGCTTCTGAGCCTCTCAGAGTCTAGCTGTTGTCCTCAGAGTCAATTACTTCAGAACTTGAATTTTAAGCTTCTGATGATCAGCGATATACTTTCAGAGCTTCTTAGTTTGGCTTCTCTGCTTTTATTCATAGTGCTTCTGAATGAATTTTGACTTTTAATTCTGCACACTAGAATAATCATTAGTAATACCAATTGCAATTTTAATACTTTGTTATCATCAAAACCAATTTAAAATACTAGGGATTTATGTCAGACTCACTTTGTTCCAACAAAGGGTGGATCAAGCTTAACTGTGATGGAGCCTACAAGGATTCTTTGGGTCTTGCAGGGTGTGGTGGTCTCTTTCGAGATTCAGATGGCAGGTGGATCAAAGGATATTCCCACAAAATAGGAACTTGTGACGCGCTCTCTGTTGAAATATGGGGAATGTACTTGGGAATGCAGCTTGTCTGGAGACAGGGTTTCCATAATCTTCAAGGGGAAAGTGACTCAAAAAGTCTGGTTGACATGATCATAGGGAAAGTTAATTTCAATGGCAATCCGCCTACCTTGGTGCGTCGTATAGGAGAGCTTATAAAGTTGAACTGGCAGGTGCAATTTAATTATACTTGCCGAGAGGGAAATAGAAGTGCTGATTGGATGGCTAATTTCAGCTTTTCTTTGAATTCTTTTAACATTCATGATATGGAGACTCCTCCAAATGAGGTTTCGAATCTTCTTTTTGCTGACGTTTGAAGGGCTTGCATGTCTCGAAATATTCATGTAACTCTTTAGTTTCTTTTCTTTTTTGGGCGTTAGCCCTCTTTCACTTACAATATATATATATATATATATATATATATATATATATATATATTTGAAGTCCATATAAAATCTTATAATTGTATAATTTAAATTAAAAAAAATAGTTATTGAAAAAGTTGGTGGTTTTTTTCTTTATATTTATTCACATATTTATTTTAAATTTGTTGGTAATTTACAAAAAATATAAATTTAAGTGTGTTTTGTAAAATAAAATAAGTATGCCTTTTTAATCTCATTACAAATTATTAATAAAAAATAAAGTTAAGTGTATTTTGTAAATAAAAATAAAGTGTCTTTGTATATGAACTACTCTATAAAGTCCACATTGGAGAAATCACATACTTGAAGTCCCCCACTTGATTATAAATAAGCCTTTGTTAAGATGTTTCTTAGTGCAATTTAAGTCTCTCATTTAATATGACTTTTAGTGGTATGAGATTGACTCCATTTAATTAGTGGATTTTTTTAATTTTTTTAATTAAAAAATTAAGTAAAATTTTCAAACTGGTTCAGGTCTTGAATCCCGGTTTTCCTGTTTGTGGCCGGTTTTCTGGTTCAATAGGTGGTTCGCACACGAACCGGTTTTGTGGTCAACTCCGACCAGATGCAGGTTCGGTTCCCGGTCGAACTGGCCGGTCTGATTTTTACAACCTTGTTAATAACTGAATAATCAATAAATTAAAGTGTTTAGTAAATTTATTTGTTGTAATTATAAAATGACATAGAAGTACATGATTACTTTAGTGAGTGGGTAATTATCTTTTTAAGTGGGTAGTTTTTTTGTTAAAAAAATAAAGAAATTAAAATAATAAGGTTAAAGTTGAAATAAAGGTAAAAAAAATATAAGTTATAAGCTCAAACACTATTTAAAATAACATCCGAAAAAAACAACAAACTAGTAAAAAAAGTTTGTTACTATAGATTAGCTTATTTGTGTCACCAAAGACACCGATAATAAAAATTAGACTATATTACATGTACCTGTAAAATAAATTTCAAACCGACCATGCTTCCAAATTAAATTCACATATGAAACATGTGTTTGATTACTGCCAACATGTGAGTGTAGTTCTCTTAGTCTCTAATAATTTTTTCATTGTCAATTTGATGTGACTATCTAACGCATACCACAATAGCATCTCCGGCCAATGATGTATCCCATCTTGAATTTCTATCTCATCATTTGTAGACACCACATCATTTTTATACAATTTGTTAAGTTTATATTTCTATCGTGCAATTTTGTAGAACTTTAAATAGATGTGTAAAATGAAAACCAAAATAGGTACACAAAATAGTTAGCGTTTTCCTTATTTTATTGTTGGGTCACGAGGGAGCAGCAAGAGGATCATTCATATTGGGTTTAAGAATAACTTCACAAGTGAATTTGACATCACATTTTAACATAAAACCTTAAGGCTTTATGTGTATGAGTCTTCTCACTTATAAATTGTTCAATCTTCACTATTCTAAGCAATGTGAGACTTTACTCACACTTGCCACGATATTTATATCTACCCATTTGGTTTAGACTTGACAAGAGCTAGTGTCTTAAAAATGTGCATAGTTTAAATTCGCGTACAAATTCCTACCATTTTTAACCAATGCAATTGGAGATCATAGATGATTTAAGAAAAAAATGCAGTTATACATCATTTTAAATTGCAAAAGTTAATTTGTAAAATTAAAGGTTTAAATACACACTAATAAAATCAATTATAATTCCTCCTGTAAACATAGTTCAGTTGACAAATACATCATATTATATCTGCAAGGATCAAAGTTTAAATTCGAGATTCTCTACTTATTTATTTTAATAGATGAATTTCTAACCAGACTTAGCCAAAAAAATCAACTATCAACAATTTCGCATGATCTGATTCTTATTAGGACATTTAGGACGAATAACTATGACATAGTTCCAATGTCAATGTCCAAATCCCTTAAATTCATAAATTCATACTAGTGATAATGTGATTTCTTAAAGCTTGGGAAACATTGGCTTGGTATAGAAGTAACATAGAATAAAGGCTTTCTTTGATATTAATTTCTACGTTCCTGTCGTTACAAGTTTCCCTTTTACATAGTTCAAGACAATGCAATATTACTGGAAATTTAATTTATCCATGTCATAGAATAAACCTTTAGAGTGTGTTTGGATGAGGGAATATTTGGAGGTAATGTAATTTTTTGAGGGATTTTAAATGCTTTGATCAAAATTCCTTGTTTGGATAATTAATTTGGAGAATTTTTAAAATGAAGGGAATTTGTGGAGTATTTTGTTTAAACTAAATTTAAGGAATTTCAAATGACACATAAAAGCTAAGAATTTGAAATTCCTTCTTCTCTATAAACTTTTAAAAATTACTGGTTGATCAAAAAACCTAAAATCAGCCGAAAAATCTAAAATCAACTATAAACCCTAAAAATCGGCCTAAAAATCAAAAATCAGCCAAAACTCAAAAATCGACCGAAAACCCCAAAAATCGGCCGAAAAACCTAAAATCGGCCGAAAACCTCAAAAATCGGCCGAAAAACCTAAAATCGGTCGAAAAATCCAAAATCGACCAAAAACCCTAAAATCAACTATAAACCCTAAAATCAGCCGAAAAAACAAAAAATCGGCCGAAAAACCAAAAATCGGCTGAAAACCTGAAAATCAGTCGAAAACCCTAAAATCGGCCGAAAAATCTAAAATTGGCCGAAAATCCTAAAATCGACCAAAAACCCTAAAATCGGCCGAAAACCCTAAAATCGGCCGAAAATCCAAAAAATCGGCCGAAAATCCAAAAAATTGGCAAAAAACCAAAAATCGGCCGAAAACCTAAAAATCAGCCGGAAAACCTAAAATCGGCCGAAAAATCAAAAATTGGTCGAAAACCCTAAAATCGGCCGAAAACCCTAAAATCGGCCAAAAAATCTAAAATCGGCCGAAAATCCAAAAAATTGGGAAAAAAAACTAAAATTAGCCGAAAAATCTAAAATCGACTAGAAACCCTAAAAATCGGCCGAAAACCCCAAAAATCGGCCGAAAAATAAAAAATTGGCCGATTTTAGTTTTTTTGCCGATTTTTTGGATTCTCGGCCGATTTAAGATTTTTTGGCCGATTTTAGGGTTTTTGAACGATTTTAGATTTTTCGGCCGATTTTAGGATTTTGGGCCGATTTTAGATTTTTCGGCCGATTTTAGGGTTTTCTGCCGATTTTAGGGTTTTTCGGGCGATTATTTGGGTTTTCGACCAAATTTAGATTTTTCGGCTGATTTTAGGTTTTTCGGCTGATTTTTAGGTTTACGACCGATTTTTTGGGTTTAGGGTATTTTAGGTTTTTTGACATGTTTTATGGTTCAGGCCGAGTTTTTTTATTATAGTTATTCAAATAATATCGAAAAAAATGACAAATTTGAAAATGAATTACTTTGTAATTCATTACCTTTTCCAAACAAAGAATTTTGAAATGAAAGTAATTCAAATGTGTCATCCAAACAAAAAAATTTGAAATGAAGGGAATTCAAATGAAAGCATTTAAATTCCATGAAATCTCAAAATCCCTTAAATTTTAAAATAACTCATCCAAACACACTCTTATTTTTTGGGTTTGCTCATTTTCATTGCCAAGGGATATTCTTTATCCACCCTTGCCATATAATGATATAATCATGAAATTATGCAATGTTACTAATTGGCTAAATGTTAATTAAGCTTTCAAGGATAGCAAATATGGTTACAGGAAGTATTTATGTAGCTGTGCCTGCTCTTGCTGCTGCCTTTGGATTTTATTTCATAGGCATAAACCATGCTAAGGTATTAAATAGTTCTATACTTCTATGTATTGCTCTACTGTACTTCCTCCTCTAGTCTTGAATATTCGCAAAAGTCAAACCATATTTAGTTCAAATTTAGATCAAATATATTTTAACTTTTGCTTATATTTAATATCGGAAATTTTTTTGAAAAACATTATGGTATATTGGTATATATGTCAAGGAAATAAATGTGTATGCATTGTTTTACATGTATAGACCTGAATTTGAACATGATTCTTATGTAGGAAATGAAAAAAGGATTTACGGTATCCAACAAACAAGTGAAAGATGAAGGGAAGATCCTTCAAAGGACAAAATTAGCACCGCAACTTGATGGTTTGCATTGTTTTGAAACCTTTGTGATGAGTTAATTAAATGTTAAAGAACATGGTTAATTAATTTGTGTGTTGATAAATGCTAACTTGTGCGGAATGATGAATGAACAAGGGACATGGTAAACTATTTGTTAATACTGATTTTGTATTCAACATATTATATGTTAATATTTATTTTTATTTATTAGTAAAAAATTCAATTAAAACTTATAACAGAATGGCAAGTTCTATGGTACATTAGACAATTTCTAATGTACCGGTACATGGTTATCAAATTAATAAATAAAATGAATATTTTTTTAAGAGAAATTATTTTTCTATCATTAAAAACATTATAATAATCAAATATCATTAACCAAAGTTGTCAAAAATATAAATTTTGATATTTTTTTAATTTTTATTCTTCATAATAATCAATATTCAATTTTTTATTAAAAAAATGTTAAAATATTAGTGTAATCATTATAAACAATAAAATTGTATTTTTCCTTGTGTTATTATTATATCTAAAATACAATAATTAACTAATAGTATTTTTAATCCATAAAAATAATCGTTAATTTATTAATTTGCGATGTCATGTACCGGTACACTTGAATTATTCAAGTGTACCGTAGAAGCTCCTAGTGAAACTGAATATAAATAGTGAAATTGAGCACTATTATAGAAAGAAAAAAAAAGACAATTATTTTGGTGCCCTACCGTTTTTGGGGTGGGCCCTACAAAATTACAAAAATATCTTCGTCTGTTATTTAAGTCACGTGCATCTCTTAAAACACCCTACCGCATTTTATTTTGATAACGTCCGCTACTTAAGTCACGGACGACATTTTTTAAAATTTTTCATTTTTACTATATCTGTGACTTAAGCCACGAAATTGTATTTTGGTCATTTTGTAGGGCGCAAAGTAGTTTTAAAAAAAATGAAACTGAGCACTTATATACAAGATACTTTATATAACTTCAAGTGTGTTTGACTCCGCGCCTAGTTTACAATTTTCACATAATAAATTCTATTTTTCTATAAAATTTCTAAAAAATAATCTCTAAATTATTTAACATCAAAATTACTAATTTTTTAATATATAACAAACGGAGCTATAATCAGTTTGGACGAGTAGTAGACGTGTGGTGTGGTGGTGTGTTGTCTTGGCCCAGAAAACAAACACACATGTAGTTAGTTAGTTTTTAGTATGTGTTTTCACATTTCACATTTGTCCCCTTCACAACGCATGCTGTACATACTACGAAGCTAAGAAGAGTACCATTTGTACTATTATTATAGCATCAAGTGGACGTGCATTAAGACATCAATCTAGGATAGAAACAATCATGTTATTATACGAATTCCAAGTAAACTAAATCAATTATTTAACCATTTTAATATAATTCAATCAACAATGTTCCACTTTTTAATAAGAATATAAGGTTGTTTTGGTGATTAATTTTCAATAAAATTAAAAGTAAATTATATTTTATCTATAAAATTCTATTTTCTAATTTTTTAAAAGTAGAATTGTAAAGATGTCGATGGTTTAATCTTCGAATCAACTCCAAGTATAATACAAATAATATTTAGAAATTAAAAATAAAATGATAAAGATGTCGAGGGTTTTTGTACGAAAAAAAAAATTGTGTGGAGGGTTTAATGTCATATAATTGGGACGTTTCATACTATCTAATGATTCTAATGCATGTTTTAAAATTTTAGATTAAGATGTGATATCCAATTCAGCTAGTGTTATTGTTCATATTTATCAATCTCAAAGTGTTTCAAACTTCACTATGCTCCAACAATGGGAAGAAAACAAAAAATATCATATATCACGGGAAGAAGTGAAAGAGAAGAAAATTGATATTGATGTCCCCATTCTTGTCAAGATATGATTGGCTTGAATTAGTTCCAAATTCCATCACTCAATTGGAGTTCTTCAAAACCACATAATTGAGGACCTCGGTTGTGTACAGTCCGATAGTAATGATTACAGTACAGTCGATCTAATAATCACCGTCAAATTAAAATCAGGTGTTTCAAAATTTAAGCTCAATTTTTTTATTTATAAAAATTAAAATTCAATTATAAAATGTAACCGTCTAATCTTGATCTGACGGTCTAAAGTCACTAACCGCATTGAATCCAAATCGTGTAATTGACGAGAGGAATCAACTAGGGGAAGGAGTCACGTGCAACGTATCCCTATTTATTCTATACCATCTATCTTATACAAGAGTGTGTGGCTGAGGAAGTAATTTAGTTTATCTTTAAGGTAGCATCAACTACCTAAACATTCACATGAATCCTCTAGAGATTGAATTATGAGATTGATGTAAACAATGAAAAATGTTAACATCTTGTTAGACTCCAATTATGTGCCAACTTTATGTTAAGCCATTTTATGGTAGCACAATTCTTTACTCAAGAAAGAACTAACTCATGTTAAACACGTAACGTGAATGTCACGTCTAATACGTGAACAAATTAAGACCCCCAAAAAATGCATCCTAAATATAGTACATGTTAAAATAGATGACAAAACCCATCATGTGTTTCCACATTTAAGTCTAACAATAGCTTCCTCAGTTTGATAATTTAGATTCCTACTTATTGCAAGATAAAATCAGTAGTAGTAAATGGAACAAAGTAGTAGTAAAATTTATTGATTATTGCAATTTTCAATTATAGCATGTGTATTGAGCCAACTATACCATATGAATGATTAAAATACATGAGGTGAAATAATAATAATAATAATAATAATAGATTTAACTTTATTGCTAGGGACGGAGTTTTGTACAACCATAGAGAGTTTATATATTCTGTGGTCTACTTTTGACCAACTCATGGCCTAAGAAAAAATAAAAGTAAAAAAAAAAATCATCAACTACCCTTCCTCTCCCAAATCAACATGCCTAGACTTTCTCATTTCCCTAGATTTGACTTTTTTAATTTTAGATCATTTAACAAAAAAAGAGCCTCCAAATTTTTAAGTAATAAGAAGGAAACTACTATAATGAATAATGTGGATCATCCAAAACAATGGCTTCAAGAGGGGTTAGGATCGCATGCAGTCACAAATCTCACACATTCACTGAGTTAGCACATCTGTTGTCATTCGATCAAGATCAGAAGGTCAAAATTTCAAGCTCTTTAAAAAAAATCAAAATATGCTCCCTTTCTGAAATGTCCGATGATCTAGGGCCAACGGTCATTGATATGCTGACTGTGTGGAGGCGGGAAATTGTGACCACGACAAATCTAAATCCCTTCGAGAGATTGGATCCACTTTTAGTTCTACTATCTTTTAGCCATATTAGCAAATCTTCTAGCAACACCAAAAAGAACATACTTGGTTAACAATCCCTTGTCAAGACTACAAGCAAGAGCAACAGCGCCACCAATGACTAGCATCTTCGGTACGTTCATGCCCTTTGGTTTGTCAGAAGTGATTGCACTTTCGGTTTCTGATAAATCATTAGAGGATCCGATGGATTGCAAGTATTCGGGACTAATTTTTGTGTTGACACCAGCCATGACAGCGGAATGAGAGAGTGGAGCCCCAGAAGCTTTAGCTTCTTGATAAGCACGTAAACCAGGCTCAATCTTCTGTACTGTTCCCCACATGCCTTTTCGTACTCCGAGTTTTGCAATTTCCCATGGAATTCCCATTTCTTCGTGATGGAAGAGTAAAACTTCACATGCAGTTAGCTGACCATTATCTCTTTTTGATTCAACTGTGAAGAAAAACAACATATGCTCATTGATCAGCCATAAGCCCATAACAAGTCTAAAGATGAATGAATGATTGGTTCAAATTGTAAGGTAGACAACTAACAATAGTTGACCTATTTCACAAATTACACCTTATTAAGTTATCGAAACAAACCTGCTCGAATGCACCAGCTAGAGTAATACACATCGACACGCCGAGGTTTGTCTTGTCTTGGGATTGAAGGACAATCTACTCCCTAAAAGGAATAAAAATATTTGTAAGAACACTAACTACACAGTTCAGAACTTAACTATCCTCAATGAATGTCTTCAAATATTCAAGAAGAAAAAAGTGAACTTTCTTCAAGTACCTTTGTAACACAGTAGTAGGACCTCCCGCATTCCCATATTCTTCGCCCGATAATATATTCTCTGTCTTTACAGAAGAAGGGAAACTGTAACACAGAAAAATAGCAACCATAAGCACTTAAAAACAGATACCATGGAAGCAAAGAATATGATACTTAAAATAAATCAAGTGAAGAGTTAACACACCTTTCGTATCCATTGCACTTTCATGGTTCCAGTAGTAGGACACTCTTCTAAGGTTGTTGACTTCACAAGCATATCATCCCATTTAGGTCGGAATTGATCGTCCCAGAATAAATCCCTAACTATCTCAGGGGTTGCATCCTCAAAAATAGTACTGCTGCGATATTGCGGAGGGCCATCCTATTGACTCAAAATTGACAAGACAAAAATCAGTAATTAGAATAAACCAAAAGTTACAAAGAGTCCTAAGAAACTCATTTAACGAAACAAAAACAAAATATATATGATACCTTTGGTTCTCTGCGCCACGCCTGGTAACTCATAGTCGGAGTCGATTTATCCATCATCTGTATCCAAGGAAGACCACCATCTTTCTCCTCAACAAGCTTGTATAGATGATGTAAATCATCAAATGTAACACCATCAGAATTAGCTTCACCAGATTTGGGAGTACTGCAAGGTTTAAACAAAGTCAAAAATAAGTCAATAACATGACTAAGTAAAAATTCAAATCAAAATTTCATTGGCAGATTATTTCAACTAAAATACTTTAATCTTATCTAAAATTGAATGACATCATATCCTAATCCAAATTAGTTATATCCATCTATCTTCCATGCTAATTTTTCTAATACAAACAAACAAACTAGAAAGTACCACCACCAACCAATCAACCATAGACCAATTTATGGATTAATTTAACTTTGATTTAATAAATTAACTATTATTCAACATATAAATTCCAAAGGGTAGCATAGCAGCAATTAGAAAATCAATAATCATCTCCCTAATTCCTTAATTAACAACAGAAAAACACAAACTCCAAATACATACAATTATTTGTATAATTAATGTTAAAATACCTTGTGGAACTAAGAAATTTTGTAGGTGATGATGATGAAGAAGAACCCTTTTTATTCACCTCTTTATTAATCAACAAAGAATCAGGGTTTGGAGTTTGCATTGTAATAGAAGAATTAACACAAGGAGAAGAAGAAGAAGAGTAGAATTTCAAGGGAGAACCCAAAGATTGTGTAGCAAAATCAAAAGAGTTAACCCATTTAGGTTTCCATAACCAACCAACAATAACACCCAAGAAAAACACTAACCACATAGGACTCAAAAACACAAAACCCAAAATTGCAGGGTTTTCCATCATAAAAACAAGAACAAAGAAAAATCTTCAAAACCCTTTAAAGGGGTAAAAATAAAGTAAAGGGCACCCTCAAAATCGGTTCTTTTTTGTTAATAGAATGCGTTGGGGAGAAACTAAGAAGAAAAAGTTAAAAGGGGTTTGTGGTGGAAGAAGCTGGAGAATAATTGAGGTGAAGAAAAATTGGGGGAAAATTGAAAAGATGACAAATTTGGCGAAAAATAAGAGGAAGAGAAAGACAAAAAGATATGGGGTGTTATGAAGGTGGATTGATTAAGACATGAAGGGTTAAAAGAAGATAAGGAAACAAAAAAAAAAGGGTTTTTTGGGTTTGAGAAGAAGAAGAACAAGAATGAATGAACCAATAAGGTTTAGTTTATGGGTTTTTGGTAGATGTTGTGTTTGTGTTGGAGAATCGATGATTGAAGAATTGATTAATTAAAAAAGCTACTAGTTTGGAAAAGCCAATGATGTTGTGTTTTGGAGGAATGAGAAGGTAAATAAAAAGAGCGGTGGGAAATGAGTGATGTGGGATAATCAGAAGCGTGTGAAATTATTTGTTTGATTGAAAATGAGGTTTGAATATGGAACTTGGAATATTGAAGTCTACTAAGTTTGTTTGTTGGCTTGGTCTTAGGTAGGGAAAAAGGAAGTGAAAGAAAATGAATTATAGTGTGATTATGATTTTGAGCCAAAACGAGTGGGAGTGTAGTATTTATATGTACATACACAGTCATTGAGCTTTTGCTAGGCCTTGTTTTTCACGTTTTGGGAGATGGTTTTCTTCATTTTTGTGTTTCACGCGCAACTAATCATTTAATCCACCTTGATATTCTCTCCTGTATTCCCTCTAATCTTTACTAATATGAGAAGAAAATTATTTTTAAATTTATTGAATGATTCATGTTGCAGTATATCATGTAACCAAAATAAAATGATACCAAATATATCTAAAAAAAATTGTCAAGCAGATTAATTGCTAAAATGTCATGTGAACTTAATTCAGTTGACACTTTGATAGGATATCGCATTATATATGCAGGGGTTAGAGTTCGAACCTTGGTCTTCTCATTTATTCATTTTAAAATGGAATTTCTATCCACTAGGCTATTTGACAAAAAAAATGATTAATGTCTAAAATTTCACTTTATAAGGTGAATAAGTGAAAGTATCAAAGTTCGAATCTCAATTCCTACCAATTGGGTCATTCTCATGGGGACAATGCATCAATCTTATACGAATCTAACTTTTCATTTTTTTTTTCTTTACATTAAGGGTCGGAGGTAATCAAACACTTCATAATGTTTAGGATCGTTGTATAATTGATATATTTGATTTATATTAGTATACAAGATATAGATTAGTTATTCATTAAAATTAACAAAGGTTTTTCTAACCTGACATGTGCAACATTGCACAGGATAAGAAGTAATTAATGCTCCACTTTGTGGGGTTTTCAAAATTTTATTAATTCTTGATTTTTTTTCGTCTCTTTCCTCTATTAACTTTTACACTTTTATTTTCTCTCTCTCTCTTCTCTCGGCCTATCAGTACCTCTCGCCCTCCTCTCTCAATTCACTTTTATTTTCTTTCTCTCTCTTCTCTTGCTTTGTTATTATGTTTTGAAAAATCAATTACAATAGCATTCATTCATATTACTTGAAAAAATTTGTAACCAAAGTCATGAATAGTCACTACTCGTTAAATTCATTCCTCAAATGACCCATCATTCTATTTTTTCTTCTCAAACAAACTATTTTGTCCAACAAACAGAGTGAACTCTTAATTCCAAAAAAACAAGGTTAGAAGAAGATTCTGATTTTAATCCAAAATAACAACAATATGAGTGTCCCGATCTGATTTTGATTGTATAGGAAGAAGGAAATGTTAGAGGAAGATTCTATGTTGCCTTGAAAGTAAGAGGAAGATTCTATGTTGCCTTGAAAGTAAGAGGAAGATCAAACAAAAGTGACAATGGTTTAAATGTTTTTTTTTACTCCCTCTGTTCCTTTTTATAAGAAACAGTTGGCATTTTAGATTCATTCAATAATGAATGTATATAAAATATAATATAGACTGAATACATCAATTATTGAATGAATCTAAAAAGTGAATTGTCTCTTGTAAAAAGGAACGGATGAAGTATTTATTAATTAAATTTTTCTAATATGTGCAACATTGCACATGATAAGGAGTGATTAATGCTCAACTTTATGAGGTTTTCAAAATTTTATTAATGAGTATTGATTTTTTTCTTCTCTCTCTTTTATTAACTTTTACAATTTTAAACCAAGTTGCTTGGGCTCCAGTGGCAAGGAGCTCCTTCCAAGGACGTGCCCGGGGAATACCGGGTTCGATTCCCAGTAGGAACAACGCTTGGCCAGTGCGCATGCATCTACGCACGAGCCGGATTAGTCGTCCACATTTGGTGGGTCGGAACCGGTGCGAAAAGCAAAAAATAAACTTTTACAATTTTATGAGGAACGGATGGAGTACTAAAGACATGGTTTCACGTATAAGAAAGAGAGAGAGAGAGAGAGAGAGAGAGAGAGAGAGAATAAAAGTGAATCGGGGGGGAGAGAAAGAGAGGTACAGATCGGCTGAGAGCAGAGAGAGAAAATAAAATTGTAAAAGTTAATAAAGGAGAGAGAAGAAAAAAATCAATACTCATTAATAAAATTTTGAAAACCTCATAAAGTGGAGCATTAATCACTCCTTATCCTGTGCTTGCACAGGTTAAAAAAATTCAATTAATAAATACTTCATCCGATCTTTTTTATAAGAGACGATTCACTTTTTATATTCATTCGATAATTGATCACTACAAGAAATCAGCCATTTTGTAACGGCCAAAAGCCCTCACTAAGTGGGAAAATCCGTCACAAAGTGATTATTTACTGACGACTTTGTGACGGCAAATTTTCGTCAGTAAATAGCTCGTGGAAAAGTTATTGACGGCTCAGGTCGTCACAAACTTTGGGACGAAACTTTGTGACGGCTCAGGTCGTCACAAAGTTCTGCGCCAGGTTCGTCAATAAGTTTTGGATTATTTAGTGACGGCTTAGGTCGTCACAAAATCCGTCACAAAGTTTTTTTTAAAAAATAATTATTTTATTTGTTTTATTAATTATTTTTCAAAAATAAATTAATTAATTATTTTTAAAAAACATAAAAAACGTATTTTTTTTTACATATATTAAAAAATAATATATCATCATTTTTAATTTTAAATATATAATAAAACATATATTAAATTTTTAACACAATAATAATATAAATTAAAAATTCAATAACGAACAATGACATACATACGATAATTAGATGAAATTAAAAAGTACGATATTTTAAAAACATATTTTAATTTATATACAAATATTTATTACTCTAAATTATATTACTTACTTGGTATGCAGAGTAGTGTCTGACTTCAAGTTTACAAGATTTGACTCCGAATAATATCAACCGATGAATCAACTGTCGAATCAAAAAGCAATATCTAAATCAAAATGAACAAAAAAAAAAGTTTCAGATATATAAAAACAATTTTGGACGAAAAAAAACAGTAAAAAAAATATAAAATAAAAACAATTTTTTTTGGATGAAATTAAATAAAAATAAAAAAAGTTTCTGACTTTTAAAATAATACAATTAAACTTAACAAAATAAAATTGTACTTACAAGTTATGTCAAGCAATGTCAACATATTCAACTCCCAACAGCAGCAAGATGAACAAATCTACATTTTCTACATTAAAATTTAAAAGTAACAATTAATATAAATACACAATATCATTCAAATATTAACATAAACAAAGATCAAATAGGAGAAAACACTTACATTTTTTTACGAATCAAAACTTTGAAGAAGAACAAAAATTTAAGAAAAATGTAGAAGTTTTAGTGAGATGTTGGAGAAATTTTAGTGAGAGCAGAAATTTTAGTAGAGATTGTGCAAATGAAATGGGAATGCAATGAAGAAAATATATGGTATGCTGCAAGAACATGACCGTTGGAGAGGAACATGGGAGACCGCGCATGTTTTGTTATTGACCAACCATTAGTGACGGAATAATCCGTCAATAACTCTTCGCGCTACCCAATGCCCTGCTGCGGTCAGAGCTGTCAACGGCTTTATTTTTTTTTGAAATCCTCAAGATTTTGTGACGGACGGAGCCGTCACCAACTTTGTGCATACTTTGTGACGGATTTGGCCGTCAGTAAATCCTTTTTTTGTGACGGATTTGTAACACCCTAACCCATATACGTAATAAATAAATAATAAACAAATAATAAATCAAAACACATGTATAAGCATCAAGGTGTATACAATTAAATAACAAAACATATCATGTTAGATTTAGAAACATAGCAGCGGATTTAATTATCATATCATAACATCCAAAAGTCTTCATACACATACGGATAAAATCCCTAGACGAAGATCAATAGTTTTCAAGACAATCCGAATATGAAAAATCATACATAAGTTATAAGCAAGGTCATAGAAGTAATAAAGCTCAATACATCGCAAAACGGAAATAACTACCCGACACGATGTTACAAGTACCAGAGCACTAATTATTACAACCCAAACTAGTAAGAGTCTAGGAGAAGCATAATGCTAACTCCTTACCACTAGTAGCTAAACAAATCTCCAAAGCTACTCCTCACGGGATACGTCCTCACCCTGCACCTCTGAACCCCCAAAGATTCAGAAATTAACACAAAGTAGAGAGTTAGTAAAACATTCCAAAATAAGCGCAAGTATAAGCAATAATATACAACTTCATACAAAATAATTGGGAAACATTCAATACTTTCTTAATAGGTACATAATCATATATACAATAAACATTAGCAATAGGTAGACATATAAACCAAGGTCATGAACCAAGCATACACAATTAATCACAAAAGATCAAGGATGCACAATGATGACAATTAACATTTAGTTCATATAATTATTCACCTTCATCTCTTAATGCAATCTAATGTCACATTCATGCTATGCATCCTAGTAATAATACTAAGTTCATGTGGTACCTCATAGTTATTGGAAAACTTATTCCAAATATATCTTAGTCAACCGCAGCTACTAAGATATTTGTCATACTTTAGGATCCCCTCTAAAGTATCTGCTCATCATACAAAATGATGCATGTATGTTAGATTACCAATCATATAGTTTAATCATCTCATCCCATAAGGATATCACACACAAACATATCTCAATAACTCAATTGAAGATATACAATCTCATTGATTAAATCATATACAATAAATCTCACAAGTAATCAAACATACATATTCAATAATAACATCATCACAATCACAATTACCCATTCATGATTCAATACTAACTTAAGCACTCAATCATGTTATCATCAATAAGTCATTCATATATAAGCTATCATGCCATTCTATAATCATGTTATCATCAATAAGTCATTCTCATATAATCATCATTATCAAGCGAGCCATTCAAATACGTTAAAACACATCTTTCACGTAAAGTGAGTATTTTATATGCTACTCAACTTAATTAATACAAAGAAATTTTTTTGAATTCACTTCAGGTGAATATAACTTTTGAAAATCAATGATAGACATTTATCAATATCCTTTAATAACAAGTCAAACTCTAAATATTTTATTTTCGTTATTTTCTTTTCACGTGAAAAAGTATTCATATCTAATTATTTCCATCTTTAGGTGTATGAACTGCTGGTCCAAAAACCTTTCGCTTTGCAAAGCTGATTTAATTTTGTTTGACTTGCGTCTATCTATTTAGTCAATCACTTCATTGTCTATAATCCTTAATAGACTTTGATCTATGATCCTCATTGTCATCTACCACATATAGCGCTTTATTATGTCCAAATAAATATTGTCAACGTTGACTTCATCTCGGTTCCATCGTATTTTATTCATGACATAATTTATTGAGATCTCTTTATTTTCATAAATAACAGGTACCTGATGAGTTCTTCTGGAACTGAAAAATTAATTATGTCAAATAATCTTTTCATATCCTCTTGGGTCATATTTCTTTTAAGCTCCTTTTCTAATTTGAGGATTCTTTGGAACCGACTGACCTGCCACACTTCAGGGTGGTTAAAACTCATTTGCATTATAAGACTGTCCAACAGGGACATCTATTTTGATTGGAGCATTAGCAGCTGATAGTTGATTTCATAAACTTTGCAAATGATTTATCTTTGAACATCTGATTCAAACTATTTATATGACGATCAAGATGAGATAATAATTTATTTCAAGTGATTGTTTTGAACATCTGGTTCATATTTTCAGCTGCTTATTCTCTCCGCCTAATATTGGGAAAACAAACTCATCACTAGATAATCAGCCTACTGGGCTATAAAAAGATCTCCAATTATTGGCTCAAGGTAATTTATAATAGTTGGAGATTCATTTCAATTTTTTTTTTTACCCATTTAAATGCATTGTATTGGAGCAATTGACATGCACACAACACATCCAAAAATGCTTATATGGGAAATTTGGTTTATAAACCAAAATTCAAATAAATTAGGGGAGAACTTATTTATTTAATAATTGTTGGCACGATGCAATTCAATATCTTAAATTCATGTTTGAATGTTCCCAAAATATAAATTGGAAGTTATAATCTCATAAGTATCGATTATGCAATTAATTTTAGACGTCTAAAGGATGGATCTTCAAGTCCATTTTTTTGTTTGAACATACATGATGTTTCATATCAATTTCAATTGGCATACGATATTTATCAAATGTTTTCTATTATATATAAAATGAGCTCTTAATGAAATTAACAAAATGAATAATTCTCACAAACTTCTGGTTGTGAGTTGATAACAAATATACATGTGATCATTTAGTTGATACATCAATTAAAATTTACAAAAAATTAATTGGTCCACATGATCATGGTCGGTGTATTGATTTACAAATATCACCTTATATAATTCTCAAATTGTGAGAGACTCTTTCAAATATTCAACTTCCTTTGGGAACTAATAACATAAATTATTGGATTGAAGAATCTTCTGACTCTTCAATACATATCCAATAAAAAATATAAATAATTATTTTTCGCATCATATTAGATCCGGGATAACCCAACCGGTCTTGCCAAAGACAAACTTAAGATGATTTGCAAACTTCTGGTTTACAATTTTATTTTATTTTTTTTATTTTTTTTGGGGCTTCAAATGCACTAATATATTTATAAGTGTAGTATAAACTTCTAGTTTATAACTTTTTCATTACACTTATTTTATTCAAGATATGTGTCGTAATATATGGAGATTTCAACATCTCTTCATTTTTTTGTTTCAACTTTATTTTTCTATAGAATAATATATTAGCTCTTCCGGAACCATTATAATTTATTTTTTTCAACTTTGCTACTTCGGGAGCATATTCTGGGACAAATAAATTTTCTCTTAATTTCCTTAGGTCCCAAAAGATAAGGTATATCTTATAGACTTCAATCATAGTCTAAAAGTTTAGTTCTTCAAGAACTTAACCACATATCTATGTCAATAATGACCAAGAAAAATCATATTTTTCTTTTTTGATCCTTCTAGGATACGTTCAATACTAAATTGTTAGTTCTTCATGAACTATATGATTTTTGAAATCCTTTCAAGATATATTTGATATTAAATTATTGGCTCTTCATGAACTATATGACAAATCTTCATAAGCAATAAAAAATTTATTCTTCGTGTAATCCTTTATAAATGCATTAATATTAAATTATTAGTTCTTAAGCAACTATATCACAAATGATCTACATAAATAGTGATCAACAAATTTATTTTTTTCATGTGTATATATAAGGTGGTGATAATTAGTACTCCATTATAAGTAAAACAATCAAAACCAAATGGTATTAAAAATTATTCTGACCATAGAACAAAAGGTATTTCTTCAAGAAAAAAAAAATTAATTAAATAATAGTATATTTAAATTCACTTATAGAAATAAAAAATATGAAACAACAATTAACATATAGTACAATAATTGATATTGATTTTCAATTAAAGCTAATGTTCAGAAATAGGCCACAAAATAATTAAACCATACGTAATTGATGCAAATCATGTTTAAATTATTTTGTATATCAAGTCAAAGAAACTAAACATAGTAACTAATAAATTGGCAATAAAATAATTAAATGTGGCTAAACCATAACAAATGGAGTAATTAAATTCATTTTCTTAGAAATAAAATCATGGTAACTGATAAGCACAATAACGTGGAGTAAAGTCACAAATATAAGTGGAATCATAATTTTGAGATTTATGCTTACATTAAGTAAAAAAATAACTCTATACATATGAAAAATAACGAGTTGATTCAAAACCAGATCATTAGAAAAAAAGTTAACAATCTAAAATGAATTTGAAAACAAATAGAATCCAATAATAAATAAAAGGATAGTGAAACAATAATTAGTCTTTAATTCCAACCTTAAAAGCATTAAAAGATTTAACGATTGAAATTATTATTATACGTACCTGAAACCTCTTAAGCCAAGGAAAGATTAAAAGTTCAGACTATGATGATTTCCTGGAACAAATTGCTATAGGATTCATGCTCAATATAAATTTATAGATTTCGCCATCTGAGAGGTCGTTTCTCGATATCGAGATATTATAGACTTCAATCATGTTCTAATAGTCTAGTTCTTACAAATACAAATATATGATTATTTTAAGTTCTTCCAGAATTATGGAAATAACTTTTATAAACAATTAAGAAAAATTGTTTTCTTTGCAAACCTTCAAAGATGGTTTGAACTTTTATGATCAGAAACTATATCACATATGATCTTTATAATGATCAAGAACAATTCACCTTTTATGCAATCCTTCAGGGATGCAATTGATACTAAAATAATTCATTTTCTTTCAGCAATCCTTCAAAATGCTTTATACTTTTGGTTCTTCATAAATTATATCGCACGTGATATTTCCAGTGATCAATAACAATTCACTCTTTGAGCAATCCTTCAAGGATGCTCGATATTAAGTTTTAGTTTTCCAAAACCATGTTTGAAATCTTCAAAACAATGATATAAAATTTTATTAATTGAACAATCCTCCAGGGATGCTTCAATATTAAGGGTTTTTTTTTTCTTTAGTTCTTCAGGAACTATATCAAAATTGATCTTCTAATATTTTGTTCTTCAAGAACTCAACCATATATCTTTCAGTATGATGGTTTTATTTTTCTTTTTTAGTTCTTCGGGAACTATATCAAAAATTGATCTTCAATAACAACAAACATCATTATTTGAGCAATCATTTAATGATGCTTTAAGGTTGAATTCTTCTGGAATTCAACATCGATTAGATATGATTAACATGTAAATAGAAATAAATAAAAAGAGAAATATATGATTTTGAACATGATCATGAATTAATAATAAATATAATAAAATGAATAAGGAAAAATATATTCTCAAATTAAAACAATTGACCATTCCAATAATTCATTAAAATGCATTAATTTTCATACTTTCATATGCATTAAAAACATAATAACTTATAGGAACTCATATACTTTTTTTTTTTAATTTAAGGGGAATTCATATACTCCATGATCAATCATTAAATTTTGGCTTATACAAATTGTATTCGAAAAATTATAATTATATAGTTATATAATGCCAAGAATGATTATAGTTGCTTCAAAAAAGAATGATTATGATTATAGTTATTTTGGTCACGTTATTATATATACGGGTTTAGATTGCTAAATCGAAACCCTATCATATTTCTTCATCAGCCGCACACTCATCCCGTCGACTCTTTAGAAAATAATCGAATATTGATTCACCCAAACAACATATGATAAAAAGAATAAATTGCAATAAGAGAATATAAATTGCCAAAATTTTATAAAAAACAAAAACGATCTATCCTTCAAGGATGATTTATAAAAAGGAAATGAATCCAAGTTCTTCAGGAACTATATAACATAAGAATGATTCTTTGTGCAATCCTTCAAGGATGCATGAGTATTGGACTCTTTCGAAATTCAAGGAAACAAAATTAATACGTATAGCTATGAATCTTCGGGATTCATATATATTTTTCATTTAACTTGTAGATATGAATCTTCAAGATTCATATTATTCATTTTACTTATAGCAGATTATTATTCATTTTACTTATACCTATGAATCTTCTGGATTCATATTTTAAAAGATCTGCTACAGTACTTATGAATCTTCGGGATTCATATTTCAAAAATTCTCACCACGATACTTCTGGATCGTAGGCTATGAATAAATATCAAAAGAAGGATCGGAAAAATATAGAATTAATAAAAAACATATAAAGACTATCGTGCTGATAACGTGTTATGAAATAAAGTGATAGAGAAAGAGAATAGAGATAGAGAGGAGATGAAGAAGAGAAAGAGAAGAAAGAACTCTTGTATTTCTTATTCATAAATGTGCATTTACATGGTAACATGAGCTCTATTTATAGGACAATATATTGGGCCAATGATATGGGCCAAAGCATAATGGACATCTACTAGAATTATTCATAACAATTTGGTTTATTTATAAATGTCTATTAGATAGTTTGTTAAGAGGAGTGAATATAAATATTATTAAAAAGATATTGTTAATTGAGTCAATGTACGTGTTGCAAGCTACATATATATAAACAAATACAATATTTCATTCAATTTAGGAGTCACCACATGAAAAAGTGGTACAATATTTAACTACGTACACCTTGGCCTTCCGAGTAAAAAGTCATCTACACGGCTTTGAAATGTTGCTTAAACACATATGATTACAGCAGCAAATTGAAGGATTAAAGAATGTCTCAGGTCAGTTTACATTAAGAAAAGGGACCATAAAATATTAAATTTAGACACCAATCACCCTACACATCATTATTGTGATCAAAGATGTACCAAGTCAGTATGCAAACACCGCAGCCATATAGAACTAATATTCCTTTCGTCCCAATTTAATTAATTGATATAGTTGATTGTTTCACGCATACCAATGTATAACTTTGATGATTAATATTTTTAATTGAATAATAGTAAAAGTTATAAAAATTTGATATTTTGAAAATACTGAATCAAACAATATCCTACTATATGCTAATATTTATTTTTGTTTATTAGTAGAAAAATATGGTCAAAGCAACATGTGTGAATAGTACGCAAAAGTTACCGTGTCAATTAAATTGTACGAAGGGAATATTATTATTGCTATCATGCAAAGACAAAAAAAAGAGTCATGAATAATACCTCGAGGAATCGATGTTTATTTGAGAGCTATATAGTTGCTCTTACAAATATGTCTGTATTGGAGTATATCACGTTACGCTGTGTTAGCAGATATGTGTTCAATAATCAATAGAAGAAAATAAAATCAAATGAGACATACGTTAAAAAAAATCAAATGAATCTTTATTGAAAAAATTTACACCGTTAAATTAAGCTTTTAAGTAAAAATATACAATTCGTCAAAAAAGAAGAAGAAGTAAAACTATTAAAATATAAATTATTTCTTTGTTAGTATAAACATATAAATCATTAGTATAAACATATATAAATCACTGCACACTATATTTAATTTTAAATAAATAAATGTACAAAATCATGGTACAGATAAGAAATGTATATCTCCATTTTATACTTCCTCCATTCTTTTTTATTAATTTTTTGTTGTCAGATTTAACGTTACTTTTTTGTTAGTCTTTTTGTATTTTAAAGATACAGTTTGCAATTATATCCTTTGTCAATTGCTCTTATCTTTTTCAATAAAACCAATTAATGCTACATATTTGAAAAACTATTTTTTTTCTTTAATTTTCTTTTGCTACATAACATATTAAATTATGTTTTTTTTTACATAATATATTAAATTTACTGGGAAGATAAAGTGTGTGCAAAAAAGGAATTTATTGCGAAGGTATAATAAGAAGATAAAGTACAAAATTACACTTTCTTAATTTTATATTACTATTCTAAAAAGACTAATAAAATGGAACGGAGGGAGTATACATTAAGAGATTCCCACAGAGTTCTTTCGTGCATTCTCATATAAATTGTATATCTGGCATTCAATTAAAACTTCTCTTGCTTAAGTGGCATTCAATAAAAACTTTTCTAATATTAAATTTATGAGGAATTTTTAGTTTAAGGTATGTTGTTCGAATCTCACTAATAACAATAGTATAATTTTTATGGAAAATTACATGGTATATATTTTTTTGTTTAAAAAAAATATATATTATATCCTTTTTTGTAGAAACTTTTTTTTTGTGGGAATTGTTATTTTTTTATTTTAGAAACTCTAATATTGTTTTTTTTAGAATCTCTAAAATTATTTTTTTTTGTGAGGATTGAAATTTTTTATTTTAGAAACTCTAATATTTTTTTGTAGAATCTCTAATATTATATCTTTTTTGTAGAAACTCTTTTTTTTATGGGAAATTGACATTACAAGATTATCACGGAGACTCACGTGTATTCTCATTATAAATTGTTTAGGTGAAATAAGATCACTTGAAGTCTTCAACCCAAAAATAGCTTATGACATATCAATACATTTATTGATTTCCAAATGCGGAAGTTATCATTATTTACATATTTTATCATAAGAAAAACTTATTCAAATTTTTATCTAGCACAAAGAAACGTGATCCTCGTGATGAAAAATGTATGTAGATCATAGTGCGAACTAAGCACGAAAATTTAAATGATATTCATTAAAAAAAATAATATAGAATTAACAACTACTTTTTGTTGATGAAGCCCATATAGATTCATGTAACGGAGACGAGAGAGAGATAGAAATAAAGAGACAGTTAGAGGAGAAAAAATCTCTTAGTGGTGCATAATGGAAAACGAGAAGCATTTTCCACCTGACTATTAAAAGTGCTCATTGATTAATTAAAATTTGATTTTCGACTGTGGGGATTATCCATATTTTCATATTTCATATTTCATATTTTATCACGGGGATCACTTATTTAAATTTTTTTTAGCATGATGAAAAGTGATCCCCCATCATAAAAAGTATATGTAGAAGATAGTGATAACTTAGCACGAGAATTTTATTGATATTCATTAAAAAATAATATAGAATTAACAACTATTTTATTGTTGATGGAGCCCCTACAGAGTCATGTGACAGAGGAGAGAGAGAGAATCTTTCGGTATATAATGGGAAACATGTAACACTTCCCACCTTACTTTAAAAATACACATTGACTAATTAAAATTTGAATTTCGACTACGGGAGTTTTTCCATATTTTGTGTCCATCACACTTTCATTAGATTATATCTCGCTGATGAAATCTATGAGAAACCTAAAATAAATAAATTTAATTTTGATTTTTTATAATTTATGCTAGTTTTTATAATTCAAATTTTAAACTTTTTATAAACCTTCATTCGAACTTTTTTAGGAATATTAATTTATCAATGTGAGTGAAGATTCACACATAGATTTTTTCACTTGACGCTCACACGTGAAGATTGTTTTCTTTGTGGTACAATGACAAGAAATTTTTTTGAGAATATGAACAAGGTCAAAGTATGTCAATATTCATTTAAAAAATAGTATAAAATTTATAATTATTTTTTGTTGATGAAGTCCATACAGAGTCCCGTGCTTAAACATATATATCTTATTTTCATACTCAAATAAACTAAAAGAAATCAATCTTATAGAAAATTGAAAAAAACGTAGACAACTTTCTAAATAATATAAAATGAAAAAATGACATAGACAACCTTCAAAAGAAAAAGTAACATATGAAAATAAATATTATTGAAAAATAAAAAAAATTCCGTGTTTGACAATGAACCCAATGTAGATTTTCTATAAAAAGTTGGATGAAGATGAAAAATAAAAAAAATTATGGTATATTTTAATTTTATAGGTACACTCCCAAAAAAATTTAAGGTCGTGAAAAATCAGAGAATATTTAATTTGAAAATGAAGTTTATAATTATTTTATATTTATAAGATCACTATATAGTTTCAGGGATAAAGATGAGATAAAAAATTATCTCATAATAGTGTAAAATGAAAAGTGAAGTAATACTCTTCAACTCACTTTATTTTGTAACATAGTTAAATCTATATCATGTAAAATCTATATCAATTTTATCATAGAATTTTAAATTAAATTAATCAAATAATATATCAAAATAAACACATAAATAATATTTTTTTAAAAATAATTCCGTGCACGGTACAGGCTAACATATGTTATGAAAAAAAATATATAAAACAATTTTGCCAATTTTGTTAAGTACTCGTGGTCACACTAAAAGTAGTTAAGAGATACTATAAACAAATCGTCCCTCTATTGCTTTTTATAAGAAATAAAATTGAATTTTTATTTATTTATTTTTATAAGAAACTTTGACTAATTTTCAAATGTTTTAAATGTTGAATTTCACTTATGCCATTATTTATTATGAAAGAGAATATTAAACATAAGTAAGTTAATTGAATTTATAGTAATTAAATAGGAGTATAGATGAAATATGTTTAAATTTACAAGAGTATTAAATGAAAAGAACTATTTACAATATGTTTCCTTGGTATGTGTTATTTTTTCAAACTGTTTCTTAAAAAAAGGAACAGAGCGAGTATTAGGTTGGTCTTCGGCCCTCATTTGTATATAAAAAAAAGATATTTTAATTAAGTAATACAGTAAATATTTGCCTATATTTATAAACAACCCTTCACTACTTTATAAGCAATCAGAGCAACACTTGTCTAGACACAAATATTTGGACACAAGATTTGGGTATACACACAAATAAAAAATATTAAAAGAAAAATAAAATTGTCACATCAATCTATATCACTTTAACTATTATTTATTTATTTATATTTATTTTATGTGAGTGTGTTTAACAAATCATATTTAGGCTTATGCCTATATAAGTATTTCTCTATCATCGATTGTTCTGTCGGCTTTGATTATCAGGCGATAGAATCGTAAGGATCCACATTTGTCCATACGCAAATGTTTATTTCCAACTTTTTGTAACTGTTGACTTGAGATCAGACCCGCGTCCGACCAGATGCTTCAATATGTTATCGATTGTATCGATTTTGAGTCGGGTGACATGCTCGATCCTAAATTTGGTGTATGTTTGCTTCAAATTTTAGAGCCCAAAAATTTTATAAATAATTTTTACAGTCAAATTTAATGTATATTTTGTTCAAAGGTGAGATAAATTGATTCTATAAAATTCATAGATTGGAGACGAGTCATATGAATTGCTGGAATAAATTCAATGAGAATGAGTAGAAGGTCGTATTACATCAATAAAGGATAATGTATTTACGAGAAATATTTAGTTAGGCACAAGTACTAAGTATGTCATGTTAGATACACATACAACAAATAAAAATAATTAAAGAAAAGGTCATGTTAACATGTGCCCTAATGGCACATGATAAGCCTTATTCCAAACTTACTGAAACTAATATTTGCCTTATTCCAAAGTGTGATAGTCCTAATTCTATGAAAGATTTGCGTCCCATTGCCCTTTGTAATGTGCTTTATAAAATGGTATCCAAACTTCTTGCAAATCGGCTTCGTTTGTGTATTGATAAATGTATTTCTGAGGAACAATCAGCTTTTGTGGAAGGGCGGTCTATTCTGGATAATGCTATGATAGCGATGGAAGTCATTCACTCCTTGAAAAGAAGAACTAGAGGTAGCAAGGGGGAGTTGGCACTCAAGATTGACATTAGTAAGGCTTATGATAAGATCAATTGGGGTTTCTTGAAAGGAATGCTCCTGCGTCTTGGTTTTTCTGACAAGTGGATTCAGTGGATGATGATGTGTGTGAGTACGGTCAACTATTCGGTGCTAATGAACTTTGACAAAGTTAGACCTATCTATCCTGGAAGAGGTCTGAGACAAGGCGACCCGTTGTCCCCATATCGGTTTATTTTGGCAACTGAAGGCTTAACAGCTCTGATCAAGCAATCCATAGGGAGAGGAGACTTACATGGTATTAAAATTTGCAGAGGGGCGCCTACGGTGTCCCACTTATTATTTGCAGATGACTGTTTTTTGTTTTGCAGGGGTAATATTTCGGAGGCATCACACCTAATGTCTTTACTGGATACCTATGGTGCAGCCAGTGGTCAGGAAATCAATCTTTCCAAATCCGAGGTGTTCTTTAGCCGGAACTTGAGTAAAGCGGCACAAGAGGATCTGTCAGGCATAATGGGAGTGAAACATGTTATGGGCACTGACACATATCTTGGATTACCTTCTATGGTGGGGAGGAGTAAAAAAGCAACATTTGGCTTCATTAAAGATCGTATTTGGAAGAGAATCAATTCTTAGCGTGGTCGTGCTCTCTCCACAGCGGGTAAGGATGTTATGATAAAATCAGTCTTACAAGCTATTCTGTCCTATATTATGAGTGTGTATTTGATTCCGGGAACCATTATTTCTGATATTGAGAAAATGTTAAATTCTTTCTGGTGGGGTGATGGTTCTAATCATAAAGGGATTCAGTGGTTAGCTTGGGAGAGGTTGGCTAGGCCTAAAGCTGTCGGTGGTTTGGGGTACCGTGATTTTCATGCTTTTAATATGTCGCTGATTGCAAAACAGGCGTGGAAATTTGTTGCGGAACCGAATAAACTAGTGTCAAGAATTTTCAAAGCTAGGTACTTTCCCCATTCCTCTATCTTTTATGCCAAACTTGGTGATAATCCTAGCTATGTTTGGAGAAGTGTGTGGAAATCCCGTGACGTACTTTCTATTGGTTGTAGGTGGAAGATTGGTGACGGTAGTAAGATCAATGTTATGAGTGATCCTTTGCTTCGTGGTAATGATTTGTTGTGGCTGCAATCTCCCCAAAACCGAAGTACGTATGATTTATTTGTTAATGATTTGCTAGTGCCAGGCGTGAAAATATGGGATAGTAATAAAATTCACTCACTTTTTTCAGATTCCGTGGCTGAATGCATTCTTAAAATACCATTGTTTGAGGAAGTGCAGGAGGATAGATTGGTGTGGAATTTTGAGCATCATGGTAACTATACGATGAAATCCAGTTATAATAACTATATTGAAAGGAGAGTGGAGGAGGATAGTTTACGAGTGGAGGGGGAGTGGAACTCAATTTGGAACATCACAGCACCTCCAAAAACAAAACATTTACTTTGGCGTATTTGTCGCGGATGTTTACCTACTCGGGTCCGATTAAGGGAGAAGCATGTGCCGTGTCCTAATATGTGTCCTTTTTTGTGATAATTATGAGGAGGATGAACGGCATATTCTTTTTTATTGTATAGAGAGCAAACAGGTGTGGATCGAAGCCGGGTTGAGAGCCATTATAGAACGTAGGCTGCTGGGTTCAAATGATGTGAAAAGCTTATTGTTTGATATATGTAAATCAGAACCTGCTTCTATGGTTGGTCACTTTGCCATGGTTACTTGGTGTATTTGGAACCATAGGAACAATTGGGTGCGAAATGGAGTGAGAGACACGGCAAAGGAAGTAGCGATGCGTGCTAGTCATATGTTTGGAGAATGGAGCGCGGTAAATTCTTTAAATTACGATACGGCAGGTTATACTACCACTGCTGCTATGCGTGTTTCTACTGCTGTTGGTCACTTAGTTCATCGTGCTCCACATGGAAATCATCCTCTCCGTTGGCAAAAACCGCGTGATGGTTGGTGGAAGTGTAACATTGATGCAAGCTTTTCTCAAAACCCAAATGGAATGGCTTGTGGCTGGTGCGTGCGTGATGCAGGTGGTTTGTTTGTTGCTGCAGGCTCTATTTTCTGCAACTATACAGCCACAGTAGCAGAGGGTGAGGCAGTGGCTCTTTTGGAGGCTATGAGACAATGTATTGATCGTGGGTGGTCCAATATTGTGTTTGAAAGCGATTCCAAAGTTGTGGTCGATGCTACACATTCTAATAAGCAAGAAAACTCAGAATTGAATTCTCTTATTTCCTCCATCAATTTGCTATTACATAACCATTCGAACTTTGAGGTGAAGTTCACAAAGCGACAAACGAATATGCCGGCTCATACTTTAGCTAGGGCGGCTTGTTCTTGGCCTAGTCGCATACTTTTTACTAGTATTTCTCGTTGTATTGAACCGATTATTATTAATGAAATGAGTTAATTTTGTTTGCGTCAAAAAAAAATAATAATCATGTCAACAGGATTAATCATGTCAAATCTGTGATTTTGGGTCCAAATTCAACTCAAATTTAATTTAAGTTTGAATTTGGTGTTAATGTCAACATCCTTGAGTCCAATCAACATTCCCTCGCTTGGTAAAATGCACAGTGTGTTTGTTTGAATTTCAGAAACAAACACCACTCCTCTGTTTTCATCCACGTGTACCTCACCACCGACGCGTCCTTTTTCACTACCACCGTTCGTTCACATTCACTCACAAAATTTTCAATTCCTTCTTCCCTCTTTCCGTCCACTCTCCGTCCACCGTCCATAATTATGATTTGCCCAGACCGGTCCAATAAATCCGGTTCAAATTGGCTCGACCGTCTCCGGTTCAATAGAGGCATCCCAACCGGCGACGATCTAGACCTCGACTCTTTCCTCCTCAATCTCACCTCCCATTCTCCTCAACCCCGCCCTATTAAACCCCCCCGCCACCGCCCAACCATAACCGACGAACCACCGTTAACCACCGTCCTCGCTCAACTCTTCAATCCTAGCTCCACCGTCACCCTAATCTCAAAAAAACGCCCTAGAAAACAAACAAACCCTAAAATCTTCCACGCTTCTTCCACCACCGGCAATACACCCACTATCACCGGCGGAGTTGCGCCGGTGGAGGTACAAGATCGAGGCGAGGAAGGTGAAGACACTGAAGAAGATTTGAAGGGTTTCACGAAAAGTGAGGTTACTGTGATTGACACGAGTTGTTCAGTATGGAAGGTTGATAAATTCGTTTTCAGAAAGAATAATGTTTGGAAAGTTAGAGAAAGGAAACAGAAGAACAAGTTTTTCGCTAAGAAGAAGAGTAAACTGACTCATGAGTTTCATATTCATGGAATTGGATCCTCCAAGTAAGACTCTTTTATTGTGTTTCAAACTAAATTTGGAAAAGTATAATATTTTAACTTTGATATTCATCATATGATTATACCATATATGCTACTGAGTTCATTTATATGGTGTTTCTATATTGGGTTTTGTTGTTATGGAATGTGGTGTGTTGTTTTCATTGTTATTGTATGATGGAAAATTTGAGTTGCCTTTATATTTTATGTTGGTTTTGGTAGATTGATTCATTTCCTATTCAAGAATTGTGTTGGTGGGAGTTTATAATGATTAATATCAATGTTCCTTTAACTGTTAATTTATCATTGTTGATTTGTTTCATCATCTCATGAAGTTTGAATTGACTTGATCATAGCATTTTGGTGAACAATAGATTTGAAACTGTTGGTTCGATGAGAAAAATCTTTGGTTTTCGTTGCTGTTTATTATGATCAGTTTCATTAATGTGGAATCTCACTTGATCATAACATTTATTTTTAGGTTTGTTTTGGACACAACTATCGAATTTCCTGATATCATTTATAATCTTAAACTTTGCTAGCCTAATAAATTTTGCTGAATTCAAAAAAAATAATTTCTAATCTTAAACTTCTTAAGGATAACTTAACTGTTGTTGGAAAATGACAGTTATTCATACCAGATTCCTTTCCCTTGTTTGTTCATATTCATAATTTTATTTTTTTGTGCTTTATACCACTTTCTGCTCGAATTCAACTTTTGCAAGTTATTGAAGTCTAATAATATATCATTGTTAGTTATGATTACTTTACTTGGGTTTCCATAAAAGAAATGTCAAGTTTAAATTTATGTGATGATTAGGAAGCTTGTGTGCTGGCATATATAAATTGTTTATATTTATTACAACATCTAATGGGTCCCAAACCAAACCTCAACGGGTATGTTTCAATAGATTTCTGTATATTAATTGAGGCGTCTGGTGTTGAATAAAATGTTTATAAGGATCGCGTTACCAATTAAGTAAGAGTGATTTTTAGGATGGCCATGTTAAGCTTTATATACCAGCTTTTATCCTCCTTCTGCTACTTAGTACTTACTAGTAGAAGAAAATACAAGAAAGAATGAATACATCTAACTATAAATGGACAATGGGTTGAGATTAATATGTTTGTGGCGATTTTGGTCTCCAATTTCCTTTTGCTGAAATAGTCCTAATTCTCTTTTGCTTGGGTTGACTTGGGGATATGTTACTATCACTTGTATATTGTCCTCTTTCTTGCATTATTTAAATAAGTACGGTTATTTGATAAAAGAAGAAGATAAGTACGGTTATTTGATAAAAGAAGAAGATAAGTTCGGTGATATATTTTTTTAACTATATACTTCTGCCAGAAGTAAAACAACAAAAAGGAATGTGATATCTTAGATTATCGTAGATTTGTGATGATTGAATTTACTTCTAAGAGACTCTGTTATTGTGTTATATACAAGCTTCTCACTGTATTTTGAAGATAAAACTGTCCGTGCAGCCCAGTTTTCTTTTTCCTTATACTCTAAACTGTTCATAATAATTTCAAAACGATGATACTTTCACACGCATCTCGACTCTTTATCTACTAGCCAATGTATATCTTACTAGTCCCTCTTACACATCTCAATGACTCATATCCAGACACAACCATTATGAGGCAATTGATAGTCATCCATAATATAATACTATCCTTATTTCATTATGTTCCAGTAAATCTTATTCTCTTTATACTTTTTGCACAAGTTTTAACACATTTACAATTTAGCATAAAACTTCAACGTCCTTCAAGAGTTACTTCAATATGCTCACTCTAATACCATTATACATATGCGAGTCTGTTATTGGCGGTCAGCTTGTTTTAATATTACCATTCTACACCTCCCTCTCATTTCCCCTAAAGCTTTTTGGGAAATTTTCATTCGATTCCATTATGTTGTTTTGATGTAATTTGAAAGCAAGCTAGATATCTGCCCCTGAACGTGGAAGCACAAAAAATATAAAAATTCTTTGTACTGCATATTGATATGTAATTGAAGCATACCACGTCCAGGAAATGTTGATATCAGTTTCATGCAATGATTGTAAATAGAAGAAGTTTATCTATTGGTTTATTGCAACTTATTTTAAAGGTGGGAGTAATCATACTTGAAAAACAGTGCGGTTCAGCATAATGCATATTTATCATCATGTCATATTTATGATAGGAAAAAGAATAGAATAAATGCGAACATTATAGGTTTTTAATTGTTTCTGTAAGAGTAACAATTAAAAACCTATAATGTTCGCATTTATTCTATTCTTTTTCCTATCATAAATATGACATGATGATAAATATGTATTATGCTGAACCGCACTGTTTTTCAAGTATGATTACTCCCACCTTTAAAATAAGTTGCAATAAACCAATAGATAAACTTCTTCTATTTACAATCATTGCATGAAACTGATATCAACATTTCCTGGACGTGGTATGCTTCAATTACATATCAATATGCAGTACAAAGAATTTTTATATTTTTTGTGCTTCCATGTTCAGGGATAATGTTGTCAACATAGAAGGAGAGAAGCCTGTAAATAAACTGAAGGTGATCTAATGCTTCATCCCCAAAAGAGGCAAGTGTATTTACTTTGAGCTGCTTGCGGCAGCTGACTCTCCATATGATGCTTCAATCGGGCTGTATTGCATTATTGCAAGGAAGTATTTGACGAGTAAGGAACGGCAGGAGATTGATTTAACTAGACTACAAGATAGTTTAGGTCGATCGATCTTCCTTTCATTTCTCCTCTTCAAATACTTTTTGTTTTTATTTCATTGACTAGAAATATACCATAACACCTTGCTGCTTCCCTTTTTCCAGGGGTTACACATCGACATCAAGATAGGGAAACACATCTGTCATTTTAATAAAAGCAGTTGCTAAGTAAAATACCATAGGAACAAGAACAAAGTATAACAAAAGCCAAGAGAACCAGACAACGATGAAGGTGGAAAAACACAAGAAGGGGGGGTTGAATTGTGTTTTTAGAATTAAAACTTTTTCGAAATAAAACCAAGTTTGCAGCGGATAAAACACAAAATAAAAGAGATGCTGAGAGAAAGAGAGAAAGAAGGACACAGAATTTATCCTGGTTCCCCTCACAAATCGAGAGTACTCCAGTCCCCTTGTTACTAACAAGAGATTTCCACTATAATCTACTAAAGATTACAAATTGCTCAAGCACACTTGCAAGAGACTTCTCAGGTGCTCAAGTTTCACTAAACAAGAGACTTCTCAAATGCTCAAGTTAAACTTAACAAGAGACTTCTCAAACAAACTTAAGAATAAGAATGAATGTTAAGGAACACTTGATATACTATCAGAGGTGTTTACAAAATACAACTCAAATTGTTCTAAGACTTAGAATGACAGATTTAAATTATGATGTCAGAATGCTTCTTAGTCTTTGAACGTAGTAATAGAACAGTCGTTAGAACAGTAGTAGTAACGGTAGTCATTTCTTCCATTTGAGTCTTCTATCTATACTTGGAGGAAGATGATGACCGTTGCAGAGAGAGAGAGGTGCCAGCTGGAATTTACTCGTACAATTGATAGCTGTATATTGCCTTCTTTGGTAAGGAATTCCAATTCCACTACCTAGCTATTCAATTTATCACTCATCCATTTTGAGTAATAATAGTACGATAGTACAATCCTCAAATGCGCTCCACTTAAGGATAAGGTTAACGTTGTACCAACGAATATTCCTTCCTGTGGATGTGACAGAGCCTTGAAGTGGATTGTTCTTCAATCATTGGTTCTGAATATGTCAATTCTTGAGTGACGTAAATTCCTTTTGCTTCAGACGCTGTTGTCATTGCTTCTTGAGACCCTTTTTGCTTCTGAGTCCGTCAGAGCCTTGTTTTTGTCCTCAGAGGCACTTTTCTTCAACATGCAAAATTTAAGCTTCTGATGAACAGTGATGTACTTTCAGAGCTTGTTTTGACTGGCTTCTCTGCTATTATTCGTAGTGCTTCTGAATGAATTTTAACTTGTAGTTCTGCACACTAGAATAATCATTAGTAATTCCAATTGTAATTTTAATACTTTGTTATCATCAAAACCACTTAAAACTTTAGAGGTTCATGTCATACCCACTTTGTTCCAACAATCTCCCCCTTTTTGATGATGACAAACTAAAGCATTAAAATTCAATTGTTGTTGATTTAATTTAATTATGTTGACTTCAGGTTTCAAGGTTTGCAATCTCCCCCTGAGTCTGATAATCCATAAGGGTAGGTTTGTAAGCTCCCCCTAAGTTTTATCCATAATTAATTAAAACAGTTTAAGAGTCGATTTATTAACTTAAAATAAATTTTCATATTTAACTCTCAGAAGCATAGTTTTGCAAGCTTTGCTTCTTAGAGTTTGATAATGCTCAGAAGCGGTTTGCAAGCTCTTCTGACATTGTCTATGAATTTTATTTTAGGTTCTTAAATTTTCTCCCCTTTCAATAATCGTTCAGAATGAGAAAGAATCATAAGAGATAAATATTGATTCATAATGCTTTTAACATTACAGTTTCAGATTGAGCAGTATATTAATGAATCAACATTAATTTTAACGCTACTCTTACTCCCCCTTTTGGCATCAGTCAAAAAGACACAGAAAACCAAGCAGTCAAAGCACCAAACAAGGTAGTCAAGTCAAAAAGTGATGACAACTAAATTCATTTAATGAATTGTGTTGAAAACCGTCATGACAAGAGAGCTTGATGACACTATAAAAAGGGATGATTCCTCTCATTTTACTCATCCAGAGTAATCAAGTAACATCAAAAGAAAAACATACAATGGAAAGGCAGGTTACCAAGGATGCTTCAGGCTCAAAAGACAAGAGCAAGAAGGAAGCAGAGCCCTGGCGCTGCGAAGAAAACAGGCTACGATATGAGAGAAACAAGGAAGAACTTATTTTAACAGAGTCAGAGGAGGAAGAATTGAGCTCTGATCTGGAAGAGTTCTTATGGACATATGAAGATAATCTAGCAGATTATCCAGCTGAGGTTCAGAAGCTTGCTGATGAAGCACTATCTCTTCTCAAAGAGAAACTGAAGAGTATAGAATCAGAGGCTTCTAAATCTAAGCCTTAGGCTAGATGCAATCATATGTAATAAAGAATCTTTCTATTAATAATAAAAGTTGTTCCTCTACCTATCTCTCTCTCTTTTAAGCTTGCTTTCTTTTTATATACCACATAAGTATTGTCAGAACACCAGTTACCAGACACGCCTCATTCGGTATTGGTGCCCCGTTGTTAAACAGGCTTTAATACTAAGAAGCTATTTCATGAGTAAACAGGAGTACTGATGAGAGGGACTCTTAGGTTTTGAAAATCCTAGGCTTATTAGTTTAAATACTAAGATGCTCTTCAGCATCTTTCACTAGAGTCAGAATTCTCAAGAGTACCAGACAATATTATGGTATATAGAAAAGTTAAATTTTGAAAAACAAATATAAAACAAACATATAAGCAAATAATAAACACACAAATATGGATAATATAGATATGAATTAAAAAAAATTATCCAAAAATTACACAAGAACTAATAACAAATAAGTGCTCAGACATAAGGGTTAAGGTTTGGGTTGCTGTTGAGTAAGCTTTAGAAGAAGTTCCATCATTGCATCTATCTTCTTGTTAGTAGCTTCACCAGATCTGTTCATGTCTTCTCTTATATCGGCCCTGAACTCATCCATTTCATTTCTTAGTTCCTCTCTTAAGTCATGCTTGATTACATCCAGAGCTTCTTGCATAACAGAAGGTATAGCAGATGAAGAAGAGCCTTGGACAAGTACTGGTGGAGATCTAGGAGGAGATGAAGCAACAATGGGAGCTTTACCTTTATCAGAATCTGGTTCACTAAGGTTCTGATCATTCATAACAATATCTTCTGCAGCTCCTTGATTCTCAATAATCTTATTAGTCTCAATGACAGCAATGTGAACAGCTCTATCAACCAATAACTTGAAGGCTTCTTGTTCAGCAAGCCTCTGACGTTCCATTTCAGCAGTTATCCTAGCCTGCTCATCATCCAGAGATCTTGTTATACTTTCATTCACAGCAGCTAAAAATGCTAACCTCTGACATTCTTCTTCATGGTTGAAAGATGTGAGCCTTGGAGCGTTTAGCTTCTCAACAGTCTCAAACAGTTCCTGTACAGTGTTTGCTCCTCTACCCTTAATCTTATCCTTCAGATGAGCACTGAGAATCCTTAAAGATTTACCAAATAAGTACTCTAATTCCCTGACATCAGCATCCATATCAGAGGGGAAGATAAGAGCTTCTTCCTCTCTTTGTTTGAACCTCTTAAGTCTAATACCTATAGCATTATTTAGCAGCTCAAGGTTTGGTTCAGAGTCAGAATTGAAAAAGGGTAAGGATGGGTCAAAGGGAATGGTTGGTTCAGGTTTCTTTCTTTTGAGTTCAATGATTTTGATTTTACTGAGATTTGGAGGTATGATATCATCATCAAGATTGATGGAATCCTTGAATATTTGATGTTCAGCTTTAGTTAGGTGTTGGTAAAGCTCAAGAATCTCTTCTAAAACTAGAGGTTTGTTGAGTGGGTCAGAGACAGGTTGTGGTGATTGATGTTGTTGTTCAGTCATGACATTGATTGGTGATGAGTGAGGTGATTTTTGTTGTTCTTCAGAATGAGCAATTGGCTCATTCTGAACAGGGGTGAATGTAGGTGGATTCACTCGTGAGATGTGATCAAGTGAGGGAGGGGGTGTGTGAATGACCTGTGTGTTTTGTGTTTTATGGACGGGTGAATCATTTGTGAGATTCATGGATGGAAATTGACGTGGTGAATTTGGATTTGAGTTGGTAAATGCAACACCACACATGTGTTGTTCAAGATGTTCTATGACAGAATCTTGATTTGTGGTTTGATTGAGAGTGGTTGTGTCTACATTAATAGTAGGTTCTTCATCAGAAGAGAGATGAATGGGCTTTATGGTGGTTTTCTTTGTGGTTTTCTTGAAAGACGTTCTCTTTGGTGTAAGAGTTTTCTTTTGTTTTGGGTTGGATTCTCTGATGAGTGTAGCAATTAACTCATCTGAGGCAGTGCTGGTATCTGATGAAGATGATGATGATGGTTTGACAGATGGTAAAACTACACTAAGAGGTACAGTGTAGTCTATGGGTTGAGTTTGATTGTTAGATGAAGGAGGTTGAGAAATAGATGGTTTAGCAATAGAGGGTTGAGGTTCAGAACCAATAACCTGAGCTATAGGAATGCTAGAAGTATTAGATTCAGAGATCTTACCTTTTGGTTTAGAAGCTCTGGTCTTTAATCTCTTTGCAGGTTTAGCAGGGTTCTGATCCTCCTCAGAAGCTGAAGGCCTATCATGCCTTTTCTTTGTCCGCTTTTCCTTCTGAACAGGTTCAGTCATCATATTTTCAGCACCTTCCTCAATCTCATCAGCACTAGCATGTCCTTGATCATCAGAGCCTTCATCGATCATTTCTAGCTCAGTAGTTCTTGGCTTTCTTCTGTTCCTTGTAATATCCCTTGGTCCCTTGAAGATATCCCAATTAGGAACACTTACAACCATTTTCCTGGGCACACTAACCCCAGTATCTCTTCTTACTGATTCAAGAAAGTTCTTGATGACCTCCTCATTATCATGTTCTGATATGGTGGGAAACCCATCACACCAGAAGTACTTTTCGTACACTTGCTGTAGAGGTGTTTTCACTTGAATGATTTCTTCCTTGGTTTTTCTCTTCATATTGACCAGAACTGATGCATCATACTTAGAGGTTTGGAAAACTCTAAGTTTTTCTTTGGCACTCACAATATCTGTGAGTTTGGTTTGCCTTATCAGTTCTGAAATTAACCTAGGGTGATGAATGACTGATGGTATTTTAGTTCTACCCTCATTGATGGTAAAGCACATGTGATCAAAAAGAATCTTAGCCAAATTAACTTTCACCCTCTTGTATAAGAACCAGATGAGATGTTTGTGTGGAATGGAGATGGTATCCAATCCACCTTTTCTGGTGAAGATGGTAGACAAACACATTCTGAAAGCAAATTCAAATGTGTGCTTCATGTGCATTACTTTTCCAAAATCCTTTTGGGTGCATCCAGATTTAAAGAGGTCCTGATGAATTGAATCCAAATGCTTGCTTTTCTTATCATACACTTCTATATCTTCTCCTTTGTTGTCTAAACCCAGAATCTTAGCAATGTGTGCCTGAGTTATCACAACATTGATTCCCAAAACATTTGACCTAATTTCCCTTTCTCTATAAGGTTTAAGACCAAGTTCCTTTCTTGTTTTTCCTCGTAATTCCTTGTTCTTCTCAACCATATCTTTGTATTCTTTGTCAGCACTTGCTCTATCGTACACTTTAGCCTTCTGCCAGAAGTACTTCACTATGTCGTAGTATACGAAGCCATTAAGCATCTCAAAATAATTTTGCCATTGTTGGTTGTAGAACAAGTATTGAAGGTCAATCCCATTTGCTTTCAAACTTTCAAAGTCCACAAACTTCTCAGTGAAGAAATCATAAGCATCTGGTCCAGCGTCAGTTTGATGATGTTTGTAGACTAGATTATCTTTTGAATTAAGATCGATGATGGGGGGTAACGTAGGGTTAAAGGGTTCTTGAACGATTTCGTTTGATGAACGAGCAGCCATAGTTGCAGAGAATTAAGAAGATGAAGATTGGGAATTTCTGTAAGGTCTAGGGTTGTGTAGGTAGTGATTTTGTGTAAAAAGTTGTGCAAGTGAATGAAGTGACTTATAAATAGTAACTAGCACACATACACAGAGAAAATAAACATTGGGAGGGAGCGCGAGCAGTTTTAAAAATTAAATAATATACTTAACTGCCATAATCATCATTAACTGTTCTCTGCCCGTCAGGATCTAGACACGTGTTGAAAAAGTTTAATCATAGCTGACGCGTGTATAGACAACTGTTGTACACTTACTCGTACTGAACGTTTCATTTCCAAAAGGTTCAGAGCCTCACTCATTTGTATCTGACACCTCATCAGAACCTGTTACTCTTCAGAGCCTAAATTATTCAGAGCTTCCCACGGGATACTCTAAATTATAAGAGGTTCTGATAGAGCTTCAGATGCTAATTCTATTCTACTTCTCAGAGCTAATTTTCTTCAGAGATATAGTGCATGTTCAAATTCTTTTTGATAAAATCAAATCTTTCAATAGCTAAAGGTTTAGTAAATATGTCAGCCCATTGATGTTCAGTATCAATGAATTGAATATCTATTGTACCTTTCTGAACATGATCCCTTATAAAATGATGTTTTATTTCAATATGTTTAGCTCTTGAGTGTAGAATAGGGTTCTTAGACAAATGAATAGCAGCAGTATTGTCACAATATAGTGGAATACTTCTTTCAGCTATGTTATAATCTTCCAACTGATATTTCATCCAGAGAAGCTGTGTGCAGCATTTAGCAGCTGAGATGTATTCTGCTTCTGCTGTAGACAAAGCAATAGTTGTTTGTCTCTTGCTGGCCCAAGATATGAGATTTTCACCAATGAATTGGCAATTTCCACTAGTGGATTTCCTCTCAATCTTATCACCAGCATAGTCAGCATCACAGAATCCAACTAGCTTACTATCTAGGGATTTTTTATAAAGAAGTCCTAGATTAGTAGTTCCTTTCAGATATCTAAAGATCCTCTTAACAGCAGTTAAGTGAGGTTCTCTAGGATCTGACTGGAATCTTGCACACAAGCATACACTATATATAATGTCAGGTCTAGATGCTGTAAGGTAGAGTAAAGAACCAATCATACCTCGATACAGCTTCTGATCTACTTTGCTTCCTATCTCTTCTTTGCTTAAGCTGCTGGTAGGATGCATGGGTGTAGACATTATCTTGCAGTCATCAAGGTTGAACTTCTTCAGAAGCTCTTTTGTATACTTGCTTTGATGAATGTAAGTGCCATCTTTTCCTTGATTAATTTGGATTCCAAGGAAGAACTTCAATTCACCCATCATACTCATCTCGAATTCATCCTGCATCAGCTTTGAAAAACTCTTGCACAAGGAAGCATTAGTAGAACCAAAAACAATATCATCAACATATATTTGAATGATTAAGATATCTTTCTTAGATGTCTTTCTGAATAATGTATTGTCAATTTGACCTTTTTGAAAACCATTTTCTAAAAGGAAATTACTCAGTCTTTCATACCAAGCTCTTGGAGCTTGTTTGAGACCATAGAGTGATTTCTTAAGTTTATAAACATAATTAGGATTTTTCAAATCCTCAAAACCTGGGGGTTGTTTGACATATACTTCTTCAGAAATAACACCATTAAGAAAGGCGCTCTTAACATCCATTTGGTACAATGTGATTCCATTGTTAACAGCATATGAAAGAAGTAACCTGATTGCTTCCAGTCTTGCTACTGGAGCAAATGTTTCAGTGAAGTCTATACCTTCTTGCTGACTGTAGCCTTGTGCTACCAGTCTAGCTTTATTTCTTACCACTTCACCTTGTTCATTCATCTTGTTTCTAAATACCCACTTAGTTCCAATGATGTTCTTATGTGCTGGTCTTGGCACTAAGTCCCATACATCATTTCTTTGAAACTGATTGAGCTCATCTTGCATAGCTACAATCCATCCATCGTCAGTAAGTGCTTCATCAACATTCTTTGGTTCTATCATTGAGATTAGCCCCAGAAGTGAATCAAGTTGTTGATAGTCTGATCTTGTCTTTCTTGGACTTTCTTTGTTTCCAAGAATTAAATCTTCTGGATGTGATGATCTATATTTGAACTTCCTTCTTGGAGCTTCATCAACATCAGCACTTGGTTGAGTGTCTTCTTCTGAAGTGTCATCATGTTCTTGTGATGCTTCTAATTGAGATGCTTCTTCAGCATCTTCTTCCAATACAGCTTCTGAAGCTTCAACAGCTTCTGATGCTTTTTCAGGTTCTGAATCGATGTATTGGTATGGAACACCTGCATAACTATTATCTTGCTCTGACATTTTACTGTCAGGCTCTTTATCATCAAATCTAACATGTATAGATTCTTCCACTGTGTTAGTTTCAGAATTATACACTCTGTATGCCTTTGAGCGTTCAGAGTAACCTATAAAGATTCCCTTACAAGCTTTGGCATCAAATTTTCTTTTGTAGGCCTTGTTGTTTAGAATGTAACATGTACATCCAAACTGATGAAAGTAAGAGATGTTGGGCTTTCTTCCTTTGAAGAGTTCATATGTTGTTAGATTCAATAGAGGTCTTATATAGATCCTATTTTGAATGTAACAAGCTGTGTTTACAGCTTCTGCCCAGAAGTGCTTAGCAAGTTTTGTCTCATGCATCATGGTTCTTGCCATTTCTTGTAAAGACCTGTTCTTTCTCTCTACAACCCCATTTTGTTGTGGTGTTCTAGGAGCAGAGAACTCATGGACAATGCCATGATCTTCACAAAAAGTTGCAAATGGTTCGTTTTCAAATTCACCACCATGATCACTTCTAACCTTTAAGATTTTGAGACCTTTCTCATTTTGCACTTGAGTGCAGAAGATGCTGAACACATCATATGCATCATCTTTCACTCTTAGAAACTTTACCCAAGTCCATCTACTGTAATCATCAACAATGACTAATCCATATTTCTTCCCATTGATTGAGGCAGTACTTACTGGACCAAACAAATCAATGTGAAGTAGTTCTAAGGGTCTTGAGGTAGAGACAATGTTTTTAGGTTTAAAAGAAGTTTTTGAAATTTTGCCAATCTGACAAGGACCACACAGAGCATCTGAATGATATTTAAGATTTGGCAGGCCTTTAACCAACTTTAGTTTGCTAAGCTTAGAGATTAATCTCCAGTTAGCATGACCTAAGCGTTGGTGCCAGACCCACTTTTCATCATTCAGAGATAGAAGACAAACTATCTTCTGCTCAGTGAGTTCTGACAGATTCACCTTATAAACATTACCTCTTCTTAATCCTTTAAACAATATGGACTTGTCAGAATCATTGATTACTGTACATGCCTCTTTATCAAATTTAACAATAAATCCGCTATCACAAAATTGACTAATGCTAAGCAGATTATGTTTGAGGCCATCAACTAACCAAACATTTTTAATTGAAAGAGAAGAGTTACCAACTATACCTGTACCAATGATCTTCCCTTTTTGGTTTCCTCCAAACCCCACAGTACCTCCCTCTTTCAGAGTCAGGGTTTGGAACATATGCCTTTCTCCCGTCATATGTCGTGAGCAGCCACTGTCCAGGTACCAGCATTGCTGCTTTGGCCTTCTTAGTGTGCAAACCTGAAGCAAATATTATTTGAGATTTTGGTACCCATATCTTTATGGGTCCTTTTGTGTTAGTCTTTACAGGTCCAGGTGGTCTTTGTTTGAAAGACCTATCAGAGCCTCTAGAGTTAACCACCCTTGTTGAAAAGTTTTTGGGTTTAGTATAGCTCTTAAGCTTTGTTCTTGAATGTGTCAGAGCTTCTTTAGTTTTATCATTAGCTTGAGGCTTAAAAATCTTAGGTTCTGAGGTTTTATCCTTCAGAGTCTTTGACTTTTGAGCCTCTGGCTTTGATGTTCTATTAGAAGCTGACTCATTTAGAACCTCTGATTGACTCTTTACAAAGACAACCTTGGGTTTTGATTTATCTATATTAGAGGACTTTGAAGATAATGGATTATCTTTAAAACGTGAGAATCCAAGACCTTCTCCTCTATTTCTACTTACATGATAAATCAAAGAGGCTATTTTACTTCTTTTCATTCCATTGATAAGGAATTCCTGAAGAGCAAATTCATGTTCTGGAGGAACCTTATCATCAAGAACATAATGAGTTTCCATAAATTCATTTCTTGATTTTAGAGACTCATTTTGTTCAATTATTTCATTTGCCTTTTCGGTCAGGTTGTTATAGGCCTTTTTAAGGACCTTACACTCACCTGCCTTTTTGGTTAAAAGTTTTAAGGCATCTTTTAAGGAATCTATTAATTCAGAACGAGAAAGTTTAGCAAGTACCTCATCTTCATCTTCTGAATCTGAGTCAGCTTCGTGCTCAGAGTTCTCTTGGTCAGAAGCGGTTGCCATCAAGGCTAGGTTTGCTTCTTCTTCCCCATCAGAATCTGATTCCTGATCCAACTCATCCCAAGTGGCAAGGAACCCCTTCTTGAGCTTACTTTTGTATCTTTCTTTGTTAGAGGTTCTCTTGGATGTTTTACTCAGGTTCTCTGGGCAGTCAGCAATGAAGTGTCCTGGTTTGTTGCACTTAAAGCATTTGTTTTGTTCTTCCTTTTTATCCTTAGAAGCACCAACCTTCTTGGAAGAACCTCCACATTTACCAGCATACTTCTTGCTTCTCTTAGCCCATTGCGATACTCTTGCAGCCATCAGAACCATTTCTTCTTCTTCATCAGAGTCCATCTCGTGACCTTCTTCAGAAGCTTCTTCATCAGATACTATAACCTTCGCCTTCAGAGCCTTAGAGGAACTCTTGGTGCTCAGGGCTATCCCTTTTAGCTTCTTAGTCGATTCATCAGTCATAAGTTCCATCTCATGACTCTTTAGAGAACTAACCAAGCTTTCAAGAGACACAGTATCTAAATCCTTAGATTCCTGAAACGCTGTCACTTTTGGTCTCCACTTTGGCGGCAAGCTTCTGAGTACTTTCCTTACATGATCAGCCTCAGTATAGCTCTTATCTAAAACTTGAAGTCCCGAAACAAGAATTTGAAACCTAGAGAACATTGTCTCAATGTCCTCTCCGTCCTTCATTTTAAATAATTCATACTGATGTACTAACAAGTTGGCCTTAGCCTCCTTAACTTGTTTATTTCCTTCATACTTGGATTTAAGAGAATCCCAGATAGACTTAGCCGTTCTCTTATCTCCAATTTTCAAGTACTCATCATGAGAGATGGCATTTGTCATCATCCCTTTTACACTGTGATGCTTCTTATATTCCAGCTTTTGAGTAGGTGTAAAAGCCTTTCTGTCTTTAGAGCTAACAACACCTTCTAAGTCCATATTTTCAAAGTTCACTCCATCTTCTACCAAGTCCCACAGATCACAATCAATCGCCATGATGTGACTGTACATCTTGGTTTTCCAGAATGGATAACCAGTCTCAGTTCCATTGAAAAAGGGAATTTTGTCAGAAGACCTTCTGTCTTTAGAATTAGAATCATAGTTAAACGGAACTTCATTGAGATTCTTCTCAGCAGACATGTTTTTCCTCCCTGAATCTTAACTGTTTCACTGATAGGTGAGAGTTAGGCAACAGCCCAGCTCCTGATACCAATTGAAGGTGGAAAAACACAAGAAGGGGGGGGTTGAATTGTGTTTTTAGATTTAAAACTTTTTCGAAATAAAACCAAGTTTGCAGCGGATAAAACACAAAATAAAAGAGATGCTGAGAGAAAGAGAGAAAGAAGGACACAGAATTTATCCTGGTTCCCCTCACAAATCGAGAGTACTCCAGTCCCCTTGTTACTAACAAGAGATTTCCACTATAATCTACTAAAGATTACAAATTGCTCAAGCACACTTGCAAGAGACTTCTCAGGTGCTCAAGTTTCACTAAACAAGAGACTTCTCAAATGCTCAAGTTAAACTTAACAAGAGACTTCTCAAACAAACTTAAGAATAAGAATGAATGTTAAGGAACACTTGATATACTATCAGAGGTGTTTACAAAATACAACTCAAATTGTTCTAAGACTTAGAATGACAGATTTAAATTATGATGTCAGAATGCTTCTTAGTCTTTGAACGTAGTAATAGAACAGTCGTTAGAACAGTAGTAGTAACGGTAGTCATTTCTTCCATTTGAGTCTTCTATCTATACTTGGAGGAAGATGATGACCGTTGCAGAGAGAGAGAGGTGCCAGCTGGAATTTACTCGTACAATTGATAGCTGTATATTGCCTTCTTTGGTAAGGAATTCCAATTCCACTACCTAGCTATTCAATTTATCACTCATCCATTTTGAGTAATAATAGTACGATAGTACAATCCTCAAATGCGCTCCACTTAAGGATAAGGTTAACGTTGTACCAACGAATATTCCTTCCTGTGGATGTGACAGAGCCTTGAAGTGGATTGTTCTTCAATCATTGGTTCTGAATATGTCAATTCTTGAGTGACGTAAATTCCTTTTGCTTCAGACGCTGTTGTCATTGCTTCTTGAGGCCCTTTTTGCTTCTGAGTCCGTCAGAGCCTTGTTTTTGTCCTCAGAGGCACTTTTCTTCAACATGCAAAATTTAAGCTTCTGATGAACAGTGATGTACTTTCAGAGCTTGTTTTGACTGGCTTCTCTGCTATTATTCGTAGTGCTTCTGAATGAATTTTAACTTGTAGTTCTGCACACTAGAATAATCATTAGTAATTCCAATTGTAATTTTAATACTTTGTTATCATCAAAACCACTTAAAACTTTAGAGGTTCATGTCAGACCCACTTTGTTCCAACAAACGATTCAAGTCTTCACAGGTCATTTTACCTGAAAATTTATGTTGGTTGCAATAGGCAGTGACGCAGGCTTTACATCAGTACTATATTATGGTGGTGCTACTGATCTACCATTGAACACTAATCAAACAAAAATATTAAGTTTCATCTTGGAAAGAGCTTGCTGAAGCTTCGTGTAGAGTTATAAACATGCAATTGCAGTGTCATAAACTAGCCTTTGTATATTTCTCTTAAATTTTCCATAACTTGAAACATTCTTTCCCCTATATATTTGCAGCTGTTGCTTTTATGTTGTCATTTGTAACTAGGATCTATTCTCATGTCATGTGAGGTGGTTGATCAAATTTTGGGATTATTCCTATTGAAAGTGAGTTAGCTCAAGATCAGTCTAAGGCTAACTCGGTCATGTGGCCATTACAACTTGATAATCTTTTCAATATGACCTTGTTTATCACACGACCAAAAACAAGTGAAACGTTAGGTACTGACTCTTCAATAAGGCACACGTCGCCAAGGCAGAGAATCAATCGCGCCAAGAGACGTTGGAGAAATAGGGATCCATTTAAAGGGTTTGGCCTTTCTATCTATTTATAGGTTCATTAAATGATTTATGTATTTATTTTAGAATATAGTTCAAATACATAAATTATTCAATGAACTTAGAAAGAGAATATTTACTTATATTTGAGACCAGATGAAGTATCTGATAAGGGCGAGACCTAGTCACGCCAAAGGGGAGATAAGTCTGGAAAAATAGAAGTACATGAGACACCTCTCACTACTTCCTCCACTAGTTTCACTATTCTCATAACCACTCCCTCGCTATTCCTATGACGCCTATATATAAGGCATCAAACAGGAATGATACATTCTTCTTTCACCAAATACAAAATACATAGATTCGCAAATTTCATTTTTACGTAAGAGCATATATTAATTAGGGTGGTAAAATGGATAGATTTGATGGATCAAAATAATCCATTAATTTATTAGAATCCACTAGATTTTTCTTTAAAATATCCAATTCATCCGTCTATGCAATCCATCCAATATGACATTATCAATAAGGATGAAAATAATTGGGTCAATCTAAAAGAAAATACAACTAATGAGGAAGGTATAAATGTGTAGAGGAAGAATTTTCAACCGATGTAAGGGTGGTAATGCCAGATTCGTTGAAGGAATTAAATGTAGAGTGGAAGAGGAATCTTCCACAAACGTAAGGTGGCTGCAAATGATAATAATAACAAAGCTAACGACCCAAAACTAAAGATTAATCTGTGGTTCAAGTAAATCCAGGTGATAAGATAATTAATTTGGTAAAAAATCATGGGAGGTGTATTGTGAGTGTGCGAAGTGTTTGGGCGTGTATATAAAGCCTAGGAATATGATGAACATTAACAAAGACCAACCCATTTATACCTTTTCAAATAAACCAAATAGTTTCCGTAAAAAAAAAACCAAATAGTAAGAAAAATAGGATTTAATTTGTGTGCACCGACGGTGTAATTTTTTTTGCACATGCATCCAATTAAATCACTACATATAAGTATTTGTTGAGATATTTTAAGAATAAACCTATTAAAGTGGCATCAAGATGTGATTTGATTGGATGCATGTGTAAAAGTATTTTACACAGTTAGTGCATAACAATTAATTTCAAGAAAAATTTATGTATTGAATTAAGGGCAACCCGCAACCATATAAATGATGTTAAATATTATATTTTCATTCCACTTTAAAGTATTAAATTTGTGAATTCATTTACTTATATATTGCTCAAATTTCAGTTTCTCAAACAATTTGAAGTTAACTTCACATTTGTTACATAACAATGCGCTAACTCATAATTTTTAAGAGAAGAGCTAACACAAAAGAATCAAAGTGATTAAAGCAAACCAATGATGAAAACTAAAGATATTCTCTGTATTGGGTAGAATATGAATTTGCATCTGAACAAAATCGGGAGAGTTCAAGCACAAATAAAAAATGCATGCAAGTCTCTAACTCATAATATAGTTTTAATTTTTTTGAATATAAATATTTTAATTTTAAAATATGAACCCTCCAATCTTTTTTTAACCTTAATCGAACAACTGTGATCTTTCCGACTGCAAGCAGTAACAGATATTAACTACACCCGATCCATATCCAAATATGATACTATCTACGATCCTAACTATTAGAGAAAAACTACTTTTTAGATTTATTGAGAAACCAATGTATATAATCTATAGACAAAATTACATGTTTGGTCCTTTATCTTATTTTTTTGTAACACTTTGGTCATTTATCTTTCATTTGTAACATTTTGGTCCTTTATCTTATCTTTTTGTAACACTTTGATCCTTTATATTTTATTCGTAACACTTGGTCATTTAAAGAACATGAAGATATGAAAGAATTGATGAAGATGATAAACATATTCATAAAAATTATGAGTTTTATTTAATTTTAATAAAAATGTATCTTAACAAATAAAATTCAGCATTTTTTTAATAAAAAAAATATGAAAAAAAAAGATTTATATGTGAATGTTATAAAAGATAAAGAACTAAAGTGTTACAAATAAAAGATAAAGGACCAAAGTGTTACAAATATTTATACTAATATATAAAGGGGATACAAATTTTTGGGATGGCTTTTTCAATATTCCTATTTTACCCTTAAAAAAAACTAAAAAAAAAAACCTAAGCACAACTTCCACGTAGGTTTTCAGTTTTTTTATAGTAAAAAAAAAAAATATTTTTTTTCTTCTTAATAAGTAGCCACAACAAAAAAGGAGATTAAGTAGTTATCAATTAACTAAGTCCAATAAAAAAGGAGATTAAGCAGTTATTTATATTTGCACAATAGAGAATATCGATCACAACAAACAAACAAAAAAATACCGATCACACAAACGGGTACGGAACGTGCCCGTTTAGCGGCTAGTATAAGATAAAACACCAAAGTGTTACAAATAAAAGATAAATGACCAAAATATTACAAAAAAATAAGATAAAAGACCAAACATGTAATTTTGCCTAATCTATATTATTGACTAGATACGCTATATTTTCAATGAATCTAAAATGTATTTTTTCTCTTATATTTATATTTAAAACCGGAGGAATAATTTTTTGTAAGATCCAAATATGATAGTACATGTTATGGTAAATTAATTTTTTTTTTGTCATATAGCCTAGTGGCTAGAAATTCCACCCTTAAGGTGGATAAGTGGGATGATCGGGGTTCGAACCCCGACCCACTGTATATATAATGCATTGTCCTACCAACTAAGCTAAGCTCACAGGACAAAATGAAATAAAACGGAAGATTTTTTACTAAATGAAAAATTAAATAATAAAATGACTACTATTTTGCATTTTATTTGATTAGATTAGATTAGATTATTATAGCACCACTTTGCAGAAAGAAATGGCGCTAGCAGCACTATCCTTTTTCTCAAATCCTCCATCTTCTTCTTGTTCTTCTATAACAACCTTTCATTCCTACCCATCAAACCCTTCACATTCTCTTCAACCCTCAACATTCTTCCCTCTTCTTCAAACTCAACCTTCCTTTTCCCTCCCCACCAAATCACACCCACCAAACAACGACTTTTTCCGCTTCCGTTTTCGACCCTCCATTCACTCATTCTTCCACTGCCACTGCCACTGCAGTAGCAACGCCCCCAATGTCGATTTCCAATTCGGTAAGTAAACTTCTCACACACATTTTCTCAAACACCTTAAATGCAATATGCCCATCTCATATTTTTGTTTCATTTTGCAGGGACACTTATCTCTTTATTTCAAGAAATTGGTATTAGCTTTGATGAAACCAAATTGTTCTTGCTCATTTCCAATAAACTTACCTCTACACAACTTGATTCATTGCGTGATCGTGTTCTTTCTTTACACTCTCTCGGGTTAGACCGTGTTTCAATCAATCATTTAGTTAAGGAGCGTTTAACTGTGTTAACTACTAATGAAATTGACCCATTGTTGATTTTTTTGAGTAATGAATTACATGGGCAACTTGAGCAACCAAAGCTCAAGCGCCTTTTATTGAGTAATGAACCAAAAAATTTATCCGCGTTTCCTCAGAAGGTTCGATTGCTTGTTAACCGAGGAGTTCCGGTTGATAAGATTGTGCGTGTGCTTAACAAAGTGAATTTGTCAAAGGCAATTTGTATTAGGTCAATAGATGAAATTGAAAGAATTATAGATTTCTTAGAACCCTTTGGTGGTGTTGATTTGATTGTGAAACACCCTGCAATTCTCAATTATTGTTTGGATAATAAGCTTATTCCTAGAATTAGAGTTCTTACCGAGTTAAGTGGTGGAGACGAGGATGGTATTAGGAAAGTGTTGAATAGGTTTCCTTTAATCTTGAATTATAGCGTGGAACATGTAGAGGAACATTTACAGTTTCTGAGGTCATTTGCAGACCTTGATGATGAACAAATATTTAAGATAGTGTTGGTGTTTCCAGCTATCTTTACTAATAACAGAGAGAGGAAACTGCGTCCTAGAATACAATTTCTCAAGGAATGTGGGTTAGACTCTAGCGATATCTTCAAGTTCTTGATCAAAGCACCGTTGTTTTTGAGCGTTTCGTTTCGCGAGAACCTTGCGTATAAGTTTGTGTTTCTGGTTAAGATTGGGTATAAATATAGGACGAAAGAGTTCGCAGTGGCGATTGCGGCTTCAACTAGACTAAGCTGCGAGAATATGCAGAAGCTGGTGAGTTTATTCTTGAATTACGGCTTTTCATTTGAAGACATTTTTGCTATGACTATGAAGCAGCCATTGATACTGCGATATAATCATGTCTCTGTAGAGAAGAAGATGAAGTACTTGATAGAGGAAATGAATCGCGACATTCGTGAGTTGCTGGATTTTCCTGCATTTCTTGGGTACACGTTTGATGACAGAATTAAGCATAGGCATGAAATAGAGAAGGGTTTAAAAGGGGGACAAATGTCTCTCAATCAGCTTTTAAGTGTTTCAAGCAAGAACTTCACCGGCAAACGAAAAAAGGATTCTTCTGTAAAATCTGAACTAAAATAAAGGTGATCAGATGAATCTGTTTACCTTTTCCTTATACATTATTGGTTCCTTGATGAAGATCGATTCCACTTGTGAGCCGTTATCGGTTCTCTGCTGCAATGTTCGCTTGTTGCTTCATCTTCTTTCTTCTAAGGGGACGGTGGAGATAGGAGTTGTGGGGTGGAATTCCACGAAAGACAAACTCTGCGAAGCAGAAGATTTAACAGCTATTGGAACGTTCGGTTTGAAAGGAATTTCGAAGTCGAGCATGAAGACACTGAAAGTGTGAAAGATAGACATTTGTTTAACGTTTCTTCTATATGTTGGTTACCTGATCAGCGTTTTTTAAGCTGGAATTATTAAATTGCATTTTTGTTTGCTTGTGGTGTACTATAGCGCTGTTGCATTTCTTCATTTGTGTTTTTTTCACCATGAAGGTCAATTTGTGAGGGATTGAATTATATTTTACAAGGGGTATGTATGAACCATGGTTCAAGGTTGAATTGAATGATTCACAAAGAATTGATGTTTTATTGAAAGACTAAAATGAATATAGGATGTGGTTGAAGGTTGATACAGTATTTTTTTTTGTCGAATATAAAGATGCTTGTTTCAAATGCACTTGAAGTTGGTATTTATGCTTTTTTTTTTTACTCAACTTGGTAATTATGAACAAATGTGTGGTTTAGTAAAAATAAAACGCGGATAACATATATTTTGAACATGATGATTGATGAGTATGAAACTAACAATTTTTACGTAAAATATCACCTATTAAGGTTATTAAGTAGAGAAATCCCAGTCTCTATATATTGCAATGTACTTGCCAATTGAATCTTTTTTTTTTTTGACAAGCCAATTGAATCGTGTTAATAAATGTTTTTAAGTATATTAACACTTCTTAGATTTATTTATTTTTTAAAAAAAGATAATACTAATAAGAGTCATATTCCGTAAGTAAAAAAAATAAAAATTAATTACAAGTTTTATGTTAAAAAGGTCAATTTTTAAAGTTCCAAGAAGTTAGAATGCAACATTCTGAAAATAAAAATTCCTTTTTAGACTTCTTAATAATTTTCCATGCTAATAGAGCTCACTCTCAAAGCACAGGGAATATTTGAGAGGAGGATAGAGGTAAAACATTACTATATACACAAAACAAAAGGCTACTAAGATGCAGTAGCCTATACCTGCCATACACCAAGATCAAAATAACACCAAGACTGAATTTGATCTAAACGGAAACACAATTTCAAATGTGCTGGAAGGTGCTTATTACCTCACGCATAATCTGGAAAAGCAATAAACACAAAGCAGAACAAAACCAATGATGAAAGAAAGCAGATGACATTGTTAGAGGAAAAGATGTAACGTGGAATTTATGTGCAGCACACTCAGCAGTGCATCTCTTTCATTTTACAATCACTGGTTATCTAAGTGTACATCATTCTACTTTAAAACTTTTTGCACTTGAAACACCAGATTCTCCATATGAATTTTCTAGCAACTACTGGCTCCAAAGAAGTTGCGATTATTATCCTCTAATCATGTACAAGCTGTTGTGGTCTTACTAAAACGAGTTTCTTGTGGAATGCCTTCATTCTTGCAGAGAGGGTTCTTTAGCCGGCTCAAGCACTATAGGCTCCAATTTATCTACTTCACCGTTTCCTTTGGGTATAATGAGTCCATAACCTCCTTCTTTTCTTTTGTATACAATATTAACCTCCCCTGAAAGAAAGTACATTTAGTTACCATTACAGCAACAGAATAGCAGAGGGACAAGAAAATGGTGTGAAAAACAAGGCCAAGCGAAAGGCAGAGGATTTACTCACCAGTTTCTTCATTTCGAAAAGCATAGAAGTCGTGAGCAACCATTTCCAGTTGGTCAATTGCTTCAAACACAGTTAAGGGAGGCATGTCGAAGTATTTTGTCCGAACAACCTGTAAAGCAGCCTCACAAACAACTACAGTAAGTGCAATGTAAGGAAAATAAATTATAAGTAACAAAAAAAAGAAACATCTACTGATAAATAATATGATATATCAATCAACATATAGCATAAGAGCAAATCTACTTCCAAACCAGAAATTGAAGGTTTCCTATTCAGTTTGCAGAACATTTTTCAGTTCTATTTCTAGAATATGTCACAACCTACTGATATTTTTCTAACTACATAATGAATGTGATTAGTATCAAGTCTAAGGTACCAACCTCTTCAATAAGTTCTTCTTCTTCATCCTTCTGTGGGGAGATTTCAATTTCATCCTCCTCACCCTCCGAGGGTAGTGGCAATATGGTCTCCCTATATTTCAACCTATTGGGTCCCTTCATATGGCGACCATGATCTGTCTCTTTTTCCTTGATCTTTCTCAACTTTCTCTGAATGATCGGGGACACCAAATCTATACTCCCATAGGTAGTTTCTGCATGCTCCTCAGCCCGCACCACCCCATGTCTCTTTGTAAACAAAGTCACCTAGTGCAAATCAAAATCAACATATAGGTAATTTCTTTTTCTGATATATGAAGTACTAATCAATTGAACATGAACCCACATGGTGTTTGTTATTCCCCACATTTCAATATAAATGTATGTTGATGTGTCTCAAAATTTATTACAAGCACAATGTTATAATTTCAGTCAAAAAGAGATGTTGCAACATCTGGAAAATCTGTTACAGTCTGTTACAATCCGATACAATCAGCTAGTGGCCATTATTGATTTAACATAATTTTGTTTCTAACAGTAGCTTGTTTTTCAGGGTTCTTTAAATATCACAGGGCATCTCTATGCGGGTAAAAAGCAATCTAGATCTGAGAGATATCATGTAGACTCTCTAAATTGTGGAAAAAATAATAAACGAAGATTGGGCGATCAAAGGGAATTGTGTGAAAATAGAGTGGCAAACGCTTGGGGATTCTTGCAGCTATTTCCCAACTATATTGGAGTGTATGCTAAGGCAAATCTTATCACGAGAGAGATAGAAAGACAAGATTATCAATTTCTTTTTATTATCCATTACTAGCAAGCTTTTAAAACATTCTTGCAATTGCATCATAATTCTTGACATCATAGAATAGAAAATAGCAACAAATGAGACATGAATTCGGTGTTGTCAATCGTAGATCGCGGAAAATAGCGGTTAATAGTGCTATAACTATGGCCGCTGTTTGACAACATTTTTATACAAACTAGCATATGGCAAAACAATAGCAATTTGTTCAAATTTCACTACATTGTAGCATTATTGCGACACTATAATCCCTATTTAACATCACCTAGATTACAATCTTAAAAGACATAAAAAACCTTAATTTCTCAGCTTATAGCGATTTTTTTTAAGAGCATACATCCTAGATTACCAAGAGCAAAATTATAAAATAGAAAATGCAAGAGGTAGATCTACCTCACATCTACGCGTTCTAGGTCCACGGCCAAACTCTCCTCCTCCGCGAGTAGATAACCTGACATCAACTTCCCTGACTAAGTAGCTGTGCTTCTGAATTGCTCTTCCCACTTTATCCTCCACGTGCTGCTTCACAGCATCACTCAGCTGAATTCACAAACAGTTCAAACACATATTACAACATTGAACAATTCACTTCTTATAGATTAGATACATCGATTATAAAGGAGCTTGAAGTGAGTAGTACATTCACGTTTTATTTTGTCAAATAGCTTAGTGAGTAAAACTCCACACTTAAAAGGTTAATAAATGAAGTGTCTGGAGTTCGAACTCAGCTGCTGCATAATATCATGTCGCTATCAACTGAGTTAAACTACGGGACATGTTTTTTTCTTTTCTAACCTAGTTATTTAAAAGTGATAAAATGGAAATGGATTAATAATACCTCCATATTTCTACCCTGGATGATTAATTTGACGGAAGAGAGTGGACCATCCCATGACATGGAGATTGAACCGGCACCGCGGCGTTTGGTTGTTGTTGTTGCGGTGGCATACTTGAATTTGAGCAATTGAGATGTGGATCCTCCCACTACTCCAGTCAAGAATGTTGAGGAGGGTATTTTGGTCTTTGAGGAGAATTGACGAGAGAAGGAGCGAGTGGAAGATGAGGAATAAGAAGGGAGAAGGTTTGTGTGGAAGTTGAAGTGAGTAGCCATTGCCATTTGAATAATGAAGAAGGTGTGTCTACTACTAGTGTGTATATGAATGAAAAAATGATGGTGAAAGGGTTTAATAACGGTTGTCTCTTTCCTTTTTGGATCACGATGATGAATGTTCAACTATGTGTGTCACACGCGGGTCGTTCTCCTACATCCTCCCACTTTATCCATAACAATTTTTCAGATATTATCTATTTCTTTCAACGGATAATTATATTTTGACTTAAACATCATTTTGGTCACCTAAGTTTATAAATTTTTGGTTTTAGTCCTTGTATACTTTTTGTTGCAAATTAATCCCTGCATGTGCAAATCTTTTTTATTTTAGTCCCTAAAGCTGAAATCTGCAGGAAAATTCGTTGGTTTCATGCTGATTTTCTTGCAGATTTTAGTTTTAAGGGACTAAAACCAAAAGATTTAAACATACAAGGATTAATTTGCAACAAAAAAATATATAGAGACTAAAACCAAAAAATCACAAACTTACAGGGACGAAAATTATGATTAAGCCTTATATTTTTAGTTTCTGTAAATATTCAAAGTTTTGTTTTTAGTTACTCGAAAATTTTTCTTTTACTTTTAGTCCATCAAAAGTTTTCACTTAACACTTTTAGTCTCTACTTTTAAATCAACTCATGTATAGACTTTATATTTTTTTAATGAATTTTTTTATTAATGTTTAAAATATTATGACAATCTCCCCCAAAAAAATTTAGAATTATTTAAAAAAACATAAATTAAATATGAATTTTTATGTTTTTGGAGTTTAAAAATATATATTTAATTCATGTTTCGTTAAAAAATTCTAATTTTTTTTGGGAGTGATTCTTAAAATATTCTACACTTTTCTGAAAAAATTCATTAAAAAATATGAAATCTACACATGAGTTGATTTAGAAGTAAGGACTAAAAATGTTAATTGAAAATATTTGGGGGACTAATATTCGAAGAAAAATTTTCAGAGGACTAAAAACAAAACTTTGAATATTTATAGGGACAAAAAACATATTTAACCCTTCTTTCAAATACTAACTTTTTTATTTCAATTATTATTGCTTCTTCATGTGTTTTTTTTAATTGGTATAATTTATTTTCACTAAAAAATTGATAATTTAGTTTCCATATTTTTTTTAAATTTTTTGTGAAGTAGTCCAACGATTAAAAATCTAGTTTTAAGATAAAATAAGTGGATGGTAAAAATAAAATAAAATAAGTGGATGTATAGAGTTCAAAATTGAACTATAATTTTTGTATTTTAAATATAATGTCCTTATCTGTTATGTTCACATAGCCTATTTGTGTTAAATTCTATTTGTACAATTAATCTGTTTAACAAGTTTTGTTAAAAAATATATAGTTTGACATTTATATTGGAGTAATGCACATAGACATGTCATATTATTGTGGAGACGATTTGTTATTGTTCTGGTGAACAAATAAGGGGGTGATAAAGTATATGGACCGTGTATAAAGAATCAATAATTCTTGTTTATTGAATAAATGTGGATCATTTCTGTGTGTTAGAAAAAATGTGAATCCTCCTTTTACAATGAAACCTAAGCCCCTATTTATAGATTTCAATAGATAGTAGTTATGGAGTACCACGATAATGGATACCCTATGATCGCGGCAGTTTCTTCTTCTTCCTCCGCCTCCCACGTGGTGGTGATGGGTGGTTTCTTCCTATTTCGGTGGTGATCGTGGTGATAGGGGGTGGTTACCTCCCTCCACACGTTGGTTTGTATGCTGAGTCTTCATGGGAGTAGTTATTTCGGGGGCGAGGGCGCCCTCTGTGTGGCGTGTCGCCCTCGCCTTGTTTTCCCGCCAAGTTATTCATTTGAATTACATGGGTTGGAAAGTTGGGCCATCTCGCTTATTGGGCCTATGCTATTTATTTTTGGGCCATAGTCCAGTCCACAGCCCCCCAAGCACGAGGCTCAAAGAGGCGAAGTGGTGATAATGATGGTCGTGGTGGATCGTGATAATCGTGGGGTATAACCGCCCACTGCTTCCTTTCGTGTGCATCACCCTTCCGTTATAAATAATCTCCAGTGTGGCGCTGAGTCTTATTCACACTCCTTATTTTTTCTAAGTTTTGCGCTTTTGCTCTTTTTCAGAATATGGATAACAATGTCCCTGTATTGGAGTCGCCTGCTATGCCTGCCATTAGGCGTGTGAGGAACAGAGTTGAAGAGAACCTTGAAGATATTTTGGACAACGTGGAAGAGTTCCAGACTTATGTTGATGAACTTAATGACTACAAATGGCGTCTGACTGATGAACAAAAGGTCTTCTTGGAACTTGCCTTGGAGTTATCTAAGAGATTGGAAAAAGATGCTGCCTTTATCGAGACCACCAATGCTGTTTTTGAGTGCTACTCCGAACTGGAGGATACGCTGGAGAAGAAGATATCAGTTACTAAGGATAACACTGACTTGCAGGAAGAGTCGTTGTATCTCAATTTGTCTGCCGAGGAGGCTGTTGAAAATCGTATTGAAATATTGGAGAAGGAACTTCGCCCGCTGATGAAGAGGAAAATGAACCTTCAACTAGATATCGAATATGACGTTGCTAGACTTATCAGGACCCGCTCTTCCCTGGCTCGCCTTAAGGAAAAAATGGACAGGTTACACGACGATCAAGACAAAATTACCCCTGACCTTGACGTTGCCAAGAAGTATAAAAGCGAGATTGAAGATTTGCAGGCCGATACCGTTGCGGCGGCCTATGTTGTTGCCTAAGTAGTTTCTTTTTCTAGTATTTAGGTTTTTTCCCTCTTTCAGTCGTATTGTATCTTGTTATCGTTGTATCCTGTATTTTTATTTTCTCAACGTTTGTAATTTGTTTCCACAAATCAATGAAGCCTTTATTTTTGCAGAAAAATGTTCTTCTTACTTTTTACCTCGCCTTTGGGCGTGACCTTAGGTGTGGCTGAGTATGGGGCTCGCCTTTGGACACGCGTCAGTCATCGTACTGGCTCGTTTTTTCGAAACGTTTCGTCTTTTCAAACTTCCTTTTTCAACCGATGCTTTCACCTTATAAATACGTTGCTTCTCTTTCCTTGTTTTCTCTACTCTGATCACATACTTAAGAATTTCATCCATTTGTTCTTCATTTTCTTGCGCTACAGAGATCGGTTTCGAGCTTTTCTTAGTAGATTTCTTCGTGCTTTCTTCGCGAGTTTCCCGCTATCCACGTTCTCCACTACTTTTCAAGTGGTAACCGTTCCTTATCACCAGGTATAACTGCTATTTCCTTTTTCCCTTTGTTTTTTCTTGTCTTCCGTTTTTGCGATAGGGTTTCTAGGGTTTCCGAAAAAATGGTGATTTTGAGAGATCTTGATAACGAGGATGAGAGGAACCCTCCTCGTCCTCTCATTATTGGTTCTCCTTTAGAGCGTCAAGTTCGTGAGCATTTTACTAGGCCTGATGGTTCTTTCAACTATAGTGGTTATTTTGCCGAGGCTTTGGGGGATTCTTTTAGCCCTAGGGAACTTGAGGGTAGTAGTGGCGATGATAGTAGCGATAGTAGTAGCGGGAATAGCAGTGATTGTGTAATAATTTCTCCTTCGTCTTTCACAGGAAAGCGAAGAGACGAATCGCTTGCCATAGTTGCTGTAGGATCCGGAGTTATGGCCATGGAGGTTTCTTCCACTTACCAAAGTGTTGAGAGCGTTGTGGAGTTCAGAGAGAAGTTTGACGTTTCAGGGACTTTTGACGAGAAAGACGTCATACTGGAACCGGTGGAGGATGGCGAGTACGTACTTGGCGTGCCTCGCTCTGAACATGCCTATTTCTACATGCACACCAGGCTTGTAGAGGATCTTCACCTGTATTTCCCTTTTACTGAATTCCAACAATCCATGCTTAGGGTCCTTAATGTCGCTCCTCCTCAACTTAGCCCTAATAGTTGGTCCTTCATTAAAGCTTTTGAACTAGTTTGTTTTGGCCTTGAAATTTCTGAGCCTTCTGTGGCCGTCTTCTTCTCCTTTTATCATGTCAAGAGTCTGTTTCCTCATAGTGTGGTTTCCTTGAGTGCTCAGCCCAACAGGGGTTTGTTTAATTTATATAGTTCTAATTATAAGAATTATAAAGACACCTTCGTACGTGTTCGTGGTGTCGAACATTGCCGGAGCGTGATGTATGGTGATGATGGCGCTCCCCTCTTTCCCTTTCATTGGACGACCAACCCCAGGTTGATTAAGGGCGCCTATATGAGAGGTTGAGTGATTTTGAGAGGGATACAGTGGCATACCTAGAATCTCTAAACTAGATGAATCCTAGGGAACTTTTAGATGCTGACCGCGCCCCTGCCGTTTTAGACAAGTATCTCAGTAAGTCACTTCGTGAATCATTTTGTTCTTCTATATGGCTTACTTTTATTGCTTCCTGTTAATTCTTGTGTGACTAATCCATTTCCTTTTCCTTTGTAGAAGATATGTCGAGTTTGACTCCTGCTCAGAGGTTGCAATATTTGGAGAAGGCGAGGAAAAAGAAAGAGCAGCCTGAGGAGAAGGTTGATGTCCTTAGCCAGTTGGATGTGGGCGAGGATAAGAAGAAGAGGAAAAGTGATTCTCGGGTCAGTCTCCAAGTGAAGCCCTCCAGTTCTAGTCCTGTCGTTGGCGAAAAAGCTGCCAAGGTTGAAGGGGAGGTTAAATCTCCCTTGAAGAAGAAATCGAGAACTCTGTCTCGTAAGACTAAAAAGGATCAAGAGGTGGTGGATGTGGATAATGACTTGGCTGAGGTTGAGGCTCATGTGATGGAAACTTCTCCGGTGATTGAGGAAGTGGTTGCTGGGGCGAACCAAGCTGGGGGTGCTTCGCCTTGGGATCCTCTCTTTGATCATGTTCTTGTCGAGGATGGTGGACATGGCAGGGAATTCCGCTCGCTTCAACACAACGGGATCTGATGAGATGGCGAGGATGACTCTTGGTTACGAGCTCAAAGGTCTTCTTCTTAATTATGCCTTGGCGTCTCGCCAAAAGGCTGAGCTTTCTTTCGCCAAAGATATAGAGGCTTTGGTGGAGAAAAACTTGGCCAACCTTGAAAAGGATGTGAAGGCTGCCAAGGAGAAATGCGAAGGCGACTTGAAGACCCTGAAGGAGAAACATGTTGAGGAGGTCGCCTCACTAACCAAGAAGCATGAGGAGGAGTTGGCGGCAGCCAAGAGGGACCGTGAATCTGCATTCAAGACCATGAGCGTCGTTCAATCTGGTATGAACGCCAAGGATGGGCGTATCAAGGCTTTGGAGCAAGAGAACAAGACTGCTCTCGCTGAGTTGGAAACCTTGAAGGAGGAAAAGGCGAAGTGGGGGTCCGAGAAGGACAGTCTTGAAGCCATGATCGGCGAACAGTATGATGAAGGCTTCCAGTTTGCGCTGGAACAAGTGAAGATTCTCTTTCCTGACCTCGATCAAGATGTCCTTGGCAAGGCTAACGCCATGTCTACCATATAGGGCAACGAGTTGGTCCCTTATGCTCCTGCTGAGATAGCTCCGGACTCGCCATCTAAGGAATCGCCTACAGAGGAACCACCAGGAATAAGCTTCTTCCTTTTCTTAGCTGTTTCGTAATCTTTTGCCTTGTTTTGATGATCGCCCCTGCGTGGGCTTGATATATTTTGTAATGACAGTACTTTGGGTGCCCTTATGAGGCTTTTGTATCTCGTGCACATTTTCACTATAATTGCATGCTCTTTATTCCCTTTTGACTAAACATTTGAATGCTATATTCCCTCTTTTTGCACTTATGCATTTTTCTCTTTGAACTTCGTTGTATGGCGAGATAACTTGTTGTAGTTCTGAGGCGTCATTGATTAAGGAACATGGCGAGATAACATGTTGTATGGCGAGATAACATGTTTACTTGGCGTGAATTTCTATGTGTTGACCGGTTCAAATTTTCTGTTAGGCTTTCCTTGGTTTTCGTAAATGCCTATTGACTGGCCAATCCTTTTATTGCGGTAGTTGGAAACTGTTTTCTTCATTTATTTTGAAATTACGGTTACACATGCTAGGTTTTGATAACTTCTTGCCTATAAGTAGCGATCTTTTCCTTCTTCCTTTCTCATCCCTTCCCTTCGCAACTATTATCTCCATACCATTGCCTCATTTCTTTTTCGTTTAAGCTTTAAGATGGATAGGAGCAATACAAAGAAAAACGTTGTTGGGAAATCCAAATCCCAGAGGGGGAAGAAGAAAACTGATGCTTCTGCTACTGAACCTCCACGTACCAAGGCGTCGAGGAAGGTTAAGGTGAAAAACGTCCCTGTTTCGCCCAGTTCATCAAGTTCTGATGATATTGATGAAGATTATGCTGAGTTCTTGAAGACCTGTGTTCCTGAGGAGTTCTACGCTTATGGTCCTTCTCCCTCCATGGATGAAGGTTCCCAAATCACTGTGGAATCTGCGGCGAGGACGCCGAAATCTTCAAAGGTGAAAACCTCCAAGTGATATGCCTCGTGGATGAGAATGATGGATCTACTGGTTCACCTGGGCAAACAGAAGTGGAAATATAATGCCAGGGACCATGTGATCCTTTTAGAGTTATGCAAGTGTTGATGCTTATTGTAGTAGTTTTCAAGCACTTGTATACTTCTTGAATAATCTGGGTGATAAACAAGTTGTTTATGCGAGTGTAGATGCGTGTAGTATTAGCACTTCGTACATCCATTTGAATTTGATGTAATTTCCTTTGAATTTGTATGCAAATCTGATGTAGTTTTCTTTGAATTTGTATTCAATCTTCAATGAATGAAATCAGATTTTGAGTGATTCTGTTGTTGCTTCTGTTACTCTTCTGTTTATTTGTTTTTCTTTGGATGATACTTCTTCCTGTTCACGTAGTGAAATAAATAATTATAACAACGTATGTTGAATTACCTTGTTTTTCGCAAAGTTTCTTTGGGCGTCTTCCTTCCGGTAGGTCGCGCCTTGATACGTTAATATGCACTTCTTTCTCTTTTCACCGTTCCCGACTCGTAAGTTTTAATGGTAACGTTTTTGGGCTTTCAACCATGCTTCGATATTCTGGACGCCCCCCACTAAAAAGTTTAAAGGGTAACGCCTAGGAATTTCAACCTGATTTCCGTCGTATCCTACTCGTAATATTTTATGGATATCGCCGTTTCTATTTCTGACGTTCCCAACTCGTAAGATTCACGGGTAACGCCAAGGTGTTTCAACTCGTTTCCGTCATATCCTACTTGTAAGATTTTATGGATATCGCCGTTTCTATTTCTGACGTTCCCAACTCGTAAGATTCACGGGTAACTCCAAGGTGTTTCAACTCGTTTCCGTCGTATCCTACTCGTAAGATTTTATGGATATCGCCGTTTCTATTTCTGACGTTCCCAACTCGTAAGATTCACGGGTAACGCCAAGGTGTTTCAACTCGTTTCCGTCGTATCCTACTCGTAAGATTTTATGGATATCGCCGTTTCTATTTCTGACGTTCCCAACTCGTAAGATTCACGGGTAACGCCAAGGTGTTTCAACTCGTTTCCGTCGTATCCTACTCGTAAGATTTTATGGATATCGCCGTTTCTATTTCTGACGTTCCCAACTCGTAAGATTCACGGGTAACACCAAGGTGTTTCAACTCGTTTTCGCTTTTAGATGTGTCTCAAGCATATGTGACAGTTCTTCACAAACCAAAAAATTTAAAACGGTGGGCCTCGATAAAAACTCCTGTTTTCACAGGAGAAAAAAGTGTCCCACCGCTGTTTATTAATTGGAAGAGAGATTTCAGTACAATTTTTTGATACACATGCGAATAAATTCTAAGAATAATATTAAAAGTTGCACGCCGAGGCGTTGCCTTCCTTGTTTTGTTCGACGATCTTAACTGTAGTAGAACCTGAGGTTGGCCACATTCCATGTTCGATGTAGGACTTGTCCTTCCATTGTTTCTAGTCTGTAAGCTCCTCCTTCAAATGCTTCATTGATTTTGAATGGGCCTTCCCAGTTTGCTGCTAGCTTTCCTCCTTTATCCTTTCCCATGGGTCTTTTGAGGACTAAGTCTCCCTCTCTGAATCTCCTTGGTATGACTTTGGTGTTGTATCTTCTTGCTGCTCTCTGCTTTGAAACGAATTCCCTGAAGTGGGCTTTGTCTCTCAGTTCTTGTATTAGATCCAGGTTTTCTTCCAATGCTTCTGAGTTTTCTTCCAGCGTAAGGGTGTCTCTTCGCCAGCTTGGTGGATTTATTTCTGCGGGAATCATTGCGTTTGTGCCATATACCATGGTAAAGGGCGCCTCGCCTGTTGAAGATTGAGGCGTAGTATGGTATGACCACATGATTGGTAGAAGATGGGCGCCTTTGCTTGTGATTCTTCTCTTGATTGCTCTTAGGATTACTTTGTTAGCAGATTCTGCCTGCCCGTTGGCCTGAGGGTGCTTTACAGATATGAAAGTATTTTGTATACCTTTTCCCTTGCAAAATTGAACTACCTTTTCGCTGGCGAACTGGGTTCCATTATCGGATACGATGTATTTGGGTAGTCCGAATCTGCAGATGATCTTCCTCCAGTAAAACTTCTTGACTTGATCTGCTGAAATGTTCGAAAGGGCTTCTGCCTCTATCCATTTGGTGAAGTAGTCTATTGCTACGATAATCCATTTTGCTTGTCCTGTTGAGGCAGGGAAAGGTCCTAGGATATCTGTTCCCCACATGAAAAAGGGTCATGGGGATAGGACGGATTTCAGCGGTTCTCCTGGGGCGTAATGCAAGTTTGCGAACCTCTGACATTTGTCACATGTCTTAATGTATCTGGCTGCGTCGCTGTGTAACTCCGGCCAATAGAAGCCTGCCCTGAGAATCTTTCCTGCTAGGGCTCTCGCCCCAATGTGGCTTCCACATGATCCCTCATGTATTTCCTCTAATATTCCTTTAGCCTCTTCCTGACTCACACAAAGCATGATTGGGCCTGAGAATCCTCTTTTGTAAAGTTTGTCTCCTAACATGGAGTACCATGCTGCTGCTCTTTTTAACTTGTACGCCTCCTCCTTTGCTGCTGGTAGCACGTCTTCTTGGAGATACCTTATGATTGGCGCTCTCCAATCTTCCGCTTCTATGATCATCATGACTATCTCTTTAGTGATACTGGGGTTTGCAATAGTTTCTAGAATGAAGGTTCTGTTGCTTCCGGGTTTCTTGGTGCTTGCTAACTTTGATAACAAGTCTGCTCTCGCGTTCTGCTCTCGTGGGACATATATTAGCTCGAAAGACCTAAAGAGATTGGCTAGACTACGTACCTTCTCCAGATACTTGATTAGTTGGGGGTCCTTGGCCTGAAATTCTCCTGATACTTGGTTTGTTACTAATTGCGAGTCGCTTTTGGCCTTGAGATCTGTTATGTCCATTTCCCTTGCTAACTTCATCCCGGCGATCAGGGCTTCGTATTCTGCTTGGTTATTGCTCGCCTTGAAGGCGAACCTTAATGATTGCTCGATGAGGACTCCGTCTGGCCCTTCCAATACTACCCCAGCTCCACTTCCTTTGATATTGGATGCTCCATTAACTGATAGCGTCCAAGGTTGTTCGCTATTCTCTTCGGCGGGCGTCGCGAGCTCTAGCAAAAAGTCTGCTAGTATTTGTGATTTGATTGCACCTCTTGGGGAGAAAGTTACGTCAAACTCTGATAACTCTACTGACCATGCTACCATTCTCCCTGCTAAGTCTGATTTTCTCAATACGTTCTTGATGGGGTAGTCAGTTTTTACCACAATCTTGTGGCTTTGGAAATATTGTCTTAGCTTTCTCGCCATCACTATTACTGCTAGCGAAAGCTTCTCAATTTTTTGGTATTTTGCTTCTGCACCTTTGAATGTTCTGCTTACGAAGTAGATGGGTTTCTCTTCCCCTTTTATTTCTTGTACCAATGCAGAACTAAGGGCCTTGTCCGAGACGGCGAGGTATAGGTACAAGGTGTTACCTTTCTCGGGGCGAGTTAAAATTGGAGGCGAGGCGAGAAATGTTTTCAACTTTTGGAATGCCTCTTCGCACTGGGCGCTTCATACAAACCTTTCGCTTTTCCTGAGAGTGGAAAAGAAATGGAATGCTTTTTCTCCCGCGCAAGATAAAAATCTTGATAGTGCTGCGATCCTTCCTGTCAACTGCTGTACTTCCTTGACCGATGTTGGGCTTCTCATGTCAATGATGGCTTGACACTTGTCCGGATTTGCCTCTATTCCTCTGTTAGTTAGCATGAATCCGAGGAATTTGCATGATTTTACTCCGAATGAACATTTGGCGGGATTTAGCCTCATGTTGTACTTTCTTACTGAGGCGAGGATATCGCCTAAGTCCTGATCGTGCTCGCCTTCTTCTGTAGTTTTGACGACCATGTCGTCAATATAAACCTCTAGATTCTTTCCTATCTGCTCTGAGAATACCCGGTCAATCAGTCTCTGATACGTGGCCCCTGCATTTTTTAAACCAAACGGCATGACGTTGTAGAAGTAGTTGCAGGTGTTGGTCATGAACGTTGTGTGGGGAGCGTCGGCGGGATTCATCTTGATCTGGTTGTAGCCTGAATATGCGTCCATGAAGCTGAGCATCTTGTACCCTGATGCTCCATCTATCAGCCTATCAATGTTGGGTAAAGGATAAGGATCCTTTGGGCATGCCTTGTTTAGGTCCGTGAAATCCACACACATTCTCCACTTTCCGTTTGCTTTTTTCACCATCACGACGTTTGCTAACCATGATGGGTATTTGATTTCTTCTATGAAACCTGCTTCTTTTAATTTGGTGACTTCCTCATTGATGGCTTATCTTCTCTCCTCGCCTACTTTCCTTTTCCTTTGTGAGACGGGTTTGGTTTCGGGGGAGATGGATAGTTTGTGTGTGATGATTGTTTCGTCTATCCCTGGCATATCCGAGGGATGCCATGCGAACAAGTCAATATTTTTCTTCAGTGTCGCCAGGATTTTCTCTCTCTCATCTGGTTGCATGGAGGTGCCTATGTTAGTGGTTTGGTGTGCTTCACTGCCAATCTGGACCTTTTCTAATTCTTCAATGGGGCTGACTCTTCTGTCTTGGAATTCTTCCCTTGGGTCTAGATCTAAAGGGCTGATCATGTTGACGCCATCTGTCTTGGGAACAGGGCGAGTTGAAACTGGGGTGTTGGCTGCTCTGTGCTTTATCTTTAGACTTGATTCGTAGCAACGTCTCGCCAGTGCTTGATCTCCTTTGATGGTTCCTACTTTTCCATTCTCTAATGGATATTTGATGGAGAGATACAGCGTTGACATGGCTGCCTCTAGAGTGTTAAAAGCTGGTCTTCCAATGATGATGTTGTATGATGTGAAGGGGGTTTTTACCACCAGGTATCTTACCTTCATGGTCTTGGCTTGGTCTTTAACTCCGAATGTTGTAAGCAAAGTGGTATAGCTCATAACTTCAACTTGCTCGCCAGCAAAGCCTACTAGTGTGCCGTTGTAGGGCAACAGATGCTCGTTGGAGAGTTGCATGGCTTTGAAGGCTTCCCAGTACATTATGTCAGCCGAACTTCCTGAATCAATCAACACCCTCTTCACATCACAGTTCAGGATCTGAACTTGGATTACTAATGGGTCGTCATCATGAGGCATGACTTCTCTTTTGTCTTCCTTGGTGAAGGATAGATCTGGAGTAGGCGAGACGGAAGTGTGTCCTACAAATTTTGCTTCGAACTCTGAGCGCCGTACGTATCGTTTTCGGGCGTTGCTTGACTCGCCTCCACCCGCGAAACCTCCTGCAATGGTGTTAACTGCTATTCTTACTTTCTCTCCTTCTGGATTTTCTTCTAGGCTTCCTTGTGGGTCTCTTCGTACCTTTGGGACTACGACTTTTCCATCAGCGGCGTCTTCTAAAAACTTCCTTAGATGGCCGCTTTTTATGAGTTCCTCTATAAGATCTCTCAATCTGAAGCATTTTTCGGTGTCGTGCCCCTTGCATCTGTGGTATGCAGACCATGCGTTTGTGTTTTGTCCCAACTGATATTCTTTTCCTCTCCTTTGGCGTAGTCTGGAGAGTCCTGCCTCGAGAATCTCGTCCAGAATGTACACTCTTGCTCTGTTCAGTGGCGTGTATTCTTTCTCTGGGAACCTGCCCGTGTCTCGCCTCATTTGATGATGATATGGCTTCCTTTGGGGTTCGTGTCCTCTGTGATCTGGTTGACGCCGTCTAGGTTGGTAAATCTCTCGCATCTCGTGATCTCTTCTCGGCGTTACTTTCTTCGCCCTTAATGTAACATTCCGCCCTCTTAATGATTTCCTGCATCGCGGTTGCTGGCTTTTGCGCCATGCATTCGTTGAAGTGTCCGGCTTTTAAACCGTTATGGAATGCGGCGACGAACATCTCTTGATTAGGATTTGAAACTTTGATTGTCGCTTCGCAGAATCTGGCCAGGTATTCACGCAGAGTTTCGGCGTGGTTCTGGCGAATAGTGAAAAGGCTGGTGGCGGTGACATTTATATGCTTTGATCCGGAGAACTGCTGGATGAATTTGCGCTGGAAATCTGTCCAATCTTCTATGGAGTTCTTTGGCAAATTCATGTACCATCTTAAGGCTGCTTCTTTCAGAGTACCAGAGAGCAACTTGCATTTCAGATGATCTGCAGCGCCTATGATGGCGGTTTGCGTTCCAACTGCCATCAAGTGCTCCGAAGGGTCAGTTTTTCCATCAAATGTTGGAAGATGTGGTGTTTTGAAGTTTTCTGGGACCCTTGCGTCCCACAAGGCTTGTGCTAGGGGTTGAGAATCGTTGATTTCGTCTTCATCGTCCTCGTTCCCTCTGTCGGCCTTTTCCTGGTCTAAGGACGTTACTTTGGCTTGAAGTCGCCTTAGTTCGTTGACGGCATCCGTTAACGTCATGTTGGTGCCGGTACCAGTTCCATGGTTGGGTGTTCCTCCCGTCATGTTGAGAGGTTTACGTCTGTTGAAAGTGGTAGGCTGGGAATCGTTTTATCGTAGCCCCACGGTGGGCGCCAAAATGTTCTGGTGAACAAATAAAGGGGGTGATAAAGTATATGGACCGTGTATAAAGAATCAATAATTCCTGTTTATTGAATAAATGTGGACCATTTCTGTGTGTCAGAAAAAATGTGAATCCTCCTTTTACAATGAAACCTAAGCCCCTATTTATAGATTTCAATAGATAGTAGTTATGGAGTACCACGATCATGGATACCCTATGATCGCGGCGGTTTCTTCTTCTTCCTCCGCCTCCCACGTGGTGGTGATGGGTGGTTTCTTCCTATTCCGGTGGTGATAGGGGGTGGTTACCTCCCTCCACACGTTGGTTTGTATGCTGAGTCTTCATGGGAGTAGTTATTTCGGGGGCGAGGGCGCCCTCTGTGTGGCGTGTCGCCCTCGCCTTGTTTTCCCGCAAAGTTATTCATTTGAATTACATGGGTTGGAAAGTTGGGCCATCTCGCTTATTGGGCCTATGCTATTTATTTTTGGGCCATAGTCCAGTCCAGTTATAAATAGTATTATTCAACGATAGACAGACACACTTGCCATACACTATATTAGCCATGTGTGCTATCAATCCAAACTAGTTTGTTCTCTTCAACCATGTCAAATAAGGAAATTTCAAGAATACTATTAGCAATATGCAAATAAAATATAGACTCAATTTTCTCCTTATCCCACATTTTCACATTAGGAAGATCATTAACATTAAAATTATGCACACCTTAAGCTTGTGGTAAAGGAATCCATGCTCCATCTAGTCCCCTCAACTAAGGATCACTCATGACTTTTGTGCTAGCTCAGTTTCCAACACTCCACCTACAACCATTCAGAAGAATTTACCTAGCTTCCAAATACCTCTCCAAGCGTATAGTTCATATTATGACCAATTTTAGATTCAAAGAGAGAGGAATTTGGAAAATATCTTGCCTTAAAAAGTTTAGCCACTAGAGTGTGTGTTTTAGTCATGATATTCCACCCTTGTTTAGCTAACATCGCCAAATTAAAAGCATGAAGATCACGAAATCTCATTCCTCCTTGTGCTTTCAGAAGTGTCATACGATCCCAAGCTAACCACCATATATACCTTTATTATTTGCCCCACCTCCCCACCAAAAGGAGTTCATCATTCTCTCAATGTCCTTGATGGTAGAATCCAGAAGGAGATATACACTCATGACATAGGAGGAAATTGCGTGTAACACAGATTTAATCATTACCTCTTTCCCAGCTCTTGACAAAGCTCTACTTTTCCACGAATTTATCTGTTTCCAAATTCTATCCTTTATATAAGCACACATCCGTTTTGTTCCTGCCGATCATAGAGGGAAGTCCAATTAGGCAGTTACCAGTTCCAAGAACGTGTCTGATTCCCATTATCTTTGAAAGATCTTCCTTGGATGCTATACTCAAATTCCTGCTAAAGAAAACCTCCGACTTTGTCAAGTTTATTTCTTGTCTGAAGGCCTCTTCATAAGTCTTAAAAATGCTCATTAAATGGTTATTTTTTGCTACCGTTGACCTACAAAACAAGAATCAATCATCAACAAAAAGGAAGTGAGACACCGTAGGTGCCCCCCTGCATATTTGTATGCCATGTAAGTCACCACTAGCCAATGATTTTTTTTATTAAGCCGTAAGCCTTTCAGTGACTAATATAAAGAGGTAAGGTGAGAGAGGATCTCCCTGCCTTAGCACCCTTCCTGAAAATATAGGACAAACTTTCTCATAATTCATCAATACTGAGTAATTAACAGAACTAACGCATATCATCATCCAATGAATCCACTTATTAGAAAACCTCGATCTTTCAAGTATACCACGCATGAATCACCAATCTATTTGTCGTAGGCTTTACTGATATCAATTTGGAGAGCAAATCCGCCTTTCATACCTCTTGTCCTTCTTTTCAGTGCATGGATTACTTCAATTGCGATAAGAGCATTATCTAAGATTGATCTCCCCTCAACAAAAGCTGACTGTTCCTCCGACACACATTTTTCAAGGCAACCCTTGTATTTATTTTCCAACAGATTGAATATCATTTTATAACGCATGTTGCAAAGATATATTGGCCACAACTCCTTCATGGAAATCGGGTTCTCACATTTGGGTATCAAACAAATGTTTGTTTCATTCAAAGATGATGGGAAGTACCCTCTGTTAGAACAAAATTGATTTGTTAATCTCTCTAATTGGTTTTGATGATAATAAAGTATTAAAAGTACAATTAGTTTTACCATTACATATATTCAAGTGTGCAGGAATACAAGTTAAATATTTAAGTTAACTCTGAATATATATTAAGAAGCTCCATTATCAGAAGTGAATTCTGAAAGAGAAGGTGAAAGCTCAGAATTGAACTCTGAAGGCTGCATCAGAAACTGAAAGATCAAACTCTGAAGAGTATCATCTGCCGAGTTTCTAGAATCTGAAGCTATCAGACTCCGAGGCATCAAACTCTGAGCTTCAGATGATCATCTCTGTTGAAGTACAAACTTTTAGAAGATAAGCTTAAAGCTAAAAGTTTTGACTTGTAAAAGGGATAAAGTGAGCCTCTGCTACCAAATGTGGAATAGACAGCACACTTTAGACATCACTTATTTACAAAAGTGCTATTAAAAAGGCCACGGGATTCTAAAGACCATTTTACAGCTCTTTTCTAGAAACCCGCCTTTATAATGTTTACAAAAAGTTAAGAAAGCACTTTAGACAGCAGTTTGTATGAAAGGGCTATCTAAGATTTATCATTAGACGGCCCTTCTTAATTGATAAAAACCGTTGTCTAAGGTGTAGCATTGATTCAAGTAGAAACTCATCTTGGAAGTTCAATCCCTTCATCCCTTCCTCTCAAAACCTTTGATTGATAAATGGATTTGCTGCAATCAAACCCTTTACTCTCAAATCACACCAAATTGAATTTGGGAGAAAAAAAATATTAAGTTAAAGAAACAAACAAATTTTCAATTTGTATTTTGAACCCAAAGCCCCTTTCTCTCACGCGAACCCTATCATCTTCTTGCTCTCGAAACACAATCTCACCCATCGTCTTCCTCCAGAATTCATTCATCGTCTTCCTCTCTAATTTCTGCACCCTCAATTGAATCAAACAGAAATTGTTCTGTCATTTCATCATCTTGAACCTTTTCTTGTGTTCCTGTTGAAAAATTGAAACCCTTAATCAAAACTCGGAGAAACCTTCCGTCTTTTCCTATTGTATCGCCCAAAAATCCTTCATCTCGTCGTCATCTTGAACCAGAGAAGTACTCACAAACAGCTGAAAGCCTAGCATGATACTCAATTTTGAAAACTTGTGAGTCACAAACCCTAGAAGAATTCTTAATTTTGAAAACTTTTTTTGCCCTTGTTTGGTTGATCATAAATATTTAGTTAAATATCAATATTTTTGCTATTTCATTATAAACAAATTATATTTATTAGGGTAATTGGCTGCTTCCATTTAGAGTGTCGATACATTATCAGGTTGAGCTTTTTTTCTAGACAGTTTTATTTGTTGAAGGTTGTTTTCAATTTATCACTTGTTCATGTTTTCAATGACTTATTGAACACACTTTATCTAGTAGTCCTTATTTGATTGGATATGAAGAAAGTGAACAAATGCATATTCACAACATTTATAATTGAGCTCTCAGTCATTACTAATAAGCACAACTTTCTTACTTGCAGCTTTCTTAGCAGCAACCTCCTCCAAGCATTTCCACTTTTGCTTACTATCAATTTTTCGCCCCCAATCCACTCAAGGTTAGTTTCCGGATATTTTTTATATATTTTTCCTCGTTTATGTGGGTATCAAATAGTAAGAGATTAAGAGTAGCTTGGTATTAATTTGACATGCTGTAATTTGGTATTTGTGGTTGGCCAGGAATGATCGGTTGTTCAACAATAAAGTGGTGTTGAGGGAGGAAATTGTTATTCAGCTTCCTTGTTGATCCACACATTCTAATTAAGGCATTATGAGGTGATTTTTAGTACTACATTTTTTATGCAATCTCTATTAAGGATCAAGCTGTTTAGAAAAAAAATCATATATTCAAGTTGACTATTATACCTATGTCAACCTTTATTAATTGCTTCGGAAGATAATCTTTGCTTGCGGCTGTCATTTTAGTTTCGATTAAGAGGTGCTTCCGACCTATTTCTGTTGGTTTAGTTCTGGTGGAGTGCAACTGAGGAGTATGTAGTTTGGTCGTGACACGGTCAACCCCAAAATTGACGCGGCGCGGTAGCGGAGAAAATCGCGGCCGCTATTTAAGCGTCGCGTCGCGGACAATAAAAAAAATAAAAAATAAAAATACTTTCAAATACCAAAAAAATACTCAATCTCATAGAATAGAAGTTTAAAACCAATAAAATACCAATCATCCAAATACATCCAAAATAAAAGTCATAAGTCATTAAAACTCAAGGAAACAAATAAACACTTAATTCTAAACATGAAACATTAAAATTCATGGTTTCTTCATCATCACCTCCTTCACCAATGCTTTCTTCTTCATGCACTTCATCTCCAATTGAAACAGAGGATAAAACTTAGAAAACAAAGCAATGAGAAGAGAGAAGAGAAATAGAAACAGAAAACAAACCTTGCGTTGAAAAGAGAAGAGAGTTCGGTGGTGAAGGAGGCTCCTTGCGTTGAAAAGAGAAGAAGAATCGTGAAGGAATAGAGAGAAAGAGGCATTAACACTAATAAGGGTTAGGGTTTACCGAAATACCAAAATTACCCTTCAAACGTTTTAAAATTTAAGGGCAAAACTGTCAATTTTCATTGAAATGAAAAAGCGGTGCTACAAACCGCTCCGATCCGCAACCCGCGACAGGTTTCTCGCCCGCGACTGGCGAATAGCGCCCGCGACAGCCAACCGCACCGCTCCAGCAAGTACCGTAGCGGCGACCTTGAAAATACCGCACCGCGCCGCGATAGCGGCCGCGACAGCCGCAATTAACAACTATGGGTCGTGTTTGCCTGGAACTTTTGGTCTGCTATACTGCTGTCTTGTGTCCCTGTTATTTATTTTTCTATATGTCATTTATGTTGTGTTCATGTTTTCAACCTTAATGCAGGAGTGTGAACTAATCCGTTATACTAATAGTTTTGGATGTTTTGGATCAACAAAAGTTTTAACTTGTCTTTATTTCAGAGGCGTTGACATTTTTCAATATTTGTTCCCACCTTATTTTAATAAGTTCCCTGTAACTAGGTGTGTAGTTATGTGTTCAATCCAATAGCCTAACTTGAAATCTTGATAGTTGACAAGATAATTATATTGTATTCATTATTTCTACCTGATTTTTACTGCCAACAATTGGCATCTATGGTGCAGCATACTTAAATATATTTGATCCAAAGTTCAAATTTGGGAATGCATTTGTAATTGTTTTATTAGCTTTACATCTTCCTCTTTCTTGCATATGATTTTTTGTCTGCTCTTTTTGTTGTTTTTCAGAGGGAAGAGTTACTAGTTGTATGATATGCATAATATATCTCTAACACAATTTATCTAGTAGTCCTTATTTGATTGGATGTGAAGCAAGTGAACAAATGCATATTCAAAGCATTTATTCATTACTAATAAGTACAACTTCGACAGGTTTTGTTATTCAACTTCCTTGGATGAGATGAATCAAATGTTGGTGAATGACAGGTAACTAATAGTTTAGCTCTTAATTCTTGAAAGTACTCTTTATATAACAAGCATCCCATGTTTACTTGTACAACATTTTCTTTACACCTCAACTTGTTTTTCTTAATCATGGTCCTTGGATTAAAAAAAAAATTAGTATAGAACTAAATGCTAGCATATGGTAGAATTTTGATCAATTGATCTCAAACCTGGCAATTTATAGAATTGATGTCAAATCATTAAATTCTTCAATGCTTCTTATCTATTTCATCCTCAAACCCACAAAATCTTCTTAATTGTATTTCATCCTCAAACCCAAAGGTTACATGTGTATCCCTGGTGTATTAGAGGCATGTCGACGTCGCATCGCAGAGTGTTGCCGCTAATCAGAGTTTTTTCATTTAAAAAATAAATTCAAATACTCCTTCGATACTTATCGACAATGTATTGGAGTGTATCGACGTATTAGTGCTGATACGTATCGGGTATGATTCCGAAGCCATTTTAGTATATTAGTACTTTAGAGATAAATTATAAGAGTTGAGTATACTTTATACTCCTTATAATTCAATATTTCCTTATAAAAAGTGTATTAAAAGCTTGTAATTAAAGTGATAATACATGTAGAACCAAAAAAAAAAGAAGAAGTTATAATATGCTACGACCACTACCTATACACTGCATGAAAAGCAATAGAATATAAATTTGCACCATTAATTTAATTTAATGTTTACAAAATATTTGAACTATAAGTAAATTTCACCATCATGGCTTTGATTATTCGTACTTGATTAATTGAGTTTTCCTTCAAGCATAATTTATTACTTTTTTTTAACAGCAAAGATTGGATAACTACTTTAATTAGTACTCCCTCTGGTTTCGATTATAAGCAACAAAACAAAAAAATTGAAAGGCTAAAATATAAGCAAAAGTCATTACATTTATTACAAACTTTTATAAACCTATAATAACTACACTATTTTGTAAGATTTCCAAAACAATTTTACTCCATTCCACCAATCCATGCAACTACTAATGTCATAAATAAACCCAAAAGCTGTGACAAAATTGAAAATGGAATAATTTTTTATTTAATTAATACCATTTTAAAAACAAAAAAAAAATTTCACCACTAAAAGCATCTTCAATAAGAGTTTCACAGAGTTTCTAATAAGGTGTATAAATTATTTTTAGCCCCCCTATTTTTTAAGGTTCGGGTTCGAATTACAGACACTCCATTTATTCACTTTCAAAATTAATGAAATTTTAGCCACTAAATTACCTGACAAAAAATAAAGAATGGGGAGCCATATGCATGTGCCACGTGGGCCATAACATAGAACATCCAAAAATAGGGGACCTAAAAATAATTTATATGGTGGTAGTAGTATTAGTAAATGGGGGTATGAAATAAATTTTTTATTTAATTGCTAATTGTTAATTACTTTTAAAATTTATTTACCGGTGCAACTTCAATAGTGCCGACTTTTTAATTCAATTTTAACACACGCACTCATATAATATTATAAATGCATCAATAATTTAAATTTTCATCATAATCATAATTATTGTAACAGGCAAGAGAGTGCAAACCTAATTCACTAAAGGCCCAATTCACCTGTGGACCGGGTCACACCATTCGGCCGGCAATGGCCCAATAAGATGCTCCAGCCCATACCTATGATCTGTCCATCATCCACTACAGCCTAACGGGGCAACATGAAAAACGTGGTAAAAAACCTCCCCACTCCCCAGGATCATGTGTCTTATGATGAATGCTGGGCGGGAAAACATCACTCCTCCCACGATACAATATATTATGGAATTATGGAGCGGTTACAAAGAAGAAAGAGTTACATCCACCACCCTATAAATACCACCCCTATCAAAAGCAAAACAAGACATTCCAACACAGAACATTAACCCAATTCACCGACCGATCTTATATATCAACAGGGAATATATACCCCCTCCGTTCCACACAGGAAAAATTACAAAACAAAAATATATCACATTGCCATAATAAAGTGTCATACTTATAAACTTGTAATCAAACCACTTAAATTATCCCACCAAATCATAAAACATTTAAAAAGATAAAAACTATCTAGAAAACAAGAGTTTAATAAGTTTCTAAAGTTATTAAAAATTAAAACAAACTCAAAAAGAAAAGAGTCCATTTCTTCAAAATCGGATAAAATCAAAATAAATTAACACAATTTACTATTTTACTATGAGTTAAGTCGCTAAAAATTGATTTTTTTTTACGAGTTTATAAAAAATAAGTTTATCATTGATTTAACTCGAATTTTATACCTAAAAACATAAAATCGGTCAATTTTACGTGTTAATACACAATTTTAACAACCATGGTTCTAGAAACCATATGTCAAAAACGTTTGATGGGGATAATGTTTATATGATTAAACAGATGAGGGCAGAGGTCTCTCTTTGGGCATATAACAGAATAGTTCATTACCGTTCATTCAAAAATAAAAGTTGATTCAAATAATTCAGGTTTAATAACAATAGATCATAATTTTTATTAATAATAATTTCTAATAATTAAAAATCCATAATTGATTATTTAAATAATTAATCAAATATTGACAAAATAAAATAAAATTAATCCAACATATTATACTTAGTTTTTAAGTTTGTTATGGATCTCAGCGGCAGCGTTCCCTACTGCAAGATCTTAACCATTGGATTAGCAAACAATTTTAATCGCACAAATAGACATTTCCTTTCCTTCACATTTATTCACTTCCCTACTAATATTGGTGACATTTTTTGGTTACATATTTGTGTATCAGACCCTAAAAGCAACAATAGCGATTAATTTATAGTTTTTTGTTTTTTTGTTTTTGGAAAAGCAAAGGAAAATTTATTAAGCAATTGCAGAACAAGATATGCCGATACTGTAAAAAATACAAAAAGAATCTACAAAACCTATATGGTGACAATTGGTACTTGGATTTCTGGTCGTTACAGGTTTAATGTTAAATTGTGTTTCTGTTGTGACTTTTGGAATTGAAAGCTCTATGAATGTGCCTCCTCTTACTTCAAAACAGGGTAAAGTTAGTTACAACTTTGGAGTGAAAAGAATATATATATATATATATATATTTAAAGAGTCAGGATCCGTTGACACCAATTAGTTTGACACCAAATGTTATACATCTCAATAACGTTTTAACCGATATAAATTTTATAAAATCCACCGTTGGATTGAAAGTTTATATCATATAGATCATTTATGTAATGTTTCATAAAAATCCAAAATCATTTGATATGTTATTGAGATACATCAAAGTTAACGGTTTGCGTCTTTTTTTAAATGCCGTTGATCTTTATGCGTCTCAATAATATATTTGTTTGTAATATTTTTGACCTATTGAGTAAAAGGTCTACTCGAAAAAGGGGAAGAACATTAAAAAAATTATGTTCCATGCAAAATTAGATTTTAGTAATCATGGATCCAATCATTTGGAGTTTTCAAAACGTTTAGTCTTTAAATAAGTGAGGTAACATACTATGCATGATAATTATGTATAACAACTCAAGAGGTTTGAATATATGATTGAATTTGTAAATAAATTTAATAATAGCTTGAAATTCACTACAAGAAATAATATTTTTAACAGCGACTTTTTTGCAGCGACATTTAAATTGTTGATAAAAATATACATATCGTAACAACTAATTAAAGTTGTTGTTATAAGTTAGTTTTTTTCTCAACAATAACATTATCACCGGGAAAAGTTCATTATCCCAACAATAATTATTATTATCGTTAATAGTATAATTTTTTTGCAACAACCTTGTAAAATTTATGGGAAACCAATCAATTACTATTTTTTATACGTATCTTTTATCGTGTTTATGTTCCTATTTTTATGCGTAGATTTTTTTTTAACTTAAAATTATTATTTTTGTTCCTATTTTTATGTTTTGTATCTTTTTTAAAAAAACTTAGAGCTAAAATTACATTTAATGATTGAATATTTGAAATATTATCAAACTTGAGGAGAACAAATTTAGTTTTTTTTAATTCCTTTTAATATATTGTTAGTAGAAATACATTATATTAAGCTTGTCATTTGTCATATGATGAGAATGCTTACTATTTTTAAAATTGCTATTAATAGTAATATATATTTCTATAACTATCTTTAATTATTTTTTAATTATTTAATTTGTTAATTTCTAAGTACTCAAGATCTATTTTTTATTGTTAATTATTATATAGAATAATTAATTTGGGGGAATCAAATGAAAAACGGTTATTTTTTTTATGTTATCTATTAATTAAAAGGAAACCTTGTTATTTGGGATTTGAGATACACATGGTCTTCTTTTTTGTTTGTTTTTTTTTTTGTGCGTGTATGGAAATCTTGTTATTTTTTTTTATTTTTTTTTTAATACTAGTTTTTTTATATTATTTTGGATTTGAGATACACATGGTTTTTTAATACTAGTTTTTTTTTTGGTTTGTTTTTTAATACTAGTTGGAAATTAATATTTGTGCATTTTGACTAATTGGATAGATACAAACATTTAACTGACGCTTAAAAAAGTTCAATTATCATCTATTAATAATTTTTTTGCTAAAATCTTTTTTTTTTTACGCATTTATTAATTCTATTAATTAAATAGAAATTATGTTATTTGGGATATGCATGGTTTTTATTCTATTTTTATTTTATACTAATATAAAATTAGTAATATTGTGTGTTTTTACTAATTGAGATACGACAAACTTTGAACTCACGCGTGAAGGAGATACGCACAAATCCTTGAATGCTAATATCTCTTCTTGCAATCCCTAATCATCCCATCATCAATCAATGTTATTTCTTCTCCTTCGTATACAATGGAATCATCACTCCTATTTTCCAGGTAACTTATTTCAATTGATCTTACTGATATAAATAGGATCAGATTCATCGATTCTCGTTCACCCTTCTTCTGGTTTGTTCATCTCTTGGTTCTAGATTCTGTATTAGAATTTTTCAATCACCGTTGGAAGACCCAACTTTGTTAAGAAAGTAGATTTTTATCCATTTAATTATATGAAAAATGGTTCTGAAGTCTCTTGCATGTGAGTTTTCTATTAATTTTATGTTTTTATATCATAGTATATTGCATTAATCACTTTTTATGTTTGCATACTAGTCTCTTGCATATGAGATTTCTATCAATTTTTATCCATATTTCCTTACTTTCATTTAAGCAAATGTCACAACTTTGATGAGGTTTATGCAGTGTGAGCGTGCCCTTCGATGATAGCCTCAAGGTATATATATTTTACTACTTTTTCTATTTCATATTATTAGAGTTATATAATGTACATGTTAGTTTAATTCAGAGTATATTGCATCTTGCATAATATTATGGATAGTTACTTACTAATTATTGTTATAATTCACATGTTACTTTAATTCATAATATAATAGGACTATTTTTTTAACGCATTAATCACTTGCCTTTATATAGTCATTACTAAGGGAAAAATTAGTCACTATTTTCTTTTTCTGTTTTCTTTGAGTTTGTTGTGTTTTTCAGGTTTGTTAAGATTTGTCAAGCAAAAGGAGATTTTAAACAATTGTTCGTGTGAGTTGAGTTACAACAAGCTTATCTGACTATACAAAGAAGAGATTTGCGAATGGAGACCGTTTTTGCAAGTTTTTCGAGTAGGAAATATGTTGTAACAAACTTGTTACGAGTAGGAAGCTTATCTGACTATATTTTAAAGATTGATTTGTTACCTTTAGATTGTTATCTTTAGGAATTGTATTATAATTTTTAAAACACTTGTATGTTATCTTTAAATTGTTCTCTTTCAGAAAATATATTGAGAAATAAATTTGTTGGTTTATGTTGTATATCTTTTATTTTAAATCTAATTTGTTGGTTTATGTTGTATATCTTTTATAGTTGGGAAATCTAATTTATTTCAATAATTTTTGTTGTTGAGGTATAAAAGATATAACAATAATTTATATCGTTAACAAAAAATAACTATTTTGCTGCGAAAAACACTAGTTATGGCTTTTTTGCTAGCGACAATAATTGTTGTTGCAAAAAACATTAGTAATGACAGCGACAATAAATGTTGTTGCAAAAAACCACTAGTTATGCCATCGACATTAGTTGTTGCTAAAAACACTAGTTTTGTCAGCGACATTAATTGTTGCTGCAAAACACTAGTTATGGCAGCGACATTAATTGTCCTTGCAAAACTTTTCGCAACGGCACTTATGGCAGCGACATGCAGCAACATTTTTTTTGCTGCGAAAAACACTTTTTGCAGCAACTTTGCGTTTTTTGCAGCGACATTTGTCGCTGCCAAAAACGATATTTCTTGTAGTGATTGTAAATAAATTTCTTTGAAGAAAAAACATATTTGTTTATATTAGAATAATATTTTAAGTATTAAGAATGTAATCTTGTATCATTATAGTTGGGGCTTCCATGTCCACGTCTGATATATGTGCTTCTTCAAGAATTTCAGAGTCATCAAATTTTCATTAAATTCTATGCTATCAGCTAAGATAGTTACAATTATGTATTTTTAACAAATTTATTTTTAAAATATGTTATATGATAGATTGTAGGTTGTGGTATGAGAATTGGAGTTACCATTTACAATGTTAGTGTTATTTGTTCTACTTGGTTCTGCTTCATTGTCATGAGTATCTTGAAAATTAAATCTACTACCAGCATGTTTTAATACATAATTCTTTTTGAAAAATATGTAACAATATAAAATTGAAAAATATTAAATATGAGAAGATATATAATTATTGTCTTCGAAACCAACCAAGTGAAATGTCATCAATATGTGTAATACTTGATTAAATTTCAAAGTGCAAAAGTGCACTTTTTTAATTTGGTGTAATTATTCAAAAAGAAATGGAGGGAGTAATATATATTTGGTTTCGCACCGAAAAAAAATGAATGAGTGATGGTATACATAATGTGATTAGGATAAAACAAATTATTCAAAAAGCAATGTAGCTTAGTATAGCTTTTGATCGATTCATATTAAGATTAGGATGAATGGTCAATACATATTACGCTTAGGAGAAGTAACAGAATAATACTGTAATAATAAGGTTAATTAGGTACATATCTTAGATATTTTGGGTTTTTTCCATATATATAGATGTTGAGTTTAAATATTTTAATTTATTTAATTATCTCATACAAACAAATTTGTTTCTTTGGTATAAAGGGTAAATAGGGAGGAAAGTATTGAATTTGAAGGGTAAATAGGTTAAATTTGTTTCTTTGTTTTGATAAACTATTGGATTTGAAGTAATGTGTAATTAGAGGCATGTCGACGTCGTATCGCAGAGTATTGCCGTCTATCGGAATTTATTCATTTTAATTTTTTTTCTTCAGATACTCCTTCAGTACTTATCGACGATGTATCGGAGCGTATCGGCGTATCGGTACGGATACGTATCGAGTATGATTCCGAAGCCATTTTAGCGTATTAATACTTCAAAGATAAATGATAAAAGTTGAGTAAACCTTATATTGCTTATAAAAAAAATATATTAAATGCTTGTAATTAAAGTGATAATACATGTAGAACAAAAAAAAAAGGTTATAATATGCTACAACCACTAGCTAACCAAGTCAATGCTATGTGTTATTATTCATTACAAGGTGTATAAATATACAACATGTGCCAAGTATAGATGGTTGTTTTGTTGGCACATAGTATTGAGTATCCGATCCTTTACCATAAGCATACCAATTATAAAAGAGCTAAGCTAAATAGCTACAAGGCATTCAATTTTTTCCTTAAAAACAATGGATAGATTTGAATAATTGAGTTGATTACCCTTAAAGTCCTTCTCACAACATTATGATTTATGAGATATTGTACTGGTTCTTTTTTTGACTCTTAGGGGGATGTAATTCTATAAATAAACAAGCATTTATATCAAATACAGAGTACTAAATTTAGAGAATATATGTTTTGAGGGGAAAAATAAGTTAAAAAAGAGGTATATTGTTACTTACAAGCCTTTTTAAATTCCAAATATATATATGGTAAACAAATTAAGATGCATTGCACATAATTGATGGAATGGAGAATTTGACAAAGATTGAACATCTGACAGAGATACCATCTATTCATTGGTGAACCAATTATTTATATATATATATATATATGCTGAACACACTTGTTCTCTTCACCTCTCTCCCTCTCTCCCTCCCTCCCTCCCTCCATCCCTCACACACTCTCCTCTTCCTAATCACAATGTCAAATTGCAAGAGAAATTTCTTCGCGACATTTTTCATAATTATTGCAATGCTTATCCTTACTATCATTCTCTTTTTTACATATAAACCCACCAAACCAAACTTTTCCATGGCAAAAATTGAAATAAAGAAACTAACCCTTTCTAGAACAATCTTGAGCTCCATGATCAAAATTGATCTAGTGTCCAAAAATCCAAACACAAATGTTCGCATAAATTATGATGAATTTCATATTTATGCAACATACAATAATAAAAAGCTCACAAATGAATCAATTGTTGCACCTTTTAAACAAGGTGAAGGAGAGACTGATATCATGTCTTCTCTTTTAATAGGAAATGGCCTGATTGTTGAGCCTTCAATTAGCTATGAATTGAGTCGAGCTCAAACTTTTGGAAGTTTGAGGTTGACAATTATAGCTAATGCAAAACTAAAATGGCATATAGCTGATTGGATGTCAGGCCCACGTACCATCCAAGTGACCTGCGATTGTATGGTTTATTTTCAAGATGGGAGCCCTGTAAATGACCCACATTTGTCTACATTACAGGGATGTAAAACTTACTTGTAGATTTTGGAAACCAATTATGCATTGTGGTGTTGTGATTTGTGACTCATGAGTAGTTTATTTGTAGTCTAACTTTTTAAACTAATTTTTTTTAAAAGAAAAAAGCAAATATTAAATTAAAATAAAGGAGAGAAAAGGTAATGAAAAATGAAAATTATCTTTCGAGAAAGAGAGTTTAAAGGAGTAAATTTTTTTCTTCCATAAAGTTAGAGTAAATAATATTCGTACATGGGGAACTGAAACGTTTATTGATGTGTCAAGTTATAAAGATTTGAAAAGTATATATATATATATATATATATATATATATATATATATATATATATATATATATATATATATATATATATATATATATATATATAAACGAGCTAGTTTATGAGTCAAACGAGTCGAACTATATATAGTTTATGTTCAACTCGTTTATTTAACGAACTTATTTTTTGACTCAAGTTCAGCTCATTTGGTTCACGAACCAAGTTCACGAGTCAATTATCGAATCGAACTTCGAACTATTCACGAGTTGGTTCGGGTCATTGCCAGCCCTATTTGTAGGAATAAAAAGTAAGTATAATTGGTACTGTATAAATGAGAATATTACAACGCATACGTGTTATAGATTATAAATAAGAGAAAATTGTTGCAGCCCCCGCTGTAGAAAACATGGTAGAGTATTGTTTTAGGTGATTTGAGTATGTGTGGAGAAGTTCTGTAAACCATGTGCTATGGTTTTCAACATTTACACTTTGATGTTATCCTCGAATCACGTGGTTTACATTAATAAGTCACATAGCTTTAAAATTTCCCATCCGAAGGCTATATTCAATTATTGGCTGTAGATCAAGTAAGCTATATTTCCACCCCTTTCAAATTTGTTTGCTATATTGATGTTTGATCTATGTATGCAAGTTTGTTTTGTTTTCCACTACTTCTACTATGTTGGTAATGGTATAAATATCAAATCTGATGATGGTGAATTTTTCTGTCATTGTTAATTTCTGAATGCCTAAAAATATTTGCTATTGGTGTTTTCTGAATATAGCTGTGGCATTTTGGAGTAGCACTACTCTGCGGATCAAATTGTGTACTGATGAATATACATTTAAACATCTCGTGTCTGTTTTATTTCTTTGAAAAAGCAAAAGAAAATATATTAAGAAATGAAAGATATAAGGAATGACACAGAGTACAAAAAATGAGGTGATCACAAACAAACTTACAAATTGGGAACAAAATGAGGCCAACTCTAATACAACTCCACTACCAAAGAGATTCCATGACCACTACAAAAAAATTTGTTTCTTGCGACTGAATAGTAGTGGCTGTTCTTAGAAACCGTCGCTAATTACATATTTTATGGACACCTACGGCCGTTCTTGTAAGCGGTCGCCGCTTACTTCTAAAACCCATTTCACCCACATTTGGTTCTCTTTTCCCAGAAGTTCCCCGATCCAAACCGGTCCAATTAGACTCCTAACTATGAGTTAAAATTTAAAGCTATAATTCATCAAAATAAATGAAATTGTTTAATTTAATTAAATTTAATAAAAATGCAATTTTGTAAACAATACTATTCACACCACAAATCTAGGTAGACACCACCTTGTAGTGGAAATTTTTTTTTCTACCCCTATATTTAACACTTTACCCCTACATATTTTAAAATATTCCCATTCTACCCTTATTTTACTATACTAATTTTTATCCTTTTTTATTTATTAATTTTTCCGATGAATGTTGTACATCTCTTCAAATGCACTGTTCCGATAAGCTCCTTTATTTTTCCGGTTTGCTAAATTTACCGGAACACTTTTTAAAAATGTTCCGGTTTGTACAATTTTAATAACTATTTAATTTTTTTAACCCGAACACTTTGGATCCGGTTTGTTAAAAGTGTCCCGGTTTGTCCCAGTGTTCCGGTTTCCAAAGTGCAGCTGCATTACATGAAAATGAACAGTTGCAAATTTCATTGATTGGATACTTTAGAAGCCAATAAGGTATAAGATAAATAGTAATACATCAAAATTGGGGAAACAAATTATATTACAAACCTCTATTTTCACAAATAAGCTAAGAATGTAACAAAAATATAATTTAGCGGATGCAATGCAAGGAACGAACTATTACTTTTTAATCCTTTAATTCAAAACAGGTTTACTTTCAATCCTTGAACACATTATGCAGATGTTTTTGGTGACCATGATAATGATAGATATCTTTGCTGGTGGTAATTCTTTATTTGCTCAATTTCACCTTGCCGTCTACAAACTATCATATAATGGAGAAGTCAAACACAATGAGGTTTGAAATTTAAATGAGAATTAATATATAATCTCTCTTGAGCCTGTAACAGAGACCTAGTATCAGTCTCTAAAAGATTCCAAAAATTTGCATACGAGGAACTGAAGAGAACCTGTTCTAACAGAACCATAGAAAAAGAAAGTGGAAGAATACAAGAGTACACCACTCAAGAAGAGGTGCTTCTAACATTCTACCGGAACACTTTGGAACAAACTAGGATACTTTTAACAAACCGGAATACTTTGAAAAAAGTGTTCCGGTAACAAAAAAAAATTTGAAAAGAGATATCCAGCTCAGCTTGTGAAAAAATCAGAAAATAAAAAAGGATAAAAATTAGTATAATAAAATAAGGGTACAATGGGGATATTTTAAAATACGTAGGGGTAAAGAGTTAAATGTAGGGGTAAAAAAAAAACTTTCCCCCTGTAGTAAGCACATATTGGGTCAAGCCCAATATCTCTAAGAGCAACAATAATAATAAAAAAAAATAAAACATAAATAAAAGCCAATGAAGATGATGTGGCACCCTTAATTGCAATCTATGATATCCAATTTTCATTTCCTATTTGTCAAGATTTAGATTTTATGTGTGGTATTTGGTGATAATTGATTACACCAAATATTATGTGTGATTGAAAAAATAATAGAAGGCAATATATCGAAAAAAAATTATAGGAGAAAATGCATCGGAAAAAAAAACGCAGCAAAATTATTAAAGTATCCAGTTTCGTTTGGTTTCATTTTTAAAAAACATCAAAAATCGATCAAACCGAACCAATCAAAAGTTCATTAGTTCGGACATTTACTTCACCAAAAATTGATTCAAACCGGTCCAATCAGACTCCTAACTATGAGTTAAAATTTGAAGCTATGATTCACCAAAACAAAAGAAATTGTTTGATTAAATTAAATTTAATAAAAATGCAATTTTGTAAACAATACTATTCACACCACAAATCTAGGTAGACACCACCTTGTACTAACCACATATTGGGTCAAGCCTAATATCTCAAAAAGCAACAATAATTATAAAACATAATTAAAAACCAATGAAGATGATGTGACACCCTTAATTGCAATCTACAGTATCCAATTTTCATTTCCTATTTGTCAAGATTATAGATTTTATGTATGGTTTATGGTGATAATTGATTACATCAAATATTATGTGTGATTGAAAAGATAATAGAAGGGAATATATCGAAAAAAAATAATCGGAGAAAATGCATCGGAAAAAAAAACACGCTGCAAAATGATTAAAGTATCCAGTTTGGTTTGGTTTCATTTTTAATAAACATCAATAACCGAGTCAAACCGAACCAATCAAAAGTTCATTAGTTCGAATATTTACTTCACCATCGATCTAAACCGGTCCAATTAGACTCCTAACTATGAGTTAAAATTTGAAGGTATGATTCACCAAAAGAAAAGAAATTGTTTAATCAATTTAATGTTAATAAAAATGCAATTTTGTAAACAATGCTATTCACACCACATTTCTAGGTAGCACCACCTTGTAGTTACCACATATTGGGCCAATATCTCAAAAAGCAATAATAATAATAAATAATAAAATATAATTGAAAGTCAATGAAGATGATGTGGCACCCTTAATTGCAAATTACAGTATCCAATTTTCATTTCCTATTTGTCAATACTAGCCGCCGACCCGTGCGTTGCACGGGTTCGTTGGTATAGCAGATATATATCAATCATGGGTATGATCAATCATGACTATTGCTTGAAGAAAGAAGTTTAATCATAGATAGAACCAAAAGGATTCAAACCAAGATAACATTAACAAAATATAATGATTCAAGTAAGGATAGTGCTTTGTGTGCACCTCTAGCTTGATGAATTGCATAATGGGAATATGTAAAATAGATTTGAAACAAAACTTACACCCCTTTTAACTATGATGATTGTCATTAACATTGAGCAACAATCACAATTTGTCCATAAAATAGAAAATCGAGAAAATTGAAAAGTTATGTTAGACTACTAGGCTAAACCACTTAGAAGGGGGGGTTGAATAAGTGGCTTATTTAATCAACGGCAATTTTAAAAAATTATTTGATTAAAAACAATGCGCGGAAGCACCACCGGATCAGTAGTCTACTTTGCACCTTTTGACCAAAGGAAAGATAGTATCGCCTTGAACGAATTAGGAAAATTACGGAACGATTAATGCAAGATATCCGAATTTAATTTGATTAACAAAAAACAGTCCCAAGCAAGTTTATATGGTTTGATTATCAAATTCAATCACAATCAAGCAAGAACCAATTGAATTTTTGTGAACCAATACGAGCAACAAAAATTCAATCGATTAATCAAATTAACGAATTTAACGAAATTAAAAGAGAGATAAAGAGAGACACACGATTTGATTAGGGAGTTCCCCGGATTGCGCGTCGTCCACGCGTTTGTCCGAGTACGTCTCCCCCCAAATAACCAAACGGGTTATTTGAGAGTTTATAGATCAAAAACTGGATGAACCAACAGTGCACAGTTTACAATTGAAATATATAATCCTATAGCAAGACAAAATGTAAACTAATGCGAATAACCTCGACACCCAACGGAACTTAACCCTCAGATTCCAACGATTCACCTCGTGCCAAACCGCACCCAATCGTCCAGCTGAGTCCTTCGTTCCTTGTTGTCGAATCCTTCAAGACACGCACGATCTTGAATCACTTGAGAGAAACACTAGAACCTTCAACGCAATTCAACCCGATCACGATTCTGATTCACCGCGAACCGTATCGAACGTTATCACACAATTCTGCAATTTCTATTGAATTGATCCCATACTCAAATCCAATTTCGATTGCAAACTTGATGAAGATGATGAACTTGTGTTGAATCAAACCTTTGATGCAAATTCTCACTCAATTTGTACCCAAAGCATTTTTCTGATCTTTCACACTAGTTTTCTCTCACTTGTTACAGTTACAAAGATCACACACATTGCTATTTAAAGAGAAAATAGAATGAGCAAATTTAGGCATAATTTTTCATACATGTATCGATACAAATGATCATTTGTATCGATACAAATGCTTTGACCAACGTTAAAAATTGGAAAAATTGACCTTTGTATCGATACAAACACGGGTGTGTATCGATACAAATATCAGAATCTTGAAATCTTGACTGATATGTATCTAAGCATACAAACATGCTTCGAATCATCTTGAGTTTTCTGGATTTTGAGAACAAACAGATGTGTATCGATACATGCAAGCATGCTTCGATACACAGGAGCTGTTCTGTCTCTGAGAGACCTCTTTTGTATCGATACAGACCATGTATGTATCGATACAAAATGCTCAAAATCAAGCAGAAGAGATTTCAGGACATTTGTATCGATACACCAATGTATGTATCGATACAAAATACCTAAAAGTCAGGTTTTCAAGGTTTTAGAAAATAGTTCTTTGTTGTCAAGTCATTTGTAATGTTGCCAAAATATGTTCAATCCTATTTTCATGTGTTTTGACAATTATTAAAACATGAGGATGAACTGGTGCACTTACATTCTCCCCCTTTTTGATAATTGTCAAAACTATGCATAAGCTAAGCCTATACCTAATATGCAATAAAATAGCAATATGTATACAGACGCAATTAAAACACCAAGGCTAACAATAAGCACGCTCCCCCTGAGTTGATGCCATAATGCGATTGACGTACATAATATTCAAGACTCTTTTAGCTATTCATCCTTAGCTTGTGCATCCAAATCTGAATTGACGTAGATAATATTCAAGACTCTTTTAGCTATTCATCCTTAGCTTGTGCATCCAAATCTCTCCCCCTTTGACAATATGAAAAAGAAGAAGAGAATCTATTAGAAGTATCAAGTTCAATCAATTTTGATCCAAGTCATATCGTGCACTTACATTTGTCGAAATGCACATATATGATGAAAATTCCTAATCAATATAAATACATACAAAGATATGCCAAAAAATATCAAATGACGAATACCAAATATCATGATAAAACATGGAATGTAGAACAACAATCCATAAACCAACTTATGAGTATTGAAACACATCGACATTTTTTAAATCAACCAACATATCAAAATATGGGACGAAAATAAACAAAATAATGCAACAAATGCATAAACATAAAATGATGTATGAAACACATACAATCAACAAGGTACATTCTTATGTATGTGAGCAAAAAGCAATACCAAAGCACATTATAACATGAGAACACATGTTAAACCATATATGCATGATAAGATATCCACATAAATGAATCAAAGTACCAAAATCAATCATATGAGAAATGTATGTCTATGTATGCACACAAAGTCACATAAAAGAAAAAACATATACATCCTAATATGAACTTAATAAGATAGTAGGAGTGATCTTTGTCAAATCCCCATTTAAGACGTATGAGTCTCAAAAACTTATCAATATTTTTGAGCGAAAATTCTTGGAAATGGAGGATTGGACAACTATCAAAACCAATATCATATTAAGATAGAAATTGTATGTATATGAACCAAAGAACAAATGCTAAGTAAAAAAAATATAAAGGAAAGAGTAGAGAATAGAATCTTCCCTTGAGTGTTAGGTGGAGGAAGTGATCAATTTCCGCACCATTGCACGTGTCGAGTTGAAGCTTTTCTCATTGCTCTCCTTGTCCGTAGGTCTTGAACTCCATTGTAGTCGGTGTTTCTTGTCAATGGTTTCAAGACGATTCCCTACATACTTAGACATTTGAAATAGGTCCCCAACTCATGTTGGGTCCTAGTTGGTTAGTAGAAACATTATTGTCCAACTTAGGTAACCATTGCAATTTGCCTTTTGGTACCAAGACTTTTCGAGCATGACATTTTGCAATAGTATGTCCCTTAGTACAACAATAATGACATATAACATTGGAATGATTCGTGTGACCCGAAATTTTACTTTTGGGATTCAATTTCTTTTTAACAAATTTGTCATTTTTAGAAGGCCTAATCTTAGGCTTGTTAAAATTCTTTGGTATATCCACAAAAGTAACTTTTGATACAAGGGCTTCATCTAGTTTGGCTTGAAGGGTTTTCACCTCTCCTTGCCAAACACAACAAGCATCACAATCATTCCTAGATGACTTATGAGCCTTATCTAACTTGGCTTGAAGGTTTTTCACTTCTCCTTGCCAAATACAACAAGAATCACAATCATGTTTTGATGACTTATCATCTTCAAAATCATCTTTTGAATTAACCATGGTAAGTTTTAATGCCTCTAATTCATCTTGCAATTTTACAATTTGTGACTCTAAAAGGGAAATCACTTTCTTCCTTTTAGCCAATTTCTTAAATGCATTAGTGGCTTCACCATATAGTTTTTCAAAAGCGTTTTGAAGTTCATCATATGAGGGACTATCATTAGAGATAGAGCTAGAATCACTTACTTGACGTTTGTGATGTTTCTTGCCTTTACTAGGTGAACCGGTCATGAGTACCACATGTGCATGTTCTTCATCCTCTTCACTTGAGCTCTTGGACCTAGATCCATCTTCGCTTGCACTATCCCAAGCAACATAAGCTCTTTTACCTTTGTGATTTTTCTCGGAGGACTTTCCCTTTCTTTTGTTATAGAATGGACATTCCGGTTTTAAATGATCGGATTTGCCACATTCATAACACTTTCTAATAGGCTTGCTCTTCTCATTTTCTATATCATCCCTTGATTGCTTTCGTGACTTGGGACCATTTTCTTTCGAAAACTTTATACCATGTACCTTTGCATACTTGTAAAATCTTCGAAGAAATATTTCCATTTCATAGTCTTCCCACTCTTTATCACTTAAGCTACTTTCCTTTTGCTCTACCTTTTTGGACTTTGACTTTGAGGCTTTTAGAGCAATTGTCCTCTTGTCCTTTTCCTTTTCCTTATCCTTGTCATTGTGCTTTCCCTTTTTCTCACTTTTCTCTTGCTTTTCTAACAAGTTTAGTACATGTTCATGTTCCGTAAGCTTGCCAAACAAAGTTGTAAGACTCAAAGTAGTGAGGTCGTTTGCCTCCTTAATCGCGGTGACCTTCGGTTGCCAACACCTACTAAGACATCTTAAAATTTTGTTAGTGGCGTCTTGATTTGTGATTGGCTTTCCCAAACCATGTAGCTTGTTGGTTATTTTGATAAATCGTTGTTGTATATCCACGATGGACTCGCCATCTAGCATATGGAACAACTCAAATTCTTGTGTTAATGTATTAATTTTAGATATCTTTACATCATTGGTACCCTCAAAGTGAGTTACCAATGTGTCCCACATTTCCTTAGCCGATTGACAATGTGACACATGATAGAATTGATCAATCCCAAGGGATGATATTAAAATATTTTGTCCCTTTGCATCGTAATTGACCTTTTTCTTTTCCTCTTCCGTCCATTGTGCCATAGGCTTATTGGTGACAATGCCATGAGCATCGGTGATTGTTGGAACAAACGGACCGTTCACAATAGCATTCCACACTTCACCATCAAAAGAATTGATGTGAATACGCATACTACTTTTCCAATAGTCAAAATGATCTCCATTGAATATAGGAGCCCTATTATACGCCCCTTTAGGTGCAAAAGCCATGTTGTCTAATAAATGGCACAAATTTCCGAATTTTGCAAGCAAAATTTAACCGGACTCGTGATACCACTTGTTAGACTACTAGGCTAAACCACTTAGAAGGGGGGGTTGAATAAGTGGCTTCTTTAATCAACGGCAATTTTAAAAAATTATTTGATTAAAAACAATGCGCGGAAGCACCACCGGATCGGTAGTCTACTTTGCACCTTTTGACCAAAGGAAAGTTAGTATCGCCTTGAACGAATTAGGAAAATTACGGAACGATTAATGCAAGATATCCGAATTTAATTTGATTAACAAAAAACAGTCCCAAGCAAGTTTATATGGTTTGATTATCAAATTCAATCACAATCAAGCAAGAACCAATTGAATTTTTGTGAACCAATACGAACAACAAAAATTCCATCGATTAATCAAATTAACGAATTTAACGAAATTAAAAGAGAGATAAAGAGAGACACACGATTTGATTAGGGAGTTCCCCGGATTGCGCGTCGTCCACGCGTTTGTCCGAGTACGTCTCCCCCCAAATAACCAAACGGGTTATTTGAGAGTTTATAGATCAAAAACTTGATGAACAAACAGTGCACAGTTTACAATTGAAATCTATAATCCTATAGCAAGACAAAATGTAAACTAATGCGAATAACCTCGACACCCAACGGAACTTCACCCTCTGATTCCAACGATTCACCTCGTGCCAAACCGCACCCAATCGTCCAGCTGAGTCCTTCGTTCCTTGTTGTCGAATCCTCAAGACACGCACGATCTTGAATCACTTGAGAGAAACACTAAAACCTTCAACGCAATTCAACCCGATCACGATTCTGATTCACCGCGAACCGTATCGAACGTTATCACACAATTCTGCAATTTCTATTGAATTGATCCCATACTCAAATCCAATTTCGATTGCAAACTTGATGAAGATGATGAACTTGTGTTGAATCAAACCTTTGATGCAAATTCTCACTCAATTTGTACCCAAAGCGTTTTTCTGATCTTTCACACTAGTTTTCTCTCACTTGTTACAGTTACAAAGATCACACACATTGCTATTTAAAGAGAAAATAGAATGAACAAATTTAGGCATAATTTTTCATACATGTATCGATACAAATGATCATTTGTATCGATACAAATGCTTTGACCAACGTTAAAAATTGGAAAAATTGACCTTTGTATCGATACAAACACGGGTGTGTATCGATACAAATATCAGAATCTTGAAATCTTGACTGATATGTATCTAAGCATACAAACATGCTTCGAATCATCTTGAGTTTTCTGGATTTTGAGAACAAACAGATGTGTATCGATACATGCAAGCATGCTTCGATACACAGGAGCTGTTCTGTCTCTGAGAGACCTCTTTTGTATCGATACAGACCATGTATGTATCGATACAAAATGCTCAAAATCAAGCAGAAGAGATTTCAGGACATTTGTATCGATACACCAATGTATGTATCGATACAAAATACCTAAAAGTCAGGTTTTCAAGGTTTTAGAAAATAGTTCTTTGTTGTCAAGTCATTTGTAATGTTGCCAAAATATGTTCAATCCTATTTTCATGTGTTTTGACAATTATTAAAACATGAGGATGAACTGGTGCACTTACATTCTCCCCCTTTTTGATAATTGTCAAAACTATGCATAAGCTAAGCCTATACCTAATATGCAATAAAATAGCAATATGTATACAGACGCAATTAAAACACCAAGGCTAACAATAAGCACGCTCCCCCTGAGTTGATGCCATAATGCGATTGACGTACATAATATTCAAGACTCTTTTAGCTATTCATCCTTAGCTTGTGCATCCAAATCTGAATTGACGTAGATAATATTCAAGACTCTTTTAGCTATTCATCCTTAGCTTGTGCATCCAAATCTCTCCCCCTTTGACAATATGAAAAAGAAGAAGAGAATCTATTAGAAGTATCAAGTTCAATCAATTTTGATCCAAGTCATATCGTGCACTTACATTTGTCGAAATGCACATATATGATGAAAATTCCTAATCAATATAAATACATACAAAGATATGCCAAAAAATATCAAATGACGAATACCAAATATCATGATAAAACATGGAATGTAGAACAACAATCCATAAACCAACTTATGAGTATTGAAACACATCGACATTTTTTAAATCAACCAACATATCAAAATATGGGACGAAAATAAACAAAATAATGCAACAAATGCATAAACATAAAATGATGTATGAAACACATACAATCAACAAGGTACATTCTTATGTATGTGAGCAAAAAGCAATACCAAAGCACATTATAACATGAGAACACATGTTAAACCATATATGCATGATAAGATATCCACATAAATGAATCAAAGTACCAAAATCAATCATATGAGAAATGTATGTCTATGTATGCACACAAAGTCACATAAAAGAAAAAACATATACATCCTAATATGAACTTAATAAGATAGTAGGAGTGATCTTTGTCAAATCCCCATTTAAGACGTATGAGTCTCAAAAACTTATCAATATTTTTGAGCGAAAATTCTTGGAAATGGAGGATTAGACAACTATCAAAACCAATATCATATTAAGATAGAAATTGTATGTATATGAACCAAAGAACAAATGCTAAGTAAAAAAAATATAAAGGAAAGAGTAGAGAATAGAATCTTCCCTTGAGTGTTAGGTGGAGGAAGTGATCAATTTCCGCACCATTGCACGTGTCGAGTTGAAGCTTTTCTCATTGCTCTCCTTGTCCGTAGGTCTTGAACTCCATTGTAGTCGGTGTTTCTTGTCAATGGTTTCAAGACGATTCCCTACATACTTAGACATTTGAAATAGGTCCCCAACTCATGTTGGGTCCTAGTTGGTTAGTAGAAACATTATTGTCCAACTTAGGTAACCATTGCAATTTGCCTTTTGGTACCAAGACTTTTCGAGCATGACATTTTGCAATAGTATGTCCCTTAGTACAACAATAATGACATATAACATTGGAATGATTCGTGTGACCCGAAATTTTACTTTTGGGATTCAATTTCTTTTTAACAAATTTGTCATTTTTAGAAGGCCTAATCTTAGGCTTGTTAAAATTCTTTGGTATATCCACAAAAGTAACTTTTGATACAAGGGCTTCATCTAGTTTGGCTTGAAGGGTTTTCACCTCTCCTTGCCAAACACAACAAGCATCACAATCATTCCTAGATGACTTATGAGCCTTATCTAACTTGGCTTGAAGGTTTTTCACTTCTCCTTGCCAAATACAACAAGAATCACAATCATGTTTTGATGACTTATCATCTTCAAAATCATCTTTTGAATTAACCATGGTAAGTTTTAATGCCTCTAATTCATCTTGCAATTTTACAATTTGTGACTCTAAAAGGGAAATCACTTTCTTCCTTTTAGCCAATTTCTTAAATGCATTAGTGGCTTCACCATATAGTTTTTCAAAAGCGTTTTGAAGTTCATCATATGAGGGACTATCATTAGAGATAGAGCTAGAATCACTTACTTGACGTTTGTGATGTTTCTTGCCTTTACTAGGTGAACCGGTCATGAGTACCACATGTGCATGTTCTTCATCCTCTTCACTTGAGCTCTTGGACCTAGATCCATCTTCGCTTGCACTATCCCAAGCAACATAAGCTCTTTTACCTTTGTGATTTTTCTCGGAGGACTTTCCCTTTCTTTTGTTATAGAATGGACATTCCGGTTTTAAATGATCGGATTTGCCACATTCATAACACTTTCTAATAGGCTTGCTCTTCTCATTTTCTATATCATCCCTTGATTGCTTTCGTGACTTGGGACCATTTTCTTTCGAAAACTTTATACCATGTACCTTTGCATACTTGTAAAATCTTCGAAGAAATATTTCCATTTCATAGTCTTCCCACTCTTTATCACTTAAGCTACTTTCCTTTTGCTCTACCTTTTTGGACTTTGACTTTGAGGCTTTTAGAGCAATTGTCCTCTTGTCCTTTTCCTTTTCCTTATCCTTGTCATTGTGCTTTCCCTTTTTCTCACTTTTCTCTTGCTTTTCTAACAAGTTTAGTACATGTTCATGTTCCGTAAGCTTGCCAAACAAAGTTGTAAGACTCAAAGTAGTGAGGTCGTTTGCCTCCTTAATCGCGGTGACCTTCGGTTGCCAACACCTACTAAGACATCTTAAAATTTTGTTAGTGGCGTCTTGATTTGTGATTGGCTTTCCCAAACCATGTAGCTTGTTGGTTATTTTGATAAATCGTTGTTGCATATCCTCGATGGACTCGCCATCTAGCATATGGAACAACTCAAATTCTTGTGTTAATGTATTAATTTTGGATATCTTTACATCATTGGTACCCTCAAAGTGAGTTACCAATGTGTCGCACATTTCCTTAGCCGATTGACAATGTGACACATGATAGAATTGATCAATCCCAAGGGATGATATTAAAATATTTTGTGCCTTTGCATCGTAATTGACCTTTTTCTTTTCCTCTTCCGTCCATTGTGCCATAGGCTTATTGGTGACAATGCCATGAGCATCGGTGATTGTTGGAACAAACGGACCGTTCTCAATAGCATTCCACACTTCACCATCAAAAGAATTGATGTGAATACGCATACTACTTTTCCAATAGTCAAAATGATCTCCATTGAATATAGGAGCCCTATTATACGCCCCTTTAGGTGCAAAAGCCATGTTGTCTAATAATTGGCACAAATTTCCGAATTTTGCAAGCAAAATTTAACCGGACTCGTGATACCACTTGTTAGACTACTAGGCTAAACCACTTAGAAGGGGGGGTTGAATAAGTGGCTTCTTTAATCAACGGCAATTTTAAAAAATTATTTGATTAAAAACAATGCGCGGAAGCACCACCGGATCGGTAGTCTACTTTGCACCTTTTGACCAAAGGAAAGTTAGTATCGCCTTGAACGAATTAGGAAAATTACGGAACGATTAATGCAAGATATCCGAATTTAATTTGATTAACAAAAAACAGTCCCAAGCAAGTTTATATGGTTTGATTATCAAATTCAATCACAATCAAGCAAGAACCAATTGAATTTTTGTGAACCAATACGAACAACAAAAATTCAATCGATTAATCAAATTAACGAATTTAACGAAATTAAAAGAGAGATAAAGAGAGACACACGATTTGATTAGGGAGTTCCCCGGATTGCGCGTCGTCCACGCGTTTGTCCGAGTACGTCTCCCCCCAAATAACCAAACGGGTTATTTGAGAGTTTATAGATCAAAAACTTGATGAACAAATAGTGCACAGTTTACAATTGAAATCTATAATCCTATAGCAAGACAAAATGTAAACTAATGCGAATAACCTCGACACCCAACGGAACTTCACCCTCTGATTCCAACGATTCACCTCGTGCCAAACCGCACCCAATCGTCCAGCTGAGTCCTTCGTTCCTTGTTGTCGAATCCTCAAGACACGCACGATCTTGAATCACTTGAGAGAAACACTAAAACCTTCAACGCAATTCAACCCGATCACGATTCTGATTCACCGCGAACCGTATCGAACGTTATCACACAATTCTGCAATTTCTATTGAATTGATCCCATACTCAAATCCAATTTCGATTGCAAACTTGATGAAGATGATGAACTTGTGTTGAATCAAACCTTTGATGCAAATTCTCACTCAATTTGTACCCAAAGCGTTTTTCTGATCTTTCACACTAGTTTTCTCTCACTTGTTACAGTTACAAAGATCACACACATTGCTATTTAAAGAGAAAATAGAATGAGCAAATTTAGGCATAATTTTTCATACATGTATCGATACAAATGATCATTTGTATCGATACAAATGCTTTGACCAACGTTAAAAATTGGAAAAATTGACCTTTGTATCGATACAAACACGGGTGTGTATCGATACAAATATCAGAATCTTGAAATCTTGACTGATATGTATCTAAGCATACAAACATGCTTCGAATCATCTTGAGTTTTCTGGATTTTGAGAACAAACAGATGTGTATCGATACATGCAAGCATGCTTCGATACACAGGAGCTGTTCTGTCTCTGAGAGACCTCTTTTGTATCGATACAGACCATGTATGTATCGATACAAAATGCTCAAAATCAAGCAGAAGAGATTTCAGGACATTTGTATCGATACACCAATGTATGTATCGATACAAAATACCTAAAAGTCAGGTTTTCAAGGTTTTAGAAAATAGTTCTTTGTTGTCAAGTCATTTGTAATGTTGCCAAAATATGTTCAATCCTATTTTCATGTGTTTTGACAATTATTAAAACATGAGGATGAACTGGTGCACTTACAAGTTAGAAGTACGAAATTAAAATTTAAGGTCATTAGTTAAACATATCACATATGCCTGTTGTCCATATAAGCAATTATATGAGCATGACATCAAGAGTGACACCAAAAGCTAGGGTTCTTCCAAGGGCATTAGAATTGAGCATAATTCCCCATAAGGAATTAGTCAATTACTAAAGACTTAATTTCAATGGATTTAGTCAATACTTACTTTTCTCCATGGATTTGGGAGTTAATTTGCACACTATCACACTCAAAATTCTTGTATTTCTAAATTGAACATGTTACATAAAACCAATTGTATTTCAAAATTGAACATATTACGCAAAAACAACCTAAATTTTGAAGAGGAGGTCCCTGACACATAAATCTAAGAATCAACATACACCAGGAGCCAAAATGAATCTGCAAGAATAAGAAAACTGAAACCAAAGAGAATATATATGAGATAGAGTAAAAGAGAAGCAAGTTGGAATTTCAAGTATCTTTCCAATGTTTAATTACAATTTCAAGCATGAAGCATTTTTCTATGTTGAGGAAGGAAAATTCATATCACACATTTAGGAACATTTTTAAAAATAAAGGTTAAGGTTAAGCAAAATTATATACCTTGTATTCCTTTCTCTACTGCATCTTGCAAGCATGAGCAATGCAACCATCCTTTCATTTGTTGGCTAGCCTGCACCATAAGACAATTACACTACCTTGCAATAGCTAAATAGTTGCAAGGATATTAAATTCGAGTCAAACATTTAACTATATAGCAGATTCTATATCTATTGATCTATTCTTGAATGCATATAGCTAAATTTAAACAAATCATAAGTATGTCAAGAAAAATGATGTTACCAAGGACAACAAAATTAAAAGGATCTACATGCATCTAAGTGATCTAAATGTTGCATAAGAAACAAAGAGTTAACATAAGGAAAATTATACATTATAATATTTGTCCAATATGATATAGGTTCATCTCTAGCAACCAAAATTGCCACTCCTATTTCCTTTCTAACTCTTTATTCCTTGAAGTATAGTTGCACATCTCCATGAATTCATTGATGTCATAGTTACCCATTCAGTTATGAAAGAAACCATCAGTTCCCATTTTTTCTGTTCTAGACTTCAAAACCTCTTAACTATAGGCTTCAAAACCTCTTAGTCATTTGAGTGAGCTACAATGTTGAAAAGCTTTTTTAAATTAAATACCAGCTTGCTAATCATTGACGCCCAATAAATGAAAATTTATCATTCCTGTCAATAAAAAATAGTGTTAGTTCATCAAATTTAACCCCTATGTATGACATGTTATTCTTTGTTTTACTACAATTATTACTAATGCAACACTCTTAGGATTTGCAGAGTAAACCTCTTATTCTTAAAGTGGTTATGCTTTATATGCCAGGCCTGGATGCAGCTTTGCACCTGTCACTGTCGAAAGTGCTTCCTAATTTTAAAAAATCACGTGGCAAACCAAGACCAGTGCTTGAACTTAGGTCTATAGAAATTGCATTGAGTTGTTTTTTCCCCTCCAAATGTTGTATCCCTGCACTCAATTTTTTCTTTTTTGGTTAGCTGTGTGTGTTAGATAGTATGCAGACATTAGACGAACTCCTAACATGCAAGCCGAAACATTCACAAATGATAAAATAAAACAAATAAAGATGGTATGGCCTAAAACTTTGTCTTATAGTAACAGGCAGAACACATATTATTTTCCACCTTCAATTATTGTTCCTCACAATCTTTGCATTGCCAAAGGCTTCTAGGACAGGAAAGAAAAATTAATAGCAGGGCATCATAACCTGCAACATTCATCATGAATGTGAACCAAGAAATAGCAAAAAGAGCAATAGCTCTAACATGAATAATTCAAGAGTTCATTTGCATTTAACTTCACGCATGCACATTTTGCTAAAATCAAACTCAATAAGAAGCATAGACAATGTGATGCATATAAACAAAGATAGAACATACGTTGTTGCATAATGTTCGACCAAGACATGGCCAACCCCTAGTGCAGCATCACGAACTGAGCAAAAAGTAGCGTGTTCTCAGCACTCAAAGAGCAAAAAGTACATCTCATAACCAACCAACATACCTTTGGTAAAACAGTAGTAGATTTTTTTGTTTCATTTGCATTGCCTATATCCACAGTCCTTTTCTCCAAGTATTCCTTTTCAAGAAGTTCAGATGTCATGATCCCATCCCCGACACACCTAATGAAGACTGTTGAACAATATAATATACCTATCAAAATCATGAAAATAGAATAGACCCAAAATAGCATGGCATATAGAAAAACATAATACAACATATAAAAGCTTCATATCAAAGATTCATATATATTATAATACTACAATAATCGGTTGATAACAAAAATAAATCAAAGATAATCATTGTTCTCTCCATATCAAAGCTTCATATATTATTGAAAACAGAGACTAACTTGCCAAGTCTTCACAGCACGCTCAGTTCCACTTGAGAAGCTAGAGAACTCCATGTCTTCTTCACCCGAGTAAAACCCCAATTTTTGCAAAGCTTTCCTGTTGCAGCACAAAAATCGCAAAATCATAACATATAAATTCAATTAACCGATATCATTCTTCATAATTAACACCAAAAAAATAAAATAAAAATGGAACCTGCAACTCTTGAACCGCTTCTCCTTCTGAACCTGCTCGCAAAACGGTTGAGAAGCTAGAGAACTCCATGTCTTCTTCATCCGAATAAAACCCCAATTTTTGCAAAGCTTTCCTGTTGCAGCACAAAAATCGCAAAATCATAACATATAAATTCAATTAACCGATATCATTCTTCATAATTAACACCAAAAAAATAAAATAAAAATGGAACCTGCAACTCTTGAACCGCTTCTCCTTCTGAACCTGCTCGCAAAACGGTTGAGAAGCTAGAGAACTCCATGTCTTCTTCACCCGAGTAAAACCCCAATTTTTGCAAAGCTTTCCTGTTGCAGCACAAAAAAAATATCGCAAAATCATAACATATAAATTCAATTAACCGATATAATTCTTCATAATTAACACCAAAAAAATAAAAATAAAAATGGAACCTGCAACTCTTGAACCGCTTCTCCTTCTGAACCTGCTCGCAAAACGGTCCTCTTTTGAACCCTAACAGCAGGTTCCTCAACAACTACAATCTCCTTTTCGTCAACAACCTCAACTGTTTCCTTCTCCTCTTCCTCTCCATCTTCATCTTCCTCCTCAAGAACTAAATTGCTGATCTATAAATACAGATCGCTACACAAAATATTATATCAACACAACAATATAAAAAAAAACACATTTGCATAAACACAAACTTATATCAACACAACAATAGCCCAACGGGATCTGGCCATTCAGAGCATTCCCAGAATCAACAGGTCTATATTGATTTCCAGTAGCCTACATAGAATTGAAAAAAAAAATGGACTCAGCACCATAAGATCATTCAATTATATGTCACTACTCTAAAAACCAAACAAAAACCACAAACATGTCATTTTATCATCCCAAACTACTCTAATAATGATTGAAATGTCATACAAACACTACGAAAGCAATCAATTATGAATGGCGGTGAATATAATTAAAAAATTTACCTTCTTGTTCGGCTCAGGAATTTCCAACGCATTGGGTTTGGAATCTAATGACAACTTCTGCAGTTGCAGCAATTCAGCTCTTTCTGTGCAAAAAATAAAGTGAAGGAAACAAAATCAGAGAAAAAAATTTAACAAAATCCCCAAATCACAAAACCTTGTTTCAACTAAATAAAATTCAACTTCATTTAAAAAGTTCAATGAATAAATACAACAAAGCCTAAAAGATCACAAAATAAAATCAGTTTGATCTGATTAACCGTTCATAAAAACAGATCGAGAAATGAATAACACAACAAAGAAATTAAACGGTGAATAAAGATACGATATGCGGAATTTGCAACGGTAGCCATATTCAAATCAACAAAGAGATCTCGTTCTTTATTCTGAATTGGAAAAAATAATAATTCAAGAAACAGAAACCCCAAAAACGAATCTGAATCTGTGAGTCCAGAGCAGCAAACTCCGACAATAGAACAAAATTAACATGTAAAAATTACATGTAAAAAGAAATCTCAGTTCATTCAATCCGACAACAGATCAAAATCAAATTATAACAAAAAAATCTTGGCCTCTTACCTCACAACTTCACCCTTGCATTGTCCATAGTGCATGCATTAGAATTCTCTCCCATGGACTCAAAGCTGCAAAACCATCAAACAAAACATATAATAATTCAAAAAGTTTACTCATAATTCCCATCAAATCCAATATAAACATAGCATAATCTAAGATCAAAACGCATAAATATGACAAAACAACCTTAAAACACAACATAAGAAAACAATAAACAGAATTTGAGTTTATAACTCACAAAGATTAAAACTTTAAGCAATAAAATAGTGAAATCAACAAAGGTGTTCTCTAATCTTGAAGTAACAGCAACAACAAAACACAATAATAGAACATCAACAACATCAAATTCAAAACCAAAAACAGAACATCAACATTAAAAGCAACAAAATTAAAGAATGGGTTAGGGTCTGGAAATTGGAAGCTTAAGCAAATAAATAAAAAAGAAACAGGTGGAAACAAACCAGCATGGAGACATAACACAGGGAGAGAAAGAGATCTGGCGAGAGCTTGCGACGGCGGAGAGAAGAGGCGGGTACGACGGCGGTGAGAGAGTGAAACAGCAAGAGAGAGATAGAGAAGCAGCGTGAGAGAGAATGAGCACAAGAGAGAGAAACAGTAATGGAGTTTTGGAGGTGAAGAGTGAGAGAGATAAGCAGATTGAGAGATAGAAGAAGCAATAGAGAGAGTAAGAGAAAGGGGCTTTGTTCATCTTCTGTTCAATTGGTTGAAGTTGAGGTCCAATAGCATTTCATGCTCATACATAGATCACTTACTCATTGGATGAGTGTGTCATTCCACCACTGGCTACATGTGGCACATGGTAGATGGTATACTAAAGTCACATATGACATCATGCATTAGGGTTTAGGCAATGGCATTAGGGTTTAGAATCACCAGCTTTTAGTATAATAGATAGATAGATAGATTATAGATATTATGTATGGTGTATGGTGATAATTGATTACATCAAATATTATGTGTGGTTGAAAAAATAAATGAAGGGAATATATCGAAAAAAAATAATAGGAGAAAATGCATCGGAAAAAAAAAACACGCTGCAAAACAATTTAAGTATCCAGTTTGGTATGGTTTCATTTTTAAAAAACATAAAAAATCGAATCAAACCGAACCAATCAAAAGTTCATTAGTTCGGATATTTACTTCACCAAAAATCGATCCAAATCGGTCCAATTAGACTCCTAACTATAAGTTAAAATTTAAAGCTATGATTCACCAAAAGAAAAGAAATTGTTTGATTAAATTAAATTTAATAAAAATGCAATTTTGTAAACAATATTATTCACACCACAAATCTAGGTAGACACCACCTTGTAGTAACCACATATTGGGTCAAGCCCAATATCTCTAAAAGCAACAATAATAATAAAACATAATTAAAAACCAATGAAGACGATGTGACACCATTAATTGCAATCTACAATATCAAATTTTCATTTCCTATTTGTCAAGATTATAGATTTTATTTTATGTATGGTGTATGGTGATAATTTATTACATCAAATATTATGTGTGATTGAAAAAATAATAGAAGGGAATATATCGCAAAAAAAATAATAGCAGAAAATGCATCGAAAAAAAAAACACGCTGCAAAACGATGAAAGTATCCAGTTTGGTTTGGTTTCATTCATAAAAAATATCAAAAATCGAATCAAACCGAACCAATCAAAAGTTCATTAGATCGGACATTTACGTCACAAAAAATCGATCCAAACCGGACCAATTAGACTCCTAACTATGAGTTAAAATTTGAACCTATGATTCACCAAAAGAAAAGAAACTGTTTAATTAAATTAAATTTGATTAAAATGCAATTTTGTAAACAATGCTATTAACACCACAAGTCTAGGTAGACACCACCTTGTAGTAACCACATATTGGGTCAAGCCCAATATCTATAAAAGCAACAATAATAATAAAAAATAATAAAACATAATTAAAAGCCAATGAAGGTGATGTGACACCCTTAATTGCAATCTACAGTATTCAATTTTTATTTCCTATTTGTCAAGATTATAGATTTTATGCATGGTGTATGGAGATAATTGATTACATCAAATATTATGTGTGATTGAAAAAATAATATAAGGGAATATATCGGAAAAAAATATAATAGGAGAAAATGCATCGAAAAAAAAAACACGCTGCAAAACGATTAAAGTATCTAGTTTGGTTTCATTTTTAAGAAACATCAAAAACCGAATCAAACTTAACCAATCAAAAGTTCATTAGTTCAGACATTTACTTCACCAAAAATCGATCCAAGCTGGTCCAATTAGACTCCTAAGTCCTATCTATGAGTTAAAATTTGAAGATATGATTCTCCAAAAGAAAAGAAATTGTTTAATTAAATTAAATTTTTTAAAAATGCAATTTTGTAAACAATGCTATTCACACCACAAGTCTAGGTAGACACCACCTTGTAGTAACCACAAATTGGGTCAAGCCAAATATCTCAAAAAGCAACAATAATAATAATAAATAATAAAACATAATTAAAAGCCAATGAAGATGATGTGGCCCCCTTAATTGCAATCTACAGTATCCCGTTTTCATTTCCTATTTGTCAAGATTATAGATTTTATGTATGGTGTATGGTGATAATTGATTACATCAAATATTATGTGTGATTGAAAAAAAATAGAAAGGAATATATCGAAAAACAAATAATAGGAGAAAACGCATCGGAAAAAAAAACACGCTGCAAAATGATTAAAGTATCCAGTTTGGTTTGGTTTCATTTTCAAAAAACATCAAAAACCGAATCAAACCGAATCAAATCGAAACAATCAAAAGTTCATTAGTTCAGACATTTACTTCACCAACAATCGATCCAAACCAGTCCAATTAGACTCCTAATTATGAGTTAAAATTTGATGCTATGATTCACCAAAAGAAAAGAAATTGTTTAATTAAATTTAATAAAAATACAATTTTTTAAACAATGTTATTCACACCACAAGTTTAGGTATACACCACCTTTCAGTAACCACATATTGGGTCAAGCCCAATATCTCTAAAAGCAACAATAATAATAAAAAATAATAAAACATAATTAAAAGCCAATGAAGATGATGTGGCACCGTTAATCCCTTAATTGCAATCTACAGTATCCAATTTTCACTTCCTATTTGTCAAGATTATGGATTTTATGCATGGTGTATGGAGATAATTCATTACATCAAATATTATGTGTGATTGAAAAAATAATATAAGGGAATATATCAAATAAAAATAATCGGAGAAAATGCATCGAAAAAAAAACCCGCTGCAAAACGATTAAAGTATCCAGTTTGGTTTGGTTTCATTTTTAAAAAACATATAAAACCGAATCAAATCGAACCAATCAAATGTTCATTAGTTCGGACATTTACTTCTCCAAAAATCGATCCAAACCGGTCCAATTAGACTCCTAACTATGAGTTAAAATTTGAAACTATGATTCACCAAAAGAAAAGAAATTGTTTAATTAAAATTTGCAATTTACAGTATTCAATTTTCATTTCCTATTTGTCAAGATTATAGATTTTATGCATGGTGTATGGAGATAATTGATTACATCAAATATTATGTGTGATTGAAAAATTAATATAAGGGAAAATATTGGGAAAAAAAAATAATAGGAGAAAATGCATCGAAAAAAAAATCACGCTGCAAAACGATTAAAGTATCTAGTTTGGTTTCATTTTTAAGAAACATCAAAAACCGAATCAAACTGAACCAATCAAAAGTTCATTAGTTCATACATTTACTTCACCAAAAATCGATCCAAACTGGTCCAATTAGACTCCTAAGTCCTAACTATGAGTTAAAATTTGAAGATATGATTCACCAAAAGAAAAGAAATTGTTTAATTAAATTAAATTTTTTAAAAATGCAATTTTGTAAACAATGCTATTCACACCACAAGTCTAGGTAGACACCACCTTATAGTAACCACATATTGGGTCAAGCCGAATATCTCTAAAAGCAACAATAATAATAATAAATAATAAAACATAATTAAAAGCCAATGAAGATGATGTGGCCCCCTTAATTGCAATCTACAGTATCCCGTTTTCATTTCCTATTTGTCAAGATTATGGATTTTATGTATGGTGTATGGTGATAATTGATTACATCAAATATTATGTGTGATTGAAAAAATAATAGAAAGGAATATATCGAAAAAAAATAAAGTATAGTTAGGAGAATCGTATCTGAAACTGCAAAACGATTAAAGCAGCAATAATAATAATAAATAATAAAACATAGTTAAAAGTCAATGAAGATGATGTGGCATCCTTAATTACAATCTACAGTATCCAATTTTCATTTCTTATTTTTCAAGATTATAGATACAGAAAATTCATATAGTTAAACAAAAAAAAAAACACCCAAAAAATCAAAATTACAAACCTAATAATTGAAAAGAGTATTGCCCTTTATTCATAATTTTCATATCATCACGTAATACATTATACATGTTGCCCTATATAATTTTTTTTACACAATATAGTATTTTGTTTGAGATAATAATTGAAACAATACTAGAAATGAATATGAAAAGAAGCTAACATAGGGATAATTTTCATTGAACTTTCAACAAAGAGTTGCAAAACAAAAGGAATTGAGATGTGAAAAGAGAGTTTGGGGAGAGAAGAATAACAACTTCACCAATCACATAAAAATAAGAAATAACTCTTAGTTCACTATATATACTATCCATGTGGGATAAAATCCCTTATGTTCTGTTTGGTATAAGAGAAATAGAGAAGAGAGAGATATCAAATAGAGAAAGAGGAGAGAAACATCTGAAGCCCCGATACTCTAAAATTGGTGAAGTATCGTGTCCGATACGCACCCGATACCGATACTCTTCCGATACGTCCCGATACTCGTATCGGAAGAGTATCAGTTAAATCTTTATTTTTAAATAAAAAAATAATATCCGATACGTGTCCGATACTTCCCGATACTCGTATCGGAAAAGTATCGGTTAAATATTTATTTTTAAATAAAAAATAATATCCGATAGAATCCGTGTTTCCTAGTGAATGTCAAACTATTATTTTGTTACACGGGTAACTAACAATGTCTTTTTTTGGATAGTACTAATGATGTTGTATAATACTTAACTTAAAATGTATAACTTAAAATGTACTAGTGATCATTATTTTTTAGGACAATATTAATGAAACACAAATACTTAACTTAGTATTAATGATTTTAATTTATTATAATTAGTATTTTTTGTCTTTGTCACAGTTCAGAAGTCACTATGGTGTCCTACTATATAACAGGTTGTTTAAGTATTTGGGTTTGTCCCAAAATTCTAGTATAAGAATGAATGCTTTATGTTTTTAATTGGTCAGCTGCAGGACCTATATAATTGTCTGATATTGCTACAAGATGAACTTGTTGAAGAGGCTTGATGTCATGACTATTATATGTTTTTTGAGCTATTATATGTCTTTAGTTAGGACTGATGAGCCCTTGTATGTTGAGCCTCAAACTGTTTTGCTCTTGTGCAAGCTAATTGGCTTGTGTGTACTCTTTGTACAATGAACTATTGGCGTTTATAATAATAATAATTATAATAATTTTTTGTCTTTAAAAAAAATTTATCATTATTAATATTATTGTACATTTATATATTTAATTTTAAAATTAATTTTTAAATAACGTATCGCGACAGTATCGGATATGAATTTTTTAAAATTTTCACGTATCGGCGTATCGGTATCGTATCGTATCCGTATCGTGTCGCGTATCGGGGCTTCATGTTACATGACATTTCTCTTGTTTGGCACATGCAAGTAAGAGAGAAGAGAGATAAGATAGGCGTGGGACCCACTTATTTTTGTTTCTCTCCATGTAAGCGAAGAAAGAGCAGAGAAGTTGGTCATTCAATACTCTTTGATATTTATGCCCTTCAATTTAAGACACAACACACCATTTTTTTTTTGTCTTTTATGCTTTTGCAAGTTTGTTTTTTAACGTGCACAATTTCATTTACAATGAGTTGATATAAATAATAATTAAATAAATTATCTTAAATAATTAAATAATTAATTAAATTAATAAAAAAAAACAACTAAATAATTGATTTAATCAATTGATTGATTAAATTAAATAAATAATTAAATAGTTTTTATGATAAGATTTTTATTCAAGGGTATTGTTGTACTTTTAAAAATAATGAATGTTTCTCTCTTTCCTATTTCTCTTCTCTTTCTTTTATACCAAACAATACATCAAATCTACTTTATTTCTCACATCTTTCTCTCTTCTCATACCCTCTCTTATCTATTTCTCTCTTCGCACTTTCTCTTCACAACCAAACACACCAGTGTGATATTGGCTTTGCAATTCATACTACTCTTGCTCTTCCTTGATAGAATGACCTCCCTTTGTTTCTTGTGGGACCCTCCAATCCTCATTTGCTGACTCAACAGTTTCTAGACCCTTCTTTTCATTTTGTCTCATTACAATAATCCTTGTCCGTCAAATTCAAATGTTCTATATCATTTGCTCTCTTCTCTTATTTGGATTTTTTTTTAACAAATTTTTTGAGTTTGTTTTAAAACCAGTTTATATTCAAATTGATTTTAATTAAAACTAGTTTTTATTTGAATTGTTTTCAAATCTAGTTTTGAATTGAATTCCTAAACAAATTTTGATTTGAAATGCATGTCAAGTCGTGATTTTTAAATGCACTCCAGTTTTTATTTTATTTTTTTGTATGAATAATATTTAAAATCATGTTTTAATTATGATATTCAGGCTAGAGAGAACATAACATATGATTTTGATGAACCAGTTTTGATTTTAAATGCATTTCAAGTCATGTTTTTGAAATACATTCCAAGTTTTCTTGATTTTTTCATGAATCATTTTTAAAAATAGTGTTTTAATTTATTATGATAGGCTAGAGTGAATGTAACATATTGTGTGATTTGTAAGTCAGATCATAATTATTTGCATGATAGAAAAAATTACAAAAGAAATAAAAAATGTGGCTTTTTTTTTTTGATATTGATGAGGGCATCAGCCCAAAAAAAAAGAGATTAATGTGGCTTTAATTAAATAGACTATTCTTTTCAATTTCAATTAATTAGCAATCGGTAGTCAATAAGTTATTTAAACATCTTTAGATATCAAAGTAGTTATTTTTTTTTTTTGGTAGAGTAGTAGTTAATTACTAATACATTTTCAAACCTAAAAATGACTCTGAAAGGGAAGTTTGAGGTTACTTTGTTAAGAGCCAATGGGCTAGCCAAAAATGATTTTCTTAGTAAGTATATATACATATTACTCAATTTTGGATTAATCTTTCTTATTTTTCTTCTTCATATATTGAGTTATTTTCTTAGACCGATCATTATATCTTCATATCATTAAAAATGACATTTGTTGTTGGATTATATATATATGTTTGAAAAAGTTGTTTAATTTTCCCCTCAAAGTTAGCAATCATATTTATTTTTTACTAGCTAGTTTTAATCGTAATATATATGTTGCAACCACATAACTAAACTTAGCAATCATATTTATTTTGCAATGGATTGTCACTTAATTTTTTTTTTTTATAATTAAGCAGAAAACATAGATTCTTATGTCATTCTTAAGTATGCTTCGACACAAGTAAAAGCAAGCTGTGTAAGCTATTCGCCTACAGGTGTGATTTTTCTTCCTAATTAATAACTTTACCTTTTTATTAATTTGTTGTTTAACATAATATCATCCTTAATATTGTGTTTAGTATGTTATTGAATGATTATTGTTAATAACAGTTTCTAGGTTTTACTCATAGTGTTTAATATTTGATCATTGCATTGAGAGAGTACCGCTTATAATTAAGTCTTACAATTCAAATATTGGGGATTGATGGTGGCATGGTGCGCTTGATATCTTGTTTAAGTCTTTTAATTTATCAATAAAGTTTTACATGTCTCTATAATATGTATTGATGACATATTGACATGCATAATAAAGTTTTACATATTGACATGTCTCTCAGAAGATATGAGACAAGATTCCGCTGCTGCAACGTCTCTGATGTTCTAATGATTCTCTCCAAAGTCTAGTTGGCTGACTCCAAAGGTTATTTTAGCCACAATTTGCCAAAGGGGGAGATTGTTAGTGTTTTCAACCTGTAAGGTTGAGTTTATTTTAGGGTTGGCTTCATTTGTTAAAATAAGCCTTTGGTCCAGATGTGGTGACTGATGTGCACACATGTGGTACCTGAACTGAATGCCCTAAAAACGCGGCTTCAAATATTTGCGTGTGATCTTTGAAAAAGATTTGTTTTGAAACAAACATATTCACGCTAGCTTGCGCGCCAAGGAACAAGCTGAAAGATTGAAAAAGATTCAAAAAAGATTTAAAAAGGCCGGTTTGTTACTAGAAGATTCAAAAAGATTTAAAACAAACATATCTTTTGTTAAAAGATTGAGTTTGTTATTTGAAGAAAACGAAGGCCAGCTTTCAGGATCTCGCTCTATATAAAGAAGACTGAAGACATAGTTTTACTCACTGAATTTAGAATAATATTTTCTAGTCTTTAGATTTCAATCTTTGTCCCTGTAGTTTCTTGTTTCCATTGAGACTTGAACTTAGGGTTGTATTTAGCTCTTAAGCTTTTAAGCACAGAGCTGTTCCTTTTCTTGGTTCTAGTTTGAAACAAGATTTGGACTTTGAATCACTCAAAGCTTTGAAGCACGAGTTGGTTCTTTAGGTTAGGAGTGCGTCTCCATCATTGAGTTTGTAAAAATCCTTGTGAGGAGCAAGGTCCTTGTGAGGAGCAAGGTAGGATAGCTAGGAAGTGACTGGGGGAAGTCATATCTTGTGAGGAGCAAGGTAGAGTTTGCACAAGGTAGTGTCTAAGCGAGAGGTTGTAAACGGGGGAGTTTAGCTTTGAATTAGAGCTATCATAGTGGATTCATTCCTGGATTGGTATCCTCCAGACGTAAGTGCGCTGCACTGAACTGGGTTAACAAACTCATTGTGTTCTTTATCTTCTGCACTTTATTCTTCCTTGTTCATCAAGTTATCGTATGTCTATGATGTTGGCACATTAGGCAACACATCGTATACCTAAACCTTAACGTGTTCCACATCACGCTGCACATCTATAACTTGCTACCGGAATTTCAATTGGCATCAGAGTAGGCACCCTGTTCTGCTTTAGGGTGAGCTCCAGGGAAGATACTTTCCGAAACAATGGACAAGGACGGAACTTTGGTCAGCAAACCACCTCTTCTGGATGACACAAACTATGATTATTAGAAATCACGCATGGCTGCTTTCTTAAAATCATTGATAGTAGAACTTGGAAAGCAGTGCTAAGAGGTTGGGAACATCCCAAAATCAAGGATGCTAATGGAGCTGATACAGAAGAACTCAAACCAGAAGAAGATTGGACTTCAGCAGAAGATACACTAGCTCAAGGCAACAATAAAGCTTTAAATGCATTATTCAATGGAGTTGACAAAAACATGTTCAGACTCATCAAACAATGCACCGTTGCCAAAGATGCTTGGGAGATTCTCAAGACAACCCATGAAGGAACCTCCAAGGTAAAAAGCTCAAGACTTCAACATCTCCACTCAAAATTTGAGAATCTCAGAATGAAAGAAGAAGAGACTATATATGACTTTCATATGAGTGTTCTTGACCTAGCAAACTCCTTTGATTCCTTGGGAGAAAGGCTATCTGATGAGAAGTTGGTAAGAAAAATTCTCAGATCTTTGCCAAAGAGGTTTGACATGAAGGTCACAGCTATTGAAGAAGCTCAAGATATTGCAAGCATGAAGGTAGAAGAGGTAGTAGGCTCTCTTCAAACCTTTGAGATGAACTTTAGTGAAAAAGTTGAGAAGAAAGGGAAAAACATAGCCTTTACCTCCAACACTGACAGTAAGGAAGCTGATGACGACCTTGACACTAGAGAAGATCTCTCAGACGAAATAGTATTGCTTGGAAAACAGTTCAACAAAATACTGAAGAGAGTAGATCGAAGATCAAGGAGGAATGTGGAGCACATCCAGCCCAACATCAGCAAACAAGGAAACACCTCAGCAAAATCCATGACAGAAGAAGATAAGGGTGTTCGATGTTTTGAATGTGAGGGTTATGGTCATATCAGATCTGAATGTGCCACATATTTGAAGAGACAAAAGAAGGGTTTAGCAGTATCTTGGTCAGATGAAGAGAACTCTGACAACGAGTTGGAAGATATGACTGCAAACCATGTAAGGGTAACAACTGATGTGTGCCTCTCTGACAATGACTTTTCTGATGATAAACTCACTTATGAAGAAGTAGTCTCCATGAACAAAGACTTGTGCCTCAAAATTGATGAATTGTGCAGAACTCTGGTAGAACAAAATTACGATATCATGCGACTGAAGCTTGAAAAGCAGGAGCTACAAAAGAAGATAATCAACCTTCAAGAAGAAATCAAGCAACTGTCATTCAATCTTGAAAGCATGACCAAATCTGTTAGAATGATGGGCATTGGAACGAAGAAGCTAAATGAAATCCTTAGCAATCATCTTGATGACCCAACTGAAGTAGGATATGGAAAGACTTACAGCAAAAAAACTCTACAATCAAGTTTTGTTCCTGCACATCAGAGACACACACACAGGAAGAAGTCCACTGCTATAAAATGTCACTACTGTGGAAAGAATGGTCATAAAAAATCCTCCTGTTATAAGTGATAAGTGTCAAAAAGTAGTTAATTTATATGTTAAATTAAGGCACTTATTAACTTATTCTACAAGTTATTTATACAAAATTCCCCAATAAAATGTAAATGTTAGTTTTTACTAGCAAATTAGTATTTTAGCTATTTTCACTTATTTCACTTCACTTTTTGTAGGTTTTTATGAACCTAATGATAAGTGTTAATTTTACTTCAAATCTATAGTAACTATTATATATTAATTATATTATTATTATTATTATTATTATTATTATTAGTATTATTATTATTATTAATATTATTATTAGTAGTAGTAATGTTTATTTATGTTTGCAAACTAATAGATTAACAAGAGAAGTGAAAGACGAGACAACTACAAGTAGCCTAGAAAGAAGAATCAGTAGAGGCAGTCAAGTGGCAAGTAAAACAAAGAAACAAGGGCGGTGAAGTTTTTGACAGCAGATCAATTGCATCAATTGCATACTTAAGGCTGAAGTCTCCAAAGGCTATAAAAGCATGCTTCAACCATCCCATTAAAAGGGAGATACACGCCTAACAACACATAAACTCAGACAAGAATTTTAGGAGCTAAGTGCAAGGAGATTTTGAAGGTGGATACACTAATCTTGTTGAGGAATCAACTTTTGATGTTCATTCATCTAATTTCTCTTCATCTTTGTAAAGTTCTCATGTCTATGGGTAACTAATTTCTCTATTGTTGGGATTAGATGTAAATTACTCTATTAGTATGTATTTATCTTGATCATGGTGTTATATTGGTTTTAGTTCATTAATCAATCTTGATATTATCCTTGTTGTTATTGTTAAATCTTTGATTTGAATTGTTATAGGAATATACTCTTTAAATCTTGAATTAGGATAATATCTATTAAATTCTAAACTCTAGGAATAGATTTAGGTTTAATATTCACTTAAAGTATTGGGTTTTATTACTATTGTATTGATTAATAACTCGAGGGATCGGGGATTAATAGGTACAGTAGATTTCTCGGCGTTATCTGGGAACGAAAACGTACGAAGAGCAATACGTGATAAAATTGATTAATAGTTAAAACCGATATAACTGCTCAAGGAAATATATATGAACGAGGAATTGAATCTAATCCCGACAATATTTTCTCTCTGATATTTGCATCATCTTTTACCGCAATTTAGTTTACAAATTTGCAAGTCTTAATTTCGTTACTAAACATCTCAAAACCTTTACTTAAAATCATAATTAATTGTTGAACGACATTGATATCTCACTAGTCCCTGTGGATACGATATTACAAACATACTTACTTTTGGTACTACATCAAGGAATTTCTGTTTCTATTTCTTCAACATCTTCTATTGTCGAAGAAACAATGATTGAACAAGTAGACCCACCAGAGGGCAATGCTATGCCCTGCCACAACAGTCCACGACGACTGGCTCACCTTGCAAGACCACAAAGAGGAGCCAGACAGACTGAGATGAAAACAGGCTACCTCCAACTTTTATATGCTAATCCTTTTGCAGGTTTACCACATGAGGATCCATATAATCATCTGGTCAAGTTCTATGAGATTGCTGGTTCACTTGGGACTACTGAAGCAGAGGAAGAATCTGCATACAAAAGAGGGTTTCCACACTCGTTGATTGGTAAAGCAAAGGATTGGTATTTAGATCAACCTCCTGCAGTCATGACAAATTGGAATACTCTTGAAGAGAAATTTCTTGAAAGATTCTTCCCGCATCATAAGTTCATGGAAGCCAAAACATCTATTGCCGTGTTTTCTCAAGGTTCAAATGAAACACTTTGCGAAGCTTGGGAACGATACAAATCAATGTTACGGAAGTGCCCCAATCATGGCTTTGATGAATTCACTCAAATTCATATCTTCCGCAACGGACTTCTGCAACAATCAAAGCTTCTATTAGACGCCACAGCTAGTGGTTCACTATTATCACTAAGTGCCACAGATGCAACAGCAATCATTGAGAAAATTGCACTAAGTGATCATCAAGGCGAATACAACAGAAATCCGTCACAAAGAAAGCCCGGAGTGATTGAACTTGGCACTTCAGATGCTATGTTGGCTCAGAACAAGTTTCTTACAAACACGGTGGAGGAACTTTCGAAACAAATGTCTAAACTGATTAGTTTGCAGGAAGGTTCAGGTAAAACCAAGCAAGTTGCATCTTGTGAACTATGCACTGGTAATCATCCAACTGGTCATTGCCCTCCCGTAACTGAAGAAGTGAATTATATGGGTAATCAGCAAAGACAACCACCTTATCAGAACAATGCAGGCTATCAAAGGGGTGGAAATTCAAACAATAACCAAAGTTGGAGACAAGATGCAGGACCATCAAACGACAACAACCATACAATAACTTCAATCAATACCCACCTCAACAAGATCATAATCAAAAGTTGGAAGATACATTGAATCAATTCATGCAAATGTCAATGGCTAATCAGAAGAATACCGACGCATCCATCAAGAATCTTGAAACACAAGTCGGACAAATAGCAAGACAATTGGCAGACCAACAAGGAGGAGCATTTACAGCCAATACACAAACCAATCCGAAAGAACATTGCAAAGCTGTGACAACAAGAAGCGGTAAGGTAGTTGGTGGAGGTATAGGTGATAATCTTGAGGTGGAGAGGAAGGTTGTTGAAGAACATGAGAAGGAAGAAGAAGAGAAGGAAGAAATTGAGAAGGAGGCGGATAATAATAATGAAGAAGTAGTTGAAAAAGAAAATGAAGAAAAAAATCAAGGCGTAGTTGAAAATGAGGAGTTGGAGAAAAAGAGAAGTGATGTGGTGAAGGAAAAGGGAAAAAAGAAAGATGTTGTGAAGAATGTGCCAACTCAACATCTACCATATCCACATGCTCCAACAAAGAAAGATAAGGAGCGGCAATATGCAAGGTTCCTTGATATTTTCAAAAGATTGCAAATCAACATTCCATTCTCGGAAGCCTTGGAACAAATGCCGACATATGCAAAATTCATGAAGGATATTCTTTCAAAGAAGCGAAGGTGTGATGGTGAAGAAATAATTCAACTTGATGCGAATTGTAGTGCAATCATCCAAAGAACATTACCAAAGAAAGAGAAAGATCCGGGAAGGATTACATTACTGGTAGCCATAGGCAATATCAATGTCGGCAAAGCACTCATTGATCTTGGTTCAAGCATCAACCTCATTCCATTGTCAGTTGTCAAAAGGGTTGGTGATTTGGATATGAAGAATACAAGGATGACCTTACAACTAGCCGACAAATCTGTCGCACGTCCGATTGGAATAGCTGAAGATGTTTTGGTTAAAGTTGATAAATTTTTATTTCCAATTGACTTTGTGGTGATGGATATTGAAGAAGATGATGATGTGCCTCTGATTCTTGGAAGGACATTTATGCAAACCGCAAGAATGATGATTGACCTTGATGATGGGTTAATGAAAGTTCGAGTTGAAAATGAAGAGGTCAACTTCAATTTGTTTTAAGCCATGAAGCATTCCAAAGACAAGGGAGCTTGTTTCAAGATGGATGCAATAGATGAAGTGATCATGAATACAAGAAAGCAACTGCATATGCCGACACCTCTAGAAAGAGCTCTAACAGACGCACTGAATGTTATTAGTGCGGAAGAAAAGGAAGAAATAGAGGAATGTTTGAAGGAGCTGGATTCATCGAAGGAAGTACATCATCACAAAGCAAAAATGGAGGAGTTGAAAGACGAGTCAAAGGTCAAGGAGACTGAGACAAAACTTGAATTGAAAGATATACCATCACATTTAAAGTATGCGTTTCTCGAAGAAGATGGTATCAAACCTGTCATTATAAGCAGCTCCTTGTCATGCAAAGAGGAGAAGAAGTTGATTGATATTCTCAAGAACAACAAAGATGCAATAGGGTGGACATTATCCGATTTAAAAGGGATAAGTCCGTCATATTGTATGCACAAAATCATGATGGAAGACAACTTCAAACCGGTAGCACAACCTCAACGCCGCTTAAATCCAACAATGAAAGAAGTGGTGTGAAAGGAAGTAGTGAAGTTACTTGAAGTCGGGATGATTTATCCAATTTCGGATAGCGCGTGGGTGAGTCCGGTTCAAGTAGTTCCCAAGAAAGGTGGTATGACAGTGATAAAAAATGAAAAGAATGAATTAATTCCAACAAGGACCGTCACGGGCTGGAGGATGTGTATCGATTATAGAAGATTGAATCAAGCTACACGTAAAGATCATTTTCCACTGCCATTCATGGATCAAATGCTTGAGAGATTATCCGGCCAAGCCTTTTATTGCTTCCTAGATGGCTATTCCGGTTACAATCAAATCACCGTGAATCCGGAAGATCATGAATAGACCGCATTTACTTGTCCATTTGGTGTTTTTGCTTATAGACGAATGTCGTTTGGATTGTGTAATGCGCCTGCAACCTTTCAAAGATGTATGCAAGCAATTTTCTCGGATTTGATTGAAAAGTGCATTGAAGTATTCATGGATGACTTCTCTGTGTTTGGAGCATCCTATGATATGTGCTTGAAGAATTTGGATATTGTGCTGAAGAGGTGTAGAGAAACAAACTTGGTATTAAATTGGGAGAAATGTCACTTCATGGTTACCGAGGGTATTGTGCTCGGTCTTAAAATTTCTTCCAAAGGGATTGAAGTTGATAAGGCGAAAATTGATGTGATTGGAAAGCTCCCACCACCAGTTAATGTCAAAGGAGTACGAAGTTTTCTTGGTCATGCCGGGTTTTATCGACGCTTCATCAAGGACTTCTCAAAGATCTCAAAGCCATTGAGCAATTTGCTCAACAAAGATAAGTCTTTTGATTTTGATCATGAATGTTTAATTGCCTTTGAATGTTTAAAAGAAAAATTGACATCCGCACCGATAATCACCGCACCAAATTGGACACTTGATTTAGAATTAATGTGCGATGCTAGTGATTATGCGGTGAGAGCTGTCTTAGGCCAAAGAAAGAGCAAAATTTTTCATGATATACATTATGCAAGCAAGGTTTTAAATGAGGCACAAATTAATTATGCAACAACGGAGAAAGAATTGCTTGCAATTGTATATGCATTAGAAAAATTTCGATCTTACCTCATTGGTTCCAATATTGTTGTTTATACTGACCATACAGCAATCAAGTATTTGATAAACAATGCCGATTCAAAGCCAAGGCTCATACGATGGATGCTCTTATTACAAGAGTTTGACTTGGAGATCAAAGATAAAAAAGGATCGGAGAATTTGGTGGCGGATCATTTGTCTAGATTGGTGAACAATGAGGTGACACAACAAGAAAAGGAGGTGCTGGAAGAATTTCCGGATGAGAAGTTGCTTATGGTGCAAGAAAGGCCATGGTTTGCCGACATGGCAAACTACAAAGCAACGGGATTGATACCGGAAGACTTCAATTGGCAACAAAAGAAGAAATTTCTCCGTGATGCAAATCAATTAGTGTGGGATGATCCGTATCTTTTTAAAATTGGAGCGGATAATCTTTTGAGGAGGTGTGTATCAAGAGATGAAGCTCGGAGTATCATGTGGCATTGCCACAACTCGCCATATGGTGGACATTAAAATGGTGAAAGAACGGCTGCAAAGGTTCTTCAATCCGGCTTCTATTGGCCTACTCTATTCAAAGACACATTTGAACATGCTCAACGGTGTGAAAACTGTCAAAAAGCAGGAGGAATTTCAAGAAGGAATGAGATGCCTTTGCAAGGTATCTTGGAAATTGAAGTTTTTGATTGTGGGGAATTGATTTTGTTGGGCCATTTCCATCATCATTCTCAAATGAATACATTTTGGTGGCCGTTGATTACGTGTCCAAATGGGTGGAAGCGATAGCATCACCAAAAGCCGATAGCAAGACGGTGATCAAATTTCTAAAGAAGAACATTTTCACCCGTTTCGGAACACCAAGAGTTCTCATTAGTGATGGAGGATCCCACTTTTGCAACAATCAACTAGCCAAGGCATTGGAGCATTATGGAGTGAAGCACAAGGTTGCAACACCATACCATCCTCAAACAAATGGCCAAGCCGAAGTGTCCAATAGAGAAGTGAAAAGAATTCTTGAAAAGACCGTATCATCATCAAGGAAAGATTGGTCATTGAAGCTTGATGAGGCGTTGTGGGCTTATAGAACTGCATTCAAATCACCTATCAGTCTCACTCCGTTTCAAATGATATATGGAAAATCTTGCCACTTGCCGGTTGAATTGGAGCATAAAGCGTTTTGGGCGCTTAAATTTCTGAATTTTGATCAAGAGCGAGCGGGGGAAAAAAGAAAGATTCAATTGCATGAATTAGAGGAAATGAGGAATCAAGCATATGAGTCCTCAAAGTTATATAAAGAGAAAGTCAAGAGCTATCATGATAAGCGGATCATCAATCGAAACTTTAAGCCGGGACAAAAAGTCTTATTGTTTAATTCAAGACTAAAACTCTTTCCCGGAAAGTTGAAATCCAAGTGGTCTGGTCCGTTTATAATCAAAGAGGTAAAGCCTTATGGAGCAATTGAAATAGAGGATGTTGAATTAAAGCGCAGCTGGACTGTTAACCGACGAGAAATGCTAGTATAGGCACAAGCCTAAATAAATTATCCTTAGGCACACACACATAGTTTTGAAAAACTAAAGATAAAAGAAATAATTGATGTGATTATTTTATTTTATTTTTATTTTTTCTTATGCATGTATGTGTGCCCAAATATATTTTTCTTGGGTTTGTGCCCATCTAAGAATTGCTCTTAACCGACATAGGTTGAAACCATACTTTGGTGGCGAAATTGATCGGCTTGCCACAAGTGTCTCACTTGTCGATCCTTGAAATCACAAAGAAAAGGCGTCGAGCTAATGACGTTAAACAAGCGCTTTTTGGGAGGCAACCCAAATTTCTATCCCTATATATACTTTTGTTTTTCTCAAGTTTTTAAGTTAATTTTATAATTTTGTGTCATTATGCGAAGTATGTGTTCTTATGTGCTTTATGTCACATTGTTAAGTATTTACTTTTATATGTTTGCTTAGTGTGATTTGCTAAATATTTTATGTGTGCTGGTTGTTGAATTTTGATTTTTAAGTTATAATGGTGAACATGATAATGTGAGAGTGTTCTTGCTATAGAAATACATTTTCTTTGTAAGAATTTATGCATTTTGAGTTTGAAAAAGTGTTCTGGTGTGTTTGAGTGTTTTGGTGTGAACAAATATGAATTTATGCATTTTGCCTTAATTTGAAAAAAGAAAAAAGAAAAAAAAAACTGGCTGGGCAGGCGCTATTTTTTTCCAGGCAGGCAAAAGAAATAACAGGTCAATTTTGTTTACATATCTGTTAAATTCGCCTGCCCACATATGCACTCGGCAGGCGAAATGTTAAGTTTTATTTTGCTGGGGAGGCAAGAATATAGGGCAGGCAGGCAAGATTTTTTTTTTCCAATGGAACATACGTAATCCTGTTTCTCTCTTACTTCTCAAACATATTCAAACCCTACAACTACTCTCCTCTCATGAATTTTGATCCCTTTTCACTCAAACTCCTCTGAATTTCTTCCTCCCATTAACAAGATTTTATCATTATACTCATTCCTCTCACAATTATTCACAAAGGGTTTTACTTCATCTATTTCTTCATCTTTTCACAAGTAAGTCTCTTCTAATACTTTAATGTTCATGTTCATGACTCTTGAAGTAGGTTTACTTACTTTGTGAATTAGGGATTCAATATACATGGATTAGGAACTGATGGTTTTTCACTCTTCATGGAAAACGAAATTAGGGTTTATAATCCCTCTTTTTTTTTTTTGGAAAATCGTTGTTTGTGTGTGGATTTGCAGGTTTAAAGTGTGTTACTTGGTTAATTAGACAAGAACAGGGCTGGTTTGTTTTTCTCATGTTTCCTTGCTTCACCTTTTCATGAAACTTGCGTTTTTCATCACAACAATTACACTTGTTGGATATGCTTGGTTATGTGATGAATTACAATGTAAAAATTATTATTATTTTAATATATATATTGTCTTTTGTTTTCATAGCCAAACAAAGCATGAATGGTGTGATGGTGCTTTCACTAAAACTTGTTAATCACTTCCCTGTTATAATCTTCTTGAATTAGTGGTCACTTGTTTTTAGGAACTTTGATAATATGAACCAAGTGGAGAATGCCTTTTATTTGTAACATTAATTATCACTTTTGTATGTTAACTGATATGTCATTGTTCCCATAATTTTGTTATTTTTAGATGGCACCCAGGAAAGACAAAAACCAACATACATCAAGCAAGAAGCGACGCACTAGTGCGGCAAGTTCCTTAGGTCCAGTAGAGGAATTTGATACACAAAGGTTCCAAAACATGGAATGTCAAAAGAAGTTTGAATGCCTTCAACAAAGAACCATAATTTTTGAAAGGTCAATTCAACTCCAACCATTAGAATATGAGAACATTCAGGAGGAAATAACCAGAAGGAATTGGGTTTTACTAGCTACTCCTCCACATGAAATCAACTTGGATATAGTCAAAGAATTTTATGCAAATGCTACCATTAACCCGAAGCAGCCGAACCTCCGCCAAACATTTGTCCGAGGAAAAAGCATTCCATATCATGGCGAGGCTATCAACAGATATTTGGGGGTCCGATGGTTGCTTCCAGTCAGTTCTGATTTCCATGGCCGGACGGAGCACTCAGATTTTGACATTGCAGAAGTAACTCGAGTTCTTTAGGTACCAGAAAGGTCATTTCAATTTAACACTCAGGGTCAGCCTCATCGAGTTAATAAAAAAGATATGAATGAGCTTGCAAAGATCTGGACCACTTTTGTTTGTGCTAATATCATGCCTACCGCCCACATATCGGATCTGCCGATATCCAAAGCTTATTTAATCTGGTCTATCATAGCAGGGATTGATATCAATATTGGGAGAGTGATTTCAGAGGAACTCAACCATTTTGTCTTAGGCTTAGCCGATCCAACTAAGGGAAAAGATGTTTGCAGAGGATTAGGCTTTCCGGCTTTGATTACTGGGCTTTGTAAACACAATGGGGTTCAAATGACTGGTCCTTACCATGGCAAACTAAAGAATCCCATTACTTTGAAATACATAAAAAGTCATTGCAAAGTATCTGAGCTTGTAGTTGAAGCCCCACCAGCTCCACCAATTATGACTCCATATCAATCACTTGTGATGGAAAGATTTAATCATGTAGAGTTGCAACAGGCTGCTAACCACCGAGCAAACACATTTTTTAATGATTATATGTGCAGGTTTACTATACATATGCAGCAAGGCGCAACAATTCCTTTTGCTTGGCCTACACCTGAGGTCTTTGCTGCATTTGTTAAATGGCCTGGGGTCAGTCCACATGTACTGTAACATCCCAAATTTTATTTGATAGATGTGACATCCCAAATTTTATTTGATAGAAGAAAATTAAATAAAATTAATTATTGGAGTTTAATCGGAGTTAAGTGATCCAAAATAGAAATAGAGAATTTGAAGGATATGAGTTATTTAGTAGCAAGTGGAGGGGCACAATGGGAATTTGGCCATAGTAAGGTTTTAAGAGGAGACTAGTACTCATCCATTTTATTTTTCACTTACTGAACTTAGAATCAGTAAACTTCCACTCCCTTCTTGCTCTCTCTCACGCCACCTCCATAACCAAGAACAACTCTAAGCTTCTCAAGCTTCAATCTTAAAGTAGTTTCCACAAATACAACATGCAATTCACCTCTTACACTCATGTTATGATAAGAAACAATGATATGAGGCTTCAATTTCTCTTTACCCCCTTGTCTCTTCTCATGTCACAAAACTCCATTTTATCCCAATTTCTCCACTCTAAATTCATGCATGTTCCATATACTGTGCTACTGGGAGTTTCTAAGTGCAGAGAATCAAGGTAAGAAGAACGAATTTCCACACTTCCTCTCTAATTCAATCTTGACCTAAAACCCCTTTTCTTTGTTTATCATCTTAAATCATAAACTATCCTTGGTTCTTGCATGTCCTTTATTGTTGAGATGCGCTGGAGAGTGTAAGACGGAACCCTATTGGTTTAAGTAAGGCTTATGGAGAGATGGCAGCAGGAGCTGCGATCGTTGTTGTTGCAGTATCGCGGAGCTCGCTGCAGCGAGCTAGTACTCGCTGTAGCGAGTATGTCAGTACTCCAGGCTGCTGTTCTGTTATGTTTCTCCCATGTCTGTATCCCCTTTTTAACACTTGGTAACCCATTCCTAACCTTTATTCTACCCTTCTCAGTTTATGTAAAGATGATTCCATTTCCTTGATTTTAGTAAGCTCTCAACCATTCACAATTCCATTCTTTTTCATCTTAAAAATCATGAGCACAAGTTGGAACTCAAGTCAATTCTGTTGAACAAGTGTATGTGGCTGTAGCAGAGCTCCTGAGTAAGGTTAAAGCCTCATTGCAAGGTGGGTTCTTAGGTTCTAAACCTTAGAAAGTTATTTAGAAAGCTTAGTCCCCCAAAGATATGTTTTGTATGCAAACATAGGTATTTAGGATCAATTTAATAAAAGAGCAAGAACAAATCCCAATTCTTGCTCCTATATAACATATTTTATATTATTGAACTTGTTTATAACTGATTGCATGGAGACTGTAGGTGGTTTTATTCTGCAAAACAGGGGCTTTCACTGACAAGCTCGCCCCAGCGAGCACTCACACGCTGCAGCGAGTGGTTGATGCCTGTATGGCTCGCCAGGCGAGTTTCTGACTCGCCAGGGCGACTGTTACTGTTTTGTCAGCACATAAGCTCGCCGTAGCGAGTAGGAGCTCGCCGTAGCGAGTTTAGCAGGGACAGAACCTGCATATTTTACTGTTTTAAAAATTATTAAACACTCGTTTTATGTCCGAATGCAACTGGGATTTCATGAACATGTTTAAAAGTGTAAAATAGGTTATATAGTTAGAGATTAATATGTATATTTAATTTTATCAGTAATGTAACATGCTTAGGATACCCTGGGTGGGATATATTGGTTAGAACTGTTTAAACTCATTAAAAATTAAATGGCTGCTTTATGCCGTGATTAAAGAATTCCTCTGAATTCTCATCATTTTATTATGTGAGCCAACGTCGGAATCCGAGCCTCTGTTTCGGTAGTACGCAGAGTCAGGCACCCGAGACCGGCTTGCCTCGGCGTGTCTTTGAAGAGTAATTGACAAGATTGATAAACGTGTTACACCTTTATTCATTGTTATTAATATTACTCTTAATTGTAAAACAGATTGAACTTAGATTATTACACTATCTAGGTTCCCCCGGTGTAGTCACCATTAGGAGGGTAGTAGGACTCACTGAGGCTTAGTAGTCTCACCCCACTCCAAATCAATTTTTTTTTAGGTAAACAGGTTAATTGAAGCAAGGACCAGGTGGGAGCTGATGATTGGAGCTGAGCTTGGATCATCGGATTAGGAGATTTTAGTCTTCCCCTTGTTTTAGTTTTATCTGTGTATCTTAGAATCTTATTCTATTTCCGCTGTATTGTTACGTGTATCTTTTGTTGTATACAATTCTTGTAATTCAGTTGTTATCTCGTATAATTTAATGTACTCAGTTGTCAATTATTATGTCTTGATTAAATATTCTAGATATTTTAGTTGGGGTGTTTATAATTGGTATCAGAGCAGGTCGATCTAGTATCGGACCTTGCCGTGAGTCATCTCAATTCCTTCCTAAGTAATACAGACCCTTTAGATCTGAACTGTTTACGCTGAAACCATCGCGTGCTGAGCCTGATCAACTCAGTATTGTGTATGGTAGACAGGGTATTATGGTTTAGAACTGGAGTGAACTCTGAAATTCCAACGTGAAACCCGTAGTGAAGCTGCAAAGAAAGAGCATTCGTCGAAAGGGACTCTTATAAGTAGATATTGGGACGATGGCAAATGGTGCCACAGAAGTAAGTTGTGGATGGCAAGCGATGAAAGCAAGTGTATCTTTATGCTGAGATGCTTAGTGCATAACAGTATTCCACTGGCACTATGTGTCAGCTAAACTTCCTGAACCTAGAATTAACCTTATCCTGCTGAAAGCCTAAATTCAGCCAAGTTTAATTGACGGAGTAACGCCCAATACTAGTAGTAGTAAACCAAAACTCTTTCCTGGATAGATAGCTGTTCAGTACAAGCGAGAACTTCACATGTGTTAGCAAAACTTAGTAATACCTCATACCTGTCCCATTAACTTCCAAGATTATCCAACCTTAGCATTCTCAAAGGAATGAGTACTCCCTTTCTAATATGAACCTATATTTAAACTCAACCACTAGAGATTCAGTTTTAGCCTAGAGGATAGGACCCTTTTATTAGCAGTATCGTACTCGAGAAAACGTCTTAGGTTCAACCACCCTAATGTTCCTAAAGTAGCAACCCAATGTAGTGGACCAAATAGCTACCTTGGCAATAGAACTTCCAAATGGACTATCTAGATTTGAGAAACCAAAATTAGGACTTAAGTACATTCCATTATCCCTTCCAGTTATCTTGTTAGACAAACCACTAGTATGCCTTAACTAAGTTACTTCGACCCTTCAAATTCAAAACGATATTCCTGCACCACCAATGAGAGTCAAGCTTAGATTAGTAAAACAATTAGAGGTTACTTCCTACTACACCAGTCATTAACAGTATGCCCGAAAATCCTTAGAGACCCAAACCCTGATTAGGCTACAGTTGGGAGTCCTTACTAGCATTATCAGAACTCTTAAGTCAGAATTCCTGGAACATCATCACTTAGTTACTATAAGACGTCAAATTCAGCGTTACCAACCATTTAGAAAGTTCTGTAGGATTAGTTGGAGCAGAACACCTGTACTTTAACAATTCCTTACCACAAACTATTGACTTAACATTTACGATGCTATCATTAGATGCCAGTAAAATAGGGTCAGTCAACCATCTTATACCGGGAATCACACCAAACCAGCATGAGTTAAGTTTTTGGTAGAACAACAATTAAGAATTACTTTTAGCACAATAAGTCACCAAAGTTGACTCGTTGATTCTTACCCTTAGACAGTGTAGAGACCGACAACTTAGCTCAATAGTAGTCTGACTTTTAACCAAACAAATCTGTAAACCGTTTAGCTAAAGAATCAATAGGATTAGTTAACCATACATTGAGGAATGACATTCAGTTACCATTGGACTAGTAATTCTGTATTATGGACCTATTAGTTAACCGATTTAAGAGTGGATAGAACCAAACATATTCTATCACTACCTTGGAACCATACATTAGAAGACGCAACATGATTAGATTCACGAGTAGTAGTTTCTATTAAGGACACCAATCACCTAGACTAATCATTTAGGTATATATTAGTTAACCAGAGACAAGTAATTAAGTTTAACCTTAGATTCAGCCAGCCGCCGACACTTCACATGTTCAGACCTGTCAGCCAAAGACTATTAGAATCAGTTAAATCTTCCTTTGAGAGCGTTGTCAGCAAGAAACGTGAGTGAAAACCTAGTTGTCCTAACCTGAGAGCTCTGACAGAAGAAATATAATTATGGAACATCAGTTTGGACCCAATAAGAGACCAATCTTCAATTACCTTTCATTCATTCCGGATCCTCTTTCAGTCAACCCGTTGGATCGAGCAATGTTCAATTCTACGTTCATGAGTCTTGGAACACCATGAACGTGTGTATTCTCTAACCTGTCTGATTACGTCTCAGACGAATAATCCTCCTCGTGTCTTAAATACTGGTCTGTCAGGTGCTAAGCACAAATTCAATTCTGGTGCAACTTTCCAAATTCATTGACGTCAATCGCATGGATTGTTTAGAACGTCCCTCCTAAGTAACCTTATTCAATGCCTTCAGTCTTTCAGTTTTGTCGTTAGTAACTCCATCATATTCGTGGAAGTCAGTCACTCTTGAGAAATCACGGATAAGTTAGGTTCATTCTCTCGTTAGTTGGTTGATCTGTTAATCAACATCCTCAGCTGTTCTGATACAAATGACCTAGCTCAGTATCAGCAAGCCAGTTTAACTTCGTGCACTCAAAAAACTGGTAAATCAGTTCTTCGATATAATTAGTTATCTATCTCTTCGTAGCCTTATCAGCCGAATTCCGAATTAGTTCGAATCATTTCCAATTCAGTGGAAATGAATGCTTTACAAGTGAAATCAGTATTGAGGATTCAAACCTTTCGGCCCGTGTTCTAGAATCAAGTTAGATAAGTGTGAATACCTTGAGAATCTCCTTCCGAACGTTTCAATCCTTCAAATTCATTCTTGTATCTTACAAGACCAAGTGTGAAGCCGAATACCTTGACCAGAATATTCCAACTTTAAGTTTAGTTATCAACAACCGGTCCAGATAAGTGTAAGTGTTAACCACTCGTTTAGAGTGATGTATCATCATTATTGGAAACCCTTTTTCCATCCTTAGCGATCTGTTAATATAATTCTGTCAACCGTCCTAAGCCTAAACCATTCAATCTGACCTCAGCTTTACAAGTTTACACTTTACGTGTGCAACCAACCAAGTGGAGACTCTGGTTACTATGACCTAGTTTCACACATTAGCTACCAGTACAGGAAATTCAAACAAGATGGACCACTGACCTTGAGAGATAATCTGAGCCTAAATGCATCTGCATGTTAGATGTGCAACTGCGATCACCGTGTTGTACCAGAATGGATTGAAATTGTAGGTGGGATTTTATCGGATAACTATAGGTTCGTCTACGAATGAGTCTAACTCGTTTGCAGAAGAACCAGTGGTGTTTAGACAATTTTCCACTCGTTTTATATTTCAATCGATTCCAGAATGTTACGACAACACGGGGTACAGAGGTACATTTGACACGTCATGCATAATAGTGTTCGGAGAGGAGATCAACCATCGGAAGGAGAGATCTTGGAGCTGTCATTATCAACACCAAATTTGTACCCTCTAGTTGACCATAGCATCAACCAGGCTAGATACCGAAACTTCTTACTCAGTTGGAAATTGGAATTAACACCATTGGAAATGGAGGCAGTGTAGTCGTTGTGGAATGAAGCGGTCAGAAAAATGGTAGTAGTAATTTGAATCAGAGTGCGCAGCACGAGATCAATTGCGAATGTGAGAATAACTTTTGGCCAGTAACCTGAGAGAGGAAAGTTTTATTCCAAGAAATTGAATGCAGTTAACCGGAGAATGGATGAAGTTTTGGATTTCGAGGACGAAATTCTTTAAGGGGGGTAGATTGTAACATCCCAAATTTCATTTGATAGATGTGACATCCCAAATTTTATTTGATAGAAGAAAATTAAATAAAATTAATTATTGGAGTTTAATCGGAGTTAAGTGATCCAAAATAGAAATAGAGAATTTGAAGGATATGAGTTATTTAGTAGCAAGTGGAGGGGCACAATGGGAATTTGGCCATAGTAAGGTTTTAAGAGGAGACTAGCACTCATCCATTTTATTTTTCACTTACTGAACTTAGAATCAGTAAACTTCCACTCCCTTCTTGCTCTCTCTCACGCCACCTCCATAACCAAGAACAACTCTAAGCTTCTCAAGCTTCAATCTTAAAGTAGTTTCCACAAATACAACATGCAATTCACCTCTTACACTCATGTTATGATAAGAAACAATGATATGAGGCTTCAATTTCTCTTTACCCCCTTGTCTCTTCTCATGTCACAAAACTCCATTTTATCCCAATTTCTCCACTCTAAATTCATGCATGTTCCATATACTGTGCTACTGGGAGTTTCTAAGTGCAGAGAATCAAGGTAAGAAGAACGAATTTCCACACTTCCTCTCTAATTCAATCTTGACCTAAAACCCCTTTTCTTTGTTTATCATCTTAAATCATAAACTATCCTTGGTTCTTGCATGTCCTTTATTGTTGAGATGCGCTGGAGAGTGTAAGACGGAACCCTATTGGTTTAAGTAAGGCTTATGGAGAGATGGCAGCAGGAGCTGCGATCGTTGTTGTTGCAGTATCGCGGAGCTCGCTGCAGCGAGCTAGTACTCACTGTAGCGAGTATGCCAGTACTCCAGGCTGCTGTTCTGTTATGTTTCTCCCATGTCTGTATCCCCTTTTTAACACTTGGTAAGCCATTCCTAACCTTTATTCTACCCTTCTCAGTTTATGTAAAGATGATTCCATTTCCTTGATTTTAGTAAGCTCTCAACCATTCACAATTCCATTCTTTTTCATCTTAAAAATCATGAGCACAAGTTGGAACTCAAGTCAATTCTGTTGAACAAGTGTATGTGGCTGTAGCAGAGCTCCTGAGTAAGGTTAAAGCCTCATTGCAAGGTGGGTTCTTAGGTTCTAAACCTTAGAAAGTTATTTAGAAAGCTTAGTCCCCCAAAGATATGTTTTGTATGCAAACATAGGTATTTAGGATCAATTTAATAAAAGAGCAAGAACAAATCCCAATTCTTGCTCCTATATAACGTATTTTATATTATTGAACTTGTTTATAACTGATTGCATGGAGACTGTAGGTGGTTTTATTCTGCAAAACAGGGGCTTTCACTGACAAGCTCGCCCCAGCGAGCACTCACACGCTGCAGCGAGTGGTTGATGCCTGTATGGCTCGCCAGGCGAGTTTCTGACTCGCCAGGGCGAGTGTTACAGGTTTGTCAGCACATAAGCTCGCCGTAGCGAGTAGGAGCTCGCCGTAGCGAATTTAGCAGGGACAGAACCTGCATATTTTACTGTTTTAAAAATTATTAAACACTCGTTTTATGTCCGAATGCAACTGGGATTTCATGAACATGTTTAAAAGTGTAAAATAGGTTATATAGTTAGAGATTAATATGTATATTTAATTCTATCAGTAATGTAACATGCTTAGGATACCCTGGGTGGGATATATTGGTTAGAACTGTTTAAACTCATTAAAAATTAAATGGCAGCTTTATGCCGTGATTAAAGAATTCCTCTGAATTCTAATCATTTTATTATGTGAGCCAACGTCGGAATCCGAGCCTCTGTTTCGGTAGTACGCAGAGTCAGGCACCCGAGACCGGCTTGCCTCGGCGTGTCTTTGAAGAGTAATTGACAAGATTGATAAACGTGTTACACCTTTATTCATTGTTATTAATATTACTCTTAATTGTAAAACAGATTGAACTTAGATTATTACACTATCTAGGTTCCCCCGGTGTAGTCACCATTAGGAGGGTAGTAGGACTCACTGAGGCTTAGTAGTCTCACCCCACTCCAAATCAATTTTTTTTAGGTAAACAGGTTAATTGAAGCAAGGACCAGGTGGGAGCTGATGATTGGAGCTGAGCTTGGATCATCGGATTAGGAGATTTTAGTCTTCCCCTTGTTTTAGTTTTATCTGTGTATCTTAGAATCTTATTCTATTTCCGCTGTATTGTTACGTGTATCTTTTGTTGTATACAATTCTTGTAATTCAGTTGTTATCTCGTATAATTTAATGTACTCAGTTGTCAATTATTATGTCTTGACTAAATATTCTAGATATTTTAGTTGGGGCGTTTATATGTACTGGAGGGAGCAGCTCATCAAAATGAGGCTGAAGTTGGAGTTAGTAATGAGCAAGATGAAGGAGAACATGGAGCTTAAAGCACGCCAAAACTAGTGAACTTTTACAGTTTTACTTTTAATTCAGTCATTTATTTTCAGTAGTTTAGATAGCTTATTTTTGAACTTGTGAAATTTCTCTTTCTGTTATGAACAACCGTGTTTCCTTTTGAATTCTAATGGTGGTATGTTTTCATATATTTTGGTTATATTATGTTTTAAATTGAGTAGTAAGTTTTTAGTGTAAATATTTTTTGTTGACAAGCTCACATGCTTTTTAAAGTTTTAAAGACAGGTTTGTGATAAATCAATAACTTAGCATGATATCACTAATTTGTGAAGCTGGTTGTTAAATTTGTGATTAGTTCTTGAAACATGCTTAGGAATTCAACATGTTCATGAATTGTGTTGCTTGTCCTAAGATGATTCTTATTATTTTTGTTGAACATGAGAAAACATGTTGTAATCACATTGACTTAGCCGGGTGAGATTGTGTGAACTTTCCAATGTTTACATAAATATATTTGAGAGCCGGCAATTGTGTTGTACACATTTGATTTTAACTGAATCCTGCTGTTACTTGATGTGTTTGAAATTATGGATATGATCAAGGCCTTGTTTCTTTTAGAGTGATAACTACTTCAGCCTAAATAGCATACCTTGTGAGAAAGTGTGATCCTTTGCTATCCTTTGAGCCAAAAATTTTAAAATTTGTTGTTTTGAACCTTTAAACCTCAATAAAGAAAAACAATGATCTACCCTTTGTCTTAGGATAGGAGAGCATTTATGTTTCAATAAGGTTGAAAACAAGTTGGGGAGAAAAAGGTTATTGTAATTGAGAAAGGTAAAAGTAGTTGAAAAGAGGTGATTGTGACAAAGAAATTGAAAAATATGTGACACAAGCAAAAGCAATCAATGAAATTACAAAGGAAAAAAAAAGAGAAAAAAAATATATAGTGTGTCAGATAAAAAGAATCACCAATAGTGAAAAAGGGGAAAGTGAAAGGGAGTGAATGACTTATAAAAAAATGATGATTTCTTGAGTTATGCTCTCTTATCCTTAAGACTCTTTGACTCCAAAGAAAAACAATGATTTCTTGTAGCCCAGCCCCATTACAAGCTTAAGAAAGACCTTAGTGATCCATGATTGATAGCATGTTGTGTGATATTGCTTGGATGAATGTTTGAATTGAATTGTTGTGCTCACATTGCTTGGATTGAGTGAAACACTTACCCTTTGAGTGATATACTTGTGAGAATTAGTGATTACACTTGATTTTTAAGTGTTTGATAAAAATGATGAGAATCTTGCTTAGGCATAGCAATCTGATCCGCTGTCGCATACGGGTCAAAACAAGTAATTAAAACAGTAGTTAGGGAAGCGACAAGAGTGTCGTATCACAAGGATTCTCGATTGCTTTATCAACTTAAGAATCAGATTAAAACTGTAAAATATGGGGGTTTCGACTTGTCAAAACAGTAACAAAGATGATGAATTTAATTAATAGAAACGTAACCGATCCATTGGGTTTAGGTAACTTTGTTTACTCTCTATCACAGGTTTTGCGATAATATTCATTCAAGAGTTTATGCATTTGGTTAATTATAAAACTAATTAACAAGCGGCAACTAGTCTTATAAGGAATTCAATTGATTAAGCATCAAGTGTGTTCAATTAACTACACTTAGGATCAAGCGTCACATAAGTAGAATTAAGATCATAACAAATTCCAATTAACCCTTTTTGCTAAGCGCGATAGTTTGTACTAGTTTCTAATCAAATCAATTCTAACAAGCGCAAAATCAATTCGACTAATAAACTCGAATTAGAGTAATAAAGCATCAATCTAAACCGAATTCATATAGAGAAAACTAGATATGAAACTGATACAAAACAGCATAAACTCATAAATAGAATTGCTATTGATAATCAAACCTCAAGAATTCATAAACAAAGTTCCTTATTACCAATGGATCGATAGAAGGAGATTAGTTCCTCATAGCTTCAGCCGCAATCCTTATTTTGTTTTGTGGATACTGAATCCTTTTACCCTAGGCTGCGTTTTTCTATTTAAAGTGCATGGAAAAACAGGCCTCAAAACAATTGGGCCGAAAACATAAGTTTGGGTCGTAAATAGTTAAAATGCATAAAGTCTGGAACATTGATGCAATTATTTGACACATTTTGCGCTCCGAACAGGTCTTTGGCTTCAACAGAAAAGTTGCAGCTCTTTCTCTTAGCTTTCCAACGCAACTAACCGCGTCGCAATCCGATATTGCTAGCTCCAGTTATGGTCTGCGCAATGAGTGTTGTTGCGGATGGCTGGAAACTAATAACCGGAGGCGTGTCGTGACACTGAACTAAGGAATTATCTGCAATATTATTGCGCAACTCCCCCAGAGTACAACCGGTTCTTCTCGGTGATAAACATACCGAGGCTATCAAGACACGAGAATATCACAAGGTAGTTTACTCAGGCAGGTAACTCAGACACTCTTGAGAAAATAATTTAGGTATATCTTTTATGTGGTTTTGAAAGAAAGTTTTTATCTAAAAGACAACCACACTAGTCAATATTAGTTTTTATATATCTACCAAACACCAATATGCATATGACATATATATTATATATCTCTTAATAGTCATAATGCACCAAAACCATTCCACCAAAAATAGTTTCATTATAAGAAAATAATGATAATTGAAGAGAGGTTAAAGAGCAATTATCATAATAAAGAAAATGTTACAAAACTTAAATAGGATGGAATCCCATGTAAAAAGACCAAGTCAAATTAAAGTTTAGATCAAATTATTTAGTAAATATAGTAGAAAATGATTTATATTCCATTAGAAATATATTTTTATATTTTTCATTTAAAAATTATTAGACACAATATAATATAAACTTTTGAAATATAATCAAAATTTACAACAATGCGAAGGTGTCAATTTATTATTTATTCGAAAAAATAAGTGCGAAAATAAAATAAGGCTATAATTATTCTTAAATATAAAAACACACTAAAATAGTAAAAATAGTAAAATAAACTATAGGAATACATGAGTACAATAGTAGAAGAATGTGCATTAAAATGCACTGATCAAATTCCCCCACACTTGAACTTTTGCACTCCGAGCAAAACTCGAGCTGAAAAACTTGAAATAAAATTTAAAACTCAAGCCTTAGGTTAAAACTCAAAAATTGGCATAACTCTCATCTATCAACCTTCCATGATAATCTTGCGTGTGTGTGTGTACTGTCTCCTACTGTCAACCAAAGTAATGTCAAGATCCCTCTCCGAAATGCCCAATCTAAATGTTAAGTTGTCATCCTCTTCCTATGATTTTAGATTTAACCAGGATTTCAGTCTAGGGGTGGTGTTTCTTTTCAAGAGATCCAAAGCTTTTCAATTTCAACACAGGGGCAACTTCCTTCAAGCTTTATTACTTATTATTATTATTATTATTATTATTATTATTATTATTATTATTATTATTATTATTATTATTATTTCAAAGCTTTAGGTACTACTCCACCTTTTCACCTGACGGGATCCTACTCGTAATAGGTCCAACCTGTTACTCAGAGTAGAGCATCCTACACAGCACTTGTTCCTCCAGTTTCAGGCACAGGAACTTATTATCATCATTTTTTTTTGGTATTATTATTATTATTTAGCCTTTAAGAAGTTTCCCTTTTTCTTAATTAATAGCAATGATCAGTCTATCCTTTACTTCAGCCTTACCCCCACACTTAGTTCTAGTCGTACCCTCCATTATATTCAAATTCAGAGAACTTAGTCTAGAGAATGTGTATTTCAAAAATTTATCTAGACATTACTAAGCTTAATAGTGTTCAAGCAGTTGTGCATTAGGGTTGCAAAGACTATCATGTCAAGTATCAAAATAAGAATTTCCAAAGATTTCACCAACCTTACAACTATCTGCTCTTAGCCTTAGAACATATGACTACTCATGACATTTATTATATTTTTGTATTTTTTTTCAATTAATGATTTTTTTTTTTAAAACATAAAGTAAGTAAACATAAAGTAGAATGTCCCTCCCCCACACTTAAACCAGACGGTGTCCGCAATGTCAAAATAAACATAAAGTGAGAGTAAAGGAAGGAACACACCCGAGGGCTAAGGTGTAGCAGCTGGGGTGTAGGAAGGCTCGTCCAAGGAGAGCTGTTCAACAAGTTCTTCTCCAGGTGTCAGATTTTCATGAAACAGCTTCAGGCGCTTTCTGTTTACCTTGAACAATTTCTTTGTACCTGCATTTTTTAATTCTACTGCACCATGATGAAAAACATTAGTAACAATAAAGGGGCCAATCCATTTGGGTCTAGGTTTCCCAGCCACAACTTTTGGGCAGGGATTAAACAGTAAGACTTTTTGGCCAACATGGAATTCTTTCCTAAAAACCATTTTATCATGGAAGTGCTTGATTTTCTCTTTTTTCAAAGCATCTAAGATCAACGGTTTTGCTCCGAAAGTGGAGGGATGTGGCATAGGTGAAGAGCCTGCAACAATGTCAATACTTGCAACAGTGATGTTGTCAGAAGTGCGGTTTATGTTATGAGTGTCAGTGTTGTTAGTACTAATATGACTTTCAAAAATTTCAGCGCACATAGAGCATATGGTCTCATCAGTGCAATTTTGAGAAGTGTCATTAAAGCCATAGATAGATGGAAACTGAGAAGTGAACTGAGCACTGCACTCCTCCTCTACTAAATTATCAAGCACATCTACTCCAAAAACCGAGTGCTCTTCAACCGGTTGCTTCATGGCATAAAAAATGTTGAATTTAACGACAATGTCGCCAAACTCCATGGACATTGTTCCATCATAAACATCAACTTTTGTTTTTGCCGTTCTCATGAATGGTCGGCCTAGAATGATGGGTGCCCTACTGGAATTAGTTTCTCCTTCCATATCTAAAATGTAGAAATCTGCAGGAAAAATTAAGTCATTAACTTGCACAAGTACATCTTCTAGCACTCCAGCAGGGCGGACAATGCTCCTGTTCGCCAATTGAACGATCAAACCTGTAGGCTGCAAAGGACCAAGATTAAGGTTATTATAAATAGAAGTAGGCATAACATTAATACTTGCTCCAAGATCAAGCATGCAATTTTCAAACTTTTTATCCCCGATGGAACAAGGAATAGCAAAAACTCCTGGATCCTTGCACTTTCGTGGCAAGGTCTGACTGAGAGCTGAGACATTAGCTGATGAGCTGGAGTGAATGAAAGCAGAAACATTCCTTCCCAAACTGACTCTGTCATTTTCGTTCACCCTCACTTTCCTCCTGTTGGTGCATAAATCTTTCAGGAACTTTGCATATTTAGGAATCTGCTTAATTGCATCAAGAAGAGGAATGTTGACTGCTACTTTTCTGAATGTATCCAGAATCTCTTTATCTTCCTCAACTGACTTCTTTTTATTTTTCTGCACCCTTTGAGGAAAAGGAATTGGTGGCACATAAACTCTTTCTTGTTCAGTTTCGGTGTCAACTGTAATAGCAGGTTTAGTAACATGTTCTGGTTCAGAAGTGGTTTTCTTCTTCTTTTTCTCTGGGGCTGGTTCTGATACTCTTCCGGATCTCAAGGTAATTGCACTGACATTTGAATTGACATTAGGATTTGGTACTGTTTGTGCGGGAAGATTACCGGAGCCTTGAGCTTGCAATTGGCCTATTGCATTAGCCATTTGTCCAATTTGTGTTGTCAAGTTTTGAATGCTAGCATCTGTATTTTGTTGGAATTGGGTGCTACTTATAGCCATTTGTTTGACAATGTCCTCTAGTGAAGATGTGGCTAGTGGGGCAGAAGGGGCTACAGCCTGTGATTGATTCCGATATCGGAGGGTTGGATGATTTATCCAACTAGGATGATATTTGTTGGTGGAGAGGTCAGGGGTGTTGTATTTATTCTGATTGTAAAGAGATGCTGCTGCTGCATATGCTTGAGGTAGGCCAGTTATGGTCTCATCTTGCAGGATAGGACATGTGTCGGTTGGATGCTCAGAGGAGGTACAGATGCCACACACTTTGGCTGTTTGAGGTTTGTTAAGTGCCAACTGTTTCACCAAGGAAGTAAGTTCATCCATTCTTGTTTCCATTCTGGTTTCGAAAGCCTTGATGGAGGAAGAAGAAACCTGAATTTCATTGACACCTTTTGTCTGGTTCACATCATTGTTTCTGGTTGAGAATTGTTGAGAATTAAGTGACATATTCTCAATCAAATTTTTGGCAGCAGCTGGAGTCTTATCAACAAGTGCTCCACCACTGGCAGCATCTAAGATGTTCCTATCCATTGGTTGCAAGCCTTCGTAGAAATACTTGATGAGAAGTTGTTCAGTGATTTGGTGTTGAGGACAACTGGATACTAGCTATTTGAATCTCTCCCAATACTCAACCAATGTTTCACTGCCCTGCCTAATACCACATATTTCCTTTCTGATCGATGCAGCTCTGGAGGCTGGAAAGTATTTTTCAAGAAACAACTTTTTCAGGTCAGTCCAGCTTGCAATGGTGTTTGGTTGAAGGTAGTATAACCAGTCCTTTGCAGCTCCTTGGAGTGAAAATGGGAAGGCTCTCAACTTGATGTGATCTTCTGTAACGCCTTCGGGTCTCAAAGGTGTAGAGCATACAACGTGGAATTCCTTTAGATGCTTATGTGGATCCTCACCTGCAAGACCACTAAACCTTGGCAACAAGTGTATTAAACCAGATTTCAATTCAAAAGGTACAGCAACATCAGGACATTGAATACATAAACCATTATAATTAACATCAGGAGCAGCAAGCTCTCTTAATGTTCTTTGTTCAGCCATGTTACTAGTAGCCAATTCAGTAATGCAGCAACAAATGTGAAGATGCCGACAGAAAAGGAAAATCAAACCAAAAATGGAAAATTGTTAAAACAGAATTAGAAAAATATACAAATATGACTAAAACTCTAATAAAATCAAACAAAGATCGGACAATTTTTTTCAAATTTTTTTGAAAATATGAAAACAGAAAAAAATTAAAATAAAATAAAATAGTAAACGAAGGAATTTGGAATTTTGAGTGCGGCGTCACCTATTTTGTCCCAAAATAGGGGATTTGGAACTGTGATTTTTTTTTGATAAATTAGCACAGGCAGCACTCGATTCAGAAAAGGTTTCCCAGAAAACAGTTTTTTTTTTCTTTTCGAAAACTAGTTATTAGCGCACGGAAAGGTTACATACTTTGCCAAGCAAGACAAGATCACGCAAAAATGCAGTAACTATGATTCTAATGTTGGCTAAATCAATAGAGAATCCCCGGCAACGGCGCCAATTTGATCCGCTGTCGCACACGGGTCAAAACAAGTAATTAAAACAGTAGTTAGGGAAGCGACAAGAGTGTCGTATCACAAGGATTCTCGATTGCTTTATCAACTTAAAAATCAGATTAAAACTGTAAAATATGGGGGTTTCGACTTGTCAAAACAGTAACAAAGATGATGAATTTAATTAATAGAAACGTAACCGATCCATTGGGTTTAGGTAACTTTTGTTTACTCTCTATCATATGTTTTGCGATAATATTCATTCAAGAGTTTATGCATTTGGTTAATTATAAAACTAATTAACAAGCGGCAACTAGTCTTATAAGGAATTGAGCATCGGTCGGATTCGGTCGGATTCGGGCCGAAAATCGTAAAACCGATAAAAACCGCGGCCTCTTAATTTGGACCCAATTCCGACTGTCTACATCTTCGGTTTGTTCGGTTCGGGTCATACGGGTGACGGGTATAACGGGTCGGTTTTAACGGGTTACATTGAAACTTTGTTGTTACATCTAAAATTTCATTGATCAAAAAAATATTATTCTTCAAATAGTTCAACATTTCGTACACACTGCAACAAATGATACAATAAAAATGATGAGATGCAATTATTTTGTTTCAAATTTGTTAATCCAACGACAATAATAGATATTAGATGAGAAGTAAAAATTAATATAAATCTAGAACATTATCTTTCACATCTCCTTTATCAACCTATTACAAGCATAAACTTGTAAAATATAACATTTTTCTTCTCTATCAAAGTTAGACAAATTTAACAAAGCGAAGAGTATAAGAGATTAAGAGGTGCTCAAAACTGGAAAAAAAATATATTAATTTATATGTTAGTAATTGTTCGGTCGGTTTCGGTTATGAAGAGATAAATTTTAGAGACCCGCACCCGCCCGTATAAAATCGTTCATGACCGATTTTTTCACAATTGTTGACCCGATACCCGACCCGCACCCGACCGAGTGCTTCCATATGTTGGCGGTTATGTCGGTTTCGAGTCGAGTCGGGTTGGCGGTTATGTGACGCTTGATCCTAAGCATAGTTAATTGAACACACTTGATGCTTAATCAATTGAATTGCTGGAATTCAATTGATTAAGCATCAAGTGTGTTCCATTAACTATGCTTAGGATCAGGCGTCACATAAGTAGAATTAAGATCATAACAAATTCCAATTAACCCTTTTTGCTAAGCGCGATAGTTTATACCAGTTTCTAATCAAATCAATTCTAACAAGCGCAAAATCAATTCGACTAATAAACTCGAATTAGAGTAATAAAACATCAATCTAAACCGAATTCATATAGAGAAAACTAGATATGAAACTGATACAAAACAGCATAAACTCATAAATAGAATTGCTATTGATAATCAAACCTCAAGAATTCATAAACAAAGTTTCTTATTACCAATGGATCGATAGAAGGAGATTAGTTCCTCATAGCTTCAGCCGCAATCCTTATTTTGTTTTGTGGATACTGAATCCTTTTACCCTAGGCTGCGTTTTTCTATTTAAAGTGCATGGAAAAACAGGCCTCAAAACAATTGGGCCGAAAACATAAGTTTGGGTCGTAAATAGTTAAAATGCATAAAGTCTGGAACATTGACGCAATTATTTGACACATTTGCGCTCCGAACTGGTCTTTGGCTTCAACAGAAACGTTGTAGCTCTTTCTCTTAGTTTTCCAACGCAACTAACCGCGTCTCAATCCGATATTTCTAGCTTCTGTTATGGACTGCGCAATGAGAAGGTGTCAATTTATTATTTATTCGAAAAATAAGTGCGAAAATAAAATAAGGCTATAATTATTCTTAAATATAAAAACACACTAAAATAGTAAAAATAGTAAAATAAACTATAGGAATACATGAGTACAATAGTAGAAGAATGTGCATTAAAATGCACTGATCACAATCCTTTCATGATCATGTTTTGTTTCTTTGGATATTTTGAAAATTAATCATTAATTTGTATTTGCTTCACTCATGCATGAAGAAAAATGTTTTCAAAACTTTGATTGATTACAAACCTACTCTTGAGAAATATATCTTTTGAGCTTGTCTAGTAGTTTGATCTTACTTTTCTTTGAGGACAAACAAAGTCTTAAGTTGGGGAGAGTTGATAAGTGTCAAAAAGTAGTTAATTTATATGTTAAATTAAGGCACTTATTAACTTATTCTACAAGTTATTTATACAAAATTTCCCAATATAATGTAAATATTAGTTTTTACTAGCAAATTAGTATTTTAGCTATTTTCACTTATTTCACTTCACTTTTTGTAGGTTTTTATGAACCTAATGATAAGTGTTAATTTTACTTCAAATCTATAGTAACTATTATATATTAATTATATTATTATTGTTGAGTCTTTGGTGTTGGCTGCATTTTTGGTAAAATAAACTCTGTAGCAGGATGCTGGATCCGATGCCTCAAGCATTGCATAGAGCATTGTAGCGTCTCACTGGAAGTATTACTTGCGCGCCAAGCATGCGCGTTTCCTATTTATGGAATTTATATTTCTCTCTCATGAATCATATCTTGTGCGAAAAGAAAGGCTTTATTTTCTAAACAAATCTTTTGTTTAGAGATTGGTTCAGAAATTATTGTGAAGATTTATTTTAAAAAACATATCTAATCTTTTAACATATGGTTTATTTTTATTTTGTGAGTTGGATGTTATTTTGGTTCAGATCTTCTTTAGTCCATGTCACCAGCTATAAATATGAGGAAGGAGCTAAACCTAATTTATATGATTGTTCACGCCGTCTTGTGTTTAGTCTAAGAAATTAGGTTTTGCGTGTGTGTTATTTTTGTGAGCCTTTCTTGTGTCACCTTGATGCAAGCTTAGGATGTGTTCTTGAGTTGTATTTGTGTGATCCTTCTCCTAAGCTTTGAAGCACGGAGTTAGGACTTTTGGTGTTTTACACTCTAAGCCTTTAGGTACGAGTGTGTAGTTTTAGGAGTGTGTCTCCAAATCTTTGTGTAACTGAGTTATTGAAATCCTTGCTGTTTGTAAGGTTGTTAGGGAGTGAGATGGGATCTCATATCTAGGAGTTCCTAGGTAGAAGAGTCATTGGTAGTGCCTAGGTTATAAGTTGTAAACGGGTGGTTTGCTGTAGACTTAGAACTAGGACTATTATAGTGATATTCCTTCCTGGATTGGTATCCCCCAGACGTAGGTTGCTGTTTGAGCCGAACTGGGTTAACAAATAACTTGTCTCCTTTATTTGTTTTCTTTTATATGCTTTGGATTATTACTTGCAAGACCGGACGCAGTGTTGGAGCATCGTGTAAAGCATCGTGCATAGCGTGCCAGGAATTTCAATTGGCATCAGAGCAGGCACCCTGCCTGTTTTCTAGGGTGAGATTCAGGATCTGAAATCTCTGGCATTATGGAAAAAGAAGGAGGATACATGAACAGGCCACCTTTACTCAATGGATCCACCAATTATGATCCTTGGAAATCCAAAATGACGGCTTTTCTGAGATCTATTGATAGCAAAGTTTGGAAAGCTGTATTGACTGGATGGGAACATCCCACCTATGCTAGCAAGGAAGGTACCTCAACGGGGGTGCTGAAACCTGAAGTAGAATGGACTACAGAAGAGGAAGCTGCAGCCCACCATAACCACAAGGCTATCTATGCCCTATTTAATGGAGTAGATACTAGTGTTTTCAAACTCATCAAAAATTGTGTGCCAGCCAAAAATGCGTGGGAAATATTGCAAAAGTGCTATGAAGGGACTACCAAAGTGAAACAGTCTAAGATTCAACACCTCACATCCAAGTTTGAAGCCCTAAGAATGAAAGATGGTGAGAGTATTCAAGATTTTCACTTGAGCCTTTTGGACATTGCTAATTCCTTTGAAACCCTGGGGGAAAAAATGTCTGATGAGAAATTGTCAAGGAAACTCCTTAGATCCCTTCCCAAAAGGTTTGACATGAAGGTAACGGCAATTGAAGAAGCACGTGACATCTCCACTATGAAGATGGATGAACTTGTTGGGTCTCTCCAAACTTTTGAAATTGTTTTGGATGAACGTGGTGACAAGAAAAACAAAAGCATTGCCTTTGTTTCAAACACTGATGAGGGTAATGATCAAACTGAGGATGAAGAGGAAGATAGCATAGCAGATGCAATTGCCATGCTTGGTAAACAATTCAACAAAGTGCTGAAAAGAGTTGATCGCAAGAATCGACAGAATGGGCAGAGCATTCATTTCGACATCAACAAACAACAGAATAATCTGATGAAGATGAGGATGTATCTTATGAGGAACTTGCCAGTACCTATAAAGAACTGGTCACCAGATATGAGGAGATGTGTAGGATTCTTGAGAAGCAAAAGAAGACCATCAACAAACTTCAAGCTGAAGTAAATATCCAGGTTCAAAAAGCTACTCAAGTTGAAGAAAAGGTCATCCAAGTAAATTCTCAAATGGATGATCTAAGGAAACGTGTAAGTCAGCTGAACTCAGGAGCAGATCTTCTTGAAGAAATTCTGGATAATGTGCCAAGTGGGAAGCTTAGGTCTGTTGGATACAACTACTCAAGTCTGAATCAGTACCAACAGGACCCTGAAACCAAGTTCACATCAGGAGAAAATGTCATTGATCCTTGTACTGGAAAGGTAATGCTGGAGCATCAGACTCGACATTCTAAAGCCTACCCAGTTCCAAAGTTCGCTCTTGATTCCAAACCTCCGGTTCATCAAAGACCAAGAACTTTTGTTCATCAAAGGCCTAAAAACCAAAGGAGATATCGTAGGTGGGTGTGTCACCATTGTGGAAAAAGAGGACACATTAGACCTTTCTGCTACAAGTTGTATGGATACCCCAACCAGGAGCCTAAACCAAATGTGGTACAGGAAGAGAATGTTATTAAGAAGGAATGGAGACCTAAAGAAGAGAATGTTGAACTGCATAAAGAAGAAAATGTTGGGTTAATTGCTCACACGTCCCTAAGAGCTTCTTCTAGGGAAGATTGGTATTTTGATAGCGGGTGTTCTAGACATATGACTGGTGAAGAGAAGTATCTCATAAATGTAAGATCCTACAAGGCTAGCTTTGTAACCTTTGGGGATGGTGCAAAAGGAGAAATAGTGGGAATTGGGGATCTGATCAGCCATGGATTGCCCAACCTAGAGAATGTGCTTTTGGTTAAGGGTCTTACTGCAAATTTGATTAGCATTAGCCAGCTGTGTGATCAAGGCATGAAGGTTAATTTCACAAAATCTGAATGTCTAGTCAACAATGAAGAAGGACAACTAGTGCTAAGAGGCACTAGATCTAAAGACAACTGTTACTTGTGGATGCCTCAGGAAGAAGCTCTAACATCCACTTGTCTTATTTCCAAAGAAGATGAAGTGCGACTGTGGCACCAGAAGTTAGGTCATCTAAATCTGAAAGGGATGAAGAAAGCAATGACAGCTGAAGCTATTAGAGGACTACCCAAGCTCAAGATTGGTGAAGGGAATGTATGTGGAGAATGTCAAATTGGGAAACAAACCAGGATGTCGCATCCAATGTTGGAGCATCAGACTACATCCAAGGTTCTTGAACTGTTACACATGGATCTCATGGGACCCATGCAGGTGGAAAGCTTGGGAGGTAAGAGGTATGCTTTCGTGGTTGTTGATGACTATTCCAGATACACATGGGTAAATTTTGTCAGGGAGAAGTCAGATACTTTTGATGTGTTCAAGGAGCTGTGCATTCAACTTCAAAGAGAGAAAGGAAGTAATGTTGTTAGAATCAGAAGTGACCATGGAAGAGAATTTGAGAACTCAAAATTCAACGAATTCTGCTCCACTGAAGGGATCAAGCATGAGTACTCGTCTCCTATAACCCCACAACAGAATGGTGTGGTTGAAAGGAAGAACAGAACCATCCAAGAATCAGCTAGAGTCATGCTTCATGCCAAAAGCATTCCATATCACTTCTGGGCTGAAGCCATGAACACTGCTTGCTACATACACAACAGAGTTACTCTAAGAAAAGGTACTTCTTCTACTTTATATGAATTATGGAAAGAAAGGAAGCCAACTGTTAAACACTTTCATGTTTTTGGGAGTAAGTGCTACATTCTAGCTGATAGAGAACAAAGAAGGAAACTTGACCCTAAAAGTGATGAGGGAATCTTCCTTGGATACTCTACAAACAGTAGAGCATACAGAGTTTACAACTCCAAGACTCAAGTTGTGATGGAATCTGTGAATGTTGTTGTAAAAGACACTCCCTTAGAGAAGAATGATGCGTTGATCAAAGTGCACCCGTTATTGACAATGTTGAACAAGATGTTGGAGCCTTAGAACATCCCAGTAAAGAAAAATCTGATGAAAAGACTCTTGAAGAAGATGTTAAGACAAGTACTGAACCTCAAGTCCAAAACAAAGGTCCCTCAGTTCGTGTTCAGAAAAATCATCCCAAAGATCTCATTATTGGGAATCCTGAACAAGGAATAACCACTAGGAGGACAAATGATGTAATTGCAAACTCTTGCTTTGTATCTATGTTCGAGCCAAAGAATGTCAAAGAAGCTCTCACTGATGAAGCTTGGATTGAGGCTATGCAAGAGGAACTGAACCAATTCGAGAGAAGTGAAGTGTGGGACTTAGTTCCAAGGCCTGAAGATGTGAATGTAATTGGAACCAAATGGGTGTATAAAAACAAGTCAAATGAGAATGGTACCATTACCAGAAATAAAGCAAGGCTTGTGGCACAAGAATATACCCAGATTGAAGGGCTTGACTTTGATGAAACTTTTGCACCTGTGGCCAGACTAGAATCCATCAGATTACTTCTAGGTGTGGCTTGCATTCTCAAGTTCAAACTATACCAAATGGACATGAAGAGTGCATTTCTAAATGGATACCTACAGGAAGAGGTGTATGTTGAGCAACCTAAAGGGTTTGTTGACCCAGAACATCCTAACTATGTCTACAAGTTGAAGAAAGCCTTGTATGGTCTAAAACAGGCACCAAGGCATGGTATGAAAGGTTGACTCAATTCTTGGAAGAGCAACGATACAGAAAGGGAGGATCAGACAAAACTCTGTTTGTGAAAGAAGAAAGAGGAAAGTTTATAATAGCTCAAATCTATGTTGATGACATCGTGTTTGGTGGAATGTCGAACACAATGGTCCAACATTTCGTCCACCAAATGCAGTCAGAGTTTGAGATGAGTCTTGTTGGAGAATTGACTTACTTTCTTGGTCTTCAAATCAAACAAATGGAAGACACCATCTTTATATCTCAAAGTAAGTATGCAAGAAACATAGTCAAGAATTTTGGAATGGAGAATGCTACTCACAAGAGAACACCAGCACCTACTCACCCGAAACTTACCAAAGATGAGAAGGGAATAAGTGTTGATCAAAGTCTCTATAGAAGCATGATTGGTAGCTTGTTGTACTTAACTGCAAGTAGACCTGACATCACCTATGCTGTTGGAGTGTGTGCTAGATATCAGGCAGATCCTAAGGTAAGTCATATGACTCAAGTTAAGAGAATCTTGAAATATGTGAATGGAACTAGTGATTACGGGATAATGTATTCCCATTGTGAAGATTCTACTCTATATGGATATTGTGATGCTGATTGGGCTGGAAGTGCAGATGATAGAAAAAGTACTTCAGGAGGATGTTTCTTTTTGGGCACTAATCTAATATCTTGGTTTAGTAAAAAGCAGAATTGTGTGGCACTATCTACTGCTGAGGCAGAATACATAGCAGCTGGGAGTAGCTGCTCACAACTGGTGTGGATGAAACAAATGCTGAAGGAATACGATGTTGAACAGAATGCCCTGACATTGTATTGTGACAACATGAGCGCTATAAACATCTCAAAGAATCCAGTTCAGCATAGCAAGAAAAAACATATTGATATTCGCCATCATTATATAAGAGATTTGGTTGAGAATAAAATTGTGACTCTGGAGCATGTGGGTACAAAGGAACAAGTGGCAGATATTTTCACTAAGGCACTTGATGCTGTGCAATTTGAGAAGCTAAGGGGCAAGTTAGGAATTTGCCTCTATGAGGAGTTATAGCAGTTAATGAGCTTGAGGCGTGCAACTGTCATTTTTTTCTCCAACTTTAGTTTGCACGCTATCCTAGGAGAATCAGATCAAATTCTTTCTTCTCATTACATGTGGTATATGCTATCATATGTCCTATCCTCAGGTGTGTGTTATCTATTTGTTTGCATTTGTCTACTCATTCATGATCGTTCTGATGTTGGTAGTTGTAGATCAGTTGTAGCATGTTTGCCTATAGAAGCATGCGTATGTTATGATGGTTACACATGGCTTGTCTGCCCCATGTGCATTTGCAGTTGTGGTATGGTTGCATATAGCCTGTCTGGCCTATGTGCTTGAGATTGAGTAGTGAGGGGATGAGTAACTCTTGTGGTAGTTGGTGATGATTATTACTATTCTTGTATGTGCTCCTTATGTGCGAGAATCTATTTTTCTCTGTATGATGGTAGTGAGGGGGAGCTGGTGAGTTATGTATCCCGTCTACTGGTGTGCTTTAAAGTCCTATATGTGTTGTACTCTCTGCTGGTGTGTATTTGTCAAATTTGTGGCCAAAAAGGGGGAGTAAATGCTATGATTAATTTGTTGGTTTGGTTACCTGCTCTTGCTCCTGGTATGTGCTTCTGATATGTGTTGTGACTGTGAACTGTGTCTGTTCTGGTATGTGTGCTTTGATGTGTGGCTGTGTAGTTGTGCATGATCTGATATGTGCAGGTGTTTAGGGGAGCTGATTTGTGTCATGCAGGGGGAGATGTTGGATACGATGCTCCAACATCCCATGTATATGTGCAGGGGGAGATATGGTATGAAATGTTGGATACAATGTTGAAGCATTCTAATCCCCATCCTATCAAGTTTATTTTCTTGACCATTTAAGGCGAAGTAGTTTTTGTGTTCCGCTGTTGCATGCCTCTCTGATAATCTTAAAAAGATACATCTTATTCTTTTCTACTGTTCTCCATGAAGGAGTAGTATGGTAACTATTTTAAAGGATAACTACTACTATTGATCTTTATGCTTGTGTGTTTATGTTGAGAAAAAGACATGTAGTTGAAGTATCTGTTTAAGTAGTATCTGTATGGTCATAATTTGTTTTAGCCAAAAATTTGCCAAAGGGGGAGTTTGTTGAGTCTTTGGTGTTGGCTGCATTTTTGGTAAAATAAACTCTGTAGCAGGATGCTGGATCCGATGCCTCAAGCATTGCATAGAGCATTGTAGCGTCTCACTGGAAGTATTACTTGCGCGCCAAGCATGCGCGTTTCCTATTTATGGAATTTATATTTCTCTCTCATGAATCATATCTTGTGCGAAAAGAAATGCTTTATTTTCTAAACAAATCTTTTGTTTAGAGATTGGTTCAGAAATTATTGTGAAGATTTATTTTAAAAACCATATCTAATCTTTTAAGATATGGTTTATTTTTATTTTGTGAGTTGGATGTTATTTTGGTTCAGATCTTCTTTAGTCCATGTCACCAGCTATATATATGAGGAAGGAGCTAAACCTAATTTATATGATTGTTCACGCCGTCTTGTGTTTAGTCTAAGAAATTAGGTTTTGCGTGTGTGTTATTTTTGTGAGCCTTTCTTGTGTCACCTTGATGCAAGCTTAGGACGTGTTCTTGAGTTGTATTTGTGTGATCCTTCTCCTAAGCTTTGAAGCACGGAGTTAGGACTTTTGGTGTTTTACACTCTAAGCCTTTAGGTACGAGTGTGTAGTTTTAGGAGTGTGTCTCCAAATCTTTGTGTAACTGAGTTATTGAAATCCTTGCTGTTTGTAAGGTTGTTAGGGAGTGAGATGGGATCTCATATCTAGGAGTTCCTAGGTAGAAGAGTCATTGGTAGTGCCTAGGTTATAAGTTGTAAACGGGTGGTTTGCTGTAGACTTAGAACTAGGACTATTATAGTGATATTCCTTCCTGGATTGGTATCCCCCAGACGTAGGTTGCTGTTTGCGCCGAACTGGGTTAACAAATAACTTGTCTCCTTTATTTGTTTTCTTTTATATGCTTTGGATTATTACTTGCTAGACCGGACGCAGTGTTGGAGCATCGTGTAAAGCATCGTGCATAGCGTGCCAGGAATTTCAATTATTATTATTATTATTATTATTATTATTATTATTATTATTATTAGTATTATTATTATTAATATTATTAGTAGTAGTAGTAATGTTTATTTATGTTTGCAAACTAATAGATTAACAAGAGAAGTGAAAGAGGAGACAACTACAAGTAGCCTAGAAAGAAGAATCAGTAGAGGCAGTCAAGTGGCAAGTAAAACAAAGAAACAAGGGCGGTGAAGTTTTTGACAGCAGATCAATTGCATACTTAAGGCTGAAGTCTCCAAAGGCTATAAAAGCATGCTTCAACCATCCCATTAAAAGGGAGATACACGCCTAACAACACATAAACTCTGACAAGAATTTTAGGAGCTAAGTGCAAGGAGATTTTGAAGGTGGATACACTAATCTTGTTGAGGAATCAACTTTTGATGTTCATTCATCTCATTTCTCTTCATCTTTGTAAAGTTCTCATGTCTATGGGTAACTAATTTCTCTATTGTTGGGATTAGATGTAAATTACTCTATTAGTATGTATTTATCTTGATCATGGTGTTATATTGGTTTTAGTTCATTAATCAATCTTGATATTATCCTTGTTGTTATTGTTAAATCTTTGATTTGAATTGTTATAGGAATATACTCTTTAAATCTTGAATTAGGATAATATCTATTAAATTCTAAACTCTAGGAATAGATTTAGGTTTAATATTCACTTAAAGTATTGGGTTTTATTACTATTGTATTGATTAATAACTCGAGGGATCAGGGATTAATAGGTACAGTAGATTTCTCGGCGTTATCTGGGAACGGAAACGTACGAAGAGCAATACGTGATAAAATTGATTAATAGTTAAAACCGGTATAACTGATCAAGGAAATATATATGAACGAGGAATTGAATCTAATCCCGACAATATTTTCTCTCTGATATTTGCATCATCTTTTACCGCAATTTAGTTTACAAATTTGCAAGTCTTAATTTCGTTACTAAACATCTCGAAACCTTTACTTAAAATCATAATTAATTGTTGAACGACATTGATATCTCACTAGTCCCTGTGGATACGATATTACAAACATACTTACATTTGGTACTACATCAATAAGCTCTATGGTCACCCAAAGAAGAAATCCCAATCACAAACTAGAGCTTATCATACAAAGGCCAAGGTCAAGAAAGAATGGAAGCCAAGAGTCAAAGAAGCTGCTCACATAGCTCATACATCCCTCAGAGCCTCATCAAGAGAAGACTGGTACTTTGACAGTGGATGTTCCAGGCATATGACAGGTGTAGAAAAATACTTGAAAGACGTTAAGTCATATACCACCAGCTATGTGACCTTTGGTGATGGAGCTAAAGGGAAGATCAAGGGAATTGGGAGACTTCACAACAGTGGTTTACCAAAACTTGATGATGTTTTGCTTGTGAAAGGGTTAAAGGTAAACTTGATCAGCATAAGTCAACTCTGTGATCAAGGACTAAAAGTTGATTTTACAAAGAATGAATGCCTTGTAACCACTGACAAAGGAGAGCTGCTGATGAAAGGAGAAAGGTCAAAAGACAATTGCTACTTGTGGATTCCTCCAGAAACAACTCATTCTACTACATGCCCTGTGAGTCAAAAAGATGAAGCAAAACTATGGCACCAAAAGCTTGGGCACCTGCACTTAAGAGGTATGATGAAACTCATCTCCAAAGAAGCTATCAGAGGACTACCAAAGCTTACCATTGAAGAAAAAGATATCTGTGGAGAGTGTCAGATAGGCAAGCAGATCAAGATGTCACACCCAATGTTGCCACATCAGGGAACATCCAGAGTCTTAGAACTTCTCCACATGGACTTGATGGGACCTATGCAAGTTGAAAGTCTTGGAGGAAGTAGGTATGCCTTTGTTGTTGTGGATGATTTTTCAAGATACACTTGGATAAGCTTCCTCAAAGAAAAATCAGACAAATTTGAAGAGTTCAAAGATCTGTGCACAAGACTTCAAAGGGAGAAAGACAGCCCAATCATCAGAATTAGAAGTGATCATGACAAGGAATTTCAAAACTCAAGATTTACAGAGTTTTGCTCAACTGAAGGGATATCACATGAGTTCTCCTTTCCAATCACGCCACAACAAAATGGGGTTGTTGAAAGGAAGAACAGAACCATACAAGAAGCAGCAAGGGTCATGCTACATGCAAAGAAACTACCCTACTACTTCTGGGCAGAGGCAATGAACACAGCATGCTATGCTCATAATCGTGTTACACTAAGAGCAGGCACCTCTACCACTCTGTATGAGATCTGGAAAGGAAGAAGACCCAGTGTCAAATACTTCCATGTCTTTAGAAGCAAATGTTACATCTTGGCTGATAGAGAACAAAGAAGAAAGCTAGACCCCAAGAGTGATGAAGGGATTTTTCTTGGCTACTCCACAAACAGCAGAGCCTACAGAGTCTTCAACAACAGGACCAGAACAATGATAGAATCAATCAATGTTGTTGTCAATGACTACCCTGATGAGAAAGTGCATGATGAAGTACCAGATGTGGGCACATCAGACCCCCTGCCTGAAGACTCTGAAGTTGAAGAAAATTCTGAGAAAGCAGAGCAAGAAACAAATCAAGGTCAAACAAGCAAAGGTCCTTCCATCAGAATTCAGAAGAATCATCCTAAAGAGCTCATCATAGGAAATCCAGAATTACCAGTAATGACTAGGTCAAGGGAGGTAATCTCCAATGCTTGCTTTGTATCCACCATAGAACCAAAGAATGTTAAGGAAGCCTTGATAGATGAATGTTGGATTAATGCAATGCAAGAAGAATTGAACGAGTTCAAGAGGAATGAGGTGTGAGACTTAGTTCCAAGACCTGATGGGGTCAACATCATAGGCACCAAGTGGGTGTATAGGAACAAGTCTGATTAAAATGGTATTGTCACAAGGAACAAGGCCAGGCTTGTAGCCTAAGGATACTCTCAGATTGAAGGTGTAGACTTTGATGAAACCTTTGCTCCAGTAGCTCGTCTTGAGTCTATAAGGTTACTTCTAGGAGTGGCATGTATTTTAAAGTTCAAGCTTTTTCAAATGGATGTGAAGAGTGCCTTCCTCAATGGGTACTTAAATGAAGAAGTATATGTAGCACATCCAAAGGGATTTGTTGATCCTAATCTCCCAGATCATGTCTACAGATTGAAGAAAGCTTTGTATGGGTTGAAGCAAGCTCCTAGGGCTTGGTATGAAAGGCTAACCAAGTTTCTTCTACAGCAAGGGTACAAAAAGGGTGAAACAGACAAGACCTTGTTTGTGAGACAAGAAAAAGGAAAGCTCATGATAGCACAAATCTATGTAGATGATATTGTGTTTGGTGGCATGACAGATGCTTTGGTGAAACAAATTGTGCATTAAATGGAATCTGAATTTGAGATGAGCCTTGTAGGTGAATTAACCTATTTTCTTGGTTTACAAGTAAAGCAAATGGAGGACACAATATTCATCTCTCAAAGCAAATATGCCAAGAATATTGTGAAGAAGTTTGGAATGGAGAGTGCAACACACAAGAGAACTCCTGCAACAACTCATATTAAACTCACCAAGGATGAGAAAGGTGTCAGTGTTGATCAAAGCCTATACAGAAGCATCATTGGCAGTCTACTTTACCTCACAACAAGTAGGCCTGATATCTCCTTTGCAGTTGGTGTATGTGCTAGATACCAAGCTGCGCCAAAGATGAGTCATCTCACACAAGTCAAGAGAATTCTGAAGTATGTGAATGGCACAAGTGACTATGATATTATGTACTCTCATGGTGAAGACTCAAGGTTGACAGGTTATTGTGATGCTGACTGGGCAGGCAGTGTAGATGATAGGAAGAGTACCTCAGGTGGATGTTTCTTTCTGGGCAACAACCTAATTTCATGGTTCAACAAGAAACAGAATTGTGTAGCTCTTTCAACAGCAGAAGCTGAGTATATCGCAGCAGGAAGCAGTTGTTCTCAATTGCTTTAGATGAAGCAGATGCTGAGTGAGTACAATGTGGAGCAAGATGAGCTCACATTATACTGTGACAATATGAGTGCTATAAATATTTCCAAGAATCCTATCCAACATAGTAGGACCAAGCACATTGATATTCGTCACCATTTTATCAGGGATCTAGTTGAAGACAAGGTTGTGACCTTAAAGCATGTAGCCACAGACAATCAACTGGATGACATTTTTACAAAGGCTTTGTATGCAAATAAGTTTGAGACATTAAGAGGCAAACTTGGTATTTGCCTTCTTGATGACCAATAGCAATCTTGCTATTGAAGCGTGCAACAGAGACCTGCCTACTACTTCCGTTTGTTTATGCACGCTATCCAAAGGCAGTCATCACAGGTTTTTTCTCAACATAATATATCAAGACTATTCCACCTTTCATACTGTGATGAAGAACTATGAAGAAGATCCTGATGTAGAGCTCAATGTGGTCCACATTGGAGCCTCTAAGAAGAAGAAGCCTTATCCAGAGCTGAAGACTACAAGACTATGGATTGCTGGACTATATGGATTCTGTGAAGACAACTACTGAAGAAATTGAAGACTACTGAAGCATCTCTTTTTGAAGACCTTGGTCATGTGTTGATGCTTAGAACATTTGTCAAAAATCCATCTACTCTGTATATTGCACATTTAATGGCCCCAGTACTATTTGATTACTCTTTCTGTTCTTAATCTTTTTGTCAACATTATGGCTAAAAAGGGGGAGAAAAGATAAGTAGTATATCCAGGGGGAGTAAGAGGGAGGTAGTGCAAATCGTTTACTCTAGTACATGATGTGGTACCAGATGTGTGCACATCGTTAAAGACAGATTGTGCTTGTATTCTGCACATCTTTTTGAAGACTTTGAAGAACCAGACGAATGAAGACTGATCCTTTGACGACCGATGAAGATGGTGCTTGAATTTAAGGGGAGTAAAGATTTTACTGAAGCTGCTGAAGACACTTCCCCTCCCTACCGTGTGCATGATTCATCACCATGCTTGTATGTTGGGAGTTTTATTTTCTCAGAAGATATGAGACAAGATTCGGCTGCTGCAACGTCTCTGATGTTCTAATGATTCTCTCCAAAGTCTAGTTGGCTGACTCCAAAGGTTATTTTAGCCACAATTTGCCAAAGGGGGAGATTGTTAGTGTTTTCAACCTGTAAGGTTGAGTTTATTTTAGGGTTGGCTTCATTTGTTAAAATAAGCCTTTGGTCCAGATGTGGTGACTGATGTGCACACATGTGGTACCTGAACTGAATGCCCTAAAAACGCGCCTTCAAATATTTGCGTGTGATCTTTGAAAAAGATTTGTTTTGAAACAAACATATTCACGCTAGCTTGCGTGCCAAGGAACGAGCTGAAAGATTGAAAAAGATTCTAGAAAAGATTTAAAAAGGCTGGTTTGTTACTAGAAGATTCAAAAAGATTTAAAACAAACATATCTTTTGTTAAAAGATTGAGTTTGTTATTTGAAGAAAACGAAGGCCAGCTTTCAGGATCTCGCTCTATATAAAGAAGACTGAAGACATAGTTTTACTCACTGAATTTAGAATAATATTTTCTAGTCTTTAGATTTCAGTCTTTGTCCCTATAGTTTCTTGTTTCCATTGAGACTTGAACTTAGGGTTGTATTTAGCTCTTAAGCTTTTAAGCACAGAGCTGTTCCTTTTCTTGGTTCTAGTTTGAAACAAGATTTGGAATTTGAATCACTCAAAGCTTTGAAGCACGAGTTGGTTCTTTAGGTTAGGAGTGCGTCTCCATCATTGAGTTTGTAAAAATCCTTGTGAGGAGCAAGGTAGGATAGCTAGGAAGTGACTGGGGGAAGTCATATCTTGTGAGGAGTGTAACACCCCCTTTTCAGAGACTGAAAAGAAGAGCGTCACAGTTCTCTACCCAAATTTAAATGCTTAAATACAAGCAATTGCAATTATGTTGATTTATTTTTGTGAAAGGAAAATTACAAGTGAGAAATAATATACTATATTTTTGTCTATAAAAACTTTTCAAAATTCTCTTTATATAAATTCAAAGTTAAAGTAAGCCCATGAATAATATGCATCATTTATAACTAAAAGATTTGCAAACATAAAATATATATTTTTATTGCACATAAGTATCTTACAATCTTCCAATTGAAAATAATCAAAAGATAATATCTACAAAAGACTCTAACCCACAATTGATCACGAGCTGGTCAAACACTAAAGATGCCATCGAGAGAGTACTCCAATGACACCATCAATACCTTAATCTCAAAGAGATCTTTCTCCTCGGTCTCCAAAAATAAAACTAGATCTCTAATCAACACTAACTGTCTTGATATTGATGTCTCTCACAATGCCGTTTTCCTCTTTCCAATGAACTTTAACTTTAGGTCATAGTATCCTGCACTAACTGTTGTAAGGGGTGAATTACTCGTACACAAGTTACCATCGTGATGATGTCACAAGGCTACACATAATATTATACAACTATATACATTTTTATTTAACTAGTATATATACATACCTGATTACCTAATCATGTATTTCAACTCAAATAGAATCAAATAATCAAATGGTCACATATAATCAAATAAGCACAAAGATATCAATTACACAAAACATTAATCAACGTCACAAATCAACAATTAGTCAAAAGCAAATATAATATACTTTATCAAATATATCAATCATCAAAATTTAGTCATTTAGGATAAATATAACATCCAAACCAAACTCTTCACTCAAAGTTAGTCTTCTAACTTAGTTAGTAATATCTTTCTTCAACCTACTCCATGGAGACACTAATATGAGCGTAAGGCCGTTTCAACTGCCATAACATGGTCGTTTGCAACGAGCATATATCAAATATGTCTCAACCATTCTGGCCCGAGCGCTGCACCTTATTATAGATAGTCCTGCACAGTCAGGTTTCACCACGTCGGGTTTTATGATTTCCTCCAGTCAGAGAGGCCATTACTGACTATTGGTAGGAGTTCAAAACGTAGGTGATCCCCAGGAGGTCTGTAGGCGACCCAGCCGAACCTATCCTCAGTCTTACATACATTATAGTACTGTAAGAAACATCCTGTTTTGCTCCTCACCAACCCAAGGTGATCAGTTATATAATTACTCAACTTAAATTATCTTTGTCAACATCCAGCTTGACATATTAATCCTCAAAACTAATAATGCAACTTATGAGAAACCACCTCAAACTCTCACCATAAACACTCAAACATATAGATATCATTATCATTAAACAAATTAAAGACATAGATACTTTATTTGTTTTTCTTCATAAAATATTGATAATAACATTTTCAATTGTCAAATCAATTAAAAACATTTTCAAATCATATATTGACGAAGATGTCTTCACACATATAATCAAACTAAATCAATCACTTATCATTTTGCATATACCTTAACATATTTAAAATTAGAACACAACTCCCCTAATAATAGCTAATAATATATATACAAGTAACACATTTCTTGTGCTCATCGAAACTTATTATTAGCAATTCCCCTTACCTCAAAGCTTTCCAATATAACTTGAGTAATCACCTTCTGGTAGAACACCTATTCACTCATTAAAACAACTATCTCATAACCAAGGATCATTATAGCTAAATTCTAACATTATTAATGTATTAAAGTGAATCTAAAAACTTAATACTCCAAAAATATGAAAACCCACCACTGTAATATTGATTACGAATAATGCATGTCATGGTTTCCTATGTACATATGTGTATGTAATTTCAGTTCATGAAACAAATCATAATTATAACTTATACTCCTAATGTTAAGAATGATATGACGCTGTTATCCTATTTTCATTTCCTTTCTTCTTTTGTTTTTTCTTTAATTTCTAAACAATAAAATAAATGTTGCTTAGTTAAAACTTAGGAACTAATATAGAATAGTAATCATGCTTCAAATATCTAAACTCAAACCAAGGAAAAGTAGACAAAACTAGTGACTAAAAGTATTCAAATCAATACCCTGATTGTTTTTAGAAATCTTGAAAGAAAAACTTTTAGCTTCATTGAGTTAATTGTCAAAGTTCAAAACTAAAAGAAATAGATAACTAATGACATAACCAACATTTGAATATACTGGACTCTTTTAGAAGTTCGAAAGAAAGACCAACAGAATCTTAAACTTGAAGATCGTGGAACAAATCTAGAAGTCAAATGTATAAACTAATAAATAAGAGAATAGAAAAGAAGAAATTAAAGAACTTAAACTTGAAAACTATGAAAGTATAGTAAAAGTAACTAAAGATTTTAAAGTGAATGAAAGACACTAGCTTTTAAAAGAACAAAACAAACAAAATCAGAGAATATAAGAATATAAGAAGAATGAAAAGAAGGAAGAGGTTCGGACCTTAAATTCTTAGCTTCCTGTGAGAGTGATTGTTGTGAGTGATGGAGAAAGTTTAAGGTTCTATTTATAGAAGAGTTTGGAGGATTTGTGTGGAAAATTAGAAGAACACGTTTTCACTCTCATGTGTGAAGAAAGTTAAACCACGTTGACATATGCACATGGTAATTCTCACGGTTCATTCTTATCATACTAATTCATTCTTATCTCTTAGCTTTCATTTAATTTTTAATTTTATTTTAATAACATAAATGATAAAGTTAATGACACTATCTTCATCTAAATATTTTAGTGATTTCAAAAATATTTTTCTTTTCTTTTTCTGTGACAAAAATTTATACTGTCGAGTAAATCATTGTCCAAAATCCGGTAGAATTTGAAGTCAAGAATTTTACTATAACCTAATAAAATATTTCATGATTGATTTCTTAAATTATTTTTCATAAATCTACTTTCAAAATGATATATTAGTTATCTGTCTATACAAAGTAAAAATACTACCAGAACACACACAAAAATTAAATTTTAAAATATAGCTTAAGTTAATTCAATATACTAGATCTATAATTTTCTATATCTAAAGTTCATTTCCTAGAAAATAATTACTTACATAATATTCTATACACGATGATAATATTATTTTCTCAAAATATTATGAAAAATATAAATAAATAATCAAATTCATTTTATAAAAATACTTAAATTAATAATATAAAGAAAGATACTAGTTTATAAAATTTAGGGCGTTACAAGGAGCAAGGTAGAGTTTGCACAAGGTAGTGTCTAAGCGAGAGGTTGTAAACAGGGGAGTTTAGCTTTGAATTAGAGCTATCATAGTGGATTCATTCCTGGATTGGTATCCTCCAGACGTAAGTGCGCTGCACTGAACTGGGTTAACAAACTCATTGTGTTCTTTATCTTCTGCACTTTATTTTTCCTTGTTCATCAAGTTATCGTATGTCTATGATGTTGGCACATTAGGCAACACATCGTATACCTAAACCCTAACGTGTTCCACATCACGCTGCACATCTGTAACTTGCTACCAAAATTTCAAAGCTCATGTGATCGTAAAATTTTAATTTCCAGGGACGTTAGAAGTGTTATTTAAGATGACATAATTTTGTCATGTTTTTCTTTGCTCAAAGTAAAGTGTTTTTAAAGCAATAAGGTGAAAGACAAGCTCTTGTTGGAGAGATGACTTTTCATTAAGATTGTTGAGCAAATAAAATATCAGGAGCACATTATATAACCATTTAATCTTGCTGAAGCGTTGTGTCATGGTTTCGACAATTAGGTGACTTGGTCGAAAATATAGCCTTTAGTGTTCTCTTTGCACAACTAATTTTATAACTATTAAAGTTGAAAATGATTCTTTAAAAGAATTATTTCATTAAGTGTGCAATGAAGAAAATGTTTGAGCAAGAGAAAATAAAATAGTGTTCATTAGGTAAATACCTCAAAGGATAAGGGCAACTAAAGAATAATAGGAAAATATGATCTAAATTGACAAATTTCAATGATGTTGAAAGACACATCAATCTAGAGGGGAAATAATTAGTTGGTGAAAATTGATGATTTTTCAACTATTTGTTAGATTGTTATTACTAATAAATATTTGTATTTAAAAGACAATTTGGTGAATCATTTTTTGATTTTAATTTTTTGATTTTATGTTATAAGTTCTTTATTGTTATATTAAAACGAGGGATTCAATTTGTCTCATTAATGATGCCACAAAAGTCTCATCAGATAATTGTCTCATTTGGTTTTGAGCTGTATATTACGGAGAGTTGTGAGTTATACAGGTTGAGTGGGAGTATGTTTGTATTCTTAGTTCAATGTGTTGATTTTACTTTATTGAGTCAACAGTGATATATGATCATCGTGCAAAACCGAGAAATCACTAACAAAATTTTAGTGAAAAGTTCTTGCGCACATCTCTTTTGTATTAGGAAATTTGATACTTAGAGATTATTCTCTATGTATCATTCGGTTATCACAAAAGAGTTACATCAATAAAGTTGAAAGTAAATTCGACATGAAAGTAAATAAACCAATGGATTGTTTTAATCATAAAGGAGACTGTTTAAAAGTCTCAATAATTTCCCAAAAGAAAATCTGGAAATTTAGAAAATAAAGTATTTTCATATATGCTTCAGCTTTGAGAAACTTAAGTATGATCTTAATTATATGCATCTAGAGATATATAACGTATATAATAAGACCATTTAGCAGATACTTGAGCAATTCAAAATTTGAATTGTTGAAATGAAGCAACCATAATGATTGTTATGGAGAATAAAATAATTTGTGTTAAGATATCGGAGATCTAATAATTTGGAGATCATCAATATGTTCGACTCCGATCCTTTTGGATGTTTACATGCAATGGACATCCTAACTCAAGAAATGACTGTAATAATTTATGTCACTTGGTTGCATAAAGTAAAAGATTTTTGAAAGACAAGATTTTTGCGTGCCTAAAGATTAATGATATAATTATTACGATATATTGCCCAAGTGAGAGATTGTTGGAATGCTTTATTATATTCGAATAATATTAGGTGGACAAATATCTTTATTGATTATATTAGCTATTTATCAATTCATAGCTTTAATTGATTAGTGATCAAATTAAGTAAAAAGGCTTATTCGATTTCTATTTGGGTAATTAATTAATTAATTGGATATGAGCTCAATATGAATGGATGTCAAGATAATTTCATTTCGGAATAATGGAAACCCTAATGGATCATTACACTATATATAGACTATCACTACTACAAAATAGAAAATAGACAGCGCATTTTAGACAGCGCTTATTTGTATAAGCGCTATTAAAAGAAACACGGAAGTCTAAGACATCGCTTTTGGCCAAAAGCGCTGTCTAAAGTGATAGCATTTAACAGCGCATATCTTTAAGAAGCGCTATCTTTAGCCTTAAGAAAAAACTAAAAAGTTATGTTTCACTTTAGACAGCGCTTTATTGCAAAGCACTATCTAAGGTCCTACATAAGACAACACTTTTGTATTTATAAAAGCGATGTCTAAGGTATAAAATAAGGCCTGACATTAGACAGCGCTTCTGAATTGATAAAAAGCGATGTCTAAGGTCTAACACTAAGGTTCTCATTAGACAGCGCTTATGAATTAATATAAAGCGCCATCTAAGGTCTAACATTAGACAACGCTTGTGAATTAATATAAAGCGATGTCTAAGGTCTAATATTAGACATCGCTTTTGAATTGATAAAAAGCATGGTCTAAGGTCTAACATTATAATAAAATTAAAATATCCCGTTAAAAATGTTAAAAAAAATTATTAAAAAAAAAGAAATTTTAAAAATTAAATAATAAAATTAAAATTAAAGATATATATCAATTACTCTCACTCTTTATTATTTAACTTTAAATTGTGAAATTTTAGTCACTAGACTACTTGACCAAAAAGAAAAGAAAAAATATACTTGACCAAAATAAATTAAATCAAAGATATAGTTTTATACTTTTATGATGATATATATCAATTACTCTTACTATTTACTATTTAACTTTAAAAATGTGAAATTTTAGTCACTAGGCTACTTGACCAAAAAGAAAAAAAAAATTATACTTGACCAAAATAAATTAAATTAAAGATATAGTTTTATACTTTTATGATGAAAGAAACAACTTTTCATAGAATTTTGTTTTTATCTATTCTTTGTAAACAAAAATTTCCTTTGTTCCTTCATCTCTTCTTCGGTTGCGATTCCCCCTTTCCTTCATCCCTTCATCTCCAACTTGGCAGAAATCATCATCAAGTAATCATCATCAAGTTCGTCTTCTTCTTCAATCACATTCGTCTGCTTTCAATCTTTTTCGCTTTCTCTCATCTCAGGTACCCTAAAACCTATCCCTCAATCTTTTTCGTTCAATCTTTCTGAATCTTTTTCGCCGTCACTTGTAAAATCGTTTGATTCACTGAAAGTAATTGTAAATCGAACAACCTTTCAACTTGGCTTTTGATTAATGGGTTTTCTTCATTGAACACCCTTTTTGTATATTGTGGGTTTTTTATGAATGGGTTCCATAGGAAGGATGAAGAAGAGGGAGAAGGGTCACAAGAAAGATGTCATTGAAAACTTTGAATTCATATATTCACATGTGAAAACCTTTTCTTCGCTTATCATTGTTTATGAATGTTTTATTGAACTTTTATTTCATAGTCATACTTGCCAAATATCTTGGCGAAATTGCCTCTTTTGTGAAGGTTAAATTTTGACTTTATAATCACACATTGATGGTTAAAATTGAAGCTATTTAATTATCACATGGTTATTTAAAAAAGTCAAATAAAGATGTTTTAATCTTTACCATTCATGGTTTGATCTAATAGTAAGGATTTACTTCTTTCACTATCACATGAAAAAGAAACTCTTACTTGATATGTCTCATATCATCATATGATAGAGAGAGTTATTTTTTACATTGCTTTATCAAAAAGGGTTTCTCTGAATTTTGTAGGGAGAGATCAATGTGTGCCTTTTCCATAAGTATGGCTACTGACTAGATGAAGTTATGTGAAATGTCATATAGCTAAGAGTAAAAGAAAAGTTACGTGGCTACTCAATATTATTTTGCAATCATATTAGACTTGATGAGTTGAAATCCATCTATTATATGCCTTGCCTTCATTCATAGACCTTTTGGTTAATATGCATACAAGTAGAAGACTACCAATTTACCCATAATAATTGTCAATACTCAATACATTTATTTTCTCTATTGCCATTTATAGTACTTTAAGATCTAGACAACATCCATTTTTGTACGTATAAGTGGTTGGAGCTTCAAGGTTGTCATTACATCGTTTATTTGGAGTTGTTTATTATTCTCTTTTATTGATATGCAATTTTTTTCTGCCCATTTTGACTACATTTCCTCCTAAATGGTTTTTACAGTCCTTTGGAGTTCATTGGTGTCCATTTGGCAACTTGGCATGATTTCCATCATCCCTGAGTAAGCATAGTTAACTTTTCACAAATACAAAATTATCTCTCTTTGAATCAGAGACTTGAACTTGTCTGTCATGCATATTATTTTGTTCTTTGGCTACTATGTAGACTTTCTTGGTGGTATTGGTGATGTCTCTGACTTAAAATGAATTTGCGTTTTACCAATCAATTTTGGTTTCACTTTCATATTAACCATATATACAAGTGGTTGTTGCAATGAGAAATGATAAATAAAATCATGTGTTTACTTTTAATATGGAACTTAATTTTGACAATTGAAGTCAACTGTGGTTGAATTTTGTTAATAAGTCCTACATCCGGTTTTGTAAGGAGATTGTTATTTCAAATTAAAATGAGATTCCTGTGTCGATATGTTATTTATATTACTTGTAATTTTAATATTTAATATTGCTATATAATTAATTTTTACAATGTTATATTATGTAGTACTTTGTGGACTTCAAGTGTCCTACATATTCTAAAGATGAATCAACTGAAATCAAGGAAGAGTACTGGAGTCAGTACATGCTTGGACTGAGAATCATATGATAAGGTGAGTTATTTGATCTTAGTCTCACTTGTTTGAATTAACTTTGGCAACACCAATTCCTAGCATGATACCACATTCTGTTGTATGCTTATGCTATCCATACAAATTTAAAGTTAATTGGTCACAACATTCAAAATTGGGAAGTCATAGACGATTATTTACATAATATGAGTAAAGAGTAACCTTATATTAATAGTTATATGATATTCTCAAGTCTCCTTTTTTCCCCCTTTCTAGCTAAGTCTTGAAGTCTGTTTTTTTTTTCTCAATGAATTCATTGTTCCATTATTGATCATGTTCACCCTATATGCATCCATCGTTTGTTCAGTGTCAGTGCAATTTGGTATTTCACTAATTGTAACTAAATTTTTAATATTGTTATTTTATTCTTTAATCACTTGTATACTTTATTGTTATTTTTTGTAGTATGTTTTATGAAATTAAAGTATTTTGTTTAATATACGTCATGAACTTTTTATGTGATTATATATGCAAATTTGTCACTTTAAACGGATTAAATTGATTTTTTGGTTGGTTTGCAACTGAAATGCTTGGAGACAATTCAAGTGCAATTTTTTTATTTTTTTATATAGACCTTTAACAGCGCTTGTTGGTAGAGAGCACTATCTAAAGCTTTCATTGGACAACGCTTATGCTAGGAAGCGTTGCCTAAAGCTTAGATTAGACAGCGCTTATGCTAGAAAGCGTTGTCTAAAGCTTACATTAGACAGCGCTTATACTAGAAAGCGTTATCTAAAGCTTACATTAGACAGCGCTTATGCTAGAAACCGCTATCTAAAGCTTACAATAAACAGCGCTTATACTAGAAAGCGCTATCTGAACATAACATAAAACAGCGCTTACATGTAAAAAGCGCTGTCTAAATATGACATTAGACAGCACTTTTACTTGATTATTAAGCGCTGTCTATACTTTTAACAGCGCCAGAATAGACAGCGCTTGTAAAACGCTGTGTATGGCAAAAAAAAGCGCTGTCTAAAGGCTTTTTTGGCATAGTGTATGGTCCTTAATATACCGGACACACAAGATATTTTCTCTTCTCCCCATTTGAATAGAGTTTAGAGCCTAAGGAGTTCCGGTTGAGGAAGAACCACAATAAAACAAATCTCTTTTTACGTTTCAGGATTGCTATAAGAGAGACTACGGTTTGTTGATATTCATCATTCAAGGTATTCTTATAATCATGTAATCTTCATAAATCAACATGTCGTAGACTTTATTTTGTATACATGCTCGTATGTTTATTCGGCTTCCGCACTAAAGTATATGATTAAAGGTTTAATCATTATTGTAGAACATGTCTTTTAATGATTAATATTAGATTAATTACAAGTAGCCTCTGTTGATGTTACTGATTCAGTTTCTACACACGTTGTTCAAGCTCAAGGTTCTGATTTTGCAGCCATGGAGGAAAATAATTATGCGTTCTCTTTTGGAAGTTTCAGTCAAGATTCAAAATCTGAAATGGTGCAGATGATTCCTATTGAGACAATCAAGCCTTCAATTGAAGAAAGGTCCATCAAAATTGGAGAAATTGATTGCTTCCTATTGGCCTCTGAATCTGAATTGGTAACATAACGGAAAAAGCAAGGATTTGTTTTTGAAGATGATGAATTCAGGAGTGTCAATTGGATACCACCTTTTGTAGCAAGAATTGGTTCGATTTGCCTCATCTCGGTGTCTCAGACGACGGTTATGCGATCACCAATTCAAGAACCACCATGTTCATCTTTCTTCCTCCGTATAAGGTTCGTTTATCATCTTCTAAGCTTGACAAATTGGTTTCAGCAACAACAACGCTGAAGCGCAACAATTTCTTCTTCAATCTATGTGGTGTCTACATTGCAGTTTTTTATCCCAGTGGAATTATGTTAGTGCTTTACAATCATGCTATTATGGTCTCTATTCTGTCACTTTTCTATTCGATTTCAATCTTTCCCTTTGATCTTGGTGAAACTTTCCTATGTTTGTTTGGTCTTCGTTTTCCAAAATCATACTAAGAATTCTCTACTATGAGTTTAAGGGAGGCTAGTACAATATTGTTCAAGTTATGGTTATGCAGAATTGTTCAGTTTTGGTTCTGCAGGATTATTCAAGCATGTTTGATGTTTTAGTTTCTTATGGGTTCGGTTGTGTAACACCCAAACCCTTTATTTAATAAAATACTATTCTTAATATAATTTGATTCAAACTGCGCAACGAAAATAGATTAGATTATACAAAAATTGATGGTTCGAGTATTACATTCTTCAACAAAATAATTACTAATAACTTAATTAGCAAAATATCGTTTATTACAAAAGTATGCCTAAAATGATACATCATTAAATAAATTAAAATAAGAGAGACAAAGACATTATTTACATATATACATATATATATATATATATATATATATATATATATATATATATATATATATATATATAAACCCTTTCCCCGTGTCATGATCAGAGCGGAACCGTCAACCTGAGAACCTGAACCCCAAAGTTCAAAAATTAACACAAAATAAGAGAGTTAGATCACATAATCCACAAAATCATAAGTATAAGGTACACTTACTACTCCAATGAAATTATAAACATAATTCAATTCTAACTCATCAACATAATCTTAACACATATACAAGTATTCAAGATTCACCAACAAGCACATATAATCACTTAACACATAAATGCACATTCTCCTAATGCAACTATAAACATAATTCAACTCTAATTCATCACATAATCTTAACACATATACAAGTATTCAAGATTCACCACACAAGCACAATTAATCACTTAACACATAAATGCACATTCTCCTAATGCATCTAATGTCACAACCAATGTCATGTCACCCTAGACACAACTAATGCATGTGGTACCATTCGTCTTTATTAGAGTATCTCACCTCTAATATTCTCCATTATCAGTTACATATAACCCGATAATTCTCCATTTTTAGAATATATAATTCTAACTCCTCATAAAATTCATGAATGTGTTGGGAAATTGTATCGTTTAACAGAGATATAAACGCAGCGGATTTTAACATTAATTTTCCATCGGTGGATCCTTGTGAATGGACATGATCAGAGTATAGATTATTACCTTTGAAGAGCAGATCCTTTGATTGTATTTCGATCACAAGTACCACAGAATTGCAGCACCTCTAGCCGGTCCACACGAACAGACTCCTTCAACTTTCAGTGCTAGCTGCTACAAGATGAAGGATTCGGGATTTCGGTCAAGGTTTCAGAATTTTAGAACTCTCTAAAATTCGGAATATGAAGTGAAGTGAACAAATGAACTACACAAGACTCTATTTATAGAGTTTCTTATGTGGTCTTCAAGCCAAACGATTATTGGTCTTCATAAGCCCAATAACCGCCTATCACTAATTGCACCCCCAAATAAGTCTTACTTATTTCTCCCGTCTTAACTGTTCTTATGTGTGTGACCCTATAGGTTCTCATGACGTTGACAATAATATTAATTTTAACATTATAAACAGTGAGCGGTATCTAGCAACACATCACTGCTACCCAAGTCACAAGAATGTCACGTGATCTGACAAACCTATTCGTGATAAATATCTTGTGTACAATTACCCTTTTACCCTTATGTCTATATTGAACACAAGGCATAGTATGTCACCCTTGCTAAGTTCAATATTGGGCCCATAGACATATCTCCTGTTATGTAGGAGGGGCAAATTCCATCTAGGTCACTCATGTCCCTCAGCATGATTCGCGGAATACCCATCAACCGACTTTATAGCCATCCTGTTACGGATAACGTTTGAACGGCAACAAAGTACTACACTCCTACATCTAGGGTACATAGTGGTTTCAGGTCGAAGGGTGGAATACACCACTTATCACTATGAGAATATCTTATGACATTTCATAACATACTATGTAGTATTCTCATGGTGGGTCAATCCGATATAAATGTTACCCTTAACCTTTATATCTGTGTGAAGACTTGATAACCATTTATCTATGATCCGTGAGATGTGATCATCAGTCTACCAACATAATAGCCTCTATGCTTTAAAGTTATCCCAATTCACAGTAAAGCTTGACTACGGATATTTTAAGAATAGTGTTCTTATGTTTAATGGATTCTCACGATTAAGTCACACTTAACGTTCCATTTAACGAACTAACTATTCTAGGGACTCTATTACTTTAACACATAAACATAATAAAGAAGTGCCTTTATTTAATAAATAAATTATTCAATACAAGTTCCATGCAACTATAAATAATTGGCCTCTAGGGCTTACACCAACAGTATGCTCATGAATACTCACACATAGTCAATACACTAGGTATTAGACATCTCCATAAATTAAGTAGAACACAAATCCACTTACTCCATCATCAAGATAATTTGCAATATAGATACACATATTCAATACTCCAATTAAACATCAACACCAACAATTAATTATTGCATAAGAATACCAATGAAACATGTTATTATACTCCAATCACATGTAAAAATTCAAACACATCATATCATAATCATCTAAAAAGTGAGGATTAAGACTATTTCTACCATTTAAGACTCATTACAATACCCCTTCTACATGCAAGACCTCTTCTATCATGCAGTACCCCTTCTACAGATAAGACACCTTCTATCATGCAGAATCCCCTCTACAGGTAAGACCTCTTCTATCATGCAGAATATTTTCTACAGGTAAGACCCCTTCTATCATGCAAAATACTTTCTACAGGTAATACCCCTTCTATCATGCAGAATACTTCTACAGGTAATACCCCTTCTATTATGCAGAATACTTCTACAGGTAATACCCCTTCTATTATGCAGAATACTTCTACAGGTAATACCCCTTCTATTATGCAGAATGTTTCATGGATAAGAACACTCAAAAATACCCATTTTCTTTTCATGTTATAAATCATAAATGAGCTTCCTTTAAGTTAACACATATGATTATACACATAAAAACACCATTAGATTCACAGATCTGCACCATTTCATACCATAAAGTAAGAATTTACACATTTACTCAAAAACTGATAAAACTCAAGAAACTTAGTTCAAACATCTACAAATTCCCATTTTTCCCTTTAAATTCGTATACACATCATAATATAGGTTCATTAAACTTATTAGGAACAACAAAATCAACTTTCTTTAAGAAAATCTCCCACCCCAAAAACGAAAATGAGCGGAGAAAGTTTGGGAACGGAGAAATCGACATTCTTCCCTTTCTCGGATCACTCATGACTATGAATCTACTCTCTTACCTTAGATCGGTTGAAAACTCTAGTCATTTCTCTTGATTCTCCCCTCTTACTCTTGCCCTAGCTCTTCTCTTCCTTCTCTCTACTTCTCCAAGAACATGAGAAAATGACTTTCTCTCACTAACCAAACCATTAAGTAGCGCCCCACTTTGGTCTAAGGCCCAATGGGTTTAAGGCCCATTAACACTGTATACTCGCTCGTTAACTAATATTTCGCGGTAAAACTAATTATTCTACACTATTGTCTAATAAAATATTCTATCTGACTAAAACATAAATAATTAAACTTAAAACGACCAATAAATAAAATGGGATGTTACAGATTGTATATCAATCAAATGGTTGTTAAGGTTTGCAAATTCATACATGATTTGATGAAATCTTGGCTTATTATTTGTGATATTCTGATATTGAAGACAATTTTGGATTATGTTGGTTCAGACATTGGATTCACTAAAAAACAATTCAAACCAGTCCAATTACACTGATTGTCGTGGTTTGTTAAGGGACTCAGATGACAGATGGATAAAGGTATTCAGGAAAACTTGGAGATTATGATGCTCTTCATGCGGAAATGTGGGAAATGCACTTGAGGTTAGACTTTACTCACCAACAGAGAATCAGAAAACTCAATGTTAAAAGTGACTCTAAAGTTCTGATTGATATGATGACAAAGAAAAATAACTTCAATGGAAACGTACCCACTATAGTTGAATTGATGAATTCATGTGTCTCACACTTGGCATCTAACTTTGTAGTTTCTTATTTTTAGCTTTGGCACTGAAAAATTAACAGGATTTTTTCACCACTTTTTCAAAATAATTTACAGTTATATTATACTTTATTTTTTCTTTAAAAAAAAAAAAGAAAAACTTAAAAACGATGTCGTTGTAGTTATGGAAGAATCCCGAGAAAACGAAGTCTACACTGGTATCAGAAGAAGTCGCGAGCTCACTGCCGGAGCGCTATCGCCGCATCCTCATCGGAGCACGATTTCGTCATTCGCTAATCGACTCTCTCAAATCCTATCGCCGTGCCTCTTGTCTTCTACATTTCCGCACTTGAACTCAGGTTTTCATCCATGTTCCTTGTATAATTGTATTTTGCATGGATTTATTTGTTATGATTTTTCCATGTTCCTTGTATTTTGAGTCGTTTTGGTTGCTATTCAATTCAATTTGCGTGTTCCTGTTGTGGTTTTTGCTTCCTGTTGCTTGTTCTTGACGGTAATGACGGGGTTAGGCAAATCAAGGGTTTTTCGTGTAGTGTATTTGGGTGGGGAGTGAATGGAATGCTGTGGTGTAGCTTTTTCTGTTTGTGTTGCTTCTTCTGATCAGATTATCGAGAGGTTGGTGTTTGAGGCGATGAGTTATTGGGAAAATGAGAATGTAGATGATCTGAATAGCATAATGATGAAGAAGAAAAGAGAAACACGAGATAAGGGCTAGTTTGATATTGCATGTAAATTGTGTTTTGGAAATACTGAGAGGAAATATATGTCATGTGCAATTCTCATGTCAGTTTTCATTTGAATGGGAATTAGAATATTTATGTGTAAGGGGTGGTCCTGGGAATTGGAAATCTGAATTTGCTCGAGAGTAAAGTGAACGTTGATGGGAATTTTGGGGTTATTGATTGTGGTTGGTATGCACTTTAAGACATCTAAGAGTATTGAGAAATTAGTGTCTTCAAGGAACGAAGAATGATAAAATGTTTGTTGATGGTTGTCCTTACTTGGTTAACTTTTGCATGGACCATAAAATTGCTTAAAGATAACTAAAATTTAATTTATTGGAAGTTTTCTCCTTATAATAATTATAGTTATTTCGTATATAACTATCAGTTCAAACAGTGTGAGCTGAAAAACAATGGCAAATGCACCTGCTCAAATTCCTACTAGCTTTGGACATGAATTGAGGGCATGTCTTCGTTGTCGCCTCATCAAAACCTACGATCAGGTTTTACTTCCCTTCCTTTTATTTCATCATTCTTAATTTCATTTATTTATTTATTTATTTATTAATAGAAAACAATCACTGTTTGTCGATTCACAGTTTAGAGAGTCAGGCTGTGAGAACTGCCCATTTTTACAGATGGATGAAGATCAAGAGCGTGTTGTTGAATGCACAACCCCCAATTTTAATGGGTATGTCTTTATCATATCTTTTTACAACAAAACCTTAATCACCTTTGAAATGTATTAATGTCTTTATGTTTTTCTTTTTCAATTTGATTTTCAGGGTCATTTCAGTAATGGATCCAACTCGAAGTTGGGCTGCCCGTTGGTTGCGCATCGGTATATTCATTTATCTTCTGTTAATTTTCTCGTGCCTTACTTTTCAGTTTTCTTTCCCTTTACAATATTCTGATGACAGCATTATAAATTACTGAACATATATGGACATGGTTAATCTCTACATTCTACAAAACCATGATATAAAGAAGAATAGCATGATTAAACTTAGTACATAATTCACTTTGTGCAATGCACAGGGAGATAACTATTTTTTGTAAGTTGTCTTCATATGCGAGTGCTTTATGAATTTTTTTTTCTTTTAAAATTACAATCTCAATTGTTAATTTCCTACTGAAGTGTTATGATGTGTATATCCAAAATGTACTTTTATTTTGCAAATTTATCTTCTCTCTGTATTCAAGGAAAATTTTGAATTTATATATATGTACACAAATTGTTGAGAATTCAAGTGTCGAGTGACAGAAAGTTGAAAATAATATGAAACTCAACTGCATCTTAGTAATATTCATCACTTTATATATTTCAAAACTTAAAATTTCTTTTTATGAAAACAGCATAAAGCATCTGAAATTCACCAAAATCTTAGTACTACTCAATATGCTGCCAAAAAAATGGCCAGGGAAGCATTCAATTTCTTGATCCAAGATTAATAAGAAATTGTAGTAAAAACAATATCTAGCAAAATACCAGATCCAAAACTGCTGTCCAAGAATGTCCTCATTTTCCAAAGCAGGGCAAAGGGCTTTCAACATACATTGTGCAGCATTAGGGGCACTCGATCCAAATATATTACCTAAGCTTCCCACAAACAGGATATAATTTCATCAAATGTGAAACCAAACTGAAAAGAAAAATCAAATAGCCTCCATAACTAGTTTTGCCTTCGTCCGCTGCAGAACCATTTTCAAATACTCCTTTTGTTTATAATAGAGCCTTGAGCTTTCTATTGTTATGATTTGCCATTTCCATTCAAGAACCATTTTCTTAGTTTGTTTTGAAGAATGGGGATTAGAGCAAGTTTTTATTAGATGTAGGTGACATGATATGTGGAATATGAAAGATGGGCATGAGTGGCGGAGAGAGAAATAGGATAAAGCCAATAGGATAAAGCCAGTGCTATTATGTTCAGAATGTTGGACATTGAGCAGAGGAGTGTGAGATGGGCATAAAGCAAAGAGATGAAGAGAGGAGGAATGTAATATAAACTGTACCAGTTAAGTTTGAGTTTTGAAAAAGATGAGAGTGAGAGAAGCTTTTCCTTTTTTATTTTATAAAAGGTTGTCGCAGGAAGAGATTGGGCTTTGATTCAAAATGTGTATATTGTGATTGAACCTGGAATAATTTCCATATATGTGAGCTTGATGTGTTTCTTAAAACTATAGAGATATCATTGTGCTATTTTTTTTAACGAAGTTTATGTTTCTTATTTTCATTTTTTAATTTGAACTGCAAAGTGCTGTTTAGATTTTTTTTTTTTTAAATTTCTATCTAGACCGAAGATTGAAATTTTGTACACAGTTGAGGTGTGGAAATTTAGGGTTTTTCTTAATATGTTGCAGGAAAATTCGTTCCTGGGGTTTACACTCTTGCTGTCTCAGAGACTCTTCCAGATGATATGCAGGTTTGTATTTTTCTATTTATGCAATATAGATTCAGCATATATTACTACCGTTTTTAATAAAGAGATTTTACCTTTGACATAGTTGTCTCGTTTCTAGTATATAGGATTGACAAATAATCATTCGCTCAGTGTATCCAGCCACAATATTTGATTCGGCACTATAGTTTGCTTCTCTATTAAAAGTTGTGGTTTTTTTCTGCTAATTATAAGACCACAGATAAGATAGTGGGTTATCCATTTTCCTCTCTTCCCCCAGCCTACCAAGATGGTAAATTGAATTAGTTGCTCACTATCCATTGGAATAAGTTTTCGCTCTCCCCAACTAAGGAATGATTTTGATTGTCTTCCAAAGGACAACTTAAACTCCCCACGAAACTCAATATTTTTATGAAACTAGTTGTGTGTTTGTTCCGGTTGTCTGCTGTCTAGAGTGCACTTTGTCTATTTTGTGACTGGGTTGTCATTGGATAGTTCATATAACTTAGCTTTGGTATTCAAGTCGTCAAGCCTTTAGATTTTTGAGTAGGCTGGGTGACTACTTTTTAAGGGATTGGAAAGTGCTGTTGTCTAGACACTACCTTTGGTATTCTGGGCATAATGTGCACAGTCTCACCATTAGAAGACTGCTAACTTGATGGAATGGTAGGATTTTGAGTTTTATAGCAGCAATCACTGCAAACTTGAATTTTATGGCATCTATCAAATTCACTTTTGTCTACTTATTATTGTCCCGTCATTATGCCACTCTCTCGAGAACCATAATTCAACTCTCTTTTTTTGGATTCCCCCCTAGGTTGTGCCTTTATCTAGTTAGATGTTGAATATATTATGGCAGTTTAAAATCCAAATTACTGTTAGGGAAGCTCTAAACTCAGGGTGAGTTATTATCTGTTGCCTTGTGAGTTGGGACAAGTTGTGACTTTCGGTAAATACTTGAGTGGTTATAATGTTTGGCAACTAAAATGAGGTTATTTTTGCAATGAATTGTTTGTTCCATTATGAAGAATATGTCTTTCTCAACTTGTATAACAAAATAAAAGCCATACACAAATTTGTTCAAGCCGCCCAATACACATAAAACATTATTTTTTTGTCTTTCTTGTGTATCATCTTGTTTTATAGTTCACACTAAATTACTGTTGATTGTTAACTTTATTATATTGCTTATGCTCATTTGCAGGCTATTTGTATTGATAAGAATGTGCAATATATACCTCCGAAACGTTAGTGAAACAAGTAAATATTGGCGTTGTGACATCTCTAACATGGTTGGAACCAAGTATGTATTGATGAGGATTTTATTGCTAGTTTTGTTCGAATGAATTCTTTTAATGCCTTGTTAAACTTCTCTAAATAAAAATCAATTAGAGTCTGCATGAGAAGAGTTCATGAAACTAACATAATCAAATTGAAAAATCTAGCTTTGAGGTTTGAACTCAAAATCATAATGGTTCTGATGTATTAGTGTCAATGGTGCAAGTGTTGTCACATGTGTGCACTGTGCACTAATTGTTGGCGCTTGCAAGTAGTTGATACTGCAACATTCTATGATTCTGTTTTCATGTTTCACGCGCCTAAACACTACTCGTCTCACTTTTTGGTCACTTCAAACTGCTGTTGTTTTGTTGAATTTCTTTTTTATGATTATAATCATAGTTTTCGGTCCGGCAAAACTCACTGTAAGAAATAAATTTTATCTATAATTTGTTTCTAACTTGTAGCTAACATTGAAATTGGTAGAGAAAATTAAACAGAACAATAGATATGAGGCATGTCATCATATCAATTGAAACAATGTAGCAAGGTTAATAGTAGTAATCATAGTATGCAGGAGTACTGAGCAAAACAGTAGCTTAAATTGAAGTTAATTTGTTGTATTTTGCAATGTTTAGGGAATAAGATATTTTAGGTTACTTGTATTTGGAATAATTAGTTGTCATGTATTTATTTACTGAAGAACAAAAACTTCAGTCCTTTCCCCAATTGTTAGCGGCAACCATTAGCTTGGGTCTATTTAATCCACATGCAAGGAGATAGTAGATATTTAGAGATTGTCTATACCAAAAAATAAAAGCATGTGAATTAAATAAAATCAAATCACGTGTTCTTGAATTTATAGTTTTTTCAACTTGAACTTTTCTGACCGCCCATTCTACTTTTGAACTTTTTTTTTTAAAATAAAAACTTTTGACCTTATGAGAGTTTATGCAAATTGGATCATCTCCTCCCCCTTTTCTTTATATCTCTCTTAAATTCATTCCCTCTCTTAGGGTCTGTTTGGTTCAATTGAGAAGGAGGGGAGAGGAGGGGAGGTGAGGGGAGAGATTTATTATGTTGACAAAATTACCCTCATTTTTTTATTAAAATTCAAAATTATCCTTGTTGGAATATTAAAATTCTAGGTTTTATTTTTTTTTTACAACAAAAAAAATTTAGGTTTTCTACTCATTAGATTTTTTTTTGTTATATATCCATTAAAAAAAAAATTTGACGTAATATATCCATTATAATTTAATCCTTATTTTGAGTTTACAAGGTTAAGAGTAAAAAAGTAAATTACTTCTCCAAAATTTAAAATATTCCCTCACCTCCCCTCCCCTCCCCTCCAAAAACTTCGAACCAAACGGACCCTTAGTTTATTATTTTTTTATGAGGAGAGAGATTGAATTTATGAGAGAGATAGAGAAGGAGAGATATATGTAAAGAAAATGGAAGGAGATGATCCAAGTTCGAGTTTATGTTATCTAAATATTTATATTTAAAAGCTTTGTATTTTTTCTTCTAGTTATTATTTATCGACATTTTTTGTTCCAAGTAGTTATCTAAAATATAAAAAAAAATTATCCCCAAAATGGCAACAAATTACCTTTTACAGTGTAAGAGCTTAAACGATATTGCATGTTCATGTTCCGATGTTCGAGTTTAAACACAAAATTTTAAGTTTAAGTATTAAGTTAGAAGTGATTTATGCTATCTCATTTGAGTACTCTTGCATATGATTTTTTTGTTTGATAATGAAATTAATGATAGAAAAACTAAATATTCTAATCTATATATATATATTATTTGGGAGCCTTTCCTCAAAGCCTATGGTACACGTGGCAATCCCACAATGATTCTTCTCCCATATTGTTTTGGCAATTAATGAATTAAATGATTTAGTTAAAAAAAAAAACAAGGATCAAAGTACAAGCATAATAAAAACATGGTGCTCAAATTATGCAATCAATTCTCTAAGGCAATCTCTAAGCAATTAATTCTCGGCAATTATTAATTCTCTAAGGTTATCAAGAAAAATTCACGTTTATATGAATAGAACATGTAAAAAAAATTCACGTTTATTTGTCTACATATCACATAGGCCAAGTCAATAAATTCACTTTTTTTTGTACAAATCACACCGCGAAGGCAAATAATACACTTTTTTCTTGGTACAGATCACACCACATAAGCAAAGACAATATAAAAAAAAATATTTCAAGCAAATCCTTAAAAAAATAGCTATTTTTAATTTTGATCAAAACCTTAAAAGAATAGCTATTTTGAATTATGAATTATGATCACAACCTTAAAAAAGTAGCTATTTTGAATTTTGATAAAAGCTTTAAAAAAAATATCATATTCAGTTATTTCTCTCCATTAAATGCTATTTATTTATTGTCCAAAGTCATTATACCTAAGCAATTGACTTATGTTCATGTGTTGTCATTATACCTACAAAAGGAAAGGCAATATTCATTTTTTTTTCAACATAATCTCCCCATTAAAATCTGCACTGTGAATCCGTATTAATGGCCCAAATACTCTCAGTAAAACTTTATACTTAATCACAAAAAATATACTCTACCTAATTTGACTTTCACACATTTAATAATTAATAGAATATTCCTTAAGTTTATGCTTTATTTTGACCTATTTTACATCTATAAATAGTCTACATGTAACACCCCGTTTTTCGAAAGCCAAAAAGGGCATTATTATTTTTTTTTTTCTTTTTCAACTAACACTCAGAGTGCGCATAGAATATTTTCCAATGAGCCGGCATTCAAATATACAAAAGACTCATTGCCAAAAGGTGCTTCGACAAGCAAAGTGTATTTCCTGAATAATTACAATCCAAGTCTAAGTATACAAATACTTACAACAAAACAAAGTTAGAAACCCTATGCTAACCAAAAAGCACGGTGCACAAAACACACCGGCGCATAGTCTAACTAAAAACTACCACACCAGCTCCAACACGAGCTCACTAAGGCCTAGAGCTGCCAACACCGTCCTCTCGACCTACATCGTCATCTGGGGTGGGATGAGCCCGCAAATGAAAGAAAGGGTCACCACAAAACCACAGTAGATATATATATATAACCGGTGCGAAAGATTGTACACGTAACAAAATTTCCACAAAACACAAGAGAAAGCTCTTAAAACAATCAACAATTCCCACCAACGGGTTTATATATATAATGCACAACAAGCCTAATGCAGACTTCTACAATGGGTGTGGTACTACCGGAGCTACCACATGCAAATGAATTCCGGAATTACCAATCATAACCAATAAAACCGCAAAGGGTTAAGGTGGATCCACTCACGCAATCACACCCCGTGGTCCACTCACGCAACCACTTATTGTACTCAAAAAGATCCCGTAGGATTTTGGGTGGGTCCACTCACGCAACCAACACCCCGTAGTCCACCCACGCAACTACGCACCATGAATGCATGAGCATACGATTCCCTACATATGCTAATGCCACACATACATACCTCTCAAGCATATGTAACTAGATCATAGCAATTCATACATATATTTTCAAAATCATATGTAAATTGCACAAGGAATGTAAACACGTTCCCATCAACGGGCATACATAACACAAACATGTCAAACCGTTTTAAAAGACAGAATTAAAGTGGAGCCCTTACCTCGGCAAGCTTCCGTCAATAACACACGCTCAAACAACACAACGCGCTTCCTAAAACAAGCAGCGTAACAATCAATACATTGTTCTCTAACCAATAGTATTGAAACTACACCAAAACCCCAAAAACCTAAAGGTTCCTAAGGAAAATTCACTCTTTCGGATACCATACCAAAATCTATCGTATTGATCAACCCCCATGAGTTATTTGTACTATTTTTAGGACCCAAAACAATTGTCAAAAGTCTTAAATAATTTGAAATGCAAAAAGGCCGTTTTCTTGCGTTACAAGCTACGTACTTTCCGAGTACCCGAAAAACTCGTTTCCAATCCCAACCACTTCCATAAATTAATAAAAAGGGATTAGAAAGTTAAAAACCAAGTTTAGAAATCATAATCCAAAATTTCAACTCCCAGAGCTCGCCCTGGCGAGTTGGTGGCGAGTGAAGGCAGGGAGGACAGGTCTAGCTCGCTCTGGAGCTCGCCCTGGCGTGTTGTCATGACCTGAGACACTCGCCCTGGCGAGTAACCACTCGCCCAGCGAGTTGCACCTGTCATGACAGCAAAAGACAGCAACTCGCACCACCTTTTTCCACCCCAAGCCTAGTTTGATTCTATTAGTTCCCAATATCTTTTCAAGGCATAAAAGCAAACCATTTTCATAAGCAAGCAACACATTTCCGAAAGCATGTTGGTTGCTTCGAGTGCAAGTTATTTGATTTTTCATTTCCAAAATCAAAACCAAATCCAAGCACAAGTTTTATTACGGGCCTCAACCGTCCGGTAATCATTTTCAAACATGTTTTCAAGGTAAAAAGCGACACCACATGTCACAATAGTTTTAAACCATTTTGACCCCAAAACACTACCCAAAAACTCTTAGAAAATATTTTCATAAACCTCAAAATATTTTCCATCGGATTTTCCAAAACAAAACCATACAACGCATTTCCCTTTCGCCCAAAGGTTCAAAGACAACTTTTCTTTTCAAAACCTTACAACATAGCCTCATGTTATTGATCAATACATAACCAAACCAAAACCCTAACTTTTCTCATGAGATTTTTCACCAATCCATGGAAAACAAAACAACAAAGCCTAGCATGCTTCCTAAGCTCTCATGAATAACATTCATGCAACAAAAACTAGCAAGAACAACATTTCTCACCAAACCCTCTTAAGAACATAAACCCAAAAACCTCACAACTCTAAAAATCTACCAACTTAGGAGATGAGAAGAGAGGGTTACCTTAAGAAAGTGATTCTCTACAACTTTCCTCAAAGCTTCCAAGCTTGAAATGGAGTGAAATGGTGAGGAAATGAAATTTGTGAAGGTTAAGGTTAAGAAATGGAGTTCCACGTGAAAGAGAGAAAGAATGGAGATGTTTGGTGATGTTTCTAAGTGACCAAGTCACTAAACCTCCTTACTATTACAAAGCCTCTTGCTAACTCATGGCCATTGGATCAAAAACAAAATGCCAAGACAAAACCCTAGCCATTGGATCAAACCAAACCAAATCCACTTGAGATAAAACTCAATACTTCATAGAAACACTCACACGTTCAGCTCTCGCACGCCGCGACGAACGAAACTCACCAAAACAGAAAACCTACGGAAAGAACGTCTAACGTTTCACATTTCCAAAACTTATCGCCGAATCTTTTTCCGCGACTGTAATTTTCTTCCATACCTCAGAAAATTAATCTCAGGACATATCCTAACTCGCGCAGATATATAAAACTTCCATCCGAAACCTCACTTAAAACAGACGCAATAAGATTTTACAACGACGGGTAAAATCCTACTCGTTTTTCCAAAAACAAGAATAATCCAAAACTTATTATTCTAAAACCACAAGTAACTTCTTATTCAAGCAACAGGATCACAGAACCAAAGTCTGTACAATTACAGTGCACGAGCACTAAACAGGCTTAATTACAGCAAAAGCTAATAATTACACGATGTTTCATCACACGAACACATCGAAACCCTAATATTCCTTAAACCAACTATACAATGAAATCTTGGGTCTTACAATACTACCCCCCTAAAAGAAGTTTCGTCCTCGAAACTTAGACATCGTCAAACAAACCGGGGTATAATTCCTTCATCTTACTCTCGAGCTCCCAGGTGGTATCTCCTGTAGCTTCGTTCCATATCACCTTCACCAAAGGTATCTCTTTCGTTCGCAAACGCTTCATCTTCTTATCCGCAATCTTGATCGGCGGAACTTCAAATGACAAGTTATCCCTCAACTGGATATCATCTGGTGTGATCACATGTGATGGATCCGGTGTATACTTCCGCAATTGCGACACATGGAACACGTCATGAATCAAAGATAGTACCGGTGGCAACGCGATCCGGTATGCTACCTTCCCAATCCGCTCCGTAATCTGATAAGGTCCTATAAACTTCGGAGTCAACTTCTTCGCTTTCAAAGCCCTTCCAACACCAGTTGTTGGAGTAACACGGAGAAATACGTGATCCCCCTCCTCAAACTCTAAAGGCCTCCGACGCCTATCCGCATAACTCTTTTGTCGATCTTGAGCAACCTTCATCATTGCCCTTATCTTTCGGACCTTGTCCGTCGTCTGTTGTACCATTTCCGGTCCTACTATCAAACTTTCCCCATCTTGGTACCAACACAAAGGAGTCTGACATCTCCTCCCATACAAAGCCTCATATGGTGCCATTCCGATAGTCGAATGGTAACTATTGTTGTACGTGAACTCTATCAACGGCAACACGTCGTCCCAACTCCCACGATCATCCAGCACACATGCTCTCAACAAATCTTCCAAAGATTGATTCGTTCTCTCGGTCTGCCCATCGGTCTGAGGGTGGTAGGCAGAACTCAACCTCAGTTTCGTCCCCAACGCCTCATGCAAAGTCTTCCAAAAATGTGAAGTAAACTTTGGATCTCTATCCGACACTATACTTGACGGAATCCCATGTAACCTCACAATCTCAGCAATATACACATCGGTCAACTTTGCCGCCGTATCCGTAATCCTTACCGGTAGAAAATGAGCGGACTTCGTCAAACGATCCACTATCACCCAAATGGAATCATGCTTCCTCCTGGTCTTAGGTAAACCAGTGATGAAATCCATAGAAATACTATCCCACTTCCACTCGGGGATATCTAACGACTGCAGCATCCCTGCTGGTCTCTGATGCTCAACCTTCGCCTTCTGACAAGTCAGACACGACGCCACATACTCAGCCACATCCTTTTTCATACCCGGCCACCAGAAATCTTGCCTCAGGTCTTGATACATTTTTGTTGCCCCGGGATGCATACTAAGCTTACTCTTGTGTGCCTCCCCTAGAATGGTGTTTCTCAAGTTCATAGCATCGGGTACACACACCCTACCATTACATCTCAAGATGTTGTCCGGTCCCACCTTGAAATCTCGGTTGGTTCCTCGAACAATCAAAGCTCTTTTCTGATCGAACAGATACTTAAGACTTTTATGGTCACTAAACACGACAAAAGTGCAACCATAAAGATGATGTCTCCAAATCTTCAATGCGAAAACAACAGCCGCAAGCTCTAGATCGTGCGTAGGATAATTCTTTTCATGCACTTTCAGTTGCCTTGACGCATAAGCCACTGCCCTCTTGTGTTGCATCAACACACAACCCAACCCTTGATGAGAAGCATCACAATAAACCTCATAAGGTTCATCTGACTGAGGTAACACCAACACCGGTGAAGTCGTCAACCGCTCCTTCAACAATTGAAAACTAAGTTCACACTGCTCAGTCCACGCAAACGGTTGATCTTTTCGCGTAAGTTGCGTCATTGGTGCCACAATCTTAGCGAATCCTTCTATGAACCTCCGGTAATAACCGGCCAAACCAACAAAACTCCTCACGTCCGTCACCGTCTGCGGTTGCTTCCATGCAAGTACTGTGTCAATCTTGGCTGGATCCACGGCTATTCCCTCTTTTGATATAACATGGCCCAGGAAATTCACCTCTTCCAACCAAAAATCACACTTCGACGGATTCGCATATAACTTTCTTTCCCGCAACACTTGCAAAACCATACGAAGATGCTCTTCATGCTCCTCTTCGCTCTTCGAATACACGAGAATATCATCAATGAACACAACTACGAACTTGTCCAGAAACGAATGGAATATCCGATTCATGTAGGCCATGAAGATCGCAGGTGCATTCGTCACTCCAAACGGCATCACCAAATACTCATAATGCCCATACCGCGTCCTAAACGCCGTTTTCTGAATATCCTCATCTCGTACTCTTATCTGGTGATAACCAGATTTCAAGTCAATATTTGAAAACACTGAGGCTCCCCTCAGCTGATCCATCAAATCATCAATCCGTGGCAATGGATATCGGTTCTTGATAGTCACCTTATTAAGCTTCCGATAATCCACACATAGACGAGATTTCCCATCCTTCTTCTTAACCAATAAGACCGGTGCTCCCCAAGGCGACACACTAGGCCTTATGAAACCCTTCTCTAACAAGTCCTCGATCTGACCTTTCAACTCTACCAACTCGGCCGGAGCCATCCGATAAGCTGATTCCGAAATCGGACCCGTACCCGGTTGTAAATCAATAAAGAATTCCACCTCTCTACACGGAGGAAAAGCTGGAATCTCCAACGGAAACACGTCTTGGAAATTTTGAACTACTCGAATTTCCTCAATTCGGATCCCCGACGTCACTCCTAAGCTAGCAAGTGACACTATCTCCGGCTCTCCATTACACATAATCATTGTAAGCTGATTGGCCGACAGGTATCTCCGCACACCTGGCTCGGGAAAGAAAACCAATTTCCGAGCACAATCTAGTATAACATAATGATAAGATAGCCAATCCATCCCGAGAATGATCTCGAGAGATGTAAGCGGTAAACACACCAAGTTGACCAGAAACTCCCTATCCTGAATTACTACTAAACAATGCAAACATGCAGTATTCACTACCAAATCCTTAGCAGGAGTCAAAACATTCAAATCAAATGGAAGAACAGAAACATTCAAACTCAACCGATTTGCACAAGCCAAAGAAATGAATGAGTGGGTTGCCCCCGTGTCAATCAAAGCAGTTAAAGAATTACCTGCAATGTGACAGCTCTCGTGAATGGCATTGCTAGCCTGCCCACTCACTTCTGTGCCCATACAGTAAGCACGTGCCTTTGCCGCAGGTCTGGTACCTTGTGAGCCTTGTGCCACATTAGCCGACGGCCCGGCCTTCGGGGCTTTGCAATCCCTAGCAAAGTGTCCCGGCTTCTTGCAATTAAAACAAACATGCCCCTGATTCCGGCATTCATTCGCATAGTGGCCCACTTCACCACACTTAAAACAGCCCTGCTTCCCGGTATTCTGACTGTCCTGATTCACCGATCGACCCTGTCCCTTGTTATACTGTGGACGGTCATATGGCTTACTGCCTTGTTTTCCACGGTTCTGACTTTGATTCGGACCACCAGAACGACTTGGTCCCCCAGCACTAAAACCACCCTGACGGTTCACCCTTTTGTTTCGCATATCTTCAACCTCTTGGCACTTTTCAACCAAGACTTGAAATTGCCGAATACCCAATGGCACAACCGCATCCTGCAGTTCGTACCTCAGCCCATCTTGGAAGCGACGACACATATAGACCTCATCTATCCCATCCCTAAAGAAGCGGAAGAAACGGGATAATGATTCAAACTTCTTGGAATATGCCTCCACATTCATACTCCCCTGTCGTAGTCTCAGAAACTCCTCACCATACCTTTCCCTTGCAGTCTCAGGGAAATACTTAGCCAGGAACCTCCTCTTGAAGTTCTCCCAGTTAATCTCCTCATATGCATTTTCCATAATCAGACGGGTGTTCCTCCACCAAAATTCGGAACCCCCAAGCAGCTGATAGGTAGCTAGAACTACCTTCTCCCCCTCCGGACAATGAATTGCCCCAAATATCCTTTCCATAGCATGGAGCCATAGATCCGCTGTTTCTGGACCTCCCTCCCCATTAAACTTTGGAGGGGCCTGCTGATTAAAACTTGCGAGAACCCTAGACCCAGCGGCCAGGATCTCCCTGTCGCGCTTTTCAAGGTCTCTCTGCGCCTTAGCATGAGTTTGCGCAGTTACCGCTGCTGCCATTGTATTCATGGCATAAGCCATCTGATGGATGTCCACATCATCATCATCTCTAGCAGGTGCCCTTCTTGGAGGCATCGTTTCCTGCACATACCAATTCTCTTCGATTAGACCCTTATCCAAACATTTCTGAATTCCAACAGAAAACCTCACTCAACGGATTACTAACCCATAACCCGACACAGAACAAACACTAGAACTAACCCAACACCAGTTACGTTCTAACCGACTCTGAACTAACGACTCAAGTATACACTTTCCCTTTGAAGATTTAAAGCCGGGCTCTGATACCACAATTGTAACACCCCGTTTTTCGAAAGCCAAAAAGGGCATTATTATTTTTTTTTTTCTTTTTCAACTAACACTCAGAGTGCGCATAGAATATTTTCCAATGAGCCGGCATTCAAATATACAAAAGACTCATTGCCAAAAGGTGCTTCGACAAGCAAAGTGTATTTCCTGAATAATTACAATCCAAGTCTAAGTATACAAATACTTACAACAAAACAAAGTTAGAAACCCTATGCTAACCAAAAAGCACAGTGCACAAAACACACCGGCGCATAGTCTAACTAAAAACTACCACACCAGCTCCAACACGAGCTCACTAAGGCCTAGAGCTGCCAACACCGTCCTCTCGACCTACATCGTCATCTGGGGTGGGATGAGCCCGCAAATGAAAGAAAGGGTCACCACAAAACCACAGTAGATATATATATATAACCGGTGCGAAAGATTGTACACGTAACAAAATTTCCACAAAACACAAGAGAAAGCTCTTAAAACAATCAACAATTCCCACCAACGGGTTTATATATATAATGCACAACAAGCCTAATGCAGACTTCTACAATGGGTGTGGTACTACCGGAGCTACCACATGCAAATGAATTCCGGAATTACCAATCATAACCAATAAAACCGCAAAGGGTTAAGGTGGATCCACTCACGCAATCACACCCCGTGGTCCACTCACGCAACCACTTATTGTACTCAAAAAGATCCCGTAGGATTTTGGGTGGGTCCACTCACGCAACCAACACCCCGTAGTCCACCCACGCAACTACGCACCATGAATGCATGAGCATACGATTCCCTACATATGCTAATGCCACACATACATACCTCTCAAGCATATGTAACTAGATCATAGCAATTCATACATATATTTTCAAAATCATATGTAAATTGCACAAGGAATGTAAACACGTTCCCATCAACGGGCATACATAACACAAACATGTCAAACCGTTTTAAAAGACAGAATTAAAGTGGAGCCCTTACCTCGGCAAGCTTCCGTCAATAACACACGCTCAAACAACACAACGCGCTTCCTAAAACAAGCAGCGTAACAATCAATACATTGTTCTCTAACCAATAGTATTGAAACTACACCAAAACCCCAAAAACCTAAAGGTTCCTAAGGAAAATTCACTCTTTCGGATACCATACCAAAATCTATCGTATTGATCAACCCCCATGAGTTATTTGTACTATTTTTAGGACCCAAAACAATTGTCAAAAGTCTTAAATAATTTGAAATGCAAAAAGGCCGTTTTCTTGCGTTACAAGCTACGTACTTTCCGAGTACCCGAAAAACTCGTTTCCAATCCCAACCACTTCCATAAATTAATAAAAAGGGATTAGAAAGTTAAAAACCAAGTTTAGAAATCATAATCCAAAATTTCAACTCCCAGAGCTCGCCCTGGCGAGTTGGTGGCGAGTGAAGGCAGGGAGGACAGGTCTAGCTCGCTCTGGAGCTCGCCCTGGCGTGTTGTCATGACCTGAGACACTCGCCCTGGCGAGTAACCACTCGCCCAGCGAGTTGCACCTGTCATGACAGCAAAAGACAGCAACTCACACCACCTTTTTCCACCCCAAGCCTAGTTTGATTCTATTAGTTCCCAATATCTTTTCAAGGCATAAAAGCAAACCATTTTCATAAGCAAGCAACACATTTCCGAAAGCATGTTGGTTGCTTCGAGTGCAAGTTATTTGATTTTTCATTTCCAAAATCAAAACCAAATCCAAGCACAAGTTTTATTACGGGCCTCAACCGTCCGGTAATCATTTTCAAACATGTTTTCAAGGTAAAAAGCGACACCACATGTCACAATAGTTTTAAACCATTTTGACCCCAAAACACTACCCAAAAACTCTTAGAAAATATTTTCATAAACCTCAAAATATTTTCCATCGGATTTTCCAAAACAAAACCATACAACGCATTTCCCTTTCGCCCAAAGGTTCAAAGACAACTTTTCTTTTCAAAACCTTACAACATAGCCTCATGTTATTGATCAATACATAACCAAACCAAAACCCTAACTTTTCTCATGAGATTTTTCACCAATCCATGGAAAACAAAACAACAAAGCCTAGCATGCTTCCTAAGCTCTCATGAATAACATTCATGCAACAAAAACTAGCAAGAACAACATTTCTCACCAAACCCTCTTAAGAACATAAACCCAAAAACCTCACAACTCTAAAAATCTACCAACTTAGGAGATGAGAAGAGAGGGTTACCTTAAGAAAGTGATTCTCTACAACTTTCCTCAAAGCTTCCAAGCTTGAAATGGAGTGAAATGGTGAGGAAATGAAATTTGTGAAGGTTAAGGTTAAGAAATGGAGTTCCACGTGAAAGAGAGAAAGAATGGAGATGTTTGGTGATGTTTCTAAGTGACCAAGTCACTAAACCTCCTTACTATTACAAAGCCTCTTGCTAACTCATGGCCATTGGATCAAAAACAAAATGCCAAGACAAAACCCTAGCCATTGGATCAAACCAAACCAAATCCACTTGAGATAAAACTCAATACTTCATAGAAACACTCACACGTTCAGCTCTCGCACGCCGCGACGAACGAAACTCACCAAAACAGAAAACCTACGGAAAGAACGTCTAACGTTTCACATTTCCAAAACTTATCGCCGAATCTTTTTCCGCGACTGTAATTTTCTTCCATACCTCAGAAAATTAATCTCAGGACATATCCTAACTCGCGCAGATATATAAAACTTCCATCCGAAACCTCACTTAAAACAGACGCAATAAGATTTTACAACGACGGGTAAAATCCTACTCGTTTTTCCAAAAACAAGAATAATCCAAAACTTATTATTCTAAAACCACAAGTAACTTCTTATTCAAGCAACAGGATCACAGAACCAAAGTCTGTACAATTACAGTGCACGAGCACTAAACAGGCTTAATTACAGCAAAAGCTAATAATTACACGATGTTTCATCACACGAACACATCGAAACCCTAATATTCCTTAAACCAACTATACAATGAAATCTTGGGTCTTACACTACACAATGTTATTTTCTATTCATCACATCCAATCTTAATATCAATTCTCTTATTTACAAATTTACAAATTCTAATTATATTTCTAATGGCTCCAAAGTACGATTCAATTGCTTCTAATTATATTTCTAATACCAATTCTCTTATTACTATGGCTCTAATTTTTTATTGTAAAATTCTTGATTGTCTTTTTTCCTCTTTTGATTCATTTATTTCCTTTCACTTTTCATTGCTAATATATATAAGTTTTAATATTTTTTTTTCCTTTACTATTAATTTTCCGGTTACATTTTCATCTATCTTTTATTCATGAGAATTTTCTTATGTACGTTCTCTTATTTTCCCCTTTTCTATGTTTCTTTGATAGTTCTTAACATTATTTATATATTTTTTTTTTGTTGCAGTTGATTAAGTGAGAATATGTATAATACAAAAGAACAAGTTAATTTCATTTATTTGAGTAATGTTTATTTATTTATTGCTGTATATATAACGTCAAATCAACTCACATGTGTTACCCGTAGCTTTTTGTGCTTTGCTTTTAACAAATTGGTTTCAATTTTTAATATTTTTTATATGTGAATATTAAATTCTCATTAACAATGATGAAATTGAAATGTAGAATTTCTACTATTTGTGATCTTCATAGTATTTTTCTATTTTTGGATTTCTCTTTTCTTATATGTAATAAAATTGACTTGATACCATATTCATTAATATATTACAAGAATACATTAACACATATTTGGTATAAATAAGCAATCGTGATGATTTTTTTTTTTACAGAAATTAAACACGGGGGATGGGGGGAATTAAAGTTTATGTTTGCATTTTTTTTGGGTACGTGTAGTTTTATTTAGAAATTTCATTGGCACTCAATTATTCATGCCAAATTTAGAAACAATATATATTGTATTAATTTTACTACAACACAAAATTGATCACAAATAACAAACACATTTTTTTTAACAAAACAAAATAACGAAGTCCAAAAAAATGCGCTCAACTTTTAAAAGTTGTGCTTCCGAATCCTCATTTCTTTATTTTTTTTAGATAATGACAAATCTTCAATTCTTTAAACTAATACATCAATGGTAATAATACAGAGAATAATTAGTAATTAGTTTTCAATAGTAATTAATATTTTAATATGCATTATGACCCCAAAAAAAAATTAATATGCATTAATTATGACAGCAAAGAAATTATGCCTATAAATATGTCGCATCCCTTTTTTTTTTAATACAAGAGCCTATTTTTTTTGTTACTCCGGACCTAAGTTATTTTTATGTAATTTATATGGGACTTAATTTTTAAATTTATATGGGACTATATTTATATTTTATGTAATTTATACGGGCTTATTTTACCATTTATATTTTATTTGCAGATGTGTAGAAAGACTATGAAAGGAATGAATTAAGACTGAGATGGTTGCAATTGAACTTGACGGATCAATGATATTCTCTTCTTATTCCCAAACATTTAGTGGTTTTTTGCAGAGCTTTGAAGCATTTGTATGTATTGTTGTCGACTATGTTATAGTTTTTCAATAAGTACAGTTGAATCTCTTTTTCAAACTTTTTGTCCCTAAAATTGTAATTAAATTTAAGTATTTGTTAATGATTGATTTTATTTTCGAGGGACAAAAATACGGGATCCATTTCATTTTTGTATTTCTATTCATACATTAATACGGGATCCATTTCATTTTTGTATTTCTATTCATTAATACGGGATCCATTTCATTTTTCTAATTTATATTATAGCTTATATTTCTACTCATGTTAATACGAAGACATATTTTTTTATATTTCTACGAACTCTATATTTCTACTCATACATCAATACAGATGCCTATTTTTTATTAAAAATGTCTAGGTACATATATTTCTACTCACATACTAATACGAAAGACTTTTTTTTTGTAATTTTTACGAGAACTTATATATCTATTAATATAAAAACCCATCTTTTATTTTTTTTGTAATTTTTACGAAATTTAAATTTGTACTCATATTAATACGAGGACTCTTCCCAAAAAATATTAATACGAGGACTATTTTTTTTAATTACTATAAAATTATATTTTTTCATATATTAATACGGGTCTATTTTAATTTTGTAATTTATGCTTTAGTTTATATTTTTACTCATATATTAATATGAAAGTCTTTTTTTTTTTATTTTATTTCTACGTGTCCTATATTTCAACTCATACATGAATACGGGGGCCTATTTTTTATTGTAATTTATATGGGAACATATATTTCTACTTATGCATTAATACAAATAACTCTTTTTTCTTTTTTATAATTTCTATTCAGATCTATATTTTTACTCATATATTAATATGTATTAATATGAAGACCTATTTATATTATAATTTTTACAGAAACTGTATTTTTAGTCATATATTAATAGGGAGACTATTTTTTTAAAATTTCAACGGGAACCTATATTTCTGCTTAAATATTAATACGGGAATCAATTTTATTTTGTTAATTACTATATTGTAGTCTATATTTCTACTATACACTGACATTTTTTTTTGTAATTCATATCCACCTCAAGCCTTTTTATGAAACCTAAAAGTCTCTTCCATATATTCCATAGAAAATTATTTTCCATCAACTTTATAATTTTTTTAGCGGAGAATAATAGAAACAACAACTATGATACATTTTTAATATGATAAAAAAACTACGAACTATACGAATCTTCCGTAAGAAAATCTATGACACTTTACTAAATTTTACAATTTTATCACAGAATATTATTTTAATTATTAAATTATAAAAGATTGTAAATATTTACGTAGTTTTTATTAATTATTTTTCATTAGCAATTAAAATTTTAAATTTTTGTTTAAAGTAAAATATATTAAAATATATTATTTATAATTCAACAAATTTACAAACGCATTTCTACCCGTGCTTGGCACGGGTCTGGATACTAGTTAAACATAATATCAACACTTATAGAGCTAGTTTATTTATTGAGAGAGAATAATTAATTTATTATTAAGATTAATTGAAAAAGATCTGTTTTTTTACAACCGAAAGAGAATCTCTTTTTTTAACAACAAAAAGAATAAGTTTAAACATGTAATGATAGAAAATTCATTTTCTTCGTACTAAAAATAAATAATGTTAGGAAGTTTATTTTTTATTTTAACGTTGTAATCAAAATTAACCCAACAATATCTCAATTGGTTTGGGTTGATTTAAATTTGTTTATATTTCATTTTCGGATCTTGTAACAAGTGCTTTCAAGCGCTCTTTAAGAATTTTCTTTAAAGAAATTATCTGTTTAAAAAATTAAATATTTTTATTTTTATTGTATTGACTTCACATATTTGTATAAAAATTTATTATGTAAGATTCTTAAAAGTTAGCCGTGCCGTGCACGAGATTATTTTCTTTTAATATTATTTATGTGTTTATTTTAAAATATTATGTGAGTAATTTGATTTAAAATTGTAGATTGAAGTTGAGATGATTTTTGCATGATATGAGTTTAAGTATGTTATATTGTAGAGCGAGAATGAGAATATTCATTTGTTTCCCGTTCTACACTATTAGGAGATTATTTTTCTCGTGTTCATCCCCATGACTATATAAGAACCCTATAAATAAAAAATAATTATAAACTTTATAATTTTTCGAATATATATGTTCAGAGCCTTAAGTTTTATGAGAGCGTGGTTTCACATAAAATTAAAACATATCATGATTATTTCATTGCAACAAATCTCCTCAAAGATGGTGGTCCGCTATCTCATCCGTAACCAAATTTTGACCGTTACCATTCAAATTTTGACAAAGTTCTGATCCCTAGGATGAATCTAATTCCCAGCGACCCTGACTTACCATTCAAATTCGAAAGGCGTCAATTTCCATTGGTTACATGTTTTGCTATGACAATAAATAAAAGCCAAAGGCAGTCTCTCTCTCTCATGTAGGAATCTATCTTCCTATGCCTGTGTTTACTCATGGGCAGTTGTATGTGGCAGTATCTCGGGTCCCTTCAAGAAAGGGACTAAAGTTTTTTATTTTGGATGAGGAATGATAGAAAATAATATCTAGTTAATTAAATAATTATTATTTCAAAATGATCCCTATTTTTATGATAATATTGTATTAGTTTTTATTATCTTTAGTTGTTATTTTTATCTTATGGACGTATTTCTTTTTGTCCATATCCATTAGAGTTACCTATTTAAGTGTATTTTATTTATTGAAGGAAGGAACAATCAATTGCAATCCTATTTTTCTTTCTCTAGTTTTCTTGCTTAGCTTTAATCCTATTTTTCTTATTATTTTCTTTGCCCTAGTTTTCTTACTTAACTTTAATTGTTTGATAGTCGTAGAACTCTCTATCAATTGGTGCTTTCATTCCTTGAACTTCACCACCTCTCATGGCTTATTCAAACCCTACTCCTCCATATTATCCATATCCCACCATTGTTCCAACCTTTTCTCCTTTTTATTCCTCCACCATCCCTCCAACATATTCCACCCCCACAACCATTCCAAATCCATCACCACACTCACACACACACCATACTCAACATATTTTAATCCATACGGATATTCCACTTCTGACCCATATTATTCACCCACACTAACACCCATTTCAACCCCAGCAACACTTAACCCATCATCAACAAGTTTTCCAACTTTTCCTTCATATCCTTATCCTACTTGTGCTCTTGTTCCTAACAATGTTTCTAGCTTGGAGGCTACTCCATCAGATTATTCAAGCTACTACTTCCAACAGCAACAGCAAATTCATTCTCATTCCCAGCCTGTTGCTCCAATTCCAAATGCAAAAATTAATCACAAAGCTTTGTCTGCGATTTTAGAAATTTTAAAAAAAAATCAAGACGAAATCGAAGAATCTCGTGTTGCTTTCAAAGCATCACTCCAAGAACATCAACAAAAGAAGAATGTTGAAGAAAAGCAAGGGAAAACTGAACAATTGCTAGAAGCAGCACCAACAGTAGAAGAGGAATCAAAAAAGTTGGTTGATGACAGTGATTTCTTTCCCACAACTGACCCAAATCTTCAAATCATCGAGGAAGAAAACAGGGAGGAGAAAGAGCAAAAATCAGAAACTCACCACGACTTTCTGTCAACTTCTCTGTGTCCAACACCACAGTTTCCCTCAACTTTGTCATCACTGACGCCAACACCAAAACCACTGGACATGATTGTACCTCTGCTTTTGATGCCACGACCACAAGTATTGGTTTCAGTCCGTGAGCCACCGTCAGGACCACCAGATATGGTCTTAACTCCATCTCTGGCACCGCGACCACCGTTAAAACCACCGTGTCTTATGAACAATCTTTGGGTAGTGAAATATGTTCCATCAATGGGCCGCCAAACACTAGCCCAATATTTTTATCGTGGACAAATTCTTATGGGCAAATACTATGTGTTCCAAGTAACATACCAACTAAATTCATTTGGGCCACCTCAAATTCGTCCAGCTCGTAAACCTCCAGACTTGCATCTGAACCTTAGGACAAGGTTCAAGTGAACCCGGCGGCAATGATAGAAGATAATATCTAGTTAATTAAATAATTATTTCAAAATGATCCCTATTTTTATGATAATATTGTTATAGTTGTTATTATCTTTAGTTGTTATTTTTATCTTATGGACGTATTTCTTTTTGTCCATATCCATTAGAGTTACCTATTTAAGTGTATTTTCTTTATTGAAGGAAGGAACAATCAATTGCCATCCTATTTTTCTTTCTCTAGTTTTCTTGCTTAGCTTTAATCCTATTTTTCTTATTATTTTCTTTGCCCCAGTTTTCTTACTTAACTTTAATTGTTTGATAGTCGTAGAACTCTCTATCAAGGAACCAAGACAACGCTCAGCGACAACAAATGTTGTCTATCAAGAAGTTTTTGCTAATGTTTAATTTTTTAATTGAATTTTACATTATAATTATAATGTCTTTTAATAGAATTTCTATACATTAATAATGTGTATCTCGCCTATTTCACAGTGTCATACATTAAAAACATCAAGAGTTAAACTTTGATACACTAAATTCTATATATAAAAGTGTAAAACATGTATACATTTAAAAGTAAAAAAAAATACTCTATCTGTTATACATGCATAATAGGCACACACCATCCTAAACATACTTTAGCTGATCTACTCGACTACTCTGTCTATGATTCAATGCATTGGAGCATTTGCAAAACATTAGATTAATGAGAAATATTGTATAATATAATAAAACTCACCTTTGTTGATGTCATTGGAAGCAAATATTCACGGCCCCATTGTTAATTTCAAAGAACCCGTTTACAGTCAATTACTGAAATTATTTACATCGTTGAGTATACCTAACTAGATGTAATATCTAGGTACTGAATAGATGTATTTGTGTTTTTGGTCTCGCTGGACCTGTGAAGTAATTAATACATGCAGATTAGAACTTTCAAAAACAAGGAAAACTGACACAATATACATGTTGGTCATGGAAAAAAATTGTATCATTAAACGGATGATTCTTTGAGAAAACATGATGATGAAGCTCAAACAAACTCCAACCAACAGTATGCCCTGGTGCATGAGGAACCAAGTAGAGAAAGAGAAGACCAATTTCTCAATAGCACAAGAAATCAAAATCAATGGTATCAAAATTGCAGCGGTGGGTTTGAGATATGTTGATGAGTTGAATTTTTTCCTTTTGGGTTTGAATATCGCAGTAGATTATTCGGAAAAAATAGTTCCTCCAATTTGTTAATATTGATATTAACTATTGAGTTAACAATATCATAGCATTGCAAAGGGCATTGAGTTGTCAAAAAAAAAATGGAAAATGGTAACAGTAAGAGGTTGAAGAAGACGAATTGAAAGGTAAATTGTTCATTAGAGTATAGACCCATTAAAATTTCAGAATCAACTTACAGCGGAGGTCGGCGACTTGGTGGCTGTGTGGTCGGTTGCCGGTCCATTTTAAGATTGAGTACATTGTTGCACTTCCCTAAAGTTATGAGCATATCTATGAACCTGAGCCTTATAAATCACAACAAAACAAAAACACAAAACTTTTTCAGAAAAATTGCCTCATTTCCTTGATGGGTTTCTCTTATCCACTTTAAAAATCAAAACTTCATCAGAAAAAAATAAAAGGGTTTTTTCATTTTAATTTTATAAAGGAACCCATTAAAGCATAAAGAAAAAAAAAGGTTACTGTTAAGAAGTCTCACATCGGTTAGGAGAAGGCCTGAATATGTGTTTATAAACTTGAGGCAATTCTCACCTTATAAGTCGGTTTTGTAAGGATGAGTTAAGCCCAACTAAGATGGTATCAGAGCCTCTCCACGATCTGCTGGGCAGCCTGCTAACGGGTGTCCGATCAGGCCATCCACCATTTATATCCACACACCAAGCCCAATAGTGTTGGGCGTGAGGGGGTGTGTTAAGATGTCCCACATCGGTTAGGAGAAGGCCTGAACATGTGTTTATAAACTTGAGGCAATCTTCACCTTACAAGCCGGTTTTGTAAGGATGAGTTAGGCCCAAACTCAAAATTTAATAGTTACCCCATGGAAGACTGGTGAGGTCGGCGGTGGTGGTGGTGAGGAAGCAGTGGTGGTGGATCCGACCGGTGGGTAGAGAAAGAGAGAGTTGCAGTGGAGAGAGAAGGTAGTGAGGAAGAAGAAAGATGAGAATTTTCCCAAGATAAAGCATTGTTTTATTCTTTAAGATAATTTAACTTAAAATTTCACTTTTAAACTTAAATTTTATTTTAATAGATTAAATATATTTTTAGTCTATGTTATTTTTCTAAATTCTCTTATTTTACAAAACTATTTTTCTAAAATTTAAAAATTGTTTTATTATCTTTAAACTTTTAAATAATATTTTGTAATGATCAAATTAAAATTTTACTTATATTTAATGTCATTTATATAATGCACAATATTTTTGCACCCATAATGTATATTTAAGCAATTCATAAGATATAATATCTCAAATTCACCGTTGAACATTAAACCAATTTTTTTAAATAATATTTCAAATAAACACATAAATAATATTAAAAAAGAAAATTCTTCCGTACACGGCACGGGCTATCATACTAGTAATATTATAAAAATTGAATTTTTGTTGTCAATGAGATTCGAACCACAGATATCGTGCTAAAAACTCTACATAAGTAGAAGCTCTATAATAATGCCAGGTAAGATTTTTTTCTTGAAAATGCACGAGAGAGTTTCGTAGGAATCTCGTAATGTATATAACAGAGATAGAGATACTCTGGAGGTACCTGCAAGTATTTTCCTTCATTTTAAAAGATCTAATTGACAATTCGAGTTAAATATTATTGTTTTATACTTCATAAAATTTCAAAATAAACTCAAACTATGAACACTTCAATGAGAAGTGCCGCAACACAATATAATGTATTTCATTACATTGGTTCAAATTTAAATGGATCACCCTAGTCTCAAATTAATTTGACCTGACTCATGAATTTGATCTAAATAGAATATAAGAAAATCTTGTGTGGTTACAATTCTAAATAAATATAATTTGAGCGTGCACAAAAATGAATAAAATATAGAATAAATAGTTAAATGATATTCATTTTTAAAGTAATTAAATAACATTGTGTGATAAATATATATTAGTCTCACATTACTTAAAAAAAGGACTAAGTGTATGTTTGGTTCTGCGGTAACGAGAATTGATTTTGATAGAATTGATTCTGGGCAAAATTGATTTTACGTTAAAGTGGTTTATGTTTTGATATATTCATGTAAAAGTGAGTTGAACAAAAATTTTGAATGTAAAAATCAATTCTAGAATCAGAAGCTACGATTTCTAACTTCAAGTAGAATCAATTTGCAGTTGGTGTATGTGCTAGATACCAAGCTAAGCCTAAGATGAGTCATCTGACACAAGTCAAGAGAATTCTGAAATATGTGAATGGCACAAGTGACTATGGTATTATGTACTCTCATGGTGAAGACTCAAGGTTGATAGGGTATTGTGATGCTGACTGGGCAGTCAGTGCAGATGATAGGAAGAGTACCTCAGGTGGATGTTTCTTTCTGGGCAACAATCTAATTTCATGGTTCAGCAAGAAACAGAATTGTGTAGCCCTTTCAACAGCAGAAGCTGAGTATATCGCAGCAGGAAGCAGTTATTCTCAATTGCTTTGGATGAAGCAGATGCTGAGTGAGTACAATGTGGAGCAAGATGTGCTTACATTATACTGTGACAATATGGGTGCTATAAATATTTCCAAGAATCCTATCCAACACAGTAGGACCAAGCACATTGATATTCGTCACCATTTTATCAGAGATCTAGTTGAAGACAAGATTGTAACCTTAGAGCATGTAGCCACAGACAATCAACTGGCTGACATTTTTACAAAGGCTTTGGATGCAAATAAGTTTGAGACATTAAGAGGCAAACTTGGTATTTGCCTTCTTGATGATCAATAGCAATCTTGCTATTGAAGCGTGCAACGGAGACCTGCCTATTACTTCCGTTTGTTTATGCACGCTATCCAAAGGCAGTCATCACAGGTTTTTCTTAACATCATATATCAAGACTATTCCACCTTTCATACTGTGATGAAGAACTATGAAGAAGATCCTGATGTAGAGCTCAATGTGGTCCACATTGGAGCCTCTGAGAAGAAGAAGCCTTATCCAGAGTTGAAGACTACAGATCATGCTATCTGTAAGAGCATTACTGAAGGCAATGTCAAAGAATGGCTTTTTTGATATAGAAGGAGTAGATTATGTGCAGTACAACTCAAAAGCATTTAAGTTTGTAAGCATATGGCATAATCATAATCATAATCATAATCATAGCAATATGGATGATTCATTATGCTTAGTCATGATCATCGAAATATGGATGACTTTTATGCTTAGGATCACAGTCATAGAAATATGGGTGATTCACGTCACAGTCATAGCAATATGGGTGACTTAGTTACAATCATAGAAATATGGGTAACTTGTACTTGCTTAACTATGAATGCACATACAGCAACCATGAAGAATGAAGACTACAAGACTATGGATTGTTGGACTATATGGATTCTGTGAAGACAACTACTGAAGAAATTGAAGACTACGGAAGCATCTCTTTTTGAAGACCTTGGTCATGTGTTGGTGCTTAGAACATTTGTCAAAAATCCATCTAATCTGTATATTGCACATTTAATGGCCCTAGTACTATTTGATTACTCTTTCTGTTCTTAAACTTTTTGTCAACATTATGGCTAAAAAGGGGGAGAAAATATAAGTAGTATATCCAGGGGGAGTAAAAGGGGAGGTAGTGCAAAACGTTTACTCTGGTACATGATGTGGTACCAGATGTGTGCACATCGTTGAAAACATATTGTGCTTGTATTCTGCACATCTTTTTTAAGACTTTGAAGAACCAGACGAATGAAGACTGATCCTTTGAAGACTGATGTAGATGGTGCTTGAATTTAGGGGGAGTAAAGATTTTACTGAAGCTGCTGAAGACACTTCCCCTCCCTACTGTGTGCATGATTCATCACCATGCTTGTATGTTGGGAGTTTTATTCTCTCAGAAGATATGAGGCAAGATTCCGCTGCTGCAACGCCTCTGATGTTCTAATGATTCTCTCCAAAGTCTAGTTGGCTGACTCCAAAGGTTATTTTAGCCACAATTTGCCAAAGGGGGAGATTGTTAGTGTTTTCAACCTGTAAGGTTGAGTTTATTTTAGGGTTGGCTTCATTTGTTAAAATAAGCCTTTGGTCCAGATGTGGTGACTGATGTGCACACATGTGGTACCTGAACTGAATGCCCTAAAAACTCGCCTTCAAATATTTGCGTGTGATCTTTGAAAAAGATTTGTTTTGAAACAAACATATTCACGCTAGCTTGCGCGCCAAGGAACGAGCTGAAAGATTGAAAAAGATTCAAAAAAGATTTAAAAGGCCGGTTTGTTACTAGAAGATTCAAAAAGATTTAAAACAAACATATCTTTTGTTAAAAGATTGAGTTTGTTATTTGAAGATACATGGCCAGCTTTCAGGATCTCGCTCTATATAAAGAAGACTGAAGACATAGTTTTACTCACTGAATTTAGAATAATATTTTCTAGTCTTTAGATTTCAGTCTTTGTCCCTATAGTTTCTTGTTTCCATTGAGACTTGAACTTAGGGTTGTATTTAGCTCTTTTAAGCACAAAGATGTTCCTTTTCTTGGTTCTAGTTTGAAACAAGATTTGGACTTTGAATCACTCAAAGCTTTGAAGCACGAGTTGGTTCTGTAGATTAGGAGTGCGTCTCCATCATTGAGTTTGTAAAAATCCTTGTGAGGAGCAAGGTAGGATAGCTGGGAAGTGACTGGGGGAAGTCATATCTTGTGAGGAGCAAGGTAGAGTTTGCACAAGGTAGTGTCTAAGCGAGAGGTTGTAAACGGGGGAGTTTAACTTTGAATTAGAGCTATCATAGTGGATTCATTCCTGGATTGGTATCCTCCAGACGTAAGTGCGCTGCACTGAACTGGGTTAACAAACTCATTGTGTTCTTTATCTTCTGCACTTTATTTTTCCTTGTTCATCAAGTTATCGTATGTTTATGATGTTGGCACATTAGGCAACACATCGTATACCTAAACCCTAACGTGCACCACATCACGCTGCACATCTGTAACTTGCTACCGGAATTTCAAACATGTTGCATCTGCACATCTTCAATATGCACAAGTGGTTTAGACTTAATCACTTTAGCATTGGTGCTTCAGTTAAGTCATTCTGACCAAGTTGTTTTAGCCTTATGATGCAGCCAATCTCAGAAGAACTACAATCTCCCCCTTTGGCAAATTATGGCTAAAACAACCACAAACCACTTTGTTGAGTGTGCACTCTTCAGTCTTCAATCTTCAAATTCTCCAATCTTCAAATTGATCTCTGTTGATGCAATCTTCTGTTCTGAGATCTTTAGGTCTTCAATGTCTTTGATCTTCAGAATCTTGTGTGTCTTCAATTTTCCAGACTTCTTCAATCTTGAATGTGTGATGAACTTAATCTAGTAAGAGACAGTCTTAGTCTTGTCTTCATATGATCCATTACAATGAATTTTCTAAGTCTAGAGATGAGATACCTAGTGACTTAGTGAACCAAAGTCTTGAGTTGCAGCGGAAAGTACTTAATCAGAGTGATCAAGACTTACTAGACTTTTTAGAGGTTCAATCTTAGCATTTTAATTATGCTCTGGACACACTTTATTTAAGCATAGCTTTTAGTTTTTATTTTTTTCTAAAGTTTGCTATATACATCCGTAAGCAAGAGAATGATTCTACTTGCCAAAGTGTTGTTCTTAGCATCAATTATTTCTCCCCCTTTTTACCATAATTTGTCAAAGGTTCAAAAGGAAATATTCATTGATTTAAAAGAACTGAACAACTTACAAAAAGTGCACTAGCATAAGTGCCGGATGTCAAAGCCTCCAATGTCTAGGACATTTGGTAGGCCACAATACAAGAAGATGAACAGAAAATGGAAAAATACAAAAGTACTTATTTTCCTATATTCAGAGTTTGTTCTTCAATCTTCTTCTTCTTTTTGCTCAACCTCAGCTTGAGCATCTCCAACTTCATCTTCACCTTCCTCCATGATGGACCTAATCAGATTGTCCACATGAGTCTTCCTTGTTGTGCTGGTCTTGATGGTTTCTTCCAAGGTCTTTGAGATTTGCCTTAGTTCAGCCAGAACATCATTCTTGTTTGCTCTAGGCATGGAGCTTGATGCTTCAGCAATCTCCTTCATCTTTGGGAACACAATGTCTGGGACATGTGTACCAACAAAGAGTTTGTAGTCAAAACTCAGAACTTGGAGATTCTTGGTTGGAGCTTCATCAGCGTACATGATGTTTGGATATTGCCTCAAAATCATTCCAGTTATTAAGCAAGGGAATGCAATTGGCAGCTTTACTGCATATGTGTCAGCATGCTTCATGGTTTGGTTAAAAACGTGATCACCAAAGTTGAGCTTCTTCTTTGTTCCTATGAGAAAGATCATCTTTGCTAGCATGGGGGTGATCCCAGAACCATGATTGGTAGGTGCCCAGTTTGCAGCTCCAATTCTGTTGAGGATGACATACTTGACACTAAGACATCCTGTAGATAATAGCCCTTTCTTAGGCCATTCACTTACTTGTCCTCCTGTAATTTCCTTAGTCACCTCCCTGACTAACTCAGCTTCATCACCTTCAATGGTTGGATTTCTCCCCAGATACTCATTGATGGTGGTTGGAGAAAACTTCACATCTTTACCCCTTACTCTGACTTTTCTGAATTCCTCACTTCCTTCACTGCAAGCACTGGTGATGTTCACTATGAACTCCTTCACAAGCATCTCATAGCAATCACCCAGGTCCTTGACTGTTTTCATTAACTCAGCCTTCTCTAATAGCTCCATGATCTCCTTGCTTTCAAGGGCTTCTTGGCTGAGCTCTCTTTCTTGTGCTACTCTTCTTTGGTAGACAAACCTCCACCTTTGAGCACTTTCTTCAGAATGGAAAGAGACTCTATCCATTGGTGCTGGTGGGATGTTTGCAGGAATTCTTCTTCCTTCAATTCTCTTTCTCCCAGCGGTAGTGATGTCTAGGACATCTGGTTCACCATCAGTGTCAGATACACTAACAGTCACCACCTGTTTCTTCTTCTTTGATCTTTTCTCACCAACATCTTCTGTCTTTCTCTTCCCTTTCTTTGCAGTAGTCTGAGTCTCCACTTGCTTAGATTTATACGTCTTAGCTCTTTTGTTGATTGGAATGCTAATTCGTATACCTTCACTTTCTTTCGAGCTTTCTTCTTCCACGCTTTGATGTTGTTTACCACTTTTCTTCATTCCTTGAAGAAATTTTGGCCAAAGGAACCTCATCTTCATCATCTTGATCATCCTGTCATAAGCCTTGAACTTCTTGTTAAGGAATTGGTGCAGGACCAGATGTTGGGACATTGGGCTCAACATCCTGTGTTGGTACTTCTACTGAAGGTGTAGGTTGATCCAAGTTGGGATCATCTTCCTGAGGACTTGATGAGATGTTGGTGGCTGTTTCTGATGGAGGAGCTTCATAGGTTGAAGGAGAGATCTGCTCAGCAACTTTGACTTGATGTTCTTTAGTTGATGTTTCATCAAACGGTTTGACATGTGGTACTTCTGAAATCTTTTGTGATTCTCGATTCTCAGAAGGTTGGCATTCAGGATTTGTAGACTCTTGTTTCTGAATTTCGTCATTCCCCGTTGCATGAGCTTTGGTCTTTTTAGGATTCTTCTTCTTCTTTGAACCCTTGGACTTCTTCTTCTTGATTTCGTCTTCTGTTGGAGGAATCATGCTGATTGGTACAGCGTTTGTGATGGTTCCTTGTTGATCAACGCAGAAATCTGAAACCCTAGGCATTTGAGAGGTTGCCTCTTCTGTTTGTGTCTTTGAATCATCTGGATTTGAGTTGTTGTTCTTAGATGATTGTTGAGACATTGTTGAAGGAGGTTCTTGAGAAGAATGAGTTTATGATTCTTTGAGAGGAATGTCAGACAAGATGTTGCGACGTTTGGTAGTGTCACATATGAGGTCCTAGTAGCCTTTTATAGATTGATTGAGAACTTAAGGCTACCTCTTTTTACGTGCAGATGTTTTAATGTTTCTTTACTCTGCACGTTACCTCTATAGTGCTTATGACACGTTTTTGAGCGTGTGAATACCCAAGGGCACTCTAACACTTCCAACCAAAATCTCTTCAGCTCCTTGTCCATTGTACAGATGCTGGGACATCTAGTGGGACATCTTGTCAATATCTCCCTTGGCAGACAAGCAAGCTATTTCTGGACCATTATTTTGAGGTGTCCAAGTATAGCACTTATCACTTGACTTTGTCCCTTTCATCACTACCTCTTGATCATTAGCAATGGTGCATTCATGGTTATTGAAGTGCACTTTTAGTCCTTGTTCACATAGTTGACTAATGCTAATCAAGTTTGTAGTGAGACCTTCGTAGGAATCTCGTAATGTATATAACAGAGATAGAGATACTCTGGAGGTACCTGCAAGTATTTTCCTTCATTTTAAAAGATCTAATCGACAATTCAAGTTAAATATTATTGTTTTATACTTCATAAAATTTCAAAATAAACTCAAACTATGAACACTTCAATGAGAAGTGCCGGCAACACAATCTAATGTATTTCATTACATTGGTTCAAATTTAAATGGATCACCCTAGTCTCGAATTAAATTGACCTGACTCATGAATTTGATCTAAATAGAATATAAGAAAATCTTGTGTGGTTACAATTCTAAATAAATATAATTTGAGCATGCACAAAAATGAGTAAAATATAGAATAAATAGTTAAATGATATTCATTTTTAAAGTAATAAAATAACATTGTGTGATAAATATATATTTGTCTCACATTACTTAAAAAAAGGACTAAGTGTATGTTTGGTTCTGCGGTAACAAGAATTGATTTTGATAGAATTGATTCTGGGCAAAATTGATTTTACGTTAAAGTGGTTTATGTTTGGATATATTCATGTAAAAGTGAGTTGAACAAAAATTTTGAATGTAAAAATCAATTCTAGAATCAGAAGCTACGATTTCTAACTTCAAGTAGAATCAATTCTGGAGGCAGAATCAATTCTACTTTCGAGAAACAAAACAAGTCAGAATTAATTTTACACGTCCAGAATCAATTCTGCCTGCTCCAGAAGTGAAATCAAACATACACTAAGTGTGAAAATTGTAAATTCAATTTCTTAGGATAAAATATTGAATATATAAAAGGTGACTTGTTGGTACTCCTCGACACTCTTTTAAACTCATCAACATGTGGTATCGCGATTGTTATTTTCGAAATCTATGGACGGATCTACAGTTCGGCTAGCCCGAACACTTGCCGAAACTCTTTTAATTTTTTTGCGTATTTTAAAGATTAGTTTAGTGCAAAATTAAAATATTTAAAAGTTAATTTAAGATAATTTTTTCTTAATTAAAATTAAAATTTTATGGAAACTTGCGAGACTCTTACTCAGTACTCACAATGCAACATAGTTGAGATCGATGATAATATACAACTCATAGATGCGTGGACAACAATAAAATGCTGGTACTAGTTTCTTTCTATAGTGATTAGCATTTCATTACAAGTCAAATTTGATAATTGACCTATTAAAAAGCGAGTAACCAACACCGTCTCGCAGCACATGAACTCCTTTTCCTCCATAGATAGAGTTCGACGACTTCAAAGCCACAAAACAAGACATCCTCAACCTAACTGCCACGTGTATTACTCTCCTCCATGGATTTTTAGACACCCTCAAAGCACTCAAAAATATCTTCATTTTTTTGGATTAGAAAAATTAATATCTCTCTTCAAATGGACCCCACATCCATTGCCAATTGTCCCTCACATAAAATATCCTCTTTGATATTTTCCATTTGGACGCAACTTGAATTCAAGAAAAAGTTATAACCAAACAAAAAATAAATTAAAAATTAAAACAAAAAGTTGAATAAATGAATGAACCATAAGATATCCACCACTAATAGAGCACCAACCACAAGAACATAATGTATAGATCTAATTGATGACGTGGACCATGTGGGCCAGTGTATGCATGGTTCTAGATATTTTGTGCTAAAAGAATAATATTCTTAACCGTTAGATTAACTATGGTGTCACCATCACAACCGTTGGATTAACTCTATTTACCTTAAAAAATCTTGTACAATATCTATCTTATATTGCTTTTTTTCTTTCTTCTAGTTTTCTTTTATTTTTCACCTTAGAAACCAAATATACTTTTGGATATTTTTGCTGTCTGTGCTAAGGTTTTTGGTTGGTTTTCTGAACAAAGATTCTGATGCTATACACAATACAGTGATTCTTGTTTTTGGATCCATTATTAAGGTTGAAAAAAATGGGTCATGTTGTAATAACTAGTGGTGAGAAATTGGTGAGAGTTGAAGAAGAAGAGAAGAAGCTGAGGGAAGAAGAAGAAAGTGGAACTGAGAGTAGAGGTGGTGGTGGTGGAGAAATGAAAGGGCTTTTGAGGTGGGAGAAATTTTTGCCAAAGATGGTTTTAAGAGTGCTTTTGGTTGAAGCTGATGATTGTACAAGACAGATTATAACAGCACTTCTCAGAAAATGTAACTATAAAGGTATTGTTTATTTTCATTTTGTTTTCTTTGAATTAATCTTGTTTTTTGGTTTTAATTTTGTTTTTTGGGTGTTTTTCTGTACAAATTTTCAATTTTTAGTTTTATGAGCTCAAATTCAATAACTCAATTGCCAACTGTCATATGAGCATGTTTTTCTGATTGTTTTTCTTTTTCTGCTATTATTGTTCCAATTTTCAGTGTAACTTTTTAAGTTTTAATTAAATTGATTGTAAATGGTATATATTGGCTTGTCTTAAGGTATTAGTTGCTAATTAAGGGGAGTATTTGATAGGACAAAAAAGGGGGGGGGGGGGGGGGAATATTCTACTAGTAATTACAACTGTTAATTTTTTGAAAGGGTTGAGTGTGTACAGGCAAACTAGAAATTTTGAGGATTTATTAGAAACAATTAAGGGAATTTTGAAGACATTTGGTTTTTTTTTATTGATAGAATTTTTTCTTTGTTTTTGAAGATAAAATTAAGGGATTTAGTTTGATAAATTTTAACATATGAGAAAAAATGAAAAAAATTCTTAGAAATAAGTGATGTGGATTTTGTTAGCTGAACGTCTTGTGAGTTGATTGATGAAACCCTTAATTAAATACAGTCTTAGTAGTATGGAAATTACTTGGTTAAGCCATAAACTTGGTACGGTTATTCAAGTATCTTCCATAAAGATTTAAATTAAGGGCTTTTTCATTTTGGAAGTAATTAACTTTGATCTGTTTTGAGCAGTTGCTGCTGTTGCTGATGGCTTGAAGGCATGGGAAATAATGAAGGGAAGGCCGCGCAATTTCGATCTAATACTTACAGAAGTCGATTTGCCATCCATATCTGGCTATGCACTTCTCACCTTAATCATGGAGCATGATATTTGCAAAAACATCCCTGTCATAAGTATGATATTAAACATAAATCTTCTAATTTGTTTACAAATTTCTCACTCTATTGATAAATCTTCTAACTTGTGCACTTTTTTCATGCTTTCTTCAGTGATGTCGTCTCAAGATTCAGTTAGCACAGTATACAAATGCATGTGTAGAGGTGCAGCTGACTATCTCGTTAAACCGATTCGAATAAATGAATTGCGGAATTTGTGGCAGCATGTTTGGAGAAGACAATCGGTAGGATTTCTTATCTCTCATTTTTCATTTTGTTTTTGCTTTTTCTCTTGAATACACAGATTTCATTCACAAAAATGGTTGAACTTATGTTTATTATTTGTTTTCTCTATCAGCAGTTAACCGCAAACGCTGGCATAAATGGTCCCCAAGATGAAACCGATACACAACAGAAAGTTGAAGCCACTGCTGAAAACAATGCTGCTGGTTATCGTTCTAGTGGCGAAGCTGCTTGCATTCAAATAAATAAGGACTTAATTGAGAAAGGAAGTGATGCACAGAGCTCTTGTACAAAGCCAAACATGGAAGCTGAGAGTGGCCTGGTTGATAATATGCAGGAATTTTCTCAGCTGAAATGTGCGGACGCATATCCAAGTGAAACAAAGACACAGGATGTTGACATTCATTTAGGCCAGGCATTGATCACGCAGGACAGTCGCACTGGAGGTAAATTTCATTCTTTCACTGCAATAACTAACATTTTTTTCTACTCGATATCTAAAATTTGAACAAACTTATTTTTAGGATTATGTGCGGCTAACTGCAACAATGGAGAGACAAACACAAATAATGGAAATGATGGTGAGGATCAAGAGCACTTTAGGATTGCTAGTACCAGTGGTGAGGATCATGACAATCACTATGTTGAAATTAACTCTACTAAGGAAGCTATTGACTTGATTGGAGCATTCCGTACTCATCCGAATTGCAGTCTCAAAAGTTCATCAATCGATTGCACAGGAAAGTTTGACGATTCTCCACAACTGGATCTTTCTCTGAGAAGCTCTCATCCCAGCAGCTTAGAGAAGGAAATCACTGAAGAGAGACACACCCTTATGCATTCTAATGCTTCAGCTTTCAAGCGGTAATTGCTAAAATCGCTTTTTATTCTCTCTTTTTTTTATTTCTTTCTGTGATTTTAAAATTTCTTCCAGTTACTTCTAGTGCTCATAATGGTGTTCAATGCAGGTATACTAACAGGCAATTGCAAGCATCGGCCACAGTAGTAATTAACTTCACTGATCAACAAAGAGAACAAAAAACAAATAATGAGAACCTTAACTCAGAAAGTTCGATACCAAGTATGCAAAAATGTAATATGTCTCTAGGTACATCCCAATCAAAAGAATCCGAACTCGCAACTTCACAATCCCAGCAAGGGCATTCTCTCCCAATTCCTGTAAAAGGTGTGAGGTTCAATGATCTATGTGTGACCTATGGTTCGACGCTTTCACCAGGGTTTCGTACTCAGTCTGGTCCACCATCAATGCCAGGTTCTGTTGTGTTTCTCGAACAAAGCTTTCAAGCAGATGCATTTTATCAGTCAAATGTTAAAGAAAATAATAATAATTCAGAACAGATTTATAAACCTCGTGGTCTGAATGGAAACAGCACTCCAAACCAAATGGTGTACACACAGGAACACAAATCAGAACATGGAGAGGATCAAAGACTTATCTCCCCTACCACTGATCAAAGTGTATCGAGTAGTTTCTGTAATAATGGAAGTGCAAGCCATCTTAACAGCATTGGTTATGGAAGTAATTGCGGAAGTAGCAGCAATGTCGAACAAGTTACAACTTTCAGGACATCAGTAGTTTCAGATGGTAAGAATGAAGACCTCATAAACGGTGGACATTCGCATCGATCTATCCTACGAGAAGCAGCTCTAAACAAGTTCCGCTTGAAACGGAAAGAGAGATGTTACGAAAAGAAGGTATATCAATATGATCTTGTAGTTGTACTAGAATTAACATGATCAATCAACGATCATCGTTGTTTTCAAACTATGCTAACTTATTATACTTTTTAATAGGTTCGATACGAGAGCAGGAAGAAACTAGCAGAACAGCGTCCTCGAGTTAAAGGACAATTTGTTCGCCAAATGAATCCCGATCCTCTTTCGGCAGAGAAAGATTGCTAAGAATACTGATCATTACATTACCAAATATGTGACTCATTGGAGAGAATAGTGTGCTTTGTTAGTATTAGTTGTTTCAAAGTTTTGTTTTCTTGACATGTTAAATACACCAGAGCCGCTACGCTTGATCTGTATATGCTTTCTAAAACCATTTTTTTTTCCTCTCTGCCTTTCCTCTAGAGCCTGATATATATATGCATCTAATAATAACTTGGTATACAGTTGTAATTTTATAGAGACTTGTCTCATTATTTGATTTTTTTTAAGGATTTGTTTACTTACTAGACTCACTGATTAGTCATGTAATGTTGGAGCTTAATATCATATTAGTATGATTTTTTTTTTTTGTGTGAGATAATACACCAATAGTATGGAAAAGATGAAAGTTTTTTTTCCCTGTAAAATAAACTAAAAGCCTTGAAAAAGTAATTTTAATATTTTTTTTCCCAAAGTTAGAATATGGAGCTCTGTGAATTTCAAAAAATTATTTAGCCACCCCCTATGAATGAATATTCAGTATCCCCATAGATGTAACTTTGAATTTTCAGTATCACAATGTGCTATTCTAAAAACAAGTTTGATTTAAATCTTATGTAAATTTTCACCTAAACATAATTTTTCTTCTATCAATTCTCATAATTTTTTTCAAACTCCACTATGGACGGCCCTCCTGAAAAAATTAGTCAAATGGTGGCAAAATTGAATCATTGGTTATTTTTTTGGTTATTATAAAATGCACAAATATGAAATTCATTATATTTAATGCCAACTTTCAGGTTTGGAATTTTGGAGAGAAGGTCGATTTGAATTGAGAAGGTGATGGTTGTTCGTCAGAGATTTAATATACAGAGGTCAAATAGTTAGGGGGAGAATTTTGGAGACTTTTTACTGTTGTTGCAATCAGTTTCACAATTATCATCATCAGCAGCACTACTTTCTTCTTCTGAGTCTGATTCACTACCATCAGCAGACAATGAATAGTCGATTCTGCAGCAGCCACATGTTATCGCTATAAAAAGAGAGAAAGAACATTGACTTACCATTTCAATAACTTCGGATTCTTTTCCATAGGACAGAACCCTTAGATGAAACTCTTGAACAACCAACTCATCATGTGGTTATGGATAACACTTTTACTGTCAACCTACCAAACAACCAACATCTCTAAGAGATTTCTAGAACCTTGGACATGGACCTTGTTGAAAAATCACCTCCTCACTCCTCTGATCTTAACAACTTCATGGATAATCTTTCCAAAGAGTGTATTCCTTCAGATTCTAATCCTATAGATTCTGATAACCAAATCTTTGTTCCCTCACATCTACCTTCCAGAATCCTAAACCAACCCATTAGCACCACTCAAGATGACATTGAGCTATTACTGAAAGCTATTAACAAGAATATTAGGAGACTTAACCATTCTATTCCTAATATATCTGTTGACTCTGCTCATATTGATGGAGAGTGTGAGCTTATGAAAAAGGATTTTATTCTCATGATTGATGCTGTCAAGGAAGCTTACTCTAAGGATCTTGAGTTTAGGAAGGAACTTGCAAGATTAGAAGCTGGTAGAATTGAGAAAGAGAAGAGAGAAGCTGAAGAGCGTGAAATGAAGAGGCTGGAAGATGAAAGAATTGAGAAGGAAAGGAAAGAAGCTCTGGAGAGAGAACAAGCAAGATTAGCAGAAGAAGCTAGAATAGCAGCTGAGCAAGCTAAGCTAGCAGAATTTGCTCAAAATGCTCCAGAGATTGCTATTAAAATGAAAGAAGATCAGGATAATCTGAAGAGGATTCTTAGTGAGCATACTGATATGTTTTCCAAGATGTTTGATGTACTTCAGAGCATTGAAGCTAGATTACCTCCTCCTCCTCCTCCTCCTCCTCCTCCTCCTCAACCTTAGGATCTTATTTGCACTTTTATTTTTTTCATTTTGTATCTCATTATTGATTAATCTTGACTATATTTTGTTGAACCATTTTTATTAATCATTAATGAAGTATTTTGTTTCTCTATTCTATTAATGAAGTATTTTGTTTCTCTATTCTATGTGTGTTTAATTTCTGCAATTTATTTATTCATTTTATTTGCACAAATGTTTTAAGAGTCAAATATCAAACTAAAGATAAAAAACAAAATAAAGAGCTTTATTTGAAAGGAATTGTTGATTACATAAGTTCTGACCAACTTTTCACTTGGATTCTACATCAGAAACTGCTAGTTCTAAATCTAGCTGATTAGAATCAGAGGAAGAAGATGAGATGTCTTCTCTAGGTGGAACATATGTACTTAAGAATTCTTTCCAGTCGGAATCCCAATCAGATTCTGACTCAGATAAGGACTCTTGTTGTTTTGTCTTGGATCTTGTCTGATAATTGCATCTAACAGAAGCAGAAGTTGATGCTTTCATCTTCTGAGGATTCTTCTTAGGTTCTGAACCTTGTCGAATCTTCTCTTTCTTCTTCTTCTTCTTCTTCTTCTTCTTCTTCTTCTTCTTCTTCTTCTTCTTCTTCTTCTTCTTCTTCTTCTTCTTCTTCTTCTTCTTCTTCTTCTTCTTCTTCTTCTTCTCCTGTGACTTATTACTTTTGATCACTCTTCTATCCTTATCCATCTCTGTATTTTAACATACAATGAAAGCGTTGAGTGAAATGACATAGTTATATAGTCCTTATATAATGCTTCAAAAACAGACAACTTTATGGTTTTACGACAAATCATTTAATTGATATAGTTGTAACCATATTTCTTTTGACCTGACTGTTTTGAAACTCTATATTTTGACTATTTTTTCAAACATGTCATTTATTACTGATATGTTTTTACTCTTTTTGCTTAATGACAAAAGGGGGAGTAAGAGTAAATTAATTTATAAAACACGAAACTGAAGCCAAAATGCCAAAAATTTTGAATCTCATTATTTCATTTTTATTGATCTATTTACTGAGGAAAATTTATAGTTGAAATTTGAACTTCTTATACATGATACATATAAGAGAAGAGTGCAATTTTCTCTTATGAGTATCAGACTTAGGGGGAGAGCTTGCAAACCTAGCCTCTGAGAGTCTAATGTATAACTTTAGTTCAGAATTCAAGTCAAAATTTTTAAACTATTTTAATTAATCATTGCTGAAGTCATGGGGAGCTTGCAAAACTCATAAACCTGACAGAAGCATGATAAATTAAATCAACAACCATTGTAAATTAATATTTGGTTTTTCATCAATCAAAAAGGGGGAGATTGTTGGAACAAAAGAGGTTCTGACATGACCTAATTGAGTTTTGATGATAACAATAGTATTAATATACAATATGGTACACTGATAATTTACTCTAAGTGTGCAGGTATAGAAGCTAAAGTTTTATACACACTATGAGTACAAGAGAAGCTCTGAAATGTCATAAGGAAGTTCCGATGTTGAGCACAAGAAGATGCGTAACCATCAGAAGCTGCATGTTAAAGGCATATCAGAAGCTACCCATCAGAAGCTGTGTAGAAGACACAAGATTCTGATAAGAGCAGTGTTAGCCGTTTTATCAGAAGAACATTCTCTACTACAATGATTGAATTTCATCATCCTCTGACAATTCAAATTGGAGAATCAACCTTATCCTCAGTGATAATGACTGTACTATCTCCAGCTGGCTATTTCTTACTGCAACGGAATCAATTCATACGCTTGACTAGGGTCTGGCAAGTGCACCAGTCTGTCGTCGAGTAATAATTCACACTCTAGTGTTTAGAATGAATTCGTATCCACAGGGATCGTGCCGAAGCTTCATTAGCGTTATTTAAGTTTGTGATAATTTGCATTCGCTTTGGGTTTTTGAAAAGGTTTTTATAAAATAAGCATAATGCTTGCAGAAATATAAATTGCGGAATGTATAAATAAATAGATTCAAGAAATATAGAGGCTAGGTGTGGTGGTTGGACTCCCTCCCTTCTTCATATTTGGCATGACCGGTGTATAACATAGTTACTTAGATTATGTTCGGCGGTGAATTATCATTGTTGTAGTAATACCTTACTATTACACTATGTTTATTAAAGTTTCCCTACGTTAACAACTAAGGTACCTATGAGAGCCTAACCTCGATGTGTCACATACCCTAATTACTAAGTGAGTTGTTTTTAAACACGCATTATAACCTTCTCCAATTAACCTCTAGGTCCTAGTATCGGGCTGTTCATCTTCTAAGTGCTCAGATCACACCTAGTTCATGATTCCTCCTCTAACCGCCCAGTTCACGACTAGTTCAGGATGTTACCATCTCTATTAACCTTGCATTATTTACTACGAGTTCCGGACCATATCAAGTGAAAACCTGATATCAATTCTATGGGCGCTCCCGCTTATCCGGCTAGATTACGAGAATACGTTATTAAAGTGCACAAAAGTAAATAACAAACACAATTACTAAATATCATTTATTATATCTTAGACTCAATTACAGACTCCAAATATTCATAGGGGAGTTCATCTTCTTCACCACAACCTAAGGCAGCTATTACAAAAGACTACATATTTAAATTACAATAAAGAAATTATAACCTAAACATAAAAGCCTAAGAAAACATACCTTGCTGAGTTAGTTTTCCCGTAAGGGGAGAAAACTATGCCCAATAGAGCTCCTCTGAACCTCTCCTTATAGTAGAGAGTGTTCTACTATTTATGAATGAATAAAACAATGAATGAGAGGCTCTATTTATAGTTTTCGTAATGGGCCTCAGCAAGGCATCGTACTGCGATGAGCTCATCGCAGTGCGATGTGAAGATTCAGGTCAATTTTATAACTGATCCTGTGCATTTCATCAGCTTGGGAGCCAAGTTATGTCATCGTGCTGCGATATGATGCATCGTGCTACGATGAGAAGATTTTCTTCAGATTTATTGCTTCTGATTTCTTGGCGAACAAGCAGCTCCCATCATGCTGAGAAGATGGGAGCCATCGTGCTGCGATGGAATGCTGATTTTCTTCACTTTTTGGGCTTTTTCTTGTCTTTTTGCATCTTGGACTCTGTCTTGATGCTTTTTCTTGCTTTTGCAGGTTTTTCTTCGTATTTGGGTCTGTCTTGGTCATTTTACTACTAATAATAATACTAAAAATACCGTAGAAATTCCTGTCATCACAACCCCAAACTTAAACTGTTGCTTGTCCCCAAGTAACATGTTGTCAGACAAGATCGTTAGAGAAACAAGAGATAAATAATAATAATAGGAATTTCACAACCTTTCTTATATTTCAGCAATGGTACCGCTGATTTTATAACACCCCACGTCTATATCTAGAATAAAACGCTGGATATTATTATTGGTACGGAGTACATCATTATTACAATTCTGGAATTAAGCACACGCAGGTGCTAAAAACAACAAAGTTACTGAAACAACGGAAGCGAAACAGAGATACAACGTTACAACAGGAAATTAATTGAAATACAACAAGATTAGGAATAATTAGAAAGCATGAATAAAATGCAATCCTCCAAGTACAGCTACGAGCACACCAACAAGCATACCTTAGCCAACCTGTTTATCTGAAAAAAAATTGTTTGGAGTGGGGTGAGACTACTAAGCCTCAGTGAGTCCTACTACCCTCCTAAGGTGACTACACCGGGGAAAACCTAAACAGTCATAACATGCTAACAATATATCATAATACATAATCATAAATAAAGGTGTATCACAAATTATATCTTGTTCATTTTAACACAAGGACACTCTGAGGTGAGCATGTCTCAGAGGCCTTCCATATCCGACAACCGATTCGGTCACGGCATGCAGCTCGCATAATCATAACCTAATGGATTATCCCATTGGGAGTCCATAAAGCGACATAAGTCGCAGCTGATCTGACTGATACTAAGTTAGCTGGTTCTACCATGAGTTTCCAATTCCCGGGGAGCATACAAACCTATAATCTCTAAGTTATACCCTAAAGATTTTCTGTGATTAACATACTGTTTAACATTATATAATTATGCTACTGCAAGATGTATAACTCAGGTGAGGACATAAAACGAGTGTATAAGTTTTCTTAGGAAATTCTGAAAATTCAGTTATGTCCTGTCAAACTCGCTCAGCGAACTATAGCTCGCTACAGCGAGCTTATGGGTATGTCCTGTATGAGCTCGCTACGGCGAATGCCAGCTCGCCACGGCGAGATTATAGGTCCTGGCCTAAATCAACTCGCTAAGCGAGCAAGAGCTCGCTACGGCGAGTTTCATCATGTTGGGAAATCGTATCATAAACAGAGATAATACGCAGCGGAATTTTAACAAAATTTCCCATCAATGGATCCTTGTGAATGAACATGACCAGGGTTTAGATTATTACCTTTAGAATAGCAAATCATGTGCTCGAAAATTGATCACAAGCGCCACGAAATCGCAGCACCTCTAGCCGGTCCACACGAACAGATTCCTTCAACTTTCAGTGCTAGCTGCTACAAGATGAAGGCTGAGGGAATTAGGTTAGAATTTCAGAGAACTTTTCTTTCACCAAAATTTAGAGTGTCTAGTAAGAGTGTCCAACTCAACTCTACAAGATTCTATTTATAGAGTTTCTTGTGTGGTCTTCAAGTCAAATGTTTATTGGTCTTCACAAGCCCAATAACCATTTGTTACTAATCGCACCCCAACCAAATAAGTCTTACTTATTTTCTCCCTTCTTGACTGTCCTTATGTGTGTGACCCTGTAGGTTCTTATGACGTTGGCAATAATATTAATCTTAATATTATAAACAGTGAGCGGTATCTAGCAACACATCACTGCTACCCAAGTCACAAGAATGTCACGTGATCTGACAAACCTTTTCGTGATAAATATCTTATGTATAATTACCCTTTTACCCTTATGTCTATATTGAACACAAGGCATAGTACGTCACCCTTGTTAAGTTCAATATTGGGCCCTTAGACATATCTCCTGTTATGTAGGAGGGGTAAATTCCATCTAGGTCACTCATGTCCCTCAGCATGCTTTGTGAAGCACCCATCAATTGTCTTTATGATCATCCTATTACGGACAATGTTTGATCAGCAATAAAGTACTTGACTCCACATCTAGGGTCCATAGTGGTTTTCAGGTCGAAGGGTGGAATACACCACTTATCACTATGAGAATATCTTATGACATTTCATAACATACTATGTAGTATTCTCATGGTGGGTCAATCCGATATAAATGTTACCCCTAACATTCATATCTATGTGAAGACTTGATAACTACTTATCTATGATCCGTGAGATGTGATCATCAGTCTACCAACATAATAGTCTCTATGCTTTAATGTTATCCCAATTCACAATAGAGCTTGACTACGGATAATTTAAGAATAGTGTTCTCATGTTAATGGATTCTCACGATTAAGTCATACTTAACGTTCCATTTAACGAACTAACTATTCTAGGGACTCTATTATTTTAACACATAAACATAATAAAGAAAAAGCCTTTTAATAAATAAATTATTCAATAAAAGTTCCAAACAATTATAAATAATTGGCCTCTAGGGCTTACACCAACAATCTCCCACTAGCACTAGAGCCAATCAAGTATACTCTTAATACCTATAGACTTAGTGTGCCCATCACGCTTCAACTGCGCAAGAGGCTTTGTTAGTGGATAAAGAACTATTTCCTATGTTGGTATCTTACGTATCTTCCAACGTTCTATTTCGATCTTTATCGAAATAGATAAGTGTCTAAGTATATTCATGAATCGTCGGTGAGATATATTCTCAAGTGTTCTTGCAAGATTAAACCATTACCACCACTAATGTGATTAATGTGACTTGCAATACCGGGAACATAGCCTTAGCTCAATCATGAGCCAAACGATCGAATCTTAAATACTCAACCTATGTAACTGAAACAAACATATTACGAAGCTTATCTTATAGCTTTCAATGCTTATATTCAGGCATGATATACAATACATTGGTACGGTAACTTCCATCATTATAACTTCCTTACAACGATCCTTCCCATACCCATCTATTTCAAGAAATAGGTCTTAGTTCCTTTAAGGTCCTTAGGGATATTCTTGGAGGTAAGTTAGTGTCAAACACTAATTTCAATTTTGATACTCATTGATTGTGTTGCAATCATATGGTGTGTCTGATTCAGTACATATTATGATGTGCATGATTAATCCTATATGCCAAAGCATATGGATTCCTTCCACGTGCCCCATTCTCATCTAATGAGATATGATATTGTCCTTTAGACAAAATCATTCATTTGACACATGAAATAATTTCACATATTTAAGTGTCATGAACACTTTGACAATATATGTACATAGGCTATTCCTAACTCTTTAGGAATCCTTGCCTAAATGCATAGGCTATTCCTAACTCTTTAGGAATTTTTGCCTAAGTATTTCATCAAGAGTTATTTTCTTAGTCATGTCTCACATGTATAAGAAAAATGTTTTGATGATTTAATATGTCATCCACATATGATATCAGATTTAATATTATCACTCCCACTAAAACTTTGTATGCACAAGATTTATATTTGTCCGTCATTAATTTGTTTTCCGTAAAACTTTCAAAAGGAACAAATATTCAAATTTATTCGATCTAATCAAAATTAGATAGGTTTGTCATTGTTAATTTGTTTTCATAAAACTTCATAAAAGGAACAAATAATAATTTAAATTTCCGAGAACTCTATCTAATCAAAATTAGATAGTTACAAGTTATATACCTTTCTAGCATCCTTTGGATCAACAAGACCCTTATGTATATGTCTAGTACATATATATGAGGTCATTCCAATTAAGGAATGCAACTTTGTTATCCATCTACCAAAACATGTAGTACAACATTTAGTAAAAACAATTAAACAGATTTTAAGCTCTATGATTGTATTTAGGGTTTCATCATAATTTGCATTATGATTTTGCGTGAAACCTTTAATGATCAATCAAATATGAAAAGGTATTCTTAATACCATTCATATTAGTGTTCAACAAGAATACTTAATATCATCGTATGAGTCTTACTCATCTTGATGACAAACCATTATCTACATAAGGTCAGTGTATATGGATTCTGCATAAGATTTCATGGCATTTAGCCACTTCTCAGAATTTAGACCGTCTTACGACCTTTTAGAAAGTCTAAGACTCATCTTCCATGAGAATCATATCACATTGTCGAGTCATGGTAAAACCATACCTTTTTAGCCATATGTGATATGTTAGACTTATCTTGGATTTGTGCAACTTTAAAACGATGGTTCTTCAACAGCCTTGAGGAACCGGTTTGCGTTTCCTTTTAAATAAATATGTTTTGTGGTACTTGAATTTATTCAAGTTCTATATCACTCCCACTGTCTCTTTTAGAGACACACTCCCACTAGAGGAATGTTTCAAACTTAGCAACAAAACAACTTTTGTCCTTAAGAGTGATATAGGACCAATATCCCTTTCTTTAGAATACTACCACTTATTTATTCATTCATTTGGAATTAAATTTATCTAATAAATTTTAATCCAAAATTCGCATAAAGACAAACTTGGTGCTCTTGCCTCCATATCGCATATAGTGTCTTTATGATCATTTTAAAAGGGGAAACTAATTGTGGGTGAAGATTAACTATAAGTAAAGAGATTTTAGAAAGAGTCAATATATAATCAAACTATTTTTAAATGATATCATGTCAAACATGATGTGATAAAATAGTCATTATATTCATTAACTAAGTATTTACTAGTATGACTTATTCATATGACTTCGTCGAGTTATTATTTACTATACTGTTGGATTTCTTTGACAAATTCAAAGATTTCTAATTTGTGTCACACACATATCAACATCTAATGATTTTAATCATCAATGTTAATGAAGTAAAATAAACTCAATACACCAAATATGTTTAGTGGTCGACATACATCTCATGTATATTGTTAAAATAGGTCATGTGACATTTTATTGACACATCGAATATCTGTACTAAACAACAATTCTCTTGATATATTTATTTAAGGTCTAAATCTTATTTGGCTCTTATCACAACTGTTATAGATAGCCCTATCAAGATCATGGAATCCTAGTCCATTACTTGACTTGAAGTAATAGTATAGAAGTCTTTGCTTAAATGATAGGACCATTACCTGTCTTATCATTCAAAGCTACAATTCATATCTTGTCAATACAAGATATACAATTACTACTTCTATTACTAGATGGAATTCAAAAACAATTATTGTGTTCCATTTCAAACTCAATTTTAAGTCATTGCATAAACTCTCATTGTCAATGAAACAATTTTCATTCTAGATATGGGTTGACTTAAAATTATAGTCAATGTTCTAATTCTTTAGCATCTCTATTTTCAAAAAATTGAGATTCAACATCTTGTATCATATACTTTTGATGTAGAAATAGAAATTTTGACTTTCTATAACAATATGTACAATATTGAAGTCTCACTTCATTCTTTTAGTTTGACTCTTCCAAGAACTATTTACGTCATTCGTGTACCAATTCAGAAACTCTTTTCTGAAATTCTTGTCCTTCATAAGGACAATATAATTTGTATTGTATAAAATTTTAATTACAAAGATATGTAAGATATTTGTATAATTTTAAGACATATTTAATTAGGACTTCAATTAAATATGCGCTCCCACTATTTTACTCAAAACAAATGACCCTTGACATTTGATTCGGAAAACCCCGTTGGAAGATTTTCTAGTGGGAATGAGATCCATATTTCAATTTGTTTTAAGTCAGCGTTAGGCTGATTACACAAAACGCAGCTATTTAGGTAGGAAACTCTTTCCAATTGTATCTCATACAACTCTCATATTCTTTCCGTTGAGTAAATAACACTTATTAATCCATCATATGGAATAACCCAACATTTACTTCCAAAGTCATATAATCATATTATATTTTCTTTAGTTAAGTTAAACCCAATGAATAGCAATCGGATAAACTGGTTACCTCACCGCAACTTATCAATATAGATAATGCACTTTGCGTTGGCAAAACCTACATTAATCGATATTGATCTTGAAGGGTGCTATTCTTTGGAAAGCATAAAACTTAATATTCTTTAGAGGGTTTTATTAATTTATTAGATCTCACCTCACCACGGCTTACATACAATAATGTCACTCCAATCATTCAATCATGCATAACAATTATACAAAATAAAGTGACATGATTATGGCCCCTAACGCTATGACTCTCTCAAGCCAATGAGAGAATCTAAACTAACCCTAGGAACGATCATGCTTCTCCAAGCTTGACTTCCATGGTTGCTCTAACGTCACCTGTCCTATTGTCTCCTTTTATTCTAATTACATTAGATAAATGAGAAACTCGTTTTACATACGAGGGAGTGGATGAGAAGAGAATGTACATATAGATTTCAAGAGAGAGGCACGACACGCAGGTCGTATTTCAAAATCCCAACATGAAATAAAAGACTAAAGCCATAATCACTCACAACAAAATAATAACAAACACACTTTTATTATTATTATTATTATTAGTACTTCTTAATTAAATAAATAAAATAAAAACTTGGCATTATCGGATTTCAAGTAAATTAAAAGGTTAGCAAATCAAATATTTGCTAAAATAATATCTTTTAAAACAATTTTAAAGATAATCTCGATCTTTTAATTTAAAAGGAAATCTGGTCCATATTTTGGCTTTATTATTTCCAAAACAAATAAAGATAAAATTATGCAAATCTTTTATATAAATTCAAAAGATTATATCTGATATTGAAACTATTTCAAATCATAATCTTTTAAATTTAAAGTTAGTTAATGCAATATTAAAACAAATAAATCTATTTAATTGAGAATTATTTGTTTCCTTTTTAAAACAATTTTCAAAACAACGGTAATTCTCAATGAACAATTCACTTAGAATTAACACCCTATTTTGCATCAACACTTGATTCATTCCAAATAACCCTAACCGTCACTTTGCAAACCCTAATTATAATAATGGCACAACACTTGCGCCATTATGATTTCTTAATGATCATACCAAATCAAGTACTCTGATTTTTATTTTACATGATTATCGAATATTTTAAAACTTCACCAGATTCGGTTCCGAAGCGCTTCACCAGATACGGTTCCGAAGCACTTCACCAGATACGGTTCCGAAGTTTCAAATATCAATTATCAAATAAACAAATATCATCTGACTTAATTATTTTCTGATCAAAATCAGTATATCACATATACTATTATCGCTTAGGGGTTTAAAGTTGTTGCGATGCCAATTTTAATTTATTTTATTATTTAATCGATTCCAATATGTTTAAACAATTTAAACATAAACGAATTGATTAAACAGAAATTGTTTTCAATCTGTTTAAACGATTTAAACAGAAACACGATTAAACAATTTCATAATATGTTTAAACAATTTAAACAGAAACGCAATTAAACAATTTAATCAGAATCGGCGATTTAAGCAGAATGCAGTTTAAACAATTTAAACAGAAACGCGATTAAACAATTTAATCAGAATCGACGATTTAAACAGAAACATGTTTAAACAATTTAAACAAAACATTTTACAATGTTTAAACGATTTAAACAAACGCATTAAACAACCAATCCGATTCATGGTTTCACAAGTGGCTCTGATACCACTGTTGGGAAATCATATCATAAACAGAGATATTACGCAGCGGAATTTTAACAAAATTTCCCATCAATGGATCCTTGTGAATGAACATGATCAGGGTTTAGATTATTACCTTTAGAATAGCAAATCCTGTGCTCGAAAATTGATCACAAGCGCCACGAAATCGCAGCACCTCTAGCCGGTCCACACGAACAGCTTCCTTCAACTTTCAGTGCTAGCTGCTACAAGATGAAGGCTGAGGGAATTAGGTTAGAATTTCAGAGAACTTTTCTTTCACCAAAATTTAGAGTGTCTAGTAAGAGTGTACAACTCAACTCTACAAGATTCTATTTATAGAGTTTCTTGTGTGGTCTTCAAGTCAAATGTTTATTGGTCTTCACAAGTCCAATAACCATTTGTTACTAATCGCACCCCAACCAAATAAGTCTTACTTATTTTCTCCCTTCTTGACTGTCCTTATGTGTGTGACCCTGTAGGTTCTTATGACGTTGGCAATAATATTAATCTTAATATTATAAACAGTGAGCGGTATCTAGCAACACATCACTGCTACCCAAGTCACAAGAATGTCACGTGATCTGACAAACCTTTTCGTGATAAATATCTTGTGTATAATTACCCTTTTACCCTTATGTCTATATTGAACACAAGGCATAGTACGTCACCCTTGTTAAGTTCAATATTGGGCCCTTAGACATATCTCCTGTTATGTAGGAGGGGTAAATTCCATCTAGGTCACTCATGTCCCTCAGCATGCTTTGTGAAGCACCCATCAATTGTCTTTATGATCATCCTATTACGGACAACGTTTGATCAGCAATAAAGTACTTAACTCCACATCTAGGGTCCGTAGTGGTTTTCAGGTCGAAGGGTGGAATACACCACTTATCACTATGAGAATATCTTATGACATTTCATAACATACTATGTAGTATTCTCATGGTGGGTCAATCCGATATAAATGTTACCCCTAACATTCATATCTATGTGAAGACTTGATAACTACTTATCTATGATCCGTGAGATGTGATCATCAGTCTACCAACATAATAGTCTCTATGCTTTAATGTTATCCCAATTCACAATAGAGCTTGATTACGGATAATTTAAGAATAGTGTTCTCATGTTAATGGATTCTCACGATTAAGTCATACTTAACGTTCCATTTAACGAACTAACTATTCTAGGGACTCTATTATTTTAACACATAAACATAATAAAGAAAAAGCCTTTTAATAAATAAATTATTCAATAAAAGTTCCAAACAATTATAAATAATTGGCCTCTAGGGCTTACACCAGCACATCAGCCCAGAAAAACCCAGCTCGCCATGAACTTCGCCAGCAACTCGCTGTGGCGAGTGCATACAGAAAGCACCCTCTTTTACGAAAAATCCATTTTTATCAAAATTAACACCTACAATCCTCATTCCAAGTTATGCAGTCACATTATATATAATATAAGACAGAATGGAGAGGAATTTGGGAGTTAATTCCTCTCTCACAACATTTCCCTAATTCTTAAGTTAACATGCAAAATTTCATATTTTGGGAAATCTAGCTAAACTATCCTAAGAACCCACCTGTAATGAAGCTTTAAACCTTGCTTCTGAGCTTTACTACAACTACTGCAACCTCTCACAAAGCCCCACGAACCCTAGATCAAGATTGAGAATTTTGTTGCTTAAAACCCTTACTTTTGCTCTACGAATTTGAGTTGTGTTTGATGAAGGATTCAACTGGGAATATGTGGTATTTATAGAAGGTTTCCTGAGTGAATGAACAGTATAAGGTTTGTTTCTGAGTTGGCTTGCATGTCTTCTCATTGGTTGTGAAAATGTGAAAGAATGGGGTTGTTGTTGTTTAGCCTCATGTGATGAGTTAGAAATGGGGAATGGTGAGTGATTCTGATTCAGCTGAGTAGTAGCAGGTAAGGAATCTCTGATGCTAGACTGTTTTGGTGTGGAGTTATGTATTCAATGGTATGCATGTGAATTGGGGAGTGATTGAAACTTTTGGATGTTTCTTCTTGTTGTTGTTTTTGGCGTGGGAGAAGAGAGAATTGGAGGTGGTAGCAACTCAGATTTTCTGAAGTAGTGACAAAGGGTGTAGGTTAGATTTGCATGTCATGTGAGTGGAGGAAGGATTCATGAGTGGATTAGTGAGTCATTCTTATGAGATGAGGTGTTGCTTGGTGAGAGTGAGAGAGAGAGACACGTGAGAGGGAGGGAGTAGTGGAGGTGGGAAATTGAATTCTCTTAGTTCCTTAATGAATTAACATGTGTTAGTGTGTAGTTTAGGTTCAAAAGGAAATTCCTAATTGTACACATAAAACACTTAATTACCAAGGATTACCTATCTAATTACCACTAATTAATTTATGAAAAATTAGGCAAAGCTCTAATTAAAATCAATTAGGTAATTTAGAATGTGGGATGTTACAACCTACCCTCCTTAAAGAAATTTCGTCCTCGAAATTAAGAAATTACCTCGAAAACAGATAGGGATAACTCTTCCGCATGTCTGACTCCAGTTCCCAAGTGAATTCACCATCAGGAGACTGAGCCCATTCAACCTTGACAATAGGAATTCTCTTGTTCCGAAGGATTTTGGCATCACGTTCGACAATCCGAACTGGATCCGGCTGATAGGTTAGATCTGGCTGGAGATCAATCAGTTCAAGTTCTACTGGCCGATAAGGATAAGGAATATACTTCCGACGCTGAGACACATGAAACACGTCGTGTAACCCTGACATAGATGGAGGTAGAGCTAACTGATAGGCTACAGGACCGACGCGTCGAAGGATCTGATAGGGTCCAATGAATCTTGGACAGAGCTTCTTAGTTTTGAATACACCTCGTAAACCCAACTTAGGTGTAACTCGCAAGAACACATGATCACCTTCCTGAAATTCTAGAGGTCTCCTCTTTCTGTCAGCATAACTCTTCTGCCGACTCTGAGCAATTTTCAACTTATCCCGGATAGACTTAATCTTTAAAGTGGTCTCTTGGACAATATCTGGTCCCAAGAATCCACGATCACCGACTTCTGTCCAACACAAAGGAGTTCTACACTTCCTGCCATACAGAGCTTCATAAGGTGCCATACCGATGCTGGCATGGTAACTGTTGTTATAGGCAAACTCAATTAGATATAAGTGATTACTCCACGAACCACCGTCTTCTAACACACAAGCTCGAAGCATATCCTCAAGAGTCTGAATAGTCCTTTCCGACTGACCATCAGTTTGAGGGTGATGCGACGTACTCATCCTTAATCGAGTACCTATCGCATTCTGAAATGCTTTCCAGAACCTCGAAGTGAAAATTGGGTCTCTATCTGACACAATACTCAAGGGTACACCATGTAACCTTACAATCTGCTCCATGAAGATGGCTGCATATTGAGGGGCCTTGTAGGTGGTAATCCTCAGATCGAATCTTGACCTCTCTGGTTACGTGGTAATCCTCCTACAAAATCCATAGTGATATGTTCCCATTTCCACTCAGGAATATCTAATGGTTGCAACGGTCCTCCAGGTTTCTGATGTTCAATCTTCACCTGTTGACATACAATACACCTGGACACGAATTCAGCAATTTCTGCCTTCATGTTATGCCACCAATAGTTCTCCTTCAGGTCATGATACATTTTGGTGGATCCAGAGTGAATTGAAAACCCACTCTTGTGTGCCTCTTCCAGAATTAACCGTTTCAACTCATCATCCTGAGGTACACAGAGTCTTCCTTCATAGAGAATATCACCGTCCGTGGCTACTGAGAACTCCAGATGGTTTACTTTCTTCTGCAACTCTACATCATCCTGCTGAGCCTGCACAACCCTTGGGCGTAACTCACAGGATAATTCAATTCTGTTGATTTGAATACCGCTCTCCCGGTACACAACATTCAGATTGAGGTCCCTAAATTTCTCATACAAACCGCACTGTTGCATCAACAACTCTGATGCATACAATGTTTTTCTGCTCAGGGCATCCGCCACAACGTTTGCCTTTCTTGGATGGTAATTGAGATTGAAGTCAAAGTCCTTGAGGTATTCCATCCAACGTCGTTGCCTCATATTCAACTCCTTCTGATCAAACAAGTACTTCAGACTTTTGTGATCACTGAACAGATCAAACTGCACTCCATACAGATGATGTCTCCTGATTTTGAGGGCAAAGATAATGGCTGCTACCTCCAGATCATGGGTAGGATAATTCTGCTCATGAGGTTTTAACTGCTGGATGCATACGCTACAACTGCACCATCTTGCATAAGTACACATCCAAGTCCCTTGTTGGACGCATCACAGTACACCACGTACTTACGGGTTGGGTCAGGAATTACTAACACTGATGCTGTGGTTAGCTTTTCCTTTAAGGTTCTGAAACTCCATTCGCAAGCAGCATCCCAATCAAAGTCCGCACCTTTTCTGGTTAAACGAGTTAATGGCAAAGCAATTTCCGAAAATCCTAAGATGAATCTCCGGTAATAACCTGCCAAGCCAAGAAAGCTCCTGACCTTAGTTACACTTCTGGGTCTTTCCCAATTCAACACTGCTTCTACCTTGGATGGATCGACAGACACACTGCCTTGCGATATGACATGTCCCAAGAATTTAACTTCGGATAGCCAAAATTCACACTTGCTGAACTTGGCATAAAGTTGCTTCTCTCTAAGGATGCTCAACACAATTCTCAGATGTTCAGCATGCTCCCGTGAATCCTTAGAATAGATCAGAATGTCATCAATGAAGATTAGGCATGGCAACGGGGCGGGGACGGGTTTTGCTCTCCCCAAACCCAAACCCATATAGTTTGGGTTTCCCCAAACCCATCCCAATTCCGAGCGGGGATAAAAAGTATAACCTCAAACGCAAACCCAACGGGGATCGGGTATCCCAACGGGGTTCGGGTATCCCCGTTACGTCTTTTCCTACATGAATTTGGATTGCATTTTAATATTTTTTTATTAAATTAAAGAAGTTAAAAGTCCATAATTATTTTGTTTCAAAGATACTTTTTTAAATAAAGAAAAGAAATAGAGAAAATAGTTTGTTTAATACTCAAATTAAAAATAAAAAATAAATATATAAATGTAATTTAAGAAATTGTTTAAGTATTTCTAATTTAAAAGAGGTAAAATGTAATTTTAATATATGCGGGGCGGGTTCGGGGACGGGTTCGGGGTAGGTATCAATGTCCCCATTACCCGCCCCAACCCCATCTTTTGAAATCGGGGAAAACCCAAACCCGAACCCAAATCCATTCAACTCGGGTTTTCCCCGTCAAAGCGGGTATGGTTTGGGCGGGTACCCGCGAGTATGGGTTTTATTGCCATGTCTAATGAAGATAACAACAAACTTGTCAAGGTAAGGCTGGAATATTCGGTTCATATAGTCCATAAATATGGCTGGAGCATTTGCCAAACCGAATGGCATGACCAAGAATTCATAATGTCCATACCGGGTCCTGAATGCTGTCTTGGAAACATCTGAGGACTTGATACGGATTTGATGATATCCAGAACGAAGATCAATCTTGGAGAAGATAGTAGCACCTCTGAGTTGATCTAACAGGTCATCAATTCTCGGTAAGGGATACTTGTTCTTAATTGTGACCTTGTTGAGTTGACGATAATCAATGCACAGACGCATAGTACCGTCTTTCTTCTTGACTAGTAACACCGGTGCTCCCCAAGGTGAGACACTGGGTCGGATAAAGTGTTTCTGAAGCAACTCTTCAAGCTGAGATTTCAGTTCATGAAGCTCTAAGGGAGACATTCGATAAGGGGCAACTGAGATAGGCTGGGAACCAGGAACTAGGTCGATGGAAAACTCAACTTCCCTTTCAGGAGGTAAATTCATAATGTCATCTGGAAAGACGTCTAGGAACTCACTAACAACTGGAATGTCACTGGGGCTCAAACTGGGTTCCGGATCGATGGTAAACAAGACACTGAAACACTTGGTACTGGCACCTAAGTACTGGATCATTTGATGTGTGTTTTGAAGCAAAGCAGTGAGTGCTCTACTCTCTGCAGAAGTTTCAGTTGGAATGAACAGATTCTTTCCAGCACATCCAATGTACACAGTGTTGGCAGAGAGCCAATCCATGCCTAGGACCACCTCTAAGTCTTTCAAAGGTAGACAGATCAAATCTATATGATAGACTCTACTGCCCACAAGAACTAGACAATTCTGACAAACTCGCTTAGAGGTAACCTTGCCACCTGTGGCAACTGCCACAGTCATCGGGGGAATTAAAGGCACCGAGGGTAGATTCAGTCGCTGAACACAGTCAACGGCTATAAAGGAATTAGTGGCTCCACAATCAAACAAGACTAAAACTTCAGACTGACCTAACTTGCATACATCCATAATTAAAGCATTATTAGATTTGACTTTCTCACCGTCAAGTGAAAATACCCGACCTTTGCTTTTAGAAGCGCCGCTGGAATCGCCTTGCCTCTTCAGCTTAGGACATTCATGCTTGTAGTGGCCTGGCTGCTTACAATAGTAACACATATTCTTTCCCTTCATACATTCTCCACTGTGAGGGAAACCACATTCAGCACAATTCCTTGGTGAGCGCTGAGAATAACTCTGCTTCCCCTTACTGGTGGTACCTTTTGTCCTCACTTGCAGGTTAAACTTTCCAGAATCCTTCCTTTTCTGAACAACTTCACTACACTCCTTATGAATGTTACCAAGGTCTGCTTCAGCATGATAGCTCTTTTGCACCAAATCACCAAAGGTAGTGATATGCTGCATGGAGACGTCATGTGCTATGTCAGCTCTCAACCCGAACCTATACTTCTTCATCTTCCACGATTCAGAGGGAGCATCATTACCATCCATCACATATCTGACCAATTCATTGAACTTCATGGTGTATTCTGCCACAGACATACTCCCTTGCTTCAATTCAGTCAATTCCCGTTCCATTGAAATTGGTAACTTTCTGGTATATAATGCCCGACAAAGAGACGTCGGAAATTATCCCAATTCATTTCCATTTGGCTAGCTTCGATGTACGCCTTCGTTCCATCCCACCAGTTACAAGCGTCGCCCCTAAAGAAGCGGGAGACAAACACAACCTTGTCAGCTTCAGTGCAATCCATAGACTCCAGGATTCCACTCATCCTTTGGATCCATTCCCGAGCCTTCGCTGGATTGTACTCTCCATAATATTCTGGTGGACTCATGCGGCAGAACTCTCTGAATGCAGCACTTGATCCTTGCTGCTGAGGGGGAGGATTGTTCATGTGCTGTTGGAACATAGCCATGAATTCTTGATGCTGTTGAGCTTGCTGGGCCTGAAACTGTTGTTGCTGGTGCATCATCTCAGCCCACATGTTAGCATCAGCATCCCCGTACATTTCAGGTTCATCGTCATCAACAACATTCCTCCTTGGTCTTCCAGGTCCTCGTCTTGCTCCTGACATAGTGCTCTAACTGCCAATATCAAGTCAAGTTAGCTAGGCCTAAAGTGACATGACATCTAGAACAAATGTTAGAAATCCAGACAAATACTGGGATTCGGATTCGTAATATTAATGAACTCTAGCACGATCTGAATCGATCTGCTCTGATACCAATTATAACACCCCACGTCTATATCTAGAATAAAACGCTGGATATTATTATTGGTACGAAGTACATCATTATTACAATTCTGGAATTAAGCACACGCATGTGCTAAAAACAACAAAGTTACTGAAACAACGGAAGCGAAACAGAGATACAACGTTACAACAGGAAATTAATTGAAATACAACAAGATTAGGAATAATTAGAAAGCATGAACAAAATACAATCCTCCAAGTACAGCTACGAGCACACCAACAAGCATACCTTAGCCAACCTGTTTATCTGAAAAAAAAAATTGTGTGGAGTGGGGTGAGATTACTAAGCCTCAGTGAGTCCTACTACCCTCATAAGGTGACTACACCGGGGAAAACCTAAACAGTCATAACATGCTAACAATATATCATAATACATAATCATAAATAAAGGTGTATCACAAATTATATCTTGTTCATTTAAACCCAAGGACACTCTGAGGTGAGCATGTCTCAGAGGCCTGCCATATCAGACAACCGATTCGGTCATGGCATGCAGCTCACATAATCATAACCTAATGGATTATCCCATTGGGAGTCCATAAAGCGACATAAGTCGCAGCTGATCTGACTGATACTAATTTAGTTGGTTCTACCATGAGTTTCCAATTCCCGGGGAGCATACAAACCTATAATCTCTAAGTTATACCATAAAGATTTTCTGTGATTAACATACTGTTTAACATTATATAATTATGCTACTGCAAGATGTATAACTCAGGTGAGGAAATAAAACGAGTGTATAAGTTTTCTTAGGAAATTCTGAAAATTCAGTTCTGTCCTGTCAAACTCGCTCAGCGAACTTTAGCTCGCTACAGCGAGCTTATGGGTATGTCATGTATGAGCTCGCTACGGCGAATGCCAGCTCGCTACGGCGAGATTATAGGTCCTGGCATAAATCAACTCGCTAAGCGAGCAAGAGCTCGCTACGACGAGTTTCATCAGCCCAGAAAAACCCATCTCGCCATGAACTTCGCCAGCTACTCGCTGTGGCGAGTGCATACAGAAAGCACCCTGTTTTACGAAAAATCCATTTTTATCAAAATTAACACCTACAATCCTCATTCCAAGTTATGCAGTCACATTATATATATAATATAAGACAGAATGGAGAGGAATTTGGGAGTTAATTCCTCTCACAACATTTCCCTAATTCTTAAGTTAACATGCAAAATTTCATATTTTGGGAAATCTAGCTAAACTATCCTAAGAACCCACCTGTAATGAAGCTTTAAACCTTGCTTCTGAGCTTTACTACAGCTACTGCAACCTCTCACAAAGCCCCACGAACCCCAGACCAAGATTGAGAATTTTGATGCTTAAAACCCTTACTTTTGCTCTACAAATTTGAGTTGTGTTTGATGAAGGATTCAACTGGGAATAGGTGGTATTTATAGAAGGTTTCCTGAGTGAATGAACATTATAAGGTTTGTTTCTGAGTTGCCTTGCATGTCTTCTCATTGGTTGTGAAAATGTGAAAGAATGGGGTTGTTGTTGTTTAGCCTCATGTGATGAGTTAGAAATGGGGAATGGTGAGTGATTCTGATTCAGCTGAGTAGTAGCAGGTAAGGAATCTCTGATGCTAGACTGTTTTGGTGTGGAGTTATGTATTCAATGGTATGCATGTGAATTGGGGAGTGATTGAAACTTTTGGATGTTTCTTGTTGTTGTTGTTTTTGGCGTGGGAGAAGAGAGAATTAGAGGTGGTAGCAACTCAGATTTTCTGAAGTAGTGACAAAGGGTGTAGGTTATATTTGCATGTCATGTGAGTGGAGGAAGGATTCATGAGTGGATTAGTGAGTCATTCTTATGAGATGAGGTGTTGCTTGGTGAAAGTGAGAGAGAGACACGTGAGAGGGAGGGAGTAGTAGAGGTGGGAAATTGAATTCTCTTAGTTCCATTAAGTCCTTAATGAATTAACATGTGTTAGTGTGTAGTTTAGGTTCAAAAGGAAATTCCTAATTGTACACATAAAACACTTAATTCGTCCTGCGATATGATGCATCGTGCTGCGATGAGAAGATTTTCTTCAGATTTATTGCTTCTGATTTCTTGGCGAACAAGCAGCTCCCATCGTGGCATGATGGGAGCCATCGTGCTGCGATGGAATGCTGATTTTCTTCACTTTTTGGGTTTTTTCTTGTCTTTTTGCATCTTGGACTCTGTCTTGATGCTTTTTCTTGCTTTTGTAGGTTTTCCTTCGTATTTGGGTCTGTCTTGGTCATTTTACTACTAATAATAATACTAAAAATACCGTAGAAATTCCTGTCATCACAACCCCAAACTTAAACTGTTGCTTGTCCTCAAGTAACATGTTGTCAAACAAGATCGTTAGAGAAACAAGAGATAAATAATAATGATAGGAATTTCACAACCTTATCACTTAGACACTCTCTTTCAAGACTTCCACCTTCACTCTCCTTCCTTCAATCTTCAAAATTCATTTAAGAACCCTAAAGCCCCAATTTAGAGTTTCCACCCAATTGATTTGCATGCTTGATTCTGGTGTTCTTGGGGCTGTATTTGATGAATAGGAATAGTCGGTTGTTGGAATTATCAAGTTTTGGAAGCTTTGGAAATGGATTAATGAAATTTGGAAAGATGCATGTTCAAACCCGTGTTCCTGGTTATACCTCCACTAAACAGGTAATTTCTCACTCATCTAACTCTGTTTTTAAATCCATTTGTTGATGTGGTTAGCTAACGAAATTACGGTCGTTTGGATGTCAATTTCATGAACTGGGGAGCTATAACGAATTCGTGAGACGTTTCTGAAGTCAGGGACAGAATGCAGAATTTTCTATGGATGTAGCTTTTGAGTCAGTGGTTGTCGGTGGAGTAGTTTTCCTTAAAGCTTCTGATATTATCCTGGTGGGTTCTTAGGATATTTAACCATAGTTTGCTGTAGAGCCTAGTTTATCCCCAAATATGATGATTTGCATGCCAACACAGATTTAGGATTAAGATTAATGAGAGAGTAGGAATCATTCCCAATTCCTACTCCCATATAATTTATTATACACTATTGAACATGTTTGTAACAAGTTGCATAGATATTGTAGGTGGTTTCTTTTTAAAATTGTGTTTCTGCAAAACAGGGGCCTGTTCTGATGAACTCGCCGCAGCGAGTAATTACGCGCCAGGGCGAGTGTTGTTGCCTGTATAACTTGCCAGGCGAGTTGTTGACTCGCCAGGGCGAGTGTTACAGGTCAGTGACATGAAATATCGCCATATCGAGTGCGTATACGCTGCAGCGAGTTTAGCAGGGACATAACCTGCATATTTTATTTTCTTAAAACTCTAGACACTCGTTTTATATTCAAATGCAACTTGGATTTCATGGACATGTTTTAACAGTGGTAAATGGATAATATGGTAAGAGAATAACATGTATATTTATTTGTATTAGTAACATGTCTAGGTTACCCTGGGTGGGATATATTGGTTAGAACTGTTATAAATCATTAAATTAAATGGTCATTAGTACCATCTAATAGAATTCCTCTGAATTCCAATCATTTTATTATGTGAGCTGATAACTCATATTTTGTGAGTATAATTAGGCCCTTGACACTTGATTTATTGTCTGCTAATACGGTTTGCATTCAATGTTTAGGTTTATTTTATTGCTTTTATGAGTCTAGTATGTATTTAGTAATAAAATGTAAATTCATCACGAAAAGAGTAGTTCTGGTGTCATCTGGTGTTAAGACAGACCACTGGGCGATCTAAAAGGTCCAAGAGCCACTGCAAAGAGATAATCAGAGTCAAGACTATCAGTCCGTACAACTATGAATGGCGGCTAGTCAGTCAAGTCAGCAAATGCTGCCATGTCCGAAGAAGATGATGAGAATGAGCGCTAACGCGAGGAAAGACAGCTGGCAGATTTCCCATGTGCAATTGTACTATCATCGTACTAATCATTTGGGGGGAATATGCTTTATTCTTTTGGGATGTCCTATCCTCAATAGGGAAGGCCCAGGATCCAAGAGAAGTGCTATAAAAAGGAGCCTTAAACCCTAAAGTTAGAGAGCTCAGCCGTTTTGGAAGAACAAGAGAAAAACCTAAGTGTGCCGCCGCTGCTTGCTGATTACCGGAGTCGTGACTGTTGCCGATACTGAAGCTTGAGACATCTTCTCTAGTGACGTCACGGTTATAGGTTTACCTTTAGAATTCATTTTAATGTGTAAGCTTATTATTCTGGTTGTTATGGTTTCTAAGCTCACCATGAGCTAAACTCTTGATGTTGAAGTTATGTGAAGTTTAATGAAAGTTTAATGTTATTCATGTGATGTGATGTGTGTATGTTTACTCCTTTGGTTCATTTGATACTTTGCCATATATTTGCATCTAGGATTGATCACCTTAGATCTGAATACAAGTTTGTTGTTAAGAGACATCTAATAATAAACGGACTTAATGAACTAATATGGTTAAGTGAGGTATAGACATATATTCTCTACCTAGGCTTAGACATAAGCTAGGGCCATAGTAAGAAAACAACCACGAATTTCTGAACTGTAATGAAGTAAGTTTGACCTAGACATATAACCCATCTTATCACACATTGCATAATTTAACGTTGTAGGAATACACCACAAGGCAAGAGTTGCTTGCAGGAGTATTGCCTTCACTTATCACATCACACACCTACATTAAACCGGATTTGAATGAATCATAATTTCAACATACTTTCTCAACTGTTTTCTCAAAACACTAATTTAATCATTCTTGCTGATACCAAAAAATTGGTACTTTTATTTATTTGTTATTAATCACTCGTAAGCATAAAACTGTTTGGATTGCTATTGGAACAAAATTCCCTTATCACAATCCCTGTGGGATCGATACTTTTTCTTATTACTTGCTGCAAATATGACTGTGTATACTTGCACATTGCTTTTAAATACTACTGTCAAACAAACGAACAAGTTTTTGGCGCCGCTGCCGGGGATTGTGCGGTTTTAAGTTCCATAGTTATTCATTTAGTTTTTAGCTTATTTGAGATTTAATTTGTTTCTGTCAATTGGTGTCAAGACAAGTGTGTAGACTTGTTTGTATGCGCACGCTGAGATAGAAAGAACATTCAGAATCTTAAGAAGGAATAGAGAGGTGAATACTCAAGTTGGTGTGAATCTAGCTGAAGAAGAAGGGTTTCACAACTCAGACCCGGAAGAAGATATGGCTGAACCTGAGGAAGTAACAATAGCCGTGCCTGATGTTATCGGCATATCAAATGATAGGATAAGGAACATAAGGGATTATGCTGTGTTTGATCCAAATGCCATGAACATTGGGATAGTCAGACTAGAGATCACAACTGCTCAGTTCGAATTCAAACCTATGATGTTCCAAATGTTGCAAAATATTGGGCAATTCTCTGGAGCAGCTACTGATGATCCTCATCTACACTTGAATCAATTCTTAGAGGTTGCTAGTAACTTCAAAATTCCTGGGATTACTAATGATGCTTTCAGATTGAGGCTATTCCCTTACTCTTTGAGGGATAGAGCCAAAAGTTGGCTTAACTCACTAGAGCCCAATTCCATCGACACTTGGAATGCTTTAGCTGAGAAGTTCTTAGCCAAATACTTCCCTCCTGTCAAGAATGCTAAGATGAGGAATGAAATTACTTCTTTCAGACAAGGAGAGGATGAGTCACTATTTGATGCTTGGGAGAGATACAAGGAGATGTTGAGACAATGTTGTTGGAACAAAGTGGATCTGACATAAATCCCTAATAATTTAATTGGTTTTGATGATAACAAAGTATTAAAATTGCAATTGGAATTTGTCATACCCTAATTTTGCCCCACCCTATTTTCACTTTTTTTTTTCTTTCATTTTTTAGAAAAGTCAACGAAGTCAACACTTTGACTAAAAAGTCAACAAAGTCAATTTTTAAATTGAAAAAGTCAAAGTTGGCACAAAAATAAATGGAGTTATTTTTCTTGCATGACTTTGCATGACATGATCATAAAGGATAATTTTTTACCATTTTGCCCTTCCATTATTTTTTATTTTATTTATTATTTATTTTTAGTTAGTTACTTGCATTTCAAGAAACCTTTCTAACATCAAATTTTAAATCCTTTTTTCTCATTTTTAATCCATAACCATTTTGCATAATCACATTTCATCATCATGCATATTTTTATTTTGCATATTTATTTTTATTTTTATTATTTTATGTGTTATTTTTAATTTGTTATTTGTTCCCAAAAATCAAAGAAATGCCAAAAAAATTCCCAATCATTAACACATCATCATTTCTATCATTAGCAACCTAGAAGGTTCTATTCCTCTCCACCTCACCAAATAGTACAACAAAATTCCACATTATCCATACAAAAAAAATCACAAAAAATCAATCATTTGTACTATACCATTTCTACCCTCATTCTCATTGATTCTAACCTAATTCCATTCATATATAAACCTCCAATCACTTGAGCTGCGCAGCAGAGAACCCTAGGTCAGAAAATCATCCAAAAATTCATCAACTTTTTCTCTCTTTTCTCAAAATTCGAAATCCCTCAAAACCACCTCCAAACTTCAAATTCTTGATCAAATAAGCTTCTAATAACTTCCAGTAGCACAAAACAATCATAAAACACAAGCTTTCACCCATAAATTTGCGTGAATTCAAAGCTCAAAAACCTCCAAAAATGTGAGAATGGAGTAGGAGTTTTTAGCCTCTGTTTCTATCGTTTTTCAACACCAATCACTTCATAAACATCCTCTGAAGCTATTCCCATCTTTAGTTTGATTCAGTTTGGTCTAAATCTCACGTTGTCATTTTTGAATATTCATCACTTTCTTTCTTCGTGGTCTCTGTTCTAAGCACCAAAACCAAAATCAAATGATGGATTCATGACTAGGACGAAGAAATAAAAGGATTAGAACTTCGATTCGCAAGATTTGAGCCATTATTAGTGATTCTGGGTTTTTTCGATTTGGAAGGGATGAAGGTTGCAGCTACGAACGTGTTTTCGTAGCAAAATCCTAGCAGTTTCGTAGCTAAAACGCGTGTTGTTCATCTTTCAACCAACGCGTTCCCAGATCCGTTCTCAGCCCTTGGATCTAACGCGCGAGCAGCTTGAATCTGAAGCGTTCGTTGCTCTTTGAACGGAACCGTTGGATTCAACTTTCTTTGGATCGGACGTACCAGATACCGAGGGCGCACGGTAACTCATGCATTCATTTACATTGGATTATTTTTTGTTGACTTTTATTTTTTGCCGCTGACTGATGCGTGGACCTGGGCTTTTGGGCCCAGACTTGCTATCTGCACCCCCCACTTTTTACTATGCATGAATAATTTGAACCCCCCCTGATTATTATTTTAAGTGATTTTTAGCTTATTTGCAAAAGCACTTATGTGACTTATTAGCTTATTTAAGCTTGCTAAGTCACTGTTTATGCTTACATCATGCTAACTTCATTTTTGAACTTTTCTAACTTGTTTAAGTGATTATTTTTGTTAATTGATTTTAAACCTAAAAGTGAATAAGTGCTTATTGATGATTCTATTTAGCTTTTTAGTTTATTAGACTTCAACACATACACAACTTTGATTTAAACACAGTAGTCACTGTATACAAATCATTTCCAAACTTTTTCAACTTATTTTCATAAGTAATTTTCAATTAAGTTGTTTTGCTCATAAGTGCTTATTTGGGATTTCATTAAGCTCTTTAGCTTATTTGATCCAAATTTTTGCACAACATTGATTTAAACACAGTAGTCACTGTATACAAATCATTTCCAAACTTTTTCAACTTATTTTCATAAGTGATTCTCAATTAAGTTGTTTTGTGCATAAGTGCTTATTTAGGGTTTCAAAAAGCTCTTTAGCTTATTTGACCCTAATTTTTGCACAACATTATTTCAAATACATTAGTTACTGTATATGAATTTTGTCTAACTTTCTTAACTTATTTTCATAAGTCCTTTTTCAACTTAAGTGCTTTTAACTTAATCCAATAAGTGCTTATTTGAACCAAAAACTCTTTAGCTTATTTGGGTCAATGTTTAGCACTAGATTAATTAATTTTCCAACATTCATAATTTGAAACTTGTGACCATACTTTCTTAAGTTGTTGTTTTTAGCTTATTTCAATAAGTGCTTAAGTGAACCAAATTACTTTTCTAAGTATTTTTGGGTCATTTTCTCTTGCACAAAATTTTGTTTAGTTCTAATTAGCTTATGGTAATTATGTTTGCTTATTTTAGTTTACTTGTTCACACTTATGCATATTTATTTAATTGCTCGCAACATTATTTTTGCATCATATTTAATTAATTGCTTCATGTATGTTTATTCATCGTTGCATTCATGCATTATTTAATTATGTCATTTGATTCATGCATCTTTAATTAGAGTAATTGCATCCATACTAGGATTATCTCCATCATTACTTTATTGTTATACCACTTGCATCTGTTATTATACCATTGCGATCTTGGTGGTTCTTTTTTTTTCCTTTCGGACTTTGCTTTCATAATCAAATTAATGAACATTTTCACAAAAACTTATGAATGAAAAAGGGAGAATCTGGCAGTTGCTTCTTTCTTCCCCGAGTTGTCTTGGTAGCCGGTCAGTTGACTAGTTTATTCGAGCTACTCTCATTCTAAAATGAGCATTAAAATTAACCAACACTCGTCTTTTCTTTTAGACACTATTTCTTAATAAACTTAATCAAGGATTTTCATAACAATTAAAGAATGAAAAAGGGAGAATCTGGCAGTTGCTTCTTTCTTCCCCGAGTTGTCTTGGTAGCCGGTCAGTTGACTAGTTTACTCAAGCTGCTCTCATTCTAAAATGAGCGTTAAAATAAACCAACACCCGTCTTTCTTTCAAACACTGTTTTTTTAATAAACTTAATCAAAGATTTTCATAACAATTAAAGAATGAAAAAGGGAGAATCTGGCAGTTGCTTCTTTCTTCCCCGAGTTGTCTTGGTAGCCGGTCAGTTGACTAGTTTACTCAAGCTGCTCTCATTCTAAAACAAGCGTTAAAATTAACCCCACACACTCAAACTTCTTTTCAGAAAAACAATGGATATACGCTTTATCCATTCCTCTGATATATACACAGCTTAAGCCTCTGATTAGAGCATACAAGCGTCGTTGTATCAGCGGAATGCGAAATAAGCAACATCTGTTATTCAAACTCTCTTTTTACAATGGATACACGTTTTATCTACTCCTCTGACACACACACAGCTTAAGCCTCTGATTAGAGCATACAAGCGTCGTTGTGTCAGCGGAATATGAAATAGACGTTACCCGCTAAAATCAACCAACCACACAAACATTTTTTACCAGAACTACGTGAGTTTTGAGTTTCCCATTGCATCGGGGAATACGTAGGAGCGGGCTCCTACAACCGTCAAACTCGAATAATAAAAACTTTTCTTTTTATTTCTTTGGAAAACGAAGTAGAAAATAGCCAAGTGATAGAGTAACTTAATTCAAACCAGCGCAGACAAACCCTAAACCACCTAAACGGTTCCCATCGAGTACGATGGATGCGAGGGGTGTTAATACCTTTCTCTCGCATAACCAACTCCCGAACCTAAACCAAGGTTTTCGTGATATTTTCCTTTCCCCTCACGGGATAAATAAACGTCAATGGCGACTTCATTGTATGAAAAATGGAAGTGATTTTCCAGCCCGCTACAGCTGGCGACTTCACTGGGGACGCTTGAGAGTTAAGCCCAGTTTAGTTGGTTTGTTTGTTTGTTTGCTATTCCCAGGTTTGCAGTATCTTGCTTTATCTTTTATTTTCTGTCGATTATATGCTTGGCTGGCTGTTTCTCTTCTTCTACTCCTTCTTTTATTTTTCTTTTGCCCTTGAGGCGTGGTTACTGTGAGAAGCTCTGCACCCGAGCTTGAGAAGAGCTTAAGTTAAGCTAGAGGTCTTTATGTTAGGTCACCGGACAGTTGACTAGTGACTCTAACATAATCACCTCGCCTAGAGTAGATCCTCTTGGAGATGTCAGGACACCGGACAGTTGACTAGTGTCTCTGATGTTTTCTCGTGGGGTCCGTGACTCTAGGGACCTTTTGTTAACCGGTCTAGAACCAAACCTTGTTATTAGGGACCTCTGTTTAGAACCCGAGAGATTCCTCTTTGGGCGCGTTTGCCGTGCAATAATGGCATCGTTTCCAAAGAGGTGATCCGTGATTTAACCATATCAAACTTAGAACAACATGTGAGAGGGGTGGGTTACAGGTAACTCTGAGCTTTTTGACCTCAGAAATAATAATTGAACCTCTGCTTCACCGTGACAGAATCTGCTACAAAAGTGCATCCATGCACTCATGCATTCATTCATACAAAAACCTTTTGCATAACATTTGCACAAAAAATTTATAAAGCATAAAAAACTTTTGCATGCATTTGCATTCATACAAAAAAAACAAATCATTATCTCATCCTTACCCGTTCACATCAGCAGCTTCATTCCTGACACCGATACCGGACTCAAAGCATTTCAAGGAAACCATGGAAAACATGCAGAAGCAGATTGATGCCTTGAGAAGCGATGTGGACCAAATGACTGACAAGTTGGACCGTGTTTTGGAAGTACTAGCTAATCTCAGTTTGCCTTCAAGAGTGGACGCTGCAACAGTAGGGGCAAATCCTCCAATTGATTCCCCATTGTCAAATGTGGTATGGCCTTCATTCGGTTCATCATCCGGACGTACTTCTGCAGTTGGTAAAGTCACCCAAGGGTCAATGAGTACCAACACCAAATTCATGGTTGGCCAGTCAAGAACTCATCAAGTCCAACCCGGGTTTGCTATGCCTCGAAGTCCCGAGGATCACATGAATGCTCATCAAGGTGATAACTCTAAGGGAAAATCTGTTGCGTCCCCGAGTAAGGAGACTCGCCAAAAGTTCAAGGTAATAGAGGACAAGCTAAGGATGATGGAATCATTCTTGCCCAACAATGTCAGCCCACCTCGCTCTCACTCTCACTCAGCAGTGCCTGCTCGCGCCCCATGCTTCAAGCGTCAGTATCCAGTAACTGTTCGACACCAACAACCCAAGGGGTTTCCAAATCAGGCAATGCAGATGCCTTTCCATCACCTCCAGTCAGGACAGTTCGCACAAAATCCAGGACAACAGCAGAATCAGCCAAAGGCCACTAAAAAGAGAAAGGTCTTTGATTCCATCCCAATACCTTATGGTCAGCTTTTTCCACATTTGGTGCATAATAGGATGGTAATCCCAAGAGCTTTAAAGCCGATAACTGCGCCATTCCCTGCTTGGTATGATCTCAAAGCCAATTGTGAGTATCATTCTGGGGCTGAAGGGCATACTATTGAAAATTGCAGAGCCTTTAAACATGAAGTTCAGAGACTCATCGATCAGAAACTATTGACCTTCAAGGAAGATGGGGCAAAGGCTGTCACTTCCCAAAATGGTCCGACATCACCAACTCAAACATCATACCTCCAGTGCCCGTATATGGCAGCTGCACAACATCAGCAACCTCAGGGGTACTCATTCCAAATGCCTATGAATCATGTGCCACAAAGAACTCAGCAAGTACAACAGACCCAGCAGCGAGCTATAAAGGTCTTTGATCCAATTCCTGTGTCATACAGTCAGCTTCTGCCATATCTAGTGCACAATGGGATGGTGACCCCAGAAGCTTTAAGGCCAAGGACTGCGCCATTCCCTGTTTGGTATGATACCAAGGCCAAATGTGCATACCATGCTGATGCCGAAGGTCACTCTACGGACAATTGTAGGGCATTCAAAAACAAAGGTTCAAGAACTCATTGAGCAGAAACTGTTGACTTTCAAAGAGGGAGAGCCACACCGTGAAGGTTAATCCATTGCCCGGTCTCGCAGAACTTTATGAGGATGCTAAGCAAGAGTTCAAGGATTGAATCAAGCTACAAAAATTATCATTTAGGCTGTTTCCCTTTTGTATTTTCCTTTGTTTTGCTAAGTATTTACTTACAGTTAAACTTTGCTTGTTTGGAATGTTAATCTTAATGAAATGATAATGCATGTTTTGAATCCATTCTTTCATGTCCATTCACTTTTCTTTCTTGCTCTTCACAAAAGCAAAAAATATATATCAATATTTCTCATTTCATTTCTTTCTTTATCATTTCTATTTGAACAAAGATTGGAGAGAGGATGATGAAAAAACGAAATAACCAAGTAGCTACGGTATGCTTTCGAATAAAACTTTGCTGATGATGTAAGGCATTGTTTCAAATCCCCAAACACCGAAGAAATAAGGGAGATAATCCGTAGTCAACCCCTTTGAGCCTAGAAGTTGGTGTTTCTTTCTATACGAAAAAACCCGCTATATTAACCCGGGGCAGGGTAGTGTTCAATTAATTCGACCATGCGTTGGAGTTTCAAGAGAAAAAAAAATCAATAAGGTGTTCCTCATCACTCATTACCAAGGCAGTCACAATTCGCCAAACAAAATACAAAAAAAAAGGGAGAAAGAAAAGCCCGCTAAGTCAAAACCTCAGAATGGCTTAGGCAAAAATTAGGGTATCCCGCTAGACTAAAAATGCAAAAGAATAGTCTAGGCAAAAGTTAGGGATTGAAAAAAAATAAAAAAAAAAATGAAAAAATACAAAAAGCGAAGGTCACCAAGATTCATGACAAAACAAAGTCATGTGACCAAAGAAAAGGCAATGTGACTGCCACACAAAAAAGGGAACACAACCTCGGCCCCCGAGCCATCATATTCTCACCATCAAAATTCATAAAAAATCTCTTGGGACTTGAACACGTGAGTGGAGTTAATTGAACTTGGGACTGAAGATCATCACGAAGAATGGGACGGGTTAAAATCAAACTTTGAGCCTTATATCCTTTTATTCAGAAACCGTAAACCAGGCCACGTTACAACCCTCAAAAGACCTAATTGAAGCAAGGTTTATTTTGAAAGCATACGGTAGCAAGGTTGCGTTAACCTGACTCCCAAAAATCTTTTGTTGATACCATACTCTCACACTTTCTTCCACCATATACATCCAATGTACATAAATGCCGTCTCAATTTCAATTTCAAAACTTGCATTAAAATTGTATTAGAATTACCATTTCAAGCAAACGGGTTTATCTGCAAGTCAGCACTTGACAATAAGGAAGTTCCAACTCTGAGCTGTTACCGAGCAATCAAGAAGAACCTTGGACCAATCTGGGGCAATCGTCTCAGAACTTCATTTAACCATGGGGCACATTCCCTAGAAAGGTCATTCAGCATAGACAGAGTGTCCTAAGATCGCATCATGGAAAACGGTATCGAAACCCAGATTTCAAGGACCTAACAAATCAGTGTTTAAGGGCAAACCACCTTGGGGTTCTACCAATCAAAAGCAAACTCTGATGACTAGGGGCAGATCACCTGAAGATCCTGCTGGCCCAGCCAAACATGTTTCAAGAATGGGTCAATTTAGAGGCAAACCTCTCAGAGAGGGAGAACCAATATCAGTAAGTTGGCCAAGAATCAAGAAAAAAGCCAAATACTTCAGATGCCCAACAGACTGGGGCAAGATATGATGCACAGGGGCAGGTTCTCCCTATACCTTCAAGCTACTCAAGCAAAGTCTGGTAGATATCTGCAACCATTAAGTCCGGAACTGGTGTCGGGGATCAACATCAAGCCATCATTCCACAAAAGCCTTGATACCCGAAACACTCCCACCCTCCATAGGGGCATCAGTCATCGTCATGCATTAGTCATGTCATTTCATTCATGCAAATAAGCGTCATGCATTAGTCATGTCATTTCATTCATGTAAATCATTAGTATGCATTGATCACGTCGTTTCATTCAAGCATCAGGTATGCCCCATACCACAAGAACAATGACTCAGAAAAAACCAAGAAGCCAAATCAAACACTCACAATCAAGAACCTAACCTTGCATTGCCACCTTCAAAGTCCAATGATTATTGGCACAAATTCAAAGTCCAATGATTATTGGCACAAAGTCAAAGTCCAATCATTATTGGCACCCACTTAAAGTCCAATCATTATACCCTCAAAGTCCAATCATTATTGGCATCCACTCAAAATCCAATATTCAATGGAACACAAATGAAACCCAGTGATCATTAACACCCATGTTGAAACCCGAATTCCAATAGCACACAGTCATTTCATGTCATCATTAATCATGCATTTCATTTCATGCATAAATGATCATGGTAAACATGCATACATAAAGCAGGATCAAAGGTTTCTCCTTGCAGAATACTGGCTTTGGTTACTTAATCACAAGAAAGGCAGTTTGACCTTTTTCCTAGCAAGTCGGTTGGTAAATTGTTTCCCCAGCGGATTAGTTGAAAAACCATATCCAATCTCCTCCCTAGTGAATTGCAAATTTTCTGGAAATTTTCTTCTACAGGATAACCACAATAGTTTGCATAGGCACATCGTGAGAACTGGACAAAATCTCTTCAACTACAGATTGACCTTCAGTGAGAGCGGCTGGATAAAATCTACTCAACTTCAGATGGACCTTCAGTGAGAGCGGCTGGATAAAATCTACAACAACTTCAGAGGGATCTTCAGTGAGAGCTGGATAGGATCTACTCAACTTCAGAGGGATCTTCAGTGAGAGCTGGATAGGATCTACTCAACTTCAGAGGGATCTTCAGTGAGAGCTGGATAGGATCTACTCAACTTCAGAGGGATCTTCAGTGAGAGCTGGATAGGATCTACTCAACTTCAGAGGGATCTTCAGTGAGAGCTGGATAGGATCTACTCAACTTCAGAGGGATCTTCAGTGAGAGATGAATATGATCTACTCAACTTCAGAGGGATCTTCAGTGAGAGCTGGATATGATCTACTCAACTTCAGAGGGATCTTCAGTGAGAGCTGGATAAGATCTACTCAACTTCAGATGGACCTTCAGTGAGAGCGGCTGGATAAAATCTACAACAACTTCAGAGGGATCTTCAGTGAGAGCTGGATAGGATCTACTCAACTTCAGAGGGATCTTCAGTGAGAGCTGGAGAGGATCTACTCAACTTCAGATGGACCTTCAGTGAGAGCGGCTGGATAAAATCTACACCACTTCAGATTGATCTTCAGTGAGAGCGGCTGGATAAGATCTACTTAATTTCACCAAGTATTTTCAACATAGATGGCTGGTTAAGGTTGGTGTCATTCATTTTACTTTCGAGTTTGCCCGGTTCCCCTAAAGGAATAACAATAGGTATACTCGTTCCTCTCATCATCACTCATGCCCAGGCAAAATTAGGGCATTCTGTATTTAATTATCTTTCACCAAAAGAATACGAATACCAGGGTTATTCGCATTCTTATGGTTTAAGTTAATTAAATAGGGGCAGCTGTCATACCGTAATTTTGCCCCACCCTATTTTCACTTTTTTTTTCCTTTCATTTTTTAGAAAAGTCAACGAAGTCAACACTTTGACTAAAAAGTCAACAAAGTCAATTTTTAAATTGAAAAAGTCAAAGTTGGCACAAAAATAAATGGAGTTATTTTTCTTGCATGACTTTGCATGACATGATCATAAAGGATAATTTTTTACCATTTTGCCCTTCAATTATTTTTTATTTTATTTATTATTTATTTTTAGTTAGTTACTTGCATTTCAAGAAACCTTTCTAACATCAAATTTTAAATCCTTTTTTCTCATTTTTAATCCATAACCATTTTGCATAATCACATTTCATCATCATACATATTTATTTTTATTTTTATTATTTTATGTGTTATTTTTAATTTGTTATTTGTTCCCAAAAATCAAAGAAATGCCAAAAAAATTCCCAATCATTAACACATCATCATTTCTATCATTAGCAACCTAGAAGGTTCTATTCCTCTCCATCTCACCAAATAGTACAACAAAATTCCACATTATCCATACAAAAAAAATCACAAAAAATCAATCATTTGTACTATACTATTTCTACCCTCATTCTCATTGATTCTAACCTAATTCCATTCATATATAAACCTCCAATCACTTGAGCTGCGCAGCAGAGAACCCTAGGTCAGAAAATCATCCAAAAATTCATCAACTTTTTCTCTCTTTTCTCAAAATTCGAAATCCCTCAAAACCACCTCCAAACTTCAAATTCTTGATCAAATAAGCTTCTAATAACTTCCAGTAGCACAAAACAATCATAAAACACAAGCTTTCACCCATAAATTTCCGTGAATTCAAAGCTCAAAAACCTCCAAAAATGTGAGAATGGAGTAGGAGTTTTTAGCCTCTGTTTCTATCGTTTTTCAAAACCAATCACTTCCTAAACATCCTCTGAAGCTATTCCCATCTTTAGTTTGATTCAGTTTGGTCTAAATCTCACGTTGCCATTTTTGAATATTCATCACTTTCTTTCTTCGTGGTCTCTGTTCTAAGCACCAAAACCAAAATCAAATGATGGATTCATGACTAGGACGAAGAAATAAAAGGATTAGAACTTCGATTCGCAAGATTTGAGCCATTATTAGTGATTCTGGGTTTTTTCGATTTGGAAGGGATGAAGGTTGCAGCTACGAACGTATTTTCGTAGCAAAATCCTAGCAGTTTCGTAGCTAAAACGCGTGTTGTTCATCTTTCAACCAACGCGTTCCCAGATCCGTTCTCAGCCCTTGGATCTAACGCGCGAGCAGCTTGAATCTGAAGCGTTCGTTGCTCTTTGAACGGAACCGTTGGATTCAACTTTCTTTGGATCGGACGTACCAGATACCGAGGGCGCACGGTAACTCATGGATTCATTTACATTGGATTATTTTTTGTTGACTTTTATTTTTTGCCGCTGACTGATGCGTGGACCTGGGCTTTTGGGCCCAGACTTGCTATCTGCACCCCCCATTTTTACTATGCATGAATAATTTGCACCCCCCCTGATTATTATTTTAAGTGATTTTTAGCTTATTTGCAAAAGCACTTATGTGAATTATTAGCTTATTTAAGCTTGATAAGTCACTGTTTATGCTTACATCTTGCTAACTTCAATTTTGAACTTTTCTAACTTGTTTAAGTGATTATTTTTGTTAATTGATTTTAAACCTAAAAGTGAATAAGTGCTTATTGATGATTCTATTTAGCTTTTTAGTTTATTAGGCTTCAACACATATACAACTTTGATTTAAACACAGTAGTCACTGTATACAAATCATTTCCCAACTTTTTCAACTTATTTTCATAAGTAATTTTCAATTAAGTTGTTTTGCTCATAAGTGCTTATTTGGGATTTCATTAAGCTCTTTAGCTTATTTGATCCAAATTTTTGCACAACATTGATTTAAACACAGTAGTCACTGTATACAAATCATTTCCAAACTTTTTCCACTTATTTTCATAAGTGATTCTCAATTAAGTTGTTTTGTGCATAAGTGCTTATTTAGGGTTTCAAAAAGCTCTTTAGCTTATTTGACCCTAATTTTTGCACAACATTATTTCAAATACAGTAGTTACTGTATATGAATTTTGTCTAACTTTCTTAACTTATTTTCATAAGTCCTTTTTCAACTTAAGTGCTTTTAACTTAATCCAATAAGTGCTTATTTGAACCAAAAACTCTTTAGCTTATTTGGGTCAATGTTTAGCACTAGATTAATTAATTTTCCAACATTCATAATTTGAAACTTGTGACCATACTTTCTTAAGTTGTTGTTTTTAGCTTATTTCAATAAGTGCTTAAGTGAACCAAATTACTTTTCTAAGTATTTTTGGGTCATTTTCTCTTGCACAAAATTTTGTTTAGTTCTAATTAGCTTATGGTAATTATGTTTGCTTATTTTAGTTTACTTGTTCACTCTTATGCATATTTATTTAATTGCTCGCAACATTATTTTTGCATCATATTTAATTAATTGCTTCATGTATGTTTATTCATCGTTGCATTCATGCATTATTTAATTATGTCATTTGATTCATGCATCTTTAATTAGAGTAATTGCATCCATACTAGGATTATCTCCATCATTACTTTATTGTTATACCACTTGCATCTGTTATTATACCATTGCGATCTTGGTGGTTCTTTTTTTTTCCTTTCGGACTTTGCTTTCATAATCAAATTAATGAACATTTTCACAAAAACTTATGAATGAAAAAGGGAGAATCTGGCAGTTGCTTCTTTCTTCCCCGAGTTGTCTTGGTAGCCGGTCAGTTGACTAGTTTATTCGAGCTACTCTCATTCTAAAATGAGCATTAAAATTAACCAACACTCGTCTTTTCTTTTAGACACTATTTCTTAATAAACTTAATCAAGGATTTTCATAACAATTAAAGAATGAAAAAGGGAGAATCTGGCAGTTGCTTCTTTCTTCCCCGAGTTGTCTTGGTAGCCGGTCAGTTGACTAGTTTACTCAAGCTGCTCTCATTCTAAAATGAGCGTTAAAATAAACCAACACCCGTCTTTCTTTCAAACACTGTTTTTTTAATAAACTTAATCAAAGATTTTCATAACAATTAAAGAATGAAAAAGGGAGAATCTGGCAGTTGCTTCTTTCTTCCCCGAGTTGTCTTGGTAGCCGGTCAGTTGACTAGTTTACTCAAGCTGCTCTCATTCTAAAACAAGCGTTAAAATTAACCCCACACACTCAAACTTCTTTTCAGAAAAACAATGGATATACGCTTTATCCATTCCTCTGATATATACACAGCTTAAGCCTCTGATTAGAGCATACAAGCGTCGTTGTATCAGCGGAATGCGAAATAAGCAACATCCGTTATTCAAACTCTCTTTTTACAATGGATACACGTTTTATCTACTCCTCTGACACACACACAACTTAAGCCTCTGATTAGAGCATACAAGCGTCGTTGTGTCAGCGGAATATGAAATAGACGTTACCCGCTAAAATCAACCAACCACACAAACATTTTTTACCAGAACTACGTGAGTTTTGTGTTTCCCATTGCACCGGGGAATACGTAGGAGCGGGCTCCTACAACCGTCAAACTCGAATAATAAAAACTTTTCTTTTTATTTCTTTGGAAAACGAAGTAGAAAATAGCCAAGTGATAGAGTAACTTAATTCAAACCAGCGCAGACAAACCCTAAACCACCTAAACGGTTCCCATCGAGTACGATGGATGCGAGGGGTGCTAATACCTTCCTCTCGCATAACCAACTCCCGAACCTAAACCAATGTTTTCGTGATATTTTTCTTTCCCCTCACGGGATAAATAAACGTCAATGGCGACTTCATTGTATGAAAAATGGAAGTGATTTTCCAGCCCGCTACAGAATTACTAATGTTTATTCTAGTGTGCAGAATTAAAGGTTAAAATTCACTCAGAAGCACTATGAATAAAAGCAGAGAAGCCAAGCTAAGAAGCTCTGAAAGTACATCATTATTCATCAGAAGCTTAAAATTCAAGGTCTGAAGAAAGTGGCTCTGAGGACAAAAGCTAGGCTCTGAAGGATTCAGAAGCTGAGGACCTTAAGACGCTACACTACAGACTCTGAAACAAAAGGAATTTGCGTCACTCAAGAACTGACAGAATCAGAACCAATGATTGAAGAATAATCTTCTTTAGGACTCTGTCACATCCACAAGAAGGAATATTCGTTGGTACAACGTTAATCTTATCCATAAGTGGAGGGCAATTGAGGATTGTACGACTGTACTATTATTACTCAAAATGGTAGAGTGAATTCAAATTGCAAGGAAGTGGAATTGGATTTCATTACCAAAGAAGGCAATGTACAGCTATCCTTTGTACGATCAACTTCCAGCTGGCATCTTATCTCTCTGCAACGGTCATCACACTCCATTCAAGTATAAATAGAAGACTCAAATGGAAAAAATGACTACTGTTCTATTACTGCGTTTAAGACTCTGAAACTTTCTGACATTCAATAACTTATCTGTCATTCTTAGTCTTAAAGCAAATATGCGTTGTATTTTGTAAACACCTCTGATAGTATATCAAGTGTCCATTAACAATAATTCTTAGACTTTAAGTTTGTTTGTGAAGTCTCTCGTTTAGTGAAACTTGAGCATTTGAGAAGTCTCTTGCAAGTGTGCTTGAGCAAGTTGTAATCTTGTGAGATTATAGTGAAAAGCTCTTGTTAGTAACAAGGGGACTGGACGTACTCTCAACTTGTGAGAGGAACCAGTATAAATTCTGTGTCTTTCTTTCTCTCTCTCAGCACCTCTTTTATTTTGTGTTTAAATCCGTTGCAAACTTGTTTTTATTTGAGAAAAAGATTCAATTTTTAAAACACAATTCAACCCCCCCCCCTTCTTGTGTTTTTCCACCTTCAATTGGTATCAGGAGCTAGGTCTGTTGCCTAACTCACCTTACAGTGAAACAGTAAAAGATCCAATGGAAAAACATGACTGAAGCTGAGAAAAGTGGAGGAAAGGGTAATGAGTTTTCATACAACTATGACTCTAATGCACATGAGAGGAAATCTTCTGACAAGGTTCCATTTTTCAATGGAACTGAGAGTGCTTATCCCTTTTGGAAAACCAAGATGTACAGTCACATTATAGGTATTGATTGTGATTTGTGGGACTTGGTAGAAGAGGGAGTTGCGTTCGATAATATGGACAAAGAAGGAGTAGTGAGCTACCAAAACAGAAAATCTTTCACACCTACTTAGAAGTTGGAATACAAGAAACATCATTCAGTGAAAGGAATGATGACAAACGCAATCTCACATGATGAGTACCTAAAAATTGGAGATAAAAGAACTGCTAAGTCAATTTGGGAGTCCTTGAAATCCAAGTATGAAGGTAACAAAAGCTAACCTGTTGGTTCATCAGTATGAGTTGTTTAAGATGAAGGATGGAGAGGACATTGAGACAATGTTTTCAAGGTTTCAAATTCTAGTCTCTGGACTTCAAGTGTTAGACAAAAGCTATACTGTAGCTGATCATGTGAGAAAGGTACTCAGAAGCTTACCTCCAAAATGGAGACCCAAGGTGACAGCTTTTCAAGAAGCAAAAGATTTAGATGAAGTGACCTTGGAAGATTTAATCAGTTCATTAAAGAGCCATGAAATGGAATTAATAACTGGTGATTCAACCAAGAAGCTGAAAGGAATAGCTTTAAGCTCTAAGGGTTCATCAAAGGCTCTGAAAGCTAAGGTTATAGAATCTGAAGATGAAGCTTCTGAAGAGGGTCATGAGGTTGGGTCTGACGATGAAGAAGAGATGGTACTGATGGCTGCTAAGGTTTCTCAATGGGCAAAACGAAGCAAGAAATATGCAGGCAAGTTTGGAGGATCTTCCAAGAGACTTAGTGCTGTTAAAGACAAAAAGGAAGATCAAAGCAAGTGTTTCAAGTGCAACAAGCCTGGTCATTTCATTGCTGATTGTCCAGAAAACAAAAGTAGGTCATCTAAGCAAGGCTCTAGCAAGGAAAGATATAAGAATAAAGTCAAGAAGAGCTTTCTGGCAAAATGGAAAGATCTTGACAAAGACTCAGACTCAGATGGTGATGAGGAAGCAAATCTAGCACTGATGGCAACTACCTCTGATAGAGAAGACTCTGAAGCAGGTTCAGACTCTGAAGATGAGGAAGAGGTAATTGCTAAACTTTCTAGAACAGAATTAGTAGATTCTCTTAAGGATGCCCTAAAATTGCTCACTAAAAAGGCAAGTGAATGTAAGGTCCTGAAAAAGGCTTACAATCACTTGATTGAGAAAACAAACAGAATAGTTGAAGAAAATGAGTCTCTAAAAAGTAGAAACACATTTCTTGAAACTCATTATGTTTATAATGATAAGGTTCCTCCAGAGCATGAATTTGCTCTGCAAGAATTTCTCATCAATGGCATGCACAGATGTAAGATAGCTTCCTTAATATACCATGTTAGTAGAAATAGAGGTGAAGGTCTTGGATTTTCACGTTTTAAAGATAATCTATTATTTTCTAAACCCTCTAAGAGTGATAATTCAAAACCTAAGGCTGTGTTTGTTAAAAGCCAATCAGAAGTCACAGTTATACCAGATCCTGAAAAAATAATTGAGTCAGAGGTTAAGAAGTCTCAGACTCTGAATCCTTCAGAGCCTAAGACCTCCAAACCTCAGACCAATGTAAAAACAAACAAAACTCTGGTATACTCTAAAGCTAAATCTAAGAGTTATACAAAGTCTAAAAATCCTTCAAAAGGCTTTAATAACTCTAGAGCATCTGATAGGCCTTATAAACAAAAACAATCTAAGGTATTAAGGACTAACTCAAAAGGACCCATAAAAATATGGGTACCAAAGTCTGAGATTGTCTTTGCATCAGATCTGCACTCAAAGAAGGCCAGAGCAGCATTCTTGGTACCTGGACAGTGGCTGCTCATGTCATATGACGGGAGAAAAGCATATGTTCCAAACCCCTGACTCTGAAAGAGGGAGGTACTGTGGGGTTTGGAGGAAAACAAAAAGGGAAGATCATTGGGACAGATACAGTTGGTAACTCTTCTTTATCTATTAATAATGTATGGCTTGTAGAAGGCCTTAAATACAATCTACTTAACATTAGTCAATTTTGTGACAATGGATTTGTGGTAGTATTTGATAAAGATGCATGTACTGTAACTAGAGAGTCTGATAAGTTTGTAGTATTCAGAGGCCTAAGGAAAGGCAATGTTTATAAGGTCATTCTATCAGAACTCGCAGAGCAAAAGATAGTATGTCTACTGTCTCTGAGTGATAAGAAGTGGGTTTGGCACCAACGCTTAGGACATGCTAATTGGAGATTAATCTCCAAGCTCAGCAAACTAAGTTTGGTTAAAGGCCTACCCAATCTCAACTATCACTCAGATGCTCTGTGTGGTCCTTGTCAGATTGGGAAAATTTCTTAAACTTCCTTTAAACCTAAGAACATTGTCTCTACCTCAAGACCTCTTGAATTGCTTCACATTGATTTATTTGGTCCTGTTAGTACAGCCTCAATCAATGGGAAGAAATATGGACTTGTCATAGTTGATGATTACAGTAGATGGACATGGGTTAAATTCTTGAGAGTAAAAGATGATGCATATGATGTATTTAACATCTTCTGTACTCAAGTGCAAAGCGAGAAAAGTCTTAAGATCCTAAGGATCAAAAGTGATCATCGGGCTGAGTTTGAAAACGAACCTTTTGCAACTTTCTGTGAAGACCACAAAATTATCCATGAGTTCTCTGCTCCTAAAACACCACAACAAAATGGTGTTGTAGAGAGAAAGAACAGGTCTTTACAAGAGATGGCAAGAACCATGATGCATGAGACTAAACTTGCTAAGCACTTATGGGCAGAAGCTGTGAATACAGCTTGTTATATTCAAAATAGGATCTATATCAGACCTATCTTGAATAAAACAACATATGAACTCTTCAAAGGAAGAAAACCCAACATCTCTTACTTCCATCAGTTTAGATGTACTTGCTACATCTTAAACAATAAGGTCTATAAAAAGAAATTTGATGCCAAAGCTTGTAAGGGAATCTTTATAGGTTACTCTGAACGCTCAAAGGCATACAGAGTGTATAATTCTGAAACTAACATTGTGGAAGAATCTATACATGTAAGATTTGATGATAAAGAGCCTGACAGTAAAATGTCAGAGCAAGATGATAGCTATGCAGGTGTGCCATTTCAATACAACCCACCAGAACCTGAGAAAACATCAGAAGCTGTTGAAACTTCAGAAGCGGAAATGGAAGAAATTCCTGAAGGAACATCTCCAATAGAAGCATCTGAAGAACATGATGATATCTCAGAAGATGAAATGCAAGATAATGCTGAAGCTCCAAAAAGGAAATTCAAGTACAAGTCATCACATCCAGAAGATCTTATTCTTGGAAACAAAGATAGTCTAAGAAAGATAAGATCAGCCTATCAGCAAAGTGATTCTTTATTGGGACTTATATCTATGATTGAACCCAAGAATGTTGACGAAGCCTTAACTGATGATGGATGGATAGTAGCAATGCAAGATGAACTTAATCAATTTCAACGAAATGATGTATGGGACTTAGTGCCAAGACCAGCACATAAAAACATCATTGGAACCAAGTGGGTATTTAGAAATAAACTGAACGAGCAAGGTGAGGTTGTAAGAAACAAAGCTAGACTTGTAGCTCAAGGCTACAGTCAGCAAGAAGGTATTGATTTCACAGAAACATTTGCTCCAGTAGCTAGACTGGAAGCAATCAGGTTATTACTTTCATATGCTGTTAATAATGGAATTACATTATATCAAATGGATGTTAAGAGTGCCTTTCTAAATGGTGTCATTTCTGAAGAAGTGTATGTAAAACAACCTCCAGGTTTTGAGGATTTGAAAAACCCTGACTATGTTTATAAACTAGCGTGCTGCCCGTGCGCTGCACGGGTTTGATGGGCCGGCATATGTATGCCAATCATGGTTGTTGCCAATCATAAAAGTTTATATCAAATTACAATTCACAAGATGGTAGATATTGATACAAAAATGGAATTATTGATAATAGAATAGTACAATAATTAACAATAATCAAAAACAATAAATTATCAATTCTACATAAAGGAAATAAATATATGCATGCCACTTCATTTGTGGTTCATCAACAATCCTAGATGAAAACTTCTATGTATAACAGTATCGTAAATTAAGAGATCCCTTTAATGGCTTAAATTAAATTTATATAGCTAATGAGTAATTTTTACTCATTCTTTTTCTACATCAATTCTATCACATTGTTGAAAGTTTATTTAAGCCATCAACCTAAAGGAAATAAATACATGTATGCCACTTCATTCGTAGTTCATCAATGAGATCCCTTCGAGAATCATGTCTTTAACCCGTGGTTTCTCAAATCTGGAACTCCAATTTTACTCATGATGTGCTCAAATACTGCATAATCAAAAAAATTAATGGCATAAATTGGATTTATATAACTACTAAATAATTTTACTCATCATGTGTATAATCAAAAACAATATATTAGACACAATGAAATTTGATACAACATCCATCAACAACCCCCTCTTTTTCTATATCAATTCTACCACATAATTGAAAGATTATTTAAGAAAGATCTTCTAATTAAAAGGTCACTCCAATTTTACTCACCATGTGCTCATATCCTAGCCATTTGTTCCTTCTCCAGGCCCTTTATAAATCCAACGCCAGATACACACAAATTCGTGTATACAAAGACGTGTTCTCTAGAGTTCACCTATTAGTGGAAGAGGTGTAGTAATAGAATTCCATGGAAATGTGAACGGAAATAAGAAGAGGAAAAGCAAGCGTGACTTAGGGACAAATGTTTGCTACAGTCATCCAATCAGAAGAGAAAATTGCTTTATGAAGAGATATTGTGTCTCGAGAAAGATACCGCATGAAAAACAAAATTGGATTGCATTTTATGCGACACATTCTGAACACAAAATGTCTCTTCATAAAACAACTTTCTCCTATGATTGGATGACTAAAGTAAACGCCTGTCTCTATACACTTGATTGTAAATTCTATTATCTCGCTTATGCCACCAATAGAAGAATTACACCAATAACAATAACAGAAACACAAAACGATGTAAGTGAAAATAGAAGAGCCTTCTTGTCCATCACCATCATGATCATCTGGTTCTCATTCTATCATTGTCTGTATAGAAAAGTATAAACAGAATCAGATGCTCATGATGGTGATGAATAAGAAAACTTTTCTGTTTGCACGTATTTCATTGCATGATGTTATTGTTGTGATATGTGGAAGTCTGCTACTGGTGGAAGAAGAGAACTAATAGTATTCCATGCAAACAGAAGAACTAATACATATTTATTAACAATATGCGCTAACAGAAGAATGGTAGTGAAAGTGGTAATGCTGGAATTATAGAGAAAGTGAACAGATTAGACATATGACTCATCCATCCGTTGGGCGAAATTCGAGTCCAACAGGGTCGATATGTAGAAATCGTGGAGATATGGGTGTTGTTTGCTAACCTTGCATGGAAATTCGATCTTGAAAGCTAGAGTGGGGCATGAAAACCTACACTCAACGGTAGTCCACTCTTGGTCGCTATAAACACGCATTATCATATTCAGATGAATGGGATAATACAACTTTAGAACTACCCACTATGGACCATCGATGAATGTTGGTTTTCACACCTCCTTCTAGCTCTCAAAATCTAATTGACACGCAAAGTTAGCAAACAATAACAACCCCATCGTGACTTCTGCACATCAATCCTGTTGGATTCAGATTTCGTCTAACAAATGAAGGTATCCTAAGGCTATCTTATTCAGGTTCCCTAAAATCCCAACAGTACCTCTTTCACTACCAATCTTCCCTGTTAAGGCAAATCACCAAAGAACATGCATTATTAGCTAAGAGATGTGAAATAAATGATCATGAGTAACATATAAAATATTGACATACGTCACCTTGAGTGGAAAATTAACGTTGAATCCAACAATTCGTATAAACATTTTTACATGCAAACCATTGACAATGTTTGTCAATTAAGAGATAATGTAAAATAATAGGAATATTTAGTATTTAATATTAAGCCATAATTTGAATCTGAATTATCATGATTGAATAGCCAAAACATAAGTTACCTCCCAAAGCAACCGGTGATCTTGAGTGGGAAGCTCAAAAGGAGAGACTGAGGTTGCACGCAGAGTAAAAAAAAAATAAACAGTCAAAAATTACAAAGCGTTAATCATTATAGCCAGTATCTAACATGAGACTACGAAAACGTACCATGTTATTGTTGTCTGGTAATAATCTTCACTGTTAAACCGACATCTTCACCAAATTCAAATATCAAACAAATATTAGGAGATTATTCGGCATAAAAGGAAGTTCACAGCGAGACCAATAATGGATGGTCACCTTCCCCAATAATGGATGAAGAAGAACGGTGATGAAAGGGATAATGCCGAAATTATAATGGACATGAATATAATAGACACATGACCTATTCACCTATGGGACGAAATTTGATTCTAACAGGATTGATATCAAGAAACCATAGAGAGACGGGTGTTGCGTGTCAACTTTGCATACGATATCGAACTTGAAAAATAGAGTGGGCATGTAAACCTTCACTCTACCTCTCAAGTTCTAATTCATACACAAAATGGGCAATTAACAACAATCAACTAATGGTTTCTCCGCATCAATCCCGTTGGATCCAGATTTCGTCTAATAGATGAAGGGATCCCAAACCTACTATATTCACATTACCTGAAATCCAAACAGTACGCCTTTCATTACCGTTCTCCCTCACCAACACATATCAGCGAAGAACATGTACTATTAGTTAAGAGATATGAAGCAAATGACCATAAAAAATTGTACAATGCTAAGAAAATTTTACCCGCAACCGTGATATTCAGTGGGAAGTTCAAAAGGAGAGATCGAGGTTGTATAAAGAGCTGGAAAAAAGCGAGTTAAAAATCAGAAACAGCTAATCATTTTAGTTAGTATCTAATATGAGATTACAAAAGCAAAAAATAAAACAAAAAACTCACCATATGTCATTTTAGTTAGTGGCATTCTGCTGGGCCAAATAGTATAGGCCTATTTTAGAGACATACTCTGCAAAAACAAATCTAATGCTTAACAATTATCATTAAAACTAACAACTACTAATTATACATGTGCATGAGGCTACATTGATTCATTTCTTCCAGCAATAAGAGAGATCTATGAATCACAGTCGTAGGAGCACAAAATTATATAAGTCAAAATAGGAAGACCATCTGCTTGTTCGTTGTCATGATCATCTGGTACTGATTACAATTCCCTGACTTTTTTTGTGTTATCTGGGACTGAAAAGTGTGGAGTTAAGATAGTGTCAATTCGGATAGTCCATATTAACACAGACTATTAACTGCACACTTTACAGTACCAAATCACACATAAAAAGTAAAGGAAGTGTTACCAGAACCAGATGATCATGACAATGATGAAGAAGAAAGCACTCCAATTTCAACCCAAATTATTCCGTGCATACATAGGCGTGTTTCGTAGAGATCTCCTATCAGTGGAAGAAGTGTACCAATAGAATTCCATGCAAAATGTGTACCGAAATAAGAAGAGAAAAACAAGTGCGACCTAGAGATAAATGTTTGCTACAGTCATCCAATCAGAAGAGAAAATTGCTCTCTGAAGAGATATTGTGTCTCGAGAAGCTGCCTCGTGAAAAACAAAATTGGACTGCCTTTTACGGGACATACCCTGGAGACAAAATGTCTCTTCAGCAAACAACTTCCTCTTATGGTTGGATGCCTGTAGTAAAACCTTGTCTCTACACCACCAGGATTGCTTACTAATATATACTTTCTAACAATATGTGCTAAGGAAGAAAAACGACAATGAAAGTAGTAATGCTGGGATTACAGAGAAAGCGAACAGAATAGACATATGATCCATCCATCCGTTGGACAAAATCCGAGTCCAACAGGGTCGATATTCAGAAATCACGAAGAGATTGGTGTTGGTTGCCAACTTTGCGTGCGAACTCGACCTTAAAAGCTAGAATGGGGACTGAAAACATACATTCGATGGTAGTCCATTCCAGCTCTCAGGTACTAATAAACACGCAAAATTGGCAAACAATAACAATCCCATCATGATTCCTACACATCGATCCTGTTGGATTCAGATTCCGTCTAACAAATGAAGGGATCCCAAGTCTATCATATCCAGATTACCTAAAATCCCAACAGTACATCCTTCACCAAAGTCAAATATGAAACAAATATCAGGGGTAATGCTGGGATTATCAAATACGAAATGCACCAGCTATAAAGTAATACATATTTCTTGACAATGTGTGTTGATGAAGAAGAATGGTAGTGAAAGGGGTAATGCTGGGATTATAAGGAATGTGAATAGGTTAGACAAATGGCTTATACATCCATTCGACGGATTCCGATCCCAACATAATCGATATTTAGAAAATCATAGAGAGATGAATGTTATTTGCCAACTTTGCGTGCAAATTCATACTTGAAAGCTAAATTGCGGAACGGAAAACTACACCCAATGATAGTCCACTTTGGGTGACTCGAAACATGGATTATCCCACTGATCTGACTTTGTCTAATACAGATGAATGGGGCAAGACAGCATTAGAACCACGCAAAGTGGACGATCACTGAATATAGATTTTCGTGCCTCAATTTAGCTCTCAAGATCCAATTTAGACGTAAAATTGGCAAACAACAACAATTCCCTCACGATTCCTGCACATCGATCTTATTGGATTCAGATTCCGACTAAGATGAAGGGGCCTTAGGTCTACCATATATAGATTCCCTATAATCCCAACAATACTCCTTTCACTACCAATCTTCCCCACCAACACATATGGGCAAAGAATATGAATAGTGTAAGAATATTTTACCCATAATTTTGTTGGAACAAAGTGGGTCTGACATGAACCTCTAATGTTTTAAGTGGTTTTGATGATAACAAAGTATTAAAATTACAATTGGAATTACTAATGGTTATTCTAGTGTGCAGAACTACAAGTTAAAATTCATTCAGAAGCACTATGAATAGTAGCAGAGAAGCCAGTCAAAACAAGCTCTGAAAGAGTATCGCTGTTCATCAGAAGCTTAATTTTTTGCGTGCTGAAGATAGCACTTCTGAGGACCAAAAGCTAGACTCTGATAGAGTTCAGAAGCTGAAGATCTTAAGAAGCTATGACAAGAGCATCAGAAGCAAAAAGAATTTACATCACTCAAGAACTGACAGAATCAGAATCAATGATTGAAGAACTATCTACTTCAAGGCTCTGTCACATCCACAGGAAGGAATATTCGTTGGTACAACGTTAACCTTATCCATAAGTGGAGCGCATTTGAGGATTGTACTATCGTACTATTATTACTCAAAATGGATGAGTGATAAATTGAATAGCTAGGTAGTGGAATTGGAATTCCTTACCAAAGAAGGCAATATACAGCTATCAATTGTACGAGTAAATTCCAGCTGGCACCTCTCTCTCTGCAACGGTCATCATCTTCCTCCAAGTATAAATAGAAGACTCAAATGGAAGAAATGACTACTGTTCTAACCACTGTTCTATTACTACGTTCAAAGACTAAGAAGCATTCTGACACCATAATTTAAATCTGTCATTCTAAGTCTTAGAACAATTTGAGTTGTATTTTGTAAACACCTCTGATAGTATATCAAGTGTTCCTTAACATTCATTCTTATTCTTAAGTTTGTTTGAGAAGTCTCTTGTTAAGTTTAACTTGAGCATTTGAGAAGTCTCTTGTTTAGTGAAACTTGAGCACCTGAGAAGTCTCTTGCAAGTGTGCTTGAGCAATTTGTAATCTTTAGTAGATTATAGTGAAAATCTCTTGTTAGTAACAAGGGGACTGGAGTACTCTCGATTTGTGAGGGGAACCAGGATAAATTCTGTGTCTTTCTTTCTCTCTCTCAGCACCCTCTCTTTATTTTGTGTTTATATCCGCTGCAAACTTAGTTTTATTTCGAAAAAGTTTTAATTCTCAAAACACAATTCAACCCCCCTTCTTGTGTTTTTCCACCTTCGATTGGTATCAGGAGCTGGGCTGTTGCCTAACTCTCACCTATCAGTGAAACAGTTAAGATTCAGGGAGGAAAAACATGTCTGCTGAGAAGAATCTCAATGAAGTTCCGTTTGACTATGATTCTAATTCTAAAGACAGAAGGTCTTCTGACAAAATTCCCTTTTTCAATGGAACTGAGACTGGTTATCCATTCTGGAAAACCAAGATGTACAGTCACATCATGGCGATTGATTGTGATCTGTGGGACTTGGTAGAAGATGGAGTGAACTTTGAAAATATGGACTTAGAAGGCGTTGTTATCTCTAAAGACAGAAAGGCTTTTACACCTACTCAAAAGCTGGAATATAAGAAGCATCACAGTGTAAAAGGGATGATGACAAATGCCATCTCTCATGATGAGTACTTGAAAATTGGAGATAAGAGAACGGCTAAGTCTATCTGGGATTCTCTTAAATCCAAGTATGAAGGAAATAAACAAGTTAAGGAGGCTAAGGCCAACTTGTTAGTACATCAGTATGAATTATTTAAAATGAAGGACGGAGAGGACATTGAGACAATGTTCTCTAGGTTTCAAATTCTTGTTTCGGGACTTCAAGTTTTAGATAAGAGCTATACTGAGGCTGATCATGTAAGGAAAGTACTCAGAAGCTTGCCGCCAAAGTGGAGACCAAAAGTGACAGCGTTTCAGGAATCTAAGGATTTAGATACTGTGTCTCTTGAAAGCTTGGTTAGTTCTCTAAAGAGTCATGAGATGGAACTTATGACTGATGAATCGACTAAGAAGCTAAAAGGGATAGCCCTGAGCACCAAGAGTTCCTCTAAGGCTCTGAAGGCGAAGGTTATAGTATCTGATGAAGAAGCTTCTGAAGAAGGTCACGAGATGGACTCTGATGAAGAAGAAGAAATGGTTCTGATGGCTGCAAGAGTATCGCAATGGGCTAAGAGAAGCAAGAAGTATGCTGGTAAGTTTGGAGGTTCTTCCAAGAAGGTTGGTGCTTCTAAGGATAAAAAGGAAGAACAAAACAAATGCTTTAAGTGCAACAAACCAGGACACTTCATTGCTGACTGCCCAGAGAACCTGAGTAAAACATCCAAGAGAACCTCTAACAAAGAAAGATACAAAAGTAAGCTCAAAAAGGGGTTCCTTGCCACTTGGGATGATTTGGATCAGGAATCAGATTCTGATGGGGAAGAAGAAGCAAACCTAGCCTTGATGGCAACCGCTTCTGACCAAGAAAACTCTGAGCACGAAGCTGACTCAGATTCAGAAGATGAAGATGAGGTACTTGCTAAACTTTCTCGTTCTGAATTAATAGATTCCTTAAAAGATGCCTTAAAATTTTTAACCAAAAAGGCAGGTGAGTGTAAGGTCCTTAAAAAGGCCTATAACAACCTGACCGAAAAGGCAAATGAAATAATTGAACAAAATGAGTCTCTAAAATCAAGAAATGAATTTATGGAAACTCATTATGTTCTTGATGATAAGGTTCCTCCAGAACATGAATTTGCTCTTCAGGAATTCCTTATCAATGGAATGAAAAGAAGTAAAATAGCCTCTTTGATTTATCATGTAAGTAGAAATAGAGGAGAAGGTCTTGGATTCTCACGTTTTAAAGATAATCCATTATCTTCAAAGTCCTCTAATATAGATAAATCAAAACCTAAGGTTGTCTTTGTGAAGAGTCAATCAGAAGTTCTAAATGAGTCAGCTTCTAATAGAACATCAAAGCCAGAGGCTCAAAAGTCAAAGGCTCAGAAGGATAAAACCTCAGAACCTAAGATTTTTAAGCCTCAAGCTAATGTTAAATCTAAAGAAGCTCTGACACATTCAAGAACAAAGCTCAAGAGCTATACTAAACCCAAAAACTTTTTAACAAGGGTGGTTAACTCTAGAGGCTCTGATAGGTCTTTCAAACAAAGACCACCTAGACCTGTAAAGACTAACACAAAAGGACCCATAAAGATATGGGTACCAAAATCTCAAATAATATTTGCTTCAGGTTTGCACACCAAGAAGGCCAAAGCAGCAATGCTGGTACCTGGACAGTGGCTGCTCACGACATATGACGGGAGAAAGGCATATGTTCCAAACCCTGACTCTGAAAGAGGGAGGTACTGTGGGATTTGGAGGCAATCAAAAAGGGAAGATCACTGGTACTGGTACAGTTGGTAATTATTCTCTTTCAATTAATAATGTCTGGTTAGTTGATGGCCTTAAACACAATCTACTTAGCATTAGTCAATTTTGTGATAGTGGATTTGTTGTTAAATTTGATAAAGAAGCATGTACTGTAATCAGAGATTCTGACAAGTCCATAGTGTTCAGAGGTCTAAGGAAAGGCAACGTTTATAAAATCAATCTGTCAGAACTCACAGAGCAAAAGATAGTGTGTCTTTTATCTGTTAATGATGAGAAATGGGTCTGGCACCAACGTTTAGGACATGCTAACTGGAGATTAATCTCTAAGCTTAGCAAACTAAACCTGGTTAAAGGCTTACCAAATATCAACTATCATTCAGATGCTCTGTGTGGTCCTTGTCAAATTGGTAAGATTTCAAAAACATCTTTTAAACCTAAAAATGTTGTCTCCACCTCAAGACCTTTAGAACTGCTTCACGTTGATTTGTTTGGTCCAGTAAGTACTGCCTCAATCAATGGGAAGAAATATGGATTAGTCATTGTTGATGATTACAGTAGATGGACTTGGGTAAAGTTTCTAAGAGTAAAAGATGATGCATATGATGTGTTCAGCATCTTCTGCACTCAAGTGCAAAACGAGAAAGGTCTCAAAATCTTAAAGGTAAGAAGTGACCATGGTGGTGAGTTTGAAAACGAACCATTTGCAACCTTTTGTGAAGATCATGGCATTGTCCATGAGTTCTCTGCTCCTAGAACACCACAACAAAATGGTGTGGTAGAGAGAAAGAACAGGTCTTTACAAGAGATGGCAAGAACCATGATGCATGAGACAAAACTTGCTAAGCACTTCTGGGCAGAAGCTGTAAACACAGCTTGTTATATTCAAAACAGAATCTATATTAGACCTCTATTGAATATAACAACATATGAACTTTTCAAAGGAAGAAAGCCCAATATTTCTTATTTTCATCAGTTTGGATGTACTTGTTACATTCTAAACAACAAGGCCTACAAAAGAAAATTTGATGCCAAAGCTTGTAAGGGAATCTTTATAGGTTACTCTGAACGCTCAAAGGCATACAGAGTGTATAATTCTGAAACTAACACAGTGGAAGAATCTATACATGTTAGATTTGATGATAAAGAGCCTGACAGTAAAATGTCAGAGCAAGATAATAGTTATGCAGGTGTTCCATACCAATACACCAATACAGAACCTGAAAAAGCATCAGAAGCTGTTGAAGCTTCAGAAGCTGTATTGGAAGAAGATGCTGAAGAAGCATCTCAATTAGAAGCATCACAAGAACATGATGACACTTCAGAAGAAGACACTCAACCAAGTGCTGATGTTGATGAAGCTCCAAGAAGGAAGTTCAAATATAGATCATCACATCCAGAAGATCTAATTCTTGGAAACAAAGAAAGTCCAAGAAGGACAAGATCAGACTATCAACAACTTGATTCACTTCTGGGACTAATCTCAATGATAGAACCAAAGAATGTTGATGAAGCACTTACTGACGATGGATGGATTGTAGCTATGCAAGATGAGCTCAATCAGTTTCAAAGAAATGATGTATGGGATTTAGTGCCAAGACCAACACATAAGAACATCATTGGAACTAAGTGGGTATTTAGAAACAAGATGAATGAACAAGGTGAAGTGGTAAGAAATAAAGCTAGACTGGTAGCACAAGGCTACAGTCAGCAAGAAGGTATAGACTTCACTGAAACATTTGCTCCAGTAGCAAGACTGGAAGCAATCAGGTTACTTCTTTCATATGCTGTTAACAATGGAATCACATTGTACCAAATGGATGTTAAGAGCGCCTTTCTTAATGGTGTTATTTCTGAAGAAGTATATGTCAAACAACCCCCAGGTTTTGAGGATTTGAAAAATCCTGATTATGTTTATAAACTTAAGAAATCACTCTATGGTCTCAAACAAGCTCCAAGAGCTTGGTATGAAAGACTGAGTAATTTCCTTTTAGAAAATGGTTTCCAAAAAGGTCAAATTGACAATACATTATTCAGAAAGACATCTAAGAAAGATATCTTAATCATTCAAATATACGTTGATGATATTATTTTTGGTTCTACTAATGCTTCCTTGTGCAAGAGTTTTTCAAAGCTGATGCAGGATGAATTCGAGATGAGTATGATGGGTGAATTGAAGTTCTTCCTTGGAATCCAAATTAATCAAGGAAAAGATGGCACTTACATTCATCAAAGCAAGTATACAAAAGAGCTTCTGAAGAAGTTCAACCTTGATGACTGCAAGATAATGTCTACACCCATGCATCCTACCAGCAGCTTAAGCAAGGAAGAGATAGGAAGCAAAGTAGATCAGAAGCTGTATCGAGGTATGATTGGTTCTTTACTCTACCTTACAGCATCTAGACCTGATATTTTATATAGTGTATGCTTGTGTGCTAGATTCCAGTCAGATCCTAGAGAACCTCACTTAACTGCTGTTAAGAGGATCTTTAGATATCTGAAAGGAACTACTAATCTAGGACTTCTTTATAAAAAATCCCTAGATAGTAAGCTAGTTGGATTCTGTGATGCTGACTATGCTGGTGATAAGATTGAGAGGAAATCCACTAGTGGAAATTGCCAATTCATTGGTGAGAATCTCATATCTTGGGCCAGTAAGAGACAAACAACTATTGCTTTGTCTACAGCAGAAGCAGAATACATCTCAGCTGCTAAATGCTGCACACAGCTTCTCTGGATGAAATATCAGTTGGAAGATTATAACATAGCTGAAAGTAGTATTCCACTATATTGTGACAATACTGCTGCTATTCATTTGTCTAAGAACCCTATTCTACACTCTAGAGCTAAACATATTGAAATAAAACACCATTTTATAAGGGATCATGTTCAGAAAGGTACAATAGATATTAAATTCATTGATACTGAACATTAATGGGCTGACATATTTACTAAACCTTTAGCTATTGAGAGATTTGATTTTATCAAAAAGAATTTGAACATGCACTATATCTCTGAAGAAAATTAGCTCTGAGAAGTAGAATAAAATTAGCATCTGAAGCTCTATCAGAACCTCTTATAATTTAGAGTATCCCTTGGGAAGCTCTGAATAATTTAGGCTCTGAAGAGTAACAGGTTCTGATGAGGTGTCAGATACAAATGAGTGAGGCTCTGAACCTTTTGGAAATGAAACGTTCAGTACGAGTAAGTGTACAACAGTTGTCTATACACGCGTCAGCTATGATTAAACTTTTACAACACGTGTCTAGATCCTGACGGGCAGAGAACAGTTAATGATGATTATGGCAGTTAAGTATATTATTTAATTTTTAAAACTGCTCGCGCTCCCTCCCAATGTTTATTTTCTCTGTGTATGTGTGCTAGTTACTATTCATAAGTCACTTCACTCACTTGCACAACTTTTTACACAAAATCACTACCTACACAACCCTAGACCTTACAGAAATTCCCAATCTTCATCTTCTTAATTCTCTGCAACTATGGCTGCTCGTTCATCAAACGAAATCATTCAAGAACCCTTTAACCCCACGTTACCACCCATCATCGATCTTAATTCAAAAGATAATCTAGTCTACGAACATCATCAAACTGACGCTGGACCAGATGCTTATGATTTCTTCACTGAGAAGTTCGTGGATTTTGACAGTTTGAAAGCAAATGGGATTGACATTCAATACTTGTTCTACAACCAACAATGGCGGAATTATTTTGAGATGCTTAATGGCTTCGTATACTACGACATAGTAAAGTATTTCTGGCAAAAGGCTAAAGTGTACGATAGAGCAAGTGCTGATAAAGAATACAAGGATATGGTTGAGAAGAACAAGGAATTACGAGGGAAAACAAGAAAGGAACTTGGTCTTAAACCTTATAGAGAAAGGGAAATTAGGTCAAATATTTTGGGAATCAATGTTGTGATAACTCAGGCACACATTGCTAAGATTCTGGGTTTAGACAACAAAGGAGAAGATATAGAAGTGTATGATAAGAAAAGCAAGCATTTGGATTCAATTCATCAGGACCTCTTTAAATCTGGATGCACACAAAAGGATTTTGGAAAAGTAATGCACATGAAGCACACATTTGAATTTGCTTTCAGAATGTGTTTGTCTACCATCTTCACCAGAAAAGGTTGATTGGATACCATCTCCATTCCACACAAACATCTCATCTGGTTCTTATACAAGAGGGTGAAAGTTAATTTGGCTAAGATTCTTTTTGATCACATGTGCTTTACCATCAATGAGGGTAGAACTAAAATACCATCAGTCATTCATCACCCAAGGTTAATTTCAGAACTGATAAGGCAAACCAAACTCACAGATATTGTGAGTGCCAAAGAAAAACTTAGAGTTTTCCAAACTGCTAAGTATGATGCATCAGTTCTGGTCAACATGAAGAGAAAAACCAAGGAAGAAATCATTCAAGTGAAAACACCTCTACAGCAAGTGTACGAGAAGTACTTCTGGTGTGATGGGTTTCCCACCATATCAGAACATGATAATGATGAGGTCATCAAGAACTTTCTTGAATCAGTAAGAAGAGATACTGGGGTTAGTGTGCCCAGGAAAATGGTTGTAAGTGTTCCCAATTGGGATATCTTCAAGGGACCAAGAGATATTACAAGGAACAGAAGAAAGCCAAGAACTACTGAGCAAGAAATGATTGATGAAGGCTCTGATGATCAAGGACATGCTAGTACTGATGAGATTGAGGAAGGTGCTGGAAATATGATGACTGAAAGTGTTCAGAAGGAAAAGCGGACAAAGAAAAGGCATGATAGGCCTTCAGCTTCTGAGGAAGATCAGAACCTTGCTAAACCTGCAAAGAGATTAAAGACCAGAGCTTCTAAACCAAAAGGTAAGACCTCTGAATCTAATACTTCTAGCATTCCTGTAGCTCAGGATATTGGTTCTGAACCCCAACCCTCCATTGCTAACCCTTCTACTTCTCAACCTCCATCATCTACCAATCAATCTCAACCCATAGACTTCACTGTACCTATTAGTGTAGTCTTACCTGATCATAAAGCTATATCATCATCATCATCTGATACTAGCACTGATTCTGAGGAATTCATTGCTAAGATAATCAGAAAAGAACCAAAGAAAACAAATCTTAAAAAGACTACGAAGAGACCCTTCAAAAAGCCAATTCAACTTTCCTCTGATGAAGAAACCCCCATCATTAATCAACCAACCACTACTGAATCCGTTCTTGATCATCTCCAACAACATCTATCTGGAGATGCCTTTACACATTCCAATCCCAACTCTCCTCGTCTTCCTATTATCAAACCCTCTACTGTTCAAACTATCCAAAAACCACCTATTGTTCAAGTCATTCAAACTCCTCCTCCCTCACTTGATCACATCTCACAAATAAATCCACCTACATTTACACCTGCTCAGGATGAGTCAATTGCTCATTCTGAAGCCCAACAAGAATCACCTCATCAATCACCCAATAAAGTCATGACTGAACAACAAAATCAATCACCTCAACCTGAAGTATACTCTGATGAATCATCTCCTTCACCTTCACCACAACCTGCCTCTGACCCACTCAATAAACCTCTAGTTTTAGAAGAGGTTCTTGAGCTTTACCAACACCTAACTAAAGCTGAACATCAAATATTCAAGGATTCCATCAATCTTGATGATGATATCATACCTCCAAATCTCAGTAAAATCAAAATCATTGAACTCAAAAGAAAGAAACCTGAACCAACCATTCCCTTTGACCCATCCTTACCCTTTTTCAATTCTGACTCTGAACCAAACCTTGAGTTGCTAAATAATGCTATAGGTATTAGACTTAAGAGGTTCAAACAAAAAGAGGATGAAGCTCTTATCTTCCCTTCTGATATAGATGCTGATGTCAGGGAATTAGAGTACTTATTTGGTAAATCTTTAAGGATTCTCAGTACTCATCTGAAGGATAAGATTAAGGGTAGAGGAGCAAACACTGTACGGGAACTGTTTGAGATTGTTGAGAAGCTAAACGCTCCAAGGCTCACATCTTACAACCATGTTAAGGAGCAGGCTAGGATAGCTGCTGAAGAAGAAGAGAAGAGGCAAGCTGAAATTGAGCACAAAAGGCTAGCTGAACAAGAAGCATTGAAATTATTGGTAGATAGGGCTGTACATATTGCTACATTTGAAACCAATAAGATCAATGAGAATCAAGCTGCTGAACAAGATGTTGCCATGCTTGATCAGAATCTGATAAGAGAAGATACGGATATCAATGAAGATTTTGACAAGGGTAAGAAGCCCATTTTTGTTCCAACTCCTTCTCACTCTCCTATGAAGATTGACATAGCCTCAACCTCATCTGCAATACCTCCTGCGGTTCAAGATGCGTTGGATAATCTCAGAACTGACATGGCTAATGAAATTGATGAACTAAGAGTGGATGTGCGCACTGATGTGAATGCTGCTGTGGAATCAGTTCACAAAAGGATGGATGACATGATGTTAACCCTTCTGAAAGCCATAGCAGATGTTAAGAAACCTTAGTCATTGTTTGAGCACTTGTTTTGATGTTAGTTCTTGTGTAATTTTGGGATAATTTTTTTTTAATTCATATCTATATTATCCATATTTGTGTGTTTGTTATTTGCTTATATGTTTGTTTTATATTTGTTTTTCAAAATTTAACTTTTCTATATACCATGATATTGTCTGGTACTCTTGAGAATTCTGACTCTAGTGAAAGATGCTGAAGAGCATCTTAGTTTTTAAACTAATAAGCCTAGGATTTTCAAAACCTAAGAGTCTCTCTCATCAGTACTCCTGTTTACTCATGAAATAGCTTCTTAGTATTAAAGCCTGTTTAACAACGGGGCACCAATACCAAATGAGGCGTGTCTGGTAACTGGTTTTCTGACAATAAGGAATGAGGTATATATACATAAGAAACTTGCTTAAAACAAAGGGAATTAATAGCATAAACTCCTTTATTAATATTATTGAAGAATTTCTATTACATAGAATGATAAGACTCTACTTAGAGCTAGGCTTAACTTCAGAAGACTCTGCATCTAGCTTCTTATGTTTCTCCTTAATGTAAGCAAGCAAGTTGGCAGTGGCCTTTTGCACTAGTTCTTCAGTGTTCTTCTGAACAGCAGCCTCGTACTCTTCGTATGGAGTATCATCATTGTATGTCCATAAAAATTCTTCCAGATCAGAGCCCAATTCCTCCTCCTCTGACTCTGTCAAAATCAGTTCTTGCTTGTTCCTTTCGTAGCGAAGCTTGTTTTCTTCGCAGCGCCAGGGCTCTGCTCCCCTCTTGCTCTTTCCTTTTGAGCCTGAAGCATCCTTGGTAACCTGCCTTTTCATTGTATGCTTTTCTTTTGATGTTACTTGATTACTCTGAATGAGTAAAATGAGAGGAATCATCCCTTTTTATAGTGTCATCAAGCTCTCTTATCAGGAAGGTTTTCAACACAATTCATTAAATGAATTTAGTTGTCATCACTTCTTGACTTGACTGCCTTGTTATGACGCATTTGACTGCTTGGTTTTCTGTGTCTTTTTGACTGATGCCAAAAGGGGGAGTAAGAGTAGCGTTAAAATTAATGTTGATTCATTCATATACTGCTCAATCTGAAACTGTAATGTTAAATGCATTATGAATCAATATTTATCTCTTATGATTCTTTCTCATTCTGAACGATTATTGAAAGGGGAGAAAATTTAAGAACCTAAAATAAAATTCATAGACAATGTCAGAAGAGCTTGCAAACCGCTTCTGAGCATTATCAAACTCTAAGAAGCAAAGCTTACAAAACTATGCTTCTGAGAGTTAAATATGAAAATTTATTTCAAGTTAATAAATCGACTCTTAAACTGTTTTAATTAATTATGGATAAAACTTAGGGGGAGCTTACAAACCTACCCTTATGGATTATCAGACTCAGGGGGAGATTGCAAACCTTTGAAACCTGAAGTCATCATAATTAAATTAAATCAACAACAATTGAATTTTAATGCTTTGGTTTGTCATCATCAAAAAGGGGGAGATTGTTGGAACAAAGTGGGTCTGACATGAACCTCTAATGTTTTAAGTGGTTTTGATGATAACAAAGTATTAAAATTACAATTGGAATTACTAATGGTTATTCTAGTGTGCAGAACTACAAGTTAAAATTCATTCAGAAGCACTATGAATAGTAGCAGAGAAGCCAGTCAAAACAAGCTCTGAAAGAGTATCGCTGTTCATCAGAAGCTTAATTTTTTGCGTGCTGAAGATAGCACTTCTGAGGACCAAAAGCTAGACTCTGATAGAGTTCAGAAGCTGAAGATCTTAAGAAGCTATGACAAGAGCATCAGAAGCAAAAAGAATTTACATCACTCAAGAACTGACAGAATCAGAATCAATGATTGAAGAACTATCTACTTCAAGGCTCTGTCACATCCACAGGAAGGAATATTCGTTGGTACAACGTTAACCTTATCCATAAGTGGAGCGCATTTGAGGATTGTACTATCGTACTATTATTACTCAAAATGGATGAGTGATAAATTGAATAGCTAGGTAGTGGAATTGGAATTCCTTGTTGGTGTAAGCCCTAGAGGCCAATGACTTTATTACTTGTATCGAATAAATTATTAATAAATGTATTGTTCCTTTATTAATAATAAAAAGGCATTTTCTTTATTATGTTTGTATGTTCAAAATAATGAAGTCCCTAGAATAGAAAGTCTGTTTAATATTAAGTGTGACTTAATCATGAGATTACATTAAACATAAAGACGCTATTCTTAAAGTATCCGTAGTCGAGTTTTATCATGAATTGGGATAATGATAAAACATAGAGACTATTATGAAGATAGACTGATGATCGCATCTCATGGATCATAGGATAAGGAGTTATCAAGTCTTGACATAGGTATAAGAAATATTAGGAGTAATATTTATACCGGATTGACCCGCTATGAGAGTACTACATGCAAAGTTATGCAAAGTGTCATAAGTTACTCTCATGGTGATAATGGTGTAAGCCGCCCTTAGACCTGAAACCACTTTGTACCCTAGATGTGGAGTCAAGTGCTTTGTTACTGATCTAACGTTGTCCGTAACAGGATGACCATAAAGGCAGTTAATGGGTACTTCACAAAGCATGCTGAGGGACAGTAGTGTCCTAGATGGAATTTGCCAATCCTGCATAACAGGATAAATGTCATGGGCCCAATATTGAACTGGACAAAGATGACACCGAGTATGCTTTGTGTTCAATATGGACATAAGGGGCAAAGGGGTAATTGTACACACATATATTATCACTAAGGTTATGTTATGATCACATGTCAATTTCTCATAACTTGGGTAGCAATGATGTGTTGCTAGATACCGCTCATTGTTTATTATATTAAATAGATGATTTAATATAATTGCCAACGTTATGGAAACCTACAAGGGTCACACACATAAGAACAAGCTAGTGTGAAAATTGGAACACCATAAGGTACGGTGCACCTCAGAGAAATAAGGAATTATGATAAGGGTATCATGGTAATTAAATAAAGTAATTCATAATTTGTTATGAAATAGAAAGCACTCATGTGTACATAGCACATGGGGGGTGCGTTTCTTAAAAGGTTTATTTAATTAAAAAGGTTTTAGTAAAATTGTGGCCCAATGACAAATGGTTTGTCTTGGTGCCCAAGACAAGTGGTTCTATAAATAGAACACTTGTGAGAAAGAAAATCACTTGATGAAAATCAATCCCTAAAACCCTAATCCTTATTTCCCACCTCTCACTAGAAACCTTCATTCTTGGAGCTAGCACTCTCTTGGAGGGATCTTGTTCGTGTGGACTAGTTAGAGGCGTTATACCGTTAACGCTCGTGATCAAAGGTGGTGGTGATTAGCACGTGACTTGTTCGTGATTCAAAGACTAATCTCCAGCTGTTCGTGAAAAGAAAAGAATTCTACAAGAGGTAAAATTCTTAAACCACGATTCATGATCATTCGTAAGGATCCAACGAAGGAAAAATTTTAAATTCCGCTGCTTATCTCTTGTTAAGTTCCTTCAATTGGTATCAAGAGCCACTTACGAATCCATGAATCGATAATTGTTTATTTTCATGAATTCAGTTTTTTAATATGATTAAAACATTTAATAAAGATTAAAATCGAGCAATTAAAAATTCGGCATCTATTTGTATGAAAAGTTGATGAAGAACGTTGAAACGGCTTCGGAACCGACAATTGTATGGTGAAGCTGTGATATGTTAATTGTCATAGGTTCATACAAATAAGAATGATCAAAACTTATATATGATATAAGTGATCGTAATGCAAAACGGTGTATTTGATGCATCATTCGTAATTTCGTCCAATAAAACAAATTATGAAAGAAAATTGATATTGAATTGATTCATGATCATTTGCTTTGGAATCCGACATTAGTATGGTGAAGCAATGACATGTTATTCAATCATATCGAAATTCAGGTCATAAAAGGTTTTGACGGCACGAAATTCTGCATTAGGATTCGCGAAAAACTAGGTTTTTCGCACGGGCCTGCGCGGGGCGCAGGGTATCTGCGCGGGGCGCAGATGGCAGCAAGCAAATGGTGCTCTGCTCAGTACCTGCGCGGGGCGCAGGACACTCTGCGCGGGGCGCAGGTAGCAGACCCATTTTTGCCCGTTCGCCGAAATTTTAATTTTAATTAATCTACTCGACCAGAATAGATAATGATAATAAATATGTTTATTATTATGTTTTGTGATGATTGATTATGGCCTTAGTTTACTCTTTTGTTTTTATTTTGGATTTTAAAATACGGCCTGCGTGTCGTGCCTCTCTCTAAAATTCTTGATGTAATTTCTCTTCTCATCTTACTCCCTCGTATGTAAAACGAGTATTCTTTGATGTAATAATAGAATTACAATAGGAACAAAAGGAGGACAGCCATGAAGATGATACTTGGAGAAGTAGATCATCGTTAGGCTAGTTTAGGGTTCTCTCATTGGCTTGAGAGAACACTTGCGTTAGGAGGCCATAATCATATCATTTGTTATTATTGTTTTATATGTATGTTGATGCATGTGAGAGCGTTTAATATGTTAAACAAGCCGGTGAGATCAAATTAATTAAAATCCCTCAAGAGACACATAAGAGATTAATAAAGAAAATGTGGGTTCGCCCACCGCGGAGTGCATTTTGTTTATTAATAAAGTATGTGAATATTAAGTTTACGCTTTCCAAGCTTTAGAACTCATCAAGACTAGTATCGAGCTATGTAGGTTCGCCCACCGCGAAGTGCATACTCTATATTGGTAAGGTGCGATGGGATAATTGTAATATCCAACTTCTAAAGTAAGGGTCAAACTTAACTTAACAAATATAATGAGATTATATGAGTTTAAGAAGCAATGATTGGGAATAATTCATAAGATGAATTCGAATAAGGAGTTATTCACCCAATTGATATATTCAAGAGTTGTATGAGATACAATTGGAAGGAGTTCCTACCTAAATAAACTAAGTCTTGTGTAATCCGCCCACCGCGGACTTAAGACAAAGTGAAATGTGGATCTTGACCCACTAGAAAATCTTCCAACGGGATTTTCCGAATCAAGTGATGAGGGTCATTTGGTTTGAGTAAAATAGTGGGAGCGTATTTAATTAAAGTCCTAATTAAACAAAATGATACTTATATTTTCACTTCTTTATGTAGATAACCATGTCATCAAACACATCAAACAACATTTTGCGATCAATCCTTGACAAAGAAAAGTTGAATGGTTCAAATTTTCTTGATTGGCACCGAAATCTGAGGATTGTCCTCAAGCATGATAATAAGCTGTATGCATTAGAGGAACCTGTTCCTGAAAATGAGCCAGCTAATAATGCTCCAAGGGCTGAAAAGGATGCTTACAAGAAGCATGTTGATGATGCTAATGAGGTTGCATGCCTCATGCTGGCTACCATGAATTCTGAGCTTCAGAAGCAACATGAAAACATGAATGCTGTTGAAATGATCGAACACCTGAAAACTCTATATGCGGAGCAAGCCCGCCATGAGAGGTTCGAAGTTTCAAAGTCCCTTTTTCAATGCAAGTTAAGTGAGGGATCTCCGGTAGGTCCTCATGTGCTCAAGATGATTGGGTACGTGGGAAACCTTGAAAGGCTAGGATTCCCCCTTGAGAAAGAACTTGCAACTGACCTTATTCTGCAATCGTTGCCGGATAGTTTCAATCAGTTTATCCTAAACTTCAATATGAATAATTTGGATAAGACTCTTCCTGAATTGCTAAGCATGTTAAGAACTGCCGAGCAAAATCTGAAGTCTAAAGGGAAATCCATTCTAATGGTTAGTAATGGAAATAAGCATCACAAGAAACCCAAAAAGCAAGGTGGTAAATGGAAAGGCAAGGGAGTTGCCAAACCAAAAGAAACTCCCCCTGCTTTAAAGCCTAGTGGGAGCATATCAAAAGAAGGCAATTGTTTCTATTGCGGTAAGACCGGACATTGGAAGAGGAATTGCCCAAAGTACCTGGAAGATAAGAAGAAAGGAGTAGCTCCTACAACTTCAGGTATTTTTGTTATAGAAATTAATTTATCTACTTCTACATCATGGGTATTAGATACTGGATGTGGTTCTCACATTTGTACTAATGTGCAGGAACTAAAGGAGAGTAGAGAATTGGCAAAAGGTGAAGTGGACCTACGAGTTGGCAATGGAGCAAGAGTTGCTGCTTTAGCTGTAGGGACTTATAATTTAGCTTTACCTAGTGGTTTAATAATTCAGTTAAAGAACTGCTATTATGTACCTGCCATTAGCAGGAATATTATTTCCGTTTCTTGTTTGGACAAGTTTGGTTTTTCATTTATAATAAAGAACAATTGTTGCTCTATTTATTTGAATGATATATTCTATGCTAATGCTCAAATGTATAATGGACTATATGTCCTTGATCTTGAAACACCAGTCTATAACATTAATACTAAAAGGATGAAACCTAATGAGTTGAATCCTAGTTACCTTTGGCACTGTCGCTTAGGCCATATAAATGAGAGACGCATATCCAAACTCCATAAAGATGGACTTTTGGACTCTTTTGATTATGAATCATATGATACATGTAGATCTTGTTTAATTGGAAAGATGACAAAAGCCCCATTCAAAGGAAAAGGTGAAAGGGCTAATGATCTTTTGGCACTCATACATACTAATGTATGTGGACCATTGAACATACCTGCTAGAGGTGGTTTTACGTACTTCATAACATTTACTGATGACTTTAGTAGATATGGATATGTGTATCTAATGAAACACAAATCCGAATCCTTTGAAAAGTTCAAAGAATTCAAAAATGAAGTTCAAAACCAATTAGGCAAGAATATTAAAACTCTTCGATCAGATCGAGGTGGTGAATATTTAAGCCAAGAATTTAATGACCATCTTAAGGAATGTGGTATAGTATCACAACTAACTCCTCCCGGAACACCACAATGGAATGGTGTATCTGAGAGAAGAAATCGAACCTTGTTAGACATGGTGCGATCCATGATGAGTCATGCGGATCTTCCAAACTCCTTTTGGGGACATGCCCTATTGACAGCAGCTTATACACTTAACCACGTTCCATCCAAAAAGGTTGAAAAGACACCATATGAGATATGGAGTGGAAAGAAACCACACCTGTCTTTCATGAAGGTTTGGGGTTGTGAAGTCTATGTTAAGAGACTAATCACAACTAAACTTGAACCCAAATCTGACAAATGCCTATTTGTAGGATATCCTAAAGAAACAAGAGGATACTACTTTTATAATCCTTCCGAGGGCAAAGTGTTTGTCGCTCGAACTGGTGTCTTCTTGGAAAGAGAATTCATTTCCAAAGGAATCAGTGGGAGGAATGTGGAACTTGAAGAAATTCAAGAACCACCAACTATTGGGCAATCAATGGAGGAACATGAGCGGGAACCACAAGATGTTGTGGAAGAGCAACCTGCTCAAGTAGAACAAATCCAGCGTAGGTCCAACAGGATACGTCATGAACCTGAGAGATATGGGTATCTCATAACTGAACAAGGTGACGTATTACTCATGGATCAAGATGAGCCTGTAACCTACCAAGAGGCCATAACTGGTCCCGAATCTGAGAAGTGGCTAGAAGCCATGAAATCTGAAATAGATTCCATGTACACAAACCAAGTTTGGAACTTGGTGGAGCCTCCCGTAGGAGTTCGTCCTATAGGATGCAAGTGGGTCTTCAAAAAGAAGACTGACATGGATGGTAAAGTACATACCTACAAAGCAAGACTGGTTGCTAAAGGATATAAACAAATTCATGGTGTTGACTATGATGAAACCTTTTCACCAGTTGCAATGCTTAAATCTGTTCGGATTTTACTTGCTATCGCAGCATATCATGATTATGAAATATGGCAAATGGATGTCAAAACTGCTTTCCTTAATGGAAACCTCCTTGAGGACGTGTACATGACACAACCCGAAGGATTTGACATACCAAATGAAGCTCATAAGATATGCAAGTTACAGCGATCAATCTATGGATTGAAGCAAGCTTCCAGAAGCTGGAATCTTCGTTTTGATGAAACTGTAACAAAATATGGATTCATTAAAAATGAAGATGAGCCTTGTGTCTACAAGAAGGTTAGTGGGAGCAAGATCGTTTTCTTAGTATTATATGTAGATGACATATTACTAATAGGAAACGATGTCCCTACCTTGCAACAAGTAAAAACTTGGTTAGGGAATTGCTTTTCTATGAAGGACCTTGGCGAAGCAGCCTATATATTGGGAATAAGAATCTATAGAGATAGATCACAAAGACTGCTTGGTCTAAGTCAGAGTACATACATAGACAAAGTGCTAAAGCGCTTTAGTATGCATGATTCCAAGAAAGGATTCATACCAATGCAACATGGAATATGTCTTTCGAAGACACAATGCCCTTCATCTAAAGAAGAAAGGGAACGCATGAATGAGATACCGTATGCATCAGCAATCGGATCCATCATGTATGCCATGTTGTGTACTCGTCCAGATGTCTCGTATGCCTTGAGTGCAACGAGCAGGTACCAATCTGATCCCGGTGAGAGTCACTGGATAGCCGTCAAGAATATCCTTAAGTACTTAAGAAGAACTAAGGAAACATTCTTGGTATATGGAGGTGAGGAAGAGCTGTCGGTTGTAGGGTACACCAATGCCAGTTTCCAAACCGACAAGGATGACTTTAGATCGCAATCTGGTTTCGTGTTTTGTCTAAATGGTGGCGCTGTAAGCTGGAAGAGTTCAAAGCAAGAGACAGTGGCTGATTCTACAACAGAGGCTGAGTATATTGCTGCCTCAAGTGCTGCAAAGGAAGCTGTTTGGATTAAGAAGTTCATATCTGAACTTGAAGTGGTCCCTAGCATTGTTGATCCCATTAGTCTATATTGTGACAACAATGGTGCAATTGCACAAGCTAAGGAACCTAGATCTCACCAACGGTCCAAACACATACTCAGGCGATTCCATCTTATTCGTGAGATAATAGATAGAGGAGATGTGAAAATATGCAAAGTACCTACACTTGACAACATAGCTGATCCACTGACAAAGCCTCTTGCACAGTTGAAACATGACGGCCACACTAGGTCTATGGGTATTAAAGTAATGCCAGATTGGCTCTAGTGCTAGTGGGAGATTGTTGGTGTAAGCCCTAGAGGCCAATGACTTTATTACTTGTATCGAATAAATTATTAATAAATGTAATGTTCCTTTATTAATAATAAAAAGGCATTTTCTTTATTATGTTTGTATGTTCAAAATAATGAAGTCCCTAGAATAGAAAGTCTGTTTAATATTAAGTGTGACTTAATCATGAGATTACATTAAACATAAAGACGCTATTCTTAAAGTATCCGTAGTCGAGTTTTATCATGAATTGGGATAATGATAAAACATAGAGACTATTATGAAGATAGACTGATGATCGCATCTCATGGATCATAGGATAAGGAGTTATCAAGTCTTGACATAGGTATAAGAAATATTAGGAGTAATATTTATACCGGATTGACCCGCTATGAGAGTACTACATGCAAAGTTATGCAAAGTGTCATAAGTTACTCTCATGGTGATAATGGTGTAAGCCGCCCTTAGACCTGAAACCACTTTGTACCCTAGATGTGGAGTCAAGTGCTTTGTTACTGATCTAACGTTGTCCGTAACAGGATGACCATAAAGGCAGTTAATGGGTACTTCACAAAGCATGCTGAGGGACAGTAGTGTCCTAGATGGAATTTGCCAATCCTGCATAACAGGATAAATGTCATGGGCCCAATATTGAACTGGACAAAGATGACACCGAGTATGCTTTGTGTTCAATATGGACATAAGGGGCAAAGGGGTAATTGTACACACATATATTATCACTAAGGTTATGTTATGATCACATGTCAATTTCTCATAACTTGGGTAGCAATGATGTGTTGCTAGATACCGCTCATTGTTTATTATATTAAATAGATGATTTAATATAATTGCCAACGTTATGGAAACCTACAAGGGTCACACACATAAGAACAAGCTAGTGTGAAAATTGGAACACCATAAGGTACGGTGCACCTCAGAGAAATAAGGAATTATGATAAGGGTATCATGGTAATTAAATAAAGTAATTCATAATTTGTTATGAAATAGAAAGCACTCATGTGTACATAGCACATGGGGGGTGCGTTTCTTAAAAGGTTTATTTAATTAAAAAGGTTTTAGTAAAATTGTGGCCCAATGACAAATGGTTTGTCTTGGTGCCCAAGACAAGTGGTTCTATAAATAGAACACTTGTGAGAAAGAAAATCACTTGATGAAAATCAATCCCTAAAACCCTAATCCTTATTTCCCACCTCTCACTAGAAAACCTTCATTCTTGGAGCTAGCACTCTCTTGGAGGGATCTTGTTCGTGTGGACTAGTTAGAGGCGTTATACCGTTAACGCTCGTGATCAAAGGTGGTGGTGATTAGCACGTGACTTGTTCGTGATTCAAAGACTAATCTCCAGCTGTTCGTGAAAAGAAAAGAATTCTACAAGAGGTAAAATTCTTAAACCACGATTCATGATCATTCGTAAGGATCCAACGAAGGAAAAATTTTAAATTCCGCTGCTTATCTCTTGTTAAGTTCCTTCATTCCTTACCAAAGAAGGCAATATACAGCTATCAATTGTACGAGTAAATTCCAGCTGGCACCTCTCTCTCTGCAACGGTCATCATCTTCCTCCAAGTATAAATAGAAGACTCAAATGGAAGAAATGACTACTGTTCTAACCACTGTTCTATTACTACGTTCAAAGACTAAGAAGCATTCTGACACCATAATTTAAATCTGTCATTCTAAGTCTTAGAACAATTTGAGTTGTATTTTGTAAACACCTCTGATAGTATATCAAGTGTTCCTTAACATTCATTCTTATTCTTAAGTTTGTTTGAGAAGTCTCTTGTTAAGTTTAACTTGAGCATTTGAGAAGTCTCTTGTTTAGTGAAACTTGAGCACCTGAGAAGTCTCTTGCAAGTGTGCTTGAGCAATTTGTAATCTTTAGTAGATTATAGTGAAAATCTCTTGTTAGTATCAAGGGGACTGGAGTACTCTCGATTTGTGAGGGGAACCAGGATAAATTCTGTGTCTTTCTTTCTCTCTCTCAGCACCCTCTCTTTATTTTGTGTTTATATCCGCTGCAAACTTAGTTTTATTTCGAAAAAGTTTTAATTCTCAAAACACAATTCAACCCCCCCCCCTTCTTGTGTTTTTCCACCTTCAAATTTCACACAATAAAGTGACCCACTTATGGAAGACAAAAAGTGGAATATGCAAGTTATAGGTGCATTGACCCATTCATTCCACCGACAGAAGAGTAACACCGATAACAATAACAGTAACACAAAATGACATAGGTGAAAAAAGGAGAGCCTTCTTATCCATCATCATCATGATCATCTGGTTCTCATCCTATCCTTTTTTCGTATTTTTGGGCACCGTAAAGTACGCAGCTAAGAGCGAGCATTTATTCAGACGATCAATATTCTGGTGTCTTCCAATTAATGACAATTGTATTTATTGTGGTCCCGAAGCAAATGCAATAAATTCCATCATCATTACTTGGAAGACGCCAGAACTTTGGATGTCTGAATTAACGACCAATAGAATTTCATGCACATATTTATTGACAATGTGCATTGATAAAGAAGAACAGTAATGAAAGGGGTAGCGATGAGATTATAGCAAAAATTAATAAAATAGACCAATGACCTGATCATTTGTTGGACGAAACCTGATTCCAACATGATCGATATTAAGAAATCATGGAGAGATTGGTCTTATTTACCAACTTTGTGTGTGAACTCGATCTTGAAAGCTAAATTGGGGCATGAAAGCCTACACTCAATGATATTCCACTCTAGGTCGCTATAAAGATGGATTATCCTATCCATCTAACTTTGTCTAAGATAGATGAACATGATAACACAACTTTAGAACAACCCAGGGTGGACCATCGTTGAATATTGGTTTTCATGCCGCATTTTAGCTCTCAAAATCTAAGTCACACACAAAATTGGCAAATAATAACAATCCCCCATAGTTCCTGCATATCGATCCCGTTGGATTCAGATTTCGTCTAACAAACGAATGGATCATAGGTCTACCATACCCAGATTCTCTATAATCTCAACATTACTCCTTTCATTACCAATCTTATCCACCAATACATATTGGCAAAGAATATATGTAATTAGTTGAAAGATGTAAAGTAAATGATTATAAGGAACATGTAATTGATAAACAAAAAGAATATAGATTGGAAATTGGAAACATTAGAATTACCATCACAAAAGAATGAAAATTAATAGTTGAGAGAAAGAAAAGAAAATTTTGTTTCTCAATGGATTACATCTAGAAAAGAAAATTAATAGTTGATATAAATCAGCTCAGATGCAAGAATTTAGAGAATGAAATGATAGAGTAATACCTGATGATTGAGTAGTGCTGGCACTAAAACTTTCCTAACCTGTTCCTGGTCTTTTAGAAGATCTAACTGCTGGCGAAATTATAATTGTTCAGGATCAAATACAAAATACAAAATTCACAAAGTACAAAGCAAAATTAATATGAGTTAAAAGCAACAAAGTCCAGGAGGATTCTAAATCTGATATACATCTATTGACCTAAAAGACTGAAATTGAGTAGCCAAACACACAAATGGGTAGCCATATTTGAAATGCATAATAACAATATCCAACAATTAGGGTTTCAAAACACTTTATAAGTAAAATAAGTGAAATTCTGACCTAATCCAAACTTACTCTTTTCAAACAACCAAAAATCAAACAACACAAATCATCAGACCACCCCTGAAATTAGCAAATAAGATCCATATCAAAAACAAAACTGGTGTACAAAGGATCACAAAATCCAAAAAGAAAGAGAAAGGATTGTTGCTGAATAAATAAAAGGGAAGGCTGAATTCATACTTGCATGTTAATAAAGTTAGTGAAACCATAACATGCAAACAAACTTAATGACATAATTTAAGAAACATTGATGAAACTGGTAGAAATAAAGAGATGAACGAAAACCACAAATGCAAGTTACACATGCATGTCAACAAAACTGAAACAGATTTAATGTCAATTACTTTTCCAAGAATTTAACTTACATCTTCATTCAACCCTTGCCAACTATGTGGAAAACTAATAAATACAAAAAGATTAAAGTTGAATAAAAAACAATTCCTGCAGAAAATTTCCATTACCTTTTCAAGAATATATTCCAAATTTTGACAGACCAGGAACAAACCTTTTGAACCCTTCAGTCAATAAAAAAGAAAAGTGAACAATTGATTAGTAACATACATATACCTTTTCAAGAATATAACCCAGATTTTCACAGACCAGGAACAAACCCCTAGAACCCTGACATACCAGACATAAGATCAAATATGAAATTCAGTCAATAAAAAAGAAAAGTTGAAAAATTGATTAGTGAACTTACTATCTGGAAAATTAACAAAGATAAAAAAAACTAAAACCGAACAAAAAACAAACTATGTAGAAAATTTTCATTACTATTTCTGACACTCAAACATGACACTCAATATGAGACTGAGGGAGTAGCATTCTGTGAGATGTGTGATTTTTACCTTCCAATCTAAGGGAATCTGCAACAATATGATAGTGTCACAAAACAACACTCATAGTCAAAATAGCAACTATCTACGTGTATCAATTTAAATTCCCACTTAAGAAGTGTATAGAATCTAAAGATTGAATGAAACCTGTTACTTAGGATCACATCTGTCACAAATATCTTGCCATTGAGATTAATTATTCATTTCAAATGTGCTTAAAGACTTAATGAATCAATACTTCTCCAACAAATTTAATATCAATTACTTTTCCAAGTGTTTAACATCCATTTTCACACATATTGAACAAATCATGTAGAAAATTGGCAAACTCAAAAAAGTACAAATCTGAATAAAAAATTTACATTACCCTTCCAAGAATCCACAATCCAGGTTGAACCTTGTCACATCCAGAAGATGATTTTTCACTGCAAAACAAAAGAAAAAATTAAATAAACAAAAAAAAATCCAAACCCTTGTATATTCTATGTATGTGAGAATAATGTCTTATTGACTAAAAAATGTAGCAACAATTAGTTACTTGCATGCTTTGCAATCACTTACACATGCATGTTGACAAAACTGAACAAAAGACCACAAAATCCAAACAGGAAGAAAAAAGACTGTTGTTGAATAAATAAGAGGAACCCTGAATTTATACATGCATGTTAATAAAGACAAAGAAACCATAACATGCAAACAAAATTAATGCCAAAATTTAAGAAATAGTGATGAAACTGGTAGATCTAAAGAGAGAAACAAAAACCACAAATGCAACTTACACATGCATGGCAACAAAACTGAAACAGATTTAATGTCAATTACTTTTCCAAGAATTTTAACATACAAATTAACAAATACAAAAAGTCTAAAGTTGAATAAAGAAATAATTATTATAGGAAATTTCCATTACCTTTTCAAGAATATAATCCAGATATTTATAGACCAGGGAAAAACCTCTTGAACCTTGACATACCAAACATAAGATTAATCTGCATGGCAAAATAAAAATAAATTAATTTACATAAACCATGAAACTGAAACATGCATATCAATACAGAAGAGAAACAAAAAATTACTTGTGACATGCACATCAATAAATCTACTAAAAAAATAACATGCAAGCAAAATAAATACTAAAATCCAAAACACATGAGACACGAAACTGAGATAAAACTCACATGCATGTCAATAAATTTACCTAATCCATGAAAACCCAAACAATCATAACATCAATAGATAAATAAATAAGTTAAAACCACAAATGGATCAGAGAAGGTTTTTTAATAATAAGGGTAACAACATTAAAATGAAACAAAGGAAAATAAACAATATCCAAATCCAAAGTTCAAAACCTTGTTGGAATAATTAAGAAAGAAATTGACCAAGAGGATAAACTAATAAAAAAGGGGACCTTATAAAAGATGTGTTCCATCCAGAAATATTGACATGCATCCTTTGAAGTGAACAAATTTGAAAAATCAAAACTGTGAACTAAGAAACAAATTTAAAATCCAGGAAAAAACAACAAATCAATTTTTTTTAGACGCAGGGATTGTAAAGAAGAACTGACCATCAACATGCTAATTGAATCTGACACTTGAACGAAGGAAAGAGAGGCAATGAGAGGGACAGACAGCAGCACAAATTTATACTTGCATATCAATAAGTCTTCTGAAAAATAACATCCAAACAAAATAAATACAAAAATTACAAACATATTAGTCATGCAACAGAGCTAAAACTCACATGCATGTCAATAAATTTGCATAAATAAGTCAAAACCTTTTTTTATCAACTAAAAAAAATTCAGAAACAACAATTAATTTAACTGACACAATGAACAAAACAAAATGAGACCTTAAGAATACTGTGTCGCATCCAGGAATCCAGCAACGTTGGTTGAAAGTAAATCTACTTGCATGCATGCTTTGCATAAAATTGGAAAATTAAAACTTAGTTAGGAAAAAGTACATACAATAGATAACAATGAAGAAAATTCCAAACAAAATCCAACCTCAAATTATAACAGTGAATAAATTCCAAACAAAATCCAACCTCAAATTTCAAAAACCCTTTTTATCGATTAAGAAAAAAATTGTCAGAGATAACAGTGAACAAATTCCAACCAAAATCCAACCTCAAATTTCAAAACCCTTTTTATTGATTAAGAAAAAAACATCCAGAGATCCACAAATGTTGGTTGGAGGAAAATCTACTTACATGCATGTTTTGCAGTGATTGTTGTGTCGGTGGATTCACAATCTATTCACCTAATAAAAAAAACCCATTTTCAGATATCAGTTAAAAAGCGCTTCAATACCAAAAAATATCAATCTTTTTATTGAAAAAACAGAACATAGATCAGATTCATAAGAACGAAAAAATAGAAGAAATTGAGAAAAGAAAAACATTACCATGTGTCTTGAGAAGTCAAATACACATGCAACCATGAATTTGGGGTTAACTCAGTCAGAAATTATTTAACCTGGAAAGGGCAAAGAGAGAGGAAGTCAGAAATTAGCGAAGCATGGAACGACGAGGCAGAGAAAAAAGCAAGGATAGGGAGACGGAACACGAGAGGAAGAGAAAGTTACTGATTATGTGATGAATGCTTTGAACGAAGAGAGCGGCGGCGGAGAGAGCAGCGATGGAGAACGAAAGTGGATGCTCAGGTTCTTCTTCTGATTGCGCGAGAGAAAGAGAGAAAGAGAAAGCGAAGCAGAGAAAGGGAGCGAGAGAAAGTGAGTGAGTGAGTGAGGAAATGAAAGAGGCTGCAAAAGAGCTAGAGAGAGGGAGAGAGATCGAGGCAGAGAAAGTGGGTGAGGACGAGAGAGAAAGAGTGTTTTTCTTCTGATTGATTCAGAAAGAAAGAGAGAGTGGGAGAAGAGAAAGGGAGTGAGGGCGAGAGAGAAAAGGGAGTGAGTGATTAATAGAGGCTGAGGAACATAACAATTTTAACATGTGTCAAGAAGTATACATGCAACCAATTGGGTTGATTAACCAGTGAACAAAACCATGGTTCCATGACAAAAAACCAGTACATTGCTTGCATCAAAAACACATGTGTCAATAAGCAATGGGGGAATGTGGCATACAAGGATTGGAGTATAAGGGGTATATGTGTGTATCATCTATTGGCCAATGGGATGGATTGCACATGCATGACATCACAACTGATGTCATGCATTAGGGTTTCAAAATGTCAAGTAGGGTTTCAATCCTTACTTTTAGTATAATAGAAGATTAAAGAAATCACTCTATGGTCTCAAACAAGCTCCAAGAGCTTTGTATGAGAGACTAAGTAATTTTCTTTTAGAAAATGGTTTTCAAAAAGGTCAGATTGATAATACACTCTTCAGAAAGACAACTAAGAAGGATATCTTAATTATTCAAATCTATGTTGATGATATAATATTTGGTTCTACTAATGCTTCCTTGTGCAAGAATTTTTCCAAGCTAATGCAGGATGAATTTGAGATGAGCATGATGGGTGAACTGAAGTTTTTCCTTGGGATTCAAATCAATCAAGGAAAAGATGGCACTTACATTCATCAAAGAAAATATACAAAAGAGCTTCTGAAGAAGTTCAACCTTGAAGACTGTAAGACAATGGCCACACCCATGCACCCTACTAGCAGTTTGAGCAAGGAAGAGATTGGCAGCAAAGTAGACCAAAAGCTGTACAGAGGTATGATTGGTTCTCTGCTCTATCTAACAGCATCTAGGCCAGATATTTTGTACAGTGTGTGTTTGTGTGCAAGATTTCAATCAGACCCTAGAGAATCTCATTTAATAGCAGTTAAGAGAATCTTTAGGTATCTGAAAGGAACAACTAATCTAGGACTTCTTTATAAAAAATCCCTAGATAATAAGCTAGTTGGATTCTGTGATGCTGACTATGCTGGAGTCAAGATAGAGAGAAAGTCCACTAGTGGAAATTGCCAATTTATTGGTGAGAACCTCATATCTTGGGCCAGCAAGAGACAAGTAACTATTGCTTTGTCTACAGCAGAAGCAGATAACATCTCAGCTGCTAAATGTTGCACCCAACTCCTCTGGATGAAATATCAGTTAGAGGACTATAACATAGTTGAAAGCAGTATTCCACTTTATTGTGATAATACTGCTGCTATTCATTTATCTAAGAATCCAATTTTGCATTCCGGAGCTAATCATATTGAAATAAAACACCATTTTATAAGAGATCATGTTCAAAAAGGTACCATAGATATTCAATTCATTGATACTGAACATCAATGGGCTGATATATTTACTAAGCCTTTAGCTATTGAAAGATTTGACTTTATTAAAAAGAATTTGAACATGCACTTTATCTCTGAAGAAAACTAGCTCTGAGATGTAAAATAGAATTAGGGTCTGAAGCTCTTTCAGAGCCTCTAATGTTCAGAGTCTCCTTTGGGAAGTTCTGAATAAGGTGGGCTCTAAAAAGCAACAGGTTCTGATGAGGTGTCAGATATAAATGAATTTGGCTCTGAACTAAACGGAAATGAAACGTTTAGTACTAGTAAGTGTACTACAGTTGTTTGTACGCGCGTCAGCTACGATAGAGTCTCTCTTACACGTGTCTATATCCTGATGGTTAGGGGACAGTTAATGATGAAATTGCAGTTAATACAATTTAAAATTAGTTTTAAACTGTTCGCGCTCCCTCCCTTGTGCTTATTTTCTGTCTGTGTATATTGTTTGATATATATAGTCACTTCACTCACACAAGCACACTTTTTACACAATCACTACCAACACAACCCTAAAACTCAGAATAACAAACGCTCTCATCTTCTAAAAAATTTCTGCAATCATGACTGCTCAACCTACTAGTATCATCGTTCAAGAGCCCTTCAACCCAGAATTACCTCCTGTAATTAATTTAAACTCTCAAGCATCGCTCGAAAATCCCCCAAATTCAAACGACTGTGGTAGAGAAGCTATGGAATTTCTCACAAAAAAGTTTGTAGATTTTGAAAGCTTGAGGTTGAACGACATTGATATTCAGAGTTTGTTCTATGATCAGCAATGGAAGAACTACTTTGAAATGCTAAATGGGTTTGTGTATTACGACATCGTCAAGAATTTCTGGAATAAAGCAACCGTCTTTGATGAGTTTTGTGCTGAAGAAGAAGTAAGAAAGTTGTTAGAAAAGGATCAGTCTCTGAAGGGGAAGTCAAGAGTTCAACTAGGATTAAGACCCTACAAAGGTAAAGAGATTAGGTCTAATCTTTTGGGATTAAATGTATTGATTACTCAGGAGCATGTGGCCAAGGTTCTGGGATTGGATAATAAGGGTGAAGATGTTAATCAGTATAAGTTAAAGAGCAAGTACACTGATAGCATCAAACAAGATCTTTTTCCTTCTGGTATAAAAGAGCGTGATTTTGGCAAAGCTAAGTGTATGAAGAAGGAATTTCACTTTGCTTTCAAGTTTTTTCTTGCCTCTATCATCACAAGAGAAGGAGGAAGAGATACAATCTCTCTGTCACACAGAAACTTCATCTGGTTTATGCATAAGAGGGTAAATATTAATTTGTCTGGTTTGATTTTTGAGCACCTCTGCTCTTGCATCAGTGAGAGTCACACTAAACCAAAAGTCACTCTTCACCACCCAAGATTGATCTCTGAGATTATACGTCAGACACAGCTGATAGAGATTATCAGAACCAAGGAAAGACTGAGAGTGTTTAATACTGCAAAGTTTGATGCAACAATTTTAGTGAATATGATGATGGTTAAGAAGGAGGATATAAAGAGGGCAGAACATCCTCTTAAGAAGATTTATGAAGAATACTTCTGGTGTGATGGTGTTTACTGTGAAATTTGGTAAACAACGCTAGTTTGATTATTACAAGAGAGATCAACTAGTAAATCTCGGGACATAGTGCTTTTGTTTATATTTTCAAAGTAAATGATATTCATTATTGTTCTTATGTTGATAAAGTGTTGCTTTTTATGTTTTAATAACTTGAAATGCAAGAAAGAATGTTTATTCAATTGAATAAACAGAGTGGGAGAAAAGAGTCGAAATAAAGATTAAACAAGATGAAGATTGAAATACTGTAAATTTGCATTCAAATGTAAATGTTTACAGAGAAATAAATGGTACACATTGCATACATTTTTCCTTTCGAACTCGTTTCTCTCGTTAGCATGGGTACTTTGAGTTTTATCAGGATTTCTGTATAATGATTGTGACCCCTTTTTCGATCACATAACTAGGCTATTTATAGACACTAATTCCTAACTGCTACTAACGCCTAAATAACTACAGAGAGGACGCGTGTCTTGACACGTATTTTGAATTTGAATCCTTTCATATCTTCTGAGTTAGCCGTTGTTTCCATCGAAGTCGACGTGCCAACGCTTTTCCTTGAATATTTTGCTAAGTCCATAAGTTACTTTTGCTCACTAGGCGCTTCGACCCTACTGACGCTTCGACCAAATCGAAAGGATCCTGAAAGAAAGAAAATACGCATTCAAATGCAACGTTCCATAACAGAACATTTATTCCATGTTCATGCATGATTAATCATTAAACTCATTGGCCCTAAAAACCAAACGTATTTAATATTTAATGATTATCAAAATAATTATATTATTAAACATAATTATTTTATGCATGCATTTAGAACATATTTTTACTTAGTAAAAATATGGGCTAACAAATTTGCCCCCAAATGCCTGTTTCGATCGAGTGGTCGAACGAGAAAGGAAAAGGCATTTTATACCCACGTGCTTGACACTATTACCAATGACGGCGCTTATGTCACGTTCAGAATTAACTGTCACCTTGATACCCACAATCCATCATTGTTCCTAGGTTTTAGCATAGTGGATGACGTGGCACACGCAGAAGTTGAAGAGAAATTATTTAAATTTCTTTTTGATTTATTTTCTGGAGACAAACACGTTCCCCTATAAATAGTAGCAAACGAACAAAGGAACACTTTTTACCAACTTCCAAGTTTCAAAGCTTTCTTACGAACCCACTGTTCATCTTTTTCTTTTCTGCAAATTAAACTCTGATCTTCAATCATCTTGCAATTCTAAACCGTACAAGTGATTCATCTTCAAATTCCGCATCGATTCATCTTTGTTTCAACTTAAACAAAACAGTTTCTACAAATTTCTTCACGAAACCCTTTCAGTTCTTGATTTTCGGTGTACTGTTCATCAATGGCGTCCAACTTGGATTTCGATGTACCCACTGCTGGCAAATGGAAGGATCTTCGCGTCCTTGAAGATGGAGAAGAAGTAGTTCCAGAACCTTCTGGAACTGAGGCTGAAAGGAAGATCTGGAACACTCAGCTTATGATTCCATTTTCTATGAAGAAGGATGATTACGCTTTCTGTGGACCTTATCCCACACGTGCTGAGGTTATATCAAAAGAGGCAAGTGATATCTTCCCTTTGCATGTAACCTGTGGCCCTAGAATCTTTAGCTCTACTCCCTACAACTTTGGGTATTTGAAGAATGCCCTTAAGATTTTTAGAGCTGCCCCCTATACTGCGCACAAGGATTACATTCCCTGGTTAGATAGGGTCGAAAAGGACTTTAAGGATTCTTGGAAAAGCTATGGTATTTACGAGCTTATCCAATTTAGTCGAACCGGTCCTAAATACAAACCAGAGCTGCTAGTGGCTGCCTTACACTTCTATGAAAAGTCCACAAACACTTTTCAGTTTAAGTGTGGCATGTTAACCCCTACCTTATTAGATGTAGCTGCTATCACAGGCCTTAGGCCTATTGGTGATCACTTCGATCCAACCAAAACTGGGGATAAGGTCGAAGTTAATTTTCAAGAAGCTACTTTCTCTAAGTACATAGCAGAGCAGATGGGTAAAGAAGGAGAGGAAGTGTCAACTGAGGAGCATGTGGCCTTCTTAACATTGTGGTTATCCCACTTCGTCTTTTGCTCGAAATCCCTTCAGGTAGCGTGTATGTACATTCCCATAGCACAACAGATTAATGAGGGTAGACTTTTTAGCTTAGGGCGCTTATTATTAGCCTGTCTGTATGAAGCAATGGGGAATGCTAGTGATGCAATCAAGGCGTCCAAGGATGGATCAAAGGTTTCGATTGCTGGACCTATGTGGCTGTTACAACTTTGGCTGAATGCCACATTTGAGACGGAATTGGGGTTGATAGTGCCTTCTGACTATCAACAAGAGGTAGATGAAAGGGAGATCGAAGGGCAGAGGTTGGTTCGATTAGCCCCTAGATCTTTGGACCAGGATACTAGCAGACTCTTCATGAAGCATATGAAGATGTTTTTGAATTTTGACAAGTTTCTTCCACGCCATGCTCCCTTTGTGGAGCGCAAGTATGGGGCCGCGTGGTTCATTGAAGATTTCCCTGCGTTCAACCCAGATAATGAAGATGAAGTAAACGAGGTTTGGAGAGCCTATTTAGAGCAAACTGTACTCTCCTGTAGGATTGGTTCGAACGCAAACCAGTATGGGCTTGTAGGATATCTGCCCAACTGTGTGGCTAGGCAATTTGGTATGTCCCAAATTAGGCCAAAGTCCCTTTTTGAAAATCTGGATAGAATGGTGTTGGGCACTGGAGTGACTGAAAAGACTTATAAGAAATATATGAGGATGCTGGAGAATTATGAATTTAATTTCAAACCTTTCGAGTACAAGCCTTCTTTCTACTGCACTGATGGCTTCAGCAAATGGTGGAGTGACCATTACACCAAGCATTCAATAGGCAATGCTGATCAATTGCTAGGGATGGTCGAGAGTGGCTTCATAGTGCCATCTCTTGGAAAGAACATAAACGTCTCAGGTCGAGGTAAACACCTAAACTCTTATAGTATTATTTATCTTACAAGATTTATTCCCTCAAACCTTTTTATATTTATTAATACAACATTTTGCAGGCAAAGGCATAAAGAAAGATGGTGGGTCTTCAAAGACTTCGATTGAAGTGAAGAAACCCACTGGGGTGAAGATTAAATCAGAGGTCGAAACCTCTAAGGCAAAGGTAACTTAGCCTTAAAAATTTTGCTTATTTTCTCTCCTCCTGTTTAAACATATGTTTTAACTTTGACCATTTATGTCCTTAGAAGGGAAAAGGTAAGAGCAGCACAGAGACGGTGTCTGCTAGCTCGAAGAAAGCTAAGAACACAGTGGTATTAGATGAGGAGGTAAAAATCAAACTTTCCATCAAATACTTTAACTTTTGTCATAGTAATATATTTTGAAACAAAATCTTGACATTATTTTCTTCCATCATTTCAGGATGAAGAAGAACAGGAGGTCCCTTTGATTAGGAAGAGAAAACAACCATCAACTTCGACTTCACAACCTAGTGAAGGGAAAACAACAACTGTACCAGAAGTCGAAGAAAATAAGGTTGCACAAGCCAAGAAGCAGAAAAAGGTTGAAGAACCTAAACCTCAACAAGCCCCAACGGAGGATCAAGGGGGTGAAAGAAGGGCGAAGAAAAAGGCTACACTTGCTGTGAAAGTGAAGTCAACAGCCAGGAAACCTAAGGTCCATAGGGTTTTGAAGATCCGCACCTCAAGTGAGTGTGGTGGTACTCCATCTCCTCAAAAGGACGCTGGGAAGGAGAATGTGGTCGACCAAGACCATCCTACCAACACTGAAGAAGAAGGGGTTGATAAACCACAAGGTAATCCTATACCTCATTCAGAGACTTTGGTTAATGATGAACGAGTCACTGATGGGGGTAATGAAGGTAATGCACAGCCAGGCAATGATGCCCCCAATGCTGAGAAGGGTAGCAGTACCAACACAGGCCCCGAGGTCGAAGGAAAAGAGGTAAAACTCACTTAACTCTCAACCTTAGATTTTATATTCACATTCGACCTTAACTAACTTTTCTTTTATGTTTGCAGGATCAATTGAAAGAGGGTCTTGTTGAAAAAGATAGGCAGCCAATCTGTGAGGAGGTGCCAACAGAGAACAAGGCAAGTGATGACAATCAAGATTCCTTGAAGGCCAGCATGGGGAGAACTGACAATCAAGCACCAACCAATACTTCGAGCATCAAATATTCAATGCCTAGTATGTCTACAAACTCAGGCCAGGCAAGCTCGAACCAAGAATCTCAACATGACTCTGATGCAATTCCTGAAGCTGAGGTTGGGGGTTTAGGGATCATATCTGTCTCTTCGACCTCGAGACTTTCTGCAAGCTTGGGCGTACAAGAAGAAGAATTTACCAATATGCAGAAGTCTGATCCTGCTGGTACCCTTAAACTTCTACTCTCGAGAAAAGCAAATCAAGGAAACGCCTCGAGTGAGCACACGACCACTGACTCAGCGCCTTCCAACTCTGAAATCGACTCGATGGTGCGCCAAGACTCTCTGTTGCTGAAACTTACAACTACCTTCGTCCAAAGGGATGTGCTGAAGCAAATTGAAGAACAACCAGCATGTGCTTATAGCCACTTGGCTTTCCTGAAGAAGCTTCACAATCCTAGGACTGATGAGGAAACCCTTGGCAAAGTCATACAACTTAGTTCAATTGTGGACCAATATGCCAAGGCAGTGCAGAAGAGGATTGATAACAACACAAGACTTGCCACACAGCAACAAGCTCAAACCATGTTCTTTGAGAAGGCCCAGAAAGCTCAAGCTGAAGTGGAAAGATTGTCCTCTCAACTGGTCGAAGGAAATTCAGAGCTAAAAGAATGTGATGACAAGGTTGCCCATTACAAGGAACAAATCAAACTCTTAGAGGAGCAGATTGTTAGTTACAGGCGCAAGATCATTGAAGAAGAAACTAAGAGAGCTCAAATTGAGAAGGAGGCCAAAGCTTCGACCCAAGAGCAGATTGATGCACATGGCAGGGAAGGGCTTCAAGCTTTTGGCTCAGCAGAGGTGGTTGGTGAAGAGATTAAATCCTTGGAGAGTTCGAACTTGGTAGTCGAAAAGGAAATGGCAACCCTCAAGAAGATTTATGCTGACTGCACCAAGAATTTATAATTCTCTTAGTTTATTTTCTTTATTGTCCTTTCGACCAACTTCTTAGATCTTGTAACCCTTAAACAAAGTCCATGTTTTATGGCAATTTACAATTTACCATTTTTGCTTTATATGTTCAAGTATTATTCTGTGCTTATTTTTACTTCGAGTAAAGTAGGCTTATATTTTTTCAAATACTTTCCATTAATACCCAAAGTACGTTTTTCAGGAGTTAACTCCTCAATTTCGTATGCACCATTAGAATAAACTTGAACAATTTTGAATGGTCCTTCCCAATTTGGGGACCATTTGCCTAAGATTCTATCTTTTTTATCCATAGGCAAAATAACTTTCCAAACTAATTCTCCTATGTTAAAGGACTTAGACTTAACCTTTTTCTTATATGCTTTAGCAACTCTTTCTTTTTGTTTTGTTAAAACTTCTAAAGCACTAAGCCTTTCTTCATCTAAATCAACTAACTCATCTGACATCATTTGGTAATAATGGTCTAGAGGTATTTCCATTTGTTTTTGTACCTTTGCTGATTGCAAATGTATTTCGACTGGTAATACTGCATCATGACCATAAGTTAGTCGAAATGGGGTGGTGTTAGTTGACTCTTTAGGAGAATTTCTGCAAGCCCATAACACTTGGTCTAAGGTTTTATGCCAATTTCTTGGCTTTTGGGCTATATGTTTCTTTATCAAATTAATAATGATTTTATTAGCTGCTTCGACCTGACCATTTGCTTGTGCATAATATGGTGTTGAAGTTAGCAGTCTAAAGCCACTTTCTTGGGCAAATTCCTGCATCTTTCGTCCAGTAAAAACTGAACCTTGATCAGTAGTGATTGTTTCAGGAATTCCAAACCTATAGATTATGTAATTTTGTATGAAATTAATTACTGCCTCTTGATCAACATTTGGTAAAGGAATTGCCTCTATCCATTTTGTGAAATAATCTATTCCAACTAAGATATAACGTTGATTTTTAGATGAAGCAGGCTTAATTTCACCAATGAGGTCTAGAGCCCAACCCCTAAAGGGCCATGGTTTTACTATCGAGTGCAGTTCACTAGCAGGCACGTGCTGGATGCCTGAATGCCTTTGGCATTCTTGACAACCCTTAGCAAATTCTATACAATCTTTCAACATAGAGGGCCAATACAAACCTTGTCGAAACAAGAGCCATTTCATCTTATGTCCTGCTTGATGAGAGCCACAAGTACCACTATGAACATCAGAGATTGCTATATATGCTTCTGCTTCATTAAGGCATTTTAACAAGATTCCTTCAGAAGTCTTTTTGAAAAGATCATTTTCAAAAATTATATAGCTTAAAGCCCTATATTTTACCTTTCGATCCACATTTCCTGTTGGATTCTTAAGGTAATCTACTATAGGTTTTCTCCAATCATTATCTGACAAATTGTCAATGGCAAAAATTTGAAAATTTTCTAGGGGATTTTTTATTTCACCATTTATTTGTGGTATAGTGTCTGCCCCCACAAGTTTTGGTATTAACAATTGTGCAGATATTGGTTCTTGTAAAACCATTTTTTCTTTTATTTCGATTAATTGTGTCAACTTTTCCTTTGACATTTTATATCCTGAAGCAATTTGAGCCAAGTCATTTGCTTCTTGATTTTCTAATCGAGGTACATGTTCAATGTCTACGTGATCGAAACAATCTAACAAAGAACTAGCTATAGAAAAATATTTTGCCAAATGCTCTTTCACACATTTATATTCTTGTGTTAATTGTTTCAATACTAATTCAGAATCACCTCTTATTTTAATGTTCTTTGCCCCCAAGTCTTTTAAAATTTCTAACCCTGTAATTAAAGCTTCATACTCGGCTTCGTTATTAGAGCAAAGTCCATTTATTTTGTACTTGAACTTAGTTGGAACTTGAGTAGGAGATATAATCAATATTCCAATTCCTGTTCCATATTTATGTTTGGACCCATCAAAATAAAGAATCCATGGTTGAATATCCACATAATCCTGTGGCATTTCGACCAAAGAATGATCTACTATAAAATCAGCCACAATTTGGCCCTTGACAGCCTTTAAAGGTTTATAAGTCAGTGAATATTCAGTCAATGCTAATGCCCATTTCCCAATTCTACTATGCAATATAGGTTTAGTTAACATATGCTTAATAACATCAAAGTGGGAATAAACATAAACATCAACAGGCTTTATATAATGCTTAAGTTTTGTACAAGAGAAATACAAACAAAGACAAAGTTTTTCTATGGCAGTATATCTAGTTTCTGCATCATTTAAAACTCTACTAAGGTAATAAACTGCATTTTCTATGCCATTATCATCCTCTTGAGCTAACATGCTTCCTATCGTCTTATCAGACGTAGCAATATACAACTTCATAGCTTTATTCCTACTAGGAGGCATTAGAACTGGAGGCTTTATTAAGTATTCTTTGATGTCATCAAAAGCCTTTTGATGCTCTTGGTTCCATTTGAATGGATCATCTTTCTTGAGTCGAAGTAGTGGTGAGAAAGCTTGAGCCTTTCCACTTAGATTCGAAATGAATCTTCTCAAGAAGTTGATTTTTCCTAGCAGAGATTGAAGTTGTTTTTTGGTCGAAGGAGGCTTGGTCTCTAAGATAGCCTTTGTCTTGTTTTGGTTTATTTCAATGCCTTTTTTATGCACCACAAAACCAAGGAAATCTCCTGCATGCACACAGAAAGCACATTTTAATGGATTCATTTTTAATCCATGTTCCCTCATTCTTTTAAAAGATTGCCTAAGATATAACAAATGGCTATCTTCAGAAGAGGATTTAATGATGATATCATCAATGTAAACTTGCATGAATGTATCTATAAAATCATGAAACATGGAATTCATTGCCCTTTGATAAGTGGCACCAGCATTTTTTAAGCCAAAAGGCATAACAACCCACTCATAAGTGCCTAAAGCACCAGGGCATCTAAATGTTGTTTTAGATACATCTTCCTCAACAATGAATATCTAGTTATAACCAGAATAACCATCTAACATGCTCAAAAACTCGAAGCCTGCTGCTGAGTCTACTAACATTTCTGCCACAGGCATGGCATACTCATCTTTAGGTGTAGCATTATTTAAGTCCCTAAAATCTATACATACCCTAAGTGTACCATTCTTTTTAATAACAGGAACTATATTTGCTAACCATTCTACATACCTGGCAGCTCTGATGAATTTACTCTTCAGCAGCCTTTCGATCTCTTCTTTGATTTTGGACATGATATCTGGTGCAAACCTTCTTGGCAATTGTTTTACTGGTTTTTTACCTGCCTTGATTGGTAGCTTGAGCTCGACCATTTCTCTACTGAGTCCAGGCATTTCATTATAATCCCAAGCAAAACAATCACTAAATTCCTTGAGAAGTAGTACCAATTTCCTTTTTAAGTCAGGACTAATATTGGCACTAATGTAAGTTGGCCTTTTTGCTGAGCCATCTCCAATGTTAATTTCCTCCAAAGGGTCTTGAGCCTGCATCTTAGGAGTTTCATTAAGTGGATCTCTTTCGAACCCTAAAGGTTCTTCATCATAGATGCAGTCGAGCCTTTGTGCTTGTGGCATAGAAATGCCATCGCTTACGACCTTGGCTTCTGTAGCCATATTTTGATGAACATCAGCTTCCAAAGCCGTATTTAACTTAGTTTCGGCCATATAAGCCGTAATCCTGGCCCATGCGCTGGACTCAGTCATCATAATCTTCGTAAACATTCCACCCAGATGGTGGTATAACTCCATCTTCCGAGGACACAACATCTATTTCCTCTCTTTCCCATATGAAGCCCTGGGTTGGGTGGAGTTTGACATAATGTATCACATTATCAGAAGGTGTGAAAGCATTCTCTCTATCATAACATGGCGCTATGTTCGCCAAATTTTTGTCAAAGGTTTGTTGATTTATGGTATCAACCTCTGACATATAGAAACTCTGATCAGCTTCTATATTTTCCACGCAGCCATCTTCCCTCCAAAGCATCAACTTCTGGTGAAGGGTCGAAGGAACAGCTCCTACTCCATGAATCCACTCTCGCCCCAATAGTAAGTTGAAGTTCGCCTTGGATTCGACCACTAGGAATAGAGTTGGTCGAACTATGCTGCCCACAGCAACATCCACTTGAATTGCCCCCCTTGAATGTCCTGTTTTGCCTTCATAATTTGACAAAACAATGTTATGGGCTGACAAATCACAGTCATATTTGCCAATCTTGGGTAACATAGATAGAGGCATTAGATTAACAGCAGCTCCTCCATCTATCAGCACCTTGTTAACTCCAACTCCTTCAACCTTTGCTCTGATGAAGAGGGGTTTAAGATGGTTTTTCATGCCTAAGTCTGGCCTTTCGAATGTAGCCTGTTGCTCCTCGATGCAGCCATTGTTCATGACATAGTAGCAAATTGGCTTAGGATCAGCCATTTCTAACTGGTCGAAATCAGTTTCGAGCTCAGTTATCTCTGTTTGCACATCATATTCTGATGGTAATATGGAAACCACGCATATTACGTCGAAATCTGGCTCAGAGTCCAGCAGATCATCATCTTCCATCTTGTTTTCGTCCATAGGAGGAAGGATCCTTTCTTTTGCTGGTCTTCTCGCCACTTCTTTATATTGGCCTGTTTGGAGATTAGTTGCAGCCAATTTCTTTTGGCGTTGGAATCTACGCCATTGAGTTCTTGTCATTGGATGTTTACCTTTATAATTATTCTTGTAAGAATACTTGTTAGCATCCTCTGAGTAGCTTAGTTTGGTGCCACTCGAGCCACCAACTTCCATTGCACCCTTGTTGAACTTTATGGTTCCTTGGTGCATCCAGCGTTCTATAGGAATCGAACCCGAAGGAAGGAAAGTGGGCCTTCGATCTATCTGGACCACATTATTTGGTCGAGTTAAAATGCCCTTTCCTTTGTCACGAGGTGGCTTTGAGTTTGCCCCCTGCCTATTTGCCACTGGTTGGAACTTCATGAGGCCTGCAGTAGCCTCTTTATCGCAAACAGCACTACAACGAGCACAAAGCATTACTCCTTTGTTCTCTAACTTGCATCTGTTCAGAAAGTCAATCAAATCCTCTTCAGCACGAGGATATACTACTTTCATTTTTTCGAAGTATTTCTCTTCAGGGATTTTTTCCACTTGCACCTCTGTAACCTCCATGGCTTCGACCATCATGATAGCTTGTGGTTCAGCATAGAGGGTATCAGCATTCTGTGAAGGTTCTGGATCTGCCTTTGCAGCTTTGGGTTTTTCACCAAATTTAAGTCTTCCTTCATTCAATGCCTTTTGAACCAAGTCCCTGAAAAGCACACATTGTGAGGTTCTATGTCCAAGAAAATTATGATACTTGCAATAACCTCTTTTCTTTCTCATATCTAGTGGTAGTATTTTAACACCTTTTGGAACCACTATTTGGCCATCAGTAACCAACAAATCAAAGATTTCATCACATTTTGTTATATCAAAAGTATAAGTCTTTGAAACATATTTATCATTTTTTGGTTCAACAGGGTTTTTTCCATTTGAAGGTTTTAAAAGCTTGCAAGTGTAAGGGGGACCAGGTTTTAATTCTGCTAGGTCTATTTCCCCTTGTTCAACATCTTCATAAGAGACATCATATTCTTGGTCGCTATCATGTGTTTCTACATAAGCAACTTTTTCTCTTTTATGATACTTTGAATTTCTAGCCTTTTCTGCTCTCAAGCGTTCGACCTGTCGAACCCTATCAGCCAATTGGGCCATGTCCCTTAGATGTTGAGTATCTAACTTCTTTCTGATCGAATAGTCTAGGCCACCAGCAGCCATTTCGACCAATTCATGTTCAGGCACTTGAGTAAAACACCTAGCCTTAAGTAAACGAAATCTATTCAAATAATCATCTATAGACTCAGGGGTTTTGCGCCTAACGCTCGCTAATTCTTTGAGACTTATCTTAGACTGTCCCATGTAGAATTGCTCATGGAAAACTCTCTCTAATTGATTCCAATTAAAAATTGAATGTGGAGGGAGAGTAGTAAACCATGTAAAAGCATTTTTTGTTAGAGAATTTGGAAAATACTTCATTCTCAAATTATCATTATTTGCTAGATCTCCTGCCTCAGTTAGATATCTTGCTATGTGTTCAACAGTAGATTCGCTAGTATCACCAGCAAATTTAGTAAATTTTGGGATTTTCCAACCCCTTGGCAATTCTGTTTGAAGCACATATTCTGATAAGGCAGAAACAAAATGAGGCTTATGCATGCCTATGTTTAAACCATTTTGTGCTAGGATAGTTTCGACCAAATTGGCTATGTTATTTTGCCCAGCAAAATTATTATTCTCGACATTTCTAACTACATCATCAGCATTTTGGTTCCTATTTACCAACACAATTCCAGGATTTTGTTCGACCTGGGGCAAAGCCTGTTGTTGTGCCTGAATTTGCACCTGTGGTTCGGCCACTGGCACTGGTTGTTGGACTTGGTTTATGGGATTTACAACATTATTTGGGGCAAGCATAATGGCATTATTTGGTGCTTGTGCAATTTGCAAAGGCACCACATTCTGAATTTGGGGAACTTGTTGATTATGGGCATGAGGAGCCCCAAAGAAATCAGCAATTCTTCCCATTTGATTTGCCAACAATTGATAACTTTGGTTAGTATTTTGAATTAATGAGTTAAATACTGTACCAATTTGTTGTGTTAGCATATTTACCATGTCATGATTACTCTCATCCATTTGTTGCCTTAAAGCATTCAAGGCATTGTTGGTTAATGATGGATTGCCATTTCGAGTAGCAGAACCAGAAACTATCTGATTATTAGGCACAAATACGCCTGGTGCCGACTCTGTGAACAATGATGCACTTGTTTGCAAACCCTGCATCATACTGGTAGGCATACCATATGGGTAGTTCCTACTTGTGCCCTGACCCACATATTGGGAAAAGGGTAATGAGAAAGTAGAAGAACTAGCGCCACCCCCATTAACATTTGTTCTATTTGGAGAGAAATTTCCCTCCATAGCATGGGAAAGGGTCAAGATAGGTTCTGTAGTGGTCGAAGGTACCACTGTAGACGTTGGCATTGTCATTGTGGCACTTACCACGGAAGATATTGGGGCGGAAACTGTCGCCCCACTAGCGTTGGGCACAATCTCACTGATTACAGGAGAGATTATGGCCTCAGAAACGCTCGAAGCGGTTGATACATTCGAACCGTTATTATTATTGTTTCCGTTTGGATTTTCCATGTTTTGTCTTGGGTTACTTCTGGGTGGTGGTCTAACCATTTCAGGGAGTAATTTCCCGTTCCTCAAAAGCATACACTACACAAGAGCCTTTGGAAACAATACACAAAATGCAGAACAAATTAACTACACAAACTTTGAAGAAATTTAAACGTAAAGCACACAGTCCCACTGGGCGTGCCAATTTGTTTACTGTGAAATTTGGTAAACAACGCTAGTTTGATTATTACAAGAGAGATCAACTAGTAAATCTCGGGACATAGTGCTTTTGTTTATATTTTCAAAGTAAATGATATTCATTATTGTTCTTATGTTGATAAAGTGTTGCTTTTTATGTTTTAATAACTTGAAATGCAAGAAAGAATGTTTATTCAATTGAATAAACAGAGTGGGAGAAAAGAGTCGAAATAAAGATTAAACAAGATGAAGATTGAAATACTGTAAATTTGCATTCAAATGTAAATGTTTACAGAGAAATAAATGGTACACATTGCATACATTTTTCCTTTCGAACTCGTTTCTCTCGTTAGCATGGGTACTTTGAGTTTTATCAGGATTTCTGAATAATGATTGTGACCCCTTTTTCGATCACATAACTAGGCTATTTATAGACACTAATTCCTAACTGCTACTAACGCCTAAATAACTACAGAGAGGACGCGTGTCTTGACACGTATTTTGAATTTGAATCCTTTCTTATCTTCTGAGTTAGCCGTTGTTTCCATCGAAGTCGAAGTGCCAACGCTTTTCCTTGAATATTTTGCTAAGTCCATAAGTTACTTTTGCTCACTAGCTGCTTCGACCCTAATGACGCTTCGACCAAATCGAAAGGATCTTGAAAGAAAGAAAATACGCATTTAAATGCAACGTTCCATAACAGAACATTTATTACATGTTCATGCATGATTAATCATTAAACTCATTGGCCCTAAAAACCAAACGTATTTAATATTTAATGATTATCAAAATAATTATATTATTAAACATAATTATTTTATGTATGCATTTAGAACATATTTTTACTTAGTAAAAATATGGGCTAACAGATGGTTTCCCAACCATCTCAGAGCATGACAATGAGGAGGTAATTAAAAATTTTCTGGAAATGGTAAGAAGAGAAACTGGTGTAAAGGTTGACAGGAGTATGGTGGTGGATGTACCAGATTGTGATATCTTCAATGGTCCCAAGGATATCACAAGGTCAAGAAGAAAGCCTATTGTCTTTGAACAAGCTATGATTGAGGAATGATCAAAAGGGCATAATGAAGAATCTGGGCATAACAGTATAGATGAGATGGTTGAGACTGCTGCTGAAGAAGTCTCTAAGACTCAAGAAGCTAAAGCTGCTGAGGTAGTCCCAGAGGCAAATGTTGAGAAGGAGAGGAGAAGCAAGAAAAGGAATGAGAGGCCTCCAGCTACTGAGGATGATCAAGCTGTCAGAGCCCCTAAAAGAACCAAGATCAAAGCTAAAAGGATTCCTAACAAAGCTCCTCCTAAAGGTAACATCTCTGTAGCTCAAGATTTACCTTCTCCTAGCCCAACCATAGATTTATCAAAACATATATCCATGATCCTGCCTAACCAAAAACACAAAACAGTTCTTGTTTCATCATCATCATCTTCATCAGAAAGTACTCTTTCTGACTACAGCAGTGATACTACAGAAGTCCTTAGAAAATCTGCAAGAAAACTCAGATCATTCAAGCAAAAGACCCCTCAGAAAACCAGAAATAATCCACCCAAGGAAGTTGTTGCTGAAGACACTTCCATCTTAGACCACCTCACACCACACCTTTCTGGTGATGCATTCACTCACTTTAATCTGAATTCACCAAATCACCCCATAAATAAATTCCTGAATGTAACTACTGAACCACCACAAGAACCATCAGTTCAAGAACCTCCAACAACCATTGTTCAAACACCACCCTCTCCCATTGTTGCTCCTGAACAGGAAAATCCAAACACAGAAATCAATTCTGAACCTGAGACATAACAACAACCTCAGAATGATGACATATCACTATCAAAACCTCTCACTCCACAACTTGAACAAAACAATTCTGAACCACAAAAAGCCCTTTCTGAACAAAATCAACATCCACCTTCTGACCAATGTGATGACATTCCCTCTGATAATCAAGAGCATCACATCTCAAATGAACCCACACCTTCTGAACCAATTACCAACAACACACTTTCATCATCTTCTCCCATTTTTGGTCCTGTTTACAAACCTCTGACCAAAGATGAATTAATCTTACCTGTTGATTTCGCTCTACCCATTCTTGAGAGTATGTTAAAAGATGCTATAAACATTGATGATGATGTGATAACACTCTCTCTGAACCAAACCATTGACCTGAGCAAATCAAAATACTCCCTCTCAAAAGAAAAAGACCTGAACCCACCATTGCCTTTGACAAAAATCAACCCTTTTTCAATTCCAATTCTGAACCCAATCTTGAGCTATTAGACAATGCTATTAGTATTAGTCTTAAGAGGTTCAAAAGCATGGAGGAAGAGGTACTGATTTTTCCCTCAGATGTTGACAGTAAGATCAGGGAATTGGAGGATAAGTTCAGTTAGTCTTTGAAGCTTCTGGGAGATCATATGAAGGGTAAGATTGAAGGAAGAGGAATGAATGCACTGAATCAGACAATGCATGCTGAAGAGGTCTCTCATGCTCTTAAGCTCACCAACTACAATCATGAGGAAGAGTGTCAACGTCTGGAACTTTTGGCTGCTGTGAATGAAAGTGTCAGTACATCACTTGAAGCAGCTGAAAGGTTAGCTGAAGAGGAAGCAAGGTATGCCAGAATGATAATTGATGCTGAGCAGGCTAGGATAGCTGCTGAAGTAGAGCGTAAGAGACTTGCTGATCAAGAAGCTCTCAAGTTGTTAGTGGAGAGAGCTCATCATATTGCTGTGATTGAGACTCACAAGATAAATGAGAATCAAGCAACTGGTGAGGATCACATTATGGTTGATCAGAACCTTGATGAGAACAATGCTGACAAAGGTAAAACTCCAATAGTTGACACTACTCCTCCAAGATCTCCACCAAGACTTGTCCAAGGCTCTCCTTCATCTGCCATACCTCCAGCTATACAATTGGCTCTGGATGAAATAATTATTTCTATCTTTTGTTTAAATGAATTAATTGATTATCCATGCTTGATTGTCTGTGTATCTGATTGTGTGTGTTAATTTTATTTTTTGTTTTTTCATAATTAAAATATATTCATTACTTATGTCTGGTACTCTTGTGGCTACTGAACCTAGAGCAAGGTGTTGCATAACATCTTGGTTTTTTTAAACTTATATATTTGGATTTTCAAAACCTAAGGTTCCCCCACATCAGTACTCCTGCTTACTCATGAAATAGCTTCTTAGTATTATAGACTGTTTAACAGTGGGGCACCAATACCGAATGAGGTGTGTCTGGTAACTGGTTTTCTGACATTTGTTAGTGAATATAAGAAACATGCAAAGAAAATAAACAATTTAACAGCAAGAAAGTTTTATTATTATTATTAATGCAAAGTCTTTATTACATTGATAGTGAGAACACTACTTAGACTCTACATCTGAGTTAGCCTCTGACTCATCTTTCTTGGGCTCTTCTGGTTTTGAATCCCCAGCAGTGTTTGCATCAGAAAGATAGTCAAGCATGGCTTGGTGAACCTCAGCCAGATACTCTGAGTAGGGTTTCTCAGGATCATATGTTCTTAAGAACTCTGCATAGTCAGAGTCTGTTTCTCCAGACTCTGTTAAATTTATCACTTGCTTGGTTGTTTCCTTTGCTTTCCTGTTTCTTCTTGGGCGTGAAGATGTGGCTTCCTTCTTGATCTCTTTGTTTGATCCTGGAGCCTTCTTCATTTCTAACTTTCAATTGTATGCTTGTAAATATTCTTTGATTATTCGTTGTGAATAAAATGAGAAGAATTACTTCCTTTTATAATGCTCTCAACCTCTCTTGTCTACCTGGTAATCAGCAAAGTTCATTTAATTGAACATGGTTGTAACCACTTCTTGACTTGACTGTATTGAGGAATGCGTTATTTGACTTATTTTTTCGTTTTTCGTTACTTTTTGATTAATGACAAAAGGGGGAGTAAGAATAGCGTTAAAATTGATAATAATTGATTCCATTACTATGCAAGAATCTGAAACTGTTATGTTTATGCATCTTGAATCAATTTCTATCCCTTGTTTTAATGTCATTGATTCTGAATCTTATTGAAAGGGGAGATAATTTTAAATTTCAAACACATTTTCATAGATAAAATTAGAGAAGCTTGCAAACCTTCTCTGAATATTATCAGACTCTGAAGGAAGAGCTTACAAACCTCTGCCTCTTAGAGTTAAATATGAAAATTTATTTCAAGTTAATAAATTAACTCTTAAACTGCTTTAATTAATTATGGATAAGACTTAGGGGGAGCTTACAAACCTAACCCTATGGATTATCAGACTCAGGGGGAGCTTGCAAAGCTTTGAAACCTGAAGTCAACATAAATAATTAAAGCAACAACAATTGAATTTTAATGCTTTAGTTTGTCATCATGAAAAAGGGGGAGATTGTTGGAACAAAGTGGGTCTGACATAAATCCCTAGTAATTTAATTGGTTTTGATGATAACAAAGTATTAAAATTGCAATTGAAATTACTAATGTTTATTCTAGTGTGCAGAATTAAAGGTTAAAATTCACTCAGAAGCACTATGAATAAAAGCAGAGAAGCCAAGCTAAGAAGCTATGAAAGTACATCACTATTCATCAGAAGCTTAAAATTCAAGGTCTGAAGAAAGTGGCTCTGAGGACAAAAGCTAGGCTCTGAAGGATTCAGTAGCTGAGGACCTTAAGAAGCTACACTACAGACTCTGAAACAAAAGGAATTTGCGTCACTCAAGAACTGACAGAATCAGAACCAATGATTGAAGAATAATCTTCTTTAGGACTATGTCACATCCACAGGAAGGAATATTCGTTGGTACAACGTTAATCTTATCCATAAGTGGAGCGCAATTGAGGATTGTACGACTGTACTATTATTACTCAAAATGGTTGAGTGATGATTCAAATTGCAAGATAGTGGAATTGGATTTCATTACCAAAGAAGGCAATGTACAACTATCCTTTGTACGATCAACTTCCAGCTGGCATCTTATCTCTATGCAACGGTCATCACACTCCATTCAAGTATAAATAGAAGACTCAAATGGAGAAAATGACTATTGTTCTATTACTGCGTTTAAGACTCTGAAACTTTCTAACATTCAAGAACCTATCTGTCATTCTTAGTCTTAAAGCAAATCTGCGTTGTATTTTGTAAACACCTCTGATAGTATATCAAGTGTCCATTAACAATCATTCTTAGACTTTAAGTTTGTTTGTGAAGTCTCTCGTTTAGTGAAACTTGAGCATTTGAGAAGTCTCTTGCAAGTGTGCTTGAGCAAGTTGTAATCGTGTGAGATTATAGTGAAAAACTCTTGTTAGTAACAAGGGGACTGGACGTACTCTCAACTTGTGAGAGGAACCAGTATAAATTCTGTGTCTTTCTTTCTCTCTCTCAGCACCTCTTTTATTTTGTGTTTAAATCCGCTGCAAACTTGTTTTTATTTGAGAAAAAGATTCAATTTTTAAAACACAATTCAACCCCCCATTCTTGTGTTTTTCCACCTTCAAATGTCCACACCATGGTATTCCAGTCTTTATTCAGCTTGAAACATTTTACAATGGTTTAACACCTTCATCAAGGAATATGTTGGATGCATCATCTGGAGGAGCTTTGCTTTCTAAGTCTTATACTGAAGGATTCGACCTTATTGAGAGTATCACAGCAAATACCTACCAATGGCCTACCATCAGAGCAAACCCTGCATCCAACACTTCAAGAAAACCAGCTGGAGTGCATGAAGTCAGTGAAACTACAACCCTAGCTGCTCAGATTGCTCAGATCCACAATATGATGAAAACTCTGCTCACGCCACCTGCTTTGCCTGCGGTTGCCTCTGAGCCCGTTAATGTAGTGTCAGGATCGGCAGAAGTAGCTTGCGTTTACTGTGGTGGAGCTCACTTGTATGAATAATTTCCTGCAAATCCTGTCTCTGCCAACTATGTAAATAACTTCAACAAAAACAACAACCCATATAGCGAGCGCTATAATCCTGGCTGGAGGAATCATCCTAACTTCCCTTGGGCGAATGCTAAAAATCAACAAAAAGCACCTGTTGTACCTCCAGGGTACTCTGCACAGAATAACAGTCAACTGGAGGTAATACTGAAAAGCTTCATGCAAGAGACAAAGAATTTCACAGCAGAGGCAAAGAACCAAAACTTATCCCAAGGAGTTAGCATAAAAAATCTGGAGAATCAAGTAGGGCAAATAGCCACTGCTCTCACTCAAAGGACTAGTGGAAGTTTGCCCAGCACTACTGAAGCACCTGCCTCTACTTCAAAGGACAAAGGAAAAGAAACTTGCAAGGCCATTACCTTGAGAAATGGGACAGAGTATGAAGGACCTAGCATGGGGACTATTGTTAATGAAGAAGCTCAAGAGAGATTAGCTGAAGATTCAACTGTCACCTTGGCAAATCAATAGTTATCCCTGTTGGAACAAAAGAGGTTCTGACATGACCCAATTAAGTTTTGATGATAACAAAGGTATTAATATACAATAGGGTATACTAATTATTTACTCTAGTGTGCAGATATATAAGCTAAAATTTTATATTCACTATGAGTACATTTGAAGCTCCGAAATGGGAAGCAAATTTTGACCAGAACATGCTCATCAGAAGATGCAATGTCAAGTCTCTTCAGAAGCTGCATATCAGAGGCTACGTCATCAGAAGCTATGTTTTGAACACATCATGTTCTGATGCTTGCAGTGAAGACCGTTTTGTCAGAAGAACATTCTCTGCTACAATGATTGAATTTCATCATACTCTGACAACACAAAAGCTGGAGAATCAACCTTATCCACAGAATAGTAACGTTAGTACTATTGTACGAACCTTTTACCAGAATTGGACGAATCTTCATTCCCAAGTTTGGTCGTACACAAAGGTTACCTGATATGGTTCAAGATCGTACTATTACCTGCTGGCGCAATCTCCTGCAACGAATTCAAATTCAAGACGCTCCACCCTCTACTATAAATAGAGATGGTAGTGAAGTTTTGTGTACAACAACATTGAACAATTTTGAAAGAGCTGTTACTCTACAAAAATCATCCTGTGCACAAAACAACTTGAATACAACTTGAACTCATTTAAAAATCCAAAACTCAAGCTTCAGCTTCTGATTCATACAGTTGTTGAACCTTAGATTTCTTTTATTATGAATCTAAGATTAGTCTTGTCATTGAGTTGTATTTTACTTATTCTTTTGAACATTGATTTGTATATCAGTGTTCACATACTCTGTTTTTCTTGTAAAGTTGTTTGAAGTCTCTTGCTTGTGTGCTTGAGCAAAGGAAGTCTCTTGTAAGTGTTACTTGAGCATTGGAAGTCTCTTGCCTGCGTGCTTGAGCAATTGTAATCTTGTTTGATTATAGTGAACTCCCTTGGAAGTGCAAGGGGACTGGACGTACTCTCGGTTTGTGAGAGGAACCAGTATAAATCTCTGTCTCTATCTCTCTTACTCTCATACCTTTTAAGTTGCTGTTTGATTGTGTTTTGTTTTCTAAACCGCTGCAAACTCTGATAAGTTTTTATAACTTAGAAGAAATTTTCAAACTACCCAAAACACAATTCAACCCCTCCTTCTTGTATTTTTCACACCTTCAATTGGCATCAAGAGCCCGGTTCTGTTTTTATCACCTAACAGTGAGAAAGTTTCTTGTTGAAAAAGACTATGACTGACGCATCTGCAAGTGTGAACATGAAAGCAGTTTCTCATGACTATGATGTAGAAGATAAGACAAACAACAAAGCACCAAAGTTCAATGGAGATGCTTCTACTTTTTCCTGGTGGAAAGATAGAATCTACAGTCATCTTATTGGTTTAGATGATGAGCTTTGGGACTTGGTTGAAGAAGGGGTAACTTTTCAAGGACTTGATGAAAAGGGAAAGTTATCTGTTGAAGAAAGAAAGAAGTTCACTCCTACAGACAAGAAGGCTTACAAGAAACACCACAAGGTCAAGGATCTCCTTATTGGTTGTATAACTCATGATGAATATCTCAAGATCACAGACAAATCCACTGCTAAAAGTATTTATGACTCCTTATGTTCCACATATGAAGGGAACAAACAGGTTCAAGAGGCAAAGGCTACTCTTTTGATTCAACAGTATGAACTCTTTAGAATGAATGATGATGAGAATATTGAATCTATCTATTCTAGGTTCAAAATTCTAGTGGCTGGTCTCCAAGTTCTGAAGAGAAGCTATACAACATCTGATCATGTAAGAAAGATTCTGAGAAGCTTACCTTCAAGGTGGAGGCCTAAGGTAACAGCTATTCAGGAAGCTAAAGATTTGGACACACTTGGCTTGAAGGAATTGATAAGTTCACTCATGAGTCATGAGATTGAACTATCTTCTGATGAGCTTCAGAAGAAACTAAAATATGTGGTCTTGCCATCCATTTCAGTTTCATCTAAGGCTCTGAAAGCCAAAGTTGTAGAATCTGAAGCAGAGGAATCTTTCATAGATGACCAAGAAGATGGATCAGATGATGATGTCTTTGCACTCTTGTCCAAGAAGTTTCAAAAGTGGTCAGTAAGGAAAGGCAAAAATTTCCCAAGCACAGGATTTGGATCAAGGAACAACACAAGCAAAGAGAAGAAGGATGACACAAATTTAATTTTCAATTGTCATAAGCCTGGACACTTTATGGCTGATTGTCCTGAACTCAACTCCAAGGGTAAAGGGAGAAAAAGTACTATCAAGAACAAAGCCAAGAAGAGTCTGATGGCAACATGGGAAGATATCAATGAACTATCAAAGGATGAAGACTCTGAGGAAGCAAACCTAGCACTTATGGCCACTGGTGAGTCAGACGATGAAAATGATTCAGAGTCTGACACAGACAATATTGATGAGGTAATCTCTAAAATGTCTAGCACTCAAATGACTAAAGCTTTGAAAGATGTTATGGTGAAGTACATGGAAAAGTTGAGTGAGCTAGATTTTTGTAAACAAAAATTGAAGCTGCTCAATGATAATCTCAACCAGACTCAAGCAAACTATCAAAAATCTCTTAAAACAATTAAAGTGCTTGAGACTGGATGTAGAACATGTCACAAACCCTATGATGAGTATGAAATTTCTCTTCAAGAGTTTGTTCACCATTACATAGACAAAACTAGGATAACTTCCGTAATTCATGGTGGGCTTAGCAATTATTATAAAAGACAACGACTTGGTTCCCTTACATCTTCTGATGTGGGGAAATCAAACAACCCTGTCTTGTTGAGCAAGTCACCCTCTGAATCTTATTCAAACTTTACTAAGGGTATCTCAGAACCTCTGACTGTGTCTGGTACTCTTGTGACCTTGGAACCACAAGATAAGGTATCAGAAGATAACTCATCTTCTGAACCTAAGTCTTCTAAAATCCAGGTTCCCCTCTCCTCAGTACCCATGTCTACTCAAGTTAAAGCTATCAGAGTACCAAAGCCTGTTGATAAGCGGGGCACTAGTACTTCTAAAGCAAACTTGGTAACTGGTTCTCTAACACACTCAAGAGGAAAGTCTAGAGACAACATAAGCCTAAATCATTTTCTAAAGGCTCAGTTGACTCCATATCTTCTGAATACTCTAACAAGAAGAATAAGACTCTCAAAACTAACCAAAATGGACCCATCAGAGTATGGGTACCAAAATCTGAAATAGTGTATGTTGCAGGTATGCACCCAAAGAAGAAAAGAAAGCTCATGGTATCTAGACAGTGGTTGCTCACGTCACATGACAGGAGACAAGCTCTTATTCCACACCCTGAATCAGCAAGAGGGAGGAACAATAGGGTTTGGTGGCAACCAGAAGGGAAAGATCATTGGTATAGGTAAAGTTGGTAATTCTTCATTGTCAATTTCTGATGTTTGGTTAGTAGATGGACTACATCATAATTTACTTAGCATAAGTCAATTGTGTGATAGTAATTATGATGTCATGTTTAATAAGGATTCATGTACTGTAATCAGAAGCTCTGACCAATCTATTGTTTTTAAGGGTAATAGAAAAGGCAATGTTTATAAAGTCAACTTTTCTGATTTAAAGGAACAACAAGTGCTTTGTCTTTTGACACTGAGTGATGAAAAATGGATTTGGCACAAAAGATTAGGTCATGCTAACTGGAGGTTAATCTCTAAGCTAATCTTGTCAGAGGTCTTCCAAAAATTAAATATCACTCAAACTCACTTTGTGGTTCCTGTCAAAAAGGGAAAATTGTCAAAAGTTCCTATAAGAACAAGAACATTGTCTCTTCTACCAGACCCTTAGAACTATTACATATTGATCTCTTTGGACCAGTTAGCACTGCTTCAATCAATGGTAAGAAGTATGGATTAGTCATAGTGGATGATTATAGTAGATGGACTTGGGTTAAATTTCTGAGAACTAAAGATGACACATATGAGGTGTTTAGCATCTTCTGTACCCAAATTCAAAATGAAAAGGATTCCAAGAGTTTGAAAGTGAGAAGTGATCATGGTGGTGAATTTGAAAATGAACCTTTTGAAAAAAATTGTGAGGAACATGGAATTCTCCATGAATTCTCTTCTCCTAGAACTCCACAACAAAATGGAGTTGTAGAAAGAAAGAATAGATCTTTACAAGAAATGGCACGCACCATGAAGCATGAAAATAATTTAGCAAAATTCTTTTGGGCAGAAGCTGTTAACACTGCTTGTTATATTCAAAATAGAATCTATATAAGACCTATTTTGAACAAAACAACATATGAACTCTTTAAAGGAAGAAAACCCAATATTTCTTATTTTCATCAATTTGGCTGTACATGTTACATTCTCAATAATAAAGTCCATCTTAAGAAATTTGACTCTAAAGCCTGTAAGGGTATCTTCATTGGATACTCTGAACGCTCTAAGTCATACAGAGTGTATAATTCTGAAATTAATACAGTGGAAGAATCAATGCACGTAAAGTTTGATGATAAAGAGCCTGATGATAAAAAGTCAGAGCCTGTTAAAGATTTGTCAGGTTCTGATGAATCAGAAGATGAAGTTCCAGAGTATGATAACTACATAGAACCTGTAGAAGACTCTGAAACTCAAGAAGCTACACCTTCTGATGATGCTCAAGAACATCAAACTAATGATGATAACTCTAAAGCAACTGAAATCCCAAGAAACACATTCAAATACAAATCATCACATCCTGAAGAGCTCATCCTTGGAAACAAGAATAGTCCAAGAAAAACAAGGTCAAACTTCAGAGATGAAGAATCATTGTTTGGATTAGTATCCTTGATTGAACCAAAAACAACAAATGAAGCTCTCTCAGATGATGTTTGGATAGTTGCTATGGAAGAAGAGTTAAATCAATTCAAGAGAAATTATGTGTGGGATCTGGTACCCAAACCCAAGCACAAGAACATTATTGGAACAAAATGGGTATACAAAAACAAATTGAATGAACAAGGTGAAGTGACAAGAAACAAAGCAAGACTTATTGCACAAGGATACAGTCAACAAGAAGGAATTGACTTCACTGAGACATATGCTCCAGTAGCTAGACTGGAAGCAATCAGGTTACTTTTATCTTATGCAGTCAACAATGATATCACACTATATCAAATGGATGTTAAAAGTGCATTTCTTAATGGTGTTATTTCTGAAGAAGTATATGTCAAACAACCTCCTGTATTTGAAGATTTAGCAAATCCAGACCATGTGTTCAGACTAAAGAAATCACTCTATGGACTCAAACAAGCTCCCAGAGCTTGGTATGAGAGACTGAGTACTTTCTTAGTTAACGATGGTTTTGAAAAAGGTCAAGTTGACACTACACTATTTAGAAAAACACTAAAGAAAGACATTTTGATCATTCAAATTTATGTTGATGATATCATCTTTGGATCAACTAATGCCACTTTGTGCAAGAATTTCTCTAAGCTTATGCAGGATGAATTTTAGATGAGCATGATGGGAGAATTGAAGTTCTTTCTTGGAATTCAGATAAATCAAACAAAGAAAGGAACATTCATTCATCAATCAAAATATATAAAAGATCTTCTGAAGAAATTCAATTTGGAAGATTGCAAACCCATGAACACTCAATGCATCCTACATCAAGCTTAAGCAAAGAAGAATCTGAAGGCAAAGTTGATCAGAAACTCTATCGAGGTATGATTGGATCTCTTCTCTATCTAACTGCATCAAGACCTGATATTTTATTCAGTGTATGTTTGTGTGCAAGATTTCAATAAGATCCTAGAGAATCTCATTTCACTGTTGTGAAGAGAATCTTTAGATATTTGAAAGCTACTTGTAACGTTGGATTACTGTATCAGAAATCCAATGACTACAAACTGATTGGATTCTGTGATGCTTACTATGCTGGTGATAAAATTGAAAGAAAATCCACCAATGGAAATTGTCAATTCATTGGTGAGAATTTGATTTCTTGGGCCAGTAAAAGGCAAACCACCATAGCTATGTCTACAGCAGAAGCAGAATACATATCAGCAGCAAAATGTTGTACACAACTACTTTGGATGAAATATCAATTAGAAGATTATCAAATTAGCAGTAACAATATTCCTTTATATTGTGATAATACTGCAACCATTCACCTTTCCAAAAATCCCATTTTACATTCAAGAGCTAAGCATATTGAGATTAAACATCATTTCATAAGAGTCTATGTTCAAAAAGGTGTAATTGATCTTAAGTTCATTGAAACAGAAAATCAATGGGTTGATATCTTTACAAAACCCTTGGCTGTTGAACGTTTTGATTTTATCAAAAAGAATTTGAAAATGATGGAAATCTCTGATTAGCTGAAACTCTGATGAAAAATTGGTTTTTGTAAGGATCTAATAGTTATCAGAAGCTGAGACCATCAGAACCTTCTATATCAGAAGTTGTGATGAGATCATCTTCTGATGTACTATCAGACTCTGTTAAAGAGATGGCTCTGGCGTGTAAGTAAAAACTTTTTGTAAAAACGGTTCGTTTTTCTCTTAACTTACGTGTCAGTTATTTAATAAACTTCTAATACGCGTGTCCTGTTGCAAGTGGACAGAGAAGTTGGTTTATGATGATTAGCGTTTTAATCCCTATTTGTAATAGGTAAAAGACTCTGCTACCCCTATGTGTCTGTACTTTGTTTTTGCGTGAAACTTTCTGAAAAACTGGCACACCAGTACACGATGTTGTACACGATGTTACAACACTGTTGACCGCTTTAATGAACAGATAATGCAAATAATAAATAGTGCAAAATTAAACAAACACACAGTGATTTGTTAACCCAGTTCGGAGCAAAACGCAACCTACATCTGGGGGATACCAATCCAGGAGGAAATCCACTAATAGCCCTAGTTCAAAGTCTTACAGCAAACTCCTCGTTTACAACTTATCACCTAGCAACTATCCTTATGTCCTTCTACCTAGGAACTCCTAGGTATGAGTTCCCAACTCACTCCTTAAGCTCAATAGTACAGACAGCACTATTGTTAATTCAACCACTATGATGGAGACACTCTCCTAGACACTAGATTACTCTTACCTAAAGGCTTCGAGCAATACACAATCACTAAGATCCAAACTCCTTGCTTAAAAGCTTTGGAGAGGACACACACACAACAACGATCTCCTTGCTTAAAAGCTTCAGAGACAATTGTGATTACAACTCAAAGAACACACAGTCCTAAGCTTGCATCAAAGAGATACAAGAAAGGCTCACAAAACACAAGCACACACACGAATCCTAATACGGCTAGACTCAACAATAACGCTTGAACAACTGCCTCAATTAGGGTTTCGTCCTTCAATATATAGCTGGTTAATTTGGGCTTCAGTAGTTTTTTCCTATGAGAAAGATCCAGCTCACATAATAAAATAAAACCATATCTTAACAAGATACGTTTAGAAAATATAATTCTTCAATATTAATTCCCAAAACAATCTCTGAGTGAAAGATATGTTTAGGAAATAAAACTTCCTTGATGCACAAGCCAAGAACTGATATATAAGAGAAAAGATCTTCTCTAAAAATAAAACCCGCGCGCATTAAATGCTGCCGCCAGCTGGCGTGCTCACGTCAGGTAATGATGTTGTAACATTTCTTACCACATCCTGCTTAAGCATAGTTTTACCAAAATGCAGCCAACATCAAATAGTCAACAAACTCCCCCTTTGGCAAATTTTTGGCTAAAATAACTTGGGATCACACAGACAAGCTACAAAGATACATACATCACTAACACTTCTTCACATCAACATAAACACACAAAAGAAGAGAAGCGTAGCACATCTTCAAAAATAATTTCCAAACATACTCCTTCATGGAAAACATTAGATCAGAATTCAGTCGTATCTTTTGAGCACATCAGAGGCATACAACAGCAGAAGCACATAAAACTACATCGCCTTAAGTGATCACAAACATAAGCATGGATGACACAAACCAAATGTTTCAACATCACATACAACATCTCCCCCTGCATCACATACATAGTACTCCCCCTGAAATGATGCTTGGTAGACTAACACATAGGATCATGCATATCATTCAGGCACTAACACATAGGCATATCATAGCAGAGCATTTCAGCACAGAACATCTTACCAGAAAAAAATTATACTACCACTACCAGAGTACCATGCATCTACCAGCTACCACATACAAACAACTACTACCAGAGAACATGTGGAAACAAATGTTGTAACTTTCTACTCCCCCTTTTTACCACAAATTTGACAAAGATGCTTTTGGGAGCCAAAATAGAGTAGTAGCAGCACAGATCACAGAGTACTAAGTACTATTACATCCAAATGCACTAGGGAGTGCTTAAAATATCCAGGGCATAGCCCAACAGAACAGAAGTACCAGAATTACAACCAGAAAGAAAAATAACAAAATAACATCAGAAATGGGGAATAACACACCCATCAAAAATCAGCACTAGAGTCTGAGAGCTCCAGCTCCTCAGTGTCTCCATCATCATCATTAGCACCAGCAGTTCCTCCTTCTTGATCATCCTGCACCTGCTCACCCTCTTCAGCCTCTTCCTCTTGCTTGAGAGCCACAATGACCTTCTCAAGGCTCTTCTTCTTCTCATCAAGAGCTTGGCAAGCTGCTTCCAAGGAGGCTATCATTTCTTTCCTACTCATTGAGCCAGAACCAGCAGATACACCAGAGGGAGCAACACTAGAGGGACCAGCAAATTCAATATCTGCAGCATGCTTCCCTTCAAACAATCTAGGGTGAAAGTCAAGAGGAGATTCCCTCTTACTCACCTCATCATCAGCAGATAAAATAGTGGGGTGTTGTGCAAGAATGATGCTACAGATTAAGGATGGAAAAGCTATAGGCATTCTAACAGCCCAAGACTTAGCATGTTGCACAGTTTCATCAAAGATATGAGCTCCATAGTTAAACACAGAGCTAGTCCCAACAGAGTAAATAAACCTAGCTAAACATGTAGCTATATCTGAAGTATGGGTAGTGGGAACCCAATTTGCAGTACCAATCCTATTAAGGATGGCATATTTTACAGAGAGCATGACAGAGGGCACTTTACCTTTCATTGGCCAAACCTTGACCTGGTTAGCTGTGATGGTCTTGCAGACCTGATTGTTTGTCACCTCCAATTCAGCATAACCATCTTCCTTATTCCCCAAAAACTTGTTGATAATAGCTGGTGAAAAATGAACACATTTACCTCTCACATATACCTTGTGGTGCTCTTTGCTTAGAGGATTGTCACAATCTTCAGGTATGTTGACCAAGAATTCCTTGACCAACTTTTCATAGCATTCACCTAGGCCAGACACAGTCTTCATCAACCCTGCCTTCTCAATGAGAGCAATAATCTCCTTTTGCTCCAAGGCTTCATCACTTAACTCCCTCTCCAGAGCCAACCTTCTATTTGCCACAAACTTCCACTTCTGAGCACTCTCAATGAAATGGAATGAAATGTTGTCCATGGGGACATCAGGAACATTTTGGGGAATAATCCTTCCACCAATTTTCTTCTTACCAGTAGACATAATGTTTGGCACATCATGTACCACATCAAGATCTGGAATAGCAGCTCTGCGAAATTTCTTTTGACTTTTCTTCTTAGAAGGGGACACAATGTTGGAAACAATGGGTGGCACATCCTCCTCCACTTCATAGTCAGAGTCACCAACTTCAGCTTGTTTTCTTTTCCCACTCTTCTTCTTCTTTTCACTAGCAATCTCAACTTTGCTAGGCTTTCTACTGGGGCCAATCATCTTCTTCTTCTTAGATGGGGTTGCCTTAGCTACAACCTCAACCATCACATCAGCATCCTTCCCTTTCCTATTTCTCAACCTTCTTGCAATGCTACCTCCTGCCACTTCACTTATAGTTTGATCTAAATCTGTCATAGCATCCACATCAACTATATCATTATCTCCTGACATGGCATTGTCAGTAGAAGGTATCTCTGTAGTGTTTTCAGCAGTAACATTGTCATCAACAGGTGTTTCATCAACCTGTTGTGCAGCATCTTCTTTATTCTGAGAGACAGGATTCTCTCCATTTGCATCAGTACCAATCAACTAATCATCAGCCTAATCTTGAGCATTTACATCATCATCACCTATATCTGGTGTAGGTTCATCTTCTGCCAAGGATGTGGTAACATCCGGCGCAACATTGGGCTTTGGAACGGTATCCTTCAAGGAGTTCAAGGCTTCCTCCACATCCTTATCATTCAGTGATTCTTCTGCATCAGGCGAATCCTGAACAATTCCTTCTCCCACAGTATCAGACACAGTAGTGTTATCACCAGTGACCCCTTTTTGAATTTCTAGGGTTTCAGCAACAACATTAGGATTCCCTTTTTCTTTCTCAGCACTCAGATCAGAAGCAAGGTTGTCAGGTGCTTCCACATGCGATTCAACATTTTTCTCAGCAACATCATCAAGGTATAACTCTTGCATGGTGTGGATCGACTTCGATTTGGAGTTTGATCCTTTCTTTTTCGAAGTTTTCTTTGAAACAGAGGACGAAGACCCTTTGGTTTTCTTCGATTTTGGAGTTTTGAATGTTGAGGGCCTCTTTGCGGTGGTTTTATTTGGTTTAGGATTGAGAGCTGAGGCAAAAGAGGGGTGAATGGTGGTGATGGGGGTAGCATCAATGGGAGATGAGGAAGGTGATTCAGTGGATTTCATGGGAGAAGTGGTGTTTGGTGATTGAGACATGATAGTAGTTAGAGATTTTGAGTAGCGAAGTTGAATGAAGATGAATGAGGAGTTCGAACGGTTTGGGAGGTTAGAGAGATAGTGGAATTCAGAAAGGGAATATTTGAAAATAGATTTGGTAAAGAAACATGATTACCTTGTTTATCGTGCAGCACAAGGATTGGAGAGAGTATAATAACTGCTGCATATCTCCCTCCAAATAACTGTAATTGCTACAGATCTTCAAATAGGCAAATCCCTAATTTGCCCCTCAAATTTTCAAATTGAACTGCATCAAGTGCTTTGGTGAAGATATCAGCCACTTGATCCTTAGTTCCTACATGCTCCAGTGTTACAACTTTATTTTCCACTAGATCTCTGATGAAGTGATGGCGAATATCAATGTGTTTGGTTTTGCTGTGTTGAACAGGATTTTTTGAAATATTTATGGCGCTCAAATTGTCACAGTACAACGTTATAACATCTTGTTCCACATCATATTCCTTCAGCATCTGCTTCATCCAAACAAGTTGAGTACAACTACTTCCAGCAGCTATATACTCTGCCTCAGCTGTAGATAGGGCCACACAATTTTGCTTCTTGCTGAACCAAGATATAAGATTACTTCCTAGGAAGAAGCACCCACCAGATGTGCTTTTCCTATCATCAGCACTACCAGCCCAATCAGCATCACAATATCCACATAACTTTGAATCTTCACAATGTGAATACATCATTCCATAATCACATGTACCATTGACATATTTCAAAATCCTCTTGACTTGATTGAGATGGCTTACCTTTGGTTCTGACTGGTACCTAGCACAAACCCCTACATCAAAGGTGATATCTGGTCTACTTGCAGTCAAGTACAATAGACTTCCTATCATGCTTCTATACAGACTTTGGTCAACACCCACACCTTGTTCATCCTTGGTTAGCTTTAGATGGGTTGGAGCAGGGGTTCTCTTGTGAGTAGCATTATCCAAACCAAATTTCCTGACAATATTTCTAGCATACTTGCTTTGGCAAATGAAGATAGTATCCTCCATTTGCTTGATCTGTAGTCCCAAGAAGTAAGTCAATTCTCCCACTAAACTCATCTCAAATTCTGATTGCATTTGTTGAACGAAATGTTGTACCATCGTATTCGACATTCCTCCAAAGACAATGTCATCTACATAAATTTGTGCAATCATGAACTTTCCTTTGACTTGCTTTACAAACAGGGTTTGATCAGATCCACCCTTTCTATAGCCTTGACCTACTAGGAATTGTGTAAGTCTCTCATACCAGGCCCTAGGCGCCTGTTTTAGGCCATAGAGCGCCTTCTTCAGTTTGTAGACATGATTAGGATACACAGGATCAGTGAACCCTTTTGGTTGTTCCACATAGACCTCTTCATGAAGATAGCCATTCAGAAACGCACTCTTGACATCCATTTGATAGAGTTTGAATTTTAGGATGCAAGCAACACCCAATAGAAGTCTAATTGATTCCAATCTAGCTACAGGGGCAAAGGTCTCCTCAAAATCAAGCCCTTCTACTTGAGTGTAACCTTGAGCAACCAGCCTAGCCTTGTTTCTGGTAATGACCCCTTTTTCATCAGATTTATTCTTAAAGATCCACTTTGTACCTATGACATTTACTTTATCAGGTCTTGAAACCAGATCCCACACTTCACTTCTCTTGAATTGATTCAATTCCTCTTGCATAGCCTCAATCCAGAATTCATCAGTGAGAGCTTCTTTCACATTTTTAGGTTCAAACATGGAAACAAAACAGGAATTAGCTATTACATCATTGGATCTTCTAGTGGTGATTCCTTGTTCAGGATTTCCAATGACTAGCTCCAAGGGGTGATTCTTCTGGACCCTCACAGATGGTCCTTTATTCTGAGTGGGTTGATTAGTGGTGTCACAAGCAGTATTCTCAGTATCCTCTTCTTGTTTATCATCAGATTGTTCTTCTAGATCATGCTCTTCTAGGACAGGACCTGATGTTTCAACATCGTATTCCACATTGTCAACCTTCTCAGTCTCTACATCATTTACTACCACATTGTAGGATTCCATTACAATCTTTGTCCTTGAGTTGTATACTCTGTAAGCTCTGCTGTTGGTAGAGTATCCAAGGAAGATCCCTTCATCACTCTTGGGATCAAGCTTCCTTCTCTGCTCCCTGTCTGCCAGGATATAACATTTGCTACCAAATACATGAAAGTGCTTGACCGTTGGCTTTCTTTCCCTCCATAGTTCATATAGGGTAGCAGATGTTCCCTTCCTTATAGTCACCCTGTTGTGTATGTAGCAGGCTGTATTCATAGCTTCAGCCCAGAAATGGTAGGGTAGGGATTTTGCATGTAACATCACTCTAGCTGATTCTTGGATGGTCCTGTTCTTTCTTTCCACCACACCATTTTGTTGAGGGGTTATGGGTGATGAGAACTCATGCTTAATTCCTCCACTAGCACAATATTCACTGAATTTTTCATTTTCAAACTCTCTTCCATGGTCACTTCTGATTCTCACAATCCCACAATTCTTTTCTCTTTGAACTTGAGTGGATAGAGTCTTGAAAATGTCAAATGAATCAGATTTGTCTCTAATAAAGTTCACCCAGGTGTACCTGGAAAAATCATCTACTACCACAAATGCATACCTCTTTCCTCCTAAGCTTTCGACTTGCATAGGTCCCATGAGATCCATGTGTAGAAGTTCTAGAGTTCTTGATGTTGCCTGATGTTCCAACATTGGATGCGACATCCTGGTTTGTTTACCAATCTGACATTTTCCACATATACTTCCCTCAGTGATTTTTAGTTTGGGAAGACCTCTGATAGCTTCAGCAGTAACAACTTTCTTCATTCCACTTAGGCTTAGATGACCAAGTTTCTGGTGCCACAGTTGAACTTCATCTTCTTTACCAAGTAGACATTTTCCTTGTTGTACTTCTTCATGAGATACCCACAAGTAGCAATTATCTTTGGATCTGCCACCTCTCATCAGAATTTCTCCTTGATCATTGCTAACAAGACATTCTTCTTTTGTAAAGTTCACCCTCAATCCTTGATCACACAGTTGGCTTATACTGATCAGATTTGCAGTGAGTCCCTTTACAAGCAACACATTTTCTAAGTTAGGCAACTCTTTGTTGACAAGCTTGCCTATCCCCAGAATTTCACCTTTGGCTCCATCCCCAAAAGTTACAGAACTAGAAGCATACCCTTTCAAGTCCTTCAGATATGTCTCTACCCCTGTCATGTGTCTAGAACAGCCACTGTCGAAATACCAGTCTTCTCTGGATGATGCTCTGAGAGATGTGTGTGCAATCAGCCCTTGGTTCTCAGCTTTTGGTTGCCACACCTTTCTGACAGGTTCCTCTCTGGGAGCAGTTTTTGGTTGTTGCCAATGTCTTGGATATCCATACAATTTGTAGCAAAAAGGCCTTATGTGGCCCTTCATTCCACAATGATGACAAACCCATTTTCTTGAATGACCATGGTGTCCTGGGGCGCGACGATGGTTAGCAAAAGTCCTGGGGCCTTGTCCAAGCTTAACATTTGGATAGGTTTTAGGATGTGGTGCAGGAGGTTGTAACATCTTTTCCCCAGTGTATGGATTAATTACCTCATCAGCTGGAAGGAATTTGGTGTTTTTGTCCTGTTGATGCTGATTGAGAGCAGTGTAGTTGTATCCTATAGCTTTCATTCTAGTACTGGGGACACCATCTAAGATTTCCTCAAGTAAGTTGGCTCCACAGTTCAGTTGATTGACTCTTTTCTTCAACTCTTCCATGTCTGCATTTGCTTGAGTTAGCTCCTTCTCAACTTTCAGCACTTGGCCAATTTGGAAATCTTTTTCTGTATGAAGTTGATTTATAGTCTTCTTCTGTTTCTCCAGGATTCTACACACCTCTTTATAGCGAACAAGAAGGTCATTGTAGAGACCAAGTAATTCCTCATAGGTGTCATTCTCCTCATCATCAGAATGCTCTTCATACACTACCTCCACATCATCATTTGAATCAACCACAGTATCACAAACCCCAGTCATAGCAGAAACATGTCTAGCAGATTCCTCTCCTTCTTCAGAATCTTCATCAGACCATGAAACAAACAAACCTTTCTTTTGTTTCTTCAGGAAGGTTGCACATTTAGTTCTGACATGTCCATATCCTTCACATTCATGACATTGTACTTCTTTGACTGGTCCACTTTTCTCCTCAGGTCTAGCTTTCTTGACATTGTTTTGCTGTTTGTTGATGTCGAATCTAATGTTCTGCCCATTCTGCCTGGCTCTCCTATCAACCCGCCTTAGAACTCTTCCAAATTGTTTTCCAATTAGAGCAATAGCATCAGAAATACTTTCATCTCCTTCAACAACAGTCTGGGATTCCTCTTCATCATCATTTGAGATAAAAGCTACACTTTTACTCTTTTTATCTCCTCTCTCATTAATGGTCAATTCAAAAGTTTGAAGAGAACCCACCAGTTCATCTACCTTCATGTTAGCTATATCCTGAGCTTCCTCAATGGCAGTCACTTTCATGTCAAACCTTTTTGGAAGTGACCTGAGCATCTTTCTTGACAGTTTCTCATCAGATACTTTCTCACCAAGAGCCTCAAAGGCATTAGCAATGTCAACCAAACTCATGTGAAAATCTTGAATACTTTCCTCCTCTTTCATCCTCAGATTTTCAAATTTGGTAGTAAGGATTTGAAGCTTTGACATCTTTACCTTAGAGGTGCCTTCATAGCATGTCATCAATATCTCCCAGGCTTCCTTTGCAGATAGACATTTTTTGATGAGCTTGAACATATTTGTATCTACTCCATTGAAGAGAGCATTTACTGCCTTATTGTTGCTGAGAGCTGCTTCATCTTCTTCCTTTGTCCACTCTGCCTCTGGCTTTAGTTCACCAGTGGAAGTACCTTCTTTGGTCACAATTAAAGGATGATCCCAACCTTTCAAAACTGCCTTCCAAGTCCTACTATCAATGGACTTTAGGAATGCAATCATCTTTGGCTTCCAATGATCATAATTGGAACCAGTCAGCATTGGGGGTCTGTTCACGAATCCTCCTTCTTTGTCCATTTTGCCAGTTAAAACTTCCTGAATCTCACCCTAAACAGGCAGGGTGCCTGCTCTGATACCAATTGAAAAACTGGCACACCAGTACACGATGTTGTACACGATGTTACAACACTGTTGACCGCTTTAATGAACAGATAATGCAAATAATAAATAGTGCAGAATTAAACAAACACACAGTGATTTGTTAACCCAGTTCGGAGCAAAACGCAACCTACATCTGGGGGATACCAATCCAGGAGGAAATCCACTAATAGCCCTAGTTCAAAGTCTTACAGCAAACTCCTCGTTTACAACTTATCACCTAGCAACTATCCTTATGTCTTTCTACCTAGGAACTCCTAGGTATGAGTTCCCAACTCACTCCTTAAGCTCAATAGTACAGACAGCACTATTGTTAATTCAACCACTATGATGGAGACACTCTCCTAGACACTAGATTACTCTTACCTAAAGGCTTCGAGCAATACACAATCACTAAGATCCAAACTCCTTGCTTAAAAGCTTTGGAGAGGACACACACACAACAACGATCTCCTTGCTTAAAAGCTTCAGAGACAATTGTGATTACAACTCAAAGAACACACAGTCCTAAGCTTGCATCAAAGAGATACAAGAAAGGCTCACAAAACACAAGCACACACACGAATCCTAATACGGCTAGACTCAACAATAACGCTTGAACAACTGCCTCAATTAGGGTTTCGTCCTTCAATATATAGCTGGTTAATTTTGGGCTTCAGTAGTTTTTTCCTATGAGAAAGATCCAGCTCACATAATAAAATAAAACCATATCTTAACAAGATACGTTTAGAAAATATAATTCTTCAATATTAATTCCCAAAACAATCTCTGAGTGAAAGATATGTTTAGGAAATAAAACTTCCTTGATGCACAAGCCAAGAACTGATATATAAGAGAAAAGATCTTCTCTAAAAATAAAACCCGCGCGCATTAAATGCTGCCGCCAGCTGGCGCGCTCACGTCAGGTAATGATGTTGTAACATTTCTTACCACATCCTGCTTAAGCATAGTTTTACCAAAATGCAGCCAACATCAAATAGTCAACACTTTCTATTTAAACACATAACTGTTCACATTCACACTTTTGCACTCTCACAACCCACACTTTCATTCTTCTAAAAACTCAAGCAATATTTCTTTCTCTCTCTCTCAAACTAGCAAACCCTAACCCCAAAACTTCATCAAATGGCTTCACTCAGTACTAGATGTATAATCGACATTGAGAAATCAATCCCAAATAAGTTTGCAAAGGATCAAAGGCCATACAAGTTTGATGACCTACATTTCTCTATAGAAAATCCTGTAGACTTCGAGAGTTTAAGGGTAAATGGGTTTCCAGAAGTGAAAGATCGCTTTGAAAGGCAAGGAATGATGTACTATTTTGATATGTTGAATGGACCAACATACAATGAGGTTGTCAAGGAATTTTGGATGAAAGCGTCTGTTATTACAAAACCTAAGTACCAAGAAAGACTGAATGAGTTGGTTAAAGAAAAACCTAAGTTGTATGGAAAAACTCCTGCTGAGATGGGTTTGAAACCGTTTGTATCTACAAAAATTGAATCATTTGTGGCTGGATTCAGAGTCGCCTTCAGAATAGATCATATTTATGAGGCTCTGAAGTTATCAGATGGTGGGCTATTCATCAAATCTACAGACACTGTTGGACCAGATGTTGATGAATCCATCTTCAAGCCTAGGGAAAACCCTGAAGACAAGCCTGATATGACAGACCTAAGCAAGGTTATCTATAGAATTCTTATCAACAGTATTATTTCCAAGCTGGGAGGTACTGATCAAATTTCTACTATTCAGAAGTTGTTTACATTCCATGTTGGAAGAGGAAACTTTGTTGACATTGGTAAACTCATCTTCATCCATCTTGCTGACTCTATAACTGCTAGCAAACCTATCATTCGTCATGAGAGACTACTAAGTCACATGTTTGCCCAGTGTGGACTGTTGGATGCTATCAGACCTTTCTTCCCTGGGTATGGTACTTATTTGATTAGTTCTAAAATCATAAACAGTACTACTCTGAGGTATCTACAATTGCTAAAGGGTAAAAAGGTTGTTCATCCAACACATCCTCTGTTACTCAGAGAAACTGAAGAAAACATTGATGAATGTAGGCTAATCCATGTGAGTGATAGAGGTGCTAGAAGCATAGCAGAAGCTCATGCTGGATTTTTGAAGAGTTAAGGAGCTGAGGTTGGTAGTGGAGAATCTCAGGATCTGACTGTGAGGCAGGCAAGGATTTTGGCTCAACCAACCAAAATCTTATAAAAAAGAAAAGCTGTTAAGAGTCATGCAGCCTCTGAAAGCAAAAAGGTTGCTAAAACTAAGAAGAATACTGGACCAAGGGCTACAAGAAAGCCAAGGAAAGTGTTGTTAGAAGCTACTGAAGAAGAAAAGGAACAAGCTGAAAGGGATGAAGCTGTTGCAAAGGTTGAGGCTCTGAAGAAAAAGGAAGAGCTATTGAAGGATGGTTATGAATGTGGAATAGAGGCAAAAGATGAAGGTGGAAAAACACAAGAAGGGGGGGTTGAATTGTGTTTTAGAAACTTAAAACTTTTTCTAACTTAAAACTAGTTTGCAGCAGATAATATCACAAAGAAAGTAAATGGTGCTGAGAAAGAAAGAAAGACACAAAGATTTATCCTGGTTCCCCTCACAACTTGAGAGTACGTCCAGTCCCCTTGTTACTTAACAAGAGATTTCCACTATAATCTGTTCAAGATTACAACTTGCTCAAGCACTCTTGCAAGAGACTTCTCAGATGCTCAAGTATCACTAAACAAGAGACTTCACAAACAAACTTAAAATCTAAGAATGAATGTTAATGGACACTTGATATACTATCAGAGGTGTTTACAAAATACAACTCAAATTGCTTTAAGACTTTGAATGACAGATTAACTAGATTGTGTCAGATTGCTTCAGAGTCTTAAACGCGTTAATAGAACAGTAGTAACAGTAGTCATTTCTTCCAATTGAGTTTTCTATTTATACTTGAAGATGATGACGACCGTTGCAGAGAGATAAGGTGCCAGCTGGAATTTGCTCGTACAATTGTGATAGCTGTAGTTGCCTTCTTTGGCAAATATCTTCAATTCCACTACCTTGCTATTTGAATTATCACTCATCCATTTTGAGTAATAATAGTACAATAGTACGATCCTCAATTGCGCTCCACTTATGGATAAGGTTAACGTTGTACCAACGAATATTCCTTCCTGTGGATGTGACAGAGCCTTGAAGTAGATTGTTCTTCAATCATTGGTTCTGATTCTGTCAGTTCTTGAGTGACGAAAATTCCTTTTGTTTAAGATGATGTTGTCATAGCTTCTTGAGGTTTAGCTTCTGAGACCTTCAGAGCCTTGATTTTATCCTCAGAGTCACTTTCTTCAGCACGCAAAATTTAAGCTTCTGATGAACAATGATGTGCTTTCAGAGCTTGTTTAACTGGCTTCTCTGCTTTTATTCATAGTGCTTCTGAACGAATTTTAACTTGTAATTCTGCACACTAGAATAAACATCAGTAATTCCAATTGCAATTTTAATACTTTGTTATCATCAAAACCACTTAAAAACTTAGAGGTTCATGTTAGACCCACTTTGTTCCAACAAAAGAGTTTGATGAGATGTATTCCAAACTTCCTCAAAGGAATGATCCTGACAATCTGCTTGCTCAACAGACCCTATATGGACCAGCAGATGGTAAGAATCCTACGTATCTTGGTAATAAATCAGCTTTTAGAAATGTTTTTAAAAGATTCCAATATCCTCTAGAGATCCCAGTTAAACGTGTTTTTGATAAAATTTTCAAAGGAGTTTATTCTAAGAAAGATCTTGCTCTTTCTGAGAATCAACCATCATCTGAGCCGTTTAACACACTTCAAACTAACCCATCAGAATCTCAAGCTAATTCAATATGTAATGATGCAGCACAAGCAACTACAAGTACTGCACCAGTCATTCACAATGTGGATGAAGATGAAGATTCTGATCGCACACCCTCCCCACCTCCTCAAAAATATGAATCACTCATAAACAAAAATCTATCAACTCTGGAACCTTCTCCAGAACCTGAAGAAAACCAACAAAATGATGACCAAAATGAACCACATACACCACCCCTAGAAAATAACCAAAACAATCCACCATTGTCACCACCTGTTGCTGAACAAACAATTCCCACCTCAGACTCTCTCAAAACACCTGAACCAAAGGAAAATATCAATCCAGACTCTGAGGTCTCTCATAAACCCAACTCTCCAGTAATTAATGTTGAAAAATCCCCACAAAATGTGGCGGTGGACAACACTTTTACTGTAGTGTTACCAACCAACCAACAACCATCTCCAGATTACACCACCAATCCTAATACTCTGATGCAAACCATTTCTGATGATTGCATCTATGTCCCTCCTTCATTACCCTCTAGGATTTTAAATGAACCCATGGATGAAACCAAAGAGGACATTTCTAAAATGCTGAAAGCTGTTGACAAGAACATTAGGAGGATCCAAAATGTTATTCCTAATAGGACTATTGAGTCAGCAGAGATTGACAAGGAATGTGAGCTCATGGAAGTTGGACTGCAAAATATGTTAAGGGCAATCAGAGTTTCCTATAAGAGAGATTTGGAATTTAAAAATGAATTGGCTAGAATCAAGGCTGAACAAGAAAAGAAAGAAGCTGAAGAGCGTGAAAGGAAGAGGTTGGAAGCTGAAAGGCTTGAGAAAGAGAGGTTAGAGGCTCTGGCTAGAGAACAAGCTAGGTTAGCAGAAGAAGCAAGAGTTGCTGCTGAACAGGCAAGGCTTGGACGTTTAGCAAGTAATGCACCAGAGTTTGCCCTTCTTATGAGAGAAGATCAAGATAGACTGTAGCAAATGGTTGATGAACATTCTGGCATTCTAACAGCCATTCTTGATACTCTGAAGAGCATTAATGAAAGATTACCCCCTCATCCTCAACCTCAACCCTAGGACTCTAAGCACTTTATTTTAATTTTTTGTTATGTATTTGATTGTTCAGAATATGTTTTGTTATGTTTATGGAACATGTTACCTTTCAATTTATTAAGTACTTATTTTGTGTGGTTATTTATCATGTTTAATTATTTTATGTTATGCATTCACAAATGTTTTTGAGACAAATATCAAAACAGAGATTCCAAAACTAAATAAAGAGTTTTTATTCCACAAATAATTGTTGATTACATAAGTTCTTATCCACCTTTTCACTTGGATTCTACGTCAGAAACAGCTAGTTCTAAATCTAGCTGATGAGAATCAGAAGGTGAGGACGGGTATTCTTCCCTAGGAGGAACATATGTACTCAAGACTTCTTTCCAGTCAGAATCCATTTAGACTCTGACTCGGATGAAGACTCTTGCTGGTTGGTCTTGGATCTTGTTTGATAATTGACTCTGACAGGAGCAGAAGTTGATGCTTTCATCTTCTGAGGTTTCTTCTTAGACTCTGAGTCTTGATGAATCTTCACTTTCTTCTTCTTCTCCTGTGACTTCTTACTTTTGATCACTCTTTTATCCCTATCCATCGTTGTTTTTCAACATGCAATGGAAGTGTTGAGTAAAATGACAAAGGTTGATGGTCTTTATATAGGATTTCAAAACAGACAAGTTTATGTTTTTACGACAAGTCATTTAATTGATTTGGTTGTAACCGTTTTCTTAAACATTGACTGTCTTGAAACTCTCCTTTGACCATTTTTTCAAAATAGTCATTTGATTCTTGTCTGTTTAATCTTTTTGTTTAATGACAAAAGGGGGAGTAAGAGTATATTAATTTGTGGAACGCTATACCTGAAGCCAAAATGCCAAATTTAAATATTATCAATTTATTTTTCTTATGTTCTGATTATAATATTAAGGAAAATTTCTATTTGAAATCTGAACTAACTATACATGATATATATAAGAGAAGAGTACAATTTTCTTTTATAAGTATCAGACTTAGGGGGAGAGCTTGCAAACCTAGCCTCTGAGAGTGAAGTGTATAAGCCTAGTTCAAAATTCAAATAAATTTTTTTAAACTGATTTAATTAATCATTGTTGAACTCAGGGGGAGCTTGCAAAAATCATAAACCTGAGAGAAGCATGATGTAATTAATCAACAACCATTGTAAATTAATACTTGGTTTGTCATCAATCAAAAAGGGGGAGATTGTTGGAACAAAAGAGGTTCTGACATGACCCAATTAAGTTTTGATGATAACAAAGGTATTAATACACAATAGGGTATACTAATTATTTACTCTAGTGTGCAGATATATAAGCTAAAATTTCATATTCACTATGAGTACATTTGAAGCTCTGAAATGGGAAGCAAATTTTGACCAGAACGTGCTCATCAGAAGATGCAATGTCAAGTCTCGCCAGAAGCTGCATATCAGAGGCTACGTCATCAGAAGCTATGTTTTGAACACATCATGTTCTGATGCTTGCAGTGAAGGCCGTTTTGTCAGAAGAACATTCTCTGATACAATGATTAAATTTCATCATCCTCTGACAACTCAAAAGCTGGAGAATCAACCTTATCCACAGAATAGTAATGTTAGTACTATTGTACGAACCTTTTACCAGAATTGGACGAATCTTCATTCCCAAGTTTGGTCGTACACAAAGGTTACCTGATATGGTTCAAGATCGTACTATTACCAGCTGGCGCAATCTCCTGCAACCAATTCAAATTCAAGACGCTCCACCCTCTACTATAAACAGGAGTGGTAGTGAAGTTTTGTGTACAACAACATTGATGAACAATTTTGAAAGAGCTGTTACTCTGCAAAAATCATCCTGTGCACAAAACAACTTGAATACAACTTGAACTCATTTGAAAATCCAAGACTCAAGCTTCAGCTTCTGATTCATACAGTTGTTGAACCTTAGATTTCTTTTATTAGGACTCTAAGATTAGTCTTGTCATTGAGTTGTATTTTACTTATTCTTTTGAACATTGATTTGTATATCAGTGTTCACATACTCTGTTTTTCTTATAAGTTGTTTGAAGTTTCTTGCTTGTGTGCTTGAGCAAAGGAAGTCTCTTGTAAGTGTTACTTGAGCATTGGAAGTCTCTTGCCTGCGTGCTTGAGCAATTGTAATCTTGTTTGATTATAATGAACTCCCTTGGAAGTGCAAGGGGACTGGACGTACTCTCGGTTTGTGAGAGGAACCAGTATAAATCTCTGTCTCTATCTCTCTCTCTTACTCTCATACCTTTTAGGTTGTTGTTTGATTGTGTTTTGTTTTCTAAACTGCTGCAAACTCTGATAAGTTTTTATAACTTAGAAGAAATTTTCAAACTACCCAAAACACAATTCAACCCCCCTTCTTGTGTTTTTCACACCTTCAATCCCCGGAGGCTACCTCAAAGAAGTCAAGTCCAGATAAGACACAAGAGTCACAAGCCGTCAAGACTCATGTGGCCACTGAAACAGCTGCACCGAGCAGCCCTGTTCTAGTAAGAGAAAGACCACCTCCACCTTTTCCCCAGAGGCTAAGAAGAGTCAAAGAGGAGAAGCAATTTGACAAATTCATAGAAATCATGAAGCAGTTACACATCAACATACCACTCATTGAAGCTATTCAGCAGATGCCTAATTATTCCAAGTTTATGAAAGATGTGTTAACTAAAAGAAGGAGGATTTGTGAATTTGAGACTGTTGCACTCACTCAAGAGTGTAGTCAGATGGTTCAAGGGAGGATCCCACCTAAACTGAAAGATCCAGGGTCCTTTACTATCCCTTGTACCATAGGAGATGTCTATGTTGGGAGAGCACTTTGTGATCTAGGTGCTAGTATCAATCTTATGCCATTATTTATCTTCAAAAAGCTTGGCATTGGTGCTGCAAGGCCTACAACAGTCACTCTCCAACTAGCAGATAAAAGTTTATGCTACCCTCAAGGGAAGATTGAAGATGTGTTGGTCAAGGTTGACAAGTTTGTCTTCCCTGCTGATTTTTATAATTATGGACTTCACTGCAGATGATGATACCCCAATACTTTTGGGAAGACCATTTCTTGCCACAGGAAGAACCCTGATAGATGTGGAGAAAGGAGAACTCACCATGCGAGTCAATGCTCAAGAAGTCACTTTCAATGTGCTGAAGGCCATGAGGTATCCTACAGAAGATGTGGAAGATGTTTCATTATTACAATGCTGGGATTCTTTGGTTCAGAAGCAATTTAATAAGAGTCAAGACCCTTTGGGGAAAGAATTTGCTCTATGTGAAGACAAGGAATTGGTATATGATGAAGCTGTTGGTAAAGATTCAACTCAGCCGAAGAATCTACAATGGGTTGACAGTTATGAAGTTCTAGAGATGCCACCAGATATGAAGAAAGTAAACACTTCATCAGTTTTGAAGCCACCTACTTTGGAGCTGAAGCAATTGCCAGCTCATTTGAAGTATGCATTCCTGGAGTTAAGTCATCAGTTGCCTGTCATTGTTGCTGCTGAGTTGACATAACAACAAGAGTCAAGTCTATTATCCCTGCTCTCAAAACACAAGAAGGCCATAGCTTGGCAAATGGCTGATATCAAAGGGATAAGTCCCACTGTTTGTATGCACAGAATTCTCTTGGAAGACAATGTTAAGAACAGTGTGGAATGCCAGAGAAGGCTCAATCCCTATAATGAAGGAAGTGGTAAAGAAAGAAATTATCAAATGGCTAGATGCTGGTATTATTTATCCCATTTCTGATAGCATGTGGGTGAGTCCTGTCCAATGTGTACCAAAGAAGGGAGGCATTACAGTAGTTGCCAATGAGAAAAATGAACTAATTCCAACAAGAGCTGTGACCGGATGGAGAATCTGCATGGATTATAGAAAGCTGAACAAGGCTACAAGGAAGGATCATTTTCCTTTGCCTTTTATAGATCAGATGTTGGATAGATTGACTGGTAAAGAATTCTATTGTTTCTTGGATGGTTATTCTGGTTACAACCAAATAGCCATAGCTCCTGAAGACCAAGAAAAGACTACATTCACTTGTCCCTATGGTACCTTTGCCTTTAGGAGGATGCCATTTGGGCTATGTAATGCTCCAGCCACATTTCAAAGATGCATGATGGCACTGTTCTCTGATTTGATTGAGTCTGCAATGGAAGTTTTTATGGATGATTTTTCAGTCTTTAGAGAATCATTCTACGAATGTCTTAAGAACTTGGAGCTAGTGCTGATCAGATGTGAGGAAAGCAATTTGGTTCTCAACTGGGAAGAATGTCACTTTATGGTTAAAGAAGGTATTGTCTTAGGGCACAGAATTTCAAAGAAAGGGCTAGAAGTGGATCAAGCCAAGGAAGAAGTTATTGAGAAATTGCCTCCCCCCATTAATGTAAAAGGAGTGAGAAGTTTCTTAGGCCATGTTGGTTTCTATAGGAGGTTTATCAAGGATTTTTCCAAGATTACAAAGCCCTTATGTCAACTGCTGCAGCATGATGTGCCATTCAAATTTACTGAAGATTTCCTAAGAGCTTTTGAACTTCTAAAAACAGCTTTAGTCACGGCACCAGTTACCATTTCTCCTGACTGGTCAAAGCCATTTGAACTTATGTGTGATGCTAGTGACTATGCTGTTGGAGCTATTTTGGGGCAGAGGCATGACAAGGTTTTTCACTCAATCTACTATGCAAGTAGAACTCTCAATGAAGCTCAACTCAACTATACAACAACTGAGAAGGAACTATTAGCTGTGGTGTTTGCATTTGACAAGTTCAGATCTTATTTGGTTGGGACCAAAGTAGTGGTGTATGCTGATCATTCAGCCATCAAGTACCTCATTGCAAAGAAGGATGCCAAGCCAGGGTTGATCAGATGGGTTTTACTTCTATAAGAATTTGATCTCGAGATCTGAGACAAGAAGGGAGTGGAGAACCAAGTAGCAGATCACCTGTCAAGACTCCCAGATGAAGTCCAGAGTCAAGACAGGTATGTTATTAAGGAAGAATTTACAGATGAGCAACTGTTAGCAATAACAGGAGCCAATACTCCTTGGTATGCTGACATTGTCAACTATTTGGTTAGCGCAACAAAGAAAAAGATTTTTACATCAAGTTAAGGATTATTTCTGGGATGAACCTTTTCTTTATAAAAAGTGTGCTGACCAAATGTTGCGCAAATGCTTAGATGACCAAGAGGCAAGACTGGTGTTGACTAATTGCCACTCTGCACCTTATGGTGGGCATTTTGGAAGCCCCAGGACTGCTGCCAAGATATTACAATCTGGATATTACTGGCCTACAATTTTTAAAGATGCTTGTGATTTTGTGAAACAATGTGATAGATGCCAAAGAATGGGTAATGTCTCCAGTAGACAGGAGATGCCTCTTACTAACATTTTAGAAATTGAATTATTTGATGTTTGGGGCATTGACTTCATAAGGCCATTTCCCAATTCTTTTGGCAATCTATACATTCTTGTTGCTGTGGATTATGTTTCCAAATGGGTGGAAGCCATTGCTTCCCCCACTAATGATGCAAGAGTGGTAACCACCTTTGTAAAGAAAAATATTTTTACCCAATTTGGCACTCCAAGAGCCATCATTAGTGATGAAGGCTCTCATTTTTGTAACAAAGTTTTTGAGGAGTTGCTGGCCAAATATGGGGTACGACATAAGGTTGCCACTGCTTATCATCCTCAAACAAGTGGGGAAGCAGAGCTATCCAATAGAGAGATAAAAAGAATTTTAGAAAAAATGATAGACCCATCTAGAAAGAATTGGTCTAAACTGTTGGATGATGCTTTGTGGGCCTACAAGACTGTTTTAAAACACCTATAGGAATGTCCCCATTCAGATTAGTCTTTGGCAAAGCTTGCCACCAACCAATTGAACTCCAATGTAAAGCCTTTTGGGCCACAAAGAAATTGAATTTTGATTATGAGGCAACTGGTAGGGTAAGACTGTTGCAACTAAATGAGTTGGAGGAACATAGGTTGTTTTCATATGAAAATGCTGAGCTATACAAAGCTAGAACCAAAGCTTGGCATGACAAAAAGATTCAAAGAAGATATTTAATTGATGGACAACAAGTTTTACTTTTTAATTCAAGATTGAAATTGTTCCCTGGTAAGTTGAAGTCAAGATGGTCAGGCCCATTCAAACTTTTCAAAATTTATCCATATGGAGCTGTTAACCTTCTTGATGAAGGAACTGGACATGAATTCAAAGTCAATGGACAAAGAGTGAAGCATTATTGGGGTGATGACTCAAGGATGAGGGTCACCACCACCTTTGATGAGCCTTGATTATGTGGAGATAAGGCTGGCTGAGGACTTTCAAAACCAAGCGCTACTGGGACGCAGCCCAGGTTACTAATGTAAATAGTTTTTGTTTTGTTTGCGTAGATAACTTTTGTTTCAGAAAAGGCAAGATAACTAAAGAAAAGGCTGTTTTGCAAAGCTGTCAAGGCTATGGTTGACTGACACTAAATTGGGTGCGAATCTATAAGCCCCAGGTGTCTTGTCAATGGGTTTTCTAAACTCCGAAGTTAAAGAGTTCGTGGAAAATAGTTGTCATTACGCCAGACACACGCTTTTGACATCTGTCCGATAAGCACTGATCTATCAGGAAAGTGGACAACACGCGCCAGCGTGACCACTCCTTATCTTTTGAGTAAACGGTTGTGTAACCGCTACAACCCACTACTTTTTCAACTGCCATCATTACATATACCATTACTCAGCCTAGTTATTTTTGCAACAGATCTCTACTAGATTTTGCTCCGATTTTTCAACTTCCCCATTACTCTATATAAAACCCCTCTTTTAACCCTAAAACACTTTTACTTTACATAATCCTAATTTCTGAGAATCTATACCGTACTTCACCTTCTTCTCCAAAACATTCAACTTCTAAATTTTCCCAAACACTTTTCTCCAATCACCATGACCAAGAAAGCTACAACCATGTCACCCGTTAACTCTGCTTCTGAATCCGACTATGACACGTTTGTCAACGTCGACTATGAAGGAAGTGAAAAGACTATTGCTGAGGAGGAACTGTTGTTTGAGAAGGATCCTAATGAGGAGGAAAAAGTTTCAGAAGAGAAGGAAGTGAATGAACGAGAGCCGGAAGGACAAGGCCAAAATATTGATGAGCAGACAACTACTGACACGCCTGTTGAGCAGGCAAATTTGAAGAATGATGACCTTGTGCCTGAAGAAGGCAATGTTGCTGGTGGAAGTGCTCCTGGGGGAGATCAATTGGCGACGACGGAAAAGGCCATAGCTGGGAATGAGTCTCCAACCTTAGGGACCATTCTGCGAAAGAAGAGAACTACAAAAAGAAAAGTTGTGCCACAGGCAACTGCTGACATGCCTGTGGGTACCGATCCTGAGCCAACTAGATCAGCGCAAGTGGAGGAAGAGAAGGTTGATGAGGGGGTTTCCAATGTCGTTGGCCCCAAGAAGAAGAAGCAGAAAGTCACACCTACTGCAGTGAGAAGAAGCAATAGGCCTCGTGCCTAAGTGGTATATGTCTTACCTTATCTTTTTATTTTGTTTTTGTTTTGTGTCTGTCTTGTCTGTTGTTGCCTTTCCCTTGTTACAGTGGGGACACTGTGTAGTTTAGGTTTGGGGGAGAGGCATAATAAATTGAGTCTGTTTTGTGTATGTTTTTTAGAGAGTCAGATCGCATTTAAGTTGACATGATAAGCATTCTCTTGACATGCAATGGAGTTTTAAGATTATAAGTGGATGTAGTCTAGGATTGGTGAAATGTTTGGAAATTCTTGTTTTTGATGTTTGATTTGATAACCTCTGCACATTAATGCACACTGCTGATATTTGTTGACCTTGGAATTGATTGGGTATGACCTACAATTAAGGGAATGATTTAGCTCAAGTTTGGGGGAAAGAGTTAGGAAAAGATTGAATAGGCATGACTAGATAAAACAATGATGGGGCACTACATAATAATGTATAAAAAAAAAAGAATAAGTCCTTGTGCCCGAAACTGGAAGGACAATAATTAAAGGTTCTTGTTACCAAAATGGGGGACCAAATGCTGTGTAGGGTGCTCTATTCGGAGTAACAGGTTGGACTCATTACAAGTGAGATCCCTTCAGGTGAAAAGGTATAGTAGCACCTAAAGCATAAAAATGAATGAACCTAAGTAGTGTCCCTGCATATAATGATCATAAAGCCTGCTGAAACATGAAAAGAATGACTCCCCCTCCTTGCTGAAAGATGAATTCAAACTCTGAAAGAAAAATGGTAGCTTAGTGTCTTGACTGTGTAGATTTAGAGAATGACTTAGTCATGACTTTGGTTGACAGTAGGAAGCAGTTCACACACACACGCATGGTTGCTAATGATGACTGAAATACAAGAGTTATGCCAATCTTTGAAATACAATCTGAAGCTTGAAGCTTATGATATGAATGTGCCATTGTCATGTCAATAGAGTGAGTAGCTTGTTGATTTCTTTGCTTTCTACCGCATTACCTGAGGACAGGCAATGATTCAAGTTTGGGGGTGTGATAACTCATATTTTGTGAGTATAATTAGGCCCTTGACACTTGATTTATTGCCTGCTAATACGGTTTGTATTCAATGTTTAGGTTTATTTTAATGCTTTTATGAGTCTAGTATGTATTTAGAAATAAAATGTAAATTCATCACGAAAAGAGTAGTTCTGGTGTCATCTGGTGTCAAGACAGACCACTGGGCCATCTAAAAGGTCCAAGAGCCATTGCAAACAGATAATCAGAGTCAAGACTATCAGTCCGTACAACTATGAATGGCGGCTAGTCAGTCAAGTCAGCAAATGCCGCCACGTCAGAAGAAGACGATGAGAATGAGCGCTAACGCGAGGAAAGACAGCTGGCAGATTTCCCATGTGCAATTGTACTATCATCGAAATAATCATTTGGGGGAATATGCTTTATTCTTTTGGGCTGTCTTATCCTCAATAGGGAAGGCCCAGGATCCAAGAGAAGTGCTATAAAAAGGAGCCTTAAACCCTAAAGTTAGAGAGCTCAGCCGTTTTGGAAGAACAAGAGAAAAACCTAAGTGTGCCGCCGCTGCTTGCTGATTACCGGAGTCCTGACTGTTGCCGATACTGGAGCTTGAGACATCTTCTCTAGTGTCATCATGATTATAGGTTTACCTTTAGAATTCATTTTAATGTGTAAGCTTATTATTCTGGTTGTTATGGTTTCTAAGCTCACCATGAGCTAAACTCTTGATGTTGAAGTTATGTGAAGTTTAATGAAAGTTTAATGTTATTCATGTGATGTGATGTGTGTATGTTTACTCCTTTAGTTCATTTGATACTTTGCCATATATTTGCATCTAGGATTGATCACCTTAGATCTGAATACAAGTTTGTTGTTAAGAGACATCTAATAATAAACGGACTTAATGAACTAATATGGTTAAGTGAGGTATAGACATATATTCTCTACCTAGGCTTAGAGATAAGCTACGGCCATAGTAAGAAAACAACCACGAATTTCTGAACTGTAATGAAGTAAGTTTGACATAGACATAGGACCCATCTTATCACACATTGCATAATTTAACGTTGTAGGAATACACCACAAGGCAAGAGTTGCTTGCAGGAGTCTTGCCTCCACTTATCACATCACACACCTACATTAAACCGGATTTGAATGAATCATAATTTCAACATACTTTCTCAACTGTTTTCTCAAAACTCTAATTTAATCATTCTTGCCGATACCCAAAAATTGCTACTTTTATTTATTTGTTATTAATCACTCATAAGCATAAAACTGTTTGGATTGCTATTGGAACAAAATTCCCTTATCACAATCCGTGTGGGATCGATACTTTTTCTTATTACCTGCTGCAAACATGACTGTGTATACTTGCACATTGCTTTTAAATACTACTATCAAACAAGCGAACATGAGCCAACATCGGAATCCGAGCCTCTGTTTCGGTAGTACGCAGAGTCAGGGACCCGAGACCGGCTTGCCTCGGCGTGTCTTTGAAGAGAAATTGACAAGATTGATTAATGTGTTACACCTTTATTCATTCCTATTAATAATAATACATTCGTGTTACACCTTTATTCATTGCTATTACACTATCTAGGTTCCCCCGGTGTAGTCACCATTAGGAGGATAGTAGAACTCACTGAGGCTTAGTAGTCTCACCCCACTCCAAATCAATTTTTTTTAGGTAAACAGGTTATCCGGTGCAAGGACCAGGAAGGAGACTGACAGTTGGAGCCGAGCTCGGAATGTCAGCCTAGAAGATTTTATTCTTCTCCTTGTTATTAGTTATCTTGTTTACTCAGAAATTTTAGTATCTTCTCGTTGTACTTTAGTAGTTTATCATGTTGTATTCAAAACAAGATGTAACTTGTCTAATTATTCATCAATTTTATTGTACTCAAATTCCATTTATTTATGCTCCGACTAAATATTCTAGATAAGTTTAGTTGGAGTGTTATAATTGGTATCAGAGCAGGTCGATCCAGTATCGGACCTTGCCATGAGTCAATACAACTCTTTCCTAAGTAATACAGACCCTTTGGATCTGAACTGTTTACGCTAAAACCATCACGTGCTGATTCTGATCAGCTCAGTATTGTGTATGGTAGGCAGGGTATTATGGTTAAGAACTAAAGTGGACTCTGAAATTCCAGCGTTAAGATCGTAGTGAAGACGCAATCGTGGAGAAGTCGTCGAAGAAAATTATTATAAGTGGATATTGGAACGGTGGCAAATGGTGCCACAGGAGTAAGTTGTGTAAAACAAGCAGGAATGCAAGTATATCATTATACTGAGGTGTGCAGTCCACAACAATATTCAACTGACACTGTGTGTCATGTGAACTTCCTGAAACTAGAAATAACCTTATCCTATCGGGAGCCTAAATTCAGCCAAGTGTAATGACGAGTAACACCCAGCAATAGTGGTTAGTAAACCAAAACTCTTTCCTAAATATTTAGTTGTTCAGTGCAAGCGAGAAATTCACCGTGTTAGGAAAACTTAGTTAGACCTCATCCGTATCCCATTAACTTCTAAGATTTCAACCTGATTAGGCTAATCCAAGATTACCAAGCCTTAAATATTCTCAATGGAATGAGTACACCCTTTCTAATAGGAACCAACAAGTATACGGAACCACTAAAGACTTAACCTTAACTAGTATAGCGATTAGAATCCTCTTTTAGCAGTGTCGTACCCAAGAAAACGCATTAAGTACCATCACTCTTATATTCCTAAAATTAGTAACTCAGTGTAGTGGACCTGACCGATACCTTTGTAATAGAAATTCAAATCGAACCATCTATACTAGACAAACCAAATTAAGAATACAAACACAACCAACCTTTAGAGACCAGGCATGTTCTAGCTTAAATCGCTTACAATACCAGTTTTTAGCAGTGAATCCCCAAACCTTTAGAAACCAAACATTGACTAGATTAACGGTTAGAAATCACTTGTAACATCAAAAAAAAAAAAATTTAGAAGCCAATAATAGAACCTTGTCACATAAGTATAACCTTTCCTCACATCAAAACTGAATTCTTCCTTAGCGACACCGTCATCCAAATAGGTTTACTAAAGACCGTTAAATTAAGTATCCAAAAACTAGTAACTCAGCACTTCTGACAAATTAATTACCTCGATAAAAATAGGGGAATCTTAGCACCTATACCCTAATATTTTCTTATCGCAAACCTAATAAGTAAACACTTAAGATAACTATCTTTAGATGTCAGTAAATAGGACAAGCCTATCACTGTATACCAATAGTCGCACCAGACCTTTGTAGATTAAGTTTTAACTAGTGTAATAGTTAAGGATTACCGTTAGTACAATCAGTCGCCAAAGTCGATCCGTAATTGCCTTGTCATTAGATAACTTAGAGACCGGAAACTCAGTTCCATGTTAGGTTGACCATTCAATATACGAATTCATACCTTTGAACCAGTTAGTTAAGGAATCATTAGGATTAGTCAACCGTCCGTTGAGAGTTGTCGTTCATGAAGGTGTGAAAAACACAAGAAGGGGGGGGGGGTTGAATTGTGTTTTGGGTAGTTTGAAAATTTCTTCTAAGTTATAGAAACTTATCAGAGTTTGCAGCGGTTTAGAAAACAAAACACAATCAAACAGAACTTTGAAGGTAGAGAGAAAGAGAGAAAGATAGAGACAAAGATTTTATACTGGTTCCTCTCACAAACCGAGAGTACGTCCAGTCCTCTTGTACTACCAAGAGAGTTCACTATAATCACAAAAGATTACAAATGCTCAAGCACACTTGCAAGAGACTTCCAATGCTCAAGTATACAAACAAGAGACTTCCTAATGCTCAAGCACGCAGGCAAGAGACTTCCAAACACAAGTATAAGAAAAACAGAGTCTGAACAAATGATATACAAATCAATGTTCAGTTACAAAGAAATACAACTTTTGATACAAGACTTAACTTAGAATCTTAATACAAGAATTCTAAGGTTCAACTAATGAATTCACAGAAGCTGAAGCTGGAGTCTTCGATTTGAATATGAGTTCAAGTTGTATTTGAAGTTTTTGTGCTTTAGAATGTTTTTGGCAGAATAACAGCTCTTTGTTTTGTTCAAAGTATATTTTCCTAAAGCTTCAAATCTGCTCCTATTTATAGATGAAGGGGGAGCGCATTTGATTTGAATTTGATGCGGTGAGATTGTGCCAGCTGTAGATAGTACCATTCTTAACCAAATCAGGTAACCTTGAATACGATCAATCTTGAGGATAACGTTTTAGCCAAATCTGGTAAAGAATTCGTACAATAGTACTAACGTCACTATCCTGTAGATAAGATTGATTCTTCCAGCTTTTGGGATGTCAGAGTATGATGATGATATTCAATCATTGTTGCAGAGAATGTTCTTCTAACAAAACGACTCTCACTGCTTTTATCAGAGTCTGATATCTTCAACTTCAGAGTCTGATCTCTAGCTTCTGACGTGAATAGATGTTGCATCTTCTGATGAATTAAAACATGGTCAGAATTTGCTTGACACATAAGAACTTCCAATTTGCTTCTGGGGAATATAAAAATTAACTTGTATATCTGCACACTTGGATCAAATAATTAGTATACCCTATTGTATATTAATACTCTTGTTATCATCAAAACTTAATTAGATCATGTCAGAACCTCTTTTGTTCCAACAATCTCCCCCTTTTTGATTGATGACAAACTAAGTATTAATTTACAATGGTTGTTGATAAAATTTATCAAGCATCTCTTAGGTTGATGAGTTTTGCAAGCTCCCCCTAAGTTCAGCAATGATTAATTAAATCAGTTTAAAAATTATTATTTGAATTTTGAACTAAAACAAATACACTAGACTTTCAGAGGCTAGGTTTGCAAGCTCTCCCCCTAAGTCTGATACCCATGAAAGAAAATTGCACTTTTCTTTTATACGTACCATGTATCAGAAGTTCAAATTTCAACTAATATTTTCCTCAAAATCATATCATACGAAGACATAATTTTAATAAAACAAAATATGGAAATTGGTTTCAGTTTAGCATTTCATAAATTAATTACGACTCTTACTCCCCCTTTTATCATTAAACAAAAAGATAAAACTGACAAGTATTAAATGACAAGTTAGCAAGCAAAAAAAAATGGTCAAGAATAGAGTTTCAATGCAGTCAAGGTGGTTACAACTACACCAATTAAATGGTTTGTCGTAAAACCATGAACTTGTCTATTTTGAACCACTATATAAGGACCATAACTATGTCATTTCACTCAATACTTCCATTTCATTGTGAAACACAACAATGGATAAGGATAGAAGAGTGATCAAAAGTAAGAAAACACATGAGAAGAAGAAGAAGAAGAAGAAGAAGAAGAAGAAGAAGAAGAAGAAGAAGGCGAAGATTCAACAAGACTCAGAGTCTAAGAAGAAACCTCAGAAGATGAAAGCATTAACTTCTGCTCCTGTCAGAGCCAATTACCAAACAAGATCCAAGACCAAGCAACAAGAGTCCTCATCTGAGTCAGAATCTGAATGGGATTCTGACTGGAAGGAATTCTTGAGTACATATGCTCCTCCTAGGGAAGAATACCCTTCTTCTCCCTCTGATTCTAATAAGCTAGATTTAGAACTAGCTGTGTCTGATGTAGAATCCAAGTGAAAAGGTGGATTAGAACTTATGTAATAAACAATTATTAATTGAATAAAAACTCTTTATTTAGTTTTGGAGTCTATGTGTTGATATTTCTCTCAAAAAAAAATTGTGAAAGCATAACATAAAGAACATAAAATAAATAAAATATAAACACACACAAAAGATTAACCAACAATCAACAGAGTACTTAAATAAACAAGGATTCAATCAAGGTTACAAAACAAAATATCAGAAGATAATAGTGAAATTAAAAAGACAAAGTGCATAGAATCCTAGGTTTAAGGTTGAGGAGGAAGTGGTAATCTTTCATTGATGCTCTGAAGAGTAGTAAGAATGCTTGCCAACACATCTGAATGCTCATCAATCTTTCTCTGCATATTCTCTTGATTCTCTCTGATAAACTGAGCATACTCTGGTGCATTCCTAGCAATATTCTCAAGCCTTGCTTGTTCAGCAACTATTCTAGCTTCTTCTGCTAGCCTAGCTTCCTCTCTAGCTTGAGATTCCTGTCTCTCCTTTTCAATACGCTCATCTTCTAACCTTTTCCTTTCCCTTTCCTCAGCTTCCAATTTTTCTCTTAACAATCTCTCTTCTTCTTCTTTCCTAGCCAATTCATTTCTGAAGTCCAAATCCTTAGTATAAGCCTGTCTGACTGATCTTATCGTGAGCACCAGATTCTCTTCCATAAGGTCACACTCTTTGCCGATATGTGTTGTTTCAATAGACCTGTTAGGAATAGCAGTGGACATTCTCCTAATATTTTTGTCAACAGCTCTCAGCAGATTAGAGATATCTTCCTGGGTTTGTTCTAAGGGTTCATTGACAATTCTTGAAGGTAAGTGAGGAGGAACATAAATGCAGTCAAGGGAAAAATCCTGCGTTAGGTGTTTGAGGTGATTGGTTTGGTGAGGAGGGGTTTTCTGAACAACTTCCAGATTCAGAGAGTCATTGATTTGTTGGAAGTGTTTCTTGAGTGGTGTTGATATAGTACATGAGTTGTCCATAGCCACATGATGTGGGGATTGCTCAGCAACATGTACTTCAGAGTTAGGTTTTTCAACCACTTCACCTTGTGTAGGTTCAGGTGATTTATGAGTTTCATGGTCATGGTGATCATGTTCTGATGAGGGTGTGTGTGGTTCATTTTCTGGGTGAAGTTTTGGTGGTTTTTCTTGGTTTTTCTCTTGTTGAAGGTTTTCAGAGTCTGGTGTAGGTTCCAGAATAGGGATATCATTGTGTGTGGGGGATTTTTGAGGAGGTGGTGAGGGTGTGCGATCAGAATCTTCATCCAAAGAATGAATGACTGGTGCAGTACTTGTTGAAGCTTGTGCTGCATCATTACATATATTATTAGCTTAGGATTCTGATGGGTTAGTTTGAATAGGGTTAAACTGCTCTGATATTGGTTGATTCTCAGAAAGAACGAGATCTTTCTTAGAATAAACTCCTTTCAAAATCTTATCAAGAGCATGTTTAACTTTGATTTCAGAAGGATATTGAAGTCTTCTGAAATAATCTCTAAAAGCTGAGCTGCCTCCAATAAAATTAGAAAACTTACCATTAGCTGTTCCATACATAGTCTGTTAAGCCAGCACATCGTCGGGAATATTTCTTGGAGGAAGTTTGGAGTACATGTCATCAAATACTTTAGGGTCAATTCCACAGTCATAACCATCCTTCAGAGTCTCTTCCTTCTGCTTCAGAGCTTCAACTTTTGCAATAGCATCATCCTTTAAAGCTTCTTCCTTATCCTCTTCAGTTACTTCAGGCAGTACCAATTTTCTCTTCCTTATAGTCCTAGGTCCAGTATTCTTTGAAGTCTTAGCAACCTTCTTCCCAGCAGGACTCTTAACAGCTTTTCTTTTGGCAGGATAGATTCTGGTTGGTTGTTCCAGAATCCTTGATTGTCTGATAGTTAACCTTGTAGGTTCTCCAGTACCTACCTCAGCACCTAGCTTTTTCAAGTAATCAGCATGTGCTTCTATTACTCTCTTAGCATCACTATCACTGACATGCACAAGCCTACATTCAGCCATGTTTTCCTCAGAATCTCTGATCAGCAGGGGGTGTGTTGGATGAACAATCTGGTTGTTTTTCACCAGTTTCAAGTACCTTAGAGTAGTGCTATTAACCACTTTAGAACTAAGCAAGAAGGTACCATATCCTGGGAGAAACGGTGTGATAGTGTCCAACAAACCACACTGTGCAAACATATGACTGAGCAGCCTTGAATGTCGAACAATAGATTTGGTGGAGAGTATAGAAACAGCAAGATGATCAAAGATAAGCTTACCAATATCCAGAAAATTTCCTTTTCCAACATGGAAAGTGAACAGCTTCTGAAGGTTTGAAACTTGATCAGTACCTCCTAGCTTGGTCAAGATGCTGTCAATCAGAATCTTGTAGATGACTTTGCAGTTGTTGGTCCATTCAAACTTGTCCTTGGGGTCAGCCTTAGGTTTGAAGATGAATTCCTCAACATCAGAACCAACCTCATCCGAGTTTCTGATAATAAGTCCGCCACGCTCTAACTTCAGAGCCTCACAGATATGACACAACCTGATAGAAACCTCGAATCCAGACACAAATGATTCAATCTCTGTTGCTACGAAAGGTCTCAATCTCATTTCCTTAGGGGTTTTACCTTCTAGTTCAGGATTTTCTTCAACCATTTCTTTGATCTTCTGATAGTACTTTTCTTTGGTGATAACGGACGTTTTCATCCAAAATTCCTTGACAAGTTCCGTATATGTTGGTCCATTCATCACATCAAAGTAGTATTCCAATCCTTGTCTCTTGAAGAGGTCTACAACTTCAGAGAAACCGTTTACTCTTAACCCTTCAAGATCAACAGGGTTTTCTATAGCAACATTTAGGTCATCGTACTTGTAAGGACGTTGATCCTTAGCAAACACAGTAGGGTTGGATTCCTTAGGCAAGATTATGCATGCATCAACGCTTAGAGTGGATGAAGAAGCCATAGATAAAGTTTGGGAATTTAGGGTTTCTAATAAGGGAGAAAGAAATTGCTCTGAGTTTTAGAAGATGAAAGTGTAGGTTGTGAGAGTGCAAAAGTGTGAATGTGAACGGTTAGTGTGTTTAAATAGAAAGTTTCGCGCAAAAACAAGTACAGACACGTAGGGGTAGTAGAGTATTTTACCTCAAATAGGGATCATAAAAGCTAATCATCATTAACCAACTTCTTTATCCTCTTGCAACAACACACGTGTATCAAAAGATTATTTAAATAACTGACACGTAAGTGAGGGAAAACGAAAGGGTTTTTATAAAAGATTTTTCCTTACGCGCCAGAACTATTTTCCTTCTAACAGATTCTGATAGTTTATCAGAAGATGTTCTCATCACAACTTCTGATACAGAAGGTTCTGATGACTTCAGCTTCTGACTCCAATTAGATCCTTACAAACACAAATTTTTCATTAGAGACTAAGTTAATCAGAGATCTCCATCATGTTCAGATTCTTTTTGATAAAATCAAAGCGTTCAACAGCTAAAGGTTTTGTAAAGATATCAGCCCATTGATTTTCAGTTTCAATGAACTTGAGATCAATTACTCCTTTTTGAACATAGTCTCTGATAAAATGATGTTTAATCTCAATATGCTTAGCTCTTGAATGTAAAATAGGGTTTTTAGAGAGGTGAATAGTTGCAGTGTTATCACAATATAAAGGAATATTGTTACTGCTTAGTTGATAATCTTCCAATTGATATTTCATCCAAAGTAGTTGTGTACAACATTTAGCTGCTGATATGTATTCAGCTTCTGCTATTGACATAGCTATGGTGGTTTGCCTTTTACTAGCCCATGAAATTAAATTCTCACCAATGAACTGACAGTTGCCACTGGTGGATTTTCTTTCAATTCTATCACCAGCATAATCAGCATCACAGAATCCAATCAGCTTGTAGTCATTGGATTTCTGATACAGTAATCCAATGTTACGAGTTGCTTTCAAATACCTGAAGTTCCTTTTCACTGCTGTGAAATGGGATTCTCTAGGATCTGATTGAAATCTTGCACACAAGCATACACTGAATAAAATATCTGGTCTTGAGGCAGTTAGATAAAGAAGAGATCCAATCATACCTCGATACAGCTTCTGATCAACTTTGCCTTCAGATTCTTCTTTTCCTAGACTTGATGTTGGATGCGTTGGAGTATTCATGGGTTTGCAATCTTCTAAGTTGAACTTCTTCAGAAGATCCTTTATATATTTTGATTGATGAATGAAGGTTCCTTTCTTTGTTTGATTTATTTGAATACCAAGAAAGAACTTCAATTCTCCCATCATGCTCATCTCAAATTCATCCTGCATAAGCTTAGAAAAATTCTTGCACAGAGTGGCATTAGTTGATCCAAAAATGATATCATCAACATATATTTGAATGATCAAAATGTCTTTCTTAAGGGTCTTTTTGAAGAGTGTGTTGTCAACTTGTCCTTTTTCAAAACCATTGTCAACCAAGAAGGTACTCAGTCTCTCATACCATGCTCTGGGAGCTTGTTTGAGTCCATAGAGTAACTTCTTTAGTCTAAACACATGATCTGGATTTGTTAAATCTTCAAATCCAGGAGGTTGTTTGACATACACTTCTTCAGAAATGACACCATTCAGAAATGCACTTTTCACATCCATCTGATATAGAGTAATACCATTGTTGACTGCATAAGATAAAAGTAACCTGATTGCTTCCAGTCTAGCTACTGGAGCATATGTTTCAGTGAAGTCAATTCCTTCTTGTTGACTATATCCTTGTGCAACAAGTCTTGCTTTATTTCTTGTAACTTCACCTTGTTCATTCAATTTGTTTCTGTATACCCATTTTGTTCCAATAATGTTCTTGTGCTTAGGTTTGGGTACCAGATCCCATACATCATTTCTCTTGAATTGATTTAACTCTTCTTCCATTGCAACTATCCAAGCATCATTTGAGAGAGCTTCATTTGTTGTCTTTGGTTCTATCAGGGAGACTAATCCAAAAAGTGATTCTTCATTTCTGAAGTTTGATCTTGTTTTTCTGGGACTATCTTTGTTTCCTAGGATAAGCTCTTCAGGATGTGAAGATTTGTACTTGAATGTGTTCTTTGGAATATCAGTTGCTTCAGAGTTATCATTAATAGTTTGATGCTCTTGAGCAGCATCAGAAGGTGTAGCTTCTTGAGTTTCAGTATCTTTTACAGGTTCTATGTAGTTGTCATACTCTAGAGCTTCATCTTCTGATTCATCAGAACCTGACAAATCTTTAACAGGCTCTGACTTTTTATCATCAGCCTCCTTATCATCAAACTTTACGTGCATTGATTCTTCCACTGTATTAGTTTCAGAATTATACACTCTGTATGACTTAGAGCGTTCAGAGTATCCAATGAAGATACCCTTACAGGCTTTAGATGGACTTTGTTATTCATAATGTAACATGTACAACCAAATTGATGAAAATAAGAGATATTGGGTTTTCTTCCTTTAAAGAGTTCATATGTTGTTTTGTTCAAGATAGGTCTTATATAGTTTCTATTTTGAATATAACAAGCAGTGTTAACAGCTTCTGCCCAAAAGAATTTTGCCAAATTATTTTCATGCATCATGGTGCGTGCCATTTCTTGTAAAGATCTATTCTTTCTTTCTACAACTCCATTTTGTTGTGGAGTTCTAGGAGAAGAGAATTCATGGAGAATTCCATGTTCTTCACAAAATTTTTCAAAAGGTTCATTTTCAAATTCACCACCATGATCACTTCTCACTTTCAAAATCTTGGAATCTTTTTCATTTTGAATTTGGGTACAGAAGATGCTAAACACTTCATATGTGTCATCTTTAGTTCTCAGAAATTTAACCCAAGTCCATCTACTATAATCATCCACAATGATTAATCCATACTTCTTACCATTGATTGAAGCAGTGTTAACTGGTCCAAATAGATCAATGTGTAAGAGTTCTAAGGGTCTGGTAGAAGAGACAATGTTATTGTTCTTAAAAGAACTTTTGACAATTTTCCCTTTTTGACAGGAACCACAAAGTGAGTCTGAGTGATATTTTATTTTTGGAAGGCCTCTGACAAAATTGTCCTTACTAAGCTTAGAGATTAACCTCCAGTTAGCATGACCCAATCTTTTGTGTCAGACCCATTTTCATCACTTAGTGTCAAAAGACAAAGCACTTGTTTTTCCTTTGAATCAGAAAAATTGACTTTGTAAACATTGCCTTTTCTATTTCCCTTAAAGACAACAGATTGATCAGAGTTTCTAATTACAGTACATGAATCCTTATTAAACATAACATCATAATTACTATCACACAATTGACTTATGCTAAGTAAATTATGATGTAGTCCATCTACTAACCAAACATCAGAAATTGACAAAGAAGAATTACCAACTGTACCTATACCAATGATCCTTCCCTTCTGGTTGCCACCAAACCCTACTGTTCCTCCCTCTTGCTGATTCAGGGTGTGGAATAAGAGCTTGTCTCCTGTCATGTGACGAGAGCAACCACTGTCGAGATACCATGAGCTTTCTTTTCTTCTTTGGGTGCATACCTGCAGCATACACTATTTCAGATTTTGGTACCCATACTCTGATGGGTCCATTTTGGTTAGTTTTGAGAATCTTATTCTTCTTGTTAGAGTATTCAGAAGATCTGGAGTCAACAGAGCCTTTAGAAAAAGGTTTAGGCTTATGTTGTCTCTGAGACTTTCCTCTTAAGTGTGTCAGAGAACCAGTTACCAAGTTTGCTTTAGAAGTACTAGTGCCCCGCTTATCAACAGGCTTTGGTACTCTGACAGCTTTAACTTGAGTAGACATGGGTACTGATGTGAGGGGAACCTGGGTTTTAGAAGACTTAGGTTCAGAGGATGAGTCATCTTCTGATACCTTATCTTGTGGTTCCAAGGTCACAAGAGTACCAGACACAGTCAGAGGTTCTGATGTACCCTTCATCACTTCCAGCATACCATTTTTTTCCTCATGTAATTCTAAACTCATTTTTAAAAAAATTGGTCTGTTTGTTTCATGTTAGGATGAGTACATTTTATTAAACCATATTGGAATTCTAGCACAAATACAATTGTAGGAGTGTCTTATAATTGAGCTCATAGAATAGAAGTGTGAACATATTGGTCCAAAAAGTCAAGACAATTTGAATTTTAGCACAAACTCAATCACTCAGGAACATTGTTAAAACCAATTATAATTCATTTATGTCTCTTGTGTTTGAAACAAAAAATGTCTTACAATTAGTTCTCAAAGGGTTAACACAAAAGAAATTTTAACAGTAAAAATATATACCCTTCTTTAGCTTTACAGAACTTCTCCACACATACTCAAAGGGGCAGGGTTTTCAAACAACAATAGAAAAAGAATAAACATTGAAATTTAACAAATTAGACTGAGCATGAAACCATTGAATCTGATTAATTTCATAACAAGTAGAATACATACACATTGGTAAATTTACATCTGGTGCTACTTATACTAATACTAATACTAATTCTAATACATTACACATAAGTTTTACCTTCCTGCAATGTAGTCAAATTGGGGTCTTCTACGGGGCTCCCATTTTGAAAATAAATAGTAGAATCGCAGGTCACTTGGATGTTATATGGACCTGACATCCAATCAGCAACTTTCCATCTTAATTTAGCATTCGCTAAAATGGTCAACCTCAAACTTCCATAAGTTTGAGTTTGACTCAAATCATTGCTGATGGAAGGTGCAATGATCAAACCATTCCCAATTAAAGTAGTATACATCATTTCAGTTGTTTCTTCTACTTGGTTAAATGGTGGAACAATTGACTCATTTGTTATGTTTTTATTGTTGCTGTCATACTCCATTTTTTGACCAATTTATTCATTTTTTAAACCGAACTTTTTTTTCGTTATTTCTGACGAAAAAATCGGCAGATAGGTACTTTAAAATACCTCATTTTTGGTTCAATATTTTGTCCAAATTTTATTTTTAGTCCAAGGTCCATTCCATTTTGGTCCAATCTTTTTCCTATTTTTATTAGTTGGTGATTTTTATTATTAGGTCCCATATCCTGTTATTTTATTATTATTATTATTATTATTATTATTATTATTATTATTATTATTATTTCTAATTTTTTGATTTAAATAAAGGGGGCGCTTGCCCCCCACCTTTTTATATTATTTTATTTTAACTTTTATTTTATTTTACATTGATTTTTTTAAAAAAAAAAAATAACAAAAAATCACAAAGGGAAACTTCCAAAATCAACACAGCTAGTCAGCCGCCATCGCAGGCAATTTCAACGCCAGCTCTTCCTTCCCCAATTAATTCCTGAATCACTCCCTGATTTCTGGTTTTTTCATTTTGTTTCCAATTCTGATAATCAACCCTAATACTTGCCCTTATAAATCAAAGAAAGAAAATTAGAAAAAATGGGAGGCAAAAAAGCCAAAACATCAGCCGCAAACCAAAAAACACTTTCAAAAAACACTTTCAGAGCAAAATTACACAGAAAATTCATACAGAAATTATAGATAAATCCTAAAAAACCACAAAAGCCTCCTGCCTTCCATCCACCAACAATCTTGCATCAAAGAAAGAAGGGAAAAGGAGTCAGAAACAGAAGCAGAAAAAATTGAAATAAAAAAGCAAAGGGAAAAGAACTTACAGTAAAAGAATTCACTACACTCCAGGTAACTCTTCAATCTTAAAATTTCTGATGGTTATGCGTCTGTGAAATACTTGTGAGGCACTTTATTTGATTTTGAATTGAACCCCTGGCAACAAGTAGGAAACAGATTGAATTTAAAGGTGTAGAATAAAAAAAAAAGCGTTTGTGTTGATTTTGGGTTTTTGAAACCCAATTTGGGTTTAAGATCAAGAAATAAGTGGTTAGGAAAAATTTGGGTTAAAAAAAAAATTAGGAATAATAATAATAAGGATTCTGGGTGTGAGAGGAAGAACATTCATGTGTTCTTGATATTGTTCTTGGGAAACTATGAATATATGAGAGAGAAAAGAAGGAACCGAGAGAAAGAAACTAGAAAGAGAAAAATTCTGGAAAAAAATGAGTGATTCCGCCGTTTTCAAGGGATCCGGATCCTCTCCAGTCTGTTCTCTCCAGTTTTCCATCCAGTGCTCATCACAACCGTCCATCAATAATATTTTAATGTCAACTGCTACAGTACAATAAGAATCAACGGCTGAGATTGCACAGCACCATGCTGTGGCTGGAGAGGATCTGTTGAAGTGTGTATGGGCGCAGAGATCCTGTGCGGGCGTGTCCATCACGCTATCGTGCACCCTCGCGCCATCAGCCTTTGATCTTCATCGCACTGCCTAGATCTTCCCATCAGAAACCCCCCTCGATTAAACTGGGACCGTCTGATCAAGTCAGAAGGTCTTGTTGACTTCTTCCACTATCCTGTTTTTCTTTGATATATTTTAGGTTGTTAAATTATAACAGATGCGCCTCATGTGGCTCAGCGGTTGGAAGGCGAGTGATTCAAGGAGATGACGCGGGTTGTAGACATTTCCACCATTTTTTTTCCCTTTTTTCTCTTGCTACTTTGTTTGGGCTTTGGGTTTAAGCCCAGAATTGCTGTTTACACCTCTCCCTGGCCTGCTATATACACCCCTGACTATTTAAATTTTTATTTTTTTTTATTATTCATGTTATTTATTTACTCTATTTAACTTGATTAATATGCTATGTCTCAAACCTATTAAAAAAATGCCAAAATATATAAAAATATTAAGGCAAAAATATTTTATTGTTTCATTCAATCAATTAATATCAAATAAATACTAATAAAATAAAATTGGATTAAAAATCAGACCGGCGGACGTACATCCGCTCATCTCTCGAATGATCGACGCTTAGTGTACACTTTGCCTACCGGTTGTTCATCTTCCACAAATTAAAATTAATCTCAACTCACCAAACTTAACTCTTTTTGCGTCCATGCACGCTTTAATTACATTTTTCTCAAACGGATACTATCACTCACGTGCGAGCCCGTCTTTTCAATCAAATCAACTTTTTCCCCCGCGCAATAAAAATAAACACAAATCATTTTCACAAATAAAATCAAACAACACACAAATATTTTTTACAAAGAACTACGTAGCTTTGATTTTCCCATTGCACTTGGGAATACGTAGGAGCGGGATCCAACAACCGTCAAGCACACTAATAGAAAACTATTTTTTTCCCCTTTTGTAAATACTTTAAAAATAATAATATATAAATAAAAACAAATCTTAATAATAAAAGCAAGCAAATTTTAAACTTTAAACCCTTAACTAATTAGGAGGTTCCCGTTGAGTACAACGGATGTGAGAGGTGCTAATACTTTTCTCTTGCAAAATCAACTCCCGAACCCGGAAATGGTTGCGATGACCTTTCCTTTCCATCCTTTGAGGGTTTTATCGACGTTTCCCTTTAAATAAAAAACTTCGGTGGCGACTCTGTAGTCATTTGAGCGTTCGTTACGCTCGAGCATTTTTCGCGGCGCGACAGTTGCATATTGCATAAATATGAAATCCATCATAATTTATGCTAAAATTTTTGTTTGAATTTTTGGAGAGGAGATTAATTTCGATCGTCGAGTTCAAAATATAAAATAAAATAAAATAACGATGTCAAATTTTATGTACAAACATATTTGGGAACTAAAACTAGGGTGCGTAAGTGATTGAAATGGTTGGACACACATTGTAAAAAGTAAAAACCATGTATCATGGAAGAATATAAGATGCGTGACGTATTAAGAAGTGTGGTGTCATGCGTGACTAATTAAGCAGTTAAGTAGGTAATTAAAATTTAATGGAAAAAAAAATAAACATGAGTAAGAGTAGTACTTGTACTTTGCATTGGGATCATGTCCATATACTAACGGAAAATACTTGTATAGGCACAAATATAAATAAGAGTTGTTAGGCACACTCACAACAGGTTAAAAAAATTAAAGAAAAATAAATTGGAGTGATATAACTTGATGTGATAATTTTATTTTTCTTTTAATGTTTTTGATTTGTGTAAGTGTGCCTAAATTTTATGTCTAAATGGTTGTGCCTATGCAAGACTTCCTCTATACTAACATAGGTGTTGTGTTCATTTTTTCCTTTGATAAATGTTATGCTCATCCTCATCGTCATCACATTCACAAACCGCTATTTCAACATATTTTTAAAGTCATAAAAATTTGTTTCTTATATCTATTTCTTTACAAAATTTCTATTCCACACCCTTCCTTTACTATTATTAACACCACTAGGCCCTATATTTATTTTACTATCTAACACTCCCTTTTTTCTATATTCACTTAATGTGCACATCCTCACCACAAACTCTTCTTATTTACTTTTACTAAAAATCTTCTAATTAAAACTAATTAATTTATATTCTTTATCTCGTCCTCTCTACTCCAAATTCTCATGAATCAATTATTTAGTCTCGCTAGAACAATTAATTAGCACACAAACACACCAAAGCATTCAAGTCCTAATAAAATAACTAGAATTTAACTAAATCCAAAATAAAATATGTAATCCTAAATTTCGGGAAGTTACATATAACGTAACTTCTAGCAAAATATATGTATATATACCAATTAAAAATTGAAATTTTGCAACGCGCTGCAGCCCTCCTACCTATAGGTAGCTCCGCACATGTTCGCTGTCCATGTTCGCCACCATTGGAAGATATTCTTCCACATCCCCATCCTCACGGTATTCGCAGAAATCCAAGAAAATAAAAAATAATTATTTTTTATATTATTTGATCAAAAACCTAACATTGGTATTTTGCTATTTCTTCATCTATATTTTTTATAAAAAAAGACACATACATACACACACCACCTTTACTGCAGGAAATCCTTTTCCATAAAAACCACTATGTTAACTTATTCTCAAAGTCATAAAAATCTAATTCTTTTTATCTATTTCACTACAAAATTTCTATTCCACACCCCTCATTTACTATTATTAACACCACTAGGCCCAATCTTCATTTTACTATCTCACACTCTTTTTTATTTCTATATTCACTTAATGTGCACCTCCCCGTCACAAACTCTTCTTATTTACTTTTACTAAAAACCTTCTAATTATAACTAATTTATTTATATTCCTTATCTCGTCCTCTCTACTCCAAATTCTCATGAATCAATTATTTAGTCTCGCTAGAACAATTAATTAGCACACAAACACACCAAAGCATTTAAGTCCTAATAAAATAACTAGAATTTAACTAAATCCAAAATAAAATATGTAATCCTAAATTCCGGGAAGTTAAATATAACGTAACTTCTAGCAAAATATATGTATATATACCAATTCAAAATTGAAATTTTGCAACGGGCTGCGGCCCTCCTGCCTATAGGTAGCTCCGCACCTATTCGTTGTCCATGTTCGCCACCATTGAAAGATATTCATCCACATCCCCATCCTCACGGTATTCGCAGAAATCCAAGAAAATAAAAAATAATAATTTTTTATATTATTTGATCAAAAACCTAACATTGGAATTTTGCTATTTCTTCATCTATATTTTTTATAAAAAAAGACACATACATACACACACCACCTTTACTGCAGGAAATCCTTTTCCATAAAAACCACTATGTTAACTTATTCTCAAAGTCATAAAAATCTAATTATTTTTATCTATTTCTCTACAAAATTGCTATTCCACACCCCTCCTTTACTATTATTAACACCACTAGGCCCAATCTTCATTTTACTATCTCACACTCTTTTTTTTTCTATATTCACTTAATGTGCACCTCCCCGTCACAAACTCTTCTTATTTACTTTTACTAAAAACCTTCTAATTATAACTAATTAATTTATATTCCTTATCTCGTCCTCTCGAATCCAAATTCCCATGAATCAATTATTTAATCTCGCTAGAACAATTAATTAGCACACATACACACTAAAACATTCAAGTCCTAATACAATAACTAGATTTTAACTAAAAGTCCAAAATAAAATATATAATGCTAAATTCCGGGCCGTTACATATAAGTTCTAGCAAAAAATATGTATATATACCTATTAAAAATTGAAAATTGGCAACACGCTGTGGCCCTCCTGCCTATAGTTACTATGCACTTGTTCCTTGTCCATGTTCCCCACCATTGAGAGATATTCTTCCACATCCTCATCCTCATAGTATTCGCAGAAATCCATGAATATAAAAAATAACAAATTTTTATTTCATTTGATCAAAAATATAACACTGATATTTCTTGGTCTATTATTTTTTTTTAAAAAAAAAAGATACACACACCATCTTTACTACAAGAAAATTTCTCTGTCCTGCAGTCACTACAGGAAATTTTCTTTTCCATAAAAACCACTATGTTAACATATTCCCAAAGTCATAAAAATTTGTTTCTTTTTATCTATTTCTTTACAAAATTTCTATTCCATACCCTTCCTTAACTATTGTTAACACCACTAGGCCCAATATTTATTTTACTATCGCTCACTCCCTTTTTTCTATATTCACTTAATGTGCACCTCCCCGTCACAAACTTTTTTTATTTTCTTTTACTAAAAACATTCTAATTATAACTAATTAATTTATATTGCTTATCTCGTCCTCTCTACTCCAAATTCTCATGAATCAATTATTTAGTCTCGCTAGAACAATTAATTAGCACACAAACACACCAAAGCATTCAAGTCCTAATAAAATAACTAGAATTTAACTAAATCCAAAATAAAATATGTAATCCTAAATTTCGGGAAGTTACATATAACGTAACTTCTTGCAAAATATATGTATATTTTGGATGTCCATTAGTTGGATATAGAATTTTGGTTTATTAGGTTTGTAACTAACTAGGCGAAAGATAGCAAGGAGAAGAAGGAAAATTGCTATGAGAAGGATTAAGCATTCACAAAAAACTTTTTTACACTTTCTTAGAGAAATTTTAAAATAAAATAAACAGTAAATGAGCACTTTTTTTTTAGAGAAAGGTTAGGATAACAATAAACATAGCACCCTTTTTTTTTGGACTTTTTTTTAATAATAAAATAACAGAGCACGTTTTCCAGTGCTTGTGCGAGCAGAAAAAATCAGAAAAACAGAAAACAAAGTTACTGTGTTGTTGTCGTTGTGCTTTCGCTAACAGGAAAAAAGGGAGCACGATTTTGGCCTGTGCAGTTGACGGAGAGAACGACACGGCAGTAGGCTTTGATTTTATGATGTTGATGGTGAGTTTGAATATGGTTGTTTGTGGTGGATGTGATGGATTTTATGGTGTGAGAAAGATGAAGAGTAGTGGATTATATTTATTGTGTGAGAAAGATGAAGAGCAATGGATTATATTTATAGTATGAGAAAGATGAAGAGGTGTTGGAAGCCTGCTTCTTTTTGTAGGTTTCTATTTGTTTGTTTTATATGTGCTTGTTGTATTGATTCCCACTAGCTACGACTTTTACTGTAATGATTTAGGCTATTCACTTTGTAAGCTACTTCACTATGTTCCTTGTGGTCAATACTACACAAGTAAATACATACTACCTGTGTTACTCTTTTTTTTCTCTTTTGGTGCAAAGAATCTACACCTATGAAGCACCGGTACTCCATTTTAGAGAGAGTACCGGGTACGTACCGGTACCCGATACTCTTATGGTACTCTTTGGGTACGCATCGACGGCGTACCTATTTTATTTTTATTTTTTTGCAACGCGTACACGTGTGGTACTCCTGTGGTACACGCGTGGTACACAAATCCAAAAAAATGCAAAATGTTTTCCTTTTTCTTTTATTCACTTTTTTTATTTATAAGAAAATTTATGTTTTTTATTTGTTTATCATATAAAAGCAGCAGCTCTACTAAAACAACAACAAATTAGTAACTGAATTTATCCATTCATTCATTGAAAATGAATAGGCTCAATCTAATTTTATTCAAACAAATCTTCATCTGCTCTCTCGAGAGAGAAATAGTAATACTTATAATGAAGGAACAACAAAAACATGCGATAGTTGGCATTTGTCATCATCCCTTTTACACTGTGGTGCTTCTTATACTCCAGCTTTTGAGTAGGTGTAAAAGCCTTTCTGTCTTTAGAGCTAACAACACCTTCTAAGTCCATATTTTCAAAGTTCACTCCATCTTCTACCATGTCCCATAAATCACAATCAATACTCATGATATAGCTGTACATATTTGTTTTCCAGAACGGGTAACTAGTCTCAGTTCCATTGAAGATAGGCACTTTATCAGATGACCTTCTTTGTCGAGAGTTTGAGTCATAGTCAAAAGGAACTTCATTGAGATTCTTCTCAGCAGACATGTTTTTCCTCCCTGAATCTTAACTGTTTCACTGATAGGTGAGAGTTAGGCAACAGCCCAGCTCCTGATACCAATTGAAGGTGGAAAAACACAAGAAGGGGGGGGTTGAATTGTGTTTTTAGAATTAAAAACTTTTTCGAAATAACACTAAGTTCGCAGCGGATATGAACACAAAGTAAAATGGGTGCTGAGAGAGAGAGAGAAAGACACAAAGTTTATCCTGGTTCCTCTCACAAATCGAGAGTACTCCAGTCCCCTTGTTACTAACAAGAGATTTTCACTATAATCTACTTAAGATTACAAATTGCTCAAGCACACTTGCAAGAGGCTTCTCAGGTGCTCAAGTTTCACTAAACAAGAGACTTCTCAAATGCTCAAGTTAAACTTAACAAGAGACTTCTCAAACAAACTTAAGAATAAGAATGAATGTTAAGGAACACTTGATATACTATCAGAGGTGTTTACAAAATACAACTCAAATTGTTCTAAGACTTAGAATGACAGATTTAAATTATGGTGTCAGAATGCTTCTTAGTCTTTGAACGTAGTAATAGAACAGTGTTGATAGAACGGTCGTTAGAACAGTAGTAATTTCTTCTATTTGAGTCTTCTATTTATACTTGGAGGAAGATGATGACCGTTGCAGAGAGAGAGGTGCCAGCTGGAATTTATTCGTACAATTGTGATAGCTGTAGTTACCTTCTTTGGTAAAGATATCCAATTCCACTACCTTGCTATTTGAATTATCACTCATCCATTTTGAGTAATAATAGTACAATAGTACGTTTCTCAATTACGCTCCACATATGGATAAGGTTAACGTTGTACCAACGAATATTCCTTCCTGTGGATGTGACAGAGCCTTGAAGTAGATAGTTCTTCAATCATTGATTCTGATTCTGTCAGTTCTTGAGTGATGTAAATTCTTTTTGCTTCTGATGCTCTTGTCATAGCTTCTTAAGATCTTCAGCTTCTGAACTTTATCAGAGTCTAGCTTTTGATACTCTTTCAAAGCTTGTTTTGACTGGCTTCTCTGCTACTATTCATAGTGCTTCTGAATGAATTTTAACTTGTAATTCTGCACACTAGAATAATCATTAGTAATACCAATTGCAATTTTAATACTTTGTTATCATCAAAACCACTTAAAATCTTAGAGGTTCATATCAGACCCACTTTGTTCCAACAATCTCCCCCTTTTTGATGATGACAAACTAAAGCATTAAAATTCAATTGTTGTTGTTTTAATTTAATTATGTTGACTTCAGGTTTCGAGGTTTGCAATCTCCCCCTGAGTCTGATAATCCATAAGGGTAGGTTTGTAAGCTCCCCCTAAGTCTTATCCAAAATTAATTAAAACAGTTTAAGAGTCAATTTATTAACTTGAAATAAATTTTCATATTTTACTCTCAGAAGCATAGTTTTGTAAGCTTTGCTTCTTAGAGTCTGATAATGCTCAGAAGTGGTTTGCAAGCTCTTCTGACATTGTCTATGAACTTTATTTCAGGTTCTTAAGTTTTCTCCCCTTTCAATAATCGTTCAGAATGAGAAAGAATCAGAAAAGATAAATATTGATTCATAATGTATTTAACATAACAGTTTCAGATTGAGCAGTATATGAATGAATCAACATTAATTTTAACGCTACTCTTACTCCCCCTTTTGGCATCAGTCAAAAAGGCACAGAAAACCAAGTAGTCAAAGCGCCAAACAAGGTAGTCAAGTCAAAAAGGAAGTGACAACCAAACGTATTCAAAGAATGGCATTGATTATCCTTCTGACAAGATATCTTGAAGGTACTATAAAAAGGGAGGATTCCTCTCATTTTACTCATTCAGAGTAATCAAGTCATATCCAAAAGAAACAAACAATGGAAAAGCAGGTTACCAAGGATGCTTCAGGCTCAAAAGGAAAAAGCAAGAAGGAAGCAGAGCCCTGGCGCTGCGAAGAAAACAGACTTCGCTACGAAAGGAACAAGCAAGAACTAATATTGACAGAGTCAGAGGAGGAAGAATTGGGCTCTGATCTGGAAGAATTTTTATGGACATACAATGATGACACTCCATACGAAGAGTACGAGGCTGCTGTTCAGAAGGACACTGAAGAGCTAGTGCAAAAGGCCACTGCCAACTTGCTTGCTTACATTAAGGAAAAACATAAGACGCTAGATTCAGAGTCTTCTGAATTTAAACCTAGCTCTAAGTAGGGTCTCATTATTCTATGTAATAGAGATTCTTCAATAATATTAATAAAAGAGTTGATGCTATACATTCCCTATGTTTTGAGCAAGTTTCTTATATATATATACCTCATTCCTATTGTCAGAAAACCAGTTACCAGACACGCCTCATTCGGTATCGGTGCCCCGTTGTTAAACAGGCTTTAATACTAAGAAGCTATTTCATGAGTAAACAGGAGTACTGATGAGAGGGGCTCTTAGGTTTTGAAAATCCTAGGCTTATTAGTTTAAAAACTAAGATGCTCTTCAGCATCTCTCACTAGAGCCAGAAATCTCAAGAGTACCAGACAATATCATGGTATATAGAGAAGTTAAATTTTGAAAAACAAAAGTAAAACAGACACATAAGCTAATAACAAGCACATAAATATGGATAGTATAGATATTAATTCAACAAATTATCCAAATATTACACAAGAATTAATAACAAAACAGGTGCACAAACAAAGACTAAGGTTTCTTAACATCAGCTATGGCTTTCAGAAGGGTTAACATCATGTCATCCATCCTTTTGTGAACTGTTGCCACAACAGAATTCACATCATTACGCATATCCACTCTTAGCTCATCAATTTCATTAGCCATGTCAGTTCTGAGATTATCCAAAGCATCTTGAACCGCAGGAGGTATTGTAGATGAGGTTGAGGCTATGTCAATCTTCATAGGAGAGTGAGAAGGAGTTGGAACAAAAATGGGCTTCTTACCCTTGTCAGAATCTTCATTGATATCCGTATCTTCTCTTATCAGATTCTGATCAAGCATGGTAACATCTTGTTCAGCAGCTTGATTCTCATTGATCTTATTGGTTTCAAATGTAGCAATATGCACAGCCCTATCTACCAATAATTTCAATGCTTCTTGTTCAGCTAGCCTTTTGTGCTCAATTTCAGCTTGCCTCTTCTCTTCTTCTTCAGCAGCTATCCTAGCCTGCTCCTTAACATGGTTGTAAGATGTGAGCCTTGGAGCGTTTAGCTTCTCAACAATCTCAAACAGTTCCCGTACAGTGTTTGCTCCTCTACCCTTAATCTTATCCTTCAGATGAGTACTGAGAATCCTTAAAGATTTACCAAATAAGTACTCTAATTCCCTGACATCAGCATCTATATCAGAAGGGAAGATAAGAGCTTCTTCCTCTCTTTGTTTGAACCTCTTAAGTCTAATACCTATAGCATTATGTAGCAGCTCAAGATTTGGTTCAGAGTCAGAATTGAAAAAGGGTAAGGATGGGTCAAAAGGAATGGTTGGTTCAGGTTGTTTACGTTTGAGGTTTATGATTTTTATTTTACTGAGATTTGGAGGTATGATATCATCATCAAGATTGATGGAATCCTTGAACATTTGATGTTCAGCCTCAGTGATGTTTTTGAAGATCTCAAGAACCTCTTCTAGAACTAGAGGTTTGTTGAGTGGACAATAGACAGGTGGTGGAGAATGTGAAGGAGATGATTCAGTGGAGTATATTTCTGGTGGAGGTAATGGAGATTGTCCATGAGTTCTCTGCTCCTAGAACACCACAACAAAATGGTGTGGTAGAGAGAAAGAACAGGTCTTTACAAGAGATGGCAAGAACCATGATGCATGAGACAAAACTTGCTAAGCACTTCTGGGCAGAAGCTGTAAACACAGCTTGTTATATTCAAAACAGAATCTATATTAGACCTCTATTGTTGAGTTTCAATGACATTGATAGGTGATGGATGAGGTGATTTTTGTTGTTCTTCAGAATGAGCAATTGACTCATCCTGAACAGGTGTGAATGTAGGTGGATTCACTTGTGAGATGTGATCAAGTGAAGGAGGGGGTGTTTGAATGGATTGAACAACAGGTGGTTCTTGGATGGTTTGATCAATAGTGGATTTGACAATATGAAAACGAGGTGAGTTGGGATTGGAATGTGTAAAGGCATCTCCAGATAGATGTTGTTGGAGATGTTCAAGAACAGATTCAGTAGTGGTTGGTTGTTCAGGAATGGAGGTGTTAACGACAGTGTTTTGTTCCTCATCAGAAGACAGTTGGATTGGCTTTTTGATGGGTCTCTTGGTGGTCTTTTTGAGATTTGTTTTCTTTGATGGTTCATGTGTCTGTTGTTTCTGTTGTGCTTCTTTAGTAAGCTTAGCAATAAACTCATCAGAGTCAGTGCTAGTATCAGATGATGAAGATGATATGTTTCCATGATCAGGCAAGACTACACTAATAGGTATAGTGAAGTCTATGGGTTGAGGTTGATTGGTAGATGATGGAGGTTGAGAAGTAGAAGGGTTAGCAATGGAGGGTTGGGGTTCAGAACCAATATCCTGAGCTACAGGAATGCTAGAAGTATTAGATTCAGAGATCTTACCTTTTGGTTTAGAAGCTCTGGTCTTTAATCTCTTTGCAAGTTTAGCAGGGTTCTGATCTTCCTCAGAAGCTGAAGGCCTATCATGCCTTTTCTTTGTCCGCTTTTCCTTCTGAACAGCTTCAGTCATCATATTTCCAGCACCTTCCTCAATCTCATCAGCACTAGCATGCCCTTGATCATCAGAGCCTTCATCAATCATTTCTTGCTCAGTAGTTCTTGGCTTTCTTCTGTTCCTTGTAATATCTCTTGGTCCCTTGAAGATATCCCAATTAGGAACACTTACAACCATTTTCCTGGGCACACTAACCCCAGTATCTCTTCTTACTGCCTCAAGGAAGTTCTCAATGACCTCATCATTATCATGTTCTGATATGGTGGGAAACCCATCACACCAGAAGTACTTTTCGTATACTTGCTGTAGAGGTGTTTTCACTTGAATGATTTCTTCCTTGGTTTTTCTCTTCATGTTGACCAGAACTGATGCATCATACTTAGCAGTTTGGAAAACTCTAAGTTTTTCTTTGGCACTCAGAATATCTGTGAGTTTGGTTTGCCTTATCAGTTCTGAAATTAACCTTGGGTGATGAATGACTGATGGTATTTTAGTTCTACCCTCGTGAATGGTAAAGCACATGTGATCAAAAAGAATCTTAGCCAAATTAACTTTCACCCTCTTGTATAAGAACCAGATGAGATGTTTGTGTGGAATGGAGATGGTATCCAATCCACCTTTTCTGGTGAAGATGGTAGACAAACACATTCTGAAAGCAAATTCAAATGTGTGCTTCATGTGCATTATTTTTCCAAAATCCCTTTGTGTGCATCCAGATTTAAAGAGATCCTGATGAATTGAATCCAAATACTTGCTTTTCTTATCATACACTTCTATATCTTCTCCTTTGTTGTCTAAACCCAGAATCTTAGCAATGTGTGCCTGAGTTATCACAACATTGATTCCCAAAATATTCGACCTAATTTCTCTTCCTCTGTAAGGTTTAAGACCAAGTTCCTTTCTTGTTTTCCCTCGTAATTCCTTGTTTTTTTCAACCATATCCTTGTATTCTTTATCATAACTTGCTCTATCATACACTTTAGCCTTTTGCCAGAAATACTTCACTATGTCGAAATACACAAAGCCATTTAACATTTCAAAATAATTCTGCCATTGTTGGTTGTAGAACAAGTATTGAATGTCAATCCCATTCGCTTTCAAACTTTCAAAATCCACGAACTTCTCAGTGAAGAAATCATAAGAATCTGGTCCAGCGTCGGTTTGATGATGTTCGTAGACTAGATTATCCTCAGAATTGAGATCAATAACGGGTGGTAAGGTAGGATTATAGGGTTCTTGAATGATTACGTTGGATGATTGAGCAGCCATTGTTTTAGAAAAGAGAGAAGATGAAGAATGAAACTTTCTGTAAGGTCTAGGGTTGTGTAGGTAGTGATTGTGTGTAAAAAATTGTGCAATGTGAGTGAAGTGACTTATAAATAGTAACTAGCACACATACACAGAGAAAATAAACATTGGGAGGGAGCGCGAGCAGTTTTAAAAAAATTAAATAATATGTTTAACTGCCATAATCATCATTAACTGTTCTCTGCCCGTCAGGATCTAGACACGTGTTGAAAAAGTTTAATCATAGCTGACGCGTGTACAGACAACTGTTGTACACTTACTCGTACTGAACGTTTCATTTCCAAAAGGTTCAGAGCCTCACTCATTTGTATCTGACACCTCATCAGAACCTGTTACTCTTCAGAGCCTAAATTATTCAGAGCTTCCCAAGGGATACTCTTAATTATAAGAGGTTCTGATAGAGCTTCAGATGCTAATTCTATTCTACTTCTCAGAGCTAATTTTCTTCAGAGATATAGTGCATGTTCAAATTCTTTTTGATAAAATCAAATCTTTCAATAGCTAAAGGCTTAGTAAATATATCAGCCCATTGATGTTCAGTATCAATGAATTGAATATCTATTGTTCCTTTTTGAACATGATCTCTTATAAAATGATGTTTTATTTCAATATGTTTAGCTCTTGAGTGTAGAATAGGGTTCTTAGACAAATGAATAGCAGCAGTATTATCACAATATAGTGGAATATTACTTTCAGCTATATTATAGTCTTCCAGCTGATATTTCATCCAGAGAAGCTGTGTGCAGCATTTAGCAGCTGAGATGTATTCTGCTTCTGCTGTAGACAAAGCAATAGTTGTTTGTCTCTTGCTAGCCCAAGATATGAGATTCTCACCAATGAATTGGCAATTTCCACTAGTGGATTTCCTCTCAATCTTATCACCAGCATAGTCAGCATCACAGAATCCAACTGGCTTACTATCTAGGGATTTTTTATAAAGAAGTCCTAGATTAGTAGTTCCTTTCAGATATCTAAAGATCCTCTTAACAGCAGTTAAGTGAGGTTCTCTAGGATCTGACTGGAATCTAGCACACAAGCATACACTATATAAAATATCAGGTCTAGATGCTGTAAGGTAGAGTAAAGAACCAATCATACCTCGATACAGCTTTTGATTTACTTTGCTTCCAATCTCTTCCTTGCTTAGGCTGCTGGTAGGATGCATGGGTGTAGACATTATCTTGCAGTCAACAAGGTTGAACTTCTTCAGAAGCTCTTTTGTATACTTGCTTTGATGAATGTAAGTGCCATCTTTTCCTTGATTAATTTGGATTCCAAGGAAGAACTTCAATTCACCCATCATACTCATCTCGAATTCATCCTGCATCAGCTTTGAAAAACTCTTGCACAAAGAAGCATTAGTAGAACCAAAAATAATATCATCAACATATATTTGAATGATTAAGATATCTTTCTTAGATGTCTTTCTGAATAATGTATTGTCAATTTGACCTTTTTGAAAACCATTTTCTAAAAGGAAATTACTCAGTCTTTCATACCAAGCTCTTGGAGCTTGTTTGAGACCATAGAGTGATTTCTTAAGTTTATAAACATAATCAGGATTTTTCAAATCCTCAAAACCTGGGGGTTGTTTGACATATACTTCTTCAGAAATAACACCATTAAGAAAGGCGCTCTTAACATCCATTTGATACAATGTGATTCCATTGTTAACAGCATATGAAAGGAGTAACCTGATTGCTTCCAGTCTTGCTACTGGAGCAAATGTTTCAGTGAAGTCTATACCTTCTTGCTGACTGTAGCCTTGTGCTACCAGTCTAGCTTTATTTCTTACCACTTCACCTTGTTCATTCATCTTGTTTCTAAATACCCACTTAGTTCCAATGATGTTCTTATGTGCTGGTCTTGGCACTAAATCCCATACATCATTTCTTTGAAACTGATTGAGCTCATCTTGCATAGCTACAATCCATCCATCGTCAGTAAGTGCTTCATCAACATTCTTTGGTTCTATCATTGAGATTAGTCCCAGAAGTGAATCAAGTTGTTGATAATCTGATCTTGTCTTTCTTGGACTTTCTTTGTTTCCAAGAATTAGATCTTCTGGATGTGATGATCTATATTTGAACTTCCTTCTTGGAGCTTCATCAACATCAGCACTTGGTTGAGTGTCTTCTTCTGAAGTGTCATCATGTTCTTGTGATGCTTCTAATTGAGATGCTTCTTCAGCATCTTCTTCCAATACAGCTTCTGAAGCTTCAACAGCTTCTGATGCTTTTTTTTTCCGGTTCTGTATTGATGTATTGGTATGGAACACCTGCATAACTATCATCTTGCTCTGACATTTTACTGTCAGGCTCTTTATCATCAAATCTAACATGTATAGATTCTTCCACTGTGTTAGTTTCAGAATTATACACTCTGTATGCCTTTGAGCGTTCAGAGTAACCTATAAAGATTCCCTTACAAGCTTTGGCATCAAATTTTCTTTTGTAGGCCTTGTTGTTTAGAATGTAACAGGTACATCCAAACTGATGAAAATAAGAAATATTGGGCTTTCTTCCTTTGAAAAGTTCATATGTTGTTATATTCAATAGAGGTCTAATATAGATTCTGTTTTGAATATAACAAGCTGTGTTTACAGCTTCTGCCCAGAAGTGCTTAGCAAGTTTTGTCTCATGCATCATGGTTCTTGCCATCTCTTGTAAAGACCTGTTCTTTCTCTCTACCACACCATTTTGTTGTGGTGTTCTAGGAGCATAGAACTCATGGACAATGCCATGATCTTCACAAAAAGTTGCAAATGGTTCGTTTTCAAACTCACCACCATGGTCACTTCTTACCTTTAAGATTTTGAGACCTTTCTCGTTTTGCACTTGAGTGCAGAAGATGCTGAACACATCATATGCATCATCTTTCACTCTTAGAAACTTTACCCAAGTCCATCTACTGTAATCATCAACAATGACTAATCCATATTTCTTCCCATTGATTGAGGCAGTACTTACTGGACCAAACACATCAATGTGAAGCAGTTCTAAAGGTCTTGAGGTGGAGACAACATTTTTAGGTTTAAAAGATGTTTTTGAAATCTTACCAATCTGACAAGGACCACACAGAGCATCTGAATGATAGTTGAGATTTGGTAAGCCTTTAACCAGGTTTAGTTTGCTAAGCTTAGAGATTAATCTCCAGTTAGCATGTCCTAAACGTTGGTGCCAGACCCATTTCTCATCATTAACAGATAAAAGACACACTATCTTTTGCTCTGTGAGTTCTGACAGATTGATTTTATAAACATTGCCTTTCCTTAGACCTCTGAAAACTATGGACTTGTCAGAATCTCTGATTACAGTACATGCTTCTTTATCAAATTTAACAATAAATCCACTATCACAAAATTGACTAATGCTAAGTAGATTGTGTTTAAGGCCATCAACTAACCAGACATTATTAATTGAAAGAGAAGAATTACCAACTGTACCAGTACCAGTGATCTTCCCTTTTTGATTGCCTCCAAATCCCACAGTACCTCCCTCTTTCAGAGTCAGGGTTTGGAACATACGCCTTTCTCCCGTCATATGTCGTGAGCAGCCACTGTCCAGGTACCAGCATTGCTGCTTTGGCCTTCTTGGTGTGCAAACCTGAAGCAAATATTATTTGAGATTTTGGTACCCATATCTTTATGGGTCCTTTTGTGTTAGTCTTTACAGGTCCAGGTGGTCTTTGTTTGAAAGACCTATCAGAGCTTCTAGAGTTAACCACCCTTGTTGAAAAGTTTTTGGGTTTAGTATAGCTCTTGAGCTTTGTTCTTGAATGTGTCAGAGCTTCTTTAGATTTAACATTAGCTTGAGGCTTAAAAATCTTAGGTTCTGAGGTTTTATCCTTCAGAGTCTTTGACTTTTGAGCCTCTGGCTTTGATGTTCTATTAGAGGCTGACTCATTTAGAACTTCTGATTGACTCTTTACAAAGACAACCTTAGGTTTTGATTTATCTATATTAGAGGATTTTGAAGATAATGGATTATCTTTAAAACGTGAGAATCCAAGACCTTCTCCTCTATTTCTACTTACATGATAAATTAAAGAGGCTATTTTACTTCTTTTCATTCCATTGATAAGGAATTCCTGAAGAGCAAATTCATGTTCTGGAGGAACCTTATCATCAAGAACATAATGAGTTTCCATAAATTCATTTCTTGATTTTAGAGACTCATTTTGTTCAATTATTTCATTTGCCTTTTCGGTCAGGTTGTTATAGGCCTTTTTAAGGACCTTACACTCACCTGCCTTTTTGGTTAAAAGTTTTAAGGCATCTTTTAAGGAATCTATTAATTCAGAACGAGAAAGTTTAGCAAGTACCTCATCTTCTTCTTCTGAATCTGAGTCAGCTTCGTGCTCAGAGTTCTCTTGGTCAGAAGCGGTTGCCATCAAGGCTAGGTTTGTTTCTTCTTCCCCATCAGAATCTGATTCCTGATCCAAATCATCCCAAGTGGCAAGGAACCCCTTCTTGAGCTTACTTTTGTATCTTTCTTTGTTAGAGGTTCTCTTGGATGTTTTGCTCAGGTTCTCTGGGCAGTCAGCAATGAAGTGTCCTGGTTTGTTGCACTTAAAGCATTTGTTTTGTTCTTCCTTCTTATCCTTAGAAGCATCAACCTTCTTGGAAGAACCTCCAAACTTACCAGCATACTTCTTGCTTCTCTTATCCCATTGCGATACTCTTGCAGCCATCAGAACCATTTCTTCTTCTTCATCAGAGTCCATCTCGTGACCTTCTTCAGAAGCTTCTTCATCAGATACTGTAACCTTTGCCTTCAGAGCCTTAGAGGAACTCTTGGTGCTCAGGGCTATCCCTTTTAGCTTCTTAGTCGATTCATCAGTCATGAGTTCCATCTCATGACTCTTTAGAGAACTAACCAAGCTTTCAAGAGACACAGTATCTAAATCCTTAGATTCCTGAAACGCTGTCACTTTTGGTCTCCACTTTGGCGGCAAGCTTCTGAGTACTTTCCTTACATGATCAGCCTCAGTATAGCTCTTATCTAAGACTTGAAGACCAGAAACAAGAATTTGAAACCTAGAGAACATTGTCTCAATGTCCTCTCCGTCCTTCATTTTAAATAATTCATACTGATGTACTAACAAGTTGGCCTTAGCCTCCTTAACTTGTTTATTTCCTTCATACTTGGATTTAAGAGAATCCCAGATAGACTTAGCCGTTCTCTTATCTCCAATTTTCAAGTACTCATCATGAGAGATGGCATTTGTCATCATCCCTTTTACACTGTGGTGCTTCTTATACTCCAGCTTTTGAGTAGGTGTAAAAGCCTTTCTGTCTTTAGAGCTAACAACACCTTCTAAGTCCATATTTTCAAAGTTCACTCCATCTTCTACCATGTCCCATAAATCACAATCAATACTCATGATATAGCTGTACATATTTGTTTTCCAGAACGGGTAACTAGTCTCAGTTCCATTGAAGATAGGCACTTTATCAGATGACCTTCTTTGTCGAGAGTTTGAGTCATAGTCAAAAGGAACTTCATTGAGATTCTTCTCAGCAGACATGTTTTTCCTCCCTGAATCTTAACTGTTTCACTGATAGGTGAGAGTTAGGCAACAGCCCAGCTCCTGATACCAATTGAAGGTGGAAAAACACAAGAAGGGGGGGGTTGAATTGTGTTTTTAGAATTAAAAACTTTTTCGAAATAACACTAAGTTCGCAGCGGATATGAACACAAAGTAAAATGGGTGCTAAGAGAGAGAGAGAAAGACACAAAGTTTATCCTGGTTCCTCTCACAAATCGAGAGTACTCCAGTCCCCTTGTTACTAACAAGAGATTTTCACTATAATCTACTTAAGATTACAAATTGCTCAAGCACACTTGCAAGAGGCTTCTCAGGTGCTCAAGTTTCACTAAACAAGAGACTTCTCAAATGCTCAAGTTAAACTTAACAAGAGACTTCTCAAACAAACTTAAGAATAAGAATGAATGTTAAGGAACACTTGATATACTATCAGAGGTGTTTACAAAATACAACTCAAATTGTTCTAAGACTTAGAATGACAGATTTAAATTATGGTGTCAGAATGCTTCTTAGTCTTTGAACGTAGTAATAGAACAGTGTTGATAGAACGGTCGTTAGAACAGTAGTAATTTCTTCTATTTGAGTCTTCTATTTATACTTGGAGGAAGATGATGACCGTTGCAGAGAGAGAGGTGCCAGCTGGAATTTATTCGTACAATTGTGATAGCTGTAGTTACCTTCTTTGGTAAAGATATCCAATTCCACTACCTTGCTATTTGAATTATCACTCATCCATTTTGAGTAATAATAGTACAATAGTACGTTTCTCAATTACGCTCCACATATGGATAAGGTTAACGTTGTACCAACGAATATTCCTTCCTGTGGATGTGACAGAGCCTTGAAGTAGATAGTTCTTCAATCATTGATTCTGATTCTGTCAGTTCTTGAGTGATGTAAATTCTTTTTGCTTCTGATGCTCTTGTCATAGCTTCTTAAGATCTTCAGCTTCTGAACTTTATCAGAGTCTAGCTTTTGATACTCTTTCAAAGCTTGTTTTGACTGGCTTCTCTGCTACTATTCATAGTGCTTCTGAATGAATTTTAACTTGTAATTCTGCACACTAGAATAATCATTAGTAATACCAATTGCAATTTTAATACTTTGTTATCATCAAAACCACTTAAAATCTTAGAGGTTCATATCAGACCCACTTTGTTCCAACATTTTATTGGGGCCTATTATGTATGAATTGAATCAATTTTTTTTTACATTTTCATATTATTGATACAGCCATGTTTTCAATTTCCACACGTTATGGGTCTATTGATAACCACATATTCAAAAATTAACATTTAGCACTTACACCCATCTTTTTAATCATCATATCATATATAAAAATGTAGAGAGAATTGAGAATTATAGAGAATAGTGCGTAGTAGTTGTTTATGAAAAACATTAATTGAATTTGTGCAATCATTAAAAAAATAAATTTGTGCAATCAAATTTAAAAGTTATTTTAAATGAAATTTAGACAATTCATTCAGCAAAAAATTGAACAAAAATAATGTTAAACTATAGTAAATTATAGTCACTGCCAATGCAGAGAAATGATAAAATAGCACACCGGTTCTTAATTAATCATACATATAAAAATAGGTACAGCAACAACAGCTTAAAGATAATTATCACACTTATTATTATTAGAGAGAAACATTACATTCCTTTGTTGTTGTTATATATATGGTGTATTTTCTTTCAAAAAAATAACCGAGACACAACTGATGCTGATTGGATAAGAAGGAGACATCCAATCAGCAAATTTCCACTGAAGTTGTCAATTTGTTTGAATACCTAAACTTAATTTTCCATAAATGATAGTAGCTCCGCACCTATTTGATGTCCATGTTCGCCACCATTTGAAGATATTCCTCCATATCCCCATCCTCACGGTATTCGCAGAAATCCAAGAATATAAAAAGTTACAATTTTTTATTTATTTGATCAAAAACCTAACACTGATATTTTGATATTTCTTCTTCTATAATTTTTATAAAAAAAGACACATACATACACACACCACCTTTACTGCAGAAAAATTTCAATGTCCTGCAGTTAGTGCGGGATATCCTTTTCCATAAAAACCACTATGTTATCTTATCCTCTTTTACTATTATTAACACCAATAGGCCCAATATTTAATTTACTATCTCACACTCCCTTTTTTCTATATTAACTTAATGTGCACCTCCCCACCAAGTCTTCTTATTTACTTTTACTAAAAACCTTCTAATTATACTAATTAATTTATATTCCTTATCTCGTCCTCTCTAATCCAAATTCCCAGGAATCAATTATTTATTCTCGCTAGAACCATTAATATTAATTAGCACACAAGCACACTAAAACATTAAAGTCCTAATACTATAACTAGAATTTAACTAAATCCAAAATAAAATACATAATCATTAATATCGGGCCGTTACATATAACATAAGTTTAGCAAAATATATGTATATAAACCTATTAAAAATTGAAAATTTGCAACGCGCTGCGACCCTCCTGCCTATAGGTAGCTTTGCACCTGTTCCCTATCCATGTTCGCCACCATTGGAAGATATTCTTCCACATCCCCATCCTCACGGTATTTGCATAAATCCATGAATATAAAAAAATAACAATTTTTTATTTTATTTGATCAAAAACCTAACACTGATATTTTGATATTTCTTCGTCTATTTTTTTTAAAAAAAAAGATACAAACACACATACTACCTTTACAACAAGAAAATTTATCTGTCCTGTAGTTACTACATGAAATTCGTTTCCATAAAAACCGCTATGTTAACTTATTCCCAAAGTCATAAAAATCCGTTTCTTTTTATCTATTTCTTTACAAAATTTATACTCCACACCCTTCCTTTATGCAATAATCAAAACATAACAATAAGTGTGATAATTATCTACTTTAACAACAACATTGCTATAAGATTGAACTCGACGATCAAAATTGATCTACTCTCCAAAAATCCAAACAAAAATTTTAGCATAAATTATGAGGATGAAGAGTGGTAGATTATATTTATAGTGTGAGAAAGATGAACTTTCGTATAGGCGTTGCGTTTTTGCTGTTCTGAGGTGGGGATTTAAGAGGTGTTGGAAGCCTGCTTCTTTTTGTAGGTTTCTATTTGTAGGATTATATATGTTGTTGGGGAAGTGGAGGTAATCTTATATATTCCACACCCTTCCAATATGCAATAATCGAAACATAACAACTGAGTCAATTGTTCCACCATTTAACCAAGGAGAAGGAGTGACACATATGTTGTCATCTACTTTAATTGGGAATGGTGTGATTGTTATGCCTTCAATCAGCAATGATTTGAGTCAAGCTCGAACTTATGGAAGTTTGAGTTTGACAATTTTATGCAAAACTAAAGATGAAAAGTTGATGATTGGATGCCAGGTCCGTGTAATATCCAAGTGACCTGCGATTCTATTGATGATCGGATGAGAGTGTGCACGTGTGCATGCATGCGTGTGTGTATTAAGCAAAATAGTGTTGCAAATTCAAACGGTGCTGCTGAGTGCAGACTACATACCTTTTCATTTAGTCCAATAATAATTTTGCTTAATAATAAAGAATTACAACTATTGAAGTCATTTGGGCTCATCTTATTAACACTCACACACCTTAAGTGGTTTCCTCCACCATTACTACTTTTTCCTCATACGTTTATGCAGCTTTAAAAGTTGACATTCAATGATAACAACACGATTGACTTAATGTAGAATGTTAGACAATGGTAGAACGTGGAAAAAAGTGTGTAGAGTGTTAGATGCATGCATGTATATACCACTATCTTAATTATAGTAGTATACACTTTGTGCTTCGTCAAAAATGCACTGATCGTACAATTTTTTTATTTTTTATGGAAACAAGTACAACTGTACAAGTGCTAGCTATAATTTTTACCATGTATCCTAAGTTAAGGAAGCATTTCTATCATACAAATTTAATTCTAAAAGTATAATTATGTAATAATAATAAATGTTATAAAAGAAAGTAAATAAAAACTTTCAATATATATATATATATATATATGGGAATGTATCACATGAGAATGACAAAGATATATGAGAATATGGAGGTTGGAAGAATGATTGGTAATGGTAGCATTGGTTTGGTGATTAATGTAGATGATGAGTGATGAAATTTGGTTGGTATTAGGATTGGATTCTGACTTTTGAAATTAATTCTGATTGTGTCCATCTGGGAATGGAATTAATAGTTTTAATTTTGATTCGTGAAGGAATGAAAATGTTCCTCTTTGGGTGTGATTGGCATTAATTCCCCCAAGCTTTTTCAGTTTGTATAGTGATCGGTACATTTCAGCACATATTTTCTAGCTTTATACTTTGATATATATGTATATATATATATATATATATATATATATGAGGAGGGATCCGTTGACTCCAGGAGTAAGTCTTCCATTGACTTACTCCGCTTAATAACTCGATATCGGAATTATATTTCTTCAATCCAACCGTTGATTTCAAAGATCTCATTGAGTAGATCAACTCCACCAATTTTTATAAAAATTAAAAAAATGTAGTTATGTATTTTAGACTATTGTAGTTATGTAGTTATATAGAGGACATATCATATGAGAATGACTATCTTATATGAGAATGATAAGAATGAATTTCAACATTAGATCTAAATGAATATATTTTAAACCTTTTCACAGCCTATTATTTCTTTGGCTAAACTACACATTTGGTCTCTTACGTTTATTTTAGGTTTTAATTTGGTCTCTTAGGTTTAAAAAGTTTCAATTTGGTCCTTTACGTTTATTTTAGGTTTCAATTTGGTTCCTTCCGTCAGTTTTTGCACATGTGGCAGACGGTTTGCTTACGTGGCAGACGGTTTGCACATGTGGATTGACACGTGGACACCTGGACACGTTGACACGTGTCCAATTGAAATAGTGGAACAGTGGAATTTGACCGAAGGGACCAACTAATGCAAACGTTGATAACGTAAGGGACCAAATTGGAACTTTTTAAACGTAAGGGACCAAATTGAAACCTAAAATAAACGTAAGGGACCAAATATGTAGTTTAGCCTATTTCTTTTAATCTCTTCCAACTTTTCATCTTCTCTGATAACAACAACAACAACCACCGCACCACACCAGTTTCAAATCCTTTCAACTTTGTCTTTCTCTAAATCCTTTTATCTTTGTCTTTCTCTCTAGTTCCAAATCCCTTCTCATGTTAATGTGTGACTTGCTGCAAATAGATGATGCTTTCCTTCTTATGACTTAACTACACCTCTGCAAATAGATTAATTTTGATTCAATCCCTTTTGTTCAGTATGGAACTGCTGCGATTGGAACGAAAAATTGTTTCTTAAAAATGGTTTCCATTCACAATCAATACCCATGAATTAATGTGTTTATCTCCCAAAGCACTCATGTTATCGTGTTAATTCAAATTAGCTATAAATATTTTAGGTATCAACCAATTTGACTATCAATTAATGTAAACCTATTAATCTATGAGCAATTGCCTTTTTTTCAACCGGTAGATCTAATAATCGATTTAAGGTGATTAAGGTTGTCGTTTGTTCTATACCAAAGAGATACTCGTGATGATGATTGTGAGATGAAGGAGGAAGAGAAGAAGCGACTTTGAAGCAGGAAGGAACGAAGCAAAAGAATTGGAACCTGAAGAAGCGTTAACGCGAGAAGAATAATGAAAGCATGTGTGACCGTGGAAAACACATCTTTTAATCTCGGTCATTCCTTTTAATCTGATGGCTCATATTTATTCTCATATTCTCATATATCTTTGTCATTCTCATGTGATACATTCCCATATATATATATATATATATATATATATATATATATATATATATATATATATATTGAAAGTTTTTATTTACTTTCTTTTATAACATTTATTATTATTACATAATTATACTTTTTAGAATTAAATTTATATGATAGAAATGCTTCCTTAACTTAGGATACATGCTGAAAATTATAGCTAGCACTTGTACACTTGTACAGTTGTACTTGTTTCCATAAAAAATAAAGCAATTGTACAATCAGTGCATTTTTGACGAAGCACAAAACGTATACTACTATAATTAAGATAGTGGTATATGCATGCATGCATCTAACACTCTACACACTTCTTTCCACGTTCTACCACTGTCTAACATTCTACATTAAGTCAATCGTGTTGTTATCATTGAATGTCAACTTTTAAAGCTGCATCAACGTATGAGGAAAAAGTAGTAATGGTGGAGGAAACCACTTAAGGTGTGTGAGTGTTAATAAGATGAGCCCAAATGACTTCAATAGTTGTAATTCTTTATTATTAAGCAAAATTATTATTGGACTAAATGAAAAGGTATGTAGTCTGCACTCAGCAGCACCGTTTGAATTTGCAACACTATTTTGCTTAATACACACACGCATGCATGCACACGTGCACACTCTCATCCGATCATCAATAGAATCGCAGGTCACTTGGATATTACACGGACCTGGCATCCAATCATCAACTTTTCATCTTTAGTTTTGCATAAAATTGTCAAACTCAAACTTCCATAAGTTCGAGCTTGACTCAAATCATTGTTGATTGAAGGCATAACAATCACACCATTCCCAATTAAAGTAGATGACAACATATCCTTGGTTAAATGGTGGAACAATTGACTCAGTTGTTATGTTTTGATAATTGCATATTGTATAAATATGAAATTCATCATAATTTATGCTAAAATTTTTGTTTGGATTTTTGGAGAGTAGATCAATTTTGATCGTCGAGTTCAATCTTATAGCAATGTTGTTGGGGAAGTGGAGCTTGAAAGGAAAACCATCAAAATGGGATATGAAGAGGAGGAAAACAAATTGGAGAATTTGCAATCACAAGTAGTGGAAATGAAGGGGAAAATTGAGCCATTACTTACTCAAGTTCAATCTTATAAGAATGCTGCTGAAGAAGTGGAGATTGAGAGGGATAACATCAGAAAGGGATATGATGAGGAGAAAAACAAAGTGGAGGACTTGGAATCACATGTTGCTGAATTGAAGAGTGGTTGCCTCTCATTTTTTGATATTTGTTTACTCATATATAGAGGCTTGGGTAGTTTGATTTGGCGTTTCTGTCACTGCTTGGATTTCTCAATTGTGTTGTATTGGTAGAGTTGGGGTGTTTATTTGACCTTGTAATAATTGTAGGATGTCAATCCATGTTTCTGTTCTGTGTTCGATTTGTTGTTGTTTTGTGACGTGAAATTGAATAGCTATATATGGTTGAATTTGGGGGTTATAGTGATGATAGTTATGGTTGATTGTGATTGTTTTGTTGATAGAGATGGTTGTGAATGTATATTGTTGTGAACGTTATGGTGCTTTTGCTCTATTTATAAGGCCACTACAACAACTTGTTCACATGTTTTATATATGAGATGAAGGTGGTTGTAGTGTAGAAGAATGGTGGATTTTTGAAAGGTTATTTGAAGGTTTGTAAACAAGTTAAGGCCAATGAGAGATTCAAATAGATGATTCAGAAGAGTATGAGAAATTCTATTGTTACTAGTATTAGTAGGAATAGAAACTCAGCGGCTCATTGCTTATTAGGTATGGCTAGGAATTTAGGATCAAGATCATGGGTGGGAATTGTGTCAGCTTGGAATTCTATTGTTACCTTGTGATAATTGTAGGATGTCAATAATATGGATATATACTACTTGTGTGGGTAAAAACTCTATATACGATCATCCAAACATATTAGTAAACTCTATATACTGAAGAAAACCACTTAAGGTGTGTGAGTGATAATAAGATGAGCCCAAATGACTTCAATTGTTGTAATTCTTTATTATTAAGCAAGATTATTATTGGACTAAATGAAAAGATATGTAGTATGCACTTAGCAGCACCGTTTGAATTTGCAGCTCTATTTTTCTTAATACACGCACGCATGCACGCAGACACGCACACTCTCATACAATTAGCAATAGAATCGCAGGTTACTTGGATATTACACGGACCTGACATCCAATCAGCAACTTTCCATCTTAGTTTTGCATTAGCTAAAATGGTCAACCTCAAACTTCAATAAGTTTGAGCTTGACTCAAATCATTGTTGATGGAAGGTGCAATGATCACACCATTCCCAATTATAGTATACATCATATCACTTGTTAAATAGTGGAACAATTGACTCATTTGTTATGTTTTGATTATTTCATTTTGCATAAATACGAAATTCATCATAATTCATGCTAATATTTTTGTTTGGATTTGTGGAGAGTAGATCAATTTTGATCGTCGAGCTCAAAATTGTTCCAGAGATTTTAAATTCTAGGATATCTATTTTTACAAGAGAGAATTTAGGTGTGGTGGGTTTATACTCGAAGACCATGTAGATTGTAAGGAAAAGCAAAACAATGAGTATGAAAACGCAGGAGAATCCATAGAAAAAAATTCTCTTACACTTTGTCATTATGGTGATGTTGAGAAAATTTTTTTTTAAAAAAAGGAGAGGAGAGCAGAGTGTGTGAGGGAGAGAGTTGAAAGAAATTAAAACTTAGCTGTTATGAGAAATTCTTGATTGCCTAGGAATTGTGGTGTTACTTTGTTATGAGAAATCAAAATGCGTTTTGATATGCCTGGTCTTTCCAAGGAAGATGTTAAGGTATCAGTTGAGGATGATGTTCTTGTCATAAAAAGTGATGTTAAGAAGGAGGAAAGTAGTGAAGAAGATTTTTGGTCAAGAAAGAGCTATAGTTCTTATGATACGAGACTCAAGCTTCCTGTTAACTGTGAGAAGGATAAAGTTAAGGCTAAGTTGAAAAATGGTGTGCTTTATATTAGGGTTCCTAAGACTAAAGTTGAACGCAAGGTTATTGATGTTCAAATTCAGTGATATGTTAAGGCTTTTTATAGTGTCTTCTTGAGCTGGTGTGCTTTTCCATTTCTGTTATTGTGTAACTACGTTTTAGAAAGTGTTGAATAAATAAGATCATTTACGTATCTTAATATCTTCAAAAGTTTGGAATTCATCACTTTCTGGCAAATTCAAATTGGAAGAATCACCACAATACACCAACTTGATCATCAGTGATAATGACGTTAGTACTATTGTACGAACCATTACAACATAATATATTTTTAAGATCGATCAAGGTTTAAGGTGCTGTACTTAGTCTACTTTCACTTTTTACTTAGTGCATACTTAGTGCGTACATTCGTGTGTGCCCACATTTTCAATAGTCTAAATTGTTATCATCCCCCATTTTCAATAGTTTAAAATTTAGTTATAATATTTATTTATTTATTTTCAATAGTTTAAATTTAGTTATAATAGTTTAAAATGCACGCACGCACATACACACACTAAGCAAAAAAAAATTAGTGCTCTAAAATTTTTGGTGCCCTGTGTGACCTCTCCTCTCGACCAACCTTCAAACCCTCCTATATCTATCTCATAGTTAGTTACAAACCTAAGAAATCAAAATTCTCCGTCCAACAACCTAATAGTTAGTGATGGATTGTGTTACCAAGAGGGTTACAAAAGTTGTAAGGGGATTGCTTAATATACCACTCTTCTTATTTATATATAAATGTTGGTGATGCCACCAAATTAACAAAGTCCATCACTCTTATAATGTTTTCTTATATAAATGTTGGTGATGCAATCAAATATTTTCTTATGTGCTTTTCTGAATTTCCAACACTCCTATAATTAAAAGTTTTCTTCTATATAACTTGTAATACTAGTATATGTGATGCTTTTCTTTGTTTGCTTTTTATTTCGCTTTTTATCACTCGAATTAACACTAACAGAACATAAATAAATAGGACTACAGTACCACACACACTATCATTTATATTTCTCTAAGATTTGATAAAGTTGTACTGTAATTTTAAAACTATTCCTAAAACTAAACTGGAGGACAAAAAATTGGACAAAAACTTAAATTTGTATTCCGCATCAAGTAAGTTTATTTATGAAAATGTCTTACAAGATGATAAAATACCACAAAAGAAAAGTCCTTTAAAGATCCGTGCACAATGAGACCAATAATGAGCATTGTAGAAATAGATAAGAATTTTCCAAGAATGTTTGTTAGATGGTTAATTTTTTAGCTTTTGTGTCTAAATTGGTTTGGTTATGTGTATGATAAGGGGTTAAATGAAAGGGAGGTGTGGATTTTTTTTGTCTCATACATTTCCTGAGTGGATGAATGAGTAGATTTTGTGTTTCTATGTTGATTTTGTGGATCCAAAAGAAAAGATGTACATAATCATATATGCTTTACTATATATTTTAATCAAACTTTTGCAACCATGAATATGGTTATACTTTCTATTTTTGATTTTTTTCTTCTTATATGCAATTTTGGTTCTTTTAGTTTACTATAGCTAAATCCATAACTTTGGCCTAAAATGAGGAGAATTATGATAGTACCTACCTTTTTTCACAAACAAAGTTGTCAACAATATAGACCCGGTTGGGAATCTGAAGCTGAAAGTGTTGTTAATGATGTCAAGAAAAATATATAATGAAGCTGAAAGTGTTGTTAATGATGTCAAGAAAAATATAATGAAGCTAGTGTTGGTGGAATTGTGATTAGAAGAAGATTACAATTGATTTGTATAGGATTATGTTTGATAGGGTTATATGCATGCGTTGTTTTAGGATATGTCAGTGATATGGAGTTTTGGTGATTAGAAATTTGTAGCTTGGTGCTTCTTTTATACAAGGTGGAAGGGGTGGGTCCCATATACTATATAGGAGTATTTGCTATTAGAAAAAAGAATGTTCTCCCTTTTTGCAGGTAATTTATTATTTGAGACAAAGTTTTCTATAGTGGATTTTTTTCTGTGCAAACTAAATGGGAAAAAGTACCGCATTGCAAAGTTTTACGTATAGGAGGGTGACCATTATATAACCTTTCCACGCAAAACTGGACGAAAACAACTAAACAAGGAGATGGATGGTGTATTAAGTAATAAGTAAAATCTTATATTCATGCAATGCAACATAATATATTTTTAAGATCGATCAAGGTTTAAGGTGTTGTACTTAGTCTACTTTCACTTTCTCATTTTAAAACATAGCTTTATAATTAAGTGGGTGATTCTCAAAATATGATAAACAACATCTCTATTTAAATAAAACTTGTTTCACCGTTTTAAGGCATACAAAACCACATCAAACTTCACTATAATTTCATTTGTTTGCTTTTTCTTTTTCTAACAGAACATAAATAAATAGGATTGCAGTACCACATACACTATCATTTATTTATATTTCTCTAAGATTTTATAAAGTTGTAGTGTAATTTTAAAACTATTCCTAAAACTAAAATGGAGGACAAAAATATTGGACAAAAACTTAAATTTGTATTCCTTACCAAGTAAGCTTCTCTATATAAATGTTTTACAAGATGATAAAATACCACAAAAGAAAAGTCCTTTAAAGATCCGTGCACAATGAGACCAATAATGAACATTGTAGAAATAGATAAGAATTTTCCAAGAATGTTTGGTAGATGGTTAATTTTTTAGTTTTTGTGTCTAAATTGGTTTGGTTATGTGTATGATAAGGGGTTAAATGAAAAGGAGGTGTGGATTTTTTTCGTCTCACACCTTTCATGAGTGGATGAATGGGTAGATTTTGTGTTTCTTTGTTGATTTTTTGGATACAAAAGAAAAGATGTACAAAATCATATATGCTATACTATACTAATATATTTTAATCAAACTTTTGTAACCATGAATCTTGTTATACTTTCTATTTTTCATTTTTTTTTCTTAAACTAGTCAAGATACCCGTGCGCGCACGGGTCGTGCGTTTGGTGGTGCGAGGGTTATTGTGACGTAGGGCGTATGTTTTTTTTTCTTGTGACGTAGGACTGTTTATATATTTGGTAAAGTAACGAAACTAGAAACCTTACTCTCAGTGAAAAGTTTTGTGTTGATTTTGTTTTTAATTGTGTATTCCATGAAAAGGTAATGGTTTATTCTTCTTTTTGATACTTTGATAGAAAAATGTTTGATTCAATTGTAGATCTAGCCCAAGTTAAAGTTATTTGATTTCAATCATCACGGGTCGCGCGTTCCGCACCTGTTTATGTTTGGGGGGATTTGTGTTGTGCGGGCGTTATTTGTATTGATGTGTTTTATTATAAAATAAATAATTTGGAAACGTGTTATGTATTTAAACATAAATTATAATTATAAATGAGAAAATGTAACTTAGTATTAATTTGAAATTAGTATTTTGATATTTTGAAAATTTTTATTTAATAAGAATGGAGAATATGAAACGGAAAATAACAATTTAAAATAAATGCATGACAGGCAATAGAAATTTAGACCGATATATATATATATATATATATATATATATATATATATATAAAAAGAGCATCAAATTACATCGGTGTAACATTTGAGTAATGTTATACCGCTCAATTACACTTTAACGAATTCAAATTTTATAAAATCCACCGTTGGATAGAAAGTTTATATCGTATCGATCATCTATGATGAATTTTACAAAAATTTAAAATCGTTTGCTATGCTATTGAGACACGTCAAGATTAACGGTTTATGCGGTTTTATTGAATACCGTTAATCTTTATGTGTCTCAAAAACATGTCAAACGATTTTAGATTTTTGTAAAACTCAACATAGATGATCTATACTATATAAACTTTCAATCCAACAATGATTTTTGTAAAATTTGAATTCCTTAAAGCGTAATTGAGCGGTGTAACATTACTCAAATATTACACCGGTGTAATTTGATTCCGAATTACAAATTTAAGGAAACATAATATATATTAAATTAAAGTCCACATTTAGGAAAGGAAGATAACTTGGGAGATAAAATATCAAACCAAAATAGAATTTAACCTTTATATACCCTACAGACTGTAATTACAAACTCAGGAATTTAATTCCAAACTTTAATTTCTTATATAGTCATTAATTTAATTTTTTTTATCAACAAAAACTTGTTCTCCGTATTATTTAATTTTTGTTATCAGTTTTCCCGTGTACAATAGTTCATTAAAATGTTTCGTCAACAACAACTTATTCTTCGTGTATAACATTTGGTTCAAAATTTTCATCAACAACAATCTGTTAAGATATTTTTAATTTTTTACCAGCTTCTCCGTGTACTATAATTAATTACAATTTATTATCAACAACTTGTTTTCCGTATATAGTCATTAATTTAAATTTTTTATCAACAAAAACTTGTTCTCTGTATTATTTAATTTTTGTTATCAGTTTTCCTGTGTACAATAGTTCATTAAAATGTTTCGTCAACAATAACTTATTCTTCGTGTATAATACTTGATTCAAAATTTTCATCAACAACAATTTGTTCCCCGTATTATTTAATTTTTTACTAGCTTTCCTGTGTATTATAATTAATTACAATTTTCATCAACAACTTGTTTTCCGTATATAGTCATTAATTTAATTTTTTTATAAACAAAAACTTGTTCTCCATATTATTAATTTTTTTATCAGTTTTCTCGTGTACATTAGTTAATTCAAATGTTTCGTCAATAACAACTTGTTCTTCGTGTATAATATTTGATTCAAAATTTTCATCAACAACATTTTGTTCCCCGTATTATTTAATTTTTTACCAGCTTCCCCGCGTACTATAATTAATTACAATTTTCCATCAACAACTTGTTTTCCGTATATAGCTTATTTCATAGTCAGGTATATAGCTTTCCGTTGGACACCGGATTTTAATCCTTTCAATCAGAAACAAACTCATAGTCAAGTATGGGTTCGTTTTCATTATCTCCCTCTTGAATATTGGCAACCGAGAATTTTATTTGAGATCGCCGGAGCAATTGGTACACCCATTTCAATCTATGAGAATACTAGAAACCATTCTTTTGGTCATTATGCGCGTGTTCTAGTAGATATCAATATGGCTGGTATGCTTTCTGATTCTTTGTGGGTTGAAAGAGAAAAATTTGCTTTTGACATTGAGATTGAATATGAAAATCCTCCTTACTTTTGTTTCACTTGCAATTCTATTGGTCATTCATCGGATCATTGTAGGAAAGATCCGGCCAATAAAATTTCTCGCGAAATGGTTGATACAAAAAATGATCCCGCTAAGAAAGTTAAACAGGTGTTTGTTCCCAAAAGTCATGTGGATACAGGCGTCGTGGTTGATTGCTCTAAAGTGGTGGCAGATGAAGACCCTCTTATTACTGATATAATAAGGTCTAAAGAAGTTGCAACTAGTGTTCTAGTAGGAAATATACTAAACTTTGAGGATGAGCTTTCTCCTAACGCTTTTGTTGGAGAAGATCATGTGCATGTATTACAGGTTAAAGAAGTTCATACTACTGATCCACCTTCATCTGGGTGTGGTGTGAGTTCTTCCCAAGTCATTGTTATTGATGAAGTTTTAAATCCCAATGTTGCTCATGATTTGACAATTTTACAGCAATATTGGAAGGAAAATGATGGTAGCGACATTGTGCACAGGGTCTATACAGATGAGGAAGAGACAACTGCAACGATGAATTTCTTAAAGAACCGTGAAGCTTCTAGGGAAGAGCCTTTCACTGTAGTGGTTTCTAAGGCCAAGAAAAAGAATTTGCAGAAGGGTTTTCAGGTTCGTAATACCCGCTCTAAGGGTGGGATGCCAGATTGAGTGTTCTTTTCCTCTTTCCTAGTTTTTTTATGCTTTTTATTTTCTCTTTTTTAACTTTTCTAGGTTTGACTTTTGTCTTTTAGTTTTTATTTACCTTTTTATGCTTGAGAAGGTTTTGGTTTATGTCCCCCTTCTCTTTTTGTTCTTGTTTTTATTTATATATCTATCTAGGGTGGTGCAGGTGGCTCACCATCTGCTCCCCCATTTGCTAAAAAAAAAATAAAAAAATTGTTTAATAAAATATGAAAGTCCATATTATTAGTCATTTTTATTCATAACATAAATTATTGGTAAAAGTAACGAAATTCTAAACCTAGAAGTGTTTATTTCTGAAAGAACTAAAGAGTGGGTTCTTTCATTTCATTCGATTGAAATGTTGAAGATTTTTTTGAACGGCATCGATAGAAATGTTTTTTTTTTAAATTGTTTGTATACAATAGTAAATGTTTTAGGTAATAATATAGTTAATAATATATTAAAAAATAATTGACCTTCAGTTAAAAAAGTTAGAATTGATCATCTCCTCCATGTATAATAGTGATTTTAAAAAATGTAGGAGCTATATATATATATATATATATATATATATAAACATTGGTTTGAATTATTAATATTAAAAATAATGATAAAATTGATTAATATATATTTATTTATAATTAAAATAAAAAATGGTTATAATAGAAGCACTCATAATAGTTATTTTGGATAATAGTTTTTTTTTATATACGATAATTTATTTCATCGTGTTGGCTTGAATTATAAATACCAAAATTGATAAATTTGATTAAGAAATATTTTTGTATATAATTCAAAATTTGATAAAATATTTATTCCATTGAATTATTTTCATACATTAGAAAATGTTTTAGATACTGTTATAGTCGATACTTCTTAAGCACGAATTGTTTTTGAACGGCATCGATAGAAATGTTTTTTTTAATTGTTTTTATACAATAGTAAATGTTTTAGGTAATAATATAGTTAATAATATATTAAAAAATATTTGACCTTCAATTAAAAAGTTAGAATTGATCATCTCCTCCATGTATAATAGTGATTTAAAAAAAATTAGGAGCTATATATATATAAACATTGGTTTGAATTATTAATATTAAAATAATGATAAAATTAATTAATTGTATTTATTTATAATTAAAATAAAAAATGGTTATAATAGAAGCACTCATAATAGTTATTTTGGATAATAGTTTTTTATATACGATAATTTATTTCATCGTGTTGGTTTGAATTATAAATACCAAAATTGATAAATTTGATTAAGAAATATTTTTGTACCTCCACTTGATAGCTCTGTAACACCCCGTTTTTCGAAAGCCAAAAAGGGCATTATTTTTTTTTTTTCTTTTTCAACTAACACTCAGAGTGCGCATAAAAGATTTTAAATGAACCGGCATTCAAATATACAAAAGAACTCATTACTAAAAGGTGCTTCGACAAGCAAAGTGTATTCCTGAATAATTACAACCCAAGTCTAAGTATTCGAATACTTACAACAAAACAAGTTAGAGACCCTATGCTAACCAAAAAGCACGGTGCACAAACCACACCGGCGCATAGTCTAACTATTCTAGGCTACAGCTCCAACCGCTCACTGGGGCCTGGAACAGCCACCGTCGTCACCACGACCTAACCCATCATCTGGGTGGGATGAGCCCGCAAATGAAAGAAAGGGTCACCACAAAATACAAGTATGTATATATATATCCGGTGCGAAAGATGTACACATAACAAATTTCCACGAAACACAAGAGAAAGCTCTTTAACTTACAAGTAATTCCCACCAACGGGTTTATATAAATAAATCACCAATCCTAATGCAGACTTCTACAATGGGTGTGACAACCGATTACTGGTTCGTCACATGCATGATTTTCCGGAAAATTAACCTCTCCTCGAAGAGTCGTGGGGTAGGCAAAGCCACACAGAAATATACGTACCCGCACTAAAATGCCACACAAGGCAGGTGAAGTCACACAGACAAACACCAGGCGAAGTCACACAGACAAACACCAACTCAATATAAATCCAGAGGGATTTGGCGAAGCCACACAGTCAAACGCCCGGTACGTAGGCAAAGTCACACAGACATACACCTAGGCACGCAACTATGAAATGCATGGCATATATTCTCTTCGGCATATACAGGATAGTCACACAGACAAAATCCCCGCGCAGTCCTATCCGACGCACGCAATCATATATGCTCATGCAAACATTCACATAACCTAATAGCATAGGTAACAAAACATATGTGAATATAACCACCTTCTCATCAACGAGAATACATAAGTACAAACATGCCACAGCACACAGCAAATGCATAAACAGCAAAACCAAGCATGTCGTAACCGTTTTAAAAGACGGAAATAAAGTGGAGCCCTTACCTCGTCAAGCACTCAACTATCACACGATCGCACAACACTTACTTGCTTCCTAAAACAAGCAAAGTATACAATCAAAACCATATCCAACCAATCCTTAATGATTTGGACTCTAGAACCCCAAAACCCAAAGGTTCTCTAAGGTAAAATCCCTCTTTCGGATTCTCTACCAAAAACTACCGTATTGATCAGCCCCCATGAGTTATTTGTACTATTTTTAGGACCCAAAACAATTGCCAAAAGTCTTAAATAATTTGAAATGCAAAATGGCCGTTTTCTTGCGTTATAAGCTACGTACTTTCCGAGTACCCGAAAAACTCGTTTCCAATCCCCACCACTTCCATAATTTAATAAAAAGGGATTAGAAAGTTAAAAACCAAGTTTAGAAATCAGAATCCAAAATTTCAACTCTCAGAGCTCGCCCTGGCGAGTTGATGGCGAGTGAAGGCAGAGAGTACTGGTCTTACTCGCTCTGGAGCTCGCCCTGGCGTGTTGTCAAGACCTGTGACACTCGCCCTGGCGAGTAACCACTCGCTCAGCGAGTTTCAACTGTCATGACAGCAAAAGACAGCAACTCACACCACCTTTTTCCACCCAAGCCTAGTTTGATTCTATTAGTTCCCAACATCTTTTCAAGGCATAAAAGCAAACCACTTCCATGAGCAAGCAACACATTTCCGAAAGCATGTTGGTTGCTTCGAGTGCAAGTTATTTGATTTTCATTCCCAAAATCAAAACCAAATCCAAGCACAAGTTTTATTACGGGCCTTAACCGTCCGGTAATCATTTTCAAACATGTTTTCAAGGTAAAAAGCGACACCACATGTCACAATAGTTTTAAACCACTTTGACCCCAAAATACTCTCCAAAAACTCTTAGAAAATATTTTCATAAACCCCAAAATATTTTTCATCGAATTTTCTAAAACAAAACCATACAACGCATTTCCCTTTTTCTCAAAGGTCCAAAGACAACGTTTCTTTTCAAAACCTTACAACTTAACCACATGTTATTGATCAATACTCTAAACTTTCAAAACCCTAACTTTTCTCATGAGATTTTCACCAACTCATGGAAAACAAAGATAACAAAGCCTACACATGTTTCTATAGACCTCATGAACAACATTCATGAAACAAAAACCAGCAAGAACAACATTTTCTAACAAACCCTCATGAGAACATAAACTCAAAAACTCTTAAACTCTATAAGTCGACCAACCTAAGAGATGAGAAGAGAGGGTTACCTTTAGAAAGTGATTCTCTACACTTTTCCTCAAAGCTTCCAAGCTTGAAATGGAGTGAAATGGTGAAGAATGGAAAATTTAGTGAAGGTTGGAAAGTAATGGAGCTTCTCACGTGAAAGAGAGAAAGAATGAGATGTTTGGTGATGTTTCTAAGTGACCAAGTCACTAAACCTCCTTACTATTACATAGCCTCTTGCTACCTCATGTCCATTGGATCAAAAACAAAATGCCAAGACAAAACCCTAGCCATTGGATCAAACCAAATCAAACCCACTTGAGATAAAACTCAACACCTCTTGGAAACACTCACACGTTCAGTTCTCGCGCGCCGCGACGAACGTAAATCACAAAAACATAAAACCTACGGAAAGAACGTCTAACGTTTTTCCATTCCAAAACTTATCGCCGAATCTTTTTCCGCGACTGTAATTTTCTTCCATACCTTAGAAAATTATTATCAGAATATATCCTCACTCGCGCAGATATATAAAACTTCCATCCGAAACCTCACTTAAAACAGACGAAATAAGATTTTACAACGACGGGTAAAATCCTACTCGTTTTTCCAAAAACAAGAATAATCCAAAACTCGTTATTCTAAAACCACATATAACTTCTTATTCAAGCAACAGGATCACAGAACCAAAGTCTGTACAATAACAGTGCACGAGCACTACACAGGCTCAATTACAGCAAAAGCTAATAATTACACGATGTTTCGTCACACGAACACATCGAACCCTAATATTCCTTAAACCAACTATACTATGAAATCTTGGGTCTTACAATACTACCCCCCTAAAAGAAGTTTCGTCCTCGAAACTTAGACGTCGTCAAACAAAATGGGGTATAATTCTTTCATCTTACTCTCGAGCTCCCAGGTAGTATCTCCTGTAGCTTCGTTCCATATTACCTTCACCAAAGGTATCTCTTTCGTTCTCAAACGTTTCATCTTCTTATCCGCAATCTTGATCGGCGGAACCTCGAATGACAAATTATCCCTCAACTGGATATCATCTGGTGTGATCACGTGTGTTAGATCCGGTGTATACTTCCGCAATTGCGACACATGGAACACGTCATGAATCAAAGATAGTACCGGTGGCAACGCGATCCGGTATGCTACCTTCCCAATCCGCTCCGTAATCTGATAAGGTCCTATAAACTTCGGAGTCAACTTCTTCGCTTTCAAAGCCCTTCCAACACCCGTTGTTGGAGTAACACGGAGAAATACGTGATCTCCCTCCTCAAACTCTAAAGGCCTCCGACGCCTATCCGCATAACTCTTTTGGCGATCTTGAGCAACCTTCATCATTGCCCTTATCTTTCGGACTTTGTCCGTCGTCTGTTGTACCATTTCCGGTCCTACTATCATACTCTCCCCATCTTGGTACCAACACAACGGAGTCTGACATCTCCTCCCATACAAAGCCTCATATGGTGCCATTCCAATACTCGCGTGGAAACTGTTGTTGTATGTGAATTCTATCAAAGGTAATACATCATCCCAACTTCCACGATCATCCAACACACATGCTCTCAACAAATCTTCCAACGATTGGTTTGTTCTCTCAGTCTGCCCATCTGTCTGAGGATGGTAGGCGGAACTCAATCTCAGTTTCGTCCCCAACGCCTCATGCAAAGTCTTCCAAAAGTGTGAAGTAAACTTTGGGTCTCGATCCGATACTATACTTGACGGAATCCCATGTAACCTCACAATCTCAGCAATGTAAATATCGGTCAACTTTGCCGCTGTATCCGTAGTTCTTACCGGTAGAAAATGAGCGGACTTAGTCAAACGATCCACTATCACCCAAATGGAATCATGCTTCCTCCTGGTCTTAGGTAACCCAGTGATGAAATCCATAGAAATGCTATCCCACTTCCACTCGGGGATATCTAATGACTGCAGCATCCCTGCCGGTCTCTGATGCTCAATCTTCGCCTTCTGACAAGTCAGACACGACGCCACATACACAGCCACATCCTTCTTCAAACCCGGCCACCAGAAATCATGCCTCAGGTCTTGATACATCTTTGTTGCTCCGGGATGTATACTAAGTTTACTCTTGTGTGCCTCCCCTAGAATGATGTTTCTCAAGTTCATAGCATCGGGTACACACACTCTCCCTTGACACCTCAAGATGTTGTCCGATCCCACCTTGAAATCTCGGTTGGTTCCTCGAACAATCAAAGCTCTTTTCTCCATGAGAAACTTGTCATCTTGACAATTAGCAATATCCTCCAACAAACCGCTTGAGATGGTAATCATACCCAGTCTCATATTCCCTAAAGCAAACTCTACCTCTAGGTGCAAATCACGAAACTCTCTCAACAACTCCTGTTGACTAGCCATTTGTGCCGAACAAACCGACACACTCTTCCTACTCAAAGCATCGGCTACCACATTAGCCTTTCCCGGATGGTATTCCAACGTAAAGTCGAAGTCTTTCAAAGTTTCCATCCACCTCCGTTGCCTCATATTAAGCTCTTTCTGATCGAACAGATACTTAAGGCTTTTATGGTCACTAAACACGACAAAAGTGCAACCATAAAGATGATGTCTCCAAATCTTCAATGCGAAAACAACAGCCGCAAGCTCTAGATCGTGCGTAGGATAATTCTTCTCATGCACTTTCAGTTGCCTGGACGCATAAGCCACTGCTCTCTTGTTTTGCATCAACACACAACCCAACCCTTGATGAGAAGCATCACAATAAACCTCATACGGTTCATCCGACTGTGGTAACATCAAAACTGGTGAAGTCGTCAACCGTTCTTTCAACAACTGGAAACTCAACTCACACTTCTCAGTCCACGCAAAAGGTTGATCTTTTCGCGTAAGTTGTGTCATTGGTGCCACAATCTTAGCGAAACCTTCAATGAATCTCCGGTAATAACCGGCCAAACCAACAAAACTCCTCACATCAGTCACTGTTTGAGGCTGCTTCCATGAAAGTACCGTATCAATCTTGGCTGGATCCACGGCTATTCCCTCTTTTGATATAACATGACCAAGGAAATTCACCTCTTCCAACCAAAAATCACACTTTGACGGGTTTGCATACAGTTTATTTTCCCGCAACACTTGCAATACCAAGCGAAGATGCTCTCCATGTTCCTCTTCACTCTTCGAATACACCAAAATGTCATCAATGAACACCACTACAAACTTGTCCAAAAATGAATTGAATATCAGATTCATGTAAGCCATAAAGATAGCAGGTGCATTCGTCACTCCAAACGGCATCACCAAAAACTCATAATGCCCATACCGCGTCCTAAACGCCGTTTTCTGAATATCCTCATCTCGTACCCTTATCTGGTGATAACCAGACTTCAAGTCAATCTTTGAAAACACTGAGGCTCCCCTCAACTGATCCATCAAATCATCAATTCGTGGCAATGGATATCGGTTCTTGATAGTTACCTTATTAAGCTTCCGATAGTCCACACAAAGACGAGACTTCCCATCCTTCTTCTTAACCAATAAGATCGGTGCTCCCCAAGGCGACACACTAGGCCTTATGAAACCCTTCTCTAACAAGTCCTCAATCTGACCTTTCAACTCTACCAACTCGGCTGGAGCCATCCGATAAGCTGATTCTGAAATCGGACTCGTACCCGGTTGCAAATCAATAAAGAATTCCACCTCTCTACACGGAGGAAAAGCTGGAATCTCCGATGGAAACATATCTTGGAAATCCTGAACTACACGAATTTCCTCAATTCGAATCTCCGTCGTCACTCCTAAACTAGCAAGTGAAACTATCTCTGGTTCTCCATTACACATAACCACAGAAAGCCGATTTGCAGACAAGTATCTTCGCACACCTGGCTCGGGAAAGAAAACCAACTTCCGAGCACAGTCTAGAATCACATAATGATAAGACAACCAATCCATCCCGAGGATGATCTCGAGAGATAAAAGCGGTAGACAAACCAAATTGACCAGAAAATCCCTATTCTGGATTACTACCAAACAATGCAAACATGCAGTATTCACTACCAAATCCTTAGCAGGAGTCAAAACATTCAAATCAAAAGGAAGAACAGAAACATTCAAACTCAAACGATTTGCACATGCCAAAGATATGAATGAGTGGGTTGCCCCCGTGTCAATCAAAGCAGTTAAAGAATTACCTGCGATGTGACAGCTCTCGTGGATGGCATTGCTAGCCTGCCCACTCAGTTCAGTGCCCATACAGTAAGCACGTGCCTTTGCCGCAGGTCTGGCACCTTGTGAGCCTTGTGCCACATTTGCCGACGGCCCAGCCTTCGGGGCTCTGCAATCTCTAGCAAAGTGTCCCGGCTTCTTGCAATTGTAGCAGGTGTTTCCCACCTTCGGTTGCGTGCACTCATTAGAAAAATGCCCCGCTTCTCCACAGTTGTAGCAAGTCCCCTTACTACCCTCAGGTTTTCCCCGGGTTCCCTGATTCACCGATCGGCCCGGTCCTTTACTGTGCTGAGGACGGTTATAAGGCTTACTCCCTTGCCTCCCACTATTCTGAGTCGAACCACGATCATTGGTACGACTTGGTCCTCCGGCACTAGAATTCCCTTGGCGGTTCACCCGCTTATTCTTCATGTCTTCCACCTCTTGGCACTTCTCAACCAAGACTTGGAATTGTCGAATACCCAACGGCACAACCGCATCCTGCAGCTCGTACCTCAGCCCATCTTGGAATCTACGGCACATATAATCCTCATCTATCCCATCCCTAAAGAAGCGGAAGAAACGGGATAGTGATTCAAACTTCTTGGCATATGCTTCAACATTCATGCCTGCTTGCCTCAGTCTCAAAAACTCTTCCCCATATCTTTCCCTAGCTGTCTCAGGGAAATATTTGGCCAAGAACCTCCTCTTGAAGTTCTCCCAACTTAATTCTTCATGGCCATTCTCCATGATAATACGGGTGTTCCTCCACCAATACTCTGAACCCCCTAGCAACTGATAGGTAGCTAAGACTACCTTCTCCCCTTCTGGACAATGAATTGCCCCGAATATCCTCTCCACAGATTGGAGCCATAAGTCAGCAGTTTCCGGACCTCCCTCCCCATTAAACTTTGGAGGAGTCTGGTGGTTGAAATTCGAAAGAAGTCTAGATCCAGCCGCAAGTATTTCCCTTTCGCGCTTTTCCAGATCCCTTTGCGCCTTAGCATGGCTCTGAGCAGTCACAGCCGCTGCCATCGTATGCATGGCATAAGCCATCTGATTAATATCAACCTCGGGTACCATAGGAGCTGGATTCGCCCTTCTTGGCGGCATTCTATTCTGCACAATACCAATTCTGATTAGATCCTTCGTCAAACAATTCTGAATCCTAACAGAATACCTCACTCCACGGATTACTAACTCGAAACCCGACACAGAACAAACACTAGAACTAACTCCACACTAGTTACGCTCTAACCGACTCTGGACTAACGACTCGAGTATACACTTTCCCTTTGAAGATTTAAAGCCGTGCTCTGATACCAAATTGTAACACCCCGTTTTTCGAAAGCCAAAAAGGGCATTATTTTTTTTTTTTCTTTTTCAACTAACACTCAGAGTGCGCATAAAAGATTTTAAATGAACCGGCATTCAAATATACAAAAGAACTCATTACTAAAAGGTGCTTCGACAAGCAAAGTGTATTCCTGAATAATTACAACCCAAGTCTAAGTATTCGAATACTTACAACAAAACAAGTTAGAGACCCTATGCTAACCAAAAAGCACGGTGCACAAACCACACCGGCGCATAGTCTAACTATTCTAGGCTACAGCTCCAACCGCTCACTGGGGCTTGGAACAGCCACCGTCGTCACCACGACCTAACCCATCATCTGGGTGGGATGAGCCCGCAAATGAAAGAAAGGGTCACCACAAAATACAAGTATGTATATATATATCCGGTGCGAAAGATGTACACATAACAAATTTCCACGAAACACAAGAGAAAGCTCTTTAACTTACAAGTAATTCCCACCAACGGGTTTATATAAATAAATCACCAATCCTAATGCAGACTTCTACAATGGGTGTGACAACCGATTACTGGTTCGTCACATGCATGATTTTCCGGAAAATTAACCTCTCCTCGAAGAGTCGTGGGGTAGGCAAAGCCACACAAAAATATACGTACCCGCACTAAAATGCCATACAAGGCAGGTGAAGTCACACAGACAAACACCAGGCGAAGTCACACAGACAAACACCAACTCAATATAAATCCAGAGGGATTTGGCGAAGCCACACAGTCAAACGCCCGGTACGTAGGCAAAGTCACACAGACATACACCTAGGCACGCAACTATGAAATGCATGGCATATATTCTCTTCGGCATATACAGGATAGTCACACAGACAAAATCCCCGCTGTCCTATCCGACGCACGCAATCATATATGCTCATGCAAACATTCACATAACCTAATAGCATAGGTAACAAAACATATGTGAATATAACCACCTTCTCATCAACGAGAATACATAAGTACAAACATGCCACAGCACACAGCAAATGCATAAACAGCAAAACCAAGCATGTCGTAACCGTTTTAAAAGACGGAAATAAAGTGGAGCCCTTACCTCGTCAAGCACTCAACTATCACACGATCGCACAACACTTACTTGCTTCCTAAAACAAGCAAAGTATACAATCAAAACCATATCCAACCAATCCTTAATGATTTGGACTCTAGAACCCCAAAACCCAAAGGTTCTCTAAGGTAAAATCCCTCTTTCGGATTCTCTACCAAAAACTACCGTATTGATCAGCCCCCATGAGTTATTTGTACTATTTTTAGGACCCAAAACAATTGCCAAAAGTCTTAAATAATTTGAAATGCAAAATGGCCGTTTTCTTGCGTTATAAGCTACGTACTTTCCGAGTACCCGAAAAACTCGTTTCCAATCCCCACCACTTCCATAATTTAATAAAAAGGGATTAGAAAGTTAAAAACCAAGTTTAGAAATCAGAATCCAAAATTTCAACTCTCAGAGCTCGCCCTGGCGAGTTGATGGCGAGTGAAGGCAGAGAGTACTGGTCTTACTCGCTCTGGAGCTCGCCCTGGCGTGTTGTCAAGACCTGTGACACTCGCCCTGGCGAGTAACCACTCGCTCAGCGAGTTTCAACTGTCATGACAGCAAAAGACAGCAACTCACACCACCTTTTTCCACCCAAGCCTAGTTTGATTCTATTAGTTCCCAACATCTTTTCAAGGCATAAAAGCAAACCACTTCCATAAGCAAGCAACACATTTCCGAAAGCATGTTGGTTGCTTCGAGTGCAAGTTATTTGATTTTCATTCCCAAAATCAAAACCAAATCCAAGCACAAGTTTTATTACGGGCCTTAACCGTCCGGTAATCATTTTCAAACATGTTTTCAAGGTAAAAAGCGACACCACATGTCACAATAGTTTTAAACCACTTTGACCCCAAAATACTCTCCAAAAACTCTTAGAAAATATTTTCATAAACCCCAAAATATTTTTCATCGAATTTTCTAAAACAAAACCATACAACGCATTTCCCTTTTTCTCAAAGGTCCAAAGACAACGTTTCTTTTCAAAACCTTACAACTTAACCACATGTTATTGATCAATACTCTAAACTTTCAAAACCCTAACTTTTCTCATGAGATTTTCACCAACTCATGGAAAACAAAGATAACAAAGCCTACACATGTTTCTATAGACCTCATGAACAACATTCATGAAACAAAAACCAGCAAGAACAACATTTTCTAACAAACCCTCATGAGAACATAAACTCAAAAACTCTTAAACTCTATAAGTCGACCAACCTAAGAGATGAGAAGAGAGGGTTACCTTTAGAAAGTGATTCTCTACACTTTTCCTCAAAGCTTCCAAGCTTGAAATGGAGTGAAATGGTGAAGAATGGAAAATTTAGTGAAGGTTGGAAAGTAATGGAGCTTCTCACGTGAAAGAGAGAAAGAATGAGATGTTTGGTGATGTTTCTAAGTGACCAAGTCACTAAACCTCCTTACTATTACATAGCCTCTTGCTACCTCATGTCCATTGGATCAAAAACAAAATGCCAAGACAAAACCCTAGCCATTGGATCAAACCAAATCAAACCCACTTGAGATAAAACTCAACACCTCTTGGAAACACTCACACGTTCAGTTCTCGCGCGCCGCGACGAACGTAAATCACAAAAACATAAAACCTACGGAAAGAACGTCTAACGTTTTTCCATTCCAAAACTTATCGCCGAATCTTTTTCCGCGACTGTAATTTTCTTCCATACCTTAGAAAATTATTATCAGAATATATCCTCACTCGCGCAGATATATAAAACTTCCATTCGAAACCTCACTTAAAACAGACGAAATAAGATTTTACAACGACGGGTAAAATCCTACTCGTTTTTCCAAAAACAAGAATAATCCAAAACTCGTTATTCTAAAACCACATATAACTTCTTATTCAAGCAACAGGATCACAGAACCAAAGTCTGTACAATAACAGTGCACGAGCACTACACAGGCTCAATTACAGCAAAAGCTAATAATTACACGATGTTTCGTCACACGAACACATCGAACCCTAATATTCCTTAAACCAACTATACTATGAAATCTTGGGTCTTACAAGCTCGTACTCTTCTTGCTTGCTGGGTGTTGCTTGTTGCTCTCCAACTGTGAACTATGTGTTCTGATTTTGAATTGTTGTAAAATGTGGTGGAGAAAGACTCGATTTATAGGATTCTCAAGCTTGGACTTTACGCGACATCGTGACACGATGTCTCACAACATTGCATCGTGGGATGATGCCTACCATTGTGGCACGATGGGATCATATTTTCTTCTAAATTTTTGCAGATTTGCTTCAAATTAATCTCCTGATATTGTGGGACGATGCATTCCATCGTGGCATGATGACATCTGTGTATTTTTTTCATTTTTGCCTTTTTTTTTAATGATTTTCTAACTCATGCTTTTTCAACAAGTAACTTCAATCCTCTATATCTTTTTGCATGATTTGGTCTTGAAAAACATGCTAAAAAATATTACTCCCTCCGTTCCTTTTTAAGTGTCCAAAAACGTTGAATTTAGCGTTTCTATTTAACTGTCCATTTCATGTTTTAACGGTTGGATTTGTCAATTATATCCTTTGTCAATTACTCATATCTTTTTCAATAAAACTGATTAATGCTATATATTTGGAAAACTAAATCTTTTTATTTTTTTTGGTACATAACATATTAAATTTTTTTTTTTTTGTGTGTGCATAGTATATTAAATTTATTGGAAAGAGAAAGTGTGTGCAAAAAAATAGGATTTTGTTGGTGAATTAGAATTAGGGTATAATAGGAAAATAAAGTGCAAAAATAAACTTTCTTAATTTGTTGTTACTATTCAAAACGGACACTTAAAAAGGAACGGAGGGAGTATATAATTTTCTGTCATCATACACCACTTTCCAACACAATATCACTACATTTGTTTTGTTTTCGATGCCCAAAATAACACTCTATTTAAAGTATTTCAATTAAAATATTGGGAGTAAAATTGAATACATATATATATATAAAACTTGAATTCTACATCAAAATAGTATCTCAAAAAAATACTATAAACATATTAAATAATATTATGATTTGATACACACGGAAAAACTATAAAACTAGAGAGTGGACCGTCTTCTGTGAATTTGTCTCAAGTGTCTCTCTAGTGCAATCGCAACCACACAGCACGAATGAGTGTAAAAAATATTATAAAAAAAAAATAAAAAAAGGATGATGAGATTTTAATTGTGAGACCCGAGACTACCCCCTCTTAGTGAAAAATCACACAGAAGATAATACTTTCCAATACAATAATTTTAGAGTTTAATTATAGTGCACTGTCAGTGTAAAGCTTTATTACACATGCATCAAATGATGTGTTGCCACATCATTTAATCAATATGACACATCAAGTGTTTTTAAACACAATACATGATGTGTTGGTATATTATTGGATGTATATGTAAAGTAACTTTTGTTCTGGTGAACAAATAAGGGGGGTGATATTTAATTGGATCGTGTCTAAGAAATGAATAGCTGTTGACAATTGCACAGCATTTCTGTATATATTAAAAATTGTGATCCTTTTACAATGGAGATCTTGCTCCTATTTATAGATTTCAATAGGTAGTAGTTATGAAGTACCACGATCATGGATATCCCATGATCGTGGCGGTTTCTTCTTCTTCCTCCGCCTTCCACGTGGTGGTGATGGGTGATCTCTTCCTATTTCGGTGGTGTTCGTGGTGGTAGGGGGTGGTTACCTCCCTCTACACGTTGGCTTGTATGCTGAGTCTTCATGGGAGTAGTTATTTCAGGGGCGAGGGCGCCCTCTGTGTGGCGTGTCGCCCTCGCCTTGCATTCCCGCCAAGTTATTTATTTGAATTACATGGGTTGGAAAGTTGGGCCATCTTGCTATTGGGCTTATGCTATTTATTTTTGGGCCATAATCCAGTCCACAGCCCCCCAAGCACGAGGCTCAAAGAGGCGAAGTGGTGATAATGATGGTCGTGACAATCATGGGGCATAACCGCCCACTGCTTCCTTTCGTGTGTATCGCTCTTCCGTTATAAATAATCTCCAGTGTGGCGTTGAGTCTTATTCACACTCCTTATTTTTTCTAAGTTTAGCGCTTTGGCTCTTTTTCAGAATATGGATAACACTGTCCCTGTATTGGAGTCGCCTGCTATGCCCGCCATTAGGCGTGTGAGGAACAGAGTTGAAGAGAACCTTGAAGATCTTTTGTACAACGTGGAAGAGTTCCAGACTTATGTTGATGAACTTAACGTCTACAAATGGCGCCTGACTGATGAACATAAGGTTTTCTTGGAACTTGCCTTGGAGTTATCTAAGAGATTGGAAAAAGATGCTGCTTTTATCGAGACCACCAATGTTGTGTTTGAATGTTACTCCGAACTGGAGGATACGCTGGAGAAGAAGATATCAGTTACTAAGGATAGCATTGACTTGCAGGAAGAGTCGTTGTATCTCAATTTGTCTGCTGAGGAGGTCGTTGAAAACCGTATTGAAATATTGGAGAAGGAACTTTGCCCGCTGATGAAGAGGAAAAGGAACCTTCAACTAGATATCGAGTATGACGTTGCTAGACTTATCAGGACCCGCTCTTCCCTGGCTCGCCTTAAGGAAAAAATGGACAGGTTACATGACGATCAAGACAAAATTACCCCTGACCTTGACGTCGCCAAGAATTACAAAAGCGAGATTGAAGATTTGCAGGCCGATACCGTTGCGGCGGCCTATGTTGTTGCCTAAGTAGTTTCTTTTTCTAGCATTTAGGTTTTTTCCCTCTTTCAGTCGTATTGTATTTTGTTATCGTTGTATCCTGTACTTTTATTTTCTCAACGTTTGTAATTTGTTTCCACAATCAATGAAGCCTTTATTTCTGCAGAAAAATGTACTTCTTACTTTTTGTCTCGCCGTTGGGCGTGACCTTAGGTGTGGCCGAGTATGGGGCTCGCCTTTGGACACGCGTCAGTCATCGTACTGGCTCGTTTTTTCGAAATGTATCGTCTTTTCAAACTTCCTTTTTCAACCGATGTTTTCATCTTATAAATACGTTGCTTCTCTTTCTCATTGTTCTTTCTATTCTGATCACATACTTGAGAATTTTGGCTGTTTGTTCTTCTTTTCCTTGCGGCACAAAAGTTGATTTCGTGCCTTTCTTAGCAAATTTCTTCGCGCTTTCTTCGCGAGTTTCTCGCCATCCACGTTCTCCATTACTTTTCAAGTGGTAACTGTTCCTTATCACCAGGTATAACTGCTATTTCCTTTTTCCCTTTGTTTTTTCTTGTCTTCCGTTTTTGCGATAGGGTTTCTGAAAAAATGGTGATTTTGAGAGATCATGATAACGAGGATGAGAGGAACCCTCCTCGTCCTCTCATTATTGGTTCTCCTTTAGAGCGTCAAGTTCGTGAGCATTTCACTAGGCCTGATGGTTCTTTCAACTATAGTGGTTATTTTGCCGAGGCTTTGGGGGAATCTTTTAGCCCTAGGGAACTTGAGGGTAGTAGTAGCGATGATAGTAGCGATAGTAGTAGCGGGAATAGCAGTGATTGTGTAATAATTTCTCCTTCGTCTTTCACAGGAAAACGAAGAGACGAATCGCTTGCCATAGCTGCTGTAGGACCCGGAGTTATGGCCATGAAGGTTTCTTCCACTTACCAAAGTATTGAGAGCGTTGTGGAGTTCAGAGAGAAGTTTGACATTTCAGGGACCTTTGACGAGAAAGACGTCATACTGGAACCGGTGGAGGAGGGCGAGTACGTGCTTGGCGCGCCCCGCTCTGAGCATGCCTCTTTCTACAATCCATGCTTAGGGTCCTTAATGTCGCTCCTCCTCAACTTAGCCCTAATAGTTGGTCCTTTATTAAGGCTTTTGAACTAGTTTGTTTTGGCCTTGAGATTTCTGAGCCTTCTGTGGCCGTCTTCTTCTCCTTTTATCATGTCAAGAGTCTGTTTCCTCAGAGTGTGGTTTCCTTGAGTGCTCAGCCCAACAGGGGTTTGTTTAATTTATATAGTTCTAATTATAAGAACTATAAAGATACCTTCGTCGTGTCCGTGGAGCCGAACATTGCCCAAGTGTGATGTATGGTGATGATGGTGTTCCCCTTTTCCCCTTTCATTGGAAGACCAACCCCAGGTTGATTAAGGGCGCCGTATATGAGAGATTGAGTGAATTTGAGAGGGATACGGTGGCATATCTAGAATCTCTAAACCAGATGAATCCTAGGGAACTTTTAGATGCTGACCGCGCCCTTGCCGTTTTAGACAAGTATCTCTGTAAGTCGCTTCGTGAATCATTTTGTTCTTCTATATGGCTTACTCTTATTGCTTCTTGTTAATTTTTGTGTAACTAATCCATTTCCTTTTCCTTTGTAGAAGATATGTCTAGCTTGACTCCTGCCCAGAGGCAACAATTTTTGGAGAAAGCGAGGAGGAAGAAAGAACAACCCGAGCCGAAGGTGGATATCCTCATCCAATTGGATGTGGGCGAGGATAAGAAGAAAAGGAAAGGCGACTCTAGGGTTAGCCTCCAAGTGAATCTCGCTGCTGGGGAGAAAGTTGCTAAGACTGAGGGGGAAATTAAGTCTCCTGTGAAGAAGAAACTGAGGTGCCTGTCGCGGAAGGGCAAAAAGGATCAAGATGTGGTGGAAGTGGACAAAGATTTGGTAGACGTTGATGAGTACGTGGCGGAGGGTTCTCTTGTGGTTGAGGAGGTTGCTGCTGGAGCGAGCCAATCCGGAAGGGCTTCGCCTTGGGATCCTATGTTTGATCCTGAGGCGTTTCTATCCAAGATGGTGGATATGGCGGGGGACTCTGCTCGATTCAAAAACACGGGATCAGATGATTTGGCGTGGATGGCTCTTGGGTACGAGCTCAAAGGTCTCCTGCTTAACTATGCCTTGGCGTCACGCCAAAAGGCTGAGCTCTCCATTGCCAAGGACAAGGAGGCTCTGGTAGAGAAGAATTTGATTACCCTTGAGAAGGATGTGAAGGCTGCCAAAGAGAGGTGCGAGGGCGACCTGAAGACTCTGAAAGAGAAACATGCTGAGGAGGTGGCTAGCTTGAAGAAGAAGCATGAGGGGGAGTTGGCGGAGGCCAAGAGGGACCGTGACTCTGCATTCAAGACCATGAGCGTCGTTCAATCTGGTATGAACGCCAAGGATGAGCGTATCAAGGCTTTGGAGCAAGAGAACAAGACTGCTCTTGCTGAGTTGGAAACCTTGAGGGAGGAAAAGGCGAAGTGGGGGTCCGAGAAGGACGGTCTTGAAGCCATGATCGGCGAACAGTATGATGAAGGCTTCCAGTTTGCGCTGGAACAAGTGAAGATTCTCTTTCCTGACCTCGATCAAGATGTCCTTGGCAGGGCTGACGCCATGTCTACCATAGAGGGCAACAAGTTGGTCCCTTATGCTCCTGCTGAGATAGCTTCGGACTCGCCAGCTAAGGAATCGCCTACAGAGGAACCACCAGCCCAAAGCTCGCCTGTCAAGGAATAGACTTCTTCCTTTTCTTAACTGTTTCGTAATCTCTTGACTTGTTTTGATGATTGCCCCTGCGTGGGCTTGATATATTTTGTAATGACAGTACTTTGGGTGCCCTTATGAGGCTTTTGTATCTTGTGCACATTTTCTCTATAATTGCATGCTCTTTATTTCCTTTTGACTAGACATTTGAATGCTATGTTCCCTCTTTTTGCACTTATGCATTTTTCTCTTTGAACTTCGTTGTATGGCGAGATAACTTGTTGTAGTTCTGAGGCGTCATTGATTAAGGAACATGGCGAGATAACATGTTGTATGGCGAGATAACATGTTTACTTGGCGTGAATTTCTATGTGTTGACCGGTTCAAATTTTCTGTTAGGCTTTCCTTGGTTTTCGTAACTGCCTATTGACTGGCCAATCCTTTTATTGCGGTAGTTGGAAACTTTTCTCTTCATTTATTTCGGAATTACGGTTACACATGCTAGGTTTTGATAACCTCTTGCCTATAAGTAGCGATCTTTTCTTTCTTCCTTTCTCATCCCTTCCTTTCGCAACTATTATCTCCATACCATTGCCTCCTTTCTTTTTCGTTTAAGCTCTAAGATGGATAGGAATAATACCAAGAAAAACGTTGTTGGGAAATCCAAATCCCGGAGGGGGAAGAAGAAAACTGATGCTTCTGCTTCTAAACCTCCACGTACCAAGGCGTCGAGGAAGGTTAAGGCGAAAAACGTCCCTGTTTCGCCCAGTTCATAAAGTTCTAATGATATTGATGAAGATTATGCTGAGTTCTTGAAGACCTATGTTCCTGAGGAGTTCTACACTTATGGGCCTTCTCCCTCCGTGGATGAAGGTTCCCAAATCACTGTGGAATCTGCGGCGAGGACGCCGAAATCTTCAAAGGTGAAAACCTCCAAGTGACATGCCTCGTGGATGAGGATGATGGATCTATTGGTTCACCTGGGCAAACAGAAGTGGAAATATAATGCTAGGGACCATGTGATCCTTTTAGAGTTATGCAAGTGTTGATGCTTATTGTAGTAGTTTTCAAGCACTTGTATACTTCTTGAATAATCTGGGTGATAAACAAGTTGTTTATGCGAGTGTAGATGCGTGTAGTATTAGCACTTCGTACACCCTTTTGAATTTGATGTAATTGTTTACTGTGAAATTTGGTAAACAACGCTAGTTTGATTATTACAAGAGAGATCAACTAGTAAATCTCGGGACATAGTGCTTTTGTTTATATTTTCAAAGTAAATGGTATTCATTATTGTTCTTATGTTCATAAATTGTTGTTTTTTACGTTTGTTATATTACTTGAAATACAAGAAAGAATGTTTATTCAATTGAATAAACAGAAGGAGAGATTGAGTCGAAAGTAAAAGACAATTGGAATAAATGAAAAGCTGTAAATTGCATTCAAATGTAAATGATTACAGAATGGAAATGGTTCACACTACATACATTCTCCTTCGAGCACTCGTTTCTCGCTTTGACATGGGTACTTTGAGTTTTCTGTGGATTTTGTATAATGATTGTGACCCTTTTTTCGATCACAGAACTAAACTATTTATAGACACTAACTCCTAACTGCTAATAACGCCTAAACAATTACAGAGAGGACGCGTGTCTTTGACACATATTTTGAATTTGAATCCCTTCTTATCTTCTGATTTAGCCGTTGTATCTATCGAAGTCGAAGTGATAGTGCTTTTCCTTGAATATTTTGCTAAGTCCACGCTTCAACCTTGCACTACTAGATGCTTCGACCCTACTGAAGTTTCGACCAAATCGAAAGGATCCTGAAGGAGAATACGCAATTAAACGAAATGCTCAATAACAGAACATTTAATATATGTTCATGCATGATTGATCATTAAATCCATTGGCTCTGAAAACCAAACATATTTAATGACTTTCAAAATAATCATATAATTAAACATAATTATTTTAATTATACATTTAGAACATATTTTTACTTAATAAAAATATGGGCTAACAAATTGCCCCCAAATGCCTGTTTCGAACGATTGGTCGAATGAGAAAGGAAAAAGCATTTTTTGAACCCCACGTGCTTGACACTGTTACCAATGACGGCGCTTATGTCACGTACAGAAGTAACTGTCATCTTGATCCCCACAATCCATCATGGGGAAACAGTCATTTTGGTCCTTGACTCTGCAGCTCGCTGTCATATTGGTCCCTGATTTAAGGAAAAACAAAATAGTCTCTGACTCTGAAATCAGTTAGTATTTTTACGGACTGCAGGGATCAAAATGACTAACGGACTGCAGAGTCAGGGACCAAAATGACAGCGAGCTGCAGAGTCAGGGACCAAAATGACTAACGGACTGCAGAGTCAGGGACTATTTTGCATTTTTACATAAGTCAGGGACCAATGTGACAGCGAGCTGCAGAATCGGGGACCAAAATGACTGTTTCCCCATCCATCATTGTTCCTAGATTTTAGCATAGTGGGTGACGTGGCACACTTAGAAGTTGAAGAGAAATTATTTGAATTTCTTTTTGATTTATTTTTTAGGGACAGACACGTTTCCCTATAAATAGCAGCCAAGAGCCAAAGAAACACTTTTCACCAACTTCCAACTCAGAGCTTTCTTTACGAAGAACATTGTTCATCTTCTAATTTCTGCAAAATCAAACTCTGAATTTCAACCCATTTGCGATTCCAAACCGTTCAAGTGAATCTAAACTAGATTCCGCGTTGATTCATCACTGATTCAACCCCAAACACGCAATTTTTCATATTTCCCAACAAAAAACCCATTTTTACTTTTAAGCTTTTACAACTGTTCAACAATGGCTTCGAACCAAGATTATGAAGTTCCAATTGCTGGGAAATGGAAAGACTTAATGGTGCTCGAAGACGGTGAAGAAGTGGTTCCTGAACCCACTGGCGCTGAGGCTGAGAGGAAGGTTTGGAATACACAACTCATGATTCCTTTCTCTGTGAAGAAGGTAGATTACGCCTTCTGTGGACCATATCCACCACACTCTGAGACTATTTCAGAAGAGGTAAATGATATTTTCCCTTTGCATGTTACCTGTGGCCCTAGGGTCTTTGAATCTGATCCTTATAATTTTGGGTATTTGAAAAGTTCCCTTAAGTTATTTAGAGTTGCTCCCTATGTTGCCAATAAGGACTACATCCCTTGGTTAGATAGGTTCGAAAAGGATTTCAAGGATTCTTGGAAAAGTTATGGGATTTATCCTCTTATTCAGTTTGGTCGAACCGGCCCTAAATACAAACCAGAACTTCTCATAGCTGCACTTTGTAACGCCCCAAACTGCTTTCAGGATGACCGACTGACCCCACAAACCAACACAAGTCTTTTCAGCGAGCTTTGTCCTCACTTGCAAGCTTTCCGGGAAACTTCCCAGAAGGTCACCCATCCAAAGACTACTCCAAGTCAAGCACGCTTAACTATGGAGTTCTTATGGAATGAGCTCCCGAAAAGAAGATGCATCTTGTTGGTATAGGTAGTACCCATCAATCCTTATAAGCCTTCCTTAAACCATGCAGTCCCACACCTTCACAGCCTCAGGATCCCTCTCATTCGGATGTGATTCGGTTTGCCTAGAAGCTGTCAGGAGCCGCACATTGTCATGCCTCGTGCATCGGCGACCACTCCCTGCCCTCGTCAGCCTGGTGTGGGACTGCATGGTTGAAGGAATGCTTATAAGGATTGATGGGTACTACCTATACCAACAAGATGCATCTTCTTTTCGGTAGCTCATTCCATAAGAACTCCACAGTTAAGCGTGCTTGACTTGGAGTAGTCTTTGGATGGGTGACCTTCTGGGAAGTTTCCCGGAAAGCGTGCAAGTGAGGACAAAGCTCACTGAAAAGACTTGTGTTGGTTTGTCGGGTCAGTCGGTCATCCTGAAAGCAGTTTGGGGCGTTACAAATGGTATCAGAGCAGACCTCTCCCAGTACGATGTGGTTCGGGGACGAACCAAGCGGAAGCTGGTGGGCATGTAATACCCGAGGCTGACGAGGGCGGGGAGTGGTCGCCGGTGCACGAGGCATGACAATGTGCGGCTCCTGGCAGCTTATAGGCAAAACCCGAATTCACATCGTAATGAGAGGGATCCCGATACTGTGCAGGTTTGAGACTGCATGGTTGAAGGAAGGCTTATAAGGATTGATGGGTACTACCTATACCAACATGATGCATCTTCTTTTCGGTAGCTCATTCCATAAGAACTCCACAGTTAAGCGTGCTTGACTTGGAGTAGTCTTTGGATGGGTGACCTTCTGGGAAGTTTCCCGAAAAGCGTGCAAGTGAGGACAAAGCTTGCTGAAAAGACTCGTGTTGGTTTGTGGGGTCAGTCGGTCATCCTGAAAGCAATTTGGGGCGTTACACACTTCACTTTTATGAAAAGTCCAAAAACACCTTCCAATTTAAATGTGGCATGTTAACCCCCACCCTTTTAGATGTAGCTGCTACCACAGGCCTTAGGCCTAATGGGGACCATTTCGACCCCACTAAAACTGGAGACAAGGTCGAATTGAACTACAAGGAAAATACCTTCTCCAAGTACATAGCAGAAAACATGGGCAAGGAGGATGAAGAAGTGTCCATAGAGGAACATGTGGCCTTCTTAACATTATGGTTATCCCATTTTGTTTTCTGCTCGAAGTCTCTTCAAGTAGCTAGGATGTTTATCCCCATAGCGCAACAAATTAACGAAGGTAGGCTCTTCAGTCTTGGGCGTTTGCTGCTGGCACATCTTTATGAAGCAATGGGCAATGCTAGTGATGCGATCAAAGCATCAAAGGACGGGTCGAAATTTTCCGTTGCTGGACCCTTATGGTTATTACAACTTTGGCTGAATGCCACATTTGAGACAGAGTTAGGGTTGATAGTGTCTTCTGACTATCAACAAGAAGTGGATTCAAGAGAGGTCGAAGGTCAAAGGTTGGTTAGGTTGGCCCCTCGATCTCTACTCTTGACCATTTTTTTCAAACTTGTCATTTAATTTTTGTCAGTTTTATCTTTTTGCTTAATGACAAAAGGGGGAGTAAGAGTTGTAATTAATTTATGAAATGTTAAACTGAAACCAAATTCCATTTTTTTGAATTATTAAAATTATGTCTTCGTATGATATGATTTTGAGGAAAATATTAGTTGAAATTTGAACTTATGATACATGGTACGCATAAAAGAAAAGTGCAATTTTCTTTCATGGGTATCAGACTTAGGGGGAGAGCTTGGAAACCTAGCCTCTGAGAGTCTAGTGTATTAGTTTAGTTCAAAATTCAAATAATTATTTTTAAACTGATTTAATTAATCATTGCTGAACTTAGGGGGAGCTTGCAAAACTCATCAACCTAAGAGATGCTTGATAAATTTTATCAACAACCATTGTAAATTAATACTTGGTTTGTCATCAATCAAAAAGGGGGAGATTGTTGGAACAAAATAGGTTCTGACATGATCCAATTAAGTTTTGATGATAACAAAGGTATTAATATACAATAGGGTATACTAATTATTTAATCCAAGTGTGCAGATATACAAGTTAATTCTTTAAATTTACTAGAAGCACATTGGAAGCTCTGATATGTCAAGGCAAACTCTGACCAGACTTTCAAGGCATCAGAAGATGCAAGTTATATTCGTCAGAAGCTAGTATCAGACTCTTATATGAGCAGTGAGAGCCGTTTTGTCAGAAGAACATTCTCTGCAACAATGATTGGAAATCATCATCATCCTCTGACATTCCAAAAGCTGATGGAATCAATCTTATCCACAAGATAGTGACGTTAGTACTATTGTACGAACTCATTACCGGATTTGGCTAAAACGTTATCCCCAAGATTGATCGTATACAAGGTTACCTGATTTGGTTAAGAAGTGTACTATCTACAGCTGGCGCAATCTCACCGCATCAAATTCAAATCAAACACGCTCCACCTTCGTCTATAAATTAGAGCAAGTTTGAAGTTTTAGGATACGACACTTGAACAATTTGAAAGAGCTGTTATTCTGTCAAAACCATCCTAGAACACTAAGAACTTCAAATACAACTTGAACTCATATTCAAATCCAAGACTCCAGTTTCAGCTTCTGTTAATTCATTAGTTGAACCTTAGAATTCATTCATTAAGAATCTAAGTTAAGTTTTGTATCAAAAGTTGTATTTAATTGTAACTGAACATTGATCTTCATATCATTTGTTCAGACTCTGTTTTTCTTATTTGTATTTGGAAGTCTCTTGCCTGCGTGCTTGAGCATTAGGAAGTCTCTTTTAATTGTTACTTGAGCATTGGAAGTCTCTTGCAGTTGTGCTTGAGCATTTGTAATCTTTGGTGATTATAGTGAACTCTCTTGGTAGTACAAGAGGACTGGACGTACTCTCGGTTTGTGAGGGGAACCAGTATAAAATCTCTGTCTCTACCTTTCTCTTTTTCTCTCTACCTTCAACGTTCTGATATATTGTGTTTTGTTTTTCTAAACCGCTGCAAACTTTGATAAGTTTTTCATAACTTGGAAGAATTTTTAAACTACCCAAAACACAATTCAACCCCCCCCCCCTTCTTGTGTTTTTCACACCTTCAAAGATGACGCAGCAAAGGGAGATGTGGTCGAAAAGGACCAAGCTGTCAAAGCTGCAGAAGAAAAAATTGCTGGGCCTGAGGATGATCCTGCGCCACAATCAGAAACTTTGATCGAAGATCAAAATGCCACTGATGCGAAGAAACAGGACAATACACAAAAGGGTGGTGATGCCCTCAATGCTGAAAAGGAAAAAGACTCCCTCACTGAACATGAGGTCGAAGCTAAAGAGGTACATTTTGCTCTATTTTCTAACTTTAACTTTTCATACTATCTTTTAAACCTAATTGATTTTTCTTTGTGCTTACAGGATAAATTGGAGGAAAATCCTATTGAAAAGGATAAGCAACCAATCTCTAACGAGCCGCCCATTGAAAATAAAGATGATGACAATAAGGGCTCTCTGGATGATGGCAAGGTCGACTCAGGGCAATTTAATGAAGGCAACATGGGAGGAGGACCAGAAGCTAATGTTGAAGGGGATGGCACTACAGTTCTGCCCACTACTTCAAGCATCAAATACCCAATGCCTAGTATTTCTACAACATCAGGCCAGGCTAGTTTGACCCAAGAATCTCTACATAATTCTGATACTATGCCTGAAGCTGAAGCTGGTGGTCCAGACTTAGTGTCTGTCTCTTCGACCTCAATGCTCTCTGCAAGTCTTGGCGTGCAGGAAGAAGAGTTTGCCAACATGCACAAATCTAATCCTGTAGGGACTCTTCGACTATTGCTTTCCAAAAGACAGAGCCAGCCCAATACTTCAAGTGAGCACACCACTAGTGATTCTACCCCTTCGAATGCTGCCATCAATTCAATGGTGCGCCAGGACTCTCTGCTTCTGCGTTTCACCACTGACTTTGCCAACAAGGATATATTGAAGGAACTCGAAGAGGAGCCTACCCGTGCCTACAATCACTTAGCCTTTTTAAAGAAATTGCATAATCCCTTAACCAATGAAACTACCTTGGGTAAGGTTATTCAGCTAAGTTCAGTCATTGATCAATTTGCCAAGGCTGTGCAGAAACGCAATGAAAACGACACAAGGCTAGCTACTCAGCAACATGCTCAGAAAGCACAGGCTGAGGTTGACAGGCTATCTTCACAATTGAACGAAGGCAACCCAGGGATCGCAAGCTGTGATAAAAATATTGCTTCAAAGTCCTGAGAAGCAAATTGTGGGCTATAGACGCCAAATCATTGAGGAAGAAGCTGAGAAGACTCGACTCGAACAAGAGGCCAAAGCTACCACCCAAGAGCAAATTGATGCATATGGCAGGGAAGGGATTCAAGCCTTCAGTTCAGCAGAAGTGGTTGCTGAAGAAATTAAGTCTTTGGAAAGTTCTAACTTGGTGGTCGAAAGAGAACTTGCAACCCTGAAGAAGATTTATTCAGATTGCGCAAAAGACTTATAGTTTAATTTGTTTCATTTGTCTTTCGAACAATTTTTGGTGTATAAACCTGTTGGATTTTTATTTGTAATTTTTGAACAAAGTCCATATTTTATGGCAACTTTTAATTTCTTATTGCCATTTCGCTTCTATGTTTAAGTATTATTCTGCACTTATTTTTACTTCGAGTAAAGTAGGTTTATATTTTTTCAAATATTTTCCATTTATACCCAAAGTACGTTTTTCAGGAGTTAACTCCTCAATTTCATAAGCGCCATTAGAATAAACTTGAACAATTTTAAATGGTCCTTCCCAATTTGGAGACCATTTGCCTAAGACTCTATCTTTTCTGTCCATAGGCAAAATAACTTTCCAAGCTAGTTCTCCTATGTTAAAAGACTTAGACTTAACCTTTTTGTTATATGCTTTAGCAACTCTTTCTTTTTGCTTTGTTAAGATTTCTAAAGCACTAAGCCTTTCTTCATCCAAATCAACTAACTCATCTGACATCATTTGGTAATAATGGTCTAAAGGTATTTCCATTTGTCTTTGTACCCTTGCTGATTGCAAATGTATTTCGACTGGTAACACAGCATCACGACCATAAGTTAGTCGAAACGGAGTTGTGTTAGTTGATTCTTTAGGAGAATTCCTGCAAGCCCATAATACTTGGTCTAGAGTTTTATGCCAATTTCTTGGCTTTTGGGCTATATGTTTCTTTATCAAATTAATAATAATTTTATTAGCTGCTTCGACTTGACCATTTGCTTGTGCATAATATGGTGTTGAAGTTAGAAGTCTAAAGCCAATTTCCTGGGCAAATTCCTGCATCTTTCGTCCAGTAAAAACTGAACCTTGATCAGTAGTAATTGTTTCAGGAATTCCAAACCTGTAAATTATATAATTTTGTATGAAATTAAGTACTGCCTCTTGATCAACATTTGGTAAAGGAATTGCTTCTATCCATTTTGTGAAATAATCTATTCCAACTAAAATATAACGTTGATTCTTTGATGAAGCAGGTTTAATTTCACCAATCAGATCTAGAGCCCAACCCCTAAAGGGCCATGGCTTTACTATTGAATGCAGTTCACTTGCAGGTACATGTTGAATTCCTGAATGCCTTTGGCATTCTTGGCAACCCTTGGCATATTCTATACAATCTTTTAGTATAGAGGGCCAATATAGACCTTGTCGAAACAAAATCCATTTCATTTTATGTCCTGCTTGATGGGACCCACAGGTGCCACTATGAACATCAGAGATTGCTATATATGCTTCTGCTTCATTAAGGCATTTTAACAAAATTCCTTCAGAAGTCTTTTTGAAAAGATCATTTTCAAAAATTATATAGCTTAAAGCCCTATATTTTATCTTTCGATCCACATTTCCTGTTGGATTCTTAAGATAATCCACTATAGGCTTTCTCCAATCATTATCTGACAAGTTGTCAATGGCAAAAATTTGAAAATTTTCAAGGGGATTTTCCATTTCACCATTTATTTGTGGTATAGTATCTGCCCCCACAAGTTTTGGCATTGACAATTGTTCAGAAATTGATTCCTGTAAACCATTTTTTCTTTGATTTCGATCAATTGTGTCAATTTCTCTCTTGACATTTTGTATCCTGAAGCAATCTGAGCTAAGTCATTTGCCTCTTGGTTTTCTAATCGAGGTACATGTTCAATATCTACATGGTCGAAACAATCTAACAAAGAACTAGCTATAGCAAAGTATTTTGTTAAGTGCTCTTTAACGCATTTGTATTCTTGTGTTAATTGTTTCAATACTAATTCAGAATCACCTCTTATTTTAATGTTCTTTGCCCCAAAGTCTTTTAGTATTTCTAAGCCTGTGATTAAAGCTTCAAACTCAGCTTCATTATTAGAGCAAAGTCCATTTATTTTATACTTGAATTTAGTTGGAACCTGAGTAGGTGATATAATCAATATTCCAATTCCTGTTCCATGTTTATGTTTGGACCCATCAAAGTAAAGAATCCAAGGTTGAATATCCACATAATCCTGTGGCATTTCGACCAAAGAATGATCTACTATAAAATCAGCCACAATTTGGCCTTTAACAGCCTTCAAAGGTTTATAAGTTAGTGAATATTCAGTTAATGCTAATGCCCATTTTCCAATTCTACTATGTAATATAGGTTTAGTTAGCATATGTTTAATAACATCAAAATGGGAATAGACATAAATATCAACAGGCTTTATATAATGCTTAAGTTTTGTACAAGAGAAATATAAACAAAGACAAAGTTTTTCTATGGCAGTATATCTAGTTTCTGCATCATTTAAAACTCTACTAAGGTAATAAACTGCATTTTCTATGCCATTATCATCTTCTTGAGCCAACATGCTTCCTATTGTCTTATCAGACGCAGCAATATACAACTTCATAGCTTTATTCCTACTAGGAGGCATTAAAACTGGAGGCTTTATTAAATAATCTTTAATGTCATCAAAAGCCTTTTGATGCTCTTCATTCCATTTGAATGGATCATCTTTCTTGAGTCGAAGTAGTGGTGAAAAGGCTTGAGCTTTTCCACTTAGATTTGAAATGAATCTCCTCAAGAAATTGATTTTTCCCAGCAGAGATTGAAGTTGCTTTTTGGTCGAAGGAGGCTTTGTCTCTAAGATAGCCTTTGTCTTGTTTTGGTTTATTTCAATGCCTTTTTTATGCACCACAAAACCAAGGAAATCTCCTGCATGCACACAAAAAACACATTTTAATGGATTCATTTTTAATCCATGTTTCCTCATTCTTTCAAAAGATTGCCTAAGATATAACAAATGGCTATCTTCGGAAGAGGATTTAATGATGATGTCATCAATATACACTTGCATGAAGGTATCTATAAAATCATGAAACATAGAATTCATTGCCCTTTGATAAGTGGCGCCAGCATTCTTTAAACCAAAAGGCATAACCACCCATTCATAAGTGCCTAAAGCACTAGGGCATCTGAATGCTGTTTTAGATACATCTTCTGCAGCAATAAATATTTGGTTATAACCAGAATAACCATCTAACATGCTCAAGAACTCGAAGCCTGCTGCTAAATCTACTAACATTTCTGCCACAGGCATGGCATATTCATCTTTAGGTGTAGCATTATTTAAGTCCCTAAAATCTATGCATACTCTAAGTGTACCATTCTTTTTAATAACAGGAACTATATTTGCTAACCATTCTACATATCTGGCAGCTCTGATAAATTTACTCTTCAGCAGCCTTTCGATCTCTTCCTTGATCTTGGACATGATTTCTGGTGCAAACCTTCTTGGCAATTGTTTTACTGGCTTTTTACCTGCCTTGATTGGTAGCTTAAGTTCGACCATTTCTCTACTGAGTCCAGGCATTTCATCATAATCCCTAACAAAACAATCACTAAATTCTTTGAGAAGTAGCACCAATTTTCCTTTTAAATCAGGACTAACTTTGGCACTAATGTAAGTTGGCCTTTTTACTGAGCCATTTCCAATGTCAATTTCCTCTAAAGGATCTTGAGCTTGCATCTTAGGTGTTTCATTCAGTGGATCTCTTTCGAATCCTAGGGGTTCTTCATCATAGATGCAATCGAGCCTTTGGGCTTGTGGCATAGAAGTGCCATCACTTTCGACCTTGGCTTCTGTAGCCATATTTTGATGAACATCAGCTTCCAAAGCCGTATTTAATCTAGTCTCGGCCATATAAGCCGTAATTCTGGCCCATGCATTGGACAAAGTCATAGTAATCTTCATAAACATTCCACCCAGATGGTGGTACAACTCCATCTTCTGAGGACACAGCATCTATTTCCTCTCTTTCCCATATGAAGCCTTGGGTTGGGTGGAGTTTAACAGAATGAATCACATTATCAGAAGGTGTGAAAGCATTCTCTCTATCATAGCATGGCGCAATGTTCGCCAAATTCTTGTCAAAGGTTTGCTTAGTTATGGTATCAACCTCTGACATATAGAAACTTTAGTCAGCTTCTATATTCTCAACGCAGCCATCTTCCCTCCAAAGTATCAACTTCTGATGAAGGGTCGAAGGAACAACTCCTACTCCATGAATCCACTCTCTTCCCAATAGCAAGTTGAAGTTTGCCTTAGATTCAACCACTAGGAACAAAGTTGGTCGAACTATGCTTCCCACAGCAACGTCTACTTGGATTGCCCCCCTTGAGTGTCCTGTCTTGCCTTCATAATTTGACAAAACGATGTTATGGGCTGACAAATCACAATCATATTTGCCAATCTTGGGTAACATAGATAGAGGCATTAGATTCACATCAGCTCCCCCATCTATCAGCACTTTGTTAACCCCAACTCCTTCAACTTTTGCTCTGATGAAAAGAGGCTTAAGATGGTTTTTCATGCCTAAGTCTGGCCTTTCGAATGTAGCTTGTTGCTCTTCGATACAGCCATTGTTCATGACATAATAACATATTGGCTTAGGATCAGACATTTCTAACTGGTCGAAATCAGCTTCGAGCTCAGTTACTTCTGATTGAACATCATATTCTGATGGTAATATGGAAACCACACATATTACATCAAAATCTGGCTCAGAGTCCAGCAGATCATCATCCTCCATTTTGTTTTCATCTATAGGAGGAAGGATCCTTTCTTTTGCTGGCCTTCTAGCCACTTCTTTGTATTGGCTTATTTGAGGATTTGTTGCAGCCAATTTCTTTTGGCGTTGGAATCTACGTCATTGAGTCCTTGTCATTGGATGTTTACCCTTATAATTGTTCCTGTAAGAGTATTTATTAACATCCTCTGAGTAGCTTAGTTTGGTGCCACTGGAGCCACCAACTTCCATTGCACCCTTGTTGAATTTTATGGTTCCTTGGTGCATCCAACGTTCCACAGGGATCGAACCAGAAGGACGAAAGGTAGGCCTTCGATCTATTTGGACCATGTTATTTGGTCGAGTCAGAATGCCCTTTCCTCTGTCCTGAGGCTGTTTTGGGTTTGCCCCCTGCTTGCTTGCTATAGGTTGGAACTTCATAAGGCCTGCAGTAGCCTCCTTATCACAAACAGCACTGCAACAAGCACAAAGCATCACTCCCTTGTTCTCTAGTTTGCATCTGTTCAGAAAGTCAATTAAATCCTCTTCAGCACGAGGATATACTACCTTCATCTTCTCGATGTATTCTTCTTCAGAGATTTTTTCTACCTGCACCTCTGTAACCTCCATGGCTTCGACCATCATTATAGCTTGTGGTTCAGCATAGAGAGTATCAGCATTCTGTGAAGGCTCAGCATCTGCCCTCGTGGCTTTGGGTTTCTCACCAAATTTGAGCCTTCCCTCGTTCAAAGTCTTTTGAACCAAGTCCCTGAAAAGTACACACTGTGAGGTTCTATGTCCAAGAAAATTATGATATTTACAATAACCTTTTTTCTTTCTCATATCTAATGGAGGTATTTTAACACCTTTTGGAACCACTATTTGGCCTTCAGTAACCAACAAATCAAAAATCTCATCACATTTTGTTATATCAAAAGTGTAAGTTTTTGAAACATATTTATCATTTTTTGGTTCAACAGGGTTTTTTCCATTTGAAGGTTTTAGAAGTTTACAAGTATAAGGGGGACCAGGTTTTAATTCTGCTAGGTCTACCTCCCCTTGTTCAACATCCTCATAAGAGATATCATATTCTTGGTCGCTATCATGTGTTTCAACATAAGCAACTTTTTCTTTTTTATGATACTTTGAGTTCCTAGCCTTTTCTGCTTTCAAGTGTTCGACTTGTCGAACCCTATCAGCCAATTGGGCCATATCTCTTAGATGTTGGGTATCTAACTTCTTTCTGATCGAATAGTCTAGGCCACCAGCAGCCATTTCGACCAATTCATGTTCAGGCACCTGAGTGAAATATCTAGCCTTAAGTAAGCGGAATCTATTCAAATAATCATCCACAGACTCAGGAATTTTGCGCCTGACACTTGCTAATTCTTTGAGACTTATTTTAGACTGTCTCATGTAGAATTGCTCATGGAAAACCCTCTCCAATTGATTCCAATTGAAAATTGAATGCGGAGGAAGAGTAGTAAACCATGTAAAAGCATTTTTTGTTAAAAAATTTGGGAAATATTTCATCCTTAAATTCTCATTGTTTGCAAGATCTCCTGCCTCAGTCAAATACCTTGCTATATGCTCAACAGTAGATTCGCTAGTACCACCAGCAAATTTAGTAAATTTTGGGATCTTCCAACCCCTTGGTAATTCTGTTTGAAGCACATATTCTGACAGGGCAGAAACAAAATGAGGCCTATGCATGCCTATGTTTAACCCATTTTGTGCCAGGATGGTTTCGACCAAATTTGCTATGTTGTTTTGCCCAGCAAAGTTATTGTTTTGGACATTTCTAACTACATCATCAGCATTCTGATTCCTATTGACCAACACCATTCCAGGATTTTGTTCGACCTGGGGCAAAGCCTGTTGCTGTGCCTGAATTTGTACTTGTGGTTCGACCACTGGCACTGGTTGTTGGATTTGATTTATGGGGTTCACCATAGTATTATTTGGTGCAGGCATGATGGCATTATTTGGTGCCTGCGCAATTTGCAAAGGCACCACATTTTGAATTTGGGGCACTTGTTGATTAGGGACTTGAGGAGCCCCAAAGAAATCAGCAATTCTCCCCATTTGATTGGCCAACAATTGGTAACTTTGGTTTGTATTTTGAATTAATGGGTTAAATACTGTACCAATTTGTTGTGTTAACATATTGACCATATCATGATTACTTTCATCCATTTGTTGCCTCAAAGCATTTAGGGCTGCATTGGTTAAAGAGGGGTTGACGTTTCGAGTAGCAGAACCAGAAATTATCTGATTATTAGGCACAAACACGCCTGGTGCTGACTCTGTGAATAATGATGCACTTGTTTGCAAACCCTGCATCATACTGGTAGGCATACCATAGGGGTAATTCCTACTAGTGCCTTGACCCAGATATTGGGAAAAAGGCAATGAGAAATTAGACGAACCAGCGCCACCTCCATTAATATCTGACCTATTTGGAGAGAAATTTCTCTCCATAGCATGAGAGAACATCAAGATGGGCTCTGTGGTGGTTGAAGGTACCACTGTAGATGTTGGCATTGCCATTATGGCACTTACCACAGAAGATGTTGGGGCAGAAAATGTTGCCCCACTAGCGTTTGGTATAATCTCACTTATTACGGGAGAGATTATGGCCTCAGAAACGCTCGAAGCGGTTGATGCATTCGAACCGTTATTATTATTATTTCCGTTTGAATTTTCCATGTTTTGTCTTGGGTTATTTCTGGGTGGTGGTCTAACCATTTCAGGGAGTGATTTCCCGTTTCTCAGAAGCATACACTACACACAAGACCTTTTGGAAACAATTTAAAATGCAGAACAAATTAAATACACAAACTTTTAAAGAAATTTAAACACAAAGCACACGGTCCCACTGGGCGTGCCAATTTGTTTACTGTGAAATTTGGTAAACAACGCTAGTTTGATTATTACAAGAGAGATCAACTAGTAAATCTCGGGACATAGTGCTTTTGTTTATATTTTCAAAGTAAATAGTATTCATTATTGTTCTTATGTTCATAAATTGTTGTTTTTTACGTTTGTTATATTACTTGAAATACAAGAAAGAATGTTTATTCAATTGAATAAACAGAAGGAGAGATTGAGTCGAAAGTAAAAGACAATTGGAATAAATGAAAAGCTGTAAATTGCATTCAAATGTAAATGATTACAGAATGGAAATGGTTCACACTACATACATTCTCCTTCGAGCACTCGTTTCTCACTTTGACATGGGTACTTTGAGTTTTCTGTTGATTTTGTATAATGATTGTGACCCTTTTTTCGATCACAGAACTAAACTATTTATAGACACTAACTCCTAACTGCTAATAACGCCTAAACAATTACAGAGAGGACGCGTGTCTTTGACACGTATTTTGAATTTGAATCCCTTCTTATCTTCTGATTTAGCCGTTGTATCTATCGAAGTCGAAGTGATAGTGCTTTTCCTTGAATATTTTGCTAAGTCCACGCTTCAACCTTGCACTACTAGATGCTTCGACCCTACTGAAGTTTCGACCAAATTGAAAGGATCCTGAAGGAGAATACGCAATTAAACGAAATGCTCAATAACAGAACATTTAATATATGTTCATGCATGATTGATCATTAAATCCATTGGCTCTGAAAACCAAACATATTTAATGACTTTCAAAATAATCATATAATTAAACATAATTATTTTAATTATACATTTAGAACATATTTTTACTTAATAAAAATATGGGCTAACAGTAATTTCCTTTGAATTTGTATGCAAATCTGATGTAGTTTTCTTTGAATTTGTATTCAAATTTGATGTAGTTTTCTTTGAATTTGTATTCAATCTTCAATGAATGAAATCAGATTTTGAGCGATTCTGTTGTTGCTTCTGTTACTCTTCTGTTTATTTGTTTTTCTTTGGATGATACTTCTTCCTGTTCACGTAGTGAAATAAATAGTTATAACAACGTATGTTGAATTACCTCGTTTTTCGCAAACTTTCTTTTGGGAGTCTTCCTTCCGGTAGGTCGCGCCTTGATATGTTAATATGCACTTCTTTCTCTTTTCACCGTTCCCGACTCGTAAGTTTTAATGGTAACGTTTTTGGGCTTTCAACCATGCTTCGATATTTTGGACGCCCCCCACTAAAAAGTTTAAAGGGTAACGCCTAGGAATTTCAACCTGATTTTATTATTCTGGACGCCCCCCACTAAAAAGTTTAAAGGGTAACGCCTAGGAATTTCAACCTGATTTCCGTCGTATCCTACTCGTAAGATTTTATGGATATCGCCGTTTCTATTTCTGACGTTCCCAACTCGTAATATTCACGGGTAACGCCAAGGTGTTTCAACTCGTTTCCGTCGTATCCTACTCGTAAGATTTTATGGATATCGCCGTTTCTATTTCTGACGTTCCCAACTCGTAAGATTTACGGGTAACACCAAGGTGTTTCAACTCGTTTCCGTCGTATCCTACTCGTAAGATTTTATGGATATCGCCGTTTCTATTTCTGACGTTCCCAACTCGTAAGATTCACGGGTAATGCCAAGGTGTTTCAACTCGTTTCCGTCGTATCCTACTCGTAAGATTTTATGGATATCGCCGTTTCTATTTCTGACGTTCCCAACTCGTAAGATTCACGGGTAACGCCAAGGTGTTTCAACTCGTTTCCGTCGTATCCTACTCGTAAGATTTTATGGATATCGCCGTTTCTATTTCTGACGTTCCCAACTCGTAAGATTCACGGGTAATGCCAAGGTGTTTCAACTCGTTTTCGCTTTTAGATGTGTCTCAAGCATATGTGACAGTTCTTCACAAACCAAAAAATTTAAAACGGTGGGCCTCGATAAAAACTCCTGTTTTCACAGGAGAAAAGAGTGTCCCACCGCTGTTTATTAATTGGAAGAGAGATTTCAGTACAATTTTTTGATACACATGCGAATAAATTCTAAGAATAATATTAAAAGTTGCACGCCGAGGCATTGCCTTCCTTGTTTTGTTCGGCGATCTTAACTGTAGTAGAACCTGAGGTTGGCCACATTCCATGTTCGATGTAGGACTTCTCCTTCCATTGTTTCTAGTCTGTAAGCTCCTCCTTCAAATGCTTCATTGATTCTGAATGGGCCTTCCCAGTTTGCTGCTAACTTTCCTCCTTTATCCTTTCCCATGGGTCTTTTGAGGACTAAGTCTCCCTCTCTGAATCTTCTTGGTATGACTTTGGTGTTGTACCTTCTTGCTGCTCTCTGCTTTGAAACGAATTCCCTGAAGTGGGCTTTGTCTCTTAGTTCTTGTATTAGATCCAGGTTTTCTTCCAATGCTTCTGAGTTTTCTTCCAGCGTAAGGGTGTCTCTTCGCCAGCTTGGTGGACTTATTTCTGCGGGAATCATTGCGTCTGTGCCATATACCATGGTAAAGGGCGCCTCGCCTGTTGAAGATTGAGGCGTAGTATGGTATGACCATAGGATTGGTAGGAGATGGGCGACCCAGCCCTCGCCTTTGCTTGTGATTCTTCTCTTGATTGCTCTTAAGATTACTTTGTTAGCAGATTCTGCCTGCCCGTTGGCCTGAGGGTGCTCTACAGAGATGAAAGTATTTTGTATACCTTTCCCCTTGCAAAATTGAACTACCTTTTCGCTGGCGAACTGAGTTCCATTATCGGATACGATGTATTTGGGTAGTCCGAACCTGCAGATGATCTTCCTCCAGTAAAACTTCTTGACTTGATCTGCTGAAATGTTCGAAAGGGCTTCTGCCTCTATCCATTTGGTGAAGTAGTCTATTGCTACGATAATCCATTTTGCTTGTCCTGTTGAGGCAGGGAAAGGTCCTAGGATATCTGTTCCCCACATGAAAAAGGGCCAGGGGGATATGACGGATTTCAGCGGTTCTCCTGGGGCATAATGCAAGTTTGCGAACCTCTGACATTTGTCACATGTCTTAACGTATCTGGCTGCGTCGCTGTGTAACTCCGGCCAATAGAAGCCTGCCCTGAGAATCTTTCCTGCCAGGGCTCTCGCCCCAATGTGGCTTCCACATGATCCCTCATGTATTTCTTCTAATATTCCTTTGGCCTCTTCCTGGCTCACACAAAGCATGATTGGGCCTGAGAATCCTCTTTTGTAAAGTTTGTCTCCTAACATGGAATACCATGATGTTGCTCTTTTCAACTTGTACGCCTCCTCCTTTTCTGCTGGTAGCACGTCTTCTTGGAGATATCTTATGATTGACGCTCTTCAATCTTCCGCTTCTATGATCATCATGACTGCCTCTTGAGTGATACTGGGGTTTGCAATAGTTTCTTGAATGAAGGTTCTGTTGCTTCCGGGTTTCTTGGTGCTCGCTAACTTTGATAACAGGTCTACTCTCACATTCTGCTCTCGTGGGACATATATTAGCTCGAAAGACCTAAAGAGATTGGCTAGACTGCGGACCTTCTCCAGATACTTGATTAGTTGGGGGTCTTTGGCCTGAAATTCTCCTGATACTTGGTTTGTTACTAATTGCGAATCGCTTTTGGCCTTGAGATCTGTTATGTCCATTTCCCTGCTAGCTTCATCCCGGCGATCAGGGCTTCGTATTCTGCTTGGTTATTGCTCGCCTTGAAGGCAAACCTCAATGATTGCTCGATGAGGACTCCGTCTGGCCCTTCCAATACTACCCCAGCTCCACTTCCTTTGATATTGGATGCTCCATCAACTGACAGCGTCCAAGGTTGTTCGCTATTCTCTTCGGCGGGCGTCGTGAGCTCCAGCAAAAAGTCTGCTAGTATTTGTGATTTGATTGCGCCTCTTGGGGAGAAAGTTACGTCAAACTCTGATAACTCTACTGACCATGCTACCATTCTCCCTGCTAAGTCTGGTTTTCTCAATACGTTCTTGTTGGGGTAGTCAGTTTTTACCACAATCTTGTGGCTTTGGAAATATTGTCTTAGCTTTCTCGCCGTCACTATTACTGCTAGCGAAAGCTTCTCAATTTTTTGGTATTTTGCTTATGCACCTTTGAATGTTCTGCTTACGAAGTAGATGGGTTTCTCTTCCCCTTTTATTTCTTGTACCAATGCAGAATTAAGGGCCTTGTCCGAGACGGCGAGGTATAGGTACAAGGTGTTACCTTTCTCGGGGCGAGTTAAAATTGGAGGCGAGGCGAGGAATGTTTTCAACTTTTGGAATGCCTCTTCGCACTGGGCGTTCCATACAAACCTTTCGCTTTTCCTGAGAGTAGAAAAGAAATGGAATGCTTTTTCTCCCGCGCAAGATAAAAATCTTGATAGCGCTGCGATCCTTCCTGTCAACTGCTGTACTTCCTTGACCGATGTTGGGCTTCTCATGTCAATGATGGCTTGACACTTGTCCGGATTTGCCTCTATTCCTCTGTTAGTTAGCATGAATCCGAGGAATTTGCCTGATTTTACTCCGAATGAACATTTGGCGGGATTCAGCCTCATGTTGTACTTTCTTACTGAGGCGAGGATATCGCCTAAGTCTTGATCGTGCTCGCCTTCTTCTGTAGTTTTGACGACCATGTCGTCAATGTAAACCTCTAGATTCTTGCTCTGAGAATACCCGGTCCATCAGTCTCTGATACGTGGCCCCTGCATTTTTTAAGCCAAACGGCATGACGTTGTAGAAGTAGTTCTAGGTGTTGGTCATGAACGCTGTGTAGGGAGCGTCGGCGAGATTCATCTTGATTTGGTTGTAGCCTCAATATGCGTCCATGAAGCTGAGCATCTTGTACCCTGATGCTCCATCTATCAGTTTATCAATGTTGGGTAAAGGATAAGGATCCTTTGGGCACGCCTTGTTTAGGTTCGTGAAATCCACAAACATTCTCCACTTTCCGTTTGCTTTTTTCACCATCACGACGTTTGCTAACCATGACGGGTATTTGATTTCTTCTATGAAATCTGCTTCTTTTAATTTGGTGACTTCCTCATTGATGGCTTCTCTTCTCTCCTCGCCTACTTTCCTTTTCCTTTGTGAGACGGGTTTGGTTTCGGGGGAGATGGATAGTTTGTGTGTGATGATTGTTTCGTCTATCCCTGGCATATCCGAGGGATGCCATGCGAACAAGTCAATATTTTTCTTCAGTGTCGCCAGGATTTTCTCTCTCTTCTTTGGTTGCATGGAGGTGCCTATGTTAGTGGTTTGGTGTGCTTCACTGCCAATCAGGACCTTTTCTAATTCTTCAATGGGGCTGACTCTTCTGTCTTGGAATTCTTCCCTTGGGTCTAGATCTAAAGGGCTGATCATGTTGACGCCACCTGTCTTGGGAACAGGGCGAGTTGAAACTGGGGTGTTGGTTGCTCTGTGCTTTATCTTTAGACTTGATTCGTAGCAACGTCTTGCCAGTGCTTGATCTCCTTTGATGGTTCCTACTTTTCCATTCTCTAATGGGTATTTGATGGAGAGATACAGCGTTGACATGGCTGCCTCTAGAGTGTTAAAAGTTGGTCTTCCAATGATGATGTTGTATGATGTGAAGGGGGTTTTTACCACCAGGTATCTTACTTTGATGGTCTTGGCTTGGTCTTTAACTCCGAATGTTGTAAGCAAAGTGGTATAGCCCATAACTTCAACTTGCTCGCCAGCAAAGCCTACTAGTGTGTCGTTGTAGGGCAACAAATGCTCGTTGGAGAGTTGCATGGCTTTGAAGGCTTCCCAGTACATTATGTCAGCCGAACTTCCTGAATCAATCAACACCCTCTTCACATCACAGTTCAGGATTTGAACTTGGATTACTAATGGGTCGTCATCATGGGGCATGACTTCTCTTTTGTCTTCCTTGGTGAAGGATAGATCTGGAGTAGGCGAGACGTAAGTGTGTCCTACGAATTTTGCTTCGAACTCTGAGCGTCGTACGTATCGTTTTCGGGCGTTGCTTGACTCGCCTCCACCCGCGAAACCTCCTGCAATGGTGTTAACTGTTATTCTTACTTTCTCTCCTTCTGGATTTTCTTCTTGGCTTCCTTGTGGGTCTCTTCGTACCTTTGGGACTACGACTTTTCCATCAGCGGCGTCTTCTAAAAACTTCCTTAGATGGCCACTTTTTATGAGTTCCTCTATAAGATCTCTCAATCTTAAGCATTTTTCGGTGTCGTGCCCCTTGCATCTGTGGTATGCACACCATGCGTTTGTGTTTTGTCCCAACTGATATTCTTTTCCTCTCCTTTGGGGTAGTCTGGAGAGTCCTGCCTCGAGAATCTCGTCCAGAATGTAAACTCTTGCTCTGTTCAGTGGCGTGTATTCTTTCTCTGGGAACCTGCCCGTGTCTCGCCTCATTTGATGATGATATGGCTTCCTTTGGGGCTCGTGTCCTCTGTGGTCTGGTTGACGCCGTCTTGGTTGGTAAATGTCTGGGGCTCTGTTACCTTTGTTGGCCGGCTCTCTTTCTCTCGCATCTCGTGATCTCTTCTCGGCGTTACTTTTTTCGCCCTTAATGTAACATTCCGCCCTCTTAATGATTTCCTGCATCGCGGTTGCTGGCTTTTGCGCCAGGGATTCGTTGAAGTGTCCGGCTTTCAAACCGTTATGGAATGTTGCGACGACAATCTCTTGATTAGGATTTGAAACTTTGATTGTTGCTTCGCAGAATCTGGCCAGGTATTCACGCAGAGTTTCAGCGTGGTTCTGACGAATAGTGAAAAGGCTGGTGGCGGTGACCTTTATATGGTTTGATCCGGAGAACTGCTGGATGAATTTGCACTGGAAATCTGTCCAATCTTCTATGGAGTTCTTTGGCAAATTCATGTACCATCTTAAGGCTGCTTCTTTCAGAGTATCGGAGAGCAACTTGCATTTCAGATGATCTGCAGCGCCTATGATGGCGGTTTGCGTTCCAACTGCCATCAAGTGCTCCGAAGGGTCAGTTTTTCCATCAAATGTTGGAAGATGTGGTGTTTTGAAGTTTTCTGGGACCCTTGCGTCCCACAAGGCTTGTGCTAGGGGTTGAGAATCGTTGATTTCGTCTTCATCGTCCTCGTTCCCTCTGTCGGCCTTTTCCTGGTCTAAGGACGTTACTTTGCCTTGAAGTCGCCTTAGTTCGTTGACGGCATCGTTAAAGTCATGTTGGTGCCGGTACCAGTTCCATGGTTGGGTGTTCCTCCCGTCATGTTGGGAGGTTTACGTCTGTTGAAAGTGGTAGGCTAGGAATCGTTTTACCGCAGCCCCACGGTGGGCGCCAAAATGTTCTGGTGAACAAATAAGGGGGGTGATATTTAATTGGATCGTGTCTAAGAAATGAATAGTTGTTGACAATTGCACAGCATTTCTGTATATATTAAAAATTGTGATCCTTTTACAATGGAGATCTTGCTCCTATTTATAGATTTCAATAGGTAGTAGTTATGAAGTACCACGATCATGGATATCCCATGATCGTGGCGGTTTCTTCTTCTTCCTCTGCCTTCCACGTGGTGGTGATGGGTGATCTCTTCCTATTTCGGTGGTGTTCGTGGTGGTAGGGGGTGGTTACCTCCCTCTACACGTTGGCTTGTATGCTGAGTCTTCATGGGAGTAGTTATTTCAGGGGCGAGGGCGCCCTCTGTGTGGCGTGTCGCCCTCGCCTTGCATTCCCGCCAAGTTATTTATTTGAATTACATGGGTTGGAAAGTTGGGTCATCTTGCTATTGGGCATATGCTATTTATTTTTGGGCCATAATCCAGTCTAACTTTACACTGACAGTGTATATAAATTAAGTTCATAATTTTATACAAATGGAGAAGCTATAAAACTAAAGAGTGAACTGTTTTATGTGAATTTGTCTCGGTGTATCTCCGATGCAATCTCAACCTCACAACAAGAGTGAATGTAAAAATTATTATAAAAAACAAATAAAAAAAGATTATGAGATCTTAATGGTGAAATCTGATACATTCCCAAGTGTCTCTCCAGTACAATCTCAACCACACAGCACAAATGAGTGTAAAAAATATTATAAAAATAAAATAAAAACGGATGATGAGATTTTAATTGTGAGACCCGAGACTACCCCCTCTTAGTGAAAAATCACACAGAAGAGAATACTTTCCAATACAATAATTTTAAAGTTTAATTATAGTGCACTGTCAGTGTAAACCTTTATTACACATGTATCAAATGATGTGTTGCCACATCATTTAATGAATATGACACATCATGTGTTTTTAAACACAATACATGATGTGTTGGTATATTATTGGATGTATATGTAAAGTAACTTTACACTGACAGTGTATATAAATTAAGTTCATAATTTTATACAAATGGAGAAGCTATAAAACTAAAGAGCGAACTGTTTTATGTGAATTTGTCTCAGTGTATCTCCGATGCAATCTCAACCTCACAACAAGAGTGAATGTAAAAATTATTATAAAAAACAAATAAAAAAAATATTATGAGATCTTAATGGTGAAATCTTATACATTCCCTCTTTAGTGAAAATCACACCAAAGAGAATCATTTCTCATAAAACTATCACCGTACAAAATTATTGTGATAATTTTTTTTTAATGGCAAACTTATTGTTATAATAATACCCACAATCATAATATATGTATGTCATAAGTCATTCATCGGTTTGTTCTTATGAATTAAACAGAACCTATAGGTCGAACTTAAACAAAATATGTTATTAAGACACCAAAAAATATAACATCGTGTTTTTTGTCGGCGGTGTCGAACATCATATAAAATACAATTCAAACATATGTGATGTCAAAACCGAAAAAAAAAAATAATATAAAAAACGAAAACTCTACCTACACAAATTATTGACGTCATCCCTTCCCTTTAAATTTTCATTAAAAAATAAAATAAAATAGTGATGTAAAATTTTATGTACAAACATATTTGGGAACTAAAACTAGAGTGCGTAAGTGATTGAAATGGTTAGACACACATTATAAAAACCATGTATCATGGAAGAATATAAGATGCGTGACGTATTAAGAAGTGTGGTGACATGCGTGACTAATTAAGCAGTTAAGTAGGTAATTAAAATTTAATGAAAAAATAAACAAGAGTAAGAGAAGTACTTGTACTCTGCATTGGGATCATGTCCATCCATATACTCCCTCCGTTATAATTTATAAGCAAAAATTCACTTTCTAGATTCATTGTATAATTAATGTATTTGGACAAGTTTATTGTCCAGATACATTAATTATACAATGAACCTAGAAAGTGCATTTTTGCTTATATATTGTAACGGAGGGAGTACTAACATAGGTGTTGTGTTCATTTTTTCCTTTGATAAATGTTATGCTCATCCTCATCGTCATCACATTCACAAACCAACACATAAAAACTGGAACAATAACAACAACAACAACGTTATTATTCTCATCACAAGGTCTAAAAAGTCAGTGCAACTTTAAAAGAACCATATTTTGTAAATTACCCTTTTAACCCTTCTCTCATATTCTCTCATATTCTTCTTCTTCTCCTTGTCCTTCTTATAAACACAAAAAACATCTTTCTCTATTTCACCAAATTTTCACTTTTTTTATTATTCTCTGTTGGGTTTCTCAACTTGTTCTGTCTCTAAATCTTTAGAATAAAAATAAATAAAAAATAAAAACTTAATCTTTAGGATCAGTTTGTTTGATCTTATGTCAATGGTGAATTTTTAGATACAACCCAGGTACGATTTTTTTCTAAATTTCATTTTTTTTTTGTTGGGTCATTTTTTTTTTAAATTTTTTTTTTAATTTTTTTTTTTACTTGTTCTATATATATTGATGCAGATTCACTGAACAATTCTGAAAGCTTGACAATAAATAAATAAAAAAGGTTGAAACTTTCGTTTGTTGAGAAGTGATTATGGCTGTAGCTGAGAATGTTGGAACCAAAATCGATTCTCCGACTGAGAATTTGGACAACACTGTTGTTTCATCGGACTCAACTGAGGTTGAGAAATCGAAACCAAAAACCGATCAGAATCTGAACAACAACAGTAACAACAACGGTGTGATCAATCATCAACAACAACAAGACAGTGTTCCCACCGCTGCTATGACTGTTCCTAATGGTAACCATGGTTTCAAGACTCATCAAATGGGTCAGATGCATGGTAATGGGGTTCAGAATCAGCCACAGTTTGTGGTGAACAATGATGGGTATGTGATGAATGGAAATGGGGGTGAGAGTTTCAAGCGTGAAATGAGGGATTTGGAAGAGTTGCTGTCAAAGCTGAATCCTATGGCTGAGGAATTTGTTCCTCCTTCATTGGTCACTAATTATCATGGTTACTTAGCTGCTGGACCTAATGCTGGCTTTGGTTACCCTAACAATTTTATGATTCAGAATAATTTTGGTAATGCTAATGGACAGATTAACAGAAGGGTATGGCTGTTTTGTTTTGTTTGATCTCTTTTTATTCATATCATTTTTTGTATATTGATTGTGATGTTGATTTTGTGTTGCAGAGGAAGAGTGGCTATAATAATGCGAAGCGAAGAGGGAACAACTATAAGATGGATATGGAGAAAAGAGAAGAGATGATTAAGAGGACTGTTTATGTGTCTGACATTGATCAACTGGTTGGAATTTTAGCTGTCTTGTTGAATTTCTCATTTCACTTGTTTATTAGGTTTTCTATGTGTGTTGATTTTAAGGATTGTTGTTTTATGTTTGGATGTATTGATTTTAAGGATTGTTGTTTTATGTTTGAATCTAGGTCACTGAAGAGCAGCTGGCGGCTCTCTTTCTTAACTGCGGCCAGGTAGAAATTGTTATATGTTTGTTGTACATGATATGTGTTTTTTCATTAAGAGAAATGATATGTTGTATAATAACTATCACGTGAAAATGTAACGTAATGCAAAGAATCTGTTTTGAACGAATCGCGACAAAGTTATACTTTATAAACTAATTGAACGAATTGCGACAAAGTTATACTTTATAAACTAATTGAACGAATTGCGACAAAGTTATACTTTATAAACTAATAATTGAACGAATTGCGACAAAGTTATACTTTATAAACTAATTTACCATGTACGGAGAGTCCCAAACAGGAGTATGACGCAGTCTTAGATACATGTGTTCCGTTACATTGTCGTTTGTGTTATTATAGTTTCCTTTTCTTAATGGTGGTGGACCATGTTACTGAGTCAACTACTCTTACGTGTGCGTAGGTTGTGGATTGTCGTGTATGTGGGGATCCCAATTCCATTCTCCGGTTTGCTTTCGTTGAGTTTACTGATGAAGGTGACGTCACGTGTTCCGTTACATTGTCGTTTGCGATTTAATTATTATTGGCATTTCGCTGTATTAACGGTTTTATGTCTACAGTTGGTGCTAGGACTGCTTTGAACCTGTCTGGAACCATGCTCGGGTATTACCCATTGAGAGTGCTGCCTTCAAAGACTGCCATTGCACCTGTTAACCCAACATTTTTGCCCAGGGTAAAATTTCGTCTTAGAGATGCCTATTGTATGACGTGATCATTTTTATCTTTTCTGTTCTATCTTACTAACGATGCTGTATTTCTCAGTCTGAAGATGAAAGAGAGATGTGCACTAGAACAATTTATTGCACAAATATCGACAAGAAGGTATTTCGAGATTTTAACTTTCTTAGAATCTGTCTTGGAGGAACTCCTTGCTGTTTTTCCGTATCTGTTTTGCAGCTATTGAATCTTCATAATTCTTATTATTTTCTTGTTACTGTTGCAGCTGACTCAAGCTGATGTCAAAAACTTCTTTGAATCTATCTGTGGAGAGGTTTGTAGCTCTTCATTGAACTGAGCTTCTAGTTTTCATTGTTTGTTAAATTCAACGATCTTATGAGATGTTTTCTGTTGTTTTGGTTTATTTATCGAGGTTCGGTGCTTGACTGTTTCTTTTTAGTTGAATTTAAATATCTTGTAAAATATTTTCTGTTATTTTGGTTTATTCATCTAGGTTCAGCGCCTGAGGATTCTTGGGGATTACCATCACTCAACTCGAATTGCTTTTGTGGAGTTCACAGTGGTAATTACTCATTAACTTCTCAATTGTCTTATTGTTTTATATCTCATACTAGTCCAGATTACGTGGCTATTTTATACATTCTCTATCTATTTGTGAAGTTATATTCGACAGGTTGCGTTCTGCTGCCGCTTTTGCAGTAACGTAGCTATCCTACATCCCCAGCTTCCCCCTCGCAAAATATATATATTTTTACTTTTATAAGCACCCTAGCACTTGAGACGCCTTCCTTAATCAATCTACCTAAATACTATGCTAAGCATTTTTGTTTTGGCACACACGACACTGTTCCAACACCTTAATGCCCCCAACTTGGGTCGTAAGCTAGCGTTGCTAAGCTCGGCTATGCTAAGCATTTCATATTGCTCAGTCGGGACTTAAGCAACTTATAATATCCAAGTCTTCTAAGCACTTGAGCACTACCCCTGACAGTCAATGTCATGACTCACGATGCTTTCACTCTGTCTCCTCACGCATCCTTTTTTCTAGCCGGCCCTTCAGTTGGTAGCCCTTTCAGACTTCAGAGACACTGACAATCAGCTCTAATACTACTAGATGTGGGACTTAGGCACCTCCTAAATCCCAAGTCTCTATTTGTCGGTACATTCCCCAAAACAAATTGTTTGTACTTTTTCTAACTAAACATTGGCCACTAAAAAGAAATTTGTATTCCAGTATTGTTTGAGTCAAAACAAGAGTCGTAAATCTCTCATGGCAGATCTGTGATCAAATATTGGTAATGGCTTTGCTTTGCTCTCCATTCACTTCCTCTTCGTTTACATTGAAGCCAAAGGTAGAAGATTTTCAAGTTCCGTTTCTTCATCAACGGATTGGCTTAAATGTTGTCGGTCCCTGTAAATACGTGCTTTTTTGGCCATAGTATATATATATATATATATATATATATATACATATATATATATATATGTGTGTGTTTTGGACTTTGGTCCCTGACGTTACATGCTGTTTAAAAAAGCTGACGTGGCTAACGGCATAACATAAACTATTTCCATACAGTATTTCCACTACTGCAAGTGACTATGCTGGTCATGTTCCTCATTATTTTTTTACCAGCAAGCTGATGCTGTTTTCATTTAGGAGCCGTGTTTTAGGTTGATTTCGAGTCCAAATTCATGCTCTCAGTTTGATTTTCTTTTAATTTTTTTTAAAACTCACAACCATATACCTAAATGCATACTATATAGCTTTAAATAATTCCTTATCAAGACTGAACGAATCACCAATTAGGTCTCTTCACTCGACAATAGAGACTCATAGCCTTAATTCACTGTCTCCCTTTCGTCACATGCTCGGTTAACTAACTTATAACCAACTAATCGTTGTCGATTAGCAGTTTGCCAGCTACAGTGACGTGTATGTTTTATTCACTAACTGAGATGATTCAGGCCTCTGCTTCTCCTATTTATTCTTTTCTCACCCTTCTATATCCTAATAGGAAAATAGTAGGTCGCTCGTATATATATGGAATGGCATTTTATTATGTTTGATGTTTCCTGTGTGCAATTATTTCAACCTCGCTATCTTGGTTTTTCATAGCAATTTTTAGCAAAATGCATGTTTCTTTCCATGTTTTGTTTATAGTATGTAAAAAAGAATAAAAACATATTAGAAAACATGCTAGTGAAGGAAATATTTTTTTGCAAAACTGGAATCAATTTATGACCATAATGTGATGAAAATAGGTTGTGATGGTAAATTTATTTGTAAAGTAAAAGCGGTTAATTAAATCTCAGATTATATCCCTTAGTTTTGCAACCTATTTATTAGACAACAATAATGTCAAATTCTTTTGCTAGCCCCACTTTTGGAAATAACAGCCTCTATTATTCAAGGGAAATAACCGTCCGCTCTTCATATGGCATATGTGATAGCGACTTTTGGTTTGACCATTTTGGTTTGTCTTCTGGTATAGATATAGATGTATTTACCAAAGCTTAGGCTTCTATAGTTTGAATTAATGGTGCTATCTTGCTTGTTTGACCTTAATAGCTTCAAATTCAATTTTCTGTAAGATACTTCTGAATAGCTGCTATTAACTGCTATGGTCCTGATATACCTTCCCCTAGTAAAATACTGATTGGTACATGGAACACTTCGATATACATATTATGTACCGGTGCACCGTTGAAGTGGATAATTCTGATAGGTCCAAAAATTAATAAACACTATTTATAAACCTATCAAAATTATCCACCTCAGAGGTGTACCGCTACATAATCAAACAATATGTGTACCGAAGAATTCACCTTTAAATTATCGAAGTTCTTTGTATCTTCAATAGTTGACCAAATCTTTTGCTTTTAAGAATAATATGCCGCAATTACGAGTAATTATTACTATTAGCAATTGTCTCTATAGGCTACTATTTGTTGTACGGTGTCGCTAATCATTTTTCTGGCTATCTGAATAATTTTTTGCCTCATTCTTTCAGGCTGAAAGTGCAATTGCAGCACTGAGCTGTAGCGGTGTGGTTTTGGGTTCACTACCTATAAGGTTGGATTTAACAGATTTTCTTTTCATTTCAAGTGCCGTAAAAACTTAATGTTTCGTCAGTTATTCATTCATATGTTTTGGTATGCAGGGTTAGTCCATCCAAGACACCAGTCCGTGCTCGTGCAAATCGTGCTCCCATGCACTGAATCATCTTTCATGTTTCTGCTGCTCAGATATATATTTACATATATATACATACATAGAAACAGATATGTTTTAAGGTACCTGTGGCGTTTAGTTGAGACTTTTGTCGCCAAAACTTTGCAGTATGGTATCTTTTGTTTCTCGTTGGGGCTATATGAGTTATTATGTGTTTAACTTGTAGAGTTGGATGTCGTTTTCGGGTTCTTTAAGGCTTAATTTATGCTGGTTGGTCTCGCAACGAGAGAATTCTATGGTTGGATGTTTCTAACATCCGGAGTTTACTGTTTATTTTAAAAAAACATGTTTCAAAACCGTTGTTAGTTAGTAATGAACTTATTAGTTTCTGTCTGGTACTATTCTCTGTTTGCATGCCTCTTTTGATCTTTCAATGAAATTGTTTTTGCCATCTAAATTGCATGCACCAACCATCAACATTGTCGCCGTCAGTCACTTATACCGTGTGACTTGCCAGCAGCGAAACTCGTACACACGTGCTGAGATGCGGAGAATTTTAGGTTTGAATTTGCATCCTGGCAAATCAATTACCTCTGTAGTCTTTTATCATCTGAGTTGTTTTTGGTACCCTTTCTACCTTTCTAAGCCATCATTGGTTTCTAGTGTCATATTTTTTTCACCAACTCTTTACAAAAAATACAAAACCTTGGTTGGTTTGATATAAACAAATAGAACCCTAGATTCCTGGTCTGGAGGAAGCCACCTTGTTTCAATATCTACCAAATATATTCTCATTCTCTCTCTCTCTCCCTCTCTATCTCTCTCCCTCTCTCTCTCTCTCTCTCTCTCCCTCTCCCTCTCTCCGCCTCCAGACTGGAGCTCATCTACCTACCATATTTTTGGGATAACATAAACCTATAAATGGAAAGTTGGTTTAATTTATGTTTATACCCTCTCCATTAATGCTGATATAGGTCTAGTTGACTTTAGTGTTAAGATTTATTATTAAAGAAATTAGTATTTTTTTTTTCTTTTAATAAATTTTTATTTCAATAAAAGGTTAAATTTTAGGATGTTTATTTTTTAAGTCTATGTTAATTTTTATTTTTTTTGGATAGAATTTATGTCAATCTATTTAAGCAAATAGTAAGAGTTTTGGTGTTATTATTATAAATTATAAAGGCTTTAAAACTATATGTTTATTGATTTATTTAAAAATTTAAGCATGTTAAATTTTTTATTTTTACAAAGCATGTTAAAAGTTGATCACATATTTGGAGATGAAGGTGTTCTATTTTAAAAAAAAAATTATTGCAAAATAAGTTTTTAAATTTCTCTATATAACTATTTTCCCTCGTTATCTCCATCACCTAGTCTATTTGTTTATTGTATGAATTTTCATTATCAAATATAATTCACTTTTAATTGTTTTTTTTCATCAGAAAATTAGAGACTGGTATTGATTTTGATGACCCTTCATAAATTTTTGGAAAGTAATATATGCATCAATGTGATTTTAGTTGAAAAAAAAACATTTGATTGCATCCACGGTCAGTATATAAATTAAGTCCGCAAATATTAGCTTGATTGATAAAAAATGCTGAAATTATTAGGTTGGATGTCATAACCAACATTCAAACTTTGATTCTAGGACTTACATATGTGAGTTTTAAATAGCTATTCTCATTTAATCTATCTATAAAAAGAAAAAGTTAAGTCCACATTTTAAACATGCTTAATTATTTTTTTACTATAAGTAGTGTTAAAATTATAAACATCACTTTTATATATATAAAAAAATTAACAAGAAGAAAGAGACTACATTCTTTAAAAAATAATAAAAAGAATTGCTTTTCAAAAACTTAGAATATTTATTAGGTTGAAATCGTGAACATATCCCAGTAAAAGCCAAATCAATAGTCTTATTAAGTACTAGTTCAGTTTTTAAAATAAAAAATTCCACCCTAAGCATCTCTAAGTTTTAGAAAATTCAAAGTTTGGTGGATTTCACATTTCCCATGCTGTTTCATTTTATTTCGAATTCATGATTCATCATATAATCTTTCTATATATATTTTTTTATCTTCCAACAATTGTATTTTATTGTACTAGTAACTAGTGAATAAGGTGTAGAAAATTAATACTATTATATCATTATTATATCAATTTTTTTGATAACTTAAAAATAGATGTGCCAACCAAGTTGTTTGGACTCCGGTAACAATAAGCTCTTTCCAAGGACTTACCAAAATGGGTGTGCCTGTGTTCACCACCTATATCCATCCAATTTAAGCTTTTTATTATCTGGTTTAAATGCTTTTTACTAACTTATTTTTTAAGAAATATCATTTTAACTGTGTTTTTCTCTTGCCTACCTACTATACTAATTGTGTAGTAAACTTTGTTGATTTAAAACCGCAGTATGCCACATAACATATTTTCATATCTTTTGCATAAGTATGGTATTTTTTCTTTCAACCTTTTTTAACGTGCACTATTCGTGTAAATTAACTTTATCCCGACAACCAATAAAAGTGCTTCAACATTTCATGTCATATCAAAAAAGTAGAGTCAAGTAGTATGACATGATAAAAAATATGATTGTAATTGGTTGACAGTATAAAATTATTTTATACTATCTGTGCATTTTTTGTTCTCTTGTTTTTTTTTTGTCTTTTTTTTATTTTGACAAATTCTCTTGTTTTTTTTATTCACTTAGTTATATGAATAATAAAGTCACGTTTGTAAGTGTTTTTTTTATTTTTATAATACGTTTCTAAGTGCCTTAATTGAGATTTTTTTTAAATCAATTGGTTCGTCTTAAGATCTAACCATTCATGCCAAATAAACATTTCTAAGAGATTATATTACTTTCTTCGAAAAAAAAAGAGATTATATTTCTAGGGTAAAGAAAAGATTATTATATTTCTATGGTAAAAAAAAAAAATTATATTCCTAAGTACATATGACGTTCTAAGAAGTGGTTAATTAACCGTGTTTAGGCCTCTTGTAGTCGTTGTGCATACAAGGAAATGCAAAACTATATTTAATTAACAGAAATACGTATTATTGGACAAAAACAATAATAGAAATACGTACTTTTTGTGGTATACTACTGTATTATATAGACAATGTATTTGACTAATCAGGAATCAAGTATATGTTAGTATATATATATATATATATATATATATAATTATATAGTCTAGAACTTTTGCTACAATGATTGAATCGGTTACTTTTACAACTAAAATATTTTGCTAAAAATATTAATATACGAATTTTAATACTCAATGTCAAGGAACCGTTCTCGTCAAGAAAATGTTGTTTTTGAATTTAAAAATTCGATTTTCAAAATATGCTGTTGAAAAAATATTGGGTAAAATTGCGGACTAATTCATATTTTTTAAGACGTTTCGCGACAATCAATCACAAAGACTGGGGATAAAACAACACAGTTCAACTGAAAAATGATTAACTACTTACACAATAGACCAATAAAAATTCCACTCTTAATATGATACGAATACTACTCGAATATGACACAATAATCAATTGTATATGGCACAAAAGCCACCATCAAAACCGGAGAAATTTTGCAAGTGATCAGGTAGACTCCTCTCTTTATAGAGGAAGTCTGAAAATGAAAAGGAGCAAAATGGGTGAGCTTTGAAACTAATTAGCTCACACACTAACGGATAGGAGCAAGCAATATCCGTTCGGAATTTTAGGTGGAGTGGAAAAGACTTGGAAAAGATAGGAACGAACCAAATATGCATCGATTCAGCGATGCACATCTGTTTGCGACTTGGTTGGATGCACAAAAAACATGTGGGCAATTGAAACAAATTGACACACATTTATTTCATGAAAATTAATCTTTATTTTTTAGTATTAAAAAAATAAGGACCATGCTTACGCACATGTTAAAGATGCTTCAAATAGTAAATACGTCTTGATCAAAACTTTTTTTGACTTCTACAAGATGAAATTATAATTTTCAATACCAATTGTTAGTTGGTTCAGTGGTGATTGGCGCTGAACTTGGTAGGGAGGACCACAGTTCGATCCCCCGCAACTGCGATCGGAAGGGGCTGGAACCACTTGATGTCAGATCTCACCCCCGAATCAGATTCAACTGATGGTGAAAACAAAAAAAAATCATAATTTTCAATAAAAAATACTATCTATAGCACAAAAAATTAACAGCACAAGTTAGCTTTTCCCTCACCCAAGCCCGGCTCGATCAAACGCGCGTGCATTGGTCAAAAGTTGTGTTTTGATTTCTGTTTATAAACTTGAACCAAAGTAGTCACACTGCAATATATATACACAACTAAAATGTGTTGTCAATATAAAACTTATTGAACTTTTTTTTGAAATTCACTATTCACACTTCAAACCTTGTGTTATAACTTATATCTTACAAGTTTCTTCCGATTCTAACTTTTTCCAACAAAAAATATCAATGATCAATTGAAGGTTAAGGATAAATTGTCCCTTAAATTGTCAACAAGTCTTAGATCAAATAATATACATCAATATTATCATGTCGTATGTCTTTGTTAGGATTCAAATTCAAAATATTTAAATTGTTGTGTGTAAATTTTAATATTATTTTCTATTTTGTATAAGACCAAAAATGAAAAATAAAATAAAATTATTACTCTTCATGTTGTAGTGTTATGGTTAACACTATCAGTTTATGCTTGGCAACTTGGCAAATAACAAAAAGATAATTATTCGGAAAAAAAAAAGTTAAGGAATAAATAGCATGATTGGTATAATAGTAAATTTTAATTGACTAAAATTTAAAGGTTCCTTTGACTTTCAAGATTGCCACCTCTTAAGGGAAATGTGTCACCGACTCTCTCTATCATGATTGAATATTGGAAAACTTGATTATTACTTTGATTTTTATTTTTTAATATACTAAAAGTGTATCAAAATAAAACTTGATTAGTATTATTTTGATTTTTATTATATAAACTTCATTATATAAACTTCATTATTATTTTGATTTTTCTTTTTGAAAACTTTATTATTATTTAGATTTTTTGACTCTTTTATTATTTTTAAAGAACAATTTTAAAATTCAAGTAATAAATACACAATTTTTAAGATAATTATTTTATCTTTGATTTTTTAACCGGTGTTTTTAAAACACTTATTAGCAAGATCCATAAAAACAACTAACAAAAGTTTGGGGACATAAACCTAGTTTAGGAAAAAGGAAACATCAAAAGAAAGGAAACATAAGGAAAAGAAAAGTAACCAAAAGCTACTACATTAGAGAATGTTATTTGAACCATTCCTAAAACAAGTTACTGTATACTATAAATATTCGTGTGCTCTAATTTCTTAGCTTTTTTCTTTTTAGACTTCGAGTTATAAATTTGCCCAATATTTGAGTTATAAATTTGTCCAGTAGAGGTTTGATGAACAAAAATAACTCTAGAATTTATTCTTTGAACAATGCATCACTCCAAAGAACAACATGCATATAATAAAATTTAGGTTAAATTGCACTTTTGACCCTTTGAGTTTTATAAATTTTTGTGTCGATAAAGAAGCCGCGCGTAAGGGCGCGTGCGGCGGTGTTTGGTGGTATTTTTTACGGTGTTAGACTCGGAATTTGGAGACAGTTACGATGGTGTTGTTGAAGTTTTGATATGTTACTGGAAGTATAAAAAACGACACGGACAAATTGATATATATTGACTGTGGAAAAAGCTTCAAATTAAAAGAAACGTTGCGAAGAAAGAATGAATAAAAAATAATTGCTACTATGGAGGCTAGGGTTTATGCGGAAGTGCGTCCCAAAAATCGGGAGCTCATGATACCACATTAGAATTTGGGAGACCTGTATTTAACCACAAAAGCTAGCTTGAGAGTTGATGATTGCACTACTCTTATAAATTGGAGACTTCTAACTAGGGGAGTGCAATGGTTTGAAACCACACCACACCAAACCATAAATTAGGATATGGTTTATAACCAAAACCATTTCAATGAAAAACCGGTTATTTTATAAAATCAATTTGGATATGGTTCATAACCGGTTTGAAACCAATTCATAATCGGTTAATAATAAAAATTGGATTATTCAATTGAACCAACTTTTTTCCTAAAAAATCAGGAATTTTTTTTCCAAAAACAAATTGAACTTTTTTTCCGAAAACATATTAGAAATTATTACGGAAAAAAACCGGAAATTTTATTACGGAAAAAATACCGAGAACTTTTTTTTCCGAAAAAATTGGAATTTTTTTTTTCAGAAAAATCAAAAACTTTTTTTCCCGACAAAAGATCAAAAACTTATTTACGAAAAAAAATGGGAACTTTCTTCCGGAAAAATCAGGAACTTTTTTTCCCAGCAAAAAATCGGAAATTTTATTCTGGAAAAATCGAGAACTTTTTTTCCGGAAAAAATCGGAAACTTTTTTTCCGTTAAAATCGGAAACTTTTTCCGGAAAAATCGGGAACTTTTTTCCCGACAAAAATCAGAAGCTTTTTTTCCTGGAAAAAAGTGGAAACTTTTTTCTGAAAAAATCGATAACTTTTTTTCCGGGAACTTTTTTCCGGTAAAGCGGAAACATTTGTTTTTCCCGGCAAAAAATCGGAAATTTTTTTCTGGAAAAATTGATAACTTTTTTTTCCGGAAAAAATCAGAAACTTTTTTTCCGGTAAAATATGAAACTCCGAAATTGTTTTTATCTGAAATCGAAACTTTTTTCCAAGAAAAAAATTGAAAAATTTTCTCGAAAAAAGATCCGAAACATTTTTTCTGAATAAAATATCAGAAATTTTTTCGCTAAAAAAGATCGAAAACTTTTTTTTGGAAAAAAATCTGAAATTGTATTTATTTGAAAATCGGAACTTTTTTTCCGATAACACACCCCTCGCGTCCAGAATTGAACAAATTGGAACTAAAATCAACAATAAACAACAAATGGATCTAAGATATACTCTGATATCATATTAAAATTTAGAATAAAATATATGGAATATTAGAATGAGTTATTTTGAGTAGAATCACTAAAGAATTTAAATAAAATATGCTATACAGCCTATACTTAATGGGTCTAGTAAACCTGGATGATGATGCTTCAATGTTGGAAGCACCGGCTGAGAGAATGATTATTAAAAATCACAGATGGGATACAAATTTCACTGCGTGCAAAGAAAGCATATTGAGATTGAGCCAACTTGGGCTGAAGCTATGAGTCTGAAGATGACGCAATCAAATTGTCCTCATTGACAAATGCATCCAAGATTGCATGATGTACTGTGAATCTCTGATGCATGCACACGATGGTCAATTATGTCCTCAAGAAAGGTTTGGTGACTTTCATTGAACTTATGGTTGAGGAGAAAAAAATTAAATATTAATTAAATATATCATTTTTATGTCATTTCATACGTATAAACTAGTTCAACCGCTAATTTTATCAAACACTACAAATTCAATCAGCTAGCTTATCCGCTATAAGCTAAAAGCTAGCTTATAAGCTATCCGCTATAAGTTAGCTTATCAGCTATCCGCCATATTTTACCAAACAGAGCCTGAATGTGTTTGGTGAAAAGCTTTTTACATTAACTTATAGCTTTTTTTGAGATGTTATTTCAAGTAGCGTTTGAGCTTATAGCTTATAACTTTTTATAGTTATTTTCATTTTTAACCTTTAATTTTATTATTTTATATAAAATAAAAAATTATCCACTAAAGAGAATAACTACCCACTACATGTCCTTTTATGTAATTTTATATTTATTAACCAATTTAAAAGCTAATTTTACCAAACACTTTAATTTTAATCAGCTAGCTTTTCAGCTATCAGCTATAAGCTAGCTTTTCAGCTATCAGCTAGCTTATCAGCAGGGGCGTCCCGCACACACGTGCAGGATGTGCGACGACACCGGGCCTCCAAATTTTGAGGGCCTCAACTCAAAATTTTGAGGTCATATAATATTATATATTATTTATACCCATAAAATATCAGATGTATATTAATAGATTAATTTTTAGGCTCTAAAATAATAGTTATATATTCTTAATGTTCATAAAATATCAAATGAGTATCAATAAATTAGTTATCTATATTCGTAAATATAGTTCTAGTCCATTTTAATCTTTGCATAAAATTTAATCTTAGATTAGATGTTCCTTCTTGACGTTATATACAAAGATAATTATTTTGTATTTCTTGTCATTTTTTTGAGGTATTTTTTTTGTCCTATTTGATTTAATGCAATTGGTTTAATATTGATAATTTTTTTTGAGCTCTTAATATTGATAATTTATATGTTTACAAGAATAAGAATGGTTATTTTTATAAGAAAATTATATGCAATTTAAATCGATAATTTTAAAAAAAAATTATTAAAGGGCCACTTTTATATTTTGCACAGAGCCTCCAAAAACTCGTAGACGCCCCTGCTTATCAGCTATAAGCAGCTTATAGCTTAATTTTACCAAACAGACTCATAAACTCTTTTTAAAAACTGTTACCAAACAAGCTATAAGCTATAAGCTAGCTTATTTAGTTTACCAAACAGAGCCTAGAAATTGTAGGAATTTACTTTCTAGAGTTTCTCTCAAATATGTTAGCTTAGCAGCCATGTTAGAAGGAGCCTTGAAGCTTGTAACCTTGCTTCTATATATAGGCATTATGGCTTCTGAGTTTGGGTGGGGAATGAATCTAGACCGTGGGCGGTCAGAGAGATGTGACTGTATTATAGTCGGTCGTATCTAGACTATTTGATTAAAAACAAACAATTTAAATTTTCAACTTGAATTTTATGTTTAAAAACATGGACTTAATTGGAAGATTCATATGTGCCGATGACCGTATTCAATCACACTACACTGAATCTAATTTTGTGGGGAACGCCCCCTTGATTCAATTTCTTTTTGGAATTATGTGTTTGTCTATATTGTTGGCCAATTTTGGGTTGTTTAGTAATCAATGAATTATTTTCAATAAAAAATAAAGCGATCAAGAAGGAAGAAAGCACAATCGAGATGGTTTATAAGCTGAGCCTGTTTCATGCGCAGGATAAGAGACATGATATGATAACTGTATTATATCTGTCTTAATTCAATGTTTGGTGAATCAACAAGATATGATAAGTTAATCCTGCAACTTATCATATCTTGTCTCTCTAGTTAAAATTCTTATCCTGAGTTTGAGCTGGGTTACGGGCAGGATATGATAAAAAAATAATTTACCCATTTATTTGATAAAATATATTTTAAAATAAAAAATGTAAATTAATAAAATATTAATAATAAAATAATTTGATAGTAAATTAAAAATAAAATAATTAATTTTTAAATATATACACGATTTTCTCAGAAGGGTAATTTTGTAATTTACATTATTTTAAAAATTAAAATTATACTGTAATTACAATATTTTAAAGTAAAATAATTATTAAAAATTGCAAAATAGGGATATTAATTTAAATTTTATAACAAATTAAATATAATTCTCTTGCAATGGTAGTTTTATTATTTACATATAAAATATATGATATATTTATTTACCTTATCTAACATATATAATTAAGTTATTTATTTGATCATGTTCATATAATAATTTAACATGTTTATTTGCTCATTATTTTATTTAAATTTATATGAAAATATTGGATTGTTTATTTAAATTTTTTATTTATAAAATAAAAAGTATTACAAAATAATTCTTTTTTTAAATAATTTTTTTACAATGTTAATTTTGTAATTAAAATATGATATATATATATATATATGTATATATTATGAACGAGATATATATTAAAAACGTTATACAATAGTTATCACGTTTATTATCATGTGTGCACCAAACACATGATAGGATAACTGAGGATAAATATTATCCTGCTTATATCATATCCTATCCTTATCATGTTTTATATCCTATCCTTACAATATCTTATCATGCGCACCAAACAGACCCTAAGATGATTTCCCATATTGGCAAAACAAATCTAAAGAGGCAAGTTTATCCGTACGATGATTAATTCTAACAAGCTTGCATTTTTTTTAAATAAATTAAATATAAGAATATCAAGTGCATTCAGTTATACATGACATCAACTAAATCTAAATTAAACTATTTCAATTCTAAATTAAAATAAACTAATAATTATTACAAACAAAAATAAAATAAAACAAGGGTTCAACCTAATTACTTAATATAGATTATCTTCACATTTACGAGATCCAGATGACATATATTTTTGTACTGGGTGACTTTCCGGTGTCGATTGGGCTCGCCCCTCCTTTGAGGCTAGAGGCCCAATAGGCGTAGTCAGCCCATCGCTAAGATATGAAAGCAGACTGGGTACAAATTACCCAAATCCCTGGAAAATGGTCACGTGGGCTGATTAGTCAGGGAAGAACAGTTTCTTTTAATACTTAATAATATTCAGAGATTAATTTTAGAGATATTTTGAAAAAAAAGTTGTTTTGTGTTTGTTCATCATAATGAAAATAATTTTTCTTTTAAAAAAAGTAATAATAGAAAATGATTTTTTTTGAAGAAACTACTAAAAACTTTTCATTAAAATAATTTTCAGATTATTTTTTTCTTCTTTAATATTCTCATGCTTTTTAAACTTTGTAACAAACTGATGAAAAATTCTAAATATTTAGAAAGTTACTACCTTTGTCCCTAAATATTTGAGAAAAATACGGAGATTAAAAAAGTTGATTGTAGTATGAAATTTGTTGATAATTGATATCACTTTTACAATTTTATCTTTTAAGAGAGTGAACTAATTAATGTTTTTTATTGTATTTATTAGAGATTGAAGAAAAATATGCATTTTAATTAGGAGTATGTTGTGGCAAAAAAAATATTTAATGCCCTTGAAAATATGAAAGGTGTCGTATAAAAAGGTACAAAGAAAAATCTTAAAAGATTTTTTTAATTAGGGACAAATTAAGGTAGTATGTAGCAACCGACTCCAAATTATAAAGGTGTACTAATTTTCTTCCAAACGAAAAATATTTCAATTTTATTTAAAGTACTTTAAAAATGCGCAATTTTTTTTTTCCCATGCATCATAGGTTTCCTTTTTTTTTTTTTACTCAAGGTTGACCTTTTTTTATAGAAAAGTTAATAATCACATCTCACTCAAGGTTGGCCTTTGATGAATACGTAAAAAGTTAATATTTATATCTTTAATATACATAACTTTTGAGATCCGCGAATTCAACGAGCTACCAATGTGCAATCATTGATTTTTGAGATCTGTAAAGATTAAGAGGAAACAATTGTTGGTACTGTTGCTTTAGTAATGTGGTGTATTTGAAATAATCGAAATAATTGGGTGTGGAACGAAGTTAAAAATCCGGCGAGAGGATTTGCTATGAGTGCCTTGCATTTAATTAGAGAATGGCGTGCTGTGAATGTTGTGCAGCAGTGTTGCTGCTCCTAATTCTCTACAATGGCAACAACCTAGTGAAGGTTGGTGGAAATGTAATGTGGATGCAAGCTTCTATGAAGCTTCTGGTCAAACGGGGTTGGGCTGGTGTGTTCGGAATGATCATGGAATTTTTGTTGCAGCAAGAACAAATATTTGTAATCATCATTTAGCAACCTGTGAAGGTGAAGCCATGGCCATTATTGAAGCTTTAAGAACAATAAGTGTAACACCCGTTTTTTATTAAATAGGATTTTTATATGTTTATTGGTCTATTTACTTAATTTCTTGAATAAATGTGTTTTCTTGATTTTTATCATTAGTTATGCATTAGCTAAGTGAAGGGTATTTTAGTAATCCCTTAGGATCATTAATTCTATTGAGAACCTTTTATTAGGATTAGATGAATTAATTGATTAATTATGAGAAGTAGTAGAATAATGGTTTATGTCACTTAGTAAGAAGTTAAGTAATTGGACTTGTTGTTAGTAAGTGGGCTAGGCCCAATAGAGAATGATAAGATAGAAAAGGGTATAAGTGGTAATCTAATTGTCATTAGGTTAAGATAAGAAAGATAGAAACTTTCATTTTGAAAAAAAGGAGGTAGAAAGAGAATAGAGAGAAAGAGACCTTTTCTTTGAAGAAGAAGATAGAACAAGAGGAAAGCTAGAGATAGAAGGACTAGAGAATTCAGAATTTCTCAAGGTAAGAGAGTAGTGTTTCATTCTAGAGTGATCAAGAGGAAGGGAGAAAATCTATTTCTCCAACCCCAACTTCTCTCACTCTTTTCTCTTTTGGGTGGGATAATTTTGATTAAGGAAAAATGATAACTTTAGGGTTGTTAGAAGCTATTATTGATAACTGAATCATGCTACACGAATTTGTGAATTAAAATGGGAATGCGTAGATGTTTGTTAGGGATTTTGTGTTGTTATGAAGCTTTTGAGGTAATGTATGAAAATCTATGATTTTTACCTTTTTGGTGTTAATTCATGATTATAGTTGTACTTCTAAACTTATATGACTTATGTATGCTTAAAGTTGATGACTTTAAGAATAAATGTGATAAAAGGTGATGTTTTTAAGTGATTCTATGTTCAAACCGAAACATGGGACGATTTTCTGGGTACGCTCGCTGAGCGACCACGATGAATGTTGCAGCGAACGTTCATTGTTCTTGATGTGGAGGGCATTCCGGGGGTCGAAGGGTGGTGAGGCTTGTAGGGCTGTCCTAAAAATCCATGGATAGTCGGAGGCAAGCAATTCTTCAGGAGGACGGACAGGTTCAATCCGGGGGCTGAAGAGGGTAAGGTGGAGCTTGTAGGACTATCTAAAATTCCGGTGATAGTTGGATGCAAGCGTTTCTTCGAGAGTACGGAACTGAACACTCCGGGGGTCGAAGAGGTAGCGGTGAATCTTGTGGGTGCTACCAAACATCCTATGGTAGTGGGAGACAAGATCTTCATGAGGGCGGAAGGCATTCCGAGGGATGAAGGGGAGGTACAACTTGTGGGAAGCAAGTGGAGGATGGTGCCTATGTCGAGGTTCAAGTGGGACTTGGCCGGTGATCTTGGATAGAAGATTCAAGATGGAGAGAGCAACACGGTGGTTGATGGGATCACCATCGTTTTAAAGGCAAGGTGGAGAATTGTGAGGAATTGCCTTGAAAACTCAGAAACAGGAAAATCAGAAAACTGAAGAATTGGAGATTTTGCTTCTGCCACCTGAGCGGGGCGCAGGCCATCTGCGCGGGGCTCAGGGTGGCTGCGCGGGGCTCAGGCCGCTGGGCAAATCCGGTTTTGTGCAGATTTTGTAGAAAAATTTGTTTCGGAAAGTATCTGTTTTGGATTCTGTTTTATTTTATAAGATAGATTTGTTTCTGGCTTTTAGGCATGTATTTTTCTATAAATAGAGGTTGTTTATTCGTAGAAAAAAATGTGAGAGCAAGAGAGCAAAGAAAGACAAGATGTAGGGAATTAGGGTTTGCCACCACACAAGGCTAGGGTCTTAGAATCCTAGGGGTTTGGGCAAATCATTCTTGGGATCATCTTGTGGGATCACCTTGGGTAGACTAGGTAAAATTCAGTCTCTTGGCCACGGGAAGAGATTCGGGATTTTGGGTAGAATTAGGATTAATTCTTGTAACCCTTATGGGAATCTCTTGTAAAGTGACTTCTTTGATCTAGTGGAACGGAGAGTTGCTCTCTCCCCCAGACGTAGGTCTTTATTTGGCCGAACTGGGTAAACAATATTATTGTGTTCTTCTCTTTTGTTCTTGAATTATTTACTTTCATCATCTCTATCAACTTAAATTTGGTTACTTGGTTAATTTGCTCCACACATCAAATTTCATTGGTGTGATTTATCGTCGAATTCACAACAATTGGCGCCCACCGTGGGGCAAGGATCAAATCGATAATCAGGTACCATGGGTTCTAAGTTTGATATTGAGAAGTTCACCGGGAGTAACGACTACGGGTTGTGGAAGGTGAAGATGAGGGCGGTGTTAATTCAAAACGTGTTGAGGCGTTGAAGGGAGAAGCACGGCCTGGAGAGGCGGTGGAATAATACTCGGGTGACTGTTGAAACAACAACTTTGTTATAAGAATTCGAAGATGCTAGTGAAAGTTGGGAAGCGGTGGAGTATTAAGTCATGAACTTTGGAGGCTCCTATCACATGTGTTTGAAGAAGGAATACCGTGAAAAATCCGAGAGCTAGTTGAAGGTGGAATTTTTCATCTTGAAGACGGGAAAGCTTGAAAGGTTTGAGGTATGGTTTTGGTTTGTCTTACGATGTTTGACAAATCATGTGTTTTCTTTTACATGATGTGAGGTATGTTCCTAAACTTTGATGCATGAATAGTTGGTCTACTATTGATTATGCATTTGTTACTAGTAGTGATTCTCATATGGTTGAGTTGTGAAACTTTGGTTGATTCTTGTTAGTGACATAGGTTTAGTTGAACTAGTGAAACGAGGTTTACTAGGTGTTGGAACTAAACTGGAATTGTTGGATACTAACAATGGCCTGAAGTTTGTTTCAGAGCAGTTTGACAGTTTTGCAGGTTACAAGGTGGGAACATAGTGGAAATACCGGTTTGTGGCTTTGGTGGAGGAATCTCAGTTTGAGGTGGAGTTTGTTACTAGTTGGACTAGAGGAAGACAAACATTCAACAATGGCTCTTGGCTATCTAATGAGAGGTAGGAAGGAGAGTGGAATTGTTGCACCAAAGTGGTATGACTATGAAGACCTTGTGGGTTATGTTTCAATTGTGGCTGAAGAAGTGCAAAACTTGGAAGATCTTCAGGGAGGCAATTGAAAGCAACAGTGATCAGACTTGGTAACTTGTGAGACTGCTGGAGGTAGTTGGATACAAGGAGAGTTTGATGTTGCAGCTTGTGGAACCGCCTAAAATTCCAAGGTTGGTTCGGAGCCAAGCAATACTTCGAGAGGACGGAGGGCACTCCGGGGGTCGAAGGGTGGTGAGGCTTGTAGGGCTATTCTAAAATTCCAAGAATAGTCGGAGGCAAGCGATTCTTCAGGAGGACGGACAGGTTCAATCCGGGGGCTGAAGAGGGTACGGTGGAGCTTGTAGGACTATCTAAAATTCCGGTGATAGTTGGATGCAAGCGTTTCTTCGAGAGTACGGGACTGAACACTCCGGGGGTCGAAGAGGTAGCGGTGAATCTTGTGGGTGCTACCAAACATCCTATGGTAGTGGGAGACAAGATCTTCATGAGGGCAGAAGGCATTCCGAGGGATGAAAAGGAGGTACTGCTTGTGGGAAGCAAGTGGAGGATGGTGCCTATGTCGAGGTTCAAGTGGGACTTGGCCGGTGATCTTGGATAGAAGATTCAAGATGGAGGGAGCAACACGGTGGTTGATTAGATCACCATCGTTTTAAAGGCAATGTGGAGAATTGTGAGGAATTGCCTTGAAAACTCAGAAACAGGAAAATCAGAAAACTGAAGAATTGGAGATTTTGCTCCTACCACCTGAGCGGGGCGCAGGGAGGCTGAGCGGGGCGCAGGCCACCTGCGCGGGGCCCAGGGTGGCTGCGCGGGGCTCAGGCCGCTGGGCAAATCCGTTTTTGTGCAGATTTTGAGGAAAAATTTGTTTCGGAAAGTATCTGTTTTGGATTCTGTTTTATTTTATAAGATAGATTTGTTTCTGACTTTTAGGCATGTATTTTTCTATAAATAGAGGTTGTTTTATTCATAGAAAAATTTGAGAGAGAGAGAGAGAGGGACAAGATGTAGGGAGTTGGGGTTTGCCACCACAAAAGGCTAGGGTTTTGAATCCTAGGGCAAACTAATTTTGGGATCATCTTGTGGGATCGCCTTGGGTAGCTAGGTAAAATTGAGTCTCTTGGCCACGGGAAGAGATTCGGGATTTTGGGTAGAATTAAGATTAATTCTTGTAACCCTTATGGGAATCTCTTGTAAAGTGACTTCTTTGATCTAGTGGAACGGAGAGTTGCTCTCTCCCCCAGACGTAGGTCTTTATTTGGCCGAACTGGGTAAACAATATTATTGTGTTCTTCTCTTTTGTTCTTGAATTATTTACTTTCATCATCTCTATCAACTTAAATTTGGTTACTTGGTTAATTTGCTCCACACATCAAATTTCATTGGTGTGATTTATCGTCGAATTCACAACAATTGGAAAATCAGAATTGTTGTGAATTCGACGATAAAATCATACCAATGAAATTTGATGTGTGGAGCAAATTAACCAAGTAACCAAATTAAAGTTGATAGAGATGATGAAAGTAAATAATTCAAACAAAAGAGATGAACACAATAATATTGTTTACCCAGTTCGGTGTTAATGAACCTTCGTCTGGGGGAGAGAGCAACTCTCGGTTCCACTATGATCAATGAGAAACTTTACACAAGAAATTCTCAAACAAGGGTTACAAGAATTAATCCTAATTCTACCCTAGTCCCGAATCTCTTCCCGTGGCCAAGAGACTCAATTTGACCTAGTCTACCCAAGGTGTATCACAAACCCCTTACATGTTTGCTCTCTTTGCTCTCACACTTTTTCTATGAATAAAACAACCTCTATTTATAGAAAAATACATGCCTAAAAATCAGAAACAAATCTATCTTATAAAATAAAACAGAATCCAAAACAGATACTTTCCGAAACAAATTTTTCCACAAAATCTGCACAAAACCGGATTTGCCCAGCGGCCTGAGCCCCGCGCAGCCACCCTGAGCCCCGCGCAGATGGCCTGCGCCCCGCTCAGCCTCCCTGCGCCCCGCTCAGGTGGCAGGAGCAAAATCTCCAATTTTTCAGTTTTCTGATTTTCCTGTTTCTGAGTTTTCAAGGCAATTCCTCACAATTCTCCACCTTGCCTTTAAAACGATGGTGATCTAATCAACCACCGTGTTGCTCCCTCCATCTTGAATCTTCTATCCAAGATCACCGGCCAAGTCCCACTTGAACCTCGACATAGGCACCATCCTCCACTTGCTTCCCACAAGTTGTACCTCCCCTTCATCCCTCGGAATGCCTTCCGCCCTCATGAAGATCTTGTCTCCCACTACCATAGGATGTTTGGTAGCACCCACAAGATTCACCGCTACCTCTTCGACCCCCGGAGTGTTCAGTTCCGTACTCTCGAAGATACACTTGTATCCAACTATCACCAGAATTTTAGATAGCCATACAAGCTCCACCGTACCCTCTTCAGACCCTGGATTGAACCTGTCCGTCCTCCTGAAGAATCGCTTGCCTCCGACTATTCTTGGAATTTTAGAATAGCCCTACAAGCCTCACCACCCTTCGACCCCCGGAGTGCCCTCCGTCCTCTCGAAGTATTGCTTGGCTCCGAACCAACCTTGGAATTTTAGGCGGTTCCACAAGCTGCAACATCAAACTCTCCTTGTATCCAACTACCTCCAGCAGTCTCACAAGTTACCAAGTCTGATCACTGTTGCTTTCAATTGCCTCCCTGAAGATCTTCCAAGTTTTGCACTTCTTCAGCCACAATTGAAACATAACCACAAGGTCTTCATAGTCATACCACTTTGGTGCAACAATTCCACTCTCTTCCCTACCTCTCATTAGATAGCCAAGAGCCATTGTTGAATGTTTGTCTTCCTCTAGTCCAACTAGTAACAAACTCCACCTCAATCTGAGATTCCTCCACCAAAGCCACAAACCGGTATTTCCACTATGTTCCCACCTTGTAACCTGCAAAACTGTCAAACTGCTCTGAAACAAACTTCAGGCCATTGTTAGTATCCAACAATTCCAGTTTAGTTCCAACACCTAGTAAACCTCGTTTCACTAGTTCAACTAAACCTATGTCACTAACAAGAATCAACCAAAGTTTCACAACTCAACCATATGAGAATCACCACTAGTAACAAATGCATAATCAATAGTAGACCAACTATTCATGCATCAAAGTTTAGGAACATACCTCACATCATGTAAAAGAAAACACATGATTTGTCAAACATCGTAAGACAAACAAAAAACCATACCTCAAACCTTTCAAGCTTTCCCGTCTTCAAGATGAAAAATTCCACCTTCAACTAGCTCTCGGATTTTTCACGGTATTCCTTCTTCAAACACATGTGATAGGAGTCTCCAAAGTCCATGACTTAATACTCCACCGCTTCCCAACTTTCACTAGCATCTTCGAATTCTTATAACAAAGTTGTTGTTTCAACAGTCACCCGAGTATTATTCCACCGCCTCTCCAGGCCGTGCTTCTCCCTTCAACGCCTCAACACGTTTTGAATTAACACCGCCCTCATCTTCACCTTCCACAACCCGTAGTCGTTACTCCCGGTGGACTTCTCAATATCAAACTTAGAACCCATGGTACCTGATTATCGATTTGATCCTTGCCCCACGGTGGGCGCCAATTGTTGTGAATTCGACGATAAAATCACACCAATGAAATTTGATGTGTGGAGCAAATTAACCAAGTAACCAAATTAAATTTGATAGAGATGATGAAAGTAAATAATTCAAACAAAAGAGAAGAACACAATAATATTGTTTACCCAGTTCGGTGTTAATGAACCTACGTCTGGGGGAGAGAGCAACTCTCGGTTCCACTATGATCAATGAGAAACTTTACACAAGAAATTCCCAAACAAGGGTTACAAGAATTAATCCTAATTCTACCCTAGTCCCGAATCTCTTCCCGTGGCCAAGAGACTCAATTTGACCTAGTCTATCCAAGGTGTATCACAAACCCCTTACATGTTTGCTCTCTTTGCTCTCACACTTTTTCTATGAATAAAACAACCTCTATTTATAGAAAAATACATGCCTAAAAATCAGAAACAAATCTATCTTATAAAATAAAACAGAATCCAAAACAGATACTTTCCGAAACAAATTTTTCCACAAAATCTGCACAAAACCGGATTTGCCCAGCGGCCTGAGCCCCGCGCAGCCACCCTGAGCCCCGCGCAGATGGCCTGCGCCCCGCTCAGCCTCCCTGCGCCCCGCTCAGGTGGCAGGAGCAAAATCTCCAATTCTTCAGTTTTCTGATTTTCCTGTTTCTGAGTTTTCAAGGCAATTCCTCACAATTCTCCACCTTGCCTATAAAACGATGGTGATCTAATCAACCACCGTGTTGCTCCCTCCATCTTGAATCTTCTATCCAAGATTACCGGCCAAGTCCCACTTGAACCTCGACATAGGCACCATCCTCCACTTGCTTCCCACAAGTTGTACCTCCCCTTCATCCCTCGGAATGCCTTCCGCCCTCATGAAGATCTTGTCTCCCACTACCATAGGATGTTTGGTAGCACCCACAAGATTCACCGCTACCTCTTCGACCCCCGGAGTGTTCAGTTCCGTACTCTCGAAGATACGCTTGTATCCAACTATCACCAGAATTTTAGATAGCCATACAAGCTCCACCGTACCCTCTTCAGACCCCGGATTGAACCTGTCCGTCCTCCTGAAGAATCGCTTGCCTCCGACTATTCTTGGAATTTTAGAATAGCCCTACAAGCCTCACCACCCTTCGACCCCCGGAGTGCCCTCCGTCCTCTCGAAGTATTGCTTGGCTCCGAACCAACCTTGGAATTTTAGGCGGTTCCACAAGCTGCAACATCAAACTCTCCTTGTATCCAACTACCTCCAGCAGTCTCACAAGTTACCAAGTCTGATCACTGTTGCTTTCAATTGCCTCCCTGAAGATCTTCCAAGTTTTGCACTTCTTCAGCCACAATTGAAACATAACCACAAGGTCTTTATAGTCATACCACTTTGGTGCAACAATTCCACTCTCTTCCCTACCTCTCATTAGATAGCCAAGAGCCATTGTTGAATGTTTGTCTTCCTCTAGTCCAACTAGTAACAAACTCCACCTCAATCTGAGATTCCTCCACCAAAGCCACAAACTGGTATTTCCACTATGTTCCCACCTTGTAACCTGCAAAACTGTCAAACTGCTCTGAAACAAACTTCAGGCCATTGTTAGTATCCAACAATTCCAGTTTAGTTCCAACACCTAGTAAACCTCGTTTCACTAGTTCAACTAAACCTATGTCACTAACAAGAATCAACCAAAGTTTCACAACTCAACCATATGAGAATCACCACTAGTAACAAATGCATAATCAATAGTAGACCAACTATTCATGCATCAAAGTTTAGGAACATACCTCACATCATGTAAAAGAAAACACATGATTTGTCAAACATCGTAAAACAAACAAAAAACCATACCTCAAACCTTTCAAGCTTTCCCGTCTTCAAGATGAAAAATTCCACCTTCAACTAGCTCTCGGATTTTTCACGGTATTCCTTCTTCAAACACATGTGATAGGAGCCTCCAAAGTCCATGACTTAATACTCCACCGCTTCCCAACTTTCACTAGCATCTTCGAATTCTTATAACAAAGTTGTTGTTTCAAAAGTCACCCGAGTATTATTCCACCGCCTCTCCAGGCCGTGCTTCTCCCTTCAACGCCTCAACACGTTTTGAATTAACACCGCCCTCATCTTCACCTTCCACAACCCGTAGTCGTTACTCCCGGTGAACTTCTCAATATCAAACTTAGAACTCATGGTACCTGATTATCGATTTGATCCTTGCCCCACGGTGGGCGCCAATTGTTGTGAATTCGACGATAAAATCACACCAATGAAATTTGATGTGTGGAGCAAATTAACCAAGTAACCAAATTAAAGTTGATAGAGATGATGAAAGTAAATAATTCAAACAAAAGAGAAGAACACAATAATATTGTTTACCCAGTTCGGTGTTAATGAACCTACGTCTGGGGGAGAGAGCAACTCTCGGTTCCACTATGATCAATGAGAAACTTTACACAAGAAATTCCCAAACAAGGGTTACAAGAATTAATCCTAATTCTACCCTAGTCCCGAATCTCTTCCCGTGGCCAAGAGACTCAATTTGACCTAGTCTACCCAAGGTGTATCACAAACCCCTTACATGTTTGCTCTCTTTGCTCTCACACTTTTTCTATGAATAAAACAACCTCTATTTATAGAAAAATACATGCCTAAAAATCAGAAACAAATCTATCTTATAAAATAAAACAGATACTTTCCGAAACAAATTTTTCCACAAAATCTGCACAAAACCGGATTTGCCCAGCGGCCTGAGCCCCGCGCAGCCACCCTGAGCCCCGCGCAGATGGCCTGCGCCCCGCTCAGCCTCCCTGCGCCCCGCTCAGATGGCAGGAGCAAAATCTCCAATTCTTCAGTTTTCTGATTTTCCTGTTTCTGAGTTTTCAAGGCAATTCCTCACAATTCTCCACCTTGCCTTTAAAACGATGGTGATCTAATCAACCACCGTGTTGCTCCCTCCATCTTGAATCTTCTATCCAAGATCACCGGCCAAGTCCCACTTGAACCTCGACATAGGCACCATCCTCCACTTGCTTCCCACAAGTTGTACCTCCCCTTCATCCCTCGGAATGCCTTCCGCCCTCATGAAGATCTTGTCTCCCACTACCATAGGATGTTTGGTACCACCCACAAGATTCACCGCTACCTCTTCGACCCCCGGAGTGTTCAGTTCCGTACTCTCGAAGAAACGCTTGTATCCAACTATCACCGGAATTTTAGATAGCCACACAAGCTCCACCGTACCCTCTTCAGACCCCGGATTGAACCTGTCCGTCCTCCTGAAGAATCGCTTGCCTCCGACTATTCTTGGAATTTTAGAATAGCCCTACAAGCCTCACCACCCTTCGACCCCCGGAGTGCCCTCCGTCCTCTCGAAGTATTGCTTGGCTCCGAACCAACCTTGGAATTTTAGGCGGTTCCACAAGCTGCAACATCAAACTCTCCTTGTATCCAACTACCTCCAGCAGTCTCACAAGTTACCAAGTCTGATCACTGTTGCTTTCAATTGCCTCCCTGAAGATCTTCCAAGTTTTGCACTTCTTCAGCCACAATTGAAACATAACCACAAGGTCTTCATAGTCATACCACTTTGGTGCAACAATTCCACTCTCTTCCCTACCTCTCATTAGATAGCCAAGAGCCATTGTTGAATGTTTGTCTTCCTCTAGTCCAACTAGTAACAAACTCCACCTCAATCTGAGATTCCTCCACCAAAGCCACAAACCGGTATTTCCACTATGTTCCCACCTTGTAACCTGCAAAACTGTCAAACTGCTCTGAAACAAACTTCAGGCCATTGTTAGTATCCAACAATTCCAGTTTAGTTCCAACACCTAGTAAACCTCGTTTCACTAGTTCAACTAAACCTATGTCACTAACAAGAATCAACCAAAGTTTCACAACTCAACCATATGAGAATCACCACTAGTAACAAATGCATAATCAATAGTAGACCAACTATTCATGCATCAAAGTTTAGGAACATACCTCACATCATGTAAAAGAAAACACATGATTTGTCAAACATCGTAAGACAAACAAAAAACCATACCTCAAACCTTTCAAGCTTTCCCGTCTTCAAGATGAAAAATTTCACCTTCAACTAGCTCTCGGATTTTTCGCGGTATTCCTTCTTCAAACACATGTGATAGGAGCCTCCAAAGTCTATGACTTAATACTCCACCGCTTCCCAACTTTCACTAGCATCTTCGAATTCTTATAACAAAGTTGTTGTTTCAACAGTCACCCGAGTATTATTCCACCGCCTCTCCAGGCCGTGCTTCTCCCTTCAACGCCTCAACACGTTTTGAATTAACACCGCCCTCATCTTCACCTTCCACAACCCGTAGTCGTTACTCCCGGTGGACTTCTCAATATCAAACTTAGAACCCATGGTACCTGATTATCGATTTGATCCTTGCCCCACGGTGGGCGCCAATTGTTGTGAATTCGACGATAAAATCACACCAATAAAATTTGATGTGTGGAGCAAATTAACCAAGTAACCAAATTAAAGTTGATAGAGATGATGAAAGTAAATAATTCAAACAAAAGAGAAGAACACAATAATATTGTTTACCCAGTTCGGTGTTAATGAACCTACGTTTGGGGGAGAGAGCAACTCTCGGTTCCACTATGATCAATGAGAAACTTTACACAAGAAATTCCCAAACAAGGGTTACAAGAATTAATCCTAATTCTACCCTAGTCCCGAATCTCTTCCCGTGGCCAAGAGACTCAATTTGACCTAGTCTACCCAAGGTGTATCACAAACCCCTTACATGTTTGCTCTCTTTGCTCTCACACTTTTTCTATGAATAAAACAACCTCTATTTATAGAAAAATACATGCCTAAAAATCAGAAACAAATCTATCTTATAAAATAAAACAGATACTTTCCGAAACAAATTTTTCCACAAAATTTGCACAAAACCGGATTTGCCCAGCGGCCTGAGCCCCGCGCAGCCACCCTGAGCCCCGCGCAGATGGCCTGCGCCCCGCTCAGCCTCCCTGCACCCCGCTCAGGTGGCAGGAGCAAAATCTCCAATTCTTCAGTTTTCTGATTTTCCTGTTTCTGAGTTTTCAAGGCAATTCCTCACAGTTGCCCAGAAAATTCATCTTGTTCGATGAGCGAGTGGTAGCGAGAGTTAGCGAGCCCTTCGCTGACAGTCGTTGTGAGCCTGTTCTTGTCTGTGTTGCCCTCGCTAGGCCTTCGCTGGTGCTCGCTAAGCGAGCAAGCCCTGATGCAACTTTATTCCAACTTTAATTTAATGAATCATATGCTTGTAACATGTCTTAATTATGGTCTTTTGATTATAGAATGGCATGATAGCTTATATATGAATGACTTATTGATGATACCATGATTGAGTGCTTAAGTTAGTATTGAATCATGAATGAGTAATTGAGATTGTGATAATGTTATTATTGAATATGTATGCTTGATTACTTGTGAGATTTATTGTATATGATTTAATCAATGGGATTGTATATCTTCAATTGAGTTATTGAGATATGTTTGTGTGTGATATCCTTATGGGATGAGATGATTAAACTATATGATTGGTAATCTAGCATACATGCATCATTTTGTATGATGAGCAGATACTTTAGAGGAGATCCTAAAGTATGGCAGATATCTTAGTAGCTGCGGTTGACTAAGATATATTTGGAATAAGTTTTCCAATAACTATGAGGTACCACATGCACTTAGTATTATTACTAGGATGCATAGCATGAATGTGACATTAGATTGCATTAGGAGATGCAGGTGAATAATTATATGAACTAAATGTTAATTGTCATCATTGTGCATCCTTGATTTTTTGTGATTAATTGTGTATGCTTGGTTCATGACATTGGTTTATATGTCTACCTATTGCTAATGTTATGTACCTATTATGAGAGTATTGAATGTTTCTTAATTATTTGGTATGAAGTTGTATAGTATTGCTTATACTTGCGCTTATTTTAGAATGTTATACTAACTCTCTACTTTTTGTTAATTTATGAATCTTGGGGGGTTCAGAGGTGCAGGGTGAGGACGTATCCCGTGAGGAGTAGCTTTGGAGATTTGTTTAGCTACTAGTGGTAAGGAGTTAGCATTATGCTTCTCCTAGACTCTTACTAGTTTGGGTTGTAATAATTAGTGCTCTGGTACTTGTAACATCGTGTCGGGTAGTTATTTCCGTTTTGCGATGTATTGAGCTTTATTACTTCTATGACCTTGCTTATAACTTATGTATGATTTTTCATATTCGGATTGTCTTGAAAACTATTGATCTTCGTCTAGGGATTTTTATCCGTATGTGTATGAAGACTTTTGGATGTTATGATATGATAATTAAATCCGCTGCTATGTTTCTAAATCTAAAACGATATGTTTTGTTATTTAATTGTATACACCTTGATGCTTATACATGTGTTTTTGATTTATTATTTGTTTATTATTTATTTATTACGTATAGGAGTTAGGGTGTTACAATATTGGTATCAGAGTCAGGTCGGTCTATGTAAGATCAACTAGGATAGATTACCCGTATGTAAGACATGTGTGGGGTACACTGTTGATGCATTAGTTCTAACCTTGGTAGGATTCTTTGATTTGTCCAGGTGATGACTTCTAATAGAGCAATCGCGGATGCCTTGGCCATGATGGCTAATGCAATGAACCAAGAAACGGCTAATAGGAATGCGGAAAGAATGGAAAGGGAAGCTAGGAGGGGTAATGAAGTGGAGTCAAGCCTTGAGAGATTCTTGAAGAATCAACCAACCACTTTTGCCGGAGGTTTTGACACGGAAGGTGCTAAAAAATGGATTGAGGACATTGAGAGGATCTTTGCAGCTATGTGATGCACGGAGGAACAAAAGGTTGTGTTGGGTTCTTACATGCTAAGGGATGATGCGGACTATTGGTGGAAGCATGCTAGCCTAAGATTTGGAACGAGAGGATTGGCATTGACTTGGACCATGTTCAAGAGGGAATTCTTGAATAGGTACTTTCCTATGGATGTGAGGAACCGCAAGGTGATCGAATTCATGGAGCTTAAGCAAGGAAACATGACCGTTGCGGAGTATGCCGCCAAGTTTGAGTCTCTTTGTAGGTTTGCACCACACTACAATACTCTTGAGGCCGAACATGACAAGTGTGTGAAGTTTGAAAATGGCTTGCGACCCAAAGTGAAACATCTTATTGGATTCTCGGAGTTTAGAGATTTTGCTACCTTGGTGACTAAGAGTAGGATTTGTGATGTTGATGGGAGAGCTAAGTCCGATCACTACAAGATGGTTAATGACAAGAAAGGAAAAGATGTGAATCGTGGGAAGCCTTATGACAACAAGGCAAATAAGAAGGTTGGTGAGAGTAGTGGTAAGAAGCCGGTTGGAAGTTATGACAAGGAGAAGGTCACATGCTTTAGGTGTAAAAAGCCCGGTCATAAGTCTTATGATTGCACCGAACCGGTGAATTGCTACAATTGTGGAGAATTGGGACATAAGAGTCCGGAATGCAAGAAGCCTAAGAAGAATAGAGGAAAGGTCTTTGCTTTGGATGGAGGTGCCTCAGGAGCAACGGGTAATCTTATCAGAGGTACGTGCTTCATTCATGATACTCCTTTACGTGCCATGATTGATACTGGGGCTACCCATTCTTTTATCTCTTTCAACTGTGTGAAAAGTCTTAAATTGGAAACTTCTGTTATGTCAAGATGCATGGTTATAGAAACACCCGCTAGTGACTCAGTTACTACTAAACTAGTATGTGTTAATTGTCTAGTGACTATTTTTGGTAGGCATTTTGGTATGGATCTTGTATGTATTCCTTTGAGTAACATTGATGTGATTTTTGGTATGAACTGACTTGAGTTTAATCGTGTTAGTATCAATTGTTGTACTAAGACCGTAGTTTTCCCTAAGCCGAATGAGGATTTAAAGTTATATCTTATGGATAGTAGTGAAGTGACTAAGTCCCTGAAGGAGCATGCAGAGATGTTTGTGATGTTTGCTTCCTTGAAGTTGGAAGGAGAATCGGGAGAGAATCAGTTACCTATGGTGTGTGAGTTTCCCGATGTATTTCCAGAAGATGTGTCTGATTTGCCAACAGAGAGGGAGGTTGAGTTTAGTATCGAAGTTGTACCTGGTACTAACCCAATTTCTATGGCACCTTATCGAATGTCGACATCAGAGTTAGATCAGTTGTAGAAACAGTTGGAGGAACTATTGGAAAAGAAGTTTATTAGACCAAGTGTATCGTCTTGGGGTGCACCTGTGCTTTTGGTGAAAAAGAAGGATGGAAGTATGAGACTGTGTATTGATTATCGTCGGTTGGATCAAGTGACAATTAATAATATATATCCATTACCGAGGATTGATTATTTGATGGATCAGTTGGTGGGGGCATGTGTGTTTAGTAAGATTGATTTAAGGTCCGGGTATCACCAAATTAGAGTCAAGGCGGAGGATATTCCAAAGACTGCTTTTAGGACAAGATATGGTCACTATGTATATTCAGTTATGCCTTTTGGTGTAACCAACGCACCCGGTGTATTTATGGAATATATGAATCGAATCTTTCATTCATATCTAGACAAGTTTGTTGTGGTGTTCATAGATGATATTTTGGTTTACTCTAAGATGGAAGAAGAGCATGCCGAACATTTGAGGATAGTATTGAAAACTTTGCGAGAGAAGAAGCTTTATGCTAAGTTGTCCAAGTGTGAATTTTGGCTTAAAGAAGTGAGTTTCCTAGGACATGTGATATCTAAGGGAGGGATTGCGGTAGATCCTTCTAAGGTTGATGCAGTGATGAAATGGGGGACTCCGGAATCGGTTTTTGAGATAAGAAATTTTCATGGTTTGGCCGGATACTATCGGAGGTTTATAGAAGGTTTTTCGAGGTTGGCTCTACCTTTAACTCGATTAACTAAGAAGGGACAAGCCTTTGTTTGGGATAATCTTTGTGAAAAGAGTTTTCAAGAGTTGGAGAGGCGTTTGACGTCGGCACCAGTTTTAATTCTACCGAAACCGAATGAGCCGTTTGTTGTGTATTGTGATGCATCTTTGATGGGATTGGGTGGTGTTCTTATGCAAAATGGACAAGTGGTTGCTTATGCTTCTAGGCAATTGAAAGTGCATGAGAAGAACTATCCAACACATGATCTTGAGTTGGCGGCCGTTGTATTTACTTTGAAGATTTTGAGGCACTATTTGTTTGGTTCGAGATTTGAGGTTTTTAGTTATCACAAAAGTTTGAAGTACTTGTTTGACCAAAAGGAATTGAATATGAGACAACGACGTTGGTTAGAGTTCTTGAAGGATTATGATTTTGGACTAAGTTACCATCTTGGGAAAGCGAATGTTGTTGCGGATGCTTTGAGTAGGAAGTCTCTACACATATCGCCACTTATGGCAAGAGAATTGGATTTGATTGAGCAATTCAGAGATCTCAGTTTGGTGTGTGAAACGACACCTCATAGCATCAAGTTAGGAATGTTGAAACTCACCAATGATTTTCTTGATAAAGTAAATGAGGGTCAAAGAGGAGATTTGAGTCTAGAGAATCGTCTTGCGTTGATTAATCAAGGAAAGGAAACCGATTTTAAAATTGATGAGAAGGGAGTTATAAGGTTTAGAGATAGAGTTTGTGTGCCTGACTTACCCGAATTAAAGAAAATGATCTTGCAAGAAGGGCATAAGAGTGGGTTGAGTATTCACCCCGGAGCTACCAAGATGTATCAAGACTTGAAGAAGTTGTTTTGGTGGCCTTGTATGAAGAAAGAAGTTGCCGAGTTTGTGTATGCTTGTTTAACTTGTCAAAAGTCTAAGGTTGAACATCAAAGACCCTCGGGATTGCTACAACCTATGTTTATACCGGAATGGAAGTGTGATAGCATCGCTATGGACTTTGTGAGTGGTTTGCCAAGAACTACAAAGGGAAATGACTCGATTTGGGTGATTGTTGATAGATTGACAAAATCAGTACATTTCATTGCTTTCAAGACCGGAACACTAGTATCAAGATTGGCGGAGATTTATGTGGACCAAATTGTGAGGTTGCATGGGATTCCTTCTAGTATTGTATCGGATAGAGATCCAAGATTTACTTCAAGATTTTGGGAGAGTTTGCAAGAGGCCTTGGGGACTAAGCTAAGAATGAGTTCCGCTTATCACCCACAAACGGATAGACAATCGGAAAGGACTATCCAATCACTTGAAGACTTGTTGAGAGCTTGTGTTTTAGAAGGAGGAGGAAATTGGGATAGTTACTTGCCTCTAATAGAATTTACTTACAATAATAGTTTCCATGCAAGTATTGGGATGACACCTTTTGAAGCCTTATACGGTAGAAGATGTCGAACTCCTTTGTGTTGGTATGAATCGGGAGAAAGTGTTGTATTAGGACCTTAGATAGTTCAACAAACCACGGAAAAGGTTAAGATGATACAAGAGAAGATGAGAGCATCTCAAAGTAGACAAAAGAGTTACTATGATAAGAAAAGAAAGTGTGTGGAATTTAATGAAGGTGATCATGTGTTCTTGAGAGTGTCACCTACTACCGGTGTTTGTAGAGCTTTGAGATCAAGAAAGTTAACTCCTAGATTTATTGGACCCTATCAAATTCTTGGAAGAGTTGGAAAGGTGGCCTATCGGATTGCTTTGCCACCATCTTTGTCAAATTTGCATAATGTGTTCCATGTGTCTCAATTGAGGAAGTATGTTTCCGATCCGACTCATGTAATTGAAACGGATGATATTCAAGTAAGGGAGAATCTTGTGGTCAAGACCTTACCTTTGAGAGTCGAAGGAAGAGAAGTGAAAAAGTTGAGAAACAAGGAAATCGTGTCGGTTAAAGTTGTTTGGGGAGGACCGGCCGGTGAAAGCGCTACTTGGGAGCTTGAGGATGAGATGAGGAAGTCCTATCCGGAGTTGTTTTCAGGTAATTTTCGAGGGCGAAAATTCTTTTTAGGGGGTAGAGTTGTAACACCCGTTTTTGATTAAATAGGATTTTTATATGTTTATTCGTCTATTTACTTAATTTCTTGAATAAATGTGTTTTCTTGATTTTTATCATTAGTTATGCATTAGCTAAGTGAAGGGTATTTTAGTAATCCCCTAGGATCATTAATTCTATTGAGAACCTTTTATTAGGATTAGATGAATTAATTGATTAATTATGAGAAGTAGTAGAATAATGGTTTATGTCACTTAGTAAGATATTAAGTAATTGGACTTGTTGTTAGTAAGTGGGCTAGGCCCAATAGAGAAGGATAAGATAGAAAATGGTATAAGTGGTAATCTAATTGTCATTAGGTTAAGATAAGAAAGATAGAAACTTTCATTTTGAAAAAAAGGAGGTAGAAAGAGAATAGAGAGAAAGAGACCTTTTCTTTGAAGAAGAAGATAGAACAAGAGGAAAGCTAGAGATAGAAGGACTAGAGAATTCAGAATTTCTCAAGGTAAGAGAGTAGTGTTTCATTCTAGAGTGATCAAGAGGAAGGGAGAAAATCTATTTCTCCAACCCCAACTTCTCTCACTCTTTTCTCTTTTGGGTGGGATAATTTTGATTAAGGAAAAATGATAACTTTAGGGTTGTTAGAAGCTATTATTGATAACTGAATCATGCTACACAAATTTGTGAATTAAAATGGGAATGTGTAGATGTTTGTTAGGGATTTTGTGTTGTTATGAAGCTTTTGAGGTAATGTATGAAAATCCATGATTTTTACCTTTTTGGTGTTAATTCATGATTATAGTTGTACTTCTAAACTTATATGACTTATGTATGCTTAAAGTTGATGACTTTAAGAATAAATGTGATAAAAGGTGATGTTTTTAAGTGATTCTATGTTCAAACCGAAACAGGGGACGATTTTCTGGGTACGCTCGCTGAGCGACCACGATGAATGTTGCAGCGAACGTTCATTGTTCTTGATGTTGCCCAGAAAATTCGTCTTGTTCGCTGAGCGAGTGGTAGCGAGAGTTAGCGAGCCCTTCGCTGACAGTCGTTGTGAGCCTGTTCTTGTCTGTGTTGCCCTCGCTAGGCCTTCGCTGGTGCTCGCTAAGCGAGCAAGCCTTGATGCAACTTTATTCCAACTTTAATTTAATGAATCATATGCTTGTAACATGTCTTAATTATGGTCTTTTGATTATAGAATGACATGATAGTTTATATATGAATGACTTATTGATGATACCATGATTGAGTGCTTAAGTTAGTATTGAATCATGAATGAGTAATTGAGATTGTGATAATGTTATTATTGAATATGTATGCTTGATTACTTGTGAGATTTATTGTATATGATTTAATCAATGAGATTGTATATCTTCAATTGAGTTATTGAGATATGTTTGTGTGTGATATCCTTATGGGATGAGATGATGAAACTATATGATTGGTAATCTAGCATACATGCATCATTTTGTATGATGAGCAGATACTTTAGAGGGGATCTTAAAGTATGGCAGATATCTTAGTAGCTGCGGTTGACTAAGATATATTTGGAATAAGTTTTCCAATAACTATGAGGTACCACATGCACTTAGTATTATTACTAGGATGCATAGCATGAATGTGACATTAGATTGCATTAGGAGATTAATGTGAATAATTATATGAACTAAATGTTAATTGTCATCATTGTGCATCCTTGATCTTTTGTGATTAATTGTGTATGCTTGGTTCATGACCTTGGTTTATATGTCTACCTATTGCTAATGTTTATTGTATATATGATTATGTACCTATTATGAGAGTATTGAATGTTTCTTAATTATTTGGTATGAAGTTGTATAGTATTGCTTATACTTGCGCTTATTTTGGAATGTTATACTAACTCTCTACTTTGTGTTAATTTCTGAATCTTTGGGGGTTTAGAGGTGCAGGGTGAGGACGTATCCCGTGAGGAGTAGCTTTGGAGATTTGTTTAGCTACTAGTGGTAAGGAGTTAGCATTATGCTTCTCCTAGACTCTTACTAGTTTGGGTTGTAATAATTAGTGCTCTGGTACTTGTAACATCGTGTCGGGTAGTTATTTCCGTTTTGCAATGTATTGAGCTTTATTACTTCTATGACCTTGCTTATAACTTATGTATGATTTTTCATATTCGGATTGTCTTGAAAACTATTGATCTTCGTCTAGGGATTTTTATCCGTATGTGTATGAAGACTTTTGGATGTTATGATATGATAATTAAATCCGCTGCTATGTTTCTAAATCTAAAACGATATGTTTTGTTATTTAATTGTATACACCTTGATGCTTATACATGTGTTTTTTATTTATTATTTGTTTATTATTTATTTATTACGTATATGGGTTAGGGTGTTACAATAAGTGCAAGAGGGTTGAGTCATGTGGTGTTTGCTATATATGCAAAACATAATGGAGTATCCGAATTTAGCTCTATTATTAATTCTATTAAGTTGTTGTTAAGTTGTAATCTGAAATTTGAGCTAAAGTTCATTAAGCGGCAAGCGAATATGGCGGCTCATACTTTAGCTAGGGCGGCCATTTTTTGGTCAGTCGCACTTTTTTTAATAGTATTCCTCGTTGTATTGAACCTGTTATTATGAATGAAATGAATTGATTGTGTTTCTGTCAAAAAGAAAATATAGATAACTTTTTTTGTGTGCGTAAAAAAAAAAAGATAACTTTTAGAAAATAGAAAATATAGAGATTGGTTAGTCTGATAATGTTTCTTACCATGAAGTCATGTTGAATCACGTAAGGTCACTTTGAACTCTTTTCCAATAGAGAAATCAATGTTCGACTTTTGGTTAAAAGAGATATTCGCATTTAGTATGTTACACATTTTCGGCCTCTAATGAAGAAAATATATGTGAAGCTTAAGAGGTTTGAGTAATATGTTAAATGTCTGAGTTCAATTTTCAGCTCCATTATTATAAATAAAAAAAGAACCTAGTAAAATAAATATCCTAGAATAATTGTACTCATTTATTTGAAATATTATGAATATTTTTGTATTAAATCTTAATTATGTGATATTTATAGAGTAATTCTGATAACATTTTCAAAATAAACAATTATATAAGAAAAATAGAAAATAGCCGATAATAAATTGGTTCTAAGAACTTCAACCTCTTAAATAAGTAATTACTGGTTGGATCATAACACTTACGTTGGAAAAATAAGTAATCAATTTTTAGTAGCTATACTATATAATAGCCTTAGTGACAAAACTAAAAATTATGTACAGTGGATGAAAAGGAAATTTACAAAATGATTAGGTGATAAATAATTCCAATTCAAGTACGTGATGATATAATTGATAAAGTTGCTTCAAAAAAAAAAATTGATAAAGTTTACCATCGTTTCATAGAGATCAAGAATTTTTTAATCATGTTGCAAGGCATATGATTATTAGTAGAAAATTCTAAAACACAATCCTGCTTCATTGTTTTATGATTTTAATTCATATGCTAATTTGTAAATATCAATTTTTTAAAATTTTATTTTGCCATTTTTTAATTTTTTATTTAATAAAACAATCTTTTTTTTTTTTCAAAAAAATAATTTAAAAATAAATTTGATTACATAATAAATACATGAATATTATCATCATTTCCGGTAAAAAAAAGGATTAGTATCCTAATTGGCTAAATTCATTACATGTTATTTTAAGAATATTCATTATCTTAATTTTGTTTTTGAAAACATATTGAAAATATTATTTTTATCATTTTTTTTCTTTCAATTTTTTAAAATAAAAACAAAACTTTTTTTTTATCAAAAATATCAAATTAAATTGATATAATTCTATGTTCAATTTATTAATAAATCAAATAAGATTTTGACTTTACATTCAAAACAATCTTCAAATGTTTTTAATTAGCATTAAGTATTGTGTAGCATTCCTCTTTGAATGATGTTATGTTATATCTTTAAAAAATAAATTAAAATAATTTTTATTTTAAAATTAATATATTACAAATTTAAATAATTATTTCAAAACATTATAGATTAAATTAAATTGATATTTTTCGTATTTAATTTCTTAGAAATCAGATAATATATTTTTTGTGATCAAAGAAAAATATAATAAAAAAGAGGTACAAAAAGTAGAAAGGATATAAACCTGACAAAGCAACTACACAAAACTATAATCAGATAAGATTTTGAATGTTCTTTGAATTCAATTTTTAAATATGTTAAGTATAATATTGCTTTATTGACTAAGATTTTTGTAATATTCTTCAATTAATGGTAAAATAGTTTTCCCAATTTAAATAAATTTTTCAAAATTAATATGCTGTCAAAAAAGGTTGAACAAATATCCCCTAAAATATTTCTATATGTATTATAATTCCTAATTACTTATACAAACATTCCAAATAAGTTTTCTTACAAATTATAATTCCTAATTACTTATACAAACATTCCAAATAAGTTTTCTTACAAATTGTTTTTACTAGATTTAGTATTCAAAAATCACATAAGTGTCACTTATTTTTATTAATTAATAACAAGACCCAACATCATTATATTGCTAAAATAAATCCAAACTCAAGGGGTGGGAATTAAGCCAGAACTGCCAACAGGGCCTACGACATAGCCTATTCAAGTGCAAATCAGACAATATTTTTATTTAAATAGAGAATGCCAATGTTTTTTTTTTTTCAAAATAGAAAACCTTTTAGAACTACCAAAGCGATCTATTTAAATAAATATGACTAATATTTTTTATTGCGAATATTATATTAAATTTTGTACATTCGATTAATTTATAATCTATTAACTTTTTCAATAATTTAAATTTATTAATTTATAAAAAGGTTTTTTTTTTTTTTTTACTATCAACAAGGATTTTTGTTACGGTAAAACAAGGATATTTGTTATCATAAATAAGGTTTTTTTGACACAAAAATAATATTATCATAAATAAGGTTATAACTAGAATTTGTGTTACCTTCTTATTTTTTAATATTTTTGTTTGATATAATTCAAGTGGTAAGAGACATAATTCTTTAAAAAAATAGTTAAAAGTTCGATCATTGAAAATAATTTATTTTATGTATGTATATTATTATCCTAGATAAAATTTCCATGATTTCCATTATTCTGAGCCTCTGTTTTGTGGTGGTCTTTTGAGAACGAAAACCACCGACTTCTCTCTAGAGCACAACCACCGACTCTCCTCAACCTCAACAACCCAAAATCCAAACTTTCCTTCTTCCGATGTAGCCTCTGTTTTGTGGTGGTCTGTTCGTCCTTCACGGCGACGGCACCACCCTTCACCTACCCCATCTGTAGGGGTTTTATCAAAACCGTTCTTGGTTTGTCTATTAACCCGCAAGGGTCTGTTCTTTTCTGGTCGAAATTTGTTCGCTGTTGGATCTGAGTTCGTTCGATTTGGGTTCTCAGAGACTATTTCTATCGGATTGCTTTGCCGTTTGGTTGATTGGTGCATGAGACAGATCGCCGCCGTCACTGTGGTGGTGTTTGGTGGGTCGGTTTCGTTTCTGCTCGCAAGGTTGAATGGTTTCACTTAAAAACTGGATCTTTGATTTGGTTTTCTCAGAAGGAATCAAAACTTTCAATTCTGCATCCGCGGCGCTAGAGAATTTGGGAAAGCCGACGGCTCTGGATATGGCTAGAAATGGCCTTGTACTCGTTGATGCTTTAGCGAGTTGTCGGTTGTTGTGTCCGTTTCCGTGTTGACGGTCGGATTCACTCACCGTGCCCTAAGAGATAGATTGATTTTTTAGTCTGCTTCTTTTGGTTGTTGTAATGGTCGAATCTTTTACACATCTCTTTTTTGCAGTTTGGTTTCGGGTCCCGCGTTGGACTTGCTGAATTGTACTTGATGTGTATTTGATTGTTTCGCATTTGGTTCTTTCACCGGATTTTTTCTGGTTGGATTTGCTTTACCCTCTTTGGGTTGTATATACGTTGTTTGTCTGTTTGCTGGGTCAGGTTCTTGCCCCCTCAGCTTTCTTTGTATTTCCTTTTTTATTTTATGAATTGTTATTTGCTAAAAAAAAAAAAAAAAAAATTTCCATTATTCTTAACATATTATCAAACAAAACAAAACCATTAATTAAAATTTAAAATCGTCAAATTTATGACATGCCTAACATATTTTCACCATGCATGTATGATGATGGATGAAGATGTCATACTTTTCAATTATCAAAATAAGAAAGAAAATGAAACAAAAAAGGATGACATATATACTTTTCTTTTCTTTCTTTTTTTATTTTATGACATATATGACATACTCCTTTTTTTTTTTGACTAAATTTTTTTATGACATACTTGAATGGGTAGTTATGGAAATTAATGAAAAATTGGGTCAATTTATTTAATTTTAATTTTTAATATTTTTTCCACACTTTGATACGATCATCATCAAATTCATCATCATCATAGTCACATTCACAACACAACACAACACAACACAACCCAAAGACATCAAATTGGGACGTTCTTCTCAGGAAGGTCCAAAAAGTCAGTGCTGCGAAAACAGACGATCCGAATAATACCCTTTTCATCTCTCTTCACAATAATCATCTTCTTCTTCTTCTTCATCACTAATTCAGTAAGATAAACCTCTCTCTCTTTCTCTCTCCGATTTTATTTTTTGTCATAACTTTTTTTATTTTTTTTATTTCTTTCTGGGGTTTTAAGGTTGTTGTGTTTTACCTTAAAATCTTCATGGTAGTTTGATCTTATGTCATTTGAAAAAATTTAGATAGAAACCATGATGTTTTTTTTGTGTTTTTTTTTTTTTTTAATGTTTTGTGGGTATTTTTTATTTAGTTAGTAGTCTCTTAAAGAATATTTTTTTGATACAGATTTGGAGGAAATTTTGATTTTAGAGAAGAAAGGTAGAATCTTTTTACCTCAACAGAAGTGATTATGGCGGTTGCTGATAATGTTGGTGCCAAAATCGGTTCTTCAAGTCAGAATTTGGACAACAACAACAACAACAACAACAACGTTGTATCATCTGACTCAGCTGAGGTGGAGAAATCGAAACCTAGGACCGATCAGGATGTGAACAACAATGGTGTGTTCAATCATCAACACCAAGAAAGAGTTCCCAATGGTAATTATGGCTTCAAGACTCATCAAATGGGTCAGATGCATGCTAATGGGGTTCAGAACCAGCAGTTTGTGGTGAACAATGATGGGTATGTGATGAATGGAAATGGGGGTGAGAGTTTCAAGCGCGAAATGAGGGATTTGGAAGAGCTGTTGTCAAAGCTGAATCCCATGGCTGAGGAATTTGTTCCTCCATCACTAACAAATAATCAGGGCTACTTAGCTGCTGGACCTGCTGCTGGGTTTGGTTACCCTCCTAATAATTTTATACTTTTAAATAATTATGCTAATGCTAACGGCCAAACTAACCGAAGGGTATGAATATATTGTTTTGATCTATTTCATTATTTTCTTGTTGGGTTCTGGTGCCATGTTTTAACCTTTTTTTTCTTTCTTTCTTAATACAATCGTGTGTTTTGCAGAGGAAGAATGGCTTTACTACTAATGGAAAACGAAGAGTGAATCATAAGGTAGATATGGAGAAACGGGAAGAGATGATTAGGAGGACTGTTTATGTGTCTGACATTGATCAATTGGTAGGAATTTGATCGGTTTTGTAGATTTCTTATTTCAGCTAACTTATAATGATTACCATTTGTATCCATTTCAATGATTGTTGATTTTTGTCGGAATATAGGTTACTGAAGAGCAGCTGGCATCTCTCTTTCTTAATTGCGGCCAGGTAGTAACCGATGTGTATAAAAAATGATTGTTTAATGATGATGTTTGTTTTTTTTCGCAAGAGAATTATTATATTGTATACAAAAATATCACGCGAAAATATGCTGTATTAATCTAGTTTGAACTGAGCTCATCAAAGGTACATCTTTTAACTAATTAATCACATACGAAGGTTCAAGCAATAATAAATGATGTGTTACATTCTTTTGTTCCGTTACATTGCCACTCCATGCAATAAAAAATGATGCGTTGGATTCTTTTATTCCGTTACATTGTCATTCCAAGCAATACAAAATGACGTATTGGATTCTTTTGTTACGTCACATTGTCGTTTGTGATATTTAGGGTTTTCCCTTTCTTAATGATGGTTAACCATGTTACCGAGTCAACTCTTCTTTCCTGGCTGTAGGTTGTTGATTGCCGTGTATGCGGAGATCCCAATTCTATTCTCCGATTTGCTTTCATTGAGTTTACTGATGAAGGTAACACCGCCGCTAAATATGTGTTGTTCATATGCTGCCTTTATTATTGACAGTTCACTGTAGTAATAGTGTGTTATGCTTGCAGAAAGTGCTAGGGCTGCTGTAAGCCTGTCTGGAACTATGCTGGGATATTACCCGCTAAGAGTGCTTCCTTCCAAGACTGCTATTGCACCTGTCAATCCAACATTTTTGCCTAGGGTAATGCTTTTCTTAGATATGCATATTACACGTTCTAGAAAATAAATGACCAGAGTGAATAATAATTTATCTATTTCATTTCTTACTTTTGTTATGATGTTGTATTCTCAGTCTGAAGATGAAAGGGAGATGTGCTCAAGAACTATTTATTGCACAAACATCGACAAGAAGGTAGTTTAGTGTTCGTACACTTTCATTAAATCTTGCTTCGAGGAACTACTTGGTCTTTTTCTATATCTGGTTTGTAGCAATTGAGGCTCGTAATTCTTATAAAGTTATTTTCTTGTTATACTTGCAGCTGACTCAAGCTGATGTGAAACACTTCTTTGAATCAATCTGTGGAGAGGTTTGTAGTTTTTTTGTGGAACTAGGCTTATAATGCTTATAGTTGGTTAAATTTGTACTAATCTAGTGAAATATTTTCCATTATATTGGCGTGTTCCATGGTTTCAAAACTTGAGTTTTTTGTTGTTAGTTAAATTTAAGTATCTTGTAAAATAATTTTGATTGTCTTGGTGTATTATCTAGGTCCAACGACTGAGGCTTCTTGGGGATTACCAGCATTCAACTCGGATTGCATTTGTTGAGTTCACAGTGGTAATTACTCACGAACTTTCCAACCTTCTTAATTTTGTTTGCTCAACTCTGGTTTGCTTAGCTATTTTTTAACATCTGATATTGCTTTGTGACGTTATAGCCCTCAGGTTGAGTACTACTTCTGGGTTTGTAGTTATCGTTTGCGTTAATGCAGCTACCCCTCCCTCCCCAAAACAACTTCATTCTGTTTGCACTTGTGTCAATAATCACGTTTCTTGGTAATAGTAACTCACTAACTCCACATTGCCTACTAAAACAGCCCTAAAAAACAATCAAGTCTATGATGTTAGCTTTTGTGGGAGTCTTTAAACCTTTCCATCTTAGCTTTTCATAGCAAAAGGCATGTTTATTTCCTTGTTCATTTATGAATTGGAATGGTACCAATCTGTGCACATAATGCACTTAAAATATGTTGTCATGGTGAATTTGTTCATGCAAAGTATGGTTATTAATTCTCTTAGAATCCGTGTATACCTTAGTGTCGATGTATTTAATTGATGGTAATAACATCAAATGGTTATTCACGGTTCCTTTTTCGAAATATTCAACTCCACAATTTGTGAGAGAATTATGGGTACCGGCATTTTGCCATACTAGTTCATCAGGTGGATGTCTCTACCAGTGCCTGCTTTAAGGTGTATGCATTGGACAAAGCTAGAGCACTGATGCCACGTGAGTGCTCTAGCTCTGTCCAAACATGTAATGAGAGAAATCAGAGGGAAGAAAATAGGATGGGATGGCAAATTCATGTGCGTGGGGAAGGTCCTAAGAGGCGGCTGTGCCGCTTATGTATGCTTTTCACCTCTATAATGATGCATCTATGATCTAGTGGTCAAGTCATGAATATCAATTTACCTTACTTTTTTATGGTTGGGGCCCCACACTTTGGGCCATGAAAGGGCACTGATTGCTCAATAAGGTTCAGTCTATTTTTAGCTTTCACATGATGGTGACTGAGTTTTGACCATGCTGGTCTTTCTTCCATTATTTTGGGGGGCCTTTGTAACAGTGTACTTGAACTTATCTAATGACATAAGCACTATTGTAAGTTTGTGAAAGTGCTTATGAAAACACTAAATAGTTTATTCATGATCCCATAAGCTAATATCTGCAAATTTTCATAAGCTCCTTAGAATAGCTTATATAAACAACTTATTTTGACCTTATACAAAGTTTTCCATTATTCACTCTTCAATTGTAGAAACAACTTATATAGAAGTACTTATACGACGTGCTTAACTAAGTTTTTTTATCCCAAACATGCTAATAATTATTAGTCATCCATGCTTTGGCTTCCTTAGTTTTGAATTAGTGTAGCTATCAATTCTAAACTCATTTTACATTGTTTTGAGCTTACAAATTTCAATTTAGTCGATTTTTTTAAAATTAGTTTCATTGTTGAAAATATTTTCATTTTCAGATTTGCAATGTAAATACCTCCTAAACAGAAACATGCAAATATTATTTACTAAACTCTTAGGCTTCCGTTTTATGGAGCTATACTCAACCTTCTGTCGCTTACCTTGGTTAGCAGCAGCGAACTTATGTTGCTTGCACATTTGTTTTTGGTTTGTTGCTTGCCCATTGCTTTTTCTTTTCACCCCACTTTTTCCTCATCTATTGATGCTGCTTTATTTTCCACTACAGTTTGTGTTTAGTGGAATGAAGGTCTCATAATAAGATGCTTCTGTAAAGTTTATTTTTCTCAAATTGCTCAGACAATTTCAAATTCTCTCTTTGATAGACAAATGTTTGTAGATTTGTGGTTATGTTAACTATATCTCATATGATATAACTTTGCATTTGATTGTGTTCTTCTTTAATTGTTGGAGTGATTAATTTGCACAAGCAGTTGTCTCAAAATATTTCTTTTCACTACTGTTTGATTGCCACATGTCTTATGTTTTTTGTCTGTCTGAAGATTTTCTTTGCCTCATTCTTTCAGGCTGAGAGTGCAATTGCTGCTCTAAGCTGCAGTGGCGTGATTTTGGGTGCGCTGCCTATAAGGTTTGCTGGATTTCTCTTTGATTTTAACTGTGCTATAAACTTCATGGAACTCTTATAATGCCATCTGAGTTCTGAATCATTCTTATGTCTGGTATGCAGGGTAAGTCCGTCAAAGACACCAGTCCGAGCTCGTTCTCCTCGTAGTCCATGAACTGAATCAACTGTCATTGCTGCTGGGGTTTGACTGCTGCTACATATATATACCGTAAATAGAAACATATATGTTCCAAAGAACCTGTGGCGTTTAGTTGATACTTTTGTCCCCGTGTCTTTGCTCTATGGTTTCTTTGTTTCCCTTTTGGGTAATGGGTTCTTCGTTTAGCTGTTAGAGTTGATGGTTCTTCGAGGATCTTTCTTAATTTATGATGCACAATGTGACGTGTTTATCTTGCATGTCCAGAATTTTATGGTTGGATGTTATCTGGAGTTTATTTTCAAGAAACATGTTACTAAATCCTTTTTTAGTCATGACATGTTTATTTTGTTGTCGGAAATGCCTTTATTTATGGATATCTGTTTTGATCTTTCTCTTACGCCGTACGAAGTAGTTACTGCTTCACACATTACTATGCCGGTTATTGTGACTGCAATTACCAGATCATTCCCTGGACAACACCACCACTGTCGCTTCTTGTACTGTTTAGGTTTTCTACTATGGTTTCTTATTATGCAAGCTAGCATTGGTTGCTAGTGGTAAATGTTTCTTTCGACCAATCCTTAGGCAGGTAGAGAAGATTTCTTGGCGTGAGGAGGCTACCTTGTCTGGTTCTCGAATGATCATGAGCAGCCTTTTCCAAAGGCTGTATTTCACTAGCAATAGTAGAGTTCACCCTACTAACATGTCCCTTTTATTCATATGAATACAACTTTTCGGATTTGAGGTGATTCTATTAATTCGGCTCGTCAGTAGATTGGAATTGGTTGATTTGCTGTCCGATTTTCGTTGTTCAAGACAATACATTGAGGAAAGGTTTCTATCCCTCACTCTCATCTCATACTATGTTTCCTAAGTTGTGCCTAAAATTACATATTGTTAAGGTGCTAATTATTTTCCTTAACTAGCCATTCCCTATTTTTAAGGGAGTGGATTCTCAATGATTCATGACTATGTCATTTGCTTCTACAAGTTTTGCGTTTCAATTCCGGCTCTTTAGTCTAAGAATGTTTGCCTTTGTCAATTTGCTTTCAAAATAGTTACTAAATGTTGTGAGATTAGGTCAATCTTCTTTACTCATAAAGACTAATTGCTCAAACCATAGGTTCATTAAAATTTTAGGGTCTGTCTAGATTACCTTATTTTGAACTTATTTAGTGGTGGTATCAAAACACTATGACATGTCTATAATCTGTTCTAGTTTATTTTGATAAGTTCTCCAGGATAGCTTATGAAAATGACTAAAAAGTTTATATGAACATAAATTGACTTATTGTATCTTTTGTTATGAAAATAACTTATACATAGCACTTATGCTATCTGTGTTCAGTTAAATTGTTTGTTGTGAACTCAATAAATTCACATAAAAGGATTGACTTGCCTAAACTAATTTTGTAGCATGTACCAAACATTTAGGTTGATATTTTGCTTTGTCTGGTCCATTTCAACTTAGAACAGCTAGACACAATATCTAGGGATGTCAATTTGTATCTGGTAATGGATTATCTGTGGGGATAATTTGTACGGAGATCCAAAGTCACAAATATTTTTTACCACGGGAACGAGGATGGAGGGAGAAATTCCTCCATGGATAAATTCGGGGCGGGGAACGGGGAAGGTCCCTCTGCACCGTGGATTCCCCGACCCTGACCATATTAGTTAAATTATATATATAATATATATAATATAATTTTATAACTTTATATATATTTTTTATACAAAATAATAATTAATACGTTGTAAATGTTATGATTATGTACGGTGGCAACAAGTTCAATTGGATATTTATTTATTTTTTCGACTAAAAGAAATATTAGAAAGTGTTTTTGCATTTTTTTGTTATTGATGCAAAATGTACTTTTATTTTTTAAAAATGAAAGATACAAAATATGTATATTTTTTATAAAAAAAAGGAAGAAAAAACAAGATATTAGTGTCGTGCTTATGATTAAAATGTATAGCAATTTTGTTAATTTTTTATGCTCGTGGAGCTCCATGGATACTGTGAGTATCCGTGGGGATGGGGATATTTACATCTTAAATTGATAGTTTATTTGGCCATTAAATTAAACACTAGCTTTTTGGCCATTAAATTAAATACTAGCTTTTTTGATCTAAGAATGTCTTAATCATCTCTCAAACTTGTTTGCCCAAAATAAGTAATGAAGAGATTTTGGCATACTTGCCACAATTGATATTAAGTGTGTATCATTGAATTAAACTTGTTTGTTTCTTACGGTTTTATTGCATTCTTTGATCTAAGAATGTGGTAATTATCTACCAAATTTGTTTGCCCAAAATAAGTAAAAAGACATTATTTGCCACAATTGATATTTGGAATGCCATTAAATCAAATTTTGTTATAAACTGATGTAAATAAGAGCAATAATATAGAGAAGAAGGGAGCGAAGAGAGAAAGAATAGTCCGTAATATTCATTACTAGTATTAGCGTTACATTGGAATGATACATAGGTCTTATATATAGACAAACATATTGGGCCAAATACATGGGCCGATGACCTATATGGACATCCACTAATAATATTCATAACACTCCCCCTTGGATGTCCATCGAGAATGTGCCTCGTTAAAACCTTTACTAGAAAAAACCCAGTGGGAAAAAATTCTAGCGAAGGAAAAAGAGTACAACATCCTTTGTGTTTAAACTGCCTCGTTAAAAACCTTACCAGGAAAACCCAATGGGATAAAACCATGGTTAAGGGAAAAAGAGTGCAAAGCACAATTATATAATATCAAGTGATTCAATTGAACTTCTGGTTCATATTTTCAGCTGCTTATTCTCTCCCCCTAATATTGGGAAAATTAGTTCTCACTTGATAATCAGCCTTCTGGGCTATAAATCTAATTTCCCAATATTCTTTAACAATTCATCTTAATGCATTATATTGGAGCAACTGGAACATACCAACACATCCAAAAAATGCTTATATGAAAAGTATTAGGTTATAAACCTAAATTTAATTGCAAATTAAGGGGAGGACTTTCATATTATAACTTATTGGCATTGATGCGAAACAATATCTCAACATACACGTTTGAGTGTTCCCAAAATATAAATTAGAAGCTTTGATTTCATAAGTATCGTTCATGTAATTAACTTTAGACGTCTAAAGAATGAATCTTCAAGTCCATTTTTTTTTTTATGAACATATACTTTAAGATGTTCAATATCAATTTCGATTTGACATACGATACTTATCCAATACTTTATATAAAATGAGCTCTTAACCAAATCAGTATCTCACAAACTTCTGGTTGTGAGTTGACAACAATGTACATGTGACCATTTAGTTGATGCATCTATTAAAAATATAATTGGTCCACATGATATATCAATAAAATATGCTCATTTATTATAATGAAGGAACTTCGGGTCCTTTAATACATATCTATAGAATTTTTTTTTCGCATCATAATAATCTGTGATGACCCAACTGGTATTGCCAACGATAAATTTAATATGATTTGTAAACTTCTGGTTTACAATATTTTGTGCTTCAATTGCACTAGTATATTTATAAGTGTAGTATAAACTTCTGGTTTATAACTTTTTCATTACACTTATTTTACCCAAAACATGTTTCGTAATATATAGAGATATTTGACATCTCTTCTTTTCTTGTTTCAATATTATATTCGTTACGAAACAAACGGATAGCTATGAATCTTCAGGATTCATATTTTAAAAGACATTCTACGTACTTCTAAAAACGTATGTTTTATGAATCTTCAGGATTCATAATTTAAAATTTCAACACGATGCTCCTGGATTGTTGACTTACGAATCTTCCGGATTCATATTTAAAAATCTACTACGTTACTTTTAGACACGTAGGCTACGAATCTTCAGGATTCAAAATTTTCATCACGATGCTTCTGGATCGTATCCTATGAATCTTCAGGATTCATATTTCAAAAATTTTACTATGGTACTTCTGGACCATAAATATCGAATCGATATTCTTCAAGAACTATATAATAGTTCTTATCAATTATTTATACATCCTTCAGGGATGTATCACACCATTGAATTCTTCAGGAATTCATGGAGAATAAAATTTGGTTCTTAGTTCTTCATGAACTATATAATAAATCACTATCAATTTATAATCCTTCAAGGATGTAGCAATATTGAATTCATTTGGAATTCATAAAAAATTGATATTTTTCTAAGTTCTTCAGGAACTAGATCATTTGTTGAATTCTTCGGAAATTCATAAATTAAATTAATTAGTTCTTCAGGAACTAAGTTTGTTGAATTCTTCAGGAATTCATAGATTAAATTTCTTAGTTCTTCAGGAACTTAAGATTATTGAATTCTTCGGGAATTCATACATTAAATTTATTAGTTCTTCAGGAACTATATAACAATAATATCTTTTGCAATCATTACGAGATGCACAAATATATTTCTTCTGGAAATATATATGGAATAAATAAATTACCAAAATTAAAAAAAACATAATTAAAGGTAATATTAATTTGGTTGATTTGAATAAATTATAATCAATATTGAATCAAAATTATATCATGTATTTTTAAGGTATGTACATATTTTCACAGCAATTTTTTTTCTTTTAAGAAATCAATATTGCATGTATTTTTTTTATTTGCATCGTGATATTGAATTAGATATAATAGATATAGTGGTTATGATGAAAAATAAAATAAAATAAGGAGGTTTCAGACTTCAGTTTACATACTTTTGAATGATTATCATTAATATGTTATTATAATAGAACGGCAATGGCGTAACAAAATAAGATGAGATTCTTAGCACATACCTGAGAGTCAAAGATAAGCCGCAACACTAACAGGTTGTGATAGAACTATAGACATGGAAACTACTCTCCACAAACCACGACCAGTAGCAACAATTTTTGTTTTGTGTCCCTTAATTATCTGCTTTTACGATAGGTAGAGTTTCGTGCTGATAACGTGTTATAAACTGATGTAAATAAGAGCAATAATATAGAGAAGAAGGGAGCGAAGAGAGAAAGAATAGTTCGTAATATTCATTACTAGTATTAGGGTTACATTGGAATGATACATAAGTCTTATATATAGACAAACATATTGGGCCAAATACATGGGCCGATGACCTATATGGACATCCACTAATAATATTCATAACAAATTTGATAATGTTGATACACCAAGATGGGGATAGGCAGATTTTCAATTAGCAGTTATTGTTATGCCAATGCAATTTTCATTGCTCGGTAAAATTGCCAGTTATGGTCATATGAAAAGAAATCTCTTTTTGCCACCCTAAACTTGTTCTCGCGTGTCCTACGATTTTATCAAAATTTCTTTGTTCACTACTTAAGTAGCAGATACCCACAAAACACCATACAATTATAACGTCTGTTACTTAAGTAGCGGACGACAATTTTAAAAAATTACTCATTTTATGCGTCCGCTACTTAAATAACGGAAGAGTAAAATGGAAAACACGTAAGGCGCGCGAGTAATAGGTAGTCCGATAAAAGTAATTTTCATATGAAAAACAATTTCTCCACCAAAGGCCGAATACAATCGGAGTTTGACTTTTAGATAGAATAATTTTTTTGTTTGATTTTACTTATCTTCCTACTCAATTTTGGACTACTAAAACCAAATGATTTGCAGGCAAAAATAAAATAAATACAAGTTATGAATTCAGGCTTTGTAGATAACTTTGCAGTATATTTCTTAAAGTGTTGCACCTTTTGGTAGATAGATATGTGAATGAATTAGCATCATGGATTTATTCAAGAGATTTCAAATCTTAAGCAAATGGTTAGATATAGAAAATAAATTTATTGAAAGATGAAAATTCACCTTGTTAGTTTGTCTAACCTGTTGAATTGAAATGAGTTAAATAAATTTTTAGTCCCTACATTTTGGTCTATGATAAAAAATAGTCCCTACTTTTTTTTTGTGAAAAAAAACCCTACAAATTTTTCTGTCATCAGAAATAGTCCCTGCCGTTAGTTTTCTGCTTAGTCACAAAACGAAATGCTGACGTGGCAAATTGTGACAAATGATATGGTGACACGTGTCACCACATTGAAATATATTATTAAAAATTTAAAACAAATAAAAATGAATTAAAAACAATTAAAAAAACAAAAGAAGAAAGCAAAAAACATTAAAAAAAAACAAACAAAAATAAACCACCACCTCTTCCGATCTCTTTGCCACTAATTGTCCAACCACACCTCTTCCTCCTCCTCCTACAGATAATTCTTTTCCCATTAAATCTTCCATTTTTCCTTCTTTTGATTCTTGTTTTTATCATCTTTGCCTGGTTATTTTTAGTTTTGTTTGTTATTTTCAAGAATTGAAAGAAGGATAAAAGAAGCTTGTTGGGGTTTGTTCATATTCGATCCAATCGGTGCAGTTGTGACACGTGTCACCATATCATTTGTCACAATTTACCGCATCAGTATTCCGTTTGGTGACTAAGCAGAAAACTAACGGTAGGGACTATTTCTGATGACGAAAAAAATTGTAGAATTTTTTTTCACCATAAAAAAAAAGTAGGAATTATTTTTTATTATAGCCCAAAATGTAGGGACTAAAAACATATTTAACCCGATTGAAATTTGTGTGGCCATGAGTGATGAGTTTGTATTTTTGAAGGTTAGAGTTTGTACCAATGAAATACCAGTATTCATTTTCTTTAGTAAGCACAAAGTCAAACATGTTTGCTTTGAAGCAATTTAGGAAGAGTTACTTTTCGAAGAACTTTCTTTAGTGAGCATAAGAGTGAGGACAATAATCGTCAAAATAATAAGAAATAAATATAAAGAAGACTTTTGTCAAAATAAAATAAGCAAAATATATAGGTCCTTTAAGTTTTACATTTGTTATCAAAAAATCATTTAAACTTTTTAAGTTACAAATAAGTCACTTAAATTTTACGTTTGTAACAGATAGATCATTTAAGCTTTTCAAGTAACAAATAACTCCTTTAAGTTTGTAATTTGTAATAAATATGTCTTTAAGTTTGTAATTTGTAACATCCAAGTCCTATTTTTTAAAAACTGATATGTTACAAACGTAAAACTTAAAAGACCTATTTGTAACAATTAACAAATGTAAACTTTGAAGGATCTATTTACTTCTTAAGACACTTAAAACCTATCTACACTACTACAAAATATACTTTTGGTTTAGGCTTTTTACATCAGCTAATGATATATCATATGTAAAAGGGGACACGGTGGCAATCTTGTAATTAACAGAAAATAGATTATAAGGATTTTACATATGTCTAAGGTTCCACCGATGTAAAATCCTTCTTTCCCAAATATCCTCTTTCCCTAACATGCATGAATGAATATACGGAACCAAAATCACTCAGTCACACTCTTTCTCTCTCACACGAAGAACCCTAAACCCATCTCCTCGTGCTTTCTCACTCGGTCACTCTTTCTCTCTCAATCCTCACCGACCCTCTCTTGTTTCTCTCAATCCTCACCAAACCCTCACCGATTTCACGAAATTGAGTCTCTCAATCTCTGAATCGTCTCTCTCATTCACGAAATTGAGTCTCTCAATCTCTCTTGCTTTAGGTTCGTGAGGTTGATTCAACAACAACGACAGATTTGTGTTCATCTGGATGAGGTACGCAGAAACCCTAGGTGAGTTGCTTCTGGATTGTAGTGTTGTTTCTAATTTTAGTTTTAATCTTAAATTTTGCTGATTTTTGTTTTATGAACGCTTCTGGTTTTGGTTTTGATCCGTGTTCATCTGGTTTTGGTTTTTGTTTTGTGAGTTGTTGATTCGGTGCCTCTAGTTTTGGTTTCTGTTCATGCGTTTCTGCTTACAGTTTTTCTGGTTATGGTTTGTTTTGTGTTTTTAGCTTCTGATTTGGTGCCTCTGGTTATGGTGTTGAGTTTGGACATTTGTGTTTTTAGCTTCTGACATGTACTATTTAATATCAAAAAGAAGTATAAGGGAAAAGATAAATATGGAAAAAAAGGGAACATTGTTTCTTCTGTATTCATTAATTTATGATATGTGCTTAGAAATGTTTTTATGAATAGTGTTATGATAAAGGAAAATGCTATATTGTACGACAATCTTTTGTCGTCGAAATTGCACGATCGGAGTTTAAGTAGCTTTTTGTATTTTCATCTTAATTTTTATTTGAGTCAAAATGATGAACTTTGTGTATGACATATGAGAAATCTGTAAGAAAATTGATTGTGAAGCGGTGGACATTGACATTTGTAGCACCACAAACAAGCCAAAGTTGTATCACCCACCGTTGGTCTTCTTAGATTGTATGATACTAAGTGTTTAGATATATCATAGATGTTTGTGTATGTATACACAGATGACAAACCCAATGATAAACAATGAAAACACCAATAACAAATCAAATTGCATGCCGTTTGAATTTGTCGTGCAATGATCGTGCACAGAAGCCTCGTGCCATCTAGCACTACTCTATGATAAAATAGTTGTTTTGATATGACACTATAGCATTAATGTTTTTGGTTGTGCTGCTGCCTGTTTTGGTGTTGTTTAGGCTGCACTGTGCCTCGGTTTTGTGTTGCGAGTACTGGTTTGGCACCTAAGGTGTTTGGGAAATATTGCTCTGGTTTGGCACTTTGGCTACTATGGTCAGAAAGTGCAGAACAATGGATGATGATTGATGAATCTGGCTGAAACTGAAGTTGATTCATCAAGCTCCCAATAGTGGGATCCTGGTGGAGACTTATATTTTTTATAATCTATTAGAACCATTGAACATGTGCTGACTATACCAGATTTCAACATTGAGGACAAAGTTGTTTTGAGGAGTGTATTGTTAGGATATAGAATAGGAATAATTAGTTAGGGAAGTTGCTAGTTAGCTATTTGTTTAGTTAGAGATTATTTGTATAAATAGAGGAATACAAGATAGAGAGGAGGATCATTGAGTATTGTAAACTTTTTGAGTAGAATAGTGACTAGCGACTCTATTGTTGATGTGGGAACCTTTGGAGGAGATATTTTTCTTCTATTCTTTCTTATTTTCTCAACAAAAGTGTACTTTCTTTAATTCTTGGAATTCAATTATTGGGTTCCTAACAGCCTACTATTGCAAAACCTTCATAATGTATCACTAATATCTGTTGGTAGGATGTTTACCTTATTTGCTACTTTGAAATATTCCTTTTATATAGTTTCCCTACTCATCTAGGATGAGATATCATAATCACAAACCGTCCTAATTTTTTTTGTGCTATAGCTAAATCAATTTTTTGTGTATAGCTTTACTTCCCTGCCCAGCTGGGAAGTGTTTAATCTATCATGCTGTGTGAAGTATTTTCTTTTGATCGATGGAAGAGAGTGTGATTTTTATACTGATGGTCTTCGTTTTTTAAATTCATCAAATAGGATCCATGGCAACCAACTTGCAGAGATGCCATTTATTGGAACCCGCTATATGTATAGGCGACAAGGAATGTGCCGTCGGCTTCTAAATGCCATTGAATGGGTAAGTTCATCATTTTTATTTCTCTTCAGTTTTAGTCACAGAATTTAATTTGCTCGTTATTGAACTCATTCATATCCCTTTTCATTTTATTTCAAATCCTGTTTGTGCAATTATGCTCTTTCAGCCTATAACTTTTGTTTTTTGGCTATCTTTGCTTTTAAAAGAAATGATCCACACCGGGTTAACTTATGGCTGGGTTTGTTTTTGCAATACAGAGCATAATTGCAGTTTGGAATATCTGTCATGGTTATTGCCTGCCCTTGTACTTTGGGTTTAGCCACGCCTACTGCTGTTATGGTTGGCACCGGTGTTGGTGCATCTCAGGGTGTATTGATCAAAGGGGGGCAAGCTTTGGAAAGTGCACATAAGGTCAGCTATTGTCTTTATAATTAGATTAGCTCCTTGAATTCTGGATTTTCTTTGTCCTTATCGGTTGCCTTAAAATTGAGTAATGACTATCATTTCTGATAAATAGTAAGTTCAATGTCAAATATGTTTAGGAAAAGACTTTGGATTTACAAAAGACTATCTATAAAAGACTTCATGTTTGGTTTTATTTTTATGCAAATTTGGACTTACATTTGAATATGTTTATGACTTTCTTTTAGGTAAATTGCATTGTTTTTGACAAGACGGGTACTCTCACTATTGGGAAACCGGTAATAGTAAATACCAAACTATTGACAAAAATGGTACTCCGGGAATTCTATGAACTTGTGGCTGCAGCAAACGTAAGCACATGCCCCCCATCTCCTTGTAAAAGCCTTAGCCTCAGAAATAGTTATAGAGAACAATTGTTTTCCTATTAAGTTTTTAAGTTATTATGGTCACTCCAATTTACTTGAGATTTTCTGTATATATGTTTTACCTTTGCTAGCTATTATTTTTTTGCAATGATAATTGAGTTTCGAACAATTATTATTAGTTATATATATGTTTGTGGTATGTTCGATGATATGGAAAAAAATTTAGGTACCAAATTGTGGTTTGTGTGATGATATGGAAAAAAAATTTAGGTACGGTAGGTCTCTTTGTGATGCAAGAAAAAATATGATAAATTATGTGCCAAAACCGAAAAAAAAAAAAAAAGAAGAAGAGATTTCACATCGGTTTGGATACTGCGCCGAAGTGATATAGTGGCTTTTAACATCCGTTTAAACGAGAAACCGATGTGAAATCTACATTTGTTTTTGATAAAATAAAATTAAAGGTAAGATTTCACATCGGATATAATAAATAACGCATGTGATAACTTAGTTTTCACATCGGGTGGCCAACCGATGTGAAATGTGTCAGACTTATTACATCAATCGTCTTTACATTGGACCCTGAACCGATGTAAAATGTCATATTGGCCCGATGTAAAAACCCTTTTCTGTAGTAGTGCTATTACAAACATAAAACTTAAAAATCTATTTGTAACTAAAAAAATTTAAAGACATAATTATTACAGACGTAAAATTTAAAACCTATGATGCCGAGACTTGTACTAGTACTATTAGTTTATAGAAATGACAAGCAATCAGAAGCAGGTCGATTGTTTTCATCAAACATCATGAGTTATAAATTATAATTTGTTATTTTCCTCTTTATTTTGATTATTTGAATCAAATTATCTTGTGTTAAGTAAATAGTCTTGTTGTCTCAATGAAATAATTCAGTTGACAAGAACATTAATGTAATATGGAGAAATAAATATTCTCATATTTTTTTTACAAAAATAAAATGATATTCATTCATTTAAATTGAGAGAATACATCAAATACAACCATATTTTTAATTTCGCTAAAAACGTAATGAATAAATCTGTAAACAAACTCACATCATTCAAGTTAAAGCATACAACGACAATATGCCCACTACAAATAATATAATAAAATTAAAGTCATCGGTATATCTCATGCTTCCGAATCTAGAACGTTGATGCACAAATTATTGACTGAATCTGTAATTGACTAAAGTTGATCTTTCAATAGGAATCAAGCGAACATCGCAACAATACGGGAAATCAAATAACGCCACACAAGGCGACGACCAACACAACGCCGCACTTAGACGACGAAACCGCGAATAAACATAAAAGAAAAACTTGATCTATATTAAAATCACTTATTTATATTAAAAGAAGAAGAAAAAAGGTGTAGAGCTAGGGGGTGATTTTAGGCAAAAAATGACCCAAAACCACCCCTCTATGGTGAACAAGGAACAAAGAAAAAAGCTTCTAAAAAAACTAGGGCTGGAAATTTAAATGTTTTTTTACGAAAGAGATAATATTGTTGTGTTAAAATTAAAACTTTATAAAGTAACAAATATTCTCACTTATTCATATTAAAAAGGTGAATAGGTTAGAACCCAAGTATCGAGATAGGTGATGTTGATTTAGCTGCAGCACCTGGAACAGGGAAGGGTACATGATGTCGCAAGAGCTGCCCTCGTCGACGAGGATCCTGTGGACGTCAAAGTTTCCCATGCTTGCCTGTATCAGGAGGGGAATCTGGGAGTTTGGCGATCCTCTGGGCAGCTCTTCTAGATAAAAAGAGAGGGGGACAGATCCTCCCTTGGTAGTGTCGAGGGCAGAACTTAATTTGGAAGATGCGGAAATAAGTTCATCGAATTTCCTCTTCACGGAACTAACAGTGAAATTATTGAATCCATCACCGGAGATGACCATAGTAGAGGGGAAGTTCTCCCACTTGCTCAATCGGGCAGACACTTCATCGGAGATGTAAAAATCCTCTGGTCGGGAGATGGACAAGGCAACTTGCCTTGGACCAGTGTCCTCGGCGGGAACTTCTTCGATAGCCAGAGGAGCTGATCGTCCCCGTCGGGGAGAGTGCTCTTGCTTGATGTACTGCTTTAAGCGGCCCTGCCTTATCAAAATTTCAATTGCATCCTTCAAGTGGATGCATTCCTCGGTCATGTGATCGTGTGTCCTGTGGTACCTGCACCACTTTATCTTGTCCGCGTCGCGCTTAAGAGGAAGCTGTTTTGGCAACCGAACCCTGCAGTTTTTGAATTTGGCGGCAGTTACCTCAGCAAGGATGTGCTCGCACGAGGCGATCAGCGTAGTGTAGTTGGTGAACTGGCTAGTTAGTTCCTGATGACAATAATTTCTATGATGTTTTTAGTATTATTTATTATTAGTTTAGTATTAGTTTTAGACCAATTACAAGGCAAAAACCTAAAGAAGTGAAACTACTTGTACAAGAAGTCAAGAATTGAAGAAAATGCATAAAAAGAGCAAATAATGAAGAAAATGCGCAACTCTCAGTCTGTGGACCATAACTTGAGCTACGAATATCGGAATGAGGCCCGTGACCATGCGTTGGATAGCTAAGACGAAGAGCTACAACTTTCGTGTTGAAGCAAAATCGTGATTTTGGCGTCCCATCGCAGGACGATGGCATTCATCGTAGCACAATGGAGCTGCTTGTTGGCCAAGACAACACAAGTTCTATTTTTGAAGTAAATCTGTCCATCGTACCACGATGACCTCTATCGGGAACGATGGCATTTCTTGGTGAACAAGGTGATCAAACGCGCAGGATTAGTTATAATTTTACAAAGAATCTACCCATCGTAGCACGATGGCTGGTTTTGGCCCGTTACGAAAACTATAAATAGAGCTATTTTTCTCATTATTATTCATTCAGAAACTTAGAGAAACATTTCTCTCTAAGAGCAAAGGAGGAGGAGCTCAAGGGAAGGAACTTTTCCCCCTTCAACGGGAAAGGTAACTTCTTCCGCAAGGTAGCAAGGTTATTGGTATGCATTATTTTCATTCTTGTAATTTAATTATGTCTATTAGTATCTAAACTCCTTGAGGTTAGGTGAAGAAGATGAACTCCCTTAGGAATGCTGGAATCATGTAATTTGGTACTAAAGTTCATATAATTTTCTATTCAGTTTTATCTATTCTATTGTCTATGTTTTAATTACGTAACCCAATTGATAGCTACAGTTAGGGAAACACTCTTAGGGTTAGTGATACCTAGTATTGTGCCTCAAAGCCGGCAGCTAACCCCGATCAATAGATAATAGCTTAGCCATTCCCGTGGTTAAGGGCTAAAGAACTACTGAAACCAAACTTAATTGACTACATGTTTAGAGTCTAATCACTAGTGTGGGGACATGACAACGTGTCTAACACGGGTTCCCTGTTCTATTAATTAAGGTTCTTTATACTCGTAACTAGGGTAATTCTCGTACGCGATTATTACTACTTATATTAGATCGTCAATAATAAAAAGGAATAGTAAACGATACAACACCAACTACTCATCAGGAATAAGGGAGGGATTCCAACTACTTAACATATCCTCTTAAATTGTCTCTTTTCTAGTTTATATTCTCTGTTTCTTGAATCTAAAAATATCCCAACTTATAAAGCGGAGGCAACTAATAAGTTCATAAAGTAAATTAGTTGCTTTGTCACAATCCCTGTGGATACGAACTTATTCTACTCAGTAGAGTGAATTATCACTCGACGACAAACTAGTTCACTTGCCAGAACACAGTCAGTCCCCGGTTCTTGTCTCGAGGACGTTCATCATTCTTTTTGTCTCCTCCTCCTCGGGAAGGCCCACAGTTCTGTCCCGAGGAGCTACCTGCTCGAGGGTTGCGGATGTTGATGGCCGCCTCTTTCTCCTCGTAGGCTATATAAGCTTGTGCCTTGTGGAGGAGATCCTCGAGCGTTGCCCGGAGCTCGATGCCTATGGCCTTGGCAAGGTCACTGCCTCGACGAAGGCCTCTTTCGATCAGATACTTCTTCATGCCGTCATCGGTTGCAACTTGGACGGCCTCTTTGTTGAATCTCTCGAGGTAGCTTCGGAGAGATTCGTTTTCTTTCTGAATTATAGCTTCCAGGGACGCCACCATTTTTGGATGGCGACGAGAAGCTGTAAATTTCCTGGAGAACAGCTGACATAGTTGACTCCAGGAAGTAATGGAGCATGGAGCCAAGTATTTGTACCAGTCGAGGGCACCTTTCTTTAAGGTGGTGGCAAACAACCTGCACTTGATGAGTCCTTTCACTCGCCGATATTGTAGTTGGACATTGATGTGGGAGATGTGGTCGTCTGGGTCTCCCTGCCCATCATACTATCCTAGGCTTGGAGGCTTCTCCAAACCTTTGGGGAGAGGTGTATTTAAAATTTCTAGGGATAATGGCCCCTGAGAGTCGTCTTCATCGCTCCATGCCATCTCTGGGGGAGGAGAATCAAAATCCCGAGGAGGTGAGCGGTAAGTACTCGTGTGTCGAGGAGGACTCTGAGGGACCCGAGGAGGAGAGCGGTATAAGCTTATGTCTCGAGGAGGGCTCTGATATGCTCCCTTCTACTTATCGCGACGTGCGGGTTCGGCAGTTGCGGAAGTCCCGCCCACCAGCCGCGAATTGCGGGGTGATGGAATGTGCGAATCGCGGACTACAACGTCTCTTCCCCTTTTTGAGGGTGATGTCCTGCTATTTTTGGGTGGTGGAGTCATTTGTCTTTTGTTCATCGCTTGCGGGAGGCGAACAACATCTTCAAGTTGGAGCTGGTGTCGGCCACGTTGTTATGGCATTGTTGAATGATCCCGACGAGGGGGAGGAGTTGGCGAGTTGTGTCTCCAAGGAGGAGGAGTCGGTGAATCGTTCCTTCGCCGGTACGAGCTTGGAGAACAACGACGATATCTTTGCAACCTCTCCAATCTTTCATTCTGAGAGTGGAGGAGGTCCCTCTGCTCATTCATTTGTAGCGATTAGGGTTCTGAAACCCTCCTCGATAGTCATAGGCATCATGATTTGAGGCGGTCTTTCAGGGAGTTTGTTAACCGTGGAGGCTTTTTCTCCTGAAGCAGTTGCTTTTCCGACGGTTCTGGCCAGAGTTCGGTGCACAATTTCGACGCTTTCGTTATCGGAGGAGAGAGTCCCTGGGCGTCCGTCCCTAAAATCAGTCTCCCGTCGATTTTGTGGGACGATTTCGTTGGTTGGAGCGATGACGGTGCTCATGGGATTGCCGTCAACGTCATGAATGTGAGATGATCGCTGTCGTCATTATGACGTTGGGATGAATTTCCAGTGGCCATGTCAGAAAGTTGATCGGTTTTTTTCTTTGTGTAAGGAAGAAGGGAAAACTCAGGTTCCCACAGACGGCGCCACTGATCTTTACCTGGATCAGAAGGTTGAATCGATGGCCAGCTGCACGTCGTGGACGGTGGAAATCAATGGAAGGGGGTTTGTACCTGCAGGTGCTCCGACGCTCAAGTCAGTACAAGTACAAAGAAGAAGAGGTAGAGTTAGAGAATAGAATACCTGACTCATCAGTGAAGAGAAGTATTTATAGACCCCCAGCGTGTGGCCAACGGTTACCCTATTGGGCCGTGTTGAGGAACCCAACCCGGATAACTGGCAGGTGTCTACGTGGATGCAGGAGAAACCGCTACAGGTTCTCAGCCTGGTTGAGCCGTTCCATGATGCAAGGATAATGGATAAGCTCAAGAGGACACGTGTCCCGCTTGTTGGGGAGCATGTAGGAAATGTTCCTGGTGGTGTGGCAGCCGAGGAGAGGAGCATCTGTCGAGGAGCTCGTCCTTTGCTGAGAATCGTATTCTCACGGGATCCTCCCCGACAGTACGAGCAGGAGGAGTTCTGGGCATGCTAGGCCCAGTCCAGAACGGTTTTTAAAATAAATGGTTTTAGTTTTTTTAAGAACAAATAATAGCTAAGGCCTCTGCCGCCGGGAGATCCACCGAGACCGTGCAAGTAGGAGGCCATTTTAGAGGAGGCATTTGTGATGGAAGGAACCCTGGCCACACGTCTCGGCAACACATTTACTAGGATTCGTGGGTTTGCAGAAGGACTGTTGGCGAGTGGGGAGTTAGTGGAGGACTCACATGGTCAGAGCGAGGTGAAGAAAATTTTAAGACTAGCTGTTCATTATTCACAGAGTTGCCAGAGGAGGGGTGGTGGACAGGCTACGCAGTAGCATTTGTTTGTACTGGATTATTATTATTATTATTATTATTATTATTATTATTATTATTATTATTATTATTATTATTATTATGTTTTTTTGTACTTGTTTCGGATTATCTCTTTTGTACTGGATAATGTTATAATTTTATGTTAATATTTGATTTTTTGATAACTATGCGTATTGACAACGATAAACAATTCGATAACTTTAAGTTTGCATTCTGTTTGGATAATTAAGTGCATTGATATCGATAAAAATTTCGACAAAAACAAATAAGTCTAAACAAATTCCGACTTTTGACTTTAACAATTTTGCTAGCAAGGACACCGTCCTCCCTAAAGCCCAACATTTTTTTGCGAGTGTTCTTTTTGGCAAGATTGTTAAGGACATGGAAGTTGATTTTAACATGACCACAAGGGAAAAAACAGTTTTTGGGTGTTTGAAAGCGGAACACACTCAAGACTTTCTCCTTGCTATTCCCATTGATGGGTTATGGCAACATATGTCACCCGTTGAGTATCGTACCATCCTTAGGTATCACCTCATGATTCCGTTATTTCCTAAGGATGAGGTTTGTCCTGTTTGTCGTAAAGCATGTCTCGACACTTTCGGGGAACATACAGCTCATTGTAGGGAGCTCCCTGGCTTCAAATATAGGCATGACCTTGTCAGAGATGTGTTTTTTGATATTTTTTGGCGTGCAGGAATTTCTGTCAAGAAAGAGGCACCAGTGAACTTCTTGACTGACCCACAAGAAGGAAGACTGACACTTTGTCCAGCTGATGTTCTGGTGTATGGATGGGTAGGTGAGAAACATGCTTGTGTGGATTTGACTGGAGTTTCCCCTCTTGTGGGACTGGGGGTCAGAGATTTTACTGTGGGACGGGCAGCTCTCAAAGCTGCTTCAAGCAAAATGACAAACACATGAGAAAGCGTATTCTGACAATCAACACGTTTTTCAACACTTTTGGTTTTTTAGTACCAGATGCTGTAAACCTTTTGAAAAGAATCCAAAAGGTCATACATAGTAATGTTGTGTCGCCTAAGTCTATGTATGTAGTTTTTCAAAGATTAGGTTTTGCTATTCAAAAAGGTTTAGCGGTGCAGCTTGTTGCCCGTCTACCTTTTATTCATGTGTAATTATTTAACAATATATTTATATTAGAATGTAATAAGTCTAAAGGATTGGTCTGATTGCAAGTTTCTGTCTTTGAGTCTTCTATCACATAGGTTTCCGCTACTTAAGTGGCGGAACATCCTTACCAGACAGTCCGTTACTTAAGTGACGGAGCGATGGTGTAGGGTGTTTCGTAACCTAAGCAGCGAATACCTCTGTGACAGGAGACTCAAAGACATTGAGTAATCAGTACAATTTTGTTCAATCATTATTTTTTTATTAAAACATAGACACAAATTTTGTTATTAAAACATAGTACAATTTTGTTCAATCATTATTTCTTATACTAACAATAAAAATTCACTTTCTTATTATGAATCTCCATCTATCTTTTATTCATTGCTTTTAGTTTTACTAGACTACTACCCGTGCGATGCACGAATTATTATGTAAAATATCATATATATAATTTAATTTTCGTATAATAAAAAAATATAAATAATTTTTTTAAAAAAACATATAAATAAATTGGTACTAAAATTATGCAATATATATAGGATTACAATGAATAATTTAAGCTTAAGGTTTGAGAAAAATAATAAAAGTAATGATAAAAGTAACAAAAAATCATCAAACAAAAGACTTAAGATTTGAGAAACATATATTTTAAGATTGGAATAAATAAAAGGAGTTCATAGTCAATCCTAACACATTGTTTTTTAAAACCAAAATATAAAAGACGTACATAGCGCAAAAAATAGACAATAACTAATAAACAATATAAACCCTTTCAAATCTATCTCTTCTCCTAAATTAGCTTAAAACACCATAATTATAAAACATATATAAATAAACATTCAAAGAAGCGTCTCTTATAAAATACTTTTCGATTCTTTTCTTCAAAAAAATAGCCAATGTATCAAGGGTGACCTCAACCACATCTGAATCAATTGAATCAAGCAATATGATGAAAGATGTTGTTGCACAATCAAAGAAACAATTATAAGTATCAATGTTGATCACAAAAAAATTAATTGAAACATAAATATTCCAAATCACCGAAAAAGATAAACACTCACATACATGAAGTCGTCAAATTATTCTTAACTCTCATCTTATTAACTTTAAAAAATGGCTAAAAAAATATCAAATTAAATCAAATAATCCAACATCAAATTTATAGTTCATGACAAATGATAATGGCTATAATAGCAAAAAAGTGTTGAGGAACAATTACCATTAATAAGCAATTGATTTAAATAAGCAATAGCATGATTGAACAAATTAGTAGCCAATAAGAAGTAATTTCAATATAAAAAAATGAACAAAAATCCAAAAACCAAATTAGAGAAGTTAACAAAAGTAAGAAATAAAAAACATTCAAATCTTATTGTAACTACTCCCACCTTTCAAATAAGCAATAATATAATTGAACAAATCAGTAACCAATAGGAAGTAATTTTCAATATAAAAAGAAAAGATAAACAAAAAATTTAAAACCAAATTAAAGAAGTTGAAATAAAAAACATTCAAATTTTATTGTAACTACACTCACCTTTCAAATAAGCAGTAGCATGTTTTGAACAAATCAATATCCAATAGAAAGTAACCTTCTATATCAAAAAAGATGAACAAAAAAACAAAAAACCAAATTAGAGAAGTTAACAAAAGGAAAAATTAAAAAAACACTAAAATTTTATTGTAACCACAATTACCTTCATTTTTTAAAGAGTCCCTCTGTGAAAGAAGAATTGCAAAATATTAGAAAAGAAGATGCACAAAGAAAGATGAAAAAGGAGAGAAAAATAAAAACGTGAATAGGAAAATTCTGACAGGTTTAGGAGATATAAATTCATTTAATTGTGTTGTGCAGGTTTAAGAGGGAGTTTAAGAGAACATTTGATCAGAATTAGTATAAATAACAAAATTAGGTTTAGGGTCAAGTGGTTTTAGTAACTTTCCGATTTTCCCGATTTTTGACCGGTTCCTGTTCGCAGCGGTTTTATGGTCCAATCCAACCAGTCGAATCGGCCGGTCCGGTCCGATTTTCACAACCTTGATCTCAACGGCTAATTAAATAAACTAAACAGCATACTCTTGTGAAATTTTGTCGCCGAAGCAGAGATTATAGGTTTAGTCAAAATTTTCAACAGGTACGCGAAAGCCCCGCATGCATAGTTCCAATTTCAAGTATGGACCAAAAAGTTTTGCAGGGTCTACGGATTTTGGCTTGGGTCCTGCCGGAAGAATTGGATCAACTGCCATGTTTAAATGAATTACCATTGAATCCTTCGGTTAGTCATACCGTGTCCAATAATTAGGACACAAAAAATGATTCGTCGATTAACATATCGCACCCAACCATGTCACTAAACAACACCGATATGTATGGTATGACTAGTCGGCGAAGGACTATGCGGTTCTTTTGCCGTCCATTATTTAAGTTTTATGGTGCGCAAGTAACTCTTAGAGTGACAAAAGTAATATTTTTTTTTTTTTTAAAAACACATTCTAATAAACAAAGGCAACACATAAATCCAGGCCCAAAATAGGAATAATCTCTGGAGGGGGTGCAGAAAGCCAACAGCTGGTGTATTAAATTCTTACAATTGCAACCATACTAGTAATTAGTAAATATTTAACGATGAGGAATGCTATATGTAGCGAAGGAATTTGATCACGAATTCACGAATACTGTCTTTGCATTTATTTCCCAAGAAAATAAAAATAGAATGCACCGCTTTGTCACACAACTGCACTTGGTCCACCGCTTTGTGATACAACCTCCACTCCACATCTCTTCAACACTTCTCCTTATGGTAGTACACAAAAAAATCATTCATATTCAATTATCTTTTGTCTCCTCCACCCATTTGCACAAATCGGGTCAAAAGTGACCCGTGAAATACCCAACTCATTTGCTCATTACAGGTAAGAAAACTCAACAATACTATATTGGTTAATATTAGTTAATATTAGTTAATTGATACAATTAATTCCAAATCATTAACGTATCAATAATACTATATTGGTTTAACACAATTATAGTACGTTAAGATTATGCAATTATTTCTTACCTTAAGGTGAAAGATTCTCATCAATGAAAACTATCTTCCTCTAAAAAAAAGGATAACAAGAAAAAATAATAATATAAATGCTATGCATCAAAATTCACAAAGTAAAATTTTTCAAGTCTTTAAAGAAATTCTAATTCTAATAATTTATTTCATCACAGATTGGCCTCTAAGATCATCTATTCTGTAGATGTAAAACCTCAACATGTTGTTGCTTGAACTATATAATTACTTTCCTAGACCACCTCAATGAACATTTTCTCAAAACTTTTTCCTCTAATCAATTGATGAAAGCACTTCTTAAGCTGAAGATGTTTGATCTTTGGATGATTCTATCACTCTTGTTGCAGCTCCTGTTTTAATCAAATGTACAAAATGGTTAGAATTATATAAGATTAAAAAAATATTCAAAAAATATATTAGTAATTGATTATTATATACTAAAGTAACCAACCAGTGCTAGAAATTGAAGTAGAAGGTGAAATAGTTCCTGATATGCCAACAACATCATGGAATTGTGTCTTTTTCACATATGTTATTGGAATTAATTGTCTATTAAGGCCATAATAGGGTTGGTAATATGCTGCTGGAATCCAACGATATGGAAATTGTGGTCCACCATATGCATTATTATAATAGCTCTGCAGAGAAGAACAAAGTTTAGACTCATTAATCTAAAGTTGATAATGAAAAATTATTTGAGAGAAAACTAACCATTTCATAAATGTCTTGTGGACTATGGTAACCAGGTTGAGGGTACCTGAATTTTAACATTATTTAGCATATGACAAATTTGTAGATAAATTTGATATATATGAAATAGTGACACATACTCTAGACATGACACTGACATCACTAATAATAATTGGAAAAAAATGAAATATTTAAATATAATCACATGTATAAGATTATGTCAATGTCATATTCTTCCCGAGAAACGGTTTAATATGAAGTGTTGGTGTACATATGTTGTCAGGTTGCATCAATGTTAGATACTGGTCAGGATACCTGACATGGTGGTATGACATGCAGTAGTGTGGGCTATTTGGAAAACAAGAAATGACTTGATTTTCAATGCAAAAGCGCCGGTTATGGATGATGTTTTTCATGGAATTAAGATGCACTCATGGAAATGGTTGTGTGAAAAGAAGAAGGGGGTTTGTTGCTCTTTTTATGAATGGACAACATGCCCAATGGATTGTATACTAAGATAGTTGTAGGCTTTGGTCTTTGGGGGTGTTTTGTGTCGGATTTTTTTTTGGTTCGCTTAATTTCTAGTTTTGGGTCAAATACCCCTTGTACTTAATCCCGAATTATGGGTATAATACCATTTGTACTTTCTTCCCATTGAAATATATATATATAACCTCTCTTTTGCCGTTAAAAAAATAAAATAAAATGTCGGTGTTACATAGCCTATTAGTACTTCTAACATGTTTGAATTATGTACCTGTAAACTGGACAAGGAAATGCATATTGAGGTACATGTTGATTGTAATATATGGATGAACCTTGATATTGAATTGGTGCATTAGTCCATGAAGGACTATTGATTTTCTGTTTTCCTATAGGAAAATCATAAACAGTAAAATAAGTCAAATGTGAAACCAAATAATAACATATTTGTTTCATTTTATTATCAATTTCACATGCAAGACATATAATTATATAATATAAATCAGATTTACAAGTAAAAAAGGTACGATCAAGAAATTTTAAAATTAAACATATTGAAAAAAAAAAAACTATCACCTGAATCAGGTTGTTGAGATGCAATATTACAATTAGCTCTTCTTCCATCAATCATAGGATTAGGATTCTGGCAAGCAAGTATTGCAGAATTTGGATCCTTGAAAGTAACCTAAGAAGCAAAAATTAACACAGATTAAAAATGATTAATCTCTACAGTTGCACGCAGATGATATCCGATTGACGTAATAAAAATGATTAATTAGAGTAATATAAAAAAAAAAAAATTAGAAGTAAAAAAGTGATTATTACAAAGCCATATCCTTTTGATTTTCCAGTTGTTCTATCAGTGATGACAACAGCTTCTAAGATATCACCAAACTGATCAAAATAATGTTTGAGTGTGTCTCTTTTAGTCTCCCAAGCCAATCCACCAACAAAAATCTTAGTATAAGTTGTGTCACCAACGTGTTTAGGAAACACGTTTGGACTCATCATATTGTTTTGCCTAGTATGTGACATCTCAAATCGATTTAAAAAAGCACCTAATGAACAAAGAGACAGAGAAAATGAGAGAATAAAAAATAAAGTTTGGTTTGGTTGTAAAGTATGATGAATAGTGGTACTAATGATTTATCAAAATTTTCGGAGAAAATCTTTCACTAACAATGTGGTATAGTGATTCTCGTTCCTTCTAGTGAAGACAGGACAAATAGTACTTGATTTTGATACTCATAATAATATTTCCTCAGATTCTACATCAAAATATTCCCTTAACAAGAAATTTTTTCAATCAATAGTAATAAATGGTTGAATATGTCTCGGGGAGTAAAAAGTCAAAACAGAGAAACAGTGGAGGGTTTTTCCATCCTTTGCTATGATATTATGGGAATGGGAAGGCTGAGTCTAGGGTGGGAAAGGCCTCTAGGTCTCCTATGATGGGAAAGTTATGTGAACCATTGGATGAGTGATATTCCACAGATTTATGATGCACTATCTGTATTTTATCTATTTCTTTTCTCCCTTTTCCCTTCATCTCTCATCTCTCTGCATCTTTCTTTGTTTTTAGTTTAGTTCCTCCATTGTTTCCTCCATTGTTACATTTTTTTACAGGGCCATATACCACACACAAAACCTCAAGTTAAAATCTATAGAAATAAACAAGAGCCAACTAAAAGTGGAACAACAAGCACCTGCAAGCTACACACTGCAAAAAATTAGTAGAACACCAGGCATACATAACAATAACAGATGAAATCTAAAAAACTTAAAGCTTCATACCCATCAAAAAAATGAGAACAAAATGAAGTTTCAAAATATTTTTTATTTTAGTTGTTTATTATCTTTTTAGAATTGTTTAATGACTTTAATCCAAATCTCTTGAACTTAAGAAGAAATCAATTCATTCAATGACAAATTTTGCTAAGATAAACATTAATAAATTATAATAGCAAGAATTAATTTTATTTTTTTTATGTTCTTTCTCTTTATTGATCTATGAACTAAGTTTCCTCATGTGTTCTTCTCCACCATTTTTTCTTTCTACAACCATGGTAACTATTATTGTTTTCTCTCTACAATAGACACAACCATTTTTCTTCTCTTCTTTCTCTGAATTTAGGTGCGGATTAAATTTCGAACAACCCACAAAGAAGAAAAAAAGAGGTTTAACGAAAAATTGAATCTTGGCAAAGATGGAAATAAAGATTCTAACAGTGGAGAGAGACAATAGGAAGAGAGAGAAATTAAAATAAACAAAAGAAAAAATTATGGGTTAGGATCAAATGACACCAAAGTGTCAAACTTAGTAACATGACACCTCCGATAATTCTTTACCAGATAATCGTATTATGAAATTCACCGTTGGATTCAAAGTTATTATTATATAGATCATTTTTATGAAATTTAACATCAATCGGAAATCATTTGATGGGTTAAAGAGAAGGATCAAAATTAACGGTTTTGACGAAGTTTTGTAAGACGTTGATTTTTATGCTTCTCTTGACATATCAAATGATTTCTGATCGATGTTAAATTTTATAGACATGATCTATATAATAATAGCTTTGAATCCAACGGTGGATTTTGTAATACGATTATTCGATAATGAATTATCGAAGGTGTCATGCTACTAAGTTTGACACCTTGGTGTCGTTTGATCCTAACTCAAAAATTATATAGTGTTGGAGGTCCATAATAATCCATAGCAATCTAACGGATGATATTACTTTCCCATCATGGGAGACCTAGAAGCCTTTCCCACCCTAGAAGGAGCCTTATGGGAATACTCATCTGCGCATTAATTGATCAAGACCGTTTGATTTGAAATGAATGGTCGAAATTTTAGACTATATGAAATTTAGATATATGCACCGCATAATTAGAGCTGTTGGATTATAACAGCCGAATTTAAAATAGTGGCTAATTGTGTGTTTTTTTTTTTCTGTCTAGTACTAGTTTAATAGTTAAAATTTTATATTTTAAAGTGAATAATTGGTTGCACCGGAGTTTGTAAAATAACTACCGACAATCCTTTTTTTGTTTTTTTTATATTAACTCTTTGGCTTTTGGAGGAATGAACCCAATAATTTAAAACTCGACCACGAGCTAAATAATGCTAAATAAAAAATTGTTATGGAACTCGAGGGGTTTTCCCGTGTCCATGATCCTAGTAGTGTAGTTAAAATTTTATATTTTAAAGTGAATAATTGGGCGTATCGGAGTTTGTAAAATACTTTCGACAATCCTAATTCTAATTTATATTAACTCTTTGGTTTCCAGAGGAATGAAATTCAATAATTCAAAATTCGACCATAAAGTAAATAAAATATGGCAAAAAATGTTATCGAACTCGACTTCTTCCGTGTCGACAATCCTAGTTCAACTAACAAGTAGATAAATTTGTGAACATACTATGGACCCATTTGGATTAACTTATTTTTGAACTTATGCAAAATAACTTAGATAATTAAATAAGATTTTATGTTAATTTATAAGTTCACACTAACAAAAATTATATATTTATAATCTATTTTATCATAAACTACCTTGATAAATTTTTAGTAATATTACATTAAAAATTATTTATTTACATAAGCTATTTTGCATAAATTCAAAAATAAACTAATCACTCTATTAAAAAAAAGAAGCTAATCAAATCGGACCCTACATTGAGACTATATCTTCTTATATTCTCATGTGAAACTCTCATATAAAATAGGAGTATTGTGGAAATCAGATGGTAATGCGTTTCGGGTAGTTAGTTAAATTTAGTGCATAACTGTTTCATTTTATGTTTTTTTTAGTGTGCAAATTTGCTCATATTAAAAAATTTAAAATAGTAAATTTATATTGTAACTTGTGTATTTTGTATTAAATATATAATTTTAAATAAATAATTATTGTTTTCAATAAAAAATTATTACTTTTTGTTACTTTAACATGTGCAATATTACACATGTTAGATAAACCTTTATTTTATAGTATAGTATACGTTTAACTTTACATATTATCTTTCCAACTTATCTCAATTTATCCAACCAAAGTTACGCGTATGTGTCTGGCAGTATCTAGGGGTGGGTAATGGGCGGGTATGAGCGGGTTCGGGCTCAAAGTCGTCACCCGGTCTAAACCGTAGAGTCAAAAAGTAAGGCCTAATTCACCCGAAAATGAAGAGCGGTTTCCACGGGTTCGGGCTTGCGGTTTAAGCGGGTTATTGGGCGGTTTGAAACGGTTAAACATAAAATAAAAAAAAAAAATAAATCCAAAATTTGGAGTTTAGATCAAGAAAATATGCAACCAGAGATGAGAGAATCATAAATCAAACACAAAAGGAAAGTCTTCGAAAGACTAAATTGACATAAAAAGTAAGAAAAAATTAAAATCTCAAATAAAATTAAAAATATATAATTTGATTTCAACGAAGTTAGACAAATAAGATGAAGAATGACCAAGTTTTGCGTTTTAAAATGTTTCATGATTGTTTCAGTTTACATGGGTTTGAGGTGAAGTGAAAAAGTGTGAAATGAGACGTGGGAAGAATTTAGATTCAGCGTTTTAATTTACTCGTGCGGGCGGGTTCGGGCACCGTCGGTCCAATTTCCTCTATCCGGACTTATCCGTACCAACCCAATTCAAACCGAGTTTTTCAACCCGCTAACCCGCGACCCATTATAAACCGCCCAAATCTCTAATTTTTGGGCGGGTTTTGTTGGGTTCAGACGAGCTTCGGTTTTTTACCCACCCCTAGCAGTATCTGACTGTTTAACAGCTTTCTATTTTTGTTTTTTTTTATTAACAAGAGGGCTTACGCCTGATTTATTTATGTATTTTGGTGACTATAAGAGTTATTAAGTTAGTTATTAGTTTTAGTTAATTAAGAATGAGATAAATTATTAATTACAATAACTAATGATAGTTAAAAGGACTAATTGATTAGGATAAAGTTGATTGGGCTTATGGTGTTATTGGGCTTAGGTCCATGAGTATTAATTAAGTAAGAATGAGGCGTATGAGCGGTGATTTTTGTAGAGGATTAGGTTAAATCATGAGATGAAGAGAGAGAAGGTCATAACATTTTCATAAGAAATGAGGTAAAAAGAGAAAGTGGGTGAAAGAAAGAAAGCTTGAAGAAGAAGGAGTTAAAGACAGGACCGTCACTGAGATTTTGGGTGTCTTCAAGTTATAATTGGTACCACATTTTTTTATAAGTCATATTTATAAAAATATATAATATGAAAGAAAAGTTAAAAATTATACTTTCAATTATTATAATTCTTCCGATAACTTTTAATTTTTCAATTATACTTCTCATATTCTCATATTTGCATATGCTATTTTGCGTAAATTCAAAAATAAACTAATCACTCTATAAAAAAAAAGCTAAACTAATCATTCCAAATGCAGGATGCAAGATATTCAAATACTAATCAAAGTTCAACTTACTTGATATATTTTTATGCTGAATTGTGTTGTTCTTTGAGTCAAGTAGTTTTTTGCTTGATATATTTAATTATTTCTTGATATATTTGACGCAGTACGGAAGCGGGGACGGATCAGCAAGCGCTAATCCTAGGATATAGGTTTCTTGGAATCCACCAGGTAGAGAATAGCAAGCGCTAAACTCTAGAAATAAAACTGGAATCCACCAGAGTATAAAATTTGGAATCCACCAAACTTGAGAAAATTCTCTATAATTTTATTGAATGAAAAAGTTGTCTCTCAAGGTTACAATTGAGTCTTTTAAATAGTAAAATAAACCTAATAATAAAAAATAGAAACAAATCTGTTTTAAAATAAAACCGAATTTCACAATATATATCTTTCTTTTATTATAACTTAAATCTAAATCTAAAAGATATATTTGTTTTTTTTTATTCTAACTTAAATCTAAATCTAAAAGATATATTTGTTTTTTTTATTCTAACTTAAATCTAAATCTAAAACAAATATTATTGAAATCAAAACAAACTAAAAAACAAATAATAAAATAAAATAGTATTTGCTCCTGCATCAGACTCCTCTTCTTATGAAGAACTCGTCTTCGAGTTATATTCTAATAAAGAGATGCCTTTGTTCGGAACTCACGAACACGAATACCAGGATCGAATACAAAAGTCTGTGTAGAACTATTTGACGGCCGTGTAGATGTGCCATACATAAGTCTTTATTACAATAGAACTCGAGGACGAGTTCGATCTTCATAAGAAGAGGAGTCTGATGCAGGAGCAAATACTATTTTATTATTTGTTTTTTAGTTTGTTTTGATTTCAAAAATATTTGTTTTAGATTTAGATTTAAGTTAGAATAAAAAAAAACAAATATATCTTTTAGATTTAGATTTAAGTTAGAATAAAAAAAATATCTTTTAGATTTAAGTTAGAATAAAAGAAAGATATATATTGTGAAATTCTGTTTTATTTTAAAACAGATCGATTTGTTTCTATTTTTTAGTATTAGGTTTATTTTACTATTTAAAAGACTAAATTGTAACCTTGAAAGGCAACTTTTTCATTCAATAAAATTATAGAGAATTTTCTCAAGTTTGGTGGATTCCAAATTTTATACTCTAGTGGATTCCAGTGTTATTTCTCGAGTTTAGCGATTGCTATTCTCTTCCTGGTGGATTCCAGGAAACCTATATCCTAGGATTAGCACTTGCTGATCCGTCCCCGTCCCCGCTTCCGTACTGCGTCAATATTCCTATCACAAGAAATAATGGAGTTTTTTTATTTGTTATCACAACTTCACAGGTAAAATAACATAACATTGGAGTGGTGGTCTCTGTTAGTTTTACGGTTAAATTAAAAATTAGAGGAACAATTATTAAGCGGCAAATTCGCATGTTAAAGATCTTTTTTTTTTTTGTTGAAAAAATAAAAAAAATGTGGGTCAGCTGAACTTCGTGATAATTCGTGAAGTGATTTTCGTTGCATATAGCAGCACTCAAAATTAAATTGAATATTTATTGAATAAATTTTTTCTTTTTTAATAAAGTAAGTGTGAAAAATGTTTATCTTATCAATATTTATTATTTTTGAAATGATATACAAAATTTTAAAAGGATTAATGCTATGTTTGGATTAATGGAATGAGATGAAATAAAATGGGAAAAGATGAAATAAATTAATGTTCTATTGTTTGGATTATAAAAATAATAATGAAATATGATGGAATAGATTCCATCACATATATACCACCATTTTACTCTCAATTTTATTCCATCCAATTTGGAAAATAAATTAAGAAATGTAAATTTTTGCCGCTCTATCATAAATTATCCAAATACGGTATGATATATTTATTCCATTCCACTTTATTCTATCCTACTCTACTCCATTCCATTGTATTCCATCAATTTAAACAGAACCAAAAGTTTATAAACCAAGGGAGTATCAAATTCTTTTATTGATTATTCAAGGAGACAAACTTTTTTATTTAGTGACCAGACACATATGTACCATTTAAATATATTTAAAGTATAGACATTTTTAAATTTGTCTATTGCTTGAATGATTTATAATCTTTTTAGAGAAATGTGTGTTGAATTTAAGAATGATTTATGAATATTATTTCAAAAGTAATTTGAAGACAATCATTAAAGTGTTTAAACTTTAAATAGACTATATTATATCTAATGGATCTAATAAGTAACAGATTAAATAAAACTAAATAAAATTTATACAAATAATTATACAATATTTACAAAAATGTGGATATCTTTTATTTTTAAAGTAAAAAAAGAAGTAAATGATAAATCATCTGCAACATTCTATACACATAAATATAAAAAAAAGGCAAATTCTACGGTACAATAGACTAATCCTAATGTACCGGTACAATATGTTTTCAAATTAATAGAAAAATGAGTATATTTTAGAAGATTTTTTTTTCTATCTTATAAAATATTATAATAACTAATATTATTCATCAAAGTTGTCAAAAAAATAAATTTTAATTTTTTTTTTTAACTTTTATTATTCATAATAGTGAATATTGAATTTTTTATTAAAAAAATATTAAAAAAATTAGTATCATGTTTATAAAAAATGAAATTGTGATTTTTCTTATGAAATTATGTTTTCTAAAATATAATGGTCAATAAATAACTTTTTAATTTATAAAAATTAATGTTTATTTATCATTTTAAAAATTTAGTGTACCGGTACATTAGAATTTTACTAATGTACCGTAGAAGCTCCCTAAAAAAAAAAAAAAAAAAAGAGATACAGATAGAGAAAGAGAAGAAGGGGGCATATATAAATTTTCTCAAGTACAAAAACAAGAAAATAAAAACATGATAAAGCAAAGAAAAAAGAAAACCAAGCAACCATCCAGAGTATGAAATCCCACTCCTAGCGCAGATAATGACCGGTTTCCCTTTTTTTTTTTTTTTGCCCTTAAATCCACCTCTATAAAAGATTCCTCGCTATCAACAGCACAATTCTTCATATAATTGATTGTTGCCGTATTCTCTTCCTCATTAGTATATAATATATGTGCAACGTTACCTAAGTCACTCCATGAGGATACACATTATACTAGTTTATAGGAATATACTAATTTTGTATGTCAATTAACTATTTACTTTAATTAAAGTTGTGTTATTTTGACATCTTAAAATAGACAACCACTTGACAACTTACTCATAATGCACGTAATTCGAGACATAATAAAAAATTGGAAAAATAGATGAATAGTATAAATAAAAGTTGTCTACAACTAATTGGTTGTCAAAATATCATTTCTCCTTTAATTAACATCATCAAAATTTGATAGGCAACTGAAGGGGGTTAGGAAGGTGGGATGTCAGCAAATTCTAAATAAATTACTAAACAAAAGAGACTTTGTGGATTTAGAAAATCTTTGTCTAATTATGTTTTATCATATGGGACAGTGACATTTTATGTTGGGCCCAAGGCTACCTACTGGCACTCAAAGCAAAAAACTTTGTTTAATGGATTTTGATATTGCATAATTGGTAAGCAAAACCTCAAACAATTGGTAAGCAAAACTCTCCATATGCAAATATCTTTTAATTTAACCAAAGTTTTATATTTGATATCTAATTTAAGCATGCAACCGTGTTAAAATTCTTATGGAGAGTTTGACATATATCCATTTAAGTTCCAGAAAATTTGAAAGATTAGTTTCTCCAGTTGCGTAGATGATACCTTTTACGCAAAAAAAATAAAGAAAAGAAAACTCTTAACAATTAAATTTGTATAAACATGACTATTATACACTAGTATTTTACAATTTTCAAAGAATGTAGTTGTTGATTCTCAATTGTATATTAAATCTCATCGAAAGTAAAGAATAGGATTTTGAAAAGCAATTTTGATTGTGTCACAATTTTTTTATATTGATAAAAATTATAGTCGTGTGCGACCTCAATTGCAGTTGCGTTGCAGTTTCAACAACATAATCTTGCTATCCTGGATCGATCACCATTTGGTTATGAACTTCTTTATAACCTTTTTTTGTTACAAATTTGTGTTTATAACTTAATTTATATCATACATGTATTTATTTGCATGTACATAATATATGGTTGAGAAATCCCTTTTGCATTGGAGCACTTGCAAGTCTCAACTCAAAGAGTATGACACACTACTACACTAGGCACGGTTACATGGTCAATTTAAAAGTGGTCATGAAATATATATACATGATAGGAGTAATTTAGTATTTACTGAGGAAAAATAATCATATAGCTGTTAGAAGTTAAATTATGTCTATCTAAAATCTAATAGAAACAAAATTATAAATGAAAGTGCAACCTATTAAACTCTTGGGCATTGTATTACCTGAACCATATCATATATTATCATATGAACTTCATTTGTTACACCACTGCCTAAGCATGACACATAAATTAATCTTAATTAATCTTTTTCCATTCAACTTCATTTGTTGTGTTTTGATAGTGTCTATGAAACAACTCTTTTTATTTATTGTCTTTGACATCACAAAAACCATGAACCGATGCAAAATGCAATATAAATGGTTCAAAACTAAGATATCTCAAAGATGAATATAAAAGGAACAAAAATATCTCTCTCAACTTCATTTGATTGTAGAAGTTGTTTTTTTAGCTCCACCAAATTGGGACATTGATATTTGATAGTTTAGTTCAAAATAAAAGCAAGCCACCCACCCTATCATCATATTCATGTACAAAAGAGTAAAGTTGCATATTGGTCTAAAGATTCTTAAAAAATACTAAGTTAAAATGATCAAATGCAATTTCCCCACTTTCCACTAACCGACCTTTTGTGCATGCGTGTGGACAAATATTCCATGTTCAATTCTCAAATAACCCTCATTCAATTTGGATTGTATCCAACAACAACCACATTTAAACTTTCTGATCAAGATCAAGCGGTATATATTTCATAAAATTTAATTTTTATGTAAGGTGAGAATTACTTTTATTGACTTTAATACCATCTTAGAATTGTAAGTTGAATCTAATTCAACCCTATAAAATCGGATCGTAAGATGAAAATTGTTTTTACTTATAAACATATATCCAGGTCCTCTCGCAACCGAATATGATTCTCATTTTTTTTACTTTCACCACCTGTTCAATCTGGTTTGAGGGTCAGTTCTACATCAAATGGTTCCAATCCTCTCTGATTGCAGTTGCGGAGGATCGAACCGTGATCCTCCTACCAAGTTCAGTGTCGATCACCACTAAACCAACTAACAATTGCTAATGTCATCCTCATTTTCATTCTTTCCCTACTCCACAAGTTTTATACTTAACTGAAAAACAGCATTCAACTCCACTCCACACGAAACAAACCCATCTATTTTTAAAAAAGACCTACCACACTATTAGTCACTAATATATATCTCACTTTCTTTACCTTAAATCCCACATAACTCACAACTAACTTGCAATTTCATCTTTCTCTTTCCCTCACTCATTAAACTCCTTTCATTTTATTATTACCACCATTGGTTCCAATTCTATACTTATTTCAACAAAAAATGGGTAATTATCTAGCCCTTTGTAAACCAATTTCAGGATCTTGTTACATATTTGATACTATGGAAAAACATGTTAAAGTTGTTAGAGTAACAAAAGAAGATGGTAAGATACTAGAGTTTAGTTCTCCAATATGTGTCAAGGATATATTGATAAATTTTCCTACTAATAGTATTGGTGTTACAAAGAATGCAACAGAGACTTTATCACAAGATGATGAATTGAAAGGTGGAAAATTATACTACTTGATTCCACATAATAAAGAGGCAGAATCAGAAGGTGGAATAAAGAGGATCAAAGTTTTGATAACAAAGAAGCAGCTTCAACAGTTAGTGACAGAACAAATTTCATTACAAGAATTATTATCAGTTGTTAAAACAGATGGTGTTAATTTGAGATGTGATAGGAAGCCAATATTGGATTCTATACCTGAAGAAAATGAGTAACATAGAATTAAATATTAATATTTGACTAGTTGTATTTTTTTTCATTTTTATTTTTCTAGCTTGTTTAACCTTTTGGTTCCCTTTCTTCCATGTTGTGTTATTGTTCTTTTTATTTTTATGTGGAAGATATGGTAGATGTTATTAAGGTATTTGTTTTCTTTTCCATTATAATTAATTAAGGACTCACAGGAAAAAAACATGAATGTAAAGGCAGACATATAACTTAATATGAAATATTTAGTTGGATATGTGGTTTTACAGTTTACACTTGTGTTTTTATGTTATAATCATGCTAAGATATGCACATATTAGTGGAGGTTATGATAAATTTTCATCATGATATCATATGAAGTGTATGCTTGATTTCACTTTTTTCTTGGTCAAGGTTTGATTTCACTTTTTACTTAGTTAAAATTGAGGTGTAAAATTAATTTTGATTTATTTGAATGTTGTCTATTAATTTTTGACCATAAATTTATTTCTCAACCCACATAAATATATGTTTGTTTAAAAAATTGAATTTGCTACATTCAACATCATCATAAATTCATGCATTTAGAATATCGATAATAATCTGATTGTAATCAGACAATTCAAATAAAAATAAAATTTACTATTTAATTTATAATTTAAAATATGAAATTTGAATTTGAACTAGCCGATCTTGATTTAGTATTCAAACAAAAATTACTTTATATTGTCATAAATCAATTATGTTACCAAATCTTTAAACTACACAAGTGCAAAACACTCTCAAGGCAACAAATTACAAGTGTCAAGCTTACAATCACCTAGAGCAATATCCTAGGTGTACAAGATGACAAAAATTTTACTCCATTTGGCCAACCTTTACAAATCTTCTTTCCCTCCTCTTCTCATTCAAATTTTGATGGGCTTAAAATCAGAATTTGCTGGCCCATTGTTGTAACCCGTCCCACATAAACAACTCCAAATCTTATCTTAATCTTATCTTATCTTATCTTAATCTTAATCTTAATCTTAATTATTATAAATGGTAAGTTGTGCTACCTTTTAAAAACTTCACTTAACCCTAATTTTTTCTCTCCTAATCTCTCTTAATGACTATTCCAACTACTTCATTTATATCTGATCAAAATTTGAATTTCAAATCAATTCTTATTCCCCTATGAGTGCCTAGAATATTCAAGAAGCTGTTATTATTCTCATTTAGCATTGCCACATGTTTCTCTCACACAAAAAGCAACACGTTATTTTTTTCTTTTTCTTCAATTCTCTCTCACCAACAACACGTTTTTTTCTTTCTTTCTTTTTCTCCAATTCATTCATCTTCTTCTCAAAACTACACACACCATAGTGAGGTTTATTGAAACTATACCATTTACCACCATTGCTACTTCTCTCTAAGATTCTAGCTAACTCCGGCTAAACCACACAAAACGAAACCACTATTTTGATCCCCCTCTTCTTCCTCAATAAAACCCCTATGCTTATTTCATGATCTGGGCGCCTTCCTCTGGCAACCACCGTGACAGAAATCACCTCAGCCATGCCGGAAAACTTATCTACCAGCCACTTCGCCCCTTTCTCTTACTCTTGGTGAGTTTCCTTTCTTCTACTTTTTCTAAATTTGCGACCTAATATTGGGATATTTTTGTGTAATGTTTTGTTTACCAAATTGATGTTATGGACTTGCAATTATAATTGTGAGTAATGTGTTATGAGCTTTGATGTGTGAAAAATTGATGTTGGTTAATTGGAATTGAATATTAGCATTACACTTTAGATGTATCATAGTTGGCGTTTGATTGAGTTTTGTAATGTAAAATTTAATGTTGTAACTGTATGCTATACTCATGATGTTGCCACCATATTGAGGTTTCCATCCAAAGGTGTTAAATGAATTGCTGAAAGTTTTATTCTTTGCATACCCATGTATGAAGTTTCAGACTTTTAATTTGGAGATTTTAATTTTATGAACCAATGAAAATGTTATTATTTTTAAATAATGTTGTACTATTGTAGATTAATTTTCTTTGTTCTTCATTGTGTTTTGGTCTTTTATGTTCTTTAAATTGTATTTTATTTATGACTTCTTATTGCGGTTTATATTGATTATTGTGTGGATTGCAGTGAGGTTTTTCTGCAAATTTTTTATGTTCTTTAAACTGATTCAAACTCGGAGACGGAAAAACTACATGGAAACAACACCTCCATGACTGTGTTTTGCCCATTAGGTTTTAGACTTTAATATTTTGCTTCTATTGCAGGATTGGGAAGAATGGAACCTATGAGTGGTGATGAAGTTGATATTAAGTAAGTTGATGAGTATGTTAACTCAAAGTCTCAAGTGAGTGACAATGAAGAAGATGAGGTAGATTAGTTCATTATTTTCTTTAATACTTCCCCCCTTCAAAATTGGTTGTTTTCAATGTTGATTAGTCTTCCAAAATTTATCTTTCTTTGTTTTCTTGATTATTTGGTTTTGGAAATTATAGTTGGAATCTTTTAAAGTTGAAGTACTTTGATTGAACTCACTGTTTCGACTTTCCGTATACACCGTCTCTTATGTGTGTATAAAAACAAGTGATGAATCATTCATTCTCTTATGTGTGTACAAAACAAGCCACAAATCTCTTTTTGGTCTCCTCTTCTTTTTCATTTTTTATGGAGCTGGTTTTTATCTTTCTCTTTCAGTTTTTATTTTTCCAAATTATTTGGATATTTGTTCTTAATTTGTGATTGAATTAAGACATGGCTCTTTTTTTGTTGTTGATATAAGACATGGCTCTTTCATTTTCAATTTCAATTGATTTTATACCTGCAATCTGAATGCCTCACAGAACAATGACTTAGAAATTTTGAAATTTAAAATTTTGCTTCTTTCTAGAATAGATAATATTTACAAGGCTAATTAATGATAACACCTATTGTGCTTAGCAAAAAATGATAACATCTATTGCTATTTAATAGGACTAGCCAATTATGCAATATGTCAGCTAATTAATAGGAGTTAGTTGGGAGAATGATAATTGCTCATTAAAAGAAAGAAGTTGCAGCCCTGTTTCCATATGTTTGCATCATTCTTAACAGTATCCACAAACTCTATTTACAATACTCATATCAAACCAAGCAACCTTCAAAATCCTTGCTTCCATGACATGTAAAAAGAGATATGATAGCAATTCTGAATACCTTGATATGAATTGTAAATTAGGCTTTTGGATGTTAAATGAATTGTAAATTTATATTCCTCTTAATCTTTATCTCATATATTAGGCTTTTGGATGTCGATAAACTCAGGTAACTAGAATAATGTCATCTTTCTTCCATTCTCCCTCTGTTGGCTGAATCGCTCCTTCTCACATGGACTTGGTTTTCAATTTTGGTGGTTTTTGCATGTGTTAATTTGGATGAATCACTCAAGCTGAACTTATTCCATATTGGGTTTTGTTTCTTATTTCTTCATTTCCATATTGATTTTTAATAGGCAGAAGAAACCATGAAAACCTGCTTTAACATGTATTGAACAATACAAGAGGCCAACTGAAGGAGTATCAAGGTTCGCCTTTAATTTTCTGTTGACTATATCATTTGGTTTCCTTTAATTTTCTGTTGACTATATCATTTGGTTTCTTAAGGTATACATTGAACTGAAAATATTGTACTTCAAATATTGATGTTCAAGTATAGTAATTTTTTTCAACTCTTTGGATACATATTTAGAACGTTCGCACGCGTTCATAATGTTAAAAATCTAAATGCGATTTGATTAATCATATTTGTTTCAACTAGCATCTTAATCGCACACTGTTAACACTTCATTTCTTAATTGTTTGTGAGATCAAATGTGTCTGTTTTAGCCGAAAAAAAAATTAGAGCATTTTAATTGCTTTTGTATACAACTAACTGATAATTAGTTAGCTTTGTAGGAACTGAAAATAGACTCTTCATCCTTATATTTTTCTGTTATTTTTTAGCAGCTTTGGATGTGTATTTACAGGTAAGTCTAAAGGTTTTGGAAATGGTTGACTTTGGTCTGTCAATGTCATTTAAATGAGACAAATGGAGCATGCATAGATCATTGTAATTGACACTAAGATATTTACTGTTTACAACATTTTGATTCTATTGACATTCCAAGTCTTCCTCAAGAAGATGCAGAATCGGAATTTCTTACTCCGAAGAAGCAATTCTGAGAAGGTTGTTGCACAAGAATTGATGAAACTCAAAAGGATACCAAGTGCTAAGAAAGTTGAAAGAGAGAAAAGAGTTTCCACATTGATGGCTGAGGTGAAGAAAAAATTAGAATGTTCTTGAAGCATAGTGAGTTTTAATCTGACATGAAAGAAATATGTGTATATGATAGTACTTCAACAGGTTCATAAGTTTGAAGAAACTCATATTTAAAGATGGATCAACGTAACATAGAGTCATCAACAAAAGGGACGTGCTCACCACATCTCAATTACTCTTATGATATGGCCATTGCATATTCATAGGTGTGGGTTGCCATGTAATTTAGCATTTTAATGGAGTACTTTTATTTGTTAAAGTTGACCCTTGGTATACACAAGTTTTTATGAAAAGAGGTTAGTGGGTTTTAATGTGTATGCTCTTTCCCAAATGAAGTGGTTACCATGTTGTTGCCTTCCTCACATTCTTTATAGATTACAAACAATTTGATATGTGTTCATAGGTGTAGTGACACATTTTCAATACTAAAAAATTGAAAGGCTGAATGAGAATTTTTTATAGATTACAAACAATTATTGATATTTAATCTAAGCTTTTAATTTGAAGTTGTGTTTGTCGCTCGATATGTTAATGTTAAAGTTAAAACAATCTTTCAAATAGATGAATGCATGTATATAATTTGTGGATTTATAAATGAAATTGTATATGTTGAGTAACCTAAGTTGTCTATCCTATTATAATTTGATTGGCAAGGAATAAATATGAAGTGTACTCCCAAGTGGACATGTAGGAACAAATCATATTAAAATATTGTCACACTATATCATATGAAGTGTACTATTATATTTTAATTGCAATTTTTATCATAGCAATTAAAACCCGTGCAACGTACGGGTCGGAGTCTAGTGGAATAAAAAAAAAAGGAGTGTAGTTGTTGTTTGGCGAGAAGCACGCGTATGTCAATCACGTTCTTCAACTCCTGATTTGGGTAAGTTTGCATTGTTTCAGAAAACACAAAAACTCTCTCATGTCTGATTCATGAAACTTCTCCCTCTTTCACATGTGGTACAAAAAAATTTGATGCAGAAGCATGCTTGCACGTCGTTTTCCAAGTCAGATTGGATTACTTCTTTTGGTGAACACAGAACACTGTATTTTGTTTTCTTCTGCAACTTCCCAAAAACATCAGTTTGGAATCAATTTCAAATTCTCCCTCTCTTCAACTCATGGGTTTCATTTCAAATTCAATTTTCAAATTCAATTCTTCTCTATTCATATCTCTCACTCTCTTTTTTCAGTTTCGTTGAAGCCCCTCTCCTCCTTCTCAGCTTCACATCAAGGAAAAGAGCATGATAGATTGAATAACAAATTAGAGTAAGTTGTAAGGATAGGTTTCAAATTGCTTTTCAATCCCTTCTTTATTTCATGATTTCATTTCATATTCTGATTTTTTTTTTTGGGGAATGTTATTGTTTGTTCAGGTTCATAATTTACGGTTTGATTGAGTAAGTTTTCTGAACTTTAATTGATTTTGTATTCAGCTGATGTTTGGGATTTGAATATTTATGTTTTCCTTTTGATTTTCATTTCAGAATTCAATTTTATCAGAAAATTAGGGTTTGTTTTGATTATTAGAATTCAATGACCAGAGATTGTTGTTCATGAATTTGAGGAATAAGGTATGTCTTTCTTCTTTGAAATCCCTAATTTTCTTCAATGGTGTTTTTTATATCTGCTGATCAAGTAATCCTCTTTCTATTCTATTTTTTAAAAATATTGTTGCTTTGTTGTCATGTTTATTAGGATTTGTTTCTATCTTTAGTTAAAAATCTGTACTTTTATAAGTTGTTAGTGGGATTTAGAGGGTTTTCTCCACTCCACTTCAATATGATTGATTTGTTTTTATTAAATTTCATATTTTTTGTTTGTTTTTAGATTTGTATCCATTTTAATTTATTTTATTTGTTATTTGTAAACTTTAATTGAGAAAAAAACCAAACTGATTTACCATTCCTCTTGCTTCTTGCAAATGTGTTTTTGTGATACTTTTACTTTTAGTTTGATATCGATAGAAAGAATTATTGCCATTCTTTGAATTCCTTACTTAAGTGAGAGTTGATGAGGTACATAGCTTTGATTGTATTTGAAAAATCTCATTTGATTGTGAAAGTGAGCACTCAAAGTGTTTGAAGAAATTTCTCAATATGAAAAATTGATGGCTTTGTGGTCTTATTTTGTGTACTTTTTTAAACCATCAATTGTATGCAATTAGTTAGCTTCTACATCACCAACTTTCATGTATTTATAAAAATGATGTCTTTTTCATCGTATTTTTTTAATGATTTATTTAAATTTTTGCAGGAACTTTCATCACTAACTTTTGTCTTCTAATTGATTGGATATAGTTATAGTTATTTGTAGTAATTGATTTTGAATGAATTAAACCCTTAAATTTGTAAGCACTGTTTCATATTTTTTTCTTTTAAAATTTTGGAAGAGGGGAGGAACAATAGAAAAGAGATAGTAGGAGTTTCAAGTTTGATCTTGGATAAACCAATGGTGTGTGACTCATGGGAGTTGTGATATTATTAATGTCATACCTTATCAGTTACTACATGTACTAATGTGTCACTAAATTCTTTACTACCAGGTGTATCTTTATCTTCTTGGATGTACCATCTACACCCGCTTTGGTTTTGTAGATTCATTTAGACTAGCAACTGATCATTGCACACCCTGTTTCTCCCAATCCAATAGTTGTCTTCATCAAAAGTAACACTATTCGATATTATAACATTTTGAGTCTTCACACCAGGACTCATAGAAGCACTCCTAAGGAGGGTTAACCAGATGAAGGATAGTTCATTAGTAAGAGATAAAGGTAGACAGAAAAAATGTTGGTCAAATTATCAAAATAGATATAGAGTTAAGTGGTTGATCATTGAACTTAATTCATAGCAGGATACTGTTGATCATTGGGATGTTAGTTGCATTCAATTTGGATTGTCTAGCTGCATGAATCAAGTGGAATGTACAAATTATATTTGAAGGACTAAATTATAGTTTGACCTATTGTAGTGCTCTTTCAACACACTCTACAGTTGTGTTTTCTGCTGTTTGTATCTGCCTATTTCTGGTGCTTCTCATCTTTTAATGTGTGATAAAATTGTATTATTTGGCAGGCTGCCGAAGTTCCGTTAGGATGTTATCTGGCTTCCGTTTGGTCCTCTCATGTAAGCCATAATTCGATTTTGCAGTATGTGTCTGTTTTTTGTTTTGTAAGCATTAACTAAATTTGTGAATTGCTTCAGTGCGTCTACAATCTGTCTATGTGGATCACTTACTCATTGAGTCATAGGAGTATATGGCTTAGATTTTCCTGATTTGCAGAAGATTCACTGTGATTCAATAGAAACAATATATCTCTATACCAAAGGTAAGCAATGTACAAATTTGTTTATTGTTTTTGGTTAGCTATCATGTTTAATTGCAAGTTTGTACTATTTCTTTTGTTAGGTAAGAAAAAGTTAAAATGTTTTAGGCACAAAGAAAGTATTGCAGCAAATTATGGGTGGAGATTGAATGAAGATAAACAAATAGATGTGAGAAAATTAAATACTACGAGGTGACTTTATTTGAGATTCTATTAGATGTGTTTTGTAAATAAGCAACAATCTCATTATACATGAGTTAGACTTTTGTTAACATTTTTTCAAGTCATTTATAGTTTTTTTATAAATGTAGTTTATGCGATAGTAAAGAATTTTGGTCATTTTTGTAATGTTTCTTCCAACTGAGTTATATTCACGGGGACAAACGACAATTGTAATTCGAAAAGCTTTTATATATTTTGAAATATATTTTGTTACTATAAATATATTACGGGGACAAACGACAATTGTAATTTATCCAACCTTTGATATATTTTGAAATATTTTTTGTTACTATAAATATATCACGGGGACAAACGGCAATTGTAATTTATCCAACCTTTTATATATTTTGTTACTATAAATCTATCATGGGGACAAACGACAAATGTAATTTATCCAACCTTTTATATATTTTGAAACATTTTTTTTACTATAAATATATCACGGGGACAAACGGCAATTATAATTTATCAAACCTTTTATATATTTTGAAATACTTTTTGTTACTATAAATATATCATAGGGACAAAGAGCAATTGTAATTTATCGAAGCTTTTATATATTTTGAGATTTTTTTTGTTACTATAAATATAATATATACATTGCTCATTCTGTCGCTAATTATAAACTTTTTTCTATTTTTTTGTCACTTAATGTAAGATCATTTTCAAAATCAAACATTAATTAATAATTTCTTTACAAAAAAATCTTTATATTTAAATATAGTTGAAAAACGTAAATCGTATTTCTCATTTTAAAATTCAACATACATTAATGATTTCTTTACAAAACTACATCTATGTTTTGACAAGTTTGTTACTGAAATATTTATCTTAATACAGTAAATTTTCCATAGAGAATATTTTTTAGCTCCCACTAAATATTTTTTTTGGATCCGTCATTATTCTTCCTGTTGCACCCCGTGCGGTGCACGGGTATAAAAACTTACAAAACACTCACCAAATATATAACAAGATGAGAAAGTAGACATTTGAAGATATTAAGAAAAGTAAATGATCTTATTTAATTTATTTAACACTTTCTAAAACATAGTTACACAATAACAAAAATGGAAAAGCACACCCAAAAAGACACTACAAAAAGCCTTAACATATCACTGAATTTGAACATCAATAACCTTGTGTTCAACTTTAGTCTTAGGAACACTAATATAAAGCACACCATTTTTCAACTCAGCCTTAACCTTATCCTTCTCACAGTTAACAGGAAGCTTGAGTCTTGTATCATAAGAACTATAGCTCTTTCTTGACCAAGAATCTTCTTCACCACTTTCCTCTTTCTTAACATCACTTTTTATAACAAGAACATCATCCTCAACTGATACTTTAACATCTTCTTTGGAAAGACCAGGCATATCAAAACGCATTTTGATTTCTTGTTCTTCATCTTTGATGTCCCAAGGAACACGAATCTCGCCACCTCCAACTCCAAGATTTGTTCCGGGAAATGTCATCGCGTCTTCGAAAATTCTGTCCATTGTGTCTAGCATTTGACGCATGCTCCTCATAGGTGACCATGGATCCAATAAACCTGTAATATTCCACATCACAAGTTAGTATTATTAGTAACATGGAAAACAACGAACAAATACTCTAAGTTTTCTTCCGAACATATATGTCTGATGTCCAACACGTGTCAGAGTGTTCAGACACACATCCATTTGAATTCTAAATAACAAACACTTTTGTTTTCTATTGTAATTACATGTCTGATGTCTGATATCTGGTGTCCAACACGTGTCAGTGTCTTTTAAAAAAGAAAGGTAAACTCACTTACCAAATGGTGAAATGTCGATGGAACTACCTCGGCGAGGCTTCCTCTCTACGGCGGTACCTTGATTGTCTTTGTTAACATGTTGAACTTCAACAGAATTGTCTTTGTTATCATCATTAGCTTGAGCTCTCACTCTTCCTAGTCCTAGCCTTGGAAATTGTCTTTGTGATCGAAATTTGGCCATGCAAGGTGCAATAGTATTGTTATGTGTCTTTGCAGAGTACCCTGTTTTTTGAGAAAGCAGAGGTGAAACAGTTGTTGACAATGACACTGCTTGAGCGATAGTTATTATTATATGAAAATATACAAAAGAAAGAAATGAGCAATGAACAATGAGAATTGGTTGCTAGCTAGAATGAGTATTTGCAATTGTTGATGATGAGAGTGGGAAGTGAGAGTTATGAATATATATTAATATATAGAGTTGATGTGAAAAGTGGAGAAGGGTCTTGAGAGTTTGAGAGAAATTGTGAATGTTCTGGACACAATACTTGTCTTTTACGATGTGTTTTTGTTTTTATCTTTCACTCTCATAGTTTCTGGAATCATCATCAAAACTCATTTCACATCATCACTAGGGAACAAGGATGTGAGTTATTTTTGTTACATTTTTGAGTCTTATGTTCTTTTGTTACGTTTAAGATATAGACCATGTTTCTTCAAATTTTCGATTCATTATATTAGCTAAAGAATTATTTTGTTCTTTGGAACAGTGCCACTTGGTAGCTTAAAAAAGACAAGCATAATTTACATTTTTTAACAAAAATGAGAGAAGAAAATTAAGAGATGTTCCGATTTTAATTTGAATTTTAGGATTGCTGAATAAAAATATCAAATGTTTCTACTTTCTTGCATAATAAATTTTTTTAGCACAATTATTTTTGGGCTTGATTTACACAATAGAGTTAGGCACAACCCAAGTTAGTGGTCCAGTTTGGATGAGTTAATCCGATTCCAGTTTGATTATACTTCATCTCATCTTAATAATTAGTCAAATTAAAGCTATTGGATTTGGTCTACTGGTGAGAAATTTGGATAATATGCATAAAGTCTTGGATTTGATCATTTGTTCCATTGTAAACAAAAAGCTAGAAAATTATTTAAAAAAATATTAGTAAAATTAAATAGATTTAATTCAAAGTTGAAATAAATACATTTTTATTTTACTCCCTCCTCCCCAAAAATATTAGAGGAAAAACACATTTTTCATGCCCCAAATTTACTATAAGAGAAAAAAAATATTTATCTTTTTCAAGATTTTATTTTGTTTATTTTAATAAAATTAAATGTAAATAACACTTAATTTACTCTCTTTTTCAAGATCATTAGCATTGCGTGCTTGTTTGTTCGCTTTTATCAAATCAAGATCATAGTCGACTTGCATTTTGATAAAAGGAGTTTGAATTTTTCAACGAAGTTAATCATTTATTATTATTTTTATTTTAATTACTGTATATTTAATTTAATATTGAATTAAGATTAATTTATATCCGATTTGTTAAAATTGATTTATGGATTATTGGATTTTAATTTTTTTTTATCGTATAAAATGAAAAAGTAGTGAAAGATAGAGAAAGAATTATACGATGTCTAAAATTGTCTTAAAATAATACAGCTGCTTAACAAAAACCATGTTGGCCCCAAGGCCGACTCAAGCGTCAAATGATTTAAGTTAGGGCTTTAGGTCTCAAAATTGTAAATTGAAAAAAGAATTTTCTTAGTTATAAATGTTTCTTTTACTCAAATTAATTTTAAATATATAATATAACAAATTAATTATAAATGTTAGGCTAGCTTATTTAGTTATAAATATATAATAAGTTTTGTGCTATTTTAAATTTTAAAAGGCTTCATTATAAAATGTATTTTAGGTCTCTAAACATGTTGGCCCATTAATTTGTCAAAATAAAGATTCTTGCATTTGTCAAAAAAATAAATAAACTACTACAGAACAACTCTAGTCTCTTCATTTTTTTTTTTTTGGATAAGTAGCTCTTGTCATTACTTGGTTGTATTGTTAATGATACTCCTATACATGTATATGATGAGAGTGGTTATAGTACATAAGTTTTTTCCTTAAGCATCATGTATAAATAATGAAAATTGCTTAATGCACCCCTAGATTGTTCAGCGCACCGCCAGATTTCTAGCGCACCCCCAAATTTGCACTATAATCTGGGGGGTGCACTAGAAATCTGGGAATGTGCTAAGTAATTTTGGGTATTTATGCACGGTGCATAAACATGGCTTATGCACCGTGTCGTATATGATTGCTTTAAAATTGGACATGCCAAATTATTAATAGTACTACAAAATAATATGATACGAATAATTTGAATAACTCCATAATTAAAATTTAGAACTATATCATAAGCTATATCTATATCTATACTAATATATAAAGGGGATACAAATTTTTGGGATGATTTTTTTATTATTCCAATTTTACCCTTAAAAAATAACTTCCACATAAAAATAGATTTTCAGTTTTTTTTAGTAAATATTTTTTTTTTCTTAATAACTAAGCACAACTTCCACATAAAAGTAGGTTTTCAGTTTTTTTATAGTAAAAAAAAAAAATTTGTCTTCTTAATAACTAACCACAACAAAAAAAGGAGATTACGTAGTTATCAATTAACAAAGTCCAATAAAAAAAGAGATTAAGTAGTTATTTATATTTGCACAATACAGAATATCGATCACACACGAAAAAAAAGAAAGAATATCGATTACACAAACGGGCACTGGCGGCTAGTACTCATAATTAACACCTCCATGGAACAGAGTTGTTGGGGCTAATAATTTCATGGATATCCTCCTTCTCCGGGATATGGACTATAACTGGGAATTTGCTCTTGGAAAAGTTTTCGCCCTGCAAAATATATAAAATTAATTGAACCATAATCCAACAAGAAGAAAAAAAATTAAGTAAAAGAGATCTTGATATATAAAAAGTCATATACACATCTTATTTAGATATATATCGGTACATCGCTGTTTGTTGAGATAGATAATTTTAATATATCCAAAAAATAATAAACATTATTTATGAACTTAATTATCAAAATTATTTATTAGGTACTTATATAGCCATTTACAGAAATCATCTATGATTAATCCCATATTCCATATATATGCATATGGTTATATTAAGACTAATTCTATTATGGACCATTAACACATGTGGTCCATGATGGACCAGTACTTTTCACTTTTTCCTTTTTAATCCCAACCATTAGATGAAACATGTATATTGAAGCTATCATAAAATTAAAACACTGAATAATATCTCTTTTTTACTATCTTTCCAATCACTTGTCACTGTTGTCAGTATCACAGCATCTACGTCTAGTCCTCGCACTGATCTCTTCCATCCTCACTTTTTTAAAAAATTATTTTACCAATTTTATTTAGTATTAATATTTTATTAATAAACTAGTTTAAAAAATCAGTGCATTTATACTCTTAGGGTGCGTTTGGTTGAGAGAAAAGAAAGAGGGAAGAAAGAAAATTACACATCTTAATAAATGAATTTGGACTAACATTAGTATAAATTCATTCATTAAAATGCATAATTTTTTTTTTTTTTTTTTTTTCTTTCAACCAAACGAAACCTTAAAATAAAAACAAGGCTTCCTCCCTTTTTTTTCTTCAACGTTATACTCTTTTTGGCAAACTAATAGTATTTTTTTACAGATGGGTCAATTTTTTGCATTTAATAAATAAAAAACAATTGCATAGTCAATTTAAAGAAAATGCAATGATAACCCTGCCATACATCTTAAAATAATATATATTTTATACAATATTTGTGTACAAAAAATTAAAATAAATATCTTAAAAAAGTTAATAAAGATAAATATTTATTTAATTTGAAATAAAAAATTGATGTAAAATAAAATTAAAATGTATGACCGGATACAAATGTCTAAATTCTAAATATTTTAAATATTAGTTTGATATAAATTTTATTATTAATTAAGAATGTCATTTTATGTCATTTTACATTTATCAGCTAGTTGAACTATTAATTTTCCAAACACTTCAATTAGCTTATCAGTTATAAGCTACAAGTTATCAGTCATCAACCATCAACTATAAGCTATAAGCAATCAGCTAGCTTATCAGTCATCCGCTATTTTTACCAAACAGAGATTTAAACTGGTTCATATACTTTTATTTCATAATTAAATTCATTATTATATTAAGACAGAAAATTTATTTTTAACAATATTTAAAAATTTAATAAAAAATATAAGCGAAACTATTGTTCTCTTACTTGTAAATTTTAATAAATCAATAAATTTGATTTTCCCATATATATTTTTAAACAATTTGTAAAAAAAATTAATCCGGAAGCTTACTAGATAGTTAGAATTCCATCTTGAATAAATGGAGTGTCCAATGTTCAAACTCCGAATCTTGCATATAAAGTGTGACGTTATTACCAACAGAGCTAAACTCGGGGATTAAATAAATTGTAATTAATACGTTCTAATATTCAAATTTTATTTAAAAGATTTTAAAAAGTTAATAAAGTATTTCTTGATTTTTCTTGTTATTTAAATTTGATATATCATACTAATGTAAAAAAGAAAATTGAATAAAGTACTTAGAAATATGTTACTAATATTTTAAAATATAACTTAAACTATTATGCAGTTTCTTGTAAAATTTATTAAATAATTAAATTTTGTGTATTTTTAAAAAAATTATAATTAATTTTTTGTAACTCTTACTGTTTTGGCAGATGTCTACTTCTCTTTTTTTTTGTATCTCTTACTGTTTTGGCCCATACGCGAGTTCGCTGGGTTGCGCCTGAGATTGTTGGGTTTTTGTTATGATAGTTTAGAGTGGATCTCGTGCATTCGTACGATTTCATTGAATTTATTGAATATTTAAGTTCCTCGATATATGAAGGTAAAAAATTTATTTGGAATAAAATATCGAAAAATTTGTTGTGAAATATTGTTAAAATCCAAGTGAAACTATTATGCTCTTTCTTATAAAATTTATTAAATCAATAAATATGTTTTGTTAAGATTATCGTCCCATGTATATTTTAATTAATACTTAAGATATATGTCTCATTTGTCTCCTATTATAAACTTATTTTTAAGCACAGTTTTATATTTTTGAAAGTCTGAAATGACATGTCAATCTACTTAAAATTCTATTTATATGAATTTCTTTAAAAAGAAGACAAATCAAAGGAATTATTTTTCATTTTCATAATTAACATGATCTAATTTTTCTAACTTTGAATAAATAATTCAAATTTTATCAATAAATACATTCAATATCACCCAACTGAAATAAAAATCAATTATGTATTCGAAATTCAACAAGGTTCAGTCTCGTCTAGTAGGACTAATAATTACTAAGGAATTCAAATTTCAACAATCTAACAGTTTCATGTCAATTAGTTGGAGTAATTGTGTCTTATTAAGTGACCTAATTCACATATGAAAGGACGGTGAAGTTGCAACTGATTTTACCAACGGTTACTAAAAAGTATAATTTTTCTCAACCTGACAATCTAGTCTCACTTAATTGGAATAACAATCACGTGGAAAATATGAAATTCGACAATCTAATAGTTCAATATCAACACGTTGGAGTAACAATCACTTAAGAAACCTAGTTTGTAATTATATTGAATCTCAATAAAGAATTCTAATATTCTCGGTCCGACTGTTGAGTCTAACCTAACTAGAACAACAATCACTTGAGAATTCAAATTTTAACCATCTAATTGTTCAATCTCAATTAACTAAAGTAACTACGATGACATAAGAATATTCGTTCCAATGACAAGTTTGTGAACGCGTAAATTTTGACAATTTAAGGGTTCAATCTAAATCAATTTAAATAACTTTGACTTAAGAAACTTAATTTAATGAAATCAATTATTAATTATTAAAACTAATAAAACCATTCTTTTAATGTAGTTTAAGATTAATTGATTAATTTTATTAAAAAAAGGATTATTGATTAATTATTTGTAATTAACCTATGTTAAAACAAATTTAAACGTTTTGAATTATTTGTAATTTAGTTAAAATAATTTTTTAGAGTTCTTTAAACTTAATTATCATTATTTTATTTTATGAAAAAAACAAAAAATCATAAATAAAGAAAAAATTAATAGATTTAGAAATGAAAAAAATACACCGTCAAAAAAAAAAAATGCAAACTTGCCGTCCGCCGCCGCCTTACCTTGCCGAGCTCCACCGCCTCCTTCAATTTATAGTTGATTTATTCAACTTTGCTATAAATTTGTTGTTTGTTCAATGATTTTATTGAGATCTTGTTCGCTGCAATTTATCCATTCAAATTTGCTATAAAATCCCTAAATCCCTAAATGTTGATTTTTAGGACTTTGCAATGGAATGGATCGGTGGATCTTGTCATATTGATTTTTGCAGATCTCGTAGGTTCCATCCACTGCATTTTATATTTATCATTCTCAATTTTTTTTATCTAGAAAATTTTAAATTAAAAAAATAAAGGCTTAATTAGTCTCTAAGTCCCTTAAAGATTTTTTTGGTTTCACTTTGATCCTTTAAAAAAAATAAATTTCACTTTAGTCCCTTATTGATATCTCCGACAGTCAATATGGTCATTTTCGTCCATTTTTTCTCGGAAACTGTTAACTTTTGTACATATGGTAAAATAGGTTGTTATGTGACACATGTACTGAAGTTAACGCTTTTTGAAAAAAATGGACGGAAATGACCATATTGACTGATGGAGATATCAATAAGGACCAAAGTGGAGCTTATTTTCTTTAAGGGACCAAAGTGAAACTAAAAAAGTCTTTAAGGGAGTTAGAGACTAATTAAGCCAAAAATAAAACTTAGATTTTCTTTTTCCATTGAAGAGTTGAAACAAAAGTCTAAACAGATAAGATGTGGAGGCTGACGAGATGTGACAAAGGAAAAAAAAAAAGAAAATACATTTTATTGAGTGATGGAAGTGTATAATAATCTTTGTGCACTTGTTTCATCCAATGGTTAAGATTGAAAATGAAATTTTGAATACTAATAGTCCATCATGGACCATTTGGTTAGCTGGTCCATGGAAGCATCACTCTTTGATTAATCATGATTCTCACAATTTTAAATTAAATTATACTCATAATTTTTTTTATAAACCAATTATACTCCTAATTAAACAGAAACATACCGAGTTTGAAATTGGATTGGGCAGCATTGACCATCATAGATGACATGAGTAATAAAAGTATTGCTAAAAAAGCAACAAATAACTTCAATTTGGAGAGAGCTGCCATATTTCTTACAAAAATAAAATCTATATATGTAGTTATTAATTGCAAATTTGAGGATGAGAAATATACATATATCACTTAGGTACGTATTTATAGAGAAACAAAGATGTTCAGAAAGCGTGTTATCATCCATATTGCTGACTAATTCTTCCTCACACTCACACACATACAATAGTAAATATTCTTGTGCATTACGGTTAACTCATGTGACAAAAGTAATTAATTAATGGGAGCTTCTAATTCTAATGTACCGGTACATTATGTCATAAATTAATAAAATAATGATTGTTTTTATTAACTAAATAACTATTAGTCAATTATTGTATTTTAGAGATAATAACATCACAAGAAAAAAATAGAATTTCATTATTTATAAGCATCACACTAATTTTTTAATATTTTTTCAAAAAAAATTCAATTTGACTATTATGGGGAATAAAAATTTAAAAAATATCAAATTTTATATTTTTAACAGTATTGATAAATACTATTTGGTTATTATAATATTTTTAATAGTAAAAACAATAATTTATTTTAAAAAACATCCATTTAATTATTAATTTAATCTCCTAATGTACCGGTACATTAGAAATTATCTAATGTACCATAGAATTTCCCTTAATTAATTGGTTAGTTTGTCACATCAAATTAATTAATTAAAAGTTCTAAATTAACTGTGACAACAAACTGTTCAATGTTTAATTCATCAACGGGGTCAAAACATATATATTGCTAGAAGACGAATTCACAATCTCAAATGACACATATATTGTTGTAAACTTTAATTAGGGTCAAAACAAAGAAACCAATATATGTGTACGTGTTGATAGTGATTTGTATTTATTGTCAAAGTAAGATGATGTTAGCCTAAAAAATAGTAGACGAGGATGAGTTGTATATTATGTGATCACTTTTGATTTGAAATGGTCAATACAATAAAAGTCTTCAATTTGTGTGTTTTAGTCGAAAATTTGTCATGACTTCACTCAAAGCTGTCAAGTATTGTTGGACTGTGTTATTTTGTATGAAACTGTATGATTAAATAAATGTTTACAAGAATTGATTGATGATACTTATCTAAACCAAAAAGATACAACATGCTAATGATTTAAGACTAGCAAGAGATCAGTATATTTTTTACTCAAATATTGAAAATATGGGAGAGATCAAATTACACCGGTGTAACATTTAAGTAATGTATGACCGCTCAATAACGCTTTAACATCGTTATTACTTTACCTTTTTAGTCACTACTATTATCCATATACGACTCATTTTGCTCCTATGTTTACATATTCATCATTTTTCTTGTAGTCTAAAACTTTGTTTGATGAAACATACAAATTCTAGTTAAAGGAGGCTTAAGGTGACGAATTGAAAATGGTAGATCCATTAAGAGTTTACCATTATGTATCTATGGATAAGATCATCTAATGATATGATTTTCAATAGCAATTTGGTGCAAGACATTGAAGAAATTAAAGCTTGTTCACTAATAAATCATATAACTCGTAGAACATCTTTAACGTGAGAAGATCATTTAGTAAGGATGTTTAAGTTATATTTCTTGTAAAATCAAGATTTCAATATGGAAGATATTAAAGAATTGCCTCTCTACGCGAGAGAGAATGAATCTAACAAAAAGGCGTAGATTTCTCGAATCTTTGTCCATTTTTTTTTTCTTCGGGCTCTGGCATCTTTTATTCCAAAAATAAAAATATTGTTTTTTTTTTATTCACTTTAAACTATAACTTATTAATTATCGGCTATTTCATAATTCATATCATAAATTTGCTATCCCCTATAAAAAGTGTCCGCATATATAGTACAAAATAGATGTGATATCAATGGTTTTATTCTTTTATAAGCAGCTCTGATCATGATATTACACATGTTTGCTTTGAAATTGAGATGTCAAATTATTCTAACAGTACAACCAAATAATAAGATACAAATCATTTGAATAACTTCAAAAAATATATTAAAAAAAACTAGGGTTAATAGGTCTTTACCCCCTGCTAAGTGAGCGTGTTTTGCGTTACCCCTGCTAAATTTTTTTTTAAGATTGCCCCCTTGCAAAGTTTTTTTTGTTGGTTTCCCTCCTTGAGTGCACTTTTTACATCGATTATTTTGTTCAACCGATTTAAAAAGTTATGTTTTTTAAATCGATTATTTTGTTCAACCGATTTAAAAAGCTAAAATTTCTTGCATCCAAGAGAGAAAAATGGGGGAATCCAAAAAAAAAAACTTTGCAAGGGGGCAATCTTCAAGAAATTTTAGCAGGGGGTAACGCAAAACGCGTCCACTTAGCAGGGGGTAAAGACCTATTAACCCAAAAAACTATATACTATTACTAAGTATTAATTAACACCTCCATTTCAGTCACAGAGCAGTTAGAGCTAATAATGTATTGGAGAACTATATCCTCCGGCTCCACCACCATTTGTAGGATAACCACCTCCAAAATCTTGTTTGAAAAGTTTTCGTCCTGCGTCATAAAAATAAAATTAAGTAAACATTGATTTAATGAAACAAGAAGAAGAACAAAAAGAAGATCATGACATTACTATAAAACATAGATGCATGTATGGTTAATTAATATTTTGAATTAGTATATATATGATATGATTCTCACAATTTTAAATAAAATACTACAAGAAATATGGTTTTTTTTGTAACGATTTTTTTTGTTATTTCGCAGGCTTAGTAGTTTTGCCAGCGATTCGTAACAAAAAAAATCGTTACCAAAAATCATATTTCTTGTAGTGAAATCATATAAACAAAAACATACCGAGTTTGAAATTGGATTGGGCAGCAATAGCCATAATGGATGACATGAGTAATAAAAGTATTGCTAAAAGAGCAACAAATGACTTAAATTTGAAGAGAGGTGCCATATTTTTCTAACAAAAATAAAATCTATATATATTTAGTTAATTGCAAGTTTAGGATGAGAAGTACATATATCACTTGTTGATGAGTATGTATTTATAGAGAGGCATAGATGTTAAGAAGCATCATGTCATCCCCCTTGAAAATGCATCAACTGGCAAAAAACATGCATTCACGTAGTTGCATATTTAGAGCTATTTGATTTTAATCAAACAGTTTAATAAAATACAAATTTAATTTTTTTTTGAAATTTTAAAATTTTCAATTTAAAACTTGAGTCGTCCAATTAAAATCGAACGACTCCATACACACGGACTGTATCAATGTGAGATTTTTCTTGCTGCTGGGAATCTCGATTCTCTTGCTGACTAATTCTTCCTCATACATTACTGAATATTCTTGTGCATTAAAGTTAACTTTGACAAGTAATTAGTTGGGTGGTTTGTCACATCAAATTAGTTAAAAGTTGTAAATAAACTTTGACGATAATTGTTCATTAAATAAACTATTGAGTGTGTTTGATCTGCTAAAAAATAAAGGGATTGAACATGATAACTTCGGTTGTATTATGTTTGATTTCAAAACTGTTCCTGAGACGGGACAAACTGGGTGCCAAGGGACTGGACAAAAATCTAAATTCTTGTTCCGAACCACGGGACAATTTTTTGTCCTCCACACAAGTTGCCTAAAATACCAAAATAACCTTATTCTACAAATACAAAATTTGTTCAACATCTTAAACTTTGTCTTGTGTTTTTCTATCTTGTATTGTTCTATGTTGTTCTATTTTGTATTGTACTATTCTGTCCAGTATTTATATTTTGTAGATCAAATGGATCCTTTTTTAAAAAATAAAATAAAATAAATAAACTATTAGTTAAAAGCTCGGCATTCAACAAAATAATGTAAGACTAATATTGCTAAATGAAGAAATCAATCTCAAACCCTTACATACATTGTTGTAAACTTGAAGGTCAAACCGAAGAAACTAAAAACATGTGTGTTGAATATTGATCGTGATTTGTCTTTTTCAAAAGTTAGTTAATGTTAGTCTAAAAAAAGTAAACGAGGACGAATTGTATATGATCTCACTTATGATTTGAAAAGGTCAATACAACAAAAGTCTTCAACTTGTTTTAGTCGAAAAATTTTCATGACTTCACTCAAAGCTGTCAAGTATTGTTGGACTGTGTTAGTTTGTATGAAACTGTATGATTAAATAAAGTTGGACAGTGTTCTACCGTGCATCATGGCTTAAAGTAAATAAGTTCATACTTAAAATTAAAAGTAAATAAGTGAGAGATTTGAGAAGTTTGAACTCCTATCCAACATATAAAATGCAATATTTTTTACAATTAAGATAGGTTCACGAAAACATAGATAATTTAATATTATAATGGCTTAATTAGTCTGCAGGTCCCTTAAAAACTTTTTTTTCTTTTACTTTGGACATAAAGGACCATATTAACTGACAATGATATCAATAAGGGACCAAAGTGGAACTTATTTTCTTTAAGGGACTAAAGTGAAACCAAAAAAATCTTTAAGGGACTTACAGACTAATTAAGCCTATTATAATTTACCATTAAATATTTTTGCTACTCAATATAATTGAACACAATAAATATAAATTGTAATTCATGTACATTTTTCACAAATTTCTCCCCGTTTTATGTAGTTAATTGCAATTTTGAGGATGATAAGTACTAATCCATACATATATCACCCGGAAAATATCACTGATAAAAGCATCTCCATTAATTGTGATACTACTTTGGGTATCATATATCACTAGAAAATAGCTCTTATGATGTCATATAATACTTATGCAAAACTCATACATATTTTGCTTCAATGGTAATATTACTTTGGGTATCATAGATTATTAACAAGTTGTCATTATATTTAATTTGATATACAAAAAAAAATATTAAATTGATAATATGGTACATTAAATAAAGTATTGTATTATCAATTTTGATACCTTCTATTTCACAAAATGAAATTTCAATGATTAAAAAAAATGTAGATCATTAGTCTATAAAACACTCTTTAATACTTTTATTGGAGATGCTCCAAATATTTTTCTACTTTCCGTTCTACCTTCATCTTAACCTCTAATCCAAATTTCTTTCTTTCTCCCAAAATTATAATTTATTCATTTTTTATAAATTCTTAACCAACTGATTAAGCACAAAAGGGATGACTTAACATGAAAAGAAAAGGATTAATTTCTAGAAACAATATGTTTAGAAACGTGTTGAATCCATTATCCATACATCATGACCGTGGACTAATATAATTCTTACTTAACCGTGACAAAAGTCCTTACTTAATAGGGTAGTTTGTCATATTGAATCAATTTAAAAATCTAAACACTAGCTAAGTAGGCGACTCATACTATTTTGGAGCACTATTAAAAATAAGTTAAATATAATTTTTATATAGATAATTAAAGATAAAAACTATTAAAAAATTCATTATTATATTCTATAACGATGAAAAATTTGAAAATTGCAGTAGTTAAAGTTGGAAACTGAAATTAAGGTTTTTCAAGTAATTTATGATAATACTAGAAATATCAAAAAATTCATTATTGAATAGTGATGAACTAATAGTATATGTAATGATGGTGATTTGTGTTTTTTGTCAACATTAGATGTTACATCTTAAAATAAAAAGTATACAAGTAAACAGATGAGTTGTACATTATCACACTTTAGATTTGAAAAGGTCAAAAAAAAAGGAAAAATCTTCATCTTGTGTGTGTGTACTATGTTGGATTTTGACCAATTCTTTTCCTACTACTACTAAAACCATACTCCAGAGGCAACAACATTAAGCATGCATCAAAGATCAAACAAGTATTTCACTTATAATAATTTGATAAATACTTGCATGCACATTGATCTATACATCAAAGATTACTCACTATGATCCATTTAAGATTTATTTTGCTACTATGTTTCCTACTTCATAATTTTCATGTCATCATTTGTAACAATAGCACCACAGACAAAGATATACTTCTATCTTTCAAATTACAAGTAACTGATCCAAACAATGCTCTATCAAGTTGGAGACAAGATTATAATCACTGTACTTGGTATGGTGTCAACTGTTCCAAACTTGATCAAAGAGTTCAATCTCTAACCTTATCAGGACTTAGTCTCTCTGGTAAACTACCTTCTAATCTCTCCAACCTCACTTATCTTCATACACTTGACCTTTCAAATAACAGTTTTGATGGCCAAATTCCCTTCCAATTTTCTCATCTCTCACTGCTTAGTGTCATTCATTTACCTTACAACAATCTCTCTGGTACACTTCCACCTCAATTGGGTCAACTCCATAATCTACAAATTTTGGACTTTTCTGTCAATAATCTCACAGGTAAAATCCCTTCAACTTTTGGTAATCTCTTTTCTCTTAAGAATCTTTCCTTGGCAAGAAACATGTTTTTTGGTGAGATTCCAAGTGAATTAGGCAATCTCCAAAATCTTTCAAGACTTCAACTCTCACAAAACAATTTCATCGGCGAGATTCCTACTTCTTTCTTCTTCAATCTCTCTTCCTTGCACTTTTTATCCTTAACAATGAACAATTTATCAGGTATTTTGCCACAAAAATTCGGTGACTACTTTCCGAATTTAAGGACACTTACTTTAGCAACTAATAGATTTGAAGGGGTGATTCCTAATTCCATATCCAATTTATCACATCTTCAAGTTATTGATCTTGCTAACAATAGATTTCATGGGCCAATACCTCTTTTCACCAACTTCAAAAATCTCACTTATTTGGTTCTTAGTAATAATTTGCTCACTTCCACCACATTATTGAATTTTGAATTCTTTGAGTCTCTTAGAAACTCCACTCAGTTGGAAATTCTTAAGGTCAATGATAACAATTTGACTGGTGAACTTCCAAATTCTGTTGCTTATCTTTCAAGCAATCTACAAGAGTTCTGTGTTGCTAATAATAAGCTAAATGGAACTATTCCTAAGGGAATGAAAAAATTGCAAAATCTCACATCCTTCTCCTTTGAACAGAATAATTTCACCGGCGAGTTACCATTAGAATTAGGAACACTCAAGAAACTGCAAAGGCTATTGATATACCAAAATAGATTGTCTGGTGAAATTCCAGACATATTTGGCAATTTTACAAATCTTTTTGTTCTTGCATTAGGAAAAAACCAGTTCTCAGGTAGAATTCCCACGAGTATCAGACAATGCGAGAGTTTGAATATACTTGACTTAGAAAAGAATAAGCTTGTAGGTGTCATACCAATTGAGATTTTTCAACTCTCTGGCTTGACGGCCTTGTACTTACATGGAAATTCTTTGAACGGTTCGCTTCCTCCTGTATCCAACATGAAGCAGCTAGAGACAATGTTTGTTTCGGACAACAAGCTGTCGGGGAACATTCCTGAAATCAAAGCAAACGGCTTGAAGACGCTTTTGATGGAAAGAAACAAATTTAGTGGCTCAATTCCAAATACTCTAGGGGATTTAACATCCCTTGAGACACTGGATTTATCATCAAACAATCTCACCGGTTCAATTCCTGAGAGTTTAGAAAATCTCAAATATATGGTCAGCTTAAATTTGTCTTTCAACAAATTGGAAGGAGAGGTTCCTATGAAAGGTGTTTTTATGAACCTAAGCCAGGTTGATCTCCAAGGTAACAACAAACTATGTGGCCTTAACAATCAAGTTATGCACAAGTTCGGAGTCACTTTGTGTGTTGCAGGTAAGAAAAAGAAGAGAAACATTTTACTTCCTATCACACTCGGGATTATAGGCGCGGCTGTTTTGTTCGCTACAGTGATCTATCTACTGTGGCGGCTAATGTCCTTAAAGAAGGAACACAAGGAGGAGATAAGAACTTTTTCATCAATTCCTCTAAAGGGGATGCCTCAAAATATAACCTATGGTGATATTAGGCATGCTACAAACAATTTTTCAGCTGCAAACATGGTTGGAAAAGGAGGCTTTGGTTCTGTTTACAAGGGTGTGTTCAACATCAGCACTTGTGAAAGTCAAACTACCACACTTGCTGTTAAAATTCTGGACCTGCAACAAAGCAAAGCCTCTAAGAGTTTTAATGCAGAATGTGAAACTTTGAAAAATGTTCGGCATCGGAATCTGGTCAAGGTGATTACTTCTTGCTCCAGCACTGATTACAAGGGGGATGAGTTTAAGGCCCTTGTTATGCAATTCATGCCTAATGGTAATTTGGAGATGAGTTTATACCCGGAAGATCTTGAGTCGGGCTCTTCGTTAACCTTGTTGCAAAGGTTAAACATTGCCATTGATGTTGCATCTGCTATGGACTACTTGCACAATGACTGTGACCCACCAATAGTCCATTGTGATCTCAAACCTGCAAATGTCTTAATAGATGAAGACATTGTTGCACATGTGGCAGATTTTGGATTGGCAAGGTTTCTCTCTCAAAATTCATCAGAGAAACATAGCAGCACTCTAGAATTGAAGGGATCAATCGGCTATATCGCCCCAGGTACTTATTTACTAATGAGTTATTTCTAATTTGAATTGTACTTTATATGAATGTAAGTAATATATAGATATCTAATATTTGTGTGACATGTTTCAGAATATGGTCTAGGTGGAAAGGCTTCAACTAGTGGTGATGTGTACAGTTTTGGAATCCTACTCCTAGAGATATTCATAGCCAAAAAACCAACAGATGAAATGTTCAAAGAAGGATTAAGCATGAACAAATTTGTATTAGACATGGATGACAAGCAATTACTTAAAGTTGTTGATCAAAGACTTATCAACCAATTTGAGTATTCAACACAAAATTTCAGCAGTGATTGTAATAGTAGTAGTACTAGTGCGTCTATCGACAACAGTTACAGTGACGGTATTCCAGATTGGATGCACAAAGCTAAGGAGTGCATAGCTGCTTCAATGAGAGTTGGCTTGTCATGTGTATCATATCATCCAAAAGATCGGTGGACAATGAGGGAAGCCGTATCAAAATTGCATGGAATTAAGCAGTCTATACTAGGCTTATGATGTATGTCATATACGAATAAGAATCTGTCAATGTTTGTCATAAATATCATGTGGTTCCTGCGTATAGTGTATAATCTGTCAATGTTTGTCATAAATCTCATGTTCTTCCTTAAAAAAATTATATATGAATAAGAATCTCAAAATAGTTATGAAATGTATTAAAGTGACAAACAAAATAATTTTTCCAGGGTTGAGAATGCCAAATCACATGCTAATAACTTACTGAGAAAGAAAGAAATGAAGCACTATTTATGATACAAAAACATATAATTCAATTACATATAATCCCCTTAAACTTTCACTTTTGAATTCAAACTTAGGGACTTATCATATTTGGACTTTTAACATGTATGTACCTTGCGCGGGGAAGGAACATTTGGTGTACGAAGGACAATCTTTGATACTGAACCGCTCGTAGCAACTAACGAAACAGTTTGACGATTACATGCCCACTAGTACAAATATGACTTATTAATAAGCCTTTTACTTCAGTGGAAACAATACCAGATGCAAAAAGTAATATGAAATACCTTTTACAACTGATTTCAATTTTACCAGAATTAAAAAATACAAAGATATACCCTTTTACATCTGGCCATAATTACCCCAGAAGCAAATGAAAACGCGGTGGCAATCCTGTAATTATCAGTAAAATTGTGTAAATTGATTTTAATTCTGATTATTTTTTCCCAGAGGTAAAAGGTATTTTATCCCTGATTATTACTTCCCCACGCAGCCTCGCAACTCACAATCCTTCCTCTCTCGTTCGACAACCCTAACAACTCACACAGCAGAATCACGCAGCCTCACAACTCACAATCTCTCGATCTCGATCTCGATCTATCTCTCGATCCTCAATCTCTCAATCTCCTTTCTCTCTCTCTCGAACGAACGAACCAACCCTATCTCACTCAAGATTTAGATCTCTCTCACTCACAACGCTCTATCTCTCTCACTCACAATCACTCACTCGTGGTCGCGCATTCGAACTCTTCATCTCCCTCAGTGAAGAATCGCGAATTCGAACCCTAATCTCCAATCCCTTTACTAAATCACAGATTTCAATCCCTAATTGCAGAATCAAGGCTCTCTCTGAACCCTAAATTTCAACTCAGTGAACACGAATTGAAGCTCTCTCTCGTTCCTCTCCCTCCGACTGAAAACGCAAACAGGTACTGATTCTATTATTAAATTTGTTTATGTTTTCTTAGTTTTTATTTCATTTAAAGTTTTAATGATTTTTTTGTCTGGTATAGTTTTTATTTCATTTAAAGTTTCAGTGATTTTTTTAATGAAAAATTACATTATCAATTCCATAAACTTACTATAGTTGTAGGGTTTTACTCCAAAATTGAAATTGAGAAATCAATCTATAAATAAATCTCTGAAATCTGTAGGGTCTTATGTGCACATTTTTCTTGTATAGGTAATGATAATTGATACAAAACAATCATCAATGTCTATTTTTTGTTATTCTGATTTATTTCAGTTGTGTAGAAACTTGTAAGCATATATAATTTTCCTGATATTTTTTGTCTGGTATAGTGGTTGTTTGTTGGAACTTAATTAAATCTCATCAAAGCTGGGTATGTATGTTAATTACTATATATCAGTTTGTTAGTAGTTAGTTTAAAGTTAGTTATCATTATTGCGGGATTGAGCATCCAGTAGCGTTACAACTCGTAGGAAGAGTTTACTGCCCATTTGGGTCCTAGAGGAATTAGTCTTCGCAGTTTCACGTAGAGGATAACTGGTTTATACAAAAAAAGTTAGTTATCATTGTTAGTTGTTATCTTCCCAATTTCATATGGACTTATATGTATAAATAGGATCCATTAAATTTATCAAACTATCAATAATATATGTTTACTGAAGCGTATAAGAAGATCATGTCGATATAGGGTTGATTACGCCGATAGGTTTCTAGCGAAGGCATGGCAAAAATCAATTTTGACAAAAGTGTCATGTTTTGTTTGGCAAATTTTTCAGAATAGAGTAGCTATGATTACTTTGGTTGAGTCTCATAATGTTTATGTCCGGTTATCTCGGTATAGAAGGTAAGCTTCTGTTGGCTGAGAGTTGCTTAGTGGCAAGACGCTAGATCCCATTGTGCAATATTGACGACGTGTTATATGCAATTTTAACCGAAGCCGTGTATTGATCTTTCTACTCAGTGTCTTGCGGCTGTCTTTGTTTTTGATTTCTACTGTCTGCTGCCAGAATTAGGAGCTTTGATAGTTTCTTTAATATTGGCTTTATAGATGTTACGTTTTGCCTTGCCTGCTATGTAGGATTGGTTTGATTCATTGATACTGTAATGAGGTCATTTTGTTAGCCATGATGCATGCTACTGTAATTGTTTGATTCTGCATAATTGTATCGGGTGGACTTAGGTTGGTGAATTTGCACCTCTTGTGCATAATTCACTTTTTATTATTAATAAATTGTTTTGCCTTTTCAATATATATATATATATGTTTAAGATATGTTTACTGCTATTCTTTACATTTCTCTCAACTATGAGTTATATTAAGAATTGTAATATTAATGCCACATTTCTACTAAGCTACTAGTTTCTAATGTATTTTTCATCCTTTTACATTTTTAGCTGTTACTAGTTTCTAAATCATTTTTTATTCTTCATTCTGATTTAAGATGATTAACATGCCTTAAAAATTTCATACTTTTGTTTTGTCATTTTTTCTCTTATATGTGTGTAAGATGTATACTAGTTCTTGATATCTAATTAGTTCTCAAAATTTTCCTATTGTAGAGTTGATTTGACTGTTTGGAATAGGACAAAGAGCAAGTGTGAACCTCTAATTAGCTTGGGAGCTAAGTAAGTTCTCTATAATTCACCTTTACATTACTTACACTTTAAAATAACTATATTTTTCAAGACACATAACATAAAGAGAATATATTCTATGAATTTCAAATTGTGTGTTTGAAATTCTGCATTTGTTTTTGCAGATATCAACCATCTCCTGAGGAAGTGGCGGCATCGTGTGATCTCACATTAATACCATGCTTGCTGATCCTCAAAAGCACGGTGTGTATATTTCTGTATAGTTTTTTTTAAAAGCTTATGTATAAGTTATGTGCTAGTTATATATGTTCTATTCCATTTATCAGGTTGATGTTGCTTGTGGTAAGCATGGAGCTGCAAATGGAATGGGCTAAGGAAAAGGGTGCTTTTTTTAATTCAAAGTATTCTTAAATAGATTGCTATAATTTGACAGATAATAGAATTTGAAATGGATATTGATGTTTCCAATATAGCGATTCACCCATCTCTTGTTCTCTTTGTTCCCTTATCATCCGACTAATGAAACTCTTATCTCTAGTTTGACTATAGCCTATCCATAGTAATCAAACCAAGACTTTGCATATATTTTCATCACATTACTAATGTCTGCAAGCCATATATCTATTCAATTGTTTACTTTTTTCCGTAATGAAACGATAGGAAGATATTGTGCTCAGGCTTATGGTGTATGATGTGATGTGCCTCTTTAGTCTAATAGTAAGCTTAATACCTTATATATTTTCAGATACGTCGATCTATCAACTGTTGATGTGGACACTTCTAAATTGATTATGGGCAGGTAAAATCCACTGGAGCATTATTTTTGGAGGTATGGTTTTCTATACTTTCCCTATCTATTATTCTCTATGGAACATACTGGATGCAATTTAATGAGGATATGCTTTATTCCTTGAATGCTTAAGTTAGATGATTAGATGAATATGTAACTTGTAAGTTGTAACACTTGTGAAGCGATTTCTGTCTATCTGGCTCCAGTTTCAGGTTCCAAAAAGCCAGCAGAAGATAGACTTACTTGGTCAATTTTGAGAAATAAGCAAACAAGGTATTATTCGAGGATGCTGGAGTGCATGCTTTATCAAATGTTTGATGAAACTAACGAAGCTTGAGACACAAATTTAGGTGACTTGTAACAAGCCGTTTTTCAAAATCCAGAAAAGGCATTATATATATATATTTTTTATACACATCAGAGTTACGCATAAAAGATTTTAAATGAGCCGGCATTCAAATATACAAAGAACTCATTACCATAGGTGCTTCGACAAGCAAAGTGTATTCAGGAATAATTACAATCCAAGTCAAAGTATTCAAATACTTACAACAAAACAAGTTGGAATTCTATGCCTAACCCAAAAAGCACGGTGCACAACCCACACCGGCGCATAGTCTAACTAAGCTAAGGCTCCAACATCTCACCGGGGCCCGGAACAGCCACCGTCGTCACCACGACCTAGCCCAACATCTGGGTGGGATGAGCCCGCAAATGAAAGAAAGGGGTCACCACAAAAATACAAGTATGCATATATAATCGGTGCGAAAGATGTACACATAGCAAATTTCCACATACACAAGAGAAAGCTCTTAAACTCAAAAGTAAATCCCACCAACGGGTTTATATAAATAAATCACCAAACCTAATACAGACTTCTACAATGGGTGTGACAACCAATCACTGGTTCGCCACATGCATGATTTTCCGGAAATTAACCTCTCCTCGAAGAGTCGTGGGGTAGGCAAAGCCACACAGAAATATACGTACCCACACTAAAAAGCCACAAAGGGCAGGTGAAGTCACACAGACAAACACTAGGTGAAGTCACACAGACAAACACCAACTCAATAAAATCCAGTCGGATTTGGCGAAGCCACACAGTCAAACGCCCGGTACGTAGGCAAAGTCACACAGACATACACCTAGGCACGCAACTATGAAATGCATGACATATATTCTCTGTGGCATATACAGGATAGTCACACAGACAAAATTCCCGCGTAATCCTATCCGACGCACGCATTCATATATGCTCATGCAACCAACACATAGCCTAAAGCCTATGCACAAACCATCACAACCTACATACATTTTCCTAATCATATGTAAATTGCACAAGTAATTATAACCACGTTCTCATCAACGAGAATACATAAGTATAAACATGTCAAAGCACACAGCAAATGCATAACAGCAAAACCAAACATGTCGTAATCGTTTTAAAAGACGGAAATAAAGTGGAGCCCCTACCTCGGCAAGCTTCCGTTAACCTTTCTCGCGAAATTCTACAATTCACGCTACCTAAAATATAAGCAGCGTAATATCAATAAAACACTCTCAACGTATCCTATCGAAACGAAACTCATTCTCTAAATTCTAGAGGGGCTTAAGGTACTTTCTAACACTCTCGGATAGTGATTCCCAGTTCTCCCCATAGTGATTAAAAATTTACGAAGTTAAATACACTATTTTTGCTATAAGAAATATAGTTTTGTTTCAAAACAAACTAAGAAATACTTTGATTCCTTACTCCAAGGCAATCAATTTTCACATACTAAAACCATTTGAAAACAAACCAAAACTCTTTGAAAATTTTCACAAAAATAAAAGTTTACTTGCGCTACAAGTTACAAGTTTTTTCTTTCAAATAAAATGGCCATAACTCGTTCATTCTTTATCCGATCGAGACGAGCCATACACCGAAATCTTCGTCTCGAAAAGACGGATCAAATAGTTAATTTTCCAGGTCACAAAAACAATTTTAAAAGGGCCTAAATACCCTTTTCAATTTCGGCCAGAATTGAGATCACACCTAAAACATTGTTTTCAAAAATCAAACATAGTTTAAAATACTTAAACCATTATTAATTTCTCAAAAGTGATCAAGCTCTTACACCAAAACCATTTCAAATCAAAGCATAACACTTTTCAAAACTTTACCAATTAACTTGTTTACTTAGAATTCAAGTTACTAGTTTTCTTTCAAAACAAAACCACATTAATTCTTCATTTTAAAACCATGATCATGCCTTCCCATAGGGCTTAAAAATAATTGAAAACCCTTGATCAAGTGCTACTAAGGCCACGGCCAAAATCAAGAAATAAGGCCAACTTCAAAAATTTCCTTTCCAAAACCCTAGTAATAATTTACTAGTTCCCAAAACCATTGATTTGGACAACCAAAATCATTATCATAAGACAACCCAAAAACCACAAGATTTCTCAAGAACACACACAAAATAATTTTTCTTGTTTCTCAAAACAAAATCATTTATCACACATCCATTTCCATAAAAAGCCTTAAAACAACATCATAAACACAAACTCTAAACAAAAATTCATGTTCATGACAAATATAATTTTTTTATCCAAAACCCTAACATGAGATTTTCAAACATGTTCATCCATCCATGGAAAACAACCAAACTAAGCTTAAACATGCTAATCCAACACTCATAAACAACTTCTATGGAACAAAAATAATTATGAACCATTCCTAAAATTTTCCATCTCATGAACATCAATTAATAATCCATCAAACTCCAAGAGTTTGGACAGCAAAGAGAAGGGAAGAGGTTCTAGTTACCTTAGAAGATGATTCCTAGCAATTTTCTCTTGATCCAACCAAACAAGAATGGGTTGATTTGGTGAAGAATTGCAAAATTTCAATGGTGGAAGGACCAAAGAAAACTCACGGCCAAAGAGAGAAAGAATGGAGTGAAGTTTGTGATTTTTCTAAGTCCACAAAGTGACTTCCAAAGTCTACTAAATAATGGTCTTGTTTCATCCTAGCCCTTGGATCAAATAGTGTAAAGTTTCTAAGACTTAATCCTAGCCATTGGATCAATTCTAAGCTTATCCTTCCAAGATATTTTCTAAGCTTCCTCACATCTCAGCTCTCGCGTTCGCTCGTAAACGAGTCGCACATCGCTAACGGACGAAAATCACAAAAATATAAAATCTACCAAATAAACGTCCGTCGTAAACCGTTTCCAAATATTATCGCTAAATCTTTTTCCCCGACTGTAATTTTCTTCCTCACCCTCGAAAATTATTCTGACAACATATTCCAACTCGCGCCGATATATAAAACTCCCATCTAAATTTCTACGAAATTCAGACATCGTAAAAATTTCCAACAGCGGGTAAAATTCCTACTCGTTTCTCCAAAAACCAGAATAAACCAAAACTCGCAATTCTGACTACACATAAACCTTCTTATACTCAAAAGAAGACTACGACCCAAAAGTCTGTGCCTTTCCAGCGCACGAGCACAAAAAAGGCTCCATTTCAGCAAAAATTCTGTTAACGCGACAATACTCACGAAACCGCTTCACCAAAAACCCTAAAAACTTAGCCGACACTAAAGTTCCTTAGAAACACCTGTACAGTGGAAATCTTGGGTCTTACATGATTCTTCTTCCTTATTATTCAAAAGTACCAACACAAATTCTCTAGATTATATTGATTTTTTTTCTTATTTTTCTAAAAAATAATTATTCTGTCCAATGTTTGGATAGTATGATAAACAAACTAATTCAAGTTTCATTATGAATCTATTGTTGACAAGGTTGATACTAGAAGAAGCAGTATTAATAAGATGATGAAGTTTCTCTTGATGAAGGTAGTAGAGGATGATGTTCACTCAACAACTTTGAGAAATCAAGTAGGAATCAGATCTTATCTAATACGAACTTGCCTGTGTAGAAATGTTCATTTTTCTCTAATGTTTTATTAACACTAGTGATTCTTTGAATTAATTAATGTCTTTCTTTTATCATTCCTTTGTATTGGTGCTACATTTTAGGAAAGGAATGTATAGAAACATTGAAATTTTAATTTAGTAAGTATTAGGCTTTGGCGTTTTAGTCATGTTAGTGTGGTGAACTAATAATCGCTTTTGGATGTTGAATGGTTGCATTAACTAATGACATTACTATTTTTACTTAATTCGGATGTTGAACGCGGTGGAATTTGTAGCATCATGTTTTCGATTTTTAATTTTGGATGGTGTTTATTGTGAAGTTATATATGTTTATTTTCAAGTTATGTTTTGGATCCTAGCGGTTAAAAAAATGCAGGATTAGAGAAAAAAAAATGCAGGATTATAAAAAAAAAAATATTGAACTTTTTACATCTGAGGACAGATTTGGCAGATGTGAAGAGCGACACTTTTACAACTGTGATAATGTCAAGTCAGATGTAAAAGGTCCAATTTAATTTTAAAAAAATAATTAAAATAATGATTTTCACATCTGAGGAAGAACGAACCATATGTAAAAGGTGCCCTTTTTACATCTGACCGGGCCAATGGTAAAAAGTGTCAGACTTTCTATAACTCGTAGGTTTATGACTGACTTTTGCCAGATGTAAAAGGTGCTTTTCGCCAGATGTAAAAAGTGTTTTCTGCACTAGTGGCCTTAGAAGTTCTCTTTAATTTCTTGAGAGAAGTTTCAGAATCAGATGTTTCAGGTTCCTTTGATTTTCTCTTCTTTAATTCTTTTGGGATTGAAGAATCAATACCAGTACCTCCCTCATTCATTGCTACATCATCATCGCTGCCACCACCCTCTTTCTGATCAGTAGCAGTGAAACCGATCATCTTTGCTGCCTCCTTCTTATTATTATCCTCTTCCATTAGGCCACACAAATTAAGAAGAAAATTATGATTTTCTGTAATCTTTAGGTAATATCAAGAAACTATATCCAATGTGAACAGAGATGGAATATTAATAGCAAGAAGAGATAGTTAAGAAGGAAATGTAACTAACTAGTTATAATCTGAGCCGTTTTACACAATTTGGTAATGTATCCTGCATTGTCATTTTGAGTTTCACTTGCAATTTGATCAGTATTTATTTAAATATATTATATAACAACAAACTAACTTATTCTCACTTATAGATGTACAAGTTTGATATTCAATATCATCCCACAATTTAACGACAACTACCTATTCACACAAGTATGATATACTAAAGGAGCAGAAATTCTAAGTCATATTGCATCATCACCTATGGTTTTTCTAACCAATTATCCATATACTTCTATGATGACTTAAACTTTCTTTTTTTGAACTGCTAAATTTTTATTAAAAATGAAATCGAGCAGAAGATCAGCACAGTCCGCAAAATAAAGTCATACAAAATTCTTCAAAAAGGAAGAATTCCAACACCATTTGCAAGCACTAAAAACTCTAAATTTTGTGATGCATTGTATAATACTACAACCGTTGAACAATGTTAGATCACAAGCACATAGGAAGCTAACACTAACAAACAAGATGTAACTTGTTATGCAAGCAAGATGAACAAGATGATGTATGAATAAGAAAAACAACTAGTTTTATTCATCCACCTTGGGGTAATGGAACTTAAAAAATTTACAAGCATTAATACAAGTATTTATAATACTTGAGACACTTAACTTCTATAACAAACTATCTAACTAACTAGTAACTTGTAAAACAAGTTAACTAACTAACTAATTTTTGCAAACTCAAACAACCTAACTAACTTGAAGATATTTACAAAACAATTATTAACAAGCTTGAATTACAACATTCTAACAAACAATTGTAATATCTCTCACTTGTTTAGTGAATCAAATGCATTCTTTTAGATTTGTCTTCCTTCTACAATTTTACCTCATTCTCTCACTCTGCTGCACAACAAGAACTGTGATTTAATTAAAACTTTGACTATTAGACCTTAAAGAAAGAAAAGTAATAATAAATTGACTATATAAAAAATTGATAATTGAGAGATAACAAGTGGAAGAGATAAGGGATAAAGTTTGTGAACATCTCCAACAAGATTAAACCTACAAAGAAACATTGACCTAAGAGGAAACATGACGATCTTGAATCAATCATCTAGCTATTGAACTTGAAGCAAAAGGGATCTGAAAAATATTAAAAAATTTAAATTTACTTATACAATGAAAGTATACGATGAAGCTAGCAAACCTGATAGTAGTTTGTCAATGTATTGGTTTAGATCTCAATGTCTCTTTAACTAAGTAATTGTGTGTGGTTACTATCAATGTTAATTGTAACACCCAAACCCGAATTTAATAAAATACTTCCTTAATAAAATATTTCTCATAATACACGGCGGAAAATAAATGTTGGGTTTATAAAATGATTATTTCCAGTATTACATCGTACACATAAAAGCTTATTAATAACTTAATTAGTAAAACAATTATTGTACAAAATAAGTTTCTAAAAGAATACATCTTTAAAATACATTATAAATAAAAAGCAAGACTCTAAATATACATTATCGAAAAGATCTCATCCCCGTGTCACATCAGAGCTGAGCTTCATCGATAAATCAATCACAAACATAACCTGATAACCTGAACCCCCAAAGGTTCAGCACATACACAAAACGGAGGGTTAGATAATATAACCATAAAAAAACTAAGTATAAGAATACACTTAATACTTAGGACATAGCATGGTCATGTCTCACAATTCATTCCATAAACAAATATCAATCTCACATCATTCATATTTCACATTCATAAAGTACAATGCATCATGATAATATCGCATTCTCAATCAATTGACAAGTATACACATCATCATCAATTATCAATCAATATTATACATCTCATAATACGCTCAATCATATGTATCACATTATTCAACTATTCACAATCATAATGTAAAACAATGACAATTACCAAATATCAATTAGAGTGCACAATTACCCTAATGCAAACTAATGTCAATTATTCATGAAATGTTCCTTAGCATTCACTAATGCATGAGGTACCTTATCAAATCGTTGGAAAACTTATTCCAACTATACTTTAACCACCTCGTTAAAGTATTACCATACCTTAGTCACCTTACCAAGGTATCTGCTCATCATACATATATGGATGCATGAATGTCTAATTACCAAACGTATGGTTTAATCATATCATCCTATAAAGGATATCACAATCGATGTACTTCAATCACCTTTTACAAGCACATCTCTATTAATTAACATTATGTATTTCAATCACCTTTTACAAGCACATCTCCATTAATTAAAATTATGTACTTCAATCACATTTTACAAGTACATCTACTCCATTAAATTAAATAACATTAATTGATCTATCACATACTTTAATCACCTTACTAAAGTATCTACTCAACATAAAAGGATAATACAATCCATATACAATCATAGTATAAACATATACTCAATTTAAAGTCATATATGTCATATAATCATCATAGGTTCATAATATACTCATAGTATAAGCATAAACATCATTAACTAAACATCATCTCATAAAACGAACTCCGGAATTGGATTCTACTCGAAAAATCATTAAAAATAGGTTTTCGGGTCAAAAGTCAACAAAAATCAACACTGGTCAAAAGTCAACAAAATCCTGTCCAGGAACTTTAACCCGATGAAGATTAGCGAAAATTTAGCTAAACCTCGCCCGGCGAATTTGCATGAACAGACACACTATGCTATCGGGTTTGGCATAAAACCACACGAAAATCATCATCTAAAGCTTCCTAATACATAAAGCTATCAACTTTAAGCATATATAATCACATCAAACATAGAAATACAATCTATAGCATCATCAAACATCATTCCATATCAAAAAGTAATGATTTTCATGTATTAACTCATAAAACCCATTTATCTCATAATCAAAATCAAAGTTTAAGTAATCAACTTTATCATGGATTTTACACAACAATCATAAGTAGAAGCATATCATACATGAATCATTATCAAGCTTCAAGTATAAACACATTCCCAAAAACTCATTTCTTACCAAAAACCCAAAAAGAGTGATGAGAGTTTGGGTGTGGAGTCATAGACAAACTCCCCTCTCTTTGATCACTCAAAATTATATTATCTAAGCCTCCTACCTTGGATTAGTTGGATTCTCTAGTCCTCCTTTCCTCTCTTGATTCTAACTTGGTTTGTCTTCTCTTTCTCTCTTCACCTTTAAGCTTCTTTCTCTTCTTTCTTTCTCAAACCCTTTTTTCTCTTCTTTTCTCTTCTATCTCTCTACCTCTCTTTTTCAACTATTTTTATGACAAACAACAACAACACACTACCTCTCATAAAAATCATCCCTTTATATAACATCTTTCTTAGGTTTATATCAAATTCCCACTATACCCTTCTTTTCTCTATAATTCCCACTCACAATTCTATCTTCACTTTTACCACAAATTCTCGTACTATTTACACAATTGCCACTACTTCCTCACCAAGATACTCTATCCTTTAAGATAATAACCAAATTGCCGCTCTTATCTCTACACAATCCATTAACTCACACTAGATCGCTATATTACCCTTAATTCTACCACAAACTCTTATTCATTCTAATTAAGTCCAATACCCATAAAAGCCCATTATTAACAAACATAAATGTAACAACTAATTAATACATATAAAACATATCAATTATCATACACAATTAATTAAATAACATCAATTAAATATAATAAAGTATAAGATTTGAGGTGTTACAACTCTCCCCCACTTAAAAGATTTTCGCCCTCGAAAATTACACGATTAAGCAACACAAATACATTCACCTATTCAATCTCTAACAAAATATTCCAAAAATTTAGTCATTACCAAAGTTTGACAAGATTGGTCTCATCCAATCAACACAATTCTGTCTATCCATTAACAAGAGATCAAGGACGGCTAGTTCCTTAATTTGTTAATAAATGGACAATAATCATGATGGTGGCACAACCATCCTTACTAAGCTACAATAATGCATTTCTTAAGCACGAAACACATAAGCATTTATACATGGTCATACCAAAGCATATCACAACGTCTCACATAATTATTTAATTCGCATACATTGTCTCTAAACTTAAAAGTTAAGAATCGCTTAAAACAAGAAGATAGATGTTCCATAACAACAAATCTTAAGAACTCAACAATTCATATTCACACAAACATAACATGCATTTTCTAATAATTAAGGATCACATCGAAAGAAAGAAACGATACATTTATCATGATAACAAATTTCAATTAGTTCAACAACTCACAAATAATGAAAAGAACAAGCAACTCAATTTCATTGTCATAATCTAGTGCATGTTACAATTAACATATCCTAGAATCCACATAACTTAGTTACCAATTCTTACCCTAAATCTTTCACAGTAAAAATTGGTTTAACATACTCAAAAGAAAATAATTCAGATTCCAACGAGATTCTCATCATTTGGAAATTATGACTAGCTCTAAAATCATCACATGCTATAGAGGACTACACACAAATTACAGATATAAATATGCAAAAAGATTCATATAACCCAATCTCAAATAGCTACATTAACTATCAATTCAATTAACATACTCAAGTCATATAAATTCATATATCATGGAATAAATTCTAATATTCCACAACATTTCATTTAATAACATTCAACAATCAACGACAATAAAATATAACATCATCGAACAACAATAACCTAATAACATGCAATAGCAACTAGAACAATATACCAATCAACCACAAGTTCGCATAAGTTACAAAAATCATCATGCATTTATATTCTATCAATTACGAATCATTCATGCATGATAATACACATCAACTCCACTACTATAGTTCAATTAAACTATCATTCCATTAACATATTCAAGTCTTATTTGAATCTTACGTTGCATAAAATAAATTTCATTATCATATACAAGTTCAAATAATAACACCATTACTATATTCGCATTTAATCTACTCATGCTAAAATACAAAGGGAACAACAAGTCTCGTATTTTAGCAACTAGAGAAAAACATCATCCATCATCAATATCAACAAATACAATTGCATCATGTTAGAATGGTAAAAATCGCAAAATCTCTAATTATGGTTCATTAAAACACAAGAGTCATAATCTTAAGCATACGAAGTTATAACTAACATAGAAGCACGATAATAATCATGAATTAACTTTCAAACATATAAAATTACATAATCATCACATCTTTCTCATAACGATATAAGCATTAACAATTTAGAACTTAAACCATAATTCACATTAGCAATCAAACATGAAGCGAGAATTATACATGCTAAAGTCGTTGCCAATTTAAAGCACAAGTTTCAAGAATCAAGTAAAACGACATATTAACAAGGGACTACCAATGAAATTCATGAAATTAATATCGCACATAATCAATAAATTATTGCAATACATATAATGCACCAATACATTCTCATCTACATAGATCACAAGATTTCATGAATATTCATCAATAATAGTCATGTTCAAGCATTCAAGTAATTTCACTATTTCATTCGTCTATATAAATTCTCAATTAATTTCATGAATACATACCTATCATCATTTTCATTTTTCAATCATACTACACAATCAAGCATCATGAATAAATCATCACAATTATTCATTTACGACATATGCATAAACAATCACACTTTATTTCATAAACATAGATTTTCATCAACCAAGAAATCTATACTCATATACGAACATAATCATTTTAAATCGAGCAATAACGAGAAGACGTCAACATCTAAGTCATCATTACCTTGAAATCAAAGCAACAATCATATTCTCAAGTTTTGAAGAATAAGCACAATTAGTGACAATAATAATATTCACCCATTCCATCGAATGAAAACATCAATAACAACAAATATCATTATTAAGTCACATTTCAAAACAACAATGATTAATGCATATTCATTATCAATTACGCAAATTATATCATGTTATCATCACTCACTCATCATAGAATCATAAACAAATAAAATCATGTCAAAACTACACAAAGATTATAGCTTTAAGGACATACAACTTTTATAATCATAAAAGCATAACATTCATCATGAATCAATCATCAAAGAACACATACTCATTACTTGACATGATAATTTATAACTAAGATAATTATCACTCCCAATAAGTACTCACCGAAGAATGAATAACATTATTCAATTCATATCACTCATATTTCATGAATAAACAATCACCAAATAATTCATAAAATAAACACGTCACAACTTATCAACATTTATGAAACAATAGATTCATAACTTAACACCAATTAAAACATAAGTCTCAAGAATTAAGTAAACCAACATGTGACAAAATTCATGAAACTAATCATACATTTGCAAAATAGTTTAATAGTGACTAATGTGCAAGTGTAACTTCACTAATTAAATCACAAGAGACACCACAATTACACAAGACATTATGCTCACTTAGTCTGACCGCACAGACTTGCTCTGATCGACACATAACCCACACAGTCTGAAGACAACCGGAGCTCTGATACCAAATTGTAACACCCAAACCCGTATTTAATAAAATACTTCCTTGTAAAATATTTCTCATAATATACGGCGGAAAATAAATGTTGGGTTTATACAATGATTATTTCGAGTATTACATCGTACACATAAAAGCTTACTAATAACTTAATTAGTAAAACAACTATTGTACAAAATAAGTTTCTAAAAGAATACATCTTTAAAATACATTATAAATAAAAAGCAAGACTCTAAATATACATTATCGAAAAGATCCCATCCCCGTGTCACATCAGGGCTGAGCTTCATCGACAAATCAATCACAAACATAACCTGAGAACCTGAACCCCCAAAGGTTCAGCACATACACAAAACGGAGGGTTGGATAATATAACCATAAAAGAAACTAAGTATAAGAATACACTTAATACTTAGGACAAAACATGATCATGTCTTACAATTCATTCCATAAACAAATATCAATCGCACATCATTCATATTTCATATTCATAAAGTACAATGCATCATAATAATATCGCATTCTCAATCAATTGACAAGTATACACATCATCATCAATTATCAATCAATATTATACATCTCATAATACACTCAATCATATGTATCACATTATTCAACCATTCACAATCATAATGTAAAACAATGACAATTACCAAATATCAATTAGAGTGCACAATTACCCTAATGCAAACTAATGTCAATTATTCATGAAATACTCTCTAGCATTCACTAATGCATGAGGTACCTTATCAAGTCGTTGGAAAACTTATTCCAACTATACTTTAACCACCTCGTTAAAGTATTACCATACCTTAGTCACCTTACCAAGGTATCTGCTCATCATACATATATGGATGCATGAATGTCTAATTACCAAACGTATGGTTTAATCATATCATCCTATAAAGGATATCACAATCGATGTACTTCAATCACCTTTTACAAGCACATCTCTATTAATTAACATTATGTACTTCAATCACATTTTACAAGCACATCTCCATTAATTAAAACTATGTACTTCAATCACCTTTTACAAGTACATCTACTCCATTAAATTAAATAACATTAATTGATTTATCACATACCACATACTTTAATGACCTTACTAAAGTATCTACTCAACATAAAATGATAATACAATCCATATACATATATTTCAACCACATCGTTAGAAACACATGTCATCCATTAATTAAATCACATTAATTAATCTCCTCAAGTTATCACACATATGATATCATGAATCAACATACACAATCAAATTCATTACATGACTTAATTCATTATTTAAGTCTCATGTATCCAATATATATAATCTCAGAACCAACATACATAGTCATCATACAATCTCATTATAATCATCATTTAACCAACATGTATGATAGCATAACTCAAATTCATCATCCACGACTCAATTTAAAGTTATATATATCATATAATCATCATAGGATCATAATACAATCATAGTATAAGCATAAACATCATTAACTAAACATCATCTCATAAAACGAACTCCGGAATTGGATTCTACTCGAAAAATCATTAAAAATAGGTTTTCGGGTTAAAAGTCAACAAAAATCAGCACTGGTCAAAAGTCAACAAAATCCTGTCCAGGAACTTTAGCCCGACGAAGATTAGCGAAAATTTAGCTAAACCTCGCCCGGAAAATTTGCACGAACAGACACACTCTGCTATCGGGTTTGGCATAAAAACACACGAAAATCATCATCTAAAGCTTCCTAATACATAAAGCTATCAACTTTAAGCATATATAATCACACCAAACATAGAAATACAATCTATAGCATCATCAAACATCATTCCATATCAAAAAGTAATGATTTCCATGTATTAACCCATAAAACCCATTTATCTCATAATCAATCAAAATCAAAGTTTAAGTAATCAACTTTATCATAGATTTTACACAACAATCATAAGTAGAAGCATATCATACATGAATCATTATCAAGCTTCAAGTATAAACACATTCTCAAAAACTCATTTCTTACCAAAAACCCAAAAAGAGTGAGGAGAGTTTGGGTGTGGAGTCATAGACAAACTCTCATCTCTTTGATCACTCAAAATTATATTATCTAAGCCTCTTACCTTGAATTAGTTGGATTTTCTAGTCCTCATTTCCTCTCTTGATTCTAACTTGCCTTTTCTTCTCTTTCTCTCTTCACCTTTAAGCTTCTTTCTCTTCTTTCTTTCTCAAACCCTTTTTCTCTTCGTTTCTCTTTTATCTCTCTACCTCTCTTTCTCTACTATTTTTATGACAAACAACAACAACACACTACCTCTCATAAAAATCGTCCCTTTATATAATCTCTTTCTTAGGTTTATATCAAATTCTCACTCTACCCTTCTTTTCTCTACAATTCCCACTCACAATTTTATCTTCACTTTTACCACCAATTCTCGTACTATTTACACAATTGCCACTACTTCCTCTCCAAGATACTCTATCCTTTAAGATAATAACCAAATTGCCACTCTTATCTCTACATAATCCACTAACTCACATTAGATTACTATATTACCCTTAATTCTACCACAAACTCTTATTCATTCTAATTAAGTCCAATACCCATAAAAGTCCATTATTAACAAACATAAATGTAACAACTAATTAATACATATAAAACATACCAATTATCATACACAATTAATTAAATAACATCAATTAATTAAATATAATAAAGTATAAGATTTATGAAGCCCCGATACTCTAAAAATGGTGAAATATCGTGTCCGATACGTCCTCGATACTGATACTCATATCGGAAGAGTATCGGTTAAATCTTTATTTTTAAATAAAATAATAATATCCGATATGCGTCCGATACTTTTCGATACTCGTATCGGAAAAGTATTGGTTAAATCTTTATTTTTAAATAAAAAAATAATATCATATACAATCCGTGTTTCCTAGTGAATGTCAAACTAGTATGTTGTTACACGGGTAACTAACTATGTCTTTTTTTGGATAGTACTAGTGATGTTTTTTGGGATAGTACTAATGATGTTCTTTTTGTATAATACTTAACTTAAGATGTATAACGTAAAATGTACTGGTGATCATTATTTTTAGGACAATATTAATGAGACGCAAATACTTAACTTAGTATTAATGATGTTAATTTATTATAAGGGTCATGCTAGGGGGCACTAGTTAAGGATACCAAAAAAGTAACTTTTGCATTGAAAATAACAATTTTTCTATTTTTCAAACATTGACTACACAAACTTTAAGGTAAATTTACTATTTTAAGTATCCTTAACTAGTGCTCCGGGGGCACTAGTTAGCATTTTCCTTATTAAAACTAGCCGCCTCCGTGCCCGTTTGTGTAATCGATAATTTTTTTTTTTGTGTGATCGATATTCTGTATTGTGCAAATATAAATAACTACTTAATCTCCTTTTTTATTGGACTTTGTTAATTGATAACTACGTAACCTCTTTTTTTTTGTGGTTAGTTATTAAGAAATTTTTTTTTTTTTTACTATAAAAAAAATTGAAAATCTACTTTTATGTGGAAGTTGTGCTTAGTTATTAAGAAGAAAAAAAAATTATTTACTAAAAAAAAACTGAAAATATATTTTTATGTGGAAGTTATTTTTTAAGGGTAAAATTGGAATAATAAAAAAGTCATCCCAAAAAATTTGTATCCGCTTTATATATTAGTATAGATTAGTATTTTTTTGGCTTTGTCACTGTTCTAAAGTCACTATGGTGTCCCACTATATAATAGGTTGTTAAGTATTTAAGTTTGTCCCAAAATTCTAATATAAGAATGGATGCTTTATGTTTTTAATTGGTCAGCTGCAGGACCTATATAATTGTCTGCTATTGCTACAAGATGAGCTTGTTAAAGAGGCTTTATATCATGACTATTATATGTTTTTTGAGCTATTATATGTCTTTAGTTAGGACTGAGGAGCCCTCGTATGTTGAGCCTCAAACTGTTTTGCTCTTGTGCAAGCTTATTGGTTTGTTTGTACTCCTTATACAATGAACTATTGACGTTTATAATAATAATAATAAAAAAAAATTCTTTCAAAAAACAATTATCATTATTAATATTATTTATTTTAGCCATGTTTATATATTATGCATTTATATATTTAATTTTTAAATTAATTTTTAAATAACGTATCGCGCCAGTATCGGATATGGATTTTTTAAAATTTTCACATATCGGCGTATCCGTATCGTATCCGTATCGTGTCGCGTATCGGGGCTTCATATGTTACATTAATTTGACTTAAATATCTTTAACTAAGTTTTGTTTTTTCTTATCTTTTTATTTTTATTTTGCATATATCTCTCAACAAACTATAAACAATTCAATTAAAGTATATCTACTAACAATTTATTAAACGGAACTACCGTAAAAAAACTTAATTTGTCCATATCAAGTGTATAATAATATATATAAAAATAGAAATTAAAAAAAGATAATAATTTTAAGTTAAAAGAAATTTACGCATAAAAATAGGAACAGAAACCACGATAAAAGATCAAGACCGGTTTAGGCCTCAGAAAAAAATTAATTTTTTTAAAACCAAATTATTTTTCGTATGTTTTAAAATTATTTTTTTTAAAACTTTCTTATGGTTTTTTGCTTTCTTATTTTATCAATTTATATTTATTGTGGAGAACTACACTTTTATACTGTACTCTACCTTGTTTAAAAAAAAAATATATTGTACTTTACTTTACCTCAAAAAAAATATTGTACTCTACTTGTTGTAGTTTTTTTTAACTTAAATAAAAAAAGGTCATCTATGCTTGTACAAAAAAAAAAAAGATCTATTTCAAAAAAAAAAGATCATCTATGTCTATACCAAAACAAAAAAGAAAAAAAAGATCATCTACATTGTTATACAATTTCTTTTCTATTCCTATTTTTTTTATGAATTATTTTCTATTATTATGTTTACTTATCTAAAAATAATATAATTTATTTTATTAAATGAAGATATTCAGTAGCTTTTTACCCAAAAATTACAATTTGTCCTCACAGAGTATGATAATATTGCAAATCTTCTACCCTTAATTGTAATTTTAGCTCTAAACATAAAAAATAAGATACAAAACATAAAAATAGGAAAAAAAATTAAATTAAGAGAAATCTACGCATAAAAAAAGGTGCAAAAACCATGATAAAAGATACTCATAAAAAAAAAAGTAATTGAGTTGTTTCTCAGCGACTTTACATGGTTGTTGTAAAAAAACTAAACTATTAGCAGCAACAATAATTATTGTTGGGATAACTAACTTTTTCCAACGTAACGTGTTCTTGAGGAAAAACCAACTTATAACAACAACTTATATAAGTTGTTGCTATATGTATATTTTTGTCAACAATTTAAATGTCGCTGCGAAAAATGATAGTTCTTGTAGTGATTCATGAGTAGATGTGAAGAGTATCATCATATGTGGTAAATGTACATTCATGCATAACACTCGTGAAGTAGAGTCCTTGCATGACTATAAATTGTTTTTTATGAGAATGAGATATAATTCTATCCTAAGTTGACAAGGGTACCACATACATAGAGTTGTGTCTAGGGTGACATAACATTGATGATGACATTAGTTGCATTAGGAATTTGTGCATTCCTATTTGATACTTGTTAAGTGATGTGGTGTGCAATATTAATTATTTGAGAAGGCTTGATTATAATGCTTGGTTGGATGTTTATTGTTGAATATGACTTTATATTCATTATGCCTATTAATATTGGTTATACTATGATGTTACATAATGCGATTATGCTTTATTCTTGCATTATGATTATTGGATTATAACTAACTTTCTATTATGTGTATTTGAATGTTTTGGGATCAGGTTCTCACTTGAGGATTCCATCGCGGATTAGGATTTCCGTTTGTTGCTATCTAGTCTAGTGGTAAGAAGGAGATGTAGGAGGTTCATAGGAGTTGTCTAGATTGTCTAGGGAGTTGCTCTGATACATTTGTGACACTAGTCTTTGGGTTGTATTATTTAACCATGTTTGTGTGACTTTTTATCTTAAGACCTTGCTATTATTTATGTTTTGAGGATTGTTAATGCTTTGAGTAGGTTTGACTTTCAAAACTTTATTTAAGTTGTAATTTGAGGATGTTTATGTATGCTATGACTTAAGCTTGTTGAGTAGCTTATTAATATTATTATGCTTCCGTTGCAACGTAAATAAATATTTATGCATGTTTGTAGATTTTATTTGATGTAGTACCTTGCCATGCTTGTATATTTTTAATTTAATTTCAATTATAACGTATAAGTGGGTTAAAGTGTTACGGTCTTGTTTACTCCGATTTTTAGTAAACAACCGCTAGTTTAATTATTACGAGAGAGATCAACTAGTAAATCTCGGGACATATGGATTGTGTGGAAGATGATGAAAACGTATTCATATCTTTGGGTTAAATCGGACAATTTGAATAAAAGTAAAAAGCATTTGACGAAGTCAAATGATTTGGTTTAAAGTAAAATGCTTCAAAGTTTAAATTTGCAGAAAACTTGTAAATGAATTGCAAATAAAGTTTAAAGAAAAGACTTTGAAAAAGTAAAGACAATGCAATGAAAATAAATTGCAGAATGATAAAGTTGCAGAAAGCTTTAAATTGCAGAAAGCTTAAATGACAAACTTTAAAGAAAAGCAAGTAATCAATACTTGAAAGGTAAATTGCATTTGACAATGTAAAAATGTTTACAAAGGATGGTACACAGATTCGTACATGTTCCTGTCATTCATTTCGCTCGTTGACATGGGTACTCTGAATATCTTAGGAATTTGCATGTGAATTGTGAACCCGTTTCTTCTATCAGAAACTTGTATTTATAGACAAACTAACATAACTGCTATAAACCTACAATACATCTAACTATGCTCCACGTGTCTTGACAATTTGAATTCCCTTTGACACCTGGCGAACCCTTCAACGTTACTCAATTTTGAATATTTTGCTAAGTCCAGAGTACGCTTCAGACGTTCTGCACAGTACGTTAGACAAACAAACAAATACATATATTCACACATATATATAATATTTTCGACAATTAGAGTAATGTCGAACCAGCATGTTTATTTAGATAAACATGGTTCTGTCGAACTCGACAAGCTTATTCAGACAACAATCGTTCTGTCGAATTCGACAGAACTCTAGGCTTTGACAATTAACTTTGCACATTAAAAGTCTTTGATGTCAAATGCCTTGATTCTCTCTTGATTTATTGCCAGAACCATTTTCCAAGAAAATATTAGAAGGCAATAATACTCATTAAATGAGATTTCAACATCTTATTCCAATTCATTAATGCCTGTCGAAAATACAGGCTAACAAATTGCCCCCTCAAAAATGCCAATTCGACTACACGTCAGAGACAAAAGGGAAGAAAGGGCATTTTTGAAGATATTCACCTTTTCAATTCTGCACGTTTACCAAAGACGGCGTAAACGTCAAATCAAAATATTGTCAATCATGACAAAATTTATAACTGTCACCTCAATCCCCACAAACTGTGATTTCCAACTTTATAGCTTTGTAGTGGGACACGTGGCAGAATATAAGTGGCTAAGATGGAAGAGTGGTGATGTTTCAGTTACCAGATACATGCAAGATGCAGTGCCTATAAATAGAAAACGTATTCCACCACTTTCATTTTTCTGAAAACCCAAACTCTTCACTTTCTCTCTAGAAACAGAACCATATGCATTCCTTTGAAACAACATCAATCGATCCTCAAATCGTGCATTGTTCTTGCGTTTCTGAGAAATCTAAACCAGCAGTTAAGATCGTCCAGTGATTTCGTTCATCATCACCGTTTCTTTTCTGGGATTTGAGTAAGAAACGAGTTAAATCTGGTGGTTTTAGCTTTTGTTCGCTGTGAACTGTCCATCTTCATCACCAAATCAAGAACACCAAGAACAACAATGGCTGCTTCATCTTCTTCCTTCAGAAACGTGACAATCTACGCTGTTGATGATGCAGAACCCATCATCGTTGATGGTTCAACCTTTGTGTCGGAGCCAGATATGACTTCTGTCGAAGACACTATATGGGGAGAAGAGTTGATGATTCCTCACAAGCTCAGAGGTCGAACTCTTGCCTTTGCAGGACCTCTTCCTTCATCCGACAACTTTAATGAAGATGTAAGTAGCATTTTCCCTCTCAATGTTACTTGTGAGCCCAAAATATTTGTCAACACTGTCTTCGACATGACCTTTTTTGAGACAGGCTATAGAGCCTTTAGATCTGCACCTGTAGTCAGTGATAGTTATTTACCATGGCTTAACAAGGTTGAGAAGGAATATGCCACTTCATGGAAAGAGCGTGGTATATTCGACCTGATCCAGCTGTCGAGAGAGGGACCCAAATACAATGCAGAGATGTTAATAGCTGCCCTTCACTTTTGGGAAAATTCTACTAACACTTTCCACTTAAAGGCAGGAATGATGACCCCAACCCTTTTCGACGTGGCTGCCATCACTGGTCTTCGACCAACAGGACCCACTTATGACCCCAAATACACCACTCCAAACCATCAATTTGATTTCAAAACACTCTCCTACTCAAAATATATTGAGACTTTTCATGATCTTAGCAGTGTTGAGGTTTCTCATGAGGAACACATTGCTTTTCTGACGTACTGGCTATCACATTTTGTCTTCTGCACTGGTTCACTTCAAGTGGTGAAGAGGCTTGTTCCTCTCGCCATTATGCTTCATCAAGGACAAGATGTAGCTTTAGGAAGGCTCATCTTAGCTTGTCTCTATGACTCTTTGGGGCAAGCTAATGATATGCTTAAAAAAGTTGAAAAAGGATCACCGCTTACTTTCTCTGGACCCATTTGGCTCCTGCAGTTGTGGCTGAATGCCACATTTGAATCAAACTTCAAACTTTTCCTCCCTTCTTACCTGGAACCTTCGGTCGAAGCTCGACAAATAGAAGGCACTAGGTTGGCCTTGCTGAGGTATAGGGAAACAAACTTGTCGACCAAAGACCTCTTCCTCCATTACTTCAAGACACTCCTGGAGTTCGACGAGTTTAAGCACCAAAATACTCCCTTTGTGAAAAGGACTGTTGGGCCTGCTTGGTTTAAGAGGCCATTTCCTGCAACCAACCCAGATGAAGAAGAGGATACAAACAATGTTTGGTCCTGGTTTTTGAGTCCTACAATCCTATCTTCCAGGTTAGGAGTAGAAAGAAGATTCGTAGGTCTGGTCGGATACCAACCTAACCTAGTTGCTCGCCAGTTTGGCCTAAGTCAGTTCAGGCCAAAGAGTTTGTTCAAAAACAAAGATGATATTGTTTTGGGCAACTCTGGAATGTCTGTCGAGTTCTTTGAACGGCGCTTGAAGGTTATTGAAGCAAGAAAACCCTACAGGCTGACACCTATTGCCTTCGCCATCCACCATTTATGTACTTTTGAGTTTGCCACCTGGTGGAGTTTGCACTATGAGAGGTGTGCTAAGAACAGCGATGAAGTGCTCCTGCAAGCAATAGAAACGGGGTTCGCAGCACTCCAGCAAAGGACTCCCAAAGGCAAAGGTAATTTTGAATCACTAAAAATGAATGTGATTTCTCAAAGTGTTTGTTCCTTTTGAACCCTTTTACTGATGTAAGTCGTTCTCATGCTTCGACACTAGGTGCTTCCAAAGCCAAGGGCGCTACCACTTCGACAGACACCACTACTCCTGGTGCAACTCAGAAGAAAACACTTCCCAACACTGGGGCCAAGGTATTAAGTCCTGACATTGGTTTCCTAACTTAGCATTATTTTTCTCTTTAGTTTTCAAAACCATATTTCTAATTGCTTTGACTTTTAATTGCAGGTTCGCAAAAGGAACTTGATGGCGTCAAGTGAGGCTGAAGGGCCTATCAAGCAAAAGAAACAGAAAGCTCTCACCATTCAAGAACCATCAGTAAGTGTTTCGACAACTTTCTTAAGTTTTGCTTAGTTCCAACTACAATCTTGTCTTAACAAATATCTATTTCCTTTTCAGTCTGCTGGTAATGTTAATCCAACCATTGCTACCCCTAGTGGAGAGAGCCAAAGAGATAAAAGAAAGGCTGGTGTCGAAACTAGCGAGGCAAGCATGCCCCCAAATCCCAAGAAGAAGACTGAAAAGAAGAAGAAGAAGAAAGTTATAAGCAAATCCAATCCTTCTGCAGAGATAGAGAAGGAGACTGACAACTCAGTCTCTGATCCTCCTGTCGAAGATCAACCAAGCACCCATGTCGAAACTCCTTCGACTGAGGGTCCTATTCTTGAGAAAATAAACCCAAATTTGCAAGACCCTGGCACTCAGGTAAAGTCTTTATCTTTCAGACTTCGACATATACGCAATCTTTTATGGTTTCTTGACCCTAACTCATTTTATTACTGACAGGGTGATAATGAAGAACAACCCACTGCACCATTTAACAATGATGAAGGTTCGACCCAAGACGTTGGCACCAATCGCGTCGAGGTCGATTTAACCGGAACAAGTCAAAGCCAAGAGAACGAAGACACTCGCACTACTGATCCTGATCCTGAGAAAACCATAACTGCATCACTTACTGAATCTACCCACTCATCAGAAAACACTGATGTCGAGATGGAGACTGACGCTGACGACGACATTATGCCTGAAGCCACTGAAGGAGGCTCTGACATTCTTCCTGTTTCCTCGACATCAAAGTTATCTGCTGATATTGGAATCTCAGAAATGCAGTTTATTGCTATGAAAGAAACTGATCCTGCTGCAGCACTCAAAATGCTTTTGTCAAGCAGAGGAAGCAAAGAACGAAGTAAAGGCGCTTCTCAACACAGCAGCTCGACTGCTTCTGATACTGATATCAGTTCGACGGTGAGGCAGGACTCTTTGCTCCTCAAGTTGCACACAGACTATATTAACCAAGATGTTTTTACTCTGATTGAGGCAAACCCTAGTAGTGCGTTTTCTCACTTGGGCTTCCTGAAAAAGCTTCACAATCCTTTGACGGATGGTATTACCTTAAGCAAAGTCATCCAGCTTGAAAACCTCATTGATGGTTTTACTCAGGCCATACAAAGGAGAACAACGAATGCCATGAAGCTGGAGGCTCAAACCCATGCTCACGCTGCATTAGTCGAGAAGGCTAACACTGCCCAAGCCAATGTCGAACGTTTGGAGAAGGAGATCGAGTCGAATGCTGAGCTGACTCAATACAACCAGAACATTGCTGCTTGGGAAGGTGAGATTGCAGAATTGCACTTAAAGATTCAGAGTCTCAATGCTAAGATTGATGCAGAGAAAATCAAACGTGACGAAGCAAGAGCCAATCTTACTACTGCTGTTAAAGCCTGGATTGACAAAGAGGCTAATGAGGGCATCAAAGCCTTTAGTGCTTCAGCAGCAGTGGAAGAAGAGATTCAGAATCTGGAGAAGTCAAGCAAGGTTCTCGACAAAGAGGTTTCTTCGTTCAAGAGTTTGTATGAAGATTTGAAGAAAAATTTCAACTTGTAATAATTTTAGTTTTACTTTTTGAACAATTTGTCGAAGTTTTTGGTTTGTAATTTGACAATGCCCGTTTTGTGGCGAACAACCTTGTGATCACCAATATTTTGTCATGCTTTATTCTTTGTTGATTTTTTATTTCTTGCAACGCTGGTTTATACTTTTCACGTGTTGACCATTTATTTTTCACAAACGTCATTCAATGGTAATGTTTTGAACCTTTGAATTCTTTTGGTATTTTTAACAACACGAAAACCTGAGCAGTCAAAGAACGCCAAAACGAGGCAGTCAAGTCAAAGGGTGGCAACAGCGAAACTTTGTTAAATGAATTGCATTAATGGTGAGGTTGACCCATAAGACTTGATAGCACTATAAAAGGAGGTGTTTTTCCTCATTTTTACTCATCAAGAGTGATTGAGTAATCCTTAACAAAGAATCAAACCATGGAAAAACCCAACACTAAAGATGCCTCATGCTCCAAAGAGAAGAACAAAAAGGGTGCAGAACCATGGCGTTGCGAGGAAAATAGGCTACGCTATGAGAGGAACAAAGAGGAACTCATTTTGACAGAGTCAGAAGAAGAAGAACTAGGCTCCGACCTGGAGGAGTTTCTATGGACACATGAGGAAAGATTGGATGAATACCCACCAGTAGTTCAGGAACTTGCTGATATAGCAATAGCCCTTTATAGGGGTACCATGAAGAAGGTGGAGTCAGAGGTTTCTAAGCCTAAGGCTCAGCCTAAATAATGTTGTTTTTCTCATGATGTACTAAGAATTCTCCCATTGCAATAAAACAATATTATTCTTCTACTTTCGAGTTATGGCCAATTCTTGTTATTTGCCATTTTGTTTTTTCTGTTTGATTCTTATTCTGCGCTTATTTTTACTTCGAGTAGAGCAGGTTTATATTTTTTCAAATATTTCCCATTTATACCCAAAGTACGTTTCTCAGGAGTTAACTCCTCAATTTCATACGCACCATTAGAATAAACTTGAACAACTTTGAATGGTCCTTCCCAATGTGGTGACCACTTTCCTAAGACTCTGTCTTTTTTATCCATTGGCAAAATGACTTTCCAAACCAGATTTCCAACACTAAAGGTTTTGGACTTAACCTTTTTATTATAAGCTTTAGTGACTCTTTCTTTCTGTCGAATCAACATCTCTAAAGCTTTGACTCTCTCTTCATCTAAATCAACTAATTCATCCAACATCATATCCCAATAATGATTTCTTGGAATTTCTGCCTGTCTTTGAACTCTAACTGATTGTAAGTGTATTTCGACTGGCAAGACAGCATCATGTCCATATGTTAGACGAAAAGGTGTAGTGTTAGTTGATTCCTTTGGAGAATTCCTGCATGCCCATAAGACTTGATCTAAAGTCTTGTTCCAATTCCTAGGCTTTTGGGCAATATGCTTTTTAATCAGACCAATAATGATCTTATTAGCAGCTTCCACTTGACCATTTGCTTGTGCATAATATGGTGTAGAAGTTAACAATTTAAAACCAGTTTGTTGAGCAAACTCGACCATTTTTCGTCCAGTGAAAACTGAACCTTGATCTGTAGTAATAGACTCAGGTATACCAAATCTATAAATAATGTGACTTTGTATAAAACTAATCACTGCTTCTTGGTCAACATTTGGTAATGGAATTGCTTCTATCCATTTGGTAAAATAATCTATACCAACTAGAATATAGCGTTGGTTTTTGGACGAACTTGGTTTAATTTCACCAATTAAATCTAAAGCCCATCCTCTAAAAGGCCAAGGTTTTACTATTGAATGAAGTTCACTTGCAGGTACGTGTTGTATGCCTGAATGCTTTTGGCACTCTTGACAACCCTTAGCAAACTCTATACAATCTTTTAGCATTGCTGGCCAGTACACACCTTGTCGAAACAGTAACCATTTCATTTTATGGCCTACCTGATGGGATCCACATGTGCCACTATGCACATCAGATATAGCCAAATAGGCTTCAGTTTCACTTAAACATTTTAGCAAAACTCCCTCAGGTGTCTTTTTCATTAGTTCATTCCCAATGATGACATGACTTAAGGCTCTGTATTTTATCTTTCTATTTGTCGTTCCGTTTGGATCTCGCAGATACTCGACAAGTGGTTTTCTCCAATCAGTATCAGATAGATTGTCAATGGCAAAAATTTCAAAAATTTCTGAATTTTCGTCAAGGTCGTCATATTGACCATTGTCTTGTGGTACATCTGCCCCCACAAGTTTTGGCATTGACAATTCCAAAGTAGCAGGTTGATCAATAATGATTTTATCTTTGATTTCAATCAACTCCACCAATTTCTCATTGGAAATTTTGTAACCAGAAGCTATTTGAGCCAAATCATTGGCTTCTTGATTTTCTATACGAGGCACATGTTCAATGGTGACTTGGTCGAAACGTTTTAACAAAGAAATTGCTATGACAAAATATTTCATCAAGTGTTCTTTTATACACTTGTATTCTTTTGTCAATTGTTTCAAAACCAGTTCTGAATCACCTCTGATCAGGATATTTTTTGCCCCCAAGTCCAATAAAATTTCTAAGCCTGCTATTAAAGCTTCATACTCTGCTTCATTATTTGAGCAGAATCCATTAATTTTATATTTGAACTTAGTGGGTATTTTGGAAGGGGAAATAATTAGAATCCCAATTCCAACTCCATGTTTATGTTTAGAACCATCAAAATACAATTTCCAGGGTCGTGATTCTACATAATTTTGTGGAGTTTCTATTACAGAATGATCTGCTATAAAATCAGCTACAATTTGGCCTTTGACTGCCTTTAGAGGTTTATATGTTAATGAATACTCTGTTAAGGCTAAGGCCCATTTTCCAATTCGACTATGCAAAATTGGTTTAGACAACATATGCTTAATGATATCACAGTGAGAATAAACAAAAACATCAACAGGCTTTATATAATGCTTGAGTTTTATACAAGAGAAATACAAACATAAGCATAGTTTTTCAATACTACTATATCTAGTTTCAGCATCATTTAATACCCTACTTAAGTAATAGATGGCTTTTTCTTCACCATTTTCATCTTCCTGGGCAAGCATACTACCCAGTGTCGAATCTGATGCTGATATATACAACTTCATGAACTTGTTCCTTATTGGAGGCATCAACATTGGTGGCTTCGACAAATAACTCTTGATTTCGTCAAAAGCTCGTTGTTGATCTTGCCCCCAAGTGAAAATATCTTCTTTCTTGAGACGAAGTAGTGGCGAGAAAGGCTGAGCTTTACCACTTAAATTTGAGATGAATCTCCTCAAGAAATTGATCTTCCCAAGTAGGGACTGAAGTTGCTTTTTAGTAGTTGGAGATTTTGTCTCCATGATAGCCTTCGTTTTGTTTTGATTTATTTCAATGCCCTTTTTGTGCACAACAAACCCAAGAAAATCTCCTGCATTAACACAAAAAGCACACTTTAATGGATTCATTTTTAATCCATATTTCCTCATCTTTTCAAAAGACTTTTTCAAATGATCTAAATGATCAACCTTTGACGAGGATTTGACAACTATGTCGTCAATATACACTTGCATAAAAGTGTCTATGTACTCATGGAAAATTAGATTCATTGCTCTTTGATAAGTGGCCCCAGCATTTTTCAAACCGAAGGGCATCACTACCCATTCATACGTGCCTAATGCCCCTGGGCATCTAAAAGCAGTTTTGGGCACATCATTTTCAGCAATGAAAATTTGGTTGTAGCCAGAATAACCATCTAGCATACTCAAATATTCAAATCCTGCTGCTGAATCAATTAGCATTTCTGCTACAGGCATAGGATATTCGTCTTTTGGTGTAGCATTATTCAAATCTCTAAAGTCTATACATACTCTAAGAGAACCATTTTTCTTAATCACAGGCACTATATTTGCTAACCATTCGACATACCTTGCTGTTCTGATGAATTTGCTCCTCAGCAGCCTCTCAATTTCTTCCTTGATCTTTGACATAATTTCTGGTGCAAACCTTCTAGGCAATTGTTTTACTGGTTTTTTGTCTGGTCGAACTGGAAGTTCATGTTCCACCAATTTTCTGCTCAAACCTGGCATTTCATTGTAATCCCAAGCAAAACAATCTTTGTATTCCACTAGAAGTTGCACCACTTTCGCCTTCAGATCTGAAGGAATGTTTGCACTAATATATGTTGGTCTTTTCATCAGACCATCTCCAAGGTCAATTTCTTGCAAAGGATCCTGTGCTTGCATCTTATGACTTTGACTAATTGGATCTTTTTCAAATCCTAAGGGTTCGTCGTCATAGATGCAGTCCAGTTTTTGCAATTCTGGCTCTTGTTTGCCAATCTTTTCACCATTGGCTATATCAGCCATATTTTCTGAAAATGAATTGGCTTCCAAAGCCATCTTGATTCTGTTTTCAGCCATGTAGGCCGTAATCCTTGCCCAAGTTTGGGACTCAGACATAGTAGTTTTCTTTGACATCCCAACCAGTTGGGCATTTGTGGCTTTCATACTCGCCATCCTCGCTGTTTCCATCCTCTCTCTCCCACAAGAAACCATGTGTGGGATCCAGTTTGATTGCATGGTGACCATTTCTTGCCAGACGATATGCAAAGTCTTTCTCAGTGCATGGTGAAATTGTTGCCAATTTCTTGTCGAAGGAGTGCTTTGTCAAATGATGGACTTCAGTTTTGAAGTAGCTTTGATCTGCTTCAATATTTTCCACTATTCCATCCTCTCGCCAGATAATGAGGCGTTGGTGCAGGGTAGAAGGAACTGCCCCTACTCCATGAATCCACTCTCGACCTAGAAGTAGATTGTAATTTGCCTTAGAGGCCACAACCAAGAACAAGGTTGGCCTTACAGTGCTTCCAACAACCACTTCTAACTGGATTGCTCCCAAAGAGAAACCAGTTTCACCCTCATAGTTTGAAAGAACTATGTTGTGAGGATGAAGATCCACCAAAGATTTGCCAATCTTTCTGAGCAAAAATTCTGGCATGAGATTAACAGCAGCACCACCATCAATTAGCACTTTGTTGATCCCCACATTGTTCACTTTAGCCTGTATGAAGAGAGGCTTCAAGTGACTCTTCATGCCTTCATCTGGCCTTTCAAATGTAGCCATTTGATCTTCTAGAGCACCATTGCTCGTCACATAGTAACATACTGGCCTATGAAGGGCCATTTGCATTCCAGATTCCTCTTCGTCATCTGTCACTTCAGAGCAAACGTCGAATTCCCTTGGTAAGATTGACACAACATTGACGATTATGTTGAGATCAGGCTCAGAATCCAAAAAGTCATCTGCTTCCATGTGGTCATCTTCGACATTATCAGCAACTGAAGACTCTATTTTCGATTCGCCTAACCTTTCTTTCATTGGCTTCTTTGCCAATTCCAAAGGCCTTCTTCCATTACCATCAGTAGTTAATGGGGATTGTTGAGCAGCCACTTTTTTCTGGCGTTGGTATCTACGCCATTGGGACCTTGTCATGGGATTTTTCCCTTTGTAATTATTCCTGTAATCATATTTCCTTGACTCAGGATCCTTTTTGGGATTGCTGTTACTGGAGTTCCCTCTCTCCATATTCCTTTGACCATAGCCCATGCTTCTTCCATGAACCCATTGGTTGACAGGTGTCCTGTTTGAGGGGACAAATGATTTTTGTGGTCCCAACCTCTGGTGTACAGGTGCCTGCTGGCTATTCAGAATATTGGAATAAGTTGGCTTTTGATTTGGCCATTTGTTTCTGTTTTGACTATGAGGCAGAAACTTGTTGAGGCCTGCAGCAGCCTTCTTGTCGAACATGGCACTACAATGAGGACATAATGTAGCTTCGCCATCATTTTCTTTGCAGCGTTGAAGGAAATCCAATAAAGTCTCCCCTGCTTGTGGATACACCTCTTCCACTTTGTTTTCGTACTCCTCCTCAGGAATGGAAATTAATTGCCCCCCTTCAGTGAGGTTCAATGCTTCTATCATCAGGCACTCAAAAGGCTCTGTGTAAGCAGCATCAGCAATCTGCAATGGATTCTCGTCCACCTGCTGTTTGGATTTTGGCTTTTCGCCAAATTTGAGTCTTCCCTCCTGTAGGGCTTTCTGGACCAGATCCCTGAAAAGAACACATTGTGAGGTTTTATGACCCAAAAAATTATGGTATTTACAAAAACCTCTTTTATTACGTTGTTCCAAAGGTGGAATTTTCAAACCCTTTGGTACAATTATTTGGCCATCAGCAACCAATAAGTCAAAAATTTCATCACACTTAGTAATGTCAAAAGTGTATGTCTTAGAAACAAATCTATCATTTTTTGGTTCGACGGGATTTTTCCCATTTGATGGTCTTAACATTTTACAAGTATAGGGAGGTCCCGGTTTCAATTCAGCAATATTAACCTCATTGTTTTCTATGTAATCCTGACCATCGTCGAACTCATTTTCACTTTCATAAGTTTCTATGTATGCCACTTTTTCTTTTTTGTGGAACTTAGAATTTCTGACTTTTTCAGCCCTGAGGCGTTCGACCTGTCGAACACGATCTGCTAATTGGGCCATGTCTCTCAAATGTTGAGTATCTAACTTTTTCCTAATGGAATAGTCGAGGCCACCAGCAGCCATCTCAACCAATTCATGTTCAGGCACTTGAGTAAAGCACCTTGCCTTAAGGAGGCGAAACCTGTTCAGATAGTCATCAATGGCTTCTGAGGTTTTGCGCTTCATACTGGCTAATTCTTTGAGGCTAATCCTAGATTGTCCCATGTAAAATTGTTCATGAAATAGCCTTTCTAATTGAGTCCAGGTATGAATTGAATGAGGGGGAAGCGTGGTAAACCACGTAAAGGCATTTTTAGTGAGGGAATTGGGAAAAAATTTCATTTTTAAATCTTCATTATTTGCCAAATTCCCTGCTTCTGCCAAATATCTGGCAATATGTTCGACAGTAGATTCATTAGTATCACCAACAAATTTTGTGAATTTGGGAATCTTCCATCCCCTTGGCAATTCTGCCTGTAATACATATTCAGACAAGGGTGACACAAAATTTGGTCTATGCAACCCTGTATTCAAACCATTTTGGGCCAAAATATTTTCTACTAAATTGGCCAAGTTATTTTGCCCTGCAACATTTTCTTGTCGAACTTGCCTAAGAACATTATCAGCATCTTGGTTTCTATTAACCAAAACTACTTCTGGTTCTTGTTGTTCTCTCTCGATGCGCACTGGTTGGGCTTGGACTCCTGTTTGAATCTCCGGGTTTACACGGGGAATTCTTTGATTATTTGGAGCATCAGGGGCACCAAAAAAGTCTGCCATCCTTCCCATTTGATTGGCTAACAATAAATAATTGTCATTGGCTGTTTGTAACACAGGATTGAAGATTGTGCCAATCTGTTGGGTCAACGCGTTCACCATGTCATGGTTACTTTCGTCCATTTGTTGCCTAAGTACATTCATAGAATTATTAGTCAAGTTCAGAGAATTTCCCCTATTTCCCATCGCAGAAGATGAGGGAGAACTTTCTACAGAAGGCCAATTATACAGGCTTGCCATCGTTGTCGTTGGCATCCCAAATTGTGGGTTTCTAGGCAACCAAGGAGGTCTCGACGGAGTTCCACCAATTTGACTACCGTCTGTATACCCATGCATGTGTGATATATTCGTTGGCATGGATGATACATTCATTTGTGTCATCATTGCACCATTCGTATTTGGAGGAACAAACCCTCCTGCCATACTCGACGTAGTGGCAGACATTGTTGATCCACTGGCACTTGCGCCAATGGTTCCAGAACTTATCACAGGATTTGTACCCCCACCATTAGGATTATTGCTTGGGATACTTTCAGAAGTTGTAAAATTCAGGGCAAGATTTGTTGACCCACCACTAGGATTGGCGCCAGGATTGCCAGTTACTGGTTGATTTGGTTGCCCTGTCGAATTTGGAACAGGATTGGTTTCTGTCCCATTATTGTTATTATTATTATTATTGTTGGGGTTAGGATTGTTTGGTGGTCTCACCATTCTGGAACGAGGACGCTTTGGTATATTTGAAAAAACTGGAAGGGACTTACCACTCCTCAAACGCATATACAAATATACACACAATCAAAGTACAAACACCAAACAACAAATTTTGTATGAAAAATTTTCAAAAATTCACTAAGTAAAAATACACAATCCAGAGGTCCCACTGGGCGTGCCAATTTGTTTACTCCGATTTTTAGTAAACAACCGCTAGTTTAATTATTACGAGAGAGATCAACTAGTAAATCTCGGGACATATGGATTGTGTGGAAGATGATGAAAACGTATTCATATCTTTGGGTTAAATCGGACAATTTGAATAAAAGTAAAAAGCATTTGACGAAGTCAAATGATTTGGTTTAAAGTAAAATGCTTCAAAGTTTAAATTTGCAGAAAACTTGTAAATGAATTGCAAATAAAGTTTAAAGAAAAGACTTTGAAAAAGTAAAGACAATGCAATGAAAATAAATTGCAGAATGATAAAGTTGCAGAAAGCTTTAAATTGCAGAAAGCTTAAATGACAAACTTTAAAGAAAAGCAAGTAATCAATACTTGAAAGGTAAATTGCATTTGACAATGTAAAAATGTTTACAAAGGATGGTACACAGATTCGTACATGTTCCTGTCATTCATTTCGCTCGTTGACATGGGTACTCTGAATATCTTAGGAATTTGCATGTGAATTGTGAACCCGTTTCTTCTATCAGAAACTTGTATTTATAGACAAACTAACATAACTGCTATAAACCTACAATACATCTAACTATGCTCCACGTGTCTTGACAATTTGAATTCCCTTTGACACCTGGCGAACCCTTCAACGTTACTCAATTTTGAATATTTTGCTAAGTCCAGAGTACGCTTCAGACGTTCTGCACAGTACGTTAGACAAACAAACAAATACATATATTCACACATATATATAATATTTTCGACAATTAGAGTAATGTCGAACCAGCATGTTTATTTAGATAAACATGGTTCTGTCGAACTCGACAAGCTTATTCAGACAACAATCGTTCTGTCGAATTCGACAGAACTCTAGGCTTTGACAATTAACTTTGCACATTAAAAGTCTTTGATGTCAAATGCCTTGATTCTCTCTTGATTTATTGCCAGAACCATTTTCCAAGAAAATATTAGAAGGCAATAATACTCATTAAATGAGATTTCAACATCTTATTCCAATTCATTAATGCCTGTCGAAAATACAGGCTAACAGGTCTACAGTAAGAAACATTGTAAATATGTAGCACTGAGAAGTGAACACATTTGCAAGAGATACTTACCATGCTTCGACCAACTAAATATGTAACACCAGAAACTTATCTCTTAAAAATAATGTTACTAATAGCTATCTATTGGCAACTAAATTACACGTACTAAACTTTTTTAATTCCTTGACAAAAAAAAAACTTCTCTCAATCTAGTTTACTTTTTGATAAAAAAATATATCAAACTAATCCCTCATATTTTCATATTGTGAATAAATTAATCCATATATATAATGAATCCTAGATTAATTTATTTTCCATATAAAAATCTCAAAAACTATGTAGATATTTTTTATGGTTGATACAAAATTGAACTGCAAAAAAATTCAGAGATCCAAATTAAATTTTCACTCTTTAATTATTTTTGTTTTTGGAAAAGAAGCATTTTCTATCGATTAGTTTCATTGGACAGCACAACCGGTTACCTACCACATATTTGTTGGTTTAATAAAAATTAAGTAAAAATATTGTAAGAAAATAAATCAAAAGTTACTTAAACATGATAAATTGTGGTGTTCGAGATATTCGCGAGCAATTATCCTCGTGACATATAGCAGTTCTTATAAACTTTTATGTTAGTTTTTAAGTTTTTACTAAAAAAAAATATAATTTAAGTTATTTTCTCATAAGTTAATTGAAAAAATTATAATAATACATAAAAATTTATTTATTTGTATAAGTTGTTTCATATAAGCTAAAAAATAAGTCAATCTAAATGGGTTTTTAATCCATCTCATATTAATAAATTCTAAATTTTTTAAAATTTCCAAAAAAAAAACAATATTCAAAAAATTAAAAATAATTAAGTACGTAATTTTTAAAATTATCAAGACTAAAACTACCTACGTGCTAAATTTTTTTGTAGAGACGAACATGTCGCTTTTTTTATTGAAACAAAAAATAAAATTGAGTAATTTTTTCGGACGAACAACTTAATAAATTATTTTATAAGCAGTTCTGGATTAATTGAGATTGCATAAGATTAAGATTGCTTTGGAATTGGAAATGCAATATTCTAATGGTACTATTAAACAGGGTTGTCCCTAAAATTTTAAATGCCCTGTCCAAAAATGAATTTGATGTCCTATTCTTTTAAGTATAATTTTAGGAAAATGCTAAACAGTACCGGGTGCATTAGTTATTCAAGTTATTATAGAAAACATTTTTGAAAATTGTGCATTTAATGTTTTGAAAATGTAAAAAGTTATTTTATTACTATTATTTTTATTTTTTATTTCGTTTTCTAACATGCTTAACTAGTGCACACCGGGTACACTGTTTTATTTTATTTTATTTTATTTTTATCAGATTTATAAGTCATATATTATAAAGATATTATTTTATTACCAGCAGCTACCAAACAAACAAAATACTTGTATAACTCCATAATTGAAATTAGGGGAATTAAAGCAGCAGCTACAAAACATCTCCGATCATTATTTTATTATAAGCAGCTCTGGTCATGATATTTATTACATGTAGTTTCGTTGAAATTGGACATATATGCCAACTTAATTATTCCAATAGTACAATTAATATATAGCAAATAAGATACAAATAATTAATTTGTATATAACTTCTTAATTATTACAAATTGAAAAGCTATATAGATATCCAGTTTAAGCATGATCATATCCAGTTTATTTAGGCACAGAGCAGTTCGGAGAGTGATTAATATGTAATTATGGCGCATAAGGTTGTGGTACATATCCTCCACTGCCAGGAGCTGTTGAATAAGTTTTAGGAAGATTTTGGAAAAGCTTTCGACCTGCGCCACATTTAATATGAAGTGAATGATGATTTTAATGAAACAAATCCGATAACTACTTCAATACCTCTTCTACCAATGAGAACAAACATACAACAAAATTTATACATCCTCACAACTAACTTGTAATAAACTTGTGGAAACTACATATAAATCTATTCATTGGCTTGTTTCATTGGTTGAAAGATAAATACCCTTAAATTATGAAAGGTTAATTAGAAAAAACCAACAAATCCCATATTACCATGTTAATATAACATATTTGGTTATATAATAGAAAAATGCTAACATGTGTCATTTTTATTTTTAAAATACGTGTTAAATATATTTTTGCAATTTGTGTATTGATCATCAATTTTTTAAAAATTTATTCAAAAAAAAAAATCAATTTCTTAAAAATTAAATTTTTAGTATTACTTAATAGTACAAATTTTTATATTTAAATGATTTAACATGTGTCATATAGTATGACCTTATATACAATATTTTTCAATCAGTATGTACGAATTGTTGGAATTTTAAATGAAATTATTATTATAGACAGCAAACATATGCTCTCTACATCTGTAATTATAAGAATTCTTTTAAAAAAAAAATATTTTCAAATATAAACCTTTTTATAAGTTTCAAGACATATTTATTATTTGTCAAAGAAAAAAGACACATTTATTATTATTTTCAAACATAATTTAATACTACTATTTTACATTAGAATATTAAAAATCAACTATAAATACATCATTTTACAAATTAGTACAATAATTGTAATACATAAAAAATAGTACATATTTATTACACTATCAACAATTTTTCTTATTATGCGTATAAAATATTGATAAATACTTATAAAAAAGAAAGAAGGGAGAATCTACCATGTTTGAAATTGGATTCGGCAGCAATAGCAATCATAGACGACATGATGAGTAATAAAAGTAATGCTAAAACAGCAACAGATGAGTTCAATTTGGAGAAAGGTGCCATATTTCTAACAAAATAATAATAAAATTTACTTCTATATATTGTTGTTAATTGCAATTTTGAGGATGAGAAGTTTATTATTGACTTGCTGAAGAATAGTAGTATGTAGTATTTACATTTATAGAGAAACAGATGCATGTTTACTATGGAGCGTGATCCTCCCGTTTGCTTAATAAATTTAGTTGACTGGTACATGATGAAATACTTTCCAACAAGCATGCGAAAATTCTTGAAAGCTATTTTTGAAGGGAAAGAAATAGATATTGTTTATTTTTTAAAAATTGTGGTTAATTTATTCAACAATTAATTAAAAATAGTCACGCCCGTCACTAGAGCTGTAATAATAGGCCGGGCTATCGGGCCGGCCCAGTAGCCCTATAATTTTATACGGGCCGGGCCGGGTTTCACAAAAATTATTATTGGGCCTTATTGGGCTGGGCTCTCGGGCCTATTTTTTTAATGGGCCATCATGGGCTGGCCCCGCGGGCTTTTAGGCCGGCCCCTTAAAGAATTAAAAAAAAATATCTAAATTTTTTTTTCCTAAAAATAAAGAATTTTAGTTAGCATAAAATCTTTAGATAAAATAAGTAACAAAATATGAGATTTGTTTTTTTTGAAGGAAAAATATGAGATTTGTTAGTTAGGAGATAATTATTAAACCAAATTTGTTATGATTATCATTTATCTTTATTTGAAAAAAAAAAATAACAACTTAATCAATCATTATAAATAGAGAAGTATAAGAATTTTTCTATGGATATTAATTTGTGTGTGGTGCATATGTAGTTTTATTGTCCATTGAATTTTTTTATAAAAAAAATTTGTCAATTTTTTATAAAAAAATATGAAAAATTTGTCGTGCCGGCCCATCGGGCCATGTTAGGCCCTTGCTTATTGGGCTGGGCTGCGGGCCGGGCATTGGGCCTCAATGGGCCGGCCCACTTAAGCCCATTAGATGTCTTGGCCCGTTGGGCTCGGGTCGGGCTGGGCCGGCCCATTTGACAGCTCTACCTGTCACACGGGTGATCGGGGTTCGATCACCGGCAACAATGCTAAAAACTTGATCATAATGAATTATTTGCAAGTATACAAATTTATCAAATAGTATGAAAGATAATCGATCTCACGAGGATTGTGATTATTTCAAACAAAACAACTAAACAATTTCTAAGGAGAAAATAAAAGAACAATTGGGGGAATTTCATAGCATATGATTAACGGCCAATGCTACGGTGGACCACCTTCACAAGTGGTCCACCGTGGACAAGTGGTTAAAACTATAATAACGAATACAAATTTTACAAAATCAACCGTTGGATTGAAAGTTTATACCATATAGACCATTCATAAAAAAGTTTAGAAAAATTGAAAATCATTTGATATACTATTGAGTCCGATCAAAATTAACGGTATTTAAAAAAACTCATAAATCGTTAGTCTTAATAGGTTTCAATAACATATCAAATGATTTCCAAATTTTTAAAAAAAATTCATGGATGATCTATATGATATAAACTTTAAATCCAACGGTCGATTTTGTAAAATTTGTATTCGTTATAGCATTATTCGTAACTGGTCCACCATGGACCACTTGAAGAAGTGGTCCATATTAAAATTTGCCTATGATTAACAATTAAAAGTAAAAAGGTTTAAATTCAACATTAGGAAAAAAAACAAGTGAATAGCAAATATTAATTTAAAGTAAAAAGGTTTAAGTTCCATTGTTATATTTATTGAATAGCAAATTGAATTAGAGGAGGGATCAATTGACTCCAAGAGTAACTTTTTTGAGTTACTCCACATCCTCGCCCTTTATTTTGTTTTAATCTAATGAACTATAATTAATTATTATTAGTAATCATATACCTTCGTCTTCCTTAACTTTTTCTTTTGGTACAAATATCTCTCATAACTATTCTTGTATGATTTTCATTTATTACACTATAAATTCACTATTTCCTAAATAATATTAATACAAGAATCTAAAATTAATTATTGATAAAAAAAAAGGAGGAGAAAATAAATCCCTATATAACAATGGTTTTTTTTGGTAAGATTTGCTTTTTGTTTAATGTGTGAAAGAAAATCAAATTGTGATTTTTTTTCTTGTCCTATTTTTCCTTTTTTTTTTCAATAATTAATTTTCTCTATAAGAATGATTTATTTGCCTATGTGTTTTCTAACATAAAAAACCGTTATTATATATATTTGTTTTGTTTCTTCTTCTCAACCAACCCTCTACAAGAATGACTAAAAGAGGTTTATTCATCTATATATGTTTGGTTGAAATGTAGAAATCGTAATTTTATTTTTCATCTTTTTTTTAATATTTTTTTAGCCAAAGGAAAATAAATGGTAAATTTTTTTTAATCTTTTTTTAAATAAGAAGAAATGGTGAAATATGTATTTTTGTTGAATGTGTGAAACAAAATCAAATTGTGAATTTTTTTTCTTGTCCTATTTTTCTTTTTTTTATCAATAATTAATTTTGGATTCTTGTATTAATATGATTTAGGAAAGAGTGAAATTATAATGTAATTATAATGTAATAAATAAAAACCATAAATATTATGAGAATAGTTAAGGAAGATGAAGGCACTATGATTACTAATGATAATTAATTATAATCCATTAGATTAAAACAAAATAAAGGGTGGGGATGTGGAGTAACTCAAAAGAGTTACTCTTGGAGTCAATTGATCCCTCCTCATTGAGTAGAGGAAATCAAAGTATTAGAACAAGACCTATAACATATGAAACTCATAGTTACAAAAGATGCAAAAAAATTAGAAAAGAGATACATAAGATTTGGATAGAGGTGGATCTTCAATCTTGTTTCCATGCCTTTAACTCTTGATTCCAAACTCCAATTTATGCTTCCAAGAACCAATCTTGTGCCAAATTAATTCGTAACATCATAATTGAGGACCAACCTCTCCTTTTATAAAGCAAAAAATTGGGTTCTGGTTCGCCTCCCGCGAACTAAGTATTGATATTGGTTGAAAATATACATGTTAACAAATCTCACATTAATGAGATTTGTGAATATTGCCTTAAAATATGTTTCTGTAAGATTTTATTTGTTTTTAAACTGGATATTGTTGAGTCTTTTGTGTTGGCTGCATCTTTGGTAAAATAAACTTTGTAGTAGGATGTGCGATATGATGCCTCAAGCATTGCCTTAAGCATCATGACATCTCACGAGGAGTCTTCATGACATGATCTATTTATGGAATGTTTGGTTTCTCTCTCATGGATCTTGCATGACGCATTTAATCAGGCTAATTATGAGGAATATTATTTAATGCTTCAGATCCTTCTCAATAATGTTTTTGAAGAGAATCTCCTTGATGAGTATTTTTGTAGAGAATCTATTTTAATTAATGTAGAGTTATTGCTTTGGTCAAACAAATCAAGTCCATGCTAACTCGTGGCTATTTAAAGGAAGGAGCTAAACCTAGTTTCTTCACCGAAACCAATGTATCAAAATGTAGACTTTTATAGGGTTTCGTGTCTTTGTAAGCCTTGGGCTTTATTTGTGAGTCTCTCTAGTATCATCTTGATACTTTTGTAGGACTGTTTTATTGAGTTGTAACTTTGTATGTTCTCCAAAGCTTTTAAGCATGGAGTATGATTGTTTCTTGTGCATCACTCTAAGCCTTTAGGTACGAGTGTGTAGTATTTAGGAGTGTGTCTCCAAAACTTGTTTGAATTGTGTTAGTGAAATCCTTGTTGTCTGTAAGGTTGTAAGGGAGTGAGTTGGGATCTCAGATCTAGGAGTTCCTAGGTTGAAGAGTCATTGATAGTGCCTAGGTTGTAAGTTGTAAATGGGGCGTTTGCTGAGAACTTAGAACTAGGGCTATTATAGTGATATTCCTTCCTGGATTGGTATCCGACAGACGTAGGTTGCTGTTTGCGTCGAACTGGGTTAACAAATACTTGTCTTTTTTATTTGTTTTCTTTTATATGCTTTGGATTATTACGTGCTAGACCTGACGCAGTGCTTAGAGCATCGTGTAGCACATCGTGCATAGCGTGCCAGAAATTTCAATTGGTATCAGAGCAGGCATCCTGTTCTGTTTCTGGGTGAGATCCAGAGAAGATACTTTCTGGCTCTGTGGACAAGGAAGAAGGTAATGAGTAATATTTTTTTGGATCTGCTATTGAGGGGGAGTATATACCAGGTTTATGACCTAATATGGTATTAAGGGGGAGTAATTATGCCCTTAATGTATGTTGTTTAACCCTCGTATTCTTATTGGCTGGTCATAATTTGTTTTAGCCAAAAATTTGCCAAAGGGAGAGTTTGTTGAGTCTTTTGTGTTGGCTGCTGTTTACACTGATTTTTGGTAAACAAACGCTAGTTTGATTATTACAAGAGAGATCAACTAGTAAATCTCGGGATATATTTGTGTGTTAATTTCCGGAAAATTGTTCGAATGTTCAACATCTTTTGATTGAACAATTATTGTCTGATTTGCATTAAATGCATTAAAAAGACATTGTTTCGACGAAGTCGAAAGGATCAAATTAGAATAAAAAGTGTTGCAAATAAATGTTAAAGAAAGAATGCTTATTCTAATGAACAAACAGAATGGAAGAAAGAGTCGAAATAAAGATTAGTTGGGATAGAAATCAAAGACGGTAAATTTGCATTCAAATGTAAATGGTGGATGAAATCCATTTCTATGCACTCTTCAACCCTTTTGCACACGCTGCGTGGGTATTTAGAGTTTTTAGAAAATAGGATCCAACCCTTATTTCTTATTACAAACACATATATATAGACCTTGTAGGAAAGGCTAACACTAGATCCTACGGTCGAAAATAAAAGTAGTAAATAACTACCTATAACTTCACTAAGATTTTGACACATGTCTTATCTAATAACTTTCTTAATCTAAAATTGACACATGTCCCTTTGAATGACTATCCTTTAATGACTTCTTCGAATCATATGTATCTTCTTGTTGAAAATGAAGCCTTCGACAACACCCTAATATCTATTGCATCGACTCGAATTCTTCGACATCCATCAATCTGTTGCATATAATTTGTCGAGCATCACAAAATAGTCTAGTCGAATTCCACTTAATATGGCTAATTTCGACCAATCTTAGTTTGAATAATCACATGGCTAGCCAAAAGGAGTATTTTCCTTCTTTTCCAATTATAACACCAATGCTTGAGCAATATCATTAATTTTATAATTTTGGTGTTAACAGAGGCCCCCAAAAATGTTGTTTCTCGAATGAAATGAGAGGAATAACATTTTTAATCATGTCACTGATTCAGAAATACACTTAATGACCTCTTTGGAAAACTTAGCCAAATCTTTAGAGAAGATGATTCATATTTCTTCATCATTTTTTTATATAAAAAATTATGGTAAAACATTACCAATTTTTTGGTCAAAAATAATGTCTACATCTTAATAATATGTTTGGTCGAAAAAATAAATATCATTATTAAAATGATATAAATAAGAATATTTGACCAATTTTATAACATGTAATTATTTCGACCTTTCTTCAAAAACTATTTCGACCAATTTTACCATTATCTGTTAATAATGGTAATTATAATTAAAATTCAAATTGAATCAAAACATTTGCATTGGAATAGTTGGTAGGCGTTTCTGTATTATAGTCAAAGGTTGCGTGTTCGATTCTTACCTGTGCCATTTTTTGTCAAAAATTTGAATTTGTATAATTCAAATAATATTAACGGTCTTATATTTTAACATTCCAATTTAAAATGTAACCGCTTTGTTGGTTTAAATGGCAGGTGTAACCATCCTTTACATGAGGGACACGGGTTCGATTCTGACCATTGCCTCTTTTTTGCTAAAAATTCAAATTTCGAATTAATTAACAAATAAAATACAAAAAGGCAACAGGTGAGATTCGAACCAGCATGCTGCAAGGCGAAAAGGCAATACACAACCCACTAAACCGCTTTGACTATTATTGTATAATTTCGAACTGCAATGATCATATACTCATAGTCGAAAAACAAAGTTTAGACCAACATTACCGTTATTAACGGTTATATACAATTTACGGTCAAAAATAATTAGAACAGTTTCATTTGTTTGTTTGGCAAACTGTTAAACCAATTTCGAAGGGATGTGAGTTCGGTCCCCATTGTTGACAATTTTTGCTAAAAATTTGAAATTTGAAATTATTTAATAAACAAAATGAAAAATTGCCAAACGGTTGGTTCGAACAACATACCTGCAGATTGCGGTTCAATTGCCAAACCACCAGAACACCATCAACAATGATGATCAATATTTGAACAATAATTACTATCATCATTATACAGTGTATATTTCCAAATTTCTTACATGAAATGTTTGGTCAAAATCATCATTCTTAGAATGAAATCAACATAAGAAAATTCGACCATTTTTATAACATCTCATGGTTTCAACCAATATTTTGATTATCTTTTCATAATAAATGAGATGAACAAAATTTTGATCACTTTACCAAATTTAAAAATAACATCAATTTTAACATCATGCATGGTAAAGTATATCATCAAAATTTAATTAGAATCTTCATGATATTGGTTTCTAAAAAATTTATGGTTTCAAAAACCATTTTCATTATGGTTCAAAAACCATTTTCATTATGGTTCAAAAACCATTTTCATTACGGTTTCAAAAACCATTTTTATTTTTGCACATAAAGTGTTGAATCAAAATGATATCACTTCGTGCATTCTTTAAGAACAAAAATCATTGTTCTTATTAGTGTTAGAATTGCATCCAACAACTTTAAAAAACAATTTTCCGAAAGAAGATAACACACAAAACAGTCCCACTGGGCGTGCCATTTTGTTTACACTGATTTTTGGTAAACAAACACTAGTTTGATTATTACAAGAGAGATCAACTAGTAAATCTCGGGACATATTTGTGTGTTAATTTCCGGAAAATTGTTCGAATGTTCAACATCTTTTGATTGAACAATTATTGTCTGATTTGCATTAAATGCATTAAAAATACATTGTTCCGACGAAGTCGAAAGGATCAAATTAGAATAAAAAGTGTTGCAAATAAATGTTAAAGAAAGAATGCTTATTCTAATGAACAAACAGAATGGAAGAAAGAGTCGAAATAAAGATTAGTTGGGATAGAAATCAAAGACGGTAAATTTGCATTCAAATGTAAATGGTGGATGGAATCCATTTCTATGCACTCTTCAACCCTTTTGCACACGCGGCGTGGGTATTTAGAGTTTTTAGAAAATAGGATCCAACCCTTATTTCTTATTACAAACACATATATATAGACCTTGTAGGAAAGACTAACACTAGATCCTACGGTCGAAAATAAAAGTAGTAAATAACTACCTATAACTTCACTAAGATTTTGACACATGCCTTATCTAATAACTTTCTTAATCTAAAATTGACACATGTCCCTTTGAATGACTATCCTTTAATGACTTCTTCGAATCATATGTATCTTCTTGTTGAAAATGAAGCCTTCGACAACACCCTAATATCTATTGCATCGACTCGAATTCTTCGACATCCATCAATCTGTTGCATATAATTTGTCGAGCATCACAAAATAGTCTAGTCGAATTCCACTTAATATGGCTAATTTCGACCAATCTTAGTTTGAATAATCACAGGGCTAGCCAAAAGGAGTATTTTCCTTCTTTTCCAATTATAACACCAATGCTTGAGCAATATCATTAATTTTATAATTTTGGTGTTAACAGCTGCATCTTTGGTAAAATAAACTTTGTAGCAGGATGTGCGATATGATGCCTCAAGCATTGCCTTAAGCATCATGACATCTCACCAGGAGTCTTCGTGACATGATCTATTTATGGAATGTTTGGTTTCTCTCTCATGGATCTTGCATGGCGCATTTAATCAGGCTAATTATGAGGAATATTATTTTATGCTTCAGATCCTTCTCAAGAATGTTTTTGAAGAGAATCTCCTTGATGAGTATTTTTGTAGAGAATTTATTTTAATTAATGTGGAGTTATTGCTTGGGTCAAACAAATCAAGCCCATGCTAACTCGTGGCTATTTAAAGGAAGGAGCTAAACCTAGTTTCTTCACTGAAACCAATGTATCAAAATGTAGACTTTTATAGGGTTTCGTGTCTTTGTAAGCCTTGGGCTTTATTTGTGAGTCTCTCTAGTATCATCTTGATACTTTTGTAGGACTGTTTTATTGAGTTGTAACTTTGTATGTTCTCCAAAGCTTTTAAGCATGGAGTATGATTGTTTCTTGTGCATCACTCTAAGCCTTTAGGTACGAGTGTGTAGTATTTAGGAGTGTGTCTCCAAAACTTGTTTGAATTGTGTTAGTGAAATCCTTGTTGTCTGTAAGGTTGTAAGGGAGTGAGTTGGGATCTCAGATCTAGGAGTTCCTAGGTTGAAGAGTCATTGATAGTGCCTAGGTTGTAAGTTGTAAATGGGGCGTTTGCTGAGAACTTAGAACTAGGGCTATTATAGTGATATTCCTTCCTGGATTGGTATCCCACAGACGTAGGTTGCTGTTTGCGTCGAACTGGGTTAACAAATACTTGTCTTCTTTATTTGTTTTCTTTTATATGCTTTGGATTATTACGTGCTAGACCTGACGCAGTGCTTAGAGCATCGTGTAGCACATCGTGCATAGCGTGCCAGAAATTTCAATTGGTATCAGAGCAGGCATCCTGTTCTGTTTCTGGGTGAGATCCAGGGAAGATACTTTCTGGCTCTATGGACAAGGAAGAAGGTAATGAGTAATATTTTTTTGGATCTGCTATTGAGGGGGAGTATATACCAGGTTTATGACCTAATATGGTATTAAGGGGGAGTAATTATGCCCTTAATGTATGTTGTTTATCCCTCGTATTCTTATTGGCTGGTCATAATTTGTTTTAGCCAAAAATTTGCCAAAGGGGGAGTTTGTTGAGTCTTTTGTGTTGGCTGCATCTTTGGTAAAATAAACTTTGTAGTAGGATGTGCGATATGATGCCTCAAGCATTGCCTTAAGCATCATGACATCTCACCAGGAGTCTTCGTGACATGATCTATTTATGGAATGTTTGGTTTCTCTCTCATGGATCTTGCATGGCGCATTTAATCAGGCTAATTATGAGGAATATTATTTTATGCTTCAGATCCTTCTCAAGAATGTTTTTGAAGAGAATCTCCTTGATGTGTATTTTTGTAGAGAATTTATTTTAATTAATGTGGAGTTATTGCTTGGGTCAAACAAATCAAGCCCATGCTAACTCGTGGCTATTTAAAGGAAGGAGCTAAACCTAGTTTCTTCACCGAAACCAATGTATCAAAATGTAGACTTTTAGGGTTTCGTGTCTTTGTAAGCCTTGCGCTTTATTTGTGAGATTCTCTAGTATCATCTTGATACTTTTGTAGGACTGTTTTATTGAGTTGTAACTTTGTATGTTCTCCAAAGCTTTTAAGCATGGAGTATGATTGTTTCTTGTGCATCACTCTAAGCCTTTAGGTACGAGTGTGTAGTTTTAGGAGTGTGTCTCCAAAACTTGTTTGAATTGTGTTAGTTAAATCCTTGTTGTCTGTAAGGTTGTAAGGGAGTGAGATGGGATCTCAGATCTAGGAGTTCCTAGGTTGAAGAGTCATTGGTAGTGCCTAGGTTGTAAGTTTTAAAGGGGGCGTTTGCCGAGAACTTAGAACTAGGGCTATTATAGTGATATTCCTTCCTGGATTGGTATCCCCCAGACGTAGGTTGTTGTTTGCGCCGAACTGGGTTAACACATATTTGTCTTCTTTATTTGTTTTCTTTTATATGCTTTGGATTATTACGTGCTAGACCTAAAGCAGTGCTTGGAGCATCGTGCATAGCGTGCCAAGAATTTCAGATATGTTTAAAAATAAAGGTTTATATTTTTGGCAAGATTCAGTTTGTTTTTAAGCTGGATATGTTTAAAAACAATGGAGATTATATTTTATTTTTAAACAGATTTGTTTCTATTTTTCTATAAATAGAGGTTGATTTATGCATAGAAAAATAGGAGAGCAAGCAAGATGTATGGAATTCAATTAGGATTTCTTACCAACTTATGACAAGAATTTCTATGGTATTTTTAGTATAATTATTACTAGTAAAATGACCAAGACAAACCCAAATAAGAAGGAAAACCTACAAAGGCAGAAAAAAGCATAAGACAAGGTCCATGATGCCAAAAGACAAGAAAAAGCCAAAAAAGTGAAGAAAATGAGCATTCCATCGCAGCACGATGTCTCCCATCGTGCCACGATGGGAGGTGCTTGTTGGCCAAGAAAACAGAAGAATAAATCTGAAGAAAATCTGTTCATCGCAGACTGGTGCACTTGCCCGACCGTTGGCACCGTTGTCGGGGATTATGTTTACAAAGCATTGCTAGATTTATTTAAGTTTGTCAAAAAAATTAAAAAATAAAAAAAATCTTGTTGATGATTGTGAATTTTGATCATGTGAAAATTCTGGCTAAGGATAAGTCAAGGTCTCCGAGCGATCCGTTGTGATCCACCTCACTTACCTGAGAATTTTAATAGTGAAAAAGACACATGAGACAAACCAAAAATAGTTTTACAAAAAATATTTATTCCAGTGCTACTGAGGTATTTTGTTTAAAGTGCATGCAGACAGGTACTCAAAGCATTAGGAATCACAGAGGCTGGCAACAGTCAACTAAAGACGGCATTCTCACATGAGGAGTCTCCATAACATAAGTGTTAAAGGAATTCAAAGAGAAGCTAAAGTTAGCTAGCCAATCAACACTTCTATTTCCTTCTCGCCAGGTGTGGTTGAAAAGCACCTGCCAATTCAACTTTAAAAGCTCTTGTATACGGCACACCAAAGTAGGGGGATTTCCATTAATTTTGACTTTCCCTGTGATTATGTCAACTAGAGTTTTTGAGTCGCTTTTCACGTGAAGTTAGTAGAAACCATATCTCCAAACAAGCAGCATTCCTAAGTACATGCCCCACATTTCAGCGGAGAGAGCATCACAAGTTCCAATTTTTCGTGTGTATCCTTTGATCCATCTACCCTCTGAGTTCCGAAAAAGGCCACCACATCCAGCTAGCCCCAAAGAGTCTTTGTATGCTCCGTCACAGTTAAGCTTGATCCACCCATTCTGAGGACTTTTCCATCCAATGAAAACGGTGTTGCTTTGGTGAATATTCAAAGGATGTTTGGTGTATTTGTCTATCTCTTCAACCGTCTTGAGAATCTTGAATATTGGGTCATTTGGACGCTGAAAGTTATCTTCAAAAATAGTTTTATTCCTCCACATCCATATGTGCCAACAAGCTACCAAAAAAAATGTGTTCCACTTCTTATTTTGAATACTAGGCAGCTGATTGTTTATATTCTTGAAGATCCAATCCCTGCAATGAAGAGAGAAAAAAATTAGATATTTGATTTGAATGGACTAACCTTATCCATGTTTGAGTTGCTATGGGACAATCTCACAAAACATGGATAGTTGTTTCATTGTCTTTGTCACAAGCAGAACATATGGGTGAAATTCCAACCCCCCATTTGCTGCTACTATAATTAGTAAGTAGCCGCTCATGGGCCGCCATCCACATAAAAGTTTGAATTCTATGAGGGCATTTCCAACTCCACAAGGCCTTCCAATCTCCCTCAATGGGATGAGATCTAGTGTTCTGAGAATCATAAGCACTTTTGACTGTGAAGTCCCTAGTGTTGGTTCCTCTCCAACCAATATTGTCTTGCCCGTCTGTGTCTTTAGGCGCTTGAATTGCAAGTACCTGAAAAGCAAAGGTCGGAGGTAAGTTTGATGTAAGGAAATTATAGTCCCAATCTCCCGAGGGGGTTACCACATCCCTCACAGAGAGAGTCACACTACAAGAAAACACTAATTTTTCGACGGATTTCAAACTAATTTACCGGCCGCTCTGGCAGCCGGTAAATTACCGCACACCTAAGCCGCCGCAAACTGCGTAAAAGCCGTCAAAAAAATAAAAAATAATATTTTTAAAATGAACTGGTAATTTACCGGCGGCTTTAGCCGCCACAAAGTTACTGAAGGCAACCTGTCAACTTACCGGCCGCTTCAGCAGCCGAAAATGGAATGAATTAAAAAAAAAAGTATCACGACACATTGGTATAAGGCATACCAGTGAAGAGACACATTGGATATAGCAAGGTTCTTCATTTTTTTGGAGCAGCAAAGCAAAAGATATTAATAAAAGCCATCTCAACACATTGGTATAAGGCTTACTAGTGAAGAGACCAAAACAATACAAAAAGAACAGGCCAGCAACAACCAGCAGCAAACAAACAGAAAACAACAAAAACAGAAAAGCATAAGCCACCTGCAGCGCAAAAACAGAAAAAACTAGGCAAGGTTCTTCGTTCATTCATAGCTCCACCCTTCTTTTTCTTCTTCTTGAAACAACCCACACAGCCACACCCCATCGATCCACCCTTCTTCTTCTTCTTCTTCTCCCTGAAACAACCCAAACCCCATCGCTCCACCTTTCTTCTCTTCCATCGATATGAAATCCCATGAAAACGAAACCCAACGATTTCCATCAAAATGAAACCAATCGCTCTACCAACTGCAACAATGGAGATTTGGGGGTTTGGATCTGAGAAATTGAAATACGAGTGAGATTTGCAGATTTGTGAAATTAAAATTGAAACCCTTCTTTTTGTGATGAAGATGATGATGGATGAAGAAGATAGTTTGGGAGATGAATGAATTTGAAGAACATAGGTTTGAAGAAGATATTGTTGATGATGGTGTTGTTGTTGTTGTGAACCGTTCTGTCCCTTTTAATTTATTTTTATATTTCTAAATATTTTTAATTAATAACTAATTTTAAATAATATAAATTTTTTTAAAAAAAAATACATATATGAATAGTGACGGTCCCAGCCGCCAGTAATCCAACCTGCAGCGTGGCAGGGAATAGCGACGGCCTGGGCCGCCGGTAATTGCGTGGCAGACGTGTTAGTCTGTGTGCAGGAGTTTGCGGCGGACGTGGCCACCGGTAATTGCTTCCGGCGCCGTTTTTTGCGGCCGATCATGGCCGCCAGTAATTTTGCCAGTTTTTGAATTTTTCGGCCGTTTTTCTTGCTTTCCTGCCATTTTTTTCCACCGCTATTTGGGTGTTTTCTTGTAGTGAAGTCAATACTGGTTTAATTAGTGATGGAGAAAAGAGAAGTTCCGTTAGGAGTCCATTTATCCAGCCAAAAATTGATATTTTTACCATCTCTCACCTGCCACACAATATTCTGCTGAAATTGATCCCAAATACCTGATAAAGCTTTCCATAAAGGAGAATCATAAGATTGAGATTTTATGGTTACCCTAAGGTCATTGTTCCTTCCATATTTACTATAAAGAACCTTACACCAAAGGTCATTTGGTTTAGTGATGAGATTCCACATCATCTTCATTAGAAAAGCGTCATTCATATGATGGGGTCTCTTAATGCCTAAGCCACCCTCATTCTTTGTAAGACAACAAACTTCCCACCCCACCAGATGAGGTCTCGAGCTTGATTAGTGTCTCCCCATAAAAAAATTCTTTGAATTTTTTCCATCTTGTTACAAAGACTTTTAGGGAGCTTAGCATATTGCATATGATAATACGGTATAGAGCTCAATACTAATTTACATAAAGTGAGTCTACCAGCAAAACTCAGACATTGTTACTTCCATCCACTCAACCTGTTTTGAATTTTGTCAATGATGTTCTTAAAGTTTCCCCTAGTAGCTCTGCCAGGATTAATGTTTGCTCCCAAATATCTGTCTATATTGTTGACATGTTTAAAACCCGTGTGGTGTAAAATAGCATCCCTGACCTGTTGATCAACATTCTTAGAGAAGTAGATCTCTGTTTTATGATTATTGATCTCTGTGATATACCAATATTTATAGTATGTAAAAGGATGACTAACTATTTAAGTAAAAAACTTAAATGAAAAAATTGCAATTGTATGTCATATATAATACTTTTGAATTTCTTTTCCAAAAAACTACTAGTAATTAAATAATAGTAGTATTTTTGAGCTAAAATAGAAAAAAAAACTATATATATATATATATATATATATATATATATATATATATATATAATATTCTTCGGTCTTTATTATAAGAATCTCTAACGAAAATTATATTATAGTAACAAATTATTAAAGTAATTAATTTATTTGAAATATGTGTTAGTTTTACGTATTTATCTTTATAGTACTAATTATTAATATCATAGAAAGTTGGGTTGGTGTCTTCGCTGATGGTCATTAATGAATTTCAATTGATGTAATGTAAGTGGTGGATTGAGGTGATGTTTGATGTTCTTTTTGATTGGTTAAAATGTTTTCATCACTTTACCTCTCGTTGTATGAATCAACAATTCCTTATACTTTTCCTTCAAAAAAATAAAACAATTCCTTATACTTCTTGTTTAGGGAATTGTCCATTATATTAATAAAATTTAGCTGATTAAAAAAATAGAAATAGAAAAGAGAGATTGAGAATGTACTTACGTTTTTTAATGATAGATTTAAATAAAAATAGTTTCTTCAGCAAAATTTCTAATGTAGTATTTAGAATAACTGTTTGTATTGTAAATGATTTTATAATTAGAGACATATGATGAAGATAGTGAATTCTCTCAATTGTAAAAAGTAATTAAAGAAATAATTTGTAATTTAGAGTCTAAAAATAACTAATTTTAAGATGTAATTTAGAGTATAAGAAGTAATTTTAGACCATTCTTATTATTAAAAAAAAATAAAGTTGGATTTTTTTTTTTTTTAAAAAAAAGAGGTGGATTAAGGGTTAAGATGTAAAAATTGGGGAAAAAATGGAAAGGATCTATTTTCGATAATAAGCACTCCCTCCGTTTCTTTTTATTTGTCTTTTATTGTCAGATTTAGTCCAAAGAGTAACCTTATACAAGATACCCATAAGAGTTAGAAGAATTAGTCTTCAAACCTAACTCTACCCTCGTCTCGAATCTCTTCTCGTGGGCAAGAGACTCAATGATTTAGACTATCCAAGATGTATTCAATAACCCTTTGCCCAACCCTAGAGTCGTACAAAGAGACAACCCTCTTGTTTCTCTCTAAAACCCTAGTCTTTGTGTTGGTGACTACGGTCTGGCAAGTGCACTAGTCTGTCGTCGAGTAATAATTCACACTCTACGGAGTAGAATGAGTTCGAGTCCACATTTGATTACAACTAGCACATCTCTATCTGGTAACAACACAAAAAATGGCTTCTAATTCTATTAGAGATTTCTCCATTCTCAAGCACTTTAAGATCACAATTCACAATCCAAAGTCACCTTCTGTCTTAGAAATTTTTTGGCAGCCCTCTTTGATTAATTGGGTTAAGTGTAACATAGATGGAGCATCTAAGGGCAATCCTGGCCTTTCATCTTGTGGTGGGATTTTTAGGAATCATGATGCTGATTTCATGCTTTGTTTTGCTGAACCTATTGGTTTTGCTTCTTCTTATATGGCTGAGTTGCAGGGAGCTTTGAGAGCAATTGAGGTAGCTCATCAAATGAACTGGAGGAATTTATGGTTGGAAACGGATTCAGCTCTGGTATTGTTAGCTTTCACTAATCCTGATTTTCATGTTTCTTGGTCTCTAAGGAACAGGTGACAAAATGCTTTGATCTTGACTAGACAAATGAATTTTATAGTGACTCATATTTTCAGGGAGGGTAATCAAGTAGCTGATACTTTGGCTAATCATGGTTTAGCCTTAAACTCTATTATGTTTTGGAATGTTTTGCCTTTGTTTATCAAGAATAGTTTTGATAAAAACATGTATGGCTTTGCCAATTATAGGATCCTTTTTGGTTGATGGAGTTTTGGTCTGGTCCCCTCTATCTTGTATCTTCTCTTTTATGTTATATATTTTCTGGTGCTTAGCTCTTTGCTAACACCTTTTTGAAAAGAAAAAAAAAAAGCTGCCATGATTTATGTTATTGTATACCTCTATACTATATTAATTTATACAAAGTCAATTGAGATTCTATTGACAATATGACAATTATTATTAAATCAAATTTCAAATATGACATTCATCTACTTTTTTTTGCCCATTTTTTTCTTAAACTCAATGCATTTTAAATAGAAAATATTTGTGTCTTTTTCTGTTACTTTCTTATTTTTTTACTAACAAATAATCAAATAGAAGTTAGTTATAATACTTTTAATGTAGCATGATTCATACATGACGTATATTGTCAAATATAATTTCAAGCATAATTTTAGGAGTTAATTAATATTTTTAATGTGAAATAATTTTTACAGTATCCACATTTCCAGTTTCATATTTCTTAAATCAAAATAGCGGTCAATTACAAATAAGTTTACACGAAATAAAAGACAATTCCAAAAAAATAATTATTTTTAAATGTGAAAAGATATGACGCAATGTATATATATATATATATATATATATATATATATATATATATATATTTATATATATATATAGAACTTATATGAGAATATGAGAATAAATACTGGCCATTAGATTAAAATGAAGGTGTAGGATTAAAAGATTATGGTAAGTGAGTCACATGACTTCCTTTTCTCACAATCCAGCTTCTCTGACTCACTCTCTCTGTCTTCCTTCCTTCATCAAATTTCTGTCGACCTCCCTTTCTCAACGCAGCATCGCCGCCGCTCGCCGTCGATGGACCTCACAACGCCACTCTCATATCTCTCGTTTTGAACATCACCGCCTCCTTCTCTGTTCAATTTCACGATTCTGAATCTATTCTTGTTTTGAACATCAACACAACACCAGTAATCTTTTAATCCTCTACCTAAATTTTAATCTAATGGCCAGTATTCATTCTCATATTCTCATATAAGTTTACCATTCTCATATGATACATCCTCATATATATATATATATATATATATATATATATATATATATATATTTTCTTGAAGCAATGAAATCTGTATATAATTTTTACACGTTCGATTACAAAAATATGTTTACTAAATTTTTTTAAAAAAAATTACAAAATCCTATATATGAAAATTATCCAAATTACACGTCCGATTACACTTTATACTTGCTAAACACTATGTATTAAAATATATCTAAATTTATTGTTGAATTAATAGTTAATGTTATTCTACTTTTTTATATACTTTTTAATATTAAAATTTTCTACTATATTTTCTATTGTTACATATTACAACTAATTAGACCCGTACTATCCAAACTCTAGTATGTCTAATAAATGAAATCATATCATAAATAGATAGATAGGTCACATCACAAAAAGTAATCTAAAAATTAGATAATAAATTAAAATTATAAAGATAAGTTAAATTGAGAAGAAAAATAAATCGATTTTTAAAATAAAGAAACACTTGTGGTACAAGTCAAGCCATCCCCCGCCCCACCAATAGATTATAGATCAAATTAATTAAAATTTCAACATATAGGACACAAATAATATTTTGGGACCAATTAGTCAAAAAATAAAATTGGACCAAATAATTAATCATAAAAAATACTCCACCTACCCGTAATTACAATGCCATTTACAAACAAATAAATAATTGTATCATATATCAATCCAAAGATTAGTGACATATTACTATATATATTAGAAAATGATATATTAATGCTTAAATTTATTCTATCTTGTCTCGTAGTTAAAAATCTTATCTTAAATTTAAACTGACCGGTAGAATAGAATAAGAAAAAAATTTACCAATTTATTCTATAAAAAAAAATTTAAAATAAAAAATGAAAATTAACAAAATATAAATAATAAAATAAATAGATATTAAATTAAAAATAAAATAAATAATTTTTAAATATATGCACGATTTTCTCACAAAGGTAACTTTGTAATTTTTATTTATAATCTAAAAAATCAAAACTCTACTAAAATTAAAATATTTAAAAGTAAAATAATTATTAAAAATTGCAAAATAGGTATATATAAATTTAAATTTTATAATAAATTAAATATAATTTTTCTATGATATTTATATTATTCAAATACAAGAAATATCATGTAATTGAGTTATTTATTTTATTATGATTCATATAAAAATCTTTAACTTCTTTATTTTATCATGATTTTTATTTAAAATTATTAGATTACTCATTTAAAAAAATCATTTCTAAAATTTAAAGTATTACAAAATAATTTTAAAAAAAGTAATTGTTTAAGAAAGATAATTTTGTCATTATATATATATATATATATATATATATATATATATATATATATATAACACTTATCTTATGAGATATGTATAAAGATATAATACATCATAAGATAAGTGTTATCCTGCTTAATTACTTTACACCATATTTTTATCCATTTTTATATCCCATCATGTTACTAGGGCTGGAAATGAATCGAGCCGAGTCAAACATGTCTGAATTCGACTTAATAAGATTTGGTTCAGCTTGAAATTCGGCTTGATTTCGACACAAACTCTTTTTTCAGCTCTAGTTCGGCTCGTTTAGAGTTTACGTGCAGTTCGGTTCAACTTGTTAGGTTCAATTCATTTTCAATTAACTTGAAACTCAACTCAAGAATTCTACATTAATTTTATTTTCTCTATTTATTCTCCATTTTTTATATACACTCCGATGTGTGACTATTTATTTTTAAAATCCGTAAAAACATATCATTGTACATGACGTTGTTTATCAATTTTTAATTACTCATTATTATTCTATTATTGTTAAGTGTTTGTCTTAGTTTATTTAAAATATATATTATTAATTATCTAAATGTATAAAATTAAATATATAAATTTAAAATTAATTTTGAAGTGTTATTTATATAATCGGGTCAGCTTGTGAATTAAACGAGTTAAACTATACATACTCACGTTCAGCTCATTTAATTAACGAACTTAATATTTAATTCAAGTTCGGCTCATTTGGTTCATGAACCAAATTCAATTATCGAATCAATTGTCGAATTGAGTCTCGAACTTTGTTCAAGTTTGTTCGGTTCATTATCAGCCCTATATGTTAGTATTATATCTTGTGCACTAAACCGACATATGTAAGAATTAAAATTCAAACTTTGATATCTCTACGTATTCATCTTGTGAAATTTAAACCACTATATACTACTTGACAAAAAAACAACATTACTCCTTAATTACAAAATCCCCAAAAAATGAAAAAATAACATAACTCTACAAAATCTCATATACATTAATATTCTACATTTACTAGAAGCTCTTAATATTCTACTAAAGAAAAAGAGACGAGACAGGAGTAGTACTATCTCATGCAGAGTCAACAATACAAGGCAAAGCAAAGGATGAACTAATATTGCTGAAAATGACATCAATCTTCATATACCATACACACACTGTCGTAAACTTCTCCGTAAAAGCAGGGGAAAAATGATATGTGTAGTGATCGTCATTTGTGTGTGTATTTGTCAAGGTTATTCTAAGCCTAAAAAAGTATGCAAGTAACAAACAGACGAAAGCTGGAATATATGTGCAAGAGAAACTCTTCTGTGACCCGTAAAGTAAGAGAACAGGTTGGTCATAATATTTCATCATTCACATAAAATTAAAGAAATGGAAAAAGAAAAAAGAATTATATATATATATATATAAATAATTAAATAAAATATATTTTTATATGGGTGTGATCAAATTTTTGTGTCCATTCAAACATATTTTTTACATTAATCAGTATTTGTTTGTATAGCATCTTTCCTTGTGCATAACACATGTTAATAAGTTTGTTTCAAATTATTTTTGGCATCAGGTAGTTTCAATATTCTCCCGATTGCAGTTGCGGAGATCGAACTGTGATTCTTTCTACCAATTTCAGCGTCAATCACCACTGGATCAACTAACAATTGGTTGAATAAGAGTTTTAATAAGAGTTAATTCAAGGGTTTAGAGTAACATAGAATATACGAGTAATTATTATTGGTTAAGTTTCACTAAGTGCATCTCCAATGGCGATATCATTTTGGGTATCATACATTACTAAAAGTTGTTCATATAATGTCATGTAATACTTATGCAACTCATACATATTTTGTTCCAATGATAATATCACTTTGGATATCATACATTACTAGCAAGTAATTCATTCTATATTTAATTTGATATACAAAAAAAGATAATATTAAATTGGTGATTCAGTAATAAGGTATCGTATCATGGAACTCCAATGATAAAAAAAGTAAAGTACAAATCATTTAATTTATGAAACTCTCTTTGATACTCTTATTGAAGATACTCTAAAAAAATATTAATATTTATAAAAAATTACGAATCTTTGACTTTTTTTTAAAAAAAAAGAGAATTTGATACAAAAAAAAAATAAAGAAAGAAAGTGAAATCACACATATGATCATGGGCGGATCCACATAGTGTGGGCTGTGTGGCTATAGCCAGTGGCGGAACTGAAATTTTTTTTAGGTGGGCCGCTAAAAATTTACATCAAACAAAAAAAAACTGCTAAATTAAATATTTTTTTGAGGAAAAAATGCTAATTATTTTACACCGACATAATATTATATCTATTAAACTCTAAATTAAATATAAAATTACATTTCATAAAAAAATTAAGTCATAATGACCACAAAATGATTATTAAAAAAAGTTAAATTGTATACCTTTAAGTAATATAATTTTACAGAAAAAATAGAAAAATTTCTTCTTTTGTATTGATATATACCTATCTAAATCAATATTTTCTAAAACAATTTCTTTGCTTTAGTAGTTTGTTTGTGACAATAGTTTGATCTCAAATGATGTGGGTTAAGAATGATTTTTTTTTCAAAAAAAAAACAAAAACAAGAAATGGTGTGGGTTAAGAATAGAGGTGGCAAAACGGGACGGGCTCGTCTGACCGACTCTTTTGACTTATAAATTTTGGCAGGTTGGGCTGGGGTTTTTGACCTGGTACCTTAAGTTGGTCTATACCCATTTGATCCGCCTAAAAAATGGGGTGGGCGGGTCGGGTCAGGTTTGCCCGTGGACTTTTTACTTTTTTATTTTTTATTTTATACTTTGAATGCAAATTGGAAGTTTTGATTTGCACTCGCAATTGACTTCACGGTTTTAATAGTTCAGGTATATGATTATATTTAATCATGCTTTTTAATTGATTTATTTCATTTATATTGTTTGGCTACATATAATATATGGTTGTGAATTTCTTTGCATTTTATTTTATGTAGCTGTAGTAGGTGACGATGACGAGAAGGATGGTGGAAGTGGCAGGTTTCAATTTCAGCCTATGCCTACGACATCAACCGAAGCTTCATATGTTTACGACTTAGATGATGATGATGATGATGATGATGATGATGAGTGATGAAGTGTTTCTCATGCAGCTTTTGGGATTGATTTTTTGCTTCTAGTTTTTTGAGTTATGTTTTAGTATGAAACTATTTTGGTATGGAACTGAATGCATCATTTTCTAGTATTGATCTTTTTATCTTAAATTGTAATGAACTACTTACTTATATTTATCCTTTTGCCTTGTTAACTTATACTTATTAACTTATATTTATCCTTTTGTTGTTTGGTGTTTGGTTTTGTTATTTGTATTATGGTTATTCTACACTTCTGTTTGTGCTTGTTAGTTTTGTGGTCTTTTTTCTCTTGTCAGTTTTGTTGTTTGGTGTGGACTGGTCTTTTTGACCATATTTTGTATCTTTGGCCTATTTTGTACTACATACTTGTACATTATAGTGCTTATTAATAAATAGTTTTGCAGATAAAAAAAAATTTAATTGGGCGTAACATTACCATTTGAGCTATTGTTCGAATTAGTCAAATTTGCGTGTGATTAAATACATATAGTATATATTAAAAAAAAAATACATATAGTATATATATATTTATAATTTTTTCAAGTCTGAGCTATTGTTCCAATTAATCAAATTTGCGTGTGATTATATACATGTAGAACATATTTCTACCTCTGGCTATAGCCACACAAGTTTATACACACACACACTCTTTTTTTTGAAATAAAGAGGTGAAATTTATTTATGGATCAAATCCCTTAGAAGAACAGATACAAGCTGAGATGGAGTTTCTTCTATCCAAACTCTATTGGGCTCATCATGGGCCAAGAGTGCCAAACAGTGGGCAGCTTTATTGGCTTTTCTCCCAATATGTTTGAATGAGCAATTCCTAAAATACCCTCTATTACAATTGATTCCCCTAATGAAATTACCCACATACGTCTTAGGGTTTCTATTATCATTCAGAAGATGAACAATTTTGGAGTTATCACACTCAAAAGTCACATCCCTAAAGCAACAATCTTGAGCTAGACGAACCGCTTCGTACAGAGCACACGCTTCTGCCAGAGTTGGATCATCAGCTCCCGGAGTCTCCCAAGTCGCCGCAGCTAGAAGCTCTCATGTTGAATCGCGACAAATAGCACCAAGGCCCCACCAGCCTTCTCTCATCAGGTTAGCATCACAGTTTACCTTGATAGTACCTTCATTAGGTTTCTTCCAATACTTGTTTGTAGTTGTACTTTGTCTAGGTCTGTGATTGGTTGAATTGGGATTATTGTTGTGTGGCTCCGTGGCGATAGTTTATGTAGCGAGTTGATACTCCTGGATGCTTTTAGCAGCATTATTAATGACTTGGTCCTCAACCATGTCCGTATCTTCAAAGATCTTAAGGTTACGAACGAACCAAATACCATAGGTTATGGCAGCCATATACATAAGGTCTTCCTCTTTAAAATTGTTTAGGGCATAGATAAACCAATCTGATATATTGAAATGACTTTGATCAAATGATATACCAAGTTTAGACCCAAACCAGATCTTAGCTACGTATTGACATTTCATGAAGGTGTGATCAAGGGTTTCCTCTTTAAGAAGGCATCTGGGACATAATATAGTACATGGAACCCCTCTTTTGCTAAGTTCACTTCTAACCGGGACATCATTTTGAATAATCCTCCATAATAGCACCTTGTGTCTAAGGATTGTGTTTAGGCTCCATAGTTTCTTCCAAGTTTTGTCTTGATTATTGTTGTGAGCAGATCCAGGGAGAGAATCATTGTGCCATTGACATAGTAAGTTATAGCCAGACTTAACTGAGTAATCACCATCCTTAGAATGAGGCCACATTAGTTGGTCTTCATTTTGCTCCATGATGAGGGGGGTTTGTTTGATGAGGGAGCTCTCAAAGGGAAGGAAATTCTGATCAATTATCCTAGCATCCCAGCTTTTAGTGGGACTTTCTGATATGATATCACTAACCCTGTTTATGTTGAGTTGATCATTGTGAGTAGAGAGGATTCTGTAACCATTTTGCCATAAGACCCAATTGTCATCCCATATGTTGATGGAATAGCCATTACCTACTTTCCAACAGCTGCCCTTTTTGATGATATTGATAGCTTGATAGATGCTTTGCCAAGCATAACTAGCATTTCTGTGAATTGGGGCATGGAGGATAGCACTGTTTGGATAATATTTTGCTTTAAGACATTGACCCAGTAGAGAATCAGGATTGGTTTGAAGTCTCCAAACTTGCTTGGCCAGCAAAGCTTTGTTAAATAGGTGCATGTCTCTAAAGCCCAAGCCACCAACCAATTTAGATTTAAAAATAGCTTTTTTGGATTTCCAATGGATCTTCTGCTGCCTATCTCTACTACCCCACCAAAACCTGCACATAACTTGCTCAATCTGGTCACATAGGGATTTGGGGAGGAGAAAACAACTCATCAAGTAGGTGGGTAGAGCTTGGATAACTGCACTGATCAAAATACCTCTACCAGCATAGGATAGATGCCTTTCCTTCCAACCCTTTAATTTGTTCCTGATTTTATCCATGATGAAGTTGAAACTAGAATGTCTGGACTGCCCTATTTGGGTTGGCATCCCAAGGTATTTTGAGATGTTGTTGGTGATAGAAAAGGGGAGGATAGCATGAAACTCTTCCTTGATATGCTGCTGAATGTGGGGGCTAAAAGTCATTTCTGACTTTTCCATATTGATTTTTTGCCCAGAGATCCTTTGATATTCTTCGAAAACCCTTAAAAGATGACCAGCTTCTGATTTATTGGATTTGCAAAAGATCAAGCTATCATCTGCAAAAAATAAGTGAGACACCTTAGGAGCATTATGAGCTATTTTAATACCATTAATATTATATTGGTCTTGATTTTTATTGAGCAAACCAGAGAAAACATCAGCACAAAGAATAAAAAGGTAGGGTGATAAGGGGTCCCTTTGCATAATCCCTCTATGAGGTTTAAAGGAAAGAGAGGGATGGCCATTAACAAGGACAAAAAAAGACACAGTAGAGACACAAAGCATAATTGTTTGGACCAATTTACTAGGGAAACCCATAGTGAGAAGAGTGTTTTCTATGAAGCTCAATTCCAACCTATCATAGGCCTTAGCCATATCTAATTTGATCCCAACATAGCCTTTTTTCTTGTTTTTATTATGTTTAAGATAATGAAAAGTCTCAAAAGCTAAAAGGGTATTGTCAGTAATGAGTCTACCCGGAAGAAAAGCACTTTGCTGGGGGCTGATAACCTCAGGAAGGATCTCTTTAATTCTATTAGCAATGGTTTTGGTAATAATTTTTAAAATAACATTACAAAGAGAAATAGGCCTAAAGTCAGCTGGGGTAGTGGGGTTATTGTGTTTAGGAATGAGACAAATATAAGTATCATTAAAGTTGACAGGGTTACCACCATTATTGAGGATGTGTAGAGTAGTTTGGACAATGTCCTCTCCAATAATATCCCAATGAGCTTGGTAGAATCTGGCATTAAGGCCATCAGGACTAGGAGCAACATTGTTGCTTAGTTGGTGGGCAGCATGAGAGATTTCTGCAGCAGAGAAGTCTTTGTTAAGATAATCATACATCTGGGAATGAAGCCTGCCAGCCACTACCTGTAGAGAGTCTTGCATATTGCTAGGATTAGTAGAAGTAAACATGTCTATAAAGTAATTAAGAAAAACATCTTGAATGTCTTTGTTCTGAGTGAGAGATACTCCTTGACTGTTGTTGATGAAATTAATTTTATTCTTTTTCTGTCTCTGGGTAGCTTTAAAATGAAAATATTTAGAATTTTTATCTCCCTGTTGAAGCCATTTTGTTTTAGCACGCTGAGCCCACCATTGCTCTTCTTTCTGGTGAAGATTATCCAGCTTGGTTTCCAATTGCTTGATATGGTTGAGGTCCTCCCAAGTAGGAATCCTAGTTCTCAGGTTATTGAGCATGTCTTGAGTGGATCTTATTTCCTTAGGCACATTACCATAGTTTGTTTTGCCCCATTGATGGAGTCTAGTGAGAACCTCTTGTAGATTTTCTTTGAGATCTTCATTCCTATTACTCCAAACTGTTTTGACAATTTGTAAGCACTCTTTGTCTTGTAGCCAAATATTCTCAAAACGTTTCAAGTGATTTTTGAAGTGCGTATCTTCCCTGAAATCATGATTAGTACCAAATACAAGAAGAATAGGGGTATGATCAGAGTTATAGTTAGGAATATGGTAGTTAGTGAATCTGGGGAACCTAGTTATCCAAGAAGGAGTGGCGCAAAATCTATCTAGACCAGGTAAATGGATCACCATGGTATCCTAAGTCCACCAAATTGCACTCATTGAGAGTATTATTTGCAAGGTCAATAATGTTGTGATGAATATTTCTACCTCCCTGCTTCTCACTAGGATTCAGAATAAGATTAAGATCACAAAATAAAAGCCAATTCTCATGGGAGTTGTTTTGATTAAGATTAGATATGAGGTCACAAGTGAGTGTTTTTTGCTGATGCTTGGGAAAACCATAAACACCAGTGGCTCTCCAGCTAATATCAATATTACCACAATCCACATAGCAATCAATCATATTATCATTATTACCAATAATGTTGAGGTTTACATTTTTAGTCCACAACATAGCAAGACCACCACCCCTATTATTCTGAGTAATATTACAATCAACAACAAACATATTAGAAAACCTATGACCAAAAGAATTGGTCTTTTTTCTAAAGTCAGAATTTTGAAATTTAGTTTCAGTGAGAAAGATAATATCAGGGTGATGAGTTAGGATAAGTTGCCTGAGGGCTCTGACTGCAGAAGCTTTCCCAAGACCTCTGCAGTTCCAGGATAGGAGCTTCATTGATCCTGGCTAGCCAAGTCTACTAGGCTAGCCTTAGTGATTTTGCTTGGTGAAGGGCTGGAGGATCCATTAGTGACCTGAAACACTCCTTGGGACCTTAGGAATTTCCTCTTAACTGGGGTAAGGCTTTGCTGATGTAGTTGAGTACTAGATGATCTGCCTGAATCAAAATTCTGTTGAGTGTCCTCTTGTTGTCTGTTCTGCTGAGCTAGGTCTTCTTCCAATTTCAACTTAGCAAATATTGCCAGCATTGATTTGGGGATAGGACTGAATTGACCTCCACTGGTTGACTGCATAGGGTTGCTGTTAAATCTTTTGTCCCTATTTTCATTTACTCTCTTGCCATATATATTGGATCTTAACCACGAACCTCTAGTGTTGACTCTTTCCTCAAGACTGTTCTGAGATGAATCTGAGCAATTATCTTCAGTGTGACCCACTAATCCACACCCAAAGCAGAACATTGGCAAGTTCTCATACCTAAAATCCACCGAATTTATGTCATCCTTAGTATTGCCTATGAACATTCCAGGCCGTATTGGCTCTCTGATATCTAAGCTCACTTTAATCTTGATAATTCTTGCTTTTTGAGGATAGTCATAGAGTGCTGCATCCTCCACCTTGCCTAATTGGGCCCCTAAGTGTTTGCCCATGTTAACAGTTTTGCAGTGAATGGGTAATCCCCATATCTGAATCCATGTAGGAACATGGTGAAAATCAAGGTTTGAGGGGTTAATCTGCCTGTCCCACAAGTGCACCATAAACCAGCTGTTACGAATAATCCATGGATTACCCTTCAAGATTCTCTGAATATCAGCATTTAATTCCAGATTTATGCGAAAATAACCTCCCTCAATCTCATTGATGGTGAAACCAGCAGGGTTACCCCAAATCCCTTGTAATGAGTGCTGTAGAATAGATTTGAGGATGGGTTTATTAGACAAAATCTTACCAATTAACGAGTTTGTGCAAAGATTCACTCCTTCTTGAATATGCTCCTCTTTTGTACATGCAAAAAGGTTCTTCTTGATCAGTTTTTGAGGAACTGTGATGGAAATTGGGTTCTTGATTACCCCTAGGCGTGCTTTGAGAATTTCTTGGTTGTTCTTGTTGGCTGTGAAACTGATTATCATCATAAACCGTTTCTTGTTGCAGGTTTGCAGGTCTATTAGGAGAGTTGTTGGTGGTTGAATGAATCTGGATGGTGGGTGTTGGCCCCATGAATTCAGGAATATTGATGGAGCAGTTGGCCTTGTTGTAGAGCTGATCATTGGTTTTTTGAAGTTTGTTAGGGCGCTGAGAAGCATCTACAACCGAAGAGTTACTTGGCTGGTTGATGGAGGGGATGAAGTTTGGAGTTAGTGTTCATCTGGAATCCATGGATAAGGCTAGAATTCAAGGAACAGAGAGATCAAGGAAAAACACACACACAGTGGTAACAGAATTCGTCAGAAGACGCAAGAAAACCTTCACAGACCTTAGAGAAACAAATCTAAGGAGAGGAGAAGCAAGTGGTCAGAAGAGGATCCTCTTCTTCTCAATATATCATCTATTATGCTAGCTCTTAATTTAATGGCTGACTGATTTTAAACAGGAAAAATAAAAATAAAAAAGCTATCATGTATAATATTGAGATCAATGACTGAGATGACAGTAGGACAAACAGATCCCTCTTCGGTCTCTTATATATGCAAAAATTAATTTTTTAGATTCATTAGAAAAATAATATATTTAATCTATATTGTAGTCTAGATACATTATTTTTTTAATAAATCTAAAAAGTTAATTTTTATTTATATATATGATCGGAGGGCGTACTGATTAATGAAAAATGAAGACTAATGTGCATCGGTCGTGACTCGTGATTTGTATTTTATTTTTTTTGGAAAAATTAACATTAAATTGGAAAAATGAGGAAAGGAATAAATTGCCCAAAATGAAACAATCCCAAACCTAGGCATTGTTGTAAACTTTACGGGTCAAAGGAAAAGAAGAACTAATGTGCATCGATCGTGATTTGTATTTTTTTTGTCAAGGTTAGACTTAGATGTTACATCTTGGCTAGGAAAATTCCATATTTGCCAACTAGCTATCATGTTAGATACCATATTCGACACCGATATGTGTTCAATATTTCCCAATTTATATTGAAGAAGTAATTAGTGATTAAATTTTTAATTTTTTAATACAAAAATATCATACATATTTGCAATAGTTCTCAATGTAACTAAATTTTATTTTATTTTAACACAAACATTATCAGGTAAGTTCCTGGTACATTGTTTCTTGATGATGAGAATGAAGGAGATAAAACTGAAACAATTGATTTTAACTCTTAAGTAGTGAATATTACTGATGATATTTTTTTGGATAATAATATTAACAATATTCTTTTTGGATAGTACTTAGGATATATAATTCACTTAAGTTCATATATTTTGCATTTATGAATTTAATTTTAAAGTTAATTTTTTATTAAGTATCTTGGCCGTATTGTATCTTAAATTTTATAAAATTTGTATCACCGTATCAGTACCGTATCCGTATCGATTCAAATATTTCAGCTTTTTGGCATCTTAGCCTGATAAATTACTTTCTCAATGAGAAAATATAAACAACATCATTTTTTAGATTTATTGTATAATTAATATATTTGATTTGTAATGCAATGAACATGAAAAGATAAATCTGGTTTATATTTTGTCGCATGGCGTATACAAGTAAAATATGAGTTGTATAGCATGTCACTTATTATAATCTATAAATACCTGCATGCACTGTGCACATTAAGGTATGAAACATTATTACTATATATTAATTTCCCTCCTCCTTAGCCAATAGCCACTATGATCCATATAAGACATATTTTGCTACTATGTTTCCTACTTCATAATTTTTATGTCATCATATGCAACAATAGCACCACAGACAAAGATATTCTTCTATCTTTCAAATTACAAGTAACTGATCCAAACAATGCTTTATCAAGTTGGAGACAAGATTCTAATCACTGTACTTGGTATGGTGTCAATTGTTCCAAACTTGATCAAAGAGTTCAATCTCTAACCTTATCAGGACTTAGTCTCTCTGGTAAATTACCTTCCAATCTCTCAAACCTCACATACCTTCAAATACTAGACCTTTCCAATAACAATTTTGATGGCCAAATTCCCTTTCAATTTTCTCATCTCTCACTCCTTAGTGTCATTCATTTACCTTACAACAATCTCACTGGTACACTTCCACCACAATTGGGTCAACTCCATAATCTAAAACATTTAGACTTTTCTGTGAATAATCTCACAGGTAAAATCCCTTCATCATTTGGCAATCTCTTTTCTCTCGAAAAACTTTTCTTGTCAAGGAACAGATTTGTTGGTGAGATTCCGAGTGAATTTGGTAATCTCAGCAATCTTTCAACACTTCAACTCTCAGATAACAATTTCAGTGGCAAGTTTCTTTTTTCTATGTTCTTCAGCTTATCTTCCTTAGTTGACTTATCACTCACAAACAACAATCTATCAGGCGAGTTGCCGCAAAATTTTGGCAACTACTTTCAGAATTTAAGGACACTTACCTTGTCAACTAATAGATTTGAAGGGGTGATTCCTAATTCTATATCCAATTCATCACATCTTTGCAAAATTGATTTATCAAACAATAGTTTTCATGGGCCAATACCACATTTTAACAACTTGAAAAACCTCACTTATTTGGCTCTTGATTATAACAATCTCACTTCCACCACATCCTTGAATTTTCAGTTCTTTGATTCTCTTAGAAACTCCACTCTGTTGGAAACTCTTAAGGTGAACGATAACTACTTGGCTGGGGAACTTCCAAATTCTGTTGCCAATCTTTCAAGCAATCTACAACAGTTTTGTGTTGCCAATAATCAGCTAAGTGGAAGCATTCCTCGTGGAATGAACAAGTTACAAAGTCTCACATCATTCTCTTTTGAACAGAATTATTTTAATGGAGAGTTTCCATTAGAATTAGGATCACTGGAAAAACTGCAGCAGCTTGCAATATCCCAAAATAGATTGTCTGGTGAAATTCCAGACGTGTTTGGCAATTTAACAAATCTGGATAAGCTTCAAATATGGAACAACCAGTTCACAGGTAGAATTCCTGCAAGTATTGGAAAATGCAAGAGATTGACTGATCTTCAGTTAGGAATAAATAAGTTTGTTGGTGCCATACCAATGGAGATTTTTCAACTCTCTGGCTTGACAAACTTGAATTTAAAAGGAAATTCTTTGAATGGTTCGCTTCCTTCTGAATTCGACAAAATGGAGCAGCTTGAATTCATGGATGTTTCGGACAACAAACTGTCAGGGAACATTCCTAAAATCGAACTATACCGCTTGAATAAGCTTATGATGGCAAGAAACAAATTTAGCGGCTCAATTCCAAATACTCTAGGGGATTTAGCATCCCTTGAGACACTGGATTTATCATCAAACAATCTCACCGGTTCAATTCCTGAGAGTTTAGAAAATCTCAAATATATGGTCAGCTTAAATTTGTCTTTCAACAAATTGGAAGGAGAGGTTCCTATGAAAGGTGTTTTTATGAACCAAAGCCAAGTTGATCTGCAAGGTAACATTAAATTATGTGGCCTTAACAATGAAGTTATGCACAAGTTCGGAGTCACTTTGTGTGTTGCAGGTAAGAAAAAGAAGAGAAACATTTTACTTCCTATCACACTCGGGATTATAGGCGCGGCTGTTTTGTTCGCTACAGTGATCTATCTACTGTGGCGGCTAATGTCAAAGAAGAAACACAAAGAGGATAAAAGAGCTTTGACATCAACTCCTCTAAAGGGGATGCCTCAAAATATAACCTATGGTGATATTAGGCATGCTACAAACAATTTTTCAGCTGCAAACATGGTTGGAAAAGGAGGCTTTGGTTCTGTTTACAAGGGTGTGTTCAACATCAGCACTTGTGAAAGTCAAACTACCACACTTGCTGTTAAAATTCTGGACCTGCAACAAAGCAAAGCCTCTCAGAGTTTTAATGCAGAATGTGAAACTTTGAAAAATGTTCGGCATCGGAATCTGGTCAAGGTGATTACTTCTTGCTCCAGCACTGATTACAAGGGGGATGAGTTTAAGGCCCTAGTTATGCAATTCATGCCTAATGGTAATTTGGAGATGAGTTTATACCCGGAAGATCTTGAGTCGGACTCTTCGTTAACCTTGTTGCAAAGGTTAAACATTGCCATTGATGTTGCATCTGCCATGGACTACTTGCACAATGACTGTGATCCACCAATAGTCCATTGTGATCTCAAACCTGCAAATGTCCTAATAGATGAAGACATGGTTGCACATGTGGCAGATTTTGGATTGGCAAGGTTTCTCTCTCAAAATCCATCAGAGAAACATAGCAGCACTCTAGAATTGAAGGGATCAATCGGCTATATCGCCCCAGGTACTTATTTACTAATGAGTTATTTCTAATTTGAATTGTACTTTATTTTACCTTTTATTTATGCATAGCTATATATGAATGTAAGTAATATGTAGATATCTAATATTTGTGTGACATGTTTCAGAATATGGTCTAGGTGGAAAGGCTTCAACTAGTGGTGATGTGTACAGTTTTGGAATCCTACTCCTAGAGATATTCATAGCCAAAAAACCAACAGATGAAATGTTCAAAGAAGGATTAAGCATGAACAAATTTGTATTAGACATGGATGACAAGCAATTACTTAAAGTTGTTGATCAAAGACTTATCAACCAATTTGAGTATTCAACACAAAATTTGAGCAGTGATTGTAATATTAGTAGTACTAGTATCGACAACAGTTACAGTGACGGTATCCCAGATTGGATGCACAAAGCTGAGGAGTGTATAGCTGCTTCAATGAGAGTTGGCTTGTCATGTGTATCATATCATCCAAAAGATCGGTGGACAATGAGGGAAGCCGTATCAAAATTGCATGGAATTAAGCAGTCTATACTAGGCTTATGATGTTTGTCATATACGAATAAGAATCTGTCAATGTTTGTCATAAATATCATGTGGTTCCTGCGTATAGTGTATAATCTGTCAATGTTTGTCATAAATCTCGTGTTCTTCCATAAAAAAATTATATATGAATAGGAATCTCAAAATAGTTATGAAATGTATTAAAGTGACAAACAAAATAATTTTTCCAGGGTTGAGAATGCCAAATCACATGCTAATAACTTACTGATAAAGAAAGAAATGAAGCACTATTTATGATACAAAAACATATAATTCAATTGCTTATAATCCCCTTAAACTTTCACTTTTGATTCCAATGATTAATCTAAGTTATAGACCTTATTTTGGTCCCATAGTTTTCAGCCTAATCAATCAATAGGTTTGGATTTAAAAGCTAATCACATTTGAGTATGATACCTAAAGTCTGAGTTACTCTATGCCATGAATTCAAACTTAGAGACTTATCATATTTGGACTTTTAACATGTATGTACCTTGCGCGGGGAAGGAACATTTGGTGTACGAAGGACAATCTTTGATACTGAACCGCTCGTAGCAACTATCGAAACAGTGTTACGATTACATGCCTTAGAAGTTCTCTTTAATTTCTTGAGAGAAGTTTCAGAATCAGAAGATGTTTCAGGTTCCTTTGATTTTCTCTTCTTTAATTCTTTTGGGATTGAAGAATCAATACCAGTACCTCCCTCATTCATTGCTACATCATCATCGCCGCGACCAGCCTCATTTGTCGCTACATCATCGCTGCCACCACTCTCATTCATTGATACATCGCTTCCACCACCTTCATTCATTGCTAGATCATCGCCACCGCCACCCTCATTCGTTGCTACATCAAGATCGCTGCCACCACCCTCTTTCTGATCAGTAGCAGCAGAACTGATGATCTTTGCTGCCTCCTTCTTATTACCATCCTCCTCCATTAGGCCACACAAATTAAGAAGAAAATTATGATTTTCTATAATCTTTAGTTAATATCAAGAAACTATATTGAATGTGAAAGAGATGGAATATTTATAGTAAGAAGAGATAACTAAGAAAGAAATGTAACTAACTAGTTAAAACTACTTCTATAACTAATAAACTACCTTAACTGAAAACTTCTAACTAATTAACTACCTTAACTGAAAATAGCTAGGAAGGAAATGTAACTAACTAGTTATAACTACCTCTAGCTAAAGCATTGGCAGTATATGACACTTAAAGTCATGAGTTTGGTTCTCCGGGATCCAATCTAAGTTCTAGTGGTCTAACGAAATCTATTTTCGTTTGAAAATTACCGAATTCTGAATTTGAGCCGTTTTACACAATTTGGTACATATATCCTGCATTGTCATTTTGAGTTTCACTTACAATTTGATCATGAGATTTTCTGTACAACTTTTTTTCAGTATTTAAATATGTTACAACAACTAAATAACTTATTCACACTTACATTTACAACTTAGATATTTAAGTATGATTTCTGCATAATTATTTTGTTCCTCTGCTAATTTTGTCAGGGTTGGTAATGTAAAACAAACATGCATGCCAATAGAATGAATCTGTATATCCCCCAGCATACTAAGTATACTAAGTATACTGATTGGCACTTCGATCCAGTTTAAGCACAGAGCGGTTCGGAGAGTGAATCTGTATATCCCCCAGCATCATTAGGATCATGATGGTGAATATGCTCCAGAACCACTGGGGGTGTCGTAGGAATTAGGATCACCGCGACCAGGATTTCTCTGTGGAGCATAAGGATCATATAAACCTTGCATAAGCTTTCGACCTGCGCCACATATAATTTGAAGTGAACGATATAAAACGTATAGGATGCTAGAAATCATCAATATATGATCAAGGACTGTTATATAGATATTGCATATTATATATATGGTTGATGTATGATTGTCTTGTCAATACTTTTAAATGAAATTATATTATAGACAGTAAACATATATATATACCATCATAGACGACATGATGAGTAACAAAATTAGTGCTAAAACAGCAACAGATGACTTCAATTTGGAGAAAGGTACCATAATTGATTTCTGATTAACAAAATCTATATATGGTTGTTCTTAATTAATTGCAAGTTTGATGACTTAATTGTTGAAGATTAGTATATGTATTTATAGAGAAACGGAGAGAAGCATATTTAGTACGGAGCGTCATCATTACGTTTGCTCAATAAATTAAATTCAGTTCACTCGTGATATGATAAAATAACTTTCCAACAAGCAGGAAAAATTCTTGAAAGCTACTGGTACTTTCGAATTAAAGTTCAAATACATTATTTAATTTTAGTCTATATTTTTATTTTATAGATACTATTTTAAGGATTAAAATATCCATTTTTTGGAAAAACTTTTTCAAATATATATAGACTAATGTTATGAACAGGTGGTGTTGGAGAAGTGATTATTCAGAGATTTATTCAGTTAAGGCAGCGCACTCGATTCTTATTCATAATGATGATGGTATGGGTGTGAATGTTGGTTCTAATGCGCTTTGTTTAGAATAAAGTGGTGCCTTTATAGGTAGTCTTTTGGTAAATCGGATCCCTACGAAGAACAATCTTTTTAGGAGAGGAATTTTACAAAATGCGTCTCAAGTTTGTATCGTTGGTGTGAGATGATTCAGAACATGGTCTAGGTGGAAAGGCTTCGACTGGTGGTGATGTGTATAGTTTTGGAATCCTACTTCTAGAGATGTTCATAGCCAAAAAACCAACTGATGAAATGTTCAAAGAAGGATTAAGCATGAACAAATTTGTATTAGACATGGATGACAAGCAATTACTTAAGGTTGTTGATCAAAGACAATCAACCAATTTGAGTATTCAACACAAGATTTCAGCAGTGATTGTCATAGCAGTAGTGTGACTGGCGACAACAGCTATAGTGACGGTAACACAGATTGGATGCACAAAGTTGAGGAGTGCATAGCTTCTGCAATGAGAGTTGGCTTGTCATGTGTATCACATCATCCGAATAATCGGTGGACAATGAGAGAAGCCTTATCAAAATTGCATGGAATTAAGCAGTCTTTACTAGGCTTCTGATGTTAGTCTCATGTCTGCTATAATTTGTACCGGATCTGTAAATACTTGTAATAGGTCTCATGTTCTCCCAAGCTTAAATCAAATTTGATCCTATGTACCTTGCGCATGAAAGGATCATCTAATATCAGGGTTAATTTGTAACAAGCTTAAAGCTTAGCTTTAGCTTGAAGTGGAGTGTTAGATACTATATGTTTTGGGTCTATATTATTTACTATTGAGTACATTTTCATTTCTTGATTGACAAACTCTCGATGCTTCCCGTTAATTCATCATAAGTTTGAGGGAGATATTAGTTACTAGTCTATTGGGGGCTTCTGTTATTGAGTCTTTTATGTTTCTAAGTTAATAGTCTACTCCTTTCATACTTTATTATAAATTCTTTTTGTAATCCTTAATTTCATAATTATTATGTTATTCACATTATTGAAACTCTAGTCTCTTCTCTTTTCCATCTTTTCTCTTTCTATTAGAGTCTCTTGTTATCAATGTAGGCCTTCAAAATTTGCCCCTAGACTACATGTTTTGGGGATAAAAAGCTCCCACTGCTCCCCAAATCGACTCACAAAAAATAGGGCCATGAAACTTTCTTTTGCACTAGCAGGTGAAAAAGAAAAACACTTCACAAAACCAACCTAGTCAAGCCGGCCCCTCACAACAATAACAATGAAAACAACTAAACCAAATTAAAGGGAGAGAATAGGCAACAACTAAGCCACACGCCTGATGAACATAAACATCAAGCCATATTTAAAAACACGGATATGGATTCTCTTCAACTCGTACTAGAAAGTGAAACATTATTATTCTTTTATAAGTAGCTCTGGTCATTATATTACACTTATTTGCTTTGAAATTGAGATGTCAAATTATTCTAATAGTACAACAAAATAATAGGATACAAGTAAATAGAACAACCCCTTAAATAAAAATATATATATATATTAAAAACTATATACTAAGTACTAATTAACACCTCAATTTCGGGCACAGAGCAGTTGGAGCTAATAATTTCATGGTTGATTTCCTCCAAATCCACCATGACCCCATCCACCATGACCCCCCCTACCAGGATATGCATAAGCAGGGTCATAAGCCTGTTGGAAAAGTTTTCGTCCTGCGCCATAATAATAAAATTAAGTGATTATTGATTTAATGAAGCAATAAGAAGAAAAAAAAAGAAGATCATGACACTACTATAATACATACATAGATGCATGTATGGTTAATTAATATTTTGAATTAGTGTATGAAATGATTCTCACAAAAACAAAAACATACCGAGTTTGAAATTGGATTGGGCAGCAATAGCCATAATAAATGACATGAGTAATAAAATTATTGCTAAAAGAGCAACCAATGACTTCAATTTGAAGAGAGGTGCCATTTTTCTAGCAAAATAAAGTCTATATATATTTAGTGAATAGGATGAGAAGTGTACATATATCACTTGTTGAAGAGTATGTATTTATAGAGAGGCATAAATGTTTAGAAGCATCATCATCCCCCTTGCTTGAAAATGCATCAACAGGAAAAAACAGGCATTTACATAGTCGATGTGTTCAGAAGAACTATCCAGTCTTAATCAAACTGTTTAATAAAATACAAATTTAATTTTTATTTTAAAATTTACAATCTTAAACTTGAGCCGTCCAATCAAGATCAAACGACTCCGAACATGCCAACTGTATAAATGTGAGATTATTCTTACTGCTGGGAATCTCAATTCCCTTGCTGACTAATTCTTCCTCATGCATTATTGAATATTCTTGTGCATTACAGTTAACTATGACAAGTAATTAGTTGGGTGGTGTGTCACATCAAATTAGTTAAAAGTTGTAAATAAACTTTGACGATAATGTATTAGTTAAAAGCTCGGCATTCAACAACAAAAGGTACGACAAAGAGTGTTTTAGTTGAAAATTTGTGTTTTGATCGCGACCTTTTGATTTATAGTCATTCAATTCAACAAAGTCTTCAATTTGTGTGTTTTAGTCGATAATGTGTCATGACTTAAGCAAAGTTGGACAGTATTTTTATGGAATATATACATGAAAATGATTGTTGTGTATAAAGTATAACAACAAAGTCTTCATATGTATGAAATTTACGTTGAATTAATGGTGGTGTTATTTGAACATTAAAATATTCACTCGGGTTATATAATATTGTATCTATTTTATCTTTTACATTTTTTACTTATTACTTAATAGTTGATACACAACAATCATGTATATATTCCACAAAAATAACATCATGGATATATCCAATGTGATACTTTGTTTTTGTTAAGTAGTATAATGACTAAAAATTATATACAAAATGCAATATTATTATCAATTGAGTTATGTTTTCAGTTGCATATTTAATGTTTACGTGGGTATGGGTTATATTGTCATCCCTGCTTGTGTTTTTTGTCAAGATTAGATGAGTTGTACATTATCACAATTTGACTTGAAAAAGCCAAAAAAAAAATATATATATCTTCATCTTGTGTGTGTGTACTGTGTTGGATTGACCAATTCTCTTCCTACAACTACTGAAACCATAAATACCTGCATGCATTCAGCTATAGTATACTTCAAAGATTACTCACTATGACCCATATACTATTTAATTTGCTACTATGTTTTCTACTTCATAATTTTCATGTAATCATTTGCAACAAAAGCACCACAGACAAAGATATCCTTCTATCTTTCAAATTACAAGTAACTGATCCAAACAATGCTTTATCAAGTTGGAGACAAGATTCTAATCATTGTACTTGGTATGGTGTCAACTGTTCCAAACTTGATCAAAGAGTTCAATCTCTAACCTTATCAGGACTTAGTCTCTCTGGTAAACTACCTTCTAATCTCTCCAACCTCACTTACCTTAATTCACTTGACCTTTCCAATAACAGTTTTGATGGCCAAATTCCCTTCCAATTTTCTCATCTCTCACTCCTTAATGTCATTAAATTACCTTACAACAATCTCTCTGGTACACTTCCACCACAATTGGGTCAACTACATAATCTACAAATTTTGGACTTTTCTGTCAATAATCTCGTAGGTAAAATTCCATCAACTTTTGGTAATCTCTTTTCTCTTAAGAATCTTTCATTAAAAAGAAACATGTTTTTTGGTGAGATTCCAAGTGAATTAGGCAATCTCCACAATCTTTCAAGACTTCAACTCTCACAAAACAATTTCACCGGCGAGATTCCTACTTCTTTCTTCTTCAATCTCTCTTCCTTGGACTTTTTATCCTTAACAAGGAACAATTTATCAGGCATTTTGCCACAAAAATTCGGTGACTACTTTCCGAATTTAAGGACACTTACTTTGGCAACTAATAGATTTGAAGGTGTGATTCCTAATTCCATATCCAATTTATCACATCTTCAAATCATTGATCTTGCTAACAATAGATTTCATGGGCCAATCCCTCTTTTCACCAACTTCAAAAATCTCACTTATTTGGTTCTTAGTAATAATTTGCTAACTTCCACCACAGCATTGAATTTTCAATTCTTTAATTCTCTTAGAAACTCTACTCAGTTGGAAATTCTTATGGTCAGTGATAACAACTTGGCTGGTGAACTTCCAAATTCTGTTGCTTATCTTTCAAGCAATCTACAACAGTTCTATGTTGATCGTAATAAGCTAAATGGAACTATTCCTAAGGGAATGAAAAAATTTCAAAATCTCACATCCTTATCTTTTGAACATAATTATTTCACCGGTGAGTTACCATTAGAATTAGGAACACTAAAGAAATTGGAGCAGATATTGATCTACCAAAATAGATTGTCTGGTGAAATTCCAGACATATTTGGTAATTTTACAAATCTGTTTATTCTTGCATTAGGAAACAACCAGTTCTCAGGTAGAATTCCCACGAGTATCGGAGAATGCGAGAAATTGAATATACTTGACTTAGAAATGAATAATTTTGTTGGTGTCATACCAATGGAGATTTTTCAACTCTCTGGCTTGACAGCTTTGTACTTACATGGAAATTCTCTGAACGGTTCGCTTCCTCCTGTATCCAACATGGAGCAGCTAGGGATAATGTATGTTTCAAACAACATGCTGTCAGGGAACATTCCTGAAATCAAAGCAAACGGCTTGAAGACGCTTTTGATGGAACGAAACAAATTTAGTGGCTCAATTCCAAATAGTCTAGGGGATTTAGCATCGCTTGAGACACTGGATTTATCATCAAACAATCTCACTGGTTCAATTCCTGAGAGTTTAGAAAATCTAAAATATATGGTCAGCTTAAATTTGTCTTTCAACATATTGGAAGGAGAGGTTCCAACGAAAGGTGTTTTTATGAACCTAAGCGCGGTTGATCTCCAAGGTAACAACAAACTATGTGGCCTTAACAATCAAGTTATGCACAAGTACGGAGTTACTTTGTGTGTTGCAGGTAAGAAAAAGAAGAGAAACATTTTACTTCCTATAATACTAGGGATTATAGGCACCACTGTTTTGGTCGCGTCAATGTTTTATCTACTGTGGCGGCTAATGTCCTTAAAGAAGAAACACAAGGAGGAGAAAAGAACTTTGTCATTAATCCCTCTAAAGGGGCTGCCTCAAAATATAACCTATGGTGATATTAGGTGTGCTACAAACAATTTTTCAGCTGCAAACATGGTTGGAAAAGGAGGCTTTGGTTCTGTTTACAAAGGTGTGTTCTGGACCTGTGAAAGTCAAACCACCACACTTGCTGTTAAAATTCTGGACCTGCAACAAAGCAAAGCCTCTAAGAGTTTTAATGCGGAATGTGAAACTTTGAAAAATGTTCGGCATCGGAATCTGGTCAAGGTGATTACTTCTTGCTCCAGCACTGATTACAAGGGGGATGAGTTTAAGGCCCTTGTTATGCAATTCATGCCTAATGGTAATTTGGAAATGAGTTTATACCCGGAAGATCTTGAGTCGGGCTCTTCGTTAACCTTGTTGCAAAGGTTAAACATTGCCATTGATGTTGCATCTGCCATGGACTACTTGCACAATGACTGTGATCCACCAATAGTCCATTGTGATCTAAAACCTGCAAATGTCCTAATAGATGAAGACATGGTTGCACATGTGGCAGATTTTGGATTGGCAAGGTTTCTCTCTCAAAATTCATCAGAGAAACATAGCAGCACTCTAGAATTGAAGGGATCGATCGGCTATATCGCCCCAGGTACTTATTTACTAATGAGTTTTTTCTACTTTGAATTGTACTTCATTATAATTTATAACATTTATTTATGCATGTGTGTAAGTAATATATAGATATCTAATATTTGTGTGACATGTTTCAGAATATGGTCTAGGTGGAAAGGCTTCAACTAGTGGTGATGTGTACAGTTTTGGAATCCTACTCCTAGAGATATTCATAGCCAAAAAACCAACAGATGAAATGTTCAAAGAAGGATTAAGCATGAACAAATTTGTATTAGACATGGATGACAAGCAATTACTTAAAGTTGTTGATCAAAGACTTATCAACCAATTTGAGTATTCAACACAAAATTTCAGCAGTGATTGTAATAGTAGTAGTACTAGTGCGTCTATCGACAACAGTTACAGTGACGGTATTCCAGATTGGATGCACAAAGCTAAGGAGTGCATAGCTGCTTCAATGAGAGTTGGCTTGTCATGTGTATCATATCATCCAAAAGATCGGTGGACAATGAGGGAAGCCGTATCAAAATTGCATGGAATTAAGCAGTCTATACTAGGCTTATGATGTTTGTCATATACGAATAAGAATCTGTCAATGTTTGTCATAAATATCATGTGGTTCCTGCGTATAGTGTATAATCTGTCAATGTTTGTCATAAATCTCATGTTCTTCCATAAAAAAATTATATATGAATAGGAATCTCAAAATAGTTATGAAATGTATTAAAGTGACAAACAAAATAATTTTTCCAGGGTTGAGAATGCCAAATCACATGCTAATAACTTACTGAGAAAGAAAGAAATGAAGCACTATTTATGATACAAAAACATATAATTCAATTACATATAATCCCCTTAAACTTTCACTTTTGATTCCAATGATTAATCTAAGTTATAGACCTTATTTTGTTCCCATAGTTTTCAGCCTAATCAATCAATATGTTTGGATTTAAAAGCTTATCACATTTGAGTATGATACCTAAAGTCTGAGTTACTCTATGCCATGAATCCAAACTTAGAGACTTATCATATTTGGACTTTTAACATGTATGTACCTTGCGCGGGGAAGGAACATTTGGTGTACGAAGGACAATCTTTGATACTGAACCGCTCGTAGCAACTATCGAAACAGTGTTACGATTACATGCCTTAGAAGTTCTCTTTAGTTTCCTGGGAGAAGTTTCAGAATCAGAAGATGTTTCAGGTTCCTTTGATTTTCTCTTCTTTAATTCTTTTGGGATTGAAGAATCAATACCAGTACCTCCCTCATTCATTGCTACATCATCATTGCCGCCACCAGCCTCATTTGTTGCTACATCATCGCTGCCACCACCCTCATTCATTGATACATCGCTTCCACCACCTTCATTCATTGCTAGATCATCGCCACCACCCTCTTTCTGATCAGTAGCAGCGGAACGGATCATCTTTGCTGCCTCCTTCTTATTACCATCCTCCTCCATTAGGCCACACAAATTAAGAAGAAAATTATGATTTTCTATAATCTTTAGTTAATATCAAGAAACTATATTGAATGTGAAAGAGATGGAATATTTATAGTAAGAAGAGATAACTAAGAAAGAAATGTAACTAACTAGTTCTAACTACTTCTATAACTAATAAACTACCTTAACTGAAAATAGCTAGGAAGGAAATGTAACTAACTAGTTATAACTACCTCTAGCTAAAGCATTGGCAGTATATGACACTTAAAGTCATGAGTTTGGTTCTCCGGGATCCAATCTAAGTTCTAGTGGTCTAACGAAATCTATTTTCGTTTGAAAATTACCGCATTCTGAATTTGAGCCGTTTTACACAATTTGGTACATATATCCTGCATTGTCATTTTGAGTTTCACTTACAATTTGATCATGAGATTTTCTGTACAACTTTTTTTCAGTATTTAAATATGTTACAACAACTAAATAACTTATTCACACTTACATTTACAAGTTTGATATTTGATAGTTTTAGGTAGTATTATCCCACAACTTAATTAGATATTTAAGTATGATTTGTGCATAATTAATGTGTTCCTCTGCTAATTTTGTAATGGTTGGTAATTAATGTAAAACAAACATGCATCCAATAGATATGAAAAATTCTTAATGAATAAAGATACATTGGAACTTATACTCTCTGTCAATGCAAAATGCTGTGATTGTAAATCAGGTATTATCAAGGAAGATAAAGGAGTTCACAGTGATGGTGGATGAAATACTCCAACAGTTGTGTTCGGCTAGAATCACCTCAGATATGATGCCCGATGGTAGGGTGTACCTGCAAACACTCCGTACTCAATTCAGTATATGATTGAGCTGGGTAATAGGTCTAGAATTAGTTATACCTTAATCAGATATTCATAATAATTAGCTGTAGTCCAAAACATTGACAGATCTATACAAATAGGGTAATCCCTCATGTCCAACCCCAAATAGAAAAATGAGCACCGAGTACCGAACACATTTACAAGTAAATATTTACAGTTCAATTCCCATGCTATGGAAAAATGAGTACCGAGTACCAAACACATTTGCAAAGGTTAGTGGCAGCAAGCTGAAGATTACCAATGTTGATTAAGTAAACGAGGATAGCCGGTCCAACTAGAGGGATGAGAAAATTGAGTTCAATCCATGTGCATTTAATTTTTGGAATTTGATTCTCTGCATTCACATTTATAAAGTTCAAGTAGATATTTACAGTTGAATTACTATTCTTCAATCAACTAGGTATATAACTCTGTCATAATAAGTGGTAAGAGCTAGCATACAAACAATCAATAATAATCCTATTTATGCAGATTTGTATAACTCCTTAATGAGGCCGGAGGGGAATTAAAGCAGCAGCTAGAAAACATCTCCGATGATTATTTTATTATAAGCAGCTCTACTGGTCATTATATTACAATATGTTTTTTGTTGAAATTGGACATATATGCCACCTTATTCTAGTAGTACATTAACACCAAATTAATAAGATACAAATAATAATTTGTATAACTCCTTAATTATTAGTAATATTCTGATTAGCACTTGGATCCAGTTTAGGCACAGAGCGGTTCGGAGGTGAATATGAATATGCCAGTAGTATCATTTGGATCCGCGCGGTATCTCCCCCAGCATCATTAGGATCACGGTTGTGAATATGAATATGCTCCGGAACCCCTGGGGGGATCGTAGGAATATGAATATCCTCCGGAACCACTGACAGCCCCGTAGCCGTAGGAATTAGCACCACGATTTCTCTGTGGAGCATAAGGATCATAAAAACCTTGCATAAGCTTTCGACCTGCACCACATATAATTTGAAGTGAATGATAAATATATATAACATGTAGGATGCTAGAAATCATCAATATATGATCAATTACTATTATATAGATAATGCAGGCTAATGTTACGGTGGACCTCCTTCACATGTGGTCCACCGTGGACAAGTGATCTACCGAATACGAATTTTACAAAAGTTACTGGTAGATTGAAAATTTATATTATAATTTATATATATGGTTGATGTATGATTGTCTATATATAACGTGTTTGAAATTGGATTGAGCAGCAATAGCCATCATAGACGACATGATGAGTAACAAAAGTAGTGCTAAAACAGCAACAGAAGACTTCAATTTGGAGAAAGGTGCCATAATTGATTTCTGATTAACAAAATCTATATATGTTGTTTGTTAATTGCAAGTTTTAATTGTTGAAGATTATATGTAATGTATTTATATAGAAACAGAGAGAAGCATATTTAGTACGGAGCGTGAACATCACGTTTGCTATATAACTAAATTCAATTGACTCATGATATGATCAAATAAGTTTCCAACAAGCAGGGAAAATTCTTGAAAGCTACTGCTACTTTCGATTTTCGAATTAAGGGTCTATTTGGTTAGAAGGAAAGAAAATTACAGAAATTAATGAATAAATCTAGACTAAAGTTAGTCCAAATTCATTCATTTTTGTAATTTTGTAAAATATTTTTTTACTACCAAATGACGTGAGAGTACTATCTAATGATGTCAACAACACAAGGCAAAGCAAAGAAAGAACAAATATTGCTAAAATATGACATCAATTTCAAACCAAACATAAACTTCACGTTAGTTGAAAAGGTCAAACACCAAAATACAAGCACACTTATGAGTTGAAAAGGTCAAACACAAAAATTACTCTTCTTTTTTGTGTAAACCTTCCCTTCATAAGGAAAAGATCTAGTAATTCGAAGTTCAACTGTAAAATAAATAAAGTCTGACGAAAAATTGTTCTATTTAAAAATCAAACTTCGATTCTACTAAATGATTCATCTTTTAATGAAATTCATTAACCATTTGAGTTATGACTGTGCGCAAGTGTTTTTCATATATCATTGTAAAAAAAAAATTGCTGAAAATAAAATAATTATTTTGATTATAGTTTAGAAAGGAAAAAATAAAAAAATAGACGAGAGGAAAAAACAGTTTATAATACTTTGTATTGTTTCAATTATATTAATGAAACACGGTTAAAATATGCATCATTATGTTTTTTCAAGTTTATTTATACCTTTTTACAAATTCTTGCGGATATATGGAATGAGTGGTCTGATAGTAAAAATAGAATAGCAGATATAGGTTGTGTCTAATTTAACCATACAAAATCCGCTTGTAAATTGAAAAATTGTTCCTTAATTATAAATATTTTTATTTCTCATCCGATGTGAAACTCTTAATATAATCTTAATTTGTATATTTCTTTTTTTTTTCAAGGTTAGATGTTACATCTTAGCCCAAGAGTTGTATATACCGTAATCCTCACTTTAATATCCACATCTTGATTTTAAGAAGCTAACTTATCAGTTGAAATGGTCAAATAAAACCTAACCTCAAGTTTTGTATATCTGTATGATACTATGATTTACTGGGGTCCAACAACTAAACACTTTCAAAAAAATATTTATAAATACCTGCATGGACATTAAAGTGTAAAGCATCATTATTAATTTACCTCCTTTTAAGCCACACTATGATCCATATAAGACTTATTTTGCTCCTATGTTTTCTACTTCATAATTTTCATGTCATTGTTTGCAACAATAGCACCACAGACAAAGATATACTTCTATCTTTCAAATTACAAGTAACTGATCCAAACAATGCTCTATCAAGTTGGAGACAAGATTCTAATCATTGTACTTGGTATGGTGTCAACTGTTCCAAAGTTGGTGAAAGAGTTCAATCTCTCACTTTATCAGGACTTAGCCTCTCAGGTAAAATACCTTCTGACCTCTCCAACCTCACTTACCTTCATTCACTTGACCTTTCCCAAAACAGTTTTTATGGCCAAATTCCCTTCCAATTTTCTCATCTCTCACTCCTCAATGCCATTCATTTACCTTACAACAATCTCTCTGGTACACTTCCACCTCAATTGGGCCAACTCCATCGTCTTCAGAGTTTAGACTTTTCTGTCAATAATCTCACAGGTAAAGTCCCTTCATCATTTGGCAAACTCTTTTCCCTCAAAAACCTTTACTTGGCAAGGAACAGGTTTGTTGGTGAGATTCCAAGTGAAATTGGTAAACTCCACAATCTTTCAATACTTCAACTCTCAGAAAACAATTTCACTGGCAAGTTTCCTTTTTCTACCTTCTCCAACTTATCTTCCATAGTACTCTTATCCCTTACAAATAACAATCTATCAGGCGAGTTGCCGCAAAATTTCGGCAACACGTTTCCGAATTTAAGGCAACTTACTTTGGCAACCAATAGATTTGAAGGGGTGATTCCTAATTCTATATCCAATTCATCACATCTTGACAAAATTGATTTATCTGACAATAGGTTTCATGGGCCAATACCTCTTTTCAACAACTTGAAAAACCTCACTTATTTGACTCTTGGTCATAACTTTCTCACTTCCACCACATCCTTGAATTTTCAGTTCTTTGATTCTCTTAGAAACTCCACTCTGTTGGAAATTCTTAAGGTGAATGATAACTACTTGACTGGGGAACTTCCAAATTCTATTGCCTATCTTTCAGGCAATCTACAACAGTTCTGTGTTGCTAACAATAAGCTAAATGGAAGCTAAAGAAATAAACAATCTATATTTCCTTGATAATTTTGTGAATAATACATGAAAGGTATATATAGAATACAATTGAAAGAGCAGTAGGCACTAATCTAGCCTAAGAATCAGGGCATTTATTCTTCCTATAAATGCTAATTCTAAATAAGGAAACAATCATAAGACAACTAATTATTATTTACAGTCAGTGTTATGAGCTGTACAAAACAGAATATGCTGATTCTGAACTAATCTCTAATAACTTCCAACACTCCCCCTCAAGCTGGCATGAATATGTCATTCATTGCAAGCTTGCTCACCATATAATCAAACTGTCTCTTTGAAAGACTCTTTGTGAGAACATCTGCTACTTGACTTGTGGTAGGTACATAGGACATACAAATTTCACCACTATCAATTTTTTCTTTAATGAAGTGCTTGTCCACTTCAACTTGTTTTGTTCTGTCGTGTAGGACAGGATTATGGGCAATGGAAATAGCTGCCTTATTATCACAGTAAACTTTAATTGGTGTTGGGCTAGAGACCTTCAATTCCTCCATGAACTTTTTAATCCATAACACTTCACAAAAACCATGGGCCACAGAGCGGAATTCAGCCTCTGCACTACTCCTAGCTACAACATTTTGTTTTTTACTTCTCCATGTAACTAAGTTTCCACCTACAAAGGTACAATACCCTGAAGTAGACCTCCTATCATTTATATTACCTGCCCAATCAGCATCTGTGTAAGCTTCCACTTGTATATGCCCTCTGTTTTTGAACATCAACCCCTTCCCTGGAGTTCCTTTCAAATATCTCAATATTCTAAAAATAGCTTCAAAGTGAGTAGGTCCTGGTGCATGCATAAACTGACTTATCACGCTTACTGCAAAGGCTATATCAGGCCTTGTATGAGACAAATAAATTAGTCTACCGGCCAGTCGTTGGTAGCGTTCTCTATCTACCACTTCATCTTCAGATGCTGCCTTCAGTTTTACATTGGGATCCATTGGTGTTTCTACTGCCTTACACTCTGTCATCCCTGTTTCTGTGAGTAAATCAAGTATATATTTGCGCTGGTTGAGAAAGATTCCCTCTTTAGACCTTGCGAACTCCATCCCGAGGAAATACTTTAATTTTCCAAGGTCCTTAATGTCAAATTCTGCTTCTAGTCTTGTCTTTAGATCACTTATCTCATTAACATCATCTCCTGTCATGATAATGTCGTCAACATACACTATTAAAATAGCAATCTTACCTTCATGTGAATGTTTAAAGAACAATTTGTGATCTGCTTGACTTTGGGTGAAACCATGTTTCTTAACAACATTTCCAAATCTTTCAAACCAGGCCCTTGGTGACTGTTTTAATCCATATAAGGATTTTTTCAATCTGCAGACTTTGTCTCTTCCAAGATTTTCTTCAAATCCAGGAGGTAAACTCATATATACTTCTTCATGTAATTCTCCATTCAAAAAGGCATTTTTAACATCAAATTGATGTAGTGTCCAGTTGAAATTTACTGCAAGAGAGAGAAGAATTCTGATGGAATTAATCTTAGCAACCGGGGCAAAAGTCTCTTGGTAGTCTATACCATGAGTTTGTGTAAAACCTTTTGCTACTAGCCTTGCTTTGTATCTTTCCACATTTCCATCGGCCTTGCATTTCACTGTAAAGACCCACTTACATCCAACTGCCCTTTTGTCATGAGGTAGATCAGTAATGCTCCAAGTATTATTTTTTCTCAGAGCATCCATCTCTTCTTTCACTGCTAATTTCCAATTCGGATCACCTAATGCTTCTTGAATAGTTCTGGGCACAAACAAATTTGAAATCCTAGACACATATGCCTTGTGAGTGTGTGATAACTTGTCATATGACAAATAATTAGACATGGGGTGTTTAGTGCATGTTCGAGTACGTTTCCTATCAGCAATTGGGATATTGAGGTCAGGAATTTTTTTCCTCAAAGCAATTGGAAGATTAATATCAGGAAAAGACAAATCCAGTAAATCATTAGAAGGGTCAGATGGATTACCAGATGAAGAACTAGAAGGTGAAATTTCTGTAGGACCTTCACTTGGTAAATCAGATTGGATTTCTGCCGGAGAGACAATTGGATCTGTAATACCTTGGTGAAACTTTTTTCGGACATACACTTGAAGTTGAGGAGTATGATCCTTAGTCAGTGTTTCTCCCCCTGTTTCAGATACTATATTCTCCGGCAATTCAAGATCAAGCATTCTAGGTTCCATTATCTTTGCATCTGGATGATTTGTAGTCACAATATCATCCAATGCAGGTAAAGTTTCCCAAAAATTATCTTCTTTATTAGTACAATGATTCTCCCGCTGAAGAGAATTTTTATCAAAAAAAGGTTGATTTTCAACAAAGTGAACATCCATACTTTCAAAAAATTTCTTTGTTACTGGGTTAAAACATTTGTAACCCTTTTTATTTGAAGCATAGCCAAGAAAAACACATTTTTCAGCTTTAGGATCCAATTTAGAACGAAAATTATTTGGGATGTAGACATAACAGAGACAACCAAAAACTTTAAGGGGAAGATCCGCAATGATGCGAGACGTGGGAAAATAATTTTGTAAAACTTCCACAGGGGTCTCATATTTTAAAACACGAGATGGCATTCTATTTATGAGGTAACAAGCAGTTAATAAGGCATTTCCCCAAAGATATTTAGGTACATTCATAGAAAACATAATAGCTCTAGTAACTTCGAGGAGATGTCTATTTTTTCTTTCAGCAACACCGTTTTGTTGTGGAGTATCACGACAAGTGGATTGATGTATTATCCCCTTAGTTACTAGGAATGTACTTAAATATTTGTTGAAATATTCAGTGCCATTGTCAGACCTTAGAATGCCAATCTTAGTTTGAAATTGGTTTTCAATCATTTGAACAAAATCTTTAAACCGTTGTTCCACTTCAGATTTTTTTTTCCAAGAGATAAACCCAACACACACGTGTATGATCATCAATAAATGTCACAAACCATTTTTTTCCAGACATAGTTTTAATTTTTGAAGGACCCCAAACATCACTATGAATTAAATAAAAAGGTTGCGAAGCAGAATAAACTTTTGAAGTAAAAGAGACACGATGATCTTTAGCTAAGTGACACGCTTCACAATGAAACTGTGAGGAATTTATTTCTTTTGCAAATTTAGGAAACAAATACTTAAGATAAGGGAAACTAGGATGGCCTAATCTTTTGTGCCCTAACATAACTTGATCTGAAACAGGAGATGAACTTGCACTGTTTAAACCACAAGCCGTTTTATTTCCAAGAGGAGTTTCATCAAAGTAGTACAGTCCATTCATCTCTCTAGCAGTTCCAATCATCTTCCCCGAGTTCTGGTCCTGAAAAACACAAGTGGAAGAACGAAAAAGGACGGAACAATTAGTATCCTTAGACAATTTATGAACAGATAGAAGATTGCAAGCAAATTTAGGAACATGTAAAACAGATTGCAAAGTAATTTGCTCTGAAATTTTTATGCTGCCTTTGCCGGCAATACTGGAATAACTACCATCAGCTATCCTGACTTTTTCAGACCCGGAACTAGGAAAATAGGAACTGAATAAATGAGAGCAATTGGTCATATGTTCAGATGCCCCTGAATCTATTATCCAAGGGTTGGAGTGGTTTTGGACAGATAGTGCCCAAGAATTCTTACCTGTTTGTGCCACAGTTCCAACAGGAACATTAGGTGATGAATTGAACTTTAGAAGTTTAAAAATGTGATCCATTTGCTCCTTAGTAAATGGAGACGAGTTAGCTTCATTGGTCGAAGACGCAGGGCGATCACCAAACTTACCAGTCTTTCTATTGTTTGGCCTACCATGTAGTTTGAAACAATCTTGCCGAGTGTGACGATTTTTTCCACAGTAGTCGCAAACTAAATTGTCCTTGTCATCACCTCGTGGAGGGAAAGATTTGCGATTGACGTGAGGAACAGCCAAGGCAGATCCTTCGACCGGTGGAGCGACAATGACTGGTGCTTTTTTTCCAAGCATCACTTGCCTACGACTCTCTTCGCGACGCACTTCAGCAAAGACTTCACCAATTGGAGGGATAGGATTCCTGCCAAGAATCCGGCCACGAACCTCATCAAACTCAATATTTAGACCTGCAAGAAATTTGAAGACACGACTAACATCCACCATCTTCTTGTAGTGCTTGCAGTCCTCAGTTGACTTCCACTCATATACATTGAACAGATCTAGATCTTGCCAAATACGCTTGAGACAATTGAAGTATTTGGTGACAGAATCATCTGCTTGTCGAATTTCTCCAAGCTGGAGAGTTAATTCATAAATTTGGGATTGGTTGTCCAAATCAGAGTACATCTCAGCGACACCTTCCCAAAGATCTTTTGCAGTAGCATAACAGAGATAGTTTGCACCTATCTCTTCAGTCATGGAATTGACTAACCATGTCATGACCATGGAATTTTCAGCATCCCAAGTCTCATAGTCTGCGCCTTCCTTGTCTGGTTGTTTCTTGTCTCCAGTGATGTAGCCAATTTTTCCTCTCCCTCTGAGATACAAACGGACAGACTGTGACCAGCGAAAATAATTAGAACCGCCCGTCAGCCGAATTGTTGTGATCTGAACAGGATGGTTTTCATGGTATGTCTTGACAGGTTGTGGTATATCAGGTTTAGGTGAAGAGTGTTTGGGTACAGACTGGGACTCAGTATCAGACAAGTCACCAGACATTATGTGGGATGGAAAAAGGAAAAAAACGGAAGCAAAAAAGAAAAAAACCCTAAGGAATTCTTCCTGCCGCTGATACCATAAAGAAATAAACAATCTATATTTCCTTGATAATTTTGTGAATAATACATGAAAGGTATATATAGAATACAATTGAAAGAGCAGTAGGCACTAATCTAGCCTAAGAATCAGGGCATTTATTCTTCCTATAAATGCTAATTCTAAATAAGGAAACAATCATAAGACAACTAATTATTATTTACAGTCAGTGTTATGAGCTGTACAAAACAGAATATGCTGATTCTGAACTAATCTCTAATAACTTCCAACAGAAGCATTCCTGAGGGAATGAAGAAATTTCAAAATCTCGCATCCCTCTCTTTTGAACAGAATTATTTCACCGGGGAGTTGCCATTAGAATTAGGAACACTCAAGAAACTGGAAAGTTTATCGATGTACGAAAATATATTGTCTGGTGAAATTCCAGACATGTTTGGCAATTTAACAAATCTGTATAATCTTGATATATGGAACAACCAGTTCTCAGGTAAAATTCCTGCGAGTATTAGACAATGCAAGAGATTGACTACTCTTGACTTGGGAATGAATAAGCTAGTTGGTACCATACCAATTGAGATTTTTCAACTCACTGGTTTGATAACTTTGTACTTACAAGGAAACTCTTTGAATGGTTCGCTTCCTCCTGAATTCAACAAAATTGTGCAGCTAGAGACCATGGTTGTTTCGGACAACAAACTGTCGGGGAACATTCCTAAAATCGAAGTATACGGCTTGAAGACGCTTTTGATGGCAAGAAACAAATTTAGTGGCTCAATTCCAAATAGTCTAGGGGATTTAGCATCCCTTGAGAATTTGGATCTATCATCAAACAATCTAACTGGTTCAATTCCTGATAATTTAGAAAAACTCAAATACATGGTCAGATTGAATTTGTCTTTCAACAAATTGGAAGGAGAGGTTCCTATGAAAGGCGTTTTTATGAACCTAAGCCAGGTTGATCTCCAAGGTAACTACAAACTATGTGGCCTTAACAATCAAGTTATGCACAAGTTTGGAGTCACTTTGTGCGTTGCAGGTAAGAAAAACAAGAGAAACATTTTACTTCCAATCACACTCGGGATTATAGGCGCGGCTGTTTTGTTCGCTTCAACGATCTATCTACTGTTGCGGCTAATGTCAAAGAAGAAACACAAGGAGGAAAAAAGAACTTTGACATCAACTCCTCTAAAGGGGATTCCTCAAAATATAACCTATGGTGATATTAGGCTTGCTACAAACAATTTTTCAGCTGCAAATTTAGTTGGAAAAGGAGGCTTTGGCTCTGTTTACAAGGGTGTGTTCAACACCAGCAGTTACGAAAATCAAACCGCAACACTTGCTGTTAAAGTTCTTGACCTGCAACACAGCAAAGCATCTAAGAGTTTTAGTGTAGAATGTGAAGCTTTGAAAAATGTTAGGCATCGGAATCTTGTCAAGGTGATCACTTCTTGCTCCAGCATTGATTACAAGGGGGATGATTTTAAGGCTCTTGTAATGCAATTCATGCCTAATGGTAATTTGGAAATGAGTTTATACCCGGAAGATCTTGAGTCGGGTTCTTCGCTAACCTTGTTGGAAAGGTTAAACATTGCCATTGATGTTGCATCTGCCATGGACTACTTGCACAATGACTGTGATCCACCAATAGTCCATTGTGATCTCAAACCTGCCAATGTCCTAATAGATGAAGACATGGTTGCCCATGTGGCAGATTTTGGATTGGCAAGGTTTCTCTCTCAAAATCCATCTGAGAAACATAGCAGCACTCTAGAATTGAAGGGATCAATCGGCTATATCGCCCCAGGTAGTTTTTCCTGCTTTGATTTGTACTTAATTTACCTTTTATTCATGCAGAACTATATATGTATGTGTGTAATATATAGCTATCTAATATTTGGGAGACATGTTTCAGAATTTGGTCTGGGTGGAAAGGCTTCAACTAGTGGTGATGTGTACAGTTTTGGAATCCTACTTCTAGAGATGTTCATAGTCAAAAAACCAACTGATGGAATTTTCGAAGAAGCATTAAGCTTGAACAAATTTGTATCAGACATGGATGACAAGCAACTGCTGAATGTTGTTGATCAAAGGCTTATCGCTGGCGATTGTCATAGCAGTAATTCGACTGGCGACAACAGCTATAGTAACGGCAAAACAGATTGGATGCACAAAGCTGAGGAGTGCATAGCTGCTGCAATGAGAGTTGGCTTGTCATGTGTAGCATATCATCCTAAAGATCGGTGGACAATGAGGGAAGCCGTATCAAAATTGCATGGAATTAAGCAGTCTATACTAGGCTTATGATGTTTGTCATATACGAATAAGAATCTGTCAATGTTTGTCATAAATATCATGTGGTTCCTGCGTATAGTGTATAATCTGTCAATGTGTGTCATAAATCTCATGTTCTTCCATAAAAAAATTATATATGAATAGGAATCTCAATGAGAGAAGTCGTATCAAAATTGCATGGAATTAAGCAGTCTATACTAGGCTTGTGATGTTAGTCTTATGCCTGTTATTATACATGTATAATTTGAACCTGATTTGTAAATACGTGTAAAAAAGTCTCATGTTCTCCCAAACTTAATCAAATTTGATCCTATGTACCTCATGCATGAAAGGATCATCTAATATCAGGATTAATTTGTAACAAGCTTAAAGCTTAGCAAACTTTAGCTTGAGGTGTAGTGTTAGCTACTATATGTTTTGGGTCTATATTGTTTATTATTAAGTACATTTTTGTTTCTTGATTGACAAACTCTCGATGCTTCCTGTTAATGCATCGGAAGTTTGAGGGGAGATATTAGTTACTAGTCTATACTTGATGCTTCTGTTATTGGGTCTTTTATATTTCTAAGTTAGTAGTTTACTCCTATCATACTTTATTATATATTCTCTTTGTAACCCTTAATTTCATAATGATTATGGTAATCACATTATTGAAACTCTAGTCTCTTCTCTTTTCCATCATTTCTCTTTCTATTAGAGTCTCTATTGTTAACAAAGTAGGCCTTCAAAATTTCGCCCTAGCCCACATGTTTTGGGGATAAAAAGATCTCAGTGCTATAGAGCCGATCGACCCCAAATCAACCGACAAAATATAGGGCCATGGACTGTGGTTGTAACTTAGAGGCTTAGGAAATTAGGAGTTTGAAACTTATTTGACCACTTGAAGTTGAACTCATCATCTTTGTTTCTTCGTTCTTATCATCCTCCACTTTTAGGCCACATATCGTGAAGAATGAATTTTGCTCCTATTTTTCCTACTTCTAGCGGTCTAATTGAAATAGTTTTTGGCATGAACATAAGAGAGAATCCCATGTCAAAATCTATTTTCCTTTGAAAATTACCGCATTATGAATTTGAGCCATTTTACACAATTTGGTACATGTATCCTAAATTGTCATTTTGAGTTTCACTTTTTTAGTAATGAGATTTGATGTATAACTTTTTTAGTATTTAAATATGTTATAACAACAAACTAACTTATTCTCACTTAGATTTTTACAAGTTTGATATTCAATAGCTCTTAATCTACTTTATTGTTAAAAAAAAGCTCTTAATCTACTTTTAGGTAGTATCATCCCACAATTTAAAACAAGTACCTATTCACACAAGTTTGATAGTATTTAAGTATGATTTCTGCATAATTATGCAGAAGATATTGTATACTAAAGGACAATGAATCTATCTGAGGGTTTAGGTCTTGAAATTCTAAGTAATTATCCATATACTTCTATGATGACCTGAACCACTTATAATTTTTGAAATCACTCATTTTTAGACATATCAGAGAACAACCAATTGAAGTCTTGGGTACTAATCTTTATAATCACTTTCAAAATCTGAAATATACTACTTGCTCTACTTCTATTTCTTGTGTAATTGATCAATTCTAAAACAAGCATTTGAATATTCAAGAATGAGAAAATATATGGAATGAAAATAAAAAAAAAAATTACCGTAGCAAACAAGCAGGTTCTTGATCAAAATTTTGATGTTGCAACTTGCAAGTATTAGAGATGATTGAGGAACCAAACATTCATCAAGAAATCGATTATGCTTAGTAGTATCACCCAACACACAGTGAGTGTTTGGTTCTTTTCTTGAACGCGCCAATGAAAGGAAACACACCAAACGCCAAAATATAGCATAAGCTGCGACATAGAATGAGAAAATGCACATGATTATAAACATTATGAAATTTTCTCTTCTCACCCCGCATGACTTTTTTTAACCCCCCAATATTCCGATTTTACCTCTGTACAAAAACTTCGGAACGTATTTTTCGAAGTTTTTCTAGTTCAAATTCGTCGAAAACTTCGGAAAATACATTCCGAAGTTCGTCTTTAAGGCAAAAAAACTTCGGAAAACGCGTTCTGAAGTTTAAAACTAGGGGCAAAAATTGAAATCTGAGGGGGAAAAAGAGTCATGGAAGGTGAGAAGAGAAAATTTCAAACATTATCCCATAGGCTTATGTATTTTAGTGGGCCAAAAAGAACTCGGCCCAATATACCAAACTTCAAAATAAGAGTATTGTACTCCACTTTTACTTCTGTCAACCTGCAAGTTTCTCGCGCGCTCTATGTATTTTCCATTTTGCCCTTCTGCTACCTAAGTAGAGGACAAATGTATTTTGATAAAATCGTAAGGTGCACATGAAAAAATAAGTAGAGTGGCAAAAATAAATTCCATTGTACTCACTCGCATCCGTATCCAATGATATGAGTTTGCTTTAGTCACTATTTACAAAATATTATTGATCTTTTGTGCAAATCAAAATATGTTTTAATGTTGTCAAATAAGAGTATTGTACTCACTCGCATCTATATCCAAGAAAATTTATGAGCAATTATTCATGTTTGTGTTTATTTTGACACCCAAGTAAGCTTTAACATTGTAGAGATGTGAGTTTTCCTTTTAATTTTTTCTTTGTAGGGAGAAAATTTTATTTTATAATGTAAAAAATAAATTTATTTGAAAATACTTTTAAATTTGTCATAAAAACTTTAAATGAAAGTGGAATTAGATGTTTAGAATAAATAACCCTCCCTTATGTCTCATCTATATCTCACTCCAACAAAGATTTCTAAGAAAGAATGAATACTTTTAGTGTGTATCTCCAAAAATAGTTGAAATCCAATAGGTGCCCGATATTAATAGTTCTTCTATTTTAGAGGGATTAGGATTCCCTACTATAGAAATTGTACGCAGTTTTACGGTATATTGAATCTCAGCCATCAATTTTAAATTAGACAGCTCAGATTATAAGTTTAATTTTATACTAAAAAAATAATCTCAGCCGCCAATTTAAAATCGGACGACTCAATCGACTTCCATTTTAGAGTATCCTTACTTTAGAGTAGATGAATGAATAGATAGGCAAAAAGTTTTTTCTATTGATAATGTCCGATGCTTAACATACCATACCATTTCAAAAAAGCAAAATACACCAACCAACACCTAGTTAGGCCTACTACAATGACTTAATTGTGATTGCTCATTGGTCGGATAAATGAACATCAAGATAACACACATGAGTGTTGAATCTAATCTTACATTTAGATCACATGTGTTTACTTTTGATGTTTCCTTCCTTCCAACTTCTAGATAAATATCATGAGATTAAATATTTTGTTAATGTGTTACTATATGTATCAAGGAGACAAGAAATATATTTCACATGGTCTTACTATATGAAAGTGATTGATGGTGTAATAGTTTTAGAAATTTGATATATCATGGACATAACTCAAACCCCACCACTTCACCTCACCCCAACCACATACACATGTTTGATGCCTAGGATTTTTGTCGTTACAATAGCAGCTAATATTGTACTCCACAAAGTTTCAGAATTTCATACATGTCTCCTTAATGCTTATAGTTATTTTATTTGTAACAAAATCAGCTATGCTCCAACAAAGTACGACCCATGTTAATTATTTGCAGAAGTCTCTGCTCCAACAAAAATTAGTGTACATTTTAAAAGTAAAGAAAGACCAACCATATTATACTTCAATTTTCAACCATATGATATGACATTTATTACACATTTAAATGGTTGCTAAATAAAAATGGGTAGATGTAACCGATAATTAGTCGGTCCAGTAGTAATTGGCGCTGGATTTGGTAGAGAGGATTACGGTTTGATCTCCGCTTCTACAGTCGGGGTGGGGTTAAAACCTCCCAAAACTGACCTCCAAACCAGATTAGACGGTTCAGTGGACCGGACACTGGTGGTGAAAACAAAAATAATGAGTAGGTGTAGTCCCCATGAACATAACTCAATTAGCAGGAACATCATATTATATACATTAAGGATCAAGATTCGAATCCGAGATTTCTCACTTATTCACCTCAGTATATTAGTACTTGATAATGTAGGGAGTAGAATAATAGTATAGTAAATGATATGAAGATATTGTTGGGGGAATATAAAGAACAAAACACTGAACAGGTACTTGGTTGACATAGTCAAAGTTAGATCTATATGATCTTATCCGACAACAATTAGGTCTGGACCACACAACAAACAACTCTATTGCATTCCACCAAGATGGAGTACAACACAATACAACAAAGAGTGAGTCTTGTTCATTCACATAAAACAGAAACACAGGTTGTTCCATAGTGTTTTTCTTCTCTTATTTTTGTCCGTAGACGAAGTGACAAATATCACTGAAACTCATACATAAATGTGAGGTTTCAGGTTTGAATTTGGATAAAAATTCAACTTAGCAATATCGACATTGTCAGTTGAACTAAGATTTATGTACTCGTGGTGTTTTTCTTCTACTATATAACAATAACAAACCGCACTAAACAAACAATAGGCTTTATTATAAGGCATAGTTGAGTAAATATGCAAACAAAATAAGATTACATTACAGAATAGAACAATAATCTTATGTTAAATGAAACTTAAGGTGCTGATTAATTAATTTACATAAGAAATTTGATCAAACTTGTTGAGTAAAGCAATTTCAGAATTGACCCTTGATGAAGCAATAGTTGGACTACTATTACCACTACTATCAGAAAAAGAAGCAAGTGTTTTATTATGCAAAACACCAGAAGGAGATGAAAACATTCCTGTTCCTCCTGAAGTTCCAATAGATTCAACATGGTTTGTTCCAACAGGTGAAGATGGATTAGAGTTTGTTGCATCACTTATGGAAGTTACATTACTTGGCCTCAAAACTTCAGCTAATGGACCTCCCATTGATAAATCAAGAGATGAAAGAGATAATTTACCAATTGATGTAGCAGAAACATTGTTATTTGTGTTGGCATTGTTTTCAATTGTTTCTGCATTAGACCAAGCATCAATGAAAGTAAAACCTCTTGGTTTCTCAGATTGAAGAGTTTGCATTGGATGTTGAGAAAGTTCAGAAGTAGTATATAGTGGAAATGAATTCAGATACTGAGATTCAGTGTTATTTTGATAAGAACTTTCATTGGTTAATCCAAGTTTGTTGTTATGCATTAGAGAGTGCCATCCTGAGTTAGAAGCACCAAGACATATTGGATCTCCATTTAGCATCCATTCCAAGCCCCTTTTCATTCAATTCAACAAATCAATAACCGAATCGAAAAAAGTCCATAACAAAATCAAACCAAACCAAACAAAGACATAACATGTTTGGAGTGAAGGCGAATTTAGCGGAATCACATGTTTTGGCAAAACCACAATGGCTATCTAATTTCGCCAAACTCACTCTGATTCCAAACATAGAATCATTAAATGTTTGAATTGACGGTGAGATTGACAAAATCACAATGAACCAAAACGATTTTGAGAAAAACTACATTTTAGAACTTAAAAGAAATCACACTGTCACCTTAGCCTATGTTTGGTATCACGGTGAGTATGTCTGAATCACCCAGTGATTCACGATGATTTTAATGAAGCTACAGAGTGTTATAGTTTCTATAAAATCACAATGAGTCACCGTGATTCTGGCATACCCACCATGATACCAAACACACACTTAATTTCGTCAAACTCACTGTGTTTCCAACAAATATAATAAAATCCAAATATAAACTCACCTTGGCTGCTTATTTGAAAAGTCAAAGTTTGGAGGTTTGATACCAAAGCTATTATTATCCAAAGAAAGGGAAGATTGATGATAAGGATGAAAAGCAGTAGATCCACCATATTTCCTTGTAGATGGATTAGGCATAGCCAAAGTAACATCAGGAACAGAAAAAGGATTAGAATCACAACGAGCCCTTTTGATTTGATGATGATTATTGTCATTGGTTTGAAGTTCCACAGGCTTTCTTGAACGGGGACGACCTCTATGCATATGTCTTTCACAATACTTGTTATTAGGAGCCACATCTCTTGAACATCTCCATTTTTTACCATCTGTTCTTTTGCATCTACCTGCTTCTGGATCATTATTACTTCTATTTCTTGATGATAACCTCATATTGAAACCACCATCCACTAAGGAAAAAAATGCAAATTTCAATAAAAAAAAAGTAAGAGAAAACAACACATCATGAAAAATGGTCACACATCCATGAAACACAGACACTACACACTGACATGTCGACACCGATAATAATACTGATACTAATTTAGGAAAATGACATAATACAGTATAACCATAAATGTCGGTTCGGTGTCCGACACTGAGACAAACCTAATCTACAGAGTGTCCGTGCTTCATAGTCAGGCATTGAATGAATGACAAAAGGTAAATAGCAGGAAAAATGGTAAAGAACTAAAGATACAAACTTTCACCAAAAATGGACTTAAAAAAACAGAAAAAAAATAAAGGGCCATTTTATTTTTATGTGTTTGTGAATCTATAGTACATACATGAGAGAAGATCAGAAGGTACAGGAAGAGAAGCCATCAAATACTTGTAAATCATAGCTTGTCTTTCAAGCTCTTTCCATTGTGAAATTGTGAAAGGGTATCCTAATGAAGCCGCCATTCCAACTGTGAGTGACAACAATCAACACACAAAACACAAACAAGTATGTATGTTCAGAATCTCCTCTCTCTTCTGACCACTATTAAGTATTAACAGCTTCACTTTTTTTTAAATTCTGAATAGTAAAAAAAAAAGGATGAAAAAACAAAAAACAAAACACTAATTAATTACCTGAGGGTTTGAGAGTTGTGGTAGCAGAAATGTTGTGAAAAGGCTGCAAATTTAAAGGTACAGCGCCATTATCAATGGTGGTGGTAGCATCTAGAGCAGAGGAATCAGAATCACCAACAAAAGAGATTTTGTAGGTTGTGGGACCATAACCATCAGGAACAGCAGAAGAATCATGATGATGATCAAAGGAAAATGAATGGTGCTGATGATTCTGCTGCTGTAACATCATGTTCTTATTAGAGAATCCTTCAAAACACTGCAACTTCACACCCGACCCAAGAAGAACACTACTACTAGTGTTGCTGTTGTTGTTGTTGGTTTTTTTGTTAGGTTCTTTGTCTTGAACGTGAAACTCACTCATAACTGAATGAAATCAAGCACACTTTACTGAAAATAGAAAACAACTTTTCTTGTTCTAATGTTACTTCTTACTATATTTTATAATAATAAAAATAACCAACCACCAAAATTTACTTTTTCAGATAAGGAAGACACTGTTTATGGCTTTTGGATTATTGAACTGTAATTTTCACACACATATATATATAAATATATATAATATATGGATTTTGCTAAGGTATACTCACTTATTTTTTAAAAAGAAATGTTTTAGTAGTAAGTTATAATTAAAAAACTAGTTGTATGCATTTTGAGGTGTATTTTACCAAAACACTCATTCTAAAATAGTTAGCAATAATATTATAATGGTAATAAAATGATAATGATTAACAATAATAAAAATACAGTATATGATATAATAATGTAGTTTCTATGTTCCAAAATAATTGTCACAATTTTACCGTGTCCCCACTATTTATAAAAGTTACTTTTGCCATTTTTTTTATTAATACATAAAAGACAAATATTTATACATGAGATCTAGTTAGACTGATCTCGATGAATACTATCAAAATATTAATTTTTAATAATTTATAATTAAAAATATTAATAATCAAAAGTGTGCTTCGGTAAATTTATAGGAACTAAATGCGACAATTATTTTAGTAGAGAAGAGTACTAAATATTGTGAGATTAATTAACGGAATGGAGAGAAATGAAAAAGGGAGATGGATTTATGACTGTGTGATGGGTTGCCGCTATTCCTGACCTTTGATTTGCTTCCATGTTTCCAACATTCGCACCATCACACTAGAAGACAAATTGATAAAAAGGTGACATGTTTTTTTCTTCTTGCTCTTTTCTCTCACTTATCCATTTTTTCATCTAACATCATTACTATGGTATCTACTAGTATCACTTTCTACCTGTAAGGTTAAAAAACCACCATCCACCAAAACTATTCAATTTTATCTAGCTGTTTTTTTTATTATTTTATATTTGTCAAATTTTAAAATGTTTAAATATATTAATTTTTAATAAAATCCAATTTTTGTGTCAAAAAATACAAACTTATTTTAGTATCTAATTTTACCCAAAAAATGGTGTGTATGGCGTCGAATATGCCACATCTGTAAAAAAAAATAGAAGTTCCGACGCACAACCTCATTAATTAATGAAAAGGAGATGGTTATGAGATTCTCATCAATGTCAGGAGAAAATTATCATCATTAAAGCCAATTATAAAGAGGCAGGCATTACAGATGCAAGTGATTTTGTAAGTTCGAGTCTAATCGGGAGAGATAGGTCCCTTTGTTAGACTAATTTGGTTCTTTAATATTGGTTGAACATGATTAGCAAATGTGGACCTTGACCTAATTCAAAAAAAATATCTACATATAAAAATTGGTGTTCAATTTAGTCAATATCAACAAAAAAAACTCATGCATAGTCACTTATATGACACATTAGCTTAGATGAGTGCTAGCAACACTCAATTGAATCTAACATACTAATAATTAAGTGAAATTCATGTTGATAACTAATACAACAACTTTTATGATCAACAATGGCGATAATTGAGTTAAGGGTTAAGAATTTAGAGATTCGGGGTTCAAGTCCTGACAATCAAAACTTAACATAACAAATTATCATAATAATAATTTGTCATTCAAAAACATAGCGGAGCCAAGTGCAAACCAGAGGTGTGATTTATTGATTCGATTGTAAATAACACACTTGTGCATGATGCAAAACAATTTTATTTGTGCACATTGGACAAAGTCCATTTAACATGTTAAATATGGTCAGGTCTATATTGTATGAGACAAATCGTTCATCATACACAAGTTTATTTTCACTATTAGATTAATAAATTTCGCCAATAAATTAAATCAGATCTTGTGTGACATATTTATCCAATATTAAAAACAGTTTTGTACATGATGAAAGACTTGTCTCACTTATGCATATTATACAAAGTCGTCGTTAAATATATATTACTCAAAGTGAAAAATGGCAAGGTATGTATTTTTTTTTCTTGATGGTAACATATGTAATTTTTAAGGAAAAAAACTAAAATAAAAGGAAAAAAACTATTCACGGGGAAAGAAGGTTCCAAATGCGTCGTTCTTGAGGAGTTCATGGACGCCTTCTGGAGAAGAAACATGAGTCAAGAGGCCGACATCTGAGGAAGCTCCAAGTTTAGCGAAGAAATCAACATATTGATTCTCCTCTCTCATTGTGTCATAGAGAGAATTATTGGTCGAGAAAACAACTCTTTTATATCTTAGATCAATACAGCATGACTATGATATCTAACTTGAGGACCTTTAATGAGGTTGACACAATGTAAAGATTATGTCTTGGGGACTTCGTTTTGGGGTTGAATAAGTCATTTGCAGTACTTGGCAAAAGCATATGTCTTGGTTGAACGTTTCGGACAAGATGGGTGTTTAACTTCTTTTTCTTTCTTCACAAACAGTTTAATCTGATTCGGAAGTAAATGAGGTTTAATTTTTGTTCAACCTCAAAATGATACATACACAAGATAATTTTTGTTTTTCTTCACAAAACTAATAAAATCAAAGAGACAAATATGATTAACAAAAATATATGTTTAAATTAAGCCTTCTTTTTTTTTTATAGTAGACTGAAATGAAACTAACATTTAAATTAAGCCATCTTTTTATAAAAAATAATGTAGAGTTATATTCTCTTTTTTTTTACTATGAATTATATTATATATGTGTATGAAATAATCTTGTCAAAAAAAAAAATGTGTATGAAATAAATCGTAAGAATCACTTTATGGGTAAAAAAAGCTGTCTCGCAGCATCTAGCACTATGCTCTGCTTGGAAGTTTATTTTTCACATGTGATTATGTCAACCTCCTTTCAACTCTTTTTACTATTATGCTTTCGTAATTTAGAGCTTCACCAAATGATGTACCAACTCAAACTGCTTTTGTCTCTATCTCTGGAGTAATTAAAACGACAAAAGAAATTGTAATTTTCTATCTTTTTTATTTTCTTCAATATCATATAGACCAAACGTATTCACGAGTTTTTTAAGTTCGCGTTTATAATAATTAGCTTTTTTAAATGTTTTAGGTAAAAATTATTTATTTAAGTTTTTTAACAAATATATTGGTTATTTAAGTTTTTAACATGTTGCATAGTTTTGTCAAAAAAAATATGTTGCATAGTTACTCTTCTTTCATTTATCCTCGGTTTGAGTTGAGCTTCAATTGTTTGAGTCTCATGATCCATGTCAGATTAAACTTCAAATTCATTTTGTCTATTATAAATGTGGATTGTTAGAAAAATCCTTTAAAATTGTAATTAAAAAAAAAAGAAAAATCCTTTAAAATAATCAAATTTTAAAATAATAAAAATACTATACTACTCTCTCCGTCCCTTTTTATAAGAGCTAGTTTGATAAAAAAAAATTATAAGACCATTTTGCAATTATCAATAAAATTGATTATTTGTTTCCAAAATTACCCTTATTTACATATTTTTTTGAAAAGCATTTGATTCTTTTTTGTAAGTAAATGCTCTATTAATTATAGGAAAATCATTAATAAGGATAAAAATTGAAAATAATATAATTTGTCAATCAATTTAATACTAAAACCTACTTTTTTAAAACTCATGTTTTTTTCAAATTAGCTCTTATAAATAGAGACGGATCGAGTATTATTATTATCTAACAGTTATTAATAACATTAAATCTGGGGACTCTATCTTTACTTGTAGTTCGTCACTTGTTTGTTGGCAAGGGCAAGGGCTTCGGTGTAAGCACCGGTTATCTATGCATGAACTTTAAGCCGTATTGTCTTTCTTGCAAGTCATAACTTCAACAATTAATTAACATTTATGAATTTTGCATATTCACATCAGGTTCTTTGCAGCGTTTTCTCCATAAAAAAAATAACAGAAGATTGACAACAACAAAAAAAACAGTATTCTTTTCTTGCTTGTTATTGTAACTTATATATAAATCAACATTTTTTTTACTCATATATATATATATATATATATATATATATATATATATATATATATATATATATCAAAGTTCTTGGAAAGCATATATCAAAAAAAAAAGTTCTTGGAAAGCAGTATGCTTCCTAAAAACAATCTTCCTACTCATTTGGATTTTCATTTTCCTACTCGGTATCTTTTAATTATAAATATGAAGTGTCTTTTAAGTTTACTATTATTACTATATTGTTCCTTGATATATTTATTTATTGACATTTATTATATTTTAATTGATATCAAATAAAATATCAATTGGTTCAAAATTTCTGCTATATTATGCAAGAATGAAAACACCGTGGCAACTATAGTAGTCCCTCCTAGGTCCCAATAACAAAAGGGACCATTGTATTCCTCTTGCGGTCGATTTGTTATTAATTATTTAAAACAAATGAATCATATTATTATCTTACGAATTTTAATTTAGTCCAATTAAAAAAATTGCCAATTTTAATCATAAATTTCCATGATTTTTTTTATTATATTATATTATTGATGTAAGAAGAAACACAATAGTCTCTTTTGTTATTGGGACTTGGGAGGGACCACTATAGTTGCACCATGTTTTCATCCTTGCATGATATAGCTGGAATTTTGAACCAATTAATATTCTATTTGCTATCAACTAAGATAATAATAAATGTCAATATACTGATATATCAAGGAACAATATAGTAACAGGGTGGTAAACTTAAAGACATGTCATGTTCATATAATCTAAAAGAGATGTAAGTTTTGCAATGAGTAGGAAAACTTGCAATCTTCTATCGTCTGATTGTCTCATATATAATGTCTCATTTTGGATAGCGGCATGCTTGCTATAAAAATCTAATTATATCAATTTTAATTTAATGTAAAATGTATACTAAAAGAGAAAATGCATATACATAGACAGTGTAAATTAATTTTACACCGTCAATCAATACCAGCCGTTTATTCTGTCAAATCACCCCACTACACCCACTACAATTGTATAATATGAAGAAATGTTTGATTTATATTGGATGTCATTGTAAAATTAATTTACACTGACAGAGTGTAACAGCCCGGGCCCCACCACCTTAAGTGGTCCCAACAATGCCACCTCACGATCTTCTCCACCCCCTCTCTAGTGGAGTTTTTGTCTTCCGTGGGAATCGAACCATATACCCTGCTGTTCAAGTACATGTTCATTTCATTCCACTACCAATTGGACTACTAGCTCACTACCAATTGGACTATTATCAATTATATTGATATCTACTGGTTATATAATTTAATTTGCAATATTCTTTTTTTATGTTTTAAATAATTTACTTTAATTCAATTTAATTTCTCTTGAATTCAGATTTTTTTAAATTTCATTTTTCTAAATATGAAATTATCTATTTTTAATTATAACTTATATAAATTGAACTTTAACAGAGTGTAACATTAAAATAAATAAAAAATGTAACTTTCACAAAATGTAAGTTTGGAAACCATACGCGTAACAACCCATACGATAGGGATATGGATTTACTGCTGTAATATATCCCACGGTTACATACAGTTGAGAAAAATCTGAACCACTAAAATCATCTGCTGTAATAATGCCTAAATGACGTCACTCCAAACCAGATCCAACCTTACGACGGACGAAGCGGCGGCAACGCGACCGACTGACCTTACAACGGAACGACGGCAAAACAAAATGACGTCACAACGGAGCGACAACAGGGGATCACAACAAACCAACTTTGATCGCTTGTCCAGATTTAACACTAAACAGTAAGTGCATTATGACTATGTTTGGCTAAATAGATTTAAGGGAAAACCATCATTTTGGTCCCTGAATGTGCATCTCGCTGTCATAATAGTCCCTGACTCGCACGAAAACACAAAATAGTCCTCAACTCCTCATTTTGTTATCCACATTAGTCCCCGATGTTAATTTATTCTGTTAACTCTAAAAAACAGCTGAAGTGTCCCTTTTTTTAATGCTTTTTTTGTTAAAAAAAACTCAGAATAACACACTTCATCACTTTGTTCATCATCATTAACATGTTTCATCAGAAGCCCAGAAAATAAATTTTCTCTCTCAAGAAAACTCTTTTTTGACCATCATCTTCTTCCCTTCTTTGTTGTCATTGCTCCATTATTTCCTCTCTCTCTATACAAACCCACACACACTTTTATCTATCTCTTAATTTCCAGAAGAAAAAAAAAACTCAGAAACCCAATAAAAATCATCAACACCAAATCATAATTTTTCATTCTCTCAAAATGAAAAATTAAAGATATACCAATCTCTCACCCCTGTAAACCCATCAGCACCAAATCATAATTTTCCATTTTCTCTTCCACCACTCTTTCCTTCTTCCAATAACCCAATAGAAATATCTATATTTGTAATTCTTTGAGTATGTTAATACCCAAGAGTTGTTGATTTTCACAGATTGGCATGGATTCAAATGGGTTTAAGTTTACTATTAGATATTTTCTTTCAAAAATCTCATGTTTCCCCAAATAGTTATAGTTGTACTTTGAGTGTGTTAATATCCAAGAGGTGGTGGTCACTGTTTTTTAAACGATTCCTTGTTTTGCCGTGTTTGAATCGGATAATGTTGGTGGAAAGGTTGAAGGATCTAAGAGTGTTTGTGGCAAGGTTTTTTATTTGAAATTGTGATTTTGTTTTTGAATTTTGTAGGATAGTTATATATATGGGTTGCATGGATTTATGTCATGTGATGTTCATTGTTAAGTTTGTTCTTATAACTGTTGATTTTCGGATTTTTCTGGCCCATTGATGTTCATATATGGGTGTCGATGATAGATTTTCATGATGTTGAAGGGATTTTTCTGGACTTTTGTTGATGATGATGAACATCGATGAATAAAGTGATGAAGATGTATTTTTTTTAATAAAAAGAAGCATTAAAAATAGGAATATGTCAGTTTTTTTTTAGTTAACGGAATAAATTAACGTGAGGGACTAATATGACTAACGGAATGAACAGTCGAGGACTATTTTGTATTGGTATGTGAGTCGGGGACTACTTTGACAGCGATGTGCACATTCAGGGACCAAAATGGTAGTTTCCCCGTAGATTTAGTTGTTGATCCTTTTTTGATGATTTAGGGTGAGCTTGATGCAGTCCCCAATGCGAATATTATACAATAGTCTTTATATGTTAAGGTTAACTTGAAAGGAGTATCGATATATTGAGAGGCAAATCAATTTGAGGCTTTAAAACTCTTTGATTAGAATATTTTTTGGAAAATGCTAAACAGTGCCCCTGGGGCACTTGTTAAGCATCTTAATATGGAAACTTTGTCTCGAAATGCGTGCATTTAATACTTTGAAAATATAAAAAGTTGTCTTTTCAACAATAAATTTCTCTTTTATTTCTTTTTTGGATATGCTTAACAAGTGTCCCGGGGGCACTATTTAGCATGACCCATATTTTTTTAAATATAAATGTTTGACAAATTGAAACATCCACCATATGCATAATACACCTGTTCTCTTTCACAAATTGGCACAAATTCTGGAATTGAGTTATGGAATAATGCTTCCAATCCCTATATTGTGTTACAGAATTGAAATTGGTCCAAACCTGTTGATGAAATTATGCAGAAATTTGTAAAATAGTTCTAAGTGTCAATTGTGTGAACAACTTTCCTCAACCGTGAAATTGTTGTTTTTCGTTGGAGTACCATTGTAGTACGTTAGATTGTTTTAATGGTTCAGATTTCTTTAACTATGTGTAATGTGGAATATTGTACAGCAGTAAATCCAAATCCATATGATAGCACATGTCTCTTCTTTTTTTTTTTGACAAAAGCACATGTCTCTTATATTAGTGGTTACATCTTTTTTTTTTTTGGATTATTAGTTACTTTAATAAATATGGATAACGATAAAAGCGTAATAGATATTGTATTTGATATTATAAAATGGCAAACAATATATGACAATATGTAATATATTTTAAATGATTTATTAAGACTAATATGAATAAATATTTTTAGTATATTATAAATTTAGATTTTGATTCAAATTTTTAATATATTTAAGATATCATCTGAGAAGAAAAATTATATTGAAATTTCTTTTTTAGAATAATTTTAGGATTTATTACTTATTTAAGGATAATAATCTTGAGTCATAAGAACCATGACCGAGGTCGTGCAGCAAGACCGTCAAAGTTGAATTCGGGATGTATTTGTGAAAACTCTAACACCTAATCAGTATATGAAAATGTGAAGTGAGAGGTTTTAAGATAGAAATTCCATATCTTTTTTGTGTTCATGGTGAACACCTTATATCGAATGGTTGTAGGGCCGTTGGACGACATTAAGGTGTGACCATTACGGACATCGCCATTATAATGTCATCGTTACGGACATCGTCAAATGTCATCTTGAAATCTATATGGCCATGGTGGTGTTATGATAGCTTAGAATCTCGGGGCCAACTATTGTGACTCTTGATGTAAAGAAATTTTGGATTGGGCTGATTGGGCCTATATAATTAGGTGATCATGAGTATTACTTTGGAATACATATGATTTAAATTAAAAACATATTTTATATTTCAATTTAGCTATATATGATGAATAAAAATTTAAAACGAATTGTCCCGTGAGCTTGGCTAATTGGCAGAACATTGCATTATATATGCATGAGGTTGACGTTCGAATACCAATCAATTCACTTATCCATTTTAAGGGTAGAATTTTTAGTCTCTAAATTAAAAAAATTAAAAACGAACTTGACTACATATCATAATATCTTGTGAATACAAACTCACAAAAATTCATCATAATTCACATAAGATAAGATGGTAGCTAGTGAAGTTTTCAATAAGTCATTCAAAGAGTTAAGTGTATAAGAGAGTAAGACAACATTAAATTCCAAAGAACACACATGAAATTTCCAAATACACACAACAAGAATTTAATGTGCTTTTTGAGCATCTCAAAGATTCTTCCTGCAATTCCAACCTCACCCTTATCAAACAAACATTTTGGTATATAAGGTTGAGTTATGTGTCTCAAGCTTGACTTATGAACAATATTGTTCTTGGCATATTCGCTACAGTGTCATGTAGACATGTGATGTTCACATGGAGTATAATAATGTTAGCTCAGTGTATTCAAGTATTGTTTTTAATTTTTATAGAGCAAACGTAGTAAATGGTGTGTGTGACAAAGACATAATTTGGACACATGTAGGATCAGGATCAATTTAGACTGTGTTATTAGATATTGTTGGATACTTGACAGCACCGGATCAAAGCCATTAATATTATTCATGTTTTATTTTATTTTTGTATATAAAACTGAAATATGACGTATTTATGGAGAGATAAAAACTGAAATATGACGTAAAAAATGTTTCAAATTTGTACACCTGCCGTTATTGAAATGTGAAATGAGAGAATATTGAATTCATTAATTGATCACAATGTACATAGTCTCTATGTAGACATGATACATGTAACTTGAAAATATAAATTAAAACTATTTTTAAATGATAAATTACAGATTTTATTTAGATGTATGTCCATACATTTATTGAGGTTGATGTTTTTAATAAATTTATAAATAATATTTATTAATTTTTTTTATTAAACATTATTTATGTACCTATCAAAATTGTATACATTACCAATATATATATATATATATATCCAAATAAAATATGTATCAGAATGTTCACATTATTGTACTATTATATATCATTTATTAAAAATAAAAGGCTAATTAATATTTTATAAATGAAACTAATTTTGAAGTGGGTGTAACAGAAGTGTAGCGCGGGTGACACTTGAAATATAGGTCATGCCAAATTAGTAGCGATGTTAATGGGGTGGAGAATGAGCGGAGAAAGCTTCCTCGCCTCTCAAAATATTCTCTGTCCCTGATATCTACCACGGATAAATATTAGTCCTCACCTTCGTTCCCACAGATCTCCATGGTGCCTTGCCTGCGGAGATCAACGAATATCGAATATTAACAAAAATATTATATTTTGCGATAAAAAATTATGACAGTAGTATAATGTTATTTTTTCCTTTTTATTAAAAAAATAAATATTTTCTTGTTCTTTTTTAAAACATAAAAACAACACATAATGCATTCATAACAAAAAAACAATACAAAAGCATTTGACTACTAAACCTCAGAGCCAAAACATTTCATAATGTATAACAAAGTATGCATAATCATACAAAACTCATAACTAAAATATCTCATAATGCAACTCCAAAGGTTTGGTTTAGTGGTAAAAAGACAGGTGTTGAATTCGAGAGGTCCCGGGTTCGAGCCCCGCTAGTGTCTTTGGAGGGAGGTAAATGTAATTACCTTTGTAAGTGCTCTTTGAGCCCTAAGGTCTTCCCTGCCTTGGACTGGGGCACCATCTCCTCACCCTAAATTTCATATATCAAAAAAAAAAAATTCTCATAATGCATAGCAAAATAGATACCTATAATTTTCAAATAAAAAATTAAGCAATGGACGGAGTCGGGGAATCCGCGTCGGCGGATGCTTCTTCCCAGATCCCCGCCCTGAAGTCCCTACGGGGGTTTTTTCCTTCCATCCCCGTCCCCACGAAGGTAAAATATCTCTTACCGGAACTCCGAATGGAGCAATCCCTACGGGGATCCCCACTAACGAATGCAAATTGGCATCCCTACAAATTAGCATTTATTGCTAATATAATGAAAATGCTAATTAGTGTTCTATAACATTATAGTTAATGAACTTAATATAGTAATATAGTTTTTTTTTTTTACGATAATATAGTAATATAGTTTTGAAACTTGTGAAATCCAGCTTTTTAAATTATAAAACATGTTCTTTTCAATATAAAAATTATCATATTTTTTTTGGTAGCGTAAAAATTACCATTTTTAATAGGGTAAAATGTGCTGTTAGTCCCTATAAAATTCTCCAATTTGGATTTCGGTCCCTGTAAAAAACAAAAATCACCCTATTCGCCCCTGTGAAATTTAAACCCATAGATTTTAGTCCCTCATTTGATCTGTCAGCAAAAAAAAACCATTATGTGGCATGAGTTCAGTGACATGGCAGATGCCATGTTGGATTCATGTGACATGTCAGCAATTTTTTTATTCTTTTTTTTATGAAAAGACAAAAATACCCAGTGACCAAAATCAAAATTCGGAAATTTTACAGGGACCAAAATTAAAATTGCAATTTTTTTTTTCCTTTTCTTCTTCTTCCATCGCACAAGAACCGAAAAATTATCTTCTTCCACAATTTTTTCAACTTCTCATTTCTTCCACCATTTTTTCCACCTTTTTATATCCATGTGTTTCTTGTATTAATTGATAATCATTTTTTTTATAAGCAAAAATTGAATTATAAGGAGTACAAGGGGTACTCAACCCTTACAATTCAAGGAATAAAACTCCACAAGTCAACGGACACATTCCAAAGGATTATTACACCAATCGGAGAAGGTAACAATAACATCAATCCCTCCCCGACCTATGAACCAAAACCATGCAATATAAATAATTTGGTCTACAAGAGAAGAAACATTAACAAAATCTCCTCTAAAAACAATATTATTGCGCTTTCTCCATATGCTCTATGTCGTTGCCAACCATATAATGTGTCGAAACCTCTTGTTATTACTTCCTTTCAATAAATCACCAAATAGATTAAAAGATCATACCAAGGAGCCGTTCTTTCCTCCAAGCACCTCCACTTCCATTTACTCAAAAGAGAAGAGTTAAAAGCTTCTAAATTTTTTTATGCCCAAACCACCATCTTCCTTGGCAAATGTGATTCCAACTAATCCAACTCATTTTATTACTATAAATATCAAAATGAGTGAATGAACATAAGTATCAAATTACAAACATTTTGTTATAAACACAATTTTAGTGCATAAAATTCCAAAATGCGCACATTATATGCATAAGTACCAAATTACAAGCATTTTCTAATAAGTACAATTTTAGTGTATAAAATTCGAAAATAAGCACATTACATGTGCATAATTACCAAATTACAAATATTTCCTAATAAACACAATTTTAGTGTATAAAATTCCAAAATGCACACATTATATGCATAAGTACCAAATTAAAACATAACCTTGTATGCACAATTTAAGTTCATCAAATATCAAAATGAGCACATTATGTGCATCATCATCAGTTATAGTCAAGCACATGAAGTTTATCTATTAATAGGTATAAATCAAGTTTTACTATTAATAAGTGCTATTAGACTTTGCGTAAAAAAAAAAGTGCTATTAGACTTAGACATGAGCCAAGTTTTGGATCATTGTTCTCCTTTATGAGTTCTCCATTTCCATCGCTATCTATTTGATCATCATCATTTGGGACCTCAGAGCTTCTGTGTGAGCCAAGTTTTACTATTAATAAAAATTGCAATTTTAATTTTGCAAGTTTTACTGAACTCATGCCACATAATGGTTTTTTTTCCTGGCAGGTCAAATGAGGGACTAAAACTTATAGGTTTAAATTTTACAGGGGCAAACTGGGTGGATTTTATTTTACAGCGATTCAAATTCAAATTGGAGAATTTTACGGAGACCAAAAATATCATTTACTCTTTTTAATATTGAATGCCTGGAAAAGCACTAATTAATTAGCATGATTCATATAATTAATAAAGAAATATATATATATATATGTTACAACAAAAAAAGTTTATTAGATACAAAATTTTTAATCTTTAAATAATTGATTGCACAATTTCCAATAAAAATTTATCATATTTATTTTCTTAATTATGTGCACATTCTCCAAACTTTTTTTATTAAAGCTCTTTTTTTAAAAAAAAATACAGTTCAATAACAAAATTATTTTATGCATTACTAGAAAAAGTTGAAATACCGACAAAATTTAGAGACAAAATATATTTCTTTTTTAATATAGATGGAATTAGAGACAGAAAAACAATTAGAGACAGATATATTTATTTTAGAGACATATATTTTCATTTTAGAAATAGATTTTGTCCGTCTCTAATAGTTCAGAGACGAGGAAATTACCGACGGCATCAAATCCGTCTCTAGCATGCTTAGTGATAGAATATTTGCATTTTAGAGACAAGTTTTGTCCATTGGTATTTAAACTTTTTCTAGTAGTGATGCTGCTAAGGGTCCGTTTAAATTCAACTTATTTTTGAGCTTATAAAAATATCTTATATAAAAAAATAAAATTTTATGTTAATTTATTAAGTTTTCAATAACAAAAATTGTAATTTTATAAAATGTTTTTTCATATAAACTCAAAAATAAGTTAGGCTAGAGCATTCTTCTCGCTTTTCTAACTAATCAACGTTTACTTTTGTACGATGTAATTCTAAGGAGTTAGAGAAATTGGCACGTGTGAAAGAAGAGTGAGGAACAAATAAACCAAAACAATTACGACGGTGTTGTGAATTCGCTTGAAAAGTCACACCAATGAATTTTGATGTGTGGAGCAAATTAACCAAGTAACCAATAACAAAGATGATAGAGATGATGAAAGTAAATAATCCAAGAGAAAGAGAAGAACACACGATATTGTTTACCCAGTTCGGCCAAATAAAGACATACGTCTGGGGGAGGGAGCAACCCTTCCGTTCCACTATGATCAATGAGAGACTTTACACAAGGAATTCCCAATTGGGTTACAAGAATTAATCCTAATTCTACCCAAATCCCGAATCCCTTCTTCCGTGATGAAGAGACTCAATTTGACCTAGCTACCCAAGGTGAACCAAGGATGATTCGCCCAAAACCCCTAGAATTATACCAAGAATGAATTCTCTAAAACTCTAGTGTGGCAAACCCTAATCCTAATTGCTTTCAACCTTATTTTTCTATGAATAAAGAGTTCCATATTTATAGAAAAATACATGCCTAAAAATCAGAAACAAATCTATCTTATAAAATAAAACAGAATCCAAAACAGATACTTTCCGAAACAAATTTTTTCACAAAAACGGGCCTGCGCCCCGCTCAGCCTCCCTGAGCCCCGCTCAGGTGGCCTGCGCCCCGCTCAGGTGGCAGGAGCAAAAAGCTCAAATTCTTCAGTTTTCTGATTTTCCTGTTTCTGAGTTTTCAAGGCAATTCCTCACAGACGGTATGGCTGTGGTTGGGGGACGTGTGTGTGTGTTTGGTGTTATGTTATTTTAATTTAATATTTTCTTTCTTTTCTTTTACTTTCTTAACTATTAGGATTTCTTTTGTGCCTTTTCTAATTCAATAATGTCATCATAGAAGAACTTGCCTTCCCAAAAAGAGAGGGGCCATGTCTATTTATGTCTTCTCAAGATCAGACCTTATGGGTTTCCAGCTCGTTATAATATGGTCCGAAATTATAAGGATGAATTCAAGAATCTCGAATGCAAAATTATACTATTAATATACCCAAAAAAATAAAATAAGGAAAATGTTAACTAGTGTCCCGGAACACTAGTTAAGAAAGTAAATATGGTAAAAAAAATTGAAATTTATGCAGTCAGCCTCTAAAAATGTAAAAGATGTTGTTTTTCATGTAAAATTTTCTCTTTTTAGTATCTTAGCTAGTGCCCTTGTTAACATGATCCAAAAAATAATCATACATTCACATATTATACTCTATAAATATATGTTGATTTAAAGTGATCAGAATCAGCGATCAATGTTGACCATTAAGATTGAAGTTAGTGGAAGTAATTGGAGGAATATGGACTTTTAGTTTGGTTTTTTGCGGGTTGGGCCAAGTTTTGGTGTCTATAAATAATTTGGAAGGTTTCTATTCCCTTCCCCCACAACATTCTTTTATGAATTTAATTTATATACACCGTCAGTGTAAAGTTATTTTACACATGCATCCAATAATATATTAACACATCATGTATTGTGTTTAAAAACACATGACGTGTCACATTTTATTAAATGATGTGGCAACACATCATTGGATGCATGTGTAAAAAAACTTTACACTGACAGTGCACAACAATTAAACTCTTCTTTTATCCCCCTAAAATTACATTTTTGCGGCAAATACAGAAGGTTTCTATAAATATATTGATGTTTTGGTGTCCTAAATTTTCTTTCCGTATTTACATTAGAAAAAATTCGAAAAATACGTTCTGAACTTTATTCACATGGGCAAAAATGTAAATTTAGGGGGGGAATAAAAGAATGTTGGGGATGGGGGAAGAAGAGAAAACATAAATATTTTGATGCTCAAATCAATAGGAAAGTAAAGAATAAGGTTATCTAAGTTGAAAGAATGCATACCTTATAAAATGAAGTAATTGTAGGATCCAAAGAAGAGTAATGGAAGGGTTGTTACAAACGCCGCCCTTTAATGTCTAAAATTTGATAATTGTTGGCAAGCATTATAAATCGAAGAGACATTATCGATATGTGAGATCCAAAATTGGAAGGTTGATTTAGTTGAATCGGATTCTCATAAAAATGAGCAATCGGAACGTCTAGAACAACTACTAATTAAAAAGATTAATAGTTGAACTCTCATGATATAGTCATCAGATTTTATGTTATATATTTGTCAAAATAGTGGAAATTGAAAAGTGAAAACAAGTAGCATGACTTGAGTAAATAAATTTTGTCAAATGAAATGAGAGACACTACGCTGGCTAGCATGGGAAAGGAACATAGGTCTCCCACCATGGGAGACCATTTTTTTTGCAAGTGCATGGTACTCTTGCCCACACTATATCATTTATGCTCTTTTTTTTTTCTTTCTTTTTTGTGTAAGACTCTATTTGATAAAATTAGTGGATGATTGATAAATTAGTTTATCACTTATAACTTATGACTGATAGCTAATAACTAGTGGCTGATAAATTAGTTGAAGTGTTTGGTAAAATTAGCAGTTTAACTATATGATAAATGTAAATTGACATAAAAAAATAATCTTAATTAATAATAAAACTTATATCAAATTAATATTTAAAAATATTTAAAATTAAGCATAATAAAATATATTTATCATAATTATATAAAAACAATCAACGTATATTAATGGAAAAAAACTAACAATATTGAAAGTAATTAATCAATTATATAAAACAACTTACGTGGTTAATAAAAAAATGTTCATAACCATATTGAACACAATTCACTCATGTTTTTTTAATTTTCCACTTTTGTTTGAAATTATCTTTGCATTAAGATTGAATTATTAGACTAATGAGACTTGAATACATGTTTTATGAGCACTTAGGATCGGAAATGAGTCGAGCTGAATCGAACTCGTCTGAGCTCGATTCAACTCGATAGGAATTTGTTCAGCTCGAAATTCGGCTCGAGTTCGACAAATTTTTTTTTCAACTTGAATTCGGCTCATTTAAAGTTCACGAACAGTTCGGTTCGGCTCGTTACGTTCAACTCGTTAAGTCAAATCACATGATTTTACAATCAATTTTTTTTTTTCAAAATTTGATCTTTATCCTTTTAAAACTATTTTTTAAAAAGAAAAAAACAAATATTAAATTTAAAATAAATGAGAGAAAATGTAATGAAAAATGAAAAGTCTTTTGAGAAAGAGAGTTTAAAGGAGTAATATTTTTTTTTGTAAAGATAACGTAAGTAATATCTGTATATGGGAATTGAAAAATTTATTGATGTGTCTAGTTAAAAATATTGGGAAAGTCTTAATTTTGGACTCAAGTTCAGCTCATTTGGTTCATGAATCAAGTTCACGAGTTAATTATCAAATCGAACTTCGAACTATTCACGCGTTAGCTCGGAGCATTAGCTTAATATGAATTTTTTAAACGGAACAATTTTACGATAAAAATAACAAAAATCATAACTTAGAAATCAAATTTTGAATTCATATTTTCTGGAGAAACTTTTATGATGTTCTAAACATACATGTGAAAAAATTATTTAAAAATACATGTTGACTTAACAATAAAGATTAAAAATAAATGCATGATAATTTTTTGGGGACTAAAAATTTTATAAAAATTAAGTAAGGACTAAACTTAAAAATTTTGTCTAGACCAAAAACATATTTAACGCTTAAGAAAATAGATCCGAGTTTCAACTACCAATTTAAAAATAAGAATTTTTGTAATTTACTTTTAAAAAAAAAAATGTCAAACTCATGAAAATAGTATACAATGTGAAAACTTTATTATGGCTTATTGTAAGCCTTCATAATCTAAGGGTAGAAAGTGGTCTCCCATGGTGGGAGACCTATCTCCCTTTCCCATGCTAGCCAGCGCCCTTGTTAATTGGGTAATAAGGATATGCTTGCCCTTAGTTTATTTGTCCATTGAACTAAACACAAAAATGTTACCCTTTTATATACATACAAAATGCGGATAACAAACATTAAGGCCTCCATATATCTACTTAGTTTTTTATAATTGTATTTTGTTGTATGCAATTTCCTTTTGTTGACGACAGCAATATCACTTCATCTTACTCAAAATCATGGTTCATTGCATGTAAGCTATAATTATAGACCTCAAAGATTAGTATGATTAGTGACTCCCCTTAGTACTAGACTGTAAGGCTATGTTTGGGAGTTTTGAGGGACGGAAATGAAATGTTAAGGAGGGGAAGGGAAGGGAGAAAGGAGGGAAATTCTTCTTCTTGTTTGGGAGTTGAAAAATCAATAAAGGAAGGAGATAGAGGGCTTATGTGATAATTTTATTATTTTGCCATTTTTTCTCTTAAAATCAATACATCGTGTTATACTATTTTGCCCTTTTTGAGAATAAAGTTTCGATTTCAGATAAAAAACAATTTCAAAGTTTTCTCAAAGATAGTATAATTAGTGACGCCCCTTACTAGACTGTAGCAATCTTGTGTGGTGTCTCACCATATGTGGTGCCTAAATGAATTATTAAGTATAGAATGGTGCACAAGTATTTTTAACCGTTGGATATAGAGTCACACCTAGTGTATTCAGATTCGCACCCCAGGTCGTAGGGTCGTCTGATCTTATGTGCCACGACACCTCAACCGTGTTTCGACTTTCCATTGGTTCCTTTTTGCAATATTTTTGTTTTAAAGAAGAAAGAAAGGGTTTCGTGGCTAGATCTCCATTTTTCATTGACAGAAATACAATTTCCAATCAAATCTACATTTTTCAGCTACAAATATCCTGATTTTTAGATTTTAGAAAAACCAATCCCAACCACAATCCATACTCTTCCACCTATAACCCGGCAACGACGCTAAAAACTGATGAAAGTTTTAGCAAGTGAACTAAAATGATCCTTCACCAGCCTACCAATCACACTTAAGTTCGTGTGTTCGACTACATTGGTCACACCATATGTAATTGTACACCACACCACCAAATATTTTCTAGTGTGGAAACATGATAAAATTTAGTTTGATCCAACAGTTCAAGCAACTGATGCAAGGCGCAAGATATGTTAACCTCTTGCAAGGAGGATTCCAATGCATCTCAACTAGTTCATTCCTTTGTCTAGGCAAAGGGTTGAGCAGCACTTTCATCTTCAATCCCTCGGCGCTTCGGTCTTCACATGCTGGATCGAATCAGTGTCACTAAAAGCTTCACCATAATATAAATGCAAATCGAGAATAAAATTTTGATCCTTATTGCTCCTTAAACTGAGAAGTTTCAATCAAATCAACAAAAATGTCTGCAAATAAAAAGTCAAAACAATAGAATTGATAAAGTAGTTACTGCAGCTAAAATATACTTTCCTCTCCCAAACCTTTCTCTTGAGTTGACAATTTCTGGTCTTCTTCACCAATTTTTCTTGAGTTGACAAGTCTTTTCAATGTCAAGGCTATTCCAAAACCAAAACATCAGAGAAGAAGTTGAAAACTGAGTTGAACCAAAAGTATACAGATGCTGATTTCCCATTCCTTCAAGGGAGGTTTCGCCATATTGATTCTAGAATTCAGTTTAGCCACTTAAGGTGTTATTGAACATGGAAGACTCCAATATTGCCTCACAATTAAGTTTATGATATTTTTGCACACCTTTTGAAATCGTTTAGCAGGTAATTGCCTCAAGTTTCTTCACTCCAAAATGAGTGAAATATAGCAATAGCATCGGTAGCTCCTGCACTGTATATAAAAAAGGCCCTCAATTACTTATTGGAAAGAATAATTTACACCTATGACTAGACATGTCACGGTGTCTGATATGTATCAGTGTCCAAATTGGTTGAATAGATCATCTATCCTTTTTTTCTTCATCAAAATTTCTTCTCATATATAGTTGCCTTTTCATGCTCACTCAATATTATTGACAACACTCCTATATATTTTATCTTTCAACTTTTCATATATTGCACTAATCTTATGCAACTAGTAACATGATGAAAGTGATGTACTTCCATAACATGATGAAAGTAATGTAATTCCATATAATCTGTACGTAGTTGATCATTATCAATAAACCATTAATCATAATTGAAACTAAAAATCATATTATAATGTCAAACACCTATTTTGAGCAGTGGTGAAGAATGAAATGAAACATTTGGTGTCTTCGGTGAACAAGATAATTTACGAGCCACAATTTGCCAGACACTCGACCCTTACAACCAACAAAATCCAAACCCAACATCATAGCATGAGAGGACCCGCCCAATCATGTGTTCGAACGTAGGATAGATAGCAAATAACACAAGAATCTGCATAAAGTACATACATATGCTAAATAAAGCATGCACAATGAAATAGCCAGCACACTCAAAAATCAAAACACCAGTGTGAAACTCCACGTATGCGCACCACTTAACTACCTCCCATGCAAATCATAGGCTCCCTTATCCAATCAAACACAGAAGCATCGTGACTTCTTTAAATTTTAAGCATAAACATCCTCCAGGCAAGAGTTGGCATTTAAATTAATTGCATACTGACAAGCAATTTTCTCTTCAAACACACATTTGTTCCTAGCTATCCAATCCATAAGGACCAAATTACATATATCCACACTAGATGCCTAGTCTTATTCCACTTACTCCCCATAAACCATCCCACCATGTTGCATTCTGCTGCTACCGCGAATGCGCCTTCAAGGCCAAGCCACCTATAGATATATGTCCACACACCATACGCAAACGGACAGGAGAATAGTACATGATTGTAACTCTCAATATTTGACAAACAAAACACGCATAAAATGCAATTTGCGTTAATAATTCCTTTTGCATACAAATGTCCTTCGTCTCAATTCTATTGAGACGAACTCACCATCCATGAATAACAATCTTCGTTGGTGTTGACAGTGTCCTTCATCACCTTCCAGAGCTATATCACACTTCCAGACGCATTTATCAACTGATCCGGGGCTCACAGACAAGCCAGCTAGCATCTCTTTTAACTCCATCAGTTGAGCCTCCTCCCAGGCATATAATCTTCTCCGCCAACAATGATTCCATCTGTCACCGGCATTTGACACAGACCAAAGAGAAAGTATCTTGTTCTCTTTCAAAAAAGTTTTTAGGTCTCAACATCTCTCATGGTGAAATAATTTTCTTTTCACAACTGCTATTCACTTCTTGTGACGTATGAATTTATGATCCATAAGTTCCCATTATTTAAGACAAGTGCAATAAGGTCAATCAAAATAATGTAACCAAGCAAAGCAATAATTAAAAAATAAAAAAGCTTCGCTAAATTTTGAAATTGAGAGCTTGAATGACAGATATTACTTGACAATGGTAAAACAGAAAACTTAGGATCCATCAATAATAACCATGGTCAAGACAAGAAAAAATGGTGAATTTATAATCATCTTCTCAAATCCAAAAGGAAAACATAGCACCAAAAGCCATGGTGATGTACAACAGGAACCATCTAAATGCCTAATCTAAATCCAAACAAAAAAAATACCAGCTTTCCATTCCTCCATGAATAATTCTTCAATCCCTTTCCACTTGGATATCCCCTTCATTTTACTTTTCACAACTCAACAATGAGAAAATCACATTGTCCACAAACCAGTTTTTGTATATGCTTATCATTTAACAAAGCTACTTATAGTTATATTGCATTTGAAGCTCAAAATTCTCATTACTCAAGTAAATGACATAGTGCAGAACAAAAATCATCAACAAAGGACAAACAATTATCAATAAACTACAGAGCAAAGTAGAATAAAGAATCAAGTAATTACCATCGAGAGGGGCATAGCGCAAGAGTAATAAAGAACTGACTACCATTAGTATCAGAGCCAGCATTAGCCATTGATAAACTACAAGCAACATATTGCACATTGGACACCGAGACTCAGATTTATAATTGCTGTGTAAGAGCTCACATGTATTGAGTTACTAAATCCAAGACTTGTATTTACAATTATGAACACAAATATACTGGAGAAAATAAGAGCTCACCTGCACATAGTTAGAGCTATATATACCAAAATTAAACTTAATTTTGTATATAGATGCAATTAAATCACATTATTTATAACCATTTTACCTTACAAAGAATCATATCTCTTTGCTTTCACCATATCATATCATGCACTCTTTGCACTTTACCATGTAGTTATGATTAAGTAGTTGGAACAAAAAAATCAATCACCAATACACATTTTGAGTTAAAGGACAGTGCATAGAACTACTTTTGCCTTAGCAGTAGTAAATCGATTGAATGTACTTGGCCAGTTTCCACACGCACTCGGAAAAAGGAAATGGAAAATCATATGAAATTTATCAAACCAAAAAAGAGCAGAGCCAAGGGACAGAAAATAAGCGGTCGCAATTAAACAGGCCACACTACAATTACAAATGATTGCATAAGTGTACCCCAGAGAATCAAAGGCTTCTCTGTATTCCCTTCATTCAATGACTCAATAACATCCATCCAAATAAAGAATGATTAAAAAGTTTAAACTACAAATGCTAGGTCCAGGGTCAACCATTGATGGAACAAAGACACCACCTCAGAAAATCAGATTAACAATTGGTCTTGAGGGACATAGAGCCGACATTTGGCCATATCAATTCTATGTTTTGAATAAAGTATTACGCATTACAATATCATCTAGGTCAATGGCTCAATTATATCATCCCACAATTTTCATAGCCAATAGCTATTGAATTTAAGGGTCACAAGATAGCATTTAACCATCCTTGAATTTACATGGCCAATAACAATTGGACTTAAGGAACACCGACGCTGCATATAAATAAAGAATTCATATTGCAATAACATCTCATTATAGGGTCATTAACAAATAACGAATTCATGTTGCAATATCATCTTATTCTAGGGTCATTAATGATATAAAGATATAATGCATACCAATCGAGGGACATCGAGGCAACAAATATATAGCATACCAATAGGACTTTAGGGACATCGAGGCAACAAATATATAGCATACCAATCGGATTTTAGGGACATCGAGGCAACAAATATCCATCTCAAAATTTATATAGCCAATATCAATTGGACTTGAGGGTCATCGAGGCAACATATATCTCTCTCAAAATTTATATAGCCAATAGCAATTGGACTTGATCGGGGCAACATTTAACCATATATAGAGGCAGCATTATATAGGCAATAACAAATTGGACTTAAGGTACTGAGCCAACATTTAACCATCATTTATATACGGTCACTGAGGTTGCATTTAACCATCCAATTGAACAAGTAGTTCACATTGCAATACCATCGAGCTCCACGGTCATCAATAACCGAAAGATATGATTTCAAAATTCCCATAATGAATAATAATTGGAGTTAAGGGTCACAACATTTAACCATTTTGGTCCGAATTTACATCATACAAACACAGTTTGCAATTGCAAGATTGCACTTGGGTGATCATCAAAGCATAAAATATACCTCCCCAGATATTATGAATAGAAATATACTCAAAATTCATTTAACTCACCCAACCAACTTTCACAATTAATGTGAATAAAGAATTATAATTCCAGTTTCCAATAAAATCATCGAAACATATATCTCATACATCACAAGAATGAAAAAATTAGTATCCGGTCAAAATCGTAAACCACTTCCGGGTTTTTTTTTCCAAGTAGAAGATTAAACGTTCTTGAATAATCAAGAATAAGAAAATGGGTATCCCCAACAACGTATCAATTATAAAGTTGCAATCAAAAAGAGTATGTTGCAATCAAAAAGAGTCTTGGGACTGATCATATTTTCTCAAGTAGAAGATTGAATCGTGTTTCTTCAATTAAAGTGTTTTCTTATCGAGCAGAAGATTGAATGTTCTTGAATTATCAAAAATGTAAAATTGGTACCTTTTATAAGCAGAAGATTATGTTCTTTCTTTGAATTATCAAAAATTGCCGCTTTTTGTTTGATCACTATCAACAAGGAATCTGCTTGATTTGTGTTCCTATCCGTATGCAACGAGGGCCTCGACATAGAACAACGTCTGATCAATGATACCTAGGGCTAGAAATGAGTCGAGCTGAATCGAACTCGTCTTAGCTCGACTCGACTCGATAGGAATTGGTTTAGCTCGAAACTCGGCTCGAGTGTGATACGAACTATATTTTCAGCTCGAGTTCGGCTCGTTTAAAGTTCACGAACAGTTCGGCTCGGCTCGTTAGGTTCAACTCGTTAAGTCAAATCACATAATTTTGATCAATTTTTTTTTGTCAAAATTTCAAAATTTGATCTTTAACCTTTTAAACCATTTTTTTAAAAGAAAAAAGCAAATATTAAATTAAAATAAAGAAGAGGAAAAGTAATGGAAAATGAAAAGTCTTTTAAAAGAGAGAGAGTTTAAAGGAGTAATTTTTTTTCGTAAAGGCAGAGTGACTAATTTCAGTACATGGTAAACTGAAAAGTTCATTCATGTGTCAAGTTAAAAACATTTGAAAAGTTTATTTATATATATATATATATATAACTGAGCTAATTCATGAACCAAACGAGTCGAACTATATATAATTTATGTTTAGCTCATTTAATTAACGAACTTATTTTTTGACTCAAGTTCAGCTCATTTGGTTCACGAATCAAGCTCACGAATCAATTATCGAATCGAGCTTCGAACTATTCACGAGTTGGCTCGGGTCATTGTCAGCCCTAATGATACCATTTTCTTGACCAACGTTTGCCAATGCGTATTTCGCCAACAGATAGAGCGTAGACACAAAGAACTCTAAGTGAGTGATAAAAGGTGTGTGGTTATATAGCTATCTCATGGGCTTTTGTGTTTTAGTGGGCTAAGGGCATTAAATTAGGTTTCTAAATTTATTCATCCAATTACAAATTATTAAAAGGATTAATGAATAAAATTTTTGTATAAAAATGATAGCAAATTTTGTCCTCTAATTTTTTTTTTAAAAAGTTTCTAGATTTACTTTAATATTCTTTAGGAATATTTTAACTGTACAGTTTTAACCATGTAATTAAGCATTTTTTTAAAAGTTAATAAAGGGCATAATTCATTTTAAAAAAAATAGAAAGGCATAATTATTTTTTAAAAAAATGATAAATTATTCAAAAGTTTATGAACTCTATTTAATATATTTTTAGTTTGAGGACCTAAATGTAAATAGTCAATAAATTATAAATTCAAATTTTTTTTTGTTGCATAAATCATGTATCTTCTGTCCGCAACAATATAAATTAATCTTTCAAGCCTTGTGAGACCTAAATCAGCAGTAAATTCTCCCTAATAGTTTTAATTATTGTATGTCTAAGATAGAGATCTAACTCAATATTTAAATTAAACTAAAAGATGTAAGTGCACCAGTTCATCCTCATGTTTTAATAATTGTCAAAACACATGAAAATAGAATAGAACATACTTTGGCAAACATTACAAATGACTTGACAGCGAAAAACTATTTTTAACACTTTGAAAAATTGTTTTTAGGTATTATGTATCGATACATAAACGTGTGTGTCGATACAAATGTCCTGAAATTACTTCAGACTGATTTTGTGCAATTTGTATCGATACATATATCACTTGTATCAATACAAAAGTGGTTTCTCAGAGGCAGAGAGCTACATGTGTATCGAATCATGCTTGCATGTATCGATACACACCTATGCCTCTCAGAAATCCAGAAACATCATGATGTATCGAATCATGCTTGCATGATTTGATACATATCAGTCAAGATTTCAAGAAACTGATGTATGTATCGATACACACCCGTGTTTGTATCGATACATAGGTCAAATCTTTCATTTTTAACGCTGGTCAAAGGTTTTGTATCGATACAAATCATCAGTTGTATCGATACATGTTTGTTAAATTTTGCCCAAACTTGCTCAATTCTATTTTCTCTTTAAATAGCAATGTGTTGTGTCATTGTAAAGAGAGAGGAAACTAGTGTGAAAGATCAGAAAACGCTTTGGGTACAAATTGAGTGAGAATTTGCATCAAAGGTTTGATTCATCACAAATTCATCATCTTCATCAAAGATTGCAATCAAGTTGAATTTGAGTATGGGATCGATTCAATAAAGATTGCGTGTTTGTGTGATAACGTTCGATACGGTTCGCGGTGAATCAGAATCGTAGTCGGGTTGAATTGTGTGACGAAGGTTCTAGTGTTTCTCTCAAGTGATTCAAGATTGTGCGTGTCTTGAAGGATTCGACAACAAGGAACGAAGGACTCAGCTGGACGATTGGGTGCGGTTTGGCACAAGGTGAATCGTTGGAATCAGAGGGCGAAGTTCCGTTGGGTGTCGAGGTTATTCGCATTAGTTTACATTTTGTCTTGCTATAGGATTATAGATTTCAATTGTAAACTGTGCACTTTTTGTTCATCAAGTTTTTGATCTATAAAACTCTCAAATAACCCGTTTGGTTATTTGGGGGGAGACGTACTCGGATAAACGCGTGGACGACGCGCAATCCGGGGAACTCCCTAATCATCTCTTGTGTGTCGATTCGCTTTAAATTCTTACTTTACGCAATTCGCTTATATTTTGTGTCAATTGGAATTTTGTGTTCGTAAGTGTGCACAAAGGTTCAATTGCGATTATCTTGATTGTGATTGAATTTGAATATCGAATCATATAACTTTCTTGGGACTGTTTTTTGTTAATCAATTAAATTTGGATATTTTGCATTAAGCGTTCCAATAATTTTCCTAGTTCGTTCAAGGCGATACTATCTTTCCTTTGGTCAAAAGGTGCAAAGTAGACTACCGATTCGGTGGTGCTTCCGCGCATTGTTTTTAATCAAATTATTTTTAAATTGCCGTTGATTAAAGAAGCCACTTATTCAACCCCCCTTCTAAGTGGTAGCTTAGTAGTCTAACAAGTGGTATCACGAGTCCGGTTCAATTTTGCTTGCAAAATTCGGAGGTTTGTGCCAATTATTAGACAACATGGCTTTTGCACCTAAAGGGGCGTATAATAGTGCTCCGATATTCAATGGAGATCATTTTGACTATTGGAAAAGTAGTATGCGTATTCACATCAATTCTTTTGATGGTGAAGTGTGGAATGCTATTGAGAACGGTCCGTTTGTTCCAACAATCACCGATGCTCATGACATTGTCACCAATAAGCCTATGGCACAATGGACGGAAGAGGAAAAGAAAAAGGACAATTACGATGCAAAGGCACAAAATATTTTAATATCATCCCTTGGGATTGATCAATTCTATCATGTGTCACATTGTCAATCGGCTAAGGAAATGTGGGACACATTGGTAACTCACTTTGAGGGTACCAATGATGTAAAGATATCCAAAATTAATACATTGACACAAGAATTTGAGTTTTCCCATATGCTAGATGGCGAGACCATCGAGGATATGCAACAACGATTTATCAAAATAACCAACAAGTTACACGGTTTGGGAAAGCCAATCACAAATCAAGATGTCACTAACAAAATTTTAAGATGTCTTAGTAGGTGTTGGCAACCGAAGGTCACCGCGATCAAGGAGGCGAACGACCTCACTACTTTGAGTCTTACAACTTTATTTGGCAAGCTTACGGAACATGAACAAGTACTAAACTTGTTAGAAAAGCAAGAGAAAAGTGAGAAAAAGGGAAAGCACAATGACAAGGATAAGAAAAAGGAAAAGGACAAGAGGACAATTGCTCTAAAAGCCTCAAAGTCAAAGTCCAAAAAGGTAGAGCATGTGGAAAGTAGCTCAAGCGAAGACGATTCCGATGATGAGGAAATGGGACTCTTCGTGAGACGCTACAATAGGTATGTGAGAAAGAATGGGATAAGACATTCCGATGAGAATCTTAAAAAAATTCGGAAAGATAGTGGTTACCGTCGGAGGAATGAAGATGCTAGGCACTCCAAGAAAGGAATATGCTATGAGTGCGGCCAAGTTGGTCACTACAAGCCGGATTGTCCTAATCTCAAAAGAAAAGAGAAGGAGTCATCTTCAAACAAAAGGAGGAGCAAAGGAAAGAAAGCTTATGTTGCATGGGAGAGTGGAAGCTCTTCATCTCATTCATCATCAAGCTCTAGCTCAAGTGATGAAGACGAAATGGCTAATGTATGCTTCACATCTCATCATCACAAAAAGAAGGACAAAGCTCCCAAAAAGGTAAACCAAAATCCCTCTAGCTCATATACCTCGTTAGAATATCATGACTTGCAAAATGCGTTTGAGGACCTATGTAGTGAAACTAGGAAAGCTTTCAAACGATTAAAAGAGATCATAAAAGTTAACAAAGCTCTTGAAAAGAAAGTTACCGAAACGGAAGAAGAATTGAAAGCTTTCAAAGTATCTCTATTAGAAAGGACTAGCGCAAGTCATAATAATGGTGACATAGTTGGTTGTGATAATTGTGTCACTTTGTCAAAAGAGATTAATGCTCTCAAAGACAAAGTGGAAAATTCATCAAAACCTAGAGTCTATCATCAAGTTGATCCAAAACATTTTCAAAACACTTTGAAAGTCAAAAACAAAAATTCAAAAAATGTTAAATTGGATCAAAAGAAGAATGACTCACATGTCACTTGTCACTGTTGTTGTTGTGAAGGTCATACCATTGCAAAATGTAAAGCTAGGAAAGTGTTGATACCTAAGGGCGTATTGCAATGGATGCCAAAACTCAACAAAACTTATTTGCCTCACCCATTAGGACCCAATGAAAATTGGGTACCTCTCTCTTATGTTTAATTGTTGTAGGAAAAGTGCCTTGATAATCTAGAAAGGAGATGGTTTCTAGATAGTGGATGTTCAAGGCACATGACGGGTGATGCCTCGCTTTTTATTGAATTCAAAGCAAAGGAGAAAGGCTATGTCACCTATGGAGACAACAATAAAGGCACTATTCTTGGTGTAGGTACTATCGGTAATCCTTCTACTATAACCATATCTAATGTTGTACTTGTGGATAACCTTAAGCACAACTTGTTGAGTGTTGCTAAGCTTTGTGATAAAGGGTTCACAATCAATTTCAAACCAACCTTTTGCACAATCGAAAGTAACAAAGACAAGAATGTGATTCTTAAGGCTATAAGGCATGGAAATGTATACATGTTGGACCTAGATGATAATAGCCTAAGTGGTGCTAAGTGTCTCATAACCAAGAATGATGAATCTTGGTTGTGGCATAGAAGAATGGCACATCTTAATTTTGATTTACTAAATAAAATAGCTTCTAAAGATCTTGTAATCGGTCTACCTAAAATTCGTTTTTCAAAAGATCACTTGTGTGACGCATGCCAAATGGGTAAACAAACTAAGGCTTCTTTTAAAACTAAAAAGTTTATTTCAACTACTAAGCCTTTAGAGTTAATCCATATGGATCTTTTTGGACCATCAAGGACCAAAAGCCTTGGTGGTAACTACTATGGACTTGTGATTGTAGACGATTACTCAAGATTTTGTTGGACACTATTCTTATCTAGTAAAAGCGAAACCTTGTCCGCTTTTAAACAATTTGCTAAGATGATTCAAAATAAGCTAGACCTTAAGATCATTTCCATTAGGAGTGATCATGGAGGTGAATTTGAAAACAATAACTTTGATAAATTTTGCTCCAAACATGGCATTGAACACAATTTTTCGGCTCCACGAACACCACAACAAAATGGGGTAGTGGAGAGGAAAAATCGAATTCTAGAAGAGTTAGCTAGGACTATGTTAAGTGGTCTTCCTAAGTATTTTTGGGCCGATGCGATAAGCACCGCAAGTTATGTTTTAAATAGGGCGATCATTCGACCTATTTTGGACAAAACTCCCTATGAAATACTTAAAGGAAGAAAACATAATCTTAGTCACTTGTGCTCTTTTGGATGCAAATGCTTCATTTTAAATAATGGAAAAGAAAATCTTGGCAAATTTGATCCAAAAGCGGATAAGGGAATTTTCTTAGGTTATTCATTGTCTAGCAAAGCATATAGAGTATACAATAAAAGGTTACAAATTGTTGAAGAGTCGGTTCATGTAAGCTTTGATGAGACTTTTCCGGAAGAAAACGGGAAAGGTGATTTTATTGGTAGAAGTGTCGACACATTAGATATTCTAAAGGATCAAGAAGTTGTTAAAAGTGATCAACCCTCAACGGAAGTTCCAAAAGAAAAAGACGATAAGCCGACACCATCCAATGAAGACAAAGATGATGGAGGATCTTCTTCATCAAAGAATCATCATAAGCAAAGAGGAGCCGGTCTTGCAAAAGAATGGCGTACTCTAAAAGACCATCCCATTGACAAGGTCTTAGGTGATATCTCAAAGGGAGTGGCTACTCGGTTTCAAATAAGTAACTTTTGTTCTCACTATGCTTTTGTTTCACAAGTTGAACCTAAAAACTCAAAGGCCGCATTACTTGATGAACATTGGATTCTTGCAATGCAAGAAGAACTAAATCAATTTAAAAGAAATGATGTGTGGGATTTAGTACCACCTCCTCCAAGTCATCAAGTGATTGGGACACGTTGGGTTTTTAGAAATAAGCTTGATGAAAACGGTGTTATCATTAGGAACAAGGCACGGTTGGTAGCTCAAGGCTATAACCTGTTGAGTCTTTGGTATTGGCTGCATTTTTGGAAAGATAAACTTGGTGTCAGATGTGCGATCCGATGCCCTGGCATTGTGTAGAGCATTGTAAATGTCTCAGGAGTAGCGCTCATGGCAAAAGCTATTTATGGAATGTTTTGTTTCTCTTTCATGAATCTTGCATGGCGCGTTTTATATGTTTTTATGTAAGGAAGGTTTTTAATGCTTCAGATTCAGTTCAAGAATACTTCTGAAGAGTATCTGCGTTGAAGAATATACTTTTGGAAGAATCTCTTTTAATTAATATGGAGTTAATGCTTGGGTCAAATAAACCAAGCTCATGCATGTGTTATTTTCTGAAGTATTTAAAGGAGCTGCAAAACCCTAATTGGTTAGTTGTTCACGCCGTTATTGTCCTAGTATTCAGAATTAGGTTTTGCGTGTGTTGTGCTATTGTGAGCCTTTCTTGTGTCACCTTGATGCAAGCTTAGGACGTGTTCTTGGGTTGTAATTGTGTGTTCCTTCTCCAAAGCTTTGAAGCACGGAGTTAGGACTTTTGGTGTGTGTAACACTCTAAGCCTTTAGGTACGAGTGTGTAGTTTTAGGAGTGTGTCTCCAGAACTGTTTGTTTATCTTTGTGTATTGAAATCCTTGCTGTCTTGTAAGGTTGTAAGGGAGTGAGATGGGATCTCATATCTAGGAGTTCCTAGGTAGAAGAGTCATTGGTAGGGCCTAAGTTTTAAGTTGTAAACGGGTAGTTTGCTGGAGACTTAGAACTAGGACTATTATAGTGATATTCCTTCCTGGATTGGTATCCCCCAGACGTAGGTTGCTGTTTGCGCCGAACTGGGTTAACAAATATCCTGTGTTCTTTATTTGTTCATTTGCTTATTTTATTTTGTTACGCACGAGGCCGTATAGATTGCTAGAGCATCGTGAATAGCGTGCAAGAAATTTCAATTGGCATCAGAGCAGGCACCCTGCCTGTTTATTTGGGTGAGATTCAGGACCTGAAATGTCTGGCGCTATGGAGAAAGAAGGAGGATACATGAACAGGCCACCTCTGCTCAATGGATCTGCCAACTATGACTCTTGGAAATCCAAAATGACGGCTTTCCTGAGATCTATTGATAGCAAAGTTTGGAAGGTTGTTTTGACTGGATGGGAACATCCCACATATGCTAGCAAGGAAGGTACCTCAACGGGGGTGCTGAAACCTGAAGTAGAATGGACTACAGAAGAGGAAGCTGCTGCCCACCATAACCACAAGGCTATTTATGCCCTATTTAATGAAGTAGACACTAGTGTTTTCAAACTCATCAAAAATTGTGTGTCAGCCAAAGATGCGTGGGAAATATTGCAAAAGTGCTATGAAGGGACTACCAAAGTGAAACAGTCTAAGATTCAACACCTCACATCCAAGTTTGAAGCCCTAAGAATGAAAGATGATGAGAGTATTCAAGATTTTCATTTGAGTCTCTTAGACATTGCTAACTCCTTTGAAGCCTTGGGAGAAAAAATATCTGATGAGAAACTGTCAAGAAAGCTCCTTAGATCTCTTCCCAAGAGATTTGATATGAAGGTTACTGCTATCGAGGAAGCACACGATATCTCTACCATGAAAATGGATGAATTGGTTGGATCTCTTCAAACCTTTGAAATTGTTCTCAATGACCGAGGTGACAAAAAGAACAAAAGCATTGCATTTGTCACAAACACTGAAGATGATGTTGCTGAAAGTGATGATGAAGAGGAAGATAGCATAGCAGATGCAATTGCCATGCTTGGTAAACAATTCAACAAAGTGCTGAAAAGAGTTGATCGCAAGAATCGACAGAATGGGCAGAGCATCCGATTCGACATCAACAAACAACAGAATAATCTGAAGAAGACCAAGCCTGAAGAAAAGAGCAATCAAAGTAAGGGGGTTCAGTGTCATGAGTGTGAAGGTTATGGACACATAAGGTCAAAATGTGGAACATATCAGAAAAGACAGAAGAAAGGACTGACCGCTTCTTGGTCTGATGAAGACACTGATGGAGAAAGTGAATCAGCAAGACATGCGACTGCCTTTACTGGAACATGTGTTAGTGTTGCTGATTGGGAATCTGATGAAGATGAGGATGTATCTTATGAGGAACTTGCCAGTACCTATAAAGAATTGGTCACCAGATATGAGGAGATGTGTAGGATTCTTGAGAAGCAAAAGAAGACCATCAACAAACTTCAAGCTGAAGTAAATATCCAGGTTCAAAAAGCTACTCAAGCTGAAGAAAATGTCATCCAAGTAAATGCTCAAATGGATGATCTAAGGAAACGTGTAAGTCAGCTGAACTCAGGAGCAGATCTTCTTGAAGAAATTCTGGATAATGTGCCAAGTGGGAAGCTTAGGTCTGTTGGATACAATTACTCAAGTCTGAATCAGTACCAACAGGACCCTGAAACCAAGTTCACAACAGGAGAAAATGTCATTGATCCTTGTACTGGAAAGGTAATGCTGGAGCATCAGACTCGACATTCTAAAGCCTACCCAGTTCCAAAGTTCGCTCTTGATTCCAAACCTCCGGTTCATCAAAGACCAAGAACTTTTGTTCATCAAAGGCCTAAAAACCAAAGGAGATATCGTAGGTGGGTGTGTCACCATTGTGGAAAAAGAGGACACATTAGACCTTTCTGCTACAAGTTGTATGGATACCTCAACCAGGAGCCTAAACCAAATGTGGTACAGGAAGAGAATGTTATTAAGAAGGAATGGAGACCTAAAGAAGAGAATGCTGAACTGCATAAAGAAGAAAATGTTGGGTTAATTGCTCACACATCCCTAAGAGCTTCTTCTAGGGAAGATTGGTATTTTGATAGCGGGTGTTCTAGACATATGACTGGTGAAGAGAAGTATCTCATAAATGTAAGATCCTACAAGGCTAGCTTCGTAACCTTTGGGGATGGTGCAAAAGGAGAAATAGTGGGAATTGGGGATCTGATCAGCCATGGATTGCCCAACCTAGAGAATGTGCTCTTAGTTAACGGACTCACGGCAAATCTGATTAGCATCAGCCAGCTGTGTGATCAAGGCATGAAAGTTAACTTCACAAAATATGAATGCCTTGTCAATAATGAAGAAGGACAACTGATGATGAGAGGCACTAGATCTAAAGACAACTATTACTTGTGGATGCCTCAGGAAGATGCTCTAACATCCACTTGTCTTGTTTCCAAAGAAGATGAAGTGCAACTGTGGCACCAGAAGTTAGGTCATCTTAATCTAAAAGGGATGAAGAAAGCAATGACAGCTGAAGCTATTAGAGGACTACCCAAGCTCAAGATTGGTGAAGGGAATGTATGTGGAGAATGTCAAATTGGGAAACAAACCAGGATGTCGCATCCAATGTTGGAGCATCAGACAACATCTAAGGTTCTTGAATTGTTACACATGGATCTCATGGGACCCATGCAGGTGGAAAGCTTGGGAGGTAAGAGGTATGCTTTCGTGGTTGTTGATGACTATTCCAGATACACATGGGTAAATTTTGTCAGGAAAAAGTCAGATACTTTTGATGTGTTCAAGGAGCTGTGCATTCAACTTCAAAGAGAGAAAGGAAGTAATGTTGTTAGAATCAGAAGTGACCATGGAAGAGAATTTGAGAACTCAAAATTCAACGAATTTTGCTCCACTGAAGGGATCAAGCATGAGTACTCGTCTCCTATAACCCCACAACAAAATGGTGTGGTTGAAAGGAAGAACAGAACCATCCAAGAATCAGCTAGAGTCATGCTTCATGCCAAAAGAATTCCATATCACTTCTGGGCTGAAGCCATGAACACTGCTTGCTACATACACAACAGAGTTACTCTAAGAAAAGGTACTTCTTCTACTTTATATGAATTATGGAAAGAAAGGAAGCCAACTGTTAAACACTTTCATATTTTTGGGAGTAAGTGCTACATTCTAGCTGATAGAGAACAAAGAAGGAAACTTGACCCTAAAAGTGATGAGGGAATCTTCCTTGGATACTCTACAAACAGTAGAGCATACAGAGTTTACAACTCCAAGACTCAAGTTGTGATGGAATCTGTGAATGTTGTCGTAAAAGACACTCCCTTTGAGAAGAATGATGACATTGATCAAGGTGCACCCGTTATTGACAATGTTGAACAAGATGTTGGAGCATTAGAACATCCCAGTAAAGAAAAATCTGATGAAAAGACTCTTGAAGAAGATGCTGAGACAAGTAATGAACCTCAAGTCCAAAACAAAGGTCCCTCAGTTCGTGTTCAGAAAAATCATCCCAAAGATCTCATTATTGGGAATCCTGAACAAGGAATAACCACTAGGAGGACAAATGATGTAATTGCAAACTCTTGCTTTGTATCTATGTTCGAGCCAAAGAATGTCAAAGAAGCTCTCACTGATGAAGCTTGGATTGAGGCTATGCAAGAGGAACTGAACCAATTCGAGAGAAGAGAAGTGTGGGACTTAGTTCCAAGGCCTGAAGATGTGAATGTAATTGGAACCAAATGGGTGTATAAAAACAAGTCAGATGAGAATGGTACCATTACCAGAAATAAAGCAAGGCTTGTGGCACAAGGGTATACCCAGATTGAAGGGCTTGACTTTGATGAGACTTTTGCACCTGTGGCCAGACTAGAATCCATCAGATTGCTTCTAGGAGTGGCTTGCATTCTCAAGTTCAAACTATACCAAATGGACGTGAAGAGTGCATTTCTAAATGGATACCTACAGGAAGAGGTGTATGTTGAGCAACCTAAAGGGTTTGTGGACCCAGAACATCCCAACTATGTCTACAAATTGAAGAAAGCCCTGTACGGTCTAAAACAGGCACCTAGGGCGTGGTATGAAAGGTTGACTCAATTCTTGGAAGAGCAAGGATACAGAAAGGGAGGATCAGACAAAACTCTGTTCGTGAAAGAAGAAAGAAGAAAATTTATAATAGCTCAAATCTATGTTGATGACATTGTGTTTGGTGGAATGTCGAACACAATGGTCCAGCATTTCGTCCAGCAAATGCAGTCAGAGTTTGAAATGAGCCTTGTTGGAGAATTGACTTATTTTCTTGGCTTACAGATTAAGCAAATGGAGGACACTACTTTTATATCTCAAAGCAAGTATGTAAGAAACATCGTCAAGAAATTTGGAATGGAGAATGCTACTCACAAGAGAACACCAGCACCTACTCACCTAAAACTTACCAAAGATGAGAAGGGAATAAGTGTTGATCAAAGTCTCTATAGAAGCATGATTGGTAACTTGTTGTACTTAACTGCAAGTAGACCTGACATCACCTATGCTGTTAGAGTGTGTGCTAGATATCAGGCAGATCCTAAGGTAAGTCATATGACTCAAGTTAAGAGAATCTTGAAATATGTGAATGGAACTAGTGATTATGGGATAATGTATTCCCATTGTGAAGATTCTACTCTATATGGATATTGTGATGCTGATTGGGCTGGAAGTGCAGATGATAGAAAAGTGCTTCAGGAGGATGTTTCTTTTTGGGGACTAATCTAATATCTTGGTTTAGTAAAAAGCAGAATTGTGTGGCACTATCTACTGCTGAGGCAGAATACATAGCAGCTGGGAGTAGCTGCTCACAACTGGTGTGGATGGAACAAATGCTGAAGGAATACAATGTTGAACAGAATGCTCTAACATTGTATTGTGACAACATGAGCGCCATAAACATCTCAAAGAATCCAGTTCAGCATAGCAAGACAAAACATATTGATATTCGCCATCATTATATAAGAGATTTGGTTGAGAATAAAATTGTAACTCTGGAGCATGTGGGTACAAAGGAACAAGTGGCAGATATTTTCACTAAGGCGCTTGATGCTGTGCAATTTGAGAAGCTAAGGGGCAAGTTAGGAATTTGCCTCTATGAAGAGTTATAGGAGTTAATGAGCTTGAGGCGTGCAACTGTCATTTTTTTCTCCAACTTCTGTTTGCACGCTATCCTAGGAGAATCAGATCAAATTCTTTCTTCTCATTACATGTGGTATATGCTATCACATGTCCTATCCTCAGGTGTGTGTTATCTGTTTGTTTGCATTTGTTTACTCATTCATGGTCGTTCTGATGTTGGTAGTTGTAGATCAGTTGTAGCATGTTTGCCTATAGAAGCATGCGTATGTTATGTGGTTGCATATAGCCTGTCTGGCCTATGTGCATGAGATTGAGTAGTAAGGGGATGAGTAACTCTTGTGGTAGTTGGTGGTGATTACTACTATTCTTGTATGTGCTCCTTATGTGCGAGAATCTATTTTTCTCTGCATGTTGATAGTGAGGGGGAGCTGGTGAGTTATGTGTCCCGTCTGTTGGTGTGCATTAAAGTCATGTTCTTCTATACTCTCTGTTGGTGTGTATTTGTCAAATTTGTGGCCAAAAGGGGGAGTAAATGTGTTGATTAATTTGTTGGTTTGGTTACCTGCTCTTGTTTCTGGTATGTGCTTCTGATATGTGTTGTGACTGAGAACTGTGTTTGTTCTGGTTTGTGTGCTTTTGTGTGTGGCTGTGTATGTTCTGAGATATGCAGGTGTTTAGGGGGAGCTGAGTTGTATTATGCAGGGGGAGATGTTGGATACGATGCTCCAACATCCCATGCATATGTGCAGGGGGAGTAGAATTGTGAAAATGCTGAAGCATTCTATCCCACATCCTATCAAGTTTATTTTCCTGACCATTTAAGGCGAAGTAGTTATTTTGTGTTCCGCTGTTGCATGCCTCTCTGATAATCTTAAAAGATACAATTATTCTTTTCTATTGTTTTCCATGAAGGAGTAGTATGGTAACATTTTGAAGGATAGCCTCTACGGATCTTTATGCTTGTGTGTTTATGTTGAGAAAAAGAAATGTAGTTGATGTATCTATTTAAGTAGTATCTATATGGTCATAATTTGTTTTAGCCAAAAATTTGCCAAAGGGGGAGTTTGTTGAGTCTTTGGTATTGGCTGCATTTTTGGAAAGATAAACTTGGTGTCAGATGTGCGATCCGATGCCCTGGCATTGTGTAGAGCATTGTAAATGTCTCAGGAGTAGCGCTCATGGCAAAAGCTATTTATGGAATGTTTTGTTTCTCTTTCATGAATCTTGCATGGCGCGTTTTATATGTTTTTATGTAAGGAAGGTTTTTAATGCTTCAGATTCAGTTCAAGAATACTTCTGAAGAGTATCTGCGTTGAAGAATATATTTTTGGAAGAATCTCTTTTAATTAATATGGAGTTAATGCTTGGGTCAAATAAACCAAGCCCATGCATGTGTTATTTTCTGAAGTATTTAAAGGAGCTGTAAAACCCTAATTGGTTAGTTGTTCACGCCGTTATTGTCCTAGTATTCAGAATTAGGTTTTGCGTGTGTTGTGCTATTGTGAGCCTTTCTTGTGTCACCTTGATGCAAGCTTAGGACGTGTTCTTGGGTTGTAATTGTGTGTTCCTTCTCCAAAGCTTTGAAGCACGGAGTTAGGACTTTTGGTGTGTGTAACACTCTAAGCCTTTAGGTACGAGTGTGTAGTTTTAGGAGTGTGTCTCCAGAACTGTTTGTTTATCTTTGTGTATTGAAATCCTTGCTGTCTTGTAAGGTTGTAAGGGAGTGAGATGGGATCTCATATCTAGGAGTTCCTAGGTAGAAGAGTCATTGGTAGGGCCTAGGTTTTAAGTTGTAAACGGGTAGTTTGCTGGAGACTTAGAACTAGGACTATTATAGTGATATTCCTTCCTGGATTGGTATCCCCCAGACGTAGGTTGCTGTTTGCGCCGAACTGGGTTAACAAATATCCTGTGTTCTTTATTTGTTCATTTGCTTATTTTATTTTGTTACGCACGAGGCCGTATAGATTGCTAGAGCATCGAGTAGAGCATCGTGAATAGCGTGCCAGAAATTTCATAACCAAGAGGAGGGCATTGATTATGAGGAAACCTATGCTCCGGTTGCTCGCCTTGAGGCTATTAGACTTTTATTAGCCTATGCATGCAATATGAATTTCAAGTTATATCAAATGGACGTTAAGAGTGCTTTCCTAAACGGATACATAAATGAAGAGGTGTATGTCAAACAACCTCCCGGTTTTGAAGATAACGAACATCCGGACTATGTTTTCAAATTAAAAAGAGCCTTATATGGTCTTAAACAAGCTCCTAGAGCTTGGTATGATAGGCTTAGCAAGTTCTTGATTAAAAACGGATATTCAAGGGGAAAGGTTGATACTACACTCTTCATTAAACGTAAAGGAAAGGACGTCTTATTGGTTCAAATATATGTTGATGATATTATCTTTGGTTCCACTAACCCATCTCTTGTCAAGAGTTTTTCTAGTCTTATGCAAGGTGAATTCGAGATGAGCATGATGGGTGAACTAACCTACTTCTTGGGACTACAAATCAAGCAACTAGAAGAAGGAACTTTCATATATCAAACTAAATATTGCCTTGAGTTGCTCAAGAAGTTTGGGATGACGGATTCAAAAATTATGGAAACTCCCATGGCATCAACTTGTGCGTTAAGCAAAGATGAAGAAGGTAAAGATGTGGAAATCACAAAATATAGAGGTATAATCGGATCCTTACTCTATTTAACGGCATCTAGGCCGGATATTATGTTTAGTGTTTGCATGTGTGCACGATATCAATCATGCCCCAAAGAATCACACCTAAAAGCCGTAAAAAGGATTTTAAAATACTTGAAAGGAACATCAAATTTTGGCTTATGGTACTCTAAGGGGAATGATTGTTCTTTGGTAGGTTATTCCGATTCCGACTTTGCCGGTTGCAAGTTGGATAGGAAAAGTACTAGTGGAACATGTCACCTATTTTGTAATAGCTTGGTAAGTTGGCATAGCAAGAAACAAGTATCCGTTGCTTTGTCAACCGCCGAGGCGGAATACGTTGCGGCCGGAAGTTGTTGCTCCCAAATACTTTGGTTAAAACAACAACTTCTCGACTACGATTTAAAACTACAACGTGTTCCAATCTTGTGTGACAACACTAGTGCTATAAACCTCACAAAGAACCCCGTATTGCATTCAAGGACTAAGCATATAAAGATTAGGCATCACTTTCTTCGCGATCATGTAGAAAAAGGGGATGTTGTTTTTGAGCATGTGGACTCGAAAAATCAACTTGCGGACATCTTTACAAAGCCACTTGCAACGGAACCCTTTATCTTTATTCGCGGAGAATTAGGGATCCTAGATATCTCTAACCTAGAATAATATACATTTGTACATGCACTTTGTATACATATCATACTTCTTGGCAACTTGGAGTTTTATACAATGGGAAATGCATCAACACCCTACGGTACAAGGTTAAAAAGTATCATCTCTATCTTCTCTTCTTAAAACTTACACTCTTCCGCCTATGTGAATTCTTTTCAAACATCAACATCACATATTAGTTCTTTTCAATACATACATATGTTTGCTCATTTCCAAAAATTCTTGCTTTAAGATGAGTAATAATTCTTGAAGTCCATATGTATCAAATGGCAATGTATGAAATATTGATTAATTGATGTGTCTATAGCTTAACATGTTGCATAAATACTATCCGTGAATTTCATTTCTTCATGAACATCGTTATATGATATGGCAACATGACATTATGCATTTGTTGCTTTATTTTGTTTATTTCGTCCCATATTTTGGTATGTTACTTGACTACAAATGTCGATGTGTTTCAATACTCATGAGTTGGTTTATGGATTGTTGTTCTACATTCCATGTTTTATCATGATATTTGGTATTCGTCATTGATATATTTTGGCATATCTTTGTATGTATTTATATTGATTAGGAATTTTTATCATATATGTGCATTTCGACAAATGTAAGTGCACGATATGACTTGGATCAAAATTGATTGAACTTGATACTTCTAATAGACCCTCTTCTTCTTTTTGATATTGTCAAAGGGGGAGAGATTTGGATGCATAAGCTAAGGATGAATAGCTAAAAGAGTCTTGAATATTATCTACTATGACAATCGCATTATGGCATCAACTCAGGGGGAGCGTGCTTGTTGTTAGCCTTGGTGTTTTAATTGCGTCTGTATACATATTGCTATTTTATTGCATATTAGGTATAGGCTTAGTTAGCTTATGCATAGTTTTGACAATTATCAAAAAGGGGGAGAATGTAAGTGCACCAGTTCATCCTCATGTTTTAATAATTGTCAAAACACATGAAAATAGAATAGAACATACTTTGGCAAACATTACAAATGACTTGACAGCGAAAAACTATTTTTAACACTTTGAAAAATTGTTTTTAGGTATTATGTATCGATACATAAACGTGTGTATCGATACAAATGTCCTGAAATTACTTCAGACTGATTTTGTGCAATTTGTATCGATACATATATCACTTGTATCGATACAAAAGTGGTTTCTCAGAGGCAGAGAGCTACCTGTGTATCGAATCATGCTTGCATGTATCGATACACACCTATGCCTCTCAGAAATCCAGAAACATCATGATGTATCGAATCATGCTTGCATGATTTGATACATATCAGTCAAGATTTCAAGAAACTGATGTATGTATCGATACACACCCGTGTTTGTATCGATACATAGGTCAAATCTTTCATTTTTAACGCTGGTCAAAGGTTTTGTATCGATACAAATCATCAGTTGTATCGATACATGTTTGTTAAATTTTGCCCAAACTTGCTCAATTCTATTTTCTCTTTAAATAGCAATGTGTTGTGTCATTGTAAAGAGAGAGGAAACTAGTGTGAAAGATCAGAAAACGCTTTGGGTACAAATTGAGTGAGAATTTGCATCAAAGGTTTGATTCATCACAAATTCATCATCTTCATCAAAGATTGCAATCAAGTTGAATTTGAGTATGGGATCGATTCAATAAAGATTGCGTGTTTGTGTGATAACGTTCGATACGGTTCGCGGTGAATCAGAATCGTAGTCGGGTTGAATTGTGTGACGAAGGTTCTAGTGTTTCTCTCAAGTGATTCAAGATTGTGCGTGTCTTGAAGGATTCGACAACAAGGAACGAAGGACTCAGCTGGACGATTGGGTGCGGTTTGGCACAAGGTGAATCGTTGGAATCAGAGGGCGAAGTTTCGTTGGGTGTGGAGGTTATTCGCATTAGTTTACATTTTGTCTTGCTATAGGATTATAGATTTCAATTGTAAACTGTGCACTTTTTGTTCATCAAGTTTTTGATCTATAAAACTCTCAAATAACCCGTTTGGTTATTTGGGGGGAGACGTACTCGGATAAACGCGTGGACGACGCGCAATCCGGGGAACTCCCTAATCATCTCTTGTGTGTCGATTCGCTTTAAATTCTTACTTTACGCAATTCGCTTATATTTTGTGTCAATTGGAATTTTGTGTTCGTAAGTGTGCACAAAGGTTCAATTGCGATTATCTTGATTGTGATTGAATTTGAATATCGAATCATATAACTTTCTTGGGACTGTTTTTTGTTAATCAATTAAATTTGGATATTTTGCATTAAGCGTTCCGATAATTTTCCTAGTTCGTTCAAGGCGATACTATCTTTCCTTTGGTCAAAAGGTGCAAAGTAGACTACCGATCCGGTGGTGCTTTCGCGCATTGTTTTTAATCAAATAATTTTTAAATTGCCGTTGATTAAAGAAGCCACTTATTCAACCCCCCTTCTAAGTGGTAGCCTAGTAGTCTAACAAGAGACCTGCGATATCTCAACCGAGAGTTATTGGGTTCAATATGTTTCTAAATCTTCAAATAGTTTCGTATGCCTTAAGTGCAATTAAACCAAATTAAAGTTTGCCAGCAAATTTATTAAATTATTTTAAAAAAAAATTATTAAATTGTTAAATGCTATCAATAAATATAAAAATGTATCAGACTCCTCGACTCATAATCTACGTCAAGATAAGATCAAACTAAACGAAAAGTTTCGTTTAATCTTTAAAATTTAAATAGATAATGTCAATGGTTTTTAAAATTTTATTATGCTAAAAATTTCAAACCACTTGAAGCCTGTGCTTGGTTTGATAGAATTAGGGGAGAGAGAGTTAGTGAAGAGAGAAAGAGAAGAGAAAACACTCATTTCTCCTGCTTGGTTACAATAGAAATAGGGAAGAGAGAAGACCAAAAGGTGGGTCCCATGTCTTTTTCATTTCTCCGCTCAACAGCGAAGAAAGTGCAGAGAAATCCACTTATATTTTTGTGTTTCCTAAGATACCCTTGTACTCTTCCCCTTCTCTTTATGCTTCATCTCCCACATCTATATTTTCTTCATTTGAGCTATTTTCTTCCTCCTGCCTGCATCCTCCATCTTTGGCTGCAACATCTCTATGTCCATCCTTTTCCTTAGATTTACACCACTAGATTTGAAGGCAACCCATTTTGTCTATTCAAAATGATTTTATTTTAAATTTTTAATCAAATTTATTTTATTGCTTTCTCTTCACTAATGTTAGACTCACTTTACAATTTGTTTTACTTTGTTCTACAAAGTCAATCCAAGAAGGTTTATTGCTTTTGTTGTTGTTCTGCAAAAAATAAACTCATTTTTATTTTTTATTTTTTTTATCCAATAAAGTTTATGTTGGTTTATTGTAGATTATACTAAGGTTTAATAAGTTAAGTGCCTAATTTTTAAGTTAAGTACCAAATTTTATTCGTAATATATGTTTAATCCACTGTACCGCCACTGTGTTTATAGCTGTCTTGATTTGCAATATTGGGTTCACAGGCCAAAATTATTTTAAAAATAAGGGCATTTTAGTCAATCTTCAAATATTATTGTTTCTCTCTTCTCTCTTTCTACTCAACCAAGCAAGAGAAGATGGATAGAATACACTTCTTTCATCTTTATTTCTCTTATACCAAACAACATATCAAATCTATCATATTTCTCACATATTTCTCTCTTTTCATACTCTCTCACTTTATTCTCTCTTCTTAATTTCTTCTCATTGCCAAGCAGAGTGGAAATGCACTTTAGGCTTAATAGTCTAATTTGTTAGCATTTTTCTTATTATAATAGTTGTTTTCTTTATTCAGTGAACATGATTTACAAGCCACAATTTTGCCAGACATATTTTGTATAAGTTTATGGAAAATGCTAACGAGTGTTTAGGGTTGGGAATAGGTCAGGCTGCCTCTAGGGGCCTTCGGCCTAACTTGCCTTAGGCCTGGTCTGACCTGTTTATTAAAAATGTCAGGCTCAAGCTTTGAGAAGAGTCTGTTTAATAAATATGTCAGACTTAGACTTTTAAAAAAGCATGTGAAGGCTGATAGACCGACCTGTTTATATTTAATAATTATTATTTATATCATCTTTTTGTAAAAAAAATAAATATTATTTATATAAATATAAAATATTTATTAGACAAAATATATTTTTTTTTTTTACAAAGACAAATTAGTGTTTAAAAAAACTATATAGAGGCTTTTATGTAACACATGATGTTAAACAGGCTACAAGGTTAGGCCAGGCTTTAAGCAGGTCCAGATCAGGCCAAAAAAAAAATTGTATTTAATAGGCCATAGGCCAGACTTAAGCTTGCAAAAAAAATCGTAGGCCTGTCAAAGCCTGTTCCCAACCCTACGAGTGCCCCCAATATATATCATTTTAGGCGTACAAGAGACACTCGACCCCTGCAACCAAACAAAATCCGAACCCAACATCATAGCATGAATCAACTACCCACCTTCTATAAAGGGTTGCAAAGGACACGCCCAATCATACGCTTGAAAGTAGGATAGATAGCAAATAACACAAGAATATGCATAAAGTACATACATATCCTGAAGAACCAACTCCCTCATAAGCATACAATGAAATAGCCAGCACACTATAAAATAAAAACACCATTGTGAAACTCCTGGTATGCGCACAAGAAGCATCGTGACTTCTTTTAATTTTAAGCATAAACATCCTCCAAGCAAGAGTTGGCATTTAAATTAATTGCACACTAACAAGCAATCTTCTCTTCAAACACACATTTGTTCCTAGCTATCCAATCCATAAGGACCAAATTACAAATATCCACACTAGATGCCTAGTCTTATTCCACTTACTCCCCATACAGGGTCTTCTCTCAAGAGAGGACTTGGGACACTTTAATTCCTGCCTGATGCTTTGATGTTTCATTTATATTTTGGTAAATAATTTGTATTTTTTGGGGGGAGAGTGATTATCAAGGAATACACGTCAGGAATTCTTGTCATTTGCACAAAAAAGAGAAGAAAAATCTCTTTTTTTTCCACATGCAGCAGCAAAATTTTTTTTCTTAAGCGGTTCATCTAGAGTATTTTTTTTTCCCAATGAACACTACTGTAGAGGACAGGCTGGGTTCATCCAGTGTAACCTTTTACAAATGATGAAAAATGAAAGAAATATACAAAGATTATTCAATGTGTAATCCATAGATTGAAAGATGATCATTACATAGTGATGATAAAGATACAAACTACCTTTTGCCTTGTAAGGCATGGAAAAGAATGGGATAAAATGAAAATCAAGAATGTCACTATTGTCATTTCTTCCATCCCAGTTCATCCATTTTTGGTATTATAATGCATATGCATGTCATTATGTATGATTTTTTTCCTCATTTCATGCAATATATTTTTCCACTTTTGAGGTCAGAGCAGACTTGTCAACTGCACCAATCACACTTTCTAGTTTCTCTCCATTCTTGAAGAATAGAACAGTTGGAATGCTTCTGATGCCATACTTTGTTGCTGTGTTTGGAGATTCATCTGTGTTGAGCTTGTAGCATGCAATTTTTCCAGCATATTCTCTGGCTAACTCATCAATAATAGGGGCTATAATCCTGCTTGGACCCAGTGTGTGTGCCGATATCATCTGTAGTAATTCGACAGGCCAAGCTAACTAATAAAAACATATATGAGGAACATCGACTAACAAGAGATACAATCAAGAATATTTTGTAATTATGGTTAATCCAAAGATTATCCATGTTGCATAAAATGATCCACCGCTGCTGCTTCCGCGAATGCACCTTCAAAGCCAAGCCACCTATAGATAGATGTCCACACATCATACGCAAACAGACAGGCATCTGCGTTAATAATTCCTTTTGCATACAAATGTTCCTTCGTCGAAATTCTATTGAGAAGAACTCTCCATCCATGAATAACAAACTTTGTTGGTGTTGACACTTCCAGAGCTTCTTATAAGCATTACACTGTCCTTCATCACCTTCCAGAGCTATATCACACTTCCAGACGCATTTACCAACTGATCCGGGGCTCACAGACAGGCCAGCTAGCATCTCTTCTAACACCATCAGTTGAGTCTCCTCCCACGCATATAATCTTCTCCGCCAACAATGATTCCATCTGTCACCAGCATTTGACACAGACCAAAGAGAACGTATCTTGTTCTCTTTCAAAAATGTTTTTAAGGCCTCAACATCTATCATGGTGAAAGTGAAATAATTTTCTTTTCACAACTGCTATTCACTTCTTGTGACTTATGAATTTATGATCCATAAGTTCCCATTATTTAAGACGAATGCAATAGGGTCAATCAAAATAATGTAACCAAGCAAAGCAATAATTAAAAAACAAAAAAGCTTCACTAAATTTTGAAATTGAGAGCTTGAATGGCAGATATTGCTTGACAATGGTAAAAGTAAAACATAAAACTTAGGATGCATCAATAATAACCATGGTGAAGACAAGAAAAAATGGTGAATTTATAATCATCTTCTCAAATCCAAAAGGAAAACATAGCACCAAAAGCCATGGTGATGTACAACAGGAACCATCTAAATGCCTAATCTAAATCCAAACAAAAAAAAATACCAGCTTTCCATTCCTCCATGAATAACTCTTCAATCCCTTTTCACTTGGATATCTCCCCTTCATTTAATGGACCCAGTGTGTGTGCCGATTTTGTGGCACACACAACTTGCTGCCTTGCCGTGCCAATCATCATCAAGGTGTGTAATGAATGATCAACAACAACATAAAGTAGCAGTCCATCTCAGATCATCTTTGAGGTTTTTGTACAGCATTCAATTCAATTCCAGTATATACATATCCCATAAGAACTCTGAAATCCAAAATGATACAATAATATTAGATAACAAAAACATACCATTACTACTACTCTCTTAATTTTATTTTTTGAAACTACCAATGTTAGTAATTAATCGTTAATGTTAATATTTTTCTCCTTCATCAGAAACTTTGGACCCCAGCCCTTTTACTCATTTAATCCTTAACTACATAATTGAATTATAATTGGTAAAAGTGACTACAAAATCCATCTAGAAAGGAAAAAGTGATTAACCATTTCATTAACCCTTTGGTCGAACATGTGGGAGCATATCTACAACAACCTCCAGCACTTTTTCATTCTTCCTCAAACCCTAATTAGGAATCATTAAACAACGACGGAGAATGCCGAAAGAGATCATAAGGAGCCCACAAACTATCCAACGGACAAGGCTTCTTAGAATCAATTCTAAGCCATGGCTTCCCTTTTCCACTCCAATGCAAAAGACTGACTGGACCAGGATGTAAATCACGGCAAAGCCCTTCCACATTATCACCGCCGAGACCATGCTGGTTCCACCTATGCTCCACTCTCTCTACATTACCTGCGAAAACCAAAAGAAACGGCGGAAGAGATCCAAGTTCATAGATCCGACTCCGTTTCTGGATCCGCATCCAGTTCTCAAGCTTCTCAGTGTATCTTCCTTCACGCCATTTCCATAAATCAATCACCATTACACCAGTGTTAAAGTAACACGCATCACGTCCTTTAAACGACGCCGCATAATGAGGATTCGACCAAAACCTGTGAGTGAAGTAGTTAGTGAAGTTCGCGTGACAATACTCCGGCGCACCAAGCACGTGATCTTTTAAATCGATACTCCAGAGTTTCGCCACGTCATCAACGACGATTAGGTCGGAATCGAAGTAAATAATTCGCTGAGCCGTCGCCGGAACTAGATCGGCGAGGTACATGCGCGCGTAGTTGAGTGGCTGATCGAGAGCGCGACGAATCGAGTACGAGATCTTTCCTCTAACAAGATTCGAATCAAAGTGATAGATGTGAAAGTTCAGATACGGGAACGTTGAAATGATTATGCGACGAAGCTCTTGTCGGCGACGGTGCGTTGTTGTGACGAAGTGAAAGACTACGTTCTCTGGACATGAAGCGTGTTGAAGGACGGAGAAGACTCCGGCGATGGAGCCACGGAGGTAGGTAGCGTCGAGTGTCATTGCAATGTGGATGACGGAGGATGTTTCCCGCGGTGGACATTCTCTACCGTTACGGAATGCCGGTGCTTCACGGAATAACTGGAGTTCGGCGGAGGACGATGAAAAGAGCGCGGCGGCGAAGATGAAAAACGCGAGGCAGCGCGTGAGTGTCGGTGACATGTTGTGATGGTGGTGAAGTGAAAGAAAGATTTGAGTATGAAGTGATAAGTGAAGAAGAGAAGAGTGTTAGTTATTTTGAAGGGTGAGGGTAGTTTTGGAATTTTGGTGTTTAATTGGATTGGTGTGGGGTTTGGGGGTGGGAACAGTGTGGTTGGTAAGATGCCAGGCTGGAAAGAATAAAGAGGGGTGTCCCTTCGAATTTTTTTTTGGACTACACATGTTAGAAACTTTTTTTTTCAAACTACACAAGCTTTTAAAAAAAATTCGAAACTACACTACTTTCTCATGTGTCTAGGACGCGTCATTGGCAACTCAGCGTCCATGTGAAGGACGCTCTATTGGCAGGTCAGCGTCCAATGAAGGACGCGCCATCTGCAAATCAGCGTCCCTTTCCTGCTTTTTTTATTATTATTTTCATGTAAGGGTTTGTGAGAGTTGGGGTTAGAGGGTTTTTTAGTGGTTTGGGGTTTTGGGGTGGTTTGGGGTTTGGATGATTTTTTTTTGTAAAACTATTTAATAAATTTTATTAAAATTGTATTAATTATTATAAATATAATACTAATATAAATTTTTTTTAAAAAAAATGAGAAAAATAATAATTTTATATTAGTATTATATTTATAATAATTAATACAATTTTAATAAAATTTATTAAATAGTTTTACAAAAAAAATCATCCAAACCCCAAACCACCCAAAACCCCAAACCACTAAAAAACCCTCTAACCCCAACTCTCACAAACCCTCACAAACCCTTACACGAAAATAATAATAAAAATAGCATGAAAGGGACGCTGATTTGCAGATGGCGCGTCCTTCATTGGACGCTGACCTGCCAATGGAGCGTCCTTCACATGGACGCTGAGTTGCCAATGGCGCGTCCTAGACACATGAGAAAGTAGTGTAGTTTCGAATTTTTTTTAAAAGCTTGTGCAGTTTGAAAAAAAAAATTTTGACATGTGTAGTCCAAAAAAAAATTCGTGTCCCTAATCCCTACTAGTCTACCCTATGATTCAGCTTCTTGTTCTTGAGGTTGTGTTACTGTGTCGTCCGTGAGTGATGCGGTGAGATATGAAATAGATGAAATGAACGGTTGTTAATTGAAGGTGGAATTGAGATTGTGATTTTCCGGTGGGATTTGTCCATACTTCATTATTAATTATTAATTATTAATACTAACATTTTATATTGATTGACGTTTGTCGAAATCACCGCGAGGGGTCATAAGTCATTATCTGATTTTTTAAAAAAATTCTATATATAGATAAAATAATAATTGTTGTAATAAATGGAATATGAATTGATTTGATACTATTAAATAATTTTACGCTATATTGCAAGTTGAAACTAGAGCTGGGTATACGGGTCAAGGTTTGCGGGCTGACCCATTTAACCCGCAGCCCGCACGGGTGCGGGCTTAAGACCAATTTTTTTTGGTCCGTTTATATTTTTGCCCGTGTGGGTTGGACCGTTAAAATTGTGGGTTATGCGGGTTAAATCTGTGGGTTCGCGGTTTTTGCCCGTAACCCGTTTATTTTTTATATATAATTAATTATAAATTTTATCTCTTATAAATTATAACTTGGTTCATGTCCAAATCAAACTTTTCTCTAAACAAAAAATCTAGTCTAAACCCTAAGTATAAATATATAATAACACACTCCTATTTTTTTTAGAAATAATAACGATAAGAAACAGTTGAATTTGATTTTGATTGCATTACTTACATAGATAAGATAGATAAAATAAAAAATGTCACAAACTTTATTATTTTTCTTTGTTTATTTACTATTTAAATTTATATGTTATAACATAGAATTATTAACAATATGGTTTTCTTAGCTTTTATTATTTCAATATATTTTAGTTATAATTTTTTTATTTTTTGTAATAGTACGCGGGTTAACCGTTTAACCCGCGGGCTAACGCGGACCGAACTCGGACTTATATATTTTAACCCGTTTACATTTACTGACGGGCTTGCTCGCCCCGTTTAATACGCAGGCTTATGCGGGGCAGGTTAAACGGGGCGGGCCAGCCCGTATACCCAGCTCTAGTTGCAACGTCGATTATTCATTAAATTATCTTATTATATTTCATTTGAGTATTTTTTTTTTTTAAACAAGCAAAAATAAAAGGCAGGTTCTATGGTACATTAGACAATTTCTAATGTACCGGTACATGGTTATCAAATTAATAAATAAAATGAATATTTTTTTAAGAGAAATTATTTTTCTATCATTAAAAACATTATAATAATCAAATATCATTAACCAAAGTTGTCAAAAATATAAATTTTGATATTTTTAAAATTTTTATTCTTCATAATAGTCAATAATCAATTTTTTATTGAAAAAATGTTAAAATATTAGTGTAATCATTATAAACAATAAAATTGTATTTTTCCTTCTGCTATTATTATATCTAAAATACAATAATTAACTAATAGTATTTTTAATCCATAAAAATAATCGTTAATTTATTAATTTGCAATGTCATGTACCGATACACTTGAATATTCAAGTGTACCGTAGAAGTTCCCAAAATAAAACTAATATATTAAGTATTAACAATAAATTCTTGTGCTAGTCAAAACCCCAAGAATTATTATTTAATAAAAATTATATAAGAATTAACAAAATTAGAGAATTTGACCAATTAAAAATTGACTAACCATACATAAGAAAAAAGATTATAATTTGTATAAAAAAATTCTTACTAAATAGCATTTCTCATTTCATTTCAATGATATGATATAGAAAAATAACTAATTTGTATTGAACATTTGTGTAAATATATTTTACAATCACATAACATGTCATAGAATTGTTATTAAAAACGACACAAAAGAATTAAAAATTCAAACCAGGTGTTGGATCATGATAAGAGTTCGGGATGATCCACGTCCACGTTAGGCCAAGCAACCATAGAAGGTGAGTGGTATTTCCGTTAAAAAAAGAAAATGCTAACTAGTGTTTCAAGGATACTAATTAAAAATACTAATTATAGTATAATAATCTTAAAATTTGTATAATCAATACATTTGAAATATGAGCAATGACCCGTTCAATACCAAAAAAAAAAATATATGAGCAATGATATTTTTAAGACAAAACTTACTATTTTTGTCTTCTTAACTAATGCCCCGGGGGCATTAGTTAGCATGACCCTTAAAAAAGCTCAGTGGTACATTACATCTTTAATCAGAACTTTGATATGCGTCTCTCATTAAAATATTTGTTCAATTTCCACATTTTTAAGTAATTTAAGAATTCTAATTGCATATTTTTTTTCTTTTACCACAAGTTTAATTTGGTTTGATGTCGGTACTAACACCAAGTAGTTTCACTCATTTCCCAATTGCAATTGTAGTTGTAGGGATCAAACTGTGATCTCTCCAATAGAGTTCAGCGCCAATTATCATTAAACTATCTATTAAAGTGTTTTTGTTGTGTATTTACTTTAATTATAAAAAAAACATTGTAGTGTTCCCGTCAAACAAAAAAAAACAATGTTGTATTGAAAATTTGAATTAAACTTAAATACCAAAATGATCTCTACAATTATACATTGTTTGGATTTTAGTCCATGTAAAAAAAATAGATCAGGACCTTTTTAAAAGTTGAGATTTTGCAAGAATTAAAATCAAACTTTTTTTTTTTACCAAGGCTAAAATAAAAAAGAAGGCATAATTGCAAGGACCGTTTTCATATTTAAGCCATTAAACATTCACTCTAAAATCAATCGTTAGTTAGTTCAATGGTGATTGACACGGAACTTGGTAGGGAGAACCACGGTTCGATCCCTCGCAACTGCAATCGAAAGGGGACTGTAATCACTTGATATCAAACATCAGGCTTAGTCATCTCTTACAAGCACAAAAAGAAAAAGAAGATATTCTCAAAAAATCTAGGATTAAATATTTTTTAGTCCTTTAAATATATCATATTTTATATTTAGTCCCTTTAAAAGATTCTTTTAAATTTTGATTACTTTAAATTTTCAAATTTTAATTTTAGTCTTTTTTTTATAGTAGACATATCACGTTCTAAATAATTTTTTTTAAACATATTATTATTAAGATCTTAAAGTGTCATTCTTTTAATTATTTAACCATTTGATATTTAATTTGAAGTTGTGGATAGATTAATCAAACTAATATTATTTTAAGGTCATAATTATATATTTTCAAACAATTTCATTTGCAACGCGATACACAAACTTTTAAAAGAAAAAAAATCAGAGATTAAAATTGAAAACGGTAAATTTAAAGAGACAAAATTCAAAAATAATTTAAAAAGATTAAAAATAAAATGTAATATATTGAACTTTTTTTCTGTCAAGTAGCCAAATAACTAGAAAGATAAATAATTTTGCTTATCAAAAAAAAAACTAAAAAGATAAATGGGATGACGGGAATTTGAAATTTGTCCCCTACATATATAATGTATTATCCTACCAACTGAGTTAAGTTCATGGGACTACTGAACCTATTATTGTTAATGAAATATGTTGATTGTCTTTGTGTCAAAAAAATAGGCTTAAATACAATTTTAGTCCACCTATTTTCAATTTTTTGAAGTTTTAGTCCCCTTATTTTAAAAATCAACTTTTAGATACCCTATTTTCATTTTTTTTTTAGTTTTGGTCTCCCTTCCTATTTTATAGTCAAATTTGATGAAGTGTCAAGATTATTAATGATGTGGCACTACACACTTGGCTTAAAACATTGCTTAAAACATTATCCATGTCAATAAAATTTTCTTCCAATTCAATAAATATATTTTTAAATGTTAAAATAATTGTATGCAAAAAAAAATTATTATGAAGAGGGCGATGGGGTTGATGATGATGATGGAGATAAAGAAAAATCTAAATTATTAGTTAATATATTTAGCTTTTTTATAGAGTTTTTTTTAAAAAATTAATTTTGTTTTTAATATTTAAAACATATTTTTTGAAATAGAAGAAAATTTAGTGACATGGATAATGTTTAAGCCAAGTGTGCAACGTCACACATTAATAATCTTGACACATCATCAAATTTGACTATAAAATAGAAAGGGGAACAAAAACTAAAATAAAAAATAGAGGAATCAAAAAGTTAATTTTTAAAATAAGGAAATTAAAACTTCAAAAAATTGAAAATCTAGGGATCAAAAATACATTTAAGCCAAAAAAAATATATTTAACTTACTACAAAATTATCAAGTAAAATCTATAAAGAAGAAACGAATTAAACAACCCACTAATAAATAACGACGCATCAACCAATGCTATAATAATTAAATAAAATTAACAATCCGTGAATAAGAACATAAGTACCTGATTCCACCACTAATTCATATCATAATGAAGAAAGCCTTCTTAAATCTTCAACCACCACCAACAACAAAAATTAACACCTCAATTTAAAGAATATCATAACCATCTTGTACTCATAAATCATAACACTAAATTATCATGTGTCTTTCGGATGGACCATAGAAACATCCTGTACTATTAACACTAAATTATCATGTCTTAACACTGTTTAGGAAATGATTAAATTTTCATTTTTTAGGAATTATCCACCTTCAAATTTTGTTGTCTTAAATATGTTCAGAATGTGAATTTTGTAGTCACACAGTGATACAATATTTTACTTTCTGATTAAGATTGGATGGTCAAAAATCTCTCTACATAACTGCACAGAATCTACATCATCTATTGCATTTATCTCGAATTTGGATCTCTAACTTTCACTTGTTACCTCTGTTGATTTGTTTTCTATCACTTTTTCTTTCCTCTATTTTAAACATCATTCTCTCTCATATAAAAAACACTCTTTTGTTTAAATTTCTTTAATTAGTATCCAAAAACACTAGTTAGCATGACCCATAAAAACTATAATTCAATTTGTTCATACATATATATCTCATTTTGTAACCATAAGTATATTTTAATTGAAAATTTCTAATAGCTCAGAAACTAATCTACTCTACCTTAATATACAATTTTGGTTAGTTGAGAGTTTTTGTCATAGATAAATATCGTGCATAGTAGTCATTTTATTTCCAAACCATATGCATTATGCAGTAACTAAATAGAAACATAACTATCAGCTTCAAAAAAGAAAGCACGATGTCTCCCATCCCAAATATTCATTAATCACCGAACACGGCAGCAATAAAAGCTATAAATGCTCCGAGCTAAAAATAACCCAAAAATACATCTGGATACAGAACTGATCCGAAGACTTATGGTGAGAAAGTTGAGCCAGATGAGATGCCATAAAATGAGTGAAATAGAACTTACGCCTTACAAGTGTAAAAAGTGAAAAATCACTGTCAGAGTGAGTACATTCAATAAACTTTCACCGCAACAATTAACTACAACGGACGCCTCAATCCCCAAACTTATTCTGTAGCTTCCGCCTGTTGTGAAGTTTCAGTTTGTTTCAGTTTTTCCAAGGAAGAAATTCGGCTGTCTAGTGATTGGTAGAGACCATTAGCCTGCAGAAGAAAAGAAAGTTCAATAATCAAATGAAGCACACCACTCATTCCCGTCCATGCAAAAAAAGGGAAGGATCAAAGAGATTGTTGCTAATATGCTATTAGCAATAATCAAACTGTGAAATTAGTAATAGCGAAGAAAAGGAAGGTCGAAGATACGAAGACATATTTCACAGTTTATATAGATTAGATAGATTGGTGCATGCCTAATTCATAGGAAAGGTGAAAAAGTCCAAGTTGTAGATCCAAAGATTTATACTCGACGACTCGTATCACAAGTCACAACTACACAAAGCAAGCTTTGACATTGTGTCATGCAATTGAAATTATAGAAACAAACAAACGCAAAGGAACAATTTTACTTGATGATTGAAAATAGGAAATACAATTCTCCTTCAAAGAGTTCTCCCTTTTGCAACTGAATCACTGCTGTATTTTTCCAAATTAACAAATATCAATGTTTCCTTTTTACCATTTCCCCTTATTTAGTCAATCAGGTATCCTCAACTAACTACCCTAACTAGTTTTCCTTAAATATGTGGACTCCCTTTTACCATACCCTTCTATCCTAAGAATATGAGCCCCTTTCTCAAGCGCAACCTCGTCCTCATCCTCAAAGGATGAAAGTGGTCAGGCCATATGGTTCACGTTGCCGGTTTTCCAAAATCACCCAGTATAGTTCCCCCCGTCATCCCTTCAAAAACTAGTATAACTCCCTACCATCACCTTCCAGTCTAAATTCTGGGTAGGGCAAGATGTGATTTTGGTTGGCGCTGATGAGGTCCAACCTTGACTTGGACTAGGTGTATCTACACAAGTTGTTCCAACAGCTGTCAATTTGGCAATAATCTCCCCACCTGAGTGTTAGCTGATATGAAACACAAAAACTTGAAAATGGGGCCTGATGAAATCAAGCATGCCCTAGGGTAATTTTTTACTCAAGTCTTTTGGGGCAAGGGCAGAGGAGCCATGTGGATGCACCAAGGGCCCCTGGCCCATGCTGTTTTTGAACAAACAAGTGGAAATGGAGCAGCGACTGACTGTGGAATAAAGGCATGAAAATAGAAATAGTGCATACATATATCAGAGAATAAATAGAGGCCAAGGATTTTCCACCACACAAGATCGTGTTATTGTTTTGTGAAACATGTATGCGAGACATGATCATGCTTAAAACTTTCTCTAATGTCTTACTGCTCTTAAAGTATACTTCATTAAAGAACTAATTAGTAAATTAGATGCATAGACGATAAGAGTACACAACCAAGTACCAACCCAATAACCTAATTTCCTTTTCCAGCTTCCAACTTCTTCCTTTAGTTAGTTGTACTCTTTAGTTTTGTCTAACACCCAATTTACCCCCATTTCAATTTCAAATGTCTTTAGAAAACTTAGGCTTATTATCCTCTATTGCAAATATTAGGCGTGCCTCCATTTCTTCCTATACCCTTCATTGTTTTTTATTTTTTTTCATTAATTATATGGACCCTCCCTCCACTCACGCCTAGCTCCGCCCCTGTTTTGAGGGGCCTCTAATTGAGAGATATTTGATTGGGAGCTGAAGCTGAGCAGCCGATGCAATATTCTGCTTGAGGAATAAATAGAAACCATTTCCCTGTTTCTGAATGGCAGTCCATTTGACTGTAGGCTTCAGCTTTGCCAGTTAAAGTATCAACCTCACTTGGCAGATTTGTGATACCCGTCACCATGTTCAATTCGTGAAACTAAATACAGACACCAATTTGGGAAATACAGACACCAATTTGGGGCAAGCCCATTGGGAATCATATCCACTTTGCAGGATACTAGTGCCTATTGCTAATTCTGCCCCTCCCTATATCTCCTCCAGAACCAAACCACAGACGCCACTAAGGCTACGTTTGGGAGCTTAGGAAGGGAGGACTTTGGGGAAAGGGGGGAGGAAAGAAAAAAGGAAGGAATGATAGTCCCAACTTGGATGGGGGGTTTATTCTTCTTCATAACATAAAATCCTACTAATATGGGGCAACTCAAAAGATGTATTGGAAGAGGATTTTGGATGGCTTAGATAAATTCTTCAAATCCTTGCAATGTTTTTATAATACTCTCAAATCTAAAAATATATTAATTATTAGCATTTTCTTCTCATTCTCTACAAAAACACTCCCAATAAGGTAAAAAATTTCCCTCTCCTCGCCTCACCCAGAGCCCTCCCGTCCCCTCCCTACCAAACTCTCAAACACAACCTAAGATATGTGTCTCTCTTACACAATCATGGCAGCTTTGCTAATGTTGACCTGTTAGCCTGCTCACGAATGGTGGCTTCAATGGTGGTGGGGGTGGCAGTGCAGCTACGCTCCATTTAACCTTGACCTCTAAGGCTGCCACTGCTTGAACCAAAGCTTGTATGAGAATTTTTACGTAAATGAAGAACCATAAACTATTTTTATAAAGAAGTCCTATAAGCCAGAAATTAATCTAAACTGGGGACGTTATGTTTTGAGTTCGTCATAGTATGAAGTTCTTTCAGCTCAGCACCTTCTCAAAAGGGTTTGTGTTTGTTTAATACACCTGAAAGAGTTTATATTTAGTCCCAGCAACCACATCCAAAAAGACTACTGCCATCGAGATTGGGAAATTCAATCTTGTTGTCTCATAACAGACAGGATTCTAGGTAGCTGCACACATAATTGAATCTGTCAGAATTTTCTTCCTATTGCTGCAGCAAAGCCATCTCTGGAGATGGTCGTGTCTCCAATCTTTCCACCTTGCAATCATGTATCTATTTTTTCATCCTCTGACCCAATGTCTGCTTGATTTCTCCCATCCCTTCAATACTCTTCTTGATTTTAGAGGGTGGTGCCTCCTACGTTTTTTCTAATCAAGTCCTTGCATCTTTATCAACCGATGCAGCATCTTCTTAAACTTGGAAATTCTAGAATGCCATGAATAAGGTTGTAATACTAATACATGCTTGTTGGTCAACTCTTTGCATAACAACCTCAAATTCTCCATATCTTCCCCACAAGAGATCTACTCGGACAGACCCATTTGTTAGGAACCCAAGGAAGAGATATAGAAGATGGATAGAAACAAAAGTAACATACAGTTTTATACCCTAACAAATCGCAACTAACTCCTCATTATTCTCCTCTACCATTCTATCCTAACAGAATATGAACCTTTAAATATTTTTCAACTTTTCTTGCCACTGGACTTTGTTCCATATTTACAAATCAAGACAGTATACATGCTAGTCTCAGTAGCATGAAGTGTGACGAGAATTATGCACTTCTTTTCAGAGTTGTTGCCATCATTGAACCATGAAGTTCTAAATAAGCAACTATCTGTGAACTATGAATTCCACACGACTAGAAAGAAAAAAGATTATTACAAAAGTGTTAATAATGTACCATCTCCAAATAGGTCTGAAGTGAACATTACTATCCCAAAAATTGTATGCAAAACACAATGTTTTGCTGAATAATATTTTGTAGTGTGAATTATGAAAATTAGGAAAAAAACAGCAACTGGATTCTCTTTATGTGACGGTGAAAAAACCACGCTCATTAGGAGATAACAAAAAATTACTAAGCTGGATAGAAGCTCTCGTTGCATTACTCATTCAAGCTAAACTTTCATAGATGCCTTCCAATGTATATTGATAGTAACAACTGAAAACAGTCACTCTAAGAATATAACAGATGTATATACTAACAGATGTATATACAGCAATCTAAAGTCTGTTGTGTTTGTCTAACAAACAATACAAAGTCAACCAAAATAAAACCATGTAACATATATCGAAGAAGGTAGTAAAGAAAATCACATTATCCATATTAAAGGAATAAAATAAATCCAGTAGATAACTTGAGAAGGTCCAAAACAAGTTTTGAAGAGAATAAATGTTATGAGACTGTAAACTATTTGAAAAAGGAAAAGTGAGGAACAGGACACTTTGGATTCAAAAGCAAGATACATACAGCAAAGAAGGCAGCAGAAAGAGCAGCCTTAAAGATATTGCTCAAATTAAAGACAAGCTCAAAAGTAAATAAATGGATAAATATACATGTGACAACTGACAAGTATGTGTTGATTGAATCAAGTATAAAAGAGATGAATGATCTATGAAATTTTGGTTCATAGTAGCTGCAATTAGCAAGTAAACGTAGTTTATTGCACCGAGCAATGATCTCTAAATAATTTGTATACACTTATTATGCATAAAGTAAAGTAAAGTAAATGCAACCATCCTATATTCGTATCATGATTTCCCCTCAATTATCTAAAATCAAAATACCTTAGCCCATCAAGAATGTACTCATCCCTAATAAAAAAACAAGGGAATCCTGAATTCCTGACCTCCCCTAAACAAGAATACTGGTAGGTGGAGTCTCTAACCCAAGATAAACCATGTAGACTATCTCCTTCAACTCACGCATACCCTATAAAACAGTAACACAAACATGACACTGACACGTAGACACCAATAATAATTTGAAGAAGAAAAAAAATGAAAGCGATTGAATGCAAGTAATCACATACATCGCTATCGTGTGGATGTCAAACACCGAACACACATTCAATCTGAAGTGTCACTGCTACCTAGATCATACATACCATTTCACAAAAGATACGTTATCCAAACAAATATCAGGAAATGGAGTAGTTTGCCTTTATGCATCGATCATTTCACTAATTGAAAGACCACAAACACGCACTAAGCATCTAAAATTGAAATTTATAAATAACTAAGTGACACACCCTCCATTTTTTTGGTATCATTAGAATAATAGCTTTAAAAAGAAGCATTGTTATAACCATTGAAATCACATAAAACAGTAACAGAAGATTTAACCAGACAAACAATTATTCAACTAAAAAATTATCATAATCGTGGCATCAATTATGTTTGTTCCTCATTCTAACCAAAAATCAAAAACGCTGAATCATAATCTAATCAATAGGTATGATAATTGACGTAATTAACATAAATCTAGTAGCGGAATGTTGGAAAAGAGAAGGAAAATAGATATGTACCTGTTGAGTAAGGGATTGATGCGCGAGTTTGTAATCCCTATGAAGGATGTAGAGACCTGCAAACGACGCCGTTGCAGCACCGGTGAAAAAAGAAGCTAATCTGACTCTAAGCACGTACCCCATTATCTTTGTTTCCACCAAATTTCTTCTCTCTGTCTTTCGATTGTTGCACGAAAATGAATAACCCCTTTCTTTCTTTCTTTTCTTCTCTCTCGCGATGCTGCGAAAACGACGCTATCTCTAAACCTCAATACCTGCCGCGCGTGAATTACACCGCCCTGCAGTGACATTATTTCTGTGTCCTTTCTTTCGTTTCGTTTATTCTTTTTTTTTTTTTTTACCGTGACCAAATATTAAAAGATAAAAGTGAAAATTGATATATGAAGAGACAAAAATATCCCTAGGAATTAGAGGGTTAAAAATAAAAGACAATAATATATTTAACCTTTTATACATATATTCGACGAGGCGAAGCATAGAAAACGATACGGATATTGGAAATGACATTGACATATTAAAACTGATAATAATTTGAAAAAATGACAAAATTCAAATGAATTATAAATGTGGGTGTCTGACACTCGGATACACATAATCTGAAGAATGTTGGTGTCTGATACCGGGACACGAATAATCCAAAGAGTGTCCATGCTTCATTGCATATATTTGTTTCGGTCATTATTTTTTTGCTTAATTTAACATTTGGTCTTTTATGTTTATTTTAAGTTTTAACTTGATTTTTTATACTTTAAAAATTTTATTTTGGTTCTTTATGTTTATTTTAGATTTCAATTTGACCCTTTCCGTTAATTTTGTCATTTGCAGGAGACGGTTTGCATACGTGGACAGAGACATGTGGACACTTGGACACATGTCCAATTGAAACGGTAGAAACATCAAAATTGACGGAAAATACCAACTTATGCAAACAGTGGAAACATAAGGGACCAAATTGAAACTTTTAAAACATAAGGGACCAAGTTAAAACCTAAAATAAACATAAGGATCAAATATTAAATTAATATAATTAAAAGATTATATAGTATTTCGATTATAAAAAAAAAATAGTTTAAAATGTTTTTACAAGCTAAACATGGAGCCTTTTCGTATGTCAACTTCTTGACTCATGCTTCTCTCCTTCAAAAGACGTTCGTGATCTTCTTAGGAACGATGCAATGAGAACCTATTTTTGTCATGATTCATCTATCTCTTTAGTTTTTTTTCCTTTTCTTTTAGCCTACTTACCAAAAAAAAAAAATCTTTACAATAGATAAATTTTTTAAACAAAATTGTGATCCATTTGTTAGAAAACATTTAAAAATGAGCATCTAAAAAAAAAACAGTTATTATTATGGTAAACAAATACTCCATCAAACTAGCTTCAATTTTTATTGAGAAATTTAACTTCTCGCGTAAATTACTTACAATAACAGTAATAATTTTATAAAATATTATAATATAATAAAATAACAAAATAATAGATAAATTATAGTGAACTTGACTAAGACCCAAAAATAAATGGCATAGGCCCAATAGCAAGATGGCCCAACAAGACAACCCATATTATTCAAAAGATCAAACTTGGCGGGAAAGTCATATTAACGGTGCCACCTACAAGCGGATGACGCCCTAGCCCCGAGTATAATTGTTATCTTGGAAACTCAGCATGCATACCACCACGTGGAAGGATGTAACCACCCCTTACCACCATGATCACCACCGAAGCCAGGAAGTACCCACCCATCACCACCACGTGGAAGCGGTGGAGGAAGGAAGAAACCACCGAGATCATGGGGTATCCATGATCGTGGCCCTAGAACAACTGCTACTTGTAAAAATCTATAAATAGGAGCTCATGCTTCATTGTAAAAGGGTTTACAATTTTTTATTATGAAAGAATTACTCATTTCTTAGATACGATCCAATTGTTTATCACCCCCTTATTTGTTCACCAGAACAATTAGTAATTTATTTTTAAAGAATAAATTATATTTTTGGTCTCTTAAGTTAATTTTAATTAGGTTTTAATTTGTTTGTCAAAAAAAAAATTAGGTTTTAATTTGGTTCCATAAAATTTTTTTGTTTTAATTTGGTCTCTCAAATTACAAATGTTTGATAAGTAGGTCCTTTTTTTGTTTTTTTATTTTGATTTCTTAAATTTTGAATTTTGAACACTTTCATCCTTAAACACAAATATGAATTAAACAAAGGATAAATTAAATATGAATCTCTTGCAAAAGTCTAAATTTTTTAAACAAATGATGAATTAAATATGAATTATTTTAGGTTTTTGCGCATAAAAAATCATAAATAATTAATTTTATGTTTAAAAATTCTAAATTTTTCTACGAGAGGCTCTTATAACATTATAAACATGGATATCAAAAATCATTAAAAAAAATATGAAAGTGCATAAGAGTTTGATTAAAAATAAAGACAAAAAATTGTACCAAAAAATATTTGACGGACCGAAATTTTTTTTAAAAATTTATAAATACTAAAAGAGAAGTGTTAATATCACACTCTCAAACACACTCCTTTAACACACTCTAATAATATGATGACACCTCACCCCACTTTCTATTTTTATTTTTTTAAAATAAATTTGAATTTAATTGTTCCTCTTCTCCAACAAAAACATGGGGTGATGTGTCATTATATTATTGAAGTGTGTTAAAAGAGTGTGTTTGAGAGTGTGATATTAGCATTTCTCATACTAAAACCAAATTCCTCATTGAGACTTAAAACTTATTCAACCCGGTTCGATCCCCCGCAACTGCGATTTGGAGGGGACTGAAACCACTTGATGTCAGAACTGATCCCAAACCAGATTCAACTGGTGGTGACAAAAAAAAAACTTATTCAACCCAAGAATAAAAGTATCCAACATTTACAATTTAAAAGATTAACGAAAAATTTTAAATGACCTAATTGTATAACGAGGGCTAAAATGAAATAAAGAATTTAAAAGGAGGAAAGTGAATTTAAAATTAATTTAAGGGATAATTTAGCTTTTAAATTATTACCCAATAAAATAATTATTTTTTTTGACGTAAATAATTATTTTTTTCTTACAAACGAGACTATTCATCTATTTTTATTTAAATAAACCAATGCAGAAAGTAAAAAACAGCGAAAACTGCAACATTTGAACTCGGAAAAGTATTTTCAGGGGAAGAAGAAGAAGAAACGCTAGCTAGGGTTTTGCGTTTCATTTGCCTTTTCGTTTTCACACTGTGAAAGACAAGAATCACAAAAATGATGAACGCTGATCCTCCTCTCCCTATGTTAACAACCGAACAGATTCAAAAGGTGCCAACTTTTTTCCATCATCAATTTCTATTCTCCCTTTTATTTTTCCCTTTACGCTGTATTTGAGATTCTAGATTCATCTTTACCCTTTTTTTCGTGTTGGGGTTTCATAAAAATTGAACCTTTCGCTGTTATCCTTTTTTTATTGGCTCATTTGCGTTTAGGAAATGTTACCGGATGTTTATTGTGTTCTTCTCTTTTTCTTTCCTTGTGCCCTAAGTTATTAATTTACTTTACCTGTTTTGTTAATTTTGAAAGATTTATTCAATCCAATGTTTGTGTTAACGTTCGTTTTGTATGTTAATTCAAACTGAATCATGTTCTTCATTGGTATATTTACTTTTATGAATGAATGAATGTATGATGTGTTTTCTGTATTATTTTTTCTTTTGTTTTAGATGAAGTTGCAAACACCACTATGTATATATTTGGTATCACGGTGGATATGTCAGACAGTGATTCACCATGAATTTTCAAAAGCTACACTCTGTAGCTTTTATAAAATCACAGTGATTCTGGCACACCCATCGTGATACTAAACATATCGTTTGGCCCGACTTTTTTAGGCCTTAAAAGCTCTTTGAAAGCTAAAAGTAAAAATAAGAGCTTTTAGGAAAAAGCTAAAGTTGTTTAGTAATTGTTGTTTTTTTAACTTGAAAAGTCTTTTATCTATGTATTTTACTCATAAAAATTAAGCAACTTTTTTCTATCAAGAGTTTATTGATAAATCTGTTTGGCCTAGCTTCTCTTTTTATTGAGTAAAAAAGTCTATAATAAGCTAAGCCAAACGGTAAAACTCACACGAATTACAATTGCGAAGTCCTGGGTTTGAACCCTGGTGAAGGTGTTCCGGCTTGACAATATTGGCATTTGCCAGCTGAGTGTTAGGATGGATTTAGGACTTGTGGACATGTTTATTGGACTCTGCTGAAAAGTCTAGGCCTTTTAATCAAAATAATTATGTTTTACCTGAATTTATCTCATATAGACTGATTCTTATATTTGTGGCAGTGCTTGGAGGAGAATAAGGAGTTGATAATGGTAATACTGGAAGGTCAAAACCAGGGGAAATACGGCGAGATTGCCCCGTTAGTAGCCTTATTTTTTGTTGTGTACTTATGTTTAATTTGTATAGCTTATGTTTATTTTTAAGTATTATCAAGCTGTTTCAGTTGCATTCTCTTTTCTCTGCCATGAGTCTGAACTGAATTATTTTCTTTATATTTCTGAATTTTATTGCATACTATTTAGTACTCTATGATAGTTAGCTTTGACACCCTCTAGTTTTCATAAACATGTCATCCCAGTTTGGATGTTGTTTTTAAGGTCATTAGCAGATGCATCACTGAAGCTGTGGTTCAGTTGACAAATTGCAATGTGTGCTTTGCTAACCCTTAGTAAACAAAGAATATGTTATCCTTCTTAGATTGCAGTGCATGTGATCTGATAAATGAAACTTAGTTAATGTAAAAATAAGGATTAATGAAAGAGTGTGTAAAAGAATTATGATTCATACACAGCCAACATTTAATTGTATTATAAACTAGAGGTTAAAGTTTTAATGCAGAAGATATCATCATGAAACACATGGTAGTTTCCATTTTAACCATTATATCCTTCTGTACCTTGTTTATCCTTGCATATTGGTCTTAATTTAGTTTATCAGAAGAGAGTTTTAGGAAGAACACATTTTTAGAAGTAGCTCAAACTGGTGCTAAAGTAGAAATTTTTGCAACAAAGAATAGTGTACCCAAACTAAGGTGCTCCGAGCAGGAGAAGATGATAGATTTTACTACACGATCTTCGGTATTAATGTATGTATTTTTCACTGTATCACACGTTCAATCAACAATCATGCACTATATCAATTAAGTGAACCTCTCTGCAGAAGAACCATATATGAAATGTCTGGTATCTGATATGGTCATATACTCATATGACCATAAATAATCATAAGTGTGGGAAAACAGAATTTTTTTTCTTCCTTTTATTTTTGTGAATTGTGTGGGATGAACTGATTTACTCCACATGTTTGGAAAATGATTGTGAAACCAAGTATTTTGATTGCCTAAGTAAGTGCTCAAGATTCTGATACATTTTATGCCCTGTTACATTGAAGTGTAATAATTGAGGCCATTTCACAAATTGAAATAGTATTTATGTTGTCCCAAAATATCTGTCTTTCCAATGATGAATATTAGGTAGTGTTTGGTAGACAAGTTTGTGTTTTTTAGTTGAGGCAATTTAGTAGACAAGTTAGAACAGAAAGTGTGCAGTGCATGATTACAAATAAAATATAACATGAAATTAAGAAAAGGAGTGGTACATTTTGGCTTCACTGAATTCAAGTTAGAACATAATTTGTTTGTTACAATTGTATGCAGTGGTTGCCGTCTCTATTATTATCTATGGCTTATCATATTTTGTATATGCTAATAATAATTAAGCTTGTGCCACAGATATCAAGCCAAGCTTCAGCAGAACCTGACTTTTCTTGCCAAACTTGCTGATGTTGGGCCACAGGCTGGTCCTCCGGCACAAACACATTCTCAGGTTTGTTATAGACCGATCGTTTGGTTAACAAGCTAAATATAGGTTTTAACTATAGTTTATAAGATTGCATCACTTATGTGAAAATTGCACCACAGGGGCAAGGCATGCAGCAGCAACAACCTCAGGTAGCAATGTCCCAGCAACGACCGGACTTGTCTTCTGTAAACCCGAGTTTCGATATGAACGAGCAGCAGCAACAACAACAACAACATTTCACAATGTTCTTACAACAGCCTGATCTTTCAACTTCAAAGTATGGTTTCCAAATGAATGAGCAGCACGCTAAGCAACCGACTTTCTACCAACAGCGTCAACTTTTTCCCTGAAGGCTGAGTAGCTTAACTAGTTCTAACAACAGTGGCATGCAAACAATTAGCTGGATGTATACAAAACCATGAAAATGTCTTTCAACTCTTAACTGTCATATTTTTTCGCTAATATCAAAATGAAAAATGTTTTATTTTGTTAAATTAGATGTTATTTTTTCGCCCATCAAAGTGTTTGATGAAAAGGTAGTTGAAAATAAAATTAACAATGTATTTAATTAATACTTGATAAGTATAGGTGATATAGATGGTACATATAAAACAAATTTCACTATTGTTGTCCCCTTACTCTCATCAATGTCCTACCAAACGAAGTCATTTGGCTTTGTTTGTATTGATGAATAATGAATAAGATGAAATGAGTGGTAGTGGTTCAAATTTAGATTTCATCAATTCAATTTGCAAAATATGAATTGAGTGGCATAGAATTAATTTCATTTTATATTGTCACTTAGAGTTGGTTGGAAATTGAAATACCACATCACATTGGCTCCATTTTAATAATAAAAAAATATTTTAAATCTGTAAATGATTTCTTTTTCTTATACTATTATCAGTGTTGTGAAATTGTAGCTAGGTATTTATTTGTTTTGGAGTCTCTAGTGTACATGGGATTGTAGGATATTTAAGAGAAGTCTATGCGTTGTAAAAAAATTACACAATATTATTCTTTGATTGTCATTAGATAATTGTATTTCTCTCTTCAGTTTTTGACGTTATATTCTCATATTGCAATTGTTACTTTTTTCTCTGAATTATGTTTTTAACAATTGGCATCAGAGTTTTGGTTCGACTTAAGACTATAACTCTCAGTATGATGTATAGTTGCAACATTGTATATATGATCAGAAACATCAGAAAAGAAGATGATATTGTAAAAGTGTTATTTTGAAAAGGTTTTTATTATGTAATGTTAGAGCAGAAATCACAATTCTGCTATGCTGCTCTCACTATAGCAGCTCTGACTTGCACTACAAGCATGCAGATTGACTCTATTGAATCACAATGATTATAAACAATTGGAATGCACACACACTAATTTTGTGAAAGAAAATTGCTAGAGAGAATGAGAGAAAGAGAACAAATTTTATTAAAGCACCAAGTGGCTAAACTGTTTCACAATTACACTTTATATACTAGCTTAACTTGCACACCAAGTAAGCACAACTAATTCAACTAACTAACTACCTCTTTCTCTCCTCACTGTAACTGAATCAAAACAGAAAATAACAGCTAATCAAATCCTAACTAACTCAAAAACAAAACAATTAGGCAGATTTCTTAGAGAACAAGTAACAATATTTTGATGAAATTGAATTAAACATAACACGTAACAAATGAAAGTGTGCCCATTGTCACTCGCATCTTTTTTTGGGAACCTCTTTTGTGTATAGATTACCATTGAATACAATTGTAATGTCACGTTCTGTTGTGAAGTTTTTCCTCGAGAAATTTAATTGAGGAATCAATTTTGTCTTTAAGAAAATTAAACATAGTTGTGTGTTGATACAATCAAAATTACATATGGTGCTGATTAATAAAGAGATTATGTCGATTGCCGGTGATAAAAAAAAAAAAAGCAGAAAACTTGTCATTCGTGAAAATTGTTAGTGTGTTGGAGTGAGACATCTAAAAACAAGTCTCACAAATAATCCCACTATAGTAAAGAAAGAGAGATATCAAAACTTCAAATATTGATTCAAGTTGTTCATTTTAGAATGTAGAAGTCTGACTTTATGCTTGTATTTTTTTTTTTTTACTCTTATCTTAGAGTGTTATGAGATGTAATTAAATATTTATTTTAAAAAGTGAGTATGCTTAAAATTTGAGAATAGTCTATGTGTTACTCACTTCATCTAAAACTTTGATCCTTTTAAAATTTTGCACGTGAATTAAGAAATAACAAAAATTGATAAATTAAGTCATTTTTATCTTTACTTTATTAAGAAAGAAAAAATTCATTTGATGACTGTTTTAGTTTTTGTAAGGGTATAAATGGTAAAGTATCATTAATTGTGTATTGATTTCGTAAAAAGATCAAAGTTTTGATACAAAATTAAAAAGCTTAAAAGACTAAAGATTTAAAACGGAATATAAAAAAAATTCACCTAGTTTATTCTCTAGTTATCACCACATGTATAAAATGATACAGACATTTATCGAGTTTCATAATAAAATTCCTAAGCAATAAAATAAACGGAAATGCATATTTTTATTAATATCCAAAGAAAACGAAGAATAAATCACATCAGCTGGTTTTATTCCCAACAATTCCATGTATTTCACTGCATCCCTTTGGTAACAAATAGCACAGCTCTAAAATACATTCCGCCGAGCATCGTTATTTAGTAAAGAAGATTTACACAAGAAAAAGAATAATCTATAAAATAACAAATTCCTAATTTATACACAAAAAAAAGCTTATGTTCATAGGTGTTCATGGTTCAAAAATCTATGAAGACCAAATCTTGATAATCTACACCAAATCTTGATTGCACTCTATCCAAATCTATAAGAACTCCAATGACATAGGTGCTCATGGTTAAAAAATCAAACCAAATGTTATAAAGGTTTAACAGCACAGTTTGTTGTGCGTCTATCTTTTGTTCAAATGTAATTATCATCTTATATATAATTGAAATATTACAATTGGACCTAATTTACGGTTTGGTTTCTAAAAACCATTTCAAGAAAAACAGGTTATTTTTTAAAAAAGTTTTAATTTGATTTGGTTCAAAATCGGTTTACAAAACATGAACCAGATTAAAACGTGCGAACCATCTTTTGATTTGAATCTTTTTTTTAACTGTTGCCATGATGTTCTCTTATGGGATTTTGATACTTCCATTGATTGCTGCAAATTGGACATATGGAAAAACAATGTTGTATTTCATAATTAAACAAAAAATTGTACAAGCTTAGATAGTACGTATTATTTTTAACTTCACTCTTCAGAAAGACAATTGGTAGTGCTTAATATAGGCTTCAAATTCACAACAATTAAAACAAGTTTATGACTCTAAATCATTGATTAAGTATATATAATTGATTTTAGTATCATAATTAAAATCAGTTACAGTTTAGAATGATTAAGTATATATAATTTTATGCTTCAAAAAAAAGTATATATAATTTTAAGCATGAAATGTTGAAACACAGACAAATTTACTAATATAAAACAGGCAAATGGAGTGCTGGCAAACTGAAAATGATAACTACATTGATTAATCTTTCAAGCATTCACAAAAAATCAGTTAAAAGATGCAATGTATGCATGAATATCAAGGCACGAGGCCAAATTAACAGAAGCACACTGATAAAATTGTGGGGGAGAAATAAATTACTACAAAATATGGGGATAGCATTACCAACTCAGATCATAATTAATTACTGTGATAATGCTTAAATAAGTTCTCCCACAAACGGTAAAACATGACCAACCATATATGTTTCAATCTTCAACCTGGCACCACAGGATAATCTATGCCCCTCCACCTTCCCTGAATATAAACAGAAATCAAAATTATCATGCATGGCAAAATTAATACATGTGACTTGAACTATTAATAAATACTGTAAACTTGCATTACGAGGAAGAAAAAAACTCATTTAGATAAGATAAATCTAAAAAATTGTCACGATATTTTGGTCCAAGACAGAAATGAGAAATTTGTGTAATTAGTGACTGCAGCGAAGTTATTCAAATGGAGTTTGTAAAGGGGGCAGAGACTCAACCTGAAACTAAGGTTGATCTTAAGGATTCAAATAAATTGTAAATAAACTTAAATACTAAAATAAATTGTAAATAAACTTAAATACTAAGCAAATGGTAGGCTAGGTCAAAAGTAAAGAACAATTAGGAGAAAGAAAATCAAAATTAGCTCCCCATGCCAATATGAAGCATACAGTGGACGTGAATACCTCAAATCGAAATTCAAAACAAACATATATAGAATTTTAAGTTCCAGTAAGAAGACTCACTATCTTCGAGAAGGGTACACGGCGGCAGTCGACCTGTTTAAAAAAAAAGTTAAGTATGATTTCCTTATATGCATGTAACTATTATAATCATAAAAGATCATTCAACAGCCAATGTATATCATTTAGTAGCCGATGTCAAACCGGGTTTGCTGTTTAGATTAAAGCCTGAAACTAACCTCCCATTTGCTGGGACTGAATTTTGGGCACCGATCATACTTGGTCTGTTAATGCTTCCCCCATTTCCAACAGATAATTGTGCAGAAGGCTGGATAACACTATATTCAGGGCCATTCATTTCACGAGAATCCTTGGGTTTGCTCAAAATCTTAACATTTGAAAGATCTCCGGCAACATTGAAGCACGCACCATTGGATTGTTGATGATGCATTAATGACAATTTAGATGGATCGTCGCCCATATTTGAAGAGATGACTGTGTATTCCTGAAGTGCCTTTTCAGTTTTCATAATTTTAGAGTCAGTTGAAGGAGATTTCTTTAAGCGATGAGATTGAGCCATTGGCGTGACTGCAACAGTAGGCATATACGAAGAATAAGGAGATGATGCGGCGGCAGCTGCAGCAACTTTTGCAACAGCAGCGGTTGCAGCTATCATTTTATGTGCCCCTTCGCGGAGTTGAATAAAGTCACCCTCAATCGAAAATAACTGAAACAATTAGGGTAAAAACCTATCAGGCTCTAATGCAAAAATGTGATGAATAAGCAGATAACTGAATGAAAAATGCTAGACAACAAAAAAAGACAGAACCACTTGGCATGCAGTGGTCTTAGATGGATGAGTGGTTCCCAACACTTTAATGCATACAAAAACGAGTAATTGATTTAGTTAATTTGTGTAAAATGTTGGCCAATTACATTTGGCAGCATACCACTACACTACATTCTATCTGTCCAAACTGTAACTTGTAAACTTACTTCAGGATGGCTAGATACAAAATCTTCCAGCTTTCCGTATTTTCTTTTGTAATCATGCCAGTGTAGAGGTGCAAGCATCTTGGCCAGTCTATTAGGGAGCTGTTTTTATATCATAAACAAAATAAAATACATGAGGTAAGCAGGGGAAAAGCCATCTTTCATAAAAAGCTGGAACTTTCACACTTAAAACAACAAATACTAACCGTTGAACTAATTCGAATTCGGCCAGCAGCTGGAATAGTGCGGACAATACATGCTAACAATGACCTTTCATCAAGAAGAGCAGTCTCTGGAGCCTTTGCAATTGTTGTTGAAGCTGTGGTGAATGCTTCAGACAAGACTGTATCAGAATTGTTCTGTATCATTTCACCAACAGAATGACTTGCAACAGATGATGCATCTGCAGCAGAACTTGCTTGCTCAGCTACTAATATTTGGCTTGCAGGTCTATCATTAGGTAATGTCACCGGATTCTGCTCCTGTAGAAAGAAAATTGTTAGCTCCAAGCCTCCAACCCTCTTCTGTAAAAGCATTACTCTAATTGTGTTTTACCCAGCACCAAAAAAACTGAAGTACTTGATAAATTCCTTAAAAGGCACTTCTAAAAAGGGAAAAAAAATGTTCCTTTGAAGTGATTGTTTTAAAAGAGAATAAGGGTGCATTTACATTTGAATGTCAATGGGTAAAGAACGCATTTTGAATAAAATTAAGGGTGGAAATGCCTTTTTATGCCAACTCCAATACAGCCTGATATTTTCAAAAATACCATGGTACTTCCCCAACATGCTTCAAAAGCATGCAGACTATTTGGAAGTTAATGTGTTCCTTAAGTAAGTAAAAAGTAAAAACACCCAAAATATTTTGATATCTTTGTAAATTTAAGATGAAACACAACCATCGTTTAAATAGTAGCATTTGACACCACACATCAATGAACTTAGTCTATTAAATGAAGAAAAACAAGAAAAGCATCAAACAGGGCAGAGAACTCCGAACAAACCTTCATTTCACCATTAGGTTTAAAAGAGTTCAATCTTAAGGCCTCGGAGAACTGTGAAGAAATCTGTTGTAAGCTTTGTTGGGAAGCAATAAGTTGATCTTTATCAACCGACTAAAGAACATCAGAAAAATTCAATTATTCATCAACATTATACACAAGTATTGGAAGTTATACAAAGTAAAAGAAAAAGAAAAAAAAAAGAATCATTAGGCATAATACCTGTGTCTCCCCCGTGGATGATGAGACCACAGTTTGTGCCTCCTGGCCTTGGTGGACATGAGCATCTAAATAGTCTCTAGGAAGAGTTTGCCCATTAACAGACATTTCATAATTAAACTTTGCATCTGATCTGATCAAATTTTGATCTGCTTGGGATGAGGAGGGATTATCCTGTATGGATACCTGCAAACCCTCTGAAACAGCCTGAAAAAACAAATATATTTAATCACCAAAGTTTATATTTTAAAAAATATAAAATAAGGTGCATATATGCAACAGTAGATACCTGTTGATTTTGCCACTGTTGCAGAGGTGACATTGTGGGCACTGGATGAAAATGTCCTACATGAGACTGAGGGACATGTGATGCAACAGAATTGGGCACTCCTTGTTGATGCATAACAAATGGGTGCAATGCAGTAACTTGACCAGGTGGGAGGTATGAGTGGGGGACAATCAGAGATGATGGAGCAATGGGGACACTATGAACTTGATCGGTCTAGAAATAACCACAAAAGTATTGTAAATGGGTAAGAAATGTCATTTTCCAATCCAGAGACAACATATCTATTGCATCTTACATATCAGGCAAAGAGCAAAGCCAAAAAGTATATCCACCATAACTTTCAAGCATTGCGCATATGAAACTTTCAGCACTACCAGTTTCATCCTCATAAATTATTATTCGTCAATCAAAAGATTCAATATTCCTATCTGAGATATATCTTAATCTTCAAATAAAACCATTACATAACGGGTATTGCATTTTCACTTTGAACCTCCTTGTCTGGGCACATAATTTTGAATCCACGACACAAGACAGAGCAAAACAACACAACCAATGTTCAGCTACTAAAAAAAGAGGTATTCAATAAGAAGGGAGAGTGAAGAGTGAAAGCCGTTTATTAAAAAAACAACTGAAATTAAGTATGTATATCAAAATATGAAATTGTTTAGATCAAAGCTTCCCATTAATGACATTAGCATCTGACCTTTTCTCTAAAGTTACACCTTTTAGAGGAGCAGATTCCCTTACATTTGATTTGAGATCATAATAATTTAACCAATACACGAGAGAATTTATACATACTACTCTATTGCTTTGATACCTGATGAAAACCCACATGACGCTTTACATAACAGTCATTCATACAAAATTTCTTAAAACGCATAGATTGGCATATAAGACAACATGTTGCACTAAAATTTCTGGGAATAAAATAAAGTAAAAAGATTAGCCGTTTATCTATCATTCATTAATTGAATCAAGCAACGCACCTGAATTGAAGGATTGCCTGAAGTTGAAAATTGGGGACCATTTTCTGAGTTCTCATTTGTAAGGAGACCATTATTTCCACCAGGAGCATTACCTCCATTCAAGTCAAACTGGCTTCCATTTTCCTGTCCATACTGAGCTACATTACTTTTTGAATTTACTTGGGACATTCGAGAGTCATCATTGTAAGTTCCAGTCCTCTCTCTTGCATCAGCCAGCTCAAGCTGTAACTGCTGAATAGCATGTAAATGAAGTCTCTCCATCTCTGCAAACTATACAAAACAGAAAAATAACATGCTTATAAAGCTCACCAGGTCAAATTATTTGAAAATAATTCAAAGATTCTACAAAACTTAATCACAACTATGAAATACATGGTGGGTATCTATTTCAAAACGGTGCAGACCGAAGCACGAATACAAAAGGACATACAATAATAGTGGGAGTAAAAAATGAAACTTTATCCTTGTAGCAGAAAAGAGATATAGATCAACCTGTCTCTGAAAACCCATCCAAAGCTGATTATACTGTTCTGTGCGCTCTCGCAATTCAGCCTGTAATGACTGGTTTGTTGTTGATTGGAAAACATCCATCTCACGAACACGAGTTATCCATGCTTGGGCCTCTCTAACCTGTTCCTCTTTAAACATAATTGTCTCCTGAGCAACCCTATTCTGAAAGGACGAAACATCGGAAGGCATGTAAGCCGATAAACTTTAAATAATTTTTATGGGAAAAATTATATAAATAAAAGCAGCCTACTTGTTCCTGCAACTCAATAAGTTGCCTATCTTTTTCTTGAATATGTTCTTGCAGATCATGTATTTGTTGTATATGCTGAGCTCTTTCAGCTTCTGAATGATCACGCTCCCTTCTGCAAAAGGATTTGCCCAATGAAACAAGTAGCGAAGCATAAAAGCAAAAATTCAAACATCATATAAATAAATTTGGATAAAAAAAAAACCTGAAGGATGCTAGTTCTTTGTTTTGCTCACGGAGAAGGTCTTGTTTAGCCCACGCCTAATGAAATAATTGAAGAGATTAGCATGCAAACAAAAAACTAAAATAAGATTGAGAAAACTAAAAGAAAAGAGTTAAGAAGCATTCAACAAACCGCTTCATTATCTAATTTTATATTATGTAGCTCTCTGTCTTTCTCTTCCATTTTCCTTTCCAGTTCATGAATTGCGTGCTCCCTTTCTAAAAGTTGCTCCTGCAAGGCCAGATAAATAGTTTTTAAAGCGACCAACAGTTCCTAACTAGTGGGAGCCAAAATTTAAAAGTACAGTAGCATAAGGATAAAGTACCCCTTTTAGACATCAGACTTTAACAGTTATGTCTACTACACAAACTATTACGCGTAAATAAAATTTTCATATTCCCCTAGGTGTATAAGGATTCAACTAAGCATCTAAAAGTGCGGTTTACTTGTAACACCTGAGGAAATGTTTGAATACACACCTGAAACTTGCTGGCATTGTTAGCGTGCTCCTTGAGTTGAGCATCAAAGTTGCTTCGTATTTCCATCATCTCAGATCTGGCAATTATTTGAGCTTTTAGTTCAATCTCCATTTGAAGTATTTCATGTCTTTGTCTAACAACAGTTTGGATCTGTTGCTGTAAGATATCATTGTCTAATGTTCCATCCATTGTCATCGAACAAAAATCAACATCCTGAGGCTCTCTTCCTTGCTGCACCTTGAAAAACAGTAAGAGATTATCTTCAGGATATAGATTCCTTAAAACCTAAAAGCAGCTTCTCACACCATCATCTTACCTCATATATGGTTCTCTCGTCTGATTGCCCTAGTTTTGGGTTTACAAACTCCTGCACCTCAAAAGATGTTTGTTATCAATCAAACACGTAAAAAATTAACAACAAACAAATTAAAGCACACCTAATGACACAATGGTAAGCTATCAAATATTCAGTACTTAAATATTCGGTAACCTTAAACTTCATAAACAAAAGTTTGAATTTGAAGTAGATTCAACTTAAAAATTGCAGTCAGACTATGGCCCTATTTGGATTAGCTTATTTTTGAGCTTATGCAAACAGCTTATGCAATTTTTTATGTATTATTATAAGTTTATCAAGATAGTTTATGATAAAATAGCTTATAAAAATACAATTTTCACTAGTTTGAACTTATAAAATAGCATAAAACTTAATTTATATTGCATAAGCTGTTTGCATAAGCTCAAAAATAAGCTAATCCAAACGGGTCCTATATTATTCAAACGGGTTTTGCGGTCCAAAAAAATTCATACTGCCTATAGAAAACCACCAATTACATTTTTTGCTCAGTCAACACAACTGAAACCGACAGGAACTGAAGACAGTAAAACTAGAATCTTACTTCAAACATCAGACACTTATATAATAGCAATGTCCAGGAAGATAAAGTAACAAAATTTAAGAAAACTCACAAACACTGAAGCTTAAAACGACAACAGAAAAAAGCATTGCTTAAGTAAAACGACACTAAACTCTTTACTCAAACGGAAAACCCTAATCCCAAATCAATGCCAAAAATTTGAAAATCGCGCGTTTATCTATGACACAGTTGAATCCACACTACCAAAATAACAACAATGTGAAGTGTTTCCATGTGAAATCAATACCTCATCGTCAGGGTTTCTTGCGGAATGATGATGTTCAGCAACAGCGCGCCATTCTTTCCTCGGCGGAGTTTGCAACTGAAGAGAAACGCCGCGAGCGGCAGCTGCTGCGGCGGCCGTGGCCTCCATTAAACAACAATAATCAACAGTGCCTTCACGCCAGAAGACAGTTGGTGAAGAAAACTCGAACCAGCAAAAAAGGGGAAAACAAAAACAAAAATAAATAGAAATGCAAAATCCCTAACCCTAGAAATTAAAATGGGGAAAAAAATCAAGAAAAAAAAAAGAAGCTCTGAAGTAAAGAGCGATGCGATTAGGGAAATGAGAGAGAAAATTGAGAGAGTGGAAAGTGAAGAGAAGGAATTGAAGAAGAAGGGTTTTGGGGATGGTGAGATACACCGGAAAGGAGAAAGATGATTGGTTGTGGTACGGTGCGAACGACGACGTTATATATATTGGGGCATTTTCACTTCCTAGTTATACTTACATGTCATGTTATCTTCTCACGCTATCTACAAGAGCGTGCATCACACTTTCTTTTCTTCTTTTGTTTTTTTTTTTTTTTTGATTTCTTTGGGCCATTTTTTCCGTAATGTCCATTTCGTAAGTTTTTTTAGTTACTTTTTGCACCCTGTATAATATGAAACCTTTAACTTACCAGTTACCACTAAATGCCCTGATTGATTCTCTTTGATGACATTTTAACATTTGAAAATGAAAACTTAGTTTCTATATTATTTTCTTCTAGAAATTCAAATATGCAATAGAAAAATTTAAAACTCATTTTCAAAACTAAAACATGTTGGGATAAAATTGGATTTATTGATTTTTTTTACTTATTATCAAAACATTTTTCCTAAAACTAAATAAAAAAATGGGTTTATTGTTTTTGTAAGAACAAAATAAGTTCAAAGTAATATATCGCTCATATAAGTTTTGATGATAATAAAATAAGTGAATAATTTGTGTTTAAGTGAGTATGTATGATAAACACTACCAATTTTATACGTAATGTGTATGTTGTTCACTTGTTTGTATACACATTTTATCCTTATAGCAAGTGATAAGAAGGTTATTATTTATATGTTGTTTTTATACACATTTTATATTTATTGCAAATGTTAGGAAAGATCGAACTTGCGAGGACTGTTTAAGAAAACTTTTTCTTTAAACACACAAAATAGCTTTTTAATTTGTGAGTAGGAAAGTAACCAAATAACATTTGAAGTTTTCAAAAGTAAATATTAAAAAGAGTTTGGATCAAAATCGGAAGATTGTTGGAATAATTATTCATTTAACGGTAAATAGTTTTTTCCATTGTAAAGTGAGCGAAATTTGTTTTACCCCATATTAAAAAAGTTATAAATACCCCCCACAACATGAAGATTTTATGTTTTAGACCGTGTAGACAAAACAAGACAGCTGATTGTGCAAGTATGCTTACGTGCCACTGACACGTGGAATATAATAAATTTTTCTTTATTTCTTACTGTCATGTCATTAAATTGGTTTTAAGAGATATTTTAAATAAAAAAATAAAAATCAAAAGGAAAAAGAAAGGAAAGGAAACAAAGAACACGGTCTTCTTCATTCGTGCCCTAGCCGAACGCGAAGAAGAGTGAGAAGAAACAGCTTTGAACGATTTCGGCCAAAACAATTCCGGAGCTGAACGGTACCTGCAAAAACGAAGATGGCGACCAAGTTTTCGGCAGTTAACGATGAAGAAGAAGAAGAAGAAGGAGAAGAAGATTGAGACGAAAGTTGCTTCTTCACCATCTTCTGTTAAGTAAGTGTCTATTTTCGAAAGATTCTCTGTTTTGTATGCTTTAATCATATGGCAGACTCTTTGTTTTGTGGTAGAGTTTGATTCTCAACCCTTTAGTCACATGTTTGCTCCATGTAAAACGATTTTTTTTTTGTAGGGTACAGTTGTTTGTATACTTTGTCAGTATGTGTGGAGTTTAAAAAATGGGGATCACGACACGTGTGTAACTAAAAAAAATTCTATTTTTTTTATTTTACAGCAAAAATCATAGGTTTAGTGTTATTTTTCACCATGAAGGTAAATTTATAAGGGAATACAACAATACTTTTTACATAAGTGGGGTTCAAACCATTATGTCTAATCAAAAAATTGAAGAATGAAATTTGTTAAAAATTATGAAATTGATTAAGGTTGGGTTATGAACAAAAGGTGGATTCTAGCGTAGGAGGCCATAGCATATCCCCTACTGGTAGGAGACCCAAAAACCTGTTATATTAGGTTGAACCGGTTACTTAAATAAATACCTTTTTGAAATTGAACACTTTAAATTCCAAGCTTATGTTCATTTCAATGATGTTGATTGTGTTTTTGACATTTTTTGTTGTTTTAGTTAAGTAATGATAATTTGCTCTGTTATTATATTTTATTATACAGATGTAGTTTTTCATTTCTAAGATCCACTATGTTAATCTACCATTAAGTTAAGTGTGACCTCTATGTAATGCTTATGTTTTATTAATGAATTTGTCCACGGTTTGATCAAGTTATATCTCTTTCTAATCTAATGCATGTCGTTGCAAATTAGCAAACAAAACTAATAACATTTTTATCCTTTTCGGGTTTAAAATATATCGAGATTCCGCCTAATAATAACATTATTATCCTTTTCGGTTTAAAATATATCGAGATTCCGGCTAATAATAATATTTTTATCCTTTCCGGTTTTAAATATATCGAGATCCCGCCTAATAATAACATTTTTATCCTTTCCGGTTTAAAATATATCGAGATTCCGCCTAATAATAACATTTTTATCCTTTCCGGGTTTAAAATATATCGAGATTCCGGCTAATAATAACATTTTTATCCTTTCCGGTTTTAAATATATCGAGATTCCGCCTAATAATATATATTATAGTCACACCGGGTTAAAATATACCGAGATTCTTACTAATAATATGTATTATAGTCATACCGGGTTAAAATATATGGGGATTCCAACTAATAATAGATATTATAGTCATACCGATTTAAAATATATCGAGATTCCTATTAATAATAGATATTATAGTCATACCAGGTTAAAATATATCGAGATTCATACTAATAATATATATTATAGTCATACCGGGTTAAAATATATCGAGATTCCTACTAATAATAGATATTTTAGTCATACCGGGTTAAAATATATGGGGATTCCAACTAATAATAGATATTATAGTCATACCGGTTTAAAATATATCCAGATTCCGCCTAATAATAACATTTTTATCCTTTCCGGTTTAAAATATATCGAGATTCCGCCTAATAATAACATTTTTATCCTTTCCGGTTTAAAATATATCGAGATTCCGCCTAATAATAACATTTTTATCCTTTTCGGTTTAAAACATATCGAGATTCCGCCTAATAATATATATTATAGTCACACCGGGTTAAAATATATCGAGATTCCTACTAATGATATATATTATAGTCATACAGGGTTAAAATATATGGGGATTCCAACTAATAATAGATATTATAGTCGTACCGGTTTAAAATATTTCGAGATTCCTATTAATAATAGATATTATAGTCATACCAGGTTAAAATATATCGAGATTCATACTAATAATATATATTATAGTCATACCGGGTTAAAATATACGGGGATTCCAACTAATAATAGATATTATAGTCATACCGGTTTAAAATATATCGAGATTCCTATTAATAATAGATATTATAGTAATACCAGGTTAAAATATATCGAGATTCATACTAATAATATATATTATAGTCATACCGGGTTAAAATATATCGAGATTCTTACTAATAATAGATATTTTAGTTATATCGGGTTATAAAATATATGGGGATTCCAACTAATAATAGATATTATAGTCATACCGGTTTAAAATATATCGAGATTCCTATTAATAATAGATATTATAGTCATACCAGGTTAAAATATATCGAGATTCATACTAATAATAAATATTATAATCATACCGATTTAAAATATATCGAGATTCCTATTAATAATAGATATTATAGTCATACCAGGTTAAAATATATCGAGATTCATACTAATAATATCAATAACAATTTAAGTTATAATTCTTTTAAATCTTTAAAAACCTTCAATTATGTTTAATATAATTTTTATTTGAATAAAACTATTATTTCAGTTAAATATTTTATCTTTAACAAAAACAAAATTGGAATTAAAAAATTATCCAAAACCTGCTAATGGACTGTAGCAAAAGGTTCCTGGTGCTTCATCCACTCCGTTCAATGCATTTTCAACACATCCTGTGGATAAAATCAAATCTCCTACTAGTAGGGGATATGTTTTGGCCTCCTACGCTAGAATTCGTCTGAACAAAATAGCTTTAGGGTTTGGACAAAATTTGTAGGTGATGATGAAATCTTTTTTGAAGTGCACAAAGATGATGACGCATATAACGCATTGAAGAGTAAAATAGTGTGCGCAAAGGGCACCAAGTGCACGTGAGAGAGTGCCATCGTGAACACTCAACAAGTGATTATCATGAAAATAAAATAGGTGCAAAGGAACACACCAAAGTGTTTATGCACGATCTTGTTATGCGTGAAGTCTACACTTATATACCTTGGGATGATTTGCATAAACGAAAGCAATTAAAATATACCAGAGGCCAAATAATGTGTTATTCTTTGATTACACATGAATGCAAATTAAAGCATTCAACTTCTATATAAAAAATGGACATGTTCTTAATTTCCTTTGGGAAATCGTATGCGAGTAAGCTCGAGCTTGACACAATACATCATACTTCATTTAATAAAAGAAAGAAAAGTATTGACCAAAAAAATACATAAGGGAAAATCATCTAAATCTATTTATATTACGCATTTCAATGGTGTTAATTAATAAAAAAAATTATAGCAATAATTTATTTATTATCTTTTTTTACTAAATTTTATTTATTGTTGTTGAGTTATAAAAAAATGATATAGTTTTATTACATGTCTTGTTTGCTCGAAAATTTTATAAATAGTTTTACATCAATATTATACAATTTTTATATTTTATTTAAAAGTATATAAAAATGCAAATATGTTAGGATGCAAAAGTATTGAATATCACATTTCTTCTGCTCTTTTAACCTAGTCTTCTCTTTCACTTCTTCTTGATCTTTCAAAAAAGAGTGATTTAGGATTAATTTAAGCATAAAATCATCCCTCCAAATTGTTCTTTTGCTCTATTTTTGTTAAATATTTATATTTCGGTTAAATCAGTGTGATTTTCATCTTTATATATATATATATATATATATATATATATATATATTTGTTGATTGTTTTAATTTTTTGACTTAGTGCAGTGTATTTTGTTTTTCTATCTTAGAGTGGAGTATTGTTGTTTCATCTTAGTGTGGTGTTCATTTGTTTCAGGTTGAAGAATTAAGTTAATTTTAATGCAGATCCAATCAATGACCACTACAAAAAAAACTGTGATTTAGCTTCAAATATTTTAGCGTCAGACCATTTCTTATGCTAATAGTGTCTGTTTAGTGTCCACAAATTCTGACACAATTGACTTTTTTTAAAATTTAATTTTTTTAATAAACTTTGCATCAGTGAAATGGACTCTATTGTGGACGCTAATGTTTTTAAAATATTTTTTTTACTAGCATCAACAGTTTTGGATGCTAAAAAATTTTAATTTTTTTAATTAGAGTCAACCAATTCCGAAGCTATAATTTTTCACCCAGTTTATTTTCACATTTGCCACACTTATTTTTACATTTCCCACCTTTAACAAAAACTTTCCATCTCAATAATCCCTTTCACTTTTGGCAACCCTAATTTCCTTCACAATAATCCCTTTCACTCATCACTCTAATCCATACGATAAAGAAAACAAATCTGAACCCTAAACTCATCTCTCTCATTTCCCTAAACTCATCACTCGTTCCCAGCTCGTCACTTTTGATCAACCCTCGTTCTCAGCCTGTCACTCTCGATCAACCCCCGTCCTTTTTATTTGAAAAGTCATCCTCATAATAGGACTAGCCAATTTCACTCCGAAATTCTTGAAAGAATCACCCAAACAATTGACACTACAACCATAGCGTGATTAGGTGTTTGGTTTGTAAATTTTCATGCTAATTGTAATTAGGTACATATTTGTAATATTGCTTGGTATTTCTAGTCTCAAAGGATCTGTTTATTGTAGGTAGTGGGTTTTGCACAGCTGGTAGCTTAGATTGTCAGGAAATAAAGGTGCAAATTGATGAGGTATTCATCTCAGGGTTAGAAGATTAGGCCATTTTGCTATTGGGCCTAAGCTATTTATTTTTGGACCCTAATCCAGTCCAATTTTTTACGTTTATACCGCTTCCAATAGTTAGCCATTTTCGTCAATTTTGTCACATATGACAGACGGTTTGTATATGTGGATAGATAACTGGACACTTGGAAACTTGGACACTTGGAAACTTGGACACATATATAGTTGAAACGGTGTTAGTGACAAAAGTAACGGAAATGAATAACTAATGCAAATGGTGAAAATTAGGAATGTTGACTACGGTCCGGCAAGTGCACCAGTCTGTCGTCGAGTAATAATTCACACTCTACGAGTAGAATGAGTTCGAATCCACATGGATCGTGCCGAAGCTTCATTAGCGTTATTTAAGTTTGTGATAGATTGCATTCACTTTGGGTTTTTGAAAAGGTTTTTATAAAATAAGCGTAATGCTTGCAGAAATATAAATTGCAAAATGTATAAATAAATAGATTCAAGAAATATAGAGGCTAGGTATGGTGGTTGGACTGCCTCCCTTCTTCATATTTGGCATGACCGGTGTATAACATAGTTACTTAGATTATGTTCGGCGGTGAATTATCCTTGTTGTAGTAATATCTTACTATTACACTATGTTTATTAAAGTTTCCATACGTCAACAACTAAGGTACCTACGAGAGCCTAACCTTGATGTGTCACATACCCTAATTACTAAGTGAGTTGTTTATAAACATGCATTATGCTCTTCACCAATTAACCTCTAGGTCCTAGTATCGGGCTATTCATCTTCTAAGTGCTCAGATCACACCTAGTGCATGATTCCTCCTCTAACCGCTCAGTTCATGACTAGTTCAGGATGTTACCGTCTCTATACACCTAGCATTATTTACTACGAGTTCCGTACCATATCAAGTCAAAACCTGATATCAATTCTATGGGCGTTCCCGCTTATCCGGCCAGATTACGAGATATGTTATTAAAGTGCGCGAAAGTAAATAACAAACATAATACTTTAAATATCATTTATTATAACTTAGACTCAATCACAGACTCCAAATATTCATAGGGGAGTTCATCTTCTCCACCACAACCTAAGGCATAAATTATAAAGACTACATATTTAAATTACAATAAAGAAATCATAACCTAAATACAAAAGCCTAAAGAAAACATACCTTGCTGAGTTAGTTTTCCCGTAAGGGGAGAAAACTATGCCCAATAGAGCTTCTCTGAACCTCTCCTTATTGTAGAGAGTGTTCTACTATTTCTGAATGAATAAAACAATGAATGGGAGGCTCTATTTATAGTTTTCGTAATGGGCCTCAGCAAGGCATCGTACTGCGATAAGCTCATCGCAATGCGATGTGAAGATTCAGTTCAATTTTATAACTGATCCTGTGCATTTCATCAGCTTGGACGACAAGTTACTCCATCGTGTTGTGATATACTCCATCGTGCTGCGATGCAAAGATTTTCTTCAAATTTATTGCTTCTGATTTCTTGGCGAACAAGCAGCTCCCATCGTGCTGCGATGGAATGCTGATTTTCTTCACTTTTTGGGGTTTTTCTTGTTTTTTTGCATCTTGGACTCTCTTGATGCTTTTTCCTGCTTTTGTAGGTTTTCCTTCGTATTTGGGTCTGTCTTGGTCATTTTACTACTAATAATAGTACTAAAAATACCGTAGAAATTCCTGTCATCACAACCCCAAACTTAAACTGTTGCTTGTCCTCAAGTAACATGCTGTCAGACAAGACCGTTAGAAAAACAAGAGATAAATAAAGATGTTAGGAATTTCACAACCTTTCTTATTTTTCAGCAATGGTACCGCTGATTTCTTACCGTCACGATCATGCTCAGTCCTGCTAGGCTCAAGAGGCGTCGATAGTAGCAAATCGGACAAATGACCGCAAGAGTCCATGTCCAACTTTTCTCTCTCTCACATTTGTGTTTTTCGCTCATTAATTGAAAGGGTTATCTCTCAATCATCGTACAACCTGCCATTTTACCATAGGCTTGCAAGAACTCTAAGCAACCGGTCAAAATTCAATACACATGCATTTTGGAGGTCTTTTTAGGGTTATAACGTGGCTTAGGTCAAGGTAGGACATTTTTGGGAATAGTAGGCTAAACATTGGAGTTTAATTCTACTTTGTTTTTCCTTTATGTGTGCGCAACCTTTGTTCCTTAGGGTGCATTTTTGTGTTGGTATCGGAAAATGAGAACCGGATGTGTCTTTGTGTGGTTCTTGTCTATCACTTTTTTGTGCCCTTTGACTCTTTTCATTTGCCCTTTGGCTCTTTCTTTTGCCCTTTGCCTCTTTCTTTTTCATTTATTTTTTTGAAGAGACTATTTTTTTAGGAAATTTTTGATGTTTTCCCGTCTCTTTTATTTCATTTTTTTTTCTTTTTGTAGTGATAGTTCTCCGTATACCCACCCCAAACTTAAACGGTGCTAGTTCCATGAGCAACCCCAAATTTATTTTGTTGTCAAGACTTTGAGAACTATTACCTAACTCCAAAGAGGGTAATTTCATTGTTTTTCTGGTCTATAGGCTTGTATCGTGGTTTGTCACCGAAACAAAAGGGATATATTTTTTTTACGGCTCAAAATTGGCTAGCAAAGGATATAATAATAAGGGTGGCTTGAAAAGGCTCTGGGTTATAACAAACAATTGCCTCAATGCATATAATATCAAACTAACCAGTCAACAAAGAATTAGAGCAAGTTCTAGAAAATAAACAAGTGCACGGTACTTTCATAGTAATTCGAAAGAAAGTGGTAATACCGTATGGAAATATTTGGCTCAAATCCTCACATGGCTTGGGTATAACTGAAGTTGAACACTTCTCTCACGGACACCAGCTTCATCACTCGTTTCTCTGTCTCCCGAAATTCGCACTTCGGAGCAATCACCTTTGGTTTTTCTGTATGAAGGTGTGAAATTCGTCTGATCAAGATTTATAACTTATTTCGCCGCAATCTTACCTATAACAGTTAGTCATGCACTAGATAATAAACAGCAAAGCAGTTATTTAATTTTTTATAAGTTTGAATAAGGGCTGTTGACAGATGAAGATGACATGCGGAATTCTAGGCATACATTATTGAATTGAAAAACTGAATTGAAAATACTGAATTGAAATTACTGAATTGAAATTACTGAATTAAAATACTTATCATTGGGTTGCCTCTTAAGCAGCGCTTGTTTAGCCTCTCATTAGCTTGAGTCATTTCCTCCATTACAGAGGATAGGTTCGCATGTCTCTTTCCTCTGTAGGAGCTTTCGCCTTAGCTCCTCCCTCTTTCTTGTTGCTTCTTTCATACTTCTCTGGGTTCTGTTTTTCTTTGAAGGTGGCAAAACAGAGTTGTCCATCATCTTCTGAAGATACTGTTTTTATGATGGACTTCCATTTGCCTTTCGGTGGATGTTCCTTCTTTTGTTCTTTTGGTGCAATAACCCAGTTTTTCTTTTCTCTTTCCTCTTTTCTCTCGGCAGCAGGCTTCTTAGAGGTGGCGTATTAACCCCAAACTTAGATTTTCTGGCCACCTTTCGGTTTCTACCCCATGCTTTGACCCATGTTGCTCGGATGTCCACTTCAGTGGTTAGCCTCTTCAATTTTTCAGTGAGTTCTTCGGGTACCTCCTCTTCCTGAGCTGTCTCTATCTCTAGCTGCGCCATTTCATTCTCCAGTTATGATATCTCTACTTTTACCTGTACTTCTTGATCTGGAGTCGGTGGTGTAGCTTTCATGTCTTTACACTCAAGCATGAAGCACACTTCCCTCTTGGTCTTGGAAGTTTTGATAGTTCTTTCCTCTGCTTCGCTTCTTAGAGTCAACTCGGCGAGTTCCACATTAATGAGTGCCCTGCTAGTTGCTAAGAATGGTCTTCCAAGGATAATGGGATGCTCTTCATCTTCTTGGATATCCAGGATCATGAAGTCTGCTGGAAATACCAGATCTTTGACTTTCACCAAGACATCCTTCATTAAGCCTTCTACATGAATAGTGGATTGATATGCTAATGTGAGTTCCCTTTTTGTATCTGCAATTGGTGTTATGAGTTTAAATTTCTCTGCCAGAGATAATGGCATTACATTCACACTTGAACCCACATCACATAATGCTTTGACTTCTGCTCCCTCAATTTGACAGAGTATGGTGACGCTTTCAGGATCTGTCTTCTTGAGTGGCAGGTATGGTTTCGCCGCTGGTTTGATTTTGTACTCTTCTAACTCACTTAAGTAATCATCATAGTAATTCTCCATGGTCATTCCCAGCGTAGCCTCGAACCATTCTTCGAACCGTTTTAGCTTTTGTTCATCGTACACATGCCCTGTGTTCATGTCTTTCAGCATTTTGCACTCCTCCTTTGGATTGTCCAACGTGTTACCTGCAATATCTTTAGAAACATGAGTACTTACCAGTTTAGAGAGTTGACCAATCTGGGTTTTAAGACTTTTTATCGTCGCCCCCTGGTTGGCTACTGTAGTCTGGATATTTTCAAAATTAGTTTTGCTCATGTTAGCAAATTTGTTGAGTAACTCTTCCAATGGAGACGGCTTTCTTGGTTGAGGTGCAGCTTGAGCCTGGTTCCCTGTCTGGTCCCAGCGTAAATTTGGGTGTTTGCTCCAACCTGGGTTGTAGTTGTTTCCCATGTAATTCACTTGCTCTTCGCTCCCTCCTGGCAAACAATGCCCATTAGGGTGATCTTCTAGGCATAAATCACAGACCCCTTCTACCTTTTTAACACTGGCTTCCTTCACAACTTTCTCTTTATCAGCAAGTTGCCTCCTTAGAAACTCGATCTCCACTTTGTAGGCAATCTCCTGGTCCACCTTCAGAATTCCAGGTGTCTTTTCAGCTCGATCGTGACTCATGTTGTATTCATTCTGGCACATCTGCTCAACCATATCCTTAGTCTCTACATAGGTCTTTACTTTGATGGACCCACCAGCTGAGGCATCTAGTATCATCTTGTGTTGCATCTTCATACCAGCAGTGAATAGTTGCATCTGCTCCATAGCACTAATGTTGTGGTTTGGACACCTTCTCATAAGTAGCTTGAACCGTTCATAAGCCTCGCACAACGTTTCAGTTTCATGCTGTTTGAAACTTAGAATCTCAGACTTTCTCTTCTGGAATAGTGTATGTGTGAAGAATCTTTCCAGGAACTTGTCTTCAAGCTCCTTCCATGTTGCAATCGTTCCCCTTGGCAAACATTGAAGTCAATCTTTAGCTGGACCTGAAAGAGAAAAAGCAAACAAACGCAGCTTCTTCTGGTCATCAGAAACGTTTTTCGTCACCTTCTGGATCTGACATGTCTCTGAAAACTTTGCAAGATGATCCCAGGGATCATTGTTGGCACGTCCGTCAAACTGGTTCTCCCGCAAACTTGTAAGAACATTACCCTTAATATCAATCTCCCATTGTAACTCTTTGCTCATCCCCCATGGCTTTGGTGGTAGGCTCTTCTTCTGTGTTAAGATTACTGGATTTTGCAAGCCTTTGTGCTCGCCTTCTTGCCAAGAACGTTCTTTCGGGCTCAGGATCGTACTTTAACTCCAGAATAGCTGTTATCAAGTACAACAAATGAATACCTTCAGTAGCACTGACAAATTAAATTATGAAACTATTTTTGGTTTGTCTCATGTGTCTTTGTCACCATGAAAATTCCCAGGTAAGTGAGGTAAATCACACCGGATCGCTTAAATACCAAGACTTATCCTTAGCCAGAATTTTCACAGATCAAATTCCACAATCGTCAACAAGATTTTTGAATTTTTTTTGTTTTTTTGTTTTTTTTTTTTTGTATTTTTGAATTTTTTTGACAAACTTAAATAAATCTAGTAAGGCTTTGTAAACACAATCCCCGGCAACGGCGCCAAAAACTTGACTACAGTCTGGCAAGTGCATCAGTCTGTCGTCAAGTAATAATTCACACTCTACGAGTATAATGAGTTCGAATCCACAGGGATCGTGCCGAAGCTACACTAGCGTTATTTAAGTTTGTGATAGATTGCATTCGCTTTGGGTTTTTGAAAAGGTTTTTATAAAATAAGCGTAATACTTGCAGAAATATAAATTGCAAAATGTATAATTAAATAGATTCAAGAAATATAGAGGCTAGGTATGGTGGTTGGACTCTCTCCCTTCTTCATATTTGGCATGACCGGTGTATAACATAGTTACTTAGATTATGTTCGGCAGTGAATTATCCTTGATGTAGTAATACCTTACTATTACACTATGTTTATTAAAGTTTCCCTACGTTAACAACTAAAGTACCTACGAGAGCCTAACCTTGATGTGTCACATACCCTAATTACTAAGTGAGTTGTTTATAAATATGCATTATGCTCTTCACCAATTAACCTCTAGGTCCTAGTATCGGGCTATTCATCTTCTAAGTGTTCAGATCACACCTAGTGCATGATTCCTCCTCTAACCGCTCAGTTCACGACTAGCTCAGGATGTTGCCGTCTCTATACACCTAGCATTATTTACTACGAGTTCCGGACCATATCAAGTCAAAACCTGATATCAATTCTATGGGCGTTCCCGCTTATCCGGCCAGATTACGAGATACGTTATTAAAGTGCGCGAAAGTAAATAACAAACATAATACTTTAAATATCATTTATTATAATTTAGACTCAATCACAGACTCCAAATATTCATAGGGGAGTTCATCTTCTCCACCACAACCTAAGGCATAAATTATAAAGACTACATATTTAAATTACAATGGAGAAATCATAACCTAAATACAAAAGCCTAAAGAAAACATACCTTGCTGAGTTAGTTTTTCCGTAAGGGGAGAAAACTATGCCCAATAGAGCTCCTCTGAACCTCTCCTTATAGTAGATAGTGTTATACTATTTCTGAATGAATAAAACAATTAATGGGAGGCTCTATTTATAGTTTTCGTAATGGGCCTCAGCAAGGCATCGTACTGCGATAAGCTCATCGCAGTGCGATGTGAAGATTCAGTTCAATTTTATAACTGATCATGTGCATTTCATCAGCTTGGGCGCCAAGTTACTCCATCGTGCTGCGATATACTCCATCGTGCTGCGATTCAAAGATTTTCTTCAGATTTATTGCTTCTGATTTCTTGGCGAACAAGCAGCTCCCATCGTGGCACGATGGGAGCCATCGTGCTGCGATGGAATGCTGATTTTCTTCACTTTTTGGGTTTTTTCTTGTCTTTTTGCATCTTGGGCTCTGTCTTGATGCTTTTTCCTGCTTTTGTAGGTTTTCCTTCGTATTTGGTCCTGTCTTGGTCATTTTACTACTAATAATAGTACTAAAAATATCGTAGAAATTCCTGTCATCAAATGTCAATTTCATCCGTAAATGGGGATCCCCGCGGATATTGCCCTATTTGGAGATCCGAAGTTGGGAAATTTTTTCCCGTGGGGATGGAGGAGAAAATGCCCCCGAATGATGTTTGGGGATGAGGACGTGATGACATAAATTTCTATGGTATTTTTAGTATAATTATTAGTAGTAAAATGACCAAGACAGGCCCAAATACGAAGAAAAACCTAAAAAAGCAGGAAAAAGCATCAAGACAAGGTCCAAGATGCCAAAAAACAAGAAAAATCCAAAAAGTGAAGAAAATGAGCATTCCATCGCAGCCCGATGTCTCCCATCGTGCCACGATGAGAGCTGTTTGCTGGCCAATAAAACAGAAGAATAAATCTGAAGAAAATCTGTTCATCGCAGCACGATATACCACATCGCAGCACGATGACATAACTTGGCGTCCAAGCTGATGAAATACACAAGATCAATTATAAAATTGAACTGAATCTTCACATCGCACTACGATGGCTCCATCGCAGTACGATGCCTTGCTGAGGCCCATTACGAAAACGATAAATAAAGCCTCCCTGTTATTGTTTAAATCATTCAGAAATAGTATAACACTCTCTAGTATAAGGAGAGGTTCAGAGGAGCTCTATTGGACATAGTTTTCTCCCCTTACGGGAAAACTAACTCAGCAAGGTATGTTTTATTTAGGCTTTTATGTTTAGGTTATAATTTCTTTATTGTAATTTAAATATGTATTCTTTTGTAATAATGCCTTAGGTTGTGGTGGAGAAGATGAACTCCCCAATGAATATTTGGAGTATGTGACTGAGTCTAAGTTATAATAAATGATATTTAAGTATTATGTTTGTTATTTACTTTCTTGCACTTTAATAACGTTTCTCGTAATCTGGCCAGATAAGCGGGAGCGCCCATAGAATTGATATTAAGTCTTAACTTAATATGGTCCGGAACTAGTAGTAAATAATGCTAGGTGTATAGAGAGGGTAACATCCTGAACTAGTCGTGAATGAGCGGTTAGAGGAGGAATCATGAACTAGGTGTGAGTTGAGCACTTAGAAGATGAACAACCCGATACTAGGATCTAGAGGTTAATTGGTGAAGGTAATAATGCATGTTTATAAACAACTCACTTAGTAATTAGGGTATGTGACACATCGAGGTTAGACTCTCGTAGGTACCTTAGTTATTAACGTAGGGAAACTTTAATAAACATAGAGTAACAGTAAGGTGTTACTACAACAAGGAAAAGTCACCGCCAAACAATAATCTGAATAACTATGTTATACACCGGTCATGCCAAATATGAAGAAGGGAGGGAGTCCAACCACCATACCTATCCCCTGTGTTTCTGAATCAATTATATTTATCTTTATATTTTCTGCAACGCATTACGCTATTTTTATGAAACCTTTTTCAAAAACCAAAGCGAATGCAAATTATACAAACTTAAATAACGCTAGCGAAGCTACGGCACGATCCCTGTGGATTCGAACTCATTTTATTCCGTAGAGTGTGAATTATTACTCGACGACAGACTGGTGCACTTGCCTGACCATAGTCAGGACGATATTTCATCCTCCGACCCGCGGAGACTCCATCCCCGAAAACTATTAAAATAACATTTATAATTTTATATTTAGATACTTTATAAATTATTTTTAATTATATTTTAACACAATATGTGTATACATTTGTTTATATATGATGCTTATAATTGTCACAAAACTCACAATAATATTTTAATATTTTTGTTTGTTTTATAATTAAACTTGAATAATTTTTTACAACTAGTTTGATTGAAAATAATAGAAATTAGATATTTTTATTAAAGTTGATGGATATCCGCGAGAACTGTGAGGATCCGCGGGGATGGGGATGGAGGAAGAATGCTCCCCGAAGCGGGGAATGAGGACGGGGATGAGGAATATTTTAGATGGTGGGGCAAGGAGTGGTAAAGTATCCTCCGGTCAATCCCCGCCCCGTTGACATCCCTAGTGAAAATGTAAGAGATCAAATTGATATTTTTTAAACGTAAGGGACCAAATTAAAACTTAAAATAAACGTAAAAGACCAAATTTATAGTTAAACCAAAAATAAATTAGTGTTGATCATTCACTACAAAAAAAAACCTCAACAAAATTCTAAAGTATTTATTGGCGGTTTCTGACCCTCAATAAGTTATTGGAAGAAAAAATCGCAAACAACTAAGGAAAATCGTCATAAAAAAAAGTACATTTGGTGGGATTAAACCGCTAGTAAGTTGTCCAAAAAAAAAAATAGTGGTTTAAATAAACCGCTAGGAAATTCGTTGACTGGAAAATAATACTTTGTGGCGGACTAAACAATTAGTAACTCATAATAGAGTCACAATTGCTATTTCAAACTCAAAACTTTGTTCTCTCTCAAAGCTTCATATGCACAGTCTATAAAAAAAAAAGCTTTATATGCACAATGTTCTCTGTAATTGTTCAAACACAACGTCGTCACCTCCCTTCAATGACAACAAACCACGACTTATATCCTTAATCAATATTGTAACAACGTCCTCACCTCCCTTCAATCACAGCAAACCACAACAATGGAACTTCATCTTGCTAATCAACGCGTCCATGAGACACAACCAGTGTTTTACCCTAAGGAACGACTTAATATGCTTTTTTCTGACGCTTGTCGTGGGTTACCGGGTCGATATGTTGTTTATGAAATTGAAGTTGATGGTGATGATGAGAATGAGATAGTGGTGGTTGTTGGATTTATTGAACAAAGTAATGAAAATGGATGGCGATAATGATGGAAATGAGATAATGGTGAGTGTGTATCATAGGAGTGGAAAAATGCATCAAATCTCAAAAAAATTTAGGTACATCACGCTTCAGAACTCAATTATTTTTGAAATATGCAAAAATAAAAAATCACTTAGTGGTGGTCCAATCTACTAATAAATATAAAAACTGCCCTTTCTACTTGATCGTACCTAGATCAGAAGGTTGAATCGATGGTCAGTTGCACGTCGTGGACGATGGAAGGACAACAGAGGGGGGTTTGTACCTGTAGGTGCTCTTACGCTCAGGTCAGTACAAGGCACAAAGAAAAGAGGTAAAGAGTGAGACTAGAATACCTGACTCCTCAGTAATGAGGAGTATTTATAAGCCCCCAGCGCGTGGCCAACGGTCTCCCTATTGGGTCAGTAGGTTTCTGCGTGGGAGCAGGAGAAACCTTTGTAGGTCCTCAGCCTAAGTCAAGCAGCTCCGCTTACAATGGGTAAGGGATGAGCTTGAATGATCATGGGACACATGCTCAGTAGAAGAGCAGACATGCTCGACACACGAGCACATGATAGAAAGCGTTAATTACATGGGGTTATGGTTGGTGACGTCATGCCCGGGTTTGGACCGTCCTTGACACCCGAGTGGATCTGGCCTGCTCGGATAATAGGCAGATCTAGGCCCAATCCAGAACACTACTTTTAGCAGTTTATTTTTTGGCTTTCTGCTAATAAATTGGCTATTCCTTCTCAACTACTTCGTGGTAGATTTTTCTGCCAATAAATTACACGCCATGTAGTTTATTGACATATATAATCTGCCAATAAATTTAAACTTAATTCTATTATTTGTTATTTATCACTAGGGTTGTGCAAAATAGATTTCCTAGCGCGGATTTCCTAACGAAACATGGTGCTAATAACAATGTTGTTTACTCTTCCATCACCAACCCGCCTGTGGGTTTGAACCTTCCCTTGCTAGCTGGCGTTAGTGGGACCTGGTTCCCGAGATAGTTTTTTTCTTTCCGTTTCTTTTTTTGATTTTTCCGTCTTGCACCCAAAAAAAAGTTTTTCATGATTAAGCAATCAAAAATAAAAATAAAAATATTAAGTAGATTTTTAATTAATTTAAAGCACTGAATGTAATATTTTTTAAATTATATTATCATTTTTTATTTCTTTTAACTATTGTATCAGGTTAGAGCACAACTTTTATTATTATTATTATTAAATACTAAATTCCGTGATTTGCTCTAGTCAACGTGGATGCATGGTCATAAATTTGGACCAGTATTGTTTTATTTTTAATTAGAATTTGTTTAACATGTATAATATTGAACATATTAAAGTAACTAAAAGTGGTAATTTTTTATTGAAAAACAATTATTATTTATTAAAAATATATTCATTTAATGTAATACACAAGTTCAAATACAAATTTACTATTTTAAATTTTTTAACATATACAAATTATATAATAGAAAAACTCTTTTGATAAACACTCCCTCTTCAAATAGAGATAGAAAAAGTACTATTTTTTTTTTAATAAAGTACTACTATCTCTTCTATCGTCAAGTTGTCAACCGGTAGACCATAATATAATAGAGAGAGAGAAAAAAAGTAAGTAGGGATGACAATTTACCCATATCCAGTGGGTACCCATAAAAAATACTCATAATGGGTAGGGTAAAAACCCGCATTTTGGGTATGGGCATGGGTATGGGTAATTACCCACAAAATTGAACGGGTATGGGTGCGGGTACGGGTACCTTAGTACCCACCCCATATACCCATATGATATCTATTTATTTATTTTAATTATATTATTATATAATAATATATGTAAACCAATTTTGAAAAATACAACATTATTATACTATTACACATTTTTAATAAAAAAATGTTTATTTATAATATAAAGCAAATATATCAACAAAGAAATAAACATTAGCATGATATTACTAATAATTTTGTTTATGATTTTCATGAGTCAACATTAAAACCTTTGAGTTTTTTTAATTATATTAAAATGATATGATATTTTATAATTGATCAACTTATTTTTAGCAAAAATGCGGGTAACGGGTACGGGTATGGGTACTTAGGTACCCAGAGGGTATGGGGACGGGGACAAAGATTGTCACCTACACGGGTATGAGGATGGGTACGGGTATTTTTTTAATGTGCGGGTATGGGGATGAAGACTATAGTACCCTACCCATACCCTACCCATTGCCATCCCTAAAAGGAAGCACACGACAACCATTTGCAAAACTACTTACATTTTTTTGAGTAAGAAAAAGAGAAATGTAATACATACTTTTGTAGTTACATATATAGTTTGAATTTGAATAAAATAGTGTAGTATAATCGGTGAACAGAGTTAAGCTTTGATTCATGGGATGTAAACTATTAAATTTTATTAATAAACATATTTATATATTATATGTAAGATGAGTAATAGAAAATGGTTTTGAGGTATTTGTGACTTAATTTAATTGATAGAGACATTATATTATATATGTAACTATGTAAGAGTTAAAGTTCAAACTCTAAATCATTCTATTTATTTATTTTAAAAATATGAAATTTTAACCACTAAAAAACTTGATAAAAAAAGGTTTATTGTAAACAAAAAAATGTTGAACTAATAAAAAATAGTGTTTTTTTGTCAAATAGCCTAGTGACTAGAAATTACACACTTAAGATGAACAAACGGGATGATTGGAGTTCGAACTTCAATTTCCTACATATATAATGCAATATCCAATCAATTGGTTATCTCTACTTCTGTTTGTTTTTATTTTCCATCTAGTAAGAAAATAAGAAATGGTTTGCAAAAAATTAATTCGTTGCATTAACTATGTACCACTAACTTTGAAATTTTGATACGTTACATTTTTAACATTTATCAAAATTAATTACAGTTTCTATTTTTCTTTGAACCTTAATTTGATTACCCAAAAGAATGTTTTTTTTTTTTACATAAGTAAAATCCTCTAAACACAACTATAGAAATTAAAGATTTGAGTATTGTAAGATTTAGGGTGCGTTTGTTTTAGATTTAAAAAAATGGATTTTTTCTTTGTATTTTTGAAAATGGATTTTGTTAAACCGTTTTTTAAAATATTATAAGTTTTTTTATATTTATTTTTTCTAAATTGAAACACTAATTTTGACATCATATAACATAAACATACATTATTGAAGAACAAAAGATAGTCAAAATCACAATTTTTTGAAAAAATTGTATTTCAAAAATGATTTTTATAAAAATCAATTTGAAATAGCTTCAAATTAAATGATTTTTTTGAAAATTTGATATCCAAATTTTTTTTCGATAACATGATGAAATGCCTAAAATGACATTTTAAGAATAACTATTCAAACCAAATTTTCATTTGAATCTTTTATAAAAAGTTTCTTTGTAAATTTTTTTAAAACAAAATTATGTAACACTATAAAATCTATTTTCAAAAAAATCCAAAACAAACGGGCCCTTAAATGAGTTGGAATTTCTCTTTAAAATCTTAGCTGAGTCTTGCAACAATCATGGAAAGTGGATCGAAGACTTTTCTAAATCATTAAGAGCTTGTAATGCATTTGTGGCTGAATTATGGGGTGTTATGAAAGGTCTGAGTTATGTTTGGAGATTGAGATTTCGTAATGTGAAATTTAATATGTAGATTGTCCCACACTAACGCTTCCGCGCAATAACTCTACCACCGAAGATCCTATTATAGGAATAGCGATTAAGGAAGGAGGAATCAATAGTGTTATGAGTTACTCCTTGTTAAAGAGATTCATCGTCTGCTTTCCTTTGAGTGAGAGGTGAAGATTTTACATTTCCATCGAGAAGCTAATCGGTGTGCGGATACATTGGCTAATATGCGATAATGCGATGCTCTTTGATTGAAAATGTGATTTTCTATTAAAAGTGCTCTAGCCAACTAATGCGAAGCTCTACTTCCCGATTAATTTCGTCTTAATTTTCTTTTTCTCTCGGGCTTATGCCCTCCTTATAATAAAAATACAATAAGAGTCTAAATTAAAAATTAAATTTAAAGTTTTGCTCAAGTTAGAAATAACATATGTTATCTAATTTAGGCGCAATTGAGCAGTCAAAAAAATGCTGTATCCAAGTGTTTTTTCCCCTGTGCTATATTACAATAAATGTAGTTCAACAACACAAACCCCACAATTTCAATGCCTGTGCCACTTCAAATAGGAAAGGAAATAGTAACCGTAACTAGACCACATTATTCACACACAAATGTCAAATCAAATGTTAATATGATGCCAAAAAAGAAATAAAGTTGTTTAAAAAAAAGAAAAAGTTACGGGGTTTTCTTTTCCTGGCAAAATCCTCGCATATTCCTCTGTCCTCCAAGGCTATATACTATGCTTTTATCTCATTACCTTTTTTGACATAAAAAGACATAATAAAAAAAATATTCCGGTATACATCTTATTTGGACATATATTAGGGTGCGTTTGATCTGCTAACAAATAGGGGACTGGACAGGACAACTTCTGTTGTACTGTGTTTGATTTGAAAACTGTCACTGGTACTGGACAAACTGGGGTCAAGGGACTGGACAAAATCAGATATTCTTGTCCCCCACTGAACCATGGGACAACTTTTTGTCCTCAGCACAACTTTTCTAAATCACCAAAATAACATTTTTTCTATCAAATATCATACAAGACAAAATTTGTTTAATATCGTAAATGTTTGTCATGTGCTGTTCTGCTTTGTACTGTCATGTACTGTCCTGTCCAGTACTTTTATTTTGCAGATCAAACGGACCCTCAGTGTACGACTGAGATGTACCATTTTAATAAGTCTAAAAATAATATTTAAAATATAAAAATTAATAAATATTATATGTGAACCTATTATAAATGTCCATATCAATAAATATACCGATACACGTTAAATCAAATATATTCCAAAAAATTCACCTTAAAAAAATATTCATTGTCAAAAAAAGAAAAATAGTCATTGTTTCCAAGCATGCACAAATTTCCAATTTTTATTTTATTTTTATAATAAAAAAACATGATTAACATTCTTCCTATTTTGTTTTTGTGTACACTTGACATTCGTCTTCCAAAGAGTTTTAATATTGTTCAATATCCAATGCCAAACTCAAACTTCAATCTGATTTTTTTTTCTTGTAAAATTAGAAGAAATCTGTTCAATTTTATTTAAATGTTTTTAGGTTTTTTATTTTTCTATTGACAAAATTAAACTATTCCCTATTGAATAATAAAATAAAGCTATTTTCTATTGAGTAAAAAAATGAAAGATTTCCTATTATGGCCTTTTAATTTTTCAATAATTTATACTGTGTATATACATTTATATAAAAATGAATTGAACAATAATTTTATAAAAAAAGAATTTTACAATAAAAATTAAGAATAAAAATTAATTTTAAAATCCTAAACTACAATTTCTAATTTTTTAAAAAATTAATTCTATAGAAAAAAAAACATAACATATAGAAATCAATTTTATAAAGAGCATTGCTATTTAGCATGAAATTTTTACACAAGAAATGCAAGAATTAACACATGGCAAAATCTTAAAGGATGATGTCATTTAATCTTCTTTTTTAGTGGAAAACATGAGTGGTTATGGATGTAATCAAGGGTGAGGATTTATTCTTCTCTTTCTTGCATCAAAAAATTCTTGCTAAATAGTATTTTCCTTTTATAAAACAATAAAGTGAGCTCATTGTTATTAGCCGATGTTATGGGGATAACTACCCCTAGAATCATCTCTTTGTAGTTTTTTTTTTTCCGGGCTTTGGCCCCTTTTAGTATCCAAAAAAAAAAAATACACACACACGAGTGACTCAACTCAAGATCCGAGTCCAACCAACGTAGGAAACAATTTATTTTCACACATAAATGAATACAGTTGGACCGTGTCTTATTTATTTTTTTATACTAATAAATCTTAAAAAGGAAATAAAAAACTTTCTCTCTCTATTACATTTCAAAATTTAATTCATTTAATTGCGTTATTATGTCTTAATAATTTTTCTTCTTCTTCTGCTGATACTACTATTTCTCTCTTTCTCTCTCTACTGTTTTTTTTTTCTCTCAATTTCTCCGGCGACATTTCTTCTTTCTTTCTCACATCTTTGACTTGCACCGATCACAATCCACTGTCGCCGACGACGACGACTTAACCAACCATGGGTCATTGCTGCAGCAAAATTGCTGTCGATAACGAAACAATCGCCACCGATCACAACAACAACAACCACAAACCACCTAATCACGCTCCATCACCTCTTTCTCAACCTATTTCCAGCGTCAGCGATGCTACTCCAGGAAGACAAACTCCGGCGACTTCGTTCTCCACAAGTCCTTTCAATAGTCCTCTTCCGGCAGGTTTGATGCCTTCTCCGGCTACTAAGACTCCAGGAAGGAAATTCAGGTGGCCACTTCCTCCACCGTCTCCGGCAAAGCCGATTATGGCGGCTTTGATGAGACGGCAGGGGAAGACTAAACCGAAAGATGGACCTATACCAGAGGAACAAGGAGGAGAAGGTGGTGGAGATGGAGAGAGAACGTTGGATAAGAGCTTTGGTTATGGGAAGAATTTTGGGGCGAAATTTGAGCTTGGTAAGGAAGTTGGTCGAGGGCATTTTGGTCATACTTGTTGGGCTAAAGGGAAGAAAGGTGAACTTAAGGGAGTATCAGTTGCTGTGAAAATCATAACCAAAGCTAAGGTGAAAAAAATTAAGATCATAAATTTTATATTTTTATAATTTTATAAATTTGGTTTTTATGATGATGATGATGAATGATGATTAATTCAAAGTCAATTGTTAAGATCATTTGATGCGTGTTTAGTACTCTAGTCTTGGTCAATGAATTCAAGATTAATTGTTGACTTTTGTGACTATGTTAATTTTGATTTTGATTTTGATTTTTTGATGATTGAATTGAATTTTGTGTTACTTTGGTAAATTTTGATTAGTGTTTGTTTATGTTTTTGGTTTTGAATTTGGAAGCTAAGCTAAGTTTGGCAGTCAAGTTATGTTCTTTGGAAAACTATGATACCAAATTTGAATTTTTTTTCGATGTTTAGTTGATATATTTGGAATGGATAACATAGCAATACCATTAATAATACACTATGGATAATGGTAGTATTGTTTTGCAAAGAAGTTTGAAATGGTTATACTTTTATTGCTGATGTTAGATGTTGCTTTCTACAGTATTAAGACAACCTTTGTCATTGACATTTTCTAAATTAATGCTGGTTTAGGTAGTCAATAGCGGCTGCTGTAGAGGTGTCACCTAGCATAGCAGCCCCTTGGGGTTATATGAAACCCCACTACGCTGTACTTTTTAGTAACGGCTGTAGGGTGATGCAACGGCCGTTACAATGAAGCTCCCCTAAAAACCCGAACATGCAACTAACTCTGATTTTTTTTCTTCTTTTGTCGATGATGATAGCTTTAAAATTGAAGCTTCAATCGAAAGTCAATTTTTAAGATTATTGATGTGTTTTTACTTGGGAGTTCAAGGTGGTATGCATGTTTAGTACTCTTGGTCAATTCAGGATCAATTGTTGAATTTTGTGAGCATTTTGATGATTTAACTAAATTTTGTGTTACGTTGGTAAGTTTTAGTGGTAAATGTAATATGTGATTAGAGATTGCTATTTTTTTGAATTTGGAAGCTCAATTTAACAGTCAAGCACTCTTTGATAAGCTATGATACTGATACCAAATTTGAATTTGTTTCAACTTTAGTCCATATATTCTGAATGGATACCATACCAATCCGATAATGGAACTTAGTAAGGTAGTAACATTTGTTAATGGTAATGTTTTGCAATGAAGTTCCAAGTTATTTTATTGGTAATGTTAAATGTTCCTTTCCTGTTTTTAGTATTAAACTAACCTTTGTGATTTCCATTTTCAAAGTTAATGTTGGTCTCAGTAGTCCATGGTGGCTGCTATAGTGGTGTTGTGTAGCATAGCAGCCCTTAGGGGTTATGCGAAACCCTACTGCGTTGCATTTATTAGTAGCAGCCGTTACAATGAAGCTCTCATAAAAACATGAACATGCCACTAACTTATAGTCAGTCCTTTTTTTTTAATATTTTTTTTTGGTATTTTACTCTAAAACTTATTTGATTTAAATTGGGCTTGAATATGGGTAACAAAGAACTGTAATTATTAGTCATGAATACCAGAACATGTCTTTTACTTTACGTATTCTCCTATTTTTGGTCTTTTATATGTGTATGGGAATTATTATGATATAAATTTCTTGTTTTGTTACATTAAATTTCAATGTAACGGCCGTATTGCTATCCGTTGTACCGCTACAGCATTTTGGGGGTTGGCCCCCACACTCCACTATCCACCATTACATAGATGCTGATACGATATAAAGGAAAATGCTTGAAAACCTGTTTTTCCAATCAAATTCATAAGTACCCAAAGCCAAACATTACATGATTAATTATGCCATATAATGCTTCTTTTAAAAGGGAAACCATGGGGGAAAAGTGACGGTGGCAAAGAAATTTGTCTGCAACTGGTTCTTAATCTCTGGTTTGGTTTCTTGGGAGCATCACAATAAATTGTTGAGATTAGGGTGGCAAAAATGTTGGAGTTACTATGTGACTAGAAAATCACGGCTCTTAAAAAAGCCTGCCGCAAATACTTCACAAATGCACGGCGAGGTTGCTTACAGTAGACTCCAAAAGGGTCCAACCCTTCCCTATAACATGCTATGGTGGGAGCTTTGTAGCACTGGTTGGCAAAAACTAAGAAAAATGTGAAGTTGTAATCTCTATAGCAAGGGCAAGCAATTGCAATTTGTGGCTTATGTTTAAGTTATTCTGCATACAGGGATTATGATTTTCCAAAAAGATTTTTTTTGGTTCTATTGATGGGCAATTGTTTGCGACTTTGCCTAGTGAAACTCATTGGTCATATCCCCTTTTACCATAACAAGGATGGTTGAAACCGTTCAAGTTACTAGTTTGTTATTTGACAAAAGCTGTTTCATGCACCTGGTTAAATCATTAGTAATCATATTGGTGTTTAGTTGTAGACGAAAGAATTCATATACCGAAGTTGGGTATTTATTATTGTTTTTCACGTCCATTATGAACTGAATTGGAGTGCAGCATATATGCTTAATAACAAAAAGTAAGAGGAAAATTGAGATCATGGAGAAAGGGAATAAACAGCACCATTCTTATTGACGATTGATGAAAATTACCAGAATTCTATCTTTATTGCAAGTCCTATAGGCATTTGACAATTTTGAACTTTCATTTTAGCTACCTGGCTTCTGGTTGATGATGTTTCTAGGAAGAGCGTGAGCAAAAGCTGACCCTATACTCCTGCAGCTTTTCATTATTCTCTAAACAGTCAAATTGGAGTCTGAGAGTAAATTTTAATTTGGGATGGGGAAATTGCATATTGTGATGCTATGGTTTTTGCTTCTATTCTTTTTATGACATATATCAATGTGAATCGAGTTTTGATTATCACGTTTTTTTGGATCTCGCATTGCAATTTTTGCTTGCAGATGTTTATTACGATTAACTGATTTTCGTATGGCAGATGACTTCGGCAATAGCAATTGAAGATGTGAGGAGGGAGGTGAAAATGTTGAAGGCCTTATCTGGACATAAGAATTTGGTCAAGTTTTATGATGCATTTGAGGATGTGAACAACGTCTACATTGTGATGGAGTATGTATAGAAACAATTATATCAGAAAATTGCTTTCAGGCTTGATAGGATTTTATTCATATTTTGATCTATTGGTAGTTTGTGTTCTCATGTAGTTATTGGGTGAAAAAGGACTTCATAAATGCATAGAACTTTTAAATTAGTCATTTATCCCGAATTAATGAGATATTCTTGTTCTTATCAGGTTGTGTGAGGGCGGAGAATTACTGGACAGAATTCTAGATAGGTAAAACCTAAAGATTGTTTTTTATTTATACTATCTGTTACTTTGTTGTCCCTCCATACTTGCAAAAGTTCGGTATATAAATAACATGATTGTAATTGGATTCAGTTGATGTTAATTTTTATAATGTAGAGGTGGAAGATACACAGAGGAAGATGCCAAAGTTATTCTTCTACAAATTCTGAATGTAGTTGCCTTTTGTCATCTTCAGGGAGTTGTTCACCGCGATCTAAAACCAGAGGTATATTATATGGCACTGTGAAGTTTGAACTACTTATGTTACTTGGTCACACCTTTCACTGCACAGGGAATTTTGTTTGTATCATTACCTCTCTTATTTATAACTTGTAATCTAATGCTTTACCTACTTTGCAGAATTTTCTTTTTGTCTCAAAAGATGAGGATGCTGTTTTGAAAGTTATTGACTTTGGTCTATCTGATTTTGTTAGGCCAGGTAATATGATTGAATTGACCTAGCTATATTCAGTATCTGATTGTATGATAAATCATATCCTAGATTCCTAGTTACTAACTTTCTTGTATTTAACTTTCTTCTTAGTTTTAGCTTCAGCATATTGAATTCACACATTCAAATCGCCGAATAAAATATCATATGTTTTGTTCCATATGGTCTGACACTTTCAGATTTTTTGGGATATCCACACAGCTGTACAACGGAAGAATTGTGATATTTTACCATATCACAATTTCGTGATTGAAATAATTGCAGTAGTTGTGTTGTGAAATTAAGAACTCAACACGCTTAAAACTTTTTAATATCTTCCATCTGCTTGAAATATCTGATACGTATCTTATCATTGATATAATATCTTTAAATACCTTTTTAAAAGAGGTACGCTATTTGAACTTAAAAAAACTGACAACATATTTGACAACGTATATCTTTGTCTCAATCTCTCTACTATTTTTTACTTTCTACACTTGCACATATTTAAAAAATATAAACAGAGATGTTAATGGAAACAAAATTTTACTGGTTTATATGAATTTGAGGACTTGCATTAATTCTTGGTTTAGGATTGCCTCCATTGTTCAAAATTAAGCATTTATCAAACTTTCTGCCTTATAATCATTGCCTTTCTTCAATTGATTTTTGCACTGATAGTACTGACTTGTTATAAACATGCAGATCAACGCCTCAATGATATTGTTGGTAGTGCCTACTATGTTGCACCTGAAGTGCTCCACAGATCTTATAGTGTTGAAGGAGACTTATGGAGTATTGGAGTTATAACTTACATATTGTTATGTGGAAGTAGACCGTTTTGGGCACGGTCTGAATCAGGAATTTTCCGGTCTGTGTTAAGAGCAAATCCTAACTTTGATGATTCACCTTGGCCATCAATATCACCAGAAGCTAAAGACTTTGTGAAGAGACTTTTGAACAAAGACCACAGGAAAAGAATGACTGCTGCTCAAGCTCTATGTATGGTTCATTTGATTGTTTGTATTGATATTTCTTTGACACACAAACACTCCTAGATATTATTCCGTGATTTGTAATACTAAAATTACCTCAATATGTGCAGCTCACCCATGGTTGAGAGATGAAAAAAATGCCATTCCTTTAGATATTTTGATTTACAAGTTAGTCAAGTCATATGTGCGTGCCTCACCTTTGAAGCGTGCGGCGTTGAAGGTAGTCACCTATTATGCTACCATTAGTACAATGCGTCTTTTATCTGACAATGGAAGAAGAGTAATGTTTTCCTTTTCTTTATATCAATGCAGGCTCTCTCAAAAGCATTGCCAGATGATGATCTTACCTACCTTAGAGCACAATTTAGCCTTTTGGAACCTAGAGATGGTTTTGTTTCGCTGGAGAATTTCAGAGTTGTAAGTGCACGGTTTTTGCAAATTTATTTCCTCTATTACATTAAGATGTGTTATTAAACAATCATTATTATCTGTTAACCCTATTTAGTGTAAATATGTTATGCTCATCTACTAAATTTGTTAAATTAGTCTTTTATGGTTTAAACTTTAAACTTTGTAGTTGGTTTATTTTCTATTTTTTCCCCCAATCGCTAAACCGAAATTAATCAAATTATAATAAATTCAGGCTCTCATGAAAAATGCAACTGATGCCATGAAGGAAGCAAGGGTCCCTGACATTCTAAATTTGGTAAGTCATATTTGTTGTGATTAGATGTTTTTTGTTTTTCTTCCAACTTCATCCATTTGCTCAAAACCTATTTTGTACCATGTCTTGATTGATTCATAGAATAATAAACTGAAAACAAGCAGTAACATAATATTGTGGGGTACTGTGATATTGAGTTAAATCATGTATAACCTTTAATTCGGCTCATTTTCTTGACTACTGTATTTAATGAAAATAGGAAGTTACTATAGTTTGTTTATCTTAAAATCGGGTATTGGGTCTAACTCAACCCTACAAAACCGGCTTTTAAGGTGATGATTGCCTCTACATTATAAACTCATATTCAGGCCATCTCACATTCGATGTGAGACTTTTTAACACACCCCCTCATGCCCAACACTATTGGGCTTGGTGCGTGGATATAAACAATGGGTGGCCCGATGGCGGAATCCTGATAGCAAGTGGCCCAATGGATTTTGTAAGGTTGAGTTAGACCCAATATCTAATTCTAAGAGTTTATACTTTATAGTAAAAATGATCAGATGGTACCACCATGATCATATTTGGATTGTAACGTTTACTGAACTGATACAGCTTTTGTTATTTTTCTTAATGAAATGTATTTTTTTTTTCTTTGAATGCAAATGTAATATAAAATATCTGAAATGCGTGTTTCTTGAAATAAGATGGATCCGCTCTCCTATAAAAAATTGGACTTCGAAGAGTTTTGCGCTGCTGCAATCAGTGTATACCAGCTGGAAGTTCATCCAGATTGGGATAAAATTGCCACTGCAGCTTTTGATTATTTTGACGAGGAAGGGAACCGTGTCATTTCACTCGAGGAGTTGGCTCAGGTTTGCACATTCTTTCTACGAGCGCACCTACCTACTTGTGTTAATTAATTTTGTCTTAAAATCTATGAAACAACTCACCTAACACTCTGAAATATTGTGTTCTACAGGAGATGAATTTGGGTCCTTCTGCTTACGCTTTAATGGGTGATTGGATCAGAAAATCCGATGGAAAACTCAGCTTGGTTGGATATACAAAGTATTTGCATGGTGTCACAATTCGTTCAAATACAAGACACAGATAGCTATGATGATTAAAAGGAGATTTTATTATATTTATTGAAATTAGTTTGTGTTCTTTTCTTTTTAAATTTAAATTGAAATATTTTCTTTTTGAATTTGAATTGAAAGGAAAAATGGTACAAAGGGTCTAAGCAAATTATTTTTTTGGGGACTTTGGGGATTGTATGGTATTATCATGGAAAAGTAGAGGTAGCTAACATATTGTTTTGTTCCTCATGTGATTTGTGGTGCAAAGTAAAAATTCTCCCATTTTACTTGTGAGCATAAAATGCAACTTGCTTTCTTATAAGATTTCGTGTGAAGATTAAAAAGACTCTTACTTTGTTTTGTTTTATTTCACAAGAATATTGTGGTAGAGAAAATGCGGTAGTTAACACTTGACATGGGCCATGTTCTTACATAACTTGAGGAATTATGTGTAAGTAATTGGTCTAAATCCATGTTTAAAACGATAGATTATTCTTTGTAGCACACTGGTCAAAATTCAAAAGAAAAGAGACGCGCTTAATATTATGCTTCTTGCTCATGAATGAATGAATTAAAGAGAGAATATGTTGTGACATAAGTGGTGTGAGGATGATTGGGTCTATGTCTCTTCTTAATCATTTGGTCCAAAGTTCGATTATAATTGGTGCCTAAGTGGTGGTGCGTATGAAAATAATATTTGTATGTAAAATTGAGTGAACATATTCAAATAATGAAATTGTTAATTAAAGAGTGCAATTAGAAATGACAAAAAATCCTTCCGTTTCTAATTATAAGTACTTTGAGAGAACAAGTTTGTCCTTAATTTTAAGGTCGTTTTTAAATTCTGACATAACATTATTTAATGCTAACCAATTAGAATTGATACATATCAATAATGTACCGGTACATGTTCAAATAAGATGTGTATTGAAGTGTTCACCTAATTATAAATACTTCTATATAGAAAGAGTAAGCTTTGTCCCGTGAGCTTAGCTCAGTTGGCAAGAACATTGCATTATATAAGTTCAAACTTCGATCATCCCACTTATCCAATTTAAGGGTGAAATTTTTTTTTGGTATAATAAGAGTGAAATTTCTAACCACTAGAATACTTGATAAAAAAAACAGTAAGTTAACATATATTTTTAGATAAGTTTATTCAATAGGTCGATTATTGTAAAATGGAGAGTACTAAATATAAAACTAAAATAAGCAATTCCACACAAAAAAAATGTTAGTTAACATAATTTAATTTTCTAAATATAATAACAAAAATATAACTGTATTTTCTAAATTATCATTTGTCATTATTTAATTTTCTATAAAAATTTGTTTCATTTGAACATCAATTAATGGATTACATGTTTTTTCTTTGAAGAGTTACATCAAATATATTTGATCCTGAGGCGTCAAGTAGTGAACCATCAAGGTTAAAGTTGGTAGAGTACCTACAAACATTTTGGCGCTCACTTCCTTATAAGATCATAAAATGAAAGATTTTTGGTTCCATATCTTGAGATATTGGACATCATATCATTAAAGCGTGCTAATAGACAATGCCCTTCAATGTTGTGCTCTAAATGAACATTAAGGTTGCTTCGACTTACGATTGTGACTCTTGATGTTAAGATATCTAATGGGTCTATTGAACCTATCTATGTGTTTCTAACCGGTCAACGGTAGCGAGCATGAGCCTCAGCTCATTCTAGCATAATATTAAAATTAGTTGACTTTTTTCTCAATTAGTTTACATTTTTTTTACAGAAATTTTACATTTTATTATTTATTAATAAATTGACATTTTTTAATTGAATGTATCAAACATGATTTGTGTTCAAAATAAGAAGATTTGTACGTTTTTTGTATATTGGAGGCACCAATATGGAGGAAGAAAGTATTGACATGGTTTCCTTCAACAACACCAAAAACGTATTGACATTATATTTGTCCCAAAAGTAGCGTTGAATCGCAGACTCAAATGTAGTAAAGGGTAAAGAATGACAAATAATTGCAAGTTAAAATTTAAAACACCAATTCAGCTTTGTCATCAATATTAGTAGTATTTTAAAAGTTTGAATGGGTCTGAATTTGATGAAAAATACGTTACGTTGAAATTAATTTTTTAAATAAACAAAATGGTCTGTAGAACGTGGTGGATTAGTTGTCAAAGGCTGGATTGATTGCCGAAACAAGAAAAAAGCTGCTGTTTAGTGAAGGCACGATTCATATTGGAATTGGACTATCTATGTATGAAGACTCTCTCAACAAACATAAAAAATATTAGAATAATTCTTTTTTCTAATAATAGCTTATGATGGATAGTTATGAACTTATATTTATCAAATAAAGAAATACTTCATCCGTTTCTTTTTAATTGTCTTTTATTATCATATTTAACGTTTTTATTTAATTGTTCTTTTTTTGTATTTTATGGATATAATTTGTCAATTATACCATTTGTCAATTGCTTTTATCTTTTACTATAAAACCAATTAATGCTATATATTTGGAAAACTATTTTTTTTTGGTACATAACATATTAATTTTTTTTTACATAATATATTAAATTTATTGGAAAGAGAAAGTGTGGACAAAAAAAAAAGGAATTTATTGATAGATTAAAACAAAGGTATAATAGGAAGATAACATGCAAAAATACATTTCCTTAATTTTGTGTTATCATTCTAAAAAGACAATTAAAAAGAAACAGAGAGAGTATATTTTTATTTTAGTGTATAAATTATTGCTCTCATCAAGTTAGTTCTTTCTTGGATATTTTTTAAAATGATCAGAGATGATGATATATAGTTTAGAAATTAACTTGCTAGATTGAGAATAATTCATCAAAAGGAAAAAAAAAGGGTAGAGAGTAATTATTTAGATATGAAAATGCAGGTTAATTTATTCAATTTTATTTTAATTATCACTGGTTTATTTTTGTCTTATAATGTTAGCTAGAGGTGTTGAGATTCCTTGCTTAATTCCTCAGTTAATATTGTACATGTTAAAACAATGAAAATAGTAATTTTTTATTAAAAAATAATAGTAATTATTTATTAAAATTTATATATTTGCATATACAAATTTACTATTTTGAATTTCTTAATATGTGCAAATTTATACATGATAAAAAAAATCTTTATATAGATATATATTCAAAAAGTTTCTTACTAGAAAAAAATATACAAAAAGTTCCATATAGAGGTAAATGTGCTAAGGCTCCGTTTAGATTGATGGAATACAATGGAATGGAGCGGAGCGAAATAAAATATAATATAATGTTTCAATAATGTTTCAATTTGAAACATTATATTATATTTTATTCCGCTCCGCTCCATTCCATTGTATTCCATCAATCCAAACGGAGCCTTAGAGTCCGTTTGTTATACCTTTTTTTTTTAAAAAAATCACTTATTTAAAAAAACTAATCACTTTTAAGAATATTACGCCCGTTTGTTATAGATTTTAAAAATAATTAGAATCTAAAAATAATCTAAAAATTGCTAAAAATGAGAAGCTAAAAATAGTAGCTTCTTAAAAAATAGATTTTTTTTAGAGGAAAGAGAAAACAATGGTCAAAACAAAAGGTGGAGATGTTTTTATCCAAAAATATCCTTACATAAATTTTAATATTCCAAAAATATCCTTATAAAAGTAATTTTTATCGAGGTAAACAAACAAAAAATAGTTTCTAATTTTTGTAAAATCTCTAAAAAATAATCTCTAAATGATTTAAGGTCAATATCACTTATTTTTTAACTATAACAAACGGGCTCTTAATCAAGGTCAAAGTGATGAAAAATATCGGAATTTATTCACAGGGGACTATTAGTACATTAATTTAGAGACGGTTTGTTATAGTTTTTTTTTTTTTTTTTTTAATAAAAATAACCACTTTTTAAAATATTGTATATGTTTGTTACAACTTTTTAAAATAATCATAATCTAAAAATAATCAAAAAACGGCTAAAAATGAGAAGCTGATAAAAGTAACTTCTCAAATAATAAATTTTTTTAGAGGAGAGAGAAAACAAGTGTTTATTTTGTAATTAAAAAAAATCACTTTTACATGTTGTATCCAAACAATTTAAAAATTATTTTACTAAAAAAATGATATATATATTACAATAAACAAACATATAATAAATTCTATTTTTCTATAAAATCTCTAAAAACTAATCTCTAAATTATTTAACATTAAAACCACTTATTTAACATTAGTCAAATTTTAGATTATCAAAATTAACTTTTACCAAAAAAGGTAGAATGTTAATACAATATTCCCTCTGATCCTTTTTACAGGGAACACTTTGAAAAAATCACACAGATCAATAGAGATAATTTTTCTTATTAATACTTCTAAATTTTTATGTTCTATTTCAAAACTAACCTTGAACTAGCATAAGGAATATGTCTCTCTAATTAATGCACCAACATCGGAATAGATTATTTGATTTTATTTAATAAGTGTACAAATTTGATGCCAACTTTTTTTTTATGAAAGTTTTTTATGAGCTGACTTTTATTTATTTATTTGATAAAACTTTATGTGCTGACTTGGGTTATACTATCTCTTAGCAAACCGAAAAATTGAATGAAGAAATAGGCCAACAGAAAAATAAGATTTTTTTTAGGCTACCTCCACTATTCTATATATATGATTTTTTAAAAGCAAATTGATGACAGCCAACAACCTCAAAAAACTGAGTATCTTTGTAAGATTAGCATTTTTTAACATAATGATTGGTTTAGAAAATATATTCATAGTCAAGATCACACCCATATTTATTCGGAGGAAAATGTGAAGGCCAAGCCACTACCCAACGTGGTTGTTGACGTAATGATGATGAATAAATTAATCTGTTGATTAATACATAAGGAAATTAATTAGAAATTACTAGGTCTTACTACTAGTAAGAATTAATTAATCAAATCACATTGCTTAATTTGATTTTCCGGAAGCAAAAGCATAGAGGACAAATGTTATGACTTAATGGGTCGATGCATACACGCCAAGTGTGTTTGTGTTTGAAGTTAAACCACAACTATCCCACACCAAACTTGCTACCATATTCCTTATCATAAAACCCCACCACTAAGAAACCAAAGGCAAAGCTAGCTAGCAAGTAGATCTATTTTTTTTTTAAACAACTAAAATCAATTAACGACATAAATAACAGAAAAACAAAGCCACAAACGTTGTTTCGTCCTTTTCCCAAGTCCATGTCTTCCTTAATTATATGATATAACATTATATATTAGATTTTGTTCTCAACAATAAATTGATTTAAGTGATAAAATTGATAACCTCTTAAATCTTAAATATGTATATGGTTAATGCTTTTATTTCTAAATTGTGTATGAAAAAATTTAGTTGAGAGAAAAAATTCATCTTATATGTCAAATAAAATTTGTAGAGATTAATTGATCTATTTTTACACATGCATCAAATCAAATAATATTATATATAGTGTCACTTTAATAGGCTTGTTTATAAAATATCTCAACAAATACTTATATATTATTATTTAATTGAATGCATTTGCAAAACGTCAAACACACAAATTAAATTTGTACTCCATTTATATATTAGATTTCTTAAAGTTAATCTTTCTTTTGCGTAGGGCCAAACTAAAAGGCAAAAAAAGAAAGAAAGTCTATGTTTATCTTTATTCTAAATTCCTACCGTGTCTTTCACGCTAGAAGCAACTTCCAACAAATTAACAGCTATCTATTTTTATTTTATTAGTATTAAGAACCACTCTCTACTTTAATGCATTCACATATCAATATGGAATTTATTTTGATACAATCATCGTAAGATTGAAATTACAACGAAAGAGAATGATATACACACACATTATTATTTTTATACAATGATCATAAGATTGAAATTTATTTAAAAAAAATCATATTAAATTAAAATTACAAAGAAAGAAAAATTACATACACACGCATGAATATTATTATTCACATAACAATATGATTCTCTTAAACTTTTTTTCCATTGATATCAATCAATTATGCCCAAACATAATCTAAAAATCAAGATCCAACATTTTTGTTACTAAAATCATATCAACACCATTGGAAAGTGAGAGAAACAAAAGAAAAAAATACATAAAATTGTCATGTATACATAGTAATTTGCTCAAACTATATTGAATCAAACTTTAAAGCACCAAGCATGGTGATGGTGGTGAGATTTCTCCATATCAATCTTTCCTTGAACCGTTCGAAACTGTTCGACTTGGCAAGGAATGGTGATAGGTCCTTTTTGCTTGAATCCATATTCTTCTTCAGATTCTTTCAACAATTGCATGAACAATGGATGATTGATGTAAACCAATGGGATTACAAATTTTTGTTGCTCTTCTCCTTGACCAACCATAACAGCTAAATATCCTTTTGGAATGTCCTTATTTTTTTCATGATGGTGATGAAAATTGAGACGAGGAATGTGTAAATGAAAACTCAAGTGGTGGTGATGATGATTACCACTAATTATCCCCATAATTAAGAACAAAAAAGGAATATTAAACCAAGAAGAAAAACAATAACAAGTGTATTGAACCTCAAGTAGTGGTTAAACAATTGTTTTGGGAGATTTTTTGTTACAAGAAAACACGAGAGAAAGGCCAAGGATCAGAAGATGATATAGTAAGATTAAAGAGAGTTAAGGAAGAGTCGGTGAGTGATCTTGGGATATTGCTCATGATAAATTGAAAACAAAATACATAACAAAAAAAATGAATGATGAGGAAGGAATGAAGACTTGGTTAGAGTATATATAGAAGGAAAAGGTGAGATTAGGTTAGGGTGTACAAATATTGATGTTGGTGTGAAAAGGGTGTATTTTTGTTGTAGTGGGTCATTAATATTTTAATATATTTTATTTTGGTATTATACTATTTTTTAATAGTATAAAATATCATGATGATGATGAGGATGATTCTAGGGTTTGCTTACGGTGTACACAAAGATTTGTTCTAGATAGAGAAATAATTCCAAAAAATTAGGAAAGTCGTATGCATCTTTAATTTACTTTAAGATTGAGATCAAGCGACCATTTTATTACTATCATTATTTTGAAGGGTGATATTGATCATACACGCGTCTAACTTGTATGGGGTAGTTAACTAGGGAAGAATATATTCAGTGGAGTTAAATTATGCTAAGTAATTGTTTTTAATTTTTGACTCACATATGGAAATTTGAATTTGTAAGGGAAGGTTAGCATGAATTTGCAGGATACACACATGAAAAGCTATGAAGCCCCGATACGCGACACGATACGGATACGATACGATACCGATACGCCGATACGTGAAAATTTTAAAAAATTCATATCCGATACTGGCGCGATACGTTATTTAAAAATTAATTTTAAAATTAAATATATAAATGCACAATAATATTAATAATGATAATTTTTTTTTGAAAGACAAAATTATTATAATTATTATTATTATAAACGCCAATAGTTTATTGTACAAAGAGTACACACAAGCCAATTAACTTGCACAAGAGCAAAACAGTTTGAGGCTCAACATACAAGGGTTCATCAGTCCTAACTAAAGACATATAATAGCTCAAAAAACATATAATAGTCATGACATCAAGCCTCTTCAACAAGTTCATCTTGTAGCAATATCAGACAATTATATAGGTCCTGCAGCTGACCAATTAAAAGCATAAAGCATTCATTCTTATACTAGAATTTTGGGACAAACCCAAATACTTAAACAACCTGTTATATAGTAGGACACCATAGTGACTTCAGAACAGTGACAAAGACAAAAAATACTAATTATAATAAATTAAAATCATTAATACTAAGTTAAGTATTTGTGTTTCATTAATATTGTCCTAAAAAATAATGATCACCAGTACATTTTAAGTTATACATCTTAAGTATTATACAACATCATTAGTACTATACAAAAAAAGACATTGTTAGTTACTCGTGTAACAACATAATAGTTTGACATTCACTAGGAACTTATTCTGTCGGATATTATTTTTTATTTAAAAATAAATATTTAACCGATACTTTTCCGATACGAGTATCGGGAAGTATCGGACGCGTATCGGATATTATTTTTTTATTTAAAAATAAAGATTTAACCGATACTCTTCCGATACGAGTATCGGGACGTATCGGAAGAGTATCGGTATCGGGTGCGTATCGGACACGATACTTCACCAATTTTAGAGTATCGGGGCTTCAGAGATGAAAAGAGTCACAATTTGAATTGAATTAATAGCCTGTTTGGAGCCTTAAAAAAAAGTCAGTTTGGAGAAAATAGCTTACAAAAATACTACTATCTTTTTTAATAAAAATTTATAAATTAACATAAAATTTTATTTATTTGCATAAATTATTTTCACAATTTAAAAAAAAAAAAATTCAAACAACCTTAAATACTAATAGTAGTAACATTCAAATGCTCTCTATCAAAAAAGTAACATTCAAATGCTTGAGTGGAGATAAATTTTTTTTTGGTACAATAGATAAATTATATTTTAAATAAATAATTTTAATGAAATAATTTTTGTTAAAAAATCAACTCAAAATGTACTACTATTGACTAATATTTATTAAAACCATTCTAATATTATTTTTAACTTCTAACTGATTTTGTCGGTAGCATATTTATGTTTCCTCATTGTTGCAATTTCATCTAGGGGAAATTCTAATATGGGCACAAACCCAAATAATTTCCTCTTAGGCACACTCACATTATAGGTAAAAAATTAAAGAAAAAATAATTAAAGTGATGTTGATTGATTTGATCATTTTATTTTTCTTTTAATTTTATTTACTTATGAGTGTGTGCCTAAATGTGAGGTGTTGGTGTTATGCCCAACCAAGACTTTCTCCTCATCTCATCTCATTTGACTTGTTTTCTTTTATTTTTCATTGGAAAAAATTTTCCAAAATATATTATGGAATATTATTATTGCTTTCATCCATCCAATCATAACCAACGGTAGAGATTGTTTAAGGTTGATTTAATTTATGATTTGAACCATCCAGTCTTCGATCAACAATTAATTGATATTCATTACTGCGTGCTATTGAGTCATTCTCTTACAACATAAAATCATGATCACTCCATCCAGTGGCGGAGCCAGAAACAATATTAAACCTGTGCATAATTTTAACCGTAAATACACAGATGTTTATTGGTATAAGGTTTTCGGATCGGGGTTCATCCATATCCGACCGTTTTTAACTAATAATATATATTATTTATATACTAAAATTATAATAAAAGTAATTAATTTTAAGGATTTAATCTAAATATTTGATTCATAATAACTACATAAATAAAAGTCATAAACTCCCCACAATCCTACATATGAAATAAAGTAGAATTACAACATATTTTGCATATTTCAGATTAACACAAAAGCAATCAAACATATTTTTTTTAGTATTTTTTTGGGTTATATTTAAGCATGAGGTAAAAAATTAAAATAAAAAAAAACAATAATAATATATTTTTTTTACTATAAACAAAGTTGATATTTTTAGTATTTTTAATAATGTATATAAACAAATAAAAGAAAATGAAGTAAAAAAATAAAGGGAGAAAGTGGGAGTTGAACCCAAGACCTCTACATGCTCAACCAAAAAAAAGGCCACTGGACCAACACGCTGTTGGAACAAAAGAGGTTCTGACATGACCTAATTAAGTTTTGATGATAACAAAAGTATTAATGTACAATAGGGTATACTAATTATTTAATCCAAGTGTGCAGATATACAAGTTAATTTTTATATTCATTGGAAGCACATTGGAAGCTCTGATATGTCAAAGCAAACTCTGATCAGAACTTGAAGACATCAGAAGATGCATATATGTTTCATCAGAGGATGCAAGTGTTTCTCATCAGAAGATGCATATCAGACTCTGATAAGAGCAGTGAGAGCCGTTTTGTCAGAAGAACATTCTCTGCATCAATGATTATACTCTGACATTCCAAATGCTGATAGAATCAATCTTATCCACAGAATAGTGACGTTTGTACTATTGTACGAACTCTTTACCTGATTTGGATAAAACGTTTTCTCCAAGATTGATCGCATACAAGGTTACCTGATTTAGATATCAAAGGTACTATCTACAGCTGACGCAATCTCACCGCATCAAATTCAAATCAAACACGCTCCACCCTCATCTATAAATTGGAGCAAGTTTGAAGCTTTGGGATACGACACTTGAACAATTTGAAAATAGCTGTTACTCTGCTAAAAACATCCTAAAGCACAAAACTGCAAATACAACTTGAACTCATATTCAAAATCCAAGACTCCAGCTTCAGCTTCTGTTAATTCATTAGTTGAACCTTAGAATTTTATATTAAGATTCTAGGTTAAGTCTTGTATCAAAAGTTGTATTTATTTTGTAACTGAACATTGATCTTTATATCAATTGTTCAGACTCTGTTTTTTTCTAAACTTGTGATTTGAAGTCTCTTGCCTGCGTGCTTGAGCATTAGGAAGTCTCTTGTTTGTATACTTGAGCATTGGAAGTCTCTTGCTTGTGTGCTTGAGCAATTGTAATCTTTGGTGATTATAGTGAACTCTCTTGGAAGTACAAGAGGACTGGACGTACTCTCGGTTTGTGAGGGGAACCAGTATAAAAATCTCTGTCTCTATCTTTCTCTCTTTCTCTCTACCTTCAAAGTTATTCTTGATTGTGTTTTGTTTTCTAAACTGCTGCAAACTCTGATAAGTTTTTCATAACTTAGAAGAAAATTTTAAACTACCCAAAACACAATTCAACCCCTCCCTTCTTGTGTTTTTCACACCTTCAATTGGCATCAAGAGCCCGGTTCTGTTTTCTAATCACTTAACAGTGAAACAGTTTCTAGTTGAAAAACACTATGACTGAAGGAACTCCAAGTGTGAGCATGAAAGCAGTTCCTCATGACTATGATGTTGAGGACAAGTCAAGCAACAAGGCACCAAAGTTTAATGGAGATGCTTCTACCTTTTCCTGGTGGAAAGATAGAATCTACAGTCATCTTATTGGTTTAGATGATGAGCTTTGGGACCTAGTTGAAGAAGGGGTAACTTTCCAAGGACTAGATGAAAAGGGAAGGCTATCTGTTGAAGAAAGAAAGAAGTTCACTCCTACAGACAAGAAGCTTTACAAGAAACATCACAAGGTTAAGGATCTTCTCATTGGGTGTATAACTCATGATGAGTACCTCAAGATTACAGACAAATCCACTGCCAAGAGCATCTATGACTCCTTGTGTTCCACATATGAAGGGAACAAACAGGTTCAAGAGGCAAAGGCTACTCTTTTGATCCAACAGTATGAACTCTTTAGAATGAAGGATGATGAGAATATTGAATCAATGTATTCTAGATTCAAAATTCTTGTGGCTGGTCTCCAAGTTCTGAAGAGAAGTTATACAACCTCTGATCATGTAAGGAAGATTTTGAGAAGCTTACCTTCAAGGTGGAGGCCTAAGGTAACAGCTATCCAAGAAGCTAAAGATTTGGACAAACTTGGCTTGGAAGAATTGATAAGTTCACTCATGAGTCATCAGATTGAACTATCTTCTGATGAGCCTCAGAAGAAGCTAAAATCTGTGGCTTTGCCATCTATTTCAGTTTCATCTAAGGCTCTGAAAGCCAAAGTTGTAGAATCTGAAGCAGAGGAATCTTCCATAGATAATCAAGAGGAATGATCAGATGATGATTTCTTTGTACTCTTGTCCAAAAACTTTCAAAAGTGGTCACTAAGGAAGGGCAAAAATTTTCAAGGCGGAGGATCTGGATCAAGAAACAACACCAGCAAAGAGAAGAAGGATGACACAAAAAATTGTTTCAATTGTCATAAGCCTGGACACTTCATGGCTGATTGTCCTGAACTCAACTCCAAGGGTAAAGGAAGAAAGAGTATGATCAAGAACAAAGCCAAGAAGAGTCTGATGGCAACATGGGAGGATATTAATGAACTATCTGAGGATGAAGACTCTGAGGAAGCAAACCTAGCGCTTATGGCCATTGGTGAGTCAGACAATGAAAATGATTTAGAGTCTGATACTGACGACATTGATGAGGTAATATCTAAAATGTCTAATACTCAAATGACCAAAGCTTTGAAAGATGTAATGGTGAAGTACATGGAAAAATTGAGTGAGTTAGATTTTTGCAAACAAAAAATGAAGCTCCTCAATGAAAATCTCACCCAGAATCAAGCAAACTATCAAAAATCTCTTAAAACAATTAAGGTGCTTGAGACTGGATGCAGAACATGTCACAAACCTTATGACGAGTATGAAATCTCTCTACAAGAGTTTGTGCACCATAACATAGATAGGACTAGGGTAACTTCTGTAATTCATGGTGGACTTAGCAACTATTATAAAAGACAAGGACTTGGTTCTCTTACATGTCCTGATGTTGGAAAATTAAGTAAACCTGTCCTGTTGAGCAAGTCACCATCAGAATCTTATTCAAACTTTACTAAGGGTACATCAGAACCTCTGACTGTGTCTGGTACTCTTGTGAGCTTGGAACCACAAGATAAGGTATCAGAAGATAACTCATCATCTGAACCTAAGTCTTCTAAAACTCAGGTTCCCCTCACATCAGTACCCATGTCTACTCAAGTTAAAGCTGTCAAAGTACCAAAGCCTGTTGATAAGCAGGGCACTAGAACTTCTAAAGCAAACTTGGTAACTGGTTCTCTGACACACTCAAGAGGAAAGTCTCAGAGACAACATAAGCCTAAACATTTTTTTAAAGGCTCTGTTGACTCCAGATCTTCTGAGTATTCTAACAAGAAGAATAAGATTCTCAAAACTAACCAAAAAGGACCCATCAGAGTATGGGTACCAAAATCTGAAATAGTGTATGCTGCAGGTATGCACCCAAAGAAGAAAAGAAAGCTCATGGTATCTGGACTCTGGCTGCTCACGTCACATGACAGGAGACAAGCTCTTATTCCACACCCTGAATCAGCAAGAGGGAGGAACAGTAGGGTTTGGTGGCAACCAGAAGGGAAGGATCATTGGTATAGGTACAGTTGGTAATTCTTCTTTGTCAATTTCTGATGTTTGGTTAGTAGATGGACTACATCATAATTTACTTAGCATAAGTCAATTGTGTGATAGTAATTATGATGTTATGTTTAATAAGGATTCATGTACTGTAATTAGAAACTCTGATCAATCCATTGTTTTTAAGGGAAATAGAAAAGACAATGTGTACAAAGTAAATTTTTCTGATTTAAAGGAACAACAAGTGCTTTGTCTTTTGACACTGAGTGATGAAAAATGGATCTGGCATAAAAGATTGGGTCATGCTAACTGGAGATTAATTTCTAAGCTTAGCAAGGACAATCTTGTCAGAGGCCTTGTCATACCTCAATTTTTGACCTAAGATCCCACCATTTTTTATTATATTGATTTTCGTCGCATTTTCTTTCGAATATGTGACTTAGCTCATTTGGTAGTAATGAGAGTGTACAAAAATTGGGAGTATAAGGTCTCAGATTCAAATCTCACCTTTATCATCTTTTTGCAATTTCTTTCTTTTTCTAACTCTATTTTTATTCTTATTCAAAAATCACAAAAAAATAATATTTAATTGTAATTTTCATTTTTTATTAGTTTTTAATTTAAATAGTTAACATTGTGAATAAGAAAGAAAAGTCAAACAAAATAAAAAGGGAAGAATCTCACAATTATGACAAATCAAACTCAAAGAGGAAGATCCTCATTCACTCATAAACCACACTCAATTCACATAATCTCCTTCCAAAATTAATCAATCAACATTGATTTCAAAACTTAATTCTAATTTTAATTCTAATTCTATATACACTTAAACCTTTGCATTGTGAAAGAGAGGGAGGACACACATAGACTCCAAGTCAAAAAAAACCAAAAAACCAAAGAAGAAAAGAAACAGGGGCTTCACGCCTCTTTCTTCTTCCTCCTCACCACCACATAGCCATCATCATCATCATCATCATCATCATCATAACTATTCATTCTTCAATTTCTACAACACAAATAATCACACATAATCACCGTCATCAACCTTAATCATGCTCACTTTCATTAACAAACACCAATCCCTCATAACATCCAATCATTACCATTAATCACCATCTCTAAACTTTCAATATCAAAAACCAAAAAAAACTCAAAGTCATCAACACCATAACCATCTCTAACCACCATTACCAATCCATTCAAAATACCATTCTCAATTAAAACCAAACCAAAAACAAAATAGAAACAAAGCAAGAACGAGAAAGAAAGGGAAGGGTTTCGCCGTCCTCGAATCCGAACCATCACTAGAGAACCACTGAACTGGAACAAAGAACCACCGTACGTGCAAAGCTTCCTCCACCGCGATCTCGCCACCAGATTCGCCGGGTAACCCTCTCACGGGTCACCTCTTTCTCGGTCCAGTTCTTATTTCCTCATTCACGTGTGTTTTGGTATTCTGCCTTCATTCTATTTTTGTTTTTTGTTTCATCTTTGTTTTTATTTTATTTAGTTCTTTGTCCATTTATTTAATTGTGTTGTTTATTTTTATTTCATTTGTGCCAATTGGACTGTTTGTCATGGATTCCATAGCCACTTAACTTATTTGCACCCTTTAGTTTAACAAAAAAATGCAATCGAAATAAAAAGTTTATCAAGTTTTTTTTTGATTAATTTGATGTACCAAAAATATCATTTTTTTTAATTTAGTTTAATTTAGTAAAATTGTATTTAATTAACAACTTTTCACAAAGTAAAATTGGATTAAAGAGGGATTGGCGGATGTACATCCGCATGTCTCTCGAACGATCGGGGGCTTAGCGTGACGCTTTGTCGACAGTCGTTCATCTTCCCAAATATTAAAATCAACTCAACCCATCAAATTAATTTTTTTTTTCTTCTTGCCTCCGTGCAATTCAAATCAAATACAAATCATTTTCACAAATAAAATCAACCAACACACAAACATTTTTTACAAAGAACTACGTAGCTTTGATTTTCCCATTGCACTCGGGAATACGTAGGAGCGGGATCCAACAACCGTCAAGCACACAAATAAAAAAACTAACTTTTTCCTCTCCTGTAAATAACTCTAATAATTAACAAAAAGCAAGCAATCTTCAAAATACACTTTTTAACCCTTAACTAATTAGGAGGTTCCCGTTGAGTACAACGAATGTGAGGGTGCTAATACCTTCCCTTTGCATAATCAACTCCCGAACTCGGATATGGTCGCGATGACCTTTCCTTTCCATCCTTCAAGGGTTTTATCGACGTTTCCCTTTTAATAAAAAATTTCGGTGGCGACTCTGTGTCATTCCGAGTGTCAATACGCTCGGGCATTTTTCGCGGCGCGACAGCTGGCGACTCCGCTGGGGACATCTTAGAGAGTTAAGCCTATCCTTGTTAGTTTTATGGTTAAGTTTTATTTGATTGTTTGCTCGCTTTCTTTTTATTTTATGTTATTTTATTTTTCTTTCTATTTTGCTTTTACGCTTTATTTATATATTATTTGTATATATATCAATTGTGAGGGTTTACTATTTGAGTGAAGCTCTATACCCGAGCTTGAGAAAAAATATAAGCATAAGTTAGGAGTTGTGTAGTATGGACTTATGGGATGTACATCCCAATGAGTGGTATACAAAGACTTCGCCTAGAGTGGATCTGTCCAAAAGTTTGTCCGGAATTGGCTAGCCCATAAGCTTGACAAAAATTTGGAATATGGTCAATGACTCTAGGAACCTTTTTAGAACCCAATAATTTCATTTAAGGGAGACCCTTGAGAGACCTCACCACGAGGTGGCTAGCCCAATCTGGTGAGGAATCTCATGTGGGTTCGTGACCTTAGTTGTCACCTTAAACAAACAAAAATCATAGAACCTACATGTGAGGGGATTGGGTAAAAACACTTAGAACCACCCTACTTTAGGGAACCCTCCTATATAGATTATTCTATCATCTTTCCCATAATACATCATGCATCCAAGAAAAACCTTTTTCCATTAATTTCCAAAAGACTTAGAGGGATGACATTGTAAACACCATATATTTTGTCAGACTTATTTTGAAAAGTGATCCTTCATGATGTTCACAATTGCCTTATCACCTCAAAGTCCTTTGAAAATCAAAATATAAAAAAAAAACCGTCTCTTTTACATAATATATCATGCATCATACTGCATTCATAAGTCTCAAAATCGAGTCTCATATATTTTTCTCTCTCTCTCTCTCTTTGCCATAGTCAAGGGAAAAGTGGCCCGACGTATCCATTACAAATCTACTCGTACCTACGGCACTCGATCAAACATAAGAAAGAAGATGGATCAACTTGAGCAAGAGAATCAAGCGCTTCGTGAAGAAGTAACATCCATGAAGGTCGAGATAGAGAAGCTAACTGCTATGATGGCTACTGTGTTGGCCACTCAGGCTCAGCCATCGGTCCCTCAGCTCGCCGACACTTCTTTGGTTCAGTCGACTTCAACTGTACCTACTAGCACTCCTCAGCATACTATGCTCGAAGGTTACCCATGGGGCATGCCACAACATGTGTTTAGTGAAGGATTTCGACCCACAGTTTTTGAAATCCAGGCCTCTATTACTCAGCAAGCAGTACCTACTCCTCAGCCCGGCATGTCATTTCCTCAAGCTACGGTGACCTATTCAGCACCTCTGATCCACACCAATCTGCAAGATCATGGACCTATCTTTCATTCTGAAAGTGTAGGAGGGTTTGATAGAGTGGATGACTTACAAGACAAATACAATGAAATGCACCGAGAAATGAGGGCTCTCCGTGGAAAAGAATTGTTTGGTCAAAATGCGCATGAACTCTGTTTGGTTCCTAATGTTGTGATTCCGCATAAATTCAAGGTCCCAGACTTTGAGAAGTATAAGGGAAACACTTGCCCTAGAGCTCATCTAGTGATGTATGCGAGAAAGATGTCAACTCAGACCGACAATGACAAGCTACTCATCCACTATTTTCAGGACAGTTTGACTGGTGCCGCACTAAGGTGGTACATGGACCTAGATAGTACTGATGTCTGCACCTTTAATGACCTGGCCAGTGCATTCATTCGGCAATACAACTACAATTCATACTTGGCTCCAGATAGGGACGAACTTCGGGCTTTGGCTCAAAGAGAAAAAGAGTCTTTCAAAGAGTATGCACAACGGTGGAGAGAACTAGCTGCACAAATCCGTCCGCCTTTGGAGGAAAAAGAGTTGACCAAGTTGTTCCTCAACACTCTCAGCCCATTTTATTACAAGAAGATGGTCGCCAGCGCGCCAAACAATTTTACCGATATGGTAGGAATGGGAATGCGTCTCGAGGAAGGAGTCCGAGAAGGACGTTTGGTGAATGAGAATGCCCCGGCTAACAGTGCAAAGAAGTTTGGCAATAATTTTCAGAAAAAGAAAGAGCCAGAGGTTGGCATGCTGACAAATGGAGGACCCCAGTCAAGATATGCAGTTTACCCACATGTTGTTGCTATCTCACCTATTCCTCAACAACCCTCTAATCAGCCAAATCGTACTCAAAGAACTCAATCCTTTGACCCTATACCAATGAAGTACGCTGATCTGCTTCCTGCTCTTCTCGCAAAGAACCTGGTCCAAACCAAACCACCTCCTCCTGTACCAGAAAGACTGCCTGCTTGGTACCGTACTGACCTCACATGTGCTTTCCACCATGGAGCACCGGGACATGATGTTGAACACTGTTATGCTCTTAAGAAAGAGGTTCAAAACTTGCTCCGTGCCAACTTGTTATCCTTTAGAGATTCAAACTCTGATTAACCGTTTGTCGAACCATGGGTCCTCTGTCAATATGATTCAACATTATCAAGGAAGCTCATCCATAGGAACACTAGGCCTTTCATTTAAAACTGTAATTTCCTTCTTGCCAAGTATTTGTTTGCTTTTTAAAATTGTACCTTTTGATTAGTTTTAATAAAATGAGCATGCATGTTTTCGGAATTCATCAATTCATATTCACTCTTTTCTTGTGCCACCATAAATGGCAATGCTTTTCCATTTGACTTTTTCATGTTAAACAAACTTGAGGGGAGAATGATGTAAACCAAATGGCTAAAATTGTTGATATGTGCTTTCATTAGTAAGACCCAGTTGATGATGTAAGACATTGTTTCATTTCCCAAACACTGGAGAAATAAGGAGATAATCCGTAGCCAACCACTTTGAGCCAGAAGTTGGTGTTCTTTCTGCTATTAAAAACCCTTAATTTTAACCCGGGGCAGGGTAGTCTTTCAATTAATTGCAACAAGATTAACCCATCTAAAATGGAGGAGGTCGTGAGTGAACAAAACTCACAATAACCTGTGGCAGTCACAATTCTCGTGCATCAGAAAAGAAAAAAGCCCGCTAAGTAAAAAGGCTTAGGCAAAATTTAGGGCATCCCGATGGACCATAAAATATAAAAGAATTGGCCCATGCAAAAATAAGGGATAAAAAAAGAAATTGAAAAAAGCTTGTAATTGAAAAGAAGTGACTGCCACTTCAAGAACCTCATCAAGCTTCGACCAGAGCATCAACCTCAAACATCATTGCCGAAATTCTCTTGTCAACTAAGGCGTCCGCTGAATTAATTGAATTTAGGAACGGAGGACATCAAAGAAGAATGGTTGGGTTAAAATAAAACTTTGAGCCGAATAATCTCTTTTTTTCAAAACCGTGAACCAGGCCACGTTATAACCCTCAAAAGACCTAATTGAAGCTAGGTTCACTATGAAAGCATAATCAGCAAAATCATTATAAAAAAAAACTGACTCCACCTGCTTGTTGAGTAACTATCTTTCACACACACCACATGTGTTTTCCATAAAATTTTCTGATTCCAAAACTTGCATGTGCATTGCATCGAAAACACTTTTCAAAAGAAAACAATTTTGTTGGCAAATCTATATTTGGCATCAAGGAAATTCAAGCAAATGGTCTAACCGAGGGCGAATCGACTCAAAACGCTCCTAACTTGGGGCAAGTTACCTTAGGATCCAGCCAATCAGGGGCAAGTCCTTACATCAAGGGGCATACCCTTCAAAGATTCAAAGTCAAGGATTCACTCACTTGGGGCACCTCAGTTGTCAGAGTACCTCCGATTTGAAGCATCTTTAACATTGGGATCCAAAGTTGTTAATTAGAACTGTTTCATATCTTTTGGGCATAAACTACCAACATATTCTCTCTCAATTCATGAGTCCTAGAAGCATACAACAATGTCCATCCCGAGAACGGATGGATTATGCAGGACAAACACAGTCATTGCTACAAAAAAAAAAAAGAGAAAAAAGAAAAAAGCTGGCTAAGTCGAAAACCTGAAAAGGCGGCTTAGGCAAAAAAGAGCGTCCCGATGGATTGAAAACCCGAAAGGGCAGTCCATGCAAAAATTAGGGGCATACAAAAAAGATATATATACATATATATTCCCGGTGGATTGAAAACCCGAAAGGGCGATCCAGGCAAAAGTTAGGGATTCAAAAAATAAAAATAAAAAAATAAAAAAAGCAAAGCATTACCGCCGAAGCGCATCCATGAGAAAACACTCTGATTTGGTTTGCAAATGGCGACTTCTGCCAGACTTCTGATTAATGGGTTTATCCCCAAGGAGTGTTTATTTCACCATCAGCTGATACACTATGCGGGCCTTGCCCCAATGTTGGCTTAATTCATCTGTCATGATGTTATCTCCAATGAAGACTGTCGAGTGGTTTTACAGTAATGTCGGTCCACTTCCCATTTTATCTTCCCAGTCTTGTTTCGTCCAGTTATATACAGTCACACTGTCATACAAATACAAGTTTCATACACACATTCATACATACTTCATGCATACATGGATAATACATTCATACATACATGCATATAAGCGTTCATTCTTACATACATACAACATGCCAACAAAATCATTCATACATGATTACATTGACCATTATGTGTCTTTCTTCACCTATTTCACAAAAAGAGTCATCCCAGTGTGTCTGGTCCAAAGATGTCTCCATCAAGCATATTTCACAAAAAAGAGTCATCCCCAGTGTGTCTGGTCCAAAGATGTCATCATCAAACATATTTCAAGTAGCGGGTTTTGCAAACAACCAATTCGCAAATTTACATTTATTTTTTCCAAAGGTCATCTCCAATGTGTCTGGTCAAGACAAATATCTTTCCTTGTTACGTCCTGCTCTCCCACAATGACAGCAGACAAATATCTTTCCTTGTTATGTCCTGCTCTCCTACAATGATAGCAGACAATATTTTTCCTTGTTATGTCCTGCTCTCCTACAATGACGGCGGACCATGTCTTTATTTTCTATGTCTTGCTCTCCCACAATGACAGCAGACATTTACTTTTACTTTTGTGTCCTTGCTCTCCTACAATGACGGCGGACCGTGTCTTTATTTTCCATGTCCTGCTCTCCCACAATGACAGCAGACAATACATTTTCTTTTGTGTCCTGCTCTCCTACAATGATAGCAGACAATATCTTTCCTTGTTATGTCCTGCTCTCCTACAATGATAGCAGACAATATTTTTCCTTGTTATGTCCTGCTCTTCTACAATGACGGCGGACCATGTCTTTATTTTCCATGTCTTGCTCTCCCACAATGACAACGAACAATGTCTTTTCTTTTTATGTCCTTGCTCTCCCACATTGACAGCGGACAATGCATTTTCATTTTATGTCCTTGCTCTCCTACATTGATAGCGGACAATGCCTTTTCTTTTTACGTCCTTGCTCTCCTACATTGACAGCGGACTGTGTCTTTTCTTTTTATGTCCTTGCTCTCCTACATTGACGGCGGACAATGTCTTTTCTTTTTACGTCCTTGCTCTCCTACATTGACAGCGGACTGTGTCTTTTCTTTTTATGTCCTTGCTCTCCTACATTGACGGCGGACAATGTCTTTTCTTTTTATGTCCTTGCTCTCCTACATCGACAGCAGACAATGTCTTTTCTTTTTATGTCCTGGCTCTCTTACATTGACAGCGGACAATATCCCCTTTTACTTTGGCCTTACTCTCTTACATTGATAGTAGCCAACGTTTCTTTTTCAGTCATCAAAGCTACCTTGCACCAGTGGTAGGTAATGACTGTCAAGTTTTTCCCCAGTGCTAGTAGTTTACATATTGCATTCACATTTGCATCATGGCCATTTTTGGCATCTTAGGTCCAAAATTGTGTTATTTTCTGTATTTAAGTCTCTTCATCCCCTCGATACGAAGATTTCATCTTCATATCTTCAGATAAAGAAACTTAAATAGGGGCATCTGTCATACCCCAATTTTTGACCTAAGATCCCACCATTTTTCATTATATTGATTTTCGTCGCATTTTCTTTCGAATATGTGACTTAGCTCATTTGGTAGTAATGAGAGTGTACAAAAATTGGGAGTATAAGGTCTCGGGTTCAAATCTCACCTTTATCATCTTTTTGCAATTTCTTTCTTTTTCTAACTCTATTTTTATTCTTATTCAAAAATCACAAAAAAATAATATTTAATTGTAATTTTCATTTTTTATTAGTTTTTAATTTAAATAGTTAACATTGTGAATAAGAAAGAAAAGTCAAACAAAATAAAAAGGGAAGAATCTCACAATTATGACAAATCAAACTCAAAGAGGAAGATCCTCATTCACTCATAAACCACACTCAATTCACATAATCTCCTTCCAAAATTAATCAATCAACATTGATTTCAAAACTTAATTCTAATTTTAATTCTAATTCTATATACACTTAAACCTTTGCATTGTGAAAGAGAGGGAGGACACACATAGACTCCAAGTCACAAAAAACCAAAGAAGAAAAGAAACAGGGGCTTCACGCCTCTTTCTTCTTCCTCCTCACCACCACATAGCCATCATCATCTTCATCATCATCATAACTATTCATTCTTCAATTTCTACAACACAAATAATCACACATAATCACCGTCATCAACCTTAATCATGCTCACTTTCATTAACAAACACCAATCCATCATAACATCCAATCATTACCATTAATCACCATCTCTAAACTTTCAATATCAAAATCCAAAAAAAACTCAAAGTCATCAACACCATAACCATCTCTAACCACCATTACCAATCCATTCAAAATACCATTCTCAATTAAAACCAAACCAAAAACAAAATAGAAACAAAGCAAGAACGAGAAAGAAAGGGAAGGGTTTCGCCGTCGTCGAATCCGAACCATCACTAGAGAACCACTGAACCGGAACAAAGAACCATCGTACGTGCAAAGCTTCCTCCACCGCGATCTCGCCAACAGATTTGCCGGGTAACCCTCTCACGGGTCACCTCTTTCTCGGTCCAGTTCTTATTTCCTCATTCACGTGTGTTTTGGTATTCTGCCTTCATTCTATTTTTGTTTTTTGTTTCATCTTTGTTTTTATTTTATTTAGTTCTTTGTCCATTTATTTAATTGTGTTGTTTATTTTTATTTCATTTGTGCCAATTGGACTGTTTGTCATGGATTCCATAGCCACTTAACTTATTTGCACCCTTTAGTTTAACAAAAAAAAGCAATCGAAATAAAAAGTTTATCAAGTTTTTTTTTGATTAATTTGATGTACCAAAAATATCATTTTTTTTAATTTAGTTTAATTTAGTAAAATTGTATTTAATTAACAACTTTTCACAAAGTAAAATTGGATTAAAGAGGGATTGGCGGATGTACATCCGCATGTCTCTCGAACGATCGGGGGCTTAGCGTGACGCTTTGTCGACAGTCGTTCATCTTCCCAAATATTAAAATCAACTCAACCCATCAAATTAATTTTTTTTTTCTTCTTGCCTCCGTGCAATTCAAATCAAATACAAATCATTTTCACAAATAAAATCAACCAACACACAAACATTTTTTACAAAGAACTACGTAGCTTTGATTTTCCCATTGCACTCGGGAATACGTAGGAGCGGGATCCAACAACCGTCAAGCACACTAATAAAAAAAACTAACTTTTTCCTCTCCTGTAAATAACTCTAATAATTAACAAAAAGCAAGCAATCTTCAAAATACACTTTTTAACTCTTAACTAATTAGGAGGTTCCCGTTGAGTACAACGGATGTGAGGGGTGCTAATACCTTCCCTTTGCATAATCAACTCCCGAACTCGGATATGGTCGCGATGACCTTTCCTTTCCATCCTTCAAGGGTTTTATCGACGTTTCCCTTTTAATAAAAAATTTCGGTGGCGACTCTGTGTCATTCCGAGTGTCAATACGCTCGGGCATTTTTCGCGGCGCGACAGGCCTTCCAAAAATAAAATATCACTCAGACTCACTTTGTGGTTCCTGTCAAAAAGGAAAAATTGTCAAAAGTTCTTTTAAAAACAAGAACATTGTCTCTACTACTAGACCTTTGGAACTCTTACACATTGATCTCTTTGGACCAGTTAGCACTGCTTCAATCAATGGTAAGAAATATGGATTAGTCATTGTAGATGATTATAGTAGATGGACTTGGGTAAAATTCCTGAAAACTAAAGATGATACATATGAAGTGTTTAGCATCTTCTGTACCCAAATTCAAAATGAAAAAGATTCCAAAATTTTGAAAGTAAGAAGTGATCATGGTGGTGAATTTGAAAATGAACCTTTTGAAAAATTTTGTGAAGAACATGGAATTCTCCATGAATTCTCTTCTCCTAGAACTCCACAACAAAATGGAGTTGTAGAGAGAAATAATAGATCTTTACAAGAAATGGCACGCACCATGATGCATGAAAATAATTTAGCAAAATTCTTTTGGGCAGAAGCTGTTAACACTGCTTGTTATATTCAGAATATAATCTATATAAGACCTATTTTGAACAAAACAACATATGAACTTTTTAAGGGAAGAAAACCAAATATTTCTTATTTTCATCAATTTGGTTGTACATGTTACATTCTGAATAACAAAGTCCATCTTAAGAAATTTGACTCTAAAGCCTCTAAGGGTATCTTCATTGGATACTCTGAACGCTCCAAGTCATACAGAGTGTATAATTCTGAAACTAACACAGTGGAAGAATCAATGCACGTAAAGTTTGATGATAAAGAGCCTGATGATAAAAAGTCAGAGCCTGTTATAGATTTGTCAGGATCTGATGAGTCAGAAGATGAAGCTCCAGAGTATGATAACAACATAGAATCTATAGAAGACTCTGAAGCTCAAAAAGATGCACCTTCTGATGCTGCTCAAGAACATCAAACTATTGATGATAACTCTGAAGAAACTGATATTCCAAGGAACACATTCAAATACAAATCATCACATCCTGAAGAGCTCATTCTAGGAAACAAGAACAGTCCAAGAAAAACAAGGTCAAACTTCAGAGTTGAAGAATCATTGTTTGGATTAGTTTCCTTGATTGAACCCAAGACAACAAATGAAGCACTCTCAGATGATGCTTGGATAGTTGCAATGGAAGAAGAGTTAAATCAATTCAAGAGAAATGATGTGTGGGATCTGGTACCCAAACCCAAGCATAAGAACATTATTGGAACAAAATGGGTCTACAGAAACAAATTGAACGAACAAGGTGAAGTCACTAGGAACAAAGCCAGACTTGTTGCACAAGGATACAGTCAACAAGAAGGAATTGACTTCACTGAAACATATGCTCCAGTAGCAAGACTGGAAGCAATCAGGTTACTTTTATCTTATGCAGTCAATAATGGTATTACTTTATATCAAATGGATGTGAAAAGTGCATTTCTAAATGGTGTCATTTCTGAAGAAGTGTATGTCAAACAACCTCCTGGATTTGAAGATTTGACAAATCCTGATCATGTGTTTAGACTAAAGAAGTCACTCTATGGACTCAAACAAGCTCCCAGAGCTTGGTATGAGAGATTGGGTACTTTTTTGGTTGACAATGGTTTTGAAAAAGGACAAGTTGACAATACACTCTTTAAAAAGACCCTTAAGAAAGACATTTTGATCATTCAAATATATGTTGATGATATCATTTTTGGATCAACTAATGCCACTCTTTGCAAGAACTTTTCTAAGCTTATGCAAGATGAGTTTGAAATGAGTATGATGGGAGAATTGAAGTTCTTTCTTGGTATTCAAATAAATCAAACAGAGAAAGGAACATTCATTCATCAATCCAAATATACAAAGGATCTTCTGAAAAAGTTTAACTTAGAAGATTGCAAACCCATGAATACTCCAATGCATCCTACATCAAGTCTAGGCAAAGAAGAGTCTGAAGGCAAGGTTGATCAGAAGCTGTATAGAGGTATGATTGGATCTCTTCTTTATCTAACTGCCTCAAGACCTGACATTTTATTCAGTGTGTGTTTGTGTGCAAGATTTCAATCAGATCCTAGAGAATCTCATCTCACTGCTGTGAAGAGAATCTTTAGGTATTTGAAAGCTACCTGTAACATTGGATTGCTGTATCAGAAATCCAATGACTACAAGCTGATTGGATTATGTGATGCTGACTATGCTGGTGATAGAATTGAAAGAAAATCCACCAGTGGTAACTGCCAGTTTATTGGTGAGAATTTAATTTCATGGGCTAGTAAAAGGCAAACCACCATAGCTATGTCAACAGCAGAAGCTGAATACATATCAGCAGCTAAATGTTGTACACAACTACTTTGGATGAAATATCAATTGGAAGATTATCAAATCAGCAGTAACAATATTCCATTATATTGTGATAATACTGCAGCTATTCACCTTTCTAAAAACCCTATTTTACATTCAAGAGCTAAGCATATTGAGATTAAACATCATTTTATCAGAGACTATGTTCAAAAAGGTGTAATTGATCTCAAGTTCATTGAAACAGAAAATCAATGGGCAGATATCTTTACAAAACCTTTAGCTGTTGAACGTTTTGATTTTATCAAAAAGAATCTGAACATGATGGAAATCTCTGATTAACTTAGACTCTGATGAAAAAATTGAGTTTGTGAGAATCTAATAGTAATCAGAAGATGAAGTCATCAGAACCTTCTGTATCAGAAGTTGTGATGAGAGTATCTTCTGACATACTATCAGAATCTGATTAGAAGGTAAATGGTTCTGGCGCGTAAGTAAAAATCTTTAGTAAAAACCCTTTCGTTTTCTCAAACTTACGTGTCAGTTATTTAATAATCTTCTAATACACATGTCTTGTTTCAAGAGGATAAAGAAGTTGGTTAATGATGATTAGCATTTCTAATCCCCATTTGTGGTAAAATACTCTACTACCCCTGTGCTTGTGTAATTGTTTTTGCGCGTAAGTTTTCTATTTAAACACACTAACTGTTCACATTCACACTTTTGCACTCTCACAACCTACACTTTCATTCTTCTAAAACTCAGAGCAATTTCTTTCTCCCTCTTTAGAAACCCTAAATTCTAAATATCATCTATGGCATCCTCATCATCATTCTTGAATAGAACATGCATGATCTTACCTAATGAATCCAACCCTACTGAGTTCGCAAAGGATCAACGACCATACAAGTATGATGAACTTAATGTGGCGATTGAGAATCCCGTTGATCTTGAGAGCATTAGGGTAAACGGTTTTGCTGAAGTCGTTCATCTATACAAAAAGCAAGGTTTGGAATATTATTTTGATATTCTCAATGGACCAACCTATACTGAGACGGTAAAGGAATTCTGGATGAAAGCCTCTGTTATTACAAGGGATGTTTATAACAAGAAGGTCAGGGAAAAGATGGAAGAAAACCCTGAGTTTAAAGATAGAACCCCAGAGGAAATGGGATTGAGATCGTTTGTCTCTACAGAGATTGAATCTTTCGTGGCTGGATTCAGAATCTCTATCAGACTCTGCCACATTCTTGAGGCTCTGAAGCTCAAGCGTGATGGTGTGATAATCAAACACTCTGATGAAGCAGGTCCTGATGTGGATGAATATCTATTCAAACCTAAGGCTAATCCTAAGGACAAGTTTGAATGGACAAACAATTGCAAGATAATCTACAGGATCTTGATTGACAGTGTTTTGCCCAAATTGGGAGGCACTGATCAAATATCCAATGTTCAGAAGCTGTTCACGTATAATGTTGCTAAAGGAAATTTTGTGGATATTGGAAGGCTTATTTTTGATCACCTGTGTCTGTCTATTATCTCTAGCAAAGCTATTGTTAGACATTCAAGACTACTGAGCCACATGTTTGCACAGTGTGGTTTGTTGGATGATATTACACCATATCTTCCTGGCTTAGGTACTTTTTTGCTTAGTTCTAAGATTGTAAATAGTACTACATTATGGTACTTAAAGCTGGTAAAGAATAATGAGATAGTTCATCCAACACATCCTGTGTTACTCAGAAAATCTGAGAAAGGCATTGGTGAATGTTGGCTTGTACATGTCAGAGATAGTGAAGCAAAGAGAGTGATAGAAGCACATGCTGAATTCATGAAAAAGCTAGGTGCTGATGTAGGAGATGGAGAACCTACAAAGCTAACTGTAAGACAGTCAAGGCTTTTGGAACAACCTCTTAAAATTGAACCAGTCAAGAGGAAAGCTGCCAAAAGTCCTACTGTGAAGAAAGCTGCTAAGATTCCAAAGACTACAAAAACTACAGCTCCAAGATCCTCAAAACCAAGGGCAAAGAAAGTAATACTGGAGGATCTTACTGAGGAAGAAAAGGAAGAAGCTGTGGTACAGGCAGCATTGGTCAAGGTTGCAGAGTTTAATAAGAAGCAAGAGGCTCTGAAGGACGGCTATGATTGTGGTATTGAAGAGTCTGCCTTTGATGATATGCACAAGAAGCTTCCAAAAAGGAATGATCCTCACAATCTGTTGGAACAGCAGACTCTGTATGGTAATGAAACTGGTAAGTTTTCTAATTTTCTTGGAGGCGGCAAAGGATCTAGTGATTATTTCAGAAGACTTCAATTCCCTTCTGAAATTAGAGTTAAACATGCTTTTGATAAGATTTTAAAATGAGTTAATTCTGAGAAAGTCATTGACCTTTCTGAGAATCAATCATCATCAGAGCAGTTTAACCTCATCCTATCTCACCCATCAGAATCTCAGGCTAATTTTATATGCAATGATGCAGCGCAAGCTTCTACAAGCACTGCACCTGCTATTCAACTGTCAATTGATGAAGATTCTGATAAAACCCCATCACCTCCACCTGAAAAATCCCCCAACCATCAAGAAATTCCTACCACAACACCACAACAAGAAGAACCACAAAATAACCCCCAACCAAACTCTGAGATTGTTCATCCTGTGAACACTCAAGAACAACCAACAACACCTCAACCAGAATATACTGAACCAGAAACTACCCAACCAGAAAATCAAATTCCACTAGAACATAACCCATCAGAACATGACCACCAAAATTCACCAGAACCTGACCAAGATCAAGTCTCAGAAACTCTTCATGCTGATGAACATGTCCATGAGAAATCCCCACATCATGTGGCTGTGGACAACTCATGTGATTTACCTATACTTATCAAGAAACATGTTCAACATATAAATGAGACTCTGAATCTTGAAATCATACAAAAAACCCCTCCTGACCAATCACAACATCTCAAACACCTTATACAGGATCTCTCTATGGACTGCATATTTTTCCCTCCTCACCTACCCTCCAGAATTATCAATGAACCTCTTGACCAAACTCAGGATGACATCACTAGCCTGCTGCAAGCTGTTGACAAGAATCTTAGGAGAATGTCCAGTGCTATTCCACACAGGTCTATTGACACAGCACACATTGACAAAGAGTGTGACCTTATGGAACAAAATCTGGTACTCATGATTCGTTCTGTCAGAAAAGCTTATACTACAGACTTGAGTTTGAGGAATGAAATAGCTAGGAAGGAAGAGGAAGAGAGGCGTGAAAGGGAAAGATTGGAAGCTGAGGAGAGGGAAAGAAAAAGATTGGAGGATGAGCGTATAGAAAGGGAAAGGCAAGCTGCTGAGCAAGCTAGGCTAGCAGAAGAAGCTAGAAGAGCTGCTGAACAAGCAAGGCTTGAGCAAATTGCTAGAAATGCACCAGAGTATGCTTAGCACGTAAGGGAAAATCAAGATAATTTTCAGAGAAGGCTTGATGAGCATTCGTCTATGCTGGCTGCTATTATGGAAACTCTCCAGAGCATCAATGCAAGATTACCTCAGCAACCTGATCAACCTTAAACCCTAGGATTCTATGCACATGTTTTGATTATTTATTTACCATGTTTTGTTATTTGTTTTGTAACCTGTTGGATATTACTTCATTTTAAGTACTTGGTTGTTTGGTGATTATCTTCTGTGTTCATTATTTATTTATTTGTTTGATTATTTTTTTTATGCTTTCATAAATGTTTTTGAGACAAATATCACCTCAAAGATGTCAAAGCTAAATAATGAGTTTTATTCAATTGAAAATTGTTGATTACATAAGTTTCTATCCAACTTTTCACTTGGATTCTACATAAAATCTGCTAGTCCTAAATCTAGCTTATTTGAATCTAAGGGAAATGGAAGAGTTCACGACATTCTCTTCACTTCCTTATTGGGAGATCAATGAGAAGTGATCTCATTGATTATGAAGAGGGGTATTCTTCACTGGGAGGAACATATGTACTCAAGAATTCCTTCCAATCAGAATCCCATTCAGATTTTGGCTCGGATAAGGACTCTTGTTGCTTAGTCTTGGATCTTGTTTGATATTTGACTCTGACAGGAGCAGAAGTTGATGCCTTCATCTTCTGAGGTTTCTTCTTAGACTCTGAGTCTTGTTGAATCTTCACTTTCTTCTTCTTCTTCTCCTGCGCTCTCTTACTTTTGATCACTTTTCTATCCTTCTCCATTGTTGAGTTTTCACAATGAAATGGAAGTGTTGAGTGAAATGACAAAGTTCATGGTCCTTATATAGTAGTTTCAAAATAGACAAGTTCTTGGTTTTTACGACAAGCCATTTAATTGGAGTAGTTGTAACCACCTTGACTGCATTGAAACTCTATTTTTGACCATTTTTTTCAAAATTGTCATTTATTTCTTGTCAGTTTTATCTTTTTGTTTAATGACAAAAGGGGGAGTAAGAGTTGTTATTAATTTATGAAATGCTAAACTGAAACCAAAATTTCCAAAATTCAATTCTTCTCAGTTATGTCTACGTATAATATGATTTTGAGGAAAATATTAGTTGAAATTTGAACTTCTGATACATGGTACGTATAAAAGAAAATTGCACTTTTCTTTCATAGGTATCAGACTTAGGGGGAGAGCTTGCAAACCTAGCCTCTGAAAGTCTAGTGTATTAGTTTAAGTTCAAAATTCAAATAATTATTTTTAAACTGATTTAATTAATCATTGCTGAACTTAGGGGGAGCTTGCAAAACTCATCAACCTAAGAGATGCTTGGTAAATTTTATCAACAACCATTGTAAATTAATACTTGGTTTGTCATCAATCAAAAAAGGGGAGATTGTTGGAACAAAAGAGGTTCTGACATGACCCAATTAAGTTTTGATGATAACAAAAGTATTAATGTACAATAGGGTATACTAATTATTTAATCCAAGTGTGCAGATATACAAGTTAATTTTTATATTCATTGGAAGCACATTGGAAGCTCTGATATGTCAAAACAAACTCTGATCAGAACTTGAAGACATCAGAAGATGCATATATGTTTCATCAGAGGATGCAAGTGTTTCTCATCAGAAGATGCATATCAGACTCTGATAAGAGCAGTGAGAGCCGTTTTGTCAGAAGAACATTCTATGCATCAATGATTATACTCTGACATTCCAAATGCTGATAGAATCAATCTTATCCACAGAATAGTGACGTTTGTACTATTGTACGAACTCTTTACCTGATTTGGATAAAACGTTTTCTCCAAGATTGATCGCATACAAGGTTACCTGATTTAGATATCAAAGGTACTATCTACAGCTGGCGCAATCTCACCGCATCAAATTCAAATCAAACACGCTCCACCCTCATCTATAAATTGGAGCAAGTTTGAAGCTTTGGGATACGACACTTGAACAATTTGAAAAGAGCTGTTACTCTGCTAAAAACATCCTAAAGCACAAAACTGCAAATACAACTTGAACTCATATTCAAAATCCAAGACTCCAGCTTCAGCTTCTGTTAATTCATTAGTTGAACCTTAGAATTTTATATTAAGAATCTAAGTTAAGTCTTGTATCAAAAGTTGTATTTATTTTGTAACTGAACATTGATCTTTATATCAATTGTTCAGACTCTGTTTTTTTCTAAACTTGTGATTTGAAGTCTCTTGCCTGCGTGCTTGAGCATTAGGAAGTCTCTTGTTTGTATACTTGAGCATTGGAAGTCTCTTGCTTGTGTGCTTGAGCAATTGTAATCTTTGGTGATTATAGTGAACTCTCTTGGAAGTACAAGAGGACTGGACGTACTCTCGGTTTGTGAGGGGAACCAGTATAAAAATCTCTGTCTCTATCTTTCTCTCTTTCTCTCTACCTTCAAAGTTATTCTTGATTGTGTTTTGTTTTCTAAACCGCTGCAAACTCTGATAAGTTTTCCATAACTTAGAAGAAAATTTTAAACTACCCAAAACACAATTCAACCCCCCCTTCTTGTGTTTTTCACACCTTCACACGCATCTAGTAAGATTTGGCAGCTTAACTAATAAATATATTAAAACCATTTTTGTGTCACTGTTCATCATCTTCAACCTCTCACCAAAACTTCAAAAATCGTTTTTTCCATTTCTTGCACCAAGTTGGGCATGTAAATATATCATTTTGCTCATAATTTCATCAGGATTATGAATATACACTTAAATTTTACTAATTCTTACTCAAACTTCGAAATTTTAGATTAAAATGAGAACCCTAAATATATAAAAAAAGAAATTGGAGTAGGTCAAGCCCGGGCACGTGCCTCCATCTACAATTGTTGTAGTTGAGCTTAGAACCCCTTCTTTTTCTTTTCATTCTCAAAGACTTTTTTCCTTTTCTCGTGGATAGATCTCAAAGAGTTTTGTTGTTGTGAATATGAAAATTTCTTTCTACAACTACAAAGATTAATCTATCGAGTCTAATAGAATTATAATGTGGCAAATTTTTCTTCTTCGTGATATTAATTAACATTATACTTTTAGAGCTGAATTTAAACTCAAAATCTCTAGCTAGTTAATTTGGAAAGGTCATTACCTATTCAAAATTTTCTAGCGACAAAATAGTTGAGGCTTTTCTTTTTCGTTGACTAGCCTTCAAGGCGAAATAATTATGTTCGAAGCAGATTCAAATATGATTTGAACACTAATTTGAAACATTGTAAAAGACTAACTAACTACATTCATTAGACCTGATCTGCTCGTAGAATTAAATGATTCGGATGGTGAAGCTAATGACGGTTATAGTGGAGATATATAACGTTCTGGCACGACGGGTTACAGTGAGTAAGATACTTGCAAAATATGTTACTACTCCAACACTCAAGTTAATATTTGGTCATTGAGAAGTGGAAGTAAAAAGTGATTGGATTGTGTACCTTGGCGTCATTGCTTACCATTATATACAGGGAGACATTTATAACTGTCTATGACGACAGTCAACAACAGGCATTTAGGATGATGAGAGGCGTTGATACGAATCTAGCAGACCTGCGAACATTGTGAGGAGAGTATTGGCTACAAAAGGTGGTGTACAAGAACTATGATGCCCATTCGCTTGACTTGTATGAGAAGGTCCCACAAAGGGGTTGATTTGGACTAGACATAAGAGTACTTGGGCCGAATGCATCTGGCAGTCATCTGTCTCAGAGACTGGAGAACCGGAGCATTAATGGACTGGAGGTGATCTGGACTTAAAGAGTTGGTAGTGCAAATGATGGCGGTTGTACTGGAAATTTGACAACCATTGGATTGTGAAGGGGAGGTGATTTTATTTTCTTCTTTTTATTTAATGAGGGTGTATGCCAAAAATAAAAACTAAAATGTGTCAAACTGAATGGATTGTCGTCTTTTAAATTAGATATTTTCAACAAGTTAGTTCTTTAAGGTTATTTTTTTTGGTAAGAAATTGAGATTTTAAATCATAAAATGTTTACATTGTTATAATTTTTCATCCGACTCCATCGAAATATACTTACGTCATAGATTTAGTCTTGTATGATACAGTACTGCTTTAATTTATCCAACAATAACTGCGGTATTCGAAAATTGTATGCGAATTATAGTAAAAAATAACAAATAAATAAAAAGAAAATTTCAATTTTTATAAATGTAAAGTGGAAAATAAAAATTGTGAGGATGGAGTATAGGTATTGCCCCTACTATTTGGCATTGCTTTGAATTTAGGGGCACAAATCTCCTGATGATGGGGCCCTGAACCTGTGAACCATGGTCGAACTTGATTTTATAATCCAAAGTCCAATTTAGGAGCGAAAGTCGTGCCACATTCTGTTGCACAATTGCTGTGTCAATGTCAATATTCAATAATGACTACAACTATATTATGTTTCATTCGCCATCATAACTTATGAAGCACCGACTCTGATATGGAACAACACACAGATATATGGATATTGCTAATATAAAAAATATAGAACATTGACACTGCTATATATTTATACAAGTTCTAAATTAAAAATCAAAATTTATACATTTCTATCTAAATTGTGCATTTAGTTAATTTAAAAAAATTATTAACAAGATACAATAATATTTGATCTTGATTTATTTATCTACTATAAAAAAAACTAAAACTTTTATCAAATCTTCAATCCCTCATTGATCGATATCGTTGTTTCGACTCATTTTTAATCTTTGTGGACATGCGTCTAATTTGTCTCTAAGAAGAGTAAGAGTAAAGAAAAAAATCTTTTGGGACTATTGTCCGACATGTTCCATGTAGAGCTGTCAAAATATGCATAAACGGCCCACTAGCCTTTAAGTTACCTAGGTCGAGAAGTTATCTGATTTCTAATTTACTTTGTTAGAAACAAAAATAAGAAAAAAATTTCCGTAAAACACCAATAAAAAACATACAATTCAACCAAAAGATAAGAAGATGATGAATCACATAATGCACCCTCATATCTAACTTCTCGGCCTATGTAACTTAAGAGCTAGTGCGCCGATTTAGGCCCATTTTGACAACTCTAATTGCATGAGTGTTTTACAGGCATCGGATACCGTTTTAAGAAGTATGGATAAATGTTTTTTTTTGGACATCGGTCTGAGCTATTTGACATGTGTCGTAAGAGTATCGTACGAGTGTCATCCATTGTAATAAAATGTTCCAAAAAAATCCTCGATAATCACATAATAATCCCTGAAACAGTGCATGATTGTCTTAGGAGCTTACGTACAAATGCAATGAGTGTACACTCGTAATACTTCATTTTCCCGATGTTTAGCTTTCTTCCACATGATTTCATTACAAGTCAAACTTGACAAAAAAATTCATGTAATTTCAATATTTATGAACTTCCCTATGTTAAATTAAGTTATACACCGTTTTTAATTTCAAAATTACGTACTAGGTACTATATTTTTATAGTAAAGTAAGTTTTATTATTAGTGATAAAGATATAATTAAGTTGTCTATTTGAATTTAACTCGATTAATAGGAACATTACATTATATATATAGAGATTGAGATTCAAACTCTAGACACTCCACTAATTCACCTTAATTATAAAATTTCTAACCATTAAACTATTTGACAAAAAAGATATAATTAATTTGTTGTAAAAAAATAAGATAATTGTCTCGTGAGCTCAGTTTAATTGATAGGATATTGCATTATATATGTGTTTACACTTATTTTTGATAAACAAGCGCTAGTTGAGTTATTACTAGAAAGATCAACTAGTAAATCATGTGACATAGTGTTTTGTTTATTTTCAAGGAATATTTAATGTTCATCATGATTAATAAATATTTATTGTTGTTTGAATAGCATTTAATTGTAAAATGACTTGAAGCGCAAGAAAAGTAAAGTTTTTTCGACAGAACAACAACAAAGTAAATTGCTTGAAAATGTAAAGAGAAAATCAATAAAATTATATGAAATGTAAATTGCATTCGAATTATAAAGATTATAAAATTAAATGGTTCACAGATTCATATTTTAGTCATTTTGCACTCGTTTCTCGCGTTAACATGGGTACTTTGAGTTTGTAAGGATTTATGTAAATGATTTGTGACTTTTTGCTCGATCACAGACAACTAGTATTTATAGGCAAAGATAAATAACTGCTAATAACGCCTATAAAATAATGACTCGACACGTGTCTCGCCACGTGTATTTATTTGAATCTTCTCCAACGTTTCCTGATATGACCGTTGTATGGGTCGAAGTCAAAGTAGATAAAATGCATGAAAAATTACTAAGTCCACAAGTCACTTAAGTATACAGTAATGCGCTTCGACCCTGGTGCCTCTTCGAGCAACTCGAAGTAAAGTTGAAATATGATATTTTCTCTAGCCTTCTTAGCTTGTTCGAAGTAGAGAGAGATTTGGCAAGATTCACAAACATCCTTCATTAGAACTCTCTTGTTCTTGAAGACATTACCCTTCACCTTCATGTCAAAGAGGAATCAATCAAAGTTTTAATGTTCTCAAATTCAAGACTCATTGAAGTAATGGCATTTAAAGGCTTTAAATGAGAATTTAGAACATATTTTGACTTAGCTAAAATATGGGCTAACAATATGCAGTGGACTAGTGTTTGAACTCCGGACATCTCACTTATATATCTATTTTAAAAGTGAATTTCTAACCACTAGACTACTTGATAATTTTCTTTTATAAGTAACTAGGAGATTAACGGTAATAAATACATGTATTAGTGGAAAAGATTAATTTTGATTCATTGGTACTTTTTTTTTGTTTTTGTTATTATTCTTCATTGATGTTCTAAAGTAACATATTCTTTTACAAATTTAAATATTACAATTACATTTCTTAATATACATGAAAATTTTATAATGTCTTATAATAAGAGTTAGAGAGAGTGGTTTTTAATATTTAAAATATCATATAATCAGAATTAACAAAAATATATCAATAGACATTTTTGTGTGTTTGGTTGATCTGTTTTTTAGAGTGTGTTTGGTAAGTCCAATAAGCTAGCTTATAGCTTATTGGATTAGCTTATAAGCTTGTTTTAAAAAAATAGATGTGTTTGGTAAAAAAGTTTTTCTCATTAGCTTATAACTTTTTTGATATGCTATTTCAAGTAGCGTTTGAGCTTATAGTTTTTTATAGTTATTTCCATTTTTAACCTTTAATTTTATTATTTTTATAAAATAAAAAAGGGTCTTGTTAATGAGTGCCCCGTGGGGCACTATTTAAGCATTCTATTTATAGAAATTTTTTATTCAAAAAATTAAATAATACAATTTTCAATGCGTTGACTTTACGCATTCCCGTAAAAATTATGTAAAAATCTTACTATTTAAGGTCTTAAAGAGTGCCCCTAGGGCACTCGTTAGCATTTGCTAATAAAAAATCATCCACTAAAGAGAATAACTACCCACTACATGTCCTTTTATGTAATTTTATATTTATTAACCACTTTAAAAGCTAATTTTTACAAACACTTTAATTTCAATCAGCTAGCTTTTCAGTTATCAGCTATGAGCTAGCTATTCAGCTATAAGCTAGCTTATAACTTAATTTTATCAAACAGACCTTAGTTCGGAAAGGTCTGATCTGACAACGATCTTTGTTGAGAGATATTAATGTTCTGCTTTAATGTTGCACTGTTATGTTCTGATATTGGATTTTCTGGGTAGAAGTTGGAGTAGGACATTAGTGTGTCCTTGTTGAATATTAAATGATGTTGGTTGTATTTGGTTGGATTTTACAGCATTTTTTTACAATTTCTATACTTATCTTTGCTATTTGTATGTCTTATATTTGTGATTGAGATTAAAAAAAAAAAAAGACATTTGTATATCAAACAATCAATAAGGCTATAGTTTTTTCAAGAAGCAAAATTTTATATTAAGAAAACCAAGAGCTCATTGTACAAGAAGTACAATAAAGTCAAGATGATTACAACAAGTCAATAGTATTTTGTTAAATTTCCACCAACAGCTAGCTCGTGCTACCTAACTATATGGGCAAATGAAAATATTGAAAAAAGAAGTTAATTCCATTAAGATTTCCAGGCAATGTATAATGGAGTATATAAGAATATTTGCTTTCTACTTTTTTGTCAAAAAAGCAAAATGATTGCAAGGCATAAAATTAGATAATGGAGCTGACCCAACTTTCTCTCTAGTAAATTCCAGCCTATCTTATTTCCAGATGGTGCTTCTAGTTCCACAATTTTTTGATTTTAGGATTCGATTTTTCTAAGAAAAAGAGAATATATAATATAGGACAGCTAACTTAATTAGAAGTGAAATAATTCTTGCAACTTTTTTTGTTTGTTGAGGATTTTGTTTCAAAATGGAGTTTTGTTTTATAAAATAATTTTTTTTCCGATTAATTTCATTTCCCCTAGCAAAATTAATCTTATTTAAGGTGTATTGAACATTAAATATGAATATTTATTGTAGTTGAGATTTGAACATTAATTCCCCATATCGTAAAAGTCAAATTCCTTTGTAAAATTCAACTTCCTAGTTTTATTGTACAAAAAATAGTATATTTAATGGGAGAAAAAGTAAGTCGAGAGAGAATCTCTTCTCAAAAATGTCACTTACATCTGCTTTCTAAATTTATTGTATAATTAATATAGCTAAACAATTATACAATGAACCTAAAAATATATTTTTACTTATATATTGTAACGGATGAAGTACATGTCGCAATGGTTGTATGGTGTTTATGGAATCATAGAAACAACTTGGTTTGGAATGGAGTTAAAGAGTCGGCGAAGGAAGTAGCAATGCGAGCTGTTCATATGATTGGCGAATGGCGTGCTGTCAATACAGCGCAACGAACTACTGCTGTCAACACTGCAGCAACTGCTGCGATTGGTTCTGCTATTGCAGATCAGAATTCTGATCGAGAAGCACTAGGTGTACAGCTGCTCCGTTGGCAAAAACCGCGTGAAGGTTGGTGGAAGTGTAACGTTGATGCAAGTTTTTCTCAAAGTCCAAACCATGCGGCAGGAGGATGGTGTATGCGTGACTCTCTTGGTGGATTTGTTGCAGCAGGAACAAAAAACTTCCAGCATGCTGTTACTGTTAATGAAGGTGAGGCGTTGGCTCATATGGAGGCTATGCATCAAGCTATCTCAAGAGGTTGGTCTAATATTGTGTTTGAAAGCGACTCCAAAATTGTTGTCGACGCCGTTCATTCAAATCATCACGGTAACTCGGAATGGAGCTCTCTTATTTCATCTATCAAATTATTATTGCATTGTAATATGAACTTTGAGGTTAAGTTCACCAAGCGGCAAGCAAACATGGCGGCTCATACATTAGCTAGGGCGGCATGTTTTTGGACTAGTCGCACGTTTTTTAATCATGTTCCTCATTGTATTGAACCTTTAATTACTAATGAAATGAGTTAAATTTGTTTGAGTCAAAAAAAATAAATTGGTTTTTAGTTCATGCACGTAATTTTTTTTTATTGTTTTAATTTTTGTAAAAATAATTTTTTGTTTTTAGTCCTTACAAAATATACATCTTTTTATTTTTTATTTTTATTGTTTTAGTTTTTGTAAAATAATTTTTTGTTTTAAGTGCTTACAAAATATATATACATTTTTTTTTATCAAGTAGCATACATTTTTTTTGTTAAATAGCCTAATGGTTAGAAATTTCACCCTTAAGATGGATAAATGAGATGATTGGGATTCGAACTCTGACTCTCTACATAAATAATATAATGTTCCAACCAAGTGAGTTAAGCTCACGGGATAAATATACATCTTTAATTTTGATCTTCAATGTTTTGTTTTAGTCGTTGTAAAGAATCTTCATATTAAAATTAGTTATTGTAATATTCATTTTAATCCTTATTTTGAGAGACTAAAATCAAATATTTTACATATTACAAAGAGCAATGTCAATATGAATCAATTTTGCATGGACCATTCAAAAAAAAAATTTGCATGGACTATTGGCATAGACTAAAGTTAAAGTTCTTTATATTTCTAAGGACCATTTGCATGTAAATGTCTAATAAAAATCAAAATGGTCAATGAGTCAATGTTAGTTTTTACTTACTCTCTCAATTCCTATTTATAAGAGGTAGTTTGATAAACACACGTTTTAAGAAAGTTTGTTTTAGTATTAAATTGGTTGACAAATTATATATTTTCCATGTTTACTCTTAATAATGATTTTCATATAATTAATAGAGTACCTACTTACAAAAAAGAATTAAATGCTATTAAAAAAATATGCAAAGTAAATAAAGTAAATTTTGAAAAAAATAATAATTAATGTCATTGATAATTGCAAAATGGTCTTATAAAAAGGGACAATATTTTTGTCAAACTAGCTCTTATAAAAAAGATGGAGAACTTAGGATACCCGGCTGAAAATTCCAGCCCGACCCGGCCCAAATGACGGGCCAAACGGGTTGCCCCGCGGGCTCGGCCTCTTTTGCCACCCCTACTTGAAATTACCACAGTACCCCCCTAGGCCATCTAGAAAGCGTGCACTTTTCGCATTCTAAGTAGCCAGTGACAATATTTAATACTCAACCTGAATGCCTGCAACCCTCATGAAAGAAAAAAAAAAAAGTTCGCATTCTAAATAGCGAGCATTATTTGCTATCTAGAAAGCGAACTCTTTTTTTCATGATTTTTTCATTCATGGGGGTATGGACGTTCATTTTGAATATAAAACATTGTCACTCGCTACTTAGAGTGCGAACTGAAACAAAGTTTGTTTACATAGAGAGCGAACAAAAATATAGTACGCTGTGTAAGATGCGAACCCAGTTTGCACTTTAATTAAGCAGTAAACTATAGGGAGTGGTTATGGTGCATAAGCTTTTTCCTCATGCACCATGCATAAATAATAAAAATTGCTTAATGCACCCCCTAATTACTTAGCGCACCCCCCAGATTTACCCACGGTGTATAAGCATGACTTATGCACCATAAATTGTGCCGTAAACTTTATACATTAATGTTAATTATTATATTCCTAATATAAAACGACATGTAATGAATTGTAGTTATGTGCACCATATTAAACTCACGATATCTCACATTCATTGTAAATATTATTTGTATAATCATCATTCATTGCTAATAATGTTCATTGTAGTAAGAGTAATTTACTCTCTTTGATTGTTGTAACTGTGTGTCAACCATAAGTGCACCACTACTATATATATAAGGCTTATATACATGATCTCATGCAATTATGAACATAATATTTTGATTTGCTCCATAATTATTAAACAAAAATTGATTTTTATGAAGTTCGCTAACTATAATGCGAGCTCAAATACAATTCGCTACGTAGGAAGCAATTGTGGTGTTCCTATTATTTTGCAATTTACACAGTCGTTTCCTAAGTAACGAGGGGGTAAATCGAGAACGCTAGGGGGTCCGTGAGTATTACGAGGGGTGCGAAAAGTAGACCTAATAAAAGAGTATTAAAAAAATGAGCCCAAAGTTGGGGCCTTTTTTACTCTTAAAAAAGAAAAATTGAAACACAACTTTTTTTTTAAAGAATTAAACCCAAAACTCTAACTTTTATTGTTTGACTTGTAGAACTGTCAAAACGGCCCGACTAATTTTGGGCCGGCCCAATTGGGCTTCCGGCTACATCAGACAAAGCTAAAAAGCCTAGGTAAAAAACAGGTTGGGAAAAGTATGGCCCGAGTTGTCGGCCTTTCGGGCTGGCCCACTTTTTTCCTTTCTGTTTTTAAAAAAGAAGAACTAATGAGTAACGCTCAATTATTCTGCATGCTGATGCTACTAAGAGCATCTCAAATGGTGAACTTTACTCGAGAGCATCTCTAAGTAAACAACCTGACTCTGTAACAAAGAGGTACAAGAGAAGAGAAGCAAAACCAGACAAAGAAAAAGATACAATTATTACAATACCATCCCACCCCAACATAGGAACCAAAGCTTGTGTACTAACATCACAAAACTACCCACTGCTGTCATAACATCACAGGAACCCGTCCAACCCGAACCAAGAAACATGGAACAGCAGCATAAAAACACGCAGAACAGCGGCACAACAACAGAAGAAATGTTAGCATTCTCCATAATCTAGTAAAAAGTGGATACACATCTTATCTGCAGTAATAAATGATTCAACTCTTTGTGGTTTGTACAAAAATATCAATTGCAAGAGAATAAATATTAATACTGGGATTCAAATTTGCGTCAATAATTCACAGTCCACACATTCATGCAATTAGATACTAGTATTTCGTCGATCTAACCATTACCGGTATCTCTAAGTGTATGTTTGGTTCTGCGGTGACAAGAATTGATTTTGATAGAATTGATTCTGAAAAATTGATTTTGGCCAAAATTGATTTTAAGTTAAAGTGGTTTATGTTTAGATATATTTATGTAAAAGTGAGTTGAACAAAAAATTTGAGTGTAAAAATCAATTCTAGAAGCAGAAGCTACGATTTCTAGCTTCAAGTAGAATCAATTATGGAGGCAGAATCAATTCTACTTTTGAAAAACCAAACAAGTCAGAATGAATTCTACACGTCCAGAATCAATTCTGGTTGTTCCAAAAGTGGAACCAAACATACACTAAATGCATAAATTGCTAAGGAGAACAATTCAAGTCCTTGCAAGTTCTATATCTATTTAGTTGGAATTGAAACGGTCAATAAAATCAAGTATCAAGTAAGAATATAAAAAATGAACAAACAAAAGCACAAGTAAAATTAACTAAATAATTACAGTCCAAAAAATAATAATTCCTTTCACAAAAAATAAATAAATAAAAAAATCCCAGGTCAGAGGTTCAGATTACAGAATTAGAGAGACAGAGAGAATGAAAAATTCATCAATTTTTTTATCTTTTGTTTTGTGAATAAATAAATCAATTTACATGTAATAGCAGGTCCACTTGCGGAACGTGCACAAGATAACGTGCCAAAAATATCCTTCCTCAACAGAACCAAATTACCACCCTACCCTCGTAACAAACCACCCTCTAAATCCACGTCAGCATCTCTTTCCTCCATCTTCGTTTCCTTCGGCGGCGGCGGCGGCAACGATTCTTGACGACGTGAGTTACTCCAACTGCTGCAACAGTTACCACCACCAGCATCCAATGCATCTGAAATAGGCTTAATTACCAAAATACCCTCACCGGTAACCGCACAACAGAAAGCTCCGAGAAACACAACGAGCGAAGCGACGCCGTAAATCTCATCTTCCGGAGTCCAAATAACCGTAAAAGCCAACGACACAACCTGAAGAGGTAAAGCCACAAGCACAACGGAACCTAAAGCGTAGATCCGAATCCGAAGATTTTTATTAATCACCAATGATAAAACCCTCCAACACGAAAACAAGAACCAAGTACAATACGCAGCACCAAAAGCCGCGAATATAACGCTGTTTAAGAACGGATAAGTACAGAGAACCGTATCGTCTGCTAGAACCACCGAATTTTGCCGTAACAACAACGGAATCTGATTCTCCAACGGATCAAAATAAACAAGTAAACCGTGAAGAATAACAAGAGGTACACACGTGACAAACACGAATGTAATCGCCCAAGTATCCTTTGGAGTTTTCTTTGTAATTGAAGCGTTGAGAAGAAAAAGTAACGTTACAAGAAAAGCTGGTTCCAAGAATCCAAGAGAAAGAACAATGTTGATTTTGCAGAGATTAGTTTGATGAGAAGCAGCAAGGGATGGAAAAAATGGATATAAATATCTTCTACGGAAAAACGGTAACCGGAGAAGTTCAACAATAGACCAAAAGAATACAAAAAGTACAAGAAGAAATCTAACTGTCCAGAGAGAATTGAAGCCTTGTAGAAATGTTAATGATTTTGATTTGAAACGAAGGTGGAAAATAAAACAAAGAGATAAAACGGAGAGAACTATTAAAGCAGATATGAATATAACGGTGGTAAGGTCGAAAGTTGTATTAAGAAGGATTGGTGGTGCAGTCATCGAATATGATAATCGATCTTGATCGGTTTATATTGTTTTTGGTTTATGCATGCATCTACATACATACATAAATATAATTTTGAAATTGAATGATGTTATTACCCACGAGAAATTGGGTTATGATGTTGATTCTGGTGGTGCTGGAGGAACTGGTGGCGGAGAGAGAGTGAGGTTAAGCATGGAAGATGACCACCAAATTTGTCGTTGTTATCAAGTAGAAAAGGCATATGGGGGGTTTGTTTGGGTTTATAATTTGGGGCCGGCCGGATGGGACAGCGGGGGATAAGAGATTTTGAATTATGTTTTGTTTCAGTCTCTTTCTCCCGCTACTCCCAACCGGTGGGAGAGAAACAGAAGAGAAAGATTGTGGGTTTTTAATTTCAAAAGAGATGGTGATAAAACCTGGCGGAGAGGAATGTGATTAGACAGTATAGCAGAGAAACAGGTTTTTGTTTTTTTTCGTTTTTTTTTTTTTTTTTTGCTTTTGTTCCTCTTTGATCGGAGGAAGAAAGCTGGCTTTGTGGTGTAATGAAAAGGATCCTTAATTTTCGGTATCTTGCGGTTAACGACAACGTAATCTTGCCATTTAATTTTCTGGCTGGTATCTTATAATAATATGGATTATTAATTAATAATCTATGTTTTCCAATTTGTCTTTGATTTTTTTTTTTTTTGTATTTGTTTACAACCTAATATTGGCTATAATAGATTAGACTCGATCGTCCAAATATTTGTTTGCTTTATTTGGTTTGTGTTTATGTAGTATTATTCTATTAATGGTTGTTAATTTGTTTTATATCCTGATTGTTAATCATTGTGTTTTGATTCACAACATGCGCAAAAGGAGTGCATTTGTTAATTCCATTGTTAAATTTAAGGAAGCTTTATGGTGTGATTTGGCAGTTTGATTAAGTGGTGAATTCATCAATCATATCATATGATTTGGTGTTTTGAATTGATTTAGGAAACGGATTTTGGCTTTATCGAAAGGAAAAATGAAAACATGGAAACGGATTTTGGGGGGTTTTGTACACGAAAAGGATACTAAAATAATGAAATGAGTAAAATGACAACTAGTGTATGGAAAGGCAAGTCCAATACTCAGTTGTGTTTAGGGATGTCAATTTGCATCCGTTAGTGGGGATCCCCGCGGAGATTGCCCCGTTCGGAGCTCCGAAAATGGGGATTTTTCCCCGGTGGAGACGGAGATGGAGGCAAAATCTCCCCCGTTGGAAATTCGGGGCGGGGATCGGGGAAGGCACATCCGTCCCCGCGGATCCCCCGAATCCGCCCATATACTTAACTATTATATATTATAATAATAAATATATATATATAGCAATAATATTAAATATTGACTCTTTGTAAAAACAAAATATTTAATGCTGATTTTTTGTTTGAAGCAATATTAAATGTTGATTGTTTTAATCTTTCTTGTGATTTGAATAAAAAAATATAGAGTAAATAAGTTTCGTAACTGAGAAAAATAACGATGGAGTAAATATAGAATAAAAATGCAAATTATTTGTTTTTTTAAATAAATAAAAAAAAATATAACGTCATACTACTATCATAATTTTGACCAAAAAATATAATTTTTTGTTAATATTCGATATCCGTGAATCCCCGCGGGAACCGTGGAGATCTGTGGGGATGGGGATAGGGATAAATATTCCCCCGTGGGGACGGGGATGGATGCAAAAATTCCCCCGAATACATTTCGGGGCGGGGAACGGGGATAGCTTCCTCCGCACATTCCCCGCCCCGTTGACATCCCTAGTTGTGTTGTGTTTGTTTGTTTGCACTTTGCACCTGTTTGAGGATTCAGATGCTAATTTCCCATTTAGTTACATGGATTATGATTCATTACCCAACTTGTTGTATTAGATTATTTTTGAGTTTATAAAAAATAATTTATTAAATAAATAGTTTTTAGTTAGTTTATAAGTTTTTGCTAAAAAAAATTGTATTTTTATAAGTTATTATTTTATAACATAATTTAATAAATTTATAATTAATAAATAAAAATTTATTTATTTATGTAAATTATTTTGCATAAGCTCAAAATAATCAATCTAAATAATTTATATAGTTGTGATGTTTTTTTTTTAAACACACCTTCATGATTTATTTTTCTAAAAATAACTGGCCTAATTTGTTGCCGGAGCCAGTCAGTCGGCAACCTTGTTTTTTTTTCTTCATAAAATAAAATAATATTCATTCAAATTGATAGAATACATCATCAAATACAACTATATATTCAACTTCGTTAAAAAGGTAATGATGAATCTGTGAAAAAACTCAAAACATCCAAGTTAATTGCGTATAATGGCAAAATATCTACTGTAAATAATGGTTAATGCTACGGTGGACCATCTTCACAAGTGGTCCACCATGGACAAGTGATATACCGAATACGAATTTTACAAAATTTATTGGTAGATTGAAAGTTTACATCAAATAGAACATCCATAAAAAAATTTAGAAAAATTGAAAATCATTTGATATTTTATTGGGATTTATCAAAATTTACAGTATTTAATAAACCGTTAATTTTGATGGGTCTCAATAACATATAAAATAATTTTCAATTTTTCTAAAATTTTCTATAGATGATCTATATGATATAAACTTTCAATCCAACGGTGGATTTTGTAAAATTCGTATTCGTTAAATGGTTTTTCATGAATGGTCCACCATGGACCACTTGAAGAAGTGGTCCATGTTAGAATTTTCCGTAAATAATATGATAAAATTAAAGTAATCGAAATATTCATATTTCCGGATCTGCAACGTTGATGCCCGAATCATTAATTGAATATATAATTAATTGAAGTTGATCTTTAATAGGAACAAAGACGAAGGTCAACACCAACACTGTTCCTGATATTTTATGGACTTTAGGCCAAACATAGGCTACAGTCACATGCATTGTCTGTAAAACTCTATAAGCAATTGATACATTTGGATAACAATCTGTATCTTTGACAAATTTAAGAATATCAATGGCAGACATTGTTTCAGTTGACAAAGTAAATTGTAACACTTTTAATTCAGAGAAAAGATCATCTACATCAACATCCGATGAATTGTCATGAGAAAAAGTTGAGTGGAATTTAACAAAACATCATTCTTTTAACTTATTATCATCCAATGATTTTAACTTTCGTGAATGATATAAAAATCCAAAGTTACTTTCAAATGTCTTCAATTTCTCAAATGTATTTTTCGAAGAAGTACTAATTGTTATATCAACAACAATAAGAAAAAACTTGACTTTAAATGATTCCTCTTGTGACTAATATTCATGGTCCTCATTATTCTCTTCAAAAGAAATTGTAATCACACGAACCTTTGTGCAAAAAGATGGGTTCAACATTCATTTATAGTGCAACAGTTTTTGCAACGCCCATACTTTTTGTAAAACATTTCTCTCGATATTTTTCAAAATACAATAACGCATCCTCCATTTGTTTTATGGTAGAGTCGATGTACATAGACTTTGATTACAACTTTTTGCTGGCCATATTAATTATACAACATAAAGATTTCAAATTTTTTTATAACAATAGGTATAAAAAAAATATAGGCCCCAAAAATAACAGGTTTAAGACCGTCGCATCCACTGCCCATAGCTCAAGGTCGGCCCTGATCAACACAAGACCGCATTTAGACGATAAATTAAAATAAAAAACACAAAAGAAAAATGATCTATGTGAAAATTAGTCGGCAACCTTGTTTTAATCACCCATACCAAATCTTCCTGCACCAACAAAGCTACACTAGATTTATTTATTTATTGATTTATTCAGCACCAACAAGTTATTGGGTTTTTAATTAAGTTTTTACATTTTAGTGGGGAAAAGGCAGGGAAAGTGAAATCGAGTATATGATTCTGCCAACAAAATGCAAACCATAACTATAAATTTCCTTTCCATGGATCACTTTCTGTTCCACACAAAAAATTATATTCCTTTTTCTGCGTGTGTTGCACACCTGCATCCCACTAGTTATCATAAAATTCTTCATATTTTTTTAGTCAACCGTAATTTTTTTTATATTTTTTGTTTAACCAAGGAAAAGGTTTATTTTTTTTATTTTTTTTTCTTTCTAAATTCAAATATAGAGTACTACTACCTTATATTATATATTTATATACCGTAATTAAAATTCAGTGGTCCATTAATTTAGAAATAAATAAAAAATGAATTGATAACAAATCAAACGGTTTTAATTTCAAAGACAAAGAGCAATTAAGAAGATTAAATAGCTGGAATGTAAAAGAGATGCCTAGAAGAGAAAGGTATCTTTATCCTGCAGACAAAGAAATATAAAAGAGATTGCCAGAATTAAAATTCTTATTTTATTTATGCATATTTGCCATGAAGCTTTGTCTTTATAACCAAGCAAACTGTCAGCATTATGCAGCAGATCTAATTTTGAGGGAGTTGAGATCACAGAAAGTAAGCAATTAAATGAGAAAGAACGGTGCAAGGGATAGCCAGAACTTAGAAAAGTTACCATTTTTATTTAAGTTAATTGAACTTTTGATTCATTATTTTTACTATTTTGCAGAATGGGTCATGTTATTTAAAATTTGACATTATTGATTTTTCCTGTCTAAAATATAACAAGTTTATAATTAATGTAAGGATATATATAATGTAAGAGGTGGTATATTGAATTGAGATTTCAGTGTATTTTAAAAGATTTTTTTATGTTAAAAAATTCCATTGGTATTCAATCAAAACTTTTATAGAATCAAATCAAATCTTCTGGTATTCAATCAAGACAATTAAGATTTTTTTTTTCAGGGCAATGAAATCCGTTGTTATTCGATTGAGATTTCACAGGATTTATAAAATATCACTTGGTATTAAAAATCAACAGATTTTAGTGGATTCTTTTGTGCAGCAGATTTCGTGAGACTTTTTAGTTAAAAATACACTTGAGAGACTCTTCCAACAATCTCACAAAAAACCTTGAGACTTTTTATTTTGCTTTCACAGTTCATCATCACTATACCAGAATTTTTCTTCATTTCTTTCTTCCCTTGCTTATCAAATATGGTTTTTGCAAGTTTTCTTTTTGAACAAATTCTGCAATTTTTTTATTGGATTCAACACTTTCGCTATTCCTTGTGTTATTCTGGTCGTTGGTTTAACAATCAAAGATTACAGTTTTTTTTATACATACAACAAGAATATATTACTCAAAGGAACGGTAATCAGTGATTCATTTGCTCCATCTGTTGTTTCATCTTCTTTTGTTTCCAACATCGATTAAGAACATAAAGCGTTTATTGGTGATTAGAAACATAAAAAAGAAACGTATACATTAAAAAAACACATAGCTTTTCATGTATGATTTTCTTTGTTGTTTGGATTCCCAAAAAAAATATAATTTTTTATTTATTACTATTATAATTTCTTTTATTAAAATTTATTGAGTCTTTTGAAATTTTCCTAATATATATTGAGTCTTTTGAAATTTTTCTAATATATAAAGTATTATGAAATCTTGATTGTAAAAAAAGTCTCTCAAAATTTATTAAAATTATGTGTCAAAAATCTTGATTGTAAAAAGTTATTTTGAAAAAAATCCCTTAAAATCTCATAAAATCAATATAATCTCACAAAGTTATTTAAAATCTTCAAGATTTTTTTTTGTCAAAATAATCTCTTAAAATCTCAATCCAATACACTTCCCTTAATTACAACAAAAGTGTTCAACGAGTACATGGAATAAGAGTGAAAATAAGAAGATATATAACAAAAGTACAAACAAGTAACAAAAAGAAGAAAAAATGCACCAGTAGGGAATCAGCCAACTAGACAAATCTCTAAGGTAATCAGAACAAGTGATTTGCAAAAGAAGCATGTCCAACCACGAAGACCAACAAAAGTTAGACCACCAATAAACCAAGAACGAGAGGTTCCATCATGTCCCAATCAACCCGGCCTGCAAAGGCGCAAACAACTATCGGCCTCAACACATAGCACATTTCACCACCAACTCATAGTAAATATTGAGATAACCAAAGGTCTTACAAAGAAACCACTTCTATAATAGAATTTTGTCTTATCCACCAATCGCTCAACAATCACCGTTTTACAAGGAAAAATAGATTAGTTTTAGAACTTTCAAAGCTTAATTGCAATATTTGAGCCCTATTTTACCACTTTTTCAAAATTAGTTTTCCCTTTTCACAAATAGATTAATTGCACTATTTTATTTTTCTTGAATTACTTTTGTTGTAACTTTGGCCCCAACTTAGCTTTTTGGCCCTAATATTTGTGGTTTATTGCACCAATTTTGATTATGAAGAGAAAATATAATATTTTGGGGCCAAAGTTCACCCATTTTTAGGCAAAAGATAGTCATTTTTTTGGTAAAAAATATGAGTTGGACTATAACATTTCAAATCCAATACTTACATTTTTACAAGAAAATAAATAATTCAAGATAGTTGATAATGAACACCCTTAGAACCACCTCAAAGAAGGCTACTTTGGAGCATGACAATCTATTTCCACACTTTAACATATATCTTCATAAACGATAGATAAAATATAAGGATAAAACTCAGGACAAAGTTGATAAAGATCATCTTACCACTCAGACTAACATATTTATTACTCCATGAACTAAGCCAATCAAAAAAGAGATTAATCAGGGGTTCCCACGTTAGCTTCCTAGGGTTACTCAATCAGTAAACCAAGATACTTAAAGAGGAAAAATTCAACTTTATAGTTTAGAAAACAATATGTCACTCCGAAAAAGAAATTACATACCCACATTAACACCTAGCACATTACTCTTAACAAAATTAACGCAAAATTCAGACGCTAGTTCGAAACATTGATCGGAGGGCCGTCTTAAGAGTCCAGAGATTCTCACACCAATTCCAATGCCATGACCCATTGTATTTCAATGTCCATATAAAACCACCCCCATAGATCTGCATACATCAGTACTTTCAAGCCTCCTTTAATCCACATCCCTTTTATATATTACAATACTTTGACAATGGTAATGTGATTGAATCTTGCCTGCCACAACCTGCAAAAATTCACAGTCTTCCTCCTAGCACAATGCCAATGGTATAATAAAATATAGGAGTATATAGGAGTTCTGACTTCTACCCACCCATTAAATTTTTAGTTGGCTAAGTCATAAAACTCAACCTTAAAGTGCATTTAACAAATTTGCAATATATAGTTTTCTAATCTACAAGTACTAAAAAATGTAAATCAGTAAACTCATATGTATATTAATATAGATGGCATGTGTTGACCAATACCATTATTTTAACACATGTTTTCCTCTCATTGTGGAAGACTAGCTAGTACTATTTCACATTATTTAAATGTGATATTTTACAAATAAGTCTTTTAATATATGCGCGGACAAACTAGCTTCTCATGGCCATTCAATTGCTGATTCTGTGTGGTGGGATTCTATACCATCGTTTTTGTATGATTCCTTCCTACACGATAAGTTGGGTTTGCCTTGTTATCGTTTTGATTGATGTTCTAGCATTGATACTTTTGTTCTGGGGTACGGTATACCCCCCACCCCCACTCTTTGTACATATTTTTTTCTTATTTAATATATTATTATGAGATATAGGCGTATGATAGGTATGTCTCGGGGTGCCAACATAGTTGTGGTGTTTATTCATACTTTGATGCCTAAACGCTCTTAATTTATGAAGAAAAAAAAATTAATAAAACTTGATTAAGAATTTTAGAGATCAAATTAATTTATTTTTTTATGGCAAAAGCCTACTAACTAAAGTTGGTCACTATATTAGTGTGGACTGCGGATAATGGAGAAATGGAAAATTCAGGTTCGAACTCTAACCTCTACAATAATATTCCTAGGTGCTACAAACCACTAAAAAAAAAATTAATCAACTTTTATTGGCAAAATAAAACTCTCATGAAGTGAGCAAAAACCCTATACAAATATTGTTTTTATGTCCAAATAACATTTCTCTTGTTAAACTAGTATCTCAATCGCATTCTTGACAAAAAAATGTCGTTTGGATTTGAAAAATATATGGACAATGCATGAAAACTTATATATCCTAAAAATATATCAAAAGCACAAGTTAAGGCATATGAATAAATTTGAGATATATTATAGCATTATTATAACATGAAGTCACAACTTAACCTAAGAATTATATGCAAATTAATCGGGTTAACTGTGTATATAATTAAGTATTAATCTAGTTTAAGTGTACTGTAGTTAAGTTAATTTGAATAAAACATAATATTTGAAACTTAATTAGAATTACTTTGTGATGAAGAAAGGGAATATACGCAGTAGAAGATACAATTGATAAAGGAGAGATTGAAAAAGAAAGATTTATAAAAAAGAAAGTAGAAAGATATGTCTTCTTTTATAAAGATAGAAAAGATGATCATAGGCAATAAAATAGAATCTATTCTACAGAATTATATGCTTCAAGTTCAACTACTATCCTCCTCCAATTTCAATGTCTTTTGCTTCCACTCAAAATGATGAACAGAAAATTGAAAGAGAAGTAATTAAGAATAACTGAATAATTGCTAAAGTTGTCATCAATATAGCAGAAGACATATGTCAGAACTTAAATATTTTACCCACACCCTTAAACAGATATATTATATAAATAATTGTTCTGTATGTTTTGAATATTTAAGCGATGATGGAAATATTTTAAAAAATATATTATAGGTGCATATATTAATTTACGTAACTTAATTAATTAAAGTGATCTAAATTAATAATAAGAAGTTAATTGGCATTAAAAACCTTAGGTAGGAAAAAGGATAATAACATATGATCATAAGTTAGGAAACAGATCCTATAAATATATCATCTCATGCATAATAATATTAATAATCATATGTGAATTTTGGACTCAATGATGGACAAATTAATATCCCAAAAATAGATGTAGAACTAGAATTCAAAAAGTAATGATGGTTACCTTTTTCAGCTATAGCTATAGATGGATCTGTTGAATATGGATCCAATCCAAGAGAAGACAAATTAAGGGCATAGTATGTTATGTCAAGTCAAATCTCTTCATCATTTAAGGGATCCACCAACAAAAAAAAATTCTACATATTAGTTTCAAAAGAAATTGAGGAAAATTATTAAGAATTGATAATTAACTGACCCGGAGTGGAGGGAGAAGCTGATCTACCTCTTAGAAGGAAGCTGTAATTGAGGGGAATGAAGCCTGGTCCGAGAACACAATAACTAACTCGAACTCGATGATCATACATATATATATGTATGTATGTATGTATGATTTAGTAATTGAACATTTTTTGATGTGAAAATAGGTTAATTATTTCCATGAATTGTTAGATTGAAGTGAAATTTAAGATGTGTATATATAGTGTGAGTGATGAGTGATGGATGTCCTTGGACCAGGTAGCATTCCCCACAAAACAAGAGAGCTTCCATATGCAGATTATATATAGCTAGGTATGATCTCAAATATGATCTGATTCTGATCGATCTCTATCTTAGGAGATGGATGGAGTGGGTTTGTGGTATATAAGGAAGGAGAATTCTTACCTAGGCACAAATAATATAGGCACAATTAGGCACACTCACATAAATTTACAAAATTAAAAGGAAAATAAAATAGTCAAATCAATCAACATCACTTTAATTAGTTTATCTTTAATTTTTGACATTTATTGTGAGTGTGCCTAAGATAAAATTATTTGGGTTTGTGCCATATTAGAATTTCCCATATAAGGAAATATTAATGCAATGATGAAGATAATCATTCATTTGGTTTTAATATAAAAGTAAAAGTAAAAGCTACTCTAACTCTACTCATCCCTCAGAGTGAGAAAGAGAGAATTAATAAGGAATGGGTCTGACGGTCGTGGACATTTCTGGAACACAGCTGTAATTGTTGGGTGAGACTTAAAGCTGCCTCTTCTTTCATTTATATTAAATATTAATAAATAAATTTAAATTCTTTCTTTCGAATCAAGGTTAATTTAGAAATGTCAATTTACATGTGTTAGTACCAATCGCTATTTGGTTCAGTAGTGATTGATACTGAATTTGGTAGGGAGGACCACAATTCGATTCCCGCAACTGTAATTCAGAAGGGGCTGGAATCACTTGATGTCAGAACTGACTCCCGAACTAAATTAAATTTGTGGGTAACGCTTTTTTTTTTCTCTTACTATGTTAGTTGTAGGGATAGCAATTTGATTCCTAACAAATATCCACATCAGGTAGAGTAAAAATTTGCATTTCCGATATGAATATGGATATGAATAATTACTCGCAAATTTGAGCGGGCATAGATGTGGTACATGTACCTTAGTACACACCTCGCTCCATAACCACATAATATATATATATATATATATATATATGGGTTAGGATCAAATGACACCAATGTGTCAAACTTAGTAACATGACACCTCCGATAATTCTTTACCAGATAATCGTATTACAAAATTCATCGTTGGATTCAAAGCTATTATCATATAGATCATGTCTATAAAATTTAACATCGATCGAAAATCATTTGATATGTCAACGAGAAGCATAAAAACCAACGTCTTACAAAACTTCGTCAAAACCGTTAATTTTGATCCTTCTCTTTAACCCATCAAATGATTTCCGATTGATGTTAGATTTCATAGACATGATCTATATAATAATAGCTTTGAATCCAACGGTGGATTTCATAATACGATTATTTGGTAAAGAATTATCGAAGGTGTCATGTTACTAAGTTTGACACATTGGTGTCATTTGATCCTAACCATATATATATATATATATTAATTATATTGATATATAATGCAAATATGTTAATAGAGAAATCAACTCTAGCATAAAATTTTTAATAATTTTGTTTATAATTTCCATGAGTGAACATTAAAATCTTTGAAATGTTTTTAATTCTATTAAAATGATATGATATTTTATAATTGATCAAATTAATTTTAGCAAAAATGCGAGTGACGGATACGGGTATGGGTACATAGGTACCCATAGGATATGGGCACGGGGACAAAGAATATCACCCACACGGGTATGGGGATGAGACTATAATACCCTACCCATACCCTACACATACCCTACCCAATGTCGTTTCTAGTTAACAGAAATTCTGATGAGGATTATTTGTATGGGACTTTGAGTTTAAAGATTTTTTCTTTTGTGGAGACGAGAATAAAAGGAAAAAAATTCGGAGATATTTCAGGGCGGAGATCAAAGAAGTACCCTCCACTATGTAGATTCCTCAACTTCGACCATATTACTTAACTATCATCCATTTGTTCGATATTTACCTTAATATTACAGGTTACCTATTGAAGTAGCAAAGTTTTTCACAAGAAAGGGGGGTTTGAATTGTGAACCTTTTAAAATTTACCTATTAAAATAATTTAATCCTTTTGAACAAATGAAAACGTTAGAATATCTTGAGAACGTTGGTTAGTTAATTTAAGAGAACGTTCTCAGATCAATCTTGAATATATAAAGTAAATAAATAATTAAAACTTGTGTGTGTTGTGTTTGCATAAAATGAAAGAGTTAGGGAAAGAGAGAAGCACACAATACTTATACTGGTTCACCCCTTTAATGATGGGCTACGTCAAGTCCCCACGCTCCTGTGAGTTTTTCCACTATGAGATACTACCGATCTCAAAAATACACTTTCCTTCTTGCTATCTTTGATCAAGATCCAAGATCTTTTAAGCCCTACAAGCTTAAAAATACCCCAGCCCTCCAAGCTAGTAAGGGTATTACCACACTCAAACAATACAGCCCTATTGACTTGAGTACAACTTTTACAAGTATGATGATTAAGATCTAAGCTTTACAAAACTCACCAAGTGAGAAGCCTAGAGAAATAAAACTCTCAATACACTCAAAAGAATTTATACTAATCCTAGTATAGAATTACAGAGTTGGAGTGAAAGAGATCAAAAGAAGAGCTTTAGAGAATGCTTGCACGATAAAGACAAGTTAGCAAAAGATTGTGATGAAAACTTTAGCTGTTCAAAGTCACCAAGATGCTCTATTTATAGCTGGAATATGTCCTTGTTTTTCTTGGTAAAGAAGTATAGCCGTTTGTAACGGATACTTGCTTGAAACTTCTTCAATAAGATGATAGTACATGAAATTCAAATGTTGCTGAACCTGGGAGAATGTTCAGAGAATGATCTTGGAGCTGATCCTTGTCTTTGATTCAAAATGAGCGTGGTAAAGAAGCTAACTGTGAGCTGTCAATGATTCATTTGTAATCTTATTCAACAAGTAAAGTCGTTGTTGTCCTTTAGGGCACGTGAAGCACAGCTGTCCAGAAGTTTAAATAAGAACGTGATGAAGAAACTCTCTCTCATGAACGTTCTGGGAATGATCTCAAATCTGGGCAAAGGATGAACTTGTTCTTCAAGTATAAATGAACAATCACGTGTGTTGACAGCTTGCAAGAGATCAGTACTGAAGTTTCCTTGTCCTTGAGATACTATTCACTTGTCCTTTTTGCACACAAAAGTCTTTGGAGAGAGGAACCAACATGGGAGAACGTGGCACTTTAAAGGTTCAAAAAAGTCCATCTCTACTCCTAGCTTGCAGTTTGGTTGTACTGATTTAATTGGTCCATAAGAAATCTGTCTAAGATAAAATAGACAGCTTTTGGACTATGTCTTTGAATTAAAAACAACCTGCACATGCTTGATCTTCTTCTTGGGCCAAAAAGGAAACTTATCCATTTCTTAGCAAATATTCCTTGCCTTATTTGCTATGATAACTGTTGTGATCTTGTGAGTTATTACCAAGGAAAAAGTGATTCTTTGTCTTGGTACATTGTTCACTTAGAAAAATAAGTGCTTAGTCATTGATGCCTTGTTCTTGATTAATCACAAGCGTAAGTCCTGAGATCGTTCTGAGATCGTTCTTTTATTCTTGTTCATATTAAAATAAAAGGATAACACTTGAAGTAAATTGCTCAATTAATCCTGGCTTATTGGAAACACTCAAAAGCACTTGTTAGATAACAATGAGATCAGAATTACTTAAAATATAATTAAGATGTTTGTTATCTTTAAAACATCAAATTGGGATTTTGCCTCAACAATCTCCCCCTTTTTGATGATGACAAACTTCTTCAATTATGTTTTGAAAGAAATTCTGATTTAATCAATTCAGTACAAGGTTTAGAGATAATGCAAGTGTTTATAAATTTATCAAGCTCCCCCTCAATTCAAGCATTCAGATTTCAAGAGATAAAAGAATTGAGAAAAAGAATTTGAACCATAACATAATATCATTAATCATTAATCTCTTAAAAGAGAATCCAAACACAGTTTGTAGTACAAGATTAATGCAAAAAGGTTCAAAGCAACAGAAATGCAAATCCTAGTTTAGAAATTTAAAACATAGCATGAGAAGTTCCTATTAGCAAAAAGAACTTCCCAAAATATCTAATCCTCTAAACAAGGTAGATTCAAAACAAATTTAAACAAACATATTAGTTTAAAAGTTCAAAGCATAAATATAAAATACTAGAAGCTCCCCCTAAGTTACTCATAATTGTTGTTCTCCCCCTTTGTCATCAATAAAAAGGTGGGGCTACTTAGGAGAGGTGGGGCTTGAATCATCAGAGGAGGTGGAGGTTTCAGAATCAATGGCTGGTGAGGGATTTGGTGGTGGTGCAGTGACATTGAGGTGAGGGCAAACAGTTGTAGCAATCCATTCTCTCATGATCTTGAATTCCATCATGACATATGTAAGCATTTTGAACATTTTGGCCATGTCAGTTTCCATCTTGGGTTTCTTAGCAGGAGATGGCATTTCAGAAGGGCCAAGTTGGTTAATATCAGTATAACGCCCCAACTAAAATATCTAGAATATTTAGTCAAGACATAAATAAATGGATCTGAGTACAAATAAATTACTGAATAATTTATTAATTTAACAACTTGAACGAATACAAAGATTAAATCCAATATGATAATTTACTAAAGTATAGCGGAACGATACAAGAATTTCTGAGTAAACAAGATAACTAATAACAAGGAGAAGAATAAATCTTCTAGGCTGACATCCCAAGCTCAGCTCCGACTGTCAGTCTCCTTCCTGGTCCTTGCTCCGGATAACCTGTTTACCTAAAAAAAATGATTTGGAGTGGGGTGAGACTACTAAGCCTCAGTGAGTCCTACTACCCTCCTAAAGGCGACTACGCCGGGGGACCTAGATAGTGTAATAATCTAAGTTTAAATTATTTACATACAAGAGTAATATTTATAACAATGAATAAAGGTGTAACACATTTATCAATCTTGTCGATTACTCTTCAAAGACACGCCGAGGCAAGCCGGTCTCGGGTGTCTGACTCTGCGTACTACCGAAACAGAGGCTCGGATTCCGACGTTGGCTCACATAATAAAATGATCAGAATTCAGAGGAATTCTTTAATCACGGCATATAGCTGCCATTTAATTTTCTCATAATGAGTTAAGCAGTTCTAACCAATATATCCCGCTCAGGGTAACCTAAATATGTTACTAATAAATATACATATACAAGTTATTCTCTGACTATATATTCTATTTTATACTATTAAACCTGTTCATAAAATCCCAGTTGCATTCGGACATAAAACGAGTGTTGGTTATTTTTGAAAAGTAGGATATGCAGGTTCTGTTCCTGTTATACTCGCTACGGCGAGTGCCCACTCGCTACAGCGAGCTTAAGTGCTAACAAGCCTGTAACACTCGCCCTGGCGAGTCAAAGACTCACCTGGCGAGCTATACAGACGTCAACACTCGCTGTGGCGCATAGTTACTCGCTGCGGCGAGTTTGACAGTTCAGAGTCCTGTTTATGTAAAAATGTGATTTTTCTTAAAATACACCTACCGCCACCATGCAACTGGTTTAAACATGTCTTATAATATAAATTTAGATTATACAGGAGCAAGAATTGGGATTTATTCTTGCTCTATCACTAATTTGATTCCCTAAAACCTATGTTTGCATGCATAAACATATTTTGGGAGACTAGGCTTTCTAAAAATAATTTCTAAGGTTAAGAACCTAGAGAACCCACCTGGTTTGAGTTTTACTCAGAAGCTTTAATGACAACAACTACGGAGCTTTAATCTACTCCAAACACATGCTTCCACTCTTATAACTTCTATATCAATTCTGACCTTATTCCACTTCAAAGCTCAACTTTGGTTACTTAAATGAGTTTCTGGGCCACACACTCACATGTAAAACCAAGGATGTGGTTAGTGAGACTTTGTGAACATACCAAAGTTTAAGGAAATGAAACGCTCACCACCATTACTGAGAAGGGTAAGAGAAAGGTTAGGATTAACTTACCAAAGGTTTGGAAAAAAAGTTACAGGAAAAGAGAACACATGCAGCAGCAAGAGCTACCCTGCTACGCTCGCTGCAGCGAGCAACCTTACTGGTTAAGCGAGTTCCTCGAGCTGGTAGAAAATAGCTCTGTTGGCTTCTACTGCGACTTAATCCTCCAATCCAAGGTTCAAGGTGTTTCTTCCAGTCACTAACGAAGGTCAAAAGCATACATGCAAGCACCAAATCCAGAGTTGAGGAAACATTGAAATCCCTAGGGTGAGGAAAAGGGTATTTCGGCCAACCCAAAGAAAAATGAAATTGGAATCATAAATATTTTTCTAAGATTAATGGGTTAATTGAAAATCTTCATGTAACCTTGAATCTTACAGAAAAATGGAGGAAGGGATTAAGAGAAGTGAATTCTTACCTTACCCAAGAGAAATCTTAGGAACCTAGATACAGGATTGCATAGCGTTTTGCTCCACAAGAGGATTTGAGATAGACTTTCTCTTGGATGGTGATGGTGGTTAATAGCGTGAGAGAGAGGAGGAAGGTTCAAAGTGTTTTACTGTTGTTGCTTCAGCGTGAGGAAGAGGGAGAGAATGAGAAGATTGCTGAAGTTTTGCTTCAATTGATCTACATGTGTTTAAATAGACCTATGTAAGTGAGTGGGGGTTTGGAAAGAAATTTGAGGGAGGCTTGGGAGAGGTGAGTAGAAGGGTTTGGTTTAGTTTGCTCTTGCTTGAGTGAGGTTTAGTTTAAATGATTCAATTGGTTAGATCACTTGAGGAATAAGTCCTTTAATTCTAAACATCTCACTTAATTTCCAATTGAGCTTCAAAACTGACTCTAACCAATATCCTTTTATTAATTAAAGTTTAGGGATATTACAATCAGGACCAAGATACTTAGCCACATTCTCATGAGCAGCAGCAGCAGTAGCAGTAGATGAGCAAAATGAATCCAAGGTTGCAAAAGAAGCAGGCAAGGATGGCAGTGATTCTGATGCAAACATGGTGGAAGGAAACTTGAGAGAATCAGGAGTTGTTTGTGCAAGGTTCTTCATCAGTTCAGAGCTAAACATGGTGTGAAGGCTTCCTTGAGATGATGATGGCATTAATGGTGAAAAAACAGTTGTATTTTTAGGAAAGGTAGTGGAGTAAAAAGCAGCAATAGTTTCAAGATTTTTTCCAGATCTTGGTGGTACAGTTGTGAAGCCATGTGAAAAGGGTGTTCCAAAGTGAAGTGAAGTACTTAGGTGGGAAGGAATGGATTCAGTGTTTATACCAATGTTAGTGCCTGCACTTGACCCAGATTGGAGAACATTCTCAGTTTGTTCTCCCAGTGCATCACTCAGCATTTCCAAACCATCTTTCTCATGAATTTGATTTTCCTTTTCAAACACTTCTCTTTTCCTTTTTCCTAAATCCACAGATTCCTCAGAGAAGGTTTCTTTCTTCATGTGGTGCACATTTTTCAACCCAAAAACAGTGCAAGAGTTATCAACTCTTTGATTTGATTCATCAATTTCAAAAATTCTAAAAATTTTGGTTAAAATCATTCCATATGGTAAAGCTATCTTCTTAGACCCAGATTTTGCAGCATGAATCATATGTTGGATAATGACATAGGGCAAGTTCAGCTTAATACCTTTTGTCATGTGATACATGATGAGTAAATCAATATCAGTGACCTTTTGCTTGCTTTCTATTCTAGGGAAGATGCAATGCAGCAACATGTTGTGGATAATCTTAAATTCCTTTTTGAGGTAGGATAATGTTGGTTCTTCCATTTTGGCTCCTTCCTCATTGAACAGTTCCAAAATAAGAGTTTCTTTGCTCACACCCAGCTTTGAGTACCAATCTCCTCCATAGATTGTTGCTCCTTCAAAAGGTAGATTGATCAAGCATCCAAGAGTTTCAGTGTCAATCTGTATCTCCACTCCCCTTATGTTTGAGATGATCAGATTCTTGTCTTCATGCACATTGGCATTGTGATAGAAAGCTTGAACAAGTTGTGGTAAAACAGAATCCTTGATCTTAAAGAACTCTGTCCAGCCAAGTGGCTCAACATACTTCAGCACATTAATTCCCTTCTTTTCAAGTTCCACAAAGTCAAAAATTCTCCCAGCTGGAACAAGTTTAACTTTCCAATATTTTTCAAAATTTTCTTTGTCATCAGGATGAATGAGAGGGATGGGAATGAATTTTATTTTTGCTTTCTTCTTCTGCTCTTTTCCATCAGAAGCAGCTTTTCCTTTTTCTTTGAAAACCATTTTTTCTTTTCCCTTTGAAACCTTGGGTGTTGGTGATTTTTTGGTTGAAACAGGGGAAGGTTTGGATTTGGGTTTGGTGGGAGCAGATTTGGTTGAAGTAACAGCTTCAACATCATCTAACAACTCATTAGCAGGTTGAGCTGAGAGTGTTTTCTCATAATCATCAACATCATCATCATCATCAATGATGTGAACAGTGGTGTCCTTGATGATTTTTCTTCCAGTTCCAACTCCAGATTGAATACGAGCTGACCTTCTAATTCTAGATGAATTAGTTGATTTTGCTTTTGATTTTGATTTGGATGAAGATTTTGAAGGTGATTTGAAAGAAAGTTTTGAAATGGATTTTGACCTAGATGGAGTTTTGGATTTTGATTTGAGAGGGGATTTTGAGAGTTTTGATATGGATGAGGTTTTGGTTTTCTTAGGCTTAACATAGACAGGAGGTGTTTCAGCTTGGCTTGGCACAATGATGGATGGGTCAGGAGTGATGAGTCCATCATTATTCTGGGTTTCAGTTTGGGTTTGATGAAGATCTTCATCAGTGGGAACGTTCTCAGATTGTTCTGATAGTGAATCAGAAACATGATCAGGTTCGTTTTGCATGTGATCAGAGAGATTTTGAGATGGTTGATCTAGTTTGGATTTTGGTGATTGGTTGGTTTCAGAAGCTTTTTCTGGTGATTTTGATGGACGTGGTTGATTGTTAGGTGAAGGATGTGGTGACGATGGTGGTGAAGGAGTTTGAGAAATTTGGGAAGCATTTTTGCGAGCTGCAGTTTTAGTTCTTGCCATTAGATGAAAGAAAAACTCAGAGTTTGATGATTGTGAATAGCGCTGATCAGAGAGAGGGTGGGATGAATGATTAAAAGAAATGGTTACTTGGAGAAGAGGAAGAGAGTTAGTAGCTAGGTGTACTTGGTGAATAGTGAAGGTTTGTACTTTGATTTTGTAAAAAGTGGTTTTTTCAAGAGAGAGAAGATGAGTGTTAAGAGAGTAACCGTTGGAGCATTAAGGGAGAGCCAATCCTATTTTTCCTATTATTTCTAATGTTTAGTTAAAAAATAATGATAGGAATACTAACGGATAGCTAAAAAAAAAAAAAACACGCGTTCTGCATTTGAATATGAAACACATATGAGATCGTTCCAAGAACGTTCTCTACAACAATGAGCATACAAAATAAATTAAAGATTGTTGGGATTTTTGATGATTTTCAATTTTTCTTTAATAAAATTAAAACGATCCTCAACCAATGGTTTAGTAAATATGTCAGCCAACTGATTTTCAGTATCAACAAAAACTAAAGAAATATCCTTTTTGTTCACATGATCACGAATAAAATGATGTTTGATTTCAATGTGTTTTGATCTTGAATGCTGAATGGGGTTTTTTGATAAATTAATAGCACTAGTATTATCACAAAGAATTTGAACATTTGTGTACCTTAGTGAGAAGTCTTCAAGTTGGTTTTTGATCCATATCACTTGTGAGCAACAATTTGATGCAGACACATATTCTGCTTCAGTTGTTGAAAGTGCAATGGTATTTTGTTTTCTACAACACCAACTGACAAGAGCTTCACCAAGGAATTGACATGCTTCACTTGTGCTCTTTCTCTCAATTTTGTCACCAGCATAATCAGCATCACAATAAGCTTTTAGATCAAAATGTGTACTCTTTTTGTACCATAAACCAACATCTTGTGTTCCAACCAAGTATCTAAAAATTCTTTTTACTGCAACTAAATGTGATTCCTTTGGAGATGATTGGAATCTTGCACATAGTCCTACTGAGAACACAATATCAGGTCTACTTGCAGTTAAGTAGAGAAGTGATCCAATCATTCCTCTAAATTCTTTTTCTGACACATTTTTGCCATTTTCATCTTTGTCCAAGCTTATTGATGGATGCATAGGAGTTGACATGATCTTAGCTTCATTCATCTTATATTTCTTGAGAAGATCTTTGATGTATTTTTCTTGACAAATAAAAATGCCATCTTCTAGTTGCTTGATTTGCAAGCCAAGAAAGAATCTAAGTTCTCCCATCATGTTCATTTCAAACTCACTTTGCATAAGATTAGAAAATTCTTCACACATATTTTCATTAGTAGCACCAAATATAATATCATCAACATATACTTGAACAATAAGTAAATCATGCTTATGAGTTTTTCTAAAAAGTGTAGTATCAATTTGTCCTCTAGAAAAACCATTTTCAAGTAAAAAGGTGATCAACCTTTCATACCAAGCTCTTGGAGCTTGTTTAAGTCCATATAGAGCTTTGGTAAGTTTGAAAACATGATTTGACTTATTTTGATCAACAAAACCTGGGGGTTGATGAACATATACTTCTTCATTTAAAAAGCCATTTAAAAAAGCACTTTTCACATCCATTTGAAAAAGTTTAAAACATTTATGTGATGCATATGCAAGCAAAATTCTAATAGCTTTTAACCTGGCTACAGGGGCAAAAGTCTCATCATAATCAATACCTTCTTGTTGATTATACCCTTGAGCCACCAACCTAGCTTTGTTTCTAATTACTTTACCATTTTCATCCAATTTGTTTCTAAAGACCCATCTAGTGCCAATGATTGAATGATTCTTTGGTAGTGGCACTAAATTCCATACTTCATTTCTTTCAAACTGGGATAGTTCTTCTTTCATAGCTTCTACCCATGATTCATCAATGATTGCTTCATCTATTGTTCTTGGTTCTAGCTGAGAGATCAATCCCAGATTGTTCTCAATATTTTGCAAAGACCTTCTAGTCCTAATACCATCTTCAGTATTCCCAATGATTTGTTCTGGTGGATGATTTGTAACAGTTTTCCAAGTTTTTGGAAATTGTTGAGAAGGTGATTCTTGATTAGGATCATCATTCTGATTTCTTATAAGCTCAACCTCTTCATCATCTATTTCCATTACACTTGGTTGTTCTTCAAACTCATCAAATTTGACATGCATGCTTTCTTCCAAGGTTTGAGTTCTCAAGTTGTAGATTCTATAAGCCTTTGATGTCAGAGAGTATCCTAAGAAGATTCCTTTATCTAACTTCGAATCAAACTTGCCAAGGTTGTCTTTGATATTTAAGATATAACAATAACATCCAAAAATGTGAAAATAAGAGATATTTGGCTTTCTACCTTTCCAAAGTTCATAGGGTGTTTTGTTTAAAACTTTTCTGATTGTAGCTCTGTTCAAGATATAGCAAGAGGTATTTATGGCTTCAGCCCAAAAATATTTTTCAACATTAGATTCATTAATCATAGTTCTTGCCATTTCTTGTAAGGTTCTATTTTTCCTTTCCACAACACCATTTTGTTGAGGTGTTCTTGGACAAGAAAAATTATGAGATATTCCATTGTTGTCAAGGAAATTTTCAAAGAGAGAGTTTTCAAATTCTCCTCCATGATCACTTCTTATAGAAACAATGTTTGAATTTTTCTCATTTTGAACTTTCAAGCAAAAAAATTTAAAAGCTTCAAGAGCATCATCTTTGTGTTTTAGAAAAAGCACCCAAGTGAATCTAGAGAAGTCATCAACAATAACAAAGCCATAATTCTTACCACCAAGACTTGTAGTTTTGACAGGTCCAAATAAATCAATGTGAAGCATTTCAAGAGGTTTTTTAGTTGAAATAAAATTTTTAGGTTTGAAACTACTTTTGACTTGTTTTCCTCTTGCACAAGATTCACATACTTTATCTAGATCAAAACTTGTCTTGGGCAATCCACTTACTAGATCAAGTTTGGATAGTTTTGAAATGGTTTTCATACTTACATGACCTACCCTTTTATGCCATGTCCATTTGTCTTTTTCAAGAGAGACAAAGCATGATTCAGTAGGTAGTTCATCCAAGTATACTACATAAACATTTTTAATCCTTGATCCACTAAATAGAATTGTTTCACATGAAGATTGTTTAATTTCACATGTGTCAGTTTTAAAAATAACTTCAAAGCCATTATCACATAATTGACTTATGCTTATTAAGTTATGTTTAAGACCTTCCACATAATGAACATTTTCAATCTTGGCAGAACCAACCTTACCAATAGTACCTTTCCCTTTGATCTGAGCTTTTTCATTGTTGCCAAAAGTAACAGATCCACCTTCTTTTTCCTCAAATGTAAGAAAGCTTTTTCTATCTCCTGTCATATGTCTTGAGCAACCACTGTCCAAGTACCATGGCTTTCTCTTGACTGCTAGAAGACATTCCTACATTTGATTTTATTAGGACTTTAGGTACCCATAGATTTCTGGGTCCTTGAAGGTTAGTAAAAACTGTTTTAACAGGTCTTTTTACAACTTGATGAGATGTTCTTCTATGAGGAGGTTTATAAATCCTTTTTCTAGGATCATTCTGAGAATGTTCTCTATGTTGAGAAATAGATTGTTTCTTTCTTTCTTTTTAAAACAAAAGGTTTCAAGATGTCCTTCTTTGAGACAGAAGGTGCATTTATATTTTTTGTTTTTCTTTTGTTTCTTAGGGAGGAAAAAGTTTTCATATAGTTTCTTGTTTTGGTATGGTCTATATCCAATACCAGCTTTGTCAAAAACTCCAAATTGTGATCCTAAAATTTTATCAAAAGTTTTTGTAGAAGTAATGAATTTTCTCAAATCATTTTCTAACATAGAAACTCTATTTTTTAAGAAAACATTTTCTTCCTTCAACTTTGAACATTCTAGAGGGTTTTTCTCCTTTCTAATCTCATCAATTTGTTTAGACATGTCTTTATGAGAATTTTGCATATTATCAAGCATTTGATGTAAAATGATATTCTCTGCTTTATATTTATCTCTTTCTTCATTAGCCTTAGTTACCTCATCCCTTAGTTTACCATTCTTTTGATTTAGCAGTTGAGTATCATATAATAAATTATCAAATAAATGTTCAGTTTTTTGACAAGAGGAACAAGGTTCAGTACTTACCTCTTCTGTGACTGAATATGTCATTAGACATACATTTGTTGTTTGTTCCTCATGTTCTTCTTCTGACTCTTCATCTGTTTCGTCCCAAGTGGCCATCATGGATTTCTTTTTGAAATGAGGCTTCCTTTGCTTTGGACATTCATTTTTATAATGTCCAAATTGATCACATCCATAACACTTGATTTTACTCATATCAACTTCTTTGGATCCACTTTTTTGGGTTGAAAAGATCTTTTGAGTTGATTTCTTCTTTGCATTAATCTCTGAATCTTTCTTGATAGAAAAGTCATTTCTTCATCTTCATCTTCATCTTCATTCTCAAGATTGTCTTCAATAATCTGAGAATGTTCTCTAGTCTGGGAATCCAAAGCAATCATTTTCTTTTTGATTGGTTTGTCTTCTTGAAGAATTGACTCATGAGCTTTCAGAGATCCAATTAGATCTTCAAGTTTCATTTGTGAAAGATCTTTTGATTCAGTAATGGCAGTTACTATATGTCTCCAATTCTTTGTTAAACACCTAAGAAGTTTTCTTATATTTTCATGTGTTGTGTATGTCTTTCCCAAGGAATTCAGCTCGTTGATGATGATTGTGAATCTTCCATACATCTGATCTATTGATTCATCTTCTTGCATTTCAAACAGCTCAAATTTCCTAACACCAATATCAATCCTTGTTTCTTTGACACGACTAGTTCCTTCATGGTGAACTTGGAGAGTTTCCCACATTTCCTTAGCAGTTTTGCATTGCATGATTCTATCATATTCTTCTCTACTCATAGCACTCTTAATAAACAATTTTGCTTTGGTGTTTAAGAGAACTCTATCAGCTTCTTGTGTTGACCATTCACCTGGTGTTTTAGGTGAAGTTGAATCTTTAGCCAAAGGTACATATTCACCAATTTCAATAACTGACCACATGTTGTTATCTTGTGATCTTAGAAATAGTTCCATCTTATCCTTCCAGTAATAATAATCATCCCCTTCAAATAGTGGTGGTCTATTTGATGATCCTCCTTCAGAGATAAACTTTGCGCTTTTAGACATACTTCCTTCCTAGATCTTTTCCTCTAGCACTTGTTAGATGCTCACCCTTAGAGGCAGAGCTCTGATGCCAATTGAAGTAGCAAAGTTTTTCACAAGAAAGGGGGTTTGAATTGTGAACCTTTTAAAATTTACCTATTAAAATAATTTAATCCTTTTGAACAAATGAAAACGTTAGAATATCTTGAGAACGTTGGTTAGTTAATTTAAGAGAACGTTCTCAGATCAATCTTGAATATATAAAGTAAATAAATAATTAAAACTTGTGTGTGTTGTGTTTGCATAAAATGAAAGAGTTAGGGAAAGGGAGAAGCACACAATACTTATACTGGTTCACCCCTTTAATGATGGGCTACGTCAAGTCCCCACGCTCCTGTGAGTTTTTCCACTATGAGATACTACCGATCTCAAAAATACACTTTCCTTCTTGCTATCTTTGATCAAGATCCAAGATCTTTTAAGCCCTACAAGCTTAAAAATACCCCAGCCCTCCAAGCTAGTAAGGGTATTACCACACTCAAACAATACAGCCCTATTGACTTGAGTACAACTTTTACAAGTATGATGATTAAGATCTAAGCTTTACAAAACTCACCAAGTGAGAAGCCTAGAGAAATAAAACTCTCAATACACTCAAAAGAATTTATACTAATCCTAGTATAGAATTACAGAGTTGGAGTGAAAGAGATCAAAAGAAGAGCTTTAGAGAATGCTTGCACGATAAAGACAAGTTAGCAAAAGATTGTGATGAAAACTTTAGCTGTTCAAAGTCACCAAGATGCTCTATTTATAGCTGGAATATGTCCTTGTTTTTCTTGGTAAAGAAGTATAGCCGTTTGTAACGGATACTTGCTTGAAACTTCTTCAATAAGATGATAGTACATGAAATTCAAATGTTGCTGAACCTGGGAGAATGTTCAGAGAATGATCTTGGAGCTGATCCTTGTCTTTGATTCAAAATGAGCGTGGTAAAGAAGCTAACTGTGAGCTGTCAATGATTCATTTGTAATCTTATTCAACAAGTAAAGTCGTTGTTGTCCTTTAGGGCACGTGAAGCACAGTTGTCCAGAAGTTTAAATAAGAATGTGATGAAGAAACTCTCTCTCATGAACGTTCTGGGAATGATCTCAAATCTGGGCAAAGGATGAACTTGTTCTTCAAGTATAAATGAACAATCACGTGTGTTGACAGCTTGCAAGAGATCAGTACTGAAGTTTCCTTGTCCTTGAGATACTATTCACTTGTCCTTTTTGCACACAAAAGTCTTTGGAGAGAGGAACCAACATGGGAGAACGTGGCACTTTAAAGGTTCAAAAAAGTCCATCTCTACTCCTAGCTTGCAGTTTGGTTGTACTGATTTAATTGGTCCATAAGAAATCTGTCTAAGATAAAATAGACAGCTTTTGGACTATGTCTTTGAATTAAAAACAACCTGCACATGCTTGATCTTCTTCTTGGGCCAAAAAGGAAACTTATCCATTTCTTAGCAAATATTCCTTGCCTTATTTACTATGATAACTGTTGTGATCTTGTGAGTTATTACTAAGGAAAAAGTGATTCTTAGTCTTGGTACATTGTTCACTTAGAAAAATAAGTGCTTAGTCATTGATGCCTTGTTCTTGATTAATCACAAGCGTAAGTCCTGAGATCGTTCTGAGATCCTTCTTTTATTCTTGTTCATATTAAAATAAAAGGATAACACTTGAAGTAAATTGCTCAATTAATCCTGGCTTATTGGAAACACTCAAAAGCACTTGTTAGATAACAATGAGATCAGAATTACTTAAAATATAATTAAGATGTTTGTTATCTTTAAAACATCAAATTGGGATTTTGCCTCAACAACCTGAAGGTGTGGAAAAACACAAGAGGGGGAGGGGGGTTGAATTGTGTTTTAGGATTTAAAAAACTTTTTCTTAAACAAAACTAATTTGCAGCGGATTTAAACACAAAACAAGTAAAGGTAAGAGAGGGAAATAAAGAAACACACAATTTATACTGGTTCCTCTCACAAATTGAGAGTACGTCCAGTCCCCTTGCACTTCCAAGAGATTTTCACTATAATCTCACAAGATTACAAATGTTCAAGCTCACTAGCAATAGACTTCTCAAATGCTCAAGTTACAACTAACAAGAGACTTCTCAAACTTAATAATAAGAATAAAAGTTATCACACACTTCATATACTATCAAAGGTGTTTACAAAATACAACGCAAATGCTTAAGACAATGAATGAAAAATAAAATCTTGGATGTCAGAGCTTTCAGAGTCTTAGAGTGGTAATAGAATTAGTAGTCATTTCTTCCATTGATGTCTTCTATTTATATTGAAGGAATGAGAATGACCGTTGCAGAGAGATAAGACGCCAGCTGGAATGATTGTACAATTGATAGCTGTGAATTGCCTTCTATGGGAAGAAAGATAATTCCACTGCCTCACGCATTTGAATATTACTCAACCATTTTGGGTAATAATAGTACGATTGTACAATCCTAAAAAATGTTCCACTTATGGATAAGGTTAACGTTGTACAAACGAATATTCCTTTCCATGGATATGACAGAGATCTTAAATAGCTAATTCTCCAAACATTGATTCTGGTCTTGTCAGTTCTTGAGTGACGTATATTCCTTTTTCTTCAGCTTCAGATGTTGTAGCTTCTGATGATCTTCAGCTTCTGAAACCTTTCAGAGTCTCGCTTAAGTCCTCAGAACTACTACCTTCAGAACTTGAATTTTAAGCTTCTGATGATCAGCACTAGACTTTCAGAGCTTCTTAGCCTGGCTTCTCTGCTTTTGTCCGTAGTGCTTTTGAATAAATTTTAACTTATAATTCTGCACACTATAACAATTATTAGTAACACCAATTGCAATTTTAACACTTTGTTATCATCAAAATTAGTTACTCCTCAGAGATTTATGTCAGACCAACTTTGTTCCAACATTACCTTCATTGGCAACTCAATAATTGTTTTGATCAGAGTTTTTGTAGGAAGCGAACGATCATCCTATATAAAGCACGCATGTTTCTTCTTCCCCCCATTTGAACAGTTTATGAAAAACAAAAAAATCCTCCAAAAAACTCTAAAACCCTCAATATTGGAAAAGTTCGTTGAAATCGAAGGATTGTTTGACGTTAAGGTCGCAATCAACAAACAAGTGAAGATTAATAGTAGGTGAACCTACATTTCAATTATTTCTGCATTTGTTGTGGCTTTTTTTTTGCGACTGGGGTTACTCGCTGCCTAGTAGGCGAACATACTGTTAAATTTCGCTTACTAGGAGGCGAACATGACTGATGTTGTTTGATTGTTACTGTTGTGACATTGTCAGATGAAATTTGTTTGTTTTTGTCCGTCATGTGTAGGTATGGAATCTACATCAAACGCATAAGATAAAGAGAAACAACCTATTACGGCTAGTGCATCGGTTAGGAGGGAAAATGCGGCCGAGAACCCTCCGAAGAATCGGGCACAGAGGCAACAGACAGAGAGTGAGGTTGTGGTTGTTAAGTCTACTGGCCCTGAGCCCCGGTCTGAGGCTGCTGAGGCTGCTCAGGTTACAGAGGAGGTTGGGAGAGGAGATGATATAAAGCGGGAACTTGAAGAGGAAGAAGAGTTTAAGGAGGGTGATGGTGCTAGTGGTAGTGTTCAGATTAGGCGGGCGGCTTGGGTTGATCCTTACGAAGGTTTGCTTGTACCGAGCGAGTTTCCTGGCGAGCCAAAAAATTACATTAAAATTAAAATAAAGAACAAATTGGAAGCACCGCATAAGGGATAAAAGAGGGGCAGGAACCTCTTGCCATTTTTTGTTCCCTCCTCAGCTTGAAACCTCAACCGTTTGGACTTGTGCAGGAAAGGAAATATAAGTATACCCAGACCTTTATAGTTTTGCAGTAGAGGAAGTGGTGGTATTGGTCACGGAAAGTCCACAATCCATCGACCCAAAATTTGAGCGCGGTAACATCCCCTTGAGTTACTCATATCAATCCTAATTAGGAAAAAAAATTATCGTTGATTACCATATCGGTCCCAACCATGGTGACAAAATCACGTTGGTGGGACTGATATGAGTAACCCATGAAATTAACTAAAATTTAAAACAACAAAATAAGCAAAAAAAATTATGATCAATAGTCGAAGGGAGGGAGAGAATGAGACTTTGTTGTGATTTTTTCACACAATGGTTCCCCCTTTTATAGAATTTTTGATGCGATGTGATTAGTTGGAGCCACATCACTGCCTCCCACGTGGCCAACCAGATTTGGCCATGTGGCAATCAGTTTTGACTTCATGGGGGTTGTGATTCTCAACTGCCGACTGTTTCGCTATATAGATAGCAAATAACAACACACCATGGTCTGCTACGCCGTAAGCGAACTGCGGCGTTCCATTTTTCCATATTTTCACACTCGCTTCCTAAATATCGATGGATAAATTGGGAACGCTAGGGGGTGAAAAAGTGTAACGGGGGGTGCGAAAAGTAACTTACATAAAATTAAGTGAGTGGACTGCCATAGCATATTTAAGTCCAATTAGAAGGTATTTGGATCATAAAAGTAAGGCCCAACACATGAATTGATTCATTAAGCTACACCTGTTGTTATATCAGGATATGCATCAGACGAGAGAGTCTTATATAGGCACAAAGATTTGGGCACCAAGTTTAGGCACACACTCATAAATCAAAAAAATTAAAAGAAAAATAAATTTGTCACATCAATCAGTATCACTTTAATACATTTATCTTTAATTTTTTTAACATTTTGTGAGTGTGCTTAACAAATAAACATTTAGGTTTGTGCCTATGTTAGTATTTCTCGCATCAGACGAGTAATACTCGGACCCTCTAATGGGCAATTGGTACCTAAACAATGAGTTAACTAGAGATGTTCCAGAAAACAAGGTTGAAGTGCGCCAAATTTAGAGAGATTCTCGAATAACTGCTCTCCCACGTATTTGGGACTATATATAATAGGTATAGGTACTAGGGTTGGGATATGGATCGATTGTTCATATACCACTCAAACTTCCAAGACCCAACTTTAGTGCTTTTCTGACTAGGTATTTATTGAGATTACCTTCGCAAGAACAATGATTAAAGAGTGTATATAAATACGGATATTTCAACGTAGAAGCATATTAATTTTTTTTAGGTAAACAGTGTTAGAAACACTCTCTTTCGAACACCCAATAATACTCGCATGTACTCTCTAATGTGATACTTATTTCTAAAGTGAAAAATCCATGTTGATATCAACCAATAAAAAATTAGTTTTATTGTATGTGTTGAAATGCATGAGACATACTGAATTTTATCCTTAAATATCCAGCAAATTGTAGTTTGGTCATGTTCATAGTTTTGAAGGACTAAAAACATTGGGCCTTCTGTTGATACAGCTTAGTAAGCTCATTTAATGGTGTGGGTTTCTTATGATATTAACCCAAAAGTTATATTGGGCAAACCCTCACCAGCGAGTCCTCATACCCCCACAAATATTGAAATTACAAAATAGTTATAATTTTTTTAAAAATGCGTTCAGTTCTTTTTTTTTGGTCAAGTGCGTTCAGTTCTTTTATCTTTGTTTTTCTCTTCCCATTTTTTACTTTCTGAAAAAATATATTTAATTTTTTTATGAACATTTTATTTTTAAAAATATTTAAAATAATGATTATTTATATAAAAAATGAAATATTTGGAGCACAACGATGCTATGGAATTTTTAAAAAATTGAGCTTTATAGGGGATAAAAAATTCTTGAAATCATTTCCATGTTTTTATATTACTCTCAATTAAAATTAGAGTATATTAATTGTAAGCAATTTTTTTTATCATTTCTTATCTTATATTATAACAAAAAGCTCTTAAATAAGATGGAAAATTTCTCTCTCACTTTTTCCCCTATCCAAAACTATCCCCTCTTCTCAAACTCTCAAATAGACTTGTAATACAATAAAGTTTTGAACACTTTTTAAAAGCAAAACTAGTTATAAACTTGTAATATATACCAGCAGCAGGGACGAATGCAGGAAGTTATAAAACAGGGGGCCAAAAAGTATAAAAAATAAATTATAATTGCTAAATATATAGAATATAGAATAGTATATTGTTTATCTAAATCATGTACTCCCTCCGTCTCATATTATAAGGAAAAAAAATCATTTTTTATTGTCTCAAATTATAAGCAAAAGTAACTCATTTTCATCAATTTCAAGATTTATTTTTACTTACTCTCATAAAATTTAATACAAATTGTATTTAATTTACTCTCTCTCTTCTTTTCCCCATAATCAATAACCAATAAAAACTCTTCTTACATCTTCCCATGAAACTTATTTCTAGAAAAACACAAAAAATCATACTTCAAATTATCACATTTTACTTTTCTTAATAAGTGTGAAATCTTTTTTTTTTTTTACAATATGGGACGGAGGGAGTATGTCATTTAGTCACAAAAAAGTCATGCGCATCGTTCATTTACTTCATAATTTTTCATCGATTAATAGAATAAGTAATGTATTTTGATGTGTGTGACAAATTTTATTTATTTTTTATGTGTGAAAGAAAAATGAATGAGTAAACTATAGAAATGGGATAAATACTTATACGGGTAGTAGCCCAAACAAATTTATCTTAGACCCACTCACAATAAACAAAAAATATTAAAGCAATATTAATTGATGTTTTCTTTTAATTTTTTGAATTTGTGCGAGTATAAATTTTGTGTTTATACACTTGTGCCAATGTAAAAATACTTCTTAAATTGGTCATCGACTTTGCCCCTGCCTACATTTGTTCCTGAACGACTACTTTTAACTAGTTTTTCGGTTTCATTATAAGTGCCATGTATGGAAAAAAAAAATATCTCAAATTATTTGTTACGATAAAAATATCATTTTTAGTCTAATCATATCCTAAATTATTGAATAGCCTATGTAACTCATTAACTAATTTAGTTTTTATATCTTACTTCTTTTTTTAAGCAAAAGTGGTGACTCAAATAAGATAAACAAATACATTTCAACTATACCGGCACCCTTTATTTTATTTTAATTTAGTTTTTATATTTACTTTAAAACTCAACAAAAACAATCATTTTCTAACTAAAATTGTGTCAGCTAAAATGACACTTATAATAATAAGATAAATGGAGTATATCAATAATATTAATTACCTTAATAAATGAAACTTATTTTACTATAAATTTTATACGCTGAATAATTTAAAAAAAAAAAACATATGATTGTGACCGTGTGTTAAATAAAGTTTTGTTGCTGATATCACATATGATTCCTATGCCAATGTTTTCTTCTCTTCTCCATTATCTTTGATTCTTTTTATAATCATTAGACGAATCTATTAATCTAAGAGTAACACAAGCAAAAAATGATTGGAAAACCAATCACTTCATCTTGGACTTTGAGGTACCTAATACCTAACTTTACTCACCAATTGGTTTGAGGGCCATCCATTTGGTACAATTGGATCATTGACACCTATCCTATCTTCAAAAGGAAGAGGACCCCTCTTCTCATATGGCCGTAAAAATGTACTACTAGCAAAGCAAATAGCTTGACGTTTACAAGAAGAACAGCTTGTGAGATAAATTCATCATAATTGCCCAAACGGAAAGCAAGGCTAATCATGGCCTATTGAAGACAAAATTTGTCTCCTTTTCACAATGGAAATAAAGTTGACATGGATGGTAATGCATCTCTATTCTCTTCCCACGGAGTTTCTAACACAAAATGTTATGAAAAAGCTATAATTTTTATGAAAAGTTATTTAAAATAGTTTTTTTTAGAAATCCTTTTTTATATTTTATGATCCAAAAAAAATTATAACAAAATGATAATGTTGAATTTGTGGTATTTAGGGGGAAGAATAGGAGAAAACAATAAGAAATAAAAATGTGATTAATAGTGAACTAAATAGAATATTTACATAGAATATTTACATACTAAATATTATGATACTACCTTGGTATTTATAGCCAAGTGAATATATTTAAATCTAAACTAAATCCCTAAATTATATGACTTAGAATAAACTAACCTAATGAGATATTTTCTCAACAAATATAATAAAACTTATGCATATCTTAATAAATATTTTCTTATTCTAACACTCCCCCTCAAGCTAAAGCTTACTAAGCTTTAAGCTTGTTACAAAATTAACCCTGAAAATAAACCAAATCATTTGATAGCATATCCAATGAAGAGCAGCAACTAAAGAAGTAGTATAGTAGCGGCCGAAGTAATGAATCCGTATCAAATTATGTAAAAATACCCGCGGATTAAAGCATCACAAACGGGAACCTGCGGATTAAAGCATCACAAACAGGAAGCCCGCGGATTAAAGCATCACAAACGGGAAGCCCGCGGATTAAACCATCACAAACAGGAAGCCCGCAGATTAAAGCATCACAAACGGGAAGCCCGCGGATTAAAGCATCACAAACGGGAAGCCCGCGGATTAAAGCATCACAAACAGGAAGCCCGGGGATTAAAGCATCACAAACGGTACCCGCGGATTAAAGCATCACAAACGGTACCCGCGGATTAAAGCATCACAAACGGGAACCGCGGATTAAAGCATCACAAACGGGAAATTAGGACCACCAAAACAACCAAGAGAGATTGTCGATCAATCTGGATAAAAACGGTGGATAAAGTTAAAGGATTCATGGAAAAGTGACAGACTGCATGTCAGGGTAACATATGAATAAGGTTATAATAGAAAACAAAGACAATTAATAAGAATCATAAAGGTGAAACAAATAAAAAGAAATACTAATAACGGCTAGGGTTTACATGAAGAAAAAAGGTAAAGCGAAGAATAACCGAGAATTAATTTTTCTCGAAAAAAGTTGCAGTGGAATTATGTTTTAAGGTGGATACCATGGCTGTGATACCATGTTGAATTTGTGGTATTTAGGGGGAAGAATAGGAGAAAACAATAAGAAATAAAAATGTGATTAATAGTGAACTAAATAGAATATTTACATAGAATATTTACATACTAAATATTATGATACTACCTTGGTATTTATAGCCAAGTGAATATATTTAAATCTAAACTAAATCCCTAAATTATATGACTTAGAATAAACTAACCTAATGAGATATTTTCTTAACAAATATAATAAAATTTATGCATATCTTAATAAATATTTTCTTATTCTAACAGATAATATACTTAAACAATATTTTAAGAGAAGCTATTTAAACAAATTTTTATTTGAAACTTTTATTAAAAAAAAAATCACTGTTAAAAAACTTTTTACAAAAAAATAATACCTTATAAATTTTAATTTTTTTTAAAAAATAAACACAACTAAAATTTGTTATAGATATCACTATTGAAAATTATTTAGACAGACCTAAAATTAGTGAACTGCAGTAGATTTAAGGGCATGCGCATGATCCTGCCTGTGCCCCAGCTTCCTGGACTTGGACAAGACTCCTCAATTTGTCCTACCTTTGCCATTTGATTTTCTTGGACTTTGGCATCAATATTGCATAGTTTGTGTTGTGCACTTTTCGGACTGTGATTTGCTGAAATAAAAATGCATGCAGTTTTGCCGCTGTTTTAAATCGCAGCCGATGATAACAGATTAGATGATTCAGATTAATACATTTTTAAAGTTACTCTAAAAGATCTCGGCCTTACATTTTAAATTGGACGGGTTATGATACAAAATAGCGTCAAAACATGTGTACTTCTACAACAGTAAATCTAGTCGCGCATTTTTCTTTTAAGTAAAAAGAAACATATGACATATAACTCTTGCTGCACCACATGTACTGTTTACAAAGGAAATTGTTAAATATCCCCTACAAGTATTAGTGTTCTACAATTTTATTATATCTCAAATTGCCTTCTTAAAATTCAATTTTTATTTTGAAATACACATTTTCATAAAATCAATATTGTAAGGATCTCATTTTTCTAAAAATATGACTACCGTAAAATTCACTTTGCAAGGCACATTTGTTAAAATTATATTGTAATGATGAGGAAAAAAATTATAGGGCATTTTTGTGTAATATTGTAGATGTGCGCTAATTCTCGCGTCCCATATAAAATTTGCCGCGATATTGAGAAGCTATCACTTGTAACTTTTGGTAGACGTGAAGTGTTAACCCGGTATCTAAAAAATGAAATGTTTGATAAAAGATGTTGGGAAATATCTAACAATTTTCCTTTGGAAATGAAATTACAATCACCAAGACATTTTCTAGAACTTTTGGTTACATTGCATATATTTGTTTCTCAAAAACGTTACAAATGCAACTCACACTCTCACTATGAATACAATAATGATCCTTAGTGCACGTAGGGGCACCTTAGCCATGTAAACCTAGGAGTTTTTGTTTTTTGCTTGTACATGCGCTAGTGACACTTCACCAAACACAAACATAGACCAACCAATTCATGAATGTGATTAACAATTCATAGAGAGCTTGATATATAAAGCGCAACTAAAAAAATAGTAAAGTTTAATATGACAAGGACATGCAGTGATGCAGCCATAGTTTTCTTGCTATAAAACAAAACTATGAATCAAGTGGTGTTCCTTAAGGCAAATTAGTGTGATTGATTGGTAATAAATATTAACACTCGTTTTCTCTATGATTTAACTCCACAATGTAATAATTTTTTGTTTGTATTAGGCCACATCTATTGACCCTTATCTTGTGTTTTGTTTGCTTCAAACTGTTCATTATTAAATGAATTTCATCTCATCTTATCTTCTTGTAGTAACTAATGTACCTAACTGCCTCGCTCCAATTTGGTTGTGAATTTAAAAAGAAAATATTAAATAGATTTATACACATTTAACAATTCGTTAATAGTTATGTAAAATAAGCAATGAAAACTTATAATTAGGATAGAGGGAGCAACATTTTCAAGTAAAACATTTTGGCTTTCATTATGTTAAACCTCTTAATCCACCTCATTTTTAAGTAATAAATTACAACATTCATTAGATTAAGCCTCTATTAAGTGTGAGTTATGTCTCACATTAATTAGAAGAACTGAAATTTAACACTTTCTACATAAGTGGAGAAAGACTCGAGATTATTAGTCTATTATATCTCACTTGTATAAGTGGAAAGTGATCGTACTAGAGTTATTATGCGAGTGAATATTGGTGAGAAGAACAACCTTCAAAGAGAGAATAGAATAGAAAAAGCAATTCCCGATTTTCCTAAACCAGTTGTAGTAAAACATCGTTTCTAAATTTATCACAAAAAAACATCGAATCTAAATTCATTAACGGTTGGATCAGACTGAATTTTGGAGGGTAGGTTTGCAACACTTATGCCTACCTTTCACCATTCGGATCGTCAAGACGAAGTGTGAGTTGAGAGATATCAGTATCGTATTACACCAGGTTTTTATAGAAATTTCCAGCTTCTTGTTTTGTAAGCTAGTATGTTTTGTTGTTTGATTGGTTGTTAGCACTAATTTGTGTATTACTTTGAGACTCTTTTATACTTTTATTTGAGTATAGTAGAGCCATTTCATTGGTCTGAACAACCTGTGATTTTTTACTATCACATCGAGGGTTTTAATTTCCACATAAAATTTTGTGTTCCCTTCACCTTGTGCCTTTGTTTTGTTCTACTGACTACTTGTTGTTGATCCTCATAGATTCTTTACAATTTTGAGGAATATTATTTCCGTTGTATATTATTCTATTATAATTATTGTGTATTAATTTTTTTATTAGAGATGACTCATAAATCTAATATTTTAAAACTCTCCCCTTACAATATGAATGTTTGAATGTTTAAGTTACTATGTATATACCAGCTGAGTATCAAAACCCTCAGCACCACTGCCATTACGTACTATCCTCTACTGCGCGCGGCCACCTCTAATTGTTGTTTTTGTTCCACCTTGAAGCACTGACAAATAAAATAAAAAATATCTTTAAAAAATCTTTAGTCCTAAGTCCATCTTTGTGGACACTATATTGGACAAAGTTGAATTAGAAACAAAAATTAAAGACAAAACTAAACCTATTTTTAGCTTGAACAACTCTATCACGGAAACGACAAAATTAGAACATACATACAACATAAGCGATTAACATAAAACCTTGCCATAGTTTGTATAAAGTTATAAGCGATTAACATTTTGACACCTAAACTAAGAATAATGACATGAGATAAGATTTTTTAGTCTCAGAACGAAACAACATAAGATAAATTGGTCCAAACTGACAGAAACACAAGTCCTTGCGTAGCAAAGTAACTTCCAATTTAGCTGGAACTTACTATCAAAACTATAAATCATCAAACATCTTCAGCCACTAAGTAAGAGTTTAGATGATCATCCTGATGTGTCATATTCATAGGCTCTGTTTGAAGGGAAAAAAATTGATATGATTTCATAGTAAATAAGTTGGTTGATTAAATTTGTAATATTTGATAAAATTACCGATTAAACTATATTATAAATATGAATATAAAAAATATGAAATGATATAAAAAATACGAGTTTAAATGTAAATACTTTAGTATCCCTAATGTTTAATTTAATATCGGTATCTTAGATAAGATTCGACGTCATATCATAATTTATATCAAAATAAATATCATTTTTACAAAATAAATGTCATTTTTAAAATGTATTGTCTATGTAGTACCAGTAGAGTACCTTAAAAAAATGTAGTATCATTAATTAATATTTCATTTGGTAAAAAAAATTAATATTTCAATATTTTTGTCAAATATGATGACATGAGTAAAATTGAAAGAAAAAGTAATCAAACCATATGGCTTAATTATAAACCAAGAAAAAATGACAAATCATAAGGTTTAAGTTATAAACCAAGAAAAAAATGACAAATCATAAGATTTAAGTTTTATTTTTAGCAACTATAAGGTTTAAGTTATAAAATAATTAAATTAGCTATTCACCAAAAAAAACTAATTGAATTAGCTTAATAGAATAAATTATAAACTTGTGAAGAAAAAATATGTTGTTGAAAGATTTTTTTTGGTTACATAAACTTTATAAATTATAAGTTATAAGATCAAAATCTCATATCGTTGTGTTGTATATATTCGTATGTAATTGTTTGTGTCACTTTCGTAGTTATTATTTATTTTTATTTTTTATCATGTAGTTTAGCGGCTAGAAATTCCTCCATAAGGTGGATAAGCAGTGGCAGAGCTACACTAAAATACCCGGGGAGGCCGTGATAGTGCTTCAAAAAAAAATTCTACGAGAGTTAAAAATTTATAAACCATTAATTTTGACGGATTTTTATCGGTGGCGGAATTAGAATTATTGTTTGGGGAGGATTGTAATTTTTTATATATAAGGTCTTATTTATGTCAAATTTTAATATGGACAACTTCTTCAAGTGGTCTATGGTGGACAAAATAATGTTATAAGTATTTATAGAAACAACATGCATCTGGTCAAGAATTTTAGACACTAAAATACAACAATTAGGTACTAATGATATACCAAAATTGTGAAATTAGAAAGATTTTTCAACAATCTTTATAATGTTAATTAAATCAAAAACAAAAATTACTAATAATGAAATGAAAGCAACAGAGACGTGTGGCTTGAAGGTGACAACTCATGACAAGTAAAGAGTTCCTTCTACAAATGAAATATATAGAACCATTAAATGGCCTACAACAAATATTAAACTATACAAAGATAACTTCTTCCATCAATTGGTCTAGTGACGATTAACGCTGAATTTAATTTAGGTATGATCACGATTCAATTCTCCACAATTGCAATCGGAAAGAGACTGACACTACTTGATGTCAGAACTGACCCCGAACAAGTTTATGTGGTTCAGTGAGCCGGATACTAGTGACGAAATTAAAAATATTCTTCCTAAAAAAAAAGATAGTAAACACCACACGTTTTCTAATACCATAAGTCACTATAATATGATCCTTCTATTACAAGTTCTAATAACGTAAGAGAAATAACCTTGACATATATACTTTCTTTTCTAGCTATATATATTCCCCCTCACCAAATTTTTTATCTTTTTTTATAATAAAAATCACCCTTATTAGCCATATACAATATGATGGAGGAAGAAGAGAATATTCATGAAGGATATAAAGGAAAAAATGTTGCAATTAGTAGCATGAGTTGTTTAGAGACATCAAGGAAGAAAAACAAGAAGGTAGAAAATAAGAGAAGGTTTAGTGATGAACAAATAAGATCACTAGAATGTATATTTGAGTCAGAATCAAAGTTGGAACCAAGGAAGAAGATTCAACTTGCAAGAGATCTTGGTTTGCAACCTAGACAAGTTGCTATATGGTTTCAAAATAGAAGAGCTAGGTGGAAATCTAAAAGGATTGAACAAGAATATCGAAAACTCAAAGATGAATATGATAATTTATCTTCTAAGTTTCAGTTACTTAAAGAAGAGAAAGAGTCTTTGCAATCAGAGGTAAGTTAGTTATTTTTGTTTTTGTAATTTAATTTAAGCACTTATTTAGCTGAACTGAGTTGTTCGTGAACTATTTAGACTCAGCTTGTTAATTATTCGGTCTAGTTCATTTGTTTAATTAAATAAACAAAATTGGACTTAATATTAAGTTCGTTTAATTAAATGAGTCGAGCTCAAGCCTTACAGATTCGACATTAACTTAACCGTGTGATTTTTTGTTTTTGTATTTAAATAGGTTCAGAAGCTAAGTTATATGGTGGAAACATCTCATGATTGTGGTGGAAGGGAAGCTAAGGAACATAGCACAGAAGATGGTGGTTCAGGAAATGGATACAGCAATTGCAGGGTTGAAACAAAGAAAAGGTTTTCAAATGAGGGTTTAGAGGATAGAATGGTAATTTACTCAGATGATCAAAATGAAAGAAGCACTACAAGGATTGAAGACAGAGGAAATCAAGTTTTGAGAAATGATGATCATGAAGAAATTCCATTGACAACACTTGAAAAATGGTACAATGTTGATCCAAGTAGTATATTAGACCAATCATGTAACAGTTCTCAATGGTTGGATTTTTGGACTTGAAAATTGTACCATGTTCTTCTATGTTGCATGTTTGGTGGTTCCTTTGAACAAGGAACAAAGAAAAGAATGGTTCAAAATTTCAAAACATGCAAAAGCTTAAGCAGAATGTCCAAGCTCAAAAAATGAAGTTTTGTAGGCTTGATTTGATAGGTAGAGAATTATGATAGCCTCACTCAATTTTCATTTAGAGATTTGGAAGAAGAAGAAGAAATAATGTGAAAATTTCTCTGTTTTGTGCAATGCAAATACTTGCATGTCTTTTACATCCATTAGCTTGTGTTAGTGTATGTGTGTGTTTTTCTATTTCTAGTATTCAAGGGGTTTAATTCTAAAACCTCTTTTCTATTCTTATATTTTGCTTCTTTTATCATTGTATTATCAATTTATCATTGTAACATATGACTTGGACACACACATAACATAGGTGTAAAATAACTATTGTAAGTAATGATCCATTAATAAATGCAGCTAATTAATCAACTTTGTATTTCAATTTTATCCTATCCTATAATAAAGTATTAGATGGTCCTCGTGAAGTTAACTCAGCCGGTAGAAACATCGTATTATATATGCAGGAATCAAAGTTCGAATCTCGTGCATTTCACTTATTCACCTAAAAGTGAAATTTCTAAATACTAAATTATCTGACAAAAAAATTTTACTAGATCATGCAACATTCACAAGCTATAAGCACCACTTAAGCATGATATTTTTTTTTTAAAGAATATAATCATATTGTAACTTATCTAACAAGACTGTGGTTTGGAGTTTTGTATATGCATATTATTACACGTTACAACTTCTCAAGTAATATTGATGCAAGGGAATATCCCAATTGTGTTTTCTTTTGATTCCACTCTACCTCACAATCCATATCCATTTGCTTATCTTCATTTAAAAAGTGATTATCTTAAATACACATTAAGAAGTGAACAGAGTGAGTTGGATATTTCCAATTTGGTCCAACTAAATTTAAAATTAATACATGCATGATATGATACGTTGTTTTCTACCAGCAAACATATTAAATCAAACTGATTTGGATCCTCAACAGCTTGAATGGAACGAAACCTTACCATCATTATTTATTAAAATTATGTCAATGTTCTATTTTACTAGAAAAACCTTTAATATTTCATTTGAGTCATAATCTTAAAAACTCAAGTCCCACGTAGGATAAATATGAAATGGAATGATTTTGTTTAACCAAAAAAAAAAAACCATACATTTATATATTTGCTTATAATAATAGCCGGAGGGAATAATATTTATTATTGAATTATTTTATCTTTTCTCTTTCTTCAATCATTTGAGTGTGCCTAAACACTATACATTTATATATTTGCGCCCATATTAGAATTCCTCAAAAATATCACAGTCGTGTGTATTTTATTTTTCAATTATTATTAAAAAATGGTCTCTAACTTGTTTTCTTAGACCACCAAAAAATTACACACATCATAGAAAGCATTGCAACTACCTTATATCTATTTGTTTGCACATAAACAATTCAACAAAGACAGTTTGGCCGAGTGGTCTAAGGCGCCAGATTTAGGCTCTGGTCCGAAAGGGCGTGGGTTCAAATCCCACAGCTGTCAAGTTTTTTATTTATTACTTTATTCTTTGCATTGTTAGTTACTTTACGACCACACAATGATTTAACTACCAAAACTGATTTTGGATTATGTTGTTTGTTGGTAACAATGGCACTCTCAGCTTGCTGCAATGTTGTTGTTGCTTCTTCAAATATTAACAATTCCTTACCATCTTTTCCATTCAAATTCCCTTCCCTATGGCCAATCAATCAAAAGGTACTCTCTATTTTCTTTTCAAATTCAATTCAATGATATGCATGTATGATGTTTGATGTTTGTTCTAGGTGAAGATGGGTCCTTTGAGTGTATCTCCTATGGGTTTTGGAACATGGGCATGGGGAAATCAGCTTCTTTGGGGGTATAAACAATCAATGGATGATGAACTTCAACAAATCTTCAACATGGCTGTTGAAAATGGTGTTAATCTTTTTGACACTGCTGATTCTTATGGTACTGGAAAGTTTAATGGCCAGAGTGAGAAACTTCTTGGCAAGTTTATTCGAGATTTTCGAGGTTCGTTTTTCTAACATTTTTTCTTTCTCACTTTCATTTAATTGGATATAAATTGAATTTTTTTTGCTAGAGCATAGATGACATGTATATACCTTTTCCTTGATGGGATTCAAACTAGCCACCTTGAGTTTACAAGGCTAAGCTTTTACCACTGAGATATAGAACTTCAAGTGTAGGGAGTGTGTGGAAAAGTTAGGTTTTTCTAATAGCTCCTCCATACATGTCAATGTCTTAGACCCTTTTTGGATAAATAGCTTAATTAAGCGACTTAGTATAAATGTTTATCATATCATTGCTTGATATCCTAGCACCAGAGGCAGTTGACCTTCTGAAAAGAGTTCAAAGAGTAATGCATGGTAATGTTATGACGCCTAGGTCTATGGATGTAGTTTTCCGTAGATTGGGATTTGCTATACAAAAAGGTTTAACGGCGCAGCTTGTTGCCCGTCTACCTTTGATTCATGTGTAATTATCTTAAATATGTATATAAAGAAAAATCAAGGCAAACTTTCATTTCTATGTCGGAAGATAAAATAAAGTCAAACTAATTTATATAAGTTATAAGTTGTTTTCTTAAGTTATCCTGGAGAGCTTATGGGAATAAGCTCAAAAGTCAAAATAGCTTACATGGATATCATAAACTGTTTCAATAGCTCTTCAAACAATCTCACAAGTACTTATGTTGATAGATAAGCTCAAATAAGTCAATTCAAAAACATAAAACACATTGTGCTGAATTCTTTGATTTCCTCTTGTTTTCACCAAATTGTGTGTTTACTTCTCAGAGGAAAAGGGGAGCTCGAGTGAAATTGTGATTGCTACAAAGTTTGCTGCTTACCCATGGCGCCTCACACCAGGGCAGTTTGTCAATGCTTGCAGGTAGACTTTTTCTGTTGATATGTTCCTATTCTGCCTGTATGATCGAGTTCTTCCCGAACTTCCTATGCAATCTTACATCAGAAATATTTTCTTATGCCACTGAACTTGAATGAAATAAATTTTCAGGGCATCACTAGATAGGATGCAGATTGAGCAAATTGGGATAGGACAACTACATTGGTCAACTGCAAATTATGCTCCTTTCCAAGAATTAGCTCTCTGGGATGGTTTAGTGGCAATGTATGATAAGGTTACTATAATTCATGTTTAATAGCAGGATCACATAAAGACCTTAAAGCTTTGTTTGTGAGTTGAACTTTAGAGGGTTTTGGTGGGGAGGACTTTGGAGAGCCAAGTCTATATTTTGATAGTGTCCTTAATTTGAAAAGGAAAAGTAAACCCTCCCCTCTATTCTCGCAAACATAGCGAGTGAACCATTCTTCAAAGACTTGACCTGTAGGTTACTTGTATGGATAAAGATATTTAGGGTGATATAGATGACATTATTTTGATTTCTTCAATGATCAAAATTTATGTCTTCATATTTATATTGTCATTTAGGGTTTAGTTCAAGCTGTTGGAGTAAGTAATTACGGACCGAAGCAGCTGTTGAAGATACATGATTACTTGAAAGTCCGTGGAGTTCCCTTATGCTCAGCCCAGGTATACTGTTATGCATAATTGTAATGTTTTAACTTTCAAATTTTGCTTTTGGAGAAATTCCATTTAATCTCAGTAGTGACTAATAAGCATGGTATAATTGTCAAACTAGACACAAATATAATATATTAATATTAATATAGCATCATGCCTCTTTGAGTTTCTTAATAAGGTATCGGTTACATGAACATGAATTTCTAGAATAACTTGAAGCAGTACTGATTACTTCAAATTATTCTGTCAGTATGATACAATCATTCAATTGTCATGGTCTTCCGGAATAATTTAATTAATCTTTTTAATAATTTCAACATTTCAGGTGCAATTTTCTTTGCTAAGCATGGGGGAAGATCAACTAGAGATCAAGAGTATATGTGATTCTCTGGGTATTCGTGTGATTGCTTATAGTCCTCTAGGACTTGGAATGCTTACTGGGAAGTACTCACCAACCAAACTTCCAACTGGGCCAAGGTGTGTTGACATTTACGCGATGATTTTTCAATGCTATTTAGGGCCTGTTTCGATTGGCTTATTTTTTAGCTTATGCAAAACAACTTATGCAAATAAATAAGCTTTTGTGTATTATTATAAGTTTTTCAAGGTAGTTTATGAGAAAACAACTTATAATAATACAATTTTTGTTAGTGAAAAGTTATGAATTAACATAAAAGCTTATTTATTTGCATAAGTTGTTTCGCATAAACTCAAAAATAAGCCACTCAACGGGCCCTTAGTGGTTAACATTATAGCCTAATAATGCATTATTAGCTTTTTTTCACAGTACCTTTGTTATTAATTGCAAATCACAGGGGGTTGCTATTTAAGCAAATACTTCCAGGGCTGGAACCTTTATTGAGTTCACTGAGAGATATTGCAAATAAAAGGCGCAAAACCGTGTCACAGGTAATTTTGAATATTCTTCATTCAGTTCATATTAATATAACGTAGGACTAATCAGTCACACTTAAATTCCAACAGTATCACGACTGAATAGATAGTGATATAAATGTTCTATCCAATTTTGTAGATTTTATTTTCCTCACATTTATTTGACTAGAGCACTTCAACTACCAAAATATGTTGTTTTCACATTAATCAAGACCGTGCTTACAGTTCCATCTACTTTTACAAAGGTAGGCCCTGCAGGCTTCGACCATCTTTCTTCGGTCTCTTGTACTAATATTCTCATTCATGTCTCTTGACTGTTAATTAGTTTGAGGCGACTAAGTACATTCAAAGCCTGAAGGTGTACTATGTAGTAGTATATCTTGCACGAGTAGTTTAAGACATTAAGGTGTTTTTTTATCAGTTGGAATTAAACTCGGTAATCCGAGATTTACAACATTCACACACACATTGTGCACCAACCACTTGCACTAAGCCATTGAGTATATTGGCTGCTTTTGTTATATATGCTTCATTTAGTCCATTTTTATCTGATGTGCAACCAACGGCTCAAATTTAATTTGCAACAGTACCACTATTGAATGAGATCAATGAATAGATAGTGCTATAAATGTTCTCTCCATTTTGTAAACTTTATTTTCCTCACATTTATTTGACTATAGCACTCCAACTACAAAAATACTGTAGCTTTCACATTAATCAAGTGCGTGCGTAGAGTTCCATCCACTTTTGCAAAGCTAGGCTCTTGCAGGCTTGCCCCGTCTTCTAGACAATATTACTTCCTCCAATCTCGTATATAAGCAAATTTTCATTCTTTTTTAAGTTCATTCAATTGTTAATGTATTTGGTCTATAATATAGTTTAGATACATCAATTTTCAATAAATCTAAAAAATCAATTTTTGCGTACATATGAGATTGGAGGGAGTACTTTATCCGATTTTGCAGTCATATTCAGGCTATAAGCATCTTTCAACGGTACCATTCATTGTCCTCATTCTGAGTACCAGATGACAATACTCAAAATCTCTTTCGGCAGAAAAGTAAAAGATCATTCGGTTAAAAGGATTATCTGATGTCATAAAGTAACTGCTTTATCTTATTCTCAACATCATCAGAACTACTCCTACTTCATTATCAGGATCAACCACCAAAGAAGACTAACATTTAATGTCGATTATTCACGCTTTTAATGTCGTGTTTGCCTACACAACATAATTGTCCTTGTCCTAGGTGCATTACAAATGATAATGTTGATTGCTTAATCTGACCAACCTTGCCTTGTCAAATAAATTCATTGTCTAATGCATCACATTGTCATGTCAGGTTGCAATAAATTGGTGCATATGCAAAGGTACAATTCCAATTCCTGGAGTCAAGTCAATAACACAAGCAGAGGAAAATTTGGGTGCTCTCGGTTGGCGCCTCTCCTCGGACGAGCTACTTCAGTTGGAGTATGCAGCACAGCAATCACCTCGGAGGATGATCCAAAACATTTTCCAAACCAGGTATACATTTTATCCAGTTTGAGTGTTTGACAATTATAAGCGAGATATTTCAAAGTTAATAAAATTTGTAGGTAATAGTGTTTCGTGTGACTTCTCTTTTCATATATCAGATAATATGAACAACAAGCCTCAGCAGCACAATTTGCAGCATGAAAAATAACAAAGGCAAGGCCACATATGGTTGTACAATTTCATTTGTACTCGTCCAGAAGAGATACGATACAGCAAACGAACAGCTCCTAAAGTAATCATCGTTCATGTACATGCAAACGAATCACTCCTAAAGCAATCGTCATTCTTAAAGTATAGCACGTGTGTGAAAACTGACTAAATTCTGTAATTTTATACGCAAACATTGTGATCATCAAATACTATTTTGGCAATCATATAGTCTCGTTGTTACATTGTGTTGTAGAATATTATAAAAAAATGAAAAACATAGATATTTTAATTTAAGAATAGTTTGCTTGTACATGGCTAAAGAAATCTACCGAGAGAAACAGCCCCATCTAAAAATTTGAAAATGAAGGAATCGCCCAAATTTATTTTCCATTTGTTTTACTTAGTTGGTGCACCAAAAATATAAGTCCATACAAGTGAACTAATAAAACCTCTAACAAGAAACTGTTGGGATTTACTCTTTACAAATTTCTCGCAAATTCTAATCTTAATCTTAATCTTAATCTTAATATAATAAAACGAGAGTAACTAGAGGCACCCTAAACCCTAACCCTAATATGAATGGTCTAGATTTTGACACTTGGAAAAAAAATTATATCAACGGCTATGATAAAAACTTAAATAATCAATTTTTAAACCAATATTATGTTGCCACATCAATTAATGAATGTGACACGTCATGTGTTTAAAACAAACAAAAAAAAATTGAGATTTGTCAAAAAAAATAGAAAATCTTAATCTTAATATAATAAAACGAGAGTAACTAGAGGCACCCTAAACCCTAACCCTAATATGAATGGTCTAGATTTTGACACTTGGAAAAAAAATTATATCAACGGCTATGATAAAAACTTAAATAATCAATTTTTAAACCAATATTATGTTGCCACATCAATTAATGAATGTGACACGTCATGTGTTTAAAACAAACAAAAAAAAATTGAGATTTGTCAAAAAAAATAGAAAATGGATAAACATTAATAAAACAAAAAAAAACTAATAATAAGTTACGAAAATTATGTATAGATCCGATATGTACAAAAAAAAACAGAGAAAAGGGATAAACATTAATAAAACAAAACAAAAACTAATAATCAGTTACGAAAATATGTATGGATTCAACTTAATTGAGGGTTATAAATACAAGCATCCTCAGAGTATTTTTCGATCACTATATTTCTTTGTTATAATTTATATATTTGTCTTCATATAGTTTATTTTGTTTCTATATTTATTTTGAATTTCTATTTTGTATATGTCAAATCTAAACCGTTTGTCTATGTTTGATTTGAAGTTTTTTTTTTGTTCGTTTTGTTATTGTATTATTGCTAATCTAGAGATTTTGTTACGGTTCTATCAACATGAAGTTGCTATTGTTACACAACATCTATTATCATGAAGTTGTTATTATCGAGTAAGTTTTAAACTTTATGCAACCTTATTTATTTATTTGTTTAATTTTTTTGTGTTTCACTCCTCTACTTAATAATTTATTGTTCTCTTTTTTATATGTTTTGATTTTTATTTCTCTTTTTGTTTATGTTTTTAGTGTAATTATACTATTCTATCATTAATTATGTGTTTAATAATCATTCACTTTTTATGCTAATTCAGATAGTGGTCAATGCATAGATTTCTTCTAACAAATTGTTTTGTCTCTCTTATTTTTATGTTTGATATTTTTTTACATTTACAGGTAAAATTATATTTAAGGGCAGAAGATTTAAAATATTATTAAAATAGATGAGGTCAAATTAGGATTTTTAGTAGTAGTTTCTTTTTATTTATTATTAGTAGATTAGTAGATTTATTATATGTGTGTATTTATTTTTTTGTAAAAAAATTTATTGGTTTTCTTTTGTTTCTATATTTATGCATAGATTTGTATTACAATGAAGGATACACAATTTAGAATATTATCCTATTTTTATGAATAAATTCAACTATAATCTTTATTTTTATTTTTTTGTTCTTATATGTTATGCATAGATTCATGTATAATTGTTTTATTGTATATATCTTATTTTTCCTATAATTTGTTTTAGTGAAATTACAAAGATAAATATAAAATTTAGAATATTATCTTATTTTTATGTATACATTAGTTTTTTTTTTATATATTTATCTTATTCATTATAAATATTTTCTATAATTTATTTGGTGAATTACAACGAAGGATATAAAACTTATAATATTATTAAAATGGATAAGGAAAAAATAGTAAACTTAGTAGTAAACAATTTTATTATATTGAAATAAATAAATTAAAAGTATATAAAATCGAATGAATAAAAATAGTTGTCATTTATCATGACATACACTAATACCAATCAATATTTTTTCCCTTAAAAATAGAATTTAATCTTGAGAAATTAAAAAGACATAACAATTGAATTTGTGTTTTTTTTTACAAGATATGCGTCTAAAAAAAATATGTTGACTTAAGAATAGGTCTAATTTTTTGTCGATTAAATTAATAATGATTTATTTTAATTAAAAATAAGTACAAATACGTAGTAATAGATATATATATATATATTTCCTTACGAAAATCAATAGTATAAATATATATTTTTTATCCAATGAAAATCAGTTGTATAAATATACTTTTTTTATGGAAACAATAAGGATATATTTGAAAAATATATATTTCCATTTTTTTTTGTCGTTTGTAGTGTTTTATATTAATTCTAATTTGTAAGCATCAAATATATATCCCTAGATTAGCAATAATACCGTAACAAAATTAACCAACAAAACAATTGAATTGAATGATTGAACCCGCTCGCACGGGTAAAAAGTCTAGTTTGAGATAAAAATGATGTTTGCTACTTAAGTAGCGGATGGTGGTTAAGAAAATGGTAGGGCGGCAAAAGAAAGTCCCAAAACTGTTTGCAGTTAAAACTAGGATGACTATTTCTACATAAAAAACCATATTTGACATAATATAAACTGTGAATTAGTTGAAAGAATATAAACTGTGCACCATAGAGTTGACCTTGTTATAAGGAAGGGATAATTTTCAGATTCAGTAGAGGGAAATAATTTCTATATGACGAAAAAGTGAATTAAACAGGATTTTTTTTGTACAAAATAGAATAAGAAATAGTAAGTCATTCTTCAAAAATTTCATTGTAATGTAAATAAATGGTAAATACTTATACCAAAATACCAAACTTATAAAAAACGGTGGAGAGGTAAAAAAAAATGCCGAGTAATTTGTCTATTTGGCTAGTCAAACACGGAATAGTTCAAAGATACGAATCAGCCTAAAAAATAAGAATCACGAAGTCAGAGTATTGCTATCGCTTGAAAACTAGGAACCACCTACAAATGATTTCTGCAAAATCGGAACTGAATTTTTCACCACCAGTAATAATGAGACACATGAACATTCTTAAATTTCTTTAAATATATTCTTCAGTAAATTAGATATTCTTAAAAAAAATCTTGATTGAATTTGTTTCAACAACAAAAAATTTTATATATACCATAAAATTCATTTTTTAAAAAAAATACTAAAACAAACAGGCGTACCAACCAACTCAAATAACAACATTTAGCTAGAGCCCTTTCAACCACTAGATGAGCAAGAAAATCATAGACAAAATTATTTTAAAAAAAGTAACAAAATCATGTCATCACATCACATATAACAGTAACATAATTGATATCAACATGTCTCAAACCCAAAACAAACTCAGATAAAAACTGCCAGTTCAAGTTGCAACAGACTTCATATAATACTAAGAAACTAATCATCAAAACACATTATCCATGACAACAAAAATTTCCTTCCTGCAATCAGAACAGTTTACTTGATCTTCTTCTTTGGCCTCAACTGCAATACAAAAACATTATCCATAGAGTAAGTAATAATTACAGCATGCGAAATCCATGCTATAAGACAAGTACAAACAATAACATAGTTAAAATACTGTACCTGGTTGCTGTGTCCACACTTCTTTTTCCTGCAGTTAACAGCACGAGGGTGTAGACGTGCATAGCACCTGCAGAGCAAAATGATTCGTAAGCATAACAGTAATGACTTGATATTATTGTAGCCATCAATGTAGATTTCTCTTGCTTCCAATAATACATGTCAATTAAACTTCAAGTAGTCTTTGACATTGTACAGAATAATACAGTGTAGCTATGTAGACCGTAGACCTATAGTATCACACAGTGGCGGAACCAGAAAAATTAGTTTGGGAGGGCCATAATTTTTTTTAATAAATAAATTAAATATAAAAATATAAGTCATAAAAAACACAAAAACCTATCTAGTAATTTTTTTTTCATGAACTTATAGCTTATAATTTATTTTGATAAGTTAATTAAGTTAGCTTATAACTAATTATTTTTTATTCTAGTTTCCCCCCTATTATCTCGCTTAAAAAAATAAATATTAATAAACATTTCTTTATGTCCATATTTATATATGCTAATTCAATTGCTAATTTTACTCAATAATATAAATTCAATTTGTTATATGTTATTTTTTTGACAAACAAAATCAAAGTTCGTTATTATAAAATTAGACTGTATAACTTAAAATATATTCTACTTAATATACCGAGTGACTTAAAATCATCAATAATAGACTATAAACTAATATTTGCACTAATACTTGAACTAATATATATGCCGAATACATTATAGTCATTAATAATAAACTCTAAATTAATATTTACATTAATATTTATATAAATATGTATATAGAATTATTTAAAATAATTTATAATATAATTAAATTAATACTCTATCTATAAAAAAAAATTAGTTTTTCAGAGTCGGGGAGGGCCGTGGCCACCCTCAGCCCTCCCCTAGTACCGCCACTGGTATCACACAAGATGGAGGTTTTCTAATATTTATCTTCCAACATGCACCCCTTGTCAATTACTATTCTTTTTTCGCAAATGAAAATATGGTTTAAAAATCATTGGTTATTGGAATTCATGCATTGGCAAAAATATTAAAGGTAGTAATACACTATACTGAATTGAATTCTTAAGTCTTAAAATCTCAATTAAATCAAAGTTTATACAAAAATAGATCAATTTGTAAATGAAATAACCTTTCCTATTTGAGAAGGTCTAAGACAGTTGGACAACAATTTGAGGGATGATGTGTTACATACATTTGGTGTTGCTCTCAGTCAGAATCTATGCCGAGTAAAATAGGAAAGCTACCATTAATCACCTCCAGGAGAGACAGGGCCGGTCCTAACTATTTGGAGGCCCGGTTTAAAATATTAAATGGACCTCTATTACGGCGGGCTCACCCTGCAGCCCCCTAGAGGACGGGCCTGAGGAGAGATGAACTAAAAGCGCATGCCTCGCTGAAGAAAACCATCATACTGGATGAGGTTTTGCATACTCGGTAGTCACTGACACAGTCCCTCAAATTTCCGCACAAATTAATTATTTAAACATAACAAGTATGTAGATCCCAGAGTAGCAAGAATTTTATCGCACTAGATTGTTCTTTATATAAGTTTATGTATCTAAGCATAACATTAAGAAATACACATTTAAAAGCTGAGGTTGCCAAACATAGTCCTAAAGACCGATAGTGTTTATTAAAAAATTCAGATTATTTGGATCCCTTAGAATTATTCATAGCTATCGAAAACATGTGAACGACATTTACAATTACTTCTTCTGGAATTACCAAAATTGCAAATACTAACACTTCACTATCAAATACCAATAACATAAGAAACAGATTACGCGAAACTTACTTGCGGCAAATTGTCTTATCCTGGTTGTATTTCCTGGCCAATGCCATCAAAGACGGCTCAATAATACCACCACGAAGCCTCAAAACAAGATGCAATGTTGACTCTATAAAATTCAAAACAGATCTTATAAGAATCACACATTCTAATCATTTTTTCATTCACAAAGTAATCAGCTATAGCCACAATTTTTCTAATAAAAATTCTCCAAAATTAACCTCCTATTACCAGATAGAAAATTTTACAGCAATTAATTCGAATTTGAATATTCCAAACCTTTCTGGATGTTATAGTCAGCAAGAGTGCGACCATCTTCCAACTGTTTTCCGGCGAAGATCAACCTCTGCTGGTCCGGAGGAATTCCTGGAAAATGAAACAACGAGAGAAGAGTTAAACAAGAACGAACAATAAAAAAAAAATGGATCTGATTATTGGAGTTAAATAAAGTGAACCTTCTTTGTCCTGAATCTTAGCTTTGACATTATCGATAGTGTCACTTGACTCGACCTCAAGGGTGATGGTCTTGCCGGTTAGGGTTTTCACGAAGATCTGCATCTTCTTCCGATTTCTTCCCAAGCTGCTGTCAAAATTTCTGCCGTCTTTCTAATACACGTATATATATGAGGTCATAACATATTAGGGTTTTTCAGGCTTTGTGTTCCTTAGCCCATTCCTTAATTTTTTATTTTTTATTGGTTTTATTTTATGAAAATTGTTTTTTAATAAAAGAAAATGATTATTTTTTTTTAAAATTGTTCTTTTTTTTTTACATTATAAACTGAAATTTTTTTATTTTTATTTTTTTTCAAACTCAAAACCTCTACTTAGTATTTATATATATAAACTTTGATTTTGTTTTCACACCTTACAAAACTAAAAATTTTAACGTAGATGACATATTAAAATTGGCTCGTTATACTTTTTTTTTTGACAAAGGCTCGTTATACTTGTCACTCGTATGATTTGACACCAAAATAAATCAAAAATATAGGTCAGCTTTAGATACAAATTAAGGAAAAATCTCCCCCTATTCCTACCTTTAACCTTTCACCCCAACAAACAATATAATATTTCCATTTTACCTTTTTCATTTTTTTACTTCACCTTTACATTTAATAAAAATTACAAACCAGACGAAGTTCGGTCCTAATTTGAGTTACTCAATTTTTTATTTTTTTGTTATTAACTATTTGGTTCCCAAGAGAAGGAGCTTTATAATTTGAAGTTCGATCGTGAGGCAAGTAAAATCTAACCAAAAAATATTTCTATTGAGAATCGAATTTAGACTCTTGATTTGTGTACACTGAAAAGTCATTTCCATCATCTTCATCCATAAATAGAGTTCCTTATGTTTATTTCTGTATGTTTTAAAAGTTTTTTTGCTAAATTTGTTTGACTGAATTAATTATTTTTTACCAATATTTCAAAATTTTATACAACAATAAAATTTTATCCGCGAGCTTTACTCAGATGGTAGGAACATTACATAATATATTTAAGAATTGAAATTGAAACTTCGAATATTTTACTTGTTTACTTTAAGAGTGAAAATTTAATCATTATACTAATTGAAAAAAAAAATGATTGGGACAAATTCCATGCCCAAAAACTAAAAATATAAAAATCTACGGGTATAAGACAAGTGCAGCTTCACTCCATTTGCACCTAAGTGGTGCTTCTTACTAAGCTTTTATAAAACAATAATATCTTATTAGCGAGTTTTACTCAGTTGGTAGAAACATCTCACATTATATGAAATAGATGAAGTTGAAGGTGGAAAAACACAAGAAGGGGGGGGTTGAATTGTGTTTTAAAAAATAAAACTTTTTGCCTAATAGCGACTAAGTATGCAGCGGATAAAAACACAAGTTAAAGAGAGGGTGCTGAGAGAGAGAAAGAAAGACACAGAATTTATCCTGGTTCCCCTCACAAATCGAGAGTACTCCAGTCCCCTTGTTACTAACAAGAGATTTTCACTATAATCTACTAAAGATTACAAATTGCTCAAGCACACTTGCAAGAGACTTCTCAGGTGCTCAAGTTTCACTAAACAAGAGACTTCTCAAATGCTCAAGTTAAACTTAACAAGAGACTTCTCAGACAAACTTAAGAATAAGAATGAATGTTAAGGAACACTTGATATACTATCAGAGGTGTTTACAAAATACAACTCAATTTGTTCTAAGACTTAGAATGACAGATTTAAAATATGATGTCAGAATGCTTCTTAGTCTTTGAACGCAGTAATAGAACAGTAGTAGGAACAGTAGTAGTAACAGTAGTAGTAACAGTAGTAGTAACAGTAGTAGTAACAGTAGTAGTAACAGTGGTAGTAACAGTAGTAGTAACAGTAGTCATTTCTTCCATTTGAGTCTTCTATTTATACTTGGAGGAAGATGATGACCGTTGCAGAGAGAGAGGTGCCAGCTGGAATTTACTCGTACAATTGATAGCTGTATATTGCCTTCTTTGGTAAGGAATTCCAATTCCACTACCTAGCTATTCAATTTATCACTCATCCATTTTGAGTAATAATAGTACGATAGTACAATCCTCAAATGCGCTCCACTTATGGATAAGGTTAACGTTGTACCAACGAATATTCCTTCCTGTGGATGTGACAGAGCCTTGAAGTGGATTGTTCTTCAATCATTGGTTCTATATAGGTCAGCTCTTGAGTGACGTAAATTCCTTTTGCTTCTGATGCTGTTGCCATAGCTTCTTGAGGTCTTTTAGCTTCTGAGTCCTTCAGAGCCTTGTTTTATCCTCAGAGTCACTTTCTTCAGCATTCAAAATTCAAGCTTCTGATGAACAGTGTCGTGCTTTCAGAGCTTGTTTTGACTGGCTTCTCTGCTACTATTCATAGTGCTTCTGAATGAATTTTGACTTATAATTCTGCACACTAGAATAATCATTAGTAATACCAATTGCAATTTTAATACTTTGTTATCATCAAAACTACTTAAAAACATTAGAGGTTCATGTCAGACCCACTTTGTTCCAACAATCTCCCCCTTTTTGATGATGACAAACCAAAGCATTAAAATTCAATTGTTGTTGATTTAATTTAATTATGATGACTTCAGGTTTCAAAGGTTTGCAATCTCCCCCTGAGTCTGATAATCCATAAGGGTAGGTTTGTAAGCTCCCCCTAAGTTTTATCCATAATTAATTAAAACAGTTTAAGAGTTGATTTATTAACTTAAAATAAATTTTCATATTTAACTCTCAGAAGCATAGTTTTGCAAGCTTTGCTTCTTAGAGTTTGATAATGCTCAGAAGCGGTTTGCAAGCTCTTCTGACATTGTCTATGAATTTTATTTTAGGTTCTTAAATTTTCTCCCCTTTCAATAATCGTACAGAATGAGAAAGAATCATAAGAGATAAATATTGATTCATAATGTATTTAACATAACAGTTTCAGATTGAGCAGTATATGAATGAATCAACATTAATTTTAACGCTACTCTTACTCCCCCTTTTGGCATCAGTCAAAAAGACACAGAAAACCAAGCAGTCAAACGCGTCATAACAAGGCAGTCAAGTCAAAAAGTGATGACAACTAAATTCATTTAATGAATTGTGTTGAAAACTGTCCTGACAAGAGAGCTTGATGACACTATAAAAAGGGATGATTCCTCTCATTTTACTCATCCAGAGTAATCAAGTAACATCAAAAGAAAAACATACAATGGAAAGGCAGGTTACCAAGGATGCTTCAGGCTCAAAAGAAGAGAGCAAGAAGGGAGCAGAGCCCTGGCGCTGCGAAGAAAACAAGCTTCGCTATGAAAGGAACAAGCAAGAACTGATTTTGACAGAGTCAGAGGAAGAGGAATTGGGCTCTGATCTGGAAGAATTTTTATGGACATACAATGATGATACTCCATACGAAGAGTACGAGGCCGCTGTTCAGAAGAACACTGAAGAACTAGTGCAAAAAGCCACTGCCAACTTGCTTGCTTACATTAAGGAGAAACATAAGAAGCTAGATGCAGAGTCTTCTGAAGTTAAGCCTAGCTCTAAGTAGAGTCTTATCATTCTATGTAATAGAGATTCTTCAATAATATTAATAAAGAAGTTTATGCTATTAATTCCCTTTGTTTTGAGCAAGTTTCTTATATATATATACCTCATTTCTATTGTCAGAAAACCAGTTACCAGACACGCCTCATTCGGTATTGGTGCCCCGTTGTTAAACAGGCTTTAATACTAAGAAGCTATTTCATGAGTAAACAGGAGTACTGATGAGAGGGACTCTTAGGTTTTGAAAATCCTAGGCTTATTAGTTTAAAAACTAAGATGCTCTTCAGCATCTTTCACTAGAGTCAGAATTCTCAAGAGTACCAGACAATATTATGGTATATAGAAAAGTTAAATTTTGAAAAACAAATATAAAACAAACATATAAGCAAATAACAGACACACAAATATGGATAATATAGATATGAATTAAAGAAAAATTATCCAAAAATTACATAAACATGATTACAAATAAGTGCTCAGACATGAGGGTTAAGGTTTGGGTTGCTGTTGAGTAAGCTTCAGAAGAAGTTCCATCATTGCATCTATCTTCTTGTTAGTAGCTTCACCAGATCTGTTCATGTCTTCTCTTATATCGGCCCTGAATTCATCCATTTCATTTCTTAGTTCCTCTCTTATGTCATGCTTGATTACATCCAGAGCTTCTTGCATAACAGAGGGTATAGCAGATGAAGAAGAGCCTTGGACAAGTACTGGTGGAGATCTTGGAGTAGATGAAGCAACAATGGGAGCTTTTCCTTTATCAGAATCTGGTTTACTAAGGTTCTGATCATTCATAACAGTATCTTCTGCAGCTCTTTGATTCTCAAAAATCTTATTAGTCTCAATGGTAGCAATGTGAACAGCTCTATCAACCAATAAGTTTAAGGCTTCTTGTTCAGCAAGCCTCTGACGTTCTATTTCAGCAGCTATCCTAGCCTGCTCTTCATCAAAAGATCTTATCATATTTTCATCAACAGCAGCTAAAAAGGCTAACCTCTGACATTCTTCTTCATGGTTGAAGAATGTGAGCCTTGGAGCACATGTCCTCTCAGCAATCTCAAATAGTTCACGTACAGTGTTTGCTCCTCTACCCTTAATCTTATCCTTCAGATGAGTACTGAGAATCCTTAAGGATTTACCAAACAAGTACTCTAATTCCCTGACCTCAGCATCCATATCAGAGGGGAAGATAAGAGCTTCTTCCTCTCTTTGTTTGAACCTCTTAAGTCTAATACCTATAGCATTATTTAGCAGCTCAAGGTTTGGTTCAGAGTCAGAATTGAAAAAGGATAAGGATGGGTCAAAGGGAATGGTTGGTTCAGGTTCCTTTCTTTTGAGTTCAATAATTTTGATTTTGCTGAGATTTGGAGGTATGATATCATCATCAAGATTGATGGAATCCTTGAATATTTGATGTTCAGCTTTAGTTAGGTGTTGGTAAAGCTCAAGAACCTCTTCTAAAACTAGAGGTCTGTTGAGTGGGTCAGGGACAGGTTGTGGTGATTGATGTTGTTGTTCAGTCATGACATTGATTGGTGATGAGTGAGGTGTTTTTTGTTGTTCTTCAGAATGAGCAATTGGCTCATTCTGAACAGGGGTGAATGTAGGTGGATTTACTCGTGAGATGTGATCAAGTGAGGGAGGGGGTGTGTGAATGACCTGTGTGTTTTGTGTTTTGTGGACGGGTGAATCATTTGTGAGATTCATGGATGGAAATTGATGTGGTGAATTTGGATTTGAGTTGGTAAATGCAACACCACACATGTGTTGTTCAAGATGTTCTATGACAGAACCTTGATTTGTGGATTGATGGAGAATGGTGGTGTCTACATTAATAGTAGGTTCTTCATCAGAAGAAAGATGAATGGGCTTTATGGTGGTTTTCTTTGTGGTTTTCTTGAAAGAGGTTCTCTTTGGTGTAAGAGTTTTCTTTTGTTTTGGGTTGGATTCTCTGATGAGTGTAGCAATTAACTCATCCGAGGCAGTGCTGGTATCTGATGAAGATGATGATGATATAGCTTTATGATCAGGTAAGACTACACTAATAGGTACAGTGAAGTCTATGGGTTGAGGTTGATTGGTAGATAATGGAGGTTGAGAAATAGATGGTTTAGCAATAGAGGGTTGAGGTTCAGAACCAATAACCTGAGCTACAGGAATGCTAGAAGTATTAGATTCAGAGATCTTACCTTTTGGTTTAGAAGCTCTGGTCTTTAATCTCTTTGCAGGTTTAGCAGGGTTCTGATCTTCCTCAGAAGCTGAAGGCCTATCATGCCTTTTCTTTGTCCGTTTTTCCTTCTGAACAGCTTCAGTCATCATACTTTCAGCACCTTCTTCAGTCTCATCATCACTAGCATGTCCTTGATCATCAGAGCCTTCACCAATCATTTCTTGCTCAGTAGTTCTTGGCTTTCTTCTATTCCTTGTAATATCTCTTGGTCCCTTGAAGATATCCCAATTAGGAACACTTACAACCATTTTCCTGGGCACACTAACCCCAGTATCTCTTCTTACTGATTCAAGAAAGTTTTTGATGACCTCCTCATTATCATGTTCTGATATGGTGGGAAACCCATCACACCAGAAGTACTTTTCGTACACTTGCTGTAGAGGTGTTTTCACTTGAATGATTTCTTCCTTGGTTTTTCTCTTCATGTTGACCAGAACTGATGCATCATACTTAGCAGTTTGGAAAACTCTAAGTTTTTCTTTGGCACTCACAATGTCTGTGAGTTTGGTTTGCCTTATCAGTTCTGAGATTAACCTAGGGTGATGAATGACTGATGGTATTTTGGTTCTACCCTCATTGATGGTAAGGCACATGTGATCAAAAAGAATCTTAGCCAAATTAACTTTTACCCTCTTGTATAAGAACCAGATGAGATGTTTGTGTGGAATGGAGATGGTATCCAATCCACCTTTTCTGGTGAAGATAGTAGATAAACACATTCTGAAAGCAAATTCAAATGAATTCTTCATGTGCATTACTTTTCCAAAATCCTTTTGTGTGCATCCAGATTTAAAGAGGTCCTGATGAATTGAATCCAAATGCTTGCTTTTCTTATCATACACTTCTATATCTTCTCCTTTGTTGTCTAAACCCAGAATCTTAGCAATGTGTGCCTGAGTTATCACAACATTGATTCCCAAAATATTTGACCTAATTTCCCTTTCTCTATAAGGTTTAAGACCAAGTTCCTTTCTTGTTTTCCCTCGTAATTCCTGGTTCTTCTCAACCATATCCTTGTATTCTTTATCAGCACTTGCTCTATCGTACACTTTAGCCTTCTGCCAGAAATACTTCACTATGTCGTAGTATACGAAGCCATTAAGCATCTCAAAATAATTTTGCCATTGTTGGTTGTAGAACAAGTATTGAATGTCAATTCCATTCGCTTTCAAACTTTCAAAATCCACGAACTTCTCAGTGAAGAAATCATAAGCATCTGGTCCAGCGTCAGTTTGATGATGTTCGTAGACTAGATTATCTTTTGAATTAAGATCGATGATGGGTGGTAATGTAGGGTTAAAGGGTTCTTGAACGATTTCGTTTGATGAACGAGCAGCCATGGTTGCAGAGAATTAAGAAGATGAAGGTTGGGAATTTCTGTAAGGTCTAGGTTTGTGTAGGTAGTGATTTTGTGTAAAAAGTTGTGCAAAGTGAGTGAAGTGACTTATAAATAGTAACTAGCACACATACACAGAGAAAGTAAACATTGGGAGGGAGCGCGAGCAGTTTTAAAAATTAAATAATATACTTAACTGCCATAATCATCATTAACTGTTCTCTGCCCGTCAGGATCTAGACACGTGTTGAAAAAGTTTAATCATAGCTGACGCGTGTATAGACAACTGTTGTACACTTACACGTACTGAACGTTTCATTTCTAAAAGGTTCAGAGCCTCACTCATTTGTATCTGACACTTCATCAGAACCTGTTACTCTTCAGAGCCTAAATTATTCAGAGCTTCCCAAGGGATACTCTAAATTATAAGAGGTTCTGATAGAGCTTCAGATGCTAATTTTATTCTACTTCTCAGAGCTAATTTTCTTCAGAGATATAGTGCATGTTCAAATTCTTTTTGATAAAATCAAATCTTTCAATAGCTAAAGGTTTAGTAAATATGTCAGCCCATTGATGTTCAGTATCAATGAATTGAATATCTATTGTACCTTTCTGAACATGATCCCTTATAAAATGATGTTTTATTTCAATATGTTTAGCTCTTGAGTGTAGAATAGGGTTCTTAGACAAATGAATAGCAGCAGTATTGTCACAATATAGTGGAATACTGCTTTCAGCTATGTTATAATCTTCCAACTGATATTTCATCCAGAGAAGCTGTGTGCAGCATTTAGCAGCTGAGATGTATTCTGCTTCTGCTGTAGACAAAGCAATAGTTGTTTGTCTCTTGCTGGCCCAAGATATGAGATTTTCACCAATGAATTGGCAATTTCCACTAGTGGATTTCCTCTCAATCTTATCACCAGCATAGTCAGCATCACAGAATCCAACTAGCTTACTATCTAGGGATTTTTTATAAAGAAGTCCTAGATTAGTAGTTCCTTTCAGATATCTAAAGATCCTCTTAACAGCAGTTAAGTGAGGTTCTCTAGGATCTGACTGGAATCTTGCACACAAGCATACACTATATAGAATATCAGGTCTAGATGCTGTAAGGTAGAGTAAAGAACCAATCATACCTCGATACAGCTTCTGATCTACTTTGCTTCCTATCTCTTCTTTGCTTAAGCTGCTGGTAGGATGCATGGGTGTAGACATTATCTTGCAGTCATCAAGGTTGAACTTCTTCAGAAGCTCTTTTGTATACTTGCTTTGATGAATGTAAGTGCCATCTTTTCCTTGATTAATTTGGATTCCAAGGAAGAACTTCAATTCACCCATCATACTCATTTCAAATTCATCCTGCATAAGCTTAGAGAAATTCTTGCAAAGAGAAGCATTAGTTGAACCAAAAATTATATCATCTACATAAATTTGAATGATTAAGATATCCTTCTTAGATGTCTTTCTGAATAGTGTATTGTCAATTTGACCTTTTTGAAAACCATTTTCTAAAAGGAAATTACTCAGTCTTTCATACCAAGCTCTTGGAGCTTGTTTGAGACCATAGAGTGATTTCTTAAGTTTATAAACATAATTAGGATTTTTCAAATCCTCAAAACCTGGGGGTTGTTTGACATATACTTCTTCAGAAATAACACCATTAAGAAAGGCGCTCTTAACATCCATTTGGTACAATGTGATTCCATTGTTAACAGCATATGAAAGAAGTAACCTGATTGCTTCCAGTCTTGCTACTGGAGCAAATGTTTCAGTGAAGTCTATACCTTCTTGCTGACTGTAGCCTTGTGCTACCAGTCTAGCTTTATTTCTTACCACTTCACCTTGTTCATTCATCTTGTTTCTAAATACCCACTTAGTTCCAATGATGTTCTTATGTGCTGGTCTTGGCACTAAGTCCCATACATCATTTCTTTGAAACTGATTGAGCTCATCCTGCATAGCTACAATCCATCCATCGTCCGTAAGTGCTTCATCAACATTCTTTGGTTCTATCATTGAGATTAGTCCCAGAAGAGAATCAAGTTGTTGATAGTCTGATCTTGTCTTTCTTGGACTTTCTTTGTTTCCAAGAATTAAGTCTTCTGGATGTGATGATCTATATTTGAACTTCCTTCTTGGAGCTTCATCAGCACTTGGTTGAGTGTCTTCTTCTGAAGTGTCATCATGTTCTTGTGATGCTTCTAATTGAGATGCTTCTTCAGCATCTTCTTCCAATATAGCTTCTGAAGCTTCAATAGCTTCTGATGCTTTTTCAGGTTCTGAATCGATGTATTGGTATGGAACACCTGCATAACTATTATCTTGCTCTGACATTTTACTGTCAGGCTCTTTATCATCAAATCTAACATGTATAGATTCTTCCACTGTGTTGGTTTCAGAATTATACACTCTGTATGCCTTTGAGCGTTCAGAGTAACCTATAAAGATTCCCTTACAAGCTTTGGCATCAAATTTTCTTTTGTAGGCCTTGTTGTTTAGAATGTAACATGTACATCCAAACTGATGAAAGTAAGAGATGTTGGGCTTTCTTCCTTTGAAGAGTTCATATGTTGTTAGATTCAATAAAGGTCTTATATAGATCCTATTTTGAATATAACAAGCTGTGTTTACAGCTTCTGCCCAGAAGTGCTTAGCAAGTTTTGTCTCATGCATCATGGTTCTTGCCATTTCTTGTAAAGACCTGTTCTTTCTCTCTACAACACCATTTTGTTGTGGTGTTCTAGGAGCAGAGAACTCATGAACAATGCCATGATCTTCACAAAAAGTTGCAAATGGTTCATTTTCAAATTCACCACCATGATCACTTCTAACCTTTAAGATTTTGAGACCTTTCTCATTTTGCACTTGAGTACAGAAGATGCTGAACACATCATATGCATCATCTTTCACTCTTAGAAACTTTACCCAAGTCCATCTACTGTAATCATCAACAATGACTAATCCATATTTTTTCCCATTGATTGAGGCAGTACTTACTGGACCAAACAAATCAATGTGAAGTAGTTCTAAGGGTCTTGAGGTAGAGACAATGTTTTTAGGTTTAAAAGAAGTTTTTGAAATTTTGCCGATCTGACAAGGACCACACAGAGCATCTGAATGATATTTAAGATTTGGCAGGCCTTTAACCAACTTTAGTTTGCTAAGCTTAGAGATTAATCTCCAGTTAGCATGACCTAAGCGTTGGTGCCAGACCCACTTTTCATCATTCAGAGATAGAAGACAAACTATCTTCTGCTCAGTGAGTTCTGACAGATTCACCTTATAAACATTACCTCTTCTTAATCCTTTAAACAATATGGACTTGTCAGAATCATTGATTACTGTACATGCCTCTTTATCAAATTTAACAATAAATCCGCTATCACAAAATTGACTAATGCTAAGCAGATTATGTTTGAGGCCATCAACTAACCAAACATTTTTAATTGAAAGAGAAGAGTTACCAACTATACCTATACCAATGATCTTCCCTTTTTGGTTTCCTCCAAACCCCACAGTACCTCCCTCTTTCAGAGTCAGGGTTTGGAACATATGCCTTTCTCCCGTCATATGTCGTGAGCAGCCACTGTCCAGGTACCAGCATTGCTGCTTTGGCCTTCTTAGTGTGCAAACCTGAAGCAAATATTATTTGAGATTTTGGTACCCATATCTTTATGGGTCCTTTTGTGTTAGTCTTTACAGGTCCAGGTGGTCTTTGTTTGAAGGACCTATCAGAGCTTCTAGAGTTAACCACCCTTGTTGAAAAGTTTTTGGGTTTAGTATAGCTCTTGAGTTTTGTTCTTGAATGTGTCAGAGCTTCTTTAGATTTAACATTAGCTTGAGGCTTAACAATCTTAGGTTCTGAGGTTTTATCCTTCAGAGTCTTTGATTTTTGAGCCTCTGGCTTTGATGTTCTATTAGAAGCTGACTCATTTAGAACTTCTGATTGACTCTTTACAAAGACAACCTTAGGTTTTGATTTATCTATATTAGAGGACTTTGAAGATAATGGATTATCTTTAAAACGTGAGAATCCAAGACCTTCTCCTCTATTTCTACTTACATGATAAATCAAAGAGGCTATTTTACTTCTTTTCATTCCATTGATAAGGAATTCCTGAAGAGCAAATTCATGTTCTGGAGGAACCTTATCATCAAGAACATAATGAGTTTCCATAAATTCATTTCTTGATTTTAGAGACTCATTTTGTTCAATTATTTCATTTGCCTTTTCGGTCAGGTTGTTATAGGCCTTTTTAAGGACCTTACACTCACCTGCCTTTTTGGTTAAAAGTTTTAAGGCATCTTTTAAAGAATCTATTAATTCAGAACGAGAAAGTTTAGCAAGTACCTCATCTTCATCTTCTGAATCTGAGTCATCTTCGTGCTCAGAGTTCTCTTGGTCAGAAGCGGTTGCCATCAAGGCTAGGTTTGCTTCTTCTTCCCCATCAGAATCTGATTCCTGATCCAAATCATCCCAAGTGGCAAGGAACCCCTTCTTGAGTTTACTTTTGTATCTTTCTTTGTTAGAGGTTCTCTTGGATGATTTACTCAGGTTCTCTGGGCAGTCAGCAATGAAGTGTCCTGGTTTGTTGCACTTAAAGCATTTGTTTTGTTCTTCCTTTTTATCCTTGGAGGTACCAACCTTCTTGGAAGAACCTCCAAACTTACCAGCATACTTCTTGCTTCTCTTAGCCCATTGCGATACTCTTGCAGCCATCAGAACCATTTCTTCTTCTTCATCAGAGTCCATCTCGTGACCTTCTTCAGAAGCTTCTTCATCAGATACTATAACCTTCGCCTTCAGAGCCTTAGAGGAACTCTTGGTGCTTAGTGCTATCCCTTTTAGCTTCTTAGTCGATTCATCAGTCATGAGTTCCATCTCATGACTCTTTAGAGAACTAACCAAGCTTTCAAGAGACACAGTATCTAAATCCTTAGATTCCTGAAACGCTGTCACTTTTGGTCTCCACTTTGGCGGCAAGCTTCTGAGTACTTTCCTTACATGATCAGCCTCAGTATAGCTCTTATCTAAAACTTGAAGTCCAGAAACAAGAATTTGAAACCTAGAGAACATTGTCTCAATGTCCTCTCCGTCCTTCATTTTAAATAATTCATACTGATGTACTAACAAGTTGGCCTTAGCCTCCTTAACTTGTTTGTTTCCTTCATACTTGGATTTAAGAGAATCCCAGATAGACTTAGCCGTTCTCTTATCTCCAATTTTCAAGTACTCATCATGAGAGATGGCATTTGTCATCATCCCTTTTACACTGTGGTGCTTCTTATATTCCAGCTTTTGAGTGGGTGTAAAAGCCTTTCTGTCTTTAGAGCTAACAACGCCTTCTAGGTCCATATTTTCAAAGTTCACTCCATCTTCTACCAAATCCCACAGATCACAATCAATCGCCATGATGTGATTGTACATCTTGGTTTTCCAGAATGGATAACCAGTCTCAGTTCCATTGAAAAAGGGAATTTTGTCAGAAGACCTTCTGTCTTTAGAATTAGAATCATAGTCAAATGGAACTTCATTGAGATTCTTTTCAGCAGACATGTTTTTCCTCCCTGAATCTTAACTGTTTCACTGATAGGTGAGAGTTAGGCAACAACCAGGCTCTGATACCAATTGAAGGTGGAAAAACACAAGAAGGGGGGGGGGGGTTGAATTGTGTTTTAAAAAATAAAACTTTTTGCCTAATAGCGACTAAGTATGCAGCGGATAAAAACACAAGTTAAAGAGAGGGTGCTGAGAGAGAGAAAGAAAGACACAGAATTTATCCTGGTTCCCCTCACAAATCGAGAGTACTCCAGTCCCCTTGTTACTAACAAGAGATTTTCACTATAATCTACTAAAGATTACAAATTGCTCAAGCACACTTGCAAGAGACTTCTCAGGTGCTCAAGTTTCACTAAACAAGAGACTTCTCAAATGCTCAAGTTAAACTTAACAAGAGACTTCTCAGACAAACTTAAGAATAAGAATGAATGTTAAGGAACACTTGATATACTATCAGAGGTGTTTACAAAATACAACTCAATTTGTTCTAAGACTTAGAATGACAGATTTAAAATATGATGTCAGAATGCTTCTTAGTCTTTGAACGCAGTAATAGAACAGTAGTAGGAACAGTAGTAGTAACAGTAGTAGTAACAGTAGTAGTAACAGTAGTAGTAACAGTAGTAGTAACAGTAGTAGTAACAGTGGTAGTAACAGTAGTAGTAACAGTAGTCATTTCTTCCATTTGAGTCTTCTATTTATACTTGGAGGAAGATGATGACCGTTGCAGAGAGAGAGGTGCCAGCTGGAATTTACTCGTACAATTGATAGCTGTATATTGCCTTCTTTGGTAAGGAATTCCAATTCCACTACCTAGCTATTCAATTTATCACTCATCCATTTTGAGTAATAATAGTACGATAGTACAATCCTCAAATGCGCTCCACTTATGGATAAGGTTAACGTTGTACCAACGAATATTCCTTCCTGTGGATGTGACAGAGCCTTGAAGTGGATTGTTCTTCAATCATTGGTTCTATATAGGCCAGCTCTTGAGTGACGTAAATTCCTTTTGCTTCTGATGCTGTTGCCATAGCTTCTTGAGGTCTTTTAGCTTCTGAGTCCTTCAGAGCCTTGTTTTATCCTCAGAGTCACTTTCTTCAGCATTCAAAATTCAAGCTTCTGATGAACAGTGTCGTGCTTTCAGAGCTTGTTTTGACTGGCTTCTCTGCTACTATTCATAGTGCTTCTGAATGAATTTTGACTTATAATTCTGCACACTAGAATAATCATTAGTAATACCAATTGCAATTTTAATACTTTGTTATCATCAAAACTACTTAAAAACATTAGAGGTTCATGTCAGACCCACTTTGTTCCAACAGAAGTTTGAACTTTAAAACACTCAATTTGTTTATTTTTATATTTTTTGACGCATCAACATGTTTATTTTAAGAGCGGAATTTTAGCCATTATTGATCTTACCAGGATCATAGTCAACTTTGTCCGGTGGTATATGGTGATGATGTTCTTCTCCGTTCCGGTGAATGAGAAGGAGTTTTGTACCAGCAGACACTCCAACGCTAGTATGAGGTGGAGTTAAGGTTTTAAGAATGAAGAAAAAGTTTTTGACTCCCTTGACTAAGGAGTGTGTGTGTATAGCCCTCAACGTTGGGCCAAGGCCGTCAATGGCGTATTAATGTCATTACGTGGCTGTCGGAAGTGGACTGCAGAGCCATGATGAATATTAAATTCTCATCATTTTGATGTCGAATGTTACGATTTATGGGGTTGTTGTCCGTTGACTTAGGTTGTAGGATTTTGGGCTGCTCGACAATTGGATTGTGTTCGATTGGTTGAGGAAGTGGGTTTCCTCGGAGATTCGGCCTCTAACCCAGTCCAAAACAATTATATTGACTGAGAGGAAAAATATATAATAAAAATCAATTGGGAAGTCTACCATGAATTAGTTTTAGTCTCTAGGTTGAATACTAAAGAGCTTTTGTGCTATTACTTGAAGACTGTTATCAAGTTACTTTCTGATTTTGTTAATGTTTGTCATCATTACGCAACTATCATTCATAATATAAAGGATATCCTTGTGAGAGACTTGAAAGTCAAAGCTATTCACACCCTATGTGTAGATTACTTAGCTAAGTTTTGAACTAAAAACCTTGAGGTTTGTTTTCCTCTAGTTGTGCCGCATGATGGAATGAATCTTCTCCTACTAGCTAATGCTAATAGGACTATATTTTCCTAATAGTTTTTTTCTTTTCTTTTCACTCGTAAAAAAAACTAAAAAATATAAAAATCGACGAGTACAAGAGGTTTTAAATTTGCACTTACTCCATTTACCAAGAATGGACCCTTTCTGCTTCAAAAAAAAGAAAAAGAATGAATCCTCTCAATATTTTGCCCTCAATTTTCACATCATAGTCATCAATCAATTTTTCTCTGTTACTTTTAAATTTAAATATTGCTTTATATTTATAATGCAATTTGTCCACATTATTTCCTAATTCAGTTTTGGTCAATCTATTTTGTTTTGCGCAATTTTGATATCCTATTTTACAAAATGCCCAATTTTAGTCCCCTTATCTAATTGCGCAATTTTGGTCCTTCTATTTAGAAAATTTCAAGGATTTGGTTCATCTTTCATTTGACTTTCAATTTTGATAATTTAACACATTATTTGACACGATACATGATACATGTCTATGTTTAGGAAGAACAAAATGAAAAAGAAGAAAAACACACTCTTAAATTTATGTTTTTTAAATTGAAGAAATAATAAAATCTGATTAAATAATATGTAAAAAAAATTAAATTTGATGTGACAATCATATAAGCCTAGACCATGTGTCATTCAATAAGAATTTGTCATGTCGTCAAAATATTGAAGGATAAATGAAAATGAGACCAAATGCCTGAATTTTTCAAAATAAAGTACCAAAATTGTGCAAAAAATAAAATAAAAGTATCAAAATTGCTCATTTTCAAAATAGAAAACAAAATTTGCACAAAACAAAATTGAGATCAAAATTACACATTTTATAAAATAATAAAAAAACAAAAATTGCCTCCGTTCACGGAGAAAGAAACCACGCGCGCCTCTTTGCTTCTTCTTCTCGTTTCTCTTCTCCGCCGCCGCTCTCCGCCTGTCAAGGCGGTTGCGTCCCTTCAACAAATTTCAAATAAAATCTATCAATCTAACACCTATGTATCAACTGTTTCAATTTAAATGCAATGAAATTTCAAGGTTCATAGTTACAGTAGATGTACTAATTCAAATCACCGAAAAACTCTGTTTTAATTCCAATTAGCGAGAATTCCTCTTTGTTTCAAACAGAAAAGTGCAAAACGGTTGCTTTATGACGGCGGCGGAATGGTGAGCTCAGGTCATGACGGAGAGGCGGTACGTGCCACGTGGAGAATAATAGATGAACGATGAGAGGAAGAGGTGATGAGGTGAAGGTGGAAATGGGCGTTGCATCACAGCATCAGAGAAACAAGAAGCAGAAGAGGCGCGTGAGTTTTTCTCTTCATTCCTTATTCCTTTTCTTTTCTTTCGTTTTTTATTAAAACAAATAATTAATTATGAACTTTAAATCACAGCCGTTCCAATTTTTCCCGAGTTTGTCTTTTAGCCGTTGGATTAATCCACTGACTGAGAATAGCAGCAGGAGAAAGTAGCGCACGAGAGAGGATCCAGTTTCAAATCCAAACACTTCACTCTCTTTGACATTGGCATGGCCTACACTTACACACAGTCTGCGTTACGTCTCAACACTCCTCCGCGAATCCCATCGCTCTCCCTTTCAAACCCAAACTTGCATCCACCTACCACTCGAATCACTTTTCAACCCCTCAGATTCAAAGGAGTCAACGTTAAACCCCACAACAGATTCATTTGTAAAGCGGTGAAATCATCAATGGCGTCTGTACAAGTAGAAATCTTCGAGAAAGAGGAGCTTGCTGTTTCTCTAGCCAAATACACCGCCGATCTATCCAATAAATTCACTCACCAAAGAGGTGCTTTCACTGTTTGCTTGTCTGGTGGCTCTTTGATCAACTATCTCCAGTTAGTTTCATCATCTTTACTTACCTTTTCATTAATTATTATTATTATTGTTAATGATTAATTGAATTTAATTAGTTAATTAGTAATATTATTATTGATTGATGATTAAAATGTGATTTGTGTTATTATGACACTTTAGGAAACTGTTGGAGCCTCCTTATGTTGATTCTATTGAATGGGCTAAATGGCATCTGTTTTGGGTGGATGAGAGAGTTGTACCAAAAGATCATCAAGATAGTAACTATAAGCTTGCTTTTGATGGTTTTCTATCCAAGGTATCTTATGTTTTTGTCTTCTCATAAACTTATTTTAAATTGAACTTGTTATGTGTTACAGTCACAAATTTTGCGAAAAAAGTACAAAGCTATTAGTAGTAGTAGTAGTAGTAGAAATCTATGAAACACTAATAGAGATATAGACACCGATAATAATTTGATGGGTTCGTGTATGAATGTATAGATGAAGCATCAATAATATGAGCAGAATTGTAATGAAAACAATGTAATTGAATTGAATTAGAATGGATGAACAATTACAGGAGAAAAAGTAAAGTAAAAGGTAACAAACTGATAACAGTAGCTATCAGCCCCAAAAGCTCAAAGGCTTCCCAAATCACCAATCCCCAATTCTTCAACATAATACTTTCATAATCATTCTCACTCTCCCTTGCCCACTATATAGTAACTAACTCAAGCATATCCCTTTCTTTCTGCCAGCTTATCCTCTCTTATTCCTTTCTCACGCTTACAATGGGCTTATGATCATAATCCGCAGGCCCACTTCGCAATTCAAGTCTCTATCATAATTTGAGAAAACATAAGTGATTGAGTGTAACTACATCGATCAGTGTTTCAGACTAACACCTATTGGGTACTAGACAGCGTTCAATGTGCAGTGTCAATATTGCTTAGGTAAAAAATTCTGTATGTGAGGATCTATGATGAAGACTTTGGCAAGTATACCGAGTCATAAATGTAATAAAAAGGAAGTTTGAGTATTGTTCTTGCTACAGTCCTCTAAATTTTTCCATTGCTAAGTGGATACTTACCGACACACTCTATTTCATTGTTTATTTATTTATTTATTTATTTATTTTCTTTTTGAAAAGAATTTCATTGTTTACTTCTTACTAAGCTTCTTTCATGCTTTTCCTGCCCAAAAACAAGAGATTTGGCCTTTGGTACTTTTCACTCCCACCTGTAAACCACCAATTCCTTGCTTAATTGATTCTCTTTTAATCAAACGAAGTCACCAATTCTTTAGTTTTTTTTTATAAGGAAAAGGAATGATCATAACAACAAGACTTAAGCAAAACCAAATCAAATTACTAAATATATTTGTAGATATCATATAATCAATATAAATGAACCTCTTAGATCCAGCTTATTGTAAATTTTTCAAACTCAACCATAAATCCATAATCAATCCATGGCTAGCTACGCTAAAGAAACATTAAGCAAGAAGGAACACTTCTCAAATCTTAAGAGAAAGAGATAGATTAAAATATCAAGCATTCATTAGTATTACACAATCCAAAGTGAACTACAATACTCTAACAATGAATTTAGTTGGAATTGTAAATCATGGCAAAGAGATGATAAGAGAAAAAGATGAAGAAGTGAGGAAGTCCATTGATGCAGAGTTGTAGGTTGACAAAATTATTAAAAAAAAAAAAGCAACAAAGTCATGTTATCACATATAACAGTAACATAATTGATATCAACCTGTCTCAAGCCCAAAACAAAAAGAAACTAATTATCAAAACACATTCCAGTAATTCACGACAAGAAAAATTTCCTTCCTTCAATCAGAACAGTTTACTTGATCTTCTTCTTTGGTCTCAACTGCAATGCAAAAACATAATCCATGATGACTAACTAATAATTACAGCATGTGAAATCCATGCTATAAGACAAGTACAAACGATAACCTAGTTAGAATACTGTACCTGGTTGCTGTGTCCACACTTCTTTTTCCTACAGTTAACAGCACGAGGGTGTAGACGTGCATTGCACCTGCAGCAAAATGATTCGTAAGCACAACGGTTATGACTTGGTATTATTGTACCCATCAATGTAGATTTCTCTTACTTCCAATAATGCACGGCAATTATACTTCAAGTAGTCTTTGACATTTAACATAATAAATTAATAATCGAGCCCGGAAGGTGTATTTCAGGTGCCCCGCATATTCTGATCCTTTCTTTCTTCTATTATATCCACAAGTACAATTAATGAAATTTTATTGATGGTGCTCAAGCGCTGGGCACTGCGAAGCAAATATCATTTTGTGCAGCCAGTGGCCACGAATTGGCTTCCTAATGCTTAAACACTGCACTGGGTAGACATAAAACAATCTAACATTTGTTCTGTACTTCATTGAATGCTGAAGCACTAGCTTTAAATAGAAAATTTGCTTGTAAATTACTAGGAGTGTTAAAAAATAACTGTGAACTGAACCGAACTGCAGAACTGTACTGAACCGAACCAAATTTAACTGAACCGTTATAGCAGTTCCCGAACTGAACCTATTGTTCAGACCCAGTTCTCTAACCAGGACCGAACTGCGGTTAACCAAACCGAACTGTTATGAAAAGTTCAATTTTTTTTCCAAAATCAAACATAGTTCAATCCAATCTTCACTTCCTAGTTCTTTTTCTTACAAAATCAAAGAGACATGGGCAGTGATGGAGGTTCCTACAGAGGAGAAAATTAAATTGATTAATAAAGCAATTGTGTTGTTGGAACCACAATCGGTACGAGTTCCTCCAAAGAGGGATAATTTGGTGTCTATAGCTTCTGTTGAGAAAGTAGTTGAGGCAAAAAAGATTGACAGACAGGTAAAAGTCGTATTGATAATACCATATTGACAGACAGGTGTCTATATATTATATTTGCCATTCAAAAAAAAAATAAAAAAAAATAAATATGATAGATGGCTATGGAGAAATGAAAATCATGATCTGATGATTATTTGCTTTTAACAGTGTGTGTCTTGTATATTTGAGTATTATGCTGTGTTTTGTTTGCTCTTATAGGAAATTTATGTATTTTTGGAATTCATATTCTAGCTGCAAACACTACTTGTAAAGAAGTAACTAAATTGTTGAAAATTTAGAACCGCATTTTATCATTTTAATATGAGTAGCATGGAATGGATAACCATTAAAAATGGTTTCATTCTGCAAAAAATTTACATTAACAGTTCGGTTCGGTTAACATAAAAACATTGGTTAACCGAACCATTAATTCAGTTCGATGCGGTTCAGATGAAACAATAACAGTTCGGTTCGGTTCTTTTAAACTGTTATTATGGTTCTGTTATTTCCGGATTTAAAAATTAAAACAGAAATAAGTTTTTCAAAAGAAACCAGTTTTAGAAAATTACTACTGAAAACAATATTGGCCGAGTCACGGATCGATACGCTCTCTTTAAGACGTTTCGCGGCACTACCCAATAATTTGTGCAAGGTAGACTATCAACCGCGAAGTCCCCAGGATAAAACAGCCTTCTCAATTTTTATATACCGAATACTATGCACTTTAGAATTCGGACCGAATTACACCTTTCAATATTGATTCGATGAATCAATTCGATAATTAACACGAAGTATTAATTCTGATTTGGTTATACTGAAACCAATCAATGAAACAACAAACAAACAGAATTTATTTTTTTTCGAAGAAAGAAAATAGGAAGAGAAAGAAAGCAGTTGATCTCAAAATTCAGAAATCAGGAACCGAAAAAATAAACTGAAGTAAGGCAGTATTTATAGCACAAGGCAGGAACTGTTTAGAGAGATTCGTGGGAGTTTATTGTGATGAATCAGATAATGCAGTTCAGAATCGTGGGCCTTAATTATAGGACACGCACGCCAAAAAAAATTAACTGCAAGCGGAGCGGATATACGCTGACTGTATCCGTTAATAACTTGGTCAACAAGCACACTAAACACATGCTTTAATTAGGAAAGAAACGGATCCGGATTAGCACACACATTTAATAAAAAATAATAATTTTCGTATCTTAAAAAATTAATATATCACCCAAGCCCAAGCCCGGCCCGGTCCGAGCCGAGCCGGCCGGACGGCGGCGCGCGCGCGTGTGATATTCGACAATGTGTATGGGCTCCTCCGTCGCACAAAACTGGGTACCCCTTGGAGCCCAAACCATAAGGTCACTTTCCTTCTTATAAAGACTATCACTCTTTGTGATCTATCCAATGTGGGACTTAAGAACTTTTTCAAATTCACACCACACATTGGTTCACTCTTTATTTCCTACCAAGTTTTCCCTCCAACTATCATCATGTTCCAACAATCCCCCACTTGAATTTAAAAAAGTTGTTTCAGTAGGAGCAGTAAGATTGTGCATAAGCAAAGGTGACGCTTGTCTTGAACCTTTACATAGCTGGTAAGAGCCCGATTCAACAAGAGTGACACTTGTCTTGAACTCTATCTCGGATTTTCCTCAAACCCGCACACAACCTCTCTTAAGGTGCATTCTCTAGCCCGTGCATTAATGGCCCTGCACGACATCCCGGTTTCGTGAACGCTCTAGGAGTTCGCCTCAAAACTCCATAGGAACCGGCCTCAGTTCCACATTCATATAGGTGAGTCTATCAAGAGCACTCCTGATGTACTCCACTCATACTGAGTATAGATCTCATTAAGAGTTTTATAATCTCAACCTCTCGCTTTCAGGATTCATGCTTCTTATCTTGCATGTTCACTTCCTATTGCTCACAACTTGTTGTTTACCCATTGAACCTAATTCTTGGGATCTCCAGTCTTTTAGGTTGGGTTTCCATCATGAGCAATTCATAGGCTTTAGTCCCATCTTTACAGATGTATTGTAAACTTTCTCTCTAGCCAGTCCTTTCGTCAAAGGATCCGCTAAGTTTTCTTCAGTGCGTACATGATCCACTCTTACAACACCTTTTGTGATCAGATCTCTCACAGTGCTGTGCTTTCGTCTTATCTGACGTCTCTTTCCATTATAATACCGGTTCTCAATTTTAGCGATAGCTACAGTACTATCGCAGTGGATCAACACAGCTGGCATAGGTTTTTCCCACAAGGGAATCTCAGATAACAAGCATCTCAACCAGCTTGCTTCCTCACTAGCGGTTGCCAGTGCTATCATTTCAGATTCCATAGTGGACTGAGCCAAAATGGTCTGTTTCTTTGATTTCCAAGATACAGCTCCACCAGCTATGCTAAATATGAAACCACTCGTTGCTTTACAATCATCTGATAGTGTGTTCCAATCAGCGTCACTGTATCCTTCAATTACAGCAGGAAATCTTTTATAGTGCAAGCCGAGACTCATGGTTTTTTTAAGGTATCCCATGACTCTCTTAATGGCTTGCCAATGCTCATTACTAGGTCTGCTTGTGAACCTGCATAGAAGTCCCACGGCATATGCTATGTCGGGTCTAGTGCAATCAGTGGCATACCTAAGACTACCAATGATGCTCGCATATTCTGTTTGCCTTACGCTTTCACCAGTGTTCTTAAAGAGTTTTACACTAGCGTCATACGGAGTATTAGCAGGTTTACAATCAAAGTAATTATACTTCTTTAGAATCTTTTCCACGTAGTGTGTTTGATCTAAAGATATTCCATGCTCAGACCTAGTGATCTTGATTCCAAGAATCACACTTGCTTCTCCGAGGTCCTTCATATCAAAATTGTTACACAACAATGATTTCACGTTATTTATGGCAGAGATGTTTGGTCCAAATATGAGTAAATCATCTACATAAAGACATATGATAGTGCATGTGTCATTTTCTGATTTATAGTAAATGCATTTATCACTTTCATTTACTTTGAATCCATTTGATATCATCAAATTATCAAACTTCTCATGCCATTGTTTAGGAGCTTGTTTTAGACCATACAGAGACTTATCTAACTTACAGACTTTCTGTTCTTGTCCATGAATTACAAAACCTTCTGGTTGTTCCATATAGATTTCTTCTTCTAAGTCACCGTTTAGAAAAGCGGTTTTAACATCCATTTGGTGTACCATTAAATTATAAATAGCGGCAATAGAAATTAGTACCCTTATGGATGTTATACGAGTGACAGGAGAAAAAGTGTCGAAGAAATCTATATTTTCTCGTTGTCTAAAACCTTTGGCCACAAGTCGAGCCTTGTACTTATCAATAGTACCATCCGGTTTTAGTTTCTTTTTTAAAATCCATTTACAACCAATAGGCTTGCAGCCTGGAGGCAGCTCTACTAAGTGCCAAGTCCTGTTAGATTCTAGAGAATACATCTCATCGTTAATAGCTTCTTGCCATAAATCTGCATCCAGAGATGACAAGGCTTCTTGAAGATTCTTTGGATCTTCTTCTAAAATATATGCCGAATAATCCGGACCATAGTCTTTAGCTACTCTTACTCTTTTACTTCTTCGAAGTTCAGGTTCTACTTCGTTATTGCTATCCGAACCTCTTATCACGGGAATGTGACTCGATGTGGTGCCCCCACTATTTCTTGATTTAAAAGGAAATTTATCTTCATAGAAATCAGCATCAATTGATTCTATGATCACTTTAGCATTAAGGTCATAGAATCTATATGCCTTACTGTTTGCCACATAACCAATGAATACACATTCATAGGCTCTACTAGCAAGTTTAACTCGCTTCGGATCAGGTATCCTAACATAGGCCAGACACCCCCAAGTTCTCAAATAAGACAGGTTTGGTTGTCTTTTCTTTATGATTTCATAAGGAGATATCATATCTTTAGTCTTGGGAACTCTATTTAGAACATAACAAACAGTCAAAATAATTTCCCCCCACCAATGAGGAGCGGCACCAGTATTTAACATAATAGCAACAACAAGTTCTGTAAGAGTCCTATTTTTTCTTTCTGCTTTACCATTCATTTCAGGAGAATATGGAGCAGTCGTTTCATGTATAATTCCATGTTGTTTATAAAAGTCATTAAATAAACTAGAATTATATTCTGTTCCCCTATCACTTCGGAGTCTCTTAACTTTCTTATCAAATTGATTTTCAATTTCATTAACAAACAATTTAAACATATCAAAGGCTTCACTTTTATTCTTCATTAAATATACAAAGGTATAATCAGAGCAGTCGTCAATAAAAGTGATAAAGTAGCGTTTGTTATTTCTAGTCATGGTTCCATCTAATTCACATATATCAGAATGTATTAAATCTATTGGAGCAGATTCCCTAATTACTGATTTATGCGATTTCTTGGTTATTTTAGCTTGACTGCAAAATTCACATTTTTCTACCTTTTTAAAACCAAACTTCGGTATAAAGCCTAAGTTACTCAAATTAGATAATGAACGCATACTAACATGACAAAGTCTGGAATGCCAAATTTTAAAATCACACACAGAGTAAACAGAAGTAGAAATATTATTATTAAAGTTCAAATCGACATTTAACTTAAACATGCCATCAGTGGCGTACCCTTTCCCAACAAACATACCATTCTTAGTGATGGTGTACAAGTCAGCCCCTATAGTTTGACTAAACCCAGCCTTATTTAAAAGAAACCCAGAAACAAGATTTTTCTTCATGTCGGGAACATGCATAACATCCTTCAGAATCAGAGTCTTGCCGGAGGTGAAGTTGATCTCTATGTCTCCAATTCCAGCAACTTCAGAGGTGTGAGCATTCCCCATCTGCACTCTCTTATTATCAGCAGTCGTGTATGTTTTAAACATAGCACGGTCATAACAGACATGGCGTGTAGCACCAGTGTCTATCCACCAACCTTCAGTTACACCGACCATATTAATTTCGGTGATCATTGCAGCAAGTGGTGCTTCTTCAGTCACGTTCACTTGTGCATTCAAATTAGCAGGTTTTGGCCTCGTTTTGTTTCTACACTTTTTAGCCATATGACCCGGTTTCCAGCAGTTGTAACAATAAAAATCACCGGGGTCATTCTTAGGAGGTGGTGGATTTTGCTGAACAGAATTATGGGTCCTTGAAGGATTCCCATTCTTAAATCGGTTCTGGTTTGATGATGCAATGCGGTTCTGATTCTTAAATTGTTTGCCCGTAGGCTTCAGAACCGCTCCGGTTTTCTTTTTAGAGACAGCATGTATTTTCTCTTCTTCTTTCTTATCTTGTCTCCGAGATTCTTCTTCTATACGGAGACGGGTAATCAAACTTTCGATAGAAAATTCTTTAGTTTTATGACGCAGAAAGTTTTTAAAGTCTTTCCACGCTGGGGGCAGCTTGTCAATTATAACGGCAATTTGAAACTGTTCATCGAGAGGCATACCTTCGGAGATAATCTCATGCGCAATCTTTTGGAGTTCATGTGACTGCGTCTCTACCGACCTCTCATCCACCATCTGGTACTTCAGGTACCTGCTAACCGCATATTTCTTTGCTCCAGCCTCCTCAGTGTCATACTTTTTCCGCAAAGCCTCCCATACATCCTTAGCAGTTTTGTATGATCGATAATAATCATACAAATCATCAACAAGTCCATTAATGATATAATTCTTACATAAGTAATCATTATCTAACCAAAGCTGTTTATCCTTTTTCAGCTGAAGCTCTTGAGCTTTCAACTGTTCAGCCGAGGGATCAGTTTGATCCTTTGGTGTGCCATCGGCAGATTTTTCAGCCGCAGCACCATTAATAATAACAGCCTTTGTACCCGAAGCCGAGGCTGCAGGAACTTCAGGCATGTCCTCAGTTAGAACGTGAACAACCTTTTTCAACGTTATAAAGAAAAACATTTTTTGTTCCCATCGTTTGAAGTGGAGTCCTTCAAACTTAAAAGGTTTTTCAGTTCCAACAGCAGCAGAGTGATTACCAATAATCTCTTCAGTAGCCATGATAGTTTTCGAAACGTCTTAAAATTGTTATTTCCGGATTTAAAAATTAAAACAGAAATAAGTTTTTCAAAAGAAACCAGTTTTAGAAAATTACTACTGAAAACAATATTGGCCGAGTCGCGGATCGATACGCTCTCTTTAAGACGTTTCGCGGCACTACCCAATAATTTGTGCAAGGTAGACTATCAACCGCGAAGTCCCCAGGATAAAACAGCCTTCTCAATTTTTATATACCGAATACTATGCACTTTAGAATTCGGACCGAATTACACCTTTCAATATTGATTCGATGAATCAATTCGATAATTAACACGAAGTATTAATTCTGATTTGGTTATACTGAAACCAATCAATGAAACAACAAACAAACAGAATTTATTTTTTTTCGAAGAAAGAAAATAGGAAGAGAAAGAAAGCAGTTGATCTCAAAATTCAGAAATCAGGAACCGAAAAAATAAACTGAAGTAAGGCAGTATTTATAGCACAAGGCAGGAACTGTTTAGAGAGATTCGTGGGAGTTTATTGTGATGAATCAGATAATGCAGTTCAGAATCGTGGGCCTTAATTATAGGACACGCACGCCAAAAAATATTAACTGCAAGCGGAGCGGATATACGCTGACTGTATCCGTTAATAACTTGGTCAACAAGCACACTAAACACATGCTTTAATTAGGAAAGAAACGGATCCGGATTAGCACACATTTAATAAAAAATAATAATTTTCGTATCTTAAAAAATTAATATATCACCCAAGCCCGGCCGGACGGCGGCGGCGGCACGCGTGATATTCGACAATGTGTATGGGCTCCTCCGTCGCACAAAACTGGGTACCCCTTGGGGCCCAAACCATAAGGTCACTTTCCTTCTTATAAAGACTATCACTCTTTGTGATCTATCCAATGTGGGACTTACGAACTTTTTCAAATTCACACCACACATTGGTTCACTCTTTATTTCCTACCAAGTTTTCCCTCCAACTATCATCATGTTCCAACAGGTTCGGTTCAGTTCAGTTCTGAACTGAACGTAACATTACAATCAAATTTGCATTGCCTCTTTTCCTTGATTCTTTCATCAACTAGACGCCGACCCGTGCGATGCACGGGGCTTTAGAATGTTATATATAACATTCAATTTAGTTATATTATTTCTTACTGACACAATTAGGTATTATCTATATAACATTCAAATAATGTATGTAGTGATACTATTGAAGAAATGAAATTAAAATAGCTTCCAATATCATAAATGAAATTACATAAATTTTGAAAAATGAATAATTAATCAACTACTGAACATTCTGAATAAAAAATGTCTGCGGATCAATATCATTCATTAGTGCCTTTTTTTGGTCAAGTAGCCTAATGGCTATAAATTCACCTCGGCCGAGGTGAATAAGTGGGAGATCCCGGGTTCGAACCCCGACTCTGCATATAAAAGCCAATATCCCTACCAATTAAGCTATGCTCACGGGGACCATTAGTGCCTTTACTTTTTGGACAAATTAGTTTATGCAAGGTTCTGTAGTTGGAGTATGTCTACCAACAACTTTTATATATAAAAAAAAAGTGATAAAACAAAAAAGCAAAGTGTTGTTAACAATAAAGAAACGCATTGCTCAAAAATAAGTGTTGTTAACAATTAACAACCTTTAATTTCCTCACTTTAGAGGATCCAAATCCATTGACAAGTGTTGAGTATATTGCTCATTCCTATACAATGAGGCCACCGGGGAAATGAATTGTTGTCACTATGTCTGTATCAAGTTATATGCTACTCCCATTAAGTGTTATGTTTGAAATATTGTTTCTGATATTATTTGTCATAAAATGTTAATGAAATATTAATTATCTTTTTCCACTAATATCCTTGTTTTTTGTATATCAACCAAGATAAACTACTTCGATAGCTGCTTTATTAATAAGGATACTTTAGTCAATAAAGTTAATTTTTATCATGAAAACCAACATATTCAATGAATTTTTTAGATGTGTACTTAATCTTAAACAACACTTAATATGAGGTAGAGGGAACATATTTTATTCATGTTATAGTCTTCTTTAAAATGACTGCATAACCCAGAGTATGCATGTTGTCTCCCTCCATAGTCTTCCATTGGAATACTTCTCGGTCACTCTAACCTATTGGTACTCACAACATGATTTTCTTGGCAGGTGCCAATTCCACCCGGCAATGTTTATGCGATCAATGACGCTCTTTCAGCTGAGGGAGCAGCTGATGATTACGAGACATGTGTCAAACACTTGGTCAATAGCAATGTGATAGCTTCATCATCAACCAGTGGATTTCCAAAATTTGATCTCATGTTGCTTGGCATGGGCCCTGACGGGCATGTAGCTTCTTTGTTCCCAGGTCACCCTCTTGTGCAGGAAAATAAAAAATGGGTTACCTCCATTAATGACTCGCCAAAACCACCACCAGAAAGAATAACATTTACCTTTCCAGTTATCAATTCCTCTGCATACATTGCACTTGTCGTGACTGGTTCCGGTAAAGCAGATGCAGTTCACTCCGCACTACGTGGATCCGGAACTTCTGAAAAGCTTCCTGCTGCCTTAGTCTCACCTGAAGGGGAGTTGAAATGGTTCTTGGACAAAGGTGCAGCATCAAAGCTGTAGATCCTAAAGCTGAGCCAGTTAATCTATGTGTTGTGCTGCTGTATTTATTTTTGCAATAATGAGTCCGTGTAATAGAAGAAACTTAACTGTAGCAATAAGAGGATAAAGTGAAGAAAGTGCAATATGCAGTTCTTCTTTTGGTTCAAAATTTATAAACGTTTACCCTCACAAGTTTCCCATTAATGTGAGAAGTAACACCCCTCCCATCAGCTTCGGTTTTCATTTCATTCGCAATGCTTCCAGACGAAAGCTGAGGTGAGTTCATTACTCAGCTGATCATGTATTTGTATGCAAGGACATAATAACTGAATAAGTAGTGGACTTGAAGTGTGTTCAGCTTAGAGGAATGAATGTCATTGTTCCACCTTTGTTTGAACAATTATCGTTGAGTTCTAATTTAGGAACTTTTTGTTTCAATTGAGGAAGAGAAAGTAGGATTTAATGGTGAGGGGAGGAACTACTAACAAAAATATGTGATTCTTTTTCCATCCCAAATGACACTAATTTTCGAAAGTATATTTTCAGACGATGTTTTTGTTTGGAAGTACATTTTTATAAGAGGAAGAAAAACAATATTCTTTTTCGACTATATTTTCAAAGTGACTTTAGGGGTGAGAAAATAAGCACCCTAAAATATAAAACTAGTTACAAACACCTCCTTTGATAGATTCTGCCACTTGAACATTATTAAAAAAAAAAAGATTCTGCCACTTGAACATGTTGTACAGTAAAACAAAATATATTGCTTCAAGAGAAACACTTAAATGGACATAAGTCCAAATAATTGTTTCTTAGACACATTCACAATAAGTAAAAAAAAAGTGAAAGAGAAAAAAAAAATAATATTAATTCACGTGACAATTTTATTTTTCTTTTAATTTTTTTATTTATTTGTGTATGAGCGTTTAAACTTTGTGCCTAAATACTTATGTTTATGTAAGACTTTTTTGTTGGTTTAAATGCAGAGGAGTTTGCTGCAATTTAAACAATGTCTTGATTTCAAGGCAAATCAATAGGTTTCCTCTTATTTTAACATTTCAAGGATATACTTGTCATTTAGGAAAACAGTTTTGGTGTTAGAACTGCGTGACGCAGTTACTCATTTGGACAAATTTAAAATTGATGAATATGATAGTTTTTAATTGATTTGATATGTAATTTTAGCTTTCTAATCTATGATTACCGACTTAGATTAACTAAGAGAAACAATGTGATTTTATAAATATAAGGAATCTATCATTTAGAATGGTTTAAGGGTGCGTTTGTTTGGGATTTATCTATTTTTTTCTTAAAAAAATTCATTTTGTAATGTTGATAGTGTTTGTTATAGATTTTTTTAAAAATCATTTTCTTATAAAAATCATTTTTAGCCCCAAAATGAAAATGTATTTTTAATAGCTTTTAAAGAATCTATTTTTTTTTAAACTAAGGAATCTAAGTGTATGAACTTCTTATTTTAAAAAAATAGATTTTTAAGATTGTAAACAAACACAAAGCAGATTTAGATTTCTTCAAAATCTCTACAAAAAAATCTCTAGATTTTTTTAAAAAAAAATCATTTTTTTTAAAGCTTAAACAAACGCACCCTAACTCAGATTAAAAAAAATCATCTTTTTTGTTTTTTTCTTCTATTCAACCAATTAGTGGAAAAAGTTTACATGTTTCTTTCTTGTATTTCCTTTAATCAAACATTACATGTTTTCATCATTTTTTTTAAGGTAAAATAACTGATACCCCCCTGTAATATGGGCGTGTTTTCTTTTTCCCCCCTATAAAATTTTTTCGTGCAACTCGCCCCTTACAAAATATTGACTCTTTGCTTTTGCCCCCTATACACAAAACTTGGCAGCTGATTGTGCACTTTTGCCACGTGGCAAATCCACGTGGATTTATTATAATTTTTATTTAAATTTAATGACACGTGTCATGACACGTGTCAAACTAATTATTAATTAAAAAAATATTTAATAAACTGAAATTAAAAAAACCACAAAAAATGGCGGAAACGCACTCCACAAGGTTCAAACTCGTGACCTTCTCTCTCCAAAGTTCACCTATCAACCAAGTGTGCTGCGTGCGCGCCTATGTTATTGAAACAACTTAAATTGTATTTGAATGAATACAACAAAATTTATTAATATGCAAACGGTGTAATTTATTAATTTTAATTATTAGTAATTTTAAGTAATCCAAAATTTTACTATTTAAATTATTCAATACTAAAAAAAAAATTATGATGATAAATTTATTCATTTTTTAAAAAAACATAACCCGATGATACATTCTTTTGTCACGTTTTTAATTAAGATATTCACCTTTCTATTTCCATATTTTTTATTAATATAGTTAATACAAAATAATTACGGTATTCACCTTTTCATTTTTATATTTTTTAATTCAAATTCAAATTTAAAACTTACATATATGAATAAATTTATCATCGTAAAATAATTTTTTAATATTTCTTAATTTTATAAGTCACATTTAATGTATAACATATATCAAAAGTAATTATTTATTAAAAGTAATTTAATTTTTAGTTTCAAATATACAATTCCAAATTTACAAGACACAAATTTCATCTTCACTTCTTTTTTTTCTCTAATATTTAAAAATGATATTTATTATTTTCCCAAAATTAAATACATTGAATATTAGTCAAAAATAAAATAGTGTAGCAAAAAAATAACAAAAGAATACATTTTTTTTTTAGATAATGAAAGAATACATTTTTTAATAAGGAAAGAATGTTAAAAAAATAATTATTATTATTTTATGATTGATTCAATTGGCCATAATGATCTTCCTCTGTGTTTAATTGATTCAAATACATTTTAAGTTGTTTCCTTAACACAAGCGCGCACACAGCTCACTTGGTTGACAGCATAGCCATGGATAGAGAAGGTCACAAGTTCAAACCTTGTGGAGTGTGTTTTCACCATTTTTTGTGGTTTATTTTAAATTCAGTTTATTAAATATTTTTTTAATTAATAATTAGTTTGACACGTGTCATGACATGTGTCATTAAATTTAAATAAAAATTATAATAAATCCACGTGGATTTGCCACGTGACAAAAGTGCACAGTCGGCTGCCAAGTTTTGTGTATAGGGGGCAAAAGCAAAGAGTCAATATTTTGTAAGGGGCGAGTTGCACGAAAAATTTTATAGGGGGAAAAAACAAAACACGCCCATATTACAGGGGGTATCAGTTATTTTACCCTTTTTTTTATCTTTATTTTTATCAGATTATTAGCCATTATATTTTCTTTCACCATCTAAACATCCGTAAATGATGTCTCAAACCAACTACCCATGATACTTGTTTTTAACTTTCATCATTATCATTGCAGTATAAAACCTTGAATACACACATGCTTCTTTAAAGTCTTTTTTTACTCAAAAAACTTCCTTTAGACTTAAAATCCACTCCAAGAATACTGTATATGTATATCTTCATAAAAACAAGTTGTAACTTATAAAATGGATGAACATAGAAGCAAGAAACGTCCTCTGAGCACATGGGGACCGCAATATTTGGGGGATGCAAACAATGTTCTCTTCACCTAGTGTTTCATTTTTTAATTTTTAATTTTTTGTTTTCACTACCAGTTTAATATGATTCAGGATCAGTTCTAACATCAAGTAGTTTCAGTCTCCTTCCGATCACAATTGCATGGATCGAACCCTAATTCTCATTACCAATCACTAATGAACCAACTAACGATTAAAAATAATAAGTATGGTGGACAGTAGTTAAAAAAATGTATTAGAAATGATATTTTTTTTTAACTAAAGAAATAATAATTTCTAAGCATTAGTAAAAAGTTGAATATAACATTTTTCAACTCAAAAAGATTTAGCGATCCAGCTTATTATTCATCTATCTTTTATTCATATGTAATTATTTTATAGAATAATATAAAGTAAATATTTTTCGGAATTTATATATTGATTTGTTTAAATATTGTTTTAAGAACACTCTTCAACATATTTTTCTTTAATTAACTTTTCACACAACGTTTTATGTGTCTTTTGTGATTTTACATGCCATTGGTTTCTGAACACTTTTAATCACAAACCTATACACCGAATTTCTCAAACGAATATTTTTTTTTTCTATTGCAATTTGCTTCAAATTGAATGGTTACTGGTTAGTCCAACATGACAACGTTTTGCTTAATGTGGTAGTTTGTCTTCTTTTTGTCCCTCTTTCCTCTTCTCTTCACCCAAACACTCCATTTCAGTATACTTCATCCGTTCCAAAATATAAATAAAAATTAGTCAACAAAAATAAATATATTTGGTTTAAATCTTTAACCAAATACATTAAGTTTTTTTGACTCACTTTTACTTATATTTTAGGACGGAGAGAATATTATTTGTATTAAATGTCATTTTTAGTGCATGCTAAAGGAGTATTTGATGCTTCGAACAAAAAGTAAAGGAGTACTACTAGTATTTGACTGAATCCTTTTGTATATAATAAAATGTTTGAAATAATTATTGAGCAACTTTTATTTAATTTCTACTCAAATTTCGGATTATCAGACCCTTTTTCTAGAAATTGAAAGGTTAAAACAAAAGCAAAATATGTTTGGAAGTTTTTGTCCGGTGTAATTTAGTTGGTAGCTATTGAAGTTATTAATTTGCAGCTGTTTGAGTTTGAATATATATAAAAAATTTATTTCTATTTCTTTTTTATATTAGTCCTCTAATTTCTAAGAGATACGAAATCTGCTAATCTAGAGTTTGACCACGAAGTTAAGAAAGTATGACCTTTCATCAAAAATCAAACTCGATTTCTCGGAAATAATTTGTCTTAGAGAGTTATTAACCACTTAAGTATTAAGTCACACTTAAAATGTGGGACTCTAGTTATAGACTACTTAGAAAAATGTTTGGAAAATTTTGTATCAATTATATTAAATTAAAAGTCAAACATTTTAAAATATATTAATTGTAATATTTTACTTTTACATATTTTTTCCATGTTTAATATAAATAAATGCATCTACTTATTTGAATAAAAAATGCATGTATTTATTTATTCAAGACCGGCTCAAGGATAAGACAACCCAAGCAAAGGTTTTAGGCCCCAGAAAAAGATGATGACTTACGAATTTATCCCGTTTAAAATAGAATTAATATCTTCCTTGCATCATTGACTAAAGTCCAAATTAATCTATAGTACTACTCTTTGAGTTGCTTAAAAACCCAAACAAATCAATTCCTCATTACAGTTTTAATCTCAATTACACATTACATAATTAAGGCAATAACTTTAGGATAACAGCGATACTTAAGACACAACCTTGGCATGGTGGTGTTGTCATTATCCTACAGAAAACAATCAGAATCACTTTAGACTCTTTGTTTATTCTTTGGAACCTCTTTCATCATTGTGTTAGATGATGAAAAGGACCTATAAAACTTGGACAAATTCAAAAGGTGAAAACATATGGGCCTCATAAGATTGATCCCTTTTTCTCTTCTCATTTTTTTCAATAAAAAGATATAGCGGACATGTCAATTATCTAATTAACATGTTCTTAGTTACATCTATGATTGACATTTAATCATGTTTAGGTTTGTGATTACGATTTTAATCAACTTTTTCTCTCCAACTAGTACAATGTAACTTCACTCGACAATTAATTGAGATTGTATTTTAACTACAATGCAACTACTATATTAATGAGCCTTCATGGGGATCTATTTTGAATACTTTTTCCGTTATAACCTCTCGTTTTAAGCTATGCATGAATTTGTGATTCTTAATTAAGACTTTTTTAATTTTACTCTATACCCCATTCGTTATAAAATATAAGCAAAAGTTGATTAACAAAAATGAATGTATTTCGTCTGAATTATGAATCAAATACATTAAGTTTTTTTGACTCACTTTTGTTTATATTTGTAACGGATGGAATACTTTTCTATGTAGATGTGTTGAGTTATGAGGGGCAGTCAGAGAGGTCATCAAATTGGGTTTAAGAACAACGATACAAGTGAGTTAAAAAAAGTAGAACGGTTGGACATTTTATAATTTTATAAATGAAATGATCCATAAATCTAATGTTTTAATATTTTGAGTAAAAGTGTGATGTTCTACACACTTTAATTGTTGTTTTAAACTCAATGCGAGTGATCTCCGACCATCCCGTGCTCACCCAACAACATATACAATGTTTTATTTTATGGCCTACAAATTAAACAAAAGCCAAAAAAGGCTTTCATTGTATATGTAAAATTGTAGACAGTATGTAGGCTAGATATGGAGAGCAACATACATATCTTTTGGGAGAATTTTTTAATACCTTATTTGTCGGATCTCAAAGTGGCAATTGATGATGGTAAGCAATAAACTTTGAAAACCATGGAGCCCACAAGAATATCAAATATCATATCCTCTCAAATATCCACTATTTAGGATTGTCCTATAAAAATTTAGAGATTGTGAAAGATAACTCCCCAATCCCTTTTATTTTAGAGTTAATTTTTATATACTATCCGTCTAAGTAATCTTAAAAGTTAAAACAACAATAAGAAAATTTGAAGATGTATGAATAACTGTATTGGTGATTTTAAGTTATGTTTACCAATTACACTTATTTATTGTATTTCAGTTCACTAAATTATTTCACTAATTAAGCCTTAATTAGATGAAACAAATTGAGTTTGCATAACATATATATTAGTGAGAAGACTCATATATTCAACCCTTTAAAATTTTAGGTGAAAATTTAGAGTTTCTTTTATAAAAAATCATGAAGATTTCATTTATGTAGTGTTAATTGTGATTTTCAAAACATAAATCTATAACAATATATCTTATAATAAAAAATGCTTTTTTTTAACTAATGTTTAGTTGGCAGAGATAGTCTTAATATAGACTCAAACAAACGTTTATTAATAGACTCAAACAAAATGTCTCGCATTATCACCAATCAAAAGTCCAAGATACGTGAAAGGGATCTGACTGACTCTGCAACGAAGAACATTAGCGGCATCTGTCAGCCAAGATCCGACTACATTAATTCCAACCAACAAGCTGGAAGTTTACCTTCAACTCCGAAATAAGCTAAAAAAAAGAAAAAAAAGAGTCGTTTTCAAAATCCGAACATTAGCCCAACTCTTCTCTCCCAAAATTAACGTATCATCAATAATTAATTTTTGGGTATAAACTTAGATGATCCAATAGTTTTTTTTTCTTTCACAAAAATAAAAATCAAATTGTTTAAATTAAGATAATTAGTAAAAGTTTATGACGGACCGCCTATAATATTGGTCCACTCTATACATTTGTGACCAAGAGAGATAAGCTTAAAGACCAAATCATAACGTTTATTAATTAAATGATCAAAACAAAATCTAAAAATTATTTAAGGTATAAAACAATTATTAAATCTCATAAACAGGTTATCGATGAAAAAAAATCTCATAAACAAAAAAGAACAATATTAAATCTGATTTTTTTACAATAATTGAATATTTTATATGTACCAAAAAAATAAAGTGCGACTGATTTTGTTGACTGGATAAAATAAAGTGCAACTGATTTTGTTGACTGAATTTTTTTTTTTTTAAAAATTCCACTAGTTACCAAATACTATCGAATTTGTCATTTTCTGTTTTTCTTTTCAAAACTATCTACATTTTTTCTTAAGAATAATAAGTAGCATATATATACAGAACAAATGATTTTTTTTTTAAAAAAAAAATGCACAAGTTTAATATAACTTTGTCTTTGGTAGTTCAAAACCAAGCCAAATATAACTAATTAAAATTATCGAGACCATTTGCATTGCTGGTAAAACCATGCTATAATAAAAATAGAAAAATTTCAACATTATTTAACTTTTCTACCAAACGATCACTATCTTTTAACATGTTACCAAAAGTAACCATGAGATTCGGTTAGATTACTAGACAAGTCGGTGCCTTTTGACTGAATATATATGTGATGTTTGGTTAAGATTGTTAGTTAGTATTGGCCATATAATCTACTTTTGTGACTTCTTTCAAAAAATAACTTACTTTTTATGTCTGGGCATAACAATTTATGAAAGTGGTTAATAACTTGATTAGTATCACTTAACTATGCACTAGTTTATTCATTTCCTTCTTAATTACACTTTCTTTTACTCTCTTATAGGAGGGACCAAATTAACCAATCATTAAATTGGTTTAGTAGTGATTGACGCTGAACTTGTTAGGGAGGATTACAGTTCGATTCCTCACAACTGCGATCGAAAGAGGGTTGAAATCATTTGTTGCTAGAACTGATCCTCGAATCAAATTCAACTGGTAGTGAAAGCAAAAATAAAAAAAAATCAAATTAATGAGGTTGTGTACCAATAAAACTATTTTTCTACTCAATATCAAGGGATTGATATTTTCAGAGAGAGAGAGAAGAGGTTGGAGAGAAAGTCTAAGATGTCAGACCTTCTTTGATGTTTGAAGTAAATTTGCAATGACGTTTCTAAACCTAATGAGGTTAATAAGATCACTAAATTTGAATTAAGCATCCTAATAAATCTAACATTAAGCACATCTCCAATAATATAAGTTTAGACTTTAGATTAATGATATGTTTTTTTTTCCTGAGCAATCATGACATGACATAATGAGTATAAAAACAAATTTTTAGATACATTATTTAAGGTATCATATCAATGTATGTATCATTAATTTAATGTTTTTTTTTGTTATATAATATTTATTTACTATGAGTTGCTTAAAAGTTGCATAATTTTATATAATTGAAAGAGAATATATATGTATAAGTAATATAAATATTACATATAATACTGTAGTGAATACTTTTTTTTTTTGACATATGTAGTGAATACTTATTATTAATATATGAAAATTAAAATAGTATTATCATTAGAGATGTTCTAAAAAACAGTTTAAATTTCTATTTCTGCACTAACATTTCTTTTGTTTGTCCGATCAGTTTGAATCTTTTCTGATCTCTAGTAAGTACTAACATTCATTCAGTGAGTATCAAATTTTCAATCATATGCACTAAAATTTAAAGTTTTTTTAAATATGTAGATGGAGGATTTTATTGCTCCCCTTAAGGTTTTGTTTGCGAGTTTGGAGGGGGAGGGGAGGGGAGGGGAGGGTTTTGGAGGGAGGAAAATAAAGAGAAAATTAGAGAAATTTTTTACATTTTTTGAGAAAGTATTTTTTATAGAAAATGACAAATAAATACATATGATTAATATATTATGAATTTAAAAATATTATGACAACATTAATTAAATTTGAAGAATTCATATAAACCCTCCAAATCCCCTCCAAACCCTCATCCAATACAATTTTTGAGTTCCTCCAAATTGGGGGGTTTTTGTGTTAGGAAGAAAAATTAACCCTCCAAACTCCTTCCCACCCAAACTTGTTAATCTTTCCACTTATTTCTTTCTTTTTAGCCTTTCCTTCCCTTCCCCTCCAAACTCGCAAACAAAGCCTAAGAAAATTATAAAGTACTATTTGCCGTACTTAATGGTATGGTGCGATTGGTTTGTGAGTATTTTTTTTCTTCTTTTTTCTAGAACTAATTGGGGTGTACACGAAGAATCAGATTTGAACTGGTATTTTGTTGTTTTAGGTAATTTTTAGCCATATTTTTCTTGCTAGTAGTTCTAATTGTTTTCTAACTAACATATTTGAAAATGGTTCATGTTGTCATGCCAATTGCCATGGTGCATTTTTTGTGGATGATATAAGTCTTCGTTGACAAATGGAAGAAATTAAATGTATTTATAAATTTAAAATATCGTGACATAAATATTAAAAAACAAGAAATTTATTGGTCTAAATACAAGCAAATAATTAAAAGTATATAATTGAGTGGCAGATAAATTACAATATAGAGATGAGAAGTAAAGTTAAAAAAGAAAAGAAAAAATGAGATGAGAAGTAAAGAATACAATATACCATAGTCCATATAAGTTTCACATTTTACTAATCATACATAGGAGTGGGCATGATTTGGTTAAAAACCAAAAGTGCATAAAAACTGAACTGAACTGTTTTTACAGCGTGATGAACTGATCCTTTATATATATAAGAAGTAATGGTTAACATTGCAACCATAAAGATGTAAATAACGTGAATTTTTCAAATATGATAGATGAGTAGAAAATTGACAACGACAAGATCACAATCTTGGATAAAATTAAAAGTTATTTGTTTTGATGAAGTACATGTTGTAACAGCTATTATTCAATGCAGCTGTTTTTGAATAATCGAGTAAGACTTTTTAGTAACATACATGTTGTTTTTGATTTATAAAAATTGATTTTCGTAGAGAAAACATAGATACCAAATTGAAAGAAATTGTTGGCTGAGTCGCGTACTAGGTCGCTTTCTTTAAGACGTTTCGCGGCACTACTCAAATTGTGCAAATCAGACAATCAACCGCGTCGCCTCCAGGATAAAACAGCCTCGTCAAAATTAATCGATTAAATACTGCACTGTATTAATCAAAAGGAACACCTTTAGTTAATGGTTCTACAAAACCAGAAATTGATACTTCAATATCAATTGAATCGATACAACAATACCGATTTGAAACCAATGAAACAGAAACGAATCGATACAACAATATCGATATCGAAAAAACAATAGAATATAATCGAAAAAGGATGGAAGAATTTGTGATGAATAATTTTTCTGAATGCTTTGATATGATATGTTGTTCTATCTTTTTATAAATATATACTATGAGCAAAGAAAACAATGTAATAATAGGCATTCAAGGGAGGGACATAGAATTAATCACAATTAAGTGACATTATTACTTGTCCGTTACTAAATTAGTAGAATGGTTATAGCTGATGTTGAGTCAGCAAGAATCCAATGCAGATCCTTTGAAATTTGAAAAATGACACAAAAACAACATAACATCCACTGGTGCAAGTTGCTTGTAAATTCGCAGTAGTCACAATTTACACTAAACTTCCACTGGTGTGAGTTGCCTTTAAAACTGTTCATTTTTCTTTCCAATGTGGGACTCAATCCCACTTTTTTCAATTCACACTTCAATGTGATTTTTTCATTTATAACCATTATGGATTAACTTCTATTCTCTAAATGAACATCAATTTGTTAATTTTCTCAACAATCCCCCACTTGAATTTAAAAAAGTGTTTCAAAGGTTTCCAAAAGATTGTGCATAAGCAAAGGTGTCTATGACTTGAACCTTTGCGTAGCAAGTAAGAGCCTGATTTAGCAAGAGTGACACTTGTCTTGAACTCTATCTCAGATTTTTCTCAAACCCGCACACAACCTTTCCACAAGGTGTTTCTTTATAGCCCGTGCTTTAATGGCCCTGCACGTTAATCCCGGTTTCATGAACGCTCTAGGAATTCTGCCTCGAAATTCCATAGGAACCGGCCTCAGTTCCACATTCATATAGGTGAGTCTATCAAGAGTACTCCTGTAGCTCGGTACTCCACTCATACATAGTATAGATCTCATTAAGAGCTGCAACTCATCCTTTCGCTATCAGGATTCATGCTTTTCTCATTTTACTTGCATGATCATCATTAACTCATCACGACTTGTTATTACCCATTGAACCTAATTCTTGGGATCTCCAGTCTTTTAGGTCGGGTTCCCATCATGATAAGTTCATATCGGCATTAGTCCCATCTTTACAGATGTATTATAGACTTTCTCTCTAGCTAGTCCTTTCGTCAAAGGATCCGCTAAATTATCATCAGTGCGTACATGATCCACTCTCACAGCTCCATTAGTGATCATCTCTCTCACTGTGCTGTGTTTGCGTCTTGTTTGACGCTTCTTTCCATTATAGAATCGATTCTCAATTTTAGCAATAGTCGTGGTACTATCACAGTGGATCAACACAGTTGGCATAGGTTTTTCCCACAAGGGAATCTCAGATAGCAAGCATCTCAACCAACTTGCTTCTTCACTGGCAGTGGCAAGCGCTATCATTTCAGACTCCATAGTTGACTGAGCCAATATGGTCTGTTTCTTTGATTTCCATGACACTGCTCCTCCAGCTATATTGAATATATAGCCACTAGTTGCTTTGGAATCATCCGACAAAGTGTTCCAATCAGCATCACTGTACCCTTCAAGTACATCTGGAAATCTCTTATAATGTAATCCGAGATTCATGGTCCGTTTAAGATACCTCATGACTCTCTCAATAGCTTGCCAATGTTTATTACTGGGCCTGCTAGTAAACCTGCACAACAGTCCCACGACATAGGCGATGTCGGGTCTGGTGCAATCAGTGGCATACCTAAGACTACCAATGATGCTTGCATATTCAGTTTGTCTTACACTTTCGCCAGTGTTCTTAAATAGTTTTACACTGGAATCATACGACGTACAAGCAGGTTTACAGTCAAAGTAATTATATCTCTTTAGAATCTTTTCCACATAGTGGGATTGATCTAAAGTTATTCCGTCCTTTGACATAGTGATCTTGATTCCAAGAATCACGCTTGCCTCTCCAAGGTCTTTCATATCAAAGTTGTTACTCAACAATGATTTCACGGCGTTTATAGCAGAAACGTTTGACCCAAAGATGAGTAAATCATCCACATAGAGACATACAATAGTGCAAATGCCATTTTCATATTTATAATAAATGCATTTGTCACTTTCATTCACTTTGAATTCATTTGATGTCATCAAACTATCAAATTTAATATGCCATTGTTTTGGCGCTTGCTTAAGTCCATACAAGGACTTATCTAACTTACAGACCTTTTGTTCTTGTCCAGGTATTACAAACCCTTCAGGTTGTTCCATATAGATTTCTTCTTCTAAGTCACCATTTAAAAAAGCTGTTTTAACATCCATTTGGTCAACTAAAAGGTTATGAATTGCGGCAATTGAAATTAGTACCCTTATGGATGTTATTCGAGTGACCGGGGAAAAAGTGTCGAAGAAATCTATATTTTCTCTTTGTCTAAAACGTTTGGCTACAAGGCGAGCCTTGTATTTATCAATAGTACCATCGAGTTTTAGTTTCTTTTTCAAAATCCATTTACAACCAATCGGTTTGCAACCAGGAGGCAACTCTACTAAGTGCCAGGTCCTGTTAGATTCTAGAGATTCCATCTCATCATTAATAGCTTCTTGCCATAAATCTGCATCCATAGATGACAATGCTTCTTGAAGACTCGTAGGGTCTTCCTCTAAAGAATATACTGAATAATCCGGTCCATAATATTTAGCTACTCTTACTCTTTTACTTCTTCGAAGTTCTGTTTCTATTTCTTTGTTGCTCTCGGAATTTCTTATCACCGGAAGGTGACTTGACTCGGTGCCCCCACTATTTGTGGTTTCGTTGCCCCCACTATATCTCGATTTAAAGGGAAATTTATCTTCATAGAAATCAGCATCAACTGATTCTATTATCACTTTAGCATTTAGGTCATAAAACCGATATGCCTTAGTGTTTTCTGCATAGCCAATGAATACACATTCATAGGCACGACTTGCGAGTTTAACCCGCTTTGGATCCGGTATCCTGACATAAGCAAGACATCCCCAGGTTCTCAAGTAAGACAAGTTCGGTTGCCTTTTCTTTAATATCTCATAAGGTGAGACCACATTATTAGCCTTGGGAACTCTATTCAGGACGTAGCAAACAGTCAATAAAATTTCCCCCCGCCAGTGTGAGGCAGCACCAGAATAGAGCATACTAGCTACAACTAGTTCAGTAAGAGTTCTATTCTTTCTTTCTGCTTTACCATTCATTTCAGGTGAATATGGTGCAGTCATTTCATGGATAATTCCATGTTCTTTATAAAAATCATTGCACAACTTAGAATCATATTCAGTTCCCCTATCGCTACGAAGCCGCTTAATTTTCTTACTAAATTGATTTTCAATTTCAGTCACATAAACCTTAAGCATGTCAAGCGCTTCACTTTTATTTTTTATAAGATATACAACGGTATAATCAGAACAATCGTCAATAAAAGTGATAAAATAACGTTTACCATTTCTAGTTAACGTTCCATCAAGTTCACATATATCAGAATGAATTAAGTCTAGAGGTTCAGATTCTCTAATTACTGATTTATGTGAAGTTTTAGTTATTTTCGCTTGACTACAAAATTCACATTTTTCTATGTTATTAGCAATTAACTTTGGAATTAATCCTAGGTTACTCAAATTAAACATAGAACGTTTACTAACATGACAAAGTCTAGCATGCCAAATATTAAAATCACACACAAAGTAAACGGAAGGAGAAATTTTATTCAAAACAACATTCAACTTAAACATGCCATCAGTGGCGTACCCATTTCCAATAAAAGTATCATTCTTAGTGATGGTGTACAAATTAGCCCCAATATTTTGATTAAACCCAGCCTTATTAAGAAGAAAACCAGAAACTAAATTCTTTCTAATGTCAGGCACATGCATGACATCCTTCAAGATCAGAGTCTTCCCGGAGGTGAACTTCAATTCAACATCTCCAATACCAGCAACATCAGAGGTGTGGGCATTTCCCATATGCACCTTCTTATTTTCAGCAGCTGTGTATGTTTTAAACATAGCACGTTCATAACAGATATGACGACTAGCACCAGTATCTATCCACCAGCCATCAGTACCACCAACCATATTGATTTCGGTGATCACAGCAACATAAGGCTCATCAGTCAGGTTAGCCTGTGCATTAGGGGCAGCAGCAGGTTTGTTCCTGAGTCTACATTTTCTTGCAAAATGACCCGGTTTACCACAGTTGAAACAAGACAAGCCAACTGCACCAGAGTCATTCTTTTGAGCAGGTGGATGCTGATTAACATTATGGGCCCTTGAAGGGTTACCATTCTTAATTCGATTCGTTTGACCGCGGTTCTGATTCTTTAAAGGTTTGCCCGTAGGCTTCAGAACCGCACCAAATTTCTTTTTGTTGTTGCCGGAGACCACATAGGCCTCTTCTTTTTTATCTTGTCTCCTGGATTCCTCCTCAATACGGAGGCGAGTAATCAAACTTTCAATTGAAAATTCTTTTGTTTTATGACGAAGCTGATTTTTAAAATCTTTCCAACTAGGGGGTAATTTGTCAATCATCACAGCAATTTGGAACTGTTCGTCAAGAGGCATACCTTCAGTTATTATTTCATGAGCAATTTTCTGAAGTTCATGAGATTGTGCCTCCACAGACCTTTCATCCACCATCTGGTACTTCAGGTACCTACTAACAGCATACTTCTTCACACCAGCCTCCTCAGTATCATATTTCTTTTTCAGCGCCTCCCAAACCTCTTTGGCAGTTTTGTATGTACTGTAATAGTCATACAAGTCATCACTAAGACCATTGATGATATAGCCTTTGCATAAGTAATCATCATACAACCAGAGTTGTTGTTCCTTTTTCTGTTGAAGCTCTTGGGCTTTAGCCTGTGCAACAGAATCAACCGATTCCTTTTGTTTATCAGCATCAAACTTTTCAGCATCACCATTGATGGTGAGTGGTGTTCCTGAACTCGATCCTACAAGACCGACAGAGACAACAGACATATCCTCATTCAAAACGCGGACAACCTTTTTCAAAGTTAAATAGAAAAACATTTTCTGTTGCCAACGTTTGAAGTGTAGACCTTCAAACTTGAAGGGTCTTTCACTAGCATTCGAGTTTCCAACAATTCCTTCGGTATCCATAGCAGTTTGAAAACGTCTTAAAATTGTTGTTTTTGATTTATAAAAATTGATTTTCGTAGAGAAAACAGAGATACCGAATTGAAAGAAATTGTTGGCTGAGTCGCGTACTAGGTCGCTTTCTTTAAGACGTTTCGCGGTACTGCTCAAATTGTGCAAAGCAGACAATCAACCGCGTCGCCTCCAGGATAAAACAGCCTCGTCAAAATTAATCGATTAAATATTGCACTGTATTAATCGAAAGGAACACCTTTAGTTAATGGTTCTACAAAACCAGAAATTGATACTTCAATATCAATTGAATCGATACAACAATACCGATTTGAAACCAATGAAACAGAAACGAATCGATACAACAATATCGATATCGAAAAAACAATAGAATATAATCGAAAAAGGATGGAAGAATTTGTGATGAATAATTTTTCTGAATGCTTTGATATGATATGTTGTTCTATCTTTTTATAAATATATACTATGAGCAAAGAAAACAATGCAATAATAGGCATTCAAGGGAGGGACATAGAATTAATCACAATTAAGTGACATTATTACTTGTCCGTTACTAAATTAGTAGAATGGTTATAGCTGATGTTGAGTCAGCAAGAATCCAATGCAGATCCTTTGAAATTCGAAAAATGACACAAAAACAACATAACATCCACTGGTGCAAGTTGCTTGTAAATTCACAGCAGTCACAATTTACACTAAACTTCCACTGGTGTGAGTTGCCTTTAAAACTGTTCATTTTTCTTTCCAATGTGGGACTCAATCCCACTTTTTTCAATTCACACTTCAATGTGATTTTTTCATTTATAACCATTATGGATTAACTTCTATTCTCTAAATGAACATCAATTTGTTCATTTTCTCAACAATACATATTATAAAAAATCAAATTTATGTTTTTAAACATAAAATTTACAACATTCACATGAAAAAAAGATAATTAAAGAACATATTTTGAATTAAATTGAAGTTATTTTGGTCTAATTATGCTAGATGGCAAAATAATTGAGATCTCTTGAGTATAAGTTAAGTCTCACACTCATACATTGGTCAGAAGAGTTGATGTTGAACACTATAATTAAGAGAATCCATAAATTTAATGCCTTAAGATTTTAAGTGAAAGTGCGGTAAAAATTACTTATGTAATTGCTCAATATCCTAATGTGTTGATCAAACTTAGTGCGACTTCCCCTAAACGGACCATCAATGGTATACGAATATCAGAGCCCGGTTTGGGAGAGTAATATGCGAGTGATGAGGACACGAAAAGACACACACACTTGAGTGAGAGGACTCAAAAACCTATTATCTTACGGTTTTGTTTCAAAGTGTGGTGTAAAAATTATTTGTTTGGTTGCTCAAGGTCCAATGTGTTGATCAAACCCATTCAAACTCTCCTTAATTAACGGCCCAACAAAAACTATATTGGAGTAAATATTTCTTTGTCCCTACTAAAATAAAATATTTTAATTATTCTTATATTTTTTAATGATTTTTTGTAGGCATATATATTTAAAATATCATATAAAGTTTATTCGCTAAAATTCATATTTTCTTAATATGAAATAAATTAAATATGAATTTTCTAAAGGATGAAATTCTAGATAAAAGTAATAAAAATTATATCAGAGAAATCAGATTTTGAACTCATTTTTCAGGAGAAATTTGTTATGATGTTCTTAATGTGTCTGCAAAAAATTATTCAAAAATACATATTGATTAAATAAAAGGATTAAAACTGCGTGTAACATAATTTTATAAGAAGCGGTTTGAATATGTATTTTACAAATTATTATTTGACAAGAATAAAAGTATTTAATCCAACCATATTTTAAGGGGTTTGAATATGTATTTTAATTATATAGACACAAAATGCACTGGTATAAATTATATTAAAACTTCATCATCTTATAAAGTATATCTAGCATGCATCACATGCCATGGTAGTATTTTGAACAGAATTGAGTGTAATTTAATAACCGGGAGCATGACTTGAGGCTGAAAATGACATTGAGGATGGGCTGAGTATTGGCCTCGTTCGGCCAAAAATTATCTAATTACAATATATTAAAAAACTACTATTAAAAATACAAGTTTGTCCTTATTACTTTTAACGGTGTTTCAAGTTTTACGCTCTTAAGTATAATTTTAACTCTAAACAATTCATAAAAATAGAAAGAAAGATAAGCATAAAAGAAATCTTCCCATAAAAATAGCATCAGAAACCACATCTCTAAAAAAAAAAACACAAAACAAAAATAGGAAGAAAAAAAAACATAAGCATCAAATAAATCTTCCCATAAAAATTTAATTAAAATAAATTTACGCATAAAAATATGAACAAAAATCACTATAAAAGATACGCTTCAACAATAGTAAGTAATTTTTTTTTAATGAAAGAATAGTAACTCAATCTAACATATAAAAACTTATATATAAGAAATAAAAATAGAATTACATAATAAAAGAAAATACTTATTTATGAGCTTAAAAATAAAAGAACAGAAAAATAGAAACAAACACACAATCGACCCGTTTTAATTGATTTATTTATGAGTTTATGCGAAATAACTTATGCAAATAAATAAGTTTTTATGTATTATTATTGAAGGTGTGAAAAACACAAGAAGGGGGGGGGGGGGGGGTTGAATTGTGTTTTGGGTAGTTTGAAAAATTCTTTTAAGTTATAAAAACTTATTAGAGTTTGCAGCGGTTTAAAAAACAAAACACAATCAAACAGCAACTTAAAAAGTATGAGAGAAAGGAAGAGAAATAGAGACATAGATTTATACTGGTTCCTCTCACAAACCGAGAGTACGTCCAGTCCCCTTGCACTTCCAAGGGAGTTCACTATAATCAAACAAGATTACAATTGCTCAAGCACGCAGGCAAGAGACTTCCAATGCTCAAGTAACACTTACAAGAGACTTCCTTTGCTCAAGCACAAAAGCAAGAGACTTCAAACAACTTTACAAGAAAAACAGAGTTTGTGAACACTGATATACAACTCAATGTTCAAGAGAATAAATAAAATACAACTCAATTACAAGACTTATCTTAGAATCCTAATAAAAGAAATCTAAGGTTCAACAACTGTATGAATCAGAAGCTGAAGCTTGAGTCTTGGATTTTCAAATGAGTTCAAGTTGTATTCAAGTTGTTTTGTGCACAAAATGATTTTTGCAGAGTAACAGCTCTTTTAAATTGTTCAATTGTTGTGTACACAAAACTTCACTTCCACTCCTATTTATAGTGAGGGGTGGAGCGCCTTGAATTTGAATTCGTTGCAGGAGATTGTGCCAGCTGGTAATAGTACGATCTTGAACCATATCAGGTAACCTTTGTGCACGAATAAACTTGAGAATGAAGATTTTCCCAAATCTGGTAATAAGTTCGTACAATAGTACTAACGTCACTATTCTGAGGATAAGGTTGATTCTCCAGCTTTTGAGTTGTCAGAAGATGATGAAATTCAATCATTGTAGCAGAGAATGTTCTTCTGACAAAACGGCCTTCACTGCAAGCATCAGAACATGATGTGTTCAAAACGTAGCTTCTGATGGCTTAGCATCTGATATGCAGCTTCTGACGAGACTTGATATTACATCTTCTGATGAGCATGTTCTGGTCAGAATTTGCTTCCCATAATCAGAGTTTCAAATGTACTCATAGTGAATATAAAATTTTAGCTTATATATCTGCACACTAGAGTAAATAATTAGAATACCCTATTGTATATTAATACCTTTGTTATCATCAAAACTTAATTGAGTCATGTCAGAACCTCTTTTGTTCCAACAATTATAAGTTTTTTGAGATAGTTCATGAAAACTATTTATAAAGATGTAATTTTTATTAGTGAAAACTTATGAATTAATATACGTAAAAAAAACTTATGAATTAACATAAAAGTTTTTTTTCTTTCTAAATTATAACCATAAACTATTTTCATAAGCTTAAAAATAAACCAAATTCAAACATGCCCAATATATTAAAAGGTATTACTACTAAAAATTCTAATTTGTCCTCATCAATTATTAAAAATATTTCAAATCTTCTATTTCGTAAAAACATTTATATTTTTTAATTTAATATATTATTATATAATAGTTTAATTCTACTCTATTTTTATTATAAAAAAATTTACTCTATTTTTGTTTACTCTTATATAAAAAATATAAAAGAAGTGCATTATTGATAAATATATATTATAATAATTACGGGGTAAATATTTGTCATTATACTTAAAACATCACGGGACAAGTGTTGATCAATAATTTTGTCAAAAAAAAAAGAAAGTGTTGATCACTAATATATAAAAAATCATACACGGGAAAATTGTTCTAATAATTTTTTTTTAATAATACACGGGACAATTGCTTTAATAAAAAAAATTTGATCATACACTGGATAATTTTTTTTTTTTTTTAAATCAAAAAGGTGGAAAGCAAAGAGCTAACCACCCCAAAATTTATTCATGGATGGAGAAGAGATACAAAAGCGGGGGGGACTAGGCCAAAACCCCACCTAGGAATTACAAATTCTAAAACTCGGATTGCCAAGTTTATTTTTATAGAAGCAATCCGTAACGAAAGTTGGAAGTGTATTCCAAAAAACAATGGACGAAAGAGATAAACCGTGATTAGCTAATGAATCCGCAACTTGATTTCCCTCCCTATAGATATGAGTCACCATGAAATTCATTTGACTAGTCATGAACAAAGCATTCTGCCATCTGTTACGCAAACACCAAGCAACCGGCTTGTGGCGATTCTGAAAAGTTGCAACCACACTAGAAGAGTCTGTTTCAATCCACAAATTATTCCATTGATTTTGAAAAGCGATTTCAATGGCTCTAATGACACCACTCAACTCAGCAATGTAGGCTGTAGATTCCCCCAAAGGCTCAGCAAACCCATATACAAAATCAGCGTGTGAGTTACGAAAAATACCTCCACAAGCGGCGTTGACCGGATTCCCGCAAGATGCACCGTCAGTGTTGCACTTCAACCAATTTGTTAAGGGTGGATGCCAAAAAACCTCTTTAAGAGTAGTTGCTTTTGGATGATGGATCGAAATTCTGAATTGCTTAAGGAATTGAAAGTCCTTGATGGAGTTAGAGGACACCTTGTTTGTATGATTACCAGACAAAGCCGTGCTGACCATGATCATGGATATGGCCGTACGCCAATTTGGGAGCACATCATGATGTCTTGCGTTGTTTCTCATCACCCATATTGTATGAAGCAGGTTAACAATCATGGCCGCAAGAGTGATCTTGCTTTGGGGGGACCAATGAAGATCGCACAATTTCCACATATCTTCCATTGATGTGAACTGAAGCGTGGTATTCAAGCAACCGGCAAACCAAGACCACAACTTGACAGCAAACTGACACTCGAAAAATATATGAAAGGAGGTTTCAACATGCTTACAACAGAAATTACACATTGATGGGAGTGCACAGCCTCGTGTTAACAAGTTTTCGTCCGTTGGCAATTTCCCATGCATTAGTCTCCACGCCAGCAAGGACCTAGAGGGAGGTATGTCTACATTCCAAACCAATTTAGCCCAATGCAGCTCCTGAATATGAGGCAAAATGAAGTCATACGATTGTTTGAGAGACAAATCCCCATCATCCGTGTGCTTCCATATGAGTTTGTCATGAGTTTCCTCCATTGGAATGGAAACATGTGAAACTATAGAGTGCAATGTTGGAAACATATAGGAGAGCTGAGTTGGGATGAACCAATTCCCATGCATGATAAAGTCACTTACTTTTGAAGAGAGAAGGTGCCATGTTTGAGGTGGGATCCCGAGTTGCTCAACTAACGGACTCCCGCACCAACAGTCCGTCCAAAAATTGATGTTGTCACCCTTTCCTACTAGCCAAGCCGAGTTATCTAAGACAACATGCATGTCGTCCTTGATACTACTCCAAATCGTGGAAAAAATATGATGCTGTATGACTCTACCCTTTTTAAAAACTCTATCTTTAAGAAGCATAGCCCATGAGGCTTTAGAATTAAGCAGAGACCAACAAAGCTTTAAATTGCTAGCTTTGTTCAATGATGTCAGTGATCTAATGTTGAGACCCCCTTGAGCCATTGGTCTACAAATTTTCTTCCAAGATATAGTGATGAGTTTCCTCTTTTCTAAATCTCCACTCCAAATAAAATTACGAATACATTTCTCTAAGTCTTTGAGAAGGGAAACAGGCCACGAATATAAAGAGATACTGTAAGTTAACATGCTCTGAACGACTGATTTAATCAATTGAACTCTACCTGCAATAGATAGCAACGAAGCTTTCCAAGCAGACAACTTCAGCTTGATTTTGTCAGCGATTGGTTGAAGATGAGAAGCTTTGGGTTTCCCCTTAAAAATTGGCACACCGAGATAATTGAAAAAATATTAATAAAAAAAATTAATCAAATACACGGGACAATTGGTTTAATAAAAAAAATTAATCATACACGGGACAATTGGTTTAATAAAAAAAATTTAATCATACACAGGACAGTTGCTTTATTAAAAAAATATTAATCAAATACGAGACAATTGCTTTAATAAAAAAATTTAATCATACACGGGACAATTGCTTTAATAAAAAAAAATTGTCATACATGGAACAATTGCTTTAATAAGAAAAAGAAATTGAATAGTAAATATTTTTTATTATTAATTATAATTTATTAAACAAAAATCATACACGAGACAATTACTTTAATAAATAAAAATGACTTAATTTAATATATTTTACAAAAAATAACAGAATGACGTCATTTATAATTTAACAATAATTTATAAATAATGTCAATAGACCTGGCGAATGCACGGGTCTCAAAACTAGTTAAATTGTTAAAATTTTTAATTTTTTAATTTCAACTTAATTTTGATGGTCTACTTTTGATTTGTTCGGATGACAAATCATACATGTGACAAGTAAAATGAATAAGTTTTAACGAGTTAGATTGAAATCTTATTGCTACATCTAAAAGAATATTGGTCTATAAATTTATATTCTTCAAATAATTCAATACCTCTTATACAAGGCAGTACAAAATAGTGTATTATTGTAGATTTCAACATATTACAAGGATACAAAATATAATATATCACTCATATATCGAAGATGGATAAAAACAACAAAGCGAAAATTATAAGAGAGAGAAGAGGAACTTGAAATCGAAGTAGTCACCCTTAATCATTGTTCAGTTGGTTTATGTTATCAAGATAAGTTTTTAAACATCCGCACCCGTCCGTATCAAACCTTTATGACTGATTTTTCACAATCGTTGACTCGAGACGCGACCCATATCCGACTGGATGTTTTCATGTGTTGTCGGTTATGTTGATTTTAAGTTGGGTTATGAGTTCGTGCTCAACCCTAATTAAGGGTATATTTGATATACTAAAAACATAGTGTATTAGATATGATAAATTTAGTAGTATTGTGCTTTCTTTTAAAATTATTTTTGATACTGTATAAATTGAGGGGCAAAAAATTGAACAAAAACTGAAATATAATTTTTATCACCTACTGAATCACGAGACAATTGTAAAATGAGTATGCAGGTAACTTAGTAATATCTCTGTCTCATATTATAAATAAAAATTATTTAAATATTAATTACTTCTTTTGAACGGCAAATATAATATTATTAATAAACAAGTCTCTGCACAAGACGAACAAATACTTGTAAAAGAGGGGCTACGAACAAATGTGCCGTATATAAGTGGAACACGAAAGAAATTACTAAAACAAACACTACCTAAAAGAGGTCCATTTCTAATCCCATTCTTAGAAAACGACACTCTTCAGCTTTCGGCTACCGAAGAAGACAACAACCCGACCCATAGAGATGTCATTAGACACTAACTTCCGATCTCGAAGCAAAAGTGATCGGCCCATCTGACTCCAACAAACAGCTCCTAGAGTCAAAAGTTGATAAACACCAGTAGAACGAAAACCTAGGTAGGTGAGTCTCAGCTCGCAGACCGCCTCCAAACAGTCAACACCGACGCAATAAGATTCAACCAGATACAAAGACCTGCAAATCTCAACAGATTCGGAAACCATTAAAAACTCAAAAAGAGTCTTGCAAATCTCAACAGATTTGATAACTGTCAGATACTCTAGTATCAAAGAAAAACCAATTACACGGTATCAACCACACCCGCCAGCGCTAAATCCAACACCACACCAGCATCACAACACCACACCAGCATACCACCCACCTCCAACTTCACCTCATCATCACCAATACCAAACATCCCAACCAATCACGCACACAAGAGAAAATAAATAAAAAGTCAGCAAGCAAAACACCAACAAACCCACAAATATGATGAGGGAAGGCCAACCCATGAAACTATTCAACCCATGTGACAAAACCCCGCCCTCCAGAACCGCCTCTCAAGACAACACCGACATGTGTCGTTGTCGGAGAAAAGCCTCCACCCACATACCGGCAGCGGCGAACCTCCACACACCCACCATAACCACCACCAGAGCTCCAGATCCACAGAACCAAACCGACAAACCACTAGATCGACAGAACCGGAATCGGGGCCGGAGAAGAAGCCACCACCCGTCGCCGTTCTGGACACGGTGGTGCGGAGGGCAGACCACCTCCTCGTCGCACCACCACCACCACCTTATCTACATGATGAAAAGGAAAGTTTGGATTTGAGGGAGAGAAAACAAATCTGGTTTTTAGAGAGAGATTAGAGAGAAAGGTTTTAGAGAGAGAGAAAGCTGTTTTGGTGTTTTTTAAAAAATATTAATTACTTAATTTTTAAGTAAATACATTGATTTTTTTTAGTGATTTAGTAGCTACTATCTCTGTATTAAAATAAGTTGTTTTGAGAAAAAATTTGCACCAATTATAAATGATTTTACAATACCAATGAAATATATAATGCTATTTTTTCTATTATACCCTTAAATATTTATAATTTTCTATTATTTTAATTCTTTAATTTTCTTATCTATACTAATATATAAAGGGGATACAAATTTTTGGGATGATTTTTTTATTATTCCAATTTTACCCTTAAAAAATAACTTCCACATAAAAATAGATTTTCAGTTTTTTTTAGTAAATAATTTTTTTTCTTCTTAATAACTAAGCACAACTTCCACATAAAAGTAGGTTTTCAGTTTTTTTATAGTAAAAAAGAAAAAAATTCTTATTAATAACTAACCACAACAAAAAAAGGAGGTTACGTAGTTATCAATTAACAAAGTCCAGTAAAAAAGGAGATTAAATAATTATTTATATTTGCACAATACAGAATATCGATCACACACGAAAAAAAAAAAATATCGATTACACAAATGGGCGGCTAGTACCATTAATAAAGACAACTTTGCAAACCAAAGTCATAATTTATTTTTTTTATACAACATTAATTACATTTTTTAATTTGTGTTGATAGTTAAAATAACTTATATTTTAGTACAGAGCTAGTATAATTTTACTCATAAATAAGTGGTTTTTTTTATATAATAAAGCGTAAATAAAGTGGAATTAGCTCAAGAGAATACATTAATTATTTAACTTTTTTTAAATTTTGTAAAAAAAAATAGGATACATTAAAATTTTTTTGACAAAAAAAAAGATACATCAATTATTATTATTTATTTATTTTAATTTAAGACGGTCTTAATAGCATAATAAGCACGTGGCACATGTATTTAACGCTTTAAGCGCGTACTATAAAGTTATTGACCCCATCATTAGAACCAATTTTTGTAATAAAGCCCAAACAAGGCAAGTAGTGAGTAGAGTAAGCGAGAGATAGTCATTAGTCATCTTAAACAAATTAAGTTAAGTTAAGTAATAGTTTAATTAAAAAAACAAAACCATATCTTCATTTTTTTTTGGACTAAAAAAACCCTATCTTGATTGAATAGTTATTTATTTTTTTGAAAAGATCTTGATTGAATAGTTAGTTTACTTTAATTAATAAAAAAATTTGAATAGTTTAGTTTGAAGTTTGACGTGATTAGAAAAAGATTAAAACGGCACCGTTTTATGCATTATTGCAGTCCTTCTCCCCTTTACTACTAAAGTAAAAAAAGCTCAAACAAACAAACAAACAACCTCTCCCAACAAACAAACATAAGGAAGGGAGATTCTTTCATTTACATCTCTCTCTCTCTCTCTCTCTCTCTCTCTCTCTCTTCACAGTGCGATCTTCAAAGAGAGAAAAAAAGACAAAGCTATAGTACAAAAATAAGTGGCTTCTCTATCAAAACAAAACAAAACAAAACAAACACGCCTTTGTTTTTCGCGTTCACTTCTCAGAATCACGTTTGCAGAAAAACATAACAACAATCGTGGAGAAGGGGTATTCAAGTAATTTCAACTCCTTTCTCTTCCTCCTCCACCTCCATGTTCCTATCCACTAACTTCAACGCCAACAACGACACTCCGTTTCTCTCCGGCGGCGCCGGCGGCAAGAAACTCTCCTTCATGACAGCGGTTACCACCGCTCCTTCGACTACGGCGGTGCTCTTCACGGCTTTTGCCGGCATCGCTTTTGTCGTCGTCGTCTTCTTCTATGGTGCAAGTAGGTAAAAACCAAATACCCTTCAAATGAACGAATTAGAGAAAGCATCTTCGCAATCGCAAAAACCCTAGCTCAATTCTTCACTCTGACTCAGACATAGATGAAATTGTTTTCGATTTCGATTTCGATTTCGTTACACTAAAAAAAGGAACAAACAAAAACGAAAAACAAAGTGTGATTATTATAGATGAATCCTCTTAGACGAAGTAACAATTCATCTTCTTCGTCTTCAAATTCCTCTCCTTCGTCATCGTCATCATCATCGTCTTCATCGTGGATCCATTTACGTTCGGTTCTATTCGTTGTTAGTTCTTCCTCACCAGCTTCTTGTTCATCCTCTGATCGGTGAGTTCTTCTTCTTCTCTCTGATTTTTTTTTTTCAACTATTACTTTGTTCTGTTAATTTCATGCCAGATCTCCAATTTTGATTATCATCGATCTTGCTATCAGTGTCAGTTTAGGTTAATTTGCAATTTTCTGCTTTGCGCTTTGGTGTTCTGTTTCTAATTTAGGTCTTTTTGTTAGTTTGCGTTTGGGTCTGAGTCTGAGTTTGTAGAATGGTTAATTTGTGAAATTGAAAAAGTTTAAAAAAGCAATTTTTGATTTTTCTGTGAAAGTAGAAGAAGGGTTGAAAATGAAAAGGACGAGATAATTAGAGGGAGACAGATCTCACTATTTTGGTTTATGTGAAGCATTTTTCTGTCTTTTTGTGTTTAATAGATTTCTTCAATCTCAAGTTCCTTTTCTTTTGTTTTGGACTTTTTATCCACTGATTCTAATTTCTATTGTGTCATTTCAAATCTAGTTGTTCAGGTATAAATCAATCACCATGTTTATGGAAAATGTAACTTGATTTGTGATATTGATCGAATACCAATACCCTTCTTTTGGCTTTGTATTTTGCTTAGATCTTCCTTCTAGATTTGGTTAGGTAGATCTATGCTTAAAGCATATTTAAGTGAGTATTTTCATTTGGAAACTGAAGAAATATTTTTTCTTGAACTAATCGAGTCTCTGGCTTCTAACTTGATTTAAGGAAATACTATATCATAGGTGTAGACTATCAAGTAATATGTTGCATCAAGCATTTCAATTCCTTTAGACTTTATTAGTCTAGATATTTTCTGGATGTATTATATTTGAGATGTGTCGATGGGTCTCAAATCTTCAAGGACAATTTCTTACACTATTTGTCTTCTTCATTTATTCCTTTTTTTAAATCATATCCAATAAACTTTCACTTTGAATAGTTTTATGCATCCCTCCCTCTTAATAAGTAAATTCTTTTTCCATAAGTTATCTCAAATACTATGGCAAGTGCTTACTCCAGTAAGCTCATCATAAGCCAATCCAAACACACCCATAGTTTGTTTTCATACATACCTTTGTTTATAGAGGCATATAAAAATATGTAAGTTGATGAATTCTAGAACTGAATGCATTTAAACATTTTAATGCATTATGGAAATAAGATAGTTTTGCATAAAAACATTTTACTCTGGAATCCATTAACAATAGTGAAATGATAAACGTATGAAATCTGTGACAGAATTGTAATGCCCGTAGATTTCTAACTGTTGAATGATTGTTTTCTGCCTATTCTCTGTTCTAAAACTTATTTACATTTAAGCAGTAATAGTAACCAATAATTCTTTGTGACAATTTCAGAGGTCGTCTTAAATCACCATGGTCACGCCGAAAAAGAAAACGTGTCCTTTCTCCTCAACAATGGAAAAGCCTGTTTACCCATGATGGAAAAATTCGGGATGGTGGAATTAAATTCCTGAAAAGAGTTCGCAGTGGAGTGAGTTTACTGATTTATCTGTTTAGATTTCAATTTAGTGTTGTTTGGTGTTTCATTTTGATATTCATTGTGTTATGAATGTCTGATGCAGGGTGTTGATCCTAGTATAAGAGCTGAAGTTTGGCCTTTCCTACTTGGAGTGTAAGCATTCTTTCACGTTACACTTCTAAATGATCTTTATTTATTTGGTGAATTCAATTTTTTTCATCATGTTGTGCATTAGGATGGATATTGATTACTTTGTCATTTGTTATATTTTGTGTTATTTGAATTTAACCCTCAATTTTTGTTTATTTCTATTTTCATTTATTTAGACAAACATTTATCTGGTTGCTGATTACTCTTTCATTTAAACAGATATGATTTGGACACTACCAAAGAAGAAAGAGATGTTACACGAACTCAAAATAGGTAAGCATTAAAGTTTATATGCAATCCCTACTTAATTTATCATCCTTCTCCGGTCTTTAAAACTTCATTTGTTTTTACTTTCCTTTTTCCTTTTGTTCAGTTTAACATACTGTTGCTTTTATTCTAAATAATTTTAAACACAGAAAGAAGTACGAGAAACTCCGCAGACAATGCCGGCAACTTCTAAATTCCAACAGTGGGAGATTTAAGTTGATTGAAATGGGTGAAACCAACTATGAAGATGGTGTGAGTTTTATTCAAGATTCTGGTTCTCCTAGTTCCGAAGACGCAGCAAGTGCCAGAGAATCCCTTTCCAGTGGGGAACAGAGCCCAGATTTTGAATATTCAGATGATCCATCCGTTACCCTGTTGGAAGGAGACGATGCTCCCAACGGCAGCAATGCTGATGCCTCTGCTCTCGATACAGATTCCACTGATTCAGATTCCTCAGAAAGTCCTGAGGTATTTCAGGCATTTCCTTCTGATGACGGCCTAGAAGAGAACAATGGCAAGTCAACTTCTAAGGATAGTTCTTCTCCCTCACCAATGAATGGTGGGTCAAAACTACGAAGTAGTGAAGACTTTGCCACATGGCAACGGATCATCCGACTTGATGCAGTACGTGCTAATGCAGAATGGATGCCATACTCTCCATCTCAAGCTGTTGTAGCAGAAAGTAGGGCACATCGATCTGCTGAGGTTGTTGGCTTGAAGGATTATGGTCACCTAGATGCTGGCAGAATCTTTCACGCTGCTCGATTAGTTGCTATTCTTGAAGCATATGCTCTATACGATCCTGAAATTGGCTACTGCCAGGGTATGAGTGACCTGTTATCTCCTATAATTAGTGTTATATCAGAAGATCACGAGGCATTCTGGTGTTTTGTTGGATTTATGAAGAAGGCTAGGCAAAACTTCAGGCTTGATGAGGTCGGCATTAGAAGGCAACTCGATATAGTTGCAAAAATAATCAAGTTTAAGGATTCCCACCTGTTTCGGCATTTGCAGAAGCTTCAGGCCGAGGATTGCTTTTTTGTGTACAGGATGGTGGTGGTATTGTTCAGACGGGAGTTGACATTTGAACAAACGCTGTGCCTTTGGGAAGTAATGTGGGCTGATCAAGCAGCAATCAGAGCAGGTATTGGGAAATCAGCCTGGAGCAGAATTAGGCAGCGTGCTCCACCAACAGACGATTTATTGCTTTTTGCAATAGCAGCCTCGGTGTTACAAAGAAGGAAATTGATCCTTGAGAAGTATAGCAGCATGGACGATATCCTTAAGGAATGCAATGGTATGTCTGGACACCTTGATGTTTGGAAGCTCCTGGATGATGCCCATAACTTGGTGGTCACCCTTCATGATAAAATGAAAATAGAGGCATCATTCCAATGACTGCAGTTGATACGTAAACTACTTTATTGTATTGTCGCCAAAAGGATCTTTAGTTTCAGGCTGCTAGATATCTCCTCTGCGTCTGACAATAAGCACCGCAAATGCTGGGTTTGTTAAAATGAATCTTGCTGCTTGGTGAAACTTGCCACTGCTTAATTTACAATCTTTAGTTTCGATAGTGCTGGCCAATGTGGGAAATGAAGTTATAGTTAGGTTTACATGGTATGTTTATTTCCTTTCTTTTGGCTCCATCCTGTTCTTCCTTTCAATTTCAATTATGATTTGATACACATTTCGGAGCACCTTTGCCTAAAGCAGGTGGGTAGGTGCATGTAACCTTTAGTAGAAGAGACTAAGATTTCCTCGACAATTACGAATGTTGTCCTTTTTGACTGGATCTGATGAACTCACGAATCCTTCATTCCTTTGACTCCTTTAAGATGCTGACTGAGTTTACTACTTTAGATGATACTATATCTTAGTGGTGAGCACGAACCCGAAACCCGACATAACCGCCAACATATGGAAGCACTCGGTCGGGTGCGGGTCGGGTCTCGGGTTAACAATTGTGAAAAATCGGTCATGAACGGTTGTATACGGGCGGGTGCGGGTCTCTAAAATTTATCTCTTCATAACCGAAACCGACCGAATAATTATTAAAATATAAATTAATTTTTTTTTCCAGTTTTGAGCACCTTTTAATTTCTTATACTCTTCGTTAGTTAATTTTGTCTATCTTTGATAGAGAAGAAAAATGTTATATTTTACAAGTTTATGCTTTTAATAGGTTGATAAAGGAGATGTGAAAGATAATATTCTAGATTTATATTAATTTTTACTTCTCATCTACTATCTATTATTGTCGTTGGATTAACAAACTTGAAACAAAATAATTGCATCTCATCATTTTTATTGTATCATTTGTTGTAGTGTGTACGAAATATTGAACTACTTGAAGAATAATATTTTTTTGATCAATGAAATTTTAGATGTAACAACAAAGTTTATGTAACCCGTTAAAACCGATCCGCTATACCCGCCACCCGTATTACCCGAACCTGAACAAACCGAAGATATAGACGGTCGGAATTGGATCCAAATTAAGAGGCTGCGATTTTTATCGGTTTTACAATTTTCGACCCGAATCTGACCGAACCCGATCGATGCTCACCCCTACTATCTTATCTTAGGTATATATTTAATTGCTCGTAGGGTGTAAACTAACGGCCACATAATTTGTATGCGTTAGCTTACACAACCGGCCAAAAGCTTTGTTGAGTTTTTAACACAACAGGCCAAAAGTATTGGTGATCACTTTTGACACAACGAAAGATCAGAGGGGGCAGGTTAGACCCAGCCCGGAGGGCCAGTGTGGGTCAACGGGTCAGTCCAAACCACTTTTAATATTACCATTTTCCATCTAAAATTAAAGAGTTCAAAGTGAGCCGGAAAATAAAGCGCATTATTTGAAAATATATATGTTCATATCATACTTCATATGTAAATCAATGCACCAACAATATGTTCATAACATGCTTGTTGAGTCGTACAAATAAATGCAAAACACATACCACATAAATAAACATCCATCAAATGAACCACTTGCCATCATAAACTTGGTAAAATACTAGTATTTATTTAACACATCAATTAAATAAATATCCATACAAACATTCAACATAAATACTAGATTTTAGACATATATCCGTTGTGTAGCATTGGACCTAGTAACATGCTGATGTCTAAAGACACTTTCAAGTATCATGTAGGAAGCATTCCACTTAGTGAACACATCAAACCTTAAGCAAAATGCATTATTCACCTTGAGTGTAAATATCTTGCCGACTATTTGAGAAGCAAAATCTAACCGATGGTAAAAAAAGTCTAAAATAAAGCTTTTTTTTGGGACCGAGTGAATTGGACCATTTTTTATTTCGAATTTTTTGTAGGTGATGTAAACGCTAATTCCGTCAAGTTTTCCTACCAATCCACTCAAATTCGTGTAGACCCCCTTTGGTTCTCGACAACAATATATTTTCATCTTCACATTTTCAAGTTTCAACAACGATGAACTAGGAAAACGAGACGTTTATTCAGGCAATTCATCAACAATCATTTTTTAAAGAAGGGAAAAGGAAGGAAAACGAGAGTGAAAAACCGATTCACTGGTTTTTCTATTTTTGATTGATCAGCACCGGTTTTCTAAATTCTTCAGACTATCGGTTTTGTAAGCTTGTCTAGACCGGTTTTAGATTTAGTTCTCAGTCCAATTTTTAAAATATCTATTCAAGTTGTGGTTTATGGATTCTCTTATTCTTTTTATTGTGTGGAAGTTTTTTTAGTGTTTACTTTGTATGCTTTGGATTTCTTAGTATTTTTATCTTTAGTGTCTACTTTTTAGTGTTTATTTTGTTTTCTTTTGTTGCTTCTTTGCTTATTGGTGTTTTGTTAGTTGCGTCTATTTCTTTATTAGCTAGCCAAAGTAGCTATGATATGGTAGATATTTATATTAGAGGCAAGTCCAAAGCTTAAGGGAATGAATTGTCTCCGGTGACAATTCTATTGGAGGGGATGCAGTGTGGATTTTTCACCCTTTCAAATTATTTTTTTAATTGATCGACCAGCAAACAAAAAAAAAAAAATGAATGGTGATGACTGATGATTACAATGGAGAAAACTTTCACAGAAGACAATCTCTTCCCTAAAGCTTAAAATTTGCTAGTTGATCTACAATGTAATGTCTAGATTTTTAGCTACCTCAATATAATTTTCTTTGACCTAAAAAACGAATCGGTTAGTTAAGCTAAAATACATTCTTTTTTACCTTAATTTTTTTCATTTGAGTTTGGTTGCTTAATTTTTACTTTTCATTTACAACTTTTTCCTATTTTGCAAAATTGTACCAATGTGACTTTTTCAAACAAATTTAAATCAAACGAACTACTTTGATACATAAAATAAAGATAAATGACTCATTTAAAAATTTAAAAAATTACATGAATAAACTCAAACTAAAAAATAAAATGAACGACAAAAAAATCAATTTTTATTGATTATCAAGGTTTCTTTAAACTTAAACTTATTTTTTATTACCACATATATGTATATATATAGCATTGAAATGTTATTATCATTTATACACCTTCCATACTATTTTATAGCACAAGTTATGGTACATAAATACCCAAAATTGCTTAGTGCACCCTCCAGATTTTTAGTGTATCATAAATTGCTTAGTGCGGGTCCGTTTATCCTGCATAAGGAATCTTTATGCACGCTGCATAAACTTCTCATTTGCACCCCTCCCATTTTGTTATACACCCCACCCAAAGTCCACCTTTAACACAACAACTGGTAAGAGAAAAAGGGTGAGGTTCACCGTGAGAATGGAATCGTGCGAGAGAGGGAGGAGAGGCTCTGGTGATGTGTGGCGGCCGGTAATGGAGTTCTTATATTTGACGGCGACGGCGAGACCCTCCGCTTTTTCTTCTTCTAGTTTTTGCTCCTCGCTCTTCGTTTTCTGCCTCTGTTTTGTTCTTTGATTTTGTTGGTTTGGTTTTGTGATTTGGATGGTGATTAGCTTAGAGACGGTGTTTGGTGGTTTGGAATGGTGAAGAATGAAAGTGGTTGAAGATTGATGGTGGTGTTGATTTAGATAGTGATTTGATGATTATTGGTTTGTATGGTGTTGTTAATGGAAGTTGAAGGAGGTATTTTGGTGTTGGTATGGAGATGATTATGGTTGTTACAATGAAGAAGCACCTAGCATAAACCATAAGTGTGGTTTAATGGTTTCACTAGTTTTGTATCTGAAACCAAAGTAGCCCTCTTATGGTTTCTAATAAAATATCCATATTTAATTTAAAAATAAATATTATAACCGAAACTATAAGTGTGACTTAATGGTTTCACTAGTGTTGTATCTGAAAATCAAAGTAGCTCTTTTATGGTTTCCAATAAAATATTCATATTTAATTTAAAATAAATATTATAGCTGAAACAATAAGTGACTTAATGGTTTCACTAGTGTTGTATCTGAAACCAAAGTAGATCTCTTATTGTTTCCAATAAAATATTCATATTTTATTCAAAATAAATATTATAACTGAAACCATAAGTCTGACTTAATTTGGGGGTGCGTAAAGTATTTTATTGTTTGCAAAGTACTATGGAGGGTGCGTAAAGTAATTTGGGGGTGTGCAAAGTAATCTGGGTGCACAAAGCAATTCGGGGGTGTGCGCTAGAAATTTGGGTGCAAACATAAAAAACTAGGTGTAAGTGTAAAACTGGGTAGAAAACAAAACCAACAAAAAAACCAAAAAGGAACTGGGCTTTCAGGCACAGTAGGCTAAAAATAAAAACAGAACGCGTGCATCAGCAGAAAGGAGGTGGGGATAGCGAGCCATTGGGGGGCTGGGGGCGCGCGCGAGAAATTTTTAGGGGGCGCGCAAGTAATTCTAGTGCTTATGCACCGTGCATAAGGATCCCCTTATGCATAATAACTTTGTCCGCTTAGCCCACTCCCCATATCGTTAGGGGGTGCACTAGAAATTTTCATTATTTATACACGGTGCATAAGGAAAAAGATTATGCACCATAACCACCCCCTATTTTATATGTCATTAAAATAATGCATGCATGCATATTCAAACAATCATACATTTTTTAATAAAATGTTTTTTTTAACTAAAATACTTGTCTATAGTAAGAGCGGCATATATAATGACTTTATTTGATGATGATAGAGCCTAACAAGAAACTTACTATTGTTTATTTACTCAAAAAAAGAAATCAACTATTGTTTTCTAACCAAAAAAAAGCATTTATCCAACTTATAATAAGAACACCATGTTTTAGTCAAGATAACAACTTGCCTTCATACAAATACAAACAATCCATGTAAGGTTCTTTTTTTTCAATCTGAAGGGTTTCCTTTCTTCTTTGAAGCTATTTTCTTCATTTTGAAAGAAATTGTGCTTATCCTTTGTTTATGAACAAAGGCAGAGTGTTTCTTTTTCTGTTCAAGCCATCACATATAGATCACATATTATGCTTTAAATTACTGATGAGTAACATTGAGAATCAGCCTGAGTTGCAGGAAATTTCTCCCTCTTGTTAGAGGCATGATGGGTTGAATTATGTCAACTAAGACAGAGAAACAAGAATTATCGCATAATATAGACATTGTGTTTTTTTTTTCTTCTTTCAATCCTTGACAATTAGACTGTATAGATTCGTAGGATCTTATCGTAGTTTCTCTACACTAGATTGCATTACCATCTCGTCTCCGTCAGGCCCTCATCATCGGGCAACGTTCCTCTACTGAAAAACCAACCCGGCTGTTGAACAACTCATATATCCTCCAAGAACACTGCTGCCTAGACTTCTCGTTTTGTAATTCCACCTTTACAACTATCTACGCAAAAGTAACCTCGCAACTTGTCATGCGACACTCACGAGTAGGCCAATGCCTCACTCAGCATCAATAGATAATGAACCATCATCGTTACTCACGAGTAGGCCAATGCCTCACTCAGCATCAATAAATAATGAACGACCGTTTGTGATCGATGTATATTTGAACAAATCCACGCATTGCACAATGCTGTTCTTCCGTAAGTTTTTTGCAGTAAAACTTTTCATCTACACCCATAAACTCTCCACACCCAGCTCACACATTAATGCTCCATGTCAAAGAGGAAGTAGAGTATAAAGCGTTAAGCATTAACTAATTAATGTGCTTTTAATGGGTTCATTTCGCTCTCCAGACAAGTAAGGTTTCAAGCCTATAAATGAATCTTCTTACTCGAGGTTGGTGGGTCGCTATAGAACTTCCAAAAATTTCTTTCATCTCAGTCAAGTCATAGTGTGCTACTGTGCTTTATATATATAAAAGAAAAATCTTTCATCTCAGCCGAGAATGAATGGTAATGTTTGTTGGTGATTTTAGTATCAACAATGTATTTTGGTAGTAATGTGATTTACTATAGGCCAATGCAATTATGCGTTAAGTTTGAAACGAGTCAGGATAGTGCGGAGTGCACGCTCGTCGAGCCAAACGTGTAATTGAATACGAATAATTGAAACGGGGTCCAAGGGGCAGCGTTTGAATAGTTGTACCCTTTCGTTTGAATAGTTGTACCCTTTCGTTCGAAAATTTCGTTTGAATAGTTGTACCCTTTCGTTCGAAAAATTCGTTTGAATAGTTGTACCCTTTCCCAACAGACATGACCGTTTTCCGAAAAGGTGTGTCCGTTCGGTTTCTGTTATTGGTCTCCTATATAAGGAGTCATTTGGCCTCAATTTTAATATACGAAATTATACTTCCTCTCTACATTCTGATTTGTTCTCCATTGTCAGAAACAGATTGCTCTTCGAGAATTATCCCCGCAAAGATTTCGTGAACCCAGACAAGAATAGGGTCGAAATACTTTGTTCGGAAAGTGAACAAACACGATTCTTCGAAGATATCCAGGATTATCATACCCAAACTCTAACAAACGAACAAAGTAATTTTCTGATAATCATGGTTGGAGGAGGAAACACCGTCAAGGAGATGACTAAAAGTTTCGGAAAATTGGACAAGTTTCAAGGACAGGACTTCAGGCGCTGGCAGAAGAAGATGCATTTCATGTTGACAACGTTGAAGGTGGTGCATGTCCTGTCTACACCGATTCCAGAAATTGGGGAGGATGACACGGTTGAAAATCTGAGACACCGATCAAAGTGGGAGAACGACGATTACATATGCAGAGGGCACATTCTTAACGGTATGTCTGATCCTTTATTTGATATTTACCAAAACGTGGAATCTGCAAAGGAATTGTGGGATTGTCTCGAAGCCAAGTACATGGCAGAGGACTCATCCAGTAAAAAGTTCCTGGTGACCGATTTCAACAATTACAAAATGGTTGAATCGAGGTCTGTCATGGAACAATTCAATGAACTCCTCCGAATCCTTGGACAGTTCACACAACTTGGATTGAAGATGGATGAAACAATATCTGTCTCAAGCATCATAGATAAGTTGCCTCCTTCATGGAAGGATTTCAAACACAATCTGAAACATGGAAAAGACGAACTGTCTTTGATCCAACTTGGAAGTTACTTGCGCATAGAGGAATCTCTACGAGCGCATGAGGATAACAAAGGAAAAGGCAAAGAAGTTGCTGGACCCTCGGTTAATATGATCGAAGAGGGTGGTAAGAACAATAACAACAAAAACAAAGGAAAGAAGCGTGCTTTCAATAACAAAAAGGGCAATTTCGGTGTTAACAAGAAACCGAAACTAGAATGCTGGAAGTGTGGCAAAACAGGTCACTTCAAGAAGGATTGTCGCGTCGGCAAAAAGCATGACAACACGAACGCAAGCGGTTCAGGAAAGGGGTCTAAGGACCAATCCGAAAACCAAGGTCAGAAATCAATTTGTGGTTTGAATAGTTTGATTAAACATTCGGTTTCACTAACTTCTGAGGCATTTTATGTGCAGGATGATGCTATCGCGTGGTGGATTGATTCTGGCGCCACAACACATGTTTGCAAGGATCGTTTCTGGTTCAAGACTTTCGTTCCAGTGGAAGATGGTTCTGTTCTATACATGGGAGATGATCACTTCGCTCCCGTTGAAGGCAAAGGAAACGTGGTGTTAGAATTCAGTTCTGGAAAGACTATTACTTTGTTTAATGTATTGTATGTTCCTAAGTTGCGTAAGAATTTAATTTCTGGTCCTGTATTAAATAAGCTTGGATACAAGCAAGTGTGTGAATCCGATAAATATGTATTATCAAAGTCTGGTGTATTTGTAGGATTTGGATATTATAATAATGGAATGTTTATGATGAATTTGAATGGAGTTCCTAAAGATTCTAGTTCTATATTTATGTCTTCTTCGAACGTTACCAATTTTTCGTTATGGCATGCTCGTTTAGGACATGTACATTATAAAAGAATGCATGAAATGTCTAAAGACGATTTAATTCCTGTTTTTAATGAAAATAATGAAAAGTGTAAAACTTGCATGTTAACAAAGATCACTAGGCAACCTTTTAAAAATATAACAAGAAAATCTGCTATACTTGAATTGATACATAGTGATTTATGTGATTTGCATGCTACTCCATCACTAGGGCATAAAAAGTATCTTATCACTTTCATAGATGATGCATCTAGATTCTGCTATGTTTATTTATTACATGCTAAGGACGAAGCTTTAGATAAATTTAGAATTTATAAAACTGAAGTTGAACTGCAACAGAATGTGATGATTAAAACATTACGTACGGATAGAGGTGGTGAATATTATGATCCTGTATTTTTCCAATCCGTAGGAATCATTCATGAGACTACGGCACCTTATACACCTCAACAAAATGGTGTGGCTGAAAGGAAAAACAGAGCTCTTAAAGAAATGGTGAATGCCATGTTATCTTACTCTGGTTTAAGTGAAGGGTTTTGGGGAGAAGCCATGTTAACGGCTTGCTATTTGTTAAATAGGGTTCCTAATAAAAGGAATAAGACTACCCCATATGAACTTTGGTATAAGAAACGACCCAACTTACTCTTTCTACGTGTTTGGGGTTGCAGGGCCGTGGTTAGACTCCCGGACCCTAAAAGGAAAACTTTGGGTGAAAAGGGTGTAGCTTGCATCTTCGTTGGATATGCTGAGCATTCCAAGGCTTATAGGTTTTATGTTATAGAACCTAATGACTCGATCTCTATTAACACAATTATAGAATCGAGAGATGCGATATTTGATGAGAATTGTTTCTCTTCTACACCTAGACCAAATGACCTTATACCAAAGTTGGATGAATCTATAAAGGATGATCATTCAAATGAAGCACCAAGTGAGACATTCGAACCTCGTAAAAGCAAAAGAGCTAGAAAAGCTAAATCTTATGGTTCTGATTTTCAACTATATTTAGTTGAGGGATCAAAGGACCAGATTGATACACAATACTATTATTGTTATAGTATAGAAGAGGATCCAAGAACGTATGATGAAGCTGTGAAATCTCGAGATTCTGTGTTTTGGAAAGAAGCAATTGATGAAGAGATTGGTTCTATCATGGAAAATAATACTTGGGTATTATCTGATTTACCACCTGGTTGCAAACCATTGGGTTGCAAATGGATCTTCAAAAGGAAGATGAAGGTCGATGGTACAATTGACAAGTTTAAAGCTAGATTGGTTATCCAAGGCTTTAGACAAAAAAAAGGGATTGATTACTTCGATACCTATGCTCCAGTTGCTCGTATCACTACTATTAGATTGTTGATTGCTTTGGCGGCTATTCACAATTTAGTGATCCATCAAATGGATGTCAAAACAGCATTCCTGAATGGTGATTTGGAAGAAGAAGTGTATATGAAGCAACCTGAAGGATTTGTAATGCCTGGTAATGAGCATAAAGTGTGTAAGCTAGTTAAGTCGTTGTATGGACTGAAACAAGCTCCGAAGCAGTGGCATCAAAAGTTTGATGAGGTTGTTTTGTCTAATGGTTTCATTCTAAACCAAGCTGACAAATGTGTATATAGCAAATTTGATACATCCGGTAAAGGAGTTTTCATTTGTCTATATGTTGATGACATGTTGATTTTTGGCACCGACCAAAATCAAGTTGATAAAACAAAGAATTTCTTGTCATCAAAGTTCTCCATGAAAGATATGGGAGAAGCGAACGTTATTCTTGGTATTAAGATTAAACGGGAGAATAAGGGGATTGTAATTACACAATCTCATTACATTGAGAAAATACTCAAGAAGTTCAATTATGAAAATTGTTCTCCAGTAAGTACTCCCATGGATCCGGGAGAAAAGCTTATGCCAAATACAGGTAAACCTGTGGATCAACTCGAATACTCAAGAGCTATAGGCTCCTTGATGTATGCTATGATTAGCACTAGACCGGATATTGCTTATGCGGTTGGAAAGTTGAGCAGATTTACTAGTAATCCTAGTAGACATCATTGGCATGCGATAACTAGGGTATTTAAGTACTTGAAGGGTACTATGAATTATGGATTATCATATATGGGATTTCCTTCGGTGTTAGAGGGTTACTCGGATGCTAGTTGGATAAATAATGTTGAAGATTCATCCTCTACAAGTGGATGGGTGTTCTTGCTTGGGGGAGGTGTCATCTCATGGGCTTCCAAGAAGCAAACATGTATAACTAGTTCCACAATGGAATATGAGTTTGTAGCACTAGCTGCTGCTGGTAAAGAAGCAGAATGGCTAAGGAACTTGGTATATGATATTCCAATATGGCCTAAACCAATATCACCAATTTCTATCCGTTGTGATAGTAGTGCCACACTGGCTAAAGCATATAGTCAAATATATAATGGAAAGTCTAGACATTTGGGAATTAGACATAGTATGATTAGGGAATTAATCATGAATGGGGTGATATTTATTGAGTTTGTTCGGTCGCAACAAAACTTAGCTGACCACTTGACGAAGGGGTTAGCTCGAGACTTAGTGAAGAAGTCGGTAATTGGGATGGGATTAAAGTCCATTTAAATCTATTAGCTATGGTATACCCAATTCCCTTCTAATACAACGTTAGAAGCAGAATTCAATGTGGAAAGATCATAATTAAAGATTGGAGCAATTGTGTTTATCTTTCCAAGGTATGTGCTCAGACCTGCAAGTGATGGTTAGGTTGAAGTATATCTTCTTAATGGTTCTTTTGAAAAATTGCAAATGCAGGTGCAAGATTAAAAGGATCACCTATGTGAGCATGAAGTTTTGCCGCTTCAAGAAGCTTGGACTTGGCTTCCTATATGCTTATTAATGGATAAGGACACATGGCTTGTAAAGTGTCAAGTATGAATAGTAGAGTATTGTAAGAAACATATGTGTACTATATCTTCAGATATTCAAATGGATTGACGGGTTCAATCATTGTGACACCCCGATTTTCGAGTATTTGGAATGTGTATTTGTACTAAGATGAAAATTCAATCGCAAGACATTTTCGTTTATGCATCTGTTTGATCGTTATATCTGTAAGTAAATCAAGGATTATACTAAAATGGGGGGAGTTTGTTGGTGATTTTAGTATCAACAATGTATTTTGGTAGTAATGTGATTTACTATAGGCCAATGCAATTATGCGTTAAGTTTGAAACGAGTCAGGATAGTGCGGAGTGCACGCTCGTCGAGCCAAACGTGTAATTGAATACGAATAATTGAAACGGGGTCCAAGGGGCAGCGTTTGAATAGTTGTACCCTTTCGTTTGAATAGTTGTACCATTTCGTTCGAAAATTTCGTTTGAATAGTTGTACCCTTTCGTTCGAAAAATTCGTTTGAATAATTGTACCATTTCCCAACAGACATGACCGTTTTCCGAAAAGGTGTGTCCATTCGGTTTCTGTTATTGGTCTCCTATATAAGGAGTCATTTGGCCTCAATTTTAATATACGAAATTATACTTCCTCTCTACATTCTGATTTGTTCTCCATTGTCAAAAACAGATTGCTCTTCGAGAATTATCCCCGCAAAGATTTTGTGAACCCAGACAAGAATAAGGTCGAAATATTTTGTTCGGAAAGTGAACAAACACGATTCTTCGAAGATATCCAGGATTATCATACCCAAACTCTAACAATGTTTTAAATGGTTTGCATAGTATGTCTAAATAATGAGGTGCATCAGGTACACACTAAGGCGTCATCGATAGAACCGCAATATCTAACTATTCAATAATATAGGGGTCTATATTATTGAATGGTTAGATATTGTACCACCCGTCATAAAGGGGGAGTGAATAATATATCACTCGAGCAAAGAGAGAGGACAAAAATCTATTTGCTCAAAGTATATTGCACCTCGCACATCCATAAACAAGACGAAAATAAGGGCCTTACAAAAACAAATTGAATCAGAGTTAGAGTGATTCTTAAAAGAGACAGGCTTGAGAAAATATTAATGAAACAAAGATGCTAAATGAAGAGATATGAAATTCACCATCCAACACATTATTATGTTCCTCAGCCACAAATGACACCAGTACCATTATCAAAGAAAGTTGTAAACCATTATAATCCAGTTTCAATGCTCAAGACACCAAGAAGAAACTAAACACTGTCCTTTAAATGACCCTCTATAAATAGCTAACAGACCCCTCACAAGGGTGTAATGTGATAAAGAAGGAACTACTCTTCTTTCTTGGTGTAGTTTCGGACAACAAAGGCCAATCCCAATATCAGGAGTGGCACCAGGAACTGCAAAATCTTGATCACAAATTCCGAAGTCTTGTCAGGGTTGTACTGAGATTGCTGAGGTGGAACGTAGGAGCGCTTTAATGGCACAGTTGATGGATCAATCTCACCAATGTAGTATTTGTCCATCATTTCTCTAGCAGAATCACTGTGTCCAACATCTTCAAAATCATTGGTTGCATCCTTCCCTGTAATCCATACAGTACAGTATAATCAATATAATTTATCCTTGGTGCTTTTAATAATATACCCTTCGGATGATGATATAAGCATACCTGTTGCAGACAACAGAACCTCATCACCTCCGGGATGATCCTCCATAAAAGGGGTGACATCATACACCTAAAATGGTTGAAGAACAAAATTTTGTTAAAAGACATAAATTCAAATAAACATTATCACATACTAAAACTATATAGTATAATAATTTGTCTTGGGCTCAATGGTGACCATTCAGGAAGATAGGTTAGGGGAAGGCAGCTATAAAGTGCATCAGAAGAACGACCCGGGTATATGAATACTATAGCCAATAAATGCATTTAAGCAAATATGACCAAAGCTGATTCCCAAATAGTACTGTAAGGCACATAAAGGATGACCAGCTTCTAAGACTGAGACAATACAGTTATAAATCAATGATATACACTAATAACAAAATAGCAAATTCAAACAATGATGACAGGTAGCTACACATGTGTACATAGTTAAGAGAAATTTTATGCCAGAGATTTTTTTTATAATCTATCTTGAGCAATGATGCCTTAAGGGAGGTTTGTTGCAAACCAAAGAGAGAGGGAGGTTTTGGTATTGGTAATTTGGTGTCTAAAACCAATGCTTAAGTAGCTATGGCATTTTCTTTTGGAACTGGTTATCTGAGTATATCATCGAATTTGTATCATTATGCCACATTTAAGCCTTTGGTTGCTTTCCTTTAAGGGTAGGTAACAGTCCCCATCTCAAGTTTTGGAAGGACCACTCCTCTTTTCATGTGGCTTTCGTTTGACTTTTTATGTTAATCCTCTTTGCATAACTCTGCTTTAGATTGTTTGTATTTTAGTATTCAAGATTTTGTTGTTTACATTTTATTTAATTAAAACATGGACAATAGTCGATAGGGAATATTCTGAATTGGAGGTTGGGTATAGGGTGCTTTTTCTAACAACCAGTTGCTTCAATATTCTAGGGTGCTTTTCTTAAAACCTTTTTCAAATGTGTAGAGAAAAAATTCCACCTTATCAAACCCCTTCAGAGGTCTAAAACCGAGAACATGCTACAGGACGCGCAAGTCAAACGCGTTATTTCTCAACCAGATGTTATATTCTACTCAACAACTCTCTTACACAGAATCGTTAGTGTCATGATACTCGGCCATCCATGAATAAGAGGCAACATTAAGATTGCAGCATCTATAGAGCCACTCAGATATCGATATGCATATGTTATTACAAAGTTGAATCACAAAGTTGAAATGTTATATATGAAATTGAATCACAAATAACAAAAAAAAAGAGCAAAATTATTATTCAGTCAAACTCAAACATGAGAATATACAATTAAGATTCAAAAAATCACCCTGATAAATGTAATCTTTTTACTAGTAGAGAAAGAAACTATAATTTGTCAAAAGCACACTGATCCACACATAGCATAATAAAACTTCAACAATATTTAATCTTAAAAATAGGAAAACACCAATGCACAAGATCCAATAAAAACAAGACATGCATGAGCTCCAAAAGCTCAAACTTCATCTTCAACAAAAACAATCAATACCAAAATCACAAAATCTTTTTGTTTTTTTATAAACACCAAAATCATAATTTTGTTATCAGTGTCGATAACTTCAAAGAATAATCAATAATTGATGAAAAAAATTAAATCTTTCCAAGAAAAAACAGACCTTTCCAGAAAGAATAAGCCAGCAATCTTTGGTCTTGTTGTGCTTTGACACCTCATCGAAAGTGTGAAGCTTTGGATCTGAAGCCATTTTTTTTTCTTTCACTGCCATAAAATCAAAGACCCAGAAAATTTAAAGTCAAACCCATGAATTAATTTTTGTCGTAGCATAAAAAAAGAGGATCTAATTATCTAAACTAAAGAAGAATCCAGAAAAAGAATAAGCATGCATCACATGATGAAATCATAACCAAAAGAATGAAAACCTGTTAGATATGAATCGATGAAAAGGAATTTTGTGAAGGGTTTTACCACTTTCCGGTTGTTGGGAGATTCTGAGTGAAAAACGAAATGTGATTGTGTCAAAATCTCTTCAATCTGTGGTTGGTGGTGGAAACTAGCCATGTGCTCTGTTTATAAACCCCCACCAAAAATATTTCGACTATAATCAACCTCCTAATTTAATCATATTACAGAATTGCCCTTATAGGAATAGTAATTTACGGTTATTTCTAGTTTATTCCTAATATAAATTAGGGTTTTTCTATACGTTAAGAACTTCAAAATAGTAAATTTGTATTGAAATTTGTGTATTCTTCTTACAATATACTAGCCGTCAAACGGACACGTTGTGTAATCGATATTTTTTTTCTTCGTGTGTGATCGATATCTATACTAATATATAAAGGGGATACAAATTTTTGGGATGGCTTTTTTGTAATTCTAATTTTACCCTTAAAAAATAACTTCCACATAAAAATAGATTTTCAGTTTTTTTAGTAAATAATTTTTTTTTTCTTCTTAATAACTAAGCACAACTTCCACATAAAAGTAGGTTTTCAGTATTTTTATAGTAAAAAAAATAATATTTTTTTCTTCTTAATAACTAACCGCAACAAAAAAAAAAGGAGGTTACGTAGTTATCATTAACAAAGTCCAATAAAAAAGGAGGTTAAATAGTTATTTATATTTGCACAATACAGAATATCGATCACACACGAAAAAAAAAAAATCTCGATTACACAAACCCGTTCGGCGGGGGATTGGTTATTGTCCATAAAGACAATCTTTATGGACCGTCCATAAACCAATCAAAAGACAACAACTTTCCTCATGCGCCCCCCATTTTACCCGCGCGCCCCCCATATTACTCACACACCCCCATAAGTGAGGAAAATTTCTCATGCACCCCCCAAATTTCTCACGCACCCCCCAAATTTCTCGCGCACCCTCCAATTTTTTCATGCACCCCCTAAATTTCTTGTGTACCCCCAAATTTCTCGCGCACCCCCCCAATTTCTAATGCACCCCCCAAATTTTTCATGCACCCCCAAATTTTTTTTTGTCCCCACACATTTCTAGCCTTAACCATTTTGTTGTGGGAATGGTTTCACATATATACACTCCAAAATCATTAAGTGCATAAGATGGTTTTGAAGTACAACCTATAATTAGAATCATTATTTTTTATTTTTTTTGGGTACAATTATAATCATTATTTAAAATCATTTAACAATAATTTTGGTTTCTTATATAAGACAATCTAAATCATTTAATCACAATTATTGTTTTTATTCTAATTATAGGGTTATACTCCAAAACCATTTTATGCACCTATTGGTTTTTTATTACAACCATCTGAAACCATTCTCACAGCAAAATGGTTTAATGGTTTTTTATTATAATCATTATTTTTTAGTTTTTTTGGTACAATTATAATCATTACAGTATTTAAAACCATTTAACAATAATTTTGGTTTCTCATATAAGACAATTGAAACCATTTCTATTTTAATTATAGGGTTGTAATCTAAAACAATCTTATGCACTTAATGGTTTTTGAGTGCATATCTCTGAAACGATTTCCACAGCAAAATGGTTTAAGATAGAAATGTGGAGGGGATCAAAAAAAAAAATTTGGGGGGCAAAAGTCATATGGGGGTGTGCGAGAAATTTGGGGGGTGCATGAGAAATTTGAGGGGTGCACAAGTAATTTGGGGGTGCATGAGAAATTTGGGGGGTGCACGAGAAATATGGGGCGCTAGTCAGTTGGGGGGCGCGCGAGAAAGTTGGGGAGTGTGTGAGTAATCTGGGGGGCGCGCGAGTAAAATGGGGGGCGCATGAGTAAAGTTGTTGTCTATTGATTGGTTTATGGACGGTCCATAAAGATTGTCTTTATGGACAATAACTTTGCCCGTTCGGCGGCTAGTTCTATATTGTGCAAATATAAATAACTACTTAATCTCCTTTTTTATTGGACTTTGTTAATTGATAACTACATAACCTCCTTTTTTTTGTATCCCCTTTATATATTAGTATAGATTAAAAGAAATTATTATTAAAAATTTAAGTTTGTCCTTATCACTTTTAACAGTGTTCCAAGTTTAACGCCCTTAAATGTAATTTTGACTTCAAACTAATAAAAAAATACAAACAAAAATAGAAAGAAAGATAAACATAAAAGAAATTTTTCCATAAAAATAGAATCGGAAACCACATCTCTAAACAAAAAAAAAAATCAAATAAATCTTCCCCTAAAAATTTAATTAAAATAAATTTACACATAAAAATATGAACAAAAATCACTATAAAAAATACGCTTCAAAATTAGTAACTTTTTTTTTAATGAAAAAATAGTAAATCAATCTAACATATAAAAACTTATATATAAAAAATAAAAAAAAGAATAACCTAATAAAAGAAGATACTTATTTATGAGCTTAAAAATAAAAGAACAGAAAAATAGAAACAAAAATACAATCGACTCATTTGGATTGACTTATTTATGAGTTTATGCGAAATAACTTATGCAAATAAATAAGTTTTTATGTATTATTATAAGTTGTTTAAGGTAGTTCATGAAAACAGTTTATAAAGATATAATTTTTGTTAGTAAAAACTTATGAATTAACATAAAAGTTTATTTATAAATTATAAGCATAAACTATTTTCATAAGCTTAAAAATAAGCCAAATTCAAACAGGCACAATATATTAAAAGGTATTACTACTAAAAATTCTAATTTGTCCTCGTCAATTCTTAAAAATATTTCAAATCTTCTATTTCGTAAAATTTTTTTTTTTTTTATTTAATATATTATTATATAATAGTTAAATTCTACTCTATTTTTATTATTAAAAAATCTACTCTATTTTTGTTTACTCTTATATAAAAAATACATAATAAGTGCATTATTGATGAATATATATTATAATAATTACGGGGTAAATATATGTCATAACACTTAAAATATCACGGGACAAGTGTTAATCAATAATTTTGTCAAAAAAAAGAAAGAAAATGTTGATCACTAATATATAAAAAATTATACACAGGACAATTGTTCTAATAAAAAAAATTGTAATCATATGCAGAATAATTGGTTTAATAAAAAAATTTAATCATACGCGGGACAATTGCTTTAATAAAAAAATTTTAATCATACACGGGACAATTACTTTAATAAAAAAAATTAATCATACACGGGACAATTAGTTTAGTAAAAACATTTAATCATACACGCGACAATTGCTTTAATAAAAAAATTTAATCATACACGGGACAATTGTTTTAATAAATTTTTTTTAATCATACACGGGATAATTGCGTTTATATAAAAAAATTAATCATACATGGAACAGTTGCTTTAATAAAAAAAAAGAAATTGAATACTATATATTTTTTATTATTAATTATTAATTATAACTTATTACTCAAAAATCATATACGAGACAATTACTTTAATAAAAAAATGACTTAATTTAATATATTTTACAAAAAATAACATAATGACGTCATTTATAATAATTTAACAAATAATTTATAAATAAAAGTCAATAGACCCGTGCGCATCACACGGGTCTGAAAACTTGTTAAATATATAATATTTTACTAAATAATTATTGATTTTTAATTTTAACATTTTTAATATTGCATATGTTAGACAAATCCTAAAAATTATAGTACTATCGCTTAAAAAAGAAAAAAAAATTATATTGGTTTGACTCGCAAAATATAAATATTAAATAGAAGGTTTAATTGCACTTTTGATTTAGAAGATCTGCGATTTTGGTCCCCTAATTTAAAATAAAACATTCTTGCCTCTTTAATCTTATTTTTTTGCACTTTTGCTCCCCAGCCCCACCCCATTTTTTAACAATCTGGTAGGAAAAATGTTGATGTGATAGTATCCATGTGGCAAAGAACAACATCTACATCAAAATTTTTTAACCAACTGTGAGGAAAAACATTGATGTGGTAGTATCCACATGACAAAGAACAATATCCACATCGGCGTTTGTTAACCAACTGGCAGAAAAGACGCTAATGTGGTAGAAAAGATGCTTATATGTACTTGTTATTTGCCACGCAGATACTGCCATGTCAGCTCTTTCGTGCCGATTGGTTAAAAAAATGGGTGGGGACCAAAAGTGCAAAAAAAATGAAAATAGGGGGAAGAATGTTTGATTTTAAAATAGGAGGACCAAAATCGTGGATATTGTAAAATAAGAGAATTAAAAGTTCAATCAAACCTAGATAGAATAGTACATCATAAAATAACACATAATAAAATTTAACATATTGAACAAATTTATTTTGTAAGATGTTTCGTGGACAAAACATTATTTTGATATTTTAGAAAAATTTTGCAGACGACAAAAAGTTGTCATGTGGCTTAGTGGATGACAAAAATTTCAGTTTTTGTTTAGTCTTTTGTCCCCTAGTTTGTCCAATTTCAAGGATTGTTTTAAAATCAAATATTGTACAGCGTAAGTTGTGAGAATGGATTCTCTCATGTAGGAAAATAAATTGAGGAAATAATGTGGAAAATAGACCATTGGATTATAAAAGTAAAACAATATTTAAATCTAAAAAAATGGGAAAAAGTTGATTGATGGTTGAAATGTAAAAATTGAGGAAAAACAAATTGAGAGGATTCATTCTCGTAAGTTGTCATGTTCAATATCTTATTTTTTAGCAAATCAAACACACCTTTAAAGTAGGTTTGATTGTGAAAAGAAAGAGACAAGAAAGAATGAGGTGAGAAAGAGTATGAGAAGATATTGAACATGACTACAAAAGAGACTTGAGTGAATTTGATGTATTATTTGGTAGAACAAAAATAGAAAAGATAACTATAGTGATTTAACAAATAGACCAAAAATCCCTTATCTAAAGACATGCCATATCTCTAATTGATGATTTATAGAAGGAGAGCATTAATGAAAAAATGAGTGTAATAATTTGTCTACTTCTACTTTTTGAACTGCTTGTTTAGAAATGATTGTCTTTTGATTCGGTCGGTTGTCATGGTTGATGGTGTTGAAAAGATGAATTCTTTGGAATTTATGGGAGAAAAAATACCTGCAAAATTGTTAGCACTCTAACGCTCAAGTTAGTATTTGAAAGAGATAATAAAGAGTGTGAAATTGGAGGCGCATATAGCTCATACCTAGGGATTGATGTATGAATGTTTATATAGGGGAATATTATAGTTTTATAGCATAGTGAGATCCCCCATGTGCAGAGGATCAGCCATATGTGACACTGGATTGTCCTTTGTTTAGAGATACGTTTGGTATTGGAGGTGATTTGGCCTCTACCCGTACTCGTAAGTAGAATCCCTTGGTCGTTATGCCACATGATTATTCTTATCTCATTCTTATGGGCCTTGATGTGTGTTGGGCTTTTAACTGATCCTGAACACTTTTTGCTAAGGATTTGGATTCTCTACATTTAATTTATCTAAATTCATTTACATTTAAGTTAAAATTAACTAAGAAAAAGAAAATATTGCATATCTAAGTGCATTTATGTGTGTTGCAATGACAAATATGCCCTAGAGTTTTGCCTAAATGTAAGAAATATAGGAAATTATGAATTTAGAAAATCCATTTTTTTTTTCCACATGAGAGAAGACCACAAAAAATGGTGGACGTACTTCATACTTTTTTAATCTCTCTATCCTATTTATCCTCATACCAAACACAAGAAGTTCAACATATTTCTCAAACTTCTCTCTTTAGTAACTCCCTCTTCACAACTTCTCTCAAAACAAACACACCATTAAGATAATTTTGGTTCTTTGAATTGAGAATTGATTTTGAGTTAATTAGTTATAGTAAAAAGTGAATATATGTAAATTTATTTATGTTTAGATACATTAATATAAAAGTAATTTTATCAATTTATATTATTTAGAAAATTTAGATCAAAATTACTTTTAAATTAAATACATTACTTTTTATACATTAATATAAAAGTAATAATTCTTATCCATTCTTATCAATTTATATTATTTACAAAAGTAATATATACATTACTTTTCATATGTCAATGGATACATAAAAATTAACTCATTTTTTGAATGTTCGTAAGACGTTAATTTGGATATCTCTTATTGACTTATCAAATGATTTCCAATTAATTTTATATTTTTTTATAAATGATCTATATTATAGTATTTTTCAATCAAACGATCGATTTTGTAATATGACTATCCAATAAAGAATTATCAGAGGTGTCATATAAAAAAACTAACACCTTGAAGTCATTTTATCTTGACCCATGTAATAAATAGTTACTATAAAAATAAAGATGCATGTTCAACGTATCTGACTAGAGAAAATAAAAACACATGGGCTTGTTTGAAATAGTTTTCAAAAACAGTTTTTGAGTTTTTTAAAATTTAAAAATAAATTTGTCAAAAAGAAAATTAAAATAAAAAACGTGTTTTTGATCGATTTGTTTCTTAAAACTATTTTTAGAAACAATTTTTTTTCCAGTTTAAAAATCTAAAAAGCTGAAACGGTAAAAAGGTATTTTGGTTTTCAAAAACAGTTTTTTAAAACAAGTTAAAACAAGTTTTTAAAACTAAAAAGCAAATGTAATTCAAACAAGCTCATTAAATTCAATTTTTTGTACCTTGCTCAAACTTGAAAAAGTTTCTTCAATATTAAAATTAATTTTTGAATTATTAGATGCATAGAAAAAATTCTTAATACAAAAATATGTCCGGAATAAATAATTCTTCAAACAAATTACTAGTAATGATTATAATATTTTTGTTTTTTAAGCACAAATTAGTTTGTGGAATTGTATACAAAGAAAAATAAGTGATTGATACCAACAATGAATTTGTCCAAATAGTAAGGGTTTTGATCTCCTTAAACTTGAGGTTAGGGGTTTGATTCATAGCTAATGTGTATGCAGAAAATTCGGTATATCATAGTAACAAAAAAAATAAGTGAATGATACCGTCACATTATACTTATCCAGGATACACTTTGAATTAAAACTTGAAGATTGCCATGTTGAACAAGATCCATTGAATGGAATCTATATCTATAATATGTATAAGCAAGAAACTATTTTACTTTCTCTTACCTCACAAATACTCTCCTCACAACGACTCTCAACTCTCCTTCATTATTTATTTATTTATTTATAATAAATTTTAATTCTTTAAATAACTTTCGCTATCGAGATCGTAAGAGTCTATATTAAAATTTAGTATGATAATTATATAATTCATTTATTTTAACACACACAGGTGCACGCACGCGCGAGTGCACGCACATACACACACTAACATTAAGAATTTGAAAGAGTAAGAGTTTAGGGACTTATTTGGTGGATTAAGAATAGTTTATGGACTATTTATTATATTTATATAGTTCATGAATAGGATGAAGAATGATAGTTTAGGCACCAAATTTAAGGTTAAATTTACTCTAATTGTAGTCAAGTGTCTTCAAAGATTGTTCATCTAAAAAGTGTTTAGTTAACTGCACCCTTCATGCATATTTCAGGCCTCATTACAAGCTAAATCTATAGATCATCTCTGTCAACGGCCAGGCATTACAAATCGATGCATCAGTTTTTGCAACATCAAAAGACAGAGGTACCATCATTGATTCTGGAACAACTTTGGCTTACCTTGCAGAAGAGGCTTATGATCCCTTTGTTAATGCGGTGAGTTTCATTCAATTATGAAATAACATATTAACATTATATTTCTTTAATGCTTGATGTATTTTACTTAGCAATCATGACATTGTTTTTGCTTGGTTAGAAGTTAATCAAACATTAATAGAAAAATGATTATTTCACTACTTCAGATTACAGCTGCGATACCACACTCTGTTCGCATTATTGTTTCTAGGGGATATCAGTGTTTCTTAACTACTAGCAGGTTAGGTTCAATACTTTATACGTGTTTTATTTTTCTGAATTTCTTATTACCAATTATGTGCTGCAAAATGGATCATCCTGATGTTCTTTATCTCTAACTCCTTTCTCATTACAGTGTTTAGTGTCATTGAGATTTTCCCTCAAGTGAGTTTGAACTTTGCTGGCGGTGCATCACTGGATTTAAGACTGCAAGACTACCTTATACAGCAGAATCCTATTGTAAGTATCCATGCTTCAATATTCAGCCTATGATTCAGTTTGTTTGGTTATTATATACCATATGTTATCTAACTAATTGCTACGATGAACCAATGCATGTTACAGGATGGTACATCAATGTGGTGTATTGGATTTCAAAAGATCAAAAGAAGGGGATGAAAATTTTATGAGGTATATCAATTTAAAAATTAGAATATAATTTCTTAACTACAATGATATCAATTTAAAAATTAGAATACAATTTCTTGTACTTCAATTATTGGTCATAATTTGTTAAGGATCTTTTCCTCAAGAGTACTATAGGTTTATACTATTACTAACAACATCACTTTGTGTTTAGGCGGATCTCGTACTAAAAGACAAAATTGTTGTATATGATCTAGACGGTCAACGCATTAAATGGGCTGACTATGACTGTAAGTTTCAGCTACACTAGCAGAGATACATATAGTGAATTTCATAGACCTATATTTGTTTATTCTCGATGTTATACTTGATTTTGATCATGTTGTTCATTTAAATTCCACGATATAGGTTCTTTCCCATTTAATGTCTCTGCAACAATTGACACTGGCAGACATGTGAATACCGGAAAGATAAGTGGAAGTTCTTGTTTAGATGATGGACTCATCACGTCTTTCTTTTTAACCTTTATTTGTTGCTTTCTGTTTTTATAGTATTTATTTATGCAGCACTTCTTTATTGTATAATTGTGATAATTGGAGAGACCACATATTATATATGTTTGATATTGTTTGGGTTGTTTGTGCCCCCTTTTTGCATGCACCATAGATTTTTTAGGTTTTGGTTTAAGTTTAGCTGATTGTAGAATCTAATAATTACTCTTGTTGGACTGGTTTGGATTTTTTATTTGTTTCCAAATATATTTTTTTAAGTCAGAGACGATTGCATTTGACAATTATTTTAACACATATGGATGCACGCACGCATGCACAAGTGAGTGCACGAACATGGTACACTATAGCTAACAATACACTAGGGATCAAAGGGCAGACACAAATTGCTACGATGAACCAATGCATATTACAGCATGGTGCAGCAGCGTGGTGTATTGGCTTTTTGAAGATTAAAGGTCAATGGGTGACAATCCTTGGAGGTATAATACCATACCACTTTGAACACTCTAGGTCAATTAAAAACTTTTGACATGCTAGGGGCACTAGTTAAGAATACAAAAGTAGTAATTTTTACATTGAAAACAACAATTTTCTTACTTTTCAAACATTGATTTCACGCACTTTAATGTATTATTACTATTTGAAGTATCCTTAACTAGTGTCCGGGGCACTAGTTAGCATTTTCCAAACTTTTATATCGTGAACCAATATTTAGAAAGAAAATCATTGTATTGATTAGATGTTATTTTATGTCTACCTATAGACTTATTGTACAATATTAAATTATCATTTTCCTGCGGCTCATGTTCTCCTGTCTACTTATAGATTTGAAGTTCTTACCCTGTCTTCTTCCCACAAATGGTTAACGTTATTGTTAGTTTTTAGCATTCATATGATTCTACACTCTACATTTAACCATTGTTCATAAGTTAAGGATCTTTTCTTCAAGAGTACATATAAAAGGCAAACGGTCTTTCTCATTCATGAACTTTGAATTTATTCTTTATTTTTAACTTAATTAGTAATTGGCTAACTATAAGATCTGAATCTAAAGTAAGTATCTTTTATTATCAAATAAAGTAAACTTAATAACCACTACCCAAAAAAAAAAAGTAAACTTAATAAACAATATAATAGATCACTGAACTTTTGTGCACCTTAGTCTCTGCAAAAAGGCTACGATATTGTACTTGTCATATATTCCCTCTATTTTCTTTTTGAAACAAATACATATTCCATCGGAACTTAAAACCTTTTGCACTACCAAAAAAAAAAAACCTTTTGAAATTGGGGTTTTGTTAACAAGTATCCCTATGGTAATTTTTAAAGATTTCTTATCAAAAAATTATTTTTCTAAAAAGTTAAATAATTCAACTTTTAATATATTGAATGTATAAACTTTTATAAAATTTACCCTTTAAAATTCTTAAAGTGTATCCTAAAAAATGAAGCTCTCGTTAACATTTTTCTTAAAATAATATAGATAAGATAAAACAACACGTATAACTACGTACCAATGAGGAATTTGAAGTGTAGATTATCATCTTGCCGGTTCCAACTATTTTAATAGGTTTGCCTTTTGCTCTATAAGACATTTTTTTAACACTTATGTGATTTGGGCTCTTGTTGTATTTGTCTCATATTTAGTTATTTATTTATTTAATTAAATAAGCAAAAATTACCTACTAAATGTATATTTTGGTAATTTCTCATTAAGTTTTTATTTTATTTTTATTTTATAGAAATTTCTCATTAAATCTAAAGTGTGGTTTTTATTATTTCCCTCAATTGTAGTAACTATCCATTATGAGATAATGGGATAGTTAATATTTTGCATGTTAAATTATTTCTGTGATGGACAAAAGTTATACAAAGTAGTGCAGTTCATTTGTTTTGGTTCACTATGTCTGTCATCTCTATTTAGTAAAACTTACACCATCAAAGTGAGATTGTAGAAGATTTAGAAGAGCCTTAATACACTCAAACAAGAGCAATCCTTAAGAACAATTTTAAAGCTCCGCAACGGTCAGAGTTATTTTGCTCTTTTAATTCCATTTTCGTTTTTGTTGTTCAAGTAGAATTTTAATTTTGAAAATGTAGAAATTCTAACATTTGGTATCAAAACTTTATTTGTCTCTGCCTTGCAATTTCGTAATAATGAGAAAACAATCATTTTAGTCCCTCAATATGCAACTCGCTGTCATTCTAGTCCCTGACTGAAGAAAAAATAAAAAAATAGTCTCCGACTCTTTAATTCGTTAGTTTATTTGGTCCTCGACGTTAAAATTTGTCGTTAACTTTACAAAAAAAAAACCGATGTAGCATTTTTTGGAGGCATGTGGCACGCTGAATAGGCAATAATTGAACAAAATCGCTCGAAATTTTAAAATATGATCGAAGATAAAATCGCCTGAAAAAATTTGATAAACATGAAGTAAAAAACAAAAATGTTTGTCATGTTTTTGTTTTACTAAATTAAATAAGATATTTACTAAAATTATGAATTTAATTAATTAGTTTGTTAGTTAGTTAACTATTTTTAAGCAATTTTAGTTAATTAATTAAAAAGAGCATTGCTAAATATTACGGAGGAATTTAGAAACAAAAAGCAAGAATAGATAGGTGGAGCAATTTAAATAAGTTAAAACTATTATCTCCTTGTTTCATAGAAATCATGGGGGGTGGTTATAAATAAATGGCCAGGAATCTTTCTTGCTTTTATAATCGTACAAATGAGCATTATGCAATTAAAAAACACACAAAAAAAAAAAAAATGAGACATTAACTAAAAATTAAGGAAACATATAGTATTTTGCATAAAAAATAGAATAAAATGCAATTTACAAATATATCCTTTTGTTCCAATGCAAATTACTATCAATTTATTAAATCAACTCCATATGCACGAAATCAAGCATTGACAAGAGAACCGAACAACAAGATTTAGAGAGAGAACGAAATTTACGGCAACAGAAAATAAATATGATAATGAAAAGATTTTTTTTACTGAATCTAACTAATAAATACAAAAGATGTATATAAGATTTATCCAAAAATTTAGTAAAATAGATATACTCCCCTAAACAAAATCGGTTAGGATAAATAATTAATTAGAAACTTGTTGAACAAGTTTCATATCTCTACTAAAAACCCTAAACAGAGATGTATAAATATGTGGAGAATCATTCACTCTTTGTTCATATAACTCTTTCATAAATCTTCTTCGTTAATTACTCATTACTCAATATCACTGATCATCAAGAAAGTTAAAATGACCACGTTGAAGGAAGGATTGTCTTATTCAAAACCGGTCGTAATCCGTAAAGTATTGGCACACAACGTAGAATATGAATTCGAGCTCATTCGTGAAGTTGTTACTGATGGATATTGTTTTGTTTCTATGGATACTGAATTTCCCGGCGTCATTTACTCACCCAACATCGATCGCCGTCACCTCCAACCTTCTGACTTTTATGGTTACTTCAAGGCTAATGTTGATAATCTCAAACTCATTCAACTCGGTCTCACTTTATCGGATGTAAAAGGCAACCTCCCTGATTTTGGAACTGATATCTGCTACATTTGGGAGTTTGATTTTTGTGATTTTGACGTCGAACACGACCTTCACAACAAAGATTCCATTGATCTTCTTCGACGCCAAGGTATTGATTTCAACCGCAATGTCAATCACGGTGTGCATTCCCTCCACTTTTCTGAGTTGATGTTGAAGTCTGGGCTAGTCTTTAACAAAACAGTGACTTGGGTGACATTTCACGGCACCTACGATTTTGGATATCTTGTGAAGATTCTAACGCGAAATAATCTTCCGAATAGCTTGGAAGAATTTTTGCATGTGTTGAGGTTCTTATTTGGAAGGAGTGTCTATGATATGAAACACATGATCCGTTATTGCAATGGACTATATGGTGGTCTCGAATGTGTGGCTAGTAGTCTTAATGTTGGTCGGACTGCCGGAAAGTCCCATCAAGCCGCATCGGATAGTTTGTTAACTTGGCACGCGTTTCAAAAGCTGTTACCCTTATATTTCAGCAACAACGAAGCTAAAAATCATGCTGGAGTGATTTTCGGATTAGAAGTTATGTCTAAGTAAATTGTATAATCGAATATTGTACGATCAAAATATTTGTTTTTTGAACAGTTGTACGATCAAATATTGAAATATGTATATATAAAAATATTATTGTTTTTTGAATTATTCTATTTGCTAATTGCCATAGTTTTATTCTGTTTTTTCTTTGGTATCTCTACTACTATATAGTTCTGTACTGTTGCTATGGTAAGTTGCATCTCTTAAATGTTACATTGTTGTAGTAAGCAATACTATTGTTTTTCTAATGTGTTTTCTGTAGCCAAGTTATTGTGTTTTAACTATATTCTTTTGCTATTCTCTGCTTATGCCTATTTGTTTGTGGTTGAGAATGAATCTTTGCGGTGAAGGAACATTTTACACTCTTGTATATTCGAGCCATGCTCCGAGCGATAAACATTAGTGTGCACATCATCAACTACCATTTTGCAATTCAATTCAAAAATCACATTATGGTCATCTAGAGATTCAATACATTTGAGGTTTTGAAGAAAACCCCATTCTTCACTTACAGCCGCTGCCATGGCGTGGTGATAAACATCTGATATTGCTCTAAAAAATTGACTGGTTTCATCTCTCATAAGCATTCCGATGCTCGCCTTTTGATCATGTTGCATTTGCTAAATTCACCAGGAGGATGCTGCCATTGTGTGCTGCCATTCAGCCATCAGCCCCTGTGCGTAATACAATACCAGTTCGACAGTCTCTCAAAAAGATTTCATTGCAAAATTAACCAATTGTGATTAGTTCAGCTGTTGCCATATGTGAATGAATACTTCGTTAAATCCTTCTGCTTTCTCCACAAGCTTCTCAAGATGAGGCCATAAGCGCTGTTTCATCCAACAATTAACACCGTCCTCACAGCATAAAAACAAGTGCCAATTGTACTCAATATAGGATTGCATACTACACGGTTACAGTGACAATCAATTCCTTTACCAACCAATCTTTGTCTAGTAGGTAAACAATTCTTTCTTCAGTTTGATCCAACCCGCTTCCACTTTCCACTCATCTCTACCAAATTTCCACTGATATCCTTCCTTCAATAATATTCGAGAAGATCAAATGTTAAACCAATAGCTGTAAAAGCATCATCAACTAATAACTTTGGTTCAGTCCCAAACTTCACATTATGCAACCTTTGATCTCTCACCAACTCCAATGCTGCCAGAAGACCACGAGCCTCGCCCTTTTGCACAATGAAGAGGAGTAAACTGTGGTGACGCTTAGCATGAATGTTTCCACCACGGTGTTGCGGTGATTTCCGGATATCAAACTATTGATTAGTTTGACTCACAAATTTATGATTCACCACCGAGCTTTTATTTTTCCAAGGAAAAGGGGAAAAATTCGAAACAACCCTATTTTTTAGAGATTAAAGGTTCGGGGGTTGGTTCCGTTAAGGGAAGGTATTAGCACCCTAAACGTCTATAGTATTCTATATGAACCTCTTGTTTTTATTTATCTTTGTGCTAAATTACTTATTTACTTGTAAATAAAAGCTTTAAAAAAATGTGAAAAGTTAATGTGATGATTGAAAAAAAAAGAAAAAGGAAAATGTTTTTATTTTTTATTTGATTTGGGAAGACATATAGTCTTTTGCACTACGTACCCGTGAGGGATCAAAACCTCGTAGTTCGGGGTAAAAAGAGTGAAAAATGATTTGTTTGATGTTTTTTAGTTTTTTTGAAAATATTTTAAGATAAAAAAAGCCAAGTGGCAAAAATGTTTTTGAATGTGATTTTGTATTTTTTTAATTTTTTTGAGAAAAGAAGAGTTTAGATATATTTACATGAATTAAAATATTTATTATGAAAAATGTTTTGAAAAAGTCTCTCGACGAATATCGAGGTTTTTTATGAAAGAGATTCTTTTTCGAAAATGGTTTTTTGAGTATTTGAATTTTTTGTTTTTTGTTAAAAAGAAAATGAATTAAGTGCGAATAAGATAAACTAAATGTAATAAGATAAACGCGAAGGATTTCATAGTGACGTTGGATCAAAATGAGAATCCCCTTTTCCTTGGAATTACTATTTTTGTGTTTTTGTTTTTTTGACGTAAAGCGGAATAAATAAATATGCATGCAATGCAAGATTCTCATTTATATTTACATCGGTTCCTAAATACATTCTAAATCACAATAATAAAATAAATAAATAATAATAAAAATAAAATAAAAAGTAAAAAGGGGTGCAAAGAGGAAGAACAGAGGGGTGCGTTTAGCAGCTGACAGTGAGGAATATCACAAACCGTCCGATTAAATCAGACAGACATAATCTGATCACCAACCAAGCAATCTGGGCCGCTTGATGGTTGATCAAGGGTGTGAGCATTGATGGTGCATGAAGATGCGGTGGACCGGCACGCACACGATTGACAGGACCTATATGTTTGTAAACTGACGGAACCACTTTCAATTTGAAATTTTTTTCTCTTTCTTGTTCTTTCTCTCTCTCGGTTCCCACTCCTCTCTCACTTGTTCTTCATTCATCAAGAACACATGAATTTTCGGGTGGTGGAGCGGCGGCCGGAGCGGCGGCGCCGCCACCGGAGAAAAAAACAAACCTTTTTCTAATACCCTTTTTTACCTAGATTTTGGATTTCAAATTAGTTTTTAGAAAAAATGCTTGACAAATCCGAAATCTAGATTTTAAGTTTTGGAAAAAAAACACAAACTTTCTACCTTTTTCGATCTATTTTGCTCTTTGTTTCCGGTTCCGGTTTGTTTCTGTTTATGGTTGTTTGGATTTATGATGATGATACGGTTTTGGTGTTGTTGGTTTGATTATGAAAAAAATAGTTCTGACTGTTGGTCGCTTTGTGACTGTTTTGTGATTGAAAAGGTTTTTGGTGAACTTTGTTTTTCTGTGATATTGAATCCTGCCTCCCCTTTCTCAAAGCATTGGTTCTTGCCTTATACCGATTTTGCAAATTATCAGTTTGGGAAAGAAAGTTAAGAGTAGTTAATTCTCCAATTAATTTTTCTGATTTGTGTTGACTGATCCTGAACTGTGATTGTGGCTGGAATTGAGATTGAGGAGCCTGTGAGCTGTACTGTGTTGGACTTGACTGTACTGACTTATCCCTTTTTTTGTATTTTTTAATTGACAATAAAAAACATAAAAACAGCAAAATAGAAAAAGAAAATAATAATAATAAGTTAGAAGAGAATTGATGAGTGGGAGGGCAAGCGCCCCCTTTAATAAATAATAATAAAAGAGATGAATAAAATAATAGGAAATAAGAATAAAAAATAAAATAAAATGGACCAAAATATGAACATAAATGAGGTATTTTAAAATACTTTTCTGCCGAAATTTCGTCAGAAATAACGAAAAATTCGGTTTAAAAAGACGAATAAATTGGTCAAAAAATGGGGTATGACAGATGCCCCTATTTAAGCTTCTTCGACCGGAGAACTGAAAAAGAATTTTGATTTGTTTGACGGGTCGAAGAGGCTTAAATACATAGTACATCATTTTTTGACCAAATTAACTGTTTAAATGCTATGAAAAATACCCGAGTCCGTTAAAGGAAGGGTCCAACTCCGCTGGGAAACAATACAGTTTCACTGGGGATAAGCTGCCTACTATCGCATGATAGCTTAATCAAGACAGATGTTACCTACTACCGTATTGATAGCTTAATGAAGGTAAAAAAAAATTATAGATGTGACCTACTACCATATGGATAGCTTAATGAAGGCATATGAAAAATGATAAATATGACCTACTACCGTATGGATAGCTTAATGAAGGTAAATTAAAAATGATATATGTGACCTACTACCATATAGATAGCTTAATGAAGGTATTGGAAAATGATTGAACATTGTCTACTACCGTATGAATAGCTTAATGAAGACAGATGTTACCTACTATCGTATGGATAGCTTAATGAAGGTAATGAAAATTATGAGACATTGTCTACTACCAATGAGTGGATAGCTTAATAAAGACAAGTGACAAATATTACCTACTACTGTAATGGTAGCTTAATGAAGGTAGTGAAAAGAAGGAAGACACTGTCTACTACCGTATGGATAGCTTAACGAAGACAAGTGACAAATATTGCCTACTACCGTATTGATAGATTAACGAAGGCAAATGAAAATGATGCCTACTACCGTATGGATAGCTTAACAAAGACATTGAGAAATGATAAGACATTGTCTACTATCGTATGGATAGCTTAACGAAGACAAGTGACAAATATTGCCTACTACCGTATTGATAGCTTAATGAAGGCATATGAAAAATGATGAGACATTGTCTACTACCGTATGGATAGCTTAATGAAGACAAGTGACGGATATTGTCTACTACCGTATTGATAGCTTAACGAAGGCAAATGAAAATGATGGATGTTACCTACTATCGTATGGATAGCTTAATGAAGGTAAATGAAAAGTGATAAATATCACCTACTACCATATGGATAGTGTAATGAAGGTGATGCTTTTTTTAGTGACATCTCTTGACCAGACACACTGGGGATGCACTTTTGAGGAAATTGATTATGTGTGTGCAGGTTGTTCACATAAAGAGTCTGCCACTTGCTGTTTGGGATCAGGATCAATCCAGGAATGAACTGGAGAGATACGATCAAATAAGACTATATGCCCGATGAGGAAAGAACTCAACTGGGATTCTTCATCCGTGTATCGGGAACGGAAGTAACTGAAACAACCTTCTTCCACGAGAACTGAACTCGGTGGGGAATTTGAAAAGGATATGTATTTTTCTGCTTATGGCTGACACTCTAATTGGACAGAATGACACACCCATCCTATTTTCGGGGATAAACAAGACAAGTGATTTAACTAGACTTCAAGGAGATGCAATAATGTATGAATGATGTGAATTTATATGCTATGTATGAATGATGTATGTATGTATGTATGTATGTAGGTATGTATGTATGTATGTGACATGTGTGCTAACGAACAGACAGGACAAGTGAGACTGGAGTGTATTGAGATCACAACACAAATACTCGGCAATCCTTAACATGGTGAAGATAATATTGGATGTATACATCTGGCCACTGACGGAGCAAATTCCGGTTACGAGGCTCCAACTTTGCAGGGAAGGAGATGCTTCTTGGGGAGAAGATTCAACATTAATCACGAATCTGAATCAAGGTTCAGCTGGAGATACCAGGCTTAAAGTCCACTGATGGATAAGAAGTTGCCATTTGTAAATCGAACAAGAGTGTTCTTCCATTGGCGTGCGCTTCGGCAGTCATGCTTTGCTTTTTATTTAGAATCCCTAACTTTTGCCTAGACCGCCTTTTCAGGTTTTCAGCCCACCGGGAGTATATTTCCTTTTTTGGTGCCCCTAATTTTTGCCTGGACCGCCCTTTCGGGTTTTCAGTCCACCGGGACGCTCTCTATTGCCTAAGCCGCCTTTTCAGGTTTTCGACTTAGCGAGCTTTTATTTTCACTCTTTTTCTTTTTTTTTATAAGCATTGTTTCTTTTGACTGCGGCAGCATTCACCGATTACGGAAACTCTTAACTACTGACTTGAATCTTTGAAGGGTATGCCCCTGTATATAAGGCCTTGCCCCTGATTGGCAGGATCCTGAGATAATTTGCCCCAAGTTAGGAGCTTTTTGAGTCAGTTCACCCTCGATTAGACCACTTGTTTGAATTCCTTTAATGCCAAATATAGATTTGCAAACAAAATTGTTCCTTTTGAAAAGTATTTTCGATGCAATGCACATGCAAGTTTTGGAATTGGAAAATTTAAGAACAACACATGTGGTGTGTACAAAAGATAGTTACCCAACAAACAGGCGGAGTCAGTTTTATAAAAACTTTGCTGAATATGCTTTCATAGTGAACCTAGCTTCAATTAGGTCTTTAAAGAGTTATAGCGTGGTCTGGTTCACGGTTTTGAAAAAAAGAGATTATTAGGCTCAAAGTTTTATTTTAACCCACCCATTCTCCTTTGATGATCTTCGTTCCTAAATTCAATTAATTCTGAAGACGCCTTTGTTGACAAGAGAAATTTTGGCAACGAAGTTTGAGGTCGACGCTTTGGTCAAAGCTCAGATGAGGTTCTTGAAGTGGAAATCACTTTTTAAATTACAAGCCCCCTTTTTTTGTAATCCCTTATTTTTGCATGGACCAATTCTTTTGGATTTTGTGGTCCATCGGGATGTCCTAATTTTTGCCTAAGTCTTTTTACTTAGCGGGCTCTTTTTTTTTTATGTAGGAGAATTGTGATTGCCACGAATTATAGTGAGTTTTGTCCTCTCATGACCTTTCCCATTTTGGATGTATTAATCCTCTTGCGGTGGGATGTATCATTGAATCAATTGAAAGACTACCCTGCCCCTGGTTAAGATTAAGGGTTTTTGAAAAGTAGAAAGAACACCGACTTCAGGCTCGAAGAGGTCGACTACGGATTATCTCCTTATATCTCCAGTGTTTGGGAAGTGAAACAATGCCATACATCATCAACTAGGTCTTACTAATGAAAGCATATATCAGCAATTTTAGTTTACATCATTCTCCCCTCAAGTTTGTTAACGAACAAGAAAAAGAGTGAATATGAATGAATGGATTCCAAAACATGCATGCTTATTTTATTAAAAAATAGTGATCAAAAGGTACAATTTTAATAAGCAAATAAATACTTGACAAGAAAGAAATTACAACTTGCAATAAAAACAAAAGGCCTAGTGACCATAGAGGCAAACTTCCTTGTTGATACTGCGACTTTAGGAGGCGCTTGAGAAAGGAGTATTGGCTTTTGATGAAGAAGGGTAAATGAATCCTGCACTGTGGAAGGTCTCCTCAAGCTTCTTAATAGCAACATTTGGCCCAACAGCTTTTGCGGATGAAGGAGAAAAGCCCAACCCTTCACGATGATTGTTCTCTGGCATAGTCACAACCTGTCCCCAATCTGTGGACAATCCACTCTGAACAACCTTTTGTGCATCCTTCAAGGAAGAAATAGATACCATATTGTCCTTGGCCTTCTTATTGCCTAATGATAGCCCTTGGAATTGGCTAAGCACCACCTTAACAAATGATGTCTCCTGTTGTGGAGCTTGAGTGTTGAGAGGAGGAGGAGTTGGTAGCTGATTCTGCGCAACCACCAGCGAAGTTACAACGGCCTCCAACTGTTCCAACTGTGATCTAAGTGTTATCACTTCTCCACGGAGTTCAATGATCTCTTGCTCGACTAAGTCCATTCTCCTTTTTGTTTGCACGAGTATTGTATACGCAAGTTGGCGCGAGACGAGGTCGTCGAGCCACTTTTCCCTTGACTGAGGCAGAGAGAGAAGAAGAAGAAGAAGATATGAGACTCAGTTTTGAAACTTATGAATGCAGTATGATGCATGATATTAATGAAAAAAAATGACAATTATTTATTTTCGAAGGACTTTGAGATAATCAATCGGTTGTAAACATCACAAGGAACTTTATTTTTTTGATAATTCAAAGATTACAACCAGATTTTTCAAAATAGAGATAAAAAACAGGAAATAAATTCAAAAGTCCTAACAAAGCTGAAATTTAAGGAGTTCCATGTGGAGAAGGGCCGCTCTCTGAATTGAAGCCAGGGGAAAATAAATCCCCTTGCCTCCTCTTCCTTTTAGCATCTTGTCTCAATAAGGCATCCTTCCGCTTAATGAGATCATTTTTTTCAATTAGCCAACCATCTTGCATGAAGAGCATGTCCTCTTTTTCTTTTAATTGTTTCTTCAACTCTTCATTCTCAAGCTCGGACGTGTGGAACTTTCTCTTCCATGTATCCCTTTCAAGTTTCATCCTAGCCAACAACTCCTGCAATTCTTCCTTATTCTCAAAGGGTATTATAGATGGAGATGACGATGTAGAAGCAGAGGGTATGGATTTCTCGAGACGATAAGGCATCCCGAGTTTCGCAGCTCTAGCAATGACCCACATAGTATAAGATTCAGAGGCAACACCCAGCTTTCTTCCCAACTGGTTTTTCTCCTTTTTGTGAATTGTGTGCCAAGCACGAATAAATTTATTCCTCATAGTTGGACCTCCTTCTTCGTTATGGTAGAACTCTCCGGCTAGCAAGAGACTATTGGGCTTATCTCTCATTGGATACCCAAACTGGCGTCTAGCAAGAGTAGGACTATAGCTAATTCCCCCTCGCGTACCAAGAAGAGGTACATTAGGGAACTCTCCACAACTGTCGATGATCACTCCAACGTCATAAGCTGCATTGTACCAAACTATATCTTCTGGAGCAAGGGATATGAGTCTTTCAGACCATCTGAGTTTATCTGGATTCTCTTTGAAGATGTTGGATCGGGGTAGGTGCGAAATAAACCACCTATACAGCAAGAGTGCACAACATATGATAGTCCCATCTCCTTTTTGGGTTCTATGATGAATGGAGTGGTAAGTATCCGCAAGTAGAGTAGGAACGGGGTTTCCGATCAAGAAGATTCGAATTGCATTGATGTCAACGAAGCAGTCAACATTAGGGAACAACACAAGTCCATAAATGAGTAAGGCAAGGATAGCCTCAAAAGCATCTATACTTCTTGCCTCAGCAAAGGTAAAAGCCTTTCCGAATAGGAACCTGGAAGTCAAGCCTTGAAAACCTCCTTTGAACGTGATATTAGTTGCTATGTCGGATGTTTTAAGATGAAGGGCTGCTGCAATGGCTGATGGTTTGGGATTTTCCTCTAAGCCGTTGAAGGGTGCCTTGTTGGAAACTGGCAAACCAACCCAATATGAATACTCCTCCAAAGTGGGGACCAACTGATAATCAGGGAACGTGAAGCAATGATAAAGCGGGTCATAAAATTGGACCAGGGTATTAAGAATCCCTTCTTCAACATCAGTCTTGAGGATACTCAATAGTTTCCCATGACGACCTCGAAAATCCTCTGGATCGGATACCAAAGACCCTAGTTTTCTTAATTTTGTCAAGTCAGGACTTTTGAAGTTGTATTTCTTAGTGATCCTCTTTCCAAGGTCCATACCTGTGATGTTTACAAAGAAATTTCTCTAAGTCCTTTGAAGTTAATGAAAAAAGTTTATCATGGATGCATGAATGCATGATTATGCAACATATATATACAATGCAACAAACATGAGTTAAGGTTTAGTATACAATGACGGAGTCAAAGGTGAGACCCTCCCATAGGGCAGGAACTAAGGTTTTATTTGTACCTGTATCACGGGTTCTAATAAGTTCCCAAAGTCATTAACCGTCTCATAGATATTATCAGCTTCCGTGACTACTCTCGGTCCAATAATATTCACAAGACAATTTCTTTTGAGTGTAGCCTCGCGTGTCGACCAAATCCAAGACTACTCTTGGTTAGCCACCGCACTACGTCCTAAAAGTCAAGATGGGTTAAAGGTAACTCTAAAAGGTCCTCAGCTTCTCGGGACACTCACATTGAAAGTAATAACGCCATCATGACTATTCATGACAACAAGTACTACCGTCGTGAGGCCTCCACTGAGCGGGGTCATATCACATGTGTACCATAATCGAAACTACTCTCGACATGTCACTTTGATTACACCACCATCCTATCTTATTGTTTCGCTCAAGCCTGGGTATTGGGCTTATCTCACCACTCAAGAGCCCGAAATAATTAAACAAATATATACATATATACAAGCAAAAAACAAATAGCACAAAATATAAACAAGTTAGGCTCAACCCTCTTGGGGGATTCCCCAGTGAAGTCGCCATTTCTGTTGCGGTGATTTCCGGATATCAAACTATTGATTAGTTTGACTCACAAATTTATGATTCACCACCGAGCTTTTATTTTTCCAAGGAAAAGGGGAAAAATTCGAAACAACCCTATTTTTTAGAGATTAAAGGTTCGGGGGTTGGTTCCGTTAAGGGAAGGTATTAGCACCCTAAACGTCTATAGTATTCTATATGAACCTCTTGTTTTTATTTATCTTTGTGCTAAATTACTTATTTACTTGTAAATAAAAGCTTTAAAAAAATGTGAAAAGTTAATGTGATGATTGAAAAAAAAAGAAAAAGGAAAATGTTTTTATTTTTTATTTGATTTGGGAAGACATATAGTCTTTTGCACTACGTACCCGTGAGGGATCAAAACCTCGTAGTTCGGGGTAAAAAGAGTGAAAAATGATTTGTTTGATGTTTTTTAGTTTTTTTGAAAATATTTTAAGATAAAAAAAGCCAAGTGGCAAAAATGTTTTTGAATGTGATTTTGTATTTTTTTAATTTTTTTGAGAAAAGAAGAGTTTAGATATATTTACATGAATTAAAATATTTATTATGAAAAATGTTTTGAAAAAGTCTCTCGACGAATATCGAGGTTTTTTATGAAAGAGATTCTTTTTCGAAAATGGTTTTTTGAGTATTTGAATTTTTTGTTTTTTGTTAAAAAGAAAATGAATTAAGTGCGAATAAGATAAACTAAATGTAATAAGATAAACGCGAAGGATTTCATAGTGACGTTGGATCAAAATGAGAATCCCCTTTTCCTTGGAATTACTATTTTTGTGTTTTTGTTTTTTTGACGTAAAGCGGAATAAATAAATATGCATGCAATGCAAGATTCTCATTTATATTTACATCGGTTCCTAAATACATTCTAAATCACAATAATAAAATAAATAAATAATAATAAAAATAAAATAAAAAGTAAAAAGGGGTGCAAAGAGGAAGAACAGAGGGGTGCGTTTAGCAGCTGACAGTGAGGAATATCACAAACCGTCCGATTAAATCAGACAGACATAATCTGATCACCAACCAAGCAATCTGGGCCGCTTGATGGTTGATCAAGGGTGTGAGCATTGATGGTGCATGAAGATGCGGTGGACCGGCACGCACACGATTGACAGGACCTATATGTTTGTAAACTGACGGAACCACTTTCAATTTGAAATTTTTTTCTCTTTCTTGTTCTTTCTCTCTCTCGGTTCCCACTCCTCTCTCACTTGTTCTTCATTCATCAAGAACACATGAATTTTCGGGTGGTGGAGCGGCGGCCGGAGCGGCGGCGCCGCCACCGGAGAAAAAAACAAACCTTTTTCTAATACCCTTTTTTACCTAGATTTTGGATTTCAAATTAGTTTTTAGAAAAAATGCTTGACAAATCCGAAATCTAGATTTTAAGTTTTGGAAAAAAAACACAAACTTTCTACCTTTTTCGATCTATTTTGCTCTTTGTTTCCGGTTCCGGTTTGTTTCTGTTTATGGTTGTTTGGATTTATGATGATGATACGGTTTTGGTGTTGTTGGTTTGATTATGAAAAAAATAGTTCTGACTGTTGGTCGCTTTGTGACTGTTTTGTGATTGAAAAGGTTTTTGGTGAACTTTGTTTTTCTGTGATATTGAATCCTGCCTCCCCTTTCTCAAAGCATTGGTTCTTGCCTTATACCGATTTTGCAAATTATCAGTTTGGGAAAGAAAGTTAAGAGTAGTTAATTCTCCAATTAATTTTTCTGATTTGTGTTGACTGATCCTGAACTGTGATTGTGGCTGGAATTGAGATTGAGGAGCCTGTGAGCTGTACTGTGTTGGACTTGACTGTACTGACTTATCCCTTTTTTTGTATTTTTTAATTGACAATAAAAAACATAAAAACAGCAAAATAGAAAAAGAAAATAATAATAATAAGTTAGAAGAGAATTGATGAGTGGGAGGGCAAGCGCCCCCTTTAATAAATAATAATAAAAGAGATGAATAAAATAATAGGAAATAAGAATAAAAAATAAAATAAAATGGACCAAAATATGAACATAAATGAGGTATTTTAAAATACTTTTCTGCCGAAATTTCGTCAGAAATAACGAAAAATTCGGTTTAAAAAGACGAATAAATTGGTCAAAAAATGGGGTATGACACACGGGCATGTTAACCTCTTACATACACGCGCCTGTTCTAACCTGTTACCAATACAATATTAATATGACTAATTATTATCTTTAGCATTAATATAAGATAATTAATACACCCCAATTATATGTGACAAAATTTTAATAACATATGTTGGAACTATGAGCCAAAGTATAACCTGAAGAATTATTGTATGAGTCTACACTACAAGCAATTTATCCTAATTATTTTTGAATCAATGAACCAAATCAAATTAACAGCAAACTCCTCTATATATTATAGGAAACTTTAACCAATTCTACGGATAAAAAGCAAACATATGTTCGGTACAATTTTATCATATAATATAGATTAAATTGGCCACCCTATTCAAATATATCAAAATTTGTTACAATATTTCTGCTTAAATTTTTTTACACATTATTCTTGTGCTATATGAGCTGGATTTACATATCAATCTTGATACAAGAGCATGCACATTTATACATATAATAACTAATAAGCAAGCCTCCTATGACATCATGATCTTAACTATGTCTAATTCCTCTATAAGTGATTATATTAATAGTGCGCTTTGGACCAGGATCTGCTGCAGTAAATAGAAGACGCAGTTGCAGCCTGGGTCATTAATATGAGATTGGGTGGTTCAAATTTCACAATAACATAATCAATTTAAAATGATTATGACTGTTACTTTGAGATCGGACGGTTGAAATTGATAACTGTGCAATGCAGTTACTGCAGCAAATCTAAATCCGAACTTTCTACCTCGATGGAAAGAAGCTCATGCAGATAGGGGGACGAACCTTTAACAAAGCAAGAATGGATGAAGGAAGAATCCATAATCCATCTCCACAGATCAAACCAGAAGCAACTGCAGGAACCATCAAACCGGCTTCATTTTTGTTCAGCACATGCCATGCAAACACAATTAAGCTTCCCATACACATATCAATGGCAAAGTAACCACCAACTAGAAAAGGCACAGCCATAGCCATTGGAAGCGGAATCCATCTCCCAACTTTTTTTGGGCCAAGATCTCTCACCAAATTAGCCACTATCGCAAATACAAAAAATCCACAACACAGTTGCAAGCAATGATCTGGAAGTGCGGAAAAACCTTCCACGCCTAAAATTGCCATGTTTCTATATATGATAGCGTATGGAGCCTTGTAGACACCGTCTGGATTACCAACATCAAAAGCCTTGTAAAAAAGGAAGAATGTGATAGGAGCAACAACACAACCTATTGCTGTACCGATTGCTTGGCTTACAAGCATCGAACGAGGTGAAGTTAAAGTGAGATGGCCGGTTTTCAAATCATGCATCAAATCAGATGAAATCGAAACAATAGATTTAATCAAACCACACCCTACAAGTCCAGCAACTACACCATCACTTTTTCCTGCCAAGGCTGCAAGCACAAAGAGAGCCACTTTCCCGTAGTTGTAGGCCATGTTCATATCGGTTAATCCAGCACCATAAGCATTGCAGAAACCGAGCGAGGGTGCGAAAACATACGCAAACAGAACAAAATACCACTTCAATTGAGGGAACATCAATGGGATTACGACGATAGAGATGACGGAGAAAAATATGTACCCTGTACATGCCAACCAAATAGGAATGTTTTCTCTTGCAAACATTTCGTTTCGTCTGAGATCATCAAGAGGCAATTGTTTCTGGTTATCGGAAACTGCAAGGACAAAGAAATATTATATTTTGCAGACAAATACGAGACTAGAAAAATTATAAGCGATCATTTACTCACATGTATTATCAAGATTCTTCTTTTTCATGTTGGTATGGATATTTGTTCCAGTGAAATAGAGAACTTTGAGAAAATTGTAAAATCCATCACCGAGAATCAAAGCAATGGAAATAAAAACCTGCAGCAAAAGATAAAATCTGATAAGGTCTAAAAGCAAATAATATATATAGATTTGTTAAAGTTTTTTGATTAATTCTAGCTAAACTTAAACCTTATAACCGTTGAGACTCTTCATGCTACTTTCAGGTATACTTGCAGGGAACCATTCTCCTTTTAGTCCTTTGATTAACGGCCACATGATGCCCCATGAAACAACAGCACCGAGAAGTAACGATAAATTTACAAGATGTGAGCAAATCATTCCTGCTCCAACATAAGTCATACTGAAATCGAAGTAAAATCTGCAAAATTATAGCGTTTTAATCAGTGACAATTGGATAATAATAATTTCATAGTTGACAACTTTTACTAGTAGAAACAAAAAACAAAGGATCACACACGAGTTTCTCCATGCTTGCAATCCAAAAGTAGGAAACTGAACAAATCCACAATTATCTCCACCGGTAAAAAACCACTGAAAGAAAGCCCAAACAAAGCTCGCTGCGAAGAATTTCACAAATCCATGAACCTGCTTCCTGCGAAAGAAGTTGAACTAGTTTGAGCTAAAGCACTCCAGAAAAAAAAAATTAAAAAGAAAAGACAAAACAGGTTCATACTTGGCCATTACATCTCCTTTAGGAGTATGGAATCCATTAATAAGAACAGCAGTAGCAGTTCCACTTGGATAAGTTAATTTGTAGTCTATTATCATAATCTGTTAATGAACACAAAATTCGCAATCGACACCATTAAAGTCAAATAGAACCACTTGAATACGCTATCGCACTAAATGAATCAAGTGCAAACAAAATAATGAAAATCATTCAATTGAATACTATATCGAAATACTAATACCTTTCTAATGGGGACCAAAGCTAAAAGTCCAACAAAACTGGTGACAAATAGAAAAGCTGTCATCCAACCAATTGCAGGCTCTTTGGTACTACCAGGAGTATTCCCTGGTGTATCAACCCCAGCTTGCTCATAAGTCCTTCTATTCAACCCCAATAGATAAGACCCAAAACCACCTACAAATTATTATACAAGTTCACTTCAACAAATCACAGACAAACACATAAACTTTATGTTACACAACGAACAGCTTGAATTTGGGCCTGTTTGGATTAGCTTATTTTTGAGCTTATACAAACAACTTATACAATTTCTATGTATTATTATAAGTTTGTCAAGGTAGTTTATGATAAAATAACTTATAAAAGTACAATTTTTACTAGTGTGAACTTGTAAAATAGCATAAAACCTAATTTATATTGCATAAGCTGTTTGCATAAGCTCAAAACTAAGCTAATCCAAACGGACCTTTCATCTACTGACATAAGCACTTGTGCGACTGTATAGTAGAGCTTAATGAAATAATGTCTTAAGACTTCTATGTAAGCTGTTTTCAGCTTATTTCCATGAGCTCTCCAGGATAACTTATGAAAATAGCTTATAGCATATGTGAAAACAGTTTGACTTTATTTTATCATTTATTACAGAAATAACTTATACATAAACACGTCCCTATGAGCATAGCTCAATTCGTAGGATATTGCATTTTATACGGGATCTCCCACTTATTTACTCTAAGAGGTGAATTTCTAGCCATTAGACTACTTGTCAAAAAAAAAAAGAAACTTATACATAAACACTTATATCCGGTTAAGCTATAACTATAAGCATTCAATTAATCGTTGTATTAAAGAAATTGCAGAAAAGAGAAGACACTAACAAACCTCCAACGGCGATGCTATAGCAAGCAACTGCACAAGTCTGAATGACGGTATTCTCTTGTCTAGTGAATGGAGTTGAAACAATCTTAGCTTTTGCAAGAATCTTAGTCCAAACTCGAATAAAAACAAAACCAAGTAGAGCAGCAGAGACATTGAGATTAGGGACTAATCCAGTTGTAAGATTAAGTTTCATGACAATCACACTATAAATAATTCCAATAAAAAAACTAGCTATTAATCCTCTAACTGTTATCTGTTTCCTCCATGGTGCTATTCTATTAAATTCTTCATCCATAGCCACTGAACCCTCTTCAATGTGATGTTGATTCTCAATCTCTCTTTCTTCTTCTTGGTTGCTTCTAGTTCCCATTGGATTCACAGGTTCCTCTACTATGTTAAACAAAATACAGGGAAAAGGAATTAATATTCAATGATTATGGCTAAAACTTATACAAAAACTCTCTTTGATCCAGTACTATTTTAAAATCATTGCAATAAAGAGAAGTATTAAATTATTGTATAAATGTATAGAGAGGTGTGCGGTTATGTCAGAATTTATTATTATTATTATTCAGAATGAAAGAAGCATATAGCAAATGGAATTAGAATCCAATTCTTCAAAGTTATAGAAAATTTATGACACGCAATGTGAAATCAGAATATAACATCATCAAATAAATATCTTACCTTATAATTTTGACGGTAGAGACTAGAGAGTTGAATGAATCTTTGTGAGAAAGGACAAGGATGCTTGAATGTCTACACCGTGGTTTGAGAAGAGATTAAGGTTGTCTAATTTGAAGTTAATTTATAACAAGTCCACTCTCTTTCACATAAGTTTGTTGTAGTAATGTAGTACAAGGTAATTAGTACATTAACAGAGATGTTTCATAAAAATTTCAAGTTTATTGTACTACAATGACTTTTGATTTTGAAGTAGCGATTAATAACAAACCCACTTTTCAGATAAAGCATAATATGATGGACATGTATTTGTTGGGCTGAAAATAATTGCCAAATCAAAAATACACAAACGTTGACTAACATACATCTAGACTAGATTCTTTTTTTCATTTTAACCAATTTGTCATTTGCGTACAACTACTTCAGACACTAATCTCTTGAAGTTGATCTCTTTCAACATTTACGTATAATTGAACCCCTAAATAATATTAAATGATCTGAATATCTACCATTTGTGTCGGTAAGATAGAGTGATTTTAAAGTGGTTGGAAAATTGTTAGGAATCACTCATTCTATCCTTATTTATAAGCAAAAATTCATTTTCTAGATTCATTGAGTAATTGATGTATTTAGACTGTAATATAGACCAAATACATTAATTATTCAATTAATCTAAAAAATTGACTTTTACTTTCGTGAGAAAGGATAAGGATGCTTGAATTATACCCTGTTTGTAAGTTAATTTTGTAGAGTTGAGTTAAACCCAACTTCTAATTTGAAGCCAATATAATAAGTTTTCTTTGAATTTCTTTGAGTCAACTGCTATTAGATTTTTGCTATTGGAGCATCTACCGCATGATGTTGAATTGTTGGTTGTTATTGTGTGTAAGTTTGGATTGGGGAGAGGCGTGTGTGTGGCATAAACATGGGGGTGAATTAAATTGATTGGCGTGAGAGGCACACACTCATTTCCTTTCTTCCTTCAATGAAGTGGAAGAAGATGAAAGGTCAACTACTCCACCCATAAATAACCGAAGAACAAGAATAATGAATTATAGGATGTGGGACCAGGTGACTCGTAGTTCAAGTTCATTTATTGATTTTTGTGATTTTCTTTTCTTTCTCTTTATTTCCGTCGTATAATAGTACTCTCTCCGGCTTTATTTATAAGTAAAAGTTATTTTTTAGGTTCATTCAATATCTAATGTATCTATCTTAAATATAGACTAGATGCATTACTTTTTCAATGAACTTAAAATGCAACTTTTGCTTATAAATAAACCCGGAGGGAGTATTCGTAGAGATCAGGTTGTGTGGTGGACCCCACTACACCATGTTTGTGTTGGATTGGATTCTAGAGTATGTATGTTGTGCTCATCACCGTTGGTTCGTTTTTGGTTCACTGCTTTCTTACCGAAGACAAGACAAGATCATTGACGTGCGTAATAGTGAAGCAACAAGAGCCATGGCCCATGGTTCACATCAACGAATAAGCAATTAAAATATACAACAAAGAGGAGCTCATTGAAATTACGGATCATGGATTTTCATCTACAACACGTTTTTTTAAATGAAAAAATAAAATAAAATTACACTCCTTTATTTTTATTTTTTTAACATTTTATTCCTTTATCTTTTATTTGTAACACTTTGGTCATTTATCTTATATATTTGTAACATTTTGATCTTTTATCTTTTATTTGTAACACTTTAGTCTTTTATCTTTTATAATATTACCCTTTTTTCATATTTTTTTATTACAAAAAATGCTGAATTTTATTTATTAAGATATTTTTTATTAAAATTAAATAAAACTCACAATTTTGATGAATATGTTCATCATCTTCATCAATTCTTTCATATCTTCATGTTCTTTAAAGGACTAAAGTGTTACAACTAAAAGATAAAGGACAATAGTGTTACAAAAAGATAAGATAAATGACCAAAATATTACAAATGAAAGATAAATAACCAAAGTGTTACAAAAAAATAAGATAAAGGATCAAACGTGTAATTTTGCCAAAAAAAAAAAGAAGAAGAGATGTAACATTTTTTAATTTTTTATAATACTAATCTAATTCCCTTTCCCAATTTGCTAATGTTGTATTATCGCGGTGGCTTTCAGCTTTGGCCGATATTTCTTCGTTGCTTCTTGTCAAGAGAGCATTAGAGCATTGAGAGGACATTTCCCTAGTACGAGAGGACCGGGAAGGACGCACCTCGATTTTTCCGAAAAAAGGTTTCCTTTTTTTCCGGAAAAAAGTTTTTGATCTTTTAGAATGAAATTAGGCTAGGGCTAAAATTGGAATTTTGAATTATTGTAAGGGTAAAATAGTCAATTTATATAGTTAACCCTCCAAACCCCCCCACCCAAATTTGGGGAAACTTTAAAATTGGATAAAATAAACCCTCCAAAACCCCCCAAAACCTTTCCTTATTTTTCTAAAACTCCCAAACAAGAGTTTACCTCTTCACAAGCCTCCAAAATCCAACTGCCAAACATAGCCTTAGAAAATAAATATTTTTGGTCAATTGAGTGGCAGTGATATTTTTGACAGAAGAATATCAATGAGTTGTATTGAGCAGAGACGGTGTTAGCGGAGAAGATGAACAGTATCAAGATAAAATGATAAAAAAGATAATAATAAAACATAAAATAAAGAAAGGAACAAACCGGTAACCAAGCACATGATTAAATAAGAGGGGGTGATGTGGTCCAATAAATAAGAGTGTATTAGAAAATGTGACCCTAGCACTCCGTTATATATCTGCTCGTGAGACTCTTTAAAATATGTCTAAGTTATACAATAAGTACAAATTGAATCATGCCTCGAGTATGTGAAGTTATGCAAGACATGTGTGTGCATGTATGATTTTTTTTTTTGGTCAAGGTGAATGTATGATATTTAACCCCATAATAAAGGCAAATTTTAAAATAGACCACTTCATCAAGTGGTCCATGATGGATCACTTATGAATAATCCTATAACAAATACGAATTTTACAAAATCGACTATTAGATTGAAAGTTTGTTTCATATAGATTATCCATACAAATTTTTAGAAAAAATTGAAAATCATTTGATATGTTATTGAGACTTATTAAGATTAACAGTTTATGAGTTTTTATTAAATACTGTTAAACTTGATAGATTTCAATAACACATCAAATGATTTCCAATTTTTCTAAAAATTTGTATGGATGATATATATGATACAATCTTTCAATCCAACGGTGGATTTTGTAAAATTTGTATTCATTATAGTAGTAATTAATGATCACTTCACCACGGTGGACCACCTGTAGCATTAACCCATAATAAAAGTTTTTTTTGACAATCACCCCATAATAAAAGTTAAAGTATTTTTTTAACAAATCATTTTTAAATAAAGTTATAACAAAGACTATTAATTGTGTCAAAAAAACAAACACTAATATAGTCCTATTAAAATGATAAAAGTGATTTTTTATAAAAAAAAACTTCTTTCAGTTATTTTTTTTCTTACTCTTAAATAAACACACCTTTAATATAGTAATTGGCTAATTGGTCAACCAAACAACACCTAACTTATTCAATAATACTATAAAATCGTTATCAAGATGAGAAGATAACTTAGTAAAAAAAAAAAGAGAAGATAATTAAAATTGCTCTTAAAACCATTGATAGGCCACTTAAAGTCATTAGCATGATCATTTGAAGAAAATGTAATAACTTTTAGTGAAAAAAACAAGTCTATGATGATATTGCTTGACGTAACTACCTTTGATTATGGCTTATTGCTAACAATAGTTACATCAGAAAGTTTTTTATTTAATCATAAATCAAAAGAGTTAACAACTGTTTGTGTTAAAGAATGTGAGAATTACAAATAATACAATAAAAGTAATGCATGAACAATTTGAATTTTTTATTTTCATATCCTCACTATTATATTTGTACACAACTATATAAACATTCCTTACCAAAAAAACAACTATATAAACATTCATGAAAAAAATTCAATACAATTATTGAATGGTGTGGTCAACTCTTTCTTTTGATAATTGGATTTACATGTGATACTCACAACTAATTTGGTTCAGGTTAAATGGAAGGGAGGGGAGTCGAGGGTGTTGGATATACATTGAAATCTCAGTTACATAGAAGTCGGAAAATTCCGATCACAATGCTAGTGTTTGCGTTGGGCGTATGGTATGTTGTGCTAAGCGTAGCTGCAGAACAAATTTGGGGGGAAGGCTATGCCTCATGCGCGAGGCGTAGCTCACTTAAGTCATATTTGATTTTGTGCAGATTTTGTGGAAAATTAGTTTTCGAAGGATATCTGACTTGAATTCTATTTTATTTTAAAATATATTTGTTTATGTTATTTAGACATATATTTTTCTATAAATAGGAAGTACTTTATTTGTAGAAAAATAAGGTTCGAAAGCAATTAGGATTAGGGTTAGCCACACCAAAAAGCTAGAGTTTTAGAGAGAATTGCTCTTGGTATAATTCTAGGAGTTTGGGCGAATCAGCATTTGTTCACCTTGGGTAGCTATATCAAATTGAATCTCTTGACCACAGGAAGTGATTCGGGTGTTGGGCAAAATTAGGTGATAACTATTGTAACCCAATTGTGATTTATTTGTAAAGAACTTATTTGATCATAGTGGAACGGAGAGATCGATGTTCTCTCCCCCTGAGTAGGTTGTTTTAACCGAACTGGGTAATAAATATGATTTCAGTCCTTGCTATTATGCCTCATTTTGAAAACAGCCCCTGTAAAAACATATCATTTTAGTCCCTGCAAAATCTCAAAACTTTTAAAATAGCTCCTAAGAAGAATTTTCTGATGACATATCACAATTTTTTTGACGTGGCAGATACATGACAAAGTCGTTGGCACATAGACAGTTCATGAAGCAATGTCTTTACTTTTTCTGAATGGTAGAGACGAAACCCATAACGGAGCAACTGACGGAATTCAATAAAATCTTGGATGATTTGGCAAATATTGATGTGAACCTAGAAGATGGAGACAAAGCCTTACACCTACCGGGTGTTTTACCTAAGTCCTATGAAAATTTCAATGATACTATGCTCTATGGCAAAGAAAGGGTTGTTACCTTGGTGGAAGTTCAAGCGGTATTCATTGGATGGTCAGCTTAGGATATAGTATACCTCGAGATGGATTGCAAAATCGTGGTGGATTATGTGAATAACATAAACCAAATCACTCGAAGTATTGTTCAATTATTCAAGACTGTAGAATCATACTTAGTCACTATAGCGACTTTATAATTGTTTTCACTAGGCGTCAAGCAAACGGTAGCGTTTATGCACGCACTTGCAATAGCATCTTTATCTCATGTTTCTCGTAATAATTTTGATGTAATTCCTAATTGTATTGCTACTATTATTATAAATGAAATTCCATGAATTTGCTTTGCATAAAAAAAAATCATATAATTGGAATGTCTTTACTTTTCTTACCAAGCTATCTTCTTCTGCCTCAAATAAAATGAAAATTTAATTAAAAATAATATATAAAGTATTTATATATTATTTGACGTCCCTACATCCAATTCAAAAAAAATAGTGGAATTCAATTAATAAAATTTGATGTGGACCTTCCAAATATATAGAAAAAGAAGCATGCTGCAAAAAGAGGAAAGCGATCCTAGAACAGAGATGCAACACTTACTGCAGTGGTTAGATGATGCAAAATATGTTAGCTGGAATAGAATAAGAGATGATGACTCCGATATTTTGAGTGATATTTTTTGGGCACATCCAGATTCAGTCAAGTTGTTGAACTTGTTTTCCATTATTTTGGTTATAGACTGCACATACAAAACTAATAAATACAGACAGCCACCGCTTGAAATTTTTGGTATAATGTCAACTGACTTGACATTTGCCGTTGGATTTGCTTGCATGGAATATGAGAAGACGGAAAATTATCGTTGGGCATTAGAGAAACTGAAGGGATTGTTTATTAAGCAAGATATATTTCCACAAGTAATTGTGTCCAACAGAGAGCTTGCTTTGATGAATGCAATTGAAATTGTATTTCCACAAACTGTTAATACGCTTTGTACGTGGCACATAAACAAAAATGTGAGTGCGAGATGCACCGTGCATGTAAGTAAGGATATGCGAGAGTTGGTGAAAAATGTTGTATCCAGTCCAGATGAAGTGGAGTATCAGCATCAGTTGAATGCGCTTGAACAAACATGTGTTAAATCAAGCAAGTTTGTTGACTATGTTAATAACACCTGGTTAACCTCTCACAAAGAAAGATTTGACGCAGCATGGAGCAATCAAGTGATGCATTTAGGAAACACGACGACTAATAGGTATGATTATGTCTATTTCAAAATTGTAATTATTTTATTTTATATATATATATTGCATTTAATTGACTTTTGTGTGCAATTTAATATTTAGAGTTGAGTCTGCACATTGGAAACTATAGCAGATGTTGGAACACAACAAAGGTGATTTATGCAAGTGTTTGGAAGTCCTGAATAACAATATAATTCTACAAGTTGGCAACATTAAGGCGTCATTTCAAAAAAAAAAAAATTACCATACAGAACAGAGCACCTACATAGCAGTCCATTTTTTAAGAATTTAAGAAATTTTGTCTCCAGGGCCGCTATGAATTTAATTTCTAATAAGTTTGAGAGAGTTGGCATTGTTGGAACGGACAAGAACATTTGTGGTTGTACACTTAGGTCAACATATGAGTTACCTTGTGCATGTGAATTAGGCGGGTATACAATGAGCGGTGTACTGATACTATTAGATTCGGTTCATGGTGACTGGAAGATATTAACTATGAAATGACCAATAGAGGATGACACAAAGGATGAATATGAGTTGGACATGAGTCATGCAATTGAAGCAATATGAAGTTGATTTTGGTCGCTTGATATTGTTGGTAAAAGAGCGTTAAAGAGTAAAGTGTTTGAACTTGCTTATCCAGCTACAAGTTTGTTGTGTTCACCACCTGAAAAAATAAAAACTAGAGGATGAGTGAAGAACAAAGATAGAGGCAAAACACCAAAGGGTTATGATGTGTATCGTGATTCTCAGTCATCTCAAAATCATCTATCTCAGTCATCTCAGAAGCAACAATCTCAGTCATCTCAAAAGAAACTATCTCAGACATATAAAAAGCCGACATCTCAGAAGTATTTGGTACAATTTCCTAAGCATATACATCCACATAATATGTAGTTATACATATTAAGGGAGATGAAATTGGAGTCGTTGGAATTTTTTTGGTAAAGTGTTACAATTAAAGGACCAAATAAAGGATCAAATAAAGGACGTAAGCATATTTGAAACACTTTGGTCTTTTATCTATTATGTGGATGTATATGCTTAGGAAATTGTACCAAATACTTCGGACATGTCAACATTTTAGATGTCTGAGATAGTTCTTCTAAGATGGCTGATATTATTGCTTCGAAGATGACTGAGATAGTTGCTTCTAAGATGACTAAGATAAATGCTTTTGAGATGACTGGGATGGTTGTATACACACCCTCTTCGATGTACCTTGTGAATCACTATATTCTCTTTCAACATGTTCAAAGTATGACGAATCACGATACACATCATAACCCTTTGGTGCTTTGCCTCTATCTTTGTTCTTCACTCCCCCTCTGAGTTTTATTTTTTCAGGTGGTGGACACAACAAACTTGTAGCTGGATAAGCAAGTTCAAACACTTTACTCTTCAACATTCTTTTACCAACAATATCAAGCGACCGAAATTGGCTCCATATTGCATCAATTGTATGACTTATGTCCAACTCATATACATCCTCTATGTCATCCTCTAGTGGTCCTTCCATAGTTAATATCTTCTGATGACAATGAACCGGATCGAATGGTTTCGGTACACCGTTCACTGTATACCCACCTAATTCACATGCACAAGGCAACCACATGTTGACCTAAGTGTACAACCACAAATGTTCTTGTCGGTTCCAACAATGCCAACTCTCTCAAACTCATCAGAAATTAAATTCATAGCGGCCCTGAGACAAAACTTCTTAAATTCATAAAAAATGGATTGTTGTGTATGTGCTCTGTATAGTAAAAACATTTTTGAAATGATGCCTTAATGTTGCCAACTTGTAGAATTATATTGTAATTCATGGCTTCCAAACACTTGCATAAATAACATTTGTTGTGTTCCAACATCTACTTCAGTTTCCAATATGCAGACTCAACTCTATTACAATGCACACAAAAGTCAATTAAGCGCAAAAAAATATAAAATAACTACAATTTTGAAATAGACATAATCATACCTATTAGTCACCGTGTTTCCTAAATGCATCATTTGATTGCTCCATACTGCAACAAATCTTTCTTTGTGAGGGGTCAACCAGGTGTTATTGACATAGTCAACAAACTTGCTTGATTTAACACATGTTTGCTCAAGCGCATTCAACCACTGCTAATACTCCGCCTCATCTGGACTGGATACAACATATATCCACAAATTTTTCATCAACTCTCGCATATCCTTACCTACATGCACGGTGCATCTCGCACTCACATTTTTGTTTATGTTCACGTACAAAGCATATTAACAATATGTGGAAATACAATTTCAATTGCATTCATCAAAGCAAGCTCCCCGTCGGACAAAATTACTTGTGGAAATATATCCTGTTTAATAAACAATCCCTTCAGCTTCCCTAATGCCCAACGATAATTGTCCGTCTCTCATATTCCATATAAGCAAATCCAAAACAAATGTCAAGTTAGTTGACGTTATACCAATAATTTCAAGTAGTGGATGTCAGTATTTTTAGTTTTGGATGTCAGTATTTTTAGTTTTGTATGTGCAGTCCATAACCAAAACAATGAGAAACAGTTCAACAACTTGATTGAATCTGGATATGCCAAAAAAATATCACTCAAAACATCGAAGCCATCATCCCTTCTTTTATTCCAGCTGACATATTTTGCATCATCTAACCACTGCAGCAAGTGTTGCATCTCTGTTCTAGGACCTCTTTCCTCTTTTTATATTTTGCTTCTCTTCCTATATATGTTTGGCATCAACATCAAGACTTTGGATTATGTTCTTTCAAAGATAAAACATGTGTCTTGGTGCTACATGACGCTTTGTCAAATCTTTAACACGTTTGATGCAGTTGTCGTCGAACTCTCTAAAGAGTCATAGTTTCCACCTCTATCCCAACTCAAAATCAACTTGTCATTTCTTCCTCTTATTCCGTTCTTTTTATCTTACCTCGTAATAATAATACTGACTTTGTTGGCATTTTCAACATCTCGAGCCCATGTGACAGTAGCTTCTCTCGAGTATCAAATTTTTCATTCGTTGTAAAAACATGTGTAATATCTACTTACATTTGGTCTGTATCGCCGATTTGAGCCATATCTGTTTAAAAATATAAGAAGAAAATAAAATTATCAAAATTGTTAATACAAACCGAAACACTTTTTTTGTTTTTGTTCAACATACCGGAACACTTTTAAAATGTGTTATGGTAACATTTCTAAGCATTCTGGGATTTTTCCTATATAAACACTTGTGAAAAGTGTTCTGTTATTATAATATAATTAATTTTGCAGATAATACAAACTTGGACACTTTTAAAAGTAAAATTAACATGCCAGAAAAAGAAGGAAAGAAAAAAAAACTTACCAGAACAGTGTTTCTGGGGTGTGTACAGTTTACCAAAAAATTGATAAAACGATAAAATAAAAAATGATAAAATATACTAGAATAAGATAAGAATAGAATAAAAATTTATGTGTATAATGATAAACATCCATGAAATCAAATAAAAAAAGATTGTAATATTCTCATTGTAAACTGAGTGGAATGTTAGGGTAAAGGGATAAATGTTGAGATTGAAAATAAAAATTCTCATGGTGGGTGACAAAATAACCAACTCGAGGGTAACTATGAAAATCTTCTCTTTTTTTTTTCAAAAAGAAAACAAACAGACTCTGTAGTTTGAAATTAGAATTAAGTCTATTCGAGAATCTTCAAAGATACCAAAATCAATTTTAATTCTTCATTACTACTTTTGACTCTTTCAAAACGTGAATTCAAAGATGAACTAACCGGAGTTTCTATTTACACACAATTGTGAAATGGCAAATTTTCTGTGCTGCTTTTGCGAGGAATCGCTACTCATGGATATATGAGTAACTACAATTTATTGATGTAATACAAGCCAAAAGTAGTTGATACATACAACTTACAAGCATAGTGAACAAGTTGACATAAGTAGCTAAGTTAGAATTGAGAATATCATTAGTTAGTGGAAAAGTTGTGTGGTGGTAATCAATGATTAAGTTTAATTTAACCCCTACTACAATGCTTTAAGTTTAATTTACCCCTACCACGATAGACGTGTTGTAATAGCGAATCTCCTTCATGATACAATAAAATTCGAATCCCTTGACATAACTCGCACACCAACAATCAAGTTCAACGATAATAGTAAGTAATAGAATATAATAGTTTTATTCATTATTTTTATGTATTGCTTTAAAAATGTGATAAACAAAATTAAAATTTAGGATTACAATTACATAGCCCTCCTAAAAATACACATTAATTTATTTAAATGTACATGAAATATAAATTATTCCTTAGTAGAGTACAAAAATGGGTATAAGCAATAGAAATTATGAAGAGTTGAATACCTATCTAGGTAGTGATCGAAAGATCTTTGAGCTGTTGCGGATCGACTTCTGATGGTGACCTTGTGAGGGCACATTGTGCAGTAGTTGTTTTTGGGAAAGCAATAACATCCCTGATAGAACTAGCCCCGGCGAGCAACATAACCAATCTGTCCAAACCATACGCTATGCCTCCTGCATTTGATATATAATAACAATCATCAATAAAATCACAGCTACTAAACATATTAAGATACAATCGGTGTGCCTCATGTTTTAATAGTACCGTTCAAATACAGATATGCTGATTAAATTGTAACTTGATAAATATTAGATGTTGCTTTCAGTTTAGTGGGAATGAGAAGCTAATATTACATCATTTCTTTACTTACAAGTAATAACTAATGTCACATCATTCTATAAATTTGCTTGTACTTTTTTCCATTTCAGCAGCTGTGATTTCAACATAAGTTTGGTTTATAATATGTGTTTGATGTCTTATTTATCGCATATTCTTTAACAAGAATATTTACTAGTATACATACCATGTGGCGGAGCTCCCATGTCAAGCGCTTCAAGAAGATAGCCAAACTTTGTTTCAACCTGAAAGAGATGAATGGAACACAAGAAGCTAATAAACAAAACGTGATTCTAGTCTAATTTTTTCCGGCCAACATCAACTCATTTAATAAATATGTAAAAAACAAAATAATGAAAAAGATAAATAAGACAAGGAATTGGGTCGCAGTTACTAGCCTGCTCCATTGAGATCCAAAACCTTTTGTTGTATGTCGCGTTTATAAATTCTCAAACACCCCCCACCAATCTGACATCAAATATAATATTGAGTTATCCGTACAGACATCAGTCAAAAATTTGAGATCATAAATAAATGTCAATTACCTCCACGCCATTGTAAACCATGTCATAAGCCAATGCACGAGCGGATGCAAGGTCATTAATGTCTTCGGGATTTGGTGCAGTGAAAGGATGGTGAAGAGCCTGCACTAGCCCATAATTAAGAGTTACGAAAAGAATATTAACAAAGATAACAAGATTAACTGTAATGACAATCATGAAATTCTAAACCTAGACTTGTTATTATATATTGAAAAATGCATTCTTGAATATTCTTATAAACAAAACTGACCTCAAGCCTCTGCTCTGAATCATTCCACTCAAACATTGGAAAGTCGGTAATCCATAAAATTGAATGTCTACCCTAAAATTCAAACAAAAATAACCAGATATTGTAAGTGAAATGGAAAATGGAGAAATATAGGATTTCCTATCCTCTAAAAAGCAGATACCGACTTACATGGTCGATCAAACCTAACTCATGTGCCACATACACTCTAAGGCGGTCTAGAGTTTTATTTACAGATGCATGATGACCAACTGCAAATAAAATCATATTAGAGTATAGAGTTAATACATGTTAATACATGTTTAGTTAAGTGTTAATACAAGTTTAGCTTAGCTTAAGTCTCTGTACAGCTGTCACTTAGAAGTGCCAGCTAGCTCTAAAGTCCAAAGGACTATAAATACTTGTAATCCTCTTTGTATCAATTCAGTTAATCAATAATCAATTCAGTTACAAAAGTTAGTTACAGATTCTCTTCTTTCTCTCTCTTGAATCTTCATCACCAACAATGGTGAAACTATAATATGGTATCTTAGAGCTCTTTTTTTTCCGATCCTAAGCCATGGCTTCATCACCTTCAGCTACCCCTTCTCCTTCTGCAGCTCCACGCGTAACTGCTGCAAAAACGTTCAAACACGTGATTTCTGTCAAGCTTGACGACTCCAATTACCTTCAATGGAAACAACAAGTCGAAGGAGTTCTTCGAGGTAAGAAAATGGTGAAACATGTGATCTCACCGCAAATTCCTTCTCCTTCTGCAGCTCCACGCGTAACTGCTGCTGCTGCAAAAACGTTCAAACACGTGATTTCTGTCAAGCTTGACGACTCCAATTACCTTCAATGGAAACAACAAGTCGAAGGAGTTCTTCGAGGTACGAAAATGGTGAAACATGTGATCTCACCACAAATTCCTTCCGTTTATCTCACCGATGCCGATCGCGAATCTGGATCTGAGAATCCGGCTTACACCGCTTGGGAAGAACAAGATTCGCTTCTCTATACGTGGATTCTTTCCACGATCTCTTCGTCTCTGCTATCGCGCTTTGTAAGTCTTCGTCAATCTTGGCAAGTTTGGGATGAAGTTCACAATTACTGTTATACACAGATGCGGACTCGTTCTCGTCAACTCCGATCTGAACTCCGTTCAATCACTAAAGGTTCGCGCTCAATTTCTGAATTCATCGCGCGCATTCGTACAATTTCTGAATCTCTCATGTCAATTGGAGATCCTGTACCACATCGTGACCTAATTGAGGTAGTTCTTGAAGCCTTACTTGAGGAATTTATTTAATCCTGTTGTTGTTAGTGTTAACAGTCAATCTGAAATAATAACCCTAGATGAACTTGAATCGCAATTACTCACTCTTGAGGCTCGAAATGAAAAATTCAAGAAATCTTTAGCTGTAGAACAAGCTAGTGTGAATCTAACTCAAAATCCTAACAATTCTGTTGATAAAGCCTCACCCTATCAAGCACAATTTTTCACAGCTAAAGATAGGGTGAGGCTTTATCAACAGAATTGCTAGGATTTTGAGTTAGATTCACACTAGCTTGTTCTACAGCTAAAGATTTCTTGAATTTTTCATTTCGAGCCTCAAGAGTGAGTAATTGCGATTCAAGTTCATCTAGGGTTATTATTTCAGATTGACTGTTAACACTAACAACAACAGGATTAAATAAATTCCTCAGGTAAGGCTTCAAGAACTACCTCAATTAGGTCACGATGTGGTACGGGATCTCCAATTGACATGGGAGATTCAGAAATTGTACGAATGCGCGCGATGGATTCGGAAATTGAGCGTGAACCTTTAGTGATTGAACGGAGTTCAGATCGGAGTTGACGAGAACGAGTTCGCATCTGTGTATAACAGTAATTGTGAACTTCATCCCAAACTTGCCAAGATTGACAAAGACTTACAAAGCGCGATAGCAGAGACAAAGAGATCGTGGAAAGAATCCACGTACAGAGAAGCGAATCTTGTTCTTCCCAAGCGGTGTAAGCCGGATTCTCAGATCCAGATTCGCGATCGGCATCGGTGAGATAAACGAAAGGAATTTGCGGTGAGATCACATGTTTCACCTACAAATAATATGCCTGCACCTATCATTTCTTCACCACACACACCCAGTCCATCTCACTCCCCTAACACTACACTCAACAATGGTCATGTCCTAAATCCTACTCCAATTACCATTATTCCTCATTCCTCCCCTACTGAATCATTGTCATCAGCATCTGTCACCACTCCTTCTCCTATTCCTTCTGTTGTTCCTCATCGTATTCACCCTCTTAACACTCATTCCATGTCAACTAGAGGTAAACAAGGTATTGTTCAACCAAAAGATTAAACCCTACTTTACTGTTGACACATATTGAACCTTCAAGTCACAAACAAGCTATGCAGCAAACTGATTGGCTTCAGGCTATGAAAACTGAATATGATGCACTTATGACTAACAACACATGGTCTTTGGTTCCATTACCTCCTAACAGACAAGCCATAGGCTGTAAATGGGTATTCAGACTGAAACAAAATGCTGATGGGTCAATTAATAAGCATAAAGCCAGGTTGGTTGCTAAGGGTTTCCATCAGCAACATGGGTTTGACTATACTGAAACATTCTTCCCTGTGGTGAAGCCAATTACTGTAAGGACTGTTCTAACTCTGGCTGTGACAAAGAAGTGGACTATTAGGCAGTTAGATATCAATAATGCCTTTTTGAATGGTGTGTTAGAAGAAGTATACATGACACAACCTCCTGGGTTTGTATCTGCTGATTCATCTCTAGTTTGTAAACTAAACAAGGCCTTATATGGGCTCAAGCAAGCCCCTAGAGCCTGGTTTGAAAGGCTCAGATCTGCCTTGGTCAAAATGCAATTTGTTCCCAGCAAATGTGATCCATCTTTGTTCACACTTCACACCTCTCTTCACACTATATTTCTTTTGGTTTATGTTGATGATATTATCATCACTGGCAGCTCTCCAGATCTCATTCAACAGCTGGTTCAAAAACTTCACTCAGAATTTGCTCTTAAAGATCTAGGAAAATTGGACTATTTTCTTGGCATAGAAGTACAGCATTCTGACTCTGGCTCTCTTCTTCTGACTCAAACAAAGTATATCAGAGATCTTTTGACAAAGGCAAATATGGCAAATGCCAACAGCATAGCTTCACCTATGGCATCCAGCACCAAACTAACCAAATTTGGCTCAAATCATGTGACTGACCCTACATTTTTCAGGTCTATTGTGGGAGGTTTACAATATGTGACTGTGACTAGACCTGAGATATCTTACTCAGTGAACAAAGTTTGTCAATTTCTGGCTTCTCCCCTTGAAGATCACTGGAAAGCAGTTAAAAGGATTCTTAGATATCTACAGGGTACTCTTCATCATGGGTTACTAATTCAACCTGCTCCTCTCAATACCCCTCTTGCTTTAACAGGATTCTGTGATGCTGATTGGGCATCAGACCCAGATGATAGAAGAAGCACCTCTGGTGCCTGCATTTTCCTGACCTAATCTAGTGTCTTGGTGGGCCAAAAAGCAAACTCTGGTTGCCAGATCAAGTGCTGAAGCAGAATACAGAAGCTTAGCACTAGTTTCTGCTGAGATTTTATGGATGCAATCCCTTCTCAAGGAGCTCAGAATTCCTATCAAAGTACCCCAGATTTTTTGTGACAATCTAAGTGCTGTCTCTCTAGCTCACAACCCTGTTCTCCACTCAAGGACAAAGCATATGGAGCTGGACATATTTTTTGTCAGAGAGAAAGTCATCAACAAAAGTCTAATTGTAACTCATGTTCCAGCACAGGATCAGTGGGCTGATGTATCAACAAAACCTCTCTCCACTCCTAGGTTTCTACATCTCAGAGACAAACTGAGAATTTTTGACACCCTCAGTTTGAAGGGGGACTATTAGAGTATAGGTTTTAATACATGTTAATACATGTTTAGTTAAGTGTTAATACAAGTTTAGCTTAGCTTAAGTCTCTGTACAGCTGTCACTTAGAAGTGCCAGCTAGCTCTAAAGTCCAAAGGACTATAAATACTTGTAATCCTCTTTGTATCAATTCAGTTAATCAATAATCAATTCAGTTACAAAAGTTAGTTACAGATTCTCTTCTTTCTCTCTCTCTCTCTCTCTTGAATCTTCATCACCAACAATGGTGAAACTATAATAAATCAGATCATTCGGTCCTGCAGAGCATCGCCTTAACAAATCCTCTTTAGTTACAGGATCCATACTTGACACTAAAGCAGAAATTCCCTCAATATCCCCTAAAATCAAAGGTTTGTAGAATAAACAATCGAATGCAACAAACATGTCCCAAAAAATAATAAAATTACGAATCGATAGCAAATTCCTTATTTACCTCTTTCCGTGATCTTGAGAAAAGGTAAACCTTTTGCACCAAATTTGAGAGCTTCATTGTAAATATCACCTTTCTTGAGAGCTGAATTTGAGTACTTTTTTGCACTAGAAGGTACACATAAGACTTTAATAACTCCTCCACTCTCCAAGGTATCAGAAAAAACCTTGAAGGAAGACCCTGAGAAAATGTCAGATACCTGCGGCCAATGAAATGTTATATCTCAGCAAGATGAAGCAACTCTAGGTTAGTTACTGCAACACAAAGTATCAGTGATTTTCAACACAGGACTACAGCAAGCTACATCAAATTAAAAAAAATAAAAATGTAGGCACATATGAGAAGTAGTAGCTACCATATGGTAGAAACCAAAAAAATACCAAGGAGGTGAAATAAAGATCATTACATCTTTTAATTCGAGGTCAAATCTGGTATCTGGACGGTCTGAACCATATCTATCCATTGCTTCAGCATATGTAAGCCTAGGGAAAGGGTTTGGAAGTTCCACGCCCTTAATTTCACGAAAAACCTGCAAAAAAAACATTTCATATTTTTATACAAAGCAATGAGCATATATTCTAATCTAGTAGATGAACAACTTCTAAATAGCCATAAAATATTTGTGCTCCTCAAACAATCTCCAACTTCAGAATATTTGTAAAGTTTTCTGTGTAAAACCATGCCCGCAAAATATCTTTATCAAACATATTTACCAACATCAACACCTTGCATTTCAACATTTGTCAACCATATCCCTTTTATAATTTCTCAACCAATATATCAATACCTGCTTCTAAATTTTTAATGATATCATTTGATATTTCAAATCATCAAAGGAAGTTCTGATTTGTTAATACCTTTTTCCTCCATTCCAAATTTGTATCTGATATATGCTTTCAATAAGTTCAAAACTATGGATAAAATGGATTTTTTAACCTGTTAAAGAATTATCGTTTAAGATGGTATAAACTAACCTTTCTAATCAACTCTTCATTAAGAGTCAACATATCCTCTAAAGGAGTAAAAGCCATCTCCATATCTAGTTGCGTGAACTCAGGTTGTCTATCAGCTCTTAAATCTTCATCTCGAAAACATCTAGCAAAAAGTAAATTGCATTTTATAAATTAAAAAAACAAAAATAGTCACTTGCATCACAGTTTTTTTTAATTATAATTTTGGTTTAGCTTATAAAAACAAGTATTTTGTCTCCTTACGTTATGTAAATCAACAAACCAAATGCATTATTTTAAAAGGGGAGTTTTACAAACCCCCATAGTATAAGCCAGTATACGTGCAAAAAAAAAACAGTATACAAATAGATTAAAAAAAGAAAGAGAATATTATACCTTGCAACTTGATAATATTTATCAAAACCAGCTACCATTAGCATTTGTTTGAATAACTGAGGGCTTTGTGGTAGGGCATAGAATGTTCCTGGCTTCATAATTCATGCGACAAAGAATCAACAAAACCTAAAAAAATTACATCTCGCAATAAAATAGATAAAACATCCAACATATTATATTTTCATCTTAACAATGCTCTGCTCTTGAAAGATTGCATGGCAATAAAATAAAGGGTAAATACGCATTTACCCCCTGCAAAGTGGACATGTTTTGTTTTACCCCTACAAATTTTTTTTGAAAGATTCCTCCCTTGCAAAGTAAAATTTTCTGGATTCCCCCCTTGAGTGCACACCATGTCAGCTGACTGGGAATGAATCTCCACATGGCATTGCCAAGTGGATTTTTTTTAATTTTAAATTCCACATCACTTAATAATTATTTTTTACTGAAACATAATCTTTTTTTTTATTTGAAAAAAAAAAACATGGTTTTGTTTAAAACCATCAAATGCATGCTCTTCTTCTCCACCGTACCAAGAACCCAATTTTATTGTTCTCCATCAATTTTTCCCATCTATTCTTCCTTCTTTCTTTTGCTTCTTTTCAATCGTGTTCATCATTTTTAACTTCCTGATTCATCAATTTCATTGTTTTGGGGATTATGGTTTTGAAAAATGGGAGGTAGTAAGTGTTCATCCGTTGCAAATTCAAGTGGTGTCAATTTACTCAGGTGTGGGTGTGGTCTTCCAATGAAGTTGTGGCTTTCAAACACAGTCCAAAACCCGAAGAGGAAATTTTGGAAATGTCGAAATAATGGGGTAAGTTATACGAATTTTAGTTTGATAGATGTGATTTTGTTGCTCATAAATTTGAAAAACTAAGTTGTTGATTAATTATTTTTTTTAGTTTGATAGCTGTGATTTGTTGGTATGGGATGATGAAATGGATGATGAAGTGGAAGCTGTGAATGGAAAACAAAGGCCAAACAAAGGCCTGCTGCAACAAATTGCACGAACTGTGAATTCATGAAGGAGTTTGGCAGTGAGTTTGGTAGGAAATTGGGAAACAAATTGACTAAACTTCTTCCCAATTTCCCTACAAAACTCCCCGCCAAACTCCTTCGTGAATTCGCAGTTTGTGCAATTTGTTGCAGTAGGCCTTTGTTTTCCATCCACTTCATCCATTTCATCATCCCATACCAACAAATCATAGCTATCAAACTGAAGAGAAAAAAAATCAACAACTTAGTTTTTCAAATTTATGAGCAACAAAATCACAGCTATCAAACTAAAATGCGTATAACTTACCCCATTATTTCGACATTTCCAAAATTTCCTCTACGGGTTTTGGATTGGGTTTGAAAGCCACAACTTCATTGGAAGACCACACCCGCATCTGGGTAAATTGGCACCACTTGAATTTGCAATGGATGAACACTAACTACCTCCCATTTTCCAAAACCATAATCCCAAATCAATGAAATTGATGAATCGGGAAGTTAAAATTGATGAACATGATGGAAAAGAAGCAACAGAAAGAAGGAATAGAAGAATAGATGGGAAAAATCGATGGAGTAGAAGAACAACAATGGAAAAATTGATGGAGAACAATAAAATTGGGTTCTTGGTACGGTGGAGAAGAAGAGTACGCATTTGATGGTTTTAAACAAAACCATGTTTTTTTTTCAAATAAAAAAATATAATGAAAAAAATAATAATTAAGTGACGTGTCATTTAAAATTAAAAAAAAAAATCCACCTGGCAATGCCACGTAGAGATTCCTTCCTAGTTAGCTGACATGGTGTGCACCCAGAGGGAATCCAAAAAAATTTACTTTGCAAGGGGGGAATCCTTCAAAAAAAATTGCAGGGGGTAAAACAAAACACGTCCATTTTGCACGGGGGTAAAGGCCTATTTATTTACCCTAAAAAATAAAATTTATTTGGTGCCATTATACAAACAACTCACTTATGGGAAATTGCTGCAGTTTTTGCAATCAGTTTTACACAGATATACATAGAGATTCTTTTTAGAGATTTCTAAAAAAATCTAAAGCTACTTTCTATTTGTTTGCTATCATGAAAATAATTTTTTTATAATGTGAAGCGCTCCCTCTTAGGTTCCGTAGTTATAAAAAAACTAGATTCTAGAAAAGCTATTAGGATTAGCTTTTCATTTTGGGATTAAAAATGATTTTTTGTTACAAAATGATTTTTCTTAAAAAAATCTAAAACAAATGCAACCATAAAGGATGATGCTTTGTGGGTGTATGTATGAGGTAATGGATCAATGATATTTATTTCTATTGAGGTGCATATACAAGGAATATCTGCAAAAGCTCTACATTAACGCCATTGAAGTATAGGTAATATCTCCTATCAACTCTTAAATTCAGAAGTGCAATATATAATTGATCGATTGAAATAACAATTAATTGATCTGATCATGCAAAAGATAAATCTAAATTGTCTGAATGAACTTTTGAAGAGACCAATATGTTTAAGGTCTGTCGTATTGACTTATTTACTCTATTTTAATTAAAACCATACTAACAAAGAGAAAGTAAGACTAACCTAATATATTAGAGAAATATAATGAAATAAGAATCTCATGCAATAGGTGAACAAATCTAAATACCTGGATTCTTGATGGAACTAAATAATCCCGAGCACCTTCTGGTGTGGATCTAGACAATATTGGAGTTTCAATCTACCTTATGAACAAAAAAAAAAGGTAAAGATGAACAGAGGATACCAAATACCAACCACCAAAGTACGGTGTGTAAGAGACTCAATCACTCAAATGATGAACCTACTGGATAATACCTCCACAAAACCATGCAGATCTTCTAGATATCTTCGTATGAGTTTAACCACTTTATGCCGCAACAATATGTTAGAACTCATTTGTTGCCTCCTTAGATCAAGACATCGGTACCTGCATATTAGTAATTGTAAGAATAGGTATTATGAAAATTTATGATAGGCCCTACACAAATTCTCTCTCATTTCCACCAAAATTAGCATTATATCTGAAATGAAAGTTACTAAATAAATAGCATCAATAACAACATTAATAGCATTTAGCATAAATAATTAGAAACCAACCAACATAAATATAAATAAGCATTCACATTTACAATGCAACTCTTAATAAATAGAGCAGTGCTATATATCGCGAAGCACTTGCCTCGCGAATTTCATGAACTCTATTTTCTGTAACAATTTTGCCGCCTCACTACCATACTTAATTCTTATTTCTGAAATAAATCCTTAAATTAATCAACCCATTGCCTCCCCCACTACAAAACCAACAAAACTTGCCGACAAAAAAAGCTGCTCCATGTAATCTTGTTTTCTGCAATTAACAAATACCCCCATTCAATTTGTAAAATGTAACGATGAGTCTTTGAATCCCCATTATCTCATGCTATTGTCAAAGGGGCTAATTTTGCAGGAAAATAAGCTTTTGAAACTCAGTTGTTGGTGTTATTGTTGGATTGTTATTTGTTGGTGAAATGAAGAGTGGTGCTCAAAGATTTGTGTAGGTGTAGTTGGATGGAAGAGATGATGAAAAGTGATATGAAAATTTCTAACACAATTTAGACAAGAATAAAAAAAGAGGATGGAAGAGATGTATAAAAAAGAGAAGCGTAAAAAGATGTATAAAAAGACAAAGAAAGAAAGATTAGTCACATGATTCGCGGAATTTCACGAATTATCTTTCGCTATACTAAGCATTTCCGTAATAAATAATACCTCAAACGGATTTCCTCTTTAAGGGAATCCCTTGCATCATCTGCTGTAGTAACTAAGAATGGTTTGCATTCACAGAATTTAACACTTGAACTTGATTTGCAGCAACCTGCAACACAAGGATGAATATTAAATTTTGATAGACAGGAAGAAAACAATAAATGAATCAAACATTTCAAACTACAAAAATCATATCATCAGAGTAAAGACGCCAATGATTTCTTCAAAGGCAACAAAATTAAAACATCGGAGATCAGACAACCAAATTGTTGTGAATCAAATAGCAAAATAAATCATACTAAATTTTAAAAGATAAAACAATAATTTTAAATAATATATCGCTCATTCATGTGCTCCTCAATAAATTGTGACCAATGGTTAGACACTGATAGGATTCAATTGGTACTTAGCTTCCTGGTGTAGACTACACCATACCTATCAGATACACTTTCTTTTTGCTCCTTTACTACATAAATGTGCAGCTTCCATGCCACATCATGTCTATAAAGTGGCTTCATGACTACTTGTGTCTTCGTCTATTGGCATGTGTGCAAGGCAGCTTCAATGCCAGCACATGGTTTGCATGGTTAGATGGTACATGCACCGATAAGATTAATCAAATATACAAACAAAACAGTGGATTGCAGCATGTTTTACACGGTAATTGTTGCCGCGTGCTCACGCGAAAAAAATTCTTGAAACTTGATTCTTTTTGCATAGTTGATAAACTAAAGCTGGTTGGCCAAAGGGTATTTGTGACTTCTATAAACCGAATGTTACTTTCCTCTCTACACACAAAATCTGCAATGTCAGTTTCTGCATGTTATGCTGAAGTAAAGTTAGATTCTATTATGAATTTTCTGCACCCAATAATAGCACAAATGTCTTGAGATTAGAACAGTAGATATACATTATTTCTTTTGTATCTATTGTTGAACTATCTATGCCAATACCATGTATTGTCATACATATTACTCAAGCTCTATTGGTAAAATTACAAATTATCATTTTATGATATATTCATGATATTCAAAAGATGGTCATATAAGTTTATCAGCTAAATATATTAATATAGGCAATGGCAGCAATGCAACTGTTGGCAACCACATATTTTCACTTTTTGATGTCACAAATGGCATGTCTCATTCACCTCTATAAATAAAGCTATTGTCTGAATCAATTTTTATATTAATTCAACTTATTTAGTTAATAGTGATTCGCAAGCGATTCATATTAGATCTGCAAATACAGGTCATACATATGGAACTCACTCTAATATAGTATGACATAAGCATTGTAACTAAAATTAATAGTTTAATCCTCCTTTTTTCTCATGACTTTTGATGTTCAGCCCAATGTTTTAAATCTCTGCATTAAGGACTATGTTTAGTGTTTTGGTAGCTACCATAGTACCATACTACCATGAATATGGTGCACATGTAATGAAATATGATGTTCTACCATTATAAATTGACTTGGGCATATATATCTCGGGGCTTCGTTTTAAACATCACTCATCTGAATATATTTATTGGAATTTGAATCAAGCGAGATATGTTAAGGCCACTAATTACTATGGTAACATTCATGCCTATCTTTCTCACTGCTATATTCAAACTATAAATAATGGATGTAAATGCACATGCATTATCATGGTTTGACGGGTACACCACTAGTTTCTCTTGATTAATGATATATTTACCTCAATGAATCCTGTTTTCATCTTCTTGTTGATTGACTCATTTGGACGAGACCTAACAACACCTTCAATGGCAACCACATACTCGAGTCTAACATCATTGATAGCAGAATGTGCAGCTGGAAAATCATCTGGAAGTGTTGTAACCTAAATTTCAAACTTAATTAGAATACACACACACACACACACCATTCTCAATTATAAACAACACCTAATTAGTAATACAAATTAACAAATTGAATGTTTAAGGTTAAATAACAAACTAATTACAATGCTAAGTACCTGAACAATTCCAGTATGGTCTCTAAGATTAAGAAAAGTGAGTCCACGAACATTTGTGGGCCATCTTGAGAGAGAGACAGAGACAGAGGCACAGAGCTTACCTAGAGCTACAGGCGGCGGCGCGGCAGCGTTCACCGAGGCGTTTTTTCTTCTTTATTTCTTTCCCCTTTTTTCTTTATTTTTTTTCCCTTTCATATTTTTGTTCAAGCAAAAAAACAAATTGGGCCGAGCCGGTGTAAGAATGGCAATGAGTAGCGTATCGGTAGAATATTATAGTCCTTATTCTCGTACCCGCAGTTTAAAAGAATAATTGTATTTAGGTGAGTGAGAATCTTTCTCCTCGTGCTGGGAACGGATACATGTTGTCCCAAATGAGAACACCCGACTTTATTTTTTTATTCTTCTTTTTTTGGTACAATAAAGGGGGCAAGGGGTGTACATGGGCCGAATTGGGTTGGGTTTAGGCAAAATCAAAACCCGAATCATATAAGGTACTCTGGATTGGGTTGAGCAAAATAACCACCCACTTTAGTATTGGGCCGGGTTGGATAAACCCACTCATTTTCCGGGTTAGATTGGGTGGATGTGTGGGTTACCCATTTTTTAATTTTTTTTTAATATTAAATGATTAAATGTCGAATCATCATTTTTTTTATAAAAATGATAACTTTTTTATTTTCTTAAAAATAGCGTAACATATTTTCACTACATTTTTATGATCATAAAATGATTTTTTTTTCATACTATAATCTATTTTCACTATTTTTAAATAATGATATTTTTTAGCATCACTCTTTTTAAATAACAAAAATGAAGTCGAAGAGTAGAGACTTGAAGGAGATGATCAGAGAATGCGTTAAAAGTGTAATATACGGAAGAGTAATACGTTTCCGTTTGGAATAAGCATGCATACAATTTATTTTGAAAATTTGAGTATTGAATTTGTGACTTTTCTCTTTTAATGGTGGAAAATCTTTAATATTAATATGAAAATAATTTAAACAAAATCACAGCATTACTGATTCAGTGGGTCAATGGATTTTTTGGATTTGGGTTGAGTTTTGCCCGAAACTCGATTTTTTCTATGGATTTTTTATTTTGAAATCCATACACACCCAATAACCCGAACCAGCCCATTTTTTTTTTTAGATTAGGTGGGTTTGACCCGATTGAATGGGTTTGCCCAACCCATGTACACCCCTCACAAAGCCCCAAAAACACCTCACTTTATTATTGTTATTTTAACCAATAATCACTCATTTTGACATTTTGACCCCACATGAAATTTAAAAGTGTCCCTACAATCACTCTAATTTCTTTTGTCAATGATAAAAATAAAAAATAAAAAAATTGAAATTATGAATTTATGATTAAGAACCACCTTAAATCATTATATTGATGACATGAGAAAGAACAATTGAGAATTATAGGTGTCTAGAAATTTTGTGCTACTATTTTCAACTCCCGCAAACTGAACAAAATAGAAAAGTGGAAACTACCTTACAATTTTATTTACCGGTGTGGGGATAAAATTTAGCCTAAAAATAAGAAAGAACTACACATTTGTCTACGTAAACTTCACAAAGGTGGCAGAATTCGGTGTGCAAAGCATGACATTAGTTCTTTGCAACACCGAATTAATGTCATATGGTCTAAAATTAGTTGAATTCCAATTTTTTTATTTATATTCTCAACTTTTTAATTTATACATGTGTGTTTGTATTTTGCAGGTTGATCATTGGAACGGTCAAAAAAGTAGTCGAAGATAGAAATTGAAATTTATCATGGTATCTCAATTAATTGTAATGCAACTATTTGATTCAATCCCCTCTTGAATTATCATTCACCGATTGTATTTAATATCCTCTTTTGATTTTCACATTTGGTACCACATAGGATTTATCTTGAACATTTTTTTTTTGTAAAAAACAAAATAAATAGAGTAATTTTTATTCAATTTCTTTTTTGTATGGAATTTTGATTTAATGTCAATCATGTTTAGGATTTTTTATAATCTTCTAATTTTTCTATGCAAAATTAGTAGTATGGTAGCGACATTGAGCATATGGTACTGTACCGGCTAAAATAATTCAGGCCCAATTAACAAGAGGCCCAATTTGCCATAACCCAACTCGCCATATCAGGCCCATATCGCCATCTGCACGTGCCCTTCACATGGGCCACGATCTCCTCCCAACACTGCCTACCACGCATTAAAAACGTGGGCAAATGACGGTTACAAGGGGTGGCACAAAATACACCCCCCCATTCTCCCTCACAAGGGATCATGGGGCCTATGGATAACCGTCACACACTCCACTACCTGGGGAGAGATCATGGGATCATGGGAAAAACGGAAACTGCTTTCCTAGCTCTATAAATACAACCCCCAAAGCAAAATTAAAAAGTTAAGCAATATCTCCATATCACACTATTGCATAATCATAGCATTTAGCAAATATATACCCCCTAGTGTTCTATCAGGAACATTTGGCGCCCACCGTGGGGCCTTGGTAAAACATTTCCCAGGCCTCAAGTCATAAACAAGAGAAATCAGCAGCTATGGCCGGAGGAACTCCTAACAACGACGGCCAACAGCAAGCTAACTTACAATTAGCAATCAACGAGATATGTCGCCTCCAAGCGGAGGTCGCCGAAATTCAGAAAGAAAAGGCAGAAGAGATAGCCAGAACGGAAGAAGAAGAAGAGAACATCGAAGTCTCGCAACCCCTCGCTCAACAAATGTGGGATGCTCAGGTTCCACCAAACTTCAAAATCCCACAACTTCCAAGCTTCGACGGAAAGAGCGATCCACTGGAGCACCTCATGGCAGTAGGCACTCAAACCGCCATCCTCGGAGCAGAGGAACATTTGAAGTGCAAGCTGCTATCAAGCACGTTCAAGGATGCTGCCTTGCGTTGGTACATGAACCTCCCCAAAAATTCGATAACAGGGTACCAAGATTTTCACCGAAAACTCATCCATCAGTTTTCAGGGAGCAAGCACATACAAGTAACCGCCACGAATATGTTCAGCCTAAGGCAGAAGAGCTCAGAAACCCTCGGGAAATATCTGGCAAGGTTCAACGAAGCCACCATTACGGTTTCAAATCCAAATCAGGAGATGTTTGTGGCCGCCTTTCATAACGGACTACGCGCAGGACATTTCAACGAATCATTAGCTCAGAAGCCCGCCGAAACCATGTAGGAGGTAATGAAGCGGGCTGAATGTTATATCAAGGGCGAGGAAAGCAATGCAGAGAAGCGATCAAGAGACCACAAGGAGCGAGCCCCGGAGTCTGGAGGCAACAGGTACCCAGACTACCAAAGGCGACGTTGGCCAAACAAAGACCATAGAGCTCAGCGGAGCAACGGAGGCTCGTATTACCCTCAAAAAAGGACATTCAAGCCTTTCGAAGAATATGCATCACTCAACAGAGCCAGAGTTCATATCCTCGACGAGATCCTGCAGGCAGGATTAGCGAAACACCCACCTCCCCCATATCGCCATTACACCATGGGGCAAAATGAGAACGAATATTGCCATTACCATCGTTGCAGAGGCCACGATACGGAGAAATGTTTTCGCCTCAAAGATTTTATCGAAGAGCTAATAAGGAGCGGACATCGTAAAAAATTCATAGAGAGGGCGGCACAGGAGAACAAGGCGAGGCAGAGATCGCCAAGATCACCACGTAACCCACCGACGGAAGATGCAAGGGAAAAGGATCAGCCCAGAATTGTCGTAAACACCATCGCTGGTGGATTCGCCGGTGGCGGAAACTCGAACAACGCCAGAAAACGCTATGTTAAGAATTCTGAAAGGGAGTGGGGCGTGATAGGGCACGTATCTTTCCCCCCAGCCCTAGACTTGTCCTTCTCGTCGAAGGACGCCACGGATATTGCCCCACACGATGATAATCCTCTCGTCATACAAGTGCAAATCCTTAATTGTGACGTAAAACGAGTACTAATCGACTCAGGAAGCTCGGCAGATATAATGTATTGGGACGCATTTAAGGCGATGCAATTGGCTGGCGAACAGCTCAAACCCTACCACGGTACCCTAGTAGGGTTCACCGACGACCAAGCAGAGGTAATGGGATACATCACCTAGTTGACAACTTTCAGAGTGAAGGAAAGTGCAAAGACAATTAAGGTAAGGTACTTAGTAGTAAGGACCCCTTACGCATCATACAATATAATCATAGGAAGGCCAGCGTTCAACGCACTTGGTGCAGCAATGTCCACATTATACCTCGCCATAAAATACCCTTTGGACAACGGTGGAGTAGGAACGATAAGAGGCGACCAAATCTTGGCACGACAATGCTATGAGTCAAGCCTCAAGATAAAGAAAAGAGAGATAAGCAGGCATAGTGTAAACAACACCAACACACATGAAGCAGCAAAGCTTGACCCAAGAGAAGATTTCTAGGAAAGAAGAGTCAGCCTCATCGAAGAGTTGGAGGAGATCTAGATAGGCAAAGAACAACACCAAACAACCAGTATTGGTACCGCCATGGGCGAGGAGGAAAGAAAGGATGTTCTCGCAATCCTAAGAGAAAACGTGAATCTCTTCGCCTGGAAGCCAGAAGACATGCCAGGGATCGACGAAACCGTAATCACCCACACACTAGTTATTGCAAGCAACGCCAAACCAGTGGTGCAGAGAAAAAGAAAGCAGGGAGAAGAAAGAAGAGCAGCAGTAGACGAGGAAGTGGCGAAATTGATGAAGGCCCAGTTCATCGAGGAAATCAAATACCCGGAGTGGCTCGCTAATGTAGTCATGGTAAAGAAAAGCAACGGAAAATTGAGGATGTGCGTAGATTTCACTGACCTCAATAAAGCTTGCCCCAAGGATCCTTATCCCCTGCCCAGCATCGACAAACTCATTGACGGGGCCTCAGGGTACAAAACCCTTAGCTTTATGGACGCATACTCCGGTTACAACTAGATCAAGATGAATGCAGCTGACGCACCAAGTACTGCCTTCATGACAAACACCTGCAATTACTTCTACAGAGTCATGCCTTTTGGCCTCAAAAATGCAGGCGCTACCTACTAGCGCCTAATGGACAGGGTATTTGCACAGCAAATTGGAAGAAACTTGGAGGTATACATTGACGACATGGTGGTCAAGACCCCAGAAGAAGGAAATCACAGCAAAGACCTTGCCGAGATCTTGTCTTCAGTTAGAAAGTATAACATGAGGCTCAACCCAGCAAAATGTTCTTTTAGCGTTCAAGCTGGAAAGTTCTTAGGGTTCATGCTGACAAGGCGCGGGATAGAAGCGAACCCAGAAAAATGTCAAGCGATAATAAACATGCAGAGCCCGACATTGATAAAGGAAGTACAACAGTTAACGGGGCGAATAGCGGCACTGTCCAGGTTCCTATCATGCGCCGGAGAAAGATCCTGTCATTTCTTTACAGCACTTAAGAAAGGAGAGAGGTTTACATGGACGGAACAATGTGAAGAGGCTTTCGGCAAATTAAAAGAATTCTTGGCGTCGCCACCAGTGTTAGCACGCCCCCAGCAGGGCGTACCCCTGTTGCTATACCTCGCAGTATCAGACAACGCCTTAAGTTCTGCCTTGGTACAAGAGATAGAGGGCGAGGAAAGACCCGTTTATTTTGTTAGCAGGACACTCAGAGGAGCAAAGCTAAGATATCAGAAGCTCGAGAAGTTATCACTAGCAGTGGTGGTAACAACAAGGAGACTTCGCCAGTACTTTCAAAGCCACAAGGTAATAGTCAAGACAGATTATCCCATCAAACAGGTACTCAAGAAGCCGGATTTAGCAGGGCGAATGGTGGCGTGGTCGATTGAGTTGTCAGAGTTTGACATGACATTTTCGCCAAGGGGGAGCATCAAGTCACATATACTAGCAGACTTCGTCCTCGAGATGACCTCCCCCCCAGAAGAGGAAGACAATCTACCATTGACTCTCTCAGTAGATGGCGCCTCAAACATAAGAGGAAGCGGCGCGGGCGTAGTCCTGGAAGGACCCGATGGAGTACTCATAGAGCAATCACTACGTTTCGCCTTTAAGGCGAGCAACAACCAAGCTGAATATGAGGCTCTTATAGCAGGAATGAAGCTAGCAAGGGAGATGGAAGTCACAGATCTACGAGCAAAAAGCGACTCGCAGCTAGTAACCAACCAAGTATCTGGAGAATATCAAACAAAAGACCCACAGTTAGTCAAATACCTAGAGAAAGTACAAAGCCTGGCTTCGCAATTTAAACGTTTTGAACTCATATACGTACCAAGGGAGCAGAACGCCAGGGCGGACCTTCTGTCCAAACTGGCCAGCACCAAAAAGTCGGGGAACAACAGAACCGTCATACAGGAAACAATAGCTAAACCAAGTGCGGAAACCGCCGAAATACTTATGATGGTGGAAGGCAGCAATTGGCGATACCCTTTGATCAGATACCTACAGGACGAGGTTTTACCAGAAGAGAAGGAGGAAGCAGCAAGGCTAAAAAGAACAGCAACCCACTATGCCATGTTAGGTGATAAGTTGTACAAAAGGGGATTTTCAACCCCATTACTACTGTGTGTGGGCGAGCTGGGATCTCGGAGAATCGTGAAGGAAATACATGACGGGTCATGTGGAAACCATATTGGTGGAAGATCGCTAGCAGGGAAGGTCATAAGAGCAGGATTCTTTTGGCCAACAATCCTCGAACACGCAAAGAGCTACGTTCGAGCGTGCGATAAATGTCAGAGATACGCTGAGCTGCACCACGCCCCGGGCGAACCTTTGAAAACGGTAATGTCCCCATGGCCATTTTACATGTGGGGAGTCGATATCTTAGGACCATTCCTTGTCTCACAAGGCCAGGTCAAGTTCTTGCTAGTAGCGGTGGATTACTTCACCAAATGGATCGAGGCGGAGCATGTAGCTACAATATCAGCAGAAAAGGTAATAAGTTTTTATTGGAAGAAAATTATATGCAGGTTTGGGCTCCCCAACTTCATTGTCTCAGATAACGGGACCCAGTTCACCAGTGAGAAAGTCATCCAGTTCTGCGAAGGCTATGGCATAAGGAACACCTTTGTCTCGGTTGAACATCCTCAAGCGAATGGACAGGCGGAATCAGCAAACAAAGTGATCTTGAAGGCTATAAAAAGAAAGCTAGAGAGGAGAGACAAGAATTGGGCTGAACCACTGACAGCAATCCTCTGGACCTACAACACAACAGTCCAGTCATCCACCGGCGAGACCCCATTCAAAATGGTCTATGGAACAGATGTCATGATACCAGTGGAAATAGATCCCCCAAGCTGGAGGCGAGAAACAATAACAGCAACAGAGAACAAAATGGCGCTCAAAGAAAACCTAGACTTGCTAGAAGATGTGAGAGAAGCGGCACACTTCAGAGAGTTTGCAATGAAGCAAAGAGTTTCGCGAAAATACAACACAAGGGTGATGCCCAGGAATTTCGTTGAGGGCGACCTGGTACTGAAACGTCCAATGGGCAAGGACAAGGGAGGAAAGCTCGCCCCAAACTGGGAAGGACCGTTCAGAATATGGGAAGCATTCGGAGGAGGAGCATATAGGCTGGAAACATTAAAGGGCGAGGCGATGCCCAGGACGTGGAACGTGTCAAACCTCAGGTTCTACTATAGTTGAACCATAAGAACAACAGTAGCGTACGCGTAGCATAGTTTATCATTTGTCTTTCATTTTCTTTAAGTTATTTTTGTCATGTACTCGATCTGAACCAATTCTATTAATAAAAGGGGCGATAGGACACTCTTTTCTCCTGCAAGGGCAGAAATTTTTATCGAGGCCTATCGTCTGTTTCAAAATCTTCTTGCTTCTTAGAAACGCTGTAGCAAAGAAACGTAAATATATGATGGCGATTCCCTAAAAGGTTGAAATCCGTAAGTTATTTGAAATCGCCATATAAGACTAAGGCTTTGGCGAAGTAAAAATCATAAAGGCCATCATATAAGACTAAGGCGTTGATGTGCAAAGTTATTTGAAATCGCCATATAAGACTAAGGCTTTGGCGAAGTAAAAATCATAAAGGCCATCATATAAGACTAAGGCGTTGATGTGCAAAGTTATTTGAAATCGCCATATAAGACTAAGGCTTTGGCGAAGTAAAAATCATAAAGGCCATCATATAAGACTAAGGCGTTGATGTGCAAAGTTATTTGAAATCGCCATATAAGACTAAGGCTTTGGCGAAGTAAAAATCATAAAGGCCATCATATAAGACTAAGGCGTTGATGTGCAAAATTATTTGAAATCGCCATATAAGACTAAGGCTTTGGCGAAGTAAAAATCATAAAGGCCATCATATAAGACTAAGGCGTTGATGTGCAAAGTTATTTGAAATCGCCATATAAGACTAAGGCTTTGGCGAGGTAAAGCTCTAGAGTTCGGACATACGAAAATAAAAGCTACATCGTCACAGAAACACAAAGACAAAAGCAATTTTATTAAGAAGCCATAAGAGGCAAGAAACAGTACATCACGCCCAGAGGCTTGCATCAAAAATGAAAATAAAAAACAAACACAAAAACAAAAAGAGGATAAGAAGCCTAGAGACGTCGTTTGGGGGCTTTCCGGCCCAAAGGTCGAGATTCTATCTCCTTAGACTCCACCGTAACTTGTGATTCCCCCTCCACAGTAATTCGCGAGCCACCATCTTCTTCAGAAGTATAACCACTAGGATAAAACTCCTGGGGATTATAAGTCTTCAAAAACTCAGCGTAATCCGCATCGATGTCGTCAGAACTGGAAGAATCTTGCGGAAGTGGCAGATTTTTCGACTTAGCCTTCTTGGGGTCTTGCACACGAACAGTTTGAGACGTCGACCCCTCCGTTTTCTTCTTACCCTTCTGGGTCTTCAAATCCGCGGCAGTACTTCTCCTTGAACTTTTTCTAGCCATCTTGAAGTTATGAGCGACTGCTAAGAAAAAGAAGGCTCTTATTTATAGGCCAACGCTCCAAAACCTAAACGGAGTAACTGAACCCGCATTAAATGCGGATAGCGGTTGCAACCACCCATTTATTGAAGTGCTTATATCGAGGGCAAAAAGAACAGGATAGACACTAAACACGTTTGACCAAGTAACGGAAAAGGAGAAAGTCAAGGATCGCGACCACCAAACAATATTTTATTAAACTATCCACTTAGTAGCAAAACATATTCATGGGGCGAAGCAAATCACAACATTCATTTATGGCGAAATAAAAGGGCGAGACCCCAGTCAAAAACAAATGATTATAAATAGCGAAGATTCCATACACAGACAAATGAGTATATCAAACGAAATGTAGGAAAGCAAGAATTCATCGTCATTAAAATCCAAGTACATCATGTTACAAAATCTCCCAAAAAAGGGGAAGGCCAAAATACATCGATAATATTACAAAAGATAAGCGAACAAATACGGAAATAAAAGTACAATCTTAGGCAGGAATGCGGGACACCGGCTTTCCATCTTCAATCTTCTTGAGAAAGTCCGCCTGGGCAAGAACATCGCCATCAATGTCAGGGAACAATACTCGAACCTGCTCTATCGCAGCTTGAAAGCCAGCCACAAACTTGCTGGCCATATCGTCTTTCAGCTCATCATTCTCCGCCTCCAGATCCTTCAAGTCGTCATCCAGTCTCTCCGTCGCCGCATGAAGTTTGGACATTTCATCATCCCGCCTAGTAGCATCTTTCCAAATCTTCACCAGCGCCACAATCATAGCATTACGAGCTGTGGTTAAATTCCTTTTCTCCTTCCTTAGAGCAGAGCTTTTCTTCTTCTCATTCGCCAAGCTCTTGTTAAAACCAGCCTGACTCTTTGCCAGCTGATTAGCTAGATCCTTCTCCAAATCCTCCTTGGCGGCGCCTACCTCCTTCTCCAACCTCTCAGAAGCCTCTTTCTCTTGTCGGGCGTACACCATTTGGTTCAGCGCCAGGCACTTCAAGCCGGTTCCAGCGGCGAGCTTTCAGAGCTCCTCCAAACTCAGTGCGTCAAGACGAGACGTGCAACCCTTCAGGTTGTCCGCAACAAAAGCTATGGGATCGAAATCCTCATTCCAAGTTGGGAGCGGTTCACGCCTAGAGGTCTCCCCCTCTGCCGCGACGGATTCTACCACGTCGCCCTTTAACTCATCCGAATTCACAGTAGACGCAACATGCCGCCTGGTAGTCCTTCCGCCTTTAGCCACCAGGAAGAGGTATCTCCTCTTGATCTTCGTCACCACCACCATCATCAATATTCTCCACATCATCATCAAGCTTAGCGGCTTTGTGGGAGGGGGAGGTGGTCTCAGTCTTTTGCCCCCTCTTCGTACCTCTACCCCCAGCCTTGCTCGCTACAATCACTTGCGAGAGGGGGTCCACGCTAGAACCAGGGGCTTCCATCTTCTTCTTCGCCCTAGCCAGATAAGAGGCGAACTCATCTTCAGAAATGGTCTTCATTTTTCCTGCAAAAAGCAATGGAAGCGTTAGCATGAGACTCAAAAAATTGCATAAAGATAAACACGTAAAGATAGCAAATCAATACTTACTCAGATATTCAACAACCCCATGGGGTTTGGTCTCAAGACCTACAAGTTCTTTCGTGCTGAGCACGTCAAAGGAGTTAAGAAACGCAACCGTCTCCATCTCAAAAGAAGACAAATTGTCAACATCAGGGCCTTTGATCAACCTAGGGTTGGGGGACCAGTAAAATGGGAATAAGGGAGTCCCGTCGCTATCATACATCACATCTTGACAGTTAGGGCCACCGCGAACTCTATAAAAAGAATCTTGGTAATGCTTAAAGTTGTTGGCATATAAGGCGAAGAGGGCCCTATGAGGCAGTGCGCATAAGGACACCTGACGATCAGCGGTAAAACTCTTAATATGATAAAAAGAAAAGAAAACGCTTATGCTGGGCGTCAAGCCCAAAACAAGACAAATGATCTGATAGGCTTTAGCAAAGCCCCAACTATTAGGGTGTAACTGAATAGGGGCGACGTTCAATGTGTGAAGAAGGGATACTTCAAAAGGGGTGAAAGGAAACCATAGGTTGAAAGTTTGTACAACCACTCCGTACATCAAAAAATAGTGGGGTGGCTCAAGGTTAACTGTAGTGGCGAGGTCATTGATGTCTACAGGCTCGACAATGACGTCGCATTCTTTTCCGGAGCCAGACAGTTTAATGGCCCCCCTAAGAGTTCGAATGTTATCTTGAGAATGGAACTTTGATCTGGTAAGCATCGTAGCAGCAGAAGGATCTAAAATCGCCAACTCCTTTCCCGAGAGAGATGGACGCGAGATTTTGATAGGCACCAACTCTTTTCCTGTGAAAGACGAACGCGGGATTATTACACAGTCGCTATCACTACTACTACTACTGGAGGAATCGCTATCACTCTCGATAACTGGGAGATTAAGCATCTCCGTGAAATACTTGTCTTCATCAAACGACTCATCCCACCTAATACTATGAAAGTATATTTGGCGCTCAGTGGCGGATCCCAAAGGAGGAATCGAAGTAAAACCCCCTTCATCGTTTAGGTCACGAAGTATAACCATGGCGGACGGAAGAAAAAATAAAAAGAGAAGGTACAGGGAGAAGGAACTTATACCTCAGAGATGCAAGAAAGCACTTGAATTAAGGACGATCCACAATCAAAGAGTTTACGCGAAGTAAGAAGACAACAATGCAATGGAAAGAATGAAGTAAAGGGACGTGAAGTATAGCGCATATAAAGGCATAAGAAACCGTTCGTTTGCCCAAAAAATAAAAGGAACTGAACCGTTCCAATACCCATTGGATAATAGCGTGAATTCGGACACGCTACTGACACGTGTCTCAAAACCAGGCAAAAGAGAAAACATGGAGAGTGACACCACAGATCAACTTTTATTCATCATCAAATATTATTTATTGTTACAAATGCTCAAAACATACATAGAGAAGGAGGGAAAAAAGCCCTAAAAACAACTAAATTAAGCAACACACAAATTGAGAAAATATATAGGCTAAGCCTGGCTGGCGGCCTCCCTAGCTCTATCCCAAAGTTCGTCAATCTTCTGGCGGCATTCACGGGCGATCTCCAAGTCGCCGTGGACATTAGCGGCATTTTCGCCTTGAACCCTCAGGCGATTCTGCAGTTCCAACAGTGTACGACGCTTTTCCAGTAGCCTCGTTATGTCATCCTTGATATCCTTCTTTAGCTTGCGCTTCTTCGCCTCTAGCTGGTCAATTTCCGCCCTCAATTTAGCGAGCTGATGTTGGAGATTATCTTCCTCATCAAAGCAAACCGCCTGGTTGCTCTCGTACATACGCATGCCTTCTTTCACGAGCCACATCTCATCAAAAATCGCGGCATTAGTTCTTTGGCTATGACAACGTGATTCTTCCACCGCCATAATGAAAGGAAAATCCTTGATCATCCGATCCCGTAACGCCAACAGGCAGCCAAGGAATTCATGCTGAGGCGGAGTGAGTCGCCATGAATAGTCGCGCAGGTTTGTCACCACTGAGGCGAAATCCTCGTAGTCATCCATTAAATCTTCTGGGTCTCGCAGGAGCAAGGACCTCAGTTCATCAATTAGGGAAGCTACGGAAGCAGCCATGAGCAGGAAAGGGTTAAAATGAAAGATGAAGCTATGAGCACCTCCCCTTATAAAGGATAGGAACGGTAACGCCTGTTCCTACGAAAAAGGAGGGATTATCGGATGTATGAATCTCAGAGACGTTACTCCATCCACAAAAGTTATGCGTAAAAGCGCCTGAAGAATAGAACTAGCTCAACAAACGTAAGCTTATCAACACTACGCCTCCTCAGAGCCTTGTGCTTGGGGGGCTGTGTACCGGCTAAAATAATTCAGGCCCAATTAACAAGAGGCCCAATTTGCCATAACCCAACTCGCCATATCAGGCCCATATTGCCATCTGCACGTGCCCTCCACATGGGCCACGATCTCCTCCCAACACTGCCTACCACGCATTAAAAACGTGGGAAAATGACGGTTACAAGGGGTGGCACCAAATACACCCCCCCCCCCCATTCTCCCTCACGAGGTATCATGGGGCCTATGGATAACCGTCACACACTCCACTACCTGGGGAGAGATCATGGGATCATGGGAAAAACGGAAACTGCTTTCCTAGCTCTATAAATACAACCCTAAAGCAAAATTAAAAAGTTAAGCAATATCTCCATATCACACCATTGCATAATCATAGCATTTAGCAAATATATACCCCCTAGTGTTCTATCAGGAATAGGTATCAAACTCTGTCATAAACTAATGTGTAGATTTACAACTCACTGATGCTGAGATTTACAATTTCACATTATGTGAGATTGAAAATCTATTGCAAGCTAACAGGAGGACACTCAAGGATTTCAAGCCAATTCCTTATCCAAAAAACTATGTTAAAAACCATGTTGGTAACAAGTTGATCTATGATGAGCTTAATTATGATAAGCAACTACTTCATCGCGAATATCTACAACTGCATTCATCTTTGACTGGTACCACTCTTACCTAATGACTATAATTATATCAACAATTTGTACTCATATTTTGTGACTATTAATTTTTGAAATCTAATTGAATATAGTTGATCAAGAAGATATTTTCAACACAATCATAAAAGTTGTACGATCAGAAAAAGGTGGGGTTTTTTTCTTACATGGCTATGGAGGTACCGATAAAACTTTTATGTGGAGAACTCTAGCTTCAGCCTTAAGATCCAAGGGTCAAATTGTCTTAAGAGTTGCATCAAGCGGCATTGCATCATTATTGTTACCCGGTGGAAGGACCGCTCATTCCAAGTTCAAAATTCCGGTTCCAACATTAGAGAATTCAACATGTAACATTGATGGTGAGAGTGACCATTCTGAATTGTTAAGACAAGCAAAGTTGGTCATATGGGATGAAGCTCCAATGTGTCACAAGTTTTGTTTTGAAGCTCTTGATCGTACTCTTAAAGATGTCGTTAACAAAAAAAGCAACAGTCGCTATATTTTTGGAGGAAAAGTTGTTGTATTTGGAGGCGATTTTCGACAAATTCTTCCAGTGGTTCCCCGAGGCAGCCAATCAGACATTGTTCACTCTTCAATTAATGCTTCTCACATTTGGGATCATTGCAAAGTTTTGACTTTGACAAAAAATATGAGACTGCAAAATGGTACCAATGAAGCAGAGGCAAAGGAGAAAGAAGAATTTGCAAACTGGATACTTAAGATTGGAGAAGGGAAGCTCTCAGAACCTAACGATGGTCATGCTGATATCAAAATACCAGAGGAACTCTTGATACCAAAATCAGACAACCCAATCAAATCAATTGTTGATAGCACTTACCCTGAATTGTTACATAACTATAAAAATGTGAAGTTCCTTGAATCAAGAGCTATATTAGCTTCAACAATTGAAACAGTGGATGAAATCAACAATTATGTGCTTCAGCTAATTTCTAGTAACTTAATATCAATTTTTAATTTACTATTCGAAATTTCCATTAAAAATCAACTAATATGTATATCCTGCATAAAAAAAATTTGCAGGTCAAGAAAGAGAATAACTCAGTTCAAACTGTATTGATCGATCTGATGTAAATGACCCAGGAATTTATGAAACCCTCACAACTGAATTTTTAAGCTCCCTTAGAACTTCAAGTCTGCCAAACCATAGCATCAAGTTGAAAATAGGAACACATGTGATGCTGATGAGAAATTTAGACCAATCTGAGGGATTGTGTAATGGAACAAGGATAATCATAACCAAGATGGAAACTTATGTTCTTGAAGCTAAAATCATGTCAGGAAAATGCGAGGGTAATGTGGTATATATTCCTCGAATGGACTGTTCTCCGTCACAGTCGCCATGGCCATTTAAATTATCAAGGAGACAATTTCCTATTATAGTTTGCTATGCAATGACAATAAACAAATCACAAGGACAGTCTCTTGATAGTGTGGGGTTATATTTACCAAAATCAGTGTTCAGCCATGGCCAACTATATGTGGCAGTGTCAAGAGTCACAAGCAAAACGGGTTTGAAGATAATGATCTGTAATGAAGAACCAGAGCAAGCTAACATGACAACCAATGTTGCCTTCAAGGAAGTTTTCCATAATGTATAAGTTATTGCATAATAGATGCTTTTTTTATATGATTGAATCTTTTTGAACTACTCAACGATTCCTCATTAATATCATATTTCAATCTATATTTTGTAATCTAATTATTGTCTTCTAAATCAATTTGTAATGATAATATTCTTGGAATATAAGGACAAATTACTATAATCCGTTTTACTTTTGACAGTAGTACTAATATTTTTCTAACTATGATAATGCTAACATATGGACAAATCAATGTACAGTAAATATATTAAAATTCTAATAAATTTAAACAGAATCTTACTATATAAATAAAGATTACAAAGAATTTTATTTTCTCACCTCACTTGTCAAAGATGAACACTTGCTACGACTTGGAATACCTACCATCATTAGGAACTTTCACTACTATCTGGATAAAAAACAAGGTGATTAAATATACAACTAATATTCATATTTCGTTTTCGAAATTCAATTTATATTTTTTATGCAACCAATATCATTATTTCAATTATTATAGATCTACGGAGAAGTTGATCCAGCCTTCTATGGAAAATTCCAACATGCACTAGGAGAAGAATGGAACATCTTTGACATCAAAAAAACACATTCTGTCAAGTTCAATAAGGATTTGATCTTCCCATTACTCAAAGAAGGATGGAGTACTATGAAAGATGCCTTTGGATTTACAGATTTCCAAGAGATTACTTTATCTTATATTGGAAAGGATAATTTCCTTCTAATATCAAGTAAACCACTTAAAGATCTTGATGATATTCCACTATATCACAGCCGTGCGATCAAATTTGGTTACACCAACAAATATCTCATTCGACTCTCCACTGAAAACATCAACAAACCATATTTGGTAATACCATATTGTAATTTATATTTTTCTAATTTTACTGTAATTAACAATTTTATTACCCCAACTATTTTTCATAAACTTATGTTTCAGAACATCTTTGGTGCATTTGAAGGCTTTGTCAGGTTTTACGATTTCAAATTCCTAACCGTCTGCTGTGATAATGGGAGTAAAACTACTTTCAAAATTGCTTCAACAGAACTTCCATTCAAAACTACATCAATTGGATTAGGCTAGAATATCTTTTGTAGAAACAACGATTTTCAACCTGGTGATGTGCTTATTTTAAATTTCGAGTTCCAACTCAGTTTAATGTTGTTCATGTCTTCAATGTAGTTCTTCCAACATCAATTTAAGTTTATAACTTACCCAGTTAATATCCTAAATAATTGTAATGGATTGTACTATCTTAAGGTAAGATATTAATTGTTGATTAATGTCTAATTGTTGCAATCAGTATAATTATTGTATTTGCAAATTAACATATATATGTTATTAATTAACCAAACTAATCATAACATCACATCTACAACCAAATGGTTCATAACAAGATAACATGATATTTTCCAACTAAGCACACAAATCCACAATAAAAATATGAAATCATCATACATAGGATTCTCAAATTTACATTGCAAAGGACACACATTTCATTATGTTACAAAATATGTATTATTTGCAATGCATATTGAGAAATCTTATATTGAACTTCAACAAAATTTGAATGATTATGATAATTGATAACCTAAACTTATTGTTGTTCGTAGAAAATATATAGATGACTATGCTTTTTATAGACATATACGAATACATTGGATTCCATTACTTACTAATTTTTATTTATTTTAAAATTTATTTATCAATTATCATAATCAATAATACACCGGATCCAACATGGACACTGAGACGACGACACTAATCATAATTTGAGAAAATAACAAAAATTAAATGTTATCATAAGTGTCGCTGTCGGTGTCAGACACAAACACGAACACATGTAGGTTAAGGACAAAGCTAATCCAATATTTGTCCATGCTTCTTGTACCAAAATCATAGAAAAATAATTCAAAAATTAATAACACCTATGCTTATGCGTTATAGTATAATAAATATCTAAACTTCCCTTTTCAAAAATTAATTAATATTATAAATATTAAAAGTACATTATAGCATAGCATGTGAATCTTATAGCATAGCATGTGAATCTTATTCAGACTTATCATCTACTCCTTTTAGATGCCTACTTAAATTATATATTTTAAATACGTTTGTATACTCTCCATTCCAAAATGTAAGTCATTGACGGTGTAAAAAAATGTATTAATCAATAATTACAATATATATGTTTTTCTACAAAAAATCTATTATCAATTATTAATTATAATTGTCCCTCTTTAATTATATCAAATATAAAATTGAAATAATTTTAAAAAAAATAATAATTTGATTCTTAAATTGTTTTTCGGATGAGTATTTATTATTTAACCAAACATTCAATTTAATATTATAACCAAGTTAATAAATAAATATATGGAATAAGTTTAAAAAAAATTAATTAATACAAAAGAAACAAAAAAATCAACTACTACTTAATATATTTCAAGAATATAGCAGAAATTCCTGATGCTTCCTCTACAAACGTAAGAAAATGGGTAAAACTTTCTAATGACTAATCACATCACTAGGATACTAGCAAACATGGTATAATATATTTCAATTGATGATAAAATATCATATGTATTTAATTATACTGTCACGAATTTATAATGTGGTCTTAAATGAACAATAATATTTTAATCGTTACAAAGTTAAATTAATATATACCAAGTTATATTGAAATTTTTAATGTTAAATTTGATCTTAAAAATTAAACTTACGTCTTTATATATTAAAATTCGTTTTTACATTTTTATTACTATGTGAATGTTTGGTTCTGCGGTGACGATAATTGATTATGATATAATTGATTCTGTAAATTTTTTTCTGGCCAAAATCGTTTTTAAGTTAAAGTACTTTATTTTTTATATATTCATGTAAAAAATTGATGAACATAAATTTTTAGTGTCAAAATCAATTTTGTAATCAATTCTACTTGCGATAAACCAAATAAGTTAAAATCAATTCTACACGTCCAAAATCAATTCTGCCTACTCCAAAAGTGAAACCCAAAACACAAATGTCACATTACTTGTCTTCACAACATATATGTTATTCATTTCCACGTGATTGTTTGCATATTAAAATATACTTATAATATTGCATCAATAATTCCCCTTCTATAAATTCAAACTTCCATAAAACATATAACTCATAACTTAATTTGAACATTTCAGCATGAGTATATACGATGACTTTATTAATAAAGAGCCACTTGCAACTTTTTCCATTGTGAAACTATCTGATCAGGTTCACTTTTATTATTCTTAATTTTTTTTTGTTCAGGAATTATTCATACTTATTATTGTGAATTTAAATGAATCACTTATACTATAATATAAATTATTTGGACTAATACTTGTCATTATGTTTCAGCTCTTTCCTGAAATTGAACAACAATTCATCAACCACCACTTCGGTAGGATTAAAAAAAATGGCATGTCATTAACGAAGCAGGAAACTCGATTGACTTGACCTTCAACAATCATTATGAACTTCCTCTAATTAAAAAGGGGCGGAATCAATTCAAAACTGGAAATAACCTACCTGATAATGCTGAGATAGTACTCAACTGCTACGGTCCACGTTTTTTCATTCTAAAATCATGGAAACAAATCAACAACCCAAATGAAATACCAAGTTTCAATAGCAGAAGTGTTGACCCGACATTGACAAGTTTTTTTGACATTCAACTTAATGCAGACACTATTTTATCCAATGAATTGGTTGAGTTTTTTTACACAAATTCATCTTTATTATAAAATTTCATTTGTAAATTAACACACTTCATTTATTAATAGATTTAAATTTAATTTTCAGATATTACCAGTGTCATTCGCAAATTTCCTGAAGACAAATTTGCTTTATAACTTGACCCTTTGCACAGACGACGGCTCAAAGGAAAATTTGAAAGTTATTAACATTGGAGTTGTAACATTCCACATTCTAAATTACCTAATTAATTTTAATTAGAGCTTTTACCTAATTTTCTAAATTAATTAGTGGTGTTGATTAATTAAAGATCATGAGATTAAGGTGTTATACTATTATTTCTAAATGATTTAATCACCACAAGAAATTCAAAACTTCCCTCCTCCACCTCTTCTCCCTCTCTCACGTGTCACTCTCTCCCTCACTTAGTCTTGACTCACAATTCCACTCACTTCCCATCCACTAATTAAGCATGCATAGACCAAGACTTGATCTTTTCAAAACTTCAGAAAATCTGAAGGCTTCACCCTCATGTCTCTTCCTCCCACGCCAACTACAACATGCAAACAAACTATCATTCTTCCCAACAATGTCACATGAAGCAAAACTCCAATTTCCTTCATTTTTCCAACACCCACTCATTCACATGTGTAGAATCAGAACTTAGGAACATGAAAACCCCCTTCACCTGTTCATTCACGAGCTCAGCAACTCACAAACCACCAACACCTCAAAATTCACCAAAACCCCTTTACCAATTAAAATGCATGCATGAGTATCTTAGACCAAAGCAAATCTGTTTCTATTCAGACCCTAAGCACTATAAATACCTCCCTAACTTCAGAATCCAATCATCAATTCAACAGCATTTCACATTTCACAAATTCAAGTGTTAGAGCTTTCAAGTGTCAAGTTTCAAATTCTGTTCTGGGGGTTCGTGGGGCTAGCTGTGAGGTTCAGTAGCTGTTAGAAAGCTCATATTCAAGTTCAGAGCTTCAATTCCAGGTGGGTTCTTAAGTTTAGATAGTTAGTTTCCCAAAATTATAAAACTTTGCATGTTAACTTAAGATTAGGGAAATAGTTGTGTGAGAGGAATTAACTCCCAAATTCCTCTCCATTCTGTTCTATATTATATACATTGTGTAATGGCATGACTTAGAATGAGGATTGTAGGTGTTAAAACTGTTAAAATGTGATTTTTCGTAAAACAGGGCAGGTTCTGAGTGAACTCGCCACAGCGAGCTCAGGGCGAGCAATCATGGCGAGCTGGGTTCTTCAGGCTGATGAACCTCGCCCTGGCGAGTAACAGCTCGCCGGGCGAGCGGATTTGGTCAGGACCTAAATTCTCGCCATGGCGAGCTTCCCTTCGCTGCAGCGAGCTTACCCAGAATATGACCTGTAATAACTCGCCAGGCGAGTGACAACTCGCCAAGCGAGTTTGACAGAACAGCAGCTTTTCTACTTTTTGAAAATTAAACTTCAACACTCGTTTTAGATCCTCATTTGAGTTAATACACTTGCAGTAGCACAATTATATAATGTTATACAGTATGTTAAACACAGATAACCTTAGGGTATAATTTAGGGAATTTAGAAATGCATGTTCCCCCGGGACTTTGGTAAACTCATGGTAGAATAACTCAAATTAGTATCAGTCAATTAAGAGCGAATTATATCGCACTATGGACTCCCAATGGGATAATCCATTAGGTTATGACTATGTGAGCTTCATGCCGTGACCGAATCGGTTGACGGATATGGCAGGCCTCTGAGACCTGCTCACCTCAGAGTGTCCTAGTGTTAAAATGAATAAGATATACTTTCTGTGTTACACATTTATTTATGCTTATGATTCATGATAATATGATAGTATGTATGACTGATTAGGATTCCCCGGTGTAGTCACCTTAGGAGGGTAGTAGGACTCACTGAGGCTTAGTTGTCTCACCCCATTCCAAACAATTATTTTACAGATAAGCAGGTTGGTTAAGGTATGCTGATCGGTGTGCTTGCAGCTGTGCTTGAAGATGTCATTTCTTTCATGCATTTCTATTTGTTTGTGTTGTTTATCCTAAATCAATTAATGTTTTGTTGTTTCATTTCCGATATTTCCGCTGTATTTGGATCTTTGTTGTACTTAGCACCTGCGTGTGCTTGAACTTTTCAAGTTGTAATAATAATGACTCGGTATTCAATAATAATATTTCACGTTTTATTCTAGATTTAGACGTGGGGTGTTATAGGAGATGCATCTAACACTTCACTAGGACACACATGGAGAGAATTTTGCACTTCAAACTCTTTCAAACAAGGACATACTGTACGTTTCAAATTCCTCCTCGCAGAAATGAATGGAAAATGTCAAGTTTATAAATTGCCGAATTAAATTTTCGTTTCTTTGATGTAATCTTTCCTAAGTAACATTTCGTCTTCCGATGTTTTTATCTACAAGTTTTATTAATTGTTGTTTAATTAATGTACTTCCTCTTTATCTTAATGAATGAAATATTGTCTTAGTATATCCTTTTCCAATTTTTCAATTCGAACAAAACATTTAATAAATCAAATCTAAAAATTACATAACTTAATAACATTACAATATTAACCATACCACTTACATAAGAAGTTTTTAAATTTAATAAAACTACTTATAACAATACATATTATAGTACCGGAATTTAAAGGATATTTTAATAATTCAACAATAAATTAAAATAATAAAAATTAAACTATTACATATTGTAATGATAATCAAGCAGTTGGAACATTCCATATCAATCTATCAACCACAGCAACATGAACATTGTGAGGAATGATTATCAAGCATTAAGACAACCAACACAGTATCACCTTTCTTTAAATCCCGCGATCTTATATATTCATACCAACCTTTGCCAACATACATCTGTTTCAGATCACTCTTACTTAAATAAAGCTCACAACTTAATCTTGTCTTCATATCATGATCAATCAACATGATTTCAGTTTGATTCCTATTAAAAAATAAATCAGAATATCCTCCCGGTATTACCTGGACACAAATATGCATATCATTTTAATCTTCATTTGAAAATAAATAAAACATTATATTAATATTTAAATCATTTCACAATAAAAAACACATACCAAAATATTATTGCTATCAATTACTTCATATTCCCAATAACTCATTTCAGAATTGTCACCACAAATAACACCAGGGTAAGGAAAATGACCTTCAACATCATTAATTACTTCCCCATCACCCAATTCTTCCATTTCAAAGTTCCAAATTACACAAGGGATTTAATACGGAGAATAGACTCTCTCTACAATTTCTTCATACTATGTATATATAGCCAAACTTTATCATTTTGAACACCCAATATATTATTTAATACAATAAATGCATCATAAATATAATTAATGTTTTGCAGTAAATAAGTTTCAACCACTTTTTAAGTTGTCTAATCAAATAATAAAGTCATACTTATAAATCAAAATATCATCACATTAAAATTCAGCTACATTTAAATTCTTCAAATACATATTGAACTAATTAATACAAACTTTTAATCTTCTTCTAAAACTTCAAGTAGATATTGCTTCAAACTCTATGAACAACAGCAACCTTAAGAATTTCAGGATGATTTTCTCGAAGAATAAAGCCCAACGTATCTCCAACATTCAAATGTTGATCTCGAATGTATTGATACCACCCTTTACCAACATATATCTCTTTGATGTTCCTCTTACTAAAATACAGGTCACATTGATAAACATCATGAACATCATTATCAACCAGATTTATATGTAACTGATTTAAATCTTCAAAAACATTGGAATAAGCTCTTGGAATATGCTGCAAAATTTAATAATTCATGTTAAACATATATAAATAAATATACAATAATAATAACAAAAATACTACTTAAAAATTTATTACCAAAACATTCCTTAATTCATATGTTGCACGAGTTACTTTTAATTCCCAGTAATACATTAGAAGATTTTTACTTAAATATACACAAGGAAAAATACCACGGCCTTCCATAGATTATAAAACAAATATACACCTCATTATTATAACCATTCTTTAAAAGCTAACATCATATATATAAGCATTTATAACCATGGGCACCTTCATTACAAGGCCCAACAAATTAACCCAAATATAATCATTTGTATGTAATATTTATATAAATAGGCCCAACTCTAATATATGAATAAATAGGCCCAACGGCAGCAGCACACAACAAAATTACTTTATAACATGTAACATTTTGCATTTCAAATCTATTTTTTTTTTTCAATTTGACTCCTATCAGTCGATATCGAATATAGTCACATATCGTTTAACGTTCTATTTAAAATATCAAAGTTAAATAAAAATTTAACAATAACTTGTGGAGCGGCGGCACCCGTGCGTAGGCACGGGTCTCCTACTAGTATCCTCTTTTGATTTTCACATTTGGTACCACATAGGATTTATCTTGAACATTTTTTTTTTGTAAAAAACAAAATAAATAGAGTAATTTTTATTCAATTTCTTTTTTGTATGGAATTTTGATTTAATGTCAATCATGTTTAGGATTTTTTATAATCTTCTAATTTTTCTTTGCAAAATTAGTAGTATGGTAGCGACATTGAGCATATGGTATTAAACAATAAAATTTACATTTGTTTGTTGTCGGTTAAGTTTTTATTTTTAATTTATAGATTGAGATTTATTGACATATTCTTTTGGTGATATATGAAATTGAGATGTTCTTTTTTTTTTATAGTTTAAAAGGAAAGTGGGAGAGAGTTTGCATGAAAATACAAAGAGGACAGAAATAACTCGACAGAAGAGATAGAGTGAGACAAACACAATTGAAGGAACAAAGAGATCAAAATGGAGACTATATGAAGGTTGTGATCTCCAAGATAGAGAAAAATAGTGAAAGAGTCGGATATATAAAGAGATCAAAATGGAGACAATCTGAAGGCCGTGATCTCCATGATAGAAAAAAATAGTGAAAGAGTCGGATATATATACAAGTACAAGGTAACCTTTTGTGAAGATGTGAAAAATACATATTTGTGATTACAAATTTTATTTGTATTTTCAAGTGGTTTAACAATTTAAAAGTTATTTTCTTTAGTTATTATTGTTTCTATCTCTTTTGGTACTTATCATTTTTTGTTTAGTTTTTCGATCTATCCAATAAAATAATTTTAAATTTTTGGTCAATCCGATGTTTAAAAAGTATATTAGTAAATTTAACAAAATTTCTCATCTGTTGGTGGAAATACTTTTTTGGTTGTGTAGGTGTAAGTTGTTTACATTGTCAAAAAAAAAAGGTGAAATATATGTTTTACGTAAATTAAAATTTTTATTTGGAGAGAAACTAAAAATACACAAATTAATTTAAATAAAAATCAAATTTATAATAAATCACTGTTTACAATTTATTAATGTCATCAAAATAGAAAACACGGATCACACAAACGACGCTAGTCAAATTATAAACGGAAAGTGGATTAGTAGTATTTTGTTTCAAAACAAAATTTCAATAGTACGATCAATTTTTGCAATATATTGTGGTAAAATCTGAAACTTTAAATATTTAGAAAAAAAATTATTATTATTTTTAATAAATGACAAGTCAAGAGTGATTACTGATTATGCTATGAAGCATTCGAAAGATACATTTCGAACTTGCTTGATTTTGGAAGATATCTTCAGAAATTTCATTTTATACACGTCATGACCGAAATGCATAGGATCAATTACTTTTTTTTATCATAATATTTGGTTTCAAACACAAATTCCCACAGACCAATTATCTTATTTATCACTATATATCCAATAAGAATGGTGTGTAGCAAGGTACCAAAATGCCCTTGAGAAGTCCCATTCATTGAGAAAATTCCACATGGCTTTTCCAATCCAACTTGATGCAAAAAGTCCAACATGATGTCTGACCCCATCATATCAACTTTTACTTTAATTCAAAATTCAAAAAATTTCTCCCCCTTCATTATTCTCATTTCTATAACTATCTTTCATTTTGCTTTTCAAATATACTTTCCTCTTTCTTTTCTTTCTCACTATTTTGTTCTCTGCATTTTTTCATTTATCAACATTTCATATTTATTGTCTTTTCTTCTCATTTTGCAGAAAGAAGAACCAAAGTTAAATAAAATTTATATCTTCTTTGACAAAGGTATGAACATTATGATTACCAAACTCACTTTTTTAGTTCATATATCATCTTCATTATTTTTGTGCTTCATATCATTATTTTTGTGATGCAGTGTAAGAAATACTCAAAGAAAGAGAAATTGTTGTAAATAAGTAACTACAAAGATGCATAAACAATAAGCAAACTACTTCTCAATAACTACAAACTAAAAGGTAGAAGCGAATACCACCAACTACAAATTTGCCTTTTCAGTATATTATTTTTTACTACTAATCTTCTGTTGTGTTTCATCCCAGGATGAATGAAGGTGTTAAACAACAAACAACTCTAATTAATGTAATCAGTTTTTTTTTCCAGGACATGATTAAAAGATGATGGAAAGAATGCCTACAAAACATTCTACTATGTATGAAACATTTGAATTTTCCTGTGTATGATTAAAGGATGAATGAAGTACTATTTTTTTTCTTCTTTTATAGATCTGTTTTACTGTGTATGCAACATTACAATTTATGTTTTCTAATTTTCATGTATTCACTTCTTCTAAATTTTTTAAATCCTAAAACGTAACAAACAATTCCAGAAAAATATAACAAGCATTTGAAATCATGTTTTGTTCTTTTTTCATTTTATTCATCTTTGAAAAATTACCATAAGCTATAATATATATATACACACAAACAGAGAAAGTAAAAGAAGAAGAAGGAGGAAAGTAAAAAAAGAAATAAATTAAACAAGACTTAAAATTTATGATAAATTTAAAAAACAGAGAAAGTAAAAAAGATGAACAATCATAATAGATAATGAGAGAAGTGGAGAAATTATTTTTTATAAATGAAGAACAAACATACAAAAAAAAAATCTTCAAAACAGATCTACAAAAAAATACAAAATACTTAGTTCAAATCCTTTTTAATAAAATAAAAACATATAAAATCTGCACAATATACAAAAAAATTTATAATCAAACGCTGATTTATTGTCGTTGTTGTTGCATGTAAGGGAGAGATGGAGAAAAAGACAACACAAAATACTTGCAGTGCACTTTCCGGCACGGTGGTTGTATTTTTCGGCACGGTGGCGGCGATGGTGTTCAAAAGTTGATTTTTCTTTGTGGGTTTTGAAGAGGAGATGTAAGAGAGTCTGTATAAAGGAGATGATTGTTTGAAATAAGGTCTATATTGCTCAAGATCTAAGCAAAAAGGTGGCGGTTTGAGTCTTTAAAAATGGCTCAAATCTGAAAATATGCTTAACAGAAAAAGAAAGGAGAGGATGAAGATGGTAATGGTTGAACAATCAAACAAGATCGGAAAATAATTGAAGGAGGCAGTGAGATCCGGCGGCTAGGGTTCATGAGGGAGGAAGTCATTCTTTGAAGATCTTTCACAATAAGTGATGAGAGAGAAACTGATTTGCAAATGAAGTTGGATATGTGTGTGTGTGATAAATTTACCTCATGTAATTAAAAAACAGAAACAAATTGAAACAAATATAAAATAAAAATTGAAAAATGATAAAAATTGGTGTGTGGTGGGCGGTGATTTACGGTTCCACTTCCACCACCATAAAATACTATTTTTTCTTTTTTCTTTTTTCCTATATATATAATTTTTTTGGACTTCAAACAATAATTAAATTTAGTTAATTTTTGATTTTCCCTTTTTGATAAAGATTTTCAATAATTTATTTCTCAATGTTACTCAATGTTTCTATTAAAAGTAATTTTTTCTTTTAATTAAGGAAGAGAGTAATAATTTAACAAACTTATAGCAATTTGTTTTGAAAAGAATTGATAAAGTATATCATATAAAATATTTAAATGGAATCAAACATAAATGATAACTATGAAGTATGAATACTTTTTAAATTAGTCGTGTTCTGTGTTGGTCTTTGTTATAAGAGATTTTCTAAGTTCAGATTTTTTGTTTTTTAAAAAAAAAAAAAAAAAAGATTTTTGTTAATTTTATCAATAATATATGTGATATGCCATGCATTTATTAAACTTTAAGTTTATCACAAGATAACATGTTTTAAAGATGGATATTTAAAAATAGAGAAAAAAGAAGGAAATATACGACTATGTCACAATCATGTTTTCCGCTACATTATACATAAGAAGATGATTTATGACGTAATATAAAAGAAGAAAATATACGACTATATCACACTCGAAATAAATTACAATCTTTTGTGCAAAATTTTGCTTTCGATTCTCATTTGACATTTTCTAAGTTCAAATTTTATCAAGAATTTATGTCAGACATATATACGACTAACAATATGGACTTTCATATATTACTAAACAACATACGAGATACAGCAGACATTTATTAAAGATTAAGTTTGTCAAGGGATAACATGTTTTAAAGATGGATATTTAAAAATAGAAAAAAAAAATATGCACAAACAATGTAAAATAATTGTACACTGTCAATCAATCACAATCATATTTTCCGTCACGTTATACACAAGAAAATGATATATGACGTAATATAAAATAAGGAAATATACAACTATGTCGCACTCGAAATAAACTACAATCTTTTGTGCAAACTTGTGTTCGATTCTAATTTGACATTTTCTATGTTCAGATTTTTCGTTATTGTAAAAAACGAAGAAAAAAAAAATTCGTTACATTTATCAAGAATTTATGTCATGAATATATATGACTAACAATATGGACTTTCATATTTTACTAAATAATATACGAGATACGTCAGACATGTATTAAAGTTTAAGTTTGTCACGGGAAAACATATTTTAAAGACGAATATTTAAAAATAAAGAAAAAAGAAGATGCACAAACAAGATATTTTCGTTATTGTAAAAAACAAGGAAAAAAAAGATTTTTGTTACTTTAATCGGGAATTTATGTCATGAATATATATGACTCACAATATGGACTTTCATAATTTACTAAACAATATACGAGATACGATAGATATTTTTTAAAGTTTTAGTTTATCATGGGATAACATGTTTTAAAGATGGATATTAAAAAATAGAGAAAAAAGAATATGCACAAACAATATACTCCCTCCGTTTCTTTTTAATTGTCTTTTTAGAAAGATAACACCAAATTAAGGAAGTGTATTTTTGCACGTTATCTTCCTGTTATACCCTCGTTTTAATCCCCCAATAAATTCCTATTTTTTTGCCCACACTTTCTCTTTCCAATAGATTTAATATATTATATAAAAAAAAACAAAATTTAATATGTTATGTAACAACAAAAAAAAAAATTTAAAAAAAAATTTAGTTTTCCAAATATATAGCATTAATTGGTTTTATGGAAAAAGATAAGAGCAATTGACAAAGGGTATAATTGACAAATCATACCCATAAAATATAAAAAGGACAATTAAATAGAAACGCTAAATATGATAATAAAAGACAATTAAAAAGAAACGGAGGGAGTATAATAATTTTACACTGTCAACCAATCACAATCATGTTGTCCGCCACGTTATACACAGGAAGATGATCTATGACATAATATAAAAGAAGGAAATATACGACTATGTAACACTCGAAATAAACTACAATCTTTTGTGCAAATTTTTGCTTTCGATCCTCATTTGACCTTTTCTAAGTTCAGATTTTTCGTTATTGTAAAAAAAAGACAAAAAAATATATTTTTGTTAATTTTATCAAGAATTTATATCAGGAATATAAATGTCTAACACTATGGATTTTCATAATTTAAAAATAGTAAAAAAAGAATATGCAGAAACAATCACTACAAGAAATATTGTTTTTCGCAGCGACATTTAAATTGTTGACAAAAACATACATATCGCAACAACTTATTTAAGTGGTTGTTATAAGTTAGTTTTTTTTCTCAACAACTACATTATTGATGAGAAAAATTATTTATCCTAACAATAATTATTGTTGCCGCTAATCGTGTGGTTTTTTTGCAACAAACCTTGTAAAGTCGTTGGGAAACCAACGATTACTATCTTTTGATGTGTATCTTTTATGTGTTTTTTGTTCCTATATTTATGCGTAGATTTGTTTTAACTTAAATTATTTATTTTTTTTGTTTTTTATCCTATTTTTATGTTTTGTATATTTTTTTTATATCTTTAGAAATAAAATCTACAATATTAAGGGTAAAAAATTTATAATATTATTATCTTACATTATTTTAATTTCAATAAATTTAATTTTTTTATAATAATAACTTTTTTTTGTACTCCCAATAAAATTGAACTTAATTACTAACAAGAAATAAAAAAAGAAAAAAGTTAATTGTCAAAAAATAATTACTGATAGTCTGATACCCTTTTCATCTTCAAGCTTTGCGTTTCACCACTTAAATTACTGAGAAGGAGAAACCAAGCTTTGCCTTTCACCACTTCAAGCTTCGCATTTTCGTCTTCAAGCCTCGCAAATTTCTCACCGTCTTCAAGCTTCTCTATAATCGGTCTTCAAGCTTACTTTCAATCTTCAAGATTTCTTCGCGGGTCTGTTCTCTATTTTTCGTCGATTCTCTCGTGAAGCTTTCAGGTAAGCTATAGTATTTGTATTCCTCTCTGATTCCCTTTTGTTGTTTCACATTTGGTTTTCTCCCCCTTTGAACTATATTGAATAAATTAGGGTTCTTTGCTATGCATAAATTTCTTTTCTCTATTTTGCTGTTGTGGTTAAGTAAAACCCAAATAGTGCACTTGGATCATAAATTAGGGTTCATTGTTAGATTTCTGTTCTAGTAAAAAACAATTATGCCCAATTAGATACACAGGACGTGCATGTGATCTGATATAGAATATACACATGTTCTGGGCAAGGATTCAGGGTCAGTTCAAGATTTAGCTATTTTATAAAAATATACTTCAAATCAGGGTGTTTGATTAAGCTTTTGAAGGAAAATATTCAAATCAAATTTCTGACTAATATGAGATGCTAGGAAAAATGGGCCTGTAATCAATGCTTAATAAAACAATAAAGATTAGTGAAAATTACAAAACCATGAAAGCCAAAATCAAGTGTCAATGCAGTATTGCATGTGACGTGCCAGAACATGGATGAACCCAAAATACTAATATTGCACACTAAGACAATCGACAGAATGAATACATATATGAGATTTGGAGATGTACAGAAGGCTGTACTGTGACATATAAACAAATTGTCCCCTGCATTTTGAAATAAAAAGAAGAAGCATAAAGACATCTTTCATCACAAGAGCTCATAATGGTCATGTGGCACAAGCACAACTAACAAGATGCCTTCCACAAATAGTAAATGTAAGTGATTAAAGAAATATACACAAAATAAAATATAAATAGATCAGTCAGACAAGCTGGGGAACAAGTATCTGTCTTAAAGAGCAAAATAAAATATAAAATGAAAATACCCACCTTCCCTCTCTGCTTATATCCAAAAATAAGATCTATCCAGTGATGCAAGTTTTCTGAGACAAAATCATATTCAAGATCTTCCCTATGCTTACTGATGAACTCTCGACAGCTACCTTTAGCCCATGGAGGTAGGATAACATCCCCAACCTAAAAGAAACACCAGTGATTAAATATACTAGTAACTCAAACTTCATTTTTTGGTTATAATTAATAATGTGAAGCAAAGGAAAACATAGGTAGTGATGGAAATTTTGAAGTGCTGCAACATTTGTTTTAGATGGATCATGTTTTTTCTCTAGGTATCAATTAAGTTGATTAATTCTCTAATGTTCTTTGATTTTCCTTGTTTATAATTTTATTATTGCGTCTAAATCGGTGCAAGAGTAAGTGCTTGAATGAATCTTTGGATTGTGTTGTGTATTGTATAGAAAGTAGTAATTACTATGTTAAATCATAGCTAACACTCAAAATACTAGGAATTGTTGGAGTTGGATTGGTAGATGACTCTTTCCTCTTTTAAGAGTTTACGAAAAAGTATTTGTGGTGAGTGCATGTGTTAAAAGTCTTTGTCTATCTGCTTGCATACCATAATGTTATGATTTAGATTCAGATTGATTAGTGGCTTGTTCCTTTCTTGCTGTTGACAACTTACATGAGAGAGATGTTTTGTTTGTATCTTTCATCATTGCATATAATAAAGATGCAGTACCCCAAAATTGTTGAGATTAAATAAATAAATAAAATCCAATTAAGTACCTAATTAAGAGAGAATAAGAAATAGTAGTAGTAGGAAAACATGAGTGGCACAAAAGAAATAAACTAGAAGTTTAGTGGCACCTAGTGTTATGACAACAAAGACACAACATGTTATAAGAATTTTCTCGAAATGAAAAAAAAGGAAAAAAGGAGTTTTTCTAGTTCTCCTTCACTCTCTCCACCGATCGACACCCCTCCTTCTCTTAACCCCAAGATTCTTCAAATTACCCAAATACTCTAGATGCATGCTGCTGCTACATGCAGGATAAGTTGAGTTTCACCATTAGAAGACAATCTAGATGTTGGTAAAATAAGGAAAATAATCTTCTTCCAACTAGTTAGAGAATCCATTAGAAAGAATTAACGGCTAAAGCTTCAAGATTTGGGTTAGTTGAAACCAACAAGGATTAAAGAGGTCCACCACCATCTTCAAATAACTAAAGGTCAGTTCTTATTAGGTTTTAATTTTTTATAGAAACTAGAGTTTTAGAGTAAACCTAAGTATGAGAAGTTGTATGTGTTTGAATGTTAAGAAATTCTACTCCAACTTATGACAAATTAGAGTTAAAGATTTCAATATAGAAATTAGAGTATGTTAGATTCATATTCTGTTATGATTTAATTACAATCTAGTTGAGATTCTAGGTTATTCCATATTGAATGGTTTTGGAACTGTTTTGGGACTAGTTTGAAACTATTGGTACTCTTTTGGAGCTAATAGAGACTATATTGTAAGAATTAAAGTATATTAGAATCATGTTTTGTCATGATAGAATATGAGCTCATCATTCTTGTAATATTCATATTGAATGGAATACATTTCTTCTTTCTCACAATTTATGTTATGAATCGTTTCAAAAATTCTATAGCTTAACAAGAGATGATAAATTCATTATTATGGCAGATGTCTTGTTTGCTATGTGGAGGCAAATGCCCCTGAATTATGTGATGTGTATGCTATGTTAATTTCATTTCGCTAGATCGTTAGTTTATTGGAAAAATAGGTATAAAAAATACGAGTTAATATGACTCAAGTTGATACAGTTTCAAATAGGTCCTAGTGTCACTAAATCAAATGTTTTAATTATGTAACAATGAGGTAATGAAGTACCAATGTATAGGGATGAAAATAATGCAGTAGAGTAAAGGTATCCGTTTGCCACAACGAAGAGATAATGTGGTATCCGTTTGCCACAACGAAGAGATAATGTGGTATCCGTTCGCCACAACGAAGAGATAATGTGGTATCCGTTCACCACAACAAAGAGATAATGTGGTATATGTGAACGTAGTGGGAAACGATAAGCGATATGAGATATGGCAAGTTCATTATTAGTTTATGTTGTAGATGTGCATGTAAAACTTCGTGTAGAACTAACAATCAGTTTAGATTAAAGATTTTATCATATATTAATCCCTTGGATGTGGTAAAAATTATTTTTGGTATAAATTTTCAAAGTGCGATCGTTTTAGTTTTAAAGTCTGTTGGATATATTGTGAATTTATTGACTTTCTTTTGTTGCTAGAAGTTATAACACCCCACATGAAATATCTAGAATATCCGTGAAATATCATAACTGGTACTGAGTCATTATTATTACAACTTTGAAAATTCAAAGCACACGCAGGTGCTAAAGTACAATACGGATAAAGGAACAACGGAAGCGAATTAGAATACAACGATACAACAATAAGATTATTGAAATGCAACGAGACAAGGAATAAAAGAAAGCATGAACGAGTGCAATCCTCCAAGCACATCTACTAGCACACCAACGAGCATACCTTAGCCAACCTGTTTATCTGAAAATAATTGTTTGGAGTGGGGTGAGACAACTAAGCCTCAGTGAGTCCTACTACCCTCCTAAGGTGACTACACCGGGGAAACCTAACCAGTCATGCATACTAACATATTATCATAAATCATAAGCGTAATTTAAAGGTGTAACACAAAAAGCATATCTTATTCATTTTATCACTAGGACACTCTGAGGTGAGCAGGTCTCAGAGGCCTGCCATATCCGTCAACCGATTCGGTCACGGCATGAAGCTCACATAGTCATAACCTAATGGATTATCCCATTGGGAGTCCATAGTGCGATAAAATTCGCTCTTAATTGACTGATACTAATTTGAATTGTTACTACCATGAGTTTACCAAAATCCCGGGGGAACATGCATTTCTAAATTCCCTATGTTATACCCTAAGGTTATCTGTGATTAACATGCTGTATAACATTATATAAATGTGTTACTGCAAGTGTATTTAACTTAAATGAGGATCTAAAACGAGTGTTGAAGGTAATTTTCAAAAATCAGAAAAGCTGTTGTACTGTCAAGCTCGCTTGGCGAGTTGTCACTCGCCAGGCGAGTTGTTACAGGTCATATTCTGGGTAAGCTCGCTGCAGCGAAGGGAAGCTCGCCATGGCGAGATTTTAGGTCCTGACCAAATCCGCTCGCCCGGCGAGTTGTTACTCGCCAGGGCGAGGTTCATCAGCATGAAGAACCCAGCTCGCCATGATTGCTCGCCCTGAGCTCGCTGTGGCGAGTTCACTCAGAACCTGCCCTGTTTTACGAAAATTCACATTTTAATAATTTTAACACCTACAATCCTCATTCTAAGTCATGCCATTACACAATGTATATAATATAAGACAGAATGGAGAGGAATTTGGGAGTTAATTCCTCTCACACAACAATTTCCCTAATCTTAAATTAACATGCAAAGTTTTGTAATTTTGGGTAACTAACTATCTAAACTTAAGAACCCACCTGGAATGAAGCTTTAAACTCTATTCCTGGGCTCTACACAGCTACTGAATCCTCAGCTACAGACCCACGAACAGCTCACCACAAAACCCCAAATTACACAAGAACTTGAAATGAAGGAGGAGAGATTTGGAGATTGATTGGAGTATGTTTTTGTTGGTGATTCGTTCTCTGAGTTAGGGGAGGTATTTATAGGAGTTTTGGAGCTGGTTAAGATCAGAATAGTGGGTCTTGGTCTTGGCTTGCATGTAAATTGATTGGGTGATGATCTTGATGGTAATTTGAATTGTTGGAGGCTTGTGTTTTGCAGAACCTTGTGACTAGGAGCTGAGATGAAGTCAGATTATGAAGCTTGCATGTGATAGAGAAGAGATTGAAGTTTTTGGTAGCTAGTGGCATGTGATTGCCTTGGAGAAATCATGAATTTGGCTTGGAGTTTTGAGCTTGCATGTTTGTTGTTGTTTAGCGTGGGAGAGGAGAGAGATAGGAGTAGTTAAGCTTCAGATTTTTCTGAATTGAAACAATGAATGGTGAGGCTTGAATGCATGCAACCTAGAGGTTTTGGAGTGAGTGGAAACATGACTCACACTCTTTAAGGTGAGGTGTTGGCTTAAGGTTCCACTTGAAATGGGTGGAATTGTGAGTCATAGAGATGAGTCATAGGAGGGAAGTTTTGAATTTCTCAAAGTTAATTAACCTTAAGTGTAGTGTTAAGATATTAATTGTGTAGTTTAATTTGGTTAAATTACTAACTCATACACATAATACGCTTAATTCCACTGTTTAGTTAATTAACCTTCTCTAAAAGATTTCTAATTTTATTAGACCACTTCTAATTAAAATTAGTTGGATAATTTAGGAGTTGGGATATTACAGAAGTAATGTGTTTTTATTCACGGTTTGAAATTTTTCCCTTCATACAATTCATTATTATGCAACCCGGTTGATTTTTGTGCGGTTTGGTCGAATTCCATTTGATTCGGTTTTGGTTATGTTTCGTTTGATTCTACTTTATTTGAATTAGATTGTTGTTGTTTGGTTTGAATGTGGTTTATGTGCACATAATGAATGAGATAGTTTTTTTATATACTTTGTTGATATTTAACCAACACTTAAAGAACTATGTGGCTCTGATTCCCTAATCGTTTAGGGATACGTAGGACCAGGGATCCTCCTGTCGAGCTATAACTTCAGTAACTCGATACTTTAAATAAGCATATCTATTATAGTGTATTAGGCTTGCCAGACTAAATATAGAGTTAGTTAGCGATGGTTTGTGCGCCGGTCATGACCAGAGATTGGGTTTGTTAGACTATGCCTACTTGACTGCATTATTCAACAGCTGCACAGGTGCTCTGATATCGTAAAGTTTGTAAAACGGCAAGCGAATTCGATTGCTCATTTACTAGCTAGAGCGGCCAATTCATGGGCTAGTCGTTGGGTTTTTTACTCCATTCCTCCTAGAGCGGCCAATTCTTTGCACTTTTCAAGAATGAGTGGAGTGTACTTGATTCAATTGGAGTAGCAAATTATCTCAGAACTCAATATTTAGAAATTCAAGGGTATATTAATTCGTTATTTTTAATTTTTATCAGTTTCCCTGTTGCACAATGCATATATCAGCTGATTTTGAGCTGGTTCTTAAATTCAGCTGTACATGATGGTGGTGAAGTCTGAAGATGGAAGAGAATTACGTGCCTTCAATTTCAAAGAAGAGGACGAAAGGTATATAGTTATATATGGTCATCAGTAACTACGTTGCACCGACACTTCAGATTAAAAATGCAAATGTATTTGACATGTGTTGATGTCTGATACCGACACTACACCGACTATGTTGATGTGTCGGTGTCCCTAAAATAGGTGTGTGGATAGAATAGTCTCTTTTTCATTGTTGCATTGTTGGTTGAATATTTATGAAATGCATAAGGGCTATTTTGCAGCCAGGAGGTGCGTGTAGTGGAGAGGAGGGTACTTTTGGAAACCTTGGCTGCTGAGCTACCTCCAGATACCATTCAATATTCTTCACGGTTGGTCAAGATTGAAACAAGTTCAAATGGGGATACCTTATTGGAATTCACGAATGGTTCTAAACTACTTGCACAGGTTAGTCATTGTAATTGAATCAAGTAGATAAAGGTCGAATCCTCAAATAGATTAATTTTTTAACTCTCAAATAGATAAGAAACAAAACTCTAGATTTATTTTTTTGGACAAAAAAAAAACAACAAAAACTCTAGTTAAAATAGAAAATCAAGTAGATTCTCACTCACATTAATTTTAGGAATACAAACAAACAGATAAGATTAAACCTAAAAAAAATTATTTGTTTTTTCATCTCTCCAACTATAAATCTTTAACTCATCTCTCTCACTTTAAATCTTTTACTCTCTTGTAAATCGTCCGTGATCAAAGACTACAAGATAAATCACAGATTGTTCTATAATACTTCATTGAACAAGTAAGTGGATTTTTATATTTTCTAAATAAATTCTATGTTTTCAATTTTATTATGGGTTCTAGATTTCTAGGAATCATACATAAACTAAATTCACAAGGTTAGAGTTTATGTAACGAATAATTTCTTAAATCAAACCTCATCGATAATCAACAAAACCTTATTAGAAAATATAATAATCAACAAAATCCTTGCAAAATTGAATTTGTCTTGTTTCTTTGTTTTCAAACCGACTCTTTGAATAGTTGTCGTGCCTAGAGTTACATAGATAATACTTTGTTGATGTCCTTATTTTTCTTTTTGTAACCGATTTTTTAAAAACAAATAACAAAAAATTCTGGATAATTTTAAAAGACAAAACTTATAACCTAGATACTTGTGGTGCTGTTCACCAATTAGAACAAAACACGTGTACACATCTTGCTAACTTCGAATCCACGTCGTTACTAATCCATCTCGATCACCAAGAACATCATGTAACTTTTTTTATCCAGCTGATGTATCGCTGCTGAGATTGACCTTCCCCTGTTTTTCTCTTTTTCTATTTTATTGTTTGTAGTTCCTTCTTTGTTTGTATTGATGGCAACGGATTTTGGGTCCCTGGCCTTTACTTTGTGTACAATGTTGGAGTTTCTTGGCACAACTTGTGCTTAGGACTCTTTATCTAATACTATACTTTTGCAGTTATAAAAAAAAATCACCAACTTTGTTAGTACCTCTTTTTTCTAACATACTTCTTCTATATTTGTTTTTTTTTTTTAATAGTTATGGCAGCCTCAAATCATAGTCCAGGTTTACAACTTTCAAATTCTTTAAATACTACTATAAATCAACAACAAGGAGGTATTTATTTGATTTGCTTAACTTTAATTTTTCTTATTAATATATTATTTGTTCTTATATTTTCATCTTAAAATTTCACTTTATATATACTTTTCATAAATTTCTCATTTAGGTCAAAATGCAATAGAATGTACAAATACAACGAAAAAGGGAAGAGGAAGAACTACTGGCTTAGGTGTCGCAAAAAGGAAAAAGAAGAGTGCTACCGGAAAATTACATGTTGATATTCCAATCGATAAAATGGTAGCTGTTGGACCAGGAGCTGCAAATTTTGTGACCGAGATGTCAACCATTGTCTTAAAGAATGCTCCTTTTAATGTCGAAAAGTGGAAAAACATACCAGAAGATATATTTAACAAGATAGTTTCTAAAGTTTTGGTAAATTTTAATCTTCTACAATTTTATTTTATTTTATTTTTTTTATGGAGAACTTACAATAGTTTCATTTTAATTGTTGAGTGCAGGATGCTTTTGACATTGATCATACAACACATAATAGAGAAGTTATTCTTTATACTGCTAAAAGACTATATCGAAATCAAAGATGTAGATTTCATCGACATTTTAGCCAATACAAGACAAATGCGATAGCTTTGGAACATAGACCAGATGATGTAGGTGAAGATGACTGGAAGTTTTTGGTAGATTATTTTTCAAGTTCTAACTATAAGGTATAATTGTATTTAATCTACTATAAATATAGATGATTTATGTAAACAATTACTGTATTTTATATTTGTACTATTTTTAGATAATCAGTGAGAGGAACAAATTAAATAAAGCAAAACAATTTATTAATCATAGATGTGGAAGAAAGTCATTTCAAGCCGTGAGCTATGATGTAACATCCTAACTTTATTTAATAGAAGAGAACAAAATAAAGTTAACTATTAGAATTATTCCTACCAATTAGAAAATGAAGAAAATGAGGATATTGTTAGTAAGTGAGGGGCAAAAGAGAGATTGTCCAAACAAAGGGTTTAAAAGGAACTTGAGAACATTCATTCCATTATTTTCTTCACTTCTAAAAACAAAAGTCAGAAGCTTCCCTCTTGCTCCCATTTCCTTCTCACGCAAAACTCACCTCTCCAACCACAATCTTTGATTCTCATCTCCAAAGCAGCATGCATTTATAATTCTGAAAACCCCATGAGATATGGAATCCAACAAGCCTCAATTCTCCTATTCCTCTCACTTCTTGGCCGAAATCTCTCTCTTACAACCAATGCTTTTGTTTCAAAGTTCTTCATCATCATGAGAGGATGTAAATCTTTCCCTCTCTGAAAGTTACCACCAGTTTGGATTGGGTTTGGTTGTTCAGAAAATTAAGGTAAGAGACTCAACCTTAACAATCTTATGAAATTCCCTTTTCAATTTCAAATCCCTAATTTCAACAATTGATTAATTCTCTTTCAATTGGTGTTGCATGCATGTTTAATCTCTCCAAACTCGACTTCGGAGATGTTGGTTATGCTTGGGTATGACTGGAACTGAAGAAATTGCAGAAACGTGGAGTTCTGATCTCGCGACGGTCGCCCAGCGAGCCCCAGCGAGCCACGGCGAGAGCTTGCTGGTTGCCTGCTGAAGCTTGCTGGCTGCCTGCTGAAGCTTGCTGTGTCCTGCTGAAGCTTGCTGTGTCCTGCGGAGTGCCGGCTGGAGCCTGCTGCCTGCTTCTAGCAGAGTGCTGCCAGCATCCAGCAAGGTGCTGCCAGCCTGCAGCAAGGTGCTGCCCCTCCTTGTGAAATCCACTTCCATCCATGGTAAGCATCCTTCCTTCCTTCTCTGGTTACCACAACAGTTTCTGTTACATGACATTAGTGAGATCTTAAGCCTTTATTAATCCATTCTTCAATCACTCATGAATATTTATTACCTTCCTTTCTCATGAGTGCAAGCTTTGGGGTATCAAGTGAGTTCTGGACAGAGGGCTTGGATGCTGCAAGCTGAGCTGGAATGCATATTAAAGCTCCATTACAGGTGGGTTCTTTAGGCTAGTTTAGCTAGTTTCCCAAAATTAATGATTATGCATGATAAACAATTAGGAATTAGGAAATGTTGTGCGAGAGGGGTTAAATCCCAAACTCCTCTCCATTCTATTTTGTATTATGTTAGTATATGTTGATGCACTGTCTAAAATGAGGGTTGTAGGTGTTAGTTTGAAATATCATGATTTCTGCAAAACAGGACAATTCCGCATGAACTCGCTCCAGCGAGTAGTTGGCGAGTGTGTATGGCGAGCTGGGTTCTGGGCTGATGAAACTCGCCATGGCGAGCTACTGCTCGCCACAGCGAGTTGATTTAGGTCAGTACCTATAATCTCGCCATAGCGAGCTGGTGACTCGCCAGAGCGAGCCTGTACCGAATAGTCCACTTTTTACCATTATTCTTGAAACTTCAAACACTCGTTTTATACCCTCATTAGAGTCAGATAATTTGCATTAACGTAAATGACATAATGTCGAATAGCATGTTAGTCACAGATAATCTTTAGGGCATAACCTAGAATTATTTAGGAATGTATGCTCCCCGGGATTTTGGGAATTATGGTAGTAATAACACAATTTAGTGTCAGTCATTATGGGCGATTTATTATATCGCAAGTATGGACTCCCAATGGGATACTCCATTAGGTTATGTATATGTGAGCTTCATGCCGTGACCGAATCGGTTGACGGATATGTCAGGCCTCTGAGACATGCTCACCTCAGAGTGTCCTTGTGTTTAAAATGAATAAGATTCAGTTAATCTGTGATACACCTTTACTTATGCTATTATGAATTATGCTATGATTAGTATTATACGACTGATTAGGTGCCCCCGGTGTAGTCACCTCTAGGAGGGTAGTAGGACTCACTGAGGCTTAGTAGTCTCACCCCACTCCAAACAATTTTTTTTAGGTAGACAGGTTCTCCGGAGCAGGGACCAGGACGGGACTGACAGTTGGAGCTGAGCTTGGATTGTCAGATCAGAAGAATTTATTTTCTTCCTTGCTTTAGTTATCTGTTGTATTAGAAACTTCTCCGCTGTATTTTATTCGTTATCTTTTGTATCTGAAGCAATTTGTATCTTGCTTATGCATTCAGTAAATTTTATTTGAACTCAGATCCATATTATGTATGTCTTGACTAAATATTCTAGATATTTTAGTTGGGGCGTTATATATGATGCGGTAAAAATAACATTATGAACTATAGTTTTTATTTTTTACGTATATTGTTCATTGAATTGACAACTTAATGATGTAAATTTGTCTATAGAGAGACCCTGAAACTCAAAAAGAACCCAACTATCAAGACTTGTGGCGAATGACTCACACAAATAGCAACGGAGAATGGATAAATGATGCTTCTAAGGAAGTTCACGTAAGTCATATTTAAGTGCGAAGTAATTTCTAAAATATATATATAATTGTGATTAATTTGTTATTTCTAATTATAAAATATTTTTAATTGACAAAGGTTCAAGAACGTTGTTCAGAGCTTCTAGAACTCGGATATATGGACGAAGATAAAGACAAACTTACAAATACTGCTTTTGAAGCAGTTGTAGGAGTGAGATCAGGATATAGTCGTGGGTTAGGAGCTGGAATTAAACCACTAAAGGGAAAAAATATTGCATGTTTACAAGAAGAATTGAAAAAGGAGCGTGAAAAGAGACAGGACATCAAAAAGAAACTAAAAGATGTAGAGACTCAACGCCAACAACACCTAAAAATGATGGAAGAAATGACATCAAAGATTGAAGAGAGTCAAAGACAACTTGGAGAAAAAGTGGACAAACAAGTTGAAGCAAAAGTGGCAACTATGCTTCGTCAAATGCTGAATATTCCGGTAAGTATATAAATAGTCCTTTTTGGTACAAAATATAATAAATTAGTTGTTCACATTATAAAATTCTATTAGTTTATTATATTGAATTAATATATCTTATGGGTGTTATTTGAAATATTTATATAGGGTGGAGAATCTTCTAGTGCACTGGATAGAGTCAGCTGGATCTAATCACAAAGTTAATAAAGAAGAATTGATGTTGTCGCCTCCAGGGCCTTTGGTTTGTCTGTTAGCAATGGTGTTTTGTGTTTCGCTACCTTTTATTTGGGTGTTAATTTTTAGTTGTTTTTATTAGAACAAGATAATTTAGAATCTTTTTTCATTTTTGATGTTGACGTACAATGATAATTTACGACATTTTATATTTTAAAGTTACAATAATTTTTGTTTATGTTTCTTGATTAAAAACATTACAATGTAAAAGAATTTATTTTTGCATAGTTATGACAATTGAAATTCAGTGGTTGATGCTAATTTCTGATAAAAAAATAACAAAACTATACAATGACATTTATAGTTGGGAAATTTAATTTATTACAACAATTTTTATTGTTGAAATATAAAAGATATAACAACAATTTATATCGTTGACAAAAATAATTTTTTCGCTGCGAAAAACACTATTTATGCCAGCAACATTAATTGTTGCTGCAAAAGACTAGTTATGGCAGCGACATTAATTGTCCTTGTAAAATTTTTCGCAACGGCACTTATGCCAACAACAATAATTGTTGTTGCAAAAAACATTAGTAATGACAACGACAATAAATGTTGTTGCAAAAAACAACTAGTTATGCCAGCGACATTAATTGTTGCTAAACACACTAGTTTTGTCAACGACATTAATTGTTGCTGCAAAACATGAGTTATGGCAGCGACATTAATTGTCCTTGCAAAACTTTTCGCAACGGCACTTATGGCAGCGACATGCAACAACTTTTTTTTTTTGCTGCGAAAAACACTTTTTGCAGCAACTTTGCGTTTTTGGGATATTTCTTGTAGTGAATGTAAATTAATTTTACACTGTCAACCAATCAAAATCATGTTTTCCGCCACGTTATATACAGAAAGATTATCTATGGCGTAATATAAAAGAATGATATATGCAACTATGTTACACTAGAGATAAACTACAATCTTTTGTGCAAACTTGCTTTCGATTCTAATTTGAAATTTTTTAAGTTCAGATTTTTCGTCATGAATATATATGACTAACAATATGGACTTTCATATTTTACTAAATAGTATATGAGATACGTCAGACATGTATTAAAGTTTAAGTTTGTCACGGGAAAACATATTTTAAAGACGAATATTTAAAAATTAAGAAAAAAGAAAAAGCACAAACAAGATATTTTCGTTATTGTAAAAAACAAGGAAAAATTGATTTTTGATACTTTAATCGGGAATTTATGTCATGAATATATATGACTGACAATATGGACTTTCATAATTTACTAAACAATATACGATGGATTTTTGTTACTTTTATGAAAGTTTTAGTTTATCACGGGATAACATGTTTTAAAGATGGATATTAAAAAATAGAGAAAAAAGAATATGCACAAACGATGTATAACAATTTTACACTGTCAACCAATCACAATGTTTTCCGCCACGTTATACACAGGAAGATGATCTATGAAGTAATATAAAAGAAGGAAATATAAGACTATGTCACACTAGAGATAAACTACAATCTTTTGTGCAAACTTGCTTTCGATTCTAATTTGTAATTTTTTAAGTTCAGATTTTTCGTTATTACAAAAAACGAAGAAAAACAAAATTTGTAGTTACTTTTATCAAGAATTTATGTCATGAGTATATATGACTAACAATATGGACTTTCATATTTCACTAAATAATATACGAGATACGTCAGACATGCATTAAAGTTTAAGTTTGTCACGAGATAACATATTTTAAAGACGAATATTTAAGAATAGAGAAAAAAGAATATGCACAAACAATGTAAAATAAATTTACACTATCAACCTATCACAATCACGTTTTCCGCCACGTTATACACAGAAAGATGGTCTATGATGTAATATAAAAGAAGGAAATATACGACTATGTCGCACTCAAAATAAACTACAGTCTTTTGTGCAAAAATTTGCTTTCGATTCTCATTTGTCATTTTCCAAATTCATATTTTTCGTTATTGTAAAAAAAAAATAGAGTTATATTACTTTTATCAAGAATTTATGTCAGGAATATATATGACTAACAATATGAAATTTCATAATTTTACTAAGCAATATACGAGATACGTCGGACATTTATTAAAGTTTAAGTTTGTCACGTGATAACATGTTTTAAAGATGAATATTTAAAAATAGTGAAAACAAAATATACACAAACAATGTAAAATAATCGTACACTGTCAATCAATCGCAATCACGTTTTCCACCACCATATACACAAGAAAAATATCTAAAGACGAATATTTAAAAATAAAGAAAAAAGAAGATGCACAAACAAGATATTTTCGTTATTGTAAAAAACAAGGAAGAAAATGATTTTTGTTACTTTAAACGGGAATTTATGTCATGAATATATATGACTAACAATATGGATTTTCATAATTTACTAAACAGTATACGAGATACGCTAGATATTTATTAAAGTTTTAGTTTATCACGGGATAACATGTTTTAAAGATGAATATTAAAAAATAGAGAAAAAAGAATATGCACAAACAAAGTATAACAATTTTGCACTGTCAACCAATCACAATCATGTTTTCCGCCACGTTATACACAGGAAGATGATCTATGACGTAATATAAAAGAAGAAAATATAAGACTATGTCACACTAGAGATAAACTATAATCTTTTGTGCAAACTTGCTTTCGATTCTAATTTGAAATTTTTTAAGTGCAGATTTTTCGTTATTGCAAAAAACGAAGAAAAAAAAATTTGTAGTTACTTTTATCAAGAATTTATGTCATGAATATATATGACTAACAATATGGACTTTCATATTTCACTAAATAATATACGAGATACGTTAGACATGCATTAAAGTTTAAGTTTGTCACGAGATAACGTATTTTAAAGACGAATATTTAAGAATAGAGAAAAAAGAATATGCACAAACAATGTAAAATAATTTTACACTATCAATCAATCACAATCACATTTTCCGCCACGTTATACACAGAAAGATGGTCTATGACGTAATATAAAAGAAGGAAATATACGACTATGTCACACTCAAAATAAACTACAATCTTCTGTGCAAAAATTTGCTTTCGATTTTCATTTGTCATTTTCCAAATTCATATTTTTCGTTATTATAAAAAAAAAGAGTTATATTACTTTTATAAAAAATATATGTCAGGAATATATATGACTAACAATATGGAATTTCATAATTTTACTAAGCAATATACGAGATACGCCAGACATTTATTAAAGTTTAAGTTTGTCACGGGATAACATGTTTTAAAGATGAATATTTAAAAAGAGTGAAAAAAATATACACAAACAATGTAAAATAATTGTACACTTTCAATCAATCACAATCACGTTTTCCACCACCATATAGACAAGAAAATTATCTATGACGTAATATAAAAGAAGGAAATATACGACTATGTCGCACTCGAAATAAACTACAATCGTTTGTTCAAACTTGCGTTCGATTCTAATTTGACATTTTCTAAGTTCAGATATTTTCGTTATTGTAAAAAACAAAGAAAAAAAAGTTTTTTATTACTTTAACCGGGAATTTAAGTCATGAATATATATGACTAACAATATGGACTTTCATAATTTATTAAACAATATACGAGATACGCCAGACATTTAAAGTTTCAGTTTATCACGGGATAACATATTTTAAAGATGGATATTTTAAAATAGAGAAAAAAGAATATGCACAAACAATGTAAATTAATTTTACACTGTTAATCAATCACAATCATGTTTTCTGCCACGTTATACACAGGAAGATGATCTATGACGTAATATAATAGAAGGATATATATAACTATGTCACACTCGAAATAAACTACAATCTTTTGTGCAAATTTTTGCTTTCGATTCTCATTTGATGCGTATTATCTGCAAGTGCACAGATTTACCGTGTAGTTATAAAAGATTATCGTTCCCACGAGGACTATTTCTTCAATACTTCGCTTATGTTTTTAATATGTTGTAAGGTTAAGGCTATGAGTTGATTGGAAAGAAAATTTAATTAAATAACTTGACTTTATAAAAATAATAAGACTTAAATAACCGGAATATGAATTTAAGTTGCTTCAAAGGATTCGACAATTAATTTGTGTTTAGAGAAAAAGTTTAGTTTCTAACAAATCAAATGTTGATTTAAAGACATGCATCTCACACTCTCGCGCTGTTGAATTATATCATATAGAAATAAAATAAATGCTTCACTCTCGCTCTCACATTTACTTATAAAAATACTTTTTGAAAATCAATTTAATTCAATTAGAAACAATCTAGTTTTCACAAAACAGTATTAGTTTAAAAATATAGTCCTCACACCGTCGCGCTATTGAACTGATATTATATTATATAAATCAATGCTTTGTTGTCGCTCACTCATTTATTTATAAAATACTTTTTGAATACTAATATAGTTTAATTAACCTTAAAGAGCTGTCGCGGTGTTTAAAGTTAATGTCCAATTTTTACTATCTAGTATAAAACCTCACACTGTCGCGCTATTGGTCTACACTTTAGTTAATTTTCACTGTCGTGCAAAATTATAGTCTATCGTTTAATTAAAAATTGATACTGAAAACTAGTTTTGAAAATAGAATTACAAATTAATTACCGAATCCAAATCAGCTCCTTATTTCACATTCCGGTTTTAATTAAATTAGCTAGACATAGTAGAACTTAAAAACATACTTACTAAATGATTAACAGGAATATTAAATAGGGACATAACAATACGATTAAAATAAACTGGAAGTAAAATAAAATAAACTAAACTGAAACAGAACTGGAAATGAAAAGCAAACAGAACAAGTAAATTAAATGAATAACAAACTCGAATTAAAACTGAATGTAGACTTACAGAGACTCTGGAAACTGGTACGAAAATAAATTGCTTAGACTTAAACTAATAACTGGTATTTTTTTTTCTCTGAATTCTCTAAAGTTGCGTCGTAAAAACAAAATAAACTACTGAAAGGTACTATTTATAGGCTGAAGCATGACCGCATCCGTTGTGATCTTTCCCTTCCAATCCGTGGATTTCTGTTAAACTCTAAGCCTTCATGTATCTGATCGTGTGCCTAAAGTTTAGGAAGTGATAAGTTTGTTCATAGCTGGCGGGAGGCATGATCTATAGCGGTGCCACGTTCAAAAAAATCCAAAAGCATGTGCCCTATTATCCAGGCGTGGCAAGCAGCACATTTTGCATGTGGGAATCAGCATACTTTGAACAAGTTATGGCGGTCATCATGAGAAGTGAATGGGCTGCACTTGTGTGGCCTTTTTTGTCCGGTTTTGCTTCTTTTCGGTTCGTTTTCGATCCTTTATTTAATCCGTTCACTTTTTATCTGTCTAAATAAAATACCAGGAATTAGCAATTATTTATAAAATAAAATTACGAAATAAAAATAAAAATAATAAAAATATTATATTATATAATTAAATAAATAGTGTATTTTTCGGTGTTATCAATTATCTATGACGTAATATAGAAGAAGGAAATATACTACTATGTCGCATTCGAAATAAACTACAATCTTTTGTTCAAACTTGCGTTCGATACTAATTTGACATTTTCTAAGTTCAGATATTTTCGTTATTGTAAAAAACAAAGAAAAAAAAAGTTTTTTATTACTTTAATCGGGAATTTATGTCATGAATATATATGACTAACAATATGGACTTTCATAATTTACTAAACAATATACGAGATACGCCAGACATTTATTAAAGTTTTAGTTTATCACGGGATAACATGTTTTAAAGATGGATATTTAAAAATAGAGAAAAAAAATATGCACAAACAATGTAAAATAATTTTACACTGTCAATCAATCACAATCATGTTTTCCGCCACGTTATACACAGGAAGATGATCTATGACGTAATATAAAAGAATGAAATATATAACTATGTCACACTCGAAATAAACTACAATCTTTTGTGCAAATTTTTGCTTTCGATTCTCATTTGACATTTTCTAAGTTCAGATTTTTCGTTATTGTAAAAAAAAAACAAAAAAATAGTGTTTTGTTAATTTTATCAATAATTTATGTCAGGAATATAAATGTCTAACATTAAGGACTTTCATAATTTACTAAACAGTATACGAGATATGTCAGACATGTATTAAAGTTTAAGTTTGTCACGTGATAACTCGAACATGTTTTAAAGATGAATATTTAAAATTAGTAAAAAAAGAATATTCAGAAACAATGTAAATTAATCTTACACTGTCAACCAATCAAAATCATGTTTTCCGCCACGTTATATACAGAAAGATTATCCATGACGTAATATAAAAGAATGATATATGCGACTATGTCACACTAGAGATAAACTACAATCTTTTGTGCAAACTTGCTTTCGATTCTAATTTGAAAAATTTTTAAGTTCAGATTTTTCGTTATTGCAAAAAACGAAGAAAAAAAAAGATTGTAGTTACTTTTATCAAGAAGTTATGTCATGAATATATATGACTAACAATATGGACTTTCATATTATACTAAATAATATACGAGATACGTCAGACATGCATTAAAGTTTAAGTTTGTCACGAGATAACGTATTTTAAAGACAAATATTTAAGAATAGAGAAAAAATAATATGCACAAACAATGTAAAATAATTTTACACTATCAACCAATCACAATCACGTTGTCCGCCACGTTATACACAGAAAGATGGTTTATGACGTAATATAAAAGAAGGAAATATACGACTATGTCACACTCAAAATAAACTACAATCTTTTGTGCAAAAATTTGCTTTCGATTTTCATTTGACATTTTCTAAGTTCAATTTTTTTGTTATTGTATAAAAAATAAAAATAAAAATTATTTATGTTACTTTTGTCAAGAATTTATGTCAGGAATATTATGACTAACAATATGGAGTTTCATATCTTATTAAACAATATGCAAGATACGTCAGACATTTATTAAAGTTTAAGTTTGTCACGGAATAACATATTTTAAAGATGATTATTTAAAAAATAATAAAAAAAGTAAAGGAACAAACAATGTAAAATAATTTTACATTATCAAACAATCAACCCATTTTTTCCGCCACGTTATACACATGAAGATGATCTGTGACGTAATACAAAAGAAGGAAATATACGACTATGTCGCACTTTAAATAAACTACAATTTTTTGTGCAAATTTTTGAAGCTTAGACTCTAATTTGACATTTTCTAAGTTCAAATTTTTTGTTATTGTAAAAAAAGATTTATGTTACTTTTATCAAGAATTTGTGTCAAGGATATATATGACTAACAATATGGACTTTTATATTTTATTAAACAATATACGAGATACACCAGACATTTATTAAAGTTTAAGTTTGTCACGGGATAACATGTTTTAAAGACGAATATTTAAAAATAGAGAAAAAAGAATATGCAAAAACAATGTAAAATAATTTTACATTATCTAACAATCACAACCATTTTTTCTGCCACGTTATACACATGAAGATGATTTATGACGTAATACAAAAGAATGAAATATACTACTATGTCGCACTCGAAATAAACTACAATCTTTTGTGAGAAACTTTTATTTTACTCATCTTTGAACTACTTCAAACTGCAGTTGTTCTTTAAAACAACTTTATATAATCTATTGATAATGTTTTCATCCGTAATATTTATCGTTACTAAATAATGTATATCCATAATGTCTATCAACAAATTAACCATATATATATATATATATATATATATATATATATATATATATATATATATATATATATATATATATATATAGGGGTTTGCTAATTTAGACCCACTTAAAAACATGTGGGTCTAAATTAGCAATGTGCACCTTTTCATTTTGGACAAAAATATCCCCCGTTCAATTGTTGTAAGTAAATTTAGAATAAGGGTAACTTTGTAGTTTCCAAAAAAAACATACAACAGTTCTATCTTTCCTTAATTTTCTCAAAATGTTTGTTTCAATCTAAATAATTTTCCAACATTAGTTTCATTATATATTGAAGTTTTTGTACCATAAGTCTTATTTTTGTTTGACGAGATTGTACCGTATGTCTTATTTATTAAAAAAAGGCACAAGATCAATTAATTAACCCTACAGCTTATACACAAATAATAGCTTAACTTTTTTCTTGGTTACAATAATAGCTTAAACTTAATATCATTACCAGACTTGTTTATGTTTATAGCTACTTTTATCGGAACAGGAAAAATTGTCTTATCTAACGAAAACTATAAATTCCAAAAGAAAAAAAAAACCAATGTAACATTTATAATTATATGATTTTTCTTTCTCACAGTGATTTATTTTATCAAAGAGAAAAAAAAACCAAAGTTGAAATTTGAATTGGACATGTTTTTCCATGTTGTCCTTTTTGTTTTATAAGTTTGTTATTGGTTTATTAAAATTGTATATGTTTATAATTAAGTGGGTCTAAATTAGCAAAGTGGGTGCACACTTTTTAATAAAATTTACCTAACTAACCCTCAATTGCTAGTGTTAAATAAGTAAATATCAAGGGTATTTTTTGTCCAAAGTGAAAAGGTGCGCATTGCTAATTTAGACCCACATGTTTTATATTAGCAAACCCCATTTTTGTTTTATAAGTTTGTTATTGGTTTATTAAAATTGTATATGTTTATAATTAAGTGGATCTAAATTAGCAAACCCCATATATATATATATATATATATATATATATATATATATATATATATATATATATATATATATATATATATATATATAACATGTTCATGACATTACTTCAATTGAGAAGTAAATAAATATTTCAAACCCGGCAGGAGGACGGATTCTTAACTAGTTTTATTATAATATTTGGTCATAATATTTGATTTCAATCTAGTTTCAAACACAAATCACTTTCTTTCCACTCCCCACATGTAATCTAAATTCCATCAACTTCTTTCATCATTATCATTTGCCTATCCAACTTCAACACAACAAGTATTTCATTTCATCCATATGGAGGTTCACTCATTCATACAAATATATAATAAAAATGCATGTCATGCATTAATAGTCGAAAAAATGTAGGAAATTCATATACTAGTATGTTTCATAAGTTGTCTTCCAAATAGTCTATTTTGTAAATTATCTTCCACAAGGATTTCGGAAGTAAACTTCTATAACGTAAGTTTTCAGAAATTTCATGAAAAAAAACAAATGATTTAAAAGATACATTAACTGTTATCTTATCTCAACTGGATGTAGAAACGCTCTATGAGTGATCCTTTGTTGATTTCACACCTTCAAAATAAAAATAAAAAAAACATACAGATTTTCACAACTATGGTGGTAGAGTGTTGGAGAGGAAGTGAAAGTGCAGTTTCTACAAACTAGTTAAAAGGCAACATTTCAAAATCCTCCTTATTTATTCTATTTGGATTGTAACTTTCGAAATCTTCAAAAAATGCAAAAAAATAAAAAAAGATTCCTTTGGTTGGGTCATTTTATAAGGGCCGGCCCAGCCCAAAAACAGTCTCAATCGTTGTCATCCACAATTCAAAACATTGAGAGATTCTCTTCTCTCAACCTCAACCTCCAGAAACTATTTCTTCGGTAAAACCATACCAGAATTTGTGTCGGCGATAAACAAAGTACAAAATCGAAAAACACACGAACACAAAATTCTGTCTCTAAACAAACCCAAAACCAAACCTTTATCATCATAATTTGAAAATTTGTTTGTTGAATAATAAATATTACAATGAAGGGTTCATCCGATACGAAGTTCCTTCAAGATATTTTGTTATACGCTGCAAGCGCTGCGTTGAGTTGCTTGGTATTGGTAACCGGGTTGCAATACTTAGACCCGAACCGTGAATCTTCCAAGAAGGCTCTTGAACATAAGAAAGAGATTGCAAAGCGTTTAGGTCGTCCCCTTATTAATACAAATTCTTATGAGGTACCAAGTTTGCAACTTTTTTTAACTAAATTTTCATTTTTAGTAGTTTTTACCTTCAATATATTTGTCAAGTACTCTTTTTTTTTTATCATGTTACTTGCATAACCAATGTAATGAGGGATTTATAGCCTTATAGGTGCAATTTACTATTGGGCCTAACTCAATCGTACAAAATTGGCGTGTATGGTGAGGTGTATGGTGAGGGTCGGGATGCCTACCTGAGTGGCCTGATAGCGGGTGACCCAATGCATCTTAGATAAGCTTTGATATTATCTTGAAATTCGGTTGGGCCTAACTCAACCACATACAATACCAACCTGTAAGGATGTGTCATATAATGTTACCAATTTCCATGTGCAAGTTGGACTTCATGAACCCAACTTGGAGTCCCACATCGGAAGTCATGAATCCGGTGTGAGGGTTTATATAGGATTAGACAATCCTCCCCTCTGAGCCATGGTTTTGAGGTGGAGTTAGGTTCAATCCGTATCATATAGTAAGACATTTATCAATTTCGGTTGAATTCATCTATTATGTTATGTCTTAAAATTTGAGTCAAGCCTGATTCAAACTAGACATGGCAATAAAACCCATACCCGCAGGTATCCGCCCAAACCATACCCGTTTTGACGGGGAAAACCCGAGTTGACTGAGTTTGGGTTCGGGTTTGGGTTTTTCCCCGATTTCAAAAGATGGGGTTGGGGCGGGTAATGGGGACATTGATACCCGCCCCGCATATATTAAAATTAGATTTTATCTCTTTTAAATTAGAAATCCTTAAACAATTTCTTAAATTACATTTATATATTTATTTTTTATCTTTAATTTGAGTATTAAACAAACTATTTTCTCTATTTCTTTTCTTTATTTAAAAAAATATCGTTGAAACAAAATAATTTTGGGCTTTTAACTTCTTTTATTTAATAAAAAAAAACTAAAATGCAATCCAAATTCATATAGGAAGAGACCTAATGGGGATACCCCGAACCCCGTTGGGATACCCGATCCCCGTTGGGTTTGGGGTTATACTTTTTATCCCCGCTCGGAATTGGGATGGGTTTGGGGAAACCCGAACTATATGGGTTTGGGGAGAGCAAAATCCGTCCCCGCCCAATTGCCATGCCTAATTCAAACTGACTTGTAAGGTGAGGAATTTTTTCTGCTTATAAACATATTTTCACGTCATATGTCATCCAATGTGAGACTCTCAACACGCCCTCTTATATGCCAAGGACGGGACATCTAGAGTGTGACTTGAGTGGCCCGATAGTGGTGGCTGAACCGATCTTACGAAACTGACTTGTAAGGCGATGGATGTCTTACACTTATAAACATTTTCAGGGCGTTTCTCATCCAATTCCAATGTAATAATACTCTGTCAACAGTATGATTTCCTGAAATTGATAACTTTCTTTGATAGATGAAGGAATTGATTCGAGTGTAGAATCTTATCCAATTATACATAGAAAAGAAGCACATTAGTTTGTTAAACAGAAATTCTATACGACTTGCATGGCCTTTCTTTTATTTATGAAGATGTTTTGTAGACATCTGTAAAAATATTGGACCTAGTTAAATGTTATCTTTCATTTTTCATTTTAATATTTAATTTGTGCTCTTTATTGTGTACAGGATGTAATAGCCTGTGATGTAATAAATCCTGACCACATCGACGTGGAGTTTGACTCCATTGGGGGACTGGCAACCATTAAAGAAGCGTTATTTGAGCTTGTTATTCTTCCCCTGAAGCGACCTGACTTGTTTTCGTATGGCAAACTTCTTGGACCTCAAAAGGGAGTCCTGTTGTATGGACCCCCTGGCACTGGGAAAACCATGCTTGCCAAAGCTATTGCCAAAGAGTCAGGAGCAGTTTTCATTAATGTGAGGATATCCAACCTGATGAGTAAATGGTTCGGAGATGCTCAAAAGCTTGGTAAGTGTGTGATATCTTTGTGATTAGTTCTTTTGTTCTTTAATGCACCATAGAATGATGGTATACAATATATGTAGCATATTCAACGATGATTTGAATTTTTGTTTGTACATATGATGAGTATTATGATTTTTTTAGTTCAGTAAATTACAGCACCTATAGTTTTCATTAAAAAACACCATGTATATACACAAAGATCCCTTATATTTATGATGTTTCCTTTGCATCGGTATAAAAGCATTGAATTCCAACTGTTGTAACTTGTAACTGCTATATATAATTTCTTTGGTAATTTTTCTGTGAGTTGAATTTGTTGCAATCTTGTTTCACTCATTGATTAAAGTGGTATAACGTGCAAGGCTAATCATGCTTACATTGGTAAGATGTGATTGGAACAGTTCCAAGATAGTTCAATTTTTTTATACGTTAAAGGGAATTTTAGTTTAACACAAACTATACAACTTCAAGCTTGAATTTAGAATGTACGATAACCAAATTTGCCTTGATATTTGTTTACTGAATTACCTTGAATGGACGGAGTGATGCAATGTTTGGAACTCTAGGAAAGAATTGAGAATTTGATACGAAAAAAAATGAATCGATAGAACTGTTTTATTGAATGAATTAGAATAGGTGATAGGTGAGCAGACTCTCCTCCATGACAGAGCCGATGCTTTGTTCACTCAATGTTTACAAATCAGAATGATCTCCTCTCCCCTTGTGTCCTAATTATGCCTCTTAATTCCTTTAACAAACCAACAAACATATTTAGAAAACTGCCATGCATAATATGCCATTGTGGGGTGCTCCATCTATGCTTTACCTCCCTATACCTAGACACAGCCACAAATGAAAAATATAAGCCAACATTCTTAACAAAAGGTCTAGGATGGAACTACAAATGTTATGCAGAAAATCAGTCAACAAGAATCCTGATATCATACATTAAAGATTGTTATCATGTATATGATAGTATGTAGGGAAATTAGCCCCTAAAAAAATGATGAGCTTTGAAGAAGTAATAGTGGTTTAAAATCTTATATTAGAATCGCATAATTTGTAGATAATGATCTTGGACCGAAAAAAGTGCCATATTTTATTAGTCGAAAAAGTATCAAGTCAATTAGTCAATCTTTCTCAGACGTGGTTGTTGAAAACAACCTTTGTCATCATTTAGTGGCTGAATCGATTCTTTTGTTTCAACGTAAGTATCAAGCTGCTTCTTTCTATCAGGTAGAAAACCCAGATTATATAGCATCTATTTGACACATTCTGTGTCAATTTCAACATGATGAATCTTTTTTACTTCTTGTTTCTAGAATGAAGCTTTATAAATACCTAAGATGATGATACTTTTGTGTAATCTTCTGAGTTTTCAATCTCTAGTGAATGTGCATTATTTATGTTTATACGTTATCAGTTATCACCAAAATAATGCATATGGATAAAAAATTCACAGTGATTATGATTTTTATCGTCATACTACAAATCTATTTATTTCAGCATATACTTGTTTTGATTCTTTGACTAATATTGCAGGCATGTTCTGTATTTATCAGCATTTGTTGCCTTGTATTGTTGCTTTGTTGTATCCATGTCCCATGCCAATATTAACTTTTTCTGCTATAAAACTGGCTACTTTTTGTTTGATATGCTTCCAACTTATACTGTGGAGTGTGGATGTTCTTTTAAATTAACATGTAGAAAATGAGGCAAATGCTGCTATGTTTTGCTCATCAGTCAAGGACTGCTTATATAGAGAGTTTATGATAAATTATAATAAATTCTCATTGAGAATTTTAGGAAACATAAACAAGAAAACAAATAACAGGAAAAAATGCATTAATTTAAAGAATCATGTGGATTCTTCTAGAAGAAAACAGACTCCAACATAACATATTTATACTGTTGAGTGTGGATGTTCTTTTAAACCAATGATTCAGTCTGTTTGATTGACAAGGCCATCTGTTCATCTAATGGCAGTTTGTTGTTCTCAGATTGATAGTGACCTTGTATTGGGACAATGAGTTTTATAGCATATCAGCACCACTTAAAAATAGAAGGGAAACTCACTCTCTCCGTCAATTTATGACCATTTGCAAAACTTTCTAGCTGCTAAGAGTGAAATCAGTCGGGAATGTACTATTTTCATAAAGAATTTATTATCAGAAGTGGTTTCAAAATAAGGTTAAAATGTTACAAATAATTTCAGTTTTAGAATGAGTATAAGGGTTTCCCTATATGCTATTGTTCATTGAGTTTTTCATCCTTGTGTGTTCCTTGTTGAGGAGTGTATGTATAGTGATGGTCACTCCTGTTGGTTTTTAACTATTTAGATTAGCAAAATGTGTGAAGCTTGAAGCTGTTCATCTGCAGATAAGCCAAATTCTTCATTAGAATATTTAACGAGGGGATCTTGGCATATATAACTATGCTTTCATTTATCAAACTCTGGTTCTGTGATTATACAACATACAAAATTGCATCTAAAATTCTATGTGATGTTCGCTGTTTTAAAAGTGGTTCTTTGTTTTGGTCTATCATTAATATTTTGCTGTTATTCTGCAGTGACTGCTGTATTTAGCTTGGCTCATAAACTTCAGCCTGCCATCATCTTCATTGATGAAGTAGACAGTTTTTTGGGTCAACGTCGTCAATCAGATCATGAGGCTTTGTTAAACATGAAAACTGAGTTCATGGCTCTATGGGATGGATTCACTACTGACCGTAAGATTTAAAGCAGTTGTCATGTAATTTTTGTTTGTTCAGTACCTTTTCAAAATAAGTAACAATTTTGATAAGGATTTAGTTAGCAACGACTACTACTTAATATTTTTTCTTTTGGTTTTCCTGTAGAGAATGCCCGAGTTATGGTACTTGCGGCAACTAATCGTCCTTCAGAACTTGATGAAGCAATACTTCGGCGTTTTCCTCAAGCCTTTGAAATTGGAATGCCAAACCAGAAGGAGAGGGCTGAGATATTGAAGATCATCTTAAAGGATGAGAGGGTTGAAGATAACATAGACTTTGGTTCTATAGCTAGATCATGTAAGGGTTACACCGGATCAGATCTATTTGACCTTTGCAAAAAGGCCGCCTATTTTCCTATTAGAGAACTGCTGGATTACGAGAAGAAAGGGAAACAATCACCTGTTAGTATTTCTGTCATTCTCTTTTACTTGCTTCTCTGCTATAATTTTACATCCTCAAAATACTGAACGTTGGAGGTGAAAATTACTGAACTCTTTTATTAATTTTTCATGTTTCAGGAACCTAGACCTTTGTCGCAGTTAGATTTGGAGAAGGCCCTTTCCACTTCACGGAAGACAACGGTTGCTGCAAATGAATACAGCAGAATGAGCCAACCGTCATCATCCGGTGATTCAGGTGATTATCAAGTTCAAGCTGCAATCAATGAATTCTCTAAGCTTATGATTTCTCATATGATTAACCTCCAAACAGATTCCCAGGATCCTTAAATTTTTTATTTTCTCTTTGTACTACCATTTAGTCTTAGTCTGGATTTTAACAGCAATAACTTAGTCAGTATATGGTTCTAGAACATGTATTTTTATTAAAGTACCAAGCTTGGCTATTGCATATTGAACCATATACCAAGCTTAGCTAGTATATGGTTCAATATATGTATTTTTGTGGTTCCACCCTACTTTTAATAATATTGTATCATGATATGATTCAGTCAAAAATGAGACATACAATTGTAGCTATCATTATCTGTTTCAGGCATCAAATATGTCAATATTCTTTGACATTGTATTATACATTCTGAAGTAAATTAAGAGATAATATAAATTTCAGGAATCCGACACTTTTTTTTTGTCAAGTAGCTTCGTGGCTAAAAAACTGAATTAGGCAATTCTATTCTGGTATGTTGATTTGTGATAGAGAAAAAAAATACTTTAATATGTAAATAATTTTAAAGAACAGTTAATTGTAACACAAGTCAAAGTTCATCTTTATTGCTGTATTATATGATTTAATCCATGAGTGGTATAATTGGATCTAACACTGAAATGTCCAACAACTTTTAACAGAGTAAGCTAAGATTGACCAAAGACAATGAAGTTATCAAGTTGCCAACATAGATGTGGGGAAATAATTGGCGTTGGAGTGGGTATGGCATGGTTACTACTCCCTTCATTCCATCATATCTTTGGTAATTTAAGATTTTTGCACACATTGAACAAATATGTAATGGTTGTATCAAATGACAAAAATATGATGTGTACATATGTACTATTACTTTTTATTGTAAAAAAACAATTCCATTACTTTTATCATTAATTATTTTACTAAAATTCTTTTTTTCTTTCTGAAAGGAAATGTTAATTCTTAATTATGTCTAAGTATGATTGGAAAATAAAATAAAATAAATTTGGAAGCCACAGTGAAGGTTGGATAAAAATAAAATAAAATTTGGAAATAAAATAAATTTGGAATTGAGTGGGTACTAATACTATGAAGCTCAGATACGCGACACAATACCGATATGATACAACACCGATACGACGATACGAAAAAGTTTCAAAGAACATCATACTTTAACATTCACTACTTAAGAGGAAACATAAATTGTAATAGTCTCTTCTCCTTCGTTTCCATCATTAAAGAACATTAATTGTCCGATATTTCTCTGATACACGTATTCGAGAAGTATCTGACACGGTCATTAATTTATTTTTTAAAATAATATTAATTGTCTGATACTTATCTGATACGGGTATCAGAAGGTATCGGCGAGTATCGGTATCGGATATGTATCAGATATAATACTTGGTCATTTTTGGAGTATCGAGGCTTCATAGAGTGGGTATATGTGGGTCCATAACTCACTTGTGTTTTTGTCCTCTGGTTAGTCTGGATTTGAATTATCTGCTTTCAAAATCTTACATTCACATATATCATATATGACTACAGTTAGTTTATTTTTAAGGTCAATTTTGTCATTATGACCCACGATAATATCTCACTTCATTCTTTCTCTTAGTATTTTTTGCACTAAATGCAAATGAATGTAAGTAAATGTTAGATTTTTGAATGTAGATACTTCAAATCCGGTTAGCCATTATATGGTGATGATTAACCTTGAAGTTGCAGGATTGAGTGGCAAAATGGATGAATCGAATGAATTTGAATGATAATAAATGAATTGAAACAAATGTTGCATTTCTGTTTTAAAGGCTTTTTTCAATATTTTCGTATATCTCTGATGGTGAATTCATTGTTTTCGAACAACCATCAATTTTAGGTGTAACAATTTAAAATAGGATACCCATGCATACGAAAAAGTCACACGTTCTGCTTATTGCGTTGCATCGAGTGTATTTGAATTATATTTAAATAAATGGATTTTTTAAAATTTAAATGTATTTATTTTATAGTAAACTTTTAAAAATTATTTTACATTGGTAATATTTATATCTTTTTAGTTTAAATGGTTTTGGCTAATTAAAATGCTATGAATTTTAATGGTAGCTGTCTATGTGTAAAAAAAATTAAAAGTTTTCAATGTGACAAATATAATTAACCAAATTAATATATCAATATCGTGCAATTCGTCCATCCAAGATGTCGTGCCAATGCAGAGTAATTTAAATTATTTTGTTATATAACACGACATCCAGGAAAACCATTTAAACTACATCCTGCATTAATATGCTATATGACACTCCGATATTAATATGTTGTGTGGGTATATATTAATAGGCTAAATGCTACAGTGGATCATCTTCACAAGTGATTCACTTTGGACAATTAATCAATACTACTATAACGAATATGAATTTTACAAAATCTACCTTGGATTGAAAGTTTGTATCATATAAATCATCCATAAATATTTTTAGAAAAATTGAAAATCATTTGATATATTATTGAAACCCATTAAGATTAACCGTATTTAATAAAAACTTAAAAACCATTAATCTTAATGGATCTCAATAACATATCAAATGATTTTCAATTTTTCTAAATTTTTTTATGGATGATCTATATGATACAAACTTTCAATCCAACAGTGAATTTTGTAAAATTCATATTCGTTATAGTGTTATGCATAACTGGTCCACCATAAATCACTTGATGAAGAAGTGGTCCATTTTAAAATTTGACTATATTAATATTAATCTCCAACACAAAATATATATATAGCAAGTTAAGGATTAAATTAATCAATTAAAATGAACACTCCTATACATTAAAGTTTAGTCTACTGTGGGGGAATTTACTTATGACTCAGCTTATCAATTATTTGTAGTTATCCCAATGATAGATAGTAAATAATAATTGGTGGACAAAATTTGGAAGTTTGATCACTTGATGTTATGAAAAGGAACCGTGTTTTTACATGGTAGATGTGTTATGATCGACTTCTAACCAAGGCAAGATTGGCTCGATGGCAAATTGGAGATTCGATGTTTGTCCTCAATTCGAATAAGATTTGCAAAATAGAAGCATTTTTTACTTGTGTAACTTTAATCACTGGATTAATTTAAATTTTAAACATGGGTTTTTAACTAGGAAAAGACCAAGGCCATAGGTGACTAGGTAAGACTGTAAGAGACAATATGCAACTGCTTTTTTCTGATCTGGTAGTGGGAAAATAAAAGAATACATGATGATAATTTCTTCGAATCAAGCCAACCTTGGAGTGTGGTGTGAGAGCTTGTTGGCAGGTATGTTACAGGTATACAGGCAGAAAGAAGGTTACAACACATATATACTAAAAAAGCAAGTCAATACGGGTGGTGTATGATCAACACGAATAGAGAGGCTAAGCTTGATAACAGAAAAGCATGGTGTGGCGAATTACTGAAAGATGATCATGTGTGATCAACACGAATGTTAGCAACACGACGACTTGCATGTCATAACTTTGAGGTATCTATCAAGAGCTTTGTATTGCAAAAAGAAGAGATTAGTGGTCTAGACATATTTGTTGGCACAAGATAAAATTGTACCGGAGAGAGATAAATAGATAGATACTATTTTTTGTTTTTAAAACTAAAATGAGTATTTTTGTATTTTTAATAGTTGTACTATGGGTAAAAAGTTGTCCCGTGATTCAGTGGAGGACAAAAATTCTTGTTTTTGTAATGTCTCTTACTACCTATTCTATCCAATCACATGACTAGTTTCTAAATCAAATAGAGTACAACAAAAATGGTCTAATTCAGTACTCTATTGTTTAGCAGATCAAATGCATCCTTACTCATCTCAAATTGAAATTGTCAAAAAAAAAAAGCTAAAAAATAAATGGCAAATGCTAAATAGTGCTCCCGGGACACTCTTTAAGCCTTTAAATAATAAGGTTTTATAAAAAAAATTATGGAAATGTGTGAAATCAATGCATTGGAAATTGAAATGTTCAAATTTTTGAATAAACTATTTCCTTAAATGAAATTCTTAAAGAGTGCCCGGGAAGCACGACCCTAAATAAATTAACGGAACTAAAATTAGAAAGTCGCCAAAAACACAAGTTACTACGAAAGGATGGGTGTAGATATTCCATAAGAAAAAGAGGGATGGGAATAACAACTTTCATGGAGCCTTTGTCTAAAACCCAATATATTTTCACTCCCGGGCCAGCCCGGCCCAACGATTTCACTATCGTCATCCGCAAGCATTCTCGATTCTTCAACCTTTAAGAACGCTCGGTTCTCGCTCACCAGAATTTAGGGGTTTAGATTCTGATTGTTGAAAGAGAGAGAGAGAGAGAGAGAGAGAGAGAATATGGGAAGTTCATCAGATACGAAGGTTCTACAGGATTTTTTGTTATACGCGGCTAGGGCAGCGTTGAGTTACTGGGTATTGATACAGGGGCTCCGATATCTAGACCCGAACCGTGAATCATCGAAGAAGGCTCTTGAGCAGAAGAAAGAGATTGCAAAGCGTCTAGGTCGTCCTCTTATTCAAACCAATTCTTATGAGGTACAACCAATTTCTTAATTTTTACTTCTATAATAATCAATACAAATTTCGCATTTTCTTTTGAATTCGTCTAGTATAATTAGAACTTTTTAAGTTTAGTGACTACTTTTACTTTTTTTTTTTCAATTTTAGCCTTGAGGATTAACATTTTGTAGATTTATGTAAAAAAAAAAAATTGGACCTATATTTTATTTTGATGTTTGATTTGTGCCCTTTAACTTCATTGTGTGTAGGATGTGATAGCATGTGATGTTATAAATCCTGATCACATTAATGTGGAATTTGACTCCATTGGAGGATTGGAAAGTATTAAACAAGCTTTGTTTGAGCTTGTTATTCTACCCCTTAAGCGGCCCGACTTGTTTTCGCATGGCAAGCTTCTTGGACCACAAAAGGGGGTCTTGTTGTATGGACCTCCTGGCACTGGGAAAACTATGCTTGCAAAAGCTATTGCCAAGGAGTCTGGAGCAGTATTTATTAATGTCAAGATATCTAACCTCATGAGCAAATGGTTCGGGGATGCCCAAAAGCTTGGTATGTGTGTGTGATATCTTTATGAATACTTCTATAATGCACTTTAAAACTATCCTGTACGGTGTGGCATATTTTGACGATAAATTAAATTTTATTTGTTCGTATGGATGTTATGATTTTATTAGTTCAGTAATTTAGAAGTGTTATATTTTTTATAAAATCCATATGGACACACAAAGATCCATTAAATTATTGATGCTATCTTTGCTTCTATATACAAGTTTGGCATTGCCAATTATTGTAATTGTTGTATACAATTTCTGTCAGTTTGGCTATATATGAGTTGGGTGTGTTGTAATTTTGTTTTACTAATTGTTCAAAAGTCGTATCGTGTGGAGTTGTATGGTTGGTCATGCCTTCATTGATAATATATGATTAGAGAAGTTCCAACATAGTTTATTTTTCTTAAAAGGGTATTTTAGTTCAACATAAATTATACAAGTTTAATCTTGAATGCTCAGCAAACTATTTTGCCTTGAGATTGGTTTATCGAATTACATAGAAAGAACGGAGATTGCTCAATGTATGTAACCTGCGAAAAGACTCTCCTCGAAGTATTTTCCCCTTCTACAACAGTTAGGATATAGAATAAGGGCTAACTAGAGTAGATAAAGTAGTTAAGAGCTGTTAGGTAATTAATTAGTTGAGGTTGTTACTTGTTATTTTAGGGCTATATGCCTATATGTATAAATAGGAGAGCACAAAGGGTAGCGAGCATCTTTGAATAATGTAATTGTGAATAGAGTATTAGTCTCTACTGGGAAGAGGAAATCCTTGAGGAGAGATTCTCTCCTATTTCTTAATTAAATTGTTGTATTTCTTTGGAATTCAATTATTGGGTTCCTAACACAACCGGGTCATTTCTCTATTTACTCGTTGTTTACAAATCTTAATTATTTCCTTCTCCCCCTGCCACCTGTTTATGCATGTCCACCTCTTTAAATAACCAATAAACCTAACAATAAGAGAATGGCAGCATAAGAAATACTGCTGTTGTTCTGAAGAATACCACCCCCCTCAAAATCAACCTAGCCCTCATGGGTGCAATCTACAAGTTGGAACATAGAATCACTTCTGTCCTGAACCTATGATCTAAGTTGCTGTAGGAATAATAAGAGAATGGCTGCATATATTCCTTCAATTCCATTTGCATGGGTTCTGCCCATTGTGTCGTAAACAAAGGTTAAAGAAGAACTTCCCGTCTGCTCTTTTTCATTAATATTGTAACTGTGATCAATTTGGGTTTGGCTTATTATGTTGAGAGAAACAGACCCAACATATTTAAACCCACCACTTCTAGGCTCCACATGTTTTTCCTCATCGAAATCCAACCTTTCCTGTGAGATGTGCTTTTCCATTGTAGCCCGGGGGAGAGAGATAAACGAACAAAGAGCAGAGAGAGATGCACAAACAACTCGCCCAGGCAGAAACTCAAATATGCTAGAGAGAAAAACAGCTGACAAACTCAATTGAAGGAAGCCAAAACAGTTAACTGGTAGATTTATGCTTGACATCCTGTTTAGGCTTTCACTTTTAACCTACAAAACTGACTTATGTAACTAGGTAGAGGAAATCCAACCAGTGTAACTCAGTTTCTTATTTCTCCCGTGAAATCGTGGAAGATTTGCTACCCAAGCGATTTGACAAGCTAGCACGTCAATCCAAGCAATATCACACAATCCCACCAAGTTTTGATTCTGTTTGGGATCAAGATTGTTCAGTGTCGAAGATTGTCAGATTGATTTTACGAGTTGAAGCATGGTTTTAATGTACCTTGGTTGTAGGCACCTGGCCGCTAACTGCTGGCGTCTCTCAGCTCAAGTGAAGGTGGAGGCATGACTGGACATTGCATAATTTGGTTTTCCATGACTGCCATGCATAGTAGGTCTACTGTACTGACAGCATAACATTGACTGCAGTACTCGTGAGGCCATGACACAAAATGTTTGGCCATTGCAGGCTACTTCATCTAAGCTTGACCTTTCTCCATCACTATGTTACATTCGACATTCGGGCACAACCACTGATAGAAAATATTAGCCAATATTCTTAACAAATGGTTTAGGAGTAGGATGAAACTAAAATTTTCTTGAATCATCTATGTAGAAAATAATAGTCCATAAGTATTTAAAAGCTGTCTATATCCTTTCCCTCCCCTAGACACTGCCATGGTGGGATTTTCATACGACCAGGATGTCTTATTTTGTCTTGTGAAAGAATATGTAGGTATACAATGTGACTGATCATTGAACTTGTTTTTTAGCTTCCAATTCCCAAATGTATTATTCCCCATAGGTTTGTTTTCTGTGCATGCATGTAATTTATATTGTGGAGTGTGAATATTTTTTTAAACCAATGTATTTAATTATACTGTGAAGTGCAGCCATTCTTTTAAACCAATATCTCAGCTTGTTTGATGGATAAGGCCATCTGTTCATCTAATGGCAATCTGGTGTTCTTAGATGGATAGTTGCCTTATATTGTCAAAATGAGGTTATAGCAGATCAAGATGATTCGAAATAGAAGGGAAGCCCCCCCACCCCCACACACATATTTAAGGCCATTTGATAAATTTTCTAGCTGCTAAAAGTCAAATCACTAGGAGAATATACTATTTTTTGAAACAAGTTATTGTCGGAACTGGTTTTTGAAATAAGGTTAAATATGACAAACAATTCCAGTTTTAGATGAGTAAAAGGGATGATTTCTAAGATTATATGTTGTTGCTGGTCAAGTTTTTCTTCCTTGCCTAATCCTTCTTGAGGAGTGTATATGCTTAGTGATGGCCACCCCTGTATAGGTTCTCTAATAATTGCAGTTTAGCAAATATGTAGTTATTTGTTTGAAGGCTTGAAGTTGTTCAGCCACACACATTCTTCATTATAACAGACACAGTTAACAAGGGCAACCTGGCATACCTAATGACCTTCATTTATCAAACCCCAATTGATTATACAACAGAAATTTGTTTCTAATTATTTATGTGGTCAATTTGTTTTATGTTCTTTGTTCAAGCGCTATTCTTAGTTTTGGTCTATCGCTGATATTTTTCTGTTCTGCAGTGGCTGCCGTATTTAGCTTGGCCGATAAGCTTCAGCCTGCCATCATATTCATTGACGAAGTAGACAGTTTTTTGGGTCAACGTCGTACATCAGATCACGAGGCTATGTTAAACATGAAAACGGAGTTCATGGCTCTATGGGATGGATTCACCACCAACAGTAAGATTTAAATTAGTTGTCATGTAACTTTGGTTTTTTGTTTAAATTTTCAAAACAAGTGACAATTTTGATGGAGATTTAATTATTATTACTACAGACTTCTTTATGTTATTTTTTATTTTTGTGTAGAGAATGCTCAAGTTATGGTGCTTGCAGCAACTAATCGTCCTTCAGAACTTGATGAAGCAATACTCAGGCGGCTTCCTCAAGCTTTTGAAATTGGATATCCAGACCAGAAAGAGAGGGCTGAGATATTGAAGGTTATCTTAAAGGGCGAGAGGGTTGAAGATAACATAGACTTCGGTTATATAGCGGGATTATGCAAGGGTTACACTGGTTCAGATATATTTGATCTTTGCAAGAAGGCTGCGTATTTTCCTATTAGGGAACTACTGGACGATGAGAAGAAAGGGAAACAATCTTGTGTTAGTATATTTGTCATTCTCTTCTACTTTCTTATCTGCCTTAATTTTTTAATTTTCCTAGTCGTGAATAATATGACGTTTAAGACTGACTTAGCTAGACTGTATTTCAATTCAATATCAGATTCAAATCAATGTTGTGTATGTATGTTTATTTGAAACTAATGTTATATTTGTATGCTTGAAAAGCATCTCTGGTCGATGAAAGCAATTTGTGACGATGTGTTTCATATATCAAATCTTATTAACTGTATAATTATCTTATTGTCTTTGACATATCATAAGATGAAAATTACTGAGCTGTTTTATTTATTTTTCACTTTTCAGGAACCTAGACCTTTGTCACAGTTAGATTTGGAGAAGGCCCTTTCCACTTCACGGAAGACAATGGTTGCTGCAAATGAATACAGTAGAACAAAAGCACAGTCATCTTCAAGACAGCCATTTTCTGGTGAGTCAGGTGATTATGAGGTTCAAGCTGCAATCAAGGAAATTTCTAGGCTTATGGGTTCTCACATGATTAACATCCAATTAGAACCCCAGGATCCTTAAAATTTTGAGTTTCTCTAGACCATTTTTCTACTGTCATTTAGCATAGTCCTTTGGTATACTACTAGTTCTCGAATATGTAATATTATCCATCCATTGTTTATAGTCGTGCAAATGTTGGTTTTGCTTTTTGTTCAGAATTTGATGCATCAATCCTTTTTGTAAAACATAATATTATATATTTGTCAAATTTTATTTATGAACGCTGTTCGTTGATGCAAAGATATTTTTGTCGCTCCAACCATGATATGATGCTCTCAAATGACATATAATTGTAATCAGTATTGTCTGTTTCAGGCGTCAAATGCATCCAACATTCTATGACATTGTATAACTATACAACATCCTAACATGTAAATTTTGGGATTAAGATAAATTTCCATCAGGTCAATGGTATGGCTGAATCGCGCAATCTAGTTCGTTTCGTGATGTTCATGCTTTGTGAAAGAAAAAAGTTACTAAAATCTGAAATCAACTCTAAAAAGTAACAAAGAACACTTAACGTTGGTCCTACCAATACTAACATAACCAAAAGTTCATCTGCATTGCTATATTATAGTAGTACACCTTTAACAGATTAAGTTACTAATAATCACCTAGATGATGCAGTTATTAAATTGTCAACATCCCATCAATGATTGAGACCTTGTGGGAAGTAACTTGCTTTGAAATGGGTTCAACATGGTTATACTTTATACATTACAACGTGGGTTAGTAATTCATACATGTGTGTTTGTTGTCTTTCTGGTCCACAAGCATATGTGATGATTAACTTCAACATTTGAAAGTTGCTACCTCTTCCCATCCACATTTATTCATTATGATTAAGGACCACAAATTTGAAACTTTCCACCTTCAAAGCATATTTCTACAGTGAATGCATCAGGACCACCACTTAGGAGGCATATAATTCTTAAGTTTGTTCATCATTATTTGACCACTTTTAATGTTGGAGTAAAAAATTTACACTATTATTTTACTTTAACAAAATATAGATAATGAAATACTGAATGATACATTTGTATTGCATGAATGATAGAGCAGTGTCAAGATGTTACATATTTCTTTGGACAAATTTAAGGTTAATGAATTAGAAAATTGGCTTATTCTGTCTCGAAATATCGCCGTCGTTGTCGAAAATCTTGAATCTTGAATTATTTGAACACAAATGAAAAATAATATGGTGCTGAATGTGGCGTGATACAACTGTATTCTTTAACCAACACTGAAATCTAGTGTTCTTATGGCTACAATTGTTTTATCATAGTTGTTAGTTTTTCAGGTTATAAAGCTTATGATGGTGACTCTATCCTAACTTAAGCCATTATTGATATTAACATGGAAATTGTCACTATTGTTAATGACATACTCCTTCTCCTCCTTGTATATCATATGGCCCAAGAAAATGATTGTGTTCCACTAGAAATCCATTAATAAATTATGCCACAAATTTATTTTATTTTATTTATAAATATCTGAGGAAGATTTTGACCCTTTTATATTGTTAATTTTGTGAAAGCAAACTAAGTTTCCCATTACTGGCTTGATCATTCTATGCATTTTTAATATAAGAAAATGGTTTTTCAAGTAAGGGAGAATACAAGTTATTTAAATATCACTAATGAATTCTACAATACTTATTCATCTAGTCATTCTCAAACATAAGTAAATTTAAACAATTTTCACTATGCTTAATAAATCATTCCTTTTAACTTTTATTCGTTTAGGTTTTTTATATATATATATATAGACATGACTGTAAAATACATTTTATTAGTATTTAATAAGAAACTATCAATCTTTGTGTTTTCATGGAATTACAAGATGTTTAATGAATATTAATATCAAACTATTTTACCTCGTCCATGTATATTTTATTTTATTTTATCCGTTCAAAAATAAATGACTTGTTTGATCATCTTTACATTTGGCAATGTACAAATTTAATTATTAATATTTTTAGTTATTTATTATTAAAAATTATAAAACTTGTATATTTTAAAAATACTCGTCAATACAAATTAAACAACACATCATATGATCAAAGTAGGTCAAATGAATAGTATACTAAGTTAAAATTAAATCATTTATTTGGGGATGAGAGTATAATAAAATAGGAAAAGGTTAATTAATTAATTAATCCAGTTTTGGTAGTTGTAGAGGTGGTCATTTGTCAAAGTGTAAAACGGTTGGCTAATGCGCGAAAGGTTGAATGACTGAATCAAACGAGTTTATTGCAAACATGCAAACTACTAGTAGTATCATTCTTGTCTTTTATTAATAGAAAAATGTATAGTCATCAAGATTCATACCAATGAAAAAGAAGAAGAAAACAGTCTTTGATCAAATCACTCCATCAAAACTACCATTTCGTTTAATATTTTAGAGTAATGTTATTTTATTAATATATAACTGTACTATTATTAATAGTATACAACTTCCTCTACAGTTTTTCAGTGTCTTCAATTTATATTTTAATTGGATTTTTTTTAAGAGTTTTACATTAAATAAAAATAATTTTATAGATGGGGAGAATTTTTCATATACAAGAGATTTTATATAGATACATTTGATATGCTAAAAACCTACGTTGTTTAGGTGCAGGTATGGTATCGGGATAGGTATGGGTATGTCCGTATAACTTTTTTTTAATATGATTATATAAATGAAATAATAGAATTATATTGTTAAAACCAATACTAAACCTAAAAAATACTACATAAATGATTTAAATTGTTCAAAAATATCAAATTAAAAAGCAATTAGCTCAAAAAAAAGGCAAATTGTTCCTCTCTCCATCATCACCACGAAAAAGAGCAGCATGTAATTCAGGTTTATCACGATAAAGATTAGAAACTTCAAACTCATTTGGGTTGGTTTGGTGGTATTGACTTGAGGCCTGGGAGTGTGCTCCTCTTAAGGTCTCAGGTTCGATTCTCTCTGGTGCCAATTTGGGTGGGTTAATTTAGCTTCTTAAAAAAAAAACTAGAAACTTCAAGAATAACAGCTACATCAAATAGATTTCATTCATCTTTATCAATATCCTACATTTATGTTGCTCATTCATTATAAAGTATTTTTATTTCTCTTTCTCGAGAGAAGACGAAGATTTGTATGAATAAAATCTTTAGCTCTCTTTGGAAGCCTATTCCTTTTCAATGAATGGGTACATAAATCCAGTATTTATTTTGTTATTATTTTTTAGCAATATATGCTACTTTTATATTATAAACAAATAAAAAATTTAAATCTTCTTATAAAAAACAAATAAAAAAATCGTGTTTTTTGAATTTGTGTACCACGGGAGTACCAAACGTGTACATTGAAGAAAAAAAAGGTACGTTAACGGTGTGTACCGAAGGCATATGGTACGCGTCCCCGAGTATATTTATTAGGTTAAACTCAATACAAAATTTTAAAATTTTATAAAAAATTTCCAAGATCCGTTAGACCACATATATTTAATATGTTTAACCATGCATTACCCGGCCGTGGGACATTGTTTAGAATTTTCCTTCATTTCATTCTTGCCGTAATATTATTTAACATTGACTATCATATCCCCAAGTCATCATAGGCGCAGACAGTTGATAGTTGAACTTGAAATAATGTATAAAGTCGCTGGGGCAGTATAAAGAGTTCAAAATTAGAGAGCTACTAGGCAACCTTCAAAATCAAATGAGAATGATATTTTTGTTCTACTTTGCTTATTCTTCTCTTCACGTAGTCTTTGACTCCGTGTTATTTTACTCTTTGACGATAATGTTCCATTTGTCCATTGGACACACCGTGTGTGTGTAAAAGTAGGACTATAATTAATTCTAGATTTTTTTTTTACGCCAACTATAATTAATTCTAGATGTTTTGTTGAATAAGGAATCGGAATTATGGTTTTTATGATACACGAGTTGATGAATATTTATACTAATATTATACAAAATCATAATTATTATTTTTCAATAATTGATGGCAAATGATCATTGACCAGCAGCTTTTCTACAAAAGGAATGAGCGATATTTGATTAACTTGTTCTTTTAATTATCTTCTCCAATCATACAATAACATGCGGGCAATTTTTAAAATTTAATAGTAATAAATTTATTAATGGAGACCATTTAATGATAGAAAATACTCCTTTTGGAGAAGTTGATCATAAATAAGGCCCGTTTGGATTAGCTTACTTTTGAACTTATACAAACAACTTATACAATTTTTATGTATTATTATAAGTTTGTCAATGTAGTTTATGATAAAATAACTTATAAAAATACAATTTTCACTAGTGTGAATTTGTAAAATAGCATAAAACCTAATTTATACTGCATAAATTGTTTGCATAAGCTCAAAAATAAGCTAATCCAAACAGACTCATAGTAGTACTAGATTAGCTTAACCTCCTTTTTATTTAAGTATAATAATTAGTAACTCATAAGCCTATAAGTATCACTTCACCATCGCGAAAGGAACAGACTTCCCTTTATTAATGCAAGTTTTTATCTCATTGACTTTGTCATCACTCATAAACAAAATGACAATAATATTTCTACCAAAAAAATATAATAATATTTGTATTTAAAATGATTTTATTTACATATGGATCTTTAGTGAATTAAATTCCTCCGATTAATCTCTTTCTTCTTTTTTTTCTTAAATATTCTAGTAATTAAACTCACACTTTAAATATGGACATCTATAATTTGTATTCGGTCCCTTGCATATATTTTTATGGCCATAAATTAAGTTGTATTTGCAAAACGAGTAAAATATCATTTTAAAAAGTCAATTAGGGTATTTTCAATATGTTTGAGCTTAGGGTTTTTTATAAAAATAAATAGATAAAATAATTATTAGGTTTTGTGACACCCAGTCACTCACATACTATATATAAGCCATTATATTATTTTTTACAAGAAGTCATTATATTATTAACAACCTTAGAATACATGCCAAAAGTTTGATACTATATTTTGTCAAAAAAAGGTTGCAACTATTAATATTTAATGTGTGTTAAGATTAAATTTTAGATTAACCTCTTATGATTATTTTAGACTTTACTTTAAACCCTTGTGTTATTGCTAATGTGAACATGTTCTTCATTGCACCGGAGTATATTATAGGTGGATTCTAGCGTACGAGACCTAGACATATCTCCTACCACTAGGAGAGCAAAATACCTTCTGTAGTAGGTGGAACCGGTTATAGCCTTATAGGAAATAATATTTTTATTTCATTTTTTAAATACAATACCTTTTTAAACACAATACTTTAAATACACCTTAAATAAATACATGTCTTTTAACAACATTAAATAAATTCAATACTTTATTATTAAAAATAAATAAATACAATTTTTTTTATTACACTGCAATTATTACTTTTATACTTTTATTAAAAGAAGAAAACAGTAAAACAATATTTCACCTTGTCTCTAAACTTATCCTCCAAAACTGCAAAGTGTATGAACATCATCCCTCAAAAACCAAGAACAATAACACAAGCAAATCCAGGATTCACTATTCACCATCACTTTCACTTTACTATTCATCATCACTTTCATCATCAAATTCATGACTATATGCATTCAAACCAAAAAAAAAAATTATTCAAAACCCAGAAACTTATTAGCATTGATTAATCCCCCCAACACCCATAAAAAAATCATCAACATCTATCATCTTCTTTAAACACCCCAATCATGAAGAAAAAAAAAAAAAAAAAAACCAAAAACTTCTTTAACACATTCATTCATAGCTATATAAATTGGAGATGCTGCCAAGGGTTATGGAAAACCAAAAACATCTTCTTTTACACATTTATTCAGATCTAGATCCAAACAAACACGAGGCACATCACCCAAACGCGATTCTTGTGTTCGACTTCGGTTTCATTCCATTTCTATGTTCTTCAAATCTGGGTTTGTTGGTTTTTTATGAAGATGAAAGGTCCAGCGTGGATGTTGAATTTATAAATTTTGTTGATTTCTGGATTTGTGATGAACACAATGAAAAGATTATACCCTTTTGTCAATTCAATTTCTGTTATTCATTTATTTATAAAATTTCTATTTCAAGATTATACTCAGATTGATCTTCCTTCGGTTCCATTTCAACATAGACAAGAGGATTAGATATAGAACATCGATCAACCGGTAAATTGTTCTTGTTCAACATACCCAAATTGTTCTTGTTCAATATATTTAATATTGAATTTTTTTTTGTGTCAAAAAAAATATTGATTTTTTTTAATGAAAAAATGTAAAAAAAAAGTTAGTGTAATACTTATAAAACATTAAATTATATTTTTTATTATGAAATTAATATTTGACAATCAGATTGATAAAATTCGAATTTATCGGTAAAATTCTATAGTTTTGATCAAAGTGTGAGACTTTTTCATAAAAATTGTGTCGCCCGTAACACAGTTAATACGATCTGCCTATGCATTTTGAGTCCGATCTTAAAAATTCTTATTATCAATTGTCTGTCACTCCAATTATGTGATATTGAACGGTCGAATTGATAAAACTTGAATTCATCGATCAAATTTGATAGTTTTGGTCAAAGTATGAGACTCTTTCATAAAAACTACGTTGTCGGTCAAACATTTATTACGATCTGCCTATGCATTATGAGTCCGATCGTAAAAATTCTGTTCTCAATCGTTTGTCAGTCCAATTATTTGATATTGAACGGTCAGATTGATAAAATTCGAATTCATCGGTCAAATTTGATGGTTTTGGTCAAAGTATGAGACTCTTTCATAAAAACTATGTTGTCGGTCACACAGTTATTAAGATCTGCCTATGCATTCTGAGTCCGATCGTAAAAATTATGATTCTCAATCGTTTGTCAGTCCGATTATGTGATATTGAACGGTCAGATTGATAAAATTCGAATTCATCGGTCAAATTTTATAGTTTTGGTCAAAGTAGGAGACTCTTTCATAAAAACCATGTTGTCGGTCATACATTTATTACGATCTGTCTATGCATTCTGAGTCCGATCGTAAAAATTCTGATTCTCAATCGTTTGTCAGTCCAATTATGTGACATTGAACGGTAAGATTGATAAAATTCGAATTCATCGGTCAAATTTGATAGTTTTGGTCAAAGTAGGAGACTCTTTCATAAAAACTATGTTGTCGGTCACACAGTTATTACGATCTGCCTATGCATTCTGAGTCCGATCGTAAAAATTCTGATTCCCAATCGTTTGTCAGTGCAATTATGTGATATTGAACGGTTGGATTGATAAAATTCGAAATCCTCAGTCAAATTCGATAGTTTTGGTCAAAGTAGGGGACTCTTTCATATAAACTATGTTGCGTTGACACATTTATTGCGATCTGCCTATGCATTCTGAGTCCGATCGTAAAAATTCTGATTCCCAATCGTTTGTCAGTCCAATTATGGGATATTGAACGGTCAAATTGATCAAATTCGAATTCATCGGTCAAATTTGATAGTTTTGGTCAAAGTAAGAGACTCTTTCATAAAAACTATGTTGCCGTTGACATAGTTATCACAATCTGCATATCCATTCGGAGTCAGATCGTAAAAATTCTGATTGTCAATCGTTTGTCAGTCCAATTAGGTGATATTGAACGGTCGGATTGATAAAATTCGAAATCCTCAATCAAATTCGATAGTTTTGGTCAAAGTAGGGGACTCTTTCATAGAAACTATGTTGCCGTCGACACAGTTATTATGGTCTGCCTATCCATTCGTAGTCGGATCGTAAAAATTCTGATTCTCAATCGTTTGTCAGTCTAATTGGGTGATATTGAACGGTCAGATTGATAAAATTCGAAATCCTCAGTCATATTCGATAGTTTTTACCAAATTCGATATTTCTATTTTTATGTTTATTAATTTTTTTATATTCTTTTTATAATTTTTTTTACTACACTTTCTCTAGTTTTTTTTTGTTACTTTTTTTATGCTTATATTTTTATATATATTTTTTTTTTGTATTTTTTTTGTTCTTTCTATTTTTGCATAATTTTTTTTTATGAAATTACAATGAAAGATATGAAGCTTACAACGTGGTTAAAATTAATAAGTACGGAGTATAAATTAGTAACTTTGGTGGTAATCTATTTTTATATATTAGTAAAATAATAGTTTTTTTTACTCTAGTAATAGATATTTTTTTAAAAAAAAAAATTATAACAAAAAAAAAATAAAGATGAAGAACGAGATATTTCCCAATTCTCATAGATCATCATCACTAAGAAAACCCAATCACACCAAACTCATTCTTCATTCATCATCAAATTCCCAAATCCCTTCACACCACCATTCATTCCAAACCCAGTCACATATTCAAACCAAACAAATTAAGAAACACCACCATTTCATTTTTTCTTTCATTAATTCTGAGTTTGATGATGAAGATGAAGGTCGACGAGTACAGAGAACAGGAGAAAAAACGAGAAGAAGGAAAGCCTCACCGGTCCCAACAACCACTTGTCCAAATTCATCTCCTCCGTTCTCTCTCTTTTTAGGGGAATTTTGAAAGGGTCGGGGATTTGGACATTGAAGAAAAAAAATCAAATCTTTGTATTTCATGAAGATTGTTTTCTTTTATTTTGTGGATTTTGTTGTTGCTGCTGGATGTTATTATTGTTGTTTCTGCATATATGAATTTTTTTTCTGGGTTGTGTTGTTGTTTTGGATGTTAGTGTTGTTGTTAAAGGAAGAGTTTAGCACCACCATGAAGACAAGAGTTTATTCCTTCGATGTGTTTTAATTCCTGTTTTAAAATCAAAGGGTTGAAGTAGAAGATTTGAAGACATAAAGATGAAAACCGATTAAAGGGATAAAACAATGTCACAGATCTAACAAATACATATAATAAAATTATAGAATACTTTATTAAAATTATAGAATAAAACAAACATTTAAAATCTGAAACAAAAACAAAAAGTTAAATACGTTATTAAAATTATTATATTTTTTTTACTGCAATATTAAAATTATTATATAATAATTATAAAACAAATATTTTAAGTTACTGTAGCAAGAGGTAACTGGTACCCGATCCTGGCCGTTCCCTCATTTTTCCACACATCGGACGGTGATAACAACGTTTCCCACGGATGGGAGACATGATTTGGTCTCCCATGCTAGAATTCGTCTATATGTAGGGATGTATAAATGAATAGAGTGATAATGGACGAATTCTAGCATGGGAGACCAAATCATGTCTCCCATCCGTGGGAAACGTTGTTATCACTGTCCGATGTGTGGAAAAATGAGGGAACGGCCAGGATCGGGTACCAGTTACCTCTTGCTACAGTAACTTAAAATATTTGTTTTATAATTATTATATAATAATTTTAATATTGCAGTAAAAAAAATATAATAATTTTAATAACGTATTTAACTTTTTGTTTTTGTTTCAGATTTTAAATGTTTGTTTTATTCTATAATTTTAATAAAGTATTCTATAATTTTATTATATGTATTTGTTAGATCTGTGACATTGTTTTATCCCTTTAATCGGTTTTCATCTTTATGTCTTCAAATCTTCTACTTCAACCCTTTGATTTTAAAACAGGAATTAAAACACATCGAAGGAATAAACTCTTGTCTTCATGGTGGTGCTAAACTCTTCCTTTAACAACAACACTAACATCCAAAACAACAACACAACCCAGAAAAAAAATTCATATATGCAGAAACAACAATAATAACATCCAGCAGCAACAACAAAATCCACAAAATAAAAGAAAACAATCTTCATGAAATACAAAGATTTGATTTTTTTTCTTCAATGTCCAAATCCCCGACCCTTTCAAAATTCCCCTAAAAAGAGAGAGAACGGAGGAGATGAATTTGGACAAGTGGTTGTTGGGACCGGTGAGGCTTTCCTTCTTCTCGTTTTTTCTCCTGTTCTCTGTACTCGTCGACCTTCATCTTCATCATCAAACTCAGAATTAATGAAAGAAAAAATGAAATGGTGGTGTTTCTTAATTTGTTTGGTTTGAATATGTGACTGGGTTTGGAATGAATGGTGGTGTGAAGGGATTTGGGAATTTGATGATGAATGAAGAATGAGTTTGGTGTGATTGGGTTTTCTTAGTGATGATGATCTATGAGAATTGGGAAATATCTCGTTCTTCATCTTTATTTTTTTTTTGTTATAATTTTTTTTTTTAAAAAAATATCTATTACTAGAGTAAAAAAAAACTATTATTTTACTAATATATAAAAATAGATTACCACCAAAGTTACTAATTTATACTCCGTACTTATTAATTTTAACCACGTTGTAAGCTTCATATCTTTCATTGTAATTTCATAAAAAAAAATTATGCAAAAATAGAAAGAACAAAAAAAATACAAAAAAAAAATATATATAAAAATATAAGCATAAAAAAAGTAACAAAAAAAAACTAGAGAAAGTGTAGTAAAAAAAATTATAAAAAGAATATAAAAAAATTAATAAACATAAAAATAGAAATATCGAATTTGGTAAAAACTATCGAATATGACTGAGGATTTCGAATTTTATCAATCTGACCGTTCAATATCACCCAATTAGACTGACAAACGATTGAGAATCAGAATTTTTACGATCCGACTACGAATGGATAGGCAGACCATAATAACTGTGTCGACGGCAACATAGTTTCTATGAAAGAGTCCCCTACTTTGACCAAAACTATCGAATTTGATTGAGGATTTCGAATTTTATCAATCCGACCGTTCAATATCACCTAATTGGACTGACAAACGATTGACAATCAGAATTTTTACGATCTGACTCCGAATGGATATGCAGATTGTGATAACTATGTCAACGGCAACATAGTTTTTATGAAAGAGTCTCTTACTTTGACCAAAACTATCAAATTTGACCGATGAATTCGAATTTGATCAATTTGACCGTTCAATATCCCATAATTGGACTGACAAACGATTGGGAATCAGAATTTTTACGATCGGACTCAGAATGCATAGGCAGATCGCAATAAATGTGTCAACGCAACATAGTTTATATGAAAGAGTCCCCTACTTTGACCAAAACTATCGAATTTGACTGAGGATTTCGAATTTTATCAATCCAACCGTTCAATATCACATAATTGCACTGACAAACGATTGGGAATCAGAATTTTTACGATCGGACTCAGAATGCATAGGCAGATCGTAATAACTGTGTGACCGACAACATAGTTTTTATGAAAGAGTCTCCTACTTTGACCAAAACTATCAAATTTGACCGATGAATTCGAATTTTATCAATCTTACCGTTCAATGTCACATAATTGGACTGACAAACGATTGAGAATCAGAATTTTTACGATCGGACTCAGAATGCATAGACAGATCGTAATAAATGTATGACCGACAACATGGTTTTTATGAAAGAGTCTCCTACTTTGACCAAAACTATAAAATTTGACCGATGAATTCGAATTTTATCAATCTGACCGTTCAATATCACATAATCGGACTGACAAACGATTGGGAATCATAATTTTTACGATCGGACTCAGAATGCATAGGCAGATCTTAATAACTGTGTGACCGACAACATAGTTTTTATGAAAGAGTCTCATACTTTGACCAAAACCATCAAATTTGACCGATGAATTCGAATTTTATCAATCTGACCGTTCAATATCAAATAATTGGACTGACAAACGATTGAGAACAGAATTTTTACGATCGGACTCATAATGCATAGGCAGATCGTAATAAATGTTTGACCGACAACGTAGTTTTTATGAAAGAGTCTCATACTTTGACCAAAACTATCAAATTTGATCGATGAATTCAAGTTTTATCAATTCGACCGTTCAATATCACATAATTGGAGTGACAGACAATTGATAATAAGAATTTTTAAGATCGGACTCAAAATGCATAGGCAGATCGTATTAACTGTGTTACGGGCGACACAATTTTTATGAAAAAGTCTCACACTTTGATCAAAACTATAGAATTTTACCGATAAATTCGAATTTTATCAATCTGATTGTCAAATATTAATTTCATAATAAAAAATATAATTTAATGTTTTATAAGTATTACACTAACTTTTTTTTTACATTTTTTCATTAAAAAAAATCAATATTTTTTTTGACACAAAAAAAAATTCAATATTAAATATATTGAACAAGAACAATTTGGGTATGTTGAACAAGAACAATTTACCGGTTGATCGATGTTCTATATCTAATCCTCTTGTCTATGTTGAAATGGAACCGAAGGAAGATCAATCTGAGTATAATCTTGAAATAGAAATTTTATAAATAAATGAATAACAGAAATTGAATTGACAAAAGGGTATAATCTTTTCATTGTGTTCATCACAAATCCAGAAATCAACAAAATTTATAAATTCAACATCCACGCTGGACCTTTCATCTTCATAAAAAACCAACAAACCCAGATTTGAAGAACATAGAAATGGAATGAAACCGAAGTCGAACACAAGAATCGCGTTTGGGTGATGTGCCTCGTGTTTGTTTGGATCTAGATCTGAATAAATGTGTAAAAGAAGATGTTTTTGGTTTTCCATAACCCTTGGCAGCATCTCCAATTTATATAGCTATGAATGAATGTGTTAAAGAAGTTTTTGGTTTTTTTTTTTTTTTTCTTCATGATTGGGGTGTTTAAAGAAGATGATAGATGTTGATGATTTTTTTATGGGTGTTGGGGGGATTAATCAATGCTAATAAGTTTCTGGGTTTTGAATAATTTTTTTTTTGGTTTGAATGCATATAGTCATGAATTTGATGATGAAAGTGATGATGAATAGTAAAGTGAAAGTGATGGTGAATAGTGAATCCTGGATTTGCTTGTGTTATTGTTCTTGGTTTTTGAGGGATGATGTTCATACACTTTGCAGTTTTGGAGGATAAGTTTAGAGACAAGGTGAAATATTGTTTTACTGTTTTCTTCTTTTAATAAAAGTATAAAAGTAATAATTGCAGTGTAATAAAAAAAATTGTATTTATTTATTTTTAATAATAAAGTATTGAATTTATTTAATGTTGTTAAAAGACATGTATTTATTTAAGGTGTATTTAAAGTATTGTGTTTAAAAAGGTATTGTATTTAAAAAATGAAATAAAAATATTATTTCCTATAAGGCTATAACCGGTTCCACCTACTACAGAAGGTATTTTGCTCTCCTAGTGGTAGGAGATATGTCTAGGTCTCGTACGCTAGAATCCACCGTGATAATGTGGCTTATGTTGTGTTTTATTGTGTCTCTTGTGGTTATATAGGGGACATGTGAATTGATTTTCACCGTCCCTTCTGTTCCAAGATCAAATCTGCATGCATCAATTTTGAATATTTTTCAAAACCATATTATATTTTTTACGAGTGTGTCATCGCTCCAACTCAATACCATGCGTATCAACCACATCACAACACTCGTATACAACATAGACAACTTGTTAGCAACATGAGATTATTTTAAAATGTGCGGACCAAAATGAAACTTTCACTATATAGAAAAACAAAATCTTTAATAATAAATATAAGGAACCAAAAACCTAAATAGTAAACCATAAATAAATTTGTTATTGTTGAAAAGAAATGTCCTTTGATCCTTTTATACCCCAAAAGAAACTTTTATTATTATTATTATTATTATTATTATTATTATTATTATTATTATTTTATTTTTATTTTAATTTCAAAGACTTGGTCTAGTGGTAAAAAAGCATGTTTTAAATCCGAGAGGTTTCGGCTTCGAGCTCCGCTAGTGTTTTTAGAATGAGGTAAATGTAATTACCTTTGTATGTTCTCTTTGAACCCTAAAGTCTTTCCTGCCTTGGATTGAGGTACCATCCTCTCACTCTAAACTTTTCTTATAAAAAAAAAAATTATTTTTTTGCATATTTAAGCATAAGTACTAGCTAAGATAGATGTAATAATAAAACAAATAATTATCGTTGATCGTTACATAATTATTTTTTTTGGTCAAGTAGCCTAGTGGCTTGAAATTTCACCCTTAAGGTGAATAAGTGGGATAACCAGAGTTCGAACTCCGATCCCCTACATATATAATGCAATGTCTAACCAATTGAGTCAAGCTCATGGGACGTTGATGGTTACATAGTTACTCCATCTTTTTTATTTTATTGTGAACTTACCATCAATACATCATTTAAAGGAAACCCGTGATATAGATTGTTGGCATAATACTAAGTAGGAGTACTAAAAAAAACATAAGTATATGGTTGATTTAAGACAACTTACCTATATAGGAGAATATCTTTTTTATTTTAACAAACTTCCTACTACATGAAATAATTTAATGTGACGAACCTACATAAGAACTCAACATGACAACATCATTCAATAAAACAATTTAAAAAATAATCCAACAAAAAATAGAATATTGTTCCTTTTTTTTTTACAATAATGGAAAATACATCGTAGGAGGGCGTAGGGTTCCGAAGAGTCAAAAATATTGAAAATCAAATCAAACACCCCAAAGAAGAACGCATGTAGTATTAAAATTAAATTTATTTAGAATAGAATTAGAATATTAAATTTGCCGGCACTGACCTTATGTAATCGATGACCTGTTCAATTCAAAGTGTATACTGATATATACAAAGTGCATCACATTTGGCATCAACAACATTTATTCATTAAATTCCCAAATCCAAACTCATGCACGCTCAATTTTGATTCTTAAATTCATAAATAAATTCATTCTTATATTAATTCATTCTCTCAATCAACTAAATTATGATTTGGATTTGGGTTACCTCCATGACTATCTCTTCAATTTTCTTCATCTTTCTTTTCTCTTTCTTAATCCTTCGTTTCTTTCGTAAAACTTCTGCACTTCATATCTTAAAACATTGGTGGCTTTCGTTCGAAAATCTCTTCCATATTCACCAATCGTTCAAAATCCCTCTCTATGATCATAATTTCCGAGAAAATCAACTTTACCGGAAAATTCTCACCTACCTCGATTCACTTCCTTCCGTTCAAGACTCTGATTTCACAAACCTGTTTTCTGGTCCGAATCCTTCTGATATTTTCATTCATCTTGATGCTAATCAAATCGTTCATGATACTTTCTTAGGTGCTAAGCTTTCTTGGAAGAACAACACCGTTGCCGGTGACTCTGCTTCAGCGCTTGTGCTTAGAATGAAAAAGAAAGATAAGCGTAGGGTTTTCCAGCAGTATTTTCAGCACATTCTATCAGTAGCGGATGAAATTGAACAGCGGAGGAAGAAGGATATTAAATTGTTCATGAATTCCGGCTCCGGCGAGACATATAGGTGGCGATCGGTTCCGTTTACTCATCCGGCGAGCTTCGAAACGGTTGCGATGGATGTGGAACTGAAAAACAAGGTGAAAACAGATCTGGATCAGTTTCTAAAATCAAAGCAATACTACAATCGGTTAGGTCGTGTTTGGAAGAGAAGCTACCTTCTCTACGGTGCTTCCGGTACCGGAAAATCAAGCTTCGTTGCAGCGATGGCGAAGTTTCTCTGCTATGACGTGTACGATATCGACGTTTCGAAAATAACGGACGGTTCAGATTGGAAAACATTATTGATGCAAACGACGGCAAAGTCAATGATCTTAATCGAAGATCTCGATCGTTTATTAGCTGGAAAATCAACGGCTGTAAACTTATCAAGTGTGTTGAATTTCATGGATGGAATCATGTCTTGTTGTGGAGAAGAACGCGTGATGGTTTTCACAATGAATGGTACAAAAGATGAAGTTGATCAAGCGGTGTTAAGACCTGGAAGAGTTGATGTTCACATACACTTTCCCTTATGTGATTTCTCCACTTTTAAGATTCTCGCGAGTAGTTACTTAGGGTTAAAGGAACACAAGCTTTTTCCTCAGGTTGAAGAGGTTTTTCAGACCGGTGCACGGCTCAGTCCGGCTGAGGTTGGTGAAATTATGATATCGAACCGGAATTCACCGAGCCGGGCTTTGAAAACCGTCATAACCGCTATGCAGGTTCAATCCAATGGTCAGGGTCAGAGATTAAGTCATAGTGGATCGGGTCGGGGCTCTGAAGAGGTTAATGATTCGAATGCTGTGATTTGTAGAGAGAGTGTTCATACAGTGAGGGAGTTTCGAAAATTGTATGGGCTTCTGCGATTGGGAAGTAGGAGGAAGGAGAAAGATGAGTCACTTCATTCGGGTCCGATAGAAGCTCCACGAATTGAAGGTCGGGTCAGGTAAATGGGTCTCATTGGAATATTTTATTTTTTAAAAGAAAAAAAAATGTAAAGTTGTTTCCGGTTATTTGTTAGATTTTTGCAGATTATTGCAGATTTTATTGCAGATTTTTTTTTAGATTTTTTTGCAGATTTTATTTTAGATTTTTTTTGTTGATAATTTACAATTACATTATGGTATGTAGTTCACAGAAAAATAATGATTAGGTTGTTAGGTATATTGAACTAGAATTCATATTGTTTGTTTGATTTTTTGAGTTTTGATAAGTATTATATTCAACAAACTCGTGTTATTCTTTGAATTTCATTTTAGGGTCAAAAATATATTTCATTAGTTTCATTTGAGTCAACATTGCTTTTGATATAATGAGATAGTAAGACTTATAATTAGATTTTAAGAAGCCATTAAGTAAGGCACACACTAAATCAAATAAATGATTTTTTTATTGGTTTGTAGGTCTCTTATATAAAAACAAAAAAAAATCAAAGTAAAATTATAGGACATTTTTGTACCAAAAAATAAATTTATAGGACATTTTAAATCTTTTTAGACATAATAAATGTTAGACAACATAAAAAATCTCACCGTTAAATTATTGGAACACAAATTTGTATACATATAGACAGATATACTTTAACGTTTCTTATTAAAGTCTCCACAAATAATAAAAAGATATGCGAAATGTGGGTCTCTTTATCATAGTCTTCTATTAGCTAGGGGTGATATGTTCTGCTACATTATTATTCACAAGAATAGAATAATAACTGTTTCTACACGCATCATAATCCACTAAGCATGGAAGCTCATCTTTTGCATAACTCCAAGTGGATAGTCGATCGCAATTAATCATGTCATATGATTTATTGATATATCAAGTTTAAGCGCCACATCACCAATCTTATCTCTTATATTCGTTTTCATATAATGCACAACTTCTATAGCTAGCATTGCATTGTCTATGATAGAACTGTTGGGGACAAAAGTAAACTGATTATTAGAGATACTCAAAATACACTTCAACCTATTTGTCAAATTTTTTGCTGTTAATTTATAAATGACGTTACAAATAGAGATAGGCTTCTAATATTTCATAGACTGTTGAGAATCTCCTTTATGAATTAGAGAAATATTTGTTAGATTCAACGTTGAAGGAAAACACCCGTCGTGAGCTACATACAACATTCATCGAAAATATCTTGACCACAAATGTGCTGGAAAACTCCAGATTAAAACCATCAGGTCCTGGACATTACTCTAGATGCATAGAAAACATGGCTTCTTTGAACTCTTCTAAAATAAAAGGCGCACCCAATAAAGTATTATCTTCAGATAGAGTAAAATGATCAATAATGTTAACAACATGCTCAATGGTACTACTATATTGTTTGTTAACAATCTCAACAAAATAATCTCGAGCAAACTCATACAATACACATTATTTGTCATCAAATTACCTAATTGATCCGGTAAAGAGTTAATATGGTTGACTTTCCACCTAGACAATGCGGCCACATGAAAGAACTATGTATTAAAGTCACCATCACGTAACTAGTGTGTCTTCGCACGCTTATGCCAATAAACATCTTCTTGAAGTAGTAATTGAGACATATGTTGCCCTCAAACAATTAAAATAATTCACATTTCCATAATTCACCTTACTTTGTGCACATTCAATTTTCCTCCGACAAGTGTCAATGTCACGTCTAATAGTAACCTCCAATTACAATTGATGTTGTCATCCACTTCCACATTGGCATGATTAGAGGAGAAATTAATGACAAAACGATGAAATGAAGACCGCAAAGTGCTAATCCACCCCATCGATCGTTTGGCGTGCTGAAATTAGGGTCACAACTCCTAAGTTCAGCGGGAGGTATGAATCACCTGTAGTCATGATTCGACGGGCAGCTCCCAGTTGTGGCCGTATCCACGAGAAGTTAGCTTTGTATAGATGTAAAGGGGCTTCCTCAGGAAACAACATCCTAGGGGCTACAGTTTTCAACCTAAATCAGAGGGGTACCACCCCGACTCATCATCTTAAGCTCTGAAGCTACCACATGCGTGATACAAAGCCTCTCGTTTTCCGCAACCATTTAAGTGATTCGTACCGCCTTCACAATTGACTGAGAAGCAAGAGTCAAAACCCAACATATAACACAATTCCTCCATTTTATTAGCTATGGATAAAGCTTCACTCAAGAACAATATTCGCTTTATACACATGTACAATGTACCTAAGACCATGAACTGTACACATGCAACCTACTCCCCCACAGTTCCATCCAATAATACTCATCTTAACTGTAGAGTCTGGCTAATCATATACACATCATGGCTACCTACCTGATATCATGTTTCATATTCAATAGCCATAATATCCTCTTTAGTTGCAATCATACTAATTAACAAGATATATCAAAAATGAATTGGAATCACCGTAAGCCAATTATGTTAGATTCAAGCGAAGCAATATCATCATTATTCTCAACAAAAAAACGAGAAATTTCGACAACTATGTTCTAGATATAAGTAAATAAAGAATGAATTGAAGATACCAGTTGCCAATTAAGCTATAAAATAAGCGACCACTATATGAATCAGCTTACTGATGAAAGGAAATCCTATTGAATCAAAGACAAAAACACTCACATGGGAACCATATTGGAGCAACCCAGGAGCGACAACCCAATAACAAAGTTAGACTTGAAAGGCATGATTATACCATGGGAAAGATGAGGCAGAAAACGATGATTGATTTATCCTTGCTACGAGGGAATTTAAAGAGACAGGTACTGCTTCACACCATGAAAGTTTAGTGGCGACATTCAGATAAAGGGTAGAAACGTCATGGCGGTGACCTTTAGATAGAGAGTAGATCAGCAATAACCATTATGATTTAGCTTTGTGGATCAACGACGACTATCAGATGGTAACAGTGAACTTTGTTATCGGTCTAGGAGCACAAACTTATTTAACTTGAATATTACCTAAGGTCTTTTTATAAGAAACAACTTGTTTTTTAATTCATTAAATAATTGATGTATTTGGGGCCCGTTTGGAATAACTTATTTTTTAGCTTATGCAAAATAACTTATGCAAATAAATAAGTTTTTATGTGTTATTATAATTTTGTCATGGTAGTTTATGAAAAAATAGCATATGAAAATACTTTTTTCATTAGTGGGAACTTATAAATTAATATAAAAAATTATTTATTTGCATAAGCTCAAAAATAAGCTATTCCAAACAGGACATTGGTCTATAATAATTAGTTTATTTAATGAATCCATTTTTTATTTTTTCATACTGAATGAATCTAAAGGTTAATTAGGCTCTGTTTGGTAAAAAATAAGGGATAGCAGATAAGCTAGCTTATAGCGAATAAGCTTATAGCAGATAGCTTATAAGCTAGCTTTTAACTTATAGCGAATAAGCTAGCTGATTGAATTTGTAGTGTTTAGTAAAATTAGCGGTTGGACTAGCTTATAAGTATGAAATGACATAAAAATAATATGTTTAATTAATATTTAATTATTTTCAAGTAAGATGATAGGGGTAAAATTGAAAGAAAAGATAATAAGCTATAAGCTCATAAGCTACTTGAAATAGCGTTTGGAAAATAAGCTATAAGCTAGTAAAATAAGCTATAAGCTATTTTTTAAAAATTGTTACCAAACAGAGCTTTTAGCTTATAAGCTAAAAACTATAATCTAACTTATTTGGTTTACCAAACATAGCCTTATTTTCCTTAAAAAAAAGTTAATTATTTCTTACGTCATTTTGCATTTATGCAATGATAAATACACTCATGCATAAAAATAAAAATAAAAATTATTTTTAGTAATTTTTTTTTAATTCAATATTTGGTCTTTATGTTTATTTTAGGTTTTATCTTTGTTTTTTATGTTTTAAAAGTTTCAATTTAGTCCCTTACACTTATACTAGGTTTTAATTTGGTCATTTCCATCAATTTTATCACATGTGGCAAACGGCATGTGGAGACCTGGACATTTGAACACGTGTCCAATTAAAACGGTGTTAATAATAAAACTGACGAAAAAGACCAACTATCAAATTAAAATCTAAAATAAACAATCTCACAAAATATTGAATTAAGACATTTTTTTTTAGGCAAAATAAAAATGTTAAACCATACTCTTTTGCTAGTACCGTTTTGGTGAAAATATCCAAAACCCTAATCTCACATACTCTAACTCCAAATTCCTAAATTCAATTCAACCGGACCAGAATCTCATCCTCTGGTTTCCTCTGCTCTCAGATTTTCGATTTCCATTGAGAAAGAGAAAATCAATTTGGTATTCAGCTTGCACTTCATTCAGTTCACACTTCACTGAGTTTCAGATTTTGTTTACACCTTCAGGTATTCATCCTTCACATTTCTCAGTAGATTAATAATTTCACTTCTTTAGTGTTGAAAGCTTCAAAATTGCGTGTGGTTATTCTACAAATGCTCTTCGGAGCCCCGTATTTGTTTTGATAGATAGCGGCTCCTTATTCATGCTTCAGTGTTAAATGGGGTTTCTCTGATTTAGGTTTTTTTATTACTTTGCCTATTGCATCTTATTTATTTACCACTTTCTTTGTGAGTTTATGTTGAGTTTAGGTTTGAAACTATTTTAGTTGTAACATCCAATTCATTTTGATTCATTTTTTTTTATGCAATGCAAGAAGCAAAACATACCTGTTCACAATCTTAAAAGAGTGTTGCAACAGCGACCGCATAGCGCAGTGGATTAGTGCGTCTGACTTTGGATCAGAAAGTTGTGGGTTCGACTCCCACTGTGGTCGCTCAATTTTTGTTTTTAACTGTTCACACTTTTGTTTTGGTAACAAAATGACGCCATATATGTTTACAATGAAAGTAGGGTTCACCTTAGCGAGCATATTCCTCTGTCTTAATTCATGGTTGTTACTTGTTTGTTGCAGAGTAGAGTAGAGTAGAGTCAAGGCACAGTTCAATTGTTGAACTCAATCTGATAGTGCAGTGAGTGAAAGAGAGAATCAAAATTTGAGTCAGAAGCGTAATCAGAATGAGTTCAGTAAAGAAACGTGAGTTGAATGGTGTGAGCGGCAACAAAGATGAAGATCAATTGATAGTAACACCATTAGGTGCTGGTAATGAAGTTGGTCGTTCTTGTGTATACATGTCCTATAAAGGCAAAACTGTTTTGTTCGATTGTGGTATCCACCCTGGCTATTCCGGCATGGCGGCACTGCCTTACTTTGACGAAATCGATCCTTCAACAGTTGACGTACTTCTCATCACTCATTTCCACTTGGATCATGCTGCATCACTTCCTTATTTTCTCGAGAAAACAACTTTCAAAGGCCGAGTTTTCATGACCTATGCAACAAAGGCCATTTACAAGCTCCTCTTATCTGATTATGTTAAAGTCAGTAAGGTTTCCATCGATGATATGCTTTACGATGAACAAGATATTAACCGCTCCATGGATAAAATTGAGGTTGCTCTCTTGTTCCTTCATGTGCTTTTAATTCAATTTATTGGATTTAGTTTTTTTTTTCTTTTCCATGAGACATGTCATTATGATAATGTGTATGTTTTTTAGCCTCTAATCGAAACTTGAATGTATGTGTTAACACTGATTGGTGATTGCAGGTTAATGGTTTTTTAGGAGTTTATTTTTCTTTTGGAACAATAGTTATTGTAATGGAGTATGTTTTTAAGTTCTTAATTTGAATATACATGTTAACAGTAGTAGTATTGGTGACTGCAGGTTATTGATTTCCATCAAACAGTTGAAGTGAACGGTATTAGATTCTGGTGTTACACTGCAGGACATGTCCTTGGTGCTGCTATGTTTATGGTTGACATTGCAGGTGTTCGAGTGCTGTATACAGGAGACTATTCGCGTGAGGAAGACCGACATCTTAGAGCTGCAGAGACCCCACAGTTCTCCCCTGATGTATGCATTATAGAATCAACCTATGGCGTACAACACCATCAGCCTCGGCACACCCGAGAAAAACGCTTTACTGATGTTATTCATTCAACCATTTCTCAAGGGGGCCGTGTGTTGATTCCGGCCTATGCCCTGGGTCGTGCGCAAGAGCTACTGTTGATCCTTGATGAGTATTGGGCAAATCATCCGGAACTCCATAATATACCCATCTATTATGCTTCTCCACTTGCAAAAAAATGTTTGACTGTTTATGAGACTTATACCCTTTCAATGAATGACCGGATTCAGAATGCAAAGTCAAATCCATTTGCCTTTAAGCACATATCAGCTTTGAGTAGCATTGATATTTTCAAAGACGTAGGACCATCTGTCGTGATGGCAAGCCCAGGTGGACTTCAGAGTGGGTTGTCGCGGCAATTATTTGATATGTGGTGCTCTGACAAGAAAAATTCTTGTGTTATACCTGGGTATGTTGTTGAGGGGACCCTGGCAAAAACTATCCTCAATGAACCAAAGGAAGTTACTCTGATGAATGGACTCTCTGCACCTCTGAACATGCAGGTGCACTACATTTCCTTTTCTGCCCATGCTGACTCTGCTCAAACAAGTGCATTCTTGGAAGAGCTCAATCCGCCCAACATAATTCTCGTTCACGGGGCAGCTAATGAGATGGGAAGGCTCAAACAGAAGCTCATGACTCAGTTTGCTGATCGTAACACTAAGATCCTCACTCCCAAAAACTGTCAATCTGTCGAAATGTATTTCAATTCTCAGAAAATGGCAAAAACCATTGGGAAGCTGGCTGAAAAAACACCGCTAGTGGGTGAAACCGTTAGTGGTTTGCTAGTTAAAAAAGGCTTCACATATCAAATAATGGCACCAGATGATCTCCATGTCTTCTCACAGCTATCAACGGTAAACGTCACACAGAGAATTACCATCCCTTATTCAGGCGCCTTTAGTGTCATACAGCATAGACTCAAACAGATATATGAGAGCGTTGAGACGTCAGTTGATGAAGAATCTGGAGTTCCAACATTGGTAGTTCATGACTGTGTAACCGTAAAGCATGAGTCTGAGAAGCATATCTCATTGCATTGGACGTCAGACCCCATTAGTGACATGGTATCGGATTCAGTTGTTGCTCTAGTCTTAAATATCAGCCGTGATCTTCCAAAAGTAATGGCTGAAACGGATGCTGTAAAAATTGAGGAAGAGAATGAGAAGAAGACAGAGAAGGTTATGCATGCCCTCCTCAATTCACTCTTTGGAAATGTGAAGGTTGGAGAAAATGGGAAGCTGATAATTAACATTGATGGCAATGTGGCAGAACTCAACAAAGAAAGTGGTGAAGTTGAGAGTGAAAATGAAGGCCTTAAAGAAAGAGTGAGAACGGCATTCCGGCGCATTCAAAGTTCTGTGAAGCCGATTCCTCTCTCTGCGCCATAGTTCTTCTCCCTATACTAGCTCTAATGCTCCACTTACCTGTAAGACAGTCATCATAGCATGTAGTTACTCACCTGTAAGTCTATAAATGAACTTTTACACAACATTTTCTGCTCCATTTTTACTTTATTGGCTGTAGCCTCTGATGTCCTTTATATTGTTACAGTTTTAGCATTTTTATTTTCTTTCAATTCAGATATGATTAAATTTTGGTAGATATGGATATTTTGCTATCACAATTAGTTTTAGTATACTTTTTGGTGACAGCTTGTTAAACATGATTTTGAATGAACTTCTATAAAACTAATTGTTAAAATTGAGTTTGAAGTGAAGTGATTTATTATTAAAAGTGTTAAAATTGTAACTTAGTCTTGAAATATGTATGTCACAGCATAGTCTAAACTTCTATCTTCAACTCATAATTTGCTAAAAAGTGCAATGCATATAAAATGGAGGAGTTTTCTTACAAATATCAATATATTTGATTCCCTTAGAGCTGATAAGTAACTGGATTCTGAATAAGACCCTTTAGAGCTGTATGCTTTCAATAGAATGTTCGAGACTGAAATTAAGAAATATTTGTTTTGGAACAGAATGATTCTGTAATGATTTATTCCATCTGAGCTAATTGTAAACCTTCATATACTGCCCTCTAGACTAGAGAATGTTTTCTGCAACAGATGTTAAATTTTGTCAATCTCTCTCTAGTTTTATCATGCTATAGAATTTTCATAATGTGTAGAATTAGTTTATGGAATTTCATGTCTATAACATCTTTGTCCATGCTTTGTTCTTCCTACAGGCGGGAGTGTTACGAAGTGAGAGAAAAGCGAAAAGATGAAGAGATGGTAGAACTTGACAGGAGATGTTAACATCTTTGTCCATTATTTTGTAATGTCTTGCCAGATTAGTAATATTCGTTTAAACTAATGGCTTGAATGTTTGACAGATTTTAGTAGTTATGTGATATAAATTAAAGCAAAGATATTGGTTTAATTAGCCTGATTATCAATTGTTTGAGTGTTTGTTAAATTATTAGTAATAGTAATGGTTTATAATACTAATGGTTTGATCTGATTAGTAATGGTTTGACTGTCTGATTAGATATTTTGTGCTTCATTTGGTGATAAAAATGCATAGAACAGATAATGTTGGCTTTGTTGTACTGGGAAACATTACATGATAGAACAATGTGATAACAAGAATGCATGCTGATGATGATACAACATCTATATTAGTTTTTGTTATTAAGATGCTTCCTGGATGTTTCAACCGAAACTGAAGTTGTGTCGTAATCTGTAAGTCAAAATTTCAATAGCTATAGGATCCAACACTTGCAGCACAGGTGATTGAATGGGCCAGTCTATAAATGTGATGCTCTTAACAGATAGGCTCTGTTTGGTAAACCAAATAATGATCATAGCTTTTATCTTTTAGCTTATAAGCTAAAAGTTCTGTTTGGTAATCGTTTTTAAAAAAGAACTTATAGCTTAATTTACTAGCTTATAGCTTATTTTTCAAATGCTATTTCAAGTAGCTTATGAGCTTATAACTTATAGCTTATTATCTTTTATTCCAATTTTACCCTTATCGTTTTACTTGAAAAAAATAAAATATTAATTAAACATATCTTTTTTGTCATTTTATACTTATAAGCTAGTTCAACCGCCTAATTTTAACACTACAAATTCAATCAGCTAGCTTATTCGCTATAAGTTAAGTTAGCTTATAAGTTACCCGCTATAAGCTCATCAGATATAAGCTAGCTTATCAGCTATCCCCTATTTTTTTATCAAATATATGTGATCTTTAGAATTGGCCGTTAAATTTACAAAAAAAACTGATGTGATATTTTTTTGGAGCCATGTGGCACACTGAGTAGATATTAGTTGGACAAGTGGCATGAAAATATGGCCATTTACCAAAATGAATATTATTTTTTTCATTTCTTCGTCTTCTCCCTCTCGTTCTTCATCTTCTTTCACCAAAATTTTCCTTTTATCTCTCTTCCTCCAACCACTCTTTCCATCTATTTCTCTCTCCCTCCAACACAACCACCATCTTCATCACCCCAAACCCAACCAAAACCACAACAACAACCTCCTTTAACTCCGCATTCAATCCAAGATCATTGCAAATCTCTCCCAAATTCCAATCTTCACCGCATACACTATCGCTATCACCCAAGCTACATCCAGCTCTTGAATAAGTTGCTTTGGAACCCCTTTGTCATCATGATCCAACATTCCACCATTATCTTTGTTTGTTGCTGGATCCATAACACCAATAACAAATTCTTCCACTCAATATTTCCAAAATGACCGCGAATTATATATCGAGGAACTAAAATGACTGTTTCCCTTCTTTCTTTTTTTTTTTGAAAACTGGTTTACTTATTCGTAAACTTATCACAATTATCCACATCAGCAAATTTCCCGGATTGGCTTCTCGGCGGTTGACTCACCATCTCCAAATCACTTCCTTCAGTTTACTTATTCAGCAGATGGGTCTTCGACAATGGCGGTCCTTTCTGCAACTCATCTGGTTTTCATGGGTTTGGGTTGTATGGAATGAAAGAAATCAATGACTATTTAGAAACTCGGAGCAATCCCTTCCTCAATGTTGGACAAAGTCAAACTCCATTTCTATCGGTGGTTGAAGACAATGAACATTACTCTAGTTTCAAATTACCGTAGGTGGTAGTCGAACCTGTTTACTTGTTTGGGCATCAATGAATTATTTATGCACTTTTTGTTTGTTGACACTTTTGTAATCTTTTGTGATCTTTCCGATACACCTTATACTGAGAAGATTATTTGGTTAATATATGCATTTATTTTTTCCTTTTACAAAAAAAAACTTCTACCCTCATTGTATAAAAAAATTAATAATAATAATAAAGTTTAATTAGTCTGCAGGTCCCTTAAAGATTTTTTTTGGTTTCACTTTGGTCCCTTAAAGAAAATATGCTTCACTTTGGTCCTTTAAAGATATTCCGTCAGTCAAATTGGTCATTTTCCGTCAATTAAAAAAAAAAATCTGTTAAGTCTGTACAGGTGGCATACTCTGACTCAGAAAATTAGTGATTGTGTATTTTCTCTTCTTAAATTGCACCCAAAAAATTAGGGTTCATCATTCTTCTTCATCTCATCATTATATTATTCTTCTGAATCTTCTTCTTCATTTCAGGATGTTCTAAGTCATCCTCACCACCTTGAAATGGTGTAGTGATAACTATGACTGTTGAACCACGATTTGATCTTATTAATTCATGGCAATAATCATAAAACCTAGTGTATTGTTCTCTAAATGACTCATCCACTAAATCAAAAGCAAGACTCCTATCTCTATATGCTTTGGTCTTAGAAATCTTTAAATTCCATTTTTGTTGTGTTCTCTCCATAATATCATTCAATTTGAATTTGGGATTCTCTTTAACACTTGTATGTAATTTTTCACCTAACCAATTGGAACTAAGGTGGTGAGGATGCCATTTCAGGTGAGTAACTTAATTTTGGAACTGTGATGAGAAGAAGAAGAAGAAGAAGATTGAGAAGAATAATGATGAGATGAAGAAGAATGATGAACCCTAATTTTTTGGGTGCAATTTAAGAAGAGAAAATACACAATCACTAATTTTCGGAGTCAGAGCATGCCACCTGTACAAACTTAACAATTTTTTTTTAAAAAATTGATGGAAAAAGACCAATTTGATAGACGGAAATTCTTTAAGGACCAAAATGAAGCATATTTTCTTTAACACTTTGTTTGGCAGAGGAGAAATAGGAGAGAAATAGAGAGGAGAGAAAAAAAACACGAAAATCAATGCATGAACTTAGACTAACATACATTAATTTTCGTGTTTTTTTTCTCTCCTCTCTATTTCTCTCCTCTCTATTTCTCTCATATTTCTCCTCCGCCAAACAAACCCTAAGCCTTTGCTTGGTTTAAGAGAAAGAAATTGAGAAGAGAGAAAAACACGGATTCCAATGGATGTATTTGGTCTAATTTTTAGTTTAAATTCATTCATTGAAATACGTGTTTTTCTTTCCCTCCTCCATTTTTCTCTCCAACCAAGCACACCCTAAGGGACCAAAGTAAAACCAAAAAAATCTTTGAAGAATCTGCAGACTAATTAAACCTAATAATAATAATCATTTTTTTATTTATAAAAATTACAAAAACATCAGGAACATCTAAATCCAAATAGACTTGATTTTTTGAACATATTTTTACCCCCAAATTATATCTTTCTCCAAAAAAAGCAACATACGACGTCGTGTATCCTCTTCGCCATTCATAGGGCTGAGACACAGTTAGAGGAAGTTCAAAAAATGGTCAAAGTTGCGAAAATGTGGAACAGAACGTTTCTGACGTCATTTCACGGCATTCTATCATCATCTTTCTGCACGTCTTCCGCAAAGCGCGTGGGAACTCACAGTGGAACCTTCCACTGCGATGAAGCCCTCGCTTGCTTCATGCTTCGCCTTTCAAAACACTTCTCCGGCGCCGACATCGTTAGAACAAGAGACTCAAACCTTCTCGAATCATTAGATGCCGTAGTCGACGTTGGAGGCACATATGACCCTATACGACACCGTTACGATCATCATCAAAAGGATTTCGATCAAGTTTTCGGTTACGGTTTTGCCACTAAGCTCAGTAGCGCTGGACTTGTCTACAAGGTTTTTCTTCCATTCTCATTCACTCACTGTTTTCGTTTCTTTATTATTCAATATTCATTAATCGTTCATTAATTATATAATGTAGCATTTTGGATTGGAGATAATTGCAAATGTGCTTCGTCTTGATGAAGATCATCCTCATGTACACAAGCTGTATCCAACCATATACAAAAACTTTGTAGAGGTACCTAATTTTACTATTAGTTGTGTTATTTTGATACAAAATTTTGACATCAAATTTCAACAATAGGTATTAGGTTAGATGGTTAACAATGTTAAAGTATGTTTTTAATTAGGTCTGTGGTTAAAGAATATAATAAGGTGTTGCAAGTGATTAAACATCAATTGAACACGATTAACTACAATTTTCAACCGTTTAAATACACACACACACACACACACATATATATATATATATATATAAGTCAGGATCCGTTGACACCAATTAGTTTGACACCAAATGTTACACCTCTCAATAACGTTTTAACCGATATAAATTTTATAAAATCCACCGTTGGATTGAAAGTTTATATCATATAGATCATTTATGTAAAGTTTCAGAAAAATACAAAATCATTTGATATATATATATATATATATATATGAGTCAGAATCCGTTGACACCAATTAGTTTGACACCAAATGTTACACCTCTCAATAACGTTTTAACCGATATAAATTTTATAAAATCCACCGTTGGATTGAAAGTTTATATCATATAGATCATTTATGTAAAGTTTCAGAAAAATCCAAAATCATTTGATATGTTATTGAGATACATCAAAGTTAACGGTTTGCGTCTTTTTTTAAATGTCGTTGATCTTTATGCGTCTCAATAATATATCAAATGATTTTGTATTTTTCTGAAACTTTACATAAATGATCTATATGATATAAACTTTCAATCCAATGGTGGATTTTATAAAATTTATACCGATTAAAACGTTATTGAGAGGTGTAACATTTGGTGTCAAACTAATTGGTGTCAACGGATTCTGACTTATATATATATATATATATATATATATATATATATGGGTTAGGATCAAATGACACCAATGTGTCAAACTTAGTACCATGACACCTCAGATAATTCTTTACCGGATAATCGTATTACAAAATCCACCGTTGGATTCAAAGCTATTATAATATAGATCATGTCTAAAAAATTTAACATCAATCGGAAATCATTTGATGGGTTAAAGAGAAGGATCAAAATTAACGGTTTTGACGAAGTTTTGTAAGACGTTCGTTTTTATGCATCTCATTGACATACCAAATGATTTCCGATTGATGTTAAATTTTATAGACATGATCTATATAACAATAGCTTTGAATCCAACGGTGGATTTTGTAATACAATTATCCGGTAAAGAATTATCGGAGGTGTCATGGTACTAAGTTTGACACCTTGGTGTCATTTGATCCTAACCCTATATATATATATATATATATATATATATATATGAGTCAGGATCCGTTGACACCAACAAGTTTGACACCAAATGTTACACCTCTCAATAACATCTTAACCGATATAAATTTTATAAAATCCACCGTTGGATCGAAAGGTTATATCATATAGATCATTTATGTAAAGTTTCAAAAAAATCTAAAACCATTTGATATGTTATTGAGATACATCAAAGTTAACGGTTTGCGTCTTTTTTTAAATGCCGTTGATATTTATGTGTCTCAATAGCATATCAAATGATTTTGGATTTTCCTGAAACTTTACAATAATGATCTATATGATATAAACTTTCAATCCAACGGTGGATTTTATAAAATTTATATCGTTTAAAACGTTATTGAGAGGTGTAACATTTGGTGTCAAACTAGTTGGTGTCAACGGATCCTGACTCTATATATATATATATATATATATATATATATATATATAGAGGACATGTCTTATGAGAATGCATTTCTTATATGAGAATGATGAGAATAAATCTCAACCATTAGATTAAAATTTACGGTTAAGATTAAAAGTTACTCCATGTACTTTTCTATACTCTATGATTTCTTTTAAAGTGTTCAACTTTTCATCTTCTCCCATTCAACACCCACCGCATCAGTTCTATCGGTCTTCCTCCATAGATGTTTCTACTTTCCACCATCATCTTCATATGTACAATGTACTGACAATGGATGTTTCTTAAAAATTATTGCACATGGAGAGGTTTACTTGCTGATTGCAAAATACAAAACAAACAAAAACTTCAATCCCCATGAAACTGATTTTAATCAAATATAATGAAAGAAATGGACTGGGCAAAAATGGTTTCAATCTGTTTCAAATGGTTCAATCTGGCGGCGACTCAAATGGTTTCAATGGAAGAATTCAAACCCTTTCAAGAGATGTACTTATCCATGGAGATTTTTAAACTTAATTTTTAAAAAACTTAAAATGGGTTTTATTGTTTGTTTGTTCTAAACTCAAATTTAAATAATATATTGGTCTATATATATGGAGATCTGCATGTTTAAAAGAGAGAAGAGCAGCAACGAAATAAAATCTGAGGCATATGATATTGACGGTGCGTGGAAGAGAAGAAGAAATGTCACAACTTTTTGAAAAAATTGGAACAAAGAGAGTCACATGACCTGGAGAAAATTCTCGTTGATGGACATGGTAGTGGATTGGGAAAGATGAAGAGGTGTGTTTCAGTTTATGAGAATTGATACACTAAGAGATGAATATCCATCAATGGCGGCGGTGGTAATGCGTGAGAGAGAAAGAGCGAATGAAGAAGAGAGAAATTGAGGGTTTGTGATTGAGTGCAAAGGGCACATTAAAAACTGTTTTAATCTGGACCCTTAATTTTAATCTAATAGCTACTATTCATTCTCATATTCTCATATAATTTTACCATTCTCATAGGATATGTTCTCTCTATATATATATATTTAGGGCTCTCTTGGGTAAGGCCAAATTTTGAGCTTATTTATAGCTTATAAGCTCATATGACCAAATAAGACCTGCTTGGTAAACATTTTTCAAACGCTATTTCAAGTAGCTTATCATTTTTTCTTCCAATTTTACCCATGACATCTTACTTGAAAAATAAAATATTAGTTAAACATATATTTTTTATGTCATTTCATACTTATAAGCTAGTTCAACCACTAATTTTACCAAACACTACAAATTCAACCAACTAGCTTATTCCCTATAAGCTAAAAGCTATTCTCTATAAGCTCATCCACTATAAGCTAGCTTATCAGCTATCCGTTATTTTTACCAAATTGAGCCTAAGTTTTGTTAAAAAATAAATATACATGATTTTCAGGTGTTCGAATATACATGATATTCATTAGCCACAATTTCTGTTCAAATATATACTTGAAAATCGTTGTGATTGTGTTCAGTTGATGATTAATGAATTGCGACAACTTGTTGTATTCATTAACTGCCAACTGATTTAACCATATATTTGAACTGTGTTAACCATCTAATTTTCTGTTGAATTTGATATCAAAATTTGTCAAAATATCATTTCAATTTTACTACGCGTTCACATTTTCATGTTCATCTTTGAAATTTTGGTGGTGAAAATTAATTATCCGTAGCATGCTTCTGTTTGTTAAAATATTGTTCTACTTTAAGGCAGTTGATGCTGTGGATAATGGAGTGAGTCAATATGACTTGAATCAATCTCCAAAATATGTAATCAACACAGGCCTGGCATCTAGAATAAAGCGGTTGAATTTGGATTGGATGGATTCTGATCAGTCATCTGATGCAGAAAATGAGGCGTTTCATCGGGCAATGGCTCTGGCTGGTGGTGAATTTGTGGAGGTGAGTGAAACTTGTTTGGAATGTGCATATTTGATTTCTGCTGTTGAATGTGTTTAATTGTTTATGTTTATACTTGTTTATCACTACCTGCTGAACAATCATTTTAGTTTTTGACGAAAAAAGGTAATCTTTTTATTTTCTCTTGTGTTACAGAATGTGAATTATTATGCAAAATCATGGTTACCGGCACGGTCTATTGTTATGGAGTGTCTTGCAGCAAGAGAAACTATTAATTCTAGTGGAGAGATCATAAAACTAAATCGATCTTGTCCTGTAAGCACACAAGCCATTTAATTAATCTGATACTATTTTTTTATAGTAACTTCCTAACATTGATAGTTTACTCTTCATACCAATCAAGGGGTTTGTAACAATCTTTGCTAGGGAAAATAATAGTATTTGGTTTTGACTTTTGTATATTCTTTTTAGTATTTTTTAATTTCTCACTTATTATTCCACAGTGGAAATTTCACATACATGAGCTCGAGGACGAAATGAAAATCAACCCTTCCATCAAATATGTTCTTTACCAGGTAGATATGTTTTTGCTGAGTTGATCAATCCATCTAAAATTGAATATAAGCACACATCATTGTCAGCAAACCTCGCCCAAAAAATCCTACACAGTGCACACTGGTTTATTTTCTGGGTCATCATAATAAAATTCACTTGAAACTTCAAGTATTTTCTTTAGGTTCCTATTCAATTATAAATTACTATTTGCTTAACTGAAAAAAGAAAAATAAAGTCCTATTTGTCTGTGATTTAAATTTAAATAATATACGATTCCTACTTGTAGGATGATAGGAGTGAGAATTGGAGACTACAGGCAGTGGCAATTTCACCTGCTAGATTTGAGAGCAGAAAACCACTACCAAATCTTTGGAGGGGGTTGGAGAATGACAGGCTATCCGAGGTTGCTGGAATCCCAGATTGTACTTTTGTGCACATGAGCGGTTTTATTGGAGGAAATCGAAGTTATGAAGGCGCTCTAGCGATGGCCAAAGCATCTTTAAAGGCTTAGGCAATGCCAGGTTAAACAAATACCTTTTTTCTGTGCATTTGGTTTTTCTACTTTTGGGTTGGAATTTGGACATAAGGAATCAACGTTTATGGAACCATAAATGCTTGATTGCTAAACTTTTTAAATGAATCAGCATGCATTTGTGGTTCCATAACATGGTTCACATGCATCGGTGATTTGCAAAAGGCTGATAATTGATAACATGATGCTGATAAATAGGCCCTTTCATGTTAAGCTATGGAAGCAATCTTTAGAGAATGTAACATGACATTTTCTCTCATACTAAATTTCTACACCAGTTTAATGATTACATTTCAATTCATCCGTCCTGTTCTTTGTATGCATTTATCAGCATCCTCATTATGGTCAAAACTAGGTCCAGGCTTCTCTGCACACACAATGTTAATAATAAATTCACTCCTCCGAGTCTGAAACACTTGGCAGATCCTCTTTAAACCACTTGTAAAGCCCACCATCTAGATGGAAGACATTGTTGTAACCATTTAGGACCAGCAAGTAAGCTGCTATTAGAGACCTGTAAAATTACAAAAATGCAATCATTAGAGCATCAGATCAATGGTTCGCATGAAAAGTGGTATGCTACATGCATCTTTCAGCTATATCACTTTCTTCGATCTTAGATCCATGCAATCCAAGTTGTTAATCACACCTTCTCTTGTATATTTTAGCTGATAAATAACTAATTTGTCTTGTTACTACTTTAAATAATTAACAACTTGGTTGGATGGCTTACAATAATATGAATGCAATTTGTCTTGTCCTCTAAAATTTAAATGTCTCTGAATCTGATTTTGGATGCAAAGTGCGAACACATTCAAAAGGTTTTGAGTTGGAAAAGTTTGCATACAAAATGGACTGATACTGACTGATAAACTGAAAGAACTTGCAATTTTATATCAATGTATGTATGTTATTGAAAGAAAAATGAGCAGAAAACTTTTATTACAACAGAAAATGAAAGATTAACCAGAGAGCCTAAGCTCCTACCAGAGAAATGATTCTCCTAATCAGTACTCAACAGTAAACCCGAATGGCCCTTCCCCACTCTCTACTTACAATATATTCTCCTCCTCTAACAAACTCTTCTAGAATCTAGCTCCACGTCACTAGCTAACTTACATTCTCTCCCCCATGGCTCCACTTCCTTCTAGAATATACCTAGGTGTCCTATCATAAACTGTTGCAACCAGTTTTGGACTATATATACTCTTACAGCATATACAAGCAAAATTGAAAAACCAGAGAGAAGAAAGCAGGCACATGAAAGGGAGAGAGATAATTGAATACCTAGATTGTTGACCTTGTGGCAGATTTTGTGTTGGTTTCATTGTTCCCCCTGCTGAGCAAGCTACAATTATCTTTGCATTTTTATTTAATTTTTCCTCAACAGCTGCCAGAATGAATAAAATATTTAGTTTGAGAAACAAGAAATGCAAGAATTCAAGAAATGCATGACGAGGCAAATCCATCTTACACTTGATAAACTCGGGGTTCTCTTCTGTGCCAGAGAAAATACCAAAAAATGCAAAAGCAGCGCGTCTGGCAATATCCCAGGCTGTCCATTCTTTTATAAGTCTGTATACTTGCACATTAATGGCATCTGGAGGATGAGCCTGCAGTCATCAAAGCCAAATCCGTCAGTTTTTTTTCTTAGTATCCGATATATCACAATCCATCAATCATAAGTAGAAGCCCAAGAGAGACACAGAAAAAATGCAACATGAATATACAGGCACATTGGAGTTGGAAAGCAAGGTTTCTTAAACTTGTTCACTAACCTCCTTGAACTCTGCTTCTGGCCTTACATCAAGAATCACAAAATTATTTTCTTTTTGAAGGCGCAGAGCTTCCTTTGGTTCGACACTTTTTACCTGCAAATATCATATCAAATATAAACTTGCATGTGATATAAACCTGAAATCACATTTCCTTAAATTTTTCACAAAAACTTTGATGTGTATGTTATTATCAGTTGTATTGTAACACTTGTTTGACTACATAGTTGATTTCCTCTGTTTCAATGTTCTTATTTCCATTATCTAAGATCTATCTCACACTGTCTCTTTCCCATTCCCTTGTCAAATCATTGCTGTTTGTTATTTTTGTTCTTAGTAATGGAATGTAATTTCTTATGCTTCGCCAGAGATTTCAAGCTTTTGTATTATCTTGAAATTTCTGTACTCAAATGCTAAAGATGCATGTGTGCTTGTGCTTATTTGTGTATTTCAGGTAGTATGTGTGACACATGGGTGGAACTTTACCCTTTTCTGCAGAAGTAATTCTCTCTTAACCTTCCATTCTTCTTCAGCTATTACCACCAAAAAAGTGAAGTTAAGGTTCTATCACATCTTTGAAGTGCTTTGACAATTTAATGCAGTAAGAGTAACTCAGAAATCAGAACAAGTACCTGGTGATTTCGCTGGTTTTGTGGCCGCGCTCATGATTGTTAGTCCTCTTGCAAAGTTCTGTTGGTGTAATCTTTGAGAAGTGGGTTTGTATGATCTCACTCTGACACACCATGAATTATGATCATTTTTACCTTCTAAAGAAGGTACCCAGGATTGTAAGTATGATGTGGACGAATATTGTAGAGCAGTTGATGTAAAAGCCATGCTTTGAAGCTCTCAGTTTCAACAGAAAAATCAGATATTTAGGGGAAGTAGTTAATTCAATGGAAGTACTTGGGATCAGACTACTTGTGACTGTTGTCAAGTGAGTTCTTTGTGGATATTTGGGGCACAAAATCTGAAGTTGTGGTCGATGTTTTAGGAGGTCCTTGCTATTTGGATATCCTCATTATCATCATTTTTGTCTTTTTTTGCTCTTTCCTTTCCTTACATTGACACGATATTTTTAGATCATTATTATGTCTTTCGGCATAAGCTCTTTTATTTATTTGTCCTTCCTTGCTCTGTCACAAAATGAGGCATACTACTTATCGAGAAACATAATAATCTGAGTCTTTGGGCATACTAGTACTTGCCATTTTCTTTTATTTTTTAATTTTTAAATATAGTCTCTTAAATATTAGTATGATATTTTTTTAACATAACATTAGGATATTTTTTTTTTTTTTTTCTTTCTTTCAAACAATGATTCTTCAAATGTTTTCGGTTAGCATTTTCTGTTTTTGCTTTTAGGAGTAGCAAAGTGGACGGTCCACACCGTTTAGGTCCACTTTATTTAAGCCAGTTTGAAGGTGGAAGAACCAACTTAGGTGTCCGAGCTTAAAATTCAAATCCGCTCTGTTTCTTATTGAGTTGACGGAGTAGTCCGCTAAATATTTATTTTAATTTTTTAGTGATAAATTTACTAAATGATTTATTATTATTTTTTTAAAATAAGGAATATTTTTCAACAAACCATAACATAAAATAATTAAAAATATTACCAATTCAAATTATATTAATAGATAGTAATGATTAATAATTCAATATGAAATCAAATTACTTGGTTTCTGTAACTTACTGCTAGTTATTTGGTTTCAATTTGCTATATTTCATATTTCATAGCAATATCAACGTTATTCTTCAACATAAAGAAGTTTCAAAATAAAATAAAACAACAATAAAAGTCAACAATAAAAATCCAACAACATTCAACAAGTTTCAATCTAAGTCTCAAATAAATTCTATCGATAAAGGAAGCAACAAAAGTAAAGTCGAGTTTAACTCTTTCATTTTTTGGGTCTAAAAAATAAAGAGAAAGGAGGATTTCTCTTCCCACCCCCCGTAACTCTTTTTCACCCCCCTAAAATCCAATTTTACTCCTGAAAAGTTCGGTTTATGCGAACAAAACTTTTTGAAAAGTTCGGTTTACATAAGCAGAACTTTTTTTTAGTGTAAATTTTACACTAAAAAAAAAGTTCGGGGGGTTTTTATTTAGAAAAAGTTCGGCCCGCGTTTACCGAACTTTTTTTTCAAGGGTATAAAGGGAAGCATAGGGGGTGGAAAAGCAAACCGGGGGGTGGGAAAAGCAAACTTCAAGAGAAAGAAAATGGATTACACCCTTTTATTCATATGTCAGAGATAATTGCAAGCTTCTTCTTCATGCTTGGTATCTTGATGATGGGACTGTTGTTGGAGATTCAAGGGAAGTGGCTAAAGCACTTGATATCATCCGAGAGAGAGGCCCATGTTTGGGTCTTGATTTAAATATTCGTAAGACAGAGATCTTTTGGCCTTCATGTGATGGGAATAAACTTCGTGAGGGGTTGTTTCCTTCGGATATTGGGAGACCGGCGTTAGGGGTGAAATTACTCGGAGGGGCTGTTAGTCAAGATAAATGTTTTATCGAGGGTGTGGCCATGAAGAGAGCTATCAAGGCTGTTGAGTTGATGCATCTTCTCCCTCGGTTAAGGGACCCACAGAGTGAGTTTCTTTTACTTCGATCATGCATGGGTATTGCCAAACTTTTTTTGGTCTAAGGATGTGTCAACCGGTTTACATGAAAGATGCAGCTTTTTTGTTTGATAAAGAGTTGCGTGGGGCGGTTGAAGACATTGTGGTTGGCGGAGGTCCTTTCTTTGGGGATCTTCAATGGAGAATAACTTCCTTACCTATTAAGGCTGGGGGGTTAGGGTTGTACTCAGCAGTAGAGGCGGCCTCATATGCTTTTGTGGCTTCCAGAGCTCAGTCTTGGAGTTTGTGGTATGGACGTTGATTTTGACAATGCTTTGGATGGTCTCCGTGAAATGATTCCAACTTTGGACTTTAGCAATTTCACTAGCAAGGACACCGTCCCCCCTAAAGCCCAACATGTTTTGGCGAGTGCCCTGTTTGGTAAAATTGTTAAGGACATGGAGGTTAACTTTCAATTGACTACCAGACAGAAAGCAGTTTTTGGATGTTTGCAAGCAACTCATGCCCAAGATTTTCTTCTAGCTATCCCAATCGAGGGATTAGGTCAACATATGTCTCCGGTAGAATATCGCACTATCCTCAAATACCGCCTGATGATTCCTCTATTTCCTGCTGATGAGCTTTGCCCTATTTGTCGCAAAGCGTGTCTTGATAGATTTGGGGAGCATGCAGTTCATTGTCGAGAGCTTCCGGGCTTCAAATACGACACGACTTTGTCCGTGATGTCCTTTTTAATGTTTTTAAGCGGGCAGGAATATCTGTGAAGAAAGAGGCACCTGTGAACTTCTTGACAGACCCACTGGAGGGGAGATCTACACTCAGGCCAGCCGATATTTTGGTGTACGGGTGGGTAGGAGGAAAACATGCATGTGTGGACTTGACTGAGGTATCCTCACTTGTGGGATTGACCACTGGAGATTTTACTGTAGGACACGGGGACCTCAAAGCTGCTTATAGCAAAGTGGCAAAACATGAGAGAGCGTGTTCCAACAATCAACATGCATTTATATCATTTGCGTTCGACACATTTGGTTTTCTAGCACCAGATGTTGTGAATATTTTGAAAAGGGTTCAAAGAGTTATGCATAACAATGTGGTGTCTCCTAGATCTCTAGACGTAGTATTTAAGAGGATTGTTTTTGCCATTCAAAAAGGGTTAGCGGCGCAGCTTGTTGCCCGTTTACCTTTCATTCAAGTGTAATTATCCTACATATCAATGTTTTAAAAACCGGACCGGACGTTGAACCGGTATGACCACTGGTTCACGGTTCAATCGGTTCAACCGGTTCAACCGTTTATAGAACCGGTTGAACCGGATATTAAATAAATAAATAAAAAATAAAATAAAAGATACAAATATCAACACCAAACTCACATTTCAATAATATAAAAATAAAAAACACAAATATTTATTTACACTAACCCACATTTCAAAAAATAAAAATGGCCCAAGCCCAATATACTAACCCTAACTATATACAAATATATATAAGTCAATGTCAAAGGAATGAAAACAGTTAGCAGCCGCACTCCTCTTCTCAAATTCTCTCATATCTATTCTTCTTCAACATCATGTTTCATCTCTTTTTTTCCTTTTCTTCTTATTTTTCTTCAAACTCATGCTTCATTTTATTTTCTTCTTCTCTCTGTCTCTCTCCTCAAATTCATAGAAACCATATAATTGAACTTGCTTCCAAACATACAAAGAAAAAAAAAAAATCAAGAATCTTACTTGTTCTAAGTTCATGGTGTGGCTATTTAAGAAGTTAGAATGATGAAATCATCAAAAGAAGTTATTTTTGAATGTGTTCCAAACACACAAAATCAAAGTCATTGTTGGTGGAAGCTAAGTTTTGGACTTTTGGATCTAAATTTTTTTGCAAGATCTAAAGTTTTGGTGGAAAAAGACAATACTGTATGAGCCAAAACCCAAAAGAGAGTTAAACTTTTTAAATTAATAATAAGTCTGAAAAACAATGATTAAAAATTGAATTTTAGTAAAGAAAAAACAAAAAAAAAGTAGGCAAGAATTGATTCGGCCGGTTCCCTAAAACCGGGAACGGTTCTCCGGTTTGCCCGGTTCTGACCGGTTTCTACCGGTTCTGGCGGTTTTTTCCCCGGTTCGATGGACTAACGGTTCAGCAGTGTTGTCCGGACCGGTAACTGGTCCGGTTCACGGTCCAACCGGTTGAACCGGCCGGTCCGGTCCGGTTTTAAAAACATTGCTACATATATATAATATAATCCTTCAAACATTAAGTCAATAAAAAAAAAATCTAAAAAGAAAAAGTTTTTAAAAATGTCAGCGAGCCAACTTGTCCCAGCTCTGCCTCGTTTGTTAAGGGTGCGTTTGATCTGCTAAAAAACAGGAGATTGGATTGGACAACTTTTGTTGTACTCTGTTTGATTCGGAAATTGGTTATGGTACTGGACAAAATAGTCAGTAAAAGACAGGACAAAAACAAGAATTTTTGTCCCTCAGTAAACCACGAAACTGTTCTCATCGGTGCAATTTTATCTTGTCCTACCTTCAGGGGCGGTGCTGTTCACGTGTGAGGGGTGCAGGTGCACCCCCTGGAATTTTAATTTTCTCACTAATACCCCTATATCTTTTGTATTTTGCACCCCCTAACTTTTTGGTTTTGCACCACTTGTCCAAAAGCCCAAAATATTTTTCACTTCTCATTCTTTACTTTCAACCTCTCCCTAAACTTCTCTCTAAAATTAAACTCTCTTAAACACAAAGCACCAATAAAACAACACTAAGGTAGTCAATAAAAAAAACAAATATGGTTTAGGGTTTTAGAATTTGGGATTTTTTTTTTTATATAACTTCAACGATAAATTGATTTGATTGATTATTCAATTAGAAATTTTAATGACATATTTGTGTGCTTTGTAATTTATTGGTTGCTTGTTTGGAGTTTATAATTGGTTCAAATGACACTATGAGTATTCATTACAAACAAATTGAGATGAAGAAAAAAACTTTAACTTGTGAGATATTAAAAATACTCATAGTGATTACAACGACTCTTTTAATGTTTATATTTCTGCAGCTTGCTTGTTGAGATGTTTATAACTTGGTTGTTTGACTGATTATTGAATTTCTATTTACAAGTGTAGTTGTAGTAGGTATGTAACACTTGTTCTCTTCATTGATGAAAACTAAATAATAGTAGCACTAGAACGCCTTGCCTCTGTTTACAATTTGTTTATGCTATGAAGAATGTGAAGATGAGATTGCGTAATCGAATGAGGGATGAATTTTTGAATGATTGTCTCGTGATTTATGTTGAAAGAGACGTGTTCAACCATCTAGATAATGAGATTATTCAATGATATCAAAACTTCGTGATTTTTTAGTACAATATAATTTTTGATATATTATTATTGTTATTACTATTATTATTATATTAAAATTATTAAAATATTGATTAAAATTATAACCCCCTGGGCCAGGGTCCGAACACCCCCAATGCCTACCTTGTTCTGTCCAATACTGACTGTTTTGCAAATCAAACGCACCCTAAGTGAGTTAGGTAGGCCAACTTAAGGTACTTAGCAGTTATTATAATACCTCAGTTCAACCGCATAAAGTAAAGGGTTAAATGGGTCGGCCCAACGGTAGGATGTTCAAATACAAAAACGGAAAAAAAATCGAATATTTTTGGATATGTTTGGTGTCCTTGTGAAAATTGCTTGATAGGATTGGATTTTGGATTGATTTTTCAAAACTTATCCAAACAACATACCTATATTTTAATATGTATTTAAATTTTTATTAGGATGATATACTGCATTGACTTATTACTTGTTGGTTTTAATTATTTTTTAATACTACTTATTTGTTCAATTTAATATTTTTATTTTACTATTTCATATGTTTCAAATACAATTGATAATTGTCATTCAAAAATATTAATTTTTAATGTATTATAGCTTATATTTTACATCAAACCTATTATTTTAATGTACTTTTATAATATTAATATTTAGTAAAAAAATTATAATTTATAATTTGGATATCCAAAAAGCGATCCAAATTAAATTGCATAAAATGGAATTGGATTAGATTAACTTTTTTTCAATCAGCCATCCAAAACCGATCGGAAGTAAAATGTGAAAGATTCAAGCCACAGTTATCTTAAAAAACGTGGAAGATTTGTTTGTGAACATGAATACAATTTGCCTTCATTTTCCACAATTTTTAAGAGCTTGTCTTCATGTTCCACATTTTTAAAGAGCAAATGCACAAACCTAACATGAATTGATTTTCAAAGTGACTCCTTGTTTCAGAGCAATGAAATACTATTTATTCATTGTCATATTTGTTCTGGATTGAACCAAGGTCCACACGTCATCCCTATACAATATAGAAATGCAAAGACCCAATAAATCCACTTCGAAATGCCTCCCCTTATAGATGCATAACAACATGCCCTGTATCCCTTGCAAATTTGTAACGCCACTCTTCAAATCAAGGCCTCAACGGCCAAATATCTCATCATTTGATGGGGTGTCGTTCATAACCGTCACCCCATCAATGATCATCAATTCTCTCTAGAACCTATATAAACACTTTCACAAGGACAAAACTATACAATTCTTATTCAAAAAGTTTTCTATTTCACTTTCTTATATAGACTTGAGTGTTAAAGTATTTACAAATATTTCTACTAACTTCAACTTTGACGGTTCACTGCTCGAAGCCGACCACTTATTTTGATCATTCCAGGTCAATATCTATTTTGAAGATGTAGAACCATTCAATAGATATATTCATGTTTTTCCTCCTAAGTTTAACTCAAGTGATAAATACATCAGATTATATATGCAGGTTAGGAATCATGACTCGAATTCCGAACACTCGACTTATTTACTTTAAGGGGTGAAATTCTAGTCACAAATATATTTGACAAAAAAAATACCTTACTTTAAAATTTCAAAAGGTGGGGACTAGGATATTATTAAAGAAAGTCAGAAAATACAGCTTGAATATTGTATTGACCTTTTTATTTGCATAGTTGCATGCATTCTCCTGATGAACAGGTTTTTGTTAATTTATTTTTCATTTTATCAATAAACAAGTTACTGTTCTGTAATCTTTACGCATTTTTCATTATTGCATTGGGTACAATAGTTGCATGACGAACCGGATCTGACAAATGGGGGTCAGCTGAAGAACCATTCTGTGAATTAATGAACACGTACAATCCCCACATTGAGCATCTACTCGAATAATTAAGATAATTGGAAAACCGAAGAAAGCAAGATAGATATATATAAAAAAAGATACCATATATGTTAATTAACAGCAAGGAAGAATCCATTAATTGGGTAGGAGTAGGATAGGAAGAAGAGGTACTTGGCACGACGAACGAATGGTATTAAGAAAAAAGGGCACTGCAGCCAGGGTCTGTCTGTGGGTCAATGAGTAGTCGTGTATAGACGTGAGTGTCAAATACTAGTAAGCAATTGTTCGTAGTACGAAGTTAAGTTAGTAAGAAAACAAAAGAGTTAGTGTAGTAGTACTACACTAGTAGTATATAAATGAATATGTGATGTCAATGTCTGCCAACAATCATGATTGTGACTGCCTAAGCACTAAAGTACCATTCCCATTCCATTCTAGATCCATAATAATAATAATGCACTAATTGGAGGTTTGCCGACAATTTATTTTTTTAATAATTTCATTTCATTTATTGATTTGTTTACTTGCACCCACCTACCAAGTTTTTTTTTGGTTGGGAGGACAACCACTTGGATCAAACGTTTGAAACATTGGATATTAGTCACTTCATAAACTATGCGATGTGAAGTGATTAGAAGAGTGGTTCGATGTCGAGCAACGGACCATTGAAGTTGAAGTAGGTGGTGTAAGATACTTGCAAACACTTTAACGCTCAAATCAAAATATGAAAAATAACGATTGAGATGTTTTTTAGGATATATAATCCTAAATAGTTGCAAGAAAGAGTTTATATAGGTACCATATAGAAATTGTTGATCATTGAGGGGTCGCTGTGGACGACACCCATCAATGATTGGATTCGTCGGTTGTTAGGCATTACTAGCCAAAAAGACATTACGAATCCGAGAAAAAGATTTTGTTGGTCGTTGAATTGTTACTAAGCAAAGAGAAAGATCTCGTTGGATTAGGTCTTTCCGTGATAGACCTCAAGGGATTATCAAGACTTGTGGTCAGTCTAGAACACTATAATATACTCATTCCATTCATTTTTATAAGAGCTATTTTGATAATTTCCCCCCCCCCCTTTTTATAAGACCATTTTGCAATTATTAATGACTGTTAAAGAAGTCTCACATCGTTTGCGAGATGGTCTGAATATGTGTTTATAAGTGAGGGCAATCTTCACTTTACAAACCGGTTTTATAAGGATGAGTTGGTCCCAATATAAAAATTTAAGAGTGACATTGATTATTTTTTCTTCTTCCAAAATTAGATTTATTTACTTTACATCTTTTTTTTGAATAACATTTAATTCTATTTTGTAAGTGGATACTCTATTAATTATAGGAAAGTCATTAATCATTATCAAGGGTAAACATTAAAATCAATATATTTTGCCAACCAATCTAATACTAAAATCAAGTTTTTTATAACTTGTGTAAATAGAGACTGAGGAAGTATAACTTTTGTAAACATTTATTTTAAGAAAAATATGCTAACTTCAAACTTTCTTAATACAGGTGCTTCATTTAAATTTTTTCTACACATAATTAACATAATAAAATTAATATTTGAAGAGTTTAAAGGACACCACTATCTGTGTAAATCAAGTTTACGCTGATAACTAATAAGAAAGATTTAATCTTATCATATTAAAAAAGTGGGGTTAAATGGGGTGATGTGGCGAAAAACATAATTGTGATTGGTTGACGGTATAATTTTATACTATTAATTAATGCATATTATTTTTTCTAATATTTGATCGAAAGGTATTAAGAAGTTGGTAAAATTTCATTAATTTGCTCCTGATTGTACTGTTCATGAATCACAATCTTTAGAAAAATTTAAAATTAAGTTGGCAATTAACGAACCAGCCGAACAATTCTTGATTCCATAGTACGTGGAGTTGTGCTTCACTTAAGCGAGGACTTATAATAAAATTTCATTTTTTTTAGGACTAAAAAAGCACTTCACGAAGTCGATAAGTACTACTACTACTAGTGTAAATCATTAAACATAACACGATCCTTAGCATTTGGGGATTGGGCAGATCCAACAAAAAGCATGACAAAGAGGAGAAAACCAAGCTGACTGTTTTTACTTTTGATATTGAATGCATGTAATGAAGAAGTGCATTTGTAACTACTATGACATTTTTCCTTTATCCTTAGTCAACTTTTTGTGTACACCAAGCTAGATCGTTGAGAAAAACACCAATAAGAATAAGTTTGCTCACTCATATGAGACATGTCACCTTGATATTTATGCCACCATTAGTACGGAACAGGATTTGCGGCGGTCATAATGCACGCAGTTTTCACACCGTACATGTTTTGCATCATGACCGTCCGATTTGAAATTTTTCTGCTATGGTTTAGAGTTAATTTTATTAATATATAATTTGAGTTGTCGAATTAGAAATAAACGATCATGATTTAAAACAGCGTCAAACAATATATATTTTTTACATCAGGTAACCATGTCCCCTGTTGGAATAGAAAATATCTCTTAAGATATGCATAAGTTTTATTATATTTGTTGAGAAAATATCTCATTAGGTTAGTTTATTTTAAGTCATATAATTTAGGGATTTAGTTTATATTTAAATATATTTATTTGGCTATAAATACCAAGGTAGTATCATAATATTTAGTATGTAAATATTATATGTAAATATTCTATTTTGTTCACTATCAATAATATTTCTATTTCTTATTATTTTCCCTTATTTTTCCCCCTAAATACCACAAATTCAACATGGTATCAGAGCCATGGTATCCACCTTGAAACATAATTCCGCTGCAACTTCTTTCCGAGAAAAATTAACTCTTGGTTATTCTTCGCTTTACCTTTCTTTCTTCATATAAACCCTATTTTGTTTCACCCTTTATGTTTCTTGTTTATTGTTTTTTTTTCCATTCTAACTTATTTATATGTTACCCTGACATACAGCCGGTCACTTTTCCATGAATCCTTTACTTTTACCCACCGTTTTTTCAAGATTGATCGTTAGTCTCTCTTGGTCATGTTTTGGTGGTCATAATTTCCCGTTTGTGATGCTTTAATCAGCGGGTACCGTTTGTGATACTTTAATCTGCGGGCTTCCTGCTTGTGATGCTTTAATCCGCGGGCTTTCCATTTGTTGTGAATTCGACTAATAACTCACACCAATAATAAACTGATGTGTGGGGCAAGCGAAACAAGCAACCAAATAATGAACGGATAGAGATGATGATGCAATAATTCAAAGCAATAATTAGCGGAAGATAAAGAACACGATCAATTTGTTTACCCAGTTCGGTGTTAATGAACCTACGTCTGGGGGAGAGAGCAACTCTCCGTTCCACTATGATCAAAGAGAAACTTTACACAAGAAATTCCCAAACAAGGGTTACAAGAATTAATCCTAATTCTACCCTAGTCCCGAATCTCTTCCCGTGGCCAAGAGACTCAATTTGACATAGTCTACCAAAAGTGTATCACAAACCCCTTACATGTTTGCTCTCTTATTTTTCTATGAATAAGACAATCCTTATTTATATGAATATATGCCTACTTATTTTAAAAGACAATCTTCTAAAATAAAACCAAATCTCATATTGTTTATAAATATATCAAATTTAAAACCAAACACAATCCAAGTCGGATATTCTTCAAAAATATATTTTTTCACAAAATCTGAAATATTCTGACTTCTAATCTTGAGATTTCAAGGCATATCCAACACCAGTTGTGATGCTTTTATCCGCGGGCTTCCCGTTTGTGATGCTTGAATCCGCGGGCTGGCTTCCCGTTTGTGATGCTTTAATCCGCAGGTTCCCGTTTGTGATGCTTTAATCCGCGGGTATTTTTACATAATTTGATACAGATTCATTGCTTCGATCGCTGCTCTACTACTTCTTTGGTTGCTGCTCTTCGTTGGATATGCTATCAAAGGATTTAATTTATTTTCAGGGTTAATTTGTAACAAGCTTAAAGCTTAGTAAGCTTTAGCTTGAGAGGGAGTGTTGGAATATAAAATATCTCTTAAGATATGCATAAGTTTTATTATATTTGTTGAGAAAATATCTCATTAGGTTAGTTTATTCTAAGTCATATAATTTAGGGATTTAGTTTATATTTAAATATATTTATTTTCATTCAAAAAATATATATTGTTCTGGACTGGGCCTAAAGCCCAAAAGACTCGAGCAAAGCAAGTGCGCGTTCGAACACCAGATGCTCTGCGAGCATCCTAGCAGTCGGCGATACCAAGCGTATCGTAACGGCCGACACCGGAATGATGAGCATTTAAAGCTCATCATGGCTTTTCAGCCGTTTTCCGGCAGCCAATTGATGGGCATTTATTGCCATCATTGGCCTTAGCCCAGCGCTGGGGGCTATATATACTCCTCATTTGAAGGAGCTCAGGTACATTCTCTTACTTCTGAAAACCTATACTCTACTCTCACTAACTTGAGCGTCGGAGTGTAAACAGGTACACAACCCCCTCTAATTCCACCGTTACTAGGGGCGGAGCTCTGTTCAACGGACGTTGGTCGACTCTGATTCTTGTTAAGATCAGTGGCGCCGTCTGTGGGGACTCATTAGTTTCCCCTTCTTTTCACCTAGAAAAAGAACAAAACTACCTAAAAACACCATCTTTCACGACCAATGGCCGGAAACGGTAACGATAGCACCGGTGAAAACCACCCAAACCACAACATGGGTCCAAACCGCCAAGAGGATGGGCATTTCACCGCCGTGACCCCTACTGAAGCCTCTGCTGGCCCTACTGTCCAACCCCAAGGGGAGCCTCTGGACGTCCCACCATTAGCTGTAGGGACACCCATAGAGGAAATGATGGCAACATTGATTAACGTCATCAACAGGCAAGACACCATCATTCGCGAACAGAATCGCAGGCTAGCAGTGGTCGAGGAATCGCGTGCAACGCGATCATCGCACCCAAGGCGATCCCCGCGACACTCCCCACAGAGGAGGGAGCGTCCGGTGTCAAGATCAAGGTCCCCGAGGCGTTTGAGCCCTCGGAGGAACCGAAGATCTCTGAGCCCTCAGAGGAACGCAGCTGTGCACGTGAGGAACGAGGGCGAAAGGCCTCGAAGACACAGGTCACCACCAAGGTCTCCCGAAAGGTATCGTCGCCACCGAACACCAGAAAGCGACGAGGACAGGTATCTTGGACCCCTGTCCGAGAGAATCATGAGAGTACCATTACCCCCAGGCTTGGAAAAGCTTCCGGTAATGGACACTTATGATGGCTCCACTGATCCAGACGATCATTTGGAGAATATTGAAGCAGTGCTCGAATGGAGGAGAGTTCGAGGAGCTGTCAAATGTAAGATTTTTTCTACTACTTTGAGGAAAGGAGCGCTGACATGGTACAAGGGACTCCCACCTCAATCCATCAACTCATGGACCGAGCTGTGTCGTCAATTCACAGCTCACTTTACTGCGTCAAGGAAGCATCCGCTGACAGTATCTGCCCTTGAGGCGATAGTTCAAAGGGATGGCGAACCCCTGCGGGACTACATCGACAGGTTCAACAAGATTGCAGTACAAGTAAGGGTCGAGGACAAGATGAAGCTTTACCTCATGGATCGAGGATTACGTGCGAACAGTGATTTCGCCAAAGCTGTTGGAATCGAGGAGATTCGAACTTTGGATGCCTTCCTCGAAAAGACACAAAATTATATTGCTTACGAGGAAAAGCAAATGGCTGTGGATGCTAGAAAGCCAAGGCATCAAGATGAGTCCGGACCCTCGAAACGAGGAACGGGCAATGGAAAGGAAAAGGTGCGGGAACCCAAAGCCCCACCGAGCAAGTTCACCAACTACACCCCGCTGAACGCTCCTCGAGAGCGGATTCTGGCTGAAGTTTCAGCGGCGGAGTTCAAGAAGCATGGGATAAGATTCCCCAAACAAATCCCTGCAAAACCAGGCGTGGACAAAGGCAAATATTGTCGATTCCACAGAAGTTACGGTCACGTGACCGAGGATTGCGTCCACCTGAAGGATGCAATCGAAATACTCATTCAACAAAATCTGCTCCAACAATACAGGAGGGATCGACCCAGGGAAAACAATGACAGAAGGCAAGAGGCCGAAGATCCACCTGCTGAGGAAGAGGCACGGGCAAGCCTACCCGTCGTTTATGCTATTACAAGACCCGAGGACTTCGTCCAAGGTGAGGAAGTGCTCGATCACTTGACCTTCCACTTGAATGGATCCTGGGAAAACTTCCCCAAAACGCTGGTGATATCTGGAGGAGGATTCAACGATAAAACCCTCGGAACTATAAAAAGAAAGTTCGAGGAGCTTGAAAGTGTGTGTTCGTTGAACCCAGTGGCAATTGCTGAGATCAAGGAAGGGTCAGTCCCTTTGGCCTTCTACAAAGAAGAGATCCCCGGGGGATCCCCGAATTTCCAGATTCCTCTGCTGGTGCAAGCAAGGATGGCGAACTTTGACGTTCGGAGGATCCTGGTTGACCAAGGAAGTTCCTGCGACATAATGTACTCTGGATTGTTCAAAACTCTCCAGCTCACCGAGAGAAACCTGAAGCCGTATGTTGGCGCTGATCTTCAAGGGTTTAATGGAGCTACAACAAAACCTTGGGGATATACAGACCTGATCGTAACATTTGGCGAAGGGGAAGCTACCAAGTCCATCAATGTTCAGTTTTTGGTTGTCGAGTGTCCATCACTGTACAACTGCATCATCGGAAGAACAGCGCTCGCTGACTTGTTCGCTGTCTCTTCGACCATCCATCTGAAAATGAAGTATTACACTGTCGATGGAAAGGTCGCCACATTGAATGGAGATATCGCTGCTGCCCGAAGATGTTTTGATGCTGCAGCGAGAAACATGAACACCTTGGTCACGCCAAAGAAAATGAAAACTGAGCACAAGATGCCCGCCATCAATGCTGTTGGAGGACAAGGTTTGGTGGAGCTGGACGCTCGAACTTCAAAGAAGGAGCGTAGAGAAGAAAAAAAAGAGCTGCAGAAGGAGCTGAAGGAAATATTTCGCCCGATTCCTGATGGAGAGTTCAAAATAATTCCCCTTGGTGAAGATCCCTCGAAGGGAATCAAGATAGGAGCTGATCTCCCCGACTTAGTGAAAAGGCAATTGGAAGCTTGCTTGAAGGAAAATGCTGAACTCTTTGCTTGGAGCGCTGCTGAAATGCCCGGCATAGATCCAGAGGTCGCTTGTCACCAGCTGACTATAGATCCTAAGGCTAGAGCTGTTGCACAGCGTCGTAGGAAGCAGTCTCCCGAAAAAGCGGAGGTTGCAGAAAAAGCTGTAAAAGACCTCCTAGAGGCAAATTTCATTTCGGAAGCCAAATATACTACTTGGTTGTCCAACGTTGTACTTGTCAAAAAATCTAATGGAAAATGGTGTATGTGTGTTGATTATACCGATCTTAATAGGGCTTGCCCCAAAGATGTTTATCCTTTACCTAGCATAGATAAACTAGTAGATAATTCTTCAGGATTTAAATTACTATCGTTTATGGATGCTTATTCAGGATATAATCAAATTAAAATGGCTGAAATCGATAAAAAGAAAACAACTTTTATGACCGAATCAGGAAACTATTACTATAATGTAATGCCTTTCGGGCTTAAAAACGCAGGCGCCACATACCAAAGAATGATGAACAATGTTTTCCGAAATCAAATTGGTGATATGCTCGAAGTGTATATGGACGACATGATAGTTAAATCCGAGGAGGAAAACGATCATACCATGCACTTAAGAAAAGTTTTCGAACAAGCAAGAAAGTATAACATGAGATTTAATCCCGAAAAATGTACATTCGGCGTAAAGGCAGGAAAATTCCTCGGATTCTATTTAACAGAACGAGGAATCGAAGCCAATCCCGACAAATGTAGAGCATTCTTCGAGTACCCTACGCCCGACTCAAAGAAGTCTATTCAGACATTAAACGGAATGCTAACTTCTTTGTCACGATTTGTTGCTAAATCTGCTCAACATGCTCTTCCACTCTTTAAACTTCTAAGGAAGGAATCAACATTCGAGTGGACAGAAGAATGCGAAAACGCACTTCAGCATTTGAAGTGAGCACTATCCGAGCCTCCGGTCCTCACGCGACCAGTGCAAGGAGAAATTTTATACCTATACCTAGCAGTAGCCCACGAGGCTGTTAGCGCCGTTCTCATAAGAGAAACCGAGCAAGGGCAAAAGCCAGTATACTTTGTAAGCAAAGCACTCCAAGGACCAGAACTAAGATACTTGCAAATAGAAAAAATGGCCCTAGCCATCGTTACTGCAACTAGAAAGTTGTGCCACTACTTCCTCGCCCACTCAATTGTTGTTCGCATGGACCAACCCGTTAAACGCCTCCTCGGGAGACCCGACATGGCTGGTCGTATGCTCAAATGGTCATTGGAATTGTCAGAATTCGACATAAGCTATGAGAGCAGACAAGCTCTGAAAGCTCAAGTCTTAGCGGATTTTGTCGCTGAAATGACCCCAACGACCACTCAAAGCAAGAACAAATGGACCATATTTGTCGATGGATCTTCCAATTCAAAAGGAAGTGGCGCGGGCATCATATTAGAAAGCGAGGATGGGACTCTAATTGAAGTCTCTCTCGAGCCGTCTTTCCCTACAACAAATAACCAAGCCGAATACGAGGCCTTTTTAGCAGGACTAAGGCTCGCCAAAGATATAGAGGCCGAGGAAGTCAAAATCTTTACAGACTCACAATTGGTAGCTTCGCAAATATCCGGGGAATATCAAGCAAAAGACGAACGTCTAGCAGAATATCTAACTCTGATAAAGGAAACGCTAGCACAATTCAAATCAGCTGAAGTACAACATGTTCCCCGCGAACATAACACACGAGCGGATGTTCTCTCGAAATTGGCAAGCACCAAGCGTAAAAAGGGAAGAAATCAATCCCTGATTCAAGAGACTCTCTCCAGACCCAGCGTTGATAAAACCCAAAACGTCATGCTCATTTGCGAAATAAGCACGAGCAGTTGGATTTTCCCAATACTACACTTTCTCGAAAGCGGGGAACTTCCCAACGACCCAAAGGAAGCAGCAAAAGTCAAACAACGAGCCTGCTCCTACGTGGCACTCGACAGTCAATTATATCGACGAGGATTTGCCATTCCCCTGCTGAAATGCGTCGAGGAAGGTAAAGTGGAATATGTTTTAGCTGAAATCCACGAAGGAATCAACGGTCAACATATTGGCGGGCGATCTTTAGCTAGAAAAGCCCTTAGAGCGGGATATTATTGGCCTTCGATGCAAGCAGACGCTAAGGAACATGTCAAAAAGTGTGACAAGTGCCAGAGACATGGAGACATGCACATAGCGCCGCCGAACGAGTTAAAGCCATTGTCCTCTCCCTGGCCCTTCGCGTGGTGGGGAATGGATCTACTAGGACCATTCCCCGTCGCAGCCGGACAAAACAAATTCCTGATCGTAGGAGTTGACTACTTCACCAAATGGATAGAAGCAGAACCACTCGCAAAAATCACAGCCTTCAACATACTCCGTTTTTTCAAAAGGAATATCCTCGCCAGATTCGGCATTCCACATTCAGTAGTAACGGACAACGACACACAATTCACTGATAAAAAGTTCAGAGAATTCCTCGCCGCGCTGGGGATAACACAACACTTCACTTCTGTCGAGCATCCACAAACTAACGGACAAGCCGAAGCCGCAAACAGAGTGATCTTGCGAGGCCTAAAAAGGAGATTAGGCGAGGCAAATGGGCAATGGGTCGAGGAATTGCACAACGTGTTGTGGTCTTATAGAACCACTCCACACTCCACCACTGGGGAAACCCCTTTTCGACTAACATACGGAACAGAGGCAGTGATCCCCGTGGAAATCGGAGAGCCAACAAGGCGGACCGAAACACCCAACGATCAAGACCTCAATGATGAATTAATTCGAGAGGAATTGGACTTGATCGAAGAACTTCGCGAAACTGCTGCTATTCGTGAAGCATCCCTCAAGCAAAAAATCGCTGCTCGACATGACAAAAGAGTGGTAAAAAGAGAGTTCGACGTTGGAAGCTTAGTTTTGCGCCGAAATCTTAAAGATTCGAGCGAAGGGAAACTTGCCCCAAATTGGGAAGGTCCCTACCGCGTTCGGGCAAAAACAGGGACCAGAGCTTATTTCCTCGAAACTCAGCGCGGCGAGGAAATCCCTAGACCTTGGAACGTAGAAAAACTTAAGCAATACTACAGTTAGAAGTTAAATTCAATCAAAGGATGAATGCTTAGGTAAGGGCATGATTCTAAAACAACAAGAAAGACAAGAGGTTTGTACCTCGTCTTGACGAGGATTGACTCCAAGCGAGCACCATCGTTTTAGTACACGTTAGGCCACGAATCCCAGCTCGCGATGGGAAGTCGTCGCCGTGGTTAAATAACACGGCGAACATAGCGCCAAAATATCCAAAAAAAAGAAAAAAGAAAGAAAGGCGAGCATAACGCCAACAAAAATGAATCATAAATACACAAAGTCACTGGTCAACAGGGTCAGAATGAGGAGGAGTCCGAACAGCACCATCAATCACCTCCTTGCATTCGTCGAGACCATCCAGCCTTAGCTCGACGTCAGCATTGAGGGCCTGAATTTGGGAGACGGCGTTGCGGAAGCTCGAAGTGGCCATCTCAACTGCCGAGTTCTGAGCATCCATCAGTTGCCTAATTAGAGACCCGCGAGAAGTAGTAGTAAACTCTCCGAGCGGATCCTCTTTCTGTTCCTCCTCGTCAGGAATGGCCAACTTTTGGAGTTGCCCTTCAAGGTCAGCAACCCTCGCCAACAAATCTTCCTTCTCCTTGGCCAGACACTCAGCTTCCTCCTCCTTCATCTGAAGAGTATGGGTGAACTCGACTTGAAGCTGATACTTATCTTTGTAAGCATCATAAGTGGCCCCCAATTCCTCATACTCCTGGCGAACCTTCTTCAGCTCGGCATCCATCCTCTTGTGACTTTTCTCCAGGATCATCACCTTCTTTTCCATTTTGGACCTTTCATCCACAAAATGGCGCTCCTGGGCATTGAGAAAGTTCGCGACTTCCATGAGCTTCATACAATGCATGGAAGACTCAACAATCACACCCTTCAATGTCTCCGGACCCATGTCCGTCATAATTGCTTGATCGGCTTCAGGGATGATAACCTCAGTATTCTTGTCGAACACCTCACCTCCATGAGCAAAAGCTGCGGGCAGCACAAACCTTCCCGCCGGGATCCCAGGTTGCAGACGATGGAAACCCTCTGTCTGAGTCAAGGCACCCTCAATTCGAGCATTCTTCTCGGTCCTTACATGATCATTTGGAGAACTCGGCCCCCTCTTCTCGCCAACTACATCACATTGAGGAGATGAGATGGCCGAATTAGTCCCCGATGGAGGAGGAGTTGCAGCAGCCGAAGAACCCCCAGGAGGAGTCGGAGGGATAGAAGAATTGACGGGGCCAGAAGAGCCCGAAGCCAAGGTCTTCCCCGCCTCTTTCGCTTTGCGAGCCCTGGTGACCTCTTGCATCCTTTTGAACTTTTCCTGGTTGCTCATCATATCTGCACAGCAAACAATAACAAATAACTTAGTAAAATCACTAAAGATAAAACTATTCTACGAAACGAGCAATACATGAAAGTTAAAATAAACGTACTAAGCAAAGCTTCAGCTTCGACACGAGTCGAGCAGGCTAGCAAAGCTTTGGTTTCGATGAAACGCTTCGAAGTCAAGACGTTTCCTTGCTCGTCCACTACAGGGTTCCCCTCCTTATCCGTCCGGACAGCGGGGGTAAAACCGTCCACAAAATCGCACAGCACCTTAAAATCAGCAAGAATAGCTGGATCCATCTCCTTCTGAGCCCGACTGAAACTGCTCGCCGGGAGGAAATAGTGATTTTTTACCCACTTGAAAGGGAAACGGCTACGCTCGATGATAACGGGCATGCCATCTGGGCGCAGTATTGGGTGCCCGTTTGCATCAACTTTAGGAGATCTCAAAACGATGGTCTTCAGGCCTTCCTCTCCTTTGGGAAAAACCCCGTACCAATTGTCCTTATACCCGCGAACGGACTCCTCGAACATATCGAAGAGCCTACGTCTCTGGGTAAACGAAACTCATCCGTATTTTTCTGCATCTCCCTTGGGCTTCGTGCGTTGTATCCGGAAGATGTAAAAGAACAAATCGAGGGTGGGGACTATTCGGAGGTAGGCCGCCACCACCTCAAAGGAGCGAAGAAACGCCAAAGAGTTGGGATGGAGTTGTGAGGGTGCCAGGCGCAAATGATTGAAAACACCTACTTCGAAATCATTGAAGGGCAATCGATAGCCAAACTCCTCGAAGGCTATCTGGTACATCGAGAACGCCCCCCATCTCTCGAACCGCTGACACACTCTACTTCGCCTCCCGGGGATCATAATTTCCCAATGGTCACGCCCAGGATCCTCGATCGTCGAAAACAGATACGGAGGCCTTTCGTCTAGCGTAGAGTATTTCGACCGTGTGTTCCTCGGTTCGTCGGCCACCCACGCGTAGGGGTCGGGGTCTGAAGGGCCAGCCGCCGGTTCATCCTCGACAATTTCGTTTGGATACTCTTCCGCCATTTTACACCTGAAAAGCCGAGGAAGGAAACATGAATTCGACATTCGAAACATCAAATCCACCCTTCCACCGCCGATCAAGTGAAAGGGCGAGGAGCAGACTATCAGCAGTACAAAATTTCTAAGAGTCACAAATCCCAAAAAATCGCTCGCGCAATGGGACAAGTATAAACTCGAGGATTAAACATACATGCGATATGGGCATTCATCAGTTACGAGTGCCCGGATGGTCACAACGAATATTCGACGCTTATGGTTTAAAAAACCCACTAACAAAGGCAGTTGTAAAGGCAAAAACCGCCACTCAGAAAGGGTAAACAAACCAAAAGCTATAGTTTTTCCCTAAAAACTACCATTTGTTGGAGGGTAAAGGGTGCTAACCACCACTTACAAACCCTCTACCACCGTATCATCATACCTATGGCAAACATCATCATCACTATACTAACCAAATCAAAGTAAACAGATAGCATACACAAAAACAGAGTAAAGCAACTTACTTGTTTATAGAAGAAGAAGATGAAAACTTGTTTGGAGTTAAGATCGCTTGATGGTACGGTGATGAAGAGACGGAAGTTGAGAGGTTAAGAGACTCTGAGTTTGATAAATGAAGTAAAAACTTCAAAAATCCCTCCTTTCTTTATTTATAGGCAAATCCCCAACGAATGAACCTATATGAAACAACGCAACGCCTCACAAATCCAAATCGTCGCTTTGATCCAAAGGCAACGATTCAAAGAATCCAACGATTCAGATCAAATCCTAAGGAACCCAAAAGGCGCGTAAATCTAACGGTGTATATTCAAACCTCGAAAAGCCCAACTGTGAAATAGACCCAAGTATTCTTGATAGCCTTTACACGTGGCAGCAGAAGACGGAACGGCTTGTCCCTTCAAACATCCCATCTTCTGCTCGCAAAAATCTCGCACAAATCGAGAAAATCTCTCGAAAAACCCTCAACTAAAATCCGCCAATTACGATCCTCGCATTTATGCTAAGATACGCAATAAGGGCCCGCAATTAATGCTCGCAATAATCAACGGATCTTTAAGATCCTCAACAATAAATACGAGGATTCTGGATCGAATCTACAAGATCACGATCTTTGAAACCTCCGAAAAGGAGCACAAGGCACTCGACAGTTGCATATTTATATGACGAAGACACATTGCTCGAATGACAAAATCTAAATAATATAGATAAAGTCCAAAATTATGATCAACATTTGCCCGACGCTAAGTCATCACGCTCATATTCGAGCATAACGACTTGGGGGGCTCCTGTTCTGGACTGGGCCTAAAGCCCAAAAGACTCGAGCAAAGCAAGTGCGCGTTCGAGCACCAGATGCTCTGCGAGCATCCCAGGGGCTCAGGTACATTCTCTTACTTCTGAAAACATATACTCTACTCTCACTAACTTGAGCGTCGGAGTGTAAACAGGTACACAACCCCCTCTAATTCCACCGTTACTAGGGGCGGAGCTCTGTTCAACGGACGTTGGTCGACTCTGATTCTTGTTAAGATCATATATATATATATATATATATATATATATATTTATTTGGCTATAAATACCATGGTAGTATTATAATATTTATTATGTAAATATTATATGTAAATATTCTATTTTGTTCACTATCAATAATATTTCTATTTCTTATTATTTTCCCTTATTTTTCCCCCTAAATACCACAAATTCAACATCCCCATTAGTACTACCTACTAGTAGTATTCTAATTTCTTTAGGGCATCAATTTTTGGTAGTTGGAATTTTGTATCGAAGAAGTAATTTTGGGGGGCTTTTTTAATTATTTTAAAAAGTAAGCCCAAAATTATATGCTTAATAAAGTTATGGGTCGGTAAACTTATAATACAAAAGTCACAGTTAATTTTATTTTTAATAACTTTAAAGTGTTATGGTAGCTTAAAGTTTAATTTTTTTTAATGAGAGTTATCATCAAAATTAATTAGACACTATATTTATCAATTTCTTTGATTCTATGTTCTAAGTTCTAACACACTCATCATTAAAATTGAGTGTCAATTCTTGTCTAACGCAACAAAGAGCAAAATGTATGGATATATTAATTAAACTATTTTTATAAATCGGTCAAGTGATTAGTGTTTTTATTATACTTCCTTGGGTCATATTTATAATTAAATTTGACTTTTTTGTACATTAAAAAATGAATGTATGTGGTCTATAATATAGAACACCAACAAACCAGAAAACTTCCATTCAAATAAAAGAAATCAACAAACTAACAAACTATATTCGAAAAACCACAAAATTTCTATTTGAAAAAAACAAATGACTATAACTTATTGAATATTCGTTAAATAATGCATATTGCTATTGTTTGATACTGCACAAGATTCTACCTTAGACCAAAATATATAGAACACAAAATTATACTATTTTATAGTTTATTTTGATAAACTAATTCAATTAGCTTATAACTTATTAATTTGTATTCCAATTTTACTCATATCATCTTATTTGAAAAAAATTAAAACTATTGTTTTATATCATTTCATATTTACATGCTCGTTTAATCATTATTTTTACTCAATACTACAAATTCAATTAGTTATTCTCTTTTTTTTACAAACAAAATCTCGATAAATTAAAGTATATAACTTAAAATAATACACTACATATAACCAAGGACTTAAAATCACCCATAATAAACTATAAACTAGTATTTGCACTAATACTTAAACTAATATATACCGAGAGACTTATAATCATCAATAATAAACTTAAAAGTAATACTTACATTAATATTTGTCTGAATATGTATATAGAATAATATAAATTTTTTTTTTTTTTTTTTTAAAAAATGGACCGGGTTGGTATAGCCACACCAAGCCCCACACAGGTCCGTCCCTGAGCCACATACATTCATTTTTTCAATGTATCAAAAAAATTAAATTTGCTTATAAATGTGACCGGAGAAAGTTTTTTTTCTTCTTTATAATGAAGAGCTTAAGACCAAAAGAGAATTACAATAAAATTAGTTTTACAATACTGAACTCATTTTATCATTAAAAAAATATGCTTAATTTGAGCCGAACATTAACTCATAAAAAATCACACTCAATACGGCTTCTAAGTGTTATTCACACGATTAATTAAAACTCAAAAGTGTCATAATCCATAGCTGGTCTCTTACTTTTGTTAACATGGAAGTGTCATAATCTTCATTTGGTTCCTTTCAGCAGAAGCTTTATCCTTCAACAACAAAAAAATCATGAGCCTAATTAATGCATTTGATTATCTTGATCCCCCTCCTCCCCCTCTCTAAAGCTCTTATTAGAGGATGATCATAGATAAATTTCTTAAAACTATTTTCAATTGTAATGTCTAATTAATTGAATAAATAATAATTACAAAGTATTACACTGTTTACACCAATAATAAATAAGACTAGTTTAATAAAAATTTATTTTTAATTGTACCCTCTAATTAATTGAATGAACAATATTTTCAAAGTATTATACCAATAATAAATAAAATTAGTTTACGCCTACATACCTATATATAATTCGTTTTAAGAAAAATAATTGTAACAAATTATAAGTCGCTTTCCACTACCAATGAAACATTTTTCTTTTGGATTAATAGGTATTTACCCCCTGCAAAATAGGCGAGTTTTGCTTTACCCCCTGTAATTATTTTTTTTTAGATTACCTCCTTACAAAATTTATTTTTTTGATTTACCCTCTTGGATGCACCTTTTAAATCGGTTATTTTGTTTAACCGATTTAAAAAGTGTTGTTTTTTAAATCGGTTATTCTGTTTTTTTGCCTGCCACGTCAGCAAAAGAGGGGTAAATAAAAAAAATAAATTTTGCAAGTGGGTAATCTAAAAAAAAAAATTATAGGGGGGTAACGCAAAACTCGCCTACTTTGCAGGGGTAAAAGCTTGCCTATTAACCGATTTTTTTTCTAGGGTAAATAGGTTGATACCCATCTGTAATGTTGCGAGTTTTGTTTTTTCCCCCAGTAAATTTTTTTTTTTATTCGCCCCTTGCAAAGTAAATTTTTTTGGTTTCCCCCCTTGGGTGCAATGAATTTGCACTTTTTAAATCGGTTTGATTAAAATAACCGATTTAAAAAGTGCACCCAAGGGGCGAGTCCAAAAAATTCAACATTGCAAGGGGGGAGTCAAAAGGAAAAAAAATTACAGGGGAAAAAAAAACTCACCCACATTACAAAGGGGTATCAACCTATTACAAAGGGGTATCAACCTATTTACCCTTTTTTCTATTATACTTTTAATTATTTATTTTTATTTCTTCTTTTAATTCTTCAATTTATCTTTTGACTACAATTAATGAATGACAACTTTGTAAATTAACTCATAATTTCTCTTTTCTATACAACATTAATTACATTTCTTAATTTGTCTAATATGGTTAAAACGACTTATATTTTGATACGGATAGAGTAATGAAGTTGACATCTTTTTTGACCACATCGTTATATTTTTTAATTTATGTGTAAAAATCTTAAATGACAATAATTTTAATATATAAAAAATCTTAATTAATTGTAATGAATTTTGATCTTTATTTTCATTCACATGATCTTCCATTTTAAAATCTTCAGCCATTTTGGTCCCTAATTCGTATTTTTTGTCTGAACAGTGATATATATTATATTTAAATTACCAATGTATTTAGCAGATTTTTATGTGCTTTATGGGTATTGATTATTAATTTATTTCACATGTACAACATCTCATTTAAAATATATTATACTAAATTTGAATTTTTCAATTCAAAAACCTAAAGAAAAAAACTGAGAAGAGAGAAATAAAAACACGAAAACCAATACATGTATTTGGACTAATGCTGGTCTAAGTACATGCATTGGTTTCCGTGTTTTTATTTCTCTCTTCTCATTTTCTCTCCTACCAAGCAAGGCCTGAATGATTTTAAAATTGAGATGAGACATTAATTTTTTAAATGAATAAAAATAGGGACTAAATCTGAGAAGAAAAAAAAGCAACAACTCATATAATGCAATATGGATCCTCGGCAGCACTTGTGTCGGCCGCTATCCCTGCTGCCATTTATTAACCGTGAGATTAATTTCATTGTTTGTCAACCGTTGGACTCAATTGTATTTACAAAAAGAAAGTTTTAGTTATACACGTCTCTTTTCTTTCAATTTCAATGCACACTTGGTAAAATCAAAATTGTGTCACTAAGTGTGTTTGTGTGCATACTACAGTAGACACAAATTTTACATAACATTTTAATATTATTTTTTACAAAACATTCACTAATTTTTCTATAGAATATGGGTTCAATTTTTTAATAGAATAATTTTATTGGATTAAATTTATTTTTAATTCTTATAAATATCATAAATTTTATTTTTATTTTTTATAAAATATTTCAGCAAGTTTCGATTCTTTAAATATTTTACGTTATGATTTTTGGTACATATTTTCCGTCAGATGGTTCCGAAAAAAATTAATTTTGGAGACAAAAATAAGTTATTTGGTAGAACAAAAATGACAAATTTATGAATAAACTAATTTATATAAAAAAAGAACCACACACCAATTATATACTTTTATCTTTTAGTTTGATTTTTCTAGGACTGAAAATGAGTCGAACTTGTCCTAGCTCGATTCGAATTGATAGGAACTGGTTCGGCTAAAAAATCAGCTCAAATTCCACACAAACTCTTTTTTCAGTTTGAATTGACTCGTTTAAAGTTCACGAACAGTTCGGTTTGGCTCATTAGTTTCAACCTATGAAGCCCCGATACGCGACACGATACGGATACGATACGATACCGATACGTCAATACGTGAAAATTTAAAAAAATTCATATTCGATACTGGCGCGATACGTTATTTAAAAATTAATTTTAAAATTAAATATATAAATGCACAATAATATTAATAATGATAATTTTTTTTTAAAAGATAAAAAATAATTATAATTATTATTATTATAAACGCCAACAGTTCATTGTACAAAGAGTACACACAAGCCAATTAGCTTGCACAAGAGCAAAACAGTTTGAGGCTCAACATACAATGGCTCATCGGTCCTAACAAAAGACATATAATAGCTCAAAAAACATATAATAGTCATGACATCAAGCCTCTTCAACAAGTTCATCTTGTAGCAATATCAGACAATTATATATATAGGTCCTGCAGTTGACCAATTAAAAACATAAATCATTCATTCTTATACTAGAATTTTGGGACAAACCCAAATACTTAAACAACCTGTTATATAGTAGGACACCATAGTGACTTCAGAACAGTGACAAAGACAAAAAATACTAATTATATAAAATTAAAATCATTAATACTAAGTTAAGTATTTGTGTTTTATTAATATTGTCCTAAAAAATAATGATCACCGGTACATTTTAAGTTATACATCTTAAGTTTAGTATTATACAACATCATTAGTACTATCCAAAAAAAGACATTGTTAGTTGCCCGTGTAACAACATAAATAGTTTGATATTCACTAGGAAACACAGATTCTATCGGATATTATTTTTTATTTAAAAATAAATCTTTAACATATACTTTTCCGATACGAGTATCGGGAAGTATCGGACGCATATCGGATATTATTTTTTTATTTAAAAATAAAGATTTAACCGATACTCTTCCGATACGAGTATCGGGACGTATCGGAAGAGTATCGGTATCGGGTGCGTAACGGACACGATACTTCACCAATTTTAGAGTATCGGGGCTTCAGAGGTTTCAACTTGGTAAATCAGATCACATGATTTTAAAATCAATTTTTTTGTCAAAATTTGATTTTTAACTTTTTAAACTATTTTTTAAAAAAGAAAAAGTAATCATTAAATTAAAATAAAAATCATCTCAAATGTATAACAAATAAACTTCTACAAAATTCAAACAGTCATAAACCGATACAAGTAACAAAGTCACAAAGCATAAACCGATATCAAAATATATATTATATTTGTGTCACATATGATAGATGTTAAGAATATAGCTTAACTAGATTTAGTTAGTGGAATACCAAGTTAGTTAGAGTTGGTTAATAGTTTGTTAGAGTTGGTTAATCCTCTCATTGCTCTATATAAGAGCCAATATTGTACCAAAATTCATCTATCTTTTATCAAAATGAATCCTTATGATTTCTATTCTCTTGATGATTTTCTAGAGTTTTCTCCACTTTCTCCAAATTATACAAATCTTAACAATAGATAACTAGTACTTTTTGAGGGAATTAATAATCAATTATTTAAAATAATAATGTTACTAGTTACTAGAGTAAATATGAAAATTTGAATTGCAGAGTTCACAAGGGCGAGAAAAGTGTGGGAGTACTGATGCCTTTTTCAAATCAATGATCGGATGGCTTATATTAAGCAGCAGGGATGGCAGCAGACATAGGTGCTGCCGAGGATCCCAATCGCATATAATGCACATTAAAGTGTAACTAAAGTCAAAATAAAATAAAATGGATAATGCAATTTTGGCAAGGGTGAAGGTAGCTAGGGAGGGAGGGGTCCACCTCACAGTAGCTCACTATCCATTTATGTCTTGGCAGAGTACTAGATCCGAGACATCGCCGCATGGTACGTCATTCTTGCCGCGCCACAGCCAATTACCACCAACACCGGACACCTTACACCTCCTTAATTAAATATTAATCAGACGTTTAGCAGGCAGCCATGTGTAATCTAATCTCAGTTAAAGGACGATAATTACTCTCTTTCTTTCATATTATAATATATTTTTTTACACTGCTAAGAAAAATAAAATATAGGAAAATGCTAACTAGTGCCTCCGGGACATTAGTTAAGGATATTTTAAATATAATATATTAAATTGCGTGCAGTCAATGTTTGAAAAGTAAAAAAATTATTGTTTCCAATGTAAAAATTATTACTTTTGTATTCTTAACTAGTGCCCCGGTGGCATTAGTTAAAATATGACTTTTTATATTTTCGATGAAATAAGTTTAATAGGAAGATGAATTTTTTTATTGATATTGATTATGTGAAAAAGAAGAGAGAGTGAGTAAGTTAAATGTAATTTGCATTAAATTTTATGAGAATAAATAAAAATAAATCTTGAAAATAATAAAAATGAGTTACTTTTGCTTATAATATAGACAAGAAAAATATTTTTTTTTTGCTTATAACTGTTAGCCTGTATTTTCGACAGGCATTAATGAGTTGAAATGAGATGTTGAAATCTCATTTAATGAGTATTATTGCCTTTTAATATTTTCTTGGAAAACGATTCTGGCAATAAATCAAGAGAAAATCAAGGCATTTGACATCAAAGACTTTTAATGTGCAAAGTTAATCGTCAAAGCCTAGAGTTCTGTCGAATTCGACAGAACGATTGTTGTCTGAATAAGCTTGTCGAGTTCGACAGAACCATGTTTATCTAAATAAACATGCTGGTTCGACATTACTCTAATTGTCGAAAATATTATATATATATATGTGTGAATATATGTATTTGTTTGGTTGTCTAACGTACTATGCAGAACGAAAGAAGCGTACTCTGGACTTAGCAAAATATTCAAAAGCGAATAACGTTGAAGGGTTCGCCAGGTGTCAAAGGGAATTCAAATTGTCAAGACACGTGGAGCATAGTTAGACGTATTGTAGGTTTATAGCAGTTATGTTAGTTTGTCTATAAATACAAGTTTCTGATAGAAGAAACGGGTCCACAATTCAATACACATGCAAATTCCTAAAATATTCAGAGTACCCATGTCAACGAGCGAAATGAATGACAGGAACATGTACGAATCTGTGTACCATCCTTTGTAAACATTTTACATTTGTTAAATGCAATTTACATTCTGCAAGTCTTGATTGCTTGTTTGTCATTTAAGTTTTATGCAATTTAAAGCTTTCTGCAACTTTATCATTCTGCAATTTATTTTCATTGCATTGCCTTTACATTTCAAAGTTTTTCTTTAAACTTTATTTGCAATTCATTTACAAGTTTTCTGCAAATTTAACTTTGAAGCATTTTACTTTAAACAAACCATTTGACTGCGTCAAATGCTTTTACTTTTATTCAAATTGTCCGATTTAACCCAAAGATATGAATATGTTTTCATCATCTTCCACACAATCCATATGTCCCGAGATTTACTAGTTGATCTCTCTTGTAATAATTAAACTAGCGGTTGTTTACTAAAAATCGGGGTAAACAAATTGGCACGCCCAGTGGGACTTCTGGATTGTGTAATTTTTACTTAGTGAATTTTTGAAAATTTTTCATACAAAATTTGTTGTTTGGTGTTTGTACTTTGATTGTGTGTATATTTGTATATGCATTTGAGGAGTGGTAAGTCCCTTCCAGTTTTTTCAAATATACCAAAGCGTCCTCGTTCCAGAATGGTGAGACCACCAAACAATCCTAACCCTAACAATAATAATAATAATAACAATAATGGGACAGAAACCAATCCTGTTCCAAATTCGACAGGGCAACCAAATCAACCAGTATCTGGCAATCCTGGCGCCAATCCTACTGGTGGGTCAACAAATCCTGCCCTGAATTCTACAACTTCTGAAAGTATCCCAAGCAATAATCCTAATGGTGGGGGTACAAACCCTATGATAAATTCTGGAACCGTTGGTGCAAGCGCCAGTGGATCAACAATGTCTGCCACTACTTCAAGTATGGCAGTAGGGTTTGTTCCTCCAAATACGAATGGTGCAATGATGACACAAATGAATGTATCATCCATGCCAACGAATGTATCACACATGTATGGGTACACAGACGGTAGTCAAGTTGGTGGAACACCGTCAAGACCCCCATGGTTGCCCAGAAACCCACAATTTGGAATGCCAACAACGACGATGGCAAGCCTGTATAATTGGCCTTCGATAGAAAGTTCTCCCTCATCTTCTGCGATGGGAAATAGGGGAAATTCTCTGAACTTGACGAATAATTCTATGAATGTACTTAGGCAACAAATGGACGAAAGTAACCATGACATGGTGAACGCGTTGACCCAACAGATTGGCACAATCTTCAATCCTGTGTTACAAACAGCCAATGACAATTATTTATTGTTAGCCAATCAAATGGGAAGGATGGCAGACTTTTTTGGTGCCCCTGATGCTCCAAATAATCAAAGAATTCCCCGTGTAAACCCGGAGATTCAAACAGGAGTCCAAGCCCAACCAGTGCGCATCGAGAGAGAACAACAAGAACCAGAAGTAGTTTTGGTTAATAGAAACCAAGATGCTGATAATGTTCTTAGGCAAGTTCGACAAGAAAATGTTGCAGGGCAAAATAACTTGGCCAATTTAGTAGAAAATATTTTGGCCCAAAATGGTTTGAATACAGGGTTGCATAGACCAAATTTTGTGTCACCCTTGTCTGAATATGTATTACAGGCAGAATTGCCAAGGGGATGGAAGATTCCCAAATTCACAAAATTTGCTGGTGATACTAATGAATCTACTGTCGAACATATTGCCAGATATTTGGCAGAGGCAGGGAATTTGGCAAATAATGAAGATTTAAAGATGAAATTTTTTCCCAATTCCCTCACTAAAAATGCCTTTACGTGGTTTACCACACTTCCCCCTCATTCAATTCATACTTGGACTCAATTGGAAAGGCTATTTCATGAACAATTCTATATGGGACAATCTAGGATTAGTCTCAAAGAATTAGCCAGTATGAAGCGCAAAACCTCAGAAGCCATTGATGACTATCTAAACAGGTTTCGCCTCCTTAAGGCAAGGTGCTTTACCCAAGTGCCTGAACATGAATTGGTTGAGATGGCTGCTGGTGGCCTCGACTATTCCATTAGGAAAAAGTTAGATACTCAACATTTGAGAGACATGGCCCAATTAGCAGATCGTGTTCGACAGGTTGAACGCCTCAGGGCTGAAAAAGTCAGAAATTCTAAGTTTCACAAAAAAGAAAAAGTGGCATACATAGACACTTATGAAAGTGAAAATGAGTTCGACGATGGTCAGGATTACATAGAAAATAATGAGGTTAACGTGGCTGAGTTAAAACCAGGCCCTCCCTATACTTGTCAAATGTTAAGACCATCAAATGGGAAAAATCCCGTCGAACCAAAAAATGATAGATTTGTTTCTAAGACATACACTTTTGACATTACTAAGTGTGATGAAATTTTTGACTTATTGGTTGCTGATGGCCAAATAATTGTACCAAAGGGTTTGAAAATTCCACCTTTGGAACAACGTAATAAAAGAGGTTTTTGTAAATACCATAATTTCTTGGGTCATAAAACCTCACAATGTGTTCTTTTCAGGGATCTGGTCCAGAAAGCCCTACAGGAGGGAAGACTCAAATTTGGCGAAAAGCCAAAATCCAAACAGCAGGTGGACGAGAATCCATTGCAGATTGCTGATGCTGCTTACACAGAGCCTTTTGAGTGCCTGATGATAGAAGCATTGAACCTCACTGAAGGGGGGCAATTAATCTCCATTCCTGAGGAGGAGTACGAAAACAAAGTGGAAGAGGTGTATCCACAAGCAGGGGAGACTTTATTGGATTTCCTTCAACGCTGCAAAGAAAATGATGGCGAAGCTACATTATGTCCTCATTGTAGTGCCATGTTCGACAAGAAGGCTGCTGCAGGCCTCAACAAGTTTCTGCCTCATAGTCAAAACAGAAACAATTGGCCAAATCAAAAGCCAACTTATTCCAATACTCTGAATAGCCAGCAGGCACCTGTACACCAGAGGTTGGGACCACAAAAATCATTTGTCCCCTCAAACAGGACACCTGTCAACCAATGGGTTCATGGAAGAAGCATGGACTATGGTCAAAGGAACATGGAGAGAGGGAACTCCAGTAACAGCAATCCCAAAAAGGATCCTGAGTCAAGGAAATATGATTACAGGAATAATTACAAAGGGAAAAATCCCATGACAAGGTCCCAATGGCGTAGATATCAACGCCAGAAAAAAGTGGCTGCTCAACAATCCCCATTAACTACTGATGGTAATGGAAGAAGGCCTTTGGAATTGGCAAAAAAGCCAATGAAAGAAAGGTTAGGCGAATCGAAAATAGAGTCTTCAGTTGCTGGTAATGTCGAAGATGACCACATGGAAGCAGATGACTTTTTGGATTCTGAGCCTGATCTCGACATAATCGTCAATGTTGTGTCAATCTTACCAAGGGAATTCGACGTTTGCTCTGAAGTGACAGATGACGAAGAGGAATCTGGAATGCAAATGGCCCTTCATAGGCCAGTATGTTACTATGTGACGAGCAATGGTGCTCTAGAAGATCAAATGGCTACATTTGAAAGGCCAGATGAAGGCATGAAGAGTCACTTGAAGCCTCTCTTCATACAGGCTAAAGTGAACAATGTGGGGATCAACAAAGTGCTAATTGATGGTGGTGCTGCTGTTAATCTCATGCCAGAATTTTTGCTCAGAAAGATTGGCAAATCTTTGGTGGATCTTCATCCTCACAACATAGTTCTTTCAAACTATGAGGGTGAAACTGGTTTCTCTTTGGGAGCAATCCAGTTAGAAGTGGTTGTTGGAAGCACTGTAAGGCCAACCTTGTTCTTGGTTGTGGCCTCTAAGGCAAATTACAATCTACTTCTAGGTCGAGAGTGGATTCATGGAGTAGGGGCAGTTCCTTCTACCCTGCACCAACGCCTCATTATCTGGCGGGAGGATGGAATAGTGGAAAATATTGAAGCAGATCAAAGCTACTTCAAAACTGAAGTCCATCATTTGACAAAGCATTCCTTCGACAAGAAATTGGCAACAATTTCACCATGCACTGAGAAAGACTTTGCATATCGTCTAGCAAGAAATGGTCACCATGCAATCAAACTGGATCCCACACATGGTTTCTTGTGGGAGAGAGAGGATGGAAACAGCGAGGATGGCGAGTATGAAAGCCACAAATGCCCAACTGGTTGGGATGTCAAAGAAAACTACTATGTCTGAGTCCCAAAACTTGGGCAAGGATTACGGCCTACATGGCTGAAAACAGAATCAAGATGGCTTTGGAAGCCAATTCAGTTTCAGAAAATATGGCTGATATAGCCAATGGTGAAAAGATTGGCAAACAAGAGCCAGAATTGCAAAAACTGGACTGCATCTATGACGACGAACCCTTAGGATTTGAAAAAGATCCAATTAGTCAAAGTCATAAGATGCAAGCACAGGATCCTTTGCAAGAAATTGACCTTGGAGATGGTCTGATGAAAAGACCAACATATATTAGTGCAAACATTCCTCCAGATCTGAAGGCGAAAGTAGTGCAACTTCTAGTGGAATACAAAGATTGTTTTGCTTGGGATTACAATGAAATGCCAGGTTTGAGCAGAAAATTGGTGGAACATGAACTTCCAGTTCGACCAGACAAAAAACCAGTAAAACAATTGCCTAGAAGGTTTGCACCAGAAATTATGTCAAAGATCAAGGAAGAAATTGAGAGGCTGCTGAGGAGCAAATTCATCAGAACAGCAAGGTATGTCGAATGGTTAGCAAGTATAGTGCCTGTGATTAAGAAAAATGGTTCTCTTAGAGTATGTATAGACTTTAGAGATTTGAATAATGCTACACCAAAAGACGAATATCCTATGCCTGTAGCAGAAATGCTAATTGATTCAGCAGCAGGATTTGAATATTTAAGTATGCTAGATGGTTATTCTGGCTACAACCAAATTTTCATTGCTGAAAATGATGTACCCAAAACTGCTTTTAGATGCCCAGGGGCATTAGGCACGTATGAATGGGTAGTGATGCCCTTCGGTTTGAAAAATGCTGGGGCCACTTATCAAAGAGCAATGAATCTAATTTTCCATGAATACATAGACACTTTTATGCAAGTGTATATTGACGACATAGTTGTCAAATCCTCGTCAAAGGTTGATCATTTAGATCATTTGAAAAAGTCCTTTGAAAAGATGAGGAAATATGGATTAAAAATGAATCCATTAAAGTGTGCTTTTTGTGTTAATGCAGGAGATTTCCTTGGGTTCGTTGTGCACAAAAAGGGCATTGAAATAAATCAAAACAAAACGAAGGCTATCTTGGAGACAAAATCTCCAACTACTAAAAAGCAACTTCAGTCCCTACTTGGGAAGATCAATTTCTTGAGGAGATTCATCTCAAATTTAAGTGGTAAAGCTCAGCCTTTCTCGCCACTACTTCGTCTCAAGAAAGAAGATATTTTCACTTGGGGGCAAGATCAACAACGAGCTTTTGACAAAATCAAGAGTTATTTGTCGAAGCCACCAATGTTGATGCCTCCAATAAGGAACAAGTTCATGAAGTTGTATATATCAGCATCAGATTCGACACTGGGTAGTATGCTTGCCCAGGAAGATGAAAATGGTGAAGAAAAAGCCATCTATTACTTAAGTAGGGTATTAAATGATGCTGAAACTAGATATAGTAGTATTGAAAAACTATGCTTATGTTTGTATTTCTCTTGTATAAAACTCAAGCATTATATAAAGCCTGTTGATGTTTTTGTTTATTCTCACTGTGATATCATTAAGCATATGTTGTCTAAACCAATTTTGCATAGTCGAATTGGAAAATGGGCCTTAGCCTTAACAGAGTATTCATTAACATATAAACCTCTAAAGGCAGTCAAAGGCCAAATTGTGGCTGATTTTATAGCAGATCATTCTGTAATAGAAACTCCACAAACTTATGTAGAATCACAACCCTGGAAATTGTATTTTGATGGTTCTAAACATAAACATGGAGTTGGAATTGGGATTCTAATTATTTCCCCTTCCAAAATACCCACTAAGTTCAAATATAAAATTAATGGATTCTGCTCAAATAATGAAGCAGAGTATGAAGCTTTAATAGCAGGCTTAGAAATTTTATTGGACTTGGGGGCAAAAAATATCCTGATCAGAGGTGATTCAGAACTGGTTTTGAAACAATTGACAAAAGAATACAAGTGTATAAAAGAACACTTGATGAAATATTTTGTCATAGCAATTTCTTTGTTAAAACGTTTCGACCAAGTCACCATTGAACATGTGCCTCGTATAGAAAATCAAGAAGCCAATGATTTGGCTCAAATAGCTTCTGGTTACAAAATTTCCAATGAGAAATTGGTGGAGTTGATTGAAATCAAAGATAAAATCATTATTGATCAACCTGCTACTTTGGAATTGTCAATGCCAAAACTTGTGGGGGCAGATGTACCACAAGACAATGGTCAATATGACGACCTTGACGAAAATTCAGAAATTTTTGAAATTTTTGCCATTGACAATCTAGCTGATACTGATTGGAGAAAACCACTTGTCGAGTATCTGCGAGATCCAAACGGAATGACAAATAGAAAGATAAAATACAGAGCCTTAAGTTATGTCATCATTGGGAATGAGCTAATGAAAAAGACACCTGAGGGAGTTTTGCTAAAGTGTTTAAGTGAAACTGAAGCCTATTTGGCTATATCTGATGTGCATAGTGGCACATGTGGATCCCATCAGGCAGGCCATAAAATGAAATGGTTACTGTTTCGACAAGGTGTGTACTGGCCAACAATGCTAAAAGATTGTATAGAGTTTGCTAAGGGTTGTCAAGAGTGCCAAAAACATTCAGGCATACAACACGTACCTGCAAGTGAACTTCATTCAATAGTAAAACCTTGGCCTTTTAGAGGATGGGCTTTAGATTTAATTGGTGAAATTAAACCAAGTTCGTCCAAAAACCAACGCTATATTCTAGTTGGTATAGATTATTTTACCAAATGGATAGAAGCAATTCCATTACCAAATGTTGACCAAGAAGCAGTGATTAGTTTTATACAAAGTCACATTATTTATAGGTTTGGTATACCTGAGTCTATTACTACAGATCAAGGTTCAGTTTTCACTGGACGAAAAATGGTCGAGTTTGCTCAACAAACTGGTTTTAAATTGTTAACTTCTACACCATATTATGCACAAGCAAATGGTCAAGTGGAAGCTGCTAATAAGATCATTATTGGTCTGATTAAAAAGCATATTGCCCAAAAACCTAGAAATTGGAACAAGACTCTAGATCAAGTCTTATGGGCGTGTAGGAATTCGCCAAAGGAATCAACTAATACCACACCTTTTCGTCTAACATATGGACATGATGCTGTCTTGCCAGTCGAAATACACTTACAATCAGTTAGAGTTCAAAGACAGGCAGAAATTCCAAGAAATCATTATTGGGATATGATGTTGGATGAATTAGTTGATTTAGATGAAGAGAGAGTCAAAGCTTTAGAGATGTTGATTCGACAGAAAGAAAGAGTCACTAAAGCTTATAATAAAAAGGTTAAGTCCAAAACCTTTAGTGTTGGAAATCTGGTTTGGAAAGTCATTTTGCCAATGGATAAAAAAGACAGAGTCTTAGGAAAGTGGTCACCACATTGGGAAGGACCATTCAAAGTTGTTCAAGTTTATTCTAATGGTGCGTATGAAATTGAGGAGTTAACTCCTGAGAAACGTACTTTGGGTATAAATGGGAAATATTTGAAAAAATATAAACCTGCTCTACTCGAAGTAAAAATAAGCGCAGAATAAGAATCAAACAGAAAAAACGAAATGGCAAATAACAAGAATTGGCCATAACTCGAAAATAGAAGAATAATATTGTTTTATTGCAATGGGAGAATTCTTAGTACATCATGAGAAAAACAACATTATTTAGGCTGAGCCTTAGGCTTAGAAACCTCTGACTCCACCTTCTTCATGGTACCCCTATAAAGGGCTATTGCTATATCAGCAAGTTCCTGAACTACTGGTGGGTATTCATCCAATCTTTCCTCATGTGTCCATAGAAACTTCTCCAGGTCGGAGCCTAGTTCTTCTTCTTCTGATTCTGTCAAAATGAGTTCCTCTTTGTTCCTCTCATAGCGTAGCCTATTTTCCTCGCAACGCCATGGTCCTGCACCCTTTTTGTTCTTCTCTTTGGAGCATGAGGCATCTTTAGTGTTGGGTTTTTCCATGGTTCGATTCTTTGTTAAGGATTACTCAATCACTCTTGATGAGTAAAAATGAGGAAAAACACCTCCTTTTATAGTGCTATCAAGTCTTATGGGTCAACCTAACCATTAATGCAATTCATTTAACAAAGTTTCGCTGTTGCCACCCTTTGACTTGACTGCCTCGTTTTGGCGTTCTTTGACTGCTCAGGTTTTCGTGTTGTTAAAAATACCAAAAGAATTCAAAGGTTCAAAACATTACCATTGAATGACGTTGGTGAAAAATAAATGGTCAATACGTGAAAAGTATAAACCAGCGTTGCAAGAAATAAAAAATCAACAAAGAATAAAGCATGACAAAATATTGGTGATCACAAGGTTGTTCGCCACAAAACGGGCATTGTCGAATTACAAACCAAAAACTTGATAAAGTTGTTCAAAAGTGAAATGAAACTAAGGACAAAAAATCAAATTATTACAAGTCTAAAACTTTGTTTTCAAGTCTTCATATAAGCTCTTGAATGAAGCAACTTCCTTGTCGAGAACTTTACTCGACTCCATCAAGTTCTGAATTTCTTCTTCCACTGCCGCTGAAGCACTAAAGGCTTTGATGCCCTCATTAGCCTCTTTGTCAATCCAGGCTTTAACAGCAGTAGTAAGATTGGCTTTTGCTTCGTCACGTTTGATTTTCTCTGCATCAATCTTAGCATTGAGACTCTGAATCTTCAAGTGCAATTCTGCAATCTCACCTTCCCAAGCAGCAATGTTCTGGTTGTGTTGAGTGAGCTCCGCATTCGACTCGATGTCCTTCTCCAAACGTTCGACATTGGCTTGGGCAGTGTTAGCCTTCTCAACTAATGCAGCGTGAGCATGGGTTTGAGCCTCCAGCTTCATGGCATTCGTTTTTCTCCTTTGTATGGCCTGAGTAAAACCATCAATGAGGTTTTCAAGCTGGATGACTTTGCTTAAGGTAATACCATCCGTCAAAGGATTGTGAAGCTTTTTCAGGAAGCCCAAGTGAGAAAACGCACTACTAGGGTTTGCCTCAATCAGAGTAAAAACATCTTGGTTAATATAGTCTGTGTGCAACTTGAGGAGCAAAGAGTCTTGCCTCACCGTCGAACTGATATCAGTATCAGAAGCAGTCGAGCTGCTGTGTTGAGAGGCGCCTTTGCTTCGTTCTTTGCTTCCTTTGCTTGACAAAAGCATTTTGAGTGCTGCAGCAGGATCAGTTTCTTTCATAGCAATAAACTGCATTTCTGAGATTCCAATATCAGCAGATAACTTTGATGTCGAGGAAACAGGAAGAATGTCAGAGCCTCCTTCAGTGGCTTCAGGCATAATGTCGTCGTCAGCGTCAGTCTCCATCTCGACATCAGTGTTTTCTGATGAGTGGGTAGATTCAGTAAGTGATGCAGTTATGGTTTTTTCAGGATCAGGATCAGTGGTGCGAGTATCTTCGTTCTCTTGGCTTTGACTTGTTCCGGTTAAATCGACCTCGACGCGATTGGTGCCAACGTCTTGGGTCGAACCTTCATCATTGTTAACTGGTGCAGTGGTTTGGTCTTCATTATCACCCTGGTTAGAAATAACATGAGTTAGGGTCAAGAAACCATAAAAGATTGCGTATATGTCGAAGTCTGAAAGATAAAGACTTTACCTGAGCGCCAGGGTCTTGCAAATTTGGGTCTATTTTCTCAAGAATAGGACCCTCAGTCGAAGGAGTTTCGACATGGGTGCTTGGTTGATCTTCGACAGGAGGATCAGAGACTGAGTTTTCAGTCTCCTTCTCTATCTCTGCAGAAGGATTGGATTTGCTTATAACTTTCTTCTTCTTCTTCTTTTCAGTCTTCTTCTTGGGATTTGGGGGCATGTTTGCCTCGCTAGTTTCGACACCAGCCTTTCTTTTATCTCTTTGGCTCTCTCCACTAGGGGTAGCAATGGTTGGATTAACATTACCAGCAGACTGAAAAGGAAATAGATGTTTGTTAAGACAAGATTGTAGTTGAAACTAAGCAAAACTTAAGAAAGTTGTCGAAACACTTACTGGTGGTTCTTGAATGGTGAGAGCTTTCTGTTTCTTTTGCTTGATAGGCCCTTCAGCCTCACTTGACGCCATCAAGTTCCTTTTGCGAACCTGCAGTTAAAAGTCGAAGCAATTAGAAACATGGTTTTGAAAACTAAAGAGAAAAATAATGCTAAGTTAGGAAACCAATGTCAGGACTTAATACCTTGGCCCCAGTGTTGGGAAGTGTTTTCTTCTGAGTTGCACCAGGAGTAGTGGTGTCTGTCGAAGTGGTAGCGCCCTTGGCTTTGGAAGCACCTAATGTCGAAACATGGAAACGACTTACATCAGTAAAAGGGTTCAAAAGTTACAAACACTTTGAGAAATCACATTCATTTTTAGTGATTCAAAATTACCTTTGCCTTTGGGAGTCCTTTGCTGAAGTGCTGCGAACCCCGTTTCTATTGCTTGCAGGAGCACTTCATCGCTGTTCTTAGCACACCTCTCATAGTGCAAACTCCACCAGGTGGCAAACTCAAAAGTACATAAATGGTGGATGGCGAAGGCAATAGGTGTCAGCCTGTAGGGTTTTCTTGCTTCAATAACCTTCAAGCGCCGTTCAAAGAATTCGACAGACATTCCAGAGTTGCCCAAAACAATATCATCTTTGTTTTTGAACAAACTCTTTGGCCTGAACTGACTTAGGCCAAACTGGCGAGCAACTAGGTTAGGTTGGTATCCGACCAGACCTACGAATCTTCTTTCTACTCCTAACCTGGAAGATAGGATTGTAGGACTCAAAAACCAGGACCAAACATTGTTTGTATCCTCTTCTTCATCTGGGTTGGTTGCAGGAAATGGCCTCTTAAACCAAGCAGGCCCAACAGTCCTTTTCACAAAGGGAGTATTTTGGTGTTTAAACTCGTCGAACTCCAGGAGTGTCTTGAAGTAATGGAGGAAGAGGTCTTTGGTCGACAAGTTTGTTTCCCTATACCTCAGCAAGGCCAACCTAGTGCCTTCTATTTGTCGAGCTTCGACCGAAGGTTCCAGGTAAGAAGGGAGGAAAAGTTTGAAGTTTGATTCAAATGTGGCATTCAGCCACAACTGCAAGAGCCAAATGGGTCCAGAGAAAGTAAGCGGTGATCCTTTTTCAACTTTCTTAAGCATATCATTAGCTTGCCCCAAAGAGTCATAGAGACAAGTGTTTACCCCGATTTTTAGTAAACAACCGCTAGTTTAATTATTACAAGAGAGATCAACTAGTAAATCTCGGGACATATGGATTGTGTGGAAGATGATGAAAACATATTCATATCTTTGGGTTAAATCGGATAATTTGATAAAAACAGTAAAAGCATTCGACGCAGTCAAATGGTTTGTTTAAAGTAAAATGCTTCAAAGTTAAATTTGCAGAAAACTTGTAAATGAATTGCAAATAAAGTTTAAAGAAAAGACTTTGAAAAGTAAAACATGCAATGAAATAAATTGCAGAATGATAAAGTTGCAGAAAACTTTAAATTGCATGAAACTTAAATGACAAACAAGTAATCAAGACTTGCAGAATGTAAATTGCATTTGACAAATGTAAAATGTTTACAAAGGATGGTACACAGATTCGTACATGTTCCTGTCATTCATTTCGCTCGTTGACATGGGTACTCTGAATATTTTAGGAATTTGCATGTGTATTGAATTGTGGACCCGTTTCTTCTATCAGAAACTTGTATTTATAGACAAACTAACATAACTGCTATAAACCTACAATACGTCTAACTATGCTCCACGTGTCTTGACAATTTGAATTCCCTTTGACACCTGGCGAACCCTTCAAACGTTACTCTCTTTTTGAATATTTTGCTAAGTCCAGAGTACGCTTCTTTCGTTCTGCATAGTACGTTAGACAACCAAACAAATACATATATTCACACATATATATATATAATATTTTCGACAATTAGAGTAATGTCGAACCAGCATGTTTATTTAGATAAACATGGTTCTGTCGAACTCGACAAGCTTATTCAGACAACAATCGTTCTGTCGAATTCGACAGAACTCTAGGCTTTGACAATTAACTTTGCACATTAAAAGTCTTTGATGTCAAATGCCTTGATTTTCTCTTGATTTATTGCCCGAATCATTTTCCAAGAAAATATTAAAAGGCAATAATACTCATTAAATGAGATTTCAACATCTCATTTCAATTCATTAATGCCTGTCGAAAATACAGGCTAACAAATTGCCCCCTCAAAAATGCCAATTCGACTACACGTCAGAGACAAAAGGGAAGAAAGGGCATTTTTGAAGATATTCACCTTTTCAATTCTGCACGTTTACCAAAGACGGCGCAAACGTCAAATCAAAATATTGTCAATCATGACAAAATTTGTAACTGTCACCTCAATCCCCACAAACCATGATTACCAACTTTATAGCTTTGTAGTGGGACACGTGGCAGAATATAAATGGCTAAGATGGAAGAGTGGTGATGTTTCAGTTACCAGATACATGCAAAGTGCAGTGCCTATAAATAGAAAACGTATTCCACCACTTTCATTTTTCTGAAAACCCAAACTCTTCACTTTCTCTCTAGAAACAGAACCATACGCATTCCTTTGAAACAACATCAATCGATCCTCAAATCGTGCATTGTTCTTGCGTTTCTGAGAAATCTAAACCAGCAGTTAAGATCGTCCAGTGATTTCGTTCATCATCACCGTTTCTTTTCTGGGATTTGAGTAAGAAACGAGTTAAATCTGGTGGTTTTAGCTTTTGTTCACTGTGAACTGTCCATCTTCATCACCAAATCAAGAACACCAAGAACACCAAGAACAACAATGGCTGCTTCATCTTCTTCCTCCAGAAACGTGACAATCTACGCTGTTGATGATGCAGAACCCATCATCGTTGATGGTTCAACCTTTGTGTCGGAGCCAGATATGACTTCTGTCGAAGACACTATATGGGGAGAGGAGTTGATGATTCCTCACAAGCTCAGAGGTCGAACTCTTGCCTTTGCAGGACCTCTTCCTTCATCCGACAACTTTAATGAGGATGTAAGTAGCATTTTCCCTCTCAATGTTACTTGTGAGCCCAAAATATTTGTCAACACTGTCTTCGACATGACCTTTTTTGAGACAGGCTATAGAGCCTTTAGATCTGCACCTGTAGTCAGTGATAGTTATTTACCATGGCTTAACAAGGTTGAGAAGGAATATGCCACTTCATGGAAAGAGCGTGGTATATTCGACCTGATCCAGCTGTCGAGAGAAGGACCCAAATACAATGCAGAGATGTTAATAGCTGCCCTTCACTTTTGGGAAAATTCTACTAACACTTTCCACTTAAAGGCAGGAATGATGACCCCAACCCTTTTCGACGTGGCTGCCATCACTGGTCTTCGACCAACAGGACCCACTTATGACCCCAAATACACCACTCCAAACCATCAATTTGATTTCAAAACACTCTCCTACTCAAAATATATTGAGACTTTTCATGATCTTAGCAGTGTTGAGGTTTCTCATGAGGAACACATTGCTTTTCTGACGTACTGGCTATCACACTTTGTCTTCTGCACTGGTTCACTTCAAGTGGTGAAGAGGCTCGTTCCTCTCGCCATTATGCTTCATCAAGGACAGGATGTAGCTTTAGGAAGGCTCATCTTAGCTTGTCTCTATGACTCTTTGGGGCAAGCTAATGATATGCTTAAGAAAGTTGAAAAAGGATCACCGCTTACTTTCTCTGGACCCATTTGGCTCTTGCAGTTGTGGCTGAATGCCACATTTGAATCAAACTTCAAACTTTTCCTCCCTTCTTACCTGGAACCTTCGGTCGAAGCTCGACAAATAGAAGGCACTAGGTTGGCCTTGCTGAGGTATAGGGAAACAAACTTGTCGACCAAAGACCTCTTCCTCCATTACTTCAAGACACTCCTGGAGTTCGACGAGTTTAAACACCAAAATACTCCCTTTGTGAAAAGGACTGTTGGGCCTGCTTGGTTTAAGAGGCCATTTCCTGCAACCAACCCAGATGAAGAAGAGGATACAAACAATGTTTGGTCCTGGTTTTTGAGTCCTACAATCCTATCTTCCAGGTTAGGAGTAGAAAGAAGATTCGTAGGTCTGGTCGGATACCAACCTAACCTAGTTGCTCGCCAGTTTGGCCTAAGTCAGTTCAGGCCAAAAAGTTTGTTCAAAAACAAAGATGATATTGTTTTGGGCAACTCTGGAATGTCTGTCGAATTCTTTGAACGGCGCTTGAAGGTTATTGAAGCAAGAAAACCCTACAGGCTGACACCTATTGCCTTCGCCATCCACCATTTATGTACTTTTGAGTTTGCCACCTGGTGGAGTTTGCACTATGAGAGGTGTGCTAAGAACAGCGATGAAGTGCTCCTGCAAGCAATAGAAACGGGGTTCGCAGCACTTCAGCAAAGGACTCCCAAAGGCAAAGGTAATTTTGAATCACTAAAAATGAATGTGATTTCTCAAAGTGTTTGTAACTTTTGAACCCTTTTACTGATGTAAGTCGTTTCCATGTTTCGACATTAGGTGCTTCCAAAGCCAAGGGCGCTACCACTTCGACAGACACCACTACTCCTGGTGCAACTCAGAAGAAAACACTTCCTAACACTGGGGCCAAAGTATTAAGTCCTAACATTGGTCTCTTAACTTAGCATTATTTTCTCCTTAGTTTTCAAAACCATGTTTCTAATTGCTTCGACTTTTAATTGCAGGTTCGCAAAAGGAACTTGATGGCGTCAAGTGAGGCTGAAGGGCCTATCAAGCAAAAGAAACAGAAAGCTCTCACCATTCAAGAACCACCAGTAAGTGTTTCGACAACTTTCTTAAGTTTTGCTTAGTTTCAACTACAATCTTGTCTTAACAAACATCTATTTCCTTTTCAGTCTGCTGGTAATGTTAATCCAACCATTGCTACCCCTAGTGGAGAGAGCCAAAGAGATAAAAGAAAGGCTGGTGTCGAAACTAGCGAGGCAAACATGCCCCCAAATCCCAAGAAGAAGACTGAAAAGAAGAAGAAGAAGAAAGTTATAAGCAAATCCAATCCTTCTGCAGAGATAGAGAAGGAGACTGAAAACTCAGTCTCTGATCCTCCTGTCGAAGATCAACCAAGCACCCATGTCGAAACTCCTTCGACTGAGGGTCCTATTCTTGAGAAAATAGACCCAAATTTGCAAGACCCTGGCGCTCAGGTAAAGTCTTTATCTTTCAGACTTCGACATATACGCAATCTTTTATGGTTTCTTGACCCTAACTCATGTTATTTCTAACCAGGGTGATAATGAAGACCAAACCACTGCACCAGTTAACAATGATGAAGGTTCGACCCAAGACGTTGGCACCAATCGCGTCGAGGTCGATTTAACCGGAACAAGTCAAAGCCAAGAGAACGAAGATACTCGCACCACTGATCCTGATCCTGAAAAAACCATAACTGCATCACTTACTGAATCTACCCACTCATCAGAAAACACTGATGTCGAGATGGAGACTGACGCTGACGACGACATTATGCCTGAAGCCACTGAAGGAGGCTCTGACATTCTTCCTGTTTCCTCGACATCAAAGTTATCTGCTGATATTGGAATCTCAGAAATGCAGTTTATTGCTATGAAAGAAACTGATCCTGCTGCAGCACTCAAAATGCTTTTGTCAAGCAAAGGAAGCAAAGAACGAAGCAAAGGCGCCTCTCAACACAGCAGCTCGACTGCTTCTGATACTGATATCAGTTCGACGGTGAGGCAAGACTCTTTGCTCCTCAAGTTGCACACAGACTATATTAACCAAGATGTTTTTACTCTGATTGAGGCAAACCCTAGTAGTGCGTTTTCTCACTTGGGCTTCCTGAAAAAGCTTCACAATCCTTTGACGGATGGTATTACCTTAAGCAAAGTCATCCAGCTTGAAAACCTCATTGATGGTTTTACTCAGGCCATACAAAGGAGAAAAACGAATGCCATGAAGCTGGAGGCTCAAACCCATGCTCACGCTGCATTAGTTGAGAAGGCTAACACTGCCCAAGCCAATGTCGAACGTTTGGAGAAGGACATCGAGTCGAATGCGGAGCTCACTCAATACAACCAGAACATTGCTGCTTGGGAAGGTGAGATTGCAGAATTGCACTTGAAGATTCAGAGTCTCAATGCTAAGATTGATGCAGAGAAAATCAAACGTGACGAAGCAAAAGCCAATCTTACTACTGCTGTTAAAGCCTGGATTGACAAAGAGGCTAATGAGGGCATCAAAGCCTTTAGTGCTTCAGCGGCAGTGGAAGAAGAAATTCAGAACTTGATGGAGTCGAGTAAAGTTCTCGACAAGGAAGTTGCTTCATTCAAGAGCTTGTATGAAGATTTGAAAACAAAGTTTTAGACTTGTAATAATTTGATTTTTTCTTCTTAGCTTCATTTCACTTTTGAACAATTTTATCAAGTTTTTGGTTTGTAATTCGACAATGCCCGTTTTGTGGCGAACAACCTTGTGATCACCAATATTTTGTCATGCTTTATTCTTTGTTGATTTTTTATTTCTTGCAACGCTGGTTTATACTTTTCACGTATTGACCATTTATTTTTCACAAACGTCATTCAATGGTAATGTTTTGAACCTTTGAATTCTTTTGGTATTTTTAACAACACGAAAACCTGAGCAGTCAAAGAACGCCAAAACGAGGCAGTCAAGTCAAAGGGTGGCAACAGCAAAACTTTGTTAAATGAATTGCATTAATGGTTAGGTTGACCCATAAGACTTGACAGCACTATAAAAGGAGGTGTTTTTCCTCATTTTTACTCATCAAGAGTGATTTGAGTAATCCTTAACAAAGAATCGAACCATGGAAAAACCCAACATTAAAGATGCCTCATGCTCCAAAGAGAAGAACAAAAAGGGTGCAGAACCATGGCGTTGCGAGGAAAATAGACTACGCTATGAGAGGAACAAAGAGGAACTCATTTTGACAGAATCAGAAGAAGAAGAACTAGGCTCCGACCTGGAGGAGTTTCTATGGACACATGAGGAAAGATTGAATGAATACCCACCAGTAGTTCAGGAACTTGCTGATATAGCAATAGCCCTTTATAGGGGTACCATGAAGAAGGTGGAGTCAGAGGTTTCTAAGCCTAAGGCTCAGCCTAAATAATGTTGTTTTTCTCATGATGTACTAAGAATTCTCCCATTGCAATAAAACAATATTATTCTTCTACTTTCGAGTTATGGCCAATTCTTGTTATTTGCCATTTTGTTTTTTCTGTTTGATTCTTATTCTGCGCTTATTTTCACTTCGAGTAGAGCAGGTTTATGTTCTTTCAAATATTTCCCATTTATACCCAAAGTACGTTTCTCAGGAGTTAACTCCTCAATTTCATACGCACCATTAGAATAAACTTGAACAACTTTGAATGGTCCTTCCCAATGTGGTGACCACTTTCCTAAGACTCTGTCTTTTTTATCCATTGGCAAAATGACTTTCCAAACCAGATTTCCAACACTAAAGGTCTTGGACTTAACCTTTTTATTATAAGCTTTAGTGACTCTTTCTTTCTGTCGAATCAACATCTCTAAAGCTTTGACTCTCTCTTCATCTAAATCAACTAATTCATCCAACATCATATCCCAATAATGATTTATTGGAATTTCTGCCTGTCTTTGAACTCTAACTGATTGTAAGTGTATTTCGACTGGCAAGACAGCATCATGTCCATATGTTAGACGAAAAGGTGTAGTGTTAGTTGATTCCTTTGGAGAATTCCTGCATGCCCATAAGACTTGATCTAAAGTCTTGTTCCAATTCCTAGGCTTTTGGGCAATATGCTTTTTAATCAGACCAATAATGATCTTATTAGCAGCTTCCACTTGACCATTTGCTTGTGCATAATATGGTGTAGAAGTTAATAATTTAAAACCAGTTTGTTGAGCAAACTCGACCATTTTTCGTCCAGTGAAAACTGAACCTTGATCTGTAGTAATAGACTCAGGTATACCAAATCTATAAATAATGTGACTTTGTATAAAACTAATCACTGCTTCTTGGTCAACATTTGGTAATGGAATTGCTTCTATCCATTTGGTAAAATAATCTATACCAACTAGAATATAGCGTTGGTTTTTGGACGAACTTGGTTTAATTTCACCAATTAAATCTAAAGCCCATCCTCTAAAAGGCCAAGGTTTTACTATTGAATGAAGTTCACTTGCAGGTACATGTTGTATGCCTGAATGCTTTTGGCACTCCTGACAACCTTTGGCGAACTCAATACAATCTTTCAAAATTGTTGGCCAATATACACCTTGTCGAAACAACAACCATTTCATTTTATGGCCTGCCTGATGGGATCCACATGCGCCACTATGCACATCAGATATAGCCAAATAGGCTTCAGTTTCACTTAAACATTTTAGCAAAACTCCCTCAGGTGTCTTTTTCATTAGTTCATTCCCAATGATGACATAACTTAAGGCTCTGTATTTTATCTTTCTATTTGTCGTTCCGTTTGGATCTCGCAGATACTCGACAAGTGGTTTTCTCCAATCAGTATCAGCTAAATTGTCAATGGCAAAAATTTCAAAAATTTCTGAATTTTCGTCAAGGTCGTCATATTGACCATTGTCTTGTGGTCCATCTGCCCCCACAAGTTTTGGCATTGACAATTCCAAAGTAGCAGGTTGATCAATAATGATTTTATCTTTGATTTCAATCAACTCCACCAATTTCTCATTGGAAATTTTGTAACCAGAAGCTATTTGAGCCAAATCATTGGCTTCTTGATTTTCTATACGAGGCACATGTTCAATGGTGACTTGGTCGAAACGTTTTAACAAAGAAATTGCTATGACAAAATATTTCATCAAGTGTTCTTTTATACACTTGTATTCTTTTGTCAATTGTTTCAAAACTAGTTCTGAATCACCTCTGATCAGGATATTTTTTGCCCCCAAGTCCAATAAAATTTCTAAGCCTGCTATTAAAGCTTCATACTCTGCTTCATTATTTGAGCAGACTCCATTAATTTTATATTTGAACTTAGTGGGTATTTTGGAAGGGGAAATAATTAGAATCCCAATTCCAACTCCATGTTTATGTTTAGAACCATCAAAATACAACTTCCAGGGTTGTGATTCTACATAATTTTGTGGAGTTTCTATTACAGAATGATCTGCTATAAAATCAGCCACAATTTGGCCTTTGACTGCCTTTAGAGGTTTATATGTTAATGAATACTCTGTTAAGGCTAAGGCCCATTTTCCAATTCGACTATGCAAAATTGGTTTAGACAACATATGCTTAATGATATCACAGTGAGAATAAACAAAAACATCAACAGGCTTTATATAATGCTTGAGTTTTATACAAGAGAAATACAAACATAAGCATAGTTTTTCAATACTACTATATCTAGTTTCAGCATCATTTAATACCCTACTTAAGTAATAGATGGCTTTTTCTTCACCATTTTCATCTTCCTGGGCAAGCATACTACCCAGTGTCGAATCTGATGCTGATATATACAACTTCATGAACTTGTTCCTTATTGGAGGCATCAACATTGGTGGCTTCGACAAATAACTCTTGATTTCGTCAAAAGCTCGTTGTTGATCTTGCCCCCAAGTGAAAATATCTTCTTTCTTGAGACGAAGTAGTGGCGAGAAAGGCTGAGCTTTACCACTTAAATTTGAGATGAATCTCCTCAAGAAATTGATCTTCCCAAGTAGGGACTGAAGTTGCTTTTTAGTAGTTGGAGATTTTGTCTCCATGATAGCCTTCGTTTTGTTTTGATTTATTTCAATGCCCTTTTTGTGCACAACGAACCCAAGGAAATCTCCTGCATTAACACAAAAAGCACACTTTAATGGATTCATTTTTAATCCATATTTCCTCATCTTTTCAAAGGACTTTTTCAAATGATCTAAATGATCAACCTTTGACGAGGATTTGACAACTATGTCGTCAATATACACTTGCATAAAAGTGTCTATGTATTCATGGAAAATTAGATTCATTGCTCTTTGATAAGTGGCCCCAGCATTTTTCAAACCGAAGGGCATCACTACCCATTCATACGTGCCTAATGCCCCTGGGCATCTAAAAGCAGTTTTGGGTACATCATTTTCAGCAATGAAAATTTGGTTGTAGCCAGAATAACCATCTAGCATACTTAAATATTCAAATCCTGCTGCTGAATCAATTAGCATTTCTGCTACAGGCATAGGATATTCGTCTTTTGGTGTAGCATTATTCAAATCTCTAAAGTCTATACATACTCTAAGAGAACCATTTTTCTTAATCACAGGCACTATATTTGCTAACCATTCGACATACCTTGCTGTTCTGATGAATTTGCTCCTCAGCAGCCTCTCAATTTCTTCCTTGATCTTTGACATAATTTCTGGTGCAAACCTTCTAGGCAATTGTTTTACTGGTTTTTTGTCTGGTCGAACTGGAAGTTCATGTTCCACCAATTTTCTGCTCAAACCTGGCATTTCATTGTAATCCCAAGCAAAACAATCTTTGTATTCCACTAGAAGTTGCACTACTTTCGCCTTCAGATCTGGAGGAATGTTTGCACTAATATATGTTGGTCTTTTCATCAGACCATCTCCAAGGTCAATTTCTTGCAAAGGATCCTGTGCTTGCATCTTATGACTTTGACTAATTGGATCTTTTTCAAATCCTAAGGGTTCGTCGTCATAGATGCAGTCCAGTTTTTGCAATTCTGGCTCTTGTTTGCCAATCTTTTCACCATTGGCTATATCAGCCATATTTTCTGAAACTGAATTGGCTTCCAAAGCCATCTTGATTCTGTTTTCAGCCATGTAGGCCGTAATCCTTGCCCAAGTTTGGGACTCAGACATAGTAATCCTCTTTGACATCCCACCCAGTTGGGCAGTTGTGGCCTTCATACTCGCCATCCTCACTGTTTCCATCTTCTCTCTCCCACAAGAAACCATGTGTGGGATCTAGTTTGATAGCATGGTGACCATTTCCTGCTAGGCGATATGCAAAGTCCTTCTCAGTGCATGGTGCAATTGTCGCCAATTTCTTGTCGAAGGAGTGCTTTGTCAAATGATGGACTTCAGTTTTGAAATAGCTTTGATCTGCTTCAACATTTTCGACTACTCCATCTTCTCGCCATATAATGAGGCGCTGGTGCAGGGTAGATGGAACTGCCCCCACTCCATGAATCCACTCTCGACCTAGAAGTAGATTGTAATTTGCCTTAGAGGCCACAACCAAAAACAGGGTTGGCCTTATAGTGCTTCCGACAACCACATCCAACTGGATTGCTCCTAGAGAGAAACCAGTCTCGCCTTCATAGTTTGACAGAACTATGTTGTGAGGATGAAGATCCACCAAAGATTTGCCAATCTTTCTTAGCAGAAATTCTGGCATGAGGTTAACAGCGGCACCACCATCTATTAGTACTTTGTTGATTCCGACATTATTCACCTTCGCCTGAATGAAGAGAGGCTTCAAGTGACTTTTCATGCCTTCATCTGGCCTTTCAAATGTGGCCATTTGGTCCTCCAAAGCACCATTGCTTGTGACATAGTAACAAACTGGCCTATGAAGGGCCATTTGCATTCCGGACTCTTCTTCTTCATCTGTTATTTCAGAACAGACGTCGAACTCCCTTGGCAGAATGGACACAACATTTACTATTATGTCGAGATCGGGCTCAGAATCCAAAAAGTCATCTGCCTCCATGTGGTCACCTTCGACATTATCAGCAACTGAAGACTCTATTTTCGATTCGCCTAACCTTTCTTTCATTGGCCTCTTTGCCAATTCCAAAGGTCTTCTTCCATTACCATCAGTAGCTAATGGGGATTGTTGAGCAGCCACTTTTTTCTGGCGTTGATATCTACGCCATTGGGACCTTGTCATGGGATTTTTCCCTTTGTAATTATTCCTGTAATCATATTTCCTTGACTCAGGATCCTTTTTGGGATTGACGTTACTGGAGTTCCCTTTCTCCATATTCCTCTGACCATAGCCCATATTCCTTCCATGGACCCATTGGTTGACAGGTGTCCTGTTTGAGGGGACAAATGATTTTTGTGGTCCCAACCTCTGATGTACAGGTGCCTGTTGGCTATTCAGAACATTGGAATAGGTTGGCCTTTGACTTGGCCAATTGTTTCTGTTCTGACTGTGAGGCAAAAACTTGTTAAGGCCTGCAGCAGCCTTCCTGTCGAACATGGCACTACAATGAGGACACAGTGTAGCTTCGCCATCATTTTCCTTGCAGCGTTGAAGGAAATCCAATAAAGTCTCCCCTGCTTGTGGATACACCTCTTCCACTTTGTTCTCGTACTCCTCCTCAGGGATGGAAATTAATTGCCCCCCTTCAGTGAGGTTCAATGCTTCTATCATCAGGCACTCAAAAGGCTCTGTGTAAGCAGCATCAGCAATCTGCAATGGATTCTCGTCCACCTGCTGTTTGGATTTTGGCTTTTCGCCAAATTTGAGTCTTCCCTCCTGTAGGGCTTTCTGGACCAGATCCCTGAAAAGAACACATTGTGAGGTTTTATGACCCAAAAAATTATGGTATTTACAAAAACCTCTTTTATTACGTTGTTCCAAAGGTGGAGTTTTCAAACCCTTTGGTACAATTATTTGGCCATCAGCAACTAATAAGTCAAAAATTTCATCACACTTAGTAATGTCAAAAGTATATGTCTTAGAAACAAATCTATCATTTTTTGGTTCGACGGGATTTTTCCCATTTGATGGTCTTAACATTTTACAAGTATAAGGAGGGCCTGGTTTTAACTCAGCCACGTTAACCTCATTATTTTCTATGTAATCCTGACCATCGTCGAACTCATTTTCACTTTCATAAGTTTCTATGTATGCCACTTTTTCTTTTTTGTGAAACTTAGAATTTCTGACTTTTTCAGCCCTGAGGCGTTCAACCTGTCGAACACGATCTGCTAATTGGGCCATGTCTCTCAAATGTTGAGTATCTAACTTTTTCCTAATGGAATAGTCGAGGCCACCAGCAGCCATCTCAACCAATTCATGTTCAGGCACTTGGGTAAAGCACCTTGCCTTAAGGAGGCGAAACCTGTTCAGATAGTCATCAATGGCTTCTGAGGTTTTGCGCTTCATACTGGCTAATTCTTTGAGACTAATCCTAGATTGTCCCATGTAAAATTGTTCATGAAATAGCCTTTCTAATTGAGTCCAAGTATGAATTGAATGAGGGGGAAGTGTGGTAAACCACGTAAAAGCATTTTTAGTGAGGGAATTGGGAAAAAATTTCATTTTTAAATCTTCATTATTTGCCAAATTCCCTGCCTCTGCCAAATATCTGGCGATATGTTCGACAGTGGATTCATTAGTATCACCAGCAAATTTTGTGAATTTGGGAATCTTCCATCCCCTTGGCAATTCTGCCTGTAATACATATTCAGACAAGGGTGACACAAAATTTGGTCTATGCAACCCTGTATTCAAACCATTTTGGGCCAAAATATTTTCTACTAAATTGGCCAAGTTATTTTGCCCTGCAACATTTTCTTGTCGAACTTGCCTAAGAACATTATCAGCATCTTGGTTTCTATTAACCAAAACTACTTCTGGTTCTTGTTGTTCTCTCTCGATGTGCACTGGTTGGGCTTGGACTCCTGTTTGAATCTCCGGGTTTACACGGGGAATTCTTTGATTATTTGGAGCATCAGGGGCACCAAAAAAGTCTGCCATCCTTCCCATTTGATTGGCTAACAATAAATAATTGTCATTGGCTGTTTGTAACACAGGATTGAAGATTGTGCCAATCTGTTGGGTCAACGCGTTCACCATGTCATGGTTACTTTCGTCCATTTGTTGCCTAAGTACATTCATAGAATTATTCGTCAAGTTCAGAGAATTTCCCTTATTTCCCATCGCAGAAGATGAGGGAGAACTTTCTATCGAAGGCCAATTATACAGGCTTGCCATCGTCGTTGTTGGCATTCCAAATTGTGGGTTTCTGGGCAACCATGGGGGTCTTGACGGTGTTCCACCAACTTGACTACCGTCTGTGTACCCATACATGTGTGATACATTCGTTGGCATGGATGATACATTCATTTGTGTCATCATTGCACCATTCGTATTTGGAGGAACAAACCCTACTGCCATACTTGAAGTAGTGGCAGACATTGTTGATCCACTGGCGCTTGCACCAACGGTTCCAGAATTTATCATAGGGTTTGTACCCCCACCATTAGGATTATTGCTTGGGATACTTTCAGAAGTTGTAGAATTCAGGGCAGGATTTGTTGACCCACCAGTAGGATTGGCGCCAGGATTGCCAGATACTGGTTGATTTGGTTGCCCTGTCGAATTTGGAACAGGATTGGTTTCTGTCCCATTATTGTTATTATTATTATTATTGTTAGGGTTAGGATTGTTTGGTGGTCTCACCATTCTGGAACGAGGACGCTTTGGTATATTTGAAAAAACTGGAAGGGACTTACCACTCCTCAAATACATATACAAATATACACACAATCAAAGTACAAACACCAAACAACAAATTTTGTATGAAAAATTTTCAAAAATTCACTAAGTAAAAATTACACAATCCAGAGGTCCCACTGGGCGTGCCAATTTGTTTACCCCGATTTTTAGTAAACAACCGCTAGTTTAATTATTACAAGAGAGATCAACTAGTAAATCTCGGGACATATGGATTGTGTGGAAGATGATGAAAACATATTCATATCTTTGGGTTAAATCGGATAATTTGATAAAAACAGTAAAAGCATTCGACGCAGTCAAATGGTTTGTTTAAAGTAAAATGCTTCAAAGTTAAATTTGCAGAAAACTTGTAAATGAATTGCAAATAAAGTTTAAAGAAAAGACTTTGAAAAGTAAAACATGCAATGAAATAAATTGCAGAATGATAAAGTTGCAGAAAACTTTAAATTGCATGAAACTTAAATGACAAACAAGTAATCAAGACTTGCAGAATGTAAATTGCATTTGACAAATGTAAAATGTTTACAAAGGATGGTACACAGATTCGTACATGTTCCTGTCATTCATTTCGCTCGTTGACATGGGTACTCTGAATATTTTAGGAATTTGCATGTGTATTGAATTGTGGACCCGTTTCTTCTATCAGAAACTTGTATTTATAGACAAACTAACATAACTGCTATAAACCTACAATACGTCTAACTATGCTCCACGTGTCTTGACAATTTGAATTCCCTTTGACACCTGGCGAACCCTTCAAACGTTACTCTCTTTTTGAATATTTTGCTAAGTCCAGAGTACGCTTCTTTCGTTCTGCATAGTACGTTAGACAACCAAACAAATACATATATTCACACATATATATATATAATATTTTCGACAATTAGAGTAATGTCGAACCAGCATGTTTATTTAGATAAACATGGTTCTGTCGAACTCGACAAGCTTATTCAGACAACAATCGTTCTGTCGAATTCGACAGAACTCTAGGCTTTGACAATTAACTTTGCACATTAAAAGTCTTTGATGTCAAATGCCTTGATTTTCTCTTGATTTATTGCCCGAATCATTTTCCAAGAAAATATTAAAAGGCAATAATACTCATTAAATGAGATTTCAACATCTCATTTCAATTCATTAATGCCTGTCGAAAATACAGGCTAACAACAAGCTAAGATGAGCCTTCCTAAAGCTACATCCTGTCCTTGATGAAGCATAATGGCGAGAGGAACGAGCCTCTTCACCACTTGAAGTGAACCAGTGCAGAAGACAAAGTGTGATAGCCAGTACGTCAGAAAAGCAATGTGTTCCTCATGAGAAACCTCAACACTGCTAAGATCATGAAAAGTCTCAATATATTTTGAGTAGGAGAGTGTTTTGAAATCAAATTGATGGTTTGGAGTGGTGTATTTGGGGTCATAAGTGGGTCCTGTTGGTCGAAGACCAGTGATGGCAGCCACGTCGAAAAGGGTTGGGGTCATCATTCCTGCCTTTAAGTGGAAAGTGTTAGTAGAATTTTCCCAAAAGTGAAGGGCAGCTATTAACATCTCTGCATTGTATTTGGGTCCTTCTCTCGACAGCTGGATCAGGTCGAATATACCACGCTCTTTCCATGAAGTGGCATATTCCTTCTCAACCTTGTTAAGCCATGGTAAATAACTATCACTGACTACAGGTGCAGATCTAAAGGCTCTATAGCCTGTCTCAAAAAAGGTCATGTCGAAGACAGTGTTGACAAATATTTTGGGCTCACAAGTAACATTGAGAGGGAAAATGCTACTTACATCCTCATTAAAGTTGTCGGATGAAGGAAGAGGTCCTGCAAAGGCAAGAGTTCGACCTCTGAGCTTGTGAGGAATCATCAACTCCTCTCCCCATATAGTGTCTTCGACAGAAGTCATATCTGGCTCCGACACAAAGGTTGAACCATCAACGATGATGGGTTCTGCATCATCAACAGCGTAGATTGTCACGTTTCTGGAGGAAGAAGATGAAGCAGCCATTGTTGTTCTTGGTGTTCTTGGTGTTCTTGATTTGGTGATGAAGATGGACAGTTCACAGTGAACAAAAGCTAAAACCACCAGATTTAACTCGTTTCTTACTCAAATCCCAGAAAAGAAACGGTGATGATGAACGAAATCACTGGACGATCTTAACTGCTGGTTTAGATTTCTCAGAAACGCAAGAACAATGCACGATTTGAGGATCGATTGATGTTGTTTCAAAGGAATGCGTATGGTTCTGTTTCTAGAGAGAAAGTGAAGAGTTTGGGTTTTCAGAAAAATGAAAGTGGTGGAATACGTTTTCTATTTATAGGCACTGCACTTTGCATGTATCTGGTAACTGAAACATCACCACTCTTCCATCTTAGCCATTTATATTCTGCCACGTGTCCCACTACAAAGCTATAAAGTTGGTAATCATGGTTTGTGGGGATTGAGGTGACAGTTACAAATTTTGTCATGATTGACAATATTTTGATTTGACGTTTGCGCCGTCTTTGGTAAACGTGCAGAATTGAAAAGGTGAATATCTTCAAAAATGCCCTTTCTTCCCTTTTGTCTCTGACGTGTAGTCGAATTGGCATTTTTGAGGGGGCAATTTGTTAGCCTGTATTTTCGACAGGCATTAATGAGTTGAAATGAGATGTTGAAATCTCATTTAATGAGTATTATTGCCTTTTAATATTTTCTTGGAAAACGATTCTGGCAATAAATCAAGAGAAAATCAAGGCATTTGACATCAAAGACTTTTAATGTGCAAAGTTAATCGTCAAAGCCTAGAGTTCTGTCGAATTCGACAGAACGATTGTTGTCTGAATAAGCTTGTCGAGTTCGACAGAACCATGTTTATCTAAATAAACATGCTGGTTCGACATTACTCTAATTGTCGAAAATATTATATATATATATGTGTGAATATATGTATTTGTTTGGTTGTCTAACGTACTATGCAGAACGAAAGAAGCGTACTCTGGACTTAGCAAAATATTCAAAAGTGAATAACGTTGAAGGGTTCGCCAGGTGTCAAAGGGAATTCAAATTGTCAAGACACGTGGAGCATAGTTAGACGTATTGTAGGTTTATAGCAGTTATGTTAGTTTGTCTATAAATACAAGTTTCTGATAGAAGAAACGGGTCCACAATTCAATACACATGCAAATTCCTAAAATATTCAGAGTACCCATGTCAACGAGCGAAATGAATGACAGGAACATGTACGAATCTGTGTACCATCCTTTGTAAACATTTTACATTTGTTAAATGCAATTTACATTCTGCAAGTCTTGATTGCTTGTTTGTCATTTAAGTTTTATGCAATTTAAAGCTTTCTGCAACTTTATCATTCTGCAATTTATTTTCATTGCATTGCCTTTACATTTCAAAGTTTTTCTTTAAACTTTATTTGCAATTCATTTACAAGTTTTCTGCAAATTTAACTTTGAAGCATTTTACTTTAAACAAACCATTTGACTGCGTCAAATGCTTTTACTTTTATTCAAATTGTCCGATTTAACCCAAAGATATGAATATGTTTTCATCATCTTCCACACAATCCATATGTCCCGAGATTTACTAGTTGATCTCTCTTGTAATAATTAAACTAGCGGTTGTTTACTAAAAATCGGGGTAAACAATAACATAAGACGGAGATAGTATAGCATTTCAACAACAAAGTCATACACCTTACTATTATTCAAGTTGAGGTTGACTGCAGTGCATTTTGCACGCAGTTTACATCTAGGCCGTTAAAAATAGATCGGACGGTCCAGATAATATAGTAATAAAGTTGAGTGTTTGTGATCTCAACGTTACTTTTTAGTCGGACGGTCTTAAAGCAAAATTGTGTCAAAACTATGTGGAATTTTACATCATTTAATCTGATTCCCTAATATCCTATGTAACGTCATTACATCACCCCTCTCTCATTCACCCGTCTTATTTACACCTTTTTTTTTAAGGATCTACTTACACCTTGTTAAAAAAATAAAGAGTTTAAAGAACACAAATTGTCAATGTAAATTAATTTTACACTGACAACTGATAAAAATGCTTCAACTTTCCATGTTATATTAAAAAAGTGAGGTTAAGAGGGGTGACGTGACGGAAAATATGGTTATAATTGATTGATAATGTAAAATTATTTAATACTGCATGTGCATATTCTTTTTTCTCAAAAACAATTTGGATAGGAAAATATATGTTTCCTTCTTAAAAGGAAGAAAAATATACTTTTCTTTTGACTCCGTAACAAAATATAAGCAAAAATTCATTTTTTAGATTCATTGTATAATTCACTTTCTAGTTAATTATATTATACTTTTGTCATTAAGTATGTACTCCTGACTGAACTTGTGTTTTGACTCCCGACTGAACTTTGAAATATCAAAGTCATTTTACGTAAAAATCGGATAGCTACCATCCACCAAAGGAAGACCTTACACTATAGGAATAAGTAGCCATTAGAAAACCATATTGGAAAGAGATATTAATTAGTGCTTCTTGAATTTAGGAAAGATTAAGATCGTATATTAAGGAGGGATACTCCCTCTATCTTTCTCTCTATATCGCTCCCATAACACATTTTCTCTCATCTTATTTCTCTCAATAATTTTTTTTTTTTAACTTTTCTCTTCCTAAGAAATGTCTAAAGTCACCAAAACTTAGGGAAGGCAAATATAGAGAATCCTATTCCATTGGGGAGCTACATCAAGGACCTACTCACACCAATTTTTCTTATTAAAAAATGTCTCTTTTACATTCTATTTAAGACTCTGTTATATGTAAAGTTTTACTTAAAAAGTCAACTGAACTTTGAATTGTGCATATGCTAATTAATAAAGCAAGTTTGAAATCACATTAAGAGAAGTTCGAAGAGTCAAACAAGCACCACAAAAAATCAAATTCAAACAACAAAAGAAGATGAGAGCAAACAGTTTTTGGCGGTTATCGAAGGGCAACTATCTTACATGCGGCAAACATGAAAGGATCAAAGACGGATACCCGAGTTTTCAAAATTTCTTATAAATAGAAGAAATTTAAATTGTTTTAAGAAGTTCATTTGCCAAAGAGGAATCCTTACTATTAATTACACTCTCTCCCTTTTTAAAATTAAACACATTTTCTGTTACCTTTTAATGGAAGATTGAGATCACACTTAAGAAAAGGATACAATCCTTTCTCGTTTGCATTTAATTGCTTCTTATATTGTTTCTAATATCATGTTAACTTGTGCCCTAAGGGCACATGTTAAGATACCCAAAAATAGAAATATAGCATTTAATTATATAAGGAATTTAATGTTTAGAGGATTGAATACACCATAAGTTCAATAAATTGTTTCTACATTTATCATGTTAACATGTGCCCTTAACATTCTCCTTGTTTCAAAGCAAATTGGCGGCTACAATAATAGGAGAGTTACCTTTGATGTGTGCTTGACATAATTATCGTAAATTCAAATTCAAAATTAGGTTTGCTTTGGCAAAAAATTAGGTTTGCATTTAATGTTTGGAGTTAGAAGAGAATTAGGTAAATTTTAGGGGCGTTAATAGACTTAACTAATAGATTTAACAAATTTACACATAATAAGGAGAATGCTTATAGCCTCACGGATCATTTCACCCAGTTCACTTACTCAGCAGGTGGTCTCCGGGCTCGACGGTCCTTCTTGCAGCTTGTTTGGCTTGCTTGTGTTTGGGTCATCTGGAATGATTGAAATCTTCGGGTGTTCGGCGATTCGGGTACTACTATGCACCAGCTCATGGACAAAGTCAAGCTTTTCTCTTATCGTTGGCTGCGGACGACAGACGCTACTTTAACTACTAACTCTCACTGTTGGTGGTCGGACCCATTGTTTTGTTTGGGCATCGACTAGATGTACTTTATTGTTTTATTGTGCTACTTCTTGGAACTCTTTTGTAAACTTTTGCAGTGATCCTTGGTACGCCTTGTGCCGAGAAGACTGCTTAGTGACTTTCTGATATATATATATTCCATTTTAGCCTCTTTAAAAAAAAATTACACATAATAAAAAAATTCTTATAATAATTAAGATAACGATAACTTCTGTATTTTTTTGGGTGGATAACATTAACAAGACCTCTATAATTTGACCATAGAAAAAAAACATCTATAACTAACCGATGTATGATATTTATGTAAAATATTTAATTTTTTGACCAAAAAGTAAATAAATGAATTTTTTTACTTGAAATTCTTATCATTATCTGAACAACAATGTGTAATAAGCATGCGTCAAAAAAAAAGTGTAATAAGCAAAATATTATAAATATTTGTTTCAATTTGAATTTAAATTTAACTTCTCTCAAATAATTATGAGTCTATTTTGTTAAATATCTCATTCAAAAAATTTATTTTGTTAAATATCACAAAATAAAATTGATATTTAATAATTTTGTGATTAAATTTCGGACGTTTTCAAAAAAATAAAAATAGATTATCAAGAAAATATACTAATTTTAAAATGTAACAAACATATTATAAAAACTTTAAAAAAAACATTGCCTAACAAAAATAATACATAATACATACTCCAAATCCAACCAAACACACACTAGATCACTAAGAATTATGAATGGACAACGGCCGGTTTCGGTCGAATTCGGACCAAAAATTATCCATCCAGAATAACCCACGGTTTGAATATCTCTGCCCACTTCCGTCCACTTTGAGCTTTGGTTTGGTCGGGTGACGGTTTGGATTAGGTGGGTTTTTCGGATGTAAATTTAGGCCAATAAATTAATAATAGCTCAATCCTCTGTGCGGCACGACTTCCTCCCCAAACTCAAAAATCAAACAATACTCCATTAAATTTAAAGAAAAAAGGCAGGAAAAAAAGTATAGATGTGACGAGAAATAAATTGAAAAGAAGCATAGAAAAATAAATAACAATTTAAAAAAAAAGAATGAGAATAATATAAAGAGATCCAAAACCAACACAAAAATAGTGGTTATGGAGGTATGAGGTGTGAGACGAGTTTAAGAGAACTCTGGATGATGAACATGATGAAATCATAAAAATATGAGACGAGTTTGACAAATGAAAAGTGTAGAACCAACTCATTCAAAATATAGTGTGCGTTTGTTTTGGCTTTTTTTGAAAATAGATTTTATAGTGTTACATAATTTTGTGTAATTTTTTTTACAAAGAAACCCTTTTATAAAAGCTTCAAATCAAAATTTGGTTTGAATAGTTATTCTTAAAACGTCATTTTAGGCATTTCATCATTTTATTGAATTTTTTTTTGGATATCAAAGTTTCAAAAAAATCATTTAATTTGAAGCTATTTCAAATAGATTTTCATAAAAATCATTTTTGAAATACAACTTTTTCGAAAAATTGTAATTTTGACTATGTTTTGTTCTTCAATAATGTATGTTTATGTTATATGATGTCAAAATTATTGTTTCAATTTTTTTAAAAATAAATATAAAATTTTTGTAATATTTTGAAAAACGATTTTACATAATTCATTTTCAAAAATACAAAGAAAAAATTCATTTTTTAAAATCTAAAACAAACACACCCATAAATAAGTGGAAAGAAAAATTCATTTAAACTTTTAGTCAAAATCACACCTGCGATCTACTAGAGTAGTTATACTATGCTGTCATAAAAGTTACTTCGTCGGTCAGATTCGGATTTCGTGGGGCCTGAAAATCCAATCCAAGCCCGTCCCTAGCAATCCATTTAAACCCACATTTTTTCACCCGTTTAACCTGTGGTCTGACCCACTACAATCCAATATTCAATTTCTTTTACCGGTTATATCGAATTCGGATCAGTTCGGAAAATCTTGTCCACTCCTACTAAGGATGGTATCCAATATCCATGTTTGGCATTTTGTATTTTCCAAATAACATTGGAAGCAGATTAAGCCGAGTCAGAGCACAAATAATTACTTCCATAAAAAGTCAAAAGTTAAACAACGGACAACCGTTAATAACAAGTTTTACATAACACGAGTCACAGCTGATCACAGCACCGTTCAGAAACTCACTATATAACTAACCTCTTTCTTCACCATTCTCTTTCACCATTCGTGGTATCTCTTTTCTTTCACAAATCGTAAACACACTCTCTTCAATTTTTTTTGCATTTCTCTGTAAACAAACTTAGATCGCGAAAATGGAGTTGTTCTTCTACATCGTTTTCGGTGCATTAGCCGCTGTTGTTGCAGTTCTTGAGCTTAGCAAGAATAACAAAGATCGAATCAACACTTCTTCTGCTTTCAATTCATTCAAGAACAATTATCTTCTCATTTATTCTCTCATGATGGGTAGATCTGTCTTTTCTCTTTTAGATCTCTTCATTTTCATTCTCGATCTATCTTCTATCTTTCATTTCTTAATTTCTTAATTCCATTTCATTCATTCTTCATTTGTTCCTGTCAATTGTTACATTTTCTTTCATTATTGTTAATATTGCTTTGTAATTCATAGAATATGATTATTATTGCTAAAAAAATAAATTAATTAAAAAGCTAGTTTTTGTTTTTATGTATTTATCTTATCTGTAATTGGATTTGGTGTGAAAACAAAGTAATTGAAATGGATCTTAGCGTAATTTCGAAATCTGGATGGACATTGATTCTTCTTCTTTTATGATCTTCTTAGTTTTTACTCACTTTGCTTATTTATCATATTCTTTATCTTTTACTATGCTTGCTTTTTCATTTTCTTTAATCCAAGTGTCGTTTTCATCCTTAATATTTCAAATTATAATAATGTTGTGTGAGATCCTACTTAAGTAAAATGGAGTTGAGTTGATTTGATTAAATTTTATGTTCTTTGAAATTTTAATCTGATTTTAAAATGGTTATTAGTGTCAATTTAATTAATAAAAAAAAATTAATCTGATTTTAGTAACTTTTTTGTAATCGGTTAGATGGCATTGTTGTTGATGAATATATTATTGAGTTGAATTGCATTGATTGTAATCTAATAGGTTTCTGTTTCTATGGTTATAGCTGGTGATTGGTTGCAAGGTCCTTATGTATACTACCTTTACACTACATATGGATATGGAAAGGGAGATATTGGACAACTCTTCATTGCTGGATTTGGGTCGTCCATGTTATTTGGAACAATTGTCGGATCTCTTGCTGATAAACAGTGAGTTGCATTTTTGTTTTCTAATTGTTTTCTTGCCACACATATGTCACATTATTTTTCAGTGTCTTATTATGCTTCTTACTTTGAAATCAGGGGTCGGAAGAGGGCTTGTGTGACTTACTGCATAACCTACATTGCCAGTTGCATCACCAAACATTCTCCTCAGTACAGAGTCTTGATGTTGGGCCGTATCTTGGGAGGCATTGCTACTTCACTTCTATTTTCAGCATTTGAATCATGGCTTGTTGCTGAGCATTTCAAGGTGAGGAAATTTTATTTGTTTTTAAAGCTGTCCGCTGTTTATTAAATTATTATCAAACTTTACAATCAAATTTTCCTCTGGATATGTTGACTTTATACGCACAAGAAGTGCCTTATAATTTGTTGGTGTTAACTGACATGTAAACATGCTAATAAGATTTTTCTCTGTATATGGAGGCTGTAAATGCCTTGATAATAGGTTGCCTATCCTCTAAATAATATTATTAGCTTGATTGTTTTTGAACAAAATTGCAGATTGTGCTAATATTGTATATTTTAATACTTAATGTGTCATTCAAAATAGAACTAGCTAGTTGATAGATTATGTTTAGGCCCTGTGTGTTACATAATTTTTTATTTTGGAATAAAAGAGGGCTGAAGCCCAAAAAGAAAGAAACTACAAGGTAATCAGATGAGGATTCGAAACTTCGGAGATATCAGCAAAATACTGTGTTACATAATTAATTTTTTTTTTTTTAATACTGTGTTCCATAAATTTAGTAACTAGGAAAATTGTATCTTTGTATTCTTTAAGTAAATATCAACTTTTTGGTGTAGTGGAGTCGCTGAGACATGGTTTTTAGTATATGCTTATTTCTTTCTCTCACTCAACACAAACACACTAGTTGTTATTTGACAAGGGCTGCATGGTTTAATTTAAATGGGACAGTTCACTTAACGAAACAATTTAAATGGGACAGTTTGACGGCATCTGAAATTTGATATCTTCATTGTTAGTTCTGCTTTATATTCTTGTCTACTTCTAGAAGCTCATGTTTTCTGAATCAACTTGTTCCTGCAAACTAGATTGTTCCAAAAGATGTTGATTTATGGGGTGGGTTATTAATTTACCATGACCCTCTAAACAAGATAAGCATGCATTTTACAATATCCTCCAAGTGGCCAATGAAGTGATTTTTGGTCATCAAAATACATATTTTACCCTTAAAATCTGTGAAAAAGGGTTTTACCATGTTATTTTTCTTTGTCTTGATTCCTTAATTTTGCATTTTGTATTTATGAATCTCAATTTTTTTCAAATGAATTTATCAGAGAGGCTTTGATCAGCAATGGCTATCATTAACATTCTCGAAGGCTATATTTCTTGGAAATGGTCTTGTTGCCATTTTTTCTGGGCTGTTTGGAAATGTCCTTGTTGATACATTGGCTCTTGGACCAGTGGCCCCCTTTGATGCTGCTGCGGGTTTCCTTACAATTGGCATGATCGTCATATTATCTACATGGACAGAAAATTACGGGGATGCTTCTGAAAACAAGAGCTTGGTAGCCCAATTCAGGGGTGCTGCTGTGGCCATTGCTTCTGGTATATTTCTTACCTTAAATAGTGTTTTCTCATTGTTTATACAGTGGTTCAGTACTATGAGTTTGAACTTTGAAACTCTTAATGCGTGACATTAATTGGAATAAGGAGTGGGCTTGTCATCGTTTTATTCCATCCTGTGGGAGTGATGTATATTAAAACGAATTTATTCTTCACCTTTTGTTGTATTTTTGTTCATTTCCTAGTTCCAACGTTAATTTATTATTATATTGTATTCATTTCGTTTCAGATGAAAAAATAGCATTGCTTGGTGCCATACAGTCTCTCTTTGAAGGTTCAATGTATACCTTTGTGTTCCTATGGACTCCTGCATTGAGCCCAAATGATGAAGAGATTCCCCATGGTTTTATTTTTGCAACATTCATGTTATCTTCAATGTTGGGAAGCTCAATTGCATCTAAGTTGATGGCTCGTTCATCATTCCGTGTAGAGAGCTACATGCAGATTGTTTTTGCAGTTTCTTCTGCTTCTCTAATGCTTCCCATTGTTACCACTGTATGCTATTTTTCCAATATACTCTCCCTCCACTCCTTAGTACTGTAATTTACATCTCACACTATTCTGCAATATTTGACTTGGTTACTGTGAAACAGTTTTTTGCATTTTCTACCAAATCTACTGGTGGTGGTCTCTCATTCGCCGGGTGCATTCAGCTTCTTGGCTTCTGTACTTTTGAAAGTTGTGTTGGCATATTCTGGCCATCCATTATGAAGATGAGATCCCAATACATTCCCGAGGAAGCTAGGAGCACCATCATGAACTTTTTCCGCATTCCTCTGAACATTTTTGTGTGTGTTGTGCTGTACAATGTATGTTACACAATCTACGGCTTTAGATATAATGCTTGATCTTAAAATATTTCATTTCTGTTTATTTAGATTCCACAGCTTACTGAAGTTCAACAATTTAACCCACTTTTATATTGCACTAATTTGAAACTGGAATTATAAATTCGTTCCTAAATGCAATGTCTGGTTAGACTAATTATTTATTTTATATGTGCAGGTTGATGCATTCCCTATCACTGTTATGTTTGGCATGTGCTCAATTTTCCTCTTCATGGCTAGTATCTTACAAAGGCGACTGCTGGTGATTGCAGATAAGCCAAGTAAGACCCTCACACTATGATCTATTGCTTATGTTGAAATTGCACTGCAATGGGATCAAAACTTATTTAGACTAGTATCCTATGCGACGAAGATAGTTATAACTGTGTTTTATCTGAGAAATTGCTGGTACGCCGTTGGCTGCTTCTGTGCATGCCCTTCCTGTTATATATCCTGCCTCAAGCTTTTTTTGGTAGATCTCTGATACTTCAGCAGGGCCAAACATGTTTCAAGCTAGATGATTGCTCAGTTTGGTTAATTGGGCATATATTTGTTTTGCCTTAAAGTCCATGGGTTGTTTCTTTACTGTTAAGGCCTCTCCTTTCTATCTTATCTGACATATCAACACGTGGCAAGACGAGTGATATTATCACCAATTATACAAACCAAATAAATTTTCTTTATAAACAAATATTTCCCATTTTCATATAAAACAAAAAATGTTCATACTTGGTGCCTGAAATTTTGTTCGTTTGTTTGAAAACAGAATCAGAAGATTGGCAACTGAAGGAAAGGGACACCGAGTCAGAGCCATTGAATCTGTAATTGGTTATTAAGTTTTGGGGAGGCATTGAACGCTGCTGCTTCAGCCTTTACATAATGCAGTTTCTGTCTAAACTGTGTACTACGCAATTTGAGTTTGAAGGTAAATCTGATGCCCACCACCAACCAAAGGAAGGGGTTCAAGCTAAAAAAAGGATGAGTGGAGCAATTTCTTTTAGTGTTTTTGAATATCAATACTATAGTATGTTAGATTTCTATTGGCTATTATTACTTGAGGAGAAATCTCCATTTTGGTAGTTCTTTTGTCATTCTTTTGGGGACGGGATCTAAGTTTATCCCGTAGGGAATAGTATATGTACCCTAATTTCATTGTCTTTAATTGTGTAATGAAACTACTCTACACTTAATTAATGAATCCTCTAAATCTTCATTTATTTACCCTCATATCAAACATGATAGCGCCTTCGTGGTGTACAACTTTGAGCATTATGTTTTTTTTTTTACCAAAAACAACTTAGAGCATTTCATTAATAATAATATGATGAATACAAGTGGGTATCTCAATAAAAATATGGAAACTAGCTAAGGATGTGGCCACTCTTGCCAACGCATGAGCAACCTCATTGGCTTGTCTCCGAATAAACTCGACACGAGAGTTTGTGAAAAAAGAGTTATGCAACCTTTGACAATCTCTGATAACATCACCTAGCTCAGACATATCCTCTCTGTTACTATGGAACTTGGTGACAACATTTTTGGAATCAAGTTCAAAATCCACATTTTCCAACTCTAACTCATGAACCCAATTAATAGCATGTAGTAACCCCAAGGCTTCTCCCAAATCAACATCGTGAATAGGTGTGAGCCACTCCGTTTTAGCAAGGACAAATCTACCTTGATCATCTCTTATACACATACCTATTCCCACCTTGTTATGGTTTGTGGAAAATGACGCATCAATGTTGCATTTGAATCTACCGGCATTTGGTTTAGTCCAAACAGGCGTCGATTGCAGTTGCTGCTGACTTGTCCGCATATTTCGGTTAGTTTGAGCTTCTTGCCATGCCGTTATCATATCCATAGCACGTGTGAGTACTACATGAACAGGTTCTGAATTGTTACGCCATAACTTGTTATTCCGTTGTTGCCATATGCTCCAAAGTAAAGTCATAAATATTGAGCATTGTTCTTCTGCCAGTACCTGCAAAATAGAAAAAACCAGCTCTACCAAAGTAGCATTATCATGGATTTGCTGTTGTAGAATTCCCCACCATCCTGCTTGCTGCCAAATTTGTATACTATTTGTACATGTGAAGAATACATGCAAACTGTCTTCATAATCAACTTCACACAATGCACATTCACTAGAGCAATGAATACCTTTTTGATTAAGACGTGCACTAGTTGGGACACAATTCCTGCATAATCTCCAAATAAAATTTTTTATTTTCGGAGGAGCTTTAGCTTTCCAAATTAAAGACCAATGACCGAGGGCAGAGAGATGTGATGTATCAATGGCATCCTCAATGCAATAACTTTGAGCATTATGTTGATGAATGTAAAAATGTGTTTTCAAGTAGTAGATTACAGTGTTAATGATAGGGGTTAGTCCCCGACAAACAAACAACGGTTTGAATCTATGTCAATACTCAAGTCTCCAATAGACCGAGAAGTGAGTAAACTTTGATCAAATCAACGATCTGTACCAAGATACTTTAAAATGGAAGCTTTTCAACCATTTAACGCTTAATTTTGATCACTGATTATTACTCATTCCGTCTCAATTTAATTGACACAGTTGACTGTTGTGCACTATGTATATATGTTGTTTTGACCCTATTTTTCTACTAATAAACAAAAATAAATATTAGCATATAAGATGTTGTTTGATTCGTCTCGATGAGTATTTTCAAAATATCAATTTTTTATAATTTTTACTATTATACAATTAAAAATATTAATCATCAAAGTTATGCATCGACATGCGTGAAACAGTTAACTGTGTCAATTAAATTGGGACGGAGAGAGTAGTTTATAAGAGTTTTCAATCAAAATAAACGTTCTGTATTTTCATTTATAAAAATAAGGTTAGATAACATTGTCTCGAAAAGATTGAGATGTAATTACGTAGAGGTTAATTAAAAAATGTGTTCCAAATTATTGGTAATAAGAAAACACTGTCGTAGTACAACCTCAAATAATCCCAGTCCCAGCTGTGGATTTTAATTTTAAAATGATTTCATTATTTTATGCAAAGTGATGCATAATATAATGGGGTTTTTTTTTTTGTTGGAACAATGAGAAATGTTAACCAGGAAGATATGTAATTAGATTTTAGATTACATCTAGTGAAGATACCTCTGATTACAGAGCACATTGGTTTATAACTTCTTTATGATAGCATAAACACTAATTGTCAATTATAACTTTGTAAGATTATCGTCTGAAAATACAACTTAAAGTGCTGCAAGATACCTGATTAAACAATTCAATCATGATATATGCACTAATTAAATACATACATATTACACACACATATACCTTCTTTGTAGTAAGATATAACTGAACATTTGTGTAAAACGATTTTACACTACAAATACATATTTATTAAATGAGTATATACACAAAATAATGCTTACATACAAAGAAGTTCCACAGTGAACTTCACTATTGGATGGAATGGTAGAGATCATATTATACGGCTGCGTTTGGCATCAACAGAAGCAGCTTCCAAATCCCCGATGAAAAAAAGGATTTTGTCCAAAATTCCTCGAGATGATCTCTCTTCAGCTACAGAACTTTCTCCGGTGAAGTCGCTTTCTGAACTAAAAGTATTACTGTTGTGGCCAGGAACTTGTCGCGGATATTTTCTTGAACCTAGATATCGTTGAACCTCGCCTTGGTGAACAAGATAGTAGTCACTTCCTTCCCTAATAATCTTCAAACCCCTATTTTGTGAGGAATAAAAAAAGTCATTCTCTTTGTATCAAAGTTCAATAATTGTTGCCACAATCTAGATCTTTTTATTGTATGACTGCAAATTGTACTCTAGACTTCATTTACTAATGTCAACAAGATCAAGCAATAATTTGTTATGCTGAATAACTATGGTTAATGCTAGAGGATCAAGGTAAGAGGAAGCCAATATCAATGTTGTAGCTGTGCAGTAATTAACAATTATGTTCATGTCAACTCAAGCGACAAGAAAAAATGCGGACTCGAATTCCCTATAGAAAAAAATATCATGCAATAAGGCATTGTGATTTGAGATCAGATGGTCGAGATCTCTAACTACGTTACGCGATTACTAAAGGGAATCTATTTCCGAAAGATGCAAGGGATGATTAGGAAAGGATAAGAAAAGCTCATTCAATCACTTACAATCCAACTCGGTCGCAACGATCTTGCGCCTCATATACTTGTTTCCATGATTTTGAACCAATAGGAGCATAAAAAGCAGCATGGTCTCCTCCCCATCTCTCTTTAAAAAGGTTTGACCATAAAGTATTATCTGAGGCCATGAGTTTCCACTTCCTACAAACTGTAAAAAAAAATTGTCAAATTCATCAATTAAGACATTAAAATTAAAGACAGTCATAATTCAAGAAACATAGAAAAAACCAATGAACATATGTTAAAGGATATATATAATAATTATAATCACATGATCACTTTCAATCTCTTACAATTATTATGTATGGTCAATTAAGTCGAATTGAAAAAACCCAATTTAGATTCAGATCTAATAGCAATAATTTAAATCGAAGGAACATGCAACTGATTTGAAATTGAGAAATTGTTACAATTATTATTACTATGTATGATGATGACTGACCTTGTTGAGCAACAGCGAGATGGTTGTGATCTAAGAAACAGAATATCTTCATACAGATTTCCAAAGGTAAGGTCTCCATGTTGTTGAGGATTTAGATTATAGAATTCAATTTTTCATTCATTCATTCATGCAAGTAACATAATAAACAGTAATAACTGTGGTTTTGTTTCAAGACAAGACAGAGAAAAAGGTAATAGTAGTAGTTTCCTCGGATTCTGTTATGTGGTTCTGTTTCTAATTACACACTTTCGGTTGATTCAGCAAACAAACAACTACTGCTTCCTTCTTCTCATGAGTTCGGATCCTCTTGGCAATCTTCATTTCCATTCCCTAACAACTTGACACGTGGCAAACGATAAAGCACATGGGTCAGATTCCATTTTTAATAATTTAATTATGGAAATGCTAAATAGTGCACCCGGTACACTAGTTAAGCATATTAATAAAAAATATTTTCTCGGAATTTATGCGTTTAATTTAAGAGCATTGCTATTTAGCATGAAATTTTTACACAAGAAATGCAAGAATCAACACATGGCAAAATTTTAAAAGATGATGTCATTTAATCTTCTTTTTTAGTGGAAAACATGGGTGGTTATGGATGTAATCAAGGGTGAGGATTTATTCTTCTCTTTCTTGCATCAAAAAATTCTTGCTAAATAGCATTTTCCTTAATTTAAATGATATCCTTCTAGGCTCTAGCATTAACTTTATCCTTTTATTTTTGTTTTGAGTATGCTTAACTAATGCATCGGCTTCATTGTTTAGCAGGACTCTTTAAATATTAAAAAAAATATTTAATCTTTGATTTAAATTTATAGACAAATTAATAAACCGAGTTCGATTCTTGATGAGAACAATTACTAGCCAGACTTTACTTACTTTATGGAACTATGGATTATGGAGCATTTTTCCTTTGGAAACCAGAGGATTAATACAAACAAAAATAATAAATAATTCAAGGTTAAATATGTTTTTAGTCTCTCTAAATATATTAAAGTAGCGTTTGACCTAACTTATTTCAAACGTTTTTACTCAAAAAAATGTGAAGTTCGGCCAAACAAATTTTCAATAAGTTCTTGATAGAATTTTTTTTTTTTTTTACGAGTAAAATGCATAGAAAAATGAAGCTAAAAAAACAACAATTATCAAACAACTTTAGTTTTTTTTTAAAAAAACTCTTATTTTCACTTTTAGCTTTTAAATAGCTTTTAAGACCTAAAAAAGTCAGGTCAAACGGACCCATATCATTTTTATTCCCTCTACATATTTACTTCGAACTTTGGTCCTCTAAACTTTCAGTTTTCAATTTTAGTTCTTTTTTTTTTCTTCAAAATTTCGTGTACCATGTTCTAAATGTCTTTTTTCCTGAAAACATATCATTATTAAGACCGTAAAATATGATTAGTTTAATTATTTAATCTTTATTATAACAATTTAATTTTTAATTTGAAGTTATAGATAAATTAACAAAAATTAAAGACTAAATATTTAAATTATTAAACTAATTGTATTTTAAAGCTTAAAAAAAAAAGCAGGACTAAAATTGAAAGTTGAAAATTTAGAATGACTAAAGTTAAAACAAAATATGTATAGAAACTAAAAATAAAATTTAATATATTCAAAAGGATTAAAAATATATTTAACGCATAATTCAATTGTTAAATTATTAAATTAATTATGTCATTTGATTGAAACAAAAAATTTAGAAGCAAAGGAATTTCTTAGGAAAAATATAACAGACACCCTTGGAATGCAAGTCATATTTAGAAGCCAAATAGCACGCATGGAAGCATGTGAATAACAAGAGTTTTTAAGCTATAAACTATCATACTCCCAAGTTCACAAAGCTCTTTTTATCAACTCTCTTTACTATAATCTTTTGCAAAATGAGCATAAAAGTGCTATTTTAAAAATTAGAGGATAACAAATGCTATTATAAACGTCAAAAGAGTTAAAATCGGAAGTTTGTAAAAGTTAGAGCACTAAAAATACAATTTAAACAAAAAATCTAGATATTTAACTAGAATGATATATGTTATCAAAAATTTCAAGAGGCCGAAAAAAATAAGCCAACCTAAGCCTTAATTTTGAGTGTCAATGACTATTTGATTATTATTTTTCTGGATGGCTGACTATAGTTTGGTAAGTGAATCAGTCTGTTGTCGAGTAATAAATTCTTAAATAATGAGTTCATCTCCACAGAGGTCGTGCCAAAACGACTAGTTTCGTTTAGCAATTAAACAGTAGAGATACATTGCATTCACTTTAGTTTTGAAAAGGTTTTTGATTTAGAAAGGAAATAAAAGTAATCTAAAAACTACCTAAAAACATCATGGTACGATGGGATCATTGTTTCTTGCTTAGGAAGCACGAAGACTTAGCAGATAAGTTTCCTTCTCATCGTGACACGATGTAATCCATTGTGGCATGATGATAACTTCAGAATTTGCTTCTGTCTTCAACATGAAAGTTGTAGCTCTTTAGCTTTCCAACGCATGCTCACGGGCCTCAATCTGATACCCGTAGCTCCATTTATGGTCTGCGAACTGAGAATGCGTCTTGAATTTATTTCTTCAATTTTTACCACTTTTATGCATTTTCTTCTATTCTTGCTTCTTTGTCAAGTAACTTCATATCTTTAAGTATTTGCTTGCATTTGGTCTTCAATCTTACTAAAAAGCATTTAAAAGTAATCTAAGAACTACCTAAAAGCATCATATAATTTTTTTTCATCAACTACCAAAAGAAAAAGAAAAAATGGAGCAATTAGATTTAATAAATAAAAATTTAGAAAGTAGTTAGGATATTTGACTTCAAAAGCCATTATTGTGATGTTCTAACGTTGAGATGTGGAGCATGTACATCAGAATGGATTTTAGCTAGAAGATAATAAATTACTCATCTTTAAGTGGAAAGTTGTTCGAAGGTGTTAATAGAAATGAAATGATAATAGGATTTGTACCCAAAAAAAAAAGAAATGATAATGGATACTGCAATGTCAATTGGAATATTTCTATCTTGATTAGATATATTCTAGATCTTACCAATATGAATTGACATGTTTAAATTAATCACTACGTACACTTGGCATGAAGGAAACAAACCAGTTGATTGGTTAGCTAATTACACTCTAATGCTAAACTTTTTTAATTAGATATTTTGGAGACACCTAGAGAGTTTCAAAATCTCCATTTTTATGATAGTTCTAGCACTGCATGCCTCAAAATGTTCGTTTAGTTTTCTAGTTTTTTTTGGGATTTTGCCCCCTTTATATGAGAAAGGGTTTATCTATTACTATATATAAAAAAAGATACAAATTTTTGGGATGACTTTTTCATTATTCTTATTTTACCCTTAAACATGAGGTAGTTGGCATGCTGCTGGGATTGAACCTCTTCATCAACTAAAAATAAGTAGAAAAAAACCTATCAGAATGAGAAATTTGAATATAAATATTAAAACAAACAATCTAATTATTTGATCGATTACCTTGAAAACTTGGGATACCAGTTGGATCGTTGTAGGAAGCTATAGAAACTGGATCAACCCGATCAGCTAAAAATAAAGAATATAAAAAAATATGCATTAGAACAAATTTATATGAGGTGAGTGTATTTTCCCCTTAAATATAAATATCAAAATAAATGATTATACGTTACCTCTTGGGCTAGCATCCGTTGTGCGAAATATTGTAACAACAAATCGCATATTGTTTGAGCTTTTGGTGAACTCAAATACACATGCATCGCCTAAACTTAACTTGTTGGCCTTGACAAATGATTTTCAACCTTTCCCGAAATAGGTTCTAGAATGACGGTGCAACATTGTGATGGAAAAACAAGTTCTATCTACCATGAGACTAACCTCATTAATGTTGCTCAGACTAAAGAAGGGCGGTAATGCCTGTAAAGAAATAATAACAAAAGAGGTTATTTGAACTAAACATAATTAAAACATGTATAAAGAATTAGTTACCAGTTGGCTTCCATTGAGACAAGAGGTTGTCATAACTCGATGAAATGAGGAACTCTTTCTATTCAACAAACTGTCATTAGCTCTCTTCAAAGCTCGTCCAACGTTGACATCGTTAACTCGGATTCTTGGTGCTTGCCTTCTAGCTGTTAAATCAGCAAAAAAAAAATAATACAATTTTTAATGTCGTATCTGATTTAACTATAATAAATATAACTTTGGTTCGTGGTGGTGGTACAAGTACTGCCTCAGGTCGTGAAACTGTCTGAGCTGGTGATCCTGGTACCATTATTAATTAATGAAAAATACAAGAATAAATATAACTTTGCTTCTACCTCGTGATAGTGGTACAGGTACTGCCTCAGGCCGTTAAACCTGGTACCAGCTGTGGCCGTGAAACTGTCTCAGCTGGTGATCCTGGTACCATTATTAATTAATCAATAAACCAATAAAGCACAAGAATAGAAAAATAAAAGAATAAATATAACTTTGCTTCTACCTCGTGATGGAAATACAATTGCCTCAGGTCTGCGTGATTGGGGTACTATCGTCTCAGATTCAGCCATGAAAAATTCACCTTGTGAAACTGTCTCAGCTGGTGATCTTGGTACTCTCTCAGGACCAGTGGAGGAAATTAACCGGCAGAATAATGCTAATCCATCACTAAAATGACCCTTCCATAATGCCGCCTCCTCCGAAGCAAAGGGTTCCCACATTTGATAGAGGGTAGGAATTGAATGATTTTTCTTCAGCACAACCTATAAGTTAATTCGTTAAAAATTTCATGATTTTTTTAAAAGGTTGATAGCATAAATAATATCATACCTGGACGAAATGTGTATAATTCATAACATTCGCAACCACTATAAACGACGGATCAATCGCCGGCAGTGCACCTCTCAATGGAAAAGAGGTGGTCAATCCCTCAAGATATTTATTCAGAACAATGACACCTTTACGGTTTCTGTTTGCTGCTATGAGTGTCATTTCAGGAAAGTCGATATTTTTGTGACGGTCCACGCTCCCGCAGCTATGGACTGCAAGTGTATCCATCATCTCATCTATTTTAGCTCTACCAAATATAGGTTCATAGAGTTCTTTGTTACAATCAGATTTAAGATGGTATCAGAGCCAATTATGAAACCTTGAATCAAATTGTTTGTTTACTGCTTTATGTTTAAAACGTTTAAACATCTATTTTAGCTCTACCAAATATAGGTTCATAGAGTTCTTTGTTACAATCAGATTTAAGATGGTATCAGAGCCAATTATGAAACCTTGAATCAAATTGTTTGTTTACTGCTTTATGTTTAAAACGTTTAAACATATTGTAAATATTTTTGTAGAGCTAAAATAAGATGGTATCAAAGAACTCTACGAACCTATATTTGGTAGAGCTAAAATAGATGAGATGATGGATACACTTGTAGTAAATTATTTATATCGAGCGCATGTCCATGCCGGCAAAAGATAGCTCTACCAAATATAGGTTCATAGAGTTCTTTGTTACAATCAAATTTAAGATGGTATCAGAGCCAATTATGAAACCTTGAATCAAATTGTTTGTTTACTGCTTTATGTTTAAAACGTTTAAACATATTGTAAATATTTTTGTAGAGCTAAAATAAGATGGTATCAAAGAACTCTACGAACCTATATTTGGTAGAGCTAAAATAGATGAGATGATGGATACACTTGTAGTAAATTATTTATATCGAGCGCATGTCCATGCCGGCAAAAGATGATCCGATTACCGCTAAATTATTTATTTAATAGAAGTATCAAAAGTATAAATTTCATTGTTATAGAAGTTTCTAAAGTATAAATTAATTAATCCATGTAGATGAAATGCTACGAGACGTAGCGGGGAGAGTGCCTTCCACAGCCTGTTTCACCATAATGGCTAATTGTTGTCACAACGGTGGAATAGTTGAAAGTCTCAAAGAGATTGTAGGAAGTTCAGTGGTTGGTCCTGAAAATTATTCCGAGAAAATTCAAGAATGGTTGGCTAAGAATAAAACCACAAGACCTATGGCAACATGTTTTACGGCGTGTCAGAGTAATTAAAGCGCATATTATAATCACAAGCTTATACGCTCATATTTTACATATGCTTTTGAGAAAGTTCTCACAGAAAAAAACGGACCAATTTTAAATATTGAGTTGTTTAATTTAATTTCTAAAGAAGTGTTTGATATGCGCAAGCATGTTGGTGATAAAAAGCCTCAAACTCCGGGGCTATACTGTGAAAATGATCGGGCCAACCACACATTTTTGGAGCCTCCTCCATTGGTAATTAAGGCTAATACTTTCTCAAATAAACTTGTAATTCAATGTATTAAAATTTCAATTTAATACTAGTTAATGTATGGCACATGAGGAGGATACCAAGAAGCCTTCTACTTCTAAGATGCCGCTAATAGAAAAACAAGATCAATATTCAGAGCTAAGCATAACCGAGAAGAAGAGTCTAGGTACTACTTTATTCAGTTTGTTTCACTAAACAATGTTTCAGATATTATTGTTTGTGTTTGAAAATGGTGGAAATTGTAATTATATTAATTGAATCAAAGAGCAATTACAATTGATAATTAGATGAAAACAGAATCAAATAACAGAAAATGAACCGTAGAATTGATAATGGTTATCAACTACCCCAAAGCACTAAGTGCCCCAAATCACTATAAGTGATTCCCAATTTTCTAACAGAATTCTTCCATAATCCTTCTCACTCTCCCTTTCCTACTATATAGTAACTAACCATCCCTTTCTTTCTGTCAGCTCATCCTCTTCATTCCTTTCTCATGCTTACATTGGGCTTAGGATCATAATCAAGGCCTACATCACAATTCAAGTCTCTATCATTTTATTACTACCATCATCATAGATAATTGTTACAATCTTGATAACTTTCCTTCATTCTTAGCACAATACTTATGCTGCCTGTATTACATTTCTTTGGCATTGGCATGCTATTTCTTAATATATTTTGTGAATCTTTTTTCTTGGACTTTAAGATACAGATGCTACTGAGGCTGAGGGTTCAAAGCAAAGCAGAACTGAGAAGAAGAAGAAGAAGATGCCCCGAATGGAAAAAAAGCTAAGCAGAACCGAGAACATGAGTCAAAAAGGTACTACTTTATTCAGTTTGTTTTATATTCTCTAGGGTTTAGTTCTGTATTGTATATACCCTTTCATCACTCGTCAGTTGGGTACATACATGTTATTGAAGAAGATGAAGAATAATGTTTATGTTAGCAGCAAAACAACAAGTCAATAAAACATTTTAGTTCTTTCATGTCATGTTTGGTTCACATAACAATGTTCACTATAGTAGTTTTATTAGTGCCATCATCATAGATAAATTTTACAATCTTGATTACTTTTCCTCATTCTTAGAAACATACCTATGCTGCCTGTATTACATTTGTTTGGCATTCGCATGCTATGTCTTGATATATTTTGTAAATCTTTTTTCTTGGACTTTGAGATACAGATGCTATTGAGGGTTTAAAGTTGGAGTTGCTTAATTTGGAGGCTCCACTATTGGTAATTAATGCTAATACTTTCTCACGCAAATAAATTTATAATTAAATGTATTAAGATTGCAATTTAAGACTGGTTAATGTATCGCGCAGGAGGAGGATACCAAGAAGCCCAAAAAATCCATAATTCATTCAAAGCCTTCTACTTCTAAGAGGCCGCCTTGGAGGTGATCGATCTTTCATCATTGGCTATTTCATGGTAAGACTCAATTGCAATGCAAATAGTTTTAATTTCATAAGACCGTATGAATTGATTTATTTGAGTTTATCGACAAAATTATTTGTGGCAATGTTTGAAAGAACTTAAAAAACATGTTATGACACTCTTTGAAAATGACCCTTTGTTTCCTTATTGTTGACAATTTGGATGGCTTATGTGCCTAACATAAAACATTGTTCCCATGTGTTTTTGCAGTGTAGGTTGTTCCAATTTGACTCATTTATTCCAGTCCGTTTGGAGCAGCTTCACAAATCTCAAGCTTTACAAGATCTTTTTGAGTTAAGAACAATTTGGTGATCTTAAACACTGAAATGGCAAAGCAAGAAGGATATATTATCCGCTAGATAATAGGATAGAATAATTATTACTTGATTTAGTTTTGATGTGTCTTCAAATATGAAAAATTCTTTGATTTTACTAGTACTTTAATATTACCCCTGTGTCTTTATTTAATCTTCTCATTCATTAGCTAATCTTATCTTAATCTTAATCTTAATCTTAATCTTAATATAATAAAACGAGAGTAACTAGAGGCACCCTAAACCCTAACCCTAATATGAATGGTCTAGATTTTGACACTTGGAAAAAAAATTATATCAACGGCTATGATAAAAACTTAAATAATCAATTTTTAAACCAATATTATGTTGCCACATCAATTAATGAATTTGACACGTCATGTGTTTAAAACAAACAAAATAAATAAATTTGAGATTTGTCAAAAAAAGAGAAAATGGATAAACATTAATAAAACAAAAAAACTAATAATCAGTTATGAAAATTATGTATAGATTCGATCTGTACAAAAAAAGAGAAAAGGGATAAACATTAATAAAACAAAAAAAAACTAATAATCAGTTACGAAAATTATGTATATATTCAACTTAATTGAGGCTTATAAATACAAGCACCATCAAAGTATTTTTCTCTCACTATATTTTTTTGTTGTAATTTATATATTTGTCTTCATATAGTTTATTTTGTTTCTATATTTATTTTGAACTTTGAATTTGTATGTGTCAAATCTAAAATTGTTTGTCTATGTTTGATTTGCAGTTTTTTTTTTGTTCGTTTTATATAGTATTATTGTTAATCTAGAGATTTTGTTACGGTTCTATCAACATGAAGTTGCTATTGTTACACAACCTCTATTATCATGAAGTTGTTATTATCGAGTAAGTTTTAAACTTTATACAACCTTATTTATTTATTTGTTTAATTATATATTTTTTGTTTCACTCCTCTACTTAATGATTTATTGTTCTCTTTTTTCTATGTTTTGATTTTTATTTCTCTTTTTGTTTATGTTTTTAGTATAATTATAGTATTATTTCACTAACTATGTGTTTAATAATCATTCACCTTTTATGCTAATTCAATAGTGGTCAATGCATAGATTTCTTCTAACAAATTTTTTTCTCTCTCTTATTTTTATACATTTACAGGTAAAATTGTATTTAAGGGCAGAAGATTTGAAATATTATTAAAATAAATGAGGACAAATTAGATTTTTTAGTAGTAGTTTCTTCTTATACATTATTAGTAGATTAGTAGATTTATTTTATGCGTGTATTTATCTTTTTTGTAAAAAAAATTATTGGTTTTCTTTTGTTTCTATATTTATGCATAGATTTGTATATAATATTTTTATTTTATTCTTTCTATACTTTTTCTATATTTCTTTAGTGAAATTACAATGAAGGATACACAATTTAGAATATTATCCTATTTTTATGAATAAATTCAATTATAATCGTTATTTTATTTTTTTGTTCTTATATGTTATGCATAGATTCATGTATAATTGTTATATTGTATATATTTTATTTTTCCTATAATTGTTTTAGTGAAATTATAAAAATAACTATAAAATTTAGAATATTATCTTATTTTTTATGTATAGATTCGTATTATTTTTTTTGTATTTATCTTATTATTTCTAAATATTTTCTATAATTTATTTGGTGAATTACAACGAAGGATATAAAGTTTATAATATTATTAAACTATATAAGGAAAGAATAGTAAACTTAGTAGTAATCAACATTATTATATTGAAATAAATAAATTAAAAGTATATAAAATCAAATGAATAAAAATAGTTGTCATTTATCGTGAAATACACTAATACCAATCAATATTTTTTTCCCTTAAAAATAGGATTTAACATTGAGAAATTAAGATATATACTTAAAAAATATATCTAAAAAACGCTCACAAAGAGAACTTTTTTTAACAATGCAATAAGGATATACATGAAAAAGACATAACAATTGAATTTGTGTTTTTTTTTACAAGATATGCATCCAATAAAAAAAAAATAGTTGACTTAAAAATAGATCTAATTTTTTGTTGATTAAATTAATAATGATTTATTTTAATTAAAAATAAGTACAAATACGTAGTAATAGATATATATTTCGTTACGAATATGGTTTGAAAATTAGCAGTATAGATATACTTTTTTCATGGAAGCAATAAGGATATACTTGAAAAATACATAACAATTTTTTTACAAGATATGCGTCGAATAAAATATAATAAGTAAATATTGTCTAAAAAATAGGTATCATTTAAGTTCATATTATAAGACCATGTACAATGGCAAAAAACATTCAACACTCTACTTTTCCACTTTTTACACTTCACATCATCTTCTCTCCCTTCCACCTAATAATTCAATACCCCATTCAATTTTTACCCTCTCCAATAGTTTTTTCATTCAACACCCTACCCCACCACCTTCTCTACCCCACCACTTTTTATTTCATATTCTTATTTAAATTTAAATTTTTGTTTTTTATGATTAGAAAATTATAATTATCGATTAAAATTAAATTAAAATTAAATTAAAATAATAAACACTTAACAAGATTAAGATAGTGAAAAACTTGATTTTTTTTCTGTGTCCAAATCAAATGAACCAAGTCTCTATTTATAGAGAAAAAAATTACGAATTTTGGTGAAAAAAGAAAAAAATAAAAAATTAATTTGCATTGAAATAATTGAGTTCAAAGATAAGATGAGGTAAAAATCTCGTGAGCCAATCAGAAGCTGCCACCTGCCCCCACAGCCTTCTCTCTCCGCGTCATTCAACATGTTAACTGAATTCATCTTCTCTTTAAATTCAACATGTTACTCCAATGGTCAATTTTCATTCAACAGCCAGTCAACACCCATTAAACACCCTCATTGCACTTGGTCTAAGCTCTAATTCTATAAGCACATGTATAAGCTATTTATCCAAACGGGCCCTAAATACTTACTACTATAAATAATCACACATTATCAACATTTCCATTGTATAATTGAATTGAATGATTGAACCCGTGCGAGCACGGGTAAAAAGTCTAGTTATGATAAAAAAAAATACACTATGCCTAGACAAGTTAGCGATAAACATAAAATATTCTCCCTATCCTTTGAATTATCTAGAATACCTTTCAACAATATCCCATTTTCTTTTAAAGAAGAGAGGATGAAATCCGTCGGGTCCTGGAGACTTGTAACTTTTCATACTGAATAAAGTTTTATGAGAGGTAACAATAGAGCCAATATGCTCAAAGTCTCCTTCTCTAATGGCGGAAATGTAGAAATAGTTGTGAAGCTTGAATTGTTCAGCCCCTGGCTTGTGTAGAGACTATTATAACAATTCACAACATGTTGTTTCAACGTATCTTCATCATAGATTCAACTATCATCATTTTCTTGAAGAGCCCCAATTTTGTAATTGGGTAACCATATATGGGAGAATTGGTATGTGTTAAATGTTGCCGCATAGAATTTTCTCTTTATTGCAAAAACAAATTTTTACTAAACAACATTTTCCTTAATCAAACCTCAAAAATCACATGAATTGAATCATTATCCATAGCGGGTTCGGATATGCTCCATTAGCTTATCCTCTATTACTCTCCATTACCTTGCCTAGATTACACGCACCGTTCTACCTTACCCCCTCATTTCCAAATTATTATCTTTCTTCTTTGCAAACTGCAACACATTCACAGCTCCCACTTCGTCTACTAAAGTCTAAATGTGTCTTTTCAAAACATAAAGAAAAAGAAATTATATGTGAGAGGTAAAAGGGCCAAATTTGTGTTTGGTGAGGTAAAGGAGCTAAACCCATGTCTCAATTGGCCATTCTTACTAATTAATAATTTAGTCCCTTTTAAAACTGAAATTATGTGTTGTACCCAGATGAAAAAAGGACACGGTGTGTATATGGTACAGTAATATGGGAGTTAAAGAACAAGATTAATTTTTCGGTGGTGTAAAATTTTCGCACACGCACGCAGAGCATCCATGGCGGCGCCAAACTGGTCTGAACTCCCATGCGAGCTTCTCAATCTGATATCACAACACTTCGACATCGAAATCGATCTCATTCGTTTCCGATCAGTTTGTTCCAATTGGCACTCTTCCTCCATCCCAAATCACCATCAGTGACGGAGCCAGAAACTTTAGGTTGTGGGGGCGATAGAGTTAAACACGAAAAAAATTTTAAATATGACACTTGAACAAAGCTAAAAAACACATCTACTCCTCTTGCGGATAGAGTGAAGTTTATATAGCGGTTGTTAATGGGTTATATAGGAAGAAAAAAAAAGTTAAAAAATAGAACAACCTAATGGTAACATTTTCTTTTGATTTATAGAATACTCCAATTTTATATACAAATAACTTTTCACTTTTTAAATTCACTTGATAGATGATTTATCTAATCTATACATCAGCGATTGAAAAATTGGTTAAATACGAGACCGAAGATGCTATGAAATTGAAGGAAGTATATGTAAATGATAAAGAATTGATGATTATATTTTAAATTTAGATGTTAACGATTGTCTCTCGGGCACTAGTTAAAGAATTAAACATAGTAAAAATATCTTCAAATTATTAAAATTAGTAAAAGGTTCTATTTTTAATATAATATTTACTTTTTTTTAGTTTCTTTCTTTTGATTTATAGAATACTCCAATTTTATATACAAATAACTTTTCACTTTTTAAATTCACTTGATAGATGATTTATCTAATCTATACATCAGCGATTGAAAAATTGGTTAAATACGAGACCGAAGATGCTATGAAATTGAAGGAAGTATATGTAAATGATAAAGAATTGATGATTATATTTTAAATTTAGATGTTAACGATTGTCTCTCGGGCACTAGTTAAAGAATTAAACATAGTAAAAATATCTTCAAATTATTAAAATTAGTAAAAGGTTCTATTTTTAATATAATATTTACTTTTTTTTAGTTTCTTAACTAATGTTGGAGAGTGATATTAATTAGGATAACCCTTTAAATTTTAATCATTTAAAATTATATATGGGAGATATTGATGGCAGTAGTATGTTGAACTAGGATGCAAGTTGCATATTTGGCAAAGTGTGCAGGTTGTGTGGGCTATTAGCATAGTATATACATAGCAATTTCAAAAAATATTGTGCAGGCACATGCCCCCAATGTCATGGCTGTAGCTCCGTCCCTGCTGAACATACTAGTTTTTTCTTTTGAAAACTAAAGTATCTATGCAAATAGTAATTGACAAAACTCTTGCATTCTAACTTGATACAAGTGCAACCCTAAAACAAATACACCTAAAGGGGCAACTGATCTTATTGAAATTTCTATTAACTTACACTAGCCGAAAGCAATGGCAATGTAGATTGAATCAAATTACTCAATCTGCCTTTCAACCTGCTAACAGTATTCCTCAGTGTTTTACATTCCATGTCAATATGGAACTCATTGGCCTGTAGCAAGTGGAGCTGCCTTTCCAGATACCTATTAAGACTAGAAGCGGCAACGTTAATGAGACTGAGTGACTCGCTAGTGTGCATAAGTTTTGTGACAATAAATCCAGCTAGAACATGTTGATCAGCCTTCACAAGTTCCGAAATGAAGTTAGGGAAAAGGATATTTCTGAAAAACTGATTCTCATGATCCTCATTATTGGTAATTCCTCTACTTGATATCAGAGCTTGTTGACATCGGTTGGATAAGTTTCCAAGCATATAGCAGAGATAAGAGAAAGTAGTGCCATAGGTAGAATCGGACACTATAGAAGTGAGAATCCCAGAAGATAAAATTAGAATTAATAACTCGCAATCCCTGCTCCTTGTTTGAGGGATACCCTGTCTTACGCTATCCTCAACAGCCCCCAGGCACTGTAACTGTAATGTTTTGTACGGTAACATGAGTGCCATCTTCAAAGCCAGAAAGCAATCCATGCTCAATGCTATCTCATTTAAGCTCTTGGCATCATCTTCATCAAGTAACATACCATTAGGTTTTGATGATGATTGATCAATCAGTCTCAGCACATCACTAAACCTCGACAGGCTTATGAATTTTCTTAAAATCTCTGCCCAACACACATGTAAAGGGTGAACAGAAACAGAGTCCACAATCTTTTCTTTCTCAGGTTTGTCTACTTCCTCCAGACTTTCCCATCCTTCGTCCCAATCATCATTGTTCCAGTCATTTCCTCCATCAGATTGTTCAGTAGTGATTTCTCTGTCTTTCCCCATGGTGAAAAGTCCCTCCCACTCTTCCAATATAGAAACCAAGGCATCAAAGTGGAGATCTTCAATAGCTTCTCCACACAGCCTCAAAAAGCAAGAAACGGCTGTGTCTACATTCAATAGGTCATCAGGGGTAATTTCTATGCTAGGAGATATTGATGTCACAAGCTGAGATGATTTAAGGGCAACCAAAGTATTTGTAAACCTACTAGAAGAATCTTTGTGATCTGGTGACTGCTTGTCAACACCAGTCTCACTCTTTCTACTAGCATAAAGCAATTCATCCCATTCTTCCCACGGTTGGAGATTGGCAAGTATTTCTGTAGAGAAACCCTTAATACTCTTACCTGAGATAAATTGCATAAGCTCTAGCACATAAACTCTAATGGAACTTGGCAACTGTAAATTGTCAGAGAACTGGACCATTTTCTCCCAAATTGCATGTCTAACACATTGCAAAACTTTTAAGTCACCTTCTAGCTTGCTTAAAGATGACAATATATGATACAGGTTCTGGCTGTCATGGGATCCATTGACCAATTCTTGCAGAACAGCTTCGAGAATATCTAAATAGAAATGAGGAAGATCCTGGGAACCTGTGCCACAGTCAGAAGCTAGTCCAGTTTCCGATGAAGCAACAGAAAATACCTCTGAGATGGAACCAAACCCACAACCAGAAAAAACCATAGCTCTGGAGAAATTATAAATTTCAACAGAGCAATCACCACTTAAGCCACAGTTGACATAGCCATATATGCTGCCCCATCCCTGACTAGGGGAGATGATATCCTCCATCACCAATTTCATAAATACTTTTAGACAACTCGTTAAACATTGTGGGTTAAAGCTAATAGTTTCTCCTGAATTTTCCTCCAATGAAATTTCCTTCATATCATCTGTCAATCTCATCCAAAAGTTCAAAAGAAGAATAAGGCACTCTTGCCAAGTTGAATTGTCAGGTATGAATCCATATGAACTATGGAGAGGCAAAATCACAGTGAGGTACTGCTTCATGAACGTCAAAGCATCCGACTTGCTCAAAAGTCTAATATACTTTCGGCATGAATCATAGCTCTGCTCTAGCTTCCTTAAAAAGCCTTGAAGGTATTCAGGAGTTTTACTACTAGAATCAATTGTAGCTTTAGTCTCCAAAGCACTCAGCGAACTCAGGATGAAATGCTTGTAGACATCCTGCCATGACATGAAACCCTCAGGTAATGAATTGCCATAAAAATTGACAAAAGCCTGTATCATTTTTGACAATGCAGACAAACTACTTTCCTCAATACATGCGTAGACTTCATCACTAAAGCAATCGAAGTTCAAACCACGCAACCCAGCTATATTTTTGAAGTTCAGGTTATTGATAAAGGAAACATTTTTGCATTCTTGCTCAACGACCTTGTAATAATGAGCAAACCTTATATTGGCATTTCCATGATCAGGCTGTGGTATTGGCGATAAATCTTTGGTATTTTCAAGCTGCAAGTAGCACTCTGACAACAGACCATACACATATGCAAGGCGAAGTTTATTGCACCCATTGATTACAGGATAAACCTTTGTTGTGATGGTTTCAATGGTTTTACCATTGCCAGTTATTTCTCCTTTATAACCTGCAACTTCAGCTGTAATATCATCATTCGTCCAAACTTCAGAAACAAGGACAACACTTAGGAAATGCAATAGGACCTGCACATAAACAAAGAAGTAATGAGGTTAAGCATTTTACCCGAATAAATTTGTTGAGTTAAAGGTACAAGCAGTTACACATGGACCTGAAAATAACTTGTACAAGTACAACTCAATACCCTTTCATGCGAAATCTTGTTTATTATGAAACATTGACAAGATACATATCTATAATTACTTCATACAAAAAAATAATGCTACATGACACTGAAAATTCCAGTGAGACTAGAAAGGCCAAGTACAGAACTTTGATAGCATTGTCAATGAGCCAAGGAACTAAAAGATAAATGGCTTGATCTAAATAAAAACATTTTGCTTTATGTTTCAAACAAGTTCATGCAAATGCTCATACCTCAGTACTTTTCAAGTCATAAGTATCAGCCAATCTTAAAATGTCCTTCAAAATGTGTCTTTTTTCTAACTTTACAGACTCAACGAGCGAGATAACAACATTCTCAATGTAGATGGAGTCCCTGGACAAAAAGCGCTCTGTTTCAACCCCAGGAATTATTTTCTGTAGAGCTCTGGAATGCTCAGTGAGTCTCTTTTGCTCTTCTAACTTCAGTTTCCACTCTCTCCAAAATGAAGACTGTGCCTTGCCAAGTTTATCTATATCATCTGGGCAAAAATCAAACAATGTCTTAGTTGGTATGATCAAACCCACAATCAATACAAGCATGATAAACAAATAACATTTCAAATAGACACAGCATACATAAGGGAAAAATATGCAACCTAGGAATCAATAGCTTAATTAATGTACAAGGAGAAGAAAGTACCAGAGCTGGGTGATGTATGTTTTTCCTTGAACCTCCTCTTCAGTAGCTCCTTTCGCTGAACAGGGTCAGTACCCGCTCCAGAGTTGTGTAGCAAGCTGTATGCCATCCCAACATTCATAATACTACAAATTTCTTGGTAGTCTTTTCTTATTTTGAGCTGTTCTTCTATAATTTCTACCCCATTAAAAGCATCCACAAGATTCAGAAGATAGGAGCACCCCGTTATATCTTCCTCTTCAGTGACTGGAGGTTCCATCACGGATCTTGCTAGAGAGGCGATCAGGTTGTCTCTTGGAGCAAATCCATTTCTAGCCAACCAGGACAAAATGGTCACCACAGCCTGTGCTCTGATATTTAAATACTGCTTTCCAGTACTCAACTTTTCATTAAGATGTCTTTTCCTACTCAATTCAATCAACCAAGGGAGTTGTAAAGCAGCAAAAGACAGAACTTTACCATTTTCAGTCAAGCCTGATGCCCAGTCAGTTAGATTTCCCACAGCCAAGGGTTTAGCAACAACGGAAAGCATTTCTTTCATTTTCTCAAGATGAACATCCTGATTGTCAGTGCTATTGCCATCAAACTCTTGAAAACGCATGTTTCTATCTAGTATCTTTTGAAAACTTTGATTTTGAAGTGATTCTGCAGTTGAGCCCTGCACTGAAAAATTTGAAGGATTTGTCCCAGTTGACACGATTAATGTTTCACACTGGCCTTGTATATCCAAGTCTTTCCATGCATGGAGAAGCTCCCCAATGGATTCCTCATCACAGTGGCTCAAGGCAAACCCTAATAGCTGCTTTCGAGAATCCACGTCCATATTGTCAAGGGCGGGACCTCTTGCAATGGCAGCACATAAATCCCATATGTTACCATGTCCTTTTCTGGCCAAAACAAGGCAAAGATCAAATGCCAATTGTAAATCACCAGAAACTGCAGCTTCTCTAGCAATAGCTTCTTCAACAGCTGATACGTCATCAGCAGACCTCAAGCCAAGAAGTCTGGCAACCTCAATAAGTTCATCAACATGAAAATATGCTCCAGTTTGATTTGTGATTGCCATTTTTACAATTTCCATAGGATCTTTTATTTGCCTGAATTGCATGGGCAGAACATTCACCCCAAGGTTTGGAAGCTTAACTGTAAGTGCGTCAATAATATCTGCCTCTGCCTTCACATTTCCACTACTTGGATATAGATTAAGACATTCTTTAGCTTTCCAGATCTGCAGCCAAACATAGCAACATAATCAATATCTGTTAACATGAAGAAGGATGCATTTGCCACGGGAAAAAAAATCAAATATTAGATGCTGTATTTAGTAAGCTGATACACCCAATCTTACCTCAGAACAAGAAAGACTTGAAGCTGAGAAAAAGTACTCCCTAGCTGCTTGAATGACAAGGTTTTCTGCCTTCTCTGATGCCAAAGAAACAGAACTTGTACCCTTCAAGTAATTACGTGCAAGAGAAAACTTCCCAGCTTTAAGCAGTCCTCTGCAAAATTCAATCAAAATATATTCCAGGTCCAGAAAAGGAAATGCCTTTTCCCTTAAGTACTGCATATCACGCCACATGCTGGCCCATTCACTATCTGATCGGCCGGGCTGACGGCGAATAAATTTAGAAAGAATAAGGCGAATAATCTGTTTCACGCCCTTTTCATCTGATTGAGCCCCTAGGAAAAAGTTTAATGGCTTTGGGACCTGCATAGAACGAAAAGGTAACATAGTAAACATTAGCCTGGCTAAAAAGCAATAACAGGAATTTCAGAATCATATTGCTAAATAGCAGAGGAGGAAAACAATGTAAAACAAAAATAGTGCAATCCAAATTATGGTGATACATTGTAAGTACGGTTACTTTCATTTCCACCATTTAGAAACAGAATTTTTTTATCAAGTTCATCTTTAAGTACAAGAAATACATTGTATCTTTCATTTCCACCATTAAATTGAAAGACTTAGAGATCCCCTTCATGAATAACTTAAGACATACAAGTTTGATTGTCACAGAGAGGAAACTACCAACCTGGTAAAATGCCAAAAGTCTCCCTGCTTCAATATGACCTTCAGCAACTCTAAGTCTTCTCTCAAGGCTCTCAGCTTGAACTGCACCATCTGCCCAATAATACATATTTTAGTGTACTCAAACAGATTGATAGAAAACGCGACTGAAATCAACAATATCCTCGAGAATTTACTCAACGCATGCAAATACACATAAACAAGCTGCATCGATCTTTGGCAATTGGGATTCAAATTATGCACACTCCAGCTCAACAACACAGTTACACAGGTATATCTGAAGGTTTAGCATTGAAGGCCAGACTCACTAGAAGACATTTTTTCAGTTGATATAGAAGGGTAGAACACGAAGGTTGGATGTGAGGAAGTGATCAATTAGCATTTTCCCAGTAGCCATCAGGTGAAGTAACATTTTGATCAAGGGTGTTATGTAATAATAATGAGTAAAAAAATTACTAGAATCTGAAATGAAGGTGTTGGCAAACAAATACAATGGATGTACTAGTGAAGAAACATCTTAATGAACATGCGGATAACAATGTTCGCTTAATGGGTTTACAATATATTGAATATACTAATCACTTGTCTGATGAATTCTTCAAAACTGGAATACTTTAAACCACGAATTCCAATTACTTATAAATCAAATCACATTCGTCCCGTGAGCTTAGCTCAATTGGTAGGACTTTTCATTATATATCTAGGGGACCGGGATTCGAACCTCGCTCATCCCACTTATCCACCTTAAGGGTGGAATTTCTAGCCACTAGGCTATTTGACTAAAAAAATAAAAAATCAAATCACATTCCTAACTAAGTTTGTTGATGCAAATATATTGTGCAGACAATATCCCCAACCAAATATGACAAATAGCTACATATATATGCAGCCACTGATCTGAATGCATCTGTTGACAAAACTACACTTCATCGAAAAAAATTCCAAGGTAGAACTAAGCTTTGAGAAATCACCCGCAGACCTCCTACCTCGAGAATTTTTTTTGTTTGTTCCTGAAATTCCCCCAAGATTATGAATGATGAATTGTTTGTTACAAATATGATGATGCCCTCTTAAATTTTAATGTTTTCTCAAACCTCCCAGCTTATAGTTTTTCCCCTGTGATGTTTCTTTTTTCAACTATATAGTGAAGCTCTGGAATGTTAACAAGCGCAATAAAGTATAAACCACCCCCAAGAAATTACTTAAATTACATCATCACATTGTTGTTAAGATATGTTAGAATAAACATGAAGCCAAACTCACCATGCATTTGAGGAAGCTTAGATAGTATGGCTGCCATGATGCTCCACCTATCTGTAACTGTGCACAAATATATGCATTGCAAAGCACAATCAACAGCTTCAACCTCAGTTTCAAAATAGACATTGCTTTGGAAGTTTCTGCACCCTTCTTCAATTACCACCAAGCACATGTCCAATTTATTCTGCAAAGCCATCTCTTTTAACCATCTCACTAGAAATGATTCCTCTATATTTTGATTTGTAGAATGGGTCAAATCTCCAACTAAGGACACCCTGTGAAACTTTTCGCGCATAAATGGAATAGCTCTGTTGTGTAATCTTTCAGTTACACTTTCCTCCTTGACTCCCTTAAGCATAAATTTAAATTTTTCATAGTCTGGTAAATCTCCCCACATGACAAGACTCATATTGAAGCCTGTTTCGCTATCATTGTCATCAGAGTAAATAACTTGATGCAGGTATAAGACATCCTGATGGAACTGCTGCAACTCAGATATGCCTTTGCGAAGAGCAAACTCAAGTAGACTAAGGCAATTATCCAGCTGCCCACTAAAATCATCCATAGCTCTAGCTCTATCCATATACCATTTTGACAGCTCATCAATTGATGGCCAAAGAAGTCCAAGAAAAAGCTTAACTAGAGGCTCCGTTTTGACTTGGATTTGAATGTCGTGGTTTTTAACTGACGTATTAATAAAGTTCGCCATCTTCTTGCATTCAACCCAATCATCTTGCCTCACGGAAACACCAGAAGGAAAAGATTTCCCAGGAAGAAGCTGCCCATACATTTGGACAGGAACTGTTTCAGGGATGGAAGCTAAAACTTCCAAAACAAAGGGAGACAAAGAATATGGATGACGCTTGAAAAGCAGGTTCAATGCACCAATTTTTCCACTTTCTGCAAGTGCTACAGCAGCTTCATTAATAGGCATGATACGGAATTTGCTGTATTCCTGCACAGAAAACCTGCAGAAAACTGTGTCAGTGAACTCTGAGTCAGTGAAAAAACTATCAGAATTATTGAACAATTGTGAATTTTCAAAACCATATCATTTGTAGCCATTTAGGGAATATGTGTATGCCTGTAAGCCTTGCTCAAAAGCTATGCTACACCAAAAAAAAATGACAGAATTGCTAGTTTCAATTATTACAATCACAACCATGAAGTTTCAAGAATATTTTATCCTTAAGATTTAAAAATACATAAAATATGTCAACATTTAATGTATTTGAAGATTTTCTTGTGTATGTCTCTACATGTAGTAAAAACAAAATGAGTAAATAGATGATGGTGTATTTGTCCTGCTTGACCACTTGTTCAATACTCAAATTATGGAAGGGGGTCGTGAAATAAACTTATCCAATAAATGCTACTTATCTTGCTGGTGACAACATGAGAGATTTGAAAAATCAATAATGCATATTATAATGAAGTCGACGTGAAACTAAAACCAATAAAAGTCAGAAAAGTGAGGAACCACAAGAATCAAGTAAAAATGAAGTGATACAAAGCCTACTTTAAGTACCATGTGAGCTATTTACTCTGATCTGAGTTATGTGGTGCTAGTTTTAAATTGGTTCCTAATCTCGTCTTACATTGAAGCTTTTGTGTCTCACTTGAACTCTAGTTTCAATTTTTTGGTCAAAGCTAAATGTGCTGCATGTCCTTGGACCAATTGTGATTATTATCTTCAATGATTATGATAGAAGTAAAACTAAAGAGGGAACAGTTTAGTACTGATTTGCAATCCATGCTCAACAATATGATGCATATGGTTGGATGATATCTCTCATATCTTTAAGATTTTTTTTTTTTGACAAAATTGAGTATGTTTAAGTATGTTTTTACGGTGTAGGAACTGGGACAAGATTGAGTTCATGGCTTCCATCTATGCACTGCAGTTTTTATAAGGTTTCCCAAAGAATATATTGGGGTATTGGGACACTTTGCTTGAATGATGTTCTCTTTATTTTTCTTTGTTGAATGATGTTCTCTTATTTTTCATTGTAGTTTTGTATTTTTATTTTTGTCTAAAAGGATTTCTTATTCTCCAACTCGTAATTTCTTCTCTTTGACTTACCGATGATTCCTTTTTAAACAAAAAATATATTATAACAAATTTAAATATCACAGCGAAAGCATAGAAAACATGTAGTTTATGCTATCGAAATTGATATCTAGAATTCTCAGGATACCTGCCCATGTTTATTCCAAGAAATGTTTCCAGCCTGTCCCTAAATTGAAGAATTTGAAGTCTGGCCAAGCGAACATCCCATACTTGACTAGAATCATCATCATCTACTTCTGAGAATCTATGATGGTCTGTGATGCGTAGACCATAAGCCAGTAAAGCTTTCATGGCATCTTCTGTTGGCCCAACTCTATGAACACATTCAGAAAGTACAAAATTTGTATCCTTAATATTTGCCAAAAATATATTAATTTCATTTACTCCTTGACTAGAATTCAACCATTGTGACTTCAGAACTTCATCCTTATCCAATCCATGACTATCAGCAAACTCCAGAGCAGCTTGATAATTTCTCTTCCTAATCAGTATACCATACATTTCAAGGACAGATTTCTCAGAAAATGAAACAAGGAACCAGAGCAACCTAGAAAGGTGAAATTGTTTAAGCTTGTCTTCAACAATCCACTCTGTCTGATGTAACTCCTCTGACAATCCAACATCAGAAGGACTGGATATTTCTTTGGATGATAAACTTGCTAAAAGAAAAAGATAGCCCCTACATTTTTGTGCGCTTCCCAGAGCAGGGAAAAAATACACAGGATCCTCTTCCTGAACCTTTGAACCATTTAGAATGTCTATCAACATAACCACACCAGACCTATCTACAACGGCAATGATATTGTCACACCACCAAGTAAAATCCATAAAACCCACAAAAGATTTACTACCCCCATTCGATAAATTATCAGACATCGATGAATCATCCCTCTCACCCAATACAAACCGTGAGAGTGAAAAGCCTTCTTTCTCCAGCTTGAAAATATGCAAGCATCCTGTCAAATCCAGAGTAGCAATGAATGTAGCTTGGGGTGAGATTAGCAACTTTGGATATACTAGCTGACCTCTATAACCTTTTGGCTTTAAATACAATCCCTCAAACTGCAAAGAGAATACCTTCTCCAGTTCTGTGCTCGAATTTTTATGCCAAAGAGAAAGATGGCAAGCTCCTAGAAGATATATACAAAACTAGTTAGCAAAGAACTTGGACAAACAATATTTAGCAGATAAATGTCTTGTGAGCTCTACAGTCTATTCTGCATGTTCTAATAATAAGTTATTTGACAAAAGATTAGAGAATAATACAAGAGGTACAAAAGAAAAGGATAAGGTGAGTTTGAAATTTGAATTGCGATCACATAATACTAGTTCACTAATGAATTACTCCTTGTCAGTGATCAAAATAAAAATAAAAATTTCCATGGTTTATATAAGACATGAAATCAGTGAAGATGACCAATCGAAATACTACCATAGCTTACACAAAAGTCCACAAGAAATAGTCTGTTTTCAAATAAACAAAAGAGGGGGGAAAAATGATTTTCACGTTTAGAGTATCTACATACATTTAGTTAGCTTATTATTAATGGAAAATTGAAAGATGAAAAACTTCACAAAAAGAAGAGCTAATACGCCTCAAGTTTTTTAGCTGCTTAAAGACAAACTGCTGATTACTTCACTTAAAAACAAACTGCTGACATGTAAAATAAAAAATCCTAGTCATGCAGCTGAAAGATAAAAATAAGGACTACATAGTATATCTTTCTGAAAAGTTAATGTCAGATGCAGAAAAGACAAACAAAAGAAATTATATAATCATAAAAGTGTTATTGAAACTTCAAGCAGAGCATGGAGACAGCAGTCAGCTTAAAGCGAGCAATTCAAGCTAAAGGTTCCTGATGGTACAAGAACTTTATTTTGTTTTCTACAATATTTATCATAACATTTTATCTTATACAAAAGGGGAATTCCTTTCAGCACCAATCTAGTAGTCTTTGCATCTTATTAGTGAAATTGAATACTTGAAATTCAACTGATCCGGTATTTTCTTCATTTTTTTTTTGTGAAATAATAGGTATAAATGAATTTTATCATAAAATGAAAGCTTTTCTCTCCCCCTCCTTTTTGATAGATATTTTTAGTGATCAGTAACAGTAATAACACTCATTTTGAATTTTGATATAAAATTCTCTTAATTTACTTAACAATTCTGAATTTTTTTTTTTTTCAAATTCATTATTATATATTAACTATATATATAGTTAATGAATGGAATTCAGATAGACATACAAATACTATAGTTATGGATTCTATTGGCTTGTATATTTCAAAAAAAAAATAATGAACTGGTTAAGCTCCATGCAACCCCAAAAAAGAGCTTATATCTATTGTCGGTGTATTACACTATGTACGTCTTGAATTCAGAACCAACACTTGTATAACTTAGCAAATAATTGAGAAAATAACCCAAAAACATACATACCAGACTTCGTGTGAACAGCCACAGAAAGGTTAAGTTCACGGTGGTGGTCAAAGCAGAAAACATTGTTGTGGAGATGACTCCTGTTATTACAAATGTACTTAGGAAAGGTGGCGAGACCTTGTCCATAACTGATCTCAATTTGTTGAAGTGAACCATCTGATGTAATGACAGTGAACCTACACCTCAAACAAATGCCAAACTTCAAATGTATACTATCTTTCCATTTAAGAAGTAATTCCTAACAATATTTTAAGCTGTGTAAGTAAGTTTACCAAATTATGACAGCAATGACATATTTTCAAGATCACTTACATACTAATCACGTCTCAAATATTCGATATAGCATACCAAAATCATAAGAGGCAGAGAAAGGAAAATTACTTACGAATAAGACTCGTGCATCTCAGAGTCATTATCAGAATATAAACCAACAATTGGCGAAGATATTTTCGAATGCTTCTTTGCAATTTCTGCCACAACTTCACCATTGAATTTGATAAAATATAGAGTATCAGAATCGTCAGCAACTCCAAGAATTTCATCATCCTCGGACCAAGCTCCCACACTAAATGTACCCAAATCAGAACCTAACAAACCAATTCATCATCAGAATCAAATTGCGTCTATTTTCACATTCTAAATTCTAAATAAATATTGTTCAATCTAATCACATGCAAGCATTCCAAAAAAGATCTTACTGTTGAAAATTGCATATGATTGCTGATAATCATCCTCTTTACTCAAAATCGTAATTCGATTTCCAGCTGCAACTGCAACGTATTTAGCCGTAGGTGAAACAAAAAGCGACACTAATTTTCTGAGTCTCTTTGGTTCATTATATTCAGTCCATTTCTCCTTGAGTTGACTCACACCTTCATCACAGCATGAACAATAGATGAATTGGATCCAAATCCAAATAAACATTAATCGGAATCAGTGAAATAACATAATCGAATTTGTAAAACCTACCTCGAACTGAGAGCAGAGAAAGTAAACTTCCTTTGGAATCTTCATTTGTCTGAAATCAACGATGAATTGATCAAGGAAATGTGAATGAGAATTGAAAGAGGAAATTGAAGAAACCCTGACCTGGTGTTGTTGTTGAAATTGGTGTTGAGGAGGATAATTGGAAGCGTGACGACGCGTCTCATAAAGCGGAACCTCCATGTGAGAACCGTTACTCTGTATCTTCTCCAAAAACTGCACTGCACGGCATTCGAGGATTCTGATCCTCTCCTGTATGTTGTTTCCTGTGGCCTATTCTATGCTAATCTCAGCCTTTGAATTAATCTAATGGCTGAAAGGAGATCAAAATCTTCGTACTGTACCACCACCGGTTCTCCGCCGCCTCAACAACTCGTTGCCCACGGCAATGCCGATGATTTCAGAAATATCGTTCAACGGCGATGGAAGTAAGTCGTAAGGGTTCAACAAAAGGTCGGTGTCTGGTCGTAACTGCGGTCACTGGCTTTTGCACGAAATTCCGAAGAAAAAAACAAAATTTAATACCACCTTCGATCTACGGTTGAGTTTTGATTAAATGAATGAGGGTTTGGGTTTGGAGGAAGAAGATGAGTCCTGAGTTTTCTATGTTTATTAAAAACAAATTGATTTACAAATTTTTAATCTTAGCCGTTGAGACTTTTAATTGCCATGTATCGTTGATCTATTAAGAAAACTATAAACTGAGGATATATAGAAATGGAGCAGATCCAAACTCAGTGAATTGTACTTCGGTTCGTTTTCATGGGGGTTCTTGAGTCGTTGGGGGATTTTTTTACCAAACAGTCCCTTATTTTGTTAATTATTCCCGTAGTGCCCCCCTTTTGAGAAAAAATCCCGTAGTGCCCCCCTTTACCCCCCAATACCCTCCCTTTTCAGACACAAACTGGCACACGCAGGATGGAGCCATTCCCAACGGCGCCATTTGACCTGGGATGGAGCCAGTCAAAGTGGCGCCAACTGCCACATGTCAGCATGCGTCAGCTGTTGTCCCCTGCATGCACAACACTGCTTTTTCCTTTTCTTTTTTTTTTTCGTTTTTAATATTAAATTTTTGTTTTTTTCAACTATCAACTCCTTCTATAAATACCACACTCTATACTTTCATTTTTCACTCACAAACTTCATTTTTTTTTTTCATCTCTCTAATTTTTTCACCCTCTATTTATTTTATCACAAATGGCCTGGCAATAAATAAATTTAATTTACGATAAAAAATTTATAATAACAGAAAATTAGATGATAAAAAATAGAAATATTATATGTGAACCAGTGCCACACGGTGGAGGATAACCTTGTCGATGTCCTAGTCCATATTGTTGTTGATTCTCCTCCTCCGGTTGAGGCCTAGTCACCTCCAAGTCCATAAAATTATGCACTCGTGTCGGTTGATTATATTGAACCGCAGCCGATGACGAACCTTGACCACCAAGATCATGCGGTGAACTTTGTAAATACTCAGCCCATGATCCAAACATAAGATTGTTGAACATATCTTGGGAGACTTCTTGGGTTGGTTGGGGTTGTGTGGGTTGGTAGGGAGTTGTGTCTTGGATGTGTGCGTAATGTTCATTAAAACGCTGAGTTCCGGGTGAGTCGAAGTTGATAAAATAAATAGAGGGTGAAAAAATTAGAGAGATGAAAAAAAAAATGAAGTTTGTGAGTGAAAAATGAAAGTATAGAGTGTGGTATTTATAGAAGGAGTTGATAGTTGAAAAAAACAAAAATTTAATATTAAAAACGAAAAAAAAAAAAAAAAAAAGAAGGAAAAAGCAGTGTTGTGCATGCAGGGGACAACAGCTGACGCATGCTGACATGTGGCAGTTGGCGCCACTTTGACTGGCTCCATCCCAGGTCAAATGGCGCCGTTGGGAATGGCTCCATCCTGCGTGTGCCAGTTTGTGTCTGAAAAGGGAGGGTATTGGGGGGTAAAGGGGGGCACTACGGGATTTTTTCTCAAAAGGGGGGCACTACGGGAATAATTAACAAAATAAGGGACTGTTTGGTAAAAAAATTTCGTTGGGGATCGGGTTTTTTTGAAGTATATATTATTTTTGATAAATAGTTGCAGAATCTGGAAATACGTTTATACATTAAGAAAATGATACATTTTTTTTAATTAAACAAATATATTACAATTTACAAATATTAAGAAAACAATACATAAATAGTCGCATATAATTATTGGAAATTGAAAAGGAAATTAATAAAAAGGTAGCATGAAGTAGGCTAAATGAGCTAGAAATAAATTACATACTCTCTCCGTCCCTTTTTCTAAGAGCTGGTTTGACAAAAAATTTATCCCTTTTTATAAGATCTCTTTACAATTATCAATGACATTAATTATTTTTTTCCAAACTTACCCTTATTTACTTTGCATAGTTTTTTTAATAGCATTAAATTCTCTATTGTTTGATACATAGCACTACAATTAATTGTAAGGGTAAATATGTAAAATCAATATAATTTGTCAATCAATTTAATATTAATATTCACTTTTTTAATATCCGTATTTTGTCAAACTAGCTCCTGTAACCTTACCAAAAAAAAAAACTAGCTCCTATAAATAGGGACGGAGGGAGTAAGATTTTTAATAATAAGATTTTATTCCATAAGCGATTGTTATTCAAAACTTCTTTTTACTCATCCACTCCTCATACTTTCCTCACAAGTCACAACATGCATTTAAAAAATGAGATTAATTTTTATACATGATAAAGTGTTTTACACAACTCATAATTTTTACTCATGTATGTATGAATTTTAAAATTAGTTAAAGTTTTTTCAGTGATCATATTATGACTCCTTCAAAAATACAAGTGTACAAGAGAAGAAAAAGCAATAAAAAGTAAGGAAGAAGAAGGAAGGAGAGAGAGATTATCCATCAAAACGAAAATAGGGATAAATTAGTGAAGGAGATAAGTGATTGAAGGAGAGGATTCAATTTATGCTTAAAAATTGATTAATAATATAAATACATTATTTACTAATATGTATATGAATACTTTGCTGAAAAAATATTACTCCCTCTGATCTCGAATATGCAACAAAACAAAAAAATTGATAGTCTCAAATATAAGCAAAAATTATAACATTTATTACAATTATTTATAAATCTATAATAATTACACTGTTTTATGCGGTTTCCAACACAACTTTACTCTACTTCACAAATCCATGCAACTATTAATGTTATAAACAAACTCAAAGTAAAGTAAGAGTAAAATTGGAAATTGAATAATTTTTCTCATTATTTAATGTACTTTATCCATTTCCTTAAAGTATGTGTTTTTTTTTTTTTTGCTTACATAGAAGACTAGAGTAGTACAATATAAAATTACACAAACAAATTATAGTAACATTATAATGCATAATTCCGTCAAAAAAATACTCGTATTATATAATGCACAAGGAAATGGTGTATCAATATTACATTTAAGAAAACATGAAGGTGGTTTAGACCATGAACTTTTTTCTTTTTACAATAGAGTCAATGAAAATCGAACTCAGGGCCTTATATATTCTACCATAATTCGTTACCACTAGACTAATATTAGTGGTTTACTATGAACTTTATTTGAAGTCAATGTGTTAAGGGTTACCTTCGTTATCACTTTTGCGGACTAAATTTCATTCTTCCAAAATAGAGGTGGTCGAAACTTTAATAGAAATTGTTTGATTATGATTATCAAGAAGTTTATAAATAAATAAACTATGAGTCTTCTTCGGCTTATTTTTAGACACCAAACATTATTTATAAATGAATAAAAAACAAAACGAGATTTGTTTTTTTGTGAATAGAAGGAAAATGGGATGAATACGACAAAAATGAAGAACGCATGTTAAAATAAAATAACAATATGATACACATATAATGATTCAAAAATACTTCAATCTCTTTTTATTTTTAATTTCATTGAACTATATCTACATCATTACTAGATCACACTAATCATGTTTTTTATCGTGATATATTTACTTTTATGTGTTCAAGAACCCTAACTTCACTTCTAACTAAGACTACGATATCAAATTGAGCAGTTCAACTATTTCCCTTCGATCATTTTAACTAAATAATTTATCATACATTGCATAATTGGAAAAATAGGGGAGGAGGGAAGTCTATAGAAATCCTATGAGAATAACCCTATTATATATAGGTTAATTATACTCTTAGCTTCCTAATTAATTTTCATAAATTGCAATTTTGATCCCTAACTTTTAAAATAGCATTTTTGGTTCCTAACTTTCACAAACTTGCGATTTTATTCCCATAACCAAATCATTGCACATGTGGCAAGTGATTCACATGTCACATCAGCATATTTTGCCACGTGGACAACGACTTATATGTCTGTGGCATGTGAGTCATTGTCCACATGTTAAAATATGTTGATTTATACTGACTTGGTCAAAATTAGTGAGGGTCATCCTTTTGCAAATGGAGCTAAAGTTATGGGGCCAAAATCGAAATTGTTTTAAAAAAAATAGGGGGCAAAAGTGTTATTTTGAAAGTTAAGGGGTCAAATTTAGCAAGTTTGTAAAAATTAAGGGGCCAAAAATGCAATTTAATCTAATGTATATATTCAACTAACATGCTTAATTGGGATAATTAATTATTTTTTGTAAAGAATCTAAATCATTTTTTTTGTACGGAATCTAAATCCCTTTTGATATATATATGATTTAAATCCTTTTTTTTTTGTAAGGAATATAAATCCCTTTTGATATATATGATGATTTAATAAATGATCATTATGATTAAAAAATCTTAGTTTTTTATCTGTCATGAGAAAAATGGTGGTGGCTAAATTCCCACTGGTTGGTTAAAAGAGGTTTTGTATAATATTCTAAATGTTGTGGTTCATAACGTCCTAAGCTTGGACAGTTGATTGAAGTCACGACACCACAAGAGAGAACGGAATCTTGACAAGAGCATTGCTATTTGTTACGGAAGAATTTAAGCAAGAAAGGCAAGAATGCTTACATGTGATGCTATTAGTGGTGGGTCAAAATATAAACTCCTTGTTTTAAGGAAATCATGGGGGAGGTTTGTTGTGAAAGACTATAGCATAATTCATTCTTCTCTTTCTTGCTTTGTTTTGTCCGTAAAAAATAGCATTTTCCTTTTGACAAATATGATAACCCTCCTTCAACCTTTTACCGTTTCTGTAATACTAGCATGTTTGGTATAGATTCCAATAATAGCAATTAGCAAACATGGAATAAAATTATCCAATGCACTTTTTATCAAAGCAATATGTTAGATTTGGTCAACATTTCGTTTGATCTTCTTAAACAAAACAAGAAATTATGAGATAAACTTTTCCAAAAATTAACTCAGCGGATTTGAATGATTATATATGAGACTCAATTAGAGACGAATTATTTGGAAGATTTCGAATTCGAATAATAGTTGAAGTATTAGTCAAATCTTATTTATACATATTAACTTATAGTTAAGTCAAATTTTAGACTATCAAAGTCCCTTTCTCACACAATCATTAGACAAAAGTGATTTTAAATATATAAGACTAATTTTGTAATGTTTGAGGGTTTTTAAATTAAATACGATTATTTTTTATTCAAGAATATATTTAACTTGAAGTTGAGACTTAGAGTTTTTACCTCAATTTAATTCCCAAATTTATCTTCCTACTTATTTTTTTATATGGAAAATTTGTTCAAACATAAAAACTTTATATTTGGTTTACTTGAACTAAAATTCATTATTTTATAAACTTTATTTGTTCAATTAATCTTGCGCCTTTGCAATATGTGAAGTTTTGATGTACTAGTATTTTCTTTCTATAGTTGCAACCAACCATTATGCTTTAATTGGCCCCAATTTTTAGCTCAGTAAGGTTTGGTACTATGAGATTCCAGCCATTATAAAAGTCAACTCAAAAGTGTTGAGATTCCAACCATTATAAAAGTTGCAACCATTCTAAATTTTCCTTCTCTTTTTCATATACATATGAAAAATAATTTCTATTGAATATTAAAAATAAATTATATCAATCAAGTAATTGATTTTAAGAGGTAAATAAATTTCATCTAACATTGCATTTCAATGATCAAGTTTTATTTTTTGGGGTTAAATAATATTTTATTATTTTACTTATTTTTTATCTGACTGTTCCGATCCGACGAGCCAAACACATAATTTGTAATTAGGTATATAGTCAAAAGATGTCATCAGTCATTCTTGAAATTTTGAAATTTAAGTGTACACCACCTATCATGCATATGGGGTGCGATTTAACATGGGAAAGTATAATACTTTCCCACCATGGGAAAGTTGTTGTACAACCATTGATATAATACTTATTTTATTCAGTGGCTGTGATTGAACACAGGAAACCGTTTGTTAACTTTTTCTTTACAAAAACAACATTGTCATTCCTTATTATTTATAGGGAAATGCTTTTTGGTAAAAAAAAATTAAGGAGAAGAATTGCAAGAAGCCAAGAATAAATCCCCACCCTTGATTACATCTATAACCACCCATGTTTTCCACTAAAAAGAAGATTAAATGACATTCTCCTTTAAGATTTTGCCATGTGTTAATTCTTGCATTTTTTGAGTAAAAATTTCATGCTAAATAGCAATGCTCTTATTTATATAGATAGATATAAATACAATTCTTTGTTTATGATTTTTTTTGTTCTTGATATAGTAATGACTAATGAAGCTTGCGGTGACAAATAAGAATGAATTTTATAATTCAATCCAATTTTTTTTGTAATATTTTTATGTAATTTTTAAATTAGAGTGAAAACCTTGTTTTATTCCCTCTAATAAAAATAATAAAATCCAAAAAGCAACAAATTCTCTATAATATTCATCATCTCAAATCCAGAAAGTAAGTCCAACTTCATCATCATCTTCTCCATTCACAAATTAAAACCAAAATCTAAAGCCCTAAAACGATGGAAAAAAAAATCCCTTTAAATCAAGAACAAAAATGGTGAAGAAGAGGATGAAGAATTAGGCAAACACTAGTCCCCAGAATATGGCAAAATATCAATGTATGTAGTGTTTCAAATCTGGGATTTTGCAAATCTATTTAATTTTTATGGTTTTACCAATAGTAGAGAAAGAATCTTCTTGCTTTTCTTCTTTAATGGGATGCATTGTTTGGTGAAGATGAATTATTCATGAGAATAATACATTGAATAATTCAATTAAAATTTATAAATATTTAAGTCAAATTTATGGGATTTTTTTCCAAGGATTTTCACATTTAAACCCAACCCAGAAAATTGAGAAATTGACAGCCTTTTGCAAATTTGTTTTAGCGGCCGGTGACACTTTGGGAAAAGTGTATATAGTAACTTACTCTAACGGCAATGAAAAAAAAACTCCAGGGCAATTAATCTATCATAATGATGGAGGTGTATATAGTAACTACAAATGGGAAAAGTATTATTAAAATATTGTTTTTCAATTTCCTATTTTTTTCTTCCAACCGGTGGTAACTGCCACATGTGGGTAAAAAGGCAACTTGTGCATGGTGGGAAAGTATTCAACTTTTCCATGTTAAACTCCACCTGCATATGGTGGTTCCCCTAATTAACCCACGTGAAATACATCTTATCAAAAAGTTTTTGAAGAAAATTTTTATTTTTTAGATGATTGATATATCTAGTTTATATATAGTTTAGATAGATAAGTAATTCAATAATCTAAAATGTCAATTTTTTCTTATAATAAAAATAGATGGATTAGGACAATAAATAGTTCTAATTTACTTTGTGAATATTCATCATATCTTATGCAAATCTATAGATGTGAATTATATATATATATATATATATATATATATATGGATGGATCCGTTGACTTCAAGAGTAAGTCTTCCATTGACTTACTTCGCTTAATAACTTGATATCGGCATTATATTTCTTCAATTCAACCGTTGAATTCAAAGATCTCATTGAGTAGATCAACTCCATAAATTTTTATAAAAATTCAAAAAATATAGTTATGTATTTTAGACTATTGAAATTCAACGGTTTTTTCTAAAAGTTTTTCGTACGTTCAATTGAACTGTTCATGAAAAGTATCAAACGATTTTGAATTTTTATAAAAATTTGTAAAGTTGATCTACTCAATGAGATCTTTGAGTTCAACGGTTGAATTGAAGAAATATAATACTGATATCAAGTTATTAAGCGGAGTAAGTCAATAGAGACTTACTCCTGGAATTAACGGATCCCTCCTCGTGTGTGTATATATATATATATATATATATATATATATATTTTGATTAGTAGATGACATGACATCCATAGTAGTTTCACGTGCTATAACTAAATTAAGAATTAGCCCTCCTTCTCCATTATGCAGAATCAATGGATAAATAGTGGACTTAATTTGTGAATCTTAATCAAGATAAAAATGTTCTAGATAGATGCTAATTAGACATAGTGTTATCTCACATCATATCCTTAATTGGTAGGGTATATATCTAGCTAAACTAGAAAAGTCATAACTAGTAGATACGTTGATATATAATAATATTAGATATATATATATAACTACCACAGTGCTTTGGTGAGTCCTATTTATAGGAGGGATAGATTTCCATTCATTCCACAAAACCAACTACAAAGCTTGCAAATGGCTTCTGCAAAAGCTAAAAATAAATAATAAATAGCTTCTGCAAAAGTGGACATGGCGTGATATTGATCCGGCTCATCTATTTTCAATTAAATTCAGACGAGCCGAATCAATATCACTCTTGTTTGCTTCTTTGCATACATTTTTGGTGTGCTTTCAATTTTCTTATGTATATGATGAGCAATATTAATGTCAGTTGAAAGTAGATGGATTTTGCAGAAGTAGACAAGAGTGATATTGTTTCGGTTCATCTTATCAATTAATTAATGAATCACATTTGCTTAATTATAAGACGAGCCGAATCCATATCACTCCAGTACACTTCACTGCATATCGGAGTATATTATATGTATACAATACATGTTCTGTTCTTGATCTATATACAAGTCCAACCATATATCCCTTGGTAATTTTTTCTGATATTACTCTTTATTCATCTTTAATTAATTTGTTAATTGGTTGCTCTTATTATAACTTCTGCTGTCCTCAGATTCAAGGAGAAATCATCATCAATTCATCATAGATTGAATTTGGGAAAGGATATGTATAGGCAAGTAGTGACAATATCCTAAATTGTTTTCTTCCCCCACAAGATTAATCAGTGTCTCCTTTTTTGTATCAAAATGTATTATAGTATATACTTAATTTGTTCCCCTTGTGATGGTTCTTTGTATTTCAAATTTATTAGTATCAAAATATTGTTGTTTGTTACCAAATCATAATATACAAGGAGTGTCCTCCATTGCCAGAATGTACTCTTTGTCTGACATATACTAGCTAGTCTTTCTTTATTTCTTTGGTCATGTAATATTACTGGGTTGAACTTTGTCTGATATGTTATATTAACTTGTAGATTTATTGGTACTGTTTCAATAACTAAATGATAGGAGACAAGTGGTTAATGAGTGTTAACTACAATAATTAAATCCAGTAATAATAATAATAATAAGAATAATAATAATAATAAATTAATAATAAACCTTGTAGAATAGAATAAAATAATAATAAACCACAAAAGTACATAATAATAGTATCTGAGAATTGATAGTTTTGTCAAACAAAAATTAGTCGCTTTGCAAACAGAAATGAAAGAAAGGGATGTTCAACAATAGGTGGTGCAAAACTTCTATCATTTGATTTATTGTTTGCTGGTTGATCAGACTAACTGATGTTGGTTTTTTTTTTTATAATACGGTTGGCTCCAATGCTTATGCTCAAGACTAGCCCTGATAACAATTATACATATGTGTACTCTCATAGCTCTAGAAATTCTATCTTTAAGGTGGATAAGTGGGATGATCGGAGTTCAAACCCCAGTCTTCTGCATATATATAATGAAATGTCTTACTAATTGAGATAAACTCACGAGATAGTGCTGAGAAACTTTTACTTAGACACAACTAAAAATATAAAATATTTGGACAAACATAAATAAAAAAGAAAAAAAAGATAAATAATTTAATCACATGAGTTAACATCATTTAATTCTATTCTCTTTGAATTTTTTGAATTGGTATAAGTGTCCTCAAATATATTTTGTTTAGAATTGTGCCATTATAAATATTTCTCCAAATGATATATATAAAAAAAATTCTCCCAATGTTGTTATGCTTAGATATATCAACGCGAGAGATTCTTACATAAGCACAATAATATAGGCATAATATTTAGGCACACATCAATCAAAAAAATTAAAATGAAAATAAAATAGTCACATCAATTAATATGATTTTAATCATTTTTTTATAACTTTTATTTATTTATTTATGTGTGTGTGCCTAACACCTCAAATTTATACTTGTGCTTAAGTAAGTATTTTCCATATCAACGTTCCTCTTTGATTGTTAAGTTGGTTTCCGGCCATAGGCCCAATAAAAGATAACAATATTTATTTGAGATTTACTTTTGTCACCCTACCGGTTTTTGGTGTCCTACGTATTTTTTGTTTTACCATTTTACTATTTAAGTAGCGGAATAAAATATTTTTGGAGAAAACACCCTACATGAAGTTTCTCTCCTACTTATGTAACGGACGTTATAAAAATATGAAATTTAAAGAAAAAAAACCATGACATGAAAATTTCTCATTTTTATAACATCCGCTACTTAAGTAGCAGACGTTATAAAAATGAGAATTTTGAGAAAAATAATATCCTCCTAATATTAATTTTGTAAGATTTTAAACATAAAATACACTACTTAAATAGCGGGTAGATGTATTTTGATAATTTTGTATGGCATGCAAAAAAAGGGGTAGGATGACAGAAGTAAATATCTATTTATTTAAATCTTCTTTTTTAATATTCACTTTCTTAACGGATCAAATTCACAAGGGTTCGCAATTTTGGAAACGGATCTCCATAATATCATAACATAAATTTCATCAATACGGTCACTTTCAAGATGAATAAAATGAATAACACAACAATATGAGAAATCAAATAGTTTTATATCTGACGACGTACAGCACAACGCCGCACTCAGACAACAAAATCAAAAAAAAAAACCTTGAACTATGTGAAAATCACTTATTTATATTAAAATAGAGGAAAAAAAAGTATAGAGGGATGATTCTAGACCAATGACCTAAAATCATTCCTCTTCAATGAACGAAGAAGAAAGAGAACTTAAAGAAATAGAGAATTTTTGTATCAAAAATAAACTTGAGCCAGAAATTTTTTCTCATAATTTGCTCAAAGACCACTTTATCATACTTCTAATTTACACTTTGAACACACACTAACAAATAACAATATCCCTCTTTAGTGTGTGCCATCCATCATAAAAGTATGGTTTCCCAGAAACTTTTTTCATTCGCATAGTTTTTATCGTGGTTGGCTCACATACATATGGAACATGTCGTTTAACCATGCATCAAGTTCCAACATCATTATATGAAGACTTTATTACACAAAAAGTCAACCACCTTTAGTTATATATAGTACATTGATCTAAGAATAATATGATTACTTACAACTAGTTTTTTCAATTTCATTTAATTTAGACTGTTTTGGATGAGTTCACCTTGGCTTAATTACCTATTAATATTATATCTATTGTACTAATTAACACTCCAAATCAAAAAGTTGTTAGCAACTCTTAGAAATTTAGAATGGTTGCAATGTTTAAATTGATAATTAATATCAAGTGTACGAAGTTTGACAGAATAATATGAATTATGACCCATGCAATCTTTTCCTAATACAATACAAAACCTGTAGTTTTCACTTTTTCCCACTCAATCCATTTAGCTATATATCCCGTGATTCAAGCAAATCCCACTTCTTCAAAAGCTTCACAATTGTAATTTTAAATGATATATTAAAATCCAAAACTATGTTGATGTATGACAAAACATGGTTAAGTTCCATGAATATGATTAAACCTATTGTGTATATTAAAATCACGGCAATTCATCGTAGAAACTACAAAGTGTAACTTTTAAAAAATCATATTGAATATGACTAAATTTTGATCTACAAATTAAAGTGATTAGAACAGATTAGTTAGCCGTATTACAACTTTTGATGTTGACTCAATATGTTAAAAACATATTGAATTTCTTTTGTAACACTGCATACACTCATGTTAGAAATTTATTAGCTGTGACACATATCTAAATATTTTCTATGTCCCTAGCTAGCATTATTCTATATTTCAATTAAATTTGTTTAAGCCAAATTAGATCATGAATTGTACTCTTTGTCCCCATCAAAGAAATCATCTCGAGTCAGCTATAGTATCACCGTTATGATTGTCATTAAAAAAACTAAAAAGTCATATCTTCGTGATTTACATATATGCATGTTTTAATTAGATAAAATAACATGAGTTACTATAGTATTCTGTGATGCTTCTACGCTACTTACGTCCAACATTTTTATATTCAGTCAATCACCAAATGTTGATTCTGCATGTCATCAAATTTAAGGATGATTTTTGCAGCTGAATAATCACTGTTTCAGCAACAGCTAAAACAGTTTAAAATTACCAGGTTAGTAATCGTACACATAAGTGACATTAACATGCTGTTAATTTAGGACTTCAAAAACGATACCTTACTAGGTTAGAAATTTATTTTGATTGGATTAATTTTGTGAAGTGTTATTTTTACCATGTTATATACAACAAAGTTTACACGGTAGTAACTCTCCTCTAAATTATATTTTTTTTCATACCATTTACTTATTTTGTTTTTTTTTTCTTCAGAGAAGAGAGTTGAAGTCCAAAAAGAAAAGAACTAAGACACAATTTGGTAAAGACCTTCCGTCCCAAATCTTAGAAAGTAATCTTATACTTCTAGGGTCTGTTTGGCACCAAACTGATTTATAGCTTATGTCTTATAGCTTATAAGCTAAAAGACCTGTTTGGTAACAACCTTTTTAACACTGACTTATAGCTTATTTTACTGACTTATAGCTTATTTTCCATAAGCTATTTCAATTAGCTTATGAGCTTATATAGCTTATAGCTTATCATCTTTTCTTCCATTTTTACCCTTATCATTTTACCTAAAATCCATTTTTACCCTTTTTAATTTATTATAATATAAAATAAAAACGTCATTCCTTTGCTTTCAATTTTTTTTTTTTGACATTTTGCTTCCAATGCTTATGAAATAAAACAAATACTTTTTTTATTTTTCAATTTGTATAGTTTAAGCTATGTTCGACGACATCATCAGTTTTTAATATACTAGACTAGATGGAATAAAATGCATTACATAACATTCACACTAATAAAAATATAAATTTATTTATTATATTAGTTTATTTATATATAATGAAAATAAATATCCTACATAAAAATAATGAAGATAAATGTTGATTTAATCCGAAATAAATTAAAATTAAAATATATAAATGTTTAAAATGTTGTTGTACATAAAAGCCGAAAAAAAATTGTTTTACGTAACAATATTTTATGGCACATTTGTACATAACTATATTATCACCCCTTCATTTTAGTACTTTTGATTTATTCATCATGTATTTATTACTATAAAAGATGTTGTACGTATATTGTCACCGTTTTTTTAGTACATTTGATTTATCTTTTATGTATTTGTTATAAAAACCTAAAAAATGTAATTTTAATATTTTATATAAAGTGTAATAAAGAAAATAAATTTAAAATAAAATTCAAAGAATAAAATTTAATTCTATATAAAAAATTAATAATATATAAAGATATATTAAATTAATAAATTTGAATAACTATAAATTTGAAGTATCTTAAATATTAATTAGATATAGGTTTAATAATAATTTTTTATAAGAGATTTTATATGTCCTTTTTTGTCATTTTACACTTACCAGTCAGTTGAACCGCTAATTTTACCAAACGCTTCAATCAGCTTATCAGCCATCAGCCATCAGTCATCAGTCATCAGCCATAAGTTAGCTTATCAGCCATAAGCTATTTTTGCCAAACAGAGCCTTAGTTATGTTTTGGGACGGATGGAGTATAAGATTGCACGAATATTTCTAGTCATGTAAGTCCCAAAAATGTCATTAAAAATGTGATTTGAAATTTCACTAGCAGGAGTCTCCATAATATGAATTTGAAAAGAATTTATAAAAAAGTTGGAATTAGCCACTGTCAGCACTTATATTTCCCTCCAACCATGTATGATTGAACTGCACTTGCCGATTCAACTCCAAAAGCTCTTGGATCCGACACACCAAAGTCGGCGATTTACCATTAATTTGACATATTCCACATGATCATGTCAACCAAGACTTTGGAGTCCCTTTCCACTTGAAGATGATGAAAATACGGTCTACATGCGAGCTGCATACACCCCCCACATCTCCGAACTAAGAGCATCACAACTTCCAATGAAAATGGTGTCTCCCCGTCGAATATTCATAGGATAATGATTACAATAATTGTCTATATCGTCAACCATCTTACAGATAATGTAGGTTGGATTGAACTGACGTTAAACATCATCCTAAAAGATGGTTTTGTTCCTCCATATCCATATGTACCAACAAGCCACTAAAAAAGTAGTTGTCCACATCTTCTTTTGAAATCCTTGTAGCTAATTGTTGATATTCTTAAAAATTCGGTCTATTTAATTAAAAGAAAATAAATTAGCAATTTGATTGAGAGAAACTAACCTAATTAATCCAAATTTGAGTTGCTTTGAGGCAGTCCAACTAACGTTTGATTTCATTGTATGACCACTTGCTTAAGTAGGAACCAAATCTCATACCAATTCATATTAGTATTATTTGGACTAGTTTAGGTTCTTCATTTCTTGTGAGCAAAATTTATTTTTTATAATAATAACTAGTTTTGAGACCCGTGCGACGGGTCTATTAACTTTTATTAATAAAATATTGTTAAAATATAAGTTAAGTCATTATGTTATTTTTTATAAAATTTATTAAATTAATGTTTTTTTATTAAAGTAATTGTTCCGTGTATGATTTTTGTGTAATAAATTATAATTAATAATAACAAATATTTATCATTCAATTCTTTTTTTTTATTAAAGCAACTGTCCTGTGTATGATTAAATTTTGTTGATTAAAGTAATTGTCTCATGTATGAATTTTTGATTCAATTCCTTTTATGTATTACTGATAAATATTTTATCTTGTGTTTTTTTTTTATATTTATTATTGATGAGAATTCATTCTTCTGTTGTTTAAAAAAAACGATTTGTGAAAACTCTTGTCCATTATTAATATTTTTTTATGTTTAAGATTTATATTATACTAAAGTATAAAATTAATTTATAATAAAATATTTATAAAAATGTTATAAAATATTATTAAAATATAAGTGACGTCATTGTTCTCATTCTAGTAAAATTTATCAAATTAATATTTCTTGATTAGAGCAATTGTCCGTGTATGATTTTTGTGTAATAAATTAAAATTAGTAAATGTTTATTATTCAATTCCTCTTTTTTATTAAATCAATTGTCCCGTGTATGATTAAAAAAATTTATTAAAGCAATTGTCCCGTGTAAATTCGTAAAATTTTTTGACCCATGTTTTTTTTTGGTAAACTTTTTTGACGCATGTTAATTCATAAATTTTCACTAACAAAAATTATATCTTTATAAACTTTTTTCATAAACTACCTTATAAAACTTATAATAAGTCAATCCAAATGGATTCATTTTGTGTAATAAATTAAAATTAATAAATATTTATTATTCAATTCTTTTTTTATTAAATCAATTGTCCCGTGTATGATTAAAAAAATTATTAAAGCAATTGTCCCGTGTAAATTCGTAAGTTTTTTTTACGCATGTTAATTCATAAGTTTTCATTAACAAAAATTTTATCTTTATAAACTTTTTTCATAAATTACCTTATAAAACTTTAATAAGTCAATCCAAATGGGTTCATTGTGTTTTTATTTCTATTTTTATGTTCTTTTATTTTTAAACTCATAAATAAGTATCTTCTTTTATTAGGTTCTTCTATTTTTATTTTTTATATATAAATTGTTAATGTTAGATTGAGTTATCATTTTTGCATAAAAAAAAGATCGAGTTATCATTCATCATTCAAAACAAAAATTACTATTTTTTATTTTAAAAAAAAGTTTGCACTATTTTTTATATGTATCTTTTATATTGAATTTTGTTCCTGTTTTTATGCGTAAGTTTTTTTAAATTATTTTTTTCAGTTAAATATATTTGATTAATATCTTTTTTTAGAGGTGGTTTCCGATGTTATTTTTATGGGAAGATTTATTTATGCTTGTCTTTTTTTTTTCTTCCTATTTTTTTGTATTTTTTTTTAGTTTAGAGTTAAAATTGCGTTTAAGGGTATAAATTCTGAAATATTATTAAACTTGATTAGACAAATTTGTTATTTTAGTAGTAGTTTCTTTTGATATATTGCATGTAGATTTTGACCTTTAGAAGCTAACTCCTTTAAAAATAGCAAGTAGTGAAAATATTATGTGGATTATTTTAATATTTGATTGTACTGTTACTATATTTATAAGAAAAAAAAGGTTGTTATATTTAAATTGGATTAGTATTTTTATGTTTATCCTTAGAGGTGGTTTGTTATGCTTTAAACAAATATTTTGTTTATGCCTTTTCTTTTGTATGTATTTTATTTTTATGTTTATGCCTTTTTATTTGTTCAATTTGATTTATTTCATGCTTATCTATTTTTCTTTCTTTTTTTTTACATATTTTTTTTTTTATGTTTATGCCTTTTTTTTGTTCAATTTTATTTATTTCATGCTTATCTATTTTTTTTGTACGTTTTTTATTTTTATGTTTCTGCATTTTTTTTTGTTCAATTTGATTTATTTCATACTTATCTAATTTTTTCCTATTTTAGTTTTGGAATTTTTTTATTAGTTTAGAGATGTAGTTTTCAATGCTATTGTTATGGTAAATTGATTTTATACTTATCTTAATAAAGTTAAAATTACATTTAAAGGCATAAAACTTGGAACACCGTTAAAAGTGCCAAGGACAAATTTGGTTTTTTGACATAAGTTTTTTTTAATATATTGTAAGTAGATTATTATTATTATTATTAGTCCTTAAAAATAGTGTTGATATACAAAGTTTTTTTTTTCCTAAAGACAAAAAGTTACGTAAGTTTCTCTTTATATCTATTTTCATTCACATTTGGTAATCGGCCCTCTATTTGTTTTTCAGATAAAAAATAAAAGAAAAACAACAATTTTTTTTTAAAAAAAAACGGATTCAGTTTGCCGATTTTTTTTTCTTTAAAAATTAGATTCCGAATAATTCTAAAGGGTCAAAAAGAATTTGGGGGGGGGGGGGGGGGGGGGGGTAGTAGGAGAAACATGGGGATAAATTGAAATTTTCTTACCTTGGTACTAGGTCTGGGCCAGAAATCGAAATAAGCAAAGGCCCAGCCCATAATGGTTCAAATACAGAAACACCCTCAAGTTTTGTACTGTTGCGTTTTGCATCTCTCTCTCTCTCTCTATACAATACAGATTCACTTTCACTCCAAAATCATCTTCCCCATTCTTCAAACTCCACGCACCATAAGATGTTCAAAAAGTACACTCTCTCATTCTACACAGTTTCTCATTTCATTCATTCACCGTTTGCTTCTATATCATTTTTATATTTTATTTATTTTTTATTATTTTCTATTATTTTTTCGAAGTTCTATCAGCAATTGCACCATTGCCGTTGGCAATGGTACCCTAAACCCTAAAACATTCATTTAATTTGGTATAGAAACTTCCAATGCCCAATTTTTTATCTCACCTTTTTTGCCCCAAATTTCTCAAATGTTATGTATGCTTTATTTTATGATCTTGTTGCTTTACTCTATAATTGTTTATTCAATTAATGTTTTTCAATGCGTATGTTTAGATTCACATGTAAAAAATACTTCTTTTTATTTTTTCCTTTTTTCAGATTTTCAACTGAAGAGGTATCTGCACAGAATCAAGTGAAGGCTTCTGTTCAACGAAGAATACGCCAAAGTATTGCTGAAGAGGTGATGTCATTTTTTTGTGGTTGGCTTTTTGTTGTTCTTAAATATTAGTACTAATTCACACCCGAGTTCGGTTCCTGGTCGAAACAAATTTTTTTTGTCAGATTTTACTTACCTCGCGGCCTAACTCTGGATTACCGAGGCCCCTTCTCTTGGGAACAAAAAATAACTAATTCACTAAAATATGCATATGTTTTTAATCTACGTGAATTTGTGTTATCTATGTGACTATTAACCTGATTCATTCCACTGCAGTACCCTGGACTTGAACCAGTGTTGGATGATATACTTCCAAAGAAGTCCCCTCTTATAGTTGCTAAATGGTTTGTTTGTGAATTGCGATTTTGTTTGCTTTGAGGTTTTTTTTTTTGCGGTATCGAAACTTTTATGGCTGCTAACTGTTTGATTTTTCATTTGTTCTTGTAGTCAGAACCATCTCAATCTGGTTGTTGTGAACAATGTGCCTTTGTTTTTTAATGTTCGTGATGGCCCGTACATGCCAACCTTGCGACTTCTCCATCAATGTAAAGTTCATATTTCTTGTGATGTTTTAACTTGTTCTTAATATTCTTTCATCTGGGAGGGCGGACAATTTGTGAATAATGGATATTTCACTGTTTTTTGCGTAATTCATATGTGGAAATGAACCACATATAGGATACGGCTTACCCGGGTTCAACACATATGGTGAGTTCTGAATAGGATGTTGAAAAACATTATAGGGAAAAACAATAGTTGTTCGGCGAGTGAGGAACTTTTCTAGAAACTGTGTAGATCATAAATAAAAATGTTAATAGTTGGATCCTGATTCTTTGACTGACTGTTCATAGCAAACGGCTGTGACCTGTGAGGTTGAGGAGCAAGTTCTGATTGGTACAATTGTCTTGACACATAGTGAATTGAGTTAAGCTAGCATAGTGATGGAAGATAAGTTCTATTACAGTGAGAAGCTAGGAATATCTTCATTGCTGTGATTTATTGACTCATTTTATGCATATGATGTTGAAGTGTTTCAGAATCCAGATCATGACTTCAACTTTTAATGAAATATTTAACTATTTATGTTGTCTTATTGAGTGGTAGTAGGATCCATAGAATGTTTGGAATTGTATCTAATAATTTTGCTAGTTATCATGAACAATAGAGAACATGAGAATCATACGGTTCTTTATCTTTTGGCAATCTGATATTTACTTGTTAGGTTCTCTTGCACCTTTGTGAATTGAGAAAACTTTGTTGACTTACCCCTATTTCACTCCTCAAACCTTTTAATCAAGATATTGCATATGTTATGCTGTTATTATTTTTTACCCCACAGTATAGAAACATAGAGAAAGACGTGGAGGGAAGGGGAAGTGGGGAACAGACCGTTGTTATGTCTTAGTGGTTCAATTTTCTCACTTTGGTAATTACAATTCACGCTGATCGTCATTCTTAAAATGTAGAGAGTTTCATAAAAATATGTTGGCCAGTAAATTATCAATTATCGTTTACTCCCTATGCTTTGACTGATACTTATGAAACACAAACAGAATTATGCTTTGAAGTTTCTCCTTTCTTATATTATGTCTAGGCTCACACGTAGACTTTATGCTCGGCACTTGGTCCTTTCTTATATTGCATGTGAACTGTACTATTGTTTTTAATTTTACAGATCCAGATATAATGAAGAAATTGCAAGTTGACCGTGGTGCAATACGATTTGTTTTGGCGGGTGCAAACATAATGTGTCCTGGTCTTACATCTCCGGGGGGTGTTTTGGATGAGGAAGTGGGGGCAGAATGTCCTGTGGTACTGCCATTATGTTTTGTAGATTGTTTGTAATACACAAAAAGTGAGAGTTTTCTACTGAATTTATATTAACTTTCATCGTATCATGTATTTTTCTGATTTCAGGCCATCATGGCAGAAGGAAAACAGCATGCCCTTGCCATTGGATTTACAAAGATGTCAGCAAAAGACATGTAAGAAACTTGTCTTTTTGTATGTTTTGTCTAGGCGTGATTGGTGAATGAAATAAATGTGAAAGGAATGTTTTCCCAAATAAATGGAGAGACTCTTCTAGAAATTCTGCCTCTGCTCCTCTTACCATCATACTCTCTGCTTGACATTAACAGTCAATAGAAAAATGGAAATAAATAATTTTTGGCTTAATTGCAGTTTTTATGCCATGTTTCATTACCAGCCAAAACCTCTCATGTCATCAAATGTGCACCTACTTGTTTAGGTGGGGGATGCAATCACATCCCCAAACAATTTTTCCACTTGGTTGCTATTTATAAATTTTAAAAGAAGCTCCTTTAAACCAAACTTACGGCTAATGTGGAAGTAGATATAAATTATGGCTTGCCTAGTTTCGGTTTCGTTGATTAAATGTTGTACTCAAGATGTTCAACTACTTTCATGGTTTCAGAAAAGCGATCAACAAGGGAATTGGGGTTGACAACTTGCATTACCTCAATGATGGTCTTTGGAAGGTATTGATCGTTATACAGTTTCCTTTGTATTTTTGTCCTTATTATTAAATAAGTGTGTGTGTGTGTGTAGCAGTCATCTTTATGTTATTAACTTATTTGATGTGCTACAAGCATGGATTTTCGTATTTCTTTTGTTTATCTGGATAATATTACTTATTAAGTTTACCATTGATTTTAAATTATTGTCATTATCTTTATTCTGTTCTATTTCTATATTGTAGATGGAGCGATTTGATTGAAGATGTTGCCACTTGCAAGAGCTGCAATGCCAATTTAGGGATGCAGTCCTGTTTTCTGGAACTTGATCCAGATTTTAGGGATCATAAGCGAACCTGGTTGTTTATTTAATTATACCCATGTAAACAGCAAAGAAAAGAATTTTGGCACAAAAATTGCTCTCTTATATATTTATGTAGATTTTATGTAACTTGTGGAATACGCCGTGAGTGTTGCCAAATACAAAGTTTTGTTCAGTTCTGTGCTCCTATCTAATATTGGAACAGCGCATGTAAGTTTACTCAAAGATGGTAAATTGGTGAGATGCCATTCGATCTTTCTTCTGTGTGCGTACTATTACCACTACAGAATTATCACCCTCAAACGTCTTGGAAATGTACTGCAGACTTGCTGCATTTATGCAAATTGTCCTCTTGTTTTCCATGTCTATGTCTCATGCTCCTTTTAAGTTATCGTTTAGCATTTCTCGCGACCCTTAAAATTAGGGTGTTTCTTAACATTACCAAAACGCGGATAACAGCTGAGTTGAATTTCATTGGCCATTTTGAGAGACACCAAAATGTGAATATTGACATTCTTGGCCATGTTCAATTGCTTGTTTGGTCTAGAGTAGTGTCTTTAACTTAGAAGACCCCAACTGTTGTCAATTCTTATTTTGCATGACTTCGGTGTTTTTGCGTGTGCTTAAAACACCCTCTCACATGAATTGTTGTGGACTGTGGTTGAGAATCATTTGATCTGGATTACGGTAAAATATCTTTTTTTTAATCATTAACATGCTTTTCCCATATATATATATATATATATATATATATATATGATTTTTAAAATTCAATAGCAAAGGGTCAATATTTCTAAAAATAATTTTTTCACAATAAATTTTTTTGAAACACTCAAAAAACCTATATATATATATTACCATGATGCAGATTTTTTTCCTCTCAATTGCAGGTATCCATCAAGTATGAATTTAATTATCCTAATAATTATGGTAAGGAATTTACCAATGCAAAGAGCAAAAGTTTTCATATAAAATTTGCTTTATATCTCTGCTGTCTTCCTTCTAAATTATGAGTTAAGCGAACAACTTATAAATAAAAATAAAATTAAAGCAAACCAAAGTTTTTCTTGGAGTGTGGTCCATTTTATATCTGATGGTTAACTCAAGTTTTGTTCTTGAAACTTATGTAAAATTTGCAACTAATGCAAGAGCTTATCAATACAAAGAGAACAAATGTTTTGAACATTTTCTTCTGGCTCTTGCTCGTTATGGTTAACTCAAGTTTAATTCTTGAAACTTATGTCACTTAGGCTCCGTTTGGATTGATGAAATATAATAGAATAGAGCAGAGCAGGATGAAATAGAATAATGTTGCACTGTTTGATATGAAAAATAATAATGAAATAGAATGGGATAGGATGAAATAAATCTAAAATCATATTGAGATAATTTTAATACCCACTTATAAAAAATAATTCATTAAAGAAATTAAGAAAGCATAGTATTATTAACCATATGGAGCATCAATGAAATTGCATAAACTAATTAAGTAAAAGCTGACAATAGCAAATTATACTTAAGCCACTATTCTAAGCCCGAGTACTTATGCATAATCAAAGTAAATGGTGAACTGAACGTCTTGAAATTATATACATAAAAAGTAGCCAAATGAAAAATCTTGAAAGGATCAAAGAACTGGACAGCCTTTAACAAAGATACCCTTTGCAGTAGGACAAGTAGCCAAGGGGCATCCTTCAACATTATTTCCCCACCAGTTAAGCTTAATGTTGTATGAACCCAAAGTAAGAAACAATAAGATTGTCATGAAGGCAGTTCCGGCATCAAGACCACCGGACAAAATATAATTGTAGCGCTTCCACCAATCTTGTTTATATCGATATATAACGAACCCTGAGATAAAGGCAACAACAATCCAACTAGTGAAGTTGACTGCAGTTGCAGGAGGCATCATTGATGTAGCACCCAACAAGACCGGCATGTTAATTAGACGAATCCATGTTTGTCCCGGGAATGCCTTCTGAGCTAGCCAAACTAGACAAGGTGCAATGGCTCCAGCAAGGAAGAACCAATTCACATTGGAATATTCACCAAGGTTTCCGAAGATTCTGCGCGGTCCAAGGAGTCCCCATATAACTGATGCATCATAGAAGACATTGTCCATCGGGCAAGTCCAAGGGCTATCGGATGGTAGTTTGGAAGTATCGCAAAGGTCAGGGATTGTCCCCATCAACCACCAAGCCGTTCCGGTATACACAAGTACTGATATGAATGTGCCTACCACCTACATACAATGCAGACAGGTTTAGTTTTTTAACAAAAGAACTTATGTGAGACTCTTGTAAGGGTTAAAATTTATAATGAGAAAAATCATAAGTCGAAACTGACCTGAGCCATGAACATTGTTCTTGGTGGAATCTTCATATAGTGACCAAGTTTAAAGTCTTGTAAAAATGTTAGTGCCTGAGTCATGCTAATGTAGCCATACACCTTAAAGCACATGTTAGCCACAGGACGCTCCGGATACATATAACCAATGATGTATTCTGTTATAATGTTTAAGCCTGGTTCCTGTTAAAAAGAAAGAGAAGAAATCTTAGACAATTATCATTAGCATTGATATAAAGTTAGCAAGTTTTGCAAGTAAATTGTTAAGATACCTGATTTGTAGTGGCGTATATTATACCGATCGGAAGAGTGAAGGTAATGGAAATAGCACAAGCTAGCAATACACCCCACCAAGGCAACTGAAGTGATTCGTTGTAGTACTCACAAATAAAAATAATAAGAGCAATGTTCACCACTAGAATGATGTGAAACCACCACATGGGGACTGACTTGTACTTCTTCATAAGTTTTGTGTGTATGTCGATTTTTTTATGGTCTCCGAAGGCTCTTTTACTTTGGCTCCATATTTCCCTGCATAGTTCGTATAGTAAATGTAATTGAAATTATTATTTTGCAAGACATCACATATTTTCCGATAACATCTTAGTCAAACAAATTTAAATACAAAGATCTCAATAAGATGATTCATAAAGTGATTACCTTCCATGGAAGAGAATAACATGCATAATTGTAGCAGAAAGTGTGGCGAATCCAAGGCCATAAGTAATTGCAAAGAATGTGCTTAGATGAACAGGTCCATTCTTAGCATAAGCATCCCGATCAAGATGGAATTTAGAGTCGACAATGCTTGAAATGTCATAAAGCGAACCGTTTCCCGTAAAAAGCTTACTTGAAAATATTGGAAAGTTCTTAGCATTGTAGACATTTAACCAGTAAGTAATCGGCGTCATCACATACATAATGAGGACGTATCCAGCAGCGATATTAGCAGTAGCAAACCATGGACTAGCTAGTGGACTGCCAAGGTATGAAGAAATTGTAGACCAATCAAAACCAAATGCAGCAATCCCAAGACCACTCATACCAGAACCAAGTTGTTGAACAAAGACAGATTTGGAAGCAGCCCAACACATCCAAGAGAAAGATGTCAACATTGAAAACATGTAGCCTGGTAAAACATAGTATGCCAATGCAGAGATCAAGACAAGGAGGAAAAACTGAGTCCGACTTGTCGCTCCTTTAGGTCTTTTACTTTTCTCATGTAGAGCACTGCATTTTCATATTACATCATCATGACTTTGGAATATATAGTTACATTCTTTTAATAGAAAAATTACTGCTACTGAAAAACAATATTAATTCAATAAACTGACCTGAATAATGAGACCTGCACCAGATTAGAAGGCCACCACATTTCTGCAGGCTCAACAAGATATTTCCTAAATAGCCCTGCCCAACCGAATCCCAGCACCTAAAATTGAATAGCATATGAAAATATTCTATGTTATTTCTAACTTCAAAATTAACAAATCAACTAGCTTTTGACAAATTAATTAAAAAAAGTATAGAATTATAGATAGAAGTGAACCTGAGTTGTGAGCATGAGTAGTATCGCCGGAATGAAACCGAGTTTCCTTTTGTATATAAGCTTGACTGCACTCAAAACATGAGTAGCGTAAACGGTACCAGCACCAGCATTTGCAAAGATGGTTATGAGAACATGCTCTTTCATATTGAATGGTCCTCTATTCATTGAGAATTCAAACCGTGTATCTTTAAAGAAGACGCGAGTGGGCAAGACTCTAGCCATTAAATGGCCAAGTGGAACAACAGCAATTTGAGCAGAAATTGAAGTGATAGTCAAAGGTTGTGTTCTGTACCAAAAGAATTGATTCACAAAAGATAGAACCACACATGAAAGTATCCCAAGAACCCACATTCTGAATGTGAGAATAGCTAATGTAGGATCATCAGTCTTTGGCACTGTTAGTTCAACTTGTTTTATAGGACACTCTTCATTCTCATTCATCTCCTCTTCTGTCATAGTCCTGGTTTTCTCAATCTCAAATCTTGAAGCCATGACAATGATTTCCTATCTTTTTCTTCTGCACAAAAACAAAATCAAATCAAATGAACAAGTATATTATATTATCAAATGAACAAGTAATCAAATGGAAAAGAATATGATATGAAGCACGGATACTCCTCAAAATCAGATTAGGCGTGTCCTGGTATCGGACACGCGTCGGTGTTGGACATTAATACGATACTGACATTTATGATTACATTTGATTGTTATATATGAATATAGTGTACGTGTCAATGTGCCAGTGTCGTGTTTGGTCTCTGTGTCTCATAGATATATGAATATGAAAATCAAGTCAAATTGTATGCATACATAAATACATATTAAAAATAAATGATATCATACGCAAAAAGACACTATGAATTGTTACTGTATTTGAGGGATAAACAAAGACTGAGAATTCAGCAAATTTGTCTTTAATATGAAGTCAACTCGCTGATGGTGACAACTTAAATAGATTTAGAATTTGTTGTTTTTCTTTTCTGGCCTACTTACTAATTAGTGCCCATATTAAGGAATTAAGGAATATAACAATCAAACTAGTAATACTACGATCATAAATTACCAAAAATTGTACAAATTGTTCCTTCTTTTGTATGTACATTCAATTCATTTAATTTCTTTTGATCCAATCTATCCATATCATTTAATTTTTGGTAATTAAAAATTAATATAGCAGACCAAAAATTTAAAGCTAATTACTCCGTATTAGTTATTACCATTAATAGTATCCCATATCAATTATGATTGTTTCTAAAAGTAAACGAGTATTGTAATAAAAAAAAAAATCAATATTGACATTGAGTTCAAGTGGTTCTTCCCCTAGGACAAATTGTTCATGAGAACATACGAGTTCGATTCCTAATAAAAAAAATATTTTTTATCAAATTTTACTTACCTTATAACCGAATTAAATTAGCATATTTCCTCTAATTTAATTCAAAAAAGTAAACCAAAATTTGAAAAGAACATATTCTTTTTTCATGTATTTTTTGGAAGTGCGCAATTATCCAAATTAATGACAACTTTTACAGTTTCACAACTTGCTATTGTTATAGCCAATTGATAATCTTGCACAATTTTACAAAAAATCAAACTCAAAATAAAATATGATCAACGATATGATATAGTAGTGAAGATAAACAATTTGTGATGATAGTGATATGAGAGAAAGAAAATATGAATAATTTATGATAAAGGGAAAACAAAAAGGAAAAAAGCGAAAGAAATTAACTATCTAAGGAACCAAGTCCCACTTGCATCTGCAAGAAGGAGTAAGTTTATTCCAGCAGGAGGACTCGCTATGGTGGTAAAAGAAGGGAGTTTGTTTCAGTTTACTAAATTTATTTTTTTAGAATATCTTTTTCCGCAAATATGATAATGAAAATTTCTTTTTGGTATTTTAAATAAAATATACTGTATTTAATTAATATTTAAATATTCTCATATTTTCTTGTAAAAAAAAACTCATATTCTTTATAATAGAAAGTTTAGTCGATTTGTACAAAAAGAAAAGAGAAAGTTTACTCGATAATTATACATGAATTTTTTTTTGTCATATACATAATTTTTTTTTGGCTTAAATATACAAAAGGTCCCTACACTTAGGGATCGTTTGAGTTTTAGTCCCTGCTTTTCAAAAAACTTTAAATTTGCCCTGCACTTTCAGTCAACTTTAAAAAAAGTCCTTGGTTTGACTTTTTAGCTGATGTGTCACTAGGTGGCACTGATGACTGGGCTGAGAGGGACGGTGACTCACTAAAAAAACATTTTGAAATGATGAAATTGCCCTTGATGACTAATGGAAGTAACAAAATGTCACTTTTGCCCTTCTTCCTTCAAAAACACAAAACACAGCAACAACATTATATGAAAGGGAATGAAATGAGATTTAGGGTTTCATAAACCCAAGCAATTTCACAAATCAAGTATCCCTCAATCTTCTTCGATCTCTTCTTCTTCGTCTCCAGGTGTCTTCTTTAACCAAAACAATTTCTCGAAGAACTAGATTTGGACGATAAACACATGTTGACGACGATGAACGTGGGTTGAAGACGAGGACGAATGCGGGTTGAAGACGACGAACGCAGAAATCGAACTGGGTTGGTGACACAAACTGGGTTTGCAAAATTTGAAGGTCAAAGATAAATTTAAACACGTGAATTTGAAGTAAAGTTTTTCTTTGAGACAAATTTGGGTTCTTTGTTTATGAGTTTGAAGGAAAACAACATCAAACACATGTTCTTTGATTTTCCTTTGTTTTTGGGTTTGAAGAAAAACACCATCAAACATATCCTCTTATTTTTACCCCTCTTTCTCAGCATAATATTGCTACTGTTGTTAGCTTAGTGATGCTTTGAGTTATTTCTCTCTCACGTAGAAACCCATAAGATGTTTGGGAAATGATTATTGTTGATTATCACTAGTTGATTAAGGTATTGTTTTATTGTTTGAATATTTTGGGTTTGAAAGTGAACAAAACACTATTATGGGTAGCTTTGAATATTATATCATAGATTAATTACTTCTTCTTATCTACTCTATCACCCTGATTATTTTTATTGTTTGAATATTTTGAGTTTTGAAGTGAACAAAGCACTATTATGAGTAGCTTTGAATATTCTGTCATCAGATTAATTGCTTCTTCTTAGTCGACGTTGTACTGATTCGTGAGATTTTGCGGAAAAAAATTTGGAGACCGATCTGGGTTTGATAAAGAAAGGATGAAGATGAAAGTTTTGATTTGAGATTGAAGGTTTATGATAAAGGAATAAGGAATAAGGAAGAAGGGCATAATGGTCATTTCGTTGGTTCCAATAGTCAGTAAGGGCATTTTAGTCCTTTCATATTACAATTTAGTGAGTCAGCGTCCTCTCAACCCAGTCATCAGTGCCACCTGTAAAAAATAGTAACAAATCATCAAAAAGTCAAACCAGGGACTTTTATTAAAATTGACTGAAAGTGTAGGGGCAACTTAATTTTTTTTTGAAAAACAGGGACTAAAATCAAACGACCCCTAAATGCAAGGACCTTTTGCATATTTAAGCCTTTATTTTTATCTCTATGGAAAAAAATTTCCCACATTTTCTTTGAGAAAGTTTTCTTTTTACATAATCTTCTTTTATACATGTAAATAAAATTTAATGAACTTATAACAAACATTCAGTATTGTATTTTTCTGTGATTTTATTTCTAGAACTAGAATATACAAATATAACTTGAAATAAACATAGTTTATATTTTTTTAAATAAAAAACAGACTATATCAGGAGTCTAAAAAAAACACACTATATCACTCATTGAGTAAATTGTTTTGACTCCATAGAGTTCACTTCATTTGAATTTTGTATATTTTTAAATTGTTTGTTTTGACTCCATAGAGTTCACTTTGAATTTAATTTTAAATTGGTGGTCGATGGATTCATTAGATAAGAGAGATTAATTGCTATGCACCGACAGTGTAAAATATTTTTATAGATACATCCAATCAAATCACATCATAATGCCACTTTGATAGATTTATCCCTAAAATATCTCAACAAATACTTACATATCGAGATTTGATTGAATGCACGTATAAAAAAAATTGTAATTGAATCCTTTTTGTTATTTCGTCTGAAAGAAATATTTTCATAATATTATGTCAAATTTAGATGCATTTGTCATGTATCTTATCTAGAGATTAATTGCTATGTACTGACAGTGTAAAATATTTTTACACATGCATTCAATCAAATCACATCATAATACCACTTTAATAGGTATATCTCTAAAATATTTCAACAAATATATATATATATATATATCAAGATTTGATTGGATTCACGTATAAAAAAATGTTAAATGTCGGTGTATACAAATTGCACACAAAAAATTCGCGCATAAGCCACGGTTGTATACATGTTAGCCACAGTTTTAGGAGTACTCCAGTTTTAGCCGTGGCTAAAATAATCCCATTTTCCATTTAAAATATATATGTTTGCCACAGTTTTAACCGTGGCTAAATTGTTCTATCTCTTTCAAATGAGAAACAAACGCGCGCTCTGTATTTTCATTCTCCCTCAATTTCTTACTCTCAATATCCAAAAAATTTCCCAAATTTCTTCTCTGAATTTCTCGCCTAATTTTTGCGCGTTGTCTTCCGTGAGGTTCAGATCCACCGAGCTTCATATCTCACCGTCGTTTTCTTCCGTGAGGCCCACTCCCTCTCTCTGACGCCGATTTCACCTCACCGAGCTCTTGCGTGGTTCGCCGCTCACATTCTTCGACGCCGTTGTTAGCCAGATTTCACTCTTCATCGTATGATTTCTTTTCCGATTTCACTGTTTTGTTGTGCCCTAATTTTATTCTAATTTTACTCTTTTCTAATTTTTCCTTATTTTGATCTAATTAGGTAAATTGAAATTTGTATGCATGTCTCATGTTTTGGCTTCAATATGCAGTAGTGAGTTTGAAATTTGTTTGAAAATTTGGAATATGTTATCATGATTTTGGAATTTGATTGAAATTGCAACTCTATTGTCCATGTGTCTTATAATTGTTTATGTGAATTTGTCACTCTATAGTATCAATTGATAATGATCAGAAGAAGCTGAAACAAAATAGTGGGAAGAATCAACTCACTCTTACATTTAACTCACTTTTAGTTACAATCAACTCACTTTGAGATTAAACATTATGTGTTCATGCGAGATGACGTGAAATTACCTGACTAATAGTACTATGCATGTTTAAGCTCTCTTGATGGGAAACATGTGCCGTATGCATTATTTAGTAGTTAATGGAGCTCTTATTTACTTTCTTGCATCTAATAGTCTTGACATTTTTGGGATGAGAAATCTCCCATTTTTGTTAATAATAGGAGAGGATCCATGATAATTTGTAGGCTACAATTTGCATGCTATGACTTAGTTGGAGTTTGGAACTTAATTGGAGTGTGACTGATGGTTTTTGAATTTACAAAGACTCTTTGTAACCTGGCCTAACTGTATCTAGGCTAACCCCTCCCCTACTTAAACCGGTTTTTGTCAATAATAGATACTGTTGAGCTATGTAGTTCATGAACTGATTACACTATATATAACTGGAGCACATGTATATTAAAGACATGGCTCAACATGTGAAAAACCTTACATAAGAAGTTATGGTGTTTTATGCATGATCTATGCCAATTCTTCAATATCAGTTAAAGTTGCAAAGTTTACTTGAACTTGCAGCCATGTGATTCTTGGATAATCCTAATGTATGACCCTATTTTGACTATAAATAATAAACCAATATGATATTGTTAAAGGTTCAAATTACTTTGGTAATCTGAATTTAATAGGTTATTTATTTTTGTTAAAGGTTCAAATTGATAGTGTGCATCTTAAGTTTTAAATTTAAACTATTGTTTTAGGTATTAAATTTAGACTATGTGAAAGTCTAAATTTGTTAAAGGGACGGATCATACAAATGCAACATGGGCAGTGTAGTATGTGAGGGTTGGCTTTAGAATCGGCACGACATTTGTTCCTCCATTGTAGTTATGCGGCAAAGGTATGGTATAATGTTACTTGATGGCTTGGTTTTAAAATTATCCTCCCTCATAATATTATTTCTTCCCTGGCCATTCTTATTCATTGTGCAAAGAACAAAAGAGAAAAAGTTGGTTTGTGTCTAATTTGGAATGCTTTTATGTGGGTTGTTTGGAATGTTAGAAATGATTGTATTTTTAACAATGGTGTTGCCAATATTGATGATATGGTGGATCGGATCAAGATGCTATCATGGAAGTGGTTCATTGGTAGAGTGGCTAAGGGTCCTTTTGCTTTATGAATGGAAATGGAGTCCTAAGGATTGCATGACCCGGTGATGGCTCGGTGTTTGCTGCTGGCACGTTTCTCTGTTTTTCCTTTGCCTTGGTGCTGCTGTTTGCTGTTTTTTCTGGTTTTTTCCTTTGTTTTTGGGTTGGCTGCCGTGTTTGTTGTTATTGTTTAAGTCCTGCTACTTGTGTTTGTTTGTATTATGCCTGTACTCCTCTCCCAAAACATGTCTTATGTTTTGGTGAGATTTCTCTAATATATATTATTCATTTGCTGCTAAAAAAAAAATTACATCATGGTATTGTTTTAGGTACTGATACATTTGCGTATGCTAGCTGATGCATTTTACCTTTACGGGTTACAGATTATTGGAAGAAGGAGGAACAATGTTTACCTTTGAGGGAACTGGGAAAAACTGTTCTCCAAAGAGTGTTTTGAGAGTTCACAATCCTCAATTTTATTGGAAGGTATGTACTTCTAAATTTTGCAAGAGAAAGGATCACCAATTGATGTCCTTCTAGCTGTAGAAGCGACAAGATACTATGTAGCAACTGAAACATCACATTGAAAGTGTATTTGCGTTGATTATATTCTACTTTCTTGTGCCTTTATGCAACAGGCGGTGTTTTTAAATGTTGTTAGTGGATTGACGCTGACTGAGACTCTTGGAGATCTTGCAATAGCAGCTGCAATTTACAGCAGGTTTGTGGTAAAAGTGTTTTTCAAATGATGTTAACGATTGATATAATTACTATACCTCCATAATGCTCTAATATGAGGCTTGGGTACTATAATTGGTATACCTTCATAATGCTTTGACATGAGGCCTGGCTTTATTCCTTTATCATTTAACAGCATTTACCTTAGGAATCTTAGGAGTTGGGTAAAGTTTAAATGTGAAAGCCAATATGGTCCCTAAAAAAAATTTGGTTTAACTTTGGTCCCTTAGGCTTTGTTTGCGAGTTTGGAGGGGAAGGGAAGGGAAGGAAAGACTAAAAAGGAAGAAACAAGTGGAAGGAGTAGAGAAGTTTGGGAGGGAAGAAGTTTGAAGGGTTATTTTTTCTTCATAACACAAAAACCCTCCAATTTGGGGAACTCAAAAATTGTATTAGATGGGGGTTTGGAGGGTTTATTTGAATTCTTCAAATTTAATTAATGTTGTTATAATATTCTTAAATTCATAATATATTAATCATAAGTATTTATTTGTCATTCTCTATAAAAAATACTTTCTCAAAAAATGTAAAAGATTTCTCTAATTTTCTCTCTATTTCCCTCCCTCCAAAGCCCTCCCCTCCCCTCCAAACTCGCAAACAAAGTCTTAAGGGATAAACCAAGTTCCATTTTGGTCCAATTTGGAATCGGCACGGCATTTGTTCCTCCATTGTAGTTATAATCCCTAAAAAAAATTTGGTTTTACTTTGGTCCCTTAAAAAATATAAGTTCCACTTTGGTCCTTATTGATATCTTCATCGATCAATATGGTCCCTTAAAAAACATAGAGATTTTCTCCCCTCACTATTAAAAATACGTCTTAACTAAATTTAAATTTCGACTGCGGAAGTTATCCATATTTTGTGTCCACCACACTTTCATTAAAGTTACCTTCAGATGATTAATTAATTTATGGGTAACCTAAAATAAATTAATATAATTTAAATTCTTTATGATCTATGGATTTTGTTTATAATTCTAATTTTAAATCTTTCCAAAAACTTTTCAAACATTTTTAGGGATTTTAATTTGTCATTATGAGTAGAGATCTGCACACAGATTTTTCCATTTGACGCTCACGCGTGAGAATTAATTCTTTGTGGTATAATGAGAAAAAGTTTGAGAATAGGAACGAAGTCAAAGTATATTAATATTCATTTAAAATGTAGGCCTCGTTTGGATTAGCCTATTCTTTAATTTTTGCAATTTTTATGTATTATTATAGGTTTGTCAAGGTAGTTTATGATAAAATAACGTATAAAAATACAATTTTCATTAGTTTGAACTTATAAAGTAGCTCTCTTGGGGATCAATTAGAGAGCTCCGTGAAAATCTCGTAATATATATATGTATATTATAGAGATATTAAAAATTTAAAATATAATATTAGAGTTTTTTCAAAAAAAAAAAATAGAGTTTCTACAAAAAAAGTATAATATTAGAGTTTGTAAAAAAAATAAAAATAGAGAAACTCAACTTATGATTAGAATACAATGTATGAAATTTATTATAGTTTATTGGCAAATGCTAAATAGTGCCTCAGAGACACTTGTTAAAGATTCAAATCTAGTAGGTTTTTCTTGAAAATGGTATAGTCAATGCAACAAAAGTTCAAATTTTGGTGTTTTTAATGCAAAAATTTTAATTTTCTTTCTATTTTTAATTCTTTAACTAGTGCCCCGGGGCACTAGTTAGAAAGACACTAATTTATTATATGACTTCATAATCTAATGTGAAAATAAATCTCCCATCATGAGATCTATGGCACTCATCCATACGAGAAGGAGCCATACGGTAGCCGTCAAAAATGAATTGATACATGATAATCATGCATCATTGTACTGCCAGTGCCGAATAAACAAACAATATTGGCCGAGAATAGATGCCCGATAAATACGTGACAGTATTGGCAGAATGGGATGTCGTCACAACTTGACGCCACAAATTTCCCAATACACCAAACAAACTTCATCCTTAACGTATTCAAAAAAAAATAAAGACAAGAGATTAATTTCCATAGCCTACAATGAAATCACCCAATAAAATGAAAATTATCTTCAAATATTCCACATATATACCTTTCAATCATGATGTCCAAATGATAAAAAAAAAATATGAATCATTAATCTATAAAACTATCTTTCATATTTTTATTATTCTATCAACTAAATTATTTGACCAAAAAACAATTGTTTTGAAAAATCAAAACAAAAATATTTAAAATCAAACTCTTTAAGGGGGAATAGTTTGCCCTAATATTTTGAGAAAGATATATAAAAAATTAGAAGTTTTTTATGTAGATTAAAAAAAGTTGTGTCTTTTCTTTTGCGATTTTTGTTTTTATTTTCAGTACGACATGATTTGATTTTTCATCTTAGTGTAATGTCGTTTCGTTTCACATATTTTGTGATGTTTTTTTTTTAATTTAAATTAACATATTAAGAATTAGCTACTAATTCGACCAATGACTAAGGTTCTGTGTGGGAAGATAAATAAACTAGTTTAGCTTTTAGCTTATAAGTTAAAAACTCTGTTTGGTAACAATTTTTAAAAACAAACTGATAGCTTATTTTACTAGCTTATATCTTATTTTTCAAATGTTATTTCAAGTAGCTTATAGCTTATCATCTTTTCTTCCAATTTTACCCCTATCATTTTACTTGAAAAAAAATTAAATATTAATTAAACATATTTTTTTATGTCATTTCATATTTTTTTTTTGACTAATGTCATTTCATACTTATAAGCTAGTTCAACTGCTAATTTTACCAAACACTACAAATTCAATCAGCTAGCTTATTCGCTATAAGCTAAAAGCTAGTAACTTATAAGATATCCGCTATAAGCTAGCTTTATCCTTATTTTTACCAAACAGAGCCTAAATCATCAACAATGTATATACAAACATTCATTTTTCAAATTCATTGAATAACTAAAATGTTTGGTCTAAAATATAGACCAAATACACTAATTATAAAGCTGGAAAAAGATATATTTGCTTACATGAGACATGGGGCGGTGCTATGTATTAGTGAGGGTCGACAAGTGTACCTATGGAATGTTAATTTTTTCACTAACACTTTTATGTTTTTTGCATCCTTTGGTTTTTTTGTTTTGCAGCACTTATTCAAAAATTCAAAACACTTTTTACTGCACTTATTCTCTTCTTCCAACTTATCTCTAAAATTAAATCCTCTAAAACAAAACACCAAACCAAATACGTACAATAGTGATCAATCCTCCAACATCCTTCAAACAACATTAACGTAATTAATAAAAAATTTATGGTTTAATGTTTTAAAAAATTGGGATTTTTTTTTATATAACTACAATATTGATAAATTGGTTGACTTATTATTCAATTGGGGGTTCTAATAACATATATGTGTGCTTTGTTTGGTTGCTTGTTTGTAGTTTGTCATCTGGTCCAAATACATCTTTGGATTTATGTTTTACAATTTCTAGTTAAACCATCCACAAATTAGTTTCAATTTTAGGCATTTACAAATCAGTGTTTTCATTAAGCTAATTTTTGTGTTGGTTATTGGTCTGTATATACTCAAGTGATAGATAGAAGGAATTGACAAATATCAAACAATGAGAAAACTAACCACAAAATTGTATATTTTTGTTGTTACTATATCAATACTTATTCACTGTTTTATAGTTTGATTTTATTTTATTTGATATATTTCTCATGTAATAAATACTTATGATTTCCCGGATTAGACGCATTCCGGTGTCGGACACGCGTTGGTGTTGGACACTGACACTACACCGACACTTATGGTTACACTAAATTTATTATATATGAATATGACGTCAGTGTCAACGTGTCAGTGTTGTGTTCGGTGCCAGTGTTGTGTTTGGTGTCTGTACATCATAGATTATTACATATGAATATGAAAGTCAAGTGAAATCTTATGCATACCTAGATACATATTAAAAATAAATGATATCATTCATACACAAAAAAAGACAGTATGAATTGTTGTGTTTAAAAGATAAATAAAGACTAAGAATTCACCAAATTTGTCTTTGATATGAAGTATATAGTTGTGTTTACTTTTACAACTTTTTCAGTTTCATAACTTGCTATTGTTATTACCGATTGACAATCTTGCACAGTTTTACAGAAAATCAAATTCAAAATAAACAATTTATGATGATAGATTATAAAAAACATTCTAACATTTCTGTGGCTATTTGATAAAATCAAGTTCATCAATGATGAACAATTTGAGCAATTGAGCACCATCTAAATCCCCTGTGTAGGGTGAGAACATTCCAATCTTCAGCCGTAGTGACAACAATTTGGCCATTCAATGTGTGGTCTTCGCTCTGCGGCTTAACCTCTTCGTGATATGCAGTTAAACGGCCCGACAAGTTTTTTAATTTCATCGATACGAGCTTGTGTAGGGGTTAGGTAAATCATAGTTACATAATTCACTACAGTGACGGAAAACCGCCAATTGGTTCGCGCTTACCGGTTCGCGCGTACTTTTATGTATTATTCATCATAGTTCGTGAACCAATTCACAAAAACACACGTACCAAATAATAAAAAATGACTTTAATAAAAATATACATATTATAAAAAGGAAAAAAGGTACAAAACGTAAAATAGGAAAGAAAAAAAATTTAGGTAAATGGACTGACTTTTTTAGGTTTTCTATCAGAAAGACAAAAGTGAAAATAAGAGTTTTTAGAAAAAAAACTAAAATTGTTTGGTAATTGTTGTTTTTTAGCTTCAAAAGTCTTTTATCTATGTATTATACTTATAGTAAAAATTAAGCAACTTCTTTTTCTATCAAGAGCTTCTTGAAAATATGTTTGAGCTAGCTTCTCCTTTCATTGAGTAAAAAAGTCTAAAGTAAGTTGGGTCAAACAGTGGTTAAAGAAAATCTACGCATAAAAGTAGGAATAGAAACCACAATAAGAAGAAGCGTGGAGAAAAAAATGAAAAGATTAGGCCAACTTATATAAAAAAAATATGGACAAAATTTAGGTGTATTTTTTTAAGTGTTTTTTGTATGGTTCTTAATTAACATAAAATTCATATTTTTATTGATAGGCTTAATTAGTCAAATGGTCCCTTAAAAACATTTTAGATTTCACAATGGTCCCTTAAAGAATAAAAGGTTAGGATTAGTCCCTTAAAGACTCTCTGTTAGTCACTTTGGTCTCTTCCGTTAGTTTTTGAACACCAAATATATTAGGTGGACCAACATTATATGTGGTCTACCATAGATTTTAATAAATCTTTTAATCTTAACCATTGATTCTTTTGTCAAAATAATAACCATTGGATTTTGTATGTCTACGACATCTAGCAATACACCATCAACAACAATTTTTTCTCTCCATTTCTTGATCTTCTTCATCCCCTCCTTGTTCATCTTCACCATGAACACACCATTAAAGCTCCAATGGAGCTTTCACAAAAAAACTCAAATCTGGCTCAAAAATCACAAAAGAATATACAAATTCGCTTGATTTTTCGCACTGGTCATGAATCTATGCTTAGATTTCATAGTGGAGGCTTATATTTTGAGAGACAACAACTTAAGAACATAAAAATGACCAAAACATGATTCAAGCAAACCCACACAAAATTAACAGTTGGAAAAGCTTCTGAACGTGATATCGAACATAAATCAACCAATACTTATTTGGTTTGAGCTTCAGAAGGTTTGTGTATCATTTAATGTTTTTTTGTCAAAAACTAACAGAAAGGATCAAAATGACTAACGGAGATGTCTTTAAGGGACCAATCCGGACCTTTTTTTTCTTTAGGGACCGTTTGACTAATTAACCTTATTGATATAACAAACTTTGAGAAAATCATGATTTTGAGGAATTCATAGTTTTTATGTTAAGAATCATGCAAAAAGCATCTAAAGAAATGCGCACTAAGTTTTATCCAGAAAAGAAGATCATGTCTACAATAAAAGATTCTGTTTGATTTTGCTTATTTTAGACTTTTTTTACTTAATAAAAGGAGAAGCTACACCAAACAGATTTTCAAAAAGTTTTTTAATTATAGAAAAAAGTTGCTTTGTTTTTATGAATAAAATACATAGATAAAAGACCTTTGAAACTAAAAAAACAATTACTAAACCTCTTCATATAATTTTTTTATTGTATCCTATTTTTTTTATACTAAACTTCTTCATATAACTGTGTGCAAAAAAATAGGAATTTTTGGTGGATTAAAATTAGAGTATAATATATTAAAAAAAAGTGTATAATAGGAAAATAAAGTGCAAAAACACACTTTCTTAATTTGACCTTTTTTTTTCTCAAACAACAAACAAAAAGGAACGGAGGGAGTATTTAGTTATTGTAATTTTTTAATTGATAAGAAAAAAAAAATCAATTCAAAAAACACTCATTTAATTATTAATTTAAAGATTTATTGTTTCAGTACATTAAAATTTTTAAATGTATTATAGAAATCGCCAAACATTGGTGGATATATATTAGATTACGATTTTTAAGAAATCAATAACAAACAGGTCAAAATTTCTAAAAATAATTTTTTCACAAAAAGAAAAAGGAAACAGATCCTCAAACAAACCTATATTTGTACCATGATGCAGATTTTTTATCCTCTCAATTGCAGGTATCCATCAAATATGAATCTAATTGTCATCCTAAGAATTGTGGAAAGGAATTTACCAATGCAAAGAGCACAAGTTTTATATAAAATTTGCTTTATATTTCTGTGTCTTCCTTCAAAATACCAGCTATGCAAACAACTTATAAATAAAAATAAAATTAAGCAAACCAAAGTTTGTCTAGGAGTGTGGTCCATTTTATATCTGATGGTTAACTCAAGTTTTGTTCTTGAAACTTATGTAAACTCTGCAACTAATTCAACAGCTTATCAATACACACTACCACAAAAAAAGGCTTTGATAACACTTTTTTTTGGCTTTAATAGCACTTTTAAGTGCTATAGAATCCAGTGCTATTGTAAGTCTATGGCTATTATAGCGTTTTTAAAAGTGCTATTGTATGTCCTACTTTTAATAGCGCTCATATATCTAAAGCGCTATATATCATATGCCTGTTCTAGCACAAATTAACACTTTTGGCAACAAGATTTAATAGCACTTTTTCGAAAAGCGCTATCATAGACTCTATTATGTTTTTGTTAACTTTTTTACAACCTGGAATATTTTTTTTCAACAGTCTCTTTCAATATTTTCTTATGCAACCTGGAACTTAATTTTGTTTCTTTTCAATAAGGGACACGAAGCTTAATTTTAAACTAAAAACATAGTAGCAAATAATATCAAGTACTTTATATAGAATAACAAGTTATTTCCAAATAAAAGTATCAACAAATGCTATAATCAGTACGCCAAAAATCAGGCTTTTGCTAATGCACAAATATAATAAGAACTCCTAAGAAATTAATTTAAAATATAGAAACAAAAACAAATAGAAACCAAAAACATGGTGGATTGGTCTATGAAAATTCCTTGTGACAACCTAAAAGAAACAGAAACCAAAAATCAAAACTTCATGCAAATGGGTCACAAAATATAGCATATAAATCTGAAAAGAAAGAAGAATTGGAGGGAGCTTTTTGTACCTGAATTGGATTGCAGTGTTACTCTCACATTGAGAGTGAACTTATTGGCGCAGTTGAACAGAGGGAGAGAGATCGGTTGAAATAAAACGAAAAACCCTAAGCTTGAAGAGAGAGATCCTCGTTCTGGGTGGACACCACATTCTAGAACTCTCTCTTTCGCAGCTCAAGCCTCGTTTTGGAACTCTTTGTCTCGTCGGGAAGCTTCGTTCTGGGTGGCGCTAGTTTTGTGTGGGTCGGGGGTTCATGTAGGGGACAGTGGTGGAAAATGAAATCGAAATTGCGAACAAAGAGATTTGGGGATTTAGGGTTAGTGTACTTTGATGAAATTAGGGGTTTAAAGACAAAGATAATCAAAGTAAAAGCAATTGAAAGTGATGGTGAAAGGTGAACGATGATGGTTTGATGAACGATGATGGTATTGGTGAGAGTGAAGTGAAGTGAAGGAGGTTTCCATTTTTTTGGCTAGAGATGAACTTTTCCTGTTTTATTTTTAGTTTTGTAGGAAATCATGTAATAATAGCATTTCAAAAAAAGCGCTAACAAAGAGGTAGGTCTATAATAGCATTTCACCAAAAACGCTATTAAAGGCCTCAGTCAAATTTTACTTTTACTATATTATTATAGCGCTTCTGGCTGGAAAGTGCTATTATAAGCATCAGAGTGAGATTTTTAATAGCACTTCAGAAAAAGCGCTATTAAAATAGTGCTATTGTAAGCCAAAATTGTAGTAGTGACAAAGAGAACATGTATTTTGAACAATATTTTCTGGTTCTTAATCCTTATTGTTACCTCAAGTATTTTATTTTACGTAAACGGGTATCTTCTACGGACAACAATAGAGACTAATTAATTCCTCGAAACTTATGGGACTCAAATGGATGGCAAACTCTCCATAAAAGTTTAACACTGCTACATATGGTTAACTCAAGATTAATTCTTGAATTTTATGTGATTAGCGACTAAGAGTTGCTTAAGCATTTACTAGATATAAAAAAGTCCAGACACTAAAAGATAATGATAAAAGAAATCTAAAATTAAATTGAAATAATTTTTAATACCAACTTATAAAAAAATCCATTAAAGAAATTAAGAAAGCATGGTCTTATTGACCATATACAACATCAATGAAATTGCATAAACTAATTAAGTAAAAGCTAACAATAGCCAATTATACTGAAACCACTATTCTAAGCCTAAGTACTTATGCATAACCAAAGTAAATGGTGAATTGAAAGTCTTGAAATTATATACATAAAAAGTGCCAAATGAAAAATCTTGAAAGGATCAAAGAACTGGACAGCCTTTAACAAAGATGCCCTTTGCAGTAGGACAAGTAGCCAAGGGGCATCCTTCAACATTATTTCCCCACCAGTTAAGCATAATGTTTTTTGAACCCAAAGTAAGAAACAGTAAGATTGTCATGAAGGCAGTTCCAGCATCAAGACCACCAGACAAAACATAATTGTAGCGCTTCCACCAATCTTGTTTATATCGATATACAACGAATCCTGAGATAAAGGCAATAACAATCCAACTGGTGAAGTTGACTGCAGTTGCAGGAGGCATCATTGATGTAGCACCCAACAAGACCGGCATGTTAATTAGACGAATCCATGTTTGTCCCGGGAATGCCTTCTGAGCTAGCCAAACTAGACAAGGTGCAATGGCTCCAGCAAGGAAGAACCAATTCACACTGGAATATTCACCAAGGTTTCCGAAGATTCTGCGCGGTCCAAGAAGTCCCCATATAACTGATGCGTCGTAGAAAACATTATCCATTGGGCAAGTCCAAGGGCTATCGGATGGTAGTTTGGAAGTATCGCAAAGGTCAGGGATCGACCCCATCAACCACCAAGCCGTTCCGGTATACACAAGTACTGATATGAATGTGCCTACCACCTACATACAATGCAGACAGGTTTAGTTTTTTAACAAAAAGAACTTATGTGAGACTCTTGTAAGGGTTAAAATTTATAATGAGAAAAATCATAAGTCGAAACTGACCTGAGCCATGAACATTGTTCTTGGTGGAATCTTCATGTAGTGACCAAGTTTAAAGTCTTGTAAAAATGTTAGTGCCTGAGACATGCTAATGTAGCCATACACCTTAAAGCACATGTTAGCCACAGGGCGCTCCGGATACATATAACCAATGATGTATTCTGTTATAATGTTTAAGCCTGGTTCCTGTTAAAAAGAAAGAGAAGAAATCTTAGACAATTATCATTAGCATCGATATAAAGTTAGCAAGTTTTGCAAGTAAATTGTTAAGATACCTGATTTGTAGTGGCGTATATTATACCAATCGGAAGAGTGAAGGTAATGGAAATAGCACAAGCTAGCAATACACCCCACCAAGGCAACTGAAGCGATTCGTTGTAGTACTCGCAAATAAAAATAATAAGAGCAATGTTCACCACTAGAATGATGTGAAACCACCACATGGGGACTGATTTGTACTTCTTCATAAGTTTTGTGTGTATGTCGATTTTTTTATGGTCTCCGAAGGCTCTTTTACTTTGGCTCCATATTTCCCTGCATAGTTCGTATGGTAAATGTAATTGAAATTATTATTTTGCAAGGCATCACATATTTTCCGATAACATCTTAGTTAAACAAATTTAAATACAAAGATCCCAATAAGATGTTTCATAAATTGATTACCTTCCATGGAAGAGAATAACATGCATAATTGTAGCAGAAAGTGTGGCGAATCCAAGGCCATAAGTAATTGCAAAGAATGTGCTTAGATGAACAGGTCCATTCTTAGCATAAGCATCCCGATCAAGATGAAACTTAGAGTCGACAATGCTTGAAATGTCATAAACCGAACCGTTTCCCGTAAAAAGCTTACTTGAAAATATTGGAAAGTTCTTAGCATTGTAGACATTTAACCAGTAAGTAATCGGCGTCATCACATACATAATGAGGACGTATCCAGCAGCGATATTAGCAGTTGCAAACCATGGACTAGCTAGTGGACTGCCAAGGTAAGAAGAAATTGTAGACCAATCAAAACCAAATGCACCAATCCCAAGACCTCTCATACCAGAACCAAGTTGTTGAACAAAGACGGATTTGGGAGCAACCCAACACATCCACGAGAAAGATGTCAACATTGAAAACATGTAGCCTGGTAAAACATAGTAAGCCAATGCAGAGATCAAGACAAGGAGGAAAAACTGAGTCCGGCTTGTCGCTCCTTTAGGTCTTTTACTTTTCTCATGTAGAGCACTGCATTTTCATATTACATCATCATGACTTTGGAATATATAGTTACATTATTTTAATAGATAAATTACTTCTACTGAAAAACAATATTACCTGAATAATGAGACCTGCACCAGATTAGAAGGCCACCACATTTCTGCAGGCTCAACAAGATATTTCCTAAATAGTCCTGCCCAACCGAATCCCAGCACCTAAAATTGAATAGCATATGAAAATATTCTATGTTATTTCTAACTTCAAAATTAACAAATCAACTAGCTTTTGACAAATTAATTAAAAAAAGTATAGAATTATAGATAGAATAGAACCTGAGTTGTGAGCATGAGTAGTATCGCCGGAATGAAACCGAGTTTCCTTTTGTATATAAGCTTGACTGCACTCAAAACATGAGTAGCGTAAACGGTACCAGCACCGGCATTAGCAAAGATGGTTATGAGAACATGCTCTTTCATATTGAATGGTCCTCTATTCATTGAGAATTCAAACCATGTATCTTTAAAGAAGACGCGAGTGGGCAAGACTCTAGCCATGAAATGACCAAGTGGAACAACAGCAATTTGAGCAGAAATTGAAGTGATAGTCAAAGGTTGTGTTCTATACCAAAAGAATTGATTCACAAAAGACAGAACCACACATGAAAGTATCCCAAGAACCCACATTCTGAATGTGACAATAGCTAATGTAGGATCATCAGTTTTTGGCACTGTTAGTTCAACTTGTTTTATAGGACACACTTCATTCTCATTCATCTCCTCTTCAGTCATAGTCTTGATTTTCTCAATCTCAATCCTTGAAGCCATGACAATGATATTCTATCTTTTTCTTCTGCACAAAAACAAAATCATATCAAATCACATGAACAAGTAATCAAATGGAAAAGAATATCACTATAAAAAATATGAATATGAATAAATTTAATCAAATTCAATACAGTAATATGAATAATTTTTCTTATTGATATCACTACCATCAACAAACTAACAGAAACTTTTTATTTTTGGCAACTGAATAAAACAAAAAAGCCATAATCATCATGGATTCATGAATATTCACAATTTAATATTGAAACTAAATAAAAAGATTAGTTATAAAAAATTATAATATTAGTGAATAATGCATGAGTGTTATGAGAATATACCTTTAAGAAGAAGATGGAATATCGGAGTCTCTAGATTGAATTCAACTCTAGTTTTTGTGATGTTGACTCTTTTTCTTATATCAATTTTTCACTGTGTTTATTTTTTGTGATGCATGTAGTATTTATAGAGACAATTTGGATGTTAAGATAAGAGAGAGAATAATATTTCAAACAGTTTTCAACCTCCAATATCTCCGGATTCTGTTTTTTTTCTTTTGTTATTTTGATTTATTTAGATAGGAGCTTATCTTTTTAACTCGTGTATCAAACGTTTTTATATCTGTTTGTTTACTTTTTTATATCTGTTTTTATATCTGTCTGTTTTTACGTTTTTATATCTTATGTACCACACCACATATTTGAAGGGAGTTTGTTTCAGTTTACTAAATCTATTTTTTGAGAATAACCGTTTCCTTACGATGATGAAATTTTTTTCTTAGGTATTTGGTTTTTTTTTTTTGGTTAATATTTAAATATTCTCATATTCTCTTGTCAAAAAAATATTGTCATTATCAACAAAAAAATATTCTCATATTCTTTATAATGGAAAAGTTAGTTTTTTTGTTTTGTTTTTGATAATATAATAGAAAGTATAGTTGATAACCATACATAAATTTATTTATGAGTCAGAATTCATTGACACCAAATCTAATCCATTTATTTTATTTAGTCTAATGGTTAATATTTATTCATTTAATATTTAATTATTCATAAAACAAACTCAATGTATTTCATCTATTATCAATTTCTATACTAATATATAAAGGGGATACAAATTTTTGGGATGACTTTTTCATTATTCCCATTTTACCCTTTAAAAAAACTACCAAAAAAAAACTAAGCACAACTTTCACATAAAATAGGTTTTCAGTTTTTTTATATTAAAAAAAAAAAAATTCTTCTTAATAACTAGCCACAACAAAAAAGGAGGTCAAGTAGTTATCAATTAACTAAGTCCAATAAAAAAGAAGATTAAGTAGTTATTTATATTTGCACAATAGAGAATATCGATCGCAGGAAACAAAAAAAAAAAAAGAATATCGATCACACAAACGGGCACAGGACGTGCCCGTTTGGCGGCTAGTTATATATAAAGAGAATACAAATTTTTGGGATGGTTTTTTCATTATTCCTATCTTACCCTTAAAAAAACTACCAACAAAAAAAGTAACCAACTATATATAAAAAAGATACAAATTTTTGGATGACTTTTTCATTATTCTTATTTTGCCCTTCAATAAAACTACAAAAAAAAAAAAGTAACCACCAATTATGGTTTACTCTTTTTATAACAAGGTCTTATATAACAAAACAAGTTACAACAAATATAGTTTTACAATTTATATACCTCAGTAGAATAGAAAAGACGAATCACACAAACGGGCACAGAACATGCCCGTTTAACAACTAGTTTATAATAATGTGTTCAATACAAAATGGACAATAATCATAAATATGGGGACTAGCACAAAAATGAGCCACCTGAGCTAACTTGTGCGTCACTCGATTAGTTTACCTCCGAATATAACTGACCTTACAGTTAGGAAACAAATTTAATTTAAAAGACACCGACATTGCTCTATAGCAGTTCCATATTCAGTAACATTTCTATCCTTACTCACAACACTGTTCACGACTTCCATGCAAATCCATTTCTATTTCAACTCTTTCTATATGAAGTTGCTGAAGCCACTTTAATGTTATTAGCAACCCATGTGCCTCTGCTTCTTTAATATCTGGTATCTGGTTGTCCTTCAAAATGTGATGTGCTTGCTCTCATAAAATTGCCAATTTGCCATCAGCATCTCTTAAACATGCGCCAATAGAGTATTGATTTTTTTGTGACATAGCATGTCGCGTCTACATTGCATTTTACCATTCCTTGCTGCTGTTTTGCATGTCCATTTCTCCGAGATTAAGTTAAAACCTAAAATAAAGATAAGGAACCAAATTGAATTAAGCCTAAATAATATTAAATGAATAAATATTAGCCATTAGATTAAATAAAATAAAGGGATAAGATTTGATGTTAAATTAAACTTTGACAACTTAAACTTTAACACCTGATATGTCAATGAATTACGACTCTATTTTTCATGGAATTTTTTTTTTCTTTGAGAAAGTTTTCTTTTTTCATAATCATCTTTTATACATGTAAATAAAATATAATCTATACCAATATATACAGAAAATAACCCCTTTCGTGTGGACTTTTTTTATTGTCATTTTTGTCATTCACTCTATTCAAATATTGTATATATATGTTTGTTAAAAAATATCTTTCACACAAAAGTTGGTTTTCAGTTTTTTTTTTCTTTGTAAAAAAAATAAAATTTCATTTTTTTTCTTAATAATAACTCAGCACAACAAAAAAGAAAGTAATTTGTCTATGTTTGTTGAAAAAAACTTCCACCGAAAAGTTGATTTCAATTTTTTTTCTCATTTTTCTCGGTCAAAAAATAAATTTTCTTTTCTTTCTTAATCTATTCTATACCAATATATAAAGAGAATACCTCTTTTGGGGTAGACTTTTTGTTACACCTATTTTACCCTTTTAAAGTTGCCATTTTTTTATTTTAAAAAAATTTACAGTTTTCATTTTTATTTCATAACTACTAGATGCAACAAATAAGGAGGTTACATGGTTGACAAAAATTATAACTGCACGCTTTATAAAAGAGAAAAAATAAGGGTGTGTTTGTTCAAGTTATATTCATATATTCTAAAAATAAAATGATAGAGAAATGCATTTTCGAATGTTTGTTATAAATTTACTAGCGCGAGCGTCTGTGTGATATAAATTTTCTATTATGCTAACTTATACGCAGTTATCTTTTTTTGTTTATTGGGTCATGCTAACTAGTGTCCGGGGCACTAGTTAAGGATACAAAAAAAAAAAAAAAAACTTGCATTGAAAACACCGTTTTTCTTACTTTTTAAACATTAACTACACAACTTTTAATATAATCTTACTATTTTAAGTATCCTTAACTAGTGCTCCGAAGACACTGGTTATCATTTTTCTTTATAAAAATACAAACTATATCACACATTGAACACTACAAGAATACTGGTCAGTTGTCAGGGGTAAATCCCCTGGGAAACACGAAAAAGCCCTGGGAAACGCACTTTTGCCAGGGAATTTGCCAGGGGCACGCACGCTGGGAATACACCTCGTCGCAAATATTTTGCCAGGGGTTATACCCGTGTGAAATTTCCCTGCGGCATACCGCTGTCAAATTTGCCAGGTACCTACCCTTGTGAAACAAACTGGATGGCCTGCCACATCTGACACGAGCAAGACGGTGTCGGTGCTTGTGATGCTATAATATGAAAAATATGAATAAGAAAATATGAATAATATGAAAAAATTTAATCAAATTCAATAATATGAATAATTTTTTTTATTCTTATTGATATCACTATCATCAACTAACTAACAAAACTTTTTATTTTTGGCAACTGAATAAAACAAAAAAGCTATAATCATTAATCATGGATTCAAGAAAATTCACAATTTAATATTCAAAGTAAATAAAAATATTAGTTATAAAAAAATTATAATAAGTGAATAATGCATGAGTGTTATGAGAGTATATACCTAAGAAGAAGATGGAATATCAGAGTCACTATCTGAACTGAATTCAACTCTAGTTTTTGTGATATTGACTCTCTATCTTATATCAATTTTTCACTGTGTTTATTTTTTGTGATGCATTTAGTATTTATAGAGACTATTTAGATGTTAAGATAAGAGATAGAATAATATTTCAAACAGTTTTCAACCTCCAATATCTCCGAATTCTGTTTTTTATTTTTCCTTTTTGTTATTTTGATTTTGATTTATTTAGATAGGAGCTTATCTTTTTAACTCATGTATGACATGTATCAAACGTTTTTATATATGTTTGTTTACTTTTTGACTCAAAATGAGATAAAGAATATCTTATGTACCACACCACATATTTTGAAGTGAGTTTGTTTCAGTTTACTAAATCTATTTTTTTGAGAATAACTGTTTCCGTATGATGATCAAAATTCTTCTTAGGTATTTTGTTTTTTCTTTATAAGAAATTTTTTTCTTAGGTATTTTAAATAAAATATACTGTATTTGGTTAATATTTAAATATTCTCATATTCTCTTGTCAAAAAAAATATTCTCATTATCAACAAAAAAAATCCTCATATTCTTTATGATAACCAGCAGCCAAAATGGCACGTGCCCGTTTGTGTGATCGACATTCTCTATTTGTGCCCAGGACAACTTACTTATGTTTTCCAGGGGTGACAAGGTTTCGGTTGAAATGATGATGAGGGCATATGGAAAGTTTTCAAAGGCTACAGGGCTAGTAGTGAATCCACAGAAGTGTCGGATATATTGTGCTGGTATGGATGAATTGACAAAGCAGAATGTGCCTGAAGCCTCAGGGTTCCAAGAAGGTCAGCTTCCTTTTAAGTATCTGGGGGTGCCGGTTACAGGTAAAAAACTCTCTGTGCGCCATTATTCACCGCTAATAGACAAAATCGTGGGTAAGATCAAACATTGGACTGCTCGATTATTAACCTACGCGGGGAGGCTTCAACTCATAAATTCTGTTACGTTTGCAATGACTAATTTCTGGCTAACATGTTTCCCATTCCCCAAAACTGTTATACAGAAAATTGAATCGATCTGCCGCATTTTCCTTTGGACTGGAGGTTTCGAAGGGAGCCGTAAAGCACCAGTGGCATGGAAACAGGTTTGTAGACCACTTAATCATAAAAGGAGTGCTCAATCTAAGGGAAGAGTTTAAAAACTTAGGAAATCTGGAAGAACTCATGGTGGGAGGAAAGATTAAAATGAGTAGACTGTATAGGAGGCTACACGAATGTGGTCAGCAGCAGGTAGATTGGAAAACTTTGGTCTATGGGAATAATGCGAGACCGAGAGCCAACTTCATTCTGTGGCTTGCGTGCCATGGACGATTAGCAACGAAGGACAGACTGCTTAAGTACGATATGATTGATAATAATACGTGTTGTTTCTGTACGAAGGAAGAAACGTTAAACCACTTGTTCTTTGAATGTGAAAGTCTGAAGAGCGTATGGAAATGGACACAAATTAACCATATCCCTGGCGGTTGGCATAGTGAGGTGAAATGGCTTAGTCAGCAAACCAAAGGCAAAGGAGACCGAGCCCCACATGGAACGACCATATCCCTGACCCACCCGTATGGCGGCTTTTGCTAAAATAAATTTGTAGATAACTACTTGACCTCTTTTTTTATTGTGCTTAGTTAATTGATAACCACTTAATCTTTTTTTTGTTGTATACAAATATTTGAATCTGTGTAAAAAAAAATTGAATAGCGTGAAGGGCAAAAATGACAAGTTCACACCAAAAGGGATATTCTAGAATATATAATAGATAATAATAGAAAGTTTAGTTTTTTTTTATAATATAATAGAAAGTATAGTTGATTATTATACATGAATTTATTTTTATATGAGTCAGGATCCATTGACACCAAATTTTATCCGTTTATTTTATTTAATCTAATATTTAATATTTAAGTTTATCCGTTTATTTTATTTCATCATCCTAAAGTTTATGTCCTTAAAGAAGTGTGTTGGCAACCGCCTGTTGTGAATTGGATTAAGTGTATTATTGATGGTGCATAGGACTGGAAATGAGTCTAGCTGAGTCAAACTCGTCTGAGCTCGACTCGGCTCGATAGAAATTGGTTCAGCTCAAAACTCGGCTCGAGTTTGACACGAACTATTTTTTCATCTGGAGTTCGGCTCATTTAAAGTTCACGAATAGTTCGGTTCGGCTCGTTAAATTCAACTCGTTAAGTCAAATCATGTGATTTTAAAGTCTTTTTTTTGTCAAAATTTCAAAATTTGATCTTTAACCTTTTAAACTATTTTTAAAAAAAAAAAAAAACAAATATTAAATTAAAAAAGATATATATATATATATATATTGCTAATTTAGACCTACTTAAAAACATGTGGGTCTAAATTAACAAGGTGCACATTTTCTAATGGACAAAAAATATCCTTGATATTTACTTATTTAACACTAGTAATTGAGGATTAGTTAGGTAAATTTATTAAATAATGTGCATCCATTTTGCTAATTTAGACCCACTTAATTATAAATATATACAACTTAAAAAAACACATGAAAACTTAGGAAATAAAAAAAAAACAACTTAGGAAAACATATACAATCAAAATCCATCTTCTTCTTTTTTTTAACAAAAACACTATTTTCTAATTTTATGTAAATCTATGCTATTTTCTACTTGTAACATTGCAATTAATTCTTTTGATAAAAATAAATTAAACTTTACAAAAATTATAACAAAGCAACATGAAATGAAATTTTTCAATTTTATCTTAATCAAAAATGTATTTTGTATCAAAATTATGTTAAAAAGTTTATTAAAAAAAAATAATCAAAATCCGCAGGAAAGCCCTTAAGAATACCTGCGGATTTTTCTGAAAATACCAAATCCGCATGAAATTATTTTTTAGTGCGAAATCCGTAGGAAAATACTTGGAAATACCTGTGAATTTTCCTGAAAATACCAAATCCGCAGGAAATTACATCTTAGTGTGAAATTCGCAGGAAAATCTACAGGAATACTTGCGGATTTTTTTCCGTAGCAAAATCTATAGGAATACCTGGGGATTTTTTTTCGCAGCAAAATCTACAGGAATACCTGCAGATTTTTTTCCACAGCAAAATCTACAGGAATACCTGCGGATTTTTTTTCGCAGCAAAATAGCAAATTTCTAATAGTGGTAGTGAAGATATTAAAGCTATGGTATTGTCCAATAAATATTGGTATTGTCCAATTACAAACTAAAAATTAAATTATAAGTCTCACAAAAAATTGCCCAAAAAGTTTAACAAAAAAGGAAAATAGGTTTTAAATAGTTTTCGTAAATCATTGGCTTTAACTTGAATATCGATGTTTATAAGTTTGGATTGTATATGTTTTATTAAGTTGTTCCTTTTTTGATTTCTTAGGTTGTTCATTTAGGTTGTATATATTTATAATTAAGTGGGTCTAAATTAGCAAAGTGGGTGCACATCTTTAATAAAATTTACCTAACTAACCCTCAATTTCCTAGTATAAAATAAATAAATACCAAGGGTTTTTTGTCCAAAGTGAAAAGGTGCACATTGCTAATTTAGACCCACATGTTTTTAAGTGGGTCTAAATTAGCAAACCCCCCATATATATATATATATATATATATATATATATATATATATATATATATATATATATATATATATATATATATATATATATATATATATATATATATATATATATATATATAACCGAGCTAGTTCATGAGTTAAATGAGTCGAACTATATATAGTTTATGTTCAACTTATTTATTTAACGAACTTAATTTTTGACTCAAGTTCAGCTTATTTGGTTCATAAACCAAGTTCACGAGTCAATTATCGAATCGAACTTCAAACTATTTACAAGTTGACTCGGGTCATTGTCAGTCCTATCACAACTTGACGCCACAAATTCCCCAATACGCAAAACAAACTTCATCCTTAATAACCTATTCAAAAAAATAAAGACAATAGATTATTTTCCATAGCCTACAATCAAATCACCCCATACAAAGAAAAATATCTTCAATCATCAAGTCCAAATTGTCTTCGTGTATTATTAAAAAAATAAAATAATAATAATAATAATAATAACAACAATAATAATAATAATCTATACTAATATATAGAGGGGATACAAATTTTTGGGATGACTTTTTTATTATTCCAATTTTATCCTTAAAAAATAACTTCCACATAAAAATAGATTTTCAGTTTTTTTTAGTAATTTTTTTTTCTTCTTAATAACTAACCACAACAAAAAAAATGAGGTTACGTAGTTATCAATTAACAAAGTCCAATAAAAAAGGAGATTAAATAGTTATTTATATTTGCACAATACAAAATATCGATCACACAAAAAAAAAAGAATATCTATTACACAAACGGGCACGGAACGTGCCCGTTTGGCGGCTAGTAATAATAATATGTACAGATAGTGTAAAATAATTTTATACTATCATCCTAATAACAACTATAATTTTCGCTACATCACTCCACTACATTCTACTTTTTTAATATGACATGGAAAAAAATGGTGATTTTTTATTTGATGATTATATAAAACTATTTTACATTGTTTGTGCATCTCTATTAAATTCTAAAAAAAATAAAAAATAATCATCTTTAAAAATAGCATAGTTGATAAAAATATAACATTTATATGCAAAGTTTTAAACGACACGACGAACACACTATTTATTTTGAAGGTTAATTTCTATCAACTAAACTATTTGACTAAAAAAAACAATTGTTCTGAAAAATCAAAACGGAAATATTATTAAAGACGGATATCTTTATTAATAAATATAGAATAATTATATATGACTGAGAGGCAAACAAGCGACAAGTTGCGCCGCTACCTATTTTTGAATAGAAAATCTAATTATCTTAAAGACAACATCCATAGCTTTAGGGGAACATAACATTGCTATCTATTCATAACCTTTTGAATATTTTGAGAAAGATCCATAAAAGAATCAGGAGTTTTTTTACGTAGATTAAAAAAATTCATGAATTTATTTTTGTTTCAGTACAAAATATTTCATTTTCCATCTTAGTACAATGTCGTTTCATTTCACATATTTTGTGATGTTCGTTTGGTTTAGATTGACATATCAACTACTAATTTGACCAGTGACTAAATCATCTACAATGTATAAACAAACATTCCTTTTCCAAACTTAGTAAATAACTAAAATGTTTGGTCTAAAATATAGACCTAATACACTAATTATTCAATAAATCTGGAAAAAAAAATTGCTTATATGAGACCGGAGGGAATAGGTTTGACATCATGAGGGTACATAGTTATTATTCAATGTAAAAATTATTCAATGCTAAAATATAGATGCATATGATATATTTTTTTTAGCTGCATATTATATATTTTACTTCCTAAAAATATAAATATCATTGCGTAAAAAAATAATAATATAAATAACGTTTGTTTCAATGTAAAAATTATTTCTTTTAACTTCTTCCCCTTTCTTTTATTAAGGTGTAGCTCCCAATTTTCTCCCTCATGTAACACAAAATTAATCTCACTGGAATTGATGAATTGGGTTTGATGTTGCTGTTTAAGGTGAACGTAAATGAGTTCCTAAACCTTAGTGTACTGAAGGGGTTGTTTATTATGATAATATGAAAATGGCAAAAGATTTGAAGTTTTAGCACTGAGGTTTGTTTTTCTTCCTGTTGTGTTCCTGCCTCTATTTTCCAGTTTGTGACTATTTGGTAGTAAACGTGTGTTGCATTTTGGTTTGATCTTGATAGCTTCACGTAATGGTTTATTTAAGATGGTGGATGGTGCCATCCTGTATAGTTATCGCATTGGCACACATACAAGGAAAATATATTGCAACATTTTCAACCAAAATATAATCAAACATCAACCCAATCTCATAACGTATTTATTTATGTACAAAATCAGAAACACTAAGCCAGTAATAAAAGGTTAATCTGAAGGAGAAGGTTGCACCAACTCCAAACACAACTTAACTTGTGTTTGGTAGAGTGCCACACGATTTCAGCTCTCGTAAAATTTTGAAAACTACAAATTAGAGTATAGGAGAAGAACATTGTCCCTTCGACTTTTTCATTCTTCCAAACACAATTAATGAAAAAAATAAAATCCTTCAACCACGATGTCACACTCGTTTGCAAACTCAATTTCATATGTCAAATTTGGGAAGTGAAGGCTCTATATGTACCGATGCACAATTAAAATATCTGAAAAACAAGGAACGTCGCAGCAGCAACATTTTAAGCAGCCAAACCTTTACCATTAGATCTTTGTAATTCACTGTATTAGTTTATTTTCTCTACTTTCTATTCATTTCATTTCAAGCCAGCCACATCAAACATGACACAAATATCAGTTGCAAACCCGGTGAAAAACAAAGACAGCTAGACAGTCATCACTAATTTCAATTTCAAAACATAGTGGAAAAACAATTCAGACATCGAACACTGAAAACATAGGACTCCCAAAACTAGAAAACTGAAATGCACCTTCGGAAAGATACATGCAACGAAGAACAGCAAGAACGATTGCAATTGCTCTAGTGCAAAGTGAGAATAGGCACAATTAACATTAATTTAGATTTATCGGTGAAACCCCATAAACAATCAAACTTAAAGAATGAAGCTTTCAAGCATCATCCTTCAATATATTTCATAATACTCTTCAAACTAACATCTCACATTGAACTACAGTCTCAGAATAAATCATGTCTCACTAACAAAACTCAGCCAAATAAATCACAACAACAAACCCAGTAACAACTACAGGGAAGAAAAAACTTAGATGAGCGAAATTTTGCTGATAAGTTGGTTTTCGGACAAAGCAGTATTGGTGAGTCAATACTTTTTTGTATGACTAGCCACAATTAATAATTAGCTAACAACTTTGCAAAATACAATCAATATTAATTGTCTAAAAGACTCGCTAGAAACATGCATGACAAACGTGCTTCTTATTCTCAGATATTCGCAACAGCAGTAAAACACTTTCAAGATGTGAACTAGTAACAAACAAGACAATTCTGAGAAGTTTATATTAAATAAATTAGACAAATTTCTAGTACAAATGCGCAGTCTGAATCTCAAGCGAGCGTGCTAACAGACGAAATTCAAAAGGTTCAACTTGATTCTAAAGAAAACAATTGTAATTCTCGATTGCAAGGCTGACCACTTGCCTCTCATAAACACAACCTCCCCAAACATGCGATTCCTACATAGAATTGTCGTTTCAAGAGTAAACACAATTATCCATTTGTATTGAAGTTTTAATTCAGCACTCAATGACCATCAATAACAGAGCGGAGCGGATCGAAATGACAACATTAATCACCTGTAGAATGCATAATTCAACGCTTGCCACGATGTCCGCCTCCTGACCTCGCACCAGGGTTGCGAGCGAATTGAAATCGTAAATTGACCGAGCTGCGGTCAAGCTCATCAAATTTGTAACCTGCAAAATTAAGGTTCATTGTTTTACGATGAAAAACTAACCACGTTCTGGATGGCGAAAGAGGTGGTAGCAGGCAGATGTTATAATACGTTTGTTATACCTTACCCCAGCTTAAAACAAATTAAACCTGAAATGCATTTGTAAACGTTCAAACCCAATATCGAACATATGGGAAAATACGAGGCCTTTACTTAACTACGAAAGGGGGATTAAAGTTGCTATTAAAGAAAGGACGAAGAAGGTGAGTAACCGCCAGTCAGTCAGTCTCCATTCCTCATTGTCGAACTGTCTTTGCGTTTGGGCATTTGGCGAAATAGAATATACCAAGTTTGAATATATATTCAGCGGTAAAACATAACTCAACATGAAAGGGTATATACGCGGCTAATAGATGGAAATATGACTGTTCGAAATAAAGAGAATTGGTCGGGAAGGCCAAAAGATTATGCAGCAAAGGAGTTTTTTTATGCAATCCAAATCACAGATAAATAACTCAACCAAGAAGGGAGCACCCTCCATAGTCCATACTACCATAATATGGAAATATCAAGATGGGTTACATTCATAATCTTCCCGTCACAATTCCAACCAGAAATATAAAATATGACTATGACTATTAGGTTTATAAATTGGTTGGGACTTGGGATATACCGGGAAAAATATAAATCACTCAAATTCACATTGATATTGCCTAATCTATGTGCGGGATATACCGGGAAAAAAATTATTCTACAGGAATTTCTATATAATCAGCTCATGAAGGGAATAAAGAAATTGAACACACTGCCTTGTAAAAAAAGATGGGTGAGGTTGTCATTACAAGAGTTAAAGAAAAGGAGATATTACCATGCAATGCATCCATAGCAGTTGCTGCATGAGCCGGACTTACAAAATCAACAAAACAAAGTAACAGTGGATCACCCCCAGGCTGCACATATAATCCCAGTCAAAAATGCACCAATGCAAATAATATAATTTTTATACTTTATAATTAAACTTACTTGTCTTGACTCCTTGCTGACAATTCTAACTTCTTTGTAGCCAACAAAAGGACGAAAAATATCTGTACCACTGTGTTAAGGTCTTAAGGAGGACTAATTGAAAATGAAAAACAATAGACTAAGGCTTTGTTTGCGAGTTTGGAGGGGAAGGGAAGGGAAGGAAAGGCTAAAAAGGAAGAAACAAGTGGAAAGATTAACAAGTTTGGGAGGGAAAGAGTTTGGAGGGTTAATTTTTCTTCCTAACACAAAAACCCTCCAATTTGGAGGAACTCAAAAATTGTATTGGATGAGGGTTTGGAGGGGATTTGGAGGGTTTATATGAATTCTTCAAATTTAATTAATGTTGTCATAATATTTTTAAATTCATAATATATTAATCATATGTATTTATTTGTCATTTTCTATAAAAAATACTTTCTCAAAAAATGTAAAAGATTTCTCTAATTTTCTCTTTATTTCCCTCCCTCCAAAACCCTCCCCTCCCCTCCCCCTCCAAACTCGCAAACAAAGCCTAAGGGTAATCAATAATCAAATGAAAGGATACGAGCCACTTCCCGTCTTGTACAGTTGGAAGGTAAACCCTCCACAAATAGCGTATTGGTAGCACCGGGTGGAAGCGAATGGTCGGGCCTTCCACCACTTAATTCCAAGATTTGGTCTTTTACATTTGGTCTTCGGTCTACTCCCCCAATACTTGCAACATGAGGATCATCAATAGAATGACTGGGAAGTCCCCCTTCAATGGTTCTAGTAGATGGTGCCGAACCATAAGTTGAAACCTGGTGAAACATTATATAAAAAGTTAATCTAAAAATATAGACGTGTTTACACGTCCTATTTGCCGTGTGACTTGTGACGGAGCTAGATTAAACAGGTGTCCAATTCAGGGACATAAGGTATCCCATCACATACTCAGAGTGCATGGATGGAATTTCAAACAAGGTAAGGTAGAATTTAAAATTTCACTCTCACAATGTAATAATAGATCAGAGTAATTCGTCAATATTTCTAAAACCTTTAAGAAAAACAGAATTTCAATTTTTTGCACCAGTCCTCTAAATCTCCGAGTAAGAACTTTGGAGCTAAACCGTAATAATTTAATGGAAATAATTTGAGCATGAACCTAAGGATTAAAAATAGATCCTGGTTGCCTCAAAAAAAAAAAAAATGAAAATGCCAAATAGGGCTATAGAAAACAAGAAAATATAATTGATCATTCAATAACAGAAAAAATAGTTAATACCGCACTACGAAGGTAACGCTCATAGGACGCATCGAGGGTTTCAGTATCTCTAATTACTTGGAGCCTTCCTCTATCATCGTCATGGGGAACGTAACTAGCCAAGTTATGAACGCCAGAGACATCTTCAAAATTAAGCAATATTGAAATTAATTACAAATGATTTGCGTGACGAATGAAAATTAATTTATCGAGATATGGCTAACAATACAATACAACAATTTTGAATTTGAAACTGTATCGCTTAGGAGTAGAAACTAGAAACCCTAAATTGAGAAAAGAGAGAGTAAAGGGAATAAATCTGGTACCGTAATCGGGACGGGGACGTTTGCCGGTGATGGGAGGAGGAGCGTGCTGCTGCTGCTGCTGTTGTTGGGATTCGGCGGCGTATCTCCAATAAGCGTCAGACATGACGGTGTTAATGACAAGGTACGATGAAGTAGAAAGTGAATAAGGATGGCGTGTTCGTTGAATTGAATTCCACGAGGCGTTTCGTTTCCTCTCAAACTCAAGAAACGCACGCTGTAGTGTAGTGTACAAATTCTACTTCCTGTTCTTTTTATCTCGATCTGTCTCCGTTTACTTTTTGTACTATGTTTTCTTTTTCATTAGGCTTTTTCTCCTTTTTTTTTTTTTTTTTTTTTTTATACTAGTTATAGGGATGAGATTTGGATTGCATGTAGTCAAAACTGCATAAAATTAGGGATATTTGTATCGTCTGATTAAGATCAGACGATCCAGATATATAGAAGATTAAATCAAATTGTATAATTATTTTATATTTGGACAGTCTAATCTTGATTAGACGGTTAGATCTTTTTTGACTGTATGACTGCATGCAATCTAGTATATAAAGAAGGTTTACAGAAATAGATTAGGTGCACTTGATTTTTTATGAAGCCATTTTATAGTCGTTCGACCACGGACGTATGGTTTAAACAAATATAGTCGATAAATACTATTTTTAAATCATGGTCATTCGATCTTGATTGGACGGTATAAATGACACAACTATACTAAAAGTCCCCTGCATGAAATTCAGGTCAAAGGTATTATAAATGATGTTGAAGATGATCTTTGATAATCATTTTGTAATGAATTAACTTTGAGTTTTATACATTGGTTTCGAATATATATATATATATATATATATATATATATATATATATATATATATATATATATATATAGGCTAATGCTACGGTGGACCACCTTCACAAGTGGTCCACCGTGGACAAGTAATCTATCGAATACAAATTTTACAAAATTTATTGGTAGATTGAAAGTTTATATCATATAGAGCATCCATAAAATATTTTAGAAAAATTAAAAATCATTTGATATTTTATTGAGATTTATCAAGATTTACAGTATTTAATAAACCGTTAATCTTGATGGGTTTCAATAACATATCAAATGATTTTCAATTTTTCTAAAATTTTCTATAGATGATCTAAATGATATAAACTTTCAATCCAACGGTGGATTTTATAAAATTCGTATTCGTTATAGTATTTTTCATGAATGGTCCACCATGGACCACTTGAAGAAGTGGTCGTGTTAGAATTTTCCTATAAGTATATATATATATAGTTGAATATTGAACCCAAAATTTCATGTATATTATTCAAATCACTCACCACTAGATCAAATTTAGTGGCATGTATATATTCTTTTTGTTTATAAAATCATATTAAATTTTATTGAGCATCCAAGATTGATTGAAAGTTTACAAAGGGAGGTGTCTCCTCAATCCACAAAGAATCGGGATTGTTCACCGCATATTGGGCTAACAAATGGACCACAATGTTTCATTTCTTGCTAACATGACTAAATCAGTAATCTCTAAACAATCTAACATTAGATTTATGAAGCCCCGATACTCTAAAATTGATGAAGTATCGTGTCCAATACGCACTCGATACCGATACTTTTTCGATACGTCCTGATATTCGTATCGGAAAAGTATCGGTTAAATCGTTATTTTTAAATAAAAAAATAATATCCGATACACGTCTGATACTTCCAGATACTCGTATCGGAAAAGTATCGGTTAAATATTTGTTTTTAAATAAAAAATAATATCAGATACAATCCGTGTTTCCTAATTTCTAGTGAATGTAAAACTATTATGTTGTTACACGGGTAACTAACTATGTCTTTTTTTTATGGTACTAATGATGCTCTTTTGGTATAATACTTAACTTAAGATGTATAACTTAAAATGTACTGGTGATCATTATTTTTTAGGACAATATTAATGAAACACAAATATTTAACTTAGTATTAATGATCTTAATTTATTATAATTAATATTTTTTGTCTTTGTCATTGTTCTGAAGTCACTATGGTGTCCTACTATATGACAGTTTGTTAAGTATTTGGGCTTGTCCCAAAATTCTAGTATAAGAATAAATGTTTTATGCTTTTAATTGGTCAGCTGCAATACCTATATAATTGTCGGATATTGCTACAAGATGGACTTGTTGAAGAGGTTTGATGTCATGACTATTATATGTTTTTTTGAGCTATTATATGTCTTTAGTTAAGACTGGGGAGTCCTTATATATTGAGCCTCAAACTGTTTTGCTCTTGTGCAAACTAATTGACTTGTGTGTACTCTTTGTACAATGAACTATTGTCATTTATAATAATAATAATTATAATAATTTTTTGTCTTTCAAAAAAAATTATCATTATTAATATTATTGATTTTAATCATGTTTATATATTGTGCATTTATATATTTAATTTTAAAATTAATTTTTAAATAACGTATCGCGCCAGTATCGGATATGAGTTTTTTTAAATTTTTACGTATCAGCATATCGGTATCGTATCGGTATCGTATCCGTATAATGTCGCGTATCGGAAATTCATAAGATCTAATGGTTTGAACAATTTCTCCGATGTACGTCAATTGTTGTTCCTCGTTCTACAGATCCCTTTCAAGCGTTTGGCAATCAGTCTCCAAAATCACTTGTGTAAAATAGCACTAGGAAGCAAATATCATCGCCTTCTTCATTGGCATGACTTTTGTTGTAGTTGCATCATCGAAATCGTTAACTTTCCAAGTCACAACCATCATCATATTACTGTATTCATCTTGGATCATCGCTCCAAAGCCCCATGTTCCTTTAATTGACAAGTTTGCATCACCATTAACTTTGTAGAAACCCTTCATAGGTTTCACCATTTCCGAATCTTGTTATCTTTGCATATGTGATACCTACGGTAGGTTGTCAAAATCGCTTGTTAACATGTAAATTCGTCCGAATTTACGTTTTTAGGTATGAAAAACGGGTTAATTGGCATGTAAACTCAATTTTTTGTAAACTCGTGAAAAAAACGAGCTTAACCGAGTTAATTCGGTGTGAAAACGTTAAAATCGGGTGAACTCGAGCAAGTTTACTTGTTTTCCCGAGTTTACCTTTTCAAATTTTTCTTACCCAATTTCAATTTTTTGGCCCATTAGACACATTTCCCTATACATTTTGAAAAGAAAAAAAAATCAACTAATAATTTTTACAAAGTGATTTTTACAATAGCCATCTAACTAAATTAAGTTTCTATAAAAAATATAATTAAGTTAGAAATCTATGAATCTTCTTATTTTGAAGCAAGTTTATAGACATATGCCATTTATATCGAGATTTGGTTTATTTTGGCTTTATAATTAAGTTAATTTTTTGAAATATTAACATTTTTATAGTACTATATTAGTATATATGTCATATACATAATAATTTTAATATTATTTTAATTTTAGGTAAACTCGCACGAGTTTACGATTCAAGTTTACGTGTCGAGTTTACCTATGCAAAACGAATTAAGGTAAAAACTCGATTCTGACAACCTTAGGGTTAAGTGTGACTCCTCACTAGCATTAGTTGTTACCAAACTTATAATAATTTCATCATCAATGTCTTTCTTTTGAAAAAAAATTCATGTTCCTAGCATACCAAATACCATCAATAGTGGTAGTTCCTTGTTCCATAATTTCATGCCTTGTGTTGTAAATCATGAATTGAAGCCACTCTAAAAAATCCATATTAGGATTAGAAGTAAAGTGGATTGAAGCCACTTCTCAGTGTTCAATTATGTGATTCTTAACTCCCATGACCGTGCTTGCGGCTATGCAAAACAGGTTAGTGTTCGAGAAAAAATGTCAAAGTATAGATGGTTTTTGGGGATTATTTACAATAGTCGTGGAAAACTTTCCAATCTTTTTAAAATGTACGTAAATATGTTTTTTTATGAAAAAATAACAAAAATATAATCCAATCATGCTTATGTTTTCGGATGTTTCTTACTTTTGGTGATAAAAATAATAGGCTTAAATGCAGTTCTACCTCCCCTACTTTGAATAAATCGGAATTTTACCCCCCATATTTTAAAATTCGGAATTTTGCCCCCCCAATTTTATAATTATTTGGATTTTACCCCCTTATTTTAAAATCCGGAATTTTACGTCGTTTGTAGTTATTGCAAGGTGGAGTGACAGTGAGGGCATACTTAATAAAATGAACACGAGTAATAATGGATTGCCAATACATTACTGACAAAAGATTAGCTCCAAATGTTATAATATTGCTCCTATATCACTTAATCCAAACAAGCAATACAAACAAGACTAGGTGGTTCATGAATGTTTTGTGTGTGTGTGGCAGTTGAACATGTTATCTCTTAGTCACTCAGATACTAAAATGTGTGTATACAACTTATCTAATTTATGATTAACATAATGGAAGTATCTTAGTCTTTTGTTTGACATATCAGACAATATATTATAGTAGAAAAGATACTCAGATTTAGTTATATAATGTACATCAAGCTTTGGTTGCACGAGTCTAACTCACTATTAAATAGAGCTTAACTAATCATCATTAGTATAAATGTAAGAAACTCAGTATGTGTATGTCAGTTGCAAGAAGAATTAGGGCAAGTCATGGTTACATATGTGTACCATTTCCAAACCTGATAGATAAGCTTTTGAGTTCAACCACTTCTCATATAATTGGTAATAATTTGATTTGTGCTGTCATTCACAGAGGTAGAAGGATCTCTTACCATGAGTTCATTGATCATTTTGAACATAGTGGCAAGGCAAGGCCTGCTCGAAAATATTATAACATTTGGAGCTAATTTTTTGTCACCCATGTATTGGCAATCCATTATTACTCATGTTCATTTTGTTAAGTATGCACTACTCCACCTTGCAATAGCTACAAACGTCGTAAAATTCCGGATTTTAAAATAAGGGGGGGCAAAATTCAAAGAATTATAAAATAGGGGGTAAAATTCCGGATTTTAAAATAGGGGGGTAAAATTCCGATTCATTCAAAATAGGAGGGTAAAACTGCATTTAAGCCAAAATAATAATATTAATAGTAAATAGGTTGATACCCCCTGTAATGTGGACGAGTTTTGCTTTTCCCCCCTGTAATTCTTTTTCTTTTGATTCGCCCCTTGTAAAGTAAATTTTTTTTGTTCCCCCCCTTGCGTGCAAGGAATTTGCACTTTTTAAATCGGCTGAACAAATTAACAGTTGTAAAAGACATCACTTTTTAAATCGGTTTGAACAAAATAACCGATTTAAAAAGTGCATCCAAGGGGCGAGTCCAAAAAATTCAACATTGTAAGGGGCGAGTCAAAAGAAAAAAAATTACAGGGGGAAAAAACAAAACTCGCCCACATTACAGGGAGGTATCAACATATTTACCCTAATATTAATTTCAAGGGTTAATAGGTTTTTATCCCCCTGCAAAGTAGGCGAGTTTTGCGTTACCCTCTATAATATTTTTTCTTTAGATTACCCCCTGTAAAATTTATTTTTTTGATTTACCCCCTTTTTGCTGACGTGGTAGACAAAAAAAACATAATAACCGATTTAAAAACAACACTTTTTAAATCGGTTGAACAAAATAACCGATTTAAAAAGTGAATTCAAGGGGTAAATCAAAAAAATAAATTTTGCAGGGGGTAATTTCAAAAAAAATATATTATAGGAGGTAACGCAAAACTCACCTACTTTGCAGGGGTAAAGACCTATTAACCCTAATTTGAATGTGTTTAGACATAGTGAGCATATGAAAAACTTTCGAAAAAGATAGCCAATAAACTCCAACACTAAAAGAAAACATAATCTTTTTTTTTACACAAAACAAAAAAAAATTAAAATTGATTTTAAACGAATTGCATTTATAAAATTAATTTTTATCTAAAGTGAGTTGAATGTAAATTAAAATATGTTTAAATACACAAAAGTGACTTGAATATTACTAACTCCGTCCCAAAATAAAAAACTAGTTTGACTACTGCACGTATGTCAATGCATGATTTTGATCACTAATATCTTTAATTCTCTATTAGTAAAAATTATAAAAATTGGAATTTTTAAAAATACTCATCAAAACAAATCAAACAAGATTTTATATGCTTATATTTATATCTATATATTATTAAAAAAAATATGGTCAAAGCATGATAAGTGAATAATACAATTTAATCAAAATAGCTCTAATAAAATAGGACGGAGGTAGTATAATTGAAGCTAAAAATCAATTTTGATGCAAAAAATTTAAAATCCAGCCTCTAAGATAGAGCTGATTCTAAAAGCAAAAACAATTCTACTCTATGACACTTAGAAATAATAAAATCAATTAATGCATCCTTAGAATTTTTGTTTTTGATAATACAATAAAAGTAAAAAGAAACTACAAAATATATAGCACGAGGGGAACAAACTCCCCCTTTATCAGTGTCAATTAGCAAGTCTCTTCTTTGTTAATCACACCCAAACAAATGGATTTTGAATTTGTGACAATGGCATTGGCATCACTCTCCACATTGTTTCTATAACAATAGGAAACATGCAATTAATTGGGCCTTGATTAAAGAACATGAGTGGTACTGAACACCAAGCTTGTGAGTATGTTCTAAAATTAATTGGTGCTTGAGTGAAGAACATGTGTTGAATTGATCTGAAATTAAAAAGAGAACAACTTAATTAGTGCTACCAACTTAAATTGTGATATAAAATATCATAAAAAGAAGTATAAAGAAATTCAAGTAATTAATGATAAAAATTAGGAAAGAATAATTGAAAATAAATAATAAAAAACTATTAAGTTATATGAAACAATTATTATGATTTTTTTTTTCAAGTTACCTTGCAAATCCACACTGATTGTAATTTACTTGATCATTGTTCTTACTCTTGCCATCAATAATCTGAAAAGAATAGTAAAAAAATTCAAGCCTTGTTTTTGTCCAAGTCTTGTTTCCACTTAGATTTTGTTTTCTTGATGATTTATTTAACAAATAAAACTCATGTAATTAGTCATTGTACCAAAACATTAAAAAAAAAAAAAAGAAGAGCAAATTGAATAGTGGGATGATATCAAGATAAGTGATCATTTATTTTTTAAGTTACAACTTACAAGATAATTTGATGCATGATTTAAGAATTACAAACAATGAAAAATTACCTGATAAGTAAAGTATGATTCAGGATGAAAAGAAGTGTATTGTTTTTCTTTGATATAGAATTAGTCTCACTTATATCATAAGGCTTGGGGCCCCTTACTCCATGGAGTAAGGAATGAGTCATCTTTCTCAAGAAAGGAAGTGAGTCTTGTTACATTAAACATTGTTTCCTTATTAACATCATAATCACTAATAGTAACCATAAATGATGTATGTTTTATTTGATTGAACGGAACTAAAAAGTTTATTTATAATAATGTTGATTCTTGCGTCACAAGAAAATCAATACCAAATTTTTCATTGTCATAAAAAGCACAAAAACTTTATTTGACAATACCAAATTTTGAGCTTATAACTCTCAAACTCACTCAAATAAATTTTGATCATTGCAACAAAATACAGAAATCAACTCTAGTCGTTCTCAGATATTGTCACTAAAACCTCAAATCCCATAAATCCATCTCCATTGCAATGAACTCAAATCAAATTTTAAATAGAACAAATGTATTATTGAGTAAAAGAAATACAATGCCGACTTAGCTTATCTCGCCTTATTTTCATTCCTTTAATTTGAAAAACATAATAGAGTCAAACAAAGAGACAAATAAATTAATCTAACAAAAAAAAAGAGACAAATAATTTTTTTAAATGTTTTAGTTACATTTTTTTTATCCTAACTAAACTTTCACAAATCATAATAAAGCAGTTGAGCGATGAAAATAAGAAGAACAAAGTTATAAGCCCTAATAAAAATAGTTAATGATATTTATTTTATATTTGAGAGTTTCTCTCTCATGAGCCCTAGAGGTAAACCCGTGCAACCCGTGCAGCGCGCACGGGTTCGATTAAATTCTATAATTAAAATATTTTTATAAATGAAAAAATAACAATTGTGATAAGTCTAATCCCAATTAAATAATAGACATTTTATTTTAAAATATGATTATATTTAATATTAGTATATCTTTAGAAATATATGAGATTTTTTTATTGATTTATATCGTAGTTTTGTTTATATTTTAATGTAATCGGCTTCATATTTTATTTTAATAGCGTAATCGTAAAATATTTTAATTTTCTTTATATGGATTGCAATTGTATAGTCACGTGTCACTTTGCTTTTAGTTTTTGATGCATCCCTTATTTTACTTTTTTTCAATAACAGTTGGAGCCATATTTGCTAACAATATTGCTCATGAGAAATGTTGAAATAAATTTTGGTTATAGACTATGATTCATATATGGTGTCTTAGTCTTTTTTAACACTGAATTTCGTTAATAACTTGGTCTAAAACATCGACAATTATACCTACAATGATTGGGCATACCATTGCTATCTACAATGGTAAAGAGCATATACGCATTTTATAACGCATCGTATGGTAGGCAATAAATTAGGAGTAGTATTTTCTGATGCCGAATAAAGCAATTCAAAAAAAGAATAAGATGTCCAACTCTGTAGAGCATAAGCTCTATTTCATCTCATTCTTCTGGCTAAAAGACTTGCAACAATTCTTAATTCTTCACTCTGAGATATTTTGTTATTTTACCAAAAAAAATCCTAATATTTTTTTACTTTGAGTTATTTCCGAAAAATTTGCAACTGCTTACTTCCTTTTATGCAATTTAAGGTACCAAATCGCTTATCTACTTACTCCTCTCTCGTTCTTTTGAAGTTTCTTCTCACATATATTTACTTGGTGGAATTTATCCTGACTTTATTAGTCCCGATTAGCCTTTTGTTTGGTTTTCATTTTTTTTTGTTTAGTCCATTTTTGTTTTTGTTTTTCTTGGTGAGGTTTTGTGTCCCTTCAAGTTTATTGTTAGTTTTTGTGTCTCTTAATTAATAACATGTCATCTTATTATAATTTGCTCCATCTTATTTTTACAAATATCTCACTATTTAAAAAAATAAAATTTAATAATTTGAAATTTTTAGTGAATTTTAATTACGTGTAAATATGTTTAAATATATGTAAATATGTTTTAATATCTATGGTTTCAACAATTTCTAAAATTTGATAATAAATTGATTTCTTCTAAAGTTTCTTCTCAAACATTCACTTATATAATTATATCTCATATTTTATTAGTCAGAATTTTGTTATCTTCTTTTTACTATGCTTAATTTTTATTAGACAAAAAAAGAGGTTTACTTTTTACTAAAAATAGAGGTTTATTTTTTATATTTGGTAGTGTAAAAGATGAAAGAGATAGCACATATATTTATCTTCTTTTTTATTCTTTTATTATTACTATGAATTTATGTTATAGGTTACATTTGCTACTAATTTAAGTTATTTGTCACTTGAACTTTTACCTGCATAATTATCAACATATTGTTTAACTTCTTTTTTTTATTATTAATCATTGCATAGAATTATTTATTATTTATTTTATATAAAATGTAAAGACCGAGTTACTTTTAACAATTTTCTTAGAAACTAAATTGGATTTTACAATTTTCTTAATGACTTAAATGGAACTTACTCTAAAAATTAGAAAAAAAAATACAATTTAGTTCAATTGCAAATTCAGAACTTTTATACCCAATCCACTAATTTCAGTCCTAAATAAAGATGTTAAGCATATAAACACACTTCTAACCGAGCCAAGAAGAGATCAAATCCTTTTAAATTTTCTTTATATGACCAATTTGTATTACATATTGCAAGCTTCTATAGCTAACTATCCAAGATCCCTCATCTTTCTATATGACATCGCCTTGAGTTCTATTTTAACCACAATGTCTTGCTGCAACAAAAAAGTACTTGTGCTAAAACTAATACCAATAGCAAAATAGTCTAAGAAATTGCAATTGCAATTGATATATGTTTTTCAATGTTGCAATGATTTTCCTTGAATATATACCCCATTTGCAATATTTGAAAGAAAGAAAACTAACCTAAATATAATGAGGAAACATGTATATTGAAATTATAGAATAACATTTCTACTCAAAAATATAAGATAGTGTGGTTGACTTGTTGAGAATAGACATGATTTGCTAAAACTACTACAAAGAAGGTTAGAAATTAAACACACAAAAAAATAAGATTAACAAATATGAGAGCATGGACAATAGTGGTGTATTAGTATTGTTTATAAAGACCATTGTGATAAAAAAAATATAGACTTTTTTTTATCATTATTGAAAGAATTCTAACAATCATGAGAAATTTGAGGTTATAGCATCATATGGGTACCTTTTTTTTTTTTTTAAGTCAACTGCAACATTCAAAATAGATTATAAAATGAAGCGAAAACTAAAAGAGAAGAGAGACATGAACCAAAACATTCTCAAGCATCATATGGGTACCTAAGAGTCATGCATAGGTTAATTATTTTTATTTTATATGTGCAATATATGATTGATTGTTTTATTTATTTTAGTATCAATTGTTCTGTAAAAATATTTATTTTTACTCTCTCTCTATATATATAACTGCTGAAAGATAAGAGAAGTTGTATCACTAAATATTAATTTGATATAGTATATAATATAACTCTCTATAATACATTAATAGTTTTTTTTAGATTTAATTAATTATCTAGAAATTGAAAAGCTTTTTATGGGTGGTTTCTTTCTCTAATAATTAAAAGAAGTTGGTAAAGTTTCAATAGAGATGTGGAATTTACTTAGAGGTAACATATCATTACAATGAAGACCTAGGAGCTATTGAAATTTTCTTTTATAAGTAAAAAGATTTTTCTACGTGGCAATCTATCATTCCTCTATTGATTTATGTGGAACTCTAATATTACCTACCTATCTATGTGAAAACTTTTGGCATCATTTCTCAATTTCATTCCAAATTGTATTATACACACATTAATTAAATTAACATAAGAATCATAATTTAACCAATTATTTAATCAAGTGTTCCGGTAAAACAACAACAAATGTTCTTGTAAATTACAAACCGAAACACTTTAATCAAGTGTTCCGGTAAATTGTATCAAACCGGAACGAAATATGCTTACCTAAACATTAATGTCGAGGAGTTGGCACGGATCCCAAAACCAGTTTAATAAAATAAAATATACAATTAACAAATAATAATATAATACAGAAGGGTAAAATGGGAATATCCGAAAGAAAAAAATGTAGGGGTGGGGGGATAAATGTAGGGGTGGAAGGAAACTTTTCCAGAACAAAATTATAAGTCCTAATAACTTGGGCTTTAATGTGTAAAAAAAAATAAAACGGACAGCCACTGTTAAATAAGGACGCAAACCGTAGCTAGCATCGCCGCCGTTCACCTGTGGGACAGCCACTGTTACACCCCATCTTCTCTATTGGTGAGTTGATTTCGTTTTCCCTTTACCATTCTCTTAGCTTTATTGCTCATTTTTTCTCCATGCTTGCTAAATTTTGGGCCATTGATTCAATCCTGGATGCTAATTGCTGTCAAGTGTTATTGACCAAGTTAATTTTTCAGTGTTTCATGTAAAATTTGATGACTGTGCAGGGATATGTTTCTCACTTTTTTTATAGCCTGTTTGATTCACTTGTTTATGTGTTGTGTTATATCATCTCAATTTTAGTGTAAATTAATATAGTTTCCTATCTGCATTCAGTTGGTAACTCAGTATGATATCATTAAGTCTTTTCTCCAATTTGCCTATTTAAGATATATGATATATGGTCTGTAAAGTCTAGTTCAACTAGCAATGTCGAAATCGTTAGGCTGGACGAACCCGGGACTTTGCAGAGTTGTGTGTGTGAGTTTCAGTGGTGCTTACCGCTTTGTCTACAAAAAAAAATGATATATGATATATGTAAAATGAGAGAGGACGGTTTTATATTAGAATGATAGGGCTAAGTTAACAATTCGATCTAGGTATGTAATTTTGCACAACATGGAAATTTTCGGGATTAAGAATATTAAGTCTGGTGGTCCTTAAGTTATAAGTGCTGGTTATAAGTGGTAACAAGAAGAGGGAAGTTTAAGTCAATAGTTACGTTTTAGTTTGAGCGCTTCCAAAGGATTGGAATCCTCACACTCTTCATAGTTAACAAGGTCAAGTATCCACAAGTGCACACCTAATGGCATTAGACTGAGAAGGGAGATGATGTCTTTGAAGTTACTTTTTCCCTTGGCAGAGTATTTCCCGCTATTCTATCTCTCCCTCCATTGCGTTGCGATCATGCCAAGTTCTTTCGCAATCTGCTGAGCGGCAAGTGAGTAGTATTTCTGAATTAGTGTGTACCAACTGCCAAATAGGATGGCTATGTGGACCAATATTGATAAATTATACTTTTGGAAAACAAGTGAATAAAGAGATCGAATCCTCTATCGAGAAAAATAAGACATACTATTTTGAGATTTTTATTTATTAAAAAAACTCCAATGTAGATTGATTGTCTAGATTTCAAGGCCTATATGAGAAATTTGAAAGCAAGCTTTGCAATCTTGGACACACTCACTTAGATGAGTTTGGGTCTAGCACATACCACACCAGGGTAGTTTTCCCTAGAATTCAAGGTCTGTTTGAGCAAACAATTTAATTGAATACTTAATAAGTTATTTGCATTTGGATATGAAGATTGGTTAGCTATTCGTGTTCTCAATATTTGCTTTCACTAAAAAAATGAGTTTGGAGATGAAAATTGAAAATGTGTTGAAGTTGTTACGGTAAGGTATCTTAAGGAACTCTTCAAAATAAGATGAAAATATTTTATGGGCATATACCATAAGATATTTTTCTAAGCTTTACTAATGCTTACACAAGTACATATGTTATGAGACATGGTTAAAAAACCTCTAAATAAACTCTTCGTCTCTTTAGACGTGGCCTTATGGGGATGTAGGGATAAGAACATTCAGTGCTACTTTCCATTGGTGGAGACTGGAGACACAGAAAAGGTACTTGCGCGTTGCAAGACAACATGTTGCCTGAATTAGTAAAGATACTAAGTACCAAAGTATTGGGATGCTGTGTTATATAATAGGGATTCGCTTGCCATCATATTGGATTGTTCAAATGTTTGTTTCCTTCCGTGTGTTTAATTCTACTTCATAAGGTTTATTGGACGATTTGATTGATGCGGTATCCATAATTTTTTACCCTTTCTATTGGCAAGCATGTTGGATTGTAGTTATCACCATGACCTGGAATAATGAGTTGCTATCACTGAAGTGATCGCATGCATAAACCATATATGATATATAAAATGTAATAAGAGCAGCTAATGGTTTTTAAATATTTTATTTCTCGAATTCAATTTAAAGGTTGTTGTTGTATGGACTATCCTAAAATTAAGGGTTTTTATAAGGTGGATCAATAAGCTCAGTCGAACCCAATCTGTAAGAGCTGAGTTGGATTGGGCATTCAAGTAAAGCCGATTCAAAGTTGTAGATCACGCTCCAATGTAATTTTATTGTTCACAGTGTGTTTGTTCTTATTGCAGAAATCCACAAAAAACATCGTCGTATTGGGATACCATACTACATTGACCTAAAACCCTTCCGATTTGAGCTTCTCTCACCTTTGTTACTTGAAGTTATTGCAGAGATAGATAGCTTTCTGGGTTACACATGGCTGCCACACCAGACACCCAATCTCCATGGGATTTTAGCTGGTCACTCACTTTCTCTTCCTCCCGATTTTATAATTCTTCAATTATGTTTTCAAAAATATTTCAGTTTAGTTTATGGGATACCTAAGGTCACTTCATAAATGATGTTATTCCATATTAAGTTAAATTTAACTACAATTAAATCTTATTCTACTTGGATTATAATACAGTGAGAAATTTAACTACAGTTAAATCTTATTCTACTTAGATTTTATTTCATTCTGATCCTTTCTTTATGGTATATAGGGAAAATAAAAATCTTAATTTTGGATTTCATTAGTTACATTTTTAAGGTTGAAGAATTAACAGTTATTATTTTTAAGTATAGTGTATTCTAGTAAGTGGTTAAAATATATGTACATTGTACTACAAATTGTGGGAAGATTTTCATTACTAATATTCATTACAAGTGAAAAGATTGCTACTAAAAGTGTATTTTGTTTTCTGAAATTATTTAGTACTTTTGACAATTGGTATTAATACACTGGAACGACAATTACAGTGATCTGGAAGTAGATTTTGGATCTGAAGAGAATGCTTCTATCGTTTATGCTACCTTAATGGTTGACAAGGAGGTGAGTGTTTGAAGATATGACTTTCTGATTCTTTAGCAGTAGTTTCTCGACTAGTTTTTCATTTTTTCTATGTCATCTGCAGTTGCAACCTGATAAAGTAAAACGACTCATGACAGTTTCTAATGGAAAGCTATTAGTGTGAGTTGTTCATCATTTTCCGTACCGCAACAAATATTATTTTCTTATAAGGCTATGTTTTGAAATACACTGTTTTGATATGCTTGCATTGGTACCTGTTTCATTTATGTATGAGAGTACTGCACCATGTTTCGTTTAACTACGAATATTTTCATTACTCGATGTTATAACTTCATTATTTAATTTGTCCTCTCCTCTCAAAATCCTTCTCTTCAGGCACTTCGAGGCAATAGAAGCAAGATTTCTTCGTGCATCATTCAGTGCTTTTGTCGACGTCCTTACACTAGCAACCAAAACAATTGAAGAATTTGGTCCAGGAGTGGAGTTGTGATATCTGCTTCTCCCTTGGTTTTTGCATTATTTAAGCTACTATAGCTTCAAATGTTATAATGTACTATTATTTTCTGTATGATTATTTATGCAAGAAGACTTTTTTATACATGATGGATGATTTAAGCTGTAGTGTATGTCAGATTTAAGTAATTCGTGCTTTATTGATATTTTGTTGTAACCAAATGTATCAAATGCAAGATATAATCTATGTGATGATGAAATGAGTAAATTTCTGTCTTATGTAGACACAAAACCAAAACAACCAAGTCAGTGTGCGATGAAATAAGTCACCGATCAATTGATTGTTGGATTGAGATTGAATGATGTAGAATGGAAGAAATATTGAATTTTTTAATCTTTATTATAAATATTAAATTCATGAGAAAACGTAATAATTGACATTTTTTGTATTTGATATTTTTGTTTTTTTATAAACCAGACAAGGTAGATCTTTTGAAAAGAGCTCAAAGATCCAGCATAATAATGTTATATCATTTAGGTTAGTTTTTTTTCATGAGGTTTACTAATCTATGAATGAATATAGTTTTTTAGAAAATTAATTTAGGTTGATTTACAAAACAATGTACTGAACAGGACAACACAGAGTAAGGTAGGACAAGAAAAAATTGCATCGGTGATAGATAGGAAGATAATATTTTTTATATTCGAAAATAAAATGGGTATTTTCATATTTTTTTATAGTTGTATTGTGGGCAAAAAGTTGTTATGTGGTTTAGTGAGAGACAAAAATTCTTGTTTTTATCCTTTCTCTTAGGGCCTGTTTGGTTCAATTGAGAAGGAGGGGAGGGATTTATTATGTTGACAAAATTACCCTCATTTTTTTATTAAAATTCAAAAAAAATTTAGGTTTTCTACTCATTAGATTTTTTTTTGTTATATATCCATTAAATTTTTTTTTTTGACGTAATATATTCATTATAATTTAATCCTTATTTTGAGTTTATAAGGTTAAGAGTAAAAAAGTAAATTACTTCTCCAAAATTTAAAATATTCCCTCACCTCCCCTCCCCTCCAAAAACTTCGAACCAAACGGACCCTTACTGCCTATTTTGTCCAGTACCATAATCAATTCCTAAAACAAACAGGATATAGCCAAAATTGTCCGGTCCAATCCCCTATTTTTTTAGCAGATCAAATACACGAAACACATCCAAATCCAATTCATAGGCACCGAAGTTCTGCCGCTTGAACACCGTTTCAGAGTTTCAGTTTCATTTTTCCAAAATAAGTAATCACCTAAACTTAACTGAGGATGGTACAAAGTACAAACAAATTATTCGAAGTTTCAACAGTTCCTAACTTACCTAACATCACAGTTTAATTTCAACTTTTTTTTTTAACTCATATTTTATTTTCTATTTATTCGTTTATCTATAATTAAATTAAAAGCGGCCACGTCTTTATCCGATGAGATATTATTATTAATCTATTTTTATTTTGAGAAAGAATATTCAGTGATCATTATGATGAGTTAATTACGTAATTGTAGCATATGGTTACTCTTGCACGCTAACTCACTCTCTCTAATCCTCCTTCTTATCTTGTTATTTCAGAAAGATTCTTTGGGTCATAAATAATTGAACTTACTTTAGGTGAAGAAATTTGATTGATTCCTTCTCATGGCGGAACTGATTGTACCTCGCTTGTACAGTTGCTGTAATTGTAGAAACCATGTTTCATTCCATGATGATATTATTTCCAAGGCTTTTCAGGTAAGTAACTACTAAAACCATTTTTATTTTACTTTTCTACCTCATCTTTGAGACATGATGAAATGAGAGTGTTGATTTTTAATTCTTATGTTTATACATGTAGTAATTAATTAAAGTGATGTGAAATTCATACCTTATGCTTGTTTGTTAGTTGTTACTTTTACTTCTAATCTCCAAATCATATATAGGACATGTTTGGGGTTCAAGTCACTAACGTGAAAAATACTAACATTAACAACTAATTACTAACTTTGGCTGTTGTAGAAAAAATATATTGGACATGTTTTATTTTAAGTGTGAGTTGTTACGCGTCTCTCTTGTGATCATGGAGCATTGACCTGTTGTTGATCTGGCTTTCCCAGACTCTTCAACAGAAACCGTCACAATTAGAATGTTTGGTAGGCCTCCTATATATAAAAAATGTGTATGTTAGGCCTAAGCTTGGTTGTTTTTTATGTGGTTTGGTTTGAGAGTGACTAGACTCTCTATTAGTCGGATTTGGATTCACTGCAGTTGTGAAACAACACAGTTTCACACTGTTTTGAACTGTGAGCTTTAGATCTTTTATTTAATGGTATAGATCAAAACTGTCAAATCACTATCTTGTGATACAAATTGGTCCAATGGCTGGTATTAAAACTGTGTGATATTTCACAGCACTAAATCCATTTCACAGCACTAGTCCTAGAGGTTTGTTAGTTTCCTGCAGTTACCTATTGTAATTTCTGTTAGTTTGTATTTCTTTGTTTAAGTAACTTCCTCTGTTTGGGACATTTCCGCGGAGAAAATTAATAACATTAGTGTGTATTCAGTTTGTACATTCCATAAACTGCCATATACTATTATTGGCATTAGAAAAATCGATCCTGTACCTTGTTCATGATCCATACACGATGGAAAATGGAAGCATGTTTGGAGTTTTTAGAACGTGTTTATGATTGCTACATGGAAACCTGCAATGAGATAGGGGAATCTTGGAGGCTGAGAAGTTTGAATTGCAATGCAGAATTGATGAACTGTTTGAAACTGTGTGTGGTTTATCAGTGCGTACAGATCCTAATGATTTGTCACGTGTTTCTCTCATCCAGGGTAGCGGCTTACAATTTCGCAACCCAGAGGACAAGTGGCTGAAGTTAACGATTCCTATGTTTGACATAGAGGATGTGCTTGGTTGGACTAGTTGTGTAGAGCACTATTTCGATTTGAAGGGGGGGGGGGGGTTACAAAGCAAGAAGAGATTCAGGCTGCTATGGTGGCCATGGAAGGCAAAGCCCTCACATGGTATTGGTGGTGGGAATTATATGCTGGACTTCTTAGGACAGCAGAGCCAGAGTATCTTAAAAGCATATATCTTTTAATGCTCTCAAAGACGCGGTGAAGGCTGAATTAAAATTGCATCCAGTTACTGATAGAGACTTGAATTGTGAATTGGGCCTTGATTTTGGCCCAAGCCTAAGGTGTGGAAAAGAAGAGGGAAAGGAATGAATAGATGATGAGGTGGCATAGAGTGCATGGAATGCATGAGGAATTAATCACTATATAAGTAGTAGTAAGTAAGAGAATAAGGTAGCTGGAAATTCAGTTAGAAACTATGGGATCACTCTTGAGTGATTTGGGAAGGGGCTGGTATTCACTGCCAGTTTGTTATGCTACTTTGTTCTTGCACTTTTTACTGTAATTGTGAACTTTCACCATAATTCCATTACAGTTCCATTCACCTATTACACTGTTTTATCCATTTATTCATATTTTGTGAATCATAACCCATCAATTGGTCCGACCTACCGGATTATGCACGACACATTGATGAATGTTGTAACGCACACGGCTAGAAGTCCACGAAAACCATCCCAAAACCGAACCAAACACTACGACCGGTGACACCGGTGGCACAAAAAATACTGGTTCGTTTTGCGGCAGGGAATTTAGGAGACTTACAGATACAGAATTACAAGACAAACTAGGCTTTTGCTTCCGTTCTCTCCGGGCCATATATGCACCAACAAGCAATTCAATGTTTTAGATTCACCCTTAAACAATCTCCAATTATCAATGTATAGTATTTGTGGATTCACATCCAAGAAAACTCTCAAGCTTTGGGGAGATATTGATGGACACAAGGTCTAACACATAGAAAACTATGTGATTCAATCAACAATGTTACTAGACCTCCCCGCTTCTAAACCCAAACATTTTAATTTTGTTATGGACAACAGTCTATTATTCAGGCTATGTGCTTGATTTGAAGAAGGAATAATTTGTTTCAAGTTTGGATAATTCCTTTCTCGTTTTTCCTATAATATCATTACATCAAACTTGAAATCATTGTTTTGAATTCTTTAAGCTGAGGCTCTTAGGCTAATATTTTTTTCTATAATATCATGCAGATATTTGTGATATCCGCATAAGGTAACTGTATTTAGAATGAATGCACCGATTGTACATGTCTTAATTGTATATGTATCATTTTAGAATGGGAATAACTTACTGAGGGATATGACAGCAATTATGTTTAGAGAATAATGGTGATGATAGCAGCAATTTAGGCTCTTGATGCTTAAGACATATTTTCTATCAATTATTTGCCTGTACAAATCGAAAGTCGCTGCAGATGCTTTATTGGCAGTGACTGTAACGGTAATTTTAGATGCATAGTTATCATATTTTTGCGGATGCTTTTGGTTGAAAACGGCATTTTAAAAATTGGTGGGAAGACAGTGACACCAATTCAAGAAAAAAATGGTGATTAAGTTTGTAAACCTTTAGCATCTCTTTTTGTTTCTTAAATAAAAAATGGTTTTATTGAAAGTCTTCATTTATTGTTATTCTTGAAACATCCATTAGTTATATGATTTTACCTCATACAATAGCTTGCCTAGATCATTTACTGATATTCTTTTCATAAATTTCAAAACTAGGGAAAAAATGGCCGAGCCTTTCTGTTTTCGCATGCAATGAATGTTGTCACGGGGCCAAAAGAAGACAGGAATCTCTTGACTGGCCTCCACACTGTTGCCGATGTTTACTGTGGTGATTGCCGTGAAGTGCTGGGATGGAAATACGAAAGAGCTTATGAGGCTTCCCAGAAGTACAAGGAAGGGAAATTCATTCTTGAAAAGTCAAAAATTGTTAAGGAGAACTGGTAGCATTCTCTTATGCAACTTTGCTCTCAATATTCCATTCATTCCATTTGTGATGTAGATTTATTCATGCTTTGGGATATTCACTATATATGTACAGGAAGTACTCACTTTTAGTCCCATCGTCGGTGTAAAATAGTTTTACACTAACATCTAATAAGAAACCATTGTTCATCTATATCACACAACTAATTTATGCAAGAGTGGAGTGATATGGCAGATTAGTGGATTTTCATTGGATGTCAATGTAAAACTATTTTACGCTAACATGTAACCATGCATATCCTTTAAATCCTTTTAAAATAAGACATTGCGTATCCAACTTATTATGTTATAAATCCTTTTAAAATAAGACATTGCGTATCCAACTTATTATGTTATAATTAGAAGTGAAATTGTACTATAAATTGTTTATTCGTTGTTAATAAAACTGTGTATTAATTTTCTAGTCTATGGATTTCAAGGTTGAAATCTTCAAAGTTTTGCTTCAGTTTCACTTATGGATTATGTTGGCAGAACTTCAATATTTGGAATTTTGGCTTTGGATGCTCCCATTTCTTTAATGAATAGGATGATATGTTTGGATGGTATGTTGGGATGGTAAAATTGTCCCATTTCTTTGGATGGCAGAGTATTCAGTTCAGCTTTCCTTTGTCAACAAGTGAATCTTTCACTCATTAGGATGATATGTTTGAACATAAATCATATATATAGGATTCTGCTACCTAACGGCATATATAAATATGACTCTTTTAGATCGAACTCATAAAAATGTTAAAAATTCTAACAACTAACAAAGAAATTCAAATTACTTTTGGGAAAATGCCACGTCAAAATTCAAACTCGATCCCCATATTTCAGCTCAAAAAAAGTCATATTTCGAACTGGCATTAATTTATCCATAAAAATAGTTCCGAAATTGGGAATTGCGAGGCAATCTTTATTCTATCGTATGATAAATAAAGCTATACAATTGCATATATAGGCTATGTTTGATAAAAAATAGCGTAACCGATAAGCTAACTTATTGTGGATGAGCTTGTTTTGTTTCCTTTCTTTGATTTGATACTTTGTTCAATCACATTATTTTGGTTCTGTCTTTGTTTGGATTAGTTTGGTTTTATTTGGTTGCTTCTCCACCTATGGTTTTATTTGGTTGCTTCTCCACCTATTGATTTCCTCCGTTTCATTGGTTCTTCTCCCTATTGAATTTTTTTTTTATTCTCTCTATTAATTATTTTGTTTGATTAATTCTTTCTTCTTTTGATTTCTTCTATTTGATTGCATTTTTTTTCTATTGATTCTTCCTTTTGTATAGTTTTTTATTTGTACATGTCTATCTCTTTTATAAATGAACAACAAATTAAGGATAAAAAATGAAGCAAAGTCAAACTCAAGTTAATAATCAAATATTGTACGATAAAGTTTTCTTGAAACTTGTATAGTTTGTCAAATAACCGATTATTTCAAAAACTTAAGTTGTTAGGATAGAGTCGCATAAATAGTTTTATATTATTTCTAACACACCCTCTCACGCAAGAGGGCACTTGAGCTTGAAGCGTGGATAATGCATAGGCTCACCTACCATATGCTTAAAATTTCACTTTTTAATTAGAAAGTGAGGAAAGCGAGGATCGAACACTATACCACTTAATCATAGAGGCTCTGATACCATGTCAAATAACCGATTATCCCAAAAATTTAAGTTGTTAGAATAAAGTCACATCAATGATTTTATATTATTTTTAACATAGTTAATTTCTAAAAAATGTAAAAAAAAAATATTTTCTATATAAAATTTTCTATTTTTTATTTCATTAATTAGTGCTTCGAAAACACTAATTAACGTTTTAACAAAATTGATAGATGATAGAGATTAATTCCAACAAGATAATTTATGTAAAGCATCTTGGTCCATAGCCCATTCATTCTTGTGCCTTGACTTAAAAACGTTGCTATATGTAGCCAAACAAATTGCTTAGAATCGATTCCAATGGTGAACATTTCTTAACATGATTCCGCTAGAAAAATGAATGATCACTGCTTGCACATATATGGTCCCGCACCTACATGAATAATTACCCTTTCTGTCCTTAATGTTAGAGCTTGTCTAGTACGTAGAAACCCTAATCAATGTACGTAAATTTAAAAGGTCATGATTGGAGAGAAACTATAGGTTAAAGAAAATTCGTCCTATAGTATAGTATAGGTTTTGATATCCAATGTCTACACTCTACATACATTAATTCTATCCATGCGATTTGGTCATAAGGAATGAGAATTTTTCCTTTGGTTAATGTATTAAATCATCCCTTTTCCAAATCCTATAAGTAGATATGACTCTTTTTTCGAGGATTTAATTCAAGAAAAATATATTCTCCTACCCAAGAATTTTTTTTTTTTTTCAATTGACATTTCGTAGTGGATACTTTGTGGAGGAGTGTGGATGGCATGAAAGGAGAACTGGATTGTATTTATTTTATTTTTTTATATATAATTATATATGCAGTTAACCATACGCCCATAACTAAATCTTAGATTAAGATCAAAGTGTAGTTTTCTTAAATAACTTTAAGACGAAGAACTTGGTAAGAATATTGTATTATATGTATGAGTTGAAATTCGAATCAACTTATTTATTTTAAAGGTGAAATTTTCTAATTAACTATTAGACTACTTGATAAAAAAATAATGGATGTAACCAATTGATTGAGGTCAAAACTCACAAATGAAATGAATTCAATAAAAAAAACATGTTGCCAATTAATTAGTTCTAAAAGCTTGATTTAATATAAGTTTGGTATCGTATTGGACGTGACAGTCTTAGTGTGATCCACCATGATCTGCAAAATTATGTTGAATTACTGTAATTCTAACACGACATACTATTATGATACCAAACATAGGCGTAACCGCGTAATATATATAGATAAGTACATACACTTTTTTTACAATAGTTATGTGCATATACTTAACACTTTACAATAAGGTAAAAGCGTCAATCCATAATTGGTATTTTTACCAAGTTGTGTATGCATGATCGAACTAGTTGAGTTAAGACTTAAAATAGTTGAAAATTCAAGATTCAAGTATTGAAAAATATAAAAATATAACAATTATCCTACTAACAATTTGTCATAAAAAAAACAAGTTATGCATGTATAATATGATTTGAATATAATAAAGGCAAAGTTTATCTCTACAATCTACATGGAAGAAGAGGAGGAAATGAAGTGGAAGATATAATTCATTCTTGCACGGTTACCAATAGGAATGTTTGTAGGACCCCTTCCCCACTGGAAAAGGAGGAGACCACAGTCAAGCTCCAGCTTCTTTGGCTTTCAATATAAGAAAAGGGAAAAGAAAGTGAAGAAGCCCATGTGGGGAATAATAAATCCTCAAAAAATGGAGAAAATTGAATGAAACTCAATAACAAAATAGAAATATAGTGAGGTCATGAAAGACATGGGTGCCCATCTGAGACAAAATTTGGTGCTGATGATTCAATATAATTAATAAGCGATGTAAACAATTTTTAGGCTCCGTTTGACCCGGCTTATTTTTTACTTTTTATTTTAGCTTAAATGAAATAGAGAAGTATAAAATTATATTTGACACTATTTCTCCTTAAAAGTATTAGAGAAATAAAGTAAAGAAGTAAAAAATAAAGAAAAGTGAAGTCAAACACAATTTTTTCCTTCTTTACTATTTTTAAGGAGAAGAAAAAAAGGAGAAAATAAGCCAGGCCAAACGGGGCCTTAGACAATCACTTTGTTGTTTTATTCTTTTTCTAATAAGCAAACGGTTGAAATTAAAACAACAAAGTTTTCAATATTAAAAAAAATAGACATCCAGGTTTTCTTTGTACTAAAAAAACGAAGACAAGCAAGTTTTATCTCAAAAGAGTTGTAACGTTATAATTGAATTCAAATATGACATTAATGAATAAACTAAAAGTGTTTATACTATGAATTTAATTTATATAGACTCTCACGGTAAAGTTATTTTATACATGCGTCTAATAATATATCAATACATCATGTATTGTGTTTTAAAACACATGATATGTCATATTCATTAAATTATGTGACAACACATCATTAGATGCATGTGTAAAAAAACATTACAATGCACAAAAATTAAACTCATAAAATAAGCTTTGGCTAATTTGGCTAATTTTGCCTATGCACAGGGCAAAAAACTCATGCTTTAGACTAATACTACCTCCGTCCCAAAATATAAGAACTAGTTTGACTACTGCACGTATGCCAACGCACAATTTTGATCACTAATATCTTTAATTCTCTATTTGTAAAAATTATAAAAATTGGATAATATGAAAATACTCATCAAAACAAATCAAATAAGATCTTATGCTTATATTTACATCTATATATTATTAAAAAAGTATGATCAAAGCATAATAAGTGAATAATACCATTTGATCAAAATAGTTCTAAAACTATTTAAAATAAGTGAACAAAATGGAACAGAGGTAATATTATTTTAAAACTATTTAATTTAAAATTAAGCGCTCTCTACAAAGCAATAGTTTCTTTAAAGAACTACTTAAAAATGTGGTTTAAAGAATAGAAAAGAATATTTTTATTAAAATTTATTATAAATTGTAGATTATTTAGAGTGAGTTCATATTATGTGTTCATATTGTCTCTAAAAAAAAATGTAGTTGTTATGAACAACACTCAGTATCAGGAATTAATCGTTAGTTGGTTTAGTGGTGATTGGAACTTGGTAGGGAGGATCACGGTTCGATCTCCCGCAACTGCGATCGACAGGGGGCTGGAACCATTTGATGCTATAACTGAACCCCGAACCAGATTCAACTGGTGGTGAAAAAAAAAACTCAGTATCAGAATGACTCATAATGAAGGTGGATTGATGGCAGGGATGCTCTAAGCTAGACGCATAATCCAGGTATTGAAAAGTGCACCTGCAAAAACTACATTGACCTCCAAATAAGTATAAATTAAAGGTGAATGGTAGTTTAAAGTGAGACTCGATTCTCTCTAGTGATAGGAGAGGTCCAATGAGATCTACATCATTCAAAATAAAAAACTTTAAAATTAAAATAAGATAGAAAAAATTTGAATGGTTCAGATTTGCACATGAGAAAGTCCAAGTGATCTTTACAAATGAGAAATGTTATTTTGATAATTTTTATAATTGTTTTTGACTAATCTTTTCAAGAGTCGTTTTTTATAAAAAAAAAATCTCCAAAGTGTTGATCATCATAGGGCAAACAATAAAAATACTCCACCGTTAAAAATTTCCTTTATCTTTAGCCAATGTAAGACTCAATTTTTCCAATAATGGGACCAAAATCGGTGATTATTAAGTCTATAATTGAAAAGGAACATATACTACTAGTGTGACTGTTATTAATTACTGTTACTGTTAGTACTCCTTCATGTTTCAAAGAACCTAGTTTAGTTACTGGGCATTAGTTAATCGAAGGCTGATGGATCGTACTGAGTCTGAATGGATGGAAGGACAGAGAGAAGGACGAGCAAGGCGGCACTGTTGTGAGCTCTGACAATTCTGATCGGTTGGCAAGCAAAGCAAAGCAAAAAGAAAGGAAAATGCATAGGGAGACCACTTTCGCTGTAAAGGATTTGACACCCATCATTCCATCTCACTTTCTTGTCCTTATCATAAAATAATCAATCAAATTCAAAATTCACTTTACAATTTACAATTTACCATACACAAACTAAAAAAAAATTCATTTAAGTGGTAAAAAAAATTAGACCTCTTAAATATATATGGTCAAAGATTTCTTTATTGATTAATATATAAAGAGAAAATTTGGTTGGAAGATGGACACTTTATTTTATATGTTTTCTATTAGTTATTTGATTTGATGAAAGTGAAAACTTAATAATAATAATAATATATACTTAGATTAAATATGAAAATTGACATTATAATATCTAAATATATCAGGCTATTTAAACTCCGATCCAAAATCTCTCATTTGTTACATAATACGACAACAATGCGTTGACCTGGCTGTAGCACGTTAGGGCATGCAACGTGAAGTTGAGACATATTTTAGATATTTTTCTTATTCTTATATGACACATTGATATGACACATTGAGTCAAAGCAGGTCTAACTTACGCTACTATATTGTGTGGCAACTCGTGAAATATTTAGAAGGGGACCACAACACACCGACTTGCCCGCACCTAGTTGAGGGCGACCATGCTATGGTTGAATAGAACTAGGTGTGACCTGGACAATCGAGCTAGGATTGTAGAAGAATTGGATGGCGAAATGAAATGACTTGAACAATCAAACTAGAAAAGTTGAAATGTTAAGCCATGCAATGTACATCGTTGTCCATACTAGTCAACCAAAGATCAAATCTATTAAGGGGATGTATATTTGCTTAATGCTATGGTTATGCAATGTGTGGTATATTGATATTGCTCAGTCCATAATTTTGCTTTGGGGGTTGTATTTATAGAGCTAGGGAGGCAGTTCTTCTTTTCCTCCATGATCCCACGATCTCCCCTTAAGTAATGGGGTAAATGACGGTTATTCCTCAGCTCCATGATCCCTCACAAGGGAAAATGGGGGTTATGCTTGGCGCCACTCCACTTAGTGGGTATTGGGGCACATTTCTCACGTGTTTTATATTCGGTTAGGGGGGGAACATGGGTATGCACGTGATACGCAGGTGGAGCGAATTGGGCCTTTGCTTAGGCGAAATGGGCCGAACGGGCCGGACCCTATACTAATTGGGCCTTGAAATATTTGACCGGTACACAGCCCCCCAAGCACAAGGCTCTAAGGAGGCGTAGTGCTGATAAGATTGTATTGTTGGGCTAATTCTATTTTTCGGGCGCGTTTGTGCCTGACTTTTTGGAGATGAAACAACGGATTTGGAACTTATAAGCCCGATACTCTCTCCTTTATTGTAGAGCTGGGCGTTGCCGTTCCTATCCTTTATAAAGGCAGGTGATCGTAGTTTTATTTCACATTTCCATTCTTTCTCACTCATGGCTTCTAATGTAGCTTCACTAATTGATACACTGAGGTCTCTGCTTTTGCAGGATCCTGAAGATTTAATGGATGACTATGAGGATTTTGCTTCCATGGTGACAAACCTTCGCGATTATTCGTGGCAGCTTACTCCGCCTCAACATGAGTTCCTCGATTGTTTGTTGTCGTTGCGAGACCGGATGATCAAGGATTTTCCCTTCATTTCTACGGTTGAAGAATCGCGGTGCCACAGCCAGAGGACAAACGCGGCGATCTTTGACGAAATGTGGCTGGTGAAGGAAGGAATGCGGATGCACGAGAGCACCCTGGCGGCTTCTTTTGATGAAGAGGATTCCATTGAGCATCAACTTGCCAAGATGCAGATGGAGATCGAACAATTGAAGGAAAAGAAACGTAAGCTGGAGAGAGACATCAGGGATGACGTCGCCAAGTTGCTGGAGAAACGTCGCACATTATTGGAGCTTCAAGATCGCCAACGAACCCATGTCGTGGACGCCTCTAATGTTCATGGCGATTTGGAGATCGCCCGAGAATGTCGCAGGAAAATTGGCGAACTTTGGGATAATGCTAGGGAGGCCGCCAACCAGGCGTAGCTTTTATTGTTTTCTTATCTTGTGTGTTGCTTAACTTCGCTGCTTAGGGTTTTTTCTTGCTTTTCCATGTATGTTTTGAATACTTGTAATGATGAAAAAAAGTTGGCCTGTGATGTCATTTTCCCTTTTTCCTTTTTGTTTCTTTTGAGACACGTGTCACTAACGTGTCTGAGTTACCGCTATTGCCCAATGGGTATTAGAACGGTTCAGTTCCCTTTGCCCTCTGGGCAAACGAACAGTTTCCCACGCCTTTATATACGCCATTGCTCGCTTTTTCTTACCTTATTCTTCCAATCGCGTTATTGTCCTCCTTCTCCGCGCACACTTTTTCTTCGATTGTGGATCATTCTTCGGTTGAGTACTTACTCGCATTTCTAAGGTATAAGTTTCTTTTCCCCTATACCTTTTCATTTATTTTTCTTCTATCTGCCATGGTTATACTTCGTGACCGACGATGAAGGGGGTTCTTCATCGATTCCTCCTTTGGGATCTGCCACTGAACGCCAAATATACTTTCATAGTATTAGGTGGGATGGGTCGCTTGATGAAGATAAGTATATTTCGGAGATGCTTAATCTCCCAGTTAGTGAGAGTGATAGCGATTCCTCAAGCAGTAGTAGTAGTGATAGCGACTGTGTAATAATCCCACGTTCGTCTTTCACAGGAAAAGAGTTTGTGCCTTTCAAAATCTCGCGTCCATCTCTCAACGGAAAGGAGTTGGCGATTTTAGAACCTTCTACTGCTACGATGCTCAGCAGATCAAAATTTCACTCTCAGGATAGCATTCAAACTCTTAGGGGGGCCATTAAACTATCTAGCTCCGGAAAAGAGTGCGACGTCATCGTCGAACCTGTAGATACTAATGACCTTGCTACCACTGTTAACCTTGAAGTCCCCCATTACTTTCTGATGTACGGAGTGGTTGTACAGACTTTCAATCTCTGGTTTCCTTTTACCCCTTTCGAAGTGTCCCTTCTGCACACATTGAACGTCGCTCCCATTCAACTTCATCCTAATAGCTGGGGCTTCGCCAAAGCTTATCAGATCATATGCCTCGCCTTGGGCTTGACGCCCAGCATAGGCGTCTTCTTTTCCTTTTATCATATTAAGAGTTTCACCCCTGATCGCTTGGTGTCCCTATGCGCGTTACCTCACAGGGCCATCTTCGCCCTGTATGCCAACAACTTCAAACATTACAAAGATTCCTTTTTTAGAGTTCGTGGTGGCCCGAACTGTCAAGACGTGATGTACGATAGCGATGGGACTCCCCTATTTCCATTTTATTGGTCCCCCAATCCTAGATTGATCAAGGGTCCTGAAGTTGACAATTTATCCTCCTTTGAAATGGAGACGGTTGCATTTCTTAATTCCTTCACCGTGCTCAGCACGAAAGAACTTGTAGGTCTTGAGACCAAACCCACTAGGGTTGTTGAATATCTGAGTAAGTATTAACGTGATATTTTTACCTTCTTGTCGTTATGTAGCCTGTGAAATTCATGCTAATGTTTTTATTATTTTTGCAGGAAAGATGAAGACTATTTCCGACGACGAGTTCGCCTCCTACTTGGTTAGGGCGAAGCAGAAGATGGCTGCTCCCGGTGCCACTGTGGACCCCTTATCCCAAGTTACCGTGGCCGACAAAGGTAAGGGAACGAAGAGGGGCCGGAAGGACGAGGTTGCTTCTGTTTCGAACAAGGCTGCTCGCCTTGGGGATGACGTAGAGACATTGGGCGAGCAGGATGGTGATGATACACAAGAGCGTAGGCCTCCCCCAGTGGCCGAGGGTGGAAGAAGTACTCGCAGCCGAACCACTGTTCACGTGAGTCCGGCCAAGTCAAAAGGCGAGATGGTTGAGCCTGCCGCGGCTGATGGGGAGAGTTCGAGACGCGAACCAGTCCCCACTTGGAACGAGGACTTTGATCATGTGGCTTTTGTTGTAGATAACTTGAAAGGCTGCACATCTCGCCTAGACGCGATGAGCCTGGAGGAGCTTCGCAAGCTTGCGGCTGGAACCGGCTTGAAGTGTCTGGCCCTGAACCAGATGGTGTATTCTCGCCAGGAGAAGGAAGCCTCTGAGAAGCTGGAGAGAGAGGTTGGTATTGCTAAAGAAAGCCTGGAGAAAGATCTCGCTGATCAATTGGCGAAGAGTCAAGCAGGTTTTAATAAAAGCTTGGCGAAGGAGAAGAAGAGGGTCTCTGCTCTGAGGAAAGATAAGAGAAATCTGATGACGGCCCGCAATGCAATGATCGTGGCTTTAGTAAAGATTTGGAAAGATGCTGGCAAGCGGGACGATGATATATCCAAACTTCAGGTGGCGGCGGACAGGTTAGACGGCGATCTTAAGGAGCTGGAGGATGAGAATGATGAGTTGAAGGAGGCTATGGCCAGCAAGTATGTGGTTGGCTTTCAAGCTGCCATTGAGCAGGTTCGGGTACTGTTTCCTGATCTTGACGGCGATGTTCTCGCCCAGGCGGACTTTCTCAAGAAGATTGAAGATGGAAAACTAGTATCCCGCCTCTCAGCTTATGATTGTCTTTTATTCCTGTAATTGCTCGCCTATCTTTTGTAACATTATCGATGTACTTTGGCCTTTTGGTGCCCCCCTTTTTGGGTGATTTTGTAAAACGATGTACTTGGCTTTTAAATGATGATGAACTCTTGCTTTCCTACATTTTGTTTAATATAATTATTGTCTGTGTACGGCGCCCTTGCCATTTATCTCGCCCAATATGAATATTTTGAATGTCGTTAAATTGGTAGTCCGTTGCTTGATGAGGACGACCCATTCTTTTCTCCGGTCTGTTACTTTGGTCGAACATTTTTAGGAGTTATCTCTAACTTCGATATACACACCCTAATAAATGGGTGGTTGCAACCGTTCCCCGCATTTATTACGGGTTCAGTTACTCCCTTTAGGTTTTGAAGTATTGGCCTATAAATAAGAGCCTTCTCCATCTTTGTAGTCACTAATAATTTCAAGATGGCTAGAAAAAATTCGAAGAGAAATACTGTCGCGAATTTGAAGACCCAAAAGGGCAAGAAGAAAGCCAGGGGGTCGACGTCTCAAACCGTTCGTGTGCAAGATCCCAAGAAGGTTAAGCCGAAGAACCTGCCACTTCCACAAGATTCCTCCAGTTCTGACGACATTGACGGGGATTATGCCGAGTTTCTGAAGACTTATCGTCCTCAGGAATTTTACCCTAATGATGCGATTCCACAAGATTCTTCAAGTTCTGACGATGTGGATGAAGACTATGCAGAGTTTTTGAGGACTTATAACCTTCAGGAATTTTATCCTAGTGGTTATACTTCTGAAGAAGATGGCGGGTCGCAGATTACGGTGGAGTCTAAAGTGAAGGCTGCAAAATCTTCAGGGTTGAAACCCTCGAAGTAATGTTTTTGTTTTTAGGGCTAGATGGTAGACATCTGTTGTCTTTCCTTTGATGTAAGCCTTTGGGCGTGATGTATTGTTATCGCCTTTTCATGGCTCTTTAATAAAATTGCTTTTGCCTTTGTGACGGTGTAGCCTTTATTTATGTATGTCCGATTTTTAGAGATTTACCTCGCCAAAGCCTTAGTTTTGTATGGCGATTTCAAATAATTTTTGCACATCAACGCCTTAGCCTTACATGATGGCCTTTACGATTTTACTTCGCCAAAGCCTTAGTCTTACATGGCGATTTCAAATAAGTTTTGCACATCAACGCCTTAGCCTTATACGATGGCCTTTACGATTTTACTTCGCCAAAGCCTTAGTCTTACATGGCGATTTCGAATAAGTGTTGCACATCAACGCCTTAGCCTTACATGATGGCCTTTACGATTTTACTTCGCCAAAGCCTTAGTCTTACATGGCGATTTCAAATAATTTTTGCACATCAACGCCTTAGCCTTATATGATGGCCTTTACGATTTTACTTCGCCAAAGCCTTAGTCTTACATGGCGATTTCGAATAAGTGTTGCAAATCAACGCCTTAGCCTTACATGATGGCCTTTACGATTTTACTTCACCAAAGCCTTAGTCTTACATGGCGATTTCAAATAAGTGTTGCACATCAACGCCTTAGCCTTACATGATGGCCTTTACGATTTTACTTCGCCAAAGCCTTAGTCTTACATGGCGATTTCAAATAATTTTTTATTTCTGAAATTTCAACTACTTGTGGGATCGCCACCATATGTCTCAGTTTCTTCGCTAAGGCGTCACTAAGGAACAAGAATGATTTTGAGAACAGACGATAGGCCTCGATAAAAACTCCTGCCTTTGCAGGAGAAAAGAGTGTCCTATCGCCCATTTTATTGATGAATTTTGTTTAAAATGAGTACATGAATGGAAAATGAAAATAACTTGCAATAATGGAAGACAAAATAATAAACTACAGCTACGCTACTGCTGTCTCTATGGCTCAACTGTAGTAAAACCTGAGGTTAGACACGTTCCACGTCCTGGGCATTGCCTCGCCCTTTAGTGTTTCCAGCCTATAAGCTCCTCCTCCGAACGCTTCCCGTATCCTGAACGGTCCTTCCCAGTTTGGGGCGAGCTTTCCACCTTTGTCCTTGCCCATCGGTCGCTTGAGAACTAAATCGCCCTCTATGAAGCTCCTGTGCATTACCCTTGCATTGTATTTCCTCGTGACTCTTTGCTTTATTGCAAACTCCCTGAAGTGTGCTGCTTCTCTCACCTCTTCTAGCAAGTCTAGATTCTCTTCGAGCGCCATCCTATTTTCTGCTGTTGTTATTGTCTCTCGCCTCCAACTTGGGGGATCTATTTCTACTGGTATCATGACATCTGATCTGTAAACCATTTTGAATGGGATCTCGCCTGTGGATGACTGGACTGTTGTGTGGTAGGACCAGAGGATTGCTGTCAGTGGTTCCGCCCAATTCTTGTCCCTCCTTTCTAGCTTCCTTTTTATGGCCTTTAGGATTACTTTATTTGCTGATTCCGCCTGCCCGTTTGCTTGAGGGTGCTCAATCGAAACAAATGTGTTTCTTATGCCATAACCTTCGCAGAATTGGACGACTTTTTCATTGGTAAATTGTGTTCCATTATCCGAGACGATGAACTTGGGGAGTCCAAACCTGCATATAATTTTCTTCCAATAAAAACTTATTACCTTGTCAGACGATATTGTAGCTACTGGCTCCGCCTCGATCCATTTGGTGAAGTAATCCACTACTACCAGCAAAAACTTGACCTGACCCTGAGAGGCGGGGAAAGGTCCTAAGATGTCAACTCCCCACATGTAGAATGGCCATGGGGACATTACTGTCTTCAGGGGTTCGCCTGGGGCGTGGTGGAGCTCGGCGTACCTCTGACATTTGTCACATGCTCGAACATAGCTTCTTGCATCTTCTAGGACCGTCGGCCAAAAGAATCCTGTTCTTATAACCTTCCCTGCTAGCGATCTTCCGCCAATGTGATTTCCGCAAGATCCGTTATGTATTTCCTTCACGATCCTTCGCGATTCCAGCTCGCCCACACACAGCAGTAATGGAGTTGAGAATCCTTTTTTGTATAATTTATCCCCTAACATGGCGTAATGGGTTGCTGTTCTTTTTAGCCTCGCTGCTTCCTCCTTTTCTTCTGGTAAAACCTCATCCTGCAAGTATCTGATCAAAGGGTATCGCCAATCGCTGCCTTCTACTACCAGGAATATTTCGGCGGTCTCCGCACTTGGTTTAGCTATTATTTCCTGTATAACGGTTCTGTTGTTTCCTGGTTTTTTGGTACTGGTGAGTTTGGACAGAAGGTCCGCCCTGGCGTTCTGTTCTCTTGGTACGTATATGAGTTCAAAACGTTTAAACTGGGACGCCAGGTTCTGTACTTTCTCTAGGTACTTGATCAACTGTGGGTCTTTTGTTTGGTACTCTCCAGATACTTGGTTGGTCACTAGTTGCGAGTCGCTCTTTGCCCGTAGGTCTGTGACTTCCATCTCCCTTGCCAGCTTCATTCCTGCTATAAGAGCCTCGTATTCTGCTTGGTTGTTGCTCGCCTTAAAGGCGAAGCGTAGCGATTGCTCTATGAGTACTCCATCAGGTCCTTCGAGGACCACGCCCGCGCCACTTCCTCTTATGTTCGAGGCGCCATCTACTGAGAGAGTCCAGGGTAGATTGTCTTCTTCTTTTGGGGGGGACGTCATCTCAAGGACAAAGTCTGCCAAAATCTGTGATTTGATGCTCCCCCTTGGCGAGAATGTCATGTCAAACTCTGATAATTCAATCGACCATGCCACCATTCGCCCTGCTAAATCTGGCTTCTTGAGTACCTGTTTGATGGGATAGTCTGTTTTGACTACTACCTTATGGTTTTGGAAGTATTGGCGAAGTCTCCTCGCGGTTACCACTACTGCTAGTGATAACTTCTCGAGCTTCTGATATCTCAGCTCTGCTCCTCTTAGTGTCCTGCTAACAAAATAAATGGGTCTTTCCTCGCCTTCTACCTCTTGTACCAGGGCGGAACTTAAAGCGTTATCTGATACCGCGAGGTACAACAACAGGGGTACGCCCTGCTGAGGCGTGCTAACACTGGTGGCGACGCCAAGAATTCCTTTAATTTGCCGAAAGCCTCTTCACATTGTTCCGTCCATGTAAACCGCTCTCCTTTCTTAAGTGCTGAGAAGAAATGACATGATCTTTCTCCGGCGCAAGATAGAAACCTAGACAACGCCGATATTCTCCCTGTTAGTTGTTGTACTTCCTTTACCGATGTCGGGCTCCGCATGTTTATTATCGCTTGACATTTCTCTGGGTTTGCTTCTATCCCGCGTTTCGTCAACATAAATCCTAAAAACTTCCCGGCTTGAACACCAAAAGAACACTTTGCTGGGTTGAGCCTCATGTTATACTTTCTTACTGAAGACAAGATTTCGGCAAGGTCTTTGCTGTGGCTTCCTTCTTCAGGGGTCTTGACCACCATGTCGTCAATGTACACCTCCAAGTTTCTTCCAATTTGTTGCGCAAATACTCTGCCCATTAGGCGCTGGTAGGTGGCGCCTGCATTTTTTAGGCCAAAAGGCATGACTTTGTTGAAGTAGTTGCAGGTATTCGTCATGAAGGCGGTACTTGATGCGTCAGTTGCATTCATCTTGATCTGGTTGTAACCGGAATATGCGTCCATGAAGCTGAGGGTTTTGTACCCTGAAGCCCCGTCAATGAGTCTGTCGATGCTGGGTAGGGGATAAGGATCCTTGGGGCACGCTTTATTAAGGTCAGTGAAATCTACGCACATCCTCCATTTCCCATTGCTTTTCTCTACCATGACTACATTGGCGAGCCACTCCGGGTATTTGATTTCCTCGATGAACTGGGCCTTCATCAATTTCGCCACTTCCTCGTCTACTGCTGCTCTTCTTTCCTCTCCCTGCTTCCTTTTTCTCTGAACCACCGGTTTGGCGTTGCTTGCAATGGCTAGTTTGTGGGTGATTACGGTTTCGTCGATCCCTGGCATGTCTTCTGGCTTCCAGGCGAAGAGATCCACGTTTTCTCTTAGGATGGCGAAGACATCCCTTCTTTCCTCCTGGTCCATAGCGGTACCGATACTGGTTGTTTGGTGTTGTTCTTTGCCTATCTGGATCTCCTCCAATTCTTCGATGGGGCTCACTCTTCTTTCTTGGAAATCTTCCCTTGGATCAAGCTTTGCTGCTTCATGCGTGCTGGTGTTGTTTACACTGAGCCTGCTTATTTCTTTTTTCTTTATCTTGAGGCTTGACTCGTAGCATTGTCGTGCCAGGATTTGGTCGCCTCTTATCGTTCCTACTCCACCGTTATCCAGAGGGTATTTTATGGCGAGATATAAAGTGGACATCGCCGCTCCAAGTGCGTTGAACGCTGGTCTCCCTATGATTATATTGTAAGAAGCGTAAGGGGTTCTTACTACTAAATATCTTACCTTGATTGTCTTTGCACTTTCCTTTACTCCGGACGTTGTCAGTAGGGTGATATACCCCATCACTTCCGCTTGATCGCCGGTGAATCCAACTAGAGTGCCATGGTAGGGTTGGAGTTGTTCGCCTGCCAATTGCATCGCCTTAAAAGCGTCCCAGTACATTATATCTGCTAAACTTCCGGAGTCGATCAGTACTCGCTTGACGTCGCAGTTAAGAATCTGCACCTGGATAACGAGAGGGTCATCATCGTGCGGGGCGATATCAGTCGCATCTTTTGGCGAGAATGATAAGTCTGGGGCTGGGGGGAAAGATACGTGTCCCACCACGCCCAATTCTCTTTCAGATTTCCTAACATAGCGCTTTCTGGCGTTGTTCGAGTTTCCGCCACCGGCGAATCCTCCAGCGATGGTGTTTACGGAAATTCTGGGCTGATCCTTCTCCCTTGCATCTTCCGTTGGTGGGTTACGCGGTGACCTTGGCGATCTTTGCCTTGCCTTGTTCTCCTGTGCTGCCCTTTCTATGAATTTCTTAAGGTGTCCGCTCCTTATTAGCTCTTCGATCAGATCTTTGAGGCGAAAGCATTTTTCCGTATCGTGGCCTCTACAGCGGTGGTAGTGGCAATACTCGTTCTCATTTCGCCCCATGGTGTAATGGCGATCAAGGGGAGGTGGGCGTTTTGCTAATCCTGCCTGTAGGATCTCGTTGAGGATATGAACTCTGGCTCTGTTGAGTGGTGCGTATTCTTCGAAAGGCTTGGGTGCCCTTTTCTGAGGGTAATACGAGCCTCCGTTGCTCCGCTGGGCTCTATGGTTCTTGTTCGGCCAACGTTGCCTCTGATAGTATGGGTATTTGTTGCCTCCAGACTCCGGGGCTCGCTCCTTGTGGTCCCTTGATCGCTTCTCTGCATTGCTTTCCTCACCTTTGATATAACATTCAGCGCGCTTCATTACCTCTTGCATGGTTTCGGCCGGCTTTAGAGCTAATGATTCGTTGAAATGTCCTGCGCGCAGTCCGTTATGAAAGGCGGCGACGAACATTTCCTGATTTGGATTTGAAACCTTAATGGTTGCTTCGCTGAACCTCGCCAGATATTCCCTGAGGGTTTCTGAACTCTTCTGCCTTAGGCTGAACATATTTGTGGCGGTTACTTGTATGTGCTTGCTCCCTGAAAACTGATGGATGAGTTTTCGGTGAAAATCTTGGTATCCTGTTATTGAATTCTTGAGGAGGTTCATGTACCAACGCAAGGCAGCATCCTTGAACGTGCTTGATAGCATCTTGCATTTCAAGTGTTCCTCCGCCCCGATGATGGCGGTCTGAGTGCCCACTGCCATGAGGTGTTCTAGTGGATCGCTCTTTCCCTCAAAGCTTGGAAGTTGTGGAATTTTGAAATTTGGTGGAACTTGAGCATCTCACAGTTGTTGAGCGAGAGGTTGAGAGACTTCGATGTTCTCTTCTTCTTCCGTTCTGGCTATCTCTTCCACCTTTTCCTTCTGAATTTCGGCGACCTCCGCTTGGAGGCGACGTATCTCGTTGATTGCTAATTGTAAGTTAGCTTGCTGTTGGCCGTCGTTGTTGGGAGTTCCTCCGGCCATAGCTGCTGATTTTTCTTCTTTATGACTTGAGGCCTAGGAAAAGTTTTACCAAGGCCCCACGGTGGGCGCCAAATGTTCCTGATAGAACACTAGGGGGTGTATATTTGCTTAATGTTATGGTTATGCAATGTGTGGTATATTGATATTGCTCAGTCCATAATTTTGCTTTGGGGGTTGTATTTATAGAGCTAGGGAGACAGTTCTCCTTTTCCTCCATGATCCCACGATCTCCCCTTAAGTTATGGGGTAAATGTCGGTTATTCCTCAGCTCCATGATCCCTCACGAGGGAAAATGGGGGTTATGCTTGGCGCCACTCCACTTAGTGGGTATTGGGGCACATTTCCCACGTGTTTTATATTCGGTTAGGGAGGGAACATGGGTATGCACGTGATATGCAGGTGGAGCGAATTGGGCCTTTGCTTAGGCGAAATGGGCCGAACGGGCTGGACCCTATTCTAATTGGGCCTTGCAATATTTGACCGGTACAGACGTATAGATTTGTACATTCTCAAATCGAATTGTATAAGTCCAATTTGTAAGAAAAAATGTGAGGAAAAAAGTATATATTCACTATAATATCATACACTAATTATAGAAAATATCAACTATGAATTTTGATATGTTCAGAGATTATAAAATCAATGTCTCACAAATGATCGGTGACCCTTTAGACAAGTATATTTATTTATTAATCGCGATAAATGTTTTTACACAAACTAAAATAAAAGAGTTAGCACAAAAATGATATATTTACAAAATAAAATAAAAAAGTAAAATATTGTAAATATACAAAACAAAAATCATAAACCTAGAAATAAACTATTAAAACTTTCGAAGGATGATCTTAAAAATTTACCTATCTCAATAACAAAAAATAACCATATTTATTATAAATGTAATCCTCCGCAATTTTATAATTTTGAATTATAAACTTAACCCAAATTTTAAAAAGTTTGCCAAAATCTGTTTAACCATGCTATTAAGTTTTCACCATAGGAGTGCCAAGTTAATTTTGCAAAAAATCAAAATCAATTCAAACTTTAAAGACTTTTTTTTGCCTTTCACCACCAGTTTAATCGGATTCGGATATCAGTTCTAGAATCAAGTGATTCTAGCCCCCTCCCGATCGCAGTTGTGAGTGATCAAACTGTGATCCTCCATATCAAGTTAAGCGTCAATCACCACTGAACCAACTAACGATTCAAATTTCTAAGATTTATACAACATACAAGTGCATACTCCCTCCAATTTTGAATATATATATATATATACAAATAAAATTCTAAGTTTCATTAAATAAATCATTATGTATACAATAATTAAGTTCATACATATTAAATGCAATAAACTTAAAAAAAAATTAAAAATCAAATTAATTGCTTTTTGTAGCGAACTATCTATATCAAAACAAAACAAAAAAATTCTTAAGAACTACATCCACATGATCTGAAAAAAATGTACTTAATGGTCTGTGTTTTTGTTTTTAGGATTTAATGGTCTGGTTGATTCGATGAAAAAAATAGAAGAAAAAAAATTACAAAAATTAAAAATTGAACTTAAGACTATTTATTAATTTCTGTAATTTTATTTTCCTCTATTTTCTTTCTATCAAATCAAATGGACCATAAGTTTCATCCAACTAATATTTAATATCGCGATGAATTGGATAAAATCACAATTGAATCATGAGCTTGTTAAAACTATAAAATAATAGCCGCCTCCGTGCCCGTTTGTGTAATCAATATTCTTTTTTTTTTCGTGTGTGATCGATATTCTGTATTGTGCAAATATAAATAATTACTTAATCTCCTTTTTATTAGACTTTGTTAATTGATAACTACGTAACCTCCTTTTTTTGTTATGGTTAGTTATTAAGAAGAAAAAATATATTTTATTTTTACTATAAAAAACTGAAAACCTACTTTTATGTAGAAGTTGTGCTTAGTTATTAAGAAGAAAAAAATTATTTACTAAAAAAAACTGAAAATCTATTTTTATTTGAAAGTCATTTTTTAAGGGTAAAATTGGAATAACAAAAATGTCATCCCAAAAATTTGAATCCCCTTTATATATTAGTATAGATTAAGCTTGGTAAGATTTTTTTATTTTTTTTGAATGAAATTAAGCTTGGTAAGATATTATATGTGATTTCGTCAAATTTACCACATCGTGTCGATCAGCACTGCTAAAATATACCACAGGGGAACAAATATCTGGCGATATGAATGACCTCTGACAGCGTCGTTTTGATTTTGATGGGAATCCTTTCTCACTTGCTGTGTGTGTAGTGGTACTGGTAGCACCAAACCGTGCGCCATGATATATTGGTAAAGTACAACCCCAAGAAATTATATTATTTGTCACCCAAAATTAATTAACTCAACAGATTAGTTATTATAACTCTCATTTATGGGTAAGTTATCACCTTAGAAGCTTTTTTAATTCATAACCTAAAATAAAAATCAAAGTTAGCTTCAAAATGCAGCAGCCACATTCTAGATCAAAACATAGAAATTATAAAGCCACAATTCAAGCAAAAAGTTGTACTACTATATACTACCTCTATCCCAAAATATAAAAACTATAGTATAACTAAAGTACGTATGCCAACACACAATTTTGATCACTAATATCTTTAATTCTTTGTTAGTAAAAATTATAAAAACTTGATATTTTGAAAATACTCGTCAAAACAAATCAAACAAGATCTTATATGCTTATATTTATATTTATATATTATTAAAAAAATATAGTCAAAACATGATAATTGAATAATGTTATTTAGTTAAAATAGCTCTAGTAAAATAGAACAAGAGATAATAATCATAAATTCATAATAAAAAAAAATAAGGCAAAACTAAAATTAAAATAGGATGGATTAAAGAAACAAAGCAAAACAACATACATATATATAATAATTATAAACCTATGTACCCTATTTTGTTAGTGGTTCTGATCATTATCATTATCACTCCAAGTCCAAAGTTCAAACAACATCCATCCACATTACCAAAAGATAAAAATAAATTTAAAGAAAATTAAAATTAAAAGGATCTTAATTCTAAACTAAATTAAAATCACCAACCCTTGTTCATAATCACTTTCTTCTTCTTCTTAATTATCTACCATGATCCACCACCTAACATACCATTCCAATAACCAGTTGAATCACCTTGATTTCTATTATTCTGTTGTTGATGATGATGATGATCAAACTCACCACCACTATTTGGAACTTGTTGCTGCTTATTCAACTGATCTTCCACAACAGGAAACAACATCCTTGCACCGCCGCCGCCACCACCGCCAACACCACCACCAGAACCTTCTTGATTAATCCCTTGTAAACCACCATAACCATTCTCAAAACCTTGTAAACCAAAATTAACACCAAGCTTAAAATCTTGCATAGCAAAACCACTTGAATTATACATTGCACTACCTTCAGATAAACTCATAGGCATAAATGAATTCAAACCCCTAGATGAAGAAGCAGTTTTCAAAAGCTCCATAGCACTTGTTGTTTTATCCTGTTCAGTACTATAAGGAAGTTCAATAAATTTAGATATAGTATTATAACTATCCTCAGTTGTTTGTGGTGGATAAGCTAGGTTAAGATCTTGTCCTTGATGGATCTTAGGGTTTTGAGAAGCAGATTGTAGAAAATTATGATTATGTGTAGTATTAGTATTAGCAGTAGTAGTAGTAGTAGTCAGATCAGGATTATGATTATGATTAATGATAATATTTTTTGTTAATGATGATGAAGGAGGTTGAGGTTGTGATTGTGATGATGAAATTGAAGGTGATGATGATGATGATGTTGATCTTTTGTTTTTTCTTGAACCACCACCAACTGGTACATTTCTTAAAGAACCACCTTCAGTCCAATACCTTCTACAAGTTTTGCAAAAGTATCTTGGTTGAGTGAGACTATAATTGTTGTAGTAACAAAATTTTGTGTTTGTTGAATTGCACCTTGGACAGTTTATAGCTTGATCTTTTTGTGGTCTTGCTCTTCTTTCTATCAAAGATGGTGGTGGTTTTGAATTTGAAGCTGATCCATGATCCATTTGTTTAACCAATCCAATATTACCCTAAATTTTGAAAAATTAAAAAAAAAGTATATAAAAAATAATAATAATAAAGGAAGAAACAAACAAGTAGAAGTTGCTTTTTTACACTTTGAAGAAGGTAGTAGTAGCAATAATAATACAAACAAATTCATCAACTTTTTCTTTGGAAAAAGAAAGGTGTTGTAGTACGTTTAAAAGAAGAAAAAAATAAATGAAAGGAAAAGGATCTATAAAAAAAGAAAAGAACAAAATTTCTAAATTTTTAGTTGAGGATCAAGGAAAAAAAAAAAGTTAGTCAAGGATATAAAGTGAAAACTTCCCTTAGAACTAAGTCACTAACAATAATTTTTATTATGGTTGATAATTAATCACAAATCTTAGAGCAGAGATTTTTTATGATGATTATAAGAAGGAAAAGAAAGAAAGAAAATAGAAAAAGTTGAAAGGTTACCTGTGCCCACTGAGCTGTGTCCATAGATTTAAGATGAAAAATGGAAAAAAGGAAAAGGTGTATGAGTCTTGTTCAGAGAAAGAAAAAAGTGCTTTTTTTTCTTTCCAGTTTCTAGAGGAGGGAGAGTGAAAAGCAAAGTGCATAAAAGCTTTTGAGAGATGGAAATGGACTATAGTAGTAGTAGTGGTAGTGGTTTCATTTCCATTTCATGTAGTAGTGGTACTATTATTATTATGAATTATGAAGGAGGGGTAAGATAGTCATTTTATAAGAATTCTAATTACTATATGATGTGATGACACGTACTTGAAATTTGTGTATAGGACATGAAGCCTACTTGTGTGATAAATAAAGTATTTTACATGAGTCAATAATATTCTTTCTTGGTGTCTTTTTGTAGAAGCTAGTATAGTGGAATTTTAGTCGGTTAAGATCAGAGAAGGAGAAATGCCTTTTTCTACATACTATTCTTTCTCATCAAGTGTTTTGACTAATTACTCATACTTTTTCTTCAAAATATATATAAACAAACTGCTAATGTTTTTTCTTTTAGGAGCGTCTATGAATATATGTAGTCTATAGAGCTTACTATATTTAAAGATAAAATCATCGATTAATGTAGAAGATGTTACTAAATTATTTTTTTTATGTGTGTCTAAATATATTTTTATTTGAGGTTGTGTTTAAGTAAGAATTGTTCAGTGACATGATTAGAATTAGGCATAACAATAACATTCATATCCGTGGGTACTCGTTTGTACCATCACCGTTTTAACGGGAAAATCCGAGTTGACTTGGTTTGAGTTTGGGTTTTTCCCGATTTTAAAAGATGGGGATGAGACGAGTAATTGGGATATTGATACCCATATCAAATTCGTCCATGAACCCTTGCCATTTATATAAACATCATATTTTTCTTTTCTTAAATTAAATTATGTAACAAAAACATATTAAATATGTACAAAAAACTACATTCATACGTTTATTTTTATTTTAAATTGAGTCTTAAATAAATTGTTTTTCTATTATTATTTTTGTTTAATAAAATCATATTATTGAAACAAAATAGTTCTTGATTTTTAAATCATTTTTTAATTAAAAAATGTCAAAATACAACTCGAGTTCATGTGGAGAGAAGCGAGACGGGGATACTCGAATCCTGCCGGGTATGGATTTGAGGTTCTATTTTTCTTCCTCGCTTAAAATGGGAATGGGTATGGGGATACCCGAACTTTATGGGTTTGAGTTTTGGGAGGACAAAATCCACCTCCGTCGCGTCTCGTTGCCATGCCTAATTAGAATTTGAATCACGGCCTCCTGCATATGTACTGCAATGTCCTGTCAACTGAACTAATTAGCTTATAGGCTAGAGCTTACTATTTTAATAAATAAGATTTTTTATCATGTGCAAATTTACACATGTTAAGAAGTTCAAAATATATAGCAAGTTAGTATTAAAACTTGTATATTTATATTAAATGTATAATTTTTTAATAAATAATTATTGAATATTTTAACAAAATATTACTACTTGTAGTTACTTTAAATATGTAATATTGCACATATTACAAATGTTTTTCAATTTTTATTACAGGGTGTTAGTATAAGCCTCTCAAAATAATTTAAAGGTGAAATTTTACTATTTTAATATAATAAGTAATTAGAAAAAAAAAAGTTTCTTAAAATTTACTAAACTAGTAGTGTTTATTGTTGAATCGGGTCCACATTAGCAGGGACGGATCTAGATATAAAATATTATTGTGACTATGATGAAAAAAATTATGAATCAAATTATACGAAAAATAAGAAATAATATTCTTTGATGTAATACATTATTTACAATGAAAATCATCTACTATTAATTTCTTACAAATGAATTAAAATAATATTATTGTTAATTTTTCAAAGAACATCTCTTTCTATAAAATTTGATTTAGGGAAGAATTTGAAGAAAGAAATGAATTTTTTTTTTGTCTTTATTTTTTATATATACTCTCGTTGTAATAAAATATAAGCAAAATTTTTTTTTTTGAATTTATAGACCAAATATATTAATTACTCAATAAATCTAAAAAAAATACTTATAATTGTCACAGAAACATACAAAAAAAAATTACAAATTTTGGTGTGGTTATAGCCACACTATATGCTTATACATGAGTTCACCCAGACATATTAGCCAGATTCATTTTATTATAATAAAATTGATTTTTTATTAAAATTAATAAAGTTTTGTCTTTTGTACGAAAAATAAAAGTAAGAAAAAAATAAAGTTTCGTCTTTGAACTATTTTTTAGAAGTTCATATTACTATATCAAACAATGAATCGTTAATATGGTTTTCAATTCAAACATTAATTTAATAAAAACATTATACTCTATGGACCTTGCTATTTTTAGTAAAATATTACAATTAGAGTTCATTTTAAAAGTTCATTTGATCTGCAAAATATAAATATTGGATAAAACGATATATAACAGAACAATATATAATAACATAAAATAAACATTTAAAATATTTGACAAATTTTGTCTTCAACAATGTTTGGTGGACAAAATATTGTTTTGGTATTTTAGACAATGTGTTGAGAGGATAAAAAGTTATCCCTTGATTAAGTGAGGGATAAGCATATATTTTTGCCTTGTCCTTTTTGACCCTCAGTTTGTCTAGTCCCAATAACAATTTTAAAATCAAATACAGTACAACTGAAGTTGTATGTCTAATCTTTTAATTTTTAGCAGATCAAATATACCCTAAAATCAAATATATTAAGTTTGTTAAAAAAAAACTATATTAGATTGACTCGACTTTTTTAACCCATAATTCTTAAGGGAGTGAGGGTCATGTTTAGGGTTGAGAATAGGCTAGGCCGAGTTAGGCTTTGCCAAACCTGAGCCTGGCATGTGGCCTGTCATAGACTTATTTTTTAGGCCTGAGTCTGGCCTTTTGAAAGTCTGACATGGCCTATTAGCCTGTTTAAAAGTCTATTTCACATGAATATATTTAAATAAATAATTATATTTATTTTTTAAATATACTAATGAACTAATAAATCAATGATATTAAACTCCCTTTGATATTTAACATGATATTTTAGAGAGTTTGACTATATATGATATCGTATTTCAATTTTAGTTTATAATAATACATTTATATATGTGAAAAATTAATGTAGATTTATAAACTTAAACTACTGAAAAATTTAATAGATTTATAATTTAATCAAAGTACAAATTTTAATATATAATAATAATAAATGTAAAAATATTATTCATATTTACTTAAATAGGCCGGCCTAGTAGGTCTAAAAGGCTTTTTTCATGGCCTGAAGTCTGACCTTTTTAGCTAAATAGACTTATAGCAAAGTTTTGGCCTGCTCTATTTAAATAAATAGGCCGGTCTGGTCTGAGCCTATATAGGCTAGGCCGTAGGCCAGCCTGACCTATTCCCAACCCTAGTCATGTTAATGTGAAAAGTGTTGGAACAAAGTGGGTCTGACATGAACCTCTAATGTTTTAAGTAGTTTTGATGATAACAAAGTATTAAAATTGCAATTGGTATTACTAATGATTATTCTAGTGTGCAGAATTATAAGTCAAAAATTCATTCAGAAGCACTATGAATAGTAGCAGAGAAGCCAGTCAAAACAAGCTCTGAAAGCACGACACTGTTCGTCAGAAGCTTGAATTTTTGAATGCTGAAGAAAGTGACTCTGAGGATAAAACAAGGTTCTGAAGGACTCAGAAGCTAAAAGACCTCAAGAAGCTATGGCAACAGCATCAGAAGCAAAAGGAATTTACGTCACTCAAGAGCTGACCTATATAGAACCAATGATTGAAGAACAATCCACTTCAAGGCTCTGTCACATCCACAGGAAGGAATATTCGTTGGTACAACGTTAACCTTATCCATAAGTGGAGCGCATTTGAGGATTGTACTATCGTACTATTATTACTCAAAATGGATGAGTGATAAATTGAATAGCTAGGTAGTGGAATTGGAATTCCTTACCAAAGAAGGCAATATACAGCTATCAATTGTACGAGTAAATTCCAGCTGGCACCTCTCTCTCTGCAACGGTCATCATCTTCCTCCAAGTATAAATAGAAGACTCAAATGGAAGAAATGACTACTGTTCCTACTACTGTTCTATTACTGCGTTCAAAGACTAAGAAGCATTCTGACATCATATTTTAAATCTGTCATTCTAAGTCTTAGAACAAATTGAGTTGTATTTTGTAAACACCTCTGATAGTATATCAAGTGTTCCTTAACATTCATTCTTATTCTTAAGTTTGTTTGAGAAGTCTCTTGTTAAGTTTAACTTGAGCATTTGAGAAGTCTCTTGTTTAGTGAAACTTGAGCATCTGAGAAGTCTCTTGCAAGTGTGCTTGAGCAATTTGTAATCTTTAGTAGATTATAGTGAAAATCTCTTGTTAGTAACAAGGGGACTGGAGTACTCTCGATTTGTGAGGGGAACCAGGATAAATTCTGTGTCTTTCTTTCTCTCTCTCAGCATCCTCTAGTTAATTTGTGTTTTCATCCGCTGCATACTTAGTCGCTATTAAGAAAAAAGTTTTAATTTTTAAAACACAATTCAACCCCCCCCTTCTTGTGTTTTTCCACCTTCAATTGGTATCAGGAGCTGGGCTGTTGCCTAACTCTCACCTATCAGTGAAACAGTTAAGATTCGGGGAGGAAAAACATGTCTGCTGAGAAGAATCTCAATGAAGTTCCATTTGACTATGATTCTAATTCTAAAGACAGAAGGTCTTCTGACAAAATTCCCTTTTTCAATGGAACTGAGACTGGTTATCCATTCTGGAAAACCAAGATGTACAGTCACATCATGGCGATTGATTGTGATCTGTGGGATTTGGTAGAAGATGGAGTGAACTTTGAAAATATGGACCTAGAAGGCGTTGTTAGCTCTAAAGACAGGAAGGCTTTTACACCCACTCAAAAGCTGGAATATAAGAAGCACCACAGTGTAAAAGGGATGATGACAAATGCCATCTCTCATGATGAGTACTTGAAAATTGGAGATAAGAGAACGGCTAAGTCTATCTGGGATTCTCTTAAATCCAAGTATGAAGGAAACAAACAAGTTAAGGAGGCAAAGGCCAACTTGTTAGTACATCAGTATGAATTATTTAAAATGAAGGACGGAGAGGACATTGAGACAATGTTCTCTAGGTTTCAAATTCTTGTTTCTGGACTTCAAGTTTTAGATAAGAGCTATACTGAGGCTGATCATGTAAGGAAAGTACTCAGAAGCTTGCCGCCAAAGTGGAGACCAAAAGTGACAGCGTTTCAGGAATCTAAGGATTTAGATACTGTGTCTCTTGAAAGCTTGGTTAGTTCTCTAAAGAGTCATGAGATGGAACTCATGACTGATGAATCGACTAAGAAGCTAAAAGGGATAGCACTAAGCACCAAGAGTTCCTCTAAGGCTCTGAAGGCGAAGGTTATAGTATCTGATGAAGAAGCTTCTGAAGAAGGTCACGAGATGGACTCTGATGAAGAAGAAGAAATGGTTCTGATGGCTGCAAGAGTATCGCAATGGGCTAAGAGAAGCAAGAAGTATGCTGGTAAGTTTGGAGGTTCTTCCAAGAAGGTTGGTACTTCTAAGGATAAAAAGGAAGAACAAAACAAATGCTTTAAGTGCAACAAACCAGGACACTTCATTGCTGACTGCCCAGAGAACCTAAGTAAATCATCCAAGAGAACCTCTAACAAAGAAAGATACAAAAGTAAGCTCAAGAAGGGGTTCCTTGCCACTTGGGATGATTTAGATCAGGAATCAGATTCTGATGGGGAAGAAGAAGCAAACCTAGCCTTGATGGCAACCGCTTCTGACCAAGAGAACTCTGAGCACGAAGATGACTCAGATTCAGAAGATGAAGATGAGGTACTTGCTAAACTTTCTCGTTCTGAATTAATAGATTCTTTAAAAGATGCCTTAAAACTTTTAACCAAAAAGGCAGGTGAGTGTAAGGTCCTTAAAAAGGCCTATAACAACCTGACCGAAAAGGCAAATGAAATAATTGAACAAAATGAGTCTCTAAAATCAAGAAATGAATTTATGGAAACTCATTATGTTCTTGATGATAAGGTTCCTCCAGAACATGAATTTGCTCTTCAGGAATTCCTTATCAATGGAATGAAAAGAAGTAAAATAGCCTCTTTGATTTATCATGTAAGTAGAAATAGAGGAGAAGGTCTTGGATTCTCACGTTTTAAAGATAATCCATTATCTTCAAAGTCCTCTAATATAGATAAATCAAAACCTAAGGTTGTCTTTGTAAAGAGTCAATCAGAAGTTCTAAATGAGTCAGCTTCTAATAGAACATCAAAGCCAGAGGCTCAAAAATCAAAGACTCTGAAGGATAAAACCTCAGAACCTAAGATTGTTAAGCCTCAAGCTAATGTTAAATCTAAAGAAGCTCTGAAACATTCAAGAACAAAGCCCAAGAGCTATACTAAACCCAAAAACTTTTCAACAAGGGTGGTTAACTCTAGAAGCTCTGATAGGTCCTTCAAACAAAGACCACCTGGATCTGTAAAGACTAACACAAAAGGACCCATAAAGATATGGGTACCAAAATCTCAAATAATATTTGCTTCAGGTTTGCACACTAAGAAGGCCAAAGCAGCAATGCTGGTACCTGGACAGTGGCTGCTCACGACATATGACGGGAGAAAGGCATATGTTCCAAACCCTGACTCTGAAAGAGGGAGGTACTGTGGGGTTTGGAGGAAACCAAAAAGGGAAGATCATTGGTACAGGTATAGTTGGTAACTCTTCTCTTTCAATTAAAAATGTTTGGTTAGTTGATGGCCTCAAACATAATCTGCTTAGCATTAGTCAATTTTGTGATAGCGGATTTATTGTTAAATTTGATAAAGAGGCATGTACAGTAATCAATGATTCTGACAAGTCCATATTGTTTAAAGGATCAAGAAGAGGTAATGTTTATAAGGTGAATCTGTCAGAACTCACTGAGCAGAAGATAGTTTGTCTTCTATCTCTGAATGATGAAAAGTGGGTCTGGCACCAACGCTTAGGTCATGCTAACTGGAGATTAATCTCTAAGCTTAGCAAACTAAAGTTGGTTAAAGGCCTGCCAAATCTTAAATATCATTCAGATGCTCTGTGTGGTCCTTGTCAGATTGGCAAAATTTCAAAAACTTCTTTTAAACCTAAAAACATTGTCTCTACCTCAAGACCCTTAGAACTACTTCACATTGATTTGTTTGGTCCAGTAAGTACTGCCTCAATCAATGGAAAGAAATATGGATTAGTCATTGTTGATGATTACAGTAGATGGACTTGGGTAAAGTTTCTAAGAGTGAAAGATGATGCATATGATGTGTTCAGCATCTTCTGCACTCAAGTGCAAAATGAGAAAAGTCTCAAAATCTTAAAAGTTAGAAGTGATCATGGTGGTGAATTTGAAAATGAACCATTTGCAACTTTTTGTGAAGATCATGGCATTGTCCATGAGTTCTCTGCTCCTAGAACACCACAACAAAATGGTGTTGTAGAGAGAAAGAACAGGTCTTTACAAGAAATGGCAAGAACCATGATGCATGAGACAAAACTTGCTAAGCACTTCTGGGCAGAAGCTGTAAACACAGCTTGTTACATTCAAAATAGGATCTACATAAGACCTCTATTGAATCTAACAACATATGAACTCTTCAAAGGAAGAAAACCCAACATCTCTTACTTTCATCAGTTTGGATGTACATGTTACATTCTAAACAACAAGGCCTACAAAAGAAAATTTGATGCCAAAGCTTGTAAGGGAATCTTTATAGGTTACTCTGAACGCTCAAAGGCATACAGAGTGTATAATTCTGAAACCAACACAGTGGAAGAATCTATACATGTTAGATTTGATGATAAAGAGCCTGACAGTAAAATGTCAGAGCAAGATAATAGTTATGCAGGTGTTCCATACCAATACATCGATTCAGAACCTGAAAAAGCATCAGAAGCTGTTGAAGCTTCAGAAGCTGTATTGGAAGAAGATGCTGAAGAAGCACCTCAATTAGAAGCATCACAAGAACATGATGACACTTCAGAAGAAGACACTCAACCAAGTGCTGATGTTGATGAAGCTCCAAGAAGGAAGTTCAAATATAGATCATCACATCCAGAAGATTTAATTCTTGGAAACAAAGAAAGTCCAAGAAAAACAAGATCAGACTATCAACAACTTGATTCACTTCTGGGGCTAATCTCAATGATAGAACCAAAGAATGTTGATGAAGCACTTACTGATGATGGATGGATTGTAGCTATGCAAGATGAGCTCAATCAGTTTCAAAGAAATGATGTATGGGACTTAGTGCCAAGACCAGCACATAAGAACATCATTGGAACTAAGTGGGTATTTAGAAACAAGATGAATGAACAAGGTGAAGTGGTAAGAAATAAAGCTAGACTGGTAGCACAAGGCTACAGTCAGCAAGAAGGTATAGACTTCACTGAAACATTTGCTCCAGTAGCAAGACTGGAAGCAATCAGGTTACTTCTTTCATATGCTGTTAACAATGGAATCACATTGTACCAAATGGATGTTAAGAGTGCCTTTCTTAATGGTGTTATTTCTGAAGAAGTATATGTCAAACAACCCCCAGGTTTTGAGGATTTGAAAAATCCTAATTATGTTTATAAACTTAAGAAATCACTCTATGGTCTCAAACAAGCTCCAAGAGCTTGGTATGAAAGACTGAGTAATTTCCTTTTAGAAAATGGTTTTCAAAAAGGTCAAATTGACAATACATTATTCAGAAAGACATCTAAGAAGGATATCTTAATCATTCAAATTTATGTAGATGATATAATTTTTGGTTCAACTAATGCTTCTCTTTGCAAGAATTTCTCTAAGCTTATGCAGGATGAATTTGAAATGAGTATGATGGGTGAATTGAAGTTCTTCCTTGGAATCCAAATTAATCAAGGAAAAGATGGCACTTACATTCATCAAAGCAAGTATACAAAAGAGCTTCTGAAGAAGTTCAACCTTGATGACTGCAAGATAATGTCTACACCCATGCATCCTACCAGCAGCTTAAGCAAAGAAGAAATAGGAAGCAAAGTAGATCAGAAGCTATATCGAGGTATGATTGGTTCTTTACTCTACCTGACAGCATCTAGACCCGATATTTTATATAGTGTATGCTTGTGTGCAAGATTCCAGTCAGATCCTAGAGAACCTCACTTAACTGCTGTTAAGAGGATCTTTAGATATCTGAAAGGAACTACTAATCTAGGACTTCTTTATAAAAAATCCCTAGATAGTAAGCTAGTTGGATTCTGTGATGCTGACTATGCTGGTGATAAGATTGAGAGGAAATCCACTAGTGGAAATTGCCAATTCATTGGTGAAAATCTCATATCTTGGGCCAGCAAGAGACAAACAACTATTGCTTTGTCTACAGCAGAAGCAGAATACATCTCAGCTGCTAAATGCTGCACACAGCTTCTCTGGATGAAGTATCAGTTGGAAGATTATAACATAGCTGAAAGAAATATTCCACTATATTGTGACAATACTGCTGCTATTCATTTGTCTAAGAATCCTATTCTACACTCAAGAGCTAAACATATTGAAATAAAACATCATTTTATAAGGGATCATGTTCAGAAAGGAACAATAGATATTCAATTCATTGATACTGAACATCAATGGGCTGATATATTTACTAAACCTTTAGCTATTGAAAGATTTGATTTTATCAAAAAGAATTTGAACATGCACTATATCTCTGAAGAAAATTAGCTCTGAGAAGTAAAATAGAATTAGCATCTGAAGCTCTATCAGAACCTCTTATAATTTAGAGTATCCCTTGGGAAGCTCTGAATAATTTAGGCTCTGAAGAGTAACAGGTTCTGATGAGGTGACAAATGAGTGAGGCTCTGAACCTTTTAGAAATGAAACGTTCAGTACGTGTAAGTGTACAACAGTTGTCTATACACGCGTCAGCTATGATTAAACTTTTTCAACACGTGTCTAGATCCTGACGGGCAGAGAACAGTTAATGATGATTATGGCAGTTAAGTTTATTATTTAATTTTTAAAACTGCTCGCGCTCCCTCCCAATGTTTACTTTCTCTGTGTATGTGTGCTAGTTACTATTTATAAGTCACTTCACTCACTTTGCACAACTTTTACACAAAATCACTACCTACACAACCCTAGGCTTTACAGAAAATTCCCAATCTTCATCTTCTCAATTCTCTGAAACAATGGCTGCTCGTTCATCAAACGTAATCGTTCAAGAACCCTTTAACCCTACGTTACCACCCATCATTGATCTCAATTCAAAAGATAACCTAGTCTACGAACATCATCAAACTGACGCTGGACCAGATGCTTATGATTTCTTCACTGAGAAGTTCGTGGATTTTGAAAGTTTGAAAGCGAATGGAATCGACATTCAATACTTGTTCTACAACCAACAATGGCAAAATTATTTTGAGATGCTTAATGGTTTCGTATACTACGACATAGTGAAGTATTTCTGGCAGAAGGCTAAAGTGTACGATAGAGCAAGTGCTGATAAAGAATACAAAGATTTGGTTGAGAAGAACCAGGAATTACGAGGGAAAACAAGAAAGGAACTTGGTCTTAAACCTTATAGAGAAAGGGAAATTAGGTCAAATATTTTGGGAATCAATGTTGTGATAACTCAAGCACACATTGCTAAGATTCTGGGGTTAGACAACAAAGGAGAAGATATAGAAGTGTATGATAAGAAAAGCAAGCATTTGGATTCAATTCATCAGGACCTCTTTAAATCTGGATGCACACAAAAAGATTTTGGAAAAGTAATGCACATGAAGAATTCATTTGAATTTGCTTTCAGAATGTGTTTATCTACTATCTTCACCAGAAAAGGTGGATTGGATACCATCTCCATTCCACACAAACATCTCATCTGGTTCTTATACAAGAGGGTAAAAGTTAATTTGGCTAAGATTCTTTTTGATCACATGTGTCTTACCATCAATGAGGGCAGAACCAAAATACCATCAGTCATTCATCACCCTAGGTTAATCTCAGAACTGATAAGGCAAACCAAACTCACAGACATTGTAAGTGCCAAAGAAAAACTTAGAGTTTTTCAAACTGCTAAGTATGATGCATCAGTTCTGGTCAACATGAAGAGAAAAACCAAGGAAGAAATCATTCAAGTAAAAACACCTCTGCAGCAAGTGTACGAAAAGTACTTCTGGTGTGATGGGTTTCCCACCATATCAGAACATGATAATGAAGAGGTCATCAAGAACTTTCTTGAATCAGTAAGAAGGGACACTGGGGTTAGTGTGCCCAGGAAAATGGTTGTAAGTGTTCCTAATTGGGATATCTTCAAGGGACCAAGAGATATTACAAGGAATAGAAGAAAGCCAAGAACTACTGAGCAAGAAATGATTGGTGAAGGCTCTGATGATCAAGGACATGCTAGTGATGATGAGACTGAAGAAGGTGCTGAAGGTATGATGACTGAAGCTGTTCAGAAGGAAAAACGGACAAAGAAAAGGCATGATAGGCCTTCAGCTTCTGAGGAAGATCAGAACCCTGCTAAATCTGCAAAGAGATTAAAGACCAGAGCTTCTAAACCAAAAGGTAAGATCTCTGAATCTAATACTTCTAGCATTCCTGTAGCTCAGGTTATTGGTTCTGAACCTCAACCCTCTATTGCTAAACCATCTATTTCTCAACCTCCATTATCTACCAATCAACCTCAACCCATAGACTTCACTGTACCTATTAGTGTAGTCTTACCTGATCATAAAGCTGTATCACCATCATCTTCATCAGATACCAGCACTGCCTCTGATGAGTTAATTGCTACACTCATCAGAGAATCCAACCCAAAACAAAAGAAAACTCTTACACCAAAGAGAACCTCTTTCAAGAAAACCACAAAGAAAACCACCATAAAGCCCATTCATCTTTCTTCTGATGAAGAACCTACAATTAATGTAGACACCACCATTCTCAATCAATCCATAAATCAAGGTTCTGTCTTAGAACATCTTGAACAACACATGTGTGGTGTTGCATTTACCAACTCAAATCCAAATTCACCACATCAATTTCCATCCATAAATCTCACAAATGATTCACCCGTCCATAAAACACAAAACACACAGGTCATTCACACACCCCCTCCCTCACTTGATCACATCTCTCGAGTAAACCCACCTACATTCACCCCTGTTCAGAATGAGCCATTTGCTCATTCTGAAGAACAACAAAAATCACCTCACTCATCACCAATCAATGTCATGACTGAACAACAACATCAATCACCACAACCTGTCCCTGACCCACTCAACAGACCTCTAGTTTTAGAAGAGGTTCTTGAGCTTTACCAACACCTAACTAAAGCTGAACATCAAATATTCAAGGATTCCATCAATCTTGATGATGATATCATACCTCCAAATCTCAGCAAAATCAAAATCATTGAACTCAAAAGAAAGGAACCTGAACCAACCATTCCCTTTGACCCATCCTTACCCTTTTTCAACTCTGACTCTGAACCAAACCTTGAGCTGCTAAATAATGCTATAGGTATTAGACTTAAGAGGTTCAAACAAAGAGAGGAAGAAGCTCTTATCTTCCCCTCTGATATGGATGCTGAGGTCAAGGAATTAGAGTACTTGTTTGGTAAATCCTTAAGAATTCTCAGTACTCATCTGAAGGAAAAGATTAAGGGTAGAGGAGCAAACACTGTACGGGAACTATTTGAGATTGCTGAGAGGACATGTGCTCCAAGGCTCACATTCTTCAACCATGAAGAAGAATGTCAGAGGTTAGCCTTTTTAGCTGCTGTTGATGAAAGTATGAGACGATCTTTTGATGAAGAGCAGGCTAGGATAGCTGCTGAAATGGAACGTCAGAGGCTTGCTGAACAAGAAGCCTTAAACTTATTGATTGAGAGAGCTGTTCACATTGCTACCATTGAGACTAATAAGATTCTTGAGAATCAAGGAGCTACAGAAGATACTGTTATGAATGATCAGAACCTTGGTAAACCAGATTCTGATAAAGGAAAAGCTCCCATTGTTGCTTCATCTCCTCCAAGATTTCCACCAGTACTTGTCCAAGGTTCTTCTTCATCTGCTATACCCTCTGTTATGCAAGAAGCTCTGGATGTAATCAAGCATGACATAAGAGAGGAACTAAGAAATGAAATGGATGAATTCAGGGCCGATATCAGAGAAGACATGAACAGATCTGGTGAAGCTACAAACAAGAAGATAGATGCAATGATGGAACTTCTTCTGAAGCTTACTCAACAGCAACCCAAACCTTAACCCTTATGTTTGAGCACTTGTTGTATTGTTAAGTCCTTGTGTATTTTTTGGATAATTTTCTTTTAATTCATATCTATTTTATCCATATGTGTGTGTTTGTTATTTGCTTATATGATTGTTTTATCTTTGTTTTTCAAAAGTTAACTTTTCTATATACCATAATATTGTCTGGTACTCTTGAGAATTCTGACTCTAGTGAAAGATGCTGAAGAGCATCTTAGTATTTAAACTAATAAGCCTAGGATTTTCAAAACCTAAGAGTCCCTCTCATCAGTACTCCTGTTTACTCATGAAATAGCTTCTTAGTATTAAAGCCTGTTTAACAACGGGGCACCAATACCGAATGAGGCGTGTCTGGTAACTGGTGTTCTGACAATACTTATGTGGTATATAAAAAGAAAGCAAGCTTAAAAGAGAGAGAGATAGGTAGAGGAACAACTTTTATTATTAATAGAAAGATTCTTTATTACATATGATTGCATCTAGCCTAAGGCTTAGATTTAGAAGCCTCTGATTCTATACTCTTCAGTTTCTCCTTGAGAAGAGATAGTGCTTCATCAGCAAGCTTCTGAACCTCAGCTGGATAATCTGCTAGATTATCTTCATATGTCCATAAGAACTCTTCCAGATCAGAGCCCAATTCTTCCTCCTCTGACTCTGTTAAAATAAGTTCTTCCTTGTTTCTCTCATATCGTAGCCTGTTTTCTTCGCAGCGCCAGGGCTCTGCTCCCTTCTTGCTCTCTTTTTTTGAGCCTGAAGCATCCTTGGTAACCTGCCTTTCCATTGTATGTTTTTCTTTTGATGTTACTTGATTACTCTGGATGAGTAAAATGAGAGGAATCATCCCTTTTTATAGTGTCATCCAGCTCTCTTGTCAGGACGGTTTTCAACACAATTCATTAAATGAATTTAGTTGTCATAACCTTTTGACTTGACTGCCTTGTTATGACGCATTTGACTGCTTGGTTTTCTGTGTCTTTTTGACTGATGCCAAAAGGGGGAGTAAGAGTAGTGTTAAAATTAATGTTGATTCATTCATATACTGCTCAATCTGAAACTGTTATGTTAAATACATTATGAATCAATATTTATCTCTTATGATTCTTTCTCATTCTGAACGATTATTGAAAGGGGAGAAAATTTAAGAACCTAAAATAAAACTCATAGACAATGTCAGAAGAGCTTGCAAACCGCTTCTGAGCATTATCAAACTCTAAGAAGCAAAGCTTGCAAAACTATGCTTCTGAGAGTTAAATATGAAAATTTATTTTAAGTTAATAAATCAACTCTTAAACTGTTTTAATTAATTATGGATAAAACTTAGGGGGAGCTTACAAACCTACCCTTATGGATTATCAGACTCAGGGGGAGATTGCAAACCTTTGAAACCTGAAGTCATCATAATTAAATTAAATCAACAACAATTGAATTTTAATGCTTTGGTTTGTCATCATCAAAAAGGGGGAGATTGTTGGAACAAAGTGGGTCTGACATGAACCTCTAATGTTTTAAGTAGTTTTGATGATAACAAAGTATTAAAATTGCAATTGGTATTACTAATGATTATTCTAGTGTGCAGAATTATAAGTCAAAAATTCATTCAGAAGCACTATGAATAGTAGCAGAGAAGCCAGTCAAAACAAGCTCTGAAAGCACGACACTGTTCGTCAGAAGCTTGAATTTTTGAATGCTGAAGAAAGTGACTCTGAGGATAAAACAAGGTTCTGAAGGACTCAGAAGCTAAAAGACCTCAAGAAGCTATGGCAACAGCATCAGAAGCAAAAGGAATTTACGTCACTCAAGAGCTGACCTATATAGAACCAATGATTGAAGAACAATCCACTTCAAGGCTCTGTCACATCCACAGGAAGGAATATTCGTTGGTACAACGTTAACCTTATCCATAAGTGGAGCGCATTTGAGGATTGTACTATCGTACTATTATTACTCAAAATGGATGAGTGATAAATTGAATAGCTAGGTAGTGGAATTGGAATTCCTTACCAAAGAAGGCAATATACAGCTATCAATTGTACGAGTAAATTCCAGCTGGCACCTCTCTCTCTGCAACGGTCATCATCTTCCTCCAAGTATAAATAGAAGACTCAAATGGAAGAAATGACTACTGTTCCTACTACTGTTCTATTACTGCGTTCAAAGACTAAGAAGCATTCTGACATCATATTTTAAATCTGTCATTCTAAGTCTTAGAACAAATTGAGTTGTATTTTGTAAACACCTCTGATAGTATATCAAGTGTTCCTTAACATTCATTCTTATTCTTAAGTTTGTTTGAGAAGTCTCTTGTTAAGTTTAACTTGAGCATTTGAGAAGTCTCTTGTTTAGTGAAACTTGAGCATCTGAGAAGTCTCTTGCAAGTGTGCTTGAGCAATTTGTAATCTTTAGTAGATTATAGTGAAAATCTCTTGTTAGTAACAAGGGGACTGGAGTACTCTCGATTTGTGAGGGGAACCAGGATAAATTCTGTGTCTTTCTTTCTCTCTCTCAGCATCCTCTAGTTAATTTGTGTTTTCATCCGCTGCATACTTAGTCGCTATTAAGAAAAAAGTTTTAATTTTTAAAACACAATTCAACCCCCCCCTTCTTGTGTTTTTCCACCTTCAAAAAGTTTTGTGGTAGGGAAAATTTTATCAATAATTATTTTAATAAGACTCAAATTCTTATTATTCTGAACGATTTGAATTCACGGTCAATTTATTGGTTACCTATATATAAAGATGATTTTTTATGGAAGAATAATTGTTGTAACATTTTAAGTATATTTAGACATCAATTTTATTCTTTAATATGCACGGATCTCCGTGGAAATTGCGTTTGAAGTCTCGAAGGTGAAATTTCTTTTCCCATGAAGACGGGGATGAGGATGAAAGTATCCCCAAGACTCAAGAGTAGAGATGAGAATAGGTTAGGCCGGGTCTATGAGGCCTAAAGGTCTAGCCTAGATAGGCTCAAATCAGGTTAGCCTGTTTCTTTAAATAGAACAGACCAAAGTTTTTTTATAAGTCTATTTAGTTAGCCAGACTGCAGACTATTAAAAAAAAGTCTTTTAGTCTATTAGGCCGGTCTATTTAAATTAATATGAATAATATTTTTAATACTATTATTATTTATATATTAAAACTTGTACTTTGATTAAATTATATATTTATTAACTTTTTCAGTAGTTTAAGTTTATTAATCTACATTAGTTTTTATAAACTATAATTGAAATATGATATCATATATAATCAAATTCTATAAAATATCATGTTAAATATCAAAAGGACGTTGGTTTATTAGTTAATAAGTATTTTTAAAAATAAATATAATTATTTATTTAAATATGTTAATGTTAAATAGGCTTTTAAACAGGTTAATAGGCTATAATAGACTTTCAAAAGGCCAAACTTAGACTTAAAAGATAAGCCTTTGATAGGTCACACGCCAGACTTAGGCCTTCGATTTTTTTTAACAAGTTAAGCTCAGGCTTGGCAAAGCTTACCTCGGTCTAGCCTATTCCCACTTCTACCGAAGAGTAGTGTAGAGATGGAGAGAGAGATCATATCTTCCACCTAGCGAGGATCCCATCTCAGAATAAATCAATAAAATATATTTTATATTTGTATATACATGTATTTCATATTATATTTATTATATTTTCACATTGTGTAAAAATTTATTTATATGTGACGTTTACTATTATTTTGTTTTATGGTTAAATACTTAAATTTGAACTTTTTAACAATTAAGCAATAAAAAATAATACAAAATTTAGTTATTTATCAGAGCTCCATAAAGACAGCAAAAATCTATGGAAATGAGAATGGGAAAGGAAAACTCCTCATCTAATGATATAGAATGGAAGACAATCTAAATGAGAGTAAAATTGTAGTCACCACCTTGTTCTATATTGGCATCCCTAGATTCTAATTATGGGGAAAAAGTTGTAAGACAATAGAGTTAATTAGGGGGAAAACCAAAGAAACTAGATTTTTTAACATGAGAGACTATACTTTTAGGCCGAGAGGAAGATGAATTGAATCAATACATTAATTTTTTTATTTTTTTTGTTTTCACCACCGGTTTAATCTGGTTCGGGGGTCAGTTATGACATCAAGTGGTTCCAGCCCCCTCCCGATCGCAGTTGCGCGGGATCGAACTGTGGTTCTCTCTACCAAGTTTAACGTCAATCACCACCAAACCAACTAACGATCAATATCAATACATTAAACATTGAACAATTATATAAATAATTTTAACACTATACTTTCATCAAAAACGTTAAAACATTAGATTTAAGGGTTTTATCATTTATATGTTGCTCAATTTATGCTCTTCTAACTATGTAAGATTTATTTGCACATAATAGATCTCAATATATGTACAACAACATACTATGTATTAAGTCTAGAAGTCCTAGCTCAACTGACAAAATATTATCGAAATTGTTAGGCCGGACGCTATGACCGGAGTTCGAACACCGGCTTCCTCACTTGTATTGTATGTGTGAATTTATTATAATTGCTTTGCATTTCGTCTATATACCAAAAAAATAAAAAAAACATATCATGTACTCCATATAATGACTTTGCATTTCGTCTACGTTGCACAAGTAATGCTACAACATTTTGTGCAGCAGAGTTATGTAAAAAAGAGGAATTCATTCAACCCTTCTTACATTAAATGAAACTTATGTACAGTAAAATATGAAAGCAAACATTAAATATGAGTATGGAATTAAAATAAGTGTGCCCACATCTACGGCTCCTTCTTTGACTGCAAAGGATATATTCGATATCATTGTATAGTATCCGTGCATTAATTATCATTGCAAGCAAGACATTAAAACTCACAGTGTCTATTTTTTTTCTTTATGTTGTTGAAAGTATTCAACATACAGTGTTATGTTTATTTTTTGCAACAGCAAATAAAGGAAATTTATTAATAAAAGGGAAATAGTGTTATGTTGGGATGTGACGGAGAGAGATTGACCCAAAAATATTTTACCACTCTTTATTTCATCATCTAAAATGTTACTCATCTCCGTCTTCATTTCATGTTTCGGAGAGTATTCGTCCTTCATCTTCATTCCCGCAGATCCCCACAGTTTCTGCGGAGATCCATCAACCATTAAAAAGTATCAAATTTATATTACTTTCAATTAAATTAGTTGTAAAAAAATAGTAAAGCTTAATTATAAAATAAATAAAAAAAATAAAAGTATTATTGTGATCATAATAAACATCGTATATAAACCAATGTATATACATATTATATGAAAATATAATTAAAAATAATTTATAAAGTATTTAAATATACATTTATAAATGCTATTTTAATAAAGTTTTCGGGGACGGATTCTCCATGGGGCGGGGGGTAAAATTAAAATACCGTCCCCATCCCCAAATCTCTTTCGGGGGGACTTTCTTCTCCATCCACATCCCTATAACGAAAAATTTCTCATCTTCAGATCCTCAAACGGGGCAATCCTCACGGAGATCTCCATTTACAAATGAAATTGACATCCCTAATGTTATATATATGAAAGAGAAATCAGTTTTGTAATTAAAAAAATAAGAAATTCAGTTCGGTCCACAAAAAATAAAAATTAGAGAATTCATTCACTAAATCCATCAGCGACCAATTTTATGCAGTGGTGAAAAGCCTGTCACTTGTCGTTAGCGATATATATATATATATATATATATATATATATATATATATATATATATATATATATATATATATATATTTTCAACTCTTACTTTTAGTAAAAAAATGTTCATCTCTAACTTTTTATCTTCAATATACTTAATAATATTTAATTGGGATATATTTGGATAAAATCAATCAACATCAACATATACATCTGATAATTTGAAACTAGGTTTATATTTTAGGGATAATTTTTTTTTCTTTCAACAGTACTGAACTTATATTTAAGGACTAGAAGTAGTAAAACATGTTTTGAAGTAGTATAACACAAGTGGTTCAAATATCGTACAATTATCGGTTTCTGACACAGATTGACTATTGTACACTCAAACACGCTTAAATCAAAAGTGTCTGGCTTCCATCAAATTTCTTTGGTAGAAATATTTTTATTTTTATTTATTTATTATTTAAAGTTGGTCGCTAACGATTAGCGACCAGAGTATTCACCATACAAATGAGCACATTAAATATACTACAAGTGCTCCTAAGCAGTGAGGCTCATTCGGAGTAAGAAAAACATTCCTGATTTTTTTTTTTACAAATTACTTTCTATGTTCTAAATTATAAGTCAATTTTGAAAATTTAACACAAATTTAAAAAAAAAATTATTTATATGAAAAGATAAATTATAAGTTATTTTACAAAAAATTTCACCTTTAGTATATTGTAATATTTGAAGGATAAATTAAATAAGTGAAAAAATAAATAGTAAGTGTATAATATATGAAGAAAAAAAATTAAAAAGATAAATATTAATGCTATATTGTAAAACAAAAAAAATTAGAAAGATAAAAATGAGATAGATTTATTTGACTAAATAGTAATGATTAATTGTTTGTCTTTTTACTTATTAGATCATGCTAATATAATTGTCCTTAAAGTACTAGTTAAATAAAGTAAAATAAACATTTTGTATTGAAAATAATAATTTTAGAAAATTAAATAAACCATTTTACAACACAATATATTTATATTAGTAAAAAAAATACAATATATATATATATATATATAACTATTACGGAATTTTCATTAGCATTTTCCTTGATATATTATTTTGGTAAATTTTGATAGTATTTTCCTTACTTAATTTCACTTTGATATAACCCAAAAAGAAAATACCGAAATTCTTTTGGGAATTGGGTTGTACGAGATTAAACTTTGGGCCCAGTTCAAAATGTGGGCCAGACAGCTTGGATTAGAAAGAAGATTTCTATCCTACTTTTCTTTTTCACCCTTTGAGTTTTCATTTATACCCTTAAAAAAAAATTCGGTCAATGCCAACCGAATTTTTAAACAGTTGAAAACACATGTGCATACCCTTAAAAAAAATTCGGTAAATAAAAACGAAACTTTTAGGGGATAAAATTATGGGTAAAATTGGATTTTTAGGGGATGAAAACGAGACGCAAAGGATGGAAAGAGAAATCTTCGATTAGAAATGGGAATTCATGCCACTAATCAGTTCCTTTACGTGCATTTTACAATTATTATGTTGCATAAACAACAAACATTAAATATGTAATAATATACGTAAATCTTTTGATTTTCCAGTGGCATATTATAGTGTGAAAAATATCATTTTTATAAACTCATTTCAAATTTTATATTTGTATTATGTAGGACTTTGATTATTATTTTTTCAATACATCCTACACACTCGATACTATTGAGTTTGTTGGTGATATAAAAGTTGGATAATCCATATTAACTGATACCATATTAAATTTTTATAATTAATCTAACTCATCTTACAAAATCACTTATAAGATGAGATGTATCACTCATTATAAATTCATTTTATACTTTTATCTGTATTTTATATCGGAATCGAGTATTTTTCAATCCATAAATAAATTTATCTTAAAAGTTAAAACCAAAGAAAAACATATAAAACAAGACCGTAAGACCACCGAAAGCTCTTCCTTATAAGTTTATCGTATAATAATGGTGTGTTTGATATGTTAAAATATAAGGGAGTAGACAAGACAACTTCAGTTGTATTGTGTTTAATTTTAAAATTGTTTCTGAGTTTGGGTAAATTTGGGGGGGGGGGGGGTCAACAAATTGGACAAAAACTAATTTTTTTGTCCTCTAGAGAACCACGAGACAACATTTTGTCATTTGCACAAGTTGTATAAAATATCAAATTAACTTTTTTGTCTACCAAACAATGCATAGGACAAAATTTATTCAATACCTTAAATTTTATCCTATATTATTATATTATGTATTGTTATATTCAATACTTACATTTTACAAATCAAACGGATCATTAAAAATAACTATTATACATTAGTACTATGCTATAAGTTCAATAACTAGACTAACATGGATTTCAGTTCCAATATTTTTTAGTTACAAAAGTATTATAAAAACTAACAATTAAAGATTGAATTAGTAATAGTAACAAGTAGTGACCACCAACATGTGTAACACAAATGGTGAATATTTGGGGTTTGATTTAACTATTTGGTCCAAAATTCAATTTCTACCGGTACATATGAAAAAATATGAAAATTTATGTTGTCATCCTATGGTTTTAGGGGCGCACCTTACAAAATGACCAAAATGTCCCTATTCGTGATTCGTGCTACAGACACCCCCAAAAAAAAAAACACCCTACAATTATAACATCTGTGACTTAATTAGCGGATGTTATTTTTAAAAATTACTTATTTTTCCTACATCCGTGACTTAAGCCACATAAGAATATTTTAATTATTTCGTAGGGCGCGCGAGTAATCCAGATTGAAAAAAAAAATCAAAAATATTTGTTAGAAGAACTCGACCCTAGCACATCTTATATCCAAATCAACTTGACTCTTTAAGGTTGGATTATGCATGAAATTAAGGCTTAATTCCAATTCAAACGATTAATCGATTAGATCGGATAACTTCACCACTTAAATACTACATTAAACACTTTAATTTAAGGCTTAATTCATACTTTGGTCCTTTATGTTTATTTTAGCGCTCAATTTGGTCCCTTATCTTTTAAACGTCTCAATTTGGTCCCTTATTTTTTCTGAAGTTCTCAATTTGGTCCCTCCCGTCAAATTTTTCACTATTACCATTAAATTTGGACACGTGTCATCTGTCCAAGTGTGCCACGTGTCCAAAATTTTAAAAGACAAGGGACCAAATTAAGAACTGCAGAAAAGATAAGGGACCAAATTGAGACTTGCAGAAAAGATAAGGGACCAAATTGAGACTTTTAAAAGATAAGGGACCAAATTGAGACGTTTAAAAGATAAGGGACCAAATTGAGCGCTAAAATAAACATAAGGGACCAAAGTATCAATTAAGCCTTAATTTAATTATTGTAAGACTCCTAACACATACTTGGTTTTCATGTAATTAGCCATAGAGTGCTTTTGAATAGTTTTTCATTCATAAAAACGTTGAGTCATGTTTCCACTTTCCAATTTTGTTAACAAGTCCCTGTCATTTTTTATGGAGATTTACCAAGGAGTCATTTTCTTTTATTATGAAAGGGAAAAATTTCAATCTCAAAAGAAGCACAATAATTTTACGGCCGGTAAGCTCAATCACAAAGAGGCATTACATGGGTCCTCATCACTATCTTTTGAATTAAGTGGAACCCACTAAGTAGATTTTGATTAATATAACTTAGTGACTTAATGAAAGGAGACCCTTCTTAAGAATCATTGGGACACAAAATTTATGCAGAAAATCTACCATTTCTTTATACTAATTTTTTAAATTTAGTAAGCTTTTTACTTGGCCACTACTTTCTTGACTTATATGTATAGTGCTTTTCCTAACAACAAATCCTTCATTAATTATTTAATAGCAACACCAATTATATCAAAGATTTGTGATTTTGGGATGGCCCAACTCAACTTTGTTTATGGTATACAAGACAGAAAGGTAAACACCTAAAGCATATTGGGAAAACTAGAGTCTTATGTAGAATAAAGTTAAAGTCATATATATGAATTTATATAAAGAGTTGGATCTCTCACCTTATAATTTGTAAAATTTGGTTTTATCATATTACACGCCATTTATATATAAGTATTTGATCATGATGATCGGAATAAGTGATGGTCAGTTACGCGTCTGAAGTTGAGCAAGCAATCCAACGGAGGGAGTTTGTACCTGCAGGCGCTCCGATGCTAAAGTCAGAAAGCAATTCGGTTGATTTGAAACGTGTAGGTATTGTATATAAACTACCATTTGCCTCGAGTACCAAGCGATGTGAAACTATTTTGGTGTATTCAGAACAATATCAAATTTAATATTGTTGGACATGAGGAGTGTATATAGTAGAGAGAAAAAAATATGTCTCACATATAATAAAGATATAAAATCTGAAATAAATGTTTTAGACAGTTTTGTACGGATAAATTATATATATTGAGTCGATATAAAACCTAATAATAGTGTGACAAAGTAATTGGTTTCTGTTCTGGTCAAGGTATCTAGCATTCTAATGAAATTAGTATGTTTCAATCTCGATCTAAAGGTGAATAGTATGTAACAATGAAAATTTTATATTATAATGTTATGCTTGTGATTGCATGATGACAAATTCTCAGCATTCAACAACCTCTGTATTTTGAAGTCAAACTCGTGATCAGTGATCACATTTAAACATTCTTTTCCTAAGGATATTGTCATAAAAAAAAAACAACAAAACTTTTGCTAAGGATAATTACATAATTCCACCATCAAAGCCTTTTAGGCCGGTTATTTGTCCCCTCAATCCGTACAATAGTCTCCTTTAACTTCCACGGTTCTAATTGGGACACTATCTTTAACATGTTTTATTAAACACTCTCAATTATTAGTTGAAATTTTACTAATTTATGCAAGTCCGATCATTAGTTAAAATTTTACTAATTTATGCAATTTCATTTGAGTAAGGTTTGGATGTGGAGTGGTTGACAGAAATAGGAGCTTGAGTGTACAATTTCTTTTTTTTTGGAACAAGAAAGATTTGTGTTAATATAATATGATAAAAATAAAATATAAGAGGTACTCTACATGCACTAGTAGGAGAAGTACATATAGTACTCCAACCAAATCAAAAAATCTAATTAGAAAAAGGACATTTCGTTTGATCAATCTAATTCTAAATTTCACCCATAAGCTAACTAACCATACAATCAAAAGACTCAATACACCATTCATAAAACAAACAAGTTGAGGAGATTTTTTTAGCCATTAACCATTTCCATGAGACTACTTGTATTCCGTCAAATATCTCCTCCGGACCAATTAATATTTCCCTGAAAATCCTTTCATTTTGCGCCATCCAAAGCACCCAAATGACGGTATGTCAAACCATTATTACCCTCTTAAAAGCATGCTTCCAACAACAAATAGATCGAAGGAGACACCAAAATAGTGAACCTATGGAATCCGACATTATCATCAGTGGCGGATCCAGGACCTTAGATAAAGGGGGTGCAGAGGATTTATCTTCATTAAAAATTATTATATTTAAATATAAAAAATCTAAGTACCAAATTTTTATTAGTAATTTTTTCTTCTTACTTTATTGTTTATTTAAAGCACTAAATTTATATTTTTGTTATATATTTAACAATCAAGGAATGAAATTTTTAAAGTAATTGCATAAAATTTTGGTAATTTCCTCAAATTTTCAGACAAATTATAAATTCCAATACCTTTTTTGTTGATAAAAATAAATTTAGGTGAGTGGGTCCATGAGTTCAACATGAATAGAACAATTCCTAATATTCAAAAAGCATTTAAATAAGTGATTATCCACGTAGATTTGCTTATTTATTTTTTTACTTTTTAAGTTTATCGCCGTTTTGTGCGGCGTTGTGTTTGTCGTCGTCTTGTGCGGCGTTTGTTGGTTTCTCGTTTTAGTACGGTATTTCATTGATTCAAATTGACATATCTACCCCAACTCATTACAGATCTGATGAAGACTTGGACGTCAACGTTGCAGATCCGGAAGTATGAAGATTCCAGTTACTTTTATTTATTCATATTTGTAGACACTTTCATGATGGCGTTGTATGCTATTAACCTAGGTGCTGCAAGATTGTTTGTAGATTCACTTTTTTTCAATTTTTAGCAATCTTGAATTTGTAATGATCTATGTATTTTCAATTTGAATGAATGAATAATTATTTTTAGTCAAAAAAAAAAAAGCATTGACAGAAGTATTTACAAATCATCAACCAATGAGGTCTTCACACCAACAGCTGACTAACACTCTTCCAGAGTACATATGAATAAAAGTCTTACCAATTGAATCAATTTTTGTTGTCTATTTCTTGCAGTAAGGATTTTTGTTGTATTTTATAAGAAATATATATTTGATATTAATTAATTCATTAAAAAAATTGGCAAAATAAATCAATCATCATCGAAGCATGTTGTTTGAGGTTCAATTATAAACTTTTGTCGTCTACTAAATGGTAGTGAAATTTCATATCTATAACATGGTATAGAAAAAAAATCAAACATTTTTTAAAATGCATTTTCATTGATTGGAACGTTTTCTAGCCCCACCGAAAAAAATTATGGATACAAGTGCTTGAAAAAACTTTTGTTTGAGTGAGCGTACCCATGAAGAATGGATAGGCTCGCATTGAAAGACAAATTGTTGATATTGCAAGTATGAATAAAAGTCCTAAATTTGATGATAAAAATATAGATGTTGAACACTATATATGTAAAACAATGATATTGAACTCATTTATTTGATTTCTTAAAGCTCAATGTGATAATGTTCGAACCCCTCATAGCCCAACAAGACCCTCCTGATCAATTATGTGGATTTTCCTTGTTTTTATATGTAGAAACGAGATATTGGATTAATCGTTCATGAATCAATTCATTATTATAGTTAGGTGATTATCATGTTTTGCTCTTTCACATTTTATCAATCTAAATGAGTTTCAATTGCATTTATATAAATTCTTATATGATTTACATCCATGATATGGATAAGTTGTTAACTGATTTTATGACATATGCTTATTTACATAGTTTATATTTGATGAACTTATGGTAAAAGAATATATCGGAAAAAAAATAATACTATGAAATATGTTGGAAAAATAATGCGCGGTAAAATCCGATTAAAGTATCCAAATCAAATCGAACCAAACCGATGAGTTTGGTTCGGATTCATTTTTAAAAAACACTGAAAAACTAATCAAACTGAATCAATCGAGAGTTGATTGATTCAGACATTGGATTCATTCAAAATCGATCCAAACCGGTCCAATTATACCCCTATATATTCAATAACACTACAGCATTTTTGGCTTTAGGCAACGAACTTATAGGCAACGGCTGAAAAACGGTTGCTAAAAGGGGTCAAAGACAACGCTTTTATACATGTTGCCAAGTTTCTATACTTTATTCCCTGGTATGGTAAAAACCGTTGCCTATTTATTTTAGTCCACGGTTTTATACGTGTTGAAGAAAGTAAACCGTTGCCCTTACATATTCCATTGGCAACGCGTATAAACGGTAGACTGAACCCACTTTGGCGACGGTTTTTTACTATGTTAGGCCACACTTGTAAAACCGTTGCTGATAAACTTACAAAACCGTTGACTAAAGTCACACATTCCAATTCCCCCAAATTCAATTGGGCGCTAAACTCAATTCACTCTCCCTCTCTTTTTTTCTCAAATTCCCTCTTTTTTATTTGTCTAGAGATTCAGTCTTTTTTTATTGGACAAAAAAAATAAAAAATAAAAACCACACTTGTTTTTCTTTCAGACAAAACTCAAACAAAAACACGCACACTTCTCTCTCACACAAAAACGCAAACAAAATCCACTTCTTCAGAAGCAATGGAGACAAAATCCCAACTAAGCTTCTTTCTCCTTCGTGTGAACTAAGCTTCTTCCATATCAATTTCTTTGTCTTCTTCCATCATACCCCTTCCATCGATTCCGTCCGAAACCACAAACCCTAATCTTAACCCCTTTCAGCGATTCCTTCACCTTCTTTCTCCATCGTGTGAACTAACCCTAACCCCTTTCATCGATTTACTCGGGGTTGTAGTCAAAACGAAGATTGAAACTCTCAGCTGGTTGTGATTGAAGCCCAGGTTTGTAATATTTTGTTTCTGTCAAGTGAATAGTACAATCGTTTTCTTTGTTAGGGTTCTCTTGGTAGAGGAAAACATGAAAAACTTCATTATTGTTATTCTCTGTATCTGGGGTTTTCTAAAGCATTTTCATTCTCATTGTTGTGGCTCTTAAATATTTCACACATATGCCTTCAAGTCTTCAACAAATTTATGCGTTTTTTGTTTTTGTTTTTATAGAGAAATAGATTGTGATAATATTCACTGATATATAATAATGTAAATATACAGTTCAATATACATACAGGAAATAGAAAATAATAATTGCAAATAATGATATGAGATATTCTAGTACTAATTGTGAGGTATATTGTTCAATGTGTAAGTTGACTGATATGAGTAAGATATTGCTCCTTTAGCTTTGCTTCAAAGAATAGATTATGGTATATTTACAATGGGCTAAAATACAAGTGGCTTAAATTGTCCCTGTTATGCTATATTTACTTAATATTCCTTGCCACATGGTCTGGATGTTAAAGACGACCACACCACATGCCTATAAATTATTGCAAATTGATACTAAAGAATAGCCTCAAAATAGAAGCCACAAGTCACCTTTACTGATGGATTATTAGAGTGGTTAACGTCTAGTGTTATTTATGAAATAAGAGTAGTGTTGTTCATGCAATAAGTGGATCTCAATCTTAAAGACAATAGTGTGTTTGTGTGTTGTTGTGCATTAGTTAGTGCCTCCCTAATGGTGTTTTTATTTTCTAGTGTTTGTCTGGTGTTGCTTAGGTGTATATTTCTAGTGTAGTCTCTTGGCTTTTGGAGTTATTTTATTTTGAACTTGGTGTATTTTCTATCCATCTTTCGAGCACATGATTTTTGTCGAACCTTTTTGATACCATATTCATAGAATACTAATGGAAACTTACTCTAAATCTATTTTAGTCTAGAATCATATAGAATCATGATTTAATTTTTTTATAAGTTAATTTAAGGATTAAGTGAGTTGTATTTGGTGAATCAAATTTCCACTCTTTTTTGTTTGTCCGATACTTCACTACGTATCAATTTTGACTAGTTCCTTGAGATTTCCATGTTTTTTTGTTAACTCAATACTTTGATGTAACATGAGTTACCTTTTTTGATTGGATTGTAAACGAAGTCTTAATGTTCAAACAATTTCTACTTGACCAGAAATCTAACTATACATCCTTCAATGTTTGATTTATTTTATTTGTTATGCATAATCTGTTGTGTGATTCTGATACATAATCTATTTGTGATGCATAATCTTGGTGATGCATCTGCACATCCTTCAGTTTTGTGACTCTAATTTATTTTATTAGATTGTAGGAGATTTTTATGGATTAATTGTGGTAGTGCTAGTGTATGTCTATGATTTTTATTATGTGTTTGCGCTTCCTTTTGATGGTTAGTTAGTGCATTATGTGTTTGGTTAGTGCATTATGTGTTTGGTTGTAGCCATATGATTTCTTAATCTGTTTCTCTAATTTTCTTTTGGTGTTTAAATAATTTCAGAATAAATGAAAAAGGAAGCAAGCAACAAGGAAAATATGAAATGTCATGTCAAGAGTCAAAGGGGTGCTTCCAGTTTTGATCTTCCACAGGTCAGGTCAAGCGCTGAATTGGCCAAGCGTTACCAAATCAAACGTGAGGAAGGAATGGCCAACCTTCGACAAAAGAATGCATCTACAACTAAAGTTGAAGCTCCTAGTAACAAGCAAAATCAGCCACCAACTAGTAAACCATTAAAGTTATCTATGTTTGCAACAACCGCGAAAGCAAATTTGAATTCAACTAAGGAGCCAAACATGGAGCCTATGCCAGAGAAAATAATTTCTGACAATGCAAGTAGGACTCATCAACCTAATGGTATTGCTGAAAGGAGTGTGGAAAGAAGCAGCCCTGAATCTTTGGTTTCAAAATTCAAAATTCAAAATTCAAAAAGTCAATCTTTGGTTTCTAAAAGGACTGAAGCTAAGGTTTCTAAAATCCAAAATCCAAAAGACCAGAGTTTGGCTCAAGGTAGAGGACCGTTACCTACACATATTCAAGATCATCCAAAGAAGCAGCCCATGAAAAAGAAAATGATTGAAGTTGAATCAATAGAAATACAGCAAGTTGCGAAAAAAAAATCTGTTGGAAATGGTAGTTCGAAGTCAAAGGAGCAGCTTAGGAAAAGAGTAGTGTCTAAGGATGAGTCGGGGACAAAAGAGAAACCTGTGAAAAGGATAGTCGTTGAAGATGAGTCAATGGCAAGGCATGAAAGTGCTAGAAAGAAGTCAAAAAGAACCCATTTGTGTCCATCAATGTTAATTGATGATTTTCTTAAAGAAAATGGAAAAGATGCTGAAAAAGAGATTGAAAAGTTGATTGAAGATGAAGGAGACACTCTTGTGGAAGAACAAGAGAATGTGGATTGTGAGGAAGCCGCTGAAACAAATGGTGATGTTAATTTATTTTGTTAATCATATATTTTATTAATTTTATTTTGTGTGTGTGTGTGTATTTGTTTGTTAATCTTATTTTGTTAATCACTTTCAGAGACAACTAAGAAAAGAACACGAGGACCAACACGTTGTTTAAAAACATATGCAAGGCCTCCCAATAAGCGTGAAGAAGTTACTCTAGATGACGATGGTGAGATTATTGGGCCCGATGCTAAAACTGTTGTAGGTCTGAGCAATTTCCTAGGCACTATAGCAAGGAATTCAGATTTTTGTCCTTTGATATATACAAACTTCAAACTGTTGCTAGAAGAGGAAAGGAAAAAGGATCATTTGGACCGTAGAGAGCGTATATGGAGATATGTTAATGTATGAGAAGTAAATATTTTTTTTCTTATTTCAATAATCAAATATTTATCAACGTTTAATAGCAAGTATTATTTTTTTGTAGAGGTATTACATTATTCCCGATGAAGGTAAAAAAGCTGTGTTTCATTGCTTAAATGTGGCTTGGAGACGCTATAAATATGATATCAAGAAAGACCATTTTTTGAAGTACGCAAGTATGAAGGACAGATTGAAAAATCGTCCTGATAGCATATCTGAAGATCACTTCAAGAAACTGTTGATATATTGGAAAGACAACAAAGTCCAAGTAAGCTAGTTGGCTGTTTTGCTCAATAATTTTGTTAAGAAACTGTTGATATATTGGAGTTATACTATTTCAGTTATAGACTTTAATTTTTTTCTCGTAATGTAGGCTATTAGCCAAAAGAATGCAGTTAATAGGAGCAAGCAAAAGTTTAGGCATCGTGTGGGACCAACAAATTTTGCTAGCATTCGTGCAAAAATGGTATGATAATTTTCTGTTTTTATTTTAGAGGAACTGTTTGGTTTAATTGATTATATCATGTCCAGCTTCCTTTTATTCATATCATACGAAAAGTAGAAACAATTTGGTTTAACTAGTTTGGTTTAGAAACTGTTTGGTTTAGATTATATCATTGTTTTGATAAGCAGAAACTGTTTGGTTTAATTGATTATATCATGTGCAGCTTCCTTTTATTCATATCATACGAAAACTAGAAATAGTTTGGTTTAACTAGTTTGGTTTAGAAACTGTTTGGTTTAGATTATATCATTGTTTCGATAAGTAGAAACTGTTTGGTTTAATTGATTATATCGTGCAGTTTTTTTTTATTCATATCATACGAAAACTAGAAACAGTTTGGTTTAACTAGTTTGGTTTAGAAACTGTTTGGTTTAATTTTCTATTTGGTTTAGATTATATCATTGTTTCGATAAGTAGAAACTGTTTGGTTTGATTGATTATATCATGTGCAGCTTCCTTTTATTCATATCATACGAAAACTAGAAACAGTTTGGTTTAACTAGTATTTGTTTTCTCAATCTATGATTACTAATGTAGCGGGAAAAGAAGGGTGGAGAAGTCTCCCAAGCTGAGGTGTTTGTTGAAACTCGCAAAAAAAGTCGGAAAGGAAAAGAGGTCGATGGAGAAACACAAGTTGCTATAGTAAGTTATAAAATTCTAATACTCATTTGGATTACATACATAGATGTTTATTGTATTTTTATACTGAGTTTCTTATAATTAGGATAAACTTCAAGAGTCAATTGAAAAATCAGCTGAAGCTGCAAAAGAAACATTTCACTCACTGTTTGGGAAAGAAAGGTCCGGTAGAATTCGTTGTCATGGACGAACTGCTACACCATCATCATTAAGGAAAAAAGAAGAAATTGCTTTAGTGAAAAAACAATATGATGGTAAAATTGCTGACATGTCACAGAAGATGGGAGCAATGGAAGTACTTTTAAAAAGCGTGTACATTCAACAAAATCCACATTTAAGTGAAGAAGATGTAGATAATATGATTAGTAATGCTTTACTTGGTGATGATAATAGTCCAACACCACGTTCATCGACGTCGACCTATGCTCCTGCTCATCTAAAGGTATAACTTTATTGCACTAGTCAACATTGTTTGTGAACTTTACAAGAATCCTATGACATTGTTTGTGAACTTTAGTTTTGTGATCGTCTTTGTATTTTTTTTTTTTTCATACTTTTAGGTTAGAAATGAAAATGATCATAATCAAGATGATGATCTTTACGGTGATCAAGATGATGATGATGATCTTCAAGATGATCAAGATGATGATGACCAAGAAGATGTTCAAGATGATGATGATCTTCAAGAAGATGATTTTCATGATCCTGAACATGATGAATATTATGATGACCAACATTGATTCAAGATTAGAATCATGTTGTGCTTTTTGTAATTACATATAATTAACCTCTAGTTTATATTGCTTGGATCTTATTTGAAAAGTTAACTTGTAGTTTATATCACTTGGATCTATTTTGAAAAGTTAACTTGTAGTTTATATCGTTTTGATGTATTTTGAAAAATATACTTGTTAGAACTTTGAGAATACCTATTGAACAATTTATTATGAAATTATTGTATTTACTATAATTTTATTGTGAATGTTGCATAGATCATCATGACAACTACAATTGTATCAACATATAAACAAATAAAGGCAAAACTGTATGATAATTAATATACATATATAACAGGGAATTAATCGATAAAATCATTTTATTTAGCGCATTTGACTTTATAGGCAACGAATTTATACTGTTGCTTAATGTAAACCGTTGCCTTTACAAAGATTTTAGGCAACGGTTACGTTTCTGTTGCTACACCAAAACCGTTGCCTCTGCTTGTTATAGCAACGGCTATATCCCGTTGCATGTAGAAAACCGTTGCCTTAAACATGTGCAAAAACCGTTGCTTTTGCATATGTAAAGCAACGGTTTCAAGAATGAGTTGCAAAAAAGTAAAAAGCCGTTGCCTATTCGAAAAGGCAACGGCCGTATATCCCACGCCTAGAAAACCGTCGCTCAAAGGCTTGGGCAACGGTTTTTGCACCTTTGGCAACGGTTTTCTGCTGTTGCTGAAAGTCAAAAATGTTGTAGTGTAAGAATAATATTATCATAATAAATTTAACCGTACGTAATTCAACCGTTTAGCCTAACATATAAATGTAATCGATCCCTCCTATTTTATATAGTTATCTTAGCATAGTATGAATTTAGTATTATAGATCAAACTACTTGGTACCGAACAAACCCTTGAGAGTTCAACCCAAACATTATAGGCACCATACAATACATAGTACTATAGTAGAATTGAAGAAATTCATAGTGCATAAATATAAACGATTGGTGATCCTAATCGATAATTAAGCATCGATGCTATTGTATTCAATTTAACTCATTCTTACATAGAAAAAGGTCATATTTATTAAGTGGAGAAGGTCACCATCACTTGAGAGTGGACATACCTTCTGAAGTAAAAAATTTAGCTAGTCTTTGAATTTGCAAGCGTCAATGAAGTGCATTATGTTATTGGGTTCACTGTTTAAAAGGCAAGCATAGAACGTGCAATTAGAAAGTTTGCTTTAACGTCATACACCTTTGTACCGGAAATGTGCATGTTCATATCATGGCTATAGTAATTATGTCCGACTTAAAATAAATCATGGTACCATTTTTATTAAAGTGAGTTGGTAAGTATCGTTATTGATTATTGGATAACAATACTCATAATTTATTTTAGAATTAAACATATTTTTAGTCACTATTTCCATTTTATATAGACTATTTTGAAGAACTAAATATTTTAAAAAAAAATAAAATAGAAACTATATTCTTATAAACTGTATAGAGAATTAAAATTACAATTAAAATTAAATAGGATTAAACTTAAAATAACATGATATTATAGAGATTAAAATTATATTTAACTCTTTATTTTACTTTTTTTTTACGCCATTATTTTACTTTCCTTTGTTATTTTGTTTCTTCTTTAATCAAACAAATGACTGAAAGAGAAATGCACAACTGATATTTCCTACATAAAAAGTGAAGATTCCATCTAAATCGGAACTGGATCCTCTCCAGTCTGCCCTCTCCAGTTTTCTCTCCTGTACATATCTGAACCGTCTATCAATAATATTAAAATGCTGACTGCTACAGTATAATGGTAAGCAACAGTTGAGATCAGACAGCACGATTCTGTGCTTGGAGAGGATCCAAATCCATCTAAATCTATTAAAAAGAAAGCATTTGTGTCAATTAAAATTATAGAAGTATTTGAGTTTAGTCATTGATTGGTGTTGAGATGAAATTCGATATTATAGTAAATAGTAAAGGGACATTTTATAGTGACTAATCTTTAAAGTTTTAAGTGAGTTACTAAATCATTAAAATGAAAAACATTTTTTATTAAGAAAATAGTAATTTAACTAACAAGGGATATTTTAATAGTGATAATTTTTTTAACATAAAATTTATAGTGACTAATCTTTAAAGTTTTAAGTGAGTTACTAAATCATTAAAATGAAAAACATTTTTTATTAAGAAAATAGTAATTATTTTAATAGTGATAATTTTTTTAACATAAAATATAATTTATTTAAAATTATGTAGTTCCTTAATATTTTGATTGTGTGTTAAAAACAAGATTTTCGTGAAAATTGACGATTTTAGAAGAGTTTGGAATGGAGGGAAAAAAGTTGGTAGAGGAGGATATTGTTTCTGTTCAACAGTACATTTGTAATTTGTTACTTAATTAGTGAACCGTCTGTTTTCAAAAAAAAAAAAAAAATTGAATGGGGGAGGGAGGAGGTGATGGAAGGGCTAAAGAATGAAAGTGGGACAAAACAATGACATTTTCACATGGCTGCAAGTTAAATAACAAACGGTGATCACCAATTAAGTAACATAACGCGTATTTATGACTTTTTATGGGCGCACCAAAAAATCTATTGGGGTGTGTGTGAAAACCTAGCTATGGGCCCTCAAAAGAAGATCTATTTGGGAAATGCTAACAAAAGTGTATGAGAGACGACACTTAACAAAAGTGTTCGAGAATCACTTGTGAAGGAAACAAAAAAAAAAACTAATATAATTTTGAAGGTTGTGTATTTAATACCTTGAAATTTTAAAAAAATAATCGTTTCTACATAAAATTTTTACTCTTACTTTTATTTTCAATAATTTTTTTTTTATGTAGCCTACTGACTATAAATTTCAGCTTAAGGTGAATTAGTCGGGTGTCTATGGTTCAAATCCGACCCCTACATATATAATGTGGTATCCCTACTAAGCTCACAAAGACTTCATTTTTATTTTCTTAAGTATCGTTCCACATGCCCTTTTTCCTTTTTTTTGAAACAAACAAACTTAATTCATTTGATCAAATAACAAATGCTCAATACATAAAAGAATACACTCAAACCTATGTAAACTAATATGAGCAACCAAATTCACTTGGACATGATGACATAACAATAATAATATCATTAAGAATTGAATGAAACTCGAAGTTGTCTTACGTTTCGTACGAATAGCTTCAACCAACACATGTGAGTCATACTCAAATTTGACGCGTTCAAGGCCTCGGTTAGCTTCTGACATAGCAAACAGCAAAGCCCAAACTTCACTTTCCTCTGTTGACAAATCGAATGCTACCACTGCGAAAAGCCATCAACAAATTGTCCCGCACTATCTCGGAAACACACACCCAACGTTGTTCTACCAGGAGCAAAAATTGTTGCATTTACATTACATTACATTCCAATCCATCATTCCTTAGTTTTTTCCATCTAATCGGAATGGAAGATATGGCAAAGAAGTCACCACCATGTTGCAATTTGTGGACATCAAACCACTCTCTCCAAGTATCAAACGTAACCCGACCAACAATACTTGGCAATTTAACATTATCGTTCCATAGTTTATCATTCCTATTATGCCAAATATTCCAAAATAGTGTTGCCACTCTCCCTACAATATTGTAATCCTCAATTCTGCAAAGTGCAAACACTCTATCAGCTGCACTCCCTTGCTGACACACCTCAAATGTCAGAACAGACAACAAACCAGCAACTTGCCAACTAGCGCGGGCTGAAGAACAAGTAGAGAAAACATGGATATCATCCTCACTCTCCTCATCACACACCGGACAATAGTTTACACATTCCACACGAAGTTCTGTTAGCCGACTTCTCTTTGGGAGACAACCCCTACATAACGCCAAAGAAGATTACACGCTTTATGTGGGCATTCGCTTTCTAAATTATTTTCCAATTCCCTTCCACATGATATTTGTCACTACAAATAATATAGCACATAGCGAGCCTATAGCTAGATTTAATAGAATAACAACCAATATGTTCCTCCTCTCAAACCAACTTATCTTCATAGATTGACCCAATGAGGGGTGTTGCTGTTGGGTCATATTTTGTTTAAATGAATTTTTATGGAAATCGTTGGTCCAATAAAATAATGAGTTAATATTAAAATGACAGGTGTCATTGTTTCATTGCTGAAAGCGCCATCGAAAGCTCTATTTCGATTAAGCGAGGCTGAATTGCTGTAAGCAAATTCGATAGTGGAGTTTTGTAATGATTCTCATCGAAGTCAAAGGGTCAATGCGAAATTCGAAGCAAAGAGAATTGAAAAATGGGCCAAAGGATTAAGGCCCAAAAGAGTTCAGAGTTAAGCCCAACATGCGAAAGCGCCAAAGAGAAGGTTTCGAAGGAGAAGAACGTGGGTTCGAAGATCAAATCTGGAGCGTCCAGATCATCGTAGCAGTTAGTCTTTGTTTCAATGTATAAATAACATTTTCAAAGAGGAAAACGGGGTCACAAAACTGTCTTACAAACTTTTCTCTAAAAATTCTAAGTACTCAGCGTAGAAAGAAAGGAATTTCGAAGAGAAATGATGTACGGTTTGTGAACCATTTTATTGTATTCATCTTTACAATTAATGCAAGTTTATTTCAAGTAATTTACTGTAATTTTTTACTTTCATTTCTTGTGAAGTTTGTTAGTTTGAGGCGATTCAAATTAACTTGCTTTCGTTTATTTTTTCATAAAAATCAAACCATAAATGTTCATGAAGTTTTATGAACATTGAAACATTTTCTTTTAAAACACAAGCATAAAATTGTCCTGAGATTCCTAGTTTGATCTCGCAAGTTAAAACGTAAAACTAGCGATTGTTTACACCAATTTTCACTGTAAACAAATTGGCACACCCAGTGGGACTGGTTTTGTGCTTTGTTTTGTAGAAATAAGATTTTTCTGTGTTAGTAACTGCCGTTTACAGTTATGGCTAGAACTCATCAAATGCAAGGGTCTACTACCAGTCAATCTATAAGTTCTTCGAGTGTTGAGGGTAGTCCTTCTCCCCCTCCAGATTCGAATGTGGCGAGTATCACATCTACTTCGCCAATTCCTAGCCTAAGTAGTTCTGGATATATTCCAGGAACAACAATGCCAATAACAACTATGGCATTTCATTCCGTTTCATCAGGTTTTAGGCCACCCCTTATGGTTACAAATCCTCTATATGGTTACGTACCAACACCTACGACGGGTTTTCACTCAATACCAACTTCTGAACCTGAGAGGTACACTTCCCCTAGGGTAACCCCAACGCCTTTAACCACCGCTTCTGTTTTGTCCTTAAGACAACAAATGGATGAAAGTAACCATGATATGGTTAATCTTTTAACACAACAAATTGGAACTGTTTTCAACCCTTTAATTCAAAATACTAATGACAGTTACCAAATGTTAGCCTATCAGATGGGTCGAATTGCTGATTTCTTTGGCACTCCTACCCCTCAAACTCAGCCTAGGATTAACCACGTGGCACCACAAATGATTTTGCCTGCCATGTCTGCTACTCCTTTTAATCCAAGGCCAACATATGTGGCCCCTCAGGTTACACCAAACCAAGAGCCAATACCAATGACTCGAGAGGAGTACCAAAATCAAAATGAGGTTAATCAAAACCCTCAAGTAGTTATGGTTCGAAGGAACCAAGACCCTGATGAAGTAATTCGAAATGTTCAGAATAATAATAATTTTGCTGGACATAATAACTTAGCAACTTTAGTCGAAACTATTTTGAACCAAAATGGCCTTAACACTGGTACTCGAAGGCCAAACTTTGTTTCTGCGCTATCTGAATATGTGCTACAAACAGAGTTACCTAGAGGTTGGAAAGTTCCTAAATATACAAAGTTTGCAGGGGGACACTAATGAGTCAACTGTTGAACATATTGCTAGATACTTAGCAGAATCTGGGAATTTGGCAAATAATGAAGAGTTAAGAATGAAATATTTTCCTAACTCTCTAACTAAGAATGCTTTTACTTGGTTTACAACTTTACCTCCTAATTCAATTCATAATTGGACTCAATTAGAAAGATTGTTCCATGAACAGTTTTACATGGGCCAAACTAAAATAAGTCTTAAAGAGTTGGCTAGTGTTAAAAGAAAAACACAAGAAACTGTTGATGACTATTTGAATAGGTTCAGATTGCTAAAGGCTCGATGCTTTACATCAGTGCCTGAACATGAACTAGTTGAAATGGCTGCAGGCGGCCTAGATTATTCAATTAGGAAAAAATTAGATACTCAATATCTTCGAGACATGTCTCAATTGGCTGATAGAGTTAGGCAAATCGAAAGATTGAAAGCTGAAAAAGCCAGAAATTCTAAGTTTCATAAAAAGAGAGATATTGCTTTCTTAGATTCTTATGATAATGATTTTGGATATGAAACTGAGGATGAGTATGTAGATATTGATGATAGTGATATTAATGTGGCAGAACTAAAGCCTGAGCCTCCTTATACTTGTAAATTATTAAGGCCTTCGAATGGGAAAAATCCAGTCGAACCAAAGAATGAAAAATATGCCACTAAAACTTATTCTTTTGATATTACCAAATGTGATGAAATTTTTGATTTATTAGTTTCTGATGGTCAAATAGTTGTGCAAAAAGATTTGAAAATACCTCCAATTGAACAAAGAAAGAAAAGAGGTTATTGTAAATTTCACAATTATTTGGGCCATAAAACTCACCAATGTGTTCTTTTCAGGGATCTGGTTCAACGCGCATTGAACGAAGGAAGGCTTAAGTTTGCTGAGAAAACTAAGCCACCAATGAAAGTGGATACTAATCTACTGCCAACTGCTGATGCAACCTATGTCGAAATCCTGGATTGCAACATGGTTGAAGTCACTGAGGCTGATGTTGCTGCTGCTGTCAAAGCCATTCCTGAAGGAGAATATGACAAGAAGGTGCAAGAGGCTTACCCTGCCGCTGAAGAGGAATTGGTAGATTTTCTCAACAGGTGTAAGTTAAACAATGCTGAGGTCATGCTATGCCCTAGGTGTAGTGCTGTGTGTGACAAAGAGGCGGTGACCAACTTGAAGAAAGTGTTGCCTTATGCTGATCATAAGAGAAAATGGCCAAGTTCTAAGCCAAATCAAAAGAGCTGGCCATATCAAAAAATTGATTGGACCAAGTCCCACAACAAAGGACTTTCTGTTCATCAGAGGCTAGGTCCTCAAAAAACTTTTAAACCATCCAACAAAGCACCTACAAATCAGTGGGTCAGTGGCCAATATGTGGCCTTTGACAAAAAATGGATGGAAAAAGGAAGCTCAAGCAATGTTAATGTGAAGTTCACTGCTGGAACTTCGAAAATGGTTGCTGAGTCCAAAATTGTTGCTGGATCGAAACCACAGGTTGGTTCGAAAGTGGTTGTTCAACCACCAAACCCACAAGCTGCAACAGAAGCCAACAAGTATGGCTACAGAAACAACTATAAGGGTAAGAATCCTATGACTCGAACCCAATGGCGCAGGGTCCAGCGCAGAAAGAAGCTTGCTGCTCAACAGGCTAAGGCTGGGGGCAATGCTAATGAAAAGGGGAAAGCTGAATTGGTCAAAGGACCAGTGAAAGAGAGGCTTGCTCCTATAAAAGAATCAGATGCTGAGAATAACAAAAATGCTGAAGATGAAGAAGACTTCATGGATGATGATGATCTTCTAGATGATGAATCTGATTTTGATGTGTTAGTAAATGTGGTGTCTGTGCTACCTCTGGAATATGATGTTCCAACAGAGATTGAAGAGGTGGAAGAAGAGTTCGAAGCTCTCGAATTGGCTAATCACAAGCCAGTATGTTACTATGTAATGGAAAATGGCTGCGTCGAAGCGCAGAATGCTGTCTTCGAGAAGCCAGATGTTGGCATGAAGAATCACTTGAAGGCTTTATTCATAAAAGCCAAAGTGAATGATGTGGGGGTTAACAAGATCCTAGTAGATGGTGGTGCTGTGGTGAACATAATGCCACATTTCATGCTGAAGAAGTTAGGTCTCTTTGACACTGACTTACACCCTCACAATGTGGTGCTAGCCAATTATGAAGGCAAGACTGACCACTCACTTGGTGCTATACAACTAGAGGTTTTTGTAGGCAGCACAGTTCGAAAAACCCTATTCATGACCAAATTATAACATGCTATTGGGCAGGGAGTGGATTCATGGAGTTGGGGTTGTCCCATCTTCCTTGCACCAAAGGCTAACTCTGTGGAGAGAGGATGACCTTGTTGAAAATGTAGAAGCAGATCAAAGTGCTTACATAGCTGACTCAAGCACTGTGACTCTTCACACTTTTGACAAAAATTTGGCAAATATTGCTCCTTGTGGTGAGCAAGAAGCTGCCTTCGATCCAAACATGGCAAACCCGGATGGTGTTTACCATTCTGTTAAGTTACATCCTACCCATGGTTTCTGTTGGGAGAGGGAGCCAGTTGATGGAGCCTATGTTAGGGATGTCAATCCACCAGCTTCTGGGTGGGGAGAGTTTGACATTTGTCATGATGTTTAAGTCCCCAGAATGGAGCAAGATTACGGCTTATGCTACCGAGAATAGAATAAAAATGGCTATTGAAGCCATCGAATCTAGTGAAAGTATGGCTGTTAAAGCCAATGACAATGTAAAAACTGAATTGGCAGAAAGTGCCAATGCTTCGATCACTGGCAATAATCACAGATTAAATTGCATTTATGATGAAGAGCCTTTGGGTTTTGAAAAAGATCCCATTAGTTCAAGTCAAAGAATGCAAGCTCAAGATCCCTTGCAAGAAATCGATATTGGAAATGGCTCAGTTAAAAGGCCAACTTATATCAGCGCCAATATTAATCAAGACTTGAAGGTAAGAGTGATTGCACTGCTTAAAGAATACAAAGATTGCTTTGCTTGGGATTACAACGAAATGCCAGGATTAAGCAAAGAACTGGTGGAACACAGGTTACCCCTTCGACCAGATAGAAAGCCTGTGAAGCAACTTCCAAGGAGGTTTGCTCCAGAAATCATGACAAAGATCAAGACAGAAATCGAAAGGTTGCTCAAGTGCAAATTCATTAGAACAGCCAGGTATGTAGAATGGTTAGCTAATATTGTTCCTGTTATTAAAAAAATGGATCACTTAGAGTTTGCATAGACTTTAGGGATTTAAATAATGCTACACCTAAAGATGAATATTCAATGCCTGTAGCAAAAATGTTAATTGATTCAGCAGCAGGCCATGAATATTTAAGCATGTTAGATGGCTATTCTGGCTATAATCAAATTTTTATAGCTGAAGATGATATTGCTAAAACTGCCTTTCGTTGCCCTGGTGCCTTAGGCACTTATGAATGGGTAGTGATGCCCTTTGGTTTGAAAAATGCAGGGGCAACATATCAAAGAGTAATGAATTCAATTTTTCATGATTTCATTGAAATTTTCATGCAAATTTATATAGATGACATTGTTGTTAAATCTTCATCTTCTGATAATCATCTAAGTCATCTTAGAAAATCATTCGAAAGAATGAGAAAATGTGGATTAAAAATGAATCCACTAAAATGTGCTTTTTGTGTACATGCAGGAGATTTCCTTGGTTTTGTTGTGCATAAAAAGGGCATAGAGATTAATCAGAATAAATAAAAAGGCTATCATGGAGACACAATCTCCAGCAACAAAGAAACAGCTTCAATCTTTACTTGGGAAAATCAATTTCTTGAGAAGATTCATTTCGAATCTAAGTGGAAAAGCTCATCCTTTTTCTCCACTGTTAAAGCTTAAGAAAGATGAGGTATTTCATTGGGGAATTGATCAACAGAAAGCATTTGATGATATCAAAGCTTATTTATCGAATCCTCCTACTCTGATGCCTCCAATTCGAAATAAAGAAATGAAGTTGTATATCTCAGCGTCAGATACAACCATTGGAAGCATGCTTGCTCAGGAAGATGAAAATGGTGTAGAAAAAGCTATTTATTATTTAAGTAGAGTTTTGAATGATGCTGAAACTAGATATTCTGTAATAGAAAAACTTTGCCTTTGTTTTTATTTTTCTTGTACTAAACTTAAGCATTATATAAAGCCAGTTGATGTTTATGTTTATTCCCATTTCGATATTATTAAGCATATGTTGTTGAAACCAATTTTGCATAGTAGAATTGGAAAATGGGCATTGGCCCTAACAGAATATTCCTTAACTTATAAACCATTGAGGGCAGTTAAAGGCCAAATAGTGGCTGATTTTCTTGCTGAACATTCAGTAAGTGAAGCCCCTATAGATTCTATTGATATTGAACCTTGGAGTTTATATTTCGATGGATCTAGACATAAACATCGTACAGAAATTGGGATTTTTATACTTTCACCATGTAAAATTCCCACAAAATTTAAGTTCAAAATTAATGGGTCTTGTTCGAATAATGAAGCAGAATATGAAGCTTTAATTACAGGTTTAGAAATTCTTCTAGACTTGGGGGCAAGACATGTTAAGATAAGAGGTGATTCTGAATTAGTCATAAGGCAATTGACGAAAGAATACAAATGTATTCAGGAGCCCTTAATGAAATATTTTGTTATTGCTTTTTCTTTGCTAAAACAATTTGAATCTTATGTTATTCAGCATGTGCCTCGAATTGAAAATCAAGAGGCAAATGACTTAGCGCAAATTGCCTCTGGTTACAAAATGTCGAAAGAAACATTCGAAGAGTTTATTGAAGTTAAAGATAAATTCATCTCGAATACGTCTTTGAATGATGAATTGTCAATGCCAAAACATTTGGGGGCAGATGAGCACAATAGTGAAAATTTTGAAAATTTTGAACATTTTGATATTCAAAATGGTGATTTGTACTCCAAAAGTTTTGTAACAGAAATTTTTGTCATTGACAATTTAAGTTATACTGATTGGAGAAAGCCAATTGTTGAATATTTGGAAGATCCAGTAGGAATCATTGACAGAAAAATAAAATACAAAGCCTTGAGTTATACCATTATTGGGAATGAGTTGTTTAAGAAAACTCCTGAGGGAATTTTGTTGAAATGTCTTAGTGAAAATGAGGCATTCTTAGCTATTACCAATGTACATAGTGGTTCATGTGGTGCTCATCAAGCAGGCCATAAAATGAAATGGCTATTGTTTCGACGAGGTTTATATTGGCCTTCAATGCTTAAGGATTGTATAGAATTTGCTAAAGGCTGCCAAGAATGCCAAAGGCATGCAGGTATCCAACATGTTCCTGCAAGTGAATTACATTCAGTAATTAAACCTTGACCTTTTAGAGGTTGGGCTTTAGACTTAATTGGTGAAATTAGACCTGCATCATCCAAAAACCAACGTTTCATTTTAGTTAGAATTGATTATTTTACAAAATGGATCGAAGCGGTCGCTTTACCAAAAGTTGATCAAGAAACTGTGATTAACTTCATCCAAAATCATATTATTTATAGATTTGGATTGCCTGAAACCATAACTACTGATCAAGGAACAGTGTTTGTTGGACAAAAAATGCAAAATTTTGCAAATGAGGTTGGTTTCAAGTTGTTAACATCAACACCATATTATGCTCAAGCAAATGGTCAAGTTGAGGCAGCCAACAAAATTGTAATTGGCTTAATTAAAAAACACATTGCCCAAAAGCCAAAGAATTGGCATAACACTTTAGATCAAGTGTTATGGGCTTGTAGAAATTCTCCTAAAGAATCCACTAATTCAACTCCATTTCGATTGACCTATGGTCATGATGCTGTATTGCCTGTCGAAATTATGGTGCAGTCCATAAGAGTTCAAAGGCAGATGGAAATTCCTAGTGAACATTATGAAAATCTTATGATGGATGAATTAGTTGATCTAGATGAAGAAAGATTGCAAGCTTTAGATGTTTTGATTAGACAGAAAGAAAGAGTTGCTAAAGCTTATAATAAAAAGGTTAAGTATAAAACCTTTAACTTAGGAGATTTAGTTTGGAAAGTTATCTTACCTATGGATAGGAAAGATAGAGTCTTTGGGAAATGGTCACCACATTGGGAAGGACCATTTAAAATTTCTCGAGTGTTATCTAATGGTGCATATGAAATTCAAGAGTTATCTCCTGAACAGCGCACAGTAAACATGAATGGCAAATACTTGAAGAAATATAAGCCCTCATTGCAAGAAATAAATATCAGCACAGATCCATCTGGCGATATTTTCCTCACAGGCAGCAGTCTTTAGATAAGCAGCTGTTACCCCTGGCTTCAAGTTACTCACTTCAGCGCTGCAAACAGTTGCATCAGCCAAAGCTGAGGCATGCTCCTGCATCTGTGCTTGATAAGACTGCTGAGCATGGATAAGCAACTGTTGATTCTTAGCAAATTATTCGATAAGAGCTTCAACTTGATTGACTAGAAACAACATGGCTTCTTTCGTCCTGTCAGTTTGCAATTGCTGAAGCAGTGCTTTAAGGCCAAAGAAGGCATGAGGATCATTGTCAATAACTTCTAACACATCTCGCTGTAGAAACTCTTCGATGAACCTCGCCTCCAAATGAGCTTGGTCGAGCCTGGCTTCTTCTTCGTTTCGAGTGGGTGCTGAAGTTCCTTCACTGTTGGTGTTAAAACTACCACTAGACAATAGCTTCTCAAGCGCTTCTTCTGGGGTAGACACATCCAGTCCTTGAAGAAGAGTTTCTGGGATCCCTGCTGCAGCAGAGATTTTCGAGGTAGAAGATTGGGGATCAATGCTTGAACCCCCAGGCTGTGCAGAAAGATCATCCTCGTTGCCAGATTCGAAATATTGATCCATGTTAGCTTGTTCAGGAGAGGGAGACTTCTGGTTTGAAGTATTTTCATGATTTGCAGGTTCTGGGCCTTGTTGTTGTGGTCCAGCATTAGGGTTTGGTTCAGTGTGATCCCTATCATTCGAGCCATCTACATTATCAACTTTGTCACTTTTAGGTGCATCCTCCTTCAGTTGATCATTGTTCTCAGGGTGAGGGGAAGCTTGGCAATGTTCTTCAGGATTGCCTTTTGGAGGCGAATCAGCAGTCGATCTCTCTTCGTGAATAGCTTCTTTCAACACGTGCTCATCAATTGGAGTCTCTTTGCTATGATCGCCCTCAAAAGTTTCAGGTATTGTTGAGACAGGCCCCTGATAAAAAAAAATAAAATAGAGAAGATATAAGAACATTAAAAGAAAAGAAAGGAAGGATGATTAATAGCATATTATAAATACAGAGAAAAATGGTAAAGATACCATAACAGGAGGAGGTTGGAAACAAGAGTTCGAACTCTCATTGTTATGATCAAAGATTTTGCCCTGAAGGACATCTTGGGCAATGCCTTTTTTTGCACCTTGAGATTCAGTATCATTGACGCCTTGTGCGTTGCCAAGCTGTTCTTTAAGAATCGAAATCTCTGGGGCAGTCGAAGTGGTTGAAGAATGATTTTTCTTTGATTTCTTTTTCTTCTTTTTATCTTTAGTTGGGCTGACAATGAGAACTTCGACAGAAGTGCCTTGGCTGACATTGTCCTTGTGCTCTGTGGATGTATCTTGAATACCGTGTTTTTCTTTCTTCTTTTCTTTTTTCTTTTCTGGGTCCTTCACAGAGGTGGTTGGATTTACTTGGCTAGAAACCTTGGCAATAACTCTGCCAAGATCAGCGGCTATGTTCTGTCGGGGACAAACATCGAAGTTTAAAAGCCAAATACATAAATTAAAAGGAAAATATACATAAGAATAGGAACATATACCTGTTCATCAACTTCTGTCAAAATGACTTTATCTTTTCTGGATCTCTTGGGAGGTTTCTCAGCGACAGAACTGTCGGCTCTTTTCGAACCCTGTTGAAATGGAATCTCAAAATGTCATGTATTGACAACTGCATTTCAAAGGTAAATAAAAACTCGAAAATGAGTACATGTAAACTCTTGTACCTTCTTATCTTCTTTAACTGGTAAAGACACCGATTGCTGTGAAGAGGTTGAAGCTGCTTTAGCCTTATGACCTGAGGGCAAATGAAGTGGTTAGTTAGAAAATCAAAGGGCATAGGAATACAGGAAGTTATCACGAGTTAAAGAATTGACCTTTGTTTGTTGCTGCTTTAGCTTGCTCTAAAGGTGAGGATTTGAAGCCACTTGAAACTCTAGTAAGCAGAAACTCTTCACTAGGAATCGAAGCGGAAAAATGTCTTTCCCACCAATCTTGAAATTCTTTAGTTGAGGAGATGGAATTTTGATACTTGAAGGGCGTGAGTTCATACTTATGTTGTTCAGTGTTTTTCAGGTAAGACCTGAAATATCCCTCGGTAATGTCCTTATGCCCCAAGCATATATCTTTTTCGTGCTCATAGAAACTCTTTGGAACGAGCTGGGTAAGGCCAAATTGGCGAGACACAAGGTTAGGAAAGTAACCAACTAACCCATAGTCCTTCGAGGTGGTGCCAATTCGACATGAAAGAATAGTTGGGTCCAAGTAAGCCAACCATTGTGCAAGGCAGTATTCTTCGAGATCTTTGAGAGGAGGAAATGGGTGTACGAACCAGGAAGGCCCAATAACACGCTTGATAAACGGAGCATATTCCTCTTTGAAGGTCTTTAAGCCCAGAAAGACATTGAAGTATTTTAGGAAGCTCTGTTCATAATTTAAGCCCATAGGCAGAGGAACTAATCTTGCCAGCCTTGTTCCTTCAATTTGTCGCCTCCGTGCCTCAGCTTCATAGTCCCCAGGAAGATAAAATTCTAGTTCTTTCTCGAATGTGGCATTGAGCCACAGTTGAAGAAGCCAAAATGGCCCAGCAGCCAGGAAGGTAGAACCATCACCAGTCTTTTTAAGGTTCTCACTTGCAAGTTGCATCGAAGCAAACAAGCAGCCCAAAATCAAACGCCCTACTCCAAATTGGCGACCCTCATGAAGTTGAATAGCCATAGGGATAAAATGTTTAGCAACTTGCAAAGACTTCGAACAGAAAATGTAGTGAGTGTAAGTGCACCAGTTCATCCTCATGTTTTAATAATTGTCAAAACACATGAAAATAGAATAGAACATACTTTGGCAAACATTACAAATGACTTGACAGCGAAAAACTATTTTTAACACTTTGAAAAATTGTTTTTAGGTATTATGTATCGATACATAAACGTGTGTATCGATACAAATGTCCTGAAATTACTTCAGACTGATTTTGTGCAATTTGTATCGATACATATATCACTTGTATCGATACAAAAGTGGTTTCTCAAAGGCCGAGAGCTACCTGTGTATCGAATCATGCTTGCATGTATCGATACACACCTATGCCTCTCAGAAATCCAGAAACATCATGATGTATCGAATCATGCTTGCATGATTTGATACATATCAGTCAAGATTTCAAGAAACTGATGTATGTATCGATACACACCCGTGTTTGTATCGATACATATGTCAAATCTTTCATTTTTAACGCTGGTCAAAGGTTTTGTATCGATACAAATCATCAGTTGTATTGATACATGTTTGTTAAATTTTGCCCAAACTTGCTCAATTCTATTTTCTCTTTAAATAGCGATGTGTTGTATGATTGTAAAACAGAGAAAACTAGTGTGAAAGATCAGAAAACGCTTTGGGTACAAATTGAGTGAGAATTTGCATCAAAGGTTTGATTCATCACAAATTCATCATCTTCATCAAAGATTGCAATCAAGTTGAATTTGAGTATGGGACCGATTCAATAAAGATTGCGTGTTTGTGTGATAACGTTCGATACGGTTCGCGGTGAATCAGAATCGTAGTCGGGTTGAATTGTGTGACGAAGGTTCTAGTGTTTCTCTCAAGTGATTCAAGATCGTGCGTGTCTTGAAGGATTCGACAACAAGGAACGAAGGACTCAGCTGGACGATTGGGTGCGGTTTGGCACAAGGTGAATCGTTGGAATCAGAGGGCGAAGTTCCGTTGGGTGTCGAGGTTATTCGCATTAGTTTACATTTTGTCTTGCTATAAGATTATAGATTTCAATTGTAAACTATGCACTTTTTGTTCATCAAGTTTTTGATCTATAAAACTCTCAAACAACCCGTTTGTTTATTTGGGGGGAGACGTACTCGGATAAACGCGTGGACGACGCGCAATCCGGGGAACTCCCTAATAAGCCTATTGAGAACGGTCCGTTTGTTCCAACAATCACCGATGCTCATGGCATTGTCACCAATAAGCCTATGGCACAATGGACGGAAGAGGAAAAGAAAAAGGCCAATTACGATGCAAAGGCACAAAATATTTTAATATCATCCCTTGGGATTGATCAATTCTATCATGTGTCACATTGTCAATCGGCTAAGGAAATGTGGGACACATTGGTAACTCACTTTGAGGGTACCAATGATGTAAAGATATCCAAAATTAATACATTGACACAAGAATTTGAGTTGTTCCATATGCTAGATGGCGAGACCATCGAGGATATGCAACAACGATTTATCAAAATAACCAACAAGTTACACGGTTTGGGAAAGCCAATCACAAATCAAGATGCCACTAACAACATTTTAAGATGTCTTAGTAGGTGTTGGCAACCGAAGGTCACCGCGATTAAGGAGGCGAACGATCTTACTACTTTGAGTCTTACAACTTTATTTGGCAAGCTTACGGAACATGAACAAGTACTAAACTTGTTAGAAAAGCAAGAGAAAAGTGAGAAAAAGGGAAAGCACAATGACAAGGATAAGGAAAAGGACAAGAGGACAATTGCTCTAAAAGCCTCAAAGTCAAAGTCCAAAAAGGTAGAGCATGTGGAAAGTAGCTCAAGCGAAGATGATTCCGATGATGAGGAAATGAGACTCTTCGTGAGACGCTACAATAGGTATGTGAGAAAGAATGGGATAAGACATTCCGATGAGAATCTTAAAAAATTTCGGAAAGATAGTGGTTACCGTCGGAGGAATGAAGATGCTAGGTACTCTAAAAAAGGAGCATGTTATGAATGTGGACAAATCGGTCATTTTAAACCGGATTGTCCCAAGCTCAAGAGAAAGGAGAAAGGGTCACCTTCATTCAAAAAGGGAAGCAAGGATAAAGGAAAGAAAGCTTATGTTGCATGGGAAAGTGGAAGCTCTTCATCTCCTTCATCATCAAGCTCTAGCTCTAGTGATGAAGATGTGTTGGCGAATGTGTGCTTAACATCTCATGATCGTAAGAAACTTGTTCCCAAAAAGGTAAACCAAAATCCCTCTAGCTCATATACTCTTTTAGAATATCATGAGTTGCAAGTTGCTTTTGAAAAGTTACACAAAGAAACTAAAGAGGCTTTTCAACGATTAAAAGGTTTAATGGAAGTTAATAAATACCTTGAGGCAAAAGTTTCGGAAACGGAGCTTGAGTTGAAAGCCCTCAAAGAGTCTTTGATTCAAAAACCTCTTGTGACTTTTGATAGTTATGGTAACGATAGGACCGGATGTGATGGATGCTTTTACTTACGTAGAGACTTACGAAAGTTACAAGATAAGCTAAAAGAGCCATCCAAGCCGGAGATTACTTTTGCGATTGATCCATCTAAATTCAACAAATCCTTGAAACCTAAAAATAAAAAGTATAAATTTGTTGAAAAGGATCATAAGAAAAGTAATCCTTATATCGTTTGTCATTATTGTTGTGACAAGGGTCATACTATTGCAAAATGTCATGCTAGAAAGATATTGGTACCAAGAGGCAAATTGCAATGGTTACCTAAGTTAGGCAATAATGGTGCTACTAACATACTAGGACCCAACATGAGTTGGGGACCTATTTCAAATGTCTAAGTATGTAGGAAATTGTCTTGAAACCATTGACAAGAGACACCGATAACAATGGAGTTCAAGACCTACGAACAAGGAGAGCCATAAGAAAAGTTTCAACTTGACACTTGCAATGGTGCGGAAATTGATCACTTCCTCCACCTAACACTCAAGGGAAGATTATATTCTCTACTTTTTCCTTTATATTTTTTTACTTAGCATTTGTTCTTTGGTTCATATACATACAATTTCCATCTTAATATGATATTGGTTTTGATAGTTGTCTAATCCTCCATTTCCAAGAATTTTCGCTCAAAAATATTGATAAGTTTTTGAGACCCATACGTCTTAAATGGGGATTTGACAAAGATCATTACAACTATCCTATTAAGTTCATATTAGGTTGTATATGTTTTCTTTATGTGACTTTATGAGCATACATAGACATATATTTTCATACGATTGATTTTGGTACTTGATTCATTTATGTGGATGCTTTATCATGCATATATGGTTCAACATGTGTTCTCATGTTATAATGTGCTTTGGTATTATTTTTGCTCACATACATAAGTATGTACCTTGTTGATTATATGTATTTCATACATACATGTTATTTTGGATAATTTTGTTTGTATGGATAATCATGTTATGTTTATGCTTCTGTTGCATTGCTTTGTTTATTTCGTCTCATATTTTGATATGTTTATTGATTTAAAATGTCGATGTATTACAATATTCATGCGTTGGTTTTGGTTTGTTATTCTACATTCCATGTTTGTCATGAAATTTGGTATTCGTCATTGATATATTTTGGCATATCTTTGTATGTATTTATGTTGATTAGGAATTTTATCATATATGTGCATTTCGACAAATGTAAGTGCACGATATGACTTGGATCAAAATTGATTGAACTTGATACTTCTAATAGACCCTCTTCTTCTTTATGATATTGTCAAAGGAGGAGAGATTTGGATGCACAAGCTAAGGATGAATAGCTAAAAGAGTCTTGAATATTATCTACTTTGACAATCGCATTATGGCATCAACTCAGGGGGAGCGTGCTTATTGTTAGCCTTGGTGTTTTAATTGCGTCTGTATACATATTGCTATTTTATTGCATATTAGGTATAGGCTTAGTTAGCTTATGCATAGTTTTGACAATTATCAAAAAGGGGGAGAATGCAAGTGCACCAGTTCATCATCATGTTTTAATAATTGTCAAAACACATGAAAATAGAATAGAACATACTTTGGAAAACATTACAAATGACTTGACAGCGAAAAACTATTTTTAACACTTTGAAAAATTGTTTTTAGGTATTATGTATCGATACATAAACGTGTGTATCGATACAAATGTCCTGAAATTACTTCAGACTGATTTTGTGCAATTTGTATCGATACATATATCACTTGTATCGATACAAAAGTGGTTTCTCAGAGGCAGAGAGCTACCTGTGTATCGAATCATGCTTGCATGTATCGATACACACCTATGCCTCTCAGAAATCCAGAAACATCATGATGTATCGAATCATGCTTGCATGATTTGATACATATCAGTCAAGATTTCAATAAACTGATGTATGTATCGATACACACCCGTGTTTGTATCGATACATAGGTCAAATCTTTCATTTTTAACGCTGGTCAAATGTTTTGTATCGATACAAATCATCAGTTGTATCGATACATGTTTGTTAAATTTTGCCCAAACTTGCTCAATTCTATTTTCTCTTTAAATAGCAATGTGTTGTGTCATTGTAAAACAGAGAAAACTAGTGTGAAAGATCAGAAAACGCTTTGGGTATAAATTGAGTGAGAATTTGCATCAAAGGTTTGATTCATCACAAATTCATCATCTTCATCAAAGATTGCAATCAAGTTAAATTTGAGTATGGGATCGATTCAATAAAGATTGCGTGTTTGCGTGATAACGTTCGATACGGTTCGCGGTGAATCAGAATCGTAGTCGGGTTGAATTGTGTGACGAAGGTTCTAGTGTTTCTCTCAAGTGATTCAAGATCGTGCGTGTCTTGAAGGATTCGACAACAAGGAACGAAGGACTCAGCTGGACGATTGGGTGCGGTTTGGCACAAGGTGAATCGTTGGAATCAGAGGGCGAAGTTCTGTTGGGTGTCGAGGTTATTCGCATTAGTTTACATTTTGTCTTGCTATAGGATTATAGATTTCAATTGTAAACTGTGCACTTTTTGTTCATCAAGTTTTTGATCTATAAAACTCTCAAATAACCCGTTTGTTTATTTGGGGGGAGACGTACTCGGATAAACGCGTGGACGACGCGCAATCCGGGGAACTCCCTAATCATCTCTTGTGTGTCGATTCGCTTTAAATTCTTACTTTACGCAATTCGCTTATATTTTGTGTCAATTGGAATTTTGTGTTCGTAAGTGTGCACAAAGGTTCAATTGCGATTATCTTGATTGTGATTGAATTTGAATATCGAATCATATAACTTGCTTGAGACTGTTTTTGTTAATCAATTAAATTTGGATATTTTGCATTAAGCGTTCCGATAATTTTCCTAGTTCGTTCAAGGCGATACTATCTTTCCTTTGGTCAAAAGGTGCAAAGTAGACTACCGATCCGGTGGTGCTTCCGCGCATTGTTTTTAATCAAATAATTTTTAAATTGCCGTTGATTAAAGAAGCCACTTATTCAACCCCCCTTCTAAGTGGTAGCCAAGTAGTCTAACAGTGAGAGAGCCACAGGGTAAGAAAAGCGACATGCTCGACATCGGATACTTCCTCTTCACCACTTGCATGGTTTTCCTGAATGTATTTCTGAAAAGTTTTTTCTTTTGGAGAAAATTCGATGGATGCGCTAGTCTTAGTTGGGTCTAGGGCTGGCAATGACCTGAGCCAACTCGTGAATAGTTAGAAACTCGATTCGATAGTTGACTCGTGAACTTGGTTCGTGAACCAAATGAGCTGAACTTGAGTCAAAAAATAAGTTCGTTAATTAAATGAGCTGAACATAAACTATATATAGTTCGACTCGTTTAGTTCATGAACTAGCTCGGTTATATATATATATATATAAAAACTTACCAAATCTTTTTAACTTGACACATCAATGAACTTTTCATTTTATTTTTTTGCATAAAAGAGCCTAAGCCAAATAAAAATTAAATGAATATAATACGAGGAGTAGAGACTCCCAAAGCATCATATGAACACAATTGTTCAACATAAAAAATTACTCCTTTAAACTCTCTCTTTCTTAAAAGACTTTTCATTTTCCATTTTCCATTACCTTTCCTCTTCTTTATTTCAATTTAATATTTGCTTTTTTCTTTTAAAAAAAGGTTTAAAATGTTAAAAATCAAATTTTGAAAGTTTGACAACAAAAAAAGATCAAAATCATGTGATTTAACTTAACGAGTTGAATCTAACGAGCCGAACCGAACTGTTCGTGAACTTTAAACGAGTCGAACTCGAGCTGAAAAAATAGTTCGTATCACACTTGAGCCGAGTTTGAGCTGAACCAATTTCTATCGAGTCGAGTCGAGCTCAGATGAGTTCGACTCAGCTCGACTCATTTTCATCCCTAGTTGGGTCGTATATTTCACCTAATGGGCTAAGCCCAGTGATGGCAGCTACGTCGAAGAGTGTAGGAGTCATCATACCACATTCGAAGTGGAAAGTATTAGTGGAGGATTCGAAGAAATGTAAAGCAGCGATTAACATCTCTTGGTGATATTTGGGGCCTACCCTAGAGAGCTGGATTAACTCGAAAATACCAGCATCCTTCCAGAAATCCCCATAACCTACTTGCACCCTATCTAACCATTTAATGTACTCTTCGTTACCATAATACGGTGCAGACCTAAAGACCTTGTTAGGGGGTTTTATAAAGTTGAAATTATAAGGGGAATCTATGAATGCCCTAGGTTTACAAGGTTTATGCACTGGAAATATGTCAAATATGGTAGAAGATTTGCTTTTGGCATCAGGTAAAGGACCACCAAATGCATGAGTTTTGTCAGCAAGGGAGTAAGGGAACATTACCTGATTTTCCCAGATCCGGCGTTTCTCCATATTCATCACTGGTTCAAAAACTGTGTTCGGAGGGAGTTTACTCAGAACTGTTTCGCTCCATCCTCCTGCTAAAGGAAGTTTCTTGGTTTGAGTAGAACTTGAAGCCATGGTTTTCGTGTTGAAGAACGTTTGAAAGAGCTTTGAAGTTTATGTGAAAGAAGGAAAATGGTGAAGAAAGTTTGAAGCTTTTCTGTAATTAGAGAAGAGAAACGGAGAAGAAAGAAGTGGAAGAGTTCAAGAGCGTGAAAAGTGAAAAAGAATTTGAGAAATCCTATTTATAGGGTTTGCAAATTTTGGGAAAAAGCTAAGGGAAAGTTCAGAAAAGCTTTCCGTTTCAAACTTCTTACCTTGACACGTGGCTTGTGCGTGCAAAAAAAGTGGGAATCATGATGGTTATGGGAAACGATGTGACGGTTAAGAGAAAAGAGTAATGATGTTATGACATCATAGCCGTCATTGGGAAGTGTGAAAGGTTTATTCAAAGTCTTTTCAAAAACGCCATTTTCTCTTTCGAAAACTCATTCGAAATTGGCATTTTTGGGGGGCAATTTGTTGGGTCATATTTTGTTTAAATGAATTTTTATGGAAATCGTTGGTCCAATAAAATAATGAGTTAATATTAAAATGACAGGTGTCATTGTTTCATTGCTGAAAGCGCCATCGAAAGCTCTATTTCGATTAAGCGAGGCTGAATTGCTGTAAGCAAATTCGATAGTGGAGTTTTGTAATGATTCTCATCGAAGTCAAAGGGTCAATGTGAAATTCGAAGCAAAGGGAATTGAAAAATGGGCCAAAGGATTAAGGCCCAAAAGAGTTCAGAGTTAAGCCCAACATGCGAAAGCGCCAAAGAGAAGGTTTCGAAGGAGAAGAACGTGGGTTCGAAGATCAAATCTGGAGCGTCCAGATCATCGTAGCAGTTAGTCTTTGTTTCAATGTATAAATAACGTTTTCAAAGAGGAAAACGGGGTCACAAAACTGTCTTACAAACTTTTCTCTAAAAATTCTAAGTACTCAGCGTAGAAAGAAAGAAATTTCGAAGAGAAATGATGTACGGTTTGTGAACCATTTTATTGTATTCATCTTTACAATTAATGCAAGTTTATTTCAAGTAATTTACTGTAATTTTTTACTTTCATTTCTTGTGAAGTTTGTTAGTTTGAGGCGATTCAAATTAACTTGCTTTCGTTTATTTTTTCATAAAAATCAAACCATAAATGTTCATGAAGTTTTATGAACATTGAAACATTTTCTTTTAAAACACAAGCATAAAATTGTCCTGAGATTCCTAGTTTGATCTCGCAAGTTAAAACGTAAAACTAGCGATTGTTTACACCAATTTTCACTGTAAACAGTTGCAATAACAAAAGGTTATTAACTATGAAGCACGGGTACTCCATTTTAGGGAGAGTACCGGTATCGGGTACGTATCGGTTACTCTTATGGTACTTTTTGGGTACGCACCGATGACGTACCTACTTTATTTTTATTTTTTTTGCAACGGGTACACCTGTGGTACACAAATCCAAAAAACGCAAAAAATATTTCCTTTTTCTTTTATTCGCTTTTTTTTATTTATAGGAAGATTTATGTTTTTTATTTGTTTATGTTTATCATATAAAAGTAGCAGCTCTACTAAAATAATAACAAACTAGTAACTGAATTTATTCACTCATTTATAGAAAATAAATAGACTCAATATAATTTTATTCAAAAAAAATCTTCATCTGCTCTCTCTCGAGAGAGAAAAATAGTAATACTTATAATGAATGAACAACAAAAACATGTGATATTGGTATGTAGATGGTTTTCTTAAAGTTACAAGTCTTTCTCGCAAAGAACCTGAGTTAGACGTCATTTTTTTAATGATGATGGAGAAGGAAACAATTTAACTTTTTTTAACTAATTGCTTTTTACTTGTTTAATTAATTATTTGTTTTAACAATATACAGACGTACACGTACCTTAATTATATTTAAAAAAATTATACAGACGTACACGTACCTTAATTTTTCTAAAATTGCCGTACCCCGTACCAATACCGGTACCGGATACCGGTACCGTACCCGCACCTAGGCATCATAGGTTATTAACGATTCTAATACGCTATTTTCATTTTATTTATTTTTTGTTAAAACAATCAGTATGCTATCTTCATTTTAATTTGGGCCTGTCCTAAATAGAGAATGTATGGGTGTTGTTACTAACACCTAAAATAAGAATGATCAAACCCCATACCTTCCCTCACTACATGTGTGTTATTCCAAATTTCAAATAATTAATTTTCAAACATGCAATATCTTTGTTTAGGTTCTGAAAATTAATTCTGTGAACATTAAAAAATGTGTTTAAAAAATTACTTGGGAATATTTTAAAGCCGCTGGGAGGTGTAGTTTCTAAAAGAAAAAAAGTATTAAAATATGGTTGGATTTTTTTTTAGGACAAAACTTATATACTTTTCTTTAGGTGTTGTTTTTACTATGCCTCTCACAAAAAGTTAGTTACTTATATTTTTTATTTAAAAAAAATAAAAGAAAACCATTTTCTTAATAATAATAATCACCTCCATGTATCTAGCACAGTAAGAACTGTGTCTAAAGCAATGTACATAAGTTTAGTCCTTTTTTTTATTTGTTTTGTGCGGTTTAGTTTTCTTTGATTCCATTTTCTAGCTATTCATGGGGTCAAATACTTCAATTGATTACAGCATTTCTTAACTCTCTTAATTTGTATCTTTGATTCTAACATAACTCATTAACCACTATTTAATTTAAAATATTTGATTAATTAAAGAATTTGTCTGACTAAAAGAAACAGATGCATTGGAATGTAATGTTACATGAATTTGAAAAAATAAAGCACGGATAAGTGATAATTTGGAAAAAGAACACTCAAATATGGCTAAAAGGAATTCTTTCTAATTGCATGATCGTATACAAATTAATCATCATTATACGTTTGTCTAAGTAATTTCTTTGTTAAGTTAGCCTACTTAATTTTTGTTCCAGCCCAACTCCATGCGATGGGCCAATAGCAAACTAAGATAGCCCAATTAGTTATATTATGCGATATAACTATTTATAGCCGAGTATTCATCATCAAGGATCTGTGGCGCAATGGTAGCGCGTCTGACTCCAGATCAGAAGGTTGCGTGTTCGATTCACGTCAGGTTCATTTCATATTTTTTATAATATTTTGCTCTTCTGCATCTTTGTTAAACTACACGTTGTAATTGTAATTAAATCTCAGACACGAACACTTTTGTTTTACAATCTGTTGGCTTCTTTTAATTTTCTTCTACAAATGCAAACAAAATCAACGTATAATAATAGTAGTATTTCTTTTTTGTTAATCTCTCTCTTATGTTGGCAGTTGTATTTGGTGTATTTTTATACTATGTCCATGTGCATAAATTATTATATTATCAGTGGCGGAGCTAGCTCTAAAGGTTAGGGGGGGCCGCTATAGTTATAAATCGAATATTAAAAAATTTCTTAAAAAAATATATTATGAAATATGTTTTATGTCAATTCATGCGTAAACTTTATACTTTTTATTTAGTTCTCTCAAACAAAAATTTAAATTTTCTAACAAAAAATTGATCAAACATAATTTTTTATACACTAAAACTTTATTTGAAATAAAAATTTGACTACTTTTTCTCAAAAAAAATATATTTGAATACTTTGAAAAAATAAATTACACATTTTAAAACATCTATAAATTATTACAATAAAACATTAGAAGATGCTTCAAAAAGTAAATTAGAAACAATATTTGAATGATTAATAATAGAGAATTTTTTTTGGAACAATTTAAAGAAGGTTAATAATCTTGTAAATTTAAAATATCAACTTCAAAATAGAGGGGGTTTGAAACCCCAGCAAAATAGAAAGCATTAAAAAAAATTGGACGTCCAAATAGAGGGGGTTTAAAACCCCCGCAACCCAGAAAACAGTATTACTACACAGTCTATTTAGCGGGGGTTTAAAACCGCCGCTAAATAGTATACCTATGAAAAAAAATATAAAAATCCTGGGGCGGGCCATGGCCCTGTCCAGCCCATAAAGGGCTCCGCCCCTGTATATTATCAAATTTGTAATGTTGAAATAAACATTGTTGGTTGGAAAATATATCCCACCGACGTTGTAAAGTGAAGATATCATGCTTCTATCTTTTATTTATGGTTAAATAACAGAAGATGATATATTTCATCGGTTTAAATATTATTTTCGTCTCTGTTTGTTCGTGAATTTTTGTTTCAGTTACTGTATATTATTTTGTTGTAAAATACATTTCTGAATATACAAAATTTGTTGGTTTTACTCTCACCAAACGACTATCGTTGTAGCTAATTAACTACCAATTAGCTACAAACGCAGTCGGGAGGGACTAAAACCAGCAAGATTTGCACATTCATGGATGTACTTACAACAAAAAAAACATACAAGAACTAAAACAAAAAATTCGCGAACATACATGGACGAATACGGTTTGTAAGAGATCATTTATGTGTACATATATGACCTTTATTTATATTTATATTATATATATTTTGCCATTTAAAAAACAAATTGTCATGTGAGTTTAACTCAATTGGCAGGATATTGCATTATATATGCAGGGGGTCAAGGTTCGAACCCCGATCATTCACTTATCCAGGGTGGAATTTTTAGTCACTTGACAAAAAATATTATAGGTGAGTGGGGTTTATTGGTGGGCAACCATATATTGGAATCAACTCTATGCATACATAGGAAATGCAACTGTCATGGGTACACAACAATCCCTACACTTAGTGCCATATCCATTTGTTTGGTGAAAACTAAATCGTCTTTACTTGCCTAAACACAGATCCTTGCATTCTCTCACACTCACTTTTCACCCCCCAACATTTATCTATCCAAACCGTATAGTACTTCTGAAATGACACTATTGTGAGGCCCAATAGCATTTACATGTGTTTCAATAATATCACTTCTCCATGAAAGGAAAAATATCTCAGTAGCTAGCTTGTATTTTTCTATGTGTGTAGACCGTAGAGTGCTTTACATTTTATTTTCTGGTTCCATTCGCAACATAAATTTGTTATGAGAGGGTTTCAAGTAATAAAAGCACCAAATTGATAGTTATGGGTATTCATTTGGAATCTGCTACCAAAAAGAAGATGCATGTTATCAGTAGCGACTCTAAGAATGTTATAGGGAGCCTGGGCAAAATTTGGCAGGGAATTTTATCAACCCGACTTCCGAATACAATAATATTTAAACCATATTTCCAATATTTAAACAAGAAACAACAAGAAAAAGTATAACCTTGTTTCCAATACAATTAAGGCTCAAATAAATAAGAGGCTACACAAACCAAAAAAACCAGCAAAACATGAGTCAAATTAGAGGGATGAAATATAACATACCAATAGTATACTACATAAAACTAGGAGGCAAATTCCCTTCTAAACCAATGGAAACACGAAATGTTTATCAGTTTCAAAATTGGTTGTGTTGGACCCTTCAATATATATGCCCTTCTTACTTGGTCCTGAATATCCGGAGCATACTCATTAATTTGTTTCCTAAGACCCGGATTACGCACAATCTCATTTGAATTAAACTCGTTGGCCACATTAGGTGGTGGTTCTTCTATTCCAGCTTTCGATTGCACAACATTCACATTTTCAATACTTGCTCTAAGAATAAAAAAATTTCTTATTTCTAAATTAAAACTTCTTCAATAATATGAATACTCCTAATTAATTATTACTATAAAAAAAATTTAAAAAGGGCAGCCCGAGCACATGCCCGGGCATGCTGTAGGGCATAATCGCCCCTGCATGTTATTATGAATATAGGTAGTGCAAATCAATTTTTTTAAATATTTCTTCAACCGTGCAGTCTCATACCTGCACAACTTCAAGATCCTCTTATTATGATATGAATTTGATTCGTTCATGTATTCGCTCTTAACTAGAAACTGTTAGGAGCTGCTTATTGTCTAAACATATCTTGTGCACTGGTGATCACTTTCCACTTCATAGGCATCACACGGTCTAACATATATTGAGGTAGGCGAATTAAAAAATGAAGCCCTTTAACGGTAAAAGAACTTAGTAAAAGTAATATATTTCTTTTTTTAATTGTATTTTTTATTCTTCAGAAACAAAATAATTTATAAATAATTTATTAATATTTAGCTAATTGTAATAAAAAATTATAATAATATGATTTCATTTTTTTATCATTTGAGTCAATTTTGTTTCATATTCATTAAAAACGCCAACTTTGATAAATACGCAGACTTTTTTCTACAATTTTTTTTGTTGCACAAAAACCTTTTAATAATCAAACAATATTAAAAATCGGATCTTTAATAAAAGAAAAATTACAAAAACTTTAATAGGTGAGACTCAAACTCACAAACACACATCACTTCACACAATGATTCAACCACTAGACTACTGTTGTATTATATAATTTTTTGCACTTAACTAATAATTATATTAGATATTCTTAACAAATATTTTAGAAATATCTGACCAACTAAAAATTTGTGGCCCCATTTTTTTAAGATTATGTGCGAAGGGTTGTGTTGCCCTTGCTCAGGGCCAGCTCTGGTAATTCAAATTTTGGTTGTGTAATGAATTCGATCAAAATTAAAAACATAAGTAGTTAGTGATTATTTTTTTAGTAAATATTTAATTTAGAGACTAATAAATTTAAAGAATATAATGTAAACGTTACGCTCTTGATTTTATTTTTTTTGCTTTTACCACCAGTTGAATTTAGTTTGGGAATCAGTTTTGCCATCAGGTGATTTCAGCGCCCTTCCGATCGTAGTTGCGGGGATCAAATTGTGGTCCTCCCTACCAAGTTTGGCGTTAATCACCACTTAACTAACTAAGGATTGATAAATGTTACGCTCTCTATCTCATACTTATTCACACTTTTTCTCGGTCTTAAAATACAACATTTATTATTCATTTCTATTACTAATATACTTTTATGGCTCATTTGGTACGCAGAATATAATAGGATATAAAATAGGATAAGAATAGCGTAAAGTATAAGAATGATAACAATTATCTTCAATTATCCTACCATATATTTGGTGCACACATATGATAACAAACAACTCACTTTCATATACCCCACATTCTCTATTCTTTATTTATATTATTTAATTTTGTATTATAATTATTATTATTTATATTTTTTTGAAATAATGAATATTTTTAGTCTCTACAAATGAGAAGGAAGTATAAAAATGAGTTTTTTTTTTTATGTTGAAAGTATATCAAACCATACCTCTATTTACAGAGTTTTAAAAATTATTTGGCATTAAAATAAAAATATTAAAAAATATATGTTATCCAATAATTGTCCTAAAAAGATTATGAAAAATAAAAATCTACACACCTAATCAAAACATGACACATTATATACATTTAAATAAAATAAAAAAGAGAAAATAATAAACCAAATCTATTGTCAAAAAAAAAATCAAATCAAATCGTGTCACATGTCACATTCTTTCCTACTTTTCTTGCTTTTAACTGGTTGAAAAAATTCATCTCCTCTCTCCTCCAAATATTTCAATTCCAAGGTTAAATCTTACCATTGTAACAATTCAATCCTTCTTTTAAGGTTTAAATTTCACCATTGTGCATACAAATTGAATTTATAAATTTAAATGAAGTACCGCTTGGATAAGTTATAGGAGCCTGCCTGCTTGACAGAATTTATAAAAACGTACAATTTATGATATTTTTTGTAAACTTTTCAAACTTATTTTTATACATTTCAAAATAGCTTATGAAAGCAATTTCTAACATATACAAAAACATTATTTTTATTTTATTTTATTTGATGATACGTGCTATACTGCTGGAAATAGTCTGTTTATCTAAATATGTATGGCCTAAATTAAACCGAAAAGAAAAAAAAATCTATAACTTGTTCACTTCAAATAAGACCACTAAGGGCTTGTTTGAATTGGCTTAATTTTTAGCTTATGAAATAGTTTTATATATTATTATAAATTTTTTAAGATAGTTTATGAAAAAATAACTTATAAATTATTTAGCTTTTGAATTAACATAAATTTTATTTATCTGCGTAAATTATTTTTATAAACTCAAAAATAAAATAAATTCAAATGTACCGTAAAATATATCTTGAACGTACCCCTTATGAGTCATATATCATAAAGAATTGGTTGCCTAACTATAACTTTAATATTATGCTCTTAGTTAATTTGAGTTGAGATTTCTCCATTTCTATGATATATCCATTTAAACAGATAAATTTAAAAACTTTATTTTCTCAAATTATTTTAAAAATTGTTTAAAAGTAATATTTGTATCAATTTCTTTTTCTTTTCTTTTTTTTTCTTTTTTCTACTATAATAGATTTGAGATTTTTAACAGTAATTAATTTATATTTGAAATATGTGAAACCTATATGTAAATTCTTTCCTTTTTTTATCGTTCTTATATATAAGAATCAAATATTAAATTTCTGATCACCTATTTAAGAATTTAAAAGTGGATCAATTTCTTTTTTATTAAATGCATAAATCAACATATATAAATTCAAGTTTTTATTATATAGTTATGTGCAACATACTAGTAGTAATTAAAGAAGCAACAACATGGTTATCTAAGTAAGATTGCCGGTACAACAAACCCCGTTGCCCATTTTGGTGCCATGGGAAGTCGGACCTGGATTGCATGCATTCAAATAATTATGCAGTCATGCAGTTACTACTTGCAGGCCTTTAGATTCAAATTTTGGTGGTCCAGCTTTAAAAATGAATGGATGAGATTAAACTGCAGTCAAAAAGTGACTGCACTGAATCCATTTCCATGGGAAGTCAAATATACTAAGCTCGAGGATCGAGAAAAAAATACTAGGATCGTTGTGGTGTTTGTTTGTGTGTGCCACGCGATGTCCACATGTCATGACCATGGGTGGAGAGTATGGAAAGGCATACATATTTCTTTTTTGAAAACGATGACTCTCATTTTATAAGCCATCAATGCCATTATTCACGAATCATGGAATGTTGGAATGTTTTTTTTTTTGACACAAGGAATGTTGGAATGTTTGTTTACCAACTTTCTCATTTTTGTTTTATACGGAACTCAATTTTTTTAAATTTTTTTGTGAGCCATGAAACTTTATTCAAAATCGTCAAGAGGGAGAAATGTACCACAATACATTCAACACATGTTAAAAATTGCTTGAAGTGAGAGATCAAAAGGGTAAAAATAAGATATTTGACCCCTTTGTGCTAAAGAAAGAGATATATAGTCCCCAATATGGAGTACGATCAATAATAATAAGAGGGTAGCAAGATATGACGACCTTAATGTTGATGGTTGTCGGAATAGCGGTTGATCACCAAATGTCAATCATTTCAATGTCATGAATTGATATAGAAGTGAAAACTTTTGTGACCGTTGGCAGGAATGTGTGGTCTTGGACCAGCGTATAAGGATCGACAACAATACCAAATTGGATCGAGCTTGACGCCAAGTTGAACTTAGGTTAGTCCAAAATAGTAACTAGAATGAGTGTTGTGAGCGGTTTATTGTGAATTAATGCTTAAAATTTTTAGAATTGTTAATAATGATTGACAAAGAGTTAAAATTTATTATTTCCCAATCTTTACAATTAAAATGGTGTTATAATTGACGTTACTTCAATATGAGTTACATTATTTTATATTATTTATTTAATGAAAAATATATTAATTACGTAATTATCTCATTCGTAAAAATAAAGATAACGTAAATTATAATTTCAAACACCAACATTTATTATTTAAACTTTAAATATGTAGTGATCTACAATAAACCATTTATAAAAGTGGTGGTATATATTAGAATTTACATAGTAACTACTAACCTGTAATTTGATTGTAATTTGACGGCGCCTTCTAGGGTGGGAGAGGCCAATAGGTCTCCCACCGTGGGAAAGTAATATTATCCGTTAGATTGCAATAGATCATCATAGACTTTCTACACTATATAATTTTCCTACCTATCAGTCAACAAAGAATTACATGGTCCCAGGTACAAAAACAAGTAAGAAGATCTGAAGATGGGATGAAATTGCAAAACTAGACACCGCCCCATCTTCGCTTGGCGTCTCCAGCGTGACAGGTTGCCCACAAAAACAAACCTGGTTACTCGAGGGATCTTATCTGCGGCAGCTCACTTGTGCGTCTCTGGATGCGGGGAGGTGGAGTCGGCTCATCACTTATTTCTCACATGTTGTACGTTTGGCCCCATCTGGCCTCTGGTGCACGCTTGGATCGGCGTTCCGGTGGTGGAGTGCGTCTCTCTTCGTGACCATTTCGTTCAGTTCACTTTCTCAGCAGGTGGTTCCCGGGCACGACGCTCATTCCTGCAGCTCATTTGGCTCGCGTGCGTCTGGGTGGTGTGGACGGAGAGAAACCATAGATTGTTTCGTGGCACTGCGAGCACCCTTTATCAGCTTCTGGACAAGATCAAGCTTTTCTCATTTAGGTGGTTGAAGACGACGAATGTTACCTTAGTCTCCAACTGCCACAGCTGGTGGTCTAGTCCTATGCTTTGTTTAGGCTTTGTATGATTTCCTGTGTATCTTTCTCTGTGACTCCTTGTAAACTCTAGCAGTCTTCTTTGCACACCTTGTGCTAGGGAGGCTGTTTCATCTTTATATATATATACATCTCATTTTGGCTTGTTCAAAAAAAAATATTAGAGCACAAAAGGTAAAAACTAAATCTTGAAGATCCATAGTAGCACCGCTTGGGCACCAAACAGAGGGATAAACAGAGGCACAATTATACCAATCCCTCACAAATTTGGTTTCCCATCTATGCCAGATTCATTTTCCCATCAAATTTCTTCTTTCTCTCTTTTTTTGTTTTTGTTTTTCTTTCCATGGGTGTGAAAAAATTTAAAAATTCATTGCAAGCTTATGCACTGTGTTAAAATGACACTGGATCTCAAAGAAAATTGAGAAAAACATTTAGGTGATGATGAAAGCCCTTGAAACAGGAGCATTTGCTGTGTCACATAAACATAATAAAGCAGTTTAATTTGACTTTGAAAGCAAATCGGAAATAAAATCCAAAATAAGATAGCAAAGAAGATGCGAAAAACAAATGGATGAATGAAAATTGAAGAACCAGATGAATATAAGATAAGGAAAAGAGAATAATTTTAGCACTAAAACTAGATGGGCCTTCGTTCATCTTGGTAGTGAAGCTTAAAACAACCACCCTTTCTTCTTCTTCTTCACAGTTTCTGGACTTTTCATTTGAAACAAGGTGGTGGTGATGGGCGTCGCGGAGGCACATAGAAAGAGAGAGAACGAAAAGAGGGAGAAAGAAAATGTATATGGTGTTGCTAGTGTATCATAACATCCGCAGAACCTCACAATCGAACGATTAATAATACTCACCCACGATGGAAGACCTAGTTTACTCTCCCACCCTAAACTTCGCCGTAATTTGACCTCTAATGTAAATGAGTAAAGTGGAAAAGTTAAGATTGTTACTTTTTTTATTATCAATTTTAAGATTCTAATTTAACTAACTCGTAATTTATTATAATACAGTTATAATATATATATATATATATATATATATATATATATATATATATATATATAGGAGGGATCCGTTGACTCCAGGAGTAAGTCTTTCATTGACTTATTCCGCTTAATAACTCGATATCGGCATTATATTTCTTCGATCCAACTGTTGAATTCAAAGATCTCATTGAGTAGATCAACTCCACAAATTTTTATAAAAATTCAAAAAATGTAGTTATGTATTTTAGACTATTGAAATTCAACGGTTTTTTCTAAAAGTTTTTCGTACGTTCAATTGAAGTGTTCATAAAAAGTATTAAACGATTTTGAATTTTTATAAAAATTTGTGGAGTTGATCTACTCAATAAAATATTTGAATTCAACGGTTAGATCGAAGAAATATAATGCCGATATCAAGTTATTAAACGGAGTAAGTCAATGGAGACTTACTCCTAAAGTCAACGGATCCCTCCTCATATATATATATATATATATATATATATATATATATATATATATATATATATATATATATATATATATATTTGATTTATTAACCAAATGATCTATAATGTTCACTTTACTCTATATACGAGGTTCTTGTTTTATTGGAGCCGAATCCGCTAAATGGTGTTCATATATATATATATATATATATTTTTTTTGGTAAGGGTGTTCATATATATATTGATTAGAAATCCAATTCAAAATCACATAATTAACATATTTAATTATATGGTATGTGTGTTATCAGGCCCGGCCTGCACATGTATACGCTGGTGTCGGACCTCTAAAATTGTTAGGCCTCAATTTAAAATTTTGAGGTTTTATAATATTAGTTATATATTATTTGTATTCATAAAATATCAGATGTGTATTAATAGATTAATTTTAAAGCACTAAAATAATAGTTATATATTGTTAATGTTCATAAAACATCATATGAGTATCAATAGATTAGTTATCTATACTCATAAATATCGTTCTACTACATTTAAATTTTAAATTAGGATGTCTGTTTTTGACGTTATATATAATGATAATTATTTTTTTATGTGTTTCTTATGTATAATTTAAATTGAGAATAATTTTTAATAATTTTATATTTTTTATTAGGGCCGATTTTTAATATTTAAACAAAGTCTCCAAATAGTCAGTACGGCCATGTGTGTTATACTATATTGGTAAGTGCATGTATCATACCTTTGAAAATAATTGTGTTTGAAAAATATTAATTTTTGGACTTTTATAAGGATTTTTTCTTACCAATAAAGATGATACAATTTATATGAAAATTGTTGCATATTTTATTCCTTTACATGTGTGCATAAGTTGACATGTATTCCATCTACTATTTTAAATAAAATGACTTAACTTCTTGATTCAAAAAGATATATGTGTATGTATTGTAACTTGTAACTAGATAATCATTTAGTTAATGTTTATGTTAGAGAATAATATCATGAATCATAGCCAATATGAACTTAATTATATGAACTTTTATAAGGATTTTTTCTTACCAATAAAGATGAATATACAATTTATATGAAAATTGTTACATATTTTATTCCTTTATGTTAGAGAATAATATCATGAATCATAGCCAATGTGTATGTATTTAGAGATATATGTGAAAGAAATAAAAAAGCAAAACATATATGAACTTTTCAAAGTAGTATAAAAAATTTACTTATAATTGGATACAAATTTTGTTTCTAAAAAATTAATCACTTAAGAATAGAGCTAGTACTACCAATTAAAAAGGACAAACCAAACATTAGCAAAAAAACAAGAACATAACAAAAGGTTGAATGAAACATTAATGAATCATTTTGTTGGGTTTTTCAACTAGAGTATTCCCATTGAATTGAATAAAATACATTTTCTCCTCCCTTTGTTACCTCTCTTTGTCAATCTTTTGTGATAAGTAAACTTGCTTTAACACTTTAATCAAGCATAATAAGACAGATACCAAACATTTTGAAGTTATATACTTGACGGTGGCTTGTAAATAATAAATCAAGCATAATTGCAGGGCATTTAACAACGGTGGCAAAAGAGTTAAGCAATTAATTGAATGCATCTTGTTGGATTAAATGGAAGCAATGGTTGGCATCTTCTTTTGACTTTCTTCCACTTGTATGGTACTAAAGGAGACAAGAAACCCCTTAATCCGACTTCACACGGACGGATACAATAGAATCTCTCATAATAATAATAATAATAATAATCTCTATTTATAAGAGTTAGTTTGACAAAACACGGGTTTTAAAAAATATATTTTAGTATTAAATTGATTGACAAATTATATTAATTTTACATATTTACATTTACCATTAAGACTAATTCTAATATGGATGGGGACAACAAATGGTCCCATGATGGTCCATGATGAAAACCAAATGTTTACATTTGGATTGATCTTTTCTCCACAATAATATTATGCACCCTCTCCACACAAGTTCTCTTCTTACTCCCATTATCTCTCCTCTGTCACTATCTGTCCCGAGCAATTCTATCATAGGCACAATCCCAAATTAATAATATTTGGACACACACACATCAAAGAAAAATATTTAAAGATAAATTATTAAGTCACATCAACTATCACTAATCAATCCTTTTATATTTAAATTTTAAAAAATTATGTATGTGTGTCCAAATGACAAGTGTTGGGCTTGTGCCCATGTAAGAGTTTCTCATCTGTCCCCTGTTTCTCAGTCATTGTCTTGCAGATTTTTTAACAAAAAAAAATGTCTTCCAGATTTTACCAACTAAAATTAATTTTATTAAATAAAATCTAAACAAATTATTTTATAATAGGATAAATGAAGACATATATTAAACTGATTCAAACTGTGAACCAAATTGCACTGAACCATATTTTAAATTAAATTATTCAATACAGTTTTAAACTGAAACACTTTTTAAATCATTTACAATTTAGTTTATAACCGGTTTAGAATCAGTTTGAATTTACGAACTGGTTTTTATTAAAAAAAACTATTTAATATTTTTTATGTTTTATCAATATTTTCACTTTTAATTAAAAAATAAAATTTTTATTTTTATTTATTAGTAGAAAAATTGATTTTTTCACACATGTCAATGCATAACTTTGACGATTAATATCTTTAATATCTTTTTTTTTTTTTTTTTTTTTTTTTTTTTTGACATCTTTCCATTTTCTCACCAACCCAAAATTTATAATTATTCGCTCAAAAAACGCTCTGACCTCTCACTAGGAAACCACCGCCGCCCTCCTCCCTCAAAATCCAAACGCTGCTTCATCGATGTAGATCTGGTGGTGGTGGTGCTCGTGGTGCTCGTGTTCCATGGAGTCATTACCATTTGGCCGCTTCCTCCCCCAATATCCAAACCCTCCTTTCTCACGAGGTAACTCATGGTTGGTGGAGTGGGGTTTCTCGCTCACACCGCCACGGTTCACACCTTCCTCTCCGGTGAGCTGTTTTGTTCGGTTTCGGCGTCGTCCTTCTCTGCATCGGAGAGATGAAGGTTTCAGGTTGGTGCTCTTTTCACTGCAACCCCTTTTGGGGTAGTCGTAGCAGCTGTCGGCGTGCCCGCGGTTGCCTGTTTCTTCTCACACGTCCAGCGCTGTTGTTCGTGTTGTTCTCATGTTTGGATCGATGGATTTGCTGCTTCAAGCTTTTCTGTGGTTTCTTTCCATGGTGTGCTTGCTCCGGTGGTTCTCTCACCCTCCTTTCCGGCGAGATCAAGTTCTGGTTTTTTTCTCATCTCAGCGCTGGAGGGATGGGTTGTTTATGCTGCTGTTGTTGTTTTCTGCCTCTTTTCTAGCACTGTTTGTTTGCTCTTTGGATTTTGGTTTTCTGGTTTGTTTTCAGATCTGTTGAGATTTGCAGGGACCAAAGCTTTCAATCTGCTTCTGCGATGCTAGAGAATTTGGGAAGGACAATAACTCTCGTTATGGCTAGAATTGGCCTTGTACTCGTTGCTGCTTTAGCGAGTTGTCGGTGGGTGTCTCTGTCTCCGTGTTGGCGGTCAGATTCATTTACCGTGCCCTAAGAGTTAGATTTTTTAGTCTGCCTCTATTGGTTGTTGTAATGGTCGGATCTTTTACACATCGTTTTTTTGCAGTTTGGTTTCGGGTCCCACGTTGGACCTGCTGAATTGTGTTTGATGTGTCTTTGATTGCTTCGCATTCGGATCTTTCACTGGATTTAGTCCGGTTGGATTTACTTTACCCTCTTTGGGTTGTATATACGTTTTTTTATGTGGTTGCTGGGTTAGGTTCTTGCCCCCCCAGCTCTCTTTGTTCTTCCCTTTTTAATTTATGAACTGGTGTTTGCTTAAAAAAAAAAAAAAAATTATATAAAGTTGATATTTTGAAAATATTAATCTAGACGAATCCGACAACATATTATATGCTAATATTTATTTTTATTTATTAGTAGAAAAATTTATGGTTTCACACATGTCAATGCATAACTTTGAAGACTAATATCTTTAATTGCACGATAGTTAAAATAATAAAAATTTGATATTTTGAAAATATTTATCGAGACGAATCCAACAACATGTCAATGCATAACTTTAACAATTAATATTTTAATTGTATGATAGGAAAAATTATAAAAAGTTGATATTTTAAAATATTTATCGAGATGAATCCAACAACATCTTATATGGTAATGTTTACTTTTATTTATTAGTAGAAAAATTGATTGTTTCACACATGTCAATGCATAACTTTGACGATTAATATATTTAATTGTATGTTAATAAAAATTATAAAAAGTTAATATTTGAAAATATTCATCGAGATGAATCCAACAACATCTTATATGCTAATGTTTGTTTTCATTTATTAGTAAAAAAATTGATTGTTTCGTACATGTCAATCCAACAACATTTTCTTATATATTTATTTAAGAAGAAATAATTCATTGGATTTCTAAAACTGAAAATTGGTTTAAAATCCAATTCATATTTAAAAAAGCACTAGAATTGGTTTTTTAAAACACACAGAAAATTGGTTCTATTTAAAAACCGATTTAAAACTAATTATCTAAAACTAAACCGATTTAAATATATAAACTCGTTCTAAATATGTAATCTCTCTCCTCTCTTCCAATAACTTATTCTCATTCTTTGATTCATTTATTTATTTTCCAGTTACCTTTATTCTATTTTCTTTTACTTTATATGAAAAATACAAAATGATCGCCGAGAGTTTATCTCAGTTAGAAGGGATATCGCGTTTTTTATAAGTGCATAGGATTATGATACACTTCAAACACTCAATAAAATCTTATCTTTCTTTTGTCTCATCCTTGTAGGGCCACGTCCTCTCTCTTCAGACACTCTCTCTAACTGTCCCAAATAATATTGATTTTAATACCTCATACCTCACTCATTGGGATTTTTTTTGACAAAGTCCTCGTGTCTAGGTGTGTCAAAATTATCCGTTAATCCGTTATTCATCCAATCAATTTATTAAATTATTAATCCAATCCATCCATTAAGAACAAAATTAGTTAACGGAATAGATTGGATCCATCCATTTAATTAAATGGATTGATCCAATCCATCCACCTAATTTTAAAATCCAACGGATTATTATTTACTATTTTTTGAAAATCCATGGACTATTGTTTATTATTTTTTAAAATTCCAAGGATAGTCACTTTTGTTATTAAAAAAAAACAATTCATACAATATTTGAATAAGATCGGTCTCTCCATTTCCTTATTATATTTTTGGATTTGTATCGAAGAGTAATTTTAAAATATCATTTTTTTATATAATTTTATTATCGTACAATTAAAGATATTATTCGTTAAAGTTATGTATTTGAATTATATCAGAATCTTCATTTATTTATTATAAGATGTTTTTGGATTCGTCTCGAAGAATATTTTCAAAATATCATTTTTTTTTAATTTTTATTATCATACAATTAAATATATTAATCATCAAAATTATGTATTTCAATTAGATCAGAATCTTTATTTTCTTATTATAAGATGTTTTTGGATTCGTATCGAAGAATATTTTTTAAATACCATTTTTTAATAATTTTTATTATCATACAATTAAAGATATTAATCGTTAAAGTTATGTATTTGAATTATATCAAAATCTCTATTTCTTTTTTATAATATGTTTTTGGATTTGTTTCGAAGAATATTTTCAAAATATAATTTTTTATAATTTTTATTATCATACAATTAAAGATAGCAATCGTTAAAGTTATATATTCGAATTACATCCGTATATCCGTTTTCTTATTAAAAGATATTTTTGGATTCGTCTCGAAGAGCATTTTCAAGATGTCATTTTTTTATAATTTTTATTACCATACAATTAAAGATATTAATAGTTAAAGTTATGTATTTGAATTAGATCAAAATCTCTATTTCTATATTATAATATGTTTTTGGATTCGTCTCGAAGAATATTTTCAAGATATCATTTTTTTATAATTTTTATTTTCATATAATTTAAGATATTAATCGTTAAAGTTATATATTTAAATTAGATCAGTATCTCTGTTTTCTTATTATAAGATGCTTTTGGATTCGTCTCAAAAAGTATTTTCAAAATATCATTTTTTATAATATTTATCATCAAAGTTATATATTAAAAGTGAAATTAAACAATAATATTTCAATTAATTTTGTTGGATTGATTGGATATCCATCTATCGGAAAGATGATAATGGATTGATTGGATTGGATTTTATCTCTAATGGATTGATTGGATTGGATTTTTTAATGAAGTTTAATGGATTGTTAATGGATTACTATGATCCATCATTAGTAATCTAATTCAAATTCATCCATTTTGACACCATTAGGTCACTATTATAAATAAAAAAAAGTTAAATTTAAGGTTATTAAAAAATAATGCATTTATTTTATATTATTGACTAAACATATTACTTTTTGAATAAATTAAAAAATAATTTTTTTACTTAAGATAGTGACCGAATGGAGTACTATTTTCGTGTCATTTCTTCTTATTATGATTAAATTTACAAATGTCTCTTTCATTAATAATTTTAATTCTCAAGTCTATTCTTAAATAGTCAATTTGATCCTAAAATATTTTTTCATTAATCAACTTAGTTCATAAAATCATTAACAAAAAAAAGTCTACAGGAGTATTTGTGATTTTTATACATCATGGGATTTGTACACTTCCACATACTAAAATGGCCGTTTGCCCTTTTTTTTTAATCAACACTTGCTAGGAAATTATGAATATTTTGTCATTTTATATTTTTAGATTAAATATATTTTTTGGAATAACTTATTTTTAAACTTATGTAAAACAACTTATGCAAATAAATAATTTTTTATGTATTATTTTAAGTTTGTCAAGGTAGTTTATTAAAAAATAACTTATAAAAATACAATTTTTGTTAGTGAGAATTTAAATATTAACATAAAATCTTATTTATTTGCATAAGTTGTTTTGCATAAACTGAAAAATAGGTTAATCCAAGCGGGTTCTAAGTCTATATGATATCTACTAACGATAAAAGGAGCTACTAAAAAAATAAATTGGTAGTGGGAATGGATTGAACATGTACTTATCCCCAGGTACATGGGTTCGATTCCCACGGAAGGCAAAAACTCCAATAGAGAAGGGGGTTGGAGAAGATCGTGAGGTAGCAGTGCCGGGAACGCCGAAGGCTCGGGCTGTTACATTTACTCTTATACAAAAAATACAAGAGAATTGCATTCCGATGAATATATATTATAATCATTACGGGATAAAGATAATTTGTTTGAACAAATTCAAAAAAAAAACCCTCCAAATTAATTTAATGGGTATATAAATATAAGCGCTATAGCAAATTTTTTTTAAAAAATTGTGATTTATGTATGAAATTCAGAATTTGAACCTTAGACAAAATTCGTTTAATATATTGAACTTTATTATGTGTTGTTGTGTCATGTAATGTTTTGAACGGTACTCACATTTTATACATCAAACGAATGTTAAAACTAAAATTTTAGTCACTAAACTACTAGTACATAAAAAAAAATTATTAAATCAAAATAAATATTAGTATTAGTATTACAATAGAAATTAATTAATTAAGTACACAATAGTTTCACTTATATTTTAAATATATTTTATAATATATTTCTAGATATTTTATTCTAAATAAATTTTCTACTTTAGTATAATATCATATATCATACTTAAATATCAAGAAAAAAAAATCAATAGACATGTGCATTAAAAAATAGTTTTTTTTAAGTAATAGGAAAATTAGTTATCATCATTGATAAATATAAAAAAAACACGGGAAACTATTTATTACTGATACATAAAATAAATTGGATAAAAGTTATTATTTATAATTATAATTTATTATAAATATTATACACGAGACATATGTTTATCGTAAATCATATGTTAAATTTATTAATATTTTGATATCTTCTATATAAAAATTCAAATAATTAGAACATGTAAAATTATATTTTACGAGGGACAATGTGACATATGTTTATGACAAATAAATAAGTTAAATTTATTATCTTTTACATATCTTATAAATTAAAATTAGAATAATTAAAAACATATTAATTAAAATTTATTTTAAAATTAATATGTCACAATAGTTTTAATAAAATAAGGAACTTTTTACCGGAAAAATCGAGAAATTTTTTTCCCGGCGAAAAATCATAAACTTTTTTCGAGAAAAAATTGGGAACTTTTACCAGAAAAATCGAGAACTTTTTTTTCGGAAAAAATCGGAAATTTTTTTTCTTTCCGGAAAAATCGGAAACTTTTTTCGGGAAAAAATCGAGAACTTTTTTCCAGAAAAATCAGAAATTTTTTTCCCGAAAATAATCGGAGACTTTTATCTTTTACATATCTTATAAATAAAAATTAGAATAATTAAAAACATAATAATTAAAATTTATTTTAAAATAAATACGGCACAATAGTTTTAATAAAATCAGGAACTTTTTTTGGGAAAAATCGGAAATTTTTTACCGGAAAAATCGAGAACTTTTTTGTAACACCCCGTTTTTCATAAGCCAAAAAGGGCATTATTTTTTTTTTTCTTTTTCAACTAACACTCAGAGTGCGCATAATAGTTTTATAAATGAACCGGCATTCAAATATACAAGAGACTCATTACAATAGGTGCTTCGACAAGCAAAGTGTATTTCCTGAATAATTACAATCCAAGTCTAAATGCCAAAACAAGTTAGAAATCCTATGCTAACCAAAAAGCACGGTGCACAAAACACACCGGCGCATAGTCTAACTATCCTAGGCTACAGCTCCAACCGCTCACTGGGGCCTGGAACAGCCACCGTCGTCACCACGACCTAACCCATCATCTGGGTGGGATGAGCCCGCAAATGAAAGAAAGGGTCACCACAAAATACAAGTATATATATATATAACCGGTGCGAAAGATGTACACATAACAAATTTCCACGAAACACAAGAGAAAGCTCTTTAACACAAAAGTAATTCCCACCAACGGCTTATATATAAAATGCACACATAGCCTACCAATGCAGACTCTACATGATCGTGACACCAATCACTGGCTGCCACATGCATGGTTTAATTCCGGAATTCAACCTCTCTATAGAAGGCGTAGGTCTCTGGTGGGATAACACCTCCTACTATTGGTGGGATAACACCAGGTAGAGTCACACAAGACAATACCAAAACAATCACGGTGGGATAACACCGGGTGAGTCACACAAGACAACACCAACTCAATAAAATCCAGTTGGATTTGGCGAAGCCACACAGTCAAACGCCCGGTACGTAGGCAAAGTCACACAGACATACACCTAGGCACGCAACTATGAAATGCATGGCATATATTCTCTTCGGCATATACAGGATAGTCACACAAGACAAAATCCTCGCGTAGTCCTATCTGACGCACGCATTCATATATGCTCATGCAAACATTCACATAGCCTAAAGCCTATGCACAAGCATCACAACATACATACATTTTCTCAATCATATGTAAATTGCACACATATTTATAACCACGTTCTCATCAACGAGAATACATAAATACAAACATGCCAAAGCACACAGCCATTGCACACACGGCAAAACAAAGCATTTCATAACCATTTAAAGACAGAAATAAAGTGGAGCCCTTACCTCGACAAGCACTCAACTATCGCACGATCACACAACACTTACTTGCTTCCTAAAACAAGCAAAGTATTCAATCAAAACCATAACCAATCAATCCTTAATGAATTGAACTCTAAAACCCCAACAACCAAAGGTTTTCTAAGGAAAAATCCTTCTTTCGGATACCATACCAAAAACTATCGTATTGATCAACACTTATGAGTTATATGTACTATTGTTAGGACCCAAAACAATTGCCAAAAGTCTTAAATAATTTGAAATGCAAAATGGCCGTTTTCTTGCGTTATAAGTTACGTACTTTCCGAGTACCCGAAAAACTCGTTTCCAATCCCCACCACTTCCATAAATTAATAAAAAGGGATTAGAATGTTAAAAACCAAGTTTGGAAATCAGAATCCAAAATTTTAAGTCTCAGAGCTCGCCCTGGCGAGTTGGTGGCGAGTGGAGGCAGAGAGTACTGGTCTTACTCGCTCTGGAGCTCGCCCTGGCGAGTTGGCAAGACCTGTGACACTCGCCCTGGCGAGTAACCACTCGCCTGGCGAGTTTCAACTGTCATGACAGCAAAAGACAGCAACTCACACCACCTTTTTCCACCCAAGCCTAGTTTGATCCTATTAGTTCCCAACACTTTTTCAAGGCACAAAAGCAAACCATTTTCATAAGCAAGCAACACATTTCCGAAAGCATGTTGGTTGCTTCGAGTGCAAGTTATTTGATTTTCATTTCCAAAATCAAAACCAAATCCAAGCACAAGTTTTATTACGGGCCTCAACCGTCCGGTAATCATTTTCAAACATGTTTTCAGGTAAAAAGAGACACCATATGTCACCATAGTTTTAAACCACTTTGACCCCAAAATACTACCCCAAAAACTCTTAGAAAATATTTTCATAAACCTCAAAATATTTTTCATCGGATTTTCTAAAACAAAACCATACAACGCATTTCCCTTTCGCCCAAAGGTTCAAAGACAACTTTTCTTTTCAAAACCTTACAACATAACCTCATGTAATTGATCAATACATAATCAAACCAAAACCCTAACTTTTCTCATGAGATTTTCACCAACTCATGGAAAACAAACATAACAAGGCCTACACATGCTTCTCTAGACCTCATGAACAACATTCATGAAACAAAAACTAGCAAGAACAACCTTTCTCACTAAACCCTCTTAAGAACATAAACCTAAAAACCTCACAACTCTAAAAACCTACCAACCTAGGAGATAAGAAGAGAGGGTTACCTTTAGAAAGTGATTCTCTACAACTTTCTTCAAAGCTCCAAAGCTTGAAATGGAGTGAAATGGTGAAGAATGGAAAATTTAGTGAAGGTTGGAAATAGTAATGGAGTTCCACGTGAAAGAGAGAAAGAATGGATATGTTTGGTGATGTTTTTCTAAGTCCACAATGAGCAAACCTCCTTACTATGCTAAAGCTCTTGCTAGCTCATGGCCATTGGATCAAAAACACAATGCCAAGACAAAACCCTAGCCATTGGATCAAACCAAACCAAATCCACTTGAGGTAAAACTCAAAACCTCATAGAAACACTCACACGTTCAGTTCTCGCGCGCCGCGACGAACGAAACTCACCAAAACACAAAACCTACGGAAAGAACGTCTAACGTTTAACATCTCAAAAACTTATCGCCGAGTCTTTTTCCGCGACTGTAATTTTCTTCCATACCTCAGAAAATTATTCTCAGGACATATCCTAACTCGCGCAGATATATGAAACTCCCATCCGAAACCTCACTTAAAACAGACACAGTAAGATTTTCCATCCGCGGGTAAAATCCTACTCGTTTTTCCAAAAACAAGAATAATCCAAAACTCGTTATTCTGAAACCACAAATAACTTCTTATTCAAGTAACAGGATCACCAGACAAAAGTCTGTACAAAAACAGTGCACGAGCACGAAACAGGCTCAATTACAGCAAAAGCTAATAATTACACGATGTTTCATCACACGAACACATCGAAACCCTAATATTCCTTAAACCAACTATACAATGAAATCTTGGGTCTTACAATACTACCCCCCTAAAAGAAGTTTCGTCCTCGAAACTTAGACACCGTCAAACAAACTGGGGTATAATTCCTTCATCTTACTCTCGAGCTCCCAGGTGGTATCTCCTGTAGCTTCGTTCCATATCACCTTCACCAAAGGTATCTCTTTCGTCCTCAGACGTTTCATCTTCCTATCCGCAATCTTGATCGGCGGAACCTCGAATGACAAATTATCCCTCAACTGGATGTCATCTGGTGTGATCACATGTGATGGATCCGGTGTATATTTCCGCAATTGCGACACATGGAACACGTCATGAATCAAAGATAGTACCGGTGGCAACGCGATCCGATATGCTACCTTCCCAATCCGCTCCGTAATCTGATAAGGCCCTATAAACTTCGGAGTCAACTTTTTCGCTTTCAAAGCCCTTCCAACCCCCGTTGTTGGAGTAACACGGAGAAATACATGATCTCCCTCCGCAAATTCTAAAGGCCTCCGACGCCTATCCGCATAACTTTTCTGTCGATCTTGAGCAACCTTCATCATTGCCCTTATCTTTCGGACCTTGTCCGTCGTCTGTTGTACCATTTCCGGTCCTACTATCATATTCTCCCCATCTTGGTACCAACACAAAGGAGTCTGACATCTTCTCCCATACAAAGCCTCGTATGGTGCCATTCCAATACTCGCGTGGAAACTGTTGTTGTATGTGAATTCTATCAAAGGTAATACATCATCCCAACTTCCACGATCATCCAATACACAAGCTCTCAACAAATCTTCCAAAGATTGATTTGTTCTCTCGGTCTGCCCATCGGTCTGGGGATGGTAGGCAGAACTCAACCTCAGTTTCGTCCCCAACGCCTCATGCAAAGTCTTCCAAAAGTGTGAAGTAAACTTTGGGTCTCGATCCGACACTATACTTGACGGAATCCCATGTAACCTCACAATCTCAGCAATGTAAATATCGGTCAACTTTGCTGCTGTATCCGTAGTTCTTACCGGTAGAAAATGAGCGGACTTTGTCAAACGATCCACTATCACCCAAATGGAATCATGCTTCCTCCTGGTCTTAGGTAAACCAGTGATGAAATCCATAGAAATGCTATCCCACTTCCACTCGGGGATATCTAACGACTGCAGCATCCCTGCTGGTCTCTGATGCTCAACCTTCGCCTTCTGACAAGTCAGACACGACGCCACATACTCAGCCACATCCTTTTTCATACCTGGCCACCAGAAATCATGCCTCAGGTCTTGATACATCTTTGTTGCTCCGGGATGTATACTAAGTTTACTCTTGTGTGCCTCCCCTAGAATAGTGTTTCTCAAGTCCGTAACTTCAGGTACACACACTCTCCCTTGACACCTCAAAATGTTGTCCGATCCCACCTTGAAATCTCGGTTGGTTCCTCGAACAATCAAAACCCTTTTCTCCATAAGAAACTTGTCATCTTGACAATTAGCAATATCCTCCAACAAACCATTTGAGATGGTAATCATACCCAGTCTCATATTCCCTAAAGCAAACTCTACTTCCAGGTGCAAGTCACGAAACTCTCTCAACAACTCTTGTTGACTAGCCATTTGTGCCGAACAAACCGACACACTCTTCCTACTCAAAGCATCGGCTACCACATTAGCCTTTCCAGGATGGTATTCTAACGTGAAATCAAAATCTTTCAAAGTTTCCATCCACCTCCTCTGTCTCATATTCAACTCCTTCTGGTCGAACAGATACTTGAGGCTTTTATGGTCACTAAACACAACAAAAGTGCAACCATAAAGATGATGTCTCCAAATCTTCAATGCAAAAACAACGGCCGCAAGCTCTAAATCGTGCGTAGGGTAATTCTTTTCATGCACTTTCAGTTGCCTTGACGCATAAGCCACTGCTCTCTTGTGTTGCATCAACACACAACCCAACCCTTGATGAGAAGCATCACAATAAACCTCATACGGTTCCTCCGACTGTGGTAACATCAAGACTGGTGAAGTCGTCAACCGTTCTTTCAACAACTGAAAACTCAACTCACACTTCTCTGTCCAAGCAAAAGGTTGATCTTTTCGCGTAAGTTGTGTCATCGGTGCCACAATCTTAGCAAATCCTTCTATAAACCTTCGGTAATAACCGGCCAAACCCACAAAACTCCTCACATCCGTCACTGTTTGAGGTTGCTTCCATGAGAGTACCGTATCAATCTTGGCTGGATCCACGGCTATTCCCTCTTTTGATATAACATGGCCAAGGAAATTTACCTCCTCCAACCAAAAGTCACACTTTGACGGGTTCGCATACAGCTTACTTTCCCGTAAAATCTGTAAAACTAGACGAAGATGCTCTATATGTTCCTCTTCACTCTTCGAATACACCAGGATATCATCAATGAACACCACCACAAACTTGTCCAAAAATGAGTGGAATATCCGATTCATGTAGGCCATAAAGATAGCCGGTGCATTCGTCACTCCAAATGGCATCACTAAGAACTCATAATGCCCATACCGCGTCCTAAACGCCGTTTTCTGAATATCCTCATCTATCCCATCCCTAAAGAAGCGGAAGAAACGGGATAGTGATTCAAACTTCTTGGCATATGTTTCAACATTCATGCCCCCCTGACGCAACCTCAGGAATTCCTCCCCATACCTTTCCCTTGCAGTCTCGGGAAAGTACTTGGCTAAAAACCTCCTCTTGAAGTTCTCCCAATTCAATTCTTCATGGCCGTTCTCCATGATAATACGGGTGTTCCTCCACCAATACTCAGAACCTCCCAATAACTGATAGGTAGCTAAGACTACCTTCTCCCCTTCTGGACAGTGAATTGCCCCGAAAATCCTCTCCACAGATTGGAGCCACAAATCCGCAGTTTCCGGACCTCCCTCCCCATTAAACTTTGGAGGGGTCTGGTGGTTGAAATTTGAAAGAAGTCTAGAACCAGCAGCAAGTATTTCCCGTTCGCGCTTTTCCAGATCCCTTTGCGCCTTAGCATGGCTCTGAGCAGTCACCGCCGCTGCCATTGTATGCATGGCATAAGCCATCTGATTCACATCCACATTGTCCGCCATAGGTACAGTAGGTGCCCTTCTTGGAGGCATTCGATTTCTGCACAATACCAATTCTGATTAGATCCTTAGTCACACAATTCTGAATCCTAACAGAATATCTCACTCCACGGATTACTAACTCGGAACCCGACATAGAACAAACACTAGAACTAACTCCACACTAGTTACGTTCTAACCGACTCTGGACTAACGACTCAAGTATACACTTTCCCTTTGAAGATTTAAAGCCGGGCTCTGATACCAAATTGTAACACCCCGTTTTTCATAAGCCAAAAAGGGCATTATTTTTTTTTTTTTCTTTTTCAACTAACACTCAGAGTGCGCATAATAGTTTTATAAATGAACCGGCATTCAAATATACAAGAGACTCATTACAATAGGTGCTTCGACAAGCAAAGTGTATTTCCTGAATAATTACAATCCAAGTCTAAATGCCAAAACAAGTTAGAAATCCTATGCTAACCAAAAAGCACGGTGCACAAAACACACCGGCGCATAGTCTAACTATCCTAGGCTACAGCTCCAACCGCTCACTGGGGCCTGGAACAGCCACCGTCGTCACCACGACCTAACCCATCATCTGGGTGGGATGAGCCCGCAAATGAAAGAAAGGGTCACCACAAAATACAAGTATATATATATATAACCGGTGCGAAAGATGTACACATAACAAATTTCCACGAAACACAAGAGAAAGCTCTTTAACACAAAAGTAATTCCCACCAACGGCTTATATATAAAATGCACACATAGCCTACCAATGCAGACTCTACATGATCGTGACACCAATCACTGGCTGCCACATGCATGGTTTAATTCCGGAATTCAACCTCTCTATAGAAGGCGTAGGTCTCTGGTGGGATAACACCTCCTACTATTGGTGGGATAACACCAGGTAGAGTCACACAAGACAATACCAAAACAATCACGGTGGGATAACACCGGGTGAGTCACACAAGACAACACCAACTCAATAAAATCCAGTTGGATTTGGCGAAGCCACACAGTCAAACGCCCGGTACGTAGGCAAAGTCACACAGACATACACCTAGGCACGCAACTATGAAATGCATGGCATATATTCTCTTCGGCATATACAGGATAGTCACACAAGACAAAATCCTCGCGTAGTCCTATCTGACGCACGCATTCATATATGCTCATGCAAACATTCACATAGCCTAAAGCCTATGCACAAGCATCACAACATACATACATTTTCTCAATCATATGTAAATTGCACACATATTTATAACCACGTTCTCATCAACGAGAATACATAAATACAAACATGCCAAAGCACACAGCCATTGCACACACGGCAAAACAAAGCATTTCATAACCATTTAAAGACAGAAATAAAGTGGAGCCCTTACCTCGACAAGCACTCAACTATCGCACGATCACACAACACTTACTTGCTTCCTAAAACAAGCAAAGTATTCAATCAAAACCATAACCAATCAATCCTTAATGAATTGAACTCTAAAACCCCAACAACCAAAGGTTTTCTAAGGAAAAATCCTTCTTTCGGATACCATACCAAAAACTATCGTATTGATCAACACTTATGAGTTATATGTACTATTGTTAGGACCCAAAACAATTGCCAAAAGTCTTAAATAATTTGAAATGCAAAATGGCCGTTTTCTTGCGTTATAAGTTACGTACTTTCCGAGTACCCGAAAAACTCGTTTCCAATCCCCACCACTTCCATAAATTAATAAAAAGGGATTAGAATGTTAAAAACCAAGTTTGGAAATCAGAATCCAAAATTTTAAGTCTCAGAGCTCGCCCTGGCGAGTTGGTGGCGAGTGAAGGCAGAGAGTACTGGTCTTACTCGCTCTGGAGCTCGCCCTGGCGAGTTGGCAAGACCTGTGACACTCGCCCTGGCGAGTAACCACTCGCCTGGCGAGTTTCAACTGTCATGACAGCAAAAGACAGCAACTCACACCACCTTTTTCCACCCAAGCCTAGTTTGATCCTATTAGTTCCCAACACTTTTTCAAGGCACAAAAGCAAACCATTTTCATAAGCAAGCAACACATTTCCGAAAGCATGTTGGTTGCTTCGAGTGCAAGTTATTTGATTTTCATTTCCAAAATCAAAACCAAATCCAAGCACAAGTTTTATTACGGGCCTCAACCGTCCGGTAATCATTTTCAAACATGTTTTCAGGTAAAAAGAGACACCATATGTCACCATAGTTTTAAACCACTTTGACCCCAAAATACTACCCCAAAAACTCTTAGAAAATATTTTCATAAACCTCAAAATATTTTTCATCGGATTTTCTAAAACAAAACCATACAACGCATTTCCCTTTCGCCCAAAGGTTCAAAGACAACTTTTCTTTTCAAAACCTTACAACATAACCTCATGTAATTGATCAATACATAATCAAACCAAAACCCTAACTTTTCTCATGAGATTTTCACCAACTCATGGAAAACAAACATAACAAGGCCTACACATGCTTCTCTAGACCTCATGAACAACATTCATGAAACAAAAACTAGCAAGAACAACCTTTCTCACTAAACCCTCTTAAGAACATAAACCTAAAAACCTCACAACTCTAAAAACCTACCAACCTAGGAGATAAGAAGAGAGGGTTACCTTTAGAAAGTGATTCTCTACAACTTTCTTCAAAGCTCCAAAGCTTGAAATGGAGTGAAATGGTGAAGAATGGAAAATTTAGTGAAGGTTGGAAATAGTAATGGAGTTCCACGTGAAAGAGAGAAAGAATGGATATGTTTGGTGATGTTTTTCTAAGTCCACAATGAGCAAACCTCCTTACTATGCTAAAGCTCTTGCTAGCTCATGGCCATTGGATCAAAAACACAATGCCAAGACAAAACCCTAGCCATTGGATCAAACCAAACCAAATCCACTTGAGGTAAAACTCAAAACCTCATAGAAACACTCACACGTTCAGTTCTCGCGCGCCGCGACGAACGAAACTCACCAAAACACAAAACCTACGGAAAGAACGTCTAACGTTTAACATCTCAAAAACTTATCGCCGAGTCTTTTTCCGCGACTGTAATTTTCTTCCATACCTCAGAAAATTATTCTCAGGACATATCCTAACTCGCGCAGATATATGAAACTCCCATCCGAAACCTCACTTAAAACAGACACAGTAAGATTTTCCATCCGCGGGTAAAATCCTACTCGTTTTTCCAAAAACAAGAATAATCCAAAACTCGTTATTCTGAAACCACAAATAACTTCTTATTCAAGTAACAGGATCACCAGACAAAAGTCTGTACAAAAACAGTGCACGAGCACGAAACAGGCTCAATTACAGCAAAAGCTAATAATTACACGATGTTTCATCACACGAACACATCGAAACCCTAATATTCCTTAAACCAACTATACAATGAAATCTTGGGTCTTACATTTTTTTCCCGGTGAAAAATCGGAAACTTTTTACCGGAAAAATCGAGAAATTTTTTTATGGAAAAAATCGGAAACTTTTTTCGGAAAAAAATCAGAAACTTTTTTCCGAAAAAATCGAGAACTTTTTTTCCGGAAAAATCAAAAAAAAAATTTTCCCCAAAAAAATCGGAGACTTTTATCTTTTACATATCTTATAAATAAAAATTAGAATAATTAAAAACATATTAATTAAAATTTATTTTAAAATAAATACGGCACAATAGTTTTAATAAAATCGGAAACTTTTTATCGGAAAAATCGAGAACTTTGTTTCCCTGCAAAAAATTGGAAAAAAAATTTCGGGAAAAAATGGGAACTTTTTACCGGAAAAATTGAGAACTTTTTTTCGGGAAAAATCAAGAACTTTTTTTTTCGGAAAAATCAGAATAAAAATTTCCCGAAAAAAATCGGAGACTTTTTTCGGGAAAAAATCGGAAACTTTTTTCGGGAAAAATCAAGAACTTTTTTTTCCGGAAAAATAAGAAAAAAATCGGAGACTTTTTTCGGGAAAAAATCGGAAACTTTTTTCCCGACAAAAAATCAAAAACTTTTTTCGGGAAAAAATCGAAAACTTTTTTCCGAAAAAATCGAGAACTTTTATTTTTTCGAAAAAAACCAAAACTTTTATTCCGGTAAAATTGAATAAAAAAAAGAGCTTAAATAATTTGACTAATATGGAGGTAGGAGGAATAATTTGATGTGTATAGTGTACCATATGACTATAAGATCTAGGTTCATCTAACCATTAGAAATATTTCTCCATCATGGTCCATCATGGGACCATATGTCTCAATGGTCCATGGTAGCATCCGCCTTACAATTAATTGTAGTATTTTGTATCAAACAAAAAAGAATTTAATGCTATTAAAAAAACTATGGAAAGTAAATAAGAGTAAGTTTGGAGGAAAAAAAATAATTAATGTCATTGACAATCGTAAAATGATCTTATAAAAAGGGACAACTTTTTTATGAAAGTGGCTCTTATATAAAGGGACGGAGGAAGTAATAATAATAATAATAATAATAATAATAATAATTTTTGCTAAAGGGTACCTGACTCCATTGTTTTATATATATATATCATTTTACCTATTCAAAAAATAATAATAGTAATAATAATAATAATAATAATACTCATAGTATTTTTTTAGTTCTTAACCTTTTGTTTTTAGAGTTAAATCGGACGACAAATAATGCTTAATTAAATAATATTTCAACTAAATTTAAATTTAGATTCTCCGTAATAATTTATAATTAACAAATGTTTATTAACTATATTAGTCTAACAACTTGGTTACTCTCTTAATGGAGTATATGTTGGGAAAAACCGTGAGGCGGCAGCCACGGGGATTATCCACATTGAATTTAAGAATAATTTCAAAAGTGAATTGGACATCACACTTTAACCCAAAACCTTAAGGCGTTAAATTTATGGGTACTCTCACTTATAAAGTGTTCAACCTCCACCATTCTAAGCAATGTGAGATTTATTTACTCACATTTGCCACAACAATCCCCCCTTAAGTGTGAATATATCCACTCTTGGATATGCTTCCCCTCAAGCGGAAGCTTTCTTCATGCATACACTTGTACCGCCATTGCCGCTTCTCAACGGGACACGCCGCCTGACCACCTTTGTCAGGAAGACTTTCGATACAAGGAGTCGGTCGAACACTTTGTCGAACCATCGACTTTGTTGGGTAAAACCGTGAGGGGGTAGCCACGGGGGATCATCCACATTGAGTTTAAAAACAACTTCATAAGTGAATTGGACACTACACTTTAACCCAAAACCTTAAGGCGCGTTAAGTTTATGAGTACTCTTACTTATAAAATGTTCACCCTCCACCATTCTAATTATGCAATGTGAGACTTACTCACTCACACTTACCACAACAGTATATTAGTATTATTTTTGATATTATTTATAAAAGAATAAAACATCGTATATTTTCACCTCAAATATTGGAAAATATCAACTTATCTTAATACTGTAATTACAAAAAATATTCTTTAAAATTTGATCTTTTTTTTTTAGAAGACGTGAGGATGAAAACTCCACCAGTAACACCAATTTGTCTAATGTTGAGCATTTTTTAACGGCAGGTCCTGGCAGCCAGGCCTGCCGGGACCAATGAAGATCCTTAGTTGGAATTGCCGGGGATTGAGCACTCCGAGTGCAATTCCAAACCTCAGAAACATTGCTCAAAGTCACCAGCCCGATATTTTGTTTCTTTCTGAAACACTGTCTAAGTCTCAAACTATGGAACGTATTCGTGTTAGATTAAATTTTCAGTCCTGCCTATCAATTGAAGTTGAAGGACGTAGTGGAAGTTTGTCGGTAATGTGGAAGGATACTATCCAATGTAGAGTAGTGAATTACTCTAGAAACTTTATTAATATAATTGTGAAGGAGAAGGAGGAAGAAGAATGGCGGTTGACTTGCTACTATGGTTACCCGGAAAGAGGGAGGCGTAGACAAGCGTGGGAACTCTTACATGAACTTCGAGACATGTCGGACTTGCCGTGGTGTATTATAGGGGATTTTAACGACTTGCTTTCACAGGAGGACAAGAAAGGTGCTCACCCTCACCCGAACTGGTTATGCAATGGCTTCCGTTCAACAGTTAGTGCGTGTGATCTAACTGATATCCGTCTTGATGGGTATTGTAACACCCGTATTTAAATAAATAGGATTTTAATATGTTTATTTGTCTATTTACTTAATTACTTGAATAAATGTGTTTCTTGATTTTTATCAATAGTTATGCATTAGCTAATTGAAGGGTATTCTGGTAATTCCCTAGGATCATTAATTCTATTTGTAACCTTTTATTTAGGATTAGATGAATTAATTGGTTAATTGTGAGAAGTAGTAGAATAGTGGCTTATGTTACTTACTAGGATATTAATGAATTGGACTTATGGTGAGTGAGTGGGCTAAGCCCAATAGAAGATGATAAGATAGAAGGGTATAAGTGGTAATTTAATTACCATTAGGTTAAGATAAGAATAATAGAAAGATATAAATCATAAGATAGAAAGAAAGAAAGGAGGTAGAAAGAGAATAGAGAGAAAGAGACATTTTCTTGAAGAAGAAGAAAGAGCAAGAGGAAGAGCTAGAAGATTGAAGGACTAGAGAAATCAGATTTCTTAAGGTATGAGAGTAGTTTAGTTTCTCAAGAGTGATTAAGAGAGGGGGAGAAAGTCTTACTCTCTCCAACCCAATCCTTTCTCACTCTTTTCTTTGGGTTTGGGTTTGATTCTTAAAAATGAATGATTTTTATGTTATGGATAGATTACTCAAATGATTTGATGAAAGAAAAACTATAACTTTGGGTTCAATCATGGGAATTGTGTAGATGTTTGTAAGAAAATTATGTGTTGATATGAGTTTTTGAAGTGTTATGCAAAAATCTATGGATTTTCATTACTTGATGCTTAATCATGTTTTAGACTCTACTTTCATGTTGTATTTGATCATAAACACTTAAAGCTGGAACCTTTAATCTTTGGAAACAAGAAAAATGATACTTTTATGGGTTGTGGTATGAAAATCGCGAAAGGGATGAATTTCTGGGCAATTTCGCGCACGCGAGGACCCTGTCCCGCGCACGCGAAATTGGCAGAAGCACATCTCCTTTCCTTTGTCCTCTTCGCGCACGCGATTCGAATTGTCGCGCACGCTAGGCAAGTTTCGCGCACGCGAATCATGATTTCGCCTGCGCGAAAGTCAACGCTTTTCTACATATATAATTTTGACTTTTCTCTCCTTTCGATCTTGGCTTGAAACATGTCTTAATTATGGTCTTTTGATTATAGAATGGCATGATAGCTTATATACGAATGACTTATTGGAAATAACATGATTGAGTGCTTAAGCTAGTATTGAATCATGAATGAGTAATTGTGATAATGTACTTGAGGTTGAAGTGCTTAATTATGATATCCTTTTGAAATGAATTTGATTATGTTCATGAGTTAATGATTACATTCATGCATTCATTTATGCATGATGAGCAGGTGTTTTAGTGAGGTGACTAAAACACGGAATATTTTGACAAGGTGGTTAAAATATAGTTAGAATAAGTTTTCTAACGAAATGACAAGGTACCTTCATACATTAGAGGAATGCTAGGGAGCATTCATGAACTTCTTGCATTAGTTTGCATTAGGAGATGAAGTTGATTATCTATGTGTGATAATTTGGTAAATGACATTCTTGGTTATGCATTGATTTGTTATATGTCATTGATATATGGATTGATTTTATTAATTAATAAGGTTGTATTGTATTAATGTTAATTGATACTTGAGCTATATACAACTAGTGAATGAGATAGCTTATATGATATGATTATTGCATTTCTTTATCTATTTAATATGAATGTATAGTGTTCGACACACTTGCATTATTTTGCGGGATTCTTTACTAACTCTCTGTTTTGTGTAAATGATGAACCTTTGGGGGTTCAGGTGTGCAGGATGAGGAGTTAGCGTCGACGGATTAGCGTTGTCTGCGCTTGTGTTTGCTACTGGTGAGGAGACAAGCTTTATGCTTCTCCTAGTTAACCTTAGTTCTAGTTGGTTTGTAATAAGTAGGTGCTCTGATATTTGTAACATCGAGTCGGGTAGACGTTTTTCCTTATTCGAATGTTTTGAGCATGGATTATTCTTATGGATGTTTGAACTATGCTACTTATTACATCCATGTTGATTACATGGATAACTTGATACTTATTTATCTATTTTGTTAGAAATTAAGTTGATGTATGATGATTATGTCTTAAGATGCATGAATATAATTTGGATATCCATTAATATATATATATATATATATATATATATATATATATATATATGATGCATGCATGAATAAATGGTATTAGATTGTACACCTTGATTCTATATGTTTTCATTAATTTAAAGTTAAGTAATTGTTATATATGGGTTAGGGTGTTACAGGTATCCTTATACTTGGTCAAAAAGTAGAGGCTCTCCAAGTTTTGTAGAAGAACACCTAGATAGAGCAATGGCAAATTCGAAGTGGATGTCGAGTTATCCAGATGTCACGCTACTTAACCTTCTTACTTCACATTCCGATCACAGTCCCATTTTACTTCAAAACTCTAGACTTACTACTTACAGAAGGAATTTTTCTTTTTGGTTTGAAAATCATTGGTTGAAGGAGGAGGACGTGGAGGAGGTGGTGGTGGACGGATGGGGTCGGGAGAGAGGCGTTGATATCATACACATGACTTCTAGATCCGTAGATAAACTCAAGGGGTGGGGGAGGAGAAAGAGGATGAAGTTCAAGCAGGAGATTCTAGAGTATGGTGAGGAGATGGAAAGATTACGGGGTAGTCATGATATTCGCAATTCAGGTCGCTACAAGGAGATTCAAGAGAAACATGCTAGATTGCTAGTACAAGAAGAAGAATATTGGAGGCAAAGGGCTAAGATGCATTGGTTAAAAGAAGGTGATATGAATACAAAATTCTTTCATATGTCCGCATCTTCAAGGCAAAGAGCTAAGAGAATAGAGAAGCTTGTAAATGAGGAGAATGTCGCTGTAACATCTCAACCGGAACTTTGTGAGGTAGCTTTGAACTATTTTAATAATTTGTTGAAAGCTAACTCTTCTGTGCATGAACCAATTCTTGAGCTAGTTAATCCTATAATAACTCAAGAAGATAATGATATGTTGTTGTTGCCTATTTCTAAAGAAGAATTGAAGGACGCTTTGTTTCAGATGCACCCAGATAAAGCCCCAGGTCCTGATGGTTTTAATCCAGCATTTTATCAACATTTTTGGGAGTTATGTGGTAATGATATTTTTGACGCAGTGAAAGAATGGCTGGACCGAGGGTATTTTCCTTCTTCTTTAAATGAAACCAACATTTGTTTAATTCCTAAGTGTGAGAATCCTTCTTACATGAAGGATTTGAGACTCATCTCGCTTTGTAATGTCTTATATAAAGTGGTTTCTAAAATGTTGGCTAATAGATTGAGGGGTTGTATTAATAAATGTGTTTCCGAGGAGCAGTCAGCGTTTATTGAGGGAAGGTCGATTTTGGACAATGCCCTTATTGCAATTGAGATTATCCATGCGCTAAAAAGAAAGACCCGTGGTTCAAAGGGTGAGTTGTCTTTGAAAATTGATATTAGTAAGGCTTATGACAAAGTAGATTGGGGTTTCATGCGTGGTATGCTTCAAAAGTTGGGTTTTGCTGAAAAGTGGATTCATTGGATGATGCTATGCGTTAGTTCTGTTACCTATACAGCTTTGGTGAATTTTGATAAAGTTGGTCCTATTTACCCAGGAAGAGGACTAAGGCAGGGAGACCCACTCTCACCTTATCTCTTCATCCTTGTCACCAAAGGATTATCTTTGCTTATCAAAAAATCAATAGCGAGAGGAGACTTACATGACGTAAAAGTTTGTCGAGGGGCACCGGTGGTGTCCCACCTCCTTTTTGCTGACGATTGCTTCTTATTTTGCAGGTCCACTTTAGAGGAAACAAATCACTTGATGAGTATACTTAAAACGTATGAAGCGGCGACCAGACAAGAAATTAACTTGACCAAATCTGAGGTTTTCTTCAGCAGGAACTTGAGTCTAGCAACCCAGGAGGATCTTTCTAGGATTATGGAAGTTAGACATGTACTCGGAACTGGTAACTATCTTGGTCTACCTTCTTTGATTGGTAGGAAAAAAGAGAGATGTGTTTGCTTTTATTAAGGATCGAATTTGGAAGCGTATAAATTCTTGGAGAGGAAGAGCTTTGTCTAGAGCAAGGAAGGAGATTATGATAAAGTCGGTTTTACAAGCGATACCCTCTTATATCATGAGTGTCTATCTTTTACCAGAATCCATAATCAGTGATATTGAGAGGATGATGAATTCCTTTTGGTGGGGAGGTGGAGCAAATAATAAAGGTATTCGGTGGCTTGCTTGGGATCGATTGTCATATGGAAAGAGTCAAGGTGGTATGGGTTTCCGTGACCTTCACAATTTTAATTTGGCGTTGATTGCGAAACAAGGTTGGAATATCATGACTAAACCTCACTCTTTAGTGGCAAAAATCTACAAAGCGAGGTACTTTCCAAATTCCTCTTATTTTAATTCTAAACTTGGCCATAATCCAAGCTATGCTTGGAGAGGCATTTGGAAAGCTAGACAAATCCTTATACATGGTTGTAGGTGGAGTATTGGAAGTGGTAGTGGAATTAAAGTTATGGGAGAACCATGGTTGAGAGCTAAAGAAGGAGCTTGGCTACCTTCACCTCAATCACAAGGTGTGCATAGTCTTACTTTAAATGAACTCATGGTGCCTAACATGAAATTGTGGGATAAAATAAAAATTGAATCTATTTTTCCTTTGAATGTTGCTAATCTTATCTTGGAGACCCCCTTGTTTGCTATGGTGGAGGAGGATAAGTTGTTATGGATGGACAGTCCCTATGGTAATTACAATGTAAAGAGTGGGTATAAATTGTTGTGTAATATTTCAGGAAAGTTGCAGGGTGCTGACACACGCGATGATTGGGCAAGTCTTTGGAAGATTCATGCTCCTTCAAAGGCAAAGAACTTATTGTGGCGGATTTGTAAAGGGTGTCTACCTACACGTGCAAGGTTGCAAGAGCGACATGTTCCTTATCCGGTAGCTTGTCCATTATGCGATCATTTGACGGAAGACGATTGGCATGTTGTTTGTGATTGTAACGTCAGCGTGCAGGCAAGACAAGCGGCTGGTATAGATATGCAGTTATGGCCTCGATTTCAAAATGCAAGCAGCGCAAGGGATTTAATTTTTGATATATGTTCGCATGAAGATAAAGATACAGCTGGTATGTTCGCCATGGTTGTGTGGACATTGTGGAATAATCGTAATAATAAGGTTTGGAACGACACAAATGATCCAGGATGCAATCTAGGCTTCAAAGCGCGACATTTATGGGAGGATTGGTATGCTGTTCAGCATGTGCAGCATGATGCAGGAGGCTTAAATCAGAACTAGCAGGCATTAGCTTGGCAAAAACCGATCCTAGGGTGGTATAAATGTAATGTGGATGCTGGCTTTCATCGAGAAATTAATAAGACTAGTACCAGTTGGTGTTTACGTGATCATCAAGGGCGATTTGTTATGGCGGTGTTAGCCCATATTTTTACTAAGTAAAAATATGTTCTAAATGGATAATTAAAATAATTATGTTTAAATATATAATTATTTTAAAAGTCATTAAATATATTTGGTTTTCAGAGCCAATGAATTTAATGATCAATCATGCATGAACATATAATAAATGTTCTATTATTGAACATTTCTCTTTAAATTTGCGTATTCTTCAGGGTCCTTTCGATTTGGTCGAAGTGTTAGTAGGGTCGAAGCACCCAGTAGTGCAAGATTGAATTGTGGACTTAGCGAAATATTCAAAGAAAAGAGTTATCATTTCGACTTCGATGGATACAACGGCTAATTCAGAAGATAAGAAAGGATTCAAATTCAAAATACGTGTCAAAGACACGCGTCCTCTCTGTAGTTATTTAGGCGTTATTAGCAGTTAGGAATTAGTGTCTATAAATAGTTTAGTTCTATGATCGAAATAGGGGTCACAATCATTATACAAACTCCTTATAAAACTCAAAGTACCCATGCTAACGAGATAAACGAGTTCGAAAGGGAAAATGTATGTTCTGTGTACCATTTCTTTTTCTGTAAACATTTACATTTGAATGCAAATTTACAGTTCTTTTATTTCTATCCCCATTTAATCTTTATTTCGACTCTTTCTTCCATTCTGTTTATTCATTAGAATAAACATTCTTTCTTGTATTTCAAGTAACACATAAAACAAAACAATACTTTGTGAACATAAGAACAATAATGAATATCATTGTTTACTGTGAAATTTGGTAAACAACGCTAGTTTGATTATTACAAGAGAGACCAACTAGTAAATCTCGGGACATAGTGCTTTTGTTTATATTTTCAAAGTAAATGATGTTCATTGTTGTTCTTATGTTGATAAAGTGTTGTTTTTATGTTTTAGTAACTTGAAATGCAAGAAAGAATGTTTATCCAATTGAATAAACAGAAGGAAAGAAAGAGTCGAAAGTAAAAGATAATTGGATTGAAGAAAGATTAAAGAAAAACTGTAAATTGCATTCAAATGTAAATGATTACAGAATAAAATGGTTCACATTACATACATTTTCCTTCGAACACTCGTTTCTCGCTTTGACATGGGTACTTAGAGTTTTTCTAAGGATTTTGTATAATGATTGTGACCCTTTTTCCGATCACATAACTAGGCTATTTATAGACACTAATCTAACTGCTACTAACGCCTAAATAACTACAGATAGGACGCGTGTCTTGACACGTATTTTGAATTTGAATCCTTTCTTATCTTTTGAGTTAACCGTTGTTTCCATCGAAGTCGAAGTAACCATGCTCTCTTTTGAATATTTCGCTAAGTCCATAAATTACTTTTACCCACTGGATGCTTCGACCCTAATGACACTTCGACCAAATTGAAAGGATCCTGAAAGAAAGAGAATATGCATTTAAATGCAACGTTCCATAATAGAACATTTATTATACGTTCATGCATGATTAATCATTAAATTCATTGGTTCTGAAAACCAAGCATATTTAATGGTTATCAAAAATAATTACATAATTAAACATAATTATTTTATTTATGCATTTAGAACATATTTTTACTTAGTAAAAATATGGGCTAACAAATTGCCCCCAAATGCCTGTTTCGATTGAGTGGTCGAACGAAAAAGGAAAAGGCATTTTATAACCACGTGCTTGACACTATTACCAATGACGGCGCTTATGTCACGTTCAGAAGTAACTGTCAACTTGATACCCACAATCCATCATTGCTCCTAGGTTTTAGCATAGTGGATGACGTGGCATACGCAGAAGTTGTTGGTGAAGAGATCAAATCCCTGGAGAGTTCGAATTTGGTGGTCGAAAAAGAGATGGCAACCCTCAAGAAGATTTATGCTGACTGCACCAAGAATTTATGATTCTCTTAGTTTATTTTCTTTATTGTCTGTTCGAACAATATTTTGGATCATGTAACTATTGAACAAAGTCCATGTTTTATGGCAATTTACAATTTACCATTTTATTTTACATGCTTGAGTATTATTCTGCGCTTATTTTTTACTTCCCCTTTTAACATCAGTCAAAAACACAGAAAAACAAGCAGTCAAAGCACCATATCAAGGCAGTCAAGTCAAAAGGTGATGACAACCAAATTCACTAAATGAATTGCATTGATGACCATACTGATAAAAAGGCTTGATAGCACTATAAAAAGGATGATTCTTCTCGTTTTAACTATTCAAGGTAGTCAAGTAACCTCAACAAGAAAATCATACCATGGAAAGGCAAGTTACCAAGGGTGCTTCAAGCTCAAAAGAAAAGAGCAAAAAGGGAGCAGAGCCCTGGCGTTGCGAAGAAAACAGGCTACGCTATGAGAGAAACAAAGAAGAACTAATTTTAACAGAATCAGAAGAGGAAGAAATGGGCTCTGAACTGGAAGAGTTCTTATGGACATATGAAGACAATCTAGCAGATTATCCAGCTGAGGTTCAGAAGCTTGCTGATGAAGCGCTATCTCTTTTCAAGGAGAAACTGAAGAGTATAGAATCAGAAACTTCTAAATATAAGCCTAAGTCTGGGTAGAATTATGTTATCATATGTAATCAAGAACTTTCCTTATTAATAATAAAAATAAAGTTGTTCCTACTTCCTATTTCTCTTTTTTTTTAAAGCTTGCTTCCTTTGACCAATTCTTGATTTGTGGCAAGTTTTAATTATTGCCATTTCGATTTCATGTTCAAGTATTATTCTGCGCTTATTTTTACTTCGAGTAAAGTAGGCTTGTATTTCTTCAAATACTTTCCATTTATACCCAAAGTACGTTTTTCAGGAGTTAATTCCTCAATTTCATATGCGCCATTAGAATAAACTTGAATAATTTTGAATGGTCCTTCCCAATTTGGGGACCATTTGCCTAAGATCCTATCTTTTTTGTCCATAGGCAATATAACTTTCCAAACTAATTCTCCTATATCAAAAGACTTAAACTTAACCCTTTTGTTATATGCTTTAGCAACTCGTTCTTTTTGTTTTGTTAAAACTTCTAAAGCACTAAGCCTTTCTTCATCTAAATCAATCAACTCATCTGACATCATCTGATAATAATGGTCTAGAGGTATCTCCATTTGTCTTTGTACTCTTGCTGATTGCAAATGTATTTCGACTGGTAATACTGCATCATGACCATAAGTTAGTCGAAATGGAGTAGTGTTAGTTGATTCTTTAGGAGAATTTCTACAAGCCCATAACACTTGGTCTAAAGTTTTGTGTCAATTTCTTGGCTTTTGGGCTATATGTTTCTTTATCAGATTTATAATAATTTTATTTGCAGCTTCGACTTGACCATTTGCTTGTGCATAATATGGTGTTGAAGTTAACAGTCTAAATCCAGTTTCTTGGGCGAATTCCTGCATCTTTCGACCAGTGAAAACTGAACCTTGATCAGTAGTTATTGTTTCAGGAATTCCAAACCTATATATTATGTAATTTTGTATGAAATTAATTACTGCCTCTTGATCAACATTTGGTAAAGGAATGGCTTCTATCCATTTTGTGAAATAATCTATTCCAACTAAAATATAACGTTGATTTTTTGATGAAGCAGGTTTAATCTCACCAATAAGGTCTAGAGCCCAACCCCTAAAGGGCCATGGTTTTACTATTGAATGTAGTTCACTTGCAGGCACATGTTGAATTCCTGAGTGCCTTTGGCATTCTTGGCATCCTTTCGCAAACTCTATACAATCCTTCAACATAGAAGGCCAGTACAAACCTTGTCGAAACAAGAGCCATTTCATCTTATGTCCTGCTTGATGAGAGCCACAAGTACCACTATGAACATCAGAGATTGCTATATATGCTTCTGCTTCATTAAGGCATTTTAACAAGATTCCTTCATAAGTCTTTTTGAAAAGATCATTTTCAAAAATTATATAGCTTAAAGCCCTATATTTTACCTTTCGATCCACATTTCCTGTTGGATTCTTATGGTAATCTACTATAGGTTTTCACCAATCATTATCTGACAAATTGTCAATGGCAAAAATTTGAAAATTTTCTAGGGGATTTTTTATTTCACCATTTATTTGTGGTCTAGTCTCTGCCCCCACAAGTTTTGGTATTGACAATTGTGCAGATATTGGTTCTTGTAAAACCATTTTTTCTTTTATTTCGATTAATTGTGTCAACTTTTCTTTTGACATTTTATATCCTGAAGCAATTTGAGCCAAGTCATTTGGTTCCTGATTTTTTAATCGAGGCACATGTTCAATGTCTACATGATCAAAACAATCTAACAAAGAACTAGCTATAGAAAAGTATTTCGCCAGATGCTCTTTCACACATTTATATTCTTGTGTTAATTGTTTCAATACTAATTCAGAATCACCTCTTATTTTAATGTTCTTTGCCCCCAAGTCTTTTAATATTTCTAACCCTGTAATTAAAGCTTCATACTCAGCTTCATTATTAGAGCAAAATCCATTTATTTTGTACTTGAACTTGGTTGGAATTTGAGTCGGAGATATGATCAATATTCCAATTCCTGTTCCATACTTATGTTTGGACCCATCAAAATAAAGAGTCCATGGTTGGATATCCACATAATCCTGTGGCATTTCGACCACCGAATGATCTACTATAAAATCAGCCACAATTTGGCCTTTGACAGCCTTTAAAGGTTTATAAGTCAGTGAATATTCAGTTAATGCTAATGCCCATTTCCCAATTCTACTATGTAATATAGGTTTAGTTAGCATATGTTTAATAACATCAAAGTGGGAGTAGACATAAACATCAACAGGCTTTATATAATGCTTAAGTTTTGTACAAGAGAAATACAAACAAAGACAAAGTTTTTCTATGGCAGTATATCTAGTTTCTGCATCATTTAAAACTCTACTAAGGTAATAAACTGCATTTTCTATGCCATTATCGTCTTCTTGAGCTAACATGCTTCCTATCGTCTTATCAGACGTAGCAATATACAACTTCATAGCTTTATTCCTACTAGGAGGCATTAGAACTGGAGGCTTTATTAAGTATTCTTTGATGTCATCAAAAGCCTTTTGATGCTCTTGGTTCCATTTGAATGGATCATCTTTCTTGAGTCGAAGTAGTGGTGAGAAAGCTTGAGCCTTTCCACTTAGATTTGAAATGAATCTTCTCAAGAAGTTGATTTTTCCTAGCAGAGATTGAAGTTGTTTTTTGGTCGAAGGAGGCTTGGTCTCCAAGATAGCCTTTGTCTTGTTTTGGTTTATTTCAATGCATTTTTTATGCACCACAAAACCAAGGAAATCTCCTGCATGCACACAGAAAGCACATTTTAATGGATTCATTTTTAATCCATGTTCCCTCATTCTTTTAAAAGATTGCCTAAGATATACCAAATGGCTATCTTCAGAAGAGGATTTAATGATGATATCATCAATGTAAACTTGCATGAATGTATCTATAAAATCATGAAACATGGAATTCATTGCCCTTTGATAAGTGGCACCAGCATTTTTTAAGCCAAAGGGTATCACAACCCACTCATAAGTGCCTAACGCACCAGAGCATCTAAATGCTGTTTTAGATACATCTTCCTCAGCAATGAATATTTGGTTATAACCAGAATAACCATCTAACATGCTCAAAAACTCGAAGCCTGCTGCTGAGTCTATTAGCATTTCTGCCACAGGCATGGCATACTCATCTTTAGGTGTAGCATTATTTAAGTCCCTAAAATCTATACATACCCTAAGTGTACCATTCTTTTTAATAACAGGAACTATATTTGCTAACCATTCTACATACCTGGCAGCTCTGATGAATTTACTCTTCAGCATCCTTTCGATCTCTTCTTTGATTTTGGACATGATATCTGGTGCAAACCTTCTTGGCAATTGTTTCACTGGTTTCTTACCTGCCTTGATTGGTAGTTTTAATTCGACCATTTCTCTACTGAGTCCAGGCATTTCATTATAATCCCAAGCGAAACAATCACTAAATTCTTTGAGGAGCAGCACCAATTTTCCTTTTAAGTCAGGACTAATATTGGTACTAATATAAGTTGGCCTTTTTGCTGAGCCATCTCCAATGTCAATTTCCTCCAAAGGGTCTTGAGCCTGCATCTTAGGAGTTTCATTAAGTGGATCCCTTTCGAACCCTAAAGGTTCCTCATCATAGATGCAGTCGAGCCTTTGTGCTTGTGGCATAGAAATGCCATCGCTTTCGACCTTGGCTTTTGTAGCCATATTTTGATGAACATCAGCCTCCAAAGCCGTATTTAACTTAGTTTCGGCCATATAAGCCGTAATTCTGGCCCATGCGCTGGACTCAGTCATCATAATCTTCGTAAACATTCCACCCATATGGTGGTATAACTCCATCTTCTGAGGACACAGCATCTATTTCCTCTTTTTCCCATATGAAGCCATGGGTTGGGTGGAGTTTGACAGAATGTATCACATTATCAGAAGGTGTGAAAGCATTCTCTCTATCATAACATGGCGCTATGTTCGCCAAATTTTTGTCAAAGGTTTGTTGATTTATGGTATCAACCTCTGACATATAGAAACTCTGATCAGCTTCTATATTTTCTACGCAGCCATCCTCCCTCCAAAGCATCAACTTCTGGTGAAGAGTTGAAGGAACAGCTCCTACTCCATGAATCCACTCTCGCCCCAATAGTAAGTTGAAGTTTGCCTTGGATTCGACCACTAGGAATAAAGTTGGTCGAACTATGCTGCCCACAGCCACGTCTACTTGAATTGCCCCTCTTGAATGTCCTATTTTGCCTTCGTAATTTGACAAAACGATGTTATGGGCTGACAAATCACAGTCATATTTGCCAATCTTGGGTAACATAGATAGAGGCATTAGGTTAACAGCAGCTCCTCCATCTATCAGCACCTTGTTAACTCCAACTCCTTCAACTTTTGCTCTGATGAAGAGGGGTTTAAGATGGTTTTTCATGCCTAAATCTGGCCTTTCGAATGTAGCCTGTTGCTCCTCGATGCAGCCATTGTTCATGACATAGTAACAAATTGGCTTGGGATCAGCCATTTCTAACTGGTCGAAATCAGTTTCGAGCTCAGTTATCTCTGTTTGCACATCATATTCCGATGGTAATATGGAAACCACGCATATTACGTCGAAATCTGGCTCAGAGTCCAGCAGATCATCTTCTTCCATCTTGGTTTCTTCTATGGGAGGAAGGATCCTTTCTTTTGCTGGCCTTCTAGCCACTTCTTTATATTGGCCTGTTTGAAGATTAGTTGCAGCCAATTTCTTTTGGCGTTGGAACCTACGCCACTGAGTCCTTGTCATTGGATGTTTACCCTTGTAATTATTTTTGTAAGAGTATTTGTTGACATCCTCTGAATAGCTTAATTTGGTGCCACTTGCGCCACCAACTTCCATTGCACCCTTGTTGAACTTTATGGTTCCTTGGTGCATCCAACGTTCTATAGGAATCGAACCAGAAGGAAGGAAAGTGGGCCTTCGATCTGTTTGGACCATATTATTTGGTCGAGTTAGAATGCCCTTTCCTTTACCACGAGATGGTTTTGGGTTTGCCCCCTGCCTATCTGCATCTGGTTGGAACTTCATAAGGCCTGCAGTAGCCTCCTTATCACAAACAGCACTGCAACGAGCACAAAGCATCACTCCTTTGTTCTCTAGCTTGCATCTGTTTAGAAAGTCAATCAAATCCTCTTCAGCACGAGGATATACTACTTTCATTTTTTCATAGTACTCCTTTTCAAGGATCTTTTCCACCTGCACTTCTGAAACCTCCATGGCTTCGACCATCATAATAGCTTGTGGTTCAGCATAGCGGGTATCAGCATTCTGTGAAGATTCTGGGTCTGCTTTTGCAGCTTTGGGTTTTTCACCAAACTTAAGTCTTCCTTCGTTCAAAGCCTTTTGAACTAGGTCCCTGAAAAGCACACATTGTGAGGTTCTATGTCCAAGAAAATTATGATACTTACAATAACCTCTTTTCTTTCTCATATCTAATGGTTGTATTTTAACACCTTTTGGAACCACTATTTGGCCATCAGTAACCAACAAATCAAAGATTTCATCACATTTTGTTATATCAAAAGTATAAGTCTTTGAAACATATTTATCATTTTTTGGTTCAACAGGGTTTTTTCCATTTGAAGGTTTTAAAAGCTTGCAAGTGTAAGGAGGACCAGGTTTTAATTCTGCTAGGTCTATTTCCCCTTGTTCAACATCTTCATAAGAGACATCATATTCTTGGTCGATATCATGTGTTTCTACATAAGCAACCTTTTCTTTTTTATGATACTTTGAATTTCTAGCCTTTTCTACTTTCAAGCGTTCGACCTGTCGAACCCTATCAGCCAATTGGGCCATATCTCTTAGATGTTGAGTGTCTAATTTCTTTCTGATCGAATAGTCTAGGCCACCGGCAGCCATTTCGACCAATTCATGTTCAGGCACTTGAGTAAAACACCTAGCCTTAAGCAAACGAAATCTATTCAAATAATCATCAATAGACTCAGGAGTTTTGCGCCTAACACTTGCTAATTCTTTGAGACTTATCTTAGACTGTCCCATGTAGAATTGCTCATGGAAGACTCTCTCTAATTGGTTCCAATTAAAAATTGAATGTGGAGGGAGAGTAGTAAACCATGTAAAGACATTTTTCGTTAGAGAATTTGGAAAATACTTCATTCTCAAATTCTCATTATTTGCCAGGTCTCCTGCCTCAGTTAGATATCTTGCTATGTGTTCAACAGTAGATTCGCTAGTATCACCAGCAAATTTAGTAAATTTTGGGATTTTCCAACCCCTTGGCAATTCTGTTTGAAGCACATATTCTGATAAGGCAGAAACAAAATGAGGCCTATGCATGCCTATGTTTAAACCATTTTGTGCTAGGATAGTTTCAACCAAATTGGCTATGTTATTTTGCCCAGCAAAATTATTATTCTGGACATTTCTAACTACATCATCAGCATTTTGGTTCCTATTTACCAACACAATTCCAGGATTTTGTTCGACCTGGGGCAAAGCCTGTTGCTGTGCCTGAATTTGCACCTGTGGTTCGACCACTGACACTGGTTGTTGGACTTGGTTTATGGGGTTTGCAACATTATTTGGGGCAAGCATAATGGCATTATTTGGTGCTTGTGCAATTTGTAAAGGCACCACATTCTGAATCTGGGGAACTTGTTGATTATGGGCTTGAGGAGCCCCAAAGAAATCAGCAATTCTTCCCATTTGATTTGCCAACAATTGATAACTTGGGTTTGTATTTTGAATTAATGGGTTAAATACCGTACCAATTTGTTGTGTTAACATATTTACCATGTCATGATTACTCTCATCCATTTGTTGCCTTAAAGCATTCAAGGCATTGTTGGTTGATGAGGGATTGCCATTTCGAGTAGCAGAACCCGAAACTATCTGATTATTAGGCACAAATACGCCTGGTGCTGACTCTGTGAACAATGATGCACTTGTTTGCAAACCTTGCATCATACTGGTAGGCATACCATATGGGTAGTTCCTACTTGTGCCTTGACTCACATATTGGGAAAAGGGTAATGAAAAAGTAGAAGAACTAGCGCCACCCCCATTAACATTTGTCCTATTTGGAGAGAAACTTCCCTCCATAGGATGGGAAAGGGACAAGATAGGTTCTGTAGTGGTCGAAGGTACCACTGTAGATGTTGGCATTATCATTGTGGCACTTACCACAGAAGATATTGGGGCGGAAACTGTCGCCCCACTAGCGTTGGGCACAATCTCACTGATTACAGGAGAGATTATGGCCTCAGAAACGCTCGAAGCGGTTGATACATTCGAACCGTTATTATTATTGTTTCCGTTCGGATTTTCCATGTTTTGTCTTGGGTTACTTCTGGGTGGTGGTCTAACCATTTCATGGAGTAATTTCCCGTTCCTCAAAAGCATACACTACACAAGAATCTTTGGAAACAATACACAAAAATGCAGAACAAATTAACTACACAAACTTTGAAGAAATTTAAACGTAAAGCACACAGTCCCACTGGGCGTGCCAATTTGTTTACTGTGAAATTTGGTAAACAACGCTAGTTTGATTATTACAAGAGAGACCAACTAGTAAATCTCGGGACATAGTGCTTTTGTTTATATTTTCAAAGTAAATGATGTTCATTGTTGTTCTTATGTTGATAAAGTGTTGTTTTTATGTTTTAGTAAATTGAAATGCAAGAAAGAATGTTTATCCAATTGAATAAACAGAAGGAAAGAAAGAGTCGAAAGTAAAAGATAATTGGATTGAAGAAAGATTAAAGAAAAACTGTAAATTGCATTCAAATGTAAATGATTACAGAATAAAATGGTTCACATTACATACATTTTCCTTCGAACACTCGTTTCTCGCTTTGACATGGGTACTTAGAGTTTTCTGAGGATTTTGTATAATGATTGTGACCCTTTTTCCGATCACATAACTAGGCTATTTATAGACACTAATCTAACTGCTACTAACGCCTAAATAACTACAGATAGGACGCGTGTCTTGACACGTATTTTGAATTTGAATCCTTTCTTATCTTCTGAGTTAACCGTTGTTTCCATCGAAGTCGAAGTAACCATGCTCTCTTTTGAATATTTCGCTAAGTCCATAAATTACTTTTACCCACTGGATGCTTCGACCCTAATGACACTTCGACCAAATCGAAAGGATCCTGAAAGAAAGAGAATATGCATTTAAATGCAACGTTCCATAATAGAACATTTATTATACGTTCATGCATGATTAATCATTAAATTCATTGGTTCTGAAAACCAAGCATATTTAATGGTTATAAAAAATAATTACATAATTAAACATAATTACTTTATTTATGCATTTAGAACATATTTTTACTTAGTAAAAATATGGGCTAACAATCATTTACTTTGAAAATATAAACAAAAACACTATGTCCCGAGATTTACTAGTTGGTCTCTCTTGTAATAATCAAACTAGCGTTGTTTACCAAATTTCACAGTAAACAAATTGGCACGCCAAGTGGGACTGTGTGCTTTGTGTTTAAATTTCTTCAAAGTTTGTGTAGTTAAGTTGTTCGGCATTTTTTGAATTGTTTCCAAAAGTTTTGTGTGTAGTGTATGCTTTTGAGGAACGGGAAATCACTCCCTGAAATGGTTAGACCACCACCCAGAAGTAACCAAAGACAAAATATGGAAAATCCAAACGGAAACAATAATAATAACGGTTCGAATGCATCAACCGCTTCGAGCGTTTCTGAGGGCATAATCTCTCCAGTAATCAGTGAGATTGTGCCCAACGCTAGTGGGGCAACAGTTTCTTCCCCAACATCGTCTGTGGTAAGTGCCACAATGACAATGGGATTGGTTATTATGCATAAGCCATCCTTATGCACCATGCATAAGTTTACTTAGTGCACCCCCCAAATTACTCGTGCACCCCCCAAATTACTTGTATACCCCAAAATTACTTGTGCACCCCCAAATTACTTGTGCACCCCCAAATTATTTGTGCACCCCCAAATTTCTCGTGCACCCCCAAATTTCTCATACACCCCCCAAAATTCTCATACACCCCCCAAATTTCTCGCACACCCCATATGACTTTTGCCCCCCAATTTTTTTTTGTCCCCTCCATATTTCTATGCTAAAAAAATAATCGAATCCAATATCTCATGCATACTATCCCAATTTTTCTCAACTAAACTAACCTTAATTGCTTTATATGATTTTTTGTTTTATGTAGCATGGTTTTGTAAAATGGTTATGTGATGTTTTACTTAATAACAATGGTTTCAGTGTATAACATCTTGGCACTAATGCCCACATGAAACCATTTATCCAAAATAATGGTTTCAGTGTATAACGCTATTTAACTAAACTAATGATTTCAGTGTATAACATCTTGAAACCAAATAACAAGACTAATGGTTTCAGTGTATAACACTATGAAACCATTTAACTAGAATAATGGTTTCCGTGTATAACGCTATGAAACCATTTAACTAGACTAATGGTTTCAGTATATAACATCTTGAAACCAAATAAAAAGACTAATGGTTTCAGTGTATAACGCTATGAAACCATTTAACTAGTTTCAGTGTATAACGCTATGAAACCTTTTAACTAGACTAATGGTTTCAGTGTATAACTCTATGAAACCATTTAACTAGACAAATGGTTTCAGTGTATAACATCTAGGCACTAATGCTCATTTAACTATAATAATGGTCATAAATTTAAATTCTTAAGACGATATAAAACCAGAGAGAGTGAGGTATCCCCAACCGTTCCAAATAATTCAAAATACCCTAAATAAAATTTTGAGAAAATTTTATTAATACCTGATATTTATAAAAGCATATTTACCTCATTTAATTAACTAAAAATAGTTCCAGGTCTCAGAAAAATACCTAACTGGTCCCAAAATTCCCAGAAAATTATTTCCTATTTTTTTGTAAAAAAAATAAAAAAATTTGGAGTCTCCTTGGCACCGCACGCGCCCCCACGCGCCGCCAGCGAGAGTGGGCGTGGAGGCGCGTCACTGTTCATCATCTTCCTCACCCATTTTCTGCAAAAACGGGTCGCGACGACCCGGTTCGTCGACCCGGTTCGTTCTCCCTCAATAATCAACGAAACTCGACGTTCTTTATACCGTTTTGATCGTCGTTCGATTTTATGAATGTTTTAGGTATTAGTTTTCGAAATCGGTGATCGAATCGCATATAAAATGTGGGCGAAATTGAGCAAGCAAAAATACAAAGTTATTCAGTCATGGATTATTACACGTATTGTTTGGATCTGAGGGTGGATATTGACTTATGCACGGTGCATAAAAATTGCCTTATGCATAATAACTTAGGCCAATGACAATGCCAACGTCTACAGTGGTACCTTCGACCACTACAGAACCTATCTTGACTCTTTCCCATGCTATGGAGGGAAATTTCTCTCCAAATAGGTCAAATGTAAATGGGGGTGACGCTAGTTCCTCTACTTTCTCATTACCCTTTTCCCAATATGTGAGTCAAGGCACAAGTAGGAACTACCCATATGGTATGCCTACCAGTATGATGCAGGGTTTGCAAACAAGTGCATCATTATTTACAGAGTCAGCACCAGGCGTGTTTGTCCCTAATAATCAGATAGTTTCTGGTTCTGCTACTCGAAACATTAACCCCTCTTTAACCAACAATGCCTTGAATGCTTTAAGGCAACAAATGGATGAAAGTAATCATGATATGGTCAATATGTTAACACAACAAATTGGTACAGTATTTAACCCATTAATTCAAAATACAAACCAAAGTTACCAATTGTTGGCTAATCAAATGGGAAGAATTGCTGATTTCTTTGGGGCTCCTCAAGTCCCTAATCAACAAGTTCCCCAAATTCAAAATGTGGTGCCCTTGCAAATTGCACAAGCACCAAATAATGCCATTATGCCTGCACCAAATAATGTTGTAAACCCTTTAAACCAAATCCAACAGCCAGTGCCAGTGGTCGAACCACAAGTGAAAATTCAGGCACAGCAACAGGCTTTGCCCCAGGTTGAGCAAAATCCTGGAATTGTGTTGGTAAATAGGAACCAAAATGCTGATGATGTAGTGAGAAATGTCCAGAATAATAACTTTGCTGGGCAAAATAACATAGCCAATTTGGTCGAAACCATCCTGGTACAAAATGGTTTAAACATAGGCATGCATAGGCCTCATTTTGTCTCTGCCTTGTCAGAATATGTGTTTCAAGCAGAACTACCAAGGGGTTGGAAGATCCCAAAGTTTACTAAATTTGCTGGTGATACTAGTGAATCCACTGTTGAACACATAGCAAGATACTTAACTGAGGCAGGAGATCTAGCAAATAATGAGAATTTAAGAATGAAGTATTTTCCAAATTCTCTAACAAAAAATGCTTTTACATGGTTTACTATCCTCCCTCCACATTCAATTTTCAATTGGAATCAATTGGAGAGGGTTTTCCATGAGCAATTTTACATGGGACAATCTAAAATAAGTCTCAAAGAATTAGCAAGTGTTAGGCGCACAACTCCTGAGTCTGTGGATGAGTATTTGAATAGATTCCGCTTACTTAAGGCTTGATGTTTTACTCAGGTGCCTGAACATGAATTGGTCGAAATGGCTGCTGGTGGCCTAGATTATTCGATCCGAAAGAAGTTAGATACTCAGCATCTAAGAGATATGGCCCAATTGGCTGATAGGGTTCGACAGGTCGAACGCTTGAAAGCAGAAAAGGCTAGAAATTTTAAGTATCATAAAAAAGAAAAAGTTGCTTATGTGGAAACACATGATAGGGACCAAGAATATGATATCTCTTATGAGGATGTTGAACAAGGGGAAGTAGACCTAGCAGAATTAAAACCTGGTCCCCCTTACACTTGTAAACTTTTAAAACCTTCAAATGGGAAAAACCCTGTTGAACCAAAAAATGATAAATATGTTTCAAAGACTTACACTTTTGATATAACAAAATGTGATGAGATTTTTGATTTGTTGGTTACTGATGGCCAAATAGTGGTTCCAAAAGGTGTTAAAGTACCTCCATTAGACATGAGAAAGAAAAGAGGTTATTGTAAATATCATAATTTTCTTGGACATAGAACCTCACAATGTGTATTTTTCAGGGACTTGGTTCAAAAAGCTTTGAACGAAGGAAGACTTAAATTTGGTGAAAAACCCAAAGCCACAAAGGCAGATCCAGAGTCTTCACAGAATGCTGATACCCTCTATGCTGAACCACAGGCTATCATGATGGTCGAAGCCATGGAGGTTACAGAGGTGCAAATGGAGAAAATCCCTGAAGAGGAATACTTTGAAAAAATGAAGGTGGTATATCCTCGAGCTGAAGAGGATTTGATTGACTTTCTGAACAGATGCAAGCTAGAGAAAAAAGGAGTGATGCTTTGTGCTCGTTGCAGTGCTGTTTGTGATAAAGAGGCTACTGCAGGCCTTATGAAGTTCCAACCAATGACAAATAGGCAGGGGGCAAACCCAAAACAGCCTCATGATAAAGGAAAGAGCATTCTAACTCGACCAAATAATATAGTCCAAGCTGATCGAAGGCCCACTTTCCTTCCTTCTGGTTCGATCCCTGTGGAACGCTGGATGCACCAAGGCACCATAAAATTCAATAAAGGTGCAATGGAAGTTGGTGGCTCTAGTGGCACCAAACTAAGCTACTCAGAGGATGTTAACAAATACTCTTACAGGAATAATTATAAGGGTAAACATCTAATGACAAGGACCCAATGGCGTAGATTCCAACGCCAGAAGAAATTGGCTGCAACTAATCTTTAAACAGGCCAATATAAAGAAGTGGCTAGAAGGCCAGCAAAAGAAAGGATCATTCCTCCTATAGAAGAAAACAAAATGGAAGATGATGATCTGCTGGACTATGAGCCAGATTTTGATGTAATATGTGTGGTTTCCATATTACCATCAGAATATGATGTTCAATCAGAAGTAACTGAGCTCGAAACTGATTTCGACCAGTTAGAAATGGCTGATCCTAAGCGAATATGTTATTATGTCATGAACAATGGCTGTATCGAAGAGCAACAGGCTACATTCGAAAGGCCAGACTTAGGCATGAAAAATCATCTCAAACCCCTCTTCATCAGAGCAAAAGTTGAAGGAGTTGGAGTTAACAAAGTGTTGATAGATGGAGGAGCTGCTGTGAATCTAATGCCTCTATCTATGTTACCCAAGATTGGCAAATATGACTGTGATTTGTCAGCCCATAACATTGTTTTGTCCAATTATGAAGGCAAAACAGGACATTCAAGGGGGGCAATCCAAGTGGATGTTGCTGTGGGCAGCATAGTTCGACCAACTCTGTTCCTAGTGGTTGAATCTAAGGCAAATTTCAACTTGCTGTTTGGGAGAGAGTGGATTCATGGAGTAGGAGTTGTTCCTTCGACCCTTCACCAGAAGTTGATACTTTGGAGGGAGGATGGCTGCGTTGAAAATATAGAAGCTGATCAGAGTTTCTATATGTCAGAGGTAGATACCATAAATCAACAAACCTTTGACAAGAATTTGGCGAACATTACGCAATGTTATGATAGAGAGAATGCTTTCACACCCTCTGATAATGTGATTCATTCTGTGAAACTCCACCCAACCCAAGGCTTTATATGGGAAAGAGAGGAAATAGATGTTGTGTCCTCAGAAGATGGAGTTGTACCACCATCTGGGTGGAATGTTTATGAAGATTACAATGACTGAGTCCAGTGCGTGGGCCAGGATTACGACTTATATGGCCGAAACTAAGTTAAATACGGCTTTGGAAGCTGATGTTCATCAAAATATGGCTACAGAAGCCAAGGTCGAAAGTGATGGCATTTCTATGCCACAAGCACAAAGGCTTGATTGCATCTATGATGAAGAACCCTTGGGATTCGAAAAGGATCCACTGAATGAAACTCCTAAGATGCAAGCCCAAGACCCTTTGGAGGAAATTGACATTGGAAATGGCTCAGTAAAAAGGCCAACATACATTAGTGTTAATATTAGTCCTGATTTGAAAGGAAAATTGGTACTACTTCTCAAGGAATTTAGTGATTGTTTTGCTTGGGATTATAATGAAATGCCTGGACTCAGTAGAGAAATGGTCGAACTAAAGCTACCAATCAAGGCAGGTAAAAAACCAGTGAAACAATTGCCAAGAAGGTTTGCACCAGAAATCATGTCCAAGATCAAAGAAGAGATCGAAAGGCTGTTGAAGAGTAAATTCATCAGAGCTGCCAGGTATGTAGAATGGTTAGCAAATATAGTTCCTGTTATTAAAAAGAATGGTACACTTAGAGTATGCATAGATTTTAGGGACTTAAATAATGCTACACCTAAAGATGAGTATGCCATGCCTGTGGTAGAAATGTTAGTAGATTCAGCAGCAGGCTTCGAGTTCTTGAGCATGTTAGATGGTTATTCTGGTTATAACCAAATATTTATTGCTGAGGATGATGTATCTAAAACAGCATTTAGATGCTCAGGTGCTTTAGGCACCTATGAGTGGGTTGTTATGCCCTTTGGCTTAAAAAATGCTGGTGCCACTTATCAAAGGGCAATGAATTCCATGTTTCATGATTTTATAGATACATTCATGCAAGTTTACATTGATGATATCATCATTAAATCCTCTTCTGAAGATAGCCATTTGCTATATCTTAGGCAATCTTTTGAAAGAATGAGGAAACATGGATTAAAAATGAATCCATTAAAATGTGCTTTTTGTGTGCATGCAGGAGATTTCCTTGGTTTTGTGGTGCATAAAAAAGGCATCGAAATAAACCAAAACAAGACAAAGGCTATCTTAGAGACAAAGCCTCCTTCGACCAAAAAACAACTTCAATCTCTGCTGGGAAAAATCAACTTCTTGAGAAGATTCATTTCGAATCTAAGTGGAAAAGCTCAAGCTTTCTCACCACTACTTCGACTCAAGAAAGATGATCCATTCAAATGGAACGAAGAGCATCAAAAGGCTTTTGATGACATCAAAGAATATTTAATAAAGCCTCCAGTTTTAATGCCTCCTAGTAGGAATAAAGCTATGAAGTTGTACATTGCTACGTCTGATAAGACAATAGGAAGCATGTTGGCTCAAGAAGATGATAATGGCATAGAAAATGCAGTTTATTACCTTAGTAGAGTTTTAAATGATGCAGAAACTAGATACACTGCCATAGAAAAACTTTGTCTTTGTTTATATTTCTCCTGTACAAAACTTAAGCATTATGTAAAGCTTGTTGATGTTTATGTTTATTCCCATTTTGATGTTATTAAACATATGCTAACTAAACCTATATTACATAGTCGAATTGGAAAATGGGCGTTAGCATTAACTGAATATTCATTAACTTATAAACCTTTAAAGGCTGTTAAAGGCCAGATTGTGGCTGACTTTATAGTAGATCATTCTTTGGTCGAAATGCCACAAGATTATGTGGATATTCAGCCATGGGTCCTGTACTTTGATGGGTCCAAACATAAACATGGAACATGAATTGGAATTTTGATTATATCACCTACTCAAGTTCCAACTAAATTCAAGTATAAAATAAATGGACTTTGCTCAAATAATGAGGCTGAGTATGAAGCCTTAATTACAGGTTTAGAAATACTAAAAGACTTGGGGGCAAAGAACATTAAAATAAGAGGTGATTCTGAGTTGGTATTGAAACAATTAACACAAGAGTATAAATGTGTTAAAGAACATTTAACAAAATATTTTGCCATAGCTAGTTCTTTGTTAGATTGTTTCGATCATGTAGATATTGAACATGTACCTCGATTAGAAAATCAAGAAGCAAATGACTTAGCTCAAATTGCTTCAGGATACAAAATGTCAAAAGAGAAGTTGACACAATTGATTGAAATAAAAGAAAAAATGGTTTTACAAGAACTAATATCTGAACAATTGTCAATGCAAAAACTTGTGGGGGCAGAGATTATACCACATATAAATGGTGAAATGGAAAACTCCCTTGAAAATTTTCAAATTTTTACCATTGACAACTTGTCAGATAATGATTGGAGAAAGCCTATAGTAGATTATCTTAAGAACCCAACAGGAAATGTGGATCGAAAGATAAAATATAGGGCTTTAAGCTATATAATTTTTGAAAATGATCTTTTCAAAAAGACTTCTAAAGGAATTTTGTTAAAATGCCTTAATGAAGCAGAAGCATATATAGCAATCTCTGATGTTCATAGTGGCACTTGTGGGTCCCATCAAGCAGGACATAAAATGAAATGGCTTTTGTTTCGACAAGGTCTATATTGGCCTTCTATGCTAAAAGATTGTATAGAATATGCCAAGGGTTGCCAAGAGTGCCAAAGGCACTCAGGAATTCAACATGTACCTGCGAGTGAACTACATTCAATAGTGAAACCATGGCCCTTTAGGGGTTGGGCTCTAGACCTGATTGGTGAAATTAAACCTGCTTCATCAAAAAATCAACGTTACATTTTAGTTGGAATAGATTATTTCACAAAATGGATAGAGGTCATTCCTTTGCCAAATGTTGATCAAGAAGCAGTAATTAATTTCATACAAAATTACATAATCTATAGGTTTGGAATTCCTGAAACAATCACTACTGATCAAGGTTCAGTTTTTACTGGACGAAAGATGCAGGAATTTGCCCAAGAAATTGGCTTTAGACTTCTAACTTCAACACCATATTATGCACAAGCAAATGGTCAAGTCGAAGCAGCTAATAAAATTATTATTAATTTGATAAAGAAACACATAGCCCAAAAGCCAAGAAATTGGCATAAAACCTTAGACCATGTGTTATGGGCATGCAGGAATTCTCCTAAAGAATCAACTAACACAACTCCATTTCGACTAACTTATGGTCATGATGCAGTATTACCAGTCGAAATACATTTACAATCAGCAAGGGTACAAAGACAAATGGAAATACCTTTAGACCATTATTACCAAATGATGTCAGATGAGTTAGTTGATTTAGACGAAGAAAGGCTTAGCGCTTTAGAAGTTCTAACTAAACAAAAAGAAAGAGTTGCTAAAGCGTATAACAAAAAGGTTAAGTCTAAGTCTTTTAACATAGGGGATTTAGTTTGGAAAGTTATTTTGCCTATGGACAGAAAAGATAGAGTCTTAGGCAAATGGTCTCCAAATTGGGAAGGACCATTTAAAATTGTTCAAGTTTATTCTAATGGCGCTTATGAAATTGAGGAGTTAACTCCTGAAAAACGTACTTTGGGTATTAATGGAAAGTATTTGAAAAAATATAAACCTACTCTACTCGAAGTAAAAATAAGTGCAGAATAATACTTAAACATAAAAGCAAAATGGTAATGAGAAATTATAAATTGCCATAGAATATGGACTTTGTTAAAAAATTACAAGTGCAAAATCCAAACAGAATTGGATAACCAGAAATTGTTCGAAAAGACAGTAAGCTAAGAAAAATTATAAACCCTTAGTACAATCAGCGTAAATCTTCTTAAGGGTGGCTAGCTCCTTTTCGACCACAAGGTTTGAGCTTTCTAGAGACTTAATCTCTTCACCAACAACTTCTGCTGAACTGAAAGCTTGAAGTCCTGTCCTGCCATGTGCATCAATCTGCTCCTGGGTCGAAGCTTTAAACGCGGCAATGGCAAGTTTGTACGAGGCAATGGCAAAAAATAAATCAAAAAGAAATTCAAATAATTTCTCTTCAACTTCTACGTGTGCCACGTCATCCACTATGCTAAAACCTTGGAACAATGATGGACTGTGGGAATCAAGGTGACAGTTACTTCTGAATGTGACTTAAGTGCCGTCATTGGTAACAGTGTCAAGCACGTGGGCTTAAAATGCCTTTTCCTTTCTCGTTCGACCACTTGATCGAAACAGGCATTTGGGGGCAATTTGTTAGCCCATATTTTTACTAAGTAAAAATATGTTCTAAATGGATAATTAAAATAATTATGTTTAAATATATAAGTTTGTGCAAGATTGAATTGTGGACTTAGCGAAATATTCAAAGAAAAGAGTTATCATTTCGACTTCGATGGATACAACGGCTAATTCAGAAGATAAGAAAGGATTCAAATTCAAAATACGTGTCAAAGACACGCGTCCTCTCTGTAGTTATTTAGGCGTTATTAGCAGTTAGGAATTAGTGTCTATAAATAGTTTAGTTCTGTGATCGAAATAGGGGTCACAATCATTATACAAACTCCTTATAAAACTCAAAGTACCCATGCTAACGAGAAAAACGAGTTCGAAAGGGAAAATTTATGTTCTGTGTACCATTTCTTTTTCTGTAAACATTTACATTTGAATGCAAATTTACAGTTCTTTTATTTCTATCCCCATTTAATCTTTATTTCGACTCTTTCTTCCATTCTGTTTATTCATTAGAATAAACATTCTTTCTTGTATTTCAAGTAACACATAAAACAAAACAATACTTTGTGAACATAAGAACAATAATGAATATCATTTACTTTGAAAATATAAACAAAAGCACTATGTCCCGAGATTTACTAGTTGGTCTCTCTTGTAATAATCAAACTAGCGTTGTTTACCAAATTTCACAGTAAACAGGCGGAAACCACTTGGTTTGATGGCAATTATTCTACTGTTGAAGGAGAAGCTCTTGCCTTGATAGAAGCATTAAGAGCAATGAGAAGTAGAAATATGCAGCAAGTTATATTTGAATCAGACTCCAAAAATGTAATGGATGCAATTCGTCATTATCGCGGTGGTTATTCCGAATTTAGTTTCCTTGTTGGCCACATAAATAATTTGTTAGCTTCTTGTTCAAACTTTATGGTAGAGTTTATTAAACGTCAAGCGAATATGGTCGCTCTCACTTTAGTTCGGGCGGCCATTTCCTATGCTAGACGTTGTACTTTTGAAACATTACCCCGTTGTATTACTCCATTATTACTTAATGAAATGATATAAGTTTGTGATTGTCAAAAATTTGATCTTTTTAGAATTTTGCACAGAAATTAAGAAATACAATAAATATTAATAAGTTAAGTCATTTTTATTCTTATTTTATTAAGAAATTCATTTAATGAATATTTTTATTTTTTGTAACGGTACAGATGTTAAAATATATCATTAATTATATACCTTCGTTTTTAAAATGAACTAAAATGTTGGGACAATTGATAAAAGCTAAAAGGACTAAAGATTAATGATAGAGAGAATAATATTGTGATGAGGCGACAATTTGCTTAGGGGTGGAGCAGTAAATGCATTTTTTCATATAAAACAAAATAAAAATATGTTTAACTATTTTTTTACTGTAACTATTATTTTTAATAAGTGTGAAAATTGGTTTTTTTGCTTATTACTAAAATTGGAAGGAGTTTTTGATAGTTTGAAATTTTTGTACCCAGATAGTAATTGCTTTTTGACAAAAATAGATTACAACATATTTCAAAATAATTATTTATTTATTCATATATAAAAGATAATAAGTTGTGCCGCTAATTCTTTTTAAAAGACAAAATCAATTATTTTAAACACTACATACATCTTGAGAATTAGGAGACTAGTTTTGAATTTAAAGAAATATTCCTCACTAATGGATCAGTAATCAAAGTTATTGTCACACAGCTCTCACCTAACACGTTTCTTTTTGTTTTCTTCTTTTTTTTTTGGTCGGTACACGTTTCTTATATATGACTCCGAGAAGAATAAATCTAATTAAGGTTCGATTAGATATATGAGTGCCCTGTGCCCTCATGTAGGATTGTCATTTAGACAGCTCTATATCATGATTCTATGTACTTCATCAGTTCTCGTCGCATATTATTAATTAGGACATGCATGATCAATTGACACTATGGAATTTCAATTTCAAATCTTATATTGTTAATCAATTGATTGAATTTAACAAAAAATTTCTTTAATGATTGACTTCATGAATCATGATAGAGATTTGTGATATGGTGAGAATTTGAGTTTCTACTAATTTTTCAAATAAGGTTCTCATGCAAGTATTAATTTATTGCGTCAAAGATTTTTATTATTTACATTGTTTTGTTCCCGTAACTTTAAACATTTTATATTTATATGTAAAAAATAAAACTCTAGCTCCCAAATAACCGATTTATTTGAACATTTTTCAAAAAAATTAAATTTTTTATTATAATATTGATTAGAAAATGAGGAGGGATCCGTTGACTCCAGGAGTAAGTCTTCATTGACTTACTCCGCTTAATAACTCAATATCAGCATTATATTTCTTCAATTCAACCGTTGAATTCAAAGATCTCATTGAGTAGATCAATTCCACAAATTTTTATAAAAATTCAAAAAAATTAGTTATGTAGCCCTGTTTGGCCCGACTTTTTTTCTACTTTTTTTCTTCTTCTTAAAAAAGTAAAGAAGGAAAAAAAATGTATTTGACTTCATTTTTCTTTATTTTTTAGTTCTTTACTTTATTTCTCTAATACTTTTAATGAGAAATAGTGTCAAATATAATTTTATACTTCTCTATTTCGTTTAAGCTGAAATAAAAAGTAAAAAATAAGTCGGCCAAACGGGGTAGTGGAATTCAACGGTTATTTCTAAAAGTTTTTCGTACGTTCAATTGAAGTGTTTATAAAAAGTATCAAACGATTTTGAATTTTTGTAAAAATCTGAGGAGTTGATCTACTCAATAAGATCTTTGAATTCAACGGTTAGATTGAAGAAATATAATGCCGATATAGAGTTATTAAGCGGAGTCAATCAATGGAGACTTACTCCTGGAGTCAACAGATCCCTCCTCTTAGAAAATATGATTGAAAAAATGTTATTATTTTAAGATATGTTTTTAACAAATAAATCGTGTAGTGTAGGGGTAAAAGGCAATTACATGGATCAATTACATATATGGACATTCACTAATAATATTATTTATAACACTAAACATATTAAAATTATTTTTTTTTATACAAATGTCAAATCAATTTTACAAATTGTTCAAAACATGAAAAGAAACATAAACTTAGTTGATCGTATTTAACGGTTGACCAGTTCCTCATCCATGGTCATTCATTTTTGTCTTGTATGAATATATCACGGTCATTTACTCTTTCCACAAATGTGATAAACCATACATATTAATATTTTAGAATTCTATTCAGCAAATTAAAGTAGGAAGTAGGAACTTTTGACTTTTCGGGTCAAACACAATATGGCCATGTAGTATTTTTTAGATTTGAGTGGTCTATTTTGACTCATCAATAACAATTGTTCTATGCTATGAAGCCCCGATACTCTAAAATTGGTGAAATATCGTGTTTGATATGTATCTGATACCGATACTCTTCCGATACGTTCCGATACTCGTATCGGAAGAGTATCGGTTAAATCTTTATTTTTAAATAAAAAAATAATATTCGATACGCGTCCGATACTTCCCGATACTCGTATCGAAAAAGTATCGGTTAAATATTTATTTCTAAATAAAAAAATAATATCTGATACAATCTGTGTTTCCTAGTAAATGTCAAACTATTATGTTTGTTACACGGGTAACTAACTATATCTTTTTTTGGATAGTACTAATGATGCTCTTTTGTATAATACTTAACTTAAGATGTATAACTTAAAATGTACTGGTGATCATTATTTTTTAGGACAATATTAATGAAACACAAATACTTAACTTAGTATTAATGATTTTAATTTATTATAATTAGTATTTTTCGTCTTTGTCACTGTTTTGAAGTCACTATGGTGTCATACTATATAACAGGTTGTTAAGTGTAAGACCCAAGATTTCATTGTATAGTTGGTTTGAGGAATATTAGGGTTTCGATGTGTTCATGTGATGAAACATCGTGTAATTATTAGCTTTTGCTGTAATTGAGCCTGTTTCGTGCTCGTGCACTGTAATTGTACAGACTTTGGTCTTGTGATCCTGTTGCTTGAATAAGAAGTTATATGTGGTTTTAGAATAATAAGTTTTGGATTATTCTTGTTTTTGGAAAAACGAGTAGGATTTTACCCGTCATTGTAAAATCTTATTTCGTCTGTTTTAAGTGAGGTTTCGGATGGAAGTTTTATATATCTGCGCGAGTTAGGATATATTCTGAGATTAATTTTCTGAGGTATGGAAGAAAATTACAGTCGCGGAAAAAGATTCGGCGATAAGTTTTGGAAATGTGAAACGTTAGACGTTCTTTCCGTAGGTTTTCTGTTTTGGTGAGTTTCGTTCGTCGCGACGCGCGAGAGCTGAACGTGTGAGTGTTTCTAAGAGGTATTGAGTTTTATCTCAAGTGGATTTGGTTTGGTTTGATCCAATGGCTAGGGTTTTGTCTTGGCATTTTGTCTTTTGATCCAATGGCCAGGAGTGAGCAAGAGCTTTGGCATAGTAAGGAGGTTTGTTGATTGTGGACTTAAGAAAATCATAAACTTCACTCCTTTCTTTCTCTCTTCCACGTGAAACTCCATTTCATTTCCTAACCTTCACTAAATTTTCCATTCTTCACCATTTCACTCCATTTCAAGCTTGGGAACTTTGAGGAAAAGTGTAGAGAATCACTTTCTAAAGGTAACCATCTCTTCTTATCTCCTAGGTTGGTAGATTTTTAGAGTTGTGAGGTTTTTGGGTTTATGTTCTTAAGAGGGTTTGGTGAGAAAGGTTGTTCTTGCTAGTTCTTGTTTCATGAAAGTTGTTCATGAGAGTTTAGTAAGCATGCTAGGCTTTGTTGTTTCAATTTTTCCAAGAGTTTGTGAAAATCTCATGAGAAAAGTTAGGGTTTTGAAAGTTTAGAGTATTGATCAATAACATGAGGCTATGTTGTAAGGTTTTGAAAAGAAAAGTTGTCTTTGAACCTTTGGGCGAAAGGGAAATGCGTTGTATGGTTTTGTTTTAGAAAATCCGATGAAAAAATATTTTGAGGTTTATGAAAATATTTCCTAAGTGTTTTGGGTAGAGTTTTGGGGTCAAAATGGTTTAAAACTATTGTGACATGTGGTGTTACTTTTTACCTAGAAAACATGTTTGAAAATGATTACCGGACGGTTAAGGCCCGTAATAAAACTTGTGCTTGGATTTGGTTTTGATTTTGGAAATGAAAATCAAATAACTTGCACTCGAAGCAACCAACATGCTTTCGGAAATGTGTTGCTTGCTTATGAAAATGGTTTGCTTTTATGCCTTGAAAAGATGTTGGGAACTAATAGAATCAAACTAGGCTTGGGGTGGAAAAGGGTGGTGTGAGTTGCTGTCTTTTGCTGTCATGATAGGTGCAACTCGCTGAGCGAGTGGTTACTCGCCAGGGCGAGTGTCACAGGTCATGAACACGCCAGAGCGAGCTCCAGAGCGAGTAAGACCAGTACTCTCTGCCTTCACTCGCCATCAACTCGCCAGGGCGAGCTCTGGGAGTTGAGATTTTGGATTTTGATTTCTAAACTTGGTTTTTAACATTCTAATCCCTTTTTATTAATTTATGGAAGTGGTTGGGATTGGAAACGAGTTTTTCGGGTGCTCGGAAAGTACGTAGCTTATAACGCAAGAAAACGGTCTTTTTACATTTCAAATTATTTAAGACTTTTGACAATTGTTTTGGGTCCTAAAAATAGTACATATAACTCATGGGGGTTGATCAATACGATAGATTTTGGTATGGTATCCGAAAGAGTGGATTTTCCTTAGAAACCTTCAAGTTTTTGGGGTTTTTGGTTTAGTTTCAATACGATTGGTTGGGAAACAATGTATTGATGGTACGCTGCTTGTTTTAGGAAGCGCGTTGTGTTGTTTGGACGTGTGTTGTTGACGGAAGTTTGCCGAGGTAAGGGCTCCACTTTATTTCTGTCTTTAAAACGATTACGACATGCTTTGTTTTGCTGGGTGTGCAATTGCTGTGTGCTTTAGCATGTTTGTACTTATGTATTCTCGTTGATGAGAACGTGGTTATAAATATGTGTGCAAATTACATATGATTGAGAAAATGTATGTATGCTGAGATGCTTTGTACATAGGCTTTAGGCTATGTGTTTGTTTGCATGAGCATATGTGAATGCGTGCGTCAGATAGGACTACGCGAGGATTTTGTCTTGTGTGACTATCTCGTATATGCCGAAGAGAATATATGCCATGCATTTCATAGTTGCGTGCCTAGGTGTATGTCTTGTGTGACTTGCCTTCGTACCAGGCGGTTGTCTGTGCGACTTCGCCAAATCCCACTGGATTTTATTGAGTTGGTGTTGTCTTGTGTGACTCACCCGGTGTTATCCCACCGTGATTGTTTTGGTATTGTCTTGTGTGGCTCTACCTGGTGTTATCCCACCAATAGTAGGAGGTGTTATCCCACCTGAGACCTACGCCTTCTATAGAGAGGTTGAATTCCGGAATTAAATCATGCATGTGGCTAACCAGAGATCGGTTGTCACACCCATTGTAGAAGTCTGCATTAGGCTTGGTGATTTATTTACATAAACCCGTTGGTGGGAATTACTTTTGAGTTAAAGAGCTTTCTCTTGTGTTTCGTGGAAATTTGTTGTGTGTACATCTTTCGCACCGGTTAAATATATACATACTATATATTTTGTGGTGACCCTTTCTTTCATTTGCGGGCTCATCCCACCCAGATGATGGGTTAGGTCGTGGTGACGACGGTGGCTGTTCCAGGCCCCAGTGAGCGGTTGGAGCATTAGCTTAGAGTAGTTAGACTATGCGCCGGTGTGTTTTGTGCACCGTGCTTTTTTGGTTAGCATAGGATTTCTAACTTGTTTTGTGGTAAGTATTCGAATACTTAGACTTGGATTGTAATTATTCAGGAAATACACTTTGCTTGTCGAAGCACCTTTTAGTAATGAGTTCTTTTGTATATTTGAATGCCGGTTCATTTAAAACATTTTATGCGCACTCTGAGTGTTGGTTGAAAAAGAAAAAAAAAAAAATAATGCCCTTTTTGGCTTATGAAAAACGGGGTGTTACATTAAGTATTTGGGCTTGTCCCAAAATTCCAGTATAAGAATGGATGTTTTATGCTTTTAATTGGTCAGCTGCAAGACCTATATAATTGTCTGATATTGTTACAAGATGGACGAGTTAAAGAGGCTTGATGTCATAACTATTATATGTTTTTTGAGCTATTATACGTCTTTAGTTAGGACTGTGGAGCCCTTGTATGTTGAACATCAAACTGTTTTTCTTTTGTGCAAGCTAATTGGTTTATGTTTACTCTTTGTACAATGAATTATTGACGTTTATAATAATAATAATAATAATAATTTTAATAATTTTTTGTCTTTCAAAAAAAAATATCATTATTAATATTATTAATTTTAGTCATGTTTATATATTATGCATTTATATATTTAGTTTTAAAATTAATTTTTAGTTAACGTATCGCGCTCGTATCGGATATGATTTTTTTAAAATTTTCACGTATCGGCGTATCGGTATCGTATCCGTATCGTGTCGCGTATCGGGGCTTCATAGGTTCTATGTGTCAATAACAATAATTCTACTCATCGAAATATATATATAATTATTAATTAGATTTATTTTAATCCCCTAAAAAAAATACATATAATATACTACTCATCGAAAAAAATCCCTAACAAAAAAATACATAATACGGTGGCCTCTGAAAAAAAATGCATCATTAAAAAAACAGATCGATACACCTTAGTCCTTAAATTTATTTTTTATAAAACCATTTTTTTGTTCGTTTTTAAACCATGACTTTATGTGGTGCTCGACCGACTTTGTCATGTAACTTACCACATGCATATCTCTAAGTCTTATTGAAAAAGATAAGTTATACATAAAATATTAAAAGCACAAGTTACTTGCTACTATACAATACCCATAAAAAAATTAAATTCTTATACAATTACACTATATAGTAAACTATGAGACACTCTTTAAACTTATGAAATATTATAAAAGATTCATATTTATTCTTAAAATAGAAATTGCAAATTATAATATAAACAAATAAACAATGTCAAATTTCTAAACAACCTTTTTATTTTTGTTTTTCATTAATATTAAATACAATCATATTTTAAAATACTATATCCATCATTTAACTATATATAACAAAATCTTTAAATATATATAAATACATTTAACACAATTATTATTAATTATAAAAATAATTCAAGTATATATTTTAATTAAATCCGTGCAACACACGAGTTTATCTCTATATATTATGTAATTGTAATGTTTTCATGTGATAAAACAAAAATTGAGTCAGAAGCTCTAAAAGTTCAGTTGTTAGAAATCAAAAGTTAATCACTTCATTCATTCCACAATAATTTTTAGAATAGTGATTTTATTAAATTATCTTTATTATCCATTAGTGTAGTTAGTTCATAGTGGAATTTGGTGTTTTCATCACCTATATGGTAATAACTTGAATTTAGAATGAAATATTTCTCTTCGTCATATTATTCAAGAAGAAAATATTTTCGCAAATAATCTTGTCAAGATGGGTGTATTTTTTTTTTCAAAGAATTTGGTTATACTTCACGACTCTTCTTCACTAACCATGGACTTGCCTACCAAAAAAAAATTAACCATGGGCTTGTTGGCGGATGTAAGAATATTTTTCTATATAGAGTATTTCTCTTTTAGAAGAAGTCTTACATAGGCACACACACAAGAATCAAAAAAATTAAAAGAAAAATAAATTTGTCACATTGATTAATACTATTTTATTTATTCTCTTTAAATTTTTTTACTTGTTATATGTGTGTCTAATATGTTATATTTAGAGTTGTGTCTTACCAAGTACTCCCTCCGTCCCATATTGTAAGCAAAAAAAAATATTTCACACTTATTAAGAAAAGTAAAAGGTGAGAATTTGTAGTATGATTTTTTGTGTTTTCCTTGAAATAAGTTTTATGGGAAGATGTAAGAAGAACTTTTATTGGTTATTGATTATGGAGAAAAGAAGAGAGAGAGTAAATTAAATGCAATTTATATTAAATTTTAGGCAAAATTACACATTTGGTCCTTTATCTTATTTTCTTGTAACATTTTGGTCATTTATCTTTCATTTGTAACATTTTAGTCATTTATCTTATCTTTTTGTAACATTCTGGTCATTTATCTTTTATTTGTAACACTTTGGTCATTTAAAGTACATTAAAATATGAAAGAATTGATGAAGATGATGAACACATTCATCAAAATCATGAGTTTTATTTAATTTTAATAAAAATGTATTTTAACAAATAAAATTCAACATTTTTTTAATAAAAAATAAAATGAAAAAAAGGTTTATATGTGAATGTTATAAAAGATAAAGGACTAAAATGTTACAAATAAAAGATAAAGGACCAAAATGTTACAAATAAAAGATAAATGACCAAAATGTTACAAAAAAATAAGATAAAGGACCAAACGTGTAATTTTGCCTAAATTTTATGAGAGTAAGTAAAAATAAATCTTGAAAATGATGAAAGTGGGTTGCTTTTGCTTATAATTTGGGAAAAAAAATAATAATTTTTTTTGCTTATAATATGGGACGGAGGGAGTAGTTCTCTTTTACTCTTTCTCTCTCTATATATATTTTTTTTGTTTTGTTATCTTTGTGTTTCTTCTTTCATAGCTTATATAATTTATTCATTCATTAATTTTTCCAATAAAAAAAAATTATTCCTTAATGCTATATCAATGTCACATTATTAGACAATTAAGGCTGTTAATGCCACATAATTAATTAATCATACAATCAATGTTGGTTCAGTTGATAATTAGTTTACTAATATAGTTTACAAAAATGTGAGTTCAAATCTGACTAATAGTGCAGAAACCTCTTAATAGATTATAAATTATAAATAAGTACCTATATACTTGTCAATCCACATAATAATTTAAAAGATGGTTCAATATATAAGAAAAAAAACAATTGAGCTACGAGAGACTTCTTCATCTTAATTGAGAGGTGTAGATTTGTCATACTTATTGTGAAACTAATACGTGTACGGATGCGCTAGCGCATATTGGTTGTGAGTTGGATAATACATTGATATTTTATGAGTCGTCTTTGACTCAAATTAAACATTTAAGAACAGCTGATGCAGTTGAAAATTGAGATGAGTACTCGCAGACTAATTTCTTTGTAATTTGGGCTTAGGCCCTCCATTTTATAAAAAAAAAACGAAAATAGTAATTTGAAACAATTTTTTTAAAAAAGATCATTTGTTTTAAAAGAGACCAATTTTTTTTATAAAAAAGAAAAACTTATATAATTTTTTTGGTTGAGACTAAGGAATCCATCGTCGAACACAATGACTATTCTCCTCGCTAGATTGAAAACACCTCAAAAATGAGATAACTGACCCAAAAATTTAAAGTTTCATACCCAAATAAAATACCCAAATGAAAAAAATAATAGAGACCAATTTAAAAAAGTTTAATAAAAGAGAGACTAATTTGAGAGACTTTCTCGTTTGTTCCATTCCATTGAAAACGAACAGATTTGTCCGTCTATTTTCACTGCAAACAGTATATTCCTATTCACACCCACCCATATATATATACACTCTCCACATGTCCACTTTATATTCTCGTTTCGTTTTCTCTCATTCTTCTTCTCTTCTCCTCTCTTCCTCACTACCACCATTGTTCTCTCTACACCATCCTAGTTATTTCCAAACAAGAATTAATCATCGTCTTGTGATCTTCCACACGCCCCGTGTAAGCAACATACCTTTTTTTTTTTTACTCAAAGAAAACTTTTCTTCTTCCAACACTACTTATTTTCATCTGTCAAATTCCACTCTGTTTCATTTCTTTTCATTAATTTATGACCTTTCGTCTTCACTGCTTTTAATGTTCTTTTCATCGTTTTCAATTTCGGTGTTTGTTTTTTTATTTTCATTCTATAAATTATCGAATGTTTTGTTTTGTTCCTTTTATAAGACATGTTTATTTGGTTATTATGAATTGGGATCTATGTTGGATTGGATTAAATTTCTCGGTTTCTGTTTTCTTATTATTAAATTACTATTTTCTTTGTTGTTTGGTTTAGTTTAGTAAAATACTAAAAATGTTTATGTTTGCTGATATTGGTTTCCGTGTGTTTTTTTTTTATGTAGTTCATACATAGTTCATGATCTGGGTGGCTTCGTTTGAAGTAAAAAAATTTGGATTTTGACGCATTTCCAAGGCTTAAAATGTTGTTTCATTGAAGAAGGGTTTAATGGGTTGAACTCAAACAAATTATGGGTAGTTTCAGTGATCAGGATTGTCGGTTTTTTGATGCTCAAGAGGATGTTGTGTCTATTGGTGATTCAAATTCTGATAATGATGATAAAGGGGTGTCTGTGTCTGTTGATTTTGATTATGATGTTTGGATTCGGAGTCCGAAGAGTGTGAGAGAGCGTAGGAGGAAATTTATGAAGAGCATGGGAATGAGTATAGATGGAATTGTAGTTGAAAATTTATTAGATGTTGAGAAGGAAGAGTTGATAGATAGAATAAGAGATAGTAGTGATTCTGAAGAGGAATTTGGTTCAAGTCGGTTGTCGTTGTGTTGGCGCTCTAGTGTTAGTTCGTCTGAGGAGTTTGGTTTAGTGGATAGTAACTTGCCATGTCAAGATGGAAATTTAGAGAAGGGAATTGAGGATAATGTGGATAAAGAGGGGGGACAGAAGATTAGTGATGGTTTAAATCAGTTGGTGGTTGCTAAGAAAGTTGATGATTCGGTGAATGTCGATGTCTCTGGGGTGGCTCCTTTTCAAGAATCGGTGGGTGAGGATTTTGAGGTTACAAATGGTGACGTGGTTACTAGAATGATGAATAAGGCAAGAAGGGGTTGGTTTAGAAGATTGAAATCGATGACGTGCATGGTTGATAGTCGAGGGGAAGGTGGTGATGATAATGGTAGTAAAGAAGGGAGAATGGCAATCTCCGGGTGTAGGCTTCAGAAAGTAAAGGTCCGTCAGTGTAGGAAGAAAACGAAGGAACTTTCATCGCTATACTTGAGGCAAGATATTCAAGCGCACGAAGGTTCGATTTTGACTATGAAATTCAGTCCTGATGGGCAGTATCTTGCCACTGGTGGTGAAGATGGAGTTGTTCGTTTGTGGCAAGTGGTTGAGGAGGATCGATGTAATGAAACTCACATTCCAGAAATCGACCCCTCGTGCATTTACTTTACAGTGAATAATCTCTCTCAGTTGACACCATTGTTTGTGGATAAGGAAAAACTTATCAAACAGAAGAGTGTGAGAAAAACAACAGATTCAGCATGTGCCGTTTTCCCACCTAAGATCTTTCGATTGTTGGAAAAACCATTGCGTGAGTTCCGTGGGCATAGAAATGAAGTTTTGGATCTCTCTTGGTCAAAGAATAATGTGAGTGTGAATGTTATTAATTAAATTATTTAATGATATAGATGAAGTTTTCGGAAAATTGACCGGTTCTTTATGTTCCTTTTGAATGTAGTATCTTCTTTCATCGTCAGTTGACAAAACTGTCCGACTATGGCAAGTGAATCATGACCATTGCTTGAAAGTGTTTTCACACAGTAATTACGGTGCGCCTTATTGCATTTCTATTCTGATTATATGGCTTCTTCAGTTGTTATCCTAATTTGTTTAATCACAACAGTTTGTCTCACAATTTGTTTGTGTTGTACAGTGACATGCATACAATTCAATCCTGTTGATGAAGATTATTTCATTAGCGGATCCATAGATGGAAAAGTTCGCATCTGGACAATTCCTGATTGTCAGGTTGTTGATTGGACTGATGTCAAAGATATAGTGACTGCAGTATGTTATCGGCCTGATGGACAGGTATTATTTTTATAATAAACGTTTTCTATTTGATTTTAAGCTTATACTATAGAGGAAACGATTTCATATTAATAATATGCTGCATAACAGGTAGGGATCGTTGGCTCTTTGGAAGGAGATTGCCGGTTTTATAAAATATCAGGTATAATCGTTATACAGATTTTTTTTTACTATTGAAATGTAATTAGTTGTCACCATCAATGTTAAACTACAGATTTTGAATGAGAAGTAACAATATTTTGTATACCTCAATGTTAATCAAATTATATTGGGATGTTGTGATTATCTTTACTCTTTTAAACTACTATAATCACCACTTAAGACTTGAGCTAGGTCCTTAACTCTTCTGGTTTTCATTTTTTGGTTGAACCAGATAATCACTTGCAATTAGATTCTCAAGTATGCTTAATTGGTAAAAAGAAACTTCCGGGAAGAGGGATAACAGGCTTTCAGGTATTTTGCTTTTGCTTCTTGTGTTAAGCAACAACTGTGTTTATTTATCCATGTATTCACAATTTTATGGTGATTAACTGATAATATGTTATTTGTTTTCAGTTTCTTCCTCAAGATTCTAACAAAGTTATGGTTACCTGTGCTGATTCACAAGTCAGAATCCTTGATGGGCTTAATGTGATTTGCAAATACAAAAGTATGTCTCTTTGTTAAAACACTACACCATCAGCCATTGTTATTGGTTCAGTAGTCTCTAATCTGAAATTAATTTTAGTATGTGTTCTGTCACTAAGGTTCTTTATATTTTATTTTCAGGCCTTAACACAGGTAGTCCAATGTGTGCGTCGTTTACTTCGGACGGGAAACACATTTTATCAGCATGCGAGGACTCTAATGTATATCTATGGAACGTTAATCAGGAAGATTCTATTCCCATGAAATCTACAAAGGTTAGGTCTTGTGAGCGGTTTTTCTCAAACGCATCCGTTGCAGTTCCTTGGCATGGTTTGAAATCTCAAATCACTGAAAATGAACAATTGAATGTCTTGGATAAAAAATCACCTCAAGTTGCTATACAATTACACCCCAATCCACCTGCTTCTTTCTCTCTAGGCCAAGAGTTTTTCTTGGAGTCTTTTCCGAAAGGATCTGCAACCTGGCCCGAGGAGAACCTTCCCGTTCCGAGCTCTAAGACTAAGAAAACATCGTTGCTACGTAAGTCCGAATACAAGTTCTTGAAATCTTCTTGCAAGAGTACCGTTTGCGCTCATGCATGGGGTATGGTCATAGTGACCGCAGGCTGGGACGGGAGGATAAAATCGTTCCAAAATTACGGGCTACCTGCACCTGTTTGAAATGAAGTGCGACGTTACTTAGGTTGGAAAATCCTAGTAATATCAAGATTCATTCATTGGTTTATTAGAAAATTAGAACATGGTGCAAATTTTATGGAGGGTTGAGAGTGATGTTAAATTTGGCAGCATCAGGTAACAAAGCAAATTGAGGTCAAAACCATGTGCATGAGTATCAGATTATTGAGGTCAATGACAAGTGATGACACTGTTCTGATTATAATGTAATTAGCAAATTGACAAGTTTTAGCCTGTCTTGATCTAAAGTATTAATTGGCTTAGAATCTGCTGGCCCCTAAAAGAGATGCAAAGTCATGTGTCAGAAAACTTAAAAGGGCCCTTAAAATAGATAATTTGATATGTTGTAGGACCATGGGACCTTTGAAAACCCTTTTGGTTGCTAAGATGAAAGGTGGAGATTTCAAGAGTTGGTGGCTCAAGTTATCCCTTGATCAATCAAAATGATAAGATGAATATCTTTGTCTGCCAATGTTTCCATCCATGTGATATTGTGCTCATTTGTTCAAAAGGGTTAAACTTGGAAATGTGGTGAAACTAAAGATGTGTTTGGCAGTTGTTTTTTTATTTTGCTGCTTGAATAGGTGCTTTTAGCTGCCTATTGCTGCAATGTGATTATGATATGTTTAGTGGCTCGAAGTCTTTGGCAATTCCTGTAGTGCTGACAAATGTCATTATTACTAACAAATAGTATTCTGTATATGGTCTCAATTTTAGGCCAACATCACTTTGATTTAGTTGAGTTACAACTACATTGGTCCTTTCCAATTTAATGTACAAAATTTGTAATTGTAATATGCTCTTTGTAAGTAAATGATATTTAGTAGTTTGGCCTTTGGTTGATGGAAATAGAAGTGTAATAGAAGTGAAACTGAAGTTCTTTGTATGTTGATAACTCTTTTTGGTCATCAAGAAAAGAACAACTACATTATAATATATTTACCATAAATATAATAATTCAAAGAACACTCGTTTTCAACAAGTGAATAATAAAAACAAAAGTGATAGACTGCAAAAAATATGGTAGTTCAACTTCCCTCTCAAGCAATATTTAACATTAGTAAAGTTTTATTAATTATGTCATACTACTTTTTTGTAAAGGCACTTTAGGGGAATGAACTAAAACCACCAAAGTCCTAACAAACTTTGTCCCTTGTCACAACAGTTGCATAATAGTGTTTGTTTGTCTTGCACTAAAATTATAAAACCGTGGCATTTTGATTGCAAATAATTTGAAGTTTTTTTCAACCATGTGCTATTCTCCTATGTGGTTGGAGAGATTCATAATATGTCTTTTAAGAAAATACTAATCATAGGCAAATTTTAAAATGGACCACTTCATCAAGTGGTCTATGGTGGACCACTTACGAATAACACTATAACGAATATGAATTTTACATAATTCACCGTTGGATTAAAAGTTTGTTTCATATAGATCATCTAAAAAAAAAATTAGAAAAATTGAAAATCATTTGATATGTTATTGAGACTCATTAAGATTAACGGTTTATGAGTTTTTATTAAATACCGTTAATCTTGACAAGTTTAAATAACATATCAAATGATTTCCAATTTTTATAAAAATTTATATGGATGATCTATATGATATAAACTTTCAATCCAACGGTAAATTTTGTAAAATTTATATTTGTTATAATTGTAGTGACCACGGATCCACGGTGTAGCATTACCCATATTGAAATATAATGAGGGACCATCCTTGGTCTAGTAAACATTGAAAAGATATTAATGACCGTTTGATTTGATGGAAAGAAAGTGAAATGAAAAAAAAAATTACAGAAATTAATAAATGAACTTGGACTAAATCTAATCCAAATTTATTCTTTAATTTTCGTAATTTTCTTTTTTTCATTTTCTTTTCATCAAATCAAACAGAAGTCAATAGGGTTATGATCATTGATTAGCAAAATATAAAATAAAATGGAATAGACTAGACTAGTGCAAATTTACCTGTTCAGCCAAATAAATAGTGATTCATGAACTTGTAGATAGAATATGGTGATGGAATATTACTTACCATCTATTTTGTTGGGGTAAAACCTACTTCTAAATTTAATATTCAAAGCCGTACATATACAATAAGATTTGCTCAAGAGCCTATTCAATGTGAATCAAGGCCTGAAGTATATTTTTGAGTAAAAAAAATTAAGGGGTGTGTTTAATTTGCTAATTAAGGAATTGGAGAAAACAATTTTAATTGTAATCTATTTGATTTTAAAATTGTTTCTAATACTAAACAAATTGGGGGCCAAGAAATAAGATAAAAACTCCGATGATTATTTATTCAATATCTTAAAAGTTTGTCTTGGATTGTTCTATCTTGTACTGTTCTGTATTATTTTCTCTAATATTTTTGTTTTGCATATCAAATCAAATCAAATAAACATAATGATTAATGAGTCTTCTTTAAAAATTGATAGGGATATTTCTGATAAACTCATATAAAAGTATGAAGAATTGATTTTACCAATGGCCGGTAAAAACTTGCTATTGAAAAAAAGTTTAATAGATAAACATGTTTCACAAATCACAATATCCAATCATATTTTAGAATTGGCTTAATCATTATTTTCATCCCTTAAATTCGTGATTTTTTGGTTTTAGTCTCTGTTTCTTTTTTTGTTGCAAATTAATCCTTGTATGCTCAAATCTTTTGGTTTTAGTCTCTTAAAACAAAAATCCGCAAAAAATCATCGAATTTTCCTGCAGATTTTAGCTTTAGGGATTAAAATAAAAAAGATTTGCACATACAGGGACTAATTTGCAACCAAAAAAAAATACAGAGACTAAAACAAAAAAATTATAAACTTACAGGGACGAAAATGATGTTTAAGCCTTTAAAATTTTATAAAAGACAAGATAAATTAGAAATGACAATTAATCTAGCAGAAAAATATTACTCCCTTTGTTGTACAATAATCATCACATTTGACTATTTTACACAGATAAAAAAGGAAGAGAATGGCGATTTTAGCAAATTATTTATCTTAATTATTAGTGTTTCTTTTTTTTTTTTACAAATTATTAGTTTATTTTTATTAATAATTCCTATATGCCATATTTTGTTCTCTAAAAGCTATGGTGTGTTTAACACCACCCAACTGACTTATAGCTTATGTCTTATAGCTTATAAGCTAAAAGACCTGTTTGGTAACAACTTTTTAAACACTGACTTATAGCTTATTTTACTGACTTATAGCTTATTTTCCATAAGCTATTTCAATTAACTTATGAGCTTATAACTTATAGCTTATCATCTTTTTTTCCATTTTTACCCTTATCATTTTACCTAAAATCCATTTTTACCCTTTTTAATTTATTATAATATAAAATAAAAATGTCATTCATTTGCTTTCAATGTTTTTTTTTTTGACATTTTGCTTCCAATGCTTATGAAATAAAACAAATACTCTTTCTATTTTTCAATTTGTATAGTTTACGCTATGTTCTACGACGTCGTCAATTTTTAATATACTAGACTAGATGGATGAAAATGCATTACATAACATTCACTAATAAAAATATAAATTTATTTATATATAATGAAAATAAATATCATATAAATTATGAAGATAAATGTTGATTTAATCTGAAATAAATTAAAATATATGAATGTTTAAAATGTTGTTGTACATAAAGGTAAAAAAAAATTGTTTTACGTAACAATATTTTATGGCCCATTTGTACATAACTATATCATCACCCTTTTATTTTAGTACTTTTGATTTATTCTTCATGTATTTACTACTATAAAAGATGTTGTATGTATATTGTCACAGTTTTTTTTAGTACATTTGATTTATCTTTTATGTATTTGTTATAAAAACCTAAAAAATGTAATGTTTAATATTTTATATAAAGTGTAATAAATGAAATGAAAATAAATTTAAAATAAAATTCAAAGAATAAAATTTAATTCTATATAAAAATTAATAATATATATAAGATATATTAAATTAATAAATTTGAATAGCTAAATTTGAAGTGTCTTAAATATTAATTAGATATAGGTTTAATAATAATTTTTTATAAGAGATTTTATATGTCTTTTTTTGTTATTTTACACTTACCAGTCAGTTGAACCGCTAATTTTACCAAACACTTCAATCAACTTATCAGCTGTCAGTCATCAGCCATCAGCCATAAGCTATAAGCTATCAGCCATCAGCTATTTTTGCCAAACAGAGTCCTAGTAACCTTTATGCTGCTTCTTTACAAATGTCATGATTATATACTAAGCTGTCAAAATGGAGTAGTCCGAAGCCTAATTTTTTTTCCGGGTTTGGGCCTTTAAATTCTAGCCTGAATTTTTTTTCAGGTTTTCTAGCTTAGCCCATTAAAGCACGATTAAAATATGGGCTACCCCGAATGGGCCATGGGTAGCCTGATCCGAATAAATTGTAATAAAAATATTTAAATAAATATGAATAACTTGTATTGAATGATGTGAATTTAATTTGTACATTATGAGTTTTTTTTGCCGTTTTACGAGTTTTTCAAATATTTTCCGCTGCTTAAGTAGCAGACAATGTTTTTTTCCACAAATTTCTCATTTTTACTCATCCGCTACTTAAGTGGTGGACGAGTATAAATAGGACACGCGAGAAACTTGTAAGGGGACAAAAGAAATTCTTGTATTATTAGTCAAGGGGCCTTGTATTTTTTGTTGTTGCTTGATATGTGATGCCTAGATTTAATTTATGTTATTTTGGATGATTGATAACTAGAGGTGATGTAATTTGGTTTACTAGAAATGCAATGTAGGTTTAGGCATTTGTGTCTAATTTATAAAAACAAATAGTCCCTATTTATCGTGTAGAAAATGTAATATAGATTTTTTTTGGTATTCAATGTAATATAGATTTAGTCCCAATGTAGGATGATTGATAACTTTTTTTTTATATGAAAAATCTAAATTAATTTTTTTTTTTTTTTGGCCATTTTCAATTTTCTTTTTGAAAAAACTAAAAAAATGTGTGTTAGCTTGAAGCCGATCTAAGGCCGAGCTCAGGCCTTATTTTTTTAGGCTCGTTTTTCATCTGGATTTTTTAGTCCAACCTGATGAAATCTAAAGTCCGCTAAAAAGTTAACGTGTTTAATTATAATGTACTAAACAAAATTGGGATAACAATAAACTTTTTGTTGAAGCTTAAAATTGTATTTCTTACATCACATTAATAACTCTATTGTAAGTGATTTTCTTTTCCAAACTCAGTGTGAATCTAAACATGCACCGAATAAAAAATAGTACTAACTAGTATTATTATTAATATTTAAAAGGCACACATGCACTTAACATATGATATAAGAAAATTAAGCATCTTAAAACAGTTGGAAACCAAACACTTTGTAGAAGAAACAAAATATGATCATTAAACCTCCACGGAGGAACCATAAAGCAAAAACAGACAAACCAAATCAAAAGCACATGGTTGTGAACATTACAAGCACATATAGACATTAAAACGGAATCTAATCTAATCTAATCAGTGACATGATATCAAGAAAAAAACATAGGTGATTAATTTTTTTAGGAGGTGAAATTAGACTTTGCTTGCAATCTACTTAACCTGCTTTTATCCTTGTGACAGTTTCACCTTTTGAAGCTACTATACACAGTGTTACCTACCAAAGAACATTGTTACAGAGAATCAAATGCTAAAAGCTGTGTTAATCAATATAAAGGACAAAAAGCATAACTTTGGATTGGATTAACCTTAGCAGAGAGATATATGTTTTGATAAAAATATACACAAATCCGACAAAGAAACATGCAACAATTGTCTGCACTCTAAAGGTGGTGTACATCATCATTACAAATTTACAATTAATTGTTTAGTTACATTAAAAATGCTTTTGATTAAATATTTATGAGATTGATCTCCACCAAGTTAAAACAATGTTGTGTTTTTTTTCAAAAGTTTATTAAGGGCATTACTTTTGATGAAATGTGTTTTTCACTTTTCATCATACATTTTTCCGGGACCCATAACATGTTTTCCCCCTTCCGAAATTATGTACCATCAACTGAAAGTGAGGCTGGCTCGTGTGAAACTTTTGTGCTTATTACAAAAGTTTTAATTCCATTAATTAATCACCATCACCTTCATATGGTCCATCATGAATAATATTAAAATTATTTAAATTTTTAATGACCAATCAATGGTACTCATTTTTAAAGTAATAATACTTTCCATGATCAGTACTATGAAAAGGTGAATTATTCGATATACATTTTATTAAGATATGTACTAATATATTTGTTGAGGAGGATAATTGTGATAAATTTATAAATAATGTTTATTAATATTATTTGTGAATCTATTAGAGTTGTCCACCTCAACAATGTACCGATACATATTTAAATAAGATGTATACGCTGGAGTGTTCACCTAAGAAAAAAATTAGGCTAAATTACAAGCGATTCATGGAAGAAAAAAAATTCTACCTCAATATTTATCTCTTTACCCCAACATATTTTAAAATATTCCTATTTTACCCTTATCTTATTTTAGTATATTTTATTATTTTTTATTGTATCGTTTCATCACTTTTCCGGTAAAATGTACACCCCCCGAAACACTGTTCCGGTAAGATTTTTTTTTCTTTCCGGTATGGTAATTTTACCGGAACACTTTTTAAAAAAGTGTACCGGTTTGTATCACTGCAAAATCAATTGAAATATTGTACCGGAACACTTTTCACAAGTGTACCGGTTTTAAAAAATCTCAGAATCGTAAAATAAGTGTCCTGGTATAGCTAAAATGCAAAAGTGTACCGGTATTGTAAAAGTGTGCCGGTATGGAAAAAACAGTTTTGATAATTTACAAACGGAACTACCGAAAAGTGACACCCAAATGAATATTACAATCAGAACCTCTTCCCTTAGAACAAGTCCTACATCTTTTAAAAACACAATCTTTCTTAGCTCTATTACCACAATCATGACACATTCAATACTATAAGAACCATAAACACCATTTTCTTCACTCGCCATCAAAACCATCGTGTTATGATTCTGATTGTCATCATCAACATTGATAACTTTTTTTTTGGAAGATTCATTGCTTCAAGGACACATCCTAAGGTTCGAGAAGTTATTGTTTTGGTTAGGATTTTCTTGAACATTATTGTTTTGAGGTTGTTGTTGTGGCATGCAGGGTGTGGCTGTTAGGAGTGGAAAAATGCCAAATCCACTTAATGAAGGTAAAGAGTGGTTTGAATTGTGATCATGTGAAATGGGTTGGTTTTGATTTTGTTGTTGTTGATGATGGTGAAGGGAAGGGGATGGAGCTATGAGAACTAGGTCTCTAAGGCCTAACATACTCATTGGAATTGGAACAAGTTACAAGTTGTTTTTATGAGATTTTGAGATTATGAGGAAACAAATTTTATCGGAACACTGTTAACTATTAACAAATCGGAACACTATGGAAAAGTGTACTAGTAACAAAAAAAAATATTGAGAAATTTTTTAGATATCTCAATATTTTTTTCAACTGTTTCGGTAAAAAAAATTTAAACAGATCTTAAAATTATACAAACCAGAACACCTCTGAAAAGAGTACCGGTAAATTTAACCAACCAAAAAAGTAGAGAAGTTTACCAGAACAGTGCGTTTGAAGAAGTGTACAACATTCACCGGAAAAGTCAAAAAATAAAAAATAAATAAAAATAGTATAGTAAAATAAGGGTAGAATGAGAATATTTTAAAATAGGTATGGGTAAAAGATTAAATGTAGGGGTAGAAAAAAATTGTTCGCGATTCATATGTCATGTAGCAAGATATATTGTTATTTGGGTTCATATATGCTCATTGCATGTCTGGAAAAAAAATCTAACCCCTACATTTTTTATAATTTACAATTTTACCTTTTATTATATTGTTTTTTACATTTTTTTAACTTTATTTTTATTCAACTTTTTCATGATTTCTACACATATCCTCCACTCCACTACAGTGTTGTAGTATGCTTAAACTGTTCCAGTTTGATACTCACCCTGATAATCAGAACAATTTAAACGTATTGCAACACGGTAACGGAGAAGATGTTTAGAGATCATAAAAAATTGATTAAAATAAATTTAAAAAAGATTGTAAAAAATAATATAATAAAAGGTAAAATTGGAATATCATAAAATATATAGAGGTAAATGGTTAATCGTAGGGGTTGAATAAACATTTTTCTACATGTCTTTGTAACTAAAGTCCGGTGATTTGTGATGGTTTCAAGTTTCAACCCAAATTTTTGTTTGTTCGTAACATTTGTTTTATAAAAAAAATTAATAAAGTAAAATTTCTTTTTACAAGTAAATAAAGTTTTTTTTTTACGCATAAAGTAAATTTGTTAATAAAATAGAAATTGTGCTTTTGAAATTTTAACCTACCTTATTAATTTCTAAAGAACCTCTCCATATTGTTAATCGAGCCCAAACTGTTTGCTTTGATCTGGAAATTTACTCATGCCAATTATCAATTACAGGATCATATTCTACAGCGAGTGGGATATTTAGGTGAGAATTATTTTTGCTGCCCTACCATTTTTGGGCGCGCCCTACGAAATTACAAAAATACTCCCGTTTGTGATTTAAGTCACGAACACCCCTTAAAACAACCTACCGAATTTTATTTTTATAACGTCCGCTACTTAAATCACGAACGACATTTTTTAAAATTTCTCATTTTTTCTACATCCCTGACTTACGGCACAGAAGAGTATTTTTGTCATTTCGTAAAGCGCGCGAGCAACCCATAAGACGGCAAAAGTAATTTTCTATTTAGGTAGCATGGAATGCTGTGTGGAACTGAGGAATTAAAATGGGCACTTTGTAGAAGCTTTAACTTCTTAGTTTAATCCTACCCAATGGAGCTAATTTTAATTCGAGTTCGGAAGTTAGAGCCAAGTGGTGTCTCCTAGGGTCGGGTAGGGGTTTTCTTTGGGGGTTTAGCGAATCATTATTGGTGTATGGATGGTTTTGGGGTTCTGTTTTGGTGTTGGTAATTGTGTTATATCACGTTACCATTGTTTGTATGTTTCTATGACATTCCTTTCACTTCTTGTGGAGAAGTTGTCTTTTAATAAAATTTAGCCGATTCAAAAAAAAAAAAAAAAAAAAAAAAAAAAAAAAATCCTACCCAATGGAGCTACAATTTGTTGTTTTAAAGATGGATAGCATTTGAAACAAACATGTAGAAGTACAAAAATATGGATCCATCATTCATTGGTGCAAAGAGTTTCTTCCAGTATTGCCAAACTTTATTTGGGAACATGCAAATTTGGTTGTTCACACTCTAGTTCAAGTAGTCACTTCTTTAGCTAATCTCTATTTATCATCTCAGACCATAAATATAAATGTCTTTTTAAAAAAGCTTATTCTTTACATGTTTGGTTACATTCAAGCAAAAGTTTGTCAAAAAAACAAATAAATAATTGCATCCAGACCTCATATTTTTACATTGAGTTGGAAAGTTTATACTAAGGCAAATGTAGGAACAAAAGAGGTGGAAATAAGGGATCTTCCAGCAATCATGATCAATCTCATTCTGATCATGAGAAACCTACAAGATAAAAGTGATATGGTGCGTTTGTTTAAACTTTAAAAAGTGATTTTTCCTTAAAAAAATCTAGAGATTTTTTTTAGAGATTTTGAAGAAAATCTTATAACTCGGAAAATTAGATACAATAGACTGATAAAGAAATGATAATTGATGAAACAAATGATGGATTGCCGGACTGAAAAACAAAGTGCAACAAGATTGGATCAGCAGAGACAATTATGCTTGAAGAAGTGTAAAACAATGAAGAAGGTGACATAAATAGCAAGAGAGTATAAAAAACAGTTAGAGGGCACAAAGAAATAGCATATGCCAGCAAGATATGATGGCTGAGTTACTTTCTCGTGGTGCAATACCAACTGAGAAGGGACTAATAAATTACTCAGTATTTAATAAAGTGTTGAAAGAAACCATGAAGGGGGAAGGGGAACTAAAAGCAATAGACAAAATCATACACGGAAACTTGTTAGATTATTTCCTAACAAGCAAGTAATTGGTGCAAAATGGGTTTACAAACAAAAATTAGAGCGAGATGAATCCATTGCCATTTGCCAAGTACAAAAGAAGATTGGTGGCAAACATGTTTCTCTAGATAGCTGGTTTGGTATATTCTGATGTATTTGCCCTACGTTGAGGAAACGCTTGTAACTGGAAATCAACTAAATGGCACTGAGGAATTCAAAATTTGATGACATATTTGGGTATGTTATGATAATAATGCTTTTTGGGAATGAATTTGTTGTTTACTAACAAGGTAACAGTCCTCTATGTATACTCCAAATGTATTGAAAATGTTCAAAATGTTCAATTGCAACCCAACACACACATGTATAATCAAATGTGAAACTACTAAAAAGATTGTCATGATCAAAGTTGTAGAAACTTTGTATAAACAAAATGTGGGATCCCTGAGATATTTGTGCAACAGTAAACCCAATATTGCATTAAGTAGCTATCAAACATTTACACGGACAAATGGAACAAGTCCGTGCGGCGCACGACCCTAACAGTGACTCGTCAACAACATCATTAATAATTTGAGAAAATTAACTAATTGCAGTCACACATGTCAATGTAGTCTCAATGATCTTTGTGTCTCTGTCAAACACCGACATGTGATCAGACAACCCTTTGATCAGAAGTGTCGGTACACTGTATCTGGTAGTGTTGGATTAGTTAGTAGATTCACATTGAAGATCAAACCTCTCAAACAAATACTATCCATATATCAACTAATCATGTGTGACACTCCTCAACTCAAATGTACTAACCTACAATCATTAGTGATCCACATCAACAAATTAATTCACAACTAATCTCAAAAGAAGCACTTAATTATATGTTGGAAGAATAGAAAACATGATAAATAATAACTTTTTAAAGCAAAATAAAATGCTAATCTCATAGCTATAAGTTCTAATCATGAACTAATAATGTAAACAACATAAGAGGCATGTGTATAATCAGAAATTGGGATCCAAATAGTTACAAATCCATGTTGTTTATTGAGAAAACTAAACTAATAAAGAAATTAAGTAAAAAATAAAAGGCGGAGATTATTATTATTATTAGTATTATAAACTACCGATAATACACTGATCGGAGTCAGGAAGCGGCGTCGTTGGCGGTTGAAGGTGGAGGAGGAGGATGAGGATGAGAAGAATTATCGGAAAATCGTTGGGAATCAGAGGGGAGAATGAGAAGAGGATCGTCTGGATCATCGGAGGTTGAAAGATTGATGCAAGAACAGCGTTCAAGAGATGCGAAGAAGGCGGTTGCAAGATTCATACCTATCCAGCTGGCCATGCCGTTCCAGCAAAACCCTTCTCCGTCTGGTCTCTCCATCTTGTTATCTCTCTCTCTCTCTCGATTAATGGATTGATTTCGTTGCTTAACGATGGAATCAGAATGATAATTAAGAGATTGAAATCAAAATGATGATCTTAACAGATAAAAGTAGTTTGATATAATAATCGTTATTACAGTAGTGTTTAATTACATTTATTACAGTATTTGTTAATTTGTTAATCATATTTTATTCGTCAACGCGTTACTCTTGTTTCGGATCAGATGGGCTGGCCCCATTGACATTTGACTTGTCCTCTAATTTCTAACGAATAATTTTCAATTTAGTTCCTGAACTATCAATTTTTTTTTAATTTAATTCTTAAACTACAGAAATATATTAAATGATCTATGAACTATTAATAATTCATTAATTTGGTCTATAGACTATTATTTTTTTTTCATGTTTTTAAAAAAATTGAGGGATTAAAAATTTTGAGAAATTAAATATTGAAAAAGTAAAAATACAAATTAAGTAATGATATACTGTAAATTCATCCATTTTAAAAATTATCTTATAGAACCAAACTCGACAAAATTGAATTTTTAAAGGACACGTGGTTGCTTAAAGTTCAAAATTCTATCATTTCCTTCATTTATTTTTATAAGCAAATATAAATTATAAGGAGAACAAAAGATACTCAATTCTTACAATTCAATAGAGCATAATTAGATGATCTGAATAAAAATTTAAAAGCATTACACTAATCGGTAAAAATATAAGAAATGGGTTTCATAATTCTACCTATAAAACCAAATCTGAAAATAAACTTAATCTTCTCTGGTATGACGTAACCTCCAATAATTTCTCCTCTAAAAATGATATTTGTTAGAGATTATTAGAAATAAGTATGTGTCTAATTCATACTCACATCCGATGTGATAACGGGTTGCCCAAATAACAGGTAGTCCAATGGATCGATAGACCCTAATACTATATTAGAAATTATTAAAAATAAGTATGAGCTTAACTCATCCTCACAAAACCGACTTATAAGATGATGACCGTCACCCATATTCGACGTGAGACATTTTAACAAGCACATCAAATACTCCATCTAATTGCTATTCATATCAAATATCTAGCTGAAGCATGATTCTTATTCTTAAAAAAAAAAAACCTATGTGAAGTGGTTATCATTTCCTTCAATTTAATTTTCGACCCTCCCAAATAATTTTATTATGTTTAAAGAAAATGTTTGATCCGCTAAAAAATGGAGGACTGTACTGGACAACTTTTGTTGTACTCTATTTGATTCAGAAACTGGTTATGGTACTGGACAAAATAGGCAGTAAGGGATAGGACAAAAACAGTCTCTCACTAAACTAGAGGACAACTTTTTGTCTATGGTACAATTATAAAAAAAAAATAAGAAAATACCCATTTTATTTTCAAAAATAAAAAGTATTATCTATTTTTCTCTCATCGGTGCAATTTTATCTTATCCTTTTCTACTTTGTTATGTCCTGTACTATTCTATCGGTACTTACAGTCTGCGAATCAAAAGAACCCCCAGATACTGTATTAGCATCATAGTGCCACGTGTGATGCCAGGTAACATATTTATCCGCAGATCAGCGAAGGTGTGGAGTGGGTTGAAGTGAAGAAAGAATAATGGCCAACATTTCAATTTCACTCCCGCGAACTGGTTTGTCCATACGAAACATCTCAACCAAACGCCCATGTTTCACCATTTCTGCTTCACCTCTCAGACTCACTTGCTCTCGTATGTTATGTATCACCCTTTCTATTTTTATCTCTTAGCTTTCTTACTTAGTATTTTCTTGTTTGTTAAAAACTAGTGTGTGACCAATGATGTTTTTTTGCAGTTGTAGATGGATCTGATAATAATAAAGCAAAGTTACTTAATTTCAACAGAATCAAGGGTGTTGCTTGTGGTATTCTTGCAGCTTACACTCTTACTTCTGGTTCATTTCCTGTTACTGCTGCCACTCAGGTTTTAATTTTAATTATTACTCTATGCACCGCATTTCCTTGGTATCTTGTATCAAAGTTAATAATTAATAGATCACTCTATGGGCATGTCATAAACCATTTTCATAAGTGTTTATGTCACTTGATAACCTCAAATATGTCAGTCTAAATAGCCCCGGAAACTGTTGCCTTTTTTTATCATTCTGCCAAAGTGTCTCTTAGAATTGAGTTGAGTCTAACTCAACCATATAAAACCGGCTTATAAGCTGAGGTATTCTCTCACTTATCGTGGAGGAGACTCTGATATATCTTAAAATTGGGAGTTAGGTCTAATTCAACCATCAAAATTGGCTTGTAATGTGATAATTGCCCTCACTTATAAACATATATTCAGATCATCTTGTAACGGTGTGAGATTCTTAACAGTGTCTACATTGAATAAGGAAAGATTAATTTATGAATTTTCAACAAACACAAGTTCAATGAGACCCAATGATTTGGCTGTTGTTCATATTTGTACCGAATAACTTACATGTGCATGATAGTATTGAACTTATCCGGTGTTTTGTTTGAGGTATTGAAAATCTCTATTAAATGGATGAATGATACATTCTCAGGTTATTCGAGAAAATCTGATCACTTGTAGTCTCAATCTGATCACTTGTAGTCTCAATTTAATCCTATTTATACGCCACAAGCCTTAACTATTTCTTCTAACTATAATCCAACCTAATTAACTTACAATAGGATTTGGTTAGAAAATCTGTTACAAGATTGGGCGAAAATTAGTCCGTCGCTAGAGACATTTCTCTCATTGTTTAATTCAAATGCAAATTTATTATGTTTCAGTGATGTATTGTGTCAAAAAATGTTATTAAGTTTAAATTTGTGAAAGCCAAATGTTCACACTTCTCTTGCAGAGACTGCCGCCATTGTCAACTGAGCCCGATCGCTGCAAGCGTGCATTTGTTGGCAACACAATTGGTCAGGCGAATGGTGTGTATGACAAACCATTAGATCTCCGGAAATGTGATTTCACAAATGAAAAATCCAACCTGAAGGGGAAGACCCTGTCTGCAACACTAATGTCAGAAGCCAAGTTTGATGGTGCTGACATGACAGAAATTGTAATGTCAAAGGCTTATGCTGTCGGGGGAAGTTTTAGAGGTAACATTTTTTACTAATACAAAATCAACTGAATGTTGATGATTTTGTTAGCCTTCATATATGATAAATACATGTTTATATACATACATGATACATTCATACAATTTTAAACATTTAGAAGACATAAACTTATATTTATGAAGAATAACATTTATGTTGAAAGACATCTATTAAGATTGAATTGTAAGCAATAAGGGTTTAATTTGAATACACTAGTGTAAAAAGTTTTACAAGTCAAACATTTTTAATGATCTAACAAATTATAATTGATTGACCTTGTACAATATGTTTACACTAGCAATGTATACAAATTAAATCAAATTGTCATATTGGCAAGACACTGACCCGATTGGGATCTTGTACAGGTGTGGACTTCTCAAATGCAGTCTTGGATCGTGTTAATTTTGGAAAAGCTTATCTTGAAGGAGCTGTATTTAGGAACACAGTTTTATCGGGCCCCACTTTTGATGAAACTAAGTTAGATGGTGCAGTTTTTGAGGACCCTATCATTGGTTACATTGATCTTCAGAAGATATGCAGAAATACGACCATCAGTGACGAGGGAAGAGCTGAGCTAGGATGTCGATGAGGATTAAACAATGTCTTCTTTTTTCTTATAAGCTACTATATCATGAATCCATGATAGTATATGAGAGTGAATTGATGAGGAGAACTGGTAGATGTTTGCTACATTACATCCAAAAGTAAATTGAATTGTTTTCTTTTTTCATTGTGTTCACTTCAAATTACAAATCGAAGACATTAATAATGGTATGATTAATTACTTGCACTTGTTACTGTCACAATTGCGTGTGTAAAATCAAACAATTTTTCTGTAAAAATTAATGATATCAATTGGTGTTTTATATCATTATGTACATCCCTCGAAGTTTTAACAGAGAAAAACATTATAGTGGTATCATAGTACCCTCCCATGGTAGTAACCAGGGTTTGATTCTGGCTCAGTTTATAACTTATTTTTCAGACGTTATTTCAATTAGCTTTTGAGCATATAGATTTTTTTTTTTACCCATCTTATATTGTCTAAAATGCCTTTTTATCCCTTACAATTTATTATAGGTTTAAATAAGTAAATAATCTCTATAGTTTTAAAGAATTTTGTTTTTAGTCCCTAAATTTTTTTCTCGCATTTTCAAGTCCTTGAAAAATTTTCTATCACAATTTTTGGTCCATACTTTTAATCAAACTCTTGTATACTTTCACATTTTTGAATGATTTTTTATATTCATGTTTATAATATTATAAGAAAAGTTTTGACAAAAATTTAGAATTTTTTAATATAAGATGAATTATTTATGAAATTTCATGTGTAAAAAACTAAAATATTCATAATTAATTCATCTCTTGTTAAAAAAAATTAAACTTTTGCAAGAGAGATTTATATAATATACAAAAAATGACCGCATAATTTTTTTTTAAAACTTTTGAATAATATGCACGAATTGAATATCAGTGCAGTAGGGCCCCTGGCATAGCAGTCAACCTGATCCAACTCTCAAAAATACATCAGTTACGTCAGATCAACGTAGTTCTTTGCCTTGTAGGAGAAGATAATGGTTTCAATAAAAAATAGAAGATATGCCCTAAACACGTATTCCTTATACCTTTCAATAGTGGGGAAATCTTTTTAACGTGCGCTTCTTTCATTGATTTTAGGTGCTTTGTAATTAGTCCTTTCAAATAAATGAATCGGACATGTGCACCTTTTGTCATCTTCACCTCCGACTCAGCTTCATTGTTCGTTGACCCAAGAAACTCCATCATCATCTCAACACCATCGACCTTGGTCGGGATCCCTTTATGATCTAGCAGACGTCCTTGAATGGGGAGATAAAGAAGACTATGCACGTCATCCGGTGTGACTGTCATCTCCCCGCATGGCATGTTGAAGCTACTGGTGTTTAAGTGCCATCTCTCTACAAAAGTGGACAACAACCCAGGATCAAGAAAAGTGTATCTTGTTGGGTCAAGAGAAAAAGAAAAGAAAAGTGTATCGTGTATGTGTCTACCCCCATATGTTTGTCGCCTTCAGGGATGGTTCCCACCAATCTACAGTCCATTTCTCATGTTTGAAATTATATAACTTGCCGCTGTTGCTGACAACATTAATTAAGTTACGCTCCTGCAAAATTCAGAAAATATAATGCAATTAACTAACTAGTAAATAAACCATCACTTGAAATTAAAATACATATCGACATTATTAAATAATATTGATATTATGCAACATTAAGATAAAAAAAATTACTTACAAACTCGTCGTAGACACATCTGGCGATAAGGTTTGGATAACAAACCAAAACCAATGTGTCTGAAGGTCCGCTCGGAAACTCACTCGACATTGACTTCACCATGACCCTGAGCAATAGCATCAGCCTCCCTTAGCTCTTCCTCTTTTTCCATCTCCCGCATGACATCATCTCCTCGCCCTCCCTCCTCCGTAACATCAGGCATACAAGCAACTTGGACAGGCTCACCATCAGGGCGAGTAGACTCATCTGCCTCGTGTTTACCCTTCGGAAGTCACTTTTATGACCGCTTCTTCGGAGGGTTCTCAGTCGTCTTTGCCCTCCTGGAAGATGCATTGGCCTTAGTAGGTTGTTTCTCTTAGTCTCTTTTTGAAGATGTAGATTCCATACCTACATATGAAGTAAAAAAAATACAATTTATTCAGACAATGTCAAAGCAAAATAGCAAATAACCATTATGTAGCAGTAGTTTTCGCTTTCTAGATAGCGAAAACTTTACAACATGTTTGCTTTCTAGATAGCAATATAATCCAGTCAATCTTCACTTTTGTGTTGATTGCGACATTAAATGACCAAAAATCCTTCGATTTCGAAGAACTTTTCCAATATTAAGGGTTTGAGATTTTTTTGGAGAGTTCTTTTTTTATTTTTTGGAAATTGATGAAATGGAGGAAAGAAGAAATAGACTCCAATATAGAAAGAGAGTTTGTCTTCTAGAAAGCAAAGGGATAAGTGAAATTTCGCTTCATAGAAAACAAATGTGTTTTTTTAAACATTGTTTCTGCGGGGTGAATTTATTCTAAGGGTGGATTAACCGTCATTTTTTTACACACTCATTTTTTAGAAAGCAAAATTTACTGGCACTCTAAATGAAGAGGGGGTACTTAGGTAATCTAAGGGATACATGAGGAAATATAGGGGGCGTGAAAAGTACAATTCATTGTTAAAAAAAAAAAAGCCCACCACAGCGTGGTCCATCGCATTAAAAAAGCAAAAATATTCCAATTCTTTTCCGTGATATCACCAATGACCGGTAGATTCTCTCAAAACAATCAATGATCATTACACGTGTCGGTTTTTAAATAACATCTGACGATTAGCCCTAGAAACACCATATAACTCTCCCTCAGGCGCCAACACTGCAAGTCTCTCACGTTTCATCAAATTGGTTCTTCTCATTCTCATTCTCACACCCCCTTTTGATCAAATCAAACAATCTTCCTCGATTTCGTCATTTCCAATTCCAACGGTTTAACTCCCTCACTCACTGTCTAATCTCATTCAACATAACAAACATTAACTACTAAACAGGGTTTAAACACAAAAATTCCCTTAAAACCTAGGTCATTCATTAATTAATTTCTAGGGTTTCAATTTCATTCATTCACAAACATGGGTGTTGTTGGTGAATGGCGTGATTGGCAATCCCTTCTTCAATCCATTATATTCGGTCTAATTTTCTCTTACCTTCTCGCTAAACTCATTTCAATCGTAGTTTCATTCAACAACGAAAATCTCACAATCACACGAAACACCACAACAAACAAAATTCCCGATCATCATGATTCCAAACAAGACGACGTCGTTTCGGATCCAGGACATCACCGTCTTGAAGCCGAAGCTGAATCTGTTATGGCTGAGCAAGGTAGTGTCAGAAACGAAAGCGTTGACGGTGGTGATGATGATTACGATGATGATTGGGAAGGTGTAGAAAGTACTGAATTGGATGAAGCTTTTAGCGCTGCTACGGCTTTTGTTGCTGCTGCCGCTGCTGATCGGTTGTCGCAGAAAGTTTCTAATGATGTTCAGCTTCAGCTTTATGGTTTGTATAAGATTGCTACTGAAGGTCCTTGTAGTACTCCTCAACCTTCTCCTCTCAAAATGACAGCTCGTGCTAAATGGTATATAGTCTTTGCTTTCTTGAAACTGTTCTTTATGAACTGTGAGTTTGAATCTTGTAGATGACAAAAAAAGAAAGTAAAAAAGCTTTAACACTACGCAACATGATATATTTGGAATCTTTTGTTTGTGTTGGTCTATGTGTTTTAAAAGCAATGTTTTTTCTGTTTCTTGTTCCAAGTTGCAAACTTGAAATTGCGTATGGAAATACTCCCTCTCGTCTCAAATATAAGCAAAGATTACTTTTTCAGGTTCATTGAATAATCCATGTATCTGTCTATAATATATTTGAAAAAGGAATTTTTGCTTATATTTGCGACTATAGGGAGTACCTTTGTTGGGAGATGTCAATCCCTTAAATGGATCTCAGTTAATTTAAGGGATTAGTCACTGCAGTTGCGCGCCCAGGATAACTTTGTTTTCCGAAAGTAAAGTATAATAAAATATCAAACTTGTAACGGGGTTCACCATTTTTGGCGTATTTTGGATGTATTTGTGTTGTATTTTGACAAATATGCATTTTTTATGCTAATACGTTTAATGATTGGGAGCTTAATGATGTTGAGAATATCTTATGAATTGTTATGTGTATTGGTTAAGTATGGTTATCTTATCTCTCTGCACTACATAAAAAGAAAGGTTATTTTGTCAACTGTTTTGTTCGCTTTGATGCTAATGTCCCCCCCTCTAAACTTTTTTAGGCAAGCTTGGCAGAAATTGGGTGCGATGCCTCCTGAAGATGCAATGCAGAAGTACATTGATATTGTGTCAGAGCTATATCCTACTTGGCTTGACGGTGCACCTTTGGTGAGCTAATAAGCTGTTTTTCCTGCTCTAAATCACTACTTCTTTCTTTAAAAGGAAGAATGTTTGTATTTGAAATGAAAGTAGTATGTTTACAACTTAAATTCTTTGTGTCTTTGTGTGGAGTTTTTTTTTTATCTAGTCTCTAACTACCTTACTATTGTTGTGTCTGTGACAGAGGAGCAAAACCGGTGACGGTGGTGGTTCTAGTTCAGACGCTCGCGGACCAATGGGGCCAGTATTCAGCTCTTTTGTTTATGAAGAGGAATGCGGCAATGACTCGTAAGATTTTGTAAAACTCTGTATCAGTTTTTGTGCATGTATCTATCTGGAAAGAGACTAATTCCCACTCCATGTACAAAGTCTTCTTTCCCCTTCTTTAATCTTGTCTTTGTTGACAAGATCTTTTCTGAATGCTCTGATATGATCCTCTGCAGTTTCCCCCTATTATCTTGGGTCTTCATATATTACACATTGAGCATCTATTATTTATTACAATTTTTTAAAATAAAAAACTCAAACACCACACTGCATTTTGGTAACATGAATGTACATTTTGCTGCTTTTTGCAAGACAGCTTGGTTTTAATTGCTTCTTTATCTTTTCTTCAACTTAGTGTTATTTTCAGTTTTTTCACCTCAACTTAAATTTAGTTGTTTCCATTTTTTCTTATTATATGCTAAGGCTTATGATACACTCAAAGCATTTTGTCAATTTGAAACATTACAAGTCACATCGTTATTTTTACATAGCAAGGAGAATATTGCTTTGTGATTCCAATGATTAAGGCAACCTTCGGTAACTTTTTTAATTCAATATTCTTTTGGAGTTGTGAATCTATCTTCTATACAAGTAATGAAGTCTTTATATTAGTTACTTGTATTGTCAACTCTGAAGTTTCTAAGTTTTGCATTATAGAGGATAGGATAGCATAAAATCCTTGGTTTGTTCTCCGAGATTCATTTGCTTGACCAGATTTGGCTTCTCTAAAATGAGTGATTTACTTTAGAGGGTTTAGTAAGACTTCTAAGTTGTTGGTGAGAAAATTGTATTAGGTTTACATGCATAATAAATTATGTATATTTTAAATATCAACAGTGGTTGAAATTTATTACTTTTCCCTCTAAACCTAGAGATCACCTTGGAGGAGCCAAACAAACTTAATAAAACTAATACATTTCTTTCTCACATAGCATCCGTCTCCTTGTCACGTCTCTTGTCCTCCTTATTATGCATTACGACTTGTTGTTAGTCACCTATTCTCCCCTCTGCCGTGTGTGATTTTCCCATTAAACTATTGACATTTTGGAAAAATTGAAGATTCTATGGCACACACACAGGGTTACTTTATAAATTAGTAAACTTTAGTATTTTACTGACAGTCTTTCAATATACCAAGTGCCAATTATTATATCTAATCCAAATGAATAAATTTGAACACCAATAACAATAAGAAATCGGGAAGTTTCTTCATCAAAAGGCTACAATTGGGAAAACAAACACTGATAGATATTGATGTTTCATTATCTTCCTTTACAGGAAAATGGACGCCATTCATGGATTTGCAAGAGAGGGAGATATGGCTAATCTACTCAAGTGTATTGAAAATGGTGTTTCAGTGAATTTGAAGGGTGGGTTATTTAGATATTTGCTTTTCCAAGTGTAATAGACTTTATTCACAAGTGTGCTGCAAGTTGTTAATAAACTAATTTCTATCTTTTGGCTTCTAAATAGACAAAGTCCCTCATTAACAGCTTTTTTTTTTCTGTGCAACCACCGATTTTAGTATGATAGCATAAACTTGAATTTTGGTAGAATTGATTGACAAGCCTAAGTGCCTACCACAAGCATATGCATGCTTCAATGGTTTAGAATTGTGTAAAAACCAAGTTAGTTGCTATTTCTTTTTCAACAAGCCTCGGGTTATTGCTGATGATTCTAAGGGTGTCTCTTTCCCTCGTTTAGTTGCTTTGATCTTTCTGGCACCTTTGTGGAAACAGATTAGGTGCAGTCGGGGGTGGGTGCAGTCAGCACCTCGGCACCTTCCAATCAAGATCAAACAATGCAAGTCTTGGGACAAATTTTTTTTTTGTTCAATATGAAATTTTGAGGTTGAAATCTCCTTGAGTTTTACGACTGCACTGGCTTGTGATTGTTCACAAACCAGATCCAACCTTTGCGACTGCACTGGCTTGTGAATTGTGATTGTTCACAAACCAGATCCAACCTTTGTTCTTAGGGAGGAATATGCCACTGATTCACTACTCTGCTTCAAAATAGGAAATTTAAATGTATAGTAAGTCGCTATAATCAGACCATAACTTTCGTGTCTTCAACAATATGTTTCCTTAAGAAATGGTTGATCTTTTAAGAAAATGTTTTTTAGTTAAATTTATAATTAGAAGTTGAATTGTCAATGTGGCATGAGATAATGAATCTCGTAGACCTCTCTGCTAATTTGGAAGTTCTGGATTATTTTTCCCGTAGAGTTGAGTTGGATACATTAAGATTTGTCATTACATCACACTATATTTGGATTGTAGTGAAAAATGTTATTGTCTTGATTACTGTCCATTTCTTAACAAGTTTGAAATGTGTGCAGATAGTGAGGGCCGGACACCATTACACTGGGCTGTGGATCGTGGCCACCTTAATGTCACAGAGCTGCTGGTCGGTAGGAATGCTGATGTAAATGCCAAGGTATTCATCAATACAAGCTTTTAATGCATAGCCCTTCGGGGGCTTTCCATATGCTTATTGTCTTAGCTGTTACTCTTTTGAATGAAAACAGGACGGAACCTTACCTGGGTTTTGATTAATCCTCATGGCATAAGTTGCTAGTGTAGTATAGCATAGGCTTTTCGATATGATTTTATGTCAAACTTAAATTTGCTACTTTCTGCTGTTCTTATGGGTGTTTTTTTTTTTTGAAGGATAATGATGGACAAACTCCGCTGCACTACGCTGTAACGTGCGAGAGAGAAGCCATAGCTGAATACTTGGTGAAACATAGTGCGGACATCCATTCAGAAGATAATGATGGCAGTTCATCGTGTGACATCTGTAGTTCCAGGTGGCCATTTATGCAGCATGAGGGAGAAGTAAAATGATTGTTCATTTATTATGTTGCTGCTTTTGGCTAGTACATCCTTGCCCAAATCCCTTCAGGATGCACATGTCCATATAACTTAAATTTTTGCCCTTGCTCTCGGTGTACACACCTTTTTCACTGTAGTCTACGCCAATGCACTGCTTAGGTAATGGTTAATGAAGTATATTCTGTTATGTTGTTTCCTCTGCTCAAACTCCTTATTTTGCTCCCCTGTTTCCTTATATTTATATGCAATAAAACTATAGGAGCAACAAGAAAATGGGATAGTTATCGTTGGTGGGGGGATAGGTCCACAAATGGTGTAGGATCAGAATCCAGATTGCCGGAAAATCATTTATTGATTGTGCGGAATATCTTTTTTTTTAAACTAATTGGTAGATACATACCCGATTCATGTATTAAGCATTAACGGGGACACCCTTATCATGTACCATTGGTTAATGCATTATTTCTTTGTCTAATGATATTAGTCAACATTAGAGGATGCCATTACACTCCTCACTTTGTATACTGCCAATGCGCAGCTCTTTGTAGTGGCTAAGCCGCTAATGTTCTTCAACATAGAAGGCGTGGCAGTGGGTTGGACCATGGATTGCCGATTATTGTGTTTTGCTCCCTCCAAATCAAAATTCTTAAAAGTCTAAAAAAACATCATTTTCATTTGTTTTCCAACACAGATCTTGGCTTCTTGTCCCAAGCGTTTAGGAATGGTTCTGTTCTGTCTTACAAGATACAAGTGGGCATTTTAGATGCTTATCATGACCTCTGTACGTCTGCTTTGAATCGAATATGCACCTGTGTTTTGGGTGCCAACCACTAACATGCATCTTTGGAATTGGAATCATAGTCTCAATTGTGACACGAATAGGGGTGTCAATATTATCCGTTTATCCATTATCCATTCAATCCATTTAAAAATTTATCCATCCAATCCATCCATTAGTAAAAAAGTTGGTTAATGGATTGGATTTGATCCATCCATTTAATTAAATGGATGGATCCAATCCATCCACTTTAATTTGAAAATCCAATGGATAAATGATCATTATTAATTTTAAATTCAATGGATTGTCACTTTTTATAAAATAATAATAATAACAGTAAAATAAATAAAAAGCAAACAATCGACCGAAAACCAAAAAATCAGCCGAAACCGAAAAACATAAAAATTTGCCGAAAACACAAAAAACCGGCCGAAAACTGAAAATCGGCCGAAAACCAAAAAAACGAACGAAAACACAAACAATCGGCTGAAAACACAAAAAATCGGCCGAAAAAACAAAAATCGGCCGAAAACCCAAAAATCGGCCGAAAACACACAAAATCGGCCGAAAACACAAAAATCGGCTAAAAACACAAAAAATTGGCCGAAAAACTGAAAATTGGCCGAAAATAAAAAAATCGGCCGAAAAACTGAAAATCGGCCGAAAACCCAAAAAACACCCGAAAAACCCAAAAATCGTTTGAAAACTGAAAATCGGCCGGAAAAACCTAAAATCAGTTTTTCGGCCGATTTTTTGTGTTTTCGGTTTTCGGCCGATTTTTTGTTTTCGGCCGATTTTTTTGTGTTTTCAGCCGATTTTTGGTTTTTCGGCCAATTTTTGGTGTTTTCGGTTTTTCGGCCGATTTTTTGTGTTTTCGGCCGATTTTAGGTTCTTCGGCCGATTTATGGATTTTCGGGTGTTTTTTGGGTTTTCGGTCGATTTTCGGTTTTTCGGCCAATTTTTTTGAGTTTTCGGGTGTTTTTTGGGTTTTCGGTCGATTTTTTTTGTTTTCGGTTTTCGGCCGATTTTTTGTGTGTTTTTTGAGTTTTCGGCAGATTTTTTGTGTTTTTGGTTTTTAGCCGATTTTCGGTTTTTCGGCCAATTTATAACGGAACAACCTCTAAATAATATTTAAATTATAAATTAATATTTAATGTTTTATGAATTTAAAAATAATATTTGAATTAATTTTGTTGGATGGATTGGATATCCATCCATTAAAATTATGATAATGGATGGATTGAATGGATTTTATCTCTAAATGGATGGATTGGATTGAATTTTTTGATCTCATTTTAATAGATTGTTAATGGACAAATGGATTACTTTGATCCATCCATTAACAATCCAATCCAAATCCATCCAATCCATCCATTTTGACACCCCTAGACACGAACATGCACCACATTTTAAATGAATTTGTCTTTTAATCGTGAATGTATTTTGATAATTGATATGATTCAAAATAATCATACTAGTTTATTCTTCATCTCTTCCATTAACTTCATATTTAACGTTTATGAATTTAGGTCACAAAACGAGTTAACTTGCATATAAAATCTCTTTTTTAGAAACTCTTATGAGTTCAAGAGTATACTGGTAAACTCTCAATTTTAGCAGTGATTTATGAGTTTACGTTGATTTATGATATACTGATATATACTACTAGTAGTAGTATATTGTTTTCTGCAATTTCATTAATTTATTATTTATTATGCCAATCTTTTTTATCGATAAACTAATATTATATATATATATATATATATATATATATATATATATTTTGAACAGACTAATATTTTTTTTCTTGAAATTCTATCATAAATATTTACCTATTTAAAAATAATGATTTATCATATTCATGGAGATTAAATGTTGAATTAATATCATTCTAATGATCTATCATTAAGTAATTATTATTTTTTCTTATAATTAAGGTTGGAAGAAGTACAATTTACAAATTAAATTTATGCAGGGTCAATTAATTTACTTAAACTCTTTTATAAAAAAATAATAATTACTTAAACTCTCAAATTTAAGTGTTACCATTTTTTTATATCATATATCATATTATTGATATGAGATTTTCAGTTGTCTTTTAGTAGTTTTCATTTTAATCAATTTTTTCGGTATGCAAATATGTAAAATTTAGTGATTGAATTTTTCATCACATCTTGGTCTGTGTTAATGAGTTTACGTGGTGAAACTCGGCCTCTTCTAGCATTAGAGCTGATCTCGCTATAAATAGGGATGGTCTCCCATATTTTAGATTTTGTTAGTTTTTTGGAGGGTTTGGTTTTGCCCCCATCCTTTTCGTACTCCACTTTTCTTTATAAACTCAACTCAATACTTTCATTTCATCAATGGCGGCTTCTACGGTGGGCGAGTGCCTCATATCTCTCATGGGTGCACCATTCAAATAATAAATCTGGTCATTCATTCTTAAAAGTGCATCATACATGTGTAACACCTGATCATGCTTCTCTCATATCTTACAAAATTGATCATTTTCATTTTATTAATTGAGTATTTTAATTTTTAACAAAATAAATTCATCATCAAAATACAAAAAGTTTCCGTTCTTTTTCCGAAAAAAATTGGATCTTTTTTCCCGATTGAAACTTTTTTCCGAAAAAAACTCTGGAATTGTATTTATCTGATATGAAACTTTTTTTCCAAAAAAAAATCGAAAATTTTTTTCCGGAAAAAGCATGGAAACTTTTTTCCAGAAAAAATCAAAAACTTCTTTTCCGAAAAAAATATCAGAACATTTTTGGCGAAAAAAGATCGAAAAAATTCTGAAATTGTATTTATCTGAATTCAAAACTTTTTTTCGGAAAAAAAATCGAAAAAATTTTCCCGAAAAAGATCGGAAAGTTTTTTCTCAAAAATAATCAGGAACTTTCGAGAAAAAAGATTGGAAACTTTTTTTTTTTCGGAAAAAACTCCGGAATTGTTTTAATCCGAAATCGAAACTTTTTTTCACGAAAACATTAGGAACTTCTTTTCCGAATAAAATAACGGAACATTTTTTGGGAAAAAAGATCGGAAACTTTTTTTTGGAAAAACTCCGGAATTGTATTTAACTGAAATCGAAACATTTTTTCCAAAAAAAAATCGAAATTTTTTTACCGAAAAAGACCGGAAACTTTTTTTTTCAAAAAAAAACTCTAAAATTGTTTTTATCTGAAATCGAAACTCTTTTTCGTGAAAAAATCAAAAACTGTTTTTTCCAATAAAATTATAATATAGTCAGCTCACAATAAAATCTATAGACACTTATAATCTAATGGTCTTTAGCACTTGCTCACGGGTGAGAGATATGATAGGCTCTCTCACCCTAGCCTGAGCCTCAATTTATCATCGGTAATGTTACCACTGTACTCCCTCCGGCCTTAATTATAAGCAAAAATTACTTTTTAGATACATTGAAAAATTAATGAATCTAGTCCACTTTTTAGACTAGATACGTTAGTTATTCAATGTATCTATAAAGTAACATTTGCTTATAATTAAGGTCGGATGAAGTATATTATATGTAGCAGGTGTACTATCTGTACCTGTAATTAAATTCTTGCTTGTAATGCAGAATATTGAATTTGGCAAGTTTGGTTTTACTTCAATTATGATTATGATGAATGAACGAACGACCCCACAGCCACACAGAGGCACACAAACAAAGCATACTATTCGTTTATGATTTATTTATTGATGATGATTCATTGAATTCAAATGCGGGCCCGTCATCCAGGCAAAAGGCACCGCCACTCCGCGCTGTATCCATAAAGTCTAATAATTACTTTAATATTTTTCATTTTTTTTTAAATTAGGTTGCAAATCCGGAGTCATATATATTTTTGTCATTTGAATTTTTTCATATTATTTATACTGAGTATTTTGCCATTGTATACTACCAACTTCAATGCTATGAGTATGTTCGCATATTCATTCATTATATTTTTAGCAATATTAAATATATAGTTGTATAATATATATTAATTTGAATGAATAAATATTGTTTTATTTTTGTCAACAAAAAATTAGTTATCAAACTTAAAAACGATTAATTCGACAAAATCAATCTCATCAGAAGTGAGCTTTAGAGAGGAACACACTTTCAAAGAACCACCAACTTAATATTTTCATTTCACTTTATTTAATAATCTAATTCATAAAACATCGTCACAATTTTACTCAAAAAGGACTCTTTATTTTCATAGCATGAACTTTTGCAAAATACATTGATAATATTCTTATGGAAATATAAAATCTACTATTATATTAAATTAAATTTAATAATAAGTATGAAGTTTATTATCATTCATGTAAAAAATAGTGTGTTAAAAAATGAATTTTTCTCTTGACAAAAGAATATCGCATGTTAGTCAAGGTATATAGACGGTCCGATCTGGTTCAAATTTTACAATTAAATTTTAATTCTATAAATAAAAAATTTAAACTTAAATTTTGTATCATCCAATTTTTTTTTGACTATGTATCATTCAATCTTAATCTGACAATAATTATTAGACCGACTTCACTGTAGTCACTATTATCCGATTGCACACAATCTCAATCCCTACTTTCACGAGAAAATGTCCTCTCCAGTAATTGAGGACATCTTATGCAATCCAAGCCACTTATTTGTTTTCTAAAATCAAAATTGTATATGTATAAAAATAAAATGAACGGTTCAGATTCCGTTGTAGGAAGAAATGTATTGCAAATAATCTACTCTCTACTTTCACAACCAAAACACTCACACAAAATTTAGCTTAGTCTTCAGGATATCTTTTACTAATAAAAGGAAGCTCCTATATAGCTCCTAGGCCTCCATTGTACCTATGTGACACCTCTAAAAAAACTCCACATCCTTATTAAAACTTTCTACCAACTTCTCTTAATTATTTAATTTAAAAAATTCTTAGTGTTGATTCTAAAGAAACTTAAACAACCAATAATAATAATAATAATAATAATAATAATTTTAAGGAAAAAAGGTTGAACAAAAGTAATACGTTATGTTGATATGAAGGTGAAAGTTCAATGATAAATTAATAAATAGGAAGCAACACATAACATAAATTAATAGTGTTAATAAAAATGGAAAATGAATAGAAGGAAAGTGAATAGATGTTTGTGCTCCTTCATCTTATCTCCTAAAATGTGTTAAATTATGACTCGGTAATAGTACACTTATTAGGTTGTTATGATTGATTGAAATTCTATGACTCAAAGAATTCCAACCAATGGACATGACTTCATACAATTTAAGAAACTTTATATCCATATTTTATCATATATATATATATGTATATATTGAGACTTTTGCAAGAAGAATCATATAGTGGGTTTTGTTTTGTGTGTTTGACAATTGAAAATATATTATTTCAATTCGTTTTCTCCCTTTATAAGATATGTAATCTTTCAGAGTTTTCTTTTGAGTCTTTCTTTTTGCTACTTATACAATGACTAAAATATATTAATTTTATAGAATTTTGTATTCTTTGATTTAGTTCATCAATTTTATAAATAAATATTTGTAAAAATTAGCAAGTTTTTCTCTTCTAAAAAAATAGCAATTTTATCCTGCATCTCAAACACCAATATTGTAAGGCCATGATAATTTACTTTTCCATTATAACCATTTTAATTATATGATAATTATATCATGTAGGTAATGTGAATTTGAACACTTATAAATTTTTTAGTTTTTGTATTTTTAGGTTTGAATCATTGAAGTGTAAAAGGAAGATTATCAGCCATTGATCGATGCATTCATTTTATTTATGTACTTATTTTTGTGAAACTTGTGTTTAACTTTGTCACAAGTTGATGTAAACAATATATGGAGATATATATGGCTCACCAATGAAAATGTCTTTGATTTTTTTTAGAAAGGGCATAATAGTTATGAACTAGGTATTAAACCCGTGCGTTGCACGGGCTTGATTAAATTTTTTATTTTATGATTTACTTATTGAATAAAATAATATGATATTCAATTTTTCAAAATTTAAAATGTTCATTGATAGATAATAATTTTTTTTAAAACTTGAAGTATAGTTAAAGTTGTGTTTGATCCTACTTTTTTAAGACGTAAAAGTTGTTTGGTATTTTTAATTTTTTTAATTTTTTTTAAATAATAATTTAATTTGAGAGGTGTATTATATCATTTATTGGTTTTAAGAAAAAGACTTATAAAATATTTTGACATGTTATTTCACAAAGTATAAAAAAAATAGAGAGATATATAAAAAAATGTTTCTGACATAGATAATGTGTTGTTCACTTACATATAAAAATAAAAATAGTGGAATCTAAATAGAGGTTATTAAAATTTTATTGTAACTTGAGTCAATGAAATTATTTCATTTAAAAATATTAATGATAATAAATAACACACTTCAAACTACTCCTATTTTCATATGTAAAATTCAAACACGATTTTTAGTAAAAAAATTAATAATTATTCATCTTAGGGTACGTTTGTTTTAACCTTTTTAAAAATAGATTTTTATAGTGCATAATTTTGTGTCAAATTTTTTTTAACAAAGAATATATTTATAAAAACTTCAAATGAAAAATGAGTTTAAGTAGCTTATCTTAAAATATCATTTTAAGTATTTCATCCTTTTGTTAGAAATTTTTTTGAATCATAACATCTCTAAAAAAAACTATTAAAAACCGCTTTCCGTGAAAGTCAGTTTTTTAGAGATAAATCTTTTAAAAAAATTGTGTTTTTTATTAAGTTAAAATCACTCTTTTAATTAATAAATAGAAGAGTTTGAAATAATATTTAGTAATTTTAATGAAGTTATCATAAAAATTATTTTTAAAATACAAAGAAAAAATATTTTTTTGAATGTAAAACAAACGCACCCTTAAATCCTTTTTTTCAATTAAAGTTTGATTTGATAACTTATATTTCCATTATTTAATCTTCGGTGCACAATATTTTGAGTGTGTTTAGTGCTAAATTGAAAACAATTTTTTTATTACAATAAAATCTTGTATAGCATGTGAAATATATTTGAAGCGCAACAAAAACTTTCATAAGAACCAATTTGCTATACTATTATTTTTAGGTAAATAATAGACTACACCGTCATGTCATAAACAATACATCGAAAAATTATGGTATTATTATTATTATTATGAAAAGCACTTTCGTACCACTGAAAATTATTAAAAATATGTCATCATTTTCATGCATAACACTGAATATGTAATTAATATGCCACCATTTTCTTGTTAGCAATTAAAAATATATGGCTAATAATATTCGCCCAATTTATACAATAGATCAGTAACTTGAGTTCCGATCAATCATATCATGGTAACCAATGAAAAGTCAAGACATAAGACATGCAAGAAAGAAAGGAAAAAACTACCATACAGGATTTAAAAAGTATTACTCAAGAGTTGTTTGGAAGAAAGTGAGAAAGATCCAAAATCCAAATGTATATTATCTAAATGTAGTAGCTATAAATAAAATCCAAATGTTTGAACGCACGGGTATTTTTTTTTAGAATGCACTTATATAATTTTTGGTATAATATTTTTTTCATTGGTTAAAAATTCTAAATATCTTTTATCTCTATGAAATAGAAGAATTTTTTAAAGTTAACCTATATGACAATATATATCATATTTTAACTACGTAGATTTGACTTTAATAAAAAAGAGTTTAACAACCTATATAATTAATTCAAAAATGAAATATTTAATCCCTTTATTTTACATCTTTCAAGACTTTTTTTTTATGTCATGTCTTATTCATAACAATAGCAGCCTTATCAACTTAAATTAAATGTTGTAGTTATGAATAGAAGGTGTAAAATCAGCAAAATTTAATAAGAACTATTAAAGGTGTGTAAACAAAAGTTATGTAACTTGAATGGAATAGGAATATTGTGTTGCACGGATTTGATTGGAATTTTTTTATAAATAATACTCTTTTTTTTTTTGCCAGATAACAATTTTAGCGGATGTATTAATTATTTTTCGAGTTAAACATATGACCATAACATATATTTAAATTTTCATTTTTACCAAAATAGCTAAATTTTATACAAAATAGCTAACTATAGTTTTTTGGTATAATAATTTATTATTGGTTGAAAATTCTAAATATTTTTTAACACGAACCTGTAGGACAATATCATGCTTAAAAAAAAATCATACTTAAATTTTAAATATATAAAAATAGCTTTTGAAAAAAATATTGTGGCTTTCAACTCTATATAGAAATTAATAGAAGTGCATTTGAAAAATTATTTATGATAAAAAAAATTAGCATTTTGTTTTCCCGAGTTTGGTTCATATCCTGTCACATTATTAAAAAATTATTTCACATTTTTCTTTTGTCCATTAGGATTAAAAACAAAATAGAAAACTTTTTACGGATAAAAACATATGATTTTGTTTTATAGGGACAAAATTCATTGATTTTAATAAGAATGAGAAACATATTTAACCCAATTTTTTTCTATTGTGTAAAATATATTTTTCTATTGTTTAATCTTCAAAATATATATTTTTCGGTGTTAACACAATAAACCTTTTTAGATTTTTTAGTGTTTACATGTTAAATTCTTTAGGTTCCAAGCAAATTATTATCACAAATGTATATAATTTGGATTCTGTTCTTCATTCTTCTCTATATTTTTTAGAGGTACTATTCCCTATATCTCTATAATATATATATATATATATATATATATATATATATATATATATATTTATTTATTTATTTATGGAAAAATGACTCACACCTATCTTTACTTTTATAAACTCAAATAGTATTTTATGTAAAATATAATCTTTTAAGTTATTTTTTTTCTTCTTATTTTAACACAAATATTATAAAAGAGAGGTTAAACCAAATTCTCGAAAGAGAGATTATCATAATCTAAAATAACAAAAGACCAAACCTATTTCTAGTTAGATCTTCACTATTTACTATGGTTGTAGGAGTTCACTATTTACTATGGCTGTAGGAGCAGAACTCCACTAATTAGTGAAATCATTCAAAGACAAATGTCAAGATTATCCACGCAATGGTTGTCTTTAAAAATAATTTTCCAAATTCAATTTAGAATATTTGAACGAAAATAGATTGATTTTTTACTTCTTAATGTTTTATATTATATATTATTATCATTATATAGTTATCATTATATATGTAAGTATTTTATTTGTAGACTTTTAAATATAAGAATAAATCTTTTTTAATATATTGCAGTTTTCATTTTTTTAATATACATAAAATACTAATAAAAAAAACTTTAATACACCTTGCCTTTTTCTTTTACTGAAAGTGAATTCTAATTGGGAGTCTTGCACTATACATTAAGAGAGTCTTGCACTCAAAATGATATCACACATTTTTTAGTATAAGTAGTCAAGAAATTATAATTATAATTCATGTCACATATTTTCTTGTATAACTATAAGAACGATTATCATAAAAGAGACTAATGACCAAATAAATATTTTTTTTAGTACATGACTTTTAAAATTATTTAAGTGCTAATTGAAGTAATAAAGTGAATGGTAATTTTATTTTTGTAGAAATAATATTACTATTAATTGGGAGTTACAAATATTAATAGGACTTTTAGATTTAAGAACATCATTAGTTAGAACATAGATAGATAGATTGATCGATAAATGTATATATAGAAAATAAAATAAAAACATTTTTTTTATCATCATGATATACGACCCAAAAATAGCATTAGTCAAAATGAAATTATTACAACATATATATTTATGGTGCCAATTTTCTCATTCATCATATATAATATATTTATATTGGAAAAATGACGATTAAATAGTATAATAGATAAGTGTTGATAGTTTTCACTACTAATCTTCCATAGATATATTGAAAAAATGTTCACAAAATAAAATAGTCAAAGGAGACTAAAAACATCAACCTCTTGTAATGAAGATAAATCATACAATAATCTTCACTACTTCTCCACCACTTGTAACAAATGAGAAACATTCAAAAAAAAACTTGTACCACCGTAATATTTGGAAAATAAATCAAAGGTTCCATATAGTACTACTACTATTACTTTTGATAGAAAAATCACAAAATACATCAAATTCAATGAAAATTGAATAGACCAATAGCAAACACACATGATAAAATAAAAATATTCAAGAAGGCATGGCATTGTGACACAATAGGACTTTCCGATGTTGATCGAGATAATTGATGAATTTGTGATATGCAAACACATGCACAAAATATATATATATATATATATATATATATATATATATATATATAAAGAGGAAGTGATGAAGTGTAGTATTTCTTCAATTACCTCTTGATTATTTTTTCTTTTGATGTTGATTGAGACACAAAGAATTAATTTGGGATCTGCAAACATTAAAAAGAAAAATGAAATCCTCTTGGTTCTACTTGTTAAGCAAACAAACTAATAATAGCAAAATTGGAAAGAAAATAAAGTATTAATATATGAAAACAATAAACTTATGAATAAAAAAGTTAATATAGAAACAGAAAGAAGGAGAGAAGAGCCAACTTAGTCATCCATAACAAAATAAAGGAGAAGAAGATTAAAAAAATCATCATGCAAGCAATGATGCATGTGGTAGCAAGAATTTATAGAAGGTAAAATTTCATTTCATATAAGCATATATAGTCATGTGTATGTTAGGATTGACTTTTCATGTCATTGTGGTGAGAATTATTAGTGCATATACGTTTTTCATGTTATCATTAATGGCACATTAGCATATCTCTTAGTTTTCTTTTCTCTTTGGCTACATATTCTCTTAGTCTAAAAAAATTAGAAAAACTGTTTTTCTTTGTATAGATTAGATGGAAGCTAAATAGTTGCTTAATCATTGAGGGAGTTATGTACACATAAAATGCAATGAGTGAGGACAAATAAACACCAACTATTTAGTTTCTCTTATCTATAATAAAGACCATAAAAAAGTAGCATATTATAAAAAATTCCTAATCAAATGTTTTAATTTGTCCCTTAACATTCCATATCATATGATGACATGTTTGGCCTAGCTTATTAAAAGATGACACATCATCCCAATAAAATGAGAGATGACATGTAAGCACCAACTTTTGCTTAGAAAAAAGAAAAATGTGAGGAGCTTTGGTAAGTTGACACATAAGCAAAAAATAGTTTGCTTTACATAGAGTATATAGATATTAGATTTCTTTTCTTCTTTTGAGATATGAGTAATGAATTAAAAAAGTTCAATTGTATTTATGTTCTCACAAAATATATATTATAGTTCTTATTTTTCGCATTTACTTATTAATATTAGTTGTTCTTTTTTTATCCAAAATATAGAACCAATTAAATTTTTTAAGATGTTTTACTATAACTATGACATGGTTTGTGTTTTGTATCTATGTTTTAAAGGAATTCACTTTCAAGTTTAACTATTAGTTTTTTCTTCTTCACATGCTTTAGAAGAAACCATTATATTTGTTCAATAATTGCATTTTCGTTAATTCCATGAGAGCAAAAATTGCAAAGTGAAAAGTAAATGGTTAAATTATGTGGTACCTAATTTACGAAGAAAGAAAACAGTTAATGAATAGACAAAACTACCACATAGAAATTACATTCTACAACCAAAACTTATTTCAATGTTTCACACAAATAATATATTCAACAAGCATGACTGTATTTTACTCTTATTGAAAAAAAATAAGAGAACCAACAAAATAAAAAGCAAAGTGACTTATGGCTACACAGGTGAAAACTCAAAAAGAAAATTAAGTTATATCCAAACTTTTTCATTAAATAAAAAAGGTAAACCAAACAACACACACTAAAAAAAATCCGAACAACTAAAATTAGGATAAAATTTCAGCAAAGTAAAAGTTTGATAGGAAACTTCAAAAGAAGTCAATATATCATTACAATTGTCTTTTCATTAAATATAAGAGACGCTATAATGCATAAAAGTGAGTAAGTTGCTATGTTATTTTATACATACTTTCAAGAAATGGAATTTGCAAAAAAAAAAAAAAAAAACTACCATATATATATGAATCACATTCTATAATTAGAGCTTACTTCAACCTTTATCATGAACAATATTGTCAGTAAGCATAAATGCATCTAACTCTTATTGAAAAAAACTACCATGTATATATGAATCACATTCTATAATTAGAGGCATAAGACAATATTTAAAGGCCCTTTGGCATTAGTTTTTATAATATTAAATAATACAAAAATAAATATAAAATACAATTAGTAGTAAAATTAATGAGTAAAATTTATATCATATGACGTAAAATAATTAAAACTAATGAAATGATATTATTAATTTAATTACTTAATAGTATAAAGCAGAATAATTAACTTGCAACTACACCACTACAATTCATAAAAAGATAATTAATTTTTTATACGATTACACTATTAGAATAAAATACAATATAACACTTAAAACTTATAAAACATTAATTTTCTTTAACTAAAACTAATTATCCTCAATACAGACACACAACACAAATATACTATATACACACCAATATAAAATCTCATATTTCTATATAACCTTATTATATATTTTTAATTAGATATTTTTAATATAGATTAAGATCAAACATAATTACGTCACTATATTTTAAAATATTACCGATATTATTTTTTAACAATCAATTATTTAATGATATATGTGATTATATTTATCATAACTATTATATTTTTAAAATTTTAAGAAATATTTTAAGCGTGTAGTTTAATCAAACCGTGCAACGCATGGGTTTATTTCTAGTATATGGAATATGAGTACCTCCCAAATTAATGTTAATATTTTAATGTTGGTCCGAGATCATGATATAAAATGCAAGACTTCTTATTTTTTGGTTAGGAAATGTAAAACTTATTTATTATCAATAAATTAAAACTACTATATTTTTATAAAAAACATTCTTTTACTAAAATATTGTAAGAAATTCACAATTGGACCATTTCTGAGAAATTCTATTACTTAACTGTCCAAACAAATAAATCTATTATTGTTTTTTATTTTTAATTTTTAATAATTTATAATTTAATAATAATAATTCGAACCCAGCCCAGCACTTGTGTGATTGTAACCGCTGTTACAATTGTGTGCACTCTCTATTCTGTTATTCTCTTCTCTCTCACTCTCTCCTTCCTTCGCTGTTCCTTCAGATCTCTTCTCCGATTCCTGGTATCTTCGTTTATCCGATCTGCCTTTTCCGTTTCCCTTATTTTCCCTCCGATTTTACTTTTCTGTTCATTTTTATTACCAATTTTTGTTTCTGCGATTTAGGTTTTCGTATTAGGATACTTCGATACGTTAGTTTTATTCATTTTTTGAATTATGATCGATTTGAATTGGTTTTCGTATTGTTTTGGATCCGATCTATTATTGATTTGTTTGAATTGAATCTATTCATTCGATGTTAATTTTTGTTCGAGATGAAAAGCAAGCATGGGCAAACGCAGTTGCCATAGTCTAGTCAACTACAGATTTTCTTGTTTCATGTTGATAAGTGTTATGAATAGCGAAAAACTCGATTAATTTTTGACTCATATGAACTAGATACCATTAAAGAATGAATAAACCATCAATTTAATCTTTAAATAAACTATCACTCTGTCTTCAGTTTAGTCCCTAATCTATATAAATGTCAATTTAGACCCTGCTATTAACTTATTAGGATTTTAGGGACTTAATTGTCGGGTTTTCATATTCTTTAGTGACTAAGTTGACGGATTTCATATACTTTAGGGATTTCTGATTATATTTATATAGTTTATTGACTAAGTTGAGAAATTGATTGTTTATTTGAGCATATTATGTATGTATACTTTGAGAAATTCAGTTTTAATTTGAATAAATTTTTGTGGTCCGTCTTTTTCCTGGTTTTTTTCGTACCATAGTCATATGATTGTATTTTTTCTTTATTTTTCTGCTTGATTTATAATATATTGTTGTTATATTGTGGCCATCTTTATATATTGCTTGTTTCTATCAACTTGCTGGCCAATTGTTTGGTCTTTAGATCTGGAATTTGGATAATTTATTCATTAATAAAATAAGTGCTTCTTCAATAGACTCATTATCTTGCCTCATTTTTTTATATTATTTTTTTCATTTTTTATTTAACTTTTAAGTGGAATATTAAGATAAGAGCTGGTTATTTTTTGCTATTAGGTATAGCATGGCGATGGAAGTTACTCAGGCACTTTTGAATGCTCAATCCATTGATGGGACTGTACGTAAGCATGCTGAAGAAAGTCTGCGGCAGTTTCAGGAGCAAAACCTTCTAGGTTTCTTGGTCTCTCTTTCCGGAGAGTTAGCAAGTGAAGATAAACCAGTTGATAGCCGAAAGTTGGCAGGTTTGATACTTAAAAATGCATTGGATGCCAAGGATGAAAACAGAAAGCGAGAATTGGTTCAGAGATGGTTGTCATTGGACTCTGCAGCAAAGGGCCAAGTTAAGGCATGCTTGCTGCAAACACTCTCTTCTCTTGTACTTGAGGCTCGGTCTACAGCAACTCAAGTTGTTGCCAAAATTGCTGGAATTGAGCTTCCTCAGAAACAGTGGCCTGAGCTGATAGGATCACTTTTATCAAATATTCATCATGTTCCTGCTCACGTCAAGCAAGCATCTTTGGAGACTCTAGGGTATTTGTGTGAAGAGGTCTCTCATGAGGTTGTTGATCAAGACCAAGTAAATAAAATTCTTACTGCTGTAGTTCAAGGTATGAATTCATCTGAAAAGAACAATGACGTAAGACTTGCTGCTACTAGGGCATTATATAATGCTCTTGGATTTGCACAGGCTAATTTTAGCAATGATATGGAGCGTGAATACATCATGAGAGTTGTTTGTGAGACAACTATGTCTCCTGAAGTGAAAATACGACAAGCAGCTTTTGAATGTTTGGTCTCAATTGCTGCCATGTATTATGTAAAGCTGGCTCCTTACATCCAGGATATATATAACATCACAGCAAAGGCAGTTAGAGGTGATGAGGAGGCTGTTGCTCTCCAAGCCATTGAATTCTGGAGTACGATTTGTGATGAGGAGACTGATATCTTGGAAGAATATGTGGGTGATACCACAGGGGACTCTGATATACCTTGTTTTTATTTCATTAAGCAAGCTCTTCCTGCTCTCATCCCTCTGCTGTTGGAAACATTACTTAAACAAGAAGAGGATCAAGATCTGGATGAAGGTGCATGGAATATTGCAATGGCAGGTGGTACATGCCTTGGTTTAGTTGCTCGTACTACTGGAGATGATATTGTGCCGCTGGTAATGCCCTTCATTGAGGAGAACATTACAAAACCAGATTGGAGACAGAGGGAAGCAGCCACTTATGCATTTGGCTCTATCTTGGACGGGCCTTCCCCAGACAAATTAGTACCTCTTGTTAATCACGCTCTTCCGTTTATGCTCAGTGCTCTAGTGAAGGATCCAAGTAACCATGTTAAAGACACCACTGCTTGGACTTTGGGACGAATGTTTGAATTTCTTCACAGTTCAATTGTTGGCACACCTATTATTAATGAGGGAAATGCCCAACAAATTATTTCAGTTCTCCTTCAGAGCATGAAGGATGTACCTAATGTTGCTGAGAAAGCCTGTGGAGCCCTGTATTTTCTTGCCCAGGGTTACGAGGATGTGGGGCTAACATCTCCTATAACTCCCTTTTTCCAGGAAATTGTTCAAGCCCTTCTCACTGTTACCAAAAGAGAGGATGCTACAGAATCACGATTAAGAACTGCAGCATATGAAACATTGAATGAAGTAGTAAGATGTTCAACAGATGAAACAGCTCCTTTGGTGGTACAACTAGTTTTGGTCATCATGACGGAGCTGCACAAATGTCTTGAAGCACAAAATCTCTCTTCTGGTGAAAGAGAAAAACAGAGTGAACTTATAGGCCTTCTTTGTGGGTGCTTGCAAGTAATTATTCAGAAGCTAGGGTCTTCAGAACATACCAAATATGGTTTCTTGCAGTATGCTGATCAGATAATGGGACTATTCATCAGGGTCTTTGCTTGTAGAAATGCCGCTGCCCATGAGGAAGCCATGCTAGCTATTGGAGCCCTTGCCTATGCAATAGGCCCTGATTTTGCTAAATACCTGCCTGAATTTTACCAGTTTCTAGAGGCTGACCTTCAGAATTTTGAGGAGTACCAAGTTTGTGCCGTAACTGTTGGTGTAGTTGGCGACATATGCAGGGCATTGGAGGATAAAATACTGCCTTACTGTGATGGGATTATGACACAACTTCTCAAAAATTTGTCAAGTGATAACTTGCACCGTTCTGTGAAGCCCCCACTATTTTCATGCATTGGTGATATAGCACTTGCTATAGGAGACAACTTCAATAAGTACTTAATGTATGCAATGAACACACTACAAATTGCTGCAGAGATGTACGCACACACATCGGGCTTTGACTTGGAAATGACAGAGTACATTAACTCTTTGAGAAATGGGATATTAGAGGCATATTCTGGGATCTTCCAAGGGTTTAAGCATTCATCAAAAACGCAGCTCTTGATTCCTTATGCTTCTCACATCCTCCAGTTCTTGGATAGCATATACATGGAAAAAGACATGTGAGAAAGGACAAAAGTTATTTTTTCAATTTATTTTTTCTTTTGTGTTATATTAATTGTTTTATTGACTTCCTTTGTCTTTTCTTACTGCAGGGATGACGTGGTTATGAAAACAGCTATTGGAGTCCTTGGAGATCTAGCTGATACACTTGGAAGCAATGCCAGTTCTATAATTCAACAGTCTTTGTCAAGCAGAGACTTTTTAAATGAATGTTTAACCTCAGACGATCATATGATCAAAGAATCTGCTGAATGGGCCAAGTTGGCTATCAGTCGCGCTATATCTGTTTGAGGTTCATCTCAGTCGCGCTATAAACTACTTGCATGCATTTGGGTGTGTTGAGGTGGGTCGTGGGATTGCATGTGTCAAATTGTCTCCATGGTCAGACAACAGAAGGTATCTTTTTGAAGGTCCTCAAGTTGTCACTAACTCTTGCATGCATCATCTCCAATGCATCACTGACCTTTGCATGAGCACCATTAAGTCCGGTATGTTCCAGAATGCATCACTGACTTTTGCATGAGCACCATTAAGTCCAGTACTTTCAAGAGGAAGAAGTTAGCAACGAGATTACAAATGTGCGATTAGATCTTCATGAGGAGTGTAAGTTGAATCGCTTAGCTGCTGAGAAGAGGTAACTGATACATGACTGAGAAACTACTCGACTCTTAGTCAGGTCTGGACGTCGAGTTTGAAGTTAAGATAAACCAACCCGTTCTATCCTAAAATGGTTTTTTCTTTCTTTCTGATCTGGTTGTGGGTTATTGGAATAGATGAACTCCCAGTGTTGAACTGGTTTTCATCAACACCACCACACAAGTGCATTGTTTCTAGATAGATACTCTCTTTTTCTGACTTTTAACCCTGCATCTTCTTGAGTCATTTTTTTTTCATCACCTCACTGTATTCCTAGTCTGTTTATCATCCATATTTCTTTTTCTACACATAACTGCTTTTCTATTCTCTGAGTCATTTGTGATTGTTGACCCAGGATGGGAAACGGTTGCTTCCTGCTTGCATTATGCATTTCTGTTTTGATGTCCGTCGGTGTCTTAGGTCAAAATCATACTGCATTCATGATATCATCAAACCTCCTTTAGTTTTTTTGTTTTGAATTGGTATGCAAAATCATATATTGGCTATTCCTGTGGATTGGTACAAAAGCTGGTCGTATATTGTGATGATATCAAAAGAACCAACTGAATGTGGTGGATTGCTGTTTCTTTTGTTGGAACACAGTTATCTGGGTTTAGCTTTACTTGATATATCTTCCCCTTGTGTCTATATAAGAATTTGTGAATTTTGCTTTGCTCGGGCATTTTGTTGTGTCCTGTATACCTTATTATGGTTTGGTGATATAATTTTTTTTTATACTGATATAAGATAAAATTGTATAATTGTTTTATTACTTTCATTGCCAGTTTTCATTTCGACACTTTGATGTTTCCTGCATTGTTGAATTTAAATTGGTTTTCATATACTTGAATATTATGTACTGGAGTGTTACAAAAATCAGATAATATACCATTACAACTTGAAACAAGATTTGTTAGTAGTTATGCTCATCTTGCTACTTAATTAAAGATCATCATTTATGGATATACTATTCCAAACAATTATATTATTTTGATTTGAATTGAATTACCAATATTTAGTATGTTTAGGTCTATTCGAACACTCCTGACCTGATGATCAAATTCAAAATTTGTTTGTTTTTTTTTTCTTGTTCAAGTATTCTAGTGGTCATAATTTTATCCCTTAAAGTGAATAAGTGGGAATTTCAATTTGAACCTTAGCTCCTGCATATTGCAATGTTATTATCATTCTGAGCTACGCTTAAGGAGATAAATTTACTTATTTCCAACTGTAACTAAGTTTAATGTTGACAATTAATTGTGAAAAATCCTGTGATGTTGTTTGGTAGGTTACTCAAGATTCTAATTAGCTTCTACCAACTGTGTTTGGGTTTAACAGAATGTCGTATATTGGAACCCGTTCGATTTTTCTTTTTAATTCAGCTATAGGATGCAAACCAAAATCACCTGTTGATTGTTTTGAAACCCTTGATGAAAATATTAACATTAAAATAAGAATAAATTAAATCCGTAAAGAAAACTGATCATTTTTGTGAAGCATTCTTTGGAAGTTATTTTTTAATTTTTTCTTATTCCTTCAGTGAAAAATGCACACTCAAAACCCAAAGACAAACATCGCAATCAACTCTTTATGCCTGCTTTTCCATCCTATGCTTTAGATTAAATCTCTAATAAGTTTAGTAGTTAATCTACCAAGTGCTTATAATATGAATAGTTGCATTTTTGTCCCATGAGAACCCTATAAAGCCATCTTCTTGATATATGCAAGGTAATGTCTTACTCTAATCATCTAAAGTGGAGGCACTAGTTCAAAGAAGAAAATGATGAGTTAGGTTTTTTCCATGTTCTATATAATTTGAGTTTTAATGGAATCGAGAACAAAAGGATCAAATGTGGGTAACTTTCTTACTTTCAAATTAGTTCAAAGAAAGTGCTGATGACCTTTTTTGATCTGACTGCCACCAATACTCATAAAGCAGTGGTTTGGATGTGAATGAGATCTGCCATTCTTATTTTAATCTCTCTTTTAATTTATTTATTTTATTTATAATAACTTTCAATTAATCTTCCATGTGAAACCATAGAAACACAATACAAATGTGCATACATATATAAATTTCTAAAACCATAGGAAACTGTAGAAAGGAAATCATGTAAGCTTCCAACATGAACAGAAACTCCACTTTTTAGCATCAATTTAGTGACTTAATGCATTATCTATTCTAGACTTTTCAGTTACAGCATTGAGAAAATAGTGTCTTGCACACACATATATAGTATTGATAAGTTTGCACCATTTTCAGTTTAATTCCAACTAAGAACCGTGCATATGCTGGCACTTGATGATCAAAGTTTTGTGATGGAATAGGAAGTCAAACTTCCTTAAAATAATTGTTATACCAATATAGAAATTGAATCTTATTTTTGAGTGCATGTGCAACATTATTTATCTGTTTTATTTTGGTTTTTGCTTATTCAAACAATGAATAGTTTACTCCATTTGTTGGCATGAGCAATACTAAGCCACACAAACCAAGGAGTCCCCTTTTCCTCAGTGATAAGTATAAGGACTTATGAAAATCGCACAATTGCACATATGGGCATAGATATATACATGCACTTAAAGATACAGACACATTTACCAAAAAAATAAATAAAAATACAAGCAAAAATTTTATAACTTTGGTCGAGCCAAACACAACAATATTTAAATTACCGACTTGTAACACGAGATTTGTCCACCACTCACGAACACATTTTTAGGTTAATATATTTTATGTAAGATTTCTTAACACAGTCCTCTCACGCCCAGGGCTGAATATTTGGAACATGACCCGAGTGTCCTAACGAGTTTTGGATAAACTCTGACACTATTTTAAAATTTGAGTTAGACCTAATTCAATATTTACAAAATCGACCTTTAAGATGAATCATGTTATATTTCATTCAATGTGAAACTTCTCAACAAAAACCATATGGTTGGAAAAATCTTGATCATATGGAAAAAGAAATACTTTCTAACACCATGAAAACTTTTTGTTGGAAAATATCTATAGTACTTGTAGGATCATGGTAGTACATATGTTTGTGGAAAAATGTTAGGCCTTTTGTTCACTACTGCCAAAATATCATTAATTATCATAAACAGATATAAGTAAGTTTATATTAGTCCAACATATATTATGGTCTCCTAAAGAATGATTAAGTTAATAATTACCGTTTTAATTTAGGATTAAACTAGTAGTGATGTTTCCTTCTTCTTTTTGATAGTGCACCCACTAAGGGCATTCCATATTCAAATCTCTTCTTCTGTAGCCCACTCTCCATACCTGTCTCCATCCATTGACTAAAAAATGTGATGAAAGCCAAAATATGAGGATCAAAAGCATCATTTCATTTTTAAGTGGTGAATGGTACCACGGAAAATTTCTCAAATCTACGAGAAGAATTTAGTAGTTTTCACCACTATATGAATTCATGTGAAAATGTGGTTGATTTTCCATTTTGAAGCTAGTTGAAATTGACCTTAATTAGAATATAAACCATATATACATAATAATATAATATTAACATGGTATTAAAAAATTGACAAGCACTAAGCACATAATAATATAAGAAAAATTATATGGCAATGTTGCAACTTACTTAGAAAGTAGAAAACTAAAGTTGACTTATGAAAAGGTGGACACAATTACACAACACAAGATGTAATGGCTACCTAATTTTAAGCCATGCAAGGGAAATGTTTAGTAATGTGCACATGCAAATTAACAATTGAATTATTTGTCTTTTCTTAATACAATTATTATATATAGTCCTATTAGTCCATATATATATATATATATAGAATAGTATAGTTGACTTACCAAAGTGTTGTGACAAAGTTATTGCATTTCATCATAACTCTGTTGGTATTGGGTGGGGTGCACCATGACAAGAGCACTTCTCTCAATAAGCCAAGTTTAAAAGGGGGGTCTCCTACCTTCATTTCCTTACCAAGACATTTATATGTCACTTTAGCTTCTCATAAAAAGAGGAACAATAATACACATATATCCTTGCATATACAATATTGCCATATGGAACATAAAATCAAGACTTTCCTTTTAGTTGTCCTCTTGGTCATAATTCCTTTTCCTTTATCTTCAGGTAAGGCCCAAGTTCTTAATTTATATAAGTGGATTATATTTTGTAATTTTTTTTTTTGCGTACAATGATATATCCAAACTCCATGTATTAATTCTACTCATGTAGCATAACTCATTTATTTTTTGCTTTTTTAGGATTGGCTGAAGGATTCAGAGAAAATATGCATCCTATTGATCACTTTGTTTACAAGGTACCTTACTATGTTTTTTTTTTTAACGGTGAATATTAATAATGCACCTTGCAAACCAAAATACTTGAGATGAATATTGATGGAGCTACATTAATAAATTGTTAATGTTTGCTTGGATTTACTAATGTCCCATATAATTTCCACAAAAAATGTTTGCAAATAAATTAAAAATTGTAAATTATTACAATTTAGTATTTGATATGTTTAGATTTTTTTTTTATTTAAAAAAACTAACAAGTACTTTTGTTTGATTTTGGTTTTGAATGAAGGTTGGTTCAAAGATGAACTCGAGGAAGCTATTGTCCCATGCTTTTGTGTTGGATTATGATGAAGCAGGACCCAACCCAAAGCATTCAAAGAAACCTAGCAAGGGCCCTTAAACACCATAATTAACAACTAACTAATCATATTCATATAATAAAACTATATTCTAATATTATTATGTCTTTCCCTCAAAATGTTTTGTTCATGTATGAGGAGACATGATATGATTATTATATAGACAATCTAGCTAGTTTCTTCACCGGAGCCACTACTTGTGTGTTGTAACTTATGAGTTATTAATTAAATAAATAAAGTATGATCAATATTTTAAAGTGTGGTTGATATTTTACTATATGTACACCAAAACAATGTTTGTTATATGTAATGTATTTAAGGACCATTAATTATATATTGCAAGAAATTGAGAATAAAGTCTTACCATTGAGAAATTGTAAGGATCAGATTCAAATTGAAAATGACCAACGCATGTAAGGACAAAAATATGCTAGGGAAAGAAAATGTTGTGCATCCATGAATTATTGATTAACTATGATGAAAGTGTTACATTTTTTATTTTTGATATCTGAAAGTGTTACATTTATACAACTTGATCAACTAATTATAACTAACATAACGGCTAGTTTATCAACTAATTAACTAACTTCCTAACTAACAATTTGGATCACTAATTGGACTACTAACAGTAATTTGGCATGAATTCAAACACTTAGCCGGGGGCGAAGCTCCTCATGGACTGGGGAGAACCATGATCCGCCCAAATTTCAAAATTTTCATTTTTATTGGGACATATATGTTTTTAGTTAAAATTTTATTATATATATGGGGTTTGCTAATTTAGACCCACTTAAAAATATGTGGGTCTAAATTAGCAATGTACACCTTTTCACTTTGGACAACAATACATTTTTTTCACTATTTTAAGTAAGTTTAATATAAAGGGTAATTTTGTAGTTTTATAAAAAAAAAACAAGCAAAACTGTTTTATTTCACCTTAAAATTATCAAACTGTTTTTTTTCCAATTTAAATAGTTTCTCATCACCTGTTTCTTTTTTGTTTTTTTACCATCAACTTAAAATTATCTGACTTTCACCATCTTCTCCACTGATATCCAATTTCTTACCAGTTATCAAGTCAAAGATAATTTGTCAGTGTCGATTTCAGAAAAAGTGGCGAAAATTTCTACATGTGTATATTCCTTTACGCTATTTCTTAATTTGTTTTTAAGAAATTTCTTAAATTGTCTCTTTAATTTAACAACACAAATCTTGCTACTTTTGTGCCATTATACTGTTTCATCAATATCCATCAAATGTGACAAACAAAAATAAGGTGAACACTTCGGTACACATATTATGTGGCGGTGTACCGGTACATTACTGATATGTATTATTATGATTGGTTTACATAAAGGGAAATTCTTTGGTAATTGTTGACATGGTTAACAAATGGCAAGTAATAAATACAGATTTCGTTTATTTTATTGATTTTCTATTTTAAACGCTACTTTTTAATATTTGCAAATGTATCCTTGGCATAAATATAACCATCAATAATGTTCCACAATAAATCAAAGAATCAATCAAATCTTTTAACCTAGTTTTTTTTTCTTCTTGTAACAAGATTCAAATAGTTTTTTTGGTAGAAAAATATTGTAATTCATAAATTATTAAAATGTGAATCCTTAATTTTTTTACCGTTTGATTAAAATATTCACCCTTATAGCACCAAAAATAAAATATTGTTCGCCCTTATGTATCCTTCAAATATTTTAATTTTTTTTTTTTTTTGTACTCTTCAAATATTTTAATTTTTAAGTTAATAAAATGTGTATCCTTATGTAGCCTTCAAACTTATTTTTTAAATATTATTAGTTTAAAAATTTTAAAATTTATTTACCATTTAACCATAAATTTATTTTTTTTACATTTTTTAAAAAGAAAACAGAGCAGCTTTTGCTAGGAGTGCCATCTTTGACGTAAAGGAACATTCTCCTTCCTCCATTTAGTGGCGATTTGAATAGAAGAAAATACACCGTTTTTTGTTGTGTGAATTTGCAAGAATGATACATGACTATATATAGAAGGGTTATATTTTTGAAGAACATCAAAATCGAAAGATTTTATCAATTTTAATTTAGAGAAGTAGTATTTTTGAAGAAAATCAAAGTAGAAAGATCTTGTTGATTTCTGTTTACAAGAGAATTATTTTTGAAGAAAATCGAAGTTGAAGATCTTGTTGATTTTTGTTTAGAAGAGTAGTATTTTTGAAGAAAATCAAGTTGAAAGATCGGTTTTTCCAACTCACTATGCGCGACGGCGGAATTAGGTTAGGGAAGATTCAGTGTATGCTCAAATTTTTTTATTAACAATATAAAATAAAAGATTAATTTAAAATAATAACAAACAATTTCAATTAACAAAAGGATCACTAGTCTTGTTGGTATGTTGTATGCTTTGTTAAAGGTCATGGGTTCAACTCTCTAATGTGTAAATTTTTATATTTTACCTTTTTTTTAATAAATTTTTAATATTTACAAAATGATTTTTTAAGGACAAGTTTGAATTAACTTATTTTTGAACTTATAAAAAATAACTTATGCAAGTAAATAATGAATAAATCTCATGGATTAATTTTTATATTTTACCTTTTTTTTAATAAATTTCTAATCTTTACACAATGATCTTTTAAGGGCATGTTTGGATTAACTTATTTTTGAACTTATAAAAATTAACTTATGCAAGCAAATAATGATTAAATATTAACTAATTGAACTAACAGTTACTGAATAATCCTTCACGAACCAAATTCTATTTTTTTAGCTTATACTTATCTCAAACAATTAACTTATTTTTGATAATCTAATGGTAACTAAACTTTTTAATTAAGAATCTTAATTCCTATGAAAGGACAATTAAGTCTCAACTAATTCTACCGATCGTGATTTCTTAAAACAATAGTTTTCCCGATTGTGACAAAGGAAACCAAATTTTCTCTCAAACAATTCAATACCACTTAATTGGAATGACGCACATACTCAAAAACCTAGTTATCAGAAACGAATTACTAAGTCTCTACCAATTCTCCCGATAAGAACCAAGGAAATAAATTGAGCAAATTAAATAGAAAACACTTTACAGTTTAAATGTCGACAATCTAACAGTTCAACGTCAACTAATTAGATTAATTACGACTATGAGAATCAACTAATTTTCTCAATTGTGACTATGAGAATCAATTCATCTCGGTTATTCTACTCTACTTGACCTAATTGGAATAATAAACACTTAAGAAGCTGAATTTCAACAGTCTAATGGTTCAATCTAATTATTATGAAATTATTGATAACTCACAAACCAACTAGATTGAAATGGATTAAGAACATCAAATATCCCCAGTATAACTGTTCAACTTGACCAAATTGAAATGAGAAACACTTAAGAATTCAAATTTCGACAATCAAACAGTTAAGCCTGAACTCGCTATATTAAATATGAAACCAGTTCATAAGAAAACCTAGTTAAATCTCAAGTAATAATGTCAATTATGACTAAAGAAATCAAAATTTCTAGATCAAACCCTAATAATGCTCTATACATATTTGCAAAATAATCATAAATACACATCAACTTAATAACATGACTAAAATTGCTGCATAAAAATTTAGTACGAATGAAAAAACTTAAGAAGATGGAAAATTAAATTTAGTACTTTTGCAGAGATAAAACACTTATTTAACTCTATAAAATATTACAAATCACTAAAAATTAACAATATTATGATAAAATATATACACATATTAAAAAAAAAAATTAAAAAAAATAAATTTATGGTTAAATGGTAAATAAATTTTAAACTTTTTAAATAATAATATTTAAAAAATAAATTTGAAGGATACATAAGGATACACATTTTATTAACTTAAAAATTAAACTATTTGAAGAGTATAAAAAAAAAAAAAGAATTAAAATATTTGAAGGATACATAAGGGCGAACAATATTTTATTTTTGGTGCTATAAGAGTGAATATTTTAATCAAATGGTAAAAAAATTTAGGAGTCACATTTTAATAATTTATGAATTACAATATTTTTCTACCAAAAAAACTATTTGAATCTTGTTAAAAGAAAAAAAAACTAGTTTAAAAGATTTGATTGATGCTTTGATTTATTGTGGAACATTATTGATGGTTATATTTATGCCAAGGATACATTTGCAAATATTAAAAAGTAGCGTTTAAAATAGAAAATCAATAAAAGAAACAAAATCTGCATTTATTACTTGCGATTTGTTAACCATGTCAACAATGTACCGATACACCGCCACATAATATGTGTACTAAAGAATTTCCCCAAAAATAAACATGCTTCAAGGTAAACAACGGGTCCAAATATTACGCTATTAGATTTAACACGAATAATTAAAAAAACAATTTGAAAAACATAAAGAAGAGCAACTAATAATCATGAACAATTGTGATTTACTTTTATAGGGTCTCCCACATTTATTGAATTGACTCACGTGAAACAAAAATAATTTGGAGCATCTAACACAATTTATAAGATAGATAGATCATATAAAGGTAATAGATGGAAGAAAAAAAAGTGTAAATTATAATCGATTATGATGATTTTGATTTTAAAAAAAAAAAATAGTTCACTTTAATATCGAAGTTTATAAGTTTGGATTGTATATATGTTTTTTTAAGTTGTCCTTTTTTTGATTTCCTAGATTGTTTATTTAGTTACTGTAAAAAAAAAGTTGTTTATTTAGTTTGCATATATTTATAATTAAGTGGGTCTAAATTAGCAAAGTGGGTGCACACTATTTAATAAAATTTACCTAACTAACCCTCAACTTCCTAGTGTAAAATAACTAAATGTCAATATTTTTGTCCAAAGTGAAAAGATGCACAACCCCATATATAATCAGATCTGGTTAGGTGAAGACAGATATGTTTTGGCGGTGGCGATGTGGAGGTGATGTGGGGGTGAGAGGGTTCGTGTTCCATGGCGTGCTCGTGGTGGTTTTGGTGCTGACATGGTTAATATTGTGTGGTTTGGTTCTCTTTGATACTGATTCTCTGACCATTTTCAAATCTGTTGAGATTTGCAGGATTTTTTTTGAATCGCTGAGGGGTTTCCAAATCTGTTGAGATTTGCAGGTTTTTGTATCTAGTTGAACTCTACTGCATCAGTGTTGACTGTTAGTTCTCTTTCAACTGCTGTCCACCAACTTTCGACCTAAGGAGCTGCTTTTGGATTCTAATGGGCCGAACACTTTTGATTCGAGTTCGAAAGTTAGTATCTAGTGTTGTCTCTACGGGTTGGGTTGGTGTTTTCTCTGGTGGTTTTTGATGTACTGTGAGGAGTGGATTGGGGTGATGTTTGATGTATTTTTCATTGGTTAAAGTGTTTTCATCACTTTACCTTTCGTTGTATGATTCAACAATTCCTTATACTTCTTGTTGAAGGAATTGTCCATTAATAAAATTTTGCGGATTCAAAAAAAAAAAAACAAACCCCATATATATATCATTTTGGCTTATTCAAAAAATATAAAGACCCTACTTTTTTTTTTTTGTAATTTCTACAGCGACGGGAGAGAAAACACTACATTGTTGGAAACGGGGAGCGAGAGATCACTCACTGCCCTGGTCAATTATTTTAAAATCTCTAAAAATAATAATAAACTAAAATATTAAAATTAACCCCAAAACTAATATCTAAACTATCCGACTTTAACCTTAATCATGTATACTAATATAATTTTATACAATAGAATAAAAACTCTTCATAATTTATATTTTTTTATTGAATATTAACTCGTGCATTGCACGAGTTAGTTATACTAGTTGTTTGGAAGAATCTGAGTTCATTTTCTATGTAGAACAATTTTTTAACCCGAATCCCCTAATTTTTAGATAACGACGGCTCTTTCCATACCCGCATTCACAAAAATAATTCGTGCAAATCGCAATCATAGGATGGACACACATAGATTTCGGACAATCAGCGTCTTTTACACAATCAACTTCTGCAAAGTTTAAAAAAAAAAGGAATATTATAAAAAAAAAAATTATGTAAAATATAAAGAAGTAAACAAGATCCAAAATTACTTACTTCCGTTGGTTACCACAAGAAATAGAGAGAAAAAAATTAACAGAGTAAAAATTTGAGCCATATTTTTCGTTTGTAATAAAGGAAAAATTTGTTGCTTGGTTAACATCAGGTTAAGAGTTTTTAGCTCTTTATAAATGGGAGTTCAAGAAACAATTAATAAATGGGATTTATCATCAATTGTTTTTATTATAGATTAATATGTTGTGTTTAACTTTTAGCTTACTCATTCGATCACTTAATTTTTTTAGCAAACTCAATTGACTAATTAACCTTAATAAATATATCTCAATTAAATTTTTTCATAGTCTTCAAAGGTTTTTTTTTTTTTCATTTTATATAGATTTTTTATGAACAAGCCAAAATGGAATATATATATATATATATATATATATATATATATATAAAATATGAAATAAAGTGGTCTCCTCAGCACAAGATATGCCAAGGGGAACTACAACAGAGTTACAACGGTATCAATACAAAAGAGTCAAAAATGGAAAATAAAACATTAGTGTCGATGCCCAAACAAAGCAGTGGGTTCGACCACCAGGTATGATAATTAGAAGCAAGAGTTACATGTGTAGTCTTCAACCACCTATATGAGAACATCTTGACTTTCTCCAACAAATGAGTAACAGGACTTGCTGCGTTTCTGAACAAACGATGGTTTCGTTCATTCCACATGACCCAAACGCAGGCTTGCCAAATGAGTTGCAAGAAAGAGCGGCGTGCACGGAGACTTCTGACTGAGTACGTGAACTGGACAAAATGAACAGGGAGAGTGTGAGAATCGACCGCCGAAAAACCAATCCAAGATCAAACTACTGCCCACAGGGAGTCAAAAGTGCTGCAAGAGAGAAAAAGATGTTGAGCTGATTCGACGCCACCACACCCGGACACACATAACTGGTCCCCTAAAGAGATAATGCTGCGAGCCACCAAGTTTGACTTCGTAGGTAGCCTATTGCGCATGCTGGAGGCACCACACAAAGATAGAGACCATAAGAGGAACCTGTTTGTGCCACACAAGATCTCTAGCCGCACCGAATGTAAATGAATCATGGGCGGTCAAAAGCTGATAAACACCACGAACTGAATAACTTGTATCAGGGTCAGGCTGCCACCGCCACACATCATGGGACTGCGCCTGCACGGGATCAGATAGAAGTAAAGACTGACACTCCCTCAACATCTCCTCCTCTCACACCCACAACTGCCTCCGCCACATCCACAACAGATAGATTTTGATGATAGACAAGGAAATTTTTTTGAAAGATTAATAATATAGATGATCATTTTAAAACAACGTTTCAGAAATAGTGTATAAAAAATGTGGCAAAAAAATATTTATAAAATAAAAGTAAAATAGGATAATTTTTTTGTAAACTTTTGATTTCCAAAGAAGGAGGTCCCATCATCCAATACTATTTTAAATTAGAAATATCCCCCCCCCCCCTCTCCCGACAACTCTAACTCTACTTATATATTTATATGGAGGCTTATGTTTTTGAAATTTCTACGGCAAATTTTATATATATATATATATATAAGAACGAATAGTCGCCTCAGCACAAGGTGTACCAAGAAAATTATAACAAAACATTGAAGTCGACCACCAACAATACAAGTTTGTAGAACTGAAGTTGGAGCACATGAAGATTTATATAGCTATTTTTTTGGTATATGAATAAGATTTGTATAATTTTATAGGTTGCAGGCTTGCAGCTTTTTTTATTTTTATTTTTATGTGTGTGGATAAAGATTTGTATAAAATTGATTAAAGTTGTAGATTTTATTTAAACTTTACATTAATTTGTAGACTTGTATATTATAGATACACGATTGAAGTGCCTATTGTTAATGGATTACAAGTAGTTTAGTTTGCATTAATAGTAATACCAGAGATATGAATATTTAAAATATTTTTATAAATGAAAATAATAATTATGATAAATGTACAATTAAATTAAATATAGTTAAATTATAGATAATATTTTAAAATATGGTAACATGATTATTATGTTTAATATTAATGTAAATTGAAAATAAGAAGGTTTTTTTTTAAGAAATATGATTTTTTTTTTACTAGTTTATGTTGTAGATTCATTTAAATTTTAAGAACAAATAATACAGTTTTTAACGGTCTATTATAATATTTCATAAGTTTGAAGAGACACATCATATTTTATTCTAATAGTACAATTGTATAAAGACTTAATTTTCTTTTTAAAAGTAGCAAGTGTATAGTTGCAAGTCAATTTGGTTTTTTATTTTGGTGCTTCTCTCCAATAAAAGTTTGAGGCATTAATATTGGCCGACAATATTGCTCGTGAGAAATGTTGAAATAAACTATGATTATAGAATATACGATTCATATATAGTGTTTGTTATTTTAGATTATGATAATCTCTCTTTCGAGAGTTTGGTTTAACCCCTCTTTTATAATATTTGATATTAAAATAAGAAGAAAAAAAAACTTACAAGATTATATTTTACATAAAATACCATTTGAGTTTATAAATATCAAGATAGGTGTGTGCCATTTTTCCATAAAAAAAATAATATAGGGATATAGGGAATAATGCCTCTAAAAAAATATAGAGAAGAATGAAGAACATAATCCAAATTATATACATTTGTGTTAATAATTTGCTTAGAACCTAAAGAATTTATAATGTAAACACTAAAAAATCTAAAAAGGTTTATTGTGTTAACACCGAAAAATATATATTTTGAAGATTAAACAATAGAAAAATATATTTAACACAATAGAGAAAAAAACAATAGAAAAATTTTGGGTTAAATATATATGTTTCTCATTCTTATAAAATCAGAGAATTTTGGTTTTTGTCCAAATAAAACAAAATCATATGTTTTTATCCGTAAAAAGTTTTCTATTTTGTTTTTAATCCTAATAGACAAAAGAAAAATGTGAAATCTTTTTAAAAGAAAAATATTTTTCATATTTAGAACTTTTAACCAATAATAAATTATTTTACCAAAAAATTATAGTTAGCTATTTTGTATAAAATTTAGTTATTTTGGTAAAAATAAAATTTTAAATATATTTTAATAGTCATATTTTTAACTCAAACAATAATTAATACTTCCACTAAAATTGTTTTATTTTTGTGGTGACTAAAATTGCCACTTTCAATAAAATATTATAAAATTTGGCAAAAAAAAAAGTATTATTTATAAAAAAAATTCAATCAAACCCGTGCAACACAATATTAATTCCATTCAAGTTACATAACTTTTGTTTATGCACCTTTAATAGTTCTTATTAAATTTTGCTGATTTTACACCTTCTATTCATAACTACAATATTTAATTTAAGATAATAAGGCTGCTATTATTATGAATAAGACATGACAAAAAAGTCTTGAAACATGTAAGAAATAAAGGGATGAAATATTTCATTTTTAATTAATTATATAGGTTGTTAAACTTTTTTTTTTATTAAAGTTTCTACGTAGTTAAAATATGATATCTATGGTCCTATAGGTTAACTTTAAAAAATTCTTCTATTTCATAAAGATAAAAGATATTTAGAATTTTTAACCAATGATAAAATATTATACCAAAAAATATATAAGTGCATTCTAAAAAATAACTCCGTGCGTTCAAACATTTGGATTTTATTTACAGCTACTATATATCGATAATATACATTTGGATTTTGGGTCTTTCTCACTTTTTTCAAACAACTCTTGAGTCATACTTTTTCAATCCTATATGGTAGTTTTTTCCTCTTTTTCTTGCATGCCTTATGTCTTGACTCTTCATTGGTTACTATGACATGATTGATTGGAACTCAAGTTACTCTATTTGTATAAATTGGGCGAATATAATTAGTCATACATTTTTAATTGCTATAATAAGAAAATGGTGACAATTAATTATATTTTCAGTGGCATGCAAGAAAATGGTGACATATTTTTAATAATTTTCAGTGGTATGAAAGTGATTTTCATAATAATAATAATACCATAATGTTTGGATGTATTGTTTATGACATGACGGTGTAGTCTATTATTTGCCTAAAAATAATAGTATAGCAAATCGGTTCCTATCAAAGTTTTTGTTGCGCTTCAAACAGATTTCACATGCTATACAAGATTTTATTGTAATAAAAATTTGATTTCAATTTAGCATTAAACATGCTCAAAATAATATGCATCATGTATGTATAATGAAGATTAAATAATGGAAGTAATCAAATTAAACTTTAATTAAATAAAGGAATTAAGAGTGCGTTTGTTTTACATTAAAAATATATATTTTTTCTTTGTATTTTTAAAAATAATTTTAACGATAACTTCATTAAAATTACTAAATATTATTTCAAACTCTTCTTTTTATTAATTAAATGAGTGATTTTGACAATCAATAACTTAAATATCGATGTTAGAGATTTTAACTTAATATAAAAACAAAATTTTTAAAAAAAAATTATCTCTAAAAAATGACTTTCAGGAAAAGCTATTTGAAATAGTTTTTTTGTTTTAGAGATTTTTATGATCCAAAAAAATTTCTAACAAAATGATGAAATACTTAAAATGATATTTCAAGATAAGCTATTTAAACCGATTTTTCATTTGAAGTTTTTATAAAAAAAATTCTTTGTTAAAAAAAATTTAACACAAAAATAATACACTATAAAAATCTATTTTTAAAAAGGCTAAAACAAACGCATCCTAAGATGAATAATTACAAATTTGTTTACTAAAAGTTGTGTTTGAATGATACATATGAAAATATGAGTAGTTTGATTATAATTTATTTTTTTTAAGTGTGTTATTTATTATTATTAATTTTTTGAAATGAAATAATTTCATTGACTCAAGTTACAATAAAATTTTAATAACCTCTATTTAGATTCCACTATTTTTATATGTAAGTGAACAACACATTATCTATATTATGTATTTACTTTGTGAAATAACAGGTTTCAAAATAATTTATAAGTCTTTTTCTTGAAACCAAAAAATAATATAATACACCTGTCAAATTAAATTATTATTTTAAAAAAAATACAAACATTCTAAATTTTATAAATCTATTATTTATGATATATTTTTATTAAAATATCAAAATTAAATTGAAAAAAAATTATAAATACCAAACAACTTTGACTTTGAATTTTTTTTCAACTTTATTCTTAAAGTGGCTTTTACGTCTTAAAAAAGTAAGATCAAATACAATTTTAAACTATACTTCAAAATTTAAGAAAAAAAATGATTATCTATCAATGAACATATTAAATTTTTAAAATTCTCTCATGTAACCAAAAAAAATATTAAATTTTTAAAAATTGAATATTGTTATGAATAATTCTAGTTAGTAGATGTCCACATAGTTTTCTGGCCCATGTTATTGGCCCATTACACTTGCCTATAAATATAACCTATGACCCATGTAATATGTACTCACTTACGGAATAAGAATGATTCTATTCTTCTTTTTTCTCTTCTTCTCTCTTCTATTCTTCTCACTATATATATTATTATTGCTATTGTTTAGATTGTTTTCACAACACGTTATCAGCACGAAGCTTTAACCGACTAATCATTTAAAAGGTATGTATTTTATGATTTCATTTTTGTTGTGACACTGTTACAATACATATTCATTTACAATTAATTTGCATCACTGTAACATAACAAGAAGTAAGAAATATAACACAATTGTTACTTCTTATTTTTGTAATTAATTTGTGTCATATATATTCTAGAAGAATTATATTCATGCATCCCTAAAGGATTGCAAATATATTGTTATTAGTTCCTGAAGAACTAAGTAACTTAATCCATGAATTCTCGAAGAATTTTTTTTATGCGTCCTTGAAGGATTGCAAACAATTTTTTTTTATTATATTATATAGTTTGTAACACCCCGTTTTTCAAAAGCCAAAAAGGGCATTATTATTTTTTTTTTTTTTTTTTTTTCAACTAACACTCAAAGTGCGCATAATAGTTTTATAAATGAACCGGCATTCAAATATACAAAGAACTCATTACCAAAAGGTGCTTCGACAAACAAAGTGTATTTCCTGAATAATTACAATCCAAGTCTAGGTACCAAAAACAAGTTAGAAATCCTATGCTAACCAAAAAGCACGGTGCACAAAACACACCGGCGCATAGTCTAACTATTCTAGGCTACAACTCCAACCGCTCACTGGGGTCTGGAACAGCCACCGTCGTCACCACGACCTAACCCATCATCTGGGTGGGATGAGCCCGCAAATGAAAGAAAGGGTCACCACAAAATACAAGTATATATATATATATATAACCGGTGCGAAAGATGTACACATAACAAATTTCCACATACACAAGAGAAAGCTCTTTAACACAAAAGCAAATCCCACCAACGGGCTTATATATATAATGCACACATAGCCTACCAATGCAGACTCTACATGATCGTGACACCAATCACTGGCCGCCACATGCATGAATTTTAATTCCGGAATTCAACCTCTCTATAGAAGGCGTAGGTCTCTGGTGGAATAACACCTCATACTATCGGTGGGATAACACCAGGTAGAGTCACACAAGACAATACCAAAACAATCACGGTGGGATAACACCGGGTGAGTCACACAAGACAACCACCAACTCAATAAAATCCAGTGGGATTTGGCGAAGTCGCACAGACAACCGCCTGGTACGAAGGCAAGTCACACAAGACATACACCTAGGCACGCAACTATGAAATGCATGGCATATATTCTCTTCGGCATATACGGGATAGTCACACAAGACACAATCCTCGCGTAGTCCTATCTGACGCACGCATTCACATATGCTCATGCAAACAAACACATAGCCTAAAGCCTACGTACAAAGCATCTCAGCATACATACATTTTCTCAATCATATGTAATTTGCACACATTTTTATAAACACGTTCTCATCAACGAGAATACATAAGTACAAACATGCCAAAGCACACAGCAATTGCACACACAGCAAAACAAAGCATGTCGTAACCGTTTTAAAGACAGAAATAAAGTGGAGCCCTTACCTCGGCAAACTTCCGTCAACAACACACGTCCAAACAACACAACGCGCTTCCTAAAACAAGCAGCGTACCATCAATACATTGTTTCCTAACCAATCGTATTGAAACTAAACCAAAAACCCCAAAAACTTAAAGGTTTCTAAGGAAAAAACCCTCTTTTGGATACTATACCAAAATCTATCGTATTGATCAACCACCATGAGTTATTTATACTATTTTTAGGACCCAAAACAATTGTCAAAAGTCTTAAATAATTTGAAATGCAAAATGGCCATTTTCTTGCGTTATAAGTTACGTACTTTCCGAGTACCCGAAAAACTCGTTTCCAATCCCAACCACTTCCATAAATTAATAAAAAGGGATTAGAAAGATAAAAACCAAGTTTAGAAATCAGAACACAAAATTTCAACTCCCAGAGCTCGCCCTGGCGAGTTGGCAGCGAGTGGAGGCAGAGAGTACTGGTCTTACTCGCTCTGGAGCTCGCCCTGGCGTGTTGTCATGACCTGTGACACTCGCCCTGGCGAGTAACAACTCGCCCAGCGAGTTGCACCTGTCATGACAGCACAAGACAGCAACTCACACCACCTTTTTCCACCCCAAGCCTAGTTTGATTCTATTAGTTCCCAACATCTTTTCAAGGCATAAAAGCAAACCATTTTCATAAGCAAGCAACACATTTCCGAAAGCATGTTGGTTGCTTCGAGTGCAAGTTATTTGATTTTCATTCCCAAAATCAAAACCAAACCCAAGCACAAGTTTTATCACGGGCCTTAACCGTCCGGTAATCATTTTCAAACATGTTTTCAAAGTACAAAGCGACACCACATGTCACAATAGTTTCAAACCACTTTGACCCCAAAATACTACCCAAAAACACTTAGGAATATTTTCATAAACCACCAAATATTTTTCATCGGATTTTTCTAAAACAAAACCATACAACGCATTTCCCTTTTGCTCAAAGGTTCAAAGACAACTTTTCTTTTCAAAACCTTACAACATAACCTCATGTAATTGATCAATACATAACCAACTCAAAACCCTAACTTTTCTCATGAGATTCTCACAAACTCATGGAAAAATTGAAACAACAAAGCCTAGCATGCTTACTAAACTCTCATGAACAACTTTCATGAAACAAGAACTAGCAAGAACAACCTTTTTCACCAAACCCTCTTAAGAACATAAACCCAAAAACCTCACAACTCTAAAAATCTATCAACCTAGGAGATAAGAAGAGAGGGTTACCTCAAGAAAGTGATTCTCTACAACTTTCCTCAAAGCTCCAAAGCTTGAAATGGAGTGAAATGGTGAAGAATGGAAAATTTGTGAAGGTTGGAAAGAAAGTAATGGAGTCTACGTGAAAGAGAGAAAGAATGAGATGATTTGTGATGTTTTTCTAAGTGACCAAGTGACCAAACCTCCTTACTATGCCATAGCTCTTGCTCACTCATGGCCATTGGATCAAAAACAAAATGCCAAGACAAAACCCTAGCCATTGGATCAAACCAAACCAAATCCACTTGAGATAAAACTCAATACCTCATAGAAATACTCACACGTTCAGCTCTCGCACGCCGCGACGAACGAAACTCACCAAAACAGAAAACCTACGGAAAGAACGTCTAACGTTTCACATTTCCAAAACTTATCGCCGAATCTTTTTCCGCGACTGTAATTTTCTTCCATACCTCAGAAAATTAATCTCAGAATATATCTTAACTCGCGCAGATATATAAAACTTCCATCCGAAACCTCACTCAAAACAGACGCAATAAGATTTTACAACGACGGGTAAAATCCTACTCGTTTTTCCAAAGACAAGAATAATCCAAAACTTATTATTCTACAACCACATATAACTTCTTATTCAAGCAACAGGATCACAGAACCAAAGTCTGTACAATTACAGTGCATGAGCACAAAACCGGCTCAATTACAGCAAAAGCTAATAATTACACGATGTTTCATCACACGAACCCATCGAAACCCTAATATTCCTTAAACCAACTATACAATGAAATCTTGGGTCTTACAATACTACCCCCCTAAAAGAAGTTTCGTCCTCGAAACTTAGACATCGTCGAACAAACTGGGGTATAGTTCTTTCATCTTACTCTCGAGCTCCCAGGTAGTATCTCCTGTAGCTTCGTTCCATATTACCTTCACCAAAGGTATCTCCTTCGTCCTCAGGCGTTTCATCTTCCTATCCGCAATCTTGATCGGCGGAACCTCGAATGACAAATTATCCCTCAACTGGATGTCATCTGGTGTGATCACATGTGACGGATCCGGTGTATATTTCCGCAATTGCGACACATGGAACACGTCATGAATCAAAGATAGTACCGGTGGCAACGCGATCCGATATGCTACCTTCCCAATCCGCTCCGTAATCTGATAAGGCCCTATAAACTTCGGAGTCAACTTTTTCGCTTTCAAAGCCCTTCCAACACCAGTTGTTGGGGTAACACGGAGAAATACGTGATCTCCCTCTTCAAACTCAAGAGGCCTCCGACGCCTATCCGCATAACTCTTTTGTCGATCTTGAGCAACCTTCATCATTGCCCTTATCTTTCGGACCTTGTCCGTCGTCTGTTGTACCATTTCCGGTCCTACTATCATACTCTCCCCATCTTGGTACCAACACAAAGGAGTCTGACATCTCCTCCCATACAAAGCCTCGTATGGTGCCATTCCAATACTCGCGTGGAAACTGTTGTTGTATGTGAATTCTATCAAAGGTAAAACGTCATCCCAACTTCCACGATCATCCAATACACAAGCTCTCAACAAATCTTCCAAGGATTGATTTGTTCTCTCGGTCTGCCCATCTGTCTGAGGATGGTAGGCGGAACTCAATCTCAGTTTCGTCCCCAACGCCTCATGCAAAGTCTTCCAAAAGTGTGAAGTAAACTTTGGGTCTCGATCCGACACTATACTTGACAGAATCCCATGTAACCTCACAATCTCAGCAATGTAAATGTCGGTCAACTTTGCTGCTGTATCCGTAGTTCTTACCGGTAGAAAATGAGCGGACTTAGTCAAACGATCCACTATCACCCAAATGGAATCATGCTTCCTCCTGGTCTTAGGTAGCCCAGTGATGAAATCCATAGAAATGCTATCCCACTTCCACTCGGGGATATCTAATGACTGCAGCATCCCTGCCGGTCTCTGATGTTCAATCTTCGCCTTCTGACAAGTCAGACACGACGCCACATACTCAGCCACATCCTTCTTCATACCTGGCCACCAGAAATCCTGCCTCAGGTCTTGATACATCTTTGTCGCCCCAGGATGTATACTAAGTTTACTCTTGTGTGCCTCCCCTAGAATGATGTTCCTCAAGCCCATAGCTTCGGGTACACACACTCTCCCTTGACACCTCAAGATATTGTCCGATCCCACCTTGAAATCTCGGTTGGTTCCTCGAACAATCAAAGCCCTTTTCTCCATAAGGAACTTGTCATCTTGACAATTAGCAATATCCTCCAACAAACCGCTTGAGATGGTAATCATACCCAGTCTCATATTCCCTAAGGCAAACTCTACCTCTAGGTGCAAGTCACGAAACTCTCTCAACAGCTCTTGTTGACTAGCCATTTGTGCCGAACAAACCGACACACTCTTCCTACTCAAAGCATCGGCTACCACATTAGCCTTTCCAGGATGGTATTCTAAGGTAAAATCAAAATCTTTCAAGGTTTCCATCCATCTCCTCTGCCTCATATTAAGCTCTTTCTGATCGAACAGATACTTAAGACTCTTATGGTCACTAAACACGACAAAAGTGCAACCATAAAGATGATGTCTCCAAATCTTCAATGCAAAAACAACGGCCGCAAGCTCTAAATCGTGCGTAGGATAATTCTTTTCATGCACTTTCAATTGTCTTGACGCATAAGCCACTGCCCTCTTGTGTTGCATCAACACACAACCCAACCCTTGATGAGAAGCATCACAATAAACCTCATACGGTTCCTCCGACTGTGGTAACATCAAAACTGGTGAAGTCGTCAACCGCTCCTTCAACAAATTAAAACTAAGTTCACACTGCTCAGTCCACGCAAACGGTTGATCTTTTCGCGTAAGTTGCGTCATTGGTGCCACAATCTTAGCAAAACCTTCAATGAACCTTCGGTAATAACCGGCCAAACCCACAAAACTCCTCACATCAGTCACGGTTTGAGGCTGCTTCCATGAAAGTACCGTATCAATCTTGGCTGGATCCACGGCTATTCCCTCTTTTGATATAACATGGCCAAGGAAATTCACCTCTTCCAACCAAAAATCACACTTCGACGGATTCGCATACAACTTTCTTTCCCGCAACACTTGCAAAACCATACGAAGATGCTCTTCATGCTCCTCTTCGCTCTTCGAATACACGAGAATATCATCAATGAACACCACCACAAACTTGTCCAAAAATGAATTGAATATTCGATTCATGTAGGCCATAAAGATAGCAGGTGCATTCGTCACTCCAAACGGCATCACTAAGAACTCATAATGCCCATACCGCGTCCTAAACGCCGTTTTCTGAATATCCTCATCTCGTACTCTTATCTGGTGATAACCAGACTTCAAGTCAATCTTTGAAAACACTGAGGCTCCCCTCAACTGATCCATCAAATCATCAATACGCGGCAATGGATATCGGTTCTTGATAGTCACCTTATTAAGCTTCCGATAATCCACACACAAACGAGACTTCCCATCCTTCTTTTTAACCAATAAGACCGGTGCTCCCCAAGGCGACACACTGGGCCTTATGAAACCCTTCTCTAACAAGTCCTCAATCTGACCTTTCAACTCTACCAACTCGGTTGGAGCCATCCGATAAGCTGATTCCGAAATCGGACCCGTACCCGGTTGCAAATCAATAAAGAATTCCACCTCTCTACACGGAGGAAAAGCTGGAATCTCTGATGGAAACACATCTTGGAAATCCTGAACCACGCGAATTTCCTCAATTCGGATCTCTGACGTCACTCCTAAGCTAGCAAGTGAAACTATCTCCGGTTCTCCGTTACTCATAACCACAGAAAGCCGATTCGCAGACAAGTACCTTCGCACTCCTGGCTCGGGAAAGAAAACCAATTTCCGAGCGCAGTCTAGGATCACATAATGATAAGACAACCAATCCATCCCGAGGATGATCTCGAGAGATGTAAGCGGTAGACAAACCAAATTTACCAGAAAATCCCTATTCTGAATTACTACCAAACAATGCAAACATGCAGTATTCACTACCAAATCCTTAGCAGGAGTCAAAACATTCAAATCAAAAGGAAGAACAGAAACATTCAAACTCAAACGATTTGCACATGCCAAAGATATGAATGAGTGGGTTGCCCCCGTGTCAATCAAAGCAGTTAAAGAATTACCTGCAATGTGATAGCTCTCGCGAATGGCATTGCTAGCCTGCCCACTCACTTCTGTGCCCATACAGTAAGCACGTGCCTTTGCCGCAGGTCTGGTACCTTGTGAGCCTTGTGCCACATTCGCCGACGGCCCAGTCTTCGGGGCTCTGCAATCTCTAGCAAAGTGTCCCGGCTTCTTGCAGTTGAAGCAAGCGCTCCCCCCCTTCGGTTGCGTGCATTCGTTAGAAAAATGCCCCGCTTCTCCACAGTTGTAGCAAGCCCCCTTACTACCCTCTGATTTTCCCCGGGTTCCCTGATTCACCGATCGGCCCGGTCCTTTACTGTGCTGAGGACGGTTATAAGGCTTACTCCCTTGCCTCCCACTATTCTGGGTCGAACCACGATCATTGGTGCGACTTGGTCCTCCGGCATTAGAATTCCCTTGGCGGTTCACCCGCTTATTCCTCATGTCTTCGACCTCTTGGCACTTCTCCACCAACACTTGAAACTGTCGGATACCCAATGGCACAACTGAATCCTGCAGTTCGTACCTCAGCCCATCTTGGAAACGACGGCACATATAAACCTCATCTATCCCATCCCTAAAGAAGCGGAAGAAACGGGATAGTGATTCAAACTTCTTGGCATATGATTCAACATTCATGCCCCCCTGACGCAACCTCAGAAATTCCTCCCCATACCTTTCCCTTGCAGTCTCGGGAAAGTACTTGGCCAAAAACCTCCTCTTGAAGTTCTCCCAATTCAATTCCTCATGGCCATTCTCCATGATCAGTCGGGTGTTCCTCCACCAATACTCAGAACCCCCGAGTAATTGATAGGTAGCTAAGACCACCTTCTCTCCTTCTGGACAATGAATTGCCCCGAATATCCTCTCCACCGATTGGAGCCATAGATCAGCAGTTTCCGGACCTCCCTCTCCGTTAAACTTTGGAGGAGTCTGGTGGTTGAAATTTGAAAGAAGTCTAGAACCAGCAGCAAGTATTTCCCTTTCGCGTTTTTCCAGATCTCTCTGCGCCTTAGCATGGCTCTGAGCAGTCACAGCCGCTGCCATTGTATGCATGGCATAAGCCATCTGATTCACATCCACATTGTCCGCCATAGGTACAGTAGGTGCCCTTCTTGGAGGCATTCGATTTCTGCACAATACCAATTCTGATTAGATCCTTAGTCATACAATTCTGAATCCTAACAGAATATCTCACTCCACGGATTACTAACTCGAAACCCGACACAGAACAAACACTAGAACTAACTCCACACTAGTTACGTTCTAACCGACTCTGGACTAACGACTCAAGTATACACTTTCCCTTTGAAGATTTAAAGCCGTGCTCTGATACCAAAAATGTAACACCCCGTTTTTCAAAAGCCAAAAAGGGCATTATTTTTTTTTTTTTTCTTTTTCAACTAACACTCAAAGTGCGCATAATAGTTTTATAAATGAACCGGCATTCAAATATACAAAGAACTCATTACCAAAAGGTGCTTCGACAAGCAAAGTGTATTTCCTGAATAATTACAATCCAAGTCTAGGTACCCAAAACAAGTTAGAAATCCTATGCTAACCAAAAAGCACGGTGCACAAAACACACCGGCGCATAGTCTAACTATTCTAGGCTACAACTCCAACCGCTCACTGGGGTCTGGAACAGCCACCGTCGTCACCACGACCTAACCCATCATCTGGGTGGGATGAGCCCGCAAATGAAAGAAAGGGTCACCACAAAATACAAGTATATATATATATATAACCGGTGCGAAAGATGTACACATAACAAATTTCCACATACACAAGAGAAAGCTCTTTAACACAAAAGCAAATCCCACCAACGGGCTTATATATATAATGCACACATAGCCTACCAATGCAGACTCTACATGATCGTGACACCAATCACTGGCCGCCACATGCATGAATTTTAATTCCGGAATTCAACCTCTCTATAGAAGGCGTAGGTCTCTGGTGGAATAACACCTCCTACTATCGGTGGGATAACACCAGGTAGAGTCACACAAGACAATACCAAAACAATCACGGTGGGATAACACCGGGTGAGTCACACAAGACAACCACCAACTCAATAAAATCCAGTGGGATTTGGCGAAGTCGCACAGACAACCGCCTGGTACGAAGGCAAGTCACACAAGACATACACCTAGGCACGCAACTATGAAATGCATGGCATATATTCTCTTCGGCATATACGGGATAGTCACACAAGACACAATCCTCGCGTAGTCCTATCTGACGCACGCATTCACATATGCTCATGCAAACAAACACATAGCCTAAAGCCTACGTACAAAGCATCTCAGCATACATACATTTTCTCAATCATATGTAATTTGCACACATTTTTATAAACACGTTCTCATCAACGAGAATACATAAGTACAAACATGCCAAAGCACACAGCAATTGCACACACAGCAAAACAAAGCATGTCGTAACCGTTTTAAAGACAGAAATAAAGTGGAGCCCTTACCTCGGCAAACTTCCGTCAACAACACACGTCCAAACAACACAACGCGCTTCCTAAAACAAGCAGCGTACCATCAATACATTGTTTCCTAACCAATCGTATTGAAACTAAACCAAAAACCCCAAAAACTTAAAGGTTTCTAAGGAAAAAACCCTCTTTCGGATACTATACCAAAATCTATCGTATTGATCAACCACCATGAGTTATTTATACTATTTTTAGGACCCAAAACAATTGTCAAAAGTCTTAAATAATTTGAAATGCAAAATGGCCGTTTTCTTGCGTTATAAGTTACGTACTTTCCGAGTACCCGAAAAACTCGTTTCCAATCCCAACCACTTCCATAAATTAATAAAAAGGGATTAGAAAGATAAAAACCAAGTTTAGAAATCAGAATCCAAAATTTCAACTCCCAGAGCTCGCCCTGGCGAGTTGGCAGCGAGTGGAGGCAGAGAGTACTGGTCTTACTCGCCTCTGGAGCTCGCCCTGGCGTGTTGTCATGACCTGTGACACTCGCCCTGGCGAGTAACAACTCGCCCAGCGAGTTGCACCTGTCATGACAGCACAAGACAGCAACTCACACCACCTTTTTCCACCCCAAGCCTAGTTTGATTCTATTAGTTCCCAACATCTTTTCAAGGCATAAAAGCAAACCATTTTCATAAGCAAGCAACACATTTCCGAAAGCATGTTGGTTGCTTCGAGTGCAAGTTATTTGATTTTCATTCCCAAAATCAAAACCAAACCCAAGCACAAGTTTTATTACGGGCCTTAACCGTCCGGTAATCATTTTCAAACATGTTTTCAAAGTACAAAGCGACACCACATGTCACAATAGTTTCAAACCACTTTGACCCCAAAATACTACCCAAAAACACTTAGGAATATTTTCATAAACCACCAAATATTTTTCATCGGATTTTTCTAAAACAAAACCATACAACGCATTTCCCTTTTGCTCAAAGGTTCAAAGACAACTTTTCTTTTCAAAACCTTACAACATAACCTCATGTAATTGATCAATACATAACCAACTCAAAACCCTAACTTTTCTCATGAGATTCTCACAAACTCATGGAAAAATTGAAACAACAAAGCCTAGCATGCTTACTAAACTCTCATGAACAACTTTCATGAAACAAGAACTAGCAAGAACAACCTTTCTCACCAAACCCTCTTAAGAACATAAACCCAAAAACCTCACAACTCTAAAAATCTATCAACCTAGGAGATAAGAAGAGAGGGTTACCTCAAGAAAGTGATTCTCTACAACTTTCCTCAAAGCTCCAAAGCTTGAAATGGAGTGAAATGGTGAAGAATGGAAAATTTGTGAAGGTTGGAAAGAAAGTAATGGAGTCTACGTGAAAGAGAGAAAGAATGAGATGATTTGTGATGTTTTTCTAAGTGACCAAGTGACCAAACCTCCTTACTATGCCATAGCTCTTGCTCACTCATGGCCATTGGATCAAAAACAAAATGCCAAGACAAAACCCTAGCCATTGGATCAAACCAAACCAAATCCACTTGAGATAAAACTCAATACCTCATAGAAATACTCACACGTTCAGCTCTCGCACGCCGCGACGAACGAAACTCACCAAAACAGAAAACCTACGGAAAGAACGTCTAACGTTTCACATTTCCAAAACTTATCGCCGAATCTTTTTCCGCGACTGTAATTTTCTTCCATACCTCAGAAAATTAATCTCAGAATATATCTTAACTCGCGCAGATATATAAAACTTCCATCCGAAACCTCACTCAAAACAGACGCAATAAGATTTTACAACGACGGGTAAAATCCTACTCGTTTTTCCAAAGACAAGAATAATCCAAAACTTATTATTCTACAACCACATATAACTTCTTATTCAAGCAACAGGATCACAGAACCAAAGTCTGTACAATTACAGTGCATGAGCACAAAACCGGCTCAATTACAGCAAAAGCTAATAATTACACGATGTTTCATCACACGAACCCATCGAAACCCTAATATTCCTTAAACTAACTATACAATGAAATCTTGGGTCTTACATAGTTCCTGAAGAACATATAAAATTTAATTTAGAAATTCTCGAAGAATTTGATAATATTAGTTCCGGAAGAACTTAAAAATAATCTATGAATTCTCGAAGAATTCAATAAACTTAATTCCCGAAGAATTAAGAAAACTTAATTTTCCATCGTGAATTCCGGAAGAATTCACTAACCTTAGTTCCTGATGAACATAATTGTCCATCATGAATTCCGGAAGAGTTCACAAATTTTAGTTCCTGATGAACATACAAAGTATCACCATTTACTACGAATTCTTGAAGAATTTCAATTATCATACATCTCTGATGGATCACAAGTAGAAATGAATTTATGATGTTTAAATTTATTTTATAGTTCTTGAAGAACTTATAAAGAAAATCTATTTTTTTTCTCTTTAGGAATTCCAGATGAATTCAATATATCTACATCCTTGAAGGATTGTAAATTGAAAGTAATTTAATTATCATATAGTTCTTGAAGAACTTAATGGATGATAATAAGCTTTTGTATTTTGTTCTTGAAGAACTCAGCAAATTGCAATTGTTTTTGCAAAGTTTCATTGTTGAATAAATTTTTACGGTGAACCTATGAAATTGCACCGTAGTTTCATTGGTGAATAAAGTTTCATTGTTGAATAAAATGTAACTTTAAAAATAAAGTGGAAACCAACTTACCTAATATTAAGGCTTTTTCAAAAAAAAAAAGGGACAAATGTGCAATATTTTTTTTTTAACGGATCCAACCTAAATATCACTTATAATTTTGATATTTTGAAACTAACAGTTATGACTTGTTTATTTACTTGGTCAAACACATGTGTTATTTTAAAAACTAAGTTACCTAATTTGATGGCATCATATCCTACAACTAAACCATCTATTTATTATTAAGGCTATATACATAAATTATTTTGAATCATTATAAATTATTAATATGATATTTATAATCAGTTTTTTTACGTTAAACACATGCCCCTTTTTCTTTTCTTTTTTTATGGATTGACTTGGTAAAAGAAAACGTTTGTTGTTGGTCTATATATAATCATAGTTAAGTTTTGCAAGCAATATCCATAGTAGATATATATGGATCAGACCATCACCTACATGAACAAGTTTTTTTTGGTGAACAAGTTATTTTATAAAAAAAAGGACACTATTAGACACAAACAATTGTAAGTATTCTTTTAATTCTCCCGTGTTAATCTTTTATACAATATTGGATACTAAGATTTTCTCAGATTTTGGTTCAATATATATAGATTTTGAGTTAGATAGCAACTCCAACAATTGTTTATTAATTCCATATGGGTTACAAAATAATTCTTACTTTTATGTAAATTTTGACATTATATTGCTCCAAAATCGTTGAATTTCGTTGATCACATCCAAATGAATTAACATGTAAAGTATGTGCCACTAACCTTTTGGAATGAATTTCTAACTGCAATTAATACAAAACTATTTTTTTTATCCATAAGAATAGAGTTGAATTTTTTTACCGCAAGATTATTTATTATTATTAGTTGTGATTAGTTTCCGAAGAACTAAAGAAAATTCTTAATATGGTTCAAGTTTCTATAAATCCTGAAGATTCATACACTATAAATCCAAAAGAACTATAGTAAAATAAACATAAGTTATGAATCCGGAAGATTCGTTATACAATTCAAGTAAACTATGTGTCCTGAAGGACTGTAGTATGATATAATATAACTATGAATCAAGAAGATTCATAAATAGTTCCAAAAAGAAAGTGTGCAAGAATTGAAATGCACTAGAAAATTCGATGCTCAAAATATAATATTTGTTATGACTATTAATTTTTATAGAGAAAATATTTATCTTGTTGATTGCGCAACAACGAACACAATATTTAAGAGTAAATTATATTTTTCATCTTTGGTACCGAGAAAATGATTAAAGGCTCCAGAAGAGCTAAAATATTGTTATTCGGAGGAATTCAAGTAAATTTTAAGAATATTCCTCAAGAGATCATAGAAATTTATTGAATTTTAAACTATGAGCCTAGAAGGGCCATAATGTGATGTACTTTAACTAAGAATCCAGAAGATTCATAGTAAAAATGAACATAGAACATGAATATTTAATTACCTTTTCAATCAAATTATCTTTGTAAAATGAGATACAACATCATGCGTATTCTACAACCATTATTCATTGTAAATTGGTTGATAAACTTATGTATTATTGAGATATTTCCTGAAGCAAATATTTCATCTAAGTTTGATTAAATTGTCCCAGAAGGACATGATGATGTATACGAAATTGTACGGTGATTCTCCGGCAGAGATCTATGAAATCTCAAACAATATTTATGATGATGTGGTGGAAATCACACTTGAGGGGAAAAATATTGAGAATTCAAGTGTGATTTAAAGACTCTTATTTTCCCCCAACTATTGGTATCAAAGTAGGACGATAAAATGAGTAAATATAAAAATCCCTGAAGGATTCCAATTGCGAGAAAATATTATCTGAAATATTGAAGTATCATTTTATTTAAGGCAGTTCTACATTTGAAAAGACGAATATAATTGGCATGACCGGTTAGACCATCCCGAGTCTTATGATGCAATCGAAAAGTATGAACATTCTTCAACATAATGAATTATCAGATGTTGTTCTCAAAGCCAATAAAATGGGAAATAAAGGGTTTGAAATTCCCATTATTTGATGTGATACATGTGCATAAATCCAATATTTTTGTGGGCCAATTGGATATGATATAAGTTTATCGATGCATCGACTAAATGGCTAAGTAAATGTCACCAACCTTGATCAAGTTGGTGTGTGACATGATTTTGAATGTCGAGTTGCACATGTTCATAATTAGAACGATCTGTGAAAGATATTTAGCTAAATGCTTCATATTTATAGCCAGACAATTATTATGAGAACAAAGGTCCTTACATGGACATGTTACTTTGCTAGTAGTAACAATGCATCAAGCCAATGAATCATTAAAATTCCCCCATTAAAATTTGTTCATGGTCAGGAACTTAATATCTCTCATCTAAGAACTTTTTATGTGAACTATATGTTCTCCATTGTCCAGCAGACAATGTTAGATGAAACTACAGAAAACTGAGATTATGTAATGAATTTGAGTTATTAGTTATCGGCATTAGGGGGAGAGAAAAATAAATATAAGCAGCTCTGAAATATTTGTATAGAATGCATTCAAATACTCGCACACAACAATGTGAACTTGAAGTTCAAAATATGCATTCTCTGGCCTAAAAGGGATTTCTAAATTCCTTTATGCTGCAAATGTCCTTTTCTATTGAAATTTTAATAGGCTAAAGCATGTCTAAAACTTGGTTCCAAAAATAAAACTTAGAGAAGGAAGATGGTCTTGTTGGTGAGAAAAATAATCATGAAAAGTGTAGAGATTGCAAAATGTTTATACCTCCCGAAGAGTTTCAGGTACCTGTCATTTCTGATAATAAAGAGATCTCAATCGATTATATCTCTACAAATTAAAACAAAGAACCAAGAACTTGAAAATTTGTCGACAAATGAGGTAGCGCTAATTAAATATTATAAGTGCGAGAACATTGAACCCAAATTAAAGGGTGTGGTTAGCCAAAATATAAAGAAGCAATTCATTTGCAAAATATAATGGTTTTTGGACTTAAAGTCTATGCCCTGAAGGTATAAATCCAATAAGCATTTATGAGTCTTCGTATTCAAGTGAAATGAGAAATATTCACCTGAAGTAAAATTAAAATATTTTCTTACTTTTAGTAACACAAAAAGACTCATTTTATTTGAAAATTGTGTTACAATATATTTATATGGCTCACTTGTTGTTAGTGAGGATTATATGAAACTCCTTGAAGGAATTAATTTGCATGAGGCATGCAATTAAAATATTAAAGAGATGACTTAATAAAATGAATAAGTCTCTTTGTATATGCATACAATTAAAATGCATGTTGTATAATAATTTTAGTGAATATTTTCAAATGAGAAATATGAGAATGACATTTGTCCATCATTGAAAAGGAATTTGTTATAATTAATTTTTTTATGATGATAATATAAACTTAACCAGAACTCCTGAAGAGCTCTTGAAATCCATTGATTAAATATCAGTTTGGAATGAAATATGTTGGATGTTCAAAGTTTGTTTTGAATTGCAAATTTAGTATTTCAATGAGGTTTTATGCACCAAAATCACTCATATGAAATATGTTGGAGCGAAATAAGATACTAAACACATTTTATATGAAAAGATATAATTTGTGTATCGATGTCACTTGATGTGAACAAAGATTATCACACGTCTTAAGAAAATGTTGACTTACTTTAATGGTCCTGAAGTACCACATTTTAATTCAAATGAAGACAAATACACTGTTGACCTAATATTTGTTATTATTATATCATCAAGTATATATTTTGTTATTTTGAGATATGCAGGTTATTTGCCTAATCCTCATAATAGTAAGGATAACAAACAACTATATGTTTACATGAGAAAGAACAATCACTCATAGAGATCTGTGAAACAAACTACCAATAACAATCTCATGAAATAAAATGACAAGAAAAGTTAAGCACCGCATGAGATAAATCAAGAATGTGATTTAGTTCACGTACGCATCAAATACAAGAGTTTTGTGAATTTTCTTCTAAAGGGTTCTATAACAATTCAATATGAAGATAATATCGTAAGCACTGTTAATTTGGAAGAAAGGTATAATAAAGAAGATATGAAGAATTCTCTACAAGGTCAATATCAAGTCAAGCTTTTGAGCAACCACTACAGAAGATTATTATTTTTTTTTTCTTCATATATAATTGTCTTTATGAGGGGGAGACATAAATATTTTTTGCACTCTTTTTCCTTCACCATGGTTTTGTCCCACTGGGTTTTTCTGGTAAGGTTTTTAATGAGGCAGTTAAAACATAAAGGATGTTGTACTCTTTTTCCTTCACTAGGTTTTTTTTTTCCAAAAGGGTTTTTCTCTAGTAAGGTTTTAACGAGGCATATCCTCAATGGACATCTAAGGGGGAGTGTTATGAATAATTCTAGTTAGTAGATGTCCACATAGTTTTCTGGCCCATGTTATTGGCCCATTACACTTGCCTATAAATATAACCTATGACCCATGTAATATGTACTCACTTACGGAATAAGAATGATTCTATTCTTCTTTTTTCTCTTCTTCTCTCTTCTATTCTTCTCACTATATATATTATTATTGCTATTGTTTAGATTGTTTTCACAACAAATATCATATTATTAAATACTATACCTAGTTGTTACTAAAAGTTTTTAGCTCGAACCCAGTTCTTGGAACCGTAAGCAGTCTAAAAGAATTGGCTTGTTGAACGGAACTGAGATTGTAACCGCTGTTACATTGTCTTCTCTCTATTCTCTTCTCACTCACACCTTCCTTCGCTCATCACTTCTCCGATTCCAGGTATCGTCGTCAATGCGATTATACTTTTCTGTTGTTATTTTTATTATGATTTTTCGTTTCTGCAATCTAGGTTTTCGTACTAGGGTGATTCGATACGTTAGTTTTATTCTTTGTTTGGATTATGATCGATTTGAATTGGTTTTTGTATTGATTCTGTTTGATTTATGATCGGTTTGTTTGATGTATTCACTCAATTTGATGTTAATAAGTGTTATGGATATGGAAAAACTCAATTAATCTTTGACATATATGAATTAGCTACCATTAAAAACGTACCATTTATATTTTACTTTGACAATTTCAACTTTAGATATGGAATGTTATAGCAGCATGCACTTTAGAGTGTATTTAACCACCTTTTAGTTATCCTTTGCCAACACACGTTGTAGAAAATAAGTGGTGTATACGAGCAACATGCACCGCAAGGTGTATCAGGACCACCAGAGAGGGAAACACCACATCTTCACCTAAAACCTTAATGCATTAGGTATATGGTTCACCTCACTTATGTATCCAACATTCTTCTCATGATTTAACTGCTCACACTTAAAACCCAACAATAATTTCCTAAAATACTCTTTCTAAAAAATAAGCAGGTGTATGTTAGCATATAAACACGAAAAAAAAGTATTTTACTCCCATCTCCTACTAAAAGTTGAACCAAACAGATATAATTTAAAATATCAACTTTAATTTGTGTATAATTTTTGCCGGCAGTCTTTTTCCTGGTTGTTTCATGTCATAGTTATATATTTTATTTTTCTGTTTGATTATATTGTTGTTATATTGTGGCCAATGGCCATATTTGTACATTGCTTTGGTTAGTCTCTGAATCTGGATAAATTATTTATCAAAAAAATAATTGCTTATTCAATAGACTCATTATCTTGCCTAGCTTTTTTATTTTTTAAATTTTTTACGTTTTAAGTGAAAATATTAATAGCTGATTGTTTTGTGCCATTAGGTATAGCACGGCAATGGAATTTACTCAGGCACTTTTGAATGCTCAATCAATTGATGGGACTGTACGTAAGCATGCTGAAGAAAGTCTGCTGCATTTTCAGGAGCAAAACCTTCCCGGTTTCTTGGTCTCTCTTTCTGTAGAGTTAGCAAGTGAAGATAGACCAGTTGATAGCCGGAAGTTGGCAGGTTTGATACTTAAAAATGCATTGGATGCCAAGGATGAAAACAGAAAGCGGGAATTGGTTCAGAGATGGTTGTCGTTGGACTCTGCAGCAAAGGCTCAGGTTAAGGCATGCTTGCTGCAAACACTATCTTCTCTTGTACTTGACGCTCGGTCTACAGCAACTCAAGTTGTTGCCAAAATTGCTGGAATTGAGCTTCCTCAGAAACAGTGGCCTGAGCTGATAAGATCACTTTTATCAAATATTCATCATGTTCCTGCTCACGTCAAGCAAGCAACTTTGGAGACTTTGGGGTATTTGTGTGAGGAAGTCTCTCATGAGGTTGTTGATAAAGACCAAGTAGATAAAATTCTTACTGCTGTAGTTCTAGGTATGAACTCATCTGAAAAGAACAATGACGTAAGACTTGCTGCTACTAGGGCATTATATAATGCTCTTGGATTTGCACAGGCTAATTTTAGCAATGATATGGAGCGTGAATATATCATGAGAGTTGTTTGTGAGACAACGCTGTCTCCTGAAGTGAAAATACGACAAGCAGCTTTTGAATGTTTGGTCTCAATTGCTGCCATGTATTATGCAAAATTGTCTCCTTACATCCAGGAGATATATAACATCACAACAAAGATTGTTAGGGCTGATCAGGAGCCTGTTGCTCTTCAAGCCATCGAATTCTGGAGTACTATTTGTGATGAGGAGATTGGTATCTTGGAAAATAATGAGGGTGATACACCTTGTTTTTATTTCATTAAGCAGAATCTTCCTGCACTCATCCCTCTACTGTTGGAAACATTACTCAAACAAGAAGAGGATCCAGATCTGGATGAAGGTGCATGGAATATTTCAATGGCAGGTGGTACATGCCTTGGTTTAGTTGCTGGTACTACTGGAGATGATATTGTGCCACTGGTAATGCCGTTCATTGAGGAAAACATAACCAAACCAGATTGGAGACAGAGGGAAGCAGCCACTTATGCATTTGGCTCTATCTTGGACGGGCCTTCCCCAGAAAAATTAGTACCTCTTATTAATAACGCCCTACCTTTTATGCTCAGTGCTCTGGTGAAGGATCCAAACAACCATGTTAGGGACACCACTGCTTGGACTTTGGGACGAATGTTTGAATTTCTTCACAGTTCAATTGTTGGCACAACTATTAATAATGAGGGAAATGCCAAACAAATTATTACAGTCCTCCTTCAGAGCATGAAGGATGTCCCTAATGTTGCTGAGAAAGCTTGTGGAGCCCTGTACTCTCTCGCCCAGGGTTATGAGGATGTGGGACTAACATCTCCTATAACTCCCTCTTTCCAGGATATTGTTCAAGCCCTTCTCACTGTTACCCACAGAGAGGATGCCATGGAATCACGGTTAAGAACTTCAGCATATGAAGCATTGAATGAAGTAGTAAGATGTTCAACCGATGAAACAGCTCCTTTGGTGTTGCAACTAGTTTCTTTCATCATGATGGAGCTGCACAAATGTCTTGAATCCCAGAATCTTTCTTCTGATGAAAGAGAAAAACAGAGTGAACTTATAGGCCTTCTTTGTGGGTGCTTGCAAGTAATTATTCAGAAGCTAGGGTCTTCTGAACCTATCAAATATGATTTCTTGCAGTATGCTGATCAGATAATGGGACTATTCATCAGGGTCTTTGCTTGTAGAAATGCCACTGCCCATGAGGAAGCCATGCTAGCTATTGGAGCCCTTGCCTATGCTATAGGCCCTGATTTTGCTAAATACCTGCCTGAATTTTACCAGTTTCTGGATGCTGACCTTCAGAATTATGAGGAGTACCAAGTTTGTGCAGTAACTGTTGGGGTAGTAAGTGACATATGCAGGGCATTGGAGGATAAAATACTGCCTTACTGTGATGGGATTATGACACAACTTCTCAAAAATTTGTCAAGTCATAACTTACACCGTTCTGTGAAGCCCCCGTTATTTTCATGCATTGGTGATATAGCACTTGCTATAGGAGACAACTTCAATAAGTACTTAACGTACACAATGAACACACTACAAATTGCTGCAGAGGTGTCCGCCCACACATCAGGCCCTGACTTGGAAATGGAAGAGTATATTAACTCTTTGAGAAATGGGATATTAGAGGCATATTCTGGGATCTTCCAAGGCTTTAAGAATTCATCAAAAATCCAGCTCTTGATTCCTTATGCTCCCCACATCCTCCGGTTTTTGGACAGCATATACATGGAAAAAGACAAGTGAGAAAGCAAAATAGATTATTTTCCAATTTATTTTTTCTTTGTAATATATTCATTGTTTTAGTGATCTTTGACTTTTCTTACTGCAGGGATGCCGTTGTTATTAAAACAGCTATTCAAGTCCTTGGAGATCTAACTGATACACTTGGAAGCAACGCTGGTTCGTTAATTCAACAGAATTTGACAAGCACGGAATTTTTGAATAAATATTTGACCTCAGATGATCACATGATTAAAGAGTCTGCTGAATGGGTCAAGTTGGCTATGAACCGCGCTATATCTGTTTGAGGTTCATCTCAGTTAAGCATATTCTGTGTCATAAACTGCTAGCATGCATTTGGATGTGCTGGGGTGGGGCGTGGGATTGCATGCTTGTCTCCATGGTCAGTCGTGGGATTGCATATGTCAAATTGTCTCCATTGTCAGATAATAGAAGGTATTTGTTTGAAGGTCTTCAAGGTGTCACTAACTCTTGCATCATCTCCAATGCATCACTGACTTTTGCATTAGCACCAGTAAGTCTAGTACATTCAAGAATGCATCACTGACTTTTGCATGAGCATCATCATTAAGGGCCCGTTTGTTATAGATTAAAATAGAAGTGATTTTGATATAAGTAATTTGAAGATTTTTCTTTAAATTTTTTTAACAAAACCATAAACTTTGGTTGAAACGGGCATTCAAGTTGAAAACTATGCATGTCAAAATAGTTTTTCATTTTGTTGAAGAAAGCACATGCCTCACAAATTCTGTCTTTTCTCTCTTCAATTAAAAAATGATTTTCTTCAAAAGCTAATGAAAATAGCTATTTCATTTTCAGCATAAAATTATTTTTGAAAAAAACTTGCACATAAACATCAAAAAGGATTTTTTTTTAGAAAAATCTTAAACAAACGGGCCCCAAGTCCAGCACTTTCAAGAAGAAGAAGAAGTTAGTGACGAGGTTACAAATGTGGGTTTAGCTCTTCATGAGGAGTGTGTGTTGAATGGCTGAGCCGCTGAAGTAAGGTAACTGATTCATGACTGAGAAACTACACTACTCAGGCTTGGATGTTGCCCGTTCTATGCTAAAATTGTTTCTTTTTTTACTGATTTGGTCATGGGTTATAGATGAACTCCAACTGACTTTTAACTCTGCATCTTCTTACTTGCATTATGCATTTCTGTTTTGATGTCAGTCGGTATCTTAGGTAAAAAATCATTTTGCATTCATGAAATCATCAGACCTTTATTTCTTTGTTTTGAAATGGTATGCAAAATCATATATATTGGCTATTCTTGTGGATTGGTACAAAAGCTGGTCGAATATTGTGATGATATCAAAAGAACCAACTGAATGTGGTGGATTGATGTTTCTCTTGTTGGAAGGCAATCATCTGGGTTTAGCCTTTACTTGATAATTGATATTTTTCCCTTTTTTTTGTTCTATATAAAAATTTGTGAATTTTGGTTTGCTCAGGCATTTTGTTATGTGTTCTGTATACCTTATTATGGTTTGGTGATATTATAATTTTGTTTTATTACTTTCATAGGCAGTTTTTATTTAAACACTTTGATTTTCCGGCATTTAGCTATTGATTTGCATATATACTTGAATATATATGAACTTGAATGTAACAAAATAAGACAATGCACCATTACAACTTGAAACAAAATTCATTAGTAGCTATGCATATCTTTCTCTTAATTATTATTCTCGTCTGAAGTTGCAGTGCATGAAGCAAATTGGAGAGGATCGAAATCCAAAAAATGAGTGATCTAGTTGAAAATATAGTTCGGGTAACCAAATTATTGACAATTAACTCGCTGTAATTGTGTCAAGTTCACATTTGTGCACACTATTCCAAAACAATTATAGTGCCCTTTATTTGAATTAATATTTACTAGGTTTAGGTCAATTCGATTTAATGAACGCTCCTGAGTCCTGATGTTCAAATTTAAAATCCACTTATTTCTAACGGTAACTAGGCTTGATTTTGACAATGGAATGTGAAAATCACCTTTTTTTTCTTTTTTTTTTTCCTTAGACGTTGTTTGATGGGTTACTTATAATTTTAATTAGCTTATACCAACTGTTTATGGGTTTAATAGAAGCTAATTTCCACATGATGAAGTAGTAGTTTTAACAGAATTGTAATGATCTACTTTTTTTTTAACAAAAGTAGGTATATTGAATGACTTACAAAGAAGTACAAATGATGCTATACCCACAAACCGGGATTAAATATAAGGTGTACTTGATCCAAATTGAAAAAATAGACTGTCACCAAAAACTCAACATGAAAAACATGATCCCTATCTTAAAATACAATCAATGGGATTAGTATGAGTTAACCATTTCCAAGATTTCCGTTTTATCCCTCCAAACACCTCTTCAAACACCAGTACTTTAGACGAGAAAATGAAATCGTTCCCAGCTCTCCAAATGGACCATACCACTGCGTGCCACATGGTTAATAGCCCCTTAAGGCGTTTCCCTTAACCAAACCAAAATATAAAAAATCCAACAAAACTAAGGGGTCGCTATGCACCACCTAAACAAGGCAATACCACTTAAACACTTGTACCGGGGATGGGTATGGTTTGGTTTTGGAGGAAAACCGAACTGAACTGAATTAAATTGTTCTCAAAATTTATAATAACCGAACCGAACCAAACTGTCACTATAAAATCTTTTAAGTTTAATTTATTCAATTTTAATCCTTAAAAAAATAGAGATTAAACTGAAAAATTTATAAGGTCGTGATTTTATAAAAATTAATAGTACGTTTAACCTAAATAACTTGCATACTTTTCTTCAAGAATAATGATTAATTTTGAAGGACCCACCCAATTAACTGATAAGGTAAAATTTTAAAATAATTTTCAAAACTAAAGATAAAAGAATACACTTGATTTGACTTTAGGTGAAAAAGAGAAAGTTTATTTTGACAACCGATCAGTTGTCGGACAACTATTATTGCACTATCTATTTACTTTTCCAATTTTTTATTGTGTCTCGGATTGCATGCACCGAGTGTATGGTTGTCCACCGGTTGTCCATTTCCGGTTGTCAAAATAACATGACTTGGTGAAAAACTTGGCCAACACCACTGCTCTTGCAGGCATAGCTTTTGGAGCTGTATGGCAAAAAAGAGTGATGTTATGAGATTGAAGATGCAGATGGATTTTGATGTTTTTGTCAGGAGCTTGAAGAATGGTAAAAAGATGCTAATATGTAGGGGTGTGCAAAAAATCAGGTTAACCATAACCAAAGTACTAACCAAACCAAATCCCATTTTAATAACCAAATCTATTTTATAAGAAAACCACACCAAATCCAATAAAAAAAACCAATTGTAAACCATATCCATTTTTTATAAATGGTTTGTAAACCATATCTATTTTTCAAAAAATTTTGATTTCAAATAAAAGAAATTCCAGAGTTTTTTTCGAAAAAAATTTTTGTCGGGAAAAAAAGTTCCCGAGTTTTCTGGAAAATGTTTCTGATTTTACCGGAAAAAGAAGTTTCCAATTTTTTCCGAAAAAAAAGTTCTCGATTTTTCCGGAAAAAAGTTCTTGATTTTTTGCCGGAAAAAAGTCCCCAATTTTTCCGAAAAAAAGTTTCCGGTTTTTCCGGAAAAAAAGTTTCCGATTTTTTCCGAAAAAAAAGTTTCCGATTTTTTCCGAAAAAAATTTCTCGCTTTTTTGCCGGGAATAAAAGTCCCCGATTTTTCCGGAAAAAAAGTTTCCGGTTTTTCCGGAAAAAAAGTTTCCGATTTTTTCCGGAAAAAAAGTTCTCGATTTTTTGCCGAAAAAAAGTTTCCGATTGTTTCCGGAAAAAAAGTCCCCAATTTTTCCGGAAAAAAGTTTCCGGTTTTTCCGGAAAAAAAGTTTCCGATTTTTTCCGAAAAAAAGTTCTCGATTTTTTGCCGGGAATAAAAGTCCCCGATTTTTCCGGAAAAAAAGTTTCCGATTTTTTCCGAAAAAAAGTTCTCGATTTTTTGCCGGGAATAAAAGTCCCCGATTTTTCCGGAAAAAAAGTTTCCGGTTTTTCCGGAAAAAAAGTTTCCGATTTTTTCCGGAAAAAAAGTTCTCGATTTTTTGCCGAAAAAAAGTTCCCGATTTTTCTGGAAAAAAGTTTCCGATTGTTTTCGAAAAAAAAGTTCTCGATTTTTCTGGAAAAAAGTTTCCGGTTTTTCCGGAAAAAAAGTTCTCGATTTATCCGGAAAAAAGTTCTCGATTTTTTGCCGGGAAAAAAAGTTTCCAATTTTTCCGGAAAAAAGTTTCCGGTTTTGCCGGAAAAAAAGTTTCCGATTTTTTCCCGAAAAAAAATTCTCAATTTTTCCGGAAAAAAGTTCTCGACTTTTTGGAAAAAAGTTACCGTTCTTTTCCGGAAATAAGTTTTTGATTTTTTGCCGGGATAATAAAAAAATTAAAATGAAAAGGAAAAAATTGATTTAAAATTAGTTCAAGTAAGTAACCAAATTATTATTACGAATCGGTTATTAATTGGTTTTAAACCGGTTATAAATCATATCCAAATTAGTTTTATATAATAACCAATTTTTATTAAAATGGTTTTGGATCTTAAACCAAACCATAAATTTGGAGTGGTGTGGTGTGGTTTTTAAACCATGCACACCCCTACTAATATGGGATGTGCTCGTAAGTCATAACACAGAAGCATGAATTAATCTTCAAATAAGACAGAATGCAGGAGTCATAAGGTAGGTAAGAGTTTTGGTCATGTACCATTTGATGGTAACAGCCCAGTAGGATCCTTAGAAAAAAGATTAAAAATGAAAATAAGGATTTGAATTAGCTTATTTATATATTGTAAAAAAAATAGTCAAAATATTAAAAAGAAAATATCAGGATACTTTCTAAACCAAGTAGATTCTAAAGGGTGTGACATGTATTTATTATAAAAAAAAATATGTGACATGTACACTTAATAATATTATACAGGCGTTATGTACATGACTAGTATCATATGCTATTGAATCTATAAAGAAAGCTGTGATGTAAACCAGATTCCAACAGACACAATTCCAACTGTGGCAAGGGCTTGGACTAGCTCAAATATCACATTTTGTTGCTGCAATGGCAGATTCTTCCAGTCTGTCTTCCTGCAAGCACTCAATATAAGGCACATGGTGATTAATATATTTAAAATCAAATAATGTTATTAACAAAACATATGGTTTCTATACATGTGCATATAATGAGCATAGCACTTCTGTGCAGCATGTTCATGCCTAATATAGTTTTTTAGATTCTTGAAGTTTTTAAAATTTTACTAGAATGTAGAAAGAACCTCTATGACCAGATTTTGAGTTTTATCAAATGACAGTCCCGGTTTCTTTTCTTTTCACAAAGGCATTGTGGTAACCAATAATAGAACCTAATTACCGAAGTCCAAAATCATATATACATGACAAAATACATACCCTAGATCGGCAATTATAATGCTGACATTATCCTGTGTACGTTGGTCCTGCAGATTGTATCGTAATGAATTAGTGAAAATATAGTATTAATATTATAAGTTCTTGATAATAATTGCTACGTAATTTATTAAAACTTACCAAAACGACTTGTGCAAGGGATTCACAAGCTAGCTGAAATATGAGCAAGCAGAATATCATTGCTGCTACTTCGATAGTTTAACGATATGAATTAAAATGTCTTAGGTATACCTGTGTATTTCCATGTTTTCGTAGTTGATCCCTCACAAAAGTAACTGCGTCTAAGCTGCAAGGGTAGCAAGATTGTGAAGGTAAATTCTCTGCAGAACTAAGAAAATGGGTAGCAGAAATGATTTTGAGGATCATGCAATAGACCTGCTCATGTAATCCCATAAGCCATCGGATGCTAACACTATAAATTCTGCATCTGAGCCGAGAGTTACTTGATAAATATCAGGGCGTGCAACAACCAGGTCATCTTTGAACTGTATACTGGTTGAAAGAAATCATTAAATTAAAACTTTACGAGTTTTTTAAATTAGTTAAAGATCAATTTTAATGCAATACAACACACAATTAAGAGAGAAAGCAAGGAACAATTTTTAAGACATATATAAGATTACCTACCGAGAAATGTATTTTTCTGTCCACCTTCCTTCCTGAACTCCTTTTCGTAGCATCCTTTAAACATACAAAAGGTAGATAACCCTTAGGAAACACTTTGACAGTCATAGAATAAATTCCTTTATACTAGAAGGAATGATTTAGAGATTAAGGACTGTACTCATTCTTCTTCGTTTTGAATCGAATGTCCCCAAATGCACGAGATACAGCAATATCTCCACAAATCCTACCATTGACAATCTAGAGACAATGCAATACACGTCTAAGTAATCATCAGCCATATGCAATGTAATTTCATTATAATTATAATGAAAATATATTTCATGCTGTAGTGTCTCCAACAACCGAACCAAAACACACGATAAAACTTGGAAATGCAAAATGGCAATATGCTCCGTAAAGCATCATGTTAATTGGTTCACATCCTAAGTTGTCACAGCTCAGTTTTGAAATCAGAATTTTAATTTAATTATATAGAAATAAGACCACAGAAGTTAGTCAAACTCAAAGAGCATATAAAAAAAAAAGGAACAAGGAAAACACACCCATCCACCTGCTTCTCTGATTCTTTTGATTTCTTGAAGAGAAGCCGTGTTGCTCCCATAGGGACGGTGAGGACTAGTCAGCAATTCTGGTTTTCCAGATCTGCATAAAACCTACAAGAATAAAAGGGCTTAAATAGAAGTTGTATGATTTTGTTGACATTCAATTCAATCCCCTAGATATCTCAATTGTATGATAAATATCAGAATATTCCGTGATGGATTTTTTCTCAATAAATCATTTAAACAGAAAATCATATAAAGAAGTAGCCCTAGTCAGATGTATGATCTTTGAAGCCTAGATAGTAGATACTTCAAAAATGGCAAAAATATTGGTTTCCGGCACGTAACCAATATCGATTCACGTCCAATTCTTCCAAGCACATATCTAAGTAGTATCCAAAATAGTTTTAATTCTCTTCAAAAATATTTTCATAGATATTTTTCAAATACGTCCTAATCACTTCTTATCAACTGCAGACACAAATTTCATTTAGATACGACACATTTTGGTATGTTTACTAACTCAGGACACATTTAGATATGCCTCATATCTTGATTTTTTAAACTTCTCGTATCCATTTCATATTTTATTATATGTTTGGATTCTTACTGTATGATGTGAGAGGTGCAATAAGGATGGATAATAATACGTACCACAGATGAGTCGCCAATATGGGAAATTAGCAGCTTATTATCTCCAAGGAATATGGCAGTGGCGGTAGCACCTGATTCATCCTCCTCCTCCCCTTTCATTTCAAGCCTTTAAAAACAAAATACTGTCTAAAGTCTAAACCTTCAATGTAATCATACCAAATCTAGAATCATTAAGAAACTATTGAATTAGCCACATTTTATGGAGACAGTACTATTAACTGGCTTACCATTTTAACAGCTTCATGTCAGCCTTAGCAAATGCCTGTTTTAATGCGTCTTCAACAGCTTTGAAATCTTTCCCGAGCAATAGTAATCCATCTTGTAGAGCTTCAAGACACTCCTTGTATAGCTCTTCCCTATAGTTGGCACAGAAAATTAACAATTTTGATTATGCATAGTAACATTTGGTTCTATGGTAGAGAATATCAAATTTGATGTTAAATGTGATTTTAGTAAAGAAAACAGCTTTACATCAGACTGGCTTTCATGATTAAAAGCATCAAAAGATGATCACTTAACTTCAAACCCAATTAAACTTAACTATAATCAAATCAAATTTGCCAAATCAATTCAAAGTTATTATTTTTGGTATTAACCCTCCGGTTCTCAGGGGAATGAGCCCCGATAATCCAGAGTTTGGCTGCGAAGTAAGTAAAGTCTGGTCAAGAATTGTTCCCACCAAGAATCGAACTCGAGTTCTCACGAACAATCCTTTCATTAACCACTTGAGCTAAATGTCTTGGTTAAATCAATTCAAATTTATTATAATTAAAAGCTCAACCCCTATAAAGCACGAACACAGACACGGACACCGGACACGGACAGTGACACCGATAATAATTTGAGAAAATGACACAGTTCAATGTAATTATAAGTGTTGGTGTCCGACACCAACGCGTGTCTTGACACTAGTATCCAACACTGGTACTCGCCTAATCCGAGAAATGTCAGTGTTTCATAGTTCAACCCAATAATTAATTAAGCTAGCATATTGAATTTAGAATCAACAGAAATTAAGCCAGAATCATACATGATTAATTAAGCTAAGTATTGCAAAGACCTGAGAAACTGGACAGAAGCAAAGCCACCATGACCATCAAAAACAGCAGCAAAAGAGAAACCTTGAAGACTATCAGGTCTAAGAATAATATCATCTTCCATTTCTTCACGAGGACCCTGCAAAGAAACAGAACCCCATCTAATAGGAGGAGAATCTGTCAATGATGAAGGTGCATCAATGGCTATGGCAGAGTAACAACGACTTCTTCTTCTACTGTTGAAGATGTTTCTGTTTCTGTTAAAATTGTTGGATTTGGAAGAAGTGGAGTAGCGTCTATGGAGTTTGGTTAAAAGGAATCTTTGTATCTGTGGAGTTGATAACGCCATCACCTTGAAGATGAAGGTGAAGGGTTCTTTCTCAGTTCTCTCAGTTGAGAATCTTGAGATACTGAAGAAGCTCAGAAAGAGAAAGAGAAAGAGAGTTAGATAAGTGATGAGTTAATACAAGCCTCTAACTGATTTTAACGGATTGGATTGTCTCTGATGTGGTGATATAGTGGTTAGATCAGATTCTCCTCTACTTTCATTAACCTTAAAATTTTAGTCTTAAATATCATCACTCTCAATCCAGTTTACTTTATAAAATCTAGATATATAATGATTAATCTTCTAAGGCTCTATTTGGTAAAAATAGTCGAAGATAAGCTAGTTTATGACTGATAGCTGATAGTTTATAGCTTATAGATAATGACTGATAGTTTATAGCTGATAAGCTAATTAAAGTGTTTGGTAAAATTAGCGGTTTAACTAGCTGATAAATGTAAAATGACATAAAATGGCATTCTTAATTCATATTAAAATTGATATTAATTTAATATTTAAGATACTTTAATTATATTATAAAAAAATAGTTTAATTATTTATAATTAAATTTTAATCATTTATATAGTATTTTTATTTTATTTCAAATCAAATTAAATCAATATTTATCTTCGTTATTTTTATGCAGATTATTTATTTTTATTATATATAACCTAATATTATATATAAATGTATACTTTTTATATTTATAAGTAAATATTATTTTTGAAATGCAAACAATGACAATTGCATTTTCGTAAAATTGATCATGTCATTGAAAAATGAATATAATCCAATAGTACAAATTGGAATTGGAATATAGTCCAATAGTACAAATTGGAATTGGAATTGAAAATGAATATAATCCAATAGTACAAATTTTAGTGTTAGGTGTTAATCCTCCTATTTTTAGGAGAAGTGGTGGTAATATGAAATTTGAACCTCAAGTAAATAAAATTTCATAAAAAAATTATTGTATTTAGGAATTAAATTTAGATTTTTTTAAATAATTTGTTTTTTTGGTGAAGTTTATTAATTACTCTAGCTCAATTATTTGATTTGAAATTATTATTTTTGTTTTCACCACCAATTTAATCTGGTTCGGAGATCAGTTCTCACATCAAGTGGTTTCAACCTCCTCCAATCACAGTTGCGGAAGATCGAACTGTGGTTCTCCCTATCAAGTTCAGCGTCAATCACCATTGAACCAACTAACGATTGATATTTGATTTGAAATTTTTATATACTTTAATTAGTTGAAAACATGAAATTTATATAAATGTCACCAAATTTAAATATAGGACTAACTTGAATCTCAACTAATTGAAGTTTAAGGGAGAAGATATTGAAATATAAGCAAAAGTTACCAAAAGTATCTATACTTACCCTTCATTAATTGTCATATTTTTTATCATTAATTATTCTACATTTTAACACGATTGCATTGTCCCGATATAAATCTTATAAATCTATTAAAAAAGATACTATGAAAATTTCCTTTATGCTGGTGCTTGCCCTATAATGAGCCACCTGTCATTGTCTTGCCTTGCAATTATACATATATTGGGATGAGATACATACATATTTAGATTCTTTTATTGTTATATTAGTTTTGCCTTCTAATTATTCATATTCCCATATTATAGTTTATTATACATATTTAAATAAAAATTTTAATCCTTATAAATATATCAAATTTAGTTTTTAGTTCTTATAAATAATTTCAACAAGTTTTGGTCCTTTATTTTTTTTTTATCACAATTTTTAGTCTCTACTTTTAAATCAACTCATATATATTATTTGAAATATTTTTTTCCAGCAATTATATTTAGTATATTATATAAATCTCTCTTGCAAAAATGGTTCAAATATTTAATATGCATGTCTGCTTTTTTATAAATCACACGGAAATTTATATTTCTACTCATATATTAATATTCATGCCTATGTTTTTTATATTTCAATGGGATGTATATTTCTAATCATGTATTAATATGCAGACCTGTTTTTTTTATAATTTCTTCAAAGACTTACATTTCTACTCATATATTAAGACACATGCCAATCTTTTTTTATAGTAGTCAAATCAACTTATGTGTATAATTCCAAATTTTGAAGTTGTTTCTCTCTTGCAAGGTTAATTTTTTTAAGTTTTAAATAAGTTTTTGGTTCTTATACTATTTTTTATATTAATTAAACATGCCTATTTTTTATAATTTTTGTGCGGATCTATATGTCTACCCATATTAATATGCATACCTACTTTTTTTAATAATTTCTATAGGGATATATATATATATATATATATATATATATATATATATTTCTACGCATATATTAATAATCATACCTATTTTTTATAATTTCTACAGGACTATATTTTTACTGATATATACCGAGTACATATATAACCACATATTTACTTAAATTGAAAATTTCTTTAAAAAAAAAGTAATACAATGTGATTTGATACTGACAAATACAATACTAATGGACTATGTTCATTATTGATATATAAAATTAATTATATATTTATTATTGATAATTACACACAAGCACATTTTTTTAATAATACTCATCAATAGTTATTATACACGGGGGAAGAAAGTTGTACATAATGAAAAATTTTAATAGCTATTATACACGATGTTATACGCGGAAAACAAGTTGTTGCTGATGGAAAGACATTGTCGATTCGGGTAGAGGTTTTGTGGATGACTGGTTTAGATCTAACGCGGCATGTATAGTAGGCAATGGGAAAAACATAGGATTTTGGAAGTTTAAATGGTATGGGAATCACACTTTTAAAGATCTCTATCCCGATCTCTTTGCCAAAGAGGTGGTAAAAGACGTTATGATAGCCGACAGGCTCTCTCTCGAGGGGGTGAATAACACTCGGATGTGGCAATGGATTGCTCCTTTGTCTGTGTTAGAGCTGCAGCAATTGAACAATTTAATAGTGCTCCTAGCTGGTTTTTCTCTTCATCCAAATCGCCCCGATAGTTGGAGATGGATTCCCGGGTCTGCAGGTATTTTTTTCTGTGAAATCTTGTTATACTCTTTTACTTGATAAACGTCAGTTTGTTGCTTTAGACTTGGAGGTGCTGGAAAACTAGAAAAAATTATGGAAGAACGATGTTCCATCTAAAGTGTCGGTTTTTGGTTGGCGTCTCTTATTAGAGCGGCTACCAACGCGAGAAGCTCTACATCATAGAGGTATTTTGAATAACCCACATGAACTGCTTTGTGTCTTTTGTTTACGTCATACCGAGAACTGTGAACATCTATTCTTTTCTTGCTCCTTCATCAAGGGCGTATGGGAAGCGATTTTTCTTTGGATTGGGAAGAGTATTGCTTCAGCAGGTTCTGTTCTTGGACTGAATCACTTTTCTATGTTTGGCACTTTGTTCCGGTACCCAAAGGGAGGGCGAGTAAACCACTTAATTTGGTTGGCAACAGCTTGGTGTGTTTGGAATCTTAGAAATCAAGTGGTGTTTAATGGAACAACTCCAAGTGCAAATTCGCTTTTGGAAGATATAAAAACCTTCTCTTGGTTGTGGTTTAGTGGGAGCTATGGCCGTAATTCTTGTATTTCTTTTTCAGCTTGGTGTCAAGATCCTATGAACTCTATTCTTAGTTCTTAGTCTCTTGTTCACATTGTAAGGGATTGAGTACCCCTTGTACTCCCTTATAATGAAATTTGCTTATCAAAAAAAAAAAAAAAGTTGTTGCTGATAAAAAATTTAAGTAACTAATATATCAAATTTGTCAACTTTAATATATACGTGATATATGTAGGACCAAGTGCTTCCCACTACACCAAAAGCAATTGTTGTTAGTGAAGGCGCAACTTAATATACATATAGTATATAGTTCTTTAAGAGGCTGCACCTAAGCGCCGTGGGTTGAGATGCTAAGCCCATCGAATCCTAAGGGCGGTGTTAGATTAATTCCAAGTTCCAACAATATATATTTATCATGATGCCTAAAATAACTCCAAGTATGCACGATGTAGTATAACCCATATTGCTACATCCATTTTAAAATGGCAGAAAAATAGTTTTCAATCATATTATCACAATTAATCTTATCTCACTTTAGGTAGATATAATGAGCATAAATCCTATAAATTATAGTCTTAAGATTTTTTAAGGGGACTAATTTCGTATTATATAATATTTGACCTATTAAAATTTACTCTACTAATATTTTTCTTTTGCATTATCTTAATAGATAAAGTTTAAATTTAAATTAAATTATACAGTATAATATAACATTAATCATTATTTATACTTACAACAATATTGTCCTACTATAAAAAAAAAAAACTGTGGCAACGCCGTGACCTGTATGTATGCACGAGTGTTATACTAATTTAATTATTGTAAGGGATAATTTTGTAAAAATAACAAAAAAAAATTGCCACAAATAAATTTCTTAATACGTGTGAAATAATATAATTTTGTTTATAAATAGGGTTGGGTGTATGTGTTTTTATTGATCTTTCTTTTGAAATATTTTAAGTTGTGTACTAGACTAGATGACCCCCACACGGGTTCACCAAAAAAGAAAAAGATGATCCACAAACTCACGTTGCAAAACAGGAGTGTGAAATTTCATGTCTACCTTAGCTTGTGTCTGAAATTTAGTTTAACTATGAATTGAATGGAATAAAATAGGTTATTTAAATAGGTTTTCTACAGAATGCATGGTTGTTATTCAGATCAGATGGAGTCAACAAGCTAGCTAGCTGCCTTTTGACCCAAAACTAAAGTAGTGATAATAATCCAAGACTTTAGGTTCTTAAGTTCACTGCATAGATAAGTTAATTCATTTGTTGCGTCTACAGGAAAAGTGGATCTATACTCCATAATACAAGTAATTATGACAGTTAATATGTACTAGTATTGCTGTAATTTTTCATTTCTTGAGAGAGAGAGAGAGAGAGAGAGAGAGAGAGAGAGAGAGAGAAAAAAAGAGAGAGAGATAAATATTAAATCAGAAGGGGTTATTTGGTGAGAAGATAAATATAATAGGCAATAGTATATAATGTAATGAGAATACTAATTAAATAGTTTATCCAATACAAAAGATATTAGATTCCAAAGGCAGTTAAATTAGACAGACATGAATACATCAATTGTGCCAAGGGAAGCAAATAAGCAAATTCTTATCTCTTGTGTAATATCTCAGCTTAACAATTTTATCTAGACTTATGTAAAAAACTCTTTCAAATAAAGGTTCTTGCTAAAAAGTAAAACATTTCAATTTTCAAGGCGTTGACTTCACACATTTTCATAAAAACTTTAGAAAAATTTACTATTTAAGATACTTAAAGAGCGCCCTGGGGGCACTCGTTAGCATTTTCCTTCAAATAATGAGGCCCAGGTTTGAATGGATCAGACTCGGCATACGCCTCTGGACGGTAAAGTCCGGCATCATTCTTTCTATTACTCAAAACATGAAGAATGGCTTTCTTCTCACCTCCATACTCATCGATGTTGCTCTCAACATAAGAATTGGCCTCAGCTGCTACCTCATTCACAAAATCATACCTATTATCTTCTGATAACAGTATCTTCTCTACGTCCAATCGCAAGAGCTTTCCCTCATCCCTTATCTTCCTCACCTGCTCCTCGAGAAAAGGAATGCGCTCCATTTTGTATTGCAGAGATTCGTCCTTTTTTATCTGCAGTAAAATGAATTTCTGCTTAAACATTCAAGTTCATCACGCATGATACTTGTGAAACCTGTGCCAACTACCAATAGCATGAATCATGTTCACCAGCATAACCATTATGCACTCATCCAGTCAAAAATGAAGAAAAACATTGCACAATCTTGATTTGCATACACTTTCGCCATGTGCATCAAGATTCAGCGGAAAATGAGTATCTGTTGAGTGAGACATATGCCAGATATTGGGAATATGCAAACACGATAGGAAGAAGCAAAGACATGAATCTAATTTAATTTGGTTTGTTTTTACCACATGAAAGCAGTTATTGTTTTTGCAAATCATTATGTTCATAGCAACCGACTCCTCAGTAGCAGCAAATACAATAGCATAAAGTCTACATACATAGAAAGAATCCACAAGAGAATGAAGCAAGCTAGTGATATCATTCAAAAACGAATACATGAAAGCTTAGGGAAAATGACTGGGTACAAATGTGAATACAAATTATGTGAAAAGTACAAACGGGTGTGCATTGTGATCCTTTGATATATCCTCTCTTGGCTCTTCTCCTCATTCCCTGTTATTCTAGCTTTTCCCTTACCGTGTTTTTCTTTAATGACTAGAGGCTCTTGTGATACTTAATTTTTCGTAAAGAACATACAGACAATTCAAACAGTACTAATTGGTTGTTTTTGTTTTATGTTTCCTATGTTCCCCCTTGCACCAACGCAATGCAAATGTCGTAGCATGTTTACCTTTTTTTTTTTTACGCAAAGTAGCATGTTTACTTGGAACAACAAAAATCTAACATAGTACCCTCCTACGTTCCCTTGCAGCATCAAATCACAAATGTTATCGCTATTATTAACTTGGAACACCATCAAGCTATAATCCAGATAGCTAATTTTGTTTCGCAATTCTAATTTACTTCCATAACCTGCAATCCAATAAATCTGTCCCCTAACTTTCCAACTTTAGAATGCTTCAACTAACTGTTTAAAGCTTTTCCTATCCAGAACATGAACAAACATGGGACAACATTTCGTGAGTAAATACCGTTCGTGATTCATTAAGCCGCACCTAAAAACAAAACATCTCCCTATTGAGCTCAATACCCAATAGAACGACAAACACACTTACTCGTAAATCCTTCCTAACCCTTCAAGCCAGATAAATTTTCAAATTTGTTACAATTAAGTATTTTCTTTGAACTTAGAGAATGTTTGACACCACTCTTTTCAACACATTCTTTATTGATCGACGAAATTCATGTTGGTCTCACTCAAATAAGGAGTGATTAACCAAGTGGTTAGACCGGGAGTACCCGAGTTCAAATCTGACTTACGACCAAACTCTAGATTACCAGAGCACATTTCCCCGAAGATTTAAGACCCAAAATTTTTTTAAGGGGTGATCTCATTTATTTAATTTTATTAGTATTAAATGGTACATTTATGCAAACAGGTAATAGGCAAGAATAAATAGAAAAACCCCAAAAACCAAATATTTAAGAAAAACAAAATGGATGCAGAAGATACCATTTTCCTTCGCCTCCAGATTCTTCGTCCACCACCACCATCCTCCTTACGCATTTGGATTATCATCTTATAAAACAAATGCATGAACAAGTTAAGTTACTTATTGCAAACAAAATATTCAAGAATTTCAAAATTGTTATTCTACCTTCGAGTTAAAACTGAGGCTCGGACTCCATGAATTTCCAGCTCTTAACTCTGTTTTCTGCAGAAAAAATGATTTAAAGTGGTTTGAATTTGAAGTAACAGTTTTCTAAAAAATAGTAAATATTTGAAAGGAAAAGCATGATTTTGATTTATCGCAATTTGGTGCATTTATTTGTGGTAAGGAAAGAGAGAATGATAGGAAAATTACATTACATACAGGTAAAGAGGAAGAGAGTGTGAAGGAGTTGACGCGGAGAGCCATGGTTGTCCACTGCACTCTGCTTCGCCTTATCTCAAATCTAAGTTTCGATTTTAGTAGTGTTTATAAACATCTTAAATTTCGATTTTACATATAAAAAATTTCATAATTTTTTTTTTGTAACTACCTAGCAGATAGAAATTTGTTTTGTGACTTGAGGTCAGTTGACACTTGACTGTGGCGTTGCATTATACTCCCTCCGTTTCTTTTTAATTATCTTTTTAAGAATGATAACACCAAATTAAGGAAATGTATTTTTGCACGTTATTTTTCTATTATACTTTTGTTTTAATCCACCAATGAATTCCTATTTTCTTATCCACATTTTCTCTTTCCAATAAATTTAATATATTATGTAAAAAAAACAAAATTTAATATGTTATGTACCAACAAAAAATTTATAAAAAAAAAAATTTAGTTTTTCAAATATATAGCATTAATTGGTTTTATGGAAAAAGATAAGAGCAATTGACAAATGATATAATTGACAAATCATACTCATCAAATACAAAAAAGACAATTAAATAGAAACACTAAATATGATAATAAAAGACAATTAAAAAGAAACGGATGGAGTATATGCAAAATAGTCCAATAGATATAAATTTGTTCTATAAGATGAGCTCAGATGGCTATGAGCCTGTGATATTGCATTATACATGCAGAGGTTAGGGTTCGAATTTCGGTCATCCACATTAAAGGTGAAATTTTTAGATAAGTAAGCTGATCGTGATTCAAACATCGGGATATATATATATATAATGTAATATTCTACCAAAGAAATTCATGGAATAAAATTTCAAAAAATTTGATTCCTAAAATATTTGACATATGTTAGCTCGTTTTTTATTATATATTTATTAATTGAATATATTAATGAGCTGACAATAATATTTGATTATTTAATATTGATATTTCCAGGGAAAATAGAAAAGTAGCTTCTTGATCTTTTCTTTCGATTGCTAATCGAGGAGATATAAGTAACAAGTTTGTGGACTTAGGATATTTTGAAGGAAATAAAAGGGATTCGAGTTCGATAGATCTGTGAAAGCGCGAAAAAGGATAAATCGAAATGAAGAGATCGTGGTAGAACACGTGTCAAGATATGAAGCGTGGAGAAGTTATTTGATAGTTTTTTTTATATTGTATTTAGGGTAGTAGTTTTCGATAGGAAACTAGGGGTGACACAATTTAATACAGATAAACTTCTAAAAACTTTGAGTACTCATGCGATCGAATAAAAGGAGCAAAGGAAGGAAAATGTATGATTTGATCACCATTTTATTGTAATTGTCATTTACATTTGAATGCAAACTTTACATTTCTTGCAAGTTATTGTCTTTGTTTAATTTGAAGTTTTTCACTCGAAACAAACAGTTGATTTCATAATCTTTCATGAATTAAAACTGTAAATGTTCTTGTTAATTACGAACATAGTAAGATTTTCTGAAAACTAAGCGCAAATATGTCATAGGATTTACTAGTTGATCCTGCAAGTTTTCAAATATTAAACTAGCGCTTGTTTACGAAAAACCAACGTAAACAACATCACAATTTTTTTGTCTCTTTTTGATCAATTTATTTGTATTATTTAAATTTTTAATGAGTTTTAATATTAATGTTCATAATATTATAAAAAATTCCTATACAAAAGTTTAGAATTTTTTTAATAAAAGATGAATTAATTATGAATTTGTAAGCACAAAAATACATAAATTAATATTTGGTTACTCTAGTTTTGAATTTGGTGTTATATTTCCCTTTTATTATGTTCTATTTTATTTTATTATGTGTCTTTTTTTTATAAACATTTCATCTGCACTAATATTTTTCTCCGATTTATTATCTTAAAATAATTATGTCTAATTTTTTCAATCCTTTCTACCTCAATCAAATTTTATTTTGTGTGGTTAATTTTAGAAAACTAATACTTTTTTCCCGATATTTAAACATAAATAATAAATTAATACTATTATAAATTGTTATTCTTAAAAGAAAGTTGAATATGAGAGTATTGTAATTGAAAGACTTTTCAACTTTTTTCCATATCAACCCAAACTTGTTTAATCAAATGAAGATTTGTTCTGACCACATCGTCAAAGTCTTCATCCGATAAGATCATCATTTGTTGTGTTGTGTCGGGTATAGGTCGACTGGAGTCAATACTAAGCATTATATGTGTAGCAGGAATCAGATCATCTAACAAAACAGTATCTTCTCATTCTAACGTGTGCACAACACTCTCTTCAGCCGCTTCCTGTTGCTTTGTTGCAACACCATTAGGCGCGGAATGTACCTACGGGCCAATAGAAGACATCACAGGTGGATCGCTCGCAACATGCACTTGTACAGGGCGAGCTCCTGTCTCTAGACGTTGAATCTTAGTCAGCTCACTGTCATTTAATTTGAAGTCCTTATCATAAACAACAATCAACAATTCCTCATCCGGAAAATCCCCATCTGAACATTCAACAATTTCTATCAGTTTTGTATTCTTCCTAGCACTCACAGTAGCAGCGTTGGCATAGCATGTTCAATATGTTTCATCGCTACCGTGTGCTTAGTTGTGATATTTTTGGGAGCTATCTTCTTTGGCTCAGTACCACAGGAAGTATTTGCCTTAGCAATGTATTCTTGTTTGATCACCTTAGAAGTCTTCTCATATTGCTTAATGTTATGCTCCAAACGCGCTATAACTTAAGGTTGTAGCCACTTACAAGCGTGGATATTATGCCTTGTGATTTGACAATAGGAACAAAATTACGGCAACCACTCATATACTACTTGAATCTTGAATGTGAAACCTTCTCGTTCCACCATCACCTCGTCAAAGATTAGGCGTGAAAGGTCCATATCCACCAAGACGCGTGTGTATATTCATAATGTTGTGTGAGTGTATGACTAATAGATTATTCGAGAAAATCTTAGGTAGGATCACACATAAAATAGCATATTTATGAACAATAAATAAAAATACGATACATCATTATTTTTTTAAAATTAATTCAAAAATAATTTTAATAATTGAAACTAACACAATGTTTGGGTGTCCAAAGAAACAGGGAAGAAAGAAATAATGAAGAGAGAAATAAGGGAGAGAGAAATAAAATAGAAGTTGGATAGAAATTTTATATTGTTTGGACGAATACAAAAATTAAAACATGTGCTATTTTTTTTTTTTTAAAGTTCTATTATCAACATAGGGCAAAGTTATTATGCATAAGCCCATCCTTATGCATGGTGCATAAGGCATTTCCAGCCATTGGATGCTGTTTACTTCGCGCGCCCCCCAACTGCTCACCCCCCAATTGCTACGCGCGCCCCCCACCCCAGCCCCCCAAATTGCTATGCGCGCCCCCCAGAAATTTCTCCGCGCGACCCCCAGCCCCCCCAAATTGCTACGCGCGCCCCCCATTTTCTTAGCACACCCCCCAGTTTACTTTTTTTTTTTTTTTTTTTTAGATTTCTAGCACACCCCCCATTTTCAATTAAATAATTACTTTTGTTCCTTTGAAGTACATACTATAAGTACCCCCTCCAGCCCCCCATTTACTCCGCGCGCCCCCCATTGCTACGCCCCCCCATTACTACATGCGCAAAAACCATTTCCGCTGTAGAATGGTTTCAAATATGTGTACTCCAAAACCATTTGTGCTGTGGAATGGTTTCAGAGACCTGTACTCAAAACTATTTAATGTACTTAATTATGTCAAAATTCATTTTAATTTAAAATGATTTTAACCTAAACCATAAGTATAACTTAATGGTTTCACTAGTGTTGTATTTGAAAACCAAAGTAGCTCTCTTATGGTTTCAAATAAAATATTTATATTTAATTTAAAATTAATATTATAACTGAAACCATAAGTGTGACTTAATGGTTTCACTAGTTTTGTATCTGAAACCAAAATAGCCCTCTTATGGTTTCTAATAAAATATCCATATTTAATTTAAAATAAATATTTTAACTGAAACCATAAGTGTGACTTAATGGTTTCAGTAGTGTTGTATGTGAAACCAAAGTAGATCTCTTATTATATCAAAAAAAAAAAAGTAGATCTCTTATGATTTCCATAATTATAGTACATGTTTTAGTATGTAATTTTAAATTAAAATATGGCTATATATTATAATCATCCAACACAATTAATTGAAAAATTGGCTCTTATAGTATGTACTTCAAAGGAACAAAAGTAATTATTTAATTGAAAATGGGGGGTGTGCTAAAAATCTAAAAAAAAAAAAAAGTAAACTGGGGGGTGTGCTAGAAAATGGAGGGCGCGTGTAGCAATTTGGGGGGGGGGGCTAGGGGGCGCGCGAGAAATTTCTGGGGGGTGCACGTAGGAATTTTGGGGGGGCTGGGTGGGGGGCGCGCGTAGCAATTGGAGGGGTGAGCAGTTGGGGGGCGCGCGTAGCAACTTATGCATGGTGCATAAGCTTTGGGCTTATGCAGGATAACCAGCCCCATCAACATATATCTATATTATAAATGAATGAGAGGTGATTCATAAGGAGCTGACACGTGTCATTTTGTATTAAATTATTTATTATATTAATTTTTATTTAATATTTTATGACGTTACATTTTTAATTAAATACGAAAATGCAAAAAAATTATATTATTATTTATTACATTTAATTTTATTTAATAATTGACGACGTTACATTTTTTATTTAATAATTGATGACGTTACATTTTTTTTATTAATAATGAAAATTAAAAACATTTATATTAATACAAAATAGAATTAATACATTGACCGTTTCTATATGATTTTTAATGATCATAAATATATTTCCGTTACGTATAATTTAAAATTATTATAATAAATATTTTTATATTTATTTGAACGTTACATAGCAAAAGTTTTAACCGATATTTTGTCATAAAATTCATTTAATTTTTATATTTCTAAAGCTAACTATAAATATACGTAGCTTTTTCCACAACCAACTCACAAATCATTTGGTATTTTCCACAACCAACTCACAAATTCATTTGGTAAGTTACTAAACAATGGCTCCAAAAATTAACATGATATCCGAAATCAACCAAGCTAATGAGAGTTTGAATATTGTTGTTCGTGTAATGCTGATGTGGTTGGTTCGTGATGTGTCCAGCAACAATGGACCATTTTCTTTGGATATGATACTAATGGATTCAACAGTAAGAACTCTTCTATATGTTTAACTTTCATTTACATTGAGTTTTAATATATTTTTCGTTGTAATATATTATTCCACTGTCTTATTGTTTAGGGAAACAAAATACCAGTACAGTGCGTCGCACTCTGATTTATAAGTTTGAGAAAGACCTTAAGGAAGGTGTTGTATACTCGATTACAAATTTTGGAGTTGTTGCAAACGGTGGATCATAACGTACTACTAGGCACGAGTATAAATTAAACTTTCAAATGCAACCCTATTATATTTATTTTATTTTTCAAACACATAAAAATGTGGCAATAACGTTTGTTTTTTAACTATTATATAGGTACATAATCATAATATTTGTAGTTGATTCAAGTGACTCTGCCACATTCGCCATTTTTTATCGTGAAACAACAAAATTGTTCCAAAAAAATGCATCTCAAATGATTGAGAGTTCTGGGGTAATGTATTTGAATTATTTGTAGTGATGCAAAAAATATATTATATATGCTATATTTTGAATCTTAATGTAATAATTGTATTTGTATAGGAAAAATCGTCTGAAGTTCTACCTAAAGACATTTTTGAGTTGATTGATTCTATATTTTTGTTCAAGATTGAGTCTAACACCAATAATGACACTAAGTTTGAAAGGAATTATAGAGTGAAGAAAATTTGCAATACCGAAGAAATTATTCTGAAGTTCAAAGAGACAAAATCTAACACTAATGTATATACATTTCGTTTTTAATATTTTTTTATACATGTTAACAAATAAAAATGAAAACTTATTCATTAGTTTAATATGTTATATAGAAAAGGATTGATGTTGTCATTGATTGGTTTCAACGTTACTTAGCTTTCCCTGTTATTTTGAATAAGTTTTCTATCCATTGTGTAATCTATATCTATATTATAAACAAATGTGACATTACTCATGAGAACGTGACACATGTCATTTTACATTACAATTATTTATTGCATTAATTTTTAGGTAATATTTTATAACTTTATATTTTTAATTAAATACTAACATAATTAATATTTATAATTTTATTTAAAAATGCTACATTTTAATTAATTATTGATAACATTACTTTTTATATTAAATATTTATTATATTTATTTGAACGTTACATAACAGTTTTTTCGATTACATGTGTTTTTTTATTTTTATATTAATGTTAAGTTGTAACGGATATTTTGTCATAGAATCATATTTATTTTTTGTCTTTCTAAAGTTATTTATAAATACAAATCATTTTGCCACAAAAACTCACAAAGTTTCAAAATCATTTTTGCTTGCTTCAATTATCGCCAAACATTGCTCCAAAAATTAACCAAAATTTCCGAACTCAACCAAAGCAGTGAAAGTTTGAATATTGTTGTTCGTGTAATTCGGATGTGGTTGGTTAGTGATGTGCCAAGCAACAGTGGACCATTTTCTTTGGATATGATACTAATGGATTCAACTGTAAGAAATTTTCTATAAATTTAATTTATATTTACACTAATTCTTAATTTTTTTTATGTATTATATTAATATATTGTCTTATTGTTAAGGGAAACAAAATACAAGGTACAGTGCGTCACACTCTAATTTATAAGTTTGAAAAAGACTTTAAGGAAAGTAATGTTTACTCGATTACAACTTTTGGAGTTGTTGCAAACAGTGATCATACTGTGCTACTAGGCACGAGTATAAATTAAATTTTCAATTCCACACGAAGGTTAACCTTTGCAACTCGAAAAAAGTTTCTTCCGATATATATATGATTGAAATTCCGGTTCCAGCATTTTCACTTGATTATGATACAAACTATCTTTATTGTAAGAAATATTAGTATGTTATGTATTTTTTTTTGTCATTATCACATTGTTAATATGTGGTATCAATAATCGTGTGTATAATCTTATTTTGTAGATATTATGGGAAAGCTAACCGGCGTTGGAATTCAAAAGGAGTATGAACGCAATGGTTTGAAGACCAAAATGGTTGCAATTCAGTTGGACTATGATGGGTTGATATCACATATTTTGCAACTCAATCTATGACAAAGTATTTTAATGCTTTAAAATATTCTTTAATCATATATGTATTATTTACACAAATCTATATCTTTATCTTTATTATAAACAAATTCAACCCTATTCATAAGAATGTGACACGTGTATTTTTCATTTAATTATTTATTGCATTAATTTTTATTTAATATTTTATGACGTTACATTTTTAATTAAATATTAAAATAAATAATATTTATATTATTATTCGAATACGTTACATTTTATTTAATAATGGATGACGTTACATTTAACATTAAATACTAAAATAAAAAATATTTACATTATTACGTTACAAATTAATGTAATTTCATAGGTTATACGCAAACAAAATCAATACATTAAGCGTTTCTGTATATTTTTTAATGCTCATAAACATATTTTAGTTACGCATAATTTTCAATTATTATAATAAATATTTTTTTATATTTATTTGAACGTTACATAACAATTTCGTCGGTTACATACAAATTATAATTAATTAATTAAATATTTTATTAATTGTCATAAAATCATGTTTAATTTTGTGTTTCTATAATTCAATATAAATATAAGTGATTTGTCACAACAAAATCCACAAGTTCATTTCATTTTCATTCATATTAAAAAAAAAAATTGTTTTGTTTCTCTCATTTTTGTCTGAAAGCAATGTCTCATATGAACGATTTTATTATTGACATATCATTAGGAAAACAATCATGGATATTGGTTGTAAGAGTTATGCGCTTATAATGATTTATTCTTTGTTATGTAGGGAGATTGTATTGGAGTTTTTGTTCGAAGAACATTGATCTGCAAGTTCAAAGACCCACTTCAAGAGGGTATGAATTACAAGATATCCTCATTAGATGTGGGTTCTATCGATATTTGTAATTTTATTATATAACAATTTTCTATGTTAATTGTATTTATAAACTTCATACTTCACACTCGAAAGAAAATATAAAAAAATTTCATAGTGTGTGTGTGTGTGTGAAGCTTGACCTAATATATGTGTCAATTTAAGTTTTTGATGATAGTGTGTAAAAAAAAAACCAGAAGGTTGTGAAAGGGGAAGAAGTTGTTGACTTGAAGTGTTTCTTCACTATTTCTGTTAAAAATAGAATGTTTTCTTTAGAAGAGGAATGAGTAACATTCAATGCAAATGTCCAAATGAGCAAAAAAATTATGAAAATAAAGAAATAGTTGTTGAACATAAATATGTTTCTTTTGAGTTTTTACTTAATATTTCTTCATTGAAATTTCAATTTATTATAAATTTGTGTTTTCAAATATTATTCTTTATGAGATTATGTGTCAATTTACCTATATTATTGTTTCTATAAACTTTTTGGGTTGATTGCATCTAAATTTTGCAAATATTTGGGTCAAAGATGCAGCAATTTGGCGGATGAAAGATGAAGAAGATGTAATGAGAAGAGGAAGAAGAAATTAGCGATTTTGATAATTATAATTTTTATTTAGATTTAGTCCTTCAATTTAAAGAATCAGTTGAACCGGTGTTCAATAATCTATGTGACACGCGTGTGTATGATTGTTACCTTCAATTTTTTAATGATGACTAACGTCAGAGACCAAAATCAAATTAAACAATTTCAATCTTTCAATGGCTATTTCCTACAAAGAAAATATACAGAGACGAAAACTAAGAAAACACAAACTTATAGGGAAGAACTGCCTATTTAAGCTTAAAATGTTTGACAAATTTTATGTTATATTAAAATGGTATCATATTTTGTACCCAAAAAAACGGTATCATATGTTTTTAATTGATCAGGTTATTCTTAATAAAATTGTGAGTAATGGGTGTGAATATGAGTACTATAATACCTCAAAAGTTCATATACAGGTACGAGTGTAAATATTGTTACCCATACATGTGTGAGTTATAACACAAACTTATTTAAAATTGAAAGGAACAGACTCTATAAAAATATCTATTTTGTCACAAAAATGATCAGAATAACAAAAATATCGAGATTCAGTTCATAAGTTAACTTTCATTTTTTATTCTCCTTTAATTGTTCGATAAAATTAGAGTTATCCAAACAGACTATCCGACCTTCAATGGGCTGACCCAGATGGGTTACGAGTCTTATCGGACCGGGCCAACAAATCTATATTTAAATACGGGTTTTTTCGAGGCATGTAAAAAAACTCTAAAAATATTTGTGCTAATATTTTAAGAACCAAACCATATATTTATTTGTGCTCGGCGGGCCAGTGCATACGGGCTAACTCATTTTGACAACTTCAGAGCTATTAAAGCAGGCCGAGCCAAAAATCCCATATTTAAATTCAGGCTTTTTCAGGTTGGGGTAAACCCTTAAAAAATCTGGGCTAATATTTTAAGTTCTAATCCCTATATTTATTCCGGCTTTACAGGCTGGTCCATATGAGTTAGCACATTTTGATAACTCTAAAACTGTATCTCGAAAAGAGTTAATGTCGCTAATTCTTTAACATGACCATAAAAAAAAATCATCAAAACAACAAAAATACTGAAACATTCACTACCATCCTAGAAACATTATAGTTAAACATTTAAAAACAGATAAAAATCACTACTTACTTATGACTGAAAAACAGATAATATAAATAGCTAGATTACAATGAGATAGAACTATGTAAAAGTTCACAATTGACGAACTGATTCAATGACCACAATAATTTTAGTTTAGAGTTAAATATATTTTATGTTTCATAACATATATCAACTTTTATTTTTAGTCCCTCTATAAATTTTCTTTGAACTTTGGTTCCAATAAATTTTATGTTTTAAATTTTAATCTTTTTTTTTTATCGAGTTCATATTGCATGCTCAAAGCGACTTTAAATGAATCTAAAGAGTTGTTTTTTTCTCAAGAATGACAAGTGGACACATATACAATAGGTATCCGCAAAAAAAAGAACACACACATTGGTAATTATCTGCAATAATGAACGCGTATGGGTACTTTAGTACCCACCTCTTCCCATACTCCCATATTATATATATAAAAATATATGTATATCAATTTTAAAAAATATAACACTACTAAACTCTTACAAATTTGCAATTAAAAAATGTGTATTTAGAACATAATGAATATGTCAACAAAGATATATATGAACATTAGTATGATTACTAATATTTTTTCTATAATTTTCAAAAGTCAACATTAAGTTTTTTTATAAAAAAATTAATAATATTAAAATGATATATTATTTTTTAATTGATCAATTTATTCTTAGTAAAGTTGAAGGTAATGAGTGCGAGTATATGGGTACTCTGATATTCAAATGGTACGTGTATGATACGAGTAAAAATATTGTTATACACGTGGATATGAGTCAGGATCTATTAAGCACGGACACTCCTCAGATTAGTTGTGTCATGTGTCGGACACCAACGCTTATGATTACACTTAATTATATTATTTTTTTCAAATTATTATTGATGTTAATGTGTTAGTATGTGTGTCGTGTCTAAGGTCCTTATATATATTCGCGCTTCATAGATCATAATATATACATATATTTAGAACTGGAAGAAATGTTAATTATCCGTGCTTGGCACGGGATCCATTCTAGTTGTATAAGAAAAGCCCAATATGTTTTGTGATAATTGGGAAAAAAAATATTAATGTGAGAAAGTGAGGGCAATGTTGGAAAATTATGTATTTACACTTCTAGACACAGATCTCTCGCTCTCGTCTCGCCTAGCATGGAGAGATGATTATTTTTCATTTTATTTCTCTCTCTCATTATTTCTACCCTTATCCAATCTATAAAAGTTGCTTATTTCTTTTCCATCTCTCTCTTCTTTATTTCTCTCTTTGATAAATTTACCTAAACAAACATAGTGTAAAGAAAAATATTCTCTCAATCATTCTTGCGGTTAGTGCTATAACCACAACCACCACCAATCGCCCGACCCGTTTCTGACATTTTATGGGCCTTAGGCCAAACATAAAAAAAATCATATAACATAATATGCATTAATAAATAATATTCTCTCCGTTTCTTTTTAATTGTCTTTTTAGAATGATAACACCAAATTAAGGAAATTTATTTTTGCATGTTATCTTCCTATTATATCCTTGTTTTAATCCACCAATAAATTTCTATTTTTTTGTCCACACTTTCTCTTTCCAATAAATTTAATATATTATGTAAAAAAAAATTAATATGTTGTGTACCAACAATAATTTTAAAAAAAAGATTTAGTTTTTCAAATATATAGCATTAATTTGTTTTATGAAAAAAGATAAGAGCAATTGACAAATGGTATAATTGACGAATCATACCCATAAAATACAAAAAAGACAATTAAATATAAACGCTAAATATGATAATAAAAGACAATTAAAAAGAAACGGATGAAGTAATAGTTTTATAAAATATCAAATAACTTACTTTTACTCAAAAATTCATAAGAAGCGGTTTTTTCGAGCATTTTGATATGCAAATTTTTTTATAATCACATTAATATCAATGTTCTCCAACACATCATTCTCAATTGACCAAGTTGTCAAACCGTCCAATCTCTCTTGTGATATTGAGGATCTCAAGTAGGTTTTAATCAACTTCAATTTTGAAAAACTTCTTTCTGTCGATGCTACAGTCACATACATTGTCAGTAAAACTATATAAGCAATTGATAGATTTGGATAACAATGTGTATCTTTGAAAATTTTAAGAATATCAATGGCAGACATTGTTTCAGTTGACAAAATAAATTGTAACACTCTTAATATTGAGAAAAGATCATTTACATCAACATCTGATAAATTGTCATGAGAAAAAGTTGAGTGAAATTTAACATAACTATTTTTCAACTCATTATCATCCAAAGTTACTTTCAAATGTTTTCAATTTCTGAAATCTATTTTTCAAAGAAGTAATTTTCATATCAATAACAATAATAAAATACTCGACTTTAAATGATTCCTATGGTGACTGATGTTCATGATCCTCAATCTCTCAAATAAAATATTGTAATCGCACGACGCTTTGTTGGAAATTAATGAGTTCAACATTCATTTCAAGTGCAACAGTTTTTGCAAGATCCATACATTTTGTAAAACCTTTCTCTTGATATATTTTTCATAATACAATAACACATCTTCCATTTGTTTTATGGTTGCATCGATGCACATAGACTTAGATTGCAACTTTTTTCTGACCATATTAATACAACATAAAGATTTCGCCTCTGTTTGGTTTGGCGTTTGACAACACCAAACGTGCGTTTCCCGACTCCAAACGCGATTTCTTCGAATTCTGGGTTGTTTGGGTAAAATCAAATGTGATTCTTTGCAACGTGAAAATCAACCCAAACGCGAGTTCATATGAAGCTATAATTCCAAGCTTCTGCGGCAAATCAAACGTGAATCCAAGCCTTAAACTAAAATTTATTACATATCCCTCTATTACCCTCAACTCCTCACTTATTTTCTGCAACAATGGTGATTATTAATTAAAGAAGATAAACAACACTGTAGGTTGGAAGAAGATAAATGTAAGACCCAAGATTTCATTGTATAGTTGGTTTAAGGAATATTAGGGTTTCGATGTGTTCGTGTGATGAAACATCGTGTATTATGAGGTTTTGCTGTAATTGAGTCTGTTTTGTGCTCGTGCACTATAATTGTACAGACTTTTGTCTTGTGATCCTGTTGCTTGAATAAGAAGTTATTTGTGGTTTTAGAATAATAAGTTTTGGATTATTCTTGTTTTTGGAAAAACGAGTAGGATTTTTACCCGTCGTTGTAAAATCTTATTGCGTCTGTTTTGAGTGAGGTTTCGGATGGAAGTTTTATATATCTGCGCGAGTTAGGATATATTCTGAGATTAATTTTCTGAGGTATGGAAGAAAATTACAGTCGCGGAAAAAGATTCGGCGATAAGTTTTGGAAATGTGAAACGATAGACGTTCTTTCCGTAGGTTTTATGTTTTGGTGAGTTTTGTTCGTCGCGGCGCGCGAGAACTGAACGTGTGAGTATTTCTATGAGGTATTGAGTTTTATCTCAAGTGGATTTGGTTTGGTTTGATCCAATGGCTAGGGTTTTGTCTTGGCATTTTGTCTTTGGATCCAATGGCCATGAGTGAGCAAGAGCTATGGCATAGTAAGGAGGTTTGGTCACTTGGTCACTTAGAAAAACATCACCAAAACATCTCATTCTTTCTCTCTTTCACGTGGAACTCCATTTCTTAACCTTAACCTTCACAAATTTTCCATTCTTCACCATTTCACTCCATTTCAAGCTTGGGAACTTTGAGGAAAGTTGTAGAGAATCACTTTCTAAAGGTAACCCTCTCTTCTCATCTCCTAGGTTGGTAGATTTTTAGAGTTGTGAGGTTTTTGGGTTTATGTTCCTAAGAGGGTTTGGTGAGAAATGTTGTTCTTGCTAGTTCTTGTTTCATTAAAGTTGTTCATGAGAGTTTAGTAAGCATGCTAGGCTTTGTTGTTTCAATTTTTCCATGAGTTTGTGAGAATCTCATGAGAAAAGTTAGGGTTTTGGGTTGGTTTATGTATTGATCAATTACATGAGGTTATGTTGTAAGGTTTTGAAAAGAAAAGTTGTCTTTGAACCTTTGGGCGAAAGGGAAATGCGTTGTATGGTTTTGTTTTGGAAAATCCGGTGAAAAATATTTTGAGGTTTATGAAAATATTTCCTAAGTGTTTTTGGGTAGTGTTTTGGGGTCAAAACGGTTTAAAACTATTGTGACGTGTGGTGTCGCTTTGTACTTTGAAAACATGTTTGAAAATGATTACCGGACGGTTAAGGCCCGTAATAAAACTTGTGCTTGGATTTGGTTTTGATTTTGGAAATGAAAATCAAATAACTTGCACTCGAAGCAACCAACATGCTTTCGGAAATGTGTTGCTTGCTTATGAAAATGGTTTGCTTTTATGCCTTGAAAAGATGTTGGGATTTAATAGAATCAAACTAGGCTTGGGGTGGAAAAAGGTGGTGTGAGTTGCTGTCTTGTGCTGTCATGACAGGTGCAACTCGCTGAGCGAGTGGTTACTCGCCAGGGCGAGTGTCACAGGTCCTGACAACACGCCAGGGCGAGCTCCAGAGCGAGTAAGACCAGTACTCTCTGCCTTCACTCGCCACCAACTCGCCAGGGCGAGCTCTGGGACCTAAAATTTTGGATTCTGATTTCTGAACTTGGTTTTTAACTTTCTAATCCCTTTTTAATAATTTATGGAAGTGGTTGGGATTGGAAACGAGTTTTTCGGGTACTCGGAAAGTACGTAGCTTATAACGCAAGAAAACGGCCATTTTGCAATTCAATTTATTTAAGACTTTTGGCAATTGTTTTGGGTCCTAAAAATAGTACAAATAACTCATGGGGGTTGATCAATACGATAGTTTTTGGTATGGTATCCGAAAGAAGGATTTTTCCTTAGAAAACCTTTGGTTGTTGGGGTTTTAGAGTCCAATTCATTAAGGATTGATTGGATATGGTTTTGATTGAATACTTTGCTTGTTTTAGGAAGCAAGTAAGTGTTGTGCGATCGTGTGATAGTTGAGTGCTTGACGAGGTAAGGGCTCCACTTTATTTCTGTCTTTAAAACGGTTACGACATGCTTTGTTTTGCTGTGTGTGCAATTGCTGTGTGCTTTAGCATGATTGTACTTATGTATTCTCGTTGATGAGAAGGTGGTTATAATTATGTGTGCAATTTACATATGATTGAGAAAATGTATGTATGTTGTGATGCTTGTACATAGGCTTTAGGCTATGTGAATGTTTGCATGAGCATATATGAATGCGTGCGTCAGATAGGACTACGCGAGGATTTTGTCTTGTGTGACTATCCTGTATATGCCGAAGAGGATATATGCCATGCATTTCATAGTTGCGTGCCTAGGTGTATGTCTGTGTGACTTTGCCTACGTACCGGGCGTTTGACTGTGTGGCTTCGCCAAATCCCTCTGGATTTATATTGAGTTGGTGTATGTCTGTGTGACTTCGCCTGGTGTTTGTCTGTGTGACTTCACCTGCCTTGTGTGGCATTTTTAGTGCGGGTACGTATATTTCTGTGTGGCTTTGCCTACCCCACGACTCTTCGAGGAGAGGTTAATTTTCCGGAAAATCATGCATGTGACGAACCAGTGATTGGTGTCACACTCATTGTAGAAGTCTGCATTAGGCTTGGTGATTTAATTATATATACCCGTTGGTGGGAACTACTTTTGAGTTTAAGAGCTTTCTCTTGTGTTTGTGGAAATATTTGTTATGTGTACAATTTTTCGCACCGGTTATATATATATACATACCCTATATTTTGTGGTGACCCTTTCTTTCATTTGCGGGCTCATCCCACCCAGATGATGGGTTAGGTCGTGGTGACGACGGTGGCTGTTCCAGGCCCCAGTGAGCGGTTGGAGCTGTAGCCTAGGATAGTTAGACTATGCGCCGGTGTGTTCTGTGCACCGTGCTTTTTGGTTAGCATAGGGTCTCTAACTTGTTTTGTTGTAAGTATTCGAATACTTAGACTTGGATTGTAACTATTCAGGAAATACACTTTGCTTGTCGAAGCACCTTTTAGTAATGAGTTCTTTTGTATATTTGAATGCCGGTTCATTTAAAATATTTTATGCGCACTCTGAGTGTTAGTTGAAAAAGAAAAAAAAAATAATGCCCTTTTTGGCTTATGAAAAACGGGGTGTTACAATTTGGTATCAGAGCACGGCTTTAAATCTTCAAAGGGAAAGTGTATACTTGAGTCGTTTGTTCAGAGTCGGTTAGAACATAGCTAGAGTAGTGTCAGTTCTAGTGTTTGTTCTGTGTCGGGTTTCGAGTTAGTAATCCGTGGAGTGAGTTATTCTGTTAGGATTCAGAATTGTTTGACTAAGGATCTAATCAGAATTGGTATTGTGCAGAATAGAATGCCGCCAAGAAGGGCACCTACTGCACCTATGGCGGACAATGTGGATGTGAATCAGATGGCTTATGCCATGCATACGATGGCAGCGGCTGTGACTGCTCAGAGTCATGCTAAGGCGCAGAGAGATTTGGAAAAGCGCGAAAGAGAAATACTTGCTGCTGGTTCTAGACTTCTTTCGAATTTCAACCACCAAACTCCTCCAAAGTTTAATGGGGAGGGAGGTCCGGAAACTGCTGATTTATGGCTCCAATCTGTGGAGAGGATATTCGGGGCAATTCATTGTCCAGAAGGGGAGAAGGTAGTCTTAGCTACCTATCAGTTGCTAGGGGGTTCAGAGTATTGGTGGAGGAACACCCGTATTATCATGGAGAATGGCCATGAAGAATTGACTTGGGAGAACTTCAAGAGGAGGTTCTTGGCCAAATATTTCCCTGAGACAGCTAGGGAAAGGTATGGGGAAGAGTTTTTGAGACTGAGGCAAGCAGGCATGAATGTTGAGGCATATGCCAAGAAGTTTGAATCACTATCCCGTTTCTTCCGCTTCTTTAGGGATGGGATAGATGAGGATTATATGTGCCGTAGATTCCAAGATGGGCTGAGGTACGAGCTGCAGGATGCGGTTGTGCCGTTGGGTATTCGACAATTCCAAGTCTTGGTTGAGAAGTGCCAAGAGGTGGAAGACATGAAGAATAAGCGGGTGAACCGCCAAGGGAATTCTAATGCCGGAGGACCAAGTCGCACCAATGATCGTGGTCGACTCAGAATAGTGGGAGGCAAGGGAGTAAGCCTTATAACCGTCCTCAGCACAGTAAAGGACCGGGCCGATCGGTGAATCAGGGAACCCGGGGAAAACCTGAGGGTAGTAAGGGGACTTGCTACAACTGTGGAGAAGCGGGGCATTTTTCTAATGAGTGCACGCGACCGAAGGTGGGAAACACCTGCTACAATTGCAAGAAGCCGGGACACTTTGCTAGAGATTGCAGAGCCCCGAAGACTGGGCCGTCGGCAAATGTGGCACAAGGCTCACAAGGTGCCAGACCTGCGGCAAAGGCACGTGCTTACTGTATGGGCACTGAGTTGAGTGGGCAGGCTAGCAATGCCATCCATGAGAGCTGTCACATCGCAGGTAATTCTTTAACTGCTTTGATTGACACGGGGGCAACCCACTCATTCATATCTTTGGCATGTGCAAATCGTTTGAGTTTGAATGTATCTGTGCTTCCGTTTGATTTGAATGTTTTGACTCCTGCTAAGGATTTAGTAGTGAATACTGCATGTTTGCATTGTTTGGTAGTAATTCAGAATAGGGATTTTCTGGTCAATTTGGTTTGTCTACCGCTTTTATCTCTCGAGATCATCCTCAGGATGGATTGGTTGTCTTATCATTATGTGATTCTAGACTGTGCTCGGAAATTGGTTTTCTTTCCCGAGCCAGGTGTGCGAAGGTACTTGTCTGCGAATCGACTTTCTGTGGTTATGTGTAATGGGGAACCGGAGATAGTTTCACTTGCTAGCTTAGGAGTGACTTCGGAGATTCGAATTGAGGAAATTCGTGTAGTTCAGGAATTCCAAGATGTGTTTCCATCGGAGATTCCAGCTTTTCCTCCGTGTAGAGAGGTGGAATTCTTTATTGACTTGCAACCGGGTACGGGTCCGATTTCGGAATCAGCTTATCGGATGGCTCCGGCTGAGTTGGTAGAGTTGAAAGGTCAGATCGAGGACTTGTTAGAGAAGGGTTTCATAAGGCCTAGTGTGTCGCCTTGGGGAGCACCGGTCTTATTGGTTAAAAAGAAGGATGGTAGATCTCGTTTGTGTGTGGATTATCGGAAGCTTAATAAGGTGACTATCAAGAACCGATATCCATTGCCACGAATAGATGATTTGATGGATCAGTTGAGGGGAGCCTCAGTGTTTTCAAAGATTGACTTGAAATCTGGTTATCACCAGATAAGAGTACGAGATGAGGATATTCAGAAAACGGCGTTTAGGACGCGTTATGGGCATTATGAGTTCTTAGTGATGCCGTTTGGAGTGACGAATGCACCTGCGATCTTCATGGCCTACATGAATCGGATATTCCATTCGTTTTTGGACAAGTTTGTGGTGGTGTTTATTGATGACATCCTAGTGTATTCGAAGAGTGAAGAGGAACATGTAGAGCATCTTCGCTTGGTATTGCAAGTTTTGCGGGAAAGAAAGTTGTATGCTAATCCGTCAAAGTGTGACTTTTGGTTGGAAGAGGTGAATTTCCTTGGTCATGTTATATCAAAAGAGGGAATTGCCGTGGATCCGGCCAAGATTGACACAGTACTTGCATGGAAGCAACCGCAGACGGTGACGAACGTGAGGAGTTTTGTTGGTTTGGCCGGTTATTACCGGAGGTTCATAGAAGGATTCGCTAAAATTGTGGCACCAATGACGCAACTTACGAGGAAAGATCAACCGTTTGCGTGGACTGAGCAGTGTGAACTTAGTTTTAAATTGTTGAAGGAGCGGTTGACGACTTCACCGGTGTTGGTGTTACCTCAGTCAGATGAACCTTATGAGGTTTTTTGTGATGCGTCTCATCAGGGTTTGGGTTGTGTGTTGATGCAGCACAAGAGAGCAGTGGCTTATGCGTCAAGGCAACTGAAAGTGCATGAGAAGAATTATCCTACGCACGATCTAGAGCTTGCGGCTGTTGTTTTCGCATTGAAGATTTGGAGACATCATCTTTATGGTTGCACTTTTGTCGTGTTTAGTGACCATAAAAGTCTTAAGTATCTGTTCGATCAGAAAGAGCTTAATATGAGGCAACGGAGATGGATGGAAACATTGAAAGATTTTGATTTCACGTTAGAATACCATCCGGGAAAGGCTAATGTGGTAGCCGATGCCTTGAGTAGGAAGAGTGTGTCGGTTTGTTCAGCACAAATGGCTAGTCAACAAGAGTTGTTGAGAGAGTTTCGTGATTTGCACCTAGAGGTAGAGTTTGCTTTAGGGAATATGAGACTGGGTATGATTACCATCTCAAGCGGTTTGTTGGAGGATATTGCTAATTGTCAAGATGACAAGTTTCTCATGGAGAAAAGAGCGTTGATTGTTCGAGGAACCAACCGAGATTTCAAGGTGGGATCGGACAACATCTTGAGGTGTCAAGGGAGAGTGTGTGTACCCGATGTTATGGACTTGAGAAACATCATTCTAGGGGAGGCACACAAGAGTAAACTTAGTATACATCCCGGAGCAACAAAGATGTATGAAGACCTGAGGCATGATTTCTGGTGGCCGGGTTTGAAAAAGGATGTGGCTGAGTATGTGGCGTCGTGTCTGACTTGTCAGAAGGCGAAGATTGAGCATCAGAGACCGGCAGGGATGCTGCAGTCGTTAGACATCCCCGAGTGGAAGTGGGATAGCATTTCTATGGATTTCATCACTGGGTTACCCAAGACCAGGAGGAAGCATGATTCCATTTGGGTGATAGTGGATCGTTTGACGAAGTCCGCTCATTTTCTACCGGTAAGGATTACGGATACGGCGGCAAAGTTGACCGATGTGTATATTGCTGAGATTGTGAGGTTACATGGGATTCCGTCAAGTATAGTGTCGGATAGAGATCCAAAGTTCACTTCACATTTTTGGAGGACTTTGCATGAGGCGTTGGGGACGAAACTGAGGTTGAGTTCTGCCTATCATCCCCAGACCGATGGGCAAACCGAGAGAACAAATCAATCTTTAGAAGATTTGTTGAGAGCATGTGTGCTGGATGATCGTGGGAGTTGGGACGACGTGTTGCCGTTGATAGAGTTCACGTACAACAATAGTTACCATTCGACTATCGGAATGGCACCATATGAGGCTTTGTATGGGAGGAGATGTCAGACTCCTTTGTGTTGGTACCAAGATGGGGAAAGTATGATAGTAGGACCAGAAATGGTACAACAGACGACGGACAAGGTCCGAAAGATAAGGGCAATGATGAAGGTTGCTCAAGATCGACAGAAAAGTTATGCGGATAGGCGTCGGAGGCCTTTAGAGTTTGAGGAGGGAGATCACGTATTTCTCCGTGTTACTCCAACAACGGGTGTTGGAAGGGCTTTGAAAGCGAAGAAGTTGACTCCGAAGTTTATAGGGCCTTATCAGATTACGGAGCGGTTTGGGAAGGTAGCATATCGGATCGCGTTGCCACCGGTACTATCTTTGATTCATGATGTGTTCCATGTGTCGCAATTGCGGAAATATACACCGGATCCATCACATGTGATCACACCAGATGACATCCAGTTGAGGGATAACTTGTCATTTGAGGTTCCGCCGATCAAGATTGCGGATAGGAAGATGAAGCGTTTGAGAACGAAAGAGATACCTTTGGTGAAGGTAATATGGAACGAAGCTACAGGAGATACTACCTGGGAGCTCGAGAGTAAGATGAAGGAATTATACCCCAGTTTGTTTGACGACGTCTAAGTTTCGAGGACGAAACTTCTTTTAGGGGGGTAGTATTGTAAGACCCAAGATTTCATTTTATAGTTGGTTTAAGGAATATTAGGGTTTCGATGTGTTCGTGTGATGAAACATCGTGTATTATGAGGTTTTGCTGTAATTGAGTCTGTTTTGTGCTCGTGCACTATAATTGTACAGACTTTTGTCTTGTGATCCTGTTGCTTGAATAAGAAGTTATTTGTGGTTTTAGAATAATAAGTTTTGGATTATTCTTGTTTTTGGAAAAACGAGTAGGATTTTTACCCGTCGTTGTAAAATCTTATTGCGTCTGTTTTGAGTGAGGTTTCGGATGGAAGTTTTATATATCTGCGCGAGTTAGGATATATTCTGAGATTAATTTTCTGAGGTATGGAAGAAAATTACAGTCGCGGAAAAAGATTCGGCGATAAGTTTTGGAAATGTGAAACGATAGACGTTCTTTCCGTAGGTTTTATGTTTTGGTGAGTTTTGTTCGTCGCGGCGCGCGAGAACTGAACGTGTGAGTATTTCTATGAGGTATTGAGTTTTATCTCAAGTGGATTTGGTTTGGTTTGATCCAATGGCTAGGGTTTTGTCTTGGCATTTTGTCTTTGGATCCAATGGCCATGAGTGAGCAAGAGCTATGGCATAGTAAGGAGGTTTGGTCACTTGGTCACTTAGAAAAACATCACCAAAACATCTCATTCTTTCTCTCTTTCACGTGGAACTCCATTTCTTAACCTTAACCTTCACAAATTTTCCATTCTTCACCATTTCACTCCATTTCAAGCTTGGGAACTTTGAGGAAAGTTGTAGAGAATCACTTTCTAAAGGTAACCCTCTCTTCTCATCTCCTAGGTTGGTAGATTTTTAGAGTTGTGAGGTTTTTGGGTTTATGTTCCTAAGAGGGTTTGGTGAGAAATGTTGTTCTTGCTAGTTCTTGTTTCATTAAAGTTGTTCATGAGAGTTTAGTAAGCATGCTAGGCTTTGTTGTTTCAATTTTTCCATGAGTTTGTGAGAATCTCATGAGAAAAGTTAGGGTTTTGGGTTGGTTTATGTATTGATCAATTACATGAGGTTATGTTGTAAGGTTTTGAAAAGAAAAGTTGTCTTTGAACCTTTGGGCGAAAGGGAAATGCGTTGTATGGTTTTGTTTTGGAAAATCCGATGAAAAATATTTTGAGGTTTATGAAAATATTTCCTAAGTGTTTTTGGGTAGTGTTTTGGGGTCAAAACGGTTTAAAACTATTGTGACGTGTGGTGTCGCTTTGTACTTTGAAAACATGTTTGAAAATGATTACCGGACGGTTAAGGCCCGTAATAAAACTTGTGCTTGGATTTGGTTTTGATTTTGGAAATGAAAATCAAATAACTTGCACTCGAAGCAACCAACATGCTTTCGGAAATGTGTTGCTTGCTTATGAAAATGGTTTGCTTTTATGCCTTGAAAAGATGTTGGGATTTAATAGAATCAAACTAGGCTTGGGGTGGAAAAAGGTGGTGTGAGTTGCTGTCTTGTGCTGTCATGACAGGTGCAACTCGCTGAGCGAGTGGTTACTCGCCAGGGCGAGTGTCACAGGTCCTGACAACACGCCAGGGCGAGCTCCAGAGCGAGTAAGACCAGTACTCTCTGCCTTCACTCGCCACCAACTCGCCAGGGCGAGCTCTGGGACCTAAAATTTTGGATTCTGATTTCTGAACTTGGTTTTTAACTTTCTAATCCCTTTTTAATAATTTATGGAAGTGGTTGGGATTGGAAACGAGTTTTTCGGGTACTCGGAAAGTACGTAGCTTATAACGCAAGAAAACGGCCATTTTGCAATTCAATTTATTTAAGACTTTTGGCAATTGTTTTGGGTCCTAAAAATAGTACAAATAACTCATGGGGGTTGATCAATACGATAGTTTTTGGTATGGTATCCGAAAGAAGGATTTTTCCTTAGAAAACCTTTGGTTGTTGGGGTTTTAGAGTCCAATTCATTAAGGATTGATTGGATATGGTTTTGATTGAATACTTTGCTTGTTTTAGGAAGCAAGTAAGTGTTGTGCGATCGTGTGATAGTTGAGTGCTTGACGAGGTAAGGGCTCCACTTTATTTCTGTCTTTAAAACGGTTACGACATGCTTTGTTTTGCTGTGTGTGCAATTGCTGTGTGCTTTAGCATGATTGTACTTATGTATTCTCGTTGATGAGAAGGTGGTTATAATTATGTGTGCAATTTACATATGATTGAGAAAATGTATGTATGTTGTGATGCTTGTACATAGGCTTTAGGCTATGTGAATGTTTGCATGAGCATATATGAATGCGTGCGTCAGATAGGACTACGCGAGGATTTTGTCTTGTGTGACTATCCTGTATATGCCGAAGAGAATATATGCCATCCATTTCATAGTTGCGTGCCTAGGTGTATGTCTGTGTGGCTTTGCCTACGTACCGGGCGTTTGACTGTGTGGCTTCGCCAAATCCCTCTGGATTTATATTGAGTTGGTGTATGTCTGTGTGACTTCGCCTGGTGTTTGTCTGTGTGACTTCACCTGCCTTGTGTGGCATTTTTAGTGCGGGTACGTATATTTCTGTGTGGCTTTGCCTACCCCACGACTCTTCGAGGAGAGGTTAATTTTCCGGAAAATCATGCATGTGACGAACCAGTGATTGGTGTCACACTCATTGTAGAAGTCTGCATTAGGCTTGGTGATTTAATTATATATACCCGTTGGTGGGAACTACTTTTGAGTTTAAGAGCTTTCTCTTGTGTTTGTGGAAATATTTGTTATGTGTACAATTTTTCGCACCGGTTATATATATATACATACCCTATATTTTGTGGTGACCCTTTCTTTCATTTGCGGGCTCATCCCACCCAGATGATGGGTTAGGTCGTGGTGACGACGGTGGCTGTTCCAGGCCCCAGTGAGCGGTTGGAGCTGTAGCCTAGGATAGTTAGACTATGCGCCGGTGTGTTCTGTGCACCGTGCTTTTTGGTTAGCATAGGGTCTCTAACTTGTTTTGTTGTAAGTATTCGAATACTTAGACTTGGATTGTAACTATTCAGGAAATACACTTTGCTTGTCGAAGCACCTTTTAGTAATGAGTTCTTTTGTATATTTGAATGCCGGTTCATTTAAAATATTTTATGCGCACTCTGAGTGTTAGTTGAAAAAGAAAAAAAAAATAATGCCCTTTTTGGCTTATGAAAAACGGGGTGTTACAATAAACGGTGCTGATTATGTTTTAGGTTCAACAGCCAAACATTTGGGCTTAAATAAATTTGACCCGGTAGCCCATTTATGTTTTTACATTACTAATCCATTAGGTTGTTATTTAATTGGTGTTATTTATTTATTTTATTTTATTATGAAGACCCAAACTAATATTATAATACAATACAAAAAAAAATTGTCAGTAATACAATATATATTTTTTGGTCCGTAATACAATAATTTTTTTTTATAACATATTTAAGTGTCCTTAATACAATATAAATTTAAATAATTATACAAAAATTAAATGAAATACACATATAAGCCCATTTTGGTAATTATACATACAAAATCAATTTTGATTCAAATTATCCAAACAACATAAAATGTTGAGAATCACTTTTACATTAATTTATCCAAACATAAATCAATTCAGTTCAACTCACTTTTAACCAGAATCAATTCTATCAAACTCAATTCTGTCAAAATCAATTTTTTCCGCCGCCAAACCAAACACATACTTCTTCTTATTTATTTATTTATTTATTTTTGACAACATAAAGATTTCAATTTTTTTATAATAATAGCTAAGTATACAAAAATATATGGGCCCCCAAAAATAATGGGCCTAAGGCCATCACACCCATTGCCCATAGCTCAGGGCCGACCCTGCTAATCGTGGATAATTCATTCTTTCTTTTTTCAAGCATCTCTAAAAAATAATATTTCTTATTTCAAGTGCATCTAATCTCTTCTTCCACAAACAACAATTCTTAAAGAAAAGAATGAATTATCCATGATTAGTGGTGGTGGTGGTCGTGATGGTTGCAACACTAACTGCAAATGGTTGAGAGAGAGAAGAATCTTTCTTTGGTTTCAATTATTAAAATTATTTTCAAATTAATTAAAAAGAAAATAATAATATATCATATTTTTATTTGTTGTTCCTAAAATTACAATCTTAATTGCGATCCTACATAAGATTTTCTTTAGATCACCCATGTCATAATGTTTTGTTTTTCTTCTATTAATAGTAGAATATCAAATTTTAATTAATAACACCAAATTCAAAACTGTCAAAAATTAAAAACACCAAATTCAATGTCACCAAAGTAAATTACTATATTAAACAAATATTTTTTTTCCAAAATTCGAAGAAAATAATGATTATTACTTTGTTTCCTTTTTTATTTTATTTTGACCGGGCTTAATAATTTATATGTTTCTTTTTTTCTTTTATTTTGGTACAAATTCAAGGTATCTTTTTATATAGAAGTGTTTTAAGATTATTTTAATTAAATAAGAAAAATAATAACATTCTATAGGTATATAACACCAAATTAAAAGCTGTCAAAAAATAAAAACACCAAATTCAATGTCACCAAACTAATTACTATATTAAACAAATTATTTTTTTCCAAAATTCGAAGAAAATCATGATTACTTTGTTTCCTTTTTTTACCGGTTTTTTTTTTTTTGGAAAGGTTTTGACCGGGTTTAATAATTTATATGTTTCTTTTTTTTCTTCTTTTATTTCGGTACAAATTCAATGTGTGTGTATATATAAATTTTCCTATTAATGGATACTATTACTTTTCTTGTTTAATTAAAATAATCATAAAAAACTTCTATATAAAAAGATACCTTGAATTTGTACCAAAATAAATGAAGAAAGAAAGGTACATACATTGAATCCGGTCAAAAAAAAAAAAAAAAGAAAGAAATGTATATACATTTAACATTCATTAATTTTTTATAATTTTTTGGAAAAATATTTTTTAATAAATTTATTTTTTTTTGACAGAATAATAAATTTTAAGGTTTGAGTTCGAATCTTGTTCATAAAATAAAATGTACTCCATCAAGAGGAGAGATCCTACTAAATGATTTTTAGGGGCCTGTAAAAAATGGTTTATACTTCAATATTTCACTAAATGGAGTAATGTACTTTAAGGTTTGAATGTACAAGTTTTGAGAAAATATATTTATATTTGTCTATTTAACATGTGTCCTTAATTAGCATATGTTAATATTTTTTATAAATAAATTAATAGCCCATAACTAAATTTATTTTTAAATAAAGACCTTACTAAATGGAGCAATGTACTTCAAGGTTACAATGAAGATAAAAACTCTCGTAAAAGTCTTAAAACCATAAAACATCGTGTAAAATTCTATTTGCTTAAAGGAACAAAGGGAAGATTGATTATTTTGACAAGAAGAAAAACTCAAAATTAGTTCAAAAAACAAATTTCAATGACAGTGTCGCACATTTAATTCAAAAATGTTGTATCAATATTACACTTATAAAAACTAGTAGGGTGAATCCAATCCGATACCTAAAGTAGTATTGAAGGAGAAAAAAAGATGGATAACAATAGTATGATTTTTTTTTAAATCCCAAATGAGTTTGTTTCTATGTCTTCAAATGCTTCATCGAAACATCCCAAATGAGTTTGTTTTGTTATTGGATAAAATAAAATGTATTATAGATAGAGTTTTCTATGCATTGTTATTGGCCATTGAGGAGCCAAACATCTCTAACCTTTAAATTATTGAAAGAGTCATTTGAAATGTTTCTTAAACAATAATGCCCATAATTTATTGGCCAAAGTTCATTTCATAATTTAATTTAAGTGGATAACAATTATTAATCTTATTGTACCCAAAAAAAAATAATTATTAATCTTCATCGAAGTCTTTCACTAATAAAAAATGAAGTATAAGATAGTTTATAGCGAAAAGCCATCTCCAAAAAAGTTTTATATCTTCAACGATACTTCAAATTACATTGAAATATATTTGTTACAATAATTTAATTAGTATTATTTTAAATTTAAACTGTCTTATTTAAATCAATGACACACATGAATCATCTAATTTCAAATTAATGACTAATTATGTGTAAAATGTAAATATGGTTTTTTTCTGGCATGAAATCCACAGTATTTGTGTGAGAAATACACACTTTTATTAATTAAACAAGTTGTTTGTATCTCTCCATAGCTGGCAAAGTTTGAACCTTGACTGTTGAGTTGAGTGGCAGTAATATTGAAAAGACTAAAATACCCATTTTTTTAAGTCTAAAGACTACGGTGCATCATGCACACCAGTTCTTAACACACACACACATTCATTATTACTGTAAGATCCTTCAATATTTTCAAAATTACAAATCACTCCATCATTTCCTTTCTAACTGCTCCTCCCAGCATCAAAAGAGTTGGATTAGTTTGCAAATTTCAAAACTTGAAAAATCTAAAACCGTTGATTAAAAGATTAATATATCAACGGCTAAAAAAGTATGAAGTGATTACACTCCACCCAAGAAATGAACACACTGTAAGAATGCTTAACAGAGTAAAACAGATATAAAGCAGTAACATTGCTAACTCTCAAGTCAGAAAATCGTATCTAGGGTTTGTACTTTGCACATCGAAGATGAACTATTAACTCATTTCTGATCTCAAAACTTGAAGATTTTGTTAATTTCACTTCCCATTACACCAATGCAAAGGATTGGATTGAATTGGATTTGAATTATTGAAACTGTGAGAACAAATTTTCATCCAAAAACCCTTCAAATTGAACTTTCAATTTCTACTTTGAAATTAGAATCGGATTTCGATGGAAAGGTCTAGATCTAAACGGAATTACTACTATGACCAGGATTATGATTCTGAAACCATGGCTAGAACAAGACCACGCTATAATCACCATTACAGTAGCAACAACTCTCACCGTCATCGTGGCGCCGGAGGTGGTGGCGGCGGCGGTGGTGGTGGTGGTCGGCATTTTAAGACGCAAGACTCGCCGTTAACTGTGACGACTAGTTACCGTATTCTTTGTCATGACTTGAAAGCTGGTGGTGTGATTGGGAAGTCGGGGAATATTATTAAGGCGATAAGGCAGCATACCGGCGCGTGGATCAACGTGCATGAGCCGGTAGCTGGTGATGAAGAGCGTATCATCGAGATTTCTGACACGCGCCGGCGGGATCCGGAAGGAAGAATGCCAAATTTTTCGCCGGCTCAGGAAGCTTTGTTGATGATTCATGAGAGGATTTTGGAGAGCGATCCGGATTTTGGTGTTGAGGAGGAGGATGAGTACGGCGGTGGAAGAGGTGGGAAGCGCGTGTCTAGTAGGTTGGTGGTTTCGAAAATGCACGTTGGGTGTTTGTTAGGGAAAGGTGGAAAAATAATTGAACAAATGAGGCATGAAACGAAGACACAAATTAGGATTCTACCTAGAGATCACAATCTACCTCGCTGTGTTGCTTTGTCTGAAGAGATTGTTCAGGTGCCACAACAAAAAAAATAATCTTAAATTGCATGCATGATCAAAACAAAAACCCTTCATATTTTTTTTTATGGACAAAAAACAATGGAGATTTTGAGGACTATAACCAAAATTGCTGGAACTAACTGAAGATATATTAATGGCATTTTCACGTTTTAATTTTGTGTTTGATTATCATAAACTAATGAAATAACATCCCGAGTTATAACTGGTTGGTTATCATAAGACATTTGATTTGAAGCTATACTTTATTAAATTGAGATAATGAAAATATGAAGGCCATTCTTAAGATCTAATGAGATTTTTTTTTTTTTTTTTTTTTTTTTTGCTTGCAATTTTATTTAAACTGAAGACTATTAATTGTGTGCAGGTTACCGGTGATATAAATGCTGTAAAGAATGCTTTTTTAGTCATATCTTCCCGGTTGAGAGAGAGCCAGCATCGTGATCGTAGCGGTGATCGTGGTGGTCATTTTCATGGACGTGGACATTCGCCGGAGCGTTTTTTCCCTCCTGATGATGATTATATCCCTCATGTGACTAGTGGTTCACGTAGATCGTCTGTGGAGAGGGGTGCTTTTGGATCACGGGTTGCTACTAACAATTCCAGAAACAATAACCATGCTTCATTAGCTTATGCAATGGATCAAGGGGCTGCTCCTGTTGCTGAGGATGGGCAACTCTTCTATGAGGACCTTGTTTTTCGTGTGCTCTGTCCTGTTGATAGAGTTGATCGTATTGTTGGCGAATCAGATGGTATTATGGACATCCTTTTAAATACAGTTGGCGTAAATGTTAAGGTCGCTGATCCTGTTGGCGGTTCGGATGAACAGATAGTTATCATTACTTCAGCTGAGGTACTTTCATTCTCTTGTTCTCTCTGCCATTGTCTGTAGTGTAGTGTGCATAACTAGTGCAAATTGTTTAAGGTCTCTAGATCAGATTAGTTCTAGGGGAAAAAAAAAATCTTCCTGCCTAAATACTAAAACTCTTTTAAATGCAGAACAACATGTTTTTCACATAGATTTAAATGTAATAAATATTATATGCTCAAGGTTCTAACTCTTAGTATTGTGTATTTAAGGGTCCCAATCATAACATGTTCCCAGCTCAGGAAGCTCTGTTACATATACAAAGTCACATTGTTGATCTAGATAAGGATACTATAATTACCACCAGGCTTGTAGTCCCTTCTAGCGACATTGAATGCTTATATGGGGAAAATGCATCACTATCAGAAATAGTGAGGTTGACTGGTGCAAGTATTCAAATATTGCCTAGAGAAGAACTACCGCCCTGCGTTGCAAACACTGATGAACTGGTTCAGGTTTGTCATCTGACCTTCAACTTGCTGATGTATTCTATTAAGATTCATTTGGTATAATGTAGTTTGAATGAATGGTAAATGTTGAACTTTATATTGAGAATATATATTATTCTTTAAAGCATCATACTAAGTTCACTTGTATCAAATTTCCGTGTCACTAATTCTAGAAAACCAAATAATGTATAGTTTTCTCTGGCTTTTGCTATTAGAAAGATTTCCAATAAATTGTATAGAGAGGATCCGAATTCCTATTCCATAAGATGAGATAAAAGACCTAGTGTTGAAATTATGCTTTTGTTCATTTCTCAATCGCTTCCATATTGCCTCTACAGATTGTGGGAGAGATAAAAGCAGCCCGAGATGCTGTTCTCGAAGTGACTTCAAGATTACGAAGTTATATCTATAGGGATTTATTGCAAAGGGACACAGTACCTCCATCCGACCCCTTACCTGGTGTGGAGGCATCTTCTTCTAATAATATGGTTACAGTTGCTGCAACTGCGACTACCAATCAGAATTTGCGAAGTATGGCAGTAGCTGATGCACCCAAGGTACTCTTTTGCCAGATCTATCTTCAAAGTTACCCATCTTTATTTATGTGACTGGCAGTTGGTAGATTTATTGTTTTCAGTATGTATATCTTGTCTAGTCTGAGCAGGTTCTTTTTCTTCTCCGTAACGTGATTTCAAAATTACCCATCTTTATTTATGTTTCTTTTCTCAGACTGGGCCACTTTATAGATATTTGTTTTTCATTTGAAGGAAAAGACTAAGTTTTTTTTTCTTTCCTTTTCGAAGGAATCTGGAGGACCTAGCACTGAGATGGGAAAGCAGAAAGAAAGTGGTCGCAGCGATGATTTGCCAAGTGGTTTAAATAGGTAATCTCTTCCTACCTTATTTCATGATAGAATGTTTGATATTTAGTCTAAAGTGACTTACCATTTGCCGGTATATCTAGTTCTCTTCCCCATCACTAATGGTTTACCCCCTCACTTTTTTGTTGCGGTTAGGACTGTGTCTCTTGTCACAAGGAGTATACTTGAAGTTGTCATACCAGAGTATGCTGTTCCAAAGCTTTTAGCAAAATCCAAAAGCAAGCTTGCCCAGATAAGCGAGGTGTGTGCGATCAGATCTTTCTTTCCCTAATCTAATATTTGATTATTTATTTTTTTGACAAAGTGAATATTTGAATTGGAAAGTGTTAGACAGGCATTTTTATACCAAGTAGTGATAACCTTAAAATATCATTTGATTGGTTTTATATTGTACCTTCCCTATCATATGACATTGAAACAAGAATAACAGGACGTGTTTTTCCACTGTTTAATGAGTTCTTTATATTGCTGTACTACCCAATAGTATCTTTATCATTGCATTATTTCTTGTTTTGCTTCAACAATGAAAAGCAAATCCCCTAATAAGTAATAATTTCCTAATAAATTTTTGTCACGAATTTAGATTATGGAAATCATGTCATCATAGTAGTATTTTAAATTTTAATAGAAAGCGATATATTTTGATGGAAACAGTTATCGGGAGCCAATGTAAAGCTGGTAGAAGATCGACCAGAGGAGAAAGAAAAGATCATTCAGATATCTGGTGCTCAAGAGCAGGCGGAGCGAGCGCAAAGCTTGCTCCAGGGATTTATTCTGAGCAGTAAGTCACCTCTCAATAAGTGTTGGAACTTGGGTGTGTCTATGCTTATTCTTATGTATATATAAGTCTCACTTCTCGTAAATTGACATGGCATTAATTTTTCTTGCAGCCCAAGAAGACGGTCCTTAAGCGATGGTTGTACCTAAAGCCGGTTAGTCTAATGAATAGTTTCATTAATTTTGTTGCCTGGAGCATTTTGTTCCATGCACTAATTGGTTTTACATATATCTACATTGATTGGTGTCGCCAAAAATTAGAATTTTCATTTTGGGAGAAGCATTCTATACTGTAAATGTTGTACTAGGAGAGCTTCTTTGGTTATTTTTTGGTATTTTTTTGGTATTTTCAGCAAGTGCATGGGAGCACTTGTTGCCTACATTGGATTGTTTTCTTGGTCTATTAATTTACAGATCAAGTTATCAAAAGTTTTTCCTAAATGATGCCTAAGCTTCTCCTTTTTAAGTCTCAATCACATGGTTTCCAATTAATCGCGATTCCTCAGCTGCAGCAACGACTGTATGGTCAGTTGCAATGGCTATCATATGCTTCGTATCACCTTATTTAACAAGACATTTTTAATCACAAATCTGAACGAAAATACAAGTTGGAATTGTTTTCTTTTTCTTATTTTAATTTCTTAAACACAAGAAGCTGGACATAGGTTTATTTATTTCTTCAGGTGTTTTTTGTGTGCTTAACTTAAATTACACTTTTTTTTGTAATTACAACAAACATTGAGAAAATTATGGATGTTTAGAAGTAGAACCATATGAAAAACACCCAAAAAATGTATATAAGTTTTGTCTTTTGAAGTTGGAACCAAGTACGAATTTCATTGAAACGTGCTTATTAACTTCGATTTTTTTATTTTTGACAAAATCTTTGGTTTCTTGTTTTCTTAACAAAATAAAATTAAAAAAAAAAACTTTGATTTTTTAGTTCAGATTTAAATGGAAACCAAGAGCGGAAGATGATAGCTATTACTAGCTTGTAGTGGGTGTTTTAGTTTGGTGGTGATGACATAACTCAAAGTCTCTTGGGCTTGTTTGCTAGTTATAATAACATCTGTGACGTGTTCATGGACGAAATAGATGATTGCTCTTTTGTCTCAACAGTTAAAAAATACACTACCGTAAATTAGTTTTTGGTAAGGTAATTATAGAAAAAGGAGGAAAAAAAACACCACCGAATTTGGTAAGGTTATTTGAGCAACGGGTGGAGAAAAGCCAAACCCGACCTAAATATGGTTAGGTCATCAACAACATGGAAAGATTCAATGCCTATCGTTTTAGTTGAATCATTGAGCAGTTTGACTTCAAATATATGTACATGAAATGATATGATTTCTGTTCACATATCTTAGGGACATGAGTCCCTGCATATTTTGGGGCACCCTCTAACAGAAAAATGTTTCAGAGTATCCATTGTTGGTCAGTAGAAGAACATGTTTGTATCTATGTGTCAATAGAAATTTCATATACATCATTATTCATTTGTCCTCAAGTGATGGGTCGATCCCTGTAGAAGTCAAAGCGTGCTTGAGTTGATAGAATCTTCTCTGACTAGCAACAAACACTTTCTATTGAAAGTATGCGCTTAACAACGAAAGATACATTGCAAAAGGCGCACACCAACGCGGGATGAAGAAACCTCTCTTGAATGCAATGACAGATAATAAAACACAAAATGCAATTTTGAAGAGTGACGATGTTTTGGTTGCAGCTCAAGGGTTTATGGAGGAGCTCAACGACAATTACAATAACAATAATGATGCTAGAAGGGGAAATGAGAAGAGAATCTCGTGTATAGATGTTGATCAGTTGATGGAAGACCAAATAAGAAGAAGATCGTTGAGCTTTTTGGACAACAAGGTGAAGAAATATCAATCTCTTACAAATATTTATAAGTTGGCAATACTCATTAATCCTAAAAGTTAAGGCGAGAGCTTGATACCTTGCAATACAAATTTAAAATCCTTAAAAATAAAAATTATGAATCTGCGAACAAACTCACAGTAGTTATGTCAATACCATAAAACGACAGATTGCATATGACTATATTCATATTCAAGTCTACGGAATACTCATGTCTCCTAATCTGCAACATTGATGACACCAAAGTCGTTGATTGAATCTACACTTTATCAAAGCTATTCTTTCAACCCGGATTCAATAAACACCACATTAAGACGAGAAATCAAAAAACACACCACACAAAGATGAGAAATCACAAAAACAAACGAAAGAAGACTGAAAATACGTGGTAATCACATATATAACTAAAAGAGAATGATGAAAAATCATTTGGAGGGGTGATTTCGGGTCAAATTGACCATAAACCACCCCTTTTTGGTAAATCAAGAAGAATAAGAAGAAAAGTGGTGACGGCTAGGGTTTTGAAAGTAGAAAGGAGAAAGAGAGCACCACATGCACATGATTATTAACTTTTTTAAAGTTGCTATCAATTTCTACATGTTTTTTTTTAACGGCAATTTAATATTTATATCTATCAATTTTTTCATTGTTTTTTTTATAAGCAAAAAAGAATTATATTAAAGAAGCATTACTAAGGGTACAACATTGATGAAACCAAAGTCATTGTAGACGGTGGTGCGATGAGAGGCGCTGCTCTCCGCACCACCGTCTGTTCTAATCGCCGGCAGCGAGTTTGTGGTGGTTTCTGCGGTGGTTCTGTTATTCCGGCGAGGTTTATGGTGGTTTTCGACCCGTTTTTGCTTTGTTTCTGTTCGATCTGGTTCGATTTGCTTCTGTTTTGACCTGTTTGGTGGTGGTTTTGTTCTATTTTTGTGGTGATCTCCTCATCATTGATTTGCTCTACTTCTGTTTTTTCATCTGCTTCTGTTCGATCTGTTTTTCTGTGGTGGTGGTGATGTTTCAACGCTGCCGGTGGTGGTGCTAGTGTTTTTTGGTTCACGCGCAGTGTTTCCTTTTCATGCATGCTTCTGATTCACGCGTTCTGTTTCTTGGTTTTTGGTTCACGCGCGTGTTCTGCTTATTTGACGGGTTGGAGTGGTTCTGTTCTCGGTTTCCTGCAACGGATCTGGTTATGTTATTGGTTCACCCATCTTGGTGGTGATAGCGACTGTTCTGAGATGGAGGTGATGAGGGGTGTAGTGGTTGCAATGGATTTGCGATAGGGTGGTGGTGGCTGCGACGGATATGAGGTGATGTAGGGGTGTGGTGGCGATTGGATGTAATGTTAAAACTTCCACATGATTTGAGGATATTGTTGTATCTCTAAGATACAAATTATATACTTGATTTTGTTCCAATATCGTTGAGTTTATTGATATCATTACATACATAATTAGCAAAATGCAATATGTTATCAAAAGAACTAAAATATGGTACTTCAAGACCAATTCAAGTAACTGGTCATTTTCTTCAGACATGGAATTATCTTAATTTGTTCACATCAAGTGACAACAAATTATATTTGTTAATATCAAATTGTTTTCGATGCACAAAACTTCATTAAAATACAAAGTTTGCAATTCCAAACAAACTTTTATCATCAAACATATTTCATTTCAAACTTTCAAAAGATTTTAAGAGCTTTTCAAGTTCTGGTCAAATTTATAATATCATCATCATCATAAAAATCAACTATAACAAATTCATTTCCAAAATATAAATCAGAAACTTTAATTTCATAAGTATCGTTCAAATAATTAACTTTAGAGTTAATTTATATGTATAATGGGTCAATATCATGGACCAATAACCTATATATACATCCACTAATATTCATAACATAAACAAAGTAAAATAATATAAAATTGAAAATCTAACATGTAAATGTATAATCTTCGTATCATATCAAATTAATCAATATTCACCTTTAATTGTTTTACTTTACCCATTTTGGATTTAGGGTTTGGGTGCGGTGAAAGAGGCTTGAGTTGGTTTTCTTTTCTTTATATATATCTACATCTATCTATATATCTATGCACTCAACGTGTGCTTCTCAACTAGGTAAACTTTAAATTTTATTTGTATCCAACAATACAAACCTACATGCAATTTTTTTTTAAGAAAATCATGTTTGGCTTCTCGAAAAAATAATAGTCTAGATTAATCATATCATCAATTTTAATTGTCTTTGTTTTTCTTCTCAATTTATTTTGTCCTCAATGTTACTCAGTTGCTATTGTGTGCACTTTTGAAACTGAGATTTAATAATAAAAAATGGGTATTGTTCAAATATTTAAATATTTTAATTTTTAATATATTCGCATATTTTTTTATAAAAAAATTACTATTTTAAAATTTGTATATAGCACTAGTTAGTTGTTAGTAGTATTTTTCATAAAAAATAGTCAGCTTCAATACCATCTCAGTTATGTCCATGTTTCAATTTTTTATCATTGTGATAATCGAGTTAATATTTTTTGAAGAAATTAAATTAGTCCATCTAAATTAGCATAAAAAAGAATCAAACTTGAGACCTTAAGGAGGAGTATACTCACAAGTCTCAAGCCAATACTATTAGATCAAGTGAGTTGTGATGAGTTAATATTATTTTATGATTGTTTTATAATATATTTTATTCAACTTTTATGGTGGTGGAAGGATTGTGGTTTGAGAAGAAGAATAATAGAGAGAAAACTAAACAATATATGAATACATTTTTATGTTGTTTTACTATGTTATTTCAATTTTGTTTTTCTCTTTTAAAAATAAATGTTACCGTAATAATTAAAAGGGTAAATAGGTTTTATCTCCTACAAAATAGATGTGTTTTGTTTTATCTCCTATAAATTATCTTTTATGCGACCATATATCACGAGAGACTAAGAATAAGAAATTTTTATATTTTAAGGGTTGAAGTGCAAAAATAATTTACACGAAAAAAATCAAAATTTGGCCAAATGGTAGAAGGTGAAGTACTTTTTTTTTTGACGGAAGGTGAAGTACCTTTAACCCAAAAAAATAATAATACAACAAATGTAAATGAGCTGTCAATGATCCACTTTTTGTAGAGAAATATCCTCTTATGCAATTGATGTAATCCAAAAATTTGTAGACGGGGTTACTCATGAGTCATAATAATGATGAGAATTTTGAAGAGGCTATTGGAACATGTGCAAGATAGGGTAGTAAACACAACCCAACGCAAAATACTCCCCCCGGTCTTATTTATAAACAAAAGTTGATTTTTAGGTTCATTAAAAACGTAATGTATCTGGTCTATATTTAAGTTAGATACATTAGTTATTGAATGAACCTAAAAATCAACTTTTGCTTATAAATAAGGCCGGAGGGAGTATTTACTTAGGGCATTTCTAACAGGGGAACTTAGATGATTGGTTTAAGTTACTTTTTGTGGACCCAAATTGCCATGTAGGATCTAAGCAACTTTAACAAATTTTACTTTAATAACATTAAAATAAATAACTCATATTTGACCTCACCAATTTATATATATATATATATATATATATATATTTTTTTTATTTTCACTTAATTTTGATTTAAATTAATTTATATCAATTATTTTATTAATATGTTTAAATCTAATAAATGTTTAAAAATAATAAAAATATATAATAAATACATAAAAGTATAATAAATTTATTTTAAACGATGAGAAATACATAGCTACTAGTTTTTTATAACGGCTAGTTTTTATCGGTTAGTTTTTTAAACCGCCTAGTTTTTACCGGCTAGTTTTTTATAACGGCTAGTTTTTATCTACTAATTTTTTATAATGGCTAGTTTTTACCGACTAATTTTTTATAACGGTTAGTTTTTACCGACTAATATTTTATAAGCCTTTAAATTGTTTTAAAAAAATAAAACAATGCTTACTACAAGAATTTTCCTTACTACCTACAAAATATTTCGTGGGAACAGGGCCTATTTTTGTAGGAAATGTAGCATTTCCGACAACATTTCCTACGAGCGAACTTGTAGGTATAAAGCTACCTATTCCTACAACATTTCCTACCAAATTCGTAGGTGAGGTATTTGTGTCAGCGGAAGCGTGAACAATGAGCATGTGTCAACACTTTACCTACCAAATTTTTGTAGGTACTATATTTGATATTTAAAAAATTAAAAAATAGCTATTTTTCAGCAAATTGATTTAAAATTAGTTTTTAAAAATTGTTCCAAAACAAATGGATTCACATAACACTAACCACACACATTCCTAGTACTAACAATAAAAATTCTTTAATAAACTAAAGTAATTCTTAATGCATTAAGAAAGAAGAAGTTTTCATTGATTCAATACGCATACAAAACAGAAATCAACATTTTACAGTGGGGCACTGTTACAAAACAAAGGTCTAAAAGGCTAAAATACCTAAAGCTTATCTAATATACTTGTGTGCTTTCATCATTTCTTCAGGCAAAAGTAATCAACTCATGAATTAGTCACAGCATAACATTGTTTAAAACTCATCAACAAGATCTGGGAACAAGTCAGATAAATCAGAAAAAATGTTGGATTTGCCAATTTCAGTCCAATGTTGTTGTGTACGAATTTTGTCGTTGCGTTCAAAATCAAATCCACTCAACTTTGACTTTCTGATTCCACCTCTCAAATAGTTTCTATACTTCTGCAAAACAACATTGTAATATCGTGTTAATGATGATAATACTCGATAAAATTCAATTTCAATTCACACAAAACACTAACCTATTATTAACAGAAATTGAAAAACACAACTCTATCATCCAATTTTGAAAAAACAATGAAATTAAAACTAAAACAAACCTGTAAATGTATTCAATGACTAGTTAATTCTCATAAAGTCACTTTATTTATTCAATGATATTTCCATATATCATCATCTCATCAATGGTTTTATACATAGACAAATAATTCTCATAAAGCCACTTTATTATATTACCTTATATGTAAATGTATGTAAATGGACTAGTTAAGCTTAGGATTATAAATTGTAACAATGCATATTGACAAAGCAAGAAACATAAAGTGTATCACACATTGAGAAACATTAGTTTCAATTCAATAACATATTTTCATTTTCAAAATATAGACAAAACACAACACGCACAGCAGAGGCCAACAACCAAAGAGGAGAAAAAAAGACAGCAGCATTTCAATATTAAAAAATATGATTACTTACCTAATTTGCTCCCATGTCCTCATTATTAGAATTAGTTGAGTCCTCTTGAGGATTGGTTTCGTCAATTGGAACATTCCTGGACGAAGAAGCTAACAATTCCCTAATATATGCGCCCACTTCTCTTCTTTGTTGGTCCATTGCCCGTGTTTGCTCCTCCCTTACTCTTCTAATTTCTTCTTGCAGCATTTGATGCCTCTCTTGATCTTGTTGGTCCCGCCTATTTAGCTCCTCTTTTGTTGCTTGCAACTCCCGAGTCAATTTTTCAATTTCTGCTTGCGCCGCAGCAGGCAATGCTACAGGACGACACCTTTCTTCAGGTGTAGGAATATGGACAAGGTTTTCATGTCTAATGTTGATGGCTAACTTCCCAAAACCATATTTAGTGTTCTTCGTCCCGGGTCCACTTACCTCCTGCCAAATATCTCGTCGGATGGTACGGGGTATTGCATCATGGTTGGAATACTCAGGATGTTTTTCCAAAAATTTGTCAATTTTTTCATCGTATAACCTCTATATACATACATAATAAATAATTAATAAAGTCAAATAAAAATTAGTGAATAAAATTATTAGAAAATAATTCAAAAAATATCAAATTACAAGTTCACCTGAGTAGTCTCAGACCGCGTATCCACATAGCCACCCGTGCTCTTCCTTATGTGAGTTTCTTTGTGGATGTCAGAAATGTCTACATTGGGACCCTTCTCTTTTATCTAGTTTTACACACACAACAAAATAATCAATTATAAATTACGATTTTGTTTTGAAAAAGCAAAAAATTCATTAGAGAGAAAATAGCACAAGGAGTATCACAGTGCAAACCAGCCCAAAAATCAGCCCCTAACCAGCCCCCAAGTAGAGACCAATAACCAGCCCCTAACCAGCCCCTAAACCAGCCCCTAATGTACAAAGTATCACAGTGCAAACTTGAAAATCCCTCAAAATGATATATATTACGATTAATTAAATATATTTACCAGATGTTGAGCATGACTAAAGACGCCGACAGATCCCTGAGTATGCAAACAACCCCTTTTGCCTAAGTTTCTGTTACCTTTGTTTGCTTGAGAGCGTTTTTTAAAAGTCTCGTCATTTTCCCAATAATGCAACAGTTTTTGCCAAGCTTCTTCACCAATCCAATTAGGCCGATATGGCTTTTCTGGGGGATCATGCTTTACTTTGTAAGCCATTCTTTCATCATACAACAAGTCCTTCAATCGGAGACGGGCTACATGATATAAATTATTTTCAATGTCTTCATGATGATGAGCCTCCCACATGCAATGCTTTGATAACACCTCAAACATTTCTTTCTTGACCCCTTCTACTTTAATCAACTCCGCAAAAGTGGGATACAAATTTTTATAGACAGTTTTGATAGCCAATGTTATAAAAGGAGACACATATGTACAAGGCTCCAACCTAAACATTTAAATTGTTAATTAAACTATGCATTTTTAAAGAAATAAAATAAATAAATAAATTAAAGTGCGTAGCAATTTTTTAATACTTACCCTTTACCCCAGGGTAGATTAAGAGTTTTTTGCCCGAGTATTTAACTTCCGGATTGTATGTTCGTCGTGATCGATGCACGGTGTGATATTGTTCCTCTTCTTGATCTTGTGTGGATTGTTGTTGGGTGGATTGTTGTGTCGAGGATTGTTGTTGCGTGGTTTGTTGTGGCGAGGATTGTTGTTGCGTGGTTTGTTGTGTCGAGGATTGTTGTTGCGTTGATTGGTGTGGCGAGGATTGTTGTTGTTGTTGCTGCTGCTGTTGTAGTTGTCGCGGGGGCCCAAATGTTCCTAGCATATCCAACAAAGTTGTGTTGCTCTGAAACATAGGCCCAAGTGCATATTGCTGAAATGTAGTCGGCCGAAATGTAGCAGACTGCAATGCGAGTGGAGTGCAACCAAACTCTTGTGCATATGGCTGTGCATATGGCTGAAGTGTAGTAGGTTTGTATGCAGGTTGTGGCTGAAATGTAGCCGGCCGAAATGTAACAGACTGCAATGCGGGTGGAGTGGAACCAGGCTCCTGGATATCAACCGACTGATTTCGACGATTAATCAAGGCCACTGGGTCAAGTTCACTGAGGCTTGTTGGATTGTCTTTCCTTTTACGCTTATTCCCAGACATCTCTGCACAATACAATAATCAAATAATTAGCTAGTTACATTACCATCAGCAGATATACAATAGCACGAAGCACTTACACCTCACAACTCTACCACACCTGATCACCAAACCTACACAGAAACAGGCAGCAAAAACATGCACAATACAAGACAGTAGAAAAAAAATCACAGGTCTGAAGCAATTCTTGTGATAAACATTACCATCAGCAGATATTGAATCAACCAAGTGAACAGTTTTATCACAACAAAACATCAAAGAACAATTTTCTTTAAAACTAATTTAAAAAATAAGATATTTCTAAGTTTTTCAGAGTTAGACTATTGAATTCTTCTTGAATTCATACATAAATAAAATTGAGTTTTCTAAGTTCTTCGAGAATTGATCTATTAAATACTTACAAAACTCATAGTAATACTCTAATATTTGAATTTTAAAGCACTGAATTTAAAAATCTACCATTGTCAGCAATATTGATAAGGTATAGGCAGAAATCCGAATGTGTGGTTAATTTTAAGACACTACAATGAAAAGAGGATAAGAGCAAATAAATAGTGTAATATCCCCGAATTTGGAAAACCAATTAGTACTTTAACAATATATTGTATCCAATACCAGAATATAAAGAACAAGCATATAAGATATTATGAATTTTAAACTAAAAATTGTATAGTGAATACATAGAATATTGGGGAGACATTAATTTCAGCGAAAAGTGATCTATGCCTATATTTTTCCACCTCTTTATTACACATCCCTCAGAGCAATTAATCCAAATAATTAGTCCTTTTGAGCTAATAGCCAATACTTAAAACAAGGACTGAGATGCACCGATACATGTTCCATCGAATCAAAGAAACCGGGGGAGAAAACTTGCTCCAATTTACAGAGAATTATAGGAATATTTTGATCCATTTTAACAAGTTCATCTATCCTCAAGGTTGAAGCACACAAATCTTTAAAAAATTGGCTAACTTCAGTCAATGGATTTAAGACATGGTTTGGCAATGAACAAAAAGCAATTGGAAGTAAGCGTTCCATTAAAACATGTGAATCGTGACTTTTCATCCCCCTCAGTCTTCCCGTCTTAACGTCGGCACACCTTGCCAAGTTCGAAGAATATCCATCTGGCATTCTCAATTCTTTTAACCAATGACAAACAGACTTTGCTTCATCAAAAGTTAGACTATAAATAGCTTTGGGTTTTAGATATTTGCCATTTTGAAGAAGTTGTAGCTCCATTTCTGGTCTCTTGCAATACAATTTCAAATCCATTCTAGCCTTCTCATTATCTTTTGTTTTACCGGGCACATCCATCACTGTGTGTAGAATATTGTCACAAAAATTCTTTTCAATATGCATGACATCAAGATTATGCCTCAGTAAATTGTCTTTCCAATAAGGAAGATCCCAAAAAATACTTCTTTTGGTCCAATTGTGTGTGTCCCCATATCCATCATATCTGGTTCTATTTCCAACATCTGGAAATCTCCATAGTCCACTGACTCTATTGAATACTTCATACGATGTTATCTTAGGAGGTGGACCATCTGTTTCTGTTGTTTCTAACTTAAACAAATTCTTTTTCCTACGAAATTGATGATTTGCTGGTAAGAACCTACGATGACAATCAAACCACGAAGCCTTTCCACCCTTTTTTAAGTTAAATGACTTTGTGTGCTCCATGCAATGGGGGCAAGCCAATTTACCATGAGTCGACCAACCAGACAACATGCCATATGCAGGAAAATCGTTAATAGTCCACATCAAAGCTGCCCTCATTGTGAAATTCTCCTTCTTGGCAATATCATACGTCGATTCACCGATCCACAACCTCTTCAAATCATCAATTAATGGTTGTAAATACACATCAATTCCATCTGTTGGGTTTGAAGGTCCTGGTATAATACAACTCAAGAACATGTAAGGTTTTGTCATGCACATATCAGGAGGAAGATTATACGGTGTAACAATAACCGGCCAACAAGAATAAGGCATTGCCGACGCTTGGATATACGGAGTAAATCCATCAGAGCACAATCCAAGTCTCACATTACGCGGATCTTCTGCAAAATCAGGATGCATTGCATCGAAATGCTTCCATGCCAACCCGTCACAAGGATGCCGCATCACATTTGAATTTGTTTTATTGTAATAATGCCACGTCATTTGACTGGCGGTTCGCATCGATGCAAACAATCTTTGCAGCCTGGGTATTATTGGCAGATAAAACATTGACTTAACTGCGATCTTTTTTTGTTGGCGATGAACATCTCCGTTGCGGGCTTGATACCTCGGTGCGTTGCAAAATTTACACTCCTCCAGCGAACCATCATTTGTACCGAACTCATTGTCGTAAAACAACATGCACCCTTGAACACAACAATCAATCTTTTCAACTTTCAATCCCAACTTTGAGACCAACCTCTTCGCATCGTAATAACTTGTCGGCAAGTTGTCTTTTACAGGAGTTGCATCCAACATCATTTTTGAGAAGAATTCCAAGCAATCTTCAGGTACATTCCAATTCAACTTGGCGGCTAAGAGCCTCACACACATGGATAACTTCGAGTCAGACGCCCCTTCGAACAACGGTTTGTTTACTTCCTCCATCATTGCGTAAAACTTCATCGCTTTGTCGTTCGGGATTATTTCCTCTTCCACACCCGCTTCGTAGGATATGTTCACCCCGAGAGCATCATCGACCATTTCTTGCATCCGGCCAAAGTTTCCACACCCCTCTCGTGCTCCACTGCTCGAAGCGTCCCTACTAACATCAAACTCGATATTAATATTCGCCGGCTCTCGTTCACCATGATGTCTCCACACATAATAATCATTCATAAATCCGACCTTCTCTAAATGAACTATGACATCTTCTGAGCTCTGAATTGCCCCACACATACATTTAATACACAGACATCTTATCCCTCCTTCACTTTTAATAATATCTTGCGACATCGCGTAAGTAACAAATTCTTCAACTCCATCCTTAAAACAGACTTTGATTTTCCTACCACCCGGATATTTTCTATCATACATCCAACTTCGATGAGACATATATTGATCCATCTACTGCATATATCGTTGAAATTAATTCAAATGGGTTAGTTTCTATTTTTATTTGTCACTGTAAAAATAAATTCAAATAAGTTTTTTACTAACTAATTTTTTTTCATCAAAAACTATATATAATATAATAACATTTATATCCATCACAAAATATATATATATTGGTTCAGTAACCTAAATTTCAGATAAATTTCAAATAACATTTTTATGAATAATAATAATATTTTTTATCAACTAACATATATCAACTACACTTCTTTATCAACTAATATTTTTATATATGAATAATAATAATAATATTTTTTTATACTAATAATTTTAAATAAATTAGACAAACTAACCTCAAACAATGTAATATGATGACAAAAAGCCTCAAAAAGTAACAACAACATCAACACAACAACAATCACACTACAAAATAAGAACAAATTGAATGAGAAATAATATACAACATTGTATAATTAGTGATTGGTTGTCACACCCATTGTAGAGGTCTGCATTAGGATTGGTGATTTATTTATATAAACCCGTTGGTGGAATTTACTTTTGAGTTTAAGAGCTTTCTCTTGTGTATGTGGAAATTTGCTATGTGTACATTTTTCGCACCGATTATATATATACATACTTGTATTTTTGTGGTGACCCTTTCTTTCATTTGCGGGCTCATCCCACCCAGATGAGGGGCTAGGTCGTGGTGACGACGGTGGCTGTTCCAGGCCCCAGTGAGATGTTGGAGACTTACCTTAGTTAGACTATGAGCCGATGTGTGTTGTACACCGTGCTTTTTGGGTTAGGCATAGAATTCTAACTTGTTTTGTTGTAAGTATTTGAATACTTTGACTTGGATTGTAATTATTCCTGAATACACTTTGTTTGTCGAAGCACCTATGGTAATGAGTTCTTTGTATATTTGAATACCGACTCACTTAAAATCTTTTATGCGTAACTCTGATGTGTATAAAAAAAATAAAAAAAAATATAATGCCTTTTCTGGCTTTTGAAAAACGGGTTGTTACAATTGGTATCAGAGCACGGCTTTAAATCTTCAAAGGGAAAGTGTATACTTGAGTCGTTAGTCCAGAGTCGGTTAGAACTTAGCTAGAGTAGTGTCAGTTCTAGTGTTTGTTCTGTGTCGGGTTTTGAGTTAGTAACCGTTGAATGAGATTTTCTGTTGAGACTCGGAAATGTTTGGATAAGGAATCTAATCAGAATTGGTATTGTGCAGAAATTGAATGCCTCCAAGAAGGGCACCTACAGTACCTATGGCGGACCATGTTGATGTGAATCAGATGGCTTATGCCATGCATACAATGGCAGCGGCGGTGACTGCTCAGAGCCATGCTAAGGCGCAGAGAGATCTGGAAAAGCGCGAAAGGGAAATACTTGCTGCTGGATCTAGACTTCTTTCAAGTTTCAACCACCAAACTCCTCCAAAGTTTAATGGGGAGGGAGGTCCGGAAACTGCTGATTTATGGCTTCAATCTGTGGAGAGGATTTTCGGGGCAATTCGTTGTCCAGAAGGGGAGAAAGTAGTCTTAGCTACCTATCAGTTACTAGGGGGTTCTAAGTATTGGTGGAGGAACACCCGACTGATCATGGAGAATGTTCATGAAGAATTAAGTTGGGAGAACTTCAAGCGGAGGTTTTTAGCCAAGTACTTTCCCGAGACTGCTAGGGAAAGGTATGGGGAAGAGTTTCTGAGGCTAAGGCAAGCGGGCATGAATGTTGAAGCATATGCCAAGAAGTTTGAATCACTATCTCGTTTCTTCCGCTTCTTTAGGGATGGGATAGACGAGGATTATATGTGCCGTCGTTTCCAAGATGGGCTGAGGTACGAACTGCAGGATGCGGTTGTGTCATTGGGTATCCGACAGTTTCAAGTGTTAGTGGAGAAATGTCAAGAGGTGGAAGACATGAAGAATAAGCGGGTGAACCGCCAAGGGAATTCTAGTGCTGGGGGACCAAGTCGTTCGAGTGGTCCGAGTCAAAGTCAGAATCGTGGGAAACAAGGTAGTAAGCCTTACAACCGCCCTCAGAATAGCAGGGGACCGGGCCGATCGGTGAATCAAGGGACCCGGGGAAAATCTGATGGTAGTAAGGGGACTTGCTACAACTGTGGGGAAGCGGGGCATTTTGCTAATGAGTGCACGCAACCGAAGGGGGCAAACACCTGCTACAATTGCAAGAAGCCGGAACACTTTGCTAGAGATTGCAGAGCCCCGAAGACCGGGCCGTCGGCAGACGTGGCACAAGGCTCACAGGGTGTCAGACCTGTGGCAAAGGCACGTGCTTACTGTATGGGTAGGCTAGCAATGCCATCCACGAGAGCTGTCACATCGCAGGTAATTCTTTAACTGCTTTGATTGACACGGAGGCAACCCACTCATTCATATCTTTGGATTGTGCAAATCGTTTGAGTTTGAATGTTTCTATGCTTCCGTTTGATTTGAATGTCTTGACTCCTGCTAAGGATTTGGTGGTAAATACTGCATGTTTGCATTGTTTAGTAGTAATCCAGAATAGGGATTTTCTGGTCAACTTAGTGTGTCTACCGCTCTTATCTCTCGAGATCATCCTCGGGATGGATTGGTTGTCCTATCATTATGTTATTCTAGACTGTGCTCGGAAATTGGTTTTCTTTCCCGAGCCAGGTGTGCGAAGGTACTTGTCTGCAAATCGGCTGTCGGTGGTTATGTGTAATGGAGAGCCGGAGATAGTTTCACTTGCTAGTTTAGGGGTGACGTCGGAAATCCGAATTGGGGAATTTCGAGTGGTTCAAGATTTCCAAGATGTATTTCCATCAGAGATTCCAGTTTTTCCTCCGTGTAGAGAGGTGGAATTCTTTATTGATTTGCAACCGGGTACGGGTCCGATTTCGGAATCAGCTTATCGGATGGCTCCATCTGAGTTGGTAGAGTTGAAAAGTCAGATTGAGGACTTGTTAGAGAAGGGTTTCATAAGGCCTAGTGTATCGCCTTGGGGAGCACCGGTCTTATTGGTTAAGAAGAAGGATGGGAATTCTCGTCTGTGTGTGGATTATCGGAAGCTTAATAAGGTGACTATCAAGAACCGATATCCATTGCCACGAATTGATGATTTGATGGATCAGTTGAGGGGAGCCTCAGTGTTTTCAAAGATTGACTTGAAATTTGGTTATCACCAGATAAGAGTACGAGATGTGGATATTCAGAAAACGGCGTTTAGGACGCGGTATGGGCATTATGAATTCTTAGTGATGCCGTTCGGAGTGACGAATGCACCTGCTATCTTTATGGCCTACATGAATCGGATATTCCACTCATTCTTGGACATGTTTGTAGTGGTATTTATTGATGACATCCTAGTGTATTCAAAGAATGAAGAGGAACACATAGAGCATCTTCGTCTAGTATTGCAAGTTTTGCGGGAAAGTAAGCTGTATGCAAACCCGTCAAAGTGTGAATTTTGATTGGAAGAAGTGAATTTCCTTGGCCATGTCATATCAAGAGAGGGAATAGCCGTGGATCCAGCCAAGATTGATACGGTACTTTCATGGAAGCAGCCTCAAACAGTGACTGATGTGAGGAGTTTTGTGGGTTTGGCCGGTTATTACCGGAGATTCATTAAAGGTTTCGCTAAGATTGTGGCGCCAATGACGCAACTTACGCGAAAAGATCAGCCTTTTGCTTGGACTGAGAAGTGTGAGTCGAGTTTTCAGTTGTTGAAGGAACGGTTGACGACGTCACCAGTCTTGGTGTTACCACAGTCGGATGAACCGTATGAGGTTTACTAGGATGCTTCTCATCAAGGGTTGGGTTATGTGTTGATGCAACACAAGAGAGCAGTAGCTTATGCGTCAAGACAGCTGAAAGTGCATGAAAAGAATTATCCTACGCACGATTTAGAGCTTGCGGCCGTTGTCTTTGCATTGAAGATTTGGAGACATCATCTTTATGGTTGCACTTTTGTCGTGTTTAGTGACCATAAAAGTCTCAAGTACTTGTTTGATCAGAAAGAGCTTAATATGAGGCAACAGAGGTGGATGGAAACTTTGAAAGACTTCGACTTTACGTTGGAATACCATCCGGGGAAGGCTAATGTGGTAGCCGACGCTTTGAATAGGAAGAGTGTGACGGTTTGTTCAGCACAAATGGCTAGTCAACAAGAGTTATTGAGAGAGTTTCGTGACTTGCACCTAGAGGTAGAGTTTGCTTTGGGGAATATGAGGCTGGGTATGATTACCATCTCAAGCGGGTTGTTGGAGGACATTGCTAATTGTCAAGATGACAGGTTCCTCATGGAGAAAAGAGCTTTGATTGTTCGAGAAACCAACCGAGATTTCAAGGTGGGATCGGACAACATTTTGAGGTGTCAAGGTAGAGTGTGTGTGCTCGAAGCTATGGACTTGAGAAACACCATTCTAGGGGAAGCACACAAGAGTAAACTTAGTATGCATCCCGGAGCAACAAAGATGTATCAAGACCTGAGGCATGATTTCTGGTGGCCGGGTATGAAGAAGGATGTGGCTGAGTATGTGGCGTCGTGTCTGACTTGTCAGAAGGCGAAGATTGAGCATCAGAGACCAGCAGGGATGCTGCAGTCATTAGATATCCCCGAGTGGAAGTGGGATAGCATTTCTATGGATTTCATCACTAGTTTACCTAAGACCAGGAGGAAGCATGATTCCATTTGGGTGATAGTGGATCGTTTGACAAAGTCCGCTCATTTTCTACCGGTAAGGATTACGGATACAGCAGCAAAGTTGACCGATATTTACATTGCTGAGATTGTGAGGTTACATGGGATTCCGTCAAGTATAGTGTCGGATCGAGACCCAAAGTTTACTTCACACTTTTGGAAGACTTTGCATGAGGCGTTGGGGACGAAACTGAGATTAAGTTCCGCCTATCATCCTCAGACAGATGGGCAGACTGAGAGAACAAATCAATCATTGGAAGATTTGTTGAGAGCATGTGTATTGGATGGTCGTGGAAGTTGGGATGACGTGTTACCATTGATAGAATTCACATACAACAACAGTTTCCACGCGAGTATTGGAATGGCACCATACGAGGCTTTGTATGGGAGGAGATGTCAGACTCCTTTGTGTTGGTACTAAGATGGGGAGAGTATGATAGTAGGACCGAAAATGATACAACAGACGACGGACAAGGGCCGGAAGGTAAGGGCATTGATGAAGGTTGCTCAAGATCGCCAGAAGAGTTATGCGGATAGGCGACGGAGGCCTCTAGAGTTTGAAGAGGGAGATCATGTATTTCTCCGAGTTACACCAACGACTGGCGTTGGAAGGGCTTTGAAAGCGAAGAAGTTGACTCCAAAGTTTATAGGGCCTTATCAGATTTTGGAACGGATTGGGAAGGTAGCATACCGGATCGCGTTGCCACCGGTACTATCTTTGATACATGGCGTATTCCATGTGTCGCAATTGCGGAAATACACACCGGATCCGTCACATGTGATCACACCAGATGACATCCAGTTGAGGGATAACTTGTCATTTGAAGTTCCGCCGATCAAGATTGCGGATAGGAAGATGAAGCGTCTGATAACGAAAGAGATACCTTTGGTGAAGGTAATATGGAACGAAGCTACAGGAGATACCACCTGGGAGCTCGAGAGTAAGATGAAAGAGTTGTACCCCAGATTGTTTGACGACGTCTAAGTTTCGAGGACGAAACTTCTTTTAGGGGGGTAGTATTGTAAGACCCAAGATTTCATTGTATAGTTGGTTTAAGGAATTTTAGGGTTCCGATGTGTTCGTGTTGTGAAACATCGTGTAATTATTAGATTTTGCTGTAATTGAATCTGTTTTGGACTCGTGCGCTGTAAAGGCACAAGCTTTTGTCTTGTAATCCTCTTTTGTGAATGAGAAGGGTGATGTGGATTTAGAATGACGAGTTTTGGATTATTCTTGTTTTTGGAAAAACGAGTAGGATTTTACCCGCGGATGTAAAATCTTACTGCGTCTGTTTTAAGTGAGGTTTCGGATGGGAGTTTTATATATCTGCGTGAGTGAGGTTATGTTATGAGAATAATTTTCTAAGGTATGGAAGAAAATTACAGTCGCGGAAAAAGATTCGACGATAAGTTTTGGAAATGTTTAACGTTGGACGTTCTTTCCGTAGTTTTTATGTTTTTGTGATTTACGTTCGTCGCGACGCGCGAGAGCTGAGTACGTGTATTGTTTTGGAAGATTTGATTTAACTCTTGTGTTATCCATAAAGCAATTTGATCCAATGGCTAGGGTTTAAGCAATGGACTTTTGACTTTGATCCAAGGGTGGATAAGTGATCAAGAGCTTTGGCATAGTAAGGAGGTTTAACTCTTTGTGGACTTAGGAAAACATCACAAGTCTCTCTTTTCTTCCTCTCTTTCACGTGGACTCCATTACTTTCTTACCTTCATCACAATTTTTCAATTCTTCACCATTTCACTCCATTTCAAGCTTGTAGGATCAAAGGGATTTTGTAGAGAATCACTTTCTAAAGGTAACCCTCTCTTCTCATCTCCTAGGTTGGTAGACTTTTAGAGTTTAGAGGTTTTTGGGTTTATGTTTCCATGAGGGTTTGTTAGGAAATGTTACTTTACATGGTTTTGTTTCATGAATGTTGTTCATGAGGTTTAGAGAAGCATGTGTAGGCTTTGTTATTTTTGTTTTCCATGAGTTGGTGAAAAATCTCATGAGAAAAATCAGGGTTTTGGGTTGGTTATGTATTGATCAATAACATGTGGTTAAGTTGTAAGGTTTTGAAAAGAAACGTTGTTTTTGAACCTTTGGGCGAAAGGGAATGGTGTTGCAAGGTTTTGTTTTAGAAAATCCGATGAAAAATATTTTGGGGTTTATGAAAATATTTCCTAAGTGTTTTGTGTGGTGTTTTTGGGGTCCAAGTGGTTTAAAACTCTTGTGTTATGTGGCGTTGCTTTTGCCTAGAAGACATGTTTGAAAATGATTACCGGTCGGTTGAGGCCCGTAATAAAACTTGTGCTTGGGTTTGGTTTTGATTTTGGAAATGAAAACCAAATAACTTGCACTCGAAGCAACCAACATGCTTTCGGGAATGTATTGCTTGCTTAGGAAAATGGCTTGCTTTTGTGCCTTGAAAAGGTGTTAGGAACTAATAGAATCAACTAGGCTTGGTTGGAAAAAGGGTGGGGTGAGTTGCTGTTTTTGCTGTCATGACAGGTGCAACTCGCCGGGCGAGTGTTAACTCGCCAGGGCGAGTGTCACAGGTCCTGAACACGCCAGAGCGAGCTCCACAGCGAGTGAGACCTGTCCTCACTGACTTCACTCGCTGCCAACTCGCCAGGGTGAGCTCTGAGAGTTGAAATTTTGGATTCTGATTTCTAAACTTGGTTTTTAACTTTCTAATCCCTTTTTATTAATTTATGGAAGTGGCGGGGATTGGAAACGGGTTTTTCGGGTACTCGGAAAGTACGTAACTTGTAACACAAGAAAACGGTCATTTCACAATTCAAATTATTTAAGACTTTTGACTATTGTTTTGGGTCCTAAAAATAGTACAAATAACTCATGGTGGTTGATCAATACGGTAGTTTTTGGTATGGTATCCGAAAGAGTGGATTTTCCTTAGGAACCTTTAGGTTTTTGGGGTTTTTGGTTTAGTTTCAATACGATTGGTTGGAAAACAATGTATTGATAATACGCTACTTGTTTTAGGAAGCGCGTTGTGTTGTTTGGTCGAGTTTTAGTAAACGGAAGCTTGCCGAGGTAAGGGCTCCACTTTATTCCCGTCTTTTAAAACGGTTACGACATGTTTGGTTTTACTGTTATGCATTTGTTGTGTGCTTTGACATGTTGTACTTATGTATTCTCGTTGATGAGAACGTGGTTATAAATACGTGTGCAATCTACATGATTAGGAAAATGTATGTAGGTTGTGTTGGTGTGTGCATAGGCTTTAGGCTATATGATTGTTTGCATGAGCCTATATGAATGCGTGCGTCGGATAGGACTACGCGGGGATTGTGTCTGTGTGACTATCCTGTATATGCCGAAGAGAATATATGTCATGCATTTCATAGTTGCGTGCCTAGGTGTATGTCTGTGTGACTTTGCCTACGTACCGGGCGTTTGACTGTGTGGCTTCGCCAAATCCGACTGGATTTTATTGAGTTGGTGTTTGTCTGTGTGACTTCACCTGGTGTTTGTCTGTGTGACTTCACCTGCCCTTGGTGGCTTTTTAGTGCGGGTACGTATATTTCTGTGTGGCTTTGCCTACCCCACGACTCTTCGGGAATGTATTGCTTGCTTAAGAAAATGGCTTGCTTTTGTGCCTTGAAAAGGTGTTAGGAACTAATAGAATCAACTAGGCTTGGTTGGAAAAAGGGTGGGGTGAGTTGCTGTTTTTGCTGTCATGACAGGTGCAACTCGCCGGGCGAGTGTTAACTCGCCAGGGCGAGTGTCACAGGTCCTGAACACGCCAGAGCGAGCTCCACAGCGAGTGAGACCTGTCCTCACTGACTTCACTCGCTGCCAACTCACCAGGGTGAGCTCTGAGAGTTGAAATTTTGGATTCTGATTTCTAAACTTGGTTTTTAACTTTCTAATCCCTTTTTATTAATTTATGGAAGTGGCGGGGATTGGAAACGGGTTTTTCGGGTACTCGGAAAGTACGTAACTTGTAACACAAGAAAACGGTCATTTCACAATTCAAATTATTTAAGACTTTTGACTATTGTTTTGGGTCCTAAAATAGTACAAATAACTCATGGTGGTTGATCAATACGGTAGTTTTTGGTATGGTATCCGAAAGAGTGGATTTTCCTTAGGAACCTTTAGGTTTTTGGGGTTTTTGGTTTAGTTTCAATACGATTGGTTGGAAAACAATGTATTGATAATACGCTGCTTGTTTTAGGAAGCGCGTTGTGTTGTTTGGTCGAGTTTTAGTAAACGGAAGCTTGCCGAGGTAAGGGCTCCACTTTATTCCCGTCTTTTAAAACGGTTACGACATGTTTGGTTTTACTGTTATGCATTTGCTGTGTGCTTTGACATGTTGTACTTATGTATTCTCGTTGATGAGAACGTGGTTATAAATACGTGTGCAATCTACATGATTAGGAAAATGTATGTAGGTTGTGTTGGTGTGTGCATAGGCTTTAGGCTATATGATTGTTTGCATGAGCCTATATGAATGCGTGCGAAGGATAGGACTACGCGGGGATTGTGTCTGTGTGACTATCCTGTATATGCCGAAGAGAATATATGTCATGCATTTCATAGTTGCGTGCCTAGGTGTATGTCTGTGTGACTTTGCCTACGTACCGGGCGTTTGACTGTGTGGCTTCGCCAAATCCGACTGGATTTTATTGAGTTGGTGTTTGTCTGTGTGACTTCACCTGGTGTTTGTCTGTGTGACTTCACCTGCCCTTGGTGGCTTTTTAGTGCGGGTACGTATATTTCTGTGTGGCTTTGCCTACCCCACGACTCTTCGGGAATGTATTGCTTGCTTAGGAAAATGGCTTGCTTTTGTGCCTTGAAAAGGTGTTAGGAACTAATAGAATCAACTAGGCTTGGTTGGAAAAAGGGTGGGGTGAGTTGCTGTTTTTGCTGTCATGACAGGTGCAACTCGCCGGGCGAGTGTTAACTCGCCAGGGCGAGTGTCACAGGTCCTGAACACGCCAGAGCGAGCTCCACAGCGAGTGAGACCTGTCCTCACTGACTTCACTCGCTGCCAACTCGCCAGGGTGAGCTCTGAGAGTTGAAATTTTGGATTCTGATTTCTAAACTTGGTTTTTAACTTTCTAATCCCTTTTTATTAATTTATGGAAGTGGCGGGGATTGGAAACGGGTTTTTCGGGTACTCGGAAAGTACGTAACTTGTAACACAAGAAAACGGTCATTTCACAATTCAAATTATTTAAGACTTTTGACTATTGTTTTGGGTCCTAAAAATAGTACAAATAACTCATGGTGGTTGATCAATACGGTAGTTTTTGGTATGGTATCCGAAAGAGTGGATTTTCCTTAGGAACCTTTAGGTTTTTGGGGTTTTTGGTTTAGTTTCAATACGATTGGTTGGAAAACAATGTATTGATAATACGCTACTTGTTTTAGGAAGCGCGTTGTGTTGTTTGGTCGAGTTTTAGTAAACGGAAGCTTGCCGAGGTAAGGGCTCCACTTTATTCCCGTCTTTTAAAACGGTTACGACATGTTTGGTTTTACTGTTATGCATTTGTTGTGTGCTTTGACATGTTGTACTTATGTATTCTCGTTGATGAGAACGTGGTTATAAATACGTGTGCAATCTACATGATTAGGAAAATGTATGTAGGTTGTGTTGGTGTGTGCATAGGCTTTAGGCTATATGATTGTTTGCATGAGCCTATATGAATGCGTGCGTCGGATAGGACTACGCGGGGATTGTGTCTGTGTGACTATCCTGTATATGCCGAAGAGAATATATGTCATGCATTTCATAGTTGCGTGCCTAGGTGTATGTCTGTGTGACTTTGCCTACGTACCGGGCGTTTGACTGTGTGGCTTCGCCAAATCCGACTGGATTTTATTGAGTTGGTGTTTGTCTGTGTGACTTCACCTGGTGTTTGTCTGTGTGACTTCACCTGCCCTTGGTGGCTTTTTAGTGCGGGTACGTATATTTCTGTGTGGCTTTGCCTACCCCACGACTCTTCGGGAATGTATTGCTTGCTTAAGAAAATGGCTTGCTTTTGTGCCTTGAAAAGGTGTTAGGAACTAATAGAATCAACTAGGCTTGGTTGGAAAAAGGGTGGGGTGAGTTGCTGTTTTTGCTGTCATGACAGGTGCAACTCGCCGGGCGAGTGTTAACTCGCCAGGGCGAGTGTCACAGGTCCTGAACACGCCAGAGCGAGCTCCACAGCGAGTGAGACCTGTCCTCACTGACTTCACTCGCTGCCAACTCACCAGGGTGAGCTCTGAGAGTTGAAATTTTGGATTCTGATTTCTAAACTTGGTTTTTAACTTTCTAATCCCTTTTTATTAATTTATGGAAGTGGCGGGGATTGGAAACGGGTTTTTCGGGTACTCGGAAAGTACGTAACTTGTAACACAAGAAAACGGTCATTTCACAATTCAAATTATTTAAGACTTTTGACTATTGTTTTGGGTCCTAAAATAGTACAAATAACTCATGGTGGTTGATCAATACGGTAGTTTTTGGTATGGTATCCGAAAGAGTGGATTTTCCTTAGGAACCTTTAGGTTTTTGGGGTTTTTGGTTTAGTTTCAATACGATTGGTTGGAAAACAATGTATTGATAATACGCTGCTTGTTTTAGGAAGCGCGTTGTGTTGTTTGGTCGAGTTTTAGTAAACGGAAGCTTGCCGAGGTAAGGGCTCCACTTTATTCCCGTCTTTTAAAACGGTTACGACATGTTTGGTTTTACTGTTATGCATTTGCTGTGTGCTTTGACATGTTGTACTTATGTATTCTCGTTGATGAGAACGTGGTTATAAATACGTGTGCAATCTACATGATTAGGAAAATGTATGTAGGTTGTGTTGGTGTGTGCATAGGCTTTAGGCTATATGATTGTTTGCATGAGCCTATATGAATGCGTGCGAAGGATAGGACTACGCGGGGATTGTGTCTGTGTGACTATCCTGTATATGCCGAAGAGAATATATGTCATGCATTTCATAGTTGCGTGCCTAGGTGTATGTCTGTGTGACTTTGCCTACGTACCGGGCGTTTGACTGTGTGGCTTCGCCAAATCCGACTGGATTTTATTGAGTTGGTGTTTGTCTGTGTGACTTCACCTGGTGTTTGTCTGTGTGACTTCACCTGCCCTTGGTGGCTTTTTAGTGCGGGTACGTATATTTCTGTGTGGCTTTGCCTACCCCACGACTCTTCGGGAATGTATTGCTTGCTTAGGAAAATGGCTTGCTTTTGTGCCTTGAAAAGGTGTTAGGAACTAATAGAATCAACTAGGCTTGGTTGGAAAAAGGGTGGGGTGAGTTGCTGTTTTTGCTGTCATGACAGGTGCAACTCGCCGGGCGAGTGTTAACTCGCCAGGGCGAGTGTCACAGGTCCTGAACACGCCAGAGCGAGCTCCACAGCGAGTGAGACCTGTCCTCACTGACTTCACTCGCTGCCAACTCGCCAGGGTGAGCTCTGAGAGTTGAAATTTTGGATTCTGATTTCTAAACTTGGTTTTTAACTTTCTAATCCCTTTTTATTAATTTATGGAAGTGGCGGGGATTGGAAACGGGTTTTTCGGGTACTCGGAAAGTACGTAACTTATAACACAAGAAAACGGTCATTTCACAATTCAAATTATTTAAGACTTTTGACTATTGTTTTGGGTCCTAAAACTAGTACAAATAACTCATGGTGGTTGATCAATACGGTAGTTTTTGGTATGGTATCCGAAAGAGTGGATTTTCCTTAGGAACCTTTAGGTTTTTGGGGTTTTTGGTTTAGTTTCAATACGATTGGTTGGAAAACAATGTATTGATAATACGCTACTTGTTTTAGGAAGCGCGTTGTGTTGTTTGGTCGAGTTTTAGTAAACGGAAGCTTGCCGAGGTAAGGGCTCCACTTTATTCCCGTCTTTTAAAACGGTTACGACATGTTTGGTTTTACTGTTATGCATTTGTTGTGTGCTTTGATATGTTGTACTTATGTATTCTCGTTGATGAGAACGTGGTTATAAATACGTGTGCAATCTACATGATTAGGAAAATGTATGTAGGTTGTGTTGGTGTGTGCATAGGCTTTAGGCTATATGATTGTTTGCATGAGCCTATATGAATGCGTGCGTCGGATAGGACTACGCGGGGATTGTGTCTGTGTGACTATCCTGTATATGCCGAAGAGAATATATGTCATGCATTTCATAGTTGCGTGCCTAGGTGTATGTCTGTGTGACTTTGCCTACGTACCGGGCGTTTGACTGTGTGGCTTCGCCAAATCCGACTGGATTTTATTGAGTTGGTGTTTGTCTGTGTGACTTCACCTGGTGTTTGTCTGTGTGACTTCACCTGCCCTTGGTGGCTTTTTAGTGCGGGTACGTATATTTCTGTGTGGCTTTGCCTACCCCACGACTCTTCGGGAATGTATTGCTTGCTTAGGAAAATGGCTTGCTTTTGTGCCTTGAAAAGGTGTTAGGAACTAATAGAATCAACTAGGCTTGGTTGGAAAAAGGGTGGGGTGAGTTGCTGTTTTTGCTGTCATGACAGGTGCAACTCGCCGGGCGAGTGTTAACTCGCCAGGGCGAGTGTCACAGGTCCTGAACACGCCAGAGCGAGCTCCACAGCGAGTGAGACCTGTCCTCACTGACTTCACTCGCTGCCAACTCGCCAGGGTGAGCTCTGAGAGTTGAAATTTTGGATTCTGATTTCTAAACTTGGTTTTTAACTTTCTAATCCCTTTTTATTAATTTATGGAAGTGGCGGGGATTGGAAACGGGTTTTTCGGGTACTCGGAAAGTACGTAACTTTTAACACAAGAAAACGGTCATTTCACAATTCAAATTATTTAAGACTTTTGACTATTGTTTTGGGTCCTAAAAATAGTACAAATAACTCATGGTGGTTGATCAATACGGTAGTTTTTGGTATGGTATCCGAAAGAGTGGATTTTCCTTAGGAACCTTTAGGTTTTTGGGGTTTTTGGTTTAGTTTCAATACGATTGGTTGGAAAACAATGTATTGATAATACGCTGCTTGTTTTAGGAAGCGCGTTGTGTTGTTTGGTCGAGTTTTAGTAAACGGAAGCTTGCCGAGGTAAGGGCTCCACTTTATTCCCGTCTTTTAAAACGGTTACGACATGTTTGGTTTTACTGTTATGCATTTGCTGTGTGCTTTGACATGTTGTACTTATGTATTCTCGTTGATGAGAACGTGGTTATAAATACGTGTGCAATCTACATGATTAGGAAAATGTATGTAGGTTGTGTTGGTGTGTGCATAGGCTTTAGGCTATATGATTGTTTGCATGAGCCTATATGAATGCGTGCGTCGGATAGGACTACGCGGGGATTGTGTCTGTGTGACTATCCTGTATATGCCGAAGAGAATATATGTCATGCATTTCATAGTTGCGTGCCTAGGTGTATGTCTGTGTGACTTTGCCTACGTACCGGGCGTTTGACTGTGTGGCTTCGCCAAATCCGACTGGATTTTATTGAGTTGGTGTTTGTCTGTGTGACTTCACCTGGTGTTTGTCTGTGTGACTTCACCTGCCCTTGGTGGCTTTTTAGTGCGGGTACGTATATTTCTGTGTGGCTTTGCCTACCCCACGACTCTTCGGGAATGTATTGCTTGCTTAGGAAAATGGCTTGCTTTTGTGCCTTGAAAAGGTGTTAGGAACTAATAGAATCAACTAGGCTTGGTTGGAAAAAGGGTGGGGTGAGTTGCTGTTTTTGCTGTCATGACAGGTGCAACTCGCCGGGCGAGTGTTAACTCGCCAGGGCGAGTGTCACAGGTCCTGAACACGCCAGAGCGAGCTCCACAGCGAGTGAGACCTGTCCTCACTGACTTCACTCGCTGCCAACTCGCCAGGGTGAGCTCTGAGAGTTGAAATTTTGGATTCTGATTTCTAAACTTGGTTTTTAACTTTCTAATCCCTTTTTATTAATTTATGGAAGTGGCGGGGATTGGAAACGGGTTTTTCGGGTACTCGGAAAGTACGTAACTTGTAACACAAGAAAACGGTCATTTCACAATTCAAATTATTTAAGACTTTTGACTATTGTTTTGGGTCCTAAAAATAGTACAAATAACTCATGGTGGTTGATCAATACGGTAGTTTTTGGTATGGTATCCGAAAGAGTGGATTTTCCTTAGGAACCTTTAGGTTTTTGGGGTTTTTGGTTTAGTTTCAATACGATTGGTTAGAAAACAATGTATTGATAATACGCTACTTGTTTTAGGAAGCGCGTTGTGTTGTTTGGTCGAGTTTTAGTAAACGGAAGCTTGCCGAGGTAAGGGCTCCACTTTATTCCCGTCTTTTAAAACGGTTACGACATGTTTGGTTTTACTGTTATGCATTTGCTGTGTGCTTTGACATGTTGTACTTATGTATTCTCGTTGATGAGAACGTGGTTATAAATACGTGTGCAATCTACATGATTAGGAAAATGTATGTAGGTTGTGTTGGTGTGTGCATAGGCTTTAGGCTATATGATTGTTTGCATGAGCCTATATGAATGCGTGCGTCGGATAGGACTACGCGGGGATTGTGTCTGTGTGACTATCCTGTATATGCCGAAGAGAATATATGTCATGCATTTCATAGTTGCGTGCCTAGGTGTATGTCTGTGTGACTTTGCCTACGTACCGGGCGTTTGACTGTGTGGCTTCGCCAAATCCGACTGGATTTTATTGAGTTGGTGTTTGTCTGTGTGACTTCACCTGGTGTTTGTCTGTGTGACTTCACCTGCCCTTGGTGGCTTTTTAGTGCGGGTACGTATATTTCTGTGTGGCTTTGCCTACCCCACGACTCTTTGAGGAGAGGTTAATTTTCCGGAAAATCATGCATGTGGCGAACCAGTGATTGGTTGTCACACCCATTGTAGAGGTCTGCATTAGGATTGGTGATTTATTTATATAAACCCGTTGGTGGGATTTACTTTTGAGTTTAAGAGCTTTCTCTTGTGTATGTGGAAATTTGCTATGTGTACATTTTTCGCACCGATTATATATATACATACTTGTATTTTTGTGGTGACCCTTTCTTTCATTTGCGGGCTCATCCCACCCAGATGAGGGGCTAGGTCGTGGTGACGACGGTGGCTGTTCCAGGCCCCAGTGAGATGTTGGAGACTTAGCTTAGTTAGACTATGAGCCGGTGTGGGTTGTACACCGTGCTTTTTGGGTTAGACATAGAATTCTAACTTGTTTTGTTGTAAGTATTTGAATACTTTGACTTGGATTGTAATTATTCCTGAATACACTTTGCTTGTCGAAGCACCTATGGTAATGAGTTCTTTGTATATTTGAATGCCGGCTCACTTAAAATCTTTTATGCGTAACTCTGATGTGTATAAAAATATATATATATATATATATATATATATATATATATATATATATATATATAATGCCTTTTCTGCCTTTTGAAAAACGGGCTGTTACAGTTTCACCACAAATCCAATTTTTATAGGAAATGTTTGTAGGAAATAAAGAGAATTCTTGTAGTGTTTTTGGTTTGACACATAAATTCATTTCCGTTGGTACTTCCAATTTTTTCATTAAAATAATAAGTATGGGTTCCATTAAAATAATGAATTTTATTGCTAAGTCATCCAAGGTAAGAGTTGCAACATGAAGTTTCATCTCATATTTATAAGCAACTCTGAATGTCATGTCATCCAACTCTAATAGTAAAATAAAATAAGATATGGTTGCCGGAAAATACTTACTTAGGCACAAATACAAAATTGAGGTGTTAGGCACACACTCATAATCAAATAAAAGTTAAAGAAAAAATGATTAAAATTATATTAATTGATGTGACTATTTTATTTTCATTTTAATTTTTTTAATTGATGTGTGTGTGCCTAAATATTGTGCTTATATTGTTGTGCCTAGGTAAAAATGTCTCATGGTTGCCAAGCTTTAAGAACTCAATAAGACACTTGCATCGGACCCTTAGCCATGACTACAAATTTGAGGTGTTAGACACACACATAAATAAATAAAAATATTAATTGATATAATTATTTTATTTTTATTTTAATTGATGTGTGCGCCCGTAAATATTATGTCTATCGTTCTGCCTATGTAAGAATCTGTCCAATCCAACTCCCTCAACTAGATTTATACACCAAGTAACTGATACATGACGGATCACAAAGCATAATTTTACGAGGTAGAAGACCATAATTTTGGTGATTATGTCATCTTCCCTAAGTCACATCATAAAATTAAGGTATTCCCTCTGTCCCAAAATAAATGACTTGTTTGACAACTGACACGTTTGCCAATGCACAACTTTAATCGTTAATATCTCTAATTATATATTATTAAAAATTATTAAAATGGTATATTTTGAAAGTACTCGTCGAGACAAATCAAACAACATCTCATATGCTAATATTTGCATGTATATATTAGTAGAAAAATAAGGTTAAAGCAGGTCAAATGAATAGTATACTAAGTCAAAAAAAGGTCATTTAAAATGGGACGGAGGGACATTCTATGTTTCTAGAGATATCAATTGAGGGAAAAAGATTATGTGATAGTGGTGGGGAAACATGTTTGGACACAAATTTCTTATTGTAAAGTTATAAAATATAATTTTGGTTAGATTTATATGAAGATTTAAATAGAGATTTAAATATATTAGAATGAATATTAATTTTTATTTGGATTAATATAAAGTTATAAAAGTTTAAATATAATTTTAAATTTATTAAAAGAAAGTTAGACTCATGGACCAACGAAAATTTGTGCACACTTTTTTTACAAATATTTGCGCAGCTTTAATTAGATTCGAATTGAGAGAATACCAACTTTTTTTTACCAAAATGAAATATGGTACACAAATTTTATCATATGAAAACATTTGTCTTCATTGTTAATGGAAGACACTTATCATATGAAAGTAATAGTTTTATTGATATTACTAGAGCGAAATCGATTTAGAACAAAGACAATTACTCCTTTCTCGATGAATTGTAAGTAAACTTAACTCATATTTATTAGAATAAAATATAAGGAAATATCAACAACTTCTTTCATTTAATGATTTGCATATCTAAAACTAAATTTGCATTGTGCGATGCACATGTGAATTATGTTGGAGGACAATAACTTTTGCTGCATAGAAATAAAACTTGAGTATAATTTTGTCAGCAAGCCTACACTATAACTGCAAAATTACATTGCATAAACTAAAAAGAGGAAGTATTGAAGTTCATCATGCAATTAATTAAAGTTGTTATCGATTTCCAAAGGTTGCACAAAGAGTTTAAAAGACACTTAATTCATGCTATGGATGTCATTGTTTTCCAAGTTTTATTGTGAAGTTCAAAGGACCAGCAATTCATGTGTTTCCATTTCATTAAGTAGGACAAGTAGGGTATCATAAGTCTTGAAAATCAAAGCATTAAAAATGAGTGGAAGATTGTAACTTTGGAATACGTATAAAACAAAAATTGAAATTCATAATGTGCAAAATATTTGCTGCTTTGAAAATCAAAGTATATTATTATTGAGAAGTCTTGAAATTTATTGTGTTTTTACTTTGGAGGATGTAAGTTTTGGAGGCACATAAAGTGCAGCCGCGCATAAAACCATAATAAGGTTATAAGCGGTTTTCAAAAGTTGCATAATGAGTTGAAAATATATTTAATTAATGTTACGATGGCACAATTTTCAAAGTTTTTTTGAGAAGTTTAAACAGTTGGTAATTAATTAATATGTTTCATTGAATAAAAATAGTAGTTTTTAATAAGTCTTGGAATGAGTAAAAAACTACTCCCTCCGTTCCTTTTTATAAGGAACAAAAAAATTTGTTCCTTTTTATAAGAAACAATCATTAAATTCATGCTTTATTCATTAAACAATTACATTCCTACCCTTTATCTATTCCAATGTTCTGCATTAATTACAGTAACATATTCCCTATGCATTAATTACACCAAGGTTAGTTTTGGAATAGATTATAAAATTTTAGAATTTTTAATAAAAAAAATATGATTCCTTGGTTTGTGTGTTTTTTCCAAATTGTTCTTTATAAAAAGGAACGGAGGGAGTATAACATTGTAATGTTTATAAAAAAAGCATTGAAATTCATCATGCAATTAAATTTGTTATCAATTCTCATAGAGTTGTGGCATGTATAGAGATACAAAGAATTACTACTTTTCAATTAATTTTAAATGCATGCAATTAAGAGAATAGTTAAGATGAACTTCATCCACGTGTGGGAGCAATTTTAGAGGGAATTGGAGGATTAAGGTTTCATTGTGTAGGAAAAGTAGGGTATCATAAGTCTTGAAAATGAAAAAATTTTGATGAGTGAAAAATTGTAACTTTGGAATACGTATAAAACAAAAATTGAAATTCATAATGTACAATAATTTTGCTGCCTTGAAAATCAAAATATATCATTATGTAGAATTCTTGAATTTTATTGTGTTTTTACCGTGGAAGATGAACGTTCTGGATACACATAAAGTGCATCCGTGCATAAAACCATAATAAGGATATAAGTGGTTTTCAAAAGTTGTATGAAAAGTTGAAAATATATTTAATTAATGTTACGATGACACAATTCTCCAAGTTTTTTGAGAAGTTTAAATGGTTGGTAATTAATGTTTCATTGAATAAAAATAGTACTAGTTTTTAATAAGTCTTGAAATGAGTAAAGAATCATAATATTGAAATGTGATAAAAGGAAGTATTGAAATTCATCATGCGATTAAATTTGTTATCATTTCTCATAGAGTTGTGCGCTTGTGGCAAATCTAAAGATTCAAAGAATTATTTTCCAATTAATTTTCAATGCATACAATTAAGAGAATTGTTAAGATGAACTTCATCCACATGTGAGAGAAATTTTAGAGGGAATTGGAGGGATTATGGTTTTGGATGAGTTCTTGGAGACTTCCAAAAATTGGAAATATGGGATTGGATATCCCTTTCTAAAGTTAACTTTTTGTATTTTTAATGAACCAATTTAGTCACGAAGGATAATTTATACAGTTGATACATTTTTATTGAAATTACATATATCAATAAGAATGTGCGAAGTATATGGCTGTAGTTGTTCGCTTTTAAGGTACTATTTTGCCAGGTTTATATTCATAATTATCCATCTTTATTCATGTGACTGATATTTGGTAGATTTATTGTTTTTGGTATGTAATAGTAAGATATCTGTGAACTATTAATATTAAAATTGACAAATTTGATAAAGAAATATTTTTTTTATAATTAAAAAAAATTGATATAATATTTTTTTTGGTTTACAAATTGATATAATATTTGATTCAATTGAATTATTTTAATACAATTGTAAATGTTTTAAGTACTGATATATTCAATAATTCTTTTTTTTTAGAAAGAATATATTCAATAATTCTTAGAAAATATATAATTGACCAACTAATTAAAAAAGTTAAAATTTACCATCTCCCATTCTTCTTGTATATAATAACAATTTTTAAATTTTTTGATAAATTATCCGCGTTGGTTTGAATTATTAATATTAGAATTGACAAATTTGATTAAGTTTTATTTTTGTTTATAATTAAAAAATTGATATAATATTTGATTTCATTGAATTATTTTTATACAATTTGAAGGTTTTAGGTAGTGATATAGTCAATAATTTTCGGTAAAAAAAAGATATAGTCAATAATTCTTAAGAAATTTAAAATGTTGAAATTTTCCAACTAATTTAAAAAGATAGTCAAAAAAGATATAGTCAACCAACTAATTTAAAAAGCTGAAATTTTTAAATTATTAATACAAATAATGGTAATTTTTAGATTCTTACGACTCATTTGGTGATAAGAGAATATAAGATTTCTCTTCCCACCCCCTGTTTTTCTTTTTTACCCCCTGAGTTTCTGTTTATACCCTTAAAAAAAATCGATAAATGCGAACCGAACTTTTAAACAGTTGAAAACACATGTTTATACCCTTAAACAAAAGTTCGGTAAATAAAACCGAACTTTCAGGGGGTAAAATTAGGGGCAAAATTGGATTTGGGGGGGTGAAAAAGAAACATGGGGGTTGGGAAAAGAAATCTTCGAATAAAGTAGGCCCAACATTAACCCTAGTTCATTCATTTGGCTAGTATATATACTTTCTTCTTCTCAACAACAAAATTATACAGCTTCTCTGATTTCCCCTCTCCACCGTGAGCCACCAACATCGGCTAACTTCGGGTCACACACAACCATCTCTGGTGACCTTTATTTACCCTCTTCTTCTCCTCTATCTTTCTATCATTCAGATTTTAAAAAGGAGTTTGCTTGAAAATTTGTGATTTTTTTAGTTAATTTTTTGACTGATGTGGTCCACCCTTTAACATGCCACAACAACCACTAAACTCCTCTCTTCTTTCTCTACAAAACTCACCCAAAACAAATCACTATCGCACTAGTTTTTCCGGAGATCATCACGCCGAAAATTGTCCTCACCTTGTCAGGAATTACTTCTAGCTACAACCACTACAACCATTAGGATCAACTGCGCCGAAAATTTCACTGCAACCCTTGTCAGGGTTTGTATTCCAGTTACTTCATTTCTTACTTCTCATTGTTTCTTCTTCTCTACTTCTATCATACTTGTAAAACAAAGTTAGAGACTTTTAAAGATTTTTTATACTTCATGTCTACTGGCCTTGATTTTTTGTATTTCTGATGTTTTTGTTTGTTCTTTCATCTTCAAGTTCTATTTTTTTATTATTTAAAATATAATTTTGTATCTATCCATCTTTTTAGATGTTAATATATGCATAAAAAATCTAGATCTGAAATATGTGCAAAAAATCACTACCAGACCACATTTTTGGGCGAATATTAGGCTAAAAATCATCATCAGTATATCGGAAAGAAAGCTAATTTCCTTTTATTTCTATTATCTCATTATTCATGTTGTGTCCTTTTTTTTTTCTTCCTTTTTTGAAGATCTGTTTGATTATTTTTTTTTTTGTAGTTGTGGTCTTTTTGGTGCACATTTTAAAAAAAAAACTATCTGTTGTCAAAAGAATGGTAATCAGAGCAATTTTATTGGTGACCTCATATTCCTTACAACTGTCGTAGTTGCCCAGATTTAATTCATCTTATCATATATTCTCTGTAGTTGTCTATAATAAAATAAAACTTTTGCAAAAAAATAAAGTGATGAAGGACAAGGAATAGGAAAAAAATAAATATGAAATTTTGTAATGAGAATGAATTTGAAATAAAAAATTATTTTCCTTTGCATTGAATTCTAGTCTCAATCATTGTAAGTGTACTCTAATAGCTTTTCAGAAGCAAAAATATTTTAACCCTAAATTTTGCTGAGATGGTAGCTTAAATGGAAACGACAATATTGTATTTGGTAAAACAACTTCCTTTCTGAAGTTAATAGTAGATTAATGGGTAAATGGACATTTACTCCCTGCAAAGTGGACGTGTTTTGTTTTACCCTCTGCAAAAAAAATGGATTATCCCCCTCAAAATTCCATCATTTTGCCCCCTATAATGTTAGCAAATTTTGTTTTACCCCCCTCGTTGGGCATGCAACGTCATTATGTACATGAAAAACACATTACAGGGGGTAATCAGAATTTTTTTCCAGGGGGTAAAACAAAACATGCTCACTTTACAGAGGGTAAATGTCCATTTACCCTAGATTAATTTACTGTCTTGTCTGAACAATTTTCTTCTATGTTTAGAGATATTTCAAATTTACCCATCTTTATTTATGTTATTTTTCTCATACTGAACAACTTATTGATATTTGTTTTTCATTGAAAGAAAAAATAACTTTTTTTAAGGGAATTTGGTGGACCAAGCTCTGAAGATGGGAAAGCAAAAAGAAAGTGGCCTCTTAGTGGTTTAAATAGGTAAACTCCTCCTGCCTTATTTCATGAAAAATAATACACACATTCCCCAACTTTTCCCTCCACTCCAGACCCTCGTAAACTCTTCCATTATTGGAGAAATATTGTTTCCAGACACAATTCAAGCATCAAGACACTTAACATACATCACATTGAGCTGAATGCAAAGGTAATATCATTCTAAAACCTTTTTCATTCCATTACTTACCGTTTTCGTTTCAGTCACGTGAAAATGTGAAAATATTTGTACTGGCTAGGTTCACAAGTTCATGTGAATATGTTTATGCAAGACAGAATAAAAAGAAGATCAATGAGATTTTTGAACCCAAAAAGATCAAGAAGTATCGGTCTCTTGGAGATATTCGTAGGGTGACAATACCCATTAATCCTAAAAGTTAGGATTAATGGGTATTGTCACCCTACGAATATCTGCAAGAGACCGATACTTCTTCATTTTTTGGGTTCAAAAATCTCATTGATCTTCTTTTTATTTGGTATTCCATCTACACCTTCATATGAGATTATTTTCCCCTCCCCCTCCTAGTATCATTGTTGATATTGTAATCTTCGTTTAGCTCCATAAGCCTCTGAATTGCAGCCAGAACGTCGCCAGATACGTCGTCATTGTTTAGAGTTTCATTTTGTATTTTATTATCTGCCATTTTATTTCAGAGAGGGTTCATCATTTTGTGTTTGTGTGTGCTTTCTATACAATCCATCTTTTGTTGTTGAGCGCATATTTCCTATATTCATCACCTCTTTGACACCCCAACACAACAAACCTCTTTGAACCCCGATCTCTGCATATTACAATCAATATCTTTGCCAACTGAATTATGCTCACAGGGATGCTTCAATTTTTTTACCACTGTGATGAGTTAATATTATTTTATGGTTGTTTTATAATATACTTAATTCAACTTTTATGGTGGTTGAAGGATTGGGGTTTGATACGAAGAAGAATAGTAGAGAGAACAAAGAACATGAGATGAATACATTTCTGTTTTGTTTTACTATGCTATTTTAATTTTGTTTTTCTTTATTAAAAATAAATGTTAGTAATAAAAATGCCACATCATCTATTTTATTGTTTTTTAAAAATAAGTTTTTATTTAAGTTGATTTTTGGTGCAATTAAAAATCAATCATATAAGGGTAAGGTTCGCACCCCACCCCATATATATATATATATAGAGAGGATATATCATATGAGAATGCTAAAGATATATGAGAATCGTGAGAATAAATAATAACCATTGGATAAAAAATGGATGGATAAGATTAAAAACACTCATTATGTATCTCTCTTACTCTATTACCGTTTCTTTTATACCCATTTTCCCTTTCATCTTCTTCATCGCAACTTCCATGATTCCATCCATGTCTATTTCTATTTACCTTGTCTCTTGATTTTTTTTTCTTCTGCAAATTAATTCCTTCCCCACATCTCATGGGTGCTTGTTGTACTCAACTACTCATTCTATTTTTTAACTTTGATGCAAAATGTTGATTAAGTCCCGTCAAATACTACAAGCTGTTTTGAAACAATCCAATTTGTCTAATTTGGAACTAATTACAAAATAAATGAAATCAACCATTGCAGATCCAAACTATTTTGATACCAGATGAGAAATCAATAAATTAAAAGAAATTTCTAACACACATAGAGAGAGTAGCCACACAAATATAGTGGCAGTGTAAAAGGAAAAACTTGTCGACGACCAATATCGGCGGCTGACTGATCTGTAACTACAAATATGGGTGTACAACTTTAAATTAGCAACAGATAAAGAATATCCTTAGTGCCAGATCTGCACCGGTGTGGTGGTGGTGGTGGCCAACGTGACTAGATTTGCACCGATTGAATAGAAGATGAAAGGGAAATTGGATATTAAAGAAATAGTAATTGTGTAAGAGAGACACAACATGAATGTTTTTAATCTTACCCATCCATTTCTAATCCAATGGTTATTATTTATTCTCACATGTGATACATACTATATATATATGTTTGCTAATTTAGACCCACCTAAAAATATGAAGGTCTAAATTTGCAAAGTGCATCTTTTCTATTATGAGTCTATGGCTAAAAATATTCTTCTTCCACTATTTCAAAAAAGTTCAAAGTAAAGGAAAATTTTGGAGTTTTATAAAAACAAAAAAAGATGTTTTATCCTTCCTTAAAATTCTCAAACAATATTTTTCTAATAAAAAATCATAAAATTATTTTATAAAAGTGGGTGTAAATTAGAAAATGGGTGCACAATTTTCTAGTCTAAAATAACTAAATGTCAAGGGTTTTTTATCCAAAGTGAAAATGCGCACCTTGCTAATTTAGACCTTCATGTTTTTAAGTGGGTCTAAATTAACAAGCATATATATATATATATATATATATATAATGCCTTTTCTGGTTTTTGAAAAACGGGTTGTTACAGTTTCACCACAAATCCAATTTTTATAGGAAATGTTTGTAGGAAATAAAGAGAATTCTTGTAGTGTTTTTGGTTTGACACATAAATTCATTTCCGTTGGTACTTCCAATTTTTTCATTAAAATAATAAGTATGAGTTCCATTAAAATAATGAATTTTATTGCTAAGTCATCCAAGGTAAGAGTTGCAACATGAAGTTTCATCTCATATTTATAAGCAACTCTGAATGTCATGTCATCCAACTCTAATAGTAAAATAAAATAAGATATGGTTGCCAAGCTTTAAGAACTCAATAAGACACTTGCATCGGACCATTAGCCACGACTACAAATTTGAGGTGTTAGACACACACATAAATAAATAAAAATATTAATTGATATAATTATTTTATTTTTATTTTAATTGATGTGTGCGCCCGTAAATATTATGTCTATCGTTCTGCCTATGTAAGAATCTGTCCAATCCAACTCCCTCAACTAGATTTATACACCAAGTAACTGATACATGAGGGGATTTTTCTTAAATTGCCACCTTTTGAAAACAAAATTCTTAAAATGCCACACATTGAAAATAATTGACACAAATGCCACACTTTTAGTTCATATTCCATTGCAAGCTCCAAAACGCCATCCTATATGGCGACTATGTATTGAATTTGGGCGGTGGGTCCCGCAGCAATGGGATATGAACTAAAAGTGTGTCATTTGTGTCAATTATTTTCAATGTGTGGCATTTTAAGAATTTTGTTTTCAAAAGGTGGCAGTTTAAGAAAAATCCCGATACATGACGGATCACAAAGCATAATTTTACGAGGTAGAAGACCATAATTTTTGTGATTATGTCATCTTCCCTAAGTCACATCAGAAAATTAAGGTACTCCCTCTGTCCTAAAATAAATGGCTTGTTTGACCACTGATACGTTTGCCAATGCACAACTTTAATCGTTAATATCTCTAATTATATATTATTAAAAATTATAAAAATGGTATATTTTGAAAGTACTCGTCGAGACAAATCAAACAATATTTCATATGCTAATATTTGCATGTATATATTAGTAGAAAAATAAGGTTAAAGCAGGTCAAATGAATAGTATACTAAGTCAAAAAGAGGTCATTTAAAATGGGACGGAGGGACATTCTATGTTTCTAGAGATATCAATTGAGGGAAAAAGATTATGTGATAGTGGTGGGGAAACATGTTTGGACACAAATTTCTTATTGTAAAGTTATAAAATATAATTTTGGTTAGATTTATATGAAGATTTAAATAGAGATTTAAATATATTAGAATGAATATTAATTTTTATTTGGATTAATATAAAGTTATAAAAGTTTAAATATAATTTTAAACTTATTAAAAGAAAGTTAGACTCATGGACCAACGAAAATTTGTGCACACTTTTTTTACAAATATTTGCGCAGCTTTAATTAGATTCGAATTGAGAGAATACCAACTTTTTTTTACCAAAATGAAATATGATACACAAATTTTATCATATGAAAACATTTGTCTTCATTGTTAATGGAAGACACTTATCATATGAAAGTAATAGTTTTATTGATATTACTAGAGCGAAATCGATTTAGAACAAAGACAATTACTCCTTTCTCGATGAATTGTAAGTAAACTTAACTCATATTTATTAGAATAAAATATAAGGAAATATCAACTACTTCTTTCATTTAATGATTTGCATATCTAAAACTAAATTTGCATTGTGCGATGCACATGTGAATTATGTTGGAGGACAATAACTTTTGCTGCATAGAAATAAAACTTGAGTATAATTTTGTCAGCAAGCCTACACTATAACTGCAAAATTACATTGCATAAACTAAAAAGAGGAAGTATTGAAGTTCATCATGCAATTAATTAAAGTTGTTATCGATTTCCAAAGGTTGCACAAAGAGTTTAAAAGACACTTAATTCATGCTATGATGTCATTGTTTTCCAAGTTTTATTGTGAAGTTCAAAGGACCAGCAATTCACGTGTTTCCATTTCATTAAGTAGGACAAGTAGGGTATCATAAGTCTTGAAAATCAAAGCATTAAAAATGAGTGGAAGATTTTAACTTTGGAATACGTATAAAACAAAAATTGAAATTCATAATGTGCAAAATATTTGCTGCTTTGAAAATCAAAGTATATTATTATTGAGAAGTCTTGAAATTTATTGTGTTTTTACTTTGGAGGATGTAAGTTTTGGAGGCACATAAAGTGCAGCCGCGCATAAAACCATAATAAGGTTATAAGCGGTTTTCAAAAGTTGCATAATGAGTTGAAAATATATTTAATTAATGTTACGATGGCACAATTTTCAAAGTTTTTTTGAGAAGTTTAAACAGTTGGTAATTAATTAATATGTTTCATTGAATAAAAATAGTAGTTTTTAATAAGTCTTGGAATGAGTAAAAAACTACTCCCTCCTTTTCTTTTTATAAGGAACAATTTGAAAAAAAAAATTGTTCCTTTTTATAAGAAACAATCATTAAATTCATGCTTTATTCATTAAACAATTACATTCCTACCCTTTATCTATTCCAATGTTCTGCATTAATTACAGTAACATATTCCCTATGCATTAATTACACCAAGGTTAGTTTTGGAATAGATTATAAAATTTTAGAATTTTTAATAAAAAGAATATGATTCCTTGGTTTGTGTGTTTTTTCCAAATTGTTCCTTATAAAAAGGAACGGAGGGAGTATAACATTGTAATGTTTATAAAAAAAAGCATTGAAATTCATCATGCAATTAAATTTGTTATCAATTCTCATAGAGTTGTGGCATGTATAGAGATACAAAGAATTACTTTTCAATTAATTTTCAATGCATGCAATTAAGAGAATAGTTAAGATGAACTTCATCCACGTGTGAGAGCAATTTTAGAGGGAATTGGAGGATTAAGGTTTCATTGTGTAGGAAAAGTAGAGTATCGTAAGTCTTGAAAATCAAAGAATTGTAATGAGTGAAAAATTGTAACTTTGGAATACGTATAAAACAAAAATTGAAATTCATAATGTACAATAATTTTGCTGCCTTGAAAATCAAAATATATCATTATGTAGAATTCTTGAAATTTATTGTGTTTTTACCGTGGAAGATGAAAGTTCTGGATGCACATAAAGTGCATCCACGCAGAAAACCATAATATGGATATAAGCGGTTTTCAAAAGTTGCATGAAAAGTTGAAAATATATTTAATTAATGTTACGATGGCATAATTCTCCAAGTTTTTTGAGAAGTTTAAATGGTTGGTAATTTATGTTTCATTGAATAAAAATAATAGTTTTTAATAAGTCTTGAAATGAGTAAAAAATCATAATATTGAAATGTGATAAAAGGAAGTATTGAAATTCATTATGTGATTAAATTTGTTATCATTTCTCATAGAGTTGTGTGCTTGTGGCAAATCTAGAGATTCAAAGAATTATTTTCCAATTAATTTTCAATGCATACAATTAAGAGAATAGTTAAGATGAACTTCATCCACATGTGAGAGAAATTTTAGAGGGAATGGGAGGGATTATGGATTTGGATGAGTTCTTGGAGACTTCCAATAATTGGAAATATGGGATTGGATATCCCTCTCTAAAGTTAACTTTTTGTATTTTTAATGAACCAATTTAGTCACGAAGGATAATTTATACAGTTGATACATTTTTATTGAAATTACATATATCAATAAGAATGTGCGAAGTATGGCGGTAGTTGTTGCTTTTAAGGTACTATTTTGCCAAGGTTTATATTCATAATTATCCATCTTTATTCATGTGACTGATATTTGGTAGATTTATTGTTTTTGGTATGTAATAGTAAGATATCTGTGAACTATTAATATTAAAATTGACGAATTTGATAAAGAAATATTTTTTTTATAATTAAAAAAATTGATATAATATTTTTTTTGGTTTACAAATTGATATAATATTTGATTCAATTGAATTATTTTAATACAATTGTAAATGTTTTAAGTACTGATATTATTCAATAATTCTTAGAAAATATATAATTGACCAACTAATTAAAAAAGTTAGGGTCTGTTTGGTTCAATTGAGAAGGAGGGGAGGGGAGGTGAGGGGAGGGATTTATTATGTTGACAAAATTACCCTCATTTTTTTATTAAAATTCAAAATTACCCTCATTTTATTTTTTTTTTTACAACAAAAAAAATTTAGGTTTTCTACTCATTAGATTTTTTTTTTTGTTATATATCCATTAAAAAAAATTTTGACGTAATATATCCATTATAATTTAATCCTTATTTTGAGTTTATAAGGTTAAGAGTAAAAAAGTAAATTACTTCTCCAAAATTTAAAATATTCCCTCACCTCTCCTCCCCTCCCCTCCAAAAACTTCGAACCAAACGGACCCTTAAAATTTACCATCTCCCATTCTTCTTGTATATAATAACGATTTTAAATTTTTTTGATAAATATTTTGATTATCCGCGTTAGTTTGAATTATTAATATTAGAATTGACAAATTTGATTAAGTTTTTTTTTTGTTTATAATTAAAAAATTGATATAATATTTGATTTCATTGAATTATTTTTATACAATTTGAAGGTTTTAGGTAGTGATATAGTCAATAATTTTCGGTAAAAAAAAGATATAGTCAATAATTCTTAAGAAATTTAAAAAAGTTGAAATCTTCCAACTAATTTAAAAAGATATAGTCAAAAAAGATATAGTCAACCAACTAATTTAAAAAGCTGAAATTTTTAAATTATTAATACAAATAATGATAATTTTTAGATTCTTACGACTCATTTGGTGATAAGAGAATAGAAGATTTCTCTTCCCACCCCCTGTTTTTCTTTTTTACCTCCTCAGTTTCCGTTTATACCCTTAAAAAAATTCGATAAATGCGAACCGAACTTTTAAACAGTTGAAAACACATGTTTATACCCTTAAACAAAAGTTCGGTAAATAAAACCGAACTTTCAGAGGGTAAAATTAGGGGCAAAATTGGATTTGGGGTGGGGGTGAAAAAGAGACATGGAGGGTGGGAAAAGAAATCTTCCAATAAAGTAGGCCCAATATTACTAATTAGGCCCAACATTAACCCTAGTTCATTCATTTGGCTAGTATATATACTTTCTTCTTCTCAACAACAAAATTACACAGCTTCTCTGATTTCCCCTCTCCACCGTGAGCCACCAACATCGGCTAACTTCGGGTCACACACAACCTCCTCTGGTGACCTTTATTTACCCTCTTCTTCTCCTCTATCTTTCTATCATTCAGATTTTAAAAAGGAGTTTGCTTGAAAATTTGTGATTTTTTTAGTTAATTTTTTGACTGATGTGGTCCACCCTTGAACATGCCACAACAACCACTAAACTCCTCTCTTCTTTCTCTACAAAACTCACCCAAAACAAATCACTATCGGAGTAGTTTTTCCGGAGATCATCACGCCGAAAATTGTCCTCACCTTGTCGGGAATTACTTCTAGCTACAACCACTACAGGCATAAAACCGACATACTTCCCATTAGGATCAACTGCGCCGAAAATTTCACTGCAACCCTTATCAGGGTTTGTATTCCAGTTACTTCATTTCTTTCTTCTTCTCATTGTTTCTTCTTCTCTACTTCTATCATACTTGTAAAACAAAGTTAGAGACTTTTAAAGATTTTTTATACTTCATGTCTACTGGCCTTGATTTTTTGTATTTATGATGTTTTTGTTTGTTCTTTCATCTTCAAGTTCTATTTTTTTATTATTTAAAATCTAATTTTGTATCTATCCTTCTTTTTAGATGTTAATATATGCATAAAAAATCTAGATCTGAAATATGTGCAAAAAATCACTACAGACCACCTTTTTGGGCGAATATTAGGCTAAAAATCATCATAAGTATATCGGAAAGAAAGCTAATTTCCTTTTATTTCTATTATCTCATTAATTTATTCATGTTGTGTCCTTTTTTTTTATTCCTTTTTTGAAGATCTGTTTGATTTTTTTTTTTTTGTAGTTTTGGTCTTTTTGGTGCACATTTAAAAAAAAAGAAAACTCTTTGTTGTCAAAAGAATGGTAATCTGAGCAATTTTATTGGTGACCACCTCATACTCCTTACAACTGTCGTAGTTGCCCAGATTTAATTCATCTTATCATATATTCTCTGTAGTTGTCTATAATAAAATAAAACTTTTGCAAAAAAATAAAGTGATGAAGGACAAGGATTAGGAAAATAAATAAATATGAAATTTTGTAATGAGAATGAATTTGAAATAAAAAATTAGTTTCCTTTGCATTGAATTCTAGTCTCAATCATTGTAAGTGTACTCTAATAGCTTTTCAGAAGCAAAAATATTTTAACCGTAAATTTTGCTGAGATGGTAGCTTAAATGGAAACGACAATATTGTATTTGGTAAAACAACTTCCTTTCTGAAGTTAATAGTAGATTAATGGGTAAATGGACATTTACTCCCTGCAAAGTGGACGCGTTTTGTTTTACCATCTGCAAAAAAAAAAGGATTATCCCCCTCAAAATTCCATCATTTTGCCCCCTATAATGTTAGCAAATTTTGTTTTACCCCCTCGTTGGGCATGCAACGTCATTATGTACATGAAAAACACATTACAGGGGGTTGTCAAAAATTTTTTTTTCCAGGGGGTAAAACAAAACACGCTCACTTTACAGAGGGTAAAGGTCCATTTACCCTAGATTAATTTACTGTCTTGTCTGAACAATTTTCTTCTATGTTTAGAGATATTTCAAATTTACCCATCTTTATTTATGTTATTTTTCTCATACTGAACAACTTAATTGATATTTGTTTTTCATTGAAAGAAAAAATAACTTTTTTTAAGGGAATCTGGTGGACCAAGCTCTGAAGATGGGAAAGCAAAAAGAAAGTGGCCTCTTAGTGGTTTAAATAGGTAAACTCCTCCTGCCTTATTTCATGAAAAATAATACACACATTCCTCAACTTTTCCCTCCACTCCAGACCCTCGTAAACTCTTCCATTATTGGAGAAATATTGTTTCCAGACACAATTCAAGCATCAAGACACTCAACATACATCACATTGAGCTGAATGCAAAGGTAATATCATTCTAAAACCTTTTTCATTCCATTACTTACCGTTTTCGTTTCAGTCACGTGAAAATGTGAAAATATTTGTACTGGCCAGGTTCACAAGTTACCTTGCGAACCAAGCAAAGAACCTAAACCTAAGGTTGATTTGAAGTCAAACAAACAACCTAAGGACAATGTGAAGCCAATAAAAGAACCAAAGGTTGTTGCTCCTAAAGTTGATTCTCGCGCACATTCTGTGATTGAGAGAAAGTTTACTACATGAGATGAGATGATGGCATGGATTCGTCATGAAGCACACAAGTTATGATTTGTAGCTGCAAAATTTGATAATGGGGAGAAAATTAGAAAAACATTTGTTGTGTTGGATTTCAAAGAGGTGGTGAATATAGAAAATATGCGCTCAACAATAGAAGATACATTGTTGAAAGCACACACCAACGTAGGATGATGAATCCTCTCTCGAATAAAATGGAAAATAACAAAACACAAAATGAAACTAAGAGTTTCGATGTGTCTAACGATGTTTTGGTTGCGGTTCAAAGGCTTATGGAGCTCAACGACGATTACAATATATAAAAACAATGATGTTAGGAGGGGGAAGAGAATCTCATGTGAATATGTTTATGCAAGACAGAATAAAAAAAGATCAATGAGATTTTTGAACCCAAAAAGATGAAGAAGTATCGGTCTCTTGCAGATATTCGCAGGGTGACAATACCCATTAATCCTAAAACTTTTAGGATTAATGGGTATTGTCACCCTGCGAATATTTGCAAGAGACCGATACTTCTTCATCTTTTTGTGTTCAAAAATCTCATTGATCTTCTTTTTATTTGGTATTCCATCTACACCTTTATATGAGATTATTTTCCCCTCCCCCTCCTAGTATCATTGTTGATATTGTAATCTTCGTTCAGCTCCATAAGCCTCCTAGTATCAATGTTTCATTTTGTATTTTATTATCTGCCATTTTATTTCAGAGAGGGTTCATCATTTTGTGTTGGTGTGTGCTTTCTATACAATCTATCTTTTGTTGTTGAGCGCATATTTCCTATATTCATCTCCTCTTTGACACCCCAACACAACAAACCTCTTTGAACCCCGATCTCTGCATATTACAAACAATATCTTTGCTAACTAAATTATGCTCACAGCGATGCTTCAATTTTTTTACCACTGTGATGAGTTAATATTATTTTATGTAGGGGTGTAATTGGACCGGTTTGGATCGGTTTTGAGTGAATCCAATGTCCGAACCAATGAATCCTCGATTGGTTCGGTTTGGTTCGGTTTTTAGTGTTTTTAAAAAATGAATCCGAACCAAATTCATCGGTTTGGTTCGGTTTGGTTCGGATACTTTAATCGGTTTTTTTCGATGTATTCCATGCTATTATATTTTTTTCGATATATTTTTTTTCACATAAGCTCATCAAATAAAAATTACAATTTTTTTTACATAAGTTCATCAAATACATATACATAATATAACCATATTGAAAACAAATACAAAACACAATTCTTTTCGCTTAAGTTCATCAAATACATAATACAATTATATTGAAATTAAGTTCATCAAATACAAAATAAAACCATATTGAAATTATTCAAGTCTATTCCCACTTAAATTGGAAAAATAATCAAAACAACGCTTGAGAAGTTACTGTTTTGAGGGTTTGAGATGAGAGCAGCAGCATGACGTGAGAATGTTGTTTGTGTAGTGTTGAGAGCAAGTTGAGGATGATGTGATGTAAGATGTGAGCAGCTTAAGGATGAAGGTGAAGTGAGACGAGAGCAGCGTTTCTGAGTTTGTCTTTGCGGCTGTGAGTGTTTCTAAGTTTGTGTTTTTAAATTAGAGTTTTTAAGTGAGACATATTTTATTTTATTTTTTAGAAGTAGTTGGGCCAGTTGTAGTTTTTGATAGATATGAGCTACCTAAAAAAATAATTTAGCATATATACTATATATTGGTTTGGTTCGGTTTGTCCATTGGATTTGAAAATTGGAACCGAGAACCGAACCAAACCACTTCGGTTTTCAATTGGTTCGGTTCGGTTTTTGATCCGAACCATAAAAATCGGTTTTTTTTCGGTTTGGATTGGTTTGGATTATCGGTTCAATTGGATTTGTCCGATCCGCTTACACCCCTAATTTTATGGTTGTTTTATAATATACTTAATTCAACTTTTATGGTGGTTGAAGGATTGTGGTTTGATACGAAGAAGAATAGTAGAGAGAACAAAGAACATGAGATGAATACATTTCTGTTTTGTTTTACTATGCTATTTTAATTTTGTTTTTCTTTATTAAAAATAAATGTTAGTAATAAAAATGCCACATCATCTATTTTATTGTTTTTTAAAAAATAAGTTTTTATTTAAATCGATTTTTTAAAAGATGCCACATCATCTTTTGGTGAAGAAGATGAAAGGGAAATTGGGTATTAAAGAAATAGTAATTGTGCAAGAGAGACACGACATGAATGTTTTTAATCTTACCCATCCATTTCTGATCCAATGGTTATTATTTATTCTCACATGTGATACATATTATATATATATATATATATATATATATATATATATATATATATATATATATATATATATATATATATATATGTTTGCTAATTTAGACCCACCTAAAAACATGAAGGTCTAAATTAGCAAAGTGCATCTTTTCTATTATGAGTCTATGGCTAAAAATATTCTTCTTCCACTATTTCAAAAAAGTTCAAAGTAAAGGAAATTTTGGAATTTTATAAAAAAAACAACAAAAGATGTTTTATCCTTCCTTAAAATTCTCAAACAATATTTTTCTAATAAAAAATCATAAAATTATTTTATAAAAGTGGGTGTAAATTAGAAAATGGGTGCACAATATTTAATAAAATTTACCTAACTAACCCTCAATTTTCTAGTCTAAAATAACTAAAAGTCAAGGGTTTTTTGTCCAAAGTGAAAATGTACACCTTGCTAATTTAGACCTTCATGTTTTTAAGTGGGTCTAAATTAGCAAACCCATATATATATAATATATATATATATATATATATATATATATATATATATATATATATATATATATATATATATATATATATATATATATATATATATATATATATATATAAATTTGCCCAAATGGTAGGAGGTGAAAACACCTTTAACAAACAAAAAAACACTGAGGAAGAGAGAACCAACAATTTAGAAGAGAACCATTTCTTATCGAACTTAATAATAAAGCCACTAGAAGCAGGGACGGATGCACACCGTGCAAATTGGGGTCAGCTGACCCCACATGATATTTTTCTTTTTAACCTATATTTACTGTATAAGTGCTTTTATTTTATGAACTTACTTGTGAAATAATAAAATGCCCCCACATTATAGTTTCATAATTTGCAGTTGCACACACGCCATACAAACTCTATAATTGATGAAACTAATGCAAACTAATTTTGTTGAAACTCTGTCATTTTAATAGTAGGTTAGTTTTTAAATTAGAGTTAAATATGTTAAAAATATGTCAAAATTTTGTCTATTAGGGAATTGGGGAATGAAAACATGTGTTTTTTTTTGGCTTAGTTGTACTTTTTGTCCTTCTATTTTATTAAATTCACGAAAATAGACAATGAATGATCTTTTAAGACGCTAAAAATCACCATTTTAGAGAAGAAAAAATATAGATTGAAACCAAAATTGCAACATATATGAAAATAAAGACAAAAAAGTTTGATTTTAAAATAAAGGGACTATTTTCGTGAGTTTGATAAAAGGGGAGACCAAAAATGCAATTAAACCATTTTTTTATAGGAACAAAAATCAAAATTCGACAATTTTATAGGGAGAAAAACATTTTTTTTTAAGTTGTGATATAATTGACATTGACCCCACTTACCAAAATTTCTGGATCCGTCACTGACTAGAAGAGATCCCTACAAGAGGGGAAACGACAACCCTCAACCATTGAGGAAGAGAGATACAAGAAACCCTAATTTCTAGAGAGAGGAGAGAGCTTGGAGAGAGCTTCTCTCTCTAGCAGCTTTATTATTAAATGTCGACCAATTTAATCTGCCATTTTTTTCTGGCTAAACAGAAGTTTTCAGCTGGATTTCACCTAACTTTTTTTAAAAAATGGGGGAGATGTGCCGGCTTGACCCACATATATGTTTTTTTTACAAAGACCCACTGATGACAGGAATTTCTACGGTATTTTTAGTATTATTATTATTAGTAAAATGACCAAGACAGGCCCAAATACGAAAGAAAACCTACAAACGCAAGAAAAAACATCAAGACATAGTCCAAGATGCAAAAAGACAAGAAAAAACCCAAAAAGTGAAGAAAATCAGCATTTCATCGCAGCACGATGGGAGCTGCTTGTTCGCCAAGAAATCAAGAGCAATAAATCTGAAGGAAATCTTCTCATCGCAGCACGATGCATCATATCGCAGCACTATGACATAACTTAGCGCCCAAGCTGATGAAATGCACTTGATCAGTTATAAAATTGAACTGAATCTTCACATCGCACTGCGATGAGCTTATCGCAGTATGATGCCTTGCTGAGGCCCATTACGAAAACTATAAATAGAGCCTCCCTTTCATTGTTAATATCATTCAGAAATAGTAGAACACTCTCTACTATAAGGAGAGGTTCAGAGGAGCTCTATTGGGCATAGTTTTCTCCCCTTACGGGAAAACTAACTCAGCAAGGTATGATTTCTTTAGGCTTTTGTATTTAGGTTATAATTTCTTTATTGTAATTTAAATATGTAGTCTTTATTATTTATGTCTTAGGTTGTGGTGGAGAAGATGAACTCCCCAATGAATATTTGGAGTCTGAGATTGAGTCTAAGTTATAATAAATGATATTTAGTAATTGTGTTTGTTATTTACTTTCGCGCACTTTAATAAAGTATCTCGTAATGTGGCCGGATAAGCGGGAGCGCCCATAGAATTGATATCAGGTTTTGACTTGATATGGTCCGGAACTCGTAGTAAATAATGCTAGGTGAATAGAGACGGTAACATCCTGAACTAGTCGTGAACTGAGCGGTTAGAGGAGGAATCATGCACTAGGTGTGATCTGAGCACTTAGAAGATGAACAGCCCGAGACTAGGACCTAGAGGTTAATTGGTGAAGGTTATAATGCATGTTTATAAACAACTCACTTAGTAATTAGGGTATGTGACACATCGAGGTTAGACTCTCGTAGGTACCTTAGTTATTAATGTAGGGAAACTTTAATAAACATAGTGTAATAGTAAGGTATTACTACAACAAGGATAATTCACCGCCGAACATAATCTAAGTAACTATGTTATACACCGGTCATGCCAAATATGAAGAAGGGAGAGAGTCCAACCGCCATACCTAGCCTCTATATTTCTTGAATCTATTATATTTATACATTCCGCATTTATATTTCTGCAAAGCATTACGCTATTTTTATAAAACCTTTTCCAAAAACCAAAGCGAATGCAAACTATCACAAACTTAAATAACGCTAGTGAAGCTTCAGCACGATCTCTGTGGATACGAACTCATTTTATACACTATAGTGTGAATTATTACTCGACGACAGACTGATGCACTTGCCAGACCCTAGTCACCCACATACATGTTAAAAACTAGGCTTAATTCACCATTTGGTCCCTTATGTTTATTTTAGGTTTCAATTTGGTCTCTCATGTTTTAAAAGTTTAAATTTGGTCCCTTATGTTTATTTTAGGTTTCAATTTGGTCATTTCCGTCAGTTTTGTCATTAACACCGTTTAATTTGGACACGTGTCCAAGGGTCAAGGTGTCCACGTGTTTGTCCACGTAAGCAACTCGTCTGCCACATGTGACAAAACTGACGGAAATGACCAAATTGAAACTTAAAATAAACATAAATGACCAAATTTAAATTCTTAAAACATAAGGGATCAAATGTTGAATTAAGTCTAAAAACTATGTTTTTGTTCTTTTTTCTATACTTTGAAGTTTGAATGAAAAAATGGAGGAAAAGGTTAAATTAATTGCTTCCTTTTGCAATCTAATTTATTTTGAGACAAGTTTAATGTTGTTGGATTTTTGTTGTTGCTTTATTTTATTTTGATACTTTTTATTGTTGAAGAATGGCATAGATATTGTTGCCAAATTAATTAATAATAGTTTGCAGAAAATAATTTGATTCCATGTTGAATTATTAATCGTTACTATTTATTAGGATATTTGTTTCAAGTTATAATTTTATAGCTTGGAAATAAAATGATACAAAAATGTAGTCTTGTGTTTGTTATAAGTTTATTGAATTTTCTTCCCAGTTATAAAAGATTCTTGAGAAAAAGAACAATTTCCAAAAAAATGTGGGAAAAAATTATCCCCAAACATGGAAATAAATTCATATATAATTAACAACTAACCTTTGTATTATAAAGGTTCTTGGGAGTATTTTTCTAGGAGTATTTAAATGTTAACCAAATTTTTTTTTTTTTAAATACTTAGGGAAAAAATTCACCCTCGTATTTATGGAGAGAATTATTCCTAGAAATAAATTTAGTAAATTTGAAACAAACAACCCCATATGATTTTGAATGGAATGCACTCGGGGGCACTGGCATGATTTTGAATGTCAATGGAAGTAGTATCAGTAATCCTGGTATTTCTGGTTTCAGGGGGCTAATTCGAAACACAAATGGAGTTTGGGTCCATGGCTTCTTTGGCAACCTTGGAGTCACGAACATCCTTCATGCGGAGCTTATGGCGATTTATAAAGGTCTCCTCTTAGTTTGGAAGTTGGATATCAAGGATCTATGGTGCTATTCCGACTCTGAGATGACGATCAAACTCATCACCGAACCTATTGATGGATGGCACCATTATGCAGCCATCCTACACAATATAAAGGACATCCTGAAGAGAGATTGTCAGGTCTTAATCCTTCATACTTTTCGAGAGAACAACGCCTGCACTGACTTCTTAGCTAAACACAGGGCTAATCACATGGATGCTTATTCCTCCATTTCCACCCCTCCTGCTGGATTGAACCTTGCACTACTGGAAGATGCTAGTGGGACTTGGTTTACTAGATAGTTCCTTTTAATTTTTGTTTCTGTTTTTTAGACTTCTTGTACAAAAAAAAAAAAACCATATGATTATGGTTTGTTAATCTTTTGAGTTATTTTATATTATCAATTGTAAATCCATCAATAGAAAAAAAAAGTTTGACGGGCTGACCCGCTTTTCCATCCATACATAAGAACAATAAAGAAAATACGGGTAAATGTGAAATTTTTAAAAAATAGGGTTCTCGTGAGCATAATTCAGTTTGAAGGGACATTGCATATAATATGTATGGATCAAAGTTGGAACCCCGATACTCGTACTTATTCACTTTAAAAGTAAAATTCTAACCACTAGGCTACTGAAAAATAAATAAATAAATAAATAAATAATGAGAAGCAGGAATCTTAAATAGGGGAGGGGTTATTAACATTTTCGAAATAATAAACCCAAGCAGAGGCCCCAGAGAGAAGAAAAGAGATGGGCCTTGATCGACTCAAATGGCCCACAACACAAAGCCGCGCTTTATCCTCTTCTCGTTTTTTTCTCCCTGTAACTGTGTTCTGTTCTATTCTGTTTTATGTGAGCTAAGCTAAGGTTTTGATCCTAAGACGAACACAACGTTTCTGTCTGTACAATGGAAGCTTCTTCGTGTTTTGTTCCATCACCCTCTTTCATTGGATTCAGGTTCCTTCTGTTGTCTTTCTAAATTCCGTATTTTTTTTATTTTATTTTTACTTGATTCTTTGCTTCACTCAATTCTCAACTCCAAAAGACCATTGGGTGAAACATTTACGTGTTCATCATTTTGCATTGATTTCAATTAATCATTTGTATAATTGCTTCATAGTTGAATTTGAAGTAGCAATAATTTCAGTGAGGGATTTTTTTTTTAGCTGGCTTAATTATCATTTTATGAGATTATTAATACATAATATTTAGTTCATGTGTGGAAATGAAGATGATCATTGTAGAAATCCATAGACTATGTTCTAATGTTGGTTCTATTGATTTTAATTTATGTCTGTTTCTCTTTTTTTGAAATTTAGTTTATGTTTGTTCTTGGCTATGAACCATGGACATAGACACGACATGGACACGCTGACACTGATAATAATTTGAGAAAATGACATAATTCAATGCAATCATACGTGTCGGTGTCGTGTCGTGTCGGTATCGGACTGAGACACGCCTAAGCTAAGGAGTGTGCGTGCTTCATAGGTTCTTCCACTGTAACTGATTTGAAAAGTTTGGATATATTATATGATGGATCTGAAGACCAGTATTATCTAAGGCTTTGTCTAATATCCACAAGTGTGACAAGTCTTTCACGACGCACAAGCTTGTTTTCACCATTGGATCAATATGTCACATCACATCTCATTTCATCCAATGGTGAGACAAGTTTGTGCCTGGTGAAAGGACTTGTCTCACTTGTGCACCATAGACTTGGCCATACTCTAATGCATAATTTAGGTGCAAGTCTTAAGCTAAGATACATGTTTAATCTGTAACTGCAGATAATTATTTCTGGTTATCCTTATTGTATTTTAGCTGTGAGGAGTCTTGACATTTTAATGTACGTGTTTGATTGCAATAATTTGTAATGACTTGGTCTAATATATTTTGTTATCTATTCCATATTAGGACGAGCAAAGAGCTTCCACATGTGCTCTCGGTGCACGAGTTCAAAAGAATAATATGCTTCTCGGTTTGTAATCAAAAGCAAAGTTATAATGAAAAGCTTTACATTATACCCATTAGGACCATTTCTCGATTCTGCATTTCAAGATCTTTCGCTAGGTCGTTGGAACTTGGAGGGACAGGAAGGCAAAGTGATGCTTATTCAGGTTATTCAGCTCCTAATGACAATCAGAGGTGCAAATTGGTTCACATGATATCCACTTCTTCCTGCTATTGTTTACGCCTTTTTATTTTGAAGGACTCTTAGATTCTAATGCCTAAAGTTTTTTATCTTCTAAGAAGAAAGTACTTTTGTGTCATTGTTGTAATTTGAAATCTTTTATTCTTGGATTAACAATGTCCATTGACTGTGCATATTCCATATTCAACAGATTCAGCAACTATGAGAAAGAATTGGAAGAATTATTTGGTGAAGTGAAAAAAATGATCAAGATGGGAAAGAAAAATGATGCCATAGACCTGCTTAATGCAAATTACGAAATGGTGAAAGAGCGGCTTAATGCAGGCACTAAAGGCATAGAGGAAGCTGCTATTTTAGACATACTAGCTCTGGGTTACATTGCTGTTGGAGACATGAAATCTGTTGGTTGTCTGTTGAATTTGGTATTTTTTTCCTCCACCCTTGTCTTGTATATTCTCCAGTCATTTTTATTTCTCATGTCAGCGTGCTTTCTATTAGTTCAACTCTCAGAATTCATATCATGTATATAGGTATAGTAATCAATATTCTATGCCTTTTTACGGTATGGTAATAGTACCATATTTTTCTGTAATGAGAATAAAGGAGTCAATTGTTGATTTTATTTCATTTTCTATTATGAGTTAAACAAAGTTGTAATGGTTTATTAACCTTGAATGAATAGATGGTCACCAATAATTTATGCTGTCAATCATGTTTTCATGTTCGAGACTAAAAGCTTCCACCTGTGGTTTCTAACTTTCTATCAGTATCGCATGTTTGATTCTCTTGTATAGAAGTAGTTTCCTTTCTATCTGTCTTGGTATATACTTACCAAACTCATAGTTGCAATGATTACTTGTTCTCTATGATGTGCACTTATATATGTTCTTTAATGGTCAGTTGCAAGAAGTTGTTGATACCTTAAAGGATGATGCACCACATCTAGACTCGATACTTATGCATATGGGAAGTATGTATGCGACGTTGAACAAGTTTGAAGAGTCATATGACATGTATCAAAGGGCTGTCTACAATGTGGAGAAGAATTTTGGTAAGTGCACTCATTCTGTTTGTAATGTTAAATCTTATTTTATTATATATTATTTGCCTGCAATTATTGGTTGTTGGTATGTTGACCAAAAGACTGGTGCTTTTGCTTGACATTTTTCAGTCGGGGGATAGATACCTTAGAGGAAATGATCCGTGTATTGTTGCATTATATTTTTCAAAATTCTGCTATTCTCAGTATAATTCTTCTTTTAGGTAAGGATAGCACTATTCTTGTAACACCCTATTTGGGTATGGCAAAAGCGCTCGGTTCTATTGGAAAAGCAACAAAAGCAATAGAGATATACCAACAGGTAATCACTCTTTTGGAATCAAGTAAAGGTGCTGAAAGTAAGCATTTGGTTGTACCTTTACTTAGTCTTGGAAATCTTTTACTGAAAGAAGGACGAGTCAATGATGCAGAAAGTCATTTTACTAGGTAAACATCCTAATTCTGTTATGTCATTCTATATTTATTGCGCTAATGCTATGCTTTTTTATATGTTAACTCTTATTTATTTTGTTTTTCACTAGGGTTCTAAACATATATACAAAAGTATATGGAGAAAATGATGGAAGAATTGGAATGGCTATGAGTTCCCTAGCCCAAGTGAAGTGTGCTCTAGGTAACTTCATAATTACTGCAGCGATGATTTTGTTCTCTCTTTAAATGCGTTTGAAGTACCTGCTCCGATTTCTTATTTCCTTCTCTTTTTGTGTTATCAAGTTTAGGCACGTATTGATGTGAAAAGTATTTTGCAGGGAAGTCAGATGAAGCGATTGATTTGATCAAACGTGCTCTTAAGGTCATGACGGATTCAAATTACATGTCACCAGACAACAGTATAATGGAAAAGATGAGGGTAGATTTAGCTGAATTACTCCATACTTCTGGAAGGTAATCTTTATAAACTTGGTATTTAAGAATAAAGTCAGACAACTTTAAGTAATTTTTACGAACTGTTTATGTCTTTAGAAAACCTAATGACTTTGTTGTACTACTAAGAATAAGATTCTAAGAAGTACTGATAAGTATTAAGCTATTTGATTGAACCTTGATGAATATGTAACTAAACACTTATTGTGGTTGGTGGTTTCTATTGTTATACTTAAAGAGGACAAGAAGGAAGAGAGATATTAGAGGAGTGCTTATTGATTACAGAGACGTACAAAGGAAAGGAGCATCCCAGCTTAGCCACGCATATGATAAATCTCGCGACTTCGTACACACGGTCAAAGAATTATGCGGAGGCTGAGCATTTGCTGAGAAGAAGTTTGCAAATCATGATAAAGCATAAGGGAACTGATAACCAATCCATCAGCTTCCCTATGTTGCATCTAGCAGTTACACTATACCATTTGAAAAATGACGAAGAAGCTGAGAAGCTCGCCCTGGAGGTTTTACGCATCCGTGAAAAAGCTTTTGGAGTAGATTCTCTTCCTGTCGGTAAATTTCCCCTCCCCTTACTGGCGTCAAGTTTACATGACTTGTTCAGATAATTCCATTTAGTTGCATTTTGCGTTTTTTTTCTTCCTTATGAAACTGACACTTATCGTATATTACGCATGACAGGAGAGGCTTTGGACTGCTTAGTGTCTATTCAAATGAGACTTGGTAAAGATGATAGTGAGTTACTGGAGATGCTTAAAAGGATCCTGAATATCCAAGAGAAAGGATTCGGACATGAGAGTGAGCAAGTTTTGGTTACCCTAAAGAAAATTGTATACTACTTAAATAAGTTAGGGAGAAAAGATGAAAAGCTTCCCCTGCAAAGAAGGTTATCTTTGCTTAGGAAGAAGTATAAGCAGATGGTCCATGATTAAATTTGTAAATGTTATATAATGTTTGTGATATTTGTATCTCTCTTTCATGCATGAGTTGAGGCATTTTGTTCATATGTTTATGTGTATTGTCAATTATGGAGAATGGATACTCTCAATTTTTCTTCTCTCATGTCTTAATGTTATCAATCTCACCGTTGAATAGAAAAAGATGAGATGGATTTTTTAATATAAACAATGACGGTAAAAAAGGTCAATAGGTAAAATGATAATACATGAGATATACGAGAGAATTTTGTTTGAGAGGATTCATTCCCGCTTGAATGACTTTTTTTGTTGTTAATGTTTGTAGTTTGGGCTCCAATTCACACTCCTACTTAACAATTAGAACGAGAGACAAAATGACAATGTTGAAATATGTAAAAGTTTAAAAGAAAATGAATGTAAAAAGTAAAAATTGGTTGAATCAACTGCGGTTGAACTATGTTTGACCAGAATGCAAAATAATCAGGAACAAACCAATCGAAAACAAGTAATCAACCTTGATGAAGTTAATATTAGTAAAAGATATTCTTCAAAGTATTCGTCAACGGGTTATTTGTAATGTAACTAAATTCACTTTTTTTAAAAAGAATGATAAAAAAAAATATACATTAGCATTTTTCTTAGGATTTAATTTGTATGCACCGACAGTGTAAAATAATTTTACACTGTCAACCAATGACAACCATGTATTCCGCCACGTCACCTCACTTTATCTCACTTTCTTCATATGATATGGAAGATTGGTGATTTCTTATTGGATGACCGTGTAAAATTATTTTACACCGTCAGTGCATATCAATTAAACTCATTTTCTTATTATACCGTGTCTAACACCATTTCCTAAATATGTAAAAAAAAAAAAACTTGAATTACACATTTAATTGAGCTTTTTAAACAAGTTGATTAAGCAAAAACATAATTAAATTATTTACACAAACATGTTTTCATGTGTCTAACAAATTTTTTTAACATTATTCTTCAACATTTTTTATTATCATGTTATTTGTAATGTATTTAAATTCAGTTTTTGAAAAAAGAACGATAAAAAAATATATACATTGTTTGCATGCATTTTTCTTATTACACTAAATAATATGTAAAAAATGTCTTGGCATAGATGTAATTTGACAAATTTCAACACTTCTCATAATTTATCAAGACATTATTAGTAGATTATTATTATTATTATTATTATTATATTTTGGACAAAATATTCTCATAATTTATCATAATATGTACTAGATTAGTTTTTCAGTAAAAAAATAATATACTCTATTAATTATGACTTGAGTGTCACCAGCAAGATGTATTTGACTTCATACATGGCTACATGCAAGATGAAGAGAAGTTTTGAAGGAAAAGTATTGCCTCTCTGAAAGTGACTAACGTGCAATGGCATTAATCAATCTAAGCTTCGTTTTCAAAGTACTATGGTACTAGTATAGTATATTATAAGTGCGGTTGGGGTGGCGTTAGACGGAGGGAGTAATCAGCAATGGCAGACATTGTAGAGGAAGATGAATCGGAGAAGGTCGAGCTCGAGATCATCCTCAAAACCTCTCGTCTTCTAGTTCCATCTTTCATCAAGGTGCGTGATTTGAGAAGATTAATTGCAACTTGAGTCGACGATGTGCACATACAACTCAACGATGGAGATTGCTTGAGTTTCCAGATATCCTTTTGATGGTAATTTTCACTCTGAGTCTGAAGGCATGGGTTCTCATAGTTATGTGGTTTATCCTGGCCCCTGTTGCCCATAGATGGGATCTCGGACCTTTATACTTGCAACTGGCTTTTGTCTCATTCTCTTCAATCTGGGAAGACTTCAGAGAGCTTCCAGGAACACTGAATGCCGATCGGTTTGATAGAGATATAAGAGCAGGACAGTTTTGAGCCTTGTCCTCATCTCATCACCATTCAAAAACATTGATGTCTTGTCACATGATGTATATCTGCTTAATCACAAGGAGCTAATTACTGTACTATCCAAAGGAAGAGTTCACTACAGTAACTTCTCAGCAATGTTGTATTTTAGCCAAGCCCAGAAATCAATGATGTAACGTGTTTTCTGTTTAGTTTTGACCTTCCTTCCACTAAACTTTTGCCTGTTTTGTATGTATATTATAGAGGGAATTCTAACATGCAGTCATCAAAATGACTTCACCCAAAAAAGTCAAAATCTAGTGTGGCATAGGCACAAAAATTTCTATGTGCAAATCTCAAATCTAATGGCCAGAAACCAAGCAGCTCATTAGCACAAACTTAGTAGCAAAAATTTGGTAGCTATTTTATGGCAAATAATCCAAGTTCAATAAATAATATGATAGTAAACCGACACGGGAATGAATTCCTAAGAAGTCCATGCGGAAAATTAATTTATCCAATAATCAGCTTTAATCCTAACCTGGCTGATCTCGCTCTATACAAAATTCAAATTAAATGGTTCGAAAAATTACACTATTGGTTTAGAAACTCAGGAAACTTCTATTTAGCTAGAGAATATAAGGAACTAGCTAAAAGCCTTCGGAAAAACCTTCAGTCTATGGCAAGATGACTGAAGAAAGTATAACAAGTGTTCTACAAAAAGTTTTAGATAACTTAAAAAACAAACGTTATATTTAGAAAGCTTACAATCTGAAGAAAGTAAATATAAACCTCATGAAACCTGGAACTTTCATGAAGAAAACTTTGCCTGTTATGAAAAGGATGAATTGCATAGATATCCTCACATTTTTCATACAACAAATCCACAACTCAACAATATAGCATGTATGTTAACCTATATAATAAAAAATTGTTGCTATCAAAATTTTCACCAAAGAATGAATGAATTTCAAGAAGAACAAAAAAGAAATGTAGAAAATATCTGCATTAAATTAGAAGTTCTTCTGGATGAATTATCTCAATTTCTAAAAAAGGGGGAGGATAAGGGAAAACAAATAGAAATCCTAAAAATATCACAAACCCAACCTCAAGAAAAGATTTCTAAACTCGAAGAAACTTCTGAGACCACACAATTAAGAATTAAACCACCATCTAATTACTTTTAGATATGGATAACACAGAAGAAGCCCTCAATAGGCAATTAGAAAATTTAGAAAGACTAATGGTCTCTCTAGATATTAGTGGCAAAAGTCAAGAAACTTATGATAACAAATCGGAAGATAATAATCAGATTATTTATGACTTTAGCTCAGAAGAAGAAGCTAATGAAAATGAGATCGAAAATCCTCATTATGTAAAAATAGAAGAACAAGGAGAAACTTCGGGAACTAAAAGACCTGCAGATTTTGAAAGAGAATTCACTAAACAAAAATTCCAGAAAGTACCTCATTATTATGTACCTTCACAAAACCCATTTCAAGGACAAGGAATTTTAGATATAGACTGCAGTGTTGATGCAGCAAAAGATCTTAGGGATTGGTATAATACAAATAGTGTGTTAATCCAGTTAAACGAAGATCTTAAACATTTAGGAGCAGTTGAAGTTTTCAACTATCTTCAATATAAAACTAGAGGAAATGCTTACAAATACATTTCTACTCTGCCATCAGAAGTTATGGGAGAATTACCTCTAACAGGAGCCTTAGTAGTAGACTGGGTCTATGGTTTACTAATAAAAGAATTCAAAGGATGGAAAAATTCCATTCAATCAAAAATAGCATTTTCTGACCAAAACCTTTGGAAAATCACCAACCTAAAAATCTGCAATATGTGCTATGTAGATAATTTTATTTGTGAATTTCAGGATTATTACTATAATATAGATAATAGTACAAGAATCTCTAGAAACTTGTTAGAACTATTTTATGACAAGTTACCAGAAAAGGTATCGGCTCAAGTTAAGGCATTTTTTACCTCAGCATTAGCAGAAGGAAAGGTAGACGATACTTTAGGAGGAAGAATAACTTCTTTAAAAATTTGGCTTCAAGAAATGTGTAGTCAGAAGATAGCCAAAAGAGAAGCTCAAGTATCCCTTTGTTGTAACAAACTACAAGACAAAATAGGAAACTATGGTTGTAACTTTAGAAAGAAACCTAGAAAAGCAAGAACACAAAAACTTTATAAAAGAAAGAAATTCAAGAAGGTTCCATTTAGAAAATTCAGAAAAGGAGACAAAAGATTCTTTAGGAAAAAACAACCTTACCCTAAGAAGAAAACATGCCCACAGGGTAAAAAATCATGTACATGTTGGCAATGTCATGAAGAAGGTCACTATGCAAATGAGTGTCCTAAGAAGAAGAATCCTAAGAAAAATGTCTTACATGCAATACATGCAATAGGATATGAACCTATAGAATCAGATATAGAATCTGATGAAGAAATTTATGAATACCGCACGGAAACAGATTCAGATGTCGAAGAAGATACTTGGTAAGGGAAATCCAAGCGCTACATTTATTAAAATAGTACTAAAAAATAGAAATCTTTTAGCCTATATAGATACGGGTGCAACTCTTTGTTTTGGGAGAAAATCTATCTCTAGAAATTGGGAAAGATTAGTCAAACCAAAAGAAATAATAGTTGCAGATAAATCAAAACATCAGATATGGTTTAACCTTAGAGATGTATCTATAGAAATTGAAGGGTATAAGTTTTTTATCCCAACAATATACCTCCATGATTCAGGATTAGATCTAATTATAGGAAATAACTTTTTAAAGTTATATGAACCTTTTACTCAAAGAAAGGATACAATATCACTTCAATGGAAGGACTTGGGAAATCCAAAGAATAGCAAAATAGTAACTACCAAAATAGTTACTAGAAATGAGATTTTAAATCTTATTAAGGGAAACCTTAGAGAGTTAAGAATGATATGGGAAGAAAGAAACTTCCATATTAATATAGAAGAAAGATTAGATGAAGTTTGTTCAGATAACCCTCTAGACAGTCTTAAAAACACTAATCATGAACTTATAGTCATTAAACTCAAGAACCCAAATGACGAGATAAATGTTCCAAATAGGATTCCATATTCTATTAGGGATGTTGAAGAATTTCAACAAGAATGTAAAGATCTACTTGATAAGGATCTTATTAGACCCTCATCAAGCCCACATTCTGCACCAGCTTTTTATGTCGAGAATCACGACGAAATAAAAAGAGGCAAAAGAAGAATGGTGATCAATTATAAGAAACTCAACTTAGCAACTGTTGGAGATTCTTATAAATTACCAAGAAAAGATTTTATTCTAGAAAAAATAAAAGGATGCAATTGGTTTTCTTCCTTAGATGCAAAGTCTGGGTATTATCAGCTAAGACTAGCCGAAGAAACAAAACCATTAACAGCTTTTTCATGTCCGCCTCAAAAACATTATGAATGGAATGTTTTGCCTTTTGGACTGAAACAGGCACCATCAATATACCAAAGATTTATGGATAAATCTCTTGAAGGTTTGAATCATATATGTTTGGCATATATAGATGACATACTTATTTTCACAAAAGGAAGTAGGGAACAACATCTTCAAGATATAGAAACTGTTCTTTTAAGAATTAAAGAAAAAGGTATTGTGATTTCAAAAAAGAAATCAAAACTTTTACAAAAAGAAATAGAATACCTTGGTTTGATCCTAAAAGAAAACGGGGAACTGAGTTTAGCACCTCATACCCAAGAAAAAATACAAGCTTTTCCAAATGAACTTTCTGATAGAAAGCAAATCCAAAGATTTCTTGGATGTTTAAATTATATTGCTAACGAAGGATTTTTCAAAAACTTAGCAAAAGAAAGAAAACATTTGCAAAAGAAAATTTCGGAAAAAATCCCATGGTCTTGGACCAAAACTGATTCTGATATTGTTAAAACAATTAAAGAAAAAATTCAAGTTTTGCCTGAACTTTACAATCCGACGAAAGAAGATTTTTTAATTATAGAGACAGATGCATCGCAAACAACCTGGGCAGGTTGTATGAGAGCCTTACCTAATGGTAAAGCAAAACTTTCTCTTAATGAGAAGGGATATAAAATTGAAGAATCTAAGGATCTTCAATCAAAAGAATCTGAAACTTCGAGGGAAGGGACAGATACTATAAAAAGCATTGATTATAGTGCTTCTAAAATCCTGATAAAGGATACTGAAAAATTACATTTATGTAAATATATTTCTGGTACATTTACAGATACAGAATCTAGATACCATATTCAGGAACTAGAAACTCTGGCATGTGTAAAGATATTAGAAAAATGGAAAATTGATTTATTACCATCAAGGTTTCTTCTTCGAACAGACTCTAAATATCTTACAGGATTTTGGAAATATAAAATTAAAGCAGACCATAGACAAGGCAGACTAATAAGATGGCAGATGAAGTTACAACAATTCGAGCCATATATTCAGTACATAAAATCTGAACAAAACAGTTTTGCAGATACACTAACAAGAGAATGGAGCAAGCAATAAAGCTACTTCAAAACAACATAAAGCAGAAGGATGAGCAGCTCGCTGCCATTGATTCTAGAAGAAAAAAGATCTCCGACGAGAGGGGGGAGATGATTACAACACTCAAAAGCTTGCAAAACATGACAACAAGCTTAGACAAAGTTCTCAAAAATGAAGAAAATTGGGACTTGCTAGGACAGCCTTCTGGAAAGTATGATTATTATGTAAAATATACAGCCCCAGAAAATTCAGAAATTCCCATTGAGACAATAACACCCAATGGATGGAAATCAAATGAAGAACAGGAATCCGGATCCTCAGGAACAACTTCAGACAGCAAAAAATCATGGGCTGAAGAAGTTGAGGAAGATGACGAAGCAAGAAAAAATGGTGTACCTACCCTCCAAGAAAGCGTTCTCGTAGATCCTATTGATCAACAGATGGGAAAATATGCAGCATATGTCATCTTCGAAAGACCATTTAAGGGTATCTATCGAAGCTGGGCAATAGCAAAGCAGCACGTTACTGGTAAAAACATAAGGCACAAAGGTTACAAGACTATGGAGGAAGCAGAAATAGCTCTTTATGGATCATACAGAGAAATTGCAACTGCAAAAAACCTTCAAAGATCACCTAAAATGGAATCCAAAAAGAAGCTGTCAATTGACAAAATTCGTCAGCTTGAACATCAGAAAAATTTCCAGATAACTGATCCAACCTACATGGAATTCAGTCTCAGATGGAAATGGTTAAACCACTACAACGAAATATTCACCACCGAATGTTTCTATCCAGTCAACAAGTTCGGCTGCACTAGAGCAATTTTACTCCCAGGTATAGATAGTCAAATCTGTTTATCGTTCTTTCAAAATGGACTAATCAACACCATATACTTGGAAGAGAAACCAGGAAAGGCATTTGGAGAACTTAAATACCTTCCCAAAGAACTTCAAAATTTAACCCAAAAATTCAACAATCTATTTGCAAAAGGAAAAGAGATATTCTTGCAGATAGACTCAACATATCCTTGGTATGATGAAAACACCTTGGAACTAACTACAAAACCACAATACCTCATTAAAATTGGGATCTCAAACAAACAATACCCAACAATGAGCAAGGAGAGCAATGAATGGCATCCTGGTAGCTACATTGCACAAATCAAAAACTTTCATCAAAAAATATCAAGATTATCCTCTCAAAACAACTACAGAATTATTTATGAAGATTCAACAATGATTGTATACAGCGACTCAAGAAAGCCTGCAAAAGAGAAAGATATCAATGCAGTCAAAAATCTTGAAGCAAGAATTGACCAACTCAAGGAAGATCATGAAAAATTACCTAGAGTAATTCAAGAAGAATGCTGTAGAATTTTTTCACAGTATTACAAGGGACACATGTGCAAAAATTGTTCACCAAAATCGTCGGCACAAGAAGACAAAGAAGCTGACAACACAAAGCAACATATCACAATGTAAATGTACAGTGGTATCTTATCACATCTGAGTCAGATGGGAACCACTTAGTGATAAGTTTTGAAATAATGTAAATAACTGTTTGTCGCTTTTCTTTTAGTGCGTATTACTTTATGTTAGTGCATGTTACTTTTCTGAGTGCATGACACTATAGTGTGCTGTCATGGAAAGGGACGTCTTACCTATGCGAGCCCTTCTCCACTATAAATAAGAGCATTTAGCTCATTTGTAAATACAGTTGAAAAATATATGAAACTACTATCTAGTTTTATGAAGAAATATTTCTTCTGTCCTTAGAATCATTTCTAAGAAGTAGCTCTTGAGGTAATACTCTGGAGGAGCTAGATCCTTGAGATAATACTCTGAAAGGACCACTCATACCAACGATATAATCAACAGATTATATCTCAAAAGACAAATATCTTCAAGAATATTCCATTAACATCAAACTGAGAATCCAATCAGGTATGATTATATCTCTTTTAAATTCAAAAGTTACATTTCAATATCATATTATCGGTATGATAAACGAAAAAATAGTTCCAATTTTAATTGATACAGGAGCTGCATGGTCACATGTATCAAAAGAAATTTGTGAAAATTTTGAAATATTATCAGAACCAAGAACTGTTTTAAAATTTGATGGTTCCTTAAAAATTATGTCACAAAGCACTATTATTCGTTTAAAACTCAGAAAATTAGAAGAGTTTCAACTAAAAATACTAATTGATGAACAACCAAATAAATTCTTGTTTGGTATAGATTTTTTAGAACAATTCAAATATTCAATTACCTCTGAATATTTGTTGTTAGATGGTTTTGAACAACCAAGACATAAACTTCATGAAGAAACTATCAAGTCCTTTCTAAAAAATTATCATGACTGAAATTTCTCTTTTAGAAAACAAATCTAGTTATTTTGCTGATGGCATATTAGATCATAAAATAGAAGAAACAGATTTATCCTTAACTGCAGAAGAAAACTTTAAACGAAAGTTTAATAAATTTAAGGAATTTTTCTCAAGAAAAAATATTTTGAAATTTGGAATAATGACTGGAGAAGAAGCAATTCCAATTGACTCTACTTATGGAAATATAGTCGTATCTACTATAGATAGGACACAAATTAGAAGAAGAATTGAAAACCTTTCTGAAAAAGAAAAAACTAAAATTGGTTATATTCACATATCAACTATTCAGATTTTGATTAAAAGTACTTTCATGAAAGGTATTGACTCGCCCCTAGAAATAATTTTAGAGGATTCTAGGATTGTAGATAGAAGACAATCAATAATTGCACAAGGAAAATGCAACTTGAAATATGGAAAAATTAAGTTTGATATAAACTTACAAATGGGGTTATCCCTAAAAGATAAAGATCTAGACCGGTCTATAGTTTTTCACTATAAACTAGAAAACCCAAATCTTATGAAAAAAGGTAACCATCCCTTTACAATCTGCTACAGGATTAATTATGCTCTAAGTAATTCACACCACAGCATAGAATTTACAGGAAAAGATACTATTCATATTGATGAATTATTCACACCACTAGTAACACTAGAATCACCTATATTTAGAAATCCAGCAAGAAATAGTTGTTCTCTAATAGAGGTTGATAAAAATTTGTTTGAAGAAACAGAAGAAAGAACATTATTTAAAAGCCAAAGCCTTAGAATAACACCACCCAAAAGAGATTTTGAAATCTCAGAACAAAAGGAGCTACATAAGCTACAAAGCTCAGTAGTAGGGTTGTCCTTACAGCTCGAAAAATTGGATAAAAGAATCTAGATTTATCTAAGAAATTTATCCATAATTTTCCCAAAAACTCTGGTATCAGAGCATAACTCGATCTTAGAATAAATAAGTTTAAATTTACACCATTGATCTATGAAGGTGTACCATGTATCATAATAAGAAATACACATCATATAATAATGATATAATAATGATTTGGTGGGGACAAAGAAATACTTTAATCCTATTTGACCACGTAAGCCAACTTCACCAAAAAAGTCATAAGGACAACTTCACCATAGAAGCTCCCATATTATAGTACCAATGTATTGATTGATGGCCAAAAAAAAAAAAAAAAGTATATTATAAGTGCAATGAAAAATTTTAATATGAGCACCAGTGGTAATAGGATCAGTTATGAATAACGTTATAACGAATACAAATTTTATAAAATTGATTGGTGGATTTAAAGTTTATATCATATAGATTATCTATGAAATTTTTTAAAAAAATTGAAAATCATTTGATATGTTATTGATATCCATTAAAATTAACGGTTTATGAGTTTTTTTTAAATACCGTTAATTTTGATCTGTCTCAATAACATATCAAATGATTTTCAATTTTTCTAATATTTTTTATGAATGATCTATATGGTATAAAATTTTAATCTAACGATGGATTTTGAAAAATTCGTATTCGTTATAATAGTTTTAATCACTTGTCCACGGTGGACCACTTGTGAAGGTGGTCCACCATAACATTGGCATGAGGGCAACAATTGGAAACAAGAAAATATCAAATTGGTTAGTCACCAAAAAAATAAAAAAAATAAAATAGGTCTTTTATTTTTATCTTATGGGCTTATTTCTAATTATAAAAGTAGAGAAATGATATTTTGACATCTAATTTGAACAACTTTGGGCAACCCTTCACACAAAGCCATTTTATTTTTTTTTCTTATTATTTTAAGTTGTCCCATGAATTATCTAAAAAAAGTAATTGTCCATATAACATTCCTCATAAAAGTAACACCTATTTTATCTTTCTATATTTTCAAAGTTTTTTTTTTTTGGGTTACCTATATATTTTCAATAACAAAACTTTAACAAGTTCCTACTATAGTATCCTAAATTAATATCCAAATCGGATTGAGTTTAACAATAGAAATGAGTCAAATACCTCTCTATTTATTTTTTTCATTTTTCATTTTTATTATTATAATTTTGATAAATTTTTAAATATATATTAATATTTGGACCTACTAAATATTATATGTAAATTTAATAATAATAATAATAATAATAATAATTACAAAAATAGAAAAATAAACAAACCAAGAGAATCTTGATTTAATAGAGATCCTATGCAAAACTAAAAAAATATTAATACCAATGATGAGTTGGTCTGGTGGTGAATGATATTTTTTTTTTTACTAAGATGGTGAATGATATTGAACTTGGTAGAAAGAGAATTACAATTGAATCCATAGACGAAGCTACTCAAGGGTAAGCCCGGGCAGGTGCCCAGGCTTTCGCCAAAATGTTTTGTAATTTTAGGGGTTAGTTTAGGGTAAAATTGAGATTTTTAGGGGTTAGTTTAGGACAAAATTGAGATTTTTTATTAAATACTGAGATAAACTGAAATGTTTAGGGATTAGTTTAGGGCAAAATTGAAATTTTTAAGGGTTATTTTAGAACAAAACTGAGATTTTTATTCAACACTGAGATAAACTGAAATTTTTAGGGATTAATTTAAGAAAAAACTGAGATTTTTTGTAGACAAAATTTTTGCCCAGGCTTAATATAATTGCTGGCTCCGCCACTGGTTCAATCCTTGTAACTGTGATTCAGAGGGATTAAAACCACATGATACTAGAATTGACATCCGTATTAGATTAGACATTCTCGTGGGCCGAATACTGGTAATGAAAAAAAATTAATAAATATCTTAATCTTAATCTTAATATAATAAAACGAGAGTAACTAGAGGCACCCTAAACCCTAACCCTAATATGAATGGTCTAGATTTTGACACGTGAAAAAAAATATTATATAGAATCCTAATAAAATTAAAATAAATATATATATTTACTCATGTCGACAATTATCTGAGTTGCTTAACAACTAATATCTGCGAAAATTGTGCTTGGATTGCTTGGAAATAGCATGAAACAATTTTTTTAAAAGCAATAAACACGGTTTTCTATTTTCAAATGATAGCATGTTATTATCTCTTCTATTCATATTTTCATAAACTCAGTATTTTAGTTTCCAATTTTTTCGTGATCATAGACATGAATTTTAATCATAATTTTATATTATACTTTCAGACGTTATTGAACATGTAGTTGAGAAAGATCGAATCAAGGAAACTTTCAAGAACGGTAAAAATATGCAACTTATTGACCTGACTCTAAAAGATCCAGAGTAAGTGTAATTTATTTTGGGAATATATTCGTTAATTGTATTTTAATATAAATAAATAATATTGAAGGTTATTATATATGGCCAGCATGTGTCTACAGATGAAACAAAATTCATGTCATTAATTCTTTGGAATCAATTTGCAGATCAATTGCAAAAATTTCTTGCAAGCTATATATCAATTATCATCTTCTATAATTGTGATATTGCAACTTGGAAAGACTTCAAAGTTTTATAGTAGAAATTAATCAATTATAGTTACTTATTTTTTTATTAAGAATATGTCCAAAATTATGAGGTTATATTAATATTGATTACAATATTTTAATTTATACATGTAGGTGTATGAGGGTGTCGAATGCCTTTATTTGGAACACAGCTAATTATAAATCGTGATTTGCCTGTTCATACTATATAACTAGGTAAGCATATGTAAAGCTTATATTATCAATTAATTAGCATTTTTACTATTTTTTTTTTACTATTTCTTTGTATGGAGTTGAGGTCTCATTTGTTTCAATTTGTACTTAGAATTGCTGACAAGTAGGGATGGCAACGGGTGCCCACGGGTGCGGGTTTGACACAACCCAAACCCACACCCGAAATATCGGGTGGCACCCGAATCCGAACCCAAACTCTATTCGGGTGGCAAATTGACACCCACGCTCACACCCATTGGGTTCGGGTTTTTCCACCCAAACCCAACCCCGCAGCAAAAACATAAAATTCAACATAATTAACACTTACACTCACACCCGTTGGGTTCAGGTTTTTTCACCCAAAACATTAACACACAAAATTCAACAACATTAATTAATATTGAAACACAAATTTTCACAAGCATTCCAGCAAGGTTCTCAAAGAAATTAAATTACAACTTTTCATCAAGTTTGGTAACATTACAATTAAAATTAAGGTCTTCAACATGGTAACATTATAATTAAAATTAAGTTCTACAATAGTACAATTAAATTACAACTTTCCAAAAGCAACATTGTAACTTATGTAATTTTACACTTATATATACTTAGGGATACTTATGTAATTTCGTGTATAAGCGGGTGTGGTTTTCGGGTTTCGGGTGCGGGTTTGAGTAATCCCAAACCCGCACCCGAAATATCGGGTGTCACCCGAACCCAAACCCAGTCAACTCGGGTTTCACCCGTTGACTCGGGTTCGGGTGCGGGTGGGCCTCGCGGGTTTGGGTTTGGCTGCCATCCCTACTGATAAGAGGTTTAGGTTTTACAAGGTGTTAGTCATACTGTTGGATCACATGTTGGGTGTACCTTCCGCGAATAGTATTTTCACACGATCTGTTATGTGTTGTTGTACCAAGAGTCACGTCGAAAAATGAGTTGAAGATTTTGATCGTTGACGATGCCGATAACATTACAAATATCACTTCAAATGTATCTTTTAAAGAAATTTTAGTTTCTAAACCTATGAATTATATTCTTATAACATATGAATTACTTCTTTTTATATATGTTTATTGTTTGTTCGCCCCCATTGGATTTTTTTTAAATTATGGTCTCTGTGTTATACATAAACGTAGGTGATTAAGAGGTATAATAACATTGATGCATCATTTTTGGTTTGGAAATGCTATATTCTTAATATCATATAATTTAAGTTTATCACATATTATTAATATACATATTATATAATTGAATGAGTGTGCCTTATAAATCCCGTGCTCGAAAGTCTAGTTTTTAGAAAAGTAAAGTTTTGAACTTGTTGACTAATGGTATAGTAGTACTATAATTTTCGATAAATGACTTAATTTTGTTGACAAGATACAACAGAAGAGGGACTACTCCAAAAGCATGTGACAAAGACACGAGACCAAAGGAAAAACTGTTTATGGATCTCGTATGTGTAGTGCGTGCATATGAATGAATCTTTGTTTCATTGTTTCCGTGTAAAATGGGTAACTCCAGATCCTAATTAAGCAAGGTAAGTCTCCTTAATCTCTCTTTGCGTGTGTTTTACCTTTAATAATAATTAATTAATTAATTCAATCTTCAATCAGTTATTAATCGATTATCTTTCTATGTAATCTCATCATCGCATGAATCAATCATGGTGCCGATGTTTGTTTCTTTGAACCTCGAGAACAACAACCTTTGTCAATTCTACTATTTTCACATTTTTCTCCCAAACACAGTTCTTATTTACACTAATAATCTCCTTTTTCTTCAATTTTGCAGTTACTTTTAGGTATTATTAATCAAGCTCTGCCGGCAATACAATTTCTCAAAGTTTGACTTCTCTGCTCTTTCATTCTATCATATTATTAGTATCATTCATTCACATCACATGCTGATTCATCGTCGATTTGCATCTCATTGTGTTCTTGATCTTGTTTTGAGTTAGTTGATTGATTTCTTACTGATTCACCAGATGCTGCTGGATCCGTAGAAATTAGAATCTGAAGACCGATAAATAATGGCTGATTTTCGGATACCGAAAAAATTAGTATCTGATTGGGAACCTCGCAATTTAATTCATGATCAAATTTGGACTGATTCCGTTCGCAGGCCGCATAATCTAGATTCTGATAAGCTACCGGATATGAAATGGTGGTTGCATGTGAAAAGCAACTTGGAGTGTGAACCAAATTATTTCTGCAAGACTGAGGAGATTGGTGCCTTTTATGCTGAATTTGTTGATGGTGATGTTAAGAATGGGGAAGATCAGTCTATTGTTGACTTTGATGATCTTTCTTATATTGGAAGTGATGATTTATCGGTAGATCAGCAACCACGGCATGTCTCTCCTACGCGTGTGAAAAACAACAATACCAGAATGTTGAAAGTTGAAGCTTTGGTAAACAATGATTTACATTTTACTCCCAAGAAGAAAGATCGGAAAGAATTTGGATTTTCAGATGGTCGTTTTATGGACAGTGATGTTTCTGATTTCTCCGTGTCTGAGAAAACGGCATCACATTTGATGGGAAATGAGAAACCTGGGCCTTGGTGGCGCACTGCTGGAAAAGATGAGTTGGCTTCCTTTGTTGCTCAGAAATCTGTTGAGTGTGTTGAAAATTGTGATCTCCCTCATCCTCAGTCTAAGCATTTTCGGCAGATATTCTCAAAGGGTGTTGTTAATGATAAGATTCCACCAACGTCTTTAAACCAGAAAGCTGAAACTGGTTCTTCCAATGCCGATGGTTATACATCTGGAACAACACCGTCGTCTTTTCAGGATTTAAACAGTCATTTCAGGTAATGCTGCACTGAGATTCATTGCTTTTTTTTTTTATTTACTTTTTATCTAGTATATGCCTCCAAGCAAGTCAATTGTGAAGTTTTTTTATTTACTGTTTTATAGCTTAGTGCTAATGTTACTGTCCATTGTTCCATAATTACTAATGTTGCTATTTTGAATGGGTTTCAAAGTTGATTTTAAATTACTTATACCTTGGAGTACTAGGGTAGGGTGGTTATGATGGTTCTTCCTATCACTTTGCCAACTGCAATGTGTTTGGTTCCCATGATAGGAGAAAGTTGTCATAAATTCAGACTATGCCCCCATCAAGTAGGATCCTGGACCACTTCACTCATGATCCATCCTGGATATGGATAATTTGTGGGGTCACTAAATTAATTTTCTTGGACTTCTTTGTTCGACAGACTTGTGGCTCCGACCACTTGCACTTACCGATTTTGTACAAGTAGTTTGTTTTGGTTATCTATCTCTTGCTAACTGAGAGTGTGAGGATGTTTGTATGCATGTATACAGCTACTAACATGTGCAGAATATCAAACAAGTTGTGAGTTTAATTTTTAAAAATTGTGAATTTGTCTAAAGTTTAAAAAATACATTCCCCCATTATCTTCTCAAGATATGCTAAAATTCCTTGATTGGTATGTTTTTCCTTCTTACTTTGGCATTCCATTAAATCCCCCCATAAGATATGCTTAGTGATGGGCATGCACTAACTAACCTTTAACCATTGTTCTCCAACATCACACAGGTGTGTTGACAGTTGACAGTTGACACTTGATGTTTGATTATGTTTTGTTTTAAGTTGCACTGATGCTACTGGTGTTTGGAAATTGAACAACATAAAGACGTTTTAAGATTTATTGAATTCCTGACTTATCCCACAATATGTGCTAGTCATATTTCAATTCGAAAGAAAAATGAACCCAATTAATACAATTCATAGTAAGTTTTGGTCTATGATTTGGAATTTAGGTCTTCCGAATCACTATTTGAATATATGTTTCATAATCATGATTTGCAGCCACACAGTAAGTTCGAATTTAGAATGCATGTCAAACATTGATGACATTTGATAGGCTCGTGTCATATAGACAGAATCAGTTAGAAGGAGAAGAAGCATAACATAATATAATAACTTCTGTCTAATCACACACTAACTGCTTCCTAATAACGTAATAACGGTACTAATAAGTGGTCTAACTTAATGTTTTACAACTTTAACTGTTCAATAGAAATTTCATGATTATGCTAAATTAAATTTATCGTCACACTATGCTGCTCTAAATTTTCAGTTCCAGCAAGAGCAAAGATTCTGGTTCAAGCAACAAAGATTGTCAAATCGATCCTGAGAATAGCAGCATTACTGAGCTGTTGGAAGCATTATGTCATTCTCAAACAAGAGCGAGAGAGGCCGAGAAAGCAGCACAAGAAGCCTACAACGAGAAGGAGCATATCGTCAGTCTTTTCTTTAAACAAGCTTCTCAACTCTTTGCATACAAGCAATGGTTCTACATGCTGCAGCTCGAGAACCTCTGTGTCTTCAACTCAGAAACAAAAACCAGCCATTGCTGAATCTCTTTCCACACAGGGAAACGCAGCCTAAGAAAAATCGCGGCAGACCTGAAAAGAGAAAGATTAGTAGTAACAAAAAATGTGGGATTGGAAAATGCGTTGCTGCGTTGGCAGTTGGTTTAAGCCTTGCTGGTGCAGGTTTGCTTCTTGGTTGGACCATGGGATGGATGTTTCCTTCGTTGTAAATAATGGCATCTTGATTCGAGACATTGACTAATGTTGTTTGAGGGCTTCTGCAATGCTCTTCTGGAGTTTAAGTTCTGTTATGTTGATATGATTCAAAACATGTACATATGATGTTATCCATTGGTTCCATTTCCATCATTTGTAAATATTCCTTGTTCGTTAAGACTCATTAGTGTAGAAAATGTGTGCAATGTTGCCAATTGCCATGCAAGGCTTTGTATATATGCATGTTTATTTGATTATTTACTGCCTCAACAAAATCTTTGCTTTGAAATTTTTCCATTATCTGGGAAATTTCTATTTTTACTTGGTTTGGAAAATAGGTTGGAATATATGATATGAAATATGAACTTTCCAACACTAAACCAGCAATTTACCAGCAGGTTTTTGGTTCAGTTCCATGACTGCACAAAGTGATGTAACCTTATTTTAGAGAAAAATAAATCTTGTGTTGCATGTTGATTGATTTATTTAGAAAGAAAATGATGGTAGGTTTTGAGTAGTTGGCTATAGTTTATGACTTTGGCTAATAAATTGATGCACATCAGTTTTAGGTGGGAGAAATAATTGGAATTGAAAGGACATGGTGAGAGTGATAATGTTAATACGGATGAAAATTAATGAAAAATACCATTAAATACACATTTAACATTACAGAAATTCAGAGTTGGTAAAAAAGGAATAGAAATGGAGCCAAATTTACTTTGATTATATAACTAACATGATCCACTTTTAAAATGATTCTTGAACCATTACACATAATAATTTTGTGAGCTTGCAATAGTAAAATACTGGAAAATAACAATTATATTATACAGTTCAGATGAAATGATGAAGTGCAACCTATCAAACAAAAATGGACTTGTTTTCAAGATTCCATGACACCTTTTGCCATGCTTTCTATAGTTCTATGGTATCAATACTCGTCCAAGTATGTATAAAGTGTGTCGTCCTTCTTAGACTTGCGTCGGCTTAACAAGGCCTTCAGTAGACGTTTACTTTTACTCGGGTACTGTTCTACATCTTTTCCGTTGTCTCTTTCAGCAGATAGTCGCATTGAAGCTGATTTGCGTGGCTCCGAAGGGTACTGGTGGGAACATAAATGAAGATGCAGTTAAATAAAGTATATACAGAATTCATTGACAATGTGTTGAGTAGCATACAACCATGATTTATGTAACTCACCCTTTGTTTTGCATTAGAAGGATTTGGTGTGATTGGTCTACTTGGCTTTGGAGTAGTTGGTCTACTTGGCTTTGGAGTAGTTGGTCTACTCGGTTTCGGTGTTGTAGGCCTACTTGACCGAGAACCAGTACGTAGAAGCGGGAACCGGTATGGTGAAACTGACCGTTTTTCTTCAATACATGTAAAAAAGATTGTAAGTTTAAATAGAAATGACCAAATCAATGAAATTTTGAAATATCATGTCATAGTATGTTGAAAAACCTAAATCTTTTCTTGACAAGCTTGAAGTGAACGAAAAGGGTCCAGGTCTCTGAGGTTGTACAGAAGGTGACGGGGAACGCCCTTTACTGCATCAAATCAAATTAAATAATAAATTGAAGATCCTCATTGTATCAATGACCAAATTAATCCCATAACATGCTGCATTTATAGTAGTTACCTTGTTGTAGATGTTGGCGTTTCTCTAATTGTGGCTCGAACAGCTTTAGGATACAAACAGAATAAACACGCATCAGATTTTCTATAGTAGAGTCTCTTAGATAAGCGAAATCCCAATATTAGGGAGTAAAAAGTAATACCATTCTTAAAGTGAGGCCATTCTTCTTCGTCATCAAGGCTGCATCCTTCGTATTTTGACTTCGTGCGATTGGCGCCAATCATGGTCTCCCCAACTGAAATTGTGCAAGGAGTGTGTTCATTTAACAACAAATCCATAATTCTACCAATAATAATAGTAGTGAGAGAAAATGTTATACTTGCCTGGCAAGATATAACGCTTGTGATATTTTGGAGTACTGATCACTGATGATTGTTGGGTAAGCCCCCCGTGACCCATATACCCTTGGTAAGTCCTCATTCTCTGATGTACCACATTAAGGAAAAACATTGTTAGAGATCTTCATAAGATTTATCTTCCGTGTGATAATACATAAAATTCGAACTTAACAACATCAAGAAGGATCACATGCGAAATTATGCTTTGAATTGAATGAGCCAAGTAAATATCTTCATAATGTATTAAACAACCACACAAATAACAGGGTATTGTCGAAACAAGCCTTTATTCAAAATCAATAAATAAGGATCACACTTTCGTTGATCTTTCATACTTTTGTAGATACAGTTTTTGAAAGTGATGTTCGCCTAAAATCTAAGTAATAAATCAATATCACTGACGCTCTAAGTTGTTATTGTACTGGCTAACTAATGAACATTAATTTAGTTTATCGATATTATCAAGTTCATTTAGTAATACTATAATACTTCCATAAGATCGATCAGGCAGCATAAAACAAGAATGTATTCTCATGACAAGACCTAAAAGATGTTATGTGGCTGCAAAACTCTCGCTATCTATTCCTTCTTTTGTCTATTTTTTTATAACTAAATAAATGCAAAGATCTTCGATAAGTATATAATGCATAGAACTCTAAGTTCTCTTTAATGAATACAACACTAAGCAGTAAAAAGAATTAGATACATTGATGTTTTGTAAATGTTTTGGTGTATATCAGTGGAAAAGGAGCTAGACATTAAATGCTTTTTCAGTGTACCTTTAAAATATAAGTTCCCAATACCTAAAGCAACAACAATATTTATTTCTATCTCAAGAAGTAAATGTTGCCTAAAGGTAATCTTAGCGATTACTTTCAGTGTTGATTTACTGGACTTTATGCGGAGGTGATCGATTATACCTGTTCAATACAAGATACACGTAGCTCGGCTCCAGAAACTTCAACAACCTTCTCATCCAACAAGTCATTCACTTTAAAGGTCACAGAACCTAAATGGTCCACTGTATTTACAAGAGCTTTGATGGCATAATCCTTCAGTGTTTCTACCACTCTGAAAAGATAAGATAGAATGAAAAACGACAAGGCATAGAAATAAACATATACCAGCTTCAGCATAGAAACTTACATCTGTTTTTGGTCATCGTTGGTGTACGAGAGTTCAAAATATTCAGCTGCTGAATATAACTGTGTTCTCAGATTTTTCAAATCCTATGACAAAAGATGAAAAGTTTAAAACAATTAGCAAAACACTAACTCTATTCTACTCTGAATTAAAGCAACATATGCATTAGGCAATGATCTTAACAGTGAAATCAAGGGACTGCGTCCATCGAGTTATATCCCAAAAAGTAGCAAAACATATGTACCTTAAGGCTATCATCAAATAGCAAACTCTGCTGCATATAAACCTCATCGAAATTGGAAGCATCTTGAGATAAAGGCGGTGTTGAAGAAGTTGTGACCTTCCCCATGAATGAAAGTAAAGGAAAAAGGACCACCTTATGAACCAAAACAAAAACTTAAGAAGGCGACGACAAAGAGAAATAGATCAAAACCAAATCAACAACACTACCCTTTAAACCAAGTTTGTGTAAACAAAAAGCCCTAAATACAAAATATACAATTCACAACAATTGAAGCTAAGAAAGAAGCTGAAAAAAAGAAGGGGACAACCTCATCTCTAACAAATTATAAAAATACCAAAAGCTGATTATGTTACAAAAGAATAGCTGTAACAAACAACATATAATGCTTTAACAAAAAACAAAAATCAAGTGCAGCATATTAAAAATTTATAACTAAAAAACAGACACACTACATCTTTGAGACAATTCTGCAACTATAACAGACAAAAAGTTAAACTAAACAGCATAATTCCATCATTGTTTTTTCCCTAAATCTTCACCAACACAACACTCACATTTTATTAAATTTTTCCTCAAAAGTAAACCCGACCCAATCCTTAAAAACATGAAAAGTTACAAAATTTAAAACAACATGTATAAATAAACAAGGAATCATAAACTGGGGTGAGTGAAGTTTGTTTGTTACATCATCAATTACCTTTTTTTTCCACTAAAAGTGACACCAACAAGGTTTTGACTTGAAGCAGTTAATAATGAAAGAAAAACAAGTAGAGGGTTTTGAAGAAACAGAAACCAATAAGTGTGGAAGGTGAAAGTGAGAAAGCAAATGTCAAAGAAACACGCTTTGAGATTGAGCAGTGACTATAAAACGGTTAGGTGTTTCGGTTTTTGACTAAAAAAAAACAAATGAAAGAGACAACATAAAATAAATCAAAATTTTCAAACATGTACAGTTGGAGAGAGTAGAAAGAGGGGCCAGAAAGAGGAGAGCACGTTGGAATCAATGAACATGAATATTGGATGAGGAATTAGGAAAGTAATTATTTTGAATTTATTATTAATTATTTTATGTTTTTTGTCAACAATAAAAAATGAAAATAAAACAGAGAAGAAGTGTGAATAATATATGAATGAATTGTGTGCTTTGGGAAACAGAAACTGTGTGTGGTGGTGGCTGGAACTTGAAGGACAGGCCCACCTCTAATGAATTGGTTCATTTTTTTATATTTTTTTTTATGTTTTTACCGGCTCGGAACCGGAAAAAACAGGTAAACCGACCTGTTTAAACGGTTCGGTGGTTCAGTTTGTTTTATTTTTTTATAAGTTTAAAACTTTTTAATATTGAGTCAGTATTCTAATTAAGGTAAAAAAACTAAGAGTTAATATTCTAATTTGTGTGATGGTAAGGAAATAAGCAAAACTTCCTAATATATTATAATTATCATCAATACAATAAATAACAAATAGTTTGACTTGAATGAACAATATTCTAATTAAGGTAGCAAAAATTCCTAATATATTACAATTATCATCAATAAATATTCTCACTTGAAAGATCAGTATTCACCACAATTTCTTTTCTACTATTTTGTAATTTCTAATTTGGTTTGAATTAAAAAAATTATGTCTAATGTATTAAAGTATTAATTTTATATTGACTTTATGACATTTCATTTTTTTAATATGTGAAATTAAGGAATATTAAGTCATTATTTATTTATATTTATATATTAATTAAAATATATATTTAATTAAAAACGGTCTGACCCGGTCAAACCCCGGTCTGACCACTTGAACCTTGAACCGATAAGCTCACCGGTCCGATGACCGATCCGGTTCTGACAACCTTGCCTTCTAGTATGGGTAGGGGTGGATATCCGTCGGTTATGGGTGGGTTCGGGTCCAAAATGCCAAATTTGATTCAATTCGTGGGTGGGTTCAGTTATGCGGCTTAATCGGATAAAGCGGTTGAGTTCGTTCTGTTTGAGCCAATAATGAGCCAACATAGATTTTTTATATCCAATAAATTTTTTCAATTTTTTTAATAATAAGAAAATCTCGGCATAAAACTTCAAGTAATAATTATGGATATTTACTTGTGAGAACATACAAAGCTAAGTTGCTTAAAAAAAGTCTAAATACATATATCGTTCATGATTCATACATGTAATTAAGTTGGTTTATAATCTAAATACATCATTTGATCACACCCGTAAGATCAAACATATATATTGCATTTCTATGTCTTAATATGAAAGTAGAAAGGCGTTGTGGTTCAAGTTTTTAAAGTGTATATATATATGGGGAGAAATCAAATTACACCGGTGTAACATTTGAGTAATGTTACACCGCTTAATAACGCATTAACGAATACAAATTTTACAAAATCCACCGTTGGATTGAAAGTTTATAACATGTAGATCATTCATGTTAAATTTTATAAAAATCTAAAATCGTTTTATATGTTTTTAAGACCAATCAAGATTAACGGTATTCAATAAAAACGCATAAACCGTTAATCTTTATGTGTCTCAAAAACATGCCAAACGATTTTAGATTTTTGTAAAACTGAACATAGATGATCTATACGATATAAACTTTCAATCCAACGGTGGATTTTGTAAAATTTGAATTCGTTAAAGCGGTATTGAGCGGTGTAACATTACTCAAATGTTACACCGGTGTAATTTGATCTCTCCCCTATATATATATATATAACAGTATGGTTATCTCTTATGCGGGAAAAATATACTTGTGGTAGAAAAATAAATAAATAAACATAATGGAAATTAATATGGATTGAGCTTGGTCGGTTTCAGATTTCGTTGGATCTAAAAAATGAATCCGAGTTCGTCCATTCCTATCCATTAAAACCCGATCTTTTTCATCCGGTTAACCCGTAACCCGACCCACTACCATCCACCAATCAAATTCTTTTTCGGTTTCGTCGGATTCGGGTCGATTCGGTAATTTCTGTCTGCCCCTAAATATGGGTGAGTGTCATAGGTCTCTCATAATGGATAGGACAAACACCTGTTACCTATTCACTTGCATAATTTCTGTGAAGGCGACTCTATTAAAAAAAAAAAAACTATGCATTTGATATACTAAAAAATAAATGATTGACTATGTAAATTTCAAATATAATGTGTTTGATTTTATAACTATTTCTGAGACTGGATAAATTGGGAGCTAAAGGACTTGGCAATCAATATTTTTTTTATTTTTGATATACACCGGACAACTTTTTATCCTTTGGATAAATTGTCAAAAATATCAAAATAGTATTTTGTCCAAAAAAAAATCATACAAAGACAAATTTTATTCAAAACATTAAACTATGTTTTGTGTTGTTCTGTCCAATATTATTCTGTCCACTATCTGCATTTTGCAGATCAAACTGACAGGATAAAGATTTACTTGATATATATTTTCGGGATATTGATTGCCCTCCCCGTAGATACTAGTTCTATTCAACCGTTGTAAGTTTGGATATTAACTTGTTGTAAGAAAAGAAAGTTAACTCATGTATTTATTTAATTTTTTAATTATAAGAAAATGAGATATGCATTGACAGTGTAAAATATACTATGATTCAATATCAATTCTATAAATCAGCTTAGTACACTCCACCTTTGTAATATAATAATGCGAAAGAATAATCGATTTCTATTGAACATTAATGTAAAACCGTTTTACGCTGATATTGTATAGCATGTCCATTAAATTCTTTGATTATTTATTTTCTTAAATTTTGGAACGGCGTGTTTGATTTTTCAATAAAGAGCAAGTGGAAGACACACAAACATAAGGTTTTACTGTTTTACCTTTACGGAGTTTCTGTTTCTGACTTGTTGTATTTGTCAAGTTGTGACGGGAATGATTGCAAAAATATAATTAAATCATTCCACATGCAAACTTCAATTTTTTATTTTCAAATGAATACAACTAATCAATGTGACTCAAGCTTCAGCAGAAGAATCTTCGCATTCTTAATTTGAATTTTTATAGTACTTCAGATGTTAGTACTAGTACCTCTCAACTCAACTCAACTCAACTCAAGTCTCAACTTAGTTTGATCAGAAAAATATAATCAACAAAAATTTGTTTTTTAAAGTTAAAAATTTATTCCATAAAAAAAATGTTAAAAATTTATTGAATAAAAACATATAGATCATGGGACATAAACCAGTATGTTACTTAGAAGTTAGAACTTAGAAGGAGACGGCGTCCGATTTAATAATTATAATATTTTTATGAAAAATGTTAACCAGTGCTTCAGGGTACTAGTTAAAGAAGCAAATATAGTAAAATTTTCTTAAAAATTATGTAGTCAACCTTTAAAAAATGAAAAATACTTAACTAATGTCCCGTGGCATTAGTTAGCATGACCCTATTTTTATTAATTGAATTAAAATTGGAATTCCTCTATTTTGTTACACTACAACAAAACTGCCCTGGAGCGTCGGCCAAAATGAAACGCTAAATGGCAAAAAACAGACGCTAATTGTGTTTAGCGTCAGCTTAGCGTCCATGTCGTGGTAGACGCTTAATTGCCTGAAGCTAGCAGTAGCTTCCAGCAGACGCTATAGATAGCGTCTGTTTATGTTGAAGCTAAACCGAAGCTGTAATCTTATGTACAGGCAGACACTATTAGCTTCCGTTTATTGGTGACGCTATATATGTCATTTTGTTTTCTTCAATGTCGTCTGTAGAGTCCGCTTAGCAGACGCTAGATATAGCGTCTGCTCATAATAGATGCTATATATCAGTTTGTTTAATACATAGCGTCAGCTACAGCAGACGTTTCTTATTTTTATTTTTCTTTTATATATTTCTTCCTAGAAAGGCTCATGTCCTATATTATTGAAAATACATCAAAAAACTCAACCATAATTGCTCACAACAAAAAAATTTCTACACATACTCTTTCTTTTTTGACATAAATAAAAGCTTCTCATTCATTGATAGAAAATGGATTCCTTACAAGTAATGAGTGAAACAAGACGGAACATTTCCAATCCAACATGTAGCACCTACATTCCTAGCTACACCAACTAAAACAAGTGCAATATTCTAATTACATCGTCTAACATAAATTACAGAAAGTTTCGCCTAACATAAATCCAAACACTCTAACATTATAAGATCAAGTTCAGCTAACTTCAAATTGCCATAGAGGCAGTGGAGAACAACTTCAACATCTATTTCAAGAATAAGCTTGCCGTACCTTTGATTTTTTGCCCAATCCCCACCTGAATTTCATTGCCTCTGCCAATATACTCATTAAAATCATTAAAACCAAAGATAAAAGATTCAATTATACTAAATTAGCATGAAGCAAGACATTTTGGTGCAAGTGCTGAAATTTAAAGCATATGTTTTTGGTGCAAGCTAGTGATAGTTTTACATGGTATGTTTTAAAAACATTTTGATATGGACATAACACATTTCCAGGCCCCTAAATATCCACTTAAACTTAAATCTCAGCAATAGAAACAATGTTAGCTAATGAGGTAAATGAGAAAAGTTAATTGATGCAACTTATACATGTGAATAAGTACTATCACTTTGTTGATCAAATTATTAAAATTCAGTAAGCTAATCATCCACAAATTCTAATAACATAATAATGATATCATGCATGATAATTTTGAATAAAATCCTGGAGCATGAATGCCTCAATTATGATAGTCAGAAGCTGACATTTTAGGACTGTCAATAAACACACAAAATGAAGTTGACATTTTTAAGGAAATATAACCTTTCATTCCTTTAAACTATTATGAAGGTAAACAATAATGATGACAAGGATAGAAAAATGCACTTTGTTTTTCTCTACCGTGGCTTGAGCAATAGCCAATAATCAAGTCATGCAACCAAATAATTAAAAAAGTAGGCAAACGAAAAAGATAAACATGAGATAATAATAAATTAATAAAAATTTAATCATCGAGTTTAGACATTAGCAGCATGAGAGTATGATACACACACACACACAAATACCAACTGAACATTAACGTCTTTGCAGCTCCCAAATCAAAAAGTTGAGTTCATAGTTTAGAATGAAAAATCATTGTTTATTCACTTATGCACATATTTAATAGGTGTCATTGTTTCAGAAAATAAAATAAAATAGGTGTCATGTTCAGCTTCAACAAAATTTCAAGTATATGTGCAAATTAAGATAGCAGAAATGTTATAGGAACTCAACTAAATTAAATTTTAATTATTCTTACATTTTTATAGCAATTTTTCAAAAACAAAAAATCAATTAAAACAATTAAGAAACAACCATATATTTTTGGATATGGATACAATAGAAAAGTTGCTCCTCTTTGCCCCCTATATTGCTCTTAGGCCCCCGGTTCTGGCCAAATTATTCCAAAGAGTATTTTGCGAAATTAACTAATTTTGAAATGTATATTAGGTGTTTTTGGATCGTATATTTCAAACTTGTTTTTATTTCGGATCGTATATTAGGTGTTTCTGGATCGTATATTTCAAATCTGTTTTTATTTTGGATTGTAACTTTCAAACTATTTTGGGTATAAAATCAAGGATATTTTTAGGTTTCTGGAGGCGTATGAGCACTACTAAGAGCCTAAAGAGCAATTTTCATACAATAGCACTAGGCCCAATAAGAATCGGGTTCCCTCTCAGGCCATTTGGCCAATTCATGAGCAAACTTTGAATTATTAATAATTTATGAGAGCTTCTTTTCGCACCCTCGTGTCACTCACACACTCCCCGACCTTCCCAAATTACCCCTTCTCAAATTTTTATCCCCTTCAACTTATAAGGCAGTAATACTATGAATTTTTTTTTGACTAAAATTAAAGATATTCATTCATTCAAATTGACGGAGTACATCGATGCAATACAGATTCAATTTGGCTAAAAACAAAAGGGATAAATCTGCGAACAAACTCACAGTATCCGTGTTAATAGCATAAAACGGCAAATTGCATATGCCTACAAATATGACTATATTAAAGTCTCCGGAATAATCATGTCTCCGGATCTGTAGCGTTGATGGCACCAAAGTCGACACTGATTGGATCTGCACTGGATCAAAACTAATCTTCAACCTGAAAACAAATGAACACCGCACAAGACGGGATAACAAAATACTCCGCACAAAGACGGGACAACAAAGATCAAAACAAACAAATATGTGAAAATCACTTATTTAAATGAAAAGACAATTAAAAACAATTCAGAGGGGTGATTTTGGGTCAAAAATCGACCCTAAAACCACCCTTCCTTGATGGATGAAGAAAAATGAAGAAACTAGGTTAATGGAAGGAGTAGAGCGGCGCAAGGGTGAGGAACTAGGTTAATACTATGAATTAAATTGTATTAATATTGAGATAACATGTACATATATATATACATATAGTAAAATTGACTTTAATCTTGTAATTATTTAGAGAATATTGTAATTATTATGTAGATAACAAATAGTCACAGCCAACTATAATACAGTCACATTCGATTATATTATTATTGTCATTATAGAATTGAGATCAATCCTCCTCAATTATATGATCTTTTGCATTTATAAAAAAAATAGATGATCTTTTACATCATTTCTAGAAACTTCTCACGAGAAATGGTTAACAATTTTTAGTAAGATTTTGAATGGTCAATAAATGGAGTTTAATATTACATTTAATACTACATTGTCAACAAAAAAAAATACTACTTTAATTTGCATGATCTGCTCAAATCAAGGTTGTCAGAACCGGACCGGTCATCGAACCGGTGAGCTTACCGGTTCAAGGTTCAAATGATCGGACCGGAGCCCGACCGGGTAGGACCGTTTTTAATTAAATATATATTAAATATAAATTTTAATTAATATATAAATAAAAATAAATAAATAATGACTTAATATTTATTAGTTTCACATATTAAAAAGATGAAATGTCATAAAGTTAATATAAAATAAAAATTTTAATACATTAAACATAATTTTTTTAATTTAAACCAAATTAGAAATTAAAAATTACAAAATATTAGAAAAAAAATTTGTGGTGAATACTGATCATTCAAGTGAGAATATTTGTTATTCATTATATTGATGATAATTGTAATATATTAGGAAGTTTTGCTACTTTGATTAGAATATTGTTCATTCAAATCAAAATATTTGTTATTTATTGTATTGATGATAATCATAATATATTATGAAGTTTTGTTTATTTTCTTACCATCACACTAATTAGAATATTGACTCAATATTAGTTTTCCTACCTTAATTAGAATACTGACTCAATACTATAAAGTTTTGACATTTAAAAAAAAGAAAACTGAACCATCGAACCGTTTAAACTGGCGGTTCGCTTGCTGCCCGGTTTTCAGGCCTGACCGCACCGGATATATGACCGGTCCGACCGGTCGGTTGGGTCCGCTTTTGACAATATTGGCTCAAATGATCATTGCACTACAAATTGATCGCACTCTAAATAGCGAATTGTATAGCAGCTCACACTCTAAGTAGCGAGTGACAATATTTTATACTCAAAGTCAACGTTTTCACCTCCAATAATGAAAAAAAGTGTTCTTTTTTTTTAGAATTCGAACTGGGTTCGCTCTCTAGAATGCGAACTTTTATTTTTCATGATTTTTTTTTTCATTCTTGGGGGTGAAGATGTTAAGTTTGAATATAAATTATTGTCATTCGCTACTTAGAGTGTAAAAAGTGCTCGCTTTCTAAATAGCAAGAAGGTTATTAGTAATTTCGGGGGGGGGGGGGGATAAAGAATTCTAAGGGGCGTAAAAAGTACATCCCATAATTTATTTGTAATCAAGATATTTTAAAAGAGTCAATGAATAGTCTTGCTTTGTAAGCAAGACTATTTGCTAAATTTTGTTCATTGATATATGTTTTTATTCATGTTTTTTTAATATCTATTTTGTGTTTTTTTAATATCTAATTTATGTTCATTAAGCCTTGAACACAGATATATGATTGTAAATTGTAACCATTCAAATTATTAGCTCATAAAGAGTTATTATGGCTTTAGTCTTGTACTACCAAATAATAACTTACAACAAAAGGGAAATTTTTTATCAAATTACTGCGTAACTAGTGGCATCGGTTAAGAAACAAAAAAAAGATAAATTTTATATTGAAAATAACATTATTTATATTTTAAATATATTAATTTCACAAATTTCAAGATCATTATGTTATGTTTGATATTTTTAGTTAGTGCCCTCAAAACACTAATTAGTATTTTTCATCGATATGCAAATCAATGCATATTTTATTTTTCTCCTTGAGAACAATTACAAATAAAATATCATGGCGATATAAGTGTATACCAAGAGTATTTAGAAAACTTTTGCACATCCTAAACATGTATATAAATTTGAAATTAAGATAAAATATTACAAAAGTACTAAAATATAATTTTGCCGTTTATAAAAAATGTCCAGGAAAATTAATGGGAGATAGAATAGACAAAAAGACTGTTGTAAGCAGTGGGCTACATACAGTCTATGGCTAACAACCAACAAAAGGGGCAGTCCCTGTAATTGGAGGAGGGAGGAAGTTACAACTTAAGCGCCAGCCTGAACCAGCCACTGTTGTGTTTATGTCCGCTCCAAAATGAAAACTGCAGCTGTTTTGTTCCTATTTCTATTTCTACACACTACATGCAACTCTACCTTCATGCCCTCTCTCAATCATTGCCATATTTATCTTCAATTAAACAACAAAATATTACACTAGTAAATTACAATATTGATTTACAAAATACATAGATGATCCATATATATATATATATATATATAGGGGAGGGATCAAATTACAGCGGTGTAACATTTGAGTAATGTTACACCGCTCAATAACGCTTTAACGAATTCAAATTTTACAAAATTCACCGTTGGATTGAAAGTTTATATCGTATAGATCATCTATGTTGAGTTTTACAAAAATCTAAAATCGTTTGACATGTTTTTGAGACACATCAAAATTAACGATTTATGCGTTTTTATTGAATACCGTTAATCTTTATTGCTTATTGCTTCAATATTGAATTTAATGATAAAATATCTCCTTTAAATCTAGAATTTACTTGATTGAAAAAGTTGCAATTTTTTCTTACCATCGCACAACACACGGGTTAAGATTAAAAATTACAATAAATGTAAAATTAGAGGGACAACAAAAATTGACGTAAAAAAAAGTCTATAATATACATATTCGTGACAATAAAATTAGATTTATCTTATAATTTATTGTATATAGTATACTTTTAATTTAGTTTTATTTTTTCTAGATTGTATTTTTAATCTTGGTCTCCGTAAGCTTAATTCCGACCTCCGTCCCTAGTTTCAATATGAAATTCAATTATGTCAATGTTTTTTTTATCTAACAATCAATGAGTATGATCGGATACAAATTTATTTATGTAATTTTTTATTATTATATATTGAATAAATACTTCTAAATTATTAGAAGATAGTGTATGCTTCACCTAAAATATAATGGAATGGCATGCACATGCTTAGTACTAGTAGTACATATGTGTCTAGAGCTGGCCCGCCCCGTTTAACCCGCCCCGTATAAGTTTGCGTATTAAACGGAGCGAGTAAGCCCGTCAGTAAATGTAAACGAGTTAAGATATATAAGTCCGAGTTCGATCGGCATAAGTCCGCGGGTTAAACGGTTAACTCACAAACTATTATAAAAAAAATTAAAAATCATTTTTTTCAAAGAAAAAACAAAAATATTGATATAATAAATGCTAAAAAAAACTATATTGTTAACAATTTTATGTTATATCATATAAATCGCAAGTAACAAATAAAAAATAAAGTTTGTGACATTTTTAGGTTTATTTATCTTCTTTAGCTAAGTAATACAACCAAAGAGATAAAATTTGTAATTAATTATATATAAAAAAATAAAATAAAACGGATCACGGGCCAAACCACGAACCCGCGGATTTAACCCACATAACCCACGGTTTTAACGGTCCAACCCACATGGGTAAAAATATAAACAGGCAAAAAAATGGACTTAAGTTCGTCAAAACTGTGGGTTAAACGGACCAGCCCGCGAACCTTGGCCCGTATACCCAGTTCTATTTTGTTTTGGTAAGTATACCCAGCTCTATATGTGACTGAATTAAAATTTAAGAATAAAAAAAAAAGAAAAAAAAAGAGAAAAATTAAGGATAACATCCCTCCGTCCCTCGTAATGGACGCTAATGAATGAGTAATTACGCGTTGATGCAGATTCAAATGCATATGATTAATGATAATGATAATGATGAATTGATGATTATGCAGCCCTCCCTTCTATCTATAATCTATAATTGGAATTAAATGACTCCAATTTTTTAATGCCAAATTTAACTCATTACTTTCCTCCCAAACTTCGTAACTCTTCCTTCAACTAGTAATTACTATTAATTATTAGTACTAATCTTTTTTTTGCTGTCAATTAGTAATAATAATCATCTTTTTCCTTCAAACATTCACACACACACACATATAAATAGTACTACACTACACACATTCCTCCTCAGACACTTTGTGTTCTGTTTTGTTTTGCTCTGTTCTGCTCTTAGTAGTACTATTAGTAACGTGTCACCACACTCTCTCTCTCTCTCTCTCTCTCTCTCTCTCTCACACACACACATTCTGCTATGGATTTCTTTGCAAAACCTGAAACCTCCAACTTGTTTTGTAATGCTCAATATCCACTAAACGACACAGACAAGTAAGTATTCTAACTAATTTCGTTTCAACCATGATCATCACTTTCAATGTTCATTCTTTTTGTCTTTTCTTTCATTCCACAATATTTTTACCTTAAATTGTTTTTTCCTCTGTTCTTATTCCATTGTTATCTGTTATGTTACTATGAACATGATGTGATGATTCTTTTATTTTTATTTTAAAAAATGACTATTATGATTAAGAAATCATACAACGATGTTATAAATTACTGAAACATTCTCTTGTGACATTTGAGGTTGATACTTAATATTGATTTTGTTTTCTTGTTTTCTATAACCGTTTTCCCCTTTTCTTAATTTCTTGTTTTTTCTGTTCTTGTTTACAGAATCATGGATATTTCACCATATGATGATTTCTTACACATTAATTGGGCAACTCAGTTATCATACCAAAGTAACAAACTTTTACCCAATGAGTTCAATGATGTTGAAAATATCAACTTTAATTTCAACCTTCCAAACCTTTATGAAAATCTTGAGATAGAACAAAAACCCACCAATGTTGTTTTGCCTGAAATGCTGCATAATAATGAAAAAGGTAAAAATGTTTGTGAGAGTGCTTTTTCTGAAGTGTCAGAGGAAGTTGGAAATGGGTTTATGAGTTTTGTGAAGAAAGAGATGAAATGGGTGGATCAAGATATGCCATTTGGAGAAAATCATTTTTCTGCTGCTGAGATTGGTTTTGTTGAAACTTCTGCAAAACACAAAAATGAGTTTGTGAACTTTGTGAAGAAAGAGATGAAATGGGTCGATCAAGATATGTCATTTGGACTTGGAGGAAATCATTTTTCTGCTGCTGAGATTGGTTTTGTTGAAACTTCTGCAAAATATAGAAATGAGTTTGTGAACTTTGTGAAGAAAGAAAATAAAGTGGAAAATCAAGGGTTTCCAAAATCATTGACATTTGCTAGAAGTAGTGTCATTAGGAAAAAGAAGAAGTCATGTTCACTGCAATTTGATGAGATTAAGGAACATTTTGATGTTCCTATAACAATGGCTGCTAAGAAAATGAATGTTGGAGTGACCCTTTTGAAGAAAAGATGTAGGGAACTCAATATCAATAGGTGGCCTCATAGAAAATTGAAGAGCTTGATGTTACTCATTGAACACCTTAAGGTATATTATTCCTATTCTATATTATTTGAATTGACTACTATGCCCCACATTTTCAAGGACTTCAAAATTATTAACATTATCTATGTTTGAATTATTCATTTTCCTTTATACCTTAAACTCAAATTGTAGGACCATGACACATTGATAATGATAAATGAAAGAATGAATCTTTAATATTTATACTATGTTTATTTTTTTGTCATTATTAAGTGTTTTGTTGTTTGTGTGATTTCTGTAGGAAATGGGTTTGGAAAATGAGGTTGCAAAGTTGGAGAAGCAAAAAAAGATGTTGGAGAAAATTCCAGGAATGGAATTGAATGAAGAAATCAAGAAGCTAAGGCAATCATGTTTTAAGGCTAATTACAAGAAGAGAAGATCAAGTGCTTTCCATCATTGAACTCCATCAATGTTGGATAAAATAAAAAAAATGACATGTAAAGAAATGACTCTCACAATGACTCATTGAAAAGTTACTTAGTTTTTGTTACAATAAAATGCTACTTAGTTTTAATGTTCTGTAGTTTTTTTTCTTAAGTTTGTGACTATGGATCCAAGGTTAGTAGATACCTTAGAAATGCTACTTAGTATAGATTAGGAAAATAATTTGACTGAAGAACATGTACTTTGAGGAGATTATGAGTTTGAATTCAATTTGCAAAGTATGGCATTTTTAGCAAAATTATAAAGTCTTTCTTTTATGCATATATACTACATTTAAAGCAAATATATACTTTTTGGAAGCTACTAGGAAATTATGGTCTTAATTTGTTTCAAGTTAATTGGTATGTATGGCTTTTTTTCTTAAGTAACGCGTTTGTTTCTATAAGAAGCAAATTAGTAGGCAAGTTCCTTCAAACGGATCAAGATGTAGTTTGACTCCATTTTCTTACTTGAATATGTTATTATGGTAATAATCACAAACAACTGAAGCAAACAAGATTTATTAGGAAACAGATAAATTGTTGTCTTTTTGGAGCAAATGAGACAAACAAGGAGCCATGGTTCAATTATCCAAGGAAATATGATATCTGATTTCCCCTTCTAAAAATAGATTTTTTGCTGTCAAAACAATTCCGCATTTCCGCATTTCCGCATTATGCAGTTGGTGTGTTAAGAGTCGTCCTATCTTAATCAAACGGTCTAAAAAAAATATGGTTGGTTTTAATTTTATAAATTAAATTTTTTGAACCACCGGACAACTTTTAGTATGGTAACTGCGTGAATGTAAACTTTTTCCGATTGCTCGTCTAATAACATATATAATGGAGCTTTTCCTTTTGATTTATGGATTATATGCAACGCATTATTCATTTTTATAATTTTTTAATATTAGTACTTAATAAATATTCAACCTTTTCAATTCAACATTTTAAAATCTTTCTAAGTTGATCATGGTTTTCACTATTCCAACCCCAAAAGCCAAAACCCTAACACCCTATGTAATGTGTGATGCAAGCATTATGTCAATGCTAATGTGGACCAATTAAATTTGATTAAATGCCATGTTACATCCTATATGGAGTCTATCTTAGCCCTATTGCATACTTGGCCGATGGTTGAGGCACATCTAATCCTTCTTTGTTACACATCAATGTATGTGTGGCGCAAAAACTATATGATCAAGTCAAGTGTACCAAATATTCCTTCCACTGTACTCCCTCCATCCTTAATTATAAGCAAAAGTTCACTTTTTAGATTCATTGAAAAAATGATGTATTTGTCCGACATTATAGTCCAGATACATCACTTTTTCAATGAATCTGAAAAGTTGACTTTTGTTTATAATTAAGGATGGAGGGAGTATAAGCAAATGCAGCATTAATGACACCACTTTCTTCCATCATTTCTTCTCCATTGCAACAAGAAAGATAAGTATTTCCAATAGCCACTCAAAAAAGAGCTCCACAAAGAGAGAAGAGAGGTGAAGTTGTTCTGTTCTTATTTATTACTCCTTCCTTCATCTTTTATCACTTTCATCCTTCACCGTCACATCCCCATGTGTTAGAGTGAGGGAGTGACCAAGTGAGAAAAGATTTGCTAGCGGGAGAGAGAGAAGTCCAGCGATGATGCCCTGTTGAGAGAGAGTTCCGGTGGCGGTTCGCGGTGACACGGCGGTGCTTGGAGATGGCGGCGACAGAGCTTCTTTCTCCTTCTTTCTTCTGCTTCAATCTGTTACTTTCTTTACATCTGCTGTTCTTCTTCAACAAACCTCCAATTTGGTAACCCTTTTTCATTCTTTGAATCTTTCTTCATTTTTGTGTTAAAAATCTATGCTTTTTGTTATAATTGTTGATTCTCTCTAATGGGATTGTATAAAAATCTTAGCTTTTTGAATTGAACCATGTTGGGTTGGCTTAATGAACCGCATGATTCAAAATGTTCATGTTTTTCATGTTTTTCAACCAGAAGAAAGGAACTCCATATTTAATGGAAATGATCTACACAAGATGTGATGCACATGACTACCAGTGCATTCAGCTTGGCATTGAGGTTCATTCAACTAACTCAAATTGCTGCTACTAAAAAAAAAACTAACTCAAATTGCCTCAATTAAGTTGTCAGGCAAATTAGAATGTTGTAAAATGTTTTTGTAGCCTATTTATTTTTCTATTTTATGATTGATATAATATTGAAGACATGTTTCGGGAAGCATGAGATCATTGCATTGAATATTTGATCTTGGTGGAACTCACTTCAAGGAGGCAAGTAACATGGAATCTTATGATTGATTGCTTTGAAATTAATGTCTAAAATTTTTATGAGGATAACTTAAATTGAGAATTGAAGTCTTAACTCTCGATGACTTCACTTTAGAAGAGCTTCTAGATGAAGAGGAGATTGACTTTTAAACATTATAGGAACCTCCATGTCCCTTCTCTCCAACCAATCTATAGTATGTATCACCCCTTTTCATTTTCTTGATCTTTTCACTCATTAATTACTTAAACATTGTTTAGTGGATCGGTTAAATCATATTTTGTCATGTTGGTCAAAAGAAAGATTTGATTTTTATATGCTGAATCATAGTTTTGATGCTTAGAAATGTGTTGTTTTGGACCTTGATTTGATTTATATTTGGTAGGAATAGGATCGTAGTGATTTTTTGTTGATTTATGATTCTGAAAAAGAGAATTTTTTTATGGTTACCTCTCCAAGGGGGCATGCATTCTGTAGCACATGATCTTATCTGCTAAAGATAATGACCATAAAGACAGGCACTAGAAAATTGGAAATGTTGTTTCTTCATGAATGTGGATTGGTCTTTTAAATTTGGCATCATCTGTTTCATGGATTGTGTTTTATACCACCCAACCCTTGAAACTTGGCAAGTTCAGATTAATTTTTCCCTTTACTTGCCTGCGCTATGTTGAAGCTCAGTGTTGCATCTCTTCATTGCATCTCTTCAAATGATTACAAAGGTGAGATATATTATATCAAAGAAGGGAGCACCATGTTAATTTCCCACTAAAAGTATGTATTATTATCTAAGAATCAAGATAGATTATGCATGATGCCATAAAACCTTGATTCAAATATTCAATTTCAAAATTGAATCACCTATCTAAGAATCAAAAAGGATTTTAAAATTGATAAGCTCACAATATTACTTTTAAGTTAATTTTAAATGAATTTTTGTACATATATTTAGAATATTATAAAAACAATTCTCCGAAATATAATATTATATATTCAGAATACATTTAGATACATTTGGCATGTAACAAAAAGAACAAGTATGACATTCACTGCCTTTGTTTTTCTTAGCAGTGAAGAAAGAAGAAAATTGATTGATTATGAGGATGATTAAAACAAAATCATGTATACAAACACCACTTGCAGAGGTGAGTTCTTTTTCAAGTTTTGATTTATACTCACTGTTGTAATTGAAAGGAGGAGCAATTTGGTTTTGATATCACTACGGCCACCACCAAATTCAAGTGTAGATGAAATCATATACCATATACTAATTTCACTCATTATTGTCAAGATAACTTACTGCATGCATATATTACAACTGGTTTGCTTACATTCATTGAGAAATTTGATAATCACAAGAAGCAAGCTAATTAATGGTACTAGAATGGATCCCGTGCCAAGCACGGATAATTAACATTTCTTTCAGTTCTAAATATATGCATATATTATGATCTATAAAGCGCGAATATATATAAGGACCTTAGACACGACACACATACTAACACATTAACATCAATAATAATTTGAAAAAAATAATATAATTAAGTGTAATCATAAGCGTTGGTGTCCGACACATGACACAACTAATCCGAGGAGTGTCCGTACTTAATAGATCCTGACTCATATCCGCGTGTATAACAATATTTTTACTCGTATCATACACGTACCATTTGAATATCAGAGTACCCATATACTCGCACTCATTACCTTCAACTTTACTAAGAATAAATTGATCAATTAAAAAATAATATATCATTTTAATATTATTAATTTTTTTATAAAAAAACTTAATGTTGACTTTTGAAAATTATAGAAAAAATATTAGTAATCATACTAATGTTCATATATATCTTTGTTGACATATTCATTATGTTCTAAATACACATTTTTTAATTGCAAATTTGTAAGAGTTTAGTAGTGTTATATTTTTTAAAATTGATATACATATATTTTTATATAATAATATAAATAAAAAATTTATATATATATATATATATATATATATATATATATATATATATATATATATATATAATATGCGAGAGTACGGGGAGAGGTGGGTACTAAAGTACCCATACGCGTTCATTATTGCGGATAATTATCAATGTGCGTGTTCTTTTTTTTGCGGATACCTATTGTATATGTGTCCACTTGTCATTCTTGAAAAAAAACAACTCTTTAGATTCATTTAAAGTCGCTTTGAGCATGCAATATGAACTCGATAAATAAAACAAATTAAAATTTAAAACATAAAATTTAGTGGAACCAAAGTTCAAAGGAAATTTATAGAGGGACTAAAAATAAAAGTTGATATATGTTATGGAACATAAAATATATTTAACTCTAAACTAAAATTATTGTGGTCATTGAATCAGTTCGTCAATTGTGAACTTTTACATAGTTCTATCTCATTGTAATCTAGGTATTTATATTATCTGTTTTTCAGTCATAAGTAAGTAATGATTTTTATCTGTTTTTAAATGTTTGACTATAATGTTTCTAGGATGGTAGTGAATGTTTCAGTATTTTTGTTGTTTTGATGATTTTTTTTTATGGTCATGTTAAATAATTAGCGACATTAACTCTTTTCGAGATACAGTTTTAGAGTTATCAAAATGTGCTAGCTCATATGGACCAGCCTGTAAAGCCGGAATAAATATAGTGATTAGAACTTAAAATATTAGCCCAGATTTTTTAAGGGTTTACCCCAACCTGAAAAAGTCTGAATTTAAATATGGGTTTTTTGGCTCGGCCTGCTTTAACAGCTCTGAAGTTGTCAAAATGAGTTAGCCCGTATGCACTGGCCCGCCGAGCACAAATAAATATATGGTTTGGTTCTTAAAATATTAGCACGAATATTTTTAGAGTTTTTTTACGTGCCTCGAAAAAACCCGTATTTAAATATAGATTTGTTGGCCCGGTCCGATAGGACTTGTAACCCATCTGGGTCAGCTTATTGAAGGTCGGATAGTCTGTTTGGATAACTCTAATTTTATCGAACAATTAAAGGAGAATAAAAAATGAAAGCTAATTTATGAACTGAATCTCAATATTTTTGTTATTCTGATCATTTTTGTGACAAAATAGGTATTTTTATAGAGTCTGTTCCTTTCAATTTTAAATAAGTTTGTTTATAACTCACACATGTATGGGTAACAATATTTACACTCGTACCTGTATATGAACTTTTGAGGTATTATAGTACTCATATTCACACCCATTACTCACAATTTTATTAAGAATAACCTGATCAATTAAAAACATATGATACCATTTTTTTTTTTGTACAAAATATGATACCATTTTAATATAACATAAAATTTGTCAAACATTTTAAGCTTAAATAGGCAGTTCTTCCCTATAAGTTTGTGTTTTCTTAGTTTTCGTCTCTGTATATTTTTTTTGTTGGAAATAGCCATTGAAAGATTGAAATTGTTTAATTTGATTTTGGTCTCTGACGTTAGTCATCATTAAAAAATTGAAGATAACAATCATACACACGCTTCGTCTTTGGTGGAACAAATTATGTATATTGCTTGGTTTTGGCTTATTGGTAGGGAAAAACTAAATGTTAATGTAGCTTTCTCTGATTGGTGTAAAGATCAATTATTTTGTTTCCGTTGATTTCAGACATAGTCTTTGAATTGTAAGGGTTGAGTACCCCTTGTGCTCCTTATAATTCAATTATTTGCTTATCAAAAAAAAAAAAAAAAACACACGCGTGTCACATAGATTATTGAACACCGGTTCAACTGATTCTTTAAATTGAAGGATTAAATCTAAATAAAAATTATAATTATCAAAATCGCTAACTTCTTCTTCCTGTTCTCATTACATCTTCTTCATCTTTCATCCGCCAAATTACTGCATCTTTGACCCATATCTTTGCAAAATTTAGATGCAATCAACCCAAAAAGTTTATAGAAACAATAATATAGGTAAATTGACACATAATCTCGTAAAAAATAATATTTGAAAACACAAATTTATAATAAATTGAAATTTCAATGAAGAAATATTAAGTAAAAACTCAAAAGAAACATATTTATGTTCAACAACTATTTCTTTATTTTCATAATTTTTTTGCTCATTTGGACATTTGCATTGAATGTTACTCATTCCTCTTCTAAAGAAAACATTCTATTTTTAACAGAAATAGTGAAGAAACACTTCAAGTCAACAACTTCTTCCCCTTTCACAACCTTCTGGTTTTTTTTTACACACTATCATCAAAAACTTAAATTGACACATATATTAGGTCAAGCTTCATACACACACACTATGAAATTTTTTTATATTTTCTTTCGAGTGTGAAGTATGAAGTTTATAAATACAATTAACATAGAAAATTGTTATATAATAAAATTACAAATATCGATAGAACCCACATCTAATGAGGATATCTTGTAATTCATACCCCCTTGAAGTGGGTCTTTGAACTTGCAGATCAATGTTCTTCGCACAAAAACTCCAATCCAATCTCCCTACATAACAAAGAATAAACCATTATAAGCGCACAACTCTTACAACCAATATCCATGATTGTTTTCCTAATGATATGTCAATAATAAAGTCGTTCATATGAGACATTGCTTTCAGACAAAAATGAGAGAAACGAAACAATTTTTTTTAATATGAATGAAAATGAAATGAACTTGTGGATTTTGTTATGACAAATGACTTATATTTATATTGAATTATAGAAACACAAAATTAAACATGATTTTATGACAATTAATAAAATATTTATTTAATTAATTATAATTTGTATGTAACCGACGAAATTGTTATGTAACGTTCAAATAAATATAAAAAATATTTATTATAATAATTGAAAATTATACGTAACTGAAATATGTTTATGAGCATTAAAAAATATATAGAAACACTTAATGTATTGATTTTATTTGCGTATAACCTATGAAATTACATTAATTTGTAACGTAATAATGTAAATATTTTTTATTTTAGTATTTAATGTTAAATGTAACGTCATCCATTATTAAATAAAATGTAACGTATTGGAATAATAATATAAATATTATTTATTTTAATATTTAATTAAAAATGTAACGTCATAAAATATTAAATAAAAATTAATGCAATAAATAATTAAATGAAGAATACACGTGTCACATTCTTATGAATAGGGTTGAATTTGCTTATAATAAAGGTAAAGATATAGATCTGTGTAAATAATACATATATGATTAAAGAATATTTTAAAGCATTAAAATACTTTGTCATAGATTGAGTTGCAAAATATGTGATATTAACCCATCATAGTCCAACTGAATTGCAACCATTTTGGTCTTCAAACCATTGCGTTCATACTCCTTTTGAATTCCAACGCCGGTTAGTTTTCCCATAATATCTACAAAATAAGATTATACACACGATTATTGATACCACATATTAACAATGTGATAATGACAAAAAAAAAATACATAACATACTAATATTTCTTACAATAAAGATAGTTTGTATCATAATTAAGTGAAAATGCTGGAACCGGACTTTCAATCATATATATATCGGAAGAAACTTTTTTCGAGTTGCAAAGTTTAACCTTCGTGTGGAATTGAAAATTTAATTTATACTCGTGCCTAGTAGCACGGTATGATCACTGTTTGCAACAACTCCAAAATTTGTAATCGAGTAAACATTATCTTCCTTAAAGTCTTTTTCAAACTTATAAATTAGAGTGCGACGTACTGTACCTTGTATTTTGTTTCCTTTAACAATAAGACAATATATTAATATAATACTTAAAAAAAATCTAGAATTAGTGTAAATATAAATTAAATTTATAGAAAATTTCTTACAGTTGAATCCATTAGTATCATATCCAAAGAAAATGGTCCACTGTTGCTTGACACATCACTAACCAACCACATCCGAATTACACGAACAACAATATTCAAACTTTCACTGCTTTGGTTGAGTTCGGAAATTTGATTAATTTTTAGAGCAATGTTTGGCGATAATTGAAGCAAGCAAAAATGGTTTCGAAACTTTGTGAGTTTTTGTGGCAAAATGATTTGTATTTATAGATAACTTTAGAAAGACAAAAAATAAATATGATTTTATGACAAAATATCCGTTACAACTTAACATTAATATAAAAATAAAAAACACATGTAATCGAAAAAAAACTATTATGTAACGTTCAAATAAATATAATAAATATTTAATATAAAAAGTAATGTTATCAATAATTAATTAAAATGTAGCATTTTTAAATAAAATTATAAATATTAATTATGTTAGTATTTAATTAAAAATATAACGTTATAAAATATTAACTAAAAATTAATGCAATAAATAATTGTAATGTAAAATGACACGTGTCACGTTATCATGAGTAAGGCCACATTTGTTTATAATATAGATATAGATTACACAATGGATAGAAAACTTATTCAAAATAACAGGGAAAATTAAGTAACGTTGAAACCAATCAATGACAACATCAATCCTTTTCTATATAACATATTAAACTAATGAATAAGTTTTCATTTTTATTTGTTAACATGTATAAAAAAATATTAAAAACGAAATGTATATACATTAGTGTTAGATTTTGTCTCTTTGAACTTCAGAATAATTTCTTCGGTATTGCAAATTTTCTTCACTCTATAATTCCTTTCAAACTTAGTGTCATTATTGGTGTTAGACTCAATCTTGAACAAAAATATAGAATCAATCAACTCAGAAATGTCTTTAGGTAGAACTTCAGACGATTTTTCCTATACAAATACAATTATTACATTAAGATTCAAAATATAGCATATACAATATATTTTTTGCATCACTACAAATAATTCAAATACATTACCCCAGAACTCTCAATCATTTGAGATGCATTTTTTTGGAACAATTTTGTTGTTTCACGATCAAAAATGACGAATGTGGCAGAGTCACTTGAATCAACTACAAATATTATGATTATGTACCTATATAATAGTTAAAAAACAAACGTTATTGCCACATTTTTATGTGTTTGAAAAATAAAATAAATATAATAGGGTTGCATTTGAAAGTTTAATTTATACTCGTGCCTAGTAGTACGGTATGATCCACCGTTTGCAACAACTCCAAAATTTGTAATCGAGTATACAACACCTTCCTTAAGGTCTTTCTCAAACTTATAAATCAGAGTGCGACGCACTGTACTGGTATTTTGTTTCCCTAAACAATAAGACAGTAGAATAATATATTACAACGAAAAATATATTAAAACTCAGTGTAAATGAAAGTTAAACATATAGAAGATTCTTACTGTTGAATCCATTAGTATCATATCCAAAGAAAATGGTCCATTGTTGCTGGACACATCACGAACCAACCACATCCGCATTACACGAACAACAATATTCAAACTCTCATTAGCTTGGTTGATTTCGGATATCATGTTAATTTTTGGAGCCATTGTTTAGTAACTTACCAAATGAATTTGTGAGTTGGTTGTGGAAAATACCAAATGATTTGTGAGTTGGTTGTGGAAAAAGCTACGTATATTTATAGTTAGCTTTAGAAATATAAAAATTAAATGAATTTTATGACAAAATATCGGTTAAAACTTTTGCTATGTAACGTTCAAATAAATATAAAAAATATTTATTATAATAATTTTAAATTATACGTAACGGAAATATATTTATGATCATTAAAAATCATATAGAAACGGTTAATGTATTAATTCTATTTTGTATTAATATAAATGTTTTTAATTTTCATTATTAATAAAAAAATGTAACGTCATCAATTATTAAACAAAAAATGTAACGTCGTCAATTATTAAATAAAATTAAATGTAATAAATAATAATATAATTTTTTTGCATTTTCGTATTTAATTAAAAATGTAACGTCATAAAATATTAAATAAAAATTAATATAATAAATAATTTAATACAAAATGACACGTGTCAGCTCCTTATGAATCACCTCTCATTTGTTTATAATATAGATTAGAAGTGTGTTTGTCACATTTTGATTCCTTTAATGAAGGTGGCAGACAAAACAAAACATATGACGGTTGCAAAACTACAAGTATGAAACGCTCAACTTATACTTAATATTCATCATATGTGATTGATTGAGTTCTTTGAAGGTGGAAAAACACAAGAAGGGGGGGTTGAATTGTGTTTTAGAAAATTAAAACTTTTTGGTTCTTAAGGAATTATATGCAGCGGATATTAAAACAAATTCAAAGAGATGTAGAGAAAAGGAAAGATAGACATAGAAATTTATCCTGGTTCCCTTCACAAATTGAAGGTACGTCCAGTCCTCTTGTTTTCAACAAGAGCTTTTCACTATAATCTTTACAAGATTACACTTTGCTCAAGCACACTTGCAAGAGACTTCTCAAATGCTCAAGTTACAATTAACAAGAGACTTCACAAACAAACTTAAAATCTAAGAATGAATGTTTAGGGACACTTGATATACTATCAGAGGTGTTTACAAAATACAACTCAAATTGTTCTAAGACTTAGAATGACAGATTTAAATTATGATGTCAGAATGCTTCTTAGTCTTTGAAACGTGGTAATAGAACAGTGTTAACGGAACAGTAGTCATTTCTTCCTTGTGAGTCTTCTATTTATACTTGGAGGAAGATGATGACCGTTGCAGAGAGAGATGTGCCAGCTGGAAAATACTCGTACAATTGTGATAGCTGTAGTTGCCTTCTTTGACAAAGATATCGCATTCCACTACCTTGCTATTTGAATTATCACTCATCCATTTTGAGTAATAATAGTACAATAGTACGATCCTCAAATGCGCTCCACATATGGATAAGGTTGACGTTGTACTAACGAATATTCCTTCCTGTGGACGTGACAGAGCCTTGAAGTAGATTGTTCTTCAATCATTGGTTCTGATTATGTCAGTTCTTGAGTGACGTAAATTCCTTTTGCTTCGGATGCTGGTGTCATAGCTTCTTGAGGTTTTGTAGCTTCTGAGTCCTTGAGAACCTTCATTTGTCCTCAGAAGCACTTCCTTCAACATGCAAAATTTAAGCTTCTGATGAACAGTGATGTACTTTCAGAACTTGTATTGGCTGGCTTCTCTGCTATTATTCGTAGTGCTTCTGAATGAATTTTAACTTGTAGTTCTGCACACTAGAATAATCATTAGTAATTCCAATTGTAATTTTAATACTTTGTTATCATCAAAACCACTTAAAACATTAGAGGTTCATGTTAGACCCACTTTGTTCCAACAATCTCCCCCTTTTTGATGATGACAAACCAAAGCATTAAAATTCAATTGTTGTTGATTTAATTTAATTATGATGACTTCAGGTTTCAAAGGTTTGCAATCTCCCCCTGAGTCTGATAATCCATAAGGGTAGGTTTGTAAGCTCCCCCTAAGTCTTATCCATAATTAATTAAAACAGTTTAAGAGTCAATTTGTTAACCTGAAATAAATTTTCATATTTAACTCTCAGAAGCATAGTTTTGTAAGCTTTGCTTCTTAGAGTCTGATAATGCTCAGAAGCGGTTTGCAAGCTCTTCTGACATTGTCTATGAACTTTATTTCAGGTTCTCAAATTTTCTCTCCTTTCAATAATGTTCAGAATGAGAAAGAATCATAAGGGATAAAAATTGATTCATAATGCATTTAACATTACAGTTTCAGATTGAGCAGTATATGAATGAATCAACATTAATTTTAACGCTACTCTTACTCCCCCTTTTGGCATCAGTCAAAAAGACACAGAAAACCAAGCAGTCAAAGCGCCAAACAAGGTAGTCAAGTCAAGAAGGCAGTGACAACCAAACGCATTCAATGAATGACATTGATTATCCTACTGACAAGATATCTTGAAGGTACTATAAATAAAGGATGATTCCTCTCATTTTACTCATTCAGAGTAATCAAGTCATTTCCAAGAACAAACATACAATGGAAAAGCAGGTTACCAAAGATGCTTCAGGCTCAAAAGGCAAGAACAAGAAGGAAGCAGAGCCCTGGCGCTGCGAAGAAAACAGGCTACGATATGAGAGAAACAAGGAAGAACTTATTTTAACAGAGTCAGAGGAGGAAGAATTGGGCTCTGATCTGGAAGAGTTCTTATGGACATATGAAGATAATCTAGCAGATTATCCAGCTGAGGTTCAGAAGCTTGCTGATGAAGCACTATCTCTTCTCAAAGAGAAACTGAATAGTATAGAATCAGAGGCTTCTAAATCTAAGCCTTAGGCTAGATGTAATCATATGTAATAAAGAATCTTTCTATTAATAATAAAAGTTGTTCCTCTACCTATCTCTCTCTTTTAAGCTTGCTTTCTTTTTATATACCACATGGTTATTGTCAGAACACCAGTTACCAGACACGCCTCATTCGGTATTGGTGCCCCGTTGTTAAACAGGCTTTAATACTAAGAAGCTATTTCATGAGTAAACAGGAGTACTGATGAGAGGGACTCTTAGGTTTTGAAAATCCTAGGCTTATTAGTGTAAAAACTAAGATGCTCTTCAGCATCTTTCACTAGAGTCAGAATTCTCAAGAGTACCAGACAATATCATGGTATATAGAGAAGTTAAATTTTGAAAAGCAAATATAAAACAAACATATAAGCAAATAACAAACACACAAATATGGATAATATAGATATGAATTAAACAGATTATCCAAATATTACACAAGAGTCAATCAACAAAACAAGTGCTCAAACAATGACTAAGGTTTCTTAACATCTGCTATGGCTTTCAGAAGGGTTAACATCATGTCATCCATCCTTTTGTGAACTGATTCCACAGCAGCATTCACATCAGTGCGCACATCCACTCTTAGTTCATCAATTTCATTAGTCAGTTCAGTCCTGATGTTGTCCAATGCATCTTGAACTGCTGGAGGTATTTCGAAAGATGGAGAACCCTTTTCTTTCTTGGGAGAGATAGGAGGGGTTGTATCAACAATGGGATCCTTACCCTTAGCAGATTTTTCATTAATAGTCATATCAGTATCTTCTTCTTTCTGATTTTGATCAAGCATTTCAACATCTTGCTCAGCAGCTTGATTTTCATTGAGCTTGTGGGTTTCAATTGTAGCGATGTGCACAGCCCTATCCACTAACAAGTTCATTGCCTCTTGTTCTGCAAGTCTCTTATATTCAATCTCATCTTGTCTTCTCTTCTCAGTTTCAGCAGCTATCCTAGCCTGCTCCTCATCATGGTTGTAGAAGGTGAGCCTTGGAGCGTTTAGCTTCTCAACCATTTCAAACAATTCCCGTACAGTGTTTGCTCCTCTACCCTTAATTTTATCCTTCAGATGAGTGCTGAGAATCCTTAAAGATTTACCAAATAAGTACTCTAATTCCCTGACATCAGCATCTATATCAGAAGGGAAGATAAGAGCTTCTTCCTCTCTTTGTTTGAACCTCTTAAGTCTAATACCTATAGCATTATGTAGCAGCTCAAGATTTGGTTCAGAGTCAGAATTGAAGAAGGGTAAGGATGGGTCGAAAGGAATGGTTGGTTCAGGTTTCTTTCTTTTGAGTTCAATGATTTTGATGTTACTGAGATTTGGAGGTATGATATCATCATCAAGATTGATGGAATCCTTGAATATTTGATGTTCAGCCTCAGTGATGTGTTTGAAAATCTCAAGAACCTCTTCTAGAACTAGAGGTTTGTTGAGTGGATCACAGACAAGTGGTGGTGAAGGTGAAGGAGATGATTCATCAGTGTATACTTCAGGTGGAGGTGATTGATGTTGTTGTTCAGTTTCAATGACATTGATAGGTGATGAATGGGGTGATTTTTGTTGTTCTTCAGAATGAGCAATTGACTCATTCTGAACAGGGGTGAATGTAGGTGGATTCACTTGTGAGATGTGATCAAGTGAGGGAGGAGGTGTGTGAATGACTTGTGTGTTTTGTGTTTTATGGACGGGTGAATTATTTGTGAGATTCATGGATGGAAATTTAGGTGGTGAATTTGGGTTTGAGTTGGTAAATGCAACACCACACATGTGTTGTTCAAGATGTTCTAGGACAGAATCTTGATTTGTGGATTGATTGAGAATGGTGGTGTCTATGATGATGGTAGGTTCTTCATCAGAAGAGAGATGAATGAGCTTTATGGTGGTTTTCTTTGTGGTTTTCTTGAAAGAGGTTCTCTTTGGTGTAAGAGTTTTCTTTTGTTTTAGGCTAGATTCTCTGATGAGTGTAGCAATTAACTCATCAGAGGCAGTGCTGGTATCTGATGAAGATGATGATGATGGTTTGACAAATGGTAAAACTACACTAAGAGGTATAGTGTAGTCTATGGGTTGAGTTTGATTGTTAGATGAAGGAGGTTGAGAAGTAGATGGTTTAGCAATAGAGGGTTGAGGTTCAGAACCAATAACCTGAGCTACAGGAATGCTAGAAGTATTAGATTCAGAGATCTTACCTTTTGGTTTAGAAGCTCTGACCTTTACTCTCTTTGCAGGCTTAGCAGGGTTCTGATCTTCCTCAGAAGCTGAAGGCCTATCATGCCTTTTCTTTGTCCGTTTTTCCTTCTGAACAGCTTCAGTCATCATATCTCCAGCACCTTCCTCAATCTCATCAGCACTAATATGCCCTTGATCATCAGAGCATTCATCAATCATTTCTTGCTCAGTAGTTCTTGGCTTTCTTCTGTTTCTTGTAATTTCTCTTGGTCCCTTGAAGATATCCCAATTAGGAACACTTACAACCATTTTCCTGGGAACACTTACTCCAGTGTCTCTTCTCACTGACTCAAGGAAGTTCTTAATTACCTCATCATTATCATGTTCTGAGATAGTGGGAAACCCATCACACCAGAAGTACTTCTCGTACACTTGTTGTAGAGGTGATTTTACTGAAATGATTTCTTCCTTGGTCTTTCTCTTCATGTGGACCAAAACTGATGCATCATACTTAGCAGTTTGAAAAACTCTAAGCTTCTCTTTGGCACTCACAATATCTGTGAGTTTGGTTTGCCTTATCAGTTCTGAAATCAATCTTGGATGATGAATGACTGATGGTATTTTTGTTCTGCCCTCATTGATGGTAAGACACATGTGATCAAACAGTATCTTAGCCAAATTGACTTTCACTCTCTTGAATAAGAACCAAATGAAATGTCTGTGAGGAATGGAGATGGTATCCAATCCACCTTTTCTGGTGAAGATGGTAGATAAACACATTCTGAAAGCAAATTCAAATGTGTGCTTCATGTTCATGATTTTTCCAAAATCCCTTTTGGAGCATCCAGATTTGAAGAGGTCCTGATGAATTGAATCCAAATATTTGCTTTTATTATCATACACTTCTATATCTTCTCCTTTGTTGTCTAAGCCCAGAAGTTTAGCAATGTGTGCCTGAGTTATCACAACATTGATTCCCAAAATATTTGACCTAATTTCTCTTCCTATATAAGGTTTAAGACCAAGTTCCTTTCTTGTTTTCCCTCGTAATTCCTTGTTCTTCTCAACCATATCCTTGTATTCTTTATCAGCACTTTCTCTATCGTACACTTTAGCCTTCTGCCAGAAATACTTCACTATGTCGTAGTATACGAAGCCATTGAGCATCTCAAAGTAATTCTGCCATTGTTGGTTGTAGAACAAGTATTGAATGTCAATCCCATTTGCTTTCAAACTTTCAAAATCCACGAACTTCTCAGTGAAGAAATCATAAGCATCTGGTCCAGCGTCAGTTTGATGATGTTCGTAGACTAGATTATCCTCAGAATTGAGATCAATAATGGGTGGTAGGGAAGGGTTAAACGGTTCTTGGATGATTTCGTTTGACGATTGAGCAGCCATAGTTTCAGAAAATTGAGAAGATGAAGATTGGGATTTTTTTTTTCTGTAAAGTCTAGGGTTGTGTAGGTAGTGATTTCGTGTAAAAAGTTGTGCAAGTGAGTGAAGTGACTTATGAATAGTAACTAGCACACATACACAGAGAAAATAAACATTGGGAGGGAGCGCGAGCAGTTTTTAAAAATTAAATAATATGTTTAACTGCCATAATCATCATTAACTGTTCTCTGCCCGTCAGGATCTAGACACGTGTTGAAAGAGTTTAATCATAGCTGACGCGTGTATTGACAACTGTTGTACACTTAATAGTACTGAACGTTTCATTTCCAAAAGTTCAGAACTACAATCATTTGTGTATGACCCTTCAGAACCTACTACCCTTCAGAACCCGTATTATTTAGAGCTTCTCGAAAGAGACTCTAAATTATTAGAGGTTCTGATAGAGCTTCAGATGCTAATTTTATTCTACTTCTTTTAGAGCTAATTTTCTTCAGAAATATAGTGCATGTTCAAGTTCTTTTTAATAAAATCAAATCTTTCAATTGCTAAAGGTTTAGTAAATATGTCAGCCCATTGATGTTCAGTATCAATGAATTGAATATTTATTGTACCTTTTTGAACATGATCTCTTATAAAATGATGTTTTATTTCAATATGTTTAGCTCTAGAGTGTAGAATAGGGTTCTTAGACAAATGAATAGCAGCAGTATTGTCACAATATAGTGGAATACTACTTTCAGCTATGTTATAATCTTCCAACTGATATTTCATCCAGAGAAGCTGTGTGCAGCATTTAGCAGCTGAGATGTATTCTGCTTCTGCTGTAGACAAAGAAATGGTTGTTTGTCTCTTGCTGGCCCAAGATATGAGATTCTCACCAATGAATTGGCAATTTCCACTAGTGGATTTTCTCTCAATCTTATCACCAGCATAGTCAGCATCGCAGAATCCAACTAGCTTACTATCTAGGGATTTTTTATAAAGAAGTCCTAGATTAGTAGTTCCTTTCAGATATCTAAAGATCCTCTTAACAGCAGTTAAGTGAGGTTCTCTAGGATCTGACTGGAATCTAGCATACAAGCATACACTATACAAAATATCAGGTCTAGATGCTGTAAGGTAGAGTAAAGAACCAATCATACCTCGATACAGCTTCTGATCTACTTTGGTTCCAATCTCTTCCTTGCTTAGGCTGCTAGTAGGATGCATCGGTGTAGACATTATCTTGCAGTCATCAAGGTTGAACTTCTTCAGAAGCTCTTTGGTATATTTGCTTTGATGAATGTAAGTGCCGTCTTTTCCTTGATTAATTTGGATTCCAAGGAAGAACTTCAATTCACCCATCATACTCATCTCGAATTCATCCTGCATCAGCTTTGAAAAATTCTTGCACAAGGAAGCATTAGTAGAACCAAAAATAATATCATCAACATATATTTGAATGATTAAGATATCTTTCTTAGATGTCTTTCTGAATAATGTATTGTCAATTTGTCCTTTTTGAAAACCATTTTCTAATAAGAAATTACTTAGTCTTTCATACCAAGCTCTAGGAGCTTGTTTAAGACCATAAAGTGATTTCTTTAGTTTAAAAACATAATCAGGGTTTTTCACATCCTCAAATCCTGGAGGTTGCTTGACATATACTTCTTCAGAAATAACACCATTAAGAAAGGCGCTCTTAACATCCATTTGGTACAATGTAATTCCATTGTTAACAGCATATGAAAGAAGTAACCTGATTGCTTCCAGTCTTGCTACTGGAGCAAATGTTTCAGTGAAATCTATACCTTCTTGCTGACTGTAGCCTTGTGCTACCAGTCTAGCTTTATTTCTTACTACTTCACCTTGTTCATTCATCTTGTTTCTAAATACCCACTTAGTTCCAATGATGTTCTTATGTGCTGGTCTTGGCACTAAATCTCATACATCATTTCTTTGAAACTGATTGAGCTCATCTTGCATAGCTACAATCCATCCATCGTCAGTAAGTGCTTCATCAACATTCTTTGGTTCTATCATTGAGATTAGTCCCAGAAGTGAATCAAGTTGTTGATAGTCTGATCTTGTCTTTCTTGGACTTTCTTTGTTTCCAAGAATTAGATCTTCTGGATGTGATGATCTATATTTGAACTTCCTTCTTGGAGCTTCATCAACATCAGCACTTGGTTGAGTGTCTTCTTCTGAAGTGACATCATGTTCTTGTGATGCTTCTAATTGAGATGCTTCTTCAGCATCTTCTTCCAATACTGCTTCTGAAGCTTCAACATCTTCTGAAGTTTCAACAGCTTCTGATGCTTTTTCAGGTTCTGAATTGATGTATTGGTATGGAACACCTGCATAACTATTATCTTGCTCTGACATTTTACTATCAGGCTCTCTATCATCAAATCTAACATGTATAGATTCTTCCACTGTGTTAGTTTCAGAATTATACACTCTGTATGCCTTTGAGCGTTCAGAGTAACCTATAAAGATTCCCTTACAAGCTTTGGCATCAAATTTTCTTTTGTAGGCCTTGTTGTTTAGAATGTAACAGGTAAATCCAAACTGATGAAAATAAGAGATGTTGGGCTTTCTTCCTTTGAAGAGTTCATATGTTGTTAGATTCAATAGAGGTCTAATATAGATCCTATTTTGAATATAACAAGCTGTGTTTACAGCTTCTGCCCAGAAGTGCTTAGCAAGTTTTGTCTCATGCATCATGGTTCTTGCCATCTCTTGTAAAGACCTGTTCTTTCTCTCTACAACACCATTTTGTTGTGGTGTTCTAGGAGCAGAGAACTCATGGACAATGCCATGATCTTCACAAAAGGTTGCAAATGGTTCGTTTTCAAACTCACCACCATGGTCACTTCTTACCTTTAAGATTTTGAGACCTTTCTCGTTTTGCACTTGAGTGCAGAAGATGCTGAACACATCATATGCATCATCTTTCACTCTTAGAAACTTTACCCAAGTCCATCTACTGTAATCATCAACAATGACTAATCCATATTTCTTCCCATTGATTGAGGCAATACTTACTGGACCAAACAAATCAATGTGAAGTAGTTCTAAAGGTCTTGAGGTAGAGACAATGTTTTTAGGTTTAAAAGAAGTTTTTGAAATTTTGCCAATCTGACAAGGACCACACAGAGCATCTGAATGATATTTAAGATTTGGCAGGCCTTTAACCAACTTTAGTTTGCTAAGCTTAGAGATTAATCTCCAGTTAGCATGACCTAAGCGTTGGTGCCAGACCCACTTTTCATCATTCAGAGATAGAAGACAAACTATTTTCTGCTCAGTGAGTTCTGACAGATTCACCTTATAAACATTACCTCTTCTTAATCCTTTAAACAATATGGACTTGTCAGAGTCATTGATTACTGTACATGCCTCTTTATCAAATTTAACAATGAATCCGTTATCACAAAATTGACTAATGCTAAGCAGATTATGTTTGAGGCCATCAACTAACCAAACATTTTTAATTGAAAGAGAAGAGTTACCAACTATACCTGTACCAATGATCTTCCCTTTTTGGTTTCCTCCAAACCCCACAGTACCTCCCTCCTTCAGAGTCAGGGTTTGGAACATATGCTTTTCTCCCGTCATATGACGTGAGCAGCCACTGTCCAGGTACCAGCATTGCTGCTTTGGCCTTCTTGGTGTGCAAACCTGAAACAAATATTATTTGAGACTTTGGTACCCATATCTTTATGGGTCCTTTTGTGTTAGTCTTCACAGGCCTAGGTGGTCTTTGTTTGAAGGGCCTATCAGAGCCTCTAGAGTTATCCACCCTTGTTAAAAAAGTTTTGGGTTTAGGATAGCTCTTGAGCTTTGCTCTTGAATGAGTCAGAGCTTCTCTAGATTTAACATTAGCTTGAGGCTTAAAAATCTTAGGTTCTGAGGTTTTAACCTTCAGAGCTTTTGACTTTGAAGCCTCTGGCTTTGATTTTCTATTAGAAGCTGACTCATTTAGAACTTCTGATTGACTCTTTACAAAGCCAACCTTGGGTTTTGATTTATCTATATTAGAGGATTTTGAAGATAATGGATTATCTTTAAAGCGTGAGAATCCAAGACCTTCTCCTCTATTTCTACTTACATGATAAATCAAAGAAGCTATTTTGCTTCTTTTCATTCCATTGATAAGAAATTCCTGAAGAGCAAATTCATGCTCTGGAGGAACCTTATCATCAAGAACATAATGAGTTTCCATAAATTCATTTCTGGATTTTAGAGACTCATTTTGCTCAATTATTTCATTTGCCTTTTCGGTCAGGTTGTTGTAGGCCTTTTTAAGGACCTTACACTCACCTGCCTTTTTGGTTAAAAGTTTTAAGGCATCTTTCAAGGAATCTATTAATTCAGAACGAGAAAGTTTAGCAAGTACCTCATCTTCATCTTCTGAGTTTGAGTCAGCTTCGTGCTCAGAGTTCTCTTGATCAGAAGTGGTTGCCATCAACGCTAGGTTTGCTTCTTCTTCCCCATCAGAATCTGATTCCTGATCCAAGTCATCCCAAGTGGCAAGGAACCCCTTCTTGAGCTTACTTTTGTATCTCTCTTTGTTAGAGGTTCTCTTGGATGTTTTACTCAGGTTCTCTGGGCAGTCAGCAATGAAGTGTCCTGGTTTGTTGCACTTAAAGCATTTGTTTTGTTCTTCCTTCTTATCCTTAGAAGCACCAACCTTCTTGGAAGAACCTCCAAACTTACCAGCATACTTCTTGCTTCTCTTAGCCCATTGCAATACTTTTGCAGCCATTAGAACCATTTCTTCTTCTTCATCAGAGTCCATCTCGTGACCTTCTTCAGAAGCTTCTTCATCAGATACTACAACCTTCGCCTTCAGAGCCTTAGAGGAACTCTTGGTGCTTAGGGCTATCCCTTTTAGCTTCTTAGTCGATTCATCAGTCATGAGTTCCATCTCATGACTCTTTAGAGAACTAACCAAGCTTTCAAGAGACACAGTATCTAAATCCTTAGATTCCTGAAACGCTGTTACTTTTGGTCTCCATTTTGGCGGCAAGCTTCTGAGTACTTTCCTTACATGATCAGCTTCCGTATAGCTCTTATTTAAAACTTGAAGTCCAGAAACAAGAATTTGAAACCTAGAGAACATTGTCTCAATGTCCTCTCCGTCCTTCATTTTAAATAATTCATACTGATGTACTAACAAGTTGGCCTTGGCCTCCTTAACTTGTTTATTTCCTTCATACTTAGATTTAAGAGAATCCCAGATAGACTTAGCTGTTCTCTTATCTCCAATTTTCAAGTACTCATCATGAGAGATGGCATTTGTCATCATCCCTTTTACACTATGGTGTTTCTTATACTCCAGCTTTTGAGTAGGTGTAAAAGCCTTTCTGTCTTTAGAGCTAACTATTCCTTCCAAATCCATATTTTCAAAATTGACTCCATCTTCTACCAAGTCCCACAGATCACAATCAATCCCCATGATGTGACTGTACATCTTGGTTTTCCAGAATGGATAACCAGTCTCAGTTCCATTGAAAAAGGGAACTTTGTCAGAAGACCTTCTATCTTTAGAGTTGGAATCATAGTCATAGTTCACGTTGTTGTTGTTGTTGTTGTTGCTATTGTTTCCTTTCTCAGCAGACATGTTTTCCTTCCTGAATCTTAACTGTTTCACTGATAGGTGAGAGTTAGGCAACAGCCCAGCTCCTGATACCAATTGAAGGTGGAAAAACACAAGAAGGGGGGGTTGAATTGTGTTTTAGAAAATTAAAACTTTTTGGTTCTTAAGGAATTATATGCAGCGGATATTAAAACAAATTCAAAGAGATGTAGAGAAAAGGAAAGATAGACACAGAAATTTATCCTGGTTCCCTTCACAAATTGAAGGTACGTCCAGTCCCCTTGTTTTCAACAAGAGCTTTTCACTATAATCTTTACAAGATTACACTTTGCTCAAGCACACTTGCAAGAGACTTCTCAAATGCTCAAGTTACAATTAACAAGAGACTTCACAAACAAACTTAAAATCTAAGAATGAATGTTTAGGGACACTTGATATACTATCAGAGGTGTTTACAAAATACAACTCAAATTGTTCTAAGACTTAGAATGACAGATTTAAATTATGATGTCAGAATGCTTCTTAGTCTTTGAAACGTGGTAATAGAACAGTGTTAACGGAACAGTAGTCATTTCTTCCTTGTGAGTCTTCTATTTATACTTGGAGGAAGATGATGACCGTTGCAGAGAGAGATGTGCCAGCTGGAAAATACTCGTACAATTGTGATAGCTGTAGTTGCCTTCTTTGGCAAAGATATCGCATTCCACTACCTTGCTATTTGAATTATCACTCATCCATTTTGAGTAATAATAGTACAATAGTACGATCCTCAAATGCGCTCCACATATGGATAAGGTTGACGTTGTACTAACGAATATTCCTTCCTGTGGACGTGACAGAGCCTTGAAGTAGATTGTTCTTCAATCATTGGTTCTGATTATGTCAGTTCTTGAGTGACGTAAATTCCTTTTGCTTCGGATGCTGGTGTCATAGCTTCTTGAGGTTTTGTAGCTTCTGAGTCCTTGAGAACCTTCATTTGTCCTCAGAAGCACTTCCTTCAACATGCAAAATTTAAGCTTCTGATGAACAGTGATGTACTTTCAGAACTTGTATTGGCTGGCTTCTCTGCTATTATTCGTAGTGCTTCTGAATGAATTTTAACTTGTAGTTCTGCACACTAGAATAATCATTAGTAATTCCAATTGTAATTTTAATACTTTGTTATCATCAAAACCACTTAAAACATTAGAGGTTCATGTCAGACCCACTTTGTTCCAACATTCTTAATTAGATTTTTTAAAAAAAGATGTCTGGTGCGTTGCTTTCATAATGAAAGGGTTGGGTAGAGGTTAGACATTTTTCATAATTTAAGGGGAAAATGTTAAATTACATCCTATAAAAATATATAAATGTCATGAGTCTATATCATTATATTTTAGTAGCTTTTCTTTTCATATCAAATTAAATGGTGTAATTTCATTAAAAAGATGACTCAGGTTATCGTTTGATGTTTTAAGCAAGTTTAACTAAATTAACTCTAATATTACTTTGAGATAACAACTAACTTTTTTCTATTTTTAATTTTAACCCTTAAAAGGTTAAGCTGATAGGTAAGCTTTTTATAAGAACTTTTTGTATGTGTCAATTCATAAACCTTAAGTTATGTTTTCCATTACAGTTGTGACTATGCAGGTTGTGTGGCTGCTTGGAGATTAGGGGTGTCAATATTATCCGTTTGTCCATTATCCATCCAATCCATTTAAAAATTTATCCATCCATCCACCTTAATTTTAAAATCCAATTTAATTAAATGGATGGATCCAATCCATCCACCTTAATTTTAAAATCCAATGGATAATTGATCATTATTAATTTCAAATCCAATGAAATGTCACATATTTTTAAAAATAATAAAATTCTTTAAAAAATAAATAATAATAATAAAATAAATAAAAAACAAACAAAGTGATTATCATATATAAAAAAAAGAGATTATCCTATGTCAAACAAACAAAAAGAGATTATCATATATAAAAAAAAAAAAAAGAAGAGAAGCGATTATAATAATAAAATAAAGTGATTATCAAATAATAATAAAATTAATAAAAAACAAACAAACAAACAATTAAAAAAAAAGATTATCATAAATAAAAAACAAAGTGATTAATGGATTATCATATGTTAAAAAAAAAAGCGATTATCAGTGAGAGAAACTGAAAACGATTATCAACGATGAAGAGAAGCCAACCCTAAAATGCGATTATCCCCAAATTTCTTCATCATCCCAAATCGATTTCCCACAAATTTCTTTCCCCAAATTGATTGATTCGTGTGATTGATTTTCCGATTTTGCGATTTCTTTGAAGAATCGAGTTCTTCACTTCTTCCTTTGCTTCGTTCGGCAAACGCTTTCTCCTTTCAGGTTTGAAGAACAAACTTCAATTCTACATTCTCTTCTTCATAGCAATTCTTCCTTTCATCATCGTTATAGTATATGATAACTCTGTAAATGGGCTTTTAGCTTAACTATAAATGGGTTTTTGGCTTAACTATAAATGGCTTAACTCTGTAATGTCTTTTGATATTCTTGTAAGATTTTGCTTAACTATATGATAACTCTGTAAATGGGTTTTTGATATTCTTCCAGCTTTGGGTTTTAATGTAAGCTTTTATTTATAACTGCTATGTGCTAATATGTGAAATTTATTGATTATACAGTACCTGCTTTACATACCTATGATTTTTTAGGACTAAGTATTAAGCTTTTATTGATAAAGATATCGACTCTGTATAGAAAATATGATAACTTTGTATTAAGCTTTGTGGTGAATTTATTGATTTGTTTTAGACTATAGCTAGAAGGTTAATATCTCTCTTATATATGTCATTGAGTTTTTCTGAAACCTAAGCTTATATTTCCTATGTACTTGTATTTAATTATTGTCAATTAACAGGAAATATGTCTAGTCAAAGGGATATACCTCTATCCGAAGATGACAATGAATTTGATGAAAATTCGGTATCAAGTTCAAAAAGGACGAAGACTTCGTTAGCTTGGGACTATTTCAAGAGATTTGTTGATGAGAAAGGATTACCAAAAGCAAAATGCATAAATTGTGGCAAAGTTTATATGGCTAGAAAGGATGGGGAACATCAAATATGAAAATCCATGCGCTGAAGTGTAGTGAAGGAGGAGGGGATGTATCGTCTTATCCACCATTGGATCAAGAAAGGTACAGGGAAATGATCGCTCAGGTAATTGTGAAGAATAACTATCCATTCTCTTTTGTTGAACATCACGGGATTAATGATTTACATCGCTTTTTGCACCCACATGTTAAGGGGATTTCTAGAAACACGGTTGTGTCTGATATTCAAAAGTTGTATAAAAAAGAAAAACTATCCATTCTCAATTGTTAGTTCTAATGGGCATGTCTTGTCGAGCTTGCTTAGAACTAACAATTGAGAGGTTGTCGAAACATGATGCAAACCTTGACTTTTGTTTATCCGAACCTCTTATATATTTCACACACCGGCGGATCTTCTCTAAAGAATTATCTATCACTTTAATTCCTTCATGAACAATTAAGTTTAAAATATGAGCGCCGCATCTAACATGGAAGAAGACACCATCGGATATCAAACTTGGTCCAAAAGATGGGTGTTTCTTTAATATACTTACCATGGCATCATTATTAGATGCATTATCTAATGTAAGAGAGAATACTTTTCTCTCGATACCCCATTCCTTTAACAGACATAACATCTTCTCGGCCAAATTAGCACCGGTATGAGGTGGTGGAAAATGAAAAAATGCTAACACTTTCTTTTCCAACTCCCACCTCATGTTAACAAAATGTGCGGTCAACACCATATATTGGTCTATATTTATGGCTGACCACATATCAGATGTTAAACATATCTTTCCAGGAATTGATTGTAAATGAAATTTCTTTTTCTTTTTTATACAACTTTTGAATATCAGACACAGCCGTGTTTCTAGAAATCCCCTTAACATGTGGGTGCAAAAAGCGATGTAAATCATTAATCCCGTGATGTTCAACAAAAGAGAATGGATAGTTATTCTTCACAATTACCTGAGCGATCATTTCCCTGTACCTTTCTTGATCCAATGGTGGATAAGACGATACATCCCATCCTCCTTCACTACACTTCAGCGCATGGATTTTCATATTTGATGTTCCCCCATCCTTTCTAGCCATATAAACTTTGTCACAGTTTATGCATTTTGCTTTTGGTAATCCTTTCTCATCAACAAATCTCTCGAAATAGTCCCAAGCTAACGAAGTCTTCGTCCTTTTTGAACTCGATACCGAATTTTCATCAAATTCATTGTCATCTTCGGATAGAGGTATATCCCTTTGACTAGACATATTTCTTGTTAATTGACAATAATTAAATACAAGTACATAGGAAATATAAGCTTAGGTTTCAGAAACACTCAATGACATATCTAAGAGAGATATTAACCTTCTAGCTATAGTCTAAAACAAATCAATAAATTCACCACAAAGCTTAATACAGAGTTATCATATTTTCTATACAGAGTAGATATCTTTATCAATAAAAGCTTAATACTTAGTCCTAAAAAATCATAGGTATGTAAAGCAGGTACTGTATAATCAATAGATTTCACATATTAGCACTTAGCAGTTATGAATAAAAGCTTACATTAAAACCCAAAGCTGAAAGAATATCAAAAACCCATTTACAGAGTTATCATATAGTTAAGCAAAATCATTACAAGAATATCAAAAGACATTACAAAGTTAAGCCATTTATAGTTAAGCCAAAAACCCATTTATAGTTAAGCTAAAAACCCAATTACAGAGTTATCATATACTATAACGATGATGAAAGGAAGAATTGCTATGAAGAAGAGAATGTAGAATTGAAGTTTGTTCTTCAAACCTGAAAGGAGAAAGCGTTTGCCGAACGAAGCAAAGGAAGAAGTGAAGAACGCGATTCTTCAAAGAAATCGCAAAATCGGAAAATCAATCACACGAATCAATCAATTTGGGGAAAGAAATTTGTGGGAAATCGATTTGGAATGATGAAGAAATTTGGGGATAATCGCATGTTAGGGTTGGCTTCTCTTCATCATTGATAATCGTTTTCAGTTTCTCTCACTGATAATCGCTTTTTTGTTTTGTTGACATATGATAATCCATTAATCACTTTGTTTTTTATTTATGATAATCTCTTTTTTTTTTAATTGTTTGTTTGTTTGTTTTTTATTATTTTATTATTATTTGATAATCACTTTATTTTATTATTATAATCGCTTCTCTTCTTCTTCTTCTTCTTCTTCTTCTTTTTTTTTATTATATTTTTTGTTTGTTTGACATAGGATAATCTCTTTTTTTTATATATGATAATCACTTTGTTTGTTTTTTATTTATTTTATTATTATTTATTTTTTAAAGAATTTTATTATTTTTAAAAAATATGTGACATTTCATTGGATTTTTTTTTTTAAAAACTGCCAAATGATATATATAAGGAATTCTAAGCACAAGTAGTGCTAAAGAAACCCAAGAACAAAAATACAAATGGCAGCCTAAAACAATGATCAGGTCACAAACAAACCGATCAAGACAGGCACACAATAAAAGAAACAAGCTAAAAGAAAACAGCTATAACAGTTACAAAAACACCAGAAAAACCAGCAAAAAACTACCAGCCAATAATAACTCTATCACCTATTCATACATAACACCGGTTCCGCTAACCATTCGTAGAACAAGCAGGGAGAGGCTTTTGTTCTTCCTAACAACCATCTCCAAGAAGCAATTTTCACATCATCCACCAGACTTTCTCCATCCACTGTGCAGTTATAAAAAATAATCCGATTGCGATGACGCCAAATAGACCAAATAACCGCGCACCAGATCATAATCGCACCCTTCTTTTTCTGTTTTGTTCCCGGAATTTCCGCAACAAAGTTCAATAAGGAACAAATGCTTTGCGGCAGAGAAAAATAAATACCAAGCCAAGGTAAAACCCGCTCCCATACCTGTAATGTTACTCTACAGTACAGAAAAAGGTGTGACACAGTTTCTCTACTATCACCACACAAAACACACCTAGTTTCTCCATTCACCGGTATCACCTTTCTTCGAAATAGGTTGTCCCTGGTCGGAACTCGCTCGTGTAACACCATCCACACCAAACCCGACACTTTAGAAGGCGCCGGACAATTCCAAATTGACTTGAAAGCAGAACCAACATCTTGAGCTACTGTCCTCCTTTCGATTAAAAAATCCGACACCAAAGCATATGCAGATTTAACTGTAAACTCACCACCCGGTTCTAATCTCCAACTCCAACTATCCACCTCCGACGACAACGTAACAGGCCTCAAGAAATGAATTAGATCTTCCAGCAGAGTAGTTTCCCAAACAAAAAGACGGCGGTGCCAAATAATATTCCAGCCCCTAGCATCAGATGGGCTCCACATACTCGTAACTGACGATTCCTTTTGCAAAGAAATTGAAAACAGCCGAGGAAATTTGTCGCACAAGGGAACAACACCTATCCACCTATCCAACCAAAAACTAGTATTAGCTCTATTCCCCATCCTCCTTATAATTTCATTAGAGAGCCAATCTTGATCAAGGTTTGTTCCTATAGAGCATATGTCTTTCCACCAAGTTGAGGCGAACCATGGTTGACTCTCCTCTCCCAACTCCACCTTACCAATTACCGACCCTCCATATTTACCCTTTAAGACCTCCTTCCATAACACATGATCATCGGTAAGAAGCCTCCACCGCCACTTAGCCATCAAACTAATATTCACCGCTCTCACATCTCTAACACCAAGACCTCCGAGACTCTTTGGTAGACACACTACATCCCATTTAACCCAATTAATTCTCTTCCTACCTTCTTTCGCCCCCCACAAGAACTCCCTTTGAATACGCCTAATCTTCTTCCAAACCAATTTAGGAATTTTAAGGAAAGAAAGGTAAAAAATAGGAATATCATTTAAGACCGAGTTAATCAAAGTAATACGACCACCGAGACTAACATACCTATTCTCCCAACCACCCAATCTTTTTCGAAGAGAAAGTAATAAAGGCTCCCAAGTGGATAATCTCTTAATATTTGCACCAACCGGAAGGCCTAAATATTTGAAAGGGACACTCCCCACTCTACAATTAAGAAAGATCGAAGCCAATCTCATAAAATCTTGAGATACATTGACCCCCAAAATACTACTTTTCCAAAAATTAACTCTAAGGCCCGACACCATTTCAAAACCTCTCAAGATAGCCTTCAAAGTCCATAGATTCTCCAATGTCGCCTCTCCGATACATAAAGTATCATCGGCGTATTGAAGATGCGAAATGACTACTCCATTACTACCCACCCGAAAACCTTTAAAATGATCTAACTCCACCGCCCTTCTCAACAAACCACCAAGCCCCTCGGCCACTAAGAGAAAGAGAAAAGGGGCTATAGAGGATCCCCTTGCTTAAGCCCACAATTTATATTAATCTCCTCCGTCGGACTTCCATTAACCAAAATAGACATACAACCGGAAAAAACACACGCCCTCATCCAACTCCTCCATTTAGCACAAAACCCAAACCGGCCCAACATATAGTCCAAGAACCTCCAATCAACGGAATCGTATGCCTTTTCGAAGTCTACTTTTAAAATAAGACATTCATTACCGGATTTCTTGGCCATATCAACCACTTCATTAACCACTATAACTCCATCTACAAGATATCTACCTTTTAAAAATGCCGATTGAGTCGACTCCACCAAATGATCCATAACCCTTGCTAATCTCTTAGCCAACACTTTAGCCAATAATTTATAAAGACATCCCAATAGGGAGATAGGCCGGAAATCTCCCAACGAAAGCGGCGAGCTCACTTTTGGAATTAAAGCAACAAAATAAGACGAGAACCCTCTAGGTAGACTACCATTACCATGAAATTGATCAAATAGAATTCTCACCTCATTTTTCATCAAACTCCAAAATTTCTTCACAAAGTTAAAGTTGAAACCGTCCGACCCCGGACTTTTATTCCCATCACAATCCGATACCACTTCTTCTATTTCTTCTAAACCAAACGGAGAGATTAAAGTCATGTTAGCCTCCTCCGAGAGGGAAGGGAAGATCAAGCCATCAAGAGACGGTCTAAGACATCTCCCCACACAAAATTGATTTTTAAAGAACTCCACCGTTGCTTGCCGAATCGAAGTCGGAGAATCAACCCATTCCTCACCCACTTGAAGAGATCTAATGAAATTACCATTACCTCTAGCCTTTAAACACTTGTGAAAATAACTTGTGTTGTCGTCCCCCTCCTTCAACCACCGCACTCTAGACCTTTGAACTACCATCGATTCTTTACTTTTGAGAAGATGCCAAAGGTCCACAAAATTCTTTTTTCGATTTAAAACCTCCTCCTCCGATAACGGAACTAACTCCCCCTTCACATCAACATCTTGAATATCCTCCACTAAAATTTTAAACTTAGTATCTAAAGCTCCGTAAACTTCCTTATTCCACGTCCTAATCACCCCTTTAAGACCTTTGAGTTTTTCCTTGAGCGCAAACCCCATCCAACCCGTAATAGACGCTGATCTCCACCACTCCTCCACCAAAGATGCAAAATCATGGTGAAGAAGCCAATGATTATTAAATCTAAAAGGTCTTGGTCCCCAATCAACATTATTATAACTCAACACTATCGGGCAATGATCCGATACATCTCTCGCATGCACCCAAAGAGAAGGAGTACCCCATACATCACACCACCCTACCGATAGGAGAGCTCTATCATTCGGACTCATCGAAGAACCATTTGGATGAAACCACGTAAACTTTCTCCCTAACACCGGAATATCCTCGAGATCCATGGAATTCACAAAAGCTTGAAACTCCACAAAATCCAAAGAAGAAGACCCAAGAAAACTATCTCTCACCCCCTTCTCTCCTCCCTCTCCAGCACCGCATTGAAATCACCAATCACGCACTAATTCTCATCACCGAAACCTCCTTTTGACATAATTAAAGAATTCCAAAGCCTACGTTTTCCTCCCATATCACACTTAGAGTAGATGTTCACAATAAAACAAAAAATTTTCTCAACTCCCCATTCTAAACAAACACCAACGAAACCCTCCCCGATAAAAGAGAAAATAAGCCGAGAGGAAGACTTACGCCAAATAGAGAGGATTCCGCCGCTATTCCCCACAGAAGGGAGATAAGCCCAACAACAATCTTCTCCACCCCAAATACTAAAACACAGAGAATCTGAGATGGTTTCAAGCTTTGTCTCTTGTAAAGCTAAAAAATCAATCTTCTCCTTTCTGACAAACTCTTTGATCTTGCTTCTCTTCACCCTACCTCCTAACCCCCTTATATTAAAGGAGCACACAATCATTGGAAACCTTGAACCTCCTCAATTCTGCCCATCTTTTCTCTATCTCTATCTTCCAAATCCACCAAACGAGTCACCGTAACATCTTTGCCCTCCACAAAATTCAGCCCCAAAGCTTCTTGAATTTCGAAGATTTCCTCTGCCTCAAGTATTTTCGCCTCTGGAGCCTTTCTTTTAACCACATACTCGTCCACGTCTTCCAACGCCTCATCTCCCAACAAGAAATTTACCCCCGAGATAGGGGCCACAACTTCCTGAACTCCAATTGCAGTAGACACATTTTGTTGAGAAGAAATTGAAACTTCCTGTCCCTCATCAGTGCCTCCTTCTAAACTGTCTTCATCGCTCTGTTGCAAACTCCCAGGAAAAGTCTTCTTTGAATCTCCTTCTCGTTCGTTCTTCTTTCTCCTGTTACTAGCTCCGACATTATTCACAATTTCCGCCAAACGAAGACATTTTGGACCAACCAAAGTAGGAAAAGGAAGTCTACTCATGGGTTTCCTTGAACGAACACAATCATGGCGTTTTTGCTTCTTTACATCAACAAGAGAAACTGATGTTGTTGGAGAAGACAAGCTACTAGCCTCTTGAGTAAAGTTCTGGAACAAACACGTGTTATTTTTCCCTTTAGCCTCTACTACCAACTTGTCCAATTTGTCTATTACCGAAATACCCTCCTCCAACTCCACTTGGGCTTGTAAACCCACCTGCTCCGAATCCAAACCAATCTCGACCCACTTCTCTAAACAATCCGTTTGCAGATCCGGGCCTAGAGAAACCGGCCCAATCTTCTCACCTTCGCCTTTTGAAAATAATGCCAGGACACTACTTTGCCCCACCAGGTCAACCCCTTGCACGCCTTTCACTTCTCTGCCAACAACACCTGAGTTAGACAATGACATACCTCGTACACTGTCTACCTCGTTTGTCTCCTCACCTACAACCTCATCTCCTTTTGTTTTATCTGCAGAATTTAAACTAAGAAAGGGTCTTAATTCTTTTGCCTTGCTAAAAGCAGGTTGAGAAAAAACCCCCAAATTCCTCTTGTCAGCTATCCTCCCCTGAACAACCTGCACCTCCTCTGTCTCCACATGTTGACCCTGCACAAACCCATCACTTTCAGACTCTTCGAAAACAACTCCCTCCATCAGCGCCTCCTCCGTTCCCCTTTCTTTCCCCTCGCCGGAGTCACACGACGACCCCGCTACACTCCATCGGAGTTGATCATCTTCTCGCGGGACATGAACAAATTCCAGTGGCCCTCCCCTTTCCTCTACTATTCGAACAACAAACTTCAGTTTTTGTGATATAATCACTTGAGTGAAATCTACCTCCCCAAGTATAGAGGCTAAAATTTTAACTCGAGCAACATCAAAACGACTTCTTCCTTTGGTATCATCATCCAAGCCTAGCACCTCTCCACATGGTTTCAATATAGAGCGAAAAACACTTTCGTTCCATAGTTGTAATGGCACACCATATAATCTCACCCATATCTCTCTTTTTGAAGACACCATGAGAGGAGACCATGGCTTAACATCCTTCAGAAAACCTTCCCACCAAGTCTTGTTGTTCATAGCCAAACCCACATCTCCACCTGATTCGCTAAAAATCAACACCCAGCCCTCTCCCAAACTAGCGGCACGTACATTTTTATACCCTTCCATACAGAGATTGAACTGGATTTGTTTGATGTTCTTTCCTTTTGAGATTCTTCCCACCACACCATTCTCTAGGGCAAAAACGAACTCCAAATCTGGCTCCAACTCCAATGGAGGTACTCTCTCCAGCATCTTCTTCTCTGTAGACTTCGAGCTTCCCCCCACCAGTGTTGCCTTCCACTCCTTCACCGCTATCTCCTCTCCACCATTATAAGAAGTATCACCTCGTAAAGGTATATTGGAGGGTGGTTGCACCTTTAAAGTTGGTTTCTCACTTCTACCAAAACGAGATAAGTTGATTTTCAGTTTGTAAGATCCACACCAAACATCCCCTAGCTTCAGCTCCAAATCCTCAGCATTCTTCACGTCAAAAAACTTCACAAAACCGAAGCTACGTCCCCATTTGTCTTTCTTCTTTGGAACGTAAACTTCCCCCACTCTACCAAACCTCGCAAAAATTTTCCAAAGATCCATCACCACAATATCTTCTGGAAAATTGGTGACAAAGAAGGATGTAGCTTCTTTGTTTAGACGCCGGACGTACCCTTCACCCCACTTCTCATCATATTCTGTCAACCCTACCCCTCCTGCTCTTTGGGAAGAGCTTTTCTCCAGACCCTCTCTCTACTTTCTCTCTCATCTTTTTTCTTTTTTTTCAAGACATTTCATTGAATTTGATTTGAAATTAATAATGATCAATTATCCATTTAATTAAATGGATGGATCCAATCCAATCCATTAACCAACTTTTTTACTAATGGATGGATTGGATGGATAAATTTTTAAATGGATTGGATGGATAATGAACAAACGGATAATATTGACACCTCTAGTTAAAATCTTGGAATTAAATAGTCATGATTTATGAAGGGGCTTTGGTGGGTTTATTAGTATGTGTTTTGAGCCTGTGTAATTGGAGGTATTGTGGAGAAATTGCCTGCTTAAAGGATGCCAATATGAAGCTGTAGTGAGTGATTTGGAAAGTTAAGATTAATGAAAAATTGGAGGAATGACTAATATGTATAAATGGAGTGATAGATGGCAAGCAAATTATGTTGTAGAGGAAGAAGAATTGTACTAATTTTATTTATTTACAAGGCAAATCTCATGTACTAACATATATAGGAAAATGGTGTGCTTGATTTATTTTGAGGTCTACATACTGATCAAGTTCTATGTTTGTTGCAATTATGCACGTTGGTGGTATCATATTGCGTTATGAAAAGTGCGGAAAAGATATAATAAACTAAGGTTCCGTTTGAATTAACTTATTTTTGAGGTTATGCAAACAACTTATGCAATTTTTACGTATTATTATAAGTTTGTCAAAGTACTTTATGATAAAATAGCGTATAAAAATACATTTTTCACTAGTTTGAATTTATAAAATAGCATAAAACCAAATTTATATTGCATAAACTATTTGCATAAGTTCAAAAATAAGCTAATCCAAACGGGACATAAGTAAAGTACTAGTAATATATAACCGATTATCAAAAAAAGAAAGAAAAAGGTATTGTATAACCAGAGACGGGATACATGTTTAAAGTTAAACTGAAAAATGTAATTATTAATAGGCTTAATTGCAGTTTTGATCCCCCTATTTTCAATTTTTTGCAGTTTTAGTCCCCCTATTTTAAAACTCGACAGTTTTGGTCCCCCTATCATAATTTTTAACTATAAATTAACGATATGATATGATTTAAACGGCGTGGTATATGATTCGATGATGAAAAAATACCAACATTGATGTAATTGTAAGAAAAATCTTTCATAAAGTTCATTTAAAACATGTTGTATCATCATATTTTAGACAAAATATGTGTTAGGGGGACCAAAACTGCCGAGTTTTAAAATAGGGGGACCAAAACTGCGAAAAATTGAAAATAGGGGGACCAAAACTGCAATTAAGCCTTATTAATATTGTTCTCAAAAGTGTTTTATATATCATACCTCAACTAACCAATGCAAAGCAACAGTAATCAATGTCTTCTCATTATTGGAGGTTAATGGTTTTTATAATCATTTTTATAAGCAAATGCTAATATGCAAGGTTGTCAGAATCGGATCGGTTATTGAACCAGCGAGCTTACTGGTTCAAGGTTCAATGGTCGGACTGGGATCGGACCGCAGTCAGACCATTTTTAATTAAATATATAATTTTTTATTTTATATACACACATAATAATAAATTAATTAATTTTAAAGATTTAACTTATATATAATCATAATTTAGAAACAATAAAATAAATATATTTTGATATAAAAATTGAATTTATTTTACATGCGTAAGAAAAAAATACTTTAATAAAAAATATTACTATAAAAATTTGGTGTAGTTTTTTGGTGAGTAAAAAAAAAACTCTTTAGTAGCTTTATTTTGGCCCAAGCCCACTTGCTCACTTGTATTTCTAACCCTAAGGATGCATAGCCGCCAGAAACAAACAGTAATCTAATCAAGTTTCTACACTTCACTATCTTATTCTTATGCAGCATTTTCAATTTCCTTGTTTTTTTGTTTTGTTATAACTTCTATATTCATCTATCTTTTTCTATTATTGAAGTAAAGAACATTTTAGATCTATTCTATTTTTCTTCTTAATCCATCTCTCTTTTTCAATTTTCTTTCTTTTTGTTTCACTTTTCTTTGTTTTTTTATAATCAATGGTTTAAGGATATGTTTGTGTGTGAATATGTGCTTCTTTTTCTTTCATTTCTTTTTTCCTCTTCTAATAATCTCAAACAACACACAAAGTGACATTATTTGATGAATTGATAAATCATAGTTTTGATAAATTTAAAAAAATCTGTAAAAAAAAAAACAAAAACGCCCAGACCGGCAAAACCGCTTAGACCGGTGGTTTTCCCGATTTTCTCCGGTTTAGCGGTTTAATGTCCGGTTCGTTAGCTGTCCGATTTTATGTGATGACCGGACCGGATGTAGGTCCGGTACACGGTTCGACCGGCCGGTCCAGTCCGGTTTTGACAACCTTGCTAACATGTGCCCAAAGGCACCTTTTAAGGTGCAATAAATTAGTTATTATCTCATTTATTCCATCTATATTAATAATTAAATTAGGGTTTAAATATGCTTTTGGTCCCTGCAATTATGACTTGTCTTGAAAAGAGCCCGTGTAAAAAAAAATATTTGATTTTAGTCCCTGCAATATCTCAAAACTTTTAAAATAGCCCCTGACTGGATTTATTGATGATATTGCAGGGAGTAAAATCAATTTTTTATTTTTTTATAGGGACTAAAATCAATTTTTTTATTTTTTACAGGGGCTTTTTTCGAAACAAGGCATAATTGCAGGGACCAAAATCATATTTAAAAATTGGCCATGTCAGCTCTAAATCCAGTCAGTGGCTATTTTAAAAGTTTTGAGATATTGCAGGGACTAAAATCAAATTTTATTTTTTATAGGGGCTCTTTTCAAACAAGACATAATTGCAGGGACCAAAAGTATATTTAAGCCTTAAATTAGTTATAATAAGATGCATTAAATTAGTTATACTAAGATGCATTAAATTGTTTGGTTTAAGTTTTTTTTTCGAGAGGGTGCTCTTGGCCTAGTGACTGCGAAGCCCCGATACGCGACACGATACGGATACGATACGATACCGATACGCCGATACGTGAAAATTTTAAAAAATTCATATCCGATACTGGCGCGATACGTTATTTAAAAATTAATTTTAAAATTAAATATATAAATGCACAATAATATTAATAATGATTTTTTTTTTTGAAAGACAAAAAATTATTATAATAATTATTATTATAAACGCCAATAGTTCAGTGTACAAAGAGTACACACAAGCCAATTAGCTTGCACAAGAGCAAAACAGTTTGAGGCTCAACATACAAGGGCTCATCAGTCCTAACTAAAGACATATAATGGCTTAAAAAACATATAATAGTCATGATATCAAGCCTCTTCAACAAGTTCATCTTGTAGCAATATCAGACAATTATATAGGTCCTGCAGCTGACCAATTAAAAGCATAAAACATTCATTCTTATACTAGAATTTTGGGACAAGCCCAAATACTTAATCAACCTGTTATATAGTAGGACACCATAGTGACTTCAGAAACAGTGACAAAGACAAAAAATACTAATTATAATAAATTAAAATCATTAATACTAAGTTAAGTATTTGTGTTTCATTAATATTGTCCTAAAAAATAATGATCACCAGTACATTTTAAGTTATACATCTTAAGTTAAGTATTATACAACATCATTAGTACTATCCAAAAAAAGACATTGTTAGTTAGCCGTGTAACAACATAATAGTTTGACATTCACTAGGAAACACAGATTCTATCGGATATTATTTTTTATTTAAAAATAAATATTTAACCGATACTTTTCCGATACGAGTATCAAGAAGTATCGGACGCGTATCGGATATTTTTTTTTATTTAAAAATAAAGATTTAACCGATACTCTTCCGATACGAGTATCGGGACGTATCGGAAGAGTATCGGTATCGGGTGCGTATCGGACACGATACTTCACCAATTTTAGAGTATCGGGGCTTCATAGCCTAGTGAATATTGCCGAGTATCCAGCAGACTATTTGACTAAATATTTGAGTACTATGTTAGTACTATTTTGGCTTTTGTATTGCTAATATATTTTGGAATTTTATATTATTTATAATTTAATTTTTGTTACCAGCTTTAAAAAAATAATAATTAAAAATTATTAAAAGAAAGCAATTAAGGGCGCGCGTATAAACAAACATATGGCAATCATGGAGGTTTATTTTTTATTTTTTATCTTACCAATTCTTTTAAGCAATCCCTTACCAAAAAAATTCTTTTAAGTAATTAAATATAGTGGATCATAGCTTTTACTAATTATTAAAGTTTTTAATTGTAATAATTGTTAAAGTTGATTATTGCTCATTTTAAAATAAAATTAATGCAACCATAACAAATTTAAAACACCTTAACATGTGCACTAAAAACACATGTTAGCAAGACCCTTTTTATAATTGTGATAAAATATGTATTTTGTATTAAACCCTAATCAATGCACATATCTTCTTTTTGCTGTAAACTTTTATTTGTTTTATTAACAACGTGACTCAAAAGAAACCAATTAAAATCCTTTTTTTTTTTTTTTTAAATTATTACATAAAGGCCTAAGCCCAACGAAAAAACAAAGAGGATTACATTACTACCAAACGAGAGGTATAAATCCCCCAACATATGCAGTAAGTAAATGACTAAACCGACTCGGACATTTAAAAAAAATAAAAATAACCATCATTCATCAAACAACCAAGGTTTGCCAGAGCATACACACATTGATTGGCTTCACGATAATAGCAGCGATGAAGCACAACCTCCGGCTCTATGTCAATTAGCCTCTTAATCTTCATAATGAGTGATCTACCTCTTATGCTACCATTACCTGCAGAGTTAGTAATATCCTTCACTACCAATAAGGAATCAATATGCAACTCTACGAGAATGGTTCTCTTCATTTGAAAATAAATTGAGAAAATAATGTTTGGATTTAGACCATTTGATTAAAAGTATGTGATAATATTTTAATTAGAAAAAATTAAAAGAAAGTTAACGAATGGTTAAGATGTAAGAATTGAGGAAAATTGAGGAAATTTTTTTTGAGAGGATCTTTTCTCGCAACTCTACTGCACTAAAATTAAAATGGCTAGCAATTTTGAGGGGAGTAAATTTCCTGCAGTTACACCACCTTGCTATAATTAATTTTGGTCATCCGATCTCTGATCGACGATTGAGATTATTTTACAGTATAAAATTATATTTTAAATCTGAACCGTCCAATCTAAAATCAACAGTCTTGATTGATTACCGTTTGAAACTTCGTTAATAAGGAGATGTAAATTCAATAGTGTGATGTCTCTCTTAGAGTTAGAGAGCTTCAACAACTTCTTTTAAGACATATTTGAAACTTACATAACTAGGAGTGTTCTTTTAGTAGTAACATTTATTGTAGACTCTACCCTAAGATATGTCAAAGGATTATATATTGTAGAAAAGTTGATGGCATGAATTGTGATTATCCTTTTGAATAAAGTTTAAACTCTATACAACAAAATATAAAATTTATTTATACATATGGATACTAAACATGATATCATTTCTTAAATAGCTTATAAAAAATTATATCATTTCTTAAATATTATGTTTAATACTAGTAGTGAGCAAAATATAAAGAATTAAACAGTGTCGGTTATGGAAACCCATTTTCTCTGAGTTTCTTTCCTGCGTCTCCAAGGGACCACTTGCTTGAAGCTGCCATAAATGCTTGCCTGCAAATATCAAATTATTATTACATCATATAAAGATTTACTCCACCTTCAACCTAACTAGTTAAATCACTCATTGAGTCTTGTCCTGTTTTTGGTAGAATATCATATTCCTGTCCTTCAGAGTATAGGCATAATGATAAGAAAATGATATTTCATCATTAAATTGTGTTGTATATGCAAATATTTTATGTGATGTTATTATAATTAAGTGGTGAATATTTTCTTCTTCTGAATTCAGGTAGTGAAAGCTATCTTTCGGTGCTCAACTGTTGCTGGTGTTTGATTGCATTATTGGCATTTGGGTTTCAACTTCTTGAAAGGAAATTTTACCATTATTTTCATAAGTGTAGGTGTAGGGTCGATTTGACTTTAGACAAATACTACTAATAGCAATTTAATTTTACCCTGATGGCCTGATCAATTTTTTTTGTTAATTAGCTTAGTGGCTAGAAATTCCACCCTTAAAGTGAATAAGTAGAATGATCGGAGTTCAAACCCCAACTTCTTGCATATATAATGCAACGTGCTACGCTACCAATTAAATTAAGCTCACAGACCCCTTATCAAAACTTTTTATAAAGTAGAAATTAAACATATCAAATAGTAGTAACTTTTTATAAAATTGGTTGCATGGATGTAGCCACTTCAAATATTTTATATAATATATAGTGAAACTTCATTGATCAATCATATGTGTTTTACTCCAATGCATACCTAACACCTTAACTGCTCTACATTATTATGTTATGCATGACTCAGATTATGCTAATAGCAACAAAAAAAAAAAGTGTGAAGTGCATGAGGATCATAAAACGGTGATGACTTGGGAAATATACAAATACAAGTCAAAGTTGCAAATGTTTTAATTGTGTCGTGACCATTGAGTCCACTATTTCTAAGTGTGATACACAATGACGTACTATATTCAACCTAGCACCAGTCATCTTACCTACAATTTGTCATCACTCATTTTAGATATTTTATTTAAGGAAAATGCTAAACAGTATTTCCAAGGCAATGATTAAGCATATTAAAATAGAAAATTAGTCTTGAAATGTGTGCATTCAACACTTTGAAAATGTAAAAAAATTATTTTCTCAATATTAAATTTTTATTTTATTTCCTTTTTAGGTATGCTTAACAAGTACCCGGGGACACTATTTAACATGACCCTTTATTTAAAGACCACACTATTTTTTTTTTTAATTTCCAATAACCTAATGACTATACTACGTATATTTTTATGGGACAAGAGCAGACTAATTTATAGTGTACAAGTAACATAAATTTTGTACTATTATGCATAAGTTAAGTTCTACTATTATGTGAAAAAAAATGTTCTACTATTATTAGATGAATATATTTGTATACATGGTGTAAAACTATTTTATTTGTTTATATTAGACAAAGTCTAAATAGTTTTAAGAAAAAAGAACAAATAAACAGTACTATTAACCAACCAATTTCTCCCAATCTATTACAGCAAATTAAATGGTAGTATTTGTATTATACCGACAGAATATCATAGCAGGTAATTTTGCACGGTCCACAATTGGCCCAAAATGGTTAGCAAAAGAAAAACAAAGTTGTAGCATGTGGAAATGCCATTAGTTTAAGGGTTAAATCCTTTTTAGTCTCAATAATTTATTTAGTCCCTATATCTTTAAGACAAAGTATATCGTTAAAAACCATTATCAAAAAAAAAAAAGTATATCGTTAAAATAATTATAGCTAACAATGAGTACAAGAACTACAACCAGAACTTAAAATAATTAGAGACTAAACATATGTTTAATAAAAATAGAAAATAGAAACACACTAGTTTTAGAGTTTTCAATAACTTTCTAATATGGAAGCCGATATTGCGTGTCCATTTCATCGCATAAAAATGATATTCATGTCCGCTCCATATCTATGCGAGTATTTGCTAAGTGAGTAACCCACAAATATTGATTACCGTGGATATTTACAGATATTCATAGATGCCGTTTATCTTTATAAAATTGACTATTGGAAAAAAAAAATGGCTTCTTTTAAAGGCATAAAAATTAACACATAATATTTATGCATTTTACTAAATAGAATTTTTATCGAATATTGGAAAGTTGTGCCTTCAAAGATTAAAAAAGAATATGAAAAAAAGTTTTCTTTCACGAATATGAACCGAAAATGTAACAATATGAAAATTCTATCACTAGAGAATTTTAAACAATTTTACTAATTTATTAACGGGTACGAATATTCACATACACAAATAATATTAAACTCCCTTCCATATACATTAAACACGGATATGAATTTCTTTTACCATCTCTCTATATATAATCTCAATTAAATTATTCATAGAGACAACTCATTGATGATATATATTAAAATCTAATATTGTAACAACTAAATTATTATACCCTAAAATATAATTGAAGATTGATTTTTAATATTTTGATGCAAGAACAAAAACATGTAGGGTTGAGAAAGTTCGAACTAGAACTCTTGACTTATTTATTTGGTGAAATTGTGTCCACTAAACGCATAGAATAAAATAAAAAACAGAACGGAACAGAGCATTTGACAATTGATCACTGAAGAGGGAAAGGAACAGTAAAGTGATTATGACTTACCCACAAATGTGATTTTGCCCGTGAGATCTTCATCTTATTCTGACCTGAAAAGTCTAAACTACCCTCATCTCCTTCCTTGTTATTGTTAATCTTCTTGAAACCACTCCACCTAGTGGACCCAAAATTGGAATTCCAGTTTTCCCTTGGAGTTCTGTATGAAGAAGAGAATGACATAGCCCGGCCCACGTACGGCCCATCTAAAACTGTCGTAGGAGAAGGCACATCGGGTTTAGAATCCAAAAAGAGCAACCTCGGAGGAAGTTCCAAGGTTGTTGTTGTAACAGTGTTGTTGAGCTCTGATTGGGTGTGGCAGTGTCTAGGCTTCCCTGGTGCCTCCTCCCACTTGAAGGGAATGGAAATAGTTGTTTGAGGTGGTGGTGATGGTGACGTGGCAATCTCCGACGAGGACATTTTTGGTTGTTTGATTTTTCACTCGGTGGTTGTATATATGGTAGATTGGTGGGGAGAGTTTACAATAAAGCTGTGAGATCGTGGGTTGTGTGCCTTTTATAGAGAGAAATATAAATAGAAATATTGGTCAACATGTTAAGAAAGAGAGTTGAATTTTTTATTTTATTTTTAAAGTGAGTATCCATTTGTTTTGTACTAGCTCAACCGACAAAAACATATTAAAATTGTTAGGCCGGACGTTGAACCTGATATCTTATATTTATGTGAGGTTTTTTTTTTTTCATTGGATTTACCACTTCATCTAATACAAACAAAAAGTGAATATCTATTTTGATCTTTTACAAATTTTTGACATGACAATTTAATTTCGCAAAAATAAAACTTAATTGATTTATGAATTTTTTATATCTATTCTATACCATACCAATATATAAAGAGAATACATCCTTTTTGTGTGAATTTTTCTTATTGTCACTTTTTCCCTTCACCCTATTCAAATATTTGTACATGTTGAAAAATAACTTTCACGTAAAAATAGGTTTTCAGTTCTTTTTAGTAAAAATTATTATTATTTTCTTAATAACTAATCACAATAAAAAAAGGAGGTTAACAATTTTTTTAGTAAATTTTTTTTTTTTTTTCATAACTAAGCACAATAAAAAAGAAAGTTAAGTGGTTATCAATTAACTAAGCACAATGAAAAAAAAGATTAAATAGTTATCTATATTAGCACAATAGAGAATGTCAATCACACGGGGCCGCTAATTGAAAATAAATAAATTAGTCATTTGTTAATTATAATGAATCGGGGATTACCTCAATATAAAAGTGACATGGATTTGCATAAAAAAATGACATGGATTAATTTAGATTTTATATTTTTGAGTGACTGAATTGTCTTATTAAAATTTTGTGAAAGATCAAAATGAATCTTCACTCTTATTTTTACAGTTTTTTGTTTTGTTTTATGGATATATATATAAAAATAAACTCTCATACATATTTTTCAACAAATTCTTATTTATTTTTTCAAAAAAAAAACTCTTGTTTATAATTCTTTTTTTAATCCAAGATCCTCATCCGTCCAATAATTAAAAAGAGGTAAATTTACTATCTTTTATATTATATTAAAATATTTTCTAAGATTATATTTTATATTATGTATATTATTATTATTTGTTCTAAATTTATGGTTAAGTTTTTCAAAATCTCTATTCACCATTCAAAGGCTCCAAAGATTATTGAAGTGATTTGGTCTCCTCCAAAGCATGGTTGGATCAAATGCAATACGGATGACACTTCTATTGAGAATACAGGCAATGCTGCATGTGCAGGTATTTTTAGAAACAATCATGGTGCTAATCTAGGCTGTTTTGCTCACTTCATTGGCATAGCTAATGCTCTTTACGCTGAGATTATGAGAATCATCCTTGCTTTTGAGAAGAATTGGTCTCAACTTTGGATAGAAAGTGATTCTAAGCTTACCATATTAGCCTTCAAGAATACTAGTATTATCCCATATGGCAATTAAAGAATAGATGGTCTAATTGTATGATTAAAATTAGAGATATGCAGATTATTGTATCACATGTGTTTCGCGAAGGCAATTTTGTAGCTGACAAATTAGCAAATCTTAGTCTGTCCGTTAATGAGTTTACGTGGTGGAACTCGGCCCCTTCTAGCATTAGAGTTGATCTCGCTAGAAATAGGGATGGTCTCCCATATTTTAGATTTTGTTAGTTTCTTTGAGGGTTTGGTTTTACTCCCCCCTCTCTCCTTTTTGTACTCCACTTTTCTTTATAATATATATCTGGTGTATAAAAAAAAAAGTTTATATGTACTAATATTATCAACAAAAAAAGTTTGTATGTAACCTAAATAAAGAGTAATACTATATTAAAAAATGAAATAAAAGATAAAATTAACATTGAAAAGATAACTTTTTACACCTTTAAGCACAAGTTCCAATATTGAGTTTTCATTATACTATGGTTAACCAGTGCCCCGGAGTCACTATTTAGTATTTTTCTAATAATACTCCCTCCGTTCCTTTTTGTTTGTCGTTTGAGAAAAAAATGTCAAATTAAGAAAGTGTAGTTTTGCACCTTATTTTTCTATTATACCCTTTTTTTGGAAATATATTATACTCTAATTTTAATCCACAAAAAAAATCTTATTTTTTTGTGTTACACCCCGATTTTCAAAGGCTAAAAGTAAGCACTTTTTTTTTTTTTTTTTACAACAAAGACTTTGAAATAAAACATTCACGATCACCTTTAAATTAAATCAGAGTAAACATTTTCCAAAATAGCGATCGGAATGCAATGCCTTTTTATAAATTGTTTTCACGAATAAAAGTTTTAGAATATAAACCAAACACTATGTCTAAACTAACATAGCGGCACCATTTATTCCAAATAAATACCATAATACAATATCACAATACAAATGCAGCGGACAAATAAATAAGAGTAAACGGAACTCTTAAACTACTACCCCTAAGCTGATCTTTGAACTCTAACTGAAGATGACTGGGTGACGAAGACCCACAGACAGCTTTAAGCCCCGCCGCTTCTCCACGCGGTACAAATAAAATCCCTAAAAAAATTACTCGTAGAGGGTCACCTTCTAAAAACCACATATAACTAAAAATACGCAGCGCAAGATACACAACACATGGCAACAAATACGCATTTAATCATATGAATCACACATCATACAAAGTAAGTGCACATATAGTCTATCAATCACACGCAATAGTATTCAAATGCACAATTAGCCTATCAATGCAGACTCTACATGAGCGTGACACCAATCACTGGCTGCCACATGCATGAATTCCGGAATTTAACCTCTCCGCAGAGAGTCGTGATCTTCTAATCACTAAAAATCAATACAATCTCGACGATCTTCTAACCGAAGGATTAGGGTGGATCTTCTAATCACGCCCTGTGATCTTCTAATCACGTATTGTACTCAATCAAATCCCGCAGGATTAAGGTGGATCTTCTAATCGCACCTAGTGGTCTTCTAACCACAACTATGAATGCATGAGCATACGATACATCTTATCTATGCCAATGCATCAATTACATACCAATCATGCATATGTAATTCTCAACCACATGTCAATACATATATTTCTAACAAAATCATATGTAAGACGACAATCATCATGCACAACAAGGCATTTAATCAAGTACATGCATCAACCACAAGCATACAATCATGATGTCAACCACAAGCATACAAACATGCTATCCACTACAAGCATACAAACATGCTATCAAATCCACAAGCATACAAACATGCTATCAACATTTCATATAATTCAATCATATGAAATTCACAACAACCACTCAAACATGTGTAGAATATTGCATGCACTCAAACAAGTTATCGTCATGAGAATACATCACAAATTAAACATGCTCATAATTCACATTGCATCACATCAAGCAACTACACATATTTCGAGCGAACAATTACACATGCATAAAAAGCACTCGATATTTCGAGGTATATGGAATCGTTAGCTTCCAACACAATCAACTTACGCTACGCGAGCAAAACCGTCTCTCTCGACGAAGTCCCCATTTCGGCTAATCCTCTTAACCTTTTTAAAACATATAACTTATCTAAGTTAATACACAATTCTAATTGATCATCCAAATAGTCCTAGCTCGGCTACTAATGGATTCAAGACCTAGGGTTGTTCTCTCATAACTAACTAGGCTCAAGTCACATTGGAAACAAGTCTTGAAAACATTAACACATTGAAAAGATAGTTTCTCATCACAAAACCTCTTTTAAATAAATTTCGGCTATTTTAAAACACTTAAAAAGCCAAATCCTTTTTTTTAAAACAACTCTTTAAGAAATGCTATAACAAATAGTTTCATCCAAACACATCGCCAAATAAATTCAAACTATCTTAAAGCTTTTCCAAAAGTAAATCTCTTTTCAAACAACTTATGCCTTAAATCATAAGTTCCAAAATCTTTTAAATCTAAACAAGTTCGAACTAAACCTTTTTCTTAATCAACTGAAAACAAAATACTTTTTGCACATATATAACTAAAACCTTTTACGAAATAGTTCACAAATGTCAAATTCTTAAAACATAAATCAATGACAAAAGAATGTCCATTTCAATTTACAAATCGATTTCAAAACATGTTTCTCTACTTTACTTCAGTTTCAACAATGGCGATAAAACAATTACAAATTAACTTGAAACGGCCATAACTTGGTCATGCTTTGTCCGATCGAGACGAACCCTACGTCAAAATCATCGTCTCGAAATGGCGGATTGAATGGTTAACTTTCTAGGACAAAATATAACTTTTAAAATGGACGACAATGCCCTTCAAATTTCGGCCAGAATTGAAATAAGCTCAAAATCGTTGTTTTCGAAAATCAAACATAGCTAAAACACTTATACAAATATTAATTTCACATAAACCAACTCAATTTGATCTAATTTAGAACTTAACAACTTTTTTTTTTAAAACCCTAACTTCATAAATCATAAAATTTGGGGCTTTTCAATTCTAACATTTTCTTTCCAAAATTTAAACTCATAAGACAACTAGTGCTAGTTTTAATTGCAAGAAACATCATCAATTGAACAATTTCATAACTCTCAAAAGTTTTCCTCAAAATCATTTTCAAAAACTCAAGAAAATTTCTATCCCTTAATGCTTGAAAATCAACTATTTTCACGTTAACAATTCAAACCAAATATAGATCTAACAATAAACAACTTAACATTATGAGAAAGTTCAAAAATTTAAATCATTCTCAAACTCTATATGGCTCGGCCAGCTAGGAAACAAAGGGATGGAAGAGTACTTGTTTCTTTTAGATCCAACATCACATGACATATATCTATGGCTTTAATGAAGGAACAAATTTAACATTTCAACCTCAAAATTAAATGAGCCTCACGGCCAAGTGAAAGAAGAATAGGAGGAAAGAATCTTACCAATCAAAGGGTACTACAAGCCTCCCCGTAGAAAACTACACAATTTCACTCTTGGAACTATCTTCAAAAACTCACTAGATCACTCTCAAACCAACTTGAAGCTTACTAGCTCTTATGGAGAAATAATGTGTAAATGAGAGAGAGGGAGAGTTCGGGTCTGAGAAAGAGAGAAAGAGGGTGGAATTTGTTTCACTCATTTCTTTAAATAAGCAACTTCAATCAACCCTAGCCAATGGATCAAAAGTGTAAAGGTTCATGATAAAATCCTAACCAACCATTCCAATCTTGGCCACCAAGTCACTCACAAAATATCTAGATATTCTTATGGTCTTAGCCCCTTAGCTCGCTCAGTCCCCGCGCTCGCGCTTAAACCAGCAGTATCTCGCGTACCGATAAACTTTACGGAAACAGAAAATTCTACCGTAAACCAATTAATTAAAACAATTCATAAACTTTTGAATAAATTTTATTCCGGATAAATTTTCGCTCCTTAGCTCGGAAAAATATAATGAGATCAAATTCTCATCACAGTCGATATATAAAGTCTCCATTTAAATTTTGACGGAAATCAGAAACCGTAAAATTTTCAAACAGCGGGTAAATCTTGCCCGTTTTCTCAAAAATCACTAGAAAAACATTTTCAACATTTTGACGAGACAAAAATGTTTCTAAACTCATTTAAAGCTCATAAAACCATTGTGCCTATTTTTCAAATGTTAAACTAACGCACATGCACAATCTCAGCAAAAATTCTGTCAAAACAAACAATTAAACAGAAAGCGATAAAAATAAATAGCAGAATATCATTTAATATTTCTAAATTCTAATTCCTGCTATTAAAATTCTATGGGTCTTACATTTTGCACACACTTTCTCTTTCCAAAAAATTAAAACCACAAAAAAAATTATAGGCGATAACACAGCAATTTTTTTTTGCCTTTCAAAAAAAAAAATCTCAGATTTTTGACAACATATACTTTGAGTGGTTAGGCAGAAAAGCTTCAAAACCTGCATAATATAAATACAATCAATAGAATCAAATATAGAATGTGATGTCACTCCCCAAATCGAGTTCATAGTAAAATTTGCTTCTTACTTTAATTTTGTAAGTTCACAAAATTTAGAACTCCTCTAGTATTAATGACTTCAAATGTTCACGTGTTCTATAAATTCTCGTATTTTCAAGTTGTAATCATTTTAAGTTTCTTAATATTGTGTAACAAGATTTCCAATAAACATGCAAGAAAAAAAAAGAACAAAACAAAAACAACAAAAAGATTATAGGAAGATGTTCAGTAAAAAACAATACAATAAAAAGATTAGATGAATAAGTTTAGTAAAAAAAATGATACAATAAAAAGATAATATAAAATTTAGTCAATAAAAAAATAATTAGGAAGAAGGTATAATAGACAAAATATAATCTTATATTATCAAAACTACAAACAATTTGAAACAATGTATTTTCCTAAAACGACAAACAAAAATAAACCGAGAGAATAATAATAAATAATATTTAACTTTTTTAACTATAGACTAACTCATATATTTGGTTTATATTATAAATCAATACATAAGACCGAAGAAAGTATAGTAATATAAAATATAATCTTAAAATATACTCTGATATAATATAAAGATACTAATTTTTTTAATGTTCTAACAAAAAAATTATATTAATTCTATCAAATTTATATAAAACTTTGGAATTTTGTATTTTATATTAAATAGTATATGGACTTTTTTATCATGTGAAAGTTTAGACATGTTAAGAAGTTTAAAATATTCTCTCCATCCATATTTATAAGAGCTAGTTTGACGAAACACGAGTTTTAAAAAAGTTGGTTTTAGTATAAATTGGTTGACAAATTATATTAATTTCCCATTATCCCATATTTACCCTTAGTAATGACTTTTCTATAATTAATAGAGAATCCACTTAAAAAAAAATTAAATGCTATTAAAAAAATTATGTAAAGTAAATAATGGTAATTGTGGAAAAAAATAATCAATGTCATTGATAATTGCAAGGGTCTTATAAAAATGATAATTTTTTTGACAAACTAACTCTTATAAAAAGGGACAAATAGTAGTAAATTGGTATTGGAATTGATGTATTTTATATTAAATACAGAGTAGTATATAACTTAATAATAAATGATTGTTATTTTACAATAAAAAGTTGCTATTTTTAGTAACTTTAACATGTGCAATATTGCACATATTAGACAAATATTTTAAATAATATTTATGTAAATTTTAAGCAATAAAAAATAATATGTTAGTCCGTGAATTTAGCTCAATTAATATGATATTATATTATATGTGTAGGGAATTGAATTTTAAATCTCGATGATACTATTTATCATTTACGTTAAAGCTAAAATTTCTAACTAAAATTAGTACTTGATACAAAACGCTCCTCTTTTGTGGAGTAGTTCCATTGAAGCAAGATCCTATAAAAAGTTATGGAGATTAGATGAGATACAAGTTCAAGTTTGTCTGGTTTGAGATTTGTAGATGTGGTAGGGTAGGCTAGGCCTAGGTAATGATATATCCCCACTATGTCATAATTATAAGCAACAAATTTTAAATTTGATGTTTAAGTCTACCATCTATAAGTGAGATAAATTTTTTATTAATATAGTATAATATAAGTTTGTTTATTATTAGATCAATAAATTTTACAATGAAATAAAATGAGATGTAATGTGATATTGTAAGTTTGATTGATTTAATGGTTAAAATAAAACTTGTGTATTTTAATTCATTTGAGTGTCTTAGACAAAGCATTCTAGGTTGATACTTAAGTTGCTTTCTCAGACAAGTTTATGGTAGACAAGTGAGACAAGTTTTTCTATCATGTATAGTTGTAAGTTTTTTTAACCACTATATTAAGGATTAATAGATCTTTATCACCCTGTAAAATATGTGAGTTTTGCTTTACTCCCTGTAATTATTATTTTTGAGATTACCTCCTGCAATTTTTATTTTTTTTATTTACCCCCTTGAATGCACTTTTTGAATCGGTTATTTTGTTCAACCGATTTAAAAAGTGTTGTTTTTTAAATCGGTTATTCTGTTTTTTTGCCTGTCACGTCAGCAAAAGAGGGGTAAATCAAAAAACTAAATTTTGCAAGGGGATAATCTCAAAAAAAAAAAAATTACAGGATAACGCAAAACTCGTCTACTTTACAGGGGGTAAAAGTCTATTAACTATTATATTAATAAATTTTACTATTGAATCAAATGACATATAATGTAAGTATTGATTAAATTATGAGACTTATTGCTTCAATTATTAAAATAAACTTGTGCATAATGAAATAGAATAATGTTAATATATAACTTGTACATGTTAGACAAAACATTAAAATTAATCATTTATGTTACTAAATTTTTGTTTGCACCGTTAGAGTTTATTTAAATTATACTTTTTTTTTAATTGTTTACATTTATGTTATACTAGTATCCAGACCCGTGCCAAACACGGGTAAAAATTCGTTTTTAGATTTATTGACTTATAAAAAATATATTTTAATATATTTTACTTTAAACTGAAAACTTAAATTTCTTATCAATTTATGAAAACACTATATATTTGACAAAAAATATTAATTTCTGAGTAATTTTTTTTTTTGTATCCATATATGAGTAAAAATATAGGTTCTTATAATATAAGTTACAATGAAATAGATTCTTATATTAATATATAATATAAATATAGGCCACATATAAATTATAAAAAAATAGGATCCTCTATTTTTTTTTTTTTGCACCACCGGTTTAATCTGGTTCGGGGGTCAGTTCGGGCATCAAGTGGTTCGAGCCCCTCCCGATTGCAGTTGCGGGGGATCCTCTATTAATATATAAATATGTGTCTCATATAAATTACAAAAGACATTTCTCATATTAATGAGTAGGAATATAGACTCACATACTCATAAATTAGAAAGAAATAAGTCACATGTTAATTGGTGAGTATAAATGTAGGTCTCTTATAGATTACAAAATAAAAAAGAAAAAAAATAGACTCTGTATATTAACATATGATTATAAATATAGGTCCCTGTAGCAATTACAAAATGAAAAAGGCCCCATAGTAAAATATGAGAATAAATATAAACCCCATATAAATAGAAAAATATATCTCAAATTAATATATGAGTATAAATATAATTCCCGTCTAAATTACAAAAAAAAAAAAAGACCCCATATTAATAAATGACTATTAATATAGATCTCTTATATTATTTTTTTTAAAAAAAAGACTCATGTATTAATATACAAATATACGTTAGGTCTCATAAAAATTCTACAAATAGGTCTTGTATTAACATATGAGTATAAATAGGACCTCTTATTAATATATAACTATAAATATAGATCTCATATAAACTTCAACAAAATAAAAAAGTCTTGTATTAATATATGACTAAAAATATAAATCGTATAAATATAAGTCTTCGTATTAATGATTAGGAATATAGACTCACGGACTCATAAATTAGAAAGAAATAGACCACATATTAATTTGTGAGTATAAATGTAGGTCTCTTATAGATTACAAAAGAAAAAAAAATAGACCATGTATATTATCAAATGATTATATTAATTAAGAAGGCCCCTATTAAAATATGACAAAAAATATAGATCCCATATAAATTAGAAAAAAATATCTCAAATTAATATATGAGTATAGATATAAGTCTCATCTAAATTATAAATAAGACCCCGTATTAATAAATGGCTATAAATTTGGAAGTGTGAATTTTTTTTCAAAACTGCGATCGGGAGGGGGCTGGAACCACTTGATGCCAGAACTGACCCCCGAACCAGATTAAACTGGTGGTATAAACCAAAAAAAAAATTGTATTAAATAAAGCTTCTCAATTTTATTTTTTTAAAAATCATATCACACATTATTTTTGTAAGTAACATAAAAAACACATTGATTTATCCAAAAAAAAAACACATTGACAAAATCATTTTTTTACGTTGACTTTATTATAAAATATTATTGTTTGCAAGGCAATAGATAAGTTTTAGGACAATATATTTGTGTTTCAAATTCAAAATACGTAAAGTCGGCAATTGTCATTAAAATTTAATTGGCACAAATTTATGTTTTTACCTTAAATTCATTGATTTGTTTCAAATTTATTGTGTTCAATTGCTTTTGAAAAGTCAATTACTTAGCAATGATATCATGTGATGACAACCTGATTTCAATAAAATGTACATAAATAGAATGATTTAGCATTTAATCCGTGATATAAACTTGCCAAATAATAATATCATTTTTTTTCCACTTTTAGTGTGATGGTTTTTTTTTTTTAAAAGCTAAATCATTGATTGCTAAAATAATATGAGAATAGAATGAATATGGGAATGCCACGTGTACAATTGCATTTGAAAAAAGGCTCCTAAATAATATATATATAGATATAGATATAGATTCCGTACTATGTACAAGTCTATGGTTGTACGAAGCACAATTATTAGAAAATTAAACCTTCCACCCCAACAATTAACCCCTCACCCCTACATATTACCTGAACTGACCAATTTACCCTCATATATATAGTAAAATCAGTTGGAAAATTTCATTGTCACACTTTTCACACAAAAGCGTTCCGGTTTGATAGAGAGCGAGTGGAAGAAAAGTAAGTTTCCTAACACACCGGAATAAGCATCAAAGTGGTCCGGTATTGGCGTTGTTACCGGAACGGGAAGAAAGTGTTCTGGGATGAATCCTGTATAACACCGGAACAACGTTTTAAGCGTTCCGGTGTGCATATCTATGCGATCTCGTTACCGGAACCGATCTAAAGTGTTCCGTGATGAATTTTGCTTGATGTTGTTACCGGAATAGGAAAAAATTGTTCCGAGATCTCTTCTGAAACACGTGAAACATTGTTCCGGTGTGGTTTTATTTTTTTATTATATCAAATTTTTTTATTCTTATTTTTTTTATTGTTTTTTTAGTGGTCCGCACTAGAGGACGCGATGGGAGAATTATTCGATATGGCGGACGCGATTAACCTATTCGGCGTCACGTGGTGCAGCAACAGGATGAGGAGGAGCAACATTATGAGGAGCAGCATCTCGAGCAGCCTACACCATTAGAGCAGCCTCCTCCGGCAGTAGAGCATCAGCCACACCAGCAGTGGGGTGGAGGACCGATAAATACTAGTCTTCTCACCAGATATAACGAGCATGTTGCTCGTTATCTATGGTTTGGTCAGGTAACTAATTTATTTTTATACAAACTTTAAATAAATAGCTTAAATTATAACGTCAAAAAAACTTAATTTTTTTTTTATACAAAAAAATGTGATTGATTTATCAATTTTAATTTATATGATTGACTTTTTATGTGACTGACTTAAACTTTAAACTAATTTATTTAAATTTATATAATTGATTTTTTAAACAAATTTCACATATATTAATAAAAATGTAATTATTATGATTATTTTATGTGTGTGAATTTGTAAATATGTATATAATTAGGTACTAAATTTTGTTGAAAAGAGTTTATAACGGAGAGATTATTACTATTGAAATTAATTTTTCAAATTAATACAGGAGCGCTGTGGAAGTAAAAAAGAGTTAAAAATAACTTCTATGGGAAAGAAGCTTATGGGATGGATACCAACACTACATCCCCCACTCATTAAAGGTTGGCTAGATGGATCAGGATTGGCTCCACTCGAGAGGACTAATTTGAAGATGGTTGATCCCCATATTATATCTGCATTTGTGGAGAGATGGCACCCAGAAACGTCGTCATTTCACATGCCATGGGGTGAAATGACGATCACACTTGACGATGTGCGTTGTTTGCTTCATCTTCTAGTTCGAGGCGATTTTTATGATCAACCTCCACCAGTGACTTAAGAAGGAGCTACTGCACTTGCAGTGGAGTTGTTGGGGGTGACATATGGACAAGCTCAGATGGAGACTAGAAAGCAAAGAGGTGGATATTATAGCCAAGAGTGGTTACATTCAGTATATGAGACACAGATTATGCGTGGTAGATTTGACTGTGCTGCTAGAGCGTATCTGTTGTTGTTGGTTGGGTGCACCATCTTTGCCGACAAGAGTTTTACGCGTGTAGACGCGAAGTATCTACCGCTCTTTAGAGTTTTGGGTACATGCAGTAGGTTTTGTTGGGGCGTAGCTGCTTTGGTGACTTTATATGATAGTTTAGGAGATGCCTCGATGTATGTCACGAAGCAGCTTGCAGGGTATCCTTCACTCCTACAGGTAATTAACTTTTATGTTATTATTTTATTTAGTTTATGTTATTTAATTAATTTTTAAATTTATTAGTTTTATGTTATGGAATTATTATTTTTAAGTTATTTTGAATTATTATTCACGATATCCATTTTTTTCTATCAGTGTTGGATCCACGAGTATTTTTCTACCATTGGTATGCGTGCCATGTCTGGGATTAACTGTGATGATTTAAATGCACCTGCTCCTCGTGCTGCGTGTTGGAAGTACAAACAGGGGGATCAAAAGGTTGATGAGCTACGGAGCATTATTGATGATCTGACTCTTGATGATGTTATATGGCGTCCTTTTGAAGGTCACCGGAATATCATTCCGTTTGATACCATTTGTTTGTACAGTGGATGTCTACGTTGGTGTGGCACTACAGTTCCATACTTGCCGGAAAGGTGTATTAGACAGTTTGGATACATACAGTATATTCCACCACCGCCGCCAGTTGTTGCCATTGCTGATGTCGACAGTGATTGGATTGATTATCATTCCAGCGTGGAGCGGGTCCTTGAGCCGGCGCGGATTGTGAGGTATGCATGGGAGGTTGCACCAGATTACTTGCCATGGTATTATCAAGTATCACATCCTAGACTTTGTCGTCCTGTTGATGGACCACATGGACCACCTCCAGTTCCAGAGTGGCAGCTACCTTTTGCTCCAGAGTGGCAGCCACCATATCAGCATGATGCACAGGATGTGCCAATTCATGATGCACAGGAGGTGCCAATTCATGATGCACGTGAGAGATTGGCTGCGATTGCTTCTGAGATAGAGCATGGACTAGAGGTTTGTGGTGCTGGTAGAGATGAGCCACAATTTGTATCTTTTTTCAGGGCACTCGATTTGTCTCGTGGTGCAGATTTACACTAGTATTTTTATTTTTATTATTGTGTACTATCGACTTGTTTTTATTATCGGTATTTTTATTGTTATTATTATGATTATTATTGTGTACTATCGACTCGATTTATTGTTATTGTCGACTTGTATTTATTATTAACATTATTGAGTAAAAAAAAACATTATAACATCTATAATGTGAATTTAAAATAAATAACATTTTTAAAATAAATAACATCTATAATGTCAATTAAAAATAAATAACATCTATAATGTCAATTTAAAATAAATAACATCTTTAATGTCAATTTAAAATAAAGAACATAAAAAAAAATCATTATAATATCAAAACTCAAAATATCTATCTTATGACCACACCAGGTAGAATGTAATTTAGTTGTAACCAAGACTGAAAACGTTCGGCATATGCTGACTTCCAAGATTCTGCTTCCTGCGAACGAAACTTATTCCAATCAGGTGTAAGTTTGGGCAGCGGAAATCCTGGTTTCATGTTTACCTGAAAGAAATAAAAAGTTACAATTGGTTGATATAAACTAATTAAATATTAAAAATTAAAATAATTTGAAATTACTATTTACCCGAACCCAATGATTTCCATCAACAAATCCAATGCAAAAAAACCTTGACGAAGAGGAATGTGATGTCATCATGGGACAGAAAGTCGTGCTAGGTTTTCCCAATGTAACTAAGATGACATTATACCGATTTGCTACAAGATAACCCATGGTAGGTATGGTGAACCATCTATCTGACATCAATAAAGAATCTCTGACAACTTTTAGACCTTCTCCAAATAATTTCTCATATAAACTAATATTATTTCTCAGCTCATTATCCAACTCTCGACGAACTATGGGCCAACCATCCACTCTGTATCGAAGTAATGATGCAATTGCTCTAAACCCACAATTTCCATCTGGCTCAACATCGACAATGTCAACAATATATGGATGAATAGACTTAGGAAATTGTTCCAAATATTTTTTAGTTGGTTGTTTATGAGATAGTTGTTTTTGAGATGGTTGTTTCTGAGATGAAGATGGTTGATATGGTTGTTTTTGAGACGGTTGTTTCTGAGATGGAGATGGTTGAGATTGTTGTGTACACACCCTTTTCGACGATCCTTGGGAATCTTCATATTCTTTGTCGACATGCTCAAAGTATGAAGGTTCACGATACACATCATAACCTTTCGGTGCTTTGCTTTTACCTTTCTTCACTCCTCCTTTAGTTTTCATTTTTTCAGGCGGTGCACACATGGAAGTTGTAGCTGGATAAGCAAGTTCACACACTTTACTTTTTAATGCTCGTTTTCCAATAATATCAAGCGACTGAAATCGCCTCCACAGTGCATCTGTTGCTTCAGTCATGTCTAACTCATATCCATCTTCTGTGTCATCCTCCATTGGACCTTCCATAGTTAATTTCTTCCAGTGGACATGAATAGAATCCAATGGTATCGGCACACCAGTAAGTTTATACCCACTCAATTCACATGCACAAGGTAACCCACATGTTGATCTCAATGTGCAACCACATATATCCTTATTTGTTTCCACATATGCACATCTCTTCAACTCTTTTACAATATGTGTCATAGCGGCCCTAGACACAAATCCTCTCAAATTTTGAAAAAATGGACCGTTGTGCATGCGCTCAGTATAATAAAAACTTTTTTGAAATGAAGCTCTAATATTACCTATTCGTAATATTATGTTGTCATTCATGGCATCCCAGCACTTGCACAAGTCACCTTTGCTATTTTCCAACATTTGCTTTAATTTCCAATGTTCAGACTCAACCCTAAATCCAAGGATAAATCAAATAAAGTTAATCAACATAATACAATAATATAAAAAATTACAAAAAAAATGTGTTTCTTTAAATATTGTTAATTTTACCTATTAGTCGTCAGGTTTCCCAAATGCATAACTTGATTGACCCATGCTTCAACAAATCTTTCTTTGTGAGGTTTCAACCATGTTTCTTTCACATAATTAACAAAAGTGCTCCATTCAACACATGCTTGCTCAAACTCGTTTAACTGCTCTTGATATTTCTCTTCATCACGACTCCACACAAGTTTTCGCCAAAATTCCATGACCGCATCAACCATATCGCTAGGTAGATTCTTCTTGCAGTGGGAACTAACATTTTTTTCTATATGAAAACGACAAAGCATATTCACAGTGTGCGGAAATACAACTGCAATCGCATTCATCAAAGCATTATCTCTGTCAGTCAAAATTACTTTTGGAAATAAGTCTTCCTTAATAAACAATCCTTTAAGTTTCTCTAATGCCCAACGACAATTATCTTCCCGCTCTTGTTCCATGTAAGCAAATCCAACAGGAAATGTCAACTCTGTTGACGTCAGACCAACAATTTCAAGAAGTGGATGTCTGTATTTATTGGTTTTGTATGTGCTGTCCATAATCAAAACAATAGGAAACATGTTCAACAACTTGATTGAATCTGGATGTGCCCAAAATATATCTCTCAAAATTTCTGAATCATTATCTCTTCTTCTACTCCAACATACATATTTCGCATCATCTAACAACTGTAACAACTGTTGCATCTCTGTTTTAGGACATCTTTCCTGTTGTTGTAGAATTTGTCTGTTCTTGTATATTTGATTGATATGAGTAACACTCTCTGGATTTTGCCTTTGCAACGATAGAAGTATGTTTCTTGGTGCTACACGACACTTTGTCAAATCTGCTACATGTTTCTTTTCATCTTCAGTTAAACGTCCCACACGAGGATGACCTTCATACCTATCAGGTAGTTCATGGTTGTGTATTCCACATCTCACTTCAACTTTCCATCCTGAACCATCTGTTGACGGTGCTGATCTAATTTTGAATGGACAATCACATTTTTTATTAGCCGTTTTTTTGAACTTTCAGCTTCATATTTTCCTCCTCTGTCACAACCTAGAATTAACTTATCACTTCTTCCTCTCTTTCCGGTCTTTGTATCTGACCTAGTAATATTAATAGTGACCTTGTTTGTAAATCCAACCTCCCTAGCCCATTCTACCACAGCTTCACGTGTAGCAAATTTTTGAGTAGTTGTGAATACAGCAGTAGTATCTACATGAGTTTGATTGGTAATGCTTGCTTGAGAACTTGCCATACCTGTTTAAAGTACATAAAATTGTTAAAAAAGTTGGTAAAATAAATCAAACCGGAACACTTAAATAGAATAATCCGGTTTACTGGGTTAATAAACCAAACCAGAACGCGTGTATTCCGTTCCGGTATCAATTTCTAGACAATGTTACACACCGGAAAACTTGCCCTTACGTTCCGGTATAGATTCTGCAAAATAATACACACCGGAACGCGTTTCATTGTGATCCGGTAACAATATCTGGAAAATTTTACACACCGGAACAATTTCTCTTTGTTCCGGTAACAATCTACGACGACTATAATAAAAAAAAAACACCGGAACGATTAAAAAAGGGTTCTGGTAAATATATTGAACCGGAACATTATTAAACTTACCGGAACAGTTAAATTGTTGGGGTGTGTGTTGTTTTTGGAACGGTGTAAATGAACGATAAAATAAATAAGGTTTAAATGCAGTTTCACCCCTCCTATTTTGAATGAATCGGAATTTTACCCCCCCTATTTTAAAATCCGGAATTTTACCCCCTATTTTATAATTCTTTGGATTTTGCCCCCCCTTCCCCCCACATACACTACAAGAAAATCTGAAATCAGCTGCAATGATATTGTAGCTAATTAGTAGCTATTTTCTAGTAACACACTCCCTCTGTAACTGCCGACCCATGAAGCATACATGAAAACAATAATTGCACCCAAAATCACTGAAAGTGTATTTAAAAAAGAAAATTTAGTGTCCATAAGTGCCAAAAAACAAATTAAAGGAATCGTGTTTGGAGGTGGACATTAAATTATTTATGGCTAAAAGACAATGACATAAAACTCACCACACAAATTCCATTCCAACCCTTTTGTTTATTTTTTGAACTTATACATCACACACTTCCCTTTTTTTCTTCTTCTGTTGACACAAATAATAGATTCTGCAAACTTTTTTTTTGTTCTGATCCGATTCTAAAATTTAGAGATGGGTAATTTTTGTGATGAAACTGAAGCAAACACAAAACAGGTCCAAAAATGCAAGTGTGTTACTTTCTCCATCTATATCTCTTATATTGAATTATGAGAAGTTGAATGACATTGTTGAATTATTGATTTTTGTCGCAAGAAAATGGAAGTAGATGATGGTTTGATTTTGCACACTGTGGCATGTTTAAGAGGGAGATTACAGGCTGAGAGACAAGCTTCAAAAGTAGCTAAGGAAAAAGCAGAATCAATGGCAAACAAGGTAGTTAATAATATTAACTCAGTTTATTTAGAAAATAGCTACCATTTAGCTACAAACGCCTTCGTAGCTAATCCCATATTTTCTTATAGTATATGGGTGGGGGGCAAAATCCAAAGAATTATAAAATAGGGGGGGTAAAATTCCGGATTTTAAAATAGAGGGAGTAAAATTCCGATTTTTTCAAAATAGGGGGGGTAAAACTGCATTTATGTAGGGGTGAGGGGTTAAGTGTAGGGGTGGAAGGTTTAATTTTCCAACTATTATTCGGCAAACTAGAGATGAAAAAAGACATTCAAATACTCATTCACCATATCTCCACAAAAAAAAAAAGAGACTAACGCTGTTACTACTATATATGATTTTAGTGAACAATAAATTTTGCATTATATACAAGTTAATTTTTACCATTAAATCAATAATTTTACTATTTAATCAAATGAAACTTATTGGCTCAAGGATGTAAAACACATTATTTGTGTATACAGTGCAAAATTATTTTAATTTACTTGTACATATCATACAAAATATGATTTAATAGTGTAAATGAAACCAAAATAAAAACTCTCTTTTCTTGTCTTTTTTTGTGAAAGCGACAACCAAACCATAATCCTCACTGTCATCAATACATAACATCATTTTATTTGTATTGTAATGTTTGTGATAAATGTTTGTCTCTACAAATTAAAATTATGATTCTATATTATTTTATGGATAAATTGTTGATGAGTTCGCATCTTGTAAGTACTAACATGAATTTGTTAGAAACATAAAATACTATAAAAATCTTTAATTTTGGTATTAACTTGTAAGACAAAGCACTAAAAACAGTAAAAGAAATGAATCTGAAGCAGCAGTAACACATGCACAAGGTCTAGATGGGAAAGACATGCAGGTCTCCTATGATAGGAGACTAATTTCTACCTTTAAATTATAAAAATGTACAATAGACTATAATAAAGTGTATATATCATATTCTATTTTCTTTCACCAAAATTATCTTTAATTTATACTCCTTCCGTCCCTATTTATAAGAGCTATAGTTTGACAAAACACAGATATTAAGAAAGTGAATTTTAGTATTAAATTGATTGACAAGTTATATTGATTTTACATGTTTGCCCTTACAATTAATTGCAGTGCTTTGTATTAAACAAAAGAAAATTTAATGCTATTAAAAAAACTATGCAAAATAAATAAGGGTAAGTTTGGTAAAAAAGTAATTAATGTCATTGATAATTGTAATTGGTTCTTATAAAAAGGGGCAAATTTTTTGTCAAACTATCTCTTATAAAAAGGGACGGAGGGAGTATATTATTATTAAATTAAGTGTCATGCTAAACAGGGCCCCCGGGACACTTGTTTTTTTTTTTTTGAACGGCTAAATTTTATTAAAATCGCAATTGCGCGCAAGACGAGCACAATGCGTTATACGAACACATACAAACACATCACAAGAAAGTAAATAAACTAAAACAACACCTAAATTCACCAACACCCACAACACCTAAATTCACCGACACCCATAGTGGGGCTCTTACACCAAAAAACCATCAGCCTCGTCCATCCAACACAAACTCCAATTCGACAATAACAATCCAAATAGCAGCCCCTAAGCCAAACCAAATCACTGCGCCTTACGCCAACACCAACATACCAATGCAACCAAGAAACATAACCAAAGCGACCGACACAGTGGAGACTGCTGAGCACCACAAATCAGACTCAAATCCACTGAAAAGAGAACCACCATCCAACAGTGCAAAAGTAGCCACGTCGGAACACCAAAACCAAACTCAATGAACAATCGCAACCAAACTCCAAAAACAAAACTCAAAAGCTACGACGTAAAGGGCTAAAATCGCGGTAAAGAAATGTTTTGGAGAGAGGTTGAGACTCCGCGGTGGTTTTCTTGAGAGGGAGAGGGAAGATAAACGGCGCAACAGCTGAACCACCACCGGACTGCACAACACCACCGCCAAGGTACCAAAATCCAAACCACCGACACCAAGAATACAACCACCAAGCACAACACAAATCTGTCACCACCACCACCACCGAAGCAGACCAGCACCATCACCAAAACACCGACGTCGTCACAGCCACCACAACCCATCCCAGATAAAATATAAAATAAAATAAAAAACTAGTAGCCATCTCAGAACTGTTGCTTTCACCACCAATACACGTGAAACCAAAAACAGAGCCGAATCTTTCACATGAAAGAGAATCACCTCCAACTCCTCATAACCAACCCGCCACCACCACACCACTTCATCACCTGCCAACACCACAACAACCATCACAACACCACCTGCCAACACAGCAAACACCCCACCACCACGAAACCACCGAAACTAACAACCACCACCGGAACCAAAAGATCCGGCCAATAACAACACCACCACTACCAAACCCACTGCCACCACCACAACCACCAACATAAACAACCCTCAAACACCCAAAACTCCCACCACTGAACACAACAACTGGCCTGCGAACCACCAAACCAAACCAGAAAAACCAGCAAATAAACAACCAGCGAGAAAAACAAAAGCAAAACCCAACCTTTCGATGTGAAGGCTACACGACCCACCAGCCATAGATCTGGATCTGGAGCAAACCGCAGCTGTCACAAACCTTCCAACCACCGGCGAACCGGAAACATTAGCAAGAACAGAGGGCAACGACCCACAGACAGAACAACGAGCAGAGAGTGGAGGTAACACCGTCGAAAGAGGAAGGAAGAAGGTGTTGCGGAGGACAAAGTCACTCGTCGCAGCACCAAAACCAGTGGCTACATTAGAGATCTAAAAGATTTGGATTGATGGGAGAAAGAAAAAAACGAAGGCTGTTTGTTAAAAGCTAGAGAGAAGGCAGAGTAAAAAAGCTAGAGAGAGAGAAGTCCCCCGGGACACTTGTTAAGTATACCAAAAAAGAAAATAAAAGAAAGATTAAATATTGAGAAAATAACTTTTTACATTTTCAAAATGATGAATGCGAACATTTCGAGACAAATTTTCTATTTTAATATGTTTAATAATCATTGCTCTGGAAGCACTGTTTAACATTTTCTTTAAATTAATTATATGTTATTATTAAATTAATTTCTATATGCCAAAAATTTATTTTAATGTAATATATATTTCTCGCCAAAGTATACATGTACAATAACAAAGATGGAAAATAAAACTTAAAATTGAAAGTAGAAATAGAGAAGGTCGAAAGATGAAACACAAATAATATATTTTTAACGTAGAAATAGAGAAGTTTCATTGTACTAAATAACTCATTTTATTAATTTAATATATACTTCATCTGTTCCTTTTTGCTTGTCTTTTTTTGTCAGATTTAACGTTTCTAATTAATTGTCTTTTTCGTATTTTAAGGGTACCATTTGTCAATTACACTCTTTGTCAATTACTCTTATCTTTTTCAATAAAACTAATTAATGCTCATTTTAACGTATTTTAACGTAGAAATAGAGAAATCTCATTGTACTAAATATCTCATTTTATTAATTTAATATATACTCCCTTAGTTCCTTTTTACTTGTCTTTTTTTGTCAGATTTAACATTTTTGTATTTTAAGGGTAGAGGTGAGAATAAATCAGGCCGGCCTACGAGGCCTTAAGGCCTAACCTACATAGGCTCAGGCCGGCCTATTTCTTTAAATAGACCAGGTCAAAACTTTTTTATAAGTCTATTTAGTTAAATTGGCCAGACCGCAAGCCATTAAAAAAGTCTTTTAGCCTATTATGCCGACCTATTTAAGTTAATATTTTTAATACTATTATTATTTATATATTAAAATTTGTACTTTGATTAAATTATAAATTTATTAACTTTTTCAGTAGTTTAAGTTTATTAATCTACATTAATTAAACAACACTTATTTAGAGAGATGTATTTTCTAGAGAGAGAGTGTGTGGCGATCAAGTAATCATTGTATCACCATCAACCTCTTGCACCGTCATCTACCACCACCGGCCTTCATCCATCACCATGTCCACCTACAATATCCCATGGAAGTGTTTAGATCTCACAGACAGCCCAAAAATCGTAACCAAAGAACCTCCTAAACCACAAAAAACCTTTGCCCAAGCCCTAGCCCTAACAAACCTTTGTGATATTCCCTTATCCCAATTTCAACAACCTGTTGTCAAAGGAGATCGATTGGCAATAGAAATACCTGAAGCAGCGTATGAGGCAGGTTTATAAGCATGCAAGCATAACCTTCATGGTCGTATTATCTGGCCCAAAGGATCCACGCCATTGACGGTAGTTGCCTTGAAAGCAAAGTTAGCATTGATTTGGAAGGATCTGTCTCGATGGGGTGTCATCTCGCTTGGTAAGGGGTTTTTTGAATTCACTTTCTCGTCTTTGGAGGATGTTAGAAGAGTTCGATCAATCCCATCATGGAATCTCAATCCGGGTACGCTAAAATTCTTTGCTTGGACCAATGATTTCAACCCTAGAATGCAACACAACACGTCGGCACAGGTGTTGGTGAAAATCTTTGGTCTCTCACAGGAGTATTGGCACAAGAATATTCTTTTCACCATCGCTGGCAGCCTAGGTACGCCTATCTATATTGACTCAGTGACGGCAAAGCCCATGCACGAACGTACGTTTGGTCAATTTGCTAGAGTTTTAATTGACATTGATTTGTTACAACCGTTACGGTATAATTTACTTGTGGAGCGGTAGGGTTTTGCTTTCTTCGTGGATCTTGAATATGAGCACGTTCCAGAGTTTTGTACTGAATGTAAGATGATTGGCCATAGCATTGAGAATTGTCACAGATTGATGAAGGAAGAGGAATTGCGAAAAATCAAGGAAAACACGGCTCGACACAAGGCACCAGTGAAAAAGCAAGTTTTTGTACTAGTTAGTGATGGAAGAGTGCAGCTTAATACTAACAAAGAGACTTTCAATGTTGAGACAGAAGTAATTCACGTGGAGGATACAAGCAGAAATTCGCCCCAACACATCGTTGTTAGCCCTAATGACAATGATGGTGGTAACTCACAAAGGCAGCAGGAAGTGATAGCAACACAGCAGCGCACTTTGGTGGCAGGCCCTATCCTAGAACCAGTCAGTCCTAAATCCCTCATGAGGAAGCAGGACAAACAGCTCGAGAATGAACTGAATAATGAGGATGATGATTGGAGCACGGACTCTCAAGACTCAATAGTTAATGATACACAATTGGGGGATGTTGTTATTGTTGATGCTGATGGTAACGTGGGGGAGGGTAACAATGTAACTGAAGGGATGAGCACACCTACACCAATTGTGCAGCATGATGGTGGCACTAGCAAGCAGATAACATCTATTCCTACACCTACAAGGGTTGCAAAAGACATGGCTTTTTTGAAAGAATCATGGGCCAATATGGTTGAGGATGATGAGAACACTTCTCATAATGTAGCAGACACAACAATACATGATGATGGCTTTCAAATCCACTTGTCAAAAAATAAAAAAAAAGCACAAAAAAAAGTGAAGCAGTCAAGTAGAGATTCATATGCAACCAGGTCAAGGGTTCCCCCAAAACCTTTTAAATGAAGTGCATTACTTGGAATGCAAGGGGTCTTGCTAATTCCCCCACAAGATTAGCTTTGAAGAAACTTATCAAACAACATAAACCCGATATTATTTTACTTTCTGAACCTTGGATGGATTTTGCTGATTTTCCTAGAAGATGGTTAGCCAGTTTGAATTTTAAACTTTTTGCCCTTAATGCTAGACCTAACCTTTTGCCCAACCTTTGGTGTATTTGTAAATTATCCCTTTCCCCTTCTATTCTAGCCTCAGATGAACAACATGTGACCTTTACTATTTGTGAAAATAATACTGTTTTGGCTTTCTCGGCTGTTTATGCATCCACTAATTATCAAACTCGAAGGAAATTATGGAACACTCTGAATTCGCTTCAAACCCAACACTCCCTCCCTTGGTGTTTCTTAGGTGATTTTAATGTTATTTTGGGAGCTCATGAGCATAGAGGTAGAACAACTCCAGCTAGACTACCTATTGAAGAGTTTCAGGAATGGACTAATGCTTTCAATCTTATCCATCTTCCCACTAGAGGGGCTGTTTTCACTTGGAATAATGGTAGGGGTGGTTCTCGTCATACTGAAAAAAGATTGGATAGAGTTGTTTGTAATCAAGCTTGGTTTGATATTTGTTGTGTATCTTCTGTTTCAAGCCTCACAAAGTTTAGGTCTGATCATTTTCCCTTACTTTTTGAATTCAAAACTACCACTACAACTTATGCGTCACAATTCAAATTTCTGAAAATGTGGTCCATTCACCCGGATTGTCGTAAGATAATAGCTGATACTTGGAATATTAATGTAGTTGGTTGTCCTATGTTTATTCTGACTCAAAAATTGAAGTTGGTTAAAGATAAACTTAAGACTTGGAATGAAACTTGCTTTGGTAATGTGACTGACTTGGTTTGCTCGGCAGAATTAAAACTTGCGCATATTCAAGCGCAAATCCAAGAGCATGTGCACTCTGATGCGCTGTTGCTTGAGGAGAATTTGGCGTGTACGGAATTAGAAGAAGCTCTAACAAAGGAGGAGGCTTTTTGGCAAGAGAAAGCTCGGTTAAATTGGCATTTAGAGGGAGATAGAAACACCAAGTTTTTTCATAGGATCACCAAAATCCAAAACTCAACCAAACAGATCCAATCCCTACAAGATGGTGAAACAGTGATTACAGATCAAAACCTCATCTCGGAACATATTATCTCTTTTTATAAAAAGCTTTTTTGTACTAACTCTTTTTTGCAGGACTCATTACTGGCAGAGGAAGTTATTCCAACTCTGGTAACTGATGAAATTAATGCTCTCATGAAAATGTTGCCTTCTCATTCTGAAATCAAGTCAGCTGTGTTTGCCCTCAACAAAGACAATGCTCCTGGTCCAGATGGTTTTGGTGCATTTTTCTTCCAACATTACTGGGAGATAGTCAAAGATGAGGTCATTGCTGCAGTTCTTGAATTTTTCACTACCAGTTGTGAAATAACTGGCACACCAGTACATGATGTTGTACACGATGTTACAACACTTTTACCCGCATTAATGAACAAATATTGAAAACAGTAAATAGTGCAGAAATAAACAAACACACAATGATTTGTTAACCCAGTTCGGTGCAAACTGCAACCTACATCTGGGGGATACCAATCCAGGAGGAATTCCACTAATAGCCCTAGTTCAAAGTCTTACAGCAAACTCCTCGTTTAAAACTTATCACCTAGCAACTATCCTTTTGTCCTTCTACCTAGGAACTCCTAGGTATGAGTTCCCAACTCACTCCTTAAGCTCAACAGTACAGACAACATTGTTGTTGATTCAATCACTATGATGGAGACACTCTCCTAGACACTAGTGAAGGTGTGAAAAACACAAGAAGGGGGGGTTGAATTGTGTTTTAGGTAATTTAAAAATTTCTTCTAAGTTACAGAGAACTTATCAGAGTTTGCAGCGGTTAGAAAACAAAACACAATCAAGAATAACTTTGAAGGTAGAGAGAAGGAGAGAAAGATAGAGACAGAGATTTTTATACTGGTTCCCCTCACAAACCGAGAGTACGTCCAGTCCTCTTGTACTTCCAAGAGAGTTCACTATAATCACCAAAGATTACAATTGCTCAAGCACACAAGCAAGAGATTTCCACTGCTCAAGTATACAAACAAGAGACTTCCTAATGCTCAAGCACGCAGGCAAGAGACTTCAATACACAAGTTTAGAAAAACAGAGTCTGAACAATTGATATAAAGATCAATGTTCAGTTACAAATTAAATACAACTTTTGATACAAGACTTAACTTAGAATCTTAATACAAAATTCTAAGGTTCAACTAATGAATTAACAGAAGCTGAAACTGGAGTCTTGGATTTTGAATATGAGTTCAAGTTGTATTTGCAATTTTGTGCTTTAGAATGAATTTAGCAGAGTAACAGCTCTTTTCAAATTGTTCAAGTGTCGTATGCTAAAGCTTCAAACTTGCTCCAATTTATAGATGAAGGTGGAGCGTGTTTGATTTGAATTTGATGCGGTGAGATTGCGCCAGCTGTAGATAGTACCTTGATATCCAAATCAGGTAACCTTGTATGCGATCAATCTTGGAGAGAAAGTTTTATCCAAATCAGGTAAAGAGTTCGTACAATAGTACAAACGTCACTAATCTGTGGATAAGATTGATTCCATCAGCTTTTGAAATGTCAGAGTATAATCATTGATGCAGAGAATGTTCTTCTGACAAAACGGCTCTCACTGCTCTTATCAGAGTCTGATATGCATCTTCTGATGAATAAAATTTGCATCCTCTGATGAATCAAATATGCATCTTCTGATGTCTTCAAGTTCTGATCAGAGTTTGCTTTGCCATATCAGAGCTTCCAATGTGCTTTAAATGAATATAAAAATTAACTTGAATATCTGCACACTTGGATTAAATAATTAGTATACCCTATTGTAGATTAATACTTTTGTTATCATCAAAACTTAATTGGATCATGTCAGAACCTCTTTTGTTCCAACAATCTCCCCCTTTTTGATTGATGACAAACTAAGTATTAATTTACAATGGTTGTTGATAAAATTTATCAAGCATCTCTTAGGTTGATGAGTTTTGCAAGCTCCCCCTAAGTTCAGCAATGATTAATTAAATCAGTTTAAAAATATTCATTTGAATTTTGAACTTAAACTAATACACTAGACTTTCAGAGGCTAGGTTTGCAAGCTCTCCCCCTAAGTCTGATACCTATGAAAGAAAAGTGCAATTTTCTTTTATACGTACCATGTATCAGAAGTTCAAATTTCAACTGATATTTTCCTTAAAATTATATTGTATATAGACATAACTCGAAAAATAAAAATTTTGGAATTTGGTTTCAGTTTAGCATCTCATAAATTAATAACAGCTCTTACTCCCCCTTTTGTCATTAAACAAAAAGATAAAACTGACAAGAAATAAATGACAATTTTGAAAAAAAAATGGTCAAAAGTGGAGTTTCAATGCAGTCAAGGTGGTTACAACTACTCCAATTAAATGGCTTGTCGTAAAAACCAAGAACTTGTCCATTTTGAAACCACTATATAAGGACCATGAACTTTGTCATTTCACTCAACACTTCCATTTCATTGTGAAAAATCAACAATGGAGAAGGATAGAAAAGTGATCAAAAGTAAGAGAGTGCAGGAGAAGAAGAAGAAGAAAGTGAAGATTCAACATGACTCAGAGTCTAAGAAGAAACTTCAGAAGATGAGGGCATCAACTTCTGCTCCTGTCAGAGTCAAATATCAAACGAGATCCAAGGCTAAACAACAAGAGTCCTTATCTGAGCCAGAATCTGAATGGGATTCTGATTGGAAGGAATTCTTGAGTACATATGTTCCTCCCAAGGAAGAATACTTCTCTTCATAATCAATGAGATCACTTTTCATTGATTTCCCAATAAGGAACTGAAGAGAATGTCGTGAACTCTTCCATTTCCCTTAGATTCAAATAAGCTAGATTTAGGACTAGCTGTTTTATGTAGGATCCAAGTGAAAAGTTGGATAGAAACTTATGTAATCAACAATTTTCAATTGAATAAACTCATTATTTAGCTTTGAAATCTTTGAGTTGATATTTGTCTCAAAATCATTTATGAAAGCATAAAAATAATAAACAACAAATAATAAACATAGAAATAAATAATGAACACAGAAGATAATTGAATAAGCAACAGAGTACTTGATAAGAAAAAATATTCAACAAGTTACAAAACAGATATCAGAACATGATAAACATTAAACAAATAATCAGAACATGTGCTTAGAATCCTAGGGGTTAAGGTTGATCAGGTTGCTGAGGCAATCTTGCATTGATGCTCTGAAGAGTAGTCATAATAGCAGCCAACATAGAGGAATGCTCATCAAGTCTTCTCTGAAAATTGTCTTGATTTCCCCTTATGTGCTGAGCATACTCTGGTGCATTTCTAGCAATTTGTTCAAGCCTTGCTTGTTCAGCAGCTCTTCTAGCTTCCTCTGCTAGCCTAGCTTGCTCAGCAGCTTGCCTTTCCCTTTCTATACGCTCATCCTCCAATCTTTTTCTTTCCCTCTCCTCAGCTTCCAATCTTTCCCTTTCACGCCTTTCTTCTTCCTTTCTTGCTAACTCATTCCTCAAATTCAAGTCTGTAGTGTAAGCCTTTCTGACAGAACGAAGCATGAGTACCAGATTTTGTTCCATAAGGTCACACTCTTTGTCAATGTGTGCTGTGTCAATTGACCTGTGTGGAATGGCACTGGACATTCTCCTAAGATTCTTGTCAACAGCTTTTAGCAGACTAGTGATATCATCCTGAGTTTGGTCAAGAGGTTCATTAGCTATTCTGGAAGGTAGGTGAGGAGGGAAAAATATGCAGTCCATAGATAGATCATGCATAAGGTGTTTGAGATGTTGTGATTGGTCAGGAGGGGTTTTTGGTAGGATTTCAAGATTCAGAGTCTCATTGATTTGTTGAACATGGTGTTTGATAGGAGTAGATAAAACACATGAGTTGTCCACAGCCACATGATGTGGGGATTTCTCATGGACATGTTCATCAGAGTGAAGAGTTTCAGAGACTTGATCTTGATCAGGTTCTGGTGATTTTTGGTGGTCAGGTTCTGATGGGTTATGTTCTGGTGGAATCTCATTTTCTGGTTGGGTAGTTTCTGGTTCATTATTTTCTGGTTGAGGTGTTGTTGGTTGTTCTTGAGTGTTCACAGGTTGAACAATCTCAGAGTTTGGTTGGGGGTTATTTTCTGGTGCTTCTGGTTGTGGTGTTGTGGTAGGGATTTCTTGATGGTTGGGGGATATTGCAGGAGGTGGTGATGGGGTTTTATCAGAATCTTCATCAAGTGAGAGTTGAATAGTAGGTGCAGTGCTTGTAGAAGCTTGTGCAGTTTCATTACCATACAGAGTCTGCTGTTCCAGCAGATTGTGAGGATCATTCCTTTTTGGGAGCTTCTTGTGCATATCATCAAATGCAGCTTCACCAATACCACAATCATAGCTATCCTTCAGAGCATCTTGCTTCCTATTAAACTCTGCAACCTTAGCCAATGCTGCCTGTACAATGTAAGACCCAAGATTTCACTGTACAGTTTTTCTAAGGAACTCTAGTGTCGACTACGAGTTTTAGGGTTTTTGGTGAGGCGGTTTTGTGAATATCGTCACATTAATGAGATTTTTGCTGAAACGGAGCCTGTTTTGTGCTCGTGCGCTGGAAAGGCACAGACTTTCGGGTCGTGATACTCTTTTAAGTATGAGGAGATTTCTGTGGTCTTAGAATAACGAGTTTTGGATTATTCTTGTTTTTGGAAAAACGAGTAGGATTTTACCCGTCGTTGTAAAATCCTATTGCGTCTGTTTTGAGTGAGGTTTCGGATGGAAGTTTTATATATCTGCGCGAGTGAGGATATATTCTGAGATTAATTTTCTGAGGTATGGAAGAAAATTACAGTCGCGGAAAAAGATTCGGCGATAAGTTTTGGAATGGAAAAACGTTAGACGTTCTTTCCGTAAGTTTTATGTTTTTGTGTTTTACGTTCGTCGCGTCGCGCGAGAGCTGAACGTGTGAGTGTTTCTATGAGGTTTTGAGTGTTATCTCAAGTGGGTTTGTTTTGGTTTGATCCAATGGCTAGGGTTTAAGCTTGGCATTGTGTTTTTGATCCAATGGTGGATTGGCTATCAAGAGCTTTTTAAATAGTAAGGAGGTTTATGACTTGTGGACTTAAGAAAATCATAAATTTCACTCCATTCATTCTCTCTTGTACGTGGAACTCCATTACTCAACCTTAACCTTCACAAATTTCATTTCTTCACCATTTCACTCCATTTCAAGCTTTGGAGCTTTGAGGAAAGTTGTAGAGAATCACTTTCTTGAGGTAACCCTCTCTTCTTATCTCCTAGGTTGGTAGATGTTTAGAGTTGTGAGGTTTTTGGGTTTATGTTCTTAAGAGGGTTTGGTGAGAAAGGTTGTTCTTGCTAGTTCTTGTTTCATGAAAGTTGTTCATGAGAGTTTAGTGAGCATGCTAGGCTTTGTTGTTTCAATTTTTCCATGAGTTTGTGAGAATCTCATGAGAAAAGTTAGGGTTTTGAAAGTTTAGAGTATTGATCAATTACATGAGGTTATGTTGTAAGGTTTTGAAAAGAAAAGTTGTCTTTGAACCTTTGGGCGAAAGGGAAATGCGTTGTATGGTTTTGTTTTGGTAAATCCGATGAAAAATATTTTGAGGTTTATGAAAATATTTCCTAAGTGTTTTTGGGTAGTGTTTTGGGGTCAAAATGGTTTAAAACTATTGTGACATGTGGTGTCGCTTTGTACTTTGAAAACATGTTTGAAAATGATTACCGGACGGTTAAGGCCCGTAATAAAACTTGTGCTTGGGTTTGGTTTTGATTTTGGAAATGAAAATCAAATAACTTGCACTCGAAGCAACCAACATGCTTTCGGAAATGTGTTGCTTGCTTATGAAAATGGTTTGTTTTTATGCCTTGAAAAGATGTTGGGAACTAATAGAATCAAACTAGGCTTGGGGTGGAAAAGGTAGTGTGAGTTGCTGTCTTGTGCTGTCATGACAGGTGCAACTCGCTGAGCGAGTTGTTACTCGCCAGGGCGAGTGTCACAGGTCCTGACAACACGCCAGGGCGAGCTCCAGGGCGAGTAAGACCAGTACTCTCTGCCTTCACTCGCCACCAACTCGCCAGGGCGAGCTCTGGGAGTTGAGATTTTGGATTCTGATTTCTAAACTTGGTTTTTAGCTTTCTAATCCCTTTTTAATAATTTATGGAAGTGGTTGGGATTGGAAACGAGTTTTTCGGGTACTCGGAAAGTACGTAACTTATAACGCAAGAAAACGGCCATTTTGCATTTCAAATTATTTAAGACTTTGGCCTATTGTTTTGGGTCCTAAAAATAGTACATATAACTCATAGGGGTTGATCAATACGGTAGTTTTTGGTATGATATCCGAAAGAGTGGATTTTCCTTAGGAACCTTTAAGTTTTGGGGGTTCTTGGTTTAGTTTCAATACCATTGGTTAGAGAACAATGTATTGATTGTTGCGCTGCTTGTTTTAGGAAGCGCGTTGTGTTGTTTGAGCGTGTGTTGTTGACGGAAGCTTGCCGAGGTAAGGGCATCACTTTATTTCTGTCTTTTCACTGGTAAATAACATGCTTGGTTATTCTCTGTGATGTGCTGTGGTGTGTTTGGCATGTATGTGTTATGTATTCTCGTGATGAGAAGGTGTTTACAATACTTGCGCTGTTTACATATGATTATGAGAATATATGTATGAACAGGTGTTTGAAATACATATGATGAGAAATGTATGTATGTCGTTATGTTTGGTTTACATATGCTAGAGAGGTATGTATTCATTGCATTAGCATATATGGGGAAGCGTATGCTCGTGCATTTGGTAGTTGCGTGTACGGTGTAGTGATCGGGAGAGCCCACCTTTTTATTCGTAGTGATCGGGAGAGCTACGATATTTTTGTTGAGATCGATACGTGGTGTCCGTGATGGGCTACGAGGTGTGATTGACAGAGATTGGGTCCACTCTAATTTTCGTAGTGTCCGTGATGGGCTACGGGATTTTATTGATGTTTCACGGTGTTTATGTGGTTTATAATACGTAGTGTCCGTGATGGGCTACGGGGTGTGATTGACAGAGATTGGGTCCACTCTAATCTTCGTAGTGTCCGAGATGGGCTACGGGATTTTATTATTGTTCTACGGTGTTTTATCAGGTTTCGTAGTGACCGTGACGGGCTACGGGTTTTCGTTGGTGTTTTAGTAGGGGTTGGACCTACAGTTCCGGAGCTCATGCATTTTGTGGTAGCTAGGGTTAGTACCACGCATTGTAGAGGTTGCATTATAGGCTATGTGTGCATTGCTTATATGAACCCGTTGGTGGGAATTGCTTTGATGTTTAAGAGCTTTCTCTTGTGTTTTGTGGAATTATTGTTATGTGTACAATCTTTCGCACCGATTATATATATACATATCTATATTTTGTGGTGACCCTTTCTTTCATTTGCGGGCTCATCCCACCCAGGTGATGGGTTAGGTCGTGGAGACGACGGTGGCAGTTCTAGGCTATAGTAAGCACGTGGTGAAGCTTAGTATAGATAGACTATGCGCCGGTGTGTTTTGTGCACCGTGCTTTTTGGTTAGCATAGGGTTGTCTAACTTGTTTTGTTGTAAGTATTTGATTACTTAGACTTGGATTGTAATTATTCAGGAATACACTTTGCTTGTCGAAGCACCTTTTGGTAACGAGTTCTCTTGTATATTTGAATGCCGGCTCATTGAAAAATATTCTATGCGCACTCTGAGTGTTAGTTGAAAAAGAAAAAAAAAAAAAATTTATAGTGCCGTTTTGGCCTTTGAAAAACGGGCTGTTACAATTGGTATCAGAGCACGGCTTTAAATCTTCAAAGGGAAAGTGTACACTTGAGTCGTTAGTCCATAGTCGGTTAGAACTTAACTAGAGTGGTGTCAGTTCTAGTGTTAGTTCTAGTGTTGTTCTGTGTCGGGTTATGGGTTAGTAATCCGTGGAGTGAGATGTTCTGTTGAGATTCAGAATTGTTGAGTTAGGATCTAATCAAAAGGAATTGGTATGTGTAGGAGGAAGAATGCCTCCGAGAAGGGCACCTGCAGCCCATAGGGCAGATGACAACGAGATGTATCAGATGGCTCATGCCATGAATACGATGGCAGTTGCTGTGACTGCTCAGACCCATGCGAAGGCGCAGAGGGATGTAGAGAAGCGTGAGAGGGAGATCATTGCTGCTGGATCTAGACTTCTCACCAGTTTCAACCATCAGGCCCCTCCTAAGTTTAGTGGGGAGGGAGGTCCTGATACCGCGGATTTGTGGCTCCAGTCGATTGAGAGGATCTTTGGGGCGATCCATTGTCCGGAAGGAGAAAAGGTAACCTTGGCTACCTATCAGTTGCAGGGTAGTTCTGAATACTGGTGGGGAAACACCAGGCTCATTATGGGGGCCGCCTATGAGGAAATAAATTGGGAGAACTTCAAGAGGAGGTTTTTAGCCAAGTACTTCCCCGAGACTGCTAGGGAGAGGTATGGGGAGGAATTCCTTCAGTTGCGTCAGGGGGGCATGAATGTTGAGGCTTATGCCAAGAAATTTGAATCACTATCCCGTTACTTCCGCTTCTTTAGGGATGGGATAGATGAGAATTATATGTGCCGTCGGTTTCAGGATGGACTGAGGTATGAACTGCAAGATGCAGTGGTGCCGTTGGGTATTCGTCAGTTTCAAGTCTTGGTAGAGAAGTGCCAAGAGGTTGAGGATATGAGAAACAAGCGGGTGAACCGTCAAGGAAGTTTTAGTGCTGGAGGACCTAGTAATTCAAGTGGTCAGACTCAGAGTTCGAGTCAGAATCAGAGGAGGCAGGGGAATAAGCCTTATAACCGTTCCCAGGATAATCAAGGACCAACCCGCTCTGAGAATCAAGGGACTCGAGGGAGTCGGGATGGAGAGAAACAGACTTGTTACCGATGTGGTCAAGAGGGCCATTATGCAATTGAGTGTGGAAATAGGGGACCAGGAGCTGTTTGTTTCAACTGTCAAAAGCCGGGTCATTTTGTGAGAGATTGCAAAGCCCCAAAAGCCGGGTCGTCGGCGAATGCGGCATGAGGATTGCCAGATTGCAGGTAACACTTTACTGCATTGTTTGTTGTTGTTTGGGGGCAACCCACTTTTGCGTGTCTTGGTGTGGGCTTTTGTTTGTTTTGTTACTGTGGTTGTTTTGGAATGTTTCTACTTTGTGGAGGACTTAGTAGTAGTTATAGCATGTTTGCACTGTTAGTGGCAATTTGGGATTTCGCGTTTTGCGTGTAAAGGGTCGGTGGACCTAGTGTCGTCAGATAATGATTGTGCGGATGGTGGATACCTTAAGGGTTAGGGTAAGCGTGTGAGATCCAGTAGATCGGTGAGAAGGACCCAATCGGAAGTTGTAGAGTTATAACGCCGTTGAGTTAGTCGTAGAGGAATGTTAGTCATGGAGGGACGTGTTAACAATACGTGTGGCTAGTGGTGTTTCTAGCCGAACTCGTAGCAAAAGTATTCCATCGTTGGGTTGTTTTTCACTTGATGGTTCATCTTCCAAAAGTGATGAGGATGAAAGGGTTTGAGATCTGTTTCTGATTCTAGGAAAATGAGGAATTAGAGAGAAGCACATGAAGATGTGGCTTATGTCAATTTGAGATTGGCGAAAGGTGTTGTCTCACACCTAGTTGGGAAATCATGGTTGTGCGGGTGTTGTATGTGGGAATACGAAGGATAAGAAATTGTCTAATGGCAAGTTGATGGAAATCGGTATTGAGTAAGTATAAGGGATTCGGAGGTTGTCAACAAGGATGGTTGGACAATAGTAATGTGAGGAATGCCCTAAGAGTTATTTTGAAGGTAGGTACCTCGACGAGAGTGGCGATATTCGGAGTGTTTAGGAATGGTCAGGGTGACCAACTCTTTTGAGTAAGAGTGGATTTGGAATGAGACTCGTGGGTGAGCATGCGGTTTCGGTGTATTCATTGAGTTGCGAACTCATGGATATTGGTGAGGTGTGAAGTTCTTCCTAAGAAGAGATAACTTGTTCGGAATGTAATGGTTTTGGAGGTACATGCCGTGGTGGCATTGTATTACTGTTGAATGATGTTCAACGGAGGTTTCATGAGTGGAATCATGAGCGCTTGAGCGACGTTCTTTGAGTGTTGTGTCTTGCGATTTCGACGTGTATTCGTAAGAGTTTGAGGATAATGTGTGGGACCATTGTGCCACGGGGGACCTTGAGCACAAGTGGAATGAAGTATCACTTGAGTTGGGTAAAGATGGTCTAGACCACCATCATGATTGTCGACTATCTATTGACAAATTGAGGAACTGATCATCCTTAATCCCTTGTTGATAATAGACGGAGCCGTGTTGACTGGAAATGACTAGTTTTGCCGGCTTTGCTGGTGCGCAGAAAGTTTCGGTGTTTCTTTTTGGAGGGTAGCCACTCACAACTTCGTGTGAAACTAATGGAGTGGGCTATGCCGCGGAGGCGAAAAGAGGTGACCTTGTGAAATTGTCATGTTGACCTAGGATCCTTGGGGAACTAGAGTGTCTGAACCTTCGTGCTAAAGAAAATTTTTGAGTGGTGAACTCGTGGTTAGTTGTGGTTGGTGCACGGTTGTGCCAGTATGTTGGTGAGAGTATCTGTGTGACTTCACCCGGTGTTAGCATCTTTGTGGCTACACCTAATCCTGAGGGATTTTGTTGTGTTGGTGATGGTAATAACTAGTTGAGTTGTTACTCTTAACTTTAGTTTCGAGGACGAAACTTCTTTTTGGAGGGTAGTAATGTAAGACCCAAGATTTCACTGTACAGTTTTTCTAAGGAACTCTAGTGTCGACTACGAGTTTTAGGGTTTTTGGTGAGGCGGTTTTGTGAATATCGTCACATTAATGAGATTTTTGCTGAAACGGAGCCTGTTTTGTGCTCGTGCGCTGGAAAGGCACAGACTTTCGGGTCGTGATACTCTTTTAAGTATGAGGAGATTTCTGTGGTCTTAGAATAACGAGTTTTGGATTATTCTTGTTTTTGGAAAAACGAGTAGGATTTTACCCGTCGTTGTAAAATCCTATTGCGTCTGTTTTGAGTGAGGTTTCGGATGGAAGTTTTATATATCTGCGCGAGTGAGGATATATTCTGAGATTAATTTTCTGAGGTATGGAAGAAAATTACAGTCGCGGAAAAAGATTCGGCGATAAGTTTTGGAAAGGAAAAACGTTAGACGTTCTTTCCGTAAGTTTTATGTTTTTGTGTTTTACGTTCGTCGCGTCGCGCGAGAGCTGAACGTGTGAGTGTTTCTATGAGGTTTTGAGTGTTATCTCAAGTGGGTTTGTTTTGGTTTGATCCAATGGCTAGGGTTTAAGCTTGGCATTGTGTTTTTGATCCAATGGTGGATTGGCTATCAAGAGCTTTTTAAATAGTAAGGAGGTTTATGACTTGTGGACTTAAGAAAATCATAAATTTCACTCCATTCTTTCTCTCTTGTACGTGGAACTCCATTACTCAACCTTAACCTTCACAAATTTCATTTCTTCACCATTTCACTCCATTTCAAGCTTTGGAGCTTTGAGGAAAGTTGTAGAGAATCACTTTCTTGAGGTAACCCTCTCTTCTTATCTCCTAGGTTGGTAGATGTTTAGAGTTGTGAGGTTTTTGGGTTTATGTTCTTAAGAGGGTTTGGTGAGAAAGGTTGTTCTTGCTAGTTCTTGTTTCATGAAAGTTGTTCATGAGAGTTTAGTGAGCATGCTAGGCTTTGTTGTTTCAATTTTTCCATGAGTTTGTGAGAATCTCATGAGAAAAGTTAGGGTTTTGAAAGTTTAGAGTATTGATCAATTACATGAGGTTATGTTGTAAGGTTTTGAAAAGAAAAGTTGTCTTTGAACCTTTGGGCGAAAGAGAAATGCGTTGTATGGTTTTGTTTTGGTAAATCCGATGAAAAATATTTTGAGGTTTATGAAAATATTTCCTAAGTGTTTTTGGGTAGTGTTTTGGGGTCAAAATGGTTTAAAACTATTGTGACATGTGGTGTCGCTTTGTACTTTGAAAACATGTTTGAAAATGATTACCGGACGGTTAAGGCCCGTAATAAAACTTGTGCTTGGGTTTGGTTTTGATTTTGGAAATGAAAATCAAATAACTTGCACTCGAAGCAACCAACATGCTTTCGGAAATGTGTTGCTTGCTTATGAAAATGGTTTGTTTTTATGCCTTGAAAAGATGTTGGGAACTAATAGAATCAAACTAGGCTTGGGGTGGAAAAGGTGGTGTGAGTTGCTGTCTTGTGCTGTCATGACAGGTGCAACTCGCTGAGCGAGTTGTTACTCGCCAGGGCGAGTGTCACAGGTCCTGACAACACGCCAGGGCGAGCTCCAGGGCGAATAAGACCAGTACTCTCTGCCTTCACTCGCCACCAACTCGCCAGGGCGAGCTCTGGGAGTTGAGATTTTGGATTCTGATTTCTAAACTTGGTTTTTAGCTTTCTTATCCCTTTTTAATAATTTATGGAAGTGGTTGGGATTGGAAACGAGTTTTTCGGGTACTCGAAAAGTACGTAACTTATAACGCAAGAAAACGGCCATTTTGCATTTCAAATTATTTAAGACTTTGGCCTATTGTTTTGGGTCCTAAAAATAGTACATATAACTCATAGGGGTTGATCAATACGGTAGTTTTTGGTATGATATCCGAAAGAGTGGATTTTCCTTAGGAACCTTTAAGTTTTGGGGGTTCTTGGTTTAGTTTCAATACCATTTGTTAGAGAACAATGTATTGATTGTTGCGCTGCTTGTTTTAGGAAGCGCGTTGTGTTGTTTGAGCGTGTGTTGTTGACGGAAGCTTGCCGAGGTAAGGGCATCACTTTATTTCTGTCTTTTCACTGGTTAATAACATGCTTGGTTATTCTCTGTGATGTGCTGTGGTGTGTTTGGCATGTATGTGTTATGTATTCTCGTGATGAGAAGGTGTTTACAATACTTGCGCTGTTTACATATGATTATGAGAATATATGTATGAACAGGTGTTTGAAATACATATGATGAGAAATGTATGTATGTCGTTATGTTTGGTTTACATATGCTAGAGAGGTATGTATTCATTGCATTAGCATATATGGGGAAGCGTATGCTCGTGCATTTCGTAGTTGCGTGTACGGTGTGGTGATCGGGAGAGCCCACCTTTTTATTCGTAGTGATCGGGAGAGCTACGATATTTTTGTTGAGATCGATACGTGGTGTCCGTGATGGGCTACGGGGTGTGATTGACAGAGATTGGGTCCACTCTAATCTTCGTAGTGTCCGTGATGGGCTACGGGATTTTATTGATGTTTCACGGTGTTTATGTGGTTTATAATACGTAGTGTCCGTGATGGGCTACGGGGTGTGATTGACAGAGATTGGGTCCACTCTAATCTTCGTAGTGTCCGAGATGGGCTACGGGATTTTATTATTGTTCTACGGTGTTTTATCAGGTTTCGTAGTGACCGTGACGGGCTACGGGTTTTCGTTGGTGTTTTAGTAGGGGTTGGACCTACAGTTCCGGAGCTCATGCATTTTGTGGTAGCTAGGGTTAGTACCACGCATTGTAGAGGTTGCATTATAGGCTATGTGTGCATTGCTTATATGAACCCGTTGGTGGGAATTGCTTTGATGTTTAAGAGCTTTCTCTTGTGTTTTGTGGAATTATTGTTATGTGTACAATCTTTCGCACCGATTATATATATACATATCTATATTTTGTGGTGACCCTTTCTTTCATTTGCGGGCTCATCCCACCCAGGTGATGGGTTAGGTCGTGGAGACGACGGTGGCAGTTCTAGGCTATAGTAAGCACGTGGTGAAGCTTAGTATAGATAGACTATGCGCCGGTGTGTTTTGTGCACCGTGCTTTTTGGTTAGCATATGGTTGTCTAACTTGTTTTGTTGTAAGTATTTGATTACTTAGACTTGGATTGTAATTATTCAGGAATACACTTTGCTTGTCGAAGCACCTTTTGGTAACGAGTTCTCTTGTATATTTGAATGCCGGCTCATTGAAAAATATTCTATGCGCACTCTGAGTGTTAGTTGAAAAAGGAAAAAAAAAAAATTTATAGTGCCGTTTTGGCCTTTGAAAAACGGGCTGTTACATACAACAGCTGCTTCCTTTTCTTCCTCAGTAAGATCCTGCAGTATCATTTTCTTTGCTCTTGGTTTAGAGGATCTTGGAGCAGAAGTCTTTGTGGTCTTTTGAACCTTAGCAGCTTTCTTCACAGTAGGACTTTTGGCAGCTTTCCTCTTGACTGGTTCAAGTCTAAGAGGGTGTTCCAAAAGCCTTGATTGTCTTACAGTCAGTTTTGTAGGTTCTCCATCTCCTACATTAGCACCTAGCTTTTTCATGAATTCAGCATGTGCTTCTATCACTCTCTTTGCTTCACTATCTCTGACATATACAAGCCAACTTTCACCAATGCCTTTCTCAGATTCTCTGAGTAACACAGGATGTGTTGGATGAACTATCTCATTGTTCTTCACCAGCTTTAAGTATCTTAATGTAGTACTATTTACAATCTTAGAACTAAGCAAAACAGTACCTAAGCCAGGAAGATATGATGTAATAGCATCCAACAAACCACTTTGTGCGAACATGTGGCTTAGTAGTCTTGAATGTCTGACAATAGCTTTGCTGGAGATAATAGATAAACACAGATGATAAAAAAGAAGCCTTCCAATATCCACAATATTTCCTTTAGCAACATTATACGTGAACAGCTTCTGAACACTAGATATTTGATCAGTGCCTCCCAATTTCGACAGAATACTTTCAATCAAGATCCTGTAGATGATCTTGCAATTGTTTGTCCATTCAAACTTGTCCTTAGGATTAGCCTTAGGTTTGAATAGATATTCATCCACATCAGGACCTGTTTCATCAGAGTGTTTGATTATCACACCATCACGCTTGAGCTTCAGAGCCTCAAGAATGTGGCAGAGTCAGATGGAGATTCTGAATCCAGCCACGAAGGATTCAATCTCAGTAGAGTAAAACGACCTAAATCCCATTTCTTCTGGTGTTCTCTCTTTGAACTCAGGATTTTCCTTCATCTTTTCCTTGACCTTCCTGTCATAAACATCCCTTGTAATAACAGAGGCTTTCATCCAGAATTCCTTTACCATCTCAGTATATGTTGGTCCATTGAGAAGATCAAAATAATATTCCAAACCTTGTTTCTTGTAGAGATGAACGACTTCACCAAAACCGTTTACTCTAATGCTCTCAAGATCAACGGGATTCTCAATCGCAACATTTAGTTCATCATACTTATATGGTCGTTGATCCTTTGCGAACTCAGTAGGGTTGGATTCATTTGGTAGGATCATACATGTTCTATTCAAGAATGTTAATGAGGATGCCATGGATGAAATTTGGAATTTAGGGTTTCTAAAGAGGAAGAAAGAAATTTCTCTGTGTTTTAGAAGAATGAAAGTGTAGGTTGTGAGAGTGCAAAAGTGTGAATGTGAACAGTTAGTGTGTTTAAATAGAAACTTACGCGCAAAAAACAAGTACACATACACAGGGGTAGTAGAGTATTTTACCACAATTGGGAATATGAAATGCTAATCATCATTAACCAACTTCTTTACCCTCTTGCAACAAGACATGTGTATACTTTCAATCAAGATCCTGTAGATGATCTTGCAATTGTTTGTCCATTCAAACTTGTCCTTAGGATTAGCCTTAGGTTTGAATAGATATTCATCCACATCAGGACCTGTTTCATCTGAGTGTTTGATTATCACACCATCACGCTTGAGCTTCAGAGCCTCAAGAATGTGGCAGAGTCTGATGGAGATTCTGAATCCAGCCACGAAGGATTCAATCTCAGTAGAGTAAAACGACCTAAATCCCATTTCTTCTGGTGTTCTCTCTTTGAACTCAGGATTTTCCTTCATCTTTTCCTTGACCTTCCTGTCATAAACATCCCTTGTAATAACAGAGGCTTTCATCCAGAATTCCTTTACCATCTCAGTATATGTTGGTCCATTGAGAAGATCAAAATAATATTCCAAACCTTGTTTTTTGTAGAGATGAACGACTTCACCAAAACCGTTTACTCTAATGCTCTCAAGATCAACGGGATTCTCAATCGCAACATTTAGTTCATCATACTTATATGGTCGTTGATCCTTTGCGAACTCAGTAGGGTTGGATTCATTTGGTAGGATCATACATGTTCTATTCAAGAATGTTGATGAGGATGCCATGGATGAAATTTGGAATTTAGGGTTTCTAAAGAGGAAGAAAGAAATTTCTCTGTGTTTTAGAAGAATGAAAGTGTAGGTTGTGAGAGTGCAAAAGTGTGAATGTGAACAGTTAGTGTGTTTAAATAGAAACTTACGCGCAAAAAACAAGTACACATACACAGGGGTAGTAGAGTATTTTACCACAATTGGGAATATGAAATGCTAATCATCATTAACCAACTTCTTTACCCTCTTGCAACAATTGGGAATATCAGCCCATTGATTTTCAGTTTCAATGAACTTGAAATCAATTACACCTTTTTGAACATAGTCTCTGATGAAATGATGTTTAATCTCAATATGCTTAGCTCTTGAATGTAAAATAGGGTTTTTAGAAAGGTGAATAGCTGCAGTATTGTCACAATATAAAGGAATATTGTTACTGCTGATTTGATAATCTTCCAATTGATATTTCATCCAGAGTAGTTGTGTACAACATTTAGCTGCTGATATGTATTCAGCTTCTGCTGTTGACATAGCTATGGTGGTTTGCCTTTTACTAGCCCATGAAATTAAATTCTCACCAATAAACTGGCAGTTACCACTGGTGGATTTTCTTTCAATTCTATCACCAGCATAGTCAGCATCACAGAATCCAATCAGCTTGTAGTCATTGGATTTCTGATACAGTAATCCAATGTTACAAGTAGCTTTCAAATACCTAAAGTTTCTCTTCACAGCAGTGAGATGAGATTCTCTAGGATCTGATTGAAATCTTGCACACAAACAGACACTGAATAAAATGTCAGGTCTTGAGGCAGTTAGATAAAGAAGAGATCCAATCATACCTCTATACAGCTTCTGATCAACCTTGCCTTCAGACTCTTCTTTGCCTAGACTTGATGTAGGATGCATTGGAGTATTCATGGGTTTGCAATCTTCTAAGTTGAACTTCTTCAGAAGATCCTTTATATATTTGGATTGATGAATGAATGTTCCTTTCTCTGTTTGATTTATTTGAATACCAAGAAAGAACTTCAATTCTCCCATCATGCTCATTTCAAACTCATCCTGCATAAGCTTAGAAAAATTCTTGCAAAGAGTGACATTAGTTGATCCAAAAATGATATCATCAACATATATTTGAATGATTAAAATGTCTTTCTTAAGGGTCTTTTTGAAAAGTGTGTTGTCAACTTGCCCTTTTTCAAAACCATTGTCAACCAAAAAAGTACTCAATCTCTCATACCAAGCTCTGGGAGCTTGTTTGAGTCCATAGAGTGACTTCTTTAGTCTAAACACATGATCAGGGTTTGTCAAATCTTCAAAACCAGGAGGTTGTTTGACATACACTTCTTCAGATATGACACCATTTAGAAATGCACTTTTCACATCCATTTGATATAGAGTAATACCATTATTGACTGCATAAGATAAAAGTAACCTGATTGCTTCCAGTCTTGCTACTGGAGCATATGTTTCAGTGAAGTCAATTCCTTCTTGTTGACTGTATCCTTGTGCAACAAGTCTTGCTTTGTTCCTTGTGACTTCACCTTGTTCATTCAATTTGTTTCTGTATACCCATTTTGTTCCAATAATGTTCTTATGCTTGGGTTTGGGTACCAGATCCCACACATCATTTCTCTTGAATTGATTTAACTCTTCTTCCATTGCGACTATCCAAGCATCATCTGATAGAGCTTCACTTGTTGTCTTGGGTTCAATTAAGGAAACTAATCCAAATAATGATTCTTCAACTCTGAAGTTTGACCTTGTTTTTCTTGGACTATTCTTGTTTCCTAAGATGAGCTCTTCAGGATGTGATGATTTATATTTGAATGTGTTCCTTGGAATGTCAGATTCTTCAGGGTTATCATCAATAGTTTGATGTTCTTGAGCAGCATCAGAAGGTGCATCTTCTTGAGCTTCAGAGTCTTCTATAGATTCTATGTTGTTATCATACTCTGGAGCTTCATCTTCTGACTCATCAGATCCTGACAAATCTTTAACAGGCTCTGACTTTTTATCATCAGGCTCTTTGTCATCAAACTTTACGTGCATTGATTCTTCCACTATATTAGTTTCAGAATTATACACCCTGTATGACTTAGAGCGTTCAGAGTATCTAATGAAGATACCCTTACAGGCTTTAGAGTCAAATTTCTTAAGATGGACTTTGTTATTCAGAATGTAACATGTACAACCAAATTGATGAAAATAAGAAATATTGGGTTTTCTTCCCTTAAAGAGTTCATATGTTGTTTTGTTCAAAATAGGTCTTATATAGATTCTATTCTGAATATAACAAGCAGTGTTAACAGCTTCTGCCCAAAAAAATTTTGCTAAATTATTTTCATGCATCATGGTGCGTGCCATTTCTTGTAAAGATCTATTCTTTCTCTCAACAACTCCATTTTGTTGTGGAGTTCTGGGAGAAGAGAATTCATGGAGAATTCCATGTTCTTCACAGAATTTTTCAAAAGGTTCATTTTCAAATTCACCACCATGATCACTTCTTACTTTCAAAATTTTTGAATTCTTTTCATTTTGAATCTGGGTGCAGAAGATGCTGAACACTTCATATGTATCATCTTTATTTCTCAGAAATTTTACCCAAGTCCATCTACTATAATCATCCACAATGACTAATCCATATTTCTTACCATTGATTGAGGCAGTGCTAACTGGTCCAAAAAGATCAATGTGTAAGAGTTCCAAAGGTCTAGTAGTAGAGACAATGTTCTTGTTCTTAAAAGAACTTTTGACAATTTTTCCTTTTTGACAAGAACCACAAAGTGAGTCTGAGTGATATTTTATTTTTGGAAGGCCTCTGACAAGATTGTCCTTGCTAAGCTTAGAAATTAATCTCCAGTTAGCATGACCCAATCTTTTATGCCAGATCCATTTTTCATCACTCAGTGTCAAAAGACAAAGCACTTGTTGTTCCTTTAAATCAGAAAAATTGACTTTGTACACATTGCCTTTTCTATTTCCCTTGAAAACAATGGATTGATCAGAGTTTCTAATTACAGTACATGAATCCTTATTAAACACAACATCATAATTACTATCACACAATTGACTTATGCTAAGTAAGTTATGATGTAGTCCATCTACTAACCAAACATCAGAAATTGACAAAGAAGAATTACCAACTGTACCTATACCAATGATCCTTCCCTTCTGGTTGCCACCAAACCCTACTGTTCCTCCCTCTTGCTGATTCAGGGTGTGGAATAAGAGCTTGTCTCCTGTCATGTGACGTGAGCAGCCAGAGTCCAGATACCATGAGCTTTCTTTTCTTCTTTGGGTGCATACCTGCAGCATACACTATTTCAGATTTGGGTACCCATACTCTGATGGGTCCTTTTTGGTTAGTTTTGAGAATCTTATCCTTCTTGTTAGAATAATCAGAAGATCTGGAGTTAACTGAGCCTTTAGAAAATTGTTTAGGCTTATGTTGTCTCTGAGACTTTCCTCTTGAGTGTGTCAGAGAACCAGTTACCAAGTTTGCCTTAGAAGTACTAGTGCCCCGCTTATCAACAGGCTTTGATACTTTGACAGCTTTAACTTGAGTAGACATGGGTACTGATGTGAGGGGAACCTTAGTTTTAGAAGACTTAGGTTCAGAAGATGAGTTATCTTTTGATACCTTATCTTGTGGTTCCAAGCTCACAAGAGTACCAGACACAGTCAGAGGTTCTGATGTACCCTTAGTGAAGTTTCAATAAGATTCTGATGGTGACTTGCTCAACACGACAGGTTTACTTGATTTTCCTACATCAGGACATGTAAGAGAACCAAGTCCTTGCCTTTTATAATAGTTGCTGAGTCCACCATGAATTATAGAAGTTACCCTAGTCTTATCTATGTTATGGTGCACAAACTCTTGTAGAGAGATTTCATACTCGTCATAAGGTTTGTGACATGTTCTGCATCCAGTCTCAAGCACCTTAATTGTTTTAAGAGATTTTTGATAGTTTGCTTGAGTCTGGGTGAGATTTTCATTGAGGAGCTTCATTTTTTGTTTGCAAAAATCTAACTCACTCAATTTTTCCATGTACTTCACCATTACATCTTTCAAAGCTTTGGTCATTTGAGTATTAGACATTTTAGATATTACCTCATCAATGTCGTCAGTATCAGACTCTGAATCATTTTCATTGTCTGACTCACCAATGGCCATAAGCGCTAGGTTTGCTTCCTCAGAGTCTTCATCCTCAGATAGTTCATTAATATCCTCCCATGTTGCCATCAGACTCTTCTTGGCTTTGTTTTTGATCATACTCTTTCTTTCTTTACCTTTGGAGTTGAGTTCAGGACAATCAGCCATGAAGTGTCCAGGCTTATGACAATTGAAACAATTTTTTGTGTCATCCTTCTTCTCTTTGTTGGTGTTGTTTCTTGATCCAGATCCTCTGCCTTGAAAATTTTTGCCCCTCCTTAGTGACCACTTTTGAAAGTTTTTGGACAAGAGTGCAAAGAAATCATCTTCTGATCCTTCCTCTTGATTATCTATGGAAGATTCCTCTGCTTCAGATTCTACAACTTTGGCTTTCAGAGCCTTAGATGAAACTGAAATAGATGGCAAGGCCACAGATTTTAGCTTCTTCTGAGGCTCATCAGAAGATAGTTCAATCTCATGACTCATGAGTGAACTTATCAATTCTTCCAAGCCAAGTTTGTCCAAATCTTTAGCTTCTTGGATAGCTGTTACCTTAGGCCTCCACCTTGAAGGTAAGCTTCTCAAAATCTTCCTTACATGATCAGAGGTTGTATAACTTCTCTTTAGAACTTAGAGACCAGCCACAAGAATTTTGAATCTAGAATACATTGATTCAATTGTCTCATCATCCTTCATTCTAAAGAGTTCATACTGTTGGATCAAAAGAGTAGCCTTTGCTTCTTGAACCTGTTTGTTCCCTTCATATGTGGAACACAAGGAGTCATAGATGCTCTTGGCAGTGGATTTGTCTGTAATCTTGAGGTACTCATCATGAGTTATACATCCAATGAGAAGATCCTTAACCTTGTGATGCTTCTTGTAAAGTTTCTTGTCTATAGGAGTGAACTTCTTTCTTTCTTCAACAGATAGCCTTCCCTTTTCATCTAGTCCTTGGAAAGTTACCCCTTCTTCAACCAAGTCCCAAAGTTCATCATCTAAACCAATAAGATGACAGTAGATTCTATCTTTCCACTAGGAAAAAGTAGATGCATCTCCATTGAACTTTGGTGCTTTGTTGCTTGACTTTTCTTCAACATCATAGTCATGTGGAACTGATTTCAAGCTACCACTTGGAGTTTCAGTCATAGTGTCTTTCAACAGGAAACTGTCTCACTGTTAGGTGATTAAAAACAGAACCAGGCTCTGATACCAATTGAAGGTGTGAAAAACACAAGAAGGGGGGGTTGAATTGTGTTTTAGGTAATTTAAAAATTTCTTCTAAGTTACAGAGAACTTATCAGAGTTTGCAGCGGTTAGAAAACAAAACACAATCAAGAATAACTTTGAAGGTAGAGAGAAGGAGAGAAAGATAGAGACAGAGATTTTTATACTGGTTCCCCTCACAAACCGAGAGTACGTCCAGTCCTCTTGTACTTCCAAGAGAGTTCACTATAATCACCAAAGATTACAATTGCTCAAGCACACAAGCAAGAGACTTCCACTGCTCAAGTATACAAACAAGAGACTTCCTAATGCTCAAGCACGCAGGCAAGAGACTTCAATACACAAGTTTAGAAAAACAGAGTCTGAACAATTGATATAAAGATCAATGTTCAGTTACAAATTAAATACAACTTTTGATACAAGACTTAACTTAGAATCTTAATACAAAATTCTAAGGTTCAACTAATGAATTAACAGAAGCTGAAACTGGAGTCTTGGATTTTGAATATGAGTTCAAGTTGTATTTGCAATTTTGTGCTTTAGAATGAATTTAGCAGAGTAACAGCTCTTTTCAAATTGTTCAAGTGTCGTATGCTAAAGCTTCAAACTTGCTCCAATTTATAGATGAAGGTGGAGCGTGTTTGATTTGAATTTGATGCGGTGAGATTGCGCCAGCTGTAGATAGTACCTTGATATCCAAATCAGGTAACCTTGTATGCGATCAATCTTGGAGAGAAAGTTTTATCCAAATCAGGTAAAGAGTTCGTACAATAGTACAAACGTCACTAATCTGTGGATAAGATTGATTCCATCAGCTTTTGAAATGTCAGAGTATAATCATTGATGCAGAGAATGTTCTTCTGACAAAACGGCTCTCACTGCTCTTATCAGAGTCTGATATGCATCTTCTGATGAATAAAATTTGCATCCTCTGATGAATCAAATATGCATCTTCTGATGTCTTCAAGTTCTGATCAGAGTTTGCTTTGCCATATCAGAGCTTCCAATGTGCTTTAAATGAATATAAAAATTAACTTGAATATCTGCACACTTGGATTAAATAATTAGTATACCCTATTGTAGATTAATACTTTTGTTATCATCAAAACTTAATTGGATCATGTCAGAACCTCTTTTGTTCCAACAACTAGATCACTCTTACCTAAAGGCTTCGAGCAATACACAATCACTAAGATCCAAACTCCTTGCTTAAAAGCTTTGGAGAGGACACACACACAATAACTATCTCCTTGCTTAAAAGCTTCAGAGACAATTACAGTTTACAACTCAATAAACACACAGTCCTAAGCTTGCATCAAAGAGATACAAGAAAGGCTCACAAAACACAAGCACACACACGAATCCTAATACGGCTAGACTCAACAATACGCTTGAACAACTACTTAAATTAGGTTTTCGTCCTTCAATATATAGCTGGTAATATTGGGCTTCAGAAGCTTTGCCCACGAGAGAAACATCCAGCTCACACATAAAATAAAACCATATCTTTGGAGATTTGATATGTTTATAAAATAAGTCTTCACAATAATTCCATAAACAATCTCTGAGCAACAGATCTGTTTAGGAAATAAAACTTCCTTGATGCACAAGCAAAGAACAGATATATAAGAGAAAAGATCTTCTCTAAAAATAAAACCCGCGCGCATTAAATGCTGCTGCCAGCTGGCGCGCTCACGTCAGGTCATGATGTTGTAACATTACATACCACATCCTGCTTAACATAGTTTTACCAAAAATGCAGCCAACATCAAATAGTCAACAAACTCCCCCTTTGGCAAATTTTTGGCTAAAACAACTTGGGATCACACAGACAAGCTACAAAGATACATACATCACTAACACTTATTCACATCAACATAAACACACAAAAGAAGAGAAGCGTAGCACATCTTCAAAAATAATTTCCAACCTTACTCCTCAATGGAAAACATTAGATCAGAATTCAGTCGTATCTTTAGTGCACATCAGAGGCATGCAACAGCGGAAACACACAAAACTACTTCGCCTTAAGTGATCACAAACATTAGCAGATGACACAAACAGAATGTTCCAACATCACATACAACATCTCCCCCTGCATCACATACATAGTACTTTACTCCCCCTGAAATGATGCTTAGCATACTAACATACTAGCAGGGCATGCATATCAATCACTAACACATAGGCATATAGCAGATCATTTCAGCACAGAACAACTACCAGAAAAATTTATACTACCACTACCAGCTACCACATACAACTACTACCAGAGAACATGTGGAAGTGTGGAAACACATGTTGTAACATCTACTCCCCCTTTTTACCACAAATTTGACAAAGATGCAAAGAGAGATTCAGAATAGTGTACCAGCAGAGTAGATCAAAGAGTACCAAGAAAAATTACATCCATATGCACTAGGGAGTGCTTAAAATATCCAGGGCATAGCCCAACAGAAGAACATAAGAACCAGAAGTACAACCAGAAAACAACAAAATACATCATAAATGGGGAATAACACACCCATCAAAAATCAGCACTAGAGTCTGAGAGCTCCAGCTCCTCAGTGTCTCCATCATCATCATTAGCATCTTCTTCTTGTCCAACCTGCACATGCTCACCCTCTTCAACAACTTCTCACTTGCTCAAGGCTCTTCTTCTTCTCATCTAAGGCCTTGCAAGTTGCTTCCAATGAAGCTATCATTTCTTTCCTACTCATAGAGCCAGAGCCAGCAGGTACACCAGAAGGAGCAACACCAGAGGGACCAGCAAATTCAATATCTGCAGCATGCTTCCCTTCAAACAATCTAGGGTGAAAGTCAAGAGGAGATTCCCTCTTACTCACCTCATCATCAGCAGATAAAATAGTGGGGTGTTGTGCAAGAATGATGCTACAGATTAAGGATGGAAAAGCTATAGGCATCCTAACAGCCCAGGACTTAGCATGTTGCACAGTTTCATCAAAGATATGAGCTCCATAGTTAAACACAGTGCTAGTCCCAACAGAGTAAATAAACCTAGCTAAACCTGTAGCTATATCTGAAGTATGGGTAGTGGGAACCCAATTAGCAGTACCAATCCTATTAAGGATGGCATATTTTACAGAGAGCATGACAGAGGGCACTTTACCTTTCAATGGCCAAACCTTGACCTGATTAGCTGTGATGGTCTTGCAGACCTGATTGTTTGTCACCTCCAATTCAGCATAGCCATCTTCCTTATTCCCCAAAAACTTGTTGATAATAGCTGGAGAAAAATGAACACATTTACCTCTCACATATACCTTGTGGTGCTCTTTGCTTAGAGGATTGTCACAATCTTCAGGTATGTTGACCAAGAACTCCTTGACCAATTTCTCATAGCACTCACCAATACCAGTTACAGTTCTCATCAAACCAGCCTTCTCAATGAGAGCAATGATCTCCTTTTGCTCCAAGGCTTCATCACTCAACTCCCTCTCCAGAGCCAGCCTTCTATTAGCAACAAACTTCCACTTCTGAGCACTCTCAATAAAATGGAATGATATATTGTCCATGGGGACATCAGGAACATTTTGGGGAATGATCTTTCCTCCAATCTTCTTCTTTCCTGTCGACACAATGTTTGGCACATCATGTACCACATCAAGATCTGGAATAGCAGCTCTGCGAAATTTCTTCTGACTTTTCTTCTTAGGAGGGGACACAATGTTGGAAACAATGTGTGGCACATCCTCTTCCACTTCATAGTCAGAATCTCCAACTTCAGCTTGTTTTCTTTTTCCACTCTTCTTATTCTTTTCACTAGCAATTTCAACTTTGCTAGGCTTTCTACTAGGGCCAGTCATCTTTTTCTTTTTGGATGGGGTTGCCTTAGGCATAACCTCAGTTACCACATCAACAGCTTTCCCTTTTCTGTTCCTTAACCTTCTTGCAATGCTACCACTAGCCACTTCACTAACAGTTTGCTCTAGATCATCCATAGCATCCACATCAACCACATCATCATCTACTGACACAGCATTGTCAGTAGAAGGTATATCTGTATCTTCCTCCTCATCAGCAACAGGTTCCCTTTCAGTTTGTGGAACCACAATCTCATTAGTAGCAGGTTCTTCATCAACCTGTTCTTCAGTATTAACAGCATTACCAACTATATCAGGAGTTGGTTCATCTTGTGCCAAGGGTGTTTCAACATCCGGCACAACATTGGATGTTGGAGTGGTATCCTTCAATGAATTCAGGGCTTCCTCCACAACTTGATCAGTCATTGTTTCTTCAACATCAGGCGAATCCTGAACAATTTCACCAACAACTTCAGAAGCAACAGGCTTCTCAACAGTTAGCCCCTTTTGAATTTCTAGGGTTTCAGCAACAATATTAGGATTACCTTCAGCAACAACATTCACATCCGATCTATCTTCGTTGGAAGCTTCAACATTCGATTCCGCATTCCCTTTAGTAACATCATCCACATACAGCTCTTGCATGGTATGGATCGACTTTGATTTTGACTTCGAACCTTTAGCCTTAGCGCTTTTCTTCGAAACAAAGGGCGAAGAAGCCTTGGATTTCTTCTTCGATTTAGAGGTTTTAGAAGTTAAGGTTCTCTTTGCCGTGGTTTTCTTGGGTTTGGGGTTGAGAGCGGAGGCAAAAGATGGATGAATGGTGGTGATGGGGGTAGCATCAATGGGAGACGAGGAGTTCGGTGTTTCAGTCGGTTTTGCAGAAGAGGTGGTGATTGGTGATTGAGACATGGTGGTTGTTTGAGATTTGGTGTAGAAGGGAATAACCACTAGAGATAGGTGGCGTGTTTATAGGGATGTAAGGGGCATGATTACCTTGCTTATCGTGCAGCACAAGGATTGGAGAGAGAGTAATAACTGCTGCATGTCTCCCTCCAAATAACTGTAATTGCTACAGATCTTCAAATAGGCAAATCCCTAATTTGCCCCTCAAGTTTTCAAATTGAACTGCATCAAGTGCTTTGGTGAAGATATATGCAACTTGCTCTTTAGTTCCTACATGCTCCAATGTCACAATTTTATTATCCACTAGATCTCTGATGAAGTGATGGCGAATATCAATGTGTTTGGTCTTGCTGTGTTGAACAGGATTTTTTGAAATATTTATGGCGCTCAAGTTATCATAGTATAATGTTATAACATCTTGTTCCACATCATATTCTTTCAACATCTGCTTCATCCAAACTAGTTGGGTACAACTACTTCCAGCAGCTATATACTCTGCCTCAGCTGTAGACAGAGCCACACAATTTTGCTTCTTGCTGAACCAAGATATGAGATTACTCCCTAGGAAGAAGCACCCACCAGATGTACTATTCCTATCATCAGCACTACCAGCCCAATCAGCATCACAATATCCACACAACTTTGAATCTTCACAATGTGAATACATCATGCCATAATCACATGTACCATTGATATATTTCAGAATCCTCTTGACTTGATTGAGATGGCTTACCTTTGGTTATGCCTGGTACCTAGCACAAACTCCTACTGCAAAAGTGATATCTGGTCTACTTGCAGTCAAGTATAATAGACTTCCAATCATGCTTCTATATAGACTTTGATCTACACCCACACCCTGTTCATCCTTGGTTAGCTTCAGATGAGTTGGAGCAGGAGTTCTTTTGTGAGAAGCATTATCCATACCAAACTTCCTGACAATATTTCTAGCATACTTGCTTTGGCATATGAAGATAATATCCTTCATTTGCTTGATTTGTAGTCCCAAGAAGTAGTTCAATTCTCCTACTAAACTCATTTCAAATTCTGATTGCATTTGTTGAACAAAATGTTGTAACATCGTATTCGACATTCCTCCAAAGACAATGTCATCTACATAAATTTGTGCAATCATGAATTTTCCTTTCACTTGTTTTACAAACAAGGTTTGATCAGATCCTCTCTTTCTATAGCCTTGACCTACTAGGAATTGAGTAAGTCTTTCATACCAGGCCCTAGGTGCCTGTTTCAGACCATAGAGGGCCTTCTTCAGCTTGTAGACATGATTAGGATACACAGGATCAGTGAATCCTTTTGGTTGTTCCACATAGACTTCTTCATGAAGGTATCCATTCAGAAATGCACTCTTGACATCGATTTGATATAGTTTAAATTTTAGGATGCAAGCAACACAACGAAGTAGTCTAATTGATTCCAATCTGGCTACAGGGGCAAAGGTCTCCTCAAAATCAAGTCTTTCCACTTGAGTGTAACCTTGGGCAACCAGCCTAGCCTTGTTTCTGGTAATGACCCCTTTTTCATCAGATTTATTTTTAAAGATCCACTTTGTACCTATAACATTTACTTTATCAGGTCTTGGGACCAGATCCCACACTTCACTTCTCTTGAATTGGTTCAATTCCTCTTGCATTGCCTCAATCCAGAATTCATCAGTGAGAGCTTCTTTCACATTTTTAGGTTCAAATATGGAGACAAAGCAGGAATTTGCTATGACATCATTGGATCTTCTAGTGGTGATTCCTTGTTCAGGGTTTCCAATGACTAGCTCCAAGGGGTGATTCTTTTGGACCCTCACAGATGGTCCTTTGTTCTGAGTGGGTTGATTAGTGGTGTCACCTGTAATATTCTCAATACTCTCTTCTTGTTTATCATCAGATTGTTCTTCTGGATCATGCTCTTCAAGAACAGGACCTGATGTTCCAACATCGTCTTCCACATTGTCAACCTTCTCAGTCTCTACATCATTTACTATCACATTGTAGGATTCCATAACAACCTTTGTTCTCGAGTTGTATACTCTGTATGCTCTGCTGTTGGTGGAGTATCCAAGGAAGATCCCTTCATCACTCTTGGGATCAAGCTTCCTTCTCTGCTCCCTGTCTGCCAGGATATAACAGTTGCTACCAAAGACATGAAAATGTTTGACCGTTGGTTTCCTTTCCCTCCATAGTTCATATAGAGTAACATATGTCCCCTTTCTTATAGTAACCCTGTTGTGTATGTAGCAGGCTGTATTCATAGCTTCAGCCCAGAAATGGTAGGGTAGGGATTTTGCGTGTAACATCACTCTAGCTGATTCCTGAATAGTCATGTTTTTTCTTTCCACCACACCATTTTGTTGAGGAGTTATGGGTGATGAGAACTCATGCTTAATTCCTTCACTAGCACAGTACTCACTGAATTTTTCATTTTCAAACTCTCTTCCATGGTCACTTCTGATTCTCACAATCCCACAGTTCTTTTCTCTTTGAACTTGAGTGGATAGAGTTTTGAAAATGTCAAATGTGTCAGATTTGTCTCTAATAAAATTCACCTAGGTGTATCTGGAAAAATCATCTACTACCACAAAGGCATACCTCTTTCCTCCTAAGCTTTCAACTTGCATAGGTCCCATGAGGTCCATGTGTAGAAGTTCTAGAGTTCTTGATGTTACCTGATGTTCCAACATTGGATGCGACATCCTGGTTTGTTTTCCAATCTGACATTTTCCACAGATACTTCCCTCAGTAATCTTTAGTTTGGGAAGCCCTCTGATGGCCTCAGCAGTAACAGCTTTCTTCATTCCACTTAGGTTTAGATGACCAAGTTTCTGGTGCCACAGTTGAACTTCATCTTCTTTACCAAGTAGACATTTTCCCAGCTGTGCTTCTTCATGAGATACCCACAAGTAGCAATTATCTTTGGATCTGGTACCTCTCATCAGAATTTCTCCTTGATCATTGCTAACAAGACATTCTTCTTTTGTAAAGTTCACCCTCAATCCTTGATCACACAGTTGGCTTATACTGATCAGATTTGCAGTGAGTCCCTTTACAAGCAACACATTTTCTAAGTTAGGCAACTCTTTGTTGACAAGTTTGCCTATCCCCAAAATTTCACCTTTGGCTCCATCCCCAAAAGTTACAGAACTAGAAGCATACCCCTTTAAGTCCTTCAGATATGTCTCTACCCCTGTCATATGTCTAGAACAACCACTATCGAAATACCAGTCTTCTCTGGATGATGCTCTGAGGAATGTATGTGCAATTAGCCCTTTGTTCTCAGCTTTTGGTTGCCACACCTTTCTGACAGATTCCTCTCTAGGAGCAGTTTTTGGCTGTTGCCAATGTCTTGGATATCCATACAGTTTGTAGCAAAAAGGCCTTATGTGGCCCATCATTCCGCAATGATGACAAACCCATTTCCTTGAATGACCATGGTGTCCTGGGGCACGACGAGGCTTAGCCAAAAACCTGGGACCTTGTCAAATCTTAACATTTGGATAGGTTTTAGGATGTGGTGAGGGAGGTTGTAACATCTTTTCCCCAGTGTATGGATTAATTACCTCATCAGCTAGAAGGAATTTGGTGTTTTTGTCCTGTTGATGCTGGTTGAGAGCAGTGTAGTTGTACCCTATAGCATTCATTCTAGTAGTAGGGACACCATCTAAGATTTCCTCAAGTAAGTTAGCTCCACAGTTCAGTTGATTGAATCTTTTCTTCAACTCCTCCATATCTGCATTTGCTTGAGATAGTTCCTTCTCAACTTTCAGTACTTGACCAATTTGGAAATCATTTTCTGTGTGGAGTTGATTTATAGTCTTTTTTTGTTTCTCCAGAATTCTACACACCTCCTTATAGCGAACAAGAAGATCATTGTATAGACCAAGTAATTCCTCATAAGTGTCATTCTCCTCATCATCAGAATGCTCTTCATAAACAACCTCCACATCATCATCTGAATCAGCCACAGAAGCACAAACTCCAGTCATGGCAGATACATGTCTAGCAGATTCCTCTCCTTCTTCAGAATCTTCATCAGACCATGAAACAAACAAACCTTTCTTTTGTTTCTTCAGGAAGGTTGCACATTCAGTTCTGACATGTCCATATCCTTCACATTCGTGACACTGCACTTCTTTCACTGGTCCACTTTTCTCCTCAGGTCTAGTTTTCTTGACATTGTTTTGCTGTTTGTTGATGTCGAATCTAATGTTCTGCCCATTCTGCCTGGCTCTCCTGTCAACACGCCTTAGGACTTTTCCAAATTGTTTTCCAATTAGAGCAATAGCATCAGAAATACTTTCTTCTCCTTCAACAACAGTCTGGGATTCCTCTTCATCATCATTTGAGATAAAAGCAACACTTTTGTTCTTTTTCTCTCCTCGTTCATTAAGGGTCAATTCAAATGTCTGAAGGGATCCAACCAGTTCATCTATCTTCATGTTGGCTATATCCTGAGCTTCCTCAATGGCAGTCACTTTCATGTCAAACCTTTTTGGAAGGGACCTGAGCATCTTTCTGGACAACTTCTCATCAGATACTTTCTCACCCAGAGCCTCAAAGGCATTAGCAATGTCAATTAAATTCATATGAAAGTCCTGAATACTTTCCTCCTTTTTCATCCTCAGATTTTCAAACTTGGTAGTAAGTAATTGAAGTTTTGACATTTTTACCTTAGAGGTACCTTCAAAGCATGTCATCAATATCTCTCAAGCTTCCTTTGCAGACAGACATTTTTTGATGAGCTTGAACATGTTTGTATCCACTCCATTGAAGAGAGCATTTATTGCCTTATTGTTGTTGAGAGCTGCTTCATCTTCTTCCTTTGTCCAATCTGCTTCTAGCTTTAGTTCACCAATAGAGGTACCTTCTTTGGTAACAATCAAAGGGTGATCCCAACCTTTCAAAACAGCCTTCCAAGTCCTGCTGTCAATGGACTTCAGGAATGCAATCATCTTTGGCTTCCAATGATCATAATTGAAACCAGTTGGCATTGGGGGTCTGTTCACGAATCCTCCTTCTGTGTCCATTTTGCCAGTTAAAACTTCCTGAATCTCACCCTAAACAGGCAGGGTGCCTGCTCTGATGCCAATTGAAATAACTGGCACACTAGTACACGATGTTGTACACGATGTTACAACACTTTTACCCGCTTTAATGAACAAATATTGAAAACAGTAAATAGTGCAGAAATAAACAAACACACAGTGATTTGTTAACCCAGTTCGGTGCAAACTGCAACCTACATCTGGGGGATACCAATCCAGGAGGAATTCCACTAATAGCCCTAGTTCAAAGTCTTACAGCAAACTCCTCGTTTACAACTTATCACCTAGCAACTATCCTTATGTCCTTCTACCTAGGAACTCCTAGGTATGAGTTCCCAACTCACTCCTTAAGCTCAACAGTACAGACAACACTGTTGTTGATTCAATCACTATGATGGAGACACTCTCCTAGACACTAGATCACTCTTACCTAAAGGCTTCGAGCAATACACAATCACTAAGATCCAAACTCCTTGCTTAAAAGCTTTGGAGAGGACACACACACAATAACTATCTCCTTGCTTAAAAGCTTCAGAGACAATTATAGTTTACAACTCAATAAACACACAGTCCTAAGCTTGCATCAAAGAGATACAAGAAAGGCTCACAAAACACAAGCACACACACGAATCCTAATACGACTAGACTCAACAATACGCTTGAACAACTACTTAAATTAGGTTTTCGTCCTTCAATATATAGCTGGTAATATTGGGCTTCAGAAGCTTTGCCCACGAGAGAAACATCCAGCTCACACATAAAATAAAACCATATCTTTGGAGATTTGATATGTTTATAAAATAAGTCTTCACAATAATTCCATAAACAATCTCTGAGCAACAAATCTGTTTAGGAAATAAAACTTCCTTGATGCACAAGCAAAGAACAGATATATAAGAGAAAAGATCTTCTCTAAAAATAAAACCCGCGCGCATTAAATGCTGCCGCCAGCTGGCGCGCTCACGTTAGGTCATGATGTTGTAACATTACATACCACATCCTGCTTAACATAGTTTTACCAAAAATGCAGCCAACATCAAATAGTCAACAAGTTGGATTTTGCCAGGCTACAACTCTAACATCATGGTCCTGTTGCCTAAGTTTCCTGAAGCTTCTTCCATTGATCAATATAGGCCAATTGCTATGGCAAATTTCAAATTCAAAATTATTTCCAAAATCATTGCTGATAGATTGGCCTCTATAATGCCTGATCTCATCTCTGTGGAGCAAAAAGGGTTTATTCATGGTAGGGATATTAAGGATTGTCTTTGCACTGCATCAGAAGCTGCTAACCTTCTTCACAACAAATCTTTTGGTGGTAATGTAGCTCTCAAAATTGACATTACTAAAGCTTTTGATTCTCTTGAATGGAGTTTTCTTTTAAAAGTTCTCAAGCTTTTTGGTTTTAATGCTGTGTTTTGTAATTGGATTCAAGTTATCCTTGAGTAGCTTTTCTTTCTGTCTCTATCAATGGCAAGTCTCATGGTTACTTCAATTGTAGTAGAGGTGTTAGACAAGGAGATCCACTTTCTCCTTTGCTTTTCTGTCTAGCTGAGGATGTTTTAAGCAGAAGTATTTCCAGGCTTGTAGACCAAGGCAACCTGAATTTGATCAAGGGGACTAGGAAAGTTCACGTGCCTTCTCATTCTTTTTATGCTGATGATTTGATGATTTTTTGCAAAGGGAATATGACAGGTTTGAAGGCTCTCAAAGATTTGTTTACTAGATATGCCTTGGAATCTGGTCAGGTGATTAATAATGCTAAATCCACCATTTTCTCTGGTTCAATTACTCCTAGAAGATTGCAAAGTATTGCTGGGTTGCTAAATTTCAAGCTTGGATCTTTGCCTTTCAATTATCTTGGTGTGCCAATTTTTAAGGGGAAACCTAAAGCTTCTCAGCTTCAACCAATTGCTGACAAGATCAATTTGAAGTTATCAGCTTGGAAAGCCTCTTTGCTCTCTATAGATGGTAGAGTTCAATTGATCAAATCAGTCATTCAGAGCATGTTAACATACAATATTTCTTTATACTCTTGGCCGGCTTCTCTCCTCAAAGACTTGGAGAAATGTATTCGGAATTTTATTTGGAGTGGAGATTTAGAAAGGAGGAAGCTAGTCACTATCTCTTGGAAGAAGATTTGTAGACCAATGGCCCAAGGGGGTCTCAACATTCGATCACTGACTTCTCTTAACAAAGCTTCCAACTTAAAGCTTTGTTGGTCTATGCTTAACTCTAAAGCCTCATGGGCTATGCTTCTTAAAGATAGAGTCTTTAAAAAAGGCAGAATGATTCGTCACCATATTTTTTCTTCTATATGGGGTAGCATCAAGGACGAAATGCATGTCATCTTGGACAACTCTGCTTGGCTTGTAGGCAAGGGCGACAACATTAATTTTTGGAAGGATTGTTGGTGCGGGAACCCGCTTGACCAGCTCGGGATTCCTCTTCAATCAAGGCATCTCCTCTCTTCAAAAGTAAGTGATTTTATTGTGAATGGGAATTGGTCTATCCCAACTCAGCTCTCTATCATGTTCCCAACTTTGCAATCTATCGTTTCACATGTTTGCATTCCAATGGAGGAAACTCATGACAAGCTCATATGGAAGCACACGGATGATGGTGATTTGTCCCTCAAACAGGCATATGATTTCATATTGCCTCAAGTTCAGGAGCTGCATTGGGCTAAACTTGTATGGAATGCTGACATACCTCCCTCTAGGTCCTTGCTGGCGTGGAGACTGATGCACGAAAAATTGCCAACGGATGAAAACTTGATGACACGGGGCTGTGCCGTTACATCAATGTGTAATTTTTGTTGCAATCATGTCGAAACCTCCTTTCATATCTTTTTCGAATGTCAGTTTGCTATCAAGTTGTGGTCTTGGTTAGCCGGTTGCTTGAGCTCCACGCTTCAGTTTACCTCAATGGAGGATATATGGAAATTGTGCGATCTTCATTGGTCCCCCCAAAGCAAGATTACACTTGCTGCTGCAATTGTCAACCTGATACATACGATTTGGGTGGTGAGAAATAACGGCCATCTCCATGATCATGGTCAACACGGCCTTGTCTGGTAATCACACAAGCAAAGTGTCGTCTAACTCCATCAAAGACTTTCAATTCCTTAAGCACTTCAGAATTTCAATCCATCATCCAAAGGCAACTACTCTTAGAGAGGTTTATTGGCATCCTCCTTTAATAAATTGGTTGAAGTGCAACACTGACGGTGCATCTTGTGGAAATCCGGGCAACGCCGCTTGTGGAGGTATTTTTCGAAACTCAGCAGCTGAATTTGTCTATGGTTTTGCGGAGCCTTTGGGGGAATCTACAGCCTACATTGCTGAGTTGAGTGGAGTCATTAGAGCTATTGAAATTGCCTATCAAAATCAATGGAATAATTTGTGGATCGAAACAGATTCTTCTTGTGTTGTTGCAACATTTCAGGATTGAAACAAGCCGGTAGCGTGGTGTTTACGAAACAGGTGGCAAAATGCTTTGTTCATGACCAGTCAAATGAATTTCATGGTGACTCATATCTATAGGGAGGGGAATCAAGTTGCGGATTCATTGGCTAATCACGGTTTATCTCTTTCTTCCATTGTTTTTTGGAATACTATTCCAATGTTTGTTAGGGATTGCTTTTATAAAAATAAACTTGGTACTCCGAGTTTTAGAATATGTAATTCCTAGTTGGGGTTTGGCCTAGTCCCCCCTTTTTTGTATCTCTTCATTTATGAATAAATTTTGGGGTGGTTAGCTCTTTGCTCTCCACCTTTTTGATTTAAAAAAAAAATCTATATTAATTTCTCACATATATAAATGTATTATTATAAACTAGAATTGAAATATGATAATATATATAGTCAAATTCTCTAAAATGTCATGTTAAATATCGAAAGGACATTAGTTTATTAGTTCGTAAGTATTTTTAAAAATAAATATAATTATTTATTTAAATATCTTCATGTGAAGAAGACTTTTAAACAGTCTAACATGCCACATTAAGCTTTCAAAAGGTCAGACTCAGGCCTAAAAGATAAGCCTATGATAGGCCACATGCCAGGCTCAGGCCTTTGATTTTTTGACAGGCCAGACTCAGGCTTGGCAAAGCCTAGCTCGGTCTAGCCTATTCCCACCTCTATTTAAGGGTACCATTTGTCAATTACTCTTATCTTTTTCAATAAAACTATTTTTTTTTTTGAACAAACGAAAATGGATCATATATATATACCAAGAGAAAACAAGCAGACCCCTCAGCACAAGACGTGCATAGGAGCTCTACAAAGGTTTACACAAAGGTCCAAATAAACAACATGAAAAAGATGAGCAAAATAAAAATACAACTAGTCGATGCCCAAACAAGGCAACGGGCTCGACCACCAGTAATGATAGTTGGTAGCTAAAGTAACATCTGTCGTGCGCAGCCACCGATAGGAGAAGAGCTTGACTTTATCCAGAAGCTGCTGTACCGAGTTCGCCGAGTTTTTGAAGGCCCGAAGATTTCTCTCATTCCACATTACCCATACACAGGTGAGCCAGATGAGCTGGAGGAAGGAACGCCGAGATCGGAGGCCACCAGCTGAGTAAGTGAACTGCAAGAAGTGATCTGTGAGGCTATCAGCATCCGCCGCCGAGAAACCAATCCATGATCGAACTAAGGCCCAAAGAGATCTAAAAGTGCTGCATGATAGAAACAAGTGCTGCGCCGTCTCAATACTACCACAGCCTGCCACACAATAGTGTAGATCTGGTGCGAGAATGCCGCGAGATACTAGGTTTGCCTTTGTGGGCAGCCGATCACGCAGGAGGCGCCAAGCAAAAATGGACACCTTCAAGGGAACATGTCTGTGCCATATAAGATCCTCAGCCTCCCCGATGATCGTATCCTGTGAAGTCAATACCTGGTACGCGTCCCGAACTGAGTAGCCCAAGATAGGATCATACCGCCACTGCCACCTGTCAGAAGACCCAGCCTGCAAAGTCACAGTGAGAAGTAAAGCCTGACACTCCCCTAAAAGCTCCTCCTCCCACGCCCACAACTGTCTCCTCCACACCCACGCTTCCCCCTGCCTCCCATCCTGCGCTACACATCTCCGCAACCGTGCACGACTTGGACACCGCTAGATCAAACAGGCGCCCAAATCTCTCGCACAATGGCCTCCCTCCCACCCAGGGGTCAGTCCAGAAAAAGGTAGTTGTCCCATCCCCCACCTTCCTCGCCACACCCTCCCCAAACCACCTGTCCCTAACCCCGCCTACGCCATCTCTGATCCTCACAATCTCCCTCCACCAAGCTGACCCCATCCTCCCTCCCTCCCTCAACCTGCCATGCTCTACTCCGTAACGAGCCTCCAGTACTCTAAACCAAAGGCCTCCACGATCCACCAACATCCTCCAACACCATTTGCCCAACAGGGCAATGTTGAACTCCTTAATCTGCCTAACCCCCAAACCTCCATACTCCTTACGTAAGCATACAGTTTTCCAATTAATCCAAGAGGTTTTCCTAGAGTCCTCACATCCCCCCCAAAAGAAGTGAATCAGAAGAGATTCTATAGCCGAGATAATACCAGAGGGTGCTTTGAAGAAGGAAAGTGCATAGACAGGTAGCGAAGTCAGGACAGATTTTAGAAGAACCAGGCGACCGCCAAAAGATAGAAAACGACTCCCCCATCCCGACAACCTACTCCTAATACGCGCCAAAACCTGTTCCCAAAAACCCAAACGCCTCGGATCTCCGCCGATAGGTAGGCCCAGATAGAGGAAAGGAATTCCTCCCACCCTACAACGCAGTGCAGAAGCAGCCTCACGTAACCACGAATCCGAGATATTTACCCCAACCAGCATACTCTTGTTAAAATTCACTTTCAAACCAGACATAAGCTCGAACAAGAGGAGCACCGCACGCAACGCCCGAACGTTCGCCCAACTCTTGGTCCCCAAAAGCAGTGTGTCATCGGCGAACTGCAGATGAGACACACTCACAGTTTCCTGCCCACCCACACGATAGCCCTCAAAACGATTCCCCTCAACCATGGCATGCATCAACACATTCAAGCCCTCTGCGGCTAAGAGGAACAAGAAAGGGGAAAGAGGGTCCCCCTGTCGTAACCCGCGTTCCAAGGGGAACTCATCAGTAGGGCTTCCATTGACCAAGACAGAAGCAGTAGCTGTGGAGACACATTCCCGAATTCATTTCCTCCACAGGGACGGGAAACCCATCTTGCCCATAACCGCATCCAGGTAGCCCCAGTCTACCGAGTCGTAGGCTTTTTCAAAATCCACCTTGAATAACAGCAACTCCTTCTTTGATCTACGCGCCTCATCCACCACCTCATTTGCAATGAGAATACTATCAAGGATTTGCCTATCCTTCACAAAAGCGGTTTGCGTCTCGGAGATAACACTGCCGATGACCCTCCGCAGTCTGTTGGCAAGAAGTTTGGCCAGAATCTTATAGAGGCTTCCCACCAGCGATATGGGTCGAAAATCATTCAATCTCTGAGGGCTATCCACCTTCGGTATAAGAGCGATAAAAGTGGAATTAAGCCCCTTTGTTAACTTACCATTACGGTGGAACTCGGAAATAAACCGCATGACATCCCCCTTCATGTCCTCCCAGAAGTCCTTTATAAAACCAAAAGTCACCCCATCTGGTCCAGGGCTCTTGAAGCTATCACAATCCCAAACTGCGGCCTTCACCTTTGACTCCGAAAAAGGTTTGGTCAACCCGCTTCCTTCAGCCCCAGACAGCGTGCGGAACCTAAGATTCTCCACCCCAGGCCGTATCACATCTCTCGCCTTGAAGTGGGTCGCAAAATGAGCGTACGCGGCCTGCCGAACGGGCTGCACCCCTTCCAGGGTCACGCCGTCCACCTGAATCGAAGAAATGGCATTGCCACGCCGTCGACTGGCTAACAAGGAATGGAAATACTTGGAGTTAGCATCTCCCTCCTTCAGCCATTTCGAGCGAGACTGCTGCCAGTTAATGCTGGCTTGACGCTGCGACAATGAATGAATGTCCGACGTAACCCTATGCATCTCCTCAAGCTCTGCCTCCGACAGAGTGTCCCCTTCCCCCTTTAAGTCAAGCGCTGACAACCGACCTTTAAGGGAGTCAATCCTACTTGATAAATTTTGAGCATGAGCCACGTGTCACTCCTTCAGCGCAGCTTTCATCAACTTTAGTTTTTCTTTCAAGACGAAGCCGCCCCATCCAACAACATCCAGAGAACCCCACTTCTCCTTGACAAAAAGACTATACCCAGGGACATCCCTCCAACACTTCAGCATCCTCAATGGTCGTGGTCCCCAATTTGCCTCATCTGAAACCAAGACCAGAGCACAGTGATCCGACAAACCCCTCAACTGCGCAGACTGCATGCAATTAGGCCAGGCCAAGCACCACTCTTCAGAAAGCAGGAACCTATCTAGTCGGCTCATCGCAAGACCATCCCCTCTGTACCAGGTAAACTTACGGCCACACAGCGGGAGATCAACCAGGAAGTTCTCATCAACAAAGCGATTAAAAGCTATATGATCAGAGGGACGTTGACTGTTACTTGTGGAGCGTCTCTCCTCGAAGCTCCGCACCGCATTAAAATCCCCACAAACACAAACCCGCATCCCACTCAGCACCTGCAACCGTGCGGACAACGAGTCCCACAACCGCTGCTTAGCCCCAGCCTCACACGGTGCATACACGTTTCCCACCCAAAATTCTTCTCCAGTCTGTAACAACCGTCTATGACACCACAAGACATGATCACGACTGAGAGACGACCACATCTCCACTTCCGTTGTGTCCCAAATAGTAAGTAAACCACCCGATGCCCCGCAAGAGGGGCGAAATGAAAAGCCAAAAGGCGAGCTTCCCCACACCGCAGTACACAGAGAAACATCACATGCCTGTAACTTAGTCTCCTGCAAGCAAACAACAAGCGGGTTTTTCTCCCGAACCAACTTTCGGACCTCGTTCCGCTTGTCAACCCTACCGAGACCCCTAACATTCCAAGAAACAATCCGCATCACGCCCACCCTCCCCCAAAAAGCGAGACAAACACAAAAGCCTATCTAGGCTGCTCCTGCAGGGTCGCCTCACCCTGCATCACACCCATGGAATCCCGTTTGCCAGTCCCCGGCTTAGAGAGCGCACTAAACATATTAGACGTAACACCCTTAAAAGTTGCTCCAACAAAATTCCCCACCTCCATCACGTCATCTTCCACCACATGATCACGGCCCTGCATAGCTACCCAGTGTTTCCAGTCATTATTAACGGACGAGGACGAGTGTCCGTCTTCAGCAGAAGCCCGGGAGCCGGTCTCACGAGACCGACTGGCTGCCCCCCTAGGTCTACGTTTCCTTGCATTCTTCTGCAAGATTTGCAACACCTCCCGGCGATCTTTAATAGGGAGGCGAGCAATCCTTTTAAGGCTACAGATTGAATGTTGAAGGAAACTCCCCGCTTTTGTCTTCGGCTGATCCCGAACCGCCTTCTTATGCGGATCCCCCACAACACCGCTCCCATGCGCCGGCCGTCTCTTCGACGAAAAAAGAACCCCTGCAGCTCCAATCTTATGTGCATCCAACCACTCCAAACTCCACGGACCCGACACACCTGAACGATCAGCAGGTGGACACGACTTTGTACGCTGACACTGAGCCTTGGTCATGCCAACCTTCGCCATCATCTGTGGACTAGCCGGGGCTCTGCCGGCTCCACCTAACTGTCCTGGCCCCGGAGAGATTAACGGCATCGCTGTCTCCGCCACGCGGTTCCTGCTGACATCCGCAACTTCCTGTCTTGATACTACAGGCTCAAGGACAGGTGTAGGCTTGCCAAGATCTCGTTCCCTCGGCCGCCCTACTACCTCATCAGACTGGGACCCAACAGATATCTTGACTGGCTGCGCGTCATCGTCCTGTGCGTGTGTCTCATCTGACACCGCCTTCGCAATCTGGTCAATTAACATGTCAACTTGATTGCATGCATCCGGGTCACAATGAAAAGCATTTTCCGCTGCAGGAGACACCTTTGACACATTATCATCCTCAAGCAGGCATGCATCATCTCCCAACTCGTAGCCCCACTCCTCCACAATCTGGACCACCACCAGAGACCCATCCACCATCAGATTCTCCACTTTCTTTATGACCGCCATTGCTGTTGTTGCTATCAGAACCCGCGCGTAATCCAGTCTATCCTTTGCCGCAGTATAGTTATCCGCACGCAGAAATCTACCACAGTCCATAACACATAGCTTGAAAAAATTACAATTCCAAGCATGCAATGAGATACCATAGATGCGTACCCACGCTCCCTGCTGAAACGGAATCACTGCCGGCTCCCAGCGCACCCAGTGTGTAAAACACATAGAGAAGAAGTCCTTCGCACCATCTAAAACAGCCATCACCTCTGTCTCGTCTACGTTCCAAACAAGAACTCTAGCACCCCCCAAGTGGATGAGGTCCAGTCCGTTGAAGCCGGCGTCCTCCAGTCTACGGCGCACCACCGATCCTGCCTCCCCGTTAGCAATCGTAGCTACCACACCGCACCGAGCCCAGGCCACATCATCAGGAGCCGCTTTGTAACTACGAACATAAACTCTAGAAACTTTACCCTCACCGGTAACATGATCCTCGGACTTCATATCCTTCTGCTTCTGAGTACCATGTTCATCCATCTTACCGTGTCCGTTTGCCGTAACTGCGAGGTTCTCACACTGTTGCTTCGCTTCCACCCGTGGTTTCCCAGCATTAAAACTTAAACTCTGATCCTTGGGCTTATCCACAGCTTTCTCAGCACCTAACACCCCCGCCTCCCTATCGTCCACAATAGTTTCGTCGGCGAGAGCATTGTTACGGTCAAACCTAGCCACCCGTGCTCGAACACGATAATCGCCAAAACACACCGCATTCAACGCTTTAGCTAACTTATTGATGTCTCTAACATTAGAAAATCTAACGAAACCATAAGGTTGGCCTTGCTTGTTACGTTTCCTAGCTACGTATACGTCTTCTAACATTCCACAAACTTCGAACCCTTTACGAAGATAAAAATGCGGTAATTGAACCGGGAAGTTTGTGAAATAAAAAGATACGTACCGTTGTCGAACAACACTGTTACTCATCATCCTGCCTGCTGCATGAGCTGTCTCCCCATCACCATAACTAGGAAACACGCGTGGCTTCTCATCCCTCCACCGGTGCTGATTCACGTGCAAGTCGTTTCGCCCACCAACAACAACATCGTTCCACCGCCTATAATTCATCGCGCGTACTGCAGGTTGGGAATAGGAATCAAAATCGCGTGGAAAGGGTTGCTGCGACTCACGTCGATCACGGTTATGGGATTGGTACAACCTAGCACGTCGATCACGAGGGAAGAGATTGTTACAGGTTCGACGATCAGAGGAGTAAGATCGCTGAGTCAAGGGAGTGATATCCCTTCTGGAACGGATTCCATGTCTCATAGGATCAAAACCAGATACGCTTTGTCTATGCACTTTCCGACGTCGCCGCCGAACCTCGGTCCATTCTCCATCATCCCACCCCATCTGTGGCACCCTGCCGAAGGCCCTACCCCCCCGTGAATCACGACCGATCGACCATGATTGCCGCCACGAGTACCCTAGGTGAGCCCTAGAACCACCGCCTCTCTCTCTCTCTCTACCTCTCATTTCCACACGTTAGCACAATAATAAAAGCTTCAATAAAACTAATTAATGTTATATATTTGGAAAACTATTTTTTTTGGTACATAACATATTAATTTTTTTTTTGTACATAATATATTAAGGGTTTGTTTTGCAAGACCAAAAAACTGACTTATAGCTTATATCTTATAGGTTATAAGCTAAAAGATATGTTTGGTAACAGTCTTTTCATCACTAGCTTATAGCTTAATTTATTGACTTATAACTTATTTTCCAGACTCTATTTCAAGTAGCTTATGAGCTTATAGCTTATAGTTTATCATTTTTTCTTCCAATTTTACCCTTATAAATTTATCTTAAATTCATTTTATCCTTTGAAATTTATTATTACAATTTAAAACAAAATAAGTATGTTTTGTACCTATAAAAGAACACTGTCATAACGACCATTTCACCATGAGCTTATAGCATATTTTACGAGTTTATAATAGAATAAAAAATATATATTAAATTAATAAAATGAGATATTTAGTATAATGTGACTTTCTCTTATCTGTGTTTCATCTCTCGGCCTTCACTATTTTTACGTTCAATTTTCAGATTTTTTTCCACCTTTGTTATTGTACATATGTACACTTTGACGAGAAATATATATTACATTAAAATAAAATTTTGGCATATAAAAATTAATTTAACAATAACATATAATTAATTTAATAACTATATATAAATTAAAAGATGATTTTGGTGAAAGAGGATAGAATATGGTGTAGACATTTTATTATAGGCTATTATAAACTTTTATAATCTAAAGATGGAAATTAATCTCCCACCATGAGAGACCTACGTGGCTTTTCCATACTAGATTTGGCCATGCACAAAGTACTAAAATAAGTCAAATGTTTATAATAGTTCTGAAACTGGATTTGGTACTTTGTTTGTATGAGAAAGTCTTACCTAGACACAAATATTTAGGCACTAAATTTAGGCACACACACATAAATTGGAAAAAATAAAAGAAAATTAAATTTGTCACATTAATCAATATCATTTTAATATTATTTTTTTAATTTTTTTAACATTTGTGAAAGTGCCTAAGAAATAAATATTTGGGTCTGTGCCATGTTAGTGATATTGTCGCATTGTTGTTGTGAGAAGCATCAATTCGCAATTTAAATTCGACACATTGTTTTGATGTGAAAACAAACATAATGAGCACAAGTTCAAATAAAATATAGTCATGCACATTTACATAATTAAAATATAGTCATGCTAAACAGTGTCATTGAAACAAACAAATCTAAAAAGAAAAATAAAGTAAAAGTTAATGTTAAAAAGATGATTTTCTACAATTTCGATGCATTGAATGCACAAATTACAAAAAAAAAAAATTTATTAGTAAGCTTAACTAGTGCCCCAATTAGGGTTGGGAACAGGCCAGGCCAGGTCAGACTTTGACAGGCTTGAGCTTGGCCTACGAATTTTTTTTAAGCCTAAGCCTGGCCTATGGCCTATCAAATTCAATTTTTTTAGTCTGGCCTGGGCCTGCTAAAAGCCTGGCCTGACCTTGTAGCCTGTTTATGAGCCTGTGTTACATAAAACCCTCTATATAGTCTTTTTAAATATATAGGCTAATTAAACATGCCTTAAAGCCTATTTCACATTTAAATTTTTATAATTTCTACAACATTAAGAAAAAGCTAATAAAATGATTAGCACAAGAATTAAAAGCTAATAAAATAACAAATACGATTACGACAAAGTCTAATAAGTATGCCATAATACAAATTTTTTGTTAAACACTAATGTTAATCGGTGTAGTTAGCAACAACCAAAATATACACTATAATTTGTCTTTGTAAAAAAATAAATATATTTTGTCTAATAAATATATTGTAATTATATAAATAATATTTATTTTTTATACAAACAAGGTGATATAAATAATAATTATTAAATATAAACAGGCCGGCCTATCAGACTTCACAGACTTTTTTAAAAGCCTAAGCCTGACATATTTATATAAACAGGCTTTTTTCAAGGTCTGAGCCTGACATTTTTAATAAACAGGCAGGCCAGGCTAGGCCTAAGACAGGCCAGGCCGAAGGCCCCTGGAGGCCGCCTGACCTATTCCCAACCCTAGCCCCAATAACACTATTTAACATTTTCCTTAAAATATATAGGGGGTCGTGGTTTGAACTTCGGATATCCTATTTATTTATCTTAAGAGTGAAATTTTTACCCACTAAACTACTCGATTCTCAATCAACCAAAGGGTGACATTTTGGCACTAACTTTTATTTTTACCATGAATACTAAATACAAACAGCTATTAATTATTATCTCCGTTCTTTTTATAAGAAACAATTTAATATATCTAATTTATATTTTACATAAAATATATCAATTATTTGATGAAAATTTAAAAAATAATTCTTTCATAATACCTCAGAACAATGAATTATTTCATATCACAAGGTGGCGAATAAAGAAGTGGCAATTAGCCGTCTTAGGAAAAGTGATGCCTTTGCTCATAAATAAAAGTTATGCTTTTTTTCCTTCACAAAAAGTCATTCGTCTATGGTGGAATATATAAATTATAGAAACAAATTATTATTAGAATAATTCAACCCCCTTACAAATTAATTACTAGTATATAATTATATATACTCATCTCATCGGGCTGTAAAGCAGTTCTCAATTTGATACGTTGTCCTCTAAAGTTCTTTTGGTGTCATTCTCTTGTAATTTAGGTCTTTTTATTTTGTGATTTTTATGACTTAATTACTCTTGTTTTCTTAATTTATATTTTATTATGGTTTCTTAAATAATAAATGTTCTACAATTAGGTCCCTTAGGCTCCGTTTGGATTGATGGAATATAATGGAATATAGCGGAGCGGAATAGAGTGAAGTGGAATGAGATGGAGCGGAATGAAATAAATATTTCATTCCATTGTTTGGATATTTTAAGAAAGAGAAGAACAAAATTGAATGTATGAGGTGGATGAGATGAAATTTATTCCATTTTATTTCATCTCACTCCGCTCCATTCTATTATTTTTATTCAAATCCAAACAATGAAACATTATTTTATTCCATTCCACTCCATTCCGTTATATTCCATCAATCCAAACAGAGCCTTAGTTAGTTTTCATTCCGCTTATAGGTCCCTTATTTTTTGCTTAAAAAATATTGTATATATTTTTAAAAATAATAAAAATGCCAAATGATGTTTTTATTATTTCAAGAAATGCATCATTTAATTAGTTGTTTTTCTCTATCACAAAGTTCACTTTAAGTGTTTCCATTTTTTTTTTCTTTTAAATAGTTTAGTGGCTAAAAATTTCATCCTTAAGGTAAATAAGTGAAATGGCCGGAATTCGAACATTGACCCACTATATATTTTTAATGCAATATGCCCTATCAATTGGATTAAACTCATTATACGTATTTTCATCTCTCTTTAATTATTATCAAGTTAATTAAAATGAACACATCTATTTTTTGGAAATAAAATATGTCTTTACAAAGTAAAGAGTCTTACATGTGATGAAAAATTTCCTAATATCGTGAAATTTTTACTCTAAATTGAAAAGAAAGAGAGCAAACAGGATAAAAGAAAACAGGTCAATGATATATGCCGGTTTCTCCCTTTGTTGTTTAGTAGTATCATTTTCCACTTTTTAAATGAAATTATTTCCTTCTTTTAGAACGTGGTGGGTATATGTAGTATATTGTTTATCAAATACAAGCCTTTAAAAAAGTCCTAGGAAATTGACTGTTCTTATATTATATGTAATGTAACGCTTTTTCATCTCCTAAAAAAACATGTTTTATCATAGGAATAATATCCCAATTCTTAATTCATAAGTGCATGTTTAATAATCACGATGAGTTGACAAAATTCCAGTGTTATTATAATTTATTTATTTTTTTCCTTTCACCATTAATTTAATCTTATTTAGGGGTTAGTTCTGACAAGTGTTACTATAATTTTATTGAAACTTTAAAATATAATGTTTTTTTAATACAAAAATATGCTATAATTAATACATTTATGTATTCTTCTTTCGTTTTTTTGGTCTAACATTTTTTGTATTTCTTGTTGGAGCTTAAAAATATTACACATCCAATATGTATTAATGTATTCTAATTAATTTCTATGACCATTAGGGTTGGGAATAGGCTAGACCGAGTTAGGCTTTGCCAAACCTGAGTCTGGCCTGCCAAAAAAATGAAGGCCTAAGCCTGGTCTGTGGCCCGTCATAGGCTTATTTTTTAGACCTGGGCCTGACCTTTTGAAAGTCTGACATGGCCTATTAGCCTGTTTAAAAGCTTATTTCACATGAATATATTTAAATAAATAATTATATTTATTTTTAAATATACTAATGAACTAATAAATCAATGATATTAAACATCCTTTTGATATTTAACATAATATTATAGAGAATTTGACTATATATGACATCGTATTTCAATTTTAGTTTATAACAATACATTTATATATGTGAAGAGTTAATGTAGATTAATAAACTTAAACTATAAAAAAATTTAATAGATTTATAATTTAATCAAAGTACAAATTTTAATATATAATAATAATAAATGTAAACATATTATCATATTTACTTAAATAGGCCGGCCTAGTAGGCCTAAAAGGCTTTTTTTATGGCCTGAAGCCTGGTCTTTCAGCTAAATAGGCTTTTAGCAAAGCCTTGGCCAATTGGGCTTGGGCTGGCCCTGCTTGGCCTGAGCCTATGTAGGCTAGGCCGTAGGCCCCTATAGGCCGGTCTGGCCTATTCCCAACCCTAATGACCATAGTTTAGTTAGTAGGAAAAAAGTCAATTTATTTATTTTTTTCAACTAAAAGAAGTGAATTTATAGTTACCAGACTATTTAACAAAAAATATATTTTAATTATTTATAATCATCAGATTATTTGACCAAATTTTTTTTAAAAAAATGATTTTAATTATTATACTTAACACGGTAAAAGAAAATGTATATATAAACATTTAATTATACCTACGGTATGTAGATATTCTTCATATATTTTTAATAAAAATTTATTTTTTTGAAAAGGAAAAAATGAAATATATAACCACTGAAATAAATAGTCCCCTCAGCACAAGATGTGCCAAGGAAGACTACCATAGTTTACAAGAGGATCTAAAAATAACAGGATAATACAATAATCAGTCGATTCCCAAACAAATCAGGGGACTCGACCACCAACAATGAATGTTAGAAGCTAGAGAAAAATTAGTCGCCTTCAACCACCGGTATGCAAACATCTTGACTTTGTCAAATAGCTGATACACAGAGGTTTCTGAATGGATGAAAACGCGACGGTTTCTCTCGGTCCACACAACCCAAACACAAGCAAGCCACACAAGTTGCAAAAAGGACCGTCGGGCCCTGAGGCCGCCTGCTGAATAAGTGAACTGAACAAAATGATCTGAGAATAACTGATATGTTGTGTGCATCCGCCGTCAAAAAACCAATTCAAGCTCGAACTAGTGGCCATAGAGAACCGAAGGTGCCGCAGGAGAGGAACAAATGTTGGGCTGACTCAGCACCACCACAACATGTCACGCACTGGTCAAGATTTAGAGAAAGGATGACCCGAGCAACCAAATTTGTCTTCGTCGGTAACCAATCACGTAGGAGATGTCATGCTAAGATAGACACCTTCAAGGGGACCTGCTTGTGCCATAGGAGGTCTTCAGTCGCCTCTAAAGTAATTGGTTCATGAGAAGTTAGTATCTGATAAGCATCACAGACAGAATAACCGGTACCTTGATCCGGCCGCCATTGCCACCTGTCAGGAGACTCAACCTGCATAGTCACAGGTAGAAGTAAGGTCTAACACTCCCCTAACATCTCCTCCTCCGACCCCAACAACTGACGCCTTCACACTCAAGCCTCCTACCCTAATGAGTACATCTTCGCTACTGTGCTCGACTTGGTCTCCGTCAAATCGAACAAACGCCAAAACCTCTCACACAAAGGGATCCCCACCTTCCTCGTCACACTCTCCCCAGTCGTCCCTAAGTCCTCCTACACCATCCCGGATCCTCACTATATCCCTCTACCACGCTGGCCCCATCCTCCCTCCCTCAGCCTACCCCGCTCCAACCCATAACGGGCAGCTAACACTCGAAACCACAAGCCCTCTCTGTCCACCAACACCACTTGCCTAATAGGGCAATGTTAAACTCCCTAATCTGCCTCCCTCCATACTCCTTACGTAAGCAAATCGTTTTCCAATTTAATAGAGATAAAACCTGAGGGAACTTTGAAAAAAGAAAAAGTGTAGATAGGTAGAGAAGTCAAGAAAAAAAAATGACACTACGATGAAATATAATTGAAAGCATGTATAAAATAATATACATCATCAACACATTCCACTTTTTTAACAAGATCAACACATGCAATTTTGTTTTTTGACATTTGACAATAGAACAACACTATGTATACTCATTGAGATATTATTGTTTGGGTACAAGCTTAAATACAAAATTTTTAAAAAATTAATAAAAAAATAATGAAATGATGTGAAATTGTAACTTAATTATTTTATATTTATTTTTTTTCAATTATATGTGTGTCCACATATTGTTTATTTGGATTTGTGCCTACGTTAAAATTCCTCGTGCTTGTTTCATAAGTCATAGCTCAACTGGCAAAATATGTCGAAATTGTTAGGCCGGACGTCGTGACCCGGACTCGAACCCGGAATCTCACAATTATGTGAATTTAATTTTCAGTGGATTACCACATTAACTAAAAAAAAAAAATCTCGTACTTATAACTCTTTTAATATTTATATAGATAGTTTGTACAAAAACAAAATATTTATATAGACAGCATTTGCTTATAAACAAAATTATTCAAAACCTAAGATAAATTAAACGATGTTGATATTTTATAAGATAAATGTTATTCTAAATTGTGGATTTATTTTGCATTGTTTTCATTATTGTATTCACCGTTAAATTTAAGGTATTTGATTTAAGTAAAATGTGATATTTATAATCTCCAACTAGTTTTGAGACCCGTGCATTCGCCCGGGTCTATTGACTTTTATTTATAAATTATTATTAAATTATAAATGATGTTATTCTGTTATTTTTTGTAAAATATATTAAATTAAGTCCTTTTTTTATTAAAGTAATTGTCTCGTGTATGATTTTGGTGTAATAAATTATAATTAATAATAAAAAATATTTACTATTCAATGTCTTTTTTTTTATTAAAGCAATTGTTTCGTGTATGATTAATCTTTTTTATTAAAGCAATTGTCCCGTGTATGATTACAATTTTTTATTAAAGCAATTGTCCCGTGTATGATTAAATTTTTTTCAATAAAGCAATTGTCCCATGTATGATTAATTTTTTTTTATTAAACCAATTGTCCCGTTTATGATTAATTTTTTTCATTAAAGAAATTGTCCCGTGTATGAATAAATTTTTTTTATTAAAGCAATTATCCCGTGTATGATTAAAATTTTTATATTAAAGCAATTATCCCGTGTATGATTAATTTTATTTTATTAAAGCAATTGTCCTGTGTATTATTAAAAAAAATTATTTAAAGAATTTTCTCGTGTATGATTTTTTATATATTAGTGATCAACACTTTCTTTTTTTTGACAAAATTATTGATCAACATTTGTCCCGTGATGTTTTAAGTATAATGACAAATATTTACCCTGTAATTATTATAATATATATTCATCAATAATGCACTTCTTTTGGATTTTTTATATAAGAGTAAACAAAAATAGAGTAAATTTTTTTATAATAAAAATAGAGTAGAATTCAACTATTATATAATAATATATTAAATTAAAAAATATAATTTTTTTTACGAAATAGAATATTTGAAATATTTTTAAGTATTGATGAGGACAAATTAGAATTTTTAGTAGTAATAACTTTTAATATATTGGGCATGTTTGAATTTGGCTTATTTTTAAGCTTATGAAAATAATTTATGGTTATAATTTATAAATAAACTTTTATGTTAATTCATAAGTTTTTTTTACGCGTATTAATTTTATAAGTTTTCACTAACAAAAATTACATCTTTATAAATAGTTTTCATGAACTATCTTAAAAAACTTATAATAATACATAAAAATTATTTATTTGCATAAGTTATTTCACATAAACTCATAAATAAGTCAAACAAAACGGGTCGATTGTGTTTTTGTTTCTATTTTTCCTATTCTTTTATTTTTAGCTCATAAATAAGTATCTTCTTTTATTAGGTAATTCTATTTTTATTTTTTATATATAAGTTTTTATATGTTAGATTGAGTTACTATTTTACTTACTATTGTTGAAGCGTATCTTTTATAGTGATTTTTGTTTATATTTTTATGCGTAAATTTATTTTAATTAAATTTTTATGGGAAAATTTATTTGATGCTTATCTTCTTTTTTTCCTATTTTTGTTTTGTGTTTTTTCGTTAGAGATGTGGTTCTGATGCTATTTTTATGGGAAAGTTTCTTTTATGCTTATCTCTCTTTCCTATTTTTATGGCTTGTTTAGAGTTAAAATTACACTTAAGGGCGTAAAACTTGGAACACAGTTAAAAGTAATAAGGACAAACTTGTATTTTTAATAGTAGTTTCTTTTAATATATTGTAAGTAGATATTGCTATATGTTAGGATGTCAAAAAAAAAAGGATGTCATGTATGACCAATTGTGATTTGTGATTGACACTAATAGTTACAACTTCCATCATTCTAGTCTAAAATTTTACATTTGAAAGTTTAAATATAAAATTCAAGTGAATTCTTCAGTATAGATATTATATAAATATGTATCGGTATATTTGTTGATGTAGATGATTATGATTGATTTACAAATAGTATTTATTAATTTTTTTTTATATTAAATATTATTTGTGGACAAATCACAATCATTTACCTAAACCGTGTACCGGTACATATATATATATAGGATGCATGTGTAATGAAATGTTCACCTAAAATTTATTGTAAATCATCAATAATGCTGGTGGTTCTCTCTTATTTTGTATAGGATGTGTCTCTCTTAGGGTGCGTTTATTTAGGATTTTAAAAAAGTGATTTTTTTAATTAAAAATTTAAAGATTTTTGTGTAGAAATTTTGAAGAAAATCTAAAGCTACTTTGTGTTAATTTGTTTACAATCATAAAAATCTTTTTTTTTAAAAAAAATAGAAAGTTCCTACATTTAGATTCTTTAGTTTTTAAAAAATTAGATTCTTGAAAAGCTATTAGAAATTATTTTTGGGGTTAAAAATGAATATTATTATTTTTAAAAAATAATTTTTTTAAAAAATCTATAACAAACATTATCAAAATTATAAAATGGAGAATTGTTCATGTCTAATCTCTTTTGCCAAGTAATTAAGTGGCATCATGTACATGTCTTAAGTGTAAACAAATAGAGAATTGTAGGTTTTGAATCGGTGTATACTTTAAATAAACAATTTATTATTCTCAACATTATCTTTTTGTCCATCACAATTGTATTAGTGTTAATTTGGTGCTATTTTTTTTTACATTGACAAAATGGCAAAGCCAATCTAAATTCACACACATAAGTGAGGGAGCCTAGGTTCGAATCCCGGTCATAGCGTCTGGCCTAACAATTTCGGTAATATTTTGTAAAAGTACTAAATGTGTATAAATACTTAAATTGAATGACGTTTTAAGATTTCACGTTCCTCGGAGATTCCCTTGAATTTTTTTCCTTTTCGCTGCTTAAAGTTATGAAATGGGTGAAAACATCTGCTACTTAAGTAGTTGACTATACCAATGTTTATAAGGAAACAAACCATCTTATCCCCTAATTCTGTCAGTTTCAAAAAGCGCTAAAACTTTTCAAAAACCATTCCAAAACCCCAAATTGCATTTAACTTCAAATCTACTCATTTCTTCGCATTTGTGGTATAAATTTATTCAACAACAACTTCAACGACGAAGTTAGTACATAAACCAATTTAGTGGCTCCCACCCGTTTCAGTTAGTTATATTGTTCCCAATATGACTACAAAAAGTCTCCCCTTGATAACCATATTGTTTGTAATCATGATGACGAAAGAATATCGGTGGGAGCAATATGAGTAATGATGACGGACTATGTGGCCATTTAAATACAAAATGACAAAAACTAAACTAAATAAAAGTGAAGAGAGAAAAACCTACAAAAATGGAAACAAGAGAAGAGAAGAGAATCACAGCTTCCTGGTCTAGTGTGGCAAACCCTAATCCTAATTGCTTTCAACCTTATTTTTCTATGAATAAACTATTCCCTTTTTATAGAAAAATATATGCCTAAATAACATAAACAAATCTATCTTAAAAATAAGACAGAATCCAAGTCAGATTTCCTCCGGAAACTAAATTTCCACAAAATCTGCGCAAAATTTCCGCAGGGAGTCGGTGGCTACTGCCTCCCTCCTGCTAGTTGCGCCCAGGCGCCACCAAGCTGCGCCCCAGTGTCAGCTCAGTCCAAAAACTTGATTTGCTGACTTCTTGTAACTGAGATTTCAAGGCATATCCAACAATTCTCCACATTGCCTTTAAATCGATGGTGATCCACTCAACCACCGTGTTGCTCTCTCCATCTTGAACTACTATTCAAGATCATTGGCCAAGTCCAAGTCCCACTTGAACATTGACCTCTTCCACTTGCTTCCAACAACTCTTGCTAGAATCACAAGCTATACCTCTAACTCTTCATCCCTCGGAATGCCTTCCGCACTCTTGAAGCTCTTGTCTCCCACTACCATAGGATTTTTGGTAGCACCCACAAGACTCACTGCAACCTCTTCAGCCCCCGGAGACCGGAGTGATCAAACTCGTCCTTTTGAAGATACGCTTGCATCCAACTATCATCGGCCTTCTGGATAGTCTTACAAGCTTCACCACCCCCTCTTCGACCCCCGGAATGCCTTATGTACTCTCGAAGACTTGCTTGTCCTCAACCAACCTTGGAATTTTAGGTGGTTGTTCAAGCTCCAACAATGGACTCTCCTTGTGCCCCACTACCTCAAGTAGCCCTACAAGTTCCCAAGTCCTACCGTCTGTGTTCCCAATTTCTTTTCTGAAGTTTTTTAATAGGTTTTGCACTTCTTCGGCCTCAATTGGAACATACCCCACAAGGTCTTCACAGTCGTACCACTTCGGTGCAACACTACCACTCTCCTCCATATCTCCTTCTTGATAGCCAAGAGTTAATGTTGTTTCTCCTCCTCTAGTCTCATTATCGGAAGCCTCCACCTCAAGCTGAAAAACCTCCACCTTAAGATGAAACTCCTCCACCAAAGTCTCGAACTCAGTACTTCCCCTATGAACCCCACATTGCAAACCTGATCTGAAACAACCCGACATCCCATAACTCTAGAACATCATGAGAACCATCAGAGTCTAGAGTCTCACTCTCCTCTAACTCCCAACTCGACACCACAAGTGCCTCCGCTGTTTGATAATTCTCATCACCGGATGAACCATCCACAACATGCACGAAACCATTCTTGTCCTTCAACTCCGGACAATCTCTCTTGAAGTGACCTTTCTTTTGACAATGGAAACAACTCCACTTGTCACCGCTTTTAGCCCTAGCTCTCCTACCTCTGCCTTCCACCTTTTCCACTTGAAACATTTAAGGTATCCACACCATCCTCCACCTTCAAGTCTTTAAACTTAGTAAGTTCTTTTGTCCTCAAGGCCGATTGAACTTCCTCCAAGGTAACGGCGGTTTCCTTGCCGTAGAGCATGGTATCCTTGAAACTTTCAGAGGACTTAGGTAACATACAAAGTAGATGTAAGGTTTTGTCTTCATCTTCTAGGTTCAAATCAATATTAGTCAAATCATCAATAATTTTGTTGAATTCTGCCAGTTGCTCCGTTATGGATTTCGACTCCACCAACCCATAAAAATAGTTTTTGTTTCAGAAATTGCTTATGTGTCATCGACTTGGTCATGTACAATGATTCAAGTTTGGCCCACATACCTGCAACGTTGGTTTCCCTTGCTACTTCTCTCAACACCTTGTTTCCGAGGCACAAGGTAATGCAACTAACCGCTCTTTCATTCAAATCAGCCTTCTCCGCATCGGAGAGACTTGCCGGCATCTGTGCACCCTTCAAGGCTTCAACACACTTGTTATGAACTAACATCGCCCTCATATTTACCTTCCACAACCCGAAGTCGTTACTACCGGTAAACTTCTCAATATCAAACTTAGAACCCATGGTACCTGATTATCGATTTGATTCTTGCCCCATAGTGGGCGCCAATTGTTGTGAATTCGACAATAAAATCACACCAATACAAGAACTGATTCTTAACCCCTCTTTTATAATAGGCTAAACTACATATTTGGTCCCTTACGTTTATTTTATGTTTCAATTTGGTCCCTTACGTTTAAAAAGTTTCAATTTAGTCCCTTACATTATCAACGTTTGTATTAGTTGGTCCCTTCCATCATATTTCACTATTCCAATATTTCAATTGGACACGTGTCCACGTGTCCAAGTGTCCACGTGTTAATCCACGTGGGCAAACCGTCTGCCACGTAAGCAAACTGTCTGCCACATGTGCAAAAACTGACGGAAGGGACCAAATTGAAACAAAAAATAAACGTAAGGGACCAAATTGAAACCTAAAATAAACGTAAGGGACTAAATGTGTAGTTTAGCCTTTATAATATTTGATGTTAAAATACGAAAAAATAAATAAAAATAACTTAAAAGATTATATTTTACATAAAATATTATTTGAGTTTATAAATGTAAAGATCGGTGTGTGCCATTTTTCCATAAAAAAAATATTGTAGAAATATAGGGAATAGTGCCTCTAAAAAATAATAAGAAGAATGAAGAACATAATCGATATTATATACATTTGTGATAATTATTTGCTTAGAAACTAAAGAATTTATCATGTAAACACCAAAAAATCTAAAAAGGTTTATTGTGTTAACAACAAAAAATATATATTTTGAAGATTAAACAATAGAAAAATATATTTAACACAATAGAAAAAAAAACAATAGAAAAAATTTGGGTTAAATATGTTTCTCATTCTTATAAAATCAATGAATTTTGGTTTTTGTCCCTATAAAACAAAATCATATTTTTTTATCCATAAAAAGTTTTCTATTTTTTTTTAATCCTAATGGAACAAAGAAAAATGTGAAATCATTTTTTAATAGTGTGACAGGATATGAACCAAACACGGAAAACAAAATGCTAAATTTTTTTACTATAAATTATTATTCAAATGCACTTCTATTAATTTCTATATAGAGTTGAAAGCCACAATATTTTTTTCAAAAGCTATTTTTATATATTTAAAGTTCAAGTATCATTTTTTTATGTATGATATATATTGTCCTGAAGGTTAGTCTTAAAAATTATTCTATTTCATAGTGATAAAAGATATTTAGAATTTTCAACCAATAATAAAATATTATACCAAAAAATTATAGTTAGCTATTTTGTATAAAATTTAGCTATTTTGGTAAAAATAAAAATTGAAGATTTGGAATAAGGACTGCTTTGGTAATGTACATGCTTATGTTGTTTCTGCTGAACAAAATCTCCAATGTATTCAAGAACAAATACAAAGCAATGGTCCTTCTGATGAACTACTTAATGATGAATGTGAAGCCCAAAAAAAATTGGAAGATGCTTTAAATAGGCAGGAGCACTTCTGGCAAGAAAAAGCACACCTCAACTGGCATCTTGAAGGAGATAGAAACACAAAATACTTCCATAGGATAGCCAAAATCAAAACCTCTACCAAAGCCATAACTACCCTGTTTGATGGTGAACATGTGCTCACAGATCAAAATCAAATCTCTGATCATGTTGTTAGTTTTTATAAAAATCTTTTTTGTTCTAACATTGTTTTGCAGGATCAGTTACTAGCAGGAGAAGTCATCCCAAATTTGATCACTGCAGAGATTAATTCTTTGTTAACTATCTTGCCATCTCATCTTGAAATCAAAGCTGCTATGTTTGCTCTAAATAAAGATAGTGCTCCAGGTCCGGATGGATTTGGAGCATTTTTCTTTCAGCACTTTTGGGATATTATTCATCTTGATGTCATTAATGCAGTTCTAGAATTCTTTACTTCTGGTTGGATATTGCCTGGCTTCAACTCCAACATTATCACTCTTCTGCCTAAAATTCAAAATGCTTCATCTATTGATCAGTATAGGCTCATTGCAATGGCAAATTTTAAATTCAAAATCATTTCAAAGATCATTGCTGATAGATTGGCTTCAATTCTACCCTCAATCATCTCTGAAGAACAAAGAGGTTTCATACATGAGAGAAACATCAAGGATTGCCTGTGTATTGCTTCTGAAGCTATCAATCTCCTTCAAAATAAAGCTTTTGGTGGAAATTTAGCCTTGAAAATTGATATTTCAAAGGCTTTTGATACTCTTGAATGGTTATTTCTGTTGAATGTGCTGAAACAGTTTGGTTTCAATGAAACTTTCTGCAATTGGATTCTGGTGATTTTGAAATCTGCTTATCTGTCTATTTCTATCAATGGGAAAGCTCATGGCTACTTTAATTGTACTAGAGGAGTGAGACAAGGAGATCCTCTCTCACCATTGTTATTTTGTCTTGCTGAAGATGTTCTGAGTAGAAGTATATTAAAGCTGGTCAGTGATGGAAAGTTAGACCTGATCAAAGGTACTAGAAATCTTTTGATACCTTCCCACACCTTTTATGCTGATGACTTAATGATTTTTTGTAAAGGGAAGCTATCTGGTCTCAATGCTCTTAAGTCTCTTTTTGATTCTTATGCTGTAGAATCGGGTCAGATAATTAACAACTCTAAATCCACAATATACTCTGGCTCTATCACTCCTGGTAGATTAAATCTCATTGTTCAGCTTTTAAATTTCAAAATTGGCACTGTTCCTTTTAACTACTTAGGAGTTCCAATTTTTAAAGGCAAACCAAAGACCTGTCATTTACAACCAATAGCAAACAAGATAAAAATGAAGCTTTCAGCCTGGAAAGCATCTCTTCTTACTATGGCAGGTAGAGTTCAACTTGTGAAAGCAGTCATTCAAAGTATGATGATTTACAGTATAACTCTTTATTCTTGGCCTATTTCTTTGATTAAAGAAGTGGAGAGAAACATTAGAAACTTCATTTGGAGTGGCGATCCAGATAAGAGGAAACTTGTAAATGTAGCTTGGAAAAAGATGTGCAGGCCTATTGCTCAGGGTGGTTTAGGTATAAGATCTTTGTCTTCTTTAAACAAAGCTTCTAACCTAAAACTTTGTTAGTCTCTTCTTAATTCTCAATGCTCTTGGGCAATGTTGTTAAGGGATAGAGTTATTAGAGGTAGAAGAATCATTCAACATCACATTTCCTCTTCCATTTGGAGTAGTATCAAAGAGGAATACTCAGTGATTATGGAAAACTCTATTTGGTTACTTGGCAATGGAGAAGATATTAACTTTTGGAATGACAATTGGTGTGGCACTGCCTTATCTGAGTTATTTAATATTCCACCTCATATTAGTCAGAATCTCAGTTCAACTGTAAGTGATTACATTAATAATGGATCTTGGTCCTTGCCCTCTCAACTTCTGCAGAGATTCAATCTTAGTTCTATTATTCATAAAGTCACCATTCCTGTTGATGCTCCTAAGGATACACTTCTTTGGATACACACTGATTCTGGTAACTTGATGCTTAAGGATGCTTATTTTTGCAAATCTCAACAATTTCAAGACCTTCCTTGGGCCAGGGTGATTTGGAGTTCTGATTATCCTCCCTCAAAGTCTCTTCTTGTGTGGAGGTTGATGCATGATAAATTGCCTACTGACGAACATTTATTGAATAGAGGCTGCTTTCTTCCCTCTATGTGCAATTTCTGTTGTAAGCATATAGAATCATCTTTCAACATATTCTTTGAGTGTGACTTTGCTATTCATCTTTGGTCTTGGTTGGCAAAGTGCTTAGATTTAACTCTCCAATTTACTTCAATGGAGGACATGTGGAAAATCACTGAGTTAAATTGGTCTGCGCAATGTAGAATTACAATTACTGCTGCTATTATTAACCTCATCAACACCATTTGGCAATTCAGGAATCAGGCCAGATTTGATAACTTCAGAATCAATTTGAATACTGCTATATCCAGGATCATAGCTGGCGCATCCTTATCTGGCAACAACACTAAGAAGGTAGCTTCTAACTCAATTAGAGACTTCATTATTCTTAAAAAATTCAATGTTAATATCCATAATCCTAAAGTCTTTATCGTCAAAGAAATTGTTTGGCAACCTCCTTTACTCAACTGTGTTAAATGCAATATTGATGGAGCTTCCAAGGGCAACCCAGGTCTCTCTTCATGTGGTGGTATTTTTAGGAATAATGATGCTGATCTTTTACTTTGCTTTGCTGAACCTCTGGGATTTGCTTCTTCCTATCTTGCTGAGCTTCAGGGTGCATTGAGAGCTATTGAGGTGGCTCATTAAATGAATTGGAAAAACTTATGGATTGAAACTGACTCTGTTTTGGTGGTCTTGGCTTTTAAAATCCTGATACTCATGTTGCTTGGTATTTAAGAAACAGGTGGCACAATGCTCTAGTCTTGATTAGGCAAATGAATTTTATTGTGTCTCATATTTTTAGGGAGGGCAATCAAGTTGCTGATTGCTTAGCTAACCATGGTTTATCTTTGAATTCAATTATGTTTTGGCATGAGATGCCTTTGTTTATTAAGGATAGTTTTGAGAAAAACAAACTTGGCTTGGCCAATTATAGAACCTCTTTTGTTTGATGGAGTTTTGGTTTGGTCCCCTCCATCTAGCTTTGTATCATATCTCTCTTGTTTAATATATTTTGTGGTGTGCTAGCTCTTTGCTAGCTCCCTTTGGTTTAAAAAAAAAAGGTAAAAATAAAAATTTAAATATATGTTAATAGTCATATTTTTAACTCGAAAAATAATTAATACATCCACTAAAATTGTTTTTTATGGTGGTGACTAAAATTGTCTCTTTCAATAAAATATTATTAAATCTGGAAAAAAAAGAAAGTATTATTTATAAAAAAAGTTCAAGCAACACAATATTCTTATTCCATTCAAGTTACATAACTTTTGTTTACGCACCTTTAATAGTTCTTATTAAATTTTTCTGATTTTACACCTTCTATTCATAACTACATCATTTAATTTAAGTTGATAAGGCTGGTATTGTTATGAATAAGACATGACATAAAAAAAAGTTTTGAAACATGTAAAAAAAAGGGTATTAAATGTTTCATATTTTAATTAATTATATAGGTTGTTAAACTTTTTTTTATTAAAGTCATATAGGTTAACCTTAAAAAATTCTTCTATTTCATAGGGATAAAAGATATTTAAAATTTTTAACTAATGAAAAAATATTAAACCAAAAATTATATAAGTGCATTCTAAAAAAAAACCGTGTGTTCAAACATTTGGATTTTATTTATAGCTACTACATATCGATAATATACATTTGAATTTTGGATCTTTATCACTTTCTTCAAACAACTCATGAGTAATACTTTTTCAATCCTGTATGGTAGTTTTTTCCTTTCTTTCTTGCATGCCTTATGTCTTGACTCTTCATTGGTTACTCTGACATGATTGATCGGAACTCAAGTTATTGATCTTGTAAGACCCAAGATTTCACTGTACAGTTTTTCTAAGGAACTCTAGTGTCGACTACGAGTTTTAGGGTTTTTGGTGAGGCGGTTTTGTGAATATCGTCACATTAATGAGATTTTTGCTGAAACGGAGCCTGTTTTGTGCTCGTGCGCTGGAAAGGCACAGACTTTCGGGTCGTGATACTCTTTTAAGTATGAGGAGATTTCTGTGGTCTTAGAATAACGAGTTTTGGATTATTCTTGTTTTTGGAAAAACGAGTAGGATTTTACCCGTCGTTGTAAAATCCTATTGCGTCTGTTTTGAGTGAGGTTTCGGATGGAAGTTTTATATATCTGCGCGAGTGAGGATATATTCTGAGATTAATTTTCTGAGGTATGGAAGAAAATTACAGTCGCGGAAAAAGATTCGGCGATAAGTTTTGGAATGGAAAAACGTTAGACGTTCTTTCCGTAAGTTTTATGTTTTTGTGTTTTACGTTCGTCGCGTCGCGCGAGAGCTGAACGTGTGAGTGTTTCTATGAGGTTTTGAGTGTTATCTCAAGTGGGTTTGTTTTGGTTTGATCCAATGGCTAGGGTTTAAGCTTGGCATTGTGTTTTTGATCCAATGGTGGATTGGCTATCAAGAGCTTTTTTAAATAGTAAGGAGGTTTATGACTTGTGGACTTAAGAAAATCATAAATTTCACTCCATTCTTTCTCTCTTGTACGTGGAACTCCATTACTCAACCTTAACCTTCACAAATTTCATTTCTTCACCATTTCACTCCATTTCAAGCTTTGGAGCTTTGAGGAAAGTTGTAGAGAATCACTTTCTTGAGGTAACCCTCTCTTCTTATCTCCTAGGTTGGTAGATGTTTAGAGTTGTGAGGTTTTTGGGTTTATGTTCTTAAGAGGGTTTGGTGAGAAAGGTTGTTCTTGCTAGTTCTTGTTTCATGAAAGTTGTTCATGAGAGTTTAGTGAGCATGCTAGGCTTTGTTGTTTCAATTTTTCCATGAGTTTGTGAGAATCTCATGAGAAAAGTTAGGGTTTTGAAAGTTTAGAGTATTGATCAATTACATGAGGTTATGTTGTAAGGTTTTGAAAAGAAAAGTTGTCTTTGAACCTTTGGGCGAAAGGGAAATGCGTTGTATGGTTTTGTTTTGGTAAATCCGATGAAAAATATTTTGAGGTTTATGAAAATATTTCCTAAGTGTTTTTGGGTAGTGTTTTGGGGTCAAAATGGTTTAAAACTATTGTGACATGTGGTGTCGCTTTGTACTTTGAAAACATGTTTGAAAATGATTACCGGACGGTTAAGGCCCGTAATAAAACTTGTGCTTGGGTTTGGTTTTGATTTTGGAAATGAAAATCAAATAACTTGCACTCGAAGCAACCAACATGCTTTCGGAAATGTGTTGCTTGCTTATGAAAATGGTTTGTTTTTATGCCTTGAAAAGATGTTGGGAACTAATAGAATCAAGCTAGGCTTGGGGTGGAAAAGGTGGTGTGAGTTGCTGTCTTGTGCTGTCATGACAGGTGCAACTCGCTGAGCGAGTTGTTACTCGCCAGGGCGAGTGTCACAGGTCCTGACAACACGCCAGGGCGAGCTCCAGGGCGAGTAAGACCAGTACTCTCTGCCTTCACTCGCCACCAACTCGCCAGGGCGAGCTCTGGGAGTTGAGATTTTGGATTCTGATTTCTAAACTTGGTTTTTAGCTTTCTAATCCCTTTTTAATAATTTATGGAAGTGGTTGGGATTGGAAACGAGTTTTTCGGGTACTCGGAAAGTACGTAACTTATAACGCAAGAAAACGGCCATTTTGCATTTCAAATTATTTAAGACTTTGGCCTATTGTTTTGGGTCCTAAAAATAGTACATATAACTCATAGGGGTTGATCAATACGGTAGTTTTTGGTATGATATCCGAAAGAGTGGATTTTCCTTAGGAACCTTTAAGTTTTGGGGGTTCTTGGTTTAGTTTCAATACCATTGGTTAGAGAACAATGTATTGATTGTTGCGCTGCTTGTTTTAGGAAGCGCGTTGTGTTGTTTGAGCGTGTGTTGTTGACGGAAGCTTACCGAGGTAAGGGCATCACTTTATTTCTGTCTTTTCACTGGTTAATAACATGCTTGGTTATTCTCTGTGATGTGCTGTGGTGTGTTTGGCATGTATGTGTTATGTATTCTCGTGATGAGAAGGTGTTTACAATACTTGCGCTGTTTACATATGATTATGAGAATATATGTATGAACAGGTGTTTGAAATACATATGATGAGAAATGTATGTATGTCGTTATGTTTGGTTTACATATGCTAGAGAGATATGTATTCATTGCATTAGCATATATGGGGAAGCGTATGCTCGTGCATTTGGTAGTTGCGTGTACGGTGTGGTGATCGGGAGAGCCCACCTTTTTATTCGTAGTGATCGGGAGAGCTACGATATTTTTGTTGAGATCGATACGTGGTGTCCGTGATGGGCTACGGGGTGTGATTGACAGAGATTGGGTCCACTCTAATCTTCGTAGTGTCCGTGATGGGCTACGGGATTTTATTGATGTTTCACGGTGTTTATGTGGTTTATAATACGTAGTGTCCGTGATGGGCTACGGGGTGTGATTGACAGAGATTGGGTCCACTCTAATCTTCGTAGTGTCCGAGATGGGCTACGGGATTTTATTATTGTTCTACGGTGTTTTATCAGGTTTCGTAGTGACCGTGACGGGCTACAGGTTTTCGTTGGTGTTTTAGTAGGGGTTGGACCTACAGTTCCGGAGCTCATGCATTTTGTGGTAGCTAGGGTTAGTACCACGCATTGTAGAGGTTGCATTATAGGCTATGTGTGCATTGCTTATATGAACCCGTTGGTGGGAATTGCTTTGATGTTTAAGAGCTTTCTCTTGTGTTTTGTGGAATTATTGTTATGTGTACAATCTTTCGCACCGATTATATATATACATATCTATATTTTGTGGTGACCCTTTCTTTCATTTGCGGGCTCATCCCACCCAGGTGATGGGTTAGGTCGTGGAGACGACGGTGGCAGTTCTAGGCTATAGTAAGCACGTGGTGAAGCTTAGTATAGATAGACTATGCGCCGGTGTGTTTTGTGCACCGTGCTTTTTGGTTAGCATAGGGTTGTCTAACTTGTTTTGTTGTAAGTATTTGATTACTTAGACTTGGATTGTAATTATTCAGGAATACACTTTGCTTGTCGAAGCACCTTTTGGTAACGAGTTCTCTTGTATATTTGAATGCCGGCTCATTGAAAAATATTCTATGCGCACTCTGAGTGTTAGTTGAAAAAGGAAAAAAAAAAAATTATAGTGCCGTTTTGGCCTTTGAAAAACGGGCTGTTACAATTGGTATCAGAGCACGGCTTTAAATCTTCAAAGGGAAAGTGTACACTTGAGTCGTTAGTCCATAGTCGGTTAGAACTTAACTAGAGTGGTGTCAGTTCTAGTGTTAGTTCTAGTGTTGTTCTGTGTCGGGTTATGGGTTAGTAATCCGTGGAGTGAGATGTTCTGTTGAGATTCAGAATTGTTGAGTTAGGATCTAATCAAAAGGAATTGGTATGTGTAGGAGGAAGAATGCCTCCGAGAAGGGCACCTGCAGCCCATAGGGCAGATGACAACGAGATGTATCAGATGGCTCATGCCATGAATACGATGGCAGTTGCTGTGACTGCTCAGACCCATGCGAAGGCGCAGAGGGATGTAGAGAAGCGTGAGAGGGAGATCATTGCTGCTGGATCTAGACTTCTCACCAGTTTCAACCATCAGGCCCCTCCTAAGTTTAGTGGGGAGGGAGGTCCTGATACCGCGGATTTGTGGCTCCAGTCGATTGAGAGGATCTTTGGGGCGATCCATTGTCCGGAAGGAGAAAAGGTAACCTTGGCTACCTATCAGTTGCAGGGTAGTTCTGAATACTGGTGGGGAAACACCAGGCTCATTATGGGGGCCGCCTATGAGGAAATAAATTGGGAGAACTTCAAGAGGAGGTTTTTAGCCAAGTACTTCCCCGAGACTGCTAGGGAGAGGTATGGGGAGGAATTCCTTCAGTTGCGTCAGGGGGGCATGAATGTTGAGGCTTATGCCAAGAAATTTGAATCACTATCCCGTTACTTCCGCTTCTTTAGGGATGGGATAGATGAGAATTATATGTGCCGTCGGTTTCAGGATGGACTGAGGTATGAACTGCAAGATGCAGTGGTGCCGTTGGGTATTCGTCAGTTTCAAGTCTTGGTAGAGAAGTGCCAAGAGGTTGAGGATATGAGAAACAAGCGGGTGAACCGTCAAGGAAGTTTTAGTGCTGGAGGACCTAGTAATTCAAGTGGTCAGACTCAGAGTTCGAGTCAGAATCAGAGGAGGCAGGGGAATAAGCCTTATAACCGTTCCCAGGATAATCAAGGACCAACCCGCTCTGAGAATCAAGGGACTCGAGGGAGTCGGGATGGAGAGAAACAGACTTGTTACCGATGTGGTCAAGAGGGCCATTATGCAATTGAGTGTGGAAATAGGGGACCAGGAGCTGTTTGTTTCAACTGTCAAAAGCCGGGTCATTTTGTGAGAGATTGCAAAGCCCCAAAAGCCGGGTCGTCGGCGAATGCGGCATGAGGATTGCCAGATTGCAGGTAACACTTTACTGCATTGTTTGTTGTTGTTTGGGGGCAACCCACTTTTGCGTGTCTTGGTGTGGGCTTTTGTTTGTTTTGTTACTGTGGTTGTTTTGGAATGTTTCTACTTTGTGGAGGACTTAGTAGTAGTTATAGCATGTTTGCACTGTTAGTGGCAATTTGGGATTTCGCGTTTTGCGTGTAAAGGGTCGGTGGACCTAGTGTCGTCAGATAATGATTGTGCGGATGGTGGATACCTTAAGGGTTAGGGTAAGCGTGTGAGATCCAGTAGATCGGTGAGAAGGACCCAATCGGAAGTTGTAGAGTTATAACGCCGTTGAGTTAGTCGTAGAGGAATGTTAGTCATGGAGGGACGTGTTAACAATACGTGTGGCTAGTGGTGTTTCTAGCCGAACTCGTAGCAAAAGTATTCCATCGTTGGGTTGTTTTTCACTTGATGGTTCATCTTCCAAAAGTGATGAGGATGAAAGGGTTTGAGATCTGTTTCTGATTCTAGGAAAATGAGGAATTAGAGAGAAGCACATGAAGATGTGGCTTATGTCAATTTGAGATTGGCGAAAGGTGTTGTCTCACACCTAGTTGGGAAATCATGGTTGTGCGGGTGTTGTATGTGGGAATACGAAGGATAAGAAATTGTCTAATGGCAAGTTGATGGAAATCGGTATTGAGTAAGTATAAGGGATTCGAAGGTTGTCAACAAGGATGGTTGGACAATAGTAATGTGAGGAATGCCCTAAGAGTTATTTTGAAGGTAGGTACCTCGACGAGAGTGGCGATATTCGGAGTGTTTAGGAATGGTCAGGGTGACCAACTCTTTTGAGTAAGAGTGGATTTGGAATGAGACTCGTGGGTGAGCATGCGGTTTCGGTGTATTCATTGAGTTGCGAACTCATGGATATTGGTGAGGTGTGAAGTTCTTCCTAAGAAGAGATAACTTGTTCGGAATGTAATGGTTTTGGAGGTACATGCCGTGGTGGCATTGTATTACTGTTGAATGATGTTCAACGGAGGTTTCATGAGTGGAATCATGAGCGCTTGAGCGACGTTCTTTGAGTGTTGTGTCTTGCGATTTCGACGTGTATTCGTAAGAGTTTGAGGGTAATGTGTGGGACCATTGTGCCACGGGGGACCTTGAGCACAAGTGGAATGAAGTATCACTTGAGTTGGGTAAAGATGGTCTAGACCACCATCATGATTGTCGACTATCTATTGACAAATTGAGGAACTGATCATCCTTAATCCCTTGTTGATAATAGACGGAGTCGTGTTGACTGGAAATGACTAGTTTTGCCGGCTTTGCTGGTGCGCAGAAAGTTTCGGTGTTTCTTTTTGGAGGAAAGCCACTCACAACTTCGTGTGAAACTAATGGAGTGGGCTATGCCGCGGAGGCGAAAAGAGGTGACCTTGTGAAATTGTCATGTTGACCTAGGATCCTTGGGGAACTAGAGTGTCTGAACCTTCGTGCTAAAGAAAATTTTTGAGTGGTGAACTCGTGGTTAGTTGTGGTTGGTGCACGGTTGTGCCAGTATGTTGGTGAGAGTATCTGTGTGACTTCACCCGGTGTTAGCATCTTTGTGGCTACACCTAATCCTGAGGGATTTTGTTGTGTTGGTGATGGTAATAACTAGTTGAGTTGTTACTCTTAACTTTAGTTTCGAGGACGAAACTTCTTTTTGGAGGGTAGTAATGTAAGACCCAAGATTTCACTGTACAGTTTTTCTAAGGAACTCTAGTGTCGACTACGAGTTTTAGGGTTTTTGGTGAGGCGGTTTTGTGAATATCGTCACATTAATGAGATTTTTGCTGAAACGGAGCCTGTTTTGTGCTCGTGCGCTGGAAAGGCACAGACTTTCGGGTCGTGATACTCTTTTAAGTATGAGGAGATTTCTGTGGTCTTAGAATAACGAGTTTTGGATTATTCTTGTTTTTGGAAAAACGAGTAGGATTTTACCCGTCGTTGTAAAATCCTATTGCGTCTGTTTTGAGTGAGGTTTCGGATGGAAGTTTTATATATCTGCGCGAGTGAGGATATATTCTGAGATTAATTTTCTGAGGTATGGAAGAAAATTACAGTCGCGGAAAAAGATTCGGCGATAAGTTTTGGAATGGAAAAACGTTAGACGTTCTTTCCGTAAGTTTTATGTTTTTGTGTTTTACGTTCGTCGCGTCGCGCGAGAGCTGAACGTGTGAGTGTTTCTATGAGGTTTTGAGTGTTATCTCAAGTGGGTTTGTTTTGGTTTGATCCAATGGCTAGGGTTTAAGCTTGGCATTGTGTTTTTGATCCAATGGTGGATTGGCTATCAAGAGCTTTTTAAATAGTAAGGAGGTTTATGACTTGTGGACTTAAGAAAATCATAAATTTCACTCCATTCTTTCTCTCTTGTACGTGGAACTCCATTACTCAACCTTAACCTTCACAAATTTCATTTCTTCACCATTTCACTCCATTTCAAGCTTTGGAGCTTTGAGGAAAGTTGTAGAGAATCACTTTCTTGAGGTAACCCTCTCTTCTTATCTCCTAGGTTGGTAGATGTTTAGAGTTGTGAGGTTTTTGGGTTTATGTTCTTAAGAGGGTTTGGTGAGAAAGGTTGTTCTTGCTAGTTCTTGTTTCATGAAAGTTGTTCATGAGAGTTTAGTGAGCATGCTAGGCTTTGTTGTTTCAATTTTTCCATGAGTTTGTGAGAATCTCATGAGAAAAGTTAGGGTTTTGAAAGTTTAGAGTATTGATCAATTACATGAGGTTATGTTGTAAGGTTTTGAAAAGAAAAGTTGTCTTTGAACCTTTGGGCGAAAGAGAAATGCGTTGTATGGTTTTGTTTTGGTAAATCCGATGAAAAATATTTTGAGGTTTATGAAAATATTTCCTAAGTGTTTTTGGGTAGTGTTTTGGGGTCAAAATGGTTTAAAACTATTGTGACATGTGGTGTCGCTTTGTACTTTGAAAACATGTTTGAAAATGATTACCGGACGGTTAAGGCCCGTAATAAAACTTGTGCTTGGGTTTGGTTTTGATTTTGGAAATGAAAATCAAATAACTTGCACTCGAAGCAACCAACATGCTTTCGGAAATGTGTTGCTTGCTTATGAAAATGGTTTGTTTTTATGCCTTGAAAAGATGTTGGGAACTAATAGAATCAAACTAGGCTTGGGGTGGAAAAGGTGGTGTGAGTTGCTGTCTTGTGCTGTCATGACAGGTGCAACTCGCTGAGCGAGTTGTTACTCGCCAGGGCGAGTGTCACAGGTCCTGACAACACGCCAGGGCGAGCTCCAGGGCGAATAAGACCAGTACTCTCTGCCTTCACTCGCCACCAACTCGCCAGGGCGAGCTCTGGGAGTTGAGATTTTGGATTCTGATTTCTAAACTTGGTTTTTAGCTTTCTTATCCCTTTTTAATAATTTATGGAAGTGGTTGGGATTGGAAACGAGTTTTTCGGGTACTCGAAAAGTACGTAACTTATAACGCAAGAAAACGGCCATTTTGCATTTCAAATTATTTAAGACTTTGGCCTATTGTTTTGGGTCCTAAAAATAGTACATATAACTCATAGGGGTTGATCAATACGGTAGTTTTTGGTATGATATCCGAAAGAGTGGATTTTCCTTAGGAACCTTTAAGTTTTGGGGGTTCTTGGTTTAGTTTCAATACCATTGGTTAGAGAACAATGTATTGATTGTTGCGCTGCTTGTTTTAGGAAGCGCGTTGTGTTGTTTGAGCGTGTGTTGTTGACGGAAGCTTGCCGAGGTAAGGGCATCACTTTATTTCTGTCTTTTCACTGGTTAATAACATGCTTGGTTATTCTCTGTGATGTGCTGTGGTGTGTTTGGCATGTATGTGTTATGTATTCTCGTGATGAGAAGGTGTTTACAATACTTGCGCTGTTTACATATGATTATGAGAATATATGTATGAACAGGTGTTTGAAATACATATGATGAGAAATGTATGTATGTCGTTATGTTTGGTTTACATATGCTAGAGAGGTATGTATTCATTGCATTAGCATATATGGGGAAGCGTATGCTCGTGCATTTGGTAGTTGCGTGTACGGTGTGGTGATCGGGAGAGCCCACCTTTTTATTCGTAGTGATCGGGAGAGCTACGATATTTTTGTTGAGATCGATACGTGGTGTCCGTGATGGGCTACGGGGTGTGATTGACAGAGATTGGGTCCACTCTAATCTTCGTAGTGTCCGTGATGGGCTACGGGATTTTATTGATGTTTCACGGTGTTTATGTGGTTTATAATACGTAGTGTCCGTGATGGGCTACGGGGTGTGATTGACAGAGATTGGGTCCACTCTAATCTTCGTAGTGTCCGAGATGGGCTACGGGATTTTATTATTGTTCTACGGTGTTTTATCAGGTTTCGTAGTGACCGTGACGGGCTACGGGTTTTCGTTGGTGTTTTAGTAGGGGTTGGACCTACAGTTCCGGAGCTCATGCATTTTGTGGTAGCTAGGGTTAGTACCACGCATTGTAGAGGTTGCATTATAGGCTATGTGTGCATTGCTTATATGAACCCGTTGGTGGGAATTGCTTTGATGTTTAAGAGCTTTCTCTTGTGTTTTGTGGAATTATTGTTATGTGTACAATCTTTCGCACCGATTATATATATACATATCTATATTTTGTGGTGACCCTTTCTTTCATTTGCGGGCTCATCCCACCCAGGTGATGGGTTAGGTCGTGGAGACGACGGTGGCAGTTCTAGGCTATAGTAAGCACGTGGTGAAGCTTAGTATAGATAGACTATGCGCCGGTGTGTTTTGTGCACCGTGCTTTTTGGTTAGCATATGGTTGTCTAACTTGTTTTGTTGTAAGTATTTGATTACTTAGACTTGGATTGTAATTATTCAGGAATACACTTTGCTTGTCGAAGCACCTTTTGGTAACGAGTTCTCTTGTATATTTGAATGCCGGCTCATTGAAAAATATTCTATGCGCACTCTGAGTGTTAGTTGAAAAAGGAAAAAAAAAAAATTTATAGTGCCGTTTTGGCCTTTGAAAAACGGGCTGTTACATACAACAGCTGCTTCCTTTTCTTCCTCAGTAAGATCCTGCAGTATCATTTTCTTTGCTCTTGGTTTAGAGGATCTTGGAGCAGAAGTCTTTGTGGTCTTTTGAACCTTAGCAGCTTTCTTCACAGTAGGACTTTTGGTAGCTTTCCTCTTGACTGGTTCAAGTCTAAGAGGGTGTTCCAAAAGCCTTGATTGTCTTACAGTCAGTTTTGTAGGTTCTCCATCTCCTACATTAGCACCTAGCTTTTTCATGAATTCAGCATGTGCTTCTATCACTCTCTTTGCTTCACTATCTCTGACATATACAAGCCAACTTTCACCAATGCCTTTCTCAGATTCTCTGAGTAACACAGGATGTGTTGGATGAACTATCTCATTGTTCTTCACCAGCTTTAAGTATCTTAATGTAGTACTATTTACAATCTTAGAACTAAGCAAAACAGTACCTAAGCCAGGAAGATATGATGTAATAGCATCCAACAAACCACTTTGTGCGAACATGTGGCTTAGTAGTCTTGAATGTCTGACAATAGCTTTGCTGGAGATAATAGATAAACACAGATGATAAAAAATAAGCCTTCCAATATCCACAATATTTCCTTTAGCAACATTATACGTGAACAGCTTCTGAACACTAGATATTTGATCAGTGCCTCCCAATTTCGACAGAATACTTTCAATCAAGATCCTGTAGATGATCTTGCAATTGTTTGTCCATTCAAACTTGTCCTTAGGATTAGCCTTAGGTTTGAATAGATATTCATCCACATCAGGACCTGTTTCATCAGAGTGTTTGATTATCACACCATCACGCTTGAGCTTCAGAGCCTCAAGAATGTGGCAGAGTCAGATGGAGATTCTGAATCCAGCCACGAAGGATTCAATCTCAGTAGAGTAAAACGACCTAAATCCCATTTCTTCTGGTGTTCTCTCTTTGAACTCAGGATTTTCCTTCATCTTTTCCTTGACCTTCCTGTCATAAACATCCCTTGTAATAACAGAGGCTTTCATCCAGAATTCCTTTACCATCTCAGTATATGTTGGTCCATTGAGAAGATCAAAATAATATTCCAAACCTTGTTTCTTGTAGAGATGAACGACTTCACCAAAACCGTTTACTCTAATGCTCTCAAGATCAACGGGATTCTCAATCGCAACATTTAGTTCATCATACTTATATGGTCGTTGATCCTTTGCGAACTCAGTAGGGTTGGATTCATTTGGTAGGATCATACATGTTCTATTCAAGAATGTTGATGAGGATGCCATGGATGAAATTTGGAATTTAGGGTTTCTAAAGAGGAAGAAAGAAATTTCTCTGTGTTTTAGAAGAATGAAAGTGTAGGTTGTGAGAGTGCAAAAGTGTGAATGTGAACAGTTAGTGTGTTTAAATAGAAACTTACGCGCAAAAAACAAGTACACATACACAGGGGTAGTAGAGTATTTTACCACAATTGGGAATATGAAATGCTAATCATCATTAACCAACTTCTTTACCCTCTTGCAACAAGACATGTGTATACTTTCAATCAAGATCATGTAGATGATCTTGCAATTGTTTGTCCATTCAAACTTGTCCTTAGGATTAGCCTTAGGTTTGAATAGATATTCATCCACATCAGGACCTGTTTCATCTGAGTGTTTGATTATCACACCATCACGCTTGAGCTTCAGAGCCTCAAGAATGTGGCAGAGTCTGATGGAGATTCTGAATCCAGCCACGAAGGATTCAATCTCAGTAGAGTAAAACGACCTAAATCCCATTTCTTCTGGTGTTCTCTCTTTGAACTCAGGATTTTCCTTCATCTTTTCCTTGACCTTCCTGTCATAAACATCCCTTGTAATAACAGAGGCTTTCATCCAGAATTCCTTTACCATCTCAGTATATGTTGGTCCATTGAGAAGATCAAAATAATATTCCAAACCTTGTTTTTTGTAGAGATGAACGACTTCACCAAAACCGTTTACTCTAATGCTCTCAAGATCAACGGGATTCTCAATCGCAACATTTAGTTCATCATACTTATATGGTCGTTGATCCTTTGCGAACTCAGTAGGGTTGGATTCATTTGGTAGGATCATACATGTTCTATTCAAGAATGTTGATGAGGATGCCATGGATGAAATTTGGAATTTAGGGTTTCTAAAGAGGAAGAAAGAAATTTCTCTGTGTTTTAGAAGAATGAAAGTGTAGGTTGTGAGAGTGCAAAAGTGTGAATGTGAACAGTTAGTGTGTTTAAATAGAAACTTACGCGCAAAAAACAAGTACACATACACAGGGGTAGTAGAGTATTTTACCACAATTGGGAATATGAAATGCTAATCATCATTAACCAACTTCTTTACCCTCTTGCAACAATTGGGAATATCAGCCCATTGATTTTCAGTTTCAATGAACTTGAGATCAATTACACCTTTTTGAACATAGTCTCTGATGAAATGATGTTTAATCTCAATATGCTTAGCTCTTGAATGTAAAATAGGGTTTTTAGAAAGGTGAATAGCTGCAGTATTGTCACAATATAAAGGAATATTGTTACTGCTGATTTGATAATCTTCCAATTGATATTTCATCCAGAGTAGTTGTGTACAACATTTAGCTGCTGATATGTATTCAGCTTCTGCTGTTGACATAGCTATGGTGGTTTGCCTTTTACTAGCCCATGAAATTAAATTCTCACCAATAAACTGGCAGTTACCACTGGTGGATTTTCTTTCAATTCTATCACCAGCATAGTCAGCATCACAGAATCCAATCAGCTTGTAGTCATTGGATTTCTGATACAGTAATCCAATGTTACAAGTAGCTTTCAAATACCTAAAGTTTCTCTTCACAGCAGTGAGATGAGATTCTCTAGGATCTGATTGAAATCTTGCACACAAACAGACACTGAATAAAATGTCAGGTCTTGAGGCAGTTAGATAAAGAAGAGATCCAATCATACCTCTATACAGCTTCTGATCAACCTTGCCTTCAGACTCTTCTTTGCCTAGACTTGATGTAGGATGCATTGGAGTATTCATGGGTTTGCAATCTTCTAAGTTGAACTTCTTCAGAAGATCCTTTATATATTTGGATTGATGAATGAATGTTCCTTTCTCTGTTTGATTTATTTGAATACCAAGAAAGAACTTCAATTCTCCCATCATGCTCATTTCAAACTCATCCTGCATAAGCTTAGAAAAATTCTTGCAAAGAGTGACATTAGTTGATCCAAAAATGATATCATCAACATATATTTGAATGATTAAAATGTCTTTCTTAAGGGTCTTTTTGAAAAGTGTGTTGTCAACTTGCCCTTTTTCAAAACCATTGTCAACCAAAAAAGTACTCAATCTCTCATACCAAGCTCTGGGAGCTTGTTTGAGTCCATAGAGTGACTTCTTTAGTCTAAACACATGATCAGGGTTTGTCAAATCTTCAAAACCAGGAGGTTGTTTGACATACACTTCTTCAGATATGACACCATTTAGAAATGCACTTTTCACATCCATTTGATATAGAGTAATACCATTATTGACTGCATAAGATAAAAGTAACCTGATTGCTTCCAGTCTTGCTACTGGAGCATATGTTTCAGTGAAGTCAATTCCTTCTTGTTGACTGTATCCTTGTGCAACAAGTCTTGCTTTGTTCCTTGTGACTTCACCTTGTTCATTCAATTTGTTTCTGTATACCCATTTTGTTCCAATAATGTTCTTATGCTTGGGTTTGGGTACCAGATCCCACACATCATTTCTCTTGAATTGATTTAACTCTTCTTCCATTGCGACTATCCAAGCATCATCTGATAGAGCTTCACTTGTTGTCTTGGGTTCAATTAAGGAAACTAATCCAAATAATGATTCTTCAACTCTGAAGTTTGACCTTGTTTTTCTTGGACTATTCTTGTTTCCTAAGATGAGCTCTTCAGGATGTGATGATTTATATTTGAATGTGTTCCTTGGAATGTCAGATTCTTCAGGGTTATCATCAATAGTTTGATGTTCTTGAGCAGCATCAGAAGGTGCATCTTCTTGAGCTTCAGAGTCTTCTATAGATTCTATGTTGTTATCATACTCTGGAGCTTCATCTTCTGACTCATCAGATCCTGACAAATCTTTAACAGGCTCTGACTTTTTATCATCAGGCTCTTTGTCATCAAACTTTACGTGCATTGATTCTTCCACTATATTAGTTTCAGAATTATACACCCTGTATGACTTAGAGCGTTCAGAGTATCTAATGAAGATACCCTTACAGGCTTTAGAGTCAAATTTCTTAAGATGGACTTTGTTATTCAGAATGTAACATGTACAACCAAATTGATGAAAATAAGAAATATTGGGTTTTCTTCCCTTAAAGAGTTCATATGTTGTTTTGTTCAAAATAGGTCTTATATAGATTCTATTCTGAATATAACAAGCAGTGTTAACAGCTTCTGCCCAAAAGAATTTTGCTAAATTATTTTCATGCATCATGGTGCGTGCCATTTCTTGTAAAGATCTATTCTTTCTCTCAACAACTCCATTTTGTTGTGGAGTTCTGGGAGAAGAGAATTCATGGAGAATTCCATGTTCTTCACAGAATTTTTCAAAAGGTTCATTTTCAAATTCACCACCATGATCACTTCTTACTTTCAAAATTTTTGAATTCTTTTCATTTTGAATCTGGGTGCAGAAGATGCTGAACACTTCATATGTATCATCTTTATTTCTCAGAAATTTTACCCAAGTCCATCTACTATAATCATCCACAATGACTAATCCATATTTCTTACCATTGATTGAGGCAGTGCTAACTGGTCCAAAAAGATCAATGTGTAAGAGTTCCAAAGGTCTAGTAGTAGAGACAATGTTCTTGTTCTTAAAAGAACTTTTGACAATTTTTCCTTTTTGACAAGAACCACAAAGTGAGTCTGAGTGATATTTTATTTTTGGAAGGCCTCTGACAAGATTGTCCTTGCTAAGCTTAGAAATTAATCTCCAGTTAGCATGACCCAATCTTTTATGCCAGATCCATTTTTCATCACTCAGTGTCAAAAGACAAAGCACTTGTTGTTCCTTTAAATCAGAAAAATTGACTTTGTACACATTGCCTTTTCTATTTCCCTTGAAAACAATGGATTGATCAGAGTTTCTAATTACAGTACATGAATCCTTATTAAACACAACATCATAATTACTATCACACAATTGACTTATGCTAAGTAAGTTATGATGTAGTCCATCTACTAACCAAACATCAGAAATTGACAAAGAAGAATTACCAACTGTACCTATACCAATGATCCTTCCCTTCTGGTTGCCACCAAACCCTACTGTTCCTCCCTCTTGCTGATTCAGGGTGTGGAATAAGAGCTTGTCTCCTGTCATGTGACGTGAGCAGCCAGAGTCCAGATACCATGAGCTTTCTTTTCTTCTTTGGGTGCATACCTGCAGCATACACTATTTCAGATTTGGGTACCCATACTCTGATGGGTCCTTTTTGGTTAGTTTTGAGAATCTTATCCTTCTTGTTAGAATAATCAGAAGATCTGGAGTTAACTGAGCCTTTAGAAAATTGTTTAGGCTTATGTTGTCTCTGAGACTTTCCTCTTGAGTGTGTCAGAGAACCAGTTACCAAGTTTGCCTTAGAAGTACTAGTGCCCCGCTTATCAACAGGCTTTGATACTTTGACAGCTTTAACTTGAGTAGACATGGGTACTGATGTGAGGGGAACCTTAGTTTTAGAAGACTTAGGTTCAGAAGATGAGTTATCTTTTGATACCTTATCTTGTGGTTCCAAGCTCACAAGAGTACCAGACACAGTCAGAGGTTCTGATGTACCCTTAGTGAAGTTTCAATAAGATTCTGATGGTGACTTGCTCAACACGACAGGTTTACTTGATTTTCCTACATCAGGACATGTAAGAGAACCAAGTCCTTGCCTTTTATAATAGTTGCTGAGTCCACCATGAATTATAGAAGTTACCCTAGTCTTATCTATGTTATGGTGCACAAACTCTTGTAGAGAGATTTCATACTCGTCATAAGGTTTGTGACATGTTCTGCATCCAGTCTCAAGCACCTTAATTGTTTTAAGAGATTTTTGATAGTTTGCTTGAGTCTGGGTGAGATTTTCATTGAGGAGCTTCATTTTTTGTTTGCAAAAATCTAACTCACTCAATTTTTCCATGTACTTCACCATTACATCTTTCAAAGCTTTGGTCATTTGAGTATTAGACATTTTAGATATTACCTCATCAATGTCGTCAGTATCAGACTCTGAATCATTTTCATTGTCTGACTCACCAATGGCCATAAGCGCTAGGTTTGCTTCCTCAGAGTCTTCATCCTCAGATAGTTCATTAATATCCTCCCATGTTGCCATCAGACTCTTCTTGGCTTTGTTTTTGATCATACTCTTTCTTTCTTTACCTTTGGAGTTGAGTTCAGGACAATCAGCCATGAAGTGTCCAGGCTTATGACAATTGAAACAATTTTTTGTGTCATCCTTCTTCTCTTTGTTGGTGTTGTTTCTTGATCCAGATCCTCTGCCTTGAAAATTTTTGCCCCTCCTTAGTGACCACTTTTGAAAGTTTTTGGACAAGAGTGCAAAGAAATCATCTTCTGATCCTTCCTCTTGATTATCTATGGAAGATTCCTCTGCTTCAGATTCTACAACTTTGGCTTTCAGAGCCTTAGATGAAACTGAAATAGATGGCAAGGCCACAGATTTTAGCTTCTTCTGAGGCTCATCAGAAGATAGTTCAATCTCATGACTCATGAGTGAACTTATCAATTCTTCCAAGCCAAGTTTGTCCAAATCTTTAGCTTCTTGGATAGCTGTTACCTTAGGCCTCCACCTTGAAGGTAAGCTTCTCAAAATCTTCCTTACATGATCAGAGGTTGTATAACTTCTCTTTAGAACTTAGAGACCAGCCACAAGAATTTTGAATCTAGAATACATTGATTCAATTGTCTCATCATCCTTCATTCTAAAGAGTTCATACTGTTGGATCAAAAGAGTAGCCTTTGCTTCTTGAACCTGTTTGTTCCCTTCATATGTGGAACACAAGGAGTCATAGATGCTCTTGGCAGTGGATTTGTCTGTAATCTTGAGGTACTCATCATGAGTTATACATCCAATGAGAAGATCCTTAACCTTGTGATGCTTCTTGTAAAGTTTCTTGTCTATAGGAGTGAACTTCTTTCTTTCTTCAACAGATAGCCTTCCCTTTTCATCTAGTCCTTGGAAAGTTACCCCTTCTTCAACCAAGTCCCAAAGTTCATCATCTAAACCAATAAGATGACAGTAGATTCTATCTTTCCACTAGGAAAAAGTAGATGCATCTCCATTGAACTTTGGTGCTTTGTTGCTTGACTTTTCTTCAACATCATAGTCATGTGGAACTGATTTCAAGCTACCACTTGGAGTTTCAGTCATAGTGTCTTTCAACAGGAAACTGTCTCACTGTTAGGTGATTAAAAACAGAACCAGGCTCTGATACCAATTGAAGGTGTGAAAAACACAAGAAGGGGGGGTTGAATTGTGTTTTAGGTAATTTAAAAATTTCTTCTAAGTTACAGAGAACTTATCAGAGTTTGCAGCGGTTAGAAAACAAAACACAATCAAGAATAACTTTGAAGGTAGAGAGAAGGAGAGAAAGATAGAGACAGAGATTTTTATACTGGTTCCCCTCACAAACCGAGAGTACGTCCAGTCCTCTTGTACTTCCAAGAGAGTTCACTATAATCACCAAAGATTACAATTGCTCAAGCACACAAGCAAGAGACTTCCACTGCTCAAGTATACAAACAAGAGACTTCCTAATGCTCAAGCACGCAGGCAAGAGACTTCAATACACAAGTTTAGAAAAACAGAGTCTGAACAATTGATATAAAGATCAATGTTCAGTTACAAATTAAATACAACTTTTGATACAAGACTTAACTTAGAATCTTAATACAAAATTCTAAGGTTCAACTAATGAATTAACAGAAGCTGAAACTGGAGTCTTGGATTTTGAATATGAGTTCAAGTTGTATTTGCAATTTTGTGCTTTAGAATGAATTTAGCAGAGTAACAGCTCTTTTCAAATTGTTCAAGTGTCGTATGCTAAAGCTTCAAACTTGCTCCAATTTATAGATGAAGGTGGAGCGTGTTTGATTTGAATTTGATGCGGTGAGATTGCGCCAGCTGTAGATAGTACCTTGATATCCAAATCAGGTAACCTTGTATGCGATCAATCTTGGAGAGAAAGTTTTATCCAAATCAGGTAAAGAGTTCGTACAATAGTACAAACGTCACTAATCTGTGGATAAGATTGATTCCATCAGCTTTTGAAATGTCAGAGTATAATCATTGATGCAGAGAATGTTCTTCTGACAAAACGGCTCTCACTGCTCTTATCAGAGTCTGATATGCATCTTCTGATGAATAAAATTTGCATCCTCTGATGAATCAAATATGCATCTTCTGATGTCTTCAAGTTCTGATCAGAGTTTGCTTTGCCATATCAGAGCTTCCAATGTGCTTTAAATGAATATAAAAATTAACTTGAATATCTGCACACTTGGATTAAATAATTAGTATACCCTATTGTAGATTAATACTTTTGTTATCATCAAAACTTAATTGGATCATGTCAGAACCTCTTTTGTTCCAACAACTAGATCACTCTTACCTAAAGGCTTCGAGCAATACACAATCACTAAGATCCAAACTCCTTGCTTAAAAGCTTTGGAGAGGACACACACACAATAACTATCTCCTTGCTTAAAAGCTTCAGAGACAATTACAGTTTACAACTCAATAAACACACAGTCCTAAGCTTGCATCAAAGAGATACAAGAAAGGCTCACAAAACACAAGCACACACACGAATCCTAATACGGCTAGACTCAACAATACGCTTGAACAACTACTTAAATTAGGTTTTCGTCCTTCAATATATAGCTGGTAATATTGGGCTTCAGAAGCTTTGCCCACGAGAGAAACATCCAGCTCACACATAAAATAAAACCATATCTTTGGAGATTTGATATGTTTATAAAATAAGTCTTCACAATAATTCCATAAACAATCTCTGAGCAACAGATCTGTTTAGGAAATAAAACTTCCTTGATGCACAAGCAAAGAACAGATATATAAGAGAAAAGATCTTCTCTAAAAATAAAACCCGCGCGCATTAAATGCTGCTGCCAGCTGGCGCGCTCACGTCAGGTCATGATGTTGTAACATTACATACCACATCCTGCTTAACATAGTTTTACCAAAAATGCAGCCAACATCAAATAGTCAACAAACTCCCCCTTTGGCAAATTTTTGGCTAAAACAACTTGGGATCACACAGACAAGCTACAAAGATACATACATCACTAACACTTATTCACATCAACATAAACACACAAAAGAAGAGAAGCGTAGCACATCTTCAAAAATAATTTCCAACCTTACTCCTCAATGGAAAACATTAGATCAGAATTCAGTCGTATCTTTAGTGCACATCAGAGGCATGCAACAGCGGAAACACACAAAACTACTTCGCCTTAAGTGATCACAAACATTAGCAGATGACACAAACAGAATGTTCCAACATCACATACAACATCTCCCCCTGCATCACATACATAGTACTTTACTCCCCCTGAAATGATGCTTAGCATACTAACATACTAGCAGGGCATGCATATCAATCACTAACACATAGGCATATAGCAGATCATTTCAGCACAGAACAACTACCAGAAAAATTTATACTACCACTACCAGCTACCACATACAACTACTACCAGAGAACATGTGGAAGTGTGGAAACACATGTTGTAACATCTACTCCCCCTTTTTACCACAAATTTGACAAAGATGCAAAGAGAGATTCAGAATAGTGTACCAGCAGAGTAGATCAAAGAGTACCAAGAAAAATTACATCCAGATGCACTAGGGAGTGCTTAAAATATCCAGGGCATAGCCCAACAGAAGAACATAAGAACCAGAAGTACAACCAGAAAACAACAAAATACATCATAAATGGGGAATAACACACCCATCAAAAATCAGCACTAGAGTCTGAGAGCTCCAGCTCCTCAGTGTCTCCATCATCATCATTAGCATCTTCTTCTTGTCCAACCTGCACATGCTCACCCTCTTCAACAACTTCTCACTTGCTCAAGGCTCTTCTTCTTCTCATCTAAGGCCTTGCAAGTTGCTTCCAATGAAGCTATCATTTCTTTCCTACTCATAGAGCCAGAGCCAGCAGGTACACCAGAAGGAGCAACACCAGAGGGACCAGCAAATTCAATATCTGCAGCATGCTTCCCTTCAAACAATCTAGGGTGAAAGTCAAGAGGAGATTCCCTCTTACTCACCTCATCATCAGCAGATAAAATAGTGGGGTGTTGTGCAAGAATGATGCTACAGATTAAGGATGGAAAAGCTATAGGCATCCTAACAGCCCAGGACTTAGCATGTTGCACAGTTTCATCAAAGATATGAGCTCCATAGTTAAACACAGTGCTAGTCCCAACAGAGTAAATAAACCTAGCTAAACCTGTAGCTATATCTGAAGTATGGGTAGTGGGAACCCAATTAGCAGTACCAATCCTATTAAGGATGGCATATTTTACAGAGAGCATGACAGAGGGCACTTTACCTTTCAATGGCCAAACCTTGACCTGATTAGCTGTGATGGTCTTGCAGACCTGATTGTTTGTCACCTCCAATTCAGCATAGCCATCTTCCTTATTCCCCAAAAACTTGTTGATAATAGCTGGAGAAAAATGAACACATTTACCTCTCACATATACCTTGTGGTGCTCTTTGCTTAGAGGATTGTCACAATCTTCAGGTATGTTGACCAAGAACTCCTTGACCAATTTCTCATAGCACTCACCAATACCAGTTACAGTTCTCATCAAACCAGCCTTCTCAATGAGAGCAATGATCTCCTTTTGCTCCAAGGCTTCATCACTCAACTCCCTCTCCAGAGCCAGCCTTCTATTAGCAACAAACTTCCACTTCTGAGCACTCTCAATAAAATGGAATGATATATTGTCCATGGGGACATCAGGAACATTTTGGGGAATGATCTTTCCTCCAATCTTCTTCTTTCCTGTCGACACAATGTTTGGCACATCATGTACCACATCAAGATCTGGAATAGCAGCTCTGCGAAATTTCTTCTGACTTTTCTTCTTAGGAGGGGACACAATGTTGGAAACAATGTGTGGCACATCCTCTTCCACTTCATAGTCAGAATCTCCAACTTCAGCTTGTTTTCTTTTTCCACTCTTCTTATTCTTTTCACTAGCAATTTCAACTTTGCTAGGCTTTCTACTAGGGCCAGTCATCTTTTTCTTTTTGGATGGGGTTGCCTTAGGCATAACCTCAGTTACCACATCAACAGCTTTCCCTTTTCTGTTCCTTAACCTTCTTGCAATGCTACCACTAGCCACTTCACTAACAGTTTGCTCTAGATCATCCATAGCATCCACATCAACCACATCATCATCTACTGACACAGCATTGTCAGTAGAAGGTATATCTGTATCTTCCTCCTCATCAGCAACAGGTTCCCTTTCAGTTTGTGGAACCACAATCTCATTAGTAGCAGGTTCTTCATCAACCTGTTCTTCAGTATTAACAGCATTACCAACTATATCAGGAGTTGGTTCATCTTGTGCCAAGGGTGTTTCAACATCCGGCACAACATTGGATGTTGGAGTGGTATCCTTCAATGAATTCAGGGCTTCCTCCACAACTTGATCAGTCATTGTTTCTTCAACATCAGGCGAATCCTGAACAATTTCACCAACAACTTCAGAAGCAACAGGCTTCTCAACAGTTAGCCCCTTTTGAATTTCTAGGGTTTCAGCAACAATATTAGGATTACCTTCAGCAACAACATTCACATCCGATCTATCTTCGTTGGATGCTTCAACATTCGATTCCGCATTCCCTTTAGTAACATCATCCACATACAGCTCTTGCATGGTATGGATCGACTTTGATTTTGACTTCGAACCTTTAGCCTTAGCGCTTTTCTTCGAAACAAAGGGCGAAGAAGCCTTGGATTTCTTCTTCGATTTAGAGGTTTTAGAAGTTAAGGTTCTCTTTGCCGTGGTTTTCTTGGGTTTGGGGTTGAGAGCGGAGGCAAAAGATGGATGAATGGTGGTGATGGGGGTAGCATCAATGGGAGACGAGGAGTTCGGTGTTTCAGTCGGTTTTGCAGAAGAGGTGGTGATTGGTGATTGAGACATGGTGGTTGTTTGAGATTTGGTGTAGAAGGGAATAACCACTAGAGATAGGTGGCGTGTTTATAGGGATGTAAGGGGCATGATTACCTTGCTTATCGTGCAGCACAAGGATTGGAGAGAGAGTAATAACTGCTGCATGTCTCCCTCCAAATAACTGTAATTGCTACAGATCTTCAAATAGGCAAATCCCTAATTTGCCCCTCAAGTTTTCAAATTGAACTGCATCAAGTGCTTTGGTGAAGATATATGCAACTTGCTCTTTAGTTCCTACATGCTCCAATGTCACAATTTTATTATCCACTAGATCTCTGATGAAGTGATGGCGAATATCAATGTGTTTGGTCTTGCTGTGTTGAACATGATTTTTTGAAATATTTATGGCGCTCAAGTTATCATAGTATAATGTTATAACATCTTGTTCCACATCATATTCTTTCAACATCTGCTTCATCCAAACTAGTTGGGTACAACTACTTCCAGCAGCTATATACTCTGCCTCAGCTGTAGACAGAGCCACACAATTTTGCTTCTTGCTGAACCAAGATATGAGATTACTCCCTAGGAAGAAGCACCCACCAGATGTACTATTCCTATCATCAGCACTACCAGCCCAATCAGCATCACAATATCCACACAACTTTGAATCTTCACAATGTGAATACATCATGCCATAATCACATGTACCATTGATATATTTCAGAATCCTCTTGACTTGATTGAGATGGCTTACCTTTGGTTATGCCTGGTACCTAGCACAAACTCCTACTGCAAAAGTGATATCTGGTCTACTTGCAGTCAAGTATAATAGACTTCCAATCATGCTTCTATATAGACTTTGATCTACACCCACACCCTGTTCATCCTTGGTTAGCTTCAGATGAGTTGGAGCAGGAGTTCTTTTGTGAGAAGCATTATCCATACCAAACTTCCTGACAATATTTCTAGCATACTTGCTTTGGCATATGAAGATAATATCCTTCATTTGCTTGATTTGTAGTCCCAAGAAGTAGTTCAATTCTCCTACTAAACTCATTTCAAATTCTGATTGCATTTGTTGAACAAAATGTTGTAACATCGTATTCGACATTCCTCCAAAGACAATGTCATCTACATAAATTTGTGCAATCATGAATTTTCCTTTCACTTGTTTTACAAACAAGGTTTGATCAGATCCTCTCTTTCTATAGCCTTGACCTACTAGGAATTGAGTAAGTCTTTCATACCAGGCCCTAGGTGCCTGTTTCAGACCATAGAGGGCCTTCTTCAGCTTGTAGACATGATTAGGATACACAGGATCAGTGAATCCTTTTGGTTGTTCCACATAGACTTCTTCATGAAGGTATCCATTCAGAAATGCACTCTTGACATCGATTTGATATAGTTTAAATTTTAGGATGCAAGCAACACAACGAAGTAGTCTAATTGATTCCAATCTGGCTACAGGGGCAAAGGTCTCCTCAAAATCAAGTCTTTCCACTTGAGTGTAACCTTGGGCAACCAGCCTAGCCTTGTTTCTGGTAATGACCCCTTTTTCATCAGATTTATTTTTAAAGATCCACTTTGTACCTATAACATTTACTTTATCAGGTCTTGGGACCAGATCCCACACTTCACTTCTCTTGAATTGGTTCAATTCCTCTTGCATTGCCTCAATCCAGAATTCATCAGTGAGAGCTTCTTTCACATTTTTAGGTTCAAATATGGAGACAAAGCAGGAATTTGCTATGACATCATTGGATCTTCTAGTGGTGATTCCTTGTTCAGGGTTTCCAATGACTAGCTCCAAGGGGTGATTCTTTTGGACCCTCACAGATGGTCCTTTGTTCTGAGTGGGTTGATTAGTGGTGTCACCTGTAATATTCTCAATACTCTCTTCTTGTTTATCATCAGATTGTTCTTCTGGATCATGCTCTTCAAGAACAGGACCTGATGTTCCAACATCGTCTTCCACATTGTCAACCTTCTCAGTCTCTACATCATTTACTATCACATTGTAGGATTCCATAACAACCTTTGTTCTCGAGTTGTATACTCTGTATGCTCTGCTGTTGGTGGAGTATCCAAGGAAGATCCCTTCATCACTCTTGGGATCAAGCTTCCTTCTCTGCTCCCTGTCTGCCAGGATATAACAGTTGCTACCAAAGACATGAAAATGTTTGACCGTTGGTTTCCTTTCCCTCCATAGTTCATATAGAGTAACATATGTCCCCTTTCTTATAGTAACCCTGTTGTGTATGTAGCAGGCTGTATTCATAGCTTCAGCCCAGAAATGGTAGGGTAGGGATTTTGCGTGTAACATCACTCTAGCTGATTCCTGAATAGTCATGTTTTTTCTTTCCACCACACCATTTTGTTGAGGAGTTATGGGTGATGAGAACTCATGCTTAATTCCTTCACTAGCACAGTACTCACTGAATTTTTCATTTTCAAACTCTCTTCCATGGTCACTTCTGATTCTCACAATCCCACAGTTCTTTTCTCTTTGAACTTGAGTGGATAGAGTTTTGAAAATGTCAAATGTGTCAGATTTGTCTCTAATAAAATTCACCTAGGTGTATCTGGAAAAATCATCTACTACCACAAAGGCATACCTCTTTCCTCCTAAGCTTTCAACTTGCATAGGTCCCATGAGGTCCATGTGTAGAAGTTCTAGAGTTCTTGATGTTACCTGATGTTCCAACATTGGATGCGACATCCTGGTTTGTTTTCCAATCTGACATTTTCCACAGATACTTCCCTCAGTAATCTTTAGTTTGGGAAGCCCTCTGATGGCCTCAGCAGTAACAGCTTTCTTCATTCCACTTAGGTTTAGATGACCAAGTTTCTGGTGCCACAGTTGAACTTCATCTTCTTTACCAAGTAGACATTTTCCCAGCTGTGCTTCTTCATGAGATACCCACAAGTAGCAATTATCTTTGGATCTGGTACCTCTCATCAGAATTTCTCCTTGATCATTGCTAACAAGACATTCTTCTTTTGTAAAGTTCACCCTCAATCCTTGATCACACAGTTGGCTTATACTGATCAGATTTGCAGTGAGTCCCTTTACAAGCAACACATTTTCTAAGTTAGGCAACTCTTTGTTGACAAGTTTGCCTATCCCCAAAATTTCACCTTTGGCTCCATCCCCAAAAGTTACAGAACTAGAAGCATACCCCTTTAAGTCCTTCAGATATGTCTCTACCCCTGTCATATGTCTAGAACAACCACTATCGAAATACCAGTCTTCTCTGGATGATGCTCTGAGGAATGTATGTGCAATTAGCCCTTTGTTCTCAGCTTTTGGTTGCCACACCTTTCTGACAGATTCCTCTCTAGGAGCAGTTTTTGGCTGTTGCCAATGTCTTGGATATCCATACAGTTTGTAGCAAAAAGGCCTTATGTGGCCCATCATTCCGCAATGATGACAAACCCATTTCCTTGAATGACCATGGTGTCCTGGGGCACGACGAGGCTTAGCCAAAAACCTGGGACCTTGTCAAATCTTAACATTTGGATAGGTTTTAGGATGTGGTGAGGGAGGTTGTAACATCTTTTCCCCAGTGTATGGATTAATTACCTCATCAGCTAGAAGGAATTTGGTGTTTTTGTCCTGTTGATGCTGGTTGAGAGCAGTGTAGTTGTACCCTATAGCATTCATTCTAGTAGTAGGGACACCATCTAAGATTTCCTCAAGTAAGTTAGCTCCACAGTTCAGTTGATTGAATCTTTTCTTCAACTCCTCCATATCTGCATTTGCTTGAGATAGTTCCTTCTCAACTTTCAGTACTTGACCAATTTGGAAATCATTTTCTGTGTGGAGTTGATTTATAGTCTTTTTTTGTTTCTCCAGAATTCTACACACCTCCTTATAGCGAACAAGAAGATCATTGTATAGACCAAGTAATTCCTCATAAGTGTCATTCTCCTCATCATCAGAATGCTCTTCATAAACAACCTCCACATCATCATCTGAATCAGCCACAGAAGCACAAACTCCAGTCATGGCAGATACATGTCTAGCAGATTCCTCTCCTTCTTCAGAATCTTCATCAGACCATGAAACAAACAAACCTTTCTTTTGTTTCTTCAGGAAGGTTGCACATTCAGTTCTGACATGTCCATATCCTTCACATTCGTGACACTGCACTTCTTTCACTGGTCCACTTTTCTCCTCAGGTCTAGTTTTCTTGACATTGTTTTGCTGTTTGTTGATGTCGAATCTAATGTTCTGCCCATTCTGCCTGGCTCTCCTGTCAACACGCCTTAGGACTTTTCCAAATTGTTTTCCAATTAGAGCAATAGCATCAGAAATACTTTCTTCTCCTTCAACAACAGTCTGGGATTCCTCTTCATCATCATTTGAGATAAAAGCAACACTTTTGTTCTTTTTCTCTCCTCGTTCATTAAGGGTCAATTCAAATGTCTGAAGGGATCCAACCAGTTCATCTATCTTCATGTTGGCTATATCCTGAGCTTCCTCAATGGCAGTCACTTTCATGTCAAACCTTTTTGGAAGGGACCTGAGCATCTTTCTGGACAACTTCTCATCAGATACTTTCTCACCCAGAGCCTCAAAGGCATTAGCAATGTCAATTAAATTCATATGAAAGTCCTGAATACTTTCCTCCTTTTTCATCCTCAGATTTTCAAACTTGGTAGTAAGTAATTGAAGTTTTGACATTTTTACCTTAGAGGTACCTTCAAAGCATGTCATCAATATCTCTCAAGCTTCCTTTGCAGACAGACATTTTTTGATGAGCTTGAACATGTTTGTATCCACTCCATTGAAGAGAGCATTTATTGCCTTATTGTTGTTGAGAGCTGCTTCATCTTCTTCCTTTGTCCAATCTGCTTCTAGCTTTAGTTCACCAATAGAGGTACCTTCTTTGGTAACAATCAAAGGGTGATCCCAACCTTTCAAAACAGCCTTCCAAGTCCTGCTGTCAATGGACTTCAGGAATGCAATCATCTTTGGCTTCCAATGATCATAATTGAAACCAGTTGGCATTGGGGGTCTGTTCACGAATCCTCCTTCTGTGTCCATTTTGCCAGTTAAAACTTCCTGAATCTCACCCTAAACAGGCAGGGTGCCTGCTCTGATGCCAATTGAAATAACTGGCACACTAGTACACGATGTTGTACACGATGTTACAACACTTTTACCCGCTTTAATGAACAAATATTGAAAACAGTAAATAGTGCAGAAATAAACAAACACACAGTGATTTGTTAACCCAGTTCGGTGCAAACTGCAACCTACATCTGGGGGATACCAATCCAGGAGGAATTCCACTAATAGCCCTAGTTCAAAGTCTTACAGCAAACTCCTCGTTTACAACTTATCACCTAGCAACTATCCTTATGTCCTTCTACCTAGGAACTCCTAGGTATGAGTTCCCAACTCACTCCTTAAGCTCAACAGTACAGACAGCACTGTTGTTGATTCAATCACTATGATGGAGACACTCTCCTAGACACTAGATCACTCTTACCTAAAGGCTTCGAGCAATACACAATCACTAAGATCCAAACTCCTTGCTTAAAAGCTTTGGAGAGGACACACACACAATAACTATCTCCTTGCTTAAAAGCTTCAGAGACAATTATAGTTTACAACTCAATAAACACACAGTCCTAAGCTTGCATCAAAGAGATACAAGAAAGGCTCACAAAACACAAGCACACACACGAATCCTAATACGACTAGACTCAACAATACGCTTGAACAACTACTTAAATTAGGTTTTCGTCCTTCAATATATAGCTGGTAATATTGGGCTTCAGAAGCTTTGCCCACGAGAGAAACATCCAGCTCACACATAAAATAAAACCATATCTTTGGAGATTTGATATGTTTATAAAATAAGTCTTCACAATAATTCCATAAACAATCTCTGAGCAACAAATCTGTTTAGGAAATAAAACTTCCTTGATGCACAAGCAAAGAACAGATATATAAGAGAAAAGATCTTCTCTAAAAATAAAACCCGCGCGCATTAAATGCTGCCGCCAGCTGGCGCGCTCACGTTAGGTCATGATGTTGTAACATTACATACCACATCCTGCTTAACATAGTTTTACCAAAAATGCAGCCAACATCAAATAGTCAACAAGTTGGATTTTGCCAGGCTACAACTCTAACATCATGGTCCTGTTGCCTAAGTTTCCTGAAGCTTCTTCCATTGATCAATATAGGCCAATTGCTATGGCAAATTTCAAATTCAAAATTATTTCCAAAATCATTGCTGATAGATTGGCCTCTATAATGCCTGATCTCATCTCTGTGGAGCAAAAAGGGTTTATTCATGGTAGGGATATTAAGGATTGTCTTTGCACTGCATCAGAAGCTGCTAACCTTCTTCACAACAAATCTTTTGGTGGTAATGTAGCTCTCAAAATTGACATTACTAAAGCTTTTGATTCTCTTGAATGGAGTTTTCTTTTAAAAGTTCTCAAGCTTTTTGGTTTTAATGCTGTGTTTTGTAATTGGATTCAAGTTATCCTTGAGTAGCTTTTCTTTCTGTCTCTATCAATGGCAAGTCTCATGGTTACTTCAATTGTAGTAGAGGTGTTAGACAAGGAGATCCACTTTCTCCTTTGCTTTTCTGTCTAGCTGAGGATGTTTTAAGCAGAAGTATTTCCAGGCTTGTAGACCAAGGCAACCTGAATTTGATCAAGGGGACTAGGAAAGTTCACGTGCCTTCTCATTCTTTTTATGCTGATGATTTGATGATTTTTTGCAAAGGGAATATGACAGGTTTGAAGGCTCTCAAAGATTTGTTTACTAGATATGCCTTGGAATCTGGTCAGGTGATTAATAATGCTAAATCCACCATTTTCTCTGGTTCAATTACTCCTAGAAGATTGCAAAGTATTGCTGGGTTGCTAAATTTCAAGCTTGGATCTTTGCCTTTCAATTATCTTGGTGTGCCAATTTTTAAGGGGAAACCTAAAGCTTCTCAGCTTCAACCAATTGCTGACAAGATCAATTTGAAGTTATCAGCTTGGAAAGCCTCTTTGCTCTCTATAGATGGTAGAGTTCAATTGATCAAATCAGTCATTCAGAGCATGTTAACATACAATATTTCTTTATACTCTTGGCCGGCTTCTCTCCTCAAAGACTTGGAGAAATGTATTCGGAATTTTATTTGGAGTGGAGATTTAGAAAGGAGGAAGCTAGTCACTATCTCTTGGAAGAAGATTTGTAGACCAATGGCCCAAGGGGGTCTCAACATTCGATCACTGACTTCTCTTAACAAAGCTTCCAACTTAAAGCTTTGTTGGTCTATGCTTAACTCTAAAGCCTCATGGGCTATGCTTCTTAAAGATAGAGTCTTTAAAAAAGGCAGAATGATTCGTCACCATATTTTTTCTTCTATATGGGGTAGCATCAAGGACGAAATGCATGTCATCTTGGACAACTCTGCTTGGCTTGTAGGCAAGGGCGACAACATTAATTTTTGGAAGGATTGTTGGTGCGGGAACCCGCTTGACCAGCTCGGGATTCCTCTTCAATCAAGGCATCTCCTCTCTTCAAAAGTAAGTGATTTTATTGTGAATGGGAATTGGTCTATCCCAACTCAGCTCTCTATCATGTTCCCAACTTTGCAATCTATCGTTTCACAAGTTTGCATTCCAATGGAGGAAACTCATGACAAGCTCATATGGAAGCACACGGATGATGGTGATTTGTCCCTCAAACAGGCATATGATTTCATATTGCCTCAAGTTCAGGAGCTGCATTGGGCTAAACTTGTATGGAATGCTGACATACCTCCCTCTAGGTCCTTGCTGGCGTGGAGACTGATGCACGAAAAATTGCCAACGGATGAAAACTTGATGACACGGGGCTGTGCCGTTACATCAATGTGTAATTTTTGTTGCAATCATGTCGAAACCTCCTTTCATATCTTTTTCGAATGTCAGTTTGCTATCAAGTTGTGGTCTTGGTTAGCCGGTTGCTTGAGCTCCACGCTTCAGTTTACCTCAATGGAGGATATATGGAAATTGTGCGATCTTCATTGGTCCCCCCAAAGCAAGATTACACTTGCTGCTGCAATTGTCAACCTGATACATACGATTTGGGTGGTGAGAAATAACGGCCATCTCCATGATCATGGTCAACACGGCCTTGTCTGGTAATCACACAAGCAAAGTGTCGTCTAACTCCATCAAAGACTTTCAATTCCTTAAGCACTTCAGAATTTCAATCCATCATCCAAAGGCAACTACTCTTAGAGAGGTTTATTGGCATCCTCCTTTAATAAATTGGTTGAAGTGCAACACTGACGGTGCATCTTGTGGAAATCCGGGCAACGCCGCTTGTGGAGGTATTTTTCGAAACTCAGCAGCTGAATTTGTCTATGGTTTTGCGGAGCCTTTGGGGGAATCTACAGCCTACATTGCTGAGTTGAGTGGAGTCATTAGAGCTATTGAAATTGCCTATCAAAATCAATGGAATAATTTGTGGATCGAAACAGATTCTTCTTGTGTTGTTGCAACATTTCAGGATTGAAACAAGCCGGTAGCGTGGTGTTTACGAAACAGGTGGCAAAATGCTTTGTTCATGACCAGTCAAATGAATTTCATGGTGACTCATATCTATAGGGAGGGGAATCAAGTTGCGGATTCATTGGCTAATCACGGTTTATCTCTTTCTTCCATTGTTTTTTGGAATACTATTCCAATGTTTGTTAGGGATTGCTTTTATAAAAATAAACTTGGTACTCCGAGTTTTAGAATATGTAATTCCTAGTTGGGGTTTGGCCTAGTCCCCCCTTTTTTGTATCTCTTCATTTATGAATAAATTTTGGGGTGGTTAGCTCTTTGCTCTCCACCTTTTTGATTTAAAAAAAAAAATCTATATTAATTTCTCACATATATAAATGTATTATTATAAACTAGAATTGAAATATGATAATATATATAGTCAAATTCTCTAAAATGTCATGTTAAATATCGAAAGGACATTAGTTTATTAGTTCGTAAGTATTTTTAAAAATAAATATAATTATTTATTTAAATATCTTCATGTGAAGAAGACTTTTAAACAGTCTAACATGCCACATTAAGCTTTCAAAAGGTCAGACTCAGGCCTAAAAGATAAGCCTATGATAGGCCACATGCCAGGCTCAGGCCTTTGATTTTTTGACAGGCCAGACTCAGGCTTGGCAAAGCCTAGCTCGGTCTAGCCTATTCCCACCTCTATTTAAGGGTACCATTTGTCAATTACTCTTATCTTTTTCAATAAAACTATTTTTTTTTTTGAACAAACGAAAATGGATCATATATATATACCAAGAGAAAACAAGCAGACCCCTCAGCACAAGACGTGCATAGGAGCTCTACAAAGGTTTACACAAAGGTCCAAATAAACAACATGAAAAAGATGAGCAAAATAAAAATACAACTAGTCGATGCCCAAACAAGGCAACGGGCTCGACCACCAGTAATGATAGTTGGTAGCTAAAGTAACATCTGTCGTGCGCAGCCACCGATAGGAGAAGAGCTTGACTTTATCCAGAAGCTGCTGTACCGAGTTCGCCGAGTTTTTGAAGGCCCGAAGATTTCTCTCATTCCACATTACCCATACACAGGTGAGCCAGATGAGCTGGAGGAAGGAACGCCGAGATCGGAGGCCACCAGCTGAGTAAGTGAACTGCAAGAAGTGATCTGTGAGGCTATCAGCATCCGCCGCCGAGAAACCAATCCATGATCGAACTAAGGCCCAAAGAGATCTAAAAGTGCTGCATGATAGAAACAAGTGCTGCGCCGTCTCAATACTACCACAGCCTGCCACACAATAGTGTAGATCTGGTGCGAGAATGCCGCGAGATACTAGGTTTGCCTTTGTGGGCAGCCGATCACGCAGGAGGCGCCAAGCAAAAATGGACACCTTCAAGGGAACATGTCTGTGCCATATAAGATCCTCAGCCTCCCCGATGATCGTATCCTGTGAAGTCAATACCTGGTACGCGTCCCGAACTGAGTAGCCCAAGATAGGATCATACCGCCACTGCCACCTGTCAGAAGACCCAGCCTGCAAAGTCACAGTGAGAAGTAAAGCCTGACACTCCCCTAAAAGCTCCTCCTCCCACGCCCACAACTGTCTCCTCCACACCCACGCTTCCCCCTGCCTCCCATCCTGCGCTACACATCTCCGCAACCGTGCACGACTTGGACACCGCTAGATCAAACAGGCGCCCAAATCTCTCGCACAATGGCCTCCCTCCCACCCAGGGGTCAGTCCAGAAAAAGGTAGTTGTCCCATCCCCCACCTTCCTCGCCACACCCTCCCCAAACCACCTGTCCCTAACCCCGCCTACGCCATCTCTGATCCTCACAATCTCCCTCCACCAAGCTGACCCCATCCTCCCTCCCTCCCTCAACCTGCCATGCTCTACTCCGTAACGAGCCTCCAGTACTCTAAACCAAAGGCCTCCACGATCCACCAACATCCTCCAACACCATTTGCCCAACAGGGCAATGTTGAACTCCTTAATCTGCCTAACCCCCAAACCTCCATACTCCTTACGTAAGCATACAGTTTTCCAATTAATCCAAGAGGTTTTCCTAGAGTCCTCACATCCCCCCCAAAAGAAGTGAATCAGAAGAGATTCTATAGCCGAGATAATACCAGAGGGTGCTTTGAAGAAGGAAAGTGCATAGACAGGTAGCGAAGTCAGGACAGATTTTAGAAGAACCAGGCGACCGCCAAAAGATAGAAAACGACTCCCCCATCCCGACAACCTACTCCTAATACGCGCCAAAACCTGTTCCCAAAAACCCAAACGCCTCGGATCTCCGCCGATAGGTAGGCCCAGATAGAGGAAAGGAATTCCTCCCACCCTACAACGCAGTGCAGAAGCAGCCTCACGTAACCACGAATCCGAGATATTTACCCCAACCAGCATACTCTTGTTAAAATTCACTTTCAAACCAGACATAAGCTCGAACAAGAGGAGCACCGCACGCAACGCCCGAACGTTCGCCCAACTCTTGGTCCCCAAAAGCAGTGTGTCATCGGCGAACTGCAGATGAGACACACTCACAGTTTCCTGCCCACCCACACGATAGCCCTCAAAACGATTCCCCTCAACCATGGCATGCATCAACACATTCAAGCCCTCTGCGGCTAAGAGGAACAAGAAAGGGGAAAGAGGGTCCCCCTGTCGTAACCCGCGTTCCAAGGGGAACTCATCAGTAGGGCTTCCATTGACCAAGACAGAAGCAGTAGCTGTGGAGACACATTCCCGAATTCATTTCCTCCACAGGGACGGGAAACCCATCTTGCCCATAACCGCATCCAGGTAGCCCCAGTCTACCGAGTCGTAGGCTTTTTCAAAATCCACCTTGAATAACAGCAACTCCTTCTTTGATCTACGCGCCTCATCCACCACCTCATTTGCAATGAGAATACTATCAAGGATTTGCCTATCCTTCACAAAAGCGGTTTGCGTCTCGGAGATAACACTGCCGATGACCCTCCGCAGTCTGTTGGCAAGAAGTTTGGCCAGAATCTTATAGAGGCTTCCCACCAGCGATATGGGTCGAAAATCATTCAATCTCTGAGGGCTATCCACCTTCGGTATAAGAGCGATAAAAGTGGAATTAAGCCCCTTTGTTAACTTACCATTACGGTGGAACTCGGAAATAAACCGCATGACATCCCCCTTCATGTCCTCCCAGAAGTCCTTTATAAAACCAAAAGTCACCCCATCTGGTCCAGGGCTCTTGAAGCTATCACAATCCCAAACTGCGGCCTTCACCTTTGACTCCGAAAAAGGTTTGGTCAACCCGCTTCCTTCAGCCCCAGACAGCGTGCGGAACCTAAGATTCTCCACCCCAGGCCGTATCACATCTCTCGCCTTGAAGTGGGTCGCAAAATGAGCGTACGCGGCCTGCCGAACGGGCTGCACCCCTTCCAGGGTCACGCCGTCCACCTGAATCGAAGAAATGGCATTGCCACGCCGTCGACTGGCTAACAAGGAATGGAAATACTTGGAGTTAGCATCTCCCTCCTTCAGCCATTTCGAGCGAGACTGCTGCCAGTTAATGCTGGCTTGACGCTGCGACAATGAATGAATGTCCGACGTAACCCCATGCATCTCCTCAAGCTCTGCCTCCGACAGAGTGTCCCCTTCCCCCTTTAAGTCAAGCGCTGACAACCGACCTTTAAGGGAGTCAATCCTACTTGATAAATTTTGAGCATGAGCCACGTGCCACTCCTTCAGCGCAGCTTTCATCAACTTTAGTTTTTCTTTCAAGACGAAGCCGCCCCATCCAACAACATCCAGAGAACCCCACTTCTCCTTGACAAAAAGACTATACCCAGGGACATCCCTCCAACACTTCAGCATCCTCAATGGTCGTGGTCCCCAATTTGCCTCATCTGAAACCAAGACCAGAGCACAGTGATCCGACAAACCCCTCAACTGCGCAGACTGCATGCAATTAGGCCAGGCCAAGCACCACTCTTCAGAAAGCAGGAACCTATCTAGTCGGCTCATCGCAAGACCATCCCCTCTGTACCAGGTAAACTTACGGCCACACAGCGGGAGATCAACCAGGAAGTTCTCATCAACAAAGCGATTAAAAGCTATATGATCAGAGGGACGTTGACTGTTACTTGTGGAGCGTCTCTCCTCGAAGCTCCGCACCGCATTAAAATCCCCACAAACACAAACCCGCATCCCACTCAGCACCTGCAACCGTGCGGACAACGAGTCCCACAACCGCTGCTTAGCCCCAGCCTCACACGGTGCATACACGTTTCCCACCCAAAATTCTTCTCCAGTCTGTAACAACCGTCTATGACACCACAAGACATGATCACGACTGAGAGACGACCACATCTCCACTTCCGTTGTGTCCCAAATAGTAAGTAAACCACCCGATGCCCCGCAAGAGGGGCGAAATGAAAAGCCAAAAGGCGAGCTTCCCCACACCGCAGTACACAGAGAAACATCACATGCCTGTAACTTAGTCTCCTGCAAGCAAACAACAAGCGGGTTTTTCTCCCGAACCAACTTTCGGACCTCGTTCCGCTTGTCAACCCTACCGAGACCCCTAACATTCCAAGAAACAATCCGCATCACGCCCACCCTCCCCCAAAAAGCGAGACAAACACAAAAGCCTATCTAGGCTGCTCCTGCAGGGTCGCCTCACCCTGCATCACACCCATGGAATCCCGTTTGCCAGTCCCCGGCTTAGAGAGCGCACTAAACATATTAGACGTAACACCCTTAAAAGTTGCTCCAACAAAATTCCCCACCTCCATCACGTCATCTTCCACCACATGATCACGGCCCTGCATAGCTACCCAGTGTTTCCAGTCATTATTAACGGACGAGGACGAGTGTCCGTCTTCAGCAGAAGCCCGGGAGCCGGTCTCACGAGACCGACTGGCTGCCCCCCTAGGTCTACGTTTCCTTGCATTCTTCTGCAAGATTTGCAACACCTCCCGGCGATCTTTAATAGGGAGGCGAGCAATCCTTTTAAGGCTACAGATTGAATGTTGAAGGAAACTCCCCGCTTTTGTCTTCGGCTGATCCCGAACCGCCTTCTTATGCGGATCCCCCACAACACCGCTCCCATGCGCCGGCCGTCTCTTCGACGAAAAAAGAACCCCTGCAGCTCCAATCTTATGTGCATCCAACCACTCCAAACTCCACGGACCCGACACACCTGAACGATCAGCAGGTGGACACGACTTTGTACGCTGACACTGAGCCTTGGTCATGCCAACCTTCGCCATCATCTGTGGACTAGCCGGGGCTCTGCCGGCTCCACCTAACTGTCCTGGCCCCGGAGAGATTAACGGCATCGCTGTCTCCGCCACGCGGTTCCTGCTGACATCCGCAACTTCCTGTCTTGATACTACAGGCTCAAGGACAGGTGTAGGCTTGCCAAGATCTCGTTCCCTCGGCCGCCCTGCTACCTCATCAGACTGGGACCCAACAGATATCTTGACTGGCTGCGCGTCATCGTCCTGTGCGTGTGTCTCATCTGACACCGCCTTCGCAATCTGGTCAATTAACATGTCAACTTGATTGCATGCATCCGGGTCACAATGAAAAGCATTTTCCGCTGCAGGAGACACCTTTGACACATTATCATCCTCAAGCAGGCATGCATCATCTCCCAACTCGTAGCCCCACTCCTCCACAATCTGGACCACCACCAGAGACCCATCCACCATCAGATTCTCCACTTTCTTTATGACCGCCATTGCTGTTGTTGCTATCAGAACCCGCGCGTAATCCAGTCTATCCTTTGCCGCAGTATAGTTATCCGCACGCAGAAATCTACCACAGTCCATAACACATAGCTTGAAAAAATTACAATTCCAAGCATGCAATGAGATACCATAGATGCGTACCCACGCTCCCCGCTGAAACGGAATCACTGCCGGCTCCCAGCGCACCCAGTGTGTAAAACACATAGAGAAGAAGTCCTTCGCACCATCTAAAACAGCCATCACCTCTGTCTCGTCTACGTTCCAAACAAGAACTCTAGCACCCCCCAAGTGGATGAGGTCCAGTCCGTTGAAGCCGGCGTCCTCCAGTCTACGGCGCACCACCGATCCTGCCTCCCCGTTAGCAATCGTAGCTACCACACCGCACCGAGCCCAGGCCACATCATCAGGAGCCGCTTTGTAACTACGAACATAAACTCTAGAAACTTTACCCTCACCGGTAACATGATCCTCGGACTTCATATCCTTCTGCTTCTGAGTACCATGTTCATCCATCTTACCGTGTCCGTTTGCCGTAACTGCGAGGTTCTCACACTGTTGCTTCGCTTCCACCCGTGGTTTCCCAGCATTAAAACTTAAACTCTGATCCTTGGGCTTATCCACAGCTTTCTCAGCACCTAACACCCCCGCCTCCCTATCGTCCACAATAGTTTCGTCGGCGAGAGCATTGTTACGGTCAAACCTAGCCACCCGTGCTCGAACACGATAATCGCCAAAACACACCGCATTCAACGCTTTAGCTAACTTATTGATGTCTCTAACATTAGAAAATCTAACGAAACCATAAGGTTGGCCTTGCTTGTTACGTTTCCTAGCTACGTATACGTCTTCTAACATTCCACAAACTTCGAACCCTTTACGAAGATAAAAATGCGGTAATTGAACCGGGAAGTTTGTGAAATAAAAAGATACGTACCGTTGTCGAACAACACTGTTACTCATCATCCTGCCGGCTGCATGAGCTGTCTCCCCATCACCATAACTAGGAAACACGCGTGGCTTCTCATCCCTCCACCGGTGCTGATTCACGTGCAAGTCGTTTCGCCCACCAACAACAACATCGTTCCACCGCCTATAATTCATCGCGCGTACTGCAGGTTGGGAATAGGAATCAAAATCGCGTGGAAAGGGTTGCTGCGACTCACGTCGATCACGGTTATGGGATTGGTACAACCTAGCACGTCGATCACGAGGGAAGAGATTGTTACAGGTTCGACGATCAGAGGAGTAAGATCGCTGAGTCAAGGGAGTGATATCCCTTCTGGAACGGATTCCATGTCTCATAGGATCAAAACCAGATACGCTTTGTCTATGCACTTTCCGACGTCGCCGCCGAACCTCGGTCCATTCTCCATCATCCCACCCCATCTGTGGCACCCTGCCGAAGGCCCTACCCCCCCGTGAATCACGACCGATCGACCATGATTGCCGCCACGAGTACCCTAGGTGAGCCCTAGAACCACCGCCTCTCTCTCTCTCTACCTCTCATTTCCACACGTTAGCACAATAATAAAAGCTTCAATAAAACTAATTAATGTTATATATTTGGAAAACTATTTTTTTTGGTACATAACATATTAATTTTTTTTTTGTACATAATATATTAAGGGTTTGTTTTGCAAGACCAAAAAACTGACTTATAGCTTATATCTTATAGGTTATAAGCTAAAAGATATGTTTGGTAACAGTCTTTTCATCACTAGCTTATAGCTTAATTTATTGACTTATAACTTATTTTCCAGACTCTATTTCAAGTAGCTTATGAGCTTATAGCTTATAGTTTATCATTTTTTCTTCCAATTTTACCCTTATAAATTTATCTTAAATTCATTTTATCCTTTGAAATTTATTATTACAATTTAAAACAAAATAAGTATGTTTTGTACCTATAAAAGAACACTGTCATAACGACCATTTCACCATGAGCTTATAGCATATTTTACGAGTTTATAATAGAATAAAAAATATATATTAAATTAATAAAATGAGATATTTAGTATAATGTGACTTTCTCTTATCTGTGTTTCATCTCTCGGCCTTCACTATTTTTACGTTCAATTTTCAGATTTTTTTCCACCTTTGTTATTGTACATATGTACACTTTGACGAGAAATATATATTACATTAAAATAAAATTTTGGCATATAAAAATTAATTTAACAATAACATATAATTAATTTAATAACTATATATAAATTAAAAGATGATTTTGGTGAAAGAGGATAGAATATGGTGTAGACATTTTATTATAGGCTATTATAAACTTTTATAATCTAAAGATGGAAATTAATCTCCCACCATGAGAGACCTACGTGGCTTTTCCATACTAGATTTGGCCATGCACAAAGTACTAAAATAAGTCAAATGTTTATAATAGTTCTGAAACTGGATTTGGTACTTTGTTTGTATGAGAAAGTCTTACCTAGACACAAATATTTAGGCACTAAATTTAGGCACACACACATAAATTGGAAAAAATAAAAGAAAATTAAATTTGTCACATTAATCAATATCATTTTAATATTATTTTTTTAATTTTTTTAACATTTGTGAAAGTGCCTAAGAAATAAATATTTGGGTCTGTGCCATGCTAGTGATATTGTCGCATTGTTGTTGTGAGAAGCATCAATTCGCAATTTAAATTCGACACATTGTTTTGATGTGAAAACAAACATAATGAGCACAAGTTCAAATAAAATATAGTCATGCACATTTACATAATTAAAATATAGTCATGCTAAACAGTGTCATTGAAACAAACAAATCTAAAAAGAAAAATAAAGTAAAAGTTAATGTTAAAAAGATGATTTTCTACAATTTCGATGCATTGAATGCACAAATTACAAAAAAAAAAAAATTTATTAGTAAGCTTAACTAGTGCCCCAATTAGGGTTGGGAACAGGCCAGGCCAGGTCAGACTTTGACAGGCTTGAGCTTGGCCTACGAATTTTTTTTAAGCCTAAGCCTGGCCTATGGCCTATCAAATTCAATTTTTTTAGTCTGGCCTGGGCCTGCTAAAAGCCTGGCCTGACCTTGTAGCCTGTTTATGAGCCTGTGTTACATAAAACCCTCTATATAGTCTTTTTAAATATATAGGCTAATTAAACATGCCTTAAAGCCTATTTCACATTTAAATTTTTATAATTTCTACAACATTAAGAAAAAGCTAATAAAATGATTAGCACAAGAATTAAAAGCTAATAAAATAACAAATACGATTACGACAAAGTCTAATAAGTATGCCATAATACAAATTTTTTGTTAAACACTAATGTTAATCGGTGTAGTTAGCAACAACCAAAATATACACTATAATTTGTCTTTGTAAAAAAATAAATATATTTTGTCTAATAAATATATTGTAATTATATAAATAATATTTATTTTTTATACAAACAAGGTGATATAAATAATAATTATTAAATATAAACAGGCCGGCCTATCAGACTTCACAGACTTTTTTAAAAGCCTAAGCCTGACATATTTATATAAACAGGCTTTTTTCAAGGTCTGAGCCTGACATTTTTAATAAACAGGCAGGCCAGGCTAGGCCTAAGACAGGCCAGGCCGAAGGCCCCTGGAGGCCGCCTGACCTATTCCCAACCCTAGCCCCAATAACACTATTTAACATTTTCCTTAAAATATATAGGGGGTCGTGGTTTGAACTTCGGATATCCTATTTATTTATCTTAAGAGTGAAATTTTTACCCACTAAACTACTCGATTCTCAATCAACCAAAGGGTGACATTTTGGCACTAACTTTTATTTTTACCATGAATACTAAATACAAACAGCTATTAATTATTATCTCCGTTCTTTTTATAAGAAACAATTTAATATATCTAATTTATATTTTACATAAAATATATCAATTATTTGATGAAAATTTAAAAAATAATTCTTTCATAATACCTCAGAACAATGAATTATTTCATATCACAAGGTGGCGAATAAAGAAGTGGCAATTAGCCGTCTTAGGAAAAGTGATGCCTTTGCTCATAAATAAAAGTTATGCTTTTTTTCCTTCACAAAAAGTCATTCGTCTATGGTGGAATATATAAATTATAGAAACAAATTATTATTAGAATAATTCAACCCCCTTACAAATTAATTACTAGTATATAATTATATATACTCATCTCATCGGGCTGTAAAGCAGTTCTCAATTTGATACGTTGTCCTCTAAAGTTCTTTTGGTGTCATTCTCTTGTAATTTAGGTCTTTTTATTTTGTGATTTTTATGACTTAATTACTCTTGTTTTCTTAATTTATATTTTATTATGGTTTCTTAAATAATAAATGTTCTACAATTAGGTCCCTTAGGCTCCGTTTGGATTGATGGAATATAATGGAATATAGCGGAGCGGAATAGAGTGAAGTGGAATGAGATGGAGCGGAATGAAATAAATATTTCATTCCATTGTTTGGATATTTTAAGAAAGAGAAGAACAAAATTGAATGTATGAGGTGGATGAGATGAAATTTATTCCATTTTATTTCATCTCACTCCGCTCCATTCTATTATTTTTATTCAAATCCAAACAATGAAACATTATTTTATTCCATTCCACTCCATTCCGTTATATTCCATCAATCCAAACAGAGCCTTAGTTAGTTTTCATTCCGCTTATAGGTCCCTTATTTTTTGCTTAAAAAATATTGTATATATTTTTAAAAATAATAAAAATGCCAAATGATGTTTTTATTATTTCAAGAAATGCATCATTTAATTAGTTGTTTTTCTCTATCACAAAGTTCACTTTAAGTGTTTCCATTTTTTTTTTCTTTTAAATAGTTTAGTGGCTAAAAATTTCATCCTTAAGGTAAATAAGTGAAATGGCCGGAATTCGAACATTGACCCACTATATATTTTTAATGCAATATGCCCTATCAATTGGATTAAACTCATTATACGTATTTTCATCTCTCTTTAATTATTATCAAGTTAATTAAAATGAACACATCTATTTTTTGGAAATAAAATATGTCTTTACAAAGTAAAGAGTCTTACATGTGATGAAAAATTTCCTAATATCGTGAAATTTTTACTCTAAATTGAAAAGAAAGAGAGCAAACAGGATAAAAGAAAACAGGTCAATGATATATGCCGGTTTCTCCCTTTGTTGTTTAGTAGTATCATTTTCCACTTTTTAAATGAAATTATTTCCTTCTTTTAGAACGTGGTGGGTATATGTAGTATATTGTTTATCAAATACAAGCCTTTAAAAAAGTCCTAGGAAATTGACTGTTCTTATATTATATGTAATGTAACGCTTTTTCATCTCCTAAAAAAACATGTTTTATCATAGGAATAATATCCCAATTCTTAATTCATAAGTGCATGTTTAATAATCACGATGAGTTGACAAAATTCCAGTGTTATTATAATTTATTTATTTTTTTCCTTTCACCATTAATTTAATCTTATTTAGGGGTTAGTTCTGACAAGTGTTACTATAATTTTATTGAAACTTTAAAATATAATGTTTTTTTAATACAAAAATATGCTATAATTAATACATTTATGTATTCTTCTTTCGTTTTTTTGGTCTAACATTTTTTGTATTTCTTGTTGGAGCTTAAAAATATTACACATCCAATATGTATTAATGTATTCTAATTAATTTCTATGACCATTAGGGTTGGGAATAGGCTAGACCGAGTTAGGCTTTGCCAAACCTGAGTCTGGCCTGCCAAAAAAATGAAGGCCTAAGCCTGGTCTGTGGCCCGTCATAGGCTTATTTTTTAGACCTGGGCCTGACCTTTTGAAAGTCTGACATGGCCTATTAGCCTGTTTAAAAGCTTATTTCACATGAATATATTTAAATAAATAATTATATTTATTTTTAAATATACTAATGAACTAATAAATCAATGATATTAAACATCCTTTTGATATTTAACATAATATTATAGAGAATTTGACTATATATGACATCGTATTTCAATTTTAGTTTATAACAATACATTTATATATGTGAAGAGTTAATGTAGATTAATAAACTTAAACTATAAAAAAATTTAATAGATTTATAATTTAATCAAAGTACAAATTTTAATATATAATAATAATAAATGTAAACATATTATCATATTTACTTAAATAGGCCGGCCTAGTATGCCTAAAAGGCTTTTTTTATGGCCTGAAGCCTGGTCTTTCAGCTAAATAGGCTTTTAGCAAAGCCTTGGCCAATTGGGCTTGGGCTGGCCCTGCTTGGCCTGAGCCTATGTAGGCTAGGCCGTAGGCCCCTATAGGCCGGTCTGGCCTATTCCCAACCCTAATGACCATAGTTTAGTTAGTAGGAAAAAAGTCAATTTATTTATTTTTTTCAACTAAAAGAAGTGAATTTATAGTTACCAGACTATTTAACAAAAAATATATTTTAATTATTTATAATCATCAGATTATTTGACCAAATTTTTTTTAAAAAAATGATTTTAATTATTATACTTAACACGGTAAAAGAAAATGTATATATAAACATTTAATTATACCTACGGTATGTAGATATTCTTCATATATTTTTAATAAAAATTTATTTTTTTGAAAAGGAAAAAATGAAATATATAACCACTGAAATAAATAGTCCCCTCAGCACAAGATGTGCCAAGGAAGACTACCATAGTTTACAAGAGGATCTAAAAATAACAGGATAATACAATAATCAGTCGATTCCCAAACAAATCAAGGGACTCGACCACCAACAATGAATGTTAGAAGCTAGAGAAAAATTAGTCGCCTTCAACCACCGGTATGCAAACATCTTGACTTTGTCAAATAGCTGATACACAGAGGTTTCTGAATGGATGAAAACGCGACGGTTTCTCTCGGTCCACACAACCCAAACACAAGCAAGCCACACAAGTTGCAAAAAGGACCGTCGGGCCCTGAGGCCGCCTGCTGAATAAGTGAACTGAACAAAATGATCTGAGAATAACTGATATGTTGTGTGCATCCGCCGTCAAAAAACCAATTCAAGCTCGAACTAGTGGCCATAGAGAACCGAAGGTGCCGCAGGAGAGGAACAAATGTTGGGCTGACTCAGCACCACCACAACATGTCACGCACTGGTCAAGATTTAGAGAAAGGATGACCCGAGCAACCAAATTTGTCTTCGTCGGTAACCAATCACGTAGGAGATGTCATGCTAAGATAGACACCTTCAAGGGGACCTGCTTGTGCCATAGGAGGTCTTCAGTCGCCTCTAAAGTAATTGGTTCATGAGAAGTTAGTATCTGATAAGCATCACAGACAGAATAACCGGTACCTTGATCCGGCCGCCATTGCCACCTGTCAGGAGACTCAACCTGCATAGTCACAGGTAGAAGTAAGGTCTAACACTCCCCTAACATCTCCTCCTCCGACCCCAACAACTGACGCCTTCACACTCAAGCCTCCTACCCTAATGAGTACATCTTCGCTACTGTGCTCGACTTGGTCTCCGTCAAATCGAACAAACGCCAAAACCTCTCACACAAAGGGATCCCCACCTTCCTCGTCACACTCTCCCCAGTCGTCCCTAAGTCCTCCTACACCATCCCGGATCCTCACTATATCCCTCTACCACGCTGGCCCCATCCTCCCTCCCTCAGCCTACCCCGCTCCAACCCATAACGGGCAGCTAACACTCGAAACCACAAGCCCTCTCTGTCCACCAACACCACTTGCCTAATAGGGCAATGTTAAACTCCCTAATCTGCCTCCCTCCATACTCCTTACGTAAGCAAATCGTTTTCCAATTTAATAGAGATAAAACCTGAGGGAACTTTGAAAAAAGAAAAAGTGTAGATAGGTAGAGAAGTCAAGAAAAAAAAATGACACTACGATGAAATATAATTGAAAGCATGTATAAAATAATATACATCATCAACACATTCCACTTTTTTAACAAGATCAACACATGCAATTTTGTTTTTTGACATTTGACAATAGAACAACACTATGTATACTCATTGAGATATTATTGTTTGGGTACAAGCTTAAATACAAAATTTTTAAAAAATTAATAAAAAAATAATGAAATGATGTGAAATTGTAACTTAATTATTTTATATTTATTTTTTTTCAATTATATGTGTGTCCACATATTGTTTATTTGGATTTGTGCCTACGTTAAAATTCCTCGTGCTTGTTTCATAAGTCATAGCTCAACTGGCAAAATATGTCGAAATTGTTAGGCCGGACGTCGTGACCCGGACTCGAACCCGGAATCTCACAATTATGTGAATTTAATTTTCAGTGGATTACCACATTAACTAAAAAAAAAAAATCTCGTACTTATAACTCTTTTAATATTTATATAGATAGTTTGTACAAAAACAAAATATTTATATAGACAGCATTTGCTTATAAACAAAATTATTCAAAACCTAAGATAAATTAAACGATGTTGATATTTTATAAGATAAATGTTATTCTAAATTGTGGATTTATTTTGCATTGTTTTCATTATTGTATTCACCGTTAAATTTAAGGTATTTGATTTAAGTAAAATGTGATATTTATAATCTCCAACTAGTTTTGAGACCCGTGCATTCGCCCGGGTCTATTGACTTTTATTTATAAATTATTATTAAATTATAAATGATGTTATTCTGTTATTTTTTGTAAAATATATTAAATTAAGTCCTTTTTTTATTAAAGTAATTGTCTCGTGTATGATTTTGGTGTAATAAATTATAATTAATAATAAAAAATATTTACTATTCAATGTCTTTTTTTTTTATTAAAGCAATTGTTTCGTGTATGATTAATCTTTTTTATTAAAGCAATTGTCCCGTGTATGATTACAATTTTTTATTAAAGCAATTGTCCCGTGTATGATTAAATTTTTTTCAATAAAGCAATTGTCCCATGTATGATTAATTTTTTTTTATTAAACCAATTGTCCCGTTTATGATTAATTTTTTTCATTAAAGAAATTGTCCCGTGTATGAATAAATTTTTTTTATTAAAGCAATTATCCCGTGTATGATTAAAATTTTTATATTAAAGCAATTATCCCGTGTATGATTAATTTTATTTTATTAAAGCAATTGTCCTGTGTATTATTAAAAAAAATTATTTAAAGAATTTTCTCGTGTATGATTTTTTATATATTAGTGATCAACACTTTCTTTTTTTTGACAAAATTATTGATCAACATTTGTCCCGTGATGTTTTAAGTATAATGACAAATATTTACCCTGTAATTATTATAATATATATTCATCAATAATGCACTTCTTTTGGATTTTTTATATAAGAGTAAACAAAAATAGAGTAAATTTTTTTATAATAAAAATAGAGTAGAATTCAACTATTATATAATAATATATTAAATTAAAAAATATAATTTTTTTTACGAAATAGAATATTTGAAATATTTTTAAGTATTGATGAGGACAAATTAGAATTTTTAGTAGTAATAACTTTTAATATATTGGGCATGTTTGAATTTGGCTTATTTTTAAGCTTATGAAAATAATTTATGGTTATAATTTATAAATAAACTTTTATGTTAATTCATAAGTTTTTTTTACGCGTATTAATTTTATAAGTTTTCACTAACAAAAATTACATCTTTATAAATAGTTTTCATGAACTATCTTAAAAAACTTATAATAATACATAAAAATTATTTATTTGCATAAGTTATTTCACATAAACTCATAAATAAGTCAAACAAAACGGGTCGATTGTGTTTTTGTTTCTATTTTTCCTATTCTTTTATTTTTAGCTCATAAATAAGTATCTTCTTTTATTAGGTAATTCTATTTTTATTTTTTATATATAAGTTTTTATATGTTAGATTGAGTTACTATTTTACTTACTATTGTTGAAGCGTATCTTTTATAGTGATTTTTGTTTATATTTTTATGCGTAAATTTATTTTAATTAAATTTTTATGGGAAAATTTATTTGATGCTTATCTTCTTTTTTTCCTATTTTTGTTTTGTGTTTTTTCGTTAGAGATGTGGTTCTGATGCTATTTTTATGGGAAAGTTTCTTTTATGCTTATCTCTCTTTCCTATTTTTATGGCTTGTTTAGAGTTAAAATTACACTTAAGGGCGTAAAACTTGGAACACAGTTAAAAGTAATAAGGACAAACTTGTATTTTTAATAGTAGTTTCTTTTAATATATTGTAAGTAGATATTGCTATATGTTAGGATGTCAAAAAAAAAAAGGATGTCATGTATGACCAATTGTGATTTGTGATTGACACTAATAGTTACAACTTCCATCATTCTAGTCTAAAATTTTACATTTGAAAGTTTAAATATAAAATTCAAGTGAATTCTTCAGTATAGATATTATATAAATATGTATCGGTATATTTGTTGATGTAGATGATTATGATTGATTTACAAATAGTATTTATTAATTTTTTTTTATATTAAATATTATTTGTGGACAAATCACAATCATTTACCTAAACCGTGTACCGGTACATATATATATATATAGGATGCATGTGTAATGAAATGTTCACCTAAAATTTATTGTAAATCATCAATAATGCTGGTGGTTCTCTCTTATTTTGTATAGGATGTGTCTCTCTTAGGGTGCGTTTATTTAGGATTTTAAAAAAGTGATTTTTTTAATTAAAAATTTAAAGATTTTTGTGTAGAAATTTTGAAGAAAATCTAAAGCTACTTTGTGTTAATTTGTTTACAATCATAAAAATCTTTTTTTTTTTAAAAAATAGAAAGTTCCTACATTTAGATTCTTTAGTTTTTAAAAAATTAGATTCTTGAAAAGCTATTAGAAATTATTTTTGGGGTTAAAAATGAATATTATTATTTTTAAAAAATAATTTTTTTAAAAAATCTATAACAAACATTATCAAAATTATAAAATGGAGAATTGTTCATGTCTAATCTCTTTTGCCAAGTAATTAAGTGGCATCATGTACATGTCTTAAGTGTAAACAAATAGAGAATTGTAGGTTTTGAATCGGTGTATACTTTAAATAAACAATTTATTATTCTCAACATTATCTTTTTGTCCATCACAATTGTATTAGTGTTAATTTGGTGCTATTTTTTTTTACATTGACAAAATGGCAAAGCCAATCTAAATTCACACACATAAGTGAGGGAGCCTAGGTTCGAATCCCGGTCATAGCGTCTGGCCTAACAATTTCGGTAATATTTTGTAAAAGTACTAAATGTGTATAAATACTTAAATTGAATGACGTTTTAAGATTTCACGTTCCTCGGAGATTCCGTTGAATTTTTTTCCTTTTCGCTGCTTAAAGTTATGAAATGGGTGAAAACATCTGCTACTTAAGTAGTTGACTATACCAATGTTTATAAGGAAACAAACCATCTTATCCCCTAATTCTGTCAGTTTCAAAAAGCGCTAAAACTTTTCAAAAACCATTCCAAAACCCCAAATTGCATTTAACTTCAAATCTACTCATTTCTTCGCATTTGTGGTATAAATTTATTCAACAACAACTTCAACGACGAAGTTAGTACATAAACCAATTTAGTGGCTCCCACCCGTTTCAGTTAGTTATATTGTTCCCAATATGACTACAAAAAGTCTCCCCTTGATAACCATATTGTTTGTAATCATGATGACGAAAGAATATCGGTGGGAGCAATATGAGTAATGATGACGGACTATGTGGCCATTTAAATACAAAATGACAAAAACTAAACTAAATAAAAGTGAAGAGAGAAAAACCTACAAAAATGGAAACAAGAGAAGAGAAGAGAATCACAGCTTCCTGGTCTAGTGTGGCAAACCCTAATCCTAATTGCTTTCAACCTTATTTTTCTATGAATAAACTATTCCCTATTTATAGAAAAATATATGCCTAAATAACATAAACAAATCTATCTTAAAAATAAGACAGAATCCAAGTCAGATTTCCTCCGGAAACTAAATTTCCACAAAATCTGCGCAAAATTTCCGCAGGGAGTCGGTGGCTACTGCCTCCCTCCTGCTAGTTGCGCCCAGGCGCCACCAAGCTGCGCCCCAGTGTCAGCTCAGTCCAAAAACTTGATTTGCTGACTTCTTGTAACTGAGATTTCAAGGCATATCCAACAATTCTCCACATTGCCTTTAAATCGATGGTGATCCACTCAACCACCGTGTTGCTCTCTCCATCTTGAACTACTATTCAAGATCATTGGCCAAGTCCAAGTCCCACTTGAACATTGACCTCTTCCACTTGCTTCCAACAACTCTTGCTAGAATCACAAGCTATACCTCTAACTCTTCATCCCTCGGAATGCCTTCCGCACTCTTGAAGCTCTTGTCTCCCACTACCATAGGATTTTTGGTAGCACCCACAAGACTCACTGCAACCTCTTCAGCCCCCGGAGACCGGAGTGATCAAACTCGTCCTTTTGAAGATACGCTTGCATCCAACTATCATCGGCCTTCTGGATAGTCTTACAAGCTTCACCACCCCCTCTTCGACCCCCGGAATGCCTTATGTACTCTCGAAGACTTGCTTGTCCTCAACCAACCTTGGAATTTTAGGTGGTTGTTCAAGCTCCAACAATGGACTCTCCTTGTGCCCCACTACCTCAAGTAGCCCTACAAGTTCCCAAGTCCTACCGTCTGTGTTCCCAATTTCTTTTCTGAAGTTTTTTAATAGGTTTTGCACTTCTTCGGCCTCAATTGGAACATACCCCACAAGGTCTTCACAGTCGTACCACTTCGGTGCAACACTACCACTCTCCTCCATATCTCCTTCTTGATAGCCAAGAGTTAATGTTGTTTCTCCTCCTCTAGTCTCATTATCGGAAGCCTCCACCTCAAGCTGAAAAACCTCCACCTTAAGATGAAACTCCTCCACCAAAGTCTCGAACTCAGTACTTCCCCTATGAACCCCACATTGCAAACCTGATCTGAAACAACCCGACATCCCATAACTCTAGAACATCATGAGAACCATCAGAGTCTAGAGTCTCACTCTCCTCTAACTCCCAACTCGACACCACAAGTGCCTCCGCTGTTTGATAATTCTCATCACCGGATGAACCATCCACAACATGCACGAAACCATTCTTGTCCTTCAACTCCGGACAATCTCTCTTGAAGTGACCTTTCTTTTGACAATGGAAACAACTCCACTTGTCACCGCTTTTAGCCCTAGCTCTCCTACCTCTGCCTTCCACCTTTTCCACTTGAAACATTTAAGGTATCCACACCATCCTCCACCTTCAAGTCTTTAAACTTAGTAAGTTCTTTTGTCCTCAAGGCCGATTGAACTTCCTCCAAGGTAACGGCGGTTTCCTTGCCGTAGAGCATGGTATCCTTGAAACTTTCAGAGGACTTAGGTAACATACAAAGTAGATGTAAGGTTTTGTCTTCATCTTCTAGGTTCAAATCAATATTAGTCAAATCATCAATAATTTTGTTGAATTCTGCCAGTTGCTCCGTTATGGATTTCGACTCCACCAACCCATAAAAATAGTTTTTGTTTCAGAAATTGCTTATGTGTCATCGACTTGGTCATGTACAATGATTCAAGTTTGGCCCACATACCTGCAACGTTGGTTTCCCTTGCTACTTCTCTCAACACCTTGTTTCCGAGGCACAAGGTAATGCAACTAACCGCTCTTTCATTCAAATCAGCCTTCTCCGCATCGGAGAGACTTGCCGGCATCTGTGCACCCTTCAAGGCTTCAACACACTTGTTATGAACTAACATCGCCCTCATATTTACCTTCCACAACCCGAAGTCGTTACTACCGGTAAACTTCTCAATATCAAACTTAGAACCCATGGTACCTGATTATCGATTTGATTCTTGCCCCATAGTGGGCGCCAATTGTTGTGAATTCGACAATAAAATCACACCAATACAAGAACTGATTCTTAACCCCTCTTTTATAATAGGCTAAACTACATATTTGGTCCCTTACGTTTATTTTATGTTTCAATTTGGTCCCTTACGTTTAAAAAGTTTCAATTTAGTCCCTTACATTATCAACGTTTGTATTAGTTGGTCCCTTCCATCATATTTCACTATTCCAATATTTCAATTGGACACGTGTCCACGTGTCCAAGTGTCCACGTGTTAATCCACGTGGGCAAACCGTCTGCCACGTAAGCAAACTGTCTGCCACATGTGCAAAAACTGACGGAAGGGACCAAATTGAAACAAAAAATAAACGTAAGGGACCAAATTGAAACCTAAAATAAACGTAAGGGACTAAATGTGTAGTTTAGCCTTTATAATATTTGATGTTAAAATACGAAAAAATAAATAAAAATAACTTAAAAGATTATATTTTACATAAAATATTATTTGAGTTTATAAATGTAAAGATCGGTGTGTGCCATTTTTCCATAAAAAAAATATTGTAGAAATATAGGGAATAGTGCCTCTAAAAAATAATAAGAAGAATGAAGAACATAATCGATATTATATACATTTGTGATAATTATTTGCTTAGAAACTAAAGAATTTATCATGTAAACACCAAAAAATCTAAAAAGGTTTATTGTGTTAACAACAAAAAATATATATTTTGAAGATTAAACAATAGAAAAATATATTTAACACAATAGAAAAAAAAACAATAGAAAAAATTTGGGTTAAATATGTTTCTCATTCTTATAAAATCAATGAATTTTGGTTTTTGTCCCTATAAAACAAAATCATATTTTTTTATCCATAAAAAGTTTTCTATTTTTTTTTAATCCTAATGGAACAAAGAAAAATGTGAAATCATTTTTTAATAGTGTGACAGGATATGAACCAAACACGGAAAACAAAATGCTAAATTTTTTTACTATAAATTATTATTCAAATGCACTTCTATTAATTTCTATATAGAGTTGAAAGCCACAATATTTTTTTCAAAAGCTATTTTTATATATTTAAAGTTCAAGTATCATTTTTTTATGTATGATATATATTGTCCTGAAGGTTAGTCTTAAAAATTATTCTATTTCATAGTGATAAAAGATATTTAGAATTTTCAACCAATAATAAAATATTATACCAAAAAATTATAGTTAGCTATTTTGTATAAAATTTAGCTATTTTGGTAAAAATAAAAATTGAAGATTTGGAATAAGGACTGCTTTGGTAATGTACATGCTTATGTTGTTTCTGCTGAACAAAATCTCCAATGTATTCAAGAACAAATACAAAGCAATGGTCCTTCTGATGAACTACTTAATGATGAATGTGAAGCCCAAAAAAAATTGGAAGATGCTTTAAATAGGCAGGAGCACTTCTGGCAAGAAAAAGCACACCTCAACTGGCATCTTGAAGGAGATAGAAACACAAAATACTTCCATAGGATAGCCAAAATCAAAACCTCTACCAAAGCCATAACTACCCTGTTTGATGGTGAACATGTGCTCACAGATCAAAATCAAATCTCTGATCATGTTGTTAGTTTTTATAAAAATCTTTTTTGTTCTAACATTGTTTTGCAGGATCAGTTACTAGCAGGAGAAGTCATCCCAAATTTGATCACTGCAGAGATTAATTCTTTGTTAACTATCTTGCCATCTCATCTTGAAATCAAAGCTGCTATGTTTGCTCTAAATAAAGATAGTGCTCCAGGTCCGGATGGATTTGGAGCATTTTTCTTTCAGCACTTTTGGGATATTATTCATCTTGATGTCATTAATGCAGTTCTAGAATTCTTTACTTCTGGTTGGATATTGCCTGGCTTCAACTCCAACATTATCACTCTTCTGCCTAAAATTCAAAATGCTTCATCTATTGATCAGTATAGGCTCATTGCAATGGCAAATTTTAAATTCAAAATCATTTCAAAGATCATTGCTGATAGATTGGCTTCAATTCTACCCTCAATCATCTCTGAAGAACAAAGAGGTTTCATACATGAGAGAAACATCAAGGATTGCCTGTGTATTGCTTCTGAAGCTATCAATCTCCTTCAAAATAAAGCTTTTGGTGGAAATTTAGCCTTGAAAATTGATATTTCAAAGGCTTTTGATACTCTTGAATGGTTATTTCTGTTGAATGTGCTGAAACAGTTTGGTTTCAATGAAACTTTCTGCAATTGGATTCTGGTGATTTTGAAATCTGCTTATCTGTCTATTTCTATCAATGGGAAAGCTCATGGCTACTTTAATTGTACTAGAGGAGTGAGACAAGGAGATCCTCTCTCACCATTGTTATTTTGTCTTGCTGAAGATGTTCTGAGTAGAAGTATATTAAAGCTGGTCAGTGATGGAAAGTTAGACCTGATCAAAGGTACTAGAAATCTTTTGATACCTTCCCACACCTTTTATGCTGATGACTTAATGATTTTTTGTAAAGGGAAGCTATCTGGTCTCAATGCTCTTAAGTCTCTTTTTGATTCTTATGCTGTAGAATCGGGTCAGATAATTAACAACTCTAAATCCACAATATACTCTGGCTCTATCACTCCTGGTAGATTAAATCTCATTGTTCAGCTTTTAAATTTCAAAATTGGCACTGTTCCTTTTAACTACTTAGGAGTTCCAATTTTTAAAGGCAAACCAAAGACCTGTCATTTACAACCAATAGCAAACAAGATAAAAATGAAGCTTTCAGCCTGGAAAGCATCTCTTCTTACTATGGCAGGTAGAGTTCAACTTGTGAAAGCAGTCATTCAAAGTATGATGATTTACAGTATAACTCTTTATTCTTGGCCTATTTCTTTGATTAAAGAAGTGGAGAGAAACATTAGAAACTTCATTTGGAGTGGCGATCCAGATAAGAGGAAACTTGTAAATGTAGCTTGGAAAAAGATGTGCAGGCCTATTGCTCAGGGTGGTTTAGGTATAAGATCTTTGTCTTCTTTAAACAAAGCTTCTAACCTAAAACTTTGTTAGTCTCTTCTTAATTCTCAATGCTCTTGGGCAATGTTGTTAAGGGATAGAGTTATTAGAGGTAGAAGAATCATTCAACATCACATTTCCTCTTCCATTTGGAGTAGTATCAAAGAGGAATACTCAGTGATTATGGAAAACTCTATTTGGTTACTTGGCAATGGAGAAGATATTAACTTTTGGAATGACAATTGGTGTGGCACTGCCTTATCTGAGTTATTTAATATTCCACCTCATATTAGTCAGAATCTCAGTTCAACTGTAAGTGATTACATTAATAATGGATCTTGGTCCTTGCCCTCTCAACTTCTGCAGAGATTCAATCTTAGTTCTATTATTCATAAAGTCACCATTCCTGTTGATGCTCCTAAGGATACACTTCTTTGGATACACACTGATTCTGGTAACTTGATGCTTAAGGATGCTTATTTTTGCAAATCTCAACAATTTCAAGACCTTCCTTGGGCCAGGGTGATTTGGAGTTCTGATTATCCTCCCTCAAAGTCTCTTCTTGTGTGGAGGTTGATGCATGATAAATTGCCTACTGACGAACATTTATTGAATAGAGGCTGCTTTCTTCCCTCTATGTGCAATTTCTGTTGTAAGCATATAGAATCATCTTTCAACATATTCTTTGAGTGTGACTTTGCTATTCATCTTTGGTCTTGGTTGGCAAAGTGCTTAGATTTAACTCTCCAATTTACTTCAATGGAGGACATGTGGAAAATCACTGAGTTAAATTGGTCTGCGCAATGTAGAATTACAATTACTGCTGCTATTATTAACCTCATCAACACCATTTGGCAATTCAGGAATCAGGCCAGATTTGATAACTTCAGAATCAATTTGAATACTGCTATATCCAGGATCATAGCTGGCGCATCCTTATCTGGCAACAACACTAAGAAGGTAGCTTCTAACTCAATTAGAGACTTCATTATTCTTAAAAAATTCAATGTTAATATCCATAATCCTAAAGTCTTTATCGTCAAAGAAATTGTTTGGCAACCTCCTTTACTCAACTGTGTTAAATGCAATATTGATGGAGCTTCCAAGGGCAACCCAGGTCTCTCTTCATGTGGTGGTATTTTTAGGAATAATGATGCTGATCTTTTACTTTGCTTTGCTGAACCTCTGGGATTTGCTTCTTCCTATCTTGCTGAGCTTCAGGGTGCATTGAGAGCTATTGAGGTGGCTCATTAAATGAATTGGAAAAACTTATGGATTGAAACTGACTCTGTTTTGGTGGTCTTGGCTTTTAAAATCCTGATACTCATGTTGCTTGGTATTTAAGAAACAGGTGGCACAATGCTCTAGTCTTGATTAGGCAAATGAATTTTATTGTGTCTCATATTTTTAGGGAGGGCAATCAAGTTGCTGATTGCTTAGCTAACCATGGTTTATCTTTGAATTCAATTATGTTTTGGCATGAGATGCCTTTGTTTATTAAGGATAGTTTTGAGAAAAACAAACTTGGCTTGGCCAATTATAGAACCTCTTTTGTTTGATGGAGTTTTGGTTTGGTCCCCTCCATCTAGCTTTGTATCATATCTCTCTTGTTTAATATATTTTGTGGTGTGCTAGCTCTTTGCTAGCTCCCTTTGGTTTAAAAAAAAAAGGTAAAAATAAAAATTTAAATATATGTTAATAGTCATATTTTTAACTCGAAAAATAATTAATACATCCACTAAAATTGTTTTTTATGGTGGTGACTAAAATTGTCTCTTTCAATAAAATATTATTAAATCTGGAAAAAAAAGAAAGTATTATTTATAAAAAAAGTTCAAGCAACACAATATTCTTATTCCATTCAAGTTACATAACTTTTGTTTACGCACCTTTAATAGTTCTTATTAAATTTTTCTGATTTTACACCTTCTATTCATAACTACATCATTTAATTTAAGTTGATAAGGCTGGTATTGTTATGAATAAGACATGACATAAAAAAAAGTTTTGAAACATGTAAAAAAAAGGGTATTAAATGTTTCATATTTTAATTAATTATATAGGTTGTTAAACTTTTTTTTATTAAAGTCATATAGGTTAACCTTAAAAAATTCTTCTATTTCATAGGGATAAAAGATATTTAAAATTTTTAACTAATGAAAAAATATTAAACCAAAAATTATATAAGTGCATTCTAAAAAAAAACCGTGTGTTCAAACATTTGGATTTTATTTATAGCTACTACATATCGATAATATACATTTGAATTTTGGATCTTTATCACTTTCTTCAAACAACTCATGAGTAATACTTTTTCAATCCTGTATGGTAGTTTTTTCCTTTCTTTCTTGCATGCCTTATGTCTTGACTCTTCATTGGTTACTCTGACATGATTGATCGGAACTCAAGTTATTGATCTTGTAAGACCCAAGATTTCACTGTACAGTTTTTCTAAGGAACTCTAGTGTCGACTACGAGTTTTAGGGTTTTTGGTGAGGCGGTTTTGTGAATATCGTCACATTAATGAGATTTTTGCTGAAACGGAGCCTGTTTTGTGCTCGTGCGCTGGAAAGGCACAGACTTTCGGGTCGTGATACTCTTTTAAGTATGAGGAGATTTCTGTGGTCTTAGAATAACGAGTTTTGGATTATTCTTGTTTTTGGAAAAACGAGTAGGATTTTACCCGTCGTTGTAAAATCCTATTGCGTCTGTTTTGAGTGAGGTTTCGGATGGAAGTTTTATATATCTGCGCGAGTGAGGATATATTCTGAGATTAATTTTCTGAGGTATGGAAGAAAATTACAGTCGCGGAAAAAGATTCGGCGATAAGTTTTGGAATGGAAAAACGTTAGACGTTCTTTCCGTAAGTTTTATGTTTTTGTGTTTTACGTTCGTCGCGTCGCGCGAGAGCTGAACGTGTGAGTGTTTCTATGAGGTTTTGAGTGTTATCTCAAGTGGGTTTGTTTTGGTTTGATCCAATGGCTAGGGTTTAAGCTTGGCATTGTGTTTTTGATCCAATGGTGGATTGGCTATCAAGAGCTTTTTTAAATAGTAAGGAGGTTTATGACTTGTGGACTTAAGAAAATCATAAATTTCACTCCATTCTTTCTCTCTTGTACGTGGAACTCCATTACTCAACCTTAACCTTCACAAATTTCATTTCTTCACCATTTCACTCCATTTCAAGCTTTGGAGCTTTGAGGAAAGTTGTAGAGAATCACTTTCTTGAGGTAACCCTCTCTTCTTATCTCCTAGGTTGGTAGATGTTTAGAGTTGTGAGGTTTTTGGGTTTATGTTCTTAAGAGGGTTTGGTGAGAAAGGTTGTTCTTGCTAGTTCTTGTTTCATGAAAGTTGTTCATGAGAGTTTAGTGAGCATGCTAGGCTTTGTTGTTTCAATTTTTCCATGAGTTTGTGAGAATCTCATGAGAAAAGTTAGGGTTTTGAAAGTTTAGAGTATTGATCAATTACATGAGGTTATGTTGTAAGGTTTTGAAAAGAAAAGTTGTCTTTGAACCTTTGGGCGAAAGGGAAATGCGTTGTATGGTTTTGTTTTGGTAAATCCGATGAAAAATATTTTGAGGTTTATGAAAATATTTCCTAAGTGTTTTTGGGTAGTGTTTTGGGGTCAAAATGGTTTAAAACTATTGTGACATGTGGTGTCGCTTTGTACTTTGAAAACATGTTTGAAAATGATTACCGGACGGTTAAGGCCCGTAATAAAACTTGTGCTTGGGTTTGGTTTTGATTTTGGAAATGAAAATCAAATAACTTGCACTCGAAGCAACCAACATGCTTTCGGAAATGTGTTGCTTGCTTATGAAAATGGTTTGTTTTTATGCCTTGAAAAGATGTTGGGAACTAATAGAATCAAACTAGGCTTGGGGTGGAAAAGGTGGTGTGAGTTGCTGTCTTGTGCTGTCATGACAGGTGCAACTCGCTGAGCGAGTTGTTACTCGCCAGGGCGAGTGTCACAGGTCCTGACAACACGCCAGGGCGAGCTCCAGGGCGAGTAAGACCAGTACTCTCTGCCTTCACTCGCCACCAACTCGCCAGGGCGAGCTCTGGGAGTTGAGATTTTGGATTCTGATTTCTAAACTTGGTTTTTAGCTTTCTAATCCCTTTTTAATAATTTATGGAAGTGGTTGGGATTGGAAACGAGTTTTTCGGGTACTCGGAAAGTACGTAACTTATAACGCAAGAAAACGGCCATTTTGCATTTCAAATTATTTAAGACTTTGGCCTATTGTTTTGGGTCCTAAAAATAGTACATATAACTCATAGGGGTTGATCAATACGGTAGTTTTTGGTATGATATCCGAAAGAGTGGATTTTCCTTAGGAACCTTTAAGTTTTGGGGGTTCTTGGTTTAGTTTCAATACCATTGGTTAGAGAACAATGTATTGATTGTTGCGCTGCTTGTTTTAGGAAGCGCGTTGTGTTGTTTGAGCGTGTGTTGTTGACGGAAGCTTGCCGAGGTAAGGCCATCACTTTATTTCTGTCTTTTCACTGGTTAATAACATGCTTGGTTATTCTCTGTGATGTGCTGTGGTGTGTTTGGCATGTATGTGTTATGTATTCTCGTGATGAGAAGGTGTTTACAATACTTGCGCTGTTTACATATGATTATGAGAATATATGTATGAACAGGTGTTTGAAATACATATGATGAGAAATGTATGTATGTCGTTATGTTTGGTTTACATATGCTAGAGAGATATGTATTCATTGCATTAGCATATATGGGGAAGCGTATGCTCGTGCATTTGGTAGTTGCGTGTACGGTGTGGTGATCGGGAGAGCCCACCTTTTTATTCGTAGTGATCGGGAGAGCTACGATATTTTTGTTGAGATCGATACGTGGTGTCCGTGATGGGCTACGGGGTGTGATTGACAGAGATTGGGTCCACTCTAATCTTCGTAGTGTCCGTGATGGGCTACGGGATTTTATTGATGTTTCACGGTGTTTATGTGGTTTATAATACGTAGTGTCCGTGATGGGCTACGGGGTGTGATTGACAGAGATTGGGTCCACTCTAATCTTCGTAGTGTCCGAGATGGGCTACGGGATTTTATTATTGTTCTACGGTGTTTTATCAGGTTTCGTAGTGACCGTGACGGGCTACGGGTTTTCGTTGGTGTTTTAGTAGGGGTTGGACCTACAGTTCCGGAGCTCATGCATTTTGTGGTAGCTAGGGTTAGTACCACGCATTGTAGAGGTTGCATTATAGGCTATGTGTGCATTGCTTATATGAACCCGTTGGTGGGAATTGCTTTGATGTTTAAGAGCTTTCTCTTGTGTTTTGTGGAATTATTGTTATGTGTACAATCTTTCGCACCGATTATATATATACATATCTATATTTTGTGGTGACCCTTTCTTTCATTTGCGGGCTCATCCCACCCAGGTGATGGGTTAGGTCGTGGAGACGACGGTGGCAGTTCTAGGCTATAGTAAGCACGTGGTGAAGCTTAGTATAGATAGACTATGCGCCGGTGTGTTTTGTGCACCGTGCTTTTTGGTTAGCATAGGGTTGTCTAACTTGTTTTGTTGTAAGTATTTGATTACTTAGACTTGGATTGTAATTATTCAGGAATACACTTTGCTTGTCGAAGCACCTTTTGGTAACGAGTTCTCTTGTATATTTGAATGCCGGCTCATTGAAAAATATTCTATGCGCACTCTGAGTGTTAGTTGAAAAAGGAAAAAAAAAAATTATAATGCCGTTTTGGCCTTTGAAAAACGGGCTGTTACAATTGGTATCAGAGCACGGCTTTAAATCTTCAAAGGGAAAGTGTACACTTGAGTCGTTAGTCCATAGTCGGTTAGAACTTAACTAGAGTGGTGTCAGTTCTAGTGTTAGTTCTAGTGTTGTTCTGTGTCGGGTTATGGGTTAGTAATCCGTGGAGTGAGATGTTCTGTTGAGATTCAGAATTGTTGAGTTAGGATCTAATCAAAAGGAATTGGTATGTGTAGGAGGAAGAATGCCTCCGAGAAGGGCACCTGCAGCCCATAGGGCAGATGACAACGAGATGTATCAGATGGCTCATGCCATGAATACGATGGCAGTTGCTGTGACTGCTCAGACCCATGCGAAGGCGCAGAGGGATGTAGAGAAGCGTGAGAGGGAGATCATTGCTGCTGGATCTAGACTTCTCACCAGTTTCAACCATCAGGCCCCTCCTAAGTTTAGTGGGGAGGGAGGTCCTGATACCGCGGATTTGTGGCTCCAGTCGATTGAGAGGATCTTTGGGGCGATCCATTGTCCGGAAGGAGAAAAGGTAACCTTGGCTACCTATCAGTTGCAGGGTAGTTCTGAATACTGGTGGGGAAACACCAGGCTCATTATGGGGGCCGCCTATGAGGAAATAAATTGGGAGAACTTCAAGAGGAGGTTTTTAGCCAAGTACTTCCCCGAGACTGCTAGGGAGAGGTATGGGGAGGAATTCCTTCAGTTGCGTCAGGGGGGCATGAATGTTGAGGCTTATGCCAAGAAATTTGAATCACTATCCCGTTACTTCCGCTTCTTTAGGGATGGGATAGATGAGAATTATATGTGCCGTCGGTTTCAGGATGGACTGAGGTATGAACTGCAAGATGCAGTGGTGCCGTTGGGTATTCGTCAGTTTCAAGTCTTGGTAGAGAAGTGCCAAGAGGTTGAGGATATGAGAAACAAGCGGGTGAACCGTCAAGGAAGTTTTAGTGCTGGAGGACCTAGTAATTCAAGTGGTCAGACTCAGAGTTCGAGTCAGAATCAGAGGAGGCAGGGGAATAAGCCTTATAACCGTTCCCAGGATAATCAAGGACCAACCCGCTCTGAGAATCAAGGGACTCGAGGGAGTCGGGATGGAGAGAAACAGACTTGTTACCGATGTGGTCAAGAGGGCCATTATGCAATTGAGTGTGGAAATAGGGGACCAGGAGCTGTTTGTTTCAACTGTCAAAAGCCGGGTCATTTTGTGAGAGATTGCAAAGCCCCAAAAGCCGGGTCGTCGGCGAATGCGGCATGAGGATTGCCAGATTGCAGGTAACACTTTACTGCATTGTTTGTTGTTGTTTGGGGGCAACCCACTTTTGCGTGTCTTGGTGTGGGCTTTTGTTTGTTTTGTTACTGTGGTTGTTTTGGAATGTTTCTACTTTGTGGAGGACTTAGTAGTAGTTATAGCATGTTTGCACTGTTAGTGGCAATTTGGGATTTCGCGTTTTGCGTGTAAAGGGTCGGTGGACCTAGTGTCGTCAGATAATGATTGTGCGGATGGTGGATACCTTAAGGGTTAGGGTAAGCGTGTGAGATCCAGTAGATCGGTGAGAAGGACCCAATCGGAAGTTGTAGAGTTATAACGCCGTTGAGTTAGTCGTAGAGGAATGTTAGTCATGGAGGGACGTGTTAACAATACGTGTGGCTAGTGGTGTTTCTAGCCGAACTCGTAGCAAAAGTATTCCATCGTTGGGTTGTTTTTCACTTGATGGTTCATCTTCCAAAAGTGATGAGGATGAAAGGGTTTGTGTAAGACCCAAGATTTCATTGTATAGTTGGTTTAAGGAATATTAGGATTTCGATGTGTTCGTGTGACGAAACATCGTGTAATTATTAAGTTTTGCTGTAATCGAGTCTGTTTTGTGCTCATGCATTGTAACTATACAGACTTTTGTCTTGTGATCCTGTTGCTTGAATAAGAAGTTATTTGTGGTTTCAGAATAATAAGTTTTGGATTATTCTTGTTTTTGGAAAAACGAGTAGGATTTTACCCGTCGTTGTAAAATCTTATTGCGTCTGTTTTGAGTGAGGTTTCGGATGGAAGTTTTATATATCTGCGCGAGTTAGGATATATTCTGAGATTAATTTTCTGATGTATGGAAGAAAATTACAGTCGCGGAAAAAGATTCGGCGATAAGTTTTGGAATGGAAAAACGTTAGACGTTCTTTCCGTAGGTTTTATGTTTTTGTGTTATACGTTCGTCGCGTCGCGCGAGAACTGAACGTGTGAGCGTTTCTATGAGGTATTGAGTTTTATCTCAAGTGGATTTGGTTTGGTTTGATCCAATGGCTAGGGTTTTGTCTTGGCATTTTGTTTTTGATCCAAAGGCCATGAGTTAGCAAGAGCTAAGGTAATAGTAAGGAGGTTTGGTCACTTGGTCACTTAGAAAACATCACATATTTCACTCCATTCTTCTTCTCTTTCACGTGAAACTCCATTGCCACTTTCCAACCTTTACAAATTTTCCATTCTTCACCATTTCACTCCATTTCAAGCTTGGAAGCTTTGAGGAAAGTTGTAGAGAATCACTTTCTTGAGGTAACCCTCTCTTCTCATCTCCTAGGTTGGTAGATTTTTAGAGTTGTGAGGTTTTTGGGTTTATGTTCTTAAGAGGGTTTGGTGAGAAAGGTTGTTCTTGCTAGTTCTTGTTTCATGATAGTTGTTCATGAGAGTTTAGTAAGCATGCTAGGCTTTGTTGTTTTTGTTTTCCATGAGTTGGTGAAAAATCTCATGAGAAAAGTTAGGGTTTTGGTTTGGTTATGTATTGATCAATTACATGAGGTTATGTTGTAAGGTTTTGAAAAGAAAAGTTGTCTTTGAACCCTTGGGCGAAAGGGAAACGCGTTGCATGGTTTTGTTTTGGAAAATCCGATGAAAAATATTTTGAGGTTTATGAAAATATTTTCCTAAGTGTTTTTGGGTAGTGTTTTGGGGTCAAAGTGGTTTAAAACTCTTGTGACATGTGGTGTCACTATTTACCTTGAAAACATGTTTGAAAATGATTACCGGACGGTTAAGGCCCGTAATAAAACTTGTGCTTGGATTTGGTTTTGATTTTGGAGATGAAAATCGAATAACTTGCACTCGAAGCAACCAACAAGCTTTCGGAAAATGAATTGCTTGCTTATGAAAATGGTTTGCTTTTATGCTTTGAAAAAGTGTTGGGAACTAATAGAATCAAACTAGGTTTGGGTGGAAAAAGGTGGTGTGAGTTGCTGTCTTGTGCTGTCATGACAGGTGCAACTCGCCGGGCGAGTGGTTACTCGCCAGGGCGAGTGTCACAGGTCATGACAACACGCCAGGGCGAGCTCCAGAGCGAGTAAGACCAGTACTCCCTGCCTTCACTCGCCACCAACTCGCCAGGGCGAGCTCTGGGAGTTGAGATTTTGGAATTTGATTTCTAAACTTGGTTTTTAACATTCTAATCCCTTTTTATTAATTTATGGAAGTGGTGGGGATTGGAAACGAGTTTTTCGGGTACTCGGAAAGTACGTAACTTATAACGCAAGAAAATAGCCATTTTGCAATTCAAATTATTTAAGACTTTTGGCAATTGTTTTGGGTCCTAAAAATAGTACAAATAACTCATGGGGGTTGATCAATACGGTAGTTTTTGGTTCGATGTCCGAAAGAGTGGTTTTTCCTTAGGAACCATTAGGTTTTTGGGGTTTTGGTGTAGTTTCAATGCGATTGGTTAGAGAACAATGTATTGATTGTTACGCTGCTTGTTTTAGGAAGCGCGTTGTGTTGTTTGAGCGTGTGTTATTGACGGAAGCTTGCCGAGGTAAGGGCTCCACTTTATTTCCGTCTTTTCAAACGGTTTTGGTAAACATGCTTTGTTTTGCTGTGTACGCAATTGTTTGTGTGTTGACATGTTTATGTTATGTATGCTCGTTGATGAGAACGTATTTACATTACTTGTGCAATTTACATATGATTTGGAAAATATATGTATGAATTGCTATGATTTAGTTACATATGCTTGAGAGGTATGTATGTGTGGCATTAGCATATGTAGGGAATCGTATGCTCATGCATTCATTGTGCGTAGTTGCGTGAGTGGACTACGGGGTGTTGGTTGCGTGAGTGGACCCACCCAAAATCCTACGGGATCTTTTTGAGTACAATAAGTGGTTGCGTGAGTGGACCACGGGGTGTGATTGCGTGAGTGGATCCACCTTAACCCTTTGCGGTTTTATTGGTTATGATTAGTAATTCCGGAATTCATTTGCATGTGGTAGCTCTGGTAGTACCACACCCATTGTAGAAGTCTGCATTAGGCTTGTTGTGCATTATATATATAAGCCCGTTGGTGGGAATTGTTGAATGTTTTAAGAGTTTCTCTTGTGCTTTGTGGAAATATTTGTTATGTGTACAATCTTTCGTACCGGTTATATATATATATATACTTTTATTTTGTGGTGACCCTTTCTTTCATTTGCGGGCTCATCCCACCCCAGATGACGATGTAGGTCGAGAGGATGGTGTTGGCAGCTCTAGGCCATAGTGAGCTCGTGTTGGAGCTGGAGTGGTAGTTTTAGTTAGACTATGCGCCGGTGTGTTGTGCACTGTGCTTTTTGTTTAGCATAGGACATTCTAACTTGTTTGGTTAGTTAGTGCTTGTAAGCATATAGACTTATGGATTGTAATTATTCAGGTTTACACTTAGCATTTTCGAATACACTATATATATATGGTGTGATATTTATATGGTTCGTTTGTAATATTTAATGTCGGCTCAATTGAAAATGTTTTGCGCACTCTGAGCGTTTGTCAAAAAAAAAAAAAAATAATAATGCCCTTTTTGCGTTATGAAAACGGGGTGTTACAATTGTGGTATCAGAGCCCGGCTTTAAATCTTCAAAGGGAAAGTGTATACTTGAGTCGTTAGTCCAGAGTCGGTTAGAACGTAACTAGTGTGGAGTTAGTTCTAGTGTTTGTTCTGTGTCGGGTTTCGAGTTAGTAATCCGTGGCGTGAGATATTCTGTTCGGATTCAGAATTGTATGACTAAGGATCTAATCAGAATTGGTATTGTGCAGAAATCGAATGCCTCCAAGAAGGGCACCTACTGTACCTATGGCAGACAATGTGGATGTGAATCAGATGGCTTATGCCATGCATACAATGGCAGCGGCTGTGACTGCTCAGAGCCATGCTAAGGCGCAGAGAGATCTGGAGAAGCGCGAAAGGGAAATACTTGCTGCTGGTTCTAGACTTCTTTCAAATTTCAACCACCAGACTCCTCCAAAGTTTAATGGGGAGGGAGGTCCGGAAACGGCTGATTTGTGGCTCCAATCTGTGGAGAGGATATTCGGGGCAATTCATTGTCCAGAAGGAGAGAAGGTGGTCTTAGCTACCTATCAATTACTCGGGGGTTCTGAGTATTGGTGGAGGAACACCCGACTGATCATGGAGAATGGCCATGAGGAATTGAATTGGGAGAACTTCAAGAGGAGGTTTTTGGCCAAGTACTTCCCTGAGACTGCAAGGGAAAGGTATGGTGAGGAGTTTCTGAGACTACGTCAGGGGAGTATGAACGTGGAGGCATATTCCAAGAAGTTTGAATCATTATCCCGTTTCTTCCGCTTCTTTAGGGATGGGATAGATGAGGTCTATATGTGTCGTCGCTTCCAAGATGGGCTTAGGTACGAACTGCAGGATGCGGTTGTGCCATTGGGTATTCGGCAATTTCAAGTCTTGGTTGAAAAGTGCCAAGAGGTTGAAGATATGAGAAACAAAAGGGTGAACCGTCAGGGTGGTTTTAGTGCTGGGGGACCAAGTCGTTCCGGTGGTCCGAATCAAAGTCAGAACCGTGGAAAACAAGGTAGTAAGCCATATGACCGTCCACAGTATAACAAGGGACAGGGTCGATCGGTGAATCAGAACAGTCAGAATACCGGGAAGCAGGGCTGTTTTAAGTGTGGTGAAGTGGGCCACTATGCGAATGAATGCCGGAATCAGGGGCATGTTTGTTTTAATTGCAAGAAGCCGGGACACTTGGCTAGAGATTGCAAAGCCCCGAAGGCCGGGCCGTCGGCTAATGTGGCACAAGGCTCACAAGGTACCAGACCTGCGGCAAAGGCACGTGCTTACTGTATGGGCACAGAAGTGAGTGGGCAGGCTAGCAATGCCATTCACGAGAGCTGTCACATTGCAGGTAATTCTTTAACTGCTTTGATTGACACGGGGGCAACCCACTCATTCATATCTTTGACATGTGCAAATCGTTTAAACTTGAATGTTTCTGTTCTTCCGTTTGATTTGAATGTCTTGACTCCTGCTAAGGATTTGGTGGTAAATACTGCATGTTTGCATTGTTTGGTAGTAATTCAGAATAGAGAGTTTCTGGTCAATTTGGTGTGTTTACCGCTTACATCTCTCGAGATCATTCTCGGGATGGATTGGCTATCTTATCATTATGTTATACTAGATTGTGCTCGGAAATTGGTGTTCTTTCCCGAGCCAGGTGTGCGAAGGTACTTGTCCGCAAATCGACTTTCTGTGGTTATGTGTAACGGAGAGCCGGAGATTGTTTCACTTGCTAGTTTAGGGGTGACGTCGGAGATCCGAATTGAGGAAATTCGAGTGGTTCAGGAGTTCCAAGATGTGTTTCCATCGGAGGTTCCAGCTTTTCCTCCGTGTAGAGAGGTGGAATTCTTTATTGACTTGCAACCGGGTACGGGTCCGATTTCGGAATCAGCTTATCGGATGGCTCCGGCCGAGTTGGTAGAGTTGAAAGGTCAGATCGAGGACTTGTTAGAGAAGGGTTTCATAAGGCCTAGTGTGTCGCCTTGGGGAGCACCGGTCTTATTGGTTAAGAAGAAGGATGGGAAATCTCGTCTATGTGTGGATTATCGGAAGCTTAATAAGGTGACTATCAAGAACCGATATCCATTGCCACGGATTGATGATTTGATGGATCAGTTGAGGGGAGCCTCAGTGTTTTCAAAGATTGACTTGAAATCTGGTTATCACCAGATAAGAGTACGAGATGAGGATATTCAGAAAACGGCGTTTAGGACGCGATATGGGCATTATGAGTACTTGGTGATGCCGTTTGGAGTGACGAATGCACCTGCGATCTTCATGGCCTACATGAATCGGATATTCCATTCGTTTTTGGACAAGTTCGTGGTTGTGTTCATTGATGATATTCTCGTGTATTCGAAGAGCGAGGAGGAGCATGAAGAACATCTTCGCTTGGTTTTGCAAGTGTTGCGGGAAAGAAAGTTGTATGCGAATCCGTCGAAGTGTGATTTTTGGTTGGAAGATGTGAATTTCCTTGGTCATATAATATCAAAAGAGGGAATTACCGTGGATCCAGCCAAGATTGACACAGTACTTGCATGGAAGCAACCGCAGACGGTGACGGACGTGAGGAGTTTTGTTGGTTTGGCCGGTTATTACCGGAGGTTCATAGAAGGATTCGCTAAGATTGTGGCACCATTGACGCAACTTACGCGAAAAGATCAACCGTTTGCGTGGACTGAGCAGTGTGAACTTAGTTTTCAATTGTTGAAGGAGCGGTTGACGACTTCACCGGTGTTGGTGTTACCTCAGTCAGATGAACCTTATGAGGTTTATTGTGATGCGTCTCATCAAGGTTTGGGTTGTGTGTTGATGCAGCACAAGAGAGCAGTGGCTTATGCATCACGGCAGTTGAAGGTGCATGAAAAGAATTATCCGACGCACGATTTGGAGCTTGCGGCCGTGGTTTTTGCATTGAAGATTTGGAGACACTATCTGTATGGTTGCACTTTCGTTGTGTTTAGTGACCATAAAAGCCTCAAGTATCTGTTCGACCAGAAGGAGTTGAATATGAGGCAAAGGAGGTGGATGGAAACATTGAAAGACTTTGACTTTACCTTAGAATACCATCCGGGGAAGGCTAATGTGGTAGCCGATGCTTTGAGTAGAAAGAGTGTGTCAGCGTGTTCGGCACAAATGGCTAGTCAACAAGAGTTGTTGAAAGAATTTCGAGACTTGCACCTGGAAGTGGAGTTTGCGTTAGGAAATATGAGATTGGGTATGATCACCATCTCGAATGGTTTGTTAGAGGACATTGCTAATTGTCAAGGTGACGAGTTTCTCATGGAAAAAAGGGCTTTGATTGTTCGAGGAACCAACCGAGATTTCAAGGTGGGATCGGACAATATCTTGAGGTGTCAAGGGAGAGTGTGTGTACCCGAAGCTATGGACTTGAGAAACATAATTCTAAGGGAGGCACACAAGAGTAAGCTTAGTATGCATCCCGGGGCAACAAAAATGTATCAGGACCTGAGGCGAGATTTCTGGTGGCCGGGTATGAAGAGGGATGTGGCCGAGTTTGTGGCGTCGTGTCTGACTTGTCAGAAGGCGAAGATTGAACATCAGAGACCAGCAGGGATGCTGCAGTCATTAGATATCCCCGAGTGGAAGTGGGATAGCATTTCTATGGATTTCATCACTGGTTTACCCAAGACCAGGAGGAAGCATGATTCCATTTGGGTGATAGTGGATCGTTTGACGAAGTCCGCTCATTTTCTACCGGTAAGAATTACGGATACGGCGGCAAAGTTGACCGATGTGTATATTGCTGAGATTGTGAGGTTACATGGGATTCCGTCAAGTATAGTGTCGGATAGAGATCCAAAGTTCACTTCACATTTTTGGAAGACTTTGCATGAGGCGTTGGGGACGAAACTGAGGTTGAGTTCTGCCTATCATCCCCAGACCGATGGGCAAACTGAGAGAACAAATCAGTCACTAGAGGATTTATTGAGAGCATGTGTGCTGGATGATCGTGGGAGTTGGGACGACGTGTTGCCGTTGATAGAGTTCACGTACAACAATAGTTACCATTCGACTATCGGAATGGCACCATATGAGGCTTTGTATGGGAGGAGATGTCAGACTCCTTTGTGTTGGTACCAAGATGGGGAAAGTTTGATAGTAGGACCGGAAATGGTACAACAGACGACGGACAAGGTCCGAAAGATAAGGGCAACGATGAAGGTTGCTCAAGATCGACAAAAGAGTTATGCGGATAGGCGTCGGAGGCCTTTAGAGTTTGAGGAGGGAGACCATGTATTTCTCCGTGTTACTCCAACAACTGGTGTTGGAAGGGCTTTGAAAGCAAAGAAGTTGACTCCGAAGTTTATAGGGCCTTATCAGATTACGGAGCGGATTGGGAAGGTAGCATACCGGATCGCGTTGCCACCGGTACTATCTTTGATTCATGACGTGTTCCATGTGTCGCAATTGCGGAAGTATACACCGGATCCATCACATGTGATCACACCAGATGACATCCAGCTGAGGGATAACCTGTCATTTGAGGTTCCGCCAATCAAGATTGCGGATAGGAAGATGAAACGTTTGAGAACGAAGGAGATACCTTTAGTGAAGGTAATATGGAACGAAGCTACAGGAGATACCACCTGGGAGCTCGAGAGTAAGATGAAAGAGTTATACCCCAGTTTGTTTGACGACGTCTAAGTTTCGAGGACGAAACTTCTTTTAGGGGGGTAGTATTGTAAGACCCAAGATTTCATTGTATAGTTGGTTTAAGGAATATTAGGATTTCGATGTGTTCGTGTGACGAAACATCGTGTAATTATTAAGTTTTGCTGTAATCGAGTCTGTTTTGTGCTCGTGCATTGTAACTATACAGACTTTTGTCTTGTGATCCTGTTGCTTGAATAAGAAGTTATTTGTGGTTTCAGAATAATAAGTTTTGGATTATTCTTGTTTTTGGAAAAACGAGTAGGATTTTACCCGTCGTTGTAAAATCTTATTGCGTCTGTTTTGAGTGAGGTTTCGGATGGAAGTTTTATATATCTGCGCGAGTTAGGATATATTCTGAGATTAATTTTCTGATGTATGGAAGAAAATTACAGTCGCGGAAAAAGATTCGGCGATAAGTTTTGGAATGGAAAAACGTTAGACGTTCTTTCCGTAGGTTTTATGTTTTTGTGTTTTACGTTCGTCGCGTCGCGCGAGAACTGAACGTGTGAGCGTTTCTATGAGGTATTGAGTTTTATCTCAAGTGGATTTGGTTTGGTTTGATCCAATGGCTAGGGTTTTGTCTTGGCATTTTGTTTTTGATCCAAAGGCCATGAGTTAGCAAGAGCTAAGGTAATAGTAAGGAGGTTTGGTCACTTGGTCACTTAGAAAACATCACATATTTCACTCCATTCTTCTTCTCTTTCACGTGAAACTCCATTGCCACTTTCCAACCTTCACAAATTTTCCATTCTTCACCATTTCACTCCATTTCAAGCTTGGAAGCTTTGAGGAAAGTTGTAGAGAATCACTTTCTTGAGGTAACCCTCTCTTCTCATCTCCTAGGTTGGTAGATTTTTAGAGTTGTGAGGTTTTTGGGTTTATGTTCTTAAGAGGGTTTGGTGAGAAAGGTTGTTCTTGCTAGTTCTTGTTTCATGATAGTTGTTCATGAGAGTTTAGTAAGCATGCTAGGCTTTGTTGTTTTTGTTTTCCATGAGTTGGTGAAAAATCTCATGAGAAAAGTTAGGGTTTTGGTTTGGTTATGTATTGATCAATTACATGAGGTTATGTTGTAAGGTTTTGAAAAGAAAAGTTGTCTTTGAACCCTTGGGCGAAAGGGAAACGCGTTGCATGGTTTTGTTTTGGAAAATCCGATGAAAAATATTTTGAGGTTTATGAAAATATTTTCCTAAGTGTTTTTGGGTAGTGTTTTGGGGTCAAAGTGGTTTAAAACTCTTGTGACATGTGGTGTCACTATTTACCTTGAAAACATGTTTGAAAATGATTACCGAACGGTTAAGGCCCGTAATAAAACTTGTGCTTGGATTTGGTTTTGATTTTGGAGATGAAAATCGAATAACTTGCACTCGAAGCAACCAACAAGCTTTCGGAAAATGAATTGCTTGCTTATGAAAATGGTTTGCTTTTATGCTTTGAAAAAGTGTTGGGAACTAATAGAATCAAACTAGGTTTGGGTGGAAAAAGGTGGTGTGAGTTGCTGTCTTGTGCTGTCATGACAGGTGCAACTCGCCGGGCGAGTGGTTACTCGCCAGGGCGAGTGTCACAGGTCATGACAACACGCCAGGGCGAGCTCCAGAGCGAGTAAGACCAGTACTCCCTGCCTTCACTCGCCACCAACTCGCCAGGGCGAGCTCTGGGAGTTGAGATTTTGGAATTTGATTTCTAAACTTGGTTTTTAACATTCTAATCCCTTTTTATTAATTTATGGAAGTGGTGGGGATTGGAAACGAGTTTTTCGGGTACTCGGAAAGTACGTAACTTATAACGCAAGAAAATAGCCATTTTGCAATTCAAATTATTTAAGACTTTTGGCAATTGTTTTGGGTCCTAAAAATAGTACAAATAACTCATGGGGGTTGATCAATACGGTAGTTTTTGGTTCGATGTCCGAAAGAGTGGTTTTTCCTTAGGAACCATTAGGTTTTTGGGGTTTTGGTGTAGTTTCAATGCGATTGGTTAGAGAACAATGTATTGATTGTTACGCTGCTTGTTTTAGGAAGCGCGTTGTGTTGTTTGAGCGTGTGTTATTGACGGAAGCTTGCCGAGGTAAGGGCTCCACTTTATTTCCGTCTTTTCAAACGGTTTTGGTAAACATGCTTTGTTTTGCTGTGTACGCAATTGTTTGTGTGTTGACATGTTTGTGTTATGTATGCTCGTTGATGAGAACGTATTTACATTACTTGTGCAATTTACATATGATTTGGAAAATATATGTATGAATTGCTATGATTTAGTTACATATGCTTGAGAGGTATGTATGTGTGGCATTAGCATATGTAGGGAATCGTATGCTCATGCATTCATTGTGCGTAGTTGCGTGAGTGGACTACGGGGTGTTGGTTGCGTGAGTGGACCCACCCAAAATCCTACGGGATCTTTTTGAGTACAATAAGTGGTTGCGTGAGTGGACCACGGGGTGTGATTGCGTGAGTGGATCCACCTTAACCCTTTGCGGTTTTATTGGTTATGATTAGTAATTCCGGAATTCATTTGCATGTGGTAGCTCTGGTAGTACCACACCCATTGTAGAAGTCTGCATTAGGCTTGTTGTGCATTATATATATAAGCCCGTTGGTGGGAATTGTTGAATGTTTTAAGAGTTTCTCTTGTGCTTTGTGGAAATATTTGTTATGTGTACAATCTTTCGTACCGGTTATATATATATATACTTTTATTTTGTGGTGACCCTTTCTTTCATTTGCGGGCTCATCCCACCCCAGATGACGATGTAGGTCGAGAGGATGGTGTTGGCAGCTCTAGGCCATAGTGAGCTCGTGTTGGAGCTGGAGTGGTAGTTTTAGTTAGACTATGCGCCGGTGTGTTGTGCACTGTGCTTTTTGTTTAGCATAGGACATTCTAACTTGTTTGGTTAGTTAGTGCTTGTAAGCATATAGACTTATGGATTGTAATTATTCAGGTTTACACTTAGCATTTTCGAATACACTATATATATATGGTGTGATATTTATATGGTTCGTTTGTAATATTTAATGTCGGCTCAATTGAAAATGTTTTGCGCACTCTGAGCGTTTGTCAAAAAAAAAAAAAATAATAATGCCCTTTTTGCGTTATGAAAACGGGGTGTTACAGTTTGAGATCTGTTTCTGATTCTAGGAAAATGAGGAATTAGAGAGAAGCACATGAAGATGTGGCTTATGTCAATTTGAGATTGGCGAAAGGTGTTGTCTCACACCTAGTTGGGAAATCATGGTTGTGCGGGTGTTGTATGTGGGAATACGAAGGATAAGAAATTGTCTAATGGCAAGTTGATGGAAATCGGTATTGAGTAAGTATAAGGGATTCAGAGGTTGTCAACAAGGATGGTTGGACAATAGTAATGTGAGGAATGCCCTAAGAGTTATTTTGAAGGTAGGTACCTCGACGAGAGTGGCGATATTCGGAGTGTTTAGGAATGGTCAGGGTGACCAACTCTTTTGAGTAAGAGTGGATTTGGAATGAGACTCGTGGGTGAGCATGCGGTTTCGGTGTATTCACTGAGTTGCGAACTCATGGATATTGGTGAGGTGTGAAGTTCTTCCTAAGAAGAGATAACTTGTTCGGAATGTAATGGTTTTGGAGGTACATGCCGTGGTGGCATTGTATTACTGTTGAATGATGTTCAACGGAGGTTTCATGAGTGGAATCATGAGCGCTTGAGCGACGTTCTTTGAGTGTTGTGTCTTGCGATTTCGACGTGTATTCGTAAGAGTTTGAGGGTAATGTGTGGGACCATTGTGCCACGGGGGACCTTGAGCACAAGTGGAATGAAGTATCACTTGAGTTGGGTAAAGATGGTCTAGACCACCATCATGATTGTCGACTATCTATTGACAAATTGAGGAATTGATCATCCTTAATCCCTTGTTGATAATAGACGGAGTCGTGTTGACTGGAAATGACTAGTTTTGCCGGCTTTGCTGGTGCGCAGAAAGTTTCGGTGTTTCTTTTTGGAGGGTAGCCACTCACAACTTCGTGTGAAACTAATGGAGTGGGCTATGCCGCGGAGGCGAAAAGAGGTGACCTTGTGAAATTGTCATGTTGACCTAGGATCCTTGGGGAACTAGAGTGTCTGAACCTTCGTGCTAAAGAAAATTTTTGAGTGGTGAACTCGTGGTTAGTTGTGGTTGGTGCACGGTTGTGCCAGTATGTTGGTGAGAGTATCTGTGTGACTTCACCCGGTGTTAGCATCTTTGTGGCTACACCTAATCCTGAGGGATTTTGTTGTGTTGGTGATGGTAATAACTAGTTGAGTTGTTACTCTTAACTTTAGTTTCGAGGACGAAACTTCTTTTTGGAGGGTAGTAATGTAAGACCCAAGATTTCACTGTACAGTTTTTCTAAGGAACTCTAGTGTCGACTACGAGTTTTAGGGTTTTTGGTGAGGCGGTTTTGTGAATATCGTCACATTAATGAGATTTTTGCTGAAACGGAGCCTGTTTTGTGCTCGTGCGCTGGAAAGGCACAGACTTTCGGGTCGTGATACTCTTTTAAGTATGAGGAGATTTCTGTGGTCTTAGAATAACGAGTTTTGGATTATTCTTGTTTTTGGAAAAACGAGTAGGATTTTACCCGTCGTTGTAAAATCCTATTGCGTCTGTTTTGAGTGAGGTTTCGGATGGAAGTTTTATATATCTGCGCGAGTGAGGATATATTCTGAGATTAATTTTCTGAGGTATGGAAGAAAATTACAGTCGCGGAAAAAGATTCGGCGATAAGTTTTGGAATGGAAAAACGTTAGACGTTCTTTCCGTAAGTTTTATGTTTTTGTGTTTTACGTTCGTCGCGTCGCGCGAGAGCTGAACGTGTGAGTGTTTCTATGAGGTTTTGAGTGTTATCTCAAGTGGGTTTGTTTTGGTTTGATCCAATGGCTAGGGTTTAAGCTTGGCATTGTGTTTTTGATCCAATGGTGGATTGGCTATCAAGAGCTTTTTTAAATAGTAAGGAGGTTTATGACTTGTGGACTTAAGAAAATCATAAATTTCACTCCATTCTTTCTCTCTTGTACGTGGAACTCCATTACTCAACCTTAACCTTCACAAATTTCATTTCTTCACCATTTCACTCCATTTCAAGCTTTGGAGCTTTGAGGAAAGTTGTAGAGAATCACTTTCTTGAGGTAACCCTCTCTTCTTATCTCCTAGGTTGGTAGATGTTTAGAGTTGTGAGGTTTTTGGGTTTATGTTCTTAAGAGGGTTTGGTGAGAAAGGTTGTTCTTGCTAGTTCTTGTTTCATGAAAGTTGTTCATGAGAGTTTAGTGAGCATGCTAGGCTTTGTTGTTTCAATTTTTCCATGAGTTTGTGAGAATCTCATGAGAAAAGTTAGGGTTTTGAAAGTTTAGAGTATTGATCAATTACATGAGGTTATGTTGTAAGGTTTTGAAAAGAAAAGTTGTCTTTGAACCTTTGGGCGAAAGGGAAATGCGTTGTATGGTTTTGTTTTGGTAAATCCGATGAAAAATATTTTGAGGTTTATGAAAATATTTCCTAAGTGTTTTTGGGTAGTGTTTTGGGGTCAAAATGGTTTAAAACTATTGTGACATGTGGTGTCGCTTTGTACTTTGAAAACATGTTTGAAAATGATTACCGGACGGTTAAGGCCCGTAATAAAACTTGTGCTTGGGTTTGGTTTTGATTTTGGAAATGAAAATCAAATAACTTGCACTCGAAGCAACCAACATGCTTTCGGAAATGTGTTGCTTGCTTATGAAAATGGTTTGTTTTTATGCCTTGAAAAGATGTTGGGAACTAATAGAATCAAACTAGGCTTGGGGTGGAAAAGGTGGTGTGAGTTGCTGTCTTGTGCTGTCATGACAGGTGCAACTCGCTGAGCGAGTTGTTACTCGCCAGGGCGAGTGTCACAGGTCCTGACAACACGTCAGGGCGAGCTCCAGGGCGAGTAAGACCAGTACTCTCTGCCTTCACTCGCCACCAACTCGCCAGGGCGAGCTCTGGGAGTTGAGATTTTGGATTCTGATTTCTAAACTTGGTTTTTAGCTTTCTAATCCCTTTTTAATAATTTATGGAAGTGGTTGGGATTGGAAACGAGTTTTTCGGGTACTCGGAAAGTACGTAACTTATAACGCAAGAAAACGGCCATTTTGCATTTCAAATTATTTAAGACTTTGGCCTATTGTTTTGGGTCCTAAAAATAGTACATATAACTCATAGGGGTTGATCAATACGGTAGTTTTTGGTATGATATCCGAAAGAGTGGATTTTCCTTAGGAACCTTTAAGTTTTGGGGGTTCTTGGTTTAGTTTCAATACCATTGGTTAGAGAACAATGTATTGATTGTTGCGCTGCTTGTTTTAGGAAGCGCGTTGTGTTGTTTGAGCGTGTGTTGTTGACGGAAGCTTGCCGAGGTAAGGGCATCACTTTATTTCTGTCTTTTCACTGGTTAATAACATGCTTGGTTATTCTCTGTGATGTGCTGTGGTGTGTTTGGCATGTATGTGTTATGTATTTTGGTGATGAGAAGGTGTTTACAATACTTGCGCTGTTTACATATGATTATGAGAATATATGTATGAACAGGTGTTTGAAATACATATGATGAGAAATGTATGTATGTCGTTATGTTTGGTTTACATATGCTAGAGAGGTATGTATTCATTGCATTAGCATATATGGGGAAGCGTATGCTCGTGCATTTCGTAGTTGCGTGTACGGTGTGGTGATCGGGAGAGCCCACCTTTTTATTCGTAGTGATCGGGAGAGCTACGATATTTTTGTTGAGATCGATACGTGGTGTCCGTGATGGGCTACGGGGTGTGATTGACAGAGATTGGGTCCACTCTAATCTTCGTAGTGTCCGTGATGGGCTACGGGATTTTATTGATGTTTCACGGTGTTTATGTGGTTTATAATACGTAGTGTCCGTGATGGGCTACGGGGTGTGATTGACAGAGATTGGGTCCACTCTAATCTTCGTAGTGTCCGAGATGGGCTACGGGATTTTATTATTGTTCTACGGTGTTTTATCAGGTTTCGTAGTGACCGTGACGGGCTACGGGTTTTCGTTGGTGTTTTAGTAGGGGTTGGACCTACAGTTCCGGAGCTCATGCATTTTGTGGTAGCTAGGGTTAGTACCACGCATTGTAGAGGTTGCATTATAGGCTATGTGTGCATTGCTTATATGAACCCGTTGGTGGGAATTGCTTTGATGTTTAAGAGCTTTCTCTTGTGTTTTGTGGAATTATTGTTATGTGTACAATCTTTCGCACCGATTATATATATACATATCTATATTTTGTGGTGACCCTTTCTTTCATTTGCGGGCTCATCCCACCCAGGTGATGGGTTAGGTCGTGGAGACGACGGTGGCAGTTCTAGGCTATAGTAAGCACGTGGTGAAGCTTAGTATAGATAGACTATGCGCCGGTGTGTTTTGTGCACCGTGCTTTTTGGTTAGCATAGGGTTGTCTAACTTGTTTTGTTGTAAGTATTTGATTACTTAGACTTGGATTGTAATTATTCAGAAATACACTTTGCTTGTCGAAGCACCTTTTGGTAACGAGTTCTCTTGTATATTTGAATGCCGGCTCATTGAAAAATATTCTATGCGCACTCTGAGTGTTAGTTGAAAAAGGGAAAAAAAAAATTTATAGTGCCGTTTTGGCCTTTGAAAAACGGGCTGTTACAGATCTATTGTACAAATTGGGCGAATATTATTAGCCTTATATTTTTAATTGCTATAACAAGAAAATGGTGACATATTAATTACATATTCAGTGGCATGCAAGAAAATGGTGACATATTTTTAATAATTTTTAGTGGTATGAAAGTGCTTTTCATAATAATTATAATAATAATAATACCATAATTTTTCGATGTATTGTTTATGACATAACAGTGTAGTCTATTATTTGCCTAAGAATAATAGTATAGCAAATCCGTTCCTATGAAAGTTTTTGTTGGCTTCAAATAGATTTCACATGCTATACAAGATTTTATTGTAATAAAAAAATTGTTTTCAATTTAGCACTAAACATACTCAAAATAATGTGCATTCTGATGTATAATTTTTTCTTTTTTTTGTCTCTTACTCTTAGGTTTTGATATATATATATATATATATATATATAAAAGATAATTACACATGAATAAAAGGATTTATATGTATTATGAAGATTAAATAATGGAAATATAAGTTATCATGATTAAACTTTAATTAAAAAAAGGAATTAAGGGTGCATTTGTTTTAAATTCAAAAAAAATATTTTTTCTTTGTATTTTTAAAAATAGTTTTTATGATAACTTCATTAAAATTAGTAAATATTATTTCAAACTCTTCTTTTTCTTAATTAAAAGAGTGATTTTGACATTCAATAACTTAAATATTCATGTTAGAGATTTTGACTTAATAAAAAACACAATTTTTTAAAAACATTTATCTCTAAAAAATGACTTTCACGAAAAGCTATTTGAAATAGTTTTTTTTAAGAGATTTTTATGATCCAAAAAAATTTCTAACAAAACGATGAAATACTTAAAATGATATTTTAAGATAAGCTATTTAAACCGATTTTTCATTTGAAGTTTTTATAAAAATTTTCTTTGTTAAAAATTTTTTAACACAAAAATTATACACTATAAAAATCTATTTTTAAAAAGGTTAAAACAAACGCACCCTAAGATGAATAATTACTAATTTTGTTTTACTAAATATCGTGTTTGAATGTTACATATGAAAATAGGAGTAGTTTATTTTATTTTTTTTAAAGTATGTTATTTATTATCATTAATTTTTCTAAATGAAATAATTTCATTGACTCAAATTACAATAAAATTTTAATAACCTCTATTTAGATTTCACTATTTTTATTTTTATATGTAGGTGAACGACACATTCTATGTCAAAAGCATTCTTTTATATATCTCTCTCTATATTATTATATATTTACTTTGTGAAATAACAAGTTTCAAAATATTTTATAAGTCTTTTTCTTAAAACCAAAAAAATAATATAATACACCTCTCAAATTAAATTATTATTTAAAAAAGTAGGATCAAACACAACTTTAAACTATACTACAAAATTTTTTTAAAAAAATTATTATCTATCAATGAACATATTAAATTTTTAAAAATTGAATATCATATTATTTTCTTCAATAAGCAAATTATAAAATAAAAAATTTAACCAAGCCCGTGCAACACACGGGTTTAATATATGGTCTTTGTCTCACACACAGGGACGGACCTGTGTGAGGCTTGGTGTGGCTATAGCCACACCAGCCCGGCCCATATTTTTTCAAAAAATAATAATAATAATTTTATAAATAATTTTAAATTATTCTGTACACATATTTGTGCAAATATTAATGTAAATATTAGTTTAAAGTTTATTATCGATGATTATAAATCTCTCAGTATACATTAGTTTTAACATTAGTGTAAATATTAGTTTATAGTCTATTATTGATATTTCAAGTCGTTGGTTATACATAGTGTATTATTTTAAGTTATATAATTTTAAGTCGGTATTAGTGTATTATTTTAATTTATCGAGACTTTGTTTGTAAAAGAAAAAGTGAATAACTAATTGAATTTGTTGTATTGAGTAAAATTAACTATTGAACGAACATGTAAATATGGAATGACATAAAACAATAGTTTTAAAAAAAATAAATTCAAGTAATATGTAAAATTAGAATACAAATTAATAAATTATAAGCTAATTGAAATCACTACTAGAAAAATCTTAAATACCGATGGACAAAATCTGTCTCTAAAATGCAAATATTTTGTCACTAAGCAGGCTAGAGACGGATTTGATGCCGTCAGTAATTTCCTCATCTCTGAACTATTAGAGACGGACAAAATCTATCTCTAAAATGAAAATATTTGTCTCTAAATAAATATATCTGTCTCTAACTGTTTTTTCTGTCTCTAATTTCATCTCTATTAGAGAAGAAATATATTCCGTCTCTAAATTCCGTTGGTATTTCAACTTTTTCTAGTAGTGAATAAATTATAAAATAACATAATTTTGGGTTCTATATATTTTGGTCTAAGGTAGAATCTTGTGAAGTATCAAACAATAATATGCATGATTTAACGAATATTCAATAAGTTATAGTCATTTCTTTTTTTTCGAATAGAAACTTTGTGGTATTTTGGATAGTTTGTCAGTTTGTTGATTTCTTTTTCTTTTTAATAAAATTTTTCTAATTTGTTTGTGTTCTTTTTTTTGGATATAAATGTTGTATTAGTAGTAATTTTATGTAATGTTTTTTGTTTAACTAAATTATTAGGATAAATTTTTCTTTTTCGATAGTGCCTAATTTTTTTAGCCCCACTAATATTTTCAGTCCAGGTCCGCCCCTGCTCACACATAGATAAAATTACTCCTATATCAATGTATATAGTTGATGATCAACACATAGATAAAATTTATTTATTTATTTTTTTGACGGAAAGGTGTTTATAGCATTTCATTAATTAAAAGGTGTTCAATATAATTTGGTACATCAACCAAAATCTGGAAACTAGCTGACAATGTAGCCGCCTTAGCTAGATTGTGGGCAACCTCATTTGCTTGTCTTCGCACAAACTCTACACTAGAGTTACTATAAAAATTTGAGAACATAAGTTTACATTGGTGCAAAATAACACCAAACTCAGTAAAGTCTTGATTCAACGAATGGAAGATATCCACTACTCTTTTAGAATCCAATTCAAACTCCACTGGTCCTAAATTAAGGTCATGAACCCAATTGAGCGCCGAGAGATAAAATTAATTTTATTTTTCATTTCTTTTAAATGTCATATTGCTTATAAATAGTATTAATGTCCGTAACTCCCAAATAGTATACACATTTACTTTGGTTATTAATGTCCGTAATGTCCGCAACTTCAATTACCATAAAAAAAAATGAAGGTCTGTTAATTTTTATTATTATTTTGGTTATTAAATATACAAAAAGAATGTGACATTACTTTGTACTTTTCTCCGGTAAACACTTTGTGTTAATGAGTTGAAATCTATCTATCTATCTATCTATTGTAAAGTAAACTACATTTATCCTATGTGACATCTTTATAAGCCTCTATTGTTTATGTGTCATCACTACAAAACTCGAGGCTTTTTTTATATATGTTAAATCAATTTTAATAAAAGTGATGATTGATGATTAAAAAAAAATGCATAACCCATTAAATTGGAAAATTTAGAAAGGCCACTTATATCGATGGCACATGAGAAGTTTTGTAACATGCATCTAAATTAAGTTTTGTAACATGCATCGAATTGTTGGTTCTTGGAGTGACGCGATGACGGACTCGGATTACATCCAAGATCCCCCTTTTTGGTGTGGTACGACTTCTTCAAACGTCATTGCTTCTGATGTTGTTATCAATCCCCACATTACTCATGACTTAGAGATTTTAAGAGTTTGGAAAGGTAATGAGGCTGGCAACATTGGTCATAAGACATATACTGATGAGGAAGAAAATGCGGCAACTATTAATTATTTGAAAAAACGATTTGCCGTCATAGAAGAGCTTTTTATTGAAATGGTTTCAAAGTCTAAAAAAAAGAACTCGCACAAGGGAGTTCAGGTGCATTGTAAGACCCAAGATTTCACTGTACAGTTTTCTAAGGAACTCTAGTGTCGGCTACGAGTTTTAGGGTTTTTGGTGAGGCGGTTTTGTGGATATCGTCACATTAATGAGTTTTTGCTGAAACGGAGCCTGTTTTGTGCTCGTTCGCTGGAAAGGCACAGACTTTCGGGTCGTGATACTCTTTTAAGTATGAGGAGATTTCTGTGGTCTTAGAATAACGAGTTTTGGATTATTCTTGTTTTTGGAAAAACGAGTAGGATTTTGCCCGCGGATGGAAAATCTTACTGCGTCTGTTTTAAGTGAGGTTTCGGATGTGAGTTTTATATATCTGCGCGAGTTAGGATATGTCCTGAGATTAATTTTCTGAGGTGCGAAAGAAAATTACAGTCGCGGAAAAAGATTCGGCGATAAGTTTTGGAATGGAAAAACGATAGACGTTCTTTCCGTTGGTTTTACGTTTTTGTGAGTTTTGTTCGTCGCGACGTGCGAGAGCTGAACACGTCAGTTGTTCTAGAAGCTTAGAAATTATCTTGTGAGGATAGACTTGCTTTTGATCCAAGGGCTAGGGATTAGTCTAGAAAACTTTTTACTATTTGATCCAATGGTGGGTGGCAAGCAAGACAAGTGGTAATAGTAAGGAGGTTTATGTTTTGTTGACTTAGGAAGGAAAAATTGACCACAAGACTCTCATTCTCTCTTCTCTGAACCGTGGCTTTCTTTCTTCTTCCCTTCCTTGAGCAAATTTCATTTCTTCACCATTTCCTTGGATTTCAAGCTTGGAAGCTCTAAGGGAAATTGTAGAGAAGCTTTTTCTAAGGTAACTTGATCCATTCCTTTCTCTTTACTAGCCAAGCTCATGTAGTTTAGTGGAATTTTATGATTTTGTTCTTGAGAGAAATTTCATAAAATTTGGTGTTGGTTGATTCTTGCTTCATGAAAGTTGTTCATGAGGGTTTAGTAAGCATGTGTAGGCTTTGTTATTTCAATTTTCCATGAGATTGTGAGAATCTCATGAGAAAAGTTAGGGTTTTGAAAGTTTAGGGTATTGATCAATTACATGAGGTTATGTTGTAAGGTTTTGAAAAGAAAAGTCGTCTTTGAACCTTTGGGCGGAAGGGAAATGCGTTGTATGGTTTTGTTTTGGAAAATCCGATGAAAAATATTTTGTGGTTTATGAAAATATTCCTAAGTGTTTTGAGTAGTGTTTTTGGGGTCAAAGTGGTTTAAAACTCTTGTGACATGTGGTGTCGCTTTTTACTTTGAAAACATGTTTGAAAATGATTACCGGACGGTTAAGGCCCGTAATAAAACTTGTGCTTGGGTTTGGTTTTGATTTTGGAAATGAAAATCAAATAACTTGCACTCGAAGCAACCAACATGCTTTCGGAAATGTGTTGCTTGCTTATGAAAATGGTTTGCTTTTATGCCTTGAAAAGATGTTGGGAACTAATAGAATCAAACTAGGCTTGGGGTGGAAAAAGGTGGTGTGAGTTGCTGTCTTGTACTGTCATGACAGGTGCAACTCGCTGAGCGAGTTGTTACTCGCCAGGGCGAGTGTCACAGGTCCTGACAACACGCCAGGGCGATCTCCAGAGCGAGTAAGACCAGTACTCTCTGCCTTCACTCGCCACCAACTCGCCAGGGCGAGCTCTGGGAGTTGAGATTTTGGATTCTGATTTCTAAACTGGGTTTTTAGCTTTCTAATCCCTTTTTATTAATTGTTGGAAGTGGTTGGGATTGGAAACGAGTTTTTCGGGTACTCGGAAAGTACGTAGCTTATAACGCAAGAAAACGGCCATTTTGCATTTCAAATTATTTAAGACCTTGGCCTATTGTTTTGAGTCCCAAAAATAGTACAGATAACTCATGGTGGTTGATCAATATGGTAGTTTTTGGTATGGTATCCGAAAGAGGGATTTTCCTTAGGAACCTTTAGGTTTTAGGGGTTCTTGGTTTAGTTTCAATACGATTGGTTAGAGAACAATGTATTGATTGTTGCACTGCTTGTTTTAGGGAGCGCGTTGTGTTGTTTGAGCGTGTGTTGTTGACGGAAGCTTGCCGAGGTAAGGGCATCACTTTATTTCTGTCTTTTCACTGAGTTATAACATGTTTGTTGGTTATTTTCGGTGATGCGTGTTTGTGTGTTTGGCATGTATGTGTTATGTATTCTCGTGATGAGAAAGTGTTTACAATACGTGCGTTGTTTTACATATGATTGGAGATGTATGTATGAACATGTGGGTGAATACATATGATTGGAAATGTATGTATGTTTGTTGTGGTTTGTTACATATGATTGGATATGTATGTATGTTGTTGGGATGGTTTACATATGCTAGGGAGGTATGTATTTGTTGCATTAGTATACATGGGGAATCGTATGCTCATGCATTGTTAGTGTGTAGTTGCGGGAGTGGACTACGAGGTGTGGTTGCGGGAGTGGACCCACCTGATTCTTATAGGGTTTTATCGAGTTCAACACATGGTTGCGGGAGTGGACCATGGGGTGTGATTGCGGGAGTGGATCCACCTAAATCTTGTGTGATTTAGTTGAGTTCGATACATGGTTGCGGGAGTGGACCATGGGGTGTGATTGCGGGAGTGGATCCACCTTAATCCTTCGTGATTTCGTAGTAATCGGGAGAGCTACGAGATTGTTGTTGAGTTCGATACATGGTTGCGGGAGTGGACCATGGGGTGTGATTGCGGGAGTGGATCCACCTTAACCTTGTGATTTCGTTGATATTGTTAGTAGGGGATGGACCTACGATTCCGGAATTAAACTCATGCATTGTGGTAGCTAGGGTTAGTACCACGCATTGTAGAGGTTGCATTATAGGCTATGTGTGCATTGCTTATATGAACCCGTTGGTGGGAATTGCTTTGTTGGTTAAGAGCTTTCTCTTGTGTTTTGTGGAATCATTGTTATGTGTACAATCTTTCGCACTGGTTATATATATATATACTTTTATTTTGTGGTGACCCTTTCTTTCATTTGCGGGCTCATCCCACCCAGATGTTGGGTTAGGTCGTGGTGACGACGGTGGCAGTTCTAGGCTATAGTGAGCACGTGGTGAAGCTTAGTATAGATAGACTATGCGCCGGTGTGTTTTGTGCACCGTGCTTTTTGGTTAGCATAGGGTTGTCTAACTTGTTTTGTTGTAAGTATTTGAATACTTAGACTTGGATTGTAATTATTCAGGAATACACTTTGCTTGTCGAAGCACCTTATGGTAATGAGTTCTTTTGTATATTTGAATGCCGGCTCATTGGAAAATATTCTATGCGCACTCTGAGTGTTAGTTGAAAAAGAAAAAAAAATTTATAGTGCCTCTTTGGCCTATGAAAAACGGGCTGTTACATGCATAATACCCGTTCTAGTGGGAGGAGGTAGTCTGAGTTCCTCTTTGCTTTCCTTTTGTCGCTTTTTTTCTTTCCTTTGTTTTGTCTTGCTTTTTTTTTATAGTTTTTGTTGGAGAAGATTTTGGTTTATGTCCCCCTTCTCTTTTTGTATTTCTATCTTTTTATTTATATATCTATGGCGTTGTAGTTGGTTCGCCATCTACATCGCTTTTGCCTAAATTTTTTTTTTATTTAGTATTATAATGCAACCTATGAAATTTTTTCTTAGCCTTTCAATTCCACACTAATTTAAAACGGTGGCATTCATTGACTATATATATATATGCCTTATGAACCATCACTTGGTGCATATGGTGTGTGAAATTTCAATTTGAGAGGGGTATGCAGTATGCAATGTGGAAGGAGAATGATATTTCTCAAAAATTTTCATTCACATTTTGTGTCATTTTTGTTTTTTACTCTTTTAATTTAAGCATCTATCAATTCATGTTTGATATAAAAATCTTGCATTTGCTTCAAGTATCTTTTATCTAACTAGTATTATAGTATTCATTCATATATTGTGTATTCTTTTGAACATATATATTTATTTTGTATATTATATATCGCTTATTAGTTTTTAGAGGAATGCAAAACGATCGCTATGGCAGCATATAAAGTGTACAATTTAAGTTGGAAGTGGCAGATGTGTAAGTGTCTTAAATTAAAAATATATAGTTGTGTACAATAGTAAAATTTGATATATTTTTTATACTAATTTTATTCCAAACTTCTTTGAATGCTAGATAGAAGGCAAGACATGATATGTATGACAAGGTAGAATGGTGATAATTGTTACTTACTATGCATAGGAGTAGCAATTGTATGTATGAGTTTGATGGTGTCCCCTGTTATGATATATTAAGTTTTTAGTTTATAGAAAACCTTCTCACTTTCTCTCTTATTTTATATATAAATAATCACTAATATAGTAATATGTTAACTTTGGATGTGAATTTGGTATAAAGGTGAGTTTTTTATTTTTAATATATTTTAATAAAATATTATATTTATTTTATTAATTTAAAATTAATTTCTTATTAAAGTTCTTTCCGGAAATCATGTAAAAAGATACTTTTGAAAGTGTGTGGTATTAACGAGAAATTCATATTAGTTTATAACTTTCTACCAGTTTTTCTTTTGGATTTTTGGAGAGATGTTTTTTCTAGAGAGAGAGAGAGTGGCGATCACGTAATAGCTGTTTCACCATCAACCTCTTGCACCGCTCCCCACCTTCACCGGCCTTCATCCTCTGTTTTTCCATCATGTCCACCTTCAGCATACCTTGGAAATGTTTAGATCTCACCATCGAGCCAAAAATCACCACCAAAGAACCACCAAAGCCTCAAAAAACCTTTGCCCAAGCCCTAGCCCCAACAAACCTTTGTGATATTCCCCTATCTCAATTCCAACAACCAGTTGTCAAAGGCGATCGTCTTGCTATTGAAATACTAGAAGCTGCGTACGAAGCGGGTCTAGAAGCATGTAAGCACAATCTCCATGGTCGTATTCTGTGGCCTAAGGGATCTACGCTGTTGTTTGTCGTTGCCTTGAAGGCTAAGCTAGCGCTGATTTGGAAGGATCTTTCTAGATGGGGTGTCATCTCTCTTGGTAAGGCATATTTTGAATTTACTTTCTCTTCTCTGGAGGATGTTCGTAGGGTTAGATCCATCCCCTCATGGAATCTCAATCCTGGTATACTCAAATTTTTTGCATGGTCCAAAGACTTTAACCCTAGATTACAACACAACACTTATGTTCAAGTGTGGGTGCGAATCTATGGTCTATCTCAGGAATATTGGCATAAAAACATTTTATTCACCATTGCTGGTAGTCTAGGCACGCCAATTTGTATTGATTCGGTTACTGCAAAGCCCATGCATGAACATACCTTTGGTCAGTTTTCCAAGGTTTTGATAGATATTAATTTACTTCAGCCTCTTAGATACAAGTTGCTTGTGGAAAGGAAGGGTTTTGCTTTCTTTGTGGATTTAAAATATGAGCATATCCCCGAATTTTGTTCTGATTGCAAGATCATTGGTCACAACATTGATAATTGCTATATATGGAAGAAGGATGAGGAAGTGAGAGGCAACAAAGACAACAACTCATTGAGGCTCCAACAAAAAAGCAAGCTTATGTTCCTATATCTAATGGGAGGGTGCAGCAAAATAAGCCCAATGAGACTAGTAATGCTGAGAAAGAGATCATCAATGTGGAGGAGTCAAGCAGCAAATCACCCCAACAACTCATTGAAGCTATCAATAGGGATATTGCTCCTGCAGATCAAGTTCAAGGGGCTACTACATCAAAGCAACAAAACACTTTGGTGTCAGGACCCATCTTAGTTCCTGTTAGTCCAAAATCTTTGCTTAGAGCTCAAGACAAGCAGCTAGAAAATGAACTGAATGATGATGATGTTGATTGGAGCACTGACTCTCAAGAATCAGTTGTTAAGGAATCACAGGATGATGATGGATGCATGGCTGTAGTGGAGGGAGCTTGTGTTGAAGGAAATCATAACAAAGAGATTGAGGTGATCAATACACCCACACCATTCGTGCCTCCTGCCGGTGGTGAGACTAGTAAATTTGTGGATGCTTTGCTTACACCCTCCAGAGTTGCTAAAGATATGGCATTTTTGAAAGAATCTTGGGCAAATATGGTTGAGGCAGAAGATAACACCACTCAAAATATGGAGACAGCTGCACAAGATGAGGGTTTTCAAATTCACTTGTCTAAAAATAAGAAAAAAACTCAAAAGAAGTTGATGCAGTCTAGTAGAGATTCTTATGCAACCCGTTCAAGGGTCCCTCCCAAGCCTTTTAGATGAAGTGAATTGCTTGGAATGCATGGGGTCTTGCTAATTCCCCTACAAGATTAGCTTTGAAGAAAATTATCACACAAATCCTGACATTATCCTTCTTTCTGAACCTTGGATGGATTTTTCTAATCTTCCTAGAAGATGGTTAGCCAATCTAAATCTCAAACTCTTTGCTTCTAACTCCAGACCTAACCTTTTACCAAATATCTGGTGCCTTTGTAAATTATCCATTTCCCCTACTATCTTAGCCTCAGATGAACAACATGTAACTTTTACCATTTGTGAAAACAATCTTGTTCTTGCTTTTTCTGCTGTGTATGCATCCACCAATTACCAAACTAGAAGAAAATTATGGAGCACTTTGAATACTTTACAGTCTCAACATGCTTTACCTTGGTGCTTCTTAGGTGACTTTAATGTCATTTTGGGGGCACATGAACATAGGGGTAGATCTTCTCCTGCTAGGTTACCTATTGAAGAATTTCAAGCTTGAACCAATGCTTTTAATCTAATACACCTTCCCACTAGAGGAGCTGAATTCACTTGGAGTAATGGTAGGGGTGGAACTAGACACACTGAAAGAAGAATGGATAGAGTCATCAGCAATCAAGATTGGTTGGACACATATTGTGTTTCTTCTGTAACAAGTCTCACCAAGCTTAGATCAGATCATTTTCCTTTGCTGTTTGATTTCAAATTGTCTAATGACACTCCTGCCTCACAGTTCAAATTCCTGAAAATGTGGTCTTTACATCCTGAATGTTGGAATGTTATCTCTGAATGCTGGAATACAGTGATTGTTGGTTACCCTATGTATGTTCTAAGTAAGAAGTTGAAATTGCTTAAATCTAAACTTAAGACTTGGAACAAGGAGTGCTTTGGTAATGTTAATGATCTAGTTAGCAATGCTGAGTTGAATCTTGCTCAAATTCAAATGCAAATTCAAGAGAATGGTCATTCTGATGCTTTATTGATTGAAGAGAAACAAGCTAGCTTGATTTTAGAAGATGCTTTAACTAAGCAAGAACTATTTTGGCAAGAAAAAGCTCGTTTGAACTGGCACTTGGAGGGGGATAGGAACACTAAATACTTTCACAGACTAGCCAAAATCAAAACCACCACTAAACAAATACATTCATTACAAGATGGTGAAACAGTGATTACTGATCAAGACCTCATCTCTAACCATATTGTTAGTTTTTATCAAAATTTATTTTGCTCTAACACTGTTTTGCAGGATAGTTTACTTGTTGAGGAAGTTATACCTTCTCTTGTTACTGATGATCTCAATGCTCTCATGACTGTGTTGCCCTCTCATTCTGAGATCAAATCAGCTGTTTTTGCCCTCAATAAAGATAGTGCCCCAGGTCCAGATGGCTTTGGAGCTTTTTTCTTTCAACATTACTGGGAGATTGTTAAAAATGATGTTTTCAATGTTGTGCTTCAATTTTTCACTTCTAGCTGGATATTGCCTGGTTTTAACTCCAACATAATTGCCTTGCTGCCTAAGTTCCCTGAAGCTTCATCAATTGATCAATATAGGCCAATAGCAATGGTAAATTTTAAGTTTAAAATTATATCCAAAATCATTGCTGACAGATTAGCTTCTATTATGCCTAATCTTATATCTGTTGAGCAAAAAGGTTTTATTCATGGTAGGGATATCAAAGATTGTCTCTGTACAGCCTCAGAAGCAATCAATCTCCTACACAATAAAGCCTTTGGTGGTAATGTTGCTCTTAAAATTGACATTACCAAAGCTTTTGATTCTCTTGAATGGAGTTTTCTTTTAAAAGTGCTCAAGTTGTTTGGTTTTAATGAGATCTTTTGCAATTGGATTCATGTTATCTTGCAGTCAGCTTTTCTTTCTGTTTCTATCAATGGCAAATCTCATGGTTATTTTAATTGTAGTAGAGGTGTTAGGCAAGGAGATCCACTTTCACCATTGCTTTTTTGTCTAGCTGAGGATGTTTTAACCAGAAGCATATCCAGACTTGTTTCACAAGGCATGCTCAAATTGATCAAGGGTACTAGACAGGTCTATGTTCCTTCCCATTCCTTTTATGCTGATGACTTGATGATTTTTTGTAAAGGTAACATAGCTGGCTTGAAGAATTTGAAGGAGTTGTTCAACAGATATGCCCTAGAATCAGGACAGTTGATTAACAATGCTAAATCAACTATTTTCTCTGGTTCCATTTCTTATAGAAGATTACAATCTATTGTAGAGCTTGTCAATTTCAAGGTTGGTACTTTGCCCTTCAATTATCTTAGTGTGCCTATCTTTAAAGGTAAACCCAAAGTTTCACATCTCCAACCTATTGCTGACAAAATCAAGATGAAGTTATCAGCTTGGAAAGCTTCTTTGCTCTCCATAGCTGGAAGAGTTCAATTGATCAAATCAGTCATTCAAAGCATGTTAACATACAACATATCTTTATACTCTTGGCCTGTTTCTCTTTTAAAAGATCTTGAGAAATGCATAAGGAATTTTATCTGGAGTGGTGATTTAGATAAGAGAAAACTGGTTACCATTTCTTGGAAGAAAATCTGTAAACCTTTGGCTCAAGGGGGCCTTAATATCAGATCTTTGATTCATCTCAACAAAGCTTCCAACTTAAAGCTCTGTTGGTATATGGTTAACTCTCAATCTTCATGGGCCTTATTACTCAAGGATAGAGTTTTTAAAAAGGGCAGGACTATACAGCATCACATCTTCTCTTCTATCTGGAGCAGTATCAAGGAGGAATATACAGTGATCAAAGAAAATGTTGTTTGGTTAGTAGGCAATGGAGAAAACATTAATTTTTGGCTGGATAGTTGGTGTGGAGATCCCTTGGTTGATCAACTTGATATACCCGAGCAGACAAGGCCTTTTCTTACTGCACAAGTCAGTGATTTTATTGCTAATGGGCATCGGTCCATTCCTCCAGCCCTCTCTAACATGTTCAACAACTTGTTTTCAATCATTTCTCAAGTTTCTCTTCCCTTAGAAGCTACACATGACAAACTTATTTGGCAACACACTGACAATGGTGACTTGGAGCTCAAGCAAGCCTATGATTTCATGTTACCACAGGTTCAGGATATCCATTGGGCAAAGCTGATTTGGAATGCTGATATTCCACCATCTAGGTCTTTTCTTGTATGGAGATTGATGTATGAAAAACTCCCTACTGATGAAAATTTGAAGACAAGAGGATGTGTTATGCCTTCCATGTGCAATTTCTGTCATAATCATGTTGAATCCTCCTTTCATATTTTTCTCCAATGTCATTTTGCTATTAAATTATGGTCTTGGTTAGCTGGGTGTTTAAATTTAACTCTTCATTTCACCTCAATGGATGATATCTGGAAGCTATGTGACTTGAATTGGTCTCCTCAAAGCAAGGTTACAATCATAGCTGCTATCATTAACCTTCTGCATACCATTTGGTTAGTGCGAAATAAGGCCAAGTTTAATGATATCAATACCACTTGGATGGCTGCAATCTCAATGATGAAGGTGTGAAAAACACAAGAAGGGGGGGTTGAATTGTGTTTTGGGTAGTTTGAAAATTTCTTCAAAGTTATAAAACTTATCAGAGTTTGCAGCGGTTTAGAAAAACAAAAACACAATCAAACAACAACTAAGAGAGAGTAAGAGAGTGAGAGAAAGATAGAGACAGAGATTTTATACTGGTTCCTCTCACAAAACAAGAGTACGTCCAGTCCCCTTGCACTTCCAAGGGAGTTCACTAATAATCACAAAAGATTACAATGCTCAAGCACACAGGCAAGAGACTTCCACTGCTCAAGTAACACTTACAAGACACTTCCTTTTCTCAAGCACACACGCAAGAGACTTCAAACAACTTACAAGAAAAACAGAGTATATGAACACTGATATACAAATCAATGTTCAAAACAATAAGAAAATACAACTCAATGACAAGACTTAACTTAAAATCCTAACAAAAGAAATCTAAGGTTCAACTACTGTATGATTCAGAAGCTGAAGCTTGAGTCTTGGATATTCAAATGAGTTCAAGTTGTATTCAAGTTGTTTTTGTGCACAGGATGATTTTTGCAGAGTAACAGCTCGTTCAAAATTGTTCAATATTGTTGTACACAAAAACTTCATTTCCACTTCTATTTATAGTAGAGGGTGGAGCGTCTTGAATTTGAATCCGTTGCAGTGAGATTGCGCCAGCTGGAAATAGTACGATCTTTTAGCCATATCAAGCAACCTTTGTGTACGACCAAACTTGGGAATAAAGATTCGACCAAATCCGGTAATAAGTTCGTACAATAGTACTAACGTTACTATTCTGTGGATAAGGTTGATTCTCCAGCTTTTGGGTTGTTAGAAGATGATGAATTTCAATCATTGTAGCAGAGAATGTTCTTCTGACAAAACGGCTTTCACTACATGTATCAGAACATGATGTATTCAAAAACACAGCTTCTGATAACGTAGCTTCTGATATGTAGCTTCTGACGTGACTTGACCTTGCATCTTCTGATGAGCATGTTCTGGTCAGAATTTGCTTCCCATTTCAGAGCTTCAAATGTATTCATAGTGAATATAAAATTTTAGCTTATATATCTGCACACTAGAGTAAATAATTAGTATACCCTATTGTATATTAATACCTTTGTTATCATCAAAACTTAATTGAGTCATGTCAGAACCTCTTTTGTTCCAACAATCTCCCCCTTTTTGATTGATGACAAACCAAGTATTAATTTACAATGGTTGTTGATTAATTATATCATGCTTCTCTCAGGTTTATGAGTTTTGCAAGCTCCCCCTAAGTTCAACAATGATTAATTAAATCAGTTTAAAAAAAATTATTTGAATTTTGAACTAGGCTTATACACTTGACTCTCAGAGGCTAGGTTTGCAAGCTCTCCCCCTAAGTCTGATACTTATAAAAGAAAATTGCACTCTTATCTTATATGTACCATGTATAATAAGTTCAGATTTCAAATAGAAATTTTCCTTAATAACAATCAGGTTTAGCGTTCCACAAATTAATATACTCTTACTCCCCCTTTTGTCATTAACCAAAAAGATTAAAACTGACAAGAAATAAATGACAAGTTTGAAAAAAAATGGTCAAAGGAGAGTTTCAAGACAGTCAATGTTTAAGAAAACGGTTACAACCAAATCAATTAAATGACTTATCGTAAAATCATAAACTTGTCTGTTTTGAAATCCTATATAAAGACCATAAATCTTTGTCATTTCACTCAACACTTCCATTGCATGTTGAAAAACAACGATGGATAACGATAGAAGAGTGATCAAAAGTAAGAAATCACAGTAGAAGAAGAAGAAGAAGAAAGTGAAGATTCAACAAGACTCAGAATCTAAGAAGAATCCTCAGAAGATGAAAGCATCAACTTCTGCTCCTGTCAGAGTCAATTATCAAACAAGATCCAAGACCAAACAACAAGAGTCTTCATCTGAGTCAGAGTCTGAATGAGATTCTGACTGGAAAGAATTCTTGAGTACATATGTTCCACCTAGGGAAGAATACCCGTCCTCACCTTCTGATTCTCATAAGCTAGATTTAGAACTAGTTGTTTCTGATGTAGAATCCAAGTGAAAAGTTGGATAAGAACTTATGTAATCAACAATTATTTTTGGAATAAAACTCTTTATTTAGTTTGGAATCTCTGTTTTGATATTTGTTTCAAAAACATTTGTGCATGCATAATATAAATAACATAAAATAATTAAACAGAATAATTAACCAAACAACACAAGTCCTTTAGTGATTAATAAATAACATGTTCCACAAGCATAACAAAATAACATGAAATAAAGTGCTTAGAATCCTAGGGTTGAGGTTGAGGAAGAGGGGGTAATTTATCATTAATGCTCTAGAGAGTATCAAGGATGGAAGTCAGAATGTCAGAATGTGCATCAACCTTTTTCTTCTTCAGATTATCTTGATCTTGTCTCATAAGAAGGGCAAATTCTGGTGCATTGCTTGCTATACGTTCAAGCCTTGCTTGCTCAGCAGCAACTTTTGCTTCTTCTGCTAGCCTAGCTTCTTCTCTAGCCAGAGCCTCTAATCTCTCCTTCTCAATCCTTTCATCTTCCAATCTCTTCCTTTCACGCTCTTCAGCTTCTCTCTTCTCTTGCTCAATCCTCTCAGCCTCTAATCTAGCCAACTCATTTTTGAATTCCAAATCTTTCTTGTATGATTCTCTGATTGCCCTTAACATATTCTGCAGTCCAATTTCCTTGAGCTCACATTCCTTATCAATCTCTGCTGACTCAATAGACCTATTAGGAATAGCATTTTGAATTCTCCTAATATTCTTGTCAACAGCTTTCAGCATTTTAGTAATGTCTTCCTTGGTTTCATCCATGGGTTCATTCAGAATTCTAGAGAGTAAGGAAGGAGGGACATAGATGCAATCATCAGAAAGATTCAGCATCAGAGTATTGGGATCAGTGGTGTGATGAGGAGGTGTTTGTTAGTTGGTTGGTATCTTTACAGTAATTGTGTTGTCCACTTCCACATGTTGTGGGGATTTTTCAACATTGGTTACTTGAGAGTTGGATTTCTGAGTAACCTCAGAGTATGGGTTGATTTGTTCATTTGGTTCAGGTGATTTGTGAGACTCTGAAGTGGGGTTTGTTTGTTCATCAATAGGGGGTGATGATGGTGGTTTGTTTTGGTCATTTTCTAGGGGTGGTGTTTGTGGTTTATTTTGTTCATCATTTGGTTGATTTTCTTCAGGTTCTGGAGAAGGTTCCAAAATTGTGAGTTCTTTGTTTATGAGTGAATCATATTTTTGAGGAGGTGGGGAGGGTGTGCGATCAGAATCTTCATCTTCATCCACAGAGTGAACGACTGGTGCAGTACTAGTAGTTGCTTGTGCTGCATCATTATATATTGTATTAGTTTGAGATTCTGATGGGTTAGTTTGAAGTGTGTTAAACGGCTCTGACAATGGTTGATTCTCAGAAAGAGCAAGATCTTTCTTAGAATAAACACCTTTGAAAATTTTATCAAAAGCACGTTTAACTGGAATCAAAGGAGGATGTTGGAGGGTTTTAAAGACATTTCTAAAAGCTGAGCTATTACCAAGATATGTAGGATTCTTACCATCTGCTGGTCCATATAGGGTCTGTTGAGCAAGCAGATTATGAGGATCATTCCTTTGAGGAAGTTTGGAATGCATTTCATCAAATTCCTTTGCATCAATTCCACACTCATATCCATCTTTCACCAGTACTTCCTTTTCCTTTAGAGCCTCAACCTTTGCAATAGCTGCATCCAGATCATCTCTTTCTTTTTCCTCTTCAGATAGGTCCAACAATAATTTCCTGGGTACAGTACTTTTCTTAGTCTTTGCAGCCTTCTTACTACCAGATTCTACAGGACTTTTAACAGCTTTTCTCTTTGCAAAGATTTTGGTTGGTTGAGCCAGAATCCTTGATTGTCTAACAGTCAGGTCCTGAGTTTCTCCACTTCCAACCTCAGCTCCTAAACTCTTTAAAAATCCAGCATGAGCTTCTGCTATATTCCTAGCATCTCTATCACTCACATGAATTAGCCTACATTCATCAATGTCTTCTTCAATTTCTCTGAGCAACAGAGGATGTGTTGGATGAACAACCTTTTTACCCTTCATCAATTGTAGATACCTCAGAGTAGTACTATTTATGATCTTAGAACTAATGAAGAAGGTACCATACCCAGGGAAGAATGGTTTGATAGCATCCAACAATCCACACTGAGCAAACATATGACTTAGTAGTCTGCCATGGCGAATGATAGGTTTGCTAGCAGCTATAGAGTCAGCAAGATGAATGAATATGAGTTTACCAACGTCCACAAATTTTCCCTTTCCAACATGGAATGTGAACAGCTTCTGAACAGCAGAAATCTGATCAGTACCTCCCAGCTTGGATATTATGTTAATGAGAATCCTGTAGATAATTTTGCTTAAGTCTGTCATTTCAAGCTTGTCTTCAGGATCTGCCTTAGGCTTGAAAATGAATTCATCAATATCTGGTCCAACAAAGTCTGTAGATTTGATGAAGAGTCCAACATATGATAGCTTCAGAGCCTCATATATATGATCCAGTCTAATGGAGACTCTGAATCCAGCCACAAACGATTCTATTTATGTAGTAACAAAAGGTCTTATAGCCGTCTCAGGAGGAGATTTTCCACTCAACTCAGGTTTTTCTTTAATCAACTGCTTCAGTCTTTCATTGTACTTAGCTTTTGTGATAATGGACGCTTTCATCCAAAATTCTTTGACTAACTCATTGTAAGTTGGTCCATTCATCACATCGAAGTAATACATCAATCCTTGCCTTTCGAAACGATCTTTTACTTCCGGATTTTCTATTGCGAGCTGAAGGTCATCAAACTTGTATGGCCTTTGATCCTTTGCAAACTTGTTTGGAATGGATTTCTTAGTATCAATTATGCAGCCATTAGTATTGAGTGTTGTCATAATGATGAAGTTTGGGGGTTAGGGTTTGCTACTTTTGAGAGAGAAAGAAATATTGCTTGAGTTTTAGAAGAATGAAAGTGTGGGTTGTGAGAGTGCGAAAGTGTGAATGTGAACAGATATGTGTTTAAATAGAAAGTTTCGCGCAAAAAGATAGTACAGACACATAGGGGTAGCAGAGTCTTTTACCTATTACAAATAGGGATTAGAACACTAATCATCATAAACCAACTTCTTTGTTCACTTACAACAGGACACGCGTATTAAAAGTTTATTAAATAACTGACACGTAAGTGGAGAGAAAAATGAACCGTTTTTACAAAAAGTTTTTACTTACGCGCCAGAGCCATCTCTTTTACAGAGTCTGATAGTACATCAGAAGATGATCTCATCACAACTTCTGATACAGAAGGTTCTGATGGCCTCGGCTTCTGATGACTATTAGATCCTTACAAAAACCAATTTTTCATCAGAGTTTCAGTTATTCAGGGATTTCCATCATATTCAGATTCTTTTTGATAAAATCAAAACATTCAACATGTAAGGGTTTTGTAAAGATATCAGCCCATTGATTTTCTGTTTCAATGAACTTAAGATCAATTACACCCTTTTGAACATAGTCTCTTATGAAATGATGTTTAATCTCAATATGCTTAGCTCTTGAATGTAAAATAGGGTTTTTGGAAAGGTGGATGGCTGTAGTATTATCACAATATAAAGGAATATTGTTATTGCTTATTTGATAATCTTCTAATTGATATTTCATCCAAAGTAGTTGTGTACAATATTTTGCTGCTGATATGTATTCTGCTTCTGCTGTTGACATAGCTATGGTGGTTTGCCTTTTACTGGCCCATGAAATCAAATTCTCACCAATGAATTGACAATTACCACTAGTGGATTTTCTTTCAATTTTATCACCAGCATAGTCAGCATCACAGAATCCAATCAGTTTGTAGTCATTTGATTTCTGATACAGTAATCCAATGTTACAAGTAGCTTTCAAATACCTAAAGATTCTCTTCACAACAGTGAAATGAGATTCTCTAGGATCTGATTGAAATCTTGCACACAAACATACACTGAATAAAATATCAGGTCTTGATGCAGTTAGATAAAGAAGAGATCCAATCATACCTCGATAGAGTTTCTGATCAACTTTGCCTTCAGATTCTTCTTTGCTTAAGCTTGATGTAGGATGCATTGGAGTGTTCGTGGGTTTGCAATCTTCTAAATTGAATTTCTTCAGAAGATCTTTTATATATTTTGATTGATGAATGAATGTTCCTTTCTTTGTTTGATTTATCTGAATTCCAAGAAAGAACTTCAATTCTCCCATCATGCTTATCTCAAATTCATCCTGCATAAGCTTAGAAAAATTCTTGCACAAAGTGGCATTTGTTGATCCAAAGATGATATCATCAACATAAATTTGAATGATCAAAATGTCTTTCTTTAGTGTTTTTCTGAATAGTGTATTATCAACTTGACCTTTTTCAAAACCATTGTTTACTAAGAAAGTATCCAGTCTCTCATACCAAGCTCTGGGAGCTTGTTTGAGTCCATAGAGTGATTTCTTTAGTCTGAACACATGGTCTGGATTTGCTAAATCTTCAAATCCAGGAGGTTGTTTGACATATACTTCTTCAGAAATAACACCATTAAGAAATGAACTTTTAACATCCATATGATATAGAGTGATATCATTGTTAACTGCATAAGATAAAAGTAACCTAATTGCTTCCAGTCTAGCTACAAGAGCATATGTCTCAGTGAAGTCAATTCCTTCTTGTTGACTGTATCCTTGTGCAACAAGTCTTGCTTTATTTTAGGTTACTTCACCTTGGTCATTCAGTTTGTTTCTGTATACCCATTTTGTTCCAATAATGTTCTTGTGCTTGGGTTTGGATACCAGATCCCATACATCATTCCTCTTGAATTGATTTAACTCTTCTTCCATAGCAACTATCCAAGCATCATCTGAGAAAGCTTCATTTGTTGTCTTTGGTTCAATCAAGGATACCAATCCTGACAATGATTCTTCATCTCTAAAGTTTGATCTTGTTTTTCTTTGACTATTCTTGTTTCCAAGGATGAGCTCTTCAGGATGTGAGGATTTGTATTTGAAGGTGTTTCTTGGAATATCAATTGCTTCAGAGTTATCATCAACAATTTGATGTTCTTGAGCAGCATCAGAAGGTGTTGCTTCTTGAGTTTCAGAGTCTTCTACAGGTTCTATGTAGTTGTTATACTCTGGAGCTTCATCTTCTGAATCATCAGATCCTGACAAATCTATAACAGGCTCTGAATTTTTATCATCAGGCTCTTTGTCATCAAACTTTACGTGCATTGATTCTTCCACTGTCTTAGTTTCAGAATTATACACTCTGTATGACTTAGAGCGTTCAGAGTATCCAATGAAGATACCCTTACAGGATTTAGAGTCAAATTTCTTAAGAAGGACTTTATTATTCAGAATGTAACATGTACAGCCAAATTGATGAAAATAAGAAATATTGGGTTTTCTTCCTCTAAAGAGTTCATATGTTGTTTTGTTCAAAATAGGTCTTATATAGATTCTATTTTGAATATAACAAGCAGTGTTAACAGCTTCTGCCCAAAAGAATTTTTCTAAATTATTTTCATGCATCATGGTGCGAGCCATTTCTTGTAAAGATCTATTCTTTCTTTCTACAACTCCATTTTGTTGTGGAGTTCTAGGAGAAGAGAATTCATGGAGAATTCCATGTTCTTCACAAAAATTTTCAAAAGGTTCATTTTCAAATTCACCACCATGATCACTTCTTACTTTCAAAATCTTGGAATCCTTTTCATTTTGAATTTGGGTACAGAAGATGCTGACAATTCATATGTGTCATCTTTAGTTCTCAAAAATTTAACTCAAGTCCATCTACTATAATCATCCACTATGACTAATCCATACTTCTTACCATTGATTGAAGCAGTGCTAACTGGTCCAAAAAGATCAATATGTAAGAGTTCTAAAGGTCTAGAAGTAGAGACAATGTTCTTGTTCTTAAAAGAGCTTTTGACAATTTTCCCTTTTTGACAGGAACCACAAAGTGAGTCTGAGTGATATTTAATTTTTGGAAGACCTTTGACAAGATTGTCCTTGCTAAGCTTAGAGATTAATCTCCAGTTAGCATGACCCAATCTTTTGTGCCAGGCCCATTTTTCATCACTCAGTGTCAAAAGACAAAGCACTTGTTGTTCCTTTAAATTAGAAAAATTGACTTTATAAACATTGCCTTTTCTATTACCCTTAAAAACGGTGGATTGGTCAGAGTTTCTAATTACAGTACATGAATCCTTATTAAACATGACATCATAATTACTATCACACAATTGACTTATGCTAAGTAAATTATGATGTAGTCCATCTACTAACCAAACATCAGAAATTAACAAAGAAGAATTACCAATTGTACCTATACCAATGATCTTTCCCTTCTGGTTGCCACCAAACCCTACTGTTCCTCCCTCTTGCTGATTCAGGGTGTGGAATAAGAGCTTGTCTCCTGTCATGTGACGTGAGCAACCACTGTCTAGATACCATGAGCTTTCTTTTCTTCTTTGGGTGCATACTTGCAGCATACACTATTTTAGATTTTGGTACCCATATTCTGATGGGTGCATTTTGGTTAGTTTTATGAATCTTATTCTTCTTCTTAGAGTATTCAGAAGATCTAGAGTCAACTGAGCCTTTAGAAAATGATTTAGGCTTATGTTGTCTCTGAGACTTTCCTCTTGAGTGTGTCAGAGAACCAGTTACCAAGTTTGCTTTAGAAGTACTGGTGCCCCGCATATCAGCAGGCTTTGGTACTCTGATAGCTTTAACTTGAGTAGACATGGATACTGATGTGAGGGGAACCTGGGTTTTAGAAGACTTAGGTTCAGAAGATGAGTTATCTTCTGATACCTTATCTTGCGGTTCCAAGTTCACAAGAGTATCAGACACAGTCAGAGGTTATGAGATACCCTTAGTAAAGTTAGAATAAGCTTCTGAGGGTGATTTGCTTAGACAGACAAAGTTGTTTGATTTTCCTACATCAGAAGATATAAGGGAACCAAGTCCTTGTATTTTATGAGAATTGCTAAGCCGACCATGAATAATAGAAGATATCCTAGTTTTGTCTATGTTATGGTGAACAAACTCTTGAAGAGAAATTTCATACTCATTATAGGGTTTGTGACATGTTCTGCATCCAATCTCAAGCACTTTAATTGTTTTAAGAGATTTTGGATAGTTTGCTTGAGTCTGGTTGAGATTTTCATTGAGCAGCTTCAATTTTTGTTTACAAAAATCTAGCTCACTCAACTTTTCCATGTACTTCACCATGACATCTTTCAAAGCCTTGGTCATTTGAGTTCTAGACATTTTAGAGATTACCTCATCAATATCGTATGTGTCAGACTCTGAATCACTTTCATTATCTGATTCGCCAGTGGCCATGAGTACCAGATTTGCTTCCTCAGAGTCTTCGTCCTCAGATAATTCATTGATATCCTCCCATGTTGCCATCAGACTCTTCTTGGCTTTATTCTTGATTGTACTTTTTCTTCCTTTACCCTTGGAGTTGAGTTCAGGACAATCAGCCATGAAGTGTCCAGGCTTATGACAATTGAAACAATTTTTTGTGTCATCCTTCTTCTCCTTGCTAGTGTTGTTCCTTGATCCAAACCCTTTGCTTGAGTAATTTTTGCCTTTCCTTGTTGACCACTTTCGAAACTTCTTGGACAAGAGTGCAAAGACATCATCATCTGATCCATCTTCTTGATCATCTATGAAAGATTCCTCTGCTTCAGATTCTACAACTTTGGCTTTCAGAGCCTTAGATGAAACTGAAATAGATGGCAGAGCCACAGATTTTAGTTTCTTCTGAGGCTCATCAGAAGATAGTTGAATCTCATGACTCATGAGTGAACTTATCAATTCCTCCAAACCAAGTGTGTCCAAATCTTTAGCTTCCTGAATAGCTGTTACCTTAGGCCTCCACCTTGAAGGTAAGCTTCTCAGAATCTTTCTTACATGATCATAAGTTGTATAACTTCTCTTCAGAACTTGGAGACCAGCCACTAGAATTTTGAACCTAGAATACATAGATTCAATATTCTCATCATCCTTCATTCTAAAGAGTTCATACTGTTGGATCAAAAGAGTAGTCTTTGCTTCTTTAACCTGTTTGTTCCTTTCATATGTGGAACACAAGGAGTCATAAATACTCTTGGCAGTAGATTTGTCTGTGATCTTGAGATATTCATCATGAGATATACAACCAATAAGGAGATCCTTGACCTTGTGGTGTTTCTTGTAAGCTTTCTTGTCTGTAGGAGTGAACTTATTTCCTTCTTCAACAGATAACTTTCCTCTTTCATCAAGACCTTGAAAAGTTACCCCTTCTTCAACCAAGTCCCAAAGCTCATCATCTATACCAATAAGATGACTGGAGATTCTATCTTTCCACCAGAAAAAAGTAGAAGCATCTCTATTGAACTTTGGTGCTTTGTTGTTTGTCTTGTCTTCAACATCATAGTCATGAGAAACTGCTTTCATGTTCACACTTGCAGCTCCGTCAGTCATTGTGTTTTTGAACAAGAAAATGTCTCACTGTTAAGTGATAAAAACAGAACCGGGCTCTTGATGCCAATTGAAGGTGTGAAAAACACAAGAAGTGGGGGTTGAATTGTGTTTTGGGTAGTTTGAAAATTTCTTCAAAGTTATAAAACTTATCAGAGTTTGCAGCGGTTTAGAAAAACAAAAACACAATCAAACAACAACCTAGAGAGAGTAAGAGAGTGAGAGAAAGATAGAGACAGAGATTTTATACTGGTTCCTCTCACAAATCGAGAGTACGTCCAGTCCCCTTGCACTTCCAAGGGAGTTCACTAATAATCACAAAAGATTATAATGCTCAAGCACACAGGCAAGAGACTTCCATTGCTCAAGTAACACTTACAAGAGACTTCCTTTCCTCAAGCACACACGCAAGAGACTTCAAACAACTTACAAGACAAACAGAGTATATGAACACTGATATACAAATCAATGTTCAAAACAAATAACAAAATACAACTCAATGACAAGACTTAACTTAGAATCCTAACAAAAGAAATCTAAGGTTCAACTACTGTATGATTCAGAAGCTGAAGCTTGAGTCTTGGATATTCAAATGAGTTCAAGTTGTATTCAAGTTGTTTTTGTGCACAGGATGATTTTTGCAGAGTAACAGCTCGTTCAAAATTGTTCAATATTGCTGTACACAAAAACTTCATTTCCACTCCTATTTATAGTAGAGGGTGGAGCGTCTTGAATTTGAATCCGTTGCAGTGAGATTGCGCCAGCTGGAAATTGTACGATCTTTTAGCCATATCAAGCAACCTTTGTGTACGACCAAACTTGGGAATAAAGATTCGTCCAAATCCGGTAATAAGTTCGTACAATAGTACTAATGTTACTATTCTGTGGATAAGGTTGATTCTCCAGCTTTTGGGTTGTCAGAAGATGATGAATTTCAATCATTGTAGCAGAGAATGTTCTTCTGACAAAACGACTTTCACTGCATATATCAGAACATGATGTATTCAAAAACACAGCTTTTGATAACGTAGCTTCTGACGCGAGTTGACCTTGCATCTTCTGATGAGCATGTTCTGGTCAGAATTTGCTTCCCATTTCAGAGCTTCAAATGTACTTATAGTGAATATAAAATTTTAGCTTATATATCTGCACACTAGAGTAAATAATTAGTATACCCTATTGTATAGTAATACCTTTGTTATCATCAAAACTTAATTGAGTCATGTCAGAACCTCTTTTGTTCCAACAAATGATCATCTCCAGCACGGCTATGTCAGGGAACAACACAAAGAAATTGGCTTCAAACTCCATTCGTGACTTTACTTTCTTGAAGTGTTTCAAAATTCAAATTCATCAGCCTAAAACTACTTTTACTAAGGAAGTTTATTGGCATCCTCCGTTGATGAACTGGTTTAAGTGCAACATTAATGGAGCTTCAAATGGTAACCCTGGTAATGCTGCATGTGGGGGCATTTTTCGTAATCATAATGCTGACTTTATCTATGGTTTTGCTGACCCCTTAGGTGTCACTAATGCTTACATAGCTGAGATGTGTGGAGCAATGTGAGCTATTGAAATTGCTTATCACAATCAATGGAATAATTTGTGGTTGGAATCAGATTCAACAACGGTGGTTGCTGGTTTAATAATCCGGACAAACCTGTTGCTTGGTGCTTAAGAAACAGGTGGAAAAATGCTATTTTCATGACACGTCAAATGAATTTTATGGTTTCTCATATTTTTAGGGAGGGTAATCAAGTGGCCGACTTATTGGCAAATCATGGTCTATCTATCTCTTCCATTGTTTATTGGAATGATCTACCTTTGTTTGCTAAAGATTGTTTTGATAGAAATAAGCTTGGTTCACCAAGTTTTAGAGTTTGCACTTCTTGATTGGGGTTTTGGCCTAGTCCCCCCCTCTTGCACTTGATCTTTCCTTTATGAATAAATTTTTGGGTGGTTAGCGCATTGCTTTCCACTTTTTGAAAAAAAAATAAAAAAATTCTACCAGTTTTACTTTGGTACTTTCCTTCTTCTCATTCTCTTAATGTAACTAAGCTTAAGTTACAAAAAATTCTCACCTTTTTATCATTCTATTAGTCGCTATATTTGATTGAATAGTGCTAAAAACAATCTCATAATATATATTAGTGCTTCATCTCATAGCAAAAAAAATAAAATTACAGTGCTTTATGAAAAAAAAATTAGAAATCAAACATATATAGACGTATAAAAAATTATAGGTCATAATTAATTTCACTATATGTTTCTGAAATAAAAAAAAAAAAACTCTGCAGTATTGAATATTAATTTTTTAAAAAAAATACATGCTACAATATTGATAGATTGAAATAATAAAAAAATATATAAATAATAATCATGTATACATATAAATAAATAAATAAGAACAATTTTGCTATGTGTAACACCCAAACCCTTTAATTAACTATTTCTACTTTTATGAAATCTTTTTCAAAATGCACAACGGAAAATAAAGTTTGAATTATAAAAACGATGGTTCGAGTATCACATTATTTTAAAAGCACTACTAATAACTTAATTAGTAAGATAACATCTAAAGCAAAATTACAAATTCTATAACGATACATCTTTACATAAAATAAGACAACAACTAAAAGACTCTATACATAAAAAGGAAACCCTTTCCTGTGTCCTAATCAGAGCGGAGCATCACCGACAACTTGGCCATAACCAAAACCTGAGAACCTGGACCCCCAAAGGTCCAGCAAGTACACAAAACAGAGAGTTAGTAAGGAATCCCAAAATAAATGTAAGTATATCGAATACTATACACTTAATAATAACATAATAATTCTACTAACATTCGCACCATAAAGATTGAAGATTATACAATTAAGATACATTTGTAATTCATTAACCAAGTATCAAGTAAATCATATAATCCATGTATCATCAAATTACTCATAATTGACGTACAAATAGTAATCACATCATCAAAATCAAGATACTTACCATTGATACGCAAATAGTAATTAATGCACAGCAATAGTATCAATTACCAAGTAGTTCACATAATGATTCCACCTTCATCTCCTAATGCAATCTAATGCAAAATATTCATGAAATGCTCCCTACCATTTACTAATGCATGAGGTACCTTATCCAACCATTGAAAAACTTATTCCAATTATGTTTTAGTCAACCACAACTACTAAAATATCTACTATACTTTATGGCTCATCTAAAGTATCCGCTCATCATAAAAGGATAACATAATTCACATATATATTTCAACAATATAGTTAGAAATACATCTTCCATATCAATTAATCACATTAATTAATCTTCTCAAGTTATTGCACATATACAAGAATATCATCATCATAATTCATTATCATAATTCATCCACATTTATGATATCATGAATAATCACCTCATTTTAACATACATACATAATCATAGTTAATCGACATATACAATATCATAACTCAATTCACCAATCAAAGCTCAATTTATAGCCATATACAACATTACATAATCATAAGATCATAATCCAATCATAGTATAAGCATATATATCATTTATTCAACAAAATCACATTTTATGCAGTGATAAGCTCACCCGACGAGCTCGGGGCGAGCTCAGAGCGAACAAGTCCAGAACATACCATACCAACTCGCCCTGGCGAGCTGTTACTCGCTACAGCGAGTTCATCAGGACAGGAAACCCTTGTCCTCGGGTTTTTGGTGCAAAACCCTCAAATCTCGAAATTCCAACATACCAATTCATAAATGTGATAACTTTAGGCATATATAAGCATACTAAACATAGAAGTACAATCTATAACAAGTATTAACAATATTTCATGCTAGAAATTATCAATCTTATCATTTTATATAAAAACCCATTTTTCTCATCAACAACACAATTAACTCATAAATTAGTTATTTTCTCATATCAATTTATCTATTAAACATGAATAGACATTTAAAATCATTCAATCAACATCAAAATCACATAGATAAACACATTCTCAATTACTTTCCCCAAAACCCAAAAATGAAAGAGTGAGAGAGGATTGGGATGGAGAGAAATAGACTTTCTCCCCCTCTCTTGATCACTCTAGGATACACATACTACGTACTCCCATACTTTTTATAATCTAATTTCTCTAGTCCTTCTTTACTCCTCTAGCTCTCCCTCTTGTTCTCTTCTTCTTCAAAAATGGGTTATCTTGCTCCCTTCTCTTTCTTCCTCCTTTTCTCTTCACAAAAATATGATTTCTATCCCTCTATTCTTTCTAACTTAAACCTAGTTGATATTAGAATGTCCCTAATACCCTTCTTACCTTCTTATTTTCTATTGGGCTTAGCTCATTCTCACCATAAGTCCAATACTTTATATTCTAACAAATGACTAAAACCACTATCTTATTACTTCTCATAATTAACCAATCAATCCATCTAATCTTAATTAAAGGCTCTCAACTAGATTAATAATTCTAATAGATTACTAAAATACCCTTCACTTATCCAAAACGTAATTATTCATAAAATCATGAAATCACATATATTCAAATAAATAAACAATAATTAATCACACAAAATCCTATTTATTTAAATACGGGTGTTACACTATGCTTGACCTTTGGAACTGTCATTTTATATATATATATATATATATATATATATATATATATATATATATATATATATATATATAAAAGTAACTTTAACACGACAATTCAATCTCTACTCTACTTTTTATTACATTTTGCTTAGTTGATAAAAAGATATAGTGTGACAATTTAATTTCTGTATTTTTGACCAGGGGCGGAGCCCTTTGTGGGCTGGACAGGGCCATGGCCCTCCCCAGTTTTTTTTCCCAATTTAATTCCATGTTCTTCAACTCACAAAGTTGAGTTGAAGAAGCATTTGACGTCGGCACCGATTTTGATTCTACCGAAATCGAATGAGCCGTTTGTTGTGTATTGTGATGCATCTTTGATGGGATTGGGTGGTGTTCTTATGCAAAATGGACAAGTGGTTGTTTTTGCTTCTAGACAATTGAAAGTGCATGAGAAGAACTATCCAACACATGATCTTGAGTTGGCGGCCGTTGTATTTACCTTGAAGATTTGGAGACATTATTTGTTTGGTTCTAGATTCGAAGTCTTTAGTGATCATAAGAGTTTGAAGTATTTGTTTGACCAAAAAGAGTTGAATATGAGACAAAGAAGATGGCTAGAATTCTTGAAGGATTATGATTTTGAGTTAAGTTATCACCCCGGAAAAGCTAATGTGGTGGCCGATGCTTTGAGTAGAAAGTCCTTGCACATGTCTTCACTTATGATGAAAGAGTTGAATTTAATTGAAGAGTTTAGATATTTGAGTTTGGTTTGTGAAACAACTCCAAGAAGTGTGAAATTGGGAATGTTGAAGTTGACTAATGATTTTCTCGAAGATGTGAAGAGAGGTCAAAAAGAGGATTTGAGTTTGGTTGATCGGTTGACACCAAAGAAACAAGGAGAACAAGTGGATTTCAACATAGACGAGTTTGGTGTGATAAGATTCCGTGGAAGAGTTGGTGTTCCCGACGTTCCGGAAATTAAGAAGAGTATTCTTGAAGATGGACATCGTAGTGGTTTGAGTATTCACCCGGGAGCTACTAAAATGTATCAAGATCTTAAGAAATTGTTTTGGTGGCCTAAAATGAAGAAAGAAGTTGCCGAATTTGTGTGTGCATGTTTGGTTTGTCAAAAGTCGAAAGTGGAGCATCAAAAACCGTCCGGTTTGTTGCAACCTATGTTTGTACCCGAGTGGAAATGGGATAGTATTGCTATGGATTTTGTGAGTGGATTGCCTAAGACTAGGAAAGGAAATGATTCTATTTGGGTGATTGTGGATAGACTGACCAAGTCCGCACATTTTATTGCTTTTAAGACGGGAACTTTGGTACCTAAGTTGGCGGAAATTTATGTTGAGCAAATTGTAAAGCTTCATGGTATTCCTTCGAGTATTGTGTCGGATAGAGATCCAAGATTCACTTCAAGATTTTGGGAAAGTTTGCAAGAAGCGGCTGGAACTAAGTTGAGAATGAGTTCCGCTTATCATCCCCAAACGGATGGACAATCGGAAAGGACAATTCAATCGTTAGAGGATTTGCTAAGAGCATGTGTTTTGGAAAATGGAGGTAGTTGGGATGAATGGTTATCTTTAATTGAATTTACCTACAACAATAGTTTTCATTCAAGTATTGGTATGGCACCGTTTGAGGCTTTGTATGGAAGGAGGTGCCGAACGCCGTTGTGTTGGTATGAATCGGGAGAGAAAGTAGTCCTTGGACCGGAAATTGTGCAAGAGACAACCGAAAAGATTAAGATGATTCAAGAGAAAATGAAAGCGACTCAAAGTAGGCAAAAGAGTTATCATGATAAGAAGAGGAAGGATGTAGAATTCCAAGAGGGAGATCATGTATTTTTTAGGGTTACTTCAACCACCGGTATTGGTCGTGCTTTGAAATCTAAGAAGTTGACATCGAAGTTTATTGGGCCTTATCAAATCTTGAAGAGAGTAGGGAATGTGGCTTACAAGATTGTTTTGCCACCATCGTTGTCTAACCTTCATGATGTATTTCATGTGTCTCAATTGAGAAAGTATGTATCGGATCCTTCACATGTGATTGAGTCGGATGATGTTCAAGTAAGGGACAATTTGACGGTTGAAGCTATGCCTTTGAGGATTGAGGGTAGAGAAGTGAAAAAGCTAAGGAATAAGGAAATCGCGTCGGTTAAAGTTGTTTGGGGAGGACCGGCCGGTGAAAGTGCTACTTGGGAGCTAGAAAGCAAGATGAGAAGTTCTTATCCGGAATTATTTTAAGGTAAATTCTCAAGGACGAAAATTCTTTAAGGGGGGTAGAGTTGTAACACCCGTTTTTAATTAATTAGAATATATTATCTTCTATAGTTATTTTATATTGGGGTTAATTATTTATTCATGAGAGTTGTCCAAAATAGGAAAGAGTAGAGGAATTAATTCATTAGTGAAATGAGTAGTGTCATAAGATAGAAATGTTTGGGCTTTGCTTATTGGGCTTAAGTTTAGAGGAAGAGTGTTTTGGTCCTTTTAGGAATTAGGTTAGAGTAGTGAGAATGAGAAGTAGATCTCTCATTCCACTCTTGCAAGTTATAGAAAGGAGGTAGAAAGAGAAAAGTGAAAGAAAGGAAGAGAAGAAGGAGGAGTAGAGGGTTTGAAGAGAAGGAGTAAAATAATCATCTTTCTAGAGGTAAGAGAGTAGCTATTATTCAATTTTGAGATGATTCATAGAGAGGGGAGAAGTACTCTTCTCCAAACCCAAACTCTCTCATCTCTTGGGTTGGTAGGGTTCTTGGGAATGTGCTTATTTTGTGAAATTGATGCTAATTGATGATTCTTTATGTTTTTATATGATTATTGGGTGAATTGCAGATCAAAACCATAACTTTATGCTTTAATTGATGAATCATAAAAATGGATTTTGATAGAAATGGGTTTGATGAATGAATGAGTATAATCTCTACTTTTAAGTTGTTATTAAGTTGTTTATGAGTTAAAATAAGGGTTTTTAGTTATATGTATGCTTGGGAACTGTTATTTACTTGTTGTTAAGTTCAAATAAGTGATTTTGGGTGAAAAAGTGATTTTTGGGTCAAAAACGCGTAAAAAACGATTTTTCATCAGGTCCCTGCGCCATGGCGCAGCTTTCCTGCGCAATGGCGCAGCCTCCTCTGGTCCCTGTGCCATGGCGCAGCTTTCCTGCGCAGTGGCGCAGGATCTGGTCAACAGCGTTGACTGTTGATTTTTGTTGACTTTTGACTTTTTGACGGTTTATGCACCCGGAACCCATTTTCAATAATTTTTCGCGTAGAATCCGATTCCGGAGTTCTTTTTATGAGATTATGTTTAGTTAGTGATGATTAACCAATTTTGATGTTACTTAAAGTGTTAAGTAAAATTGATATGTCTAATTAAATGAGATTATGTTAATGATGATGAACTAAGTTATGATGTTACTTATGTTGATTATCCATGATTATATTGGTATGTTTTAATGAGATGTTGAAGATGATAATATGCTTATATGAACATGTTGATTGAGATTGAGAATGATGAGTTATGATTAGCTAAGATAACATGTGTTATTATGTAATGCTTGAATGTATACCTTAATGATGATATGATGATGTGTTGAGATAAGTTAATAATAACTTAAAGAAGGAATAATAGGGATGAGTGGCCTATTATTCATGTGTAGAGTATAGTATTATCATCACTACTTGGTATGTGTACATTCATGCATTCATCCTTTGAGTCGGATATTAGGATCATGTGGATTCTAATAAAGAGGATATCAAATGATAATATTTGATAAAGACGGATATTAGAGGTGATATACTCTAATAAAGACGATGGTACCACATGCATTAGATATGTCTAGGGTGACATACATTGTGTATTTGCACTAGTTCGCATTAGGGAATTGTGTGACCTAATTGATAATTGATAATTGGTAATTGTGATTGCATTCCATTATGATCTTATGAATGTTTGGATTGTGTGGATTTGATTAGATGATCTAATTCTTGATTAATAAGTATGATATTGCTATGATGTTGAAGATTGCTAATACAATGTGGTATATGCATGAGTTAATTTATTATATTTGTTTATATAATATAAGTGTATACTATGCTTATTATTATAGACTTGAATCGTAGCTAACTCTCTATTTTTGTGTATGTGTAATGGTTTGGGTCCAGATTCCCCGCTTGAGGAGTGATTCCGTGGCTTTGGAGTTTAGCTCGTGAGGACTAGCATAGCTTGGTAAGGTGAAGGATAGGAGGATCCTAGAAGCTTAGGGGTCTAGAATATGCTCTGATACTTGTAACCTTGCTTAGACTAGTATTCGGTTCTTCGCTTGTTTGAGATTTTATGTATGACCTTGCTACTTATATTACCTTATCTTTAATTACTTATGGGATTACCTTGGATTATGTGACGGGTCTTCATTGTGGAAGTACCTAGTTGGAGTTGTAATATGATTTATGACTTGCATGCTTGGATTTAATTGCTATAACTTATTAGTATAGTAATTTTGATGCTTCTGTTGGCTTAAGTGGATTAAATGCATGCTATTAGTTATTTTGTGTTAAGTAATGCCTTGATGATTTGTATGTTGAATGATTTAAATTAATTATTGCATGCGAATCGATTAGGAGCGTTACAAAAATTACAAAATCAATGTATTTATAATTCTCCAAATCAATGTTTTGGAAATTTGGAGACTAAGTGTAACAAAATTATAAAAATATGGTATTTATAATTTCCCGAGTTTCACTTGATTCTAATTAAAAATGTGAGTAGAAAGTGTTAATTTTTTTGAATTTCTCTTTTATTTAATATGTTACTAAAATCCATAAAAATTAATGATTTATATATTTTTAGCGCCCATAAATATTTTTGAGTACATTTGCGCCCCCCCTTCCTCCCCAACATTTCCTTCTAGCTCCGCCACTGTTTTTGACAATTTATTCTTTTTTATTACACCAACTTTTAAGCTACTGTATTTTATATTCTTAATTTTAACTATCAATTATCTATCACTAACTCGCACGTTGAATATCTAAAAAACATAAGGTCCATTAAATATGTAGCTAAAAAAAAACACACGCATAAAATAAAAAAATTATTTGTATTAGTTCTCCTAATTCGTAGATATTATTGGTATCTTTGGCATCGCTGTTCCCGTTCTCGTCTATAAGGGCATCGTCAAGGAATTCCATATATATGCAAGATGAAGACAATGGTCGTCGACCATACAGGAATTTCAAGCCTTAAGTATGGAAGATGTTTTGTAATAATCAGGAGTTATGAAAGTTAAACCTTAATGAGGCTACAACATGTGCCTTTTCTTAATTTGGTTTGCTACCGTGGTTCTAAGCCTAATAATATATTTGGAAAACAAAAGCATGATATTGAGAAAAAAAAATAAAAATCGTAGATATTATTAAGAAATTTTAATATTAATCAAATTTAATAAAATCAAATTATAAATGCATTGTGCAAAAAAAAAAATTATATAAGATCATTTTAATAAAATCCGTACAAAAACAAATTTTATAAATATATTATTAATGATGAATTTTTATTAAAATATCAAAACTATGTTGAAAAAAATTATAAATACCAAACAACTTTGACTTTGAATTTTTTTTTTCAACTTTATTGTTAAAGTAGCTTTTACGTCTTTAAAAAGTAGGATAAAACACAACTTTAAACTATACTTCAAAATTTAAGAAAAAAACTATACTTCAAATTTTTTCAGTAAAAAAAAAACTATACTTCAAAATTTAAGAAAAAAAGTTATTATCTATCTATGTACATATTAAATTTTTAAAAATTGAATATCATATTATTTTCTTCAATAAGCAAATTATAAAATAAAAAATTTAATCAAGCTCGTGCAACGCAAATATTTTTGAATTTTTAAACACAAACTATATAAAAATTCATAATTAATTTATCTCTGTTTAAAAAAATAACTTTTTGCAAGAGAGATTTCTATAATGTACTAAATATGATTGTGAAAAAATTCAAAATATCAAATGATACACATAAGCTGATTTAAAAGCAGAGATAAAAAGTTGTCACATATAATATTTGAGAGATCAAAATATATTAAAAAAGATTATATAAATAAAAAAACAAAATTTAAAATATTTATAAGAATAAAACATTTATTTAATCCCATAGAATATAGTTGGGCTTACATTGATGCCTTAAGACAAAACACAAGCACAAGAGTTGCTTCGGTTTTGCCTTCAAACATATGGTTCTGTTTTGCAATTGAATTCTGATCTACTGAGAATTCATGTAATCTTGCATCAAATTGTATAATATTTACATAAATAAAAAAAGAAAAATTTCTTGGGATGAAGACAAAGTTCCCTTGCACTACCACCATAATGCATCTTATTAGTTTCTGGAAAATCCATTTTGGCCATGTCGATATTTCCTTAATAGTATTGGCGGAGCCATGAATATTAAGAGCCTAGCAGGGGTGTGCCTATTTGACGATATTTCCTTCTTAATTCACATTGTTTAGGGATATTTTCTTCTTAGTTCACATTATTTAGGGATAATTTGATTTCTATTTGGATTCCACATAACTTGAAAGATTACACACAAAAAAAAAATGTACCGGTATACGGTTGAGGTAGATAATTCTGATAGAATCATAAATAGATAATTTTGATATTATGTCCAAAAATTAATAAGCACTATTTATTACATATCAGAATTATCCACCTCGGTGGTATATCAAATCCTTTTAAATTTAATCTGCTCATTATTTACTTTCTAAATTTAATCAATCAATCATCCAAATATTCTTACTCTCTCTTTGTTATATTAATTTTAAAAATAAAGGATATTTTTTAACAAAATCCTCAATCGCATCTTTTTTTTATTTCCTACACATATAAATACACATAGTCTCTCGCTATATTATGGTCCTTACAAGGATTCGGTGTGTATTATTATTTTTTAATACGTGAGTGAACAAATGTCTCGCAGCTCTCAAACATGCAACCATGGAAGAGAACACAGCATTACAATATTCGGTGTTCAACTCACCGGAAGAACTAATGACGACGACAACAACAACAACATCCAACACTCTGAATACCAACAACCTCTGCCTCAAGTTTCCACTTCCACTGGTACCAGTTATGTCTCCGACAATATCGCTCATGCCTCGGACCAATCCCGCAAATGCAAACGAGGTCATTAATAAATTAACAGTCTATTTATTATGTTTTAACCTTGTTGTTCTAGTAATTGTTTTGGCTAAAAATACTTAGTACAAATTGTTTCACTCAAGAATATTTTTTTTGTTTTTGTTTTGGTTAATGAAGGTGTTCCTTGGACGGAAGAAGAACATATGTTGTTCTTGAAAGGGTTGAAAGAGATTCGTAAGGGTGACTGGAAAACAATTTCTAGCAACTTTGTTAAAACTAGGACTGCAACTCAGGTTGCAAGTCATGCTCAGAAGCATTTTCTCCACCATCCTAACCCGAACCGCCGCCGCAGGAAACCTAGTGTCTTTGATCTTACCATTGATAAGGTAATTTTTTTTCCTTATTTTTATCTTAATTTCTAACAATTTTCTTTTATTTATAAGAAAAATTATTTTCCTTTTGATTTTTTTTTTTGTAGAATTTTTTTTTGTTTTATTGACTTAATGATAGAAAAAAAATAACTTTCGCAAAAGTACACACACGCAAAAGTACGGAAACCTAGTGTCTTTGATCTTACCATCATGATTTCTAGATTCAAATATATGTATTCTAAGAAATGGAATAGAATAACATTAGACATCGTAGTGGATGAGAATGATCTAACATAACAACTAATTACATATCATAGTGAAGTAATATCGATAGAATATCAAAAAGCTTGTTCTCTGTTTTTTTTTATTTATAATTAATAAAATTATCATTAATGTGAATTTAAGATTAATTTTGTAAAGGAAAAATTGAAAAGGAAAAAATTGATCCAATTTTTATTTTGATTATTTATTGAGTTTAATTAGAATACTCTGACAGTGTAATGTCACTTTATACGGTCAACAAATTAAAATTATTATTTTAGACACATCAGCTTAAGTATTAAAAATAGAAAATATCAAATCAAATATTTTTTAATAAATGCATTATGCTATAGTCTTCTTACACTCTTTTGTATTCTAGCTGAATTTCATTCTGCATCTTATCAATATTTAAGAAATATTTGATTTTATATCTTTTTATTTTATTTATAACATTTAGGTTGATTATGTATCTAAAAGGAGAATTTTAATTGATTGATAGTGTAAAGTAATTTTACATTGTCAGAGTATTTTAATTAAATTGTTATTTAATTTAGGTGATAAAATCTTCAACTATTATGGAAAATGAGCAGATTCGGCAAGAAAATGTGGTGCTCCTACCTCCACCAACCCCCACCGCATATCCATCCACACACAATGGCGAAACTCCCAATGGCCCTTTACCGATCAGTCTTGGTCCAATAGCATTACCGGTGCGGCCTCTTTCTTGGTTCGACTTGAATGACAATGAATCTTCTTCTTCTTCCACTAAGACTTTTCCATTGTCATTGAAGCTATAATGTTAGGGTTTTTTTTAATCTAAGATAATGTTAGGTTATTATGTAGGTGATTAGCCAAATTATTATTCAATTAGATTGAGAAAGAGAAAGCAGATTCTTAAATTCTCAGATAATTTTATTTGTTTATTTCTTTTAAGTCACTTCATTATATTCGTGTTATTTTCTATAGTATGACTTATTAAAGAGTGTAAATCTAAATGTTAAGTCCAGTAGTAAAAGACATGTCTTGAATTTGAGAGATTTCTCCCGTTGAAATATATAGGTGGTGTTTAAATATATGGTCTTTGTCTCACACACTGTGGATTGCAAAATATAATTTAAATAAACACTTAATAAGAGTCTACAAAATTTAAAAGTTGACAATAGCATTCATCTAAAACAGTCTCAATGGTCCTACCATTTGCTCAAATATCTAAACCAAACCATAATATTTAAATTATTAATGGATAATATTTTACCACCAAAATCTTGACGTTGAAGTTGAAGATTGAACAAAATATGTGTTGTTATTACTTGTTAAAAAACATAATATATCTTTTAAAAGTAATAAGGATCCAAAGATGGACCACTACTCCAAAATGTCTTGGATAACATGGCAAGCAAAGAACCAATCAAACAACCTTCTAACATTGTTGACTTTGTATGCATAACAAGTCTTATTCAATAGTATATAGTTTTGTTTTTCTTGTGTAACTTCCATATACAAATTGATGTTATTAATTGCAGTGACAAGTATACTATATATATATATATAGAGACTATAGAGTATAGACAAATAAATACTACTTGAAGAAAGAGCATTTAATGTGATCCTTTTCTAAGTTCCATTATTGCTATGCTATCTTCTCAAACATATCATTCCTTCACGAGCCAATGTTCCCTCAAGGTCACCTATAATTCTAGCCGTTCGAACTTCTAAACCTCTTTGAACTTCATGGAACAGATTCCTTATACTGTCAGAAAATCTCTTCATGTCAATGCCTGCATTTTTTTCCATCTCTTCTGCTACTCCAACAAATCCAGAAACAATCTTGGATTGAATTTCAAACAATTTTTGTCCTGTTGCAACAATGTATCTTTGTAATTGAAATGTCTCCTCCAAAAAATGCTCTAGTGTTGATGTTTTCTCCTTTGATCTTGCGTTATTCATTTCTCCGCGAGTTGCGTAGAGGACATTCTCTTGCTGAAATAATGTGCAACAAATTATTGATTCATATGCTCAACTTTACAATGCCAAATGAAGTTGGACACTAGTAGAATTTATGTTACAGTTAATGCAATGTTGCTCCATTTTTTCAATATCATAAATGAACATTAAAAGGAAGCCTAAAAAGACTCACATGGTTCTAAAAGAATGTTTCTAGAATATTGCAAATGGATCATATTGTCAAAATAAAACTAATAAAAATATAATTTAATCATATCTCCTCGTACATATATTACGCCGAAATATGATTACACATGATGAATACAGAACACATAAGAATATACAACTGTCAACGCTTACCATCCGTTTGCAAAGATCGTCGGTCTTCTCTTGGAGGGATTGATATCTTCCAATTTGTTTATTCAGCAAAGTAGTCATGGACATGTAAGTCTTCATATCTTCACTAATTTCGGCATGTTCATCATTGTTTTGCATTCCTGTCAACCTTTCAACAAGAATAAGTTGTTGCTTAAGTCTCTTGATCTTGTAAGATACTCCAAGAGCATGAAGATCCATCTTCCATTGGAATTGTTTTGCATCATTAAAGGGCTTGCTAGTAGATCCTAACTTTTCAGCAGCATCAGTTTCTATGTGATTTGGACTTTGATACTGCACAGGAGTAGGATTATCCTCCTTACAAACATGCTTTTCTTCTTCAATCTTATTTTCTGGAGATTGAACTTTTGAATTAGCATTGTCGAACTGATCATGGTTCAAGGGCTGCTGCACCTCCTTGTCACAAACTTCCTCAATCAAAGTTTCCATCCTTTCTAGCTGTTTTTCACCTGGTTTTCTCTTCACAATCTTGACTCTAGACCAGACAGGATCTTGAGTTAGTTCTGAAGATTGTGGAGACAAATTCGAGTTATTTCGAAAAGTGTTTAAAGGCCTCAATTTTGATGCAAATTGGTCTTTCAGGGAAGTTAGTTCATCCTCTCTTTCCAACAATAAGCTCTCCAATTTCATCTTGTCATGTCTCAGCTGTGTCACATCTTTCCCCAATCCCTCCAAATGTGACTGAAGTTGCTTTGTTTCTAATTCTGTTCTCAACAACTGCCACCTAAATGCTTCTAACTTCTCATCTTTGATCCTCATTTGATCTGCAAAAGCATCTAGCTCTATATGATGCCTCTGTTCAATCAAGGTTGCATATCTTTCTGTCTCAGCTCTCATCCAATCTTCCAAACGCTTAGCATTAGTTGGAATGGCTAGAGACAAAATAGGAGACAAAAGGATCAGCACAACAAATAGATACTCTAGCTAGCTATTGAACTTTGTAGACTAAGGTTCAAGTTGGATTGACTTATATGAATTAATCGAGTAACAAAAGTTATCATTCAAAAAAAAAATCGAGTAAGACATGTCCATAAGTTGTTCTCAGCTTATTTTATATAAGCTCTCAAGAATAGCTTATGAAAACAGCTTATAAATTATGTGAAATAATTTTGACGTTATTTTATCTTTTGTTGTAGAAATAGCTTATACATAAACACTACTATGATAAGTGTTTAATTAAGTTGTGTATCCAAAGAAGGCCTAACAACAAATACAATTAGGACAAAAGTTTGTGGGACTTAAAAATCTTACATGAGTCTTCATTTCTTTGTGGCAAGTAGTGATCAGAAATGGGTGAAAATTGTTCTTGTTCATTTGAAACGTGTGAAGAACCTGTTGGAGAATTATGCTGCTGTAAACCTCTAGAACTAGGGAAAACATCCATCCTAGAACTAAAATTCAGCAACATGTTTTTAAGGGAATGTCTGTCATGTTTTACTTCTGAAACTACCCTCCACTTTTCTGTTTCTTGCTCAGCTTGCTTCCTCCTAGTCTTTGATAACTTAACCTCTTTCAACAGCATTTGCTTTTCTGCAGTATCTAGTTTAGATTTCCTTAGCATTGCTGACAAAATCTTATCTTTTTGTTCCAAATCCTTGTGAAATTTTCCAATCTCCAAAGTTAATTTCTGGACCATCAAATCAGACTCCTCTTTATTCTCCATGACAGAAATAAGCTCTTGTTTTGTAGCATCCAAATGCTTAATGGCACGACCAAGTTCAGCCTCAAGATGTCTTTGGTTTGAAACAAGCTCAATGAAAGCAGTTTTATGTTTCCTGAGATCAGATGAATGTTCCTGAGCTTCACGCCTCGTTGATTCTCGCAATTCTTCAGCATCCCTTTCAGCTTTTTCCACTTTTTCTTCTAGCTCCTTTCTCTTTTTCTCCTCCTCTTCAATTTTCTTATCCTTTGACTCCACCATAGCCTCCCTTTCCATCAATTTCTGATTCAATTCATCGATAGCCGAATCCTTTTTTTTCTCAAACACTCTTAGCTCATTCAATAGAGCACCAATTTGCTGTCGAAGTTTCCTTCTTTCCCTAAACCAACTTTGTTCTTGTGCAGCAAAAATCCCCACCACTTTCTCATTTGCTTTTGCATCTTCATGTCTTATCTTTTTCAGATTCTCAATTTCTATCTTAGCACTTTTCAGCTTTTGGTGGTACTCTCCCTCATTTAACACTTCCTTCTGAACTTTCCAAACAATCAAACCCAAAAGCTGTGCACTTCCTTGAAGCATAGTTTCAACAATTTCAGTCAAATTTTTCTCAACTTCAACATGTGATTTTCTAAGAACTTGAAGAGCAAAAAATGCACAAGAAACACCAAAATACATAGGATACATGCCATCAACATCACTCTTACTACCACACCCAATTATTCTATCCAAAACATAAAGTTCCTTCTCACCCATTACCATGAGATTTAATTTTCCTTGCCTCTCTCTGAAACATAAAAACAAACAGTTAGAGTACAATTCCAAAAACTAAAGCCCTACATTATATAACAAACTCACATGATTCAGAAGACAAAAGGGTCATTAGATCCCAAATGATTTATCAATAATTTGGAACAAAAATGTATAATTGAGAAACATAAAATTGATGGTTGTTTTATGTGTGTTTGTGACTACAAACATTGTTGAAGAAGTTAACTAACATGTTCTATTCTACCTGATGCAATTAACAAACAAGGACAAAAATGGAAATTGCAGTGGAAGAAAGTTCTTGTAGAATAAGGAAAAAAAAGTATTTTTGCAATGGAAAAAGTTAACTTTAGCAGTCACACCAAACAGCAAAGAGTGATATGTAACTGATGTGAAATTGGTATCTTCTTCTATAAATAATAAATGGGCAGAGAAAAATGCAGAAAAAAAAAAAAAAAAAGATAGGTGTTTAGATTTACACGTGTGAGATTGAACATTGTGTACTCTATAGTTTATAGAATGAAAGAAAATAAGGTATGATTATGAATTTTTGGGTTTTGGTTCCTGGTTTTCAGTGAAAGACTTGCCTAATGTCTGTAACCCCACATGCTCCTTCCTTTTTTTATTTTTTATAATCATCACTTATGTACCGTCTTTAAAACGAAACAGAAGTTGAGTCTAACTTAACCTATAAAGTATGTTTTTTGTTGTCGTTAAACACTGAAAAATTTTAGTTACGAAACATGTTTGGTATACAAGATGTATTCTCTCTTTTTAAGTGAATTTTCTTCGGCTAGGATTGAATTCTAATTCTAATCATTTGATTAAGGTTTTTGAGTCATTTATCAATCATACTATCCAAATGGTTATACTCATTTTTATTCCTTTATTTTTGGTTGAAAATAATTAATGGTAAAACAATCACACACTAAGTGTTGAGAAGCGAAGATTTGTGAACTCAAATTTACACCCCACATATCAAATGTTTGATATACAAGATGTATTCTCTCTTTTTAAGTGAATTTTCTTCGGCTAGGATTGAATTCTAATCTAACCATTTGATTAAGGTTTTTGAGTCCTTTATCAATCATACTATCCAAATGATTATACTCATTTTTTTTTGGTACAAGATTATACTCATTTTTATTCCTTTATTTTTGGTTGAAAATAATTAATGGTAAAATAATCACACACTAAGTGTTGAGAAGCGAAGATATGTGAACTCGAATTTACACCCCACATATCAAATGTTTGATATACAAGATGTATTCTCTCTTTTTAAGTGAATTTTCTTCGGCTAGGATTGAATTCTAATCTAACCATTTGATTAAGGTTTTTGAGTCCTTTATCAATCATACTATCCAAATGATTATACTCATTTTTTTTTTTTGGTACAAGATTATACTCATTTTTATTCCTTTATTTTTGGTTGAAAATAATTAATTAATGGTAAAATAATCACACACTAAGTGTTGAGAAGCGAAGATTTGTGAACTCGAATTTACACCCCACATATCAAATGTGTCTGCAACTATTATTTAAGTTATACTTACATTATTTGCACTCATTCCTTATTTTATTTATTAATAGTTATTTTATTTATTTTATTTTTCTCCTACCACCACCAACTCCCAATTCCCATTTCTTTCTTTGTTTCAATTGTTAACCATTTTTGCAAGCAAAAGCACTTGATTCCAGGATGCTTTGTCACCATTTCTGACAAAGAAAAATAAATTGAAGAATATATAGATATATCTTGAATCAAGTTGGTTATAAAATATTCAAATACAATTAGTATTGCTTACCTGTATTATTGATTATTAGATTGTTCAAAAAGGCACTTTTGTAATAATAATAAAATAATAATAATAATAATAATAATAAAAAAATAAAATAAAATTAATGATAAACAGTGCATATTTGAAAGTGTATGATAACAATGACATAAAGTATTTTTTTGTTTTCCTTTTCTATAAACATATCAAAGTGGGAACAAATACCGGTTGCTTTGCAATTTGATTAACCCATTTTGATAAACTGGTCCCTTGTCATTATAGTAACACAAAATCAATGAAAACAACCAAATTAAATAACTTATTATGGACCACATATCTTATCCGTAAATTATACCTAGGAATTGTCCACATAACACCCTTCACAAGTATATTCATTCAATTACAAATTTTATCACCCAAACAATGCTACCATAGTAGCTAGAAAACATATCTTGCATTAAGTGCATATTTATCAGTTTCTTTCTCGGTTTGCAAGCAATATAAGTACGTGTATCGTGTATCTTTGAATTTGCGGTGAGTTTGACAGCATCACAGAAGCATCGCACATTAACTTTAATGAAGTTATAAATGAAGTGTTAATTTTGTTTAAATCACATTGCGCCACCCTAATTTTTACTAAGTTCACCGATCATCCAAAGACGCACACACAAATCTAAATCTCTTAGAAGTCTAGAGGGAGATGCTTCTCTTTAATTAACTCGTTTCCTTTTGAGTTTAGATCTGTAAAAGCTTAACATGTTAAAGAAAAACTATACAACATAATACTAAATTATGAATGCCAGGGTTATGTAGCAAAAAAAAAGTTTTCTATTTTAGTATCAAGTAGGAGGGACTTTCTTAACTCTCAATAAAGCCTTTTCTCAACTTGTATGTCTTTTGAAAACTTTGTATGGATTGTCATACATTATGCATTAAGTGAATTTTTGACTATTTAATCAATATTTTATTTCTTATCAAAATAATCAATACATTCAATAAATTTCTTTAGTTTCATAAAATAAAAAATGGTCTCCGCGAGCTTACTCAATTGGTAGGAACATTTCATTATATACAGGACTCAGAGTTCAAATCTCAAACATCTCACTTATTCATCTTAAAGGTGTAATTTCTAACAATTAGAATACTTGACAATAAAATAACCAATCTAGATAATTTTTGGTTTTCCTTGGTACATATGGAAATCAAAGGAAGTTAAAGATTTGAGCCAAAACATCATTTCCTATCTAAAAGTAAAAATAAAATTGATAAGGAATTTGGTTCTCAAACAATTAATTTTGAATTTTGATTTCAATCACGAACCTCTTGTATTTGAAAAAAAAAAACTGGTTGAGAGGGAATAATTCATTTTATGTGCCCAACATATTTTTTATGAAGATTATTCAAATTAGTCACTTTTGCAGTTGTATCATTTCATTTTTATAAAGTAAAAACTTCATTACTTCATTTTATTTTATTTTTGGTTTTCACCATCAGTTTAATCTGGTTCGGGGGTTGGTTCTAGCATCAAGTGGTTTCAGCCCCCTCCCGATCTTCATTACTTCATATTTATAACATACAGTAATAATAAAATTACTAAAAATTATACGCAATCATTGAAATATTTTTTTTATGAACACAATCATTGAAATATTATTTTTTTTTTTGACAATAATCATTGAAATATTATTGATTACTACTAATTTAATCATTATTCAATAATTAATTGCAAGTCATCCGGCATCATTATCAAAACAATGATATTTTTTGACAGAAATTATCACAACAATGATGGCAAAACTTTTTTTCACAAATTTATTTATTTTGTTTTTATGAGTGACAACTAATAATGGAAATATTCGTTAAAAATAAAAACAACTTAACAATGAAAATAGTTTGGACAGTTCCAATTTACAAAGGGCCGGATCATGCTAGATTTTTTTTTTTCTTTCAAAGATGATCAAGCTAGATTGGTTTAGATTATAATTACACTTATTAAGAGTTTATTTCATTAAAAATGTTACATTTTAGATTATCCAAAAACTATTTTAGACTTAATAGATATGCTTATTTACATATTTTCGAGACAAATTACACTTACAACTTTTTTGTTTTTAGTAGATAGAAGAAATCAAGGTTTTAAATCAAGGTCCGTTACCGAGAAAAAGGCCGCGACAAAAAGGTTTTCGAGCCTACCGTTACCGTTTTTTTACCGTTTTTATGTGGTGAAAAGAAATCACGCCAAAACACCGATACGGCCGCGACGAAACACCGATACAGCCGCAACAAAACGCAATACAGCTGCGACAAAATGCTAATAGATAGAGACTTTCATTTTTTTCCAATAGAAATGAATAAAAGTCACATTTTTAGTACAAATATGAACATAAATTATAAAGTGTTATTTCTTTTAACTCTTTCCTAGTTCAAAACTTTACATTTATCTCAAATTTAAGTTGTTATACATATATTATAGTATAAATAATTTTAATAAAATTTGTGCGATATTGTGATTAATTCACAGCGCGACGACCGTAATACGTAACGCAACGGCCGTAACAGCCGAAATCGCGAAATCCTTAACGCGACCGCGACCGTGACCGCGACCGCAATTTAAAACCTTGGAAGAAATTGTAAAATTATTATAAATTCAAACAAGTGGAAGAGTCGAAGTTTGAACCCCAATTATACTGTCTGATCTAACATTTTTTATCAGTTAAGTTACGACTTGTAGACAGATAAAACTTTATAGCACCAATTTGATCACTCTAAATATACTATAAGTAGGTTAATTAACAATTAGAAAGATCATAAATTGGCCCGGGTTCAAATTTTGTCGATAAATAAAAGAAAGTGATTGAAAGTGAAGATTTCATTAGTCAATGGCAAATGCAATAGACATTTTGTATTAATAATGTAGTTAAAAAAATCTAACGAAAGATTTGACAAGACCTAAAATAACTCGTAACATGAAATACGTCATACTTATAACTTAAAGTTTTCAAATAGACCAGATTTATTTAAGTAAATGGCTTGATCTCACCTATTTCAATATCCATTTGTTTATGTATGGAATGGCTTTGCTTTGGTTAATTGTCCTGATGGTGACTGAACGGATCTTTTGAGATTTGAATATAAGTACAATAACCCTCTTGTAATTTTGAATAATGGAGATTTTTTATTAAAAGACGAAATGATAAATTATTGGAAATTCACACATAAATTGGAGGGACTAGAGTTCAAACTTCGGTCATGGTGTCTGATCTAATAATTTCGATATTTTTTCAGTGATAGGATTTATGGACGAATAATATGAAAGTTTTTATTACTAATATTTTAGGTGTATAAAGATCGGACAGGTGAATGCTCTCATTAGTAAAAATACAGCTGTAGCGAATCTTACCGAAATCGAGGGATCCTCTCCTATGTAAATTGGTTGCATTGGAATCTAATCCATCTATTGTTTATGTTACCTGTCGTTTATCTTTTTTTTTTTAACACTTTGGTCCTTTATATTTTATTTATAACACTTTGGTTCTTTATTTTATTTATTTGTAACACTTTGGTCTTTTATCTTTTATTTGTAACATTTTGGTCCTTTATCTTTTATAACATTCACATATAAATCCATTTTTCATATTTTTTTAAATTTAAAAAATGCTGAATTTTATTTTTTTAAATACCTTTTAATTAAAATTAAATAAAACTCATAATTTTGATGAATATGTTCATCATCTTCATCAATTTTTTCATATTTTCATATTCTTTAAATGACCAAAGTGTTACAAAAAAATAATATAAAGGACCAAAGTCTTACAAATAAAAGATAAAGGATCAAAGTGTTACAAAAAATAATATAAAGGACCAAAATGTTACAAATAAAAGATAAAGAACCACAATATGTTACAAAAAAATAAGATAAAGGACCGATAATGTAATTTTGCCTAATAGAAAATACTAGGAAAAAGTAATCTTCTAACATTTTTTTTTACTAAAAATAGGTATTCATTCATTTAAATTGAAAATACATAGATTATTATAAATTTAAGATTGCTAAAAACAGAAAAAGGTGAATCTAGCTACAAACAATCTTGCAGTACCTAAGATAATAACATACAACGGCATCATAAAAGTGCCTACAAATATGACTAAATAAAAGTAACCGGAATAATCATACTCCATATGTAACGTTAACGTCCAAGTCTTCATCAGATCTGTAATGATTGAGGTAAATCTGTCAATTTGAATCAACAAAACACCGTACCAAAACAAAAAACTAACAAACACCGCACAAAGACGACGACAAACACAACGCCGCACAAGACGACGACAACCTGAAAAAACAAAACAAAAAAATGAAGAAGTTTAGATAACCACTTATTTAAATAACAAGAGAGACAAAAACGGCGTTGAGGGTGATTTCAGGCCAAAAGCCACCCCCTATAGTGGAAGAATGAACAGAGAGAAAAGTTGAAGAGAAATGGGTGGTGGCTAGCCCTTTTCGAACATTGTTAAGCAACAATAAAATAGTGAATTTATTACTTTGTCAAATATTTGATTTGTATTTTTAAGACAATATTTCATTTTTTGGGCTTTTAAATATAAGTTTTGTCCCTTGTACCAAAAGTGTATATATATATATATATATATATATGTGTATATAAGTTTTGTCCCAAAAAGATAACACAGTTGGTAGCTATCAAGAGATATTAGTGGAAGAGTTGGAGTTTGAACTTTAGATTATCTACTTCTCCACATCTATAGTATATAAGTCTAGCCACTAAACTACTGGAGAAAAAAATATATAAGTTTTTATAAAAGCATAGGTCACAATTTTTAAAAATATAAGTCTACCAAAAACCTTGACAAATAAAATACATTGAGCTGCCACTCTCAAACCCTAATTGCTCGAGTTTTTTTTTCTTCTTGATTATCTATTGGAGATGAGTAATTTAGGGTCAATTTTGATATAGAATCACACTCTTGATTTTATTTTATTTTTATTTTAATAAGTGGTTTCATTTTCCCTCTTGGTACATTGTTTGTTTTGTTCATATTTGCAGATTTATTTCGATCGAAGTTCAGTGCAGATTCAATGAATTTAGCGTCTTCAACGTTGAATATCCGGAGGCCTAACTATATTCCGCACATTTGAATTTTGTCATATCAATTGTAAGCTTTTTTATTAGGTTGTTCTATGCTATTAAATTTGGTGCTATTAAATTTGGTGCTGTGACTTTTTTTGCAAGTTCGTCAGTTTTAGTTTTTAGTAAAATTGGAAATATATGATAATTTCAATTGATATATTTTACAAATTTGAATGAAAGAATATTTTTGTTTTTTGTAAAAAAAATATCAAAAACCTTAATAATGAAGGCTTCTATTTTTACAAAAAAAAAATATATAATTATATGTAGTTATATATTTTGAACTTTATAATTTGTAATTAGATGTCTAGCTCTGACACTGTTTACAAATTACTTGAAGTTGAGAAACTTCGTGTTGAGGTGAATGGCCAAAAACATGAATTTGAAGTGAGAAATTAATTAAGTTTAGAGATCTAATTATAAATTCTTGAGAAATTTATCTATTCAATATTTTAAGTTTAGACATTCGCTTAAAACTTTACTAAAACACACCCTTAAATTGGTTGAGGTGAATGGCCAAAAACATGAATCTGAAGAAGAAATAATATATACTATTATCACTTTTTAGACCAAACATTGCATCTTTTGAGTCCAAAAATCCTCACCTTATGATAAAATTCATGGTGCATTTTTCTAATTTTCCGTTCTGATCACAGGTAACAGGATTTTGCAAGATACGTTTCAAAATCCCAGTTAATTTTGGAAGATAGAATCTAAAACGAGTCAATAAATACGTTTTAGAAAATGTGTTCCAAAATCCTAGTTAATTTTGAAAATAGGATTGGAGACAAAATAGAAGCGTTTTAGAAGATACGTTCCAAAGTCTTGGTTAATTTTGAAAATAGGATCGGAAACAAGTCAAAATCAAAAGAAACATTTAGGAAGTTTTGAAATTGTAAGGATATTTTCATAAGTTTGAGAGCCTAAAGAGCAGCTTTCATGTTCTCCAATGATTTGAAATAAAATGGGTAAAGACGTCGTGACCCTAAAGTGAAATTCAAAAATGAACTCAATTATGTAATCAAGACTGTACCGAAACAACTTCATAATATTGTAATTATCTTGAGGAAAAAAGTTTTGTTGCATTTAAAGACACTGTACCCAAAAAAAAAAAAGACATCATTTTTGTTTTTTGAGGAAATCTCACTTCTGTTGAAACTGGTTGGAGAGCTAATTGGCAAATTAAACAAACGAGTTCTATAAATCCGCGTGAAGATGGAAAACATCGAAAATAATAGGAGGTGACATGAAGTAGAACCCTACGCCGCACTCAAAAAATATACACAAGCAGTCAGATGAATATCCAGGTATACATAATCACTAAAACATACTAGGAGCAAATCAATTATAAATAACGAGATTTTATGACAATCATAGATTTATCCCTAGCTCATTGTTCTTCAACCTGGGAAGAATATATTCAATTAGCCACAAGGGGTAAGCTTCGAATTTCCTGCACCCCGCGGATTATCATCCTTCCAATCATCCAAAGCTCTAGCTCTATCCTGTGCAGCATCATCATCTTCATCCTCCTCCTCTTCACCTGGCTTTAGTTTCCTATCATTATGCCAAGATGAATTGGCTTCTTCCATGAATCTGGCAGTGTCTTCTTGCCATTTATTCATTATTTCCATTTCTTTAAGTCCTGCTTCCTCAATGCTCATAGTTGGCATCCTTCAACAAAATATTCAACTTAGCATCTCAAAAAAAATGTCATGTTACTACAGATCATGTATCATTCCTAGGTAATAGAACAACAAGACTGCAAGGGAATTAGTTTGTTTAAAGAAATTTTTGTATATAGCCAAAGCCTTTCATGAGCTATGAAAATGTGCAATTTATTGATAAAAGGGATAAAAAATGTACCTATGGCTGGGTTGGAAGACCTGAGCTGCCATTCTTTCTCTCTCATTTGTAAAACTTCCATTTACAAGACTTTGTGGCCCAAATATAAGTGGTTGGTGTTTGTGATCATGAGCCTGTGAGGCTTGTGCTCTTCCTTCCAGAACATCTTGAGCGAAGGTAGCACATGTAATTGGTGGAGTTGGCTTAGTATACTGTGCACGAACTGCAGCATTGCGATGCCAAGCTTCTGCTTTCTTGGCACGTTCATCCATAACATCCTTAGAAAACTCCTGATCCCCATCCTAAAACATGGCATAATTACAAGAAACGATGAATAAAACCAGATTTAATCATGCAGAGAAGTACAATTTCCCATTCCTCTCTAAAACAGGTGACAAGTATATGCTACAAAGCCTGATATTCTAGAATTAGCTTGTGAAATGTGAAATGCATAAGTCTAAAAGAGTCAACTTATGCCAGGTTATAACAGCTCTTTAAGCGCTAACTTTGAACTCAACGACATTCCATAAAGATCTCTACCATAATAATGGCAATATAAAATAGTGGCAATAAACCCGGGGCCAACAAGATACAATAGTTATGGTGCTTCAGTAAGGATACTAAGCATTTTACTACCTTGGATTGTCTATCCTTTACAGCCGAAAGCATCTCTTCCTCTTTCTTAATCATTTCCAAAAGATCAAATGCCTGAACATTTCAAGACAACCATGAGAAAAATGTAAATAGAAGTTTCAACAAGTGGAAATGTTGCATAAGTATAAACCAACCTTACAGATCGCCAAAGATATGCTAGTATTCCAAGCCTGAAAAAGAGAAGTAAATTAAGTGAACGGCTTAATGAGCAGGTACCGTTTATACAATAATACTAGGAAGTAAAATACTAGATATGCTTTTGGAAGTGTGAATTGCCAGAGACCATTTTATATACAAGCTAGTAAGACAACATATAGGACCACTTTAGTTCCCCACAAGCCTATTTTTAAGCCCATCTAACGGTAGATAAATCCATCAGGCAAAAACAGATTTTCAGGGAGGCAATCGTAAAGTAGCAGTAATGGAGTTTAACAGCACTGAGCTGAAATAAGTATCTGATCAAGATACAAACCTCTCTTTCTTCTTCTCCATCATCATCCAATAGTTCTTCCTCTCCTGCCTCAACGGGGGTGGACAAGGCAGCTGCTCTAGTAGAACGCCCACGGCGTTCTTTCCGCTCTTTTATTTCTAACAACTTTGATTCTGCAGCTTTTTGACGTTTAAATCTAGCTATCTGCATAACAGATACAAAATTATTAAACAAAATTAATTGCAAGCATTTATGATGCTCTTCATTCAAATTTGCTTGTTCAATTTTCATATCAAGGGAATAATGGGAAGAAAGGTTAAGTATACCAACATACAATGTATGAATTGAATAAATTAAAAATCATAGCATTGCAAGAGAAAAAATAACACCTTCCTGGCCCTCTGATCAGCAACAGATTTTGGTACCCCTTGTATATAAGATTCTAACTCCTCTTTTGGGACCAGCTCCATTGCCTCACAAAATGAAATAAATTCCTAAAAAAAAAGTTTTTCGGTAAGCTTCAATAAAAGGACATCAATTAAAAATAGTATTACACAAATTAACAAGAATTGTGCATATCATGGTGTATTGGTTATTGGGAGCAGGCATGTGTTTCCTTTCTATGGATCAGCTCTCACCTTCAGTTTTGCCTGGGAAGCCTTTAGAATCTGTATCCTGTCATCCTGTGCTATTTTTTCAGTCAACTCAGCAAGATAATATGGCACCTGTGGAAATTATGAAAAAAATAAAAATAAACATTAATTCATTAATTATCTTCAGTAGCCTGTACTTGGAAGGTAGCAGATGAAAAAAATAAAATTCCATTGTGCATTTGTCCAGCTTTACCACATTAGGAATTAGAATACTAAAGTGAAAGGGCTGCATACTCATGATAGAATTTATGCATAAATACTTGATATAACAGTGCTAATTATTGAAAGCATTCCTTTTAAGTGGTGCTTAAGAGGAAACAATGTAATCAATTGTTTCGGGGTTCACTCGTTTCCCGACTTTCCACACTCTCCTGTTTAAGATTATTCCCACATTAACCTTTGGAAGTTTAATTCAGTTACAGTTTTAATAATATTGGTTGATCTTTTTATATTAGATTTATATATTATCTACCAGCTAATGCAAGCACAATACTGTATATTAGAATGACCAAGCCACATTTTATCTTTGAGCAATCCGATTTTTTAACTGTTGCTTTCTATTATTTGTTCAATATTTATAGGATGAATTAACTATTGCAATATTTACGAGAGTGTGACAGTATCTTCATATACCTTCATCAATTGCTATCAATGGTGGTTTAGCAAAACAAAATATATTTTTAAAAATTTAATACTTAACCTGCAGTCACTTATATAGGTTTTCGTGGCCAAAAAATCCATCAAAACATTGGTCTTTACACAACAACTCCATAGTCCATTCACTTAAACAGATCATAGTCTTGGCACTGATATCAGGCTCAGGCCAATTAATGATTTTGTAGAAATACTTAATCTCAATTCAAATAACTTCTTGATTGGATATTGATTTTCACTGCTTTGGGTGTGGAAGTGCAGGGTCAACTGCTCTCTCATTATAAGACATTCGCTTTATGATTTGCTATAGCTTGAATCTTTTGATCTATATGGAGTTCTTATATGTGCATGCTTCTTAATCATAAGTCTATATTAAGCTATTGGGACTTTTATATTAAAACGACCTACCAAAATAACATGCGTTGTTTTCAGCTGTGAATGATAAGAGGGAATTTGATCATGTTCTTGACATAGGGAGGAGATTGAGCGTAATAATATTGATGTCTATGATTGTATTTTGTGTTAGGGTTGATCCTTAAGAGCATCAGAAGCTCTATTGATAGATAAAATTTTCAGGGAGGAATCCTTGCTAGAATGCTAATTATACTAGCAGTGTTTTAACCAGAGGAAATTGAACTTATTAGCATCAATAACTATGATTGTATTTTGTGTTAGGATTGCTCCTTAAGAGCATCATAAGCTAGGCTCTATTGATAGATAAAACTTTCTGGGAAGAATCCTTACTAGTATGCTACATTATACTAGGAACATTTTGCAAAGTAAACCAGATAAAATTCACTTAATTTGACAGGAACGAACGTTCTATCGAAGGAATTAATCCTTTTCTAATCTACTGAATGTTTTAATTAATGTAAGTTGATCTTATCTAATATTTAAAGTGAAAAAGTTGAAAACATGCTCATCTGTTTTAGCTTGATTGTTGAACTGGATCCAGACTAGCTAATTAACATGGTATTCTACCTCATTGTGTTGTCTCCATTTCACGGGCCGGTCATAAAGGTTCAAAAAATGGATCACCAAAGCAAAAGACAAAAATTTAAGTCAAAAAAGCTAAGATTGTAATTGCACATCTATGATTTTTCTTTATGCTCTAATCATTATAATTTGTATGCTTGTCTTATAGAATTAATGGTAAACAATGACCAGGAAACCTGTAAAATATGGACAAAAAAACATGCATCAAAGAGTGATTTTTCATCAAGAGAATATCAAAGAGCCTTTTGAGGTATCAAATCCTGAGGAGACCATGACCTCCAAAGCTGATCAGATATTGAGATTAACTTGGGTCATGTATCTCACCACATGAAGGAATTAAGAGTCCTAATCGTTAGGGAGTTATAAGGGTGGCTAGGGGTGTGGGATATAGGAATTGAGAGTTATAAGGGGCAAGGTTTGAATCCCACCCCCAATAAACATCACGGAAAAACTAACGTTCAGCCGTAAAAAAGCACTAATCATTAGACTGTTTGATTTACTTTAGAAAGTATATATGTATACAGTAAATTGAAGTGGCTATGCTATCCCATTTTTTAGTGCATATTTGAGCTTCATTTTTTGTCTCCCCCTCCCCTTCAAACAATTTTTCTTTTCAGCGTGATTCAGAAGAGGAACTGGTTGGAGAGTCTAACTCTAAACTCTAAAAGAAATCACAGTAAAGTAAGATCGGTGAAATTATTTGCGTTGTCTTCCCAATCTCTATTTCATCCGCTAAAATCTTATTTGAGTTGTCGTGAAACATAGAAAGCACCCATAAAATCTCATCTGTTGAGTACAAAAATTCTCTACATTAAAATATATATGGTTGCTGAATGACCCGCAAACAATTGAGTTTGATATATTTCCAAATTCCAACACACTATAACTTACCTATAACCAATTAATAGTAAACAAATTGTTCTATTTCTCTCTCGAACTCTATAAATAAAGAAATTCATAAAGACAGAGTAAACAATACAGAAAACATTTTAGCATAACCATATAGATTCATTTCCCTCTTCTTCTCTTTGTCATTTTCCTTTTATTTCATATTTAGAATCAATTTGTCATATCAATCTAGCAACATATGACATAAATTATGATACAGAACTATGTTTTGGAACCCGACCATAATACATATTCTAGAAATAATCTCAATACTAAGACCTAGATTGCGATTAGCACCACGATCACACAGAACGGTGGTTAATCACTACGGTGAGGCTAGCTGTGTACTCCATTAAGGGTATGGGCTGGTGGAAATGTGGCGCAGTTCAGTTCACATCTGCCACAGCACAATAAATCCCGTAACATTGAAAGTGTTACGAAAACCCCTTCATATTACATATTCTTGAAGCCATCTTAATACTTACACACATGCTCCACTTGTTGGTTATTAGTTACTCCAGTTTGTGTAATAGTGTTTTATTGTAACAAGGTTGCAGTTACACTTCATTACGCTTTCTTCAAAACCCGTGAAATCATGTACTCAATTACTTAAATCAATTTTTTTTTGTATTATCCCTCTGGTTCCCATGGGAATGGGGCTTTGGTAACTGGTAATCCAGAGGCACGAAGTAAATAAAGTCTAACTCAGAATTGTTTCCACGGGAACCGAACTTGGGTTCTACCGAACAACTCGTCATAGGGGCTCAATGGCTCATTAACCACATGAGCTCAATCACTTAGTTTACTTAAATCAGTTTTATGCTAAACTAAAATGATTTAGCATCTGTTATCAATCTTAGCTAACATTTATTTATATATTCTATAAGAAATAGAGTCTTATATAACTAGATTATACTAATAGCATCATAAAATTAATCAAACAACAAAATCAATTTAATAATAATAATAATAAGCAGAAGAAGAATTACCAGAATGTACTTGAGATCGGTTGTGCTAATATCCTCTTTGGTTTCATTAGCAGAGAACAAACCTAGTTTATTGATCATATCTTCGCATTTATTTAGGGCTTCGCATCCCTTTTTAACAAGCTCCTGAACAAATAAATTCACAATGAATTAACTAACAGAAAAACAAAATTAGAAAAGAAAACAAGCGTAGGTTTACGTACCTGATCAGCACCGAACTCTGTGGCGGTTGCGTGGATCTTCCTTGCTTGTTCGAACAGCGCCGGTAGTGGCATGTCCTCCATCTTGATTTCGCCCATGGAGAAAATGAAGGTGTGAGTGAGATTTGCGATCCAGTTTGTGTTTGTGTTGTTGTGAAAATAATTGGAACTGTGGAAGAAGTGATGATGATGATGGTTGAAATGGGAAATGAGGAGAAAGGTTAATGTGTTATCGAGAGAGATCCAGAAATTGGGACTTTGAACCTCACCATTTAATAATTGGACGGTTCAGATTTGATTACGGTCTGATGTTTTACAAGTTATAGAAGTTGGAAAGAGATCTCCTTGTCTCTTGACTCAGCCATATCCAATTGCACGGATCCGGATCATCTCCTGCAAAATTTGTCTCTTTTTCTCTCCTTCACTACATCTGAACTCTTGCTTTAATCCAACGGTTGACAGAGAATACAAAAAAATAAAAACTAAAGCAAAATATGTCAAAATTTCTAAATCTGAACATCAAAATTCAGAGCTGACACGAGACCATCGGTAGAGCTGGAAATGACCCGAGCCAACTCGTGAGTAGTTCGAAGTTCGATTCGATAATTGACTTGTGAACTTGGTTCGTGAACCAAAGTAGCTGAACTTGAATCAATAAATAAGTTCGTTAAATAAATGAGCTGAACATAAACTATCTATAGTTCGACTCGTTTGACTCATGAACTAGCTCGTTTATATATATATATATATATATGAGTCAGGATCCGTTGACACCAAATAGTTTGACACCAAATCTTACACCTATTAATAACGTCTTAACCGATATAAATTTTATAAAATCCACCGTTAGATTGAAAGTTTATATCATATAGATCATTTATGTAAAGTTTCAGAAAAATCCAAAATCATTTGATATGTTATTAAGGTACATCAAAGTTAACGGTTTGAGTCATTTTTTAAATGCCATTGATCTTTATATGTCTCAATAGCATATCAAATGATTTTGGATTTTTCTGAAACTTTACATAAATGATCTATATGATATAAACTTTCAATCCAACGGTGGATTTTATAAAATTCATATCGGTTAAGACGTTATTAAGAGGTGTAAGATTTGGTGTCAAACTATTTGGTGTCAACGGATCCTGACTCTATATATATATATATATATATATATATAGTCAGGATCAAATGACACCAAGGTGTCAAACTTAGTAACATGACACCTTCGATAATTCTTTATGGGATAATCGTATTACAAAATCAATCAATGGATTCAAAGCTATTATTATATAGATCATGTCTATAAAATTGAACAACAATCGAAAATGATTTGATATGTCAATGAGATGCATAAAAACCAACGTCTTACAAAACTTCGTCAAAACCGTTAATTTTTATCCTTCTCTTTAACCCATCAAATGGTTTCCGATTGATGTTAAATTTTATAGACATGATCTATATAATAATATCTTTGAATCCAACGGTTGATTTTGTAATATGATTATCCGATAAAGAATTATCGGAGGTGTCATGTTACTAAGTTTGACACATTGGTGTCATTTGATCCTTACCCATATATATATATATATACTTTTCAAATCTTTTTAACTTGACACATCAATGAATGTTTCAGTTCCTCATGTACGAATATTATTTACTCTGTCTTTAAGGAAAAAAAATTTACTCCTTTAAACTCTCTTTCTCAAAAGATAATTTTCATTTTTTATTACCTTTTCTCTCCTTTATTTTAATTTAATATTTGTTTTTTTTAATAAAAAAAAGTTTAACAGGTTAAAAATCAAATTTTGAAATTTTGACAAAAAAAAGACTTTAAAATCACGTGATTTGACTTAACGAGTTGAACCTAACGAGCCGAACTATTCGTGAACTTTAAACGAGTCAAACTCGAGCTGAAAAACTAGTTCGTGTCAAACTCGAGCCGAGTTTTGAGCTGAACCAATTTCTATCGAGCCGAGTCGAACTCAGACGAGTTCGACTCAGCTTGACTCATTTCCAGCCTCAATCATGGGGATGAAGGACGTCGGAGACGAGAACTAACTTCGGTGGCCTTCAACACTTCAATCTTCATGTTCTATTTGAATCTTACATTTTTACCAACCAGAGTGATAAATTCAAACAAGCTTCATCTATAGTTATAAACCAAATCAAGTCAATAGAGTGGTCTCGGAAATTTTATATCGACACCCAATGCGTACACCAGACGACAGCTCATATTTTTAAGAGGTAGCAATTACCGATGACGAGGATGTTAAATATATGTTTAGGATTCATGGGCAATTTAACCTTATGACAATCGAATTGTATGTTACTTTTCAAAATATACAATCATTTACCCCACAGTTGACCTCACCATATGTTCAACCACACCAAGCTCCAACGTATATTGAGTCACATCAAATCTCACAACATACATCACAACCATATCAGCATTGGACTCATTTTGACTCACAACAACAGTTGGACTCACCACATGTTCAGCCATACCAAGCTTCAACGTATATTGAGCCCCATCAAACCTCACAACATACATTACAACCATATCAGCATTGGACTCCGTTTGACTCCCAACAAAACTCATTTCATTACTCTCAACCAAACTCATTTCATCAGTCCCAACAATTTGATTTAAATTCGCCACCCACTCACTCGCAGTCGCAACCATGGTCATACTCAAACGCACCGCTCCCTCAAGAGCACCCACAATGGTCCGCAAATGCACCCACAATGGTCGCAACAACCATATCCGTCAACGTCCACAAATGCACATACTCTTCATGAACATGCAGACGTTGTGCCATTACATCCAGGCGAAATCCTTAGTAATGAAATCCAGGGGGACGCAGATTTGGAAGGAATTGATGATAACAACAACGACGACGATGACAATGCGTTCAATCCTCCGGTCTCCATGCCAAGCTTAGATGACGCTCTTATTGATCAACCCTCTAGTGTTTTACTATATGAAAATCATCCACTTCTGATGGATGCAGAGATAGTTGTTGGGATGACATTTTACAGCAAAAATGATTGTGTGTATGCAATCAAAAACTTTCACATCAAACACTCAATACTCACTCACACTGAAAAATCTGATACCACAAGGTACGTCATTAGATGCCGACAACAACAATGTTCGTTTACCTTGAGAGCGACACACAGCAAGAAAATCGAACTTTGGTATATTGTTAGTATCGGTAATAACCACGCTTGCATATCTTCTGGTATGACCCAAGATCATCGCAGCCTTGACGCTAAAATGATATCTGAAAGCATTGTGTCACTTTTGCGAGATAACTTATTTGTCACACCTGCGGTTATAATTGCCCATATCGGAGAGGAGTACAACTATACAATCACGTATAAGAAGGCTTGGAATGCAAAAAACAAGGCGATTGAACAAATTTACGGAAATTGGATGGACTCATTCAATGATATTCCACGGTGGTTGATGGTCATTGATCAGTGCATTTTAATGCACATTCTTCTACTATTGTACTCATGTATTCCTATAGTTTATGTTACTATTTTTACTATTTTAATGTGTTTTTATATTTAAGATTAATTATAGCCTTATTTTATTTTCGCACCTATTTTCTGAATAAATAATAAATTGACACCTTCTCATTGCGCAGACCATAACTGGAGCTAGGAATATCGGATTGAGACGCGAAAAGTTGCGTTGGAAAGCTAAGACATAAAGCCACAACTTTCATGTTGAAGTCGTAAGCTAATTCAGAGTGCAAATGTGACAAAACATTGCGTCAATGTTCCAGACTTTATGTACTTTAATTATATTCGACCCAAACTTATGTTTTCGGCCCAATTGTTTTAAGGCCTGTTTTTCCTTGCACTTTAAATAGACAAAACGCAGCCTAGGGTTAACTATTCAGGACTCACGAAATAAAATAAGGATTTTGGCTGAAGCTATGGAGAACTAATTTCATCTTTTAATTCGTTGGTGTAAGGAACTTGATTTATGATTCTTGAGGTCTGTTTTTAATAGTAAATTCAATTATGTTTATGCTTCCTTATGTCGATTTAATTCCTTGTCCACTGCATGAATTCGTATTAGATGATTGCTTAATTGTTATATTCGAATTTATGCAGTAGTCTTATTCGTTTTAATTCATCGGTTGTTTAAATTAAATCGAACAGGAATTAAATCGATATAGTTTGCGCTTAGCAATAGGTTGATCGAATATGTTATGATATCAGCCGTGTTCTGTGACGCTTGTTCGCTTTACATGGCCGGTTGAACGCATACAATGCTTATCGAATGAATTCGTGTGTAAAACTGATTGTCGCTTGTTAAATTAGTTTTAGAATCAACCGGAGCATAAATAATCAATTGAATAATTCTGTATACCTATGATAGAATCAACGTCGAGTTGCCTGAAGCCAATGAATTGATCGCTTTCATATAAATTAATTTCAACATCTCTGCCACTGTTTTTCTTAAATCGAAACCCCCATTTAATATTGTTATTCATCGTTCTTAGTTTTGTTAATTATCAAATTAGAGATCCTTATGAGACGACCAAGGTTATCTTACCTTGTTACTACTTTTCAATTACTTATTTTTTATCACGAAACGACAGTGATCAAATTGGCGCCGTTGCCGGGGATCTCTGATTAGTATTAGCAAAATTAAGAACCAACTAATTATACTAACATATGTTTTGTGTTGAGTTTTTTTCTTTGTTTCAGGTTCTAACGTCGAATTTTGTTTTGAAGCTGAAAAATAAAAATCTGTTTCGGTAAACTGCTCAGAATCGGCCGAAAATTTATCAGGAAATCCGAAACAAATCAAGCAATAATACATTTGTATCCAAGATACAAAATTTCAGGCTGAAATTTCGAAATTCCTTCGTTTAGACCACTTTTTATTTTATTTTTATTTTCCATATATTCAAAAAAATCTGAAAAAAATATATTTAGATTTATTTGATTTTTAATGATTTTTGGTGGTATTTGTATTTTTTTTTATATTTTATTTGATACGATTTTTTATTTTTCTCTTTATATTTTTTTTAACCAAAAAAAAAAAAGAGATTTAAATTTTTTTAAAAAAAACATGGGCAACTCATGTGATGAATTGGCTTATATCCTTAATTGCTTGGAAGCAAGAGAACAACAATCATGCTCTCAAAATTATATTCCAACTGTGATGTGTAATATTTGTTCTTCGAGTTTTCATATTAGTGATGCATGTCCTATATTGTTAAATACTGCTTTTTGTGGTGAGACCCAATTTGTAGGTAATTTTCAAGGACAATACTATCAAGAACAAAATTCATATCTTGCTGAGCAGCCTATTTGGTCACATCCACAATTTCAGCAAATTGATTCATTGGTGGTTGAGCCACAACCTAGTTTGGAAGAAATGATAAAGCAGATGGATGAAAATAATAAGCAAAGAGCTGAACAGATTCAATCCTCTCTTCAAAGTTTAGCAGTCCAAATTGAGCAAATAGTCTCCACTGCCCATCAATTTCAAGAGAAGAAGATGTTTCATGATGATGTACAATCTGCTGCACTATTAGAGGCAATGCAATGTGATACAAGTCTTGATAAAACTCCAGGTGAGCCCATTGAAACAATACTTGTGTCCATTGATGAACACAAAATAAGCAACATAAATTCAAGTGAATGCATGGAAGAGATCACACCACACAATTTCTTGAAACCTCACATAGATGAATTATATACTTCGCTTGAAGTAGACAAGTCTTCTGAAATTTTTGCTTGTAAATGTGGTGTTTGTAATGTTTGCCATGAGATCAATGCAGCCATTGTAGGTGAAGAAATTTTGATGCCGACAACCACTTGTGCAAGAATCCAAAAGAATTCAATTGTTGTTGAATTTGACACTAAAAGTGTGGATGTTAGCCGCAACCAACAACTGCCCATAGTAGAAAAATTGTTGGTGGAACCTTTGATTAAGCCACGCAACATGCAGTTGTCCTTCATCATTTGCGCATCTCTTCCACCTGTTTTGTCCAACTCACAATTTAAATGTGGATTTTTTAAATTTCATACTTTTGTTAATGCAGGTTTATCATATGTGTTGGCTATTCCTCCTAAGCCACCAGATCTTTTGCTGATATTCAAGTTCACCTGCTGTTTGCTTTTTCCTGTTTCGTATATTCGCAGTGTGGAAAGGCCTCCACCAAAACCACCGGACATAGAAGCTCCAGCAGCTACACCTTAGGTCCTCGGGTGCGTTCCTTCCTTTTCTCACTTTATGCTAATTGTTACATTGCGGACACTGTCTGGTTTAAGTGTGGGGGAGGGACATTTTACTTTATGTTACTTATGTTACTTTATGTTTAAAAATAAAAAAATAAAAAAATGGAAAAATACAAAAATAGAATAAAATTCATGAGCAGTCACATGTTCTAAGGCTAAGAGCAGATAGTTGTAAGGTTGATGAAATCTTTGGAAATTCTTGTTTTGATACTTGGCATGATAGTCTTTGCAACTTTAATGCACAATTGCTTGAACACTGTTAAACTTAGTAATGTCTAGATAAATTTCTGAAATACACATTCTCTAGAGTAAGCTCTCTGAATTTGAATATAATGGAAGGTGCGACTAGAACTAAGTGTGGGGGTAAGGCTGAAATAAAGGATAGACTGATCATTGCTATTAATAAAGTAAAAGGGAAACTTCTTGAGAGCCAAAAATAATCATAATATAAAAAAAAAATGATGATAATAAGTTCCAGTGCTCGAAACTGGAGGAACAAGTGCTGTGTAGGATGCTCTACTCTGAGTAACAGGTTGAACCTATTACAAGTAGGATTCCGTCAGGTGAAAAGGTGGAGTAGTACCTAAAGCTTTTAAATAATAATAATAATAATAATAATAATAATAATAATAATAATAATAATAATAATAATAATAATAATAAGTAAATAAGCTTGAAGGAAGTTGCCCCTGTGTTGAAATTGAAAAGCTCTGGATCTCTTGAAAAGAAACAGCACCCCTAGACTGAAATCCTGGTTAATCTAAAATTATAGGAAGAAGATGATAACTTAGCATTTAGATTGAGTATTTCGGAGTGGAATCTTAACATTACTTGGGTTGACAGTAGGAGACAGTACACACACACACACGCAAGATTATCTTTGAAGGTTGATAGATGAGAGTTATGCCAATTTTTGAATTTTAATCTAAGGCTTGAAGCTTGAAAACCTGGAATATGTCGAATGCTTGTGACTATTTAAAATTTTATATCAAGTTTTTCAACTCGAGTTTTGCTCGGAGTGCAAAAGTTCAAGTGTGGGGGAATTTGATCAGTGCATTTTAATGCACATTCTTCTACTATTATACTCATGTATTCCTATAGTTTATGTTACTATTTTTACTATTTTAATGTGTTTTTATATTTAAGATTAATTATAGCCTTATTTTATTTTCGCACCTATTTTCTGAATAAATAATAAATTGACACCTTCTCATTGTGCATACCATAACTGGAGCTAGGAATATCGGATTGAGACTCAGCCAGTTGCGTTGGAAAGCTAAGACAAAAAGCCACAATTTTTATGTTGAAGTCTGAAGCTAATTCAGAGTTCAAATGTGTCAAATAATTGCGTCAATGTTTCAGACTTTATGTACTTTAATTATATTCGACCCAAACTTATGTTTTCGGCCCAATTGTTTTAAGGCCTGTTTTTCCTTGCACTTTAAATAGACAAAACGCAGCCTAGGGTTAACTATTTAGGACTCACGAAATAAAATAAGGATTTCGTCTGAAGCTATGGAGAACTAATTTCATCTTTCAATTCGTTGGTGTAAGGAACTTGATTTATGATTCTTGAGGTCTGTTTTTAATAGTAAATTCAATTCTGTTTATGCTTCCTTATGTCGATTTAATTCCTTGTCCACTGCATGAATTCGTATTAGATGATTGCTTAATTGTTATATTCGAATTTATACAGTAGTCTTATTCGTTTTAATTCATCGCTTGTTTAAATTAAACCGAACAGGAATTAAATCGATATAGTTTTGCGCTTAGCAATAGGTTGATCGAATATGTTATGATATCATCCGTGTTCTGTGACGCTTGTTCGCTTTACATGGCCGGTTGAACGCATACGATGCTTATCGAATGAATTCGTGTGTAAAACTGATTGTCGCTTGTTAAATTAGTTTTACAATCAACCAGAGCATAAATAATCAATTGAATAATTCTGTATACCTATGATAGAATCAACGTCGAGTTGCCTGAAGCCAATGAATTGATCGCTTTCATATAAATTAATTTCAACATCTCTGCCACTGTTTTTCTTAAATCGAAACCCCCATTTAATTGTGTTATTCATCGTTCTTAGTTTTGTTAATTATCAAATTAGAGATCCTTGTGAGACGACCAAGGTTATCTTACCTTGTTACTACTTTTCAATTACTTATTTTTCATCACAAAACGACAGTGATCAGTCATGGAGCAATGGATCCCAGGAACTATTTGCCGACTGGAGACAAGTTCAACGCCCCTCCATGGTCAAGTTTTCTTTGACCGTTTGTTTTGGGCTTTTAAGCCATCCATTGAAGGTTTTGCGCATTGCAAGCCACTTGTGCATGTAGATGGAACTCTTTTAACTGGAAAGTTTAAGGGGACGATGTTGCTAACCGTAGCCCAGGATGGAAACATCCATATTTTCTCAGTCGCTTTCGCAATTGTGGAAGGGGAGACGAAGGACGCTTGGAATTTTTTTCTCAAAAATTTAAGAGAGCATGTAACTCCACAAGAAGCCATATGCATGATTTCAGATAGGCACGCTATTGGAACAAAGTGGGTCTAACATGAACCTCTGAGTGGAAATTAATTTTGATGATAATAAAGTGTTAAAATTACAATTGGAGTTACTAATAATTGTTTTAGTGTGCAGAATTATAAGTTAAAAGTTATTCAGAAGCACTACGAACAAAAGCAGAGAAGCCAAGATAAGAAGCTTTGAAAGTCACTCACTGACCATCAGAAGCTATAAGTTCAAGTTCTGAAGGAAGCAGTTCTGAAGTCTGAAGCAAGACTCTGAAAGGTTTCAGAAGCTGAAGATCATCAGAAGCTACTGCATCAGAATTTGAAGCAAAAGGAATATACGTCACTCAAGAACTGACAAGACCAGAATCAATGATTGGAGAATTATCTACTTAAGGTCTCTGTCATATCCATGGAAAGGAATATTTGTTTGGACAACGTTAACCTTATCCATAAGTGGAGCGTTTTTTAGGATTGTACGATCACACTATTATTACCAAAAATGGTTGAGTAATATTCAAATACGCAGAGTAGTGGAATTATCTTTCTTCCTAAAGAAGGCAATTCACAGCTATCAATAGTACGATTATTCCAGCTGGCGTCTTATCTCTCTGCAACGTTCATCACCAATCATTCTCTATAAATAGATAAATAGGAGACATCATTGGAAGAAATGACTACTGTTCTTAATATTGCGCTAAGACTCTGAAGCTTTGACACTCAAGATTTATTTGTCATTCATTGTCTTAAGCAATTGTGTTGTATTTTGTAAACACCTCTGGTAGCATATCAAGTGTGTGATAACTTTCATTCTTATTGTAAGTTTGAGAAGTCTCTTGTTAATTGTAACTTGAGCAGTTTGAGAATTCTCTTGCTAGTGAGCTTGAGCATTTGTAATCTTATGAGATTATAGTGGAAATCCCTTGGAAGTGCAAGGGGACTGGATGTACTCTCATTTTGTGAGAGGAACCAGTATAAATCTGTGTCTTTCTTTCCCTCTCTGATCCTTACTTGTTTTGTGTTTGAATCCGCTGCAACCTAAGTTTTAATTGAGAAAAAGTTTTAATTTCTAAAACACAATTCAACCTACCCTTCTTGTGTTTTTCCACATCTTCAATTGGTATCAGGAGCAAGGTTTGTTGCCTAACTCACCTAACAGTGAAATAGTTCAAAGATCCAGTGGAAAAACATCATGACTGATGGTGGTGATAACAGTGGAGGAAAGAAGAACAATGATGTGTTCCATGACTATGACACTAATGAAAGGAAGTCTTCTGATAAGATTTCATTTTTCAATGGGGATGTCACTTTTAACCCTTTCTGGAAGACAAAAATGTACAGTCACATTATAGGAGCGAACTGGGATATGGTAGAAGAAGGTGTCACGTTTGAAAATATGGATGGAGAAGGTGTTGTTATCTATCAAGATAGAAAATCTTTTACACCTGATCAGAAGAAAGAGTACAAGAAACATCACCAAGTTAAAGGTATGATGACCAATGCAATCTCGCATGATGAGTACCTTAAAATAGTGAACAAAACTACTGCTAAATCTATTCCAGGAGCTGAGAGTGCCGCTAAATCCGTGGACGGACGCACGCTGGATTCTAGGGAGTATCTATACTCCAACTCTTCACAAAACCCTCATTTTCACTTTCGTTTCTCTCTCTGCTCACCAGGCCCCTCTTTCTCTAATCCCACTTCTCTCATCTTCCCTCATCGCCAGAGAATAAACGGTCGGCGGCTGACGGCGGCGTCGCCGTCTTCTCCGGCCAAACTTCACCAAAAACAAAACTTTTTACAGCTAACCCCCATTATTTTCTACACTCGTTTCAAATCTCAAAACCAAATCTCTAGAAACCTTACCCAATGGCCGGATCGGAGGCGGAGGATGTCGGAAAAATCCCTTTCACTCTTTGTTTCGTATCACATGTTCTTCTTCTTCTTCTTCTTCTTCTTCTTCTTTTGTTTTTTTTTTTTGTTTTTATTCTAGCTTGATTCTTTTTCTTTGGTTATGGAATGATTTTGTTGTATGGGTTATGGAATGGTTTTGTGATGGTGGTTGTTCTGGTGTTGTTTGGTTTCGTGGCTATGATGGTTTTGTGGTTTTGGTGATCTTTGATTCTGTTGGTGATTATGGATTTGGTTGTGATTTTTGTTGATTATGAGATATTGAAGAAAAAAAAATTAGGGTTTGAGTTTGTTGTTGCTGCGGCTGATGTTCCCCCCATCCTAAATCTTGGCCTCTCTTTTATAACCAAAATATAGGGTTTGTGTTAGCCATTTAAGGTATGGCAGAGTTGCTCTTTCCATGGTTGAAATTCTGGTTTCCTGATTTAGGAAGGGAACAGAGGAAGAGGACAGAGCGTGAATTCGGTCTGTGGCCTCTTGTGATCCGTTACACAACAAATTTTTTTATCTTTGATTTATTTTTTTGGTAAAAATAAAACTAAGTAAAAGATAAAAATAAATAAAAATAATAATAATAATACATGGCAGAAAATAAAAGTAATAATAATAATAATAAAATACCAAATAACCGACAAAAACAAAATGGACACAAGAGAGATCAGACCTAAATTCACAAAAATGAGGTATTTTAAAATACCTCTCTGCTGGAATTTCCTTGAAAAAGTAAAAATTATCCCGGACCAAAAAAATATGCCAAATGAAAATGATTTGGGGTCTTAGGTCAAAAATTGGGGTATGGCATATATATAATAAAAAGATATTAATACTATTTTTTTTGACAAATATTAATACTATTTTTATATATAATTATTATTAATAAACTTTAATTTTTATATATTATGATAGTGTAAAATAATTTTGATAAAATAATTAATATAAAATAATTTTACACTAGTGGAATTTGAACAATTTCAATATATATTATCATTAAAGTTTAGTTTTCATGCTGCATGCCTTCCATTCTTATTTTCTGATTTTTTTAATTTTAATTTTTGTTCATTCTCAATTTTCAATATATGTTCTATCCGAGTCGTGAAAGTCCTACACTATATATAATTATATTAGTGAAAGTTATATCCGTCCGAGTGAGAGTCTAGTTACTCACACCTCAACTCTGCAACAATCTAATCTCTTTGGAACTTCATTGCCTGAACTTCAGAAAACCCTCCCTGAAAATATGAGCATCGACTGAAAGTTCAATCCTGTGAGAGTAGATGGTAGATGGGTTGTGCGCTGCTCTGCAGTCTGCTTGCTATTCCACATTTCCACTTAACATGGTTGACTATCTTCTTGATAACACGCAAAATGCATTATTATTTTAACTCGTCTTACACGTGTTTTGATCTCAATTTTATAGATTTTATGCCAATATATTTAATACTTATAAATATGTGTGTGTGTGTGTGTGTGTGAGAGAGAGAGAAATAATCACAAAAAATATTATCATATTATAACCCATAATTTAGTAAACAATTCATTAATATATGCATATATTAATAAAGTATAAAATGAATAAATTTTGTTTGTCGAAGTTGAAGTAGAAATAAAAATATATGTTTAGAATAAATAAAATGAGTATATAGAAATTATTTTATTATACATGTATAAAATTGATTAAAATAAATAATTTAGGGATAATAAAAAACTCATAGGCACTGCAGCCGTTGTTGTAGATAAAATTCACCATAGACACAAGACCAATAGTTTAACAGATATTACATGAAGATAAAATAAACTTAGAGATTAATTGTTATGCACTAACAGTGTAAAATATTTTTATACATGCATCCAATTAAATCACGTTGTTGTACCAATTTTATAGGTTTGTTCCTAAAATATCTCAACAAATACCTACATATTATGATTTGATTGGATGCACATGTAAATAATTGTTACATTGCTAGTGTATACAAATTAAATCCATAAACTTATATACTAGTAAATACCATAAACAATGACGGCTTTGAGCACGGCTCAAAAGATGTACCCAAAAGCCCCATATTTAAAAAACAAGCACCAAATATTTTTAGATCATACATAAAAAATATGTATAAATATTAGATGAACATAAAATTATTTTAATAGTATTGATTAAATGATATAACATTTTGTTTTTGTAGTAGCAGTGTACTACATAATTTCACACAGTTGTCTCTTGTTTTTACCAATGTATGAAGAAAAAAATGAAAGAAAATAAAAGAGAAAAATACAAAAGAAAATAGGAAAAAAAAAAGAAGAGATCAAATAAATAATTATCCAAGTACTATTACATACAAAATTAAGTAAAATGATGGTGTTATGCATGTAATAATTGGTTGTGGCTCGTTCTCATGTATTAAGTATTGATTAAGTTTGTCAAGGTAGTTTATGATAAAATAACTTATAAAAATACATTTTTTACTAGTGTGAATTTGTAAAATAGCATAAAACCTAATTTATATTGCTTAAGCTCAAAAATAAGTTAATCAAAACGGACTTCTTTTTTGGAATATGACAACTTAAAGCTAAAATATAGTTAAGTAACAAATAATTTAAGCAATTTAAATTTTTTGGTTTTAAAGATAAGATATATATATATATATATATATAACAAAAAACCGAAGAAAAGAAATAAAATATTTAGTTTGTTTAGATATTTATGCTATATAAAAATTAATGAATATAATATATTGTAAATTCAAAAGATAAATTTAATAAAAATTTAAATATAAAATTAATAAATTTATTGAGAAAATGTATTGTAAAATTAAACAACATTATAAAAAAGTATTAATTTAATGTCAATGTTGATAGAGAAAAAAAAAAGAGAAATAAATATAAATTTATTGAAATATAAATTATGATAAAATTAAATTATAATATTAATTAGGTATACCACAAAATAAATATAAATTAGTCAAAAAATAAAGTAAAATATTTAATGTCATTGTTGATAGAGAAAATAAAAAGATGAATGTAAAGTTGTTGCAAAATTAGCTTACTTTATATAATTTCTTTGATTTATTTTATTTTTTGGTGAAATCTATTACTATATATAAAAAGGATACAAATTTTTAGGATGACTTTTTCATTATACCTATTTTACCCTTAAAAAAAACTACAAAAAAAAACTAAATATTTGTATATGATGAAAAATAACTTCCACATAAAAATAGATTTTCAGTTTTTTTAGTAAATAATTTTTTTCTTTCTCTTAATAACTAAGTACAACTTTCACATAAAAATATGTTTTCAGTTTTTTTATAGTATAAAAAAATAAATATATTTTTTTAATAACTAGCCACAACAAAAAAGGAGGTTAAGTAGTTATTAATTAATTAAGTCCAATAAAAAAGAAGATTAAGTAGTTATTTATATTTGTACAATAGAGAATTTCGATCACAGAAAAAAAAGAAAAGAATATCGATCACACAAACGGGCACGTACATTATTGGCAATGCATTGATGAAACCTAAGCCTAAAGTCCAATAAAACAAACCCAATTTCACAACACACAATGACTCTCTTCTTCACTTTCCATGTTTGAGAGCAAGTCTCTCTCAGTCAGTCTCAGTAACATCACACATAATTGGATCCTTTGTTCTTCTTCCCCTCTCCTGTAACCAACCATTTTCAACAACAAATCAAATACTCATACATACATACTCTCTCCATACCATGACAATAATATCTCCAGCTCACCCACCCATGCATCATCATCACTATCACAATCACTCCCAATCCCCATCTCCATTAATATCAATATCCTCCTCCTCCTCATCATCAGGAGTAGACTTCACTCCACCACTAATAGCAATGGTTGTCGTCGTCGCCGCCGCATTCGTAATCGTAACATATTCCCGTCTCATAACTCGTCATTTATCCCCTCCTATCCACCGTCTAATCCAACGTTTCCACCGCCGTGATCCACCTTCCTCCTCCTCCTTAGGCGACATCGAATCACTTCAATACGATTCAACAACTTTCGAAACTCCACTCACTTACGGCTTAGACGAATCCGTTATAAAAACAATTCCATTCTTCATTTACACAACTAAATACGAACAAGAACAAGAATCTCTCCGTGACTGTGCCGTTTGTTTACTCGAATTCGAAGATCACGATTACGTTCGTACTCTTCCTCTTTGTTCTCACACTTTTCATCTCGATTGTATTGATGCTTGGCTTCGTTCACACGCTAACTGTCCTCTCTGTCGTTCACTTCTTCTCTGTGATTCTCCTTTTAGACCTCTTATGGCTGCGAGAATTCGTCCTTCTTTTCATGATCAAACTAATGTTCTTCATAATGATACTCCTTTTCATAACTCTGTTTCACCGGTTCCGGAGATTACTCCTCATTCTCCTGTTATGAGTACTGTTGATGAAAATCGGTTTACCGGACGGCAGGATTTTCTGTTGAAACGATCTTATTCGTTTGGATTTGAGAGGAGTTTGCCTTCGGAGAGGATGGTAATTGATCCTGCTACAACCTCGCCGTGGCGTTACCGGAGAGGAAGCACCGGTTTCTGGAACAAAAGACCGTCGCCGTTTGGCTCCCTTGGGAAGTCGAGAGTGTTTTCATTCAGGTATTACAGAGGAATGAAATCACCGTTCTTCCGACGGAGAGGATTTTTTCCGCTGTCGGAGTCGAGTAACAGGTACGCCGCCGACGGAGGAAGTTCATGGCGGAGGAGTAAGTCAATAGCGAGTCCGATGTTTTTAAGATCTTCAGCGGCGGTATTCTCGTCGAGTCGGCTGAGATGCGGTGATCCGGAGGCGTTACTTTCGCCGGAGAGATTTAACCGGCGACGATGAGATGAAAATAGGTTGGGAATTGAATTACGGTTATTAATTGAAAGAGAAGAGTACAGACACGTGGAAGAATGTGATTGGTTAAAGAAGTCAATGAAAGGAGTAATTAAATGGTGGTGGTGGCGTGTGCTCTGTTTGGTCTGGCAATGTTTGGAGACGAGACGAGAGTCATTAAAGAGTCATTAAATGAATGGTAGGAAAGAGCATTTAATTTGTAATTAATTGCTCTCTTTCTCTCAAAGATGAGAGAGATTTGCATGTGCCTATCTTCTGACATTGTGGTGGGGGTGAATTAATTGTGCTCATAAATGATGATTTTAAATGTGCATTTGACAAAAATTGTTGTGTGTTTCCACTTTCTTGGTATTCAATTGGATTATTGATTGTTTTTGCAATTAAGGAGTGGGAAGTGAGATGATGGAGGCTGGGGTGTGGAGTTTAAGGCCTAAAGAAAGAGGACAATATAGGCCCGGCCCATTAAGTTAATAGGCCCAAGAAAAGTACTAATCATTACTGCTAAATCCGTAATTTACACGTAATTATAATGCTAACTTAGCATTAATTGCTTCGTGAGGAACTAAGAAAAATGGTTACCGTTAGATTTGAACAGAAACAACGTATGTATTGTTGTTGGGGCATGATCGCCGGCTGCAGCTGCATGTCCGCCAGCCGTTTCAAGAAACTCAAGCAATCAAGCGGTGCGTTTATTTTTGTATAAAATTACTATTTGATTAATAATTATTTAGATTATACTGTAGCTAGCATTGTTGTTGCTTGCAGCTTTGCTGCATGACGTGTTTCTATATATTTCTTTTTCTTTGACACGTTTCTATATAGTTTCTGGATTTGACGTAACACGTAAGTGTTGAATTTGAATGTATATATTGTTGATTTAATTGTTTATATATTTTGTCTTCATACAAAACAATATAAAATGGAAAATATAGTATAAATAGTTCTTGTGGAGTACTCTTTAAACAACTTAAATAGTAAGTTTTTGTGAAATTTTTATAAAAATATGGGAAGTAGTCGACTCATTGTAAAATAAAATATCTGTTGAGAATAATGCCTAAATATCTTTTTAGGAAGATTTTATATTTAAATATGTTTTAGATTTATATTTAAAATAAAATAATATTAGGGTTTATTATTTATATTTATCTTTAGAATCTTAAGGATTTGTTTAAAATTTATATGATTAGTTTATTATTTAAAGATATTATTTGTTTTTATGTAGCTCTATATATAGAGCATATACCTATGAATTTTAATGAGAACAAGAATTTCAGTTTCCCCACATAAAAATATATCCCACCAAATTCCGTAATACCAAAAACACAAAAAACCATATCAATATCCACTCTTTGAAGAAATAATTTCTTTAAATGAAATACTTAAAGTGTGTTTTGGAAGCACTCATTAGGAAAACCATATTAAATTTGTGTATCAATATGAGTTCTGAAATATGGTAATAGGACTCTTCCATAAAGAGCATTTGGTTTCAATTTTAGAATCGTTCATTCAACTATATAGAGAATTTGGTTTCGATTTTTGGAGTCGGTCATTTGAAAAATAGTTTAGTCATAGTAAAGAAAATTAGATATTCCATCAATTTGAGAATTAATCTTATAGCACATTCAATAGAATTAATCTTATAGCAAATCAATACTGTGTAGAAATTAAACATTAATGTTATTTATCTATCCAAACCTATGAAAGAAGAACACATATTGATAAGAGAAATGATATTTTTACACATTTTTTCCCTTTACATTACAATACTTAGATAAGGGCATTTATGGATAAATAATGTTTGTGTACAATTTGTGCAACAAAATTGTGTCAAAATAACACTCCTCTATTGATAAGAAGCGTCGTTGTGTTCAATATGTGTCATTGTGATACCCCTTTGACTATGTAACAATTCATACAAGTATTTAAAAAATATGCTTTTTCCCTTTAATTTGAGACATCTTATACATTTGTTGTACACACATAGTTTAGGAAAGTTGTGTTAAAACAATGATCGTTAATTAGGGAAGAAAATTTCCTAGAAGGAGAGGTGAATATATCATCTTTGAAATTTACCTCTTTATTTTTTAGTTTATTTTAATTTCAAATATATACAAGGGTCCAAATTGCACAGAATAATCATGTGATCGGGGAGAATCCTTTCTCGTTAATTATGATTAAGAACATTAAATTTGATTATATTGTTTTTAAATTTTTGATAGAAGAAGAGTAAACTCATGTAAAAGATTATTATATATTGTTTAGATTATTTTCTTTTGTAATAAAACAAAGTTAGTTGTATTTGTGTCAGGTGTGTGTATTGAAGGGGAGTAGATTATTTCTCATATAAAGTTTTTTAGGGTGAAATTTGAACCATTTTTCAAAAGTCAAAAATAAAAAAACATAAAAGATGCCTCTTAATAGTCAAGATATGGATCCGGATAAACACACGATTACATGCTGTAATTAATTTCGGCCATTAATTTCACATTAAACGGTTTATATTATTTATACCTTGATTTAATCCTGGCCATTAATTCTAGTCGGACGGCTGCTGCTGCGTTGACGCAGTTACAACAGAAAATCTGTTACCGTCTACATATAAGTTGCTCCTGCTCTTCCTCCACTGAATACTACACTTGAGTTGAGGGGATCGAGAGGATCCTTTTCTATATCAAAGGTATCTATGTTGAAGTTAGTATTTTACATTTTCAAATATCATCAAACCAACTCCTATTTAGTCATACTATTGGGAGTAGATTCTATGTCTTCTATAATTGACGACTTTTAGTATATTTAGAAGAGAAATTGGTGATTAATTTTTCTTTTATTTGAAAGAGAGAAATTTTATTTCTAATATATGGTACTAGTTAATGAGTCATACTAATAAGTTTTTATTGCCTGAAAGACACTTATAAAGAAATCAAAAGAAAAAGTTTTTTATAAAAAAAATTAACGGCAAGATATGATATCGTAAAGTTAAGATAAGCTAACAGTAAATGAGTGATGTGTACACAAGGGGCCCGATTAAATACTCAAAAATTAATAGCTCCATGCTCTAAGTGATTTAGCATAAATACTCAAAAATTAATAGCTCGATGCTCTAAGTGATTTAGCATGACTCTTTAAAGCAGTACAGCTGAAATAATTCAAAGTCTCTATGCTTGTTTGTCGCCATTTATTTGTTTGGTTTCTTCCTTTTTATTCATTGCTGTTGCTTGCTAGTAATATAGTACTAGGAGTACTACATAGTACAGACCAAGAGTACTAACATTGTATTCTAGTTAGCAAAAGCTAACTATATACTCTCATGTCAGTGGCCTGTCGAATTTGATAAACATATGAAATCAATTCATCATTCTTTCTACTAAGCCATAATAAAAGAAGGGTCTGTAAGACTAAATTCATTGATCATGAGTTCCTGATAACAAATGAACAACAAGATCAATAGACTAAATGCGGAAATTAGAAATTAAAATTACCTCCAGCCATTGTTATAGTGTTATGAATCACAACTCTTTAGTCTTCTAAGCTTTTACTCTCATCACTATAGATGGTGTATATTTTCTGAATGATGAAGATGAAGTGAGAGCAAGCTTAGGGACCAAAGATTATTTATAGGCTTAATTCTACCATCAAGAATTAAGAAGCCATTACCACCCAATATAATGATCATTAACCTTGTGACTCTTCACAACCAAAACCTCCATAACCTATGGACCACTAAAGGTGAGGTTTTATTATCAATAATTTACAAATAAAACCAATGAATTATTACATTCTCCCACTTGGTCCATAGGGTCTTAATATTGGCTTAAATGAGTCATCAAGTACATTCCTTAAGAAATAAACATGTGAATCATAGCGATAGTTCCTCTTAAACGCGAGTATTATCTTCTATGTATTACAACATATTTAATTTCTCAAGTATACACTTAATGTGGCAACAATAAAACTTAATGAATAAACAATATGTTTATTCTTGGTCCAACAAATATATTTTCTCAAAAACTGAAGTGCGCGCATGAATATGAGAAAATACCATAATATATAAGAGTTTTATTAATAAACTGAATGTATACAATCATAAAGAGGAACCAAGTCCCATATTTTCTACATGATCCTTGAATTTTAGAGGTGGCATGCCCTTAGTCAAAGGATCAGCGATCATCAATTCAGTGCTAATGTGCTCAATGAGCACCACTTTATCTTTAACTCTTTCTCTAATGGCTAAGTACTTAATGTCGATGTGTTTACTTCGACTTCCACTTTTATTATTCTTAGCCATAAAGACAGCAGCTGAATTATCGCAAAAAACTTTCAAAGGCCTAGATATAGAATCCATGATTCTAAGCCCAGAAATAAAACTCTTAAGCCATACACCATGAGAAGTTGCCTCAAAACAGGAGACAAACTCAGCTTCCATGGTAGAAGTAGCAACCAAAGTTTGTTTAGTACTTCTCCATGAAATAGCTCCACCGGCCAACATAAAGATGTATCCTGATGTTGATTTGCGAGAATCAACACAACCAGCAAAGTCAGAATCCGAATAGCCGGTCACATCTAGATTGTCCGTCCTCCTATACATGAGCATATAACCTTTAGTTCCTTGAAGGTATCTCAACACCTTCTTTGCAGCTTTCCAGTGGTCCATCCCTGGATTACTCTGATATCTTCCTAAGATTCCAACTGCAAATGCAATGTCGGGTCTTGTGCATACTTGAGCATACATAAGACTTCCAACAACTGAAGCATATGGAATGTTCTTCATTTGTTCCCGCTCAAAATCATTCTTAGGACATTGGCTCAAATTAAACTTATCACCTTTCACAATGGGAGCAACACTCGGTGAACAATTTTTCATCCGAAATCTCTCTAAAACTTTATTGATATAGGTTTCTTGAGATAGACCTAGAACTCCTCGAGTTCTATCTCTATCGATCTTGATGCCAATGACATAAGATGATTCACCCATATCCTTCATATCAAAATTTTTAGAGAGAAATTGTTTCACCTCATGTAGAAAACCTTTATCATTGGTAGCAAGTAGAATATCATCCACATATAGAATAAGAAAGCAAATTTTACTCCCACTAACCTTCTGGTATATGCATTGATCCATGGGGTTTTCAACGAATCCAAATGAAGAAATTATCCCATGGAACTTAAGATACCATTGGCGGGATGCTTGTTTCAAACCATATATGGATTTCTTAAGCTTGCAAACCAAGTGCTCACCATCATTAGAGGAGAAACCTTCAGGTTGTTTCATATAAACCACCTCCTCTAAATCACCATTAAGAAAGGCTGTTTTCACATCCATTTGGTGCAACTCAAGGTCAAAATGTGCAACGAGTGCCAAGATGACACGGAGAGAGTCCTTCTTTGATACAGGAGAAAAGGTCTCTGTGTAATCAATTCCCTCCTTCTGAGTGAATCCCTTAGCAACGAGTCTAGCCTTGTATCTCTCAATGTTACCTAATGAATCCCTTTTGGTTTTAAATACCCATTTACAACCAATGGGCTTCACCCCATTAGGTAACTCTACAAGATCCCAAACACCGTTGTTTTTCATGGAATTCATTTCATCAATCATGGCATCGTACCATAAATTTGACTCTTTGCAACTCATGGCTTGTGCAAAGTTTTCAGGATCATTCTCAAGTCCAATGCTATAGTCAGATTCTTGTAGATACACAATGTAATCACTAGGAATAACTGATTTTCTTGTCCTAGTAGACCTTCTTAATGTTGAATCAACATTTTCTTGTGGATCATGTTGTTCAACTAATTGTTCATCATTTTCAGGTATTTGATGATCAATTTGATCTACTGGAATATCAGCATTTTGTGGTATCTCAATGATTGGTGGTTGATCAATATCCATTTGAACTTGAGGGATATTGTGAACAGCAACCAATCTATCACCTGAAACCGAAGGTTGGGACTCAATGTGATCATGCACAGAAACTATGTTCCTGATTTGATCACTCCCACTAATCAAGTGATCTTCAAGAAACTTTGCATTTCTTGACTCCACAATCCTAGTTGTGTGAGATGGACAATAAAATCTATAACCTTTAGACCGTTCGGCATATCCAATGAAATACCCACTAATGGTCCTCGGGTCTAGTTTCTTCTCTTGTGGGTTATAAATCCTCACCTCAGACGGACATCCCCAAACGCGCATATGTCTCAAACTCGGTTTCCAACCTTTAAATAATTCAAAAGGTGTCTTTGGGACAGCCTTAGATGGAACCCGGTTGAGAATATACACAGCCGTCTTTAGTGCTTCATTCCACAAGGATTTAGGAAGATTAGAGTTGCTTAGCATACTCCGCACCATATCCAATAAAGTTCGGTTTCTTCTTTCTGCAACACCATTTTGGCTCGGAGAACCAGGCATGGTATATTGGGCAACAATCCCATGTTCTTGAAGAAACTTAGCAAATGGACCAGGTGCTTGTCCATTTTCAGTGTATCTACCATAGTATTCACCACCCCGATCAGATCTCACGATTTTTATTTGCTTTCCACATTGGTTCTCAACTTCAGCCTTAAAGGCTTTGAAGGCATCCAATGCTTCACTCTTATTATGAAGCAAATAAATATCCATATATCGTGAGTAATCGTCTATGAAGGTGATAAAATATTTCTGACCATGTGCATCCATATCTGGACAACATATATCTGTATGAATTATTTCTAATATGCTTGAACTTCTATTGGCACCCTTCTTAGAAATGTTGGTCTGCTTTCCCTTAATGCAGTCAACACAAGTTTCAAAGTCAGCAAAATCTAGGGTATTAAGTACCCCATCTTTTACTAACCTTTTAATTCTCTCAATGGAGATATGTCCTAATCTCCGGTGCCACAACATAGAAGAATTTTCGTTAATATTACACCTCTTAATGCCAGTTTGAACATGCATTGAACTATAAATGGATTCGTTTTGTAAATTAACACGATAAAGACCGTCAGACAATATACCATTCCCAACACATTTCGAATTATAAAATAATTCAAATGATGTGTCTTTAAAATTAAAGGAATATCCAAATGGTACAAGTCTAGAAACTGAAATCAAGTTTCGTGAGAAACTTGGTACATAAAAGGTCCTTTCTAATTTCAAAACAAAACCATTATCCAAAATTAGAATGCAAGTTCCAATAGCCTCCACATGTGAGCCCATCCTGCTTCCTGATAGGACGGTCCGCTCACTTCCTACTGGCTTTCTTAAGTCTTGCATACCATGCAAGGAGTTTGCTATATGGATTGTTGATCCAGAATCAATCCACCAGGTGTTTATATTAACATCAGCCATATTAGATTCATAACTAACAAAAGAGAATGAATTACCTTCGAGCTTAGGAACATTATGTTTGATATCAGAATAAACAACACATTGAGAAGCTGAAAAATTCAAAAAGCTCATGTCAAAATCTTGAGGCATATATATTATCTTTAGTGTATGTATTACCAATGTATTACCTTGGTAATGAAGCTATTGGGGTCACCATCCCATTGTGCACTAGATATGGCAAAAGCTGACTGTATGACACAGGAATTGGATCAAAGACCTTTTTAGCTAGCTGCTGGGTCTGTTGTACTTGCTGAGTTCTTTGAGGCACAAAATTCACAGGCATTTGGGATGAGTACTCCTGGGGTTGCGGATGTTGCGCAACTGTTGGATGATTGAAGCATGGGGTGCGAGCAGGCACCGTTGGGCGAGAGTGAGAGTGAGGTGGGTTGACATTGCTGGGCAAGAATGATTCCATCATCCTTAGCTTGTCCTCTATTGCCTTGAACCTTTGGCGAGTCTCCTCACTCGGGGACACAACAGATTTTCCCTTAGAGTTATCACCTTGATGAGCATTCATGTGATCCTCGGGACTTCGAGGCATAGCAAACCCGGGTTGGACTTGATGAGTTCTTGGCTGGCCAACCATGAATTCAGTGTTAGTGGTCATTGGCTCTTGGGTGACTTGAGCAGCTGCAGAAGTATGTCCGGAAGATGAACCGAATGAAGGCCATATCACTTTTGACAAAGGGGAACCAATTGGGGGATTCGCCACTACCATTGCAGCGTTCTCTCTTGAAGGAAGATTGAGACTAGCTAGTATTTCCAAAACACGGTCGAACTTATCAGTCACTTAGTCCACATCGCCTCTCAAGGCATTAATCTGCTTCTGCATATTTTCCATAATTCTCTTGAAATGCTTGGAGTCCGGTATCAGTGTCGGGGATGAAGCTGTTAATGTGAATGGGCGAGGATGAGATAACGATCCTTTGAATGAATGCAAATGCATGCAAAAGTTTTTATGCTTCATCATTTTATTTTTTACGCAAATGTTATGCAAAAAATATTTTTCTATGACTGAATGCATGAGTGCATGGATGCATGAATGCACTTTTGTAACAGATTCTGTCGCGGTGAAGCAGAGGTGTAATTGTCATTTCTGAAGTCGAAAGGCTCAAAGTTACCTGCAACCCATCCCTCTCACATGTTGTTCTAAGTTTAATATGGTTGAATCACGGATCACCTCTTTGGAAACGATGCCGCTATTGCACGGCAAATGCGTCCAAAAAGGGATCTCTCGGGTTCTAAACAGAGGTCCCTAATGACAAAGTTTGGTTCTAGACCGGTTAATCAAAAGGTCCCTAGAGTCACGGACCCAACAAGGAAACATCGACGAGCACTGGTCAAATGTCCAGCGACCCGACATCTCCAAGAGGATCTACTCTAGGCGGGGTGATTATGCCGACGAGCACTAGTCAAATGTCTAGCGACCCGACATAACGACCCCTAGCTTAGCCTAAGCTTTTCTCAAGCTCGGGTGCAGAGCTGCTCAAAATAACCACGCCACGAGGGCAAAAAAGAAAAAAAGAAGGAGTAGAAGAAGAGAAACAGCCAACCAAGCAGATAATTGACAGAAAAATAAAAGATAAGGCAAGATACTGCAAACCTGAAAATAGCAAACAAACAAACAAGCCAACTAAACTGGGCTTAACTCTCAAGAGTCCCCAGTGAAGTCGCCAGCTGTAGCGGGCTGGAAAATCACTTCCATTTTTCATACAATGAAGTCGCCATCGACGTTTATTTATCCCGTGAGGGGAAAGGAAAATATCGCGAAAACCTTGGTTTAGGTTCGGGAGTTGATTATGCGAGAGGAAGGTGTTAGCACCCCTCGCATCCATCGTACTCGATGGGAACCGTTTAGGTGGTTTGGGGTTTGTTTGCGTAGGTTTGAATTAAATTGCTTTATCTCTTATCTAATTTCTACTTCGTTTCCAAAATAAATTAAAAGAAAATAAGGGTTTTTATTAATTGAGTTTGACGGTTGTAGGAGTCCGCTCCTACGTATTCCCCGGTGCAATGGGAAACTCAAAACTCACGTAGTTCTGGTAAAAAAGTTTGTGTGGTTGGTTGGTTTTAGTGGATAACATTTATTTCGTATTCCACTGACACAACAACGCTTGTATGCTCTAATCAGAGGCTTAAGCTGTGTATGTGTCAGGGGAATAGATAAAACGCGTATCCATTGAAAAAAGAGAGTTGAATGACGGATGTTGCTTATTTCGCATTCCGCTGATACAACGACGCTTGTATGCTCTACTCAGAGGCTTAAGCTGTGTATGTGTCAGAGGAATGGATAAAGCGTATATCCATGTTTTTTTCTGAAAAGAAGTTTAAGTGTGTAGGGTTAAGTTTTAACGCTTGTTTTAGAATGAGAGCTAACTCACGAGCACTAGTCAAATGTCTAGCGACCAAGCTAACCCGGGGGGAAAGAATCAAATGACAGATTCCCCCTTTTTCATCTTTTTATTATGATATGAAAGTCTTTATTAATTTGATTAAGGAAAAAGTGTTCAAAAAGAAAAAAACGAGTGTTGATTGATTTTAATGCTTGTTTAGATTGAGAGCTGACTCACGAGCACTAGTCAAATGTCTAGCGACCAAGTCAACCCGGGAGGAAAGAATCAAATGACAGATTCCCCCTTTTTCAACCTTTACTTATTGCAAAAAGTTTGATTAAGTTTGATTGTGAAAACTCAAGTTCAAGGATGTAAAATAGTGTGCAAAATTAAATAACGATGACAATCGATATAATAACAATGCGACAATTAAATGTGAATGAATGCAAGTATTCAAATGAGGATGCATGAATCAACATGATATAAACAAATATGCATAAACATAGATGGGAATGGATAAGTATGCATGAATCAAGAATGAATGAGAGTTGATGCATAATTAAATAAAAATGCATAAGCTAAAGTAGCGTACAATGAATTTAAATAACATAAACATGCTAGATTAAATCAAAGTAAATGATATGAGTTAGAATGAAATGAAGTAAAGCTAAAGAGCTGAATACAAGCATAAGAAATAAGCAATTAATCATAATTAAGCACTTAAGTAAATAAGCTAAAAAGCTAAAAAAGTGATTAAACAATAAGCTAAGAGAAGCAAAAGCATAATCTGAAATCAAACATGATTTAAGCAAAGCAAAATGGTCCAATAAGCTAAAAAGCTCAAGCACCAAATAAGTGCTTATGAAAATAAGCTAAAAAGTGATTAAATAAGCTAAAAAGCTAAACAATAAGCTAAAAAGCTAAAATAAAAATTCAAAGATGAAGAGCAAAATTTAAGCATAGCAAAGTGACTAAGATAGCTTAAATAAGCTATTAGTCACTTAAGTGCTTTTGGAAATAAGCTGAAATTTACTAAAAAATTTAATCAGGAGGGGGGTACAGAAAGTAACAAAGGGGTGGTGCGAATAGCAGATCTGCGACCCAACAAGCCCAGTCAAACAAAAAACAGAAAGTCAAAATAAAAATAATCATGTGTGGCAGGATACGAGGGTGCATGATACGTACCTCAGATCTGGTGCGTCCAGATCAATCAGAGGGCCAGGATTCAAATCCAAACAGACAGTAATCCTGTGCTTCGCAGGAAGAAAAATCACCGTGGACACGCGCGTTTGAGTACGCAAGATCTCGCCATTAAACGATCGGACGCACACGACTTAATGAACAGATCGGACGGTCACGATATGTTCTCTTGATCAAACGGTCCTGGAGCGAATAAAGCGCACGTGGTCCTTCTTCTTCCTCGCGAAGAACATGCCGGCGCCGGCACGGCCAGCCTTCACCGGAGTTTCAAAACTCCTCCAAAAACGGAAAGTAGGTACACGATTTTGCTCAGAATCTTGCGTAGATCATGATTCTAACCTTACTTTCTACAATAGAAGCCTCAGTAGTGAGAAAAGACGAGATAAAGTTTGAATGAAAAATTTGTAGAACACGATTTGAGGAAGATTAAGCACGATTATTGGTTGGAAAAGGTTCATGGTGTCATTTGATGATGAATGGTGTTGAAAAATGGCTGAAACAATGGCTGTAAGTTAAGGTTTCATTAACACATTTTTTGAAGTTTTTTGAGGTTTTGATTCTCTCAAATTACGGGTTAGAGCTCGTGTTTTATGGTTGGGTCATGTTACTGGAAGTGTTTGGAAGCTTATTTGATGAAGAAATTGAAGTTTGAGGGTGGTTTTGATGGATTTCGAAATTTGAGAAAAGGGTTAAAAATGAGAGAATTGTGAATGAATTTGATCTGAGTTTTTTGTGAATTTCCTCCTCCTTCTCTCTCTGGCTGCTGATGACTTTTGTTGTGTTTATATAGTGGGAAATTAGGTTAAGAATGGATAGAAATTGTTGGCCAAGAAAAGGGTAAAATTGAGAATGTAATTTATGATATTTTGTGAGATTTTTGTTGGCACATGGGCTCCTTTTTTTTGTGATGAGGTGGTGTCAATTAGAACATTCTAGGTTCAAATTGGGATAAGAATGAAGAATAGTGAGGTGGTACAAGTTTGATTTTTTTTTTTGGAATAAAACAAATTAAAAATAATATATGAAATAAGTAAAATAAAATAAATATGTCAAAAATAAAAATATGCATGATGAGATATGATTATGTGAAATGTTTATGGATTAAAATGGAAGGAAAAAGAATTGAAATTTGATTTTTAAGAGGTTTCTTGTAATACAAGTAACTAATTAAAAATAAATGATAAATAAGAAATAAAAATAATGCAAGGGCAAAATGGTAAAAAATTTTCATTTATGATCATGCTTATGCAAAATCATGCAAGAAAAATAATTCCATGTGTTTTTTGTGTCAACATTGATTTTTAAATCAAAAAGGGATTTTGTTGACTTTTTTTAGTCAATATTTTGACTTTGTTGACTTTTGGTCAAAGTTTTGACTTTGTTGACTTATTTTCTAAAAATGCAAAAGTAAAAAAAAAAAAAAAAAGAAATATCATGGGGCAAAATTAGGGTATGACAGCTGCCCCTATTTAATTAGCTTAAACCATAAGAATGCGAATAGCCCTGGTAATCGTATTCTTTTGGTGGAAGATAATTAAATACAGAATGCCCTAATTTTGCGTGAGTATAAGTGATGAGAAGAAACGAGTAAACCTGCTCAGTATATTTGATATTCTAATCTCTGGATTCTGTATCTGAAGGAACTAACGCCTAAACCAGGAGTTGTACGTCCTTGAGAAAAATAAATGTAACACCTCGGTGTTGCACTTGAAGAGAAATCACCACCCTCGGGCCTACGGATTCCACTGAATATCCTTCTCTCAGGATTCTGTATCTGAAGGAACTAACGCCTAAACCAGGAGTTGTACGTCCTTGAGAAAAATAAATGTAACACCTCGGTGTTGCACTTGAAGAGAAATCACCACCCTCGGGCCTACAGATTCCACTGAATATCCTTCTCTCAGGATTCTGTATCTGAAGGAACTAACGCCTAAACCAGGAGTTGTACGTCCTTGAGAAAAATAAATGTAACACCTCGGTGTTGCACTTGAAGAGAAATCACCACCCTCGGGCCTACGGATTCCACTGAATATCCTTCTCTCAGGATTCTGTATCTGAAGGAACTAACGCCTAAACCAGGAGTTGTACGTCCTTGAGAAAAATAAATGTAACACCTCGGTGTTGCACTTGAAGAGAAATCACCACCCTTGGGCTTACGGATTCCACTGAATATCCTTCTCTCAGGATTCTGTATCTGAAGGAACTAACGCCTAAACCAGGAGTTGTACGTCCTTGAGAAAAATAAATGTAACACCTCAGTGTTGCACTTGAAGAGAAATCACCACCCTCGGGCCTACGGATTCCACTGAATATCCTTCTCTCAGGATTCTGTATCTGAAGGAACTAACGCCTAAACCAGGAGTTGTACGTCCTTGAGAAAAATAAATGTAACACCTCGGTGTTGCACTTGAAGAGAAATCACCACCCTCGGGCCTACGGATTCCACTGAATATCCTTCTCTCAGGATTCTGTATCTGAAGGAACTAACGCCTAAACCAGGAGTTGTACGTCCTTGAGAAAAACAAATGTAACACCTCGGTGTTGCACTTGAAGAGAAATCACCACCCTCGGGCCTACGGATTCCACTGAATATCCTTCTCTCAGGATTCTGTATCTGAAGGAACTAACGCCTAAACCAGGAGTTGTACGTCCTTGAAAAAAATAAATGTAACACCTCGGTGTTGCACTTGAAGAGAAATCACCACCCTCGGGCCTACGGATTCCACTGAATATCCTTCTCTCAGGATTCTGTATCTGAAGGAACTAACGCCTAAACCAGGAGTTGTACGTCCTTGAGAAAAATAAATGTAACACCTCGGTGTTGCACTTGAAGAGAAATCACCACCCTCGGGCCTACGGATTCCACTGAATATCCTTCTCTCAGGATTCTGTATCTGAAGGAACTAACGCCTAAACCGGGAGTTGTACGTCCTTGAGAAAAACAAATGTAACACCTCGGTGTTGCACTTGAAGAGAAATCACCACCCTCGGGCCTACGGATTCCACTGAATATCCTTCTCTCAGGATTCTGTATCTGAAGGAACTAACGCCTAAACCAGGAGTTGTACGTCCTTGAGAAAAATAAATGTAACACCTCGGTGTTGCACTTGAAGAGAAATCACCACCCTCGGGCCTACGGATTCCACTGAATATCCTTCTCTCAGGATTCTGTATCTGAAGGAACTAACGCCTAAACCAGGAGTTGTACGTCCTTGAGAAAAATAAATGTAACACCTCGGTGTTGCACTTGAAGAGAAATCACCACCCTCGGGCCTACGGATTCCACTGAATATCCTTCTCTCAGGATTCTGTATGATTTCCTCTCCTATTGGGGACGGGCAAACTGTTGTGATCATTTTGTAGAAGAATTCCTCCAGAGTTTGCAATTCACTGGGGAGGAGATTGGATATGGTTTTTTCACTTAATCTGCTGGGGAAACAGTTTACCAACCGATTTGCTAGAAAAGAAGTCAAACTGCCTTTCTTGTGATTAAGTGACCAAAGCCTGTATTCTGCAAGGAGAAACCTCTAAACCTGCTTTATGAATGAATGTTTATCATGATTATTTATGCATGAGATGCATGTATATGATGACATGAAGTGACTGTATGCTACTGGAAGTTGGATTTCAACATGGGTGTTAATGAACACTGAGTTTTATTTGGGTTCCATTGAATATTGGATTTTGAGTAGGTGCCAATAATGATTGGACTTTGAGTGGTGTGCCAACAATGATTGGACTTTGATTGTGGATGTTTGATTTGGCTATTTGGCTTTTTCTGAGTCATTGGTCTTGTGGTATGGGGCATACCAGATGCTTGAATGAAATGACGTGATCAACGCATGCTAATGATTTACATGAATGAAATGACATGACTAACGCATGACGCTTATTTGCATGAATGCATGACAATGATTTGTATGAATGAAATGACATGGCTAATGCATGACAATGATTGATGCCCCTATGGAGGGTGGGTGTTTATGATATCAAGGCCTTTTGTGGAATGATGGTTGATGTTGATCCCCGATACCAGCTCCGGACTTAATGGATGCAGATATCTACAGGCTTTGCTTGAATAGCTTGGAGATATAGGGAGAACCTGCCCCTGTGTATTGTCTTGCCCCAGTCTGTTGGGCATTTGAAGTATTTGGCTTTTTCTTGATTTCTGGCCAACTTACTGATATTGAATCTCCCTCTCTGAGAGGTATGCCCCTAGATTGAGCCATTCTGAAACATGTTTGACCGACTCGGCAGGGTCTCCAGATGATCTAACCCATAGTCATAAAAATTTGCTCTTGATTGGCTGAAACCCAAGACGATTTGCCCCTGACTAGGAGTGTCTTGATCTGATTTGTTAGGTCCTTGAAAACTGAGTTTGGATACCGCTTTCCATGATGCGATCTTAGGACACTCTGTCTGTGCCGAATGACCTTTCTAAGGGATGTGCCCCATGATTAAGTGAAGTCTTGAGGTAGCTGCCCCAGATTAGCCCAAAGCTCTCCTTGATTGCTCGGTAACAGCTCAGGGTTGGAACTTTCTTATTGTCAAGTGCTGACTTGCAGATAAACCTGTTTGCTTGGAATAGTAATTCTAATGCAATTATAATGCAAGTTTTGAAATTGAAATTGAGATGGTATTTATGTACTATGGATGTATATTGTGGAAGATGGTGTGAGAGTAAGATATTAACAAAAGATTTTTGGGAGTCAGGTTAACGCAACCTTGCTACCGTATGCTTTCAAGCTAAACCTTACTTCAATTAGGTCTTTTGAGGGTTATAACGTGGCCTGGTTCACGGTTCATGAATAAAAGGATATAAGGCTCAAAGTTTGATTTTAACCCATCCCATTCTTCGCAATGATCTTCAGCCCTACGTTCAATTAACTCAACTCACAAGTTTAAGTCCTAAGAGGTTTTTTTTTAAGATTGTGATGGTTCGAGAACCGAGGATGTGTTCCCCTTTTTTTGTGGCAGTCACATTGCCTTTGTTTTGGTCACATGATTTTGTTTTGTCATGAATCTTGGTGACCTTTGCTTTTTGCATTTTTTCATTTTTTTCCAATCCCTAACTTTTGCCTAGACTGTTCTTTTGCATTTTTAGCCTAGCGGGATACCCTAATTTTTGCCTAAGCCATTTTGAGGTTTTGACTTAGCGGGCTTTTCTTTCTTCTCTTTTTTTTTGTATTTTGTTTGGCGAATTGTGACTGCCTTGGTAATGGGTGATGAGGAACACCTTATTGATTTTTGTTTTTCTCTTGAAACTCGAACGCATGGTCGAATTAACTGAACACTACCCTGCCCCGGGTTAAATTTGCGGGTTTTTTCGTATAGAAAGAAACACCAACTTCTAGGCTCAAAGGGGGTGACTACGGATTATCTTCCTTATTTCTCCGGTGTTTGGGAATTTGAAACAATGCCTTACATCATCAGCAAAGTTTTATTTGAAAGCATACCGTAGCAACTTGGTTATTTCGTTTTTCATCATCCTCTCTCCAATCTTTGTTCAAACAGAAATGATAAAGAAAGAAATGGAATGAGAAATATTGATATATTTTTTTTGTTTTTTGTAAAGAAGAAGAGAGAAAAGTTAATAGACATGAAAGAATGGATTCAAAACATGCATTATCATTTCATTAAGATTAACATTGCAAACAAACAAAGTTTAAATGCTAATAAAACTTAACAACAAGGAAATTAAAACATGACAGCCTAAAGATAATTTCATGGCTTGATTCAATCCTTGAACTCTTCAACTAGCATACTCAGAAGGGTCTGCATGACTTGGCAATGAATTATCCTTCACGGTTGAGCTCTCCCTCTTTGAAACTCAACAGTTTCTTATCAATAACCTCTTGAACTTTGTTTTTGAATACCCTACAATTTTCCGTAGAGTGACCTTCGGCATCAGCATGGTATGCACATTTGGCCTTAGGGTCATACCAGGCAGGGAAAGGTGGATTCCTTGGTAATGAAGCTATTGGGGTCACCATCCCATTGTGCACTAGATATGGCAAAAGCTGACTGTATGACACAGGAATTGGATCAAAGACCTTTTTAGCTAGCTGCTGGGTCTGTTGTACTTGCTGAGTTCTTTGAGGCACAAAATTCACAGGCATTTGGGATGAGTACTCCTGGGGTTGCGGATGTTGCGCAACTGTTGGATGATTGAAGCATGGGGTGCGAGCAGGCACCGTTGGGCGAGAGTGAGAGTGAGGTGGGTTGACATTGCTGGGCAAGAATGATTCCATCATCCTTAGCTTGTCCTCTATTGCCTTGAACCTTTGGCGAGTCTCCTCACTCGGGGACACAACAGATTTTCCCTTAGAGTTATCACCTTGATGAGCATTCATGTGATCCTCGGGACTTCGAGGCATAGCAAACCCGGGTTGGACTTGATGAGTTCTTGGCTGGCCAACCATGAATTCAGTGTTAGTGGTCATTGGCTCTTGGGTGACTTGAGCAGCTGCAGAAGTATGTCCGGAAGATGAACCGAATGAAGGCCATATCACTTTTGACAAAGGGGAACCAATTGGGGGATTCGCCACTACCATTGCAGCGTTCTCTCTTGAAGGAAGATTGAGACTAGCTAGTATTTCCAAAACACGGTCGAACTTATCAGTCACTTGGTCCACATCGCCTCTCAAGGCATTAATCTGCTTCTGCATATTTTCCATAATTCTCTTGAAATGCTTGGAGTCCGGTATCAGTGTCGGGGATGAAGCTGTTAATGTGAATGGGCGAGGATGAGATAACGATCCTTTGAATGAATGCAAATGCATGCAAAAGTTTTTATGCTTCATCATTTTATTTTTTACGCAAATGTTATGCAAAAAATATTTTTCTATGACTGAATGCATGAGTGCATGGATGCATGAATGCACTTTTGTAACAGATTCTGTCGCGGTGAAGCAGAGGTGTAATTGTCATTTCTGAAGTCGAAAGGCTCAAAGTTACCTGCAACCCATCCCTCTCACATGTTGTTCTAAGTTTAATATGGTTGAATCACGGATCACCTCTTTGGAAACGATGCCGCTATTGCACGGCAAATGCGTCCAAAAAGGGATCTCTCGGGTTCTAAACAGAGGTCCCTAATGACAAAGTTTGGTTCTAGACCGGTTAATCAAAAGGTCCCTAGAGTCACGGACCCAACAAGGAAACATCGACGAGCACTGGTCAAATGTCAGCGACCCGACATCTCCAAGAGGATCTACTCTAGGCGGGGTGATTATGCCGACGAGCACTAGTCAAATGTCTAGCGACCCGACATAACGACCCCTAGCTTAGCCTAAGCTTTTCTCAAGCTCGGGTGCAGAGCTGCTCAAAATAACCACGCCACGAGGGCAAAAAAGAAAAAAAGAAGGAGTAGAAGAAGAGAAACAGCCAACCAAGCAGATAATTGACAGAAAAATAAAAGATAAGTGTTGACTATTTTATATTGGCTGCATTTTGGTAAAACTATGTTGAGCAGGATGTGGTATGAAATGTTACAACATCATGTCCTGACGTGAGCGCGCCAGCTGGCGGCAGCATTTAATGCGCGCGGTTTTTATTTTTAGAGAAGATCTTTTCTCTGATATATCAGTTCTTTGCTTGTGCATCAAGGAAGTTTTATTTCTTAAACAGATCTTTGCTCAGAGATTGTTTATGGAATTATTTGTGAAGACTTATTTTATAAACATATCAAATCTTTAAAGATATGGTTTTATTTTATATTTGTGAGCTGGATCTTTCTCGTGGACAGAGCTTCTGAAGCCCATTTAACCAGCTATAAATTAAAGGACGAAAACCTAATGAAGACAGTTGTTCAAGCGTTATTGTTGAGTCTAGCCGTATTAGGATTCGTGTGTGTGTGCTTGTGTTTTGTGAGCCTTTCTTGTATCTCTTTGATGCAAGCTTAGGACTGTGTGTTCTATTGAGTTGTAATAACAATTATCTCTGAAGCTTTTAAGCAAGGAGATCGTTGTTGTGTGTGTGTCCTCTCCAAAGCTTTTAAGCAAGGAGTTTGGATCTTAGTGCGTGTGTATTGCTCGAAGCCTTTAGGTAAGAGTAATCTAGTGTCTAGGAGAGTGTCTCCACCATAGTGATTGCTTCAACAACAGTGCTGTCTGTACTGTTGCTCTTAAGGAGTGAGTTGGGAACTCATACCTAGGAGTTCCTAGGTAGAAAGACATAAGGATAGTTGCTAGGTGATAAGTTGTAAACGAGGAGTTTGCTGTAAGACTTTGAACTAGGGCTATTAGTGGATTTCCTCCTGGATTGGTATCCCCCAGATGTAGGTTGCGTTGTCTTCCGAACTGGGTTAACAAATCACTGTGTGTTTGTTTATTTCTGCACTATTTAATTTTTTGCATTATTTGTCCACTAAAGCGGTTAACAGTGTTGTAACATCGTGTACAACATCGTATACTGGTGTGCCAGTTTTTCAATTGGTATCAGAGCAGGCACCCTGCCTGTTTAGGGTGAGATTCAGGAAGTTTTAACTGGCAAAATGGACAAAGAAGGAGGATTCGTGAACAGACCCCCAATGTTGACTGGTTCCAATTATGATCATTGGAAGCCAAAGATGATTGCATTCTTGAAGTCCATTGACAGTAGGACTTGGAAGGCAGTTTTGAAAGGTTGGGATCATCCTTTAATTATAACCAAAGAAGGTACTTCCACTGGTGAACTAAAACCAGAGGCAGATTGGACAAAGTGTAACACCCCATTTTTCACGAGCCAAAAAGGGCATTATTTTTTTTTTCTTTTTTTCAACTAACACTCAGAGTGCGCATAAAGGATTTTAAATGAACCGGCATTCAAATATACAAGGAACTCATTGCTAAAAGGTGCTTCGACAAGCAAAGTGTATTTCCTGAATAATTACAATCCAAGTCTAAGTATCAAACAAGTTAGAAATCCTATGCTAACCAAAAAGCACGGTGCACAAAACACACCGGCGCATAGTCTAACTATTCTAGGCTACAACTCCAACCGCTCACTGGGGTCTGGAACAGCCACCGTCGTCGCCACGACCTAACCCATCATCTGGGTGGGATGAGCCCGCAAATGAAAGAAAGGGTCACCACAAAATACAAGTATATATATATATATATATACGGTGCGAAAAATTGTACACATAACAAATATTTCCACAAACACAAGAGAAAGCTCTTAATCTCAAAAATAGTTCCCACCAACGGGCTTATATAAATAAATGCACACCAAGCCTAATGCAGACTTCTACAATGAGTGTGACACCAATCACTGGCTGCCACATGCATGATTTTCCGGAAAATTAACCTCTCCTCGAAGAGTCGTGGGGTAGGCAAAGCCACACAGAAATATACGTACCCGCACTAAAAATGCCACACAAGGCAGGTGAAGTCACACAGACAAACACCAGGCGAAGTCACACAGACAAACACCAACTCAATATAAATCCAGAGGGATTTGGCGAAGCCACACAGTCAAACGCCCGGTACGTAGGCAAAGTCACACAGACATACACCTAGGCACGCAACTATGAAATGCATGGCATATATTCTCTTTGGCATATACAGGATAGTCACACAAGACAAAATCCTCGCGTAGTCTCATCAGACGCACGCATTCATATATGCTCATGCAAACATTCACATAGCCTAAAGCCTATGTACAAAGCATCACACTATACATACATTTTCCAATCATATGTAATTTGCACTTTTAATTTATAACCACGATCTCATCAACGAGAATACATAAACACAAACATGCCCAAGCACACAGCAATTGCACACACAGCAAAACAAAACATGTCGTAACCTTTTAAAGACAGAAATAAAGTGGAGCCCTTACCTCGTCAAGCACTCAACTATCACACGCTCGCACAACACTTACTTGCTTCCTAAAACAAGCAAAGTATTTCAATCAAAACCATAACCAAACAATCCTTAATGATTTGGACTCTAAAACCCCAAAACCCAAAGGTTCTCTAAGGTAAAATCCTTCTTTCGGATACTAAACCAAAATCTATCGTATTGATCGACCACCATGAGTTATTTGTACTATTTTTAGGACCCAAAACAATAGTCAAAAGTCTTAAATAATTTGAAATGCAAAATGGCCGTTTTCTTGCGTTACAAGCTACGCACTTTCCGAGTACCCGAAAAACTCGTTTCCAATCCCAACCACTTCCATAAATTAATAAAAAGGGATTAGAAAGCTAAAAACCAAGTTTTGAAATCAGAATCCAAAATTTTAGGTCCCAGAGCTCGCCCTGGAGAGTTGGCAGCGAGTGGAGGCAGAGAGTTCTGGTCTTACTCGCTCTGGAGCTCGCCCTGGCGTGTTCATGACCTGAGACACTCGCCCTGGCGAGTAACAACTCGCTCAGCGAGTTTCAACTGTCATGACAGCAAAAGACAGCAACTCACACCACCTTTTTCCACCCAAGCCTAGTTTGATTCTATTAGTTCCCAACACTTTTTCAAAGCATAAAAGCAAACCATTTTCATAAGTAAGCAATTCATTTCCGAAAGCTTGTTGGTTGCTTCGAGTGCAAGTTATTTGATTTTCATTTACAAAATCAAAACCAAATCTAAGCACAAGTTTTATTACGGGCCTTAACCGTCCGGTAATCATTTTCAAACATGTTTTCAAGGTAAAAAGCGACACCACATGTCACAATAGGTTTAAACCCTTTTGACCCCAAAACACTACTCAAAAACACTTAGGAAAATATTTTCATAAACCTCAAAATATTTTTCATCGGATTTTCCAAAACAAAACCATACAACGCGTTTCCCTTTCGTCCAAAGGTTCAAAGACAACTTTTCTTTTCAAAACCTTACAACATAACCTCATGTAATTGATCAATACATAACCAAACCAAAACCCTAACTTTTCTCATGAGATTTTCACCAACTCATGGAAAACAAAACAACAAAGCCTACACATGCTTCTCTAGACCTCATGAACAACATTCATGGAATAAAAACCATGTAAAGTAACATTTTCTACCAAACCCTCAAGAGAACATAAACCCAAAAACTCTTAAACTCTATAAGTCTACCATCCTAAGAGATGAGAAGAGAGGGTTACCTTTAGAAAGTGATTCTCTACAACTTTCTTCAAAGCTCCAAAGCTTGAAATGGAGTGAAATGGTGAAGAATGGAAAATTTAGTGAAGGTTGGAAGTTAGAAATGGAGTCTACGTGAAAGAGAGAAAGAATGAGATGTTTGGTGATGTTTTTCTAAGTGCCAAAGTCATCAAACCTCCTTACTATTTACAAAGCTCTTGATGGCTTATGGCCATTGGATCAAAAACACAATGCCAAGACCAAACCAAATCCACTTGAGGTAAAACTCAACACCTCATAGAAACACTCACACGTTCAGTTCTCGCGCGCCGCGACGAACGAAACTCACCAAAACACAAAACCTACGGAAAGAACGTCTAACGTTTAACATTTCCAAAACTTATCGCCGAATCTTTTTCCGCGACTGTAATTTTCTTCCATACCTCAGAAAATTAATCTCAGGATATATCCTAACCCGCGCAGATATATATAACTCCCATCCGAAACCCCGCTCAAAACAGACGAAATAAGATTTTACAACGACGGGTAAAATCTTACTCGTTTTTCCAAAAACAAGAATAATCCAAAACTTATTATTCTGAAACCACAAATAACTTCTTATACAAGAAACAGGATCACAAGACAAAAGTCTGTACAATTACAGTGCACGAGCACTAAACAGACTCGATTACAGCAAAAGCTTATAATTACACGATGTTTCGTCTCACGAACACATCGAAACCCTAATATTCCTTAAACCAACTATACAATGAAATCTTGGGTCTTACACAAAGGAAGAAGATGAAGCTGCTCTCAGCAACAACAAAGCAGTAAATGCCCTCTTCAATGGAGTGGATGAAAACATGTTCAAGCTCATCAAAAAATGCCTTTCTGCAAAGGAAGCTTGGGAGATATTGATGACACGCTATGAAGGCACCTCTAAGGTGAAAATGTCAAAGCTTCAAATCCTTACTACCAAATTTGAAAGTCTGAGGATGAAAGAGGAGGAAAGTATACAAGACTTTCACATGAGTTTGGTTGACATTGCTAATGGCTTTGAGGCTCTGGGTGAGAAAGTATCTGATGAGAAGCTGTCAAGAAAGATGCTCAGATCACTTCCAAAAAGGTTTGACATGAAAGTGACTGCCATTGAGGAAGCTCAGGATATAGCCAACATGAAGGTAGATGAACTAGTTGGTTCTCTTCAGACATTTGAATTAACTCTTAATGAACGAGGAGATAAAAAGAGTAAAAGTGTGGCTTTTATCTCAAATGATGATGAAGAGGAATCCCAGACTGTTGCTGAAGGAGATGAAAGTATTTCTGATGCCCTTGCTACTTAAACTAGTATCCAGACCCGTGCCAAGCACGGGTAAAAATGCGTTTTTAGATTTATTGACTTATAAAAAATATATCTTAATATATTTTACTTTAAACTGAAAACTTAAATTTATTATTAGTTTATGAAAACACTATATATTTGACAAAAAATATTAATTTCAGAGTAAAAATAAAATTGTATAAATATGAGAAAAAATATAGGTTTTTATAATATACAATATAAGACTCTCATATAGGTTACAATAAAATAGTTTCTTATATTAATATATAAGTATAAATATAGGCCACATATAAATTATAAAAAAATAGACTCCTCTATTAAAATAGAAATATATGTCTCATATAAATATTCCTCATATTAATTAGTAGGAATATAGACTCACAGACTCTTAAATTAGAAAGGAATAGACCATATATTAATTTGTGAGTATAAATGTTGGTCTCTTATAGATTACAAAATAAAAACAAAAAAAATAGACCCCGTATATTAACATATCATTATAAATATAGGTCTCTGCAGCAATTACAAAACGAAAAAGGCCTCATAATAAAATATGAGAATAAATATAAACTCCGTATAAATAGAAGAAAAAAATATCTCAAATTAATTTATGAGTTTAGATATAAGTCCCGTCTAAATTATAAAAAAAAGACCCTGTATTAATAAATCACTATAAATATAGATATCGTATATTTTTTCTTAAAAAAAAAACCTCCGTAATAATATATGAATATAAGTTAGGTCCTGTAAAAATTACAAACAAATAGATCCTGTATTAACATATGTGTATAAATAGGACCTCTTATAAAAGATCTCATATAAACTACGACAAAAAAAAAAACTACAACAAAATAAAAAAGTCTTGTGTTAATATATGACTAAAAATATAAATCTCATATAAATATAAGTCATCATATTAATGAGTAAGAATATAGATTCATGGACTAATAAATTAGAAAGAAATAGGCCACATATATTAATTTGTGAGCATAAATGTAGGTCTCTTGTAGATTATAAAAGAAAAAGAAGAAAAATAGACCCCGTATATTAACATATGATTATAAATATAGGTACTTGTAGAAATTACAAAACAAAAAAGGCCCCGTATTAAAATATGAGAATAAATATATGCCCCATATAAATTAGAAAAAAATATCTCAAATTAATATATGAGTATAGATATAAAACCCGTCTAAATTACTAATAAGACCCCGTATTAATAAATGGCTATAAATATAAATCTCATTTTTTTTAAACCTGTATTAATATAAGACTCATGCCAAGCATGGGTATAAATACACTTGTAAATTTATTGACTTATAAATAATATATTTTAGTATATTTTACTTTAAATTTAAAATTTTAATTGCTAATTGAAAATAATTAATAACAACTACGTAAATATTCACTATTTTATATAATTTGATAATTAAAATAACATTATGTGATAAAAGTTAACTATAAAATTTATGTATAGTGTCATATATTTTCTTAGGGAAGGTTCCTCTATGGTTCGTATTTTTTTTATCAAATTAAAAATCTATCATAATTGTTGTTTCTATTGTTCTCCACTAAAAAAATTATAAAATTGATGGAAAATAATTTTTCTATGGATATCTGGAAGAGAGTTTGAGGTGTCGTAAAATGGTTTTGAGGTGGATGGTAATTAAAAAAAAAAGCCAGTGTATTAATATATATGAGTAGAAATATAAACTACAATATAAATAACAAAAAAAAAATGATTCCTGTATTAATATTTAAGCAGGAAACAGAGGTTCCCGTTGAAATAAAAACAAATCTTCCTATTAATATATGACAAAAAATATAGATTCCGTAAAAATTATTAAATAAATAGGTCTTCATATAAAATAAATAGATCTAATTAGAAATTATATAAAATAAATTAAAAAAAGTCATATGTATTAATGCATATGTAGATATATATGTTCCCGTAAAAATTACAATAAAAAATAGGCTCTCGTATTGATGTATGAGTTTAAATATAGGCCACATAGAAATGAAAAAAGAAAAGTTTTCTTATTAATATATGGGTAGAAATATTAACTACAATATTATTTACAAAAATAAAATAGATCACATTTATGTAGTAATTAGAAAAATAGTCCTAGTATTAATATGAATAAAAATATATATTTTGTAAAATAAAATAGAATGGGTCTTCATATTAATATATATTAATAAAAATATAAATTCTCATAGAAATTACAAAAAATAAATTGCCAATGAAATTTCTAAATAAAACTACATGTACGAAAAAAAATACACCAATAAAATTTAATGTAATTAAATGATAGTGAAATTTGAGAATTTTAATCAAATGATAGGCAAAAGAGTCGAACAAACAAAACTAATTAACTTCCACATAAATACCTTCCAACTAATAAATAAATATAGAACATCGTATAATTTCTTTAAAAAAAATAATTATAGAACCTCGTATAAGTCGGAAAAAAAAGCTCCCCATATTAATATATAAATATAACCCACATATAAATTTAAAAATATAAACACGTATATATTTCAAAAAATAAGATAAAATAGACCCCGTAAAGAATAAACAAAAGAAGAAGATGTAAGACCCAAGATTTCATTGTATAGTTGGTTTAAGGAATTATTAGGGTTTCGATGGGTTCGTGTGATGAAACATCGTGTAATTATTAGCTTTTGCTGTAATTGAGCCGGTTTTGTGCTCGTGCACTGTAAATGTACAGACTTTTGTCTTGTGATCCTGTTTCTTGTATAAGAAGTTATATGTGGTTGTAGAATAATAAGTTTTGGATTATTCTTGTTTTTGGAAAAACGAGTAGGATTTTACCCGTTGTTGTAAAATCTTATTGCGTCTGTTTTGCGTGAGGTTTCGGATGGAAGTTTTATATATCTGCGCGAGTTAAGATATATTCTGAGATTAATTTTCTGAGGTATGGAAGAAAATTACAGTCGCGGAAAAAGATTCGGCGATAAGTTTTGGAAATGTGAAACGTTAGACGTTCTTTCCGTAGGTTTTCTGTTTTGGTGAGTTTCGTTCGTCGCGGCGTGCGAGAGCTGAACGTGTGAGTATTTCTATGAGGTTTTGAGTTTTATCTCAAGTGGATTTGGTTTGGTCTGATCCAATGGCTAGGGTTTTGTCTTGGCATTTTGTCTTTTGATCCAATGGCCATGAGTGAGCAAGAGCTATGGCATAGTAAGGAGGTTTGGTCACTTGGTCACTTAGAAAAACATCACCAAATCATCTCATTCTTTCTCTCTTTCACGTAGACTCCATTACTTTCATTTCCAACCTTCACAAATTTTCCATTCTTCACCATTTCACTCCATTTCAAGCTTTGGAGCTTTGAGGAAAGTTGTAGAGAATCACTTTCTAAAGGTAACCCTCTCTTCTCATCTCTTAGGTTGGTAGACTTATAGAGTTTAAGAGTTTTTGGGTTTATGTTCTCATGAGGGTTTGTTAGAAAATGTTACTTTACATGGTTTTGTTCCATGAATGTTGTTCATGAGGTCTAGAGAAGCATGTTTAGGCTTTGTTGGTTGTTTTCCATGAGTTGGTGAAAAATCTCATGAGAAAAGTTAGGGTTTTGTTTAGTTTATGTATTGATCAATTACATGAGGTTATGTTGTAAGGTTTTGAAAAGAAAAGTTGTCTTTGAACCTTTGGGCGAAAGGGAAATGCGTTGTATGGTTTTGTTTTGGAAAATCCGATGAAAAATATTTTGAGGTTTATGAAAATATTTCCTAAGTGTTTTGGGTAGTGTTTTGGGGTCAAAATGGTTTAAAACTATTGTGACATGTGGTGTCGCTTTGTACTTTGAAAACATGTTTGAAAATGATTACCGGACGGTTAAGGCCCGTAATAAAACTTGTGCTTGGGTTTGGTTTTGATTTTGGAAATGAAAATCAAATAACTTGCACTCGAAGCAACCAACATGCTTTCGGAAATGTGTTGCTTGCTTATGAAAATGGTTTGCTTTTATGCCTTGAAAAGATGTTGGGAACTAATAGAATCAAACTAGGCTGGGGTGGAAAAGGTGGTGTGAGTTGCTGTCTTGTGCTGTCATGACAGGTGCAACTCGCTGAGCGAGTTGTTACTCGCCGGGGCGAGTGTCACAGGTCCTGACAACACGCCAGGGCGATCTCCAGAGCGAGTAAGACCAGTACTCTCTGCCTTCACTCGCCATCAACTCGCCAGGGGGAGCTCTGGGACCTAAAATTTTGGATTCTGATTTCTAAACTTGGTTTTTAACTTTCTAATCCCTTTTTATTAATTTATGGAAGTGGTGGGGATCGGAAACGAGTTTTTCGGGTACTCGGAAAGTACGTAGCTTATAACGCAAGAAAACGGCCATTTTGCATTTCAAATTATTTAAGACTTTTGGCAATTGTTTTGGGTCCTAAAAATAGTACAAATAACTCATGGGGGTTGATCAATACGGTAGTTTTTGGCATAGTATCCGAAAGAGTCGTTTTTCCTTAGAAAGCCTTTGGTTTTTGGGGTTTTAGAGTCCAATTCATTAAGGATTGATTGGATATGGTTTTGATTAAATACTTTGCTTGTTTTAGGAAGCGAGTAAGTGTTGTGTGATCGTGTGATAGTTGAGTGCTTGACGAGGTAAGGGCTCCACTTTATTTCCGTCTTTCGAAATGGTTACGACATGCTTTGTTTTGCTGTTATGCATTTGTTGTGTGCTTGGCATGTTTGTACTTATGTATTCTCGTTGATGAGATCGTGGTTATAAATTAAAAGTGCAACTTACATATGATTAGGAAAATGTATGCATGTTGTGACGACTTGTGCATAGGCTTTAGGCTATGTGATTGTTTGCATGAGCATATATGAATGTGTGCGTCTGATGGGACTACGCGAGGATTTCGTCTTGTGTGACTATCCTGTATATGCCAAGAGAATATATGCCATGCATTTCATAGTTGCGTGCCTAGGTGTATGTCTGTGTGACTTTGCCTACGTACCGGGCGTTTGACTGTGTGGCTTCGCCAAATCCCTCTGGATTTATATTGAGTTGGTGTATGTCTGTGTGACTTCGCCTGGTGTTTGTCTGTGTGACTTCACCTGCCTTGTGTGGCATTTTAGTGCGGGTACGTATATTTCTGTGTGGCTTTGCCTACCCCACGACTCTTCGAGGAGAGGTTAATTTTCCGGAAAATCATGCATGTGGCAGCCAGTGATTGGTGTCACACTCATTGTAGAAGTCTGCATTAGGCTTGATGTGCATTTATTTATATAAGCCCGTTGGTGGGAACTACTTTTGAGATTAAGAGCTTTCTCTTGTGTTTGTGGAAATATTTGTTATGTGTACAATTTTTCGCACCGGATATATATATATATATATATATACTTGTATTTTGTGGTGACCCTTTCTTTCATTTGCGGGCTCATCTCACCCAGATGATGGGTTAGGTCGTGGCGACGACGGTGGCTGTTCCAGACCCTAGTGAGCGGTTGGAGTTGTAGCCTAGAATAGTTAGACTATGCACCGGTGTGTTTTGTGCACCGTGTTTTTGGTTAGCATAGGATTTCTAACTTGTTTGATACTTAGACTTGGATTGTAATTATTCAGGAAATACACTTTGCTTGTCGAAGCACCTTTTGGTAATAAGTTCTTTTGTATATTTGAATGCCGGTTCATTTATAAAACTATTATGCGCACTCTGAGTGTTAGTCGAAAAAGAAAAAAAAAATAATGCCCTTTTTGGCTTTTGAAAAACGGGGTGTTACATTTTTGGTATCAGAGCACGGCTTTAAATCTTCAAAGGGAAAGTGTATACTTGAGTCGTTAGTCCAGAGTCGGTTAGAACGTAACTTGTGTGGAGTTAGTTCTAGTGTTTGTTCTGTGTCGGGTTTCGAGTTAGTAATCCGTGGAGTGAGATATTCTGTTAGGATTCAGAATTGTATGACTAAGGATCTAATCAGAATTGGTGTTGTGCAGAATAGAATGCCGCCAAGAAGGGCGAATCCAGCTCCTATGGTACCCGAGGTTGATATAAACCAGATGGCTTATGCCATGCATACGATGGCAGCGGCTGTGACTGCTCAGAGCCATGCTAAGGCGCAGAGAGATCTGGAAAAGCGCGAAAGAGAAATACTCGCTGTTGGATCTAGACTTCTCTCAAATTTCAACCACCAGACTCCTCCAAAGTTTAACGGAGAGGGAGGTCCGGAAACTGCTGACTTATGGCTCCAATCTGTGGAGAGGATATTCGGGGCAATTCATTGTCCAGAAGGGGAGAAGGTAGTCTTAGCTACCTATCAGTTGCTAGGGGGTTCAGAGTATTGGTGGAGGAACACCCGTATTATCATGGAGAATGGCCATGAAGAGTTGAATTGGGAGAACTTCAAGAGGAGGTTCTTGGCCAAATATTTCCCTGAGACAGCTAGGGAAAGATATGGGGAAGAGTTTTTGAGACTGAGGCAAGCAGGCATGAATGTTGAAGCATATGCCAAGAAGTTTGAATCACTATCCCGTTTCTTCCGCTTCTTTAGGGATGGGATAGATGAGGATTATATGTGTCGTAGATTCCAAGATGGGCTGAGGTACGAGCTGCAGGATGCGGTTGTGCCGTTGGGTATTCGACAATTCCAGGTCTTGGTTGAGAAGTGCCAAGAGGTGGAAGACATGAAGAATAAGCGGGTGAACCGCCAAGGGAATTCTAGTGCCGGAGGACCAAGTCGTACCAATGATCGTGGTTCGACTCAGAATAGTGGGAGGCAAGGGAGTAAGCCTTATAACCGTCCACAGCGCAGTAAAGGACCGGGCCGATCGGTGAATCAGGGAACCCGGGGAAAATCTGAGGGTAGTAAGGGGACTTGCTACAACTGTGGAGAAGCGGGGCATTTTTCTAATGAGTGCACGCAACCGAAGGTGGGAAACACCTGCTACAATTGCAAGAAGCCGGGACACTTTGCTAGAGATTGCAGAGCCCCGAAGACTGGGCCGTCGGCAAATGTGGCACAAGGCTCACAAGGTGCCAGACCTGCGGCAAAGGCACGTGCTTACTGTATGGGCACTGAGTTGAGTGGGCAGGCTAGCAATGCCATCCACGAGAGCTGTCACATCGCAGGTAATTCTTTAACTGCTTTGATTGACACGGGGGCAACCCACTCATTCATATCTTTGGCATGTGCAAATCGTTTGAGTTTGAATGTTTCTGTTCTTCCTTTTGATTTGAATGTTTTGACTCCTGCTAAGGATTTGGTAGTGAATACTGCATGTTTGCATTGTTTGGTAGTAATCCAGAATAGGGATTTTCTGGTCAATTTGGTGTGTCTACCGCTCTTATCTCTCGAGATCATTCTTGGGATGGATTGGTTGTCTTATCATTATGTGATTCTAGACTGCGCTCGGAAATTGGTTTTCTTTCCTGAGCCAGGTGTGCGAAGGTACTTGTCTGCAAATCGGCTTTCTGTGGTTATGTGTAACGGAGAACCGGAGATAGTTTCACTTGCTAGCTTAGGAGTGACGTCGGAGATCCGAATTGGGGAAATTCGAGTGGTTCAGGATTTCCAAGATGTGTTTCCATCGGAGATTCCAGCTTTTCCTCCGTGTAGAGAGGTGGAATTCTTTATTGATTTGCAACCGGGTACGGGTCCGATTTCGGAATCAGCTTATCGGATGGCTCCAGCTGAGCTGATAGAGTTGAAAAGTCAGATTGAGGACTTGTTAGAGAAGGGTTTCATAAGGCCTAGTGTGTCGCCTTGGGGAGCACCGGTCTTATTGGTTAAGAAGAAGGATGGGAAGTCTCGTCTTTGTGTGGACTATCGGAAGCTTAATAAGGTGACTATCAAGAACCGATATCCATTGCCACGAATCGATGATTTGATGGATCAGTTGAGGGGAGCCTCAGTGTTTTCAAAGATTGACTTGAAGTCTGGTTATCACTAGATAAGGGTACGAGATGAGGATATTCAGAAAACGGCGTTTAGGACGCGGTATGGGCATTATGAGTTTTTGGTGATGCCGTTTGGAGTGACGAATGCACCTGCTATCTTTATGGCTTACATGAATCGGATATTCAATTCATTTTTGGACAAGTTTGTAGTGGTGTTCATTGATGACATTTTGGTGTATTCGAAAAGTGAAGAGGAGCATGAAGAGCATCTTCGCTTGGTATTGCAAGTTTTGCGGGAAAGAAAGTTGTATGCTAACCCGTCAAAGTGTGATTTTTGGTTGGAAGAGGTGAATTTCCTTGGCCATGTTATATCAAAAGAGGGAATAGCCGTGGATCCAGCCAAGATTGATACGGTACTTTCATGGAAGCAACCTCAAACAGTGACTGATGTGAGAAGTTTTGTTGGTTTGGCCGGTTATTACCGGAGATTCATTGAAGGGTTCGCTAAAATTGTGGCGCCAATGACACAACTTACGCGAAAAGATCAACCTTTTGCTTGGACTGAGAAGTGTGAGTTGAGTTTCCAGTTGTTGAAAGAACGGTTGACGACTTCACCAGTTTTGATGTTACCACAGTCGGAGGAACCGTATGAGGTTTATTGTGATGCTTCTCATCAGGGGTTGGGATGTGTGTTGATGCAACACAAGAGAGCAGTGGCTTATGCGTCAAGACAGTTGAAAGTGCATGAAAAGAATTATCCTACGCACGATCTAGAGCTTGCGGCTGTTGTTTTCGCATTGAAGATTTGGAGACATCATCTTTATGGTTGCACTTTTGTCGTGTTTAGTGACCATAAAAGCCTTAAGTATCTGTTCGATCAGAAAAAGCTTAATATGAGGCAACGGAGGTGGATGGAAACTTTGAAAGATTTTGATTTCACTTTAGAATACCATCCTGGAAAGGCTAATGTGGTAGCCGATGCTTTGAGTAGGAAGAGTGTGTCGGTTTGTTCGGCACAAATGGCTAGTCAACAAGAGCTGTTGAGAGAGTTTCGTGACTTGCACCTAGAGGTAGAGTTTGCTTTAGGGAATATGAGACTGGGTATGATTACCATCTCGAACGGTTTGTTGGAGGACATTGCAAGTTGTCAAGATGACAAGTTTCTCATGGAGAAAAGAGCTTTGATTGTTCGAGGAACCAACCGAGATTTCAAGGTGGGATCAGACAACATCTTGAGGTGTCAAGGGAGAGTGTGTGTACCCGAAGCTATGGACTTGAGGAACATCATTCTAGGGGAGGCACACAAGAGTAAACTTAGTATACATCCCGGAGCAACAAAGATGTATCAAGACCTGAGGCATGAATTCTGGTGGCCGGGTATGAAAAAGGATGTGGCCGAGTATGTGGCGTCGTGTCTGACTTGTCAGAAGGCGAAGATTGAACATCAGAGACCAGCAGGGATGCTGCAGTCGTTAGATATCCCCGAGTGGAAGTGGGATAGCATCTCTATGGATTTCATCACTGGGTTACCTAAGACCAGGAGGAAGCATGATTCCATTTGGGTGATAGTGGATCGTTTGACTAAGTCCGCTCATTTTCTACCGGTAAGGATTACGGATACAGCAGCAAAGTTAACCGATATTTACATTGCTGAGATTGTGAGGTTACATGGGATTCCGTCGAGTATAGTGTCAGATCGAGACCCAAAGTTTACTTCACACTTTTGGAGGACTTTGCATGAGGCGTTGGGGACGAAACTGAGATTGAGTTCCGCCTACCATCCTCAGACAGATGGGCAGACCGAGAGAACAAATCAATCTTTGGAAGATTTGTTGAGAGCTTGTGTTTTGGATGATCGTGGAAGTTGGGATGATGTATTACCTTTGATAGAATTCACATACAACAACAGTTTCCACGCGAGTATTGGAATGGCACCATACGAGGCTTTGTATGGGAGGAGATGTCAGACTCCTTTGTGTTGGTACCAAGATGGGGAGAGTATGATAGTAGGACCGGAAATGGTACAACAGACGACGGACAAGGTCCGAAAGATAAGGGCAATGATGAAGGTTGCTCAAGATCGACAAAAGAGTTATGCGGATAGGCGTCGGAGGCCTTTAGAGTTTGAGGAGGGAGATCATGTATTTCTCTGTGTTACACCAACAACTGGTGTTGGAAGGGTTTTGAAAGCGAAAAAGTTGACTCCGAGGTTTATAGGGCCTTATCAGATTACGGAGCGGATTGGGAAGGTAGCATATCGGATCGCGTTGCCACCGGTACTATCTTTGATTCATGACGTGTTCCATGTGTCGCAATTGCGGAAATATACACCGGATCCATCACATGTGATCACACCAGATGACATCCAGCTGAGGGATAACTTGTCATTTGAGGTTCCGCCGATCAAGATTGCGGATAGGAAGATGAAACGTCTGAGGACGAAAGAGATACCTTTGGTGAAGGTAATATGGAACGAAGCTACAGGAGATACTACCTGGGAGCTCGAGAGTAAGATGAAGGAATTATACCCCAGATTGTTTGACGATGTCTAAGTTTCGAGGACGAAACTTCTTTTAGGGGGGTAGTATTGTAAGACCCAAGATTTCATTGTATAGTTGGTTTAAGGAATTATTAGGGTTTCGATGGGTTCGTGTGATGAAACATCGTGTAATTATTAGCTTTTGCTGTAATTGAGCCGGTTTTGTGCTCGTGCACTGTAAATGTACAGACTTTTGTCTTGTGATCCTGTTTCTTGTATAAGAAGTTATATGTGGTTGTAGAATAATAAGTTTTGGATTATTCTTGTTTTTGGAAAAACGAGTAGGATTTTACCCGTTGTTGTAAAATCTTATTGCGTCTGTTTTGCGTGAGGTTTCGGATGGAAGTTTTATATATCTGCGCGAGTTAAGATATATTCTGAGATTAATTTTCTGAGGTATGGAAGAAAATTACAGTCGCGGAAAAAGATTCGGCGATAAGTTTTGGAAATGTGAAACGTTAGACGTTCTTTCCGTAGGTTTTCTGTTTTGGTGAGTTTCGTTCGTCGCGGCGTGCGAGAGCTGAACGTGTGAGTATTTCTATGAGGTTTTGAGTTTTATCTCAAGTGGATTTGGTTTGGTTTGATCCAATGGCTAGGGTTTTGTCTTGGCATTTTGTCTTTTGATCCAATGGCCATGAGTGAGCAAGAGCTATGGCATAGTAAGGAGGTTTGGTCACTTGGTCACTTAGAAAAACATCACCAAATCATCTCATTCTTTCTCTCTTTCACGTAGACTCCATTACTTTCATTTCCAACCTTCACAAATTTTCCATTCTTCACCATTTCACTCCATTTCAAGCTTTGGAGCTTTGAGGAAAGTTGTAGAGAATCACTTTCTAAAGGTAACCCTCTCTTCTCATCTCTTAGGTTGGTAGACTTATAGAGTTTAAGAGTTTTTGGGTTTATGTTCTCATGAGGGTTTGTTAGAAAATGTTACTTTACATGGTTTTGTTCCATGAATGTTGTTCATGAGGTCTAGAGAAGCATGTTTAGGCTTTGTTGGTTGTTTTCCATGAGTTGGTGAAAAATCTCATGAGAAAAGTTAGGGTTTTGTTTAGTTTATGTATTGATCAATTACATGAGGTTATGTTGTAAGGTTTTGAAAAGAAAAGTTGTCTTTGAACCTTTGGGCGAAAGGGAAATGCGTTGTATGGTTTTGTTTTGGAAAATCCGATGAAAAATATTTTGAGGTTTATGAAAATATTTCCTAAGTGTTTTGGGTAGTGTTTTGGGGTCAAAATGGTTTAAAACTATTGTGACATGTGGTGTCGCTTTGTACTTTGAAAACATGTTTGAAAATGATTACCGGACGGTTAAGGCCCGTAATAAAACTTGTGCTTGGGTTTGGTTTTGATTTTGGAAATGAAAATCAAATAACTTGCACTCGAAGCAACCAACATGCTTTCGGAAATGTGTTGCTTGCTTATGAAAATGGTTTGCTTTTATGCCTTGAAAAGATGTTGGGAACTAATAGAATCAAACTAGGCTGGGGTGGAAAAGGTGGTGTGAGTTGCTGTCTTGTGCTGTCATGACAGGTGCAACTCGCTGAGCGAGTTGTTACTCGCCAGGGCGAGTGTCACAGGTCCTGACAACACGCCAGGGCGATCTCCAGAGCGAGTAAGACCAGTACTCTCTGCCTTCACTCGCCATCAACTCGCCAGGGCGAGCTCTGGGACCTAAAATTTTGGATTCTGATTTCTAAACTTGGTTTTTAACTTTCTAATCCCTTTTTATTAATTTATGGAAGTGGTGGGGATCGGAAACGAGTTTTTCGGGTACTCGGAAAGTACGTAGCTTATAACGCAAGAAAACGGCCATTTTGCATTTCAAATTATTTAAGACTTTTGGCAATTGTTTTGGGTCCTAAAAATAGTACAAATAACTCATGGGGGTTGATCAATACGGTAGTTTTTGGCATAGTATCCGAAAGAGTCGTTTTTCCTTAGAAAGCCTTTGGTTTTTGGGGTTTTAGAGTCCAATTCATTAAGGATTGATTGGATATGGTTTTGATTAAATACTTTGCTTGTTTTAGGAAGCGAGTAAGTGTTGTGTGATCGTGTGATAGTTGAGTGCTTGACGAGGTAAGGGCTCCACTTTATTTCCGTCTTTCGAAATGGTTACGACATGCTTTGTTTTGCTGTTATGCATTTGTTGTGTGCTTGGCATGTTTGTACTTATGTATTCTCGTTGATGAGATCGTGGTTATAAATTAAAAGTGCAACTTACATATGATTAGGAAAATGTATGCATGTTGTGACGACTTGTGCATAGGCTTTAGGCTATGTGATTGTTTGCATGAGCATATATGAATGCGTGCGTCTGATGGGACTACGCGAGGATTTCGTCTTGTGTGACTATCCTGTATATGCCAAGAGAATATATGCCATGCATTTCATAGTTGCGTGCCTAGGTGTATGTCTGTGTGACTTTGCCTATGTACCGGGCGTTTGACTGTGTGGCTTCGCCAAATCCCTCTGGATTTATATTGAGTTGGTGTATGTCTGTGTGACTTCGCCTGGTGTTTGTCTGTGTGACTTCACCTGCCTTGTGTGGCATTTTAGTGCGGGTACGTATATTTCTGTGTGGCTTTGCCTACCCCACGACTCTTCGAGGAGAGGTTAATTTTCCGGAAAATCATGCATGTGGCAGCCAGTGATTGGTGTCACACTCATTGTAGAAGTCTGCATTAGGCTTGATGTGCATTTATTTATATAAGCCCGTTGGTGGGAACTACTTTTGAGATTAAGAGCTTTCTCTTGTGTTTGTGGAAATATTTGTTATGTGTACAATTTTTCGCACCGGATATATATATATATATACTTGTATTTTGTGGTGACCCTTTCTTTCATTTGCGGGCTCATCCTACCCAGATGATGGGTTAGGTCGTGGCGACGACGGTGGCTGTTCCAGACCCCAGTGAGCGGTTGGAGTTGTAGCCTAGAATAGTTAGACTATGCACCGGTGTGTTTTGTGCACCGTGTTTTTGGTTAGCATAGGATTTCTAACTTGTTTGATACTTAGACTTGGATTGTAATTATTCAGGAAATACACTTTGCTTGTCGAAGCACCTTTTGGTAATGAGTTCTTTTGTATATTTGAATGCCGGTTCATTTATAAAACTATTATGCGCACTCTGAGTGTTAGTCGAAAAAAAAAAAAAAAAATAATGCCCTTTTTGGCTTTTGAAAAACGGGGTGTTACAGAAGAGAAGAATACACTCATTAAATAATAGTATTGTAACTTTTATCTTTTTAGTTGAGATACTTAAATCTTGTTGGAAAAATTAATTTGTGGAAGAAAATCCACTCACTAAATAATTGTATTTGTGTGTATATATACATGTCAGTGTGCATAAATAATTTCTTAAAAAAAGTAAAGCAAAAAAGTGATATGTTAGAAAAGCACATAATAGCTTGGTCAGAAAATTGTATTTATTAGAAAAGCAGTTATAAAAATTGTAAGTTTGCTTTAAAATTTCAGAAAAATATAGATGAAGTAGATGTTAAAACGATTGAATTATTTTTTCAATTTTAGGATACATATTTGGGAATTATTCTATTGAATAGAATCTATAAAACGTATTAAATACTATGATACGATAACATCTTGAATTTAAATGTGAATCACATGCTATGTTTTCATTTGAAATTTGCAACTAATTAGGTGTTACAAATTCGGCATTTGCAATCTTACTTATTGGTAATCATTGTAATTGATTTCATTGATTTTTGTGACCAATTTCGTGTTGTAGTAAAATTAATAAAATATATATTATTTCAATATTTGGGTTGTGCAATTGAGTTCCATTGAAATTTCTAAATAAAACCACACGTATAAAAAAAAAATACACAGATAAACTTTGATTTCCCCCGTTTAATTTTTTTTTTCTTTCATGTTTTCCTTATATAAACTTTAATTTCACTGAAATAAATTTAATTACAATAAAATCAAATAGTTTATGAATTTTGAAACTTCCAATATAATCTTGAAAGTATCAAAGAGGAAGCTTAAATCATCTGGAAAAAAGAAAAAACTTGGATTAGAAAAATCACATTCATGTTTTGAAAGAAATTAACAGCCAAAATTAACTAACCAAATATAAAATAATAAAGAATTGATTCATGATCCAAAGCGGTGGACTTACCGATGGAAAAGAGAATGACCAGATGAAGCATATGTATAAAAATTCACTTCCAACATCTGCAAGGAATAATAACCCAAAATACTAATAAGTTTTAGTCCTTAAAAAATAGAAAGAAAAAATAATATAAATTTACTCTTCTTCTTTCCTTATTCATATGCACTTTCGATCTAATGCAAAGTATATACATAAAATACAACAATTAGCACAAATTGCATCACATTCATTTAACACATAACCGCAAAAAATAATAAAAGAGAAACACAAATTGCATCTCATTCACTTAATAAACGTTTAAGAAATTCGATATTTCTACACGAACAACTTTAAACAATACATTCTATGATTCATTCGAAGGAGTTATTTCAAAAATAACAGAAATTGAAATATATTTCGGAGGCATTTTACTAAAAATTCGAGTAAATAAATACTAAAAGAAAAAAGAAATAACTAAAAGAAAAGATTTGAAAATTTTTGAGTTGTAGTGTTCACACAAAGATCAAATATATAGAGAGAAAAAATGGACACATAAGTAATTTTGTGTTTAATATGCAATTAAAACAAATTAATACACAATTAGTCAACATAATAAATTTCACGATTCATCAACAATCAAGAATATTCTTATATCACAAAATTTCTAAAAAAGGAAATTCAATGAATCATTATAATTTTTTTTTGGGTCAAGCATTTTTATTATTATTGTTATTATATGATTATTATATGATAAACTATATATGGCACGATTTGCAAAAAAAAAAAAAAATAAGAATGAGAATTGAGGAATGCATTAATAAATAAATTGAGGAATGTATTAATTTAAAAATAAATTCAAGCAAATCAAATAAAATATTTTTAGGTTTTTTGTTGATGTATATCATATAAACGCATTGAGAAGCCAACTGCTATGTGAATTGCCTTAGAGAATTAACTGCCTTAGAAAATTGCCATAAATAATTTATTAGAGAATTAATTTTATATGATTTAGCATTTAATGAGTACATCCACGTTTTTGTTTAGCTTGTAATGTGATTCTTGTTTTTTTGTTTTTAAAGCTAAATCATTATTACATTTATTGCTAAAATAATATGGAAGAAGAGTGACTGTGGGAGTGCCACGTGTACATAAGACTTTGAGAAAAGGCTCTCAAATAATATATATATAGATTTCATTAAGTTTTGATTTTGTTAAAAACTTTGATTATTAATTGAAAAAGTAATATTACATGGAAATATTTCAATATTTTTTGCCATGTTACAAGGGGGTGTTAATATAATTTATACTTATTTTAAACTCTTTGTATCTACCACTTTGATGGAAGCCTACATAATTTTTTAATCAATTGTTAATGAATAATAGGTAACTTAACTGTGATACATTTGGTAATAGTTGAAAATTAGCAAGAATGACATAGATTAAGATGCTCTTAAATAATGAATTTATTTTGTGTTCTACCGTTGTTGGTTGTGAAGATTTGTCACCAATTCAAACTAGGATTTGAATATTTATTTTGTATTTTTTACCAATTTACCTTTGAGTTACCCTTTGATTATTAATTTTCTGTTAGTGGTTTTGATGGACCGATAAAAATCTTATTGTATTTATCTTCATTAGAGTGTCATCAGAGTATTGTATTTTATCTTTATTTTATCTTTATTATTTATTCAATTATTTGACAGTCGATTCTGTATATTCGTCTTAATTTTTATTTTTTTTGGTCAAGAGTCTTAATTTGTTTTTAATATATATAATATCTTTATTAATTATTTCTTTGTTGTGGTTGTTTTCTTTTTATTGCATCCGGGCAACGCACGGGTCGCATACTAGTTAAGAAACAAAAGAACATATCAAGTCTTTTCTTGCTGAAAAATAGTATTCATAATCAAAATAAGAAGCAAAAGGGAAATTTATTTGAATGATTGGAATTTGAAGTGTTGCTGAATGCTGATGCGACTATATGCATATTATATTAGTATTGCTTATATAATGTATTTTTTTTTATATCACTTATATAATGTAATTTGTATATACATAACTAGACATCTTGTCTGCGCGTTCGCGCGGGTCATATGTTACATAAATATGATGTGAATTTATTATATCATAATAATTTTTAATAGATTTATCACATATTAATGTATCTAAATGAATATAACAATATAGTCAAAAAAATACTGGTCTATTTTATATGATTATAATTATAGATGATATTGTTGAGGCAAAATCCCAATTTGATGTTTTAAAGATTACAAACATCTTAATTATATTTTAAGAGAAATTCTGATCATATTGTTATCTAACAAGTGCTCTTGAGTGTTTTAATCAAGCCAGGATTAATCAAGCTTTTCATATTATTATTTAATCAATTTCGTTTAAAGAACAAAAGCTGCAAGAATGTTCCAAGAACATCCTCTGTGTTTCGCTCAAGAACAAGCTTCAAAGACAAAGCACTTATTTTTCTAAGTCAACTATGTTCAAGACAAATGAGCACTTTTCTCTTGGTATTAACTCACAAGATCACAACAGAATTCATGACAAATAAGGCAAGGAATATTTGAAATGAAATGTGTGACTTTCCCTTTTGGACAAGTTTTAAAGAACAAGCATGTGCTCTTGGTTTTTAATGCAAGACAAAGAATTTATGCTGTCCATTACCATTGAAGACAGGAGATTCATAGACCTATGTGGTTGTGCCAACTCATTTGCAACTAAAAGATAGCATGTCCTTTTGTTGAGTATTTTATGAACATTCTCCCATGTTCATGATCACTTTTATGACAAGAAGTACCATACAAGGACAACATGAATAGTGTTTCAAGGACTATACAGCTGTGTTTCTGATACCTCACAGCTATCTATCAAGATAAGGATCAAGCTTCTTTGAAGAATCAAAGTTCATCTACGCCCAGAATGGAGAACGTTCTCAGAACGTTATAGAAGAATGATATTCTTGTCAAGTCTACTATCTAGCTCAAGAACAGCTGGATAAATGCATGCCTAAAGATGTCTAACGGCAACCCTTGGAGAATGTAGTGTAAAGGACACTTTACAGCTCACTGCAAGCTCATTTCCACGCTCCTTTGAAAGAATCATAAGGATCCGGCTCAAGAACATTCTCAGATCATTCTTTCAGTTTGAATATCTTTCAACAACAACTAATGAGCTGTCATTTTTGAACAAGTATCCGTTACAAACGGACATATTTCGTCACCAAGCTTCAAGTACAAGCCTCTGCTATAAATAGAGCCCTTTGGTGACCTTTGAAGAACACGAGCTTTCACTACAATTTGATCATCACTTGTTTCTATCATACAAGCAATCTTAAAGCTCTTTTTTGATCTCTTTCACTCCAGATCTGTAATTCAATACTAGGATTAGTATATACACTGAGTGTTTGAGAGTTTCTACTTTTCTCTAAGCTTCTCACGTGGTGAGTTTTGTAAAAGCTTAGAACAAATCTATCATCTTTGTAAAAGATTTACTCAAGTCAATAGGGCTGTATTGTTTGAGTGGTATACCCTTACTAGCCTGGAGGGCTGGGGTATCTTTAAGCTTGTAGGGCTTAAAGGATTTTATTGATCTTGGGTATAAGATCAAAGGAAGAAATTGTAACTTGAGATCGGTAGCATCTTATAGTGGAAAAACTCACTGGAGCGTGAGGACTGGACGTAACCCATTGTTAAAGGGGTGAACCAGTATAAAACTGCTTGTGTATTTTTCTCTCTTCCTTACTCTCTTTAAAATTGTGCACACAGATCACACACATCACTTGTCTTTTAATTTACTTTATCTCTTGAGATTGATCCGAGAACGTTCTCTAGTTTATTTACATATAACTAACCACGTTCTGAGAACGTTCTAACGTTTGTTCTTCCATAGTGTTTCTCTATTAATTTTTAATAGGTAATTTTTAAAGGTTCACAATTCAAACCCCCCCTTTCTTGTGAAAAACTTTGCTACTTCAATTGGCATCAGAGCTCTGCCTCTAAGGTTGAGCATCTAACAAGTGCTAGAGGAAAAGATCTAGGAAGGAAGTATGACTAAAGGCGCAAAGTTTATCTCTGAAGGAGGATCCTCAAATAGACCACCTCTATTTGAAGGAGATGATTATTACTACTGGAAGGATAAAATGGAACTATTTCTTAGATCACAAGATAACAACATGTGGTCAGTTATTGAAATAGGTGAATACGTACCTTTGGCGAAAGATACAACTACACCAAAGACACAAGGAGAATGGTCAACACAAGAAGCTGATAGAGTACTCCTAAATACCAAAGCAAAACTGTTCATTAAAAGTGCAATGAGCAGAGAAGAGTATGATAGAATCATGCAATGTAAAACGGCAAAAGAAATGTGGGAAACTCTCGAGATCCATCATGAAGGAACAAGTCGTGTAAAAGAAACAAGGATTGATATTGGTGTAAGAAAATTTGAGCTATTTGAGATGCAAGAAGATGAATCAATAGATCAAATGTATGGAAGATTCACTATCATCATCAATGAGCTAAACTCTTTGGGAAAGACATACACAACACATGAAAAAATAAGGAAACTCCTTAGATGTCTAACAAAGAGTTGGAGACACATAGTAACTGCAATTACAGAGTCAAAGGATCTTTCACAAATGAAGCTTGAAGATCTAATTGGATCATTAAAAGCTCATGAATCAATCCTCCAAGAAGACAAACCTGTCAAAAAGAAGATGATCGCATTAGACTCTCAAACCAGAGAACATTCTCAGAATGTTGAAAATAACTTTGAGAATGATGAAACACTTCAAGAAGATGACAATGAGGAAATGGCGTTTCTATCAAGAAGAATCCAAAGGTTGATGCAAAGGAGAAACCAACTTAAAAAGACGTTTCAACCAAAAAGAAATGGACCCAAAGAAACAGACATTAGCAAAGTCAAATGCTATGGATGTGATCAATTTGGGCATTACAAAAATGAATGTCCAAATCAAAAGAAGCCCTTCTTCAAAAAGAAATCTATGATGGCTACCTGGGATGAAAGTGATGAAGAATCAGAAGAAGAAAAAGAGGAGCAACAAGCAAATGTATGTCTAATGACACACTCCATCAATGAAGAGGTAAACACCGAACCTTGCTCTTCTTGTCATAAAACTGAACATATGTTTGATAACTTATTATATGATACTCAATTGCTAAAACAAAAAAATGGTAAACTTAGGGATGAAGTTACCAAGGCAAATGAAGAAAGAGATGAGTATAAAGCACAGAACATCATATTACATAAGATGCTCGAAAATATGCAAAATACTCACAAAGATATGTCAAAACAAATTGTTGAGATTAGGAAAAATCAGAATATTCTGGAATGTTCCAAACTGAAGGAAGAAAATGTTTTACTAAAAAGTAAAGTTTCTGAGTTAGAAAATGATTTAAGAAAATTCTTTACCTCTACAAAAACTTTTGATAATATCTTGGGATCACAATTTGGAATGTTTGATAAAGCCGGTCTTGGATATAGACCATTTCAAAAAATGAAACTATATGAAAACTTTTTCCTTCCTCAGAAACAAAAGAAAATTCAAAAATACAAATGTACCTTCTGTCACAGGGAAGGACATCTTGAAAGATTTTGTTTTAAAAAAAGGGATAGAGAACAATCTCTACTTCACAAAGAACATTCTCAGAATAATCTCAGAAAGAAGGTTTATAAACCTCCTCATAGAAGAATACAGCAGAATGTTACAAATAAGCATGCTAGAGTAAATTTCACTAACCTTCAAGGACCCAAGAATCTGTGGGTACCTAAAATATTATTAAAATCAAATGTAGGAATGTCTTCTAGCAGTCAAGAGAAAGCCATGGTACTTGGACAGTGGTTGCTCAAGACATATGACGGGAGATAGAAAAAACTTTCTTACATTTGAAGAAAAAGAAGGTGGATCTGTTACTTTTGGAAATAATGAAAAAGCTCAAATCAAAGGTAAAGGAACCATTGGTAAGGTTGGTTCTGCCAAGATTGAAAATGTTCATTATGTGGAAGGACTTGAACATAACTTAATAAGCATAAGTCAATTATGTGACAATGGCTTTGAAGTTATATTCAAAACTAACACATGCGAAATTAAGCAATCTTCATGTGAAACAATTTTATTTATTGGATCAAGGATCAAAAATGTTTATGTAGTATATTTAGATGAACTACCTATTGAATCATGTTTTGTTTCTCTTGAAAAAGATAAATGGACATGGCATAAAAGGGTTGGTCATGTAAGTATGAAAACTATGTCAAAACTTTCAAAACTTGATCTAGTAAATGGATTGCCCAAGATAAGTTTTGATCTAGACAAAGTATGTGAATCATGCACAAGAGGAAAACAAGTGAAAAGTAGCTTTAAACCTAAAAAATTTATTTCAACTAACAAACCTCTTGAAATGCTTCACATTGACTTATTTGGACCGGTCAAAACTACAAGTCTTGGTGGTAAGAATTATGGCTTTGTCATTGTTGACGATTTCTCTAGGTTCACTTGGGTGCTTTTTCTAAAAAATAAAGATGATGCTTTTGAAGCCTTCAAAACCTTTTGTTTAAAAGTTCAAAATGAGAAAAGTTCAAATATTGTGTCCATAAGAAGTGATCATGGAGGAGAATTTGAAAACTCTCTCTTTGAAAATTTCCTTGACAATAATGGAATATCTCATAATTTTTCTTGTCCAAGAACACCTCAACAAAATGGGGTTGTGGAAAGGAAAAATAGAACTTTACAAGAAATGGCAAGAACTATGATAAATGAATCAAATGTTGAAAAATATTTTTGGGCTGAAGCCATAAATACTTCTTGCTATATCTTGAATAGAGTCACCATCAGAAAAATTTTAAACAAAACACCCTATGAACTTTGGAAAGGAAGAAAGCCAAACATTTCTTATTTTCACATATTTGGTTGTTTTTGCTATATCTTAAATATCAAAGACAACCTAGGCAAGTTTGATTCAAAGTCAGATAAGGGAATCTTCTTAGGATATTCTCTAACATCAAAGGCTTATAGAATCTATAACTTAAGAACTCAAACCTTGGAAGAAAGTATGCATGTGAAATTTGATGAGTTTGAAGATCAACCAAACATAATAGAAGATGAGGAAGACGAACTCATAATAAATCAAAATCTTGAACCCAACCAAGAATCAACTCCTCAAATACTTCCAAGAACTTGGAAAACTGTTACTAATCATCCACCTGAACAAATCATTGGAAACACAGAAGATGGAATAAGAACTAGAAGATCACTACAGATCATAGAGAACAATCTGGGACTGATCTCTCAGTTGGAACCCAGAACTATAGATGAAGCTATTATAGATGAATCTTGGATAGAAGCTATGAAAGAGGAACTATCACAATTTGAAAGGAATGAAGTATGGAATTTGGTACCACTGCCAAAGGATCATTCAATCATTGGCACTAGATGGGTGTTTAGAAACAAGTTGGACGAAGATGGTAAAGTAATTAGAAACAAAGCTAGGCTAGTAGCTCAAGGTTACAACCAACAAGAAGGAATTGATTATGATGAAACATTTGCTCCTGTAGCCAGGTTAGAAGCTATTAGAATTTTACTTGCATATGCATCTCATAAATGCATAAAACTTTTTCAAATGGATGTCAAAAGTGCTTTTTTGAATGGATTTTTAAATGAGGAAGTTTATGTTCACCAACCACCTGGTTTCATTGATCAAAACAAATCAAATCATGTTTTCAAACTTACCAAAGCTCTTTATGGACTTAAACAAGCTCCAAGAGCTTGGTATGAAAGGTTGAGTACCTTTTTACTTGAAAATGATTTTTCTAGAGGTAAAATTGACACCACACTTTTTAGAAAAACTCATAAGCATGATTTACTTATTGTCCAAGTATATGTTGATGATATTATTTTTGGTGCTACTAATGAGAAAATGTGTGAAGAATTTTCTAACCTTATGCAAAGTGAGTTTGAAATGAGCATGATGGGAGAACTTAGATTTTTTCTTGGCTTACAAATCAAGCAACTAGAAGATGGTATTTTTATTTGTCAAGAAAAATACATCAAAGATCTTCTCAAAAAATATAAGATGAATGAAGCAAAGATCATGTCAACTCCTATGCATCCATCAACTAGTTTGGACAAAGATGAAAGTGGCAAAAATGTGTCAGAAAAAGAATTTAGGGGAATGATTGGATCACTTCTCTACTTGACTGCAAGTAGACCTGACATTGTCTTCTCAGTAGGACTATGTGCTAGATTTCAATCATCTCCAAAGGAATCACATTTAATTGCTGTAAAAAGAATTTTTAGATATTTGGTTGGAACACAAAATGTTGGCTTGTGGTACAAGAAAGGAACACATTTTGATCTACAAGCATATTGTGATGCTGATTACGCTGGAGATAAAATTGAAAGGAAAAGCACAAGTGGAGCATGTCAATTCCTTGGTGAAGCTCTTGTTAGTTGGTGTTGTAGAAAACAAAATACCATTGCACTTTCAACTACTGAAGCAGAATATGTCTCTGCGTCAAACTGTTGTTCTCAAGTAATATGGATCAAAAACCAACTTGAAGACTTCTCTTTAAGGTACACAAATGTTCAAATTTTTTGTGATAATACCAGTGCAATTAATTTATCAAAAAATCCTATTCAACATTCAAGATCTAAACACATTGAAATCAAACATCATTTTATTCGTGATCATGTTAACAAAAAGGATATTTCTTTGGTGTTTGTTGATACTGAACATCAACTTGCTGATATTTTTACTAAACCATTGGTTGAGGATCGTTTTAATTTTATCAAAGAAAAATTGAAAATCATCAAAAATCCCAATCAAAATTGAATGTTATATTTCATGTTTGCCATAGAGAACATCCTGAGAACAATCTTCTGTTTGATATATATTTGAATGGTTGAATATTTTTTTATGTTGTTTCCGTGTTTATTTTGGTTATTAGTTTATTAAGTAAAAAATTTAGGATTGGCTCTCCCTAATGTCACTCAACGGTTACCTTCTTCCACTCTCATCATTCTCTTTCCAACTTACCACTTAGCACAAGTACACATTTACTATTCCTAAGTACACCTAGCCTACTCTCTCTCACACTTCCCCACGATTTCTCTGATCTTAAAATACCAACCTCCATCATCACAAATCCTCAAACCGCTCTTCTTCTTACAACTCTCAAACAAATTTCAACTTCACTCAACCACCAACAATGGCTCGAACCAAAGGAAGAGGCGCTAGAATTCGTACACCATCACCCACTCCATCTCCTCCTCCATGCAATCCACCATCATCTCCAAAAAACACAAACACTGTTGAAAAATCTCCAGACACAACTCAGAAGGAATTAAACCAAAGTATTGTTGATGATTCTCCCATTTCAACCCAGAATCCCTCTCCAACTCAAAACCCCCAAACTGAACCTGAAGACGTTGAACCCATTTCAATCGTCTTTCCATCTTTCACTAACCCAGATTCTTCTGAGAACGATCCCTCTGAACCAGAAATTGAAATCCAACTCACCCAAAATCAACCCATTCACTCTGAAGGAATGGTAACCCCAATTCCCACTATGGCTGTTCCTAGCCAAGCTGAAACTCCACCAGTTTTGGTCAAAGCCAAAAAATCTCAATCCAAATCCCAAACCAAATCTTATGACTCAGCAAGAATTAGAAGATCGGCACGAATTTTATCTGGAATTGGTACAGGGAGAAAGATTGTGAAAGATACCACTGTGCATGTCATCGATGATGATGAAGATGATTCTGAGAACACTCTCTCAGATCATCATGAAGATGTTATTGCTGATAACGAACCTGAATCCGTTACCTCCTCAAAATCGCTTCCTCCAAAATCTAAATCAAAACCATCCCCTGCTCCAATCAAAAAATCTCAATCTGCTTCAAAAACCCCCAAACCAAAAGCAAAAACTATGTCTGTCAACAAAGGATCAAAGACCAAAATTTCTGAAATTCCCCTCATTCACCCTGCTGATGAAGAACGTTTTGAAACCTTTTGGAAAGTGAAACCAGTTGCTGCAGGAAGAACTTATGAATTTGATGACCTAGCTAAAGGAGGAGTTGATCTCTTGAAGTATACTGAACCTTTAGGGTGGACTAGCTTCTTCAAAATCAACGAATCTATCTTCCCACTACTTGTTCAAGCCTTTTACTTCAATGCCAAAGTGGATATGGCTAAAAGTGAAATAACCACGTATATCAAAGGAGTTGAAATACAACTTGATCCAAAATTGATTGGAGATATACTTGGATTAAAGGCTGAAGGAGTGGAAGCTTATGGAGAAAATTGGTACACCGGCTCAGGTGTAAGCAGAGATGCATTAATTCTGCAAATGTTCAATGAACAAGGGGCTCAAAGAGAAAAACCTCCATCCTCAATGCTGAAGAAAGAATACAAATTGCTGCACAACTTCTGTCAACATTGCATTTTCCCTAGGACGGGTAGCTTGGATAAGGTAACTGACAATGATCTGCTCATCATGTATCATTTGTCAAAGGGCACCAAACTGAACCTTCCCTACATAATCATACAACATATGATTCATGTTGCTAACTCTGGAATCAAAAAGGTAACCTTGCCTTATGCAATGATTTTGACCAAAATTTTTAGAATTTTCAAAGTTGATGAAAAAGATCAAAGGGTCGAAAATTCTTGTACTTCATTCAAATTCAAAAACATTCATCACATGAAAAAGGATTTGGTCTCTGAAGACTCTTTTGATTTGGGAAAGAGAAAGAGAGATGAGTTTGAGAAAGAAGGATTGAATATCCTTGCTGATGCACTGGGAGATCAACCTGAGAACAATCTCCAAACTGGCAATAGTGCAGGAACAAATGTTGGAATAACCTCTGATTCAATTCCCTCTCACATCAGTACCTCTCTTCATTTTGGTACTCCATTCTCTCATGGATTTAAAGCCTCTGTACCCCCAAGAGCTGGTAAGGAACTTCAAGGTTTTCTCTCTACTACCTCACCCTACAATACCACTCTCTTTTCACCACTCATGACTTCATCACAAGGAAGTCTTGACACTTTTAAAAGCTCTGAATTTTTCAAAAACTTTGATGATATTCCAAACTTTCCACAATTCACACAACCTATTTTTGCTTCTGGTTCACTCCCATCACTACCCACTGCCTTTGGCACTCTTGACTCGTTTTGCTCTTCTGCAAATACTGCTGCTGCCACAAATGCTATTAACACACATGTTGGTTTTGAACCAAATGTGAAACTTGCTGGTGAAGGTACTTCTGATCAGAGGCCTTTCAAAAGAACCAAAATGGAAAAGGATGTGTCCAAAACAAAGAAAAATGTTGAAAGAATTCTTGATGGAATGACAATTCAAAACAACATGCTCATGCATCTTATGATCGAGCATCAAACCTTAAGGAATTGGTTGATTGCAAATGTTTGCCCTGCCATGAATATTCCTCCACCACCACTCAATCCTCCTCCACATATCCCAGAATTTCCACCACCACATGATGATGCTACCTCTTCTGGTGACTCCAGCCCTACCGTGCCCAAGTAATCACCCTTTTTAATGCTGCCAAAAGGGGGAGAATGTTCTGAGAGTAATTTAGGGGGAGTACTAGTCTTTTGAAAAATGTTGCTGGTTTATTTTACTTTTGCTTGCTGTTTGTTTGATTAATGCTTATCTCCTAGTTAGAAAAACTAGATAATTTGGGAAGTTCTTTTTGGTTAATAGGAACTTCTCTTGCTATGTTTGATATTCTAAACTAGGCTTTAATTTCCTTTGAGTCTTTTTGTATTAATCATGTTCCTTAAACCGTGTCTGGATTCTCACTTGATGAGCCTTATGATTAATGAAATGATGTTTGACTCAATTATGTAAATTCTCAATTCTTTAACTTTTAAATTTTGAATGCTTGAATTGAGGGGGAGTTTTGACAAGATAAATCAAAAACTTTTTCAAAATCCTGTACTAAATTTACTTAAATCAGAATTACTTTAAAACATAATTCAAGAAGTTTGTCATCATCAAAAAGGGGGAGATTGTTGAGGCAAAATCCCAATTTGATGTTTTAAAGATTACAAACATCTTAATTATATTTTAAGAGAAATTCTGATCATATTGTTATCTAACAAGTGCTCTTGAGTGTTTTAATCAAGCCAGGATTAATCAAGCTTTTCATATTATTATTTAATCAATTTCGTTTAAAGAACAAAAGCTGCAAGAATGTTCCAAGAACATCCTCTGTGTTTCGCTCAAGAACAAGCTTCAAAGACAAAGCACTTATTTTTCTAAGTCAACTATGTTCAAGACAAATGAACACTTTTCTCTTGGTATTAACTCACAAGATCACAACAGAATTCATGACAAATAAGGCAAGGAATATTTGAAATGAAATGTGTGACTTTCCCTTTTGGACAAGTTTTAAAGAACAAGCATGTGCTCTTGGTTTTTAATGCAAGACAAAGAATTTATGCTGTCCATTACCATTGAAGACAGGAGATTCATAGACCTATGTGGTTGTGCCAACTCATTTGCAACTAAAAGATAGCATGTCCTTTTGTTGAGTATTTTATGAACATTCTCCCATGTTCATGATCACTTTTATGACAAGAAGTACCATACAAGGACAACATGAATAGTGTTTCAAGGACTATACAGCTGTGTTTCTGATACCTCACAGCTATCTATCAAGATAAGGATCAAGCTTCTTTGAAGAATCAAAGTTCATCTACGCCCAGAATGGAGAACGTTCTCAGAACGTTATAGAAGAATGATATTCTTGTCAAGTCTACTATCTAGCTCAAGAACAGCTGGATAAATGCATGCCTAAAGATGTCTAACGGCAACCCTTGGAGAATGTAGTGTAAAGGACACTTTACAGCTCACTGCAAGCTCATTTCCACGCTCCTTTGAAAGAATCATAAGGATCCGGCTCAAGAACATTCTCAGATCATTCTTTCAGTTTGAATATCTTTCAACAACAACTAATGAGCTGTCATTTTTGAACAAGTATCCGTTACAAACGGACATATTTCGTCACCAAGCTTCAAGTACAAGCCTCTGCTATAAATAGAGCCCTTTGGTGACCTTTGAAGAACACGAGCTTTCACTACAATTTGATCATCACTTGTTTCTATCATACAAGCAATCTTAAAGCTCTTTTTTGATCTCTTTCACTCCAGATCTGTAATTCAATACTAGGATTAGTATATACACTGAGTGTTTGAGAGTTTCTACTTTTCTCTAAGCTTCTCACGTGGTGAGTTTTGTAAAAGCTTAGAACAAATCTATCATCTTTGTAAAAGATTTACTCAAGTCAATAGGGCTGTATTGTTTGAGTGGTATACCCTTACTAGCCTGGAGGGCTGGGGTATCTTTAAGCTTGTAGGGCTTAAAGGATTTTATTGATCTTGGGTATAAGATCAAAGGAAGAAATTGTAACTTGAGATCGGTAGCATCTTATAGTGGAAAAACTCACTGGAGCGTGAGGACTGGACGTAACCCATTGTTAAAGGGGTGAACCAGTATAAAACTGCTTGTGTATTTTTCTCTCTTCCTTACTCTCTTTAAAATTGTGCACACAGATCACACACATCACTTGTCTTTTAATTTACTTTATCTCTTGAGATTGATCCGAGAACGTTCTCTAGTTTATTTACATATAACTAACCACGTTCTGAGAACGTTCTAACGTTTGTTCTTCCATAGTGTTTCTCTATTAATTTTTAATAGGTAATTTTTAAAGGTTCACAATTCAAACCCCCCCCTTTCTTGTGAAAAACTTTGCTACTTCAGATATATAATCAAAGTAAATACTTCGTTGTTTTATAAAAGAAATGCAAATTTATAATGTAATATAAAAAAACTTCATTATACTTCAAAAAAAAAAAAACTTCATTAATTATAGAATCTTGCAATGAGATACAATGCTACACATTTCTAAAAATTTCATGGTAAACCACATTTGAAGTGGTATTTGTAAAGTTGCCGTCATCGTCAAGCAACAAAATCTTTAGTGACTCTAGATATACAACATTGACCATATAAAAATACTGATTGTGGCAAATATCTCTACTAATACTGATTGGAACACAGCTCCAAAATTATTTAGGTGAGTAGTTATGGTGGATTCTCTCAATTTGAAAAGTAAATTGAGGAGATAATGTTTGTATATAAACTATTGGATCAAAAATATGTGTTAATATTTTAATAATAAAAAAATGAAGAAAAGTTGATCAATGGTTGAAATGTATAAATTGAGAGAAATTGAGGAAACCAAATTGAGAGGATCCTTTCTCGTTATGGTAATAGGTAGTAAAAGTCAGGAGGGTGGTTAAGAATTGATGTAATAAGTTTTTTAATGTAAGATTAAGATTAATGATTTAATAAGGAATGGATATATAATAAAAATTTTGAACACAAAATTTAATTGGTCTACAATTTTTCTACGCATTGTAAACTTTAATTTGCAATAGAAATCTGTATGCAATAACCAAAGAGATATCTTCTTTGTTATGATAAAAGAAGTGATATACTAAAGGTTTTAAATTTATGCAAAAGCAAAACAATACATTTACATATACTTGCAACTCTTCAAAGTTGGTAAAAAGTATACACATGGATAGAAAAGTTAGGATTTTATAACGTATCAAAAGCATGTTTCATTTCAAATTCATTCTTCCAATCCGTTGAGATTGATCTTCATTAAATGTTGTTCTTTTGCATTGTTTTTCACTGTCATGTCAAGAAGTTTCTTCTATCTAGAATTGAGTTTTGTCTGACACATGTTCAGAATAGTAACCTTAAATCACAAATTGTAGGGAATTCTATCAATCAGATGCGTAGTTACCTATAATTATATATCACCTAAAAATACACAAATGAGAAGAAAAAAAATTATCAAATCCACCATTGCCAATGAAATGAGAAAAGGCAATTAAATTTAAAGTGAAAATCATGTCAAACATGTTTAAATAACAATATGGTCAAATTAGTAGAAATGCAGCTATAGCATTAATATCATGCTCATTTGGAAATGAAACTATTACGAACGAGTTCAATGGATTCTAGGATAATTGAGAATAGAACGCATAGTTATTGTTAAACATATAAAGAAACATTAGTTATTAAGAAGAATATATAGCCAACTGTGAATTGAGAATATTTTATAGCATTTTTTATAGACTTTAGATGTATAAACAGAATGTTATTTTCATTCCATATATGCAAGCAATATCAAATCTTTATAAATCATGATAAAGGACGTACTGGATGATCCAAAACCTGTAGAACAGGGTGGTTGATGTTGATTAGTGCAGCTATACAGTATCGATCGTATGCTGCCATCTTGTTGGATCAGTGCAGCTAGTCTTCTCAAATACAACTAATTCCTCTCAGAAGATATATAATCCAACAATCACACAACCCGGAAAATAAGATGTGAGCATCCATCCAAAAGAGTTTGTAGCTGCTTCAGGTCAGGTACTGCAACTAAGAGAAGGTTGCATCAAAATTATCTACTGATATAAACATATATAGCAAGAATAAATTGTCCATATTCTAGCTAATGATATTAGTTACACAATTTGAATTTGGCTAATGTCAATTAACTAAAACCAAAAAACAGTACCTTCATTTAGTGAGATTGTGACATTATATAAGTAACAAAAAGTAACAATAAACATAAACATATTGCTAAATTATAAACCACAACAAAAAGTAACAAACCAAACCTTTTTCTACTAAAATGGAGACGATGAAGCTGAGTTCTTTGGCTGCAGAAGAAGAACACAAATCTGGAAAGTGAGTGTTGAATGGAAAAAGAAGAAGAACGTAACACATGAAAGTGGAGAGAAAGAGAAATCGGAAATACACTACATTGGAATGTGAAAAGATGAAATTGGAACACAGCTGGAATAGAAATTGATTGGAGAGTGTATGAGGCACAATTATTTATGGAGTAAAATGGCAAATACCCCCTCAAATTTTAAAATTTATCAAATATCCTTCTGAAATTTCAAAATAGGCAAATTAAATATCTCTCTGAAATTAGCAAAAACCCCTCTGAAATTTCGAAATGTCAATCAAATACCCCTCGAAATAGGCAAATAGCCCCCTGGAATTTCAAAATGTCAATCAAATACCCCCTGTCAGGGGTATTTGATTGACATTTCAAAATTTTAGGGGGTATTTGCCTATTTTAAAATTTCAAGGGAGTATTTGACGAATTTTGAAATTTCAAGAGAGCATTTGTTATTTCACTCATTATTTATGTGTGTAGTTATGGAAATAGACACGAGAGTGGTTAAGGGTATTAATCTATTATTATATTATGGGTCATGTTAACTTGTGCCCTTAGGGCACATGATAAGGATCTATAGTAATTGTAATTTCCATTTCTTTTGAGAAATGGAGAGGATCTCAACTCTTCTTCGAACTATTATTTTGGAATGTAATTAATATGTAATCAATAAAATGGTTTGACTTTATTTCAGACAATTTGTTGTAAGTACTCCCTCCGTCCCATTTTAAATGACTTAGTTGACCATTTCACATACTTTAAGAAAAGAGTATAAATAAAAGAGAGAGAGTTGTATATTTACCAAACTATCCTTATTATTAGTGAAACTTTTGAGATGCTTATGGTTACTTAAATGGAAACGTGTGTACTGTAGCAGACTTGCAAGAGTATAATGGAAACGTGTAGCAGGCTAGCAGCCGTGTTTGTGTTTCTAAAGAAAAGGCTATTGGCAATTTTTTTTACTTTTCAACTGGTTGCATACATGTAGCAGCCGTGTGTGTGCACCCATTAATACTATTGGCTATTTTTTCTAGTTTTGAATGGAAGCTCTTAATCATGATTGTTGTGCATTGGACTATACAAATTTCAGCTACTACTATTAAACTAGTCAGTTTTTAAAAAGTTCTAAAGGGTAAAATTGGAAAAAATAACTTTAAAAGATGTGTAGGTCATTTATTTTGGGACAAATTTTTTTCAAAAAGAGGTCATTTAAAATGGGACGGAGGGAGTATTATTTAAGAGACGTTTTTCAGGTTGATTTGCATCACATTTGGGAGGTATGTCTCTCTGTTCTCTTTTTTTCTTTCTTTCACATTTACTAATTTACTAATTTTCATCATATTTTAAAGTTGTCTTTCATCACAAATTTTAGGTATGTCTCTTTGTTCTCCATTTTTTACTTCACATTCACTTTCGTCAATCTTCATTGTTTTATATTGTTCCCTCTCCTATATAATTTACATTTTTCTGCTATATTATCCGATCAAAAAATAACAGTGATTTGTTTTTTGCTACTTCTCTACTAGATCAAAGAAAATAATAGTGATTTAAAAAACATCATGAAGATTTGAAGATGTTACATATATTTATTTGTTGATATAAGCTTTGAATTTAAATGATATTTTTTTTGTACATAATTTAAATGATATATTTATGGTTAATCATAATCGTACTAATTGAGATATAATTTTTTATTTACAGGTAAGATTGATACTATTCATTACGCAAATTACGATTAATAAGCATCAACTGTTGTTATATTTACAATTTTTTATTTTACAGTCTTTTTTTTAATTGGTATTGTATGTTTTTTTGGTTGGTCTATTGCGCTTTTATAATTGTAGTGTATTGAAATTTCATAAATAATTTCATATAATTTGAAATTAGTGCTTCAGTGGAAAGTAATTTGATATTTTAATTCACAAGTAAAAGTTTTTGTATACCGTCTATGTGTTATGCTATGATGCCTAGGTACGGGTACGGTACCGGTATCCGGTACCGGTACTGATACGGGGTACGGCATTTTTAGAAAAATCAAGGTACGGATACGTCTGTAAATATTTTTTTTAATATAATTATATAAATAAAATAATAGAAGAATATTGTTAAAACAAATAATTAAACATAAAAAATATCAAATAAGTAATTCAAATTATTCAAAAACATCAAAACATCAAGATTTGTATGAATAGAATTTGTAACAGCCCGGCGACCAGCCACACAGATGCTGAAGCCCCGCTGCTCGTTACCAGCTTAATCACTACCCCCCTTGTAGTGTTTTTGCCTCCCGTGGGATTCGAACCTAGTACCTTGGGGATAAGTACTAGTCCATGCAATCACCACTACCAATTGAGCTAGTAGCTCAATTGGTAGTGGTGATTGCATGGACTAGTACTTATCCCCAAGGTACTAGGTTCGAATCCCACGGGAGGCAAAAACACTACAAGGGGGGTAGTGATTAAGCTGGTAACGAGCAGCGGGGCTTCAGCATCTGTGTGGCTGGTCGCCGGGCTGTTACATTAAAAGGCGCCTTTTTCTGTAACAGCCCTGGACCCCACCTCTCTGGTGGTCCCAGGCCTGGGTCACCCCCATAACTGTTACTTCACGGCCTTCTCCACCCCCCTTGTGGAGTTTTTGCCCTCGTGGTGAATCGAACCATGTACCTGGAGCATAAGTACATGTTCAATGCATTCACCACTACCAATTGAGCTACTAGCTCAATTGGTAGTAGTGATTGCATTGAACATGTATTTATCCCCAGGGTGCATGGTTCGAATCACTACGGAGGCAAAAACACTACAAGGGGGGTAGTGATTAAGCTGGTAACGAGCAGCGGGGCTTCAGCATCTGTGTGGCTGGTCGCCGGGCTGTTACATTAAAAGGCGCCTTTTAATGTAACAGCCCGGCGACCAGCCACACAGATGCTGAAGCCCCGCTGCTCGTTACCAGCTTAATCACTACCCCCTTGTAGTGTTTTTGCCTCCGTAGTGATTCGAACCATGCACCCTGGGGATAAATACATGTTCAATGCAATCACTACTACCAATTGAGCTACTAGCTCAATTGGTAGTAGTGATTGCATTGAACATGTATTTATCCCCAGGGTGCATGGTTCGAATCACTACGGAGGCAAAAACACTACAAGGGGGGTAGTGATTAAGCTGGTAACGAGCAGCGGGGCTTCAGCATCTGTGTGGCTGGTCGCCGGGCTGTTACACCACCTCTCTGGTGGTCCCAGGCCTGGGTCACCCCCATAACTGTTACTCACGGCCTTCTCCACCCCCCTTGTGGAGTTTTTGCCCTCGTGGTGAATCGAACCATGTACCTGGAGCATAAGTACATGTTCAATGCATTCACCACTACCAATTGATCGCCGGGCTGTTACAGAATTCGATTGAGCCTATTTCTTTCCAATAAACTAGTGAATAAATTCAACTACTACTTTATTATTGCTTATCAGTAAAGCTGCTACTTTTATATTAAACAAATAAAACCATAAATCTTCCTGTAAACAAAAAAATGAATAAAAGAAAAGAAAAAAAAATTGTATTTTTTTGGATTCGTGTACCACAGGAGTACCACGCGCGTACCATAGGAGTACCATGCGTGTACCCATTGCAAAATAAAAAATAAAAAAATAGGTACGTCATCGGTGCGTACCCAAGGAGTACCATACGCGTACCGGTACCCGGTACCGGTACTTTCCCAAAAATGGAGTACCCATACATCATAGGTGTTATGCTTCCAACAACAGTTTCTAATTAACTTCAATGAAAAAGGATCAAACTTAGTTATTATTTACGGGTAAAATTCTATAATGATATTCATGTATAGTTTTAATTGGAAACTTTTCTCACAAGAATTATTCAATTTGTGCCAAAAAGTATCAAGAGTGGGTTTAATTAACAAAATATCATAGTTTTCTTTTCTTACAAAAGAAAAAGATTAAAATTAGTCGCACTTTAAACTTAAAAATTAATTTGACATCAAATCTCATTCCTCTATTTTATTTGATCAAGAGGCCTAAAATCAGTTTTAACAAAATTAAATATTTTCATATTTGTCTCATAATCTTTCCTTATATATAGGAGATTTTTCTTCATAACTGAAGAGAGTCATAAATTCATAATCTCCGGTATTTATTCATACCACGATGTCAATCAATTTTTTTCCTCAATGAAATCAATTCAAAACAAAAGGGATCCAATTTAGCATAAGTCTTCTGGCTCGGGCTAGGGTGAGAGACCCTATCATATCTCTCACCCATGAGCAACTAATAAGAGTCTTTGGATTAAAGGGTTTATGGATTTTATGGTAAGCTTTCTGTATCAGATTTTTTTCCCTTTTATCTCCTTGAAATTTTTTTACCGTTTAATAATAAGTGACTCAATATAAAAATATTTTGCTCCAAAATAAATAATCTTTTTTATTTTTAATACAATAATAATTACTTTTTAAAATTTGTACTTTCTAATTTTTTCAAAAAAAAAATTATACTCTCTAACTAATATTATTTTCATCACTCTTAAATAAATATTTTTAATTTTCTCTTATGATAATAATGAATGCGGAAGAACCTTTTACAAAAAAATCGAGGAAGAAGCTAAAAAATTAGCACGCATGGGAATTCAAGATATTAACACATGGGTATATATCTTTGTACAATGTAGATAAATAAGACAAAATGCTATTTAGTAAGATTTTTTTTGGAGATATAAGAATTTTATAAGGTAACATTTAATACTTACAAATTAAACCCCATTCTATCTTTCATGTATGGTAATTAGTATAAAAAAAATGGTATTAACCCTTGGTTCTCAGGGGAAGAGGCCTCGATAATTAAGAATTCGGTCAGAAGATAAGTAAAATTTGATAAATACATTTTTACTAGAAATCAAACTCAGTTAGCCAATTTTTGATTGAATAAATTTTCTATTTTTAAGAATTATTTTTCTTGCGTAAATATTTTTTACTAAATAGCAATGCTCGTAAGCAAATCTTTTCTTTTGGGTAAATTCTTAAGTACATGGGATTTGGTTGGGTACCAATATCCTCTGAGTGATGATTGACGTTGAATTTTATAGGGAGGGCCACAATTTGATTTCCCACAATTGTTATCGGAAGGGAGTTAAAACCACTTAAAGTCACAACTGAATCTATGGTGCCTAGGTGCGGATACGGTACCAGTACCGGTACTGGTACGGGGTACGACATTTTTTGAAAAACTAAAGTACGGGTACGTTTGTATAATTTTTTTTAATATAATTATATAAATAAAATAATAGAACTATATTGTTAAAACAAATAATGAAACATAAAAAATACCACACAAGTAATTCAAATTATTCAAAAACATCAAAATATCAAATTAAAAAGCAATTAGCTAAAAAAAAAGTCAAATTGTTTCCCTCTCCATCGTCATTAAAAAAAGCGGTGTCTAGTTCAGGTTCTTCGCGAGAAAGACTTGCAACTTCAATAATATCAGGTACATCAAATATATTTCATTTATCTCTACCAATATCACATATTTTTGTTGCTCCTTCATTATAAGTATTACTATTTCATTTTCTCGAGAGGAGATGAAGAATTGTTCGAATAAAATTAGGTTGAGTGAATAAATAGAGCTACTACTTGTTATTGCTTATTATTAGAGCTGCTACTTTTATATTATAAACAAATAAAAAATATAAATCTTCTTATAAAAAAAAAGCGAATAAAAACACAGGAAAAATTGATTTTTTTAGGATTCGTGTACCACAGAAGTACCACACGAGTACCCGTTGCAACAAAAATAAAAATTAAAATAAGTACGTCATCGGTGTGTACCCAAAAAATATCATACGCGTACTGGTACCCAATACCGGTACTCTCTATAAAATGGAGTACCCATGCTTCATAGCATCTGATTGTCGAATCAAATTAGACGATCCGACGAATCACGTACGACAATGAAAAACAAAAAAAAAGCCTCGCAAAAAAAAAAACATTAAATTTATAACATTTAAAATACCGGAAGATAAGATGTGAGAGGGGCATGGACAAAGATAAAATGTGATACATATATCTTATAATTTTATCAATAAACGGTTAGGATTGAATATTTAAATGATGCACCGTGGGCTATATGAAGAGCTTGCCCACGGTAGAAGGCGCCAAGTCTTCTAGCATATTTTTTTATGGAGCTTTTTACTATCACATGAAATATTTAATGGACTTTCGATCCTTAGACAATATACTATCACTTGGAATTTTTTATTGAGTTTCAATCTTTTAAACTATGTATCCATGGCGTAGTTATTATGCATGAATGTATGACCATAAACAATATTATTTCTCTCTTTAGTAGAGTGATAGAGAGAGACAAATCTTCTATTTAAGGAAAGATTGTTAGAAAAATCTAAAAATATTTAATTTTATCAAAATTATTGTAGGCCTTTAGACACATGGGTCATGTAATATGTAATTAGTATTTATCGGAGAATTTAATTTTTTATTTTTTTCTGATGGAAAGAGACTTATAGCATTTCATTATTAACTATCTGACGAATACATATGAGTACATCAATAAAGAGGTGGAAACTAGCTATAGATGTGGCCACCCTTGCTAAGACATGAGCAACCTCATTGGCTTGTCTCCTAATAAACTCGATACGAGAATTTTTAAAATGAGTGTTATAGACACGTACACAATCCTTAATAATATCTCCAAGCTCAGACGCGTTAGGATGCTTACTGTGGAAACTAGTGACAACATTTTTTGAATCAAGTTCGAAATCAACATTTTCCAGCTGCAAGTCATGGACCCAATTGAGGGCACTAAGTAAGCCAAGAGCTTCTCCTATATCGACATCAGTAATTGGCGATAGCCATTCTGTTTTGGCCAAAACAAACCTTCCTTGATCATCCCGGATGCACATACCTATTCCAACTTTATTCTGCTGTTTGGAGAAAGATGCATCTATATATATTGCATTTGTATCGACCAATTGGAGGTTTTGACCAACGAACTGTACTATTATGTTGTCGTTGATGGGAATACGGCTTTTTGTGATTCTGCGCACCTTTCCAATCTGTCAGCAAGTTGATAGCGCGTGCACTTACATGTTGAAACGGTTCAACCTTATCTCTCCAAACCTTGTCATTTCTTTGTTGCCAGATACTCCATAACAAAGCCATGAAGAGTGACACTTGGTCTGAATTGAAAACCTGTAGCACAGAGAAGATAATGTCTGCAAAATTATTATGATGCAAGTGGGTTTGCAAAGTTATTGAAAACCTGTAGCACGGAGAATTTAATTTATATATCGTGTAAAGTTATTTTACATGTATCGAATAAAAAATTGACACATCATGTAATGTATTTTAAAACACATGACGTGTCACATTAATTAAATGATATGGTAACACATTATTAGAGGATCATAGCTCGATCTCCGCAACTGTTATCGGAGGGGCTGAAACCACTTAATATCAGAACTAACCTCCGAACTAGATTAAATTGGTGGTGAAAACAAAAAAAAAAACTATATTCATATAATACGGAATCTATTTATTTTTGTAATCTATATTGTATTTTATTTTTGTACTCATGTTAATACGAAGACTTTTTTTTTTGTTTTTACGAGATTTACATATTTTGTTTTGATATAATACGAGATCTATTTGTGTTTGTAATCTATATTGTATTTTATATTTTTACTCATGTTAATACGAAGACTTTTTTTTTGTTTCTACGAGATTTATATATTTTGTTTTGATATAATACGGGTTCTATTTGTTTTTGTAATCTATATTGTATTTTATATTTTTACTCATGTTAATACGAAGACTTTTTTTTTTGTTTTTACGAGATATATATATATATATATATATATATATATATATATATATATATATTGTGAAGAGATTTATATATTTTGTTTCATATAAGACCATGTATAATGGTTCAACACCCTCAACACCAACTTTTTCAATTCCAAACACTCCACATCATTTTCTTTTTCTTCCACCTAATTATTCAACACTCATTCAACTTTTACCCTTTCCAATAGTTTTTCATTCAACACTCTATCCCACCACTTTTTATTTCATATTCTTACTTAATTTTTTATTTTTATTTTTATAATTACATAAAATGGTTATTCTAACCTGTGCAAAATTGTATAGGATAAGGAACAATTAATGCACTTTTATGAGTAATTAATATACCACTTTTTATGGCTTTTTTTTTTTTTTTTAATTTTATTAATTAACAAATTCTCTCTCTTCACTACACCGGCACCGAAACTCTCTTTCTGTATCTCTATATTTTTCACCGTCTAAGGCTTTGAGAAAGAGGGGGGAGATGCACGATCCATTTCTAGATCCATATCAAAGATTCATAGCAAACAATTTCTAGATCCACCATTTCTTTGATTATCACTGAAAACATTTCTAGATCCACCATTTCTTTGATTATCACTGAAAACATTTCTAGATCCACCATTTTTGGATTCATCATTTCTATATTCATAGTAAACCATATGATTCCTTTATTTTTTTTATTTTTGAATTTAATTTGTGGTTGCATATTTATCTTTGTTGATGCAAAAATTTCATGTTGCAGATTTCTATCTATTGAAGAAAATGTATTGTTTTCTTTGATCTTGTTGTTTGCATATTAGATCCTCTTTTGTGTTTTTGTTGCAAATTTTGTATCAAGAGGGATGAAGAAAATATGACGGTGAGCTTGAAATGGTGGTGGTGGCCGGCGAGCGAGATGAAGGTGGCGGTGGTGGTCGCCGGTGATGGATGTGTAGGTTGAGGTGCCTGTGATGTTGCAATGAAGAAGTGATAAAGAAGAGAAAGAGTCAAACATGTAGTTAACAGAGGAGAGAGGGAAAAAAAGGACCAATAACTCAGGCATTAAATGTTCCTTATCTTGTGCAAGTATGCACAGGTTAGACAAATTCTACATAAAATTATCGATTAAAATTAAATTAAAATAATAAACAATTAACAATTTATTTTTTAGTTTTTTTTAATAAAAATAAAATTTATTTAAATAAAGTATTAGATACGATACAAATCATCTTAACTTAATTTAAAATACAACACACAAGTCAGTGGCGACTCTAGGAATTTTAGAGAGTCTGGGCAAAATTTTGAAGGAAATTTTATCAACTCAACTTCTCAATACAGTAATATTCAAACCCTATTTTCAATATTTAATTTTGGAGGAAATTTTTAAACAAGAAACAATAAGAAAGAGTACAGCCATGTTTCCAATATAATTAAGGCTCAAATAAATAAGAGGCTACACAAACCAGAAAAAACCAGCAAAACACGAGTCAAATAAAAGGGATATACTCTTTATGAGTTACATAACAAACAAAGATACTCTTTAGTCTATAAGATACTCTGATATAATAGTAATAACAAAGATTACTATAACTTCTCTCCCAGATCTAAATCCAAGTATAACATAATCATACTAATACTAATAATTTTCTGATACTATAATTTCTAGACAAAGATTAAAAGTCCAAAATAACATCAAATCATCGAACAGAGATTCTAGATTGAGAAGGTTTTGGGTTTTTTTTTTTTGAAAGCAAAATTATTAAACCACAACCCAGGCACAAAAAGGACCAAGGGGGGAAAGAACAAACAAAATACAAGGCAGGCTAAAGAATTCCAAAACGCAGGAAAACCAAAGCCCCCAAAAGAAAAAACAGCACTAAAAAAACAAGGCAAACAACAGGCCTAGCAAACACCGATTCCACTAAAACAAAACACCTAAAAAACAACACCCAAAGCAAGCAACTAGCAGCAGCAAGAAAAGGACTGTAGCCGCACCAGAAAAACCACCGGAATAGAGACAAACCTGTGTGAGGCTGCGAGAGGGAGAGAGAGAGAGTGAGAGCGGTGGTCTGGCGGATTTGAGAGCTGCCGGGAGATTGAGCGGCAAGGGAGAGAGAGATCGAGAGCAGTAGAGAGAAGAGAAAGAGATTACGCGGTGCCCTTCCTTCCTTTTCTTTTTTCTGTTTTCCTTTATTAAAAAAAAAAAAAAAAAAATTGGGTGGGCTGCCCGGGCAAGTGCCCAGGCAAGCCGGGCGGTGGAATCGCCCCTGACACAAGTAACGTAATTAGTACAATGCAAATAAATTAAAATGCAATACATCACACAAGTAACGTAATTAGTAGAAACACTTATTTAAAGACACTAATAAAAGACACTTAACTTCAAAATAAACATTAATAGAAAGATAATAATATTAAGATTAAGATAGTAAAAAATTAGATTTTTTTTTCTGTGTCTAAATCAAATGAACCAAGTCTCTATTTATAGACAAAATAAAATCATGAATTTTGGTATAAAAATAAAAAAATGAAAAATGAATTTGCAATAAAGTAATCGAGTTTAAAATATTAAGTAGATAAAAATCTGGTCAGCCAACCGCAGACTGCCACATGTCAGTTTCAACATTGTTGAATTCATTCATCACTTATCTCATCCAACTCACTTTCAACTACTTTAAACACCCCATTGGAGCATTTTTTCTTTGTTTAGATCAATTTCAACATGACCAATGTACATGGTCTGATACGGGATCTATTTATTTTTGTAATCTATATTGTATTTTATATTTGTACTCATATTAATATTTTTGTTTATATGAGATCTATATATTTTTACTCATATACCAAATATGGAGACCTATTTTTTTTTATAATTTGTACGAGAACTTATATTCTTATTAATATATACTAGCGGTCAGACAGGACGCGTTCCGCGTCTGTCTGTGTCCATTATGCAAATTAATGTTAAAAAAAAGCTTATGTTTTGGTGAGTTTGTTAATAAAAAATAATATAATTAAGGGTATTGTTGGTATTATGAAAATTCACACAAAAAATAAATGGTCATAATTGGTATTTTTAAGTGAAGGGCAAAATTGGTATTATAAAAAGTCCATACCAAGAAAAAGTTGTATCCTCTTTATATTATTAATATATATTAATATATTAATATGAAGACCCACATTTTTTTTAAATCTTTTTACCAAATCTATATTTTGAAACGGTAGTTATATTTCTACTCATAAATTAATACGAAAGTTTTTTTTTTTAATTTCTACTATGTGGCCTATGTTTCAACTCTTACATCAATACAGAAGTCTCTTTTTCATTGTAATTTCTACGGGAACATATATTTCTACTTATGCATTAATACAAATGCCTTTTTTTTGTAATTTCTACTTAAATCAATATTTTCACTCATATATTAATACGAAGACCTATTTATTTTTATTTTTAGTTTTTAATTTGACGGGAAACTGCTTAAATATTAATACTGGAATCATTTTTTTTTTGTTATTTATATTGTAGTCTATATTTCTACACATACAAATTTTTTTTGTAATTCATATCCACCTCAAAGCCTTTTTACGAAACCTCAAAGTATCTTCCATATATTTCATAGAGAAATTATTTTTCATCAACTTTATAGTTCTTTTAGTGGAGAATAATAGAAACAACTATGATACATTTTTTATTTGATTAAAAAAAACACAAACTATAGGAATCTTCCATAAGGGAATCTATGACACTATACATAAATTTTACAGTTAGTTTTTATCACAGGATGTTATTTTAATTATTAAATTATTATTTAAGATTGTAAATATGTATGTGGTTGTTATTAATTATCTTCCCTTGGCAATTAAAATTAAAAAAAAATCAGTTTAAATTAAAATATATTAAAGTATATTATTTATAAGTCAATAAATCTACAATCACATTTTTACCCGTGGATACTAGTTACTCTGTTATAAGCAGATCACCGCCTCTGTCATTGGAAAATTAAGAAAAGCACTTGCATTTATTATGGACTAAGCTATGATTCCCGCCCAAGCAAAAAGCTAATTAGGGATTAGTAAGTTAATTGTATGTAGCATGTTATGTGTATTGTAGATAAGTAAGATAAGATATATTCTGATTCGGGGTATTGGAGTTTGAAATGTTGCTAAGAAATTTCTAATTTTTATAAATCTTGTCAAAAATTATAATGTTCTTCCACTTTTATCCTTCATATAACATTTACTTTCCATTTCTCTCTCATTGTAACTTCTCATTTCTCTCTCATTGTAAATGCTGATTACTCAAAGCCACTAGAATTGATCTAGTGGTGAGGGGTTTGAGTAGCATGCATGAGGTCTTGAGTTCAATCCTCTGCTCCGTTGTAAACAAAAAAAAATACTGATTACTCTTCCAAGAGAAGAGCAATTTAGGAAGATCAACAATAATTATACATTGATATTGTTAAACGACTTACATTTTGATACAAATTTTTTGTCAAAAACGACTTACAATTTGGTAATGAGGGAGTCCTAGAGATGCTAGTAATTGTCTTCACCAATTTCATCGCCTATATAAACATGCACTAGCTAAAAGGATGAATATGACTTCAAAATAAATCCTCCCCCGGCCTTAATTATAAGCAAATTTTCACTTTCTAGATTCATTGCAAAAGTAATGTATCTGATCTATAATTAAGGCTATATACATTAGTTGTTTAATGAATCTAAAAAGTGGAAATTTGCTTATAAATAAGGCCGGAGGGAGGACCATGAACGTTTTTATTGCTTTTAATATATTGGAACAAAGGTGAAGTAAAGTGGCAATTCTACAAATTCATCAAACTCTACGATCTACATTTGAGGACCCAAAAATGAAATGTTACAAGTCTACATTTGCATACTCCGTAGTTAATGAAATAGAAAGAACACGGTTAAGAATCTCAGACAAAAAACATAACCAATAAAACAACAAATCAGTGTCCATGTCAATTTATCTTCATGGACTCATCAAAGAAAAATTAAAATAATGAAAAAGAAAATTATGAACCATTGATGAGAGCTGGAAAATAAATAATAAAAATTTGATAAAACATGTCTATAACCTTAGCTTCAGGTCTTCCGGCACCTCAACAAAAACCAAGCCACAAAAAACTCTCCCTTTCATCTGCTAAAACAGCAGTCCCCAAAGTCCCAACACCATTTGTAGTATAGACACAGGATAAGGCGCAATATACCAAGACTCCATCTCCAAGACATCACCTCAATATCATTTGTGAATAGGCACAGCCAGGTGCTCTTATTTTACGACGGTATGTACAATTGCTTCCATTACTGACCAGAACGACACCAAATTCTCCGCCCAATCTATCCAATGTTTATTCTTGAGCAAGCTTTGAACAGGACTAGAGGATTAATGGCCTACCTGGCTTGAGTCTGGAGAGGGAGAAGCATTGGTTTACTGATCTCTTTCAGGGCATTCTTAGTGGATGTAGGATTTTAGTCGAAAGCCACTGACAGTCCTTACAATTCGTAACCTTTTTATTAAATACAACATAGCTTTTCATCTTCCATAACAGCCACTGACAGAGTATGCCAAATCAATCTAAACCCCTTGCAAACTTTCTTATTACTAGCTTCCCCATTCAAGCGATCAAACAATGAACAAAGATATGGCTGATTTCTCATATCAACCTCATGTTAAACAACTCACTACATGAAAAGAATTAAACTTTAGAGTCATTAATGTTTTATCAAAATTCAAAGATAAGATGAAAACCGAAGTCCAAGTTTGATGATAATTATGTCAATCTATATTACCAAGCAAATAATTCTCAACACTTATAATAATATAAAGTATAAAAGAGAGTTTGTCCAATAATAATATAAAGTATAAACTGAGTTCATGAAGTGCAAGTTCCACTAAATTTAATTTCTCTTAAAATAAAAGGAAAAACAACAAGGATTTATTGAAACTTAATAGCACAACTTCCCATGCCTACAAGTTGGTTCTCGAGATCTGCCATTTTGTTCGACTCAAGTGGTAAATAAGAAGAATGAGTTATCTGGATCTCCTCTAAAAGCCTTGCATTTCCTAAAAGAAACTTTGCGAATTCGATTTCATATTCATGAAAATTTGTAATGTGAAGGATCTTGAGAGAAGACTTGAAACAAGGAGGCACTTGATTTAATGCATATTCATGGTCCCTTGAGAAATTTGACAAGCCCTAAATAAGAATGAATTAACAAGTTAATGTATGGAAATAATATAATTGTTTTTAAAATTGAAATAAGGCAGATTATGCAGAATATAAAGTGTACCAGAGGTATAATGAGAACTTCTAGTTTAGGACACCTTAGGAGGAATTCCAATATTAATTTTCTTTTAGGGATAGTGGCAATGTTCAACTCCAAACAAAGATGTGTCAAATTATGGAACTCGGGAAGGAGATGGGGATGATCAGACTTGTAGAGAGGAATCTATAAAATGAAACAAAATCAAAAATATGAATGAGAAAAAAGATGAATGAGAAAAAAGGTTAGGTATAGGTAATACATACCCGAAAAAAATCATATGTTACTGTGAGAGATTTAACATTGGCAAGTCCACTCAGTAGCAGAAGTGAACAAGGAGAAACATGTTGATTATGATTAATACGTTGTGAATTGTTCATGGCAAAAGCAATATATGCATCAAGTATGGAGGTCGGGGGGTTAACAATTCGAAATTGTATGGTCGGAATACTCGTGCAGGATAAAGATAAAAGATTGATGGCCTCAATCTCGACTAAATAATTGGAGAAATCATGAGTATTTAAGCAAAAACGGTCAATACAGATGGTCAATTTCCTCAATGTGGAAATAGCAATAGTGATCTTGTTTATGTAGAACAAATAACAATAATACAAAGACAAGTCTTGTAGGAGAGGGCACCTAGATAAAAATTGTTCAAGTGAATTGTTATTTGCAAATGTAGCATATGAAAGATTTAACTTCTTGAGACTAGGGAATGGAATACCGGTAGGTATACATAGAGTAGTTTTGGCGAGTTGCAAGGATAGTTGTGTCAACGAAGTAGACTTCGATAAAGTATTGTTAAATCGATGTTCAAGAGTTGAAAGCATCTGAAAATGAAGTATTGATAAATTGGTCCACAAGTATCTCCAGTTTGTTGCTAATATGGAAGTTTTGATGGCATCTTTTGTAGAGAGAAAAGAAAGAATATGGTGAAGAACGTTAACGGGTAAGTCGCTAATCATGTCCTTGTTGTTGTGTCTTTGTCTTTTGAAGGATGATTCGTCAATGAGATATCCTCGGTTGCCCAAAACAACGTATGGAAGACGATAAACATTTGACGACAACCTGTTGCTCTTGATTTCGATGTTCCTAAACACAAATAATTAACTGTTATTAATTTATTTGTGTTTTTGAAGAAGCTAAATTAGCCATCCAAATTGGTACCAAAGATAATCGAACCTGGTTATTAACTGTTATTAATCAATTTCAAAATCAAATCATATTATGCAAGCATTACATTACAGAGGGAAATCATTCATTCATACCTTGGTAGTGCCATGATGAGACGGTGGACGAAAGAAAGCACTGTGGGGAGAGAGTGAGACAACAAAGTCTGCGGTGCCCTTCTTATCTATAGCTATCGTTTTAGCTAGGTTAAAGATTAAAGATGAACCATGATTTCTATCTTCCTAATAATAATAATCAATTAACTGTTCTTAATTTCAGAATCAAATCATAAGCATTAGGTATTTGAATTTAAGCAACCAATACTGGGAAAATCAATCATACCTTGCTGCCGTGAGACGGTGGACGAAAGAAGTTGCAACTGCCAGAGACAACGAAAACTACGGATGCGTGTCATATTTATAACCATCTGTAGCTATAGGTTAAAGATGCTGAAGGGTGATTTGGGCTTTTTAAGTCCTCTTTCTCCCACAACCCAGCAGGCCCGTAATTAAATGAATTTTGCTTTTTAGGCCCCCCTATGTAATTCCTAAGCCCCCCGTCGTGACAATATTGCCCTTGTAAATTGTTCGGATTAATTTCCTAAAATACAATCCGAATCGTTATTAAATAAGCCCATGGCTTTGTAATCCTGGCCTCCTTAGCAGTTGTTCGCGTTAAAAACAGTTTTGGAATGTAGGATCCAAACTGTTTTTTTTAAAAAAAATAAAAAATTTGACTATTTCAGAAGTTATGAACTGAAAACGCTATGTTTCAGAACGTAACTTCTGAAGTAAGCCTATATATCCTAGCAGCCAGAAAAAGTACATTCATAACCACTTTAACACTCAACTCGGAGAAAAGAGATCTAGGGCAACGTTTGAAGCAACGTTTGTTAACTTATAGAGAGTTCTTACACTCATTTGGAGTCCTACAACAGGTAAAGTGAGCTTCAAACGTTTTCTTTTTTAATTTTTATGGTTTTGCTGTCAAAGTGTGTTTTGGAAGTTACAATCCGAAGTGATTTCAAAACGTATATGCCGAAGTGGTTTCAGAACTTATAGTCCAAACTGGATAGGTTTTCTAATTTGTTAGCTTGTTTTTGTTGATGTACGTAGGTGTTGGGATGGCCGAACCTCCGGTTGAATTGAAATTAAACATTGATGAACCTGACACTATTATGCCTATTGTTATTGAACCTGGCATTACTCAACCTAATGTTGTGGAACCCCGCATTGATGAACCTAATGTTGGTATTAACACAGCCAAATATATTTTTACATCTAAAAAGTATAAGGTGCGAGATCAGCTGATCAATTAGTGTCGGGCTAAGGCTGCAAAAGTTGGAATTACTATTATGATTGAAAAAATATTTTGTATTGGGTTGCAAAAGAAGCGGTATGTACAAAAGATGGATAAGGAAATTAAAGAAAGAAGACAATTATGTTTATGGGTAGTTTATCATAACTACCAAATCTGTATCAAAATCAAATTTAGATTTATGTTTTGTACAGATTTGAATAAAAATATAAAATAATCAATTAATTCCACATATTTGCGATTTGGTTAAACTCGTTTATTTATTTTGCATGTTGGGTCAAGGGGTAGCCCTTGGGATCATCTACATTGTACTTAGTAGTAATTTTACAAGTGAGTTGGACACGACACCTTTAACAAAACCCTTAAAGCATTATGTTTATGGATCATCTCATTTATAAACTACTCAACCTCCACTTTTTTAAACAATGTGAAACTTAACTCACCTCACACTTGCCACGTCATTTCCCCCCTCAAATGAGTCATCAATTTACTATGGTCCACATCAAGCAGAAGCTTTATAGCTACATAAACTTGCATCGCCACTGCTACATTCAATGGCCTCACCGTCTGACCACATTTGTAAGGAAGACTTTTGATACAATAAGTCGGTCGAACCCTTCGTCAAGGGGGACTCGCCGTCTCTGATACCACTGTTGGGTCACAAGGTGGCAGCCATGGGGTCATCCATACTTGCCACAACATTGCATTATTCCATATATTTGTCGAAAACACGTATAATCATCCCAAAACATAGTTATCGAAAAAAGTTTTAAAAAGGCTTCCGCTTCGCGTTAAAACTCGTGTATCTCTATTCACCCCCCTCCTCCTCTAGAGAATACCGCCATACAAACCAACAATTAGCGATATTCAATTGTCGTTATCTCGGAATGTTGCTTCTAATGAGCTCATTCATCACATTCATGATTTATATATGTTAAATTATTGCAGTAAATATTTATGCATTTGTTGAGGAAGATAGGTAATTGACATTTTTGCAGGTTAATGTTCATAGATAGGAAGGACTATATGTCTAGAATACATTTAAGGAAGCTCAAGACAAAGTTCTGCAAATTCGGTTTTCTTTTAAGAGTGCTGAACCTGTAAGTGTTTAATTTGCATATCTCCCCTTTATATATGATGATAGGAAACCTTCTACTTTGATATTTGATTTCTTCGATACAAAGTTCATTCATGATATGTTTCATTTCCTATCACGTTGGTATTCTTTGCCTTTGTTTTGAAATTTGAAGTTTGAACAACAGAAAAGGGGGCAGTACCTGCAAAAACGCTGTGACGCCCAACCTAGTATAAGCTTGAGGTGGAGGTAGAGTAATGCATACCTTGTGACTTTTAACAAATCCTAAAAAGAAAGTTTTTTCATGATTACCAATTTACAATAAACACATCAAAACCCTAGTGGTGTGAAGATGTTCCACGTCTTCTATTGCGTTGAGGTCGACCTCTTTGAGGTTGTTGCTGAGTTCGACCACCTCTTGTTCTGACACCACCACCTCTCGTCCTTACACCACCACCTCTCGTCCTTACACCACCCTGTTCATCCGGCTGGTCATCACTATTGCAATCATCATTGTCACCATTACCAACTGATATGGTTGGACGGTTATCTTCCATTGTTGTTTGGTGATGTGCTGGTGTGTTAACAGTCATTCCAAATGTTGATGGATATGATGCAAAAATGTTGAAACTAGACGCGAGATTTGCAAATGAATGTGTCGGACGGTAGCTTGAGAATTGGGAGAAATGTTGTGGCATGTGTCTTGATATTGTGTCTTGTTGAGGAGGCTCTGGCATGTGTCCTGACATTGTGTCTTGTTGAGGAGGTTCTGGCATGTGCTCATATTGAGACATTAATCCTACAAATGTGTTTGGTGGAGGCATTTCATGTTGCTCATTTTGAGTGTAACTTTCAGTTCGAGGTAGAGGAGGATCCCCATCTAGTGTAGAATAACATGTAGGTCCAGCTTGTTCATCTTCCGTAGAAAATGGTGGTGGGTGCACCTCCTTCAAGGCCCGCATCATATCCTCACAACACAATATTATTTTGTGCAACAATGGCTTTGGATGTTCAGCTTTTTCCGCCTCGACAGCAGTGGCCAGCATTGAATGCACGAAAGAATACTGCAACAAATAAATGAACACATTTATTTGAAATTTATAGGACATAAATATATTATTAAAGTCAATTTAATTACATGTTAGAAATAAATTACCGTGCCAGCTGTGATTGCTCCCATACGTGTGATATAACGTCGAGTGTGACGTATATACCATCTCATATACCCCGAGTTGTCCTGTAAGACTGTATCACACATCTGACCATAAATTATTTTATCATGTCTTTGATTCCAGTCATCTATATAAATGCGGTGTTTGTCAGGCCAGTGAGTCATTGATTTTCGCATATCCATCTTATGTAGTATGTCCAAGTTAGGTGGGTCTTGCGGAATACTTTGACGCATACCAAATTGTCGCATCACTCTATCAACCGGATGCCACTCCACAATGGCATAGGAAACTATATACACTAATGCACGACACACATTGGGTACATCAGGAATATGGAGTCGCATTATTTCTGGTTTGGTGTATGGTGTCCAAACAAACTAATATATAAATGCAATTGTTAGTATAATATAAGAGATTAAGCATAAGAAGTATTATATTGATAGTATGAGAAAGTTAATATGTACCTCCATTATATGTAGCCGATCTAAAGCATCACGAATTAAATCTACTGAGTGGCCGGGGGTATGGGTTGAGGTACAACGACGAGACCATCTGATGTATTTAATAAATTTATTTTGAGATTATTTGATAAGTACAAAAAAAAATATATGTTAAGTTAAAATGTTATACCTTCTTGCAAGTGGAAATCCGGCTCCTTGTAGCACCTCCACGTCGGTAATGTATTCTATATGCGGTGCAATAACTGGGATGTGGTCCCATGCCCATGATTGAAGGAGTAGCAGGCATCCTCCAATTTGATGCTGGTTGACTTTTATAGCACGATCCAATCCTCGATAAAGACATGCTAATACTGCAGCTCCCCAACTATAAGGTTTAGAAAAGTCTATTAATGGATATAAGTACATCAAATGAACTGTAGAAGCTGATGTATCTGGCATGAGAAACTCGCCGATCATCCTAAGAATATGTGCTCTCGCATATTGTACCAATTCAATTTCTGTTGCATTTTCTGGAATATCACCATAGGTATTCTCTAACCATGTTATACTTACAGAGTTACCTTTCCAACAACCTTCTAGTGGTCGTTGTCCCAAATAATCAACGCATGCTTGTTCCCAATTAAGTATGGTTGGGCCAGTTAGAGCAGCACCTTCAATAGGTAGACCTAACTGTAAGAAAACATCTTCCAATGTAATTGTCGCTTCTCCATAAGGAAAATGGAAAGTATGAGTTTCCGGCCTCCATCTATCTACTAATGCTGTTATGAGTTGGTGGTTTATAGGGATGTCCGGAATTTGTAAGACATGGCCAAATCCTGCTGTCGTTATTAATTTGACTATAGGCTCTGGCAGCATACTCCTCATATAACGATGTCTAGGGCGTATCAACCTTTTTTCGCCGTTCCAAATTAAATTTGAAACATGTGTATCTTGGAGCCGTAAGAGAGAACTATCTACTGGTCCAGGTGCAATATGCTCCATTGTTAAACTGCGAAAGAAAAGTAAGAAGAAATAGAGAAATGTCAAATACTTGAGGAAAACTACTAATCATATATAGGATATACAACACATTACTTTGTCTTACTAATGATTAAGTTGCATTATTTGTATCCTCTAAAAAAACATTACTTCTCTTATTTTTTTATAGAAGCAAATTTAGTGTACTAACTCAAGGTGTTGTTATTGCTATCAAGCAAATTGAATTCAAATGCACCAAATTTTGTTTTGTTCATAGTTTAAATTTTCAATGTTGTTTTTCTGGTTGTTTTGCTCAGTCGCATCAAGGTATGAGGTTGTTACTTGTTACTTCAAGTAAAGAATTGGTCACCTTGACAAATAGTTCAGTAACAACTTAACTGCTAAAATGATGTCTTCTAGGTTATTTTGCACCCCCTTGTGCCTGTTTTATTCCAGGACACATGCATTACGTACAAATGTATGCAGAATAACGTACACTTGTGATACATGATAGATTTTCACAAAATCATTTTTGAGAGATATCTTTTTTTAAAAAATGTGATTTTTATTAAGTTAAAATCTCTAACAAGAATATTTTAAGTTATTGAATGTCAAAATTACTCTTTTAATTTATAAAAAGATGAATTTGAGATAACTTTTCCTATTTTTAAATGGAAAATGCTAACGAGTGCCCGGGGCACTCTTTGCACCTTAGGGTGCGTTTGATTTGCAAAAAACAGAGGATTGGACTGGGTAACTGTTGTTGTACCCTGTTTGATTTAGCAACTGGTTATGGAACTGAACAAAATAGGCAGCAAGGGACAAGACAAAAACAAGAACTTTTATCCTTCACTGAACCACGGGACAACTTTTTGTCCACGGTACAACTATACAAAATACGAAAATACCAATTTTATTTTCGAATATAAATATATTATCGTCTTATCTCTTTACGGTACAACTTTGTCCTGTCATGTATCATCTTGTTCTGGTCTGTACTGTTCTGTCCCGTACTAACTGTTTTGCGAATCAAACTCACCTTAAATAGCAAACTTTTGTTAAACATTTATAGAAATGTGTGAAGTCAACGTATTAGAATTTGAAATGTTTTACTTTTTCAATATATTATTTCCTTAAATAGAATGTTTAAATAAGTAACAGGAAAAATCATGTTTAATCCCCCGCAGCTGCGATCTGGAGGGGGCTGGAATCACTTGATGTCAGAACTGACCCCCGAACCAGATTAAACTCGTGGTGAAAACCAAAAAAAAAAATCATGTTTAAAAATACAAAAAAAAAAATCACTTTTTTTTAAGCTACCCCAACATCTTGATATGGCATCTCTTCTTGCAATCTCAAGAATAATACTCTTGAATGATTCATGCACCAATTTTTTCTTTTAGTCATGCAAAGAACCACTTGCATTAAAAGACATTGAAATGTTCAGCAATGATGCACCAAGAAGACAGCTATAAACATTGAAAAGCTAGAATGCAAATAAAAATCACTAATAACAATGGCATCATTGAAACAAATATGTCGAATACCAAATGCAAGATATGTCGAACAATGGAGCACGAACAAAACACATATCAAATAGACATGCAAAACAAACAAGCAAAAATACAAAGGCGCGTAAAAATAGAACATTACCTCGATCTGAGAAAGAAGGAGATCCAGGGAGAACCCTAAAAAAGAGCCGCTAGTTCAAAGAATCAGAGTCAAAATCAGAAACTAAGATGATCAGAAAGCAATTTCTGTAGAGAAAAATGCGGTTGAGATTTGAGCGAAATGGCGGTGGGGATTAGGAAAGAAGATTGCTTGGGATTAGTGTGTCACTCATAAATATCTAATCAAGTTGATTGACCTTAAGTGGCAAGAAGGTAAGGACGTATTCGGGGAATACTGAGTTTGATTCTCACGGAAACAATGTTTGGTCAGTGTACATGCTTATATATCTCATCTTTAGGACGTACGAGCTGGATTAGTCGCTCAACTTTGGTCGGTCGAAACCTATACGAAAGCAAAAAAAAATATATATCTCTTTGGAGAAATGGAAACTTATAGGCTAATTTAAAAAGGTTAAATAATTAAAGGTTTTTTCAAATCTACCTTTCATAATTTGATAATATTTACCATCAATCAATGAAAAGCAAACAATATGCAAATTCAAAAGTTTGTTGCGAGTTTGCTTTTATTGGTTGTTGGGTAAATGGTTCTAATAGTTTCGAGAATTTTGTTTTAAGTTTTAAAGATTTTTTTAAAAAAATTTTATCCTAAAAAAATGTTTTTATCACAACTTTTGAACTCTACTTTTAATCAAACTCTTGTATACTTTCACATTTTTGAATGACTTTTGTATTATGTTTATAAAATTATAAAGGTTTAATTGCTAATTTGGTCCCTTATCTTTAATGTAGTTCTCAATTTGGTCACTTTTAAACGTCTCAATTTGATCTCTTATCTTTTCTGAAGTTTTCAATTTGGTCCCTCCCGTCAAATTTTTCACTATTACCATTAAATTTGAACACATGTCATTTGTCCAAGTGTGCCACGTGTCCAAAATTTTAAAAGACAAGGGACCAAATTGAGAACTGCAGTAAAGATAACGGACCAAATTGAGACCTGTTAGTGTTTTGGGTGTTGGCTAAACTTTTGTGAAAACAAACTTTAGTCAGATGATGAACCACGATGTTGAGAACAAGTGGGTTCAACATCCTGTGCCCAGAACTGTGCGTCAGCAAGTTTTTGTTTTTGGCATAATCTTTGATTAAAAGATTTGATTAAAGAATATATGCTTCGACTTGCTATTGGAAGGCGCGTGATATGTGTAGCATCTTCTGGAAGCTTCTGGAGCTTAGTTACCTGGAGAACAAGCGTGATTTAAATATTTTAAATCAAAAAGGTTTGATTTTAAAATATAACAAACACAGAAGATTTCTTGGAGCACAAGACTACAACTGTTCAACCCTAGAAGTCGAGCCTATATAAAGGAAGCTTGACTTAATGTAAAACTCACTAAACAAATTCAAGAGAAAAGAGTCTTAGGGTTTAGTCTTTGTGGTGTGATTCCTTGTAAGCCATAACTTGTTATCTTTCGATAATAAGGGTTGGTGTGTGTACCCGGGTAGTACTCTTGAAGCTTTTAAGCAAAAGAGCTAGGCTAGGGATTTGTGTATTGAAGGGTTTGTCTTCAATACTTAGGTGATTGTTATTGGATTTTGTAAATCCTTGCAGCCGCAGGTGCTGCTTGTAAGGTTGAAATAGGGAAGTGGGTAAGTTTTCATATCTAGGAGATTACTAGATAGAAGTTGCACTAGTAGAGTCTAAGTGAGAAGTCGTAATTGGCGGTAATTACAAGAGGACTTTGAATTAGATATACAATATAGTGGATTTCCTTCCTGGATTGGTATCCCCCAGAGTAGGTGAGTTTGCACCGAACTAGGTTAACAATTGTCTGTGTCTTTATTGTTTATCGGCTTTTATTTTTATCCTTCTTATGATCTGTGTTGACATGTTGAACACATAGTACTTCAACATCGTCTAATTCTAAGTGTTTAAGCATTAGGGTTCGACATATGTCACTGGTGTGCCAGGAATTTCAATTGGCATCAGAGCAGACACCCTGCCTGTACTTGGGTGAGTTCCAGGGAAACTAATTTTTGGTACTATGGATAAAGAAGGAGGATATGTGAACAGACCACCTCTGTTGGTTGGAGACAAATATGATTATTGGAAGTCTCGGATGATAGTCTTTCTTAAATCTATTGATTCGAGGACTTGGAAAGCTGTATTAAAAGGTTGGTCTCATCCTGTGATTGTTGACAAGGAAGGCAAGTCAACACTTGCGTTAAAAGCTGAAAAGGATTGGTCAAAGGAAGAAGATGTGCTGGCTCTTGGAAATTCCAAAGCTCTGAATGCTTTATTCAATGGGGTTGAACCTAACATGTTTAAGCTTATCAAGCAATGTACTGTTGCTAAGGATGCATGGCAGATTCTGGAGGTCTATAACGAAGGAACCAAGAAGGTGAAGATGGCTAAACTCCAACTACTTACCACAAAGTTTGAAAATCTAAGAATGAAGGAAGATGAGACTATTCATGATTTCCATATGAATGTCATGGACATTGCTAACTCATCAAAATCCTTAGGAGAGAAGATGTCTGAAGAAAAACTGGTAAGAAAGATACTTAGGTCACTGACTATCGTCTGCCAAGTGGACCAGTCAATCGTCGAGTAATAATTCCTATTCTTTTCGGAATAGGTTCGTATCCACAGGGATCACGCCAAAACTACTAACTTATTCTATGAACGGTGTTTTGAGTTGCCTCCGCTTTGTTTTGAGAGTTTGATTGTTTATAATAAAAGTAATATAACAAGTAAAAGAGATATTCAGATGAGAAAGGTAGGTTAAGTGCTTCGAATCCCTCCCCTATGCATGCTTGATAACTGACCTACTATATTCTATTTCCTATTCATTCTATCACAGATAGTTAATTTTGTTGGTGTAAGCCCTAGAGGCCAATTATTTATGATTGTACGGTACTTGTATTGGATAATTTACTTATTAAATAAAGGCTTTTTCTTTATTATGTTTATGTGTTAAAATAATAAAGTCCCTAGAATAGTTAGTTCGTTGAATGGAATATTAAGTGTGACTTAATCGTGAGAGTCCATTAAACATGAGAACAATATTCTTAAAATATCCGTAGTCGAGCTTCATTGTGAATAGGGATAACATTGAAGCGTAGAGACTATTATGTTGGTAGACTGATGATCACGTCTCACGGATCATAGATAAAGAGTTATCAAGTCTTCACATATATATAGATATAAATGTTAAGGGTAACATTTGTATCAGATTGACCCACCATGAGAATACTACATAGTATGTTATGAAATGTCATAAGATATTCTCATAGTGATAAGTGGTGTATTCCACCCTTCGACCTGAAACCACTATGTACCCTAGATGTAGGAGTGTAGTACTTTGTTGCCAATCAAACGTTATCCGTAACAGGATGACTATAAAGTTGGTTGATGGGTACTCCACGAATCATGCTAACGGACATGAGTGACCTAGATGGAATTTACCCCTCATACATAACAGGAGATATGTCTATGGGCCCAATATTGAACTTGACAAGGATGACGTACTATGCCTTGTGTTCAATATAGACATAAGGGTAAAAGGGTAATCATACACGAGATATTTATCACAGAAAGGTTTGTCAGATCACGTGACATTCTTGTGACTTGGGTAGCAGTGATGTGTTGCTAGATACCGCTCACTGTTTATAATATTAAGATTAATATTATTGCCAACGTCATAAGAACCTACAGGGCCACACACATAAGGACAGTCGATATGGAAAAATAAGTAAGACTTATTGGAGGGGTGCGATTAGTGAAAAACAGTTTTGGGCTTAAGAAGACCAAAAACCGTTTGACCCAATTGACCACACAAGAAACTCTATAAATAGAAGCCTTGTGTAGTTCATTAGGTGCTTGCTTTTCACAATTCGTTTTTCAGAGAAACCCTAAAACTCTGAAACCCTAACCGCACATCCTAAGCCTTCATCTTGTAGCAGCTAGCACTGAAAGTTGAAGGAAGCTGTTCGTGTGTACCGGCTAGAGGTGCTGCCATCGTGTGGTGCTTGTGATCATCAACCGAAGCAAAGAGTTTGTTGTTCCTGAATCGCAAAGGTATAACATCTTATCCCTGATCATGACCATTCACAAGGATCCGTGAAGGAAAATTTTAATTTCCGCTGCGTGTTTCATCTCTGTTTATACGCTTATTTTCCTTCAAATTTTAGTAGTAATATATTTATTACCCTAGCTAATAAGAGAATCTGTCACCTTCCCTATACTAACTGATTCATGCAATTCTATTAACTATTATATGCTATTAGTTAGAACTTGTACAGACCTACTACTAGGGTTTAACCTGCTTCCGTCTCTCCCTGGCCTAATCTCCAATTGGTAGATCAATAGCTGAGAGTGCCAGATTGTTATCATTCCTTAATTACTAACTCTATTATTTATGGTTCCGGTTAATTGTCCACATCAGACTACTACTGAGTACAAATACCTAGCGGTCAATTTAGCAACTAACATTAATCCTATTGACGTACCCTAACTGTTGCAATCAATTAGAATGACGAATTAAAGCGTAAATAATAGAATGATAGAATCGTAATAGAAAATATACATAGATCGAAAACAATTATATATTCCAAGCATACATAAGGGAGTTCATCTACTCACCTAACCTAGAGAAGTTTAGTTACTAATTTGTATAACTAAATTACAAGAATTGTATTTATGCATACCAATAACCTGCAATGCTGATGAAGTTTCCTCCCCAATTGTTGAGGGAAGTCCCTTCCTGGAGAACCTTCCTAACCCCTAGAGCTTGCCTCCTCCTTTGCTCCTTATTGAGAAAAGTGTTTCCCAATTTCTGAATGTGTAAATAATGAGGAGGAGGGCTCTATTTATAGTGAAAAAGTAGCTTTCTTTCCATGCACCATCGTGCCACGATGGGTAAGGCGGCTTAGGGTTTCTGTGCAGAGATCCATCGTGCCACGATGAGACTCATCGGCTTAGGCGAAAATGCTTCTTGGCTAAGTAATCATCGTGCCACGATGGGATTCATCGTGGCACGATGATATGCGCCCAAATATTACATTTTTGCCCTTTTTCTTGATATTTTCTGCATATTCTTCATTTCTTGTCTTCTTCATCAAGTAACTTTATTTCTTTAGGTTTTTGCTCCAATAATTGTCTCTTGAGCTATCAAAACTATCTAAAAACTATACTAAAAACACGTCATAAATTCCTGTTATCAGTCACTACCTAAGAGGTTTGACATGAAAGTGACTATTGTGGAGGAAGCTAATGACATATCTGAAATGAAAGTAGATGAATTAATTGGGTCTCTACTAACCTTTGAGGTTGCTATCAAGGATAGATTAGAAGAAAAGAACAAGAGTATTGCTTTTGTTTCTAAAAAGGATGAAAGTCTTTCAGAAGCCATTGTTTCATTTGGAAGAAAATTCAACATGGTGCTGAAAAGGATGGAAAGTGCAGGGTCAGATGTTGGATACATCCCACTCAACATCAGCAACAATGGATCTCAACGTAATCAGAATGAAACTGAAGAGCCTAGTCAAGTAAGAAGTGTCCAATGTAATGAGTGTGAAGGTTATGATCATAACAAGTCAGAATGTGCCACTTATCTCAAGAAAAAGAAGGGAGTGTCTATTTTTGGGTCTAATAATGATGATTATAAAGGTGAATCTGTTGATGAAGTTGCTAATCGTGTTACAGCCTTCACCAGTAAATATGAATCTAGTGAAGATTCATGTGATGAGGATGCCTCTTATGAAGAATTAGCTAGTTCCTACAGAGAGTTGTGTGTCAGAAGTGCAGAGTTGTGTAAGATAGAAGAAAAGCAGCAGAGAATCATAGCTCAACTGCAAGCTGAAAAAGAGGAATTATTATCTACTATCTCCAGTCTTCAAAATAAAAGTGAGAAGACTGAACTCTTAGCTACCATCTCTGAGCTACAAAATGAGAAGGATGAATTCTTGACAACCATTACTGGTCTGAACAGTGAGGTGAGCATGCTGACCTGCAAGCTTGATAGCATGAGAAAATCGTTTAAATTGTTAAATAATGGTACTGATAAGCTGGATGAAATACTTCAAAATGAGAGGGATCCTAAAGATATGAAGGGTGTAGGGTGTAACTTCAGAACTAAACAAAACCATAATTCAAGGAAGTTTGTACCAACTCAAGAAAGTTATGATTCCACAATGTCTGGACAAATGCCGCAGCATCCCAAACATCATCAGAGGTCTAATACCAAATCCAAATTTCACGTATGGACATGTCATTATTGTGGAAAGAAAGGTCACATAAAACCCTTCTACTATAAATTGTATGGTTTTCCTAAACGAACTGTGCAACCTAGGAATAATTATGCAGTAAAGAAGACTATGAAAGTATGGAAACCTAAAGAGGGCTCCTCTTCTCTAAACACGAAAGCAACTCCCATTACTACTATTCCAGCAAGTAAAATTTCTATTTCAAGAAATGTCTCTTTTGGTACTAATAAGAATAATGATTCTCCTATTATTGACAAGAAACCTCACACTATGAAAAGTCTTTGTCTTGACCCTATTATTAACCCTACAATTGTTGAACCTCATGTTCATACTAATGGAAAAGGGTTTGTAGTTTCAAATGTTGAAACCTTAGGCCAATCTAGAAAGAATGTTCCTGTTGTTGAAAGTGTTCATTCTGGACCCTTGGATTCCCTCACTAAAATTGTTGACTCTATTGTTGGTTCACCCAAAGAAACCTTATATGAGTCTGATGTTATGCCTGATGTCTCAACATCCTTGACCAAATCAAGTGGTCAAAAAAATGTGTCTACTGGTGCAACGAATGATATGCCAGCTAGTGTGGAGAAAGATGTCAGTGTTGTTGATCAAGATCAGGTTGATTATGATGAGACTCCAATGGAAGGGGGTTTGTCAGAAGTGAATGTGTGGAGTTTACTCCTCCTGTGATTAACAAGGGGTGTGTGTGCAGCAAGCTATCACTGGTTTTCCTTATGGCTGCACACTGATATGTTCTACTACTCTATTTTGTTTTTCAATGGTACATTGCCCTTGGCAAGATTTGTGGCTAAAAAGGGGGAGTAGTAGTATATTTTAAAACTTTGCATCGTCTCTGAATGCATTGTGATATTGAGGGGGAGAGCATATATTATAAAAACTCAGGGGGAGTGTTTTTCAAATACTTAATATATGTGCTCGATGAACCCATGTTACTGTAACTTAGGGGTTTATTTCTCCCTAAGATGTGTGAGATGATGACTGCAGTCTGGCAAGTGGATCGGTCGTTCGTTGAGTAATAATTCACACTCTATCGAGATAGAATGAGTTCGTATCCACAAGGACCGTATCAGTGTGCGACCAAGTTTATTTAAGTTCATTAAGTTGCCTTCGCTTTGGTTTTGAAAGAGTTTTGTTTTAAAAGCGCGAAAGGCTTTCATGCATAAAAGTAAAATGACAAATTCAAAGGTAAAGAATAAAGATAAAAGAAGTAGGTTTTAGGTAGGATCATATCCGACCCTCTCCGCTTGCCGCTTAACAACAGTATTCGCATTATGTGCCCGGTCGGAACGATTATCATTCCTAACAATATAGGCGTACCTATACCGCCCTTCACAAGCCCACTGTTCTTCCTAGTCCTATGAGAAGGGACTCTTGGTGGCCTATTCCAAGCTGTCACTATTCCATCTCATATTTTGGCCTCACTTAATGCGTGGTAATATTTTCTGTGCAATCAGACTCATTGGCCCCTAGCTTCGGTATGAACAACTGGACACGACGCATGCCAGCACAGTCTCTCCCTGGCTTCCCTCTAATAACGAGGTCATTAGCTGAGAGTGTCTGTGAGTTATCATACTACATGTACTAGCCTTATTATTTATATTTCCGGGTTGGCGGTTGACTGCAGTCTGGCAAGTGGACCAGTCTGTCGTCGAGTAATAATTCACACTCTACCGAGATAAAATGAGTTCGTATCCACAGGGACTGTATCAGTGTGCGACCAAGTTTATTTAAGTTCACGATAGTTGCCTTCGCTTTGGTTTTGAAAAGGTTTTAGTTTAAAAAGCGCGATAGGCTTTAATGCGGAAAAGTAAAATGACACATTCAAAGTAAAAGAGAAGATAAAAGAAGTAGGTTTTAGGTAGGATCCTATCCGACCCTCTCCGCTTGCCGCTTAACAACAGTATTCGCATTATGTGCCCGGTCGGAACGATCATCTTTCCTAGCAGTATAGGCGTACCTATACCGTCCTTCACAAGCCCACTATTCTTCCTAGTCCTATGAGAGAGGACCCTTGGTGGCCTATTCCAAGTTGTCACTATCCCGTCCCATAGTCTGGCCTCACTTAGTGCGTGGTAATATTTTCTGCACAATCGGACTCATTGGCCCCTAGCTTCGGTATGAACAATTGGACATGACGCATGCCAGCCCAGCCTCTCCCTGGCTTCCCCCTAATCCAGAGGTCATTAGCTGAGAATGTCTGTGAGTTTTCATACTACATGTACTAGCCTTATTATTTATAGTTTCGGGTTGGCGGTTCTCGTCAAACAACACTAACCAACCCTAACGGCATCATTAACACGTGGCCGACGTAATAATAACGAATAAATCAATAAATAATAAAAGACAAAGCATAATTGGAATACATTATATTAACAGCGTGGGCCAAAAGGGTTACAAGCATCATGGAGGTGGTTTCAATTCACCTCCTAAAACCTAACAAGAAACCTAGACAATGATCTACATAATTAAAGAACCATGCTTACCAATGGCGTTGATGCCTTGCCTTTGGAATCCCTAAGCCTTCCTAAACTCCTCCTCTCTTGCTCCTCTCTGAGTGTTGTTTAGACTCAGTCTTTGAATGGTGTGTAAAATAAGGAGGAGAAGAGCTCTATTTATAGTTTTTTTCTCGCGCCATCGTTCCACGGGTACGATGGCGAAGGCGGCATTAGGGTTTCAGGCGTTCTTCATCGTGCCACGATGAGATTCATCGTGACACGATGGAATAAGGCGGCATATTCCTTTTCTGAGCGAATCTTCTATCGTGCCACGATGGTTTCCATCGTGGCACGATGGGTTACTTAGGGACAAAGATTTGCGCAGATTTGTTTTATTTTTATTTTTTAAAAAAATCCTCATCGTGCCACGATGATTTCCATCGTGACACGATGGAGCGCAACTTTTTATCCCAATTTTGCCCTTTTTTGGTCTTTTCTTCAAGATTCTTCATTTCTTTGTATTGTAGCTCTGATTTCTTCATTTCTTCGGTTTCTTGGCTTGTTTCCATGGCTTTTGCTGCTAATTCTATCCTAAAAGCTATGCTAAAATAGCTATAAATTCACTATCATCAACGGTTCTCGTCAAACAACACTAACCAACCCTAACGGCATCATTATCACATGGCCGACGCAATAATAACGAATAATTCTTAAATAATAAAAGACAAACATAATTGAAATACATTATATTAACAGCGTGGGCCAAAAGGGTTACTAGCATCATGGAGGTGGTTTCAATTCACCCCCTAAAACCTAACAAGAAACCTAAACAAATTATCTACATGAAAGAATCATGCTTACCAATGGCGTAGATGCCTTGCCTATGGAAGCCCTAAGCCTTCCTAAGCTCCTCCTCTCTTGCTCCTCTCTGAGTGTTGTTTAGACTCAGTCTTTGAATTGTGTAGAAATAATGAGGAGGAGGACTCTATTTATAGTAAATAGTTGATTAAGGAATACGTGCCATCGTGCTACGATGAGATCCATCGTGGTACGATGGCGAGGCGGCGTTAGGGTTCTGCGTGCACATCCATCGTGGCACGATGAAATCCATCGTGACACGATGGGAAAAGGCGGTTTAGGCAATTTTCTGAACAAATCTTCATCGTGCCATGATGAGATCCATCGTGGCACGATGGGTTACTTGGGGACAAAGGTTTGCGCAGATTTTTTTTATTTTAACATTTAAAACAAATCCTCATCGTGCCACGATGGTTTTCATCGTGGCACGATGGAGGGCAGGTTTTATCCCTTTTTTGCCCTTTTTTGGTCTTTTCTTCAAGATTCTTCATTTCTTTGTCTTGTAGCTCTGATTTCTTCATTTCTTCGGTTTCTTGGCTTGTTTCCATGACTTTTGCTGCTAATTCTATACTAAAATCTATACTAAAATAGCTATAAATTCACTGTCATCAGATGACTTGACAGATGTTGAGGACATTTTGATGTCTTGACAGATGTTGAGTGCATCCTGACCTGAGAGTTTATTTCTCTCTGGTATTCTGTGAGGCATTAATCAAATCTATATCCGCTGCGAGATGCCTCTGATACTTCACGCAATTTCAATTCAAATCTCAAGGAAGCGTTGAAGATGTATGACTTTTCTTCAAGAAGATGGAGCCTCAAGAAGATCAAGAAGAAGAAGTCAACTGTGTATCTCTCTGTATTCAAGAAGGCTGGATGAAACTTTGTTTTAGCCAAAAATTTGCCAAAGGGGGAGATTGTTAGTGTTTTGGGTGGTGGCTAAACTTTTGTGAAAACAAACTTTAGTCAGATGGTGAACCACGATGTTGAGAACAAGTGGGTTCAACATCATGTGCCTAGAACTGTGCGTCAGCAAGTTTTTGTTTTTTGCATAATCTTTGATTAAAAGATTTGATTAAAGAATATATGCTTCGACTTGCTATTGGAAGGCGCGTGATATGTGTAGAATCTTCTGGAAGCTGCTGGAGCTTAGTTACTTGGAGAACAAGCGTGATTTAAATATTTTAAATCAAAAAGATTTGATTTTAAAATATAAAAAACACAAAAGATTTCTTGGAGCACAAGACTACAGCTGTTCAACCCTAGAAGGCGAGCCTATATAAAGGAAGCTTGAGTTAATGTAAAACTCACTAAACAAATTCAAGAGAAAAGAGTCTTAGGGTTTAGTCTTTGTGGTGCGATTCCTTGTAAGCCATAACTTGTTATCTTTCGATAATAAGGGTTGATGTGTGTACCTGGGTAGTACTCTTGAAGCTTTTAAGCAAAAGAGCTAGGCTAGGGATTTGTGTATTGAAGGGTTTGTCTTCAATAGTTAGGTGATTGTTATTGGATTGTGTAAATCCTTGCAGGTGCTGCTTGTAAGGTTGAAATAGGGAAGTGGGTAGGTTCTCATATCTAGGAGATTACTAGATAGAAGTTGCACTAGTAGAGTCTAAGTGGGAAGTCGTAATTGGGGGTAATTACAAGAGGACTTTGAATTAGATCTACACCGAACTGGGTTAACAATTGCATGTGTCTCTATTGTTTATCTGCTTTTACGTTTATCCTTCTTATGTTCTGTGTTGAGATGTTGAACGCATAGTACTTCAACATCGTCTAATTCTAAGTGCTTAAGCATTAGGGTTCGACATCTGTCACTGGTGTGCCAGGAATTTCAAGACCTGCAGAAAAGATAAGGGACCAAATTGAGACTTCTAAAAGATAAGGGACCAAATTGAGACGTTTAAAAGATAAGGGACCAAATTGAGAACTAAATTAAAGATAAGGGACCAAATGAGTAATTAAGCCAATTATAAAATATGAGGGATCCATTGACTTCAGGAGTAAGTCACTTACTCAGCTTAATAACTCGATATTGGCATTATATTTCTTCAATCCAACCGTTGAATTCAAAGATCTCGTTGAGTAGATCAACTCAACAAATTTTTGTAAAAATTCAAAATAGTTTGATACTTTTTCTCATAACTTCAATTGAACATGTTGATGTTTGAGGTGTTGGCTTCATTGTGTCAAAAACAAACTGAAGACACAAGCTGCAACATGTTGGGTATAACATGTGTCACCTCTGTACATGCGTCAGTATGTTATATTTCTAAATAGAATCTTTCGTTGAAAGATTTGTTTATGAAATTAATGGAGTCGGTTTGGACTCAGAAAAGCGCGCATTGGGCCGAAGATTCAAGAAGCTTCTGGACGTTAGGTTACTTAGTAACTAAGGCGTTATATTATATTTTAGGATCAAGATATTTGGTTCGAAAATATATCCAAGGTGTTATATTTTAGTTTGGAATCAAAGTTGTTTGGTTCAGAAATATAACCATGGCAGAAGGTTACTTAGCGCTTGATGACGCTGAATTTATAGCTATTTTAGGGTAGCATTTTAGATCAAATTAGCAGCAAAAGCCATGGAAACAAGCCAAGAAACTGAAGAAATGAAGAAATCAGAGCTATAGTACAAGAAAATGAAGAATCTGAAGAAAAGACCAAGAAAAAGGGCAAAAAGGGCAAAAAAGGCTGTGTCCATCGTGCCACGATGGAACCCATCGTGGCACGATGAGGATTTGTTTTAAAAATAAAATCGAAACAAATCTGCTCAGCCTTAACCCCTAAGTTTTCCATCGTGTCACGATGGAAACCATCGTGACACGATGGAATATTCACCCAGAAAAGGAATATTCGCCCAGAAGTCATCGTGCCACGATGGAAGTCATCGTGGCACGATGGAAGAAGGATCCAGAAACCCTAGCCGCCACTCCATCGTGTCACGATGGGCTTCATCGTGGCACGATGAGCGAAAAAAGCTCACACAAAAATAGTATAAATAGAGCCCTTTTTCTCCTCATTCAACACACAATTCAAAAGGTTCAAGTCTTGAGCAATTCAAGAGAAGAGGAGCAAGAGAGGAGGAGCTTAGGAAGGCTTAGGGCTTCCAAGGGCAGGGCATCTACGCCATTGGTAAGCATGATTCTTTAATTATGTAGATCATTGTCTTAGGTTTTAGGAGGTGAATTGAAACCACCTCCATGATGCTTGTAACCCTCTTGGCCCACGCTGTTAACACGATTATTTCAATTATGCAATTGTCTTTTATTATTTATTGTGCTTATTCATTATTATTGTACGGCCATATAATAATAATGCCGTTAGGGTTGGTTAGTGTTGTGGCGAGAACCGCCAACCCGGAAATATAAATAATAAGGCTAGTCGATGAAAGTGTGATAACTCACGTACATTGCCAGTCTATGATCACTGAAGTTCAGGTGAGATGGGGCAAAGACCGGGCTGGTACGCGTCCGTATCCAGTTGACTCACACGAGACTAGAGGCCAAATGCGTCCGATGCGCAGAAAATATTACCACGCGTGAAGTGAGGCCAGACTATGTGGTGGGATAGTGACAGCTTGGTAGGCCAACCAAGGGTCCCTCCACATAGGACTTGGAAGAATCATGGGCTTGTGAAGGGCGGTATAGGTACGCCTATATTGCTAATAATGATTATCGGTCCGACCGGGCACATAATGCGAATAGGAAATTTTCAGCGGCAAGCGGAGAGGGTCGGATAGGATCCTACCTAAAACCTACTCCTAGTATCTTTATTTCTCTTTACCTTTTGAATTTGTCACTTTTTTAGCCTTTCGCGCTAAAACCCTTTTTCAAAACCAAAGCGAAGGCAACTATCTTGAACTCAAATAAGGTTGGTCGCACACTGATACAGTCCCTGTGGATACGAACTCATTCTATCTCGGTAGAGTGTGAATTATTACTCGACGAACGACTGGTCCACTTGTCAGACAACAGTCAAGTTTTTGGCGCCGTTGCCGGGGACTGTATTCTAAGGAGCACTAGTCGTATTTGAGTTCATCAAATTTTTTTTCAAAATACAAAAAAATTAAAAAATCAAAAAGTTGATGATTGTTATCTTGAACTATGGATGGTCTGGCTAGGCAAGTCTTGGTACTTAAGCGATCCGTTTGCGATCCACCTCACTTACCTGGGACGTACCATAGGGAGAGACAAACATGAGACACCCAAAAAGAAAATATTCTATCTTTTACCAGTGCTACTAAGGTATTTACTTGCTGTGTATGATAACAGATACCAAAGAGCACACATCACTTCCAGACTCGGAGGCGATACTGACAAAAGGTAGAAAGGCGAGGAAGTTAGCCTTGTAACAACAATTATCTGGTGATCATGGGAGACAATCAAGTCAACAGAGATTACCACCTCAGGAATGCAACTCCGAACACTCAAGAAACCAGGTCGACCATCAGCAGCGCTTGGAAGAACGGGTATACAACTGCGCAAGTGAAGACGGAGGACCGAGACTCGTGGAATTCATCACTTCCAGCTTGTAGCAGATGTAGAGAAGAAGAATGGGGAATGAAGGGAGAGTTAAGGCAACTTATCGCGGTTTCCCATAAAACTCAGGAATCCCTGAACAAGAGTATAGCAGATTGCTGGATCCATCATGACGCCATCCTCAAGTTACAAGCATCAATTCAAGTGGAAGGCCTATTGACTAGGACAATTCAGATGACGATGATGGAGGTAGAGAAGATACACAAGGTGGTACGAGGTCAAGAAGAAATTATCAAGACTCTAGTACACCATGTGGTACAGCTAACCACGTCCCTGGATACTCTGCAAAGATCAACAAGGCCTACTTACACTCGTGATGAGTGCAAGATGCTGAAGACAACCACCCCAGAAGAAGATGAGGAAGAACTAAACGAAATCAAAGCTTCGTTCAGTTCTATCGGAATAGAATGTCGCATCACTCCTGAAGAGCATACTGAGGCTCTGGAAGAATACTATAATAAGGTACGATTCATGCAGGAATTGGTAGACATGCTAAACCACCATTGTTCCTTAAAAGAAAAGAAGCAAGATCCTGGAAGCCTTGTCATCGACTGTTATATCGGTGAGGTTGTCGTAAAAGCGCTATGCGACATCGGGTCTAGCGTAAATGTCATGCCATTATCTCTGGCTAAGGCATTCAATCTAAAGGAACCAACTAAAGGAACAGCAAGAGAGCTAACTCTGGCTGATCAGTCCACGATCTACTCGAAAGGTAACATAGAAGACATACAGGTGAGGATCTCAAACTTGGAGTTTCCAGCAGATTTCATGATCCTGGATGTCAAGGAAGACAAGGAGCATCCCATCATTTTAGGAAGACCTTTCCTAGCAACAGCAAGAGCCATCATCGACATGGGTGAAGGTGAGCTGACAATTAGGAAGGATGGGGAGACTCGCATCATCCAACTCTTCAACACTTGGAATGAAGAGTGTTACAAGTTAGAGTGGAAGAAGAAAGCTGAACCAAAGACTCCAGGTAAGACATGGAGGGTCAAAGTCGAAGTGCAAGAACTGGAGGAGGACATGGAACAGCTAACCATTGGGACAGGTACAATCAAAGAAGTGCCCCAAGATATTGAAGACAAGCTGAAGAGGCTGGCTATTGAGGTCGATGTCAAAGCTCCGTGGGTCACAACATGGGGTAAGTCCAGAAGAGTAGCCAAGAAGACAAAGCCACAGCTAGGGGTCAATACAACTCAAGTGAAGAAGAAGCCTGTCAAAGAGGAAAGCAACAAGAAGGGAGCTGTAGGTGAAGCTCCAAGAGAAGAAGACAAGCGAACCTATCCTACCCAATAGGGGGGACATGCGTCAAGCTCATGAGACGTTAAACAAGCGCTGCCTGGGAGGCAACCCAGAAGCGTCAAGCTGGCAAGACGTTAAACAAGCGCTGCTTGGGAGGAAACCCAAGGAATTTTTCCCTGCTTTCTGTATTTTCAATTCAATAAATGCTATAAATTCTATTCATGTCATCTTGTTTACAACCTTGTTAAAACTTTGTTTCATAATAACTGCTGTCGTTTATTATCTTGTGCATGCTAACACTATTATAGGCAAGAGTGCGGCGGTTCGATAAATGAATTTCTGTGACAAGAATTTCATTCCTCTAAAGAAACCAAAGGTGAATGGTCGGTAGGTGATGAAGTTCGAGAGACAACGAGACGAGTAAGGAAGTTGATAATGCGAGATAAGTGTTCAAATCTTCCAGATACCTCAGCCAGTGAGAATTTGAGCCAAATATTTCCAAAGTGGTATCACCAATCTTTTTTCGATCTACTATGAGAGTACCGTAAGTTTGTTTATTTTCTAGAACTTGCTTTAATTCTCTATTTACTGATTACTTTAATATTACGCGCATTGAGGCAATTGTTTGTTATAACCCAGAGCCTTTTTCAAGCCATCCCTTATATACTATTATATCCTTTGCTAACCAATTTTGAGCCTTATAATCCTATTCTTTCGGTGACAAACCATGTTATAAGCCAAATGACCAGAAAAACAACTACTGAAACCCTTGTTGGAGTTAGGTAGAAATAGTTCTCTAGTCACGGCAACAACATAAGTTTGGGGTTGCTCATGGAACTAGCAACATCTAAGTTTGGGGTGGGGTAACAAGAGAACTATCACAAAAGAAAAAAAAATGAATGAAAAAAAGAGACGGGAAACATCAAAAATCCCTAAAAAAATAGTCTCTTCAAAAAAAATGAAATGAAAAAGAAAAGAAAAAGAAAAAGTGATAGAAAAGAACAATACAAAGACACATCCGGTTCTTATTCTCTTGTGCCAAACACAAAAAGGCCCCCCAAGGTAAAGTTGCATATAAAAAGTCAAAAAGTAGAAGAGCTTAACTCCAATATTTCAGCCTACTTTTTCCAAATTATATCCTACCTTTACCTAAGCCACGTTATAACCCTTAAAGACCTCCAAAAATGCGCGAATATCAAAAGTGATCGGTTGTTTAGAATTCTTGCAAGCCTATGGTAAAATGGCAAACTTTACGATGATTGAGAGTTAACCCTTTCAATTATGAGTGAAAAATGCGAGAAGAGAGAAAAGATTGAACACGGACTCTTGTAATTATCAGTCCAACTTGCTACTATTGACGTCTCTCGAACCAAGGCACCGACTGAACAGGATCGTAGAGGTAAAAAGATCAGCGGCAACATTGCTGACAATAGAGGGTGAAATTCAGCGTCATAGTTATTTTGTTTCTTGAACCGCTAACGCTTTTGTTTGACAGGCATGTTACTCGAGGACGAGCAACGGTTTAAGTTTGGGGTTGTGATAAAGCTGAATTTATAGCTATTTTAGGGTAGCATTTTAGATCAAATTAGCAGCAAAAGCCATGGAAACAAGCCAAGAAACTGAAGAAATGAAGAAATCAGAGCTACAGTACAAGAAAATGAAGAATCTGAAGAAAAGACCAAGAAAAAGGGCAAAAAAGGCTGTGTCCATCGTGCCACGATGGAACCCATCGTGGCACGATGAGGATTTGTTTTAAAAATAAAATCCAAACAAATCTGCTCAGCCTTAACCCCTAAGTTTTCCATCGTGTCACGATGGAAACCATCGTGACACGATGGAATATTCGCCCAGAAAAGGAATATTCGCCCAGAAGTCATCGTGCCACGATGGAAGTCATCGTGGCACGATGGAAGAAGGATCCAGAAACCCTAGCCGCCACTCCATCGTGTCACGATGGGCTTCATCGTGGCACGATGAGCGAAAAAAGCTCACACAAAAATAGTATAAATAGAGCCCTTTTTCTCCTCATTCAACACACAATTCAAAAGGTTCAAGTCTTGAGCAATTCAAGAGAAGAGGAGCAAGAGAGGAGGAGCTTAGGAAGGCTTAGGGCTTCCAAGGGCAGGGCATCTACGCCATCGGTAAGCATGATTCTTTAATTATGTAGATCATTGTCTTAGGTTTCTTGTTAGGTTTTAGGAGGTGAATTGAAACCACCTCCATGATGCTTGTAACCCTCTTGGCCCACGCTGTTAACACGATTATTTCAATTATGCAATTGTCTTTTATTATTTATTGTGCTTATTCATTATTGTTGTACGACCATATAATAATAATGCCGTTAGGGTTGGTTAGTGTTGTGGCGAGAACCGCCAACCCGGAAATATAACTAATAAGGCTAGTCGATGAAAGTGTGATAACTCACGTACATTGCCAGTCTATGATCACTGAAGTTCAGGTGAGATGGGGCAAAGACCGGGCTGGTACGCGTCCGTATTCAGTTGACTCACACGAGACTAGAGGCCAAATGCGTCCGATGCGCAGAAAATATTACCACGCGTGAAGTGAGGCCAGACTATGTGGTGGGATAGTGACAGCTTGGTAGGCCAACCAAGGGTCCCTCCACATAGGACTTGGAAGAATCATGGGCTTGTGAAGGGCGGTATAGGTACGCCTATATTGCTAATAATGATTATCGGTCCGACCGAGCACATAATGCGAATAGGAAATTTTCAGCGGCAAGCGGAGAGGGTCGGATAGGATCCTACCTAAAACCTACTCCTAGTATCTTTATTTCTCTTTACCTTTTGAATTTGTCACTTTTTTAGCCTTTCGCGCTAAAACCCTTTTTCAAAACCAAAGCGAAGACAACTATCTTGAACTCAAATAAGGTTGGTCGCACACTGATACGGTCCCTGTGGATACGAACTCATTCTATCTCGGTAGAGTGTGAATTATTACTCGACGAACGACTGGTCCACTTGTCAGACAGCAGTCAGCGCTGAAGACTACAAGGCGGCAACCCTAGAAGACAAGCACTATAAAAGGAGTACGAGTATCATCGTTATACTCACCTAAAACTGAAGAAGAAAAAGAGTCTTAGGGTTTTAGTGTGTGTGTGGTCGGTTCATTGTAAACCAAGTCTGTGTGTCATTTGATACAAGATTGGTGTGTGTGCTTAGATAGGTTTCTCATAAGCTTTTAAGCAAAGGAGAACTAGGCTAGGTATTTCGTATTGAAGGCATTGTCTTCAGTACTTGTTATAAAGAATACAAGTGTGTCCAAACAACATAGTGTCTCTGTGTTGTTAAACCCTTGCTGTGGCAGTAAGGTTATTGGAGTAGTGGGGCTGTTGGTCACATACTTAGGAGTTCCTAGGTAGAATCTCACGGGTAGTTCTTAAGTGATAAGAAACAACGGGGCGTTGATCTTTAAATTAGCTCTACTATAGTGAATTCCTCTCCTGGATTGGTATCCCCTAGAGTAGGTGTGTTTCCACTGAACTGGGTCAACAAACACTGTGTGTTCTTTTATTGTTTTTGGTTATCTTCCTTTATACTGTTTGTGTGACACACGTTGAAACATCTGGGTTCAACAACTGTCTTGAGTGCCAGTAACTTCAATTGGCATCAGAGCAGGCACCTAGCCTGTACGTGAGTGAGATCCAGGGCGTCTGATTTTTGGCATAATGGATAAGGAAGAAGGATACGTGAACAGGCCACCACTGTTAAATGGAGACAACTACGACTATTGGAAGTCTCGAATGATTGCTTTCCTCAAGTCAATTGACTCAAAGACTTGGAAAGCTGTGCTGAAAGGATGGGATCATCCTGTAGTTACTAACAAAGAACGTGTGTCCACACCAAAACTTGAAGAAAATTGGACAAAGGAGGAGGATGAACAAGCTCTTGGAAATTCAAAGGCATTGAATGCAATTTTCAATGGAGTTGACACTAAGATGTTCAAACTGATCAAACATTGTGTGGTGGCTAAAGATGCTTGGGAAGTGCTGAAGACCTACAATGAAGGGACCAAAAAGGTCAAGATGGCTAAACTTCAACTGCTGACTACCAAGTTTGAGAACTTTTGATGAAGGAGGATGAAAATATTCATGAATACCACATGAGTATAATGGATATTGCCAATTCATCTAAATCCTTTGGAGTAAAAATGTCTGAAGAGAAGTTAGTCACAAAGATACTCAGGTCTTTGCCTAAAAGATTTGATATGAAGGTCACAACAGTGGAGGAAGCAAATGATATTTCTGAGATGAAGGTTGATGAGTTGATTGGCTCACTTAAAACCTTTGAAGTGGCATTCAATGACAAATCAGAGAGTAAACTCAAAAATATTGCTTTTGCTTCAAATACTGGAGAAGATGAGTTAAAAGATGGAGACTCTGCTGAGAATGTATCAGAATCTATTGCCTTGATAGGTAAACAACTAAATAGAGTGATACAAAGGCTGGAAAGAAAACTTGGGACTAATGCTGCGACAAATGCTAAAGCCAACCAGTTCAACAACAGCAGAAATAACTCAACTCCAAGGAAGAACACGGAAGAAGACCAGGGGAATCAAGGAAGAGTTCAATGTCATGAGTGTGAAGGTTTTGGACACATCAGATCTGAATGTCCAACCTTTATCAAGAGAAGAGGACTAACAGCCACATGGTCAGATGGAGATTCTGATAGTGAAGATGAACAAGTCTCTGCCAAAATTGTTAGAGCCCTCACTAGTGTATGTGAAGTAGAGACCACTCAAGAGTCCCTCCCTGGCATATGTGAACCAGAACCCACACAAGAAGAGACAACACAAGAGTTCACATATGAAGAGATCTCAAACTTCTACACTCAAGCATGTGAAGAAAATCAAGAACTCACCAAAAAAATAGCAGCTCAGCAAGATACTATTGAAGGCCTTGTTGAAACAAGGGATAGGCTGTTTGCTCGCATCTTTCACATGAAAGAGGATATAGAGGAACTAGAGGCAAGCATGGAGGATCTGGACATTGAAGTAAGAGTTCTCAGGTATAAACTGGAGTCAATCAAGAAAGAAGTGAACAAAGAACAGTCTGAAGTACAGGCCTCTCTAGAGAAACTTACACTGGGACCAAGACAGAAGTCAGGACACAAGCTGAAGCATCCGACAAAGTATTCAAGACCTCGCATGTTAGGAAGATATGATGATAAAGTCTGCCACTTCTGTGGTAAAGAAGGACACAACAAAGTCTTCTGCTATGAGTACCAAAAGGCAATGCAGAATTCTGGAAAGGGTGAAAGCTCCAAACAAAATTGGGAGGCCAAGGATGAAGCAAGTCTTATAGCTCACACCTCATTCAGAGCTACATCCAAAGAAGACTGGTACTTTGATAGTGGGTGTACTAACCATGGTTACCCCACAGCCTACAGGTTTTGTCACTTTTAGTGATGAGGCTAAAGGAGAAATCAAGGGAATAGAAAAGATTGTTGGTAATGATCTTCCAAGGCTTGATAATGTGCTTCTAGTAAAAGGGTTAACTGCTAACTTGATTAGCATAAGTCAACTATGTGATCTTTGGCTTAAAGTTAACTTTACCAAGGAAGGCTGCTATGTCATTGATAGCAAGGATGAAGTCATCATGAAAGGTGAACGATCCAAAGATAATTGCTACCTATGGACACCTCTGGAACCTAAAGTCCTATCCACATGCCTTGTGAATAAGCAAGAAGATGTAAGACTATGGCACCAAAAGCTAGGGCATCTGCATCTGAGAGGTATGAAGAAGATCCTTTCCAAAGAAGCTATCAAAGGAGTGCCACAACTCACAATAGAGGAAGGGACTTTCTGTGGAGAATGTCAGATTGGAAAGCAAGTCAAGACGTCACATCCAAAGCTACAACATCTGACCACTGACAGAGTTCTTGAATTGCTTCATATGGATCTGATGGGGCCTATGCAAGTGGAAAACAATGGAGGAAAGAGTTATGCTTTTGTCATTGTTGATGATTTTTCAAGATATACATGGATAGAATTCATAAGAGAAAAATCAGAAACTTTTGGAGTATTTAGAGAGATATGTCTTCGTGTCCAAAATGAAAAAGATACTAGTGTCATGAGAATAAGAAGTGATCATGGGAGAGAGTTTGAGAATGCCTTGTTCTCAGAGTTCTGTGCCTCTAGGGGTATCAAGCATGAGTTTTCATCACCAATAACTCCTCAACAGAATGGGATAGCTGAAAGGAAAAACAGAACAATTCAAGAATCAGCTAGGGTCATGTTGCATGCAAAACAAATGCCCTACCATTTCTGGGCTGAAGCCATGAGTACAGCTTGTTATATCCACAATAGAGTTACTATTAGAAAGGGTACCTCCTGCACACTCTATGAAGTATGGAGGGGCAAGAAGCCAAATGTGAGTTACTTTCATATCTTTGGAAGTAAATGTTATATCTTGCTTGATAGAGATCCAAGGAGAAAATTGGATCCAAAAGGTGAAGAAGGGATCTTTCTGGGGTATTCAACTAACAGCAGAGCTTACAGAGTCTACAACAACAGAACCAAAGTTATCATAGAATCCATCAATGTTGTAGTAGATGATGCACCAGTCAGTATGACACATGATGTGGCAGATGCTGCACCACCTGTCCCTCAGGCATCCTTTGAGTTTGAAGAAACGGAGGGTCAACATGATGAGTCAAATGATGAAGTGACTGAAGTCCAAAGACCTACAACAATAGAGGTCCTTCAATCAGAATCCAGAAGAATCATCCTCCAGATGCCATCATTGGTCAATTAGAACGATGTGTTACTACAAGATCAAGAGAGATAATATCTAATTCCTGCTTTGTGTCTAAAATAGAACCAAAGAATGTAAAGGAAGCCTTACTTGATGAGTACTGGATCCATGCCATGCAAGAGGAACTGACTCAGTTTGAGAGGAATGAAGTATGGGATTTAGTACCTCGACCTAAACATGTCAATGTTATTGGTACTAAATGGGTCTTCAAGAACAAATCTAATGAGAATGGGGAGGTGACTAGAAATAAAGCAAGGCTAGTAGCACAAGGATTCACTCAAATTGAGGGAGTGGATTTTGGCGAGACATTTGCACATGTAGCTAGGCTTGAGTCCATAAGGCTGTTACTTGCTATAGCTTGTATTCTAAAATTCAAGCTATTTCAAATGGATGTCAAGAGTGCCTTTCTGAATGGATACCTACATGAAGAAGTGTATGTAGAATAACCTAAAGGGTTTATTGATCCCTTTCAGCCAAGTCATGTCCACAAGTTGAAAAAGGCCCTATATGGCTTAAAACAAGCACCTAGAGCTTGGTATGAAAGACTGACGATATCTCTGAGGTCTAATGGCTATAGGAAGGGTGGAAATGACAAAACCTTGAAGAGAAAGGCAAGCTGCTGATTGCTCAAATCTATGTGGATGGATGGCATAATATTCAGAGGAATGGCAGGACACATGGTGAAGCAGTTTGTAGAACATATGCAAACTGAGTTTGAAATGTCTATAGTAGGTGAACTCACCTTCTTTCTTGGGCTGCAAATAAAGCAAATGGAAGACACTACGTTTCTTTCACAGAGTAAGTATGCCAAGAACATGGTGAAGAAGTTTGGGTTAGAGAATGCTGGTCATAAGAAGACACCTGCTCCAACACATCTTAAGCTTACTAAAGATGATCAAGGTGTGAGTGTAGATCCAAGTATGTATAGAAGCATGATTGGAAGTTGACTGCAGTCTGGCAAGTGGACCAGTCGTTCGTCGAGTAATAATTCACACTCTACCGAGATAGAATGAGTTCGTATCCACAGGGACCGTATCAGTGTGCGACCAACCTTATTTGAGTTCAAGATAGTTGCCTTCGCTTTGGTTTTGAAAAAGGTTTTAGCGCGAAAGGCTATAAAATTGACAAATTCAAAGGTAAAAGATAAAGATAAAAAGAGTAGGTTTTAGGTAGGATCCTATCCGACCCTCTCCGCTTGCCGCTTAACATCCCTATTCGCATTATGTGCCCGGTCGGACCGATAATCGTTATTAGCAATATAGGCGTACCTATACCGCCCTTCACAAGCCCATGATTCTTCCAAGTCCTATGTGGAGAGACCCTTGGTTGGCCTACCAAGCTGTCACTATCCCACCACATAGTCTGGCCTCACTTCATGCGTGGTAATATTTTCTGTGCATCGGACGCATTGGCCCCTAGTCTCGTATGAGTCAACTGGACACGACGAAAGTGCCAGCCCGGTCTTTGCCCCATCTCACCTGAACTTCAGTGATCATAGACTAGCAATGTCCGTGAGTTATCATACCTTCATCGACTAGCCTTATTATTTATATTTTCCGGGTTAGCGGTATCTCGTCACCACCAAACCAACCCTAGCGGCATTATTATTATATGGCCGTACAATAATAACGAATAAAGCTTAAATAATAAAAGACTTTAGACATAATTGAAATATTCGTATTAACAGCGTGGGCCAAGAGGGTTACAAGCATCATGGAGGTGGTTTCAATTCACCCCCTAAAACCTAACAAGAAACCTAAGAACAATGATCTACATGAAAAGAATCATGCTTACCAATGGCGTAGATGCCTTGCCTTTGGAAGCCCTAAGCCTTCCTTAGCTCCTCCTCTCTTGCTCCTTTGGAGTCTCTACCTTTGTAGTAGCTTTGACTCTCTTTGAATTGTGTGTTGAATGAGGAGGAGAAGAACTCTATTTATATATTTTTTTATGAGCTTTTTTCGCCCATCGTGACACGATGGAGATGGCGGCTAGGGTTTCTGGAACATTCCATCATCGTGCCACGATGACTTCTATCGTGGCACGATGGAACCTTGGGGAAGATTCCTTTCTGAGGGCGAATATTCCATCGTGTCACGATGGTTTCCATCGTGACACGATGAAAGACTTGGAGGCGAAGGCTGAGCAGATTTGTTTCTGATTTATTTTGAAATCAAATCCTCATCGTGCCACGATGAGTTCCATCATGGCACGATGGACACAGCCTTTTTTGCCCTTTTTGCCCTTTTTCTTGGTCTTTTCTTCATATTCTTCATTTCCTTGTGCTGTAGCTCTGATTTCTTCATTTCTTGGGTTTCTTGGCTTGTTTCCATGGCTTTTGCTGCTAATTTTACCTAAATAACTATACTAAAATAGCTATAAATTCAGCGTCATCACAACCCCAAACTTAAACCGTTGCTCGTCCTCGAGTAACATGCCTGTCAAACAAAAGCGTTAGTGGTTCAAGAAACAAAATAACGATGACGATGAATTTCACCCTCTATTATCAGCAATGTTGCCGCTGATCTTTTTACCTCTGCGATCCTGTTCAGTCGGTGCCTTGGTTCGAGAGACGTCAATAGTAGCAAGTCGGACCGATAGTTACAAGAGTCCGTGTTCAATCTTTTCTCTCTTCTCGCATTTTTCACTCATAATTGAAAGGGTTAACTCTCAATCATCGTAAAGTTTGCCATTTTACCATGGGCTTGCAAGAATTCTAAACAACCGATCAACTTTGATATTCGCGCATTTTTGGAGGTCTTTAAGGGTTATAACGTGGCTTAGGTAAAGGTAGGATATAATTTGGAAAAAGTAGGCTGAAATATTGGAGTTAAGCTCTTCTACTTTTTGACTTTTTATATGCAACTTTACCTTCGGGGGCCTTTTTGTGTTTGGTACAAGAGAATGAGAACCGGATGTGTCTTTGTATGGTTCTTTTCTATCACTTTTCTTTCTTTTTTTCTTTTTCTTTTTCTTTTTTTCTTTTTGTAGAGACTATTTTTTTAGGGATTTTTGATTTTTCCCGTCTCTTTTTTCATTCATTTTTTTCTTTTGTGATAGTTCTCTTGTTACCCCACCCCAAACTTAGATGTTGCTAGTTCCATGAGAAACCCCAAACTTATGTTGTTGCCGTGACTAGAGAACTATTTCTACCTAACTCCAACAAGGGTTTAGTAGTTGTTTTTCTGGTCATTTGGCTTATAACATGGTTTGTCACCGAAAGAAAAGGGTTATCAGGCTCAAATTTGGTTAGCAAAGGATATATAATTATATAAGGGATGGCTTGAAAAAGGCTCTGGGTTATAACAAACAATTGCCTCAATGCGCGTAATATCAAAATAATCAGTTAATAGAGAATAAAAGCAAGTTCTAGAAAATAAACAAACTTACGGTACTCTCATAGTAGATCGAAAAAAAGATTGGTGATACCACTTTGGAAATATTTGGCTCAAAATCTCACCGGCTGAGGTATCTGGAAGATTTGAACACTTATCTCGCAATATCAACTTCCTTACTCGTCTCGTTGTCTCTCGAACTTCAACACCTCCCGAACTTTCACCTTTGGTTCTTTGTGTTAGAGGAATGAAATTCTTGTCACAGAAATTCATTTATTGAACCGCCGCACTCTTGCCTATAACAGTGTTAGCATGCACAAGATAATAAACGACAGCAATTATTGAATTTTGAAACAAAGTTTTAAAAGGTTGTTAACAAGATGATATGACTGGAATTTATAGCATTTATTGAATTGAAAATACAGAAAGCAGGGAAATATTCCTTGGGTTGCCTCCCAAGCAGCGCTTGTTTATCGTCTCGCCAGCTTGACGCTTCTGGGTTGCCTCCCAGGCAGCGCTTGTTTAACGTCTCATGAGCTTGACGCATGTCCCCCCTAGTGGGTAGGATAGGTTCGCTTTCCTTCTTCTTTAGGAGCTTCACTGACAGCTCCTTCCTTCTTGTCTCCTTCTTTCTTGACAGGCTTGTTCTTCACTTGAGTTGTGTTGACCCCTAGCTGTGGCTTTGTCTTTTTGGCTACTTTCCTTGCTCTCCCCCATGTTGTGACCCATGGAGCTTTGACATCTACCTCAATAGCCAGCCTCTCCAGCTTATGTTGAACATCTTGGGGTACTTCTTTTATTGTACATGTCTCCTCAGTTAGCTGCTCCACTTCATCCCCCAGTTCGTGTAGCTCCACTTTGATTCTCCACACCTTTCTTGAGGTCCTTGGTTCAGCTTTCTTCTTCCACTCCAGTTTGTAACACTCTTCATTCCAGCTGTTGAAGAGTTGGATAATTCGGGTCTCCCCATCTTTCTTGAGTGTCAGCTCACCTTCACCCATGTCGATGATGGCCTTTGCTGTCGCTAGGAAAGGTCTTCCTAGGATGATGGGATGTTCTTTATCCTCTTCGACATCCAGGATCATAAAATCCACTGGAAATTCTAGGTCTGTGATCCTCACCTGTATGTCCTCGATGTTACCTTTGGAGTATATAGTGGACTGATTAGCCAGAGTCAGCTCTCTAGCTGTTCCTTCAGTTGGTTCCTTCAGATTGAATGCTCTTGCCAAAGATAGTGGCATAACATTCACGCTAGACCCTATGTCGCATAGCGCTTTTACGACAGTCTCACCCATATAACAGTTTATGGTAAGACTTCCTGGGTCTTGCTTCTTTTCTATGGAACAATGGTGATTTAGCATATCCACCAGCTCTTGCACGAATTGCACCTGGTTGTAATAGTCTTCTAGAGCTTTGGTATGCTCTTCAGGGGTGATGTCACACTCCAACCCGTGAAACTTGAACAACGCCATGATTTCCTTTAGCTCTTCCTCATCCTCTTCTTGAGTTGAAGTCTTCAGCATTTTGCACTCATCACGAGTGTAGTTCGGCCTTGGTCCTCTTTGAAGAGTTTCTAGTGATGTGGTTAGCTGTAGCACATGATGTACCAGACTTTTGATCACGTTTTCTTGTCCTTGTATCACCTTGTGTATCTTTGCCATTTCTATCATAGTCATCTGGATTGTCTTGGTGAGTAGGCCTTCTATCTGAGCTGATGCTTGGAGATGTAGAATTGCTTCATGGCGAATCCAACAATCTGCAATGCTTTTGTTTAGAGATTCCCGAGTCTTGTTAGCAACCTCGATGAGTTGCTTTAACTCTCCTTTGTCTGCCCAGTCATTTTCTCTACACCTACTGCAGGTTGGAGGTGCAGAGTTCCATGAATCAGGGTTTTGTCTTCATCTGCATGGTTGTATACCCATTCCTCCAGGCGCTGCTGATGGTCGACCTGGTTTCTTGAGTATTCGGAGTCGCATTCCTGAGGTGGTAATCTCTGTTGACTTGATTGTCTCCCATGATCACCAGATAATTGCTGTTATAAGGCTAACTTCCTCGCCTTTCTACCTTATCTCAGTATCGCCTCCGGGTCTGGAAGTGATGTGTGCTCTTTGGTATCTGTTATCATACACAGCAAGTAAATACCTTAGTAGCACTGGAAGTAGATAGAATGTTTTCTTTTTGGGTGTCTCATGTCTGTCTCTCTCTATGGTACGTCCCAGGTAAGTGAGGTGGATCGCAAACGGATCGCTTAAGTACCAAGACTTGCCTAGCCAGACCATCCATAGTTCAAGATAACAATCATCAACTTTTTGGTTTTTTAATTTTTTTGTATTTTTGAAAAAATTTTATGAACTCAAATATGACTAGTGCTCCTTAGAATACAGTCCCCGACAACGGCGCCAAAAACTTGACTGCAGTCTGGCAAGTGGACCAGTCGTTCGTCGAGTAATAATTCACACTCTACCGAGATAGAATGAGTTCGTATCCACAGGGACCGTATCAGTGTGCGACCAACCTTATTTGAGTTCAAGATAGTTGCCTTCGCTTTCGTTTTGAAAAAAGTTTTAGCGCGAAAGGCTATAAAATTGACAAATTCAAAGGTAAAAGATAAAGATAAAAAGAGTAGGTTTTAGGTAGGATCCTATCCGACCCTCTCCGCTTGCCGCTTAACATCCCTATTCGCATTATGTGCCCGGTCGGACCGATAATCGTTATTAGCAATATAGGCGTACCTATACCGCCCTTCACAAGCCCATGATTCTTCCAAGTCCTATGTGGAGGGACCCTTGGTTGGCCTACCAAGCTGTCACTATCCCACCACATAGTCTGGCCTCACTTCATGCGTGGTAATATTTTCTGTGCATCGGACGCATTGGCCCCTAGTCTCGTATGAGTCAACTGGACACGACGAAAGTGCCAGCTCGGTCTTTGCCCCATCTCACCTGAACTTCAGTGATCATAGACTAGCAATGTCCGTGAGTTATCATACCTTCATCGACTAGCCTTATTATTTATATTTTCCGGGTTAGCGGTATCTCGTCACCACCAAACCAACCCTAACGGCATTATTATTATATGGCCGTACAATAATAACGAATAAAGCTTAAATAATAAAAGACTTTAGACATAATTGAAATATTCGTATTAACAGCGTGGGCCAAGAGGGTTACAAGCATCATGGAGGTGGTTTCAATTCACCCCCTAAAACCTAACAAGAAACCTAAGAACAATGATCTACATGAAAAGAATCATGCTTACCAATGGCGTAGATGCCTTGCCTTTGGAAGCCCTAAGCCTTCCTTAGCTCCTCCTCTCTTGCTCCTTTGGAGTCTCTACCTTTGTAGTAGCTTTGACTCTCTTTGAATTGTGTGTTGAATGAGGAGGAGAAGAGCTCTATTTATATATTTTTTTATGAGCTTTTTTCGCCCATCGTGCCATGATGAAGCCCATCGTGACACGATGGAGATGGCGGCTAGGGTTTCTGGAACATTCCATCATCGTGCCACGATGACTTCTATCGTGGCACGATGGAACCTTGGCGAAGATTCCTTTCTGAGGGCGAATATTCCATCGTGTCACGATGGTTTCCATCGTGACACGATGAAAGACTTGGAGGCGAAGGCTGAGCAGATTTGTTTCTGATTTATTTTGAAATCAAATCCTCATCGTGCCACGATGAGTTCCATCATGGCACGATGGACACAGCCTTTTTTGCCCTTTTTGCCCTTTTTCTTAGTCTTTTCTTCATATTCTTCATTTCCTTGTGCTGTAGCTCTGATTTCTTCATTTCTTGGGTTTCTTGGCTTGTTTCCATGGCTTTTGCTGCTAATTTTACCTAAATAACTATACTAAAATAGCTATAAATTCAGCGTCATCACAACCCCAAACTTAAATCGTTGCTCGTCCTCGAGTAACATGCCTGTCAAACAAAAGCGTTAGTGGTTCAAGAAACAAAATAACGATGACAATGAATTTCACCCTCTATTATCAGCAATGTTGCCGCTGATCTTTTTACCTCTGCGATCCTGTTCAGTCGGTGCCTTGGTTCGAGAGACGTCAATAGTAGCAAGTCGGACCGATAGTTACAAGAGTCCGTGTTCAATCTTTTCTCTCTTCTCGCATTTTTCACGCATAATTGAAAGGGTTAACTCTCAATCATCGTAAAGTTTGCCATTTTACCATGGGCTTGCAAGAATTCTAAACAACCGATCAACTTTGATATTCGCGCATTTTTGGAGGTCTTTAAGGGTTATAACGTGGCTTAGGTAAAGGTAGGATATAATTTGGAAAAAGTAGGCTGAAATATTGGAGTTAAGCTCTTCTACTTTTTGACTTTTTATATGCAACTTTACCTTCGGGGGCCTTTTTGTGTTTGGTACAAGAGAATGAGAACCGGATGTGTCTTTGTATGGTTCTTTTCTATCACTTTTCTTTCTTTTTTTCTTTTTCTTTTTCTTTTTGTAGAGACTATTTTTTTAGGGATTTTTTATTTTTCCCGTCTCTTTTTTCATTCATTTTTTTCTTTTGTGATAGTTCTCTTGTTACCCCACCCCAAACTTAGATGTTGCTAGTTCCATGAGAAACCCCAAACTTATGTTGTTGCCGTGACTAGAGAACTATTTCTACCTAACTCCAACAAGGGTTTAGTAGTTGTTTTTCTGGTCATTTGGCTTATAACATGGTTTGTCACCGAAAGAAAAGGGTTATCAGGCTCAAATTTGGTTAGCAAAGGATATATAATTATATAAGGGATGGCTTGAAAAAGGCTCTGGGTTATAACAAACAATTGCCTCAATGCGCGTAATATCAAAATAATCAGTTAATAGAGAATAAAAGCAAGTTCTAGAAAATAAACAAACTTACGGTACTCTCATAGTAGATCGAAAAAAAGATTGGTGATACCACTTTGGAAATATTTGGCTCAAAATCTCACCGGCTGAGGTATCTGGAAGATTTGAACACTTATCTCGCAATATCAACTTCCTTACTCGTCTCGTTGTCTCTCGAACTTCAACACCTCCCGAACTTTCACCTTTGGTTCTTTGTGTTAGAGGAATGAAATTCTTGTCACAGAAATTCATTTATTGAACCGCCGCACTCTTGCCTATAACAGTGTTAGCATGCACAAGATAATAAACGACAGCAATTATTGAATTTTGAAACAAAGTTTTAAAAGGTTGTTAACAAGATGATATGACTGGAATTTATAGCATTTATTGAATTGAAAATACAGAAAGCAGGGAAATATTCCTTGGGTTGCCTCCCAAGCAGCGCTTGTTTATCGTCTCGCCAGCTTGACGCTTCTGGGTTGCCTCCCAGGCAGCGCTTGTTTAACGTCTCATGAGCTTGACGCATGTCCCCCCTAGTGGGTAGGATAGGTTCGCTTTCCTTCTTCTTTAGGAGCTTCACTGACAGCTCCTTCCTTCTTGTCTCCTTCTTTCTTGACAGGCTTGTTCTTCACTTGAGTTGTGTTGACCCCTAGCTGTGGCTTTGTCTTTTTGGCTACTTTCCTTGCTCTCCCCCATGTTGTGACCCATGGAGCTTTGACATCTACCTCAATAGCCAGCCTATCCAGCTTATGTTGAACATCTTGGGGTACTTCTTTTATTGTACATGTCTCCTCAGTTAGCTGCTCCACTTCATCCCCCAGTTCGTGTAGCTCCACTTTGATTCTCCACACCTTTCTTGAGGTCATTGGTTCAGCTTTCTTCTTCCACTCCAGTTTGTAACACTCTTCATTCCAGCTGTTGAAGAGTTGGATAATTCGGGTCTCCCCATCTTTCTTGAGTGTCAGCTCACCTTCACCCATGTCGATGATGGCCTTTGCTGTCGCTAGGAAAGGTCTTCCTAGGATGATGGGATGTTCTTTATCCTCTTCGACATCCAGGATCATAAAATCCACTGGAAATTCTAGGTCTGTGATCCTCACCTGTATGTCCTCGATGTTACCTTTGGAGTATATAGTGGACTGATCAGCCAGAGTCAGCTCTCTAGCTGTTCCTTCAGTTGGTTCCTTCAGATTGAATGCTCTTGCCAAAGATAGTGGCATAACATTCACGCTAGACCCTATGTCGCATAGCGCTTTTACGACAGTCTCACCCATATAACAGTTTATGGTAAGACTTCCTGGGTCTTGCTTCTTTTCTATGGAACAATGGTGATTTAGCATATCCACCAGCTCTTGCACGAATTGCACCTGGTTGTAATAGTCTTCTAGAGCTTTGGTATGCTCTTCAGGGGTGATGTCACACTCCAACCCGTGAAACTTGAACAACGCCATGATTTCCTTTAGCTCTTCCTCATCCTCTTCTTGAGTTGAAGTCTTCAGCATTTTGCACTCATCACGAGTGTAGTTCGGCCTTGGTCCTCTTTGAAGAGTTTCTAGTGATGTGGTTAGCTGTAGCACATGATGTACCAGACTTTTGATCACGTTTTCTTGTCCTTGTATCACCTTGTGTATCTTTGCCATTTCTATCATAGTCATCTGGATTGTCTTGGTGAGTAGGCCTTCTATCTGAGCTGATGCTTGGAGATGTAGAATTGCTTCATGGCGAATCCAACAATCTGCAATGCTTTGGTTTAGAGATTCCCGAGTCTTGTTAGCAACCTCGATGAGTTGCTTTAACTCTCCTTTGTCTGCCCAGTCATTTTCTCTACACCTACTGCAGGTTGGAGGTGCAGAGTTCCATGAATCAGGGTTTTGTCTTCATCTGCATGGTTGTATACCCATTCCTCCAGGCGCTGCTGATGGTCGACCTGGTTTCTTGAGTATTCGGAGTCGCATTCCTGAGGTGGTAATCTCTGTTGACTTAATTGTCTCCCATGATCACCAGATAATTGCTGTTATAAGGCTAACTTCCTCCTCTTTCTACCTTATCTCAGTATCGCCTCCGGGTCTGGAAGTGATGTGTGCTCTTTGGTATCTGTTATCATACACAGCAAGTAAATACCTTAGTAGCACTGGAAGTAGATAGAATGTTTTCTTTTTGGGTGTCTCATGTCTGTCTCTCTCTATGGTACGTCCCAGGTAAGTGAGGTGGATCGCAAACGGATCGCTTAAGTACCAAGACTTGCCTAGCCAGACCATCCATAGTTCAAGATAACAATCATCAACTTTTTGGTTTTTTAATTTTTTTGTATTTTTGAAAAAAATTTATGAACTCAAATATGACTAGTGCTCCTTAGAATACAGTCCCCGGCAACGGCGCCAAAAACTTGACTGCAGTCTGGCAAGTGGACCATTCGTTCGTCGAGTAATAATTCACACTCTACCGAGATAGAATGAGTTCGTATCCACAGGGACCGTATCAGTGTGCGACCAACCTTATTTGAGTTCAAGATAGTTGCCTTCGCTTTCGTTTTGAAAAAAGTTTTAGCGCGAAAGGCTATAAAATTGACAAATTCAAAGGTAAAAGATAAAGATAAAAAGAGTAGGTTTTAGGTAGGATCCTATCCGACCCTCTCCGCTTGCCGCTTAACATCCCTATTCGCATTATGTGCCCGGTCGGACCGATAATCGTTATTAGCAATATAGGCGTACCTATACCGCCCTTCACAAGCCCATGATTCTTCCAAGTCCTATGTGGAGGGACCCTTGGTTGGCCTACCAAGCTGTCACTATCCCACCACATAGTCTGGCCTCACTTCATGCGTGGTAATATTTTCTGTGCATCGGACGCATTGGCCCCTAGTCTCGTATGAGTCAACTGGACACGACGAAAGTGCCAGCCCGGTCTTTGCCCCATCTCACCTGAACTTCAGTGATCATAGACTAGCAATGTCCGTGAGTTATCATACCTTCATCGACTAGCCTTATTATTTATATTTTCCGGGTTAGCGGTATCTCGTCACCACCAAACCAACCCTAGCGGCATTATTATTATATGGCCGTACAATAATAACGAATAAAGCTTAAATAATAAAAGACTTTAGACATAATTGAAATATTCGTATTAACAGCGTGGGCCAAGAGGGTTACAAGCATCATGGAGGTGGTTTCAATTCACCCCCTAAAACCTAACAAGAAACCTAAGAACAATGATCTACATGAAAAGAATCATGCTTACCAATGGCGTAGATGCCTTGCCTTTGGAAGCCCTAAGCCTTCCTTAGCTCCTCCTCTCTTGCTCCTTTGGAGTCTCTACCTTTGTAGTAGCTTTGACTCTCTTTGAATTGTGTGTTGAATGAGGAGGAGAAGAACTCTATTTATATATTTTTTTATGAGCTTTTTTCGCCCATCGTGACACGATGGAGATGGCGGCTAGGGTTTCTGGAACATTCCATCATCGTGCCACGATGACTTCTATCGTGGCACGATGGAACCTTGGCGAAGATTCCTTTCTAAGGGCGAATATTCCATCGTGTCACGATGGTTTCCATCGTGTCACGATGGTTTCCATCGTGTCACGATGGTTTCCATCGTGTCACGATGGTTTCCATCGTGACACGATGAAAGACTTGGAGGCGAAGGCTGAGCAGATTTGTTTCTGATTTATTTTGAAATCAAATCCTCATCGTGCCACGATGAGTTCCATCGTGGCACGATGGACACAGCCTTTTTTGCCCTTTTTGCCCTTTTTCTTGGTCTTTTCTTCAGATTCTTCATTTCCTTGTGCTGTAGCTCTGATTTCTTCATTTCTTGGGTTTCTTGGCTTGTTTCCATGGCTTTGCTGCTAATTTTACCTAAATAACTATACTAAAATAGCTATAAATTCAGCGTCATCAGAAGTCTACTTTATCTTACCGCTAGCAGGCCAGACATAGCCTTTGCAGTAGGTGTTTGTGCAAAATATCAAGCTGATCCTAAAGCAAGTCATCTTCTCCAAGTCAAGAGAATTCTGAAATATGTTAGTGGAACATGTGACTATGGGCTGATGTATACACATGGTGGAGGATCAAATCTGGTAGGATATTGTGATGTAGATTGGGCTGGAAGTGCAGATGATAGGAAGAGCACATCTGGTGGTTGCTTTTTCCTTGGTTGTAATCTGATCTCGTGGTTCAGTAAAAAGCAGAATTCTGTTGCTTTATCCACAGCTGAGGCAAAGTATATTGCGGCTGGAAGTAGTTGTTCTCAAATGGTCTGGATGAAACAGATGCTTCAAGAGTATAATGTTGAGCAAGATGTTATGACATTATACTGTGATAACCTGAGCTCAATCAGTATATCCAAAAATCCAGTTCAGCATAGTCGGACCAAGCATATTGATATTCGTCATCACTATATTCGAGACTTGGTTGAGGACAAGGTGGTTACACTAGAGCATATTGCTACAGAAGAACAGCTGGCTGATGTTCTAACAAAAGCTCTGGATGCTAACAGGTTTGAGGAATTAAGGGGCAAATTAGGTGTTTGCCTCTGTGACCAGGCCTAGTTCCTGGGTGTGTGTGTGCAGCAACTATCACTGGTTTATTATTTGGTTGCACACTGGTATGTCTACTACCCCATGATTTAACAGGTTTATCTTTAGCATAATTTATGGCTAAAAAGGGGGAGTAGTGAAAGAAATTAAAAACTTTGCATTTTCTGATGCATTGTAAGATTGAGGGGGAGAGCATATATTCTGAATACTCAGGGGGAGTGTTTGTGCTTGCTGAATATATGGGCTCAATGATCCCGTTTTTTTTTTGTAACTTAGGGGTTTATTTCTCCCTAAGATGTGTAAGATGCTTTGACAGATGTTACGACATACTGATGTTGTGACACATGTTGAAGTCATCATGTGTAAGCCAGTAGAGTTTATTTCTCTCTGGTGTAATATGTGAGGCATTATTCAATTCATATCCGCTATGGCATGCCTCTGATACTTCACGCCACTCATATTCAAAAATCCTAAGAAGCGTTGAAGATGTAGGACTATTCTTCAAGGAAGCTTTAGAGCATGAAGAAGAAGTCATTTGTGGATCTCCCAGAAGTTTGAAGAACTGTTGGTCAAAAACGGGTTAAAGTTTATTTTAGCCAAAATTTGCCAAAGGGGGAGATTGTTGATGTTTGAGGTGTTGGCTTCATTGTGTCAAAAACAAACTGAAGACACAAGCTGCAACATGTTGGGTATAACATGTGTCACCTCTGTACATGCGTCAGCATGTTATATTTCTAAACAGAATCTTTGGTTGAAAGATTTGTTTATGAAATTAATGGAGTCGGTTTGGACTCAGAAAAGCGCGCATTGGGCTGAAGATTCAAGAAGCTTCTGGACGCTAGGTTACTTAATAACTAAGGCGTTATATTATATTTTAGGATCAAGATATTTGGTTCGAAAATATATCCAAGGTGTTATATTTTAGTTTGGAATCAAAGTTGTTTGGTTCAGAAATATAACCATGGCAGAAGGTTACTTAACGCTGAAGACTACAAGGCGGCAACCCTAGAAGACAAGCACTATAAAAGGAGTACGAGTATCATCGTTATACTCACCTAAAACTGAAGAAGAAAAAGAGTCTTAGGATTTTAGTGCGTGTGTGGTCGTGTTCATTGTAAACCAAGTATGTGTGTCGTTTGATACAAGATTGGTGTGTGTGCTTAGATAGGTTTCTCATAAGCTTTTAAGCAAAGGAGAACTAGGCTAGGTATTTCGTATTGAAGGGATTGTCTTCAATACTTGTTATAAAGAATACAAGTGTGTCCAAACAACATAGTGTCTCTGTGTTGTTAAACCCTTGTTGTGGCAGTAAGGTTATTGGAGTAGTGGGGTTGTTGGTCACATACTTAGGAGTTCCTAGGTAGAATCTCACGGGTAGTTCTTAAGTGATAAGAAACAACGGGGCGTTGATCTTTGAATTAGCTCTACTATAGTGAATTCCTCTCCTGGATTGGTATCCCCCAGAGTAGGTGTGTTTCCACCGAACTGGGTCAACAAACACTGTGTGTTCTTTTATTGTTTTTGGTTATCTTCCTTTATACTGTTTGTGTGACAGACGTTGAAACATCTGGGTTCAACAACTGTCTTGAGTGCCAGTAACTTCAGAACGTACGACAAACTTTAAAAAAAAAAAAACTGTTGAATTTCAATAGTCTGAATACATAACAACATTTTTTGAATTTTTATAAAAGTTTGTGGAGTTGATTTTCCCAATGAGATCTTTGAATTCAACGATTGGATTGAAAAAATATAATGCCGATGTCGAGTTATTAAACGGAGTCAGTTTAATGGAGACTTACTCCTGGAATCAACGGATCCCTCCTCTTATAAGAATATCTCCAATAAAAATTAAGAATTTTGTAACATAAGATGAATTGTTTATGAATTTTTATGTGCAAAAAAACTAAAAAATTCATATTTAATTCATCTCTTCAATAATTTTTTTTTACATTTATCTTCTTAACATGTGCATTTAGGGCACATGTTAACATTCTCCTTTATTTATAAGTTACAAATTCCACAATAGTTTTTTTTTTTTTTTAGCCAATTCAATAATACATATGTAATTGTAACTTTCTAAAATTTAGGGGACCAAAATTGTAATTTAACATATATATATTTAAATGTACCATTTACAATTATATTTGCAATCTTCCTTCAAGTTTGTTATTTACATGGCCGTCCAAGTGTCAAGCGATTCAATAAAGAGTTTTAGATTCTAAAATTTTAAGCCCATACGAGAGTTAACGGTATTATCTTCTAACTCATACTAAACAAAATCGCATTAAATTTTGAAGTTTAGTATTAATTTTTTGAAGACATCGTTGGATCGGCCCTCATTGCTTATACAATACCATGCCATATTTGATCCTCTCCGATAGTTATTTTGAGATATATTTCGAATTTCATTTACAATTGAAAATTCACACTTTGCGTGAGTGGTGAATGGTGTATCCGATCGAGTGCAAAATTACAATAGTGTCTCTGATTGGACAATTTTGTAAATTAATTATATTTTTGTTAAATTTTAAATTGAGATTAGAATATCTTTTTTAAAAATAAAAGCCCATCATATTAGAATTACCCCAAAATCCACATAGATGGGGGTGTAAATAGAATATCTTTTTTATAAATAAAAGTCCATCATATTAGAAGTACCCCAAAATCCACCTAAGTGGGGGTGTAAATAGCTACAGGGAAATTTTGCAAACCTAACACCATGTTCTCAACCTTGTAACAAGTAAGACATCTCCACCAACCCTTATGAAACACGTAACCCAAAATCCCACGACTCTCCACTGTCACGAGCATCACCAGAGCTTTGAGTCAAACTCTCCTCTGGTTCCCAACTTGACACAACTAGTGCATCTCCATGCTCATAACCCTCATACTCCGATGAGCCTTCAGCAACATGCGCAGAATTACTATTGCCCTTCAACTCCGAACAATCCCTCTTAAAGTGGCCCTTCTGTTGACAGCGGTAACATCTATCACCACCCCTTGACCTAGCACTCCTACCTCTACCTCCACCTCTCCCACTTGAAATGTTTAAGGCATCCACACCACTCTCCACATTCAAGTCTTTAAACTTAGTTAGTTCTTTCGTCCGTAAGGCCGATTGAACTTCCTCCAAGGTAATAGGGCTTTCCCTACCATAGAGCATGGTATCCTTGAAACTTTCATAAGACTTAGGTAGAGCACACAATAGGTGTAAAGCTTTGTCTTCGTCTTCTAGGTTCACCTCAACGTTGGCTAAATAATCAATGATCTTATTAAATTCCGTCAGTTGTTCCGTCATGGATCTCGTCTCCACCATCCGATAAAAGTAGAGCTTCTATTTCAGAAACTGCACTTGTGCCACCGACTTGGTCATTGACTGCAGTCTGGCAAGTGGACCAGTCGTTCGTCGAGTAATAATTCACACTCTACCGAGATAGAATGAGTTCGTATCCACAGGGACCGTATCAGTGTGCGACCAACCTTATTTGAGTTCAAGATAGTTGCCTTCGCTTTGGTTTTGAAAAAGGTTTTAGCGCGAAAGGCTATAAAATTGACAAATTCAAAGGTAAAAGATAAAGATAAAAAGAGTAGGTTTTAGGTAGGATCCTATCCGACCCTCTCCGCTTGCCGCTTAACATCCCTATTCGCATTATGTGCCCGGTCGGACCGATAATCGTTATTAGCAATATAGGCGTACCTATACCGCCCTTCACAAGCCCATGATTCTTCCAAGTCCTATGTGGAGGGACCCTTGGTTGGCCTACCAAGCTGTCACTATCCCACCACATAGTCTGGCCTCACTTCATGCGTGGTAATATTTTCTGTGCATCGGACGCATTGGCCCCTAGTCTCGTATGAGTCAACTGGACACGACGAAAGTGCCAGCCCGGTCTTTGCCCCATCTCACCTGAACTTCAGTGATCATAGACTAGCAATGTCCGTGAGTTATCATACCTTCATCGACTAGCCTTATTATTTATATTTTCCGGGTTAGCGGTATCTCGTCACCACCAAACCAACCCTAACGGCATTATTATTATATGGCCGTACAATAATAACGAATAAAGCTTAAATAATAAAAGACTTTAGACATAATTGAAATATTCGTATTAACAGCGTGGGCCAAGAGGGTTACAAGCATCATGGAGGTGGTTTCAATTCACCCCCTAAAACCTAACAAGAAACCTAAGAACAATGATCTACATGAAAAGAATCATGCTTACCAATGGCGTAGATGCCTTGCCTTTGGAAGCCCTAAGCCTTCCTTAGCTCCTCCTCTCTTGCTCCTTTGGAGTCTCTACCTTTGTAGTAGCTTTGACTCTCTTTGAATTGTGTGTTGAATGAGGAGGAAAAGAGCTCTATTTATACTATTTTTTTATGAGCTTTTTTCGCCCATCGTGACACGATGGAGGAGGCGGCTAGGGTTTCTGGAACGTTCTTCTGTCGTGCCACGATGACTTCCATCGTGGCACGATGAGTCCTTTGGCAAAGATTCCTTTTCTAGGCGAATATTCCATCGTGTCACGATGGAAACAATCGTGACACGATGAGTGTCTTAGGGGCGAAGGCTGAGCAGATTTATTTCAATTTTATTTCTGAAACAAATCCTCATCGTGCCACGATGGGTTCCATCGTGGCACGATGGACACAGCCTTTTTTGCCCTTTTTGCCCTTTTTCTTGGTCTTTTCTTCAGATTCTTCATTTCCTTGTACTGTAGCTCTGATTTCTTCATTTCTTGGGTTTCTTGGCTTGTTTCCACGGCTTTTGCTGCTAATTTTATCTAAATAACTACCCTAAAATAGCTATACATTCAGCGTCATCACAACCCCAAACTTAAACCGTTGCTCGTCCTCGAGTAACATGCCTGTCAAACAAAAGCGTTAGCGGTTCAAGAAACAAAATATCGATGACGATGAATTTCACCCTCTATTATCAGCATTGTTGCCGCTGATCTTTTTACCTCTGCGATCCTGTTCAGTCGGTGCCTTGGTTCGAGAGACGTCAATAGTAGCAAGTCGGACCGATAGTTACAAGAGTCCGTGTTCAATCTTTTCTCTCTTCTCGCATTTTTCACTCATAATTAAAAGGGTTAACTCTCAATCATCGTAAAGTTTGCCATTTTACCATAGGCTTGCAAGAATTCTAAACAACCGATCAACTTTGATATTCGCGCATTTTTGGAGGTCTTTAAGGGTTATAACGTGGCTTAGGTAAAGGTAGGATATAATTTGGAAAAAGTAGGCTGAAATATTGGAGTTAAGCTCTTCTACTTTTTGACTTTTTATATGCAACTTTACCTTCGGGGGCCTTTTTGTGTTTGGTACAAGAGAATGAGAACCGGATGTGTCTTTGTATGGTTCTTTTCTATCACTTTTTCTCTTCTTATTTTTTCTCTTTTCTTTTTTGTAGAGACTATTTTTTTTAGGGATTTTTGATTTTCCCGTCTCTTTTTCATTCATTTTTTCTTTTTGTGATAGTTCTCTTGTTACCCCACCCCAAACTTAGATGTGGCTAGTTCCATGAGCAACCCCAAACTTATGTTGTTGCCGTGACTAGAGAACTATTTCTACCTAACTCCAACAAGGGTTTAGTAGTTGTTTTTCTGGTCAATTGGCTTATAACATGGTTTGTCACCGAAAGAATAGGATTAATAGGCTCAAAGTTAGCAAAGGATATATAATATATATGGGATGGCTTGAAAACGCTCTGGGTTATAACAAACAATTGCCTCAATGCGCGTAATATCAAAATAATCAGTAAATAGAGAATAAAAGCAAGTTCTAGAAAATAAACAAACTTACGGTACTCTCATAGTAGATCGAAAAAAAGTTGGTGATACCACTTTGGAAATATTTGGCTCGAAATCTCACCGGCTGAGGTATCTGGAAGATTTGAACACGTATCTCGCAATATCAACTTCCTTACTCGTCTCGTTGTCTCTCGAACTTCAACACCTCCCGAACTTTCACCTTTGGTTCTTTGTGTTAGAGGAATGAAATTCTTGTCACAGAAATTCATTTATTGAACCGCCGCACTCTTGCCTATAACAGTGTTAGCATGCACAAGATAATAAACGACAGCAGTTATTGAATTTTGAAACAAAGTTTTAAAAGGTTGTTAACAAGATGATATGACTGGAATTTATAGCATTTATTGAATTGAAAATACAGAAAGCAAGGAAAAATTCCTTGGGTTGCCTCCCAAGCAGCGCTTGTTTATCCTCTCGCTAGCGTGACGCTTCTGGGTTGCCTCCCAGGCAGCGCTTGTTTAACGTCTCATGAGCTTGACGCATGTCCCACCTAGTGGGTAGGATAGGTTCGCTTTCCTTCTTCTTCAAGAGCTTCACTGACAGCTCCTTCCTTCTTGTCACCTTCTTTCTTGACAGGCTTCTTCTTCACTTGAGTTGTGTTGACCCCTAGCTGTGGCTTTGTCTTTTTGGCTACTTTCCTTGCTCTCCCCCATGTTGTGACCCATGGAGCTTTGACATCTACCTCAATAGCCAGCCTCTCCAGCTTATGTTGAACATCTTGGGGTACTTCTTTTATTGTACCTGTCTCCTCAGTTAGCTGCTCCACTTCATCCCCCAGTTCGTGTAGCTCCACTTTGATTCTCCACACCTTTCCTGAGGTCCTTGGTTCAACTTTCTTCTTCCACTCCAGTTTGTAACACTCTTCATTCCAGCTGTTGAAGAGTTGGATAATTCGGGTCTCCCCATCTTTCTTGAGTGTCAGCTCACCTTCACCCATGTCGATGATGGCCCTTGCTGTCGCTAGGAAAGGTCTTCCTAGGATGATGGGATGTTCTTTATCCTCTTCGACATCCAGGATCATAACATCCACTGGAAATTCCAGGTCTGTGATCCTCACCTGTATGTCCTCGATGTTACCTTTGGAGTATATAGTGGACTGATCAGCCAGAGTCAGCTCTCTAGCTGTTCCTTCAGTTGGTTCCTTCATATTGAATGCTCTTGCCAAAGATAGTGGCATAACATTCACGCTAGATCCGATGTCGCATAGCGCTTTAACGACAGCCTCACCAATATAACAGTTGATGATAAGGCTTCCAGGATCTTGCTTCTTTTCAGGGGTTCTTTCTTCCATTACCTTGATAAACTCCGCAGCGAGTGCCACTTCATCTCGTGCATCCTCGATTTCACCCATGAAAGCATCATAGGCTTCTTCTAGATTGACCCCCATCGTCTTGAACCACTTTCTGAAGCTCTCGAGCTCATCCTCGTCCTCTTGGCGCTTGGTCTTGAGAACCTTGCACTCCTCTTTTGGATTGTCCACCGTTGTACCTGCATGGTTAGTAGAAAGAGTTGCCATCGTTTTAGACAGCTGTCCAATCTGATGCTCCATGCTTTTGATGTTGGCAGATTGGTTTGTCACAATGCCCAACATGTTTTCATAGTTCGCCTGGCTTTGCCCTACGAACTTGGTCATCAGTTCCTCTAGAGGAGAGGGTTTTCTTGGTTGAGGAGCACCTCCTTGGTTTTGATTTGAGTACCTATTCCAACCTGGATTGGTCGGATAAGGGTTACTCCTTTGATTGCCCATGTAATTGAGCTCTTCAGTTCGGTGCCCTCTTGGCAAACATTCCCCAAGTGGGTGATCCTCCAAGCAGTAATCACACAGCCCTTCGTTTCGGATGGCTTTCACATCTTTCTTAGCTTCGGAGAGTTGTTTCTTCAGCAGCTCGATCTCTACTTTCAGAGCAATCTCCCTGTCCACTTCGAATTTACCTCCGGATTTGGCCACTCTGTCCTGGTTCATGTTGTACTCGTTCTGACACATCTGCTCGACCAGCTCCCTAGTAGCAGCTTCAGTCTTGTTCTTGATGGATCCTCCCGCAGAAGCGTCTAGGATCATCTTGTGATGCATCTTCATTCCTGCCACAAAGATCTGCATCTGCTCCATGGCACTAATGCTATGGTTAGGACACTTCCTCATCAGCAGCTTGAACCTCTCATAAGCCTCACACAATGATTCAGTCTCATGCTGTTTGAAGCTTAGTATGTCGGACCGCCTTTTCTGGAACAGTGAGTGAGTGAAAAACCTCTCAAGGAACTTATCCTCAAGATCTTTCCACGTAGCAATCGTCCCTCGGGGTAGGCATCTGAGCCAGTCTTTTGCCGGACCTGCAAGAGAGTAAGCAAACAAACGGAGTTTCTTTGTATCCTACGTCACTCCTTCTGGAACCTTCTGTATCTCGCACGTCTCAGCAAATTGGGATAGATGATCCCAAGGATCACTGTTGATCCTTCCGTCGAACTGGTTCTCCCTCAACCCTGAAAGCACATTACCCTTGATGTCAAAGGTAACGGGGTTGAGAGGTTGGAAACCTTGAGTCACTTGGTCTCCATCAGTCCTCCTGCAGTAGCTTCCCATTGTTGGTTCCGCCTCCATTTGGATGTTTGTTGCAACACCGGAATTTCTGCGCTCTTTTTGCTGTTTCTTTTGGGCTAATCTCTTCGCCCGTCTACCTACTCTTAGTATCGCCTCCGGATCTGGAAGTGACGTGTGCCCTGCGGTATCTGTTATCATACACAGCAAAGTAAATACCTTAGTAGCACTGGAAGTAGATAGAATGTTTTCTTTTTGGGTGTCTCATGTCTGTCTCTCTCTATGGTACGTCCCAGGTAAGTGAGGTGGATCGCAAACGGATCGCTTAAGTACCAAGACTTGCCTAGCCAGACAATCCATAGTTCAAGATAACAATCATCAACTTTTTGGTTTTTTTAATTTTTTTGTATTTTTGAAAAAAATTTATGAACTCAAATATGACTAGTGCTCCTTAGAATACAGTCCCCGGCAACGGCGCCAAAAACTTGACTGCAGTCTGGCAAGTGGACCAGTCGTTCGTCGAGTAATAATTCACACTCTACCGAGATAGAATGAGTTCGTATCCACAGGGACCGTATCAGTGTGCGACCAACCTTATTTGAGTTCAAGATAGTTGCCTTCGCTTTGGTTTTGAAAAAGGTTTTAGCGCGAAAGGCTATAAAATTGACAAATTCAAAGGTAAAAGATAAAGATAAAAAGAGTAGGTTTTAGGTAGGATCCTATCCGACCCTCTCCGCTTGCCGCTTAACATCCCTATTCGCATTATGTGCCCGGTCGGACCGATAATCGTTATTAGCAATATAGGCGTACCTATACCGCCCTTCACAAGCCCATGATTCTTCCAAGTCCTATGTGGAGGGACCCTTGGTTGGCCTACCAAGCTGTCACTATCCCACCACATAGTCTGGCCTCACTTCATGCGTGGTAATATTTTCTGTGCATCGGACGCATTGGCCCCTAGTCTCGTATGAGTCAACTGGACACGACGAAAGTGCCAGCCCGGTCTTTGCCCCATCTCACCTGAACTTCAATGATCATAGACTAGCAATGTCCGTGAGTTATCATACCTTCATCGACTAGCCTTATTATTTATATTTTCCGGGTTAGCGGTATCTCGTCACCACCAAACCAACCCTAACGGCATTATTATTATATGGCCGTACAATAATAACGAATAAAGCTTAAATAATAAAAGACTTTAGACATAATTGAAATATTCGTATTAACAGCGTGGGCCAAGAGGGTTACAAGCATCATGGAGGTGGTTTCAATTCACCCCCTAAAACCTAACAAGAAACCTAAGAACAATGATCTACATGAAAAGAATCATGCTTACCAATGGCGTAGATGCCTTGCCTTTGGAAGCCCTAAGCCTTCCTTAGCTCCTCCTCTCTTGCTCCTTTGGAGTCTCTACCTTTGTAGTAGCTTTGACTCTCTTTGAATTGTGTGTTGAATGAGGAGGAAAAGAGCTCTATTTATACTATTTTTTTATAAGCTTTTTTCGCCCATCGTGCCACGATGAAGCCCATCGTGACACGATGGAGGAGGCGGCTAGGGTTTCTGGAACGTTCTTCTGTCGTGCCACGATGACTTCCATCGTGGCACGATGAGTCCTTTGGCGAAGATTCCTTTTCTAGGCGAATATTCCATCGTGACACGATGAGTGTCTTGGGGGCGAAGGCTGAGCAGATTTATTTCAATTTTATTTCTGAAACAAATCCTCATCGTGCCACGATGGGTTCCATCGTGGCACGATGGACACATCCTTTTTTGCCCTTTTTGCCCTTTTTCTTGGTCTTTTCTTCAGATTCTTCATTTCCTTGTACTGTAGCTCTGATTTCTTCATTTCTTGGGTTTCTTGGCTTGTTTCCACGGCTTTTGCTGCTAATTTTATCTAAATAACTACCCTAAAATAGCTATAAATTCAGCGTCATCAGTCATATACAATAAATCAAGTTTAGCCCACATAGCCGCAACATTGATCTCCAATGCATCTTCTCTCAACACATTATCTCCGAGACATAAGGTAATAGCACTAACCGCCCTATCATTCAAAGCCTCAGCACACTTGTTATGCACTAAAACAACTCTCATATTCACCTTCCACAACCCAAAGTCGTTAGTCTCGGTGAACTTGTCAATATCAAACTTTGAACTCATGCTACTTGATTTCCGATTGATCCTTGCCCCACGGCAGGCGCCAATTGTTATGAATTCTACGATAATAACTTACACCAATACAAGAACTCGGTGTGTGTGGAGCAATTTAATCAAGTAATCCAATATTTCAAAGAATATAGAGACACGATGATAAACAAGTTAACAAGATAAAGGGGAGGACGAACACAAAGAATTTGTTTACCCAGTTCGGTCAAATCAACTACTCTGAGGGAGAAAGCCCTCCGTTCCACTAAAATCAAGAGTCACCTTGCAAGAGATTCCAACCGGATACAAGGAATTAGCACACCTAATTCTACCCAAGACCTGAATCTCTTCCCGTGACCAAGAGACTCAATTGACCTAGTCTAACAAGGGAGAAACAATAAGAACTTTTGCCGTTTGTGTTGGCAAACCCTTATTCCCTCAATCTCAATTTTTCTATGAATACAACAACCCCTATTTATAGAAAAATACATGCCTAAAAATTAGTAACAAATCTATTTTAAAAATAAAACAAATCCAAGTCAGAGTGCACTCCAAAGAAAAAATATCTTTCAGAAAAAAACTATGTTTTCCACAAAACAGCCAAACTGCATCCTGCTGGCTGCCAAAAGCGCCTGGCTCAATAGCCAGGAACATCCCCTCCTTTTTTTCTTCAACTGTGTAGAGGCCAGCATGCATACTTGTTTTTATAATTTCTTGTTACCGAGATTTCAAGGCATATCCAACAAAGGTTTTAAGTAAAGTCTTAACACATGAATTGATAAAGATCAAAGAGCAGGGTTGAGAATATATATTTGAATTATACTAGTATACTATAATTGATATTTTTTATGGCTTTCACCACCAGTTTAATCTGATTCGAGGGTTAGTTCTAGCATCAAGTGGTTCCAACCCCCTTCTGATCGTAGTACTTGTTCCTGAGGAAGAATTATTTCCTTGTAGTGTTCTTAAATAATCTTCAAATCTTTTCATCTGAAAAAAAAAATCAAAAGGGTCAGATATAACATTTAATTAGTATTTTATCATTGACAGTCCCTTATTTACAATAGTATAATAGAGCATCTATGATGTTAATTATATGTATATAAATAATAAATAATAGCATCTAAGACAGTCCCTTCCAACTTGGTTTTTTCTCCTTTCCAATTGATAGTAGTAGCAAAATATACTTGGGAATATGGTATCACAATTTGGAACCACAAACTGTGGTATAGGTAGTCAACAGAAACAAACCTGTTGTAGATTCTGGCGCAGTTTTTCAAATTGCGAAGGATGGAAATTTGGTACTAGCAGATTCATCACAAAGTTATTGGTCCACATAATTAGAAGAGTCTTCATCAAGAAATAGAGTAGTGAAGCTCTTGGATTCCGAAAACCTAGTGCTAATGGATGATGATGATGATGATCGTTGTTACTTGTGGCAAAGTTTTTAACATCCAACAGATACATTTATTTCTGGTATGAAAATGGACATAAATTTAACATTGAGTTCTTGGAGAAATGAGAATGAACCAGAAACCAGAAGCTTCGCCTTTGAACAGACGAAAATATGGAACCCTCGAAGCTATTAGAGTATACAACAATTCACAACTTTACTGGTTATTTGATGTACATAATTTCGATATGATGTTCCACTTTGTTTTTGACTTGTTGGAGAATACAACCTCTCATTTGTCGTACAATAAGTATGTGAACAGAACCATCGAAGAACAGCGTTTTAATTACGATAGATCAAGGTTGGTGATGAATTCTAGTGGGGAGATACAATTTTGGAGCTGGTGGGAGGATAACCTTCAATGGAATAAGTTGTGGTGGCGGCCATCGGATATATGTGACAGACATAACTATTGTGGTAACCAATATAGTCAAGGTCGCGTCCCGGATCGTAGGGTCGCACGACCTTACGTGCTCCGGCCGGCCAATCGTGTTTCGTTTTCGTTGAGGTTCGTTTTTCTCTCTCGCCGTGGTCAAGGTCGCGTTCTTGAAGAAGGGACGTTAATGGCTGCAGGATCGTTTTATTTTTCTGGGCTGAAAGGCAAAAAATTGGGCTTTTGAACCGGGTCGGGTTATTTTATAACCCGGTTTTGGTTTAACCCTTATATAGGAAAACGCATATCAGAGATGCTAAACGAACCCTAAACAAAGTTGCGCATCTTCAGAGCTCTCATCATCAACAAAAATGTAAAACTTCACTGATCTCTCTTTTCACCATAGATATCTCTCAACCTTCTTCTTTTACTCTCAACCATGCTTCTTTTTTATCTTCAACTCTGTTTTTCAAGGCTCTGCTTTTGACCTTTAACCTTCAATCAACTCTGTTTTCTTTCTTTCTTTCAACCGTGTTTGTCACTCTAATGGCTTCAACTTCAAATACTGTACCTCTTTCTAACCCTACTGCCCCTGCTGTTACTGAAGCACACCCTACTGCCCCTGTTAGGGTTGCTAGAAATGCAGCTGGAAGTAAGACTGACCCAGCATGGGAATATGCTACTTCACTTGATATACGTTCAAGAAAGGTGCAGTGTAAATTGTGTAACCTTCAATTTTATGGAAGTGCTTACAGAATTAAGCATCATTTGGCTGGAACTAACAAAGATGTTAAGCCTTGTACAAACTGTCCTATGGAACTCAGGGAAAAAATGTATGATATTGTCAATGGCTGACAAGTGAAGGCGCTAAAAAAGGTTGGTGTTAACTTTGACATTGAAGGTGACAATCAAAGTGATGATGTTCCTGAAGCTGATCCAAGAGGAGAAAGAAAAAGTCAAGGGGAGCTAAAAACTAAGGATTCGTTCAAAAGAGGATTGACAACAGCTAGACAAACCACAATCAATGGTGCCTTTAAGAAGGATATTAGAGAAGATGCTTGTAAGGATATTGCTCTTTTTTTTTTACAACAATGTTATTCCATTTAATGTTGCTAAGTCTGATGAATATCTTAAGATGTTTGACAATGCTACAAAATTTGGTTTAGGATTTAAACCACCAACTTACCATGAAATTAGAGTTAAATATCTAGACTATTATTATGGTGAGATTAGTAAGGTTGTGGCTGAGTATAGGTCTGATTGGGAGAAATATGGATGCACAATAATGACCGATGGTTGGACGGATAGGAAGAGAAAAACTATATTGAATTTTTTGGTACATAGTCCCAAGGGTACTATATTTCTAAAGTCCATTGATGCATCTGATATAACCAAGACCCCAGACAAAGTTTTCAAGATGATGGATGATATTGTTGAAGAGATTGGAGAGGAAAATGTTGTCCAAGTTGTTACAGACAATGCGGCGAATTACAAAGCGGTCGGGGAATTGTTAATGCAAAAAAGAACTAAGTTGTATTGGACACCATGTGCCGCACATTGCATCGACTTGATGTTGGAAGATTTTGAGAAGAAGATCCCACTCCACAAAGAAACAATTGCTAAGGGAAAGAATATCACAACCTACATTTATGGTAGAACAAGTCTTATTTGTATGCTGCATAAGTTCACTAAGAATGTTGATTTGATTCGACCTTCATTGACTCGTTTTGCGACATCTTACTTGACATTGGGTTGTTTGAATCAACATCAACAAGAATTGATTGATATGTTCAAATAATATGAGTGGAAGACTAGCAAACTTGCTAAAAGTAAAGATGGGACTATTGTGCAAAAGATTGTTTTGAGTAAATTGTTTTGGAAGAATGTTTTGACTTGTCTAAGAGGTGCTCTTCCACTTGTTAAAGTGTTGCGTATAGTGGACTCGGAAGAGCAGCCAACCATGGGATACCTTTATGAGGAAATGGATCTTGCAAAAGAGAAGATTAAATCTAACTTTAATGGTGTTGCTAAGAGGTAACTAATTCAATTATTTTCACTTTATTCTTTGTTTGAAAATATTTAGATTTACTTTATATTAATACCAATCCAATTCTTTTGTCTATTTTAGCTACAAAGATGTTTGGAAGATAATTGATGAAAGGTGAGATAAGCAACTTCATAGGCCACTACATGATGCAGGCCTTTATTTGAATCCCAGGATACGTTTTCGTCGGGGATTCAAAGATGATGATGAAGTTACGGATGGCATGTATGATTGTTTGCTTAGATTGGTGGATGATCCGGCAAAAAGAGCCATAATTGATTACCAACTTGAGGATTTCAAAGCGAAGAATGGAGAATTTGGTTCTTCGTTTGCTATATATGGACTTGAAAATAAATCACTAATACAATGGTGGGAATCTTATGGACGTAAACATAAAGAATTGCAATGGTTTGCTTTGCGAGTACTTGGTTTGACATGTAGCTCATCGGGGTGTGAACGGAATTGGAGTGTTTTTGAAAGGGTAAGTTTTCGAGCTTCTTGAACAAATTGTATTACAACTTACAAGTTTGAAGTATTATTATGTTTTAATTTATGTTATAACTTTGGGTGATTTAGGTTCACACTAAGAAGAGGAATCGCTTGAAGCAAGTCACAATGAATAAGGTAGTTTTTGTGATGGTTAACTCAAAATTGGGAAAGAAGAAGACTAAGAGAAAGAGTGCTAATTATGAGGTTAAAGAAATTGATTCGAAAGATGAAGGAAAAGAATGGATTGAGAATGTGGAGGATGAGGAAGATGAAGGAGATGTTGGACAAGATACTACTATAGGCGATGTTCTTGGTGATGATTTGGATCTTCCTCCAATTGATGAAGAAGATGCCCTTGAAGTGGAAGAGAATGAGGATGAAGATGAAGATGGTGATTTTGATGACTATCAAGATCATGGATTGGACGATTTCTTAGATACCTTAACGATATCTTAGAATCTAGATTATGTCTTTTGTGAAGGATAGGTCTTTTTTTGAATGATGCATGTCTTTTGTGAATGATAGGTTTGAATGATGCATAGACCTTTTTTTTTGAGTTAGGCATCATGCATAGGTCTTTTGTGAAGGATATGTCTTTTTTTTGTGAATGATGCATAGGCCTTTAATTGTTAATGATGCATATATATATATATATATATATATATATATATATATATATATATATATATATATATATGCCTTTAGTTGTTAATGATGATATATAATATATCACATATTTTATGAACTTAGAACTTGGTGTTATGAACATTTGGAATGATAATATAATTATGAAATATTAATTAACTTTTGTTCATGCATTATATTTTTTGTGTTTGTATGTATATGAATATATGTGAAGTTACAATATTGCCCTTGAGTAGGGTCTTACGATCCCGTGCTTACGACCTGTCACAGCCTATCGTTCCTATGTAGGAACTCGACCCTGACTACATTGGTGGTAACTTTAGCAGCTGCAGCAAAGATAATTGGAATCCATGTAAGTGTTTGCCAGGATTCCGTAGGTTGTCGGATAATGGTCATGGTTACCAGCTTGGAGTACGGTTCCAAGGGTGTGTTAGAAAATCGCAAAGGTCACGGCCACAACCAACAATGAAATGATATTCATCAACTTAACAAAGATAAAAGTGAGAAACCCGCCGGACATAGGATTATCATTAGAATCAGAAGCTAATTGTCAATTTATATGCCTTAACACGTGTTCTGTCTCTCGTTGTAATGCTTATTCGTATAAGGCTACATATAGTGATCATAGCATCTTTTTATGTTGGATATGGACACGACAATTACCTACACTTCAAGAGAATCAAGATGATGGCCGCGATCTTTCAATCCTAGTCAAGAGATCAGATATAGATAATTCATATTTTTTTAATTCATATATCATATTGTTAAAAGATGAACAATTTTACAGTAGATATTTGTGCAGAATCAACTGCAAAATTTTGCGAACCTTGTGGCACGTATATAATTCCTTATCCTCTAAGCACTGGGCCAAACTGTGGAGATCCTATGTACAATAAGTTCAATTGTAACTTATTGACAGGCCAGCTTAGTTTCGTGTTGCTAGATGGAAAATCATATCAAGTTACCGTGATTGATGAAAGTGATAGAAAGTTTTATATCCAAACGAATGATACAAATCCCTGTGATGATTCCGGTTCCCGTAGTTATCAAACTAGTTCACCATTTAGTGTGACTAGTTGGTGTTTTAAGGAAGATGAAATAGAGCTCAATTGGGCACCAGCACCCGAACCACATTGTGATAAGTATGTTGGCTGCGAAAATTGGCCTCATTCAACATGCATTGCAAAAAGTGGAGGAGAAACAAGGTGCCATTGTGATTCAAAATATTTGTGGAACGCCTCAAGTTTAAGTTGTATCCGAGGTTAATTTTTTTTTTTCCTATCAATATTTCAACTTTTTCTAGTACCGAATGAAAAGCGTTTATGGGTGTGTAATTATAATGATATATCTGCCGTCTTATTTTCTGCATTTTATTTTTTCTTTTGACAGAATCATCAAGAAACCATTCATCAAATGCGATTGGTTCTAGCAGTAATTTGTATAGTCGTCATTATTCTAACAATGTACAATGGTGTTTGCTTATGTACGAAGAAAGAAAATTGGCCACAAACATTTTTAATTTATGGTTAAGCATTTTGAATTGAAAGCGATGTTCAAATAACATTTCCCATACATTTAATGCAAGCGAAGTTACAACTTATACTTCTCTTTAGTGAGTTCAGATAAGGTGAGCATTCAAATTCAAGAGTGTTTGTACAAGAGTGAAAAACATGTGAAAAATTTGATTGGCTTAGGAAGTTTAGAAGAAAATGATGGTAAAAGCATTGAAGTACCTTATTATACTTTTAGAAGCATTCTATTAGCTACAAATAATTTTTCAGATTCAAACAAGCTTGGACAAGGAGGTTATGGCCCTGTCTATAAGGTAGTTTTGTTCAGTTAACTTAACTGTCTTGCCAGCAAAATATTGATTATATACAAAGATTTAATTATTTCACAATATTTTTTGGATTTTTATTTTCAGGGAAGGTTTCCTGGAGGCCAAGATATTGCTATAAAGCGACTTTCGAGTGTTTCAACTCAAGGCTTACACGAATTTAAAAATGAAATTGTTTTGATTGTCAAACTTCAACATCGAAATCTTGTGAGGCAAAGGGGCTATATTGTGTTAAACGAGACGAAAAAATCCTAATATGTGAATACATGTCAAATAAGAGCCTAGACACATTTATATTTGGTTAGTTTCACGTATACTGTCATGCATATATAATATAACTTACTTAACGCGTTGATGGATTACAATCATAAATTTAATTACTAACGTTGTTTTTTCAAATGTGAAATGTTGTAAGATCGAACACGAGCTGTAATTTTAGATTGGAAATTGCGGTTTGACATTATTATAGGCATTGCCCGAGGGATGCTTTATCTCCATCAAGACTCGAGATTGACAGTGATTCACAGAGACCTTAAAACAAACAACATTTTGTTAGATGAAGAGATGGTTCCAAAGATATCAGACTTTGGTCTTGCCAAAATATTTGGCGGAAAAGAGATTGAACCAAGCACACAAAGAGTAATGCGAACCTAGTAATTCTTTACGCAAATATAATTTTAAATGTTTAATTCATAATTCCCGAGTTTTGTAGTGGATATATGGATCCTTTGTTTTTGAAAATTCGCACTTTGTGTGAGTCGTGTATCTAATCGTCGCAAAGTTTCAGCGGTGTGTCGATCTTATCCAACAATTTCGTAAATTAACCCATAATTTCTCATTTGCATATAAAATTAATTATATTTTTGTGAAATGACACAAACTACTTATAATTTATAAATCAAGCTTTATAGTACTATTACTTTCATTAATGATTATAGTACTTTTTTTTTTATTACCTTATATGGTTATGAAAATCAACGGTCACTAATTAAAGTTACTCATCCAAAAATACAATAATGATCATAGGACTATATCAGCAAGAAACAGAGTAACAGTAAATTAAAAATGAAAAACACACAAGTCATTAACATTAACTGCACTTAACTAAGCTTAACCATAATTAGTAAAACCTTAATTAAACCCTAAACAGAAAAATCTTCCTCTTAAAAACCAAAATCACTAGCTAATATAGAACTTGACAGAATCAGAGAGAGTAAGCACCAAAGTGACCAAACAAAACGAAATGAAATTTGTCAAAAAAAAAAAACGAAATGAAATAACTAGAAAACGGTGTCGTTTTTTTTTCTCCTCAGTGAAAGAAACTTTTTGAAGAACCATGATCAGAAAAAGACAAATTCTTCTGCTGCAATTGTCTTCTCTCTGATAACTTTCTGAGCAGAGAAAATTGTTCCATGGTGAAAACACAGTAACCTTGTGAACAGAGTTTTGTTTGTGCAACTGGTGAGTTCACCATAACCTGTAAAGCTTGGTTTCTGTTCAGCATTTCCAAGTCACCAAAAACACCACCACCAGCTCTGCCACCGTTTCCACCGCCACCATAGTTATTGTTTGTGGTTGAGTGTGATGGCATTGATTGAAGAACAGAGTACTGTGCTTGCAAAAACTTGACATATTTTGAAGCTTCTTCTAAAAGGGTAGCTTGATCCATTTTCTTATCCCATGGCATTAGTTTCTGCAAACAACGAGTTTTCTCACTTAGTTTCTGTCTTCTCTGTCTTGCTAACTTACTTTGAGGAATCAATGTAGATGATTTTCCACGAACAGAGTGAGGTTGTTGCTGTTGTTGTTGTGGTGGTGGTGGTGGTGGGGTTGTTTCAGCAGGGTAGCGGAGACGTTTTGTCTTAGAGGGTTTTTCATGTTCATGATGAGAAAGGAGTTGAGGGAGACGGTGAAAGGAATCAAAGGGTGGTGGTGGTGGAAACAAGTCAGGGAAGAAATTGAAGGGTTGTTGAATTGGAAGAAATTGGTCTAATGGAGGAAGATTATTAAAAGGATGCTCTGTTTTTGGAACAAGGAAGAGATTTTCATTGTTGTTGTTGTTGTTAAGGTTTGAAAGTGTTTGGTCGGTGATGGTTTCAGGTAGGTTAGGGAGTGGAGGAGTGTTATCGGAGAAGAAGGAAGAAGGGTTGTTGTAAGTGAGAAGTGATTGGAGACTGAAGTTGGAAAACAGAGGATCAGAGGTGTCGCCGGAAAACAGAGGGTGGAAATTTGGATCCATTGAATGAAAAGTTGAGATTGGGAGAATGAAAATGAGAGAATGTTGTGAATTATATAGTACTCACTCGTGTGTGTGTTTGTTGTAATCATGATTTGAAAATGTTAACTAACAGTGTCTCCATAAAAGACAAAATGGTAACAGATTGGAAAATGCTTATACATATAATTGAAAATCAATTTGAGATATAATCAGGTAAGTAGTAAAAACTTATGAAAAGGGGAGTAATTTAGTGTTAGTCACCAAATTTTGATGTTTTCAATTGTCATCACAAATAGTAAGAGTATTTGGAGATGAAAATTTAGTTTGTTAATTAATCCTTTACATTAAAAATATTTAGTTAATTACATAGTTTTATAAAAAGACTGGACTTTGATGATATCCATCTATCTAATGGTATGTTTTAATATATATACTTATTTTGTGTACTGAAATTTAGCGTTTATTAATATTTACTCATAAATGCTATAATTTAATTGCGGCAGAAAACTCAAATGGTGACCATACAAAAATTGATTTTAAAGCTAACATGTATGAAGATGCCGAAAAAGCAGGTATATATTTCAACTCATATTAGTTATATTTTATAATAATTCGTTTTTTTATGTCAATATATTTTTTACTACAAATTTATGTATAGAGTGCGTCGACTTTGGTCAACCGGAGTTTACTTGCATATTTTGTCATGCCGAATTATGGTTTGAAGAAAGAGCAGATAAAACACAGCGTGCACATAGCGCATATTTTTCTATTTGCTGTCAAAAGGGTCAAGTTGAACTACCACTTCTTAAAAGACCACCAAAATTGCTCTTATCGTTAATAAGAGGAACTGATCATAGAAGCAAATATTTCAAGGAAAATATAAGGGCCTACAACAACATGTTTGCATTTACTTCAATGGGTGGTAGAATTCAAAATAAAATCAATAATGGTAGAGGTCCTCCGCAGTTTATTTCGGGTGGTCAGAATTATCATAGAATTGGATCTTTGCTTCCACAAGAAGGTACCGTCCCCAAATTTGCTCAGCTATACATTTACGATACACAAAATGAAGAAAATAATAGAGCTGCTCATTTTAGGTACAATGTTTTAACTTAATCCTATGCCCAAATTATTTTTTATATATGTAGATTATCTATCAATACTATATAAATTAATAATGTATATTATAAATTTAGGTCTGAAAATGATTCAAGTACCATTGATATGTCGTTAGTTCGAGACTTGAAAGAAATGATTGATGATCATAATGAGGTAGTTAAATCATTTCGAAGGGTTAGAGATTTCGTTGAATCAGGCAACCTTCCTAAACTATCCCTTAGATTGTTTAGAAAAAGAAATAATGATTCAAGAATGCACAATATACCCACAGCTGATGAGGTTGCAGGTGTTATTGTCGGCGATTTTGACAGTTCTGACATTGGAAGAGATGTTGTTGTTCATGATAAAACTTATGGTTTGATCAGGATTCACGAAACACATGTGTTATTTTTGCCGCTTCAATATCCCTTAGTTTTTCCTTTTGGTGAAAATGGATGGGAACCTGATATCCGTTTGAGAGAAAATTCAAATAGAAAAAATAATAGAGTTACAATAAGGGAATTTATGGCTTATAGAATTCAAGAAAGAGAAGTTGAATTTGGGAACATTCTATTTGCCAAAAGGTTGTTTCAGCAATTTTTGGTTGATTGTTACACCATGATTTTCTTTCTGGTTTACAAGAGGCAGTTGAAAAAGGAGATATTCTACCATCGTCAGTTGGCAAGAGCATCATCTTACCGGATTCTTTTACAGGTGGCCCTAGGTATATGTTTAACAACAGTCAAGATGCAATGGGTATCTGTAAAAGATTTGGTTATCCAGATTTGTTCATCACAGTAACATGTAATTCAAATTGGCCTGAAATTAAGGACTTTGTCACCTCAAGGGGTCTTACTGCATCAGACCGACCAGATATTGTTTGTAGAGTATTTAAAATGAAGTTGGACGAAATAATGTCTGATTTCAAAAAGAAAGAAATATTTGGCAAAGTATTTGCAGGCAAGTATATATTATTTATTTTATTCTATTATTAATTTCATATATTTACATGTATTTTTACTTATAACGCATTTCAAAATTATACATTATAGGAATGTATACTGTTGAGTTTCAAAAAAGAGGGCTTCCACATGCACACATTTTGTTGTGGTTGGATGCTGAAAACAAGTTGAATAATGTCAGAGATATTGACAAGGTAATATCAGCTGAAATCCCTCATCTAAAATTATATCCAAAATTGCATGGTTGTGTTTCATCATTCATGATTCATGGACCATGTGGGCCCGGTCATTATGATTCACCTTGCATGAAAGGTCCAATATGCTCAAAATACTTTCCAAAGAAACATCAATCGACTACTTTAATAGATGATGATGGTTATCCATCGTATAGACGCCGTAATACTGGGGTGTTTGTTACAAAAGGTAAGGCTAGGTTAGATAACAGCAATGTTGTTCCTTATAATCCAAAGGTCATGTCAATGTAGAATATTGCAATAAATCCAATGCAATTAAGTATCTTTTTAAATATGTCAGAAAAGGCCCTGATAGATCAAATGTAAAGATAGTAAATGGGGAAAAAGTTTCATCGGAATCTGAACCAGTTGATGAAATCAAAAGGTATTATGATTGCCGATATTTATCCCCATCTGAGGCAGCATGGAGAATTTTTGCATTTGACATTCACCAAAAGTTTCCTGCAGTCATTAGGCTTTGTGTGCATTTACCAAATGAGCAATCAGTCAATTACAAGGAAAATGAAAAGCTAAAAAATGTTGTCAAATACAATGAGATCATGGGATCAATGTTTCTTGCTTGGTTTAAGGCAAATCAACAATATGAAGAAGGACGCAATCTAACATATGCTGAGTTTCCATCGAAGTTTACTTACTTCGAAAAAGATAGACAATGGTGACCAAGAAAATCAGGATATAGCATTGGTAGGCTCACATATGTTCCTGTTGGTGCAGGGGAATTGTATTACTTGAGGATTTTGTTGACATTGCAAAGAGGTTGCACTTCATACGAAAGTGTTAGAACTGTTAAGGGTGTTGTATGCGATAGCTTTCAAGATGCATGTTATGCATTAGATTTATTGCAAAATGACAAGGAATTCATTGATGCAATCATAGAAACAAGTCATTTAGCATCTGGTTTTGAAATGAGAGCTTTGTTTGTTAGGTTGTTGATAATGGGTACAATGACCAAACCACTTGATGTGTGGAATGCAAGTTGGAAATTGTTATCTGAAGGAATTATTTACCATAGAAGAAAAGCTCTAAACATGCCAGGTATATCAATGAATATATTTAAGTTTTTAACATTAATCAATATATATAAATTGATTCATAATATTAATTTATGTACTCATATTATGTAGGATTACAAATAAATGATGAAGAATTGAAAAATATTTGTCTCATGGAGATTGACAAATTATTGATGGCAAATGGAAAATATCTCAAAGACTATAAATCCATGCCTACTGTTCAATATTCAGATGTCTTGAACTTTCAAAATAAATTGATTGCAGATGAACTTAATTTTGATAGAAGTGAGTTAGCTACACTTCATGGCAAGCTAATTGGTATGTTGACAGAGGAGCAGCACAATGTGTATCAACAAATTATGCACTCAATTTTAAATGGTGATGGACAATTCTATTTTTTATACGGATATGGTGGAACTGGGAAGACTTTCTTGTGGAAAACTCTGTCTGCTGCTCTTAGAGCTCAAGGTAAGATTGTCTTAAATGTTGCTTCAAGTGGCATTGCATCTTTACTTTTACCAAATGGTAAGACTGCTCATTCAACCTTTTGCATTCCTTTGCAACTCAATGAAAAATCTTCTTGCAACATCAAACAACAAACACCTAGAGCCGCACTTTTGAGAGAAGCAAGTTTGATAATATGGGATGAAACCCCCATGATGAATCGATTTTGTTTTGAAGCATTTGATCGTACTATGAGAGATGTAATGAGAGTCAATGATGAAGAAAACAATAACCGTCCTTTTGGTGGCAAAGTTGTTGTATTGGGTGGTGACTTTAGGCAGATTTTGCCCGTTGTTAGAAAGGGATCAAGAGGAGCAATAATAAGGGCAACGGTGAGTTCGTCTAAACTATGGAGGACGGTCAAAGTACTCAAGTTAACTAAAAACATGCGTTTGAATGGTGATAGCACAAGTCAATCATATGACGAAATCAAAAAATTTGCGGATTGGATTTTGAATATTGGTGACGGTATTATGGACGCAGATGAAGATGGTGTCACAACTATTCAAATTCCTAATCAATTGTGCATACTTGAAGTTATTGAATGTATTGATCCTTTACTTTCTCTAATTGATTTTGTGTATCCAAATATTGTTTTGAATTTTAAAAATACAAATCAATTTGAAGACGAAGCAATCCTTTGCCAAACATTGGAGGTTGTTGAAAAAGTCAATGATTTTGTGTTGTCTTTAATTCCCGGCGAGTCAAAAGAATATTTAAGTGCCGATACACCATGCAAGTCTGATGAGGAACATCCAGTTCAAGGTGATTGGTTTACATCAGAATTTTTAAATGATATTAAGTGTTCTGGTATCCCAAATCACCGTTTGACATTGAAAGTTGGGGTTCCTATCATGCTAATGAGGAATATTGATCAGGCAAAAGGACTGTGTAATGGTACAAGGATGCAGGTAGATCATTTAGGAAACCATATTATTTCAGCTACTGTTATAGCTGGAAAGAATATAGGTGACAAGGTAATTATTCCTAGAATGTATTTGGTACCAACAGATTATGGCTTACCTTTTAAGTTCCAGCGAAGACAATTTCCCATATGCTTATGTTTTTTTAACGACTATAAACAAGTCTCAAAGACAGTCTCTTTCAAAGGTTGGATTGTATTTACCTCGGCCTGTTTTTACACACGGCCAACTTTATGTTGCTGTTTCAAGAGTTACAACTACAAGAGGTTTGAAGATGTTAATTTTGGATGAGGACGGAAAACCTTGCAACACCACTCAAAATGTTGTCTTTCCTGAAGTTTTTGAACATCTATAGGTGCGTCATTATTTTTATTATTATTATTATTGTTATATTTATTATTCATTTTTTTTATTTAATTATTAACTATAATTTGTTATTTCTTTCAGAGAAATTGGAGCTATAATGGACAAATGATTATTTTGGTACCGTTTCATTTGTAGTTTAAAATGTTGTTAGTTTCATATTTTGTGACATGTAATAGTGTATTGTACTCTGACTATTTGATATGGTATGTAACAATTCGTTACTAACATTCATATAAGTTTAGTTAATCCAATTTTATTTTCAGAACGTGCCACTTCGTTAATATTTGATATCTTTTTTTCCCAAATTTTGTGTGTTGGAGTTGAAAGATGGTCTTTTTTGTGTGCATCTTATGCCATACTGAATGGTTTATAATATCGTTTGTTGTTTCAAAAAAAAAAATTGCAGTTTTTAACATGGATTATTTTTGTTTCTACCAATCAATATTTTTATTACGCTTAACAGTATCTCTACAAATCGATAGAAATGTTACGCTTAAAAGTATATTTACCAATAAATATTTTTATTTCAACACCAACAATAATTTTTTTTTAACATCAAAACCTACACATATTCATTACCATTTTACAAATAGAATACTCATAAAATACATATAAAAAATATCCTTAAAAATGATTCAAAAAAATTATCATGATAATATTAATAGAAGATGATTGAATAACAAAATAAATATCCATGTAGCAAAGGGGAGTACATTTCAAAAAAACCATTAATTGAATGTGAGGCCCAATAGACTTAGGTATGTTGAGACCAAACCAATTGGGTGACCCGATTTTAACTACACACCATATGAAATTAGGGTTTCCAACATGCCTAATGGCTGCTTCTCAGTAGACTCACGCTCATCTTTTTGGCAATTTCCCTACCATGGCTGCTTCTAGCTCAAAAAGGTTTGTTAAAAACCTTCATTTTTTCTTCCTTAATTTAATTTAATAACCCCAGTGATTCTAAATTAATTTCTCTATTATTGCAATTACGAAATTAGTGGTAATTATAGTAACAATTTCTATTTTTTAGGAATAAGTACTGGAATTTATGACTTTCAATTAATAATAGATAGTATTTAATTTTCGTTTACCGTTACTAGGCAGTCAGATTAGGGATTTTCAAGTCAATAAGAGAATATGCTACAGATTAGGGATTTGTTTCTTTATTTTGTATGCATATTTGTCAGTTTATTTTTTTTTAACTTTCCTATCAAAACATTCCATATAAACTTATCTATTTGGGACCATACTATTAAATAACTTCAAGTGGATAACAATAATGCATTGTATTCAAGCATATTTCTTTGTACTATGCATATCCATATGTTGCAAACGTACAATTTTCTTAAACATTATGCTTTGGGACCACAAACTAAAAAATGCATGTGTGGGACAATATTTGTCTCCCACAGAGAAACATGATTTGTTTTCATATATTTGGGAAAGAGCAATGATAATCATTCAGTTTAATAAGAAAAAGGAGAGATTATGCACTCCCAACACAAATTGGTGTATTTTTATGTCAATATATTTGGGAAAGAGCAATGATAATCATTCAGTTTAATAAGAAAAAGTTTCAAAAAAAATTATATGTCTTTACATGTTTTAAAACTATTTATTAGTTATTTTTTAACAAATGCAAATGTTGATAACGTGAGGGACCAAATTCAAACTTTTAAAACGTAAGGGACCTGATTCAAACCTAAAATAAACGTAAAAGACCAAATGAACAGTTTAGCCTTATTTATATGTAGGCAAAGTCATCGAACGGACGAAGTTGATGATAATGTGTTCATAACTACAATTGACCCTGAAAAGGTATCTTAAATTTTCAAAACATATTTATTCTTTGATTGATTATTACGTAAGTAGTATAAATGTTTGATTGATGAAAAATTATATATTTTATTGAAATTAGGAGAAGATTTGGGTATGTCCTAATTTTCTTAAACGTTGGGGACACAAGCTAAACCTCAACAAACATGGTTATATAACCAACGGAGAAACCGATCAAAAAACCTTAATCAAATTTAAAAATGAAAATGGTGAACTATTTATAAGCTGTGGTATCTCTTTGGCCATTATGAATGGAATTAAAGAACCCACTCAATTTGAGCTTCATTATGAGTGTTATCAAAACTATTTCTTGCTTTACCCTCTACACGGCGACGATGAAAAAAGTACTGAATCTGATCGCGTTGCTGAAGAGTCCCTCCAAGAAATTTGTAACTTTGCTCGAGACTATGACAATGTTAATAGCCAAAGGGAGCAAGGGATTGAAGAAGCAAAAGCTCAACACCCTGTTTGTGGAGCGAATGAGGTTGATCACTATACATGGAAACAAAAATGTAGCCGTAAATTTGCAGCAGGAGAAAGTTGTTTGGTAAGAAATTTATCATTGTTTATTAAAAAAATTATTACTATCAATTATATTTACTCCCATCATTATATCACATTGTTTTATTTTGAATTAACACATGAAAATAGTCACGCATAAACTATTGAAGTAACATGTAACAGCCCGTTTTTCAAAGGCCAAAACGGCACTATTAATTTTTTTTTCCTTTTTTTTTTAACTAACACTCAGAGTGCGCATAGAATATTTTTCAATGAGCCGGCATTCAAATATACAAAGAACTCATTACTAAAAGGTGCTTCGACAAGCAAAGTGTATTCCTGAATAATTACAATCCAAGTCTAAGTAATCAAATACTTACAACAAACAAGTTAGAAACCCTATGCTAACCAAAAAGCACGGTGCACAAAACACACCGGCGCATAGTCTAACTATACTAAGCTTCACCACGTGCTTACTATAGCCTAGAACTGCCACCGTCGTCACCACGACCTAACCCATCACCTGGGTGGGATGAGCCCGCAAATGAAAGAAAGGGTCACCACAAAATAAAAGTATATATATATATAACCGGTGCGAAAGATTGTACACATAACAATAATTCCACAAAACACAAGAGAAAGCTCTTAACCAACAAAGCAATTCCCACCAACGGGTTCATATAAGCAATGCACACATAGCCTATAATGCAACCTCTACAATGCGTGGTACTAACCCTAGCTACCACAATGCATGAGCTCCAGAACTGTAGGTCCAACCCCTACTAAATCACCAATGAAATCACAAGGTTAGGGTGGATCCACTCCCGCAATCACACCCCATGGTCCACTCCCGCAACCATGTATCAAACTCAACAAGGTCACAAAGGTTAAGGTGGATCCACTCCCGCAATCACACCCCATGGTCCACTCCCGCAACCATGTATCGAACTCAACTAAATCACACAAGATTTAGGTGGATCCACTCCCGCAATCACACCCCATGGTCCACTCCCGCAACCATGTGTTGAACTCAATAAAACCCTATAAGAATCAGGTGGGTCCACTCCTGCAACCACACCTCGTAGTCCACTCCCGCAACTACACTTCGTAGTCCACTCCCGCAACTACGCACTAACAATGCATGAGCGTACGATTCCCCATGTATACTAATGCAACAAATACATACCTCCCTAGCATATGTAAACCATCCCAACAACATACATACATATCCAATCATATGTAACAAACCACAACAAACATACATACATTTCCAATCATATGTATTTACCCACATGTTCATACATACATCTCCAATCATATGTAAAACAACGCACGTATTGTAAACACTTTCTCATCACGAGAATACATAACACATACATGCCAAACACACAAACACGCATCACCGAAAATAACCAACAAACATGTTATAACTCAGTGAAAAGACAGAAATAAAGTGGAGCCCTTACCTCGGCAAGCTTCCGTCAACAACACACGCTCAAACAACACAACGCGCTTCCTAAAACAAGCAGCGCAACAATCAATACTTTGTTCTCTAACCAAAAGTATTGAAACTAAACCAAGAACCCCAAAAACCTAAAGGTTCCTAAGGAAAAACCCCTCTTTCGGACATCGAACCAAAAACTACCGTATTGATCAACCCCCATGAGTTATTTGTACTATTTTTAGGACCCAAAACTGTTGTCAAAAGTCTTAAATAATTTGAAATGCAAAATGGCCGTTTTCTTGCGTTACAAGCTACGTACTTTCCGAGTACCCGAAAAACTCGTTTCCAATCCCAACCACTTCCATAAATTAATAAAAAGGGATTAGAAAGCTAAAAACCCAGTTTAGAAATCAGAATCCAAAATCTCAACTCCCAGAGCTCGCCCTGGCGAGTTGGTGGCGAGTGAAGGCAGAGAGTACTGGTCTTACTCGCTCTGGAGCTCGCCCTGGCGTGTTCATGACCTGAGACACTCGCCCTGGCGAGTAACTACTCGCTCAGCGAGTTGCACCTGTCATGACAGCAAAAGACAGCAACTCACACCACCTTTTTCCACCCCAAGCCTAGTTTGATTCTATTAGTTCCCAACATCTTTTCAAGGCATAAAAGCAAACCATTTTCATAAGCAAGCAACACATTTCCGAAAGCATGTTGGTTGCTTCGAGTGCAAGTCATTTGATTTTCATTTCCAAAATCAAAACCAAATCCAAGCACAAGTTTTATTACGGGCCTTAACCGTCCGGAAATCATTTTCAAACATGTTTTCAAGGTAAAATGTAACACCACATGTCACAAGAGTTTTAAACCATTTTGACCCCAAAACACTACCCAAAAACACTTAGGAAATATTTTCATAAACCTCAAAATATTTTTCGTCGGATTTTCTAAAACAAAACCATACAACGCATTTCCCTTTCGCCCAAAGGTTCAAAGACAACTTTTCTTTTCAAAACCTTACAACATAACCTCATGTAATTGATCAATACATAACCAACTCAAAACCCTAACTTTTCTCATGAGATTCTCATAAACTCATGGAAAATTGAACTAACAAAGCCTACACATGCTTACTAAACCCTCATGAACAACTTTCATGGAACAAAAACCATTCACAACCAATTCTTATGAAATTTCTCCCAAGAACATAATCATAAAATCTCATGAATCTCTAAGAGTTTAGCCAACTAAGGGATGAAAGAAGTTCTAGTTACCTTAGGAAGAAGAATCTCACAACTCCAAGCTTTCAACCAAGCTTCTAATCAAGTGATATGGTGAAGGAATGCAAAACTTCACAAGTTGGGAAGGTGGAAAAGAAGCCACGGCTAAAGAGAAGAAGAGTGAAGAAGTTTTGTGATTTATCTTATGACAACAAGTGACTAAAAGTCTCCCTTAAGACTTAGTCTTGTTCCATAATAGCCTTTGGATCAAATAGGATAAAGCTTCAAGACACAACCCTAGCCCTTGGATCAATCCGAGTCTATCTTCCCAAGATATTTCCCATAACCTCATAAAACGAAACGCACGCTCAGTTCTCGCGCGTCGCGACGAACGTAAAACACAAAAACAGAAAACCTACGGAAAGAACGTCTAACGTTTTTCCATTCCAAAACTTATCGCCGAATCTTTTTCTGCGACTGTAATTTTCTTCCATACCTTAGAAAATTAATCTCAGGACATATCCTAACTCGCGCAGATATATAAAACTTCCATCCGAAACCTCACTTAAAACAGACGTAGTAAGATTTTCCATCCGCGGGTGAAAATCCTACTCGTTTTTCCAAAAACAAGAATAATTCAAAACTCGTTATTCTAAGACCACAGAAATCTCCTCATACTTAAAAGAGGATCACGACCCGAAAGTCTGTGCCTTTCCAGCGCACGAGCACAAAACAGGCTCCGTTTCAGCAAAAATCTCATTAATGTGACGATATTCGCACAACCGCCTCACCAAAACCCTAAAACTCGTAGCCGACACTAGAGTTCCATAGTAAAACTGTACAGTGGAATCTTGGGTCTTACATTACTACCCTCCAAAAAGAAGTTTCGTCCTCGAAACTAAAGATAAGAGTAACAACTCAACTAATTATTACCATCACCAACACAACAAAATCCCTCAGGATTAGGTGCAGCCACACAGATGCTAACACCGGGTGAAGTCACACAGATACTCTCACCAACACACTGGCGCAACCGTGCACCAACCGCAACTCTCAACGAGTTCACCCCTCAAAATTAACCTCACAACAGAGGTTCTCAACCTCTAGTTCCTCAAAGATCCTCGTGCCCACACACGAAAATTTCCAAAACCACTTCCCTCGCCTCCGTGACATAGCCTAAACCATCATGTTCACACGAAGCAGGGACTGGCTACCCTCCAAAAAGAAACACAGGTCTCTCTGTGCATCACCAATTCCATTTGATTAGATCCTTAATCAAACAATTCTGAATCTCAACAGAAAACTCACTCAACGGATTACTAACACAAGACCCGACACCAAACATACACTAGAACTAACACGACTCTAGTTACGTTCTAACCGACTCTGGACTAACGACTCAAGTATACACTTTCCCTTTGAAGATTTAAAGCCGTGCTCTGATACCAATTGTAACAGCCCGTTTTTCAAAGGCCAAAACGGCACTATTAATTTTTTTTTCCTTTTTTTTTAACTAACACTCAGAGTGCGCATAGAATATTTTTCAATGAGCCGGCATTCAAATATACAAAGAACTCATTACTAAAAGGTGCTTCGACAAGCAAAGTGTATTCCTGAATAATTACAATCCAAGTCTAAGTAATCAAATACTTACAACAAACAAGTTAGAAACCCTATGCTAACCAAAAAGCACGGTGCACAAAACACACCGGCGCATAGTCTAACTATACTAAGCTTCACCACGTGCTTACTATAGCCTAGAACTGCCACCGTCGTCACCACGACCTAACCCATCACCTGGGTGGGATGAGCCCGCAAATGAAAGAAAGGGTCACCACAAAATAAAAGTATATATATATATAACCGGTGCGAAAGATTGTACACATAACAATAATTCCACAAAACACAAGAGAAAGCTCTTAACCAACAAAGCAATTCCCACCAACGGGTTCATATAAGCAATGCACACATAGCCTATAATGCAACCTCTACAATGCGTGGTACTAACCCTAGCTACCACAATGCATGAGCTCCAGAACTGTAGGTCCAACCCCTACTAAATCACCAATGAAATCACAAGGTTAGGGTGGATCCACTCCCGCAATCACACCCCATGGTCCACTCCCGCAACCATGTATCAAACTCAACAAGGTCACAAAGGTTAAGGTGGATCCACTCCCGCAATCACACCCCATGGTCCACTCCCGCAACCATGTATCGAACTCAACTAAATCACACAAGATTTAGGTGGATCCACTCCCGCAATCACACCCCATGGTCCACTCCCGCAACCATGTGTTGAACTCAATAAAACCCTATAAGAATCAGGTGGGTCCACTCCTGCAACCACACCTCGTAGTCCACTCCCGCAACTACACTTCGTAGTCCACTCCCGCAACTACGCACTAACAATGCATGAGCGTACGATTCCCCATGTATACTAATGCAACAAATACATACCTCCCTAGCATATGTAAACCATCCCAACAACATACATACATATCCAATCATATGTAACAAACCACAACAAACATACATACATTTCCAATCATATGTATTTACCCACATGTTCATACATACATCTCCAATCATATGTAAAACAACGCACGTATTGTAAACACTTTCTCATCACGAGAATACATAACACATACATGCCAAACACACAAACACGCATCACCAAAAATAACCAACAAACATGTTATAACTCAGTGAAAAGACAGAAATAAAGTGGAGCCCTTACCTCGGCAAGCTTCCGTCAACAACACACGCTCAAACAACACAACGCGCTTCCTAAAACAAGCAGCGCAACAATCAATACTTTGTTCTCTAACCAAAAGTATTGAAACTAAACCAAGAACCCCAAAAACCTAAAGGTTCCTAAGGAAAAACCCCTCTTTCGGACATCGAACCAAAAACTACCGTATTGATCAACCCCCATGAGTTATTTGTACTATTTTTAGGACCCAAAACTGTTGTCAAAAGTCTTAAATAATTTGAAATGCAAAATGGCCGTTTTCTTGCGTTACAAGCTACGTACTTTCCGAGTACCCGAAAAACTCGTTTCCAATCCCAACCACTTCCATAAATTAATAAAAAGGGATTAGAAAGCTAAAAACCCAGTTTAGAAATCAGAATCCAAAATCTCAACTCCCAGAGCTCGCCCTGGCGAGTTGGTGGCGAGTGAAGGCAGAGAGTACTGGTCTTACTCGCTCTGGAGCTCGCCCTGGCGTGTTCATGACCTGAGACACTCGCCCTGGCGAGTAACTACTCGCTCAGCGAGTTGCACCTGTCATGACAGCAAAAGACAGCAACTCACACCACCTTTTTCCACCCCAAGCCTAGTTTGATTCTATTAGTTCCCAACATCTTTTCAAGGCATAAAAGCAAACCATTTTCATAAGCAAGCAACACATTTCCGAAAGCATGTTGGTTGCTTCGAGTGCAAGTCATTTGATTTTCATTTCCAAAATCAAAACCAAATCCAAGCACAAGTTTTATTACGGGCCTTAACCGTCCGGAAATCATTTTCAAACATGTTTTCAAGGTAAAATGTAACACCACATGTCACAAGAGTTTTAAACCATTTTGACCCCAAAACACTACCCAAAAACACTTAGGAAATATTTTCATAAACCTCAAAATATTTTTCGTCGGATTTTCTAAAACAAAACCATACAACGCATTTCCCTTTCACCCAAAGGTTCAAAGACAACTTTTCTTTTCAAAACCTTACAACATAACCTCATGTAATTGATCAATACATAACCAACTCAAAACCCTAACTTTTCTCATGAGATTCTCATAAACTCATGGAAAATTGAACTAACAAAGCCTACACATGCTTACTAAACCCTCATGAACAACTTTCATGGAACAAAAACCATTCACAACCAATTCTTATGAAATTTCTCCCAAGAACATAATCATAAAATCTCATGAATCTCTAAGAGTTTAGCCAACTAAGGGATGAAAGAAGTTCTAGTTACCTTAGGAAGAAGAATCTCACAACTCCAAGCTTTCAACCAAGCTTCTAATCAAGTGATATGGTGAAGGAATGCAAAACTTCACAAGTTGGGAAGGTGGAAAAGAAGCCACGGCTAAAGAGAAGAAGAGTGAAGAAGTTTTGTGATTTATCTTATGACAACAAGTGACTAAAAGTCTCCCTTAAGACTTAGTCTTGTTCCATAATAGCCTTTGGATCAAATAGGATAAAGCTTCAAGACACAACCCTAGCCCTTGGATCAATCCGAGTCTATCTTCCCAAGATATTTCCCATAACCTCATAAAACGAAACGCACGCTCAGTTCTCGCGCGTCGCGACGAACGTAAAACACAAAAACAGAAAACCTACGGAAAGAACGTCTAACGTTTTTCCATTCCAAAACTTATCGCCGAATCTTTTTCCGCGACTGTAATTTTCTTCCATACCTTAGAAAATTAATCTCAGGACATATCCTAACTCGCGCAGATATATAAAACTTCCATCCGAAACCTCACTTAAAACAGACGCAGTAAGATTTTCCATCCGCGGGTGAAAATCCTACTCGTTTTTCCAAAAACAAGAATAATTCAAAACTCGTTATTCTAAGACCACAGAAATCTCCTCATACTTAAAAGAGGATCACGACCCGAAAGTCTGTGCCTTTCCAGCGCACGAGCACAAAACAGGCTCCGTTTCAGCAAAAATCTCATTAATGTGACGATATTCGCACAACCGCCTCACCAAAACCCTAAAACTCGTAGCCGACACTAGAGTTCCATAGTAAAACTGTACAGTGGAATCTTGGGTCTTACATAACACATGAAAATGGCTTAAATATTTGTTGTGAAGCATGATATAGTATATCTAATAGGACCATTGTCATATTAGTGCATACCTGCATAATTTGTATAAATAATGACCTTCAAAGTTATCTGAAACAAATATTTACTATGATATTATTACTTATTACTTTGTCTAATTTTTTTAGTTAAGCATATCTTACATACACAATTTTTTAATGTTTTGTGTAGCATTTTCCAAGCAAAGTCTGCAACAATTATCCTTTTGGTCGGAATCAAATTATTGAGGTGGTCAACCTCGGAAATAATTACATCATGTTTTGCCCGGTTAAAGAGTCTGACACTTCTAATCCTCAATACCATCTCACAAAATCTTGGTATAAGTTTATCAAGAACATGCAATTGAAGGAAAAAGATATGATATCTTTTTTGCTTGACCATCCTCCTACTAAACTTCTTGTGTGGAAAGATTAAATCATCACAAACAATTGCAGCTTTGTTTGGTCTTGAAATATGAGTTTGATTGTAATTTTATTTTGAGATCCCAATGTTGGATCAAGATATTATCATTCAGTTTTATCTGATTGTGCACACTTTTAATGTTTAACATTTGGTCTGTAATATTATTATAACAATGACTTATGCAATGCTTTGTTATATTTCACATGCTTCTCATTGTTAACTGAATTACAAAATGATCATGTCATGCATATAATTGTTGCAACATAAAGGAAAGGAAAGGAAAAAAATCATTTAGTTATTTGAGCTTTTCTTTACACGGCCCATGTTTTCCTAAGTAAAATTTTTATGAATAAGTCAAAATCGTTTTGCACTTTTACCCCTATTTGATGGTCCAATTTTAATGTTTACAGCACAAAAAAAGGAATAAGCATCTTAAGGATGCTTAAAGAATCTTCCAAAATATCCAGAACCCTATTTAATGTTTCATGAAAATAGCCTTCAAATTTATAGAATCTTATTTAAGCATCTCAAAACAAACCAAGTTTGAGCTATATATTCAATGACTATTTCAAATAAGCATCTCACCATTACCTGATTTTATCATTTATTGAGAAAATAAATATGATTCCTCATGCATCTCTAACTTCCTTCCATTTAAAACAATTTCAAACAAAATTCATACATTATTTTCAATATTATATTTATATGTAACTTTCATTCTTTATTTCATTTTTACTTTTATAGATTCCCTCAATACTTTAATCAATGAATTTTTGTATATAAATAAGCAAATGGGAAGAGGTTTAACATTTGCTCATATCACAATATAATTTAATGGCTTTTGCAACAATTTCCACTCCAATGAAAAATATTCAAATTCCTGATGAACTTTGCATTCTTGAAGGAAATGATCCTTTACGTTCTCTGATTGATTTTGTTTTTCCAAGCAACCCAAATGTTTTTCAAAACCAAGTCATCCTTTCTCCAACATTCGAGATTGTTGAAAAACTAAATGATTTTGTGTTGTCTTTATTTCCTGGTGAGTCCAAACTATATATAAGTTCGGATACACCTTTCAAATTTGATGAGGAACATGAAGTTGAAGGTGATTTGTTTAGAACACAACTTTTAAATGATATCAAGTCCTCTAATATACCAAAATACCGTTTGAAATTAAAAGTTGGTGTTCCTATCATGCAGCTAAGGAATTTAGATAACAAAAAAGGATTGTCAATTGGTACAAGAATGCAGATCACCTTGAAAATCACTTTATCATAGCTACTGTTATAGATGGAAAAAATATTGGTGATAAGGTAGTTATTCCTAAAATTGATATGGTACTCAAAGATTCTGGTTTACCTTTTAAGTTTCAAAGAAGACAATTTCTTGTATGCTTATGTTTTGCAATGACTATCAAGAAGTCTGAAGGACTTACTTTCTCAAAAGTTGGATTGTATTTACCTTGGTCTGTTTCTACACTCGGTCAAGTTCATGTTTCGGTAGCTAGACTTTCCATCACAAATGATTTGAAGATGTTAATTTTGAATGATGATGGAAAACCTTGCAACACAACTCGCAACATTGTATTTCCCGAAGGTTTTTATTAGTATTACTATTCTAATTTGAGTTAAGGTAAGTTTTAAAATTATTTGTTTTGTTAAATTACTGACAAATCTACTTCTTATTATTATATGTTTGGAGTATTAATTTTAATTTTCTTATAATTATAGAAGAATAAGACATTACAATTCTTATAAGTAACAATTATTTTGTTGTTATTTGTTTTACAGGAAATTTGCATCTCTTTTGGTCTCATGAATGTTTTGGTGGCATTGAGTCTGATGTATTCTATCTTCAATTATCATACATTATTATATTTTCAACTACCTTTTTGTGAGATTTAATAGGTGTATTGTATTATGATTTTCAATATTTTATGTTTTTTTAGTAATTATCAATGTCAATGTATGGAGATATGTCTCTTCACCAGTTGCAGTGCAATATTTATTCAAATTTTATGTTTCTAATTTTAATTTCTTATTGAATCAGTAAACTATAATTTATTAATATATATGGTCAGTGACAGTGGCATGTTGTGTACGAATTAATAGAATATAATGGTTTTAAAATTTTCTTCCTTTGTCAAAAGATTAATTTAGTAATCATTTATTTTTGCCATTTAATATAAATGAATAAACATTTGTAAAAAACTCAATTCAGTAATATTGTAATAATTCAGAAAATAAAATTGCACATTTGGAGAATGTATTTAGGGTAGTTTTCTACATGTTTCAATCAATTACGCCATCAACACCAATCTTATCTTAATAGTCTTTAACATGCACTTAGAGTCTTTTTTACAAGTGTCAATCTATGAAGCCCTCCAGATCATATATAATAATTTTATATATGAAGATGAATTTTGTAACATTTATAATAATTTTATTACTCAAATACTAATAATTTAATAAGTTTAACAAATATTTTAAAGTTGCAATGATATTCCAAGATTCAAATAAATTTTACTAAGTGACAAGTATCTCCTTAGTTTAGGCCCAAAAAATTGTTCTTTGTTGTTGAAGTCCAAACCCGACCCCACCCATACACCCTAGAATCACTCCATTGCATTTATCCTTTCTTTGTTGTACTTTATTCACTTTCCTCCTTTCTCACGCGCACCTTCAGCAAACATCAATCCATTATCACGCGTTTTGTCCTTCATCAACGAATTTCACGCTCACCGACAACTAGAACCAGCGTTGATATCATGGTAACTTTGTTCAAACTTTTCCCCTATGTTCGAAATTTACTATATATGTACATACCTTTACTAGATTTACAGTACCACAATAGAAACTAATGAAAAAGACAACTGATTCAGATCAATTTTAGATTTTTACTTCAAAAATGACGATATCAAATTATCTATTAAATTATTACATGTTGTCAGATCTATGTTTTCAAATGCATATGTTGCTTTCAGATCTATTTAGTTTGTTTTTTTATTGTCTGTATGAATTAAAGAATCTAACTTTTCATACTTACTATTAATGATGGTCTATACTATATGAAATACTTTATTGAATCCTTCAGCTTAGTGTTTTCTATCATATACCACATATATTTCGATTTTAGATCTTATAAACTACAGTACCAATGAATCTGATATTGTTACCTTACTCAAATAATTGCATTTATTTTTTAGTTTAGTGTTTATGTGATTATTTGGGTCCCGCAACATACTTTAATTGACAAGGTCTTTTATGTTTTTGACTTATTTTTTAGATCAAGCAAGAGTGGAAAGAAAGCTTCCAGGAGTCCAACATTTCGAACAATGGTTTTTCCAGATAAGGTATGAAAATAAACACCAGTACTATGGTTTTTCCATATGTTAGTTTACTTAGAGATTGTAAATGTATCATTACTTTTCATATTTTACATAGTTCTACCACATTTTTAAAAAAATCATTTTGGTTATCCATCAATACATATTCAATAGCTTATGTTCCATAACTACCTTTCATTGATAACACTCATTCCTTTATAATATTTATTTATGTATATCATGTTTAAATTATGACATATATCATAATCATACATTACACTTAAGCTACTCTATGCACTTACATATATGATTATGATTATAGGAAAGGATTGAGATCCCAATTGACTTCAAGGAAAAATGGTTTATTGAATTAGACAAGCATGTATTTGCTGTCTTAGCCCATCCTAATGGGAACTGTAATATCCCAACTCCTAATTTGTCTAACTAATTTTAATTAGAGATGGTCTAATAAAATTAGAATTTAATTTTAGTTGTCTAACTAAAATAATTAAGTGAATTAGGTGTATTTGTATGTGTAAATTAATAACTCTTGAGACTAAATACCATAACACTACACTTAAGACCAATTAAACTTCAAGAAATTCAATCTCCCTCCTTAGTGACTCATCTTACCACCCACACCTCATACTCTCCCTTAAGCCAACACCTCACTCATGCAATGAGTCATGTTCCACTCACACTTAATCACCATTAATGCATGCAAACTGACCACATCTCCCTCACTACTCACTTCGGCAAGGAATTGAGCACTCACCACCCCATTTTTCTCCCTCTCACGCCAACCAACAACAAACAACATCCAAACTCCTCAATTTTCCACTAACTCAAGAGTTTGGAATTATCTTATCACATGCAACTATCCAAACCATTAAATAACATAGATTCCTTTCTGAATTCATCTGTCCTAAAGCCTTGAATTATCACTGCCCAAGACATCACATGATACTAAACAACAACAACCTCACCATTATCTCCCAACCAATGAGCAAACATGCATCACTAGAATCAAACAATTCGTGTACTGTTTCCCCACCTCAGAAACTACTATAAATACCACCCCAAACTAGCTGAATCATTCATCAAACCATCATTCAATTCGTAGAGCAACTTAGGGGTTCTTCAAAGAGTCAATTTTCTCAATCTGGTCTGGAGTTCGTGGGGCTTGGTGAGGGGTTGCTGTAGCTGTAGTAGAGCTCAGAAGCGAGGATTAAAGCTTCAATTCAGGTGGGTTCTTAGGTTAGTTAGTTAGATTTCCCCAAATTATGAACTTTGCATGTAAACTTAGGATTTAAGAAATTTGTTGTGTGAGAGGAATTAACTCCCAAATCCCTCTCCATTCTGTCGTATATTATATGTATTGTGTGATTGCATGCCTTAGGATGAGGATTGTAGGTGTTTAAAAGGTTAATTTTTGAAATTTCGCAAAACAGAGCAGGTTCTGGGTAAACTCGCTCTGGCGAGCTCAGGGCGAGCCTTCATGGCGAGCTGGGTTCTTCATGCTGATGAACCTCGCTCTGGCGAGCTTCGGCTCGCTGAGCGAGCGAATTTGGCACAGGACCTATAATCTCGCCATGGCGAGCTCCTCTTCGCCGTAGCGAGCTTACACAGGGCATGACCTGAACAACTCGCCGTGGCGAGTGACAACTCGCTGAGCGAGCTTGACAGGAACAGGAACTTTTCTAAATTTTTACAACAGAACTTCAACACTCGTTTTATATCCTCATCTGAATTTGGTACACTGCAATAGTACGAATATATAATGTAATATAGTATGTTAATCACAGATAACCTTAGGGTATAACTTAGGGAATTCTAGTAATGTATGCTCCCCTGGGACTTTGGTAAACATGGTAGAATCAACTCATTTAGCACAGTCAATTATGAGCGATCTTGTGTTATCGCATTGTGGACTCCCAATGGGATAATCCACTAGGTTATGACTTTGTGAGCGTTATGCCGTGACCTGATAGGTTGACGGATATGGCAGGCCTCTGAGACATGCTCACCTCAGAGTGTTCTTGTGTTTAAAATGAATAAGATTTGTTGTGTGATACACCTTTATTTATGCTTATGAATTATATTATGTTAGAAATTATGCCATGACTGTTAGGTTCCCCGGTGTAGTCACCTCTAGGAGGGTAGTAGGACTCACTGAGGCTTAGTTGTCTCACCCCAATCCAAACAATTATTTTCATATAAGCAGGTCGGTTGAGGTACGCTGTTCGGTGTGCTCGTGGCTTTGCTTGGAGGACGCATTTCTTTCATGCTTTCTTATTTTCTGTTGTTGTTTCAATTCCAATAATTCTGTTGTTATCAGTTGTTTCCGCTGTTTTTCTTCTTGTTGTTGTACTTAGCACCTGCGTGTGCTTGAATTCCAGAATGTAATAACAATGACTCAGTTATCAATTAATAAGATTCTACGTTTTATTCTAGATATAGACGTGGGGTGTTATAGGAACAATGTATTTCTTGGGCTACACGTGTCTCATTCTACCTCCTTCATTCGTGGTGGGAAAGAAGCTGCCCTGTTGTTCAATTTTAGAGAACCAACTGAAGTTACAGTTGAAATTTCTATTTATGGTGAGGAAGATGACATAATGTTCAAATTTAGAGATTACCCGACTTATGCTGAAGATCAAAATAGAGACATGTTTGTCTCTGATACACCAGACTACACTTTGTAAGTTTAGAGTTCAACCTAAGAGGGGGGGTGAATTAGGTTTTTAGACTTTTTAAAGATGTTGTGGTAATTATTATTTTTCTTGAAGGTTTGTGATGAATATATGAATAAAGTGCAAGAAAAATAAAGAGTGCAGGGAAGAGAAGAGAGACACAAAAGTTTATACTGGTTCCCCTTCTAACCTAAGGGTACATCCAGTCCCTTCACTCCTTGAAGGATTTCACTATGACCTTTACAAAGTGAAAAGAGAACAATCCTCTCCTTTTCACTCTCTTGCTTTCAACAATCTTGGACAGCAAGGTGATTCCCCTTCAAAGTGAAACAAGAGAACAATCCTCTCTTTTTCACTCTCTTGCTTCCAACAATCCTGGACAGCAAGGTGTTCAAAAACACTTGTTTCCACAAACTAGGAAACCAAGCAATAATACAGAGTTACAGATAATTGATGATAAGTTTGAATACAAGAGAATTTTGATAAACAAAATTCTAATAATTTGTTTTCACTTTCAATATAACAATTCAGAATAATAAACTCTAAGTGCTCAGAAACTTTTATTGATATGAAAGTGTGTATAAAAGTTTCAAAGAGTTTTGTGAAAGTTGTATATAGAATTGTTATGAGAAAAGTGAATGAAAATGATTAAGTTATTTTGAGAAAATTCTGATAGATATTTATAGAAAGAAAAGACACCTTTTTGAGACCCAAATGGCAATGTTTTTGGAAAAGGTTTAATAATGAAAAGGTGTAATTAATGTATCAGAATTTTCCAAAAATATAACAGGTAAATCGATTTCCCTTTTTGGTCAATCGATTTCCCTTATGAATTAACGTTAAAAAATTTCAAAGAATGAACAGGGTAAATCGATTTCCCTAATAGGTAAATCGATTTACCTGTCTAGAAAATGCATTTTTCAAAACGGCAGGAAGCATGTAAATCGATTTACCTAGCTATGTAAATCGATTTACCTGTATTAAAACATGAAAATTATTTCTAAGTTAAAACCTTTTGGATGTGAATCATGCAACATTATTATAGTAACTTTAAAAAGGTTTAGATGAAAGTTTATGAGCACCTAAAGCTTATAATAATGAATTGCATATTGTACCTATGATTAAACCCCATAACTTGATCAATCTCTTCATGTGATCATTTGAATTTCTTCAACCTTGAACACTTGATCATAATCAATCTTTTTCTTCTTTTCACATATTTGTCTTCATCAAAATAACTTCAATCTAGAAGCTTGACTTCACATTCTCCCCCTTTTTGATGATGACAAATACATAATAGATGTTGGTGAGTTTTCTGGAATACTTCCCCTAGGATGCATATCTCCCCCTTAATTCATGACTTGTATTTATTTGAAAATTCATGAAGTTCCTGAATATCAAGGAGACAAGGAAAACACACATACATATATACATCTTTCTCCCCCTTTTGACATTATCAAAAAGAAGGGAAAGATGGGTAGGATTAAAAATAAATAAATATTTAAGATTGATCTTCATCAAAATAAGTAGTTGGAGATGACAACTCATTGAAACTTTGATAAGCTTTGCTTCTCCTAACAATGTTAACTCCCCCTTGATCAATGAATGAGAGTATTTTTGAGATATTGTTTGCTGCAATTGTTAGAGAAAAACATATACAAAAGCATATTCTCCCCCTTTGTTATTAACAAAAAGGATGGGTAAATACTTGAAAGTTTATGAACATAAAAGAAGCAAGATACATGCTTTTGACATGATTTCTATTAAATTGATTTAATTTCCTTTTGACAAGCATCACATAATTTATCTTTGACAAAATTTATTTTTGGAAAACCAATGACTAGATCATGTTTGACTAATTTATTTAAATAATCCATATGAATATGGGCTGCCCTTTTATGCCAAAGCCATGAATCATTGTTGTTTGCCACAAGATATTTTACTTTTAAAGATGAATCATCTAAGGAAATCATGAAAATATTATTAATTCTTTTACCTATGAGTTTTACCTCATGATTGGCCCCATCTTCAATCAAGCATTCATCCTTGTTAAATTTGATTATGAAGCCTTTGTGACAAAGTTGGTTTACACTTAGAAGATTGTACTTTAGTTTTTCAACATAAAGAATATCTTCAATGGATGTGAAAGGTGGTGCTCCAACTTTGCCTATGCCAAGATTTTTTTTTTTTTTTTGGTGTTGTCTCCATAAGTGACATAACCCTTGGCTTTAAGCACTAGATTTGAAAATTTACTTAATTCTTCCATCATATGCTTGGAAAAACCACTATCAAGATATATACCATAAATTTGTAATGGTCTTCAAGCAAACCTACAAAACAAATTAAGTTTTGTTTGGTACCCAAGTTGCTTTGGGTCCTTCATAATGAGTTCCTTTCTTTACCCACACATAATGCCCACTTGGAACACTAAAGTTTCTTACATAGCAAGCATTAGGTGTATGGCCACTTATACCACAATAAAAACAAGTAGGAACAAAATTACTTTTATATCTAGGAACATATGATTTCTTTTTAGGTAATCTCTTCTTAGGATGATGATTAACCTTTTGTGCTTTATTCACTTTCTCTTTGTTGGATTGGTCAATTGCCTTAACAAAGATAGTTTTACTTGTACATGGTTTGTCAAATTTAGAATAACCAAGTCCACTTTTATCATTAGAACGTCTTTGTTGACTAAGGATATTGTCCAATCCAACTTGTCCTTTTTCATATCTTTCAAGAACTCTTTTCAATTGGACAATTTGGAAGGAAAGTGAATCACACTCTTTGCATGTAAAATTCTGTTTCTCTTTTTCAAGAAGATTTTGTTTTTCAACTTCAAAATTTTGTTTTTCTTTTTCAAGAAAACTTTGTTTTTCAATTTCAAAATTTGTTTCCATGGTGTCAATTTTTTCTTCAAGAGATTGAATTGTTTTCTTTTGTGTTGACACCTTTTTGTATAGAATTTTACATTCATTGAGTAATTCATTAATAGCAGTTTGATAATCATTATCATAAGAAGAAGATTTACTACTAACCTCTTCGCTTTCATCGTCAGAATGATGTGATGCCATTAATGCAAGATTTGAATATTCTTCGCTTTCCGAGTCAGATGATGAACTTACTTCATTATCATCCCATGCAATATATGCCTTTTTAGGTTTTGTCCCCTTTCTTCGTTTGAAACTACTTTTCTTTGCAAGTCTTGGACAATCCGTCTTTATGTGTCCTTGTTTCCCACATTCATAACATGTGACATTTTGTGTGGATGTAGATGCTTCATTCTTGTAAAAAGAAAATAAAAATTCGTACTCGACATGAAGGAGATAATACATACTGCACCATTGTATCTTACCAAAGAGTTCCCAATGGACCTGTGGAAATGTATATGACCAAAGGATGGTATCACTTTCAGAGAGCTTAACAACCTTGCTATCGGAGACAAGTTAGAATTTCAAGTCTCTGATCCTCCATATGTCGTTGTTATTGACATTGTCCGCAAATTGGGAAATTTGTAAGGAAGTCTCTCATTATGTATGTTGAATATCTAAACATGTTCCTAAAACTTTGGCAGTTTATTTAAGTTCATTATGTTTAATTATGTATTGCTTAATATTTATTTATGTTTTAGATCAACACCAGCTGGATCAGATTATTGTCAATCAATTTATCTTATTGTGCACTTATTTTGTTCTGTATCTTTCTAATTATCCAATGCTTGGATCAGATTATTGTCAATCAATTTATCTTATTGTGCACTTATTTTGTTCTGTATCTTTCTAATTACTAGATTAGTCTTATAGTTATGTGCTTAAAACAGGTTTCAAGTCACTTAAAACTATATCGAATATAATGTTGGATGCTTGATTATTTCAGTATTATTATTTAAAAATAGCACAACTAAAATAATTTCAAACAATGGTAATACGTTTTTAGTATTTTGTAAGAACAACAAAAATAAATTAAAACAATGGAAATAATCAAGCAGGTGACAATATTGTAGAATTTTTTTGTAGGAGCCCGTGCAATGCACGGGTTTTGTAACTAGTATAATACAAAGACTTTGCTTATTGAGCAAGCAACTAAAGATAACTACCAAAACAGAAAACTATAGCAAACTAATTAACTTGCTTCTCAAGCAAGTAACAACATAACCAACATTTAAAACAACAAACTAACTTTTGAACGAACAAACTCTCCCTTAAACTGAATTATGCAGCATCATTCAGTTTACAAACTCCAAGTAGTTTTCTGAATTTCTCAAATAGAGGTAGACTCAATGCTTTAGTCATCACATCAGCTAATTGATCCTTTGAGGCACAGTGAACCAACTCTACAAAACCTTCAGAGCTTAGATTCCTTATGAAATGAAACCTAATGATGTTTGCTCCTCCCATGTATGACTGGATTTTTGCTCAACTTGATGGTAGAACTGTTATCACATGAAACAGTAAGGCACTGTTTTTGCTTCAAACCAATGCTGTCTAGAATTCTCTTCAACCATATGCCTTGACAAACACAGTGTGTAGCTGCAATGAACTCTGCTTCAGTTGTGGATAATGTTACTGTGGGTTGCTTTCTTGAGGACCAAGCTACAACACCGGATCCTAGCATGAAAGCATAGCCAGAAGTACTTTTCCTGACATTTATATCTCCTCCATAATCACTATAAGAATAATCAATTAGATCAGTTTGTTCTCCCTTCTTGTATAGAATCCCAAGTTCTAGAGTACCTTTATTCTTGTAGAAATTAGCATTAGTCCTTAAATCATGGTTACAATTATAAGACGACAAAATATATAATATTGTATAAAATGAAGAAAATTACATGGTAATAAAATTATATTTTTAATTTTAATTTTTTTAGTAACATTTATTGTTCTAGAATGGGCCAAGACCAAACATAGTATAATGAATGGGAAGATTCGCAAGCATAACAATATTAATATGCCCTATAAAGAGAAACCGGGAGAAACCTAAAATTATTATTAGATTTTTAAAAAAAAAAATAGAGTTTCTAAAAAAATTAGAGCTATGAAAAATAAATATATTATTAGAGTTTTAAAAAATAAATATAATATTCAAGTTTCTAAAACAAATAATAATTATACTTTGTGCAAAAAAATAATAATATTGAGGTTTACATAAAAGAAAAATATAATACTCTAATAGAGTTTCTACAAAAAAAAAAATAGAGAAACTCTAATTGCTCGGTGAGAATCATGTAATATATATATTATAGAGATTTGAACTCGTCCATAAGTCTTAGTTCAAAATTCAAATTGTAAAGTAGAATATCATGACCTAAGTTCGAACCTGAACTTTTACGGTTGTGCATGAATTTCATTTCGGTAATTTACGCCTTTAACTTGGGCAAAAAAAAACGATATTTGGGTCCAAGGACAACCATTCCATTAAATAAAAAAAAAGCCCAATATCACACTTTTTAGTATCTACACCCTAATTTTCCCCATAATAGCATACACCCTAATTCATTCCATGTTCCCTTTTAAGTTTTTAACTGCGCTACCGAATTTTAAAATTTTCTTCACGGAAAAGGTTAGTCACAGAGAAGTATAAACACGCAGAAACCCTAAAAATCAAGATTAGAGTTCCGAAGATTGTATATCTCTATCATCTCAAATGACCCTTGTGTCCACCGATCGTCTCTAAAGTTTGTGTGGCATCTTCAAATTCGTGCAGTGAATCGCAAATTTCTGTTCCTCTTCGAAGATTGCAGCGCTAAGGGTTCAAACGTGCGATGAGTTTCGAAAAGCAATCTATTCATTTGCTCAGGTAATAGAAATTCGATCTTTTAATTGGAATTTTGGAATTTCGTTACAAAAGATTTGCCCCTTCGATTTATAGTTGGTACCTGTTTCAATCTTCTGTTGTTGTACTGCCAATTATTTCATTCTTGATTCAAGATGCTTCCATTTTGTCAGTCAAAAATTTAACTGGGGTATACAAATCTATGAGATTTTTGTTTTTGCTAGAAAATCCTATAATATTGTGAAACACGATAAAATGGATTTTTTGTTCTGCATTATATGAGCCTAAATTTTGAAACAGTTGGAAGAAAATACCATGGGAACTATACTCATAATGTACAAGTTGGATGATATTTTTTATGTAATTTGAAATCAATCTCTTTTTGTAATTTAAAAAAGGATGATATAACCCCCAAGTTTGATGGTAGGAATGGATGAATATTTATTTTGCTACAAAATTTTGTAATTGTTGGGATGCCTAAGTAATTTTAAAGAGAAGTACATGATGCACACTCTATTTATAATGTAAAATTTTACAATGCTTTAAATCCATTATGAGTGTGAATTTGTATTCACAATATAACAATGGTATCTATTGAGCTTTTATGACTTTAATGCATTTAATGCAATTGTATACTGTGAGATAAAGTATGAGCATAAATTTTGAGACTATCGGCTGCCGCAATGATCCGAAATGAATCGATGAATATTATTTGTTATATAAATTAATTGTTGCTAGTATTTGAAAGGCTCGTTGACCTTTAAAAGATTATGCACACTTTACTCATAATGTAAAAGTTGCCGGATGCCTTCGATGCGATAATATAAGTGATGGATTATTGGATGCCTCGATGACACAAAAGAAATCAATGAATATTTTTATTATATAAATTATATAAATTGTTGCTAGTATTTGGATGCCTCATTGACCGTATAAAAACATTATGAACTCTTTACTCATAATGTAAAAGTTGCTTGAGATGGCTTCGATGCGATATTGTATGAACTGAATTTGATTTGTTCATAATATAAGGGATAGATTATTGGATGCCTCAATGACCCGAAAGGAATCAATTAATATTATCTGTTATGTAAAATGTTGCTGAGATGCCTCATTGACCATAAAAAAACATTATGAATTCTTTACTTATAATGTAGAAGTTACCTGTTGCCTTCGATGCGATATCAATATGAATTGAATTTGATTCATTCATAATATAAGGGATGAATTATTGGATGTCTGGATGACCCAAAGGGAATCAATGAATATTATTTGTTATATAAATTGATACTAGTATTTGGATGCCTCATTGACCGTATAAAATTATTATGAACTCTTTAATCATAATGTAAAAGTTGTCTGATGCCTTCGATACAATATTGATATGAATTGAATATTATTCATTCAAAATATAATGGATGGATTATTGGATGCCCCGATGACCCAAAAGGAATCAATGAATATTCTTTATTATATAAATTGTTCCTAATATTTGGATGCCTCAGTGACCGTAGAAAAACATTATGAACTCTTCACTTATAATGTCAAAGTTGCATGATGCCTTAAATGCTAGGTTGATATGAATTGAATTTTATTCATTCATAATATAAGGGATGGAATATTGGATGCCTCGATGACCTGAAACGAATCACGGATTTTATTTATTCAATAAAATGGTGTTAATATTTGGATGCGTCGTTGACCCTAAAGAAAAATTATGAATACCTTCTTCATGATGTAAAAGTCGTTTGATGCCTTTGATGTTGTGTTGATATGAATTGAATTTTATTCATTTATAATATAAGGATTGATTCTGAGTTTCCGCCATGAGATGGATTATTGGATATTGATTAACTGCTGTCATATTTATTTCATAAAATAGTGTTATGTTTAGTATGTCGGGCTTACTTTACACGTGGACTTCTGTATGCAAAGCCAGCATAGGAGCATACAATTGTTATATTTGTACATTTATCTTCATTAATTAATGATTTGCTGCTTTTTCTTTCTGTCTATTTTTTTTAAAACTCTTTTACCACTTTTGTGTAAATGGAAATAATAGTGGCGTTCATTCAATTGGTAATTCAATTGGTTTTTGGGAAGAGAAGTGGTGTGGAGAGGTCCCTTTTTGATAACTTTTTCCGAATTTATTTGCTGGGCAACACTTTTAATAGAGAGTGGGGCTGGTCTTGGTGTAGTGAATTAACATCAAATGAAGAGGAGGAATTGCAGGATCTGCAGCAGATTATTTTTGATGTGGCGCTGGTGGGAGAACTTAAGGATAATTGGAGATGGATACCGGAAAATTCCGGATTGTTTTCTGTTAAATCAGCATATTCTCTACTGTTGAATGATAGGATTATGCAGGATTTAAATCCTTTTGTGCTAACAGCGTTGCAGACGGGGGAAAATGATATTCCTTCAAAAGTAGGCGTATTCGGATGGAGATTATTGCTTGAGAAATTACCCACAAGAGCAGCTCTTGCTTCTAGAGGTATTTTATCTAATATACGTGATTTGCCTTGTGTCTTTTGTTTCAAAGAGGTAGAGGATTGCCCACATTTATTCTTCAAATGTCATTTTATGAAACAAATATGGTACAAAGTATTTAGCTGGATGGGCTGTGCTTTCAGTCATTTTGATGAGGGGTGGCACCATTTCAATTCTTTTGGAGACATTGTGAAATCGAAAAGGGGATCAAAAGTAAAACATTTGATTTGGCTTGCGACAACGTGATTTGCTTGGAGATTGAGAAACAACATTGTTTTTAGAGGTGCTATAGCTGATTGTGCTTTGTTAGTTGATCAAATTAAACTTATTTCGTGGTTTTGGTTTATAGGCCGCGCTGGTAGGCTTTACACTCATTTGTAGTCTGATTGAAGTGCTAATCCCTTATTATGTACCATTAGTATATAAGGGATTATCTTTGTATTATGAGGTTTTAAGTACTTCTTGTACTTCTTATTAATACAATTTTGATTATAAAAAAATAAAAAAAATAGTGGCGTTCATTAAAAAGTTAAAGTGGCTTATAGTAATGGTGAGCGCCTTCCACAATTGGTACCAGATCCTCAAGCTTAAACAACTTACTGTTCTTACACTTGCTGAGACATACAAGGTAATGCCTAACATGTCTCTATGGTATTTTGCTCAGGGTTGTTTTAGGGGATTTGTTTTCTGTTCTTTGGAATATTTTTTATCCTCCCCTCAGTTTTCTCTCATCAAATTTATCTTTCCAGGGCATGGAAACCAAATATTCCCTTGCATCACGTTTTGTTTTTTTGTAGGATTATTTTATCCCATTCATCATTTTAAATTGTTTTTGATCTTTTATGTAATACATAATATAAATATGGTTGATTAACATTCTCTGTTTTATTTTTTTGTTTGAATTTGTCCTGGTGATATGATATTGCAATCTAGTTTTACAATTTCACTTGTTTCAGGTACTACTCTATGGCCAGTTGATGCAGGAGCTAGATGTGCCAAATGTTCGCGAGCTTGAAGATTTTCTGATCAATGAGTGCATGTATGCGGTAAGGACCATTTCCTTTGAAAGAGTATTTACCGCTCAAATGCGGGAAATTGATTGAATGCACATCTACATGGTCGTTATTATGATTAATGTTGTTATTGTTAACTACGTTGTCAATAACATGCTATAATGACATTGCATAGCAGTTTGACATTACGCCCGCAATAGCGGCCAAAACGACCGTGTATAATGGCCGCAATCATGGTAGTCAAATTTGCGGGAGTGATAATGATTGCCGCACAGAGCTGTTGAAATGGTTGAAAATTGTGCATGTCTGTCGATTCTGTGTTCATGCAACTATGGGTTCGTGGTTCGGATATGCGATCTGGTTGAGTTAAATTGACTATCGGGATTTAAAATCACTTTTTAAACACATCTAAGATTGCGGCAATCAGTTTCTAACCCAAACTACACCTATTAATTTGTGAAAATTGTCCTAATACACACGTTGCGCTCTCCCTCATGTAAACATTGCTCTGGTTTTCTTTCAATGCCCTTTCCATTGTGCAAAATACTGTTTTAATAAGCAGAAAAGGAAACTAACTGAGAGAAAATGAGTGAAAGTGAAGCGGCTAGGCTAGAGAGGGAGAACTGAAAGGTTTATAAATTTTGTATTTGATTCTCTATTTCGAACCCATGTTTTATTACTAGAACTAGGAAAGGAATAAATTGCTCAATTAGAGATACGATCTGCAGAACTTTGGACATATCTTTGCCGAAGAGATACCTTGATGTCTCGTTGACCCTAAAGAAACATTATGAACACTTTCTTCACTATATAAAAGATCTATGATGCCCTCAATGAGGTATTGATATGAGTTGAAGTTATTCATTCATAATATAAGAGATGGATTCATTGAGATATAATGATCCTAAATGCAATCGTAGAATGTGAACTGCCGCCCTGAGATAAAGTATGGGATGCCTTGATGAATCAATGAATTATGGATATTATTTATTTTATAAATGTTTCAAGTATTTGTATGCTTCAACGACACTAAAAGAAGTATTGTCAATTTACTTACTAATTTAAAAGTTGTCTGATGCCTTCAATGTTATATTATATGAATTGAACTCTATTCATTCATAATAGAAGGGATGGATTTGTTGTGATTTAATGACCCTGAATGCAAATATAGACGGGGAATTGCCGCTGCGAGATGGAATATGTGATACCTCGATGACCCAAACTGAATTATGGATATTATTTGTTCTATAAATGTTTCAAGTATTTGGATACTTTGATGACCCTAAAGAAAACATTTTTAACAATACACTCATAATTTTGAAGTTGGATGTTATCTTAAATGCTATTTTGATTTGTGAAATTGTATTCCTTTAAAATATAATAATGGATGAATATCTATTGTGCTTTTTATGATTGTTACTGCAATCCTAGATTGAGAATTGTCGCTTGAAAAAAAACATGAGATGTCTCGATGATTTAAAATGAATCATTTATATTATTTGTTCCATGAATTTTTGAAATGTTGGTATGCCTCATTGACCCTAAAGGAAACATGATTATCTTACTCATAATGTAAAAGTTGGATGTTGATGTAAATAAGATATTGATATGAAATTTGATTCATAATATAAGAGATGAATCTATTGTGTTTTTTATGGCCTAATTCTAAAATGTCCACTATAATTTATTTCTTCCATCTTATATGAATCATTATGAAATTTTTGTTCTAAAAGTGGGATGACGCGTTAAATATGATATTGGTATGAGTATGAATTTGTATTTGTAATATAAGCAATGATATGTATTGTGCTTTTATAAGTTTGAATGCAATACTATAATGTGAATGACAACTGAGAAACATAATTTGCTCCATTTAATTTTGTAAGTGTCGGCTGCGTAGACAACCCTCTAAAAGAAGCATTGTGAACATTTTACTCAAACGTCGGATGATGACTTGGTATGAATTGTTTTTTGTAATGTAATGGATAATATCTATTTTAAGCTTTTATGATTCTAAACACAATTTTTGACTGTGACTTGCCACTATGAGATGGGATCATATTCCATGATATTAAAAAGGGGTGCTATATATGAGCCTAATAAACCCCGAGTTTGATTGCAGGAATCAGTGGATATTTTTTGCTTCTTGAGTTTTGTAAGTATTGGGGGTGCCTTCATGAACATTGAAGAAACTACACCATGAATACTTTATTTTGTAAGTACGGGAAAGCTTGATGACGCCTAAACATTAGCTTGAATATTAAGTTTTAATCATAACAATATTAAGAAATCGTGTTTCTATAAACCGAAATGAAATCATGTATTCTGAATTGCCATTGTAAGACACAATATGTTTTATCTTAATATAACTTTGGGGTGGTATGCATGAGTTTAATAACCCCAACATCAACTGAAAGATGAACATACTTTGCTCAATCATTTTTTTGAATATCAAAATGTGCTTATGACCCTAAAACCTTAGATGAAGCCTTAGTGCAATAGTTGAAGGATGACAATGATCCACTTTAACATGGATATGAGATTGTGCAAATACAAAGTTATGAAGTGTGTTGGATTAGCCTATGAACTAACATACTTATGTTGTAGCAGGATGCCTGATCTGCATGTTGAAGATCAATGGAGGAAATTCTCATAACTATTATGGCTTAGAGGTTGAGGATCTCTACTACTACGAATATAATTGTCTCGGAAAAATGAGGACGATAAGGAGGATAACACTGAAAAAGGTTGCTAGCCTTTCTTCCCCAAAGTAACAAAATATGAATTTGTAAGTAAGAAAATATCATACTTTCACTTTCAATGTCGGGGGTAGTCAATTCTGCTTTTAGAGAGGCTAATATTGTTAACTAAGCATGTTGTCTACTGTTGGATATGTCGTGTTTACCTTGATATTTGATTTGATAACATAGTACGTGTTATACTTCATATCCTTTTCTATTTATATTAAATACTTGAAAGTATTATTGTTTAGTTACACACTGCGCTGCCCAAATTGTTGAATTTATGATCTAAATAAGTTTAATCTTTTCAGCTAATGATTGAAAAGAAAGTTCTTGTTGAGTCTACAAGTGACATTGATATAGGATTTGCATTCATAGTAGTTTGTCAACCTTTTAGATTTATTATGAGACCACTGGCCCTGAGATTTGAAGAGACTTGTGGAGGAAATACTGATGTTTTCCCCATCCTAAGCAAATATTTATCTACAGTCCTCTCTATATAGTTAATTTAGTGTGTGTCAATATTATGCTCTATTGTTGTGTGGATTTAAGATTAGAAGTTAAGACATCCAAACCAAAGACCCATTGTATTATTTAATCAGTGTATCAGATTATGTAGATTAGTAGATGTACCTTATTACATATGATAAACAAGAGAATTGGGACTCATCCAACATAAATCAGGGAAAATGAAAACTTGATTGGACAGAACTTGCAGGTTGCAGCTACAAAGTCTACAACGATGGTATGTATTTTTTTTCTTTCTTTCTTTCTATTATGTATTTCGGTGCATAGGAATAATATGGCTCTAGATTTCATGAGTAAGTAATGACTATAAGGAGTCTAGGACGTGAAATGAAAATTAATGGGAAAACGAAATTAATGAAAATTATTGGTCTGCTTGGAATCACCGTGGGAGTGGGCGAATGTGCGTTTTTTTTAAGCTACAAATTGTAACTTTGTAATTTTATGTTAAATTTCCATTGGAATGTGAATAAATGACAAAACGCGCTCCCAAACACTCACTCAGCCTTATAACCCCAAGTATTACTTTGTTCCATGATTTTTGTAAGGATAGGATGTCTTGATGACCCTAAAGTAAATTGTGCATTAAGAGCTTTTGCAATTATAAATATGCATAAAGTAATAAATAAAATTTTAAATATGCATGGTGACTACTCAATATATTTGAGAACTGGTTTGCTTCATGCATAATGAAGGTTTGTCTGATTTGATTTTCTATTTGAAAGCTCTAGATTAGTATCATAGCTAACATTTCATGAGTTAATTGGTCTGATGTGTGAATGACCAACATGTTATTGAGATTACATGCTTTGTTTGTGCCCTATGAATATGTGCATAATTGGTATATACCTGCATAAGTATATGAAATGCTAATGAAAGGTTCTATTATAATATATGCTTTGAATACTTATATAAAAATTGATCAACTACATAAGAATTGGAGGCATGTAAGGTTTTCTGATTTTGGAAGTGGGTTATAAGGATTATCACTTCTGATTTTAATTGGTTTATGTCTTGGTAAGTCTAAATAGGTCATTTGAAAAATGACAAGTGATTTAGGTCATCATAGAATATGGATAACTTGTTAAGAAAACCACAAATGGTGCAAGATGGCTTAAAAATTTAAGATTTCAACCATCCGATTTTTTTTCTCTTCCTATATACTACAAATATTCAGCATAAGTGTGCAGAGATCATGCTTAAATGTGAGTTTAATGAATCGATTGGAAATGAAGTAGGGTGGGAGTGTTGGTTAGTTAGTTGTGTTCAAATTGTGACAATACTACTACTTAAAATGTAGATAAGAAAGAGCTATTTCCTTTTTGTTTGAATATTTTTAATTTGGTTTTATTTTGTTGAATTTATTTTTTTGACAAGAACAAACTTAGTTCATTTCATTCATTATGGTCGATTCAATACAAGAAGGACAATAATTAAGAACTTGGAGATGAGCAATAAAGTGAGACGCTTGAGCTAAGTCATGAGTTGTTAGCTTGTCTCCTCACATTATTTAGATTACAGTTCTCATACAGATTAACTATACGACGACAACAATCAATAATAGCTCCAAACTCGGTGTTATTCTTCTGCCTTGATCGAATTGCTTGTACCACCTGCAAGCAGTCAGTTTCTATGGTAATCGGCCCTGTTAATTTATCAGAGTTACGCAGCCACTGCAGTACATCCAATAAACCTTTGGCTTGCGCTTCAGCAATTAAAGGTTTACCTGCTGATTTTTTCATAAACGCTTGCACAAATCTGCCATCACTATCTCGGATACACGCGCCAACATAATAAATATTCTACTCTGCATAACAGGATGTATCTATGTTGCATTTCTTCCTTCCATTAACGGGTTTAGTCCCGCGACGCTTGCCGTAGCAGCAGTGTTTTAATGCATGATGTTCCGCTGTGCTTGCATTTGAATCCAATCTTGCAAAGCATCTCTTGCACGCCTGAGCACGTAGAACACTGTAGTGAGTTGATCATTCCAACACTTTTGCTCACGTCTCCACCAAGCTGTCCATAAAACCATAGCAATTTTGCCCATTGTTTTCAACTCCAGGTCATTGATAATTCTGAATAACATGTCTACACACCCTGCTGCATTGGTCATGTAATTATCTATGTAATTTCAATCCTCAGTTTCTTTCCACACTTTCTGCGTGCTAGCACATCGAAAGAAACAGTGCCATTCATTTTCTTCAAAGCTGTCACAATGAGGGCATTTATTATTGCCTTGAACACCCTTCTGCACAATGCGGCTTCGAATAGGAAGGTGTCCTCGCAGTAGACGCCATAGAAATAACTTAACTTTAGTAGGAACAACCAGCTGCCATAATTTCTTCCAATTCCCTTCCACTTTGAGATGATCATTATATATAATTTCTTCCATCAAGTGATAATATGCAGATCGTACGGAGTAAGTCCCGTGTCTGCTATGCTTCCAAATCGGCATGTCTTCTTCATGTTGTAGGTTGAGAGGAATTTTCATTATTTCTATTATGTCCCGTGAGTTAAACAACTGACGTATAACTGTTTGATTCCATGAACTAGTGTTTTGATTCACAAGTTCGAAAACAATCATATTCTCTTTCCGTGCCACACAAGTTGTTGTGATACAAGCATTACTATCATCACGCAACCAAGGCTGATTCCACACATGAACCTTCGTACCATTTCCCATTCTCCATCTTAGGCCACTCCTCACAATTACTTGTGAAGCATGGACACTACGCCAAGTATAGCTCGGGTTATGACCCAGTTTTGCCTCGAGAAATCCTTCACGCGGATAATATTTAGCCTTGAAGACTTTGTATAATATAGTGTCATGGTTGGTTATTAACTTCCAACCTTGCTTCCCTAGCATCGCCAGATTAAACCCATACATGTGACGGAAACCTAGTCCTCCGTGTTCTTTTCAAATGGTAAGTTTCTCCCATCTAAGCCAATTAATACCTCTCCCTTGTGCTTTGTTTGTGTCCCACCAGAACGATCGACTTCACTAAAACTTCTCTTCCTTCTTTAGTGAGATGCTTACCACCAACTCTGAATCTTTTTTCACATCCTGTCCTTGAGGTAGCCGAAGATTGCTTTCTTGTTTCTCCCTATCGTCGAAGGCACCTAAATATCGACCTGTGCCTATAACTTCATTAACACCAAGCATGGTGGATATGTTGCTTTGATGTTAGGATGAGTGTTACAGCTAAAATAAACCTCAGACTTGGAAAAATTTATAGCTTGTCCAGATGCCTTTACATAGTTATTAAGAAATCGTTTCATACATTGCGCTTCATTCTCATCTGCCCTGAAAAATAGAAAACAGTCATCCGCGAATAGTAAGTGTGTAATGATGGGGGCACCTCTACACACCTTCACACTGTGAATGTCTCCTTTACCTTCATACTTTTTAACTAATGTTGTAAGACCCTCCGCCTAAATATGGAGACAACGGATCCCCCTGACGGAGACCTCTCCCAGGTACTATAGGGCCAACTCTATTGCCATTCACCATAATAGAGTATCTAACAAACTTGAGGCACATTTGAATCAATTTACCCAAGTTTCACAAAATCACATCTGTTGAATTTATATAATTTATTAGTTAAATATATTTAACAAAACAAAAATAGGCTTTCGTATTAATATAAGTATATAGGCCCACGTATTAAAACTAAATAATTGAGAATATTAAAATATTGATCCCCGTACGTTTTTATTATAAGGTTAATAGGCTTTTACCCCCTGCAAAGTAGGTGAGTTTTGTTTTACCCCCTGTAACTTTTTTTGTTGAGATTACCCCTATAATGTTCAAGAGTTTTTTTCTAGTTCATCTTTACCCCCTGCCGTTTTTTTTAGGGGGTAAAAATGAACTAGAAAAAAATTCTTGAACATTACAGGGGGTAATCTCAACAAAAAAATTACAGAGGGTAAAACAAAACTCGCCTACTTTGCAGGGGTAAAAGCCTATTAATCCGTTATTATATGAGGGTAATATGTTCCCATAATTTAACTGCGGCGGTTTTGGAGGACTGCTGGTATCAGGCTAAAAATCCCCAAAATTGCAGCAGTTTTATTGAGGAGGTCTTAAAATCGGAAAACGATGTAAAAAAAATAAAATCAAAATGCAACTACACCGGTGGAAGGAAAATTTTCCTGAAATTTATATTTGCAAATGTTATTTTAATTAAATTTAATAATGTAAAAAAGAATTTTCTTTAATATGATTTATGTTTTTCAAGTTTTATGCAAACTGCGTTAAAATAATTATTATCCTCTAAAAAATTAATATGACAAATAAATTAGACTAATAATAAAAAAATTAATATGATGGAAAATTGAAAATAGTTTTTATCAACATACGAAATACAAAATTAATGCACATGCTCCATATTAAAGGAAAAAATAACAAAAAATGCCTAGACTTAAATCCAAAATCTAATACAATTTTCAAGCTTAAATAAATCACTAAGTAGGATATGCTCAATAATTTGATCTCTAATCAAAGTATGGAACATGGTCCATTTCTCTTGAAGAGCTTGTCGTTATATTTGAGGACAAATTCCTACCAGCACAATTGTCATCCTCATCTTGAATTGTATTTTTCTTCTTGATAGCACTTGAATTCAAAATCATTTTTAATTTTCCTTCTAATAATCTTTTGCAACAACTATTTATTTGAACTTTTGTTCAGTGGCCTAAACATTAAAACAAACGTACTCTACTATGTTTATTGACTTTTTAAGGTATAGTCTACGTCTACTCTTTTAAAAGTTTGATACGACATGTTTAAAAATTTGTCATCTGAATTTTATCTAAATACACTTAGTAAAATAGTTAGGTGCAATGATATACAGTAAATGTGTTTGAATTCTGCAGTGACAAAAACATGGACATACTGTGAGTTGGTGATGGCTCCAAATAAAAACCAATACATCTCAAAATTTTAACTAAAATTGATTAATTCAGAGTCAATCTTTTTTTAAAAAAAGTCAATATTTTCACCGCACAACCTAACAAGACCTCAATATTTACTTTGTTTACACCTAAAAATATTCTAAGTTATTATATGAAATCGGCCTACAGTTAATTAAAGGTAGATTTATTTAACTAAATGCGTAATTTTTTTTTTGACAAAACTAAATGCGTAATTAGTTGAAGCAAAAACGACCAAAATTAAGCTAGCCAAATCTTTCTTAGTTTCAAAGGATACAGGAGGGTCGTCAAAAGTGAACATAAACAAAAAATTTCATATTTAGAATCGATGAAGTATATGATGTGTGTGTGGATGAGATACTAAAAAAGGGTGCAACATAGAAGAGTAATGTAAAACATGGAGCGCCGCATAACACACGTACAAATAAGGTTATTATTTATAAGCTTATAAAGGCAAGGACATCCTATATTAATTTTTGTCCACATGATTTGGTGGAAGCTCTGCAACTCTTCATAGAAGGTGGGTAGAACCCTTTCGCTGTGATGATGAGTTTGGACTGATTTTGTATGTATAAGTTGAAATACCCTTGTAAACCACGTTCATGGCAAATACAATACTAGGGTTTTAGGCTATGAACATTTGTCTTTAAATACCACTTGTAAATCTCATTTTAAACATGACCTTAGTAGGCTGGAGATATTGTGGTTGGTGGAGGTCCTTACTTTGGGGACTTTCAATGGAGGGCGGCTTCTTTACCTATTCAGGATGGAGGGTTGGGCTTGTACTCAGCAGTTGAGGCTGCTTTGTATGCTTTTGTGGCTTCTAGGGCCTAGACTTGGGTATTGCAAGATCATATATTGAGAGATAGTGGAGTGTATGGTATGGATTCTGACTTTCATACTGCCTTGAATGGTCTCCGCGATATGATTCCGACTTTTGACCTTAGCAGTTTTGCTAGTAAGGACACCGTCCCCCATAAGGCCCAACATGCTTTGGCGAGTGGCCTTTTTAGTAAAATTGTTCAGGATATGGAAGTCAATTTTAACATGACTATCAGGCAGAAAGCAGCTTTTGGGTGTTTGCGAGCGTCTCATGCTCAAGATTTTCTTTTAGCTATCCCCACCGATGGGTTGGGACAACATATCTCACCGGTAGAGTACTGCACTATTCTCAGATACCGTCTCATGATTCCATTATTTCCCATTGATGAGGTTTGCCTTGTATGCCGTAAAGCGTGTCTCGATCAATTTGGAGAGCATGCAGTGCATTGTAGAGAGCTTCCATGCTTCAAATATAGGCATGATTTTGTCAGGGGTGTTCTTTGTGATATTTTTCAGCGTGCAGGGGTATCTGTGAAGAAAGAGGTGCCTGTGAACTTTTTGACTGACCCACAAGAAGAGAGATCGACGCTTAGACCTGCAGATGTTCTAGTGTACGACTGGATAGGAGGAAAGCATGCTTGTGTGGATTTGACTAGAGTCTCCCCACTTGTGGGATTGACAACGATGGATTTTATTGCGGGACAAGCGGCCGTCAAAGCTGCTTCAAACAAAGTGACCAAACATGAGAAAGCGTGTTCTGACAATCAACATGCTTTTATACCATTTGCGTTTGATACTTTTGGATTCCTAACACCAGATGCTGTTGATCTTTTGCAAAGAGTTCAAAAAATCGTGCATAACAATGTTGTCTCTCCTAGATCTATGGATGTCGTTTTCAAAAGGATTGATTTTGCCATCCAGAAAGGATTAGCGGCGCAGCTTATTGTCCGTTTATCTTTCACACATGTGTAATTATTATTTATTAATATAAAGTGATAAATTGTCTTAAAAAAAAACATGACCCAATCAAAAAAACTAATTTTACTCATTTGCTTGAAAAAGAATAAAAAAAAATCCCCCTTAAAAGCTATTAACTAAATACTAATTTTCAAGTTCCACAGCACATTCCTTGGATCCAAAACCAGCATATCTACCTGTCAAACAATTGATGTATTTTTATATACTATTTTAAAGTATGATGCATCTCCATCTTAATCTTATCTTGTGCTTCTTTCTGTCTATGCCCGTAACGTATTAACTGTGCATGTGCTGGCTCCTTGGAACTGAACTTCTTTGTCTCCCAAACCTTATACAAATACGGCACACAAAGGATACTTCAAATTTGGCCACATCAATATACTAGCTTCATAATTAAAACACTAAAATCACCATTCCCAAGTTCTATCACACCGACCTCACACAGCATAATTGTCTATTTTTACCTCATCTGTTGTTTGGGTTGGTTTTGGGAGGGGGGGCTTACACATTGAAAATTTCCTACAAAAAGATTGCCATTTTGTGCCTTGTATTTTTGTTATGAAAGTTACTTGCTCAAGACTCCAACCCTACTAATATGTATAATGATCAAATCAATAATATTTTAACCACTAGATATTTTTACCTCCTAAATCAAAATTGATTAAACTTTAAAACCAACATTAGGTAAATAGCCAAAGCCAAAGGAGCAAAAAGTAGCCTTTTTTTCCCTTTTACTAAATACTAAACTAAGTACAGTATATGTTTGGTATCATGATGAGTATGCCAGAATCACACCATGATTTTACAGAAGTTTGTAGCTTATGTAATAATACAGTGAATCACATTAATTCTGGCATATCCACCATAATACCAATCATAGGCTAGCAAAACTTCATGAACAGCTGCATTTCCCTACATCAAATGTTTAGCCCTTAATTGCTCAAATAAGACCTTATCATTACATCAAGCAATACCATCTAACCCATTCAAATGATCATCTACCTAAGCATATAACAAACACTACTAAGCTAACTCAACTAAACATGGACAACCCAAGAAATGAAATAAGAAAAGACTGAAACATTAATTATGTTAAACTTTAAAAGTAAGAATAATGCACAAAATGTATACATTAAACACCAGAAATGATGAATCTGTAATATTGCACAATTGAACATAACATATTCAAATTCTTACACCAGTGTATGACATATAAAACATGATCAAACCAGGAACCGGAAAATAACAAGATCCTCGGATTGCAATTTCCATCAACAAAAAAAAAAGCATAGAAAGAAGAAAAAAAAAACTGATGAAAAGTAGCAACCCAAAAACCCCCCAATTAATACAGAAACCGGTTTTCCCCCATTTATACAGAAACTATGAATCCCTTCAGAGAAAGGACAAAAAGACATAACAAAAAGAAAAAAGTTTCCATTTTTTCTTAATTTTTGAATCATTGATTGATTCAATAAGCCATGCATTGAAAACCGCTGCAAACCCATAACCAAATCACAAACAAAACCAAACAAACAAACAAATCAAGCAGCAACACAACCCAAACATGTTTCTTCCATATATGCTTCGCTTTCTGACGATTATTCAACGGACACGAAACGACGTCGTCTGAGGTCAAATCCACCATTGCAGCTTCTTTACCATCATCAACAAGTCTCTTTTTTTTCTTCAACCCTTCACCTTGTTTCCCGAGTAGAGGAAGTGTAGTCGGCGGCGAAGGCTTTCCATTACTGGAATTAGAAGATAAATCGTAGAAATTTAGGGTTTCGTTAAAAACGGAATCGAATTGGGGTTGAAGGGAGAAAGGGGTAAAGTTGTCATTTTGATTGAGGGTTTCGGTGAGGGAGGATCTGATACGGTTGAGGAAAGAAAGTGCGTCGGATTTGAGAAGGTTTTGATCGAAAATTGCGAAGAGAATAAAGGGGGGTTCAATTAGAAAAGTGTAGGTGCGATTATTAACTGTGTGAGAGAAAAAAGAATGATTTGGAGGAGATTGTTCTAAGCATTTAGATGCTAATGATTCAATGTTGTTTGAATCTTTTGAATTACTATTGATGTGATGTGCAAGGATTGTTGTTGATTTTGCAATGCATAGATAGTGAATTAGGTCTGGATTCCAAACCATTGCAGCAGCACCCATTTATTATTAATCTCTATGGTGATGAAAACGGTAATGAATTGATGAAATTGAGATTGTGGGGTTTTCAAAAATTCAATCTTTGTGTGTTGAGTGTTAGGGGTTTTGGTGAGTCATTGTGGAATTAGGATTAGGATTTGGGTTGGAATTAGGGTTTAGGTTTGAATTTTAGGGATGGAGGAAGATCTCATTTGAGATGGAAATGAAAAAAAGAAGGAAAGAGAAAGGAATGAAGATGTGTAAAGAAGAGAAGAAGGGAATAGAAAGAAAGGAAGGAAAACAGAGAGGGATGGGATGAGGTTGGATATTTTTGGTTACACAGCAAACTATCGCTGTCTTGACTTCAAAATTACCAACTTCTCCTAACTTGGTGATATTTTTCTTGCTCTTTTTTCACGTGTCTAACTAATAATTCCTATTTTTGTATGGTCACAAAAGTGAGTTGATCATTCATTTATGTTTGAACAAATTATATGTGAAAATGTGGTTGTTATAAATTTTATGTTTTTTTTGGATTGCTTGTATTAAAATTGTTTTGGACATGTAATTGTTAAAGAAAGTTTTAATATGTAATTTGACCTGAGCAGTGCGTGAAATATTTTAATGCTCAAGTTAGTAAGATGCGTGAAATGAGAGGTAAAATGTATAAGATAACACATTATAATTGTTTTCATTGATTTGAAGGAGTGTATATAGGCCTAATGCATAAGTCATTGCTATTAATGGGAGTGCAGGTCGCGGGGTCTTCATAAATGACGAGAGGGAATCAAAGTCATTAATGCTTTGATTAACATTTAAAACATGAATTCGGATTATGGATGCTACGAGAGTCGTTTGCTCGTGTACGCTGTGGTTAGTTGGGAGTTTGGACCATCGACATGGGATGCGATGGGATGTTTGGGTTTGGGTTGAGCGTGCATGGGTTATAGTAAAAATGAGTTTAAGGGTGGTGAAGGATTGAGCTCGTCGAAAACAATTATTTTATTGTAATATACTCCTTGCTACCGTAACGACCAAAAAGGCTTATAGTCTGTTTACCTCATGGGCACCCCTACATAGGAGTCCACATTGAAAGGATCATTCAGTTCAACAATGAGTCTGTCATCACATATATCTGAGGTGCCCACTCCGAATACGAAGATGGCACATCACATAATATCTATAAGTGCCAACACGCTTCACCTTTCTAGCTATTTAGAGTTATCCACGCTAGATAAGCACTAAGATATGTGCACTCGCTTTTCTCAGGTTCATTTATGCGCCATATATGAACTAATACGATTCAAACTCGGGAGTAAAAATAACAACAATCAAGAGCTTATCACTTCGAAGACACACTATAGCCAGATGGTTTTGCCCCAATACAACCATACAATCAATTTATTATTTTGTTATCTACCAGCACAATGCCTGACTTTGTCGTCTAACATGGAAGAAACAAGCTTACCACAAAGATGTAACTTCAGTTTTTCTTAAAAGAAGGCCATTAAAAAGAAAAGTTTTTCTTATAAGAAGAGTCTTGCTATAAATTATAAATTTAATTTATACTGTAACATCATTTAAATTAAAGAGGACGACACATTAGCTGCCACATTAGATTAAGGTTGAGACATCAACGTTTTAGATTAAGAAATTGATGGAGATGTAATGGAAGAAAAACCTTATTATAACACCATAAAAATTCAGGGCCTAAAATCATTCAATTGAAATTATAAAAATCAAAACTATACGATTGTAATGTTTTGGTAATTAAAAGTTTAATTAAGTTTAAAAATCGAATAATTATATTTTACTGAGTTAATTTGCAAGCATTAAGATTTTTCCCATTTCAAATTATACAATTTCATATTTCTTAATTATAAAAATACTTCCTGTCAAAAAAATAAATTATAAAAATACCTTTTCCTTCGGTCTCACGAACTTGTCTTTGATTTTTAGCTCCAAAGCAGAAATATTATTTCCTCTAACATATCCAACCAAATCCATAGATGAAACCTAACATAAGTTTGGTTATCTATCTCAATGATTTGTCGACTTGATTTTATCAAAACAATATTTTGTATTTTTTTTTTTGTGTTAACCCTCTGGTTTCCAAGGAAAGGGGCCCAGTAATCAGAGTTCGACTGCATTTTCAACCTTGTTAAGTTCTCCTAAACTAACACACCTAAGCTTCTAATTACCAAAAAAAGAACAATACTTTGTAGATTCAAGTGGAAGATTGATCATATCATACACAATACAAACACAAACCAACATCCATGATCTTTTTTTCATTTTCTCCATCTATGCAAACCAACATCGAGAGTTAGCTTTTATGTAGGGTATTCATCACATCAGAATAACCCTTATGGTCAGATCAGATGTCACAACTGATATGTTGAGAGCTCATCCATACACTATGAAAGGGATGGACTTTTGCAAATTTTTTATAGAATGAACCAAAACTCAAGATTGTGTACAGTAAAATTCACCATTGCTTCATACATAGTTACAAACAACGTGGACCTACAGTCAATATAAAAATTTCCACAAGGAAAGGACTACTTAGCTGATTTTATGCACTATCATAGAATACAGACAGCCCAAGAAATTTAAGATATAATATGTGTGGTGCATCCCTCAACAAATGGTAGTAAAAAATTGTGTTTAATGGTAAAAATTACAACGAGCAGCTGATCTCAAATGAGCAGAGAAAATAGACCACTTTCTTGTTACCACTCGGCTCCGTTTATCATTATCATGAACGAGAAAATCGTCATACTAGCCTTGATGTTGAAGGAAAATTCTGTGTTGATCTTTGAAATTTTGTGCTAACTTCATTTGTGCTATCAGCAATAGGGTGGATCCATGAATGCCCACTTGATGATTTGCTCATATTGAGTTGCGGCGTTTTCCCACGTGTAATCTCTCGTCATACCTCTTTTCATCAATCCCTCCCATGAAGACTTGTGTTCATTAAATGTTTGTATGGCGTATCCTAGAGCCTGTCAAAATTGATAAAAATCAAAACCATGACTGCAAAAACCACCATATGACAACGAATATGAAAGATAAATGCACTGCCAAAGATAAATTCATTATATAAAAATAATGAATTTGAATGGACAAAACATGACTCGCATGTAGATCATGCTTACCACTAACATGCTCTCCTTTGTCAGCGGAGAAAACGTCCACCTGTTAATGAAATTTATAACAATGTCAAATAATCTGAAATTAACTGTTATTTCGCGCTTGGAGAATAGTTTTACGGTACTAAGGTTTATTAAGAAAAAACGACAATTAGATACTTTAAATACTTAAAGGGAAAAAAATCCAAGCTCATAAACAACATACCCTGTGCCTTCTGCATTACATCCTTCGGCATTGCTTCCAGCAGGAAATGGATTAAAAGTTTGAACAGTATCCTGAAAAACAACAAAATCAAAGGCGTCAATGCAAAGAAATAATATTGAACTAGTCAATCGCTTCATAATTTCTTGACTTACTCTTAGTCCCCCAGTTTCGTGCACCACCGGTATAGTTCCGTATCTCATTGCATACAACTGATTTAGTCCACAGGGCTCGAACGTGGATGGCATTAACAGTATATCGCAGCTGATCATAGAAGGAATAAATTAAAAATAAATAATGGATGTGAAAATATTAAACCAACAAGAATATTCTATCGTTATTCTAAAGAAGATACATAATTATGGATTTACCCTGCTGTTATTCTATGAGATACTGGAACATTAAATCCAACCCAACCCCGGAATTTATCTTTATAAATTGATTCTGTTGCTCTCATCCAATCTTCATAAACAGGGTTTCCAGAACCAAGCATTACCTGTAAAAAGGGAAAACAATTAGACCCTGTCTAATATAAATGGTTACTGATACAACATGTATTCCTCAAAATTTATGCAAAGACTTGTTACTGGCACCTATCATTTGTATCATTAAATATATTAACATATTATTGGTCCTATAACATCGGGAAAAGTATTTATTTTAGTCTCTATAATCATAATTTACCAATTTTACAGCGATAGAAAAATATTAAATCCTATATTATATGATACCCTAAGACTAAGAGTGAACACCAAGGACTTAATTCTTTGACACGACAGATGTATTTATAAAACTAATTTACAAAATCACTTACAAACTGAACATCATCTTTCATAAGCTCTGGAATCGCCTGGCGAATCAGGTCAATACCTTTCTGGTAATCAAGTCTTCCAACGAATCCAATCTACATGTTTCAGCCACGATCAGTGCAAGAAAAGAGCGAGAAAGAATTTTTACCAAGTAGGTAACATGAACTTACCATCGGACAATCAGGCCTTACTGGAAGACCCAATTCCTTCTGCAAGGCAATCTTGCATTTCACCTGTTCATTACAGATAATTAGGGTAAGAAAAGTTCGGCTAAAGATATAAGGGAGATGCGGTACAGCAAATTATTATAACAACCTTCCCAGAAAGATCATCAGCAGAATAGTTGCTGGCAATATGTTCATCAGATGATGGGTCCCATTCAGTAACATCAATTCCATTTGTAATCCCTAGCCAATAGTAAAACCATTAAAAGTTTCAGCATCATGGTTAAATCATTCGGTAAAGAATTAATAATATCCTAGAAATTATGAACTTTCAAATCACCAAAGTAGGCAATTCATCTGTTTTATGTTAGTTAATTAATCTCGACCACTACACTTATGCAAGTTATGCTTGAATATTCCCAAAATAGATTCATCCATTAACAATCATTAACACAACATGCACAATAACAATTAATTAATGTTTCCTGCAAAAAAACAAAAAAGTCTTCTAATAGCCACTCCACGTGAACGTAACATGGCAACTAAACATCAATCAAAAAAGAGATGCGATATTGCAGAAGAATTTCTTTTTTCTGGAAAGAAAAATTGATAAGAACTGGATCAGAAGAAATAGTTGAACTGAATTTTAGAGCAATCCTAATTTCCAAGTCAACCTAGCTGCAATTATTGTCTGATATTAACATTTACCATAGATGTATCAAATATGATCTACAAGACTACAACTTTATTGGACATGTGAATTTTCACAGAAGGGAATTATTTACCCCCAAGCTCATGTTTTATAGTTCCTTCAGTCAGTTAATGTTGGAACATAGAGCACATTTATGTGTGAATTGAAAATAAAATTTTAGTCCCACATCGGGTAGTAGAGCATACTGTATGTATTTTTAAAAGGAAATAATTGAAGGTAGTCTCTACATATTATTATTAGCACATTTTTAATGTTATGGGAAGTCACTTAAGGCTACTAATTAATATAAAGAATAGTAGAAAAAGTCAAAGCACATGTTCCTATTATTAAGAAGCATTAGTTATTTTTCTTTTGCTATCAGTGTTAAGGAAACCCTAGTGATAGACACACTCACACACTACATAACAACTTGCCGCCACATATTAAGTTTTTTCCCAAAAAAAAAAAAAAAAGTTCTAAACCGAACACAACATACAGAAAGATACATGTTATTCTTTGCTAATAACACAGCAGCCCGGAATGAGAGCAGTGTGATGCACTATGCATACATTGTTAAATTAAGGAGTAGTATTCAACCTATTGCTCAGTAATATATGTTGTCAGAAACCATTCGTGGTCTTGGTAGTGGCTTTGGAATTTCTAGTGAAGTTATTAGAGCTTGCGGCAATGATAAATTGGGTTAATTATTTGCCAACACTTAACATGTCCTTTCTCCAATGGTGTTGATCTTTCTAGATTTTGTAATAAGCAAGGACATGCTGCACAGGTATGTATCATAACATTCTCATCAATAATGAAAATGCATGACAAACTGTTGGAAGCTAATTCGTTTGGTTGTCAAATTGGTGCTTCTAATTTGTAGTGATTTACGATGAATTTTACTTTAGAACTTGATACTGAATATAGACTTTTCTATATAGAATTTAATTTTCATGTTTATATTGAATCTGTTAGTGTTTTGTTAGACCATTAATTTTAACAAAAACTACTTAAATAGATAGACATATTAGAATATTTTATAATTTGTTATTTTGAATAAAAGAGAAACCTTATTATTATTAATTAGGTTTAAGAATGATCAAATATCATTGTTTCTTTAAATTAAGAATGGTCATACAACCATAATCTATTTGATTTAAGAATGGTCTTGGTTACCATATGAGAATGGTCGTAGTATACCATATAGAATATATGTTCCATATACCATATTAGAATGGTCTTAGCACCATATTAGAATGGACTTAAAACCATAGCGCACTGGTTTTTTGTGCCATATTTGAGGGTGTAATTCTTGCCCGATATCTACAGTGCATAGTTATCGGTATCAGTGAAACTGGGCTGTTTTATCCTGGGGACTTCGCGGTTGATAGTCTGCTATGCACAATTTTGGGCAGTGCCGCGAAACGTCTTAAAGAAAGCGTATTCATCCGCGACTCAACCCAGTAATCTCTTCGGTGGCTGAAAATTACTTTTAACGGTTTTTTAACTCCGGGAACAACAGTTAAAAAATTACTTAAATCATACTAAATATTTGATGGTATAAGCTTGAAAATGTATGAACAAGAAAAATAATGCTAAAACACATACCGCTGAGAATACTTTTTCTATCACGTAATATCTCATGTAGACCGAATCCACCTTCATTAGTTGTTATCTCCCAAGAATAGCCCTGGAAAAGGAAGGCATGCCCTTTAAGCATTCCATACAATAAAGCACTCATACAAGCTTTAAACATTTGGTGGGTGATTTAGGATTTGTAAGTGATATGAAGTATTAATTACCTTGCTTACTGTTACTATCCGATCAGATGTAACAATGGCACCTTTTAGAAAATTGACAGCTTCACCTGTGTCAAGAGCATGCGTCCTCGCCCAAGTAGGGAACACCCATCCTAGTGCTCCATACCATTCTTGAGGCAACCCCAAATTGCTATATGTAATTGCAGGTTCAACTCCCTAACAATATACATATTTATCAACTTCTTTGCAGATTTAACAAGACTAAACTAATTATATAGGTTAATACTTGCACTGTTTTGACATGAACTCGTCACAAATTTCTTGTGTAGTTATAAATTACATTCAACTAAACACTTCATCCTATTTGTGGCATCACAGATCAAAAACAAAATAACTTGCCGTACTGTTCACTACCACATATGAGCATCTTTAATATGAAAAAGACCGGCTATATTATATTTTATGTTTATTAACTTCAAAATAAATCCACCTAACAGTATGGTCCTTGGTTATTTCTTGTTAGTATAAATTTCAAAATAAAAGTAATATAAAAAATGCAGTGATTTAACCGAGTATTTATTGCTATAACAGGTGTTTCAGGGCCTTGAGCCTATGATCTGATTTATACAAGGTGGTTGAATAACTGTGAACGAGAGACTTCTAAGCTGAAGGCATGATTGTGGAAAGCATATATTTCAACTAATTGAGATTAGAGAATCTTGTTCTGTTGTTGAAGCTCGAAAGCTCATTTGAGAAAGAGTAGAGATCACAAGCATATACTATTATCGATGCTATTGCCCAGAAACACATCCAAAACATAAAAATAAATAAGTTAGCTTACCTGATGTGCAATATTGTGAATCACTAATATACTACGTGCATCCTTATATACCCCATATGGACGATACTTTGCTGCCAAAAGTCTGCAAACCAGTAGTAGTGCTCGTGCTCAGTAAGACGTTATCGACTCGGATAAATCACAATAAGCTTTAAATAAAATTGAATATGTAAAACTTAACATGCACACGAGGATTCGTAATAAAAAATAGTATATGAAAATAAGGAAGAATGAGATTACCAAATACATAGAAAATTGCATGACTTTAGGGAGTCATTGGAAGAAATTTAGTCTCTAAAAAATATATTTGTTCAACTATTTTAATATAAACTTCGACAGATATCATCCTTAGGGAAAATTGTATCTCTTCAATGGAAAAGAATAAGATTAAAGATATGAATGCATACACTGAAACTAGGCTGGCATGCCAATCATTTACGAGGAATAGACATTTTTCTCCATAAGTGTACCCTCCCAATGGAAGCACTAATGGCGCTTCACATGCTGCATGGGAAAGTAAAGTGAACCGAAACTGTAAAACCAAACAAGAAGGAAATGTATTATTATTCATATATCAGGGATGGAAGTAGAACGCTAAACTAGCATCAACGCTAGAAGTAAGATTTACCTGATTATCCTTAAAAGTCCCATGCTTATCCCCATAAGGATTCCCTGGTCTATGGAATGAAGGGTGATCCACAAATACCTAAAAACAGTGATGCAGTACAGAACTGAGTATCATCAACACATAGACAAAGTAGATGCTACGATGCGAGAAAAATCAAATCCAAAAGTAGCAAATGCCTAAAACAAAGAGAAAAGGACAAAGATAAGGAGGTTATTACCCAATCAACACCTTCTCTATACTCATGGTAAAAACCAACTTCTTGAGCACCTCCGAAGCAAAATACACTGACAGGGCTACCAAGATCAACTGCATTAGAAAACTTACTATCCGCGGCAGTACCATGTATGTATCTGGGAGAGATAACCATAACACGGTGTCCACGACCAGCCAGTGCTATTGGCAAAGAACCACAAACATCCGCAAGGCCACCGGTCTTAGAATACGGTGCAGCTTCAGATGTAACAAAAACAATATTATAGGTCACTCCAGTCTTGGCCTTCTCTTCTTCTACACTATCAACATCCGGTTTTTCAACTTCACCACTCCTTAAATCCCCTTGAATGCCATTCGTTTTCCCTGCAAGTAATGCTCTCAGCAACTCTTCATGTCAAGCCAAAAATCATAATAATAGCATAATTTTTGTTTTTCAAACAATAAATATTGGTAATTAGTTGTTAGAAATATTAGTGTTGACTTGAAGCCACAATACCTTATATCTCCAACCCTATGTTCCTTCTATAAAACACTTCATTACTCCTATAACAAAAACATCATCTAGGGGTAGGCTAGCTCAATTGGTGTAAGGTTAAGAATTAAAGTAGTTGAAATATGTTGCCTAGGTGCGAGTACGGTACCGGTACCCGATACGGGTACTGGTACGGGGTACGACATTTTTAGAAAAATAAATACATGTGTATGATTATAAATTAAGGTAAGGATATGTACCCGGTACTGATACGGGTACGTACCCGGTACCGGTACTCTCCATCAAATGGAGTACCCGTGCATCAATGGTTGAAAGAGTTAAAGGACCGGGTACAAATACCGATAAAGGAGAAAATCCTTTTTTTTTTGTTACCATGTTCTAGGTACAAAATTTTCACCGCTGATCAGCGGTGACTAATCTCCGAAGGGAAACCGATTGGGTACAAAAGGTGAGTTCTTCCCTTCAAACCAAATTTTATCCATACGCAAGAGACAGGGATCGAATCCTGACTACCGACTTAAGGGGACCAAATCCCTAACATTTCTTTTACCAATCCATTAAAATCCTGACAACTACTATTTCCTATTTGGCAATTCCTAAAAAAACTAACATCATCTAAAATTTGATGGGAAATTGGGTATGCATGGTCATTCTTTACCACTACAACATTAACATACACTAAATGTCTATACTTTTGAATGAAACAGGATTTGAATAAGCCTAGCAAAATAATTTCAATTACATGCTAATAATAATATGAAAAAGAAAGAACACACACCAGAGTTAGAATTCAAACGAAAGCCAACAAGAGAACCATAATCATCAATCTCTCTAGACAACAAGAGAGCCCTATCTTCATCCCGTTGTTGGGTTTCATCTTCGAATGAAACAGGTCCATCTTGTGAAGCGGTGGAACCACCATCAGTGTCACCTGAAATTGATCGCAAGGTGGCATTTTTAGTAGCTTTTTTAAGCTTAGAAGGGAAACCCAGTTGAGGTAAGAAACGTGTGTTGCTAGTATGAAGTCTAGTTGGAAGAGGTGAAGAAGATGATGATGATGCGCGAGGATGGTGATGAAGAAAGAGACGAGGGAGTTCAAGAGACTCCATAGGGATTGGAAAAGACGAAGACCAATGTAGGAGGAAAGGGATCGTGAAGAGACAAAGGAGAGGAGGAAAGAGAAGAGAAGAGTACTAAATAGTGTGTGGTGTGAGTGAAGAGAAAGAAAGAAACAGAGTTTGAAGAAAAGAGAAGAGAGATAGCGAAAATAATGCACGGATCACATGAGATTGGTGACGTGTGAAGCCTGAATTAGAATTATTTTGATATGGAAAGAGAAAACACCCAATACATAAAATTCTAGATTTTAGCTCTATCGACATTATTTTTATGGAAAATGAGAAATTTTTGTAATGAAAATAATGTTATTCATATTTTTAAAAGGTTAATTATACAAGTTTTAAGATTATTTTATTATATTTAGTTTCTTAACTAGTGCCTCTGATTCCAAGATTATTTTAGCATTTTCCTTATTTTATTTAAGGTTAATAGGTCTACCCCGGCAAAGTAAATGAGTTTTGTTTTATCTCTGTAAATTTATTTTTTTTAGATTAACCCCTGCAAAATTTATTATTTTCATTTATTCATTTGGATGCATTTTTTAAATCAGTTATTTTGTTCAACCGATTTAAATCAGTTATTCTGTTTTTTTTCTTGCCATGTCAGCAAAAGAGGGTAAATAAAAAAAATAAATTTGCAGGTGGTAACCTCAAAAAAAAAATTACAGGGATAATGCAAAACTCGTTTATTTTGCAGATATAACAGCATATTAACCTTTTTATTTATTATAAAAAATATGATTCTGGTATATTACTGGAAAAAAATAGTAATAATAAAAAGAATGCTGGTATATTATTGGTAGCCTCATACGGTACCACTGCTACTACTACATCCCAGCCTCTTTCTTAGGTAGTCTCTGTCTGGTCTCTAACATTATCGGATGTAGACATGCATGATGTACTACTGTGTATTTATTTATTCTGATATTTTTATGCGAGCGCTTTGCTTTATACCGCCAACTTGCAAGTGCCGACATATAGACATTTTTATTTTTGCGGTGTTAAGTTTTTCTCTCAAAAGAAACAATGTGATTTTTTCTTTGCTATAAAATTTTGGTATATATTTTGTTGTTGAGGAGGCCAATTCTAAAATGAGTAAGGGTGATAGATTTTTTATGGTGGAAGATAATTTTCACTTTTAGATTATAAATGTCTGCAATAGATTATATTAAAGTGTTCACATTATATTTTTTCTTTTTCATCAAAATCATTTTTTAATTTTTATACATTATTATTAAATTAATTATATATTACTATTAAATAAATTTTATATGTCAAAATTTAATTTTAATATAATATAATATATATTTCACGTTAAAGTATACATGTACCATAACAAAGATGGAAAAAGAAATTTAAAAATCGAACTTAGAAATAGAGATGATTGTTGTACCAAAAAATGAAGAAAAGAAATAGAGATGATTGAGAGATGAAACACAAATAAAAAGAAATTTTATTGTACTAAATATCTCATTTTATTAATTTATTTGTCTTTGGTACAATAGAGGGGCAAAGCCCCTCTCATTTTATTAATTTAATATCTCAATTTTATACAATTATTAAATTAATTTTTATTTACTGGAATCTTATTTTCAATTTATTTTTAGTTGTATAATTTTGCAAGTGCGTTAATTGTACTCTTGTGTGCATTTATTGGCTCTTTTTTTGTATTCATATTTTCTTTCATCTTTTACTCAGGTCTGTTTGGCAAGACCAAAATTCTGATTTATGGTCTATTTCGAAAAACCAATAAACTAGCTTTATAGCTTATAAACTCATATGACTAAAAAAGATCAGTGTAATAATGGTCAGTTCACCAAAAGCATATATATCTTAACATTGTATTTTACGATGTTTACTTTTTATAATTTATTATTATTTAAAATAAATAAATATATAAGTGCTAGAGCTAACCAATTAATATCGATCCATATTTTCACCTTGGTGATACCCCTCTGTACAATATTCAGTTTTTTTTTACACAAATTTATTTATAAAGATAATAAAAAACGAGTGGTTATTATTTACTATTCTTTCTTTTATAAGTTTTTTTTTTCACAAATTTATATTTTGTTTTTGTTATGTTGTGGAAGAGTCTTTTTTGTGAACTAAAAGTATTTTAGAAATTTCAAATTTGTAACAATTTGGTGAAAATATTCAATAGGCTCATTAATTTAGTGGGCTGGCTTGTAATTGAGCTATATTATATATATTAGAATATAATAGAAACTTAAGTTTAATATTGTGGTTCGGTTCAATTTTTTGAAATGAAAACCGCCAACTGAACCGTGCTGTACAGTAAAAAAATCATCGAAATTCATCTAGACAAAATGCAGTTATTGCGATTTTCGGTCAGAATTGGTTCGATTTGCAATTTTACTTTTGGATTGGTTCAGATACGATCACCCCTAATATCAACTATCCTTTACAGCATTTGGACAGCTAGAAAGGACAGAGAATTTACTGGTAAATACTTACCTCCTACAGAGATGGTGCAACGAACTATGAAGAATCTTCATGAATTACAATCAAATCAAGGAGCTCGGGTTCCAGCTGCCCCAATTGAATCCGAGAAGAACCGCCACAACATTTGATGAAGTCTCCCTCCCAAGGACGAGAAGTGGTTATGGTGCATAAGTTTTTTCCTTATCCACCATGCATAAATAATGAAAATTGCTTAATGCACCCTCCAGATTGCTTAGCGCACCCCCAGATTTCTAACGCAGCCCCAAATTTATAGCGCATCCCCTAAAATATATGGGGGATGCGCTAAGCAATCTGGGGGTGCACTAGAAATTTGGGGGGTGCGCTAAGAAATTTTGGGTATTTATGCACGGTGCATAAGCATGACTCATGCTTATGCACCATAACTTGTGCCCCAAGGACGCACTAAAGTTCGATGTTGATGCCCACTCTTTGATTGATGGCCATTGGGGTTTTGGGTTGATATTGCAAAGGGATCAGGGATGATGGAAGCTGCATTGGAGCGGTGACTCAGATTAGAAAGAGTATTGAATATGCGTTACTCGTTGAAGCTACGAGCCTTCAAGAAGCGATGGAAGTAGTGACCTGGTGGAACCTCCAAAAAACCATCATTGAATTGAATGCAAAAGCATTGTAGATGTTGTTTGTAGCAGAAAGCAACCCATAACTGTGTGGGGGGGGGGGGGAAATTGCAGGTCGATGTGCAAAGGTAATGAAAGAGCGTAGTGAGATCTCCGTCATTTGGACTCCTAGGACTGGAAACAAGGCAACACATGAGTTAGCAAAATGAGCTGGTCATGAGCCCAATAGAAAGTGGACCTCTAACTATCCATTGTGTATTCTCCACCATATCCAAAAAGATATGGCTATTGTTTCTAAGTGTTAAGAAAAATCCTCTTCTTTTTTTTTTTCAGGAAAAAAAACTAGGATTGCTAGGTATTCGTTTTCATCTTTGTTTTGGGGGTGGGGGTTATACAATTTCATCACATTACACTATTCTTAAATAATCATACTAATTAAATTACAAATGCATGCCCGAGGTTTAGAGTTTAGACCACACAAAAAAGATAGTATAATTATAATAACAAGGTTTAGAAAATAAACAAATCAATCAAATATAGGGGTTATACAATTTCATCACACTACGCTATTCTTAAATAATCATACTAATTAAATTACAAATGCATGCCCAAGGTTTAGAGTTTAGACCACACAAAACATAGTAGTATAATTATAATAACAAGGATTACAAAATAAACAAATCAATCAAATCTAGCCCAAGCGTGAGCTCCATGATGGTTGGGCCAATCCTCAACACCAACTTTTTCTGGGCTAACACCTGTAATCCGTTTCGATTGAAGACGAAGCCCATTAATTTTTGGGCTTGGGCTTCTCGTAATCGGATGAGCAGCAGTGGCCCCACCAGAGCCAGATGATTCATAGCCCAACCCACTTGGAGGACTCCTTAATGATGAGTTCCAATAAGACCCAAATGAAGCCCGGTGCTTTAATGGGCCATGACTCCGAATCTTGGCCTTTGCAGATTGGGTTGGGGCCATATAGCTAGGTACACCTCCACTATGATGTCTTTGGTGGTGTTTAGCAATTGGGCTTAAATCATGAAATTCTTGGTTCATTTGTCCTATGTTTGCATGGATTGAGTCTCTTGGTGCAACCATGTCCATTTCAACTGTTTTTTCTTCAGACATGTCATCAGTGGGTGTATATGGTGGGGTCTCAAGTGGGCCCAACCCTATAGGCCTAACATTGTGTGACTGTGTTAACATCCAACGTTCCAACCAATTCCAATCCAATTGAGCTCTTTCACGTTCATTGCCATAACTTTCAATATCATCAACGCTTGGATCTATATGCAAATATTGCTTCTGTTGTTGCTGCAAAGAAAATTATAATCAAATGAAATCAAAACTATGTATTAGATTGTTGTTTTGAAATATTTTTCTTTTTTTCACTTTACACTATTATAATGTGTCTCTGTGCCAAAAAAAAATTGTCAAATCACACCTTGCATAACTCAGTTGACAAGAACATTGCATTTAATATGCATAAATAGGAGATTCTGGTATAATGGTACTCCCACTTACTATTTACTTAAAAAAGTGAAATTCTAATCATCAGACTATTTGTAAAAAAAATAAATTAAATGCGCCCAAATTATTGTTCTTATTAGGTAACTTAACTCGGTCGATGAATTAAGAAATACTAATGAGTTTTAAGTAGGAAATTCAAGGTTCAAACCCTAAAACCTAACTTATCATTAGCATATTAATATTTTTCTATAAATAAAATTTCAAATCCCTTTATATTTAACAAAACTTATTTTCTAAGATAAAAAAAAAGAATGACTTTATTTGTAAGAAAAAATGAATAACCTGGTGGTTGAAAGCGTAAGGAAGAGGTTTGTCCTTATTCATTGTAGTTCCATATTTCCTGAAATCATTTTCCTTAATTTTGTGGCTACTTTGACGTCTATAGTCCCAACCACTTGTGTCAAACATTGTCACAGGATGCTGTTCCTCCAATGTCCTATGATGTTTCTCATTAGTCAATTGGAGTCTTCTAGCTCTTACTCTTCCCTGTACTCTTACCAATGCTTGCATGCATCTCATTGTCATTTGTGCTTGCTTCCTCACATTATGTCCCCTCACAAGTGCTTGCAGCCTCACCAATCCCTTCAATGCACGCAGTGCGCGTCGAGCCTACACACAATTCAATGTAACCACATGTACAATAATCAAGCACTTGTACTTTTAAAGTGATCAATAATCAAGCACTTGTACAGATACTGGATACGACACTGACATATGGACACTGTTTTCTGGTTATTTTTTTACCTAATACGTACAATAAGTACAAATATTTTTCATTTAAGTTTAATTTTACTATAGTACTCCTATATGATATGATAACAATCAATGTGAACTTTAATGTTAGAATCAGTTAAAACCGATCACATACTGCAAGTGTCATTCATGTTATTAATACATGATGTAACTAAAAGTTTGAAGTAGGTGTGACATATTTATGAACCATACTGAACCACTGAACTAATATGATATTGTTAGAGTGTGAGTATTAAATAAAAATCAACAACTTTCTCAAAACAGATAAAAGAAGACTTACTAGGTATCCTCTATAGTATGATTGAATGAGTATTGCTGCTTTTTCTTCCTTATAGTTACGTCCATAACCTGCCAATCTCACAACTCTAGCAGCTGCTTGAGCTGCTGTCACTGCAGCTTCAGCTGCTGCTGCTGTTGCTACTGCATAGGCAATAGCATGGTTTCTTTCTTCAGTCATTGGTGTTGATGTGGTACTTCCTTCATTTGTGATATCTGGTGAACTATATTCAGGAAAATGTTCCAAAGATACTTCCTCTGCTGCTTCATGCTGCCAATTCTCTTCCTTTTCCTTCTGAAAATGATAAACGCGCCAACAAAATTAAGCCTTTGTTTCCATAAACAACTTAATTAAGTGCTTATGGTATAAATAGTTATGATATAATTGTTTTTATATAAGCTATTTCAATAAGAAATAATAAAAAAAGTTAAATTGTTTTCATATAAGCCATTTCAATAAGAAAAAATAAAATAAAGTCAAACTGTTTTCATATAAGCTATATTGAAGAGCTTATGTAAATAAGCTGAAAAACAACTTATGAGGGTCTATTTTGATCTACTTATTTGAGTTTATCTACTAACATAGGTACTTGTTAGATTTTTGGGAGAGTTTATAAACTGTTTTTAGCTTATTCTCGTAAGTTCTCTATAATAGCTTATGAAACAACTTATAACTATTATGAAAATAGTCCGACTTTAGTTTATTTTTTTGTTATAAAAATAACTTATATATAAACATTAGCGTATGATAAATCCATATGATATAAACATTTAATTAAGTTGTTTATCTGACTAGGCCACGAAAATATCATAAGTTGCTTCTATAAATTCACACAATCAGTCTTGCGACGTTACGAGTACACTTGGACGGGTAAACAATCACAAATGTACCAATCCAAATAGTTACTAACTCATAATTAGCAATCACTTAGAAAATTATAGAATAGTAATTAAGTAATTAACTAGTTGGATAGATTTGTTAAACAAGATAGAGATCTAACATAAGGGAAACACATGATGATCAAGATGAATGATGTGATGTGTTAGGTTGTATGATAAGTATGTGACAGAAACAAATACTAACAAAATTATGTGATACATGTTAAGTTCACATGATAGGGGACCATATATACATATAATTACATACTGTATATTGGGTTGTTGGTCCTAAAGGCAAGGTAGATTCATCCTTTATGTGGTTCCATAAAAGACAACAAATACAACTAAAAAGTTCATTTACTATTCTTATTTGGAGGAGATGTTATCCTTTAATGTGAAAGGTGCACTGATAGGATTGCATTACTTATACTGCAGGTAAGCCATTTTTGCTTTCTTTTGGTTTTTTTGGAAATTGAACAAATCAAGTGTCATGCATTCATGACTAATTCAATGGCTAGTCACTTTCAGAAAAACTCAAGTCTCACATAAAATAAAGATAAAGTTTGAGACAAATTAGTTTATAAAGAGCGACACATCTCATTAAAATTAAATAGTCGATTTTATAAGGACTCTAAATACTAATTAATTACTGAATATGCAAAATTAAAGCCATCAATGATAATCAGTTTTATATTCATATATACTATGAGAAGAAGAAAAACTATTTTTTCTTGACAAAAAAAAAACTACTTTTTATGAACAAATGCCATTGCCACTTGCAGCTAGTAATGAAGTTCATTAAACATTAATGTTAAAATCATTTTGATGTAAAAAAAATACAAGTATCAACAAAGACATTGAACTTGAGTGGTCAATGAACTCTCTCTAGGACGAATTATTCGAGAGAACCTGAGTTAATTTTTGGTGGAAATGATTATTTGTCGGACTTTACATACCAACCAAATTATAGATTATTGGGATCCCCCTTATCGTAAAAATCAGAGAGTTAATACCAAAAAAGAGTATCAGTATAACTTGATGTTCCAAAAGAACTTTTAACTATCAAATGAGTTGGTTTTTTTTTAGTTAACCGTTATAGGTAAAGAAGTTTTCGGTGATTAATATCCGTCAGAGAATTTGTGGGATGCACAGGGTCGATTATTGTCTCTCAAATGAGTATTTATTTGATTAAATGAAGAAAATAATTAGCATTTGATTATTAGTATTATTATTAGTAAACCAGTTTTGCTGTTCAAAAAAAAAAAAAAAAAAAAAAAATATTAGTAAACCAGTTTTGGAAAAAAGGAAAGAAAAAAGGTAACGTAACATGTGAGTAATAAAAACAGAGAAAGTAATGGAAGAATGACCTTGTTCTCCGGCACCGGCGAATCCTTAGAAGAAGACTTGAATACTTTCTTCACCGATGAGAACCAACTGCTTCTGCTTCCTTTCTTACCCATCTGATCAGAGTAAAAGGCTCTATCTCTTTACAGCCACCACAGTCATCAAATGCATAAAAAATTCAAACATGTTAGATAAGATTAATTGCTACCTTTATCTTTTTCTGATTCAAGCAACATGTTAGAAAGAGAATATGTTTATGTTGTGAAACAAACCTGTGTTTCTGAGATGAATTACTAACTGGTGTCTGGTCCTTTATGGCGGTAGCATTATATATTCAGAATCATGGGACAGTAATGTGTGGTGATTTAGCAAAGTGAGAGAGATATGAAATCCTAATTGTTATGCAAGATGAATACAAAAAGAGAGAATGGTGAGTGACTGAGTGAGTGAGTGAGTAACAGAACTGGGAGAGCGTGTGTGTGTCTCTCTCTACATAATATGGTCAGAGAGACAGATGACTTGGTAATAACTCTCTTCGGTGGTGTCTGGTGTGGTACAAATAGAAGAATCCGTATACTTACAAAGTTAAATTAATATTAAGTTTAAATATCATTTTCGTCTCAGTAAACTCGCGTTTTTGTTTTTGTTTTAGTCGATGTATTTTTTTTGTTGTAAATTAGTCCTTTTATGTTCAAATATTTTGGTTTTAGTCCTTAAAGCTAAAATCCGCAGAAACCAGCGAATTTTTTTGCGGATTTTAGCTTTACTAAAATCAAAATAATTTGCACATGCAGGGACTAATTTACAACAAAAAAAGATACAGGGACTAAAACCAAAAAATTATGAACTTACAAGAACGAAAATGATATTTAAACATAATAATAATAATAATAATAATAAATAATATTTATTCGAGTGGAGTCACAGGTAACTCTGACTCTTGTCCAAGCGGTATGGATCTTGGACATCTTAACCTCTGAATATAACTTACTCGACAATATTTATATTGTTATGTGAAACAATTGTACTCTATTTCAAACTTTGATTATGCAGTTGTGGGGATAAGATTTAACACAGTTATTCACGTTAACGTAGTAATTGATTTAGACCGTCCAAATAAAAATGTACGGCTGAGATCTTATGCTGCATAATATTATTAAAATTTGGATTTTTAATCAGAACCGTTGAATTGCAAATGAATAGTTATGATTCACTACTGCGACAAACTACGTGAGTTTACAACAGCAATAAATTGAGGTATGTAGTTGTGTGAGAGTCTTTCGGACAATATTTGTCATCTTGTCAATAAACCAAACAAAAAGTCAACATGTACTAAAAGTAAAATGTTTTAAATTTTATATGAAATAATATTTTCTTGGACACTATGGAATAAAATTATATTTAACCTTATTACTCCTTCCAATCCTTTTTATAAGAAAAAAATGAAAAAAAAAATTAGTCCTTTTTATTAGAAACTTTGACCAATTTTCAAATGTTTTAAATGTTAAATTTCACTTATGCCCATATTTATTATGAGAGAGAATTTTAAAATTAAGTAAATTAATTGAATTAAGAGTAATTAAATTGGAGTATAGATAAAATAAATTTAAATTTATAAGAGTTTAAATAGTTTTTTAACCAACAATGAGTTTATCCAAGTGGTATGAATTTTCGACTCCTTAAGCATTTGACTCTTGTGTATGAAAAAATTCAATTAGAAGAAGAACCAACCATTTATGTTTCACATATTTTTTGACGGAGATCAACTACCACTAAACAGCGATAAAACTTTTGTACTTATAAACATAGTACACAAAAACTTTTATGTTAGAGTAAAAAATGAAATAAATTTTTAAATAAAAGTTTAGCATGTTTGGTTTTCGTAAACCAATAATCATGCTAGGTGTTTTGTTTTTCTTTCGTAAACTAAATATCCTCTGCACGCAATAGTCTTGGAGACCTAAATATGTAATAAATTCTCCCTTAAAATTTTAACATTGTTGCATGCATGTACTTAGATGACTAAGTACTCATGGGTCTTGTTAGGTAATTTTATAGAGCAAGAGAGGTGTAGTAATTATGAAAATGATTGTAACAAATTATTTTTATGAAAATGAATAAAAAATATGTCCTCTAACATTTAATGGCAAAAATATTGTACCACTATTCTAACCTCTTGGCACAATATTAACTGCTCTTGCAGGGAAAAAAGGGACCTACCGTCCTAGCTATGATGGCTCAGTCTGTTGGGTAAGTTTTGGCTTGAAGGTTACTAGTGATAAGTGATACTAACAGAAAAGTCGTCGTTGAACAATTCATGTCGTGGTGTGTATAATAAAAATGGAAAAATGTTCTTAATTTTCTGCAATTCTTGAACCAAAGAATCAACTATGTGAGTTAATTTTCGTTGTTACTTGTTTTTGTGGACATGTATGATAGATACAATACTAGCACGTGTGTAGGGCAACTAGCCATTCATTTTTTGTTTCTTTTATTCACGAGGCATGAACTTAAAATCCCTATCAAAATTTCTATATATTTCATTAGATTTGAATATGATATTAATCTCTTATTAAAAAAATGATATTAGTATATCTATAAACATTCTTGTTAGAATTAGTGACAATAAAAGAAAAGAGAAAACAATAAAGAAGGTTAGGATTTCCATTAGAGTGAGCAAAGCTCGAATATAATATTCAATAATGAAACAATAAATAAGAGAGTCTAATAGTTTAAGGATCAAATTGATGATTTAGTAATGAAATTATTCAGTAATGTAAGGATATAATTCATCAAATGTTTAATTGATCTATCTTAAAATATTAAGTCAACAGACTCAATACTAAGCTTTATTAAGCTTAATTTAACCCTACTACTACTATGCTTTAAGTTTCATTTAACCCTATGCTTTATATTCACCGGATACACATGTTTTAACGGCGAATCTCTTTCATGATACAATAAAATTTGAGTCCCTTGACTTAACTCGCACACCAACAATAAAGGTCAACGACAATTAAGTTACATAATATAATAGTTTTCTTCATTCTTTTTGCGTATTGCTTAAAAATTGTGATAAACAAAATTAAAATTAGGTTTACATAATAACCCTCCTAAAAATACACATTAATTTATTTAAATGTACATAAAACATAAATTATTCCTTGGTAGAGTACAAAAATTGGGTATAAGCAATAGAAATTATGAATATTTGAATACCTATCTAGGTAGTAATTGAAAGATCTTTGAGCTGTTGCGGATCCACTTCTGATGGTGACCTTGTGAGGGCACATTGTGCAGTAGTTGTTTTTGGGAAAGCAATGACATCCCTGATAGAACTAGCTCCGGCGAGCAACATAACCAATCTGTCCAAACCATACGCTATGCCTCCTACATTTGATACATAATAACAATCATCAATAAAATCAACAGCTGCTACAATCGGTGCGCCTCATGTTTTAATAGTATCGTTCAAGTACAGATACACTGATTAAACTACAACTTCATAAATATTAGATGTTGCTTTCAGTTTAGTGGGAATGGGAAGCTAATATTATGTCATTTCTTTACTTACAAGTTATAACTTATGTCACGTCATTCTATAAATTTGCTTGAACTTTTTTTCTGTTTCAGTAGCTGTGATTTCAACATAAGTTTGGTTTATAATAGATGTTTGATGTCTTATTTATCGCATATCTATAGCCATATACCTGTTTTTAGAATCAGTGTTAATACTTGTTCTTGCATCAGCGATAATACCAAATGACATCAACTATGTTGTGATTACTTCAATTCTCAAACAGATCAATGAAAGCAGTGCAAAAGAAATACTTTTGTCTAAACTGTCATTACCTCACATCACAATTATTATAACCGTAACGAAAAATGGCCTATGGTTGTTCACAGATAAATGCTACTCTAGTAACAAAATATTCATTTCACCATTTTAGAATATTTACAAGCATACATACCATGTGGCGGAGCTCCCATGTCAAGCGCTTCAAGAAGATAGCCAAACTTTGCTTCAGCCTGAAAAAGAAATTATAATGCATGATTCAGATCGAACAAAGCCATTATAAATATAAGCATTCTTCTACCCTATTTCCAGAATGGAAGATCGAGCATGTCACAGATCACATAAGAAAAATGAATCAAAACTGCACTTCACATAAACATACTCATTACAAAATGAAATGCATAGCATAGATATATACAAGTAAACTCATGGCAATGGTGCAAGGCCGTGCAGAAGCTTTCAAAATAAACTTTAATTTTTCTATATAATTGTACAGTACTAAGACCAGTCCCTAAGATTTGCCACGAGGAACCTGAAAAGAACCCGCTTTGTGCAGACATTAAAGATCTAATGAATCACTTGCTGTCCCGTCTGATGTAATCCTAAGCGCATATTTATAGTAATTCCACTTGGTCTTTTTTTTGGACAATCTTCTCTCTAATGTTTTGGAAAGCCTTTAGTAAAATTGTGATAGGATTGTATCTTGTAATGACACCAAGAACTACAAATGTTCATTTGAAAGATGAGTTAGATAGGACACGTGAAGTAAGACCAGTTGGAGGCCACATAGGCAATAAGGCAATTATGGAACCAAAAATGATGCAGCCAAGGCTCTTGTATCGACCTTCCTGTTCTAACATTTTTCTGCTTTCTTAATCTTTCTGTAACTTTTTCAAGAAGAGTATTTGCCATTTGGTGATGATTTTCTTGTTTTTATTAATAGAATGGTACTTCCTGTTGTTCAAAATTTTGGTTGACTTGCAATAATACACTATGATCGTAAGATAATTCAGTAGAAGGTGCTAAACCTTTTTATTCTAATAAAATAACACAGTGGAAGGAGTAGCTAAAAAAACCGATAGAACACAAGAAGCCAATAAACAATACATGATTTTAGTCTAAATTTTTCCGACCAACATCAACTCATTTAATAAATATAAAATCATAAAAACAAAATGAAAAAGATAAATAAGACGAGGAATTGAGTCGCATTTACCTGCTCCATTGAGATGCCTACAGTCTCCAAAACCTTTTGTTGTATGTCACGTTTATAAATTCTCAAACTCCCCCCACCAATCTGACATCAAATATAATATTTTGAGGCATCTGTACAGACATCATCAGTCAAAAAATTGAGAACATAAATAAATGTCCATTACCTCCACCCCATTGTAAACCATGTCATAAGCCAATGCACGAGCGGACGCAAGGTCATTAATGTCTTCAGGATTTGGTGCAGTGAAAGGATGGTGAAGAGCCTGCACTAGCCCATAATTAAGAGTTATGAAAAAAATATTAACAAAGATAACCAGATTAACTTATGACAATCATGAAATTTAAACCAAGACTTGTTATTATATATTGAAAAATGCATTCTTGGATGTTATTGAAAACAAAACTGACCTCAAGCCTCTGCTCTGAATCATTCCACTCAAACATTGGAAAGTCGGTAATCCACAAAATTGAATGTCTACCCTAAAATTCAAACAAAAATAACCAGATAGTGTGAGTGAAATGGATAACGGAGAAATATAGGGAGTGAAATGGATAACGGAGAAATATAGGATTTCGTTTCCTCTAAAAAGCAGATACCAACTTACATGGTCGATCAAACCTAACTCATGTGCCACATAAATTCTAAGGCGATCTAGAGTTTTATTTACAGATGCACGATGACCAACTGCAAATAAAATCAGATCATTCGGTCCAGCAGAGCATCGCCTTAACAAATCCTCTTTAGTTGCAGGATCCATACTTGACACTAAAGCAGAAATTCCCTCAATATCCCCTAAAATCAAAGGTTTACACAATAAACAATCGAATACAACAAACATGTCCTAAAATATAATAAAATTAAGAATTGATAGCAAATTCCTTATTTACCATTCTCCGTGATCTTGAGAAAAGGTAAACCTTTTGCACCAGATTTGAGAGCTTCATTGTAAATATCACCTTTCTTAAGAGCTGAATTTGAGTACTTTTTTGCACCAGAAGGTACACACAAGACTTTTATAACTCCTCCACTCTCCAAGGTATCAGAAAAAACCTTGAAGGAAGACCCTGAGAAAATGTCAGATACCTGCAGCCAATGAAACGTTATATCTCAGCAAGATGAAGCAAATCTAGGTTAGTTACTGCAACACAAAGTAACGGTGATTTTCAATACACGACTACAGAAAGCTACATCAAATGAAGAAAAAAAATATGGACACATAAGAGAAGTAGTAACTACCATATGGTAGAAACCACAAAAGTACTAAGGAGGTGAAATAAAGATCATTACATCTTTTAATTCGAGGTCAAATCTGGTATCTGGACGATCTGAACCATATCTATTCATTGCTTCAGCATATGTAAGCCTAGGGAAAGGGTTTGGAAGTTCCACACCCTTAATTTCAAGAAAAACCTGCAAAAACAAAAATCCTATTTTATACAAACTACAACTTCAAAATAGCCATAAAATATTTGTGCTCCTCAAACAATCACCGACTTCAAAATATTTGTATAGTTTATGTAAAACCATGTTCGCAAAATATCTTAATCAAACATATTTACCAACATTAACACCTTGCATTTCAACATTTCTCAACCATATCCCTGTTATAATTTCTCAACCAATATATCAATACCTGCTTCTAAATTTTTAATGATATCAATTGTTATTTCAAATCATCAAAAGAAGTTCTCATTTGTTAATACCTTATTCCTCCATTCCAAATTTTTAGATATATAATTTCGTTAGTTCAAAATTATGGATAAAATGGTTTTTTTTTAACCTGTTAAAGAAGTATCATTATATATGGTATAAACTAACCTTTCTGATCAACTCTTCATTAAGAGTCAACATATCCTCTAAAGGAGTAAAAGCCATCTCCATATCCAGTTGCGTGAACTCAGGTTGTCTATCAGCTCTTAAATCTTCATCTCGAAAACATCTGGCAAAAAGTAATTTTAGCTTATAAAAACAAGCATTTTGTCTAACTTACTTTATGTAAAGCACACAAACCAAATGCATTATTCTAAAAGGGGAGTGTTACAAATCCCCCATAGTATAAACCAGTATACAAATAGATTTAAAAACTAAAAAGAATATTATACCTTGCTACTTGATAATATTTATCAAAACCAGCTACCATTAGCATTTGTTTGAATAATTGAGGGCTTTGTGGCAAGGCATAGAATGTTCCTGGCTTCAAAATTAATGCAACAGTGAATCAACAAAACGTAACAAAAATTACATCTCGCAGAAAAATAGATATAATATCTGTATTGCTTTTCATCTTTACAATGCTCTGCTCATTAAAGATGTCATGGCAATAAAATAAAAATTATTCGGTGACATTATACAGACAACTCACTTATTGGAAATGGCTACAGTCTTTGCAATCAGTTTTACACACACACACACATATATATATGATTCTTTGTGGATGTATGTATGAATGAGGTAATGGATCAAGATCAATGATATTTCTATTGAGGTGCATATACGAGGAAAATCTGCAAATAATCTACATTAACGCCATTGAAGTATAGTATAGGTAACATCTTTTGAAGCTAGGATCATAAATCCAATCAACTCATAAATTCAACAATACAATATCTAATTGAATGGTTGAAATAACAATAAATTGATCTGATTATGCAAAAGATAAATCTAAATTGTCGAATGAACTTTTGACAAGACCAATATTTTTAAAGCTTGTTGTGTTGACCTATTTACTCGTAGTGTAATTAAAACCCATACTAAACAAAGAGAAAGAAAGATTAACCTAATATATTAGAGAAATATAATGAATTAAAAATCTCATGCAGTAGGTGAACAAATCTAAATACCTGGATTCTTGATGGAACTAAGTAATCTCGGGCACCTTCTGGTGTGGATCTAGACAGTATCGGAGTTTCAATCTACCTTATGAACAAAAAGAAAGGTAAAGATGAACACAGGATACAAATATCAACCACCAAAGTATGGTGTGCAAGAGACTCAATCACTCAAATGAAGAACCTACTGCGATAGTACCTCCACAAAACCATGTATATCCTCTAGATATCTTCGCATGAGTTTAACCACTTTATGCCGAAGCAATATGTTAAAATTCATTTGCTGCCTCCTTAGATCAAGACATCGATACCTGCAAATAAGTAATTGTAAGCAGTAAATCTCCCACACACTTACATAGTGGTACAAATAAGAATAGGGTATTATGAAATTTAACGATAGGCCCCACACAAAATTCTCTCATTTCCGCCAAAATTAACAGTAAGTCTGAAATGAAATTTGCTAAATAAATAACATGGACAACAACATCAATACGAAAACTCCAATAAACCCTAAAAATATTGAGATTCTGACCTCTATGAGAATCCAATCGAAATAAATATAAATAAACCAACCTCAAACGGATTTCTTCTTTAAGAGAATCTTTTGCATCATCTGATGTAGTAACTAAGAACGGTAACTTTGAATTCACAGAATTTAACACTTGAACATCATTTGCAGCAACCTGCAACACAAGGATGAATATGAAATTTTGATAGACATGAAGAAAACAGAAAGTAAATTTAACATTTCAAACTACAGAAATCTTCAGAGTCAAGACACCAATGAGTTAAGCATAAATCATATTTCTTCAGAGATCAGACAACCAATTAGTTGCTATTAATCCATTGGAAATTCAAATCATACTAAATTATAATTAAAACCCTATAATGTCTCTAGTCAAGTTTTCCCGCTAAACATCAATGGATAAAGTAGTTTTCCCGCTAAGCATGTTACAAAATTACTACTACATTTACCATGGATTTGTTATAATCGACTAGTTTGTCTTGATTAATGATATATTTACCTCGATGAAACCCGTTTTCATGTTCTTGTTGATTGACTCGTTTGGACGAGACCTAACAACACCTTCAATGGCAACCACATACTCCAGTCTGACATCATTGATAGCAGAATGTGCAAGTGGAAAATCATCTGGAAGGGTTGTAACCTGAATTTAAAACATAATTAGAGTTCAGAACAATGCAACATGATGATCAAATTAAAAATTGAATCTTTAAGGATAAAAAACAAAGTATAAGCAATGCAGGTACCTGAACAATTCCAGTATGGTCTCTAAGATTAAGAAAAGTGAGTCCACCATGGACTCTATGAAGTGCAACCCAGCCACAAATACGAACCCTTTTACCAACATCATTTGAAGACAATTCACCACAATAATGAGTCCTTGTGACCCATTGAAGGGATTCATTGATGGGTAATTTAGCATCAGAAGTGAGTGTTTGTGTTTGTGGTTGTATTGAAGCAGAAACGGAAGAAAGTGTTCTAGTTTTGGAAATTGAGCTTTGAATAGTGTTGGAAACAGAAGAAACGGTTCTACAGAGGAAGAAAAACGATGATGGCCTAGGTCGAAGGACCATCAAAGGCAATGTTTTCAAGAATAGTGACATTTCTCTCTTCTTCTTCTTCGCTGAGAAAGAAAGGGAGAGAGATGATAATAATACTTTTTTATATTATTTAAAAAGGTTACCTACATTTTTTCAATTGTCTATCCAGATTGATTTATTTTAATTCATTTGAGTATGAAAATACGATATATCTTTAAAACGGGACTCTGTAGAACTTCATCAACAAACAATAATTGTAAATTTTATACTAATTTTTAAATGAATAATGACATACTTTGACCTTGTTTCTATTCTCAAAAAATTTCTTTTCACTGTACCACAAATGGGAAAACCTATGTGTGAATCTCTCCACTCACATTAATAAATTAAGATTCTTAAAAAAGTTCGAATGAAGGTTATGGAAAATTTAAAATAACATGTGTTACAAAAAATCAAAATTATATTAATTTATTTTAGATTTTCCATAGATTTCATCAGCCATATGTAGTATAACTTATAATGAAAGTGTGATGGACACATAATATGAAGAAAAAAAACCCCGTTAGTCGAAATTCAAATTTTAATTAGTCAATGTGTATTTTTAATAGTGGGGTGAGAAATGTTACCAATTTTCTATTATATTATACCACTGGGAGATTCTCTCTCTCTCTCTCTCTCTCTCTCTCTCTCTCTCTCTCTCTCTCCCGTCTCCGTCGCAATACTCTATAGGAGCTCTATCAACAATAAAATAGTTGCTAATTCTAGTATTTTTTTAATGAATATCAATAAAATTCTCGTGTTAAGTTATCAATATCTTCTACATACACTTTTCATCATGTGGATCACTTTTTATCGTGCTAAATAAAACTTTTAATAAATGATCCCCGTGATAAAATAGTAAATATGAAAATATGGATAACTCCCACAGTCGAAATTAAAAATTTAATTATTCAATGTGTATTTTTAATAGTCGTGTGGAAAGTGCTTCCCGTTTTTAATTACACCACTAAGAGATTTCTTTTTCACTCTCTCTCTATTTATATCTCTCTCCCGTCTCCATTATATGATTCTATAGAGGTTTCATCAACAAAACATAGTTGTTAATTCTATCTTTTTTTAATAAATATCAATTAAATTTTTGTGCTTAGTTCTCACAATGATCTACATACACGTTTTATCATGAGGATCACGTTTCTTCGTGATAGATAAAATTTTGAATAAGTTTTTCCTATGATAAAATATGAATATGAATATGAAAATAAAGATAATTCTCGCAGTTGGAATTCAAATTTTAATTCCTCAAGGTGTATTTTTTAATAGTGGGGTAGGAATAATGATGGCAACAATATCCATACCCGCAAATATCTGCGGATAAAATTCGTCATGAATATAAAGTGGATAACTTAATGGATATCCACGGATAAAATAAATGGATATTTCAAATATCCGAATTTAATGAATACTATTTACGCCCGCGGATATCCATACCCGCTAAATAATTAGTAAAATTACTTAAATGTCTAAACTTACATATAAATTCTAGTATTTTAACATACAAAAAACTGTATTTTTATATTTTATCTTTTGCAGTTTAACTATTTAATATTTTATATAAATTATAGCTTTATTTGTCTCTTTTGCAGTTCAGTGAAGTGGTTTTTGTTTGTTGCTTTGGTGTTTTCATTAAAAATAGAGAGCAAAATTTAGAAATATTATGTGATAATGTTTTGTATTTTAAAATAAATAAATTTTTTTCAATAATTAGTTTTTTTTTAATAAACAAATATCATCCATGGATAATTGTTAATATCCGCGAATACTTTAATATTCATGGATTACCCGCTTAGCGGATATTCGCACAGATATGGAGCAGACACAGATATCATATATGTATGACGGAGCGGATACGGATATTACACTATCCGCGTCCATGAATATCCATTGACATTCTTAGGTGGGAAGTACTTGCCGTTTCTTATTCTCCAACACTGAGACTTCTCTCTCTCTCTTAAAATCTTCTATTTTGTTTTTGTCTCTAATGAACATAATTTTTTCTTCAAAATAAAATAAAATGTTTTTACGTAAATTTTTTAAAAAAATATGTCAAAAGCTATTTTTGGGTTCACGACTTTAATTCTTCGAGTGATCTTATCCATGAAAAAAATAGTGTACTTAATGGATAATATTGTGGTCAATAACATCAAAGTGAGCAAACAAAGAGAAGTAGTGTATCACCATTCTGATCATATTGCACATTGTTCATGTAAAATGTTTGAATATGAAGGTATTCCATGTCGACATATTCTATTTATATTGAAGGGTAAGGGTTAAAATTCCAGGTCATTATATTGTTAATAGGTGGACAAAATTAGCAACGAGTAAGCCAATTTTTGATTGTGATGGTAATGTGTTGGAGGGATGCTCTAAAACTGATAGTGAGAGTAACCTAATCTCAGATGCATGGGCACAATTTTTTAAATGTATGCATGGGCACAAAATTGTTTGATTTTTATCTAACAATCAATGTTGTACTATAAATACACTTTTTTGCAAACTAAAATAATTTGTTTATCGAAAAATAAGCTTTATAATATAACAACTTTATAGTAAAGAGTCTAATTGTTATGAATCGTTAGTCAATTCAGTGGTAATTGACGCTGAACGTGATACGGACAGTGGCGGAGCCAGGAAAGAAACAAAGCCTGGGCACAATTTCAACCCAAGTAACAAATTTACATTTGACATAAATTATATAAAGTCATAAATCAAAGTAAAAAAGAATTGTCATTTTGGAATATAAAAGTACAATTTAAAATAAGAGAGATAAAATATAACATACCAAAAATGTGCTAAATAAAACCACGAGGCAAGAACTTGGAGAAAGGTATCATTATTATTGATATATCATTGAATCTTAATGGGATTGTATATCTGGTATGTCAGCCTTAAAGACTACAGATAACAAACATACAATACAACTGGAAACAGAAACCAGATTACAAGTAACTGTTGTTGTGAAAAACTTGCTTTTTTCCATTAATTTGTGCTGTGGTTTGGGGATTTGCTGGTAGTTACATTGTTTTCGTTCAGTGTGGTGGAGCACTCACAGCCTCTCATTTTGTTGCTAAGGAAACACTAATCCTAAAAAAATTTGTTGCTAAGGAAACTTACTAGTCCCAAAGTGAAAGGAATTAGAGAATGAATGAATCCCTGTTTTAAAAAAATTTGTTGCTAAGGAAACTTATTTGCTACAGCAGTCCTAATTTGTTACAATCAAAATCAATCCTAGCTACAAATCCAAAGTGGTGTCTTTGTTAACAAAATGCAGAAAGAGACACAAATGTTATATTCAATAGAAACAAGCCAATCAATACTACTCTTCCAAAATCAACTCAAATTGAACTCAAATTGTCAAATAACAGTTCCAAAATCAACTCAAATTGTCAAAATCAACACAAATAACATAATCAAGGTTCCAATAGAAACTGACAAACAAAATCAAAACCCTAACATTATATCAACTTATTCAACAAACAAAATCAAAATTCAAAATCAACTCATTCATCACTCATCAACAAACAAACAGAAACTGAATCAACAAAGGCAAAAAGATCCAAATCACAAACAAAATCAAATCAAACCTGTGACTGTGAGCGAGAGAGAGAGAGAGAACAAGAAACGTTTGACTGACTGTGTGTGAGAGCTTCGCGGTCGGTGAAGAGGAAGATACGGTGAACGCGTGATGAATGTTGCGTGTTTTTTTTTTTTTCTTTCTATTTTTACTCTCTTATGTTTTTTTTTAATTCAAAAAAAAAAAAAAAATCAAACGGGCCGAGCCCGGGCACGTGCCCAGGCTGGCCGGGCTCCAGCTTCGCCTATGGATACGGAGGACCATGGTTCGATCCCCGCAATTGTGATTGGAATGAATTTGGAATTACTTGATGCCAGAACTACCTCCGAACCAGGTTAATAATAAATTGTTATATTCACCACAAAGAAATAAATTAAATTCTTATATTAATAATAAATTTTATTTTGAGCAACCATATAATAATAATTATCATTTTCTCAATAAAAATAAGAAAACTTGATAAAAAAAAATAAAAATAAAATAAAGGACGTAATACAATTTCCATGATTTTTTCCTCATTTATTGTAATTATTATTAATTTATTACTTGTATCGTGATAGAACTACAACCAGGCTGTTTCTTCTTCTCCACATATCATCTCCTCAATTTTCTCTGAAGGAGGTGTTTCGCTTTCTCGATCCATTTCCTTAACCCGACCCGAATTCAGATCCATTCCCAAAAATGTACGGATTCGAAGCTCTCTCCTTCAACATCCACGGCGGTTACCTTGAGGTTATCGTCAGAGGTCACCGTTCCGGTTTACTCACCACCGCCGATTACAACAATCTCTGTCAATGTGAAACCCTTGATGATATCAAGATGCATCACTCCGCTACCGAGTACGGTCCTTAATTCCAAAACGGTGTGTTTTTCTTCTTTTCCGATCATTGATCTCAATTTCTTATTCAAATTGTCGTTTATTGTTGATTAATTAATTGTTTAATTGATTAGAAAGGTTTAATTGTTTTTTATGATTATGTGAAATTGCGATATTTTAGACAATTGTATGTAGATTTGAAATGCTAATCACTGAAAAATTGTTTGTTGAAATTTTGAGAATTTTTTGTAAAATTCATTGCTTGGTGTTAAAAATGTGTAATGAAATTAAGTGCTTAGTTGATCACAAATGTTTCTGTTATTTATGATTATGTGAGTGAAATTGCAAAATTTGTTTCAATTGCTTGTAGATTTCAAAGTCTAATAATGCCTGAAGAAGTGCTTTGTAGCATGATTTTAAATTTTGAGTCTTATCACGATTGGATATAAGCTGAACGCAATTGATACAAATTCTTAGTGTATATCTATTTTGAAATTGAATTTCATCTTGAATCCTGATTAATTATGATGAATCCCGATTTACTCTAATGAATTTTGCTTCAATATGGGACCTTAGTGTAGCTAGCCACTTTTTTTTTTTGTCAACTTTGTATAGGCAATGAATTTTTCTTTTTTATTTGATTTATGACTTTGATCTTGAATATTTTTAGGTTTGTATATGATATATCAACCTATAATGTTGCTGTTACTTTTTTTAACTTTTTACTTAAAAATGACAATTTTATTGGTAATATGTATATCATTCATAATGAGATTCGATTTGTAGTCACGAAAACTTATAAGTGTGTTAATGCGTGTGACCGTGTATATATTTCATTGTATTGTGAATTGTGATTCAATGGCTGTTTTAATTTAGATATTTGATCTACTTTGGGTGAATGATGGATGGAGTCTATGATTTTATTACTCTATTATTGTGAATTTCAATAAGATCTGTTTATTGTTATTACTTGTCTAAATGTTAACTGTTATTACTGTGGGTTTTGTTCAATTTTCATTGTGGAATGAAGATTTTGAAGGTTTTTTAAAGTATTGATCCTCAATGATAACATATTAACATGTACTTAAAATTATTGATTTATGCTGATGGATGATGAGTTACCTGTTGCAGAACCTTCTCCGTTGCATACCACCACAATTGTGGAGAAATGTACTCTTAAGCTGGTTGATGATTACAAGCATATGCTCTGCCAAGCCACAGAACCCTTGTCGACCTTTTTAGAATATATCACGTATGTGAAATTTACATTTCTGTTTGCTATATTGGTGTATTTACTGAATATACCACATGTATATGAAACACCGGCACTTCATATTGAAAGCGTGTCTGGTGTCTAATACATGTCAGTATTTGGCATCAAACGTTGACACTTGTAATTATATTCAATTACTTTCTTTTTTCTTTTTTACTCTGCAGATATGGTCACATGATAGACAATGTTGTTTTGATTGTTACTGGCACCTTGCATGAGAGAGATGTCCAAGAACTTCTAGAAAAATGCCACCCACTGGGCATGTTTGACAGGTACCCTGATTTTTATGCATTTATAAATATATTGATGTCGGCACATAGAATATTAATTTTACTTCTTTTTTCCTGTGGGATTCTCCTCAGTATTGCCACTCTGGCAGTTGCTCAGAATATGAGGGAGCTTTACAGGCTGGTTCTCGTTGACACTCCTCTGGCTCCATACTTCTCTGAGTGCATTACATCAGAGGTAAATCATCTTTCCAGAAAACATTTGTTTCGCTTTATTTTGTTCAACATCAATCAGTGTGTTGTGTTGATTGTTGTAGAATTGTAGTTGTATTGCAAAAACAGGATATTATTGATATCAACCCCTAATTTTTATACAATAGATTGTGATAAAATAATGTAATGTAAAATTATCAAAAAATGAAGGGCAGCTAGTTATTGGTTCGCACCCGGAAGATAATTTTCCTACTTAACCTTTTCCTTTGGATTATGTACATTCAATGGTAGCAAAACTTTGATATTATTAGCATTAATTTTGTTTCTGTAGCTTTATATATTTATATGTAACTGGTTTATTTCTTTGATGTATCTGCTCATGGTTCTGGTTTATTTCCAGGACTTGGATGACATGAACATCGAAATAATGAGGCACACTCTTTACAAGGCATACCTTGAAGATTTTTACAGATTTTGTCAGGTGAAGGGTCCAAGTATTTTTCTTGTCAGCTATTTATTTCATTATTTGCATTCCCTTGTGATTTCTTCCTTACTTTTATCAACTTCAATGTTATTCCCGAACAGAAACTTGGTGGTGCTACTACTGAGATAATGTCTGACCTTCTTGCTTTTGAGGCTGATAGAAGGGCTGTCAATATTACCATAAACAGGTAAATCACTAAGAAGGCTTTTTGTAATCATTTTGCTTATCTGGATACCTGAATAACTAGCATCCCATGGTTTCTGCTTTGTGCAGTATTGGTACTGAGATGACCGTAGGAAATTGTACTCTAACTTCGGTTTGTTGTAAGCTCTCATCCTTCAGTTAATTATTAAAATGATTCAATATACTGCTTTGTAATGTTTCTTTTACTAATGACTGACTTATTTCAAACAGCTACCCATATGGTCACGAGGAACTCGCTGTCTGTGAGGACATTGATCAGGTATTATTTGGATCTCAGTTGTGTGATTGTTAGGTTGTTACAGCGGTGCATATATGTGTTTTCCCTCTTTCAATTTGTATGCTTCTTAGTCCCTTCTTGTTTGTGTTTCTCAGGGTGGTAGATTTGTTTTTATTAGTAGCTAAGTCAGTGTAAAATGCTCCAACTATTTATTTTTATATTTGGTTTAAGTGTTGTTGTATGACCTTAACCTGTATTGCCAGGAGATTGTCCTACTTGCATAGTGGATTCTTGTTTTAACTTTTAGCCATATTTTTCAAACTTTCATTTCATTTTTTTTAGTACTTTATCTTATGTTTTCAAGGAATATATGATTCAATTTCTTGTTATTTTATCTGTAATTTGTAGTTTCTTTTGGCTACCATTTTGTGCTGAATGCTGATATCTGCCCTGAAATATTTGATAATCATTGTTGCTGTCTACAGCATCCACATATTTCTAGTTGATTTCTTTTAGTAGTGCTTTTCGGGAGTTAATTCTCTTCTTACATGATTGCTCATGTAGGTCCGTGCTGTTATGGAGAAATACCCTCCTTATCAATCTATTTTTGCCAAGCTATCATATGGAGAGAGCCAGATGCTTGACAAGGCATTCTATGAGGAAGAGGTCAAGAGGCATTGCTTAGCATTTGAGCAACAGGTAATTTTTTTTTGGGACTTGTAGCTAATCAGTTAAAATTTTAATGGTTGCGGGTTTTTTTTAACCAAGTGACAAGAAACAGAATCATTACGCCAGAAGGAAATTGATTGACTTAAATATAGATGTTTTTGTATGGGTTCTGTATGTGTTATTCATCACTAAGCCATATCCTAATTTGTCTAAATTGCAGTTTCACTATGCTGTGTTCTTCGCATATTTGAGGTTAAGGGAGCAAGAGATCAGGAATCTAATGTGGATTTCAGAATGTGTGGCTCAGAATCAAAAGTCCAGAGTTCATGACAGTGTTGTCTTCATATTTTAGTCGGATTACTCATTGTTATAGTTTTTATGTTCGTTTGGACGAATTGTTATGTACAATTTCTGCATTCTGCATCCGAGTTGCCAATCGGTAGAAACTAGACCATCACTGTTTAGACGATTGTGATACCAATAAGTAAATTCTTTTGATGATAAAATCTTCTGTAGTATAGAAGGGAGATCTTTTGTCAAATTTCATTATAATATGTTCAGATTTAAAAATGCTATTATTGAGTTTGTATGTTGTGATATTTATAATGAATATTATTATGGAATAAATTTGCTAGCTTGGTCTACACATTGCTTTCTTAATCATTGTCTTCTATTATTTAGATGATTGGGGCCAAATATAGGACTATGCTAGTCCTGATTAGCTCTAGTTGTATCACTTAGGCTTTGTTTGTGAGGAGGGAATGTAAGGGGGGGGGGGGGGGGGGGGGGGATTTACTTTATTCTTTTAAAATTAAGAACACTAAAATATTTTAAATGATCTAAGTATGATTGAAGTAATATTATACGATTATTTCAATTATTTTAAAATATTAACTATATTATATGTATATATATATATATATATATATATATAATATAGACTTAATCCTTCAAAACCCTCTCCTCCAAAATATTAACTATATTATGTAAGATATAAACACTTATATTCGGGAGTCAATCTCAATGTTTTATAGTGTACTAGGGGAAACAATTGAGTTGCACATTGAAACATGTATGTATCATTAGGGGATTTAAATGACAACAGATGCTTTTTACCATATACACATTCCTGAAGAAAAAAAAGCATAGCTAGTTTCTGTCATCATATATACCTGAAAATTGATAGTTCCCTATAGTTGAGAAGAAAGTAAGTTATAGATTGAAGTTTTATGCATGCAACTATAGAATAAAATATTGAGTCTATATATGAAGAGAGGAAATAAATTGGAGCTTTTACAGTTGACTGAGTCAACATACTAATTAAATTGCTAATGTATGAAATTGGTTTAAATAAGAGATTATAAGTAGCTAGAATAGACAGAAAATGAAGTTTTTGGATGCATGTGTTTGAAATTAGTGAGTAGTGAGAAAATCATAGGAAATTGCTGAGTGCCTGAGTCAAATAATAGAGACAAATAGAAAATCATTGGAAATTACTGTGATATATTCCAAACCAAAATGCACGGGTCTATGGTATTCAAGTTCACTAGAAAACATTTTCATTTGTTATATGATATCCATTGTTTTAGTACTAGTCTTATGACCTGTGCCTCGCACGGTTTTTACTCTTTTAAAAAGGGAAATTTTTTTAACAATAACCACATGTCATGCAAAACAAAGTCCCTTGTACTAAATGAAGCAAAATAGTAACCTAAAGATCAAGTTCTGACAATACAAAGTTGCTGGAGTTAAGTTGTTAAAGAAATAGACCCATAATAGAGTTACAGTAATCTATATAAGTAATCCATACATTAAAAAGCTTGAAGCAAAGATTAATATATTAACTAAACTTGGGCACAATGCTCCTCCCCATCAATTTATATTTCAGTTGCTTTGAGGGCCAAAAATAACCTACAAATGAAACGATATAAATTTACATTAGATATTAATCTATGTATGAATAAAGAATAGTCCATGGCTAACTAACTAATATTGAGTTTAAGATAAAAATTTATACCATCTCCAATGTTCCAGCAAAGTTGGTTGAAATTCTAAGATAGCTGCATAGAACGAATGATTATAATTTATAACATATCATCAACAGGTAATGAGATCAGAAAGGAAAAAAAATGTAAATGAAGAGTAAAAAAACAATATTTGATGAAAACCTTAAATTCCACAAGTTCCACTAAAGTCTATTCATTTGAGTATGAATGAACATAGTTGAACCTAAAGGTTGGATTCCATTTAACCTTGGCCACCATTTTAAGCCTCAATATATCATCTATTATCAATGGATAAAATCTTGCATCACGTTGTTCCTCCTGCAATTAAAATTGGTAATGTATATAGGTCAGTTAATTGCACATAAGATTGTATTTAACAAAACTGTGATAACCAAAAATATAACATACCACAAGCAGACTTTTTTTCAATTCAAAAGCAGAAATTCCAAAGAAATGTGCACAAAGGGAATCAGAGAACACAAAAACAGATTTTTGCTCCTGGTGTGTGACCTCAATATCTAGATTATACCTAGCAATTTCATTGTAAAAACCTTTAAAACTTAATAGAAAATAAATATTAAAAAAACGGAATATAAAATTTTTGGTAAAAAAACCTCGGAGTAACAATTGAAACACAACTGCATAAACAACACTAATAGTATTTGTTTTTGCTAGACCTCCATTATCAATTATGAGTATCTTCAAACCAGTTCTAGTGGTCAATTACTTAAATTTAAAAGTAATACATAAAATTGAAGATAACTTAAAACAAAACAACAATGTTAAAATGATATATATCATCCAAATCAGGTACTTCATAAAATCATTTGTGACTTAAGTTACAGTCATTCATTAAATAAATATTGTGTAGACAATAACTACGTGTTAATTAACCTTGGAAGCAACACATCTTGCATCAGCTAATAATGGAATTGTTGTGAGCAGGAAATAAATCTAAGATAACTGCACAGAATGAAAGATAAGAAAATAATTATAATGAATCAAATCGATCGCTATATAAAGTTTAGAAATAGGAAGTAAAAAAAGAGGATTTAAGGAACCTATGTTTCCATGAGCGTGACTAAATTCTGATTGGCAGAATAAATATCAACGAAAATGGATGTGAAAGTAGGACTCCATGTACCCTTTGCCACAATCTTAAGACCCAAAAGATTATCGAGTAGTAAAGGATAAAACCTTGCATCAGTTTCATCATCCTGGAATTTTGATTGATAACAGGTTACATATAATAAATTGTTCATAAGTTTATAATTGAAATAATTAAGCCTTTTGGTCATATTTTTGAAGCAAGTACATCATATTTTTCCAAGGCACAAGTGGCATCACCTTCATCTGTTGATCTTTTTCAAACAGCTGCACCATCTCAATCTGCATTGGGAGATCTGTTTCAATTATCTGATATGGAAGCAGCTCCATCTTTCAACGGAAATATACCTCTGCAAACATCCCAAGTTGCATCTGTTGACTTCTTTGTAGATCTTCCTCAGCAACCTTCTGCTGCAACCTCAGATGCAAAATCTGTGGAGTTATCTATCCCTAAAAATGAAGGGTGGGCAACATTTGATACACCTCAGTTCACATCAACTATTGCACAAGTGGAAGTTCCAACGACAGCATTTGATACATCTCAATTCACATCATCTACTGCACAAGTGGAAATTCCGGCAGCAGCATTTGATACACCTCAGTTCGCATCATCTACTGCACAAGTGGAAATTTCTGCAGCAGCATTTGATACACCTCAGTACACATCATCTACTGCACAAGTGGAAATTCCAGCAGCAGCAGCAGCACCTTCAAGTGCTGAATCTTTGCAGGGTAGATTTGATCCATTTTCAAATCCAAATATGCAATGGCCATCTTTTGAAATTTCTAGTGCGGACGTACCTTCTGTTACATCTAATTTATGGCATGATGGTGTATGGAATGGAGAAAAACAAGTTCCTGTTATGGATGTGAAAGTAGGACTCCATGTACCCTTTGCCACAATCTTAAGACCCAAAAGATTATCGAGTAGTAAAGGATAAAACCTTGCATCAGTTTCATCATCCTGGAATTTTGATTGATAACAGTTTCATACCATGTCAAGATTTTTTTTTTAATTCTAAAGCCGATATACCAAAAAAGTTAGCACAAGTAGAATCGGAGAAAACAAAAACAGATCAAAAAATATATTTAACTTACTTCTGATTTATCAGTATCTGGTGTAAGGTCACGTATGTATGCAACACATTTGTGTAAATACGTGGTGTTATGATCTTCAGACTCGCCAATTATCTTCGTTCCCTGCATGAAGCAAAAGAGCATAAGACACTCAAAACAGGATTTATGGAATGAAGACTATATACAATGTGGCAGTAATCAAGTACTTATGAAATAATTGTCTCCATTACATGACATTCACAAACAAAAACCATAAAGATATACAAAGTAGCAGTAATCAAGTACTTCTGATTCACTACTGTCCTGATTGAATCCATGTCACCTTTGATTGCACCAGGTTTGTACCTGACAGAAACCTCAACAATTAGATAATATAGGAAACCTTTAACTAACTAATCATAGACAAATAATGGCACACCAAACTCTATGTCTCCAAACTAAATAAAACAACTACTGCCAGTAGCACAGAAAAACAATCACATTTACAAAGCTTTTAGAGAGTCCATTACAGTCCTTCAACAAATTAACTTCACATGCATTTGGTTCTATGGTGGCAAAATTGATTTTGTATAATTGATTTTAGTAAAAATGAGTTTAAGATAAAATTATTTGTTTGGATATGTTTGGGTAAAGGTGGGATGAACAATAAATTTGAGTGTGAAAAATATGTTTTGAGGAAAAACCTACAAATCTTAACTCAAGTTAGAATCAATTCTCGATGCAAAATCAATTCTAATCAAAACACTAAACATACCAAAATCAGTTTGAAGTCTTCAGAATCACTTTTAGATCTCCCAAAAGTGAATCCAATCATGTACTCCTAATGATCTCAATCCCAAAAGCATAAAGAAGGGCATTGTGAGAAAAGTTAAATCAACTCATTGAAAGCTATATATGGTTGAATAACAGTCATAGATAATCAACATACTATTTTCAAGATATTCCAATAAATGAAATGGTAACTGCAATTACATAATAATTAAAATATATGAAAAACCAGAAACTCCACTCTTATACACATATGTGAACTGAAAACATAAATAAAGAAATATCGCACAGTTACATATCTTTACCATGGACTTTAAAGGTGTCAATTAATATTACCTCTAAAAATCTTAATTTTTGCAAATTGGATCACGACAACAGGAAGTCCTTCATCAGCGTTGCCCATTTTCTTATTTAACTCATCAACAGGAATATAAAAAGCACAGTAAAACACAACAGGAATATAAAATTAACCACAACAGGAATATAAAATTAAAATTAAACCATGAACAATAAAAAAAAAATAATCAAAACCACAATTAAAAGTAGTGAAGAAAATCATAATCAGTCAATCAAAATAATTCACTTCTACCTAGCATCAATAAGCTCAACCACAACCATCTTGGTTATCTTTCCACCCCTAATATATTCCCTTTCAGCAGAAATCCCAGTCATCAAGCCAATCACAAATGCCATGGAAATGAAATTCTTCCTTATCAAATGACAAATAAATTGTAAGTAAAAACAATGTAAACTACAACATGAAAAATAAATAAGTAACACTTACCCACTAAAAATTGATAATCATAGTTATGACTACAAACTTATGATACTCAACCCATACTGACATATATCAGAACTCTTGACAGGTTGCAAGTGAGTTTTGATCTGGAAAATAAGCTTGTAAGGATGAAGTGTAGCTCTATGGATTCAAACCGTTTCTTTGTGGGGGAGAATTTCAGCAATACTATCGAATTTCTTGCATACTTTAGCCATCACTTAACTATTAAGCTATTTTAAACTATTCAGTACAGGAGAAGGATGGTCATTGTCGCTTGGAATACAAATTAACTACCATACTCCATCTATTTATAGGCAATCAATTACCGTAAAATACAGTTCAGGGTTTGAATTTGAAATTCAAATTCAGAATCGATTGCGTTGGAGGGAATTTTAATCTACAAACCCTAACCCTACTAAACGATAGAAAGCGGGATAGAGCCTGTAAGAAGAAAACAGCCAAAAATACTAACCTGGATAAGGAGTCCCCTGGATAACACCTAAACAGAACACACCCACTGACAAGTTGCAGAAGCCAGAAGGCACACGCTCGGCTGACAACGCACAGAACCCTAAATCGCTTTTGGCCGAAATTGAAAATCACCAAAGAAGGGAAAAGGCGCGACCCACCAGTTTTGCAATCTACAGTGGCAATTTTAGGACTGTTGTCAAGATTTCTACTAAACGATACAAATCGGCGAAGGAGGCTGTATGAAGAGAAAAGCCAAAAATACTAACCTGGATAACACCTTAAATTGCCACTAAACGATACAAAGCGATAAGAGTCCCCTAGATAACACCTAAACAGAACACACCCACTGACAAGCTGCAGATGCCAGTAGGCACACCCTCGCCTGACAGCATCACAGAACCCCAAATCCCTTTTAGCCGAAAATTGAAACTCATTAACGATAGGAGACGGCGCGACCCACCGGATTTGCAACCTACAGTAGCATTTTTTGGAACTCTGTTGTTAAGATTATAGATAAGAACAACCTAAGTATGTGTCTACTGTCATCAAACTTCTTCAGTTTCAAATATCAAGATACAAAGTGGTCCTTGTCTGGTCTCTTGTTTTGTTAGTACATTTTCTTTTCCTTTACTCACTCTTTTCTTTCACATTCACTACATGTTTTCCATTAATACATCCAAAGTGTCATGATGATGAAAGCCATGCCTTGTTGCCACTACAACATTTATTGGCTACTACAACACTCATTTTAAAGAGACTAAAAAAACCATTGTGTAATATGCAAAAAGGCAACATATATTTACTCTGTGGCCTTTGGTTAAAACAAATATGTTCTCTTTTAGTTCAATGACCCAATTATTAATCTACAAAAAAAAAAATCTATACTAAAATTGTTTCATCTCTATCTAACAATCAATGTTGTTTATCGTTCAACAACTTAAGTGGCAATATTCCCTCATGTTTAGGGAACTTTAACCAATCTTTAGATACTCTGATGCTAAAAGGGAACAAATTGACTGGTCTGATTCCTCAAACATACATGATAGGAAATTCCCTTCAAATGGTTGATCTTAGCAACAACAATCTACAGGGTCAGTTGCCAAGGGCATTGGTCACAAGTAGAAGGCTAGAGTACTTTGATGTTATTCATAACAATATCAATGATTCATTTCCATTCTGGTTGGGAGATTTACCTGAGTTGAAGGTTTAAGTGACAATGAATTTCATGGAGACATTAGGTGCTATGGGAAAATGAAATGCACATTTCCCAAACTTCACATCATTGATCTTTCTTACAATCAGTTCTCAGGCAGTTTCCCATCAGAAATGATCCAAAGTTGGAAAGCAATGAAAACTTCCAATACAAATGAATTATTTGACGATCAAACGTCAAAAGAATACATTAATGGAAACTATCACACAACAGATACGAAAGTCACAAAAGAATACATTAATGGAAACTATCACACAACAGATACGCCTTATTCCTTCATGATGTCAAACAAAGGGCTGCTCATGGTATATGCGAATCTACAAGAGTTTTACAGCTTGATAGCCATTGATATTTCAAGCAACAAAATCAGTGGGGAGATCCCAAGAGTTATAGGCGACTTAAAGGGTCTTGTTTTGCTCAACTTGTCATATGAGTGAAGACAACAAAAACAGAGGCACAAACCATAGTAACAACAATGAGAACATCCAGAACTACTGCCCAGACAAATTATTCAGCAGAAATGTAGATACTGTTGTTAATTGAACAATCATAGAACAATGACAGAGAAGTAGGAATAGAAAAAGAACAATATTACTGAATAATAGAGAAGTTACAATACATATAATCTGTCTTGAATAACTTAAAACACAAAACAAACACTACTAATTTTTTGTAATAACTTCTAATAACTGCCTTCCAAATCAGCAAAGGTTTGGTAAAAACATCACTATCTTCAAGAATATTTTTAATTCTCAGTTGGCCCTCCAAAAGATATGTAACTGGAAAGAGAGCTACAAGTAATGCAAATACCCAGGGTAAAAGCTTTGTGCTTGAAGCAGAGGGCATATGAGTGAAGACAACAAAAACAGAGGCACATACCATAGTAACAACAATGAGAACATCCAGAACTACTACCCAGACAAAGTATTCAGCAGAAATGTAGATACCAAGGGTAACACCCATAGCAATAGAGTAAACTGTCGTTAGTTCAACAAAGTATTTAATGGGTATGATACATGTAATGGATGCAAGAGTCAGCAAAATAGCAATAATAAAGATAAGATATGGAATGTAAACCTAGAAACCTCTCTTTTAATTACATTCTGGATATATTACTACTTTTTTTTTGGTTCTGAAGTTCAACAACTCTTTTTTCCATTTCATCAGCTACTTGACTTTTCCCATTCTTTGATTTCCATTCATTCACAATTCGAACCAAATTGGTACATCCCAAAATACCGATAATGGACCTCAAAGTCTTTACGGATCGAACATTAAGTTGTTTGGCCTTTTTATGATTCATTTCGAATTCCTTCTTACCGGACAAACTGTAGACGTACCAAGGTTTACAGAGAGCTTTGTAACTGTGTACCAACAATGACACGTAATTCGGAGCCTTCATATAAAAGTGTGGATTAGTTTCCTTTCCCTTCACTACTGTGTAAATATCCTCACTTTCCTTAACTATTGGTCCATTCTGATCTTTGAAAATTAGATTCTTCTCTTCTCCATAAGAGGGGAAGCAAGTCACCGCATCAACAGGCTTTTCTTTGGTTAGGGTTTCACAAATTATTGTTTCGATAACATAATTCCTAGCTGCCTCTGATAAATAAAAGAAAAAAATTTCACATAACATGTTGTGTGATTTCATGGCACTGCTACTCTTCAGATCAGCTTGGACGATATCATAAAGATCAGTGATTGTTGCTACAAGGCGCTCAGGCCCGAGATTATTCCAAGGTTGATGTGTATATACTCCATTGTAAAACTTCAACAGTGTGAATGAATCATCAAGTTTAAGATCAGGATTGTTAAATTGAAACCTAACATTTCTGTCAGTGCAAAATGCAATTACATATAAATTTGACTTATGAATCAAGATTTTGACTAACTTTTCTCCGAATATAATTTCTATCTCAACCAACGGATAACTACTCTCAGCACAGTGGCTGTTTGGAATATCCTCAAACATAGTGCCATCATATGTGGACATAACCCTAAACCAACTCATTGTTTCCACATATCGTCTCAAACTATCTCCTACGTCATCACAAATATGCCATTTCTTTTTGTGATTACTCGGCATTGCATTGTAACTGAAAAATTACACAAATATGAATCTATTGTTACCTATATTTAGAAACATCAATGAAATATGAATCTACAATTTCCATAAACAACATTGCTGAAAAATTAACGATTTCCATGTAAAGTAGAATGCTTTTACACAAATAATAATCTCTTACCTTATCTCCGCCTTCGCCTCTTCCCGTAAAGGAGATAAGGTAAGAGATTATTATTTGTGTAAAAGCATTCTACTTTACATGGAAATCGTTAATTTTTCAGCAATGTTGTTTATGGAAATTGTAGATTCATATTTCATCTATGTTTTCTAAATATAGGTAACAATAGATTCATATTTGTGTAATTTTTCAGTTACAATGCAATGCCGAGTAATCACAAAAAGAAATGGCATATTTGTGATGACGTAGGAGGTAGTTTGAGACGATATGTGGAAACAATGAGTTGGCTTAGGGTTATGTCCACGTATGATGGCACTATGTTTGAGGATATTCCAAACAGCCACTGTGCTGAGAGTAGTTATCCGTTGGTTGAGATAGAAATTATATTCGGAGAAAAGTTAGTCAAAATCTTGATTCATAAGTCAAATTTATATGTAATTGCATTTTGCACTGACAGAAATGTTAGGTTTTGATCTTTATGATATCGTCCAAGCTGATCTGAAGAGTAGCAGTGCCATGAAATCACACAACATGTTATGTGAAAATTTTTTCTTTTATTTATCAAGGCAGCTAGGAATTATGTTATCGAAACAATAATTTGTGAAACCCTAACCAAAGAAAAGCCTGCCGATGCCATGACTTGCTTTCCCTCTTATGGAGAAGAGAAGAATCTAATTTAATGTTCGATCCGTAAAGACTTTGAGGTCCATTATCGGTATTTTGGGATGTACCAATTTGGTTCGAATTGTGAATGAATGAAAATCAAAGAATGGGAAAGTAGCTGATGAAATGGAAAAAAGAGTTGTTGAACTTTAGAACAAAAAAAAAGTAGTAATATATCCAGACTGTAATTAAAAGAGAGGTTTCTAGGTTTACATTCCATATCTTTTCTAGGTTTTTAGGTTTGCACTGGCAGAAATGTTAGGTTTCAATTTAACAATCATAATCTTAAACTTGAAGTTTTACAATGGTTGAATTAAGACAAATTGGGAGTAATAGAGAGAGGGTTTACGTACGGTCGCGGGTAATTTGCTTGAAATATTGGTATTCAGAGGCACCAGAGGAAGATGATTCAGAATCAGACACATGATGATGATGATGATGATTGATCACGTTAGAAACGATGAGATGAGCACACACAGCCCTCCCTCGCGGATCGTTTTCAACGAACAGGAATGAACACGATTGTTTCTTCAGTTTTCGAAGCAACCTTCTCCCAGGCCATTTATGTCATATTACAATGAAAACCCTAAAGAGAATTTGGCTAGACCAACCTTCTCCCAGGCCAAAATTTAATATGATTAATAATTTATTTATTTTTGGGGTAGAATATGATTAATATTTTTTTTTGACAAAAATATGATTAATAATTTAAAGGCAAAATTACACTGATAATCCTTTATCTTATTTTTTTGTAACACTTTGGTCCTTTATCTTTTTTTTTGTAACATTTTGGTCCTTTATCATATTTGTTTATAACACTTTAATCCTTTATTTATTTTTTTCTCATTTAGATCCTTTATTTTTTATGATGCGCACATATAAATCATTTTTCTCATTTTTTTTAATTAAAAAATATAAAGATAATCTTATTTTATTTTTTAAAATATGTTTTTATTAAAAAAATGTAGAATAAGATGAACATATGCATCATCTTCATCTTCTTCCTTTGAATCTTTATCTTATTCTTTTGGATCTTTATCACTTTTCTTGAATAAAAGAGTTTCTACTCAAATATACCTCAAATATCATGAATCTATATTATGTTCACCTCAAATCTTCTACTAAACACAAAAATCAAAACCCCAAATTCTCAATAAACTCTAACCATTCATTCTTCCATTGTTGTTGCTGCTCAGAGCTTACCAACAACCTTTCAACCTTGTTATTCTATTTGTTATTTTTTATTATTGTTGTTAATTATTGGATGTAACCCATTTTTTTCTTCACAGCAACAAAATAACCTTCACCTTTATTTTGTTCTCTTCTTGTTTTGCATAATGTTATGTTTTCCATAATGTTGTTGTTGGCATCGTTCCCATTTTAATGTTTCAGGAACTAATTTAAAGGTTCAAGAGTTATTTGACAATTTGGGGTATGTTTGAATTTGGGGGTTTTAGGGTATATTAAGAATTTGGGATTTTGATTTTTATGTTTAGTAGAAGATTTGATGTGAACATAACATAGATTCATGATATTGTAGATATATTTGAGTAGAAATTTTTTTGACTCAAGAAAAATGATGAAGATTCAAAGGAAGAAGATGAAGATGATGTAAATGTTCATCTTATTCTACATTTTTTTTTTAATAAAAACATATTTTTAAAAATAAAATAAAATAATCTTTATGTTTTTCAATAAATAAAATGAGAAAATGGATTTATATGTGCACATTATAAAACATAAAGGACTTAAATGGGAAAAAAAAAAAAGATAAAGGATTAAAGTGATATAAATAAGTAAGATAAATGACCAAAATGTTACAAAAAAAAAAGATAAAGGACTAAAGTGTTACAAAAAAATAAGATAAAGGATCATTGATGTAATTTTGCCTAATTTAAATGACTGTAAATGTTTCTTTCTTATATAGCTAGAGATAAACTCGTGCGTTGCACGGGTTCGATTAAATACATATTTAAAATATTTTTACAAATAATAATTATAATAAATATAATTATATATAGTTAAATGATTGATGTATATTATTTTGAAACATGATTATATTTAATATTAATATATGTTAGAAATAAAAAGGTTGTTTATTAATACTAGCCGCCAAACGGGCACATTTGTGTGATCGATATTTTTTTTTTGGTGATCGATATTCTCTATTGTTCAAATATAAATAACTACTTAATCTCATTTTTTATTGGACTTAGTTACATCCTTTTTTGTTGTGGCTAGTTATTAAGAAGAAAAAAAATTATTATAAAAAAACTGAAAACCTACTTTTATGTGGAAGTTGTGCTTAATTATTAAGAAGAAAAGAAAATTATTTACTAAAAAAACTGAAAATCGATTTTATGTGAAGGTTATTTTTTAAGGGTAAAATAGGAATAATAAAAAAATCATCCCAAAAATTTGTATCTCCTTTATATATTAGTATAGATGAGGTTTTATTGATTTGTATCGGAGATTTGTTTATTCTTTATATATATATATATATATATATATATATATATATATATATATATATATATATATATATATATATATTAAAGATATCATCCACGCATAATTGCAAAGACTAATCCTTTCGAGGTAACTAAAATTCTTTTAAGGGGTTAACCGCTCTTTAGATAAACATTTCACTTTAAACATAAATAATATAGTTTGCAATAGATCTTTTATAATATTTTATTTAATAGTGTAATCGTGTATAAGAACTTAGTTTTCTTTATATGAGTTGTAGTTGTATAGACGTAATTCATTTTGCTTTTTATTTTTATATATCTCTTATTAATAGTTTATTCTAACTCTTTATAAGAGTTACATGAATCATATATATATGTGTAACTTGTCGATTATACAAAATTAATTAATAAAAAATGTAACATCATGAAAGATAAATTTTTCTTAATTCATGTATCAAAATATAATTCAATTTAGTGGAAAGTTAAGACAAATGCAAAACAAAAGTAGATTATACAGTCTCTTGCAATGACATTTTTTTTATCGATTCTTATCTCATGATGCATTAAATTGATTTAGTCGAGAGCTGGGAGCTTAATAGGCAGCTTGTAACCGTTTTCAATTCTTTTTTTTTAACCAATTCAATTCGACATGTTATATTATTCTCGTATCATAGAAAATTATATTAATGCAATATGCCAACTAATTTGTTAAGGATATTCTTTTTTAAAGATATAAATTTTTACTAAAGTTTGACAGACTCAAACTTTAGTCTACACATAGAAGCAAAAATGTAAATATTTATGTGACATGGAGATCTTAAAACAACTTTGTCTTCTTTGGCGATATACCATAATAGTTGTATGTTAGTTCTTCCTCACCAAGAATGATCCTGCAACTATTCCACTACCCCACGCACACATATATATATATATATATATATATGAGTTAGAATTTTGAAAGACATACAATATTTTGAAAGAAAATTAGAACCAAATAACATATTGTTAAATCAAAGACATACGATAGTTTATTTTACATAACATACAATCCATAAATTAAGTATAAATAAAACTTACATATAATTAAAATGACAAATTGCTAACTCAACATGTTCGTTCCAACATATGTTCCTTTGTCATCTTTGGACAATTTGATCCCTAAAAAAGTAAGAAAAATAGACATTGAAATGAGACTAATATTTATCTTGAAAAGATAAGATAATAATTGACTTACTTGTTGAGAATAAACTTGGTTTGCTAATTGCTAAACGTGTAAAATTGGTGTATATAAAACATGTAAGAGAACAAAACTATGAAAATGAGAGTATGGCTAAAAAGTTGTGATTAGTGAGTATTGCTTATAAAGATTATAGATGGTTACACTTTCTATTTCTTTTATTGATTAGAAAGAATTTCAACCATCATGAGGTTTAACTACTCTTGGTTGAAGAGTAGTTTTTTTTTTTTGAGTAAAAAAAAAAACTACTCTTCAACCAAAAGATATAACCATGACTTTTGAGAATGAATAGACAATTACAATAAATTGTGGAATAAAAACAATGAAGAATTTGAGCTTTTTTTAATCAAGAATTGGAGCTCATTTAAATATGCTACATATGCACAATGGAGACATAAGAATAATATAGGTGCTCCCTTTTATTAGTAAAAGATAATGGATGTAATAGAGAATTGAACATAAATCTTCAATTGTCTCACAATTAGAATAAATCTATTGGTTTACTGTAAATGCATTTTTGTCTATAGTAATTATTGACTTTTTTTTTTTACATAAACCACTATATATTATAAAGAAAAGTGGGATACAAAAAAGAGGGGGCCAAACCAAACCCTCAACAAAAACGATAAAAAGGAAGACCATCCCTATTTCTAGCAAGATCAGCTCTAATGCTAGATGGGGCAGAGTTCCACCAAGTAAATTCATTTACATTCAATCCTAACATAGAAAGTTTGTCAGCTACAGAGTTTCCTTCCCTAAACACATGAGATACAATCACTTCCATGTCAATAAGCTTTACTAGACAGTTCAACCACCTGTTGTGCAATTGCCAAGGGATAGGAGTTCTTGAAAGCTGAGATAGCAAGCATTGAGTCACTTTCTATCCACAAACGTTTCCAGTTTCTTTCATAAGCACACTCGATAGCAATAATGATTCCCAAAAATTCAGCAAAAAAAGCAGTGGCAATACCAATATTGAAAACAAAACAGCCCAAGCAAGCACCATGATGATTTCTGAAAATACCAGCACTTGCAGCATAGCCGGGGTTGCCAAATGAAGAGCCATCAGTATTACATTTCACCCAACCAATCAAGGGAGGAGTCCAAAAAATTTCAACAATGTTAGGAGCCTTGGGGTGGTGAATATTAACTTTGAAATATTTCGGGATAGCAAAGTCAGACAAGGAAAGGCTACTAGCTTGAGATGTAACATTACCTGCTAAAGAAGTGCTAGAGATAATCAAGGATAAAGTTGAGTTCAGATTTGGCTTGATACCTTTGAATCTCACAAAGTTTCTACACAGCCAAATGTTGTTGAAAATTGAAATAATTGCTGCAGAAACAACAACTCGGCATTGAGGATTCCAACCTCGATTGGCTAAAATAACCACATCAACAACTGAGTTTAAATATACATTGAGGTTGATAACAGCCGAGAACCAATACCATAAAGAAAGAGAAAAAGGGCATTGAAGAAATAAGTGAACAGTGGTCTCGGGTTGCTTGCAGCACAAACTACACATAGAAGGAAAAAGAAAACCCTGAGTAGCCAAGTTTTCATCTGTAGACAATCTATTATGCAAGAGCCTCCACATCATGAAGGACTTAGAGGGCGGAATTGCACTATTCCAAATAATCTTAGTCCAGTCGACTTTCTGACTAGTTGGGGAAATAAAATTTTAAGCATCTGAAAGGCTTAGGTCACCTGAGTTAGTGTGCTTCCAGAGAAGTTGATCCTCTTTCTGACAAAGAGGAATGGTGACAGTGTTCACATGTGACATTAGATTAGGAAAATAATGCAGTAAGTACCTAGGAATGTGCCATTGCTGATTGACAATGTAGTCAGAGACAGTTAAGTGAAAATTTTGAATCAACTGCTGAGGAATGTTGTAAAGAGTGCCAAGAGGAGAGCCACACTAATCATCAGTCCAGAAATTAATTCTTGATCCATTACCAATCTACCATCTAGTATTGTTCATGAAGATATGGGTCTGAGATTTTAATCCACTCCAAATGGAAGAGTATATATGATAGCCAATGAAACCATAATGTCTAACCACTCTACTTCTCAAAAATAAAGCACAGTCATTGTCTGAATTCATGAGATCCCAAAATAATTTCAAATTTTTCTAATTCCTAAACCACCTTCATCAATAGGGGAGCATACCTTTTTCCAAGACACAGTCACAGTTTTTCTAACATTCAAATCTCCACACCATAAAAAATTTCTCAAGTATTTTTCAAGCTCTTTGATTAAACTCTCAGGCCATGAGTATATTGAAATAGAATAAATCAACATGCTTTGAACCACACTTTTAATTAACTGACATCTACCAACATAAGAGAGTAAAAAGACTTTCCAAGAAGCAAGCTTGATCTTTATCTTATCCACAAGGGGTTGGAAGTAAGAAGCTTTTGGCTTGCCTTTAAAAATAGGAACACCAAGGTAAAGAAAGGGAAGAGTACCTATGTTGAACCCAAGAGAATCAGCTATTGACTGCAGTCTAGTAGAGGTCATAGAACCAACAAAAATAGTTGATTTTTGAGGATTGATAACTTGGCCAGAGATTTCAGCATATCTCGCAAAAAAGTTGGATAAAACTTGAATATTTGAGGAGTTGCCCTTACAAAATAACATCACATCATCTGCATATAGGATATGAGAAGGAATATTGATGCTTCTGGTACCCTTCAGAGTTTTAAGTTGACCATCCATCACAAGTTTAGAGAGACCTCTGCTTAAAACTTCCGCAGCCAGACCAAAAAGGAGAGGTGATAGAGGATCACCTTGTCTCACTCCTCCGGAACAATCAAAGTAGCCTTCCTGCTTACCATTAATAGAGATGGATAATTTGGCTGAGTGAAGAATTGTATGAATCCAATTGCAGAACAAGGGACTAAAGCCAAAAGCCTTCAACACATTTAACAAGAAATTCCAGTCAATGGTGTCAAATGAGGAGGGGGGGGTGGGTTGAATAAGTGGCCCTTTTAAACAATGTCAATTTTAAAAAATTAGTTTAGTTTAAAAGGTACGCGCGGAAACACCACCGGATCGGTAGTCTCTTTGCACCCGATTGATCACTGAAAAAGTAGTATATCCTTAAACGTGTGATGATAAAGAACTAGAAACGATCGTGTGCAAAATATTCGAATTAAACGATTCAATAACACAACCCAAGCAAGTTACACAAATATAGTCGCAATCCAATCTTAATCAAGATATATGTCAATTGAATTTTGGTGCACACGTACAAACACAAAAATTCAATTGATTCAAAATTTAAAGCAATTGCGTAAAATAAAAGATCAAGGAAGAAAGACACAAGCGATTGATTAGGGAGTTCCCTGGATTTCGCGTCGTCCACGCGTTTGTCCGAGTACGTCTCCCCCCAAATAACCAAACGGGTTATTTGAGAGTATATATATCAAAAATGATGAACACACGTGCACAGTTTACAATTGAATCTTATAATCCTATAACGAAACAAAAAGTAAACTATGCGAATAAACCTCGACACACAACGAAACTTCGCCCTCTGATTCCAACGATCCAACCCGTGCCAATCCACACTCGATCGTCCAGCTGAGTCCCTCGTTTCTTGTTGTCGAACCTTCAAGACACGCACGATCTTGAACCCTTGAGAGAAACTAGAACCTTCGTCACACAATTCAACCCGACTACGATTCTGAGTCACCGCGAACCGTATCGAACGTTATCAAACAAAAATGCAATCTCTATTGAATTAATCCCATACTCAAACTTCAATTTGATTGAACTTGATGAATATGATGAACTTGTGATGAATGAAACCTTTGATTCAAATTATCACTCAATTTGCAACCCAAAGCGTTTTCTGAACTTTCTCACTAGTTTCCTCTCCTTTACAAAGACACACCACATTGCTATTTAAAGAGAGAATAGAATTGAGCAAATTTGGGCAAAATTCAACATACGTGTATCGATACAAATGATGGTTTGTATCGATACAAACCCTTTGACAGGCGTTCAAATTGAAAGATTTGACCTATGTATCGATACAAACACGTATGTGTATCAATACATACATCAGGTTCTTGAAATCTTGACTGATATGTATCAAATCATGCAGGCATGATTCGATACATCATGATCTTTCTGGATTTCTGAGAGGCATAGGTGTGTATCGATACATGCAAGCATGATTCGATACACAGGTAACTCTCTGCCTCTGAGAAACCACTTTTGTATCGATACAAGTGATATATGTATCGATACAAATTACACAAAATCAGGCTGAAGTAATTTCAGGACATTTGTATCGATACACATGTTTATGTATCGATACAAAATACCTAAAAACAATTTTTCAAAGTTTTAAAATTAGTTTTTCGCTGTCAAGTCATTTGTAATGTTGCCAAAATATGTTCTACTATATTTTCATGTGTTTTGACAATTATTAAAACATGAGGATGAACTGGTGCACTTACATTTGCTATATCAATCTTGCTAGCAAGATTACCTCCAAAATATTTCTTATGAAGCAAGTTAATGGCTTCTGAAGTCAGACAAATGCAGTCTTTGATTGTTCTTCCTTTGATAAACCCTCTTTGCACTTTAGAAACAATGTTAGGCATGATAAGAGCTAACCTGTCAGCTAACACCTTTGAAATAATCTTAAATTTAAAGTTAGCCTAAGCAATAGGTCTAAAATGTGTAATAATGTCAGCATTAGAGTCTTTGGGAATCAGCACAACTGTATTAGCATTGAAATTGGGCATGATCCAATTAAATTGAAAGAATTCTAGAACAACTTCAAATACATCAGTTTTCGTAATTTCCCAATAGGTTTGAAAGAAAAAAGCTCCAAAGCCATCAGGGCCAGGCGTACCATCCTTGTTCATTGAGAAAACTGCATTCTTTTTCTCCATTAAAGAAGGGAGCATAATGAGCAAATTGTTGGTGTTCTCGTTGATTAGCTTTGGAATTATTACCTCCTCAACTAAACCATTGTCAACTGTGGTATTATTATCTGAAAAAGAGTAGTGAAATGATTCACAACATGACTGGCTATTAACTCAGGCTCTGTGACAATGTTGTTATCAACTCTGATGGAATTTAACTTCTTGTAAGCTTGTTTGATTTAGAGATTCTGTGGAGGAAAGTTGTGTTTCTATCACCTTGACAATGCCATTTAACCCTTGATTTTTGTTGCCAAAAGATCTCCTCTATATTTAATGCTTTCTCCAATGATTCTATAGCCAAAGCCTCTTGTTTCATTAGTGATTCAGTGTATCCATCAATACTGATACAATTTTGGATAACATCCAAGTTTGCAACATCATTTTGAACCGCATTATTTATGTCACCAAAAACATTTTTATTCCAAGTTTTCAATTCACCCTTCAAAATTTTAAGTTTTTGACTTAATTTTTGCATAGGTGAACCGAAAACTTGTGTGCTCCACACTTGAGAAATAAAATTGAAGCACTCACTGTGGTGTGACCACATTTTTAAAAATTCAAAGTTAGAAGCATACATGAGAGCATTGAAATGAATATCAAGCAGTAAAGGAAAGTGGTCGGATTTGTGTTTAGCGAGAGTTGAACATGAGATAGAAGCACAATTATTGATCATAGCTTGGTTACATAATGCTCTATCTAATCTCTTTTCAGTACAATTTCTTCTTGTCTACCATTGATCCAAGTAAATTGGGTGCCTTTAGTTGGAAGATGCAGAAGGTTAATATTATCAGACCAGGCAGCAAACTCATCCATAGGTAACTTAGCAGGGACATGATTGCTTCTAACTTCATGAGAACCCAATGTTGTGTTAAAATCACCAATACAGACCCAAGGCAAAAGTAAACTATTATGAACCATTGTAAGAGAATGCCACAAAAGTCTTCTTTTCACATAATCAGTAGAAGCATAAACTACTGAGAAGCCCACCTCAGTCCCATTATCACTAACAGTGAATGAGATTTGTTGGTCATCCGCATGAATAATAACAGGTTCAATGTGAGAGGAACAAAAACACCAAATATTAGGAAGCAAATCATTTCTTTTATTAACAGCAAATAACTTAAAGTTTAGCCTAGAAAACCAGTGGGAAGGGAAGTTGTTAAAATTCATCCAAGGCTCAGAGATGTAACAAAAGTCAGGCTTATAAGCTTTTAGTAACCTTTTGAGAGCTAAAGAAGAAACCTTATGGAGGCTCAAGATTAGGAACCAATATGTAAGTAAAGTCTTAGGCTGGGTTTTGATGATAACAAACTCACATCACAAAAGAAGAAAGCTTATGGAGGCTCAAGATTAGGAACCAATATGTAAATAAAATCTTAGGCTTTTTAATTAAAATAATTGTAAGTATGGTCCTTATCTTTGATTTATTACTTTTAATAATATTATAACGTAGAATGCTCATAAATCATTTTAAAAATTAATTAAAAATAAATTTCTAAGTTAAGTATAAAAGTCCATATGAAGCGAGCTTTTAAAAATATAAAAAGTTAATTTTTAACAAAAGCTGTCAGCACTTTTTATATCACACCTTCCGTCCAACAGATGTAAAAATTCTGTTGCTGTTTGTATTTTAAAAACAGAAAGTAACGTTTGAATTTTGAAATCAAGACTTTTTAAATCGCATGTCCGTCACACCTGATGTAATAAGTCCTGGACAGAATTTTATTTTTTGAACCATTGTGATTTTTAAGTCACAACTTTTTATGATAAGATTTTTTAAGAGATGCCTTGCTTCATGGACATTTTCTAAAGGCTCTATAAATATGTTTGTGATCATTAGAATTATTACCAACAACTTTCATATTCCAAATTTCTAAGATCAATATATCACTTTTCACATAAACTTTCAAAGATCATTTTTTGTGAAGCCTTAATTACATTTTCATATTCAAAAAGGTTTCTGAGCATTAAAGTTGTATACATTATTAAAGTGATATTGATTTGATAACAACCATACAATATTATTCTTCATTTCTTTTGTTGTAAAATTTCTCACCATTGTTGGTGGTGGAAATTGTTGAGAGAAAGTGTGGTGCTTTCTCTTTGTGTTGTATAAGAATTTCACCATAGGGTTTGGTGAAGATTCTTGTTGTTAAAGATAGTGGGGTTGCTATCTTGTGTTGTATTAGGATTTTGTTAGAGAAGCCTTGGGATAAGGTTGTCTTGTAACAAGAATTCTAATAGTGGAAAATCTCTCACGGGGTGTGAGGGGACTGGATGTACCCTTAGGTTAGAAGGGGAACCAGTATAATTCTCTTGTGTTCTTTCTCTTTCTCTTTCCCTTACTCTCATTATTTTTCTGCATTCTCTTTGAAACCTTCATAATAACTTTTCGGAAAAACTATCAAGAACACTAAACTCCAAAAATTGATTTATAAATCCAAAAATCTAATTCACCGCCTTCTTAGATTGCACTCTTAAACTTACATTTAATAGGTAAATTTTTAAAAGGTTCACAATTCAAACTCCCCTTTCTTGTGAAAAACATTGCTACTTCAATATATCTCTATTATATACATTACGAGATTCCCACGGAGCTTTCTCGTGCATTCTCAATAGAAATTGCTTATGTGGCATTTAATTAGAGCTTCTCTTGCTTATGTGTCATTTAGAATCTCAGAGATTCTATAAAAAAAAAAAGAATATTTCTGAGAGTTTCTAAAAATAAAAAATTTTGAAAAAATATAGTATATAATATTTGACAGAGTTTTCACACAAAAATAATTGGGAGTTTTTTAAAAAATTAAAATATTTGAAAAAGTTTCTACGAAAAAAAAACAAAATAATATAATATTTGAAAGCGTTTTTACAAAAAAAAAATATTATAAAAATTCAATTATTGTAGTCAATGAGATTCGAACAACATACCTTTGTTAGTAATTATAAAATAGTTTTTCTTCAAATTTACTCATTTGAAGTACATGTAAGGTGGAAAATTAGTTTTAATTTGTGTTTGAAATTGTTTATCGAAAATTTATCTTCTAGCCCTCCATGTTTCTTTTATACCCCCCAAAAATTAGATTTTGTACACTTGCAAATAAGTCATCACTCCCTCAAGCGCAGGTTGCCGATGCGTGGCAGTGGCAGCTTGATCCTGCATGTGGCTATTCAATCAACGGTGCTTATCAGCTCATGACGTCCTAACAAACTGTTACTCGGGATGCAGCGGATGATCTTATTTGGCACATGCAGGTCCCTTTGAAGTTATCCATATTCGTCTGGAGACTTTTGAGAGACAGGTTGCCAACAAAAGATAACTTGGTATCTCACGGCATCATTACTCCAGCAGCTCACTTGTGTGTTTTCGGATGTGGCGGTGTTGAATCAACTCGACATTTATTCCTATCTTGCAATATCCTTGGTTCGCTCATGGATTGGTTTCTCGTCAGTGGAGCCACAAACATTGTCCGATCACTTTCTTCAGTTCACCTTTTAATTAGGAGGCCTCCATGCGCGTCGATCTTTTGTTCAACTCATTTATGTGTGTGTGTAGTGTGGAATTAAAGAAATCAGCGCCTATTTCGAAACTTAAAATGTTCCCTAGCACAACTATTGGACAAAGTGAAACTATACTCTTATCGATAGATGAAGACTTTGAACATTTCACTAGTTACAAACTATCATAGTTGGTGGTCCAACCGTTTTACTTGTTTGGACATCGTTTAACTTGGACATTAAAGTATTCCGGTTTGTAAATATTGCAAGAAAATTACCACCGGAACACTTTGAACCGGTTTGTAAAAATTGCAAAAAAATTACCACCGAAACACTTTGACATTAATCTGTTACCGGAACACTTTGAACCGGTTTGTAAAAATTGCAAAAAAAATTACCACCAGAACACTTTGACATTAATGTGTTACCGGAACACTTGAACCCAATTTTCACTACCAGTTTCTTCATTTTTAGATGAGTTGAGATTGTTTTCAACCACCCAAATGAGTGATTGATTAGAAGGTTCTAAACCATAAGCAATTTCTTTGATCTGTTTCATTGATAAACGAGTTACTCTCCTAAAACTTAAGTAAAGAATTGAACTGAGTTTCATAGAATTCAACCAATTCAAACAACTTTGTTCATCTATAGTGGGTTGCTTTCCTCTCTCTTTCTTATCTTCTAAGCTTCTGTTGCAAAGTGAAAACGGTCCTACAATCCATGCTTCTTTCCCAATTCATTTCTTGTGTAATCAGCATAAGCTAGTTCCAAATCATAGAAATTATTGATAACAGTTCCGAAGCATTTTCCTTCTAATTTCTTCATTCTATCAGCAAACTGATTAGTCTGAATTGGGTTTCTCATAAAAATCGGAACCTGAGACCTTGTTATCTGGATGCTATCCGAAAGACCAGGGACAACAAAAGGCGCTGAGTCTAAACTCGGATTCTCAAGCACAACATGTTTTCTCATGTTTTAAATGTAGGGGGTAAAGTGTTATGGTAAAATATGAAGGACAATTATTACTGAAAAATAATATACCGGAACTGTTTTGGTAAAATTAACAAACAGAAAAATTAAAGTGTTTATCGAAACACTGTGTTTGAGGAGTGTACTGTTTTTCAAAGAGTTTACCGAAAAAGTGATAAAATGACAAAGTAAAAAAAATACGAATAAAATATACCATAGTAAAAAAGGGTAAAATGAGTATATTTTAAAATATGTAGGGGTAAAAGGTTAAATGTAGGGGTAGAAAAAAAATTCTTCCAAAATCACCTTTAACCCAATTACATCCAATAAGCCCATTACATATCAAAAACCCATTACAATATTAGAAACCTACAAACATATTATCTTACAATTCTAACTTTTATTTTAGTCACGGCATAAATATATAGTTTTTTATTTTAGTTCACACAAAAGATAAAATGACAAATTTTTTTGGTTATTTAGTTTTTTTTTGGATAAAAAGAGGACTGTAGTCCAAAAAGACTAAAACTTGGTAAAAAAAAAAAATGACTAAAAAAGTTATTTTGACAACCAATTTCAAAATAAACGAATTTTGTGGAGATAAAACAAAACGTTAAGAATTTAGTAAGAAAAAAAAACCATTAAGAATTAAAAACAAATTACGGTATATTTGCAAAGACCCTGAAAAAAAAATTATGGGATTAAAAGCAAAAAAAAATAAAAAAATTTGTTGGCATTAACATTGTATTTATCTTTTATTTGTATCAAATTTTGATTTCATCCCTATAATATTAGATTTTCAAAATTTCATCCCCCATTCAACTTTATTATTGAAATTTGATGACGTGGCAAGGTGACATAGATTTAAAATAGAATTGATTTAAAAAACAAGTTTATTATTATTACAATTATTTCATTTATTTTTAATTAAAATAAAAATAAATGAAAAGCTTAAATCTAGTATAAAATATTTATAATCCGTTTTGTTTTTTTAAATCAGCAAAATATATTAACCATAACCAAGGTATAAGCAATACCATGGGGGAAAGCACAAACAGAATTACAAAAAGAAAAACACAAGGTGCATAAACACACCAGCCCGAAAACAGTAACAAACAAACTAGAGGAAACGGAAAAAAAAAACTCCAACCCCCACACACATTAGCCACTACCAAAACACTAACAGCAGACTAACACACAGAGGAAAAAAAGCAGCAAAGACAACCTCCCCACTGACACACTAACCAACCCTAACTCCAATGATCGTTACCTATTAAAACACGATCCGGGATCCCACGTCCATTCGTAATAAAGGCAAGGGAGAATATTCAGTCTATCCACACTCCATTTCCATGAAGGACTTTTACTTCCTCGACTATCACCAAAGGCTCCTCGATACATTATTGAAAATTTTATTGTTACGAGCACTCCAAATCGCCATATGCCACACCAACATAAAACCTTTTCTAGATTTCATCGACTGGGCAACCCCACAAAAATAGTCAAAAAGGTTGAAAAGATTTGACGTCATCACAATCACCACCCCAAGCCACTTGAATATTTTATACCACGCCTTCATAGCCATTTTACAATGAAGAAATAAGTGATTAGCCGATTCCGTTAAAACACCACACCAAACACAATTGCCTCCACTACCATGTTGAATTGCCCCTCTTAAGAGAAGATTATCCTTTGTCGGAATTCGATTATAAAGAAGTTGCCAAGAGAAGGAAACCACCTTAGAAGGGGCCGGACTCTTCCAAATATTGTTAAAAATCTTCAACTCCCAATTATTGAGATTTGGACCCTCAACAATCTTCCTTGAAATTGAGTCAAAAGCTGATTTAACCGAGAAAGAACCTTCCGGCTCTAAAAACCACCACCACTTGTTAATCTCGTTAGAAAGTCTCACCGAAACTAGAGACTCCACAAGTTGAGTAACATTATCCTCCTCCCATTGTAAAAGGGGGCGTCTCCAATGAAAATTACACGAACGAGACTCACCCTCCATCGCCACCAACATCTCACTAATATATGCACTCTTATGTAAAGCTAAAGAAAATAATCGAGGAAACTTTATACACAACGACATATCCCAAATCCACTTATCAATCCAAAACCGAGTTAGCGCCCCATTACCAAGCCTCCGGATCACAACCCCCTCAAACCAATTCTGAGATGCAATTCCAACATCAAGGGCACGAATGTCTTTCCACCATAATGAAGTCAAATTAGAATTAGAATTGGAGCCACTTGACCAAAATATAATCACTATATTTAGCCACCAAAACATCCTTCCAAAGAGCCACATCCTCCCTTTGCAAGAGTCTCAATCTCCATTTCATTAGGAGACTAAGATTCATCGCTTTTAGATCTCTAACACCAGTCCCTCCATTTTTCTTTTCTTGACACACCACCCTCCACTTAATCCAACTAAGCTTCCTCCCACCATTGACCCCATCCCAAAGGAACTCTCGTTGAATACGGATCGCCTTCTTAATTACTTGCACCGACATTTTCAACAAAGACAAATAGAACACCGAGATAGAGTTCAACACCGAATTAATAAGCACAACTCTACCTCCATGACTTATATGTCTATTCCCCCAAGAATTCAACTTCTTACGAATCTTGTCCACTAAAGGATCCCAAGTCAACAATCTCCTAGGATTAGCTCCCACTGGAAGATCAAGGTACTTAAACGGGATACCACCTCGAATACAATTTAGAAATACACAAGCCATCTCCAAAAACTTATAATCCGTTGAATAACATCTTCATCCACTTTGCTTTGAAATTCACTCACATCTTGGTTTTCTATATGAGAGAAAAATAGCAAGTTAGTTTAAAAACAAAATCAAATTTTTGAGTCTCGAACTATTTTTAAATTGATTTAGCTCATTTTCAACACTACTCGCCGTATATCATATTTTTCTCTCATTTTTACTTTCATTATCTTAAAGTAATGTTTGAGCTTGTATTATTATTGAAGACGGAAAACTCAAATAGTAGGGAGCAGATGTTTTATTTTTCACGTCACAACCTCATATTTGAATCCGGCTCCGTTAGTGCAATTTCCTTTATGGTAAAAGAATCATCTTAATTGAAAAAAAAATACAGTATATCATTCTATAATTAACAGTTTATTTTTATGTTGTTGTTGCTAGATGCAAGTTTCGAACGAGGAACCTCTTGGTTAAAGATCTTCAACCAGTTTATTTTTATTAAACGTTATCTATGATCCGTTTAAATTAAATTATTTTGAGTCTATGTAAAATGGTATGTGCAAATATATAAGCATCAAGCCACATTTGGATAACCAATTTATACAAATACTTATAGCATTAGAGTTTATAGCACAAGAGCTTACATTATAAGTTCTTATACTGAATACAATTTTTACATTTGGATATTTACATTAAAGGTATTTACATAAATTGAAGTGTAAATAATTAATTATAAGTTTAAAATCGACTCAAAAAGATAAATTTTAGAAAAAAGATAAGTGAAATATTTTTAACAAGATAAATGTAAAGAAGAAAAAGATAATTGTTTTAAAAAAGAAGATAAACTCAATGACCGACTAAAAATATGCTAAGATTGCATAAAATGTAGCATGTGGAAATCGAAGTGGGATTCATAAGCTATATGTTAAGCCTAACGATAAGCATATGATCATGAGAACATACTAAAATAATAGCTTACGAATTTTTTTTTTTTTTTTTGACTAAAGCTTACGAATTTTTGACAAACACATTTTATTAATTTACCCAAACACTAATATAGCAACTTATATCAATAGATAAACTCATATAAATCTAAAATAAGTCAATTCAAAAGAGACTTAATGTATTATTTATTAGTTTGTCAATGTAGTTTATGAAAATACAATTTTCACTAGTGAGAACTTATAAATTAACATAAAAACTTACTTATTTACATAAATATTTTGTTAAAATATTTTATAAAATACAATTTTCATTAGTAAAAATTCATAATTAATATAATCTATAAGAAAGAGAAACTTATTTATCTATCTAAACTACTTTTCATAATATAAAAAAATAAACTAATACAAACAAGCCGCATTCACTTTGCTATCTACTATACATTTATCATCATAAGTTAATTGATCTTCTGGGCTATTTGGTTTTTATCTAATACAGCAGAAGCAGCATATCATATTTTGAAAATAAAAAAATATCAATGATCTAATGATCTTAGATTGGCCAGTTTACTAAAGAATAAATATGTAAACCACGTCTCTTATAACAACAAGTCGTTGTAGTATAGTGGTAAGTATTCCCGCCTGTCACGCGGGTGACCCGGGTTCGATCCCCGGCAACGGCGTTTTTGAAATCTTTTGTTTTTTTTAATTTTTTTTTTATGTTACTCACTCATTCAAAAAATCCGGAGTCAACAATAAGCTTCTATACATTCGAAATTTCACATTCCATTGACTCGCACCCTCACTCAGTACTGAGTCACCATGTTTCAACCACCGAGTAGTAGCAACAACCAGGTCAGTTTATTTATGCATTTTTTCTCTATTCTCGTCTCTTGCTTCATTCACATCACATGAATGTTTCAATAACCATAGTCTTTCAAATTTACTGTCAATTTTTCTTCGTTAATTTTTTTTTTTGTTCAAAATCTCATGTTTTCGATAATATAGGGTTTGAAAGGGCTTAATTAATTTAGGGTATGTATATTGCTGTTCCTCCTGTATGCTAATAAAATGAGAAAAATTAGTTTCCGTCATATATATTTTGCTTGTTAGTGATTTTGGAAAATGTAGATTTCGCATTGGAGTTGCTATGTGATTTTGCATGTTAGTTAGAGTGTGAGACTGAGGGCTATTTTATGATATAGATTTCCTTTGCAGTGTTGCCATAGAAATTTTACGAGTGTTAGGTCTAACAGAAGGGGCTAAAATCGCGGAAACAAGTATCATATTGTTATTGTTAGGTTTTTTCTAGTTACACTTGAAAAATATATCCGGTTACAATCGGATTTATTTAAAAACTACTCCCTCCGATCTTTTTTATAAGAAACAACTCGTCTCCTAGATTCATTAAATAACCAATGTATTTGGTCAGTGAACCTAAAAAGCCAACTGTTTCTTATAAAAATGACTGGAGGTAGTAATTATAACACCAATATTGCCCTTGTTTCTTAAAACCATTTTTTAATCTTACACTCTTTTGATGCATGGTTTCGAACTGAGTTTCTCTAGGTTGTAGAGTGAGCTCTCAACCAAGTGACCTCTTGGGAGATGCAAAATCTTTCACTCTAAATCAACACTTATTTCACAAATATCCATGAATATGTGACTAAACTTGAAGGATTAAAAATTGAATCACTTGTTCAATTAACAATCAATTGAATAGATAAAGGGAATTTCTACATTTTCAATAGATTATGCATTTTATTTTTCTTTTCATGTGTCTGCGAATTGAACCGAATTCACGTATGGCACTAGGCAATTTGAGTTTGCATAACACCCAAAATCTTAGATACATTAACCTTGTGAAATAAGTTAACTTTTGTAATTTTGTTTATTTCTTCTTATGCAACTGTGAATTGAACCGAATTCACATATGACACTATGAAATTTGAGTTCGAGTAACACTCAAAATCTCAGATACATTAACCTTGTGAAATAAGTTAACTTTTGTTTTTTCTTCTTATGTGTCTGCGAATTGAACTGAATTAACGTATTGACACTCTGCAATTTGACTTCGCTTAACACCCAAAGTCTGCGATATAATATACTAGAAAAAAAATCTTATTGTTATTGTTATTGATATAATCTGCTACCTAAAATGCATACAACTGAGTCTAAGAAATAGTAAAATGAAGGATTAAGTGAATAATAAATTTAGACACACACCAATACACACATCAATAGCATGATTCTATGAGTTTAAACATCCAAATCCCTCTTTAGTTAAAGACTGGATAATTCTCATTCGTTTCGTTTGGTAAGCTTTTTGGAAAACCTACCTGCTGAAGTAGTATAGTACCTAGTAATTATTTATTTTTTCATGTGACCAAGCATTATCTGTATTTATTTTGTGAGTGGATAAATTCTTCGTGTGCAGCATTTGGTTCATACAAAAGCATTGTCTGTCCAAGGTACTTCGGCATTGGTGCCAGTGGATTTGGAGGAAAACTCCATGGACACAAAGGACAATGTGAAAAACGAAGAATTTACAAAAGCGGAAATCTTCATCCGGCAGTCCCAGGTTGCTTATATTTTATGTTGTTTTTATAAACAGAAAATGTTGCTTCTGTGCACTGTGTTTGTGTGTGTATAATATATAGACATACTGTTTTGTTAAGTTTCTGGATTTCAAATGTGTAATGACGATTTGCACAATATTAACTACGCCTAAATAATATTTGTAGAATCTACAAGATGATCTACATATGCTTGGGATGAAAATTAAGCAGCATGAGGACAGAGTGACACTTTTGAACACTGAAAAAATCAAATTAAACAACTCCATTCTTCATTTACAAGGTAAATTTGTTTGTACTTTTTAAGGTCACTTTTCTTATTTGTTTGGCAAGTGGATTAGAAGCTACTTATCATGAAAAGTATTAACAGTAAACTGCATTCAGGCCCGTCCCTGATATTTAGAGTGCTTTGCATAAACTAAAATAATGATATCCTAGTATAATCTCACCAATTATTTGAATATTACTCTTCAAAGAGTAGAGAACGGCTAAACCTATTTTTTTGTTTCTAGGGCTCTGTTTAAGAATGTAATTGAGATTTGAGAGTGATGATATAATGTATTGTGTATTAGTCCTAGTATAAAAAAGGTGCTCAACAACACTTTGTGAACCTTGAATTTTGGGCTTAAAATTTAGGGAAAAAAATTGAATCTCTTAAACTTCTACATATTAATTTATGAGTTTAAAGGACATACACTGTCGGTGTAAATTTGGTTTACACTGATATGCTATGAGAGTCCACTATTCTTCCACGTCATCCTGCTCCTTTAAGTGTATTTTCAAATTGTTTGTATGAAGTGGCAAAGTGGCGAGTTATTATTGACGGCCATTATAAACAAATTTAGACCGACAGTGCAGGTCTTTAAACTTTAAATTTCGTAACTATATATTTTTTCATCATAAATTTTTATTTTGCTGCCCCTAAAAAAATTGCACACTCTAAACATGCTTAGGGCCGCCATTGAGTGCATTCACCGAATCAATCATTGGTTTAAGCTTTTTCTGATTCTGAAGGTGTAGATCACCCATCAACAAGAGACGTGGACAATTCTCACAAGACCAGGCCAATCCTCACCCCATGAGTTAGCTTTGGAGGTTGAGATTGGCCGACCCCAAAATCAAAGATGGGGCATTGTTAATAATATGTTTCGATTCGATATGTATAGACTGAAAATTGAAGTGCGTGTCTCAAGTGTAACTCTTCACTATTAGGATGCAATAAACATCAAATTGTCACTCTTCAATTTTATTTTAAATGAAATGATCTTTTGTTCATTTTTTCTGTAATAGTTCTCTATCAACAAAAGTAGGTGTCATTTATGCTTTTCCTTATTCATAGTTGCTATTGGGAAATCTAAGTCTCCAAGTACAACCAAGATTGGTAATGCTGACGATCACCGCATTACAACTGAGGAGGAGGTAAATAAACAGATTTTGCAGCATGAAAAATCCGGTGCTGGTATTTTGTGCCAGGTGAAGACTCGTCATGAAGAACAGGCTTCTGTTCTTGCACTAGCAAAGGATGTTGTAGGTATTGTTGCTATGCTGGGAAAAGTTGAGGATTCCAATCTTAGCAGGTGCTTTTTTGCATATATGTTTTCTTTTTGGCTTGCGAAATCATGCACTCGTTTCAATCTTGTAATAGCTTTTTTGTTTCCTTGGTCTCTGTCACATTATTATTAAGCAAGATAAAAGATGATTTATTTTTTTTTGCTTCCTTAATATCTATGAAATGTAATCATACATGCAGATAGTTTCACTCTACTCATTTGGAATGCAGACTTTTCTCAGAGTATCTAGGAGTGGAGACTATGCTGGCAATTGTTTGTAGGACATATGAAGGAGTCAAAGCTCTTGAAATGTATGATACTGAAGGCTGCATAAATAAAAGTGTTGGTCTTCATGGGCTTGGTGCCACTATTGGAAAGCCATTGGATGGTCGGTTTCTAGTGATATGTCTTGAATCTCTAAGGTACGACTACAAGAATCTGGTTTTTGTCTATTATTTGTGGTTTGGATAAATTAGCGGTTTTAAAAGCTTTTTTCCTGTTTTGTTTTAGGCCTTATGCTGGTAAACATGTGATTGATGACTCACAACGGAAGTTGGACATTTTAAACCCAAGATTGCCCAACGGGGAGTGTCCGGATGGATTTATTGGATTTGCCGTGAATATGATTAATATAGACAGCTTTAACCTATTTTGTGTGACACCGAGTGGTCATGGCCTCAGAGAAACGCTGTTTTATAATCTATTTTCTCGTCTACAAGTATATAAGACAAGGGCTGAAATGATACAAGCACTTCCTTGTATAAGTGATGGAGCTCTTTCTTTGGATGGAGGAATGGTTAGGAGTTGTGGTGTATTTTCCTTGGGCAATAGGTATGAATATGAAAAGCTGATTTATTTATAAATTATGCATTTACTCATTTTCAGTATATTCTGAAAATTACGACAGGCTGAACACTATAGCATCCTGGGAATGGAAATAACATCAGTGTTTCCATTTCCACAAAAAAGAAGAATAGATTAATGGGAGAGAATAATCTTTCTTAAAACTGTATCCTGTAGAAAACTTTTCCTTAATCTCTCAAGAGGTAGTTTTTCTAGATTAGCTGCAGTTTACTGGATAACCCAAAAAAAAAAAGGGATCTGACAATACCAATTATTTCAATCTTTTACAACTATAACTTGTATAGCGACTTGTATAATGTGAACTATGTAAGTCTGATATGTTTTACAACATGGAACCTCGATGAATAATCATTGAAACTTGTGATATTAAGAGTTTGTAGGTTCTTGAATTGATATATTTTTATATATCGTGTTTACTGATGAACTGTTGTACATTTTTCAAATTTGTTTAAAAATTCATTAAAAAAATATAAGCTGCATTTTAGAAATATCAAATTGCTTTTTGTTGTAATTTATTTCCAGAAGAGTACAATCATCAAATATGTGAACTGAAAAAAAAACTGTTGGGGCCTGCAGGGAAGATATTAATGTGAGATTCCCCAGACCAGAAAGATCAGCGGGGCTTGATGAGCACTTTGAAATTGAGAGGCAAATGGAGGACGTCCAATCGAAGATGAAAAAACTTTTGGGCGAATTTGAAAGGGAAAAGGCGATGTTGGACATAGCAAAGTACAATTTCAATCAAAAGAAGATCGATTTTCTTAAATTTTTGGCTTCAAGTTCATCATATGCAACTCAGGTAATCTTTAACCAACAATTGAATTTCTGACCTATGCATGCTTATTACATTACCCAATTACAAGCTTATGAAAATATCTAGTTCACATAGTTGTTTCATTTGAGTGGAGCTTTCCAGTAAGATTGCTTCAGATTGTGATATAATGACACTATCACCACCATTGCTAAATGATTGATTAAAGATTTCGCTAGATTTTCTTTTTGAATTGCGGTTTTGCTAAATGATTGATTAAAGGTTTCCTGTATGTCTTGAATTGTGATATGATTCACCATTGCTAAGTTTTTCTTTAATCTAATGACACTATCAGGTTCAGACTGCTCCTTACGTACCCCGTTGATGAAATTAAGCTTGCTGACAAAGTTATGAAGAACATAGCCTGTGGGCAGTGGCTAACAACTTGTTTTTGATATTGAGCATATAGCTGATATCCATTTTTGTAGAGTAGCTCTGGAAGAAGAATGTTCTCATTCTGATGAAGGTAAATTTTGGTTAAAAAAACGGAAGCACGTTGTTTTTTAAAGTTAGATTCTTTTCTTAAGTTTAGGCTTCTATGTTCTTCAAGACACTGGTATGAGCTTTTACCCTTTGCATACAAAACACAGTGGGTAGGACAACCGTTTTCTTGGTTCCTTGTACATGAATTAGCTCATTATAGTTTAATAAAGTCTGAATCATTTGAAATGGGGTAAAAAAAACTTTAGCAATAGCATTGATTTGATAAAAATAGATGAGTTTAATTTACCAAAGACAGTGGAGGATAAAAAAAATTTGCTTAATTTTTCTGTACTCATAGTAAAATAGTAAAATGATCATGATAATTTGGAGTTTGGTAAGGAGATAAATAAAGTATAGGATAATTCTATGAAAGATGAACTCAAAATACAAGTATTAGTTAATTTTAAACATTTTATCATTTATTTTTAAATAATAAAACACCATATTTGCAATATGTTATATGTATATGTTTATTGATTATTGATATTTATAGTTGAAATACTATGTTTTTAGTCTTTGTAAAAAATTCTCATATTAACTCTAATTCTTGCAATTTTTGTAAATCCTCTAGAATTTGGTGAGTTTTATGAAAATTTTCATATATTTTGGTATTTGAAATCAACAAATGGAAGATTAAACCTTAATGGAGTTTTTTTTTTTTTCTAAAATTAAAATTAAGAAAAAATGTCTTGTAAATGCAGTTTGGATGGTATAATAAGTTATGGAAACATTTAATATGTTAAGAGTGTGGTCAATCAAACTCACAATACTTTTTTTTTTAATCTTCTCTCCACTCAATGTGTGTAAGTTTGGTCGCTATAGATTCTTCCACACTTTTTTTTGTAAGAATTTTATATGAGCTAAACTACTCTTTTGACAAAGAAAAACTTGAATGCAAAACTTGGTTACATACACTATGGATCACATCAACAACTTATCTACATCCAACTATGACATTTGTATTGTATTGTATCTACTCAAGTATTGTTGAAAACAAGATCGCTCCTCCTTCTCCCAAGTTAGTTGAGAGATATTCCAAACATAGTATTTCAATTCTTACGGTGTGCACTAACCATCAATAGATTGATAAAGTGCCAAGAAGCTTTATCTCCATTAACAAATATAGGTAGACATTGAGGACATACGTGATCGACAAAGAAAGACTTTTGCAAGTTATAGAACATTCCTCTTTTTGGTGGTCTTTTCTTCAAGTAGTTATACAGATTATTATTTTTTATAACAAAAGTTTACTAATGAAAATGACTTTTCGAAAGATTTAAAATACTTTTACAAATTCCTCTACTTTAGGAATCATTCAGTGAACCTTTTCTGTTCTTTCATTTTCTCATCATATATAAGAGGATAATCTTAAATTTGAACTCCAACCATTGTATATTGCAATATAAGTCATAAGTAATTTTGTAAGGGTAACTTAATTGATAGCTACTACGAATCTAGTTATTAAACTATTGATTTAATTTAATATTTGATCTCTTGTGTTTATTTTAGATTTCAACTTGGTCCCTTGTGTTTTAAAAGTTTTAATTTGGTCTCTTATGTTTTCAATGTTTGCATAAGTTGTTTATTTCTGTCAGTTTTGATATTTTAATCATTTCAATTGGGCATGTGTCCAGGTGTCTGCATGTCTGTCCACGTAGGCAAATCGTCTGCCACATGTGATAAAACTGACGGAAATGACCAAATTGAAACCTATAATAAACATAATATATTAAATTGAAACTTTTAAAATATAAGAGATCAAGTTAAAACCTAAAATAAATATAAAGAACTAAATATTAAATCTGCCATAAACTAATCGGGAAAAAAATTAGTTTAATACACATTTAAATAGATTAACGAGCTGTCAGGTCAGTGAAATTTATTTATTTATTTATTTATTTTCTAATCCTTTAAAATGTAAGTAAATTAAGCATTTCAAGATTGTCAAACTGATTAAACTTTAAAATAAGTCTTTTGTAGTGCTATATAATATTTTTCCTTTCTTGTATCATAACATCCTAATTTTCAAGGAAAATGGGCTTTTGATAAGGCTGAGAAATAAATAAATATTATTTCCTATCAATTAACATTTATAGATATATGTGAATAATTCAATTGATTTGAGGTAAGAATTTTAAAAGAAATTAGAAGTTTTGAGTTCAACTCCGAATAAGATGAAGGAGAAAAATAAATAAATAAACTTTAATACGCCAAAGGAAAAGTAGATTTAGTTGTGATTTTGATCCTTTTATTTTTACTATTTTATATAATTGGTTCTCCAATTTTAAATTTTAACAGTTTTAGTCTCTTCACAAAATAATTTGTCTAAATTATTGTGATATGAGATGTATTAGATTAAGTTTATCAATGAATTTATTTACAATTTTATTGATGGTATATTCTCATCATCAGATCATATATTATCTAATTTAAAACATATAACTTTAGTGCTTTTAGACAAAATATTTGATGGAGCGACCAAAACTGTCAAATTTTAAAGGTTTAATTACTCATTTGGTCTCTTATCTTTAACTTAGTTCTCAATTTGGTCCATTATCTTGTAAAAGTCTCAATTTGGTCTATTATCTTTTAAAAGTCTCAATTTGGTCTCTTATCTTTTCTGCAAGTCTCAGTTTGGTCCCTTATCTTTTCTGCAGTTCTCAATTTGGTCCCTTGTCTTTTAAAATTTTGGACACGTGGCACACTTGGACAAATGACACGTGTCCAAATTTAATGGTAATTGATGGATAATTTCGCAAGTGTACGAATATCGCAAGTAATAATAAAATCGATCCCACAAGGATTGAGATTATTCAACAATGGCTAATTGGCTTAACTAGTAAATGTAAAATTAAAGACATTAAAAAGGGGGGAGTTTGCATACAAATTGTTGTTTAAAACTAATATAGGAATTTTATCAAACGGTTGGCGGACGATTGAATCTCTTTGGTTCATCTCATAGTAATGTGTTTGGTGAATCATATTCTATACTCATTAATTACTCAACTAGTTTCATAGATTGAATCAATAAAATGATTAATCCCAATCTCTTGGATACTAATCCTCTCACTTAATCACAATTCTCCAATCTCTTGAATGAATTTGTGTTTAAGTGAGGTTTTCACAAACATTGATTCCTTAATCACAATTAATAATCCTAAATCTCTAAAGTGATTATCAATTGTTCAATTATTCCTAGGTCTATAGCTAATTTCCATTCTCATGATAAATCAACTATCAAATTCATCACACAATTTCGTCAAATTACATGAAGCATTAAGTGCAAAGAATAATCAATAGAAACTAGATCATAATCATTCATATAGAATCAAGTTCACATGGTTCAAACAAATTACATTGAGAATTCCCTAAAGATTCAATCTAAGGATCTAGCAAATCATGGTGAAAAGAGAAATTACATGGAAAAGAAGAGAAGATTTCATCATCACAAGAGGTTTTGGAATGTTTCCACCCTTTGTTTCTTGCTTGAATCCACTTCCTTTGAGCTCCAATGACCTTTTCTTGCTTCCAATTTCGTAACCCCCTTCCAATGGGTCAAGTTTTCCTCTTATAGTGTCAAAAATGGGTCAAAACTGAGTCCCAATCTGCCAGTTTCGCCTCCCTGCTCGCTTGGGCGAAATTTCCCCACAGCACAGTTCGCCTACGCTAACTCTGGTTCGCCTGCGCTAACTCTGGGTTCGCCTGCGCTAAGTTGGCAGAATGCTCACTAAGAGACAAAAAATCAGCATTTTCAACATTTCTTCATTTCCAAGCTACCTTTCATTCTAAGTCTTTTGCACATCAAATATGATCAAAACCACTTGAAAACACCTCTAAAACACCATTGAAATGATCTTAAAATGTAGAAATGACAAGAGTCACCAGTAATAGTGAAAAATTTGACGGGAGGGACCAAATTGAGAACTTCAGAAAAAAAAAATAAGGGACCAAATTGAGACTTTTAAAAGATAAGGGATCAAATTAAGAACTAAATTAAAGATAAGGGACCAAATTAGTAATTAAGCCAATTTTAAAATATGGAACTAATTTTTCAAAATAGTGAAAAATAGAGGATTAAAACTACAATTAGTGGGATTATTCTGTACCTATGACTACATTATTAGGGTTAGCCTCCACCGTTCTCTCTTTTCATTCTTCCATCTAAGGGATGGTTTTTGGCCTGAAATCACCCCTTAACATAGTTTTTTTCCTCTCTTTTAATTTAACTAAATGGTCATCCACGTATATTTGCTTTTTCTTTTTGATTTTTAAGTTTTCGTCATTTAAGTGTGCGTTGTGTTTGTTTGTCCTTGTGAGGCGTTGTGTTTCTTCGTTGTCTTGTGCGACGTTGTTGTTTGCAAATTCACCTTTTTACTTTTTAACAATCTTGAATTTGTAATGATCTATATATTTTTTCAATTTAAATGAATGAATATTATTTTAGTAAAAAAAGAAAAGTAAAATTAAAGTAACAAAAAATATTGTTCACCGATTTTAACACTACTAACACAAATGTCAAAATTATTAGGTCACACGTCATAACTGAGATTCAAACTTCGAAGAAGTTTACTTTATATAGTGCAATACAGACCAAATACATCTATTATTTAATGAATTTAAAAAGTGCACTTTTGTTTATATTTGTGGCCGGAGAGAGTAATGTGTAGAGATGACAATGAGTAGGGTATGGGTAGGGTACTATATATAGTCCCCATCCCCATACCCGCATAGATGATAATTTTTGTCCCCGTGCCCATACCCTATGGGTACCTAATTACCCATATTCGTACCCGTAACCCGCGTTTTTGCTAAAGATAAATTCATTAAGTATAAAATATTATATTATTTCAATATAATTTTAAAAAATCAAATTTTTTAATGTTGACTCATGAAAATTATAAACAAAATTATTAGTAATATCATGCTAAAGTTCATTTTTTTGTTGACGTATCTATTATATTTTAAATCAACATTTTTCATTAAAAATGTGTAATAGTATAATAAGGTTGTATTTTTAAAAATTAATTTACATATATTATTATATAATAATATAATTAAAATAAATAAATATATACTATGTGGGTATGAGGTGGGTATTAAGATACTCGTACTCGCACTCATACCCGCTCAATTTTGTAGGTAATTACTCATACACATGTTCATATTTAAAATGTGGATTTTTACCCTACCCGTTGTAGGTAATTTGTGTGGATATTCATTGGGTATGAGTGAAATTGCCATCCCTATCGTTTTCAATTTTGGATGCGTTTGTTTTAGTTTTAAAAAAATAGATTTTTTCCTTGTATTTTTTAAAATAGATTTTGTAAAACTGTTTTTAAAAATATTACAAGTTTTTTTATATTCATTTTTTCTAAATTAAAACACTAATTTTGACATCATATAGCATAAACATACATTATTGAAGAACAAAACATAGTCAAAATCACAATTTTTTGAAAAAGTTGTATTTCAAAAATGATTTTTATGAAAATCTATTTAAAATAAGGGATTTTTTTTGAAATTTTGATATCTAAATTTTTTTTAAGAAAATGATGAAATGTCTAAAATGACATTTTAAGAATAATTATTCAAACCAACTTTTTATTTGAACTTTTTATAAAAAAAAATTTTAAAATTTTTTTACACAAAATTATATAACACTATAAAATCTATTTAAAACAAAAACAAACGGACGCCTTGTCTATCTAAAAAGGAAAATGCTATTTAGCAAGAACTTTTTGATGCAAGAAAGAGAAGAATAAATCCTCACCCTTGATTATATCCATAACCACCCATGTTTTCCACTAAAAAAGAAGATTAAATGACATCATCCTTTAAGATTTTGCCATGTGTTAATTCTTGCATTTCTTATGTAAAAATTTCATGCTAAATAGCAATGCTCATCTAAAAAATTCATTTTTGATGGAGTAGTATATTGTGGTTGTGGTAGATTACTAAAAAAGATCATAGGCGGTTTATTAGTGGCGTGGCGTTATACTTTCGACATCAACCACCGTAAAATAAAAAAAATACGATAATAGATAACAAAAAAAAAAAACCTTAAAATGTGTTTCATCTCTTCCCGCAAACTCGATTCTCTCAATAAGACAACAACACCTTTCTTCCTCAAGACACAATTTGCATTCCAATTCCATTCATCCACACACAACACAACATCATCATCATCTTAGATTTATTCACTTACCCACGAATCAATGTTCTATTCTCTCTCTTCAATTCTCTAAAAAAAAATAAAAACAATAAAAAAATCCAATCTTTTTCCTTAAATTTTTCAACCCATCAATCAAATCAAGTAATCAACCTTGTTTCCATGGCTGCTACTGCTGCTTTTCGATCCAAACCTTCAAATTACAAAGAAAAAGCAACTCTTGCTTTATCCCAGTTAAGATATTTCGCTTTCAATTATACACATGCTGGTTCTTCTGGTAATTCTCACTCTCCACCACGTTCACCGTTAATCAATACCCCTTATCATTTCACTTCCTTCAAACCCCTTTCTCTCCGTGGTGATTTCACTCAAAACAATCAAAAGGGTACTAGTAGTAGAACTGGTTCAACAACCCTTTTACAACAAGACCCTAATAATGAAAACCCTAATCTTGTTCCTTATGATAGAACAGCTTATAGGGTTCTTGTTTCTTCCTTTGGGGATCCTCCTGAAGTTTGGTCTGGTGGTGGAATTGTTGTTCGTCCAGGGAATTCTGGTTTTGATGTTTCTGGTGGTGGTGGTGGTGGTGGTGGTGGAGGAGGAGGTGGTACTGCTAGCTCCGGCGGTGGCGATTCGGGGAATTCGAAAGAGGGGTGTTGGGGTGGGTCTAATTTGGGAGGTAGTTTTCCTACTCCAAAGGAAATTTGTAAAGGGCTTGATAAATTTGTAATTGGACAGGAGAGGGCTAAGAAGGTGTGTGTGTTTGTGTTTGGTTGACTTTTTTTCCTCAATGATTTTCTGTGATTGATTGTTGATGAAGGTTTTTGTTAATGTTACTATCTCAAAATTGTATTTGTAGGTGCTTTCTGTGGCAGTTTATAATCACTATAAGAGAATATCTCATGAAAAGTCCACGTGGTTGGTATATTACTTCAGCATGTTATTATCTTTTCTTTACTTTGATGTACATGTATAGTATACACACCTTTTCTTGTTGTTTGTTGCTAATGTGAAGTGATTGTCTTTTTTATGTTCTTACTATTTGGAATGTTAGGCCTGCAGGAGATTTAAGTAATGATGTTAAAGCTGATGTTGTTAATGATGATGATGAAGAAGTTGAACTTGAGAAAAGTAATATCCTTTTAATGGGGCCAACAGGATCAGGTAAACTGGTTTTTACCTTCTTCACTCTCGAGTGTATTATGTACTTGCGATTCTTTGTTGTTATTTTTCAGTATTGTAAATGTTAATGTGTGATGCTTTGTTCTTTGGATCACAATTGCATTTTGGTTTCAAATTGTACTGTGAAATCATAAATTTTTTGAAATAGATGGGGGAAGCAATCTAGTTTGGGATTTTTGCTTTCTTCCATCACCATTTCTTTGAAAAATTGTTAATGCCTTGTTTCTCCTAGCAACCAGTTTAACTTTTTTTTTTCTTGATGTTGTTTCAAGGACAGGGAAGACATTACTTGCTAAAACCTTGGCTCGGTTTGTAAATGTTCCATTTGTTATTGCAGATGCAACTACGCTCACTCAGGCAAGTTAGACAGCTCTATTCTTGTTATCTGATTTATCATATGTTAGAAAATAAATGAATTAAACTTAAAATTGGAATGGGAAGAAGACATAGGTTGTAACTTTCCAGGAAAAAAAATGAAGAAAAATACACATGTTGATCGGTTTATGCCATTGCCATCCTCTAATCTCACGTACTTAAAAAGTGTAGTAGACAACTTATGCAAATTCTAAACGAAAACAAATTAAGATATATATCAGAAACATTTCGTTATCAAGAAATTGAACGGAAGGTACTTTGTGGAATTAGAATTATTGTTTCCTTTTCACGGTGGTTGGAACTTATAAGACACGTTCAGTATGTCTTTGTGCATGTATATCATTTTCATCTTAATATATGTTATGTGAGAGCTACATGTTTATGTTAGAGTTCTAACTCTTAACATCGCCTTTTGCAGGCTGGTTATGTTGGAGAAGATGTGGAGTCCATATTATACAAGCTCCTCGCGGTAAATACTTTGAAGAGTGGCAACTGTTATTTGTAGACAATATAGTAATGTCGTTTTTTTTCTTGAGACAAGCCAAACAAGACATATGTTACTGTATCCAATCTTTGAGCTTTTCTTGTTATTTGAACCAAAAATGATTATTTATACAGAAAATTAAATTGGTAATTATTCCTTTTTTTTTAATAGTTATCTAATATCCATTTATCCATGATAAATGGCTTTTAAATATACTTCTATATGGAACATTCAATAGGTTTAATGTGTGATTCATCCTTGGGAAGAACATAGGGGATTCAGTTTTTATATCTTTATGGCTTGAGCGCATCATTGAATGCCGACTTATACTTATGCATGCTATTGCAAATTGCAAATTTTTCTTTGTTGTTGGGAATCATTTTCTTTTATCTGCTCCCTCCAATTTATATTTAGAAACATCTTTTTCTCCATGCTCTATCAATCTTGAAAATACATTGGTGTTTCTTTCATGAAATCATGAAATAAATTAGCAAGCATAGCAAAACAAATTGTAGCTGAATCAACATTAAATAAACTTATTTCAGGCTGCAGATTATAACGTGAATGCTGCACAGCAAGGCATTGTTTACATTGACGAAGTTGACAAGATTACCAAAAAGGTTCTACATTATTATCTCTATTCCGGTATTCCCCCTTCCAACCATGTATTTGTTCACTATTCTAAATCACACTTCTTGACATTTTCAGGCTGAGAGCCTTAATATCAGTAGAGATGTCTCTGGTGAAGGTGTTCAGCAGGCATTACTCAAGATGCTTGAGGGAACGGTTAGTTCTTTTCGTATTTATCAACACCCAAAGAATTGAACAACTGGATTTTAAGTTTTAGGAAACTGCATATAACATTTATGATGGAACCTGCTCTACAAATTTTAACGAGGCAGGGTGGGAACACCGCTCCCCATCCCCGCCATCCAGTGTCCTCATTCCCTTCCTCGGGAAGATTTCCCCCCCATTCTCATTCCCCGGGATCTCCACGGTCCCCTTGGGGACCCATCAACATAAAAGTTTAATCCATTTTCTATGATTTCCGATCATACTTGTAGTAAAATAATTTAAAATATATATAACCATAAAACAAATGAAAAATTTGAGCATCACATATAAAAGAAATTTATACACATTGTGTAAAAAGACAAATATCACATAAAATACTTGAATATCTACATATAAAGGTTCTTTTTGTAAGTTGTGGTGCAGGGGGTATGATCCCCCCATCGCCTAAGATAGTCGAAGTGTGTCTGATTGTCATTTCTATCTTTGTATTTTTAGCATTCTATTCATCAGTTTATGTTAATCTTGTAGCTTTGTTTCCAATCCAGGTTGTCAATGTTCCTGAGAAGGGAGCTCGAAAGCATCCAAGAGGTGACAATATTCAGGTATGTGTATACATTACTCTTTATGACTTACAGTTTCAGGTATTTATTTGCTTGTAGCCTGTAGGGGCTATCAGATATATACATGGAATTGATACATTACTCTTCCTGTTTGTAAACTTTGTATTTATGTATCTGATAATCTGAACACTCTGGATTGGCTGAATTGCATTTCTGATATTCTTCTAAATTATAAAGAGCCGTCTGCGGTTTTCATTTTATTTGCAAGTGTTGTGCCATCTTTTCACAGATAGACACAAAAAACATACTTTTCATTTGCGGAGGAGCCTTCATTGACTTAGAGAAAACAATTTCAGAAAGGTTGAACAAATCCTGAAAAATTCATAATAGCAATGTTATAATGCAGTATGTGCAGTGTTTCTCTAACTGGCAAGTCTGTTGATCCCCTTTCAGGCGACAAGATTCTTCTATTGGATTTGGAGCACCTGTACGTGCAAAGATGAGGACTGGAACTATCACAGAGGCTGCTATCGCATCATCATTATTAGGAACTGTAGGTTTCATGTGACCGATCTTGTAATCATACTGGCTTTTAGTACTAAAAAACCAGCTAATTTCAATTTGGATCTGTACACCACTGAAAATTATTATTTTCTACAGGTTGAAAGCAGTGATCTTATCGCATACGGTTTAATACCTGAATTTGTTGGACGGTTTCCTATTCTTGTCAGTCTGTCAGCTTTAACTGAGAACCAACTCATTCAGGTAGGCTATATATGTGCAACCATTGAACTTGGTCCAATGGTCACTCAATTTTTTTAACTTCACAAGTCATTTTTCTTGTCACCTGATGCCATTACTTTCTATAGGTCCTCACAGAACCGAAGAGTGCTCTTGAGAAGCAATACAAGAAGACATTCAAAATTAACGGAGTAAGTTTCTGCAAAGCTCCTAATTTATTGTATATTTTACTGCTGACAAGTTTTCTCTCCAATACCAAACCGGTAGCTCTAACTAGGGGTGAGCAGAATATAACAATCCGACTGTGACCCGTCAAATCCGAGCCAACCGTGGGTCTGACGGGCGGGTAAACACGGGTGTCGGGTGCAAAAATAAGAGAAAACGAGTTCAAGTGAGTTAATCTGGGCGGGTTCGGTTTTCAAAAATTAAACCCACAGATATCCAGACCCGACCGAGGCATGCAATAGTTCAGTCACATGCTCACATTCTCCTATGTTCTGCAATAGTAGACTGTCTCACCACTACATACACAGACAAAATTTGCCATCATTTAAAGCAAAAGTCAAATCCAATTTACTAGCTTATTACTGCTACACGGCACCGGTACATGCTACTAAACAGACAAGTTCTGCCATGTGAGTATAATGTTAACTAAAAAATTTACTAGCCTATTTCATATTATTCTCACCTATCCTTCTCTTCTTCTGTACTCTTATCCTCTCATCTATCTTACCAAACCAATGACTTAGCCATAACAATTCCCACCATCACAACAACTTGTTTTTCGTCACAAATATGAATTTTTATGCAACTGGAGCTGGTAGATTGAAAGTGAGCGCAAGGGAAACATATTCTCAATTCTTCTTTCTCTATCTATTTATATATTTACACTTAATTTTTCTTTCTTTGCACTTTTTTTCTGTTGAAAAAATTCTTTCTCTCCACTTGATTTAACAGAGAAGGATTCTTCAAAGTGTGATGATTCTTTTGAAATTTGAAATTAAACTTGAAACCCGTAACAACCGAACTGTTTAAACCGCTACCCGTCAAAACCGTCACCCGACAAACCCGTTAACAGAATCGGACGAAATTGGGTCATATATTATCTTGTTCGGTTAAAGATGAGATGCAAGTTTTTGGCCCGGAAACGACTGAACCCGCCCGATGCTCAGCCCTAGCTCTAACTCTAAAAGCTTTTGCATCCGTTTAAGCATGGGAAGCTACAATATCAACTTAACATTATATCTTGAGCCTTAAGGCCTAATACATAAGGTCTATGGGTCTTTCCACTTATAAATAAACTTATTTCTTCTTTGTATATGGTAGTTTTAAATTTTTAATGATTGAGGATTAACCAAATAAAAAGAAGGGTCATGCTAACTAGTGCCCTGGCCCAGGGCACTAGTTAAGGAATCAAAAAAGGAAAATTTTGCATTGAAAATTGTATTTGTTGCATTTCAATAGTATTTGACTACACAAACTCCAAGACAATTTTACTATATTGAGTATTCTTAACTAGTGGAATTGGTTACACCTTTAGATTTTGAATAGTTGGCATAGGCTTTCTTGGAATGGAAATGGCTGTTCTGACAACAATATGTTGTGTACTTCATTTTCAGGTGAAACTACATTTTACGGAAAGTGCTCGTAAGTCAATTGCAAAAAAAGCAATGTCTAAAAATACTGGTGCTCGGGGCTTACGGGCAATAATAGAGAATGTTTTGGCAGATGCCATGTATGAGGTATGCTTTTTTTATTATCATGAAATGAATAATTTGTTCATAGTGTGACATGGAGCGAAGGTGTTGCCTCTGGGATCAGAGAGGGTGCTCAACATCAAAGAATTCTTAACATAATAACACAGCTACACCCAAATATCAATCTATCTCATGGTTGATAAAAAATATCCTTAATGTATCTGAAGTTACGTGAAACAAAAGTTATTTGCTTGATTGAACCAAATTTTGTGCAGATTCCCGATATCAGAACAGGCGATGATGTTATAGATGGTGTCATTGTTGATGAAGACTCCATTGAACTTGGAAGTGACGGCTTGGTGAGAGGTGCTAAAATCCTTTATGGTAAAGGTGCATTGGATCGTTATCTTTCCAAAGAGAAGAACGATTCAGAGGTGTGTATAATTTGCAACGACTTAAATGTTGTCTTTTTGCGACACTATCAAACTAATTCTTAATAATCATATGTTTGTTTTCTGTATTATAGACAACGGAGGTTTCTGGCGGAGATCAAGAAGCAGAGACAGAACTTCCTTCGATTGTTGCCAGCATGTAATCAAATCCGTCGTTGATATTTATTGTAGCTTATCTTTGTACATAATAACTAGTTGGTACATTTGATGATAAAATAATATAAAGGGTTAGATTCAGATTGCCCCATGTGGATTGGGTCGAAATCAATGTACTATAAGAGTAGTTTCAAGAGTGACCTCATGGGTAAGTTAGTTTCATAAAAGCACAAATCATAGTGAGGTAAACTAAATGTCACATACATCTCTTCTCTTAAATGTGATGATGAGGATACCTTATTCATTGATGTAATCTTGGGGCAAAAATGTTGGAAGGAACAAAAAATGTATATCATTATATGATTTCCCTGCGCGTTCTTTGTTTTGTTCCAAGAGCAATGTTAAGGACACACTCATAAACACACTCATTTAGACACACCATATTTCATTGGGCCACGTCATCTACTTTCTCTAAACCATTACCTTTTAACCGGCTGAACAAGTTAGCCTTTATTTTACAGGATTATTTTATTTTATCTTTAGATCTCCAATGCCAAATCCAATTAGCCAGAGGTATTGTAGAAGAACCGGAAATTTACGATTGTAGAACACGATAATTTCTCAACTTGAACTAGAGCAAGTTCAATCGACACGAGAATTTGACGATTGTAGAAGAACTGGAAAATCGGTAGTCAGGGATGCAAACCCTAGATCCGTTTCGAATTTACGATTGCAACGACGTCGAAAACAAGGGACTCAATCCGTTTCCTCTGTTTTTGAAACCCTTCCCTTCTACTTTGAAATTTTTTCTCCTTCACTCTATGAAAAATGTTGTTGCTTTTGTTTTTTGTTATTTTCTTCATTTTTTTTTGTTTTGGATTATTGAATTTTTTTAAGAGGGGGCAGAGTAATTTTACACGATGAAGTTGGTAGTGTGATTTGATGGAATTGTTTGTGGAAATTTGTTGTTGGGGTTGTGCAAAATGTTTGGGATTCAATGTTCCTGTAACTTTTGATGGATGATAAAAATGGGTCAATGTTCATGAGAGGAAGGCTTGGATTTGGACCTGGTGGAAGTCGTAGAGGATGCGAGATGAAAGTTTCTCCGAGTAATAAAGTTAAAAATAAAAAAAATTAAAGTATTGATAGGTTAAAACCGGTAGCCAAGTACAAGTTTGATGATGTGGTCCAATAAAAGAGAGTGTGTTGGTATGAATGTGTTAAAGAGTGTGTTGTTAGCATTACTCTTTGTTCCAAACTCTTTTGGCCACCTGACGGAAGCGACTGTGATTTTACAAAAACTACACAGTAGTGTAGTTGTAGTGTGTGCAAAATCACGGTCTTCTTTTGTTAAATTCATCGCAAATTTAACTTGTACTTGCTGATTGAGTAGTAGAGCTATATCCCACACGCTAACTATTGCAAGTTCTACTTGTATTCAATGTTTTTTATTTTTTGTTTTCACCATCAATTTAATCTGGTTTGGGGGTCAGTTCTGACATCAAATGATTTCAGTTCTCTCTCCATCACAGTTGTGGAAGATCGAACTGTGGTTCTCCCTACAAAGTTCAGTGTCAATCACTATTGAACCAACTAACTATTGATACTTGTATTCAACATTTCATTCATTCATATACAAAAATAAAATAAGTAGGCAACATCTTCAATGTAATGATTCAAGGACAAATACCCCGACCATGCATGTTGTACATGATATTTACTAATTATTTGATATATATTTTATTATTATTATTATTATTATTATTATTATTATTATTATTATTATTATTATTATTTGGGTGCAACTAGTACATACATTAAATGATTTTTCTATATGCATACTCTTTTTTGGATGGAGAACTGATATTCTCTTGTGCAATAGAATTTTTAATATTCCCAAAAATAAAAGAACCATTTGAAGCTTGTGTGGCTGAACAGAAAAACAGTGATAGAAAAATGAGAGCTAAATAGTAAATACACGTCACATTGTTGGTGTACGCAGGTGATTACTGAGATGGAGCTTCATTCTGTGATGGCAGCCTTCCATCGATGAGAATAAGAGATCTTATTTTTTTTAATTTTTTTTTTAGAATAAGATATCTTGTTTGCTTGTGTGTGTTCTGGACCATTTCCCACGGTTCAAATTTATTATTATTAAACAATAATTTATGGATCGTGTTAACATGTGTTTTTTTTGTAAGATATATGTCTCTATTTAAAAATAGAAATTTATATTAAGTAATATAAAAAACAAATTAACATTTCAAAAATATAATGTACAAGTTTTAAGAAAATATTGCCGCTACATTTGCATTCTTAACATGTGTTTTTAAAGCATATGTTTTTTTTTACGGAAAGGTGCTTATAGCATTTCATTAATTAAAAGGTGTTCAATACAATTTGGTACATCAACCAAAATCTGGAAACTAGCCGACAATGTGGCCGCCTTAGCTAGATTATGGGTAACCTCATTTGCTTGTCTCCGCACAAACTCTACACTAGAGTTACTATAAAAATTTGAGAACATAAGTTTACATTGGTTCAAAATAACATCAAACTCAGTAAAGTCTTGATTCGAAGAATGGAAACTATCCACACTACTCTTTTAGAATTCAATTCAAACTCCACTGGTCCTAAATTAAGTTCATGAACCCAATTGAGCGCCGAGAGAAAACCGAGCGCCTCGCCAAGATGCACCTCACATTTTGGAGTAAACCATTTAGTCTTAGCTAGAATAAACACACCTTGGTCGTCTCTAATACAAATGCCAATACCTACTCTGTTTGAGCCGGGTGGAAATGATGCGTCTATATTACATTTAACCTTTCCAGCCACCGGTTTACACCACAAATTTCTCGCAGAAGCCCGCTGATCAGAATTTGGTTTTGCAGCAACAACGTGAACATCTTTCCAGTCCTGTAACATGTTAATAGCACGAGAAAAACAAAGTTTTGAGCATCTGTTACATTATTCCAAATTTAGTTGTTCCGTTGCTTTCAAATACTCCAAAGGATACAAGTAAAAACAGCTTTATCCTCCTTAGACAGCTGCTGTAATATATTTAAAGCATATGTTGATATTTGTAATTTCCTTTTCACATTATTTAATTTGATTTTAAAGAAAAACTCTTAGTAAATTTATTTCACTTAGACCATGTACAATGGCAAAAAACATTCAATACCCTACTTTTCCACTTTTTACACTCCACATCATCTTCTCTCTCTTCCACCTAATAATTCAACACCCCATTCAATTTTTACCCTCTTCAATAGTTTTTTCATTCAACACCCTACCCCACCACCTTCTCTACCCCACCACTTTTTATTTCATATTTTTATTTAAATTTAAATTTTTGTTTTTTATGATTAAATAAAATTATAATTATCGATTAAAATAATAAACACTTAACAAGATTAAGATAGTGAAAAATTTGGTTTTTTTTCTGTGTCCAAATCAAATGAACCAAGTCTCTATTTATAGAGAAAAAAAATTACGAATTTTGGTGAAAAAAAAATAAAAAAAAATTAATTTGCATTGAAATAATTGAGTTCAAAGATAAGATGAGGTAAAAATATCGTGAGCCAATCAGAAGCTGCCACCTGCCCCCACAGTCTTCTCTCTCCGCGTCATTCAACATGTTAACTGGATTCATCTTCTCTTTAAATTCAACATGTTACTCCAATGGTCCATTTTCATTCAACAGCCAGTCAACACCCATTAAACACCCTCATTGCCACTAGTACAAAAAACGCTTTTTAAGTCGGTTAAAAATGACCTTTTAAGTCGGTTCCATACCAGTCTTAATAGTTAATGACATAAGAAGTTTTAATTTGTTAAGTCAGTTTTCACCCGACTTAATAAAATACTTCTTAAGTCGGCTAAACTTTTAACCGACTTAACATGTAGCTAATTTAATATAAAAAAAAAAAAGCAGTCGCCTCATTTGGCAGCTCTGCTTCTAACATACAAAAAATCAATGATAACAAAAATAAAGTCAATTCCAAAACACAAAATTACACATTACTATCACTCATAGAATAAAGCCATCTCTAAAACACAAAAGTACGCATTACTATCACTCATAAGCCAATGTTTCATATAGTGCAACATTCTAGTGCAAGAATAATATTTGTATTCTCAAAACCAAGTAATAAATCTAACATAAATAAGCCTTATATGAAAAATAGGCTATCACATTAGATATATAACTTCATGCCAACAATCATCATTGACCAATACATTTCTTTTTTGCATTTACCACCTACAAATTTCTTTGACAGGTGCCTCGTCAAGAGAATCTTCAAGCAACTATCCATTATCAACCTTCAATCACAAACAAATATATAATTAAAAAAAAAACACAACACGCTACTATTTTATCCTCTTCGATGGTAGACTACGCTACTAGTTTTGACTTGAATTATCAAACAATGCACATTGTATTTGAATTTTGAACATCCACATAATATCTATTATGACTAGTTATCAACAATAAGGAACCATGTTTTAAAACCCCCAACTATAAACAAAAATAAAGAGCTAAACCTGGATATCAAAATTAGTAATTGAAAAGAAAAGGAAGTACCTATTGCAGAAATCCTATCAAAGTGATGTTTAGTAGGAGCAGGGTTCTGAATGCCACAACACATCTCCACAAGATCCTTAAAAACATCATTAGGAAGAGCTTCCTTTGATTTGATGTATACAAATCCTACTGTGCAGAGGAGACACCTAATCATAATCATAACATTAACATCTCATAAATAAGAAGCATACTAAATAGGAAAACATAATTTTGTTTAAACTAAATAGTAAGAAGCATACTCCCGCTGTAATGTAAGCAATGCTTAAAGTAAGCTGCCAAAGAATAAAAAGAGGGAAGTTAGCATAAGTCCAATGGTTAACAAATTGAATGCTTTACAGAGCACTTGAGAGTCATTTCTCATCTGATAATGCCCTCTTCTAAAATTTCAAATGTTATATCAAAAGTAGACCACTAAAGAATCATATTCAAATACAATGTAATAATCATATATATAGTTAACACAAGTATGAAGCTTCCATGCTAATCTCTCATAAAAACTAGCTAAATGTAGTAATTAAATAGATTAGAAGAAGCTCAATGGCAAGTAGCTCCCATAATCATTTGATTATCTCTCACAAGAACTAGCTAAATGTAGTAATTAAATAGCTTATCAGAATGAATGACTAATAAAATGGTTTATGAGATGAATGACTAAAAGGAGTTCCAGCCCAAAGACTTTGAGTTATTATCAATCTTCAACTTTATTTTCTCAACTACTTAAAAATGTGATATAACTTACAAGTAAATAAATAAGTCAATTTTAAAATTTGATATTAAAAAATTAATAGTAAGATGAGTAAAAGTACAGTGAAAGAAAAGGGGTTGGATTTGTGGAACTATCTAGTTGGAAGGCGGCAATGTTAATGTCATCGTCGTTGAGTCACGTGTGTCCGATAACATGTGCATCATCATCCCTTCTAAATGTGTTAAACATGACACAAATGCAACTAAAAATAAAACATAACTTCATAAATAGTAAATACTTAAACAAATAAAAAATTTCAAACTCATGATTAACATCAAACTGAATGATCTTATCCAAAATGTAACATAAAGTAGCTTCTGATGCATGTCCAAAAACTTTTAAACCTTCCAGCCACTTCAAAAAGCCTTGTCCATTTTTGCTTAACAAAACCCAAATAGAATTCATATGTATCTATATATTCTATAATCAACACCAGAAACACTATCTATGTATCTATATATTCTATAATTAAGCATAAGAAAGTCTTAAAAGGAACAATATTCAATATTATATATAGAATAAGATTACTCACATTCAATTGAGCGTCCGTTAAAGGCTCTGCAACAGAGTTAGATGCTCTTGAATACCAACCGGTATCTTCTTCCTTCCTACACAACAAAAGAAAATAAAGACAAAAGTAACTGGACAATATATTGCATTATACTACTCTGTCTCTAATTATAAGCAAAAATGAGTTAAATAAAGTTGATATATACTTGATCCAAATTTTGAACCAAATACATCAACTTTCTTTGGCCAATTTTTACTTATAAATTATAATTAGGGACGGATGGAGTACCAAGGAATTAATTATAACAAAACTTAATTGCATGACCTCCAATATTTTCGCAGTTAAAAAGATGGATGGCTTATGTGGAAGACATTTTTCCAAGCTGGTTCCAAGTTCCAACTGCATCAATAATTACTACTTCAAAATATTCTCAAGCAGAATGAGAGCATGAATGGACTAGTTCATATTGCAAGTTTTAACATATAAAATCGATTAGAAAACAAACAACAAATGCAGTATCAACAAGAAAATAATTGCATGAACAAGCATAGCAAAACCAGAATTACATATCAATGCAGACATATACAAATTGAATATATAGAGGTTTAATCGAGAAGTATAGTAATAGCACAGAAACACTCTTCATGTATCTCTTACCACCCCTTAATAAAAAAGTAATATATTGAATATGAAACAAAAACCTAAGATAGGTGAGATTCATAATCTCCTTCAATTGAAGTATAATAGAACCATAAGAAATCTCTCTCACGAATTAGAGGTATAGAGGAAAAGTGAAAGAAAAAACAAATTGAAAAAGTGATAACAAAAAGGGGGAAGATTAATAGAAAAGGGGAAAACGAATTTGTGAATGGGGAAAAAAGAAATCGTGAAAAGGGAACTATGGTTCAAGTTGAGAACCTGTGGTGGAACAAGAAAGAGAGGAAGCGGTGGCGGAGACAGACCTAGAGTGTGGCGCACAAAACCCTTTTTCTCTCTCGGGTAGAAACCATGGGTGGAACAAATAAGAGATGAATGAGTTTGCAGAAGAACATAAATCTGTTATTTTATTTTTTTACTAAAAGATCTTTGTTTTTCAACTATTTATTTTATTTTTGACAAATTTAATTTGTTAGGTTTTCGTGGGTTGGATTCCTTCGTGGTACACATTAAAATTTAATATGTTAAATTAAATAAAACTTCTTAGGTTAGGTGAGCGATATATGATTTAACAAATAAGGTTTGTTAAGTCAGTTAGTTAATACACTTGACTTAAGAAATTTAATACTAATTATAATTTTTTTTTTATTTATTCTTTTTTAAGTCGGTTTTATATACAACCGACCTAACAAAGTTACGAATATTTACAATATTGCCACCGCATGGTTTTTTAAGTCATGTGGCAATGCTAACTGACTTAAATACTTTTCTATAAAAGTATTTTTGTACTAGTGTGCACTTGGTCTTATATCATTAATTAATTAAATTAGTTTTTTTTCTCTTTTTTATTTATAAATTATTTAATGCAAGATAATTCTATTTGATGTGTGTCAGAAAGTAAATATGGACATTTCTTGTAACTAAAATATTAACATTGATTCATTATGTTGTGAGTCTAGTCCTTATTTGTGTTTAAATACGAATCAGGAATAGAAGAAAAATAAAAGAAAGCATCAAGAATGTTAAGATTAGGACTAAAAAGGAAATTGTGAAAATAAGTAATTGAATTCAAGTGGTTTTGGAGTTTTAATCAATGATACGAATGTTTGGAAATTAGGTTAAATTTGAAGAATTGTGGCAATTATTTTTAGTAAATAGACAAAATTGTAAGTCATTGAAAATTTACATAAAGTGAAGAAACTGAAATTTGAATCACTTGCAGACAAAGTGGAAACACTTACAAATTTACTTATGTGACTAATTTTTACAAGTTGTTGAATAAACTACTGGTAATTCTTTAAGTAATCTAAATTTTTTTTTCGACAAAAACAAAACAATATTCATTCATTCAATATTGAATCTTAAAATAATCATTATCCATATTTTATTTTATTTAATACTTTTAAGTTGAAATGATTGCTACGATTAAAAAAATTAACATAAATTTTAAGGTTAATATTAGAAAATTTCAATTTGCCTCTAGCAATAATTAAATTTTGACTTTTTTTTTTTACCACCTTCTGTTTTTTTAGTCTCTCATTGAATATGTTGGCTTTATGCTGGATTTCCTGGACATAAATGGTGACTTACATGATTGCTTAGCGATGAGGCAATTGAAATTTGCTAACTTTACAAATGACAAAATACTATTTAACTCAAGTAGTCATAAGTCAGCATGTTCAGTAAGAGACTAAAATGATAAAATCTTTACATTTATTTTTTTTAGATCAAAAGGTGGTAGCAAAGAGCTAACCACCACAAAATATATTATAAAAGAGAAGAGAAACTAGTATGGAGGGGACCAAGCCAAAACGCCATTAAGAAGAACACATTCTAAAACTAGGTAGGCCTAGTTTGTTACTAGCTAGAGCATCTGTTATGAACAAAGGTGCAATGTTCCAAGAGGCAAGGGCAGAGATAGACAAACCAAAGTTAGCAACGAGGTCTCCTACTTTGTTACCTTCTCTATAAATGTGTGTGACAATACAATTCATTTGACACATCATAAAAATAGCATTCTTCCATCTGTTTCTTAAAGGCCAAGCAATTGATTTTTTTGGATTTTTAAAAGCTGCAACAACTTGGGAAGAATCATATTCTAACTAGAAATTATGCCAAATTTTCTCATAAGCAATTTCAATTGCTTTCAAAGCTCCATAAAGTTCTACAAAGAAAGAAGTTTCAACACCTAGAGGTTCAGCAAAAGCAAAGACAAAATCAGCATGATGATCTCTAAATACTCCTCCACAAGATGCAATGCCAGAATATCCACAAGAAGCACCATCCGTATTACACTTAATCCAATTCAATAAAGGAGGCTGCCAAATAATTTCCTTAAGAACAGGAAGTCCGAGATGATGTATTGTAATTCTAAACATCTTTAGCAGGGAGAAATCTCTGATAGAGCTGGAATTAGAAGCCTTACAACTGTTGTTGCGAGTAAAAGATGTGCAAGCTATGATCAAAGAAATAGCAACCTACCAAGAGATAACCTTGTTATTGTATCTAGCTTGATTTCTGGCCAACCAAATGGTATTGAGCAGATTAATAATTGTAACTTTACATTACAAAGTTGAAATTGCAAAAAAAATAAATAAATTACAAGACATAAACCGAAGTTTACTAATATTCCAGTGAGATAAACACTATTTAACCCTAAATTTTATTTCAACAACATTGTTTGAAGAAATTTGACAACATTATTATCCAACGCTTTATTTATGTAAATGGTACATATACAATATATATATATATATATATATATATATATATATATATATATATATAATTATTTATTTATTTATCTCTCTAAGTCACATCAATAATTATATACACACACGAATTAGGATCTTCTCCCGTGCAGTTTTAACTGTAGGGAGTCCAGCGACCATCTCAACCATTCAATCCACATTTTTCATTTTTTTTCTTTCTCTCTCCTACTTAAACCAAAGACTGAGATTTAACTGGATGATAACTTCACAGGAGACAATCTGCTCCCATACACACACTGTGTAATTGATCACTCCTTATATATATATATATATATATACACACACAAAATTTTGTTTTGTATCTGATTTTTCCTCCCATCAATAGTTAAAATAGTGTATTTGTATAAGATGTCGTATAAAATGTCATTTTTTTGCTAAAATAAAAAAATCACTATTTTTATACGGTTTCAAAATGCTTTAAAATCTATTAATGCACAAGTGACACAAATTTTCTATCATGCCTGACTTATTTTCTCTATTAAATTAATAAGTTTCGCCATCAAATAAGAAACAATATTACACCAACAATAAATTTGTTCAAGTGACAAATATTTTGGTCTTCTTAAATATGTGGTGAGAGGTTTGATTCCATAATTTATAGTACGCATAAAAAAAATTCGTTAAAAAAAGAGAAACGACTTTGTATGTTCCACAATTTTTTTGACATAAATTAGTTAGCCATTTTTTTTAATAGAGGTGTGAAATTTACTTACTAATGTACATTACAAAAAGAGAAAAAAAAAATATACACTGACAGTGCAAAATAATTTTATACTATCAACCAATAACAACTATGTTTTCCGCCACATCATATCCAGTGGCGTCGCCACATACACCCGAGGGGGTTTAACTGAACCCCGTGGACTTAAAAAAAATACACGTATAATCCTATATAATTTATATTTTGAACCCCCTCATTTTTCTATATTGAACCACTGACCCAATTAAACTCAAAACAATTTTAACTTACTTATTTTCAAATTATATTCTATCTTTATTAGGGTTGACAATGAACCTAAATAAGTCGAATAAAGTTTGAGATCGATTGAACAATTAATTCGTTTAACTTGCTTGGTTCATGAACCAAATGAGTCGAACTTAAGTTAAATATTAAGTTAGTTAATTAAACGAGTTGAACTTGAGCTATATATAGTTCGACTTGTTTGGTTTTGAACTTGGTTAAAGAATCAAATGAGTCGAACTTAAGCTAAATATTAAGTTCGTTAATTAAATGAACTGAACTTGAGCTATATATAGTTCGACTTGTTTGGTTCACGAGCTGACTTGATTATATATATAACACTTAAAATATATTTTTAAATAACACTTCAAAAATAATTTAAAATTTATATAATTTAAAATGGAGAATAAATATATTGAAAAAAAAATAAATTCATATCAAATTCTTGATTTTAGTTTCAAGTTGAAAATTAATTGAACCTAATGAGCTGAACCGAACTGTTCGTAAACTATAAACGAGTCGAACTCGAGCTGAAAAAAGAGTTTATGTCAAACTCAAGTCTAGTTTCTAATCGAACCAATTCTTATCGAGTCTAGTTTTGATGTATTGACTTATGATGTTTTATGTTTTATATAGTATGAAATTATAAATATTATCTAATTTTATTTATTATTATTTTATAGGGTATTTAAAAATGTAAAAAAATATATATATTTAATTAAAAATAGTGCGATCTGTTGACCTCCGGTCCGACCTATTGAACTTTGAACCGGTATGTACATCCGTTCAATAATCGATCCGATTCTGATTTGCTTGGTTAACTAACCCGACTATTAATTTTGATAGAATACTTTTTTGGATGAATTTAACCTTAGGATAATCTTTTTTAAAAATATTTTCTATTTTTTTGTAAACTATTTCTTAATTTTAAGCCGTTATCAATAAAAATGTTCCATTTAGAAAAACAATTGCTAACTAGAAAAACCATATCACTTCACCCTATTTTTTTATATGACATGATAAATTAATACTTTTTATTAAATAATTATATAAAACTATTTTATACTATCAATGCATCTCCCTACCAAACCAGATTCGGTTAACTTTATTTTTAAATGCAAATAATAATAAGGCTTAAATGATATTTTGGTCCTTGTAAGTTTGAGAATTTTTGGTTTTAGTCCCTGTATCATTTTTTGTTGCAAATAAGTCCTTGAATATACAAAATTTGTTGCTTTTAGTCCCTAAAGTCAAAATCCGCAGGAAAATCTGAACGAAAATCTACACGAAAATTGCAGATTTTCCTGCGAATTTTGACTTTAGGGACTAAAATCAACAAATTTTGTGTATTCAGGGATTTATTTGCAACAAAAAAAGATACAAGGACTAAAATAAAAAATTCGAGAACATACAAGGACAAAAATGATACTTAAGCCTAATAATAATTGTGATTTTGTTATTTTAACATGAAACAAACAACCAAATTACCTAAAAGGAAAAATTACCATAAAAACACAAACTAATAACAAAAAAAAGCATTGATGAAATCTAATTACCGTTGGTTTGATCCATCAAGTATCTAATTTCCGAAATTTAACGGTTCTCCTTTCATTATCCCTCTCTCTCTATCTTTGCTGTTACACAGAGAAGAGAGAGAAAAACAGAGACAACGAAGAAAAGAACATTTTCTTCCCCAGAACGGAGTTTGGTTTCTCCAACTCCTCCCATTTATCGATCTTTCTCCAATCTTCATCACCATCTTCCTTCTCCTTTTTCTCTTTCTCTTTCTATTTATTTTCTCTTCTAAATTTTCCGGGAAAGCAAAGGAAAATAAAAAAGAGGTGTAAATAAATTAGAAAATAACAGAGAGAATTGGGGGAAGGAAATTTGTGAAAAAGGAGGAATACCCAGATAATTAATTTCGTGAAATTTTCGATTTTGATTAGTGGGTATTTCTCTTTTTTGCGATTTGGTGTGTTGATTGATGGACTTGGATAATATTGAGTGTGTGTCATCTTCTGATGGAATGGAAGAGGATGAGATCCATTCACACCATCACTCTGAATTTTCTTCCACAAAGCATAGAAATGGTACCACAAATATTAATAATATTTTGGGTCCAAATGGTATTACTCCTGCAACCAGCGTTCATGAATTGCTTGAATGTCCTGTTTGTACTAATTCTATGTACCCTCCAATTCATCAGGTAAGTTTTTTTTTTTTTTTGAATTAATTGATTTTCATGATTTCATTTGAATTGGAATTGGTTTGGCAGATTTTAGGGTTTTCATGATTTTTTTAGAGGGGGTTCATTTGAATTTATTATGATTGTGAAATTGTGATAATAGTTGGAATTTATGTTAATAAGGTGTCAAATTGAGGAATAGTTGTGTTGTTAAATTTAGAATTTGGATGTTTGTCTTGTTGGTTCCTGTTCTAGACATATTAATTGTAATGTGATTCAGATTGGCTATGTCAATTGTCATGTTTGGATCATGAGTAGATGCTTTGTCTAATTGTCTTGGTTGAAATTTATCCATAATATTTGAAATTCACTCGTTCGATGTATTGTTATGCAATTATACTTTTATGTATGTTAAATTCCGGAAAAAAAAAGAGATCCATTTGCCATTTCAAAAATTCATGAGCTGAAACTTCAATCCCTGATTCTAGAAGATGTGACTTTTGAGGATACGTCTATGTTGTGAATTTTCATACTTTATAATTATACTTAATATTGTCATTTACCATCAAAATAGGTTCTAAATAAAGATTAAATAACACTTCATCAAGTTGTAGAAGTACTCAAAATGACATCCCATTAAAATAAAGCATAATAAAGCAAGTTTTAGAAGGGTGAAAACAAAAATCACAAACAATTGTTTTCTTGCTCGCATCTGTATAAGAATTCCACTTCCAAAATATATCAAGGTTGTCACCAGTAGGCTTAATAAAGCCTCTGTTCTCAGTTCCACTTCCAGCTACAGAGCCAGAAGATGAAGCCATGATTTGGAGAAAGAGAACAAACCTTGGAAGAACAAAACTGAACAAATCGATTTGGTGAAGAGAACAAATCGATTTGTATTTGGAGAAAGAAAAGAAAAGATCGAGGCTGGAGAAGTAGTAGAAGAGAAAGCGTGAAGTATAGAATTTAGGGCAATTCAAAAGGGGTGTTGAAAAGCCCAAAATACCCCTAACTTTATGATTTAATTTCAAAATTAAGATTTCCATCAATTTTTCCCCCAAAATAGGAAATAGCGGCCAAAAAGCACTACCAATCCGCTACGCCACCGCTATGGCACCGCTATTCACTTGCAAATGGCGGCCGCTATTTACGCTTCTCTTAATAGCGGAAAGCGGACTTATAGCATAGCGGCGAGGTGCCAAACGCTACGCTATTCCGCTATAGCGCCGCTATAGCGCCGCTATTAACATCATAGGGATACGTAGCTTAAAACTCGTGATTGAATATATGCCTATTGCACTCAAGCCTAATGCACCATAGACCAGTGTAGCGAACCTAACTTTGTAATTACGAAGATGATTTTTGATTTCCAAAACCTTTTTAACTCATTTAGGAAACAACTTTGAAGTCAAGTGTCCATAAATTACCGGAACTTTTCACAGTTGATGAACATTCCTGCGATGAGAGATGACTACTTGTACCAGAATTTCGTAGCACGTAAACTCAAAAAAGAAGAATATTGATTCTATTACTTCAAAATGGCTTAAAAATCATGAATATACATTTTAACTTTTAATAGTTCTTTACCTACAAATGACAAAAACTGAAATTTTAAGCATTGGATTTGTGGTGTGATGTAAGCTGAAATTTATTCATGTTTTTTAAACGGTAGCCAGTCTTTGATTCTTTAACTCGTGTTAATCTCTTCATTTTAAGTTGTGAGGAAGTTGATGTTGTCATGATTTAAGCTGCAAAAAGTCTATATTTACTAAAAGGGTAGGAGAAAAATGTGACAATTAGTTTCTTTGCAGTGTCACAATGGCCACACTATATGTTCCACATGCAAAACGCGAGTGCATAACCGGTGTCCTACTTGTAGACAAGAGCTTGGAGATATTAGGTGTCTGGCACTAGAAAAGGTGGCTGAATCACTTGAGTTACCGTGCAAGTACTACTCCCTTGGATGTCCAGAAATCTTTCCATACTACAGCAAGCTTAAGCATGAGACAGTATGTAATTTTAGGCCATATAGTTGTCCTTATGCTGGATCAGAGTGTTCTGTTGTTGGCGATATTCCCTTCCTTGTTGCTCATTTGAGGGATGATCATAAGGTGGACATGCACACTGGATGCACATTCAACCATCGTTATGTGAAGTCAAATCCACGTGAAGTAGAGAATGCAACCTGGATGCTCACAGTAAGTGTAACATTTTTTATCTTATTTTTTCCTGACTTGTGAGACTATTTAAGAGAGCTTATGGAAATAGCTTATGACATGTCCATAAGTTGTTTTCCACTTATTTTCTTAACCTCTCCATGATAGCTTATATGAAAATTGTGACTTAATTTTATCTTTTGTTATGGATGATAAGTGCTTAATTAAGTTGTTTATCCAAACATGGCTGAACCATATTTGTGTCCCATTTGATTTGTTAAATGATTGTATATTATTCTTTTTGTTGACGATTGACGGATGACGACAGCTTCAGATCAATTCACCCTTTGGCCGTAACAATCTTATCTCAGTATATATACTCCCCACTACCCTCTGATTCTTCTGTTTGCCAACTTTATTTTTCTGTGGCAGGTATTTCACTGTTTTGGTCAATATTTCTGCCTTCATTTCGAAGCTTTTCAGCTTGGCATGGCCCCTGTTTACATGGCATTTCTTCGTTTTATGGGCGATGAAAATGATGCTCGGAACTACAGCTATAGCCTGGAAGTTGGGGCCAATGGCAGGAAACTAATTTGGGAGGGTACACCTCGAAGTGTTCGGGATAGCCACCGTAAAGTCAGGGATAGCCATGATGGTCTCATCATTCAAAGAAATATGGCACTATTTTTCTCTGGTGGGGATAGGAAGGAGCTGAAACTTAGAGTCACAGGAAGAATTTGGAAGGAACAGAATCAAGAAAATGGAGTGTGCATACCTAATATTTGTAGCTTACATGTTATTTAAGGAGCATTTTTTATTGTTTGTGTTTGTTGCAATAGATTAAGGCACTAAAGTGGCATTGTATTTTTAAGTTTTCTTGAGCTGTGTAATAAACAAGATTTTCTTTTAAAATTTGCTTGATCAGAATTTAATACTACTGGAAACTAGAATGTGTATTTTACTCCACACATAGATTTAATTGTAAGATTTGTCTTTGACAAATCAGGGTAATTTGGTTTGTTCAAATTCAAAAAAAAAAAAAGTTTGGAAGAGTTTCATCTACCCCAATATCAATATTGCTTCACTTGCAATTTAAGTCACCACTCTCAATTTTTAAAGAAACACTATTCTTTTTTAGGAACAACTCTTGTATATACATAAACATGTATCTTTTTCTTTTTTAAATAAAAAACCCCTAACCATATCATCTTTAATTCTGGTTATGGATCAACCATTTAGATCTTTAAAAGATGTCGTAAGATATAAGATATTTATAAAAGATATCATGGTCCACCTTAACATTGATTTTAGGCTTAAATATAATTTTTTATCAACGTAAATATGACCGACCAGTTTTAATTTTGGTCCCTATTAAAAAAAATTGATTTATTTGTACCAAAAAATAAATAAATTGATTTATACCACATGCCTTCTTGAGCTCTTCCAATTTGTTGTGTGTGTGGTTGGGTGTACCGGAACAGTTGCTGAGTAGAGAGCGATGCCATTTCAGAATTCAGACAATAACCTTAAGCCTGCCGAATTGCAATATCCATTTCAAAATCAGCTACCATATGCACAATGCATAATTCAGTTTTCACAAAAAATAATTTCCAACAACTTACATTCACTACTTCACACACACTCATAATTTAGCCAGCATGATTCATTTATAGATAACATTATACAAATGCAATAGCATATTTTTTCTTAAAAATTGAAATCAAACTAAACCAGTGCAGTTGCTAAGGGGAAAACATAACACAGCTTAGGGGTAACAAAAGTGCATATGAAATTGAAATTCCAGAAATAAAAAACACAGAAAAGAGATGTAAACACCAAAACTGAAGCAGCACGATAGGGATGCAGGAAATACTCTTGTCTTCGCAATCTCCGCACAATCAGACCAACACTGCAAATCGATACAAGACCTTAAAAGGAAAGGCACCAGAGTCACCAAAATTCCTAGAACAGCTCCCTGTAGATACACAAAACACTAATGCAGACACCAAATCTTCCTAATCAAATTCAGAAACTATAACAACACAAATATTGCATATTAAACAATTCCAACAACTCCGATCAGCTTCAGAAAAACCAATTTGCTGAAGCAGAAACTCCTCTATTAAGACTACAACAAACAAGATAATTCAGGCGTCAATGCAACCGAGAAAAGCCCTTGGATTCAAACACCATTGCGCAATATTATAATCAAGATTGATTTGAAACTCAACCAGTTCCAAGAATACACTTTCTTTCACATCCTCTGTCACTTTCTCTTGACTAATCTGTTAAGTCATCAGGTGTAGCAAGACTTTACCAGTGAACATCAAAGAAAGAAGAACAGCACATCAAATGTGCTTTTAATATCGCACGCAGAGATTTTAACATTACCAAAACTATCATTAGCATGGCAGTCAAAAAACAACTAAGCAATTGCAAAACCATTATGACAGCTACCACATGGCAGCACAACCTTAAAATCCATAAATGTATCAAATCAGAAACCAGTGTCAAATTTGTACATCAACACCACAAAATTAACCAAATGAGAGCCACTGATACTGCATAATTATTTGCATAACATAAGAAGAAATGAGAGGAAAAGGCAACTGCTATCGCAAAAATCACATTCTAATAGATAAGGCTTTGCATCTCCACAACAGCTAATACAAAGAAAATAGTGACCTAATATTATATTATGCTGTAAAAAAACTTTGTATGAAAGCTACCATTAGCAGAGTTATGAAAGACTATCAAAGAACAATTATGCTGTATGCACACTGTTATGACAGATACCGGCTACCGCATGACATAATGACCATAAAATCAATAAATTGTCCTAAATGAGAACCATGATAAAAAAGCTGTGTCAAATTTGTATATCAGCAGAATAAATTTTACCAAATATGAGCCACCAATACTGCTTAAGTGCTAGCCAGAGTAGAAATGAGAGGAAACAGCAAATGCTATCATAAAATACATCCTACAATAGATAATATATTGATTTCCTCACAACTGCTAATACCAAAAAAAATAAAAAATTAATGATGACGTAATACCGAAACACTGAGCCATGCCCTAAAAGTAACTCATGTTCTAGTAATACAAAATCTTCTATCAGCTCCTTTCATAGATTGATCAAAGTGTCTAATGTCCTGAATGGAACACCTTCCTCCTCAGTTCGTTTTACAACTACCTGCTGAAAGAAAATTAAACAGTGCAGACACCTGAATACAGAACAAATTAGAGAATATGATAATCAACCAACAGTTCAGAAAATAAAACACAACCAAAGTCACGAAACTGCAATTCACCAGTAAATAATACTTATAAAAAAATTTATGCGATAAACAACCAAACTCTTCTCCTACGTCATATCCAAAATACTAAAGGGGTTTCAAGACGGAATAGACCAATACAATACTAAATAGCTCAATAGTAAAATAGCATAAAATGGGGAAATCATAAATTGCAAAAATCCTTTCCAACAAATATAATAATTACATGTACAGTGATTGGAAAATTTGGTAACATAGGATGATGATCCAAAACAATTTTGCGAAAGAAATTCTAGCATTATACTTCCTCATCAAAGCATCAATGATTTATTATACATCCTCATCAAAACACCACAAAATGGCAACCTTCAACCTGTTAGCTGTTCACTTGCTCTGTCATTTTTAGCCACTCCTTCGTCTGAACCGTCAGCTTCGGCCAACTCTGATACAGTAGGAGTGGCAACAGCGCTCTCTGAGGATTCAGCAGGAGTTGCTACAGCGCTCTCTGACGATTCAGCAGAAGTGGCTATAGCGCTCTCTGACTCAGTTTCCTTATTCCCAAACAACTTGGAAGTTAATAAAAACCCAGATCCTATTTTCTTTTTAGCAGCTTCTGCTGCCTCAGCCTCCTTAGCCTTAGCTTCAGCTTTCAACCTTTCCTTCTCCTCCATCAGATTGGTCAAGTCCTCTTCTCTCCCTTCTTTTCTCAACTCCACCTTAACAAATTCCTGGAATTCCTCATCAAAGTCAACACCATTGTCATCCAACAACATATCAACAATCTGAAGCACGTCATCCAACCTTCCTGCCTCGCTCAACACCTTCATCATGAACTGATAGCTGGCAACATCCATCTTGAGCTTCTTCACCATTAGGTCAAAGAAAGACTTGGCATCATCAATCTTCCCAACTTTAACCAAACCATCAACCAATCTATTGTAAACAGCCAAGTTAGGTCTCAAGCCTGATTCCACCATTTTTCTAAAATAGCTAGCAGCATCATCAGGCCGACTCTCTTTGAAACAAGTATCCATCAACAAGCCATATGTATACTCATCAGGGTTCACCCCTTTACCTTCCATTTCTCCATAAACCTCCTCAGCTTCCAAAATCATCCCATTATTACACAACTGTTCAATCAAGTTATTAAAGGATAACGTATCCGGCCTACAACGATACTCACCCATGCTCCTGAAAACCTGAATTGCCTCCTTGAATCTTCCCTCAGCACAATAACCATCTACCATGACATTAAAGCTCCCTAAATTAACAACCAACTTGGAAGGAGGATTATGCTCCTTGATCATCCTATCGAACAACTTCAATGCCTCGTCAAACTTTCCATTCTTGGCAAGAGCATCAAGCACCGAACTATAAGCAATGTCGCTCATCTTCTTTCCCTCTAGAAACACCTCTTGATAACACTCCATAGCCTCATTCTCCATTCCCTTGAGAAAATACCCCTTCATCAAACTCCCTAAAACAACCCCATCTTCCACAACACCACCCAACTTTCCTTTCAAATCCTCATAAAGCCTTAAAACAGCATCCCCATCAGAATTCCTAGCATAACCCAACATCAAATAATGATAAACAAGAGGATCAGGAGCAAAACCTTTAGCATCCATTTGATCCTTAATATCAATAGCACGATCAACCTTATTGTTATCAACCAAACCCTTCACAACAATGCGAAAAGTGGTCGGAGAAGGGTTAACCGGAGCATCATTGATAAACTGTTTGAAATGCTCAAGAGCAGTATCTGGTTTGCGGCAATCAAGATAAGTCTGGAAAATTAAATTGTGAGTAATGATATTAGGAACAACACCTGCCTGTGTGATGAAACGGTGGAGAGAAAGGAGGTCGGAGTACCGAGACTGACGGAGGAGAGCGTAGAGAACGGCGTTGATGGTGAAAATAGTAGGACGACAGTTTGAATAAATGGAGTGGCGCGTGTAGAGTGCAGCTTCATCGAGATCGTTTTGACGAATTAGCGTTAAGATATGGTTGTGAAGGTTGAGACGGTTACCGGTTAAAGCTGAAGCGTGTTCGGGAAGTTTAGGGTTACTGGGATTAAGGTAGTAAGGTGGTGATTGTGATTTAGGGTTTGGATTAGGTGATTGTTGTTGGTTGCGATTAAGAGCGGAGAGAGGTGGTTCGGTGCGGATTTGTCGCTTTCGACGGCGGCGTTCGGCGGCGGCTTCTTCAGGGGAGGCGAAGGAGAGGAAACGAGGGAAGAGAGAAGAAGGTTGTCGGATTCGGATGTGTCTGTGAGGTTGTGCGATGGTTTTGAGTTGCGTGAGGAATGTAGCTTTGGAGAGTGCCATGGTTTGTTTGAGAAGAAATTGCAGATAGGGTTCAGAGAGGGTTTTAGAAGTTTCGATTTTGGTTGAAGAAGAAGATGATGATGCAGTGGAATGGGCCTATTGCTTTTCATCTATAGAAAGGCCCAACAATAAAATGGCTTCGGGTCCTCCGTTGTGTGTCTCATGCGGATCTGGATCCTCTCATGTGGTTCTCTCTCCTGTTCCCTCTACTGTGTAGTTTTTAGCCTTTGGATTAATCTAATGGTTGGTTGACAAAAAGTTAATAAAAAGAGAGAGAAACTTCGTCTTCTACAATTTTTTTTAAATTTCTTCAACATAACAGATACTGTATAACACCCACCGCCCCACCATTATAATCAATTGTTTTTGCCCCATCTCTCAAATATCATGTCTATTTGTTATGAAGTGAAGTTTAATATAATCTAATAATTTGGTAACACCATTTTCATTCACCCCATTATTCAAAGACAACACATTTGCTCAAACCCAAATCGATCTCAATCTCATGGCATCAACACCCAACCTTGGGTTGCTTGAGCTTTTGCTTTTTCCATCCATGTTGTTTATAGAGGCTTAATTTTTGTTATATCTCAAATAAAAATATTTTTGCTTTCTCTATTGATGTTGTTATAGAAGCCTTAATTTTTGTTAGATCCCAAATAAATAAATAAATAATAATAAGAAATTGTACCATTTCTAGAGATCTCCTAAGTAATTTTCTTTCAGATTAAGCTTTAGGAGATTGGGGTAACCTTGAATCATGGGTTTTAGAAAGAAAAAAAGAGAAAAAGTGGTTCTCTCATACAATTTTTCAAAGTTTGGTGCGTTTATTAATTTTTGTGTAATGGAAAGGGATTCTAGTTTTTGAGATCTTGTAAGTACGGGGAGTTTCCAATTTCTGTCATAATTATCCAATTGTTGTGTTGAAGAAATTATTGGGTAGAAGATGAAGTTTCCCTCTCCTTTAATTAACTTTTTGTCAACCAACCGTTAGATCAATCTAAAGACTAAAAACTGCACAGGAGAGGCAACAGGAGAGAGAACCACATGAGAGGATCCATATCCGTCTCATGCGCTGTCTCATGTTCCATTCTTTACCGTTAGATTAATCCATTGACTTATAAACAAAGTGGTACAAATAAATAAATAATACAAAACAAAATAAACATAAAGGTAAAAATAAATAAATAATACAAAACAATAATATTAGAAAAAAGTGGAGATTGAGTCGGTACTGGATTTAGCGGAAGGATAAGAAGATTTAAAAGTGATGTGAAAATTATGAGAGGAGACGAATTGATTGTGAAGGTGTGAAAAACACAAGAGGGGGGGGGGGGGGGGGGGGTTGAATTGTGTTTTGAGTAGTTTAAAAATTTCTTCTAAGTTATAAAAAACTTATAAGAGTTTGCAGCGGTTTGGAAAAATAAAACACAATTGATTAGAACGTTGAAGATAGAGAGAAAGAGAGAAAGGTAGAGACAGAGATTTTATACTGGTTCCCCTCACAAACCGAGAGTACGTCCAGTCCTCTTGTACTACCAAGAGAGTTCACTATAATCACCAAAGATTACAAATGCTCAAGCACAATTGCAAGAGACTTCCAATGCTCAAGTAACAAATACAAGAGACTTCATAATGCTCAAGCACGTAGGCAAGAGACTTCCAATAACAAAAACAGAGTCTGAACAATTGATATGCAAATCAATGTTCAGTTACAAGTAAATACAACTTTTGATACAAGACTTAACTTAGATTCTTAATAAATGAAATCTAAGGTTCAACTAATGAATTAACAGAAGCTGAAACTGGAGTCTTGGATTTGAAAATGAGTTCAAGTTGTATTTGAAGTTCTTAGTGTTCTAGGATGATTTTGACAGAATAACAGCTCTTTCAAATTGTTCAAGTGTGTTTTTTTCGAACTTCAAACTTGCTCCAATTTATAGACGAAGGTGGAGCGTGTTTGATTTGAATTTGATGCGGTGAGATTGCGCCAGCTGTAGATAGTACCATTCTTAACCAAATCAGGTAACCTTATATACGATCAATCTTGGGGATAACGTTTTAGCCAAATCAGGTAATGAGTTCGTACAATAGTACTAACGTCACTATCTTGTGGATAAGATTGATTCCATCAGCTTTTGGAATGTCAGAGGATGATGATGATTTCCAATCATTGTTGCAGAGAATGTTCTTCTGACAAAACGGCTCTCACTGCTCTTATCAGAGTCTGATACTAGCTTCTGACGAATATAACTTGCATCTTCTGATGCCTTAAAATTTGGTCAGAATCTGCTTTGACATATCAGAGCTTCCAATGTGCTTCTAGAAAATTTAAAGAATTAACTTGTATATCTGCACACTTGGATTAAATAATTAGTATACCCTATTGTATATTAATACCTTTGTTATCATCAAAACTTAATTGGATCATGTCAGAACCTATTTTGTTCCAACAATCTCCCCCTTTTTGATTGATGACAAACCAAGTATTAATTTACAATGGTTGTTGATAAAATTTATCAAGCATCTCTTAGGTTGATGAGTTTTGCAAGCTCCCCCTAAGTTCAGCAATGATCAATTAAATCAGTTTAAAAATAATTATTTGACTTTTGAACTAAACTAATACACTAGACTCTCAGAGGCTAGGTTTGCAAGCTCTCCCCCTAAGTCTGATACCCATGAAAGAAAATTGCACTTTTCTTTTATGCGTACCATGTATCAGAAGTTCAACTTTCAACTAATATTTTCCTCAAAATTATATCATACGAAGACATAATTTTAATAAATCAAAATATGGAATTTGGTTTCAGTTTAGCATTTCATAAATTAATTACGACTCTTACTCCCCCTTTTGTCATTAAGCAAAAAGATAAAACTGACAAAAAAAAATAAAAATGACAAGTTAAAAAAATGGTCAAGAGTAGAGTTTCAATGTAGTCAAGGTGGTTACAACTATACCAATTAAATGGTTTGTCGTAAAACCATGAACTTGTCTGTTTTGAATTCACTATATAAGGACCATCACTTTGTCACTTCACTTAACACTTCCAGTTCATTGTGAAAAATTAACAATGGATAATGATAGAAGAGTGATCAAAAGTAAGAAAGCACAGGAGAAGAAGAAGAAGAAAGTGAAGATTCAACAAGACTCAGAGTCTAAGAAGAACCCTCAGAATACATATGTTCCTCCTAGGGAAGAATACCCCTCTTCATAATCAATGAGATCAATTCTCATTGGCCTCTCAAATGGAAGCAAAGAGAATGTTGTGAATTCTTCCGTTTCCCTTTGATTCTAATAAGCTAGATTTAGAACTAGCTGTTTCTGATGTAGAATCCAAGTGAAAAGTTGGATAAGAACTTATGTAATCAACAATTTTCAATTGAATAAACTCTTTATTTAGCTTTGAAATTTTTGTGTTGATATTTGTCTCAAAAACATTTATGAAAGCATAAAATAGATGCAAAAAGTAAATAAATTATAACCAAACACAAGAGATTAATCAACAAACATAGTGCTTAAACAAATAGAATTCAGCCAAGTTACAAAATAACAGAATATGATAAGAAATTAAAAAGAACAAGTGCATAGAATCCTAGGTTTTAAGGTTGAGGAGGTAATCTGGCATTGAAGCTCTGGAGAGTGGTCATAATTGCAGCCAGCATAGAGGAGTGCTCATCAATCCTTCTCTGAATATTCTCTTGATTTTCTCTGATGTGTTGAGCATATTCTGGTGCATTCCTAGCAATGTTCTCAAGTCTTGCTTGCTCAGCAGCTCTTCTAGCCTCTTCTGCTAGTCTAGCTTCCTCTCTAGCTTGAGCTTCTTGCCTTTCCTTTTCAATACGCTCATCTTCCAACCTCTTCCTTTCCCTTTCCTCAGCTTCTAACTTTTCTCTTAACAACCTCTCTTCCTCTTCCTTTTTAGCCATCTCATTCCTGAAGTCTAAATCCTTGGTGTAAGCTTCTCTCACTGATCTGATCATGTACACCATATTTTGCTCCATAAGGTCACACTCTTTGTTGATATGTGCCGTTTCAATAGACCTGTTAGGAATGACACTGGACATTCTTCTAATATTCTTGTCAACAGCTTGCAGAAAACTAGAGATATCATCTTGGGTTTGTTCTAAAGGTTCATTGATGATTCTAGAAGGAAGGTGAGGAGGAACATAAATGCAGTCCATAGACAGAGCCTGCATTAAGTTCTTGAGATGATTGGTTTGGTGAGGAGGGGTTTTCTGAATGAATTCTTGATTCAGGGATTCATCAATTTGTTGGAATTGTTTCTTTAGTGGTGTGGGTAAAACACATGAGTTGTCCTTAACCACATGATGTGGGGATTGTTCATCAGCATGTGTTTCAGGATTAGGTTCTGGTGATTTTTGATTATCATGCTTTGAGTGAGTATGTTCTGGTGAGGGTATTTGTGGTTGTGGTTCATCTTCTTGTTGTGGTGTTGGTGATTTTTCTTGGGTTGATTCTGGTTCAACATTCTCATAGTTTGGGGTAGGTTTGAGAATTTTGTTATCATGGTGTGTGGGGGATTTTTGAGGAGGTGGTGAGAGGGTACGATCAGAATCTTCATCCAGATTTTGAATGAGAGGTGCAGTACTTGTGGAAGCTTGTGCTGCATCATTACATATAATATTAGTTGGAGATTCTGATGGGTTAGGTTGGATAGGGTTAAACTGCTCTGATATTGGTTGATTCTTAGAAAGAATAAGATCTTTCTTAGAATAAACTCCTTTCAAAATCTTATCATAAGCATGTTTAACCTTGATTTCAGAAGGGAATTGAAGTCTTCTGAAATAATCTCTAAAAGGTTTGCTGCCTCCAATAAAATTAGAAAACTTACCATTAGTCATTCCACACATAGTCCGTTGAGCCAGCTCATCATCAGAAGCTCTTGGAGGAAGCTTGGAGTACATGTCTTTAAACACTTCAGGGTCAATGCCAGTCATAGCCATCCTTCAATTCCTCCTGCTTCTTATTGAAACGATTAATCTTCTCCAAAGCTGCTTCCAAATCAGCTTTTTCTTTCTCTGCTTCAATGAGATCCTCCAGTATAACCTTCCTAACTTTTGGTTTCTTTGAAGATCTTGGAGCTGTAGTCTTCTGAGTCTTAGCAACCTTCTTCCTAGCAGGACTCTTAACAGCTTTTCTTTTGACAGGTTGGACTCTAGTTGGTTGCTCCAGAATCCTAGATTGTCTGATGGACAATTTTGTAGGTTGTTCATCTCCTACCTCAGCACCTAGCTTTTTCAAGTAATCAGCATGTGCTTCTATAACTCTCTTAGCATCACTATCACTGACATGTACAAGTCTACATTCAGCAATGTTATCCTCAGAATCTCTGATCACCAGTGGGCGTGTTGGATGAACAATCTGGTTGTTTTTCACCAGTTTCAAGTACCTCAGAGTAGTGCTATTAACTATTTTAGAACTAAGCAAGAAGGTACCATATCCTGGGAGAAACGGTATGATAGTATCCAGCAAACCGCACTGTGCAAACATATGACTGAGTAGCCTTGGATGTCTAACAATAGATTTGGCAGAGATAATAGAAAGCGCACGATGATCAAAGATAAGCTTACCAATATCCAGGAAATTTCCTTTACCAACATGAAAAGTGAACAGCTTCTGGAGATTTGAAATTTGATCAGTACCTCCCAACTTGGTCAAGATGATGTCAATCAAAATCTTGTAGATAACTTTGCAGTTGTTGGTCCATTCAAACTTGTCCATGGGGTCAGTCTTAGGTTTGAATATGAATTCCTCAACATCAGAACCAACCTCATCAGTGTTTCTGATAACAAGACCACCACGATCTATCTTCAGAGCCTCATAGATATGACACAATCTGAGAGAAATTCTGAATCCAGACACAAATGATTCAATTTCTTCTCCTACGAAAGGTCTCAATCCCATTTCCTTAGGGGTTTTACCTTTTAGTTCAGGATTTTCCTCAATCATCTCTTCAATCTTCTGATTGTACTTCTTTCTGGTGATAACGGACGCTTTCATCCAAAATTCCTTGACAAGTTCCGTATATGTTGGTCCATTCAATATATCAAAGTAGTATTTCAATCCTTGTCTCTTGAACAGATCAACAACTTCAGAAAAACCATTTACTCTTAATCCTTCAAGATCAACGGGGTTTTCTATAGCAACATTTAGGTCATCATATTTGTAGGGACGTTGATCCTTAGCAAATGCAGTAGGGTTAGATTCCTTAGGCAAGATCATGCATGCATCAACGCTTGGATTAGATGAAAAAGCCATAGAAGAAGTTTGGGGGGTTAGGGTTTCTAATGAGGGAGAAAGAAATTGCTCTGAGTTTTAGAAGATGAAAGTGTAGGTTGTGAGAGTGCAAAAGTGTGAATGTGAACAGTTAGTGTGTTTAAATAGAAAGTTTCGCGCAAAAACAAGTACAAACACGTAGGGGTAGCAGAGTATTTTACCACAAATGGGGATTAGAAATGCTAATCATCATTAACCAACTTCTTTATCCTCTTGCACTGAGACACGTGTATCAAAAGATTATTTGAATAACTGACACGTAAGTGAGGGAAACGAAAGGGTTTTTATAAAAGATTTTAACTTACGCGCCAGAACTATTTACCTTCTAATCAGATTCTGATAGTTTGTCAGAAGATGTCCTCATCACAACTTCTGATACAGAAGGTTCTGATGACTTCAACTTCTGATTACTATTAGATTCTTACAAACTCAAATTTTTCATCAGAGTCTAAGTTAATAAGAGATTTCCATCATGTTCAGATTCTTTTTGATAAAATCAAAACGTTCAACAGCTAAAGGTTTTGTAAAGATATCAGCCCATTGATTTTCAGTTTCAATGAACTTGAGATCAATTACTCCTTTTTGAACATAGTCTCTGATAAAATGATGTTTAATCTCAATGTGCTTAGCTCTTGAATGTAAAATAGGGTTTTTAGAGAGGTGAATAGCTGCAGTGTTGTCACAATATAAAGGAATACTGTTACTGCTTATTTGATAATCTTCCAATTGATATTTCATCCAAAGTAGTTGTGTACAACATTTAGCTGCTGATATGTATTCAGCTTCTGCTGTTGACATAGCTATGGTGGTTTGCCTTTTACTAGCCCACGAAATTAAATTCTCACCAATGAACTGACAGTTGCCACTGGTGGATTTTCTTTCAATTCTATCACCAGCATAGTCAGCATCACAGAATCCAATCAGCTTGTAATCATTGGATTTCTGATACAGTAATCCAATGTTACAAGTAGCTTTCAAATACCTAAAGATTCTCTTCACAGCAGTGAGATGAGATTCTCTAGGATCTAATTGAAATCTTGCACACAAGCATACGCTGAATAAAATATCAGGTCTTGATGCAGTTAGATAAAGAAGAGATCCAATCATACCTCGATAGAGCTTCTGATCAACTTTGCCTTCAGATTCTTCTTTGCTTAAGCTTGATGTGGGATGCATTGGAGTGTTCATGGGTTTGCAATCTTCCAAATTGAATTTCTTCAGAAGATCTTTTATATATTTTGATTGATGAATGAATGTTCCTTTCTTTGTATGATTTATCTGAATTCCAAGAAAGAACTTCAATTCTCCCATCATGCTCATCTCGAATTCATCCTGCATAAGCTTAGAAAAGTTCTTGCACAAAGTGGCATTAGTTGATCCAAAAATAATATCATCTACATAAATTTGAATGATCAAAATGTCTTTCTTTAGTGTTTTTCTAAATAATGTATTGTCAACTTGTGCTTTTTCAAAACCATTGTTGACTAAGAAAGTACTCAGTCTCTCATACCAAGCTCTGGGAGCTTGTTTGAGTCCATAGAGTGATTTCTTTAGTCTAAACACATGATCTGGATTTGCCAAATCCTCAAATCCAGGAGGTTGTTTGACATATACTTCTTCAGAAATAACACCATTAAGAAATGCACTTTTAACATCCATTTGATAAAGAGTGATATCATTGTTAACTGCATAAGATAAAATTCACCTGATTGCTTCCAGTCTTGCTACTGTAGCATAGGTTTCATTGAAGTCAATTCCTTCTTGTTGACTATATCCTTGTGCAACAAGTCTTGCTTTATTTCTTGTGACTTCACATTGCTCATTCAATTTGTTTCTGTATACCCATTTTGTTCCAATAATGTTCTTGTGCTTAGGTTTGGGTACCAGATCCCATACATCATTTCTCTTGAATTGATTTAACTCTTCTTCCATAGCAACTATCCAAGCATCATCTGACAGAGCTTCATTTGTTGTCTTTGGTTCAATCAAGGATACTAATCCAAACAATGATTCTTCATCTCTGAAGTTTGACCTTGTTTTTCTAGGACTATTCTTGTTTCCTAGAATAAGCTCTTCAGGATGTGATGATTTGTACTTGAACGTATTTCTTGGAATCTCTGTTGCTTCAGAGTTGTTTTCACTTGTTTGATGTTCTTGAGCAGCATCAGAAGGTGTAGCTTCTTGTGTTGGAACAAAATAGGTTCTGACATGATCCAATTAAGTTTTGATGATAACAAAGGTATTAATATACAATAGGGTATACTAATTATTTAATCCAAGTGTGCAGATATACAAGTTAATTCTTTAAATTTTCTAGAAGCACATTGGAAGCTCTGATGTGTCAAAGCAGATTCTGACAAGATTTTAAGGCATCAGAAGATGCAAGTTATATTCGTCAGAAGCTAGTATCAGACTCTGATAAGAGCAGTGGGAGCCGTTTTGTCAGAAGAACATTCTCTGCAACAATGATTGGAAATCATCATCATCCTCTGACATTCCAAAAGCTGATGGAATCAATCTTATCCATAAGATAGTGACGTTGGTACTATTGTACGAACTCATTACCTGATTTGGCTAAAACGTTATCCCCAAGATTGATCGTATACAAGGTTACCTGATTTGGTTAAAAATGGTACTATCTACAGCTGGCGCAATCTCACCGCATCAAATTCAAATCAAACACGCTCCACCTTCATCTATAAATTGGAGCAAGTTTGAAGTTCTAGGACACGACACTTGAACAATTTGAAAGAGCTGTCATTCTGTCAAAATCATCCTAGAACACTAAGAACTTCAAATACAACTTGAACTCATATTCAAATCCAAGACTCTAGTTTCAGCTTCTGTTAATTCATTAGTTGAACCTTAGAATTTTTGTATTAAGATTCTAAGTTAAGTCTTGTATCAAAAGTTGTATTCATTTGTAACTGAACATTGATCTTCATATCAATTGTTCAGACTCTGTTTTCTTATATCTATTTTGGAAGTCTCTTGCCTGCGTGCTTGAGCATTAGGAAGTCTCTTGTTTGTATACTTGAGCATTGGAAGTCTCTTGCAAGGTTGCTTGAGCATTTGTAATCTTTGGTGATTATAGTGAACTCTCTTGGTAGTACAAGAGGACTGGACGTACTCTCGGTTTGTGAGGGGAACCAGTATAAAATCTCTGTCTCTATCTTTCTCTCTATCTTCAACGTTCTGATCAATTGTGTTTTGTTTTCCTAAACCGCTGCAAACTCTGATAAATTTTTCATAACTTAGAAGAATTTTTAAACTACCCAAAACACAATTCAACCCCCCCTTCTTGTGTTTTTCACACCTTCAATTGGCATCAAGAGCCCGATTCTGTTTTTAATCACCTAACAGTGAGACAGTTTTCCTGTTGAAAAACACCATGACTGAAACTCCAAGTGGTAGCATGAAAGCAGTTTCCCATGACTATGATGTTGAAGATAATAAGACAAGCAAAAAAGCACCAAAGTTCAATGGAGATGCATCTAACTTTTCTTGGTGGAAAGATAGAATCTACAGTCATCTTATTGGTTTAGATGATGAGCTTTGGGACTTAGTTGAAGAAGGGGTAACCTTCCAAGGACTTGATGAAAAGGGAAGGTTATCTATTGAAGAAAGAAAGAAGTTCACTCCTACAGACAAGAAGCTTTACAAGAAACATCACAAGGTCAAGGATCTTCTCATTGGATGTATAACTCATGATGAATACCTCAAGATCACAGACAAATCTACTGCCAAGAGCATCTATGATTCCTTGTGTTCCACATATGAAGGAAATAAACAGGTTCAAGAGGCAAAGGCTACTCTTCTGATCCAACAGTATGAACTCTTTAAAATGAAGGATGATGAGAATATTGAATCCATGTATTCAAGGTTCAAAATTCTAGTGGCTGGTCTCCAAGTTCTAAAGAGAAGCTATACAACTTCTGATCATGTAAGAAAGATTTTGAGAAGCTTACCTTCAAGGTGGAGGCCTAAGGTAACAGCTATTCAAGAAGCTAAGGATTTGGACAAACTTGGCTTGGAGGAATTGATAAGTTCACTCATGAGTCATGAGATTGAACTATCTTCTGATGAGCCTCAGAAGAAACCAAAATCGTTGGCCTTGCCATCTATTTCAGTTTCATCTAAGGCTCTGAAAGCCAAAGTTGTAGAATCTGAAGCAGAGGAATCTTTCGTAGATAATCAAAAAGAAGGATCAGACGATGATTTCTTTGCACTCTTGTCTAAAATTTTTCAAAAGTGGCCACTAAGGAAGGGCAAAAATTTTCAAGGCAGAGGATCTGGATCAAGGAACAACACCAGCAGAGAGAAGAAGGATGACACAAAAAATTGTTTCAATTGTCATAAGCCTGGACACTTCATGGCTGATTGTCCTGAACTCAACTCCAAGGGTAAAGGAAGAAAGAGTACAATCAAGAACAAAGCCAAGAAGAGTCTGATGGCAACATGGGAGGATATCAATGAATTATCTGAGGATGAAGACTCTGAGGAAGCAAACCTAGCGCTTATGGCCACTGGTGAATCAGACCATGACAGTGATTCAGAGTCTGACACGGACGATATTGATGAGGTAATATCTAAAATGTCCAGTACTCAAATGACCAAAGCTTTGAAAGATGTAATGGTGAAGTACATGGAAAAGTTGAGTGAGCTAGATTTTTGTAAACAAAAAATGAAGCTACTCAATGAAAATCTCACCCAGACTCAAGCAAACTATCAAAAATCTCTTAAAACAATTAAAGTGCTTGAGATTGGATGTAGAACATGTCACAAACCCTATGATGAGTATGAAATCTCTCTTCAAGAGTTTGTTCACCATAACATAGACAAAACTAGGGTAACTTCCGTAATTCATGGTGGACTTAGCAATTATTATAAAAGACAAGGACTTGGTTCTCTTACATCTCCTAATGTGGGAAAATCAAATAAACCTGTCTTGCTGAGCAAGTCACCATCAGAATCTTATTCAAACTTTACTAAGGGTACATCAGAACCTCTGACTGTGTCTGGTACTCTTGTGAGCTTGGAACCACAAGATAAGGTATCAGAAGATGACTCATCTTCTGAACCTAAGTCTTCTAAAACCCAGGTTCCCCTCACATCAGTACCCATGTCTACTCAAGTTAAAGCTGTCAGAGTACCAAAGCCTGTTGATAAGCGGGGCACTAGTACTTCTAAAGCAAACTTGGTAACTGGTTCTCTGACACACTCAAGAGGAAAGTCTCAAAGACAACATGAGCCTAAACATTTTTCTAAAGGTTCTGTTGACTCCAGATCTTATGAGTATTCTAACAAGCAGAATAAGATTCTCAAAACTAACCAAAAAGGACCCATCAGAGTATGGGTACCAAAATCTGAAATAATGTATGTTGCAGGTATGCACCCAAAGAAGAAAAGAAAGCTCATGGTATCTGGACTCTGGCTGCTCACGTCACATGACAGGAGACAAGCTCTTATTCCACACCCTGAATCAGCAAGAGGGAGGAACAGTAGGGTTTGGTGGCAACCAGAAGGGAAAGATCATTGGTATAGGTACAGTTGGTAATTCTTCTTTGTCAATTTCTGATGTTTGGTTAGTAGATGGACTACATCATAATTTACTTAGCATAAGTCAATTGTGTGATAGTAATTATGATGTTATGTCTAATAAGGATTCATGTACTGTAATCAGAAACTCTGATCAATCTATTGTCTTTAAGGGAAATAGAAAAGACAATGTGTACAAAGTCAATTTTTCTGATTTAAAGGAACAACAAGTGCTTTGTCTTTTGACACTGAGTGATGAAAAATGGGTCTGGCACAAAAGATTGGGTCATGCTAACTGGAGATTAATCTCTAAGCTTAGCAAGGATAATCTTGTCAGAGGCCTTCCAAAAATAAAATATCACTCAGACTCACTTTGTGGTTCTTGTCAAAAAGGAAAAATTGTCAAAAGTTCTTTTAAAAACAAGAACATTGTCTCTTCTACAAGACCCTTAGAACTCTTACACATTGATTTATTTGGACCAGTTAGCACTGCTTCAATCAATGGTAAGAAATATGGATTAGTCATTGTAGATGATTATAGTAGATGGACTTGGGTTAAATTTCTGAGAACTAAAGATGACACATATGAAGTGTTTAGCATCTTCTGTACCCAAATTCAAAATGAAAAAGATTCCAAAATTTTGAAAGTAAGAAGTGATCATGGTGGTGAATTTGAAAATGAACCTTTTGAAAAAATTTGTGAAGAACATGGAACTCTCCATGAATTCTCTTCTCCTAGAACTCCACAACAAAATGGAGTTGTAGAAAGAAAGAATAGATCTTTACAAGAAATGGCACGCACCATGATGCATGAAAATAATTTAGCAAAATTCTTTTGGGCAGAAGCTGTTAACACTGCTTGTTATATTCAGAATAGAATCTATATAAGACCTATTTTGAACAAAACAACATATGAACTCTATAAGGGAAGAAAACCCAATATTTCTTATTTTCATCAATTTGGTTGTACATGTTACATTCTGAATAACAAAGTCCATCTTAAGAAATTTGACTCTAAAGCCTGTAAGGGTATCTTCATTGGATACTCTGAACGCTCTAAGTCATACAGAGTGTATAATTCAGAAACTAATACAGTGGAAGAATCAATGCACGTAAAGTTTGATGATAAGGAGCCTGGTGATAAAAAGTCAGAGCCTGTTAAACATTTGTCAGGATCTGATGAATCAGAAGATGAAGCTCCAGAGTATGACAACTACATAGAACCTGTAGAAGACTCTGACGTGCAAGAAGCTACACCTTCTGATGCTACTCAAGAACATCAAACAAATGAGGACAACTCTGAAGCAACAGAGATTCCAAGAAATACGTTCAAGTACAAATCATCACACCCTGAAGAGCTTATTCTAGGAAACAAGAATAGTCCAAGAAAAACAAGGTCAAACTTCAGAGATGAAGAATCACTGTTTGGATTAGTATCCTTGATTGAACCAAAGACAACAAATGAAGCTCTCTCAGATGATGCTTGGATAGTTGCTATGGAAGAAGAGTTAAATCAATTCAAGAGAAATGATGTATGGGATCTGGTACCCAAACCTGAGTACAAAAACATTATTGGAACAAAATGGGTATACAGAAACAAATTGAATGAGCAAGGTGAAGTTACAAGAAATAAAGCAAGACTTGTTGCACAAGGATATAGTCAACAAGAAGGAATTGACTTCACTGAAACCTATGCTCCAGTAGCAAGACTGGAAGCAATCCGGTTACTTTTATCTTATGCAGTTAATAATAATATCACTCTTTATCAAATGGATGTTAAAAGTGCATTTCTTAATGGTGTTATTTCTGAAGAAGTATATGTCAAACAACCTCCTGGATTTGAGGATTTAGCAAATCCAGATCATGTGTTTAGATTAAAGAAATCACTCTATGGACTCAAACAAGCTCCCAGAGCTTGGTATGAGAGACTGAGTACTTTCTTAGTCAACAATGGTTTTGAAAAAGGACAAGTTGACAATACATTATTTAGAAAAACACTAAAGAAAGACATTTTGATCATTCAAATTTATGTAGATGATATTATTTTTGGATCAACTAGTGCCACTTTGTGCAAGAACTTTTCTAAGCTTATGCAGGATGAATTCGAGATGAGCATGATGGGAGAATTGAAGTTCTTTCTTGGAATTCAGATAAATCAAACAAAGAAAGGAACATTCATTCATCAATCAAAATATATAAAAGATCTTCTGAAGAAATTCAATTTAGAAGACTGCAAACCCATGAACACTCCAATGCATCCCACATCAAGCTTAAGCAAAGAAGAATCTGAAGGCAAAGTTGATCAGAAGCTCTATCGAGGTATGATTGGATCTCTTCTTTATCTAACTGCATCAAGACCTGATATTTTATTCAGCGTATGCTTGTGTGCAAGATTTCAATCAGATCATAGAGAATCTCATCTCACTGCTGTGAAGAGAATCTTTAGGTATTTGAAAGCTACCTGCAACATTGGATTACTGTATCAGAAATCCAATGACTTTAAGCTGATTGGATTCTGTGATGCTGACTATGCTGGTGATAGAATTGAAAAAAAATCCACCAGTGGTAACTGTCAGTTCATTGGTGAGAATTTAATTTCATGGGCCAGTAAAAGGCAAACCACCATAGCTATGTCAACAGCAGAAGCTGAATACATATCAGCAGCTAAATGTTGTACACAACTACTTTGGATGAAATATCAATTGGAAGATTATCAAATAAGCAGTAACAATATTCCTTTATATTGTGATAATACTGCAGCTATTCACCTCTCTAAAAACCCTATTTTACATTCAAGAGCTAAGCACATTGAGATTAAACATCATTTTATCAGAGACTATGTTCAAAAAGGAGTAATTGATCTCAAGTTCATTGAAACTGAAAATCAATGGACTGATATCTTTACAAAACCTTTAGCTGTTGAACGTTTTGATTTTATCAAAAAGAATCTGAACATGATGGAAATCTCTGATTAACTTAGACTCAAATGAAAAATTTGAGTTTGTAAGAATCTAATAGTAATCAGAAGCTGAAGTCATCAGAACCTTATGTATCAGAAGTTATGATGAGGACATCTTCTGACAAACTATCAGAATCTGATTAGAAGGTAAATAGTTCTGGCGCGTAAGTTAAATTTTTTTTTGTAAAAACCCTTTGGTTTCCCTCACTTACGTGTCAGTTAGTTAAATAATCTTTTGATACACGTGTCTTAGTGCAAGAGGATAAAGAAGTTGGTTAATGATGATTAGCATTTCTAATTCCCATTTGTGGTAAAATACTCTACTACCCCTATGTGTTTGTACTTATTTTTGCGCAAAACTTTCTATTTAAACACACTAACTGTTCACATTTACACTTTTGCACTCTCACAACCTACACTTTCATCTTCTAAAACTCAGAGCAATTTCTTTCTCCCTCATTAGAAACCCTAACCCCCAAACTCCATCAATGGCTTCAATCATTCCAAGAGATTGTATAGTCGACATTGCTAACTCCAAACCTACCAAGTTTGCTAAAGATCAACGTCCGTATAAGTATGATGACCTAAATCTTGCGATTGAAAATCCGGTTGATCTAGATGGGTTAAGAGTAAACGGATTCGCCAATGTAGTCAATCTGTTCAAAAGACAAGGTATGGAATACTATTTTGATCTACTGAATGGTCCAACATATACTGAATTGGTGAAAGAATTCTGGATGAAAGCAACAGTCATCAACAGAGACGTGTACGTTCAGAGAATCAAAGATATGATTGAAGAAAATCCTGCACTTCAAGGTAAAACTCCAGAACAAATGGGTTTGAAACCTTTCACATCTACAGAGATTGAATCGTTTGTTGCTGGATTCAGAATCTCTATCAGAGTATGTAATATTTGTGAGGCTCTGAAGATAGACCGTGAAGGTCTTGTCCTCAGAAACTCTGATGAGGTTGGTCCTGATGTTGAGGAGTTCATATTCAAACCTAAGGCTGATCCCAATGACAAGTTTGAATGGACCAACACCTGCAAAGTTATCTACAAGATTCTGATTGACAGTATTTTGACCAAGTTGGGAGGCACTGATCAAATCTCAAACCTTCAGAAGCTGTTTACCTTTCTTGTTGGTAAAGGAAACTTTGTAGATATGGGTAAGCTTATCTTTGATCATCTTGCCAATTCTATTCTCTCTTCCAAATCTATTGTGCGACATCCAAGGCTACTTAGTCATATGTTTGCACAGTGTGGTTTGTTGGATACAATCACTCTGTTTCTCCCAGGATATGGTTCCTTTCTGCTCAGTTCTAAATTCGTAAATAGCACTTCGCTAAGGTACATGAAACTGGTGAAAAACAATCAGATTGTTCATCCAACACACCCACTGCTGATCAGATACTCTGAGAAAGACATTGATGAATGTAGACTTGTGCATGTCAGTGATAGTGTTGCTAAGAGAGTTATAGAGGCACATGCTGATCTATTGAAAAAGCTAGGTGCTGATGTAGGAGATGGACAACCTACAAAATTGACCATCAGACAATCTAGGATTCTGGAGCAACCAACCAGAGTCCAACCTGTCAAAAGGAAAGCTATTAAGAGTCATGCAGAGAAAAAGGTTGCTAAGACTCAGAAGACTACAGCTCCTAGATCTCAAAAGAAACCAAGGGTTAGGAAAGTTATACTGGAGGATCTCACTGAAGCAGAGAAAGAAAAAGCTGATTTGGAAGCAGCTTTGGAGAAAATTAATCGTTTAAATAAGAAGCAGTGGGAATTGAAGGATGGCTATGACTGTGGTATTGACCCTGAAGTGTTTAAAGACATGTACGCCAAGCTTCCTCCAAGAGCTTCTGATGATGAGCTGGCTCAACGGACTATGTGTGGAATGGCTAATGGTAAGTTTTCTAATTTTATTGGAGGCAGCAAACCTTTTAGAGATTATTTCAGAAGACTTCAATTCCCTTCTGAAATCAAGGTTAAACATGCTTATGATAAGATTTTGAAAGGAGTTTATTCTAAGAAAGATCTTATTCTTTCTAAGAATCAACCAATATCAGAGCAGTTTAACCCTATCCAACCTAACCCATCAGAATCTCATGCTAATACTATATGTAATGATGCAGCACAAGCTTCCACTAGTACTGCACCTCTCATTCAAAATCTGGATGAAGATTCTGACCGCACACCCTCACCACCACCTGAAAAATCCCCCACACACCATGATACCCAAATTCTCAAACCTAACCCAAACTCTGAGAATGTTGAACCAGAGTCAACCCAAGAAAAATCATCACCTCCACCAGAAAATGAACCACACTCACAATCACCTCCACCAGAACATACTCAACCAGAACATGAAAACCAAAAATCACCAGAACCTACAGTGACTGAATTGGTTAACCCTGAAGGACATGCTGTTGAGCAATCCCCACATCATGTGGATATGGACAACTCATGTACTTTACCCACACCACTCAAGAAACAATTTCAACAAATTGATGAGTCTCTGAATCAAGAAGGAATGCAGAAAACCCCTCCTCACCAAACCAATCATCTAAAGACCCTAATGCAGGATCTGTCCATGGACTGCATTTATATTCCACCTCACTTATCTTCCAGAATTGTCAATGAACCCCTAGAGCAAACCCAGGATGATATCACTAATTTGCTGCAAGCTGTTGACAAGAACATTAGAAGACTGTCCAGTGCCATTCCTAACAGGTCCATTGAAACGGCACACATCAACAAAGAATGTGATCTTATGGAACTGAATCTGGTGTACATGATCAGATCAGTGAGAGAAGCTTACACCAAGGATCTAAACTTCAGGAATGAGTTGGCCAGAAAGGAAGAGGAAGAGAGGTTGTTAAGAGAAAAGTTAGAAGCTGAGGAAAGGGAAAGGAAGAGGTTGGAAGATGAGCGTCTTGAAAAGGAAAGGCAAGAAGCTCAAGCTAGAGAGGAATCTAGACTAGCAGAAGAAGCTAGAAGAGCTGCTGAACAGGCAAGGCTTGAGAACATTGCCCGAAATGCACCAGAATATGCTCAACACATCAGAGAAAATCAAGAGAATATTCAGAGAAGGATTGATGAGCACTCCTCTATGCTGGCTGCAATTATGACTACTCTCCAGAGCATCAATGCCAAATTACCACCTCAACCTTAAAACCTAGGATTCTATGCACTTGTTACTTTTAATTCATTATCATGTTCTGTCTTTCTTTTTGTAACTTGGCTGAATTCTATTCGTTTAAATACTATGTTTGTTGATTATCTCTTGTGTTTGGTTATAATTTATTTACTTTTTGAATCTATTTTATGCTTTCATAAATGTTTTGAGACAAATATCAACACAAAGATTTCAAAGCTAAATAAAGAGTTTATTCAATTGAAAATTGTTGATTACATAAGTTCCTATCCAACTTTTCACTTGGATTCTACATCAAAAACAGCTAGTTCTAAATCTAGCTTATTAGAATCAAAGGGAAATGGAAGAATTCGCTACATTCTCTTTGCTTCCATTTGAGAGGCCAATGAGAATTGATCTCATTGATTATGAAGAGGGGTATTCTTCTCTAGGAGGAACATATGTACTCAAGAATTCCTTCCAATCAGAATCCCATTCAGATTCTGACTCGGATAAGGACTCTTGTTGTTTGGTCTTGGATATTGTTTGATAATTGGCTCTGACAGGAGCATAAGTTGATGCCTTCATCTTCCGAGGGTTCTTCTTATACTCTGAGTCTTGTTGAATCTTCACTTTGTTCTTCTTCTTCTTCTCCTGTTCTTTCTTACTTTTGATCACTCTTCGATCCTTGTCCATTGTTAATTCTTCACAATGAACTGGAAGTGTTGAGTGAAGTGACAAAGTGATGGTCCTTATATAGTGAATTCAAAACAGACAAGCTCATGGTTTTACGACAAACCATTTAATTGGTATAGTTGTAACCACCTTGACTGCATTGAAACTCCACTCTTGACCATTTTTTTCAAATTTGTCATTTAATTCTTTGCCAGTTTTATCTTTTTGCTTAATGACAAAAGGGGGAGTAAGAGTTGTAATTAATTTATGAAATGTTAAACTGAAACCAAATTCCATATTTTTAATTTATTGAAATTATGTCTTCGTATGATATGTTTTTGAGGAAAATATTAGTTGAAATTTGAACTTCTGATACATGGTACGCATAAAAGAAAAGTGCAATTTTCTTTCATGGGTATCAGACTTAGGGGGAGAGCTTGCAAACCTAGCCTCTGAGAGTCTAGTGTATAAGTTAAGTTCAAAATTCAAATAATTATTTTTAAACTGATTTAATTGATCATTGCTGAACTTAGGGGGAGCTTGCAAAACTCATCAACCTAAGAGATGCTTGATAAATTTTATCAACAACCATTGTAAATTAATACTTGGTTTGTCATCAATCAAAAAGGGGGAGATTGTTGGAACAAAATAGGTTCTGACATGATCCAATTAAGTTTTGATGATAACAAAGGTATTAATATACAATAGGGTATACTAATTATTTAATCCAAGTGTGCAGATATACAAGTTAATTCTTTAAATTTTCTAGAAGCACATTGGAAGCTCTGATATGTCAAAGCAGATTCTGACCAGATTTTAAGGCATCAGAAGATGCAAGTTATATTCGTCAGAAGCTAGTATCAGACTCTGATAAGAGCAGTGAGAGCCGTTTTGTCAGAAGAACATTCTCTGCAACAATGATTGGAAATCATCATCATCCTCTGACATTCCTAAAGCTGATGGAATCAATCTTATCCACAAGATAGTGACGTTGGTACTATTGTACGAACTCATTACCTGATTTGGCTAAAACGTTATCCCATAGATTGATCGTATACAAGGTTACCTGATTTGGTTAAAAATGGTACTATCTACAGCTGGCGCAATCTCACCGCATCAAATTCAAATCAAACACGCTCCACCTTCGTCTATAAATTGGAGCAAGTTTGAAGTTCTAGGACACGACACTTGAACAATTTGAAAGAGCTGTCATTCTGTCAAAATCATCCTAGAACACTAAGAACTTCAAATACAACTTGAACTTATATTCAAATCCAAGACTCTAGTTTCAGCTTCTGTTAATTCATTAGTTGAACCTTAGAATTTTTGTATTAAGATTCTAAGTTAAGTCTTGTATCAAAAGTTGTATTCATTTGTAACTGAACATTGATCTTCATATCAATTGTTCAGACTCTGTATTCTTATATCTGTTTTGGAAGTCTCTTGCCTGCGTGCTTGAGCATTAGGAAGTCTCTTGTTTGTATACTTGAGCATTGGAAGTCTCTTGCAAGGTTGCTTGAGCATTTGTAATCTTTGGTGATTATAGTGAACTCTCTTGGTAGTACAAGAGGACTGGACGTACTCTCGATTTGTGAGGGGAACCAGTATAAAATCTCTGTCTCTATCTTTCTCTCTATCTTCAACGTTCTGATCAATTGTGTTTTGTTTTCCTAAACCGCTGCAAACTCTGATAAGTTTTTCATAACTTAGAAGAATTTTTAAACTACCCAAAACACAATTCAACCCCCCCTTCTTGTGTTTTTCACACCTTCATCTTGCGCTTCAGAGTCTTCTACAGGTTCTATGTAGTTGTCATACTCTGGAGCTTCATCTTCTGATTCATCAGATCCTGACAAATCTTTAACAGACTCTGACTTTTTATCATCAGGCTCTTTATCATCAAACTTTACGTGCATTGATTCTTCCACTGTATTAGTTTTAGAATTATACACTCTGTATGACTTAGAGCGTTCAGAGTATCCAATGAAGATACCCTTACAGGCTTTAGAGTCAAATTTCTTAAGATGGACTTTGTTATTCATAATGTAACATGTACAACCAAATTGATGAAAATAAGAAATATTGGGTTTCCTTCCCTTAAAGAGTTCATATGTTGTTTTGTTCAAAATAGGTCTTATATAGATTCTATTCTGAATATAACAAGCAGTGTTAACAGCTTCTGCCCAAAAGAATTTTGCTAAATTATTTTCATGCATCATGGTACGTGCCATTTCTTGTAAAGATCTATTCTTTCTTTCTACAACTCCATTTTGTTGTGGAGTTCTAGGAGAAGAGAATTCATGGAGAATTCCATGTTCTTCACAAATTTTTTCAAAAGGTTCATTTTCAAATTCACCACCATGATCACTTCTTACTTTTAAAATTTTGGAATCTTTTTCATTTTGAATTTGGGTACAGAAGATGCTAAACACTTCATATGTGTCATCTTTAGTTCTCAGAAATTTAACCCAAGTCCATCTACTATAATCATCTACAATGACTAATCCATATTTCTTACCATTGATTGAAGCAGTGCTAACTGGTCCAAATAAATCAATGTGTAAGAGTTCTAAGGGTCTTGTAGAAGAGACAATGTTCTTGTTTTTAAAATAACTTTTGACAATTTTTCCTTTTTGACAAGAACCACAAAGTGAGTCTGAGTGATATTTTATTTTTGGAAGGCCTCTGACAAGATTGTCCTTGCTAAGCTTAGAGATTAATCTCCAGTTAGCATGACTCAATCTTTTGTGCCAGACCCATTTTTCATCACTCAGTGTCAAAAGACAAAGCACTTGTTGTTCCTTTAAATCAGAAAAATTGACTTTGTACACATTGTCTTTTCTATTTCCCTTAAAGACAATAGATTGATCAGAGTTTCTGATTACAGTACATGAATCCTTATTGAACATAACATCATAATTACTATCACACAATTGACTTATGCTAAGTAAATTATGATGTAGTCCATCTACTAACCAAACATCAGAAATTGACAAAGAAGAATTACCAACTGTACCTATACCAATGATCTTTCCCTTCTGGTTGCCACCAAACCCTACTGTTCCTCCCTCTTGCTGATTCAGGGTGTGGAATAAGAGCTTGTCTCCTGTCATGTGACGTGAGCAGCCAGAGTCCAGATACCATGAGCTTTCTTTTCTTCTTTGGGTGCATACCTGCAGCATACATTATTTCAGATTTTGGTACCCATACTCTGATGGGTCCTTTTTGGTTAGTTTTGAGAATATTATTCTTCTTGTTAGAGTACTCAGAAGATCTGGAGTCAACAGAGCCTTTAGAAAAAGGTTTAGACTTATGTTGTCTCTGAGACTTTCCTCTTGTGTGTGTCAGAGAACCAGTTACCAAGTTTGCTTTAGAAGTACTGGTGCCCCGCTTATCAACAGGCTTTGGTACTCTGACAGCTTTAACTTGAGTAGACATGGGTACTGATGTGAGGGGAACCTGAGTTTTAGAAGACTTAGGTTCAGAAGATGAATCATCTTCTGATACCTTATCTTGTGGTTCCAAGCTCACAAGAGTACCAGGCACAGTCAGAGGTTCTGATGTACCCTTAGTAAAGTTTGAATAAGATTCTGATGGTGACTTGCTCAACAAGACAGGTTTGTTTGATTTTCCCACATTAGAAGATGTAAGAGAACCAAGTCCTTGTCTTTTATAATAATTGCTAAGCCCACCATGAATTACGGAAGTTACCCTAGTTTTGTCTATGTTATGGTGAACAAACTCTTGAAGAGAGATTTCATACTCATCATAGGGTTTGTGACATGTTCTACATCCAATCTCAAACACTTTAATTGTTTTAAGAGATTTTTGATAGTTTGCTTGAGTCTGGGTGAGATTTTCATTGAGTAGCTTCATTTTTTGTTTACAAAAATCTAGCTCACTCAACTTTTCCATGTACTTTGCCATTACATCTTTCAAAGCTTTGGTCATTTGAGTACTAGACATTTTAGAAATTACCTCATCAATGTCGTCCGTGTCAGACTTTGAATCACTGTCATTGTCTGATTCACCAGTGGCCATAAGCGCTAGGTTTGCTTCCTCAGAGTCTTCATCCTCAGATAGTTCATTGATATCCTCTCATGTTGCCATCAGACTCTTCTTGGCTTTGTTCTTGATTGTACTCTTTATTCCTTTACCCTTGGAGTTGAGTTCAGGACAATCAGCCATGAAGTGTCCAGGCTTATGACAATTGAAACGATTTTTTGTGTCATCCTTCTTCTCTCTGCTGGTGTTGTTTCTTGATCCAGATCCTCTGCCTTGAAAATTTTTGCCCTTCCTTAGTGACCACTTTTGAAAATTTTTGGACAAGAGTGCAAAGAAATCATCGTCTGATCCTTCTTCTTGATTATCTACGAAAGATTCCTCTGCTTCAGATTCTACAACTTTGGCTTTCAGAGCCTTAGATGAAACTTAAATAGATGGCGAGGCCAAAGATTTTAGTTTCTTCTGAGGCTCATCAGAAGATAATTCAATCTCATGACTCATGAGTGAACTTATCAATTCCTCCAAGCCAAGTTTGTCCAAATCCTTAGCTTCTTGAATAGCTGTTACATTAGGCCTCCACCTTGAAGGTAAGCTTCTCAAAATCCTTCTTACATGATCAGAAGTTGTATAGCTTCTCTTTAGAACTTGGAGACCAGCCACTAGAATTTTGAACCTAGAATACATGGATTCAATATTCTCATCATCCTTCATTCTAAAGAGTTCATACTGTTGGATCAGAAGAGTAGCCTTTGCCTCTTGAACCTGTTTATTTCCTTCATATGTGGAACACAAGGAATCATAGATGCTCTTGGCAGTAGATTTGTCTGTGATCTTGAGGTATTCATCATGAGTTATACATCCAATGAGAAGATCCTTGACCTTGTGATGTTTCTTGTATAGCTTCTTGTCTGTAGGAGTGAACTTCTTTCTTTCTTCAATAGATAACCTTCCCTTTTCATCAAGTCCTTGGAAGGTTACCCCTTCTTCAACTAAGTCTCAAAGCTCATCATCTAAACCAATAAGATGACTGTAGATTCTATCTTTCCACCAAGAAAAGTTAGATGCATCTCCATTGAACTTTGGTGCTTTGTTGCTTGTCTTATTATCTTCAACATCATAGTCATGGGAAACTGCTTTCATGCTACCACTTGGAGTTTCAGTCATAGTGTTTTTCAACAGGAAACTGTCTCACTGTTAGGTGATTAAAAAAACAGAACCAGGCTCTTGATGCCAATTGAAGGTGTGAAAAACACAAGAAGGGGGGGTTGAATTGTGTTTTGAGTAGTTTAAAAATTTCTTCTAAGTTATGAAAAACTTATCAGAGTTTGCAGCGGTTTGGAAAAACAAAACACAATTAATTAGAACGTTGAAGATAGAGAGAAAGGTAGAGACAGAGATTTTATACTGGTTCCCCTCACAAACCGAGAGTACGTCCAGTCCTCTTGTACTACCAAGAGAGTTCACTATAATCACCAAAGATTACAAATGCTCAAGCACAATTGCAAGAGACTTCCAATGCTCAAGTAACAAATACAAGAGACTTCCTAATGCTCAAGCACGCAGGCAAGAGACTTCCAATAACAAATAACAAAAACAGAGTCTGAATAATTGATATGCAAATCAATGTTCAGTTACAAGTAAATACAACTTTTGATACAAGACTTAACTTAGATTCTTAATAAATGAAATCTAAGGTTCAACTAATGAATTAACAGAAGCTGAAACTGGAGTCTTGGATTTGAAAATGAGTTCAAGTTGTATTTGAAGTTCTTAGTGTTCTAGGATGATTTTGACAGAATAACAGCTCTTTCAAATTGTTCAAGTGTGTTTTTTTAGAACTTCAAACTTGCTCCAATTTATAGACGAAGGTGGAGCGTGTTTGATTTGAATTTGATGCGGTGAGATTGCGCCAGCTGTAGATAGTACCATTCTTAACCAAATCAGGTAACCTTGTATACTATCAATCTTGGGGATAACGTTTTAGCCAAATCAGGTAATGAGTTCGTACAATAGTACTAACGTCACTATCTTGTGGATAAGATTGATTCCATCAGCTTTTGGAATGTCAGAGGATGATGATGATTTCCAATCATTGTTGCAGAGAATGTTCTTCTGACAAAACGGCTCTCACTGCTCTTATCAGAGTCTGATACTAGCTTCTGACGAATATAACTTGCATCTTCTGATGCCTTAAAATCTGGTCAGAATCTGCTTTGACATATCAGAGCTTCCAATGTGCTTTTAGTAAATTTAAAGAATTAACTTGTATATCTGCACACTTGGATTAAATAATTAGTATACCCTATTGTATATTAATACCTTTGTTATCATCAAAACTTAATTGGATCATGTCAGAACCTATTTTGTTCCAACAGATTGATGCGACGACGAATTGTTAAGATGAACGTCTTTGTAAAGGAAGAAGGAAGGGATTCCAACAAAGGATGAACAACTGCTGGCTAAATTGACGTCAGAGTCACGGTGGAGGTTGTTGTGGGGAGCTGGCGGTAGGTAGGAGTCTTTGGGTTGTTAACGAAGGATGTTGATGGTTGTGGGTGTGATTGAAAGTTCAGTTTTCGGTAATTTAAATTCAAAAGGGAAACAAAGTTTCCCTCTTCTTCTTATAATGTTATGTTGATCGGATTTGGACTAGCCCGAGAATCGGACCAGAAACAGAAATCAGGTTAGATTTTGTGGGTAGAATAATGGGTCGGGTTGGTCTATTTCCCTATAAGAAAAAAGGATAAAAAACATATTTGAGCTCAATTGATCATAGTAATTTGTATGCACCGTGAGCTCGAAATCACAATTATTATTTAGAGTGTCTTTGCTTTCGACCTTGATGCTCAGATCTGTGTATGATATCGTGAGGTTGTTACCCAACATATATTCTAAAATTGTCTTCAGTCTTGACACTTGAAGGTTGTGTACGGTACTATAAGGTTAGTACACCAAAGATGCATGCAGTATGTCCTAGGATGGCTCGGCCAAACAAGCCTTGATTCCCACAAAGTGAGTCTGCATTAGCCAACTAGCATGCCAACCCACCTGGGGATACCCATACGGCCGATCAAGAGAGGCATCATCAATCCTACTTACCACGTAGTATCCCTTCGTACATCATCAAATAGTTGTCAATTAAGGGTAAAAATTCGTTGAGACACACACCCCATTTGAATTTGGGTGTTGCAATAATTAAAGGGTTTAGAAGCGACTAAAAACCCTAGAAGAGCATAAAGGAGAGAATTAGCTTCTAGTGCAATGATCACTTGCCCCCAAAATCCTAGACAACCTCTCATTAGAGGATAAAACCCTAGAGTATAGACCATATAATTAAATTATTCAATGAATTTGAAAATGCGACAGAATGAAGGGTTCGACCATTCACTCTAAACCAGGAACACCTTAGGGATTACAAAAGCTAACTACAAAACCATGAAGCTAAACAACTCCCCACTAAACAAAACACCCATCTGCCAAAGCAACATAAAAATGATGATGACCGCCCCACCCGATCAAGAAAAATTAGAAGCCAACAGACAAAAACGATGTCATCCATACACAATGGAAACCGAAACACAAGCACCGACATCAGAGCAAAAAAAAAACCAGAATCCTGGTGGCAAACGGATCAACAACAAAGAAAATAACATGGGCATACATTACACGATCGGATGACAAGAAAAAAGTATTTAGGAATATAAAAAAGTCTTTAGGATTTTGGTGAGATTGTCAGCTATTGGAAATTATCATATATTTTCATTGAATGATTGAAAATGATTCTTACTTACAAAGATAGAGTTGAGGACTGGTATATATAGTCCTTCACATACTAGTTACAAAGTAATTGCAAGCTCATCACCATTACTAGCTAACTAGTGTATACTTAATGTATACCCACTATATTATATTGCATACACATATTGTACTACACAAATATAAGAAGATGTGTTTAGTATACTCTATTATCCCCTTAACCTCTTCAAACTCAATGAGGTTGACAGTGGAAACACTTTGAGTTAGGCACAAAAGGATGCATAATTTGAAATTGACAATGGCTTGGTAAGTAGATCTGCCAATTCATCGGTAGTAGGAACATGGAGAATATTGAGATGCCTAGATATAACCTCTACCCTTACAAAATGAAGATCGAGTTCAATATGCTTAGTCTTGACATGTAGAATTGGATTGTGAGAAGATTGTAACGCAATAAAGTAGGAGTGTGAAATGGTACTTGAAGTTCACGAAGCAAGGACTAAATCCAAAGCAAATCAATAGTAGTGTTTGTCATGCTTCAATATTCAGCTTTAGTGCTCGATTTAGCCACAAGAGGTTGTTTCTTTGACCCCTAAGAGATGAGATTAGGTCCAAAATAGATGCAAGAGCCTGATGTGTAACGTCTATCATCTTGATTTGTTGCCCAATCAACATCGCTATAGCCTCTTAGAGAGAAAGGAAGGATAATAAGTGAGGGTACCAAGAGAAAACCATGAGATAGAGTACCTCTGAGACAACAAAGAATGTGTTTGATAGCTTTTCAATGAGACTCGACTTGCCCTACCTCAGGGCCGGATCTAAATACCACAATCAATTTTTTAATTTGTGTGATCTATCCAAAATGTGTTTTTTGTTTAGGAACGAAAATAATAGTATTTATATTAATGTAATTGTTGACTATATATATTTTAAAGAGTCTTAGCTAATGAGTGTCTTCTTCGAGGTGGGGCACTCTTTAATAAACATTTTTCTTTTGGTCTTAAACATTTCAATTTCAAGAGGAATTCCTTGTGTGGTCACTTTTTTTGGTCTCACACTAAAAAACATCAAATGATATTAATTATTTAAAAGATAGATACATATTATTTAATTATTATTTTTTCTTCACTTTTTTTTTTGTTTGTGTGACCAAAAGATCGGTGTGTCCAAATTCTTGTGATCACCTAAGAATCATTTCAATTCATGATCATTGACTCCATATATTTCCATAAAAAGTTAATACTCTATGCACTCGCTATTAGAATAGAGTAGTAACTTTTTAGATAATCATGATACAAGTATGAGTTTTCACTTATGTTAGCAATAACTACTAATACATCAGAAAATAGAAAATCTGTGAGATATACAAGATAAATGGCTCGTTTGTTTTGACTTTTTTTAAAAATGGATTTTATAGTGTTACATAATTTTGTGTAAAAAAATTTTACAAAGAAACTTTTTATACAAGCTTCAAATGAAAATTTGGTTTGGATAGTTATTCTTAAAATATCATTTTAGGCATTTCATTATTTTATTGAATTTTTTTTTCGAATATCAAAATTTCAAAAGAAAATCACTTAATTTGAAGCTATTTCAAATAGAATTTCATAAAAATTATTTTTGAAATACAACTTTTTGAAAAAATTATGATTTTGACTATGTTATGATCTTCAATAATGTATGTTTAGGTTATATAATGTCAAAATTAGTATTTCAATTTTAAAAAAATAATATTATAAAACTTGTAATATTTTGAAAAACAATTTTATAAAATCTATTTTAAAAAATACAAAGAAAAAATTCTTCTTTTCAAACTAAAATTTTATACACAAAAGTCATAAATCCAACTCTTGACTATCTTTTTAAGAGACCTATACACCTTGTTCTATTCTTAATTCTATTGGTTCATCGGTTATTTTTTATACTTTTGTTCAAATTATTGTAGGAATCAGCGCACATCATTGTTTGCTAGTTGTAACTCTTAATTTTTAATTTTGGATAAATAAAATAACTTTTAATTACGCTGACTTTTTATCCAATTGATGTACTGTAATTTAAGTGATGGAATAATGGATTTAAACGAGGTTTGTAGTCTCTTTTTTTTTTTGGTAAATAGGTTTGTAGTCTTTTTATTCAGCTTTATAAAGTTTTATTGAGTAGCCAAGTTTTGTGTCATCATTTATGGTTTGATCATGGGTGAAAGAATTGTCGTGTTCCTACTCTTCCTTTTCAGTTACTTGTTGGTTGACGTGGTAACAAAAACATCGCCTGATGACTGTTAAGTTTTCTTTTCAATCCTATGCTATGCTGCTCTACGTTGAATAATGTTATTATCATCATTCTTTTAGCAAACAAATCATTCCACAATAGTTTATATTCTTTTCATCTCAAAATATAAATAAAAATTGATGAAATAATATCAAAATATAAAATTTAGATCAAATACAAGTAGTAATTTTTATAGATTTATTTTTATTTATATTTTGGGCTAAATAGAGTATTTCTTACTTATAATCTACATAAGTATGCGTGTTTTATAAGTTGAGAGGGAGGGAGAGGGGGTGGGGTGGGGGCGAAGAGGGAGGAGATTAACGGTATTCAATAAAAACACATAAACTGTTAATTTTGATGTATCTGAATAACATATCAAACGATTTTAGATTTTTGTAAAACTCTACATATATGATCTATACGATATAAACTTTCAATCTAACGGTAAATTTTGTAAAATTTGAATTCGTTAAAGTGTTATTGAACGGTGTAACATTACTCAAATGTTACACCGGTGTAATTTGATCTCTCCCATATATATATATATATATATATATGTGTGTGTGTGTGTGTTTTGTAAGTTGAGAGGGAGGGGGGAGAGAGCTTAGAATGAAAAATAGTCATTTAATTAAAATGAAGGGTTGAGATTAAGTGTATGTTTGGATGCGAGAAGAAATTAAGAAGAGTGAAATAGGTGAGCAAGAGTATAAGAATTATATATATATATATATGGGGAGGGATCAAATTACACCGGTGTAACACTTGAGTAATGTTACACCGCTCAATAACGCTTTAACGAATTCAAATTTTACAAAATCCACCGTTGGATTGGAAGATTATATCATATAGATCATCTATGTTGAGTTTTACAAAAATCTAAAATCGTTTAATATGTTATTGAAACACATAAAGATTAACGGTTTATGCATTTTTATTGAATACCGTTAATCTTTATGTGTTTCAAAAACATGTCAAACGATTTTAGATTTTTATAAAACTCAACATAAATGATCTATATGATACAATCTTCTAATCCAACGGTGGATTTTGTAAAATTTGAATTCGTCAAAGCGTTATTGAACGGTGTAACATTACTCAAGTGTTACACCGGTGTAATTTGATCCCTCCCCTATATATATATATATATATATATATATATATATATATATATATATATATATATATATATATATATATATATATATATATATATATATGGGAACTTTCATGTGAGAGGGATTTTAAAATGAGAGGGTGAAATGGTTAAATCTCAGCCATTGGATTAAATAAGTGGATGAGATTAAATTTTAGTTTTGAAAACCCACACCCACATGATTGGTCCTCTTCTCCTTCCCCTTCGCTTACTCGTCTTTGTCTACTCCAAAGCTACATACCAACAGCTCCGACACCGACGCAGAAACTAAGCAGTAATCTACTAAAAACTCCAAACAGTAACAAACAAATCAACTTCAAAAAATTTAACTTACAGCCAACACCTCCTTTGGAACACGCTCATGATAAAATTATTCAAACATAGAACCTGAACTTTCAAATAACACTTACCTGGGAATTGTATACTTTTGCTAATGATACAAAAAATTAATCAATTAATAACTTCAACATCCTTCCAATTTTATTGTTTTGGTAATAACATCTTCTAATTTCAATTCAAAACTTCAATTGAGAAATGTCAATTTAAAACATCTAAATACATTGGAGCTCCTTTAACAGCCCTTCCTGTGATTTATGATTGTTCTCACTTTCATCTCTGGTCACTCAATCGCCGGCGATTGTTGGGAAAATCGGCAACGACGGTGAACAAAATATTAATCTTTATCCTTTACACGGTTGATAGCGGAAATAAGAGAGTTAGAGGGATATGTGTGCTTTGGACTTCATTGTGTGAAGATCTAAGAAATAGATAGGCCGCCGTCGAAGAATCGAAGGAAGCCGGCAAGCTTGTTATTTATCGCTGAAGAATATGAAGAGATTAGATGTGTAATGGAAAGAGAAGGAAAAGAGGATCATCACGTGGATGCTGGTGTTTAAAATTAAAATTTAATCTCAACCATTTATTTAATCCAATGGCTGAGATTCAACCCTCTCACTTTCTCATTTTAAAATCCTCTCATTTAAAAGTTCCTCTATATATATATAGTCCGTTTGTTTTGAAAGAAAGAAAGTGAGAGACTGAAAGGAAAGAAAATTGCGGAAATCGATACACGAACAGAAGAGACGATTGGAGAAGAAGGTGATCCAGCGGCGTGAGTAACAACCAGAGGCGGACCCAAGGGGGTGGCTGAGGGCGGCCACGGCCACCCCCGAAAAATAAAAAATTACTAGTATACCCTTGATAGTTTTAGAAAATTACAAATATATATATTATGTAAATTTATTTCAGTGAAAAGCTAACAGTATTGATGGCTGGTTTGATGGCTCAAAGTTGTGCCCCCTCCTACTTAGGGGTGTAATTGGATCGGTTTGGATCGGTTTTGAGTGAATCCGATGTCCGAACCAATGAATCCTCGATTGGTTCGGTTTGGTTTGGATTTTAGTGTTTTTCAAAAATGAATCCGAACCAAACTCATCGGTTTGGTTCAGATACTTTAATCGATTTTTTCCGATGTATTTCATGCTATTATTTTTTCCGATATATTTTTTCCCATAAGCTCATCAACTACAAAATGCAATTCTTTTCGCTCAAGTTCATCGAATAAGTTCGTCAAATACATAATACAACCATATTGAAATTAAGTTCATAAGATCATCAAATACAAAATACAAATATATTGAAATTAAGTTCATAAGTTCTTCAAATTATAAAGTGCAATAAAAATAAAACTTCAAGTATATTTCAACTTAAATCGGAAAAAATAAAATAAATTAAAACAACGCTTGAGAAGTTACCGTTATGTGGGTTTGAGATGAGAGCACCAACATGACGTGAGAGTTTGCGTAGTGTTGAGAGCAGCTTGCAGATGGGGTGATGTGAGATGAGAGCATCTTGAGGATGAGAGTGATGTGAGATGAGAGCAGCGTTTCTGAGTTTGTGTTTGCAGCTGTACATGTTTCTAAGTTTGCGTTTTTAAGTTAGGCCAAATTTTATTTTAATTTTTAGAAATAATTAGGCCAGTTGTAGTTTTTAATAGATATGACATGCCTAAAAAAATAATTTAATATATATACTATATATTGGTTTGGTTTGGTTCGGTTTGTCCATTGGATCTGAAAAATGGATCTGAGAACCGAACCAAACCACTTCGGTTTTCAATTGGTTCGGTTTGGTTTTTGATCCGAACCATAAAAATCGGTTTTTTTTCGATTTGGATTGGTTTGGATCATCGGTTCAATTGGATTTTTCTGATCCGCTTACACCCCTACTCCTACTAAGAGGACATGGGTTCAACTCTTGGAGGGGGCATTTTCTAGTTATTTTTTGTTTTTTAGCATTTTCTGGTTATTTTTTGTTTTTTTAAAACAAAATCATACTTGGTGACAAAACATTGTTTCAAACAATTAGCAATGACATTTTTCTAAATAAAGTTAATTTATATATATATGTATCAATGCAAAAAATGAACAATTTCTATATATTTTATTTTAAAAAACACAACTATATATTTTAAATTATAGACACCATTTTTTTTTACTATATGTGTAATATAATAATAACACATATGATTTTCTAATGATCAAGTGCGAGTATTAGTTTAAAGTCAACTATTGATTATTTTAAGTCACTTGCCACACATAAGTATTACTTTAAAATATGTAATTTAATTGTAAAAAAATAAGTATGTGATTTAATTTATTGTTAATCAAATTTTTATATTTAATTTATATACTATAATTTTTTTAGTGGCCCCCCGGAAAAAAAATTCCTGGGTCCGCCACTGGTAACAACGAGCAAGGACACGGCGCCGGCTGCACGCATAAGAGGAGGCTGCGGTGGCTGCAACTGTGTTGGGTCAAGGAAGAAGAACTTCACGCGCTATTCTGATTTGCTTCTTTTTGGTTTTTTTTTTTTAAGAGAGAAAGAAGGTTGGCGGCAAGGTTAGGATTTGAGAATCAAACCAAGTGTGATACCATCTAAGATAATTTAGGCCGTACCTTTTCATTCATCAGATAATCATATATATATACATCATAGAAATATCTTGTCATGATTCTATTAATCAATGCTCATAATGATCTTTATATATTTACATATCTAATAAGTATAAAGGAAGAAAGAGGAATAAGCATATTATCCTTTGATCTTTGGTAAAGTTGGGTAGTGTGTTTTTGCCTTTGTGCAAATTCAAAAATAATCTTGACAGTGATATTGTGTAAAAAAATAGATACTTGAATGGAAGAAGGATAAAATTGACCTAACATTGAAAAGTAATGTGAGGACTGAGGAGCAATATGGTGCATTTGATCCAAATGTGACAACTTTGTGCTTAGAGCATGATTATCGGGAGGTTATTTACTGTGCCTTAACTGTACACAGCAGGTGCTTGTTAGATGCACTACCAAAATTCATGGAAGGCAGCGTTCATAGTACTCAACGTGACTCTTTCCAAGAACACTCTTTTTTTTAGGAAAAGCACGTTCCTTAATGTGCCACATATAACATGGCAATTGTTATTTATTTTTTACTTTCAAAAGACCATTGAAATGAAATATTGTAGGTAAAGTGGGATCCAGACTCCCATTTTAGAGTGTATGATAAGTTGTATGAATATTTAAAAAATATAGTTAAATTGTTTAAATAATTGAAAAGTGTAAAATATTAAGTGAGTCCATTTAAAGAATTTCAGTGGATCGAATCGCTACTCTTATTTTTTAGTAGTAAAATAAAAAAAGGTAAAAAAATGAGTTGAAGGGCAATCAATATGGTGAAGGATAAAAAGAAAATGCTTTGCTGCTAAATTTAAGGTTGGATATGCAATATTTTACTTGAATCACTATACCATAAGAAATCAAGAACAGTAGTAGTGGTCAAATTATTACTTTTTTAAGAAATTGTCAATATATTTTATTTATTTTGGAGAATCAAATAATTATATCGGTTACATTTTAATGAGTATAAAATTTACTATAAAATCTAAAATTTATATTATATAGATGATTAATGTAAAATTATCAGTTTATTAATTTTTAACTCCCATTAAAAAAACTCACATAAAAAAGTTGAAGCTCATCACAGCCCCTCGGGTATTTCAGTCTAGCTCCGCCACTGTATATGGTGAATTTGAAGGACATTAATTTTGTATGCAGACGTTGCACTTTTGTTTATTAAGCATGAGTGGAAGAATGCGCCACCGAGTTGGGAGGTCTCGGAGGATCCTTGTGGCGATTGGGTTGGCATTGGGTGCTTCAATTCACTGGTTACCAACATGTACTTTCTCTTAAAATTCTTATTAAATGAAGTCAATTTTTTCCTGAATTGTCATATATGAGATTAACAATTGGTTGTTAGTGTTTCAGATCATTGGTAGGCATGGATTTGTCTGGCAAGCTTTCACCAGAAATTGGATCACTATCTGAATTACAGAGTTTGTATGTATATTCTTTTCTGGTAGTACTTTTCTGGCTAAACCGTTCATTTGGTCCCTTACGTTTATTTTAGGTTTGAATCAGGTCCCTTATGTTTTAAAAGTTTGAATTTGGTTCCTCACGTTATCAACATTTGCATTAGTTAGTCCCTTCCGTCAAATTTATCACTAACTCTGTTTGATCCTTACACATGGCTGACGGTTTACACATGTGGAAGTGATTTTGGACACGTGAAATGCCATATAATAAACAGAACCTTCGGAAATAGAAAAAAAATACTACAAGACCTTTGCAAACGCTAACTTTTTTTTTCTATTTGTGAAGGTTTTGTTTATTATATGGCTGTCTATGTGTCCAAAATCACTTCCACATATCCAAACCATCAACCACGTGTAAGGATCAAACGAAATTAGTGAAAAATTTGACGGAAGGGACTAACTAATGCAAACATTGATAACGTGAGAGACCAAATTCAAACTTTTAAAACGTAAGGGACTTGATTTAAACCTAAAATAAACGTAAGGGACCAAATAAACAGTTTAGCCTACTTTTCTTATTATCTGTTTGATTCAATGTAAAAATTACTTCATTTGTCTTCCGTAATTAGTGCTCCAAAACATTAGTTAGTATGACCCATAAAAATATAGTAGTATAAAAGACTTTAATGGATATGCTCTGTTAGTGTAAAATAATTTTACACCGACATCTAATAGAAATTAAGCATTTCTCTATGTGATACAACTGGAGTGGGGTGTAGTGGGAGTATTTGGTGGAATACACGGTTGATATTGAATGACAGTGTAAAAATAGTTTACATTGGGCATAAAGAATTAGTAGTATAAAAAATTAATAAATGTTGTATTGGTATTCTAAAGTGATAATTACAAGACAGAAGAAGTATTTTTAGATGAATTAAGAGCATAATAACATCAAAAGGAATAGAAGACGTGTTAAAGTTGGCACACCTTGCAAGCCCTAATCATTTGTCAAGTGCTCATAAATACATGAAAAGAGGAAAAAAAATACCAAGGAAATCTTAAAATAAGCGATCTAAACTTATGCCCAAAAATAAAAACATCCCAAATAAAACAGGTGAATGAACCAACCGCCAACACGGAACCATCCACTACTGTTGACTCCTTGCAACAAACGGCAACCAACAATATTTGACACTTTGAGCCAATCAGTTTCAAATCAATCCCATAGACTAATAAGAATAATAACGACAAACCTTCAATCTTTAGACAAATCCGGATTGATAAGACCCAAGACAGTTTAACAACTAGAGATGAGACAAAGACGACCCTATCCCTTAAGGTACGATGATCGGTTACTACTACCAACACAGATTATCCATGCACCTAGCTCCCTCGAGCAACCTCTAAAGAATCAAGTCTTATTGAAAATCCAAAGCAACTCAAAACTAATCGAAAGCCAGATCGAGGGATATCCAATTAACGAGATTGTGCACCGCAAACATATAAATCACCAAACAAGCGAGCCTATTAGTACCACAAATGACCACTACCATCACGGAGTATCTTGATCATGGGTTGATCAGGGCAGCCAAAATCTGGACAGGAGGTGGTGCGGGTGGTTAGCACCGACCGTCACACCACCAACCTTCTCATCTACATCGTGTAACCTTGAAGGAGGAAGAAGAAGACTGGACGGCTAGAGTCTGATTCGAAAGAGATGTTGTCTCTTCCGATCTGGTGTTGGCGGTGATAGGACAGACGAGGAAGGATGCGGCGGAGCTAGGTTTGTGGATGTGGTGGTGATGGCAAGCTCACAGAAGGAGCATTAATGAATATCTACTTCAACTATAGTATAGACCACATACATCCATTATTCAATGTATTAAAAAAATCAAATTTGCTTATAAATAATAAATGTGATCGGAGAGAGTATCACTTTTTATTGAAAACCATTTTTCATGACTTTTTCTTTGCTTTGCAGGGATCTCTCCTACAATAAGAATTTAATAGGACCGCTTCCTGATGAAATCGGAAACATAAAAAAGCTGACAAACTTGTAAGGGAATATTGAAATGTTATTCTCTCCAATTCTTATTTTAAGAAAAAGTTTATTTTTGAAGTTTATAGAATAATATGTATTTGATTCATAATATGGACTAGATACATAAAATGTAATATGAACCTAAAAAATATTATAATATCTATCAAACAATTCTAACAATGCTCTCTTTTTACTTTTATTTTCCAGACTGCTTATTGATTGTGGTTTCTTCGGTCCCATTCCAGATACAATAGGAAATCTACCACGACTTGCATTCCTGTAAGGGTTGTTTTCTTCATTTTTTAAGATAAATGTGCACGGGGGCGCGCGCGCGCACACACACAAAATTTGTTCAAATTTTGCTACACAATAGTGCTATAGCATCGATAGTGATTTGTTCAAATTCGGCTAGGCTACAACGCCGCTATTTAACAACACTGATTTGATGTCCTTTGTACTTCCTACGTTGATCTTTATATTTTGAGTAAAATATATTTCCATTGCTCAGTTTTTTCGGTCATATACATATATTATTATGCTAATGTACTGATATATTGTGCTATGTGCTGTAATAACCAAGTCAATTTCAATGACAGGTCTTTGAGTTCTAATAGTTTTAGTGGAAGAATTCCAGCTACTATTGGTAATCTCTCAAATCTTTATTGGTTAGACTTAGCAGAAAACCAGCTTGAGGGTCCCATCCCAAAATCAAATGGAACTACTCCAGGTCTAGATATGCTGCACAAAACAAGGCACTTGTATGTGACATTATCTTTAATCTTTTTGTATTGTTACAATAATTTGCTTTATATATCTACCAAACTGCTTATAACATATTTCCATTTTATACAGTGGTTTTGGGAATAATAAGCTTTCAGGAAACATTCCAGCTCAAATTTTTAGTTCTGAAATGTCTTTGACACATTTGTAAGATTCATCCCAATGCTTTTGTTAGGAACCAAAGAATTGAATGGAATAGAAATAACACTTTGTTTAAAAAATTTGATAGAATAAGAGAGAATCTCTCCTCCAAGGGTTTACTTTCACAATAGAGTATACTCTATTCACAATATTCAAAGATAACTTATAACTACTTTAACTGCTCTAATTTCTCTTGATTCTATATGCTAACAGATTTTCATCAATAATTTGTTTATAATATTGAAAAACAAATTTGAGTAGGATTTTTGCTAACCAGTTTCCAAAAGGCATTCCCACATCAGTTAAGAAACCAGAAACTTAAAAAACTTTATAGAAAAGTGTGTTATCATTCACATAATTGTTAGCATCAAATTAACAAGAGAAGGTAGGGTTGAAGACATAATGGAAATCATGATTATACATTGACATAGTAATATTCTTTTTGGCAGACGTTTTGAAAGCAACCAATTTACCGGCAGCATTCCATCTACACTTGGACTTGTACAGAAACTGGAAGTGATGTGAGTCTCCATATTTTTTTTTTTTTTGACGAAACCATATATCATATTTTAAATTAATAACTAAAATTCTTTTTTCACTTTTGTCTTGAAATATATTTCTGCGAATCAGGCGCTTGAATAACAATTCTTTAAGTGGACCTTTGCCTCAAAACATCCACAATCTTACAAAAGTTAAGGAATTGTGAGTATAAAAACACATGATGCAAAAAGAATTCCATTAACCCTTTTTTCCTTCATGTGTAATGATAGTATCCATCGTGATAAACTTCAAATATGTTAACGGAGGTTTTTGAACTTATGTTTGTCAGGTACCTGTCCACAAATCGCCTGTCCGGTTCCCTGCCAAACCTTATAGGAATGAATGTCCTCAGCTACCTGTAGTTAGCAAATCATTTATCTAAGATAATTTTATTTTTCTGCATAACCTTTTGTGAATTCAAAGTGCATAATAATTCTGTAACAACTGGTGCGTCGGTTAATTAAATTATTTTGAAGGGATCTGAGCAATAACGGATTTGATCAATCAGACTTTCCACCATGGTTATCTACTCTAAAGTCTCTAAGAACATTGTATGTTTCTTGTTTCTATACTCTCCCAGCTACCAGTCTTTACTCTCTCTCATGTTTCAAAACCTAAATGCTCATAGTTTTCTTTTCTAACAAAGAGCGATGGAGGCTATACAACTTAAAGGACCTATTCCTATTTCTTTCTTCGGCCTGGTACAGTTACGGACAGTGTAAGTACCATAGCATTGCTTTTGATAGTGCAAGTATTTGTTCCTGTTTTATCTTAATTATTTGTGTTCCTGTTTTATCTTTGTTATATTGATATTGATACATAATAAATTTTGTTACATTACATGACTCAGGATGCTGAAAAAAAACCAGCTGAATGGCACTTTAGATATTGGCAAAACTATTAGCGACCAACTGGGACTCCTTGATTTGCAATATAATTCTATCGCAAATTTTGATCCACAAATTGATGTCTCTAAAGTGGCGATAATGTAAGTCCTAATTATAGAAGTTAACTTCAATATTTCCATCTTTTCTTTCTTTCTGATCATTAAGGTATATTATTGAATAACATATTTATCTGCAGACTAGTGGATAATCCAGCCTGCCAAGAAACAGGAGTTGTAAAGACATACTGCTCCATTGCAAAAATGGATGACTCATATACAACGCCGCTAAATAATTGCTTTCAATATGTCTGCAAATTAAATCAGATAGTAAGCCCGAATTGCAAATGTGCATACCCCTATACAGGGACTTTAACTTTTAGAGATCCTTCCTTCTTGTACTTGGGAAACAATACTGTGTTTGCAATGCTAGAACTTACTCTAATGCAGTCTTTTAGAAGTCATGAGAAACCCGTGGATTCAGTTTCTTTAAGCAATCCAAGGAGGAGTACAGAAAAGTATCTTGATTTGACGTTAGAAATATTTCCATCAGGCCAAGATTTTTTCAATAGAACCAGTATTTCTGGCATAGGCTTTATGCTTAGCAACCAAACATTCAAGCCTCCTCCAATCTTTGGACCATTTTATTTCATTGCTAATACGTATGAACACTATAATGATTCAGGTATGTGTGTGTATATATATTCATTTAGTAATCAAATCAGTTATAGCAAGTTCTTCATTTTAAGACCGTGTTTTTCTCTTGTCATTTTAGTAATAGAAAGTCCAGTGATATCTAGTAAATCTTCAAATATCGGCATCATAGCTGGAGCTGCTACTGGTGGTTGTGTCCTGGTTTTGTTATTACTTCTTGCAGTTGTTTACGGTTTCCTCCAAAAGAACAAGGCAAAAAGAGCAACCAAGAAAAACAATCTTTTTGGTAAGATAACTTTATCTGGAAGAGAGTGTGCTTGCAATTTGTAGTTAATTACATATTCAATTTCATAAAATGCAGAAGGATGGGGTCCTGATGAGAACAATAGTAGCATCCCACAGTTAAAAGGTCCGAGGCGCTTCACTTTCGAAGAGATTCAGAACTACACCAAAAACTTCTCACAATTCAATCTTATAGGATCTAGGGGTTATGGGAAGGTATTGAATGTTTCCTTGCCCATTCACTTAATTTATCTTCTGTAGTTAAGCAATAGTCATATGCTCATGTACATTAATGCTGGTAAGAGGCCGTGTTGTCAATCACGAAAAGTAACGGTTTTTTCAAATTCGGATCTACTGCAGTACTATTGCTACCACTCGACAACACTTTGTTCTAAATCGGATATCATAGAATAATAGTGCTTTGTTAAAATTCTACTGCGCTATAGTGCCACTGTAACCGCTAATTAACAACAGTGGTAACTGATAAGTAATAATATCTACTCACACCTGCACAATTGTGTAGTTGGTTATATCAGAATATCTTCCTAAATAATGTAGTAGAATGTAACAAGGCTCTGTTTGGTAAGGCCAAAAAATTAGCTTATAGCTTATGTCTTATAGCTTATAAGCTAAAAGACCTGTTTGGTAACTGTTTTCTGTCACGAGCTTATAGCTTATTTTACTGACTTATAGCTTATTTTTCAAACGCTATTTCAAGTAGCTTATGAGCTTATAGCTTATCATTTTTTCTTCCAATTTTACCCCTATTATTTTAACTAAAATCCATTTTTATCCTTTCTAATTTATTTTAATTTAAAATAAAATAATTATGTACTTAAACACTAAACCATTTCTTGCTAATAAAAAAAGCCAATGTTTCTTATATGTATTAATGTGTATATATACAATTTCCGTGGTTTCATTTTCATATACGTATATACACAGTACAACGTACTTTATTTTTATATGTATTAATGTGTATATATACAACTTCCGTGGTTTCATATACTTATATATACACTCTAAAAATATATGTAGATATACACAGTACAACGTACTTTATTTTTATATGTATTAATGTGTATTATACAACTTCCATGAAGTTAGAAAATAAACTTCCAAGGACTTAAAAATTAGTTTAATAATATTAAAAAATATTATATTAGTATATTTAATTTTTAAATTCTATTTTAATTTTTTTAAAAAAATCAAAGTATGTTAAATATCAATTTAATATAAAATTTATTATAAATTAACAATACCCTTTTATGTCATTTTACATTATCAGCTACTTGAACCGCTAATTTTACCAAACACTTCAATTAGCTTATCAGCCATAAGTCATCAGTCATCAGCTATCAGCTATAAGTCATAAGTCATCAGCCATCAGCTAGCTTATCAGTCAACCGCTATTTTTACCAAACAGAGCCCAAGTATCTAGACTTTCCCTTAACAACATATATAAGAGGTAAAAAGATTATTTGATCAACTGTGTGTTGTGATTCCCTTCAGTAAGAAATAATACTTTTCATTTCAAGAATTATAGTTTCAGGTTTAGTGTATCCACCTTTATTCCCATGTCAGAATATTTATACCTATAACACTGCCTAAACTTTTAACTTCCGAATTTGTAAAAGTGTCTTAAAGGTAATGATAACAATGGCAGGTTTATAGGGGAACTCTTCTCAATGGACAACTAGTTGTAGTAAAACGAGCTCAAAATGAATCAATGCAAGGAGGGATGGAATTCAAAACTGAGATTGAACTTCTATCAAGGGTCCACCATAAAAATCTTGTTAGCCTTGTTGGTTTTTGCTTTGAGCGAGGAGAACAAATATTGGTTTATGAGTATGTTGTGAATGGTACTTTGACAGATGCTCTTTCAGGTATAGTTTTCATCACTACTTCACCTTATTAGTTTGAGTGGTAATAGTGCTCTGCAAAATCTATACTCACTACCACTCCCAGAATTTAAGGGAAACTTGTGTGGAGTATCAAAAGTTAAGACATCTATTTTTAATATATTACTACCTTCGTCTCTAAAAATAAGACCCTAGAAAAAAACTTTTTCCTTTTTAAAAGACCTTATTCAAATTTTCAATTCCATTAATTATTTAATTACTAACATATCCCTATGTTACATCTTTTTCTGCAACCTGCAATAAATATTATCATGATGAAAAAATAAATACTACTACCAACTTTCTTACTTCTTGTAACTTAGTCAACGAGATCCTATATTTAGAAAGATTTGTAATTTTAATCAATAAGATTCATCATTAAAATTTTACTTTTTGTGTGTCATTTGTCAGTTAGATATTTACTTGCATATCACTATTTAAATTAGAAAATCAAATACTAATAACAGTCATAATATGATTATGGTGTATGCAGGGAAGTTAGGAATTAGATTGGACTGGATTAGTAGGCTAAAAATAGCCCTTGGTGCTGCTAGGGGGCTGTATTATCTTCATGAACATGCCAATCCTCCCATCATACATAGAGACGTCAAATCAACCAACATTTTACTCGACGAACACTTGAATGCTAAAGTATCTGATTTTGGTATTTCCAAACCTTTGGATACTGCAAAAGGTTATATTACCACTCAAGTCAAAGGGACAATGGTTAGTATTTATATTATATATTCTTCTAAACTTTTTCACACTATTTCAAAAATACATACATGCATATGAAGACTTATTAGGTTGTGATTTAGCACTATCTTAACATCTAATATGAAAATTAAGTGATGATGGTAGATTTTTGTATTTGATATGCATATATAGGGCTACTTGGATCCAGAGTATTACATGACGCAACAATTGACTGAAAAGAGTGATGTTTATAGCTTTGGAGTGCTAATGTTGGAGTTGATAACTGCAAGAATGCCAATAGAAAGAGGGAAATACATTGTGAAAATGGTTATGAATACTATTGACAAGACAAAAGAATTATACGGTCTTGAGGAAATCCTTGATCCTGTCACTGATTTTAAGGCATCATTGAAGAGTTTTGAAAAGTTTATGGATCTTACAATTAAATGTGTTGAAGAGTCAAGTTCAACGAGGCCTTCAATGAATTATGCATTGAAAGAAATTGAAAACATGTTGTTGTTGGCTGGTGAAAACCCGAATGCTGAACCAGCATCTAACTCGTCTAGTTATAATACTAGTTGGAATTCCATGCAGCCTTATTATGATAATGAGGATTTTGATTCAAATGTGATACTTCCACATACATAAAATGTATCTATGTAGGATTTTCTATCGAAAACTAACTTGTTGGTGTAATGTATAAAGGGAGGATGTCGATGATCTTATGAGTATTATGTTCTAAGCTTAAGATTGAAGATGATTGAAGCAGAACTTTGTGTAATATATACTACTTTTGAACATATTTTTGAAGTGGATTCTATTCAACTTTGTTGGTATTTAGTTGGATAATGATGAATTAAAAATAACACACACAAATTTTTTCGACTGCATTTTTCCATAAGAATATGTGGATGATGATGCATTTGAAATTCTTGAGTTTGTTAAAGCCGTTGTTTGTTTTTCAAATGTTTCATTTGCTTATTGAATTCTTGTGACTGTTGCATTTGTAGAAAGAAGTTTTTCAAAGTTAAAATTATTAAAAAACTATTCGAGATCGCCAATGTGACAAGAAATATTGAATTGTCTTTCCTTTTTATGTATTTAAAAATATATGGTAGAACATATTTTTTTTATTTTATTTTTTATATTGATGTAGATACACAATTATTACTAACTTTGTATAAAGAAATACTCGTAGAAATTATTTTGTATTAGTATTTAGATATTAAGCATTTAGAGGAAGGTGGAGTTGCAGACTTTTAATATTAGGGATGTCGAGAGGATGAAGAAGGAGTTGCAGGCTGCTGAGAGGGATGTAGGAGAGGCTGAACTTGCTAGGAATGCTTGGGAGGAAAAGTGTTGGGAAGTTGACAGTACTATCACACAACAGATCAAAGACTTAGAAGCTCTCTCGATCGCTTGCAACCAAGCTCTTAAGAGGTTCTTCTTATATTGTACTGTGCCGCATTTGTATTTTAATTATAATAATAATTACCGGTTGAATTGAATGTGCCCTATTTGGCTATTTATGTATAGAATAGACAAATTCATTCGCTGTTGTGTCAGCGTTGATCGGGGATCAATTATTAAGCAAACTCTAACTTTAATGTGTTTTCTTGGTTGAAGATTGGTAATGGCATTCAGTATGTGTTGAATCCGAAGGGAACTACGCCGGCTATGTCATACCCCAATTTTTGACCTAAGATCCCGTCTCATTTACATTTGTCATATATTTTTGTCCGGGATATTTTATGTCATTTCGAATAAAATTTCGGCAGAGAGATATTTTAAAATGCCTCATTTTGTGAATTTTAGTCCAAGTTGTCCTTTTTGTCCGTATTTAGTTTTAGTTCTTTTTTTATTATTTTATCTTCATATTTATTATTATTATTATTATTATTATTATATTATTATTATTAAAATTAAAATAAAACAAAAAATATAAGAAGAAGGGCAGCCATACGCTGCTTCTTCCCTTTTCTTTTCTTTTTTATTTGTTTATTTTTATTTTATTATTATTATTATATGTTATTATTATTATTATTAAAATTATTTTTGTCAAAACAATCAAAAAAGAAAGAATCAGTGAAGCAGGAACAACATCACGCCTGTTCCCTCTTTTCTTTTTCATTTTTTATTTTTTCTGCAAACAGTAAGCAACATCTCTTTATCCGGTTCTTAGAATTATTCAATGGATAATAAAACCCTAATTTTACTTAAAGCCAAAATTTAGAAGCAAGAGAGGAAATTTTTTGACAGTCGCAGCCAACAACATTCATGAAACCCTAAGTTTCTCAAACCATCAGAAACATCACAAAATCCATTACAATCTCAGGAACTAAAAACTACCACAATCTTTAACCCAAGAACACTACCATCACCACTGAAACCATCTCAAAACACACACACATACAGGACACAAAAAAGAAAGAAGTAGAAGGAAGAAAGAAAAGAAGCAGAGAAACAGATCGAGAGAGAAAGATTCATTATTCCACTTTTTTACTCCGATCTGGACATTGGGTGAGCCTTTTTAAATTTTGGTTTTGAGATTTGAAACGAGCGTAGATAATAAAGGGGTTTCGCCGTGAAAAGTTTGAATTTTGGGTGAGGTTTGGCCGGAGAAGACGGCGGCGCCGCCGTCGGCCGCCGGCCGTCCTTCTCCGGCGTTGAGAGGTGAAAGAGAGAATACAGAGAGAGAGAGACGAGTTTAGAGAGAGAAAGAAAGTTGTAAAATAAATTAAAACAAACGGACTGGGTATTTATATCTTTGTTCTTGTTATTTTTCTCTCTCTCGTTTAATTAATATATGTTTGAAGCTGTTTTTTTATCATAAATTCCCACGTAGCCCAGTTGGCTGGTCGCGAATCCTGTGATAGAGAGGGATTGGGTTCGATCCCTGGTGGGATACATTTCCTCCATTTTTTCCTTTCTTTTTGCTGTTTATTTTTTTTTGGATCTTGGGCTTTAGGCCCAGAATCGCTATTTCCACCCCCTGTTGCTTGCTGTTTACACCCTGTTTTGCTTATTTTTATCTTTTACTATTTGTTTGTTTTATTTTATTTAATGTTATTTAATTTTATTTATTTGCACATTATTTCTATATCATGCTTTATGTTCAATAATATCAAAAATACCAAAAATATGTCATGTCATTTATTTTGTTTATTATTTCTTCAATATTAAAAATGCAAAAAAAAATGTATTGTGTATGTTTGTTTAAGTCCAAAGAAAAGGGAGAATTTTTCGTTAACCTCGCGTTATGATTATTTTTGCGTATTCTATTCATTCACTACTTTTTGGACTTTGAAATAAAATCTTTTTTATTTAAATAAAACGAATGAAAAAAGGAGTGGTCTGGCGGATGACTTTCCACTCTCCGGTTACTTCGGATTTCCTGCCGGATGGCCTGCGGTTCGAGTAATCGACGTTCTAAAATATACAAATTTTCTTAAAATATATAAAACCAAAAAAAATTCAAATAAACCGAAAAAAACCTTTTCAAAAAGAAATCTTTTTCTAATAAACCTCGACTTTTGTCGAGAGACTTTTTCAAACTTTTTTTCAAATAAATGCTTTAACACACTTAAGCATACTTAAATATTTTCAAAAAGACTAAAAAAAATACAAAAACAAATTCAAACCTTTTTTGCCCTTTGGCTTTCCAACTTCAAAACTTTTTCAAAGAGTTTAGACGTGAGTCATCTCTAGTTGAGAATTTCGATTATTCCCCATGACATATGGCAAGAAAAGGAAGTTAACCTTTTCAGTATGTTTGTGGCGGAGAAAAGAAGTTTAAACTTAAGATGACGACTCGTCTTTTCTCCTAAAATCAATCAAACAAACCACTTTACAATTTTTACCCCGAACTACGGAATTTTGATCCTTCACGGGTACGTAGTGCAAAAGACCTTGTGTCTTCCCAAATCAAAATTAATAAAACTTTTTCATTTTTTAAATATTCAAAAATTAATAAAAAAATATATTCTTTTCTCATCATCCCAATCATTTTGAAGCTAGTTTACAAGCAAAATCTTTTAGCACAAAAAATACATATTTTACAAGAGGTTCCTGTAGAGTACTACAGATACTTAGGGTGTTAATACCTTCCCTTTGTATAACTAACCCCGTACCTTTGATCTCTGAAAATTGCATCATTTAATTGTTTCATCGCATCAATAAATTTTGCATGTTATTTTATGGGTTTATTCGATCTTTTTCCATTCCCTTGGATAAATTAAAGCTCGGTGGTGAATCATTATTTTGAGAACCAAAGCTAACCAATAGCTTGGCGTCCGAAAATCACCGCGACAGGCTGAGATAATGGGTATTGATGTGAAAAGAAATCAGCTTGCTGCGCTGCAGTCGCGCATTGATCAAGTAAGTGTATTGTGTCTTTCTTAGCATTGATGTTAATACTTAGTGTGTGTTTGTGGTTTATAGAATGGACATGAATCTTAATTTTAACCTTTCTGTTGTATAATTGGAAAATAAATTTAACTTTGATAGAGATCGATTATTGACTTGAAGCTAATAATAGTACAAGTTTCAAAGGAGAGTTTATTGTATGCTCTTATAAAGCCTTTTATATTGATGCAAACTCTATTTAAATTGTAATTGTGGTAAGAGTATGTTTAAAGAAGTTGGATTGGAAAGTTGTGGAAATGAAGTTAGAAAGTATATCTATGCAACTCCATCAGACATCTGATAGGAGATGACTATACTACTGCTACACTAAATACTAAAATATCAGATTTTTCATTGATTTGCAAATGATAGAATGTTGTACTTATAGTACTACAATAGGAATAGAAGGATCTAGTGATTAGCCAGCTCATAGGCTTGGCACATGCAGCCTAACAAAATGATTTGACAATCAAGGAAAATAAGACAAAATACAGGAATATGCTTATTGATGCCTAGTCACACATAGTCTCTTAGGTAATCAGGCCTTCTAGTGATTCTCTTGGGCAGGTCCATAGTGGTATTAGTGGGTAAGTGTTTACTGGGAAATTTAGTAAACAATCGCTAGTTTGATTATTACAAGAGAGATCAACTAGTAAATCTCGGGACATAGTGCTTTGTTTATATTTTCAAAGGAAATAGTGTTCATTATTGTTCTTATGTTCATAAATTGTTGTTTTTATATTTTTTATGTTACTTGAAATGCAAGAAAGAATGTTTATTCAAATGAATAAACAGAGGGAAAGATGTGTCGAAGTAAAAAGACAATTGGATTAAATAAAAGGTTGTAAATTGCATTTAAATGTAAATGATTACAGAATGATAATGGTGCACATTACATACATTTTCCTTCGATCACTCGTTTATCTCGTTGACATGGGTACTTTGAGTTTTCTGTGGATTTTGTATAATGATTGTGACCCTTTGCTCGATCACAGAACTAAACTATTTATAGACACTAATTCCTAACTGCTAATAACGCCTAAATAACTACAGAGAGGACGCGTGTCTTGACACGTATTTTGAATTTGAATTTCTTCTTATCTTCTGATTTAGCCGTTGTATCCATCGAAGTCGAAATAACAATGCTTTTCTTTGAATATTTGCTAAGTCCATGCTTTTCTTCTACACCACTGAATGTTTCGACCAAATCGAAAGGATCCTGAAGAAGATACACAGTTTTAGGAATAATGCTCAAAATAGAACATTTATTATAGGCTAAATTACACTATTGGTCCCTTAACTTATTTATTGGTTTCATATTGGTCCCTTAACTAATTAATGTTACAAATTGGTCCCTTAACTTATTAACGTTACAAATTGATCCCTTAACTTTAATTATGTTTGTCATATTGGTTCTTTTTAACAGGTTGATAGTGTATTCATCTTCCGTCTAAGAAAGATGTCTGAATGCACAATCATATTCACTAACAATATTATTCAAAAATAAATCATTTATATGTTCATATAACGAATAATAGAAAGTAAAATTAATGTTTTTTCATCAAAACTAATAAAAAGGACCAATATGACAAACAAAATTAAAGTTAAGGGACCAATTTGTAACCTTAATTAGTTAAGGGACCAATATGAAACCAATAAATAAGTTAAGGGACCAATAGTTCAATTTAACCTTTATTATATGTTCATGCATGATTGATCATTAAATTCATTGGCTCTGAAAACCAAACATCTTTAATGACGTTTTGCAATAATGAAATAATTAAATAGAATTATTTCAATCATGCATTTAGAACATATTTTTACTTAGTAAAAATATGGGCTAACAGTAAGCCTGTAGTGGTATTAGTGTTGCTATCAATACACTCTCCTGGGAAAGTCACCTTGTCCTCAAGGTGATAGGTAGTCTTCAAATCTTCCCATTTCTCCCAACAAGTCTCCTCCAAAGGAAGGCCTATCCATTGCACTGAGACCATAGGAGTAAGAGGGTCAGCGGCTGCATCCATCTTAGTATCAATGATAGCTAGGGGTTCAATGATGGGATGATGATCAATAGTGGAGGGTGGCAATTCAACAACAGTAGTAGGGATGTCACCCTGATGCAGCTTGAGCAAGGAACAGTGGAAAACTGGATGTATCTTGGAAGTACGAGGAAGATCAAGTTTGTAAGCAACAGGTCCTATCTTCTGTAGTACTTTGTACGGGCCATAATACCTCTTAGTTAACTTGTTATAAGAGGTAAGGGTGATGGAGCGTTGCCGGTATGGGCGTAGCTTCAGGTACACAAAATAACCAACATTAAAGTCCATAGGGCGACGTTTCTTGTCGGCAATAGCCTTCATATTGGACTGTACTTTGAGCAATTTACGGCACAGGAGTTGTAAAAAAGCTTCCCGTTCCGCAAGCATAGAGTCCACTGCTTGGATAGGAGAATTACCAAGCACATACTGGGGAATAGAAACCGGGTCCTTGCCATAAACAACATGAAAAGGAGAGTACCCTGTAGCAGAGTGCTTCGTAGTGTTATAGGACAATTCAACTAAAGGAAGATAAGTGAACCATAATGAAGGCTTATGGTGCAGAAAAGCACAGAGGTATTGTTCCAAGGAACGATTCAATACCTCTGTTTGACCGTCAGTTTCCGGATGATATGTCGTGCTCATGCGTAGTTGTGTGTCGGACAACTTAAAAAGCTCGCACCAGAATTTGCTAATAAACACAGGATCTCTATCAGAGACAAGACTTCTGGGCATTCCATGGTGCTTACAGATGATATCTAAGAATAACTGAGCAACTTTATGGGCTGTGTAAGTAGTAGGTAAGGCACTGAAATGGGCTCCCTTAGAAAATTGATCAACCACAACAAGTATAGTTGTTTACCCCGATTTTTAGTAAACAACCGCTAGTTTGATTATTACAAGAAAGATCAACTAGTAAATCCTGGGACATATGGATTGTGCAGAAGATGATGAAAACATATTCATATCTTTTTGGGTTAAATCAGATAAGTTGATAAAAAGTAAAAGCATTTGACGCAGTCAAATGGTTTGTTTAAAGTAAAGTGCTTCAAAGTTAAATTTGCAGAAAACTTGTAAATGAATTGCAAATAAAGTTTAAAGAAAAACTTTGAAAAGTAAAAGCATACAATGAAATAAATTGCAGAATGATTAAAGTGCAGAAAAGCTTTAAATTGCAGAAAGCTTAAATGAAAGTCAAGTAATCAATACTTGAAAGATAAATTGCATTTGACAATGTAAAAATGTTTACAAAGGATGGTACACAGATTCATACATGTTCCTGTTCGCATTCATTTCGCTCGTTGACATGGGTACTCTGAATTTCTAAGGAATTTGCATGTATTATGAATTGTGGACCCGTTTCTCTTATGAAACACTAATATTTATAGACGAACAGACTAACTGCTATAAACCTACAAATTGTCTAACTGTGCTCCACGTGTCTTTGACATTTGAATTTCTTGGACACCTGGCGAACCCTTCAACGTTATTCACTTTTTGAATATTTTACTAAGTCCAGAGTACGCTTTCTCCTTTCTGCACAGTACGTTAGACAAACAAACAATACATATATACATATAGTTTTCGACCATTACCAGTAACTGTCGAAAATATGTTATCTTTACAAATAATCCCTTGTCGAACTCGACAGGCTTATTCAGACAACAAACGTTCTGTCGAATTCGACAGAACTCTAGGCCTTGACAAGCAACTTTGCATATTAAAAGTTTCTGATGTCAAATGCCTTGATCTTCTCTTGATTTAATGCCAGAATCAATTCCCAAGAGAATATTGTAAAGCAATAATATACATTAAATGATATTTCATCATATCATTTCAATTCATTAATGCCTGTCGAAAATACAGGCTAACAAATTGCCCCCTCAAAAATGCCAATTTCGACTGCATGTCGAATACAACAAGGAGAAATGGCAGTTTTGAAGATTATCACCTTTTCTAATTCTGCACGTTTACCAAAGACGGCGCAAACGTCACATCAAGTCATTATCAATCATGACAAAATTTATAACCGTCACCTCAATCCCCACAAACCATGATTTCCACTTTTTTAGCTTAATGGTGGGACACGTGGCAAGATCAGAACAGTTAAGATGGAAGAGTGGTGATGTTTCAGTTACCAGATACATGCAAAAATGCAGTGCCTATAAATAGAAAACGTATTTCACACTTTCATTTTTCCTGAAACTTCAAACTCTTCACTTCCCTTTCACAGAGAAACCTTACGCATTCTAAGAAAAACCAAGAAACAAACTCTTCAATCTTGCTAAGTTCTTGCGTTTTTTGCGAGATCTAAACCAGTAGACGTGATCGTCCAGCATTTTCGTTCATCACCATTGTTTCTGTTCTCAGATTTGAGCAAGAAACAAGCTTGTTTTGAAGCTTTTTAGATTCCTGACTTTTTACCTTCTGTCAAATCACCATCTTCCTCAAGAACATCAAAAACACGAAGAACAACAATGGCTTCATCTTCCTCCTCCAGAAACGTGACCCTTTATGCTGTTGATGATGACAAACCCATCATCATTGATGATTCAGAGTTTGTGTCGGAGCCGGATATGACCTCCGTCGAAGACAACATATGGGGAGAAGAGCTGATGATTCCCCACAAGCTTGGAGGTAGAACTCTTGCCTTCGCAGGCCCTCTTCCTTCATCCGACAACTTCAATGAAGACATAGGTAACATTTTCCCTCTCCACTCTACTTGCGAACCAAAAATATTCGCCAACTCTGTCTTCGACATGAGCTTCTTCGAACCAGGCTATAGGGCTTTTAGATCTGCACCTGTAGTTAGTGAGGGCTATTTGAAATGGCTCAACAAAGTCGAAAAGCAATATGCTACTTTCTGGAAAGATAGTGGTATATTCGACTTGATTCAGCTGTCGAGAGAAGGACCTAAGTACAATGCAGAAATGCTCATAGCTGCCCTTCACTTTTGGGAAAATTCTACCAACACTTTCCATTTTAAGGCAGGAATGATGACCCCAACCTTATTCGACGTTACTGCCATTACTGGCTTACGACCAACAGGACCCACTTTCGACCCCAAGTACACTACCATCAACCACCAATTCGACTTCAAAGTCTTATCCTTCTCAGGATTTCTGAAAACTTTTCATGACACAAGCGATGAAGATGTGTCTCTCGACGAACATATAGCCTTCTTGACTTATTGTCTATCACATTTTGTCCTTTGCACCAGCTCTCTACAAGTGGTGAAGAGACTTGTTCCTCTAGCCATCATGATCCACCAGGGATTAGACGTGGCCTTAGGCAGGTTTATCTTAGCTTCCCTTTATGATTCCTTGGGACAAGCAAGTGATATGCTTAAGAAAACTGACAAGGGATCACAGCTTGCTTTTTCTGGACCTATTTGGCTTCTGCAACTTTGGCTGAATGCCACGTTTGAATCGAACTTCAACCTCTTTCTCCCTACTTATTTGGAAACTTCAGTTGCTACTCGACAATCAGAAGGCGCTAGGTTGGCCTTATTGAGATATAGAGAAACAAACCTGACCACTCGACAGCTCTTCTTCCACTACTTCAATACTCTCCTTGAGTTCGACGAGATTACTCCTAAGAATACCCCATTTGTCGAAAGAGCTATTGGGCCTGCTTGGTTCAGAAGGCCATTTCCTGCAATCGATCCAAATGAAGAAGAGGACACAAATAATATTTGGTCCATGTTTCTGACTCCTACAATCTTATCTTCAAGGCAAGGAGTTGAAAGAAGACACTTAGGTTTGGTTGGATACTGTTAGCCTGTATTTTCGACAGGCATTAATGAATTGGAGAGAGATGATGAAATCTCATTTAATGTGCATGATTGCATTTTTAATATTCTCTTGGGAATTGATTCTAGTATTAAATCAAGAGAAAATTAAGGCATTTGACGTCAGAGACTTTTAATGCAAAGTTGCTTGTCAAAGCCCAGGGGTCTGTCGAATTCGACAGAACATGTTGTTGCCCAATGAGCTTGTCGAATTCGACAAGAAGTTATTTGTGCAAATATCTATTTTTCGACATTACTGACAATGGTCGAAAATTATATATATATACGTGTGTATGTTTGTTTGTCTAACGTACTATGCAGAACGGAGAAAGCATACTCTGGACTTAGCAAATTATTCAAAAGTGGATAACGTTCAAAAGTCCCACCAGGTGTCAAAGGGAATTCAAATTGTCAAAGACACGTGGAGCATAGTTAGGCATTTTGTAGGTTTATAGCAGTTATTCTAGTTTGCCTATAAATATTAGTTTTTCATAAGAGAAACGGGTCCACAATTCATAATACATGCAAATTCCGTAGAAATTCAGAGTACCCATGTCAACGAGCGAAATGAATGCAAACAGGAACATGTACGAATCTGTGTACCATTCTTTGTAAACATTTTTACATTGTCAAATGCAATTTATCTTTCAAGTATTGATTACTTGCCTTTCATTTAAGTTTTCTGCACTTTAAGCATTCTGCAATTTATTTCATTGCATGCTTTTACTTTTCAAAGTTTCTCTTTAAACTTTATTTGCAATTCATTTACGAGTTTTCTGCAAATTTAACTTTGAAGCACTTTACTTTAACCAAACCATTTGACTGCGTCAAATGCTTTTACTTTTTATCAACTTATCCGATTTAACCCAAAAAGATATGAATATGTTTTCATCATCTTCTGCACAATCCATATGTCCCAGGATTTACTAGTTGATCCTTCTTGTAATAATTAAACTAGCGGTTGTTTACTAAAAATCGGGGTAAACAAATTGGCACGCCCAGTGGGACAATTGGATTGTGTATTTTTATTTAGTGTGTTTTTGAAATTTTTTTACAAAAATTCGTTGTTTGGTATTGTACTTTTGATTGTGTGTATATTTTTATATGCATTTGAGGAGTGGTAAATCTCTCCCAGAATTTTCAAGTATACCAACTCGTCCTCGTTCCAGAATGGTGAGACCACCAAACAATCCTAATCCTAATAATAATAATAATAACAATAATGGGGCAGAAACAAATCCTGTTCCAAATTCGACAGGGCAATCAAATCAACCAGTATCTGGCAATCCTAGCGCCAATCCTACTGGTGGGCCAACAAGCCCTGCCCTGAACTCTATAAATTCTGAAAGTATCCCAAGCAATAATGTTAATGGGGGGAGTTCGAACCCTGTAATAAGTTCTGCGACCGTTGGCGTGAGCGCCAGTGGGTCAACAATGCCTGCCACTACTTCAAGTATGGCAGGAGGGTTTGTTCCTCCAAATACGAATGGTGCAATAATGACACAAATGAATGTATCATCTATGCCAACGAACGTGTCACACACACATGGATACACAGACGGTAGTCAAGTTGGTGGAACACCGTCAAGACCCCCATGGTTGCCTAGAAACCCACAATATGGAATGCCAACAACAACGATGGCAAGCCTGTATAATTGGCCTTCGATAGAAAATTCTCCCTCATCTTCCGCGATGGGAAACAGGGGAAATTCCTTGAATTTGACAAATAATTCCATGAATGCACTTAGGCAACAAATGGATGAAAGTAACCATGACATGGTGAACGCGTTAACCCAACAGATTGGCACGGTCTTTAATCCTGTTTTACAAACAGCCAATGATAATTACTTATTATTAGCCAATCAAATGGGGAGGATGGCAGACTTTTTTGGTGCCCCTGATGCTCCAAACAACCAAAGGGTTCCTCGTGCAAACCCGGAGACTCAACCAGAAGTTCAAGCCCAACCAGTGCGCATTGAAAGAGAACAGCCAGAACAGGGAGTGGTATTGGTAAATAGAAACCAGGACGCTGATAATGTTCTTAGGAATGTTCGACAAGAAAATGTTGCAGGGCATAATAACTTGGCCAACTTGGTAGAAAATATCTTGGCCCAAAATGGTTTGAATATAGGATTGCATAGACCAAATTTTGTGTCAGCATTGTCTGAATACGTATTGCAGGCAGAATTGCCAAGGGGATGGAAAATTCCCAAATTCACAAAATTTGCTGGTGATACTAATGAGTCTACTGTCGAACACATTGCTAGATATTTGGCAGAGGCAGGGAATTGGGCAAATAATGAAGATTTAAGAATGAAGTTTTTTCCCAATTCCCTCACTAAAAATGCTTTTACGTGGTTTACCACACTTCCCCCTCATTCAATTCATACTTGGACTCAATTAGAAAGGCTATTTCATGAACAGTTTTACATGAGACAATCTAGGATTAACCTCAAAGAGTTAGCCAGTATGAAGCGCAAAACCTCAGAAGCCATTGATGACTATCTGAACAGGTTTCGCCTCCTTAAGGCAAGGTGCTTTACTCAAGTGCCTGAACATGAATTGGTTGAGATGGCTGCTGGTGGCCTTGACTATTCCATTAGGAAAAAGTTAGATACTCAACATTTAAGAGACATGGTCCAATTAGCAGATCGTGTTCGACAGGTCGAACGCCTCAGGGCTGAAAAAGTCAGAAATTCTAAGTTCCACAAAAAAGAGAAAGTGGCGTACATAGAAACATATGAAAGTGAAAATGAGTTCGACGATGGTCAGGATTACATGGAAAATAATGAAGTTAATATTGCTGAGTTAAAACCAGGCCCTCCTTATACTTGTAAAATGTTAAAACCATCAAATGGGAATAATCCTGTCGAACCAAAAAATGATAGATTTGTTTCTAAGACATATACTTTCGACATTACTAAATGTGATGAAATTTTTGACTTACTGGTCACTGATGGCCAAATAATTGTACCAAAGGGTTTAAAAGTTCCACCTTTGGAACAACGTAAGAAAAGATGTTTTTGTAAATACCATAATTTTTTGGGCCATAAAACCTCACAATGTGTTCTTTTCAGGGATCTGGTCCAGAAAGCCCTGCAGGAGGGAAGGCTCAAATTTGGCGAAAAGCCAAAATCCAAACAGCAGGTGGATGAGGATCCATTGCAGATTGCTGATGCTGCTTACACAGAGCCATTTGAGTGCCTGATGTTAGAAGCATTGAACCTCACTGAAGGGGGGCAACTAGTTTCTATTCCTGAAGAAGAATACGAAAACAAAGTGGAAGAAGTATATCCACAGGCTGGGGAAACTTTATTGGATTTCCTTCAACGCTGCAAAGAGAATGATGGCGAAGTTACATTATGTCCTCATTGTAGTGCCATGTTCGACAAGAAGGCTGCTGCAGGCCTCAACAAGTTTTTGCCTCATAGTCAAGGTAGAAACAATTGGCCAAATCAAAAGCCAACTTATTCTAATGTTCTGAATAGCCAACAGGCGCCTGTACATCAGAGGTTGGGACCACAAAAATCATTTGTCCCCTCAAGCAGGACACCTGTCAATCAATGGGTTCATGGAAGAAACATGGACTATGGTCAAAGGAATATTGAGAAGGGAAACTCCAGTAACTTCAATCCCAAAAAAGATCCTGAATCAAGGAAATATGATTACAGGAATAATTACAAAGGGAAAAACCCCATGACAAGATCTCAATGGCGCAGATATCAACGCCAGAAGAAAGTGGCTGCTCAAAAATCCCAAATTACTGCTGATGGTAATGGAGAGAGGCCTATGGAATTGGCGAAGAGGCCAATGAAAGAAAGGTTAGGTGAACCAAAAGTCGAGTCTTCAGTTGCTGATAATGTCGAAGACGACCACATGGAAGCAGATGACTTTCTGGATTCTGAACCTGACCTCGACATAATAGTAAATGTTGTGTCGATTCTGCCAAGGGAGTTCGACGTCTGTTCTGAAATAACAGATGACGAAGAAGAATCTGGAATGCAAATGGCTCTTCACAGGCCAGTCTGTTACTATGTGATGAGCAATGGTGCTTTGGAAGACCAAATGGCTACATTTGAAAGGCCAGACGAAGGCATGAAAAGTCACTTGAAGCCTCTCTTGATACAGGCTAAAGTGAATAATGTAGGAATCAACAAAGTACTAATTGATGGTGGTGTTGCTGTTAACCTCATGCCAGAATTTCTGCAGAGGAAGATTGGTAAATCTTTGGTGGATCTTCATCCTCACAACATAGTGCTCTCAAACTATGAGGGTGAAACTGGTTTTTTTTTAGGAGCAATCCAGTTGGATGTGGTTGTTGGAAGTACTGTAAGGCCAACCTTGTTCTTGGTTGTGGCCTCTAAGGCAAATTATAATCTGCTCCTAGGTCGAGAGTGGATTCATGGAGTGGGGGCAGTCCCATCTACCCTACACCAGCGCCTTATTATCTGGCGAGATGATGGTATAGTGGAAAATGTTGAAGCAGATCAAAGCTATTTCAAAACTGAAGTCCATCATCTGACAAAGCACTCATTCGACAAGAAATTAGCAACAATCTCACCATGTACTGAGAGAGACTTTGCACATCGTCCAGCAGGAAATGTTCACCATGCAATTAAACTGGACCCCACACATGGTTTCTTGTGGGAAAGAGAAGATGGAAACAGTGAGGATGGCGAGTATGAAGGCCACAACTGCCCAAATGGTTGGGATATCAAAGAAAACTACTATGTCTGAGTCCCAAACTTGGGCAAAGATTACGGTCTACATGGCTGAAAATAGAATCAAAATGGCTTTAGAAGCCAATTCATTGTCAGAAAATATGGCTGATGCAGCCAATGACATAAAAGTTGGCAAATATAAGCCAGAATTGCAAAAGCTGGATTGCATTTATGATGACGAACCCTTAGGATTTGAAAAAGATCCAATCAGTCAAAGTCACAAGATGCAAGCACAAGACCCTTTGCAAGAGATTGATCTTGGAGATGGTTTGACAAAAAGACCAACGTACATTAGTGCAAACATTCCTCCAGATCTGAAGGCGAAACTAGTGCAACTTCTGTTGGAATTCAAAGATTGTTTTGCTTGGGATTACAACGAAATGCCAGGTTTGAGCAGAAAATTGGTGGGGCATGAACTACCAGTTCGACCAGATAAAAAGCCAGTGAAACAGTTACCTAGAAGATTTGCACCAGAAATAATGTCAAAGATCAAGGAAGAAATTGAAAGGCTGCTGAGGAGCAAATTTATCAGAACAGCAAGGTATGTCGAATGGTTAGCAAATATAGTGCCTGTAATTAAGAAAAATGGTTCTCTTAGAGTATGTATAGACTTTAGAGACTTAAATAATGCTACACCAAAAGATGAATACCCTATGCCTGTAGCAGAAATGCTAATTGATTCAGCAGACGGGTTTGAATATTTAAGCATGTTAGATGGCTATTCTGGCTATAACCAAATTTTCATTGCTGAGAATGATGTACCCAAAACTGCCTTTAGATGCCCAGGAGCATTAGGCACATATGAATGGGTAGTGATGCCCTTTGGTTTGAAAAATGCTGGGGCTACGTATCAAAGAGCAATGAATTTAATTTTTCATGAATACATAGACACTTTTATGCAAGTGTATATTGACAACATAGTTGTCAAATCCTCGTCAGATGATGATCATTTAGATCATTTGAAAAAATCTTTTGAAAAGATGAGGAAATATGGATTGAAAATGAATCCATTAAAGTGTGCTTTTTGTGTTAATGCAGGAGATTTCCTTGGGTTTGTTGTGCACAAAAAGGGCATTGAAATAAATCAAAACAAAACAAAGGCTATTATGGAGACAAAATCTCCAACTACAAAAAAGCAACTTCAGTCCTTACTTGGGAAGATCAATTTTCTGAGAAGGTTTATCTCAAATTTAAGTGGCAAAGCTCAACCGTTTTCGCCATTACTTCGTCTCAAGAAAGAAAGTACTTTCACTTGGGGGCAAGATCAACAACAAGCTTTTGACGAAATCAATGATTATTTGTCAAAGCCACCAATGTTAATGCCTCCAATAAGGAACAAATTCATGAAGTTGTATATATCAGCATCTGATTCGACACTGGGTAGTATGCTGGCCCAGGAAGATGAAAATGGTGAAGAAAGAGCCATCTATTACTTAAGTAGAGTATTAAATGATGCTGAAACTAGATATAGTAGTATTGAAAAATTATGCTTATGTTTGTATTTTTCTTGTATGAAACTCAAGCATTATATAAAGCCTGTTGATGTTTTTGTTTATTCTCATTATGATATCATTAAGCATATGTTATCTAAACCAATTTTGCATAGTCGAATTGGAAAATGGGCCTTAGCCTTGACAGAGTATTCATTAACTTATAAACCTTTAAAGGCAGTTAAAGGCCAAATTGTGGCTGATTTTATATCAGATCATTCTGCATTAGAAACTCCTCAAAATTATGTGGATTCAGAACCTTGGAAATTATATTTTGATGGTTCTAAACATAAACATGGAGTTGGAATTGGGATTTTAATCATTTCTCCCTCCAAAATTCCCACCAAGTTCAAATATAAAATCAATGGTTTTTGCTCAAATAATGAAGCAGAATATGAGGCTTTGATAACAGGCCTAGAAATTTTATTGGACTTGGGGGCAAAAAATATTTTGATCAGAGGTGATTCAGAATTAGTTTTGAAACAGTTGACAAAAGAATACAAGTGCATAAAAGAACACTTGATGAAATATTTTGTCATAGCAATTTCTTTGTTAAAACGTTTCGACCAAGTTATTTTTGAACATGTACCTCGCATAGAAAATCAAGAAGCCAATGATTTGGCTCAAATAGCTTCTGGTTATAAAATTTCTAGTGTAAAACTAGAGGAGTTGATTGAGATTAAAGATAAACTCATTGTTGATCAACCTCCTTCTATGGAATTGTCAATGCCAAAACTTGTGGGGGCAGATGTACCACAAGATAATGGTCAAGATACCACTTATAACTCTGACGAAAATTCAGAAATTTTTGAAATTTTTGCCATTGACAATTTATCTGATACTGACTGGAGAAAACAACTTGTCGAATATTTGCGAGATCCAAATGGAACGACCAATAGAAAGATAAAATATAGAGCCTTGAGTTATGTCATCATTGGCAATGAACTAATGAAGAAAACACCTGAGGGGGTTTTGCTAAAATGTTTAAGTGAAACTGAAGCCTATTTGGCTATATCTGATGTGCACAGTGGTGCATGTGGATCTCATCAGGCAGGCCATAAAATGAAATGGTTGTTGTTTCGACAAGGTGTATATTGGCCAACAATTTTAAAGGACTGTATAGAGTTTGCCAAGGGTTGTCAAGAATGCCAAAGACATTCAGGCATACAACATGTACCTGCAAGTGAACTCCATTCAATAGTTAAGCCTTGGCCTTTCAGAGGATGGGCTTTAGATTTAATTGGTGAAATAAAACCAAGTTCATCTAAAAACCAACATTATATTTTAGTTGGTATAGATTATTTTACTAAATGGACAGAAGCAATTCCATTACCAAATGTTGATCAAGAAGCAGTGATTAGTTTTATACAAAGTCACATTATTTATAGATTTGGTATACCTGAATCTATTACTACAGATCAAGGTTCAGTTTTCACTGGACGAAAAATGGTTGAATTTGCTCAACAAACTGGTTTTAAACTCTTAACCTCTACACCATATTATGCCCAAGCAAATGGTCAAGTGGAAGCTGCTAATAAGATTATCATTGGTTTGATAAAAAAGCACATTGCCCAAAAGCCTAGAAATTGGAACAAGACTTTGGATCAAGTCCTATGGGCATGCAGAAATTCTCCAAAAGAATCAACTAATACCACACCCTTTCGACTAACATATGGACATGATGCAGTCTTACCAGTCGAAATACATCTACAATCAGTCAGAATTCAAAGGCAGATGGAAATCCCAAGGGATCATTACTGGGATATGATGTTAGATGAATTAGTTGATTTAGATGAGGAGAGAGTAAAAGCTTTAGAAACGTTAACTCGACAGAAAGAAAGGGTTGCTAAAGCTTATAATAAAAAGGTTAAGTCTAAAACCTTTAATGTTGGAAATTTGGTTTGGAAAGTTATTTTGCCAATGGATAAAAAAGACAGAGTCTTAGGCAAATGGTCTCCAAATTGGGAAGGCCCTTTTAAAGTTGTTCAAGTTTTTTCAAATGGTGCTTACGAAATTGAAGAGTTAACAGAAGAACAACGTTCGTTAATTATAAATGGTAAGTACTTGAAAAAGTATAAACCAGCGTTGCAAGAAATAAAAATTAACGAAGAATAAAACTTAAGACATAATCAAACAATGGTGATCATAAATTTGTTCGCCACAAAATGGGCATTGTCAAAAGTACAAACCAAAAAACCTTAACAAATTGTTCAGAAAGTTGAAATAAAACTAAGAGCAAATTATTACAAAACTAAAATTGTCTCTTCAGGTCTTCATATAGGCTTTGGAAAGAAGAAATTTCTTTGTCGAGAACCTTGTTCGACTCCTCCAGACCCTGAATTTCTTCTTCCACAGCTGCTGAAGCACTAAAGAACTTAATACCTTCGTTAGCCTCTTTGTCAATTTTGGCTTTGACAGCATTGGAAAAGATTGGAATCTTCAAAACTGCCATTTCTTCCTTTGAGTTCGACGTGCAGTCGAAATTGGCATTTTTGAGGGGGCAATTTGTTAGCCTGTATTTTCGACAGGCATTAATGAATTGGAGAGAGATGATGAAATCTCATTTAATGTGCATGATTGCATTTTTAATATTCTCTTGGGAATTGATTCTAGTATTAAATCAAGAGAAAATTAAGGCATTTGACGTCAGAGACTTTTAATGCAAAGTTGCTTGTCAAAGCCCAGGGGTCTGTCGAATTCGACAGAACATGTTGTTGCCCAATGAGCTTGTCGAATTCGACAAGAAGTTATTTGTGCAAATATCTATTTTTCGACATTACTGACAACGGTCGAAAATTATATATATATATACGTGTGTATGTTTGTTTGTCTAACGTACTATGCAGAACGGAGAAAGCATACTCTGGACTTAGCAAATTATTCAAAAGTGGATAACGTTCAAAAGTCCCACCAGGTGTCAAAGGGAATTCAAATTGTCAAAGACACGTGGAGCATAGTTAGGCATTTTGTAGGTTTATAGCAGTTATTCTAGTTTGCCTATAAATATTAGTTTTTCATAAGAGAAACGGGTCCACAATTCATAATACATGCAAATTCCGTAGAAATTCAGAGTACCCATGTCAACGAGCGAAATGAATGCAAACAGGAACATGTACGAATCTGTGTACCATTCTTTGTAAACATTTTTACATTGTCAAATGCAATTTATCTTTCAAGTATTGATTACTTGCCTTTCATTTAAGTTTTCTGCACTTTAAGCATTCTGCAATTTATTTCATTGCATGCTTTTACTTTTCAAAGTTTCTCTTTAAACTTTATTTGCAATTCATTTACGAGTTTTCTGCAAATTTAACTTTGAAGCACTTTACTTTAACCAAACCATTTGACTGCGTCAAATGCTTTTACTTTTTATCAACTTATCCGATTTAACCCAAAAGGATATGAATATGTTTTCATCATCTTCTGCACAATCCATATGTCCCAGGATTTACTAGTTGATCCTTCTTGTAATAATTAAACTAGCGGTTGTTTACTAAAAATCGGGGTAAACAGATACCAACCTAACTTGGTTGCTCGCCAGTTTGGCCTTAGTCAATTTAGGCCAAAGAGTTTGTTCACGAACAAAGATGAGATTGTCTTGGGCAACTCTGGGATGTCTGTCGAGTATTTTGAGCGTCGTTTGAGGCTCGCTGACGAAAGGAAACCCTATAAGCTCACACCTGTTGCCTTTGAAACTTCTCAATATTGCACCTTTGAATTCGCCACATGGTGGAGTTTGCATTACGAGAAGCATGCTAAGAACAGTGATGAAGTGCTTCTGCAAGCAATAGAGGCTGGATTCGACGCTTTACAACAAAAGACTCCCAAAGGCAAAGGTAACTTTGAGTCATTTAACTATTTGATTTTTATAGTGCTTGTAGTTTTTAACCCTTTACTGATGTGGGTTCCTTTCATGTTTCGACACTAGGTGCTTCTAAAGTCAAGGACACCACTACTTCGACGGACTCTGCTGCTCCTACTGCAACTCCAAAGAAATCACTCCCCAACACTGGGGCCAAGGTATCAAATCTCAAAGTAACTTAGTCTCTGAATTTCAATTTTTTACAAACATGTCTTTGATCCTTTTGATTTCAAATGCAGCTTCGTAAGAGAGCCTTAATGGCGTCGAAGGAGACTGGAGAAGCCACCACTAAAAAGAAACAAAAATCACTCACCATTCAAGAACCAACAGTAAGTTGATCTCGACACTTCTTTTGAGTTTGTCTTAACTTCAAAGAAATTTTGGTGTTGATAATCTAGCTTTCCTTTCAGCCTGCTGGTACTACTAATCCAACTGCTGCTGCTCCTAGTGGAGAAGGCCAAAGAGACAAAGGAAAGGCCAGTGTCGAAACTAGTGAGGCAGGCATGCCTCCAAATTCAAAGAAGAAAGCTGACAAGGAGAAGAAGAAGAAAAAGAAGGTCAAAGCCAATCCTAAACCTTCTGCAGAGATAGAGAAAGACATTGAAATCCCTCATCCCACTTCTCCTGTCGAAGATCAACCCACAATCAATGTTGAAGTTCTTTCGACTGAAGATCCTGCCCCCAGGCAAGAGACAATAAGCTCCAGCTTACAAGATCCTGGTGCTCAGGTAAAATCTCTTTACCCTTAAGGCTTTGTCAAATGAACGTATTTTCATTGTAACTTCTAAGACTTCATTTTATTTTTTCTTTGAATAGGGTGACAATGAAGAGAACGCCAACACAATGATTAATGAAGAAAATTTGGCCCAAGACGCTAGAACCAATGACGTCGAGGTCACTTTAGCTGGAAACAACCAAGGCCCAGAGACTGAAGGAATTCCTACCAACCAATCAGATCCAGAAAAGACTACCACTGTGCATCCTACTGAATCCACCCACTCGTCAGAAAACACTGATGTCGAAATGGAATCCGACAATGAAGATGATTCCATGCCTGAGGCTACTGAAGGAGGTTCTGACATACTTCCAGTTTCTTCGACATCAAAGTTATCTGCTGACATTGGAATATCAGAGATGCAGTTCATTGCTATGAAAGACTCTGATCCTGCTGCAGCACTCAAGATGCTCCTTTCAAGCAAAGGCCACAAGGAACAAAGCAAAGGTGCCTCCCATCATAGCAGTTCGACGGCTTCTGATACAGAGATCAATTCGACAGTGAGACAGGACTCTTTGCTCCTCAAATTGCACACAGACTACATCAACCGAGATGTCTTTGCCTTAATTGAGGCAAACCCTAGTAGTGCATTCTCTCACTTGGGCTTCCTGAAAAAACTTCACAACCCTCTGACGGATGGTGCCACCCTTAGCAAGGTTATTCAACTTGAAAACCTCATTGATGGTTTCACTCAAGCCATTCAAAGGAGGAAGATCAATGCTCTGAAGCTGGAGGCTCAAACTGAAGCGTATGCTGCATTGGTCGAAAAGGCCAATACTGCCCAAGCCAATGTCGAACAACTTGAGAAGGAAGTAGAGTCGAATGTCGAACTTGCTGAATACAACCAGAATATCACTGCCTGGGAAAGGGAGATTGCAGAGCTGAACTTAAAGATTCGAAGTCTCAACGTCAAAATTGATGAAGAGAAAGCTAAGCGTGACGAAGCCAAGGCCAACCTTTCCAATGCTGTCAAAGCCAAAATTGACAAAGAGGCTAACGAAGGTATTAAGTTCTTTAGTGCTTCAGCAGCTGTCGAAGAAGAGATTCAGGGTCTGGAGGAGTCGAACAAGGTTCTCGACAAAGAAATTTCCTCTTTCCAAAGCCTATATGAAGACCTGAAGAGACAATTTTAGTTTTGTAATAATTTGCTCTTAGTTTTATTTCAACTTTCTGAACAGTTTGTTAAGGTTTTTTGGTTTGTACTTTTGACAATGCCCATTTTGTGGCGAACAAATTTATGATCACCATTGTTTCCTTATGTCTTAAGCTTTATTCTTCGTTAATTTTTATTTCTTGCAACGCTGGTTTATACTTTTTCAAGTATTTACCATTTATAATCAACGAACGTTGTTCTTATGTTAATTCTTCAATTTCGTAAGCGCCATTTGAAAAAACTTGAACAACTTTAAAAGGGCCTTCCCAATTTGGAGACTATTTGCCTAAGACCCTGTCTTTTTATCCATTGGCAAAATAACTTTCCAAACCAAATTTCCAACATTAAAGGTTTTAAACTTAACCTTTTTATTATAAGCTTTAGCAACTCTTTCTTTCTGTCGAGTTAACATTTCTAAAGCTTTTACTCTCTCCTCATCTAAATCAACTAATTCATCTAACATCATATCCCAGTAATGATCTCTTGGGATTTCTTCCTGCCTTTGAATTCTAACTGATTGCAGGTGTATTTCGACTGACAAGACTGCATCATGCCCATATGTTAGTCGAAAGGGTGTGGTATTAGTTGATTCTTTTGGAGAATTTCTGCATGCCCATAAGACTTGGTCCAAAGTCTTGTTCCAATTTCTAGGCTTTTGGGCAATATGCTTTTTTATCAAACCAATGATAATCTTATTAGCAGCTTCCACTTGACCATTTGCTTGGGCATAATATGGTGTAGAGGTTAAAAGTTTAAAGCCAGTTTGTTGGGCAAATTCAACCATCTTTCGTCCAGTAAAAACTGAACCTTGATCTGTAGTAATAGATTCAGGTATACCAAATCTATAAATAATGTGACTTTGTATAAAACTAATCACTGCTTCTTGATCAACATTTGGTAATGGAATTGCTTCTATCCATTTAGTAAAATAATCTATACCAACTAAAATATAACGTTGGTTTTTAGACGAACTTGGTTTAATTTCACCAATTAAATCTAAAGCCCATCCTCTAAAAGGCCAAGGCTTAACTATTGAATGGAGTTCACTTGCAGGTACATGTTGTATGCCTGAATGTCTTTGGCATTCTTGACAACCCTTGGCAAACTCTATACAGTCCTTTAAAATTGTTGGCCAATATACACCTTGTCGAAACAACAACCATTTCATTTTATGACCTGCCTGATGAGATCCACATGCACCACTGTGCACATCAGATATAGCCAAATAGGCTTCAGTTTCACTTAAACATTTTAGCAAAACCCCCTCAGGTGTTTTCTTCATTAGTTCATTGCCAATGATGACATAACTCAAGGCTCTATATTTTATTTTTCTATTGGTCGTTCCATTTGAATCTTGCAAATATTCGACAAGTTGTTTTCTCCAGTCAGTATCAGATAAATTGTCAATGGCAAAAATTTCAAAAATTTCTGAATTTTCGTCAAAGTCATAAGTGTTATCTTGACCATTTTCTTGTGGTATATCTGCCCCCACAAGTTTTGGCATTGACAATTCCATGGAAGGAGGTTGATCAATAATAAGTTTATCTTTAATTTCAATCAACTCTTCTAGTTTCTCACTAGAAATTTTATAGCCAGAAGCTATTTGAGCCAAATCATTGGCTTCTTGATTTTCTATACGAGGCACATGTTCAAAGATGACTTGGTCAAAACGTTTTAACAAAGAAATTGCTATGACAAAATATTTCATCAAGTGTTCTTTTATGCACTTGTATTCTTTTGTCAACTGTTTCAAAACTAATTCTGAATCACCTCTGATCAAAATTTTTTTGCCCCTAAGTCCAATAAAATTTCTAGGCCTGTTATCAAAGCCTCATATTCTGCTTCATTATTTGAGCAAAAACCATTGATTTTATATTTGAACATGGTGGGAATTTTGGACGGAGAAATGATTAAAATCCCAATTCCAACTCCATGTTTATGTTTAGAACCATCAAAATATAATTTCCAAGGTTCTGAATCCACATAATTTTGAGGAGTTTCTAATGCAGAATGATCCACTATAAAATCAGCCACAATTTGGCCTTTAACTGCCTTTAAAGGTTTATAAGTTAGTGAATATTCTGTCAGGGCTAAAGCCCATTTTCCAATTCGACTATGCAGGATTGGTTTAGATAACATATGTTTGATGATATCACAATGAGAGTAAACCAAAACGTCAACAGGCTTTATATAATGCTTGAGTTTCATACAAGAAAAATACAAACATAAGCATAATTTTTCAATACTACTATATCTAGTTTCAGCATCATTTAAAACCCTACTTAAGTAATAGATGGCTCTTTCTTCACCATTTTCATCCTCCTGGGCAAGCATACTACCCAATGTCGAATCTGATGCTGATATATACAACTTCATGAATTTGTTCCTTATTGGAGGCATTAACATTGGTGGCTTTGACAAATAATCCTTGATTTCGTCAAAAGCTTGTTGTTGATCTTGCCCCCAAGTGAAAGTACTTTCTTTCTTGAGACGAAGTAATGGCGAAAACGGTTGAGCTTTGCCACTTAAATTTGAGATAAACCTTCTCAGAAAATTGATCTTCCCAAGTAAGGACTGAAGTTGCTTTTTTGTAGTTGGAGATTTTGTCTCCATAATAGCCTTTGTTTTGTTCTGATTTATTTCAATGCCCTTTTTGTGCACAACAAACCCAAGGAAATCTCCTGCATTAACACAAAAAACACACTTTAATGGATTCATTTTCAATCCATATTTCCTCATCTTTTCAAAAGATTTTTTCAAATGATCTAAATGATCATCATCTGACGAGGATTTGACAACTATGTCGTCAATATACACTTGCATGAAAGTGTCTATGTATTCATGAAAAATCAAATTCATTGCTCTTTGATAGGTGGCCCCAGCATTTTTCAAACCAAAAGGCATCACTAGCCATTCATATGTGCCTAATGCTCCTGGGCATCTAAAGGCAGTTTTGGGTACATCATTTTCAGCAATGAAAATTTAGTTATAGCCAGAATAGCCATCTAACATACTCAAATATTCAAACCCAGCCGCTGAATCAATTAACATTTCTGCCACAGGCATAGGGTATTCATCTTTTGGTGTAGCATTATTTAAGTCTCTAAAGTCTATACATACTCTAAGAGAACCATTTTTCTTAATTACAGGCACTATATTTGCTAACCATTCGACATACCTTGCTGTTCTGATAAATTTGCTCCTCAGCAGCCTTTCAATTTCTTCCTTGATCTTTGACATTATTTCTGGTGCAAATCTTCTAGGTAACTGTTTCACTGGCTTTTTATCTGGTCGAACTGGTAGTTCATGCTCCACCAATTTTCTGCTCAAACCTGGCATTTCATTGTAATCCCAAGCGAAACAATCTTTGAATTCCATCAGAAGTTGCACCACTTTTGCCTTCAGATCTGGAGGAATGTTTGCACTAATATATGTTGGTCTTTTTGTCAGACCATCTCCAAGGTCAATTTCTTGCAAAGGATCCTGTGCTTGCATCTTGTGACTTTGACTGATTGGATCTTTTTCAAATCCTAAGGGTTCGTCATCATAAATACAATCCAGCTTTTGCAATTCTGGCATGTGTTTGCCAATTTTTATGTCATTGGCTGCGTCAGCCATATTTTCTGACAACGAATTGGCTTCCAAAGCCATCTTGATTCTATTTTCAGCCATGTAGGCCGTAATCTTTGCCCAAGTTTGGGACTCAGACATAGTAGTTATCTTTGACATCCCACCCAGTTGGGTAGTTGTGGCCTTCATACTCGCCATCCTCACTGTTTCCATCTTCTCTTTCCCACAAGAAACCATGTGTGGGGTCCAGTTTGATTACATGGTGAACATTTCCTGCTGGACGATGTGCAAAGTCTCTCTCAGTACATGGTGAGATTGTTGCTATTTTCTTATCGAATGAGTGCTTTGTCAGATGATGGACTTCAGTTTTGAAATAGCTTTGATCTGCTTCAACATTTTCCACTATACCATCATCTCGCCAGATAATAAGGCGCTGGTGCAGGGTAGATGGAACTGCCCCCACTCCATGAATCCACTCTCGACCTAGAAGTAGATTGTAATTTGCCTTAGAGGCCACGACCAAGAACAAGGTTGGCCTTACAGTGCTTCCAACAACCACCTCCAACTGGATTGCTCCCAAAGAAAACCCAGTTTCACCCTCATAGTTTGAAAGTACTATGTTGTGAGGATGAAGATCCACCAAAGATTTACCAATCTTCCTCAGCAGAAATTCTGGCATGAGTGACTTTTCAAGTGACTTTTCATGCCTTCGTCTGGCCTTTCAAATGTAGCCATTTGGTCCTCCAACGCACCATTGCTCATCACATAGTAACAAACTGGCCTATGAAGAGCCATTTGCATCCCAGATTCTTCTTCGTCATCTGTTATTTCAGAACAGACGTCGAACTCCCTTGGCAGAATTGACACAACATTTACTATTATGTCGAGATCAGGTTCAGAATCCAGAAAGTCATCTGCTTCCATGTGGTCGTCTTCGACATTATCAGCAACTGAAGACTCGACTTTTGGTTCACCTAACCTTTCTTTCATTGGCCTCTTCGCCAATTCCATAGGCCTCTCTCCATTACCATCAGCAGTAATTAGGGATTTTTGAGCAGCCACTTTCTTCTGGCGTTGATATCTGCGCCATTGAGATCTTGTCATGGGATTTTTCCCTTTGTAATTATTCCTGTAATCAAACTTCCTTGATTCAGGATCTTTTTTGGGATTGCTGTTACTGGAATTCCCTTTCTCCATATTCCTTTGACCAAAATCCATGTTTCTTCCATGAACCCATTGGTTGACAGGTGTCCTGCTTGAGGGGACAAATGATTTTTGTGGTCCCAACCTCTGATGTACAGGCGCCTGTTGGCTATTTAGAACATTAGAGTAAGTTGGCTTCTGATTTGGCCAATTGTTTCTACCTTGACTATGAGGCAAAAACTTGTTAAGGCCTGCAGCAGCCTTTTTGTCGAACATGGCACTACAATGAGGACATAATGTAGCTTCGCCATCATTTTCTTTACAGCGTTGAAGGAAATCCAATAAAGTCTCCCCAGTCTGTGGATATACCTCTTCCACTTTGTTTTCGTATTCTTCTTCAGGAATAGAAACTAATTGCCCCCCTTCAGTGAGGTTCAATGCTTCTAACATCAGGCACTCAAATGGCTCTGTGTAAGCAGCATCAGCAATCTGTAATGGATCCTCATCCACCTGCTGTTTGGATTTTGGCTTTTCGCCAAATTTGAGTCTTCCCTCCTGCAGGGCTTTCTGGACCAGATCCCTGAAAAGAACACATTGTGAGGTTTTATGACCCAAGAAATTATGGTATTTACAAAAACCTCTTTTCTTACGTTGTTCCAAAGGTGGAACTTTTAAACCCTTTGGCACAATTATTTGGCCATCAGTGACCAGCAAGTCAAAAATTTCATCACATTTAGTAATGTCGAAAGTATATGTCTTAGAAACAAATCTATCATTTTTTGGTTCGACAGGATTGTTCCCATTTGATGGTTTTAACATTTTACAAGTATAGGGAGGGCCTGGTTTTAACTCAGCAATATTAACTTCATTATTTTCCATGTAATCCTGACCATCGTCGAACTCGTTTTCACTTTCATATGTTTCTATGTACGCCACTTTTTCTTTTTTGTGGAATTTAGAATTTCTGACTTTTTCAGCCCTGAGGCGTTCGACCTGTCGAACACGATCTGCTAATTGGGCCATGTCTCTTAAATGTTGAGTATCTAACTTTTTCCTAATGGAATAGTCAAGGCCACCAGCAGCCATCTCAACCAATTCATGTTCAGGCACTTGAGTAAAGCACCTTGCCTTAAGGAGGCGAAACCTGTTCAGATAGTCATCAATGGCTTCTGAGGTTTTGCGCTTCATACTGGCTAACTCTTTGAGGCTAATCCTAGATTTTCCCATGTAAAACTGTTCATGAAATAGCCTTTCTAATTGAGTCCAAGTATGAATTGAATGAGGGGGAAGTGTGGTAAACCACGTAAAAGCATTTTTAGTGAGGGAATTGGGAAAAAACTTCATTCTTAAATCTTCATTGTTTGCCAAATTCCCTGCCTCTGCCAAATATCTGACAATGTGTTCGACAGTAGACTCATTAGTATCACCAGCGAATTTTGTGAATTTGGGAATTTTCCATCCCCTTGGCAATTCTGCCTGCAATACATATTCAGACAATGCTGACACAAAATTTGGTCTATGCAATCCTATATTCAAACCATTTTGGGCCTAGATATTTTCTACCAAATTGGCCAAGTTATTATGCCCTGCAACATTCTCTTGTCGAACATTCCTAAGAACATTATCAGCATCCTGGTTTCTATTAACCAATACCACTCCCTGTTCTGGCTGTTCTCTTTCGACGCGCACTGGTTGGGCTTGAACTTCTGGTTAAGTCTCCGGGTTTGCACGAAGAACCCTTTGGTTGTTTGGAGCATCAGGGGCACCAAAAAAGTCTGCCATCCTCCCCATTTGATTGGCTAGTAACAAGTAATTATCATTGGCTGTTTGTAAAACAGGGTTAAAAACTGTGCCAATCTGTTGGGTCAACGCGTTCACCATATCATGGTTACTTTCGTCCATTTGTTGCCTAAGTGCATTCATGGAATTATTTGTCAAATTCAAGGAATTTCCCCTGTTTCCCATCGCAGAAGATGAGGGAGAATTTTCTATCGAAGGCCAATTATACAGGCTTGCCATCGTTGTTGTTGGCATTCCATATTGAGGGTTTCTAGGCAACCATGGGGGTCTCGACGGTGTTCCACCAACTTGACTACCGTCTGTGTATCCATGTGTGTGTGACACGTTCGTTGGCATGGATGATACATTCATTTGTGTCATCATTGCACCATTTGGATTTGGAGGAGGGAACCCTCCTGCCATACTTGAACTGGTGGCAGGCATTGTTGACCCACTGGCGCTTACACCAACGGTTCCAGAACTTATTACAGGGTTCGTACTCCCGCCATTAACATTATTGGTTGGGATACTTTCAGAATTTATAGAGTTCAGGGCAGGGCTTGTTGGCCCACCAGTAGGATTGGCACTAGGATTGCAGATACTGGTTGATCAGGTTGCCCTGTCACATTCTGGGGACTTACAACAGGATTTGTTTCTGCCCCATTATTATTATTATTATTATTATTATTATTAGGATTGTTTGGTGGTCTCACCATTCTGGAACGAGGACGAGTTGGTATACTTGAAAATTCTGGGAGAGATTTACCACTCCTCAAATGCATATAAAAATATACACACAATCAAAAGTACAACACCAAACAACCTATTTTTGTAAAAAATTTTCAAAAACACACTAAATAAAAATACACAATCCAATGGTCCCACTGGGCGTGCCAATTTGTTTACCCCGATTTTTAGTAAACAACCGCTAGTTTGATTATTACAAGAAGGATCAACTAGTAAATCCTGGGACATATGGATTGTGCAGAAGATGATGAAAACATATTCATATCTTTTTGGGTTAAATCGGATAAGTTGATAAAAAGTAAAAGCATTTGACGCAGTCAAATGGTTTGTTTAAAGTAAAGTGCTTCAAAGTTAAATTTGCAGAAAACTTGTAAATGAATTGCAAATAACGTTTAAAGAAAAACTTTGAAAAGTAAAAGCATGCAATGAAATAAATTGCAGAATGATTAAAGTGCAGAAAAGCTTTAAATTGCAGAAAGCTTAAATGAAAGTCAAGTAATCAATACTTGAAAGATAAATTGCATTTGACAATGTAAAAATGTTTACAAAGGATGGTACACAGATTCGTACATGTTCCTGTTCGCATTCATTTCGCTCGTTGACATGGGTACTCTGAATTTCTAAGGAATTTGCATGTATTATGAATTGTGGACTCGTTTCTCTTATGAAACACTAATATTTATAGACGAACAGACTAACTGCTATAAACCTACAAATTGTCTAACTATGCTCCACGTGTCTTTGACATTTGAATTTCTTGGACACCTGGCGAACCCTTCAACGTTATTCACTTTTTGAATATTTTACTAAGTCCAGAGTACGCTTTCTCCTTTCTGCACAGTACGTTAGACAAACAAACAATACATATATACATATAGTTTTCGACCATTACCAGTAACTGTCGAAAATATGTTATCTTTACAAATAATCCCTTGTCGAACTCGACAGGCTTATTCAGACAACAAACGTTCTGTCGAATTCGACAGAACTCTAGGCCTTGACAAGCAACTTTGCATATTAAAAGTTTCTGATGTCAAATGCCTTGATCTTCTCTTGATTTAATGCCAGAATCAATTCCCAAGAGAATATTGTAAAGCAATAATATACATTAAATGATATTTCATCATATCATTTCAATTCATTAATGCCTGTCGAAAATACAGGCTAACAATAGTATAATATAGTATAGTATTGTAATTGCCATGGCGAGTAAACCTTTAAACTTTTCTTTGTTTTTCTTCTTTGCTTGGTGTCTTGGCTTAAAATTCCTGCACAAATGGATAGAGTAAGATATAAAAAGCGTAATTGGGCAATTATACCATTTCTCTCGGCTTTTCCCTAAATAACTTGTGAAACAAGTAACAAAAGTGCCTTAAATGTAAGGTAAATTTAACTACTTTTTAACGCTTATCATCCCTTCATTCCAAAATGTAAGTTACTATGACCATTTTACACAAATTAAGAAAAGTAATCATTGTTGTATGGAAAAGAGAAATTATGAGTTAGTTTACAAAATTGTCCCTCATTATGAAAAAGATAAATTGAAGAATTAAAAGAAGAAAGAGAAATAAATAGTTAAGGGTATAATTGGAAAAAAACATTAAATGCTTTATTGGTAATGTAAAGTGACATATAATTTAGTACAAATTTTTTTCTCAAAGTAATTTACATTTTAGAATAGAGGGAGTATCAGATAACTTAACTTAAGTTTTTTGAAAAACATCTAAGTATTATTTTTCTCTATAGGAGTGAAGTTTAAATGGGTAAAATTGGAATATTAAATTTTTTGCAAGGGTGAAGGGCTAAATGTAGGGATTGAAAGGAATTTTTCCCATAATTTGTTCAATTAAAAAATCCATTTGTTGATTCCATCATTTTCATAAAATGTCATCAGTTAGTATTTTTCTTTTTCTTGGTTTGATATAGGCCCCCATCTAACATTTATACGTTGAAAAATAGGAGAGATCTAAAGTTGCACGGAGAAAATCCCACCCATATGATGAAGACATCACAAACATATATTAATTCTAATATCGACCATCTCATCAAGTAGTCCATGATAGAACAGTTATGAATAATATTATAATAAATATGAATTTTACAAAATCCACAGTTAAATTGAAAATTTATATCATATAGAATGTCTATAAAAAATTTTAGAAAAATTGAAAATCATTTGATAAGGGTATCATAGAAAGTTTTATAAACTAATGATTCGTATCTTACTTTTTTTAATCATTGGAGTTTCATGACGTGACATGAAAAGTATCAAAATTGGTGATACAATACCTTATTTAAGGTACAATATCATCAATTTAATATTATCTTTTTTGTATATCAAATTAAATGAAATTGATTACTTGTTAATAATATATGATACCCAAAGTGGTATCACCAATGGAACAAAATATATGAGTTGCATAAATATTACATGACATTGTAAAGACCACTTTTTAATTATGTATGATATCTAAAAGGTATCACCGTTGGAGATACTCTAAGAGCACATGATAAAATATCTTAATATAGAAATTCTACATTTAATAATGTAACAAATTTAATGCTTTAAAGTAAAAATGCACCAATTTCAAGTAATAGTTTCTATATTTGATTCCTTGCATTTAGAGCACATATTACCATTCTCCAAACATATTTAATCATTTCTCTATTTAAAACAATTTTTAATATATTCAAACAGTATCTCCAAATTGTCGAAACCTATATCCCCATTTACATCTTATACCCTTGATTGATTACATCCCTATATATACCACCGCACGGTACCACGAGATATACGTTGCACAGGTCAACTTAGACATTAAAGAGTACATTTGATTTTTTTATGAGGATGGGACCAGCAGCCAGCTATAACATCAATTAATTAACTAATGTGGACCGAAGAAAAGTTCAAAATCCGATTATGATTCTCCTAATCAATGGTTGTTGGATATTACTTATAAATTACAACACAAATTTGTGAATTGCAAAACAGAAGTAAGAAGTTACAGTATACATTACGTTAGTACTTCCCCTGCAGTTATCTCTAATTCCATCTCCCAACTAAGCAAAGACCTTAATCAAGATTAATTACATTTTCATATTATATATTATATACTAATATATAATTCAAGAGCTCAGCTTCGGCACAAGTTATGTTTAACATATACCAACAGGTAAGTATCTCTATATTTCCCTTTTTCTATTTTGTGTTTATGCACTGTCTTTAATTTATCTCCTAAACAAGCCCTTCTTGTTGTTCCCTCATGTTTTTTCCCCCTTTAGTTTAGATTTTAGTCCACTTTAGCTAAAGCTCACTAAAGTAGGAGTAAAAGTTTGACAACACTATACTACTATATATTTATTTTTCATATTTATTATATGATCTTTATGCTTCATTCATTTCAAATTGAGTTTAATGGATATGCACGGTCGTTGTAAATTAATTTTACACGAACAACTAATAAAAATGATGTAATCTTCCACATCACATCAAGAAGGTGGGGTAAAATGGGGTGACGTGATAGAAATTATCAATTATGGTGGTGATTGGTTGAGTGCGTAATGTTTTTCAGTATTTGTATATAATTATTTCAAAAAAATGAATTGAAAAAGAAAGTAGCTGTATATAACATCTGGTCTTGCCCTTTATGCATGGTGAACATTTCAATAACGATAAGATAATTCATGGTGTGGTGTCCCATTCCCTTTAATTTCTATCAGTATCAAATTTATTTTTTATTTAGATGGAAATCTAGATTCAAACAGGTATTGGACCCCGTCATCACAATCACTTACACTTTTTGGATCTTGATTTATGATGAGTGCGAGTTTACGAGATTTTGGTGGCCCGAGAGTATACCTATATTTGGTCTTTGGCTAATAATAGTATAAAACTATTAAATTTTTAAAAATATTGATTTTTTTAATTTAATGTTCACTAATATATATTTTATCATATTTTTTTCTATACATAATACGATAAAGGAGTAGTACGAAGACAAACTAATAGAGAATTTGATACGACGGAGAAATACATACATATGTAAAGAAAAAAGTACAAGAGAAAAAGAAACAGGGGGGACATTAAACATGACCTAGTAAAGTGCATGTAAACCCAAACGGGCAATACAAACATTTAAATCAAGACAAATGAAATTAACATAATTGATACCAGCAGAGCATTCTCAAGCAAGTGAGTGGCTGCAAGCACCAACCAAAGTATAAAGATTAGCGAATGAACCGACCGCCAACATGGACCGATTCACGTTCAACAACCCCTTGTGATAAATCAGAACAAGCATACTAGACTCTTTCGAGCCAAATAGTCCTTCATCAACTCGAGAGAGTGACAGGGATATAGTAGAGACAATATGAGACCTTGCTAGCAAACTCTGATGAATCATGTCTTGTTGAAAATCCAAAACAACCCAGACCCAATCGAAAGCCAGATCGAGAGATGGTCAATAAACGGGACTGAGCACCACGAAACAGCAGACAAAAAATAAAAAATTTAGTTTCTCTTGCACTTAATGGACCAATAAATCTAAGACAGTAGCTCTCTTTGTTCTATCTCAGATATGATCCTATCTATGAAGTCAAATTAAATGCTGATTTTATTTCTATAGTTAGTTCAAAGTAAAAAATTTAGCTATATGTACCACCATATTATTTAGCAAATAATTTGATGCCCACCATCTATATTTATAGTTTCCTTTAATAATTAACACATACGAATATATCGCGTCCATCCATATAAGTTATAGTTCAATTAACAATTTGATATCATTACGTTGAATGCCTTCATCTAAGTTTGAATTTAAATTCTATCGGTATTAGATGACATGTGTCATTTTATGTGGAAAAAAGAGAAAGAAAAACACATAAGATTATTGAGTTTACAACTCAAACTATACTTGCTTCTTGAAAGACAAGTCATTTTGTAACCCTATGTTTCTTCTCGCGCGCCCTACGATTTAACCAAAATATCCCTGTCCGCTACTTAAGTAGTGGATACTTCCAAAAACACCCAACAATTATAACGTCCGCTACTTAAGGGTCCGTTTGGTTCGAAGTTTTTGGAGGGGAGGGGAGGGGAGGTGAGGGAATATTTTAAATTTTGGAGAAGTAATTTACTTTTTTACTCTTAACCTTATAAACTCAAAATAAGGATTAAATTATAATGGATATATTACGTCAAAAAAAAAATTTAATGGATATATAACAAAAAAAAAATCTAATGAGTAGAAAACCTAAATTTTTTTTGTTGTAAAAAAAAATAAAACCTAGAATTTTAATATTCCAACAAGGATAATTTTGAATTTTAATAAAAAAATGAGGGTAATTTTGTCAACATAATAAATCTCTCCCCTCACCTCCCCTCCCCTCCCCTCCTTCTCAATTGAACCAAACAGACCCTAAGTAGCGGACGATATTTCTCAAAATTACTCATTTTTATAACATCCGCTGCTTAAGTAGCGGAAGAGTAAAGTGAGAAATGCATATGGCGCGCGAATAACTTGTAGGGCGGTAAACATAATTTTGCTAGAGAATAGTGTGAAAAGTTGTGTAGTTTGTGGGCTCAAAAAGAAAGGAAGATCCACCGATCAGGAAATAGAGAAGAGAGGCCCACAACTTTTTTAAGGATTGGCTAAACAACAAAGGAAATTATAGAATGAAAGAAAGATAATTTTTTTCTTCTAACAATTCATGTGATTGTGAAGTGGTGGCCGACGGCCTGTAACGAGTGGCCTGTATATAGCGGAGCCGCCAAGATAGTTGAGAGTTCTAGCCTGGCAAAGGGGAGTGCTATGGTGATGGTGGAAGTACTTTGGCATCTGGGAGTGAAGATGTTTTAGACTTTGAATTTAGGCTAATGTGACTCTTACAATGTCTGAACTACATAAATTTATTTTGCAATCCTATCTCATCGTATGCAACTCTTAACACGCCATTTAACTTTCTGTTTTGGACATTTGAAACGTGATCCAAATGGCCCAACAGTTAAGAGTTTTACATTGGATGATAGATGACTTGAACATATATTCTTAAATCGAAAAAAATTCACCTTACAAATTAATTTTATAGAATTTGAACTAAATCCAACCTAAAATTCTAAAGCGATAGCAGCCACCAGATGAATCTTATATAGACTTTGATTAAAATAAGCCCCCACAATTTACAAAATTAAACATGTGTTAGATCTTCTTTCAAGTTTTAAACACCAATTTTTGTATTTATTAGAACCATGACATTGACATGCTGATGTGACATTTCACATGTAATAACTAAGGGATGTTTTGGTAGATTTATGGGTGGACAACGGTCAGTTTTGGTCAAATTTGGACAGAGTCCATCCAAAATAATCTATGATTTCAATATCTCAACCCACTTCCGTCTATTTAGAACTTCGGCTTGGTCGGATTATGGTTTGATCGGGTTACAGTTTGGATTGGGTAGGTTTTTCGGGTGTAAATTCAGGTCAAGAAATTACGAATAGCTCAACCCTCTGTGCGTCACGACTTCTACCCAAAACCTAGAAATCAAACAATACACCATTAAATTTAAAGGCTCTGTTTGTTTTGGCGGTGGACAACCGCAAACGTGCGTCTAGTGCTCAAAACTTGATTTCACTACTTTTTGGAGTGTTTGGGTAAAAGCAAACGCAATTTTCTGCACCGTGATTTTCGACCCAGACGTGAGTTTCCTTGAAGCTAGAAAAGCAAGCTTCCACGGCAAAGAAAAGCGATTATGAAATCTTTTATTTGTTGATCTCTATTTTACCCCTTTCATTATTGAAGAGATTGCCCTGTTTCAAAGCATAACCGGTTGGGTTTTCAAATTTACCCCTTTCCTACATATTTGGTGTGTTGTTGTTGGTCTGTGTTGTTGTTCCCCCTGTGTAATTTGCTGCTGCAATTTGCTGGAATTTGCTACAGTGACATCATAGGTTAGGGATGACAAGAGTTTTTTTATTTTTTTTTACATATATAAGAAGATAAGAAAGTATTTAATATAACAAAAAAAAAATAGAAATGAATTAATTTTGAATATATATGTTGGAACCCATTTTGGTAATTATACATCTAAAATCAATTTTGATGCAAATTATCCAAACAACATAAGTTGATAAGAATCACTTTTGCCTTAATGTATCCAAACATAAATCAATTCTATCAAACTCACTTTTAAACCAAATCAATTCTATCAAAATCAATTCTATCAGAATCAATTCTGGTCACCGCCAAACCAAACACATACAAAGAAAGTGTGCTGAAAAAAAAGTATATAAATGTGGCGAGAAGAAACATTGAAAAGATAAGGATGAAATGGTAGTCATGGAGGGAGGAAATGTAAGACGAGTTTGAAAGAACTTTGGATGATGAGCATGATGGAAGCATGAAAATATGAGACTAGTTTGGCAAGTGGAAAGTGTAGAACTGGCTCATAGAAAATATAAATAAGTGGAAAGAGAAATTCAAATAAACTTTTGTTCAAAATTACACTTGTGTCTACTAGAATATATAGTTATGATATGCGGTCAAAAAAATTGCTCCATTGATCAGATTCAAATTTCGTTCGGTCTGAAAATCCAATCCGAACCCGTTTATAGAATTTAATTCGAGCCCAATCCGGTCTGAAATCAAATCCAATCCAAGCCCGTTTATAAGCAAACAAGGAGGCCACATCTGTTTATAGAATTTGAATTCTCTATATTCATCTCTCTCTATCCCTCTCCAATTTACATTTTTATTTATTTATTAACTTAAAAATCAAAGGTCATGATCTAAATGACACCATCCAATATTACATATGAATATCTTATATGTGAATACGAAAGTGATGTATTACTTATATATATATATATATATATATATATATATATATATATATATATATGAATTCTCTATATTCATCTCTCTATATATATGAGAGATCAAATTACACCGGTGTAACATTTGAGTAATGTTACACCGTTCAATAACGCTTTAAAGAATACAAATTTTACAAAATCCACCGTTGGATTGAAAGATTATATCGTATAGAATACCGTTATTGAATACCGTTAATCATGATCTTTACGATATAAACTTTCAATCCAACGGTGAATTTTGTAAAATTTGTATTCGTTAAAGCGTTATTGAGCGGTGTAACATTAGTCAAATGTTACACTGGTAAAATTTGATCCCTATATATATATATATATATATATATATATATATATATATATGATAGAGTAATACTGATAGGTTATACAAGTTTTTTTTAATACTTCGATATATATCTTATTTGGACATGTACCGGTATACTGTCGAGGTTGACAACTTTAATATATCGATATATAATTCAAAAGGATAACTTGGCGGGAAAGCTACTAAATGGCGACACGGCACAGGGACAGCGCCCTCGCCCCAAATGTAACTGTTATCATACGGACTCAACATGCATAGAAGTACGTGGAAGGAGGTAACCACCCCCTACCACCACGATCACCACCGAAACTAGAAGATAACCGTCCACCACCACCACCACCACGTGGGAGCGGCGGTGGAGAGAAGAAACCACCAAGATCATGGGGTATCCATGATCGTGGACCTTGATAACTGTCATCTGTAAAAATCTATAAATAGGAGCATATGCTTCATTGTAAAAGGTTCACAATTTTTTATATCTAAGGAATTACACGTTTCTTATATACGGTCCAATTATTTATCACCCCCCTTATTTGTTCACCAGAACATTTTGGCGCCCACCGTGGGACTGTGGTAAAACGATTCCCAGCCTACCATTTTCTGAAAGACACGAGAACCTCTCCACATGGCTGGAGATCATGCCAACCATGGCCCCGCTATGACCTTGACGGAGGCAGTCTATGAAACCAGACGACTCCAGGCCAAGGTAACGACCATGGATCAGGAAAAAACCAACAAAGAAGACAACCACGACGAGGATGAGATCAACGACTCTCAACCTCTAGCACAAGCGCTATGGGACGCCAGAGTCTGATGACTCCGTGTCATTACTATGTTCCTAACCACATTTCAGGGCAATTTTTATCAATTTTATGTTGTTTTCTGCATTGAATAAATAGGAAATAGAATCGTTGCAAAGGTTTCTTGAAGCACAAGAAAGAGAACAAAAAGAGCAAAATGACCTACAGGCTGCGCCAGGGCGCAGAAAGCCTGAGTCTGGCGCAGAAGCCTCAGATGGCTGCGCCATAACGCAGGAAGATGGAGCAAGGCGCAGGGCTGTCAGCCTGTTGCGCCATGGCGCAAGGAAACGACGCCTGGCGCCGGGGCGAGGAAAATAACCCTATAAATTGCAATCTGTTTCAGAAAAAGGGTTACAGAATTTTACGGCGAGAAATTATCTTCCAGAGGCGATTCAGAAGTGCTGAAGAGAGATTTCAAGTGTGGAAACTCATTCCAACCTCAATTGTAATGAATTCTATTACTTTAATTTATGTTTATGTTATTGATTTAATTATGAGTAGCTAAACTTCTCTGATTGGATCCCATGGGGATTCTAATTGTTATTATTCTTGAACCATGTGGTCTCATATGACATGTTAATGAATTACGAAGTTAGTTTCAGTTAATTATCCTTGTTCTTAATGCTTTACATAAATTGATCACTTATGTCATGATTCCAATTATTTGTTTACTATGAGAATAGGAATAAATCATCGATCTAGGGATAGTTATTCAATTAACCGTTGTTTAAGAGATTTCGAATTGTTAATTGAAAATTCTAGGGTTAAAGTGCCAAAACCTCAATTGATCATGAACAACCTAAGAGATTAGGGAGTTATGATCAAGGGAGAGGATTATGTACCAAGAGATTGTGCATAGTTACTTTTTTCAATCGAATCGTGAAACTAAATTTGTAAACCTTGTTAACATGCATGAACTACCAAGATAATAATAATTAGATGAACCGAAAGGATCCAATCGCCTTCTCTTTCTGAATTTAAATCCTATTTTCTTGCCATATTTTCTTCAAAACCTAATTCTACAAAATCCCCCCTTTTACTTCACTGCAATTAAATTACGTATGATTTCAACAAATACTTTCGTTTGATTCGGAACAATCCATGCGGATACGATAATTTTTATACTTACTTTGATACTTCATCAGAGTCCCAGAGAACTTTAAGACCCCGCACCTTCCAACATTTGACGGGAAGACTGGCCCAACAGAACACTTGATGGCAGTAGGAACACAAACTGCCTTCATAGGCGCCGTGGATCACCTGAAATGCAAATTACTTTCAGGGACCCTGAAGGAAGCAGCGCTGAGATGGTATATGAACTTACCAAAAAATTCTATAGAAAGCTGGTTAGATTTCCAGCGCAAATTCATTCAACAATTCTCAGGATCAAAACATATCAAAGTAACAGCCACTAGCCTCTTCGCTACTCGCCAAAACCATGCAGAAACTCTGCGCGAGTACGTAGCCAGGTTTAGTGAGGCAACAATCAAGGTGTCTAATCCCAACCAGGAGATGTTCGTATCAGCATTCCACAATGGCCTGAAAGCAGACCACTTCAACGAGTCCTTGGCTCAGAAACCAGCAACCTCGATGCAGGAAATCATCAAAAGGGCGGAATGCTATATAAAGGGCGATGAGAGTAACGCCAAAAAAAGGTCAAGAGACGCGAGGGAGAGAGACCCAATTAACAAAGGAAATAGAGCCCCAGATTTTTATCGACCGCGTTGACGTCAACCAGATCAGAGAAGGCATGAGGCCCAAAGGAAGCCTTATCACCAACAAGTCAGGCCGACATTGAGAGGTTTCCTCAGAAAGAATATACGCCCTTAAACAGAGCCAGGGTCTATATTCTTGATGAAATACTAGAGGCATGACTCACTCAATTACCTCTTCACAGAGGAAAAGACCACACTCTAGGGGGAAATTTGAACGCATGGTGCGTGTATCACAGGTTTAAAGGCCACGATATGAAAAATGCTTCAGGCTGAGAGACTTCATTGAGGAGTTAATCAAAAGCGGTCACCTAAGGAAATTCCTCGACGACGTCGCCAACAGCAAAGTCGTGGTCCCAAAAACTCAACGAAATACACAAAGAGATCAAGGAGAGAAATCTGGCGAAGAAAAAGTAAGAATAGCAGTGAACACTATAGTAGAAGGATTCGCAGGAGGAGGCGAATCAAGCAACGCCCACAAACGGTATGTGAGACGATCCGAATTTGAAGCGAAATTCGTGGGACACACTTCCGTCGCACCCACTCCAGACCTCTCTTTCACAAAGGAGGACAATCGAGAGGTCATGCCGCATGACGATGACCCAATGATGATCCAAGTTCAGATCTTAAACTGTGATGTGAAGAGAGTGCTGATAGACTCGGGGAGTTCTGCAGATATTATGTATTGGGAGGCATTTAAAGTCATGCAGTTGTCCAACGAGCACTTACTTCCCTAGAACGACACCTTAGTGGGTTTTGCAGGCGAACAGGTGGAGGTCATGGGGTACACCACATTGCTTACAACCTTTGGAGAAAAAGACCAAGCCAAAACCATCAAAGTTCGATATTTGGTGGTAAAAACCCCATTTACATCGTACAACATTATCATAGGAAGGCCATCCTTAAATGCTCTAGAGGCTGCCATGTCAACGTTGTACTTATCCATCAAATATCCGCTGGAAGATGGAAGGGTAGGAACGGTCAAAGGAGATCAGGCCCTGGCGAGGCGATGCTATGAGTCAAGCCTAAAAATAAAGCATCGATCCTACAACGCCTCAGAAGTATCACGCCCTGATACTCAGAAGGGCGATGTCTACATGATCAGCCCACTAGATTTGGACCCAAGGGAAGAGTTTCAAGATCGTAGGGTAAGCTCTATAAAGGAGCTCGAGCAGGTGCAAATTGGAGAAGCAACACACCAAATAACCAACATAGGTACCACCCTGCAGTCAGAAGAAAAAAAATAAAATCCTGGCGACATTGAAAAAGAATATAGACTTGTTCGCATGGCATTCCTCGGACTTGCTAGGGATAGATGAAACAATAATCACCCACAAACTCTCTATCTCCCCCGAAACCAAACCTGTTTCACAGAAGAAGAGAAAGGTGGGCGAGGAAAGAAGAGCAACGATAGTAGAAGAAGTGACCAAGTTGAAAGAAGCATGTTTTATAGAAGAGATTAAATATCCATCGTTGCTAGCAAATGTAGTGATGGTAAAGAAGGCAAATGGCAGATAGAGGATGTACGTGGACTTCACAGATTTGAACAAAGCATGTCCAAAGGACCCTTACCCTCTGCCCAACATAGACAGACTGCTAGATGGGGCTTCAGGGTATAAAATGCTTAGCTTCATGGATGCATACTTAGGATACAATCAAATCAAAATGAACCCCACCGACGCTCCCCACACTGCGTTCATGACCAACATGTGCAACTACTTCTACAACGTCATGCCTTTTGGCTTGAAGAACGCCGGAGCCACGTATCAGAAGGCTGATGGATAAAGTGTTTTCAAATGTAACTGTTATCATACGAACTCAGCATGCATACAAGTACGTGGAAGGCGGTAACCACCCCCTACCACCACGATCACCACCGAAACTAGAAGATAACCGTCCACCACTACCACGTGGGAGCGGCGGTGGAGAGAAGAAACCACAAAGATCATGGGGTATCCATGATCGTGGACCTTGATAACTGTCATTTGTAAAAATCTATAAATAGGAGCATATGTTTCATTGTAAAAGGTTCACAATTTTTTATATCTAAGGAATTACACGTTTCTTATATATGGTCTAATTATTTATCACCCCCTTATTTGTTCACCAGAATAGATATGAATGACAACTTTTTTTTTTTCTCCTTATGATATGAATTATTATGGTTTATGATGTGATGGCGATACATATAGTTACATAAGACATGTTATTATGACATATATATTCATATATAATCATGACACAAATGTGTTTTTGTCATTTTAAATCTTAAAAATAAAGAAATAGTAACGTATAAATAAATAATAATGTGTGTCTCAATTTTATGTAGAAAAAGTGTCATAATAACATTAGTGTAGTTAAATAGGATCATAAAAAACAACGTCGCCAAAGTGTACGAAAGTGTTTCATAGACCATAGACCAGGAGTCCTGCATACGAGTAATACTTGACTTTTCTATTTTTTAGTGTCCTTTTTATTTGGAAAACTAATTTATTAACAATTTTGAGCAAACAAACAAATCTAGCCGCCTCGATTTATATACTCCGAGAGACACATAGGAAAGGGCTACGACTGTTTGTTCATAGATATGTCACATATGTAGGTAGCTCAGTTGGTGAGCCAAGAGACGTTGAAGGAGTTTTATGCACAAGTATCAGTTTGACTTGCAATCTAGTCGATCGAATGCGTAGAATAATGTCGTATGTGTTGCGTAGGAGTGGGCATGGTTTGGTTACAAACCAAAACTGCATAAAAATTGAACTGAATTATTTTTACAGTTCAGTTTTTTTGAACTAATCTGTTAGTAAAAATATAAACTGAACCAAACAGTTTGGTTAACCAATTAATCGGTTCAGTTAATCAGTTAACTGTAACTGTTTTTTTTTTCAAGTAATAAAAAAATAATAAACAATATCATTTTTTTTTATAATTTTATTATCATACAGTTAAAAATATTATTCGTTAAAATTATGTATTTGAATTAGATCATAATCTTCATTTCTTTATTATAAGATATTTTTGGATTCGTCTCAAAGAATATTTTCAAAATATAATTTTTTTATAATTTTTATTATCATACAATTAAATATATTAATCATCAAAGTTATGTATTTGAATTAGATCAGAATATTCATTTTGTTATTATAAGATGTTTTTGGATTCGTATCGGAAAATATTTTTTAGATACCATTTTTTAATAATTTTTATTATCATACAATTAAATATATTAATCGTTAAAGTTATATATTTGAATTAGATAAATATCTCTATTTATTTATTATAAGATGTTTTTGGATTCGTATCGGAAAATATTTTTAAATACAATTTTTTAATAATTTTTATTATCATACAATTAAAGATATTAGTCGTTAAAGTTATATATTTGAATTAGATAAGTATCTCTATTTCTTTATTATAATATGTTTTTGGATTCGTTTCGAAGAATATTTTCAAGATATCATTTTTATTATCATACAATTAAAGATATTAATCGTTAATGTTATATATTTGAATTAGATTAGTATCTTTGTTTTCTTATTATAAGATGTTTTTGGATTCGTCTCGAAAAGTATTTTCAAGATATCATTTTTTTATAGTTTTTATTATCATACAATTAAAGATATTAATCGTTAAAGTTATGTGTTTGAATTAGATCAAAATATCTATTTCTTTATTATAATATGTTTTTGGATTCGTCTCGAATAATATATTCAAGATATCATTTTTTGTAATTTTTATTATCATACAATTAAATATATTAATCGTTAAAGTTATATATTTGAATTAGATCAGTATTTTCGTTTTTTTATTATAAGATGTTTTTGGATTCGTCTCGAAGAGTATTTTCAAGATATCATTTTTTTATAATTTTTATTATCATACAATTAAAGATATTAATCGTTAAAGTTATGTATTTGAAATAAATCAGTATCTTCATTTTTTTATTATAAGATGTTTTTGGATTCGTCTCGAAGAATATATTCAAGATATCATTTTTATAATTTTTATTATCATACAATTAAATATATTAATCGTTAAAGTTATATATTTGAATTAGATCAGTATCTCCGTTTTCTTATTATAAGATGTTTTTGGATTCGTCTCGAAGAGTATTTTCAAGATATCATTTTTTTATAATTTTTATTATCATAAAATTAAAGATATTAATTGTTAAAGTTATGTATTTGAATTAGATCAATATCTCTATTTTCTTATATGTTTTTGGATTCGTATCGAAAAGTATTTTAAAATATCATGTTTTTTATAATTTTTATTATTATACAATTAAAGATATTAATCGTCAAAGATATTATCATACAATTGAATGATCTCAAAATCTCAATTTCTTTATTATAAGATAGTATTTTTTTGGGTTTTGGTTCAGTTTACAGTTAACTGGTTTTGTATTTAAAAAAACTAGTTAACTGAACTGTTGTTTCACAAACAGTTTGGTTCAGTTTTTTTAAAAACAGTTTTGGTTTTAAATGGTTTAATTTGGTTCAGTTTAACCGTTTGGTTCAGTTTTTTATGCAACACTGTTGCGGCAAATGTGAGGTGAATTAAGTCTCACATTATTTAGAAAAGTAGAAGTTGAACATTTTATATATGAGATGATTCGTATCTAATATCTTAAGGTTTTGGATTAAAATATAGTGTTCAACTCACTTGTGAAGTTGTTCTTTCGACCGTCTCCTATGATCTCTGATTGCCCCTTCATAACCCTGTCTTTGAAACCAAAAAAAAGCATACTTAAAATATACTATTTTATTAATGGTTTGATCTTCATGTTTGTCATGTTGATTAATTTAGTCCTAGCATATGTCGTTTATCAGTTAGATTGATCATAAAATTACTAACAAAAAACGCAGAATATAGATTTAACAATGTCATTTCACATATTTAAGAATAAAAATTGTTAGTGTAAGTGTTGGTAATTCAAATATTTTGGTTCAATTAGTTGCTACTTACTTAATTACTGGACTGGACAAGATCCAAAATTCGAATTGAGTCTGATCAACTAATAGTTATAATGGACCCAAATATTTATTAACCCATCAGTAAGGACTAAGGAATATATATGTCGTCGCCAGTCTTATTTGATGAGGCGAGGACTTGATCACACCTTAGGAGGGATATGAGGAGCACATGGGACTCATGGCATATCTAAGCCAGAGCTAAATTGCTCCTTCGCCCACTACTCTCTACTTTCTCTCCAACACTCTCTCAACTACTCCATGACATTGCCATATATAAAACATCATAAACATATATTTTTTTTTTTACCAAATACACAAATACTAAAAGATGGCGCAAGGCCGGTATAGCCTCAATGAAATAACTTGCGCAACATTGGTGATTATCCATAAAGAACATCATATATAACTCACCTCAGAAAGCTCTAATCTTATGTACGTGTGATATATCAATTCTTCTTTTCATCCAAAAACATCAATTCCATTCCATTTTTTAAAGGAGAAAAAAGCGTGACCGTCCATTAAATTACTAAAGAGAAAAGATCGAGTCATCAAAATTGTTTTGCCTCGTGTTCTTTTCTTTTTTTTTCTTAATTTGTTTCTTTCTTCAAAATAAACAGGTAGCTAGGTGTGAAACTAGTTTTTTTATTTCTTTCTTGATATGCTTTGACTTTTTTCTGCAAACTAAAATATTTACAACTTGTGAGACGTTTGGTATTGGTCATTAGGGATAAGCCTATAAATTCAATTCCAACTCATATTGTTTCATATTTATAATATAACAAACTATACTTACATTATAGTAAACGTTTATTTTAAGACCACATGTTGCTTTCACATATTCATATATAAATAACATACCCAAATTAATGACGGTGAAGTTTGGTACTCCTCAAATTTTCTACTTTAATCCTGTTAATTATTATATCAACTTGTATTCTTATTTATATTTTATTTATTTTTATGTCACTAATTTGTTTATTTATATTATGCTTTTTCCCAATTGATCTCAAGTCACAAGTTAATTTAGATTGAAATTTTTATTTTTACTTTTTCTTTTTTTGCAGATATTCAACTTTTTCCTCTGTAGCTTCCCTGGAATGGATTAATAATATATATTGTTAATTTGTAGAGAAATTTTTGTGGTAATTATTAATTCAATTAAATGGGTTGCTATTGTTCAAAAAATTCAAAGAAAGTTAGAAAAACACAAGGTTATGAGGATCCTACAGTTCTTGCCTCTGAGACACCTTGTGAGTATCCATCATCATTAACTGGTAATTCTGTTCCACCTGATTAGTGGATTAATTTATTAATTAAATCAATGATTATAAAATGCTTGCATAATTTGCTAATAAAGGTTTTCTTTGTTTTCTTCATAGTTACTGTGAGTGAAGTGGAGGCATTATATGAACTCTATATGAAGTTAAGCAATTCAATTATTGAAGATGGTCTTATTCATAAGGTGAGTTAAATGCTTTTTTTAAAAAGTTTTTTAGTTTAGATAAAATGTCCTCAATTTCTTGTGCTTAACCTATTTGACAAAATGCCTCAGAAAAAAACTTATTTGGCAAAATTGACTTTTCTGGTACATTTTTTTTCATCCAGGAAGAATTTCAGCTAGCACTCTTCAGAAATGAAAACGAGAAGAATTTGTTCGCGGACAGGGTTTGTATAACAGTTTAAAGTTGTTTTGTTTCATCTTCTTGTTCTTTTCGTAATTGTTTAATTTCTCCTTTTATAGATTTTTGACTTATTCGATGTGAAGCGCAACGGGGTTATTGAGTTTGGTGAATTTGTTCGATCATTAGGTGTTTTTCACCCAAATGCACCTTTAGAAGACAAAATTGCATGTAAGATAACATTAATTCTCAAGAATTATAATATGCTTTGATTATTTATATTGATTGCATTAATCTTTTTTAGTCACTCTTACCATACAATTATTGAATTGCAAATATGGATTTTTGCAGTTGCTTTTAAGTTGTATGATCTTAGACAGACAGGATACATTGAAAGAGAGGAGGTAACATTTTTTTGTCAAAGTAGTCTAGCGGCTAGAGTTTTACCTTTTCAGATGAATAAACAATTGTATCCGAGTTTAAACTTTTGTTCTGTATATTACATGCAATGTTTATACCAATAAGAATGATGCTTTATTTGCAGTTAAAGGAAATGGTATCGGCACTATTGCACGAATCGGATCTTGTGCTATCAGATGACATGATAGAATCTATTGTTGATAAGGTTAATTGGTTTTACATTTTACTATAGACCTTGTTAGATTATTGAAAATAGTATTTTTGTTAATATAAGTTGTGTATTTTCTTTGTTGTTCAAGACTTTTAAAGATGCTGATACAAAAGATGATGGAAGGATTGATCAAGATGAGTGGAAAGCATTTGTGTCTCAGCATCCATCTTTGATAAAGAACATGACTCTTCCATATCTAAAGTTAGTGTAACCTCTTCATGAACATTGGTTTTTTTTTTATTGGCTGGAAAAATCTAAATTTCTTTTTAAATTAATGTCTGTAGGGATATTACCTTGGCATTTCCCAGTTTTATTGCAAGAACAGAAGTTGAAGACTCTGAGGAATGTGACTGATTGGGAATTGTTTTGCTGTTAAAATATGGCTTTTCTTGCTGATTACAGTTACAAGGATATCCATACAGTTTATGTATATACACAACTGAGAGACATAAATAGAGTATGTAATGATACTTGGCTATCTTTCGACTTAGGCTAAGTCTATAGTACATAAGTGAGACTAGTTTTTTGCCGGGTACACATTTGTTTTTACCATTAGAATAATAAGTCTCACTGTTGAATTAAATGGGATGTAATGTGACATATTGGTGTAGTGGTGAAAACAAGTTTGTACATGCATATTAGACAAAACCTTCAACTTAAGAGTTTAGAGATATGAGATTGATTTTGCTAGTAAGATATTGATCTTGATCCGGTAAACAACCAAGATTACTACATACATATTTGGATTGAATTTGCGGCGAGATTAACCAAATTATGAATTTATGATAAGATATTGATCTTGTTCCGGTAAATAACCAAGATTACTACATACATATTTGGATTGAATTTGCGGCGAGTTTAACCAAATTATGAGTTTATGATGGTTTATTATGATTTTGCCAATTCACTTTAGAACTTCAACAAAATAATCCACCTTAATTTTGTATATACTCTATGGTTGAGGCTCTCAAGATCTTTCCACTATTGAACAATTATTGCACTTCTCCTTTTATCATGTATAAATTTATTTTTATTATTGGATCAATTAGTCTTAAAATTATATCAAATGAGATTTAACAATCTTTAAACTCGATGTATAAAAAAAATAAAATCTAAAAATAATTTATATTAAAAGACAGTTTTATAAAAGTGAGCTGATTTAAGTAAAAAATCTAATATGGTAGAACACTATTTTAGTGCTTGGACCTTACGACATAGTAATCTTTACTTTAAGGGGGGACATTGACTATTTTTGTGATTGAGTGGTGCAACAGAAAAAAGAAGAGAAAAAAAAAGCAAAAGTGAAAGTTGGAAAATCTAATTAATTATGTGATGAAATATAAAAAGTTAGACAATTAAAAAGAAAAATTTTAAAAAGATACGGTTGTTATTTCAGAACGTCAAATTTTAGAGCTGTCTTTATTAAAGAGAAGTTTGGTATGGTCTATTTTGTAACACTAACAATGGTTCATGTAAATAAAGCTACTTAGATTGAAATGGTTAATGTTATAGGAAATCACTAGTTTAAACATTGTGAATTTGTGACTATATAATGTTGGATTTAGAATGCATGTAATTAGAATAGATATAACTGTCCGACTATGACCGGATGTTTTAGATTGAAATATAATTTGATAGGACTGTATCACTGTTTTAAATTCGAACTGCTCGAGTGACAAAATTTATCCTCATTACATGCAATTTTGACTTCTTGCGATCCAATTCCCATGATGCTTACACCAAAAAGGGGTCATGATAGAGAATGATGGAGACCCAAGAGCGTAACCCATATATTTTGGTACAAGTCCATCTCTTATATGATCTATCATCCATAAGCACATAGTCTTGCATTTTTTAAGTTGATTTTAACATTTGTAATATTGATTTTAGCATTTATTTGTTGCATGTATCTCTTAGGACACTTGTCTTCATGCATGTAGGCATGGTAGTCTCATCTTCTCCTATAAATAGGAGTTCTCAATGTAACATAACGCATTCAAGTTAGTAATCAAACAATTGTGTTTCTCTTTTGAGAGATTGAGAGTGGATTCTCTCTTTTGGATTATGAGTCATTTTGGCATCAAAACAAGGTTCCAAGTCCGATGAGTTTGAGTGAGAAAATCAACGGAAAGTTTGAGTTTTCTTGGGGTGTTCTTAGTGCAAGAGAGCTTCCACCCTCGAAACTCTATTTTGCGGCCATTTTTTCGCAAAACTAACACCTCCATTGCGTCCGAAAGGTCCAAAAACCTTCGACTGGAGATTTTCGTCGCAAACGGAGCCACCATCCGCCGCCACGCGCCTCGTCGGAGTTGTCGCCGGACCACCGTCCCCGCTGCCGAAAAGTCACTGCCGCCGCCGAAAAATCTGAAGGTTGAAGACGACCACGTCATCTGCCACGTCAGTACACGTGTCACCTTCCAGCCACCCAGATCCAGCCACGTGTATCATTCTGCCATGTCACAGGACACCACATCTGCCATGCACGTCACCTGCACACCTCGTCGTACACGTTAACTGCCACGTCATTTTCAGCCCAACCACCTTCTGCCACGTGTCACTCCTCAGTCACGTCATCAACAGACAACAAAATTGCAATTCTGCCCCAATATTTTCAGAAATTACAGTTTTACCCCTCACCTAAAAAAAAAACTTTAAAATGCCTCCAATACGCCAGCGACATAATGATTTCGAATTGGAAGATTTGAGGATGCAAATTCAACAGTTGCAAGAGACAGTGAATGCTCAACAAGTCTTATTGGATGAATACCAACAAAAATCCGAGGTCAACACATCCAGTAGCGACTCTTCCTCAACTAGACGACGTCGACCACATCACAACGAGGTGACGATATCAGGTAGAAATTCCAGACTTTGAAGGAAAACTTCAACCAGATGAGTTTGTTGATTGGCTTCAAACTGTCGAACGAGTATTTGAGTTCAAGGAGGTACCCGAAGAAAAGAAGGTAAAAATCATTACTGTAAAATTAAAGAAGCACGCCTTCATATGGTGGGAGAATCTTAAAAAGAAGCGTGAACGTGAAGGGAAAAGAAAGATCAAAGCATGGGGGAAAATGCGGCGAGAATTAACAAGTTTTTGCTTTCCTATTACTACCAAGACAACTTCATTCAACTACAAAATCATCGCCAAAAGAATTTATCGGTGGAAGAATACACTAGAAAGTTTGAAAAGTTGATTATGAAGTGTGATATTCATGAAAAAGAGGAACAAACAATAGCTCGTTACCTGGAAAGAATAAACACTGACATTGCTCATACTGTCCAACTCCAACAATTCATGTAATTTAATAACATTATCCGCCTCGCCATACGAGTTGAGGAACAGTTACCAAAAGGGTCATCCTACAAGAACTTTTCCTCTGTTGAAAAATCTTCTTACTCACACAAACCACCAATTGAGCAACCTAGTTCCTCAAACAAGCCTTTAGCTAAACCAACCATTCAAAATAAAACCAAGGCCACCCAATGTTTCAAATGTCAAGGTTTTGGACATATAGCCTCCAATTGTCCTACCCGAAGAACAATCACAATTATCAAATGCGGATATCTGCGGATAAAATCCATCATGGATACGGAGTGCATAGCTTAATGGATATCCACAGATAAAATAAATAGATATTTCAATTATCCGCATTTAATAGATACGGATGCGGGTTTAATACTATTCGTGTCCGCGGATATCTATACCCGCCAAATAATTAGTAAAATTAATTAATATCCCTACTTTCATATAAATTCTAGTATTTTTCTTATATTTTTATTATGTTTGAGTGTGATATTATATTTTGATATTATGTTTGGATCGTATCACTATGCTAAGTACATGTATTTTGATTCTTATTTGTGCTTTAGACTGTGTTAGTTTTAGCCACGTTGAGTGTAGAAAGAGCTTTGTTTGACTCTTTTGTAGTTCTGTGAGGTGATTTTTGTTTGTAGATTGAGTGTTTTCATTAAAAAAATAAAGTAAATTATGTGTTAATATTTTGTCTTTAAGAAAAACTTATTTTTTCTTTCAATACAATAATTAGTTTTTTTTTGGTAATAAAAAATATCATCCATGAATATCTGTTAATATCCGCGGATACTACAATATCCATGGATTACCCGCTTAGCGGATATCCGTACGGATATGGAGCGGACACGGACATTATATTTTTTTTTCACGGAGTGGACATGGATATTACACTATCCGCGTCCATGAATATCCATTGACATCCCTATGTAAGCATGGTAGTCTCATCTTCTCCTATAAATAGGAGTTCTCAATGTAACATAAGATGTTCAAATTAGTAATAAAACAATTGTATTTCTCTTTTGAGAGATTGAGAGGGGATTCTCTCTTTGGCTTCTGAGCCAGGTGATGTACTCTTGTTACTTGTGGAGTGTTTTAATAGAATTTTAGATTTGTGTCTGATATACTTTTCTAGAGAATAAATTGTCTCAATTAGTTTCTAATTCTTTTTTCAATTGTAACATTTCAACGACTCAATCATTAAACTACATCTCTTATTTTCTTGATAATTTTATCTCTCATTTTATTTTATTTTTTAATTTTTTAATTTTTATATTTGATGGTTAAAATGTTACGGTTTAGATAAATTGAGACAAATTGGACGCAGAGAATCCATTTTCCTGGATCAGGTTTCAAACTTTGATTTACTCTTCATATTTAATCACCTCATCAAAATTGAGTGAGCTTTAATGCTCTTGACTTGTCAATTCAAGCTCTTGAGCAACCAAACATATCCTAGAAACTACAAGCTAATAGTTGCTTATTGTGCTCATAAAAGAAAAAAAAGAAAAAAGTTGCTTATCATAATCTTAGACTTTTACTTCTACCATTCTCCCACTCACTCTTGCGCTCTACGCTTTTTCTGTTTTAATATTCCGCTATATAATAGCGGACATTGTAAGAATGAATAACTTTTGAAAAATGTTGTCTGCTACTTAAATAACAAATGTTATAATAATTAGAGACGGATCTACATATAGTAATTGGGGGCTACCGACCCCACTCCATCAATAATTTTAAACCAATAATCCATAAAATTTATATGTTGACCCCACTTTAAAATAACAATTGTCCCCACACAAGCTCTTTCAATCCACTAAAGACAAAAGTGAATAAGGTATGATGAGAAATTGCTGCGGGAACAAACTCTAAAGAGTAAAGGCTAAACTCTAATGGTAGTAGTACTAACTACTGCAATAGTTAGAGCATCTTCAGTGCCTGTTTTTCATGAGACCGTCCGCTAGTCTGAAGAGTTACTTTGAGAATATGGCTAGTGGATTATGCCACCTGGCGATGTTGTATCCTCACACAGCAACGAAACTTTGAAGTTGCATCATTTTCTTGTCATACAATTTTGGAGTCATGCAATGTTTGTTACCCAATAAAGTTAAATATAAATAAAATATCAATATGTGAGGTAAAGTTATGGATTCAATATGAGTATTTTAGAGTTGTGGCTCTAATGGGACCCACAAAATAACTTTGTGATGGTTGCACAATTGGAGATGCTCTTAGTGGTCTAACACAATTTAACATTAAAAAAAGAGAAATTAATTTACGGAAAATGCTAACTAGTATCCCTAGAGTACTGGTTAAAGAACCAAATATGGTAAAGTTTTCTTGGAACTTGTGTAATCAATTTCTAAAAAGTATTAAAAATGTTGTTTTCTATACAAAATTTTCTTTTTTTAGTTTCCTTAACTAGTACCCCGGGACACCGGTTAGCATAACCCTTGATTTATTGATAGGCATCAATATTTTTTGACTTCTCATTTCTCCCATAGTAGTCTAGCAGTAGTAGAGTAGACTACTAAAAAAAAGCATTTATTTTTTTTAAAAAAAAAAACTTGTCAATTATGCTACTTTCTCTTTGTCTTTTGTTGGTTTATTTTATAGGAAAAGGTTAAACGGTGTCATGTAGCACTGTTTAAGGAAACAAATATAGTAATATAGCATTGAAATTTGTGCAATCAATTCCTCAAAAATGTAAAAAGTGTTATTTTTTATTTAAATTTTCTTCTTTTGGTATCCTTAACCAGTGCTCCAAAGGCACCGATTAGCATAACCCTATTTTTTAATCTCCTTGCAATCAAACCAACTTTGAAGGACCTTCGACGGTGTGGGGAACTTGTTATACATGTAAAATGTTCTTTTCATTCTTATATTTGTCTTTGGTGCGTTCGTCCAAGATTTATTATACTTATATGCTTATGCTTACGTTAGAATCAAGAGAAATTATTGTATAGTCTCTCACGTAACACGTCATATTTAGCCACAACGAATAAAAATATGACACATCATCATCATTATTCTTTAATTAATCATTATTAATAGATTTCATTAAAAAAAATCATTGGAGTAATAGAAAAACAAATCTGCTTCTCTTTTTCTCACAGTTCAATGCTTGTTATCGGTGTGCCGTCCTGCCATAAATCCCTAGTATTTTAATTGGTTTTGATGATAACAAAGTATTAAAATTGCAATTGGTATTACTAATGATTATTCTAGTGTGCAGAATTAATAGTTAAAATTCATTAAAAAGCACTATGAATAAAAGCAGAGAAGCCAAGCTTAGAAGCTCTGATAATATATCGCTGATCATCATAAGCTTAAAATTCAAATTCTGAAGTGAGTGGCTCTGAGGACATCAGCTAGGCTCTGAGAGGCTCAGAAGCTGAAGACCTTAAGAAGCTACAACTACAGACTCTGAAACAAAAGGAATTTGCGTCACTCAAGAACTGACAGGATCAGAATCAATGATTGAAGAACAATCTACTTTGGGACTCTGTCACATCCACAGGAAGGAATATTCGTTGGTACAACGTTAACCTTATCCATTAGTGGAGCGCATTTGAGGATTGTACAATCGTACTATTATTACTCAAATTGGTTGAGTGATAATTCAAATTGCAAGGTAGTGGAATTTGATTTCTTTACCAAAGAAGGCAATGTACAACTATCAATTGTACGATCAAATTCCAGCTGGCATCTTATCTCTCTGCAACGGTCATCACATTCCATTGAAGTATAAATAGAAGACTCAAATCGAAGAAATGACTACTGTTCTATTACCGCATTTAAGACTCTGAAACATTCTGACACTACAGCTCTATCTGTCATTCATAGTCTTAAGGCAAATCTGTGTTGTATTTTGTAAACACCTCTGATAGTATATCAAGTGTCCATTAACATTCATTCTTATCTTTAAGTTTGTTTGAGAAGTCTCTCGTTAAGTGTAACTTGAGCATTTGAGAAGTCTCTTGCAAGTGTGCTTGAGCAGTTCGTAATCTTGTGAAGATTATAGTGAAAAGCTCTTATTAGTAACAAGGGGACTGGACGTACTCTCAATCTGTGAGAGGAACCAGGATAAATCTTGTGTCATTCTTTCTCTCCCTCAAATTCTCTTTTAATTTGTGTTTAATCCGCTGCAAAACAAGTTTTATTTGAGAAAAAGTTTTAATTTTTAAAACACAATTCAACCCCCCCTTCTTGTGTTTTTCCACCTTCAATTGGTATAGGGAGCTAGGTCTGTTGCCTAACTCACCTTACAGTGAAACAGTAAAAGATCCTTTGGAAAAACATGACTGACGCCGCTGGAAATGATGGAGGAAAGAAGAATGAGATCCCATTCAACTATGACAAATGCAAATGAGAGGAAATCTTTTGACAAGGTTCCATTTTTCAATGGAACAGAGACTGCCTATCCTTTTTGGAAAACCAAGATGTACAGTCACATTATAGGTATTGATTGTGATTTGTGGGACTTGGTAGAAGAAGAAGTTGCTTTTGATAATATGGACAAAGAAGGAGTGGTTAGCTATCAAAACAGAAAATCTTTCACACCTTCTCAGAAATTGGAATACAAGAAACATCATTCAGTGAAAGGAATGATGACAAACGCAATCTCACATGATGAATACCTAAAAATTAGGGATAAAAGGACTGCTAAGTCAATTTGGGAGTCTTTGAGATCCAAGTATGAAGGTAACAAACAGGTTAGATAGGCAAAAGCTAACCTGTTGGTACATCAGTATGAGTTGTTTAAAATGAAGGATGGAGAGGACATTGAGATTATGTTTTCTAGGTTTCAAATTCTAGTCTCTGGACTTCAAGTATTAGACAAAAGCTATATTGTGGCTGATCATGTGAGAAAGGTACTCAGAAGCTTACCTCCAAAATGGAGACCCAAGGTGACAGCTTTTCAAGAAGCCAAAGATTTAGATGAAGTAACCTTGGAAGATCTAATCAGTTCATTAAAGAGTCATGAAATGGAATTAATGACTGATGAATCAACCAAGAAGCTGAAAGGAATAGCCTTAAGCTCTAAGGGCTCATCAAAGGCTCTGAAAGCTAAGGTTATAGAATATGAAGATGAAGCTTCTGAAGAGGGTCATGAAGTTGGGTCTAATGATGAAGAAGAGATGGTGCTGATGGCTGCTAAGGTTTCTCAATGGGCAAAACGAAGCAAGAAATATGCAGGCAAGTTTGGAGGGTCTTCCAAGAGAGTTAGTACTGTTAAAGACAAAAAGGAAGAGCAAAGCAAGTGTTTAAAGTGCAACAAGCCTGGTCATTTCATTGCTGACTGCCCAGAAAACAAGAGTAGATCATCCAAACAAAGCTCTAGCAAGGAAAGATATAAGAGTAAAGTTAAAAAGAGCTTTCTGGCAACTTGGGAAGATCTTGATAAAGACTCTGATTCTGATGGTGATGAGGAAGCCAATCTAGCTTTGATGGCAACTACTTCTGACAGAGAAGACTCTGAAGCAGATTCAGACTCTGAGGATGAAGAAGAGGTAATTGCTAAACTTTCTAGATCAGAATTAGCAGACTCTCTTAAAGATGCCTTAAAATTGCTCACAAAGAAGGCAGGTGAATGTAAGGTTCTCAAAAAGGCTTACAATCACCTGACTGAACAAGCAAACGCAATGAGTGAAGAAAATGAGTCTTTGAAAAGTAGAAGCTCATTTCTTGAAACTCATTACGTATATGATGATAAGGTTCCTCCAGAGCATGAATTTGCTCTGCAAGAACTTCTTATCAATGGCATGAAGAGAAGTAAGATAGCTTCCTTAATTTACCATGTAAGTAGAAATAGAGGTGTAGGCCTTGAATTCTCCTGTTTTAGTGAGAGTCATCCATTGTCTTCTAACTCCTCTAACAAAGATAAATCTAAACCTAAGGTAGTTTTTGTTAAAAGCCAATCAGAAGTCAAAGTTATATCAGATTCTGAAAAAATAATTGAGTCAGAGGTTAAGAAGTCTCAGACTCTGAACTCTTCAGAGCCTATGGCCTCCAAACCTTAGACCAATGACAAAACAAATAAAACCCTGGTATACTCTAGAGCTAAATCTAAGAATTATACAAAGCCTAAAATTTTTTCAAAAGGCTTTAATGATTCTATAACTTCTGATAGATCTTTCAAACAAAGACCACCTAAGGCAATTAAGACTAACTCCAAAGGACCCATAAAAATATGGGTACTAAAGTCTGAAATTGTGTTTGCATCAGATCTGCACTCCAAGAAGGCCATAGCAGCATCCTTGGTACCTGGACAGTGGTTGCTCATGACATATGACCGGAGAAAGGCATATGTTCCAAACCCTCACTCTGAAAGAGGGAGGAAATGTGGGGTTTGGAGGAAAGCAAAAAGGGAAGATCATTGAGACAGGTACAGTTGGTAACTCTTCTTTATCTATTAATAATGTATGGCTTGTAGAAGGCCTTAAACACAATCTACTTAGCATTAGTCAATTTTGTGATAGTGGATTTGTGGTAGTATTTGATAAAGATTCATGTACTGTAACTAGAGAGTCTGACAAATCTGTAGTATTCAGAGGCCTAAGGAAAGACAATGTTTATAAGGTCAATCTGTCAGAACTTACAGAGCAAAAGATAGTATGTCTACTATCTCTGAGTGATGAGAAGTGGGTCTGGCACCAGCGCTTAGGACATGCTAACTGGAGATTAATCTCCAAGCTCAGCAAACTAAGCTTGGTTAAAGGCCTGCCCAATCTTAACTATCACTCAGACGCTCTGTGTGGTCCTTGTCAGATTGGGAAAATTTATAAAACTTCCTTTAAACCCAAAAACATTGTCTCTACCTCAAGACCTCTTGAATTGCTTCACATTGATTTATTTGGTCCTGTTAACACAGCCTCAATCAATGGGAAGAAATATGGACTTGTCATAGTTGATGATTACAATAAATGGACACGAGTTAAATTCTTGCGAGTAAAAGATGATGCATATGATCTATTCACCATCTTCTGCACACAAGTGCAAAGTGAGAAAAGTCTTAAGATCCTAAGGATCAGAAGCGATCATGGTGGTGAGTTTGAAAACGAACCTTTTGCAACTTTCTGTGAAGACCATGGAATTATCCATGAGTTCTCTGCTCCTAGAACACCACAACAAAATGGTGTTGTAGAGACAAAGAACAGGTGTTTACAAGAGATGGCAAGAACTATGATGCATGAGACTAAACTTGCTAAGCACTTCTGGCCAGAAGCTATGAATACAGCTTGTTATATTCAAAATAGGATCTATATCAGACCTATATTGAATAAAACAACATATGAACTCTTCAAAGGAAGAAAACCTAATATCTCTTACTTTCATCAGTTTGGATGTACTTGCTACATCTTAAACAATAAGGAATATAAAAAGAAATTTGATGCCAAAGCTTGTAAGGGAATCTTTATATGTTACTCTGAACGCTCAAAGGCATACAGAGTGTATAATTCTGAAACTAACACAGTGGAAGAATCTATACATGTAAGATTTGATGATAAAGAGCCTGACAGTAAAATATCAGAGCAAGATGATAGCTATGCAGGTGTGCCATATCAATACAACCTTCCAGAACCTGAGAAAACATCAGAAGCTAATTAAGCTTCAGAAGCTGAAATGGAAGTGGTCTCTGAAGGAGCATCTCCAATAGAAGCATCTGAAGAACATGATGATATCTCAGAAGATGAAATGCAAGAGAATGCTGAAGCTCCAAGAAGGAAATTCAAATATAAGTAATCACATCCAGAAGATCTTATTCTTGGAAACAAAGAGAGTCCAAGAAAAACAAGATCAGCTTATCAACAAAGTGATTCTCTATTGGGACTTATATCTATGATTGAACCCAAGAATGTTGATGAAGCCTTAAATGATGATGGATGGATAGTTGCAATGCAAGATGAGCTTAATCAATTTCAAAGAAATGATGTAAGAGACTTAATGCAAAGGCCAACACATAAGAACATCATTGGAACCAAGTAGGTATTCAGGAATAAACTGAATGAACAAGGTGAAGTTGTAAGAAACAAAGCTAGACTGGAAGGTATTGATTTCACTGAAACATTTGCTCCAGTAGCTAGATTGGAAGCAATCAGGTTATTGCTATCTTATGCTGTCAACAATGGAATTACATTATACCAAATGGATGTTAAGAGTGCCTTTCTAAATGGTGTCATTTCTGAAGAAGTGTATGTTAAACAACCTCCAGGTTTTGAGGATTTGAAAAACCCTGATTATGTTTATAAACTTAAGAAATCACTATATGGTCTTAAACAAGCTCCAAGAGCTTGGTATGATAGACTGAGTAATTTCCTTTTAGAAAATGGTTTTCAAAAAGGTCAAGTTGACAATACACTCTTCAGAAAGACAACTAAGAAGGATATCTTAATTATTCAAATCTATGTTGATGATATAATATTTGGTTCTACTAATGCTTCCTTGTGCAAGAATTTCTCCAAGCTTATGCAGGATGAATTTGAGATGAGCATGATGGGTGAATTGAAATTCTTCCTTGGGATTCAAATCAATCAAGGAAAAGATGGTACTTACATTCATCAAAGCAAATATACAAAAGAGCTTCTGAAGAAGTTCAACCTTGAAGACTGTAAGACAATGACCACACCCATGCATCCTACAAGCAGCTTGAGCAAGGAAGAAATTGGGAGCGAAGTAGATCAGAAGCTGTATAGAGGTATGATTGGTTCTTTGCTCTATCTAACATCATCTAGGCCAAATATTTTATACAGTCTATGTCTGTGTGCAAGATTTCAATCAGATCCTAGAGAATCTCATTTAACAGCTGTTAAGAGAATCTTTAGGTATCTGAAAGGAACAACTAATCTAGGGCTTCTTTATAAAAAATCCCTAGATAGTAAGCTAGTTGGATTCTGTGATGCTGACTATGCTGGAGACAAGATTGAGAGAAAGTCCACTAGTGGAAATTGCCAATTTATTGGTGAGAATCTCATATCTTGGGCCAGCAAGAGACAAGCAACTATTGCTTTGTCTATAACAGAAGCAGAATACATCTCAGCTGCTAAATGTTGCACCCAGCTTCTCTGGATGAAATATCAGTTAGAAGACTATAACATAGCTGAAAGCAGTATTCCACTCTATTGTGATAATACTGCTGCCATTCATTTATCTAAAAATCCAATTTTGCATTCCAGAGCTAAGCATATTGAAATAAAACATCATTTTATAAGAGATCATGTTCAAAAAGGCACTATAGATATTCAATTCATTGATACTGAACATCAATGGGCTGATATATTTACTAAGCCTTTAGCTATTGAAAGATTTGATTTTATTAAAAAGAATTTGAACATGCACTTTATCTCTGAAGAAAACTAGCTCTGAGATGTAAAATAGAGTCAGAGTCTGAAGCTCTTTCAGAGCCTATAATGTTCAGAGTCTATTTTGAGAAACTCTGAATATGGTAAGACTCTGAAAAGTAACAGGTTCTGATGAGGTGTAAGATATTAATGAGTCTGGCTCTGAACTAAGCGAAAATGAAACGTTTAGTACTAGTAAGTGTACTACAGTTGTCCTTACGCGTGTCAGCTGTGATAAAGTCTCTCTTACACGTGTCTAGATCCTGATGGCTAGGGAACAGTTAATGATGAATTTGCAGTTAATACAATTTAAAATTAATTTTAAACTGTTCGCGCTCCCTCCTTTTGGTCTATATTCTCTCTGTGTGTGTGTGTGTGTGTGTGTATATTGCTTGATATAAATAGTCACTTCACTCACATAGCACAATTTTTACACAATCACTACCAACACACGAACCCTAAAACTCAGAATCCAAAATTCCCTCTTCAATCACAAAATCTCTGCAACAATGGCTGCTCAACCTTCTCGCAACATAGTTCAACGCCCTTTCAACCCTGAGTTACCACAAATGACCGAGTTAAACTCTCAAGCTTCTCTCGAAGAACCCCCAAATACGAATGACTGTGGTAGAGAAGGTATGGAATTCCTTACTGAGAAGTTTGTAGATTTTGAAAGTCTAAAAGTAAATGGTGTTGATATACAAGACTTATTCTATGATCAACAATGGGGCAACTATTTTGACATGCTGAACGGGTTTGTTTATTATGATATTGTCAAAAATTTCTAGAATAAAGCGTATGTGTTTGATAAGGCTGATGCTGATGAGGAAGTGAGGAAGTTGGTCGCAAAGGATAAAACTCTGAAAGGAAAGACCAGAGTTCAATTGGGATTGAAACCCTTCAAAGGAAAAGAGATTAGGTCTAATTTGCTGGGTATAAGTGTGTTGATCACCCAAGAGCATGTGGCAAAGGTTCTAGGTTTGGATAATGATGGTGAGAATGTTAATCAGTATAATGTGAAGAGTAAGTATGCTGATTCTATCAGGGAAGATCTTTACCCTACTGGCAGAAAAGATTCTGAACTTGGAAAGTCTAAGTTGATGAAGTCAGAATTCAATTTTGCCTTCAAAATCTTTCTTGCTTCAATTATTACAAGAGAAGGAGGAAAGGATACTATTTCATGGCGTCACATGCATTTTCTATGGTTCTTGCATAGAAGAGTGAAGATTAATTTGGCTGAACTGTTGTTTGAGCATCTCTGCTGGTGCATCAATGAGAGCCATCATAAAGCAAAAGTAACAATTCATCATCCAAGATTGATTTTAGAGCTAATTCGTCAAACAAAGCTGATAGAGATTATGAGAACCAAAGAAAAGTTGAGAGTCTTCTGTACTACAAAATTTGATGCAACCATCTTGGTAAACATGCAACTGGTAAAGAAAGAAGACTTAAAGAAGCCAGAAAACCCTCTCAAGAAGATTTGGGAAGAATACTTCTGGTGTAATGGATTCCCAACCATCTCAGAACATGACAATGATGAAGTCATTGAGAACTTCTTGGATTTGGTTAGAGAAGATACTGGAGTAACGATGGATAGAAGAATGGTTGTTGATAGGGGTGAGCATCGGTCGGGTTCGTTCGGATTCGGGCCGAAAATCGTAAAATCGATAAAAACCACAGCCTCTTAATTTGGACCCAATTCCGACCGTCTACATCTTCGGTTTGTTCGGGTTCGGGTCATACGGGTGACAGGTATAACGGGTCGGTTTTAATGGGTTACATCTAAAATTTCATTGATCAAAAAAATATTATTCTTCAAATAGTTCAATATTTCATACACACTGCAACAAATGATACAATAAAAATGATGAGATGCAATTATTTTGTTTCAAATTTGTTAATCCAACGACAATAATATATAGTAGATGAGAAGTAAAAATTAATATAAATCTAGAATATTATCTTTCACATCTCCTTTATCAACCTATTACAAGCATAAACTTGTAAAATATAACATTTTTCTTCTCTATCAAAGATAGACAAAATTAACAAAGCGAAAAGTATAAGAGATTAAGAGGTTCTCAAAACTGAAAAAAATAAATAAATTATATTTTAGTAATTGTTCGGTCGATTTCGGTTATGAAGAGATAAATTTTAGAGACCCGCACCCGCCCGTATACAACCATTCATGACCGATTTTTCACAATTGTTGACCCAAAACCCGACCCGCACCCGACCGAGTGCTTCCATATGTTACCGGTTATGTCGGTTTTGAGTCGGGTTGCGGGTTTGTACTCACCCCTAGTTGTTGATGTCCCAGATTGGGATATTTTCAATGGTCCTAAGGAAATCACTAGATCAAAGAGGAAGCATGTACTGTTTGAAGAGGCTATAGTTTAAGAAGAAGTTGAGAATGTTAATCAAGAGCAAGTTGAAGATGATAAGCAGGACAATATTGATGAAATGGTGGATTTGCATCCATAGGGGTTCGAACCCCTTCCCCCATTTCATCTTATCATTCATCCCCTGCTGTTGAACAAAACTCTCAAACTTATGGGCCTGTTTACAAACCATTGAACTATGGTGAATTTGTTCTACCTTATGAACAAATTCAACCTCTCATAGAAGCCAGCATGAAACAGTCCATAGACATTGATGATCCTTTTGAACTACCCATTCAAAATGACAAGATTAACATTAGCAAAATTATCATCAAACCTCTCAAGAGAAAACGGCCTGTACCTACCATTCCCTTCAACCGTGACCAACCTTTCTTTAATCCTGCTTCTGAACCAAATCTTGAGCTGTTAAATATTGTTGTTGATATTAGTCTTAAGAGACTAAAGAATATGAAGGAAGCAACTTTTGTGTTTCCTTCTGACGTTGATGCTGAAGCCAGAAGGATAGAAGAGAATTTCAGAGAGTCTTGGCACTTATTGGCTGATTATGTGAAAGACAAGATCAAGGGAAAAGGAATGAAGGTTGTTAGGAATGTCATGGCTAAAGCTGAACACTCTAGTGCTCTCAGAATCACCAATTTCAAACATGAAGAAGAGCGTAAGCTTAGAGAGGATCTGATAACTGCTGTAAGTGAGAGTGTTAAGAAATCTATTGAAGCAGCTAAAAGGCTAGATGAAGAGGAATCAGCATATGTTAGTTTGGTTGAAGCTGAATACAATAGAAGAGCTGAAGAAGAGGGCCTGAAAGTGCTTGTTGAAAGAGCTAATAGGATTGCTGAGGTTGAAACTCAGAAGCTGCTGGAAGCTCAAACCATGGGTCCTCAACAGGGTGAGGACACCATCATGTCTGAACAAGAAGAAATTGAGCCAGCTTTTGATAAAGGTAAAGTTGCTATTATTGACACCACTCCTCCTAGATCTCCAATCAGACCTGTCATTGGTTCAACATCTTCTGCCATACCTCAAGCTGTACAAATGACATTAGAAGAGATGAAGAATGAAATGAGAGAAGAGCTGAGAAATGAAATTGACGAGTTAAGGATTGATATGAATGCATCAAGTGAAGCTACTCACAAGAAGATTGATGAAATGATGCTGTTTCTGCAAAAGCTTGCCAGTCAACTTCCCAAGCCTTAACCTTATGTTTGAGCACCTTATGTGTTATATTTTATTTGTAACTATTGGATAATTTTTGTGATTAATTAACTTCTGATTATCCTGTCTGATTAATTGCGTGCTTAATTGTGTGTTAATTTTAATTTTGTTTTTCAAAATTTAAAATGTATTCACTAATTATGTCTGATACTCTTGTGAATGATGAACCTAGTGTAAGGTACTGAAGAGCATCTTATTTTTAAACTTATATTTGCTTTTGAAAACCTAAGGTTCCCTCACATCAGTATTCCTCTTTACTCATGACATAGCTTCTTAGTATTGTCGCCTGTTTAACAGCGAGGCACCAATACCGAATGAGGCGTATATGGTAACTGGTGTTCTGACATTCTTAAGTGAATATAAGAAACATGCAAATAAAATAAACAATGTAAAAGCAAGAAATTTTATTATTATTATTGATGCAAAGTTTTATTACATAAGATAGGGAGGACACTACTTAGACTCTACATCAGACTTAGCCTCTGACTCATCTTTCTTGGGCACCTCTGGCTGTGAATCACTAGCAGTGTTTGCATCAGCAAGATATTCAAGAATGGCTTTGCTGAAATCATAGTCTAAGTACTCCTCCTCAGGATCGTATGTTCTAAGAAACTCTGCATAGTCAGAGTCTATTTCATCAGAATCTGATATCTCAATCACTTGCTTAGTTGTTTCTTTTGGTTGCTTGTCTCTTCTTGAGCGTGAAGATGTTGCTTCCTTCTTGATCTCTTTCTTTGATCCTGAAGCTTTCTTCATGGCTTGATTTTCAATTGTGTGCTTGATAATGTATTCTTTGATTATTCGTTGTGAATAAAATGAGAAGAATCATCTCCTTTTATAATGTTTTCAAACACTCATGTCTATCTGGAAATCAACACCGTTCATTTAATTGAACATAGTTGTAACCACTCTTTGACTTGACTGTCTTGTGATATGCGTTATTTGACTTGATTCTCTCGTTTTTCGTTACTTTTTGATTAATGACAAAAGGGGGAGTAAGAATAGCGTTAAAATTAATAATAATTGATTCCATTACTATGCAAAAGTCTGAGACTGTTATGTTTATGCATCTTGAATCAATTTCTATCCCTTGTTTTAATTTCATTAATTCTGAACTTTATTGAAAGGGGAGAAAATTTTAGATTTGAAATACATTTTCATAGATAAAATGAGAGAAGCTTGCAAACCTTCTCTGAATATTATCAGACTCTGAAGGAAGAGCTTACAAACCTCTGCCTCTTAGAGTTAAATATGAAAATTTATTTCAAGTTAATAAATTAACTCTTAAACTGTTTTAATTAACTATGGATAAGACTTAGGGGGAGCTTGTAAAGCTTTGAAACCTGACGTTAACATAAATAATTAAATCAACAACAATTGAATTTTAATGCTTTAGTTTGTCATCATCAAAAAGGGGGAGATTGTTGGAATAAAGTGGGTCTGACATAAATCCCTAGTATTTTAATTGGTTTTGATGATAACAAAGTATTAAAATTGCAATTGGTATTACTAATGATTATTCTAGTGTGCAGAATTAATAGTTAAATTTCATTAAAAAGCACTATGAATAAAAGCAGAGAAGTCAAGCTAAGAAGCTCTGATAATATATCGCTGATCATCAGAAGCTTAAAATTCAAGTTCTGAAGTGAGTGGCTCTGAGGACAACAACTAGGCTCTGAGAGGCTCAGAAGCTGAAGACCTTAAGAAGCTACAACTACAGACTCTGAAACAAAAGGAATTTGCGTCACTCAAGAACTGAAAGGATGAGAATCAATGATTGAAGAACAATCTACTTTGGGACTCTGTCACATCCACAAGAAGGAATATTCGTTGGTACAACGTTAACCTTATCCATTAGTGGAGCGCATTTGAGGATTGTACAATCGTACTATTATTACTCAAATTGGTTGAGTGATAATTCAAATATCAAGGTAGTGGAATTTGATTTCTTTACCAAAGAAGGCAGTGTACAGCTATCAATTGTACGATCAAATTCCAGCTGGCATCTTATCTCTCTGCAACGGTCATCACATTCCATTGAAGTATAAATAGAAGACTCAAATGGAAGAAATGACTACTGTTCTATAACTGCGTTTAAGACTCTGAAACATTCTGACACTACAGCTCTATCTGTCATTCATAGTCTTAAGGCAAATATGTGTTGTATTTTGTAAACACCTCTGATAGTATATCAAGTGTCCATTAACATTCATTCTTATCTTTAAGTTTGTTTGAGAAGTCTCTCGTTAAGTGTAACTTGAGCATTTGAGAAGTCTCTTGCAAGTGTGCTTGAGCAGTTTGTAATCTTGTGAAGATTATAGTGAAAAGCTCTTGTTAGTAACAAGGGGACTGGACGTACTCTCAATTTGTGAGAGGAACTAGGATAAATCTTGTGTCATTCTTTATCTCCCTCAGATTCTCTTTTAATTTGTGTTTAATCCGCTGCAAAACAAGTTTTATTTGAGAAAAAATTTTAACTTTTAAAACACAATTCAACCCCCCCCCCCTTCTTGTGTTTTTCTACCTTCAATGTTGCCCGGCTCATAAGGACTCGTTCTTCTCTAGCTCGCCTCAAGGAAAAAGAAGATAGGCTGCATGACGACCAGGATAAAATCTGCTTTGATTGTGATGTCACCAAAAGGTACAAGGGCGAGATTGAAGAATTGCAGGCTCGTGCCGTTGCGGCGGCATATACTATTGTTTAAGTAGTTTCTCTTTCTTGTATTTAGGATTTCCTGCTTTCCTCATTGTATTGTGCTCTGCACCTTTGTATCCAGTATCTTTTATCTTCTCTACGTTGTATTTTGATCCATCGATTAATGAAATTTTTATTTCTGGGAAGATATTGTAGATTTGCTGTTTTCGCCTCGCCTTTAGGCGTGACCCTTAGTGTAGTCGAGACAACCACTCGCCCTAGGACACACGTCAGGGCTGTGTTCTTTTGCTTTTCGAAACATTTCAACTCTTCAAATTTTCTCTATCCGTTAACTTGCTTTTCTATATATACGTTGCCTCTTCTCATCTTACCTCTTTACTTTGATCAAACTCTTAACGAAATCTTTTCTTCTATTCTCCATTTTCTTGCCCTTTCCGAGAGCAAAACTCTCCACGTTTTTTCATAACTGTCATTTGCACTTTTAGCGGGATTTTCGCCAGCCACGTTCTCCACAACTTGAAGTAATAACCACCCTTTAATTCTCAGGTATAAACCGCTCTTCCCTCATTCTTTTTTGTTTTCAATTTTGCGGACAAGTTTCCTAGGGTTTCTGAGAGAATGGTCATTTTGAGGGATCTTAGTGAGGCTAACGATGGGGATTTTACTCAAACTCCCCGCGTTGGTACTCCTTTTCAACGCCAAGTTCGAGCTCACTTTACTAGGGCTGATGGCTCTTTGAATCATCGCGGATACTTCTCTGAACTTTTAGGGCTTTCTATTAGTTCTAGTGATCTTGATAGCAATAGTGGTGATGATAATAGTAGTAGTGGAAATAGTAGTGACTGTGTAATCATTTCCCCTTCATCTTTCACAGGAAAACGGAGAGACGAATCACTTGTCATTGTTGCCGTAGGACCAGAAGTAACAACAATGGAAGTTTCCTCAACATACCAGAGTGAAGAGAGTATTGATCAGTGCATTTATATGCACAATCTTCTACTATTGTACTTAGGCATTTCTATAGTTTGTTTTACTATTTTTACTATTTTATTGTGTTTTTAGATTTAAGTTTATTTTTGCCTTTATTTTATTTTCGTATTTATTTTCAGTATTAGTAACTATTTGATACATGTTCACTGTACAGATGATAACTTGAGCTCCGAGTATCGGATTGAGGCGCGGAAAAATGCGTTGGAAAGCTAAGAGAAAGAGCTACAACTTTTGTGTTGAATGAAAAAGCTGGTTCGAAATGAAAAAGCCTTTAATATTTCGTGGAAGTTCCAGACCTAAACTAGATTAAATAATTTTGGCCCAAAACTTATAATTTTGGCCTGTGACTTTTGGATTTCCTTTTCCTCTACTTCCTTAAACTGAAACAGAAATGGATAGTCAGACATGCTGCTACTATTCACGAAAAATAAAAGCAAAAACGCAATGGTTGCTGCCTTCATGGAGAACTAATCCAAGGCAATTTCTACCGATCATAGGTTCCATCATGCTTTGAGGTTATAATAATTTCAATCAAGTTTCTATTCCTTTGAATGTTATTATGTGATTATTGTTTGCTTAATTCAATCATCATATAGTGTTATTGATTCAATTCGATTGTTGTATGTTCCTATTTCGTGATCACGTTAGCGTAGCTTCTTCGTGATCGTGTTTGATTAATTCGCGTTTGCTTAATTCGCGAACTTAAATTAAATCCGTTTGCTTAATTCGGATAATAGGAACTTACATCACATAAAATCATTTGCGCTTGTCGGTGAGTTTTATAATCGAATAGGAATAGATAGGAGATTGAAATCATAATCAGTGATAAGTCGGAACCGAGATCGGTGGATTAGCCGCTTCAGCTTATTTTATAATTATTCATTTTTAAACATTTTTCTAATTTGAAACCGAAACCACCCCATAATTTACAGTTTTTCTTATTGATTCTAATATTGCTAAACCTATCGCGAGTCCTTGTGAGACGATACTCGAGTGTCGCTTTTCCTAAACTACATATTTAAAAATTCGTTTTTGACCCGTGTGCGACAACGGATCAAATTGGCGCCGTTGCCGGGGACTCTGATTAGGATTAGCAAAATTAAGAACCAGTTAACAATACTAACATTCTCTTTTGAGTTTTTCCTTTAATTTTAGATATATTTACAAATATCCAAAAAAAATATATTTTAGATTTGTTTGATTTTTAGAAATTTTAGGTGGTATTATTATTTTATTTTATTTTTAGATTTTATTTGACACGGTTTTTTTTTCTCTTTATTTTTACTTCTTGAAACATTAAAAAAATGGGAGACTCATTGGATCAGTTGGCTTATCTTGTCAATTTGATGGAAGCAAAAGAACAACATGCATGCTTTAAAAATCATATTCCACTTGCAATTTGTAATTTTTGTTTTTCAAATTTTCATGGAAATGACGCATGTCCCATGTTGTTAGATACTAAATTTTGTGGTGAGACCCAAATTGCAGGTGATCCTCAAGGACAATACTATTGGGAACAAAATTCATATCTTGAAGAGCAGCCTATATGGTCACATCAGCAGCTTCAACAAAATGAATCATTGGAGGCTCAGTCACAATCTCATTTGGAAGAAATTATCAAGCAGATGGCTGAAAGTAATTTGCAATTTCGACAACATGTCCAATCTTCTCTTCAAAGTATAACAGTCCAAGTTGAGCAATTAGTCTCCATTTTTCATCAAATTCAACAGAACAAGATGTCTCATGATGATGTACAACCCGTTGCACTATTAGAGGTAATGCAATGTGATACCAGTCTTGATGAAATTCTAGGTGAGCCCATTAAAACATTGTTTGCTTCATCTGATGAACACACAAATTCAAGTGAATGTTATACCACAAAATTCCTTGAAATATGATTTAGATGAATTATATGCTTCCCTTGAAGTAGATAAATCTTGAAATTTTTACTTGTGAATGTGGTGTTTGTAATGTTTGTCATGAGATCAGTGCAGCAATTTTAGGTGAAGATATTTTGATAACGACAACCACTTGTGTAGAATATCAAGGAAATTCAACAACTCTTGAATTTGACACCAAAAGTGTGGATTTTAGCCATAAGCAACCATTGTCCATAGCAGAAAAATTGTTGGTGGAACCTCTGATTAAGCAATGCAACATGCAGTTGTCTTTCACAATTTGTGCATCTCTTCCACCTATTTTATCTGACCCACAAGCTAACTGTGGATCTTGTGATTTCCATGCTTTTGTTATTGCAGGTTTACCATATGTGCTGGCTATTTCTCCTAAGACACCGGATTTTCTACTGATATCTAAGTTCACTTGCTATTTACTTTTCCTTGTTTCATATGTTCGTAGTGCAGAAAGGCCTCCACAAAAACCACCAGACATGAAAGCTACAATTCCATCTTAACCCCTCGGGTGTGTTCCTTCCTTATTCTCAATTTATGGTTATTGCTACATTGCGGACAATGTCCGATTTAAGTGTGGGGGGAACAATAATTTTTTTTCTTGTTATTAATTTTAGTTTTTCCTTTAATAAAAAAACAAAAAAAAATCAAAAATATAAAAAAAAATAGTTTTTGGCATTCATGCAAATGTTGTGAGTAGTTTCACTGTTCTAAGCCTAGAGGTGTCTGTCATGATATGCATAACATCTTTTCTTGTGTAGTGTGATAAGTTGGCTTGATACTAGATTGTGCATCATTTGTGATAAAACATGAAACTTTGTGAGATTTTGAGCCTCCAACAATTCGTTGTTTCTTGTGTGCTTTCACTCATACTGTTAGTTACTTCTAGAACTTGACTCGAATCTTGAAGCACTTGTTCACATGCATGTATATGAAATGATCTAGGCATTTGTTTCTTTTATAAACTACTTTTAGCCAAATAAGTCTGCCCTAATGTTTTGTCCCTTTGTTAAGCCCCTTTGAGCCTATTTATCTCATTCTTTGTTTATAAACTCATTACAAGCCTGAAAGTGAAAAACAATGATGTTTCAATCTAAGAGGTTGAAGAAGTTTGGATTTTAATTTTGGGTAAGTATGAGAGTGCTCAATGTGTTTTTAATGTGAATTTGATATAGGGAAGGAAATTATTTTGCTTAAGCTCAGATGTATCTAAATGTTATACCATGTTCTGATGCTCAGTTGATTTGAAAAAAAAAACGAAAAGAGAAAAAGAAAGAAGAATGAAAAAAAATGATGATGAAAAAAAATCAAAAAAAAGAAGAAAAATATTCAAAAAAAGAAAAGAAGAGAACAAAAGTTGTGAAAAGTTGTACTAAGGGCAATTTTGATATGAAGGTGTGTATAAAGAAAGTTGTCTTGGGATGTGAAGAAGTGATTTTGTGGGTTCAATGTCTCGGATTTAGTTGCAATATCTTATTGAGACATATGATTTGTTAAGCTAAACTTACCCTCATGCTTGGTATCAAAATGATTTTCATGCTTCTTTATCCTTTTGATTTTATAGCCTAGTTCCCTTAGGTTTATCCCACCTATACCTTGGCCCCGTTAGAACCCGAATAAAGACCTTTTGATCTTTGCGTGCATGTGCTTCTTTGTGTGGATGTCCTCCATCTTTGGGGACGGTAGAGACTTGTCAAGCCTATGGAAGTGCTAGCTTTAATGATGTGCTTTGAGCGTAAACACTACCCTGACACTCCAATTTTTACAAACTGCACACACCTCACAAGTGATTGAGTGCACTTCAAACATATATTCCGCGAGGTCCTATAATTTTTTATGCACTTTTTTGTCGAAAAGCCACCTTGTTCATTGCACAAGTTATAAGATGATGTTCATGATTGTCATGCTCCTTGAATCTTGGAATGTGTTGATTACTTGTGACTTTGCATTATGCCTTGTTTTATTTTCCTTCTATCTTTTTCAAGTTTTTCTTTGAGTCTTTAATCTTAAATTTTGCTCGGGAGTGCAAAAGTTCAAGTGTGGGGGAATTTGATCAGTGCATTTATATGCACATTCTTCTACTATTGTACTTAGGCCTTTCTATAGTTTGTTTTACTATTTTTACTATTTTATTGTGTTTTTAGATTTAAGTTTATTTTTGCCTTTGTTTTATTTTCGTATTTATTTTCAGCATTAGTAACTATTTGATACATGTTCACTGTGCAGATCACAACTTGAGCTCCAAGTATCGGATTGAGGCGCGGAAAAATGCGTTGGAAAGCTAAGAGAAAGAGCTACAAGTTTTGTGTTGAATGAAAAAGCTGGTTCGAAATGAAAAAGCCTTTAATATTTCGTGTAAGTTCCAGACCTAAACTAGATTAAATAATTTTGGCCCAAAACTTATAATTTTGGCCTGTGACTTTTGGATCTCCTTTTCCTCTACTTACTTAAACTGAAACAGCAATGGATAGTCAGACATGCTGCTACTATTCACGAAAAATAAAAGCAAAAACGCAATGGTTGCTGCCTTCATGGAGAACTAATCCAAGGCAATTTCTACCGATCATAGGTTCCATCATGCTTTGAGGTTATAATAATTTCAATCAAGTTTCTATTCCTTTCAATGTTATTATGTGATTATTGTTAGCTTAATTCAATCATCATATAGTATTATTGATTCAATTCGATTGTTGTATGTTCCTATTTCGTGATCACCTTAGCGTAGCTTCTTCGTTATCGTGTTTGATTAATTCGCGTTTGCTTAATTCGCGAAGAGCGTAAATTAAATTTGTTTGCTTAATTCGGATAATAGGAACTTACATCACATAAAACCATTTGCGCTTGTCAGTGAGTTTTATAATCGAATAGGAATAGATAGGAGATTGGAATCCTAATCAGTGATAAGTCGGAATCGAGATCGGTGGATTAGCCGCTTCAGCTTATTTTATAATTATTTCTTTTTAAACATTTTTCTAATTTGAAACCGAAACCACCCCATAATTTACAGTTTTTCTTATTGATTCTAATATTGCTAAACTTATCGCGAGTCCTTGTGAGACGATACTCGAGTGTCGCTTTTCCTAAACTACATATTTAAAAGCTCGTTTTTGACCCGTGTGCGACAGCAGATCGGTATAGCGGAGTTTAGGGAGCGTTATGATGTCTCTGGGAACTTTGATGAAGAGACCGTCGTACTCGAACCGGTGGGAGCGGGCGAGCACGTTACTTCTATACATACCACAGAGCCAACTTTCTTCTATATGTATACCCCCTTCATTAGGGACTTCCATCTTTACTTCCCCTTCACTGAGTTTCAAGCGTCAATGCTTAGGGATCTTAACGTTGCTCCCACCCAACTTACTCCAAACAGTTGGTCTTTCATCAAAGCATTTGAGTTGGTTTGTTTCGGGCTTGATATCCTTGAACCTTCTCTTGCCGTTTTCTTTTCTTTCTATCAGGTTGAGAAATTGCATCCCAATTCGGCCGTTTCTTTGAGTAGTCAGCCCAATAGGGGTTTGTTTGGCTTGTATATTTCCCATTATAAGAACAATAAAGACGCCTTTGTGCGCGTTCGCGGCGGGGGAGGATGTTGTGACGTGATGTACCTTGCTGATGATGAGCCTCTCTTCCCCTTCTATTGGACCCCCAATCCCAGATTGATTAACGGTGCGATCTATGAGAGGTTGAGTGAGTTTGAGAGGGACACGGTAGCTTATCTAGAATCCCTACCAGATGAGTCCTAGGGAGCTTCTTGATGCCGAGGGCGCTAATGCTATTCTTGATCGTTACCTCAGTAAGTTGTTTACGAATCTTCTCGCCTTTCTATATGATTTATTTCTTGTCCGTTTATTATGACTAACTCTCTCTTTTTGTTGTAGAAGACATGTCGACACTCACTCCCGAGTAGAGATTGAAATTTCTGGAGAAAGCTAGGGCGAAGAAGGCTCAGCCCGATAGTAAAGTGGATGTCCTCAGCCAGCTGGAGATTGCTGAGGGCGATAAGAAGAAAAGAAAGGTTGAAGCTGCTCGTCTTAGTGTGGCCATTCGTGCTAAGGCGCCCAACCTAAGTGCCGCTGTTGTTGATGAGGCTACTAAAGCTGGGGGGAGACACATGTTAAGTCTCCCGTTAAGAATAAGTCGAGGTCCTTGGCCAGGAAAGGCAAGAAACACCAAGATATTCTGGTGCTGGAGAAGGAGTTGCAGGAAACTGATGAAGTGATGGTGGAGGCTTCACCTGTTACGGAGGAGAATGTTGCTGTTGTGGCGAGCCATGTTTAGTCCGGAGCTGTTCTTGGAGAAATTGGTAAATATGGCTAGGAACTCTTCTCGATTATACACTACTTCCACCGATGACTTGCTGAGGATGGCTCTTGGCCACGAGCTTAAAGGGCTTCTCCTTAATTATGCCCTGGCTGTTCGCCAAAGGTCAGAAGTTGCTTCTTCCCAAGAAAAAGTGGCCCCTGCTGACAAAGGCCTGGCTTCCCTTGAGAAGGATCTCGATGCTGCTAAGAACAAGTTGAAGGGCGAGGTGAAAGCCTTGAAGAAAAGTTCCGAAGAGGATATTAGCAAACTGGCTAAGGCCCACGAGGAGGAGTTGGCGAAGGTCAAGAAGGATCGAGAAGCTGCTATGAAGACGATGCAGGTCCTTCAGGAGAGTCTTGATGCCAAAGAGGCACGACTCGCCACTCTTGCTAAAGACAACGAAGCGACCTTGGCTGAGTTGGCCACCTTTAGGCGAGAGAAAGAGAGTTGGGCGTCGGAGAAGGAAAGCTTGAAGGAAGCCATTGAGGCTCAGTATGATGACGACTTCAACTTCGCACTGGACCAGGTGAAGGTTCTCTTCCCTGATATTGATCAAACCCTAAATGGGCAAGGCCGACGCCATGTTAAGGATTGATGACAACAAGCTGGTCCCCTATGCTCCCGTAAAGACGCTCAACGTCGAGGAATCTCCAGTGAAAGAATATTTCCCCCTCCCCTCCTAACTCTTGTAATGTTTTTATTTTTGTTATAAGTGTTTTGATGATCGCCCCTGTGTGGGCTTGATAAATCTGTAATGACAATATTTTGTGCCCTTCTGAGGCTTTTAATTACGTTTGTGCTTATTTCTTTTGTCTCGTCTTAATTTGGAATTGATAGTTGTAGCTTCTCTTTTTCAATGCTTGTATGTTCTTCCCTCATAGATTTGTTAAACGGGCGAGACTTAGGTGACGTCGAGCCCTCTTAATTCGCGTGAATTCCAATGAGTCATATCACTTTACCCAGTCAAACTTTTCTTCTGATGACTCGGCCTGGATTTTCGCACTTGCCGAAAAACTGATCAATCCTATTAATGTGGTGGTTGTAACTGCCCTTGTTTTTATTGCGGGTTGCGGTTATTCATGCTAGGTTTTTCCTCATACTTTTAAGGAAAATGCTAGGTTGTACCACAATCTTGTGTTGTCAATATTGCACAACATATTGTATTGCAACATTTTTTTATTTTTATTTGACTAAAAGTCATTGATTTTGTGTTTGAGAGGTTTTTTATGGGAAATCTGCAAGTCCTTCTCACCATGGATTTGTGGAACGGTGGATATCCTTTCAATTTGCATCACTACGGGCCAAATTATTGCCACCTCAGTGTCTTGGATGATACTAATATTTCTTTCGATATGTATGTATATATAGTACACGAATAACAAAGTCAATTGATAAGCTACCAAAAAGTTCATTAACAAATCAAATTAAGTACTATTTGAACATGTTGTGCAATGATCGTGCAATAGTCTCTCATACCATATAGCAGTACTCTACTTTTAAATATCAATGTCTAATGATTTTTTATAGAACAAATCTAGTGTTAGCACAACAAAAAAACCAAACTATTTTCCCTAACACATTAAATAACCAAACTTTTATTCTATAAAAAAGATAAAGATCAGCTTTAGACTTTTTACTTTAGCGATTCAATCCTCCTAATATGAGACATGTTCTTTAGGCACTAACAAACATTAAATGTGAGCGACCCTTTCGGTAAATTCAAATATTGATTTGTCAATGTTACGAGAGTCTAATTCATTAAGAGACAAATTTTACTTTATAAATGAGATCCACTTTTACCACGCTATTCATTTTCTTGCGCGCTCTATAAATTTATCAAAATACTCCTATCTGCTACTTAGGTTGTAGATATATTCTAAAACACCCTACCATTATAACATCCATTACTTATGTAGTGAACGCAGTGGCGTCTCCAGGAACCTGTAGTAGGGGGTTCAGACTATTTTAGAAAAATTTTGCTTTAAAATATTTTTATATTCTAGTTAGCAATTGTTTTTCTAAATGAGAAAATTTTATTGAAAACGGCTTTAAATTACTAAATAGTTTACAAAAAAATAGAAAATATTTTTTTAAAAAAATTATCCTAAGGTTAATATTTATAATTTCATACTATATAAAACATAAAACATCATAAGTCAATACATAAAAATTAGACTCGATAAGAATTGGTTCGATTAGAAACTAGACTTGAGTTTGACATAAACTCTTTTTTCAGCTCGAGTTCGACTCGTTTATAGTTTGCGAGCAGTTCGGTTCAGCTCATTAGGTTCAATTCATTTTCAACTTGAAACTAAAATCAAGAATTCGATATGATTTTTTTTCATTATATTTATTCTCCATTTTAAATTATATAAATTTTAAATTATTTTTGAAGTGTTATTTAAAAATATATTTTTAAGTGTTATATATATATATATATATATATATATATATATATATATAATCAAGTCAGTTCGTGAACCAAACAAGTCGAACTATATATAGCTCAAATTCAATTCATCTAATTAATCAACTTAATATTTAGCTTAAGTTCGATTCATTTGGTTCATGTACCAAGTTCAAAACCAAACAAGCCGAACTATATATAGTTCGAGTTCAACTGGTTTAATTAACAAACTTAATATTTAGCTTAAGTTCGACTCATTAGGTTCTTTAACCAAGTTCAAAACCAAACAAATCGAACTATATAGCTCAAGTTCAACTCGTTTAATTAACTAACTTAATATTTAGCTTAAGTCCGACTCATTTAGTTCATGAACCAAGTTCAAAACCAAACAAGCCGAACTATATATAGCTCAAGTTCAGCTCATTTAATTAACGAACTTAATATTTAGCTTAAGTTTGACTCATTTAGTTCATGAACCAAGCAAGTTAAACGAATTAATTGTCAAATCGATCTCAAACTTTATTCGACTTGTTTAGATTCATTGTCAGGCCTAGTAAAGAGAGAATAAAATTTGAAAATAAACAAGTTAAAATTGTTTTGAGTTTAATTGGGTCAGTGGTTCAATATAGAAAAATGAGGGGGTTCAAAATATAAATCATATAGGATTATATGTGTATTATTTTTAAGTCCAGGGAGTTCAGTTGAACCCCCTGGACTCTATGTGGCGACGCCACTAAGTGAACGACATTTTTCAAAAATTCTATTTTTATAACGTCCACTACTTAAGTAGCGGAATGGTAAATGGAAAAGACATAAGGTGTCTAAATAACTAAGGTGACAAAATAAATCTCCATTTAAATCAAACTGAATATAGAGATTACATAAATATTAGGGATCCAAAACCAAGTAGTGATCCAAGATCGATCATATGCACTTAACCTTCACTGTTGATTGAGATTTCCTAATGAGTCTCATATGTAGACAATCATTCTGAATGTTGCGTATATCTTTACAACTTGATCTTTCTTGAAAACAAGCATTCTGTTTGTTGCGTATAGCTTTACAAGCTCGGAGCACCTTGGCTTTTTAATAGGAACTCTTGTCATGCTTAACATAAACAATGCACGTAGTATTAATCAAAATGTTAAAAAGTTGCTTACCAAATACTAACAATGATATTAAAAAGTTCATAGCTCTTATGGGAACATTTCACTTTATATAAATATACTCTATAGATTTAATTTCCTGTGGTTTTCAACCAATTTTGTGCTTCAAGATAATTACATGAGGTAAGGGTCAGGGGCATATCTCCAACTTTTTGGAGACTCCGTGGAATTATTAAATATATGCCCTAATAAAAGAAAAAATACAACAAAATTCAAAAGATGATCTCTATCACAGCCTCTTCGTTTGATAAATTATAGTATAACAATTAATTATAAAGCGTATAAAAAATTTATTTACAATAGAACAATCTTTTTTAGGACATTTTGTAACTAATAAATTCCTCATTTTAGAATAAAGAAAATCTCAAATATTTAGACTCCGTAATCTCTCATTTGGAAGCCCACAATCCCTCATTTTATACACCTCATTTATTAATACCACTGCCCTATAATTGTTTTTAGGCCCTCGTTTTTATGATGCCCTATGTCATAACTCATGTGACACATGCATAAAAGACGCGTCTAATAAGGGCTATAGCTTGTTTCCAATATTCAGAAGCTTTATCAAACCAAAATTCTGCAATTTCAGAGCTTAAAAGAAATTCAACTTTTGGCATTTCAATTTATAATGTATATATAATAGAACATTATATTGCCTGTAAATCTAATTCAACAAATAAATATCGATATTATTAGAGTGACACTTTCATATTCAAATTTGAACTCAAATTTTTGTAGTTACGTACATGTGCAAGTTTTTGATGATTGTCTACAGATAAAAAAATATAACATTACATTAACCGCTGAAAGGGGCGGAGCCCTTTGTGCACCGAGCAGGGCCATGGCCCGCCCCAACTTTTTTTTTTCTTCCATTTTTTATAGGAAAATTATGTTATATATACATGTAACCATAATTTTTAAACATAGGATTGTACGTTGCCAAGTGGTAATGTAGTGCTTCCACTAGCTAAGAGGTCTCTAGTGCAAGTCCTCTTGGTTGCAAAATAAACTTTTTATTGAATTTTTCCAATAGATATGTTATGTTGCCCTTACAAACAATAGTAAAAAATTAAGAAAAATTATAATAAGTCAAATTATTATTTTCTTTAAAGGAAAGTTCAATATATACATATAAAGTATTAGATAAATCAAATTGTATCGTTGACGATGTTTTAAAAGTTTTCTCCAAATCAATGTTTTGGTAATTTGGAGACTAAGTTTATCAAAATTACAACATTATAGTATTTATAATTTTTCGAGTTTCACTTGATTTTGAATAAAAGTATAAGTAGAAAGTGTTAATTTTCTTGAATTCTTTTTCATTTAATATGTTATTAAGATTTGTAAAAATTAATAATTTACATATGTTTAGCGCATTAATTTTTTTTAGCACAGTTACGACCAAGGTTTTAAATCAAGGTCCGTTACCGAGAAAAAGGCCGCGACAAAAAGGTTTTCGAGCCTACCGTTACCGTTTTTTACCGTTTTTATGTGGTGAAAAGAAATCACGCCAAAACACCGATACGGCCGCGACGAAACACCGATACAGCCGCAACAAAACGCAATACAGCTGCGACAAAATGCTAATAGATAGAGACTTTCATTTTTTTCCAATAGAAATGAATAAAAGTCACATTTTTAGTACAAATATGAACATAAATTATAAAGTGTTATTTCTTTTAACTTTTTCCTAGTTCAAAACTTTACATTTATCTCAAATTTAAGTTGTTATACATATATTATAGTATAAATAATTTTAATAAAATTTGTGCGATATTGTGATTAATTCACAGCGCGACGACCGTAATACGTAACGCAACGGCCGTAACAGCCGAAATCGCAAAATCCTTAACGCGACCGCGACGATGACCGCGACCGCAATTTAAAACCTTGGTTACGACCCTCCCCAACATTCTCTTCTAGCTCCGCCACTGACCGCTGATATTCTTTTTATTTCTTTAATGGTTAGAGTTTATTACTTTAACCTACTCCAAGTGAATTGGTTTATAGGAGAGCCAAATGCAATGTAATCCGAAAGTAAGAAGATGGAACGCAGAATTTGTAACATCATATCCCACTACACAATAGTAGGATAAAGGAGTTGAGATTCATGCATCCATAATTTTTTTGATTTGGAGAGTACTTTCTTTCCACTCTCATCCTCATAGTTCTTGCGGGAACTCGGGAACATCCAAGAGTATCAATTTATTTATTTTTATTTTTCGATTAAAGTCAAACAATTAATATTTAATCATAAAATAACTAAATTCATACATTATTGTAAGTCTTGTGACAACAAAAAATAAATATAATATATATACAATTACAAAATATAAACATAAGTTGTTTTAATTTTTTTTTTTATATATATATATAGGGGAGGGATCAAATTACACCGGTGTAACATTTGAGTAATGTTACACCGCTTAATAACGCTTTAACGAATTCAAATTTTACAAAATTCATCGTTGGATTGAAAGTTTATATCATATAGATCATTTATATATGTTGAGTTTTACAAAAATCTAAAATCCTTTGACATGTTTTTGAAACACATGAAGATTAACGGTATTCAATAAAAACGCATAAACCGTTAATCTTGATGTGTCTCAATAACATATCAAATGATTTTAGATTTATATATATATATATATATATATATATATATATATATATATATATATATATATATATATATAAAGTATGCAAATATACATATATAAAATTTATTTTAATAAAGTGTAAGAGATCTTTGTTATCCCCAAACCCCTCTCATCTCCAAACCCCTCTCGGAGGAAATCTCCCATAACCGAAATCCAAATAGGAAACGTCTCCACAAATATCTCCATTTGCAAATAAAGATCGGTATTCCTACTTAAGAGTGAAATTAAATACTAACATTTAAACAAACGCCTCAATAGGATTCTATAATTAAAAACGAAGGCAATAGTTTATTACTATTACCAATTTTCTTAAATTTTGTTATTTAGTCAACGCAATTTTATATTTAAAGATATTAGTAATATTAATTAGATTTTTTAATATTATTTCATATCTAGTATTACTTTTTTTGTTTACATTATATTCATTATTAATTCAATAGTTAATTTTTTATTTTAAAAAAAAATGTTAATTTTTCAAACACTACATATATAAAATCAACTATCTTGTGCTTTAAGGCTTAAGCTATCGGTTACCTTGTGTGATGTCCACGTTCTAGAACATTCATAGAAAAAAAAAAAAAAAAAGAGTAAATATTAGTAAAGTTTTTGAATTGGAAAATGCACATTATTACTTGGTGAAGAGGTTAATAAATGTGGAATAAATGTCGTCATGAAGAAAAATGAAAAATGTTTTGAACTTGGGTGACAAGTAAGAAATCGATGATTATAAATACCAAACTAACCTCACTGTACGTACACTACCAATACCATATCAAAATCAAAACCGTGATGTGATGCGATTCTAACTCAACTCACTCACACACACACACATTGTGTCTCTTTTCATTTTTCATGACACGCTCGTGGTGACTCACTGATTCAAATCTGAAATAACTTCCGATTCCCACAATGCCGCTTCATTTCTCAACTCTCTTCTTCCACCGTCTTCCTACCTGAGTTTCTTCGTTTTTCTTTCACTCTCTGTAAGCATTTTCTGTTACTAGATTCATTTTATGGATTCTCGTTTATGATCGTAGCTTGTTTTATGGATTCTCATTTCAAATTTTGAAAATGATTATTTAGAATTCATGCTATAAATTATTATTATATTCATGTTCCTTTTTTCCGTGTTTGGATAATTCCTTTTGATTCTACATGCAATTTCTGTGTTTACCTGGACTTGATTTTTCTTCATAGATATGAAATTAACTTAATCGGATTGAATATTTCCTAATCCATGTCAAATTAAACGTGACATTTTACATTTTAGTGGTGATCATCTTGTTTAAAGACTAAATAGGCATTTTAGTACTCCAAAGCACGAATACTCCTCAGATTATTAGGCGTGTTCCGATTTCAAGCATGTCATTTTCTCAAATTATAATCAGTGTTGATGTGTCAGTGTTTGATGTGTGTGTGTGTTTGTCTTTGTGTTGTGTCTGGTGTCCGTGTTTGCGTACGTGCTTCAGTTTTAGTATCTTACTATCAAGTTGTTGAATATATTTATCCTCTTTCATTTCTTTCATTGAATTTCAAATTATCTTCTAATGTATATGTTTATTTTTTTCTGTAGGGTAACTGGACTCCGGCTTGCAAGCAATTTCTGGTTACTAAATTTTGTGGTAGCACTAAACACTGCCGCGATGTAAGAATATCTAGTATTATCAATATCAATTCAAGGAGACATTTGATTTTTTTTAAACAAAGGAGACATTTGATTTGATCAGCGGATCTTCATTTCTCTAGAAGTTTCATTTTCCAGAAGTCTTGGTTTGATTCTGAACCTTGATTTTTGGAATGAAACTGTATTACATATTTTAGGTTTATCTTGTTTACTGCTTAGGTTCAGACATGAGTTACTTTTGCAGTGAGAGTGAAAGTCGGTCAAAGTAAAAACATAGAGGGGGGAAATTAGTTGAGGGTACTGATTTTGTGATGGAAATGTTTTGATTTTAGTATTGATGGTAGGGTTCATAGCTTGTTTATTTTTGAGCCAGCAAGATTTTGAACCTGTAAATTGAGAATGGCTTGTTTGACACTTGGTCCGATGCATGAACACGGTGAATTTACCAGTTGTTTTAGTCCTCATATGAGGGACTCTATTTTGATTTACCTAACTGTCGGTGGATCTGTGATCCCCATGCATATTATGGAGACGGATTCTATTGCTTCGGTGAAGCTGAGAATTCAAACCTTCAAAGGATTTTTTGTACAGAAACGGAAACTGGTTTTTGAAGGGAATGAACTGGCTCATAACAAATCTTGTTTCCGAGATTACGGTGTTGCTGATGGAAATGTGTTGCACCTAATGCTAAGGCTTTCTGATCTTAAAGCTATTACTGTTAGGACTTTATGTGGTCACGAATTTGGGTTTTATGTCGAGAAGACTAGGAATGTGGGTTATGTGAAGCAGCAGATTGCATGGAAAGGGCAAGGGATCTTTGATCTTGAAGATCAAGAATTGGTATGGGAGGGTGAGGTGCTTGAAGATCAGAGACTTATTGAGGACATCGGTAAGGACAATGATGTTGTGATTCATTTGTTGGTCAGGATATCAGATACCAAGGTAAGAACTAAACCAGTTGAGAAGGATTTGGAATTATCAATTGAGGCATCATTCACACATGATATGGTGCCAAATTTAGCTGCAGACCAGTTAAGGCCAGTGAAAAGGAGCCTTTTGACTAGAGAATTTCTTTTGGAACCAATTTTTAAGAATTACAATATCAAAATTCCACCAGTGATCCAGGAACTAATTAAGGTTACATTAGAGGGGTTAGAGAAAGGCCGCAAACCAATTCGATCTTCAGAGGGATCAGGAGGAGCTTATCTCATGCAAGATTCTTCTGGCTTAAAGTATGTTTCAGTTTTCAAGCCTACTGATGAGGAGCCTATGGCAATTAATAATCCTCGGGGGTTACCTATCTCTGTCGACGGTGAAGGGTTAAAGAAAGGCACTCGAGTAGGGCAAGGTGCGTTGAGAGAAGTTGCAGCTTACATTTTAGACCATCCTAGGAAAGGACGCCGAACAAATAATAACAATGAGGAGCAGGGATTTGCTGGAGTTCCGCCTACTGTTATGGTCAAATGCATGAGTGAAGCGTTCCATCATCCTGAGGGTTATAAGAATGTTTCAAGTGATGTTAAAATAGGATCGCTTCAGATGTTTATGAGGAACATTGGAAGCTGTGAAGACATGGGCCCTAGTGCATTTCCGGTGGAAGAGGTACACAAGATCTCTGTTCTGGATATGAGGTTGGTAAACGCAGATAGACATGCTGGGAACATTTTGGTTGCCAAGGATGGCGAAGGTGGTCCAACTCTCCTTATTCCAATTGACCATGGCTATTGTCTACCAAAGAGCGTAAGTCTTCTAAAACGATATGTGAACCGGTTTCTTTTATTTATTCCATTTGTGATTGTAGTTTAAACTGATGTTATTTTGGGCAACTTGGCCGTGTCTTTCTTGGATCAACTTCTCATGGTTATCCCCTAGCTAAGATATTTGATAAAATGCAGCAAAATTGTGGATGCAGTTCTCTGTTTTATTGCTGCCACTATTCTCATTTTTATTTGCTTAACAAGTTCGTGTCACATTTAGATGAGAATAGTTTTTTTCTCAAATTGCCATAGGCTAGACTGGACAAACTGTTGGGTTTTGAATCTTCTTTTGTTTATAATTTTGATATTGATTACTTTTGCATAATGAATTTTTATTATTACTCATGATCCCTGCTGATTGCTGAACCTCTCTGATACCTTTATAGCAAAAACATTGCAATCATTTCCACCAATGCTTGTCATTCTTACTTCAGAGCCCTTTGAATTGAATACTCTCGACTTGACTTCTATCATTTTTGCATTTTTCTCTATACCCTTTGTTGAATTTTTCCCAGTCCTTCCTGATAATATGTACAAATATCTGTATATGATTGAATTATGTTGGTCTATCATATATTTAAGCCACTTTATAAATGCTTTTCCATGTTAGGATATAATTAATCTGTGTGCTACTGTTGTAACATGGATGACAGAATAGTCAATATTAACTCTTTGTTTGTTGTTGCTATTCTTAAAGAAGTTAAATTTTTAAATTCGTAAAGGCTATTTCTTTCCCCCTTTTGCAGTTTGAAGACTGCACTTTTGACTGGTTATACTGGCCACAAGCTAAAGAACCTTACTCCCCAGATACCATTGAGTACATAAAATCGCTAAATGCAGAGGAAGATATTAATCTTTTGAAGTCTCATGGATGGGAACTTCCTCCTGAATGTGCCCGCATCTTACGTATATCAACAATGCTTCTTCAGAAAGGTGCAGAGAAAGGGCTCACTCCTTTCACCATTGGAAGCATCATGTGTAGAGAAACGTTAAACAAAAATTCTGCCATTGAGCAGATTGTTCAGAAAGCGGAGGAAGCTGCACTTCCTGGAACAAGCGAAGCTGCATTCCTTGATCTTGTTTCAGCGATCATGGATAATCATTTAGAAGAGTTATTCACATGACTGAATTTTAACAAACATGCTACATTTAATAAGATATTGTTGTAAAGTGATGATGCTTCATTTGCCTTCAGCATAGATCCTACAATCTACTATAATGGATCGTTGTTAAAGTTCTTGCAACCACAATCAAGAATTTGATGCTTGTGTTGCTATGTAGACTTTTGTGTTTTTTATACTACATATCTGGTTGTATGGAATGGAACTATATTTGTATATTGACCAGGAATGATTATTGAATTTCTGTGCACTATCATTCAACTGATTTGTGCTTCTTGAACCAATATTAAATATTGATAATAAATGTTGTACTTCCAATATAAATAAAATTTTCCACTCCATCTTCTGTGCATGTTGTTTTTCCCTTAATATGTTGAAGTTAAGTGAATGATACTGGTTGAGAGATCTTATGGAAGGAATGAGAACAAGAGGAATATAATTATTTGTTTGTAGACTTTAGAGTTGGACTTGAATTGGATAAAAGTTTTAAATAAATATTCTCGATTAATGGTGAAAATGAGAGAAGAAAACTTGGTGAAAATGTGAGAAGAAAATGTATAGCTTTAAATAAATTTCTCAATTTTTGGTTTTTTTTTTGGCAGTTTTGCGATTGATTTGAAATACACAATTGTGTATTTCAGAGGCGGTGAGAACATTGTTATTATTTTGGAAGTTTTCCAAATTTGTGGCTTTCCTTTATTCACTACACTCATCCACTGACGTTTTATTTGGATTGATGGAATATAATGGAATGGGGCGGAGTGAAATGGAATATAATAAGATTTCATTGTTTGGATTTCAAAAATAATAATGGAATGGAACGGAGCGGAGCGGAATGAAATATGATGGAATAAATTTCATCTCATATCACCACTTACCATTAATTTTGTTCATATCTTTTTAAAATATCCAAACAATTGATTGAAATATTTATTCCATTCCGTTTCATCTCATTCCATCCCACTCTATTATGTTCTGCTTCATTCCATTATATTCCATCAATACAAACAGAGCTTAAGGCTATGTTTGAGAGTTTTGAGGGGAAGGGAAAGGAAAGGTTAAGGAGGGGAAGGGAAGGAAAGGAAAGGGAGAAAGCAGAGAAATCATTCCCCTTGTTTGAGAGTTAAAAAACAAACAAGGAAGGAGATAGATGACTTATATGATAATTTTACTATTTTGCACTTTTTATCTTAAAATCAATACATTGTGTTCTACTATTTTGCCATTTTTGGGAAAAAAGTTTCGATTTAAGATAAAAAATAATTTTGAAACAAAAGTTTACGATATTTTTTGGGAAAAAAGATCCAATATTTTATTTGACAAAAAAATCCCCAATTTTTCCAGAAAAAAGTTTCCGATTTTATTTTGGGAAAAAAGTTCCCGATTTTTTGCCGGGAAAAAAAGTTCCTGATTTTTCCTGGAAAAAGTTTATGATTTTACCGGAAAAAGGTTTCCAATTTTTTCCAGAAAAAAAGTTCTCGATTTTTCCCAAAAAAAGTTTCCAATTTTTTGCCGGGAAAAAGTTCCCGATTTTCCGAAAAAAAGATTCCGATTTTTTCCCGAATAAAAAGTTCTCAATTTTTTCGAAAAAAAGTTCCCGATTTTTTCCTGAAAAAAGTTTCAGTTTTTTGCCGGGAAAAAAATTTCCCGGTTTTTCTGGAAAAAAGATTACGATTTTTCCGGAAAAAAAGTTCTCGATTTATCCGGAAAAAAAGTTCCCGATTTTTTGTTGCGAAAAAAAGTTCCCGATTTTTTCCTGAAAAAAGTTTCAGTTTTTTGCAGGAAAAAAAGTTCCCGATTTTTCCGGAAAAAAAGTTTCCGTTTTTTTTCCGAAAAAAAGTTCCCGATTTTTCCGGAAAAAAGTTCCCGATTTATCCAAAATAATAGTTTCCTATTTTTTGCCGGGAAAAAAAGTTACCGATTTTTCCGGAAAAAAAGTTTCCGATTTTTTCTGGAAAAAAAGTTCTCGATTTTTTCGGGAAAAAAGTTCTTTATTTTTCCGAAAAAAAATTCCCGATTTTTTCCCGAAAAATGTTTCCGAATTTTTGCCGGGAAAAAAAGTTCCTGATTTTTCCGGAAAGAAGTTTCTCGCTTTTTTCCGGAAAAAAGTTTTTGATCTTTTGAAATGAAATTAGACGAGGGTTAAAATTGGAATTTTGAACTATTATGAGCAGTGTTTTAAAAACCGGACCGGCCGGTCGAACCGGTTGAACCGGGAATCGGAAGATAACCGATCCGATCTGGTAGTTGGATCGGACATGCTACTGAACCGGTGAAACCGGCGTGAATCGGGGAAAACCGGTTCATCGACAGTTTTTTAAACCGGCCGGTTTAAATGCACACTTGGATTTTTTATATTTTTTTTGAAGAAAAGCCTTAATTTTTTTTTTTGGTAAACGTGCGTGTTTTTTTCTTTTACATAAATGCTTTTTTTGAATGTAGATTTTAAATGTTCAAAAATATTAAAAAGTTGTCATGATTGAACTGGTGTCCTCTCCATATATAAGCGTTGAGCATACAACCACTATGCCAAGCTGGCCATTTATGAATATTTTTATTTTGTATTCTATATATTGCATATATTCTTGTATTACTATCAAAACAAACTTTCTCACCAATTTCATTTCTTTCCTAAACAAATTTGATTTATTTATTTATTGTTTATCTAATATTGATTTAATTGTTCATCTCTCCTTACCAAAAAAAATTGTTCATCTCTCATTTTTATTTATATAATAACCAATGCTTATGTGGTAAAAAAATTAATGATTCTAATTTATTATATTTGCAATAAAAATACATATGCTATAATTATTTTAAAAAAATAAATAGATGCCTAATCACTAATTTAATCCAATTTAGTACAAATAATTTTTTTTATATAGACCGAATCATACGGTCGAGTTATCTGATTTAATCTGGTTTAGTCATGCGGTTCGACCAGTGACCCAGTGATTCGACTAATGAACCAGTGAACCAGCACCTCACCGGTTCGATGACCGGTCCGGTTTTTAAAACACTGATTGTGAGTGTAAAATAGTCAATTTATATAGTTAACCCTCCAAAACCCCCAAATTTGGGCGAACTTTAAAATTGGATAAAATAAGTTCTACAAAACCCGCAAAAACTTTTCCTTATTTTTTTAAAACTCCCAAACAAGGGTTTACCTCTTCCCAAGTCTTTCCTTCCCCTCTCTTCCCCTCCAAAACCCAATTCCCAAACATAGCCTAAAGAAATTTAAAAAAATTAGGAAACAGAATTTTAAGGTTTGGGATCCACATTTTACCCTCTCCAGTGCGTATATTTAGGGGTGTTCGCGGTGCGGTTTGGTTCGATTTTGAATATAAAAGTCATCCTAACCGCGAGATAAAATGGTATGCGGTTCGGTTTGGTTCGGCTGATTTTTAAAAAATCATCCAAACCAAACCAAACCAATGCGGTTAGGTTTGGTTCGGTTTCCGCGGTTTATTACGATAGAAAAAATATGACAATATTACCAACATGTTACAAAATAAACATCGGAAATTTTAATTTATTTTATTGTTTACATGATATAATATGCATATATATAAATTGCACACATAATAACTTATTTTTAATACTAATAGTATAATTTTGAATCACGTGAAATTATATGTTTTAACAACTTACATTTTTATGGACTCAATTTGGGTTTGGCTTGCTAAGTTTGACTAGGTAATAAGTTGATTACTAATAGTTGATATAATTAAATTAACTTTTGCGGTTTGGTTTCGTTCGGTTTTCTAAAATGAAAACCGCAAACCATGCGGTTTAGAAGAAAAATGATCCGTGCGGTTTAAATTAAATGCGGTTTTTAGTTTGAATTGGTTCGGTTTGCGGTTTTACTTTTGGAGTGGTTCTAATACGATCTCCCCTACATGTATTGCACCGGAGGCCGGCGTCTATAAATCTTTTGGAATTGCAATATTGTCCCTTCAATTCTTTGTCCCAAAAACAAAAATAGATATATGGCTAATTATGCGGCTCAAAATTGCTACACTAATGGTACGTTATCACAGTTCTCTCTTATATCATTTTTTTCTACTGTAAATTGGTTTAGGTTAAGCATAAAGTACTTGAGCAATTTATATCTCTTACTTATGAGACAGGCTATACTCCAACTCATTCTTATACTGACTTAAGTATTAAAATACTTGGAAAGTTTTAAGTATCATCCCACCTCCATGACCTCATAATATTTTCCAACTCTTTCACGATTTTGACTCTCTTCTCAATACTCTGCTGGATCACCTATATATCTTTTTGAAAGAAAATACTCATTTCTTTCATTCTTTCTTTCTTTCCTCCTTTCCTACAAAAAGAAACATATTTCTTTCAAAAATTAAGATCGATTGTCTATTTCTTTTGAAAATTTAGATCATTTATTTTTCTCATATGGCTGTAAGGTTTTAAATCAAGATCCGTGGCTGCGAAAAAGGCCGCGACATAAAGGTTTTAGTGTTCAGTGTTACCATTTTTCACCGTTTTTATATGGTGAAAAAAAATCACACCGAAACGCCGGTATGGCCGCGACAAAACACCGTTATAGCCGCAACGAAACACAATACGACCGCGACAAAATGCTAATAGATAGAGATTTCCATTTTTTTCCAATAAAAATCAATTTTTTAGTACAAATATGAACATGTTGTGAAATCAATCTAAACAATAGCAATAATAATATATATAGTGAGAAGAATAGAAGAGAGAAGAATAGAAAAGAGAAGAATAGAATCAGTCTTATTCCAGTAAGTGAGCACATATTACATGAGTCATAGGTTATATTTATAGGCAAGTGTAATGGGCCAATAACATGGACCATAAACCTATGTGGACATTCACTAATATTCATAACACTCCCCCTTGAATGTCCATCGAGGATATGCCTCATTAAAACCTTACTAGAAAAAAACCAAGTGGGAAAAAATTCTAGTGAAGGAAAAAGAGTACATTCCTTTTACAATATATTTATTTCTCCCCCTCAACTAGACAATTGTCTCTGCGACGACGAAGACCAATCTTTTGTACTAGTTTCTCGAAAATTCTGCCCGGGAGTGATTTTGTAAAGAGATCTGCAAGATTATCACATGAACGAATTTGTTGAATGCTGATTTCACCATTCTTCTGGAGATCATGGGTGAAAAAGAATTTTGGAGAAATATGTTTTGTTCTGTCTCCTTTAATGTACCCCTCCTTTAACTGAGCAATGCATGCAGTATTGTCTTCATTAATGATTGTTGTCTGCATTTTTTCGGAAGATAAACTACAATTCTTTTGTATGTGTTGAATCATGGACCTCAACCATACACATTCTCTACTTGCCTCGTGTAGTGCTAGAAGTTCCGCATGATTTGATGATGTTGCTGTTATGGTCTGTTTGACAGATCTCCATGAGATGGCTGTATCTCCACTTGTGAACAAGTAACCTGTTTGTGATCTTCCTTTATGAGGATCTGACAAATAACCTGCATCTGCATAACCTATTAATTCTAGTTTGGGTACTTTAGGATAAAATAATCCCATATCCGTTGTACCTCTAAGGTAACGAAGTATATGTTTAACTCCGTTCCAATGTCTTCGAGTGGGTGAAGAACTATACCTTGATAATAGATTGACAGAAAATGCTATATCAGGACGTGTATAATTAGCAAGGTACAATAGTGCTCCTATTGCACTAAGGTATGGTACTTCAGGACCAAGTAGTTCTTCATCCTTTTCTTTAGGTTTGAAAGGGTCTTTCTCCACATCCAGTGATCTAACAACCATTGGAGTAGATAACGGATGGGATTTGTCCATGTAAAAGCGTTTTAACAGTGTTGCTATATAAGTTTCTTGATGCACAAAAATTCCATTTTTCACATGTTCAATTTGTAATCCGAGACAAAATTTTGTCTTTCCCAAGTCTTTCATCTCAAACTCTTTCTTTAAGCAATTTATGGCTTTTGGAAGCTCTTCAGGAGTTCCGATAATATTTATGTCATCAACATATACAACAATTATAGCAAATTCACTTCCCGATCTTTTTATAAAAATACATGGACAAATGGAGTCATTTTTATACCCCTCTTTCAGCAAATATTCACTGAGGCGATTATACCACATGCGTCCAGACTGTTTTAGTCCATAGAGAGACTTATTCAATTTGATGGAGTAGCCTTCTCGAGACTCTAAACTGTTGGCATTAAATCCTTCTGGGAGTTTCATGTAAATGTCACTATCAAGTGAGCCATACAGATATGCTGTAACAACATCCATCATGTGCATGTTTAGCCCTTCATGTGCTATAAAGCTAATTAAGTATCTAAAAGTAGTTGCATCAACTACAGGTGAATATGTCTCATCATAATCGACGCCGGGTCTTTGCGAAAATCCTTGAGCAACGAGTCTTGCTTTATATCTCACAATTTCACCATTTTCATTCCTTTTTCGCACAAATACCCATTTATATCCAACTGGTTTCACACCTTCTGGTGTTCGGACGACAGGTCCGAAAACTTGACGCTTATGAAGCGAATTTAATTCTGCCTCAATTGCATCTTTCCATTTTGGCCAATTCTCACTTTGTCGACAATCTTTAATTGACCTTGGTTCATGATCCTCATTATCATTTATAATATCTAGCGCTATTTTATATGCAAAAACATCATCAACGTTGACATTATTTCGAGTCCATTCTATTCCACTAGTGACATAATTCATTGAGATCTCTTTATTTTCTTGAATATCAGGTACCTGGTCAGTTTCTTCTGGAACTGAAATATCAATTATGTCTGAAGACTCATTTAGAGTTTTTATATCCTCATTTGTGCCATCTATCCTTTTAGCTCCTTTTCTTACTCGAGGATTTCTATCTTTGGAACCGACTGGCCGACCACGCTTCAGGCGCGGTTGAGACTCGTTTGCAACAATAGGTTGTCCGACCGGGACATCCAATTTTATCGGAGCATTAACAGCTGGTATATGTGACTTAGTCACACCTTTTGGATCAGTGAATGCATTTGGTAATTGATTTGCCAAACTTTGCAGATGAATTATCTTTTGAACTTCTAGTTCACATTGTTTAGTTCGAGGATCAAAGTGAGATAATGATAATTCATTCCAACTGATCTCTTTTTCTAGCTGTTTATTCTCTCCCCCTAATGTTGGGAAATTTGACTCATCAAAATGACAATCAGCAAATCTTGCTGTAAATAAATCTCCATTTGTTGGCTCAAGGTACTTAATAATAGATGGAGATTCATATCCAACATATATTCCCAATCTTCTATGTGGGCCCATCTTAGTGCGTTGTGGTGGATAAATTGGTACATACACCGCACATCCAAAAATTCTCAGATGGGAAATATTTGGTTCTTGACCAAAAACCAATTTTAAAGGGGAAGAGTTATTATAACTTGTTGGCCTGATGCGAATTAATGATGCCGCATGCAAAATTGCATGTCCCCAAGCAGAAATTGGAAGTTTGCATCTCATGAGAAGTGGTCTTGCAATTAATTGTATACGTTTGATAAGTGATTCTGCAAGTCCATTTTGTGTATGAACATGTGCTGCAGGATGTTCAATGTCAATCCCAATGGACATACAATACTAATTAAATGCTTGAGATGAAAACTCAGCAGCATTATCAAGACGTATTTTCTTGACGGGATAATCAGGGAAGTGAGCTCTTATTCGAATTAGTTGAGCTAACAATCTCGCAAACGCCTGGTTGCGAGTTGACAATAAACAAACATGTGACCACCTAGTTGACGCGTCAATTAGAACCATAAAATATCTAAATGGTCCACATGGTGGGTGTATTGGTCCACAAATATCACCATGTATACGTTCTAAAAAAATTAGAGGTTCACTTCTAATCTTTATTAGTGAATGTCCACATAGGTTTATGGCCCATGTTATTGGCCCATTACACTTGCCTATAAATATAACTTATGACTCATGTAATATGTGCTCACTTACTGGAATAAGACTGATTCTATTCTTCTCTTTTCTATTCTTCTCTCTTCTATTCTTCTCACTATATATATTATTATTGCTATTGTTTAGATAGATTTCACAACACGTTATCAGCACGAAGCTTTAACCGACTAATCATTTAAAAGGTATGTATTTTATCATTTCATTTTTGTTGCGACACTGTTACAATACATATTCATTTTTAATTTCATTTGCATCACTGTAATATAACAACACGTAAGAAAATATAACACAATTGTTACTTCTTATTTTTGTAATTAATTTGTTTCATATATATTCCGGAAGAAATATATTTATGCGTCCTTGAAGGATTGCAAACAATTTTTTATTATATTATATAGTTCCTAAAGAACATATAAATTTAATTTAGAAATTCTCGAAGAATTTGATAATATTAGTTCCGGAAGAACTTAAAAATAATTCTAGTTAGTAGATGTCCAATAAGTTTTGGCCCACATCATTGGCCCAATATATTGTCCTAGATATAGAGCTATGTTACAATGTAAATGAGACTTGTGAATATACAATATAAGAGTTATGTTCTTCTCTTATTCATCACCTTTCTTCTCTATTCCTCTTTATGTTTATTATATAGTTTTATAACAGAACATAAATTATAAAATGTTACATTTTTTAACTTTTTTCTAGTTTCAAACTTTACATTTATCTCAAATTTAAATGGTTATACATATATTATAGTACAAATAATTTTAATAAGATTTGTGCGATATTATGATTAATTCACATCGCGACGACCGTAATCCATAATCCAACAATTTTAACGGCCGAAATCGTGAAATCCTTAACACGACCGTAACCGCGACCGCTATTTAAAACCTTGAATTTATATAATATTCTAGTTTCGTCTTTAAATATAAGTTTTATTTGATTATATTAAAAAATTATCATTCAATTAAAATTTTTAAAATATTTTTATAAAATTAATCAATATATTCAATAACTTTTTAAATATTATATGTACCTTTATATTTAGTGAAGGGACACAGTACTAGTAGTAGTAGTTATCTCTGAAAGTACAATTTATGGGCCACTAATCAAAAGTGTCCCAGGTTGAACCTAAACATGGACATTTTGATGGGAAGATTGGTGATAGGAACTATCATTACGATGGGCACTCCATGTGAGATGTCTATAGACTGTACTGTGATCTAGTTGGTGCCCCGGTTAATTATTTCAACGGAGATTACAATGCATGCTTCAGGGAAGTTTCCACGAAATTGCACTAAAAGGGTCTCATCCAACGCCTAAAATGGAAAACAATAAGAGTTTTGTACTCTCTTTTTTTTTTGTGGAAACTGTTTTGCACTTTTTGTGTAAAGTAAACAAATGATTTTGAAATAACTATATATATATATATATATGATGTCATGGATAGATTTTTTTTATCCCAATGTCCCTCTTATAACACAAAATAATAACTAAAAACAATTGTAAGTGTATCAATTTTTTTTTTTATATTACAAAAACAAAACAATGAATTGGGCACACTGGTCCGATTCAAAGAATAATAATTGGGCACATTGGTCCACTGCAACAACCTTGTTAATAAGTCCAATTAAGCATTCAGAAGGGTGCTGCAAATTACCTATTCTAGTTCAAACTTTTGTCAAAAAAAAAAAAAAGTCTAGTTCAAACTCCAAGCTCCAAGAAGTCAAATAATAGCACACAAGTATTTTCTCTCCGGGAACTTTTGGTTGACAGATTCAAAAATTAACTTCATGAATAGATATTAGTTTATATAATGAAAAAATATTTATTTTCGTATCAAATAATTTAATGACTAAAAACTCATCTCTTAAAATAAATAAGTACAAAGGAGTTTCCGGATTCAAACTCTAACCCTACATATTTAAAATCGGAACAATATATATAAAAACAAGAGGTTTATTATGTTTACGATATTAAAGGGGCATAATATAATAATGCGTATAACATAAACAACAAATGTGGTTTATAAATGACTCTTCTACCTTATACTCTGCTTATAATAAAGGGGCAAAGAGATAGTAGTAAATAGGATCTATTTTTGTTATCCTATCAGTTTTTCGCGCGTTCTACACCTTTTCCATTCGTTATTTAAGTACCAGACATTGTAAGAATAAAAAATTTTGTAAATGTTATTTACTACTTAAGTAACATATATTATGAAAACAAAATTTGGTAGGGTATTTTTAGGATCCGCTAAGTAGCGGAAAAGAAAATTTTAATAATTCGTAGAGTACACGAGAAAATGAATAGGATACGAAAAACAAATCTGCATAGTAAATACTCACACTGTTCTTTTTTAAGTGTTCAAAAACGTCGAATTTAACATTTCTATTTAACTGTCCATTTGGTATTTTAAGGGTACGATTTCTCAATTATATCATTTGTCAATTACTCATATCTTTTTCAATAAAACTAATTAATGCTATATATTTGGAAAACTAAATCTTTTTTTTTTTTTTTTTGGTATATAACATATCAAATTTTGTTTTTTGTATGCATCATATATTAAATTTATTGGAAAGAGAAAGTGTGTGAAAAAAATAAAATTTTATCGGTGAATTAAAATTATGGTATAATAAAAAAATAAAATGAAAAAATTAACTTTCTTAATTTGTTGTTACCGTTCAAAATGGACATTAAAAGAAAAGGAGGAGGAAGTAGTACTTAGCTGGTGATTCACAGTCAATACCCGTACCTATAAGTTACAGTACAGCATACTTAATTTCTGTCGGTGGACAAATATGCAACTTGCAAATTCGCTTTTAGACTTTGTTAATAACAACACATAAGACTTGTGAATAAAAAAAATAGAAACTAAAGGTCAAGAGCTATATATCTCATTTTTTGAATCAAACACTGTTTACAACTTATATTTCTCATATTATCATTGTGAAAAATAAGCATCATGCCTGAAAAATACTATATATATGTAGTTTGGTACAATTACCAAATAAACTATGTACTATAAAATACAGGGCAAATCAAATCAAATTAGCACTGTTTTTTTTTTTAACAATTAAATAGTAATAGTAAAGATTGAAAAGTTCCATCTATCTACTATACTTGCAGCAGAATAAACTTCAAGTGGATAGGCCAGCTACGAATGCAACCCCAGTAGACGGTATCCAAGTTGATCCCGATATAAATTGGGCCACCGTGAATCTATTCGCTTCCACGGTGGATGTAATAACACGATACCCGGGCCATTGGACTCTTTGTCCAATAGCTCCACCCGGACCATAATTCATGTACTCACCATAATACAAAGTGTCTAGAGCAAAAGTTGTATTCCACTCTAACCATCCACGTGGATGCAAATGATCACCCATGTACGATAACATGTACACTGTTCTAGAGTATAATTTCCACGGACGACCTAGATACGTCGGATAGCTACCCTTGGATGCTTGTAGATCTGACGTGGCAAGGATCCGACAATTGTGGATGGATATACCCGTGTTTTGATTTGGGTCTTTTCTGTTTTGGGCTGTGATAGTGTTTTTTTGCTGCGGCATGGGCTTGCGTGCATAGAGACTACAGTTTTGAAAAACAACTGCAGCATTGCCAAATATAAAGTCCACGGTACCATAAATATCACATTCGCGGTAGAATTGACGGTTTGAGTGTGCATACATTGTGTCTTGGTATCCTATGATGTTGCAACGGTACACCACCGCATGGTCCGATCCGACACGGAGAGCCACTGCTTGGTGTTTCGCCGGTCCGGCGTAATTCTCAAATGTTACATCTCTTGCAATGAAACCTGGACCACTTGCAGCTGTACAATAATATAAGATTAAGGATTGGTATTGTGGGATTAAATTACTTTTGTATTGTATAAGTGGTTGAAATAGAATTATCGTTAGTGGTCTTGTCTTAGGAATTATGAGAATTCTGTTATTTTAGTGCTGGTGCCGGACAAGAACATGTTACATTGTTTATCAATTTGACACGCAATGCATGACCCACCGACAATAATTCGGTTTTGCTAGTTTTATTTGGTGCCATTAGTTTTTTCCGTTTATCATCTTTTTCAATTGAATTTAGTGCTGATATAATAAAAAAAGTTCACAATATATTTGTCTCATTGGATATAGCCAGATCCAGATTATTATCATTATCCAACTGAAGAAATATGAATTAAAATAAAGGAAATCATGTCGACAGATTTGATTATTTATAAATAACTTAAAATATGTTACAAAAATGATAAAGTCCATGTCTAGCTAGTATCATCACTACTACATGTGTGTGTTGGAATGAGAGTGAACCACTACGATTTTCATGACTTCACTCAAGATACAATGTTATTGTAAAAGTAGTTTAAATTAAAGTATTAAATTATAATGGATGCAAAAAAATAGATGAAGGGGTTGGATATGATGGAAGACTCACTTGGAGGAGTAGACACGGGAGTAAACAGGAATCTTGAAATATGACATTGTGGATTTGGAATAGCAGCCCACGTTCAACTTGTACTAAGTCTATACCTCGTGTCGTGCATGCTTTTTAACCTTAGTTTCGTCATTCGTGATTCTTTTCCTTCATTTTTTTTTAACATAAAAGGCCAAAGTGTACTTTTATAATAAAAAAAATAAATCAATTATCTTTCTATGATAAATTAGTATTTTCTTTTAGATAAGCTTGTTAAATTACGATTTATCTTTCTATAGGATTTAAAGTAAGTTAACTTTTATTCTATTTATCTAATTTTGTCCTATAAATTTAAGTCAGTTGATCCAGACATTATATGAACACTTCTTTTATTCAACTTAAAGTAGAAATTTTTTTTTATGCACTTAAAGTAGAATTTTATACAATAAATTATTTGACAAAGCAAATTATTTAGTTTCAAAACATTTACGTTATTTTAGATTAAGTTTAACCACAACACTTTTTTTTTTTTACAAACACTACACATTTTCATAATTCACTTTTAAATTACTTTTTATATGCACCCCTCTCCTCCCAATTTACACTCATTAAATTTTATCGTATTTTAAAAATACTAAAACATTGCCAATTATCATTTACAACAAATTCAATATGGCAAAGAAAGCGGTAAGGGAAATTACCAAAGGAAGCTGTGTGAAATGTGGTCAAATTTTGCAAAACATTTTTGCCTCCTGTGATCACTGTCTTTCCCTTTCCGTCTCCTATGATCATGACATTAGTTTTCTTCCTTCCTATCTTTAAATTGTCCTCTTCGTACCTGAAATGTATTTTGCATTAATCAAAAAAATGTTACAACTAATTAGTACATTTGTGTAACAAAAGTGTGTTACAGTACCATTACTGTTTTTATTATCTATAATTGCAACATGGTCAGTACACCACCAAACACGCTAGCTTTCATAGTACTATTCTTTCATGTAGCTTTCATGGATTACACTTTCACAATAATCTTTTGTATATAAAGAGGGATAGATCCAAATAAACATTTTTAATATTGTTAAAATCATTTTAATGAAATATTTTAACCGACAGTATCCATATTGTTAAACTAAACACTTTCAAATGAATTTAATATCAAAATTTAACAGTTGTATGTGTAAATTTCAAACAGAGTTTAATTAATTAAGCGCCTTTGGAGTGTAGACGCTCAACCAAACAAACAGGAAGTTAAAGAACCGATAAAATAGGTCATTAATTAATATCAATGTTTAATTAATTAAGCTGATCACATGATTACAGTTATTATTATTGGTAGATGAATGATTAATGAAGTCAACAAGTCAATGACGCAATGACACCGTAATCCATATTCCACCAATGAAAATTCAAAAATTAAATAATCTACCAAACAAAAATGATTAAAAAAAGTGAATGCTAGCGACAAAGAAGAAGAAAACAGATACAGTGAAAAGGACATAGTAGAAAATTATAATTAATTAATTTACCTTCCTTGTTTGATATAGATAATAAACCGTCGGTTACCATACTCAGGTATCTTCTTAAGTGCTTCCTCTATAGTTTTCACCGTTCCGTTACCGTCTTTAGAAACAACCACATCCGCTTGTATCGCCGTCACCGGCAAACTCAACAACCTCCTCTCACGTTTTTTCAACCATACCGGAAACTCATCATCATTATCATCCTCCGGCATTGTCATTAACCGTCTCTTATTCCCTATCGGAACACCGGAGAAATCATCTCCGGCACCGGAAGCAGAGAAAATAGCTAAACAATTACTTACAAGCTCTGACAAATCTTTTATGTTACTCGCCATCTGATCCTTCACGGATCCGGAAACGTCGGAAAAACCGTCAGCACACGTGTCTTGGTTAGTTAACGCGGCGCTGAGCCACGTGAGTACATCGTCGTTTGAGGAAGCTGTAAGAGGCTTAACGGAACCGGAGGAAGATGAAGGTACGACGGAAGTGAGTGAACGAGCAAGTGCATCGACGGAATCGTCTAGAAGTTCGAGACAGTCCATATAAGCGGCGCGGATGCGAGGATTCATGCCGACGGTGGATGAGATAGCGGCGGAGGAATAAAGTGCTTTTGAAATGTGTTGTAGTGTCATGTTGAGTGAAATGTGGATTAAGTCTTTTTCCGATGCAACATCGGATCCAAGAAAATCGAGAAGATAATTTTCACATAGTGATGGAAAACGAGTTTTGCTACATGTTTTTGAAATTGCTTGTGTTGGATTACGTTTTAGAGTTGGATTTTTTGGTTCGGATGTTCGGTAATGGATTCCGGTGAGCATTGCGGCTGAGACGGCGGAGACAACTATTAGTAACACAGCAAGTAGTGAAAGAAAAACGATTTTCTTCTTAGAAGATCTAGGTTTGGATGTGAACATTGTAGGTTCGGAGAGGGAGGGAGACGAGCCTCCAGGCTCGGATAGTCCTAACCTTCCATACTCCATTGTGTGTTATTTTGTTGTGTTTTTTGTGATGAGTGAAAGAGAGAAAATGGTGTAGTTTATACTAATAATGAAGTTTGTTGTGAAGAGTAATGTGATAATGAATGGGACCTTTATATATAAATGATGGTGCTTATGAGAGCTTAGTAAAAAACAGTGAAAGAATAGTGTAATGTGTTGTGTTGTATATGTTGATGTTTTTAGTGAGGTTGGTGTGAAGTCGGTATCGTCAGAAGTATGAGCTGGAAGCTACTAATTTGGGACTTTTACTTCCACTACTGCCCACTGAACTGAACTCAAAACAAAACTCACTCTGTATTGGGGGATTCTTGTTTCTATTACTACCCCTTGCTTTGCTCAAATGTGACGTGAGGATGAAGAAAAATTGGAGCAAGATAAGTTAAACTTTAATATTAGATTATTAGTTAGTTGTACAAAAGGGGTAGACCATGCTGAATGATCATATATCTTAATTAATTTAATTAAGTGGATGGAATGGATAACTCTTTAACGATCTAATCTCATTCTTGTTATTCTAAATTCTACTTCCAAATTCACTTTTCAACTTTTCAATCATGCCCAAAAAGTGTAGTTAATTTAATTCCTTCTAGTATTGATCTTCTTGGTTTGAACCTAATGTTTAAACAATTGTGTACATAATTAAATAAAGGATAATTACAAAGACAAACAAACAACAAATTACACTGTTAATTTATTTATTAATGATATTACGATTTTGAGTTCATATGTTCTACTACTTAAATAAAAAGGTCATGCTAACTAGTGCCCCGGGGCACTAGTTAAGGAACTAAAAATAGTAAATTTTGTCTTAAAAACAACATTATTTATATTTCAAATGTATTGACTGCACAAGTTCCTAAATGATTATACTATAAATAGTATCCTTAACTAGTGCCTCGGGGACATTAGCTAGCATTTTCCTAAATAAAATACTCTTCCGTCCCAAAATGTAAGTAAAAAATGGTCAATAAAAGTTAATGTATTTGGTGCAAAATTCAGTCCAAATACATTAACAATTGTTGACCCGTTTTGGCTTATATTTTGGAACGGATGGAGTATTTGGCTCTGTTTGGCAAAAATAGTGGATGACTGATAAGCTAGCTTATGGCTGATGGCTGGTAGCTTATAGCTGATAGCTTATGGCTGATGACTTATAGCTGATAAGCTAATTAAAGTGTTTGGTAAAATTAGCGGTTCAATCATAGATAAATGTGAAATGATATAAAAGGACACTCATAATTAAAAACAAATTTTTTATTTAAGATATTTATAATTTAGTAATTTAATTTTTTAATTTAATATATCTTTTATATTTTAATATAGAATGAATTTTATTCACTAAAATTTTACTTTAAAATTATTTTCATTTCAATTTTTTTATTTTATAAAAAAAATTGAACGAAACAATAATAAATTGATTCAAGTGGTAATTACTTAGTAATATTTAAAATACTTAAAATTTAGTGATTTAAATTTATAATTTAATTTATCTTTTATATTATTATTAATATTATTATAATATTAAATTAAATTTTAATCTTTTTTTATAGAGATTAAATTTTATTCTTTGAAATTTCATTTTAAACATATTTTCATTTCAATTTTTATACTTTATTAAAAAGATTAAATATATTAAAGATGTGATAATAGGTATAGGCTATAGTAACGTTGTAACAAAAACTAGGTACATCAATGTTTTAAAAAACATTCAAGAACGTAAAAAAAAATAATTGGTATACAACACAGTAAAAGAAAAATAGATAGGTGCAAGTGCAACACCGTAAAAAATAGTAGGCACAACATACCTATTTCGTTTTAAATTATACTATATAAAAAATTATAGTAAAGGATAAAAATGGATTTAAGATAAATTCATAAGGGTAAAATGGGAAGAAAAAATGATAAGCTATAAGCTATAAGCTCATAAGCTATTTGAATTAGCTTATGAAAAATAAGCTATAAGTCAGTAAAATAAGCTATAAGCTCTTTCTGAAAAACTGTTACCAAACGGGTCTTTTAGCTTATAAGCTATAAGACATAAGCTATAAGTCAGTTTTGTGGATTTGCCAAACAGACCCTTTGTCTTTTGTCTAGAATATGTTAGTCGATTAAGTTTAGAGTTGATTTATTTAAATGATGGATGGATCTAATGAAGATGTGATTCCAATGTCTATAGCCCAAGCCCAATACTATAAGGCTTGTGAAAGAGGGACCAGGATTTCCTGCTGTGGGAAAATCCCACAGCCATCAAAATCATTTTGGGCGGTGCTAATCAAATACACAGGTAATTAATCTTATCCGTTGATTCACATCGGACGGTCCACAGTTGTAACTGTGTGACACAGTTACAGCATGAAATCCATTTTCGTAAAAGAGTTGTCATTTTTGTGATTTAGACTAGACCATATCATTGGGAACATGGAGTGGGAGATCACTCTCGGACCAGAATTCCATGCATTCAAATAACCATGTAGTCACTCCATTGCAAACCTTTAGATTTAAATTTTGATGGTCCAGGTTTAAAAATGGATGGCTGAGATTAGCCTGAAGTCAAATAGTGACTGCAAGGAATCCATTTCCATCACTCTCTGTAAATGTTCGGGCCTCACCATCTTAGGTGATCCCAACACTGTCATCTATGTGATAGAAACATTATACGATGATTTGGATCTAAGTTTATAACAAAAACTCAACTACATGAGACGTTTAGAAAAGAGTAACTCTCAGTTCACTCGGTGTATATACTAATTCTAGTATTGATTTACAATGCTGGAGTGATAGAGTATAAAAGAAGATCTCCAAAAATGCTTTTATCTCAAAGACAAGTATAAGAAATGTGTAGCTTGAACTCTTGCTCTTCAAAGACAACCAAGTGATCTATTTATAGCTGAGGTTTCGTCTTGTGTTGCTTGGTCAGGAAGCATGTCTGTTTGCAATGGATAGTAGTTTATAAATCATTAAATAATGACAGCTCATTGAAGTTGTTGAGGAGAGATGAACTGATAGAACATTCTCAGAATGTTCTCAAATCCGAGTCTTGTCTTGATTCTCAAAGGAACGTGGAAGATGAGCTTGTAGTGAGTTGTAGAAGATTGCAGATTCTTGACTGCTTTCTCTCCAAGGATAACCGTTGTATTTCTTTTAGGCACATTTTATCCAACTGTATATGAGTTTGAATATTTAAATGATAAGAACATCATTCTCCTATAACGTTCTCCAATCTGGGCATAAAATAAAATTGGTCTTCAAGGAACTTTAGATGCTTTACGAAAAACAGCTGTTGATGTAGAGAGACGCGGCTGTAGTGTCATTCCAACACTATTCACATTGTACTTTCCAAGTACATCTTTCTAGGATAAGGTGAGATACATGGGAGAATGATCATTAAATATTTCTTTGAGAGTACATGCCAACTCTTAGTTAGAAATGAGTTGGTGTAAGTCTATTAGTCTATGAAAAATCGGTCTAAGCAAAGGAGAGACAACTTATGATCTTTGTCTTGAATTAATTCCATCTGCACATGCTTGATCCTTAACACAAGCCAATGAGCAAAAGTCTCATTTTCACTCATATGTTCCTTTCCTTAAATGTCATGAATACTGTTGTGATTCTGTGAGTAGATACCAAGGAAAAGTGCTTATTTGTCTTGTACATGATTGGCTTAAAGAAATAAGTGTTTTTGCATTGGAGCTTGTTCTTGATCATAAAGACCGAAGACCGTGAACCAGAGAATATATCAGAACATTCTTGAAGCATGTTCAAAAATAAAGTGAATAATATTGATATGACAAGCTCAATTGGTCCTGCCTAATTAAAAACTCAAGAGCACTTGTTAGATAACCACAAGATCCGAATCACTTTTAAAATATAATTAAGATCTTTGTTATCTTTAAAACATCAAATTGAAATTTTGCTTAAACAATTACAACAAACAATTATTTCTTGGGTAGGTACAAGTAGTATACAATAATTATGTAATATAGAAGAAAAAAAAACGCAACAACTTATAGTATCTTTAGTTATTCATGTTGTTACTTTGATTTAACATTTTGTAATATTTTATAGTCTTTTCGGCAAACCTAGACTTAAAATAAAAGAAAATAAGTAGAAAATGAGATGATTATTTAATATTTCAATGACTATATTAAAAAATAAATTAAAGTAATTAAAGATGAGAGGGAAAAAAATATTATATTTAAAAAATGACATAAATTTTCTTTTAAAAAAATAGATATGATGAAAAGAACAAATTAAAAAAAAGGGTTAATAAGTCTTTACCCCCTGCAAAGTAGGCGAGTTTTGCTTTACCCCCTGTAATTTTTTTTTGAGATTACCCCCCTGCAAAATTTATTTTTTTGATTTACCCCATTGGATGCACTTTTTAAATCGGTTATTTTGTTCAATCGATTTAAAAAGTGTTGTTTTTAAATCGGTTATTCTGTTTTTTTTGTCTGTCTCGTCAGCAAAAGGGGGGTAAATCAAAAAAATAAATTTTGTAGGGGGGTAATCTCAAAAATAATAATTACAGGGGGCTAACACAAAACTCGCCTACTTTGCAGGGGGTAAAAGCCTATTAACCCTAAAAAAAAAGTATATCATTACGATCGACAATAAATTATAAAATACTAGCCGCCACCGTGCCCGTTTGTGTAATCGATATTCTTTTTTTTTTTTCGCGTGAGATCGATATTCTGTATTATGCAAATATAAATAATTACTTAATCTCATTTTTTATTAGAATTTGTTAATTGATAACTACGTAACCTCCTTTTTTTGTTGTGGTTAGTTATTAAGAAGAAAAAATATATTTTTTTTACTATAAAAAAATTGTAAACCTACTTTTATGTGGAAGTTGTGCTTAGTTATTAAGAAGAAAAAAAAATTATTTACTAAAAAAAATTGAAAATATATTTTTATGTGGAAGTTATTTTTTAAGGTTAAAATTGGAATAATAAAAAAGCCATCCCAAAAATTTGTATCCCCTTTATATATTAGTATAGATAAATAAAATGAAAATAAAAATATCAAAATTATAGTATATTTCGTAATATGTTTTTAAAGTTTAAAAATAAAACTTTGAAATATTCTTATTAGTAATAAATAGTAAAAATTAGGCTTAATTGCATTTTCGATCCTCCTATTTTGCTAGATTTGCGATTTTGATCCCCCCATTTTAAAATTAAAAATTTTTGCTCCCTTATTTTGATTTACTTTGAACTTTTGGTCCCCCACCCCATTTTCTAAAAATGCAATTAAGCCTAAAAATTATTATTTTAATAGATAAAAATAATATGAAAAAAGTACCAATCAAATATTATATAATTATTCAACTATTATTTAATGGAGGTTTGTTGTTGTCTTTTTATTTTGGACAATAATAGTTGGTTAAAATACCAAAAGAGCTATAATTGTAGTCTCTATTCAATAATAGGTAATTTAAATACTAAAAGAACAATAATAGTCTCCATTTAGTCATAGTTTCCATTCAATGTAGTTAATTAAAATATCAAAAAGAAAATATATAATAGTCTCAATTCTATAACATTTGATCTTATATATTTTCATCTACCAACAACGTTTTTTAATAATCATGTGTCACTCATAGTATATAAATGCAATAAAAATTTATAATTTGTTTTTATTAATAAAATTATCTATTTTATTCATTAAATTAAAAAAAATCTTTGATTGTTGTTTATTTTAATTTATTTTTCTTGTTTTTATCATATCTAATTTTTTGTTTATGGACATTTTATTTTTGGGTACAATGTTTATGTCATTTATAATTAAACATATTTCTTTCCTCTCCTTTATTTTCATTTTCCCCTCATACTAAACTACGACAGGTCAATCTGAATTGACTTATTTTTGATCTTATAAATAAGTAGTGTATGCAAAATTAAACTTGATGTTAGAATTGACCCCGAGTCAGATTAATTTGATAGTGAAAGAATATATATATATATATATATATATATATATATATATATATAAAGTAATGAAAATAAGTGTCATTTTATTTTTATAATAGTGTCATTATATTTCATTTTCATCATTTTGTCCAACCATTAATTTTTCTATATTTTAAAATTTATTAAGCTAATTTAATTGTTATAAGCTACTTTTTCTCTAGCGCGTTGCTATATTATTCGTTTTCATTATATAGATTACAGCAATTAACAATGAAAATTCAATGAAGATGGCGATGTTAAAACAACAATACATGATTAGACTAATAATGGAAAGAATCAACACTGATTCCTGCCAACATAACATGCCACGGGATGACATGTGCTAATATGTGTTCATTAAGCAAGGGTTGACGTTAACATACGATTTACACTTAATATTTTTTTTATTTTTTTGGAAAAGGATTTACACTTAATATTGTTGCCCAAATTAAATTGTTAATCGAGCCTTTTCAAATGTTCCATCATACTCCCCCTCCTCCATCAATTCAAAAAAATCTAGGCTTAATAGATCTTTAGGTCCCTGTATGTTATCGAATTTTTGGTTTTAGTCCCTGTATTTTGTTTTGTTGCAAATAAGTCCCTGAATGTATAAATTCTTTTGGTTTTAGTCCCTAAAGTCAAAATCCGCAGGAAAATTTGCAATTTTTGTAAGATTTTTCTTCAGATTTTCCTGCGGATTTTGAATATAGGGACTAAAACCAAAAAAATTTGTACATTGAGGGATTTATTTGCAACAAACAAGATACAGGGACTAAAACCAAAAATTCACGAACATACAGGGACCAAAAGATCTATTAAGCCAAAAGATCTAAGTCACTTCCACCGTTGTTTGGGAGTGGCATTTTGGATCGGCTCAATTTTAATATCATCACCTTTTTGGATGAGAAAGATAACTCAATTTATTTGAACTAAGAGTTTTTTTTTTTTTGACGCATTTGAACTAAGAGTTAAAAGAAATTGATACTTCTGAATTTAATTTCCGACAGAGGAATAATATTAACATAACAACTTATTGTGTATGTTCCTGTGGGAACGACTATGCTAGAATGTTTGGTCGACACCTATTGATGGCAGAGGGGTTCTAAGCGATCATGAGCAAAGATGTGTCAAAGTGAAAGCCATTGAGTTAAGACCATTCTTAAGTTAAGACCATCAAGCTCTCTAGAAAGAGTTCTATTTTTACTGCTTTCGAGATATACTGAGGGATAAACCTCCTCCTAACTAATAAGTTAAACCTTGTGATCATCCTGAAGACAGATGCAACATATAATACAGATTAAATCTATAATATAGATTAAGTATATCAATAATTCAATATATTTGGTAAAATAAAATTTATTTATATTTGAAATCAGAAGAAGAAATATAATTCTCACTCCATATCTATCAAATCCGCCATCAGTGTAAGCTACACTTTCTTTCTAATTATGATATTGGTATTCAAGCTTGTTTTTTTCCACCCATTTTCTCTTTGGGCCCTCAATGTTTAGAACTTCTCGATGCACCCATTGGCTTTTCCCATAAAAGAAATGAACGCACTCAAAAAATAAGACATTCACGTTGGTTCAACACAAAAATTGAGAACTACATATATGTACCAAAGAGTTTTTTGTTTTTTGGAATACAAACGTTTAAGGGAGCTAGATTTTACGTACTCAATCCTAAATGAGTCGGTCAAAATGAACTTCATACCAGTTTTATCAGGTTGGGTCAAAAAAATCTATAATATATGTGTTTTAAAATTACTATCTGAGTTTGGCCCAATACAGGTTGTCCATATTAATTTTTTTTCAATTTCTTTTTGATATTTTTTTTTTTAAAATAATATAAAATAGTTAAACAAAATAAAACTTAAAATTTGTTTACAAGACTATGAAGGAAAAAACACATGAGGAAGGGCAGGGGCGGATGCAAGGCTAGCACATTGGGGGCTTAAGCCCCCACAAGAAAACAAAAATCTTCCATAATAATACTCTAATATATTTTTATTGTGAAGAAAATATTACTATAAATTTTTTCAAGCCCCCATAAAATTTAGAAAAATATTAATATGTGACCTAAAAACATATATGTTAAGGAACTATATATAACAATTCTCTCAAAAATCGTGCAATTAATTTTTAAAAATACAAATCACGTACTATATATATCATCTAAAGAAAAATGTATTATAATTTGTTGTTATGTCCTTAATTACAAAATCCTTTCACAAAAATATTTTTTTCCTTAAATATAAGACATTTAGATGTTTTTATTAACTTTTTTCAAATATATCTCTTATTAATACCACTATTTTGCATTTAAATATGAAAATTTAACACCAAATATATTTAACACAAATAATTTTTTTGCAATAGTCACATATTTTAGGAAAATTTTCTAATCCAACAACTTTCTTAAAATCCATAATTTTTTAGAGGTTCCTAAAATAGAAAACAGAGAAAATATTTTTTTCGCTCCCACAAAAAAAAAAATAATCCTAGACGATCCGCCACTGAGGAAGGATGATTAAAAGAAACTGTGAAATTTTAACAGCACTATCAAAGTCAAATCATGTCTCAAGAATCAACAAACATTAATAAAGTTACTTAAAGACAATCTACTAAAGAGATTTTCATGCTTACAACAAAAATTAAACCCACGCATCAATTATTAGTTGATTCAGTAATGACTTCTTAAAATGTTTTTAATATACATTATTTGACTTCTTAAAAAAAATTACACAATTTTATTTCAATGGTCAATATTGGTGGTAACACGATATTCAACTTGTACTAGACCCTACGAATAAGTACTAAATAATAATAATGACATGAGCAATATTTATTAAATGAAATATATTATTTAATTGTCAAGCTCCCATTTTTTTTTTATTTCTTCGAGAAATATTTGGTTATGCACAACACTAAATATTATATGTTAGGCACACACATGAAATTAAAATAATTAAAAAGAAAAAGATTAAAATGATATTAATTGATGTGGGTTTTATTTATGTATGTGTGTCTAAATGTTTATTTCTACCTAAGAGGTTCTCTATTTTCTTCAAGAAACATTGTTTCAAAATAAACAATGTATAACTTGTCATGTAGACGCACCCCAATAAAACAAGAAGCTTAGCAACGATCCAAGCTTCCCTGTTGAAGATAAGCACACTGTTCACCGTCTTCAAACCCTCGTTCAACCGCCTTCCTTTTTCTTCACCGATCCTCATGGATTCTTTCTGTATTCCATGGTCGTGTGTTGATCTTTCTCCAAAACAACCTGAACCAGAAAAAACCATCCCTAAACCACCAAAATCTTTTGTTCAAGCAGTTTCAAATGTTTGTGAGATTCCTACATCGCAGCTTCCTCAAGCTTGTGTTAAAGGGGACCGACTTGCTATTGCGATTCCAGAAGGAGAATATATCACGGGATTGGATGCATGAAAACATAATCTTCATGGAAGAATCATCTGGCCAAAAGGATCGTCTCTGTTAACGGTCGCTGACTTGAAGTCCAAGGTATCTGCTTTGTGGAAGGATCTATCTAAGTGGGGTGTTAGCTCTCTTGGTAAAGGATATTATGAATTTGTTTTTTCAACTTTAGAAGATGTTAGACGGGTAAGATCCATTGCTTCGTGGAATTTAAACCCAGGTTTGTTAAGGTTGTTCGCTTGGTCGAAAGATTTTAACCCTCGGGTGCAACAAAACAACTCAGCGCAGATATGGGTAAGATTCTATTGTTTATCGCAAGAATATTGGAGGCCTAACATTATTTTTGCTACTGCTAGTAGCATTGGTACCCCTATTTGTATTGATTCCAACACTGCCAAACATATGTTAGAAAGAACTTTTGGGCAGTTTGCAAGAGTTTTGGTGGATATGGACCTATCTCAAACTCTTAGAGATAAAATTCTTGTTGAAAGAGTAGGTTTTGCTTTCTTTGTGGATATTGATTATGAAAATCTACCACCCTACTGTACAAATTGTAAAATGATTGGTCATCATGTTGGGATTTGCAAGAGAATGATTTATGGTACTGAAGAGAAGTTTGATCTAGAAGCTAAAGATAGAAAGAAACAAATGAATGAAACCCATAAAATCTTTGTCCCCAAGTCTAATGGCAGAGTTCTAAAAAATAAAGAAAAAGAATGTGTGAATGAGGTAGTCATTGTAGGAAGTGATAAGGTAGTACCAGACAAGAATATTCATGATAACACTTCAGCTAAGGGGGAGCACACCACATTGAAACAATTAATCTTGAAGTTTCAGCAGACAAAGCAAAATCCACTCATACAGATCCAACCTCTCCCTTGGTTCATCATAACAGGTTTGCTTTATTGATTGACAGTCCTGTTTTAGACCCTGTTAATTCCAAGCAGTATTCTACTCAAAAATCTCCTGTTGAACATGCTTCTCAACGCTCAAAAGAAAAAAGACAACAAGTTGATCAAGTAGAACCAGCTGCTGTCTTTAAGGAGCAGGACAAAAACCTTGAATTTTAATTAAGTAACAATAGTTTGAAGTGTACAGCAGCTACTGATGCAAATGATGTTAGTTCACAAGGATCCTACATTGATGCTACTCAAGAAATACATGACAAGTCTAGTAACGATGGGGATGTGAATGATCAAGACAACAATACCATGACACCTGAAAATGTCAAGAAAGATATGGCTTTTTTGAATGAATCTTGGGCTAATATGGTGGAAAATGAAGAGGAAGAAGCAAGGCTGAAGCATGATTTAGAGCAAGCTCCTACTCAACCAGTTCAAAATTTTCAAGTTGTTATTTCTAAAAACCAAAAAAGAACTCAGAAGAAATTGACTGCATCTAGTAGGGATTCATATGCAACCAGATCAAAGGTTCCTCAAAGACCTTTCAATTGAAGTGCATGTATTGGAATTTAAGGGGTTTGGCTAACTCCCCTACAAGACTAGCCCTTAAAAGGTTAATTTTACTTCACAAACCTGACTTTATTTTAATTTCTGAACCATGGATGCTTATTGAAGATCTGCCTAGGAGATGGTTAAGTAATTTGCAGTTGAAAGCTTTTGCTGTTAACACTAGAATAAATCTTCTTCCTAACCTTTGGTGTATATGTAGTGTACATTTGAATCCCTTGGTTTTAAAATATGATGATCAACATGTTACTTTTAGTATTACTGAAAATGATAAAACATTTGCTTTGTCTGCTATTTATGCTGCTACAACTTACTTAAATAGAAGGAAATTTTGGAGTTCCTTGAATGAATTACAAAACCAACATAATCTTCCCTGGTGCTTTATTGGTGACTTTAATGCAATTTTAGGTGCTTATGAGCACAGGAGAAGGGTAGTTCCTACTAGATTACCTATGGAAGAATTTCAAAAATGGACTGATGATTTTAATCTAATTCATTTACCTACTACTGGAGCTGAGTTTACTTGGGTCAATTGTAGAAGAGGTGCTAGATTTGCTGAAAGAAGACTTGATAGAGCTGTGTGTAATCAAGCTTGGATGGATATGTGTACTTCATTGAATGTTTCTACTTTAACCAGACACAAGTTAGACCATGTCCCTTTACTTTTTGATTTCAAGTTAAACTTAATTTCTGTTGCTTCTCAATTCAAATTTCTTAGAATGTGGTCAACTCATCCTGAGTGTGAGGGTATTATCAAAGATTGTTGGAATATTGTGTTCCATGGTTGTCCTATGTATATTCTAAATAACAAGTTGAAGCTTGTCAAAGAAAAATTGAAAATATGAAACAAAAGTACTTTTGGTAATGTGCATGAGTTGGTGAAGAATGTAGAAAACAAGTTAAACTTTATTCATGATCAACTTAGTCTAAATGGCCCTTCTGATGCTCTTTTAAATGATGAAAAGCTTGCTTATGCCGACCTTGAATCTGCCTTGAACAAACAAGAAATATTTTGGCAAAAGAAAGCAAACTTGAATTGGCACTTACATGGTGATAGAAATACTAAGTACTTTCATAGAATTGCCAAAATTAAAACAGCCTCTAAAATGATAACTTCCCTCCAAGTTGGTGAACAAGTTCTTATTGATCAAAGCCAAATATCCCATCATGTGGTTAACTTTTATAAAAATCTTTTTTGTACTAACTCTGTTTTGCAGGAACCTTTGCTTGCTGAAGAAGTTATCCCTCATTTGGTCACTGATGAAGTTAATGCTCTGATGACACTGTTACCCTCCCACCAAGAAATCAAAGCTGTTGTTTTCTCTCTTAACAAAGATAGTGCACCAGGTCCTAATGGTTTTGGAGCTTTCTTTTTCCAGAATTATTGGGATATTGTTAAACTGGATGTGTTCAATGCTGTCTTAGAATTCTTCACCACTAGCTGGATCTTGCCGGGCTTCAATTCTAACATCATTGCCCTCCTGCCCAAGACTTCCTCTGCTACTTCTATTCACTACAACATTTTTGGCTTTAGGCAACGAAACTATAGGCAACGGCTGATAAACAGTTGCCAAACGTTGTATAGGCAACGACTTTGACTCTGTTGCTGGATTTTTATACTTTTGTCACTACTCTGTTGAAAACCGTTGTCAATACATATTAAGCCACGATTTTACACCGTTGCCGAAACATAGCCGTTGCCATTTGATATCCTATCAGCAACACGTAGTAAACCGTTGACTAAATTCATTTTGGCCACGGTTTTGTACTAGTTTACACCACAAACATGAAAGCGTTGCCTTAAACTTATTCAAAACCGTTGAGTAATGTCATAGATTTTAATATTCCCAAATCCAATTAGGCGCTAAAGTTTCCCTCTTTGTTTTTTTTGTAATTCCCTCTTCTTCTTTTTTTCATTAATTAAATTTTAAAAAAATAAAAAAATTGAGATAGAAAAGATAAACACTACTCTATCTTTCTCTCTTCACACAAAAACACAATCACTGTATGACAAAAACACACTCCTTCTTCGCGTGAATAACCATGGAATCCATTAAGCTCTATTCCTTCTTATTCCATCACGTGAACTGAGCCATTTTCCATCACTTCCTTCTTCTTCCATATCGATTCCTTAAATGATTCGTTCAACTCAAAACCCAAACCCTAATCTCACGAAAACCCACAATTGAAAATCATTCCTTGTAATTGAAACGAAGATTGAAGCTCTGAGCTGGCTGTGAAGCTCTCAACTTGCTGTGATTGAAGCTTTCAGCTATTGTGATTGAAGCCCAGGTTTGTAATCTTTCATTTCTCTCAAGTGAATCTTACAAATTTTCTTTGTTAGGGTTTCCTTCTTGGTAGAGGAGAAGATGAAAACTTATTTTCTGCTCATGGTTTTCTCCATGTTGTTGTTTGTTTTCCCTTTCCTTTAATTTTTACATTTTTTTTCATATCGTGTGGTATGTTTGGTATGGGTGGTGTCAATGTTTCCCATGTTTGAACTAATCCTTGTTACCAATACAATATGTTTATATTTGGTCACAAGCTGTTTGTTGTTTTGTCTCACCCAAAACTCCATAGTTTTTGTTTGTCTCAAATGTGCATGTGCTTAAAATTGATGTTGGTGTTATTTAATTGATACTACTATTTTATTTTTATAGTTATATGAGCTTAAAATGTGAAAGACATATTGAGCAGGATACTAAATGCTTTTATTTATTTTCAAAGTTACTTTAGCTATGCTTTGATTATGGCATGCTTCGATTAAGTGAAGATACCATATCATGGTGAAGAACTTTTGGCTGCAATAATGATTGGTATCATGATTTAATGGTTGGCCTTTGAAGCCTAATTGCATTAGTTATTGTATGGTGTTTATGTCCTTGTATTTGTCCGGGTGTATTTCATACTGTACAGATTTGTTTGGTCTTAATGGTTGTTTAGCTATCTTGGCCTTTAGGTGTTTAGTCAAAGGCCTTGTTGTTGATCATTTTGTTGTAGATGTAGACTATGAAACACGGACACTTCTGAAATTAGCCGTGTCACGTGTCGGACATGTGTCGATGTCGTACACTAACACGACACCGACACTTATGATTACACTTAATTATACTATTTTTTCAAATTTATATCGGTGTCGACGTGTTGGTGTCGTGTTTGGTGTTTGTGTCCGTACTTCATAGGATATAGATGTATTTGGTTGCATGGTGTAGTAACTTTACACCATTATTTATAGTTACATGTCTATTTATAGTTAATCCACTTTGTTTATGTTACATTTTTCTTTCAAAATCCAATTAATTAATTATACAACATAGAAATTTGCTCTGGGCACGGTTTTTTGAGATACAACCGACCTGCAGCCGGGGCTCTGCGCACGAGCACGATGTTGCTTGAACACGCTCACAATGCATCTTGTAATTTTTGACATAAGTTTACTGCGTTTATAGTGGTTTTTTTTTAATCTGCTAAACTTTTATTAATAAGAGAAAAAGAAGATAAAAGCACAAGAAGTGCTAAAAAAAGACTAAAAAGAAGCAGAAAAATAAGAAACAGAGGGGGAAAACGCTAACTCCAACCAACAGACCCCCAACTCAAGGAAAGCCCATTCTTGTCTCCATTCATAGTAAAGACAATGAGATTTTATTTGATGCCTTTATAGTGGTTTAATTCATTGTGACAAGGAAATTCTAATATGAATACTTGATATACAATTATGTGTATGCAAAGGTAATGGAGTTTCTCTGCTGGATTTCGTTCTTTTGCTTTTTTGGTGTGATTTTTATTGCTACTGTGTTGTTTTTGTTGTTCTGTCCCCAGGGGGTTCCCTGACATTATAGTTTCCATTTTCACGGTGTTAGAGTTAATTAATAAGATACCATTAGCATTGTTTGAGCTTCAAGCTCTAGCTATCATGTGTTGTTTCAGTTCCATTTACATTAGACTAAAATGATTTTATAGGTTTCCTAATTTTTTGTTTTCAAGGTAACATTACTCATGAGATAGTGTTGATACTTCTTGCTGGAAGATTTAAAGGAAATATAGTAGTGTTTCTCAAGTAGATTTCTTCAGGATGGCTTCTCGTAACTGGTAATTATATTTTTAGCCATAAACTTTATTTAGCATAGTGCTTTAGCCTTGTGTTTCTTGTTTTTTGTGTTCGTGTGGCGATGTATGGGGTGGCCTAGTTCCTGCTTTATTTTTTTCTATTATCAGATAGGTTTGTGTGTTCTTATTGAGGTTTAGGGGGTAGCTTCATGTGGGGGGCCTTGAGGGTTGGTTATATGATCTTTTAAAAAGTTTGTATTGGGTGGACCTTTATTTGGGTTGTTCAAAAGAAATTATTCTTTTGACTGTTATGTTATGTGTGGTATATATTATACTTTCAACTCACTAAGCATTGCCTCTTTTAGAGGCTGAATTCTAATTGGCTGAACTATAAGATTGGGAGATTCAATTAATTGGCTGAATTCTAATTGACTGAACTCTTATGGACAAACTCTTTGTCACACCTATTGAACACACTTACTCATCGAGCCACATTACCATTAATTTAAAATGCACGATAATGCAACACAAGTAGCGGGAAAAGAAGGGTGGAGAAGTCTCTCAAGCTGAGGTGTTTATTGAAACTCGCAAAAAAAGTCGGAAAGATAAATTAGTGGACACAAATATAGGAATTTACTAATTTGTTTCATATGTGTTGCAGCTTGACATTGAACAAGTTAGTTTTTCATTTGGTGTGGTTAAATGCATAGATCGGCAGCATGATTCAAGGTAGAATGGAAGAATGGAGTTCTAGGTTTTATCAATTCAGTTGATATGGCTATTTAACTGTGAAGGTTTTATCAACTTTTATATTTTTTAGGACATAGATTTTGTTATGTAGTTCTAGGTTATGGGTAATTTGTGAGAGACATTGGATTATCAATAAGAAACTTTATGGTGCTTTCCACCTGTTGGAGATATTCTTGTCTCATTCTTTTTACTGACATGTTCCATTGGTGTTGTTTATCTAGTTTAACTAGGAAGTAGTTTATGTATAGTTTTAGTAACTTGGTTCCTGCACTCTGTTGTTTGTGTAATTTGAATCCTGCTTTTTTTACTTTTTAAAGCAACATGTATAATTCAGTTTGTTGTGATTCTTGCAAGGTAGCAGAGCTTATATATGTTTGAGAAGTATAAAGCACCTGCATTATTATGCAGTCCTAAAGCATATATTTGGAGTGTTGATGTTATCCTTTACATTCTTTGAGCGGAATAGCTTCATTTTGGGCAGGTGAGATTTTCTGCATTTATTTGAACAATTCCATTTTGGCCTCTTGAGTGAACTTCATTTTTGTGATTGTCTTTGTATTTTTGTTTTCATACTTTTAGGTTAGAAATGAAAATGATCATAATCAAGATGATGATCTTCACAGTTATCAAGATGATGATGATGATCTTCAAGAAGATGATTTTTCATGATTATGATCTTGTACTTGATGAATATCATGATGTCCAACATTGATTCAAGATTAGAATTATGTTTCACTTTTTGTAATTACATATGGTTAACCTCTAGTTTATATTACTTGGATCTATTTTGAAAAGTTAACTTGTAGTTTATATCGTTTGAATCTATTTTGAAAAGTACTACATATTGTAAGAACTTTGAAAGTACCTATTGAACAATTTATGATGAAATTATTGTGTTTACTCTAATTTAATTGATAATGTTGCATTAATCATGAATACTACAATTGTATACATATAAACAAATAAAATCAAAATTCTATGATCATTAATATACATATGTAACAGCAGAGTACTAGATAAAATCATTTAATTTAGTTGATTTGACGTATAGGAAACGAAGTTAGAGTGTTGCCTAATGAAAACTGTTGTCTTTACAAAGGTTTCAAGCAACGGTTATGTTCCTGTTGCTAAAATTTAACCGTTGCCTCTTCTTGTTTTAGCAACGGTTATATCGCGTTGCATTTGGAAAGCCGTTGCTGGAAACGAGTGAAAAAACCGTTGCCTTTTCAGATGAACAGCAACGGTTTCAAGAATTGGTTGCTAACAAGTAAAAAACCGTTGCCAATTTGAAAAGGCAACGGCCGTATATCCCACGCCTGGAAAACCGTTGCATAAAGGATTCAGCAACGGTTTTAGTGCTTTAAACAACGGTTTTCGGGTGTTGCTGAAAGCATAAAATGTTGTAGTGATTGATCAATACAGGCCCATTGCTATGGCGAATTTCAAGTTTAAAATTATCTCCAAGATTATTGCTGACAGGTTAGCTAACATCTTGCATAGCCTTATTTCAGAAGAACAAATGGGATTTATTCAGGATAGGAATATCAAAGACTGTATTTGTATTGCCTCTGAAGCAGTCAATTTACTTCATAACAAAGCTTTTGGTGGTAGCTTAGCCTTAAAAATTGATATTTCAAAGGCTTTTGACACTCTAGAATGACCTTTCTTGCTAAAAGTTCTTAGCTGCTATGGATTTAATGATACATTTTGCAACTGGATTCATGTTATTTTAAAGTCAGCTTGGTTATCTATCTCAATCAATGGAAAATCAGAAGGTTACTTCAATTGCTCTAGAGGGGTGAGACAAGGAGATCCTTTATCTCATCTTCTTTTTTGCATTGCTGAAGATGTTCTTAGTAGAAGCATTGCAAAACTTGTTCATGATGGCAAGCTGGATCTGATTAAAGGCACTAGACATATCAATGTACCCTCTCATACTTTCTATGCAGATGATTTAATGGTGTTTTGCAAAGGTAAATTATCTGGTCTTAAGGCTCTCAAAGATTTGTTTGACACTTATGCACTTCAATCAGGTCAAAGAATTAACACTGCAAAATCTACCATTTATTTTGGTTCCATTACTCAGGGTAGGCTTAATTTAATTATAAATCTCTTGAACTTTCAAATAGGCTCTTTACCTTTTAATTATCTTGGTATCCCTATTTTTAGAGGTAAGCCTAAGATCAGCTGGCTCCAATCAACTGCTGATAAAATTCATGCAAAACTTTCTGCTTGGAAAGCATCTTTACTGACCATGGTAGGTAGAGTCAAATTAGTGAGAGCTGTAATACAAAGCATGTATACTTACAACATTTCAATCTATTCTTGGCATGTTCCTTGATTAAAAAGATTGAAAAAGATGTTAAGAATTTTATTTGGAGTGGTGATGTGGACAAAAGAAAATTAGTCACAGTAGCTTGGAAGAAAATTTGTAGACCCCTCTCTCAAGGAGGTCTCAACCTTAGATCTTTGTCTTGTCTGAACAGATCTGCTAACCTTAAGCTTTGTTGGGATTTGTTTCATTCTCATAGTTCTTGGGCCAAGCTCTTGCTTGCTAGAATTGTTAGAGGCAAATCAGTGATTCAGCACCATATTTACTCTTCTTTATGGAGTGGTATTAAAGATGAATTTTCTACTTTGCTTGATAACTCCATATGGCTTCTTGGTGATGGTAAAAATATAAGTTTCTGGAATGACAATTGGTGTGGTCCTGCTCTCTCTGAAGTGTTTCACATACCTGACCACATTAGTAAGAGGCTTGTGTCTTCTATTAGTGACTACATTGTCAATGGGCAATGGATCATCCCTCCTCAGCTATCTCAAAGATTCAATAATCTGAGGTTTCTTGTGCAACAAGTTACTATTCCATTGGACCCTGCTCATGACCTTCTTCTTTGGAAACATACAGATTCTGGTGAGCTTTCCTTTACTGATGCTTATAATTTCATTTCACCTCAATTTCAAGATTTAGATTGGTCTAAAGTTTTGTGGAATGTTGATATCCCTCCCTCTAAATCTCTGGTTGCTTGGAGGCTTATGCATAACAAAATGCCTACTGATGAGAACCTTAAGTTAAGAGGTTGTTCTTTGCCTTCTATGTGTAGTCTTTGCTGCAAGCATGAAGAATCATCTTTTCACATCTTCTTTGAATGTGATTTTGCTGTTATTCTCTAGTCTTGGTTGGCTAACTGTTTGGATATGGTGTTACAATTTTATACAATGGAAGACATGTGGAAAATCTGTGATTCGAATTGGGCTCCCCAAAGCAAGGTGGTGATCTCTTCAGCTTTGATAAATCTTCTAAATGGTATCTGGTTTGTGTTAGCCCATATTTTTACTAAGTCAAAATATGTTCTAAATGCATAATCAAAATAATAAATGTAATTCATTTAATTATTTTGCTGCTCCAAAAGTCATTAAATGTATTTGGTTTTCAGAACCAATGAATTTAATGAGGATTCATGCATGAACATATCATTAAATTTTCTATCTGGAGCATTATTCTTAACGTTGCTTTCTTCAGGATCCTTTCGAGCTGGTCGAAATGTTAATAGGGTCGAAACGTTCGCTGTGCAGAAGAAAAGTATGTACTTAGCAAAATATTCAGGAAAGCATTGCTATTTCGACTTCGATGGATACAAGGGTATAATTCAAAGGATAAAGAAGAATTCAAATTCAAAATACGTGTCAAGACACGCGTCCTATCTTTAGTTAAGTAGATGTTATTAGCAGTTAGGAATTAGTGCCTATAGATAGAATAGTTCTGTGATCGAGCAAATGGTCACAATGTTAATGCAAAAATCCTTACCAAACTCAAAGTACCCATGTCAACGAGAGAAACGAGTGATCGAAGGAGAATCTATGTAACTGTGAACCATTTACTTTCTTTGTAAATCATTTTACATTCAATGAAGTTTTTTTGCTTTTCCAATTCAATTACCCTTTCATTTAATTTCGACTTTTTCTTTCCTTCTGTTTATTCATTCGAATAAACATTCTTTCTTGTAATTCAAGTTACATAAAAACATAAAATAACATTAAAAACAATAAGAACAATAATGAACACTAATTATCTTGAAAATATAAACAAAAGCACTATGTTCCGAGATTTACTAGTTGATCTCTCTTGTAATAACTCAAACTAGCGTTGTTTACCAAATTTCACAGTAAACAAATTGGCACGCCCAGTGGGACTGTGTGCTTTACGTTTAAATTTTCTTCAAAGTTTAGTGTATTTTAGTTGTTCTGTAATTAAGTTTGTTTCCAAAAGTCTTGTGTGTAGTGTATGCTTTTAAGAAACGGGAAATCATCCCTGAAATGGTTAGACCACCACCCAGAAACAACCCAAGACCAAACATGGAATATCCAAATGGAAACAATAGTAACAACAGTTCGAATCCATCAACTGTTTCTAGTGCCAGAGGCCATAATCTCTCCTGTAATCAGTGAGGTTATGCCCAATTCGACTGAGGCATCGGTTTCTGCCCCAATATCTTCAATAGCAACTGCCACAATGACAATACCATCATCCACAGTAGCACCTTCGATCACTACATAACCCATTTTGACTTTGGTTCATAACATGGAGAATAATTTCTCTCCAAATAGATCAAATGTCAATGGGGGTGGCGCAGGGTCGTCCGCATTTCAATTGCCTTTTGCTCAATACATGAGTCAAGGCACTAGTAGGAATTACCCCTATGGTATGCCTACAACTATGATGCAGGGCCTACAAACGGGTTCCTCATTAGTTTCAGAGGCAGCGCCAGGCGTTTTTGTCCCTAATAACCCAGGGGTATCTGGTTCTGCTACTCGAAATAATATGCCTACATTAACCAATACTGCCTTGGCGGCTATGAGGCAACAAATGGATGATAGTAATAATGATATGGTTAACATGTTAACACAACAAATTGATACAATGTTTAATCCTTTAATTTAGAATGCTAACCAAAGTTACCAATTGTTAGCCAATCAAATGGGAAGAATTGCTGATTTCTTTGGGGCCCTTCAAGTCCCTAGTCAACAAGTTCCCCAAATTCAAAATGTAGTGCCTCTGCAAATTGCGCAAGCACTAAATAATGTCATTGTGCCTGCACAGATTAATGTGGCAGATCCTGTAAACCAAGTCCAACAACATGTACCAGTGGTTGAACCACAAGTGCAGCCTCAGGCACAGCCACAGGCTTTGCCCCAAGTCGAACAAAATCCTGGAATTGTGTTGGTAAATAGGAACCAAAATGCTGACGATGTAGTTAGAAATGTCAAAAACAATAACTTTGCTGGACAAAACAACATAGCAAATTTGGTCGAAACGATCTTGGCACAAAATGGTTTAAACATAGGCATGCATAGGCCTCATTTTGTCTCTGCCTTATCAGAATATGTGCTTCAAACAAAATTGGATGGAAAATCCCAAAGTTCACCAAATTTGATGGTGATACTAGAGAATCCACTGTTGAACACATAGCCAGATATTTAACTGAGGCAGGGGATTTAGCAAATAATGAGAATTTAAGAATGAAATATTTTCCAAATTCTCTAACAAAGAATACCTTTACATGGTTTACTACTCTCCCTCCACATTCAATCTTCAATTGGAATCAATTAGAGAGGGTTTTCCATGAACAATTCTACATGGGACAATCTAAAATAAGTCTCAAAGAATTGGCAAGTGTTAGGTGCAAAACTCCCGAGTCTGTGGACGATTACTTGAATAGATTCCGTTTGCTTAAAGCTAGATGCTTTACTCATGTGTATGAACATGAATTGGTCGAAATGGCTGCTGGTGGCTGACTACGGTCAGGCAAGTGCACCAGTATGTCGTGGAGTAATAATTCACACTCTACGAGTAGAATGAGTTCGAATTCATAGGAATCGTGCCGAAGCTTCACTAGCGTTATTTAAGTTTGTAATAGTTTACATTCGCTTTGGTTTTGAAAAGGTTTTTATAAAATATAGCGTAATGCTTTGCAGAAATATAAATGCGGAATGTATAAATAAATAGATTCAAGAAATATAGAGCTAAGTATGGTGGTTGGACTCCCTCCCTTCTTCATATTTGGCATGACCGGTGTATAACATAGTTACTTAGATTATGTTCGGCGGTGAATTATCCTTATTGTAGTAATACCTTACTATTACACTATGTTTATTAAAGTTTCCCTACGTTAACAACTAAGGTACCTACGAGAGCCTAACCTCGATGTGTCACATACCCTAATTACTAAGTGAGTTGTTTATAAACATGCATTATGCTCTTCACCAATTAACCTCTAGGTCATAGTATCGGGCTATTCATCTTCTAAGAGCTCAGATCACACCTAGTGCATGATTCCTCCTCTAACCGCTCAGTTCACGACTAGTTCAGGATATTACCGTCTCTATTCACCTAGCATTATTTACTACGAGTTCCGGACCATATCAAGTCAAAACCTGATATCAATTCTATGCGCGCTCCCGCTTATCCGGCCAGATTACGAGAATATGTTATTAAACTGCACGAAAGTAAATAATAAACATAATTACTGAATATCATTTATTATAACTTAGACTCAATCACAGACTCCAAATATTCATAGGGGAGTTCATCTTCGCCACCACAACCTAAGGCATAAATTACAAAAGACTACATATTTAAATTACAAGAAATTATAACCTAAATACAAAAGCCTAAAGAAATCATATCTTGCTGAGTTAGTTTTCCCGTAAGGGGAGAAAACTATGCCCAATAGAGCTCCTCTGAACCTCTCCTTATAGTACAGAGTGTTCTACTATTTCTGAATGAATACAACAATGAAAGGGAGGCTTTATTTATAGTTTTCGTAATGGGCCTCAGCAAGGCATCATACTGTGATGAGCTCATCGTAGTGCGATGTGAAGATTCAGTTCAATTTTATAACTGATCCTGTGAATTTCATCAGCTTGGGCGCCAAGTTACTCCATCGTGCTGCGTTGTGATGCATCGTACTGCGATGGAAGATTTTTTCAAGATTTATTTCTTCTAATTTCTTGGCGAGCAAGCATGCTTTCATCGTGGCACGATGGCTCACATCGTGCTGCGATGGAATGCTGATTTTCTTCACTTTTTGGGCTTTTTCTTGTCTTTTTGCATCTTGGACTCTGTCTTGATGCTTTTTCTTGCTTTTGTAGGTTTTCCTTCGTATTTGGGCCTATCTTGGTCATTTTACTACTAATAATAATACTAAAAATACCATAGAAATTCCTGTCATCACAACCCCAAACTTACACTGTTGCTTGTCCTCAAGTAACATGCTGTCAGACAAGATCGTTAGAAAAACAAGAGATAAATAATAATGATAGGAATTTCACAACCTTGCTTATATTTCAGCAATGGTGCCGTTGATTTCTTACCGCCGCGATCATGCTCAGTCCTGCTAGGCTCAGGAGACGTTAATAATAGCAAATCGGACAAATGCCCGCAAGAGTCCATGTCCAACTTTTCTCTCTCTCACATTTGTGTTTTTCGCTCATTAATTGAAAGGGTTATCTCTCAATCATCGTGCAACCTGCCATTTTACCATAGGCTTGCAAGAGCTCTAAGCAACCGGTCAAAATTCAATATTCATGCATTATTGGAGGTCTTTTCAGGGTTATAACGTGTCTTAGGTCAAGGTAGGACATTTTTGGGAATAGTAGGCTAAACATTTGGAGTTAAGTTCTACTTTGTTCTTTTTTGTGTACGCAACCTGTGTTCCTTAGGGTGCCTTTTTGTGTTGGTATCAAAGATGAAGAACCGGATATGTTTTTGTGTGGTTCTTTTCTATCACTTTTTGTGCCCTTTGGCTCTTTCTTTTGCCCTTTGGCTCTTTCTTTTTTCATTTATTATTTTTTTTAAGAGACTATTTTTTTTAGGGAATTTTTTGATGTTTTCCCGTATACCCACCCCAAACTTAGACGTTGCTAGTTCCATGAGCAAGCCCAAACTTATTTTGTTGCCAAGACTTTGAGAACTATTACCTAACTCCAAAGAGGGTTATTTCATTGTTTTTCTGGTATAGGCTTGTATCGTGCTTTGTCACCGAAACAAAAGGGATATTATTTTTTTACGGCTCAAATTTGGTTAGCAAAGGATATAATAATATAAAGGGTGGCTTGAAAAAGGCTCTAGGTTATAACAAACAATTGCCTCAATGCATATAATATCAAACTAACCAGTCAGCAGAGAATTAGAGCAAGTTCTAGAAAATAAACAAGTGCACGGTACTCTCATAGTAATTCGAAAGAAAGTGGTAATACCGTTTGGAAATATTTGGCTCAAATCCTCACATGGCTTAGGTATCTGAAGTTGAACACTTGTCTCACAGACATCAGCTTCATCACTCGTCTCTCTGTCTCCCGATCTTCGCACTTCGGAGCAATCACCTTTGGTTTTCTGTATGAAGGTGTGAAATTCGTCTCATCAAGATTTATAACTTATTTCGCCGCAATCTTACCTATAACAGTTAGTCATACTCTAGATAATAAACAGCAAAGCAGTTATTTAATTTTTTTGTAAGTTTGAATAAGGGTTGTAGTTAGATGAAGATGACATGCGGAATTCTAGGCATACATTATTGAATTGAAAAACTGAATTGAAAATACTTAATTGAAATTACTGAATTGAAATACTTAAATACTTATCCTTGGGTTGCCTCCCAAGAAGCGCTTGTTTAGCCTCTCATTAGCTTGAGGCATTTCCTCCATTACAGAGTATAGGTTCGCATGTCTCTCTCTTCTGTAGGAGCTTTCGCCTTAGCTCCTCCCTCTTTCTTGTTGCTTCTTTCATACTTTTCTGGGTTCTGTTTTTCTTTGAAGGTGGCAAAACAGAGTTGTCCATCATCTTCTGAAGGTACTGTTTTTATGATGGACTTCCCTTTGCCTTTTGGTGGATGTTCCTTCTTTTGTTCTTTTAGTGCATTAACCCAGCTTTTCTTTTCTTTTTCCTCTTTTCTCTCAGCAGCAGGCTTCTTCAGAGGTGGCGTATTAACCCCAAACTTAGATTTTCTGGCCACCTTTCGGTTTCTACCTCATGCTTTGACCCATGTTGCTCGGACGTCCACTTCAATGGTTAGCCTCTTCAATTTTTCAGTGAGTTCTTCGGGTACCTCCTCTTCCTGAGCTGTCTCTATCTCTAGCTGCGCCATTTCATTCTCCAGCTCTGCTATCTCTACCTTTACTTGTACTTCTTGAACTGGAGTCGGTGGTGTAGCTTCCTTGTCTTTCCACTCAAGCATGAAACATACTTCCCTTTTGATCTTGGAAGTTTTGATAGTTCTTTCCTCCACTCCACTTCTTAGAGTCAACTCAGCGAGCTCCACATTAATGAGTGCCCTGCTAGTTGCTAAGAATGGTCTTCCAAGAATAATGGGATGCTCTTCATCTTCTTGGATATCTAGGATCATGAAGTCTGCTGGAAATACCAGGTCTTTGACTTTCACCAAGACATCCTCAATTGTACCTGCTGAGTAGATTGTTGACTGATTTGCTAATACGAGTTCCCTTTCTGTACCTGCAGTTGGTTGTGCGAGTTTTAACTTCTCCGCCAGAGATAATGGCATTACATTAACACTTGAACCCACATCACACAATCTTAGGATTTCTGCTTCCTCAATCTGACAGATTATGGTGACGCTTCCAGGGTCTGTCTTCTTGGGTGGCAGTCTTGTTCGGCTTTCTCGGTACTCCCTCAACTCTCTCATGAACTCGTCATAAGCTTCATCCAGAGTCATATCGAACAGCTTGTACCACTCTTTGTAGTCTTTTACCTGTTCGTCTCTTTGTTCCTGTTCTGATTTTTTATCTTTCAGGACCTTGCACTCCTCCTTTGGATTGTCCGTGTTACCTGCAATATCTTTAGAAACATGAGTGCTTACCAGTTTTGACAGTTGACCAATCTGGGTTTCAAGACTTTTTATCGTCGCCCCCTGGTTGGCTACTGTAGTCCGGATATTTTCAAAGTTAGTTTTGCTCATGTTAGCAAATTTGTTGAGTAACTCATCCAATGGAGATGACTTTCTTGGTTGAGGTGCAGCTTGAGCCTGGTTCCCTGTCTGGTCCCAACGTAAATTTGGGTGTTTGCTTCAACCTGGGTTGTAGTTGTTTCCCATGTAATTCACCTGCTCTTCGCTCCCTCCTGGCAAACAATGCCCTTTAGGGTGATCTTCTAGGCAGAAGTCGCAAACCCCTTCTACCTGTTTAACACTAGCTTCCTTCACAGCTTTCTCTTTATCAGCAAGTTGCCTCCTTAGTAACTCAATCTCTACTTTGTAGGCAATCTCCTCGTCCACCTTTAGAATTCCAGGTGTCTTTTCAGCTCGATCATGACTCATGTTGTATTCATTCTGGCACATCTGTTCAACCAGATCCTTAGTCTCTGCATAGGTCTTTACTTTGATGGACCCACCAGCTGAGGCATCTAGTATCATCCTGTGTTGCATCTTCATACCAGTAGTGAATAGTTGCATCTGCTCCATAGCACTAATGCTGTGGTTGGGACACCTGCTCATAAGTAGCTTGAACCGTTCATAAGCCTCGCACAACGTTTCAAATTCATGCTGTTTGAAACTCAGAATCTCAGACTTCCTCTTCTGGAATAGTGTGTGTGTGTGAAGAATCTCTCTAGGAACTTGTCTTCAAGCTCCTTCCATGTTGCAATCGTTCCCCTCGGTAAGCATTGAAGCCAATCTTTAGCTGGACCTGTAAGAGAAAAAGCAAACAAACGCAGCTTCTTCTGGTCATCAGAAACATTTTCCGGCACCTTCTGGATCTGACATGTCTCTGAAAACTTTGAAAGATGATCCCAAGGATCATTGTTGGCACGTCCGTCGAACTGGTTCTCCCGCAAACCTGTAAGAACATTACCCTTAATATCAAAGTTAGCTGGATTCGCCGGTTGGAATCCCAGTGAGATCTGATCTGTGTCAGTCCTCTTGCAGTAATCTCCCATTGTAACTCTTTGCTCGTCCCCCATGGCTTTGGTGGTAGGATCTTCTTCTGTGTTAAGATTACTGGATTTTGCAAGCCTTTGTGCTCGCCTTCTTGCCAAGAACGTTCTTTCGGGTTCAGGGTCGTACTTTATCTCAAGAATACCTGTTATCAAGTACAACAAATGAATACCTTCAGTAGCACTGGCAAATTAATTGATGAAACTATTTTTAGTTTGTCTCATGTGTCTTTGTCACTATGAAAATTCCCAGGTAAGTGAGGTGGATCACAACGGATCGCTTAAATACCAAGACTTATCCTTAGCCAGAATTTCCACAGATCAAGTTCCACAATCATCGTCAAGATTTTTGGTTTTTTAATTTTTTTGTATTTTTGAAATTTTTTTGACAAACTTAAATAAGTCTAGTAAGGCTTTGTAAACAGAATCCCCGGCAACGGCGCCAAAAACTTGACTACGGTCTGGCAAGTGCACCAGTCTGTCGTCGAGTAATAATTCACACTCTACGAGTAGAATGAGTTCGAATCCACAGGGATCTTGCCGAAGCTTCACTAGCGTTATTTAAGTTTGTGATAGTTTGCATTCGCTTTGGTTTTGAAAAGGTTTTTATAAAATATAGCATAATGCTTTGCAGAAATATAAATGTGGAATGTATAAATAAATAGATTCAAGAAATATAGAGGTTAGATATGGTGGTTGGACTCCCTCCCTTCTTCATATTTGGCATGACCGGTGTATCACATAGTTACTTAGATTATGTTCAGCGGTGAATTATCCTTGTTGTAGTAATACCTTACTATTACACTATGTTTAAAGTTTCCCTACGTTAACAACTAAGGTACCTATGAGAGTCTAACCTCGATGTGTCACATACCCTAATTACTAAGTTAGTTGTTTATAAACATGCATTATGCTCTTCACCAATAAACCTCTAGGTCCTAGTATCGGGCTATTCATCTTCTAAGTGCTCAGATCACACCTAGTGCATGATTCCTCCTCTAACCGCTCAGTTCACAACTAGTTCAGGATATTACCGTCTCTATTCACCTAGCATTATTTACTACGAGTTCCGGACCATATCAAGTCAAAACCTGATATCAATTCTGTGCGCGCTTCCGCTTATCCGGCCAGATTACGAGAATACGTTATTAAAGTGCACGAAAGTAAATAACAAACATAATTACTGAATATCATTTATTATAACTTAGACTCAATCACAGACTCCAAATATTCATAGGGGAGTTCATCTTCTCCACCACAACCTAAGGCATAAATTACAAGAAATTATAACCTAAATACAAAAGCCTAAAGAAATCATACCTTGCTGAGTTAGTTTTCCCGTAAGGGGAGAAAACTATGCCCAATAGAGCTCCTCTGAACCTCTCCTTATAGTACAGAGTGTTCTACTATTTCTGATTGAATACAACAATGAAAGGGAGGCTTTATTTATAGTTTTCGTAAAGGGGAACTCAGCAAGGCATCGTACTGCGATGAGCTCATCGTAGTGCGATGTGAAGATTCAGTTCAATTTTATAACTGATCCTGTGCATTTCATCAGCTTGGGCGCCAAGTTACTCCATCATGCTGCGTTGTGATGCATCGTACTGCGATGGAAGATTTTTTCAAGATTTATTTCTTCTGATTTCTTGGCAAGCAAGCATGCTTTCATCGTGGCACGATGGCACACATCGTGCTGCGATGGAATGCTGATTTTCTTCACTTTTTGGGCTTTTTCTTGTCGTTTTGCATCTTGGACTCTGTCTTGATGCTTTTTCTTGCTTTTGTAGGTTTTCCTTCGTATTTGGGTCTGTCTTGGTCATTTTACTACTAATAACAATACTAAAAATACTGTAGAAATTCCTGTCATTAGTGGCCTAGATTATTTGATCAGAAAGAAATTAGATACTCAACATTTGAGAGACATGGCCCAATTGGCTGATAGAGTTCGACAGGTTGAACGACTGAAATCAAAAAAGGCCAGAAACTCTAAGTATCACAAAAAAGAGAAGGTTGCTTATGTTGAAACACATGATAGTGACCAAGAGTATGATATCTCTGATGAAGATATTGAACAAGGGGAAATAGACTTAGCAGAATTGAAACTTGGCCCCCCTTATACTTGCAAACTTTTGAAACCTTCAAATGGGAAAAATCCTGTCGAACCAAAAAATGATAAATATGTGTCAAAAACTTACACTTTTGATATAACGAAATGTGATGAGATTTTTGATTTATTGGTTACTAATGGCCAAATTGTGGTTCCTAAGGGTGTTAAAGTACCCCCATTAGATATGAGAAAGAAAAGAGGTTATTGTAAGTATCATAATTTTCTTGGACATAGAACCTCACAATATGTACTTTTCAGGGACTTGGTCCAAAAGGCTTTGAATGAGGGAAGACTCAAATTTGGTGAAAAGCCCAAAGCCATGAAAATTGATGTTGAACATTTGCAGAATGCTGATACCCTCTATGCTGAACCACAGGAAATAATGATGGTCGAAGCCATGGAGGTTACAGAGGTGCAAGCAGAAGAAATCCCTGAAAAGGAGTATTTCGAAAAAATGAAGGTAGTCTATCCTCGTGCTGAAGAGGATTTAATTGATTTTCTGAACAGGTGCAAACTGGAGAACAAATGAGTTATGCTTTGTGCCTGTTGCAGTGCTGTTTGTGATAAAGAGGCTACTGCAGGCCTTAGGAAGTTCCAACCTGCAACAAATAGGCAGGGGGCAAAACCAAAACAGTACCAGGATAAGGGAAAAGACATCCTGACTCGACCAAATAATCCTGTTCAAACAGGTCGAAGGCCAACTTTTCTACCCCCTGGTTCGATCCCTGTGGAGCGTTGGATGCACTAGGGAATGATTAGATTCAACAAAGGTGCAATGGAAGTTGGTGGCTCCAGTCGTACCAAACCAAACTATTCTGAGGATGCTAACAAATATTCCTACAAAAATAATTACAAAGGAAAGCATCCAATGACTAGAACTCAGTGGCGTAGATTCCAACGCCAAAAGAAATTGGCTGCAACAAACTTGCAAACTGACCAATATAAAGAAGTGGCTAGGAGGCCAACTAAAGAAAGGATCCTTCCTCCAATAGATGAAAATAAAATGGAAGATGATGATCTGCTAGACTCTGAGCCAGATTTTGATGTCATATGTGTAGTTTCCATATTACCATCAGAATATGATGTACAATCAGAGGTAACTGAGCTCGAAACTGATTTCGACCAGTTGGAAATGGCTGACCCAAAGCCAATATGTTATTATGTTATGAACAATGGCTGTATCGAATAACAATAGGCTTTGTTCGAAAGGCCAGATCTGGGAATGAAAAGCTATCTCAAACCTCTCTTCATCATAGCAAGAGTGGATGGAGTTGGAGTTAACAAGGTGCTAATAGATGGAGGCGCTGCTGTAAACTTAATGCTTCAATCTATGCTGCACAAAATTGGCAAATATGACTGTGATTTGTTAGCCCATAACTTTGTTTTGTCAAACTATGAAGGCAATACCGGATACTCTATGGGGGCAATTCAAGTGGATGTGGCTGTGGGAAGCACAGCTCGACCAACTTTGTTCTTGGTTGTCCAATCCAAAGCAAACATCAACTTGCTGTTGGGCAGAGAATGGATTCATGGTGTGGGTTTTGTACCATCTAACCTTCACCAAAGGTTGATGCTTTGGAGAGAGGATGGTTGCGTCGAAAACATTGAAGCTAACCAAAGTTTCTACATGTCAGAGGTAGATACCATATCTAAACAAACCTTTGACAAAAACTTGGCAAATATTGCGTCATGCTATGACAGAGAGAATGCTTTCAGGCCTTCTGATAATTTTATCCATTCTGTCGAACTCCACCCAACCCAAGGCTTTATATCGGAAAGAGAGGAAATAGATGCTACTTCCTCAGAAGATGGAGTTATACCACCATCTGGGTGGAACACCTACGAAGATTACAATGACTGAGTCCAATGCATGGGCCAGGATTACAGCTTATATGGCCGAAAGTAGATTATATACGGCTTTGGAAGCTGATATGCAACAAAATATGGCTGTGGAAGCCAAGGTCGAAAGTGATGGCAATCCTATGCCACAAATCCAAAGGCTCGACTGTATCCATTGAATGAAACACCAAAGATGCAGGCTCAAGATCCTTTGGAGGAAATTGACATTGAAAATGGCTCATTAAAAAGGCCAACTTATATTAGTGCTAATATCAATCCTGATCTAAAAGGAAAATTGGTGCTACTTCTTAAAGAATTTAGTGATTGTTTTGCTTGGGATTATAATGAAATGCCTAGACTGAATAGAGAAATGGTCGAACTAAGACTACCAATCAAGGCAGGTAAGAAACCAGTGAAACAATTACCAAGGAGATTTGCACCAGAAATCATGTCCAAGATAAAGGAAGAGATCGAAAGGCTGCTAAAGAGTAAATTCATCAGAACTGCCAGGTATGTTGAATGGTTAGCAAATATAGTTCCTGTTATTAAAAAGAATGGCACACTTAGAGTATGTTGAAAGGCTGCTAAAAAGAAATGTTAATAGATTCAACAGCAGGCTTCAAATTCTTAAGCATATTAGATGGTTATTCTGGATATAACCAAATATTCATTGCTGAAGAGGATGTATCTAAAACAACATTTAAATGCCCTGGTGCCTTAGGCACTTATGAATGGGTTGTCATGCCTTTTGGGTTAAAAAATTCTGGTGCCACGTATCAAAGGGCCATGAATTCTATGTTTCATGATTTTATAGATACATTCATGCAAGTTTATATTGATGGCATCATCATTAAATCCTCTTCCGAAGATAGCCATATATTGTATCTTAGGCAATCTTTTGAAAGAATGAGGAAACATGGATTAAAAATGAATCCATTAAAGTGTGCCTTTTGTGTGCATGCAGGAGATTTCCTTGGTTTTGTGGTGCATAAAAAGGGCATCGAAATAAACCAAAACAAGACAAAGGCTATCTTAGAGACAAATCCTCCTTCGACCAAAAAACAACTTCAATCTCTGTTAGGAAAAATCAACTTTTTGAGAAGATTCATTTCGAATCTAAGTGGAAAGGCTCAAGCACTCTCACTACTACTTCGACTCAAGAAAGATGATCCATTCAAATGGAATGAAGAACATCAAAAGGCTTTTGATGACATAAAGGATTATTTGATAAAGCCTCCAATTTTAATGCCTCCTAGCAGAAATCAAGCTATGAAGTTGTACATTGTTGCGTCTGATAAGACAATAGGAAGCATGTTGGCTCAAGAAGATGATAATGGCATAGAAAATGCAATTTATTACCTTGGTAGAGTTTTAAGTGATGCAGAAACTAGATATACTGCCATAGAAAAACTTTGTCTTTGTTTATATTTCTCTTGTACAAAACTTAAGCATTATATAAAGCCTGTTGATGTGTATGTCTATTCCCATTTCGATGTTATTAAGCATATGTTGACTAAACCTATATTACATAGTAGAATTGGAAAATGGGCATTAGCATTAACTGAATATTCACTTACTTATAAACCTTTGAAAGCTGTTAAAGGTCAAATTGTGGCTGATTTCATAGTTTATCATTCTTTGGTCGAAATGCCACAAGAGTATGTGGATATCCAACCTTGGATTCTCTACTTTGATGGATCCAAGCATAAACATGGAACTGGGATTGGAATCCTAATAATTTTACCTACTAAAGTTACAACTAAATTCAAATACAAAATAAATGGACTTTGCTCTAACAATGAAGCTGAATATGAAGCCTTAATCACAGGTTTAGAAATATTAAAAGACTTGGGGGCAAAGAACATTAAAATAAGAGGTGACGCTGAACTAATATTGAAACAATTAACATAAGAGTATAAGTGTGTTAAAGAACACTTAGCAAAATACTTTGTTATAGCTAGTTCTTTGTTAGATTGTTTCGATCATGTAGATATTGAGCATGTACCTCGATTAGAGAATCAAGAGGCAAATGACTTAGCTCAAATTGCTTCAGGTTATAAGATGTCAAAAGAAAAGTTGACACAATTGATCGAAATCAAAGAAAAAATGGTTTTACAAGAACCAATTTATGAACAATTGTCAATGCCAAAACATGTGGGGGTATATGCTATGCCACAAATTAATAATGAAGTTGAAAATTTCCATGATAATTTGGAAATTTTTACCATTGACAATCTTTCAGATGATGGTTAGAGAAAGCCTATTGTGGAACATCTTAGGAATCCAACAGGAAATGTGGATCGAAAGATAAAATATAGGGCTTTAAGTTATGTAATTTTTGAAAATGATCTTTTCAAAAAGACTTCTGAAGGAATTTTGTTAAAATGCCTTAATGAAACAAAAGTTTACATAGCAATCTCTGATTTTCAAAGTGGTACTTGTGGTTCTCATCAAGCAGGACATAAAATGAAATAGTTTTTGTTTCGACAAGGCCTATATTGGCCCTCTATATTGAAAGATTGCATATAATATGCCAAGGGGTGCCAGGAATGCCAAAGGCATTCAGGAATCCAACATGTGCCTGCAAGTGAACTACACTCCATAGTAAAACCATGGCCCTTTAGGGGTTGGGCTATAGATTTGATTGGTGAGATTAAACCTGCTTCATCAAAGAATCAACGTTACATTTTAGTTGGAATAGATTATTTCACAAAATGGATCGAAGCAATTCCATTACCCAATGTTGATGAAGAGGCAGTGATTAATTTTATTCAAAATCATATAATCTATAGATTTGGAATTCCTGAAACAATTACTACTGATCAAGGTTCAGTTTTTGTTGGACGAAAAATGCAGGAATTTGCTCAAGAAATTGGCTTTAGGCTATTAACCTCAACACCATACTATGCACAAGCAAATGGTCAAGTTGAAGCAGCCAATAAAATTATCATTAATTTGATAAAGAAATTGGCATAAAACTTTAGACCAAGTTTTATGGGCTTGAGAAATTCTCCTAAGGAATCAACTAACACTACTCCATTTCGACATACTTATGGTTATGATGTTGTATTACCAGTCGAAATACATTTGCAATCAGCAAGGGTACAAAGACAAATGGAAATACCTTTGGAGCATTATTGGCAAATGATGTATGATGAATTAGTTGATTTAGATGAAGAAAGACTTAATGCTTTAGAAGTTTTAACCAAACAAAAAGAGAGTGTCTCTAAAGCTTATAACAAGAAAGTTAAGTCTAAATCTTTTAACATTGGAGAATTAGTTTGGAAGGTTATCTTGCCTATGGATAAGAAAGATAGACTCCTAGGCAAATGGTCCCAAAATTGGGAAGGGCCGTTTAAAATTGTTCAAGTTTATTCAAATGATGCTTATGAAATTGAGGAACTAAATCCTTAAAAACGTACTTTGGGTATAAATGGAAAGTATTTGAAAAAGTATAAACCTGTTTTACTCGAAGTAAGAATAAGTGCATAATAATATTTAAACATAAAAGCAAAATGGCAATTGGAAAATTGAAAGGTTGCCACAAAACGGGACTTTGTTTAAGATTACAATCAAAAAGTCCAACTAAGACTAAACATCAAATTTTGTTCGAAAGGACAGGAGAAAAAATAAACCAATTACAAGTCTTTGGTACAATCAGCATAGATCCTTTTCAGGGTCGCAAGCTCTCTCTCGACCACTAGATTCGAGCTCTCCAAAGATTTGATTTCCTCAGCAACGACTTCTGCTGCGCTGAAAGCTTTAATCCCTTCCCTGCCTTTAGCATCAATCATCTCCTGGGTCGAAGCTTTCATTTCTTCTTGAATTTGAGCTTTCAAAGTTTCTTCTTCAGAGATTTTGCGCCTATACCCTTCGATTTGTTCTTCAAGGAATCCAATTTGTTGCTGATAGAAAGTAATATTTTTATCACATTTTTCAAGTCTTGGGTTCCCTTCGTTGGCTTGGGAAGACAGCTTATCTACCTCTGCCTGTGCCTTTTGAGCCTTCTCATAAAACATGGCTTGAGCCTGTTGTTGAGTAGCTAGCCTTGTATCATTATCATTCCTTTTCTGCACAGCTTTGGCAAATTGGTCAATGATCGAACCAAGTTGAATAACCTTGCCTAAAGTTTCCTCTTTGGTTAAAGGGTTATGCAACTTTTTCAAAAATGCCAAGTGGCTATAAGCACAAGCAGGGTTTTCTTCGATCTGTTTCAACACATCACTATTAAATGAAAGTTGTTGTGAGTTTCAGTAGCAGCGAATCTTGGCGCACCATTGAGTTTATCTCAGCATTCAAAAGATTGGAATCACTGGGAGTGCGCTCACTAGAAGTAGTGGCCTGGCTTTGCTTCTTTGAAAGCAACAGTCGAAGAGTACCCGCAGGATCAGATTTGTTCATATTTGCAAACTCTTCCTCTTGCACTCCAAGACTTGTAGAAAGTCTTGAGGTCGAAGAGACTGATACTAATTCTGGACCACCAGCCTCAACTTCAGGCATACCTTCAGAATCATGGGTAGATTATTGGGTCGAACTAGCTTGACCAGATTTGGTGGAGGTACTGGGTGGTGTATAGACAATGCTTGAATTCGTTGGTAAATCCTTAGCATTGCTACTATCAGTGCTAACCTTAGGCTCATCTCCTTTCTCTTCATTTGGCTCCTCATTAGTCTTTTCTGGTTCGACCCTGTCACCATCAGCTTTGTTGGGTCCATTATCTTCAAAGCTCTTGTTTTCATCAGCTTTGTCTTTGTTTGAAGATGAGAGTGGTATCTCCTTTGGACTTGGTTTTTCCTGTGCTTTGGGAGTCTCTTCTTTCGAATCATCTTACAAATACAAAAGGAAAAGTCAATTAAAACAATTAAGGGTTCGAAGAAAAGATAAAGTTGAGGAAAGAAAATAAAATTTACCTCTTTGTCTTTGTCATCAGAGTTGGTAAGAGAATCATTTTTCTTCTCAGCATTGGTGGAATCTGCCATAAGAGTTGTGCTATCCTTATGCACATCATTTTGCTTCCCCCCAACATCTGCATTCTGGTCTTCTTCGACCACTGGTTCCTTTTCTGGAAAGGGATCTTCCTTAGGCTCAGAAACTTCATTGCCTCCAGCGCTAGTGAGTTGGTCCTTTTCGACCAATATTTCCATTTATGGTGCAGGGTTTTCTTTAGATACAGGAACCTCATTGCTATCACCAGAAGTATGAATCTTGAGGGCCCTGTGTACTTTGGTCTTTTTGACCACAAATTTCTCCCTTATGGTAACTACATGAGCCTTCTTGTCATCCTTTTTCTCCTCTTGGTGTTGCTGAGGAGTTTCCTTTGTTTTAGCCTCATTCTTCTTCTTCTTTCTCTCTTGCTTCTCTCCTTGGTGCATTGAAATCTCATGGGTTTCGACCCCTGGTTTTTGTTGCTTTTTCTTGTTGGCTTCTCCAGCCTGTTCTTCTTGTTCCTTCTCCTCATTCTTGGAACTCCCCCCTTCACCTCCTTGTGAAGTCGAAGCTGATGGTTGCTTTCTTTTCCTTATAAGGGGTACCTCTGGCTCTTCATCCTCTTCATTACCCTGAAATAATGAAATAAAATAATGAGTAATGAAAGATGAAGAATTTGGCTAAAAATATTGTTTCAAAAAGCCAAAACTAAGGAAAAACAACATTGGTGTTTACCTCTACATCCACTATAACAGTTTCCTTCGATCTCGTGGAAGTAGTAGACACAGTCTCAACGCTACTATTCCTTTTTCGACCCTGAAAACAACATTACAGGTTAAGTCCAAATGTTTAAAAGTAAGAGTCGAAGAGAAATTTGAAGTGGAAACTTGTGTACCTTAGGTTTAGGAGTGTCAACCTCAGTTTTGATCTTTACTCTAATGGGTTTCTTCACTTCAGTCGAAGTTTTGGAAGACCCAGCATCTTTTTTCACACCTTTGCCTAAAAGAAATACATTGGTTAGTTATGAAGATAAAGGAATAAAAATTTCATTAATGAGAAATATTGTGGAGTAAGATAGTTACCTCGACCTGAAACAGTAGGTTTCTTCCCTAGAGATGGCACGATGAAGCCACTCTCTACCATGCCCAGCATATGTTCTGCATTGCCAATCGAAAACCGCGAGTAATAGTCATTCCACCAAGCACTAAATCCATCAGTGCAGTAAAAAGACGGTTTGAATTCGAATGGTTTAAGAGTGTACTCATAGTTCTCTATCATTCTCATATATTTCTTGTAGGTTTTCTCTGAAATACCTGTGCCCATCACCATTCGATCTGCTTTCTCGAAGAAGCTCTTGGGCCTAATCTGAGACATACCAAACTGTCTAGAGACACAGTTGGGCTGATATCCTACTAGGCCAAACTGATTCGACTTATCCCCAATCCTGCAGGATAGCACAGTTTGCACTAAATAGGCTCTCCACACCTCATTGACCTCATCCTCATTATCAGGGTTGAAGGCAGGAAAATCTTCAATGAACCATGCAGCTCCATACTTACGCTCAACAAAGGGGGCATGGCGAGGTAGAAATTGGTCAAAATTTAGTCTTCTGGTGTCTTGATCCAAAGAACGAGGGGTTAACCTAACAAACCTTTGCCCTTTGACTTCTCTTTCATTCACTTCTTTTTGATAGTCAGAAGGGACTATCAATCCAAGCTCCATCTCGAATGTGGCATTCCACCACAATTGTAACAGCCACATTGGCCCAGCAATTCCAAAAGTGGATCCTTCTTTCGATGCCTTAATAGCATCACTTGCGTTTCCCATGGCTTCATAAAAAGTTGCCAGCAGTAGACGTCCCAAACTAAAAAGCATACCTTCATGAATCTGTTGGGCCATAGGGATAAACATCCTCGCAACCTGAAGGGACTTCGAACAAAAGACAAAATGGGATAACCATAATGTCAAGAAGGCCACATGTTCCTCATGTGACACTTCTTCTCCTTCCTTGCCCATGTTCTCAGCAATATACTTGGAAAAAGTGTTTTCCTTGTAATTGAGTTCGATCTTATCACCAATCTTGGTTGGATCGAAGTGATCACCATTAGGCCTAAGGCCTGTGATAGCAGCTACATCCAAGAGAGTGGGGGTTACCATTCCACATCTAAACTTAAAAGTATTTGTGGATTTTCCATAAAAATGGAGGGCGGCTATAAGGAGTTCAGGTTTGTATTTGGGACCAGTTCGTCTAAATTAGATTAGAGGGTAAATCACATAACTCTCCCAAAGTCCCTTAAATTCCTTTTCTACCCTATTCAACCAGGGGATATAATCCTTATGAGCATTATAAGGTGCGGCTCAAAACAACTTAATTGGATTCTTAAGATATCCAAAGTGATAGGGGTCTATTTCGAATATCCTAGGCCCACATGTTAAAAACTTAGAGAAGAGGTCCTTTACCTCTTTCGATATGATTTCTGCGCGTGGTGGATAAGGGCCACATAAGACGCAGGTATGTTTCTTCACAGAGAAAGGGATCATGAGTTTAGCCGTCCAAATCTTCTTCTCAGGTTCACTACCCACAGGCTCAGGAATTACTTCTTCGCCATCTTTACGAATCAATAGATCCTTCCATTTCCCAGCAGATGGTACTTCGAAATCTTGATTTGAAGCCAATGATGAACAGTGACGCAAGTTTAAAAAAATAAAAATGGGTTTCTATGAAATCTGGGAAAAGTTGGGTTTTTTGGTTTGAATCAGTGATGAATCAAAGCGGAATCGAGATAAGAAACGTTTAAATGGTTTGGAATCACTGTTTTCTTGAAGATTGAAGAACGATTTTTGCAGAAAATCAAAAGTTGAGGTTTTTCGCAAAAACTCAGATAATGGAAGTTGGTGAAAAGTGTTGTTTTGTTTCTCTGTCACTATTTATAGAGAAGTGTGTCCGGATTTAAATTTAAATCAAAAAGAAATTCAATGGATTTTCTTTTCAACTTCTAAGAGTGCCACGTCGTCCACTATGCCTAAAACCTAGGAGAAATGATGGATTATGGGGATCAAGGTGACAGTTACTACTGTACATGACATCAGCGCCGTCATTGATAAAAGTGTCAAGCACGTGGGTTTCAAAATGCCTTTTTTTTATTTTCGTTCGAGCTACTCGATCGAAACAAGCATTTTTGGGGCAATTTGTTAGCCCATATTTTTACTAAGTCAAAATATGTTCTAAATGCATGATCAAAATAATAAATGTAATTCATTTAATTATTTTGTTGCTCCAAAAGTCATTAAATGTATTTGGTTTTCAGAACCAATGAATTTAATGAGGATTCATGCATGAACATATCATTAAATGTTCTATCTGGAGCATTATTCTTAATGTTGCTTTCTTCAGGATCCTTTCGAGCTGGTCGAAATGTCAATAGGGTCGAAACGTTCGCTGTGCAGAAGAAAAGTATGGACTTAGCAAAATATTCAGGAAAGCATTGCTATTTCGACTTCGATGGATACAACAACATAATTCAAAGGATAAGGAAGAATTCAAATTCAAAATACGTGTCAAGACACGCGTCCTATCTTTAGTTAAGTAGACATTATTAGCAGTTAGGAATTAGCGCTTATAAATAGAATAGTCATGTGATCGAGCAAAGGGTCACAATCTTAATGCAAAAATCCTTACCAAACTCAAAGTACCCATGTCAACGAGAGAAACGAGTGATCGAAGGAGAATGTATGTAACTGTGAACCATTTACTTTCTTTGTAAATCATTTTACATTCAATGCAGTTTATTTGCTTTTCAATTCAATTACCCTTTCATTTAATTTCGACTTTTTCTTTCCTTCTGTTTATTCATTCGAATAAACATTCTTTCTTGTAATTCAAGTTACATAAAAACATAAAACAACATTAAAAACAATAAGAACAATAATGAACACTAATTATCTTGAAAATATAAACAAAAGCACTATGTCCCGAGATTTACTAGTTGATCTCTCTTGTAATAACTCAAACTAGCGTTGTTTACCAAATTTCACAGTAAACAGTTTGCCAGGAATCAGTGTAGGTTCAACAATACTTTGATCAATTGGCAGTCCATCATTTCTATGATCAAGGCCAATGTCTCATTATCGGTAAACACTAGAAAGGTTTCTTCTAGTTCCATTAGAGATTTCATTCTGCTGAAGAATTTTAATGTTTGTATTCATGCTCCTATTCAGTGGCGTCACCACATAGAGTCCAGGGGGTTCAACTGAACCCCCTGGACTTAAAAAAAATACACATATAATCCTATATAATTTATATTTTGAACCCCCTCATTTTTCTATATTGAACCACTGACCCAATTAAACTCAAAACAATTTTAACTTGTTTATTTTCAAATTTTATTCTCTCTTTACTAGGCCTGACAATGAATCTAAACAAGTCGAATAAAGTTTGAGATCGATTTGACAATTAATTCGTTTAACTTGCTTGGTTCATGAACTAAATGAGTCAAACTTAAGCTAAATATTAAGTTCGTTAATTAAATGAGCTGAACTTGAGCTATATATAGTTCGGCTTGTTATGTTTTGAACTTGGTTCATGAACCAAATGAGTCGGACTATTAAGTTAGTTAATTAAACGAGTTGAACTTGAGCTATATAGTTCGATTTGTTTGGTTTTGAACTTGATTAAAGAACCAAATGAGTCGAACTTAAGCTAAATATTAAGTTTGTTAATTAAACGAGTTGAACTCGAACTATATATAGTTCGGCTTGTTTGGTTTTGAACTTGGTACATGAACCAAATGAGTCGAACTTAAGCTAAATATTAAGTTGATTAATTAGATGAATTGAATTTGTGCTATATATAGTTCGACTTGTTTGGTTCACGAGCTAACTTGATTATATATATAACACTTAAAAATATATTTTTAAATAACACTTCAAAAATAATTTAAAATTTATATAATTTAAAATGGAGAATAAATATAATGAAAAAAAATCATATCGAATTCTTGATTTTAGTTTCAAGTTGAAAATGAATTGAACCTAATGAGCTGAATCAAACTGCTCGCAAACTATAAACGAGTCGAACTCGAGCTGAAAAAAGAGTTTATGTCAAACTCAAGTCTAGTTTCTAATCGCACCAATTCTTATCGAGTCTAATTTTTATGTATTGACTTATGATGTTTTATGTTTTATATAGTATGAAATTATAAATATTAACCTTAGGATAATTTTTTTAAAAAATATTTTCTATTTTTTTGTAAACTATTTAGTAATTTAAAGCCGTTTTCAATAAATTTTCCCATTCAGAAAAACAATTGCTAACTAGAATATAAAAATATTTTGAAGCAAAATTTTTCTAAAATAGTCTGAATATAACAGCCGTATTTTAATAATAGGATTTTGTGTGATTATTTATTTATTATTAATTAGATTGAATACATGTGATTTTGTTATTTTATGAATAATTATATTTTGGATAAGTGAAAGGTATTTTAGTAACCTTTTTATAGTAATATTGTTGGGTTATTTATTATTTAGTGAGATAATGTCCATTTTAGGAAAGAATAGAGTAATTAATTATTTAAGTGAGTTAAGTAATGTTATGAGATAGGAAAAGAGTTTGGCTTAGTTATTGGGCCTAAGTGTAATGAGAGGGTATTTTAGACAATTGGCTATTAGGTTAGAGTGATGAGGAGTAGAGATGTGTTGGTCACAATTTCATTTTCTAAGAATAGAGAAAGAAGGAGGTAGAAAGAGAAAAGTGAAGAGAAGAAGAAGGAGTAGAGAAATCATCAATCAAGAGGTAAGAGAGTAGTTTTAATCCAATTTGAGATGGTTCATAGAAAGGGGAGAAGTAATCTTCTCCATTCCCAAACTTTCTCATCTCTTGGTTGGGTGGGTATTAGGGAATGTGATTTTTGTTATTAATTGATGATATTTGATGAATTTTTATGCTCTATATGATTCTTGGTTGAATTTGCATGATCCAAAACCATAACCTTATGTTTTCAATTGATGAATCATAAGAATGGGTTTTTGAATAAAAGGGTTTATGATTTTGTATAAGAAATTTATGAATTCAAGTATGAATGATGTTTGTTTGAGTTAAATCTTGTACTTCTATGTTTGGTATGATTATACATGTTCAAAGTTGTTAACTTTATGTGTTTTGAGCTTTAGATGATGAACTTTTGCATGAAATTGAGCAAAACCCGATAGCAGAATTTTGCTGTTCTGTCGAACTCGCCATGGCGAGCTCGTGGCGAGAGTGGTGGCGAGTAAGACCTGTAATTACTCGCCATGGCGAGCTCGTGGCGAGAGTGGTGGCGAGTAAGACCTGTAATAACTCGCCATGGCGAGTGCGTGGCGAGTTGGTGGCGAGTTACTCCAGTAGCTTCTGACTTAACTCGCCCTGAGCTCGCTCTGGGCTCGCCCGACGAGTTCAGCAACCATGAAACTTATCTTTTCTTGAAAAATATGATATTTAGGTTTATACTATGATTGTATTATGATCCTATGATGATTATATGGTAAATATGACTTTAAATTGGGTCTTAAACGATGAACTAAGTTATGATGTTAATTATATTGATTATCCATGATGATTTGATATGTTGAGATGAGATTGTAACACGAGATAATATGACCTTTGTTATGTGATTTGTGTGCTTGTACGTATAACTATGATGATGATGTGTGGTGATGTTGATGAGAACTTGAGATGGAATTATTAGGTAGAGATATCCTAATATTCATGAGTTGATTGTGGAAGAGTATCATCATAAGTTGTATATGTACATTCATGCATCCATAAGGTCCCCCATGACTTAAAACTAACGAGCGTAGTCCCCCACGACTTAAAACTGACGAGAAGTGAATGGATATAATTCTATCATAAGTTGATGAGGGTACCACATGCATATAGATGTGTCTAGGGTGACATATCATTAATGATGACATTAGACGCATTAGGAATTTGTGCATTCCTATTTGATACTTGTTAAGTGATGTGGTGTGCAATTATGATTTAATTGAGGATGCTTGATTATAATGTTTGGTTGGGTGTTTATCTATGAATATGACTTTTCTATATTCATTATGCTTTGAGATGCATGTAACTAGACAAGATTGTTGTCTAGTCATAACCATGTTATTTTTATAATGTAAGTGTACCTTATGCTTATTATTATAATCTTGGATTGTAGCTAACTCTCTGTTTTGTGTACTTGCTGGACCTTTGGGGGTCCAGATTCTCAGGTTTTGGTTATGACCATGTCGTCGATGATGCTCCGCTCTGATTAGGACACGGGAAAAGGTTTACCTTTTATGTATATTAAGAGTCTTTTATTTCTTATTTATTTTATTAAGGTAGTATCATTTTCAAATAATTTTGTATAAGTTATATTTTTACCAATTGAGTTAATTAGTAGTGATTTGATGAAGTATGTAATACCCAAACCTTTGTGTTTTATAATTACAACTTTATTTTCCGTTGCGCAATTTTTAAAAAGAATTTTATAAAACTAGAATTAGTTAGATAATAAGTTTGGGTGTTACACTGAACCCCCTGCTCCAGGTTCCTGGAGACGCCACTGCTCCTGCTGTTCCAATCCTTACAGAGGTGCTTTGGATTCCCCCTCTTAACCATTGGCTCAAGTGTAATGTGGATGGAGCTGCCAAGGGAAATCCTGGTCTTGCAGGCTGTGGTGGTGTGTTCAGAGATCATAGGGCTGAGTTTGTCTATGGATTTGCTGAACCTTTAGGTAATTCTTCTTCTATTCAGGCAGAGCTCTTTGCGGTTATCTTTGCCATTGATGTGGCTTTTAGAATGCAATGGAATAACTTATGGATTGAAACGGATTCTGCTTTTGTTGTTAGTGCCTTTCAGAATTCGAGTATTGATGTAACTTGGAATTTAAGAAACAAATGGAAAAATGCTCTAGTTAAGTTTAGGCTTCTAAATGGCATGGTTTCTCACATCTTTCGTGAAGGAAACCAAGTAGCAGATTCTTTTGCAAACCATGCTTGCACCATTACCTCTCCTGCTAGTTGGTTTCAAGCTCCAGACTTTGTTAGGATAGTTTAGAGATAAACAAATTTGGTATTCCTTGCTTTAGAATTTGTTAATGGAGTTTTGGTTTTATGTCCCCTCAAAAAAAAAAAGCTTCCCTGTTGAAGATGATCTTACTAGTAGTAGTACTTTCGGTTGAAGAAAATAATTTTCTTTTGATAAATGAGAAAATTAAGGCTTAGTTTGGTAAATATAACAGAGATAAGTTAGTTAATAGTTTACAGTTTATAACTGATACATGATAGTTTATAGTTAGTATTTTAAATTTATTTTTGCTTTTATTGTAATATATCTTTCATGTTAAAATGTACATGTACACTAGCGAACTTGTAATACTTGAAAATTATATTGAATGGTCATGTTCTCTCTCTAGTAATGCCAATTGCGAATGTAGAATAATCACTACAAAAAATATCGTTTTTCGCAGCAACTTTTTTGCAGCGACATCTACATTGTTGACAAAAACATACATATAACAACAACTTATTTAAGTTGTTGTTATAAGTTGGTTTTTTCTCAACAACTACGTTATCGTTGGGAAAAGTTAGTTATCCCAACAATAATTATTGTTGCTGCTAATAGTTTAGTTTTTTTACAACAACCTTGTAAAGTCGATGGAAAACCACTCAATTTTTTTTTATGCATATCTTTTATCATGGTTTATGTTCCTATTTTTATGCGTAGATTTCTCTTAATTTAATTTTTTTTTCAATTTTTATGTTTTGTATCTTTTTTTTTATCTTTAGAGCTGAAATTACAATTAAGGGTAGAAAATTTGCAATATTATCATACTCTTTGAGGACAAATTAGATTTTTTAGTAATTGTTCCTTCTATATATTTTTAGTTGATTATTATTGCCGCTAATAGTATAGTTTATTTTGTAACAACCTTGTAAAGTCGTTGAAAAACTACACAATTTCTATTTTTTATGCGTATTTTTTGTATGGTCCGGCCAACACATTGTGTAGCCTAAAGCAAACATTAAAATAAGGTTTTTTATTTTTTTAAAAATAAAAAAATTGATATTACAAAAATAAATAAAAATAATTTTTGGGTAAAAAGCTATTGAATATCTTCATTTATTAAAATAAATTATATTATTTTTAGATAAGTAAACATAATAATAGAAAATAATTGAAAAAAAAATAGGAATAGAAAATAAATTGTATAATAGTGTAGATGGTCTTTTTTTTCTTTTTTATTTTGGTACAGGCATAGATGATCTTTTTTTTGAAGTAGATCTTTTTTTTTACAAGCATATATGATCTTTTTTTATTTAAGGTAAAAACAATATCTACAACAAGTAGAGTACAATATTTTTTTTTAGGTAAAGTAGAGTACAATATATATTTTTTAAAAACAAAGTAGAGTACAATATAAAAGTATAGTTCTCCACAATAAATATAAATGGATAAAATAAGAAAGCAAAAACCATAAGAAAAATAATTTGGTTTTAAAAAAATTAATTTTAAAGCATACGAAAAATAATTTGGTTTTAAAAAAAATAATTTTTTTTAGGCCTAAACCGGCCTTGATCTTTTATCATGGTTTCCGTTCCTATTTTTATGCGTAAATTTCTTTTAACTTAATTTTTTTTATTTCTATTTTTACATATATTATTATACTTGATAAGGACAAATTAAGTTTTTTTACGGTAGTTCCATTTAATAAATTGTTAGTAGATATACTTTAATTGAATTATTTATAGTTTGGTGAGAGATATATGCAAAATAGAAATAAAAAGATAAGAAAAAACAAAACTTAGTTAAAGATATTTAAGTCAAATTAACATTCATAATCATAGTAACCACACAGAATTAATTAGTTAAAGAGACATTGAGATCCAAACCAATACATTGACAAACTACTATCAGGTTTGCTAGCTTCATTGTATACCTTCATTGCATAAGTAAATTTAAATTTTTTAATATTTTTCAGATCCCTTTTGCTACAAGTTCAATAACCAGATGATTGATTCAAGATCGTCATGTTTCCTCTTAGGTCAATGTTTCTTTATAGGTTTAATCTTGTTGGAGATGTTGACAAACTTTATCCCTTATCTCTTTCACTTGTTATCTCTCAATTCTCAATTTTTTATATAGTCAACTTATTATTATTTTTCTTCCTTTAATGTCTAATAGTCAAGGTTCTAATTAAATCACAATTCTTGTTGTGCAGCAGAGTGAGAGATTGAGGTAAAATTGTAGAAGGAAGACAAATCTAAAAGAATGCACTTGATTCACTAAATAAGTGAGAGATATTCAAATTGTTCAACGGTTGTAGTATTATACAATAAATCACAAAAGGAAGGAAAAAGATTTTTATTGTTCACTATAACAACCCGTTTTTTCAAAGGCCTGAAAAGGCACTATATTTTTTTTTTCTTTTTCAACTAACACTCAGAGTGCGCATAGAATATTTTTCAATGAGCCGGCATTCAAATATACAAAAGAACTCATTACCATAAGGTGCTTCGACAAGCAAAGTGTATTCCTGAATAATTACAGTCCAAGTCTAAGTATTCAAATACTTACAACAAAACAAGTTAGACAACCCTATGCTAACCAAAAAGCACGGTGCACAAAATACACCGGCGCATAGTCTATCTATACTAAGCTTCACCACGTGCTTACTATAGCCTAGAACTGCCACCGTCGTCACCACGACCTAACCCATCACCTGGGTGGGATGAGCCCGCAAATGAAAGAAAAGGGTCACCACAAAATAAAAGGTATGTATATATATAACCGGTGCAAAAGATTGTACACATAACAATAATTCCACAAACACAAGAGAAAGCTCTTAACCACCAAAGCAATTCCCACCAACGGGTTTATATATATATAATGCACACCAAGTCTAATGCAGACTTCTAAAATGCGTGGTACTAACCCTAGCTACCACGATGCATGAGTTCCGGAACTGTAGGTCCAACCCCTACTAAAACACCAACGTAATCACAAGGTTAAGGTGGATCCACTCCCGCAATCACACCCCATGGTCCACTCCCGCAACCATGTATCGAACTCAACAAAATCACAAAGGATTAAGGTGGATCCACTCCCGCAATCACACCCCATGGTCCACTCCCGCAACCATGTATTGAACTCAATAAAACCCTATAAGAATCAGGTGGGTCCACTCCCGCAACCACACCTCGTAGTCCACTCCCGCCACTACGCACTAACAATGCATGAGCATACGATTCTCCATGTATACTAATGCAACAAATACATACCTCCCTAGCATATGTAAACCATCCCAACAACATACATGCATATCCAATCATATGTAACAAACCACAACAAACATACATAAGTTTCCAATCATATGTATTCACCCACATGTTCATACATACATCTCCAATCATATGTAAAACAACGCACGTATTATAAACACTTTCTCATCACGAGAATACATAACACATACATGCCAAACACACAGTAAATCCAAGCATGTCGTAACCATTTAAAGACAGAAATAAAGTGGAGCCCTTACCTCAAGCTTCCGTTAACTTTTCTCGCATAATTCTACAGCTCGCGCTTCCTAAAAGTTAAGCAGCGTACAATCAATAAGATATTCCCCGTTTATCCTATCGAAACGAAACTTGTTCTCAAAGCTCTAGAGGGGTCTAAGGTACTTTCTAAAACTATCCCATAGTGATTTCGAGTTCTTCTCATAGTGATTAAAAATTCACAAAGTTAATTGCACTATTTCTCGCCACGCGAAAATATTTTCGTTTCAAAACAAACTAAGAAACACTTTGATTCCTAACTCCAAGACAATCAATTTTTACATACTAAAACCATTTGAAAACAACCCAAAAACTCTTTGAAAATTTTCAAAAAAATAAAAGTTTACTTGCGCCACAAGTTACAACTTGAAACAACCATAACTCATTCAATTTTTATCGGATTGAGACGAGTCATACGCCAAATTCATCAGCTCGAAAAGGCGGATTGAATGGTTAACTTTCTAGGAAAAAATACAACTTTTAAAATGGACGAAAATGCCCTTCAGATTTCGGCCAGCACCTATAATTTTCTCAAAACCATTTCTTTCAAAAGCTAACTTGGTTAAAGCACTTATAAAATTGCTAATTTCACATAAACCAACTCAATTTGGTTTGGTTCCACACTTAAAAACTTTTTCCAAAACCCTAACTTCATAAATCATAAAAATTCGGGGCTTTTGATTCCTTACATTTTCTTTCAAAAATTGTTACACCAAAACAATTTGTAAAGACTTTAATTGCAAGAAAATCATAAAAGAATTTCATTTCCAAACACTTTCAAAAATCACCAACTTTCTAAAATGCTCACAATCAAAATTTCTTTTTAGATCTATCATCACAAAAGCTCATCCAACAATATTAACAAAAGAAAAACCAAAACTTAACACAATTCTTTTTGAACATAAAATCAAACAATTCAAATCATAATTTTTCTCATGGATTTATCACTAACTATCATGGATCTACAACTCTAGTGGAGAGAAAATTTAAAATCCCTACCATACAACAACAAAGGCCTCACGGCCACTTAATAGAATAGAGGGAGAAGAATTTGTTCTTACCACTTTGTTTATGCTAAGAGCTTCACCAAGTTACAAGGATTAATCTCCACTCCAAGCATATCTCCTAATTTCTTCTAGGTTTTTTCTCAAGGTGGAGATTTATGTTCTATCAACACATAGCAAAATAAAATGAAAGAGAGGGAGGGAGAGCAGCTCACGGTCTTGGAAGGAAATATGGAAGGCAAAGTCTCATGACTTTCTTATTTAAAGATAACATGAATCAATCTAGGCCATTGGATTGCATAGTGTAAAGTTTCATGACTAAATCCTAGCCAACCATCCAAACTTGGTCACAAAGCAACTCACATAAATATCTAGATATTTCTATGGCCTTAGCTCACTAGCTCGCTCAGTTCTCGCGCATCGCGACGAACGAAACTCACAAAAACAGAAAACCTACAGAAAGAACGTCTAACGTTTTTCCATTCCAAAACTTATCGTCGAATCTTTTTCCGCGACTGTAATTTTCTTCCATACCTTAGAAAATTAATCTCAGGACATATTCTAACTCACGCAGATATATGAAACTTCCATCCGAAACCTCACTTAAAATAGACGCAGTAAGATTTTCCATCAGCGGGTAAAATCCTACTCGTTTTTCGAAAAACAAGACTAATCCAAAACTCGTCATTCTGACTTCACAGAAATCTCCTCATACTTAAAAGAGGACTACGACCCAAAAGTCTGTGCCTTTCGAGCGCACGAGCACAAAACAGACTCCATTTCAGCAAAAATCCTAATATCGCGACAATACTCATGAAACCGCTTCGCCAAAAACCCTAAAACTCGTAGCCATTACTAGAGTTCCTTAGAAAAACTGTACAGTAAAATCTTGGGTCTTACATTCACCGAATGGATGGTTTAACGAAGTTACAAACGATTATTAAAATTTGTGTTGAATAAATAACACGTATCACTTTTTTATAGGGGAACAATACAATTGTATTTAGGGTAATATATATAAGTTTTATCCTTTAATTATATTATTTGTAGATACTTTAATTGAATTATTTATAGTTTGTTGAAAAGGATATATGCAAAATAGAAAGAATAAGATAAGAAGAAACAAAACTTAGTTAAAGAATTTAAATTATGACAATTTAAATTAAGTGATTGATACCAAATTTTTATAAAAAATAACAAAAATATATAATTACATTTATAGTTGGGATATAAAAGATATAACAATAATTTATATCGTTTATAAAAATGATTTTTTCGCTGCGAAAAATATATTTTTTGCCAGCGACAATAATTGTTATTGCAAAAAACACCAGCTTTGCTAGCGACAATAATTTTTGTTGCAAAAAACCACTAGTTGTGTCAGCGACAATAATTGTTGTTGCCAAATAACACTAGTTAGGCCAGCGACATTAATTGTTGCTAAAAACATTAATTATGTCAGCGACATTAATTGCTGCTGCGAAACACTAGTTATGGCAGCGACATTAATTGTCCTTGCAAAACTTTTCGCAACGGCACTTATGCCAACGATATGCAGCAACAATGCTTTCCCTGCGAAAAACACTTTTTGCAGCAACTTTGCGTTTTTGGGAGCAACATTTGTCGCTGCCAAAAACGATGTTTCTTGTAGTGAATATAAAAAACACTCAATTTATAATAAACTTTTAAGATATTAACATTTAAGATACTTTGTATTAGAAGCATTGAAAATATAATTATTATTATTTATTGTAGATTGAATGTGGTGTTTGGCATTATAAGCGTTTAAAACATATATTTTATTTTAAATTAAAATAAATCATAAATGGTAAAAGTGAGTTTTAGTTTTTTTTTATTCAAGTGAGTTTTAGTTAAAATGATAACTGTAAAAGTGGAAGAAGAATAATAAGTTATAAGTTCAAAAACTACATGAAATATCATTTGAAAATTAAATCATAAACTAATAAAATAAATTTTAAACTCATGATAAGGAAAAGCTTTTTTCAAATACAGATCTTTTAACTTGGTATAAGCTATAAGATATTAATTATGTGTATGGATATTTTCATATAAAAATGAGTTGAACAAAAATTTTGAGTTTAAAAATCAATTCTAGAATCAGAAGCTACGATTTTTAGCTTCAAGTAAAATCAATTATAGAGGCAGAATCAATTCTACTTTTAAAAAACCAAACAAGTCAGAATCAATTCTACACGTCCAGAATCAATTCTATCTGCTTCAGTGAAACCAAACATACACTATAATTTATAAGCTACCTTATGATATTTTCAAACAAAGTCGATGATCTTGTAATTTGATCATCAAGAGTAATCAGCGGCCCTTTTAGCTGTACCGAAAATGATGTATGTCATGCTATGTGCACGCCTGCACAGTTAATTAATTCCTCCTAGTCAAAATATTGGCTTAAAAAAGAAGGAAAGTGAGAGAGGGGAAACTCAGCCTAAATAGGACATATATACAGAACTATGACCCACTACGAAGTGGGAGGGTTCATGTATCAATCATTCACATGAATTAGGACCACATGGTCTTTTTTTGCTAGGATTAAGACATGTAAATATGGCACACTATTGATTGGAACATATGAAATGAATCATCATTTTTTGGTTTAATAAAAGTGACAACAGGCTAAAAGGTCCATCATGTACTGTCTCACAAATGTATGATGTTGGTGGTCATTTGCGTTTGTCCATTTTATGAATACTATCAGACAAAAATGTGTTACAAATCTGAGATTTCTAGTATCGAAGACTTATAGAAAAGGTAGTTAAAGCGTCACAAGGTTGATGTAAATATGTTGGTAATTGTTATTCTCTCAGGTGTTGGTAAATACCATTGGAAGATATCTTCCGGTGAAAGAAATATACACTATCGAGAGATATCTTCTGATATCATATAAACATTATGACTTTTCAAAAAATAAAATCATATAAGTATGGATGAACATTATCATCTTATAAATAATAGAAAGTTTTATTTGCATTAATATATATATATATATATATATATATATATATTTATAAGAAAGTTTTATTTGCATTAATATATATATATATATATATATATATATATATATATATATATATATATATATATATATATATAAGTTTGTGAATTGTGCTCCAATGATTACCTGGAAGCAGCTTGTTTGTTAAGGGATTTTCTTTTGCCGTTTTATCTACTTTCCACGTTTTTTTATTTTTACACTTTCGCTATTTAAGTAGCAAACGTTATAAAAATAAAAAATTTATGAAACTTTTTGTAAATGTCGTCAGCTACACTTAAATAGTAGATGTTATAAGAAAACAAATCTGGTATAGTTTTTTGAGGTGTATTTACTACCTAAGTAACGGATAAAAATATTTTTATTAATTCGTAAGGCATGCAAGAAAAATATATAGGATGGCAAAAAAAATATTTTCGTTTGTTAGCAATACAAGCCCAAGAGACAAGAGTTGGGTTGGACCCAGCTAAGAAAAAGCACAAAGAGAACAAAAACAAGCCTGTCTTCCTTCAAGACTTTGTATGTCCTCTCCGGGAGTTAAAAAAAAAATACTTTTTATTTATTTTGTGCATCAGCATAATGCATAACAACATCTTTGGATCAATTTAGATTGTGAAAATACTTTTTATTTATTTAAAAAAAAGTGTGTTGGTATATGTTGGTTATCAACAAGGAGAAAATAACATTTTAAAGTGAATTATTGCGATGAATAATAGATAAAGTATTAGCTAAACATAATGCATTTAAGAAAATAATAACAATATATAGTTATTTTAACAAAACTAATACTAATATTTGAAAAATAATTAGAAAATGTTTTCGTAAAGTAAAAAAAAACTTTGTCATCGATATATTTATACTAAGGTTCTGTTTAACCCGGCTTTTTTAGGTGTAGAAACTGTAACATCTCAAATTTGATTTATAGAGGAATAATAATTAGGGGAAATTTTTGGAGCTTAAGTGGAAATAACTCTATTAATTAGAAGTAGATAGTTATGAAGAATAACTTAAATTAGTAGTGAGTGGAGGGGCATTTTCGGAGTTGTCCATAAAAGAGTTTATAAAAGGGGCTAAGGCATTCATCCATTTCATTTTTTCCACTTTCTGAAGCTTGAAACTATGAAACCTACACCTTCTTTCCTCTCTTCCACGCCATTCTTCACCAGCAACATCAAATCATCCCTTAGTTTCACATGCATAAGGCAATTAGAGTTCCATGTGTTCCAAAGAATTCTCTCACCCTTTTTCCCTTTCTCTTTCCCGTGTTCTCTCACTCTATTTCTCTTTAAATCCATTCCAACTTGATGCCTTGCAGAAGAAAGGAAGCTATGCATGTGTTTATGGAAGATTGGTTATGTATTATCTACCACAAACTTTTATGATTAAGGTATGGTTATGATTTCTAGTTTTCCTTTTTTCTAGAATTGACTCATAACCCGAAATCCTAAATCATTGTTGTGTTGATGATGCATGTTGGAGTAAAAGCAAATGGGTAACCAGAAGGACCTTTAAGAACCAAGGATTGAGGTTGGGTGTTGCTGCAGTAACCAACAGATCAATTTTTCTGTCTATCGCAGCACTCGCCGTGGCGAGCGGGATTACTCGCCGTAGCGAGCTTAGCAGAATAGCTCAAAGCTGCTGCATGTGTTCTTCTGTTCCTAATGCCTAGTTCCCAACTCTTGGTAAGTTATTTCGAGCCCTTCTTATTCCTTCCTCAGACTTTGGTATTGATGGTTCCATTTCCCTAAAATTAGAAAGTTCACAAACCTCATTAACCGTATGTTTTTTGGTAATGGTATGTGAGCATTGGTTAAACAACATCTTCAAGTGACTGAGGTTGAGCTTTGGAGTTGATGTTAGTCACGGATGCAGAGTTGGTGTGGGAAACCAAGAGAATTGAACTACAATTTGGAGTTAGATTGAAGCTCAGGAGTTGTCGTCGCTAAAGCTTCAGAGTTTAAACTCAATTTTCAGGTGGGTTCTTAGGTTCCTTTAACCTTAGCATTATTTTTAGAAAGCCTAAAAATCCCCAAATATGTTTATGCATGCAAAGATAGGAATTTTAGGATCAACTAATGAGAGAGCAAGAATAATTCCCAATTCTTGCCCCTATATAATCTGTTTCATATTATAAAACGTGTTTATAACAAGTTGCATAGAGATTGTAGGTGATTTCTTTCAAAATTGTATTTACTGCAAAATAGGGTCTGAACTGTCAAACTCGCCGTAGCGAGCAACTATGCGCCACATCGAGTGTTGATGTCTGTATAACTCTCCAGGTGAGTCTTCGACTCGCCAGGGCGAGTGTTACAGGTCTGTCAGCACATAAGCTCGCCGTAGCGAGTAGGAGCACGCCACAGCGAGTTTAGCAGGAACAGAACCTGAATAATTTATTTTCTAAGAACTCTAAACACTCGTTTTATGTCCGAATGCAACTTGGTTTGTATGAACATATTTAATAAATAGAATATTTGGTCAGAGAAAAGAAGTATATTATATTATCAGTAACATGTTTAGGTTACCCTGGGTGAGATATATTGGTTAGAACTGCTTAACTCATTAAAAGAAAATTAAATGGCAACTATATGCCGTGATTAAAGAATTCCTCCGAATTCTGATCATTTTATTATGCGAGCCAACTGTAAGACCCAAGATTTTACTGTACAGTTTTTCTAAGGAACTCTAGTAATGGCTACGAGTTTTAGGGTTTTCGGTGAAGCGGTTTTGTGAGTATCGTCGCATTAATGAGATTTTTGCTGAAACGGAGCCTGTTTTGTGCTCGTGCGCTGGAAAGGCACAGACTTTCGGGTCGTGATCCTCTTTTAAGTATGAGGAGATTTCGGTGAAGTCAGAATAACGAGTTTTGGATTATTCTTGTTTTTGGAAAAACGAGTAGGATTTTACCCGCTGATGGAAAATCTTACTGCGTCTGTTTTAAGTGAGGTTTCGGGTGGAAGTTTTATATATCTGCGCGAGTTAGGATATATTCTGAGATTAATTTTCTAAGGTGTGGAAGAAAATTGCAGTCGCGGAAAAAGATTCGGCGATAAGTTTTGGAATGGAAAAACGATAGACGTTCTTTCCGTAGGTTTTACGTTTTTGTGATTTACGTTCGTCGCGATGCGCGAGAACTGAGCGTGCGTTTTGTTGTAAGAGGTTGTGAGAAATATCTTGGGAGGATAGACTCGGATTGATCCAAGGGCTAGGATTTTGTCTTGAAGCTTTATCCTATTTGATCCAATGGTTCTCATGAAACATGACCATGACCTTGAGGGTGACTTAAGGAGACTTTATGGACTTAGCAAAATCACAATTCATTCACTCCTTCTCTTCTCCTTGCCGTGGCTTCTTTCTCTTCCAACCTTGAGGAACAAAATTCAATCCTTCACCATTTGTCTTGATCTTAAGCTTGTTGGAAAGCTTGGAGTTGTGAGATTCTTCTTCCTAAGGTAACTAGAACTTCTTTCATCTCTTAGTTGGCTAAACTCTTAGAGATTTGTAACGCTCCTAATCGATTCGCATGCAATAATTAATTTAAATCATTCAACATACAAATCATCAAGAACATTACTTAATACAAGATACTAATAGCATGCATAGATCAATTAAACCACAACGGAAGCATATAAAATTCTCATCAAATAATTCATAATAGCTAAATCCAAGCATGCAAGTCATAAATCATATTACAACTCCAACTAGGTACTTCCATAAATGAAGCCCCATAACATAATCCAAAATAATCCAACGAGTAATTAAAGATAAGATAAATAAGTAGCAAGGTCATACATAAAATTTCAAACAAACGAAGAACCTAACACTGGACTAAGCAAGGTTACAAGTATCAGAGCATATCCTAAAACTCTAAGCTCCTAGGATCCTCCCATCCTTCACCTTACCAAGCTATGCTAGTCCTCACGAGCTAAACTCCAAAGCAACGGGATCACTCCTCAAGTGGAGAATCTGGACCCAAACCATTACACATACACAAAAATAGAGAGTTAGTTATAATTCAAGTTCATAATAATAAGCATAGTATACACTTATATTATGTAAACAATTATATCATAAACAAATCATACTCATATCATATTGAGCTAACAATATATAAATAACATCATGGTTCATCATGTTCATCAACAAAAACCAAGTATTCAAGTAAAACTCACATAACTCAAAGATTCACAAGATTTCATTGGAAGACAACACAATTACCAAATACCAAGTATAGTGCACAATCTCCTAATGCAAGCTAATGAAAACACATAATGTATGTCACCTAGACATCGCTAATGCATGTGGTACCCGCATCAAATTAGGATAAACATATATCCATCGCATCAAGTCAGTTTTAAGTCATGGGGGACTTCGCATCAAGTTGACTCATGAATGCATGAATGTACACATACCATATAATGATGATACCCTAAACAACTAACCATGAATAATAGGCCGCTCAACCCTATTACTCCTTCTCAATTCGCATCAAATTCACATCATCATATCATCATTAAGGCATACATTCAAGCAAGATACAACACACTTAACATCTTAGCTAATCATAGCTCATCATCTTGATTTTCAATCAATTACATACATAAAAGCATTTCATCATCATACTAACTCAAGATTCAATCAATCCAAATCAATAACATGTTATAAGATCAAATCTAAGCATGTTATACACTCATAATTATCATACAACATCAAGAAATTTCTCAAAATCAGGTCATGGTCGCTGGGCGACTACCAGCGATGGAACAAACTAGAAAAGGCAGACAGTTCATCGCTCAGAGCGAAGCCTGGCGACGTCTGGTCGCTGGCGGTCGCTACTGGTCGCTGGGCGACTACATGAAATTCTGGGTTCGCGAAGAACACATGAATCCTCGCTTGGAGCGATGGATTGGTGGCTCAGCGACCAAACCCAGATTTTCATGCTCTGCTCTCGGGTTCACATAGAAATCTCATAAAAATCACGAATTTCATGTTATAAACTTGTAAAGCTATCACATTTAAGCATACATATCATATATAGACCTAGAAGTACAAGTTCTAACATCATCAAACATCATTTCAAGTGGAAAGTAGAGATTTTTCCTCATTTTTCTTAAAACCCATTTTCAAATATGAACAACAACAATCTTCACATAACACACGAAATTGATGATTGAAATAGCAATTAGAATCATGTAATAACATAGTATCATCATGCAATAACATATAAATTCATTAAATCACATTCCCTTGATTCCATAACCCACCAAAGAGATGAGAGGGTTTGGGTGTGGAGAATAGGCATCTCCCCCCTCTTTGATCATCTCACATGAATTATAAACTACTCTCTAACCTTAGAATTGATGAAACTCTGATTCTTCTCCTTCTCTTGAGCTTCCTCTAATCTTCCCCTCTACTTCCTTCTCTTCAAAGTTTCTCTTTCTACCTCTTTTCTATTTCTTAAGTTATGAGTAATATTTCTCTACTCTTACCACTCTAACCTAAACCTACTTAGCCAAAGACCTTAATGTCCCTCTTACTAATTTAGGCCCATTAACACTCAAGCCCAACTCTTATTGTTATAACTCTAATAAAACTTATCATACTTAAAGCACTACTTTTTCCCAAAATAGCCATAATTCTTAATTAATTACTAACTCACTATAAAATACTATAAAAGGCTAATTAACTCTAATCAAAATAAAATAAATAAATACGGGTGTTACAACTCTACCCCCCTTAAAGAATTTTCGTCCTCGAAAATTTACCTGAGAATAACTCCGGATAAGAACTCCTCATCTTGCTTTCTAGCTCCCAAGTAGCATTCTCTCCCGCGGGTCCTCCCCAAATGACCTTAACGGATGCTATCTCCTTGTTCCTCAACTTTTTCACTTCTCTACCTTCAATCCTCAAAGGTCTAGCTTCGATGGTCAAATTATCCTTTACTTGCACCTCATCCGATACAATGACATGTGATGGATCCGAGACATATTTCCTTAATTGCGACACATGAAACACATCATGAAGATTAGACAATGATGGTGGCAAGGCAATCTTATAAGCCACTTTCCCTATCCTCTTCAAAATTTGATAAGGGCCAATAAACTTCGATGTCAACTTCCTAGATTTCAAAGCACGACCAACACCGGTGGTTGAATTAACCCTCAAAAATACATGATCTCCTTCTTGAAATTCCACATCCTTCCTCTTCTTGTCATGATAACTCTTTTGTCTACTTTGAGTTGCTTTCATTTTCTCTTGAATCATCCTAATCTTTTCCGTAGTTTGTTGTACCAATTCCGGTCCCAACACAACACTTTCTCCGTCCTCATACCAACACAAAGGAGTACGACATCTCCTACCATACAAAGCTTCGAAAGGTGCCATTCCAATACTCGCATGATAACTATTATTGTAGGTGAACTCTATAAAAGGTAGATACTTATCCCAACTCCCTCCATCTTCCAAAACACAAGCTCTCAATAAATCTTCAAGTGATTGAATAGTTCTTTCCGATTGTCCATCCGTTTGAGGATGATAAGCCGAACTCATTCTTAACTTAGTCCCCAAAGCCTCTTGCAAACTTTCCCAAAACCTCGAAGTGAATCTTGGATCACGATCCGACACAATACTAGATGGAATACCATGCAATCTCACAATTTGCTCAACATAAATCTCCGCCAACCTTGGTATTAAAGTTCCGGTCTTAAAAGCAATAAAATGCGCCGACTTAGTCAACCTATCAACAATCACCCAAATCGAATCATTCCCTTTTGTAGTCCTCGGCAAACCACTTACAAAATCCATAGCAATACTATCCCACTTCCATTCTGGGATAAACATGGGTGGTAATAATCCAGACGGTCTTTGATGTTCAACCTTGGACTTTTGACAAGTTAAACAAGCATAAACAAACTCGGCAACTTCCTTTTTCATACTTGGCCACCAAAACAATTTCTTGAGATCTTGATACATCTTAGTAGCTCCAGGATGAATACTCAAACCACTTCTATGTCCTTCCTCTAGAATCTTTCTTTTCAATTCGGGTATGTTAGGAACACAAACTCTTTCTCGAAATCTTATAACTCTATTCTCATCAACTTTGAAATCGGTTTCTTTTCCTTGCTCAATCAATGCTAGACGATTCACCAAATCCAAATCTCCCTTTTGACCATTCTTTACTTCATCAAGAAAATCATTAGTTAACTTCAACATTCCCAATTTCACACTTCTTGGAGTCGTTTCACAAACTAAACTCAAATCTCTAAATCCTTCAATTAAATCCAACTCTCTTGCCATAAGTGAAGACATATGCAATGACTTCCTACTTAAAGCATCGGCTACAACATTGGCCTTTCCCGGATGGTAACTCAACTCAAAATCATAATCTTTCAAAAATTCCAACCAACGCCTTTGCCTCATATTCAACTCTTTTTGATCAAACAAATACTTCAAACTCTTGTGATCACTAAAAACTTCGAATCTAGAACCAAACAAATAATGTCTCCATATCTTCAAAGTAAACACAACGGCCGCCAACTCAAGATCATGCGTTGGATAGTTCTTCTCATGCACTTTCAATTGCCTAGAAGCATAAGCAACCACTTGTCCATTTTGCATAAGAACACCACCCAATCCCATCAAAGATGCATCACAATACACAACAAACGGTTCATTCGGTTTCGGTAGAATCAAAATCGGTGCCGACGTCAACCGCTTCTTCAACTCTTGGAAACTTTTCTCACACAAACTATCCCAAACAAAGGGTTGATCTTTCCTAGTCAATCGGGTCAACGGTAAAGCCAACTTCGAAAAACCTTCAATAAACCTCCGATAGTAACCGGCCAATCCAAGGAAACTTCTAACCTCAAACACTGATTCTGGAGTTCCCCACTTCATTACCGTATCTACTTTAGAAGGATCCACCGCAATACCTCCACTAGATATCACGTGACCTAGAAAACTCACTTCCTTCAACCAAAACTCGCACTTAGACAACTTCGCATAAAGCTTCTTTTCTTGTAAGGTTCCCAACACAATCCTTAGATGTTCCGCATGTTCCTCTTCAGTCTTAGAGTACACTAGAATATCATCAATGAAAACTACTACGAACTTATCCAAATACGAATGGAAAATCCGATTCATGTACTCCATAAACACTCCCGGTGCATTAGTTACTCCAAAAGGCATGACTGAATACTCGTAGTGACCATATCTTGTCCTAAAAGCAGTCTTTTGAATATCCTCCGCCTTGACTCGAATTTGATGATATCCAGACCTCAAATCAATCTTGCTAAACACACAAGCACCCACCAACTGATCCATTAAATCATCAATCCTTGGCAACGGATACTTGTTCTTGATTGTCACTTGATTCAAACGACGATAATCAATACACAACCTCATACTCCCGTCCTTCTTCTTCACCAAAAGCACAGGTGCTCCCCACGGCGATACACTCGGACGAATAAACTTCTTCTCTAGTAACTCTTCTAGTTGCTTCTTCAATTCATTTAACTCAGATGCCGACATCTTATACGGTGCCATAGATATAGGACTAGTACCAGGTACCAAATCAATAGTAAACTCCACTTCTCTTTCTGGAGGCATATCTGACACATCCTCCGGAAATACATCGGGAAATTCTTGCACAACCGGTAGTTCCTTAATTCCAACTTCGTTCTCAATCTTCAAAGATGCAAACATAGCAAACAATTCACCATGCTCTAATAAAGATTCTTTTACTTCTTTCCCACTCATCAACTTAGACTCTTCTTCCAACTTCGGAAATGTGACCACTTTCTCACAACAGTTAATATGAACTCGATTAAAGATTAACCAGTTCATACCAAAAATCACATCTATACCGCTAAGCGGAATACATACTAAATCCATATCAAAAGATTTGCCAAACACAATCACAGGGCATTTACGACAAACAAGTTGAGTAGTGACAGAACCACTAGCAGGGGTTTCTATTTCCATACAACCAAGCATTTCAGACACAGGAATATTAAGACGCTTCATGCATTCAAAAGATATAAAAGAATGTGTTGCTCCAGTATCAACAATCGCAATTAAAGGAGTGTCATAGATGAAACACGTACCTCTAATGAGATTGTCCACTTGTTCCGCTCCATCTCCACTTAAAGCAAACACCTTTCCGGTCGCTTTCTTTGGCTTCTTACATTCTGGACTCTTGTGACCTTCTTCACCACAATTGAAACAAGTAACCTTCTTCTTACATGCATCAACCTTGTGTCCAAACTCCCCACATCTAAAGCATCTATCTCCTTTTGGGCAATCATAGGAACGATGACCCGAAGCACCACACTTAAAGCACTTGTCATTAGCATTCTTTCCCTTCTCTCCACTACCTCCAACTTTGCCCTTGTTCTTCTTGTCATAAGGCTTACCACGGTCTTGACCTTTTCCTCTCTTGTCATTCATCTCCTTATAGTAGCTTGTCTTAGCTTTCCCATCCAAATCACAAATGTTGCTTTTGTTCACCAAGTTAGCAAAATTCCTTATCTCCAAAATGCCAACCAATTGCTTAAGATCGGGACGCAAACCACTTTCGAACTTCACACACTTATCCCCTTCCGCCTCTACGGTGTTGTAGTGTGGACAAAAACGACATAAGTCCTCAAATTTGGTTGCATACTCCGCAACCGATAGATTTCCTTGCTTAAGCTCCATGAATTCCACTACTTTCCGGTTTCTCACGTCTGTTGGAAAGTACTTAATCAAGAACTCTCTCTTAAAGATATCCCAAGTGATCACGGCTCCATCATAGCCAAGTCTTTGAGAAGCATTCTTCCACCAGTAGTTAGCATCATCTTGAAGCATGTAGGTTCCCAAAGTCACTTTTTGAACTTCCGAGCACCTCATGGCTCCAAAAATCTTCTCCATGCCTTCAAGCCACTTTTGAGCTCCCTCGGGGTTGTAACCTCCTTTGAACGCTTGTGGATTGTTCTTTAAGAACCTCTCCAACCTCAATTCATCCTCATTACCCCTTAAGTTTTCTTGTGCCAACCTCTCGGCCGTTCTTGCCGCCGTCTCTTGTGCCATAACATTTGCCATGTATGTCACCGCATCCGCCATTGCTCTATTAGTCGCCATCACCTAAACAACCAACCAAAAGAAATCCAACCTTACGTTAGACTAAGGGTACTAAAAGTGTTCACTACACTCAAGCACCTATGGGTATACTAACCTACTTGATCCGATATGGACCGACCTTGCTCTGATACCAAAATGTAACGCTCCTAATCGATTCGCATGCAATAATTAATTTAAATCATTCAACATACAAATCATCAAGAACATTACTTAATACAAGATACTAATAGCATGCATAGATCAATTAAACCACAACGGAAGCATATAAAATTCTCATCAAATAATTCATAATAGCTAAATCCAAGCATGCAAGTCATAAATCATATTACAACTCCAACTAGGTACTTCCATAAATGAAGCCCCATAACATAATCCAAAATAATCCAACGAGTAATTAAAGATAAGATAAATAAGTAGCAAGGTCATACATAAAATTTCAAACAAACGAAGAACCTAACACTGGACTAAGCAAGGTTACAAGTATCAGAGCATATCCTAAAACTCTAAGCTCCTAGGATCCTCCCATCCTTCACCTTACCAAGCTATGCTAGTCCTCACGAGCTAAACTCCAAAGCAACGGGATCACTCCTCAAGTGGAGAATCTGGACCCAAACCATTACACATACACAAAAATAGAGAGTTAGTTATAATTCAAGTTCATAATAATAAGCATAGTATACACTTATATTATGTAAACAATTATATCATAAACAAATCATACTCATATCATATTGAGCTAACAATATATAAATAACATCATGGTTCATCATGTTCATCAACAAAAACCAAGTATTCAAGTAAAACTCACATAACTCAAAGATTCACAAGATTTCATTGGAAGACAACACAATTACCAAATACCAAGTATAGTGCACAATCTCCTAATGCAAGCTAATGAAAACACATAATGTATGTCACCTAGACATCGCTAATGCATGTGGTACCCGCATCAAATTAGGATAAACATATATCCATCGCATCAAGTCAGTTTTAAGTCATGGGGGACTTCGCATCAAGTTGACTCATGAATGCATGAATGTACACATACCATATAATGATGATACCCTAAACAACTAACCATGAATAATAGGCCGCTCAACCCTATTACTCCTTCTCAATTCGCATCAAATTCACATCATCATATCATCATTAAGGCATACATTCAAGCAAGATACAACACACTTAACATCTTAGCTAATCATAGCTCATCATCTTGATTTTCAATCAATTACATACATAAAAGCATTTCATCATCATACTAACTCAAGATTCAATCAATCCAAATCAATAACATGTTATAAGATCAAATCTAAGCATGTTATACACTCATAATTATCATACAACATCAAGAAATTTCTCAAAATCAGGTCATGGTCGCTGGGCGACTACCAGCGATGGAACAAACTAGAAAAGGCAGACAGTTCATCGCTCAGAGCGAAGCCTGGCGACGTCTGGTCGCTGGCGGTCGCTACTGGTCGCTGGGCGACTACATGAAATTCTGGGTTCGCGAAGAACACATGAATCCTCGCTTGGAGCGATGGATTGGTGGCTCAGCGACCAAACCCAGATTTTCATGCTCTGCTCTCGGGTTCACATAGAAATCTCATAAAAATCACGAATTTCATGTTATAAACTTGTAAAGCTATCACATTTAAGCATACATATCATATATAGACCTAGAAGTACAAGTTCTAACATCATCAAACATCATTTCAAGTGGAAAGTAGAGATTTTTCCTCATTTTTCTTAAAACCCATTTTCAAATATGAACAACAACAATCTTCACATAACACACGAAATTGATGATTGAAATAGCAATTAGAATCATGTAATAACATAGTATCATCATGCAATAACATAGAAATTCATTAAATCACATTCCCTTGATTCCATAACCCACCAAAGAGATGAGAGGGTTTGGGTGTGGAGAATAGGCATCTCCCCCCTCTTTGATCATCTCACATGAATTATAAACTACTCTCTAACCTTAGAATTGATGAAACTCTGATTCTTCTCCTTCTCTTGAGCTTCCTCTAATCTTCCCCTCTACTTCCTTCTCTTCAAAGTTTCTCTTTCTACCTCTTTTCTATTTCTTAAGTTATGAGTAATATTTCTCTACTCTTACCACTCTAACCTAAACCTACTTAGCCAAAGACCTTAATGTCCCTCTTACTAATTTAGGCCCATTAACACTCAAGCCCAACTCTTATTGTTATAACTCTAATAAAACTTATCATACTTAAAGCACTACTTTTTCCCAAAATAGCCATAATTCTTAATTAATTACTAACTCACTATAAAATACTATAAAAGGCTAATTAACTCTAATCAAAATAAAATAAATAAATACGGGTGTTACAAGATTCATGAGATTTTATGATTATGTTCTTGGGAGAAATTTCATAAGAATTGGTTGTGAAGGGTTTTTGTTCCATGAAAGTTGTTCATGAGGGTGTAGTAAGCATGTGTAGGCCTTGTTATCTTTGTTTTCCATGAGTTGGTGAAAATCTCATGAGAAAAGTTAGGGTTTTGGTTTGGTTATGTATTGATCAATAACATGTGGTTAAGTTGTAAGGTTTTGAAAAGAAAAGTTGTCTTTGAACCTTTGGGCGAAAGGGAAATGCGTTGTATGGTTTTGTTTTAGAAAATCCGATGAAAAATATTTTGGAGTTTATGAAAATATTTACTAAGTGTTTTGAGTGAAGTTTTTGGGGTCAAAGTGGTTTAAAACTCTTGTGACATGTGGTGTCGCTTTTTACCTTGAAAACATGTTTGAAAATGATTACCGGACGGTTAAGGCCCGTAATAAAACTTGTGCTTGGATTTGGTTTTGATTTTGGAAATGAAAATTAAATAACTTGCACTCGAAGCAACCAACATGCTTTCGGAAATGTGTTGCTTGCTTATGAAAATGGGTTGCTTTTATGCCTTGAAAAGATGTCGGGAACTAATAGAATCAAACTAGGCTTGGGGTGGAAAAAGGTGGTGTGAGTTGCTGTCTTGTGCTGTCATGACAGGTGCAACTCGCTGAGCGAGTTGTTACTCGCCAGGGCGAGTGTCACAGGTCCTGACAACACGCCAGGGCGTGCTCCAGGGCGAGTAAGACCAGTCCTCACTGCCTTCACTCGCCAGGGCGAGCTCTGGAACCTAAAATTTTGGATTCTGATTTCTAAACTTGGTTTTTAACTTTCTAATCCCTTTTTATTAATTTATGGAAGTGGTTGGGATTGGAAACGAGTTTTTCGGGTACTCGGAAAGTACGTAACTTATAACGCAAGAAAACAGCCATTTTGCATTTCAAATTATTTAAGACTTTTGGCAATTGTTTTGGGTCCTAAAAATAGTACAAATAACTCATGGGGGTTGATCAATACGGTAGTTTTTGGTAGAGAATCCGAAAGAGGGATTTTACCTTAGAGACCCTTTGGGTTTTGGGGTTTTAGAGTTCAATTCATTAAGGATTGATTGGTTATGGTTTTGATTGAATACTTTGCCTGTTTTAGGAAGCAAGTAAGTGTTGTGTGATCGTGCGATAGTTGAGTGCTTGACGAGGTAAGGGCTCCACTTTATTTCTGTCTTTAAATGGTTACGACATGCTTTGTTTTGCTGTGTGTGCAATTGCTGTGTGCTTTGGCATGTTTGTATTTATGTATTCTCGTTGATGAGATCGTGGTTATAATATGTGTGCAATTTACATATGATTGGAAAAATGTATGTATATCGTGATGCTTTGTACATAGGCTTTAGGCTATGTGAATGTTTACATGAGCATATATGAATGCGTGCGTCAGATAGGACTACGCGAGGATTTTGTCTTGTGTGACTATCCCGTATATGCCAAAGAGAATATATGCCATGCATTTCATAGTTGCGTGCCTAGGTGTATGTCTGTGTGACTTTGCCTACGTATCGGGCGTTTGACTGTGTGGCTTCGCCAAATCCCTCTGGATTTATATTGAGTTGGTGTTTGTCTGTGTGACTTCGCCTGGTGTTTGTCTGTGTGACTTCACCTGCCTTGTGTGGCATTTTTAGTGCGGGTACGTATATTTCTGTGTGGCTTTGCCTACCCCACGACTCTTCGAGGAGAGGTTAATTTTCCGGAAAATCATGCATGTGACGAACCAGTAATCGGTTGTCACACCCATTGTAGAAGTCTGCATTAGGCTTGGTGATTTATTTATATAAACCCGTTGGTGGGAAGTACTTTTGAGTTAAAGAGCTTTCTCTTGTGTTTCGTGGAATTATTGTTATGTGTACAATCTTTCGCACCGGTTATATATATACATACTATATATTTTGTGGTGACCCTTTCTTTCATTTGCGGGCTCATCCCACCCAGATGAGGGGTTAGGTCGTGGTGACGACGGTGGCTGTTCCAGGCCCCAGTGAGCGGTTGGAGCTGTAGCCTAGGATAGTTAGACTATGCGCCGGTGTGTTTTGTGCATCGTGCTTTTTGGTTAGCATAGGATTTCTAACTTGTTTTTGTACTTAGACTTGGATTGTAATTATTCAGGAAATACACTTTGCTTGTCGAAGCACCTTTTGGTAATGAGTTCTTTTGTATATTTGAATGCCGGTTCATTTAAAAACTATTATGCGCACTTTGAGTGTTAGTTGAAAAAGAAAAAAAAAATAATGCCCTTTTTGGCTTTTGAAAAACGGGGTGTTACAATTTGGTATCAGAGCCCGGCTTTAAATCTTCAAAGGGAAAGTGTGCACTTGAGTCGTTAGTCCAGAGTCGGTTAGAACATAGCTAGAGTTGTGTTAGTTCTAGCGGTTGTTTTTGTTGTGTTGTGGGTTATGTGGTTGGTTGTTTTGAGTCTAGCATGGGATATGCTTAGACACTGGTTTGTGTCTTACCGAAGTAATGCAGGGAGTGAGGCTTCAGTAAGTGGAATTGTGAAACCCCGAGCCTTGGTCGAATTTAGTCGACAAGTGTCTTTGAATTCCTTAGACAGAGTGGTCCGAGGGGGATGGACTTGAGGCGAACGAGAACTAAATGTGATTCTTGGAAGTAAATCAATGGAAGTAGTATTGCTCGTTGTCACTCAAAGGTACTGAGTATGGACGAGTGAACATCAATTGAAAAAGGATTGTAAGTGAGGATCGGATTGGGACGACCTTTTGAAGAAGATATTGAATATCTGCTCTGGTGAGTTAGGGTGCGACTTGATGAAGTCATTAGGTTTTCAAAAGAACGCAGCCACTATGGAATGGTGGAGCATGCGAGATGTCAATTGGATTTAATTGCGACGATTGGACAATAATTGAGGCACTTTGAATTGGAATTAAAGGACGTTGTACGTCCAGAGTGAGGAAACCTGGTGGTGTTAGACGACATTTATGCAAAAGGTGGATTTGGAGAGATGTTTAGGTATGAACGAGGAGTTCAACCTTGGAAAGTGAGTTGTATGTCGATGACGGGTGATACCGGAGGTGTGTAGTATGGGAATGCCTAGAGAATTGTAGCAGTAGAAGCTGGAATTGTCAGTTATTGGCAGGTAAACCATAAGAGAAAGTAAACATTTTGAGAAAATCTTAGGGATTAGTCAAGAATTATTGAGTAGTTGAAGAGATTAGTCAAGATTTGAGTAGAGATCCTGTGGGGATGTGAGTTTAAGTTAACAATTTTGATCGACCAAGAGGGTTGAAGGACTAAGTGGCATCTTGAATTTATGATACCATGAGAGTCGAGGTATGCAAGTTTTAAATAATTCAAGTTATGGACGAAAATTTTTGGAGATATTCTAGAAATGTCGTGTATGAGCAGGAAAAGAGTTGTTAGTAAGAGTACTAAGACAATAAGAGTTGATAGTTGGAAGGACTTTTATTGTATATTAGGATTAAACGGATGGTATGACAAGTAATTGTAGTTCTTGAGCAGTAAATTCAAGAGTTTGATTTGGGTATCGAACGTACTAAGGATAAAATCATAGCAAAGTGTCGTGCGTTGGTAGATACTTTTGATAAGTCGAGCATCAAGATTTGAGATAAGTGTTAAAGGTTTGATAGCTGAGTAAGATGAGTCGATTTGTAGGCGAATTACAGTGACCCTATAAGGACGAGTTTAGATATAGTCATTCATAAGAGATGATTGTTAGTAAAAAGTTAGAAGTGAATAAGAAAACGATGAGTGACGGGATGTAAGAGCTTGGTTAGCTAGAACTTGAGGTCTAGGAATTTATTCCCAGGTGGGAACAGACTTTATGACTTTAGAATAGTCACGATGATGAAGGATCAATCGAATGGGAGAAGAGTGTGCTTGTTTGGAAACAAGTTGATGTGGGACGAGAGTAATTGGCTTATGTGCGGCGAATTAAAGAGGTTGGTTGGAATCAACAAGTTGTGGGCCATGGTTTTGGGAACCAACCCTAGGCAGTTGTTGAACTGGAAAATTGCAAATTAGTAGATCGATGAGATTAGTCGCAGAGGATGTTAGCCGTTGGAAAGTCGTGTTAAGAGTAAGTAAGAGAGAAGCACACGAGCATGTGGCTTATGTCAATTAAAGATTGGCGAAGGGATTTGTCTCACACCTAATTTTGGAAATAAGAAGGATAAGAAATTGTCTAATGGCAAGTTGATGGGAACTTGTAGAGCTTTGGTTCATTGTAGTGGTTACAATGAAGAGAGACGTGGTATGATGGAAATCGGTAGTGACTAAATATAAGGGATTCGGATGTTGTCAACAAGGATGGTTAGACAATAGTAATGTGAGGAATGCCCTAAGAGTTATTTTGAAGGTAGGTACCTCGACGAGAGTGGTGATGTCCGGAGTATTTAGGAATGGTCAGGGTGACCAACTCTTTTGAGTTAGAGAGGATGTTATTGTAAGAGAAAAAGGAACTCGGGAGAGTTCAGGAATAGAATGAGAATACGTTGTGAAGAGGATGTGCGCCGACGATGGCCGTCGACGAGGATAAACGTTTGTTTAAGGCACGCGAGATGCGTCTAAGTGCCATTTTGGAAGTAATGATAACGTATAAGGAACCGATTATGGGGAATTGGAGATTTGGATAAGGGAGTCCAAGAGAAGTAGATGGTTTAGTTTGGCAAGTGCCAAGACTATGAGGAGTGTAATTACCAACCCGAGGTGGGGGTGGTATTATTTAAGTCGTGATTGGAAATAGATCCGTATGTGAGCAGACGGTTCGGCATATTCATTGAGTCGCGGACTGATGGATAGTGGTAAGGTGGGAAAATATTCTAGTAGAGAAGACAACTTGTTTGAAACGAAATGGTTTTGGTGGTAATTGCCGTGGTGGCATTATGTTACTGTTGAATGATGTTCAACAGATGTTTCATGAGTGGAATCATGAGAGCTTGAGCGACGTGTCTGAGTGTTGTGTCTTGCGATTTCGACGTGTATTCGTAAGAGATTGAGGGAAACGTGTGGGACCATTGTGCCTCGGAGGACCTTGAGCACAAGTGGGATGAAGTATCACTTAAGTTGGGTAAAGATGGTCTAAACCACCATCAGGATTGTCGACTGTCTATTGACAAATTGAGGGACTGGCCGTCCTTAATTTATTGTTGATGGTAGACGGGAATCGTGTTGATTGGAATTGACTAGTTTTTGCTAGCTTTGGTGATGCACAGAAAGTTTTTGATGTTTCTTTTTGGAGGGTAGCCACTCACAACTTCGTGTGAAACTAATGGAGTGGGCTATGTCGCGGAGGCGAAAGAGGTGACTTTGGAAATTTTGTTTGTGGGCACGAGGATCTTTGGGAACTAGAGGTTGTGAACCTCTGTTGTGAGGTTAATTTTGAGTGGTGAACTCGTTGGGAGTTGCGGTTGGTGCACGGTTGTGCCAGTGTGTTGGTGATAGTATCTGTGTGACTTCACCCGGTGTTAGCATCTGTGTGGCTGCACCTAATCCTGAGGGATTTTGTTGTGTTGATGATGGTAATAATTAGTTGAGTTGTTACCCTTACCTTTAGTTTCGAGGACGAAACTTCTTTTTGGAGGGTAGTAATGTAAGACCCAAGATTTTACTGTACAGTTTTTCTAAGGAACTCTAGTAATGGCTACGAGTTTTAGGGTTTTCGGTGAAGCGATTTTGTGAGTATCGTCGCATTAATGAGATTTTTGCTGAAACGGAGCCTGTTTTGTGCTCGTGCGCTGGAAAGGCACAGACTTTCGGGTCGTGATCCTCTTTTAAGTATGAGGAGATTTCTGTGAAGTCAGAATAACGAGTTTTGGATTATTCTTGTTTTTGGAAAAACGAGTAGGATTTTACCCGCTGATGGAAAATCTTACTGCGTCTGTTTTAAGTGAGGTTTCGGGTGGAAGTTTTATATATCTGCGCGAGTTAGGATATATTCTGAGATTAATTTTCTAAGGTGTGGAAGAAAATTGCAGTCGCGGAAAAAGATTCGGCGATAAGTTTTGGAATGGAAAAACGATAGACGTTCTTTCCGTAGGTTTTACGTTTTTGTGATTTACGTTCGTCGCGATGCGCGAGAACTGAGCGTGCGTTTTGTTGTAAGAGGTTGTGAGAAATATCTTGGGAGGATAGACTCGGATTGATCCAAGGGCTAGGATTTTGTCTTGAAGCTTTATCCTATTTGATCCAATGGTTCTCATGAAACATGACCATGACCTTGAGGGTGACTTAAGGAGACTTTATGGACTTAGCAAAATCACAATTCATTCACTCCTTCTCTTCTCCTTGCCGTGGCTTCTTTCTCTTCCAACCTTGAGGAACAAAATTCAATCCTTCACCATTTGTCTTGATCTTAAGCTTGTTGGAAAGCTTGGAGTTGTGAGATTCTTCTTCCTAAGGTAACTAGAACTTCTTTCATCTCTTAGTTGGCTAAACTCTTAGAGATTCATGAGATTTTATGATTATGTTCTTGGGAGAAATTTCATAAGAATTGGTTGTGAAGGGTTTTTGTTCCATGAAAGTTGTTCATGAGGGTGTAGTAAGCATGTGTAGGCCTTGTTATCTTTGTTTTCCATGAGTTGGTGAAAATCTCATGAGAAAAGTTAGGGTTTTGGTTTGGTTATGTATTGATCAATAACATGTGGTTAAGTTGTAAGGTTTTGAAAAGAAAAGTTGTCTTTGAACCTTTGGGCGAAAGGGAAATGCGTTGTATGGTTTTGTTTTAGAAAATCCGATGAAAAATATTTTGGAGTTTATGAAAATATTTACTAAGTGTTTTGAGTGAAGTTTTTGGGGTCAAAGTGGTTTAAAACTCTTGTGACATGTGGTGTCGCTTTTTACCTTGAAAACATGTTTGAAAATGATTACCGGACGGTTAAGGCCCGTAATAAAACTTGTGCTTGGATTTGGTTTTGATTTTGGAAATGAAAATTAAATAACTTGCACTCGAAGCAACCAACATGCTTTCGGAAATGTGTTGCTTGCTTATGAAAATGGGTTGCTTTTATGCCTTGAAAAGATGTCGGGAACTAATAGAATCAAACTAGGCTTGGGGTGGAAAAAGGTGGTGTGAGTTGCTGTCTTGTGCTGTCATGACAGGTGCAACTCGCTGAGCGAGTTGTTACTCGCCAGGGCGAGTGTCACAGGTCCTGACAACATGCCAGGGCGAGCTCCAGGGCGAGTAAGACCAGTTCTCACTGCCTTCACTCGCCACCAACTCGCCAGGGCGAGCTCTGGAACCTAAAATTTTGGATTCTGATTTCTAAACTGGGTTTTTAACTTTCTAATCCCTTTTTATTAATTTATGGAAGTGGTTGGGATTGGAAACGAGTTTTTCGGGTACTCGGAAAGTACGTAACTTATAACGCAAGAAAACAGCCATTTTGCATTTCAAATTATTTAAGACTTTTGGCAATTGTTTTGGGTCCTAAAAATAGTACAAATAACTCATGGGGGTTGATCAATACGGTAGTTTTTGGTAGAGAATCCGAAAGAGGGATTTTACCTTAGAGACCCTTTGGGTTTTGGGGTTTTAGAGTTCAATTCATTAAGGATTGATTGGTTATGGTTTTGATTGAATACTTTGCCTGTTTTAGGAAGCAAGTAAGTGTTGTGTGATCGTGCGATAGTTGAGTGCTTGACGAGGTAAGGGCTCCACTTTATTTCTGTCTTTAAATGGTTACGACATGCTTTGTTTTGCTGTGTGTGCAATTGTTGTGTGCTTTGGCATGTTTGTATTTATGTATTCTCGTTGATGAGATCGTGGTTATAATATGTGTGCAATTTACATATGATTGGAAAAATGTATGTATATCGTGATGCTTTGTACATAGGCTTTAGGCTATGTGAATGTTTGCATGAGCATATTTGAATGCGTGCGTCAGATAGGACTACGCGAGGATTTTGTCTTGTGTGACTATCCCGTATATGCCAAAGAGAATATATGCCATGCATTTCATAGTTGCGTGCCTAGGTGTATGTCTGTGTGACTTTGCCTACGTACCGGGCGTTTGACTGTGTGGCTTCGCCAAATCCCTCTGGATTTATATTGAGTTGGTGTTTGTCTGTGTGACTTCGCCTGGTGTTTGTCTGTGTGACTTCACCTGCCTTGTGTGGCATTTTTAGTGCGGGTACGTATATTTCTGTGTGGCTTTGCCTACCCCACGACTCTTCGAGGAGAGGTTAATTTTCCGGAAAATCATGCATGTGACGAACCAGTAATCGGTTGTCACACCCATTGTAGAAGTCTGCATTAGGCTTGGTAATTTATTTATATAAACCCGTTGGTGGGAAGTACTTTTGAGTTAAAGAGCTTTCTCTTGTGTTTCGTGGAATTATTGTTATGTGTACAATCTTTCGCACCGGTTATATATATACATACTATATATTTTGTGGTGACCCTTTCTTTCATTTGCGGGCTCATCCCACCCAGATGAGGGGTTAGGTCGTGGTGACGACGGTGGCTGTTCCAGGCCCCAGTGAGCGGTTGGAGCTGTAGCCTAGGATAGTTAGACTATGCGCCGGTGTGTTTTGTGCACCGTGCTTTTTGGTTAGCATAGGATTTCTAACTTGTTTTTGTACTTAGACTTGGATTGTAATTATTCAGGAAATACACTTTGCTTGTCGAAGCACCTTTTGGTAATGAGTTCTTTTGTATATTTGAATGCCGGTTCATTTAAAAACTATTATGCGCACTTTGAGTGTTAGTTGAAAAAGAAAAAAAAAATAATGCCCTTTTTGGCTTTTGAAAAATGGGGTGTTACACCAACGGCGGAATCCGAACCTCAATATTCGGTATTACGCAGAGTCAGGCACCTGAGACAGGCTTACCTCGGGTGACCTTTGAAGAGTAACTTGACAAGATAATAATTTTGTGTTACACTTTATTTTAGTATTGATTAATACATGTATTTGTAAAACAGTTTGAACTTAGATTATTACACTATCTAGGTTCCCCCGGCGTAGTCGCCATTAGGAGGGTAGTAGGACTCACTGAGGCTTAGTAGTCTCACCCCACTCCAAATCAATTTTTTTAGGTAAATAGGTTATCCGGAGCAAGGACCAGGAAGGAGACTGACAGTCGGAGCCGAGCTTGAGATGTCAGCCTAGAAGATTATTCTTCTCCTTGTTATTGGTTATCTTGTTTACTTAGAAATTCTCGTATCTTTCCGCTGTACTTTAGTAATTTATCATATTGGATTTAATCTTTGTATTCGTTCAAGTTGTAACTTTATTAATTATTCAGTAATTTATTTGTACTCAGATCCATTTATTTATGTTTTGACTTAATTTTCTAGATATTTTAGTTGGGGCGTTATAGAAACTATTTTAACCACAAAGTTAGAAATAAGAGCTTTAAAACTGAAGATAAAGTTGTTTGATAAATCTTACTTCTTATATTTTAACTTGTTTTAAGGTCTGTGCTTTCGCACGGGTCTATTGACTTTTATTTATAAAATACTGTTAAAATATAAGGGACGTCAATATGCTATTTCTTGTCAAACTTATTAAATTAAATAATTTTTTATTAAAGAAATTGCCCAGTGTATGGTTTTTGTATAATAAATTATAATTAATAATAATAAATATTTATTATTCAATTCCTTTTTTTTATTAAAGCAATTGTCCGTGTGTGATTTTTTTTTTTTTATTCAGCACTTATCCCGTGTATGATTTTTTGATTCAATTCCTTTTATGTATCAGTGATATATATTTTGTCTTGTATTTTTTATTTATATATTTACTATTGTTTATAATTCATTCTTCTGTTGTTTAAAAAAAACTATTTGTGAAAACTAAAGTATACAATTTATTTATAATAAAATATTTAGAAATATATTATAAAATATTTTAAAAATACAAATTGTGCAGTTTTATATAAATATGTTAAATGAATAAAAAAATTATTAACGTTATTGTCCAATGTATATTTTATTAATAAATTATACTCCTTCCGTACCAAAATATAAGTCGTTTTGAGAATAAAATTGTACCAAGTTATTAGTCGCTTTGTATTTCAAATGAAACATTTATTGCTCTTTTACCCTTAACTATTTATTTATCTTTCTTCTTTCAATTCTTCAGTTTATTTCCAATTAAATTAATGAATGACAATTTTGTAAACTAATTCATAATTTCTCTTTTCCATACAACATTAGTTACATTTCTTAATTTGTGTAATATGGTCAAAATGACATATATTTATCCAATTTTTTTATGTATAAGTGAAAAATATTTTCACGTGTTTTTTTTATAAAATTTATTGATAAGAACTAATTGTCTTGTTTAAAAAAACCATTTGTTAATTTTTTATATATTAATGATAATGATGAAACACTTTTATGGGAAGATTTCTTTTATGCTTATCTTTTTTTTTTTTTTTCTATTTCTGTTTTGTACTTTTATTTTTATTAGTCTAGAGTTAAAAAAAAATCAGAAACTTAATATTTAATATACTGAATTAAATTTACTGAATTAATTAATTATTTTAAAAAAAAAATCACAAATTTAATTTAATTAATAAAATGAATTTAAATTTCAAGAAAAAAAATGAAATTAATCTGAAGTTAATAAACATATTTTATTTAAAACTCAAAACAAAATTAAATATAATAAAAATGAATTGAATAATCTGTTTTTTTAAATAAGAAATATATAAAACAAAATTTTAAAAATAGAAAACATAACGGTTAAAATATAAAGGGTAAAGTTGAAATGCGGTTTTGTCTTTCCCCCTTCACTTGTGCCCTAGCAGAGAAAATGGCGACGATGGAGAAGAAGAAAACGAAGAAGACGAAGAGCAAGACGACGACAACTTTGTTTTTTTTATAATTTTTTTTTCCTATTTTTGTTTTGTAATTTTTTTTTGTTTAGAGATGTGGTTTCTGATGCTATTTTTATAAGAATATTTCTTTTCTGCTTATCTTTTTTTCTTATTTTTGTTTTGTATTTTTCTTTTTAATAGTTTAGAGTTAAAATTACATTTAAGAGTGCAAAACTTGGAACAACGTTAAAAGCGATAAGGACAAATTTGAATTTTTAATAGTAGTTTCTTTTAATATATTGTAAGTAGATATGCTTATCATCTTCTTTTTTTCCTATTTTTGTTTTGTAATTTTTTGTTTGTTTAGAGATGTGGTTTCTGATGTTATTTTTATAGGAATATTTCTTTTCTGCTTATCTTTTTTTCCTATTTTTGTTTTGTATTTTTTCTTTTTATTAGTTTAGAGTTAAAATTACATTTAAGAGTGCAAAACTTGGATCACTGTTAAAAGTGATAAGGACAAAGTTGGATTTTTAATAGTAGTTTCTTTTAATATATTTTAAGTAGAAGTGTTAAAAGTTTTTTTTTTTATCTAAACCATTATATAAAATACTACCAATATATAAAGAGAATACCCCTTTCGCGTGAACTTTTTTTATTGCCACTTTTGTCCATCACTCTATATGTAAAAGTAAGTTTTCAGTTTTTTTTTTTAGTAATTTTTTTAATAACTAATCACAACAAAAAATGAGGTTAACAATTCTTTTTTTTGGTAAAAAAATATCTTTTTTTTTCTTCTTAATAACTAAGCACAAAAAAAAGGAGGTTAAGTAGTTATAATTAACTAAGCACAATAAAAAAGGAGATTAAGTAGTTATCTACATTAGCACCATAGAGAATGTCAATCACACAAACGGACACGTAACCGTTTGGCTGCTAGTAATTATAATAGGGTTAAAAGATGTTTGATAATAAGATCAAGTTGTTTATTTATAAACAATAACTTATTTAAAGATGGAGTAAAAAAACTTCTTTAAAGATGTTAATAAGATAAATAATAAATAATAGTAAAGTTGTTGCAAAGTACTACTAACTATTATCACTTTATTTTGAAACTCTTTTATTAGTATTTTTATTTAAAGTATAGCATTTAAAAGTTATTGTTTGGCCTAACTTCTTACTTCTAAGAAAAAAGGTGAGGAAAAAATGATATGCTAAACGGCACCTTAGAATATTATCTTATTTTTAATTCATTGATTCATCTATAATCTTTAACTTCTTTTTTTGTTCCTATTTTTTTTTGTATAAATTCATCTATAATCATTAACTTTCTTTTTTTCCTATTTTTATGCATAGATTTATATATAATTATTTTGTATTTATCTAATTCTTTCTATATTTTGTTTTCCTATTTTTATGCATAAATTCATATATAATCTTTTTTTTCTGTTTATCTTATTCTTTCTATTTTTTTTTCTACAAACAATATTTCTAGTGAAATTAGTCAATTACAATGAAGATACAAAACTTGGAATATTATTAAAAGTGATAAGAATAAATTAGTAAATTTGGTCGTAATTAACTTTATTATATTAAAAGTAGATTCTCACAAAAATATAACTTTTTTTCTTCCAGATTTTATAGGTATATGGTTTTAGCATTCAATATCTATAAATACAAAAAAGTAAAGTGACATGATTAAATCTTGAGCAATAACCCTAACAAAATTATGGAATATGGGACATAAATAAATTAAAATTATCATACAAAGTAAAGTACCGATATCACATTTTATATTCGTGAATATAGTTCAGTCGGTAGCGATATCACATTTTATATATAGGGTCCGAGTTCAAACTCGAGAATTTCCATTTATTCATCTTATGAGATAAATTTTTAACCATTAATCTAGTGTTATAAAACATTGTGACACAAAACAAAATTTTAAGGAGGGAGCTAAATAGTTTCTTACCTTTTTTCTTTTATTTCAGGTAAATCTTGAAGATCAAAATCATCAATATTAAAATCTAAGATGGAATCCTCAGAATAGTTATTTTGTATATATGTCAAAAATGGAGATGAACTATTAAAATTAGTTACATTTGTATACATAATACAACTAAAAAATTGGTAGAAACTAAAACATTTTACTCCAATGCACACATTGACCCATAGAAACAAAAGTTAGTGGACATACCAAAAAACAAATCATCAAGATCAGCCATATTTGGAAGACTAAATATTCTTCAAAGTGTTCCATTGGACGAAGCATTTGGAAGATTTGAAACTGCGCTGTTCACTGAATGTGAATTAGACTCGACACTGATGATGTAAGTCTCAAGTTGATTATCAAGCATCGCCAAACTAGTTGAACAAAATTCACTTGGATAAAACTTTGCCTTGTCAAAAGCAGAGAACAAATTGGTTGGACACAAACAAGTCATACAAATAAGCAACCGACTATTTGCCTCATTAAAACGATTGTTAAGTGCTTGAAGTTGCATGTCCACAACAATATAAAATAATTCAATGCGATAATGATTTTCTATGGTGATAGATTCAGCATTACCTCCGCGTTTTGATTTTCCACGAAAGTAAATATCATCCATATTGGGAATTTTAATTTCATGCTTATTGCAAAATAAAGTTACCTCCTCCAATAAAGGTTGCCACCCATCATCTCTTAGAGTTTGTAACCGCTCCTTTGTGATGTTAACCAAGTTCGTAGCATTAAGGATGTCTTGATCTTTCTTTTGTAATGCTTGTGACAATTCATTTGAAACTCCCAATACATTTTTCATCAAATGAAATGTGAGTGCAAAATCATAACTAGCCATTAGAATTGAAAGACCATTTGCATCGGATCTTGCCTTATCTTCGGTTGATTCATCTTCTTTCAATATTTCAAGAACACCGGCTACAGAACTATACATCAATATCCAATTCACCAAAGTTGCATAGTGAGTGCATTCTGGCAAGTGCATCAGTCTGTCATCGAGTAATAATTCACACTCTGGGTGTCTAGAATGAGTTCGTATCCACAGGGATTGTGCCGAAGCTTCGCTAGCGTTATTTAAGTTTGTATATTTGCATTCGCTTTGGTTTTGAAAAAAGGTTTTTATAAAAAGTAGCGATATGCTATGCAGAAAATAAAGATAAATGATTCATAAACATAGAGGATAGGTATGGTGGTTGGACTTCCTCCCTTCTTCATATTTGGCATGAACGGTGTATAACATAGTTAATCAGATTATTGTTCAGCGGTGACTTTTCCTTTATTGTAGTAACACCTTACTGTTACTCTATGTATATTGAAGTTTCCCTACTTTAATAACTAAGGTACCTACGAGAGTCAAACCTCGTTGTGTCACATACCCTAATTACTAGGTGAGTTATTAATTACACATGCATTATTACCTTCATCCATCCAATGCCTCTAGGTCCTAGTATCGGGCTGTTCATCTTCTAAGTGCTCAATTCACACCTAGTGCATGATTCCTCCTCTAACCGCTCAATTCACGACTAGTTCAGGAAGTTACCGTCTCTATACACCTAGCATTATTTACTACTAGTTCCGGACCATATTAAGTAAATACCTAATATCAATTCTATGAGCGCTCCCGCTTATCCGTCCAGATTACGAGATACGTTGTTAAAGTGCACGAAAGTAAATAACAAACATAATACTGAATAACGATTTATTATAACTTTGAATCATACACAGACTCCAAATATTCATAGGGGAGTTCATCTTCTCCACCACAACCTAAGGCATCTATACAAAAGACTACATATTTAAATTACAAAAATAATAATCTAAACATAAAAGCCTAAAGAAAACATACCTTGCTGAGTTAGTTTTCCCGTAAGGGGAGAAAACTATGCTCAATAGAGCTCCTCTGAAACTCTCCTTATAGTAGAGAATGTTCTACTATTTCTGAATGATTTAAACAATGACAGGAGGGCTTCATTTATAGTTTCGTAATGGGCCTCAGCAAGCCATCGTAATGCGATAGGTCCATCGCAGTACGAATCGCAGTACGATGGGAAGATTCAATTCAATTTTATAACTGATCCTGTGCATTTCAGCAACTTGGTCGCCAAGTAAAGTCATCGTGCTGCGATGAAGGTCATCGTGCTGCGATGAAGGTCATCGTGCTGCGATGAATAGATTTTCTTCAGATTTATTCTTCTGTTTTCTTGGCCAGCATGCAGCTTCCACCGTGGCACGATGGAAGCCATCGTGCTACTATGAAATGCTCATTTTCTTCACTTTTTGGGCTTTTTCTTGTCTTTTGGCATCTTGGACTTGGTCTTGATGCTTTTCCTTGATTCTGTAGGTTTTCCTTCGTATTTGGGCATGTCTTGGTCATTTTACTACTAATAATAATACTAAAAATACCATAGAAATTCCTGTCATCACATAGTGAGAACTCCAACGAGTATCAGCAGGTCGCTTGAGATTAGTTTCTTGATTCAAACCTCTTCCACTAACAATTTCTCCATTTTCCAATGCGACTTTAATCTTGGTTGCTCGTGTTTCATGAAGCATGTCATTCCGTTTGCAAGAGCCCCGAACAACATTTATTAAATCTGATACCAAGCCAAAAAGAGAGCAAACTTGAAGGTGACCTTTGGCAATAGCAAGTAATGTAAGTTGTAATTGATGAGCAAAACAATGTACATAAAATGCAGATGGACTTTTCCTTAAGATCAAACTTTTGAGACCAGAAACATGTCCTTGCATGTTGCTAGCACCATCTTAACCTTGTCCACGGATTCTTGAAGTAGTAAGTCCATGTTTACAAAGTAGACCATCTAAAGCCATTTTAGTGATAAGGATGTTGTAGATGTAACATGGACAATATCCAAAAATCGCTCAACAATTCTTCCAAATTTGTTAACATAACGCAAAACAACAGACATTTACTCTTTATTTGAAATATTTATGGATTCATCAACAAGAATAGCAAACAATTCATCTCCAAGATCATTAATAATAACTTTACTGGTTTCCAAAGCGGCAACTTTAATAATATCCTTCTGAATTGCTGGACAAATCATTTTACAATTTGTAGGAGCACTTTCCAATACAGCTCGCTTCACTTTCTTTTTTCTGGCAGCATACCATCTAAGCAATTAGGAAGTTGCCTTGATTATTATATTCTATTGATTCATCGTGACCACGAACAGGCAATCCTTGCAACATTAGATAGCGAAGACAATCAAGTGAAGCAGTCAATCGAATTCGATACAAGTTGCGAGCAACATCAGATTGCTTAGATATCATTACCTCAATATGTTGATTTTGTTTCATCAAATCTTGACATTTCTTCCAAGCAATGTTATGAGCACAATTAGGGCTTCCACCAACATGTAATGAGAGTTTGTTTTTCTTATTCCAATTCGTGAATCCCTCTATTACAAATGTATCACCACCAGATTGTTTTCCAATGTCAAGTTTAAATAGATAACAACAAAGACAAAATGCGACATTTTTTTCAATACTATATTCTAACCAATTGCCAAATTCACTATACCAAGAGGAACAAAATCTTCTCATTGAATTTCCAAAATTTCTTTGGGGAAAATTATGTTGCATAGGTTGACATGGCCCTCTTTGTAAATATGTTCTCCGTATTATTTCTTGATGATTAGGATGATATGTTGATATTTTAGGCCGTTTTCCCGGATCCGGTGGTAAATCTTCAAAATTAAATTGAACATGTTGAGAACTAATTCCTTGCTCATTAGAACTAGATCCTTGCTCATTAGGTGATACTTTTCTCTTAATTGTTTTTCCATAACCTCCTACAATACCAAAATAAACATAATTAATAAAATACAACAAACTAGCACAAGTCATAAACATTAATTAATGATTCCAACCAACTTAAGAATACTAAAAAACTCAAGTAAGTGTGATTATTTAAAGGCACTCAGAGCACACGTACTATTGAGGCTAGAAAGTTACAAGATACAACACACCACCAGGAAGTGTGATTAAAAAATCACGCAGCACCAAATGATTTTCAATGCGATAATGATTTTCTATGGTGATAGATTCAGCATTACCTCCGCGTTTTGATTTTCCACGAAAGTAAATATCATCCATATTGGGAATTTTAATTTCATGCTTATTGCAAAATAAAGTTACCTCCTCCAATAAAGGTTGCCACCCATCATCTCTTAGAGTTTGTAACCGCTCCTTTGTGATGTTAACCAAGTTCGTAGCATTAAGGATGTCTTGATCTTTCTTTTGTAATGCTTGTGACAATTCATTTGAAACTCTCAATACATTTTTCATCAAATGAAATGTGAGTGCAAAATCATAACTAGCCATTAGAATTGAAAGACCATTTGCATCGGATCTTGCCTTATCTTTGGTTGATTCATCTTCTTTCAATATTTCAAGAACACCGGCTACAGAACTATACATCAATATCCAATTCACCAAAGTTGCATAGTGAGTGCATTCTGGCAAGTGCATCAGTCTGTCATCGAGTAATAATTCACACTCTGGGTGTCTAGAATGAGTTCGTATCCACAGGGATTGTGCCGAAGCTTCGCTAGCGTTATTTAAGTTTGTATATTTGCATTCGCTTTGGTTTTGAAAAAAGGTTTTTATAAAAAGTAGCGATATGTTATGCAGAAAATAAAGATAAATGATTCATAAACATAGAGGATAGGTATGGTGGTTGGACTTCCTCCCTTCTTCATATTTGGCATGAACGGTGTATAACATAGTTAATCAGATTATTGTTCGGCGGTGACTTTTCCTTTATTGTAGTAACACCTTACTGTTACTCTATGTATATTGAAGTTTCCCTACTTTAATAACTAAGGTACCTACGAGAGTCAAACCTCGTTGTGTCACATACCCTAATTACTAGGTGAGTTATTCATTACACATGCATTATTACCTTCACCCATCCAATGCCTCTAGGTCCTAGTATCGGGCTGTTCATCTTCTAAGTGCTCAATTCACACCTAGTGCATGATTCCTCCTCTAACCGCTCAATTCATGACTAGTTCAGGAAGTTACCGTCTCTATACACCTAGCATTATTTACTACTAGTTCCGGACCATATTAAGTAAATACCTAATATCAATTCTATGAGCGCTCCCGCTTATCCGTCCAGATTACGAGATACGTTGTTAAAGTGCACGAAAGTAATTAACAAACATAATACTGAATAACGATTTATTATAACTTTGACTCATACACAGACTCCAAATATTCATAGGGGAGTTCATCTTCTCCACCACAACCTAAGGCATCTATACAAAAGACTACATATTTAAATTACAAAAATAATAATCTAAACATAAAAGCCTAAAGAAAACATACCTTGCTAAGTTAGTTTTCCCGTAAGGGGAGAAAACTATGCTCAATAGAGCTCCTCTGAAACTCTCCTTATAGTAGAGAATGTTCTACTATTTCTGAATGATTTAAACAATGACAGGAGGGCTCCATTTATAGTTTCGTAATGGGCCTCAGCAAGCCATCGTAATGCGATAGGTCCATCGCAGTACGATGGGAAGATTCAATTCAATTTTATAACTGATCCTGTGCATTTCAGCAACTTGGTCGCCAAGTAAAGTCATCGTGCTGCGATGAAGGTCATCGTGCTGCGATGAATAGATTTTCTTCAGATTTATTCTTCTGTTTTCTTGGCCAGCATGCAGCTTCCACCGTGGCACGATGGAAGCCATCGTGCTACGATGAAATGCTCATTTTCTTTACTTTTTGGGCTTTTTCTTGTCTTTTGGCATCTTGGACTTGGTCTTGATGCTTTTCCTTGATTCTGTAGGTTTTCCTTCGTATTTGGGCATGTCTTGGTCATTTTACTACTAATAATAATACTAAAAATACCATAGAAATTCCTGTCATTACATAGTGAGAACTCCAACGAGTATCAGCAGGTCGCTTGAGATTAGTTTCTTGATTCAAACCTCTTCCACTAACAATTTCTCCATTTTCCAATGCGACTTTAATCTTGGTTGCTCGTGTTTCATGAAGCATGTCATTCCGTTTGCAAGAGCCCCGAACAACATTTATTAAATCTGATACCAAGCCAAAAAGAGAGCAAACTTGAAGGTGACCTTTGGCAATAGCAAGTAATGTAAGTTGTAATTGATGAGCAAAACAATGTACATAAAATGCAGATGGACTTTTCCTTAAGATCAAACTTTTGAGACCAGAAACATGTCCTTGCATGTTGCTAGCACCATCTTAACCTTGTCCACGGATTCTTGAAGTAGTAAGTCCATGTTTACAAAGTAGACCATCTAAAGCCATTTTAGTGATAAGGATGTTGTAGATGTAACATGGACAATATCCAAAAATCGCTCAACAATTCTTCCAAATTTGTTAACATAACGCAAAACAACAGACATTTACTCTTTATTTGAAATATTTATGGATTCATCAACAAGAATAGCAAACAATTCATCTCCAAGATCATTAATAATAACTTTACTGGTTTCCAAAGCGGCAACTTTAATAATATCCTTCTGAATTGCTGGACAAATCATTTTACAATTTGTAGGAGCACTTTCCAATACAGCTCGCTTCACTTTCTTTTTTCTGGCAGCATACCATCTAAGCAATTAGGAAGTTGCCTTGATTATTATATTCTATTGATTCATCGTGACCACGAACAGGCAATCCTTGCAACATTAGATAGCGAAGACAATCAAGTGAAGCAGTCAATCGAATTCGATACAAGTTGCGAGCAACATCAGATTGCTTAGATATCATTACCTCAATATGTTGATTTTGTTTCATCAAATCTTGACATTTCTTCCAAGCAATGTTATGAGCACAATTAGGGCTTCCACCAACATGTAATGAGAGTTTGTTTTTCTTATTCCAATTCGTGAATCCCTCTATTACAAATGTATCACCACCAGATTGTTTTCCAATGTCAAGTTTAAATAGATAACAACAAAGACAAAATGCGACATTTTTTTCAATACTATATTCTAACCAATTGCCAAATTCACTATACCAAGAGGAACAAAATCTTCTCATTGAATTTCCAAAATTTCTTTGGGGAAAATTATGTTGCATAGGTTGACATGGCCCTCTTTGTAAATATGTTCTCCGTATTATTTCTTGATGATTAGGATGATATGTTGATATTTTAGGCCGTTTTCCCGGATCCGGTGGTAAATCTTCAAAATTAAATTGAACATGTTGAGAACTAATTCCTTGCTCATTAGAACTAGATCCTTGCTCATTAGGTGATACTTTTCTCTTAATTGTTTTTCCATAACCTCCTACAATACCAAAATAAACATAATTAATAAAATACAACAAACTAGCACAAGTCATAAACATTAATTAATGATTCCAACCAACTTAAGAATACTAAAAAACTCAAGTAAGTGTGATTATTTAAAGGCACTCAGAGCACACGTACTATTGAGGCTAGAAAGTTACAAGATACAACACACCACCAGGAAGTGTGATTAAAAAATCACGCAGCACCAAATGATTTTCAATGCGATAATGATTTTCTATGGTGATAGATTCAGCATTACCTCCGCGTTTTGATTTTCCACGAAAGTAAATATCATCCATATTGGGAATTTTAATTTCATGCTTATTGCAAAATAAAGTTACCTCCTCCAATAAAGGTTGCCACCCATCATCTCTTAGAGTTTGTAACCGCTCCTTTGTGATGTTAACCAAGTTCGTAGCATTAAGGATGTCTTGATCTTTCTTTTGTAATGCTTGTGACAATTCATTTGAAACTCCCAATACATTTTTCATCAAATGAAATGTGAGTGCAAAATCATAACTAGCCATTAGAATTGAAAGACCATTTGCATCGGATCTTGCCTTATCTTCGGTTGATTCATCTTCTTTCAATATTTCAAGAACACCGGCTACAGAACTATACATCAATATCCAATTCACCAAAGTTGCATAGTGAGTGCATTCTGGCAAGTGCATCAGTCTGTCATCGAGTAATAATTCACACTCTGGGTGTCTAGAATGAGTTCGTATCCACAGGGATTGTGCCGAAGCTTCGCTAGCGTTATTTAAGTTTGTATATTTGCATTCGCTTTGGTTTTGAAAAAAGGTTTTTATAAAAAGTAGCGATATGTTATGCAGAAAATAAAGATAAATGATTCATAAACATAGAGGATAGGTATGGTGGTTGGACTTCCTCCCTTCTTCATATTTGGCATGAACGGTGTATAACATAGTTAATCAGATTATTGTTCGGCGGTGACTTTTCCTTTATTGTAGTAACACCTTACTGTTACTCTATGTATATTGAAGTTTCCCTACTTTAATAACTAAGGTACCTACGAGAGTCAAACCTCGTTGTGTCACATACCCTAATTACTAGGTGAGTTATTCATTACACATGCATTATTACCTTCACCCATCCAATGCCTCTAGGTCCTAGTATCGGGCTGTTCATCTTCTAAGTGCTCAATTCACACCTAGTGCATGATTCCTCCTCTAACCGCTCAATTCATGACTAGTTCAGGAAGTTACCGTCTCTATACACCTAGCATTATTTACTACTAGTTCCGGACCATATTAAGTAAATACCTAATATCAATTCTATGAGCGCTCCCGCTTATCCGTCCAGATTACGAGATACGTTGTTAAAGTGCACGAAAGTAATTAACAAACATAATACTGAATAACGATTTATTATAACTTTGACTCATACACAGACTCCAAATATTCATAGGGGAGTTCATCTTCTCCACCACAACCTAAGGCATCTATACAAAAGACTACATATTTAAATTACAAAAATAATAATCTAAACATAAAAGCCTAAAGAAAACATACCTTGCTAAGTTAGTTTTCCCGTAAGGGGAGAAAACTATGCTCAATAGAGCTCCTCTGAAACTCTCCTTATAGTAGAGAATGTTCTACTATTTCTGAATGATTTAAACAATGACAGGAGGGCTCCATTTATAGTTTCGTAATGGGCCTCAGCAAGCCATCGTAATGCGATAGGTCCATCGCAGTACGATGGGAAGATTCAATTCAATTTTATAACTGATCCTGTGCATTTCAGCAACTTGGTCGCCAAGTAAAGTCATCGTGCTGCGATGAAGGTCATCGTGCTGCGATGAATAGATTTTCTTCAGATTTATTCTTCTGTTTTCTTGGCCAGCATGCAGCTTCCACCGTGGCACGATGGAAGCCATCGTGCTACGATGAAATGCTCATTTTCTTTACTTTTTGGGCTTTTTCTTGTCTTTTGGCATCTTGGACTTGGTCTTGATGCTTTTCCTTGATTCTGTAGGTTTTCCTTCGTATTTGGGCATGTCTTGGTCATTTTACTACTAATAATAATACTAAAAATACCATAGAAATTCCTGTCATTACATAGTGAGAACTCCAACGAGTATCAGCAGGTCGCTTGAGATTAGTTTCTTGATTCAAACCTCTTCCACTAACAATTTCTCCATTTTCCAATGCGACTTTAATCTTGGTTGCTCGTGTTTCATGAAGCATGTCATTCCGTTTGCAAGAGCCCCGAACAACATTTATTAAATCTGATACCAAGCCAAAAAGAGAGCAAACTTGAAGGTGACCTTTGGCAATAGCAAGTAATGTAAGTTGTAATTGATGAGCAAAACAATGTACATAAAATGCAGATGGACTTTTCCTTAAGATCAAACTTTTGAGACCAGAAACATGTCCTTGCATGTTGCTAGCACCATCTTAACCTTGTCCACGGATTCTTGAAGTAGTAAGTCCATGTTTACAAAGTAGACCATCTAAAGCCATTTTAGTGATAAGGATGTTGTAGATGTAACATGGACAATATCCAAAAATCGCTCAACAATTCTTCCAAATTTGTTAACATAACGCAAAACAACAGACATTTACTCTTTATTTGAAATATTTATGGATTCATCAACAAGAATAGCAAACAATTCATCTCCAAGATCATTAATAATAACTTTACTGGTTTCCAAAGCGGCAACTTTAATAATATCCTTCTGAATTGCTGGACAAATCATTTTACAATTTGTAGGAGCACTTTCCAATACAGCTCGCTTCACTTTCTTTTTTCTGGCAGCATACCATCTAAGCAATTAGGAAGTTGCCTTGATTATTATATTCTATTGATTCATCGTGACCACGAACAGGCAATCCTTGCAACATTAGATAGCGAAGACAATCAAGTGAAGCAGTCAATCGAATTCGATACAAGTTGCGAGCAACATCAGATTGCTTAGATATCATTACCTCAATATGTTGATTTTGTTTCATCAAATCTTGACATTTCTTCCAAGCAATGTTATGAGCACAATTAGGGCTTCCACCAACATGTAATGAGAGTTTGTTTTTCTTATTCCAATTCGTGAATCCCTCTATTACAAATGTATCACCACCAGATTGTTTTCCAATGTCAAGTTTAAATAGATAACAACAAAGACAAAATGCGACATTTTTTTCAATACTATATTCTAACCAATTGCCAAATTCACTATACCAAGAGGAACAAAATCTTCTCATTGAATTTCCAAAATTTCTTTGGGGAAAATTATGTTGCATAGGTTGACATGGCCCTCTTTGTAAATATGTTCTCCGTATTATTTCTTGATGATTAGGATGATATGTTGATATTTTAGGCCGTTTTCCCGGATCCGGTGGTAAATCTTCAAAATTAAATTGAACATGTTGAGAACTAATTCCTTGCTCATTAGAACTAGATCCTTGCTCATTAGGTGATACTTTTCTCTTAATTGTTTTTCCATAACCTCCTACAATACCAAAATAAACATAATTAATAAAATACAACAAACTAGCACAAGTCATAAACATTAATTAATGATTCCAACCAACTTAAGAATACTAAAAAACTCAAGTAAGTGTGATTATTTAAAGGCACTCAGAGCACACGTACTATTGAGGCTAGAAAGTTACAAGATACAACACACCACCAGGAAGTGTGATTAAAAAATCACGCAGCACCAAATGATTTTCAATGCGATAATGATTTTCTATGGTGATAGATTCAGCATTACCTCCGCGTTTTGATTTTCCACGAAAGTAAATATCATCCATATTGGGAATTTTAATTTCATGCTTATTGCAAAATAAAGTTACCTCCTCCAATAAAGGTTGCCACCCATCATCTCTTAGAGTTTGTAACCGCTCCTTTGTGATGTTAACCAAGTTCGTAGCATTAAGGATGTCTTGATCTTTCTTTTGTAATGCTTGTGACAATTCATTTGAAACTCCCAATACATTTTTCATCAAATGAAATGTGAGTGCAAAATCATAACTAGCCATTAGAATTGAAAGACCATTTGCATCGGATCTTGCCTTATCTTCGGTTGATTCATCTTCTTTCAATATTTCAAGAACACCGGCTACAGAACTATACATCAATATCCAATTCACCAAAGTTGCATAGTGAGTGCATTCTGGCAAGTGCATCAGTCTGTCATCGAGTAATAATTCACACTCTGGGTGTCTAGAATGAGTTCGTATCCACAGGGATTGTGCCGAAGCTTCGCTAGCGTTATTTAAGTTTGTATATTTGCATTCGCTTTGGTTTTGAAAAAAGGTTTTTATAAAAAGTAGCGATATGTTATGCAGAAAATAAAGATAAATGATTCATAAACATAGAGGATAGGTATGGTGGTTGGACTTCCTCCCTTCTTCATATTTGGCATGAACGGTGTATAACATAGTTAATCAGATTATTGTTCGGCGGTGACTTTTCCTTTATTGTAGTAACACCTTACTGTTACTCTATGTATATTGAAGTTTCCCTACTTTAATAACTAAGGTACCTACGAGAGTCAAACCTCGTTGTGTCACATACCCTAATTACTAGGTGAGTTATTCATTACACATGCATTATTACCTTCACCCATCCAATGCCTCTAGGTCCTAGTATCGGGCTGTTCATCTTCTAAGTGCTCAATTCACACCTAGTGCATGATTCCTCCTCTAACCGCTCAATTCATGACTAGTTCAGGAAGTTACCGTCTCTATACACCTAGCATTATTTACTACTAGTTCCGGACCATATTAAGTAAATACCTAATATCAATTCTATGAGCGCTCCCGCTTATCCGTCCAGATTACGAGATACGTTGTTAAAGTGCACGAAAGTAAATAACAAACATAATACTGAATAACGATTTATTATAACTTTGACTCATACACAGACTCCAAATATTCATAGGGGAGTTCATCTTCTCCACCACAACCTAAGGCATCTATACAAAAGACTACATATTTAAATTACAAAAATAATAATCTAAACATAAAAGCCTAAAGAAAACATACCTTGCTGAGTTAGTTTTCCCGTAAGGGGAGAAAACTATGCTCAATAGAGCTCCTCTGAAACTCTCCTTATAGTAGAGAATGTTCTACTATTTCTGAATGATTTAAACAATGACAGGAGGGCTCCATTTATAGTTTCGTAATGGGCCTCAGCAAGCCATCGTAATGCGATAGGTCCATCGCAGTACGATGGGAAGATTCAATTCAATTTTATAACTGATCCTGTGCATTTCAGCAACTTGGTCGCCAAGTAAAGTCATCGTGCTGCGATGAAGGTCATCGTGCTGCGATGAATAGATTTTCTTCAGATTTATTCTTCTGTTTTCTTGGCCAGCATGCAGCTTCCACCGTGGCACGATGGAAGCCATCGTGCTACGATGAAATGCTCATTTTCTTCACTTTTTGGGCTTTTTCTTGTCTTTTGGCATCTTGGACTTGGTCTTGATGCTTTTCCTTGATTCTGTAGGTTTTCCTTCGTATTTGGGCATGTCTTGGTCATTTTACTACTAATAATAATACTAAAAATACCATAGAAATTCCTGTCATCACATAGTGAGAACTCCAACGAGTATCGGCAGGTCGCTTGAGATTAGTTTCTTGATTCAAACCTCTTCCACTAACAATTTCTCCATTTTCCAATGCGACTTTAATCTTGGTTGCTCGTGTTTCATGAAGCATGTCATTCCGTTTGCAAGAGCCCCGAACAACATTTATTAAATCTGATACCAAGCCAAAAAGAGAGCAAACTTGAAGGTGACCTTTGGCAATAGCAAGTAATGTAAGTTGTAATTGATGAGCAAAACAATGTACATAAAATGCAGATGGACTTTTCCTTAAGATCAAACTTTTGAGACCAGAAACATGTCCTTGCATGTTGCTAGCACCATCTTAACCTTGTCCACGGATTCTTGAAGTAGTAAGTCCATGTTTACAAAGTAGACCATCTAAAGCCATTTTAGTGATAAGGATGTTGTAGATGTAACATGGACAATATCCAAAAATCGCTCAACAATTCTTCCAAATTTGTTAACATAACGCAAAACAACAGACATTTACTCTTTATTTGAAATATTTATGGATTCATCAACAAGAATAGCAAACAATTCATCTCCAAGATCATTAATAATAACTTTACTGGTTTCCAAAGCGGCAACTTTAATAATATCCTTCTGAATTGCTGGACAAATCATTTTACAATTTGTAGGAGCACTTTCCAATACAGCTCGCTTCACTTTCTTTTTTCTGGCAGCATACCATCTAAGCAATTAGGAAGTTGCCTTGATTATTATATTCTATTGATTCATCGTGACCACGAACAGGCAATCCTTGCAACATTAGATAGCGAAGACAATCAAGTGAAGCAGTCAATCGAATTCGATACAAGTTGCGAGCAACATCAGATTGCTTAGATATCATTACCTCAATATGTTGATTTTGTTTCATCAAATCTTGACATTTCTTCCAAGCAATGTTATGAGCACAATTAGGGCTTCCACCAACATGTAATGAGAGTTTGTTTTTCTTATTCCAATTCGTGAATCCCTCTATTACAAATGTATCACCACCAGATTGTTTTCCAATGTCAAGTTTAAATAGATAACAACAAAGACAAAATGCGACATTTTTTTCAATACTATATTCTAACCAATTGCCAAATTCACTATACCAAGAGGAACAAAATCTTCTCATTGAATTTCCAAAATTTCTTTGGGGAAAATTATGTTGCATAGGTTGACATGGCCCTCTTTGTAAATATGTTCTCCGTATTATTTCTTGATGATTAGGATGATATGTTGATATTTTAGGCCGTTTTCCCGGATCCGGTGGTAAATCTTCAAAATTCAATTGAACATGTTGAGAACTAATTCCTTGCTCATTAGAACTAGATCCTTGCTCATTAGGTGATACTTTTCTCTTAATTGTTTTTCCATAACCTCCTACAATACCAAAATAAACATAATTAATAAAATACAACAAACTAGCACAAGTCATAAACATTAATTAATGATTCCAACCAACTTAAGAATACTAAAAAACTCAAGTAAGTGTGATTATTTAAAGGCACTCAGAGCACACGTACTATTGAGGCTAGAAAGTTACAAGATACAACACACCACCAGGAAGTGTGATTAAAAAATCACGCAGCACCAAATGATTTTCAATGCGATAATGATTTTCTATGGTGATAGATTCAGCATTACCTCCGCGTTTTGATTTTCCACGAAAGTAAATATCATCCATATTGGGAATTTTAATTTCATGCTTATTGCAAAATAAAGTTACCTCCTCCAATAAAGGTTGCCACCCATCATCTCTTAGAGTTTGTAACCGCTCCTTTGTGATGTTAACCAAGTTCGTAGCATTAAGGATGTCTTGATCTTTCTTTTGTAATGCTTGTGACAATTCATTTGAAACTCCCAATACATTTTTCATCAAATGAAATGTGAGTGCAAAATCATAACTAGCCATTAGAATTGAAAGACCATTTGCATCGGATCTTGCCTTATCTTCGGTTGATTCATCTTCTTTCAATATTTCAAGAACACCGGCTACAGAACTATACATCAATATCCAATTCACCAAAGTTGCATAGTGAGTGCATTCTGGCAAGTGCATCAGTCTGTCATCGAGTAATAATTCACACTCTGGGTGTCTAGAATGAGTTTGTATCCACAGGGATTGTGCCGAAGCTTCGCTAGCGTTATTTAAGTTTGTATATTTGCATTCGCTTTGGTTTTGAAAAAAGGTTTTTATAAAAAGTAGCGATATGCTATGCAGAAAATAAAGATAAATGATTCATAAACATAGAGGATAGGTATGGTGGTTGGACTTCCTCCCTTCTTCATATTTGGCATGAACGGTGTATAACATAGTTAATCAGATTATTGTTCGGCGGTGACTTTTCCTTTATTGTAGTAACACCTTACTGTTACTCTATGTATATTGAAGTTTCCCTACTTTAATAACTAAAGTACCTACGAGAGTCAAACCTCGTTGTGTCACATACCCTAATTACTAGGTGAGTTATTCATTACACATGCAGTATTACCTTCACCCATCCAATGCCTCTAGGTCCTAGTATCGGGCTGTTCATCTTCTAAGTGCTCAATTCACACCTAGTGCATGATTCCTCCTCTAACCGCTCAATTCACGACTAGTTCAGGATGTTACCGTCTCTATACACCTAGCATTATTTAGTACTAGTTCCGGACCATATTAAGTAAATACCTAATATCAATTCTATGAGCGCTCCCGCTTATCCGTCCAGATTACGAGATACGTTGTTAAAGTGCACGAAAGTAAATAACAAACATAATACTGAATAACGATTTATTATAACTTTGACTCAATCACAGACTCCAAATATTCATAGGGGAGTTCATCTTCTCCACCACAACCTAAGGCATCTATACAAAAGACTACATATTTAAATTACAAAAATAATAATCTAAACATAAAAGCCTAAAGAAAACATACCTTGCTGAGTTAGTTTTCCCGTAAGGGGAGAAAACTATGCTCAATAGAGCTCCTCTGAAACTCTCCTTATAGTAGAGAATGTTCTACTATTTCTGAATGATTTAAACAATGACAGGAGGGCTCCATTTATAGTTTCGTAATGGGCCTCAGCAAGCCATCGTAATGCGATAGGTCCATCGCAGTACGATGGGAAGATTCAATTCAATTTTATAACTGATCCTGTGCATTTCAGCAACTTGGTCGCCAAGTAAAGTCATCGTGCTGCGATGAAGGTTATCGTGCTGCGATGAATAGATTTTCTTCAGATTTATTCTTCTGTTTTCTTGGCCAGCATGCAGCTTCCACCGTGGCACGATGGAAGCCATCGTGCTACGATGAAATTCTCATTTTCTTCACTTTTTGGGCTTTTTCTTGTCTATTGGCATCTTGGACTTGGTCTTGATGCTTTTCCTTGATTCTGTAGGTTTTCCTTCGTATTTGGGCATGTCTTGGTCATTTTACTACTAATAATAATACTAAAAATACCATAGAAATTTCTGTCATCATATAGTGAGAACTCCAACGAGTATCAGCAGGTCGCTTGAGATTAGTTTCTTGATTCAAACCTCTTCCACTAACAATTTTTCCATTTTCCAATGCGACTTTAATCTTGGTTGCTCGTGTTTCATGAAGCATGTCATTTCGTTTGCAAGAGCCCCGAACAACATTTATTAAATCTGATACCAAGCCAAAAAGAGAGCAAACTTGAAGGTGACCTTTGGCAATAGCAAGTATTGTAAGTTGTAATTGATGAGCAAAACAATGTACACAAAATGCAGATGGACTTTTCCTTAAGATCAAACTTTTGAGACCAGAAACATGTCCTTGCATGTTTCTAGCACCATCTTAACCTTGTCCACGGATTCTTGAAGTAGTAAGTCCATGTTTACAAAGTAGACCATCTAAAGCCATTTTAGTGTTAAGGATGTTGTAGATGTAACATGGACAATATCCAAAAATCGCTCAACAATTCTTCCAAATTTGTTAACATAACGCAAAACAACAGACATTTACTCTTTATTTGAAATATTTATGGATTCATCAACAAGAATAGCAAACAATTCATCTCCAAGATCATTAATAATAGCTTTTCTGAATTGCTGGACAAATCATTTTACAATTTGTAGGAGCACTTTCCAATACAGCTCGCTTCACTTTCTTTTTTCTGGCAGCATACCATCTAAGCAATTAGGAAGTTGCCTTGATTATTAGATTCTATTGACTCATCGTGACCACGAACAGGCAATCCTTGCATTATTAGATAGCGCAACAATCAAGTGAAGCAGTCAATCAAATTCGATACAAGTTGCGAGCAACATCAGATTGCTTAGATATCATTACCTCAATATGTTGATTTTGTTTCATCAAATCTTGACATTTCTTCCAAGCAATGTTATGAGCACAATTAGGGTTTCCACCAACATGTAATGAGAGTTTGTTTTTCTTATTCCAATTCGTGAATCCCTTTATTACAAATGTATCAGCACCAGATTGCTTTCCAATGTCAAGTTTAAATAGATAACAACAAAGACAAAATGCGACATTTTTTTCAATACTATATTCTAACCAATTGCCAAATTCACTATACCAAGAGGAACAAAATCTTCTCATTGAATTTCCAAAATTTCTTTGGGGAAAATTATGTTGCATAGGTTGACATGACCCTCTTTGTAAATATGTTCTCCGTATTATTTCTTGATGATTAGGATGATATGTTGATATTTTAGGCCGTTTTCCCGGATCCAGTGGTAAATCTTCCAAATTAAATTGAACATGTTGAGAACTAATTCCTTGCTCATTAGAACTAGATCCTTGCTCATTAGGTGATACTTTTCTCTTAATTGTTTTTCCATAACCTCCTACAATACCAAAATAAACATAATTAATAAAATACAACAAACTAGCACAAGTCATAAACATTAATTAATGATTCCAACCAACTTAAGAATAATAAAAAACTCAAGTAAGTGTGATTATTTAAAGGCACTCATAGCACACGTACTATTGAGGCTAGAAAGTTACAAGATACAACACACCACCAGGAAGTGTGATTAAAAAACCACGCAGCACCCTGAGCGTAGCTGAAGCATTTCCAACATTTGGGTCGACCTCCCTTACATTTCCATCGGCACCAAATGATGATCTGCCATTTGAGTTTTGACCATAAGGCATGGTCGAAATATTTCTTTGAGCAGATATATCAACCATAACAAATGATGATCCACCGATATTAAACACATTAGATAATCTAGATTCCACACCATGTTGCATATTTTTGCGTTCCAAACTTCGGCAGTTTGTGCATAGACATAATAGTATGCCGGATTCTCAGATACTATAAACTAAAACGACATTTGGAGTCAGAATACATAAAAGATTGGAATTGAACTTTCAACATCAAGGTTAGAATAACAAAATTTGCAATTATAACTTTAATGCTTTCAACATTTATGAAGGTAAAAACTTACTAGTGGTTATATTTGTTGCATTAGGATAAGGCAGTGATGTAACAACATGATAATGAAATCCATTAGAGGTAGGTAGCGATGCAACTTTAGGGGGTGTATTGGATTATGATTTTGAAAGACAATATTAAAAAAAAAAATCTTGAAAATTTTAAAAGATTTTGTGAAATTTTATTGTTTTTATAGAATATTAAAAGATTTTTTTAAAAGACTTTTTTTTTGGATACTTACCATCAAGATTCTTAACACATTGATTTCAATGGATTTCATAGTACTTTATGGATTTTATCATTTTTCTACATACTTGAAGTTATATTAGTCCTCTACAAATTAGCATGTTCTTGTTTCTATTTGATTGAGTTATAATTATTGTCTTCGTAATTTGATAAAATTGAAGATGAGGAATGGTCGGTAGGTTTCAATTGATATTCACCAAAACAAATTTTTCAGACGAAAAAACAAACCCAAATAATAATTGTAATGAAATAAGAAAATAATAGTAATAATAATTATTGTAATAATAATAATAACAATTATGTGATCCGTTTTAAAAATATACATAATTAACCTTGTAAATTTTTTTACGCAACCAAAAAAAAAACAAGTTGAAGAAAGAAGAAACGAGCAAAAGTTATGGTGTATAAGCCATGTTTATGCACCGTGCATAAATACCCAAAATTGCTTAGCACACCCCCGAGATTTCTAGTGCACCCCCCAAATTACTTAGCGCACCCCAGATTTTTAGGGGGTGCACTAGAAATCTGAGGGTGAACTAAGCAATTTGGGGGGTGCATTAAGCAAATTTCATTATTTATGCATGGTGCATAAAGAAAAAGCTTATGCACCATAACCACACCCACCATTTACATTTAGATTTAGGTTTTCACCATACTTTAACTGTCTGATAGGATAACAATTATATAGCGGAATGGTTGAGGGCAAGGACCTCTCATTGGGCTTAACTGAATGGTTCAACCCATCACGGTCCATTTAGAGACAAAAAACTCAATCATACAATTCATCAATAAGTACTTAATAACAATAGACCATAACTTATATTAATAATAATTCTTAATAATTGATTAATTAAATAATTAATCCAACATTAATTGCTTTTGTTTCTCTAACAATTTATTGAATTCCTCAATTTGTTGATTCAATGCTAATTTTGTATAATATCGTTTGAAGAACCCAGGATTTTGTTCTTCAAGCCTTTGCAAAACTGAAAAGATGAGGAATTAAATTAAATCAGTAATATTACAACATATATATTATCAACCTAAATTTCAATCGAGTTAGATACTACAACAGAAACAAAAAAAAAAAAAAAACAAAAACTACATTACTTGGTTTATAGAATTCAGGCCCTATTTTTGCTTGATTTTGTAGTGTAGTTAATATTTCTTTTCGAGTCATATACATTTGTATGCATCGTTCTATGATATTATGCACCAGTATTGAGGCAAACAAGTTATTGTTAACAATTTCTCATAGATATAACTGAATTAATTGAAAATGAAAAAATTTATTTTATAAAAATTCCAAATACATATAGGAACAAATGTTTATAGTATTAAAGCTTATAACACATTAGCTTACATTATAAGCTTGTATACTCAATAAGCATTTTACATTTGAATATACAAAAATACTTGCATAGATTAAAGTGTTTGGTTGTGTCATTACGTCAACAATAATTAATTTAAAATTGATTCAAGGGTAAAATAACTGATACCCCCTGTAATGTGGGCGTGTTTTGTTTTTCCCCCCTATAAAATTTTTCTGTGCAACTCGCCCCTTGCAAAATGTTGACTCTTTCCTTTTGCCCCCTATTCGCAACACATGGCAGCTGACTGTGCACTTTGTCCACGTGGCAAATTCACGTGGATTTATTATAATTTTTATTTAAATTAAATGACACGTGTCCTGACACGTGTCAAATTAAATATCAATAAAAAAAACAGAAATTTAATTAACTAAATTAAAAATAAAAAAACGAAATAAAACAAAAAACATAATTAAAAAGAAAACATAAAACATAATTAAAAAGAAAACATAAATTTGTTTTGTTTAATAATCTGATTCAACCTTTTGCATTTTCATCTTCTCCAATACCTCCCCTTCATCTTCTCCAATACTTTGCAATCAGAAAACACATAAACCTTCACAACACATAAAATTTCATCTCCCTCACAACATGATTTTTTGCCCAGAATCAATTACAACATCTCTTAACAACAATAAGAATAGCAACAACAACCCCAAACCAGATTCATAAACAACAACACATCCAGATTCATAAACAAAAACACAAAAACGAAATCCAGATTCAAAAACGAAAGAACACAACAACAAATCCAGATTTAAAAACAAGAACAAATCTAGATTAAAAAACTAAAGAACACAAAAATGCAGAAATCGAAACTTCAAGAACACAACAATGCAAGAACAAAGAAATCAAAACTTCAAGAACACAAAAACAATAACATAAACAAACGCAACAAAAATCAAAACAAAAAACAAAATTGAACCCAAAAAAATTCAGAAACATAAATAAGGAGCAACAAAACAAAATCTCTAATGAAGTGAACGGCGAAACAAAATTAGAATTGCAACAATACAAAATCTTAATTGAATTGCATAAATTAGAAGCATAACTCACAATCACATTGTTACAGAAATAATCATTATTTATTGGATGAAAATAATTCAGACTTCCAATAATTTTCAGCCCAAACCAAAGGGAAAAAATTATTCTTGCTCGCACTAAGTAAAGTGCTAAAAAGTGTGACATAGAATACAAGTTTACACAATTTTCAATTTCTAGGGTTCAAGTTTCTCCCAATTCTTAAACTAGCAACATTAAATTGATTGAATTGAGATGACAATTGACAACAAACTGCAAAGTCCAGACAAACCTGGAGGAATGCGAGTTAGTGTGAAAAGAAGAATGGAAGCGAGTAGGGGGAAAGAGGCACCGTCGCAGTTACCGGAGCAGGGGAGAGAGATCGACGTCCGACGAGATCGTGAGAGAGATCGATGAGAAGAAGAACACGATGACTTTTGATTTGTTTTAATTTCTCTTTGAGATCGTACATGTTGAGGTTTGTGAGATTGTTCGATTTCAATTTCGTGTTGTTGTTAGTTTGTGGGTTTGTGATCTTCATTGATTCTGGGTTTGTGATGTTTATATTTTTGGTCTGTTTTGTGATGAATTTGATGATGAAAGTGATAATGAATAGTGATGGAGATTTGAGTTTAAGTTTGAAGTTATGAAAATTTGTTCTTGTTGTTCTTGGTATTGTTCTTGATGATGTTATTCCATTGAGGAAGATGAAGATGTTCTTTGAGGAAGAAGATTTTGAGGAATTATTATTGGTGGATTATTCAATGAAGACGTTCTTGTTGTTCTTGATGATGAAGTGAATCAAATGAAGATGAAGATGTTCTTTTTATTTTTCTTTTAAATTCAATTTATTAAAAAAAATAATTAATATTTAGTTTGACACGTGTCAGTGACACGTGGCATTAAATTTAAATAAAAATTAATAATAAATCCACGTGGATTCGCCACGTAGCAAATCTGTACAGTCAGTAACCATGTGTTGCGTATAGGGGCAAAAGCAAAGAGTCAACATTTTGTAAGGGGCGAGTTGCACAGAAAAATTTTATAGGGGGGAAAAACAAAACACGCCTACATTATAGGGGGTATCAGTTATTTTACCCTTGATTCAAAAAAGATAAGGGTGAGAAGAAAAAAATAATGGTATAAAAAAGAAGAAGATAAGTTTAAGATTGACTTACAAAATATGTTAGTATTGTGTAGAATGATTCAAACGTGGAATAGTTTTCGTAAGCTCATGTTAAGGCCAATGATAAACATATTATGAGACCTTATTAAAATATAGTTTATCAAAATACTAATACAACGACTCATAGGGATACAACTTCTATGCAGTCATTGACTGCATGCAGTCGTATAGTCATTGTTGACTGTCTGATCAAGATTAGACAATCCACTATAAAGGAATATTCTGATTTTTAAAAAAAAGTGTAAAGTTTCAATCAATAAATTTTAGACAGTCCAATCACAACAAGTCATAACTGCACACCTACATGCAGTCAACAACTCTACGGAATCCAAATCCAACTTATATTAGTAAATAAATTCACATAAGCTTAAAATAAATCAATTAAAACTGCCCATAATCCCAAACTACAAACTACATATAACATCCCAAATATCCTAATCATCATATCAATTTTCCCATCAATACAAATATTAATATATATTACATTTTTCTCAAAATCCTTAATAAACCAATACACCTTAATGACATATAAATAAATTAATTACCAGCTTAACATCTTGGTGAGTAACTTGCTTCAGAGATTTCCTTGCCATATCGCTAATTTCAAAGATTGAGTTAACGACTAACCTAAGCAAACAAATAAAACAGAGGACAAGTTAAAGTCTAGCAAAACTTCAAATCAATGCAAAATAGAGGAAACAAATTAATTCAAAGTTTTAGTTGCATAACTGAGATTCAATCAAAATACAAGAAAACACAACGATTATAAACCCTATGATCAAAATACAAGAAAACACAACGATTATAAACCCTATGATCAGAGTACTATTAGAAGAGATTAACTTGTTTTAAAAAAGGTTCATGCATTTTGGAGGGGAAAATAGTTATACATACAAAATTTGAATACAATGTGACGAGAGAGTACATTATCAATCGTTAAATATATAGTTGAAGTCATAAAACTATTTTTGTAAAATTATTTATGGAGTGTGAAGGTGCACACTTATTTTAACCAATATTGTGTTCATAATAATACAAGAAATTAATCTAGCAGTTCATGCTACAAAAAATAGAATTGATCACACACTAAAAAGAACCTCAACAATAAAAGTTGGAGTAATAAGTTAATCTAGCAGTTCATACTATCACTCTCTCACCAACTTAGTCTCTAAACTATTAAAACCAACTAATAAGTCCCTAAACTATTTTCCATCCTTCAATCTCGTCATCCGTTAACTTTTTCTGTTAACTATTTTATTCAGTATAACCCTAAAATATTACAGTTTCACTCTTATATTCGTACCTTTCTCTCTTCCACTCTTGTGTTTGCTGAAACTCTCAAATCCTCACCGCCGTGCCAAAAACTTTTTTTAACCCAAATTTCTTTTTTAACACTTATTTCATATTTTTAAACACGGATCAGACCCGAGAAAATCTCATCAAGCCCAAACAAATTTAAACCAAATGCAAAATAAACTCAAATCCTGTTCTGTTTCTACTTTTTTATGAATCAAAACTAAAATTTAAACAAAACCCTACAATATCATATCACAAAAATTCAACAGCAACAAAAAATATGGATCGGAATTATCAAGTCCGAATGTTAGTTTTATGAATTGCTCTGAAAATAGACAAGTAAGAAATTTGAAAGTTACCTCTAGAGTGCAGTGAACTCCCTATTGGTAATGGAGGACGGTGGTGGCTGAAATTTTGCAGTTTGGTTTTTCTGTTTTGCTTTTTGTTTGCGGCTGATGATTGTGATTTTCTTTGTTTGATTTATAAGGGTAAGAATTAGGGTTGATTCTCAGAATTAGAACCCAGAAATCATGGGAGTGATTTGGGGAGGAGGAGCTGGCGCTGGATTGTGATCAACCTTTCCTTTTTTGTCTTTTTATTTTGTTTTAAAAAATTAATTAAAAAAGAACGTACAAAAGAATAAAATGGGGACTCAAACGACTCTAATACTTGTTTTTTGAACGATCTATGGTTCGAGTGAGGTTCATTGTGAGTTAAGTTTCCTAGGTTGGCAAGTTTAATGATAGATTCAGAGGTTTCGGGTTGGATTTGAAGAAGATCATTATTTGTTTGGGAGGCTGAATTACTTCAAATTTGTTGTGTTAATTCTGCTTAATAGCGTTTCTTTGCAGCAATCTCATATGGTTGACAACGATTTGATCGTTCTGTAAAGAGGTTAATTCGGAGTTAATTATTGTACAGGTTATTATTAATGTTTAGTAACGGCACAAACAAGGTGTGGAATTTGTTAAGCATATATATGGTGGACTAATCCATTGAATTGTTAACAGATTTGAGATTTGAGATGAACAATGAACAATGAACAATAGAACATGACTTCACTTTTTGGAGTACAAGATAATATGCAAACATTATCACACTGCACATACAACTAATTAAAATGAACTATATTGCACATCAATATATTTACATTATGGTAATTAATTTCCCACTAATGAACTCTCACAAAGACAAGACCATATGACATACATATCATTGTTGAGAACTAAATCTAATATGGTCCAATGCCCTTTTATCTGACAATCTTGACTTCTGCTGAATTACAAAATAATCACAATACTTAGGTACCGTTTGGCCCGGCTTATTTTCCTCTTTTTTTCTTCTCCTTAAAAATAGTAAAGAAGGAAAAATTGTGTTTGACTTTATTTTTTTTAATTTTTTACTTCTTTACTTTATTTCTCTAATACTTTTAAGGAGAAATAGTGTTAAATATAATTTTATACTTCTTTATTTTGTTTAAGCTAAAATAAAAAGTAAAAAATAAGCCGGGTCAAACGGGGCCTAAATACTTTTGAACAATGGCTTTTCTTTCTCCAATAGTTCAGATGCAGGTCCAATTTCATTATCTAATGCAGGTCCATTCACCACTACAAGACTAATCCTAGTGTCCTTGTTGTTGAGGATTGCTCGATGTAACACACTTGCATACCTCCCATTACTCACAGCCTAATCAATACAAAGAATAAACATTAATCAAACACTTAAATTAAATTAAGTGAATCACTATTTGTCATAGAAATTGCAGTGAGTTTTGTAAGTTTTTTTAGACGAAGTGATAAACATTACTGAAACTCGCAGACAACTACAAAGTCTCAGGTGAAAATTTTCAGTCTAACAATATCGATATTGATAATTGAATTAAGACTTATGAAGTGGAAGTTGGTTTTTAAAAATATGAAATGACATATTAGTTGTACAAAATTAGTCAAGTGTCTTTAATTTCTAACGACTAATTTGTCATTTTATAGATGCGAGAAACAAGTTAGCCCTAGGCCTATCTGAAACAATTAGAAGAGATCATATATAGTGAAACAAATTTATTCTTAAAAATGTTCAATCTAATAATATCGGCATTGACAATTGAATTAAGACTTATGAACTAGAAGTTGGTTTTTTAAAATAATTTGAAATGATATATTAATCGTCTAAAATTAATGAAGTGTCTTTAATTTCAACGACTAATTTGTCATTTCGTAAATGTAAGATAGCCCTAAGCCTATTTGAAACAATTAAAATAGAGCATGTATAGTGACCTCAAGTTGATCTCCAATATTGACAACTAGGCTGTTGGGAAGTGGATTGACATTGACCCATTTACCCTCATGCTTAACTTGAAGTCCTCCAATTCCATTTTGAATGAGGAAGGTCAAAAAGCCAACATCAGAATGTGAAGGCAACCCTAGAGCAAGGTGTGGCTGTGGACATGGAGGGTACAAGTTCACAGCCATGATTTGTGAGCCAGAGTCAAAACCAGAAGAGTCAATTATAGAATTGGATTCTAATCCCAAACTCTCTGATATTCCTTGAATCAATTTCCTCGCCACAACTGTTATTTTTCGACTATACTCAAACCCGACCTCCCTGCACAAACACAGGTAAAATAATACTTGTTTTGGTCGTAAATATAAGAGAAAGTCGAGTCAACAAAAGTTAAATGAAATACATCAATTTTACCAGTAACCAGGTGGTTTATGGGGGAAATTGAATACAGGAGATGTTAAGATTTTGAGAAAATCTCTCCAATAATGAACATCCTCTGCTGGAGGATGGAAGCTGGTACCATGCCTAATGGGTGAGAAAGGATTGCCATTGTCACCAAACTCCGCCTTTTCGTCCAAGGGCAAATCATGAAACTCGCGAGATTTTGTCAACAATTCCTCCATTAGACTCTCGGGAATTCCATGATTTGTAAGCTGAAGAACAGAGAGAAACAAATATATGACATTAGCTATATTCCGTGGGACTAGTTTTTGAGCTTATGCTTATAATTTACCGGTATAAGTTTATACGACCAAAATGGACATGTTTAGTAACTGGTTTTCTCAAGATGGATATCAATTAGGCTCAGCTCGATACCATGTTAAAAAAATTGTTGTATCTTTTATTGAATGTAAATCTTGGAGGAGACTATGATAGTAACAAAATTAAATTGAGTTTAACTTAACTTTACAAATCGATTAAATTGAGTGTAACTTAACAAAATTCTTTTTCTTCTCAATTTACTCTTGCTATCTTAATTCAAAAATATTAAATATTAATTAAAGATATTTTGTGAATATCATTTCATATTTATCGTGTTTAATTCAACCACTAATCAAACCTTACAAATTCAATCTTTTACATTATCCGCTATCAACTAATTTATCTGCTATATTGAAAAGAAAAAAGAAGATAGAAAGGATAATTACCATGAAGAAACCCCATTGAGCACATGCCTGGGCAAGTTGATGAATAGCTTTTGTGTGGATTTGAGGATCATCTGAAGTGAGAAGAGAGAAATCAATAATTGGGATGGAAGCTAAAAGCTCATCATCATGATAAGTAGTATCATCATGATGTTCTTTGAGGGAGTGGTAATTGGAAGGGATGGGAGAAGCTCCATTTGATTCTGCATAAGCCTTGATGCTTGAAATATTGGAATTATGAACTTTTGCATGTTCTGATGATGAAATTCTAGAAGCTGAAGCCATGAAGATGAATTACTTCTTGTTATTGGATTAGCTTATAATTAAATTTGTTGATTAAGAAAATAGAGAAAAATAGTGAAATGATATAGCTAGAGACAAAATGTCGTAGTCAACTTATTGATAAAACTTCGTCGTGTTCTCTTCAAACGTGATCAACTTGTTCTTGATTTTAATGAGTGTGACAATTTTTTTTTTTGACAATTTTTTTTTTACAAACTTATATAAACAAAATTTAACAATTTTTATCCTATTAAGTAATAATAATGATAATGATAAATCCAATACATATTTTTTTGAATTTGACTTTTTATATTTTCCAATTACTAAAAGTCTGTTTGAATTAGCTTATTTTTTAGCTAATGCAAACAGTTTATACAATTTTGATGTATTATTATAAGTTTGTCAAGGTAGTTTATGATAAAATAGTTTATAAAAATAGAATTTTTACTAATGTAAACTTGTAAAATAGCATAAAACCTAATTTATATTGCATAAGTTATTTGCATAAGCTCAAAAATAAGTTAATCCAAACCGGCCTAAAATTTATTAGTAAAGCGTAAAAATGGGTAAAGAAAATATGATCTATTTTATCTAATTTTTTTACCTAATCTTTCAACTTTTATTGATAAAGTTTTACTTATATTTTGAAATTGATGGACTATAGATTAAGTGTGATTATCTCATTTCTCATAATTAATTTTTACTTTTATTTTAAAGTGGTTGTATATATTTGATTAATTTTTTACTAGAGTCCATTTCGAATATAGGATGACTCAAGCAAGACTTGATTAATTATGAGTTATGATTGTTCACTCATGGAACAAAATCACAAACAATAACTAATATATGGAATTAAAAGTGGTTAATAAGTTAATTTTAAGACGAGCTGTTTAAAAAAATTCGAATTTTATTCTCAATAGAAATAACTTTTTTATCAAACTTAACTTATCACGCGATCGAATTCTGGATTACAGGACACCATTCCCCAAAAACCAAGGGTTATTCAATCATGCTTTAGCATATTGTGCATGAGATTTATTTTTTTTGCAAGAAAACTGGGGCCGGAAAGTTGGATCTCAAACTTAGATTACCAATACGAAAATGATAATTTCTCATTCCACCTCCATGTCTCTTTTCCATCTCCCGAGTTTCCATTTTTTCCCTTGAATAAAAACTTCGGAATGTAACCAACAATGAATTGGCCCAACTGGTAAGGGTCTTGGACTCTTGGTCCCTTTAAGCATGTGATTAGGGGTTTGATTCCTGGCTCATGCGTATGGAAAAAATTTGGTAGGGAGGGGAGAATCCACATTGTGTGCCCCACAGGTTCTTTAGAGGAGATTAATCATCGCTAATGACAGTGAAAACTTCGTATCAATATTATGGTAACCCCAAAAAAAAAAAACTTCGGAACATATTTCCCAATTTTTTTTCTGAATTTGAACTAGAAAAACTTCAGAAAACATATTCCGAAGTTTTTGTCAGTTTTGAAATTTGAGGGGTGAAAAAGAAAAATGAGGTGGGAAGAGAAATTTTCTATGAAAATCTCATATTGTAGGGCCCTTATAAACACAACCAGCACGCACCATTAGAAGCCCAATGGACCATTGTAGTATTGAAAGACAGATTAAAAATGTCAAAATAATTGCAAAGTGGAGTTGCGGGGAATCGAACCCCGTGCCTCTCGCATGCGAAGCGAGCGCTCTACCATATGAGCTACAACCCCATCAGCGCTCGGTTTCGGTGGATTAAATATATATACATATGTTCTTTCATTATTAAATCAATACAAGCAACCAAAATTTGAGACAACAGGTCTAATTATCTGTCTTTTTCCTTTGTGAAAAGAATGCTAATCATCTTTATTAATAATTGTTGTCGATAGTTTCTTGCACTCTGTTTTCAGTGCTGATTCTTCTTTTGAAGTTAATGTCAGTTTTGAATTGTCATTTATTAATTATTTCATAATATAAAAATAGGTTAATTGATAGGTTTATAAACATTGTAGTATTGAATACTATAAGATAAGATGCCGCAACTCATTGATCATTTATATTATAACTTTGATTAATTAATTGTATATTTTATATTAACACAAATTATGGTTAATGAATATATTTAATTTATTTGGTAACAAGTTATACGCTAAAACTCTAAAAGGACGACAATTCAATATATGCTGATGTCTAATGATGTAATGACATCTTTGTAATAGATATTTTGTAAGTATATAATAAATAGGCACTCTTTAAATTTTGAGGTTTATCTCGATTCAAAAGTGTCCTCATAATTTAAATCACCTAAATTTTATTAATTCTATAGAAAATTTGAATTATTAATGAATACTTGAAAATTATGGTTAATAATTTTACAATATAGTAATTAATTGTGTTGACCCATAAGGTTAATAAAATGTGACACCTTTGCCATATACTCATCAACAACTTACTAGCTAATTGAATTGTGTTATCTAATAATTTGTCATTAAAGTTTGGTGTGAAATTTACATGGGTGTGGCAAAGTAAAGTCATAAATCTATGCAATTATATAGTTGGTATATTTAAAATCGTCCGATCTTGATCAAATGAATAAAATTTCAACCTCAATTTTATATAAATAGAAAATTAAATTTATTTTAAAATTTAAACCTTTTAATTTTAATCGGACGGTTTAGAGATGATAACTGCAACTGAATGCATCAATCACGGTTGCACCTAATGCAATTTTATTTAAATTGTTAAGAACTCACATATCGGATATGAGTTGGTCTGAACAAATGTTTATAAGCAAGTGACAATCTTCATCTTAAAAACTGTGAGTTGGCCTAATACTTAATTCTAAAATGGTATAATAGTCTCTCCTAGATTTCTTCGTTGGGCCACCCGCTATTGGACCACCTGTCATTTATATCTACGCATTAAGTCTGATAGTGTTGGACGTGAGGAGATGTGTTAAGAAATCACACATGAAATATGAATTGGTCTAAACAAATATTTATAAGAAAGTGATAATTCTGATTTTAAAACCTGATTTTATAAGGATAAGTTAAATACATATTTATTTCTAATAAATTTCTAACATAAAATTAAATAACACAATTCTAAATTGGAATAGCTATATAGTAGCATTACTCATTACCAAGAATATACATCAACCATGTCGAGACACGTACCATTATTTTCAACATGTCCCTTTCCATGTAAAGGTAGATTGATGATGGCAAAGGACTCTCTACATATTGTCGTTTTCTCCTGAATGGTCATATTATGCTCTGCTTAATTTCATATAAACCCATAATTATAGTAGAGAAAGTGATACATTTTTGTAATTTCTACTACACTCGTTTTCGGATGCAAAATTCCAAAATATAGAGATAATAATAATTCAAATGATAATTGCAAAAATAGTTTGACCTGTATATTTTTGTTTTTATGGAATAGCAATTGAAATGTGAAGCCAATTTTGTCAAAATCAGAAGTACACACAACATATTACACACGGTAAAATATCATAACCTTACATCTTCGGATTTCAGTTTTCCATTTTAATTATCATTAATTTTCCATTGATTCAGATATTTATAAATAATTTAATTTTTCAAATTTTTAAATAAAATAGAATCAAACAAAGTTGTTATTTTATCATTTGAACTTTTTGAGATAGACATTTTTTTAAGTGTTTATTTTTTTTTTTTTGGGTTGCCAAGTGTTTAATTTATATAGAATGAAAAATAAATTAAATACAATAGTTACTAACTCAATAAAATTAAAAGAAAACAATTATATTAAAGAGTGGAGGTAGTATTTTTAAATTAAAAATATATCAATTATTTTTTTAACATAAAAATATATGAATTATAAACATTTTATTTTTCATTCTATATAAATTAAACACTTAAAAAATGTGAAATTATTTTACTTTTTTTTTCTCTATTGTCCTCCTTTTAGAACCCTCTCCCGAAACTCGCAAGAGTGAGGATGACCCTAGAAAAGCCTCTTTTATTATGTAAGGGTATGTTAACTAGTGTCACTGTGACACTATTTAAGGATATATAAATTGTAATTTTTGCATTTTTTAAATAAGTTAAGAGCTTCAAGTGGTATTAAGGAGAAATTTTTGCATTAAAAACAATACTTTTTTATATATTATTAACATTGACTACATAATGTGTCAAAAAAAAAATTGACTATATAAGTTTTAATGTAACTTTACTATATTGTGTTACCTTAACTAATATTCGGGGATACTATTTAGCATTTTTCATTATTTAAATTGATTGAAAATCTCAGGGAATTCAAAGCCTCCGTTATTGGTTGTATTTCTTTTTTCATTGGGAATACAACTTTTGAACTTGAGTTAACAACTTCTATTATTGAATTTGTCTTTGATAAATGTTGGCGTCACCTTTAAGAGTGATCAGAAGCTTTTAGGTAATGGTATTTGACTGATTTTTTTGCATTAACAAGTTTTGAAATTTTGGATTGGAAGAAGATTTTGTTTCGGAATAATATTTCTTTATTTCATTCATTTTAATCAAAATAGTGTTCTTTACTTTGTTTTTGGCTAATATAGGGTCTCATTACTTTGTTTATGTCATTCATTTAATTTTAACACAACATACAATTTAGTTACATGTTAATTAGGTGCTGCTATTGTTTGGTGGGATGTGTGTATATCAAGCCTTTGGGAAGATTTTTCTATTTGTTTGTTTAGCTTTATCAGGGTAAGGGGTTAAGCTCTATTTTAGAGTTGTTTTTGTATGTGTATCGGAATTGGTGGGCAGTTTGAATTTGAGTTGTTATTATTTGGCATTTCTTATGTCTAGTTATATTCACAAGTTTAAGCAAAAGTTATATATGATTGCGGGCGAAACTAAAAAATTTGTTGCCTATAAAAAAGGCCACGGCTGTAAGGAGCACGCTTACAAAACCGTTGTTGAACCGTTGCATGTGGTTATAGGTACAATTTTATGTGTTAAGCAACGAGTTTTGACTGCTGCTTAAATTTCAAAATGTTGTAATGTGTCCACTGTAACTATCTCGAGCCTCACTAACAGAGTCATCTAGTTCGGTTCCGAGCAAATCAAAACTCATTTAATATGGAACTGTTACACCCTAATCCCCTATATAAAATTTAATTAACTTAAAATAAATAAATACATAAAGCATTAAGACATACAATTTAATAAACCATACATGCATCATCAGAGAATTTAATCATACATATAGCAGATTAGCAGTGGATATTAAAGTATCATACTTCAACTTAAGTTCTAGCAAATTAGACATACAAGTCTCAACTTATTCATACAACCAAACGTGGATATAAAAAAGTAGCATAGTTTAAAGAACATAAAACAAACATACTCAAAACATTCCGAATAAGGAAAATATATACCTGACTCGATGTTACAAAATATCAGAGCATCTATTTATTGCAAACTCACTAATAGATAAGTCTAACTAGGAGAAGCATAAAGCTTAACTCCTCACCAGTAGTAAGCAAAAGCGCAGACAACGTTATTCCGCTGAAGGTAAATCATCACCCTACACACATGAACCCTCAAAGGTTCAACATTTACACAAAACAGAGAGTTAACAAGGAATTCTAAAAATAATACAAGTATATCGAATGCTATACACCTTAATAAATAATAAAAGAATTATAACATTTACATCGTGAAATGTAAGTACACACTAAAGTACCTATAAACCAAATATCAAATTATCAATCATTCAAGCACATCATAAGATCATCACTTAGCATAATCAATTCATACACATCTAGCACATAATAATTCAATGCACAATTAATGATGTCATTTACCAAGTAGTTCACATAGTTAATCAACTTCATCTTCTAATGCAAACTAAAGAAATAATCATGAAATGCTCCCTAGCACTTACTAATGCATGTGGTACCATATCAATTCATTGGAAAACTTATTTCAATTATGTTTTAGTCAACCGCAGCTACTAAAACATCTGCTATACTTTGGGGCTCATCCAAAGTATCTGCTCATCATATATAATGAATGCATGTATGCAAAATTTACCAAACATATAGTATAACCATCTGTAACGCCCCGATTTTCTGAGACTAAAAAGGGGCTTTTTTTTTTTAAAAAACAAACAGAGCGCGCATACGAACTGTGAGAGCCGGCATTAAACATACAAGAGGACTATATAAACATAATAGTGCTTCAGAGAAGCAAAGTGTAATACCTGAATATTTACAACCCTAAAGACAACCGTCTAAATGTAAATATCAGTATACAGTCATCCACGTGAGTCAGATCCTATGCCTAATCCAAAAAGAGCACGGTGTACAAACCACACCGGCGCACAGCCTATCTTAAGAAGTACAACTCCTCGATCACTGAAATCCCACGAACTCACCATCGTCCTCACGACCCACGACCGCGTGTAAGGATCCATCGTCTTGGGTGGGAGGAGCCCGCAATATTCATTGTAAGGGTCACCACACGTATACATATACAAAGGAATACACAACAAAATATTCATACCAAATACACATATACAAAATACGCATATACCAAAATACGGAAAGCAAATAAACATTTAACATTTCCTTCTCAACAAGCATTATAATCCAAATGCGCACATAGCCTATCAATGCAGACTCTACAATGATTGTGATCACCCTACCCGGGACTGTTTCACATGCATGAATTTCGGAATCAACCTCTCCGCAGAGAGTCGTAGGTCCAACCCCTACTATACCCCGCAGGGCAGGTGAAGTCTCCAACCGACAAACACCAACTCAATAAAATCCCGCAGGATTAGGTGGTATCCAACCGACACACCCCGTGCAGTCTCCAACCGACATACACGACTATGAAATGCATGGCATATATTTCTATTTAACATATATAGGGCAGTCTCCAACCGACAAACCCCGTGTAGTCTCTAACCGACATACACAACCATATATGCTCATGCAAAACTTTACATATCATACAAGCATATGTAATCACACCACATGTCAACACATATATTTCGCAAAATCATATGTAAGACAATCGCACAACACATACATATGTTCTTAAAATCATATGTAATCCAATCACGTATTGTAAACAATTTCTCATCCCGAGAATACATCACACATACATGTCAAGCACTCAAAACACACCACAAACAAAGCATACACACATGCCATTACGGAAATAATACAAAAGAAAGGTGCCCTTACCTCGGCAAGCTTCCACAACTATTTCTCGCTCAACTTTACAAATCGCGCTTCCTAAAATATAAGCAGCGTAATATCAATAAAATACTCTCACTGTATCCTATCGAAACGAAGCCCACTCTCTAAAATCTAGAGGGGCTTAAGGTACTTTCTAACTCTCTCACTTAGCGATTCCAAGTTCTTCCCATGGCGATAAAAATTCACGAAGTTAAAGACATTATTTTAGTCACACGAAATTCATTTTGTTTTCAAAGCATATCACCCATTACTATTACTTCCAACCTCAAGGAAAACATTTTCACACAATCCTAACCATTTGAAAACAAACCAGAAACTCTTCAAAAATATTCCGACGAAATAGAAGTTTTTTTTTCCAACTAAAACTCTATAATCATCCTTTTAAAAACCTATGATCATTCACCAATATCATGATCATTTTCTTATCATTGTGGACTTAGAAAATTTTGAAATTCTTCCCCTTTTTTCCTCCTTTGGCCACGGCCAAAAATTTCTAAATCTCATAGTCACTCAAAATTTTTCAATTCTAAAAGCATGGTAATATCCTATAATACCCCAAAACCATTTACCCGAACAATCCAAATCATTTTATATCAAACTACACTTTTTGGCGATTTCGAATTGATTTTCCTTAAGACAAAATCAACACATCTTATTCCCCAAACAAACCATATCACAATCATTTCTTTAAAACTACGATCATGCCTACACAATTGTCTTAGAACAATTTTGAAATTCAAAACAACATTCCCTTACTCATGTTCATCAACTACTCAAGAACACCAAATAAATAATTTTCTTATTTTTCAAAACAAAGTTCATAATCAAACATCCATTTTGCCACAAAGCCCAAAACTAACATCAAAAACAAAATCTCAAAACAAAATTCAAGTTTATGATCTTTTCAAAAAATTTCTTCAAACCCTTAACCAAAATTTTGTGAAAACATAGATTTAACCATGGGAATCAACACCACTTAGCTTGAGCAAGTTAGTCTACTACTCATACACACTTCTATGGAACCAAAAACTAATTAAAACTAGATTATAGAATTTTTTTTCCTCAAGAACATAATCATCACAAACCAAAAATCTAAGAGGTTTAAGGCAAGATAAGGAAAGGAGGAGGTTAGTTACCTTAAGAAGATGATGATTCTTGAAACTCAAAGATCCTAGCAAGCCAAAACTCAAAGCTTTGTGAAGAAGATGAAATTTTTTGGAGTTGTTATGGTGAGTGAGGGAGTTCGGCCGAGTGAGAGAAAAGAGGAGGGAGTATTTTGTGATTTTGCTCTATCACCAATTGATTACTAATCCCCTCACATAATTAGTCATGATCAATGAGGGCCTTTGGATCAAATAGTGCAAAGTTTTCTAATCAAACCCTAGCCATTGGATCTAATTAAGTCATGATGACTTTTTGGAATAAATATCTAGATATCTTGCTTTACGCTACTCAGCTCTCGCGTTCGCTCGTAAACGAGTCGCACCTCGCTAACGGACGGAAATCACAAAAATATAAAACCTATCAAATAAACGTCCGTCGTAAACCGTTTCCAAATATTATCGCTAAATCTTTTTCCCCGACTGTAATTTTCTTCCTCACCCTCGAAAATTATTCTGACAATATATCCTAACTCACGCCGATATATAAAAATCCCATCTAAATTTCTACGGAATTCAGACATCGTAAAAATTTCCAACAGCGGGTAAAATTCCTACTCGTTTTTCCAAAAACCAGAATAAACCAAAACTCGTGATTCTGACTACACAAAAACCTTCTTATACTCAAAAGAAGACTACGACCCAAAAGTCTGTGCCTTTCCAGCGCACGAGCACAAAACAGGCTCCATTTCAGCAAAAATTCTATTAACGCGACAATACTCACGAAACCGCTTCACCAAAAACCCTAAAAACTTAGCCGACACTAAAGTTCCTTAGAAGAACTGTACAGTGGAATCTTGGGTCTTACATTACTACCCTCCAAAAAGAAGTTTCGTCCTCCAAACTAAAGGTAAGAGTAACAACTCAACAAGTTATTACCATCACCAACACTACAAAATCCCCCAGGATTAGGTGTAGCCACACAGATGCTAACACCGGGTGAAGTCACACAGATACTCTCACCAACACACTGGCACAACCGTGCACCAACCGCAACTCTCAACGAGTTCACCACTCAAAAATTAACTTAACTAAAGAAGGTTCACAAACTCTAATTCTCAAAGATCCTAGGTCAACATGACAAAGTTACCAAGGTTACATTTTCTGCCTCCACGTCACAACCAATTTCACTAGGTTCACACGAAGTGGTGACTGGCTACCCACCAAAAAGAAACACCAAAAACTCTCTACGCATTACCAAAGCTAGCAAAACTAGTCAATTCCAGTCAACATGATTCCGTCTATTATTAACAAGAGATTAAGGGTGATCAGTTCCTTAATTTGTCAATAGATAGCTGACAATCATGATAGTGGTTGAGACCATCTCTACCTAACTTTAATAATGTTCCTTTCCACTTGTGCTCAAGGCCCTCCGAGGCACAAGAGTCCAACAATTCCTTTGAGGTTTTCTCCATATTTTCCTTAATTACTTTACTACATCTACCTCGTTGACGAGATACAACACTCAAAACCCGTCACTTACACTCTCATGCTTTCATTCATGAAACATCCGTTGAGCATCATCCAACAATAGTACAATGCCACCACGACATGTACCACCAAAACTATTACACTTCGACAGAAGTTGTCATCTCTAGAGAGAACTTCACAATGATGCGACGACAACGTGACTGCAAGTATACAGCCTTGTCGCGTAGTTTTAAAAGATATCGAACCCACAGGGACCAATAGTCGACCTACCGTTATCTAATGTCACGTTGTAAATCTAAGGCTTAATATTGAATGAGAAAGTTTTAAATAATAAAATATTTTTGGTTTTTGTAATAATAAGAAAGCGTATTGCTAGAATGTGATCTTAGTTGCCTTTGGGGGGTTCAGTACTTAAATCGTGTTTGACTACAAATTTTAGTTTTTGAAACTATATTGATTTAAAAACACTAATCTCAGCTCTCGCAAATTTTGACTAGCATTATAGATTATAAAGGTGATGCTTAACTCTCGTCCTCACATCCGCTAATAAAGTACTCTTTGAAAATCAATATAATTTAATTAAATTCTAATTCTAACTCTCGTTGCAAACTAGACTTAATGTTCAGTTTTTACTATCTAGTAGAAATCTCACGCTCTCGCTCTCTTGATTTTTACTTTAGTTAATTCTCGCTCTCGCGACAAATTATAAATCTTGTTTTAATTAAAAACTGCTTAGAAAACTATTTCATTAATCCTAAATAGCTCTCGCGGATTCTAGAATTAATGTCCAACTTTTACTATCCGGTATAAGCCTCAACTCTCGTCAATGTTGGCCTATCCCTTAATTAATTCTCACTCTCGTGACAAATTATAAAAACACGTTACTAAAAATTGGATATAAAAATATAGTCACACTACTTAATTACCGAACCCCTAATAGCTCCTAATTACACATCCTAGCAATATTTAAATTAGCTAGACATAATAAAATAAAATAAGCAAATAAATAAATAGACATAAATAAATAAAAGCAGAAAATAAATAAAAGCATAAAATAAAATAAGACAAGAAAATAAATAAATAAGACAATGAAATAAAATAAGAACCTGAATTAAAAATACTGGAAGTACGGACACCGGAATAAAATTTTAAACTAAGAGAAGAAAACTTTTTAAGACAAATGTCTAGTTTTCAATTCTCTCTTCAACTATTTTTTCAAGTTGGTTGTTGTGTACAAAATGTAAGAAACTAGATCCTATTTATACTAAAATATAATAAGACAAATTTTAGAAGTGGCCAATGTGGGACTAATTGTTTTGAACGAGATCAGTTGATTTGGAAAGTGCTGGACGGTGCAGATCAAGGCTGGCGAGCGGCATGTATTGAACTGGGCTGCCCCAAAATTTCTTTTCTTCTTCATTAAGTTTGTGGCGGTCATCACATAGTGGGGGGGGGGGGGGGGGGGTGTAATTGACTTGTGGCGTGCACCACAAGTGTTGGTTGGCTCAAAGTGCCACTTTTGTGGTATAAAGGTGAGCTTGTTCCCGGTTTTGCTCCTTTTCGGTCCGTTTTCGCTCCTTTATTCAACTCGAATGATTTTTATCTGATAAAATAAAATACCAGGAATTATTAACGATTTATTATATAAAGTTACGAAATCAAAATAAAAATAACTGAATTATTATATTAATTTAACTAAATAAATAGTGCATTTTCCGGTGTATCAAACTCCCCTAAACTTGAACCATTGCTTGTCCTCAAACAATTTAGCTTGCATATAGAAAACATTTAAAATGCAAAGCAACTCACACACACACAGACTTAGAGAAAAACAACATCACGAGTACTCATACGCGGTCAGAAATTCAAATCGGCTAAGATCAATTAATTAGGTGCTTATTCAATCAAGAAGGGTATTTCAACGACACACAAAGTTCTCCCCTTTATGAATACCGAATTTGGATCATGCCGTTGTACTAAAATCTAAATCTTCTTCTTTGTTTTGTCCTTGTTCATTCAAGACAGTCACATTAAGACCCTTTATCTATGTCACACACATGGTAAGAAAGTCGGTTAGCGATTTTATTCATCTCTTTCTTTCTCTTTTTTCTTTTTCGCAATATAACTTGATGCAAAAGAAATTTTGTATCATTTTCATAAGCATTAATTATGTTTTTTTTTTCTTCAAGGTTTAACCGTATTACCACAGTATGACCTTTTCAATGCGTTAGATGATTCGCTTATATTCATCGACTTAATTACTTAATGTGTGACTTTATAGATGGTGTCCGACTGAGTAAATAAACTACTAAAGGAATCCACAAATTTAAATTAAGAGATTTTGGCACAATGGGTATTCAAATTGATATTCATACTAGGGAGACTTCTGGGTGTTGGAAAAATACCGATTTGGTTTGAAAAATTCCCTAGTTTTCTTAACTTAGCCTCTTGTCCTTTCTTAACCTATATACTTTCTAGGTGAGCTATTGTCCTAAATCATTAGAAAAAATTTTAAATTGGCTCAAGAAAAGGAAAAATTTAAAAAGACCAGAGAATGACTATAAATTTAATTAATTTTTTTTATTATGCGAAAGGGAAATTAAACTAATAGAAATTGAAATAACTGAAAATAAATGAAAGCGGTAAAACTCCTCCCCTAAACTTAAATCCAACAGTGTCCTCACTGTTGCGACTTAAGCGAAGAATTGGAGTGTAAAACCTGGAATGGTGTGAAAAATGACGGGGGAGGCTGCTTATAATTCTGAAGGTTGTTGAACTGGAGCCTCTAACCGCCTAGCCCTTGTATGACGTTGTGAGCTGCTGTTGGCGGTGCTCTTCTGAACTTTCCCATCTCTTATAATAGCCCTGCATCTCATGTTGGTTTTAAGGAATTTGTGTTTGCTGGGCTTGCATATACTGCATTTGTTCCATCATCTCCTTTTGTTTCTGATGCATAGCATAAAAGAGTCCATCGCGCTCTTGGTTGAGAGCATTTTTGAGCCCGTATTTCATAGAGCACATCGTCAATGGTACTCTGTCTTGACGAGGAGGAACTACCTGCAAAACTGTTAGAAAAGTGTGTAGTGTGTGCAGGTGGAACAAACTGGGCGCCCCCACCAGCAGCAACATTTAGAGAAATGTGCGTGGGAGTTCTATTAGTCACTGAATCATCAGTATAACAAAAATTAAAAATAAAATAGCAGCAAAATAAAATTAAATCTAAAATTTGAAAAGAGCAAAAATAAAAAGTCATGGGTTGCCTCCCATGCAGCGCTTTGTTTAAAGTCGGTTAGCTCGACTTCTTAGCCCCATAGATCAATGTGGCTCTTCTTCTAGACTCACATTTCTAATTTTTTTTTGAATATTCTTAGGTCTCCATTGGAATATCTCAGACCATTTCATAGGTTTTTTCTTCTTTCCTTTCTTTTTCTTGGAGACAGGAGAATGTGTCTTATCTTGAGGGGTAGTGCTCTTTGAGTGAGTTTTTAATATGTCGGGAGGTATTTGTTTAGCAATGGGGCTTTTTAATTTGGTTGGAGCAGCAGGAGCTCCTTTTTGAACTTCTGGTGGAGTTCCTAAACATTCTTCTAGAGTGTCATCATTTTTAAGGGTTGGAGGGGTGAGAGTTTTTATATTTTTAGAATTTTTATTTTGATCATTCCCTATTCCTTTCTTATTTTCTTTGATGACGTCTAACATGTAGCAACTATCATCTACGGCTGGTGCTCTCATGAATTTAGTTAAAATAAACTCAATTTTTTCTTCACCCACTTCAAAAGTGAGTTTTCCTCTCTTTACATCTATTATGGCACCGGCGGTTGCTAAGAATGGCCTTCCTAAAATGATAGGAGTATTGGAGTCCTCTTTAATGTCCATGACTTTGAAATCAGTAGGGATAAAGAATTTTCCTACGCGTACTGGTACGTTTTCTAGAATACCTAGGGGGTATTTGACGGAACGGTCAGCAAATTGGATGGACATTCTTGTTGGTCTCAAATCTCCTAACTTAAGTTTTTCGCATATGGACATGGGCATTAAGCTAATGCTAGCTCCTAAATCGCATAGGGTTTTATCTGTAACGTACGGTCCAATAACACAAGGTATGGAAAAACTTCCTGGGTCTTGTAGTTTGGGAGGCATTTTGTTTTGAAGAATGGCACTACACTCCGCAGTAAGCATAACTGTTTCTTCATCCTCGATATTTTTCTTATTAGTTAAGATTTCTTTAAGAAACTTAGCAAATGAGGGCATTTGGGTCATAGCTTCTGTAAAAGGTATTGTAATGTTCAATTGTTTCAGAAGCTCTACGAATTTCTTAAATTGTCCCTCGTTTTTGGATTTCTCGAATCTTTGAGGATAAGGGATGGGTGGTTTATAAGGTGGCGGAGGCACATAAGGTTTCTTTTTCTCTACGACCTCTTCGCTCTTATCTTCCTTCTCTTTCTCGCTTTGGTCATCTTCCCTCTCGGTTGGTTCATCAGTATTGGGCTGCATGGCTGAATTCTTAGTTCTAGGATCAGCTGGTCCATCGTATTGTGTCCCACTTCGTAATATAACAGCATTCACATGTCCCTTAGGATTTGGCTCAGGCTGGCCAGGAAATATGCCTGCAGGTGCAGAAGTAGATGTTTGTTGTTGGGCCACTTGTGAGATTTGTGTTTCTAACATTTTATTGTGTGTGGCTAAGACATCTAATTTGCTTGTTAATTTCTTAATTTGCTCACTAGTGTGTATGTTTTGATTTAGGAAATCTTTATTGGTTTGAGCTTGAGCTGCTATGAAATTTTCCATCATTTTATTGGTTTGAGCTTGAGCTGCTATGAAGTTTTCCATCATCATTTCTATGTTAGACTGGTTAGGAGCATTTTGGGTAGGGTAGGCAGGTTTTTGAAATCCTGGAGGTGCAGAAGAAGGTGTTTGGCCAGGTGCATACAAAGCGTTGTTGCTTGTGTACGAAAGGTACGGATGGTTCCTTTGGTTGTAATTATAGGAGTTTCCTTGAGTGTAGTTTGCTTGTTCTAGGGGAACTCCTGTTAGGACATGACATTCAGCAGCTACGTGTCCTTGAACTCCGCACACCTCACAATTTTGGGTTGTTGCAGCCGCGGTGGCTGCGGGTGCGGTGGTTAGGCTTTCTAACTTTTTGGTAAGGGCATCTAATTTGGCATTGATGTGGTATATGCTGCTGATTTCGTACATACCGCCTTTCGTTTGAGATTTCTCTACAGTTGTTCTTTCGCTTCCCCACTGGTAGTGGTTTTGAGCCATATTCTCTATAAGCTGATAGGCTTGGTTGTAGGGTTTATCCATTAGTGCGCCGCCTGCGGCGGCGTCTATGGTCATTCTTGTGTTATACAAGAGACCATTGTAGAAGGTGTGGATAATCAACCATTCTTCGAGTCCATGATGTGGGCATAGCCTAATCATGTCTTTGTATCTTTCCCACGCTTCGAAAAGAGACTCGTTGTCTTTTTGTTTAAATCCATTAATTTGGGCTCTTAGCATAGCAGTTTTGCTAGGTGGGAAATATCTGGCTAAAAAGACTTTCTTTAACTCATCCCATGAGGTGACTGAGTTAGATGGTAGGGACTGGAGCCAAGCTCTAGCTCTATCTCTTAACGAGAAAGGGAATAAACGAAGTCTTATAGCTTCGGGACTAACACCATTTGCCTTTACGGTATCCGCGTATTGCAAGAATACGGACAAATGTAAATTGGGGTCGTCCGTGGGGTTTCCGGACAATTGGTTTTGTTGTACGGCTGACAACAATGAAGGTTTAAGCTCAAAGTTATTTGCTTCAATAGCGGGGGCAGCGATGCTATTGTGCGGTTCTTCTTGCGAAGGAATAGCGTAGGACCTTAGTGGTCAACCTTGTGGTCCTTCAGCCATTTCTGATTCTCTAACTATATCGGGAAGAGGAATCTCTAATTGATTTTCTAAATTTTTACGTCTTATTCTTAGAAGACGTTCAGGTTCGTTAACTAGTTGCTCTAATTCTTCGCCTCTAGAGCGAGTACTTGGCATGCAACAAGCAAACTAATTGGGGAGAAATAATAAATAAAATAAAAATTGCCTTAGTCTCTACGGTGTAACACTGGAGTTACGATATCGACTAAATTGGTCCCCGGCAACGGCGTCAAAAACTTGATGCGACGACAACGTGACTGCAAGTATACAGCCTTGTCGCGTAGTTTTAAAAGATATCGAACCCACAGGGACCAATAGTCGACCTACCGTTATCTAATGTCACGTTGTAAATCTAAGGCTTAATATTGAATGAGAAAATTTTAAATAATAAAATATTTTTGGTTTTTGTAATAATAAGAAAGCGTATTGCTAGAATGTGATCTTAGTTGCCTTTGGGGGGTTCAGTACTTAAATCGTGTTTGACTACAAATTTTAGTTTTCGAAACTATATTGATTTAAAAACACTAATCTCAGCTCTCACAAATTTTGACTAGCATTATAGATTATAAAGGTGATGCTTAACTCTCGTCCTCACATCCGCTAATAAAGTACTCTTTGAAAATCAATATAATTTAATTAAATTCTAATTCCAACTCTCGTTGCAAACTAGACTTAATGTTCAGTTTTTACTATCTAGTAGAAATCTCACGCTCTCGCTCTCTTGATTTTTACTTTAGTTAATTCTCGCTCTCGCGACAAATTATAAATCTTGTTTTAATTAAAAACTGCTTAGAAAACTATTTCATTAATCCTAAATAGCTCTCGCGGATTCTAGAATTAATGTCCAATTTTTACTATCCGGTATAAGCCTCAACTCTCGTCAATGTTGGCCTATCCCTTAATTAATTCTCACTCTCGTGACAAATTATAAAAACACGTTACTAAAAATTGGATATAAAAATATAGTCACACTACTTAATTACCGAACCCCTAATAGCTCCTAATTACACATCCTAGCAATATTTAAATTAGCTAGACATAATAAAATAAAATAAGCAAATAAATAAATAGACATAAATAAATAAAAGCAGAAAATAAATAAAAGCATAAAATAAAATAAGACAAGAAAATAAATAAATAAGACAATGAAATAAAATAAGAACCTGAATTAAAAATACTGGAAGTACGGACACCGGAATAAAATTTTAAACTAAGAGAAGAAAACTTTTTAAGACAAATGTCTAGTTTTCAATTCTCTCTTCAACTATTTTTTCAAGTTGGTTGTTGTGTACAAAATGTAAGAAACTAGGTCCTATTTATACTAAAATATAATAAGACAAATTTTAGAAGTGGCCAATGTGGGACTAATTGTTTTGAACGAGATCAGTTGATTTGGAAAGTGCTGGACGGTGCAGATCAAGGCTGGCGAGCGGCATGTATTGAACTGGGCTGCCCCAAAATTTCTTTTCTTCTTCATTAAGTTTGTGGCGGTCATCACATAGTGGTGGGGGGGGGGGGGTAATTGACTTGTGGCGTGCACCACAAGTGTTGGTTGGCTCAAAGTGCCACTTTTGTGGTATAAAGGTGAGCTTGTTCCCGGTTTTGCTCCTTTTCGGTCCGTTTTCGCTCCTTTATTCAACTCGAATGATTTTTATCTGATAAAATAAAATACCAGGAATTATTAACGATTTATTATATAAAGTTACGAATAACTGAATTATTATATTAATTTAACTAAATAAATAGTGCATTTTCCAGTGTATCACACAACTTCACCAATATCCGTAAATCCTTACAAAAATGTTTCCTTAATCTCGTAACTGTACCAAACTGTACATTTTCTTTCAAACCTCGTTCTAATCATTGGCTTAACAACATCACCCCAACATTCGGTTGGTGATTACAACTCTTCAAATTTTCTTGGCACATGCTAGACTATACCATCTACCTTTGGACTCCCTTTATACAAATCTTAAATTCCCAAAATTGACTTGTGGCGTGCACCACAAGTGTTGGTTGGCTCAAAGTGCCACTTTTGTGGTATAAAGGTGAGCTTGTTCCCGGTTTTGCTCCTTTTCGGTCCGTTTTCGCTCCTTTATTCAACTCGAATGATTTTTATCTGATAAAATAAAATACCAGGAATTATTAACGATTTATTATATAAAGTTACGAAATCAAAATAAAAATAACTGAATTATTATATTAATTTAACTAAATAAATAGTGCATTTTCCAGTGTATCACACAACTTCACCAATATCCGTAAATCCTTACAAAAATGTTTCCTTAATCTCGTAACTGTACCAAACTGTACATTTTCTTTCAAACCTCGTTCTAATCATTGGCTTAACAACATCACCCCAACATTCGGTTGGTGATTACAACTCTTCAAATTTTCTTGGCACATGCTAGACTATACCATCTACCTTTGGACTCCCTTTATACAAATCTTAAATTCCCAAAAATTCAATCTCTCAGTCGTCCACTTTTTTTCCAATTTAATACTTAGCATACTCTTGCATGTCTTAAAAAAATGTTTCTCCTCGTTGACTGTCATCGTTGGCACACACCCTCTTACATCATATCCCCATTCTATTTATGAAATCTCTTGAGTTTCTTTCCGCTTACCATTAAATTCTCTTCCACTCAAAAGAGCTTGTCACCCTGACCATTCTTAATTATTCTGACATCACCTCTTATGTCGAGATACCTACCTCCAAAATATATCTTAAGGTACTCCTCACATCACTATTGTTCAACCGCCCATGATGACAATATCTGAAGTCCTTTACTTACTCCATACAGATTTCCATTATGCTACATCTTTCTTCATCCTAATCACTACAATGAATCGAAACTCTACTAGTTTCCACCAAACTTTGCCATTAGACAATTGCTTATCCTTTTCATTTCCACATACAACACACACACACCGCCATGACATCCATTCAGGTGGTGCATTCGAATCCTTAATATACATGTACAATCATAATTTTCCAAATTATGTGAGAGGTAATTCTTTTCGTCAATCCTCAATTAACATGAGTTTATTATCATGTACTTCCCTCTTACTTATTCTTAACATGTGTTTCCAACGACTAACTTCCTTTGTGACTATCTCATTGATGTCATAAACTCTACAAAACTCCAATTAGGCATGTCTCATCAATATACTAATTTGCAACTTTCAAGTTCAACAACTTCCTAAAGTTGGTTCACAACCACCATGACCCATAACTTGTTAATTCCAAACAACATCTTTAACTCGCCGCACACAAAATAATTACTCTCGTTCCACATCAACTTGCTTCCAATCAAGCACATTCTTCTCTGTTCGATTGGTCCTTCATCACCGTGAATATTCGAAAGTTATAAAGTTTGTTCTCTCCGGGGAGTCAATTCCTAGATCTCAAGTTCTAGCTAATCTTGCTCTTACATCTAGTCACTCATCGTTTTCTTATTCACTTCTAACTTTTACTAACGATCATCTATTGTACTCTTTGTAATCGAACGATCCAATTAATTAATTCCTCAAGTTCCTATTAAGTATCTCTCTATGCATAGCTATCTCTAATCTTATCTTTGTCACGTCACTATATTTTACCTCTAAACACATATATCTTACTCATACATCAAACCATGGAACACTTATCTCAAATCTTAATGCTTGGCCTATCAAGACAGCTACCAACGCACAACACTTTGCTATGATTTTATCCTTAGTACGTTCGATATCCAAATCAAACTCTTGAATCTAATCTTCAAGAACTCTAAAAACTCGTTGTACCATCCATTTAATCCTAATATACAATAAAAGTCCTTCCAACTATCAACTTTCATTGTCTTAGTATTCTTACTAACAGACTCCTTTTCTACTCAAACACGACATTCTTAGAAAATATCCAAAAATTCTCGTCCATAACTTAAATTTATTCAAAACTTGCCCACCTCAACTCTTATGGTATCATAAATTGAAGCTGCTACTTAGTCCTTCAACCATCTTGGTCGATCAAAATCGTTAACTTATATGCGCATCCACACAGGATCTCTACTCAATCTTGACTAATCTTTTCAAACTACTCAATAAGTTTACTTTCTCATATGGTTTACCTGCCAATAATTAATAATTCTAGCTTACACTACTAAAATTCTCAAGGTATTTCCATACTATACACCTCTAGCATCACCTATCAGCGATGTGTAACTCACTTTCTAAGGTTGAACTCCCCGTTCTTACCTAAAAAAAACCACTCCAAAAATACCTTTATCCAACAGTCCATCACCTATAGTTTTGTCTCACATCGACATCTATACTTACTATCTCTCGAACTATGTATAGATTGTCACATATCAAAGTGATACTTGGTCTCCTACCTTCAATCATCACGAGATTCATCCTTACAAATCTTATTTTCGAATCTAATTCATCTCGCACACTTAAATTAAACCCTTAAGTTATCCACCATTCACATAATGTCGTCTAACACCACCCGGTTTCCTCATTTCTGACGTACAACGTCCTTTAATTCCAATGCAAGTCGCCTCAATTATTATTCAATCGTCGTAATTAAATCCAATTGACATCTCTGCATGCTCCACCATTTCACAGTGGCTGCATCCTCTTGACAACCTAATGACTTCATCAAGTCGCGCCCTAACTCGCCAGAACAGATATCCAATATCTTCTTCAAAAGGTCATCTCAATCCGATCCTTACTTACAATCCTTTATCAATTGACGTTCACTCGTCCATAAACAGCACCTCCGAGTGGCAACATCCAACGCCACTTCCAATCCATTATATTACTTCCAAGAATCACTTGTAGTTCTTGTTCGCCTCAAGTCTGTCATCTTCGGACTGCCGCATCTAAGGAATTTAGAGACACTTGTCGACTAAATTCGACCAATGCTCGGGGGTTTCAACTATTCTACTCACTGAAGCATCGCTCCCTATAGTACTTCAGTAAGAAACAATCCAGTGCCTAACCGTCTCCCATGCTAGACTCAAGAAAACAAACACATAACCCACAACACAACACAAATCCGATCGCGAGAACTAACACAACTCTAGCTATATTCTGACTGACTTTGGGCTGACAACTTTACGACACACTTTCCCTTTGATGATCTAAAGCCGGACTCTGATACCACAATGTAACGCCCCGATTTTCTGAGACTAAAAGGGGGCATTAATTTATTTTTTTTAAAACAAACAGAGCGCGCATACGAACTGTGAGAGCCGGCATTAAACATACAAGAGGACTATATAAACATAATAGTGCTTCAGAGAAGCAAAGTGTAATACCTGAATATTTACAACCCTAAAGACAACCGTCTAAATGTAAATATCAGTATACAGTCATCCACGTGAGTCAGATCCTATGCCTAATCCAAAAAGAGCACGGTGTACAAACCACACCGGCGCACAGCCTATCTTAAGAAGTACAACTCCTCGATCACTGAAATCCCACGAACTCACCATCGTCCTCACGACCCACGACCGCGTGTAAGGATCCATCGTCTTGGGTGGGAGGAGCCCGCAATATTCATTGTAAGGGTCACCACACGTATACATATACAAAGGAATACACAACAAAATATACATACCAAATACACATATACAAAATACGCATATACCAAAATACGGAAAGCAAATAAACATTTAGCATTTCCTTCTCAACAAGCATTATAATCCAAATGCGCACATAGCCTATCAATGCAGACTCTACAATGATTGTGATCACCCTACCCGGGACTGTTTCACATGCATGAATTCCGGAATTAACCTCTCCGCAGAGAGTCGTAGGTCCAACCCCTACTATACCCCGCAGGGCAGGTGAAGTCTCCAACCGACAAACACCAACTCAATAAAATCCCGCAGGATTAGGTGGTCTCCAACCGACACACCCCGTGCAGTCTCCAACCGACATACACGACTATGAAATGCATGGCATATATTTCTATTTAACATATATAGGGCAGTCTCCAACCGACAAACCCCGTGTAGTCTCTAACCGACATACACAACCATATATGCTCATGCAAAACTTTACATATCATACAAGCATATGTAATCACACCACATGTCAACACATATATTTCGCAAAATCATATGTAAGACAATCGCACAACACATACATATGTTCTCAAAATCATATGTAATCCAATCACGTATTGTAAACAATTTCTCATCCCGAGAATACATCACACATACATGTCAAGCACTCAAAACACACCACAAACAAAGCATACACACATGCCATTACGGAAATAATACAAAAGAAAGGTGCCCTTACCTCGGCAAGCTTCCACAACTATTTCTCGCTCAACTTTACAAATCGCGCTTCCTAAAATATAAGCAGCGTAATATCAATAAAATACTCTCACTGTATCCTATCGAAACGAAACCCACTCTCTAAAATCTAGAGGGGCTTAAGGTACTTTCTAACTCTCTCACTTAGCGATTCCAAGTTCTTCCCATGGCGATAAAAATTCACGAAGTTAAAGACATTATTTTAGTCACACGAAATTCATTTTGTTTTCAAAGCATATCACCCATTACTATTACTTCCAACCTCAAGGAAAACATTTTCACACAATCCTAACCATTTGAAAACAAACCAGAAACTCTTCAAAAATATTCCGACGAAATAGAAGTTTTTTTTTCCAACTAAAACTCTATAATCATCCTTTTAAAAACCTATGATCATTCACCAATATCATGATCATTTTCTTATCATTGTGGACTTAGAAAATTTTGAAATTCTTCCCCTTTTTTCCTCCTTTGGCCACGGCCAAAAATTTCTAAATCCCATAGTCACTCAAAAATTTTCAATTCTAAAAGCATGGCAATATCCTATAATACCCAAAAACCATTTACCCGAACAATCCAAATCATTTTAAATCAAACTACACTTTTTGGCGATTTCGAATTGATTTTCCTTAAGACAAAATCAACACATCTTATTCCCCAAACAAACCATATCACAATCATTTCTTTAAAACTACGATCATGCCTACACAATTGTCTTAGAACAATTTTGAAATTCAAAACAACATTCCCTTACTCATGTTCATCAACTACTCAAGAACACCAAATAAATAATTTTCTTATTTTTCAAAACAAAGTTCATAATCAAACATCCATTTTGCCACAAAGCCCAAAACAAACATCAAAAACAAAATCTCAAAACAAAATTCAAGTTTATGATCTTTTCAAAAAAATTCTTCAAACCCTTAACCAAAATTTTGTGAAAACATAGATTTAACCATGGGAATCAACACCACTTAGCTTGAGCAAGTTAGTCTACTACTCATACACACTTCTATGGAACCAAAAACTAATTAAAACTAGATTATAGAATTTTTTTCCTCAAGAACATAATCATCACAAACCAAAAATATAAGAGGTTTAAGGCAAGATATGAGGGCCTTTGGATCAAATAGTGCAAAGTTTTCTAATCAAACCCTAGCCATTGGATCTAATTAAGTCATGATGACTTTTTGAAATAAATATCTAGATATCTTGCTTTACGCTACTCAGCTCTCGCGTTCGCTCGTAAACGAGTCGCACCTCGCTAACGGACGGAAATCACAAAAATATAAAATCTATCAAATAAACGTCCGTCGTAAACCGTTTCCAAATATTATCGCTAAATCTTTTTCCCCGACTGTAATTTTCTTCCTCACCCTCGAAAATTATTCTGACAATATATCCTAACTCACGCCGATATATAAAAATCCCATCTAAATTTCTACGGAATTCAGACATCGTAAAAATTTCCAACAGCGGGTAAAATTCCTACTCGTTTTTCCAAAAACCAGAATAAACCAAAACTCGTGATTCTGACTACACAAAAACCTTCTTATACTCAAAAGAAGACTACGACCCAAAAGTCTGTGCCTTTCCAGCGCACGAGCACAAAACAGACTCCATTTCAGCAAAAATTCTATTAACGCGACAATACTCACGAAACCGCTTCACCAAAAACCCTAAAAACTTAGCCGACACTAAAGTTCCTTAGAAGAACTGTACAGTGGAATCTTGGGTCTTACACCATCTCATCCCAAAATGGATATCACAATTCATGTACTTATTCTCCATTAATTAAAACATATTAATCAATCATCTCAAGTTATCGTACATATACAAAAATATCATAACTTATCATCTTTCATCTATATACAAGATATCACAACTCAAATCATTTGTCACCCAAAAGTTCATAGTTCAGTCGCATACATTATGACATAATCATAAGATCATATTTCAATGGTAATATGAGCATGCATTTCATTTAAATTATCATATAACTTCATCATTTTTCATAAAAACTCATAAACTTCAAACATCTAACAAATTCCCACAAATTAAACTCCAAAGTTTGTGATTCTATTTATCAATTCATGTGAGAATCTATCTATGTCATAAAAATCATTACTTAAGAGAAATTAAACCCTAACCCAAAAGAAAAGAGTGAGAGAGGATTGATATCGAGAGAAATAGATTTTCTCCTCCTCTCTTAGTCACTCTAGAAAACCAAGCTACTTTCATACCTTAAGTTTCTGAATTCTTTGGTCCTTCCTTCAATCTATAACTCTTCCTCTTGCTCTCTTCTTCTTCAAGAAAAATGGGTTTCTCCTCCACTCTCTTTCTACACTCCTTTTTCTTTCACAAGAGTTGTGTCTTCTATTTTTCTTTCTTTCTAACTTAACCTAATAGTTATTAGAATACCACTTATATCATTCTTATCTCTTATTTTTTATTGGGCTTAACTCATTCACACTATAAATCCATATAACTTCATATTTAATTAGTGACTATGACCAAGCTTAATTAAAGATTCTCAACTACATTAATAATTCTAATAGATTACTAAAATATCATTCGTTTAACCAAAATATAATTATTCGTAAAATTATGAAAACACACATATTCAAATAAATAAGTAAATAAATAGATAATCACACAAAGTTCCTATTTATTTAAATACGGTTGTTACAGGAAGCAGCCGAATTAAGAACTCACATTTTTTTAGAACTTTTTACATTGATTGGGTCGAAAATTGAACCCATGAAAGCATGACTAGCACTAGGCGTGAGTGTGGATCAGGGGCGAAAGGTAATGTCTCAATGGGGTAGTCCTTGCTACCCAAAAAAAAAATAAAAAATTATTTAGTAGGTATAAATTTATATTTAGCTACCCCTAATTATATATATTTGGCCACCCTAAATTAATTTATTTGTTTAACAAGAACAACATATATTAGTCTATTATTAGTCCAAATAGATATAGGCCCATAACCCATTTTTATTATATTATTATTATGGTTTAATTCATAATTTGATCTCTTATGTTTATTTTAGCTCTCAATTTGATCCCTTTTGTTTTAAAAGGTTCATGTTACTCCCTTATGTTTTGAGCGTTACCATTAATTTGTCCCTTCCGTCAATTTTTTTTTTAACGCCGTTATTTTTTGACACGTGGCTAACGGTGACGCCACGTTGATTTAAAAAAAAAAAACTTAATTCTTAATTTGGTCCCTTATGTTTATTTTAGATATCAATTTGGTCCCTTATGTTTTAAAAGTTTCGCGTTAGTCTCCTATATTTTGAACGTTACCATTAATTGGTTCCTTCCATCAATTTTTTTTAACGTCGTTATTTTTTGACACATGGCTAACGGTGACGACACGTGGATTTTTAAAAAATTAAAAAAATAAATTAACATATAATAATAATACCACTTCAAGATTAAAAAAAAATCAAAAAATGAAATTAAAACATAAATCAATTTGGGGGGAACGAAAATTTAGGGTTTGCTGAAAAAGTGAAAAACGATTTGAATATAACGAATAAGCGATTGAAAGAATAAAGAAATGAGCGATTAGGTTATCGACAAACTCTATCTTCCAATCACTCATTTCTTTTTTGAAGCTAGCGAATAAGCGATTGGAAGAATAAAAGAACGAGCGATTGAGTTATCAACAAACCCTATCTTCCAAAAGTTAATGTTAATCTTTTTGCTTGTTGGATTATTTTACTATTACTTTTGAATTGTTTTTATATTTGGCCACCTCATGAAAATATGGCTAGCTTCGCCGCTGGTGTGGATGAATTAAGATCTTCTTCATGATTTGTTAATCTATCAAATTTTGCCATTACTAAAGTTTTAAAAATATTTAGTCAAAAAAAAAATTTAGAAACATAAATACAATGATGTAACATTTAGTAGGTTCAAATATTTAATACTATTCTAAGACTTATCAAAACTTTAGTAGTAAAGAAAATAAATGTTGATAATCCTAACATTGTAGCTGCATTATATTGAAGATGTTAGCAGCATTGAAGTTTTGCATTTTCAATGTTTTAATTTTTTTAGATTGTTTGATGTATATGTGGTTAGAGAATCTTATCTTATGAACTAATTTTTGATAGTGAAAATTCAATCATGGAGAAGTTTGATTGAAACATGACAAATTCTTATACAAATTATACGACAAGTGTGATGTTGATGATAACAAATATGGAAATGGACAAGCAAACACCAAAATACCAACAATAGACTTTCGGTTTTGTTGTATTGTTATTCTATTTTGACCTGAAAATTTTACACAATTCTTTTTTGGTTAATAGGCTTTTACTCCATGTAAAGTATGCGAGTTTTGCATTAACCCCCTGTATTTTTTTATTTGAAATTACCCCCTATAATGTTGCAGAATTTTTTTTCTAATTCATTTTACCCCATGCAAAACAACATTACAAGGGTAAAACAAAAAAACATTACAAGGGGGTAAAATGAACTAAAAAAAAATTCTACAACATTACAAGGGGATAATCTCAAATAAAAAATTACAGGGGATAACGCAAAACTCGTCTACTTTGTAGGGGGTAAAACCTATTACTTTTTTTTTTGTAAACTAATCAATTGTTAGCAGTAAATTGGAATAGCTAGCATTACTCATTACACTGGTACTATAATATTTGTGTAATGACACAACCCTCAATAATGTTTTAGATGAGTACAAATTTTACAAAATTGACCGATATGGATAATAAGTTTATGATGTATGGATCATTTGTATAAAAATTTAAAGAAATCTAGAATCATTTGATATCATTACAAATCATTTTTGTGATTGATTTAGCGACCAGTTTAAATTAACTGCTTAACCGATAGTCGTTAATCCAAAAAAATCAAATTAGCGACCGCTTTATAGAGACGGATTTGAAGACTCGTCTTTTCTTTTTGGCTTTCACCACCAGTGTAATCTGGTTCGGGGATCAGTTCTGACATCAAGTGGTTACAACCCCTCCCGATCTTGCAGGGATTGAACTGTGGTCCTCCCTATCAAGTTTAACAGCAATCACCAATGAACCAACTAACAATTGGTGATTTGAAGACTCATTTAAAGACCAATTTTAACAATCTATTTAATTAGAAACATAATATTTATTCATTTGTTTTCTAAATTGATCCTTGAAATTAGGCTCTATATCAGTTTTCTAAAAACTAGCATTATAAATAAATAAATAATGTATAAGAAATTTTTATTAAAAAAGAAATGATTGACGTGTGAATAGTAATATTCCTTACAAATTAAGCATTCTAATCTAAAATCCATAATGAACTAGGTAAAGGATTCGGCTTTTATACATAAAAACTATTTGAGTAAGCTTTTTGCATACATTTGTTACTTTTTGGTGTATATACATATAGGGGATGGATCAAATTACACCGATGTAACATTTGAGTAATGTTACACCGCTCAATAAAGCTTTAACGGATATAAATTATATAAAATCCACCGTTGGATTGAAAGTTTATATCAAATAGATCATCTATGTTGAGTTTTATAAAAATCTAAAATCATTTGACATGTTTTTGAGTCACAACAAAATTAACGGTATTCAATAAAAACACATAAACCGTTAATTATGATGTGTCTCAATAACATATCAAATGAATTTAGATTTGTGTAAAACTCCACATATATGATCTGTATAACATAAACTTTCAATCCAACGATGGATTTTATAAAATTTGTATCCGTTAAAGCGTTATTGAGCGGTGTAACATTACTCAAATGTTACACCAGTGTAACATTTGAGTAATGTTACACCGCTCAATAACGCTTTAACGAATTCAAATTTTACAAAATTCACCGTTAGATTGAAAGTTTATATTGTATAAGTCATATAGGTTGAGTTTCATAAAAATAAAAATTTGTTTGACATATTTTTGAGACACATAAAGGTTGACGGTATTCAATAAAAACGCATAAACCGTTAATCTTGATGTGTCTCAATAACATAGCAAACGATTTTAGATTTTTGTAAAAATCAATATAGATGATATATAAACTTTCAATCCAACGGTGGATTTTATGAAATTCAAATTTGTTAAAGCGTTATTGAGCGGTGTAATATTACGCAAATGTTACACCGATGTAATTTGATCCATATATATATATGGGGCTGCTAACATACTCCCACCTAAAAACATGTAGGAGTAAGTTAGTAACCATACTCCTATTATGTTGTTACTAAAAAAATCAATTCTATCCAAACAAACCAATTTTAATTATAAGGTTAGTTTTGTAAATTTACTTTTATTAATTAAAACAAAATTTAGTTTCACCCAAACACAATCCTAGGTTAGTATGTACCATGCTTTTTTTTGGCACAATGCAAAACCGTGTTACATGGGGATAAGTACATTGTACATTCCATTCCCACTACCAATTGAACTACTAGCCTAATTGGTAGTGGGAATGGAATGAACAATGTATTTATCTCCAGGTACATGGGTTCGATTCCCACGGAAGGCAACAACTCCAATAGTGAAGGGGGTTGGAGAAGATCGTGAGGTGGCTGTCGGGACAACCTATGTTGGTGGGACTTGGGCTGTTACAAAAGGTAGTTGGAATGAAATGAACAATGTACTTATCCCCAGGTACATGGGTTCGATTCCCATGGAAGACAAAAACTCCAATAGAGAAGGGGGTTGGAGAAGATCGTGAGGTGGCAGTCGGAACCACCTATATTGGTGGGGCCCGGGCTGTTACAGTCAATTTTTTTATTTTCTGAATTAAGGGGAGGGATCAATTACATCGGTGTAACATTTGAATAATATTATACCGCTCAATAACGCTTTAACGAATTCACATTTTACAAAATTCATCGTTGGATTGGAAGATTATATCATATAGATCATCCATGTCAAATTTAATAAAAACTAAAATCATTTGATATATTATTGAGATTCATCAAGATTAACTGTTTATGTGCTTTTATTGAATACTGTTATTGTGAAAGCTACAAGCAATGAACATGCGTTTTTTGCCTCTAACGTGATTTATGAGGTTTGTAAAAGTGTTTGGATCTTTTTTATCAAATCACTTTTGTGGTTCAGACTTAGTTCTACAAGAAGCGGGAAATCCTAGCTTTTGCGTTTATGTAAATCAATTCTACCCATATAATTATTATACAGTACATGTCTTCAACTACCCTTTATTACTTTTTTGTCCTCATAGCATACTTTTTTTCCCACCAAAAGTTCGGAATTTAGATCCTGAACTCTTCCTAGTGTAAATTTGGAAAAATTTCGGAAAATACGTTTCGAAGTTCATATTCAAGGCAAAAAAAGTTCGGAAAATAGATCCCGAACTTTTCAACCAATGGATAAAACGGAATATTGAGGGTGATAAAGAGTCTTTGGGGGGGGGGGGGGGGGGGGGTGGGGTTGAGCTTATTTGTTGGCCTTCTTAGTATAGTTTAGTCCATTAGAGTTATATATATATATTCTCTTGTAACTATTAGTAAGTTAAGCTATTGGTATTCTAAGTGAAACTCTAGCCTCCTTTGTTCTACTCACTTTGTATCTTTGAATCTACCATGATATCTGGAGCTTGTTTCGATCCTCATTAGAATACAAAGTGAGTTGGTTCTACGGTGATAAAAATTGAGTTTAATAAAATTGATTTTAGATAAAACTGAGTTGAACATAAATTGATTTATGTAACATTTTTTAAAATTTTTGAAGGCAAATGCTAACTAGTGCCCCTAGCAAAAATAGAAATATATTGTTGAAAAACGTGCATTTAACTTTTTTAAAGTCAAAAAATTGTTAATTTCAATACAAAGTTGCTTCTTTTAGATTCCTTAACCAGTGTCCCGGGGGCACCGGTCAGCAAGACCCATTTTTGAAAAGGCCAAAACATTTTTTAAATACACAATCTTCATAAATGTCATCATGTTAAGTTGTTAACATTCACCAAAGAAAACATTGTCTTGCTTGATTTTGAATCAAGATACTCTCATTAATTCAACATTTTGTAAAAGTTATTGTCTATATATCTTACTGTTGTTTAACATCCGTTTGGTTTAATGGAAAAATCGCGGCAAATTTTCACGTCAACGTTGTAGTTTGGATTTATAGCTTTAGAATTTACACTCAACATTTTGTAAAACTTATCTTTTATATCCTTATATTATTCCCGTCAAAAAAAAAATCCTAATATTATTTAGCATCGCTTTGGTTAACGGCAAAATTGCGACAACTTTCCATGTCAAAACATAAACTCAGTAAACACACAAGTTTAGATTTATAGCTTGAGAATTTTTTGATTTGGATTGCACTGCTCCTACCAATCCGATATGCAATGAACATCGAAAAACAATTATAGTTGATTTTATTATTATGTAATCTAAACCGTCCAATTTAAGTGTTTAACAGCATGATATAACTCAGAAGCAAACACAAAATTAAAGTACAATGACAATTGAGATTTATGACCTCACTTAGTCCAATTCTAGACTCCTGGTGGTCCTACACTGCCGTGACCTATAGTACTCACTAAAAATGAGTATCACTGTTGTGTTCCAGCCCCCCCTACCACTTGTGCCCACATTCCACTATCATATTTCCATATTCAATTGATCTATCTCTACAATTTGCAATTATATAATACTACAAAAACATCTATTTAATAAAATAATACACTTCCTTTCGATATTTTCATTATAAAGTTCTTGACAAGAACATTGGGGACACTTGATTATAACATGGTGTCGTTTATTTCTTACTTTGTCTTTATTTTATATATCTGTTACATCATGCTTCCAAAGTCCTCTAAATAAACATCACCAAATTTATGCCTTGTTTAGTGTTTTTATTCACCATTTTGTTTTTTCTTTTTCTTCATATATTAATAATGCAACTTTTCTATCTTGCTTAGCCTAAATCATCATCACTTTGTTGCTCTCTCTCTCTCTCTCTCTCTCTCTCTCTCTCTCTCTCTCTCTCTCTCTCTCTCTCTCTCTCTCTCAAGTATAAGAAGAGTGTTGAAAGAGTGTTTTTGTGTTGCAAAAATGTATAGAGAAAATGGTCTTCTTTTTCCATGGTCATATCTACACAATTTCTCTCAAGAGCTTCATCAACTTGAAGAATACTGCCAAACCCAGAAGTTCAATGCATCAATGGTGCCTTCTCTTTCTCTATATCTCTGCATTTCTTTCATGGGTTTTTCTTTATATTCAATAAAGATTGAAACTTTAGAGTTGGGTCTCTATAAATTCTTGAATTAAAATTGAATTACTTCATTTTTTGTTTTGGTATTACTTGTTTGATTGATGATATATAATATGAAGCTGGAGAAGAAAAATTAACTAATTAAACTGTTTCGAATGTTTAATGTTTTTTTCTCAACAGCTGGATTTGTGTTCATGTGGTGGATCTGAAAAAGTATTAAAAAAGGAAATAAAATTGAGCATAAAAGGGAAATATTCTCTTGTGTGATAGTTCCGTGTTGTATAATTTTCTTCCATATTTTATAGTGTGAAGTGTGAACTCTTAGTTTAGTGGGGTTTTTCTTTTTATTTTTGTGCTGCACTGAACAAAGATTAAAAAGTAAAAAAGGCTTATGATTCGTTTGCCTTCTTTTAAATAAGGACAGAAGAAAAAGAAGGTAGTGAAAAGGGTTTGTTAATGCTTAATTAAATCATTTCTCTATAGTATTGTTGCGCACTAATTATAGACAGTTGAAGAAAGGTTGTTTCTATTTCTGTTCTTGTTAAATTAATTAATGATTAAAGTGGTCATTAAGAATTTCAAATGATGTTTTTGGGGCTAGGAGTTTGGTTTAGTGCCTTGACTAATCCACTTCCTAATTTTGGTCAAAGGGAGAGTATCCACCTTGAGTGTAGGGATTTACAAGGATGCTTTTTGCTGCACAACATTAAATAATTGACATGGTTAGGATTTTAAGCCTTTGCGGTTTAAGTATTTTGATGTATATATTTGTTCTTCGATGTTAGTTGCGAGATGACCTGAATATATGTTTATAACTGAGGACAATCTTCATCTTACAAATCGATTTTGTAGGGTTAAGTTAGGCTCAACTCTCAATTCTAAGATTGTATCGGAGCTTTCTCTATGATTTGTTGAGCTACCTGCTATCAGGTCTCTAATCGGGCTACCCACCATTTATATCCGCGCACGGGTGTGTTAAAAGTCCCACATCGGTTACAAGATGGCCTAAAATATGTTTATAAGTGACCGAAACCCTCACCTTTGTAGAGTTGAGTTAGGCTCAACTCCTAATTCTAAGATTCAACAAGATGCTTCTAATCATTATTGTTTTGGGTGAAAATAGTGGAATTCGGATTCCACTTGGTTAACAATCCTACACATACATTCACACAGTTAGCACATCGGTGGACATTGGATCGAGATTAGACAGTCTACATTAAAATCTAAAATACCGAACTTGAAATCTTGACCGCCCGATTGCCATCCAACAACGACCACCGATGCGCTAACAGTGTGAATTCGTGGGCTTTGAATATGAAACCAGAAATCTCTATTTTCAATTCATATAACTAGTTAGTTGTTTCTTTTTCATATGAAGGTTCAGCTGAGTATGTATTTATACCTTTAATTTATGTCAAACTTCTGCTAAACAGTATGAATATGGTTTTGTGCCTTTGTGGTGTGCTAATTCTATTCTATGTTGTTTATGAATTGTACTAAAATAAAAAAGTTTAAAATAATTTTTTCTTGATCTTTATCTGTTTGGATAATAAATACTTGATCTTTTATGATTCTGCTTGAAACTTTCTGAAAGCATTTCTCAGTTCTTTTACTGACATGCTTTTCCTGTCGCCTCACTATCGCAGAGAGATTCTCTTTGTCTCTCCCTCCCACTTGTTTTTCTTTATCTTCTCTTTTTATAAAAGTTGAGAAACAGTGTCTATACGGTCTAAATCCCATTGATATGCCATGCTTTAATTAATCTTTTAATCACTTTTTTGCGTGTTTGTGGATATGTGTTGTTAATGCAGGGTGACCTTTTTCAGTTTTCTGCAATGTCTGAGTATGATTTTGCAGCTGAAGGAGATCTGTTCAAAGCGCCTGAACCGATTATCGAAGAGTCAAGCATTGAAGTGGATCCCATGACAGCCGCGATCTCAATGATATCTTGTGGCGAGGATGTAAAATCTGCAGATATTTCTATTCTTCAAGACGAACAACTTCTCAGCGATGTATTCTATGATTGCAAAAAGGATCTATTTGAAAAGACCGCAATGGAGTCACCAATTTCTGAGATTCTTGAAATCAAGGTTCCACTATTGAGCATTGATGAGAACACAATTCAAGAAAACAAACAACTTCCTGACATGACATTACCAAAGAGCGTCAGCTCAGGATGTTTAAGCTCAATGGACTGGATGCATGGATCTGCTTCAATGAAGCCTGCTTTTCTCGGCGTCTCAGAAGTAGACTTTGATGCAGTTTATGGCATGAGGAGATCATTTAGTGAAGGAGATATAAAGGTATAACCATTTAACTGCTCTTATCGTGTCTTATTATGCTTATTATTATAAATTTAATCAAATCACCATAAAGTTGTGCATATTCTATTGAACCTGCATAAATGTAGTGATTTACTGAAAGTATATTGGATGGTATATGTTTTTTGCGACAGACTCTAGGCAACGGTAATATGAACACTGTCGAATCTCCCCGAGAGAGGCCTTTTTTTACTAGCAGCGAGGAGCGTTTACAAAAGCTCTCTAGATACAGAAACAAGAAGGCAAAGAGAAATTTTGGGAGGAAAATCAAGGTAGCCTTGAAATTTTATTTGCATGACCTTAAGTCATTTTTGAAGATTCTAAACATGCAATTATAAACTTGTAAACTGAAATGATGATTTGGATTGGTTTTCAGTATGCCTGCAGGAAGGCTCTAGCTGACAGTCAACCAAGAATCCGTGGAAGATTTGCGAAGAATGAAGAATCTGAGACAAATAGGGAATGATCATTTACCTGATCAAGATATGTGTATGAATGCATATGTTGCTTAGAATTGGAAACTATGTGTGTACACTTGGTGGAGTAGTTCTATAAGTTGAACAAGCAATTGTCAAATAAAGTAGATGTCAAGTTTCTTAGGGTATAGTTCATATCTTTAAGTTCTAGTTCCAGATATGTAAATAGGTTTGTTCAATAAGAATGAGGGGGCAAAAAAGTGCTGTCATCCCATGTTCATATGAATCTATATGTGTCAAATTAAAATATCTTGAAAAATGCCTAGGTGCACAATTGAGAAACTGAATTGCATGATATGGTAGGGGAAAAATGTGTAATTATATTAGTAAATGTTAGGATCTATATTACTCCCTTCGACCTTAATTATAAGCAAATTTTAACTTTTTAAATTCATTGGATAACTAATGTATTTGGTTTAAGAAAAGTAAATCATATATAAATTCTCTATAAAAAAAATCATATATATAAATTAAAATTTTAAAAAAGAATATTTTTTTTATTTAAAACTTATGCTTTTATTTTTATTTATTTCTTTAGTTATTGTTCTATTCAAACATTTAGCATAACTCATATGATGGTATTGTTAGAGTAGGATGAGCTGAGGAGATGGTATCACTACAAGAAATATCGTTTTTGGCAGCAACAAATGTCGTTGCTAAAAACGCAAAGTTGCTGAAAAAAGTGTTTTTTGCAGCAAAAAAAATGTTGTTGCATGTCGCTGCCATAAGTGCCGTTGCGAAAAGTTTTGCAAGGACAATTAATGTCGCTGCCATAACTAGTGTTTTGCAGCAACAATTAATGTCGCTGACAAAACTAGTATTTTTAGCAACAATTAATGTCGCTGACATAATTAGTGATTTTTTGCAACAACATTTATTGTCGTTGTCATTACTAATGTTTTTTGCAACAACAATTATTGTCGCTGGAAAAAAATGTGTTTTTTGCAACGAAAAAAATTGTTTTTCAAGGACAATTAATGTCGCTGCTATAACTAATGCTTTTCGTAGCGAAATAATTATTTTTTGTTAACGATATAAATTATTGTTATATCATTTTTACCTCAGCAATAAAAATTGTTGGAATATATTATATTTTCCAAAATTAAAAGATATACAACATAAACCAATAAACTAGATTCACAATAAAAGATATACAACATAAACCAACAAATTTATTTCCCAATATATTTTGTGAAATATAGATCAATTTAAAGATAACAAACGAGTGTTTTAAAAATCATAATAATACAATTCATAAAGATAACAAATCAATCTTTAAAATATAGTCAGATAAGCTTCCTACTCGGAACAAGCTTGTTACAACATATTTCCTACTCAAAAATAAAGGGAAACAAACAAGGGAAAACGGAAGGAGGGCAAGGTCCCCTCGACTATTCTTATAGTCAACACTACCCCTATGCATGAACAATAGACCCCTTTACCTAGAATTTGCAGAAACTTCCTCCAGCTAAATTGGGATATCTACTGTGCCCTTTCTCCTACGGTCGTTCAGCAACAAACGGAATCGAATTCGGACTTCGGATGAGAAAGTTATGAGTATTTTAGTATTGCTCTCGAAATTCACTATTTGGTCATAAAGGGTACACAAATTTTTGTTTGTAAATTGTGGTAATCTTAATTCTAAGTTATTTTGCTCCATTTATAGAGAAAGTTTATGTTTTTCTTTTCCTAAAAACAAGCAAGATTAATAACGGATTTGTTTCTATTTTAATTCCCTAAAAACTCTCATCTTATTCCTCATGAAAATTCAAATCTTTTATTTTGATGATATATTCCTAAAATATGCTGTATTTCAAAATTATATCTATGATTCTAAAATATATCTTAATTAATTCTATCTTTCAAATAATTCTCCTATTCTCACTATATTAAATAAATTCTGATTTATCAAATAGTTTACTTAGCACATAATCACTTAAATAAACTATATTCTAAATAAATAACTATTTTTAAATTTTAGGGTGTTACAAAAATATCCAATTAGCATAAAAAAATAGAATAAAAATCATGCATATCCCAAATAACATAATTTATATTTAATTAATAGATTTAGTAAAAAAATAATTAATAGATGACAATTGAACCTTTTTTGGCGTCAGTTAAATGTTTATTTCTATCCAATTAGTCAAAACGTACAAATATTAATTTTCAATTAGAATTAAAAAAAAACAAAAAAAAAACATTGTAAATACTAACAACTAACATTGCCTATAAATAGAAAACAAACAAACAAAAAAGATCATGTGTATCTCAAATCCCAAATAACATGATTTTTTTTTAATTAAACGATAACAAAAAAAAATGAACCTTTTTCATTTAAATTAATTATTCTATTTAATAATTAACAATAAAAAATAAAGTAGTTAGAAATTAATAAATTAAATAATTAAAAAATAATTAAAGATAGTCATAGAAATATTATTATTAATAGCAATTTTAAAAATAGTAAGCATTCTCATTAGATTTTTTTTTTTAAAGGAAGCATTCTCATTAGATGACAAATGAAAAATTTGTCAAAGAATCATCTTGCTTTATTATATTCAAATTAATATAATGTATTTCTATTCTATTAACAATATATTAAAAGGAACAAAAAAACCTTAATTTGTTAATCCTTAAATGTAATTATTAAAAAAAAAAGATGCAAAACATAAAAATAGTAACAAAAATAATAATTTTATGTTAAAAGAAATTTACCCATAAAAATAGGAACAGAAACCATGATAAAAGATAATATATAAAAAATAGTAATTAAGTGGTTTCCCAGCGACTTTACAAGGTTAATGCAAAAAAGTTATACTATTAGCGACAATAATAATTATTGTTGAGATAATTAATTTTTCCCAGCGTTAATGTAATTGTTGAGAAAAAGACTAACTTATAACAACAAGTTTAATTAGTTGTTACTATATGTATATTTTTATCAACAATTTGAATGTCGCTGCGAAAAAGTCGCTGCCAAAAATCTTATTTCTTATAGTGTATTTGGTTTATTTATTTAACTTTTTTTAGGCAATTTTTTGTTATTGTTCTAGATTGATGTTTTAATTATTCTCATATGAATGGTTGTTTTTAGCCACAGTAATGTTAAAATTCTTCCTTTGGTGAAGAGTTTTATATGAGTTGGTTTTGCAGATTGTGTTCATCTTACAGTATTGTTAATAAAATTTAGTTGTTAGAACAAAAATTAGCATAGCTCATAACAAAAAATTATCCACAACCACAACAAATGAATTGAGACAAAATAATAAGTATCATCAATATATCTTTTACTTATAAAAGGAAGCTTCAAGATAGCTCATATGCAAGCATTTTGCTTATGTGACACTCTAAAAAAGCTTCATACAATTCTATACAATATGGGGTATCTTTAAGTTTGTAGGGCTTAAAGGGTTCTGATCTTGGGTATAAGATCAAAAGAAGAAAATGTATCTTGAGATTGGTAGCATCTCATAGTGGATAAACTCACTGGAGCGTGAGGACTGGACGTAACTCATTGTTAAAGAGGTGAACCAGTATAATTGCTTTGTGTATTCTTCTCTTCTTACTCTCTTTTAATTTGTGCAAACATATCACACACATCACTTATTAATTACTTTACTTTAATCTGTGAGATTGATCTGGAAACGTTAATGTAACTATAACTAACCAAATGTTCTGAGAACGTTCTAACGTTTGTTCTTCAAAAGTGTTTCTATATTATTTTTAATAGGTAATTTTTAAAGGTTCACAATTCAAATCCTCCCTTTTCTTGTGAAAAATTTTGCTACTTCACTGATAACATGACAAGTGTACTCACTAATACACGTCATCCTCAAACCTCATAATTCCATTAGCCTCAACCTCTGTTAATGTCGTTAATGAAAAAAATAACTACCCACCGTTCCAAAACTTTTTAGAGTTTTGCATATAGATTAAGAAAACAAAGATTAATAAGTTAAGTTATTTTTATTCTTACTTGAGAAAATTTATTTAGTGATTGTTAGTTTTTGTAAGGGTATAAATAATAAAGTATTATTAATTATGTTTTGGTTTTCTAAAAGGACTAAAGTTTTGAGACAAAACAAAAAAATTAAAAGAACTAAAGATTTGGGATAGAGGGAATAATAAATTTAATTGAGGTGCATTAATGGTGTAAAGAAAATGTACATAATCATCCAATACAAAATTATCAATTTGCAACCAAATTGTTTGGGCTTCAGTGGCAAGGAGCTCCTTCCAAGGACGTGCCCGGGGAATACCGGGTTTGATTCCTAGTGGAACAACACTTGGCCAGTATGTATGCCTCTACGCACGAGCCAGATTAGTTGCTCACATTTAGTGGGTCGGAACCGATGCGAAAGAAAAAAAAATTATCAATTTACAAAATCATATGAAAAAGTGGGGTATGATTATTATTTGGTTTTACACTATCAACACATTTTTTTTTATCATAATTATTACAATATAGAAGTCAGTTAAGCAACATTGTTCAAGTCAATTCCGCAAGATTCTATATTGTAATAATAATTAATAATTAATGTAACTACTAAGAGCATCCACAATGGAGCTCTCCATTTTTTAGTACTTAAATGTACACATCACCTTTTAACTGAGTCTCATGTGTACACATCATTTAGAATTTTTTAAGCACTCAATTCTTCCAACCAAGTATTTGTTTCAAAAGTTTTTAATGGGTCCCGCTAATAACTCTACACCATTTATAATTGGTTGATAGTTTTTAATTATGGTGGAAAAAAAGAAAGAAAATGATAAGAACTAGAGAGAGAAAGTTTTTAAATAGGAATAGGTACTTATATAAGTACCATTTTATTTTTGCTCCAGTTGAGGTACTTAATAGGTACTAGTTCTTAAATCATAAGAACTCTCTATTGGAAATGCTCTATTTGTTATTCTACAATCTGTGACGCCATCTTCACGAAGGTTCTTCTCCATAGGAAGTACCACATATATTAAAAGTTACCATTAGAATTAGAACTTGCAGAAACTTTATTAGACTTTCTTGATTCATTGATATTGCTTCCAAGCTATGAAGCACAAACACTTCTCAGATTAGGCGTGTCCATGTCCGACATGTGTTCATGTCAGTGTCTGACACCCAGTGGCGTCTCCAAGAACCTGGAGCAAGGGGTTCAGACTATTTTCCTTTAAGAAAATTTTTGCTTCAAAATATTTTTTATATTCTAGTTAGCAATTGTTTTTCTAAATGGAAAATTTTTATTGAAAATGGCTTAAAATTAAGAAATAGTTTACAAAAAAAATAGAAAATATTTTAAAAAAAGATTATCCTAAGGTTAGATTCATCCAAAAAAATGTTCTATCAAAATTAATAGTCGGGTTAGTTAACCAAGCAAATCAGAATCGGAACGATTATTGAACGGATGTACATACCGGTTCAAAATTCAATAGGTCGGACCGAAGGTCAACAGATCGAACTATTATTAATTAAATATATATATATTTTTTACATTCTTAAATACTATATAAAATAATAATAAATCAAATTAGATAATATTTATAATTTCATACTATATAAAACATAAAACATCATAAGTCAATACATCAAAACTAGACTCGATAAGAATTGGTTCGATTAGAAACTAGACTTGAGTTTGACATAAACTCTTTTTTCAGCTCGAGTTCGACTCGTTTATAGTTTACGAGCAGTTCGGTTCAGCTCATTAGGTTCAATTAATTTTCAACTTGAAACTAAAATCAAGAATTCAATATGAATTTTTTTTTTTCACTATATTTATTCTCCATTTTAAATTATATAAATTTTAAATTATTTTTGAAGTGTTATTTAAAAATATATTTTTAAGTGTTATATATATAATCAAGTCAGCTCGTGAACCAAACAAGTCGAACTATATATAGCTCAAGTTCAGTTTATTTAATTAACGAACTTAATATTTAGCTTAAGTTCGACTCGTTTGGTTCTTTAACCAAGTTCAAAACCAAACAAGTCGAACTATATATAGCTCAAGTTCAACTCATTTAATCAACTAACTTAATATTTAGCTTAAGTTCGACTCATTTGGTTCATGAACCAAGTTCAAAATCAAACAAGTCGAACTATATATAGCTCAAGTTCAGCTCATTTAATTAACGAACTTAATATTTAGCTTAAATTTGACTCATTTAGTTCATGAACCAAGCAAGTTAAACGAATTAATTGTCAAATCGATCTCAAACTTTATTCGACTTATTTAGGTTCATTGTCAGCCCTAATAAAGATAGAATATAATTTGAAAATAAGTAAGTTAAAATTGTTTTGAGTTTAATTGGGTCAGTGGTTCAATATAAAAAAATGAGGGGGTGCAAAATATAAATTATATAGGATTATACGTGTATTTTTTTTAAGTCCAGGGGGTTCAGTTGAACCCCCTCAGATGTATGTGGCGACGCCACTGCTGACACCGACACGATACTTATAATTATACTGAATTATATCGTTTTTCCAAATTATTATCGGTATCGCCGTGTCAGTATCTGTGTCGTGTCCGGTGTCCGTGTCGGTGTCTGTGCTTCATAGCTTGCAAGAACTCACAAAGATCGATGGGTGAAGATTTATTCCATATACATGTTTCTATAATTAAGTATCATACTATTCTTAGATAGCTTAAGTTCGACTCGTTTGGTTCTTTAACCAAGTTCAAAACCAAACAAGTCGAACTATATATAGCTCAAGTTCAACTCATTTAATCAACTAACTTAATATTTAGCTTAAGTTCGACTCATTTGGTTCATGAACCAAGTTCAAAATCAAACAAGTCGAACTATATATAGCTCTAGTTCAGCTCATTTAATTAACGAACTTAATATTCAGCTTAAATTTGACTCATTTAGTTCATGAACCAAGCAAGTTAAACGAATTAATTGTCAAATCGATCTTAAACTTTATTCGACTTATTTAGGTTCATTGTCAGCCCTAATAAAGATAGAATATAATTTGAAAATAAGTAAGTTAAAATTGTTTTGAGTTTAATTGGGTCAGTGGTTCAATATAAAAAAATGAGGGGGTTCAAAATATACATTATATAGGATTATACGTGTATTTTTTTTAAGTCCAAGGGGTTCAGTTGAACCCCCTCAGATGTATGTGGCGACGCCACTGCTGACACCGACACGATACTTATAATTATACTGAATTATATCGTTTTTCCAAATTATTATCGGTGTCGCCGTGTCAGTATCTGTGTCGTGTCCGGTGTCCGTGTCAGTGTCTGTGCTTCATAGCTTGCAAGAACTCACAAAGATCGATGGGTGAAGATTTATTCCATATACATGTTTCTATAATTAAGTATCATACTATTCTTAGATATCGTCTCATGATTCTGTTATTTCCTAAGGATGAGATTTGTCCTGTTTGCCATAAAGCATGCCTCGACACTATTTGGGAGCATGCAACTCATTGTAGGGAGCTCATATGCTTCAAATACAGGCATGACCTAGTTAGCGATGTGCCAGCTCTTTGATATTTTTAGGTGTGTAGGAATTTCTGTAAAGAAAGAGGCACCAATGAATTTCTTGACTGACCCACAAGAAGGAAGTTCGACACTTCGCCTAGTAGATGTTATGGTGTATGGATGGGTAGGTGAGAAACATGCTTGTGTGGATTTGACTGAAGTTTCCGTCCTTGTGGGACTACAGGTTGGGGAGTTTATTGTGGGACGGACAGCCCTCAAAGCTGCTTAAAGCAAAATCGCCAAAGATGAGAAAGTGTGATCTGACAATCAACACATTTTTATACCATTTGCATTCGACATTTTTGGCATTTTAGAACCAGAGGCTGTAAATCTTTTGAAAAGATTTCATATAGTCTTGCATAGTAATGTTGTGTCACCTAAGTCTATGAATGTAATTTTTCTAAAATTAGAGTTTGCTATACAAAAAGGATTAGCGGTGCAGCTTGTTGCCTCTCTACCTTTTATTAATGTGTAAATATTATATATATATATATATATATATATATATATATATATATATATAAAATTAGATTTCTTTATAAAAAAAAAACCTCATAGATTAAATTGTGTAATCTTTGTTATTCTTTCGATTTTGTGTAAAACTTCATTTGTGATTACATAAAAGACCATTAAAACCATGTGTTGATTGTATCAAATAACCAAAGTTCTAATTGATAGGGAGGATGACTATTAGATCCCCGCAACTGTGACCGGAAGGAAGTTGAAACCATTTTATGCAAGAACCGAAAATACATTACCATTTATAAGGCCTTTTTTTATATTGATCTCAACAATTTTTGCATTGAACAATAAGACAAGGAAGAGTCATTATAAAAAAATAAAAATATAAACAAGGAAGAGTAAATTTGGCAGAAAATGATGCTAACCAAACAAAACCTATAGTATATATTTTCACAACCTTGATCATGTTCTTTGATATTTTCTTCATTCTTAATCATTTCTTTGTTTACTTATGTTCTTGATTATTATGTTCTTCTTTGGTATTTTCTTCACTCTTCTAATTCTCTCCGCCTTGATCATTTTCTTGGCTTCAAGGAACTTGATAAGGTCTTGTAGACACTCTGTAGCATCAGCATCCTTTGTAAGCTCTTCAGCAATTTCAGCCGGAGTTACTTGAACTTGTTCTAAAAGCACTTCAATCTTTCCATAGAGTTCATGTTGAGTAATACAAAGGTAGTTGGTGGCTAATTGCTTAAAAGCTGAAAAGTTGCAATATGATAAATGAATTTGCTTGTCCATTCTACCAGGCCTTAAAAGAGCAGGATCAAGTCTTTCTTTGTGATTTGTTGTGAATACAATTATGTGTTCCTCTTTACAATATGACCAGATACCATCAACAGCATTCAATAGTCCTGAAAGTGTTACCTGTAGAAAAATCACCAACAAACTTTAGGTTAGAATTATGTGATCATTATAAATTTTTTCTAATCCAAAATATTTGACATGAACAAAATAATATGATGGAGTTGCATTCAATAAGTCCTTCATCTTATTGAAAGTCATACAATAATTTTTTTTCTTTTGAATTAAAAACGTTTAGGTGAATTGGATCTTATATAGAAACTCAAGATGGTCAGAGTACATATAGTTAGTCACGAAAGAGGTTTTTACGTCTCGTATTCTAAATCTATTCTCTCATGATATGAATCAGATATCTTAGTAACTTAATCAATCATTGTCGATTAAATCTTATAACGTTATAAGATTTAGCCGACAAAGGTCAATTGATATATGAATCATATATCTTAGTGATAGATTTTGTCCGTCGGTACAAGTCAAAATTCTTGTAGTGAACCTTGTGGAGGTATGAGTCGCATCTTATCAATTGATGAGATTTAGCCGACGAAGGTCAATTGATATATGAATCATATATCTTAGTGACAGATTTTGTCCAAAGTCAAATTTCTTATAGTGAACCTTGTGGAGGTATGAGTTGCATCTTATCAATTGACCTTCGTCGGCAAAATCTTAATAGGGTATGGGTCACAATTTTACCAATCAAACAAAATTTCTAAGGCTAAATCATGACTACAATTAATTATATCTAAACTAGACTTATGTATGTCATATACATCTAAATCATTTCTAGGTTTTTGCAATCTTTGGCATTTTGGTATGAAGGGAACATAAATTTTAATGATAGATATATTTTAAAGAGAAATGCATACCTTATTGTGTTCATTACTAACCACTTCTTCAGCTTCTTCTCGATTCTGCAAATTAATAGTGCAATCAATATCCTCGATCACAAGTATCGAACGGTTGGACATGCCAAGAATCAGGCTCCTCAAGCTCCTATTATCCCCTACCTGGGTGAGATCCAAGTCGTAGATATCATAGTTGAGATAGTTAGCCATGGCTGCAATCAAGCTAGACTTTCCGGTACCAGGAGGACCATACAACAAGTAACCGCGTTTCCAAGCTTTGCCAGTTCTTCGATAAAACTCTTTAGCTTTCACAAATTTGTCCAAATCATCCACAATTTCCCTTTGAAGCTCTTCATCAATTGCAAGAGTGTTGAAACTCATTGGATGGTTGAACTTAGGAGCTTCATTAGACCAACTATAATAGTCATTTGAATGAATTTTGATTGCCATGTCTCCTTGTTTAATTTTTTTTGCTATCTCCATCACATAAGGCAAATACGAATCGAAGATCTTGTTTTTGTGTTTCTTGTCAAAAGTTAGCTCATAGGATCTTATTTCCGACACAGGCGAGGAGTCATTATCGTAATGTCGAATCCGTGATGAGTCAACTTCTATGCAAATTAGTTTCCACTTTACACAAATACCTTCAAACTGATCACTCACTTCTTCATTTCTATCTATATTGAATGAAAGATTTTTATGATCCTCTAATTTGTTGACTCTAACTCTTTCTACTGACACAATTGCTTTAGTTCCTAGGTAGATTTGTGCAGCCTCAAAAACTTGGTTTCTTGCCCTTCCTTGAAATTCCTCAATAACTATGGTGAAATATTGCGCCGAGAAATGGCAAGAAATATGATGAAGTGTAGATTGAAAAAAGTTTAGGACCTCGTGAGGAATGAGCTCATTTGTGATGGTCCTCATTAGCACAATTGAGGCCATTGCGGATACAAGTGGCTTAGTATCGAACATTGTTGAGATTTCGATCGTTGATAAAGATCAAACGATTCAAATTCTAAATTGGAAACAAATATAAGAAATGCTTTCAAAAATATAATTTCTTTCAAATAGTGTACACCTAAATATATAAGAAATAAAGAATGAACATGCATATCAATAAGAATGTCAGATTTTATGAAATCTTTTTATAAGTAATTGCAGATTTTATTTCCTTACTTGTAAAATGAAATAAAGAAATATCATCAATTACTAATACCTTAACTCTTAAGAAAAAGATTTATTTTCTTAATAGTTAAGGTTTTTTTTTACTTAATAAGGATTTTTTTTTGAAAAAATCAAATATTATTTGTGTGTGTTCACGAAGAGTAAATATTAATATTAGAATCCCGTGAACTTAGCTTAGTTGTAGAACAATTGCATTATATATGCAGGGGTCGGGGTTCAAACTTCGGTCATCCCACTTATCCATCTTAAAAGTGGAATTTTTAGGCCCCGTTTGACCCGACTTATTTTTTACTTTTTATTTTAGCTTAAACGAAATAAAGAAGTATAAAATTATATTTGACACTATTTCTCCTTAAAAGTATTAGAGAAATAAAGTAAAGAAGTAAAAAATAAGAAAAAGTAAAGTCAAACACAATTTTTTCTTTCTTTACTATTTTTAAGGAGAAGAAAAAAAGAGGAAAATAAGTCGGGCCAAACGGGGCCCTAGGTTACTTAACCAAAAAAATATATTAATATTATAATTAAAAGTTGTAGCAAAAAAAAATACTATTTAGATAAACAAATAAATAAATAAAAAGTAGTAAAAGTAATTAAATTAGTCAAAAAAATAAAATTAGATAAACAAATACTAATTAACAGAAACACAAGTAAAAGAAAGGAAGAGGGGAAAAAACTTTGTCAAAAATGAAAATGGGAATGAAAAAATTACCTTAATTTTTTACTTTTGTTGTTTTCTTTTACCTAAAATAGTTTGAAATTTGAGATTGTTTGATGAATGTTAACTAAAATAAAGTAAATCATGTGATGAGTATTTTGTGTTTATGCCAAGAAAACTCTTTCTAATTTTTATTCATCGTTTTATACAAAATATATTTCTGAATTATGAATCTTAATTAAAATATTTCAAAAAAAAATATAAATAAAGGCTTGTCAAATAAAAAAAAAATAGAAATAAATCATAAATCCTCAGCTCATAGAGTTTAGAAAATGTTACCACACTTCCGAAGATCAAACTTTGTTGATATGTTTTAATTTCCCAATCCTCACACTACAAAACTAATTATCAGTTATGTAAGAATTTTTTTGGAACAAATTTATGATATGATTTTTTGTGTTTTTGATTTGCGGAATTTGGTGGGATATATTTTTTATGTGGAGAAATTTCAATTTTTGTTTTTATTATAAATTATAGCTATATGACTCTATATATAGAACAACGTAAAAACAAATAATATCTTTAAATAACAAACTAATCCTAAAAATTCTAAATAAATCCTAAATATTCTAAATAGAAATATAAATCTTAAATTCTAATATCAACTTATTTTAAATTTAAAACTAAAATATATTTAAATATAAAATCTTCAAAAAGATATTTAGGTATTATTCTCAACACTTCTCCTTGATTGAATATATTTTTGATGTGTCTAATCCAAAATTTGAGTTGAATTTTTTTTTTCTTCTCAATTCTCTTATTTGATTGAATATCTTTGTGTTGTATCCAATCTAAGATTTGAGTTGAAAAAACTTTTTGAACACTCTTACTCGACTGAATATCTTTATATTGTATCCAACGGTTGGGTCAAGATTTGGTTCTTTATAATCAACCACCATTAAAGTAAAAACTACTCAAATCAACTAAAATCCTACAAATTACTTTGCGCCCACAAAAACCAACATAGTTTATCCACTTAATTTACTCCCACTAAAGATACTCTAATAGATTAACATATTTGTCGTTCTTGTTAAACAAATAAATTTATTTAGGGTGGCCAAATATATATAATTAGGGGTAGCTAAATATAAATTTATATCTACTAAATTTTGTTTTTGTTTTTGGGGGTAGCAAAGGCTACCCCATTGATACACTACCCTTCGCCCCTGAATTCCAACCTGAGATTATCTTTATACTACTACTAAATATATACACACTTGCCGACAATATTGGTCATGAGAAAATAGAATATGATTATATATGGTGGATTTGTTTTGTTTTTTTTAATGATGTAATATCATTCTTTGAAAATTATGTATCAAATAGCTTAATTATATACTTTTCTCTAAGAAATTTAAGGTCTCTTATACTCAACGAATATGCAATTCTTATATTGATATATTGACTTATTTTAAAATGTCTTTTCATATACTCCCGAATTTATAAGTCTCAGTTTTTTTAGTTTATTACTTGGTTTGCATTTATTTATTTGCTTCATCGTTTTTGGTTTCTTTTTCTCGGTAAGGTTTATGTCCCTTCTATTTCTTTGGTTAGTTTTTGTCTATCTTATTTAACAAATAGTATAATTTTTTACACTCGTCTATTCAGTTTAAAGTCTCTAATAAAACCTCAATTTATGTCCTGATATATTGATTTCTTTTAGAGTTTTTTCTCAAACTTTCCCAACTTTTATTCTCTCTCTTTTTGGTATAAACCTCTTTATAAAAACTTGCAGCTAATCAATTTAATATTCAAATTTATTTTGATTTGGAAATTACAACCATTCATTAACCTTTTTAAATTGCACAAATTTATTCAAATTTATCCACCGTCCTAATTATTTTTTATATTTGATGCAATTTTTGTTTTTGTTTTAAGAGTTGTATATGTTTAAGTTAGATTACCACCACTGGTAAAATAAAAATATCTTTTAAAGATTATTTTAAAATGAATAATTGTGTGTGATTGAGTAATTAGAAACACCTTTTCATTTATTAGGATTATATCTACAATAAAATCTTATTTTTCCATCCTAAAAAGTTAAGAAGAATTAATTAGTACAAATATTGATCAAGAACAAATAATTAGTGAAGAGATGATTAGAAAAAACTTATATAGTACCAAATTGAAGAGTGTCATTTAATAGTTGCTTGAGGAAAGTGATGAGGACCGCAAACTCAATTTTTTACTACAAATATTTAGCATTTGTTCATAAAATCACATATTTATACACACAATGGTTAAGAATAGGAAAAATTAGAAGTTCAAAGATTTGTATGATAAAATTATCATTAAATAACATAATAGAACTATAGAATAAATAACCACAGTTATAGTTAAGGAATATAAAAGAGTAGTAGTTTAGAAGTTGGTGTGATAAAGTTATTTTAAAAAAAATATTAGAACAATAGTAATTAATTAATAAAAAATGTAACATCATATATTCGTGAGAGAAGGAGAAATTTTTCTTAATTCATGTATCATCATATATTCCAATTTAGTGGAAATTTAAGACAAATAATCCTCAACAAATATTCCAATTTTTCTTAATTCTTGCAATGACCTTTTTTAATAGAGTTTATCTAGCTATGCCACATCATCACAATCCTTGTATAAGAATAGTTCAAGCTTCATTTTATAAATAAAAAATAAAAATAAATAAATAAAAAACATAGTAGAAATGCACTCAAAGATATATACTTATATAAACTGTTATTTTTTTATCGAGTTCTTGAGCATCAAGCATGTAATAAAGACAAAAATAGAAGTCTATCTTCTATTCTCTTCTCCTAATTCACATGAAAAAATTGTCATATCTACATTAAGAATTAAAAAAATAAGTTAGAAAAGTAGGCTAACAAACATTATATCAATAATAAAAAAATAAAGGATGTCTAAAATTTTCACACAATATCAATGTAAGAGGAACATAAGTTCTTATATAGAAACTAATAAATTGTGAATAGATGAAGAGATCAAGAGAAAAAAGAGAATTGAAAGAACCTATAATATAAAATTGAAGAGCTATCATCCAATAGTTGCTTGGGGAAAGTAATGATGAAAAATCATATATTTATTGCTTGAGGAAAGTGATGGGAAAAGATAAACGTTCAAAGGATTTGGATGATAAATTTATTTGTCATAGTTGAGCAATAAGAGTTAAAGAATATGAAAGAATAGTAGTTTAAAGGTTGATGTGACAAAATTATTTTTTAAAAGAATAATAGCACAATAGTAATTAATACACAATATAACTAAAATATTTTTCATAAAATTTACTCCATCCGTTTCTTTTTAATTGTCTTTTTAGAATGATAACACCAAATTAAGGAAATTTATTTTTGCATGTTATCTTCCTATTATACCCTTATTTTAATCCACCAATAAATTCCTATTCTTTTGTCCACACTTTTTCTTTCCAATAAATTTAATATATTATGTAAAAAAAATTTAATATGTTATGTACCAACAAAAATAAAATAAAAAAAGATTTAGTTTTTCAAATATATATCATTAATTAGTTTTATGGAAAAAGATAAAAGCAATTGACAAAGGGTATAATTGACAAATCATATCCATAAAATACAAAAAGGGCAATTAAATAGAAACGCTAAATATGATAATAAAAGACAATTAAAAAGAAACGGAGGGAGTATTTATTTAGCTGGTAAAACGAAATTTTTTGGTGGAGTAATTTTTTTATTTGGTTTATATTTATTTAAACTAAACTTTTTTAAATTATAATTACGCATGCATGGTTTATTTTTTATGTTTGATAGTGTAAAAGAGGAAGGAACACATATATCTATTCATTTTTCTTTTATAATTTTTTTCATATATTATTACTATTAATTTATGCTATATGTTACACTTCCCACTAATTTAAGGTATTTACCACTTGAACTTCCACATGGATAATTATCAACATCAATTGTAGCATTTTTGTTTAATTTTTAAAAAAATAAATTAGGAGTCATTATTATTGTAACAGATAATTACTTTGGAGGATGAATGGTCACACAAAATAAATTGTGGGGCAAGTTTTAAATAGATATGAGAAACTTTTTTAAGCATGCCACATAGGCAAAATGGAGGCCTAAGAGCTAACATGAGCTTTCTTTTATTAGTAGAAAGATTATGAGTAATCCAAAAACATGGTTATATTATATACTACATCTGTCCCATTTTATTAGAGCTATTTTGATTAAATGATATTATTCACTTATCATGTTTTGACCATATTTTTTAATAATATATAGATATAAATATAAGCATATAAGATCTTGTTTGATTTGTTTTGATGAGTATTTTCAAAATATCCAATTTTTATATTTTTTACTAATAAAGAATTAAAGATATTAGTGATCAAAATCGTGCATTGGCAAACGTGCAGTAGTCAAACTAGTTCTTTTATTTTGGGACGGAGGTAGTAATAATAAGTGTAAGTATGTACTCTAGTTTCCAAGTTTGCCTCGTTGATTCATGACACGTGGCAAATTATTTTCAACAGTTCAGGATAATTTAGGTTTCTTTTTGACAAATAAAAAAAAAAATTTCCTCTTCCCTCGTTGACTCATTCTCAGTTTCCTTTCTTCCTTCTCTCTTCGCCGTGTCAACAAGTTGTCGCCAAACTCTACGTATTTTTTATATTTTTTTTATAAATTTTTATGTAAACTAGGGATAAATTATTTGATGTTAAAATTGATCTCAAAACCAGATTAGACGGTTCAGTAAACTAAATACAGGTAGTGAAAAAAGAACCAAATTAAATGTACATTGGCCATCGATACTCTGCATTCTTTATTTTTTTATGGCTTTCACCACATGTTTAATCTGATTCTGGGGTCAGTTCTGACATCAAATGGTTCCAGCCCCCTCCCGATCGCAATTGCGGGGGATCAAACTGTAATCTTCCCTATCAAATTCAGCATTAATCACCATTGATCAACTAACGAGTAAATATAAGTAAAATTTAATGTCAAACCCACTAAATTTAGTTTAATGGTGCAGAATTTGAGTAGTAACTAGAAATTCTAGGTTTGATTCTCGATTTCATTGTAAACTAAAAAAAATTGTCAAGTCAAATATTTTTATGTTAATGTATACAGTATACTATATGCGTCAAAAAAATGTTAATGTATAATTGAATACTATAAAAAATAATTCCTAGGTTTAAATTAATTTTTCCTAAAATTAATTTACTACAAAATTAATTGTCCACGTATAAGTAATGAGGAAAGATTCTCTTAAGTGGAAAAAAATTGAAGAAATAATGTGTGTTTTTGAACTATTGAATTATAAATATAAAATAATATTTAAATTTAAAAGAAATAAAAATTAATTAATTAATTGATGGTCGAGATATGAAAATCAAGAAAAATTTAGGAAAAATAAATTGAATGGTTCACCATTCATTCACATTATAAAATAGCCGATAAAGGAGAGCCCGATTTAAATAGAGTTGTGCAGAATTGATTTCATTTTTAGGCTTAATTACTAATTTGGTCCCTTATATTTAATTTAGTTTTTAATTTGGTCTCTTATTTTTTAAACGTCTCAATTTGGTCCCTTATTTTTTCTGAAGTTCTCAATTTAGTCCCTCCCGTCAAATTTTTCACTATTACCATTAAATTTGGACACATGTCATATGTCCAAGTGTGCCACGTGTACAAAATTTTAAAAGACAGGGGACCAAATTGAGAACTGCAGAAAAGATAATGGACCAAATTGAGGCCTGCAAAAAAGATAAGAGACTAAATTGAGACTTTTAAAAGATAATGGACCAAATTGAAACGTTTAAAAGATAAGAAACTAAATTGAAAACTAAATTAAAAATAAGGGACCAAATGAGTAATTAAACCTTATTTTTATTTTTATGAAGCCAAACATAATAAAAACAGGCAAATGAAATTTATATTGCCGCTGATGACAAAAATAACCTTCCCAAAATTTCAGTATCCCAATCTTATCCCTGTGTGTGTACCCTATCTTCCTTCGTTCTTTTGATTCAAACTTGCAGCCGCCGGAGTCGGATTTTCCGTCGCCATCGAAGATGTGGAGATCAATACTTGCAAGACAAAGATCTACTGTTCTTCGCAACTACAATGCCACCCATGCTTCACAAATTCAGGTTCCTCTCTCTAACTTCATTCTAAACCCCACAAATTCAACACCTTCTTATTCCTTAGGTTTTCCACAAATTTCATATCTTTCCAACAACCCTAGATTTTTATCTAATCAAATTGCTACTGAAAATGATGTCCCCATTGATTCAAAAATCGACCTTGAAAATGGGGATTTTTCTCTTCACGGAATTAGGGTAGAAAATGATGTTGATGAATTTGGTAATGGGATAAAATTAGAGGAAGAAGTGGAACAACAAGTGTATCAGATTGATGAGGAAAAATTGGAGAAAGTTGTGTCTCTTCTGCAGAGTACTGCTGATGGATCGTTTGAGTCTTCTCTTGATCAACTGAATTTGAGTATAAATCAAGATTTTGTTATCAAAGCTATTGAATCGATCGAAATGGTTTTCCGTGAGAATCTTGTGAGGTTTTTTAAGTGGGCTTGGAAGGAGAATTCGCTTCAAGTTACCACACAAGTTCTAGAATCTGTTGTTATTACAATATGCAACAGTGGTGTTTCATTAAGGGACAAAGATGTATACTCTCTTTGGGATTTGGTGAAGGAAATCGGGGAGAAAGAGGACGGTGTTGTTAATGTAACTGTTCTTAATGAGTTGATAAATTCGTTCTCGAGATTGGGAAAAGGGAAGGCTGCATTAGGTGCATTTGAAAATTCGAGTTGTTTCAATGTGTGCCTGATGCAGATACTTATTACTTTACGATTAAAGCTCTTTCTAGGAGATCAGATTTTGATCTGGCTTGTTCTGTGTGTCAGAAGATGCTTGATGCACAGATAATTCCTGATGGTGAAAAAGTTGGTAGAATACTGTCTTGGCTGTGTAAGGGTGAAAAGGCTAAAGAAGCTCATGCAGTGTATACGGCAGCAATAGAGAATAAGAGGTACCCACCTTTGTCTTCTGTTAATTTTTTGGTTACTAATCTATGTCATAAAAATGAAACTGTACAACTAGCTTTGGAGGTGTTGAATGATATCCCTATGGAGGCGAGGAAACGTGCAATCAAGCCGTTTTCGGCTGTTGTTCGAGCTTTGTGTAGGATTAAAGATGTTGATTCAGCCAAGGATTTGGTTTTGAAAATGATTGCTGATGGTCCAATTCCGGGAAATGCTGTTTTCAATTTTGTTATTACTGGTTATTCCCATGTGGTGGAAATGGGAAAGGCTGTGGAGATGTTGAGGCTACTTGAAAGTAGGGGTTTGAAACCAGATGTGTACACATATTCTGTTATTGCTAGTGCTTATTCGAATGGAGGCGAGATGGAAGAGGCTAGGAAGATCTTGGAAGAAGCTAAAAAGAATCATTTAAAGTTAAGCCCTGTAATGTATCACACGATAATCCGTGGATATTGCAAATTGGAACGATTTGATGAGGCTTTGGAGTTGTTGACTGAGATGAAGGATTTTGGTGTACGTGCTTCTGCCGATGAATACGAGAAGCTGATCCAGTCTCTCTGCTTGAAGGCTTTGGATTGGGAAAGAGCAGAAAAACTGGAAGAAGAAATGAAAGAAAAAGGTTTACATCTCAAAGGCATCACTAGGGCCCTAATTAGAGCTGTTAAGGAGACAGAAAAGGAGGCCGTGGAGGCTCAGAGTGATACTTTAGTTGCCTAAACATTATGTGGTGTGACGTTAACGTCAGAAGCCTGGTATTTGTAATTCTTTTATTATTAGGTTACTATCTCCATGCCAAAAAACTACTGATAGGGGGAATTTTCTGAAGTAATTGTCGATGAGTTTGATATCTCTTACCAGCCTTTTTTGTTATAATCAAACTTATTATTTCCTCCAGTTTAATGTTGACACTAGTATAATCGTATTTCTTTATTTTTCGCTAATCAATGGTAGATAATAACAACACATAGCACTCAGAATGTTCTGTTTCAGTGCTTCTTTCTTATGTCCTTTTCAAATATATATGTTCATGAATCATGATTAGTGTTGCATGTAATAAAAACTTCAATCTTTTTACAAGTGTCTTTTATCCTATTTTTCCTGTCCATATATTTTTATTATTGCTGTTATTGCATGTTCCATTTTCAGTTAAATGTGTATTCTTTGTATAACTATTAGGCTGTAGCTTAAAGTGTAACATAGTAATTTAATTGAGAGAAAGCTACTTAATGCATCTGTAGGAAGTATACTCTGGCGATATGCAGTTTAAGTGGAATACTTTTTTGTTGTTGCTCTTCTAGGTTTCGTAACCAACTTCTCTTAATTGTTATTAGTTGTATCTGTGTATGGTCATAGTCAGTATTGTCATGAAGATACGCACAAAATCTGTATCGCTATGGCACTATGATAAAAACTGATACACACGAAGTTTCTTGACATTGCTCCCTCGTTGGTACAAAGAATTATTTTTGGGGGATTTCAAGCTATAGTTGATGCCTGATCTTATTGTGCTGATGATGATACAATTTTAGTGATCAATAATAAAATATATTGTTAATGATAACTTAGATTTGTGTTAAAGTATTATCTTACTTTTTTTCCGTAGGCTTTGTCTCTGATTTACATTTACAATCCAAGTGAACCCTCATATAAAGTCATTTTCTTTTTTCTTTTTTTGGTCAAGAAGTCATTATCTTTTTATTTGTTTTGATTGATGTAGACCCACCTTTTCTTTGTGAATTCTATTTTTTGGAACATTTAATCTTCTATATGAATCCATTTGTTTAATATTAAAAAAATGTGATTTTTACGCCAATAAATAGTGAATATTTTATATAGAATTTTATACAAAGCAATTTTTTTATATAATCATATAAAATTCTCTTTAACATTCTTTCTCATCTACAACTCGTCAAAATCAAATTATTTGTCAGAAGCTATTAAAAATATTTTTTCATTATAATCAGAATAGTTCAGATTTTTATTTTCATGTTCTGATTATTTCTAAAAGCTGAAACAAACAAATAGAAAATTCTAAAAATGATTTCATTTAAAACAAATTTTAAAATATTCTGAAACAAACGATACTCTAAATCTGTTTTTAATCTTCTTGGTTGAGAACTTTTTGGCCCTTTTTTAACTATTAAATTAATTTCATCTACTATATGCGTAAAACTCTCTTACATTATCAACTAATAACGTAAGTTCTAACTTTTGTAACTGCCCAACTTGATCCTTTTACCTTCTAAGTTATATATGCCTGCAATTCAGTTTTACAAAGCATGGCTGAGTTTTTCCTAAACTTTTATGTATGAGTTATATTTTGATACATTGTATCATTCAATATTATATCGCCGCATCATAAAGTTTGACTGTTAGAAAAATGTTCAAGTTATTATCATGAAGATCTTTAGGTATGTTTTTATCTCTACCATATTACTTTTATGTCTATAATGTTGTTCTCTTAACTATTTGTTGGACTTCCAGGTGGTGCTCTAAAGCCAACTGATATTCACACAATATGGGTTCATGTTACCTGTGCTTGGTTTCGACCTGAGGTCTCGTTTGCTAGTGATGAGACGATGGAACCTGCTTTGGGTATTCTTAGTATTCCGTCAAATTCTTTGTGAAGGTAAGCTATTGGTTAATAAAAATTCGCACCAGAAAGTACTGTCAGAAAATGAACTAGACTCTTGATTTCTTAATATCTTTAACATTTAGAATTTTCTTGGTTCAGTCTAATAAATACAATCTAAGGTCTACATCATTTGAATTTCAGATTTGTGTTATTTGCAAGCAAATCCATGGTTCCTGCACACAATGTTGCAAATGTTCCACTTATTTCCATGCCATGTGCGCATCAAGGGCCGGTTACCGAATGGAGGTGAGGTTTCTATTGGATGGAGCTTGCTTTTTCCTTTAACAAAACAGTTTGATGACTGATTATGCAGCCTTGATGTATTATTGAATGTTTCATCTATGCAAAACTGCGAGTAATTTATTAAAATTTTCACCCTTTTAAATGCAGTTGCATTGCTTGAAGAAAAATGGAAAACAAACAACAAAAATGGTTTCTCACTGTGCTTACCACAGGTATGGAACCACCCTCAATTATAACTAAGAAAGAGATTACTCTTCATCCTTTCATCTTAATAATATCTGTTATTTGTTGCAGAGCTCCAAATCCCGACAATGTTTTGATTTTGCAAACCCCTCTCGGGGTAATTTCAACAAAAAGCCTTCTCCAAAAGAGTAAAGCTGGATCAAGATTAATCTCATCTACCAGAACAAAAAAGGAAGACACTCCTATTGATATCTCTGAGCATGACCCGTTCTCTGCGGCTAGGTGTCGTATCTTTAAAAGAACAAATCATATGAAAAAGGTAGATTGGAGAAAAAGTGAATGTTTGTAGAATAAAACATAAACAATGCAACATTGATTGTATTTATAAAAAATATATTAAGTGCATGTTTGTTGCAGTTTTTTCCTTAAAAAAACATTTTTAAAATAATAATAATAATAATAATTACTTTGAAAGTTTACATATGTTTGTGACAACTTTCTCTCATTTTTATTTGTTCTACTTGTTAGAGAGCAGCAGATGAAGCCATTTATCATAAAGCGAGGGGTCACTGCCACCATCTTTTAGATGCAATACAGAGTTTGAATACATACAGATTAAACCTTTTACCGTTTTGAAATTATCAGACATTATTGATTAATTCTTTGAGCTTGATTTTTATGATTTTAACTGTGTCTTTCTCTTATTTTTCTCCTCACTTTTTTCATATAATTTTCCCTAAAACAGGCAGTAGTAGAGGAGCCTCGAGCTTTCTCTTCTTTCAGAGAACGCCTTTACCATTTGCAGGTGCTTCTCTTTCTTAGGTAGATTATTCGTTTCAGTGGTTTATTTTCTGACTGTTTTGTCGCTTCACTTGTATGATTTCAGAGAACCGAAAATCAACGGGTTTGCTTTGGTAGATCTGGCATACATGGATGGGGCCTCTTTGCACGGAAGAATATTCAAGAAGGAGCCCTCTTTGCACGGAAGAATATTCAAGAAGGAGAAATGGTATGAATTTCATGGACAAGTACAATAACATTAAAATGACACATGTTCTCGTGTGTTGAACTGTTGATCAATCATCAGTACAACATATGATGACTCATGAAAATTGTTGTCCTGTATCGGCTGTACTTTTTTGATTTCCCTGTAAATTACATCATCACTACCTTTTTATGATCAGGTTCTTGAATATCGTGGCGAACAAGACGCAGCATTGCTGATCTGAGGGAGGCGCACTATAGAGCAGAAGGAAATATTGCTACGTGAGTTAATTTCCCTATCTTTGCATATGAAAGCATCATGGTCATCATCTCCTTATTCATAATCATATGTTATCACACTAAAATTCCTCACCCCCTTATTTTTGCAGCTGTTTAAGATAAGCGAAGAAGTGGTCGTAGATGCCACTGATAAAGGGAACATAGCACGGCTAATAAATCATTTTGTTAGTCAACCTAACTTGAATATATTTTATAAACGCGTGCTGTATAGTTGTCTTACTGGTTCTTTGGTTCATATAGTGTATGCGAAATTGCTATGCAAGGATCATGAGTGTGGGCGATGATCAGAGCCGGATTGTACTCATTGCAAAGACTAACGTAGCTGCTGGTGACGAGCTAACGTATATACATCACTCTCTCTTTCTTTGTGCATGTGATGTTTGTTGTGGCACTTGCATTTTGATATTCGAGTTAATGTTATTTGATTTTTTGCAGCTACGACTATTTATTCGATCCTGACGAGCCAGATGAATTTAAAGTCCCTTGCATGTGTAAAGCTCCAAATTGCAGGAAATTCATGAATTAGGAAGGATTGTACAGATGAAAAATGAAGATCATTGGACAAGTATTGCTTCTTCTCCTTGAGGAGTAAGCACTAACCAAAGCTGTAATTTTTATCAAACCAAAAGAACAACAAAAGTAGGTAACAAAGAACAAAAAGAAAACAAAGCATAGTTTTTTGTGGTTTTCTTTGCATCAAGTTTGAAAAAGTTCCCTTGCATTGCTGCTCATAATGCATCCTATTTGTTGCTGGAAATTGATACATTACAGGAAATTCCAGTTTGGCCATGTCGACATTTCCTTAATACTTATTGGGATGCCTAATTTCTTCGAAAACAATTTTTTTTTGTAACCTGCCGTCTATTTGTCTGGTTTTCTTATTTCATTAACTGAATTGCCATCTGGTTTTGTAATGATTTCCGAGTCCACATTATTTAGACAGAATGATTGGATTTCGAAGAATGAGAGTTGAAAAATCAGATTGACCTACACTTTTGGGATTATACTGGATTAAGCATAGAAAGCTATACGATGGATAATTACCTGATTCAAAATTTAAAAGTAATTGAGGTTAAATATCTATAACCTGTTATAAACAAGCAGGACATACTCTGATACTGCTTTACCAAGAAAATGTTGCCTTTGGACCAACCATATGGACTGATTCTTTGAGATATAATCATACAATTAATGTCTCTACTTGATAACTTATAGTTTGCCACTTTGGCCTTAGCATAGCCCTTAAAAACTGACTTGTAATGTTGGGATTGTCTATGCTATATCTGTATTTATACCATATCTCTAGCCAATGTAGGACTTGAATATTTTCTAATTAAAACCAATCCTATTGCGTCTGGTGCATAGATAATATGAGTGGCATATAATTTTGAATATATTATGAAACAATTAGATGCTTTTGGACCAAACGCAAGTACGCAACCTCATGAAACTGAGTTTTATTTAGGCCATATCTCTAGTCAAATTGGGGGCATATTGGAAATGCAGGTTGAATCGACCGACTCTCAGCTGGTCCAGTTTGGCCTTGTTTAGAATGTTTTCGATTTTGTTTCCCTAAGGTGTTTGACCTGTTAAGCCAATGTTCTAGTCTGTGAAGCGATTACAGATACATCTTAGGTGTCGCTTCTCTCTGAATCCTTCAACTTTCTTTATGTTTAGTGAGTTTGCTTTTTTTCTCAATAAAAATTTTAGAATAGTTAGTTTGTCACTTTTGTTAGCAAACTTTTCAAATTGTTTTAGAAAAAACAATGAATGTAATAAAGTTTGATAACACCATTAAAGATTATCCCAGAAAACTCATATTCACACGGTAACATTTTTCTTGTTACAGGAGATAGAGAAAGAGGTTCCATGTGCGCCACCACCCGAGCCTAAGAGTCAACTCCGCAGAACTAATTCGGCATCCTTTTAATGTATTCATTGGAATGAGTTTCTTATTCTTTTTCATGCTATCACAGTTCTCATGTGCATTATGCATTTGACTCTCATCGGTGTATACGGCTGAGGTAAATAATTCTGATAGAATCATAAATAGATAATTTTGATATTATGTCCAAAAATTAATAATCACTATTTATTACATATCAGAATTATCCACCTCGGTGGTATATCAAATCCTTTTAAATTTAATCTGCTCATTATTTATTTTATTTTTGGTCAAGAATCTGCTCATTATTTGCTTTCTAAATTTAATCAATCAATCATCCAAATAATCTTTCTCTCTCTTTGTTATATTAATTTTAAAAATAAAGGATATTTTTTAACAAAATCCTCAATCGTATCTTTTTTTTTATTTCCTACACATATAAATACACATAGTCTCTCGCTATATTATGTTCCTTACAAGGATTCAGTGTGTATTATTATTTTTTAATACGTGAGTGAACAAATGTCTCGCAGCTCTCAAACATGCAACCATGGAAGAGAACACAGCATTACGATTTTCGGTGTTAAACTCACCGGAAGAACTAATGACGACGACAACAACAACATCCAACTCTCTGAATACCAACAACCTCTGCCTCAAGTTTCCACTTCCACTGGTGCGAGTTATGTCTCCGACAATGTCGTTCATGCCCCGGACCGATCCCGCAAATGCAAACGAGGTCATTAATAAATTAATAGTCTATTTATTTTGTGTTAACCTTTTGTTCTAGTAATTGTTTTTCTGAAAAACACTTGATACAAATTGTTTCACTCAATAATTAAATTTAGTTTTTCTCGAGTTGATTCGTATTTTTTTTTTGTAATTAAATTTAATAAATAGAAGATAGTTTAAGAGTAATTTTTGTTTTTGTTTTGGTTAATGAAGGTGTTCCTTGGACAGAAGAAGAACAAAGGTTGTTCTTGAAAGGGTTGAAAGAGATTGGTAAGGGTGATTGGAAAGGAATTTCTAGCAACTTTGTTAAAACTCGGACTGCAACTCAGGTTGCAAGTCATGCTCAAAAGCATTTTCTCCATCGTCCTAACCAGAATCGCCGCCGCAAGAAACCTAGTATCTTTGATCTTAATAAGGTAATTTTTTTTTCCTTATTTTTATCTTAATTTCTAACAAAATTCTTTTATGAGAAATTCTTAGGGGAGTCCTCACCTAAGCATTAATGAATATGAATAGGCACAACCAATAAAATCATTACAATTCATTAATATATTAAATAATTACAAATAATTAATAGAGTATTAATAAAACCAAATCTTGACAAAATCTGAAAAATAAGAAATAAAAAAAAAAAAAAAACTCGTGCTAGGTTGTTAATAAAAGTTGCATTCCCTCTAAATTCTCATGTAATGTGCCGTCACCACCAAAACAAGGAAACGCTGGGTTGTTTTCTACAGGGTAAGCTCAATACTCATATTAGCATGTGGCCTAGCTTGATTAGGATCTTAGTACTAATTTTGCAATATACGATTATACATGCATCACAATCCAAACACAAGAGTAATATACATTCAAACATGAAAAGCTTCGTCATATTATAAAAATAAAAACGGTATAAAAATACATGCATGCTTTTTTTTTTTGAAGCAAAATACATGCATAATTAACAACCCCAAATTAGTTGTATTTTTCTTTATTTACATAATTTTTTTTGGTCTTCTTTAATTACATAATTAATTAATTGAATAACTAATAAAAATACATAAATATACAAATTGGGAGGGAACATAAATTAATAAAAATCTGGAGCAAAAAAATAAAAACAATATGTCACATGACTTTTTTATTTCTTCCTATTTTTTTTAGATTTGGTTTAGATTTAATTTTATTAATACTCTATTAATTATTTGTAATTATTTAATATATTAATGAGTTGTAATGTTTTTATTGGTTGTGCCTAATTATAAGAAAACTTATTTTCCTTTTGATTTTTTTTTTAAGAATTTCTTTAGTTTTTTTGACTTAATGATAGTAAAAATAACAAATAACTTTCGACAAAATAATAAATAAATAATAATGTCACTTTCATACACACACAAAAGTAGGTAAACCTAGTGTCTTTGATCTTACCATCATGATTTCTAGATTCAAATATATGTATTCTAAGAAATGAAATAGAATAACATTAGTCATCGTAGTGGACGGGAATGACATAACATAACAACTAATTACATAGCATCTTAGTGAAGTAATATCGATAGAATGTCAAAAAGCGTGTTCTCTGTTTTTTTATTCATAATTAATAAAATTATCATTAATGCGAATTTAAGATTAATTTTGTAAAAGAAAAAATTGATCCAATTTTAATTTTGATTATTTATTGAGTTTAATTAGAATACTTTGATAGTGTTAAACAGTGTAATGCCATTTTACACTGTCAACCAATTAAAATTATTATTTTAGACACATCAGCTTAAGTATTAAAAATAGAAAACATTAAATTAAATTTTCTTAATAAATGCATTATGCTATAGTCTCCTTACACTCTTTTGTATTCTAGCTAAATTTCATTCTGTATCTTATCAATATTTAAGAAATATTTGATTTTATATCTTTTTATTTTATTTATAACATTTAGGTTGATGTATCTAAAAGGAGAATTTTAATTGATTGATAGTGTAAAGTAATTTTACATTGTCAGAGTATTCTAATTAAACTCTTATTTAATTTAGGTGATAGAATCTTCAACTATTATGGAAAATGAGCAGATTCGGCAAGTACCTCCACCAACCCCCACCGCATATCCATCCACACACAATGGAGGAACTCCCGACGGCCCTTTACCGATGAGTCTTGGTCCAGTAGCATTATCGGTGTGGCCTCTTTCTTGGTTCGACTTGAATGGCAATGGATCTTCCTCTTCCTCTTCTTCTTCTTCCACTAAGACTTTTTCATTGTCGTTGAAGCTATAATGTTAGATTATTTTTTTCAATCTAAGATAATGTTAGGTTATTATGTAGGTGATTAGCCAAATTATTATTCAATTAGATCGAGAAAGAGAAAGCAGATTCTTAAATTCTCAGATAATTGTATTTGTTTATTTCTTTTAAGTCACTTAATTATATTCTTATTATTTTCTATAGTATGACTTATTAAAGTGTGTAAATCTAAATGTTAAGTTCAGTGGTAAAAGACATGTCTTGAATTTGAGAGGTTTTTCGCGTTCGAGTTCCACTAGTATTTTTGAAAAATGGTAAATGTAAATACTTTTGCAAGTGTTTTTTGAGTCTTAAAATTTTCTCTGTCTTGGATGGGGCACCATCCTCTTTTCATACAAAAAATAATTGTTTGTCATTGATTAATTAACTAGCCTTAATTTTTTTTATATATCTTCTAATTTTTTTAATCAAAATAATAATAATAAAATTACATGTTATTTTCTGCAAATGGGACACTTAAGAGTTTTGAAGAAAGTTCCGTGAGTTTAGCTCAATTGGTAGGACATTGTATTATATATGTAGAGGGTCAGAGTTCGAACCTTGGTTATTCCACTTATCCACCTTAAAGGTGAAATTTCTATCAACTAGACTACTTGACAAAAAAACAAATTTAAAGAAAAATACTATACATGTGCAAATGGTTTATCATTAATCAACTAACTATTTTTTATACCTTCTAAATAAAATTTAAATAATTATAATATAGTAATTATAATTTACTTATTACTGTTGTAAACTAAGAATATAATGATACCATCCTTCAATAGTTTTGACTTTTGAAGGAAGATATAGTTCATACAAGAAACCATTGTTTGTCATTCATTAATAAATTAACTACCCTTAATTTTTTTTATATCTTCTAATTTTTGTTAATCAAGATAATAATCTTCTAAATCAAAATGATAATAAAAAAATTATGTTATTTTCTGCAAATAGGTCACTAAAGAGTTTTGAAGAAGATATTATACGCGTGCCAATAGTTTATCATTAATCAATTAACTATTTTTTATAGCTTCTAAATGAAATTTAAATAATTATAATATAGTAATTATAATTTATTTACTTTTGTAAACTAAGAATATGAAAGAGATTAGAAGGCATGTCAATTAAGTTGATATCCCTTATAAACACTAATCCACACTATTCCATTATTATCAAGTGTTCATAATATATATTATAATAAAAAACACTAATATATAATATATTAGGTGATTTTGTCTCTCCGGTACTAACACTAAATAAAAAGTAAATTTTATGTTGAAACTAACTTTTTCTTATATATTTTAAATTTATTGACTACACAAATTTCAAAAATTATATTATTTTTAGTTTTTTTTTAATTAGTGTTCCAAACAAAACAGAACAAAGCACCAATTAACATATGTCACATATATTTGACAACTAAGTCATCTTGTTAGTATAATTTAATTATTCAATAACTTTTTTAGCTTCGGGATTTACTTAAAAATTACTCCCTCCGTTCCTTTTTAAGTGTCCAAAAACGTCGAATTTAGCGTTTCTATTTAATTGTCTATTTGGTATTTTAAGGGTACGATTTGTCAATTATATCCTTTGTCAATTACTCATATTTTTTTCAATAAACCTAATTAATGCTATATATTTGGAAAACTAAATCTTTTTTTTTTTGGTACATAACATATTAAATTTTTTTTATGCATAATATATTAAATTTATTGGAAAGAGAAAGTGTACAAAAAAAATAGGATTTTATTGGTGAACTAAAATTAGGGTATAATAGGAAGATAAGGTGCAAAAATACACTTTCTTAATTTGGTGTTACTATTTAAAACGGACACTTAAAAAGGAATAGAGGGAGTATCAAATAATTCAAAAATCTACCTATTAATTAAACATAATTAAAATAAATATAATATAGAAAGAAAAAAAAATAGAAAATGACAAGAAAGAGTAAGTGGTTATTGTGATATATGGGAACCTAAACGCTAAACCTTAAATTTTGGACACCTGAACAAAATTTCTCTACACATCAAGATGATAGAACCAAATATATGATCATAACTTCAAGCTATAATTTTTTTTTACTAACTTTAAGGTATGATCTTTTTTTTTACAAGTTAATATAACTCATAATTAACTTGTAGTTTTTGGGTTACCATAGCATACATAAATAAGATGAATTCTCCTCTCTCAACCAAATTATTTGATTACACAAAACTCAAGAATTGAACCACCTACTTATTCAAGAGATTTAAAACTCTTACTACTTGAATCAATTAATTGTTGGTCAATAACGATCGATAACTTATTCACATATATTATATAGAATTCAATTTAATTGCTATACACTGGAGAATTAATAAGGTTTTACAAAGGTATTCTTTCATGTTTTATCATGTTGATACTAAATACATTTATGATATGCAATACATCCAAAAAGAGGGATACAATTCCTAACTACAACAGTGTGCTTGAGAAAAACATTTCAGATAATTAATCAATGGTTTGCTTACTTTGCTATATACAATTCTATGAAAATTTAAATGAAAGAGTGCTAGTGCTACAATTTTACATTTAACGACCTATCCATTTAACTAGAACTTTTTCTATCCACAAAAGACCTTGTAAATAGGAGAGCTGATCCATTAACCCCTCGAAGAACAAGCAGCCTCGAGTCCACATAAGTTCCACAGACAATCTTTGACAGATCAAATATTTCAGGGGGAATTTGTGTTCTTAGTTCTTGAAGAACATTTTTTACAGTATCCATGTTTTGATTTAAAGGATCATCAAGATTCATTGTCACGTCAATATCACCTGATGCAAACTTGGCTGCAGGGAGACTTGATGGAAACTCCTTGAAAGGGGTTATTTTTCTCCATTTCTTGCTGGTAAATTTCTGAGCTAATGCCTCCTCATTGCCGGAAGGGCGAAAGGAGAGCTTCTCTGAGGTATTGTCTTGCTTTAGATATAACCGTCTCCCAGCTCTTAGTGTAAATGAAGAATTCACCTGCAATCTTCCTTTTTTACCGGCTTTGTCATGAGGCCAGTCCTGACCAATCATGACTGAGAATCCAATGTCAGAGACGAAGGAAAGGTTGGACTTCAACTTTGATTCTCTTGCAACAGTTAAATGCAAATCTCCAACTAGAACACGGACAGGAGGTTGGCGAAGGGTCAACCCAACATGCTTCCCTGTGCAGTATAATAGACGCCATTTGCCTGGAAGCAACTCCAGCCAGTTCTGGACACATGAACATTGGAATATAAGTTTGCATAACATTAGCTTTAAAATTTGTAGAAGTGTTTTTGAGATTGTTTTCATTGGCCAGTTGGGTTCTTGTGAACTTGCAATTATAGGTTTTTCATGAATTGCGTCTTCTAGTTTGTGACTTTGTTTATGTCAGGAACCATGAGGTGGAACTCAGAGACAATATGTTCATCTCATTACTGCAATTGTGAGATTAATTTTGTGTGCACTACAGAGCTTTTCTGTTCGGCAGTTGCATTTTAGGTCTTTTTAAAAAGCACTGAACAATTGTCTTTTGGCATGTTTGGGTAGATTTAACTATGTTGGTTGTAGACATACTGAATAATCTTCGAACTTGCAATTCTATACAAGTCTATCCAGGTGCACAAAGAAACAAGTTAGTACGTGAGTTAACTCGATTATGATAATATAGAATCATATGATTCTACAATTTAACAACCATGGGAAGAATGGTAAAGGCTCTTATCAACAAAGTATTTGAAGAAATGGAACTATTTCAAAGAAAATCACTGTAGAAGCAACAATACAAGGAAAAATAAACAGCAAAGTGTTTACTCCTAAATTACCTTTGGCTTTGGATGAGGGTTCAACATCTCCATTAAGTCAATGAAGTGGGCAAGCCTACTGCGCTAAAACATAGAAAATACCCATCAGACGAACTCTATCACATATCTACTGCATTTAATAATTTAAATTTCTTTGACAAAAAATAATTTAATTTATTTTTCAATATACAAATGTAACTTTAGTAAGGAAAAACTTGAATACATCAGACACCAAGAAAATATATAAAAATGTCTTATACAAACACAAGGTACTCAAGATGTAACAAAGAAACACATTGCATGTATGGAGCCATCCTTGGATGAATACCTGAGGCTGACGATAAATGTACTCCTCACTAATACGCATTGCAGTACAACCTAGACCCCATCTGATAATATCCATTGATGGGACTACTCGCCATCTTGGCCCACAAAGAAATGGGTGCCTTAGAGCATCCAAGCAACTGTATAACAGTTCACATGGTTAACACCGGTAGTTTTTCAATCTTGGGCAAATCAAACCAACTAATATATCTAATCAAATGCTATTTGTGTTTTCACAATTGTCTGAGAAACTGGCTACAATTTGCCAAAAGATCAAGCCTCCTGAAAGATCAAAGAAACTTGAACACTTTTCTTTATGATTTTTGTATCTCTGAATTTTCTTCTTCAACCCTTCAGTTATTTTTTATAGTCTTGACATTTTCAGGATAACCGCAGATCAATGTAGGGGAATCAATAAGCAAATTATTGACTTTTCAAATAGGCAGATACTGCTTCAAGGCATACCTTATCCTCCGAGAAGGTTTGGTTGCAAGCAATAAAGATAAAAGGTGCCAACCAGCACCCCAGTTCCTATCAAGCATCTGCAAGAAAATAATATTAGAAAGGCATTAAAAGTTCTAAAAACATGAATGGAACTCTAAATACTATGCCACTATCACCCAAGAAGTGTAGCTGTATACTTACTTGTAAGCCAGCATTTCCATATGGAGAATTTCTACCGAGGATTTCCAACATAAACTGTCGCAAACATGAAGGATCATTCCCCTGAAGTTTAATGTAGAAATAACTATCATTAGAAAATTCACATCATTGTCCATCAAGTCCTAGCTCAATTGGCAAAAATGCCGGAATTATTAGGCCAGACGTCATGGCTTTGCCATTTTGGCTTTGCCATTTTTTTCTATCTACCAAAAAAAAAGAAAATTCACATCATTTCATGACACGCCAATTTGTGATCTATTTCACTACGTTTGAAGCACATCTGTCTACATATTTATTAGAATATATATCAAAATATTTATATTTGTTAGGGTAACTTTGATTGTCTTTGACTTTTTGTACTGGTTTCAATATTTCCTTATATATCATGACTTGTTTCCATATTTAATTTGAATTATGAGTTCTACTACTTAATATCTTATTGTGTGATACCAGAAATGTAATAAAAAAATTAATTTGAGGATGAGTGTCCACTTACAATAGACCTACAAAGTACAACTACAAATAGTCTTTCCCACTTCCGAGGTTAACTACTACAGATCATGGCCTTTTAACCATTGATTTAGTATTATTCTCAAATGACCACTTATTTCAAAATCAGAATCTTCAAATTTTCATGATAATGGTTTATGTTCTGGTATTTGCTATAAATAAAATAATGAATGCACTAAATGAACAGCTTACAGAAAAGGGGAAAAAGGAGCAAATTATTTAGGTCTAAAAAGGCATCCTTGGGCACTTCTTTCACAGTCTAAAAAACATTTGGGTCAAGTAGTTTTTTCTTTTCCTTCAAAAGTTTGTACTTTTTAAACAGTCAAGGGGCTAAAATTAAATACAATATTAACTTGCCGTACCTGTGTGAAGAATGATTTGAACTTTGCAAAGATCAAAGGATCCATAAGTTCTCCCATTACCATTTTGGCCATTATGAAACCCACGCATCTTTGCAACACAAATAGTCGGGTATCAAAAGGTTTATATAGTTACACACAAATTTCAGACAAATATCTAGGCCATACCTCATGTCAAAAGCAATCATCATCTGTCGCCTGTCCATGTTTTCCATAGAGGCACTATTTGAACCATCCTCACAAAAGTCAGCGGCATTTCCCAGTATACCTACCTATTAAGTAAACACTTTGGGTCAAACCAAGCATGAGAAGAAAGGTTGACTTGACAATACATGAAGAAACGCCGATTATTGATATCCAGTAACTTGGATTAAATAGATCACACATTCAGAGCTAAGAATTATCAGCCCAATGGAAACTACCAACCAGCAAATATATGTCATATATTATCTGTTTATTTTTCCTTTCCTACGGTCTGTTGCATTTCTTATCACGTTTTCTATTTTATGTGAAACAACAGAAATGTTCAAATTGGCAACAAAAACAAATTTCTAGGTATGTTGTGACACTGAGTGTACAGCACAAATGATGTACAAAATTTTAGCTAGGATCAGCCAGACTGCAAAGGTAATCAACACTCAACGTTTAAGACAGAAAAATGAATGAAGAGTTGACATGACTTAATTTATAATAGAATGACTATGCTTACTTTGATATGTCTGTCGATTGGGCTTATATGCACATTTTCCAGTCTCAACTCTGTATGGGCAAGACCATGACTATGCAGGTAATTTACCTGAAGTAAATAAACCATAATAGAAAATATTACTCATGTTGCTGTGCAAGTATTCAAAAACTTATGATTAGAAATGCCTTCCATAAAAGAAAATGTTACAGTTAGAATTTCTAAAAACATACTCCAATTAGAAGATCTCTCATCAATATTCGAATAACTCGCAATTGCCTAGAAATTGCGGGACCTCCAGTTGTGTCTTCTCCTACCTTCCTAACAGAATCTTCGTCCAGTGCAAGAGTGGCCTCTAAAGTTTGAAGCCAATCTGACTGTTGAAGCCAGTGTCTCAAAGAAAAGCTACCATGATACTGAACGGAAAAAGTATTGAACCAAAAAGAACATCAGTGTTTTTTTTATGCAAAGGGCAGAAAGAAACAAATAGACAACATTCAGAACAAGATATAATCAGACATATATGAAAGAATTGAAACAATGAACCTTATTAAGATTAAGACCTACCCCATGGACTAGGATAAATGAACCACTATCATGACTTGAATCCCCAGGCAGAGAGATATATCCATGAACTTGCATTGAGTAAGAATGATACAAAAGTTTACGGCGAACCAGCTTTTTCAATACCTTAAAGAAGATGCCAACAAAAAGTTTGTGAAGGGACATGAGAAATACTTAATTGAGATGCTACAAGGTCAACATACCTCTATTGCTCGTTTGCCTCGACGCTGAGCCTGGGCACTATAAAGCTGTCGAAGTATAACTCTTGTGTTATACAAAGGACTGAAAAGTGGAGAGGACAAAACGAATAAATACAGATACTGTAATCAAAACCAATCATATAACCTGAACTGAACAAAGAATTATCTTACCTACCACTATCCTTCACCTTGCCTTCAAACACCACCTCATCCGCCTATAGCAAAACTTAACCGATGAGACAACCGGCATTAAAAACATTAATCCAGTCATGACACATCGTAAAGTTATTTAGATTTCATACCCGTCCACCAAGGCCAATGCTAACATGATCTAAAACCTTAAAGTCTGACATTTTGAACCTTATAACATGATCCGTTTCCTCCTCCAAGCAAACCGAAAGGGTATTTGGATCTTGTTCATGTGACTCCATTGAAGAAGCAGATGCAGCTCTCCGTGGTGATGAACTGCATACTCCCTTGTGCTTTCTCTTGCTTATGTTAGATAACGGTCCGGCGAAACGCAGGGGAACGGGTAAAAAAAGTTTTGTCGACAAATTTATATGCGAATAACCAAGGCCATTACTCTCCAAAATTGAGTATGGCCCAGTTCTACATAGTGCCATTGATCAAATCTCTGACAGACAAAAATAATAACAAAGGATGACTGTATTTATCAGAAAATCTTCACTGAGATCTACCAATAGTGCAAAATAAAATGTAATGGCATAAAACAAACTAACTTTACATAATTGCATCTTATTTAACAGTAAAAAAACATACTAGCAAAATTTACATTTGCCACATCAATGGTGCATGCAGAGAGAAAGCAGCAAAGTATGCGATTATCACGAACTATATAGTATATCATAACTGTTATTTGAACATCAATTTGGGACAGCAAGCTTCAACAACTTTTTAAAGGTCAATGCAGCTCACACACGTGGTTAAATATATATTAGATTCTGCAACTTATTAACCATCAACTGACCTTTATTAACCACAGAATTAAACGCGATTAACTTTGATTTCCAAGTGTTGAAATATGCATGTACTTGAAATCGTGGTTAATAAAATAGTATTTAAGTGGTTAACAAACTTCAGTTGACAGTTAATCAGTAATCTAATCGTGTATACCATTAACTACTCGTCAACCACGTGTGGGAACAACGCTAATTTATCGAATTTTGTTGTCTCAGATTGATATTCAAATAACATTCCTCACAGTATATAGTATATACCCTTGGTTTCCCTGGCAATAGAGAAATCCCAATTTTGTGCATACAAACTTTAACAAAGGTTTCATGTTTCAATTTATTTCCCATATTTGTGAATCAATTAATTAACTAAATTTAGCACTTCTAGTTTTCTTTCTCCATTAAAATAAAAACAAAAACGTGGTGTTAGAAATCATTTTGATATATTGGCTAAACATATTCAAAATTTAAGAAACAAGGTGAGAAATCTATACAAATTGCAAACAATTAGAGAAATTTCAAATCTGAAATGAAGAATGTTACGATCACAAAAGTATAAGCAAGGGGAAAAACTTAGAAAAATAAATAAAATTGAATAATAAGAAAAATTGAGGAAATAATCACCAGAATGAATGAGAAAGAGGAAGTAAGAGCATGGAGATGAAGAAGAATCAGAATTGTAATAATATAGTGTAGAAGGAAGGAAGGAAGGAAGCGTGCGTGAGATAGTTGCGTGCAACAGAACGCCGGGAACGTTTTGACACGAGCTTCTCGCGCGTCAACGTCTGCCTCTATAAATATCTCTCTCTCTCTTTTTTATCCATCGGGAGAAAGTCTAATATGGGCACAACACCAAATAAAATAAATATAGATACACTCACATACAAGAGAAAAAATAATAAAATTTAACTAATTAATCACATCATTTGATATTAATTATTCATTTTATTTTTTAACTTTATGAGTTTATGTGTGTGTGCCCAACAACTATTATTAGTGTTGTGACTAGGGAAGAATTACTCTATCCATTGGTACTTCCCAATTCACCTTATCATTTTTGAGAGGCACAAATATAAATATTAGGTGTTAGGCACACTCACATAAAATAAATAAAAAAAAAATGATTAAAGTGATGTGACAATTTTATTTTTCTTTTAATTATTTTGATTTGTGTATTTGTGTCTAAATTTTGTGCCTAAATTTCTTATGCCTAACCAAGTGTTGCATATTTTTTGGTAAAAAATAAATTCACAGCATAATACAAATGTACTAACAACTTTTTGTCTCAATGTTTGTTTGGTGGAAAGTGGAAACAATATTCTACATATTGTACTTGAGATATCCTCTTGTTTAGTGAAAGTAAAAATTAAACACCATTGTCTTTGTACTCTACATGAAAAATTTATTGACTGCCTAAACTTTATAGATTTTTTTTTTTCTCGATAAGATAACATTAACTTTAACGATATAGCATTAACATAATTCGTAATCAAAGTATACTGAGTGACAAGATTTATATAAGATAACATTGGATATCAGCACTTGGGTAAATATGGAAAGTGACAAAATGCATAAAAGAAAAAACAAGTGACATATTGCATGTTTGATGTATTGCATAAAATAAAAAGTGAAAAAATGTAAATGATAAGTGACATGTTGCATTAGATGCAAGTGAGATATTGCATATTTTGCATCTATATTGATATATAACGGAAAAGTTGTCTTTTGGTGTATTTTTTTTTTTAAAATACCAAAGTACCCTTAGTAAATAAAAAATCACACTCTTCTTTAACTTCCAAAACCGACCACACACTATTAAAAGCAACCACACAATTGCAGTTTCTATTCATTTGTTCCATTCATTTAGTATATACATCTTCTCCATATTTCTTCAACAATATTCATATTTAGGCTCGGTTTTGGGGTAGGGCAACCAGACCCTTTAGCCCATGACCTCAAAAAATTGGGGCCTCAAAAAAATTATTTAGGTAATTATATTGAGGGGTGTAAGTAGTAAATAGAAGGACAAACAACAATAAAGGCCTAGCAAAGAAAATGTATACTAACAGAAAATATCTGACATTCTCTCCACACTCCACTAACAAACGTGTGTGCTTCCCTCTTACCCTTCACCGTCGAACTTTCCGTCGCAAGGCAAGCCACGAATAAAATTATTTGCTAATTATCTCTTAATTTCTATTTATCGGTTCAACTTCAATGCTATGAAATTGACCAAGAATCGTGAAAAATTTTAGGTTCTACATTTATTTTTACTATTCATCTATGCCTCCTAAATTGCCTCCTAAGATTAGAAAGTTTGATTCTGGATGTAAGAAACGTAAGAAAAATAAAAGATGTGATGAGTTTAAAGCAATCTCAAGCATGAGCCCTTAATAAAAGAACTGCATATTATTGTTGAAAATTAGAATGTTGATGTTGGAATTCTTGAAAATATGGTTCTACTGAAAATATGGAGGAAAATGCTAATGTTAATACTATTGAAAATGATAATTTAGATGCTCAATATACGGAGAAAAATGATAGTGTTAATGCTACTGAAAATGATAATTTAGATGTTGAGAATGTTGACAATGCTAATGATGATGGTGAAAATATTGATATATTTGATCCAACAATTTGGGATTCTCATGAGTCTAAAATGATTGATTTATTAGCAATAAAAGGTCCTAAAAGATATTTGTATATTGTGAAGGGTCCTAAAGATAAAACACTTGACGTTTTACAGATAATTTGTATACTAGAATTTTATCAAGCAAAGAGAAACGCGATAAAGATTGGCTTGTTTATTCAAAAGAGCTTGATAGAGTGTTTTGTTTTTGTTGTAAAAATTTTAGAAGAGGGATTGGTAGAGGTGAATTAGCAAACAAGGGTTTTTCTACTTGGAAACATGTTGGTGAAAGACTTAAGGAGCACGAGACATGCATGGAACATGTTAACAATATGACTACTTGATATGAGTTCACTACAAGAAATAAGATATTTCGCAGCGACTATTTCGCAGCGACATTTAAATTGTTGACAAAAATATATATATACCAGCAACTAATTTAAGTTGTTGGAATAAGTTAGTTTTTTCTCGACAATCACATTATTGTTGGGAAAAATGACTTGTCCCAACAATATTTTTTTGTCGTTGCAAATAATGCAATTTTTTAACAACGATATAACTAATTTGCCGTTGTATACATAATTTTTTTATACATAAAAAAAATACCTAATTTTTATTGTTTTATTCCTATTTTTATGCGTAGATTCGTGTATAGTCTTTTTATTGTTTGTTTTTTCTATATTTTTTTTTTACTAAACTTTATATAATCTTTATATTTTTTTCTTCCTAGTTTTATGTATATATTGTTAAAGGGTAAAATTACAATGAATGATACAAAATTTGGAATATTATTAAAACTGATAAGAATAAATTAGTAAAGATAGTAGTAATCAATTTTATTATATTTTTTTTTGACAAATCAATTTTATTATATTAGAAATAAGGTACCACTCCATACCCTTTTCAAAAAAAAAAAAAGTACCATATATATCAACCACCACTGTTGAGATACTCATGCATATTTGAGTAAAGAAAATCCATTATTTTATTTCCTGGGAATATTTGTTAAATCTATTTAAGGATAGTTGCAACATATTTTCGACTGTATCTGAGGCAAGAGAACGTTTATTGACAATCCTAATGGGTTTCATGAACTTCATGATTCCATTCTATCAAGATTCCACCATCTTGCAAATACAATTCAAGGTATATATATATAATTATTATATATTTTCCCATAATAATATACTATATAGTTTATGTTTTTCTAGTTGTTGAGATATGAAATAACAGCTATAAATTCACTCACTTGACTCATGTATTCCAAACTTTCTATACCACAGATTACTATTCATCATACGCTCCTCTTTAAAAAGCTACGACAATAAGGCATCTAATATTAGAAAGTATTCGAAGAATACTAACGCAAGCGAAGAAAAGTGTCGAGACTATGAAAGAAGATGATGAATAATGGAGAAAAAGAGAGTGGGCACTACAACATTTTGAAGCTTAGGCAACAGTTTTTTAGGCAATGGGGTGAAAACCATACCTATAACAAGGAAAGGCAGCGGTTTTATATATGCTGCATAGTTTTCTTACCAACAACCAAAAAATCGTCCCTAAAGAGAGTATGAGCAACACTTTTGTCACCGTATGCAATTAGCTCACCAACGGTCAGAAAACCGCGCCGGTAACAAGTTATAGGCAACGGTGAGAACAAATTTTTTAGCAACGCTAAAATAGTCGCCCCTATAACTATGTATAAGCAACATGTTTATAAATGCTTGCATAAAAATAAAAAGCCACACTAAAAAACCGTTCCTATATCTATATTAAAATGACAAAACAAAATTAGTCCGGGAACATTCCCGCTCCAACATATTTAGAACTCCCGCTCAATTAAAAAAAAAATTGAAACTTTAGTAAGAAAAATAAAATTAACAAAAAGAAAAATATGAAGATTTGTCAAAAAAGAAAGAAAGAAAAACCAATCTCACTGTCTAACCATCTCTAATTTCACTTTCACCTCTAAACCAATCTCACAGTCTCACCATCTCAAATTTCACCGTTTCTCTCCAAATGACTTTCGTGAGCCTCCAGTTGTTCATCGTCTTCAAGCTTTCTCTCTAAGGATCTTCAAGCTTCGCGTTCGTCTTCAAGATTTCTCTCGGTCGTCGCGTGGGTTTTCAAGCTTCTCTATTTCAGGTAAGCTATAATCTTCATATTCCTCTCTGATTCCCTAAGAGAAGAAATACTTCTCGAAATACCCGAACTTGAGAGAAAGGTTGAAACATCGTCCTAAGAGAATACCAAAACCTCATTATAAGAAATTAATGATTTATTGGGGGATCAATACTGTTCAAGTAAGATTGCTATATTTATTTAGGTGTCCAATATTGTTCAAGTAATGATATCCACTCACTTTAACTTCTACATAATGCAGGACATATGTAAGAAGAATGCTGTGAATAGGACGAAACAAAAATATATGCACCGTATGGGAACAAGGAATTTTGCTAGGGTCAAGGCACAATTGGTATTATAATTTTGCAATTCAACGAAATAATTTTCTAACAAATATATGTTTCTTATTACTTGTAAATTTTGTTGTAGCGTGCAAAGAAGGAGGACGGATCAGACGTCACTCAATCGGAGATGTTCATTGAAATCCGCACAAGTCGGAAAGGAAAAAAAGTGGATCAAGATACTCAAAATGTTATTGTAAGTACAATAATATATACAAGCATATTTCAGTGGTTAATTATGTTCTGTCAGTTAACGAATTGGTTTAGTTTTAGTGGTTAACTGGGCATGGTTCAGTTAATGAATACACGCATATTTCTGTTCTGTTCAGTTTCGATTATTTATGTTCTGTTTCTGTTTTAGTTTCAGTTTCAGCAGCAGAGTAGTCTATTATGTTCAGTTTCAGTTTATATTCTTCTGTTCAGTTTCTTTTTCCTTGAACTTATCTTTAACCTTGCTTTTCTTATTAGACTAAACTTCATGATTCCATTCAAGAGTCAAATGAATGTGCTGGGGAAACTTTTCAATCAATATTTGGCAAAGAAAAGGCTGGTAGAATGCGTTGCTTAGGAAGAATGGTAACACCAACTGTGTTTAAGAGAAATGAAGAAATTGCCGAAATTAAGAGACACTATTCTAACGAGACAACTCGCATGGCTAAGAAACTTGATGGCTTACAAGGGTTAGTCAGAACTTTGTTAAAACAAGCCAATCCTGATTTTGATGGTGAAACTTTGGATAGTATTATGGAAAATGCTATGGATGATGATAATGGTGCTTCCACATCAACACAGATGCATGATCTTGAGATAAGGTAATACTTCTAATGTGCCATGTGTTACTTTTGTTTCTATAAATTGAATTACTATAGAAACTTGTATGAAATAGCTTTTTTTTATACTTTGATTATCTCAAATTGAATTATTGTGGAAATTATGTATGAAAGCTTATTTGTTACTTTGATATGATAGCATGGTGTTAGCTGGAAGAACTCTTAGAGATTATTTCATTCTAAATAAGTGCAACCTTTTGTACACTTCAAATTGTAAATTAAATGTCAATGCATTAACAATCCTGATGACAGTATTTGGCATTCTGCTATGATGTCAATATTTAGAACTAGTTGTTTGTTTTTTGGTCTTTTGCTATGATGTCTTGTGTTTTGGCTGGTTTTTCTTGGCCAGTTCTGGCTGAAGCTTTAGCATGGCCTTACAGCAGTGGAGACTTTTTAAGTCTGATGACATTGTCGACTTTTTTATGCACGATTATTCTGCACTTGTATTTGATGCACTGGTTGTCTAGTGGTATATGGCACTCTTTCTACTTTAGTATTTGGTGTCGTCCATGACAGTTTAGATGTTATTTCAGAATAGCTTGCTATAATAGGTTGTTCTGGAGGACTTTAACCATTTGTATTGGTGAATGTTGTGTAATCTGACTTGGTTTGGGGAGTGAATTTTGCACTCCTTGTGCCTAATTCACTCTAATAAATTTTTCTTTAAAAAAAAAAACTATTGAGGAAGGACTCACAAGGACTTAACATTTTTTTTTTATAAATGCAGGAAACTCATCCAACATTTGAGGAAGGTGAACTTGAAGTTGAAGATGATGAATGATAAGCAAAGTTTATGTAAAAACTAATACTTTTTGGTTATTATTTTGAAACAAACTACCATGTGTTAGTTTAATTTTGTATATTTTGGATATCCAAACTTGGAATATTAAATGATGCAAAAATATTATCTATTTTATTTAGGCTTTTAAAATTGAGTATTCTTTTATTTTACCTAAATGCTATTTATTTATTTATTTTTTACAAAAAAAATTAATTGTTATTATAAAAAAAATTAAAAGTAACAAAAGAAAGTTATTTTAAAAAAGGAACTGTTGTTGTAACAGATAAACAACACGAAATAACCGTTGTCTAAAATTCAATGCAAAACTGTTGCTACCAAGATTATGCAACATTAAAATAACCATTCCATAAAATTATATGCAAAACCGTTGCCATAAAATTTTATGCAAAACCGTTGCTAAATATTTAAGCAACAATCTGAAACCGTTCCTCAAAGTACAGGTAGCGTTGCCAATGGATCATAAAAAACCGCTGCCTTTTACATGTTTAAGCAGCGGTTATGTGTTACTGTGGGCGAAACTGAAAAAACCGTTGCCTTTAGAAAAGGCCACGGCCGTATAGAGTGCACAAGCTAAACCGTTGTCTTAGGAAACAGGTACGGTTTTTTGGCTTTAAGCAATGGTTTTTGACCGCTGCCTAAAGTCAAAAATGTTGTAATGGGGGCAAAAGATCAAGTCATCGATGTCTTAGTAATTTTTGTGGTATTCATATAGGATTAAGTGATAGACATTCAAAGTAGTACTGCTCTTTTTGTGTTTTCTAGCTTGTTGTTTGTTGGCCTAGTGGCCAGGGCTAGTTTAGTGTTTCGATATTATGTGAATGACCACTTGATTTTGTTACGGTCTAAAAACTTGTGATTTGCATCTTGGTTCTTTTTATTTGTATTTAATTTTTTTTATAAATAAAATTTGTTGATTAAAAAAATGTTGAACGAGAAACATAAGTTATAAATAAAATTTAGCAATCAATGGTTGATAATGAACATTAATTCCTACAGGAGATTAAATTAATATTTGAAGTTTTTGTTGTAAATAGTAATAAAAATATCAGCGACTTTGAAAAAAAAGATTTTCTAAAAAAAAAAAAAATTACATTTTTGCAACGACTTTAGTTGTTGACAAAAGTACTTTTTTGCAGCGACTTTAGTTGTTGACAAAAATACCTTTTCGTAGCGACAATAGTCTCATAAGACAACAATTATTGTTGTTGTAAAAACACTAGTTATGGCAGCGACATTAATTGTCCTTGCAAAACTTTTCGCAACGGCACTTATGCCAACGACATGCAGCAACAATTTTTCCGCTGCAAAAAACACTTTTTGCAACAACTTTGCATTTTTGGCAACGACATTTGTCGCTGCCAAAAACGATATTTCTTGTAGTGGTTGCGTAAAAAGATGCAAAATTTCCAAACTATTGATAAAACAACTCAAAGCTTGATTGAGAAAGAAAAGGAACATTGGAAAGGTATTTTAAAAAGAATTCTTTCAATAGTGAAATTCCTTGATAAACATAGTTTGGCCTTTTGTGGTTCTAATGAGAGATTGTACCAAAATAGCAATGGAAATTTTTTGGGCTTAATTGAAATGTTGGCAGAATTTGACCAAATTGTCCAAGAACATGTTAGACATATTACATATAATAACATCCAAAATGAGTTAATACTTTTGCATGCTTCTGCAATTAAAAATGAAATCATTAGAAAAATTAAACAATTAAAGTATTTCTCAGTTATACTTTATTGTACTCTTGATGTTAGTCACCAAGAACAAATGTCTTTGGTAATATGATATGTGGATGTTGATTCAAATTCTTTTAGTAATAGTATTGAAGAATCATTTTTAGAATTTTTTAATGTGAATGATACAACTGGTCAATGACTTTTTGATGTTTTACGAGATGAATTGAAAATACTTGATCTTGACATATTTGAGGTGCGAGGACAAGGATATGATAATGGGTTAAATATGAAAGGAGTTCAAAAGAAGTTTTTATACATAAATCCAAGAACATTTTATACTCCTTGTGGTTGTCATAGTCTTAATTTGACATTGTGTGATATGGCTAACTTTTGTGGTAAAGCTAAAGATTTTTTTGGAGTTGTTGAACACAATTATACTATTTTTGCTAATTCTACTAAGAGATGGCAAATTTTAAAAGATAATGTAAAATGCTTGACTCCAAAATCATTGACATCCAATCGTTGAGAGAGTCATGTAGAAAGCGTCAAAGCTATTAAAACTCAAATGTCAGATTTTAGAGAAGTTTTACTTGAAGTGTCAGATAAGGATCTTGATTCTAAAATCAGAAGTGAAGTTAAATCCTTAGCAACGAATGAGCTTGGTGATTGAGTTTTTAATGTCAATAATTATTTGGATCAAAACATATACATAAAAAAATGATCTAAAGTTATGTTGTTTAAAACAAACAAACAAACAATCTTCATAGAAATTAATTATTTTATGAGTTGCAATTGTATAGTCACATAGAAAATAATTATTTTTTCTAGCCTCTGCTAGGGTTTGTTCTCTTCTCTTTTGAGAAGCTTATTTTTTCTCTTATTCGCTTTTGCCGATTCAGTTTGAGTTTACACCCAAACAATCTTCATTATGTCTAGTGTTAATTTGGAAGACTTGTCCTTACAAGAGGAGAATGGATTTGTTTTCGACGTTGAGGAAGGAGATGAGGAAGTTGTTGATTTTCGTTGGTGCCTAGTGGGGAGATTCTTGGGAGATCGTTCTATCAATGTTAACTCCATGAAGGTGACTATGGCGGATGTATGGAGGCCGGTGAAAGGGGTGAAGATCAAAGAAGCAACACCAGGCCTGTTCCTCTTCCAGTTCGGCCACGCATTGGACATGGAGGCGGTGCTACAAGGAGGGCCTTGGTCCTTTAATAATCAAATGCTGATTTTGGAGAGAGTTCGGATAGGTGTGCAAATTGAGAATATTCCGCTGTACCATGTTGATTTTTGGGTACAAGTACATAACCTTCCGACAGGACTTATGGCGGAGCGTGTTGGGAAGACCTTGGCAAATTACATAGGCTCGTTTGTGGAGTACGATAAAAATAACAAAGGGAGTTTTTGGAGAGAGTATATGAGAATAAAAGTCCGAATTGATATCCGAAAGCCACTCAAAAAGGAATCTAGAGTCAAGAATCAAGGAGGCGATTGGTGTACTGTTCATTTCAAGTACGAGAAGCTTGGTGTATTTTGCTTTGTCTGCGGTATTATAGGTCACGGTGAAAACAGATGTGATGTTCGTTTTTCTATGGTTGAAGATGATGGGTCTAGAGCATGGTCCAAGGAGTTAAGAGCGGAACCAAGAAGGAGAGGAGGTAGACAAACTTCAAAATGGCTCTTGAATGATGAAAGTGGCCGTTCTGATGCCCATGAAGATGGCTCGGCGTACGTTACCGGTGAGGAGCAGCGGGAATCCACAGGTCCAAATTTTCCATCATTCTCTCCAATCCATAACCGACATGACATTAACTCACAATCATTGGTTTGTCCACCCCTTGTCCCCCCTGCAAACCCAAACAGACAAGACCTGGCCCACCTGCAAATTACTCAGCCACTTATTAGCCCTATCATAACTACCAACATAGAATCCTCTACCAATCACCAACTCATTATGAACCAATCAAATAACCAGCTCTCACACAACATGCAGGGTTCGACACAGCCCATAATTACCCCCGACAACACATTAATTGATCAATCATTACCTAATAATATTCAATCACCCACGTCACTTACTATCTCTCCAATCCTAACCGATACATTCAAACTAAAACCCAATAACCACTTTTCATTCACTGCCAGTAACACCCCTAAAATTAACCCTGCTATTAACACACTTAACCGCACCATTAAAATTAATCCGAACCAGAAATTGACCCGCTCTACCCATACCCGAACCGGCACTAAACCGGAACCATCTAAACCTGGCCCACCCCTGAACCAAAACCCACCTGTTACCATGGAAATACAGACGGAGAAGAAAAGAATAAGAGATGATGAGAAGGAGACTAGTGACAATTCGACTGTAACACAGCATTTTTTAACGGCAGGTCCTGGCAGCCAGGCCTGCCGGGACCAATGATTGTTCTCAGCTGGAATTGCCGGGGTTTGAGCGGCCCGAGTGCAATTCCTAATCTTCGTAATCTTGCTCAAGGGTACAGACCGGATGTTTTATTTTTATCGGAGACATTAACAAAAGCACATAAGATGGAGAGAATTAGAACCATGCTTAAATATGATTCATGTCTCTCTATTGATGTAGAAGGTAGGAGTGGTGGGCTTTCAGTGCTATGGAAGGATAGTGTGAATTGCCGTGTAATGAACTATTCCATAAATTTTATTAACTTGATTGTGGAGGATGATGAAAGGGGCGATTGGAGGCTGACTTGTTATTATGGTTATCCGGAAAGAAGTAGAAGACGTATGGCATGGGACCTTCTTAGAGAACTCAGAACTATGTCACCTTTGCCGTGGTGTGTGATAGGAGACTTTAATGACCTTCTTTCACAAGATGACAAGAAAGGTTGGCTTCTGAAGGTGGAAAAACACAAGAAGGGGGGGGGGGGGGGGTTGAATTGTGTTTTGAGAATTAAAACCTTTTCGAAATAAAACTAAGTTTGCAGCGGATATAAACACAAAATAAAGAGAGGGTGCTGAGAGAGAGAAAGAAAGACACAGAATTTATCCTGGTTCCCCTCACAAATCGAGAGTACTCCAGTCCCCTTGTTACTAACAAGAGATTTTCACTATAATCTACTTAAGATTACAAATTGCTCAAGCACACTTGCAAGAGACTTCTCAGGTGCTCAAGTTTTACTAAACAAGAGACTTCTCAAATGCTCAAGTTAAACTTAACAAGAGACTTCTCAAACAAACTTAAGAATAAGAATGAATGTTAAGGAACACTTGATATACTATCAGAGGTGTTTACAAAATACAACTCAAATTGTTCTAAGACTTAGAATGACAGATTTAAATTATGGTGTCAGAATGCTTCTTAGTCTTTGAACGTAGTAATAGAACAGTGTTAATAGAACGGTCGTTAGAACAGTAGTAAGAACGGTAGTCATTTCTTCCATTTGAGTCTTCTATTTATACTTGGAGGAAGATGATGACCGTTGCAGAGAGAGAGGTGCCAGCTGAAATTTATTCGTACAATTGTGATGGCTGTAGTTACCTTCTTTGGTAAAGATATCCAATTCCACTACCTTGCTATTTGAATTATCACTCATCCATTTTGAGTAATAATAGTACAATAGTACGATTCTCAATTGCGCTCCACATATGGATAAGGTTAACGTTGTACCAACGAATATTCCTTCCTGTGGACGTGACAGATCCTTGAAGTAGATTGTTCTTCAATCATTGGTTCTGAATATGTCAGTTCTTGAGTGACGTAAATTCCTTTTGCTTCAGATGCTGTTGTCATTGCTTCTTGAGGCCCTTTTTGCTTCTGAGTCCGTCAGAGCCTTGTTTTTGTCCTCAGAGGCACTTTCTTCAACATACAAAATTTAAGCTTCTGATGAACAGTGATGTGCTTTCAGAGCTTGTTTTGACTGGCTTCTCTGCTATTATTCATAGTGCTTCTGAATGAATTTTAACTTGTAATTCTGCACACTAGAATAATCATTAGTATTTCCAATTGTAATTTTAATACTTTGTTATCATCAAAACTATTTAAATCATTAGAGGTTCATGTCAGACCCACTTTGTTCCAATAATCTCCCCCTTTTTGATGATGACAAACTAAAGCATTAAAATTCAATTGTTGTTGATTTAATTTAATTATGTTAACTTCAGGTTTCAAAGGTTTGCAATCTCCCCCTGAGTCTGATAATCCATAAGGGTAGGTTTGTAAGCTCCCCCTAAGTCTTATCCATAATTAATTAAAACAGTTTAAGAGTCGATTTATTAACTTAAAATAAATTTTCATATTTAACTCTCAGAAGCATAGTTTTGTAAGCTTTGCTTCTTAGAGTCTGATAATGCTCAGAAGTGGTTTGCAAGCTCTTCTGATATTATCTATGAATAAAATTTTAGGTTCTTAAATTTTCTCCCCTTTTCAATAATCGTTCAGAATGAGAAAGAAATCATAAGGGATAAACATTGATTCATAATGTACTTGACATTACAGTTTCAGATTGAGCAGTATATGAATGAATCAACATTAATTTTAACGCTACTCTTACTCCCCCTTTTGGCATCAGTCAAAAAGACACAGAAAACCAAGCAGTCAAAGCGCCAAACAAGGTAGTCAAGTCAAAAGGAAGTGACAACCAAACGCATTCAATGAATGGCATTGATTATCCTGCTGACAAGATATCTTGAACGTACTATAAATAAAGGATGATTCCTCTCATTTTACTCATTCAGAGTAATCAAGTCATTTCCAAAAACAAACATATAATGGAAAAGCAGGTTACCAAGGATGCTTCAGGCTCAAAAGAAGAGAGCAAGAAGGGAGCAGAGCCCTGGCGCTGCGAAGAAAACAGGCTTCGCTACGAAAGGAACAAGCAAGAACTAATATTGACAGAGTCAGAGGAGGAAGAAATGGGCTCTGATCTGGAAGAATTTTTATGGACATACAATGATGACACTCCATACGAAGAGTACGAGGCTGCTGTTCAGAAGGACACTGAAGAGCTAGTGCAAAAGGCCACTGCCAACTTGCTTGCTTACATTAAGGAAAAACATAAGAAGCTAGATTCAGAGTCTTCTGAAATTAAGCCTAGCTCTAAGTAGAGTCTCATCATTCTATGTAATAGAGATTCTTCAATAATATTAATAAAAGAGTTTATGCTATAAATTCCCTTTGTTTTGAGCAAGTTTCTTATATATATACCTCATTCCTATTGTCAGAAAACCAGTTACCAGACACGCCTCATTCGGTATCGGTGCCCCGTTGTTAAACAGGCTTTAATACTAAGAAGCTATTTCATGAGTAAACAGGAGTACTGATGAGAGGGGCTCTTAGGTTTTGAAAATCCTAGGCTTATTAGTTTAAAAACTAAGATGCTCTTCAGCATCTCTCACTAGAGCCAGAAATCTCAAGAGTACCAGACAATATCATGGTATATAGAGAAGTTAAATTTTGAAAAACAAAAGTAAAACAGACACATAAGCTAATAACAAACACACAAATATGGATAATATAGATATTAATTCAACAAATTATCCAAATATTACACAAGAATTAATAACAAAACAAGTGCACAAACAAAGACTAAGGTTTCTTAACATCTGCTATGGCTTTCAGAAGGGTTAACATCATGTCATCCATCCTTTTGTGAACTGTTTCCACAGCAGAATTCACATCATTATGCATATCCACTCTTAGCTCATCAATTTCATTTGCCAGTTCAGTTCTGATGTTGTCCAATGCATCTTGAACTGCTGGAGGTATTGCAGATGAGGTAGAAGCTATGTCAATCTTTATAGGAGAGAGAGGAGGAATGGGTTCTATAATGGGCTTCTTACCCTTGTCAGTATCTTCATTAATATCCATCTCATTATCTTCTTCTATCTGATTCTGATCAAGCATTGCAACATCTTGTTCAGCAACTTGATTTTCATTGAGCTTGTTGGTTTCAATTGTAGCAATGTGCACAGCCCTATCTACCAATAAGTTCAATGCCTCTTGTTCAGCTAGCCTTTTGTGCTCAGCTTCAGCTGCCCTTGCCTGTTCAGCAGCTATCCAAGCCTGCTCAGTAGCTAACTCATAAACATCTTCTTCACTGATTAGTTTCTCAGCTGTCTCACATGCACTCCTTGCTAGTTTCTTGATTTCAGCATCCAAAGCTGCCAAACGTGCACATTCTTCTTCATGATTGTAGAATGTGAGCCTTGGAGCACATGACCTCTCAGCAAACTCAAATAATTCCCTTGCTGTATTCATTCCCCTGTCCTTTGTCTTGTTCTTCAGATGAGTACTGAGAATCTTTAAAGATTGACTAAACAGGTACTTCATTTCTCTGACATCAGCATCAAAATCAGAAGGGAAGATAAGAGCTTCTTCCTCCCTTTGTCTGAATCTCTTAAGTCTAATACCAATAGCACTATGCAACAGCTCAAGGTTTGGTTCAGAGTCAGAGTTGAAAAAGGGTATGAATGGATCAAAGGGAATGGTTGGCTCAGGTTGTTTTCGTTTGAGATTTATGATTTTTATTTTGCTGAGGTTAGGGGGTATGATGTCATCATCAACATTGATGGTATCTTTAAACATTTGTGCTTCAGCTTTAGAGATGTGTTGGTAAAGCTCAAGAACCTCTTCTAAAACTAGAGGTTTGTTGAGTGGGCCATAGACAGGTTGAGGTGAAGGTGCAGGAGATGATTCAGAAGTGTATAATTCAGGTGGAGGTGATGGAGGTTGTTGTTCAGTCATGACATTATTTGGTGATTGATGAGGTGATTCTTGTTGTGCTTCAGAATGAGCAGTTGACTCATCCTGAACAGGTGTAAATGTGGGTGGATTAACTTGTGAGATGTGATCAAGTGATGGAGGAGGAGTTTGAATAGATTGAGTAACCGGTGGTTCTTGGATAGCTTGATCAGCAGAGGGATTGTTAAAAGGAAAACGAGGTGGTGTGTTTGGATTGGAGTGTGTAAATGCATCTCCAGATAGGTGTTGTTGAAGGTGCTCAAGAACTGATTCAGTATTGGCAGGTTGGTTAAGGATGGTAGTATCAATGATGATGGGGGTTTCTTCATCAGAAGAGAGTTGGATTGGTTTCTTAATAGGTCTCTTGGTGATCTTTTTGAAGTTTGTTTTCTTTGGTGCTTCTTTGATTATCTTAGCAATGAACTCATCAGAGTCAGTGCTAGTATCAGATGATGATGATGTTTGTAAAGTTTCAGGATCAGGCAACACTACACTAAGAGGCACAGTGAAGTCTATTGGATTTGTTTGATTGGTAGTTTGAGGGGGTTGAGAGATAGAGGGTTGAGGTTCAGGATTAATATCTTGAGCTACTGGAATGCTAGAAGTATTAGGCTCAGAGATTTTACCTTTTGGTTTTGAAGCTCTAGACTTCAATCTTTTGGCAGGCGTAGTAGGGTTCTGATCCTCCTCAGAAGCTTGAGGCCTGTCATTTCTCTTCTTTGATTGCCTTTCCTTCTGAACAGCTTTAGTGGCCATATCCTCAGCACCACTATCTCCTCCCATAGCCTCATCAGCATCAGCATTCTCTTGGTCCTCAGAACCATCATCAGCTATCTCTTGTTCAGTGGTCTTTGGCTTCCTTTGAGACCTTGTAATAGCCTTTGGACCCTTGAAGATTTCCCAATTTGGGACACTAACAACCATCTTTCTGGGTACTCTTACCCCAGTCTCTCTTCTCACTATCTCAATGAAGTTCTTGATGACATCCTCATTGTCATGTTCTGATATGGTGGGAAACCCATCACACCAGAAGTACTTTTCATATATTTGTTCCAGAGGCGTCTTCACTGAGATAATCTCATTCTTGGTTTTTCTTTTCATATTCACCAGAACCGTTGCATCATACTTAGCAGTTTGGAATACTCTAAGCTTTTCCTTGGCACTCAGAATGTCTGTGAGTTTGGTTTGCCTGATGAGTTCTGATATGAGCCTAGGATGATGAATGTTAGAGGGCATTTTGGTTCTGCTTGCAGTGATGGTTAAACACATGTGATCAAATAAAATCTTAGCCAGATTAACCTTCACCTTCTTGTATAGGAACCAAATGAAGTGCTTATGTGGTATAGATATGGTATCTAATCCACCTTCTCTAGTAACTATTGTAGCGAGAAACACTCTGAAAGCAAATTCAAACTTGTGCCTCATGCACTTCAACTTTCCAAAGTCCCTGTTGGAACTCCCAGGTTTAAACAGGTCCTGATTGATTGAATTCAAATATTTGCTCTTAGCATCATATACTTCTATGTCTTCTCCCTTGTTATCCAAACCCAGAATCTTGGCAATGTGTGCCTGAGTGATCACCACATTGATACCCAAAATGTTTGACCTTATTTCTCTTCCTCTATACGGTTTCAAACCAAGTTCCTGCCTTGTTTTACCCTTTAGAGACTTGTTCTTCGCAATCAGATTCTTGTATTCTTCATCAGCGCTTGCTCTATCAAAAACCTTTGCTTTTTGCCAGAAATATTTGACAATGTCATAGTACACAAAACCATTCAACATCTCAAAATAGTTTTCCCATTTTTGATCGAAGAATAGATTTTGAACATCGATTCCGTTTGCTTTCAATCTATCGAAATCTACAAACTTCTCCGTGTAGAAATCGTATGAGTCTGGACATGCGTCCGTTTGATTGTGTTGATAAACTAGATTATCTTTTGAATTAAGATCGATGATGGGTGGTAACGTAGGGTTAAAGGGTTCTTGAACGATTTCATTTGATGAACGAGCAGCCATAGTTGCAGAAAATTAAGAAGATGAAGATTGGGAATTTCTGTAAGGTCTAGGGTTGTGTAGGTAGTGATTTCGTGTAAAAAGTTGTGCAAGTGAGTGAAGTGACTTATAAATAGTAACTAGCACACATACACAGAGAAAATAAACATTGGGAGGGAGCGCGAGCAGTTTTAAAAATTAAATAATATACTTAACTGCCATAATCATCATTAACTGTTCTCTGCCCGTCAGGATCTAGACACGTGTTGAAAAAGTTTAATCATAGCTGACGCGTGTACAGACAACTGTTGTACACTTACTCGTACTGAACGTTTCATTTCCAAAAGGTTCAGAGCCTCACTCATTTGTATCTGACACCTCATCAGAACCTGTTACTCTTCAGAACCTAAATTATTCAGAGCTTCCCAAGGGATACTCTAAATTATAAGAGGTTCTGATAGAGCTTCAGATGCTAATTCTATTCTACTTCTCAGAGCTAATTTTCTTCAGAGATATAGTGCATGTTCAAATTCTTTTTGATAAAATCAAATCTTTCAATAGCTAAAGGTTTAGTAAATATGTCAGCCTATTGATGTTCAGTATCAATGAATTGAATATCTATTGTACCTTTCTGAACATGATCTCTTATAAAATGATGTTTTATTTCAATATGTTTAGCTCTTGAGTGTAGAATAGGGTTCTTAGACAAATGAATAGCAGCAGTATTATCACAATATAGTGGAATATTACTTTCAGCTATATTATAGTCTTCCAACTGATATTTCATCCAGAGAAGCTGTGTGCAACATTTAGTAGCTGAGATGTATTCTGCTTCTGCTGTAGACAAAGCAATAGTTGTTTGTCTCTTGCTAGCCCAAGATATGAGATTCTCACCAATGAATTGGCAATTTCCACTAGTGGATTTCCTCTCAATCTTATCACCAGCATAGTCAGCATCACAGAATCCAACTAGCTTACTATCTAGGGATTTTTTATAAAGAAGTCCTAGATTAGTAGTTCCTTTCAGATATCTAAAGATCCTCTTAACAGCAGTTAAATGAGGTTCTCTAGGATCTGACTGGAATCTAGCACACAAGCATACACTATATAAAATATCAGGTCTAGATGCTGTAAGGTAGAGTAAAGAACCAATCATACCTCGATACAGCTTTTGATCTACTTTGCTTCCAATCTCTTCCTTGCTTAGGCTGCTGGTAGGATGCATGGGTGTAGACATTATCTTGCAGTCATCAAGGTTGAACTTCTTCAGAAGCTCTTTTGTATACTTGCTTTGATGAATGTAAGTGCCATCTTTTCCTTGATTAATTTGGATTCCAAGGAAGAACTTCAATTCACCCATCATACTCATCTCGAATTCATCCTGCATCAGCTTTGAAAAACTCTTGCACAAGGAAGCATTAGTAGAACCAAAAATAATATCATCAACATATATTTGAATGATTAAGATATCTTTCTTAGATGTCTTTCTGAATAATGTATTGTCAATTTGACCTTTTTGAAAACCATTTTCTAAAAGGAAATTACTCAGTCTTTCATACCAAGCTCTTGGAGCTTGTTTGAGACCATAGAGTGATTTCTTAAGTTTATAAACATAATCAGGATTTTTCAAATCCTCAAAACCTGGGGGTTGTTTGACATATACTTCTTCAGAAATAACACCATTAAGAAAGGCGCTCTTAACATCCATTTGGTACAATGTGATTCCATTGTTAACAGCATATGAAAGAAGTAACCTGATTGCTTCCAGTCTTGCTACTGGAGCAAATGTTTCAGTGAAGTCTATACCTTCTTGCTGACTGTAGCCTTGTGCTACCAGTCTAGCTTTATTTCTTACCACTTCACCTTGTTCATTCATCTTGTTTCTAAATACCCACTTAGTTCCAATGATGTTCTTATGTGCTGGTCTTGGCACTAAATCCCATACATCATTTCTTTGAAACTGATTGAGCTCATCTTGCATAGCTACAATCCATCCATCGTCAGTAAGTGCTTCATCAACATTCTTTGGTTCTATCATTGAGATTAGTCCCAGAAGTGAATCAAGTTGTTGATAGTATGATCTTGTCTTTCTTGGACTTTCTTTGTTTCCAAGAATTAGATCTTCTGGATGTGATGATCTATATTTGAACTTCCTTCTTGGAGCTTCATCAACATCAGCACTTGGTTGAGTGTCTTCTTCTGAAGTGTCATCATGTTCTTGTGATGCTTCTAATTGAGATGCTTCTTCAGCATCTTCTTCCAATACAGCTTCTGAAGCTTCAACAGCTTCTGATGCTTTTTCAGGTTCTGAATCGATGTATTGGTATGGAACACCTGCATAACTATTATCTTGCTCTGACATTTTACTGTCAGGCTCTTTATCATCAAATCTAACATGTATAGATTCTTCCACTGTGTTAGTTTCAGAATTATACACTCTGTATGCCTTTGAGCGTTCAGAGTAACCTATAAAGATTCCCTTACAAGCTTTGGCATCAAATTTTCTTTTGTAGGCCTTGTTGTTTAGAATGTAACAGGTACATCCAAACTGATGAAAATAAGAGATGTTGGGCTTTCTTCCTTTGAAGAGTTCATATGTTGTTAGATTCAATAGAGGTCTAATATAGATCCTATTTTGAATATAACAAGCTGTGTTTACAGCTTCTGCCCAGAAGTGCTTAGCAAGTTTTGTCTCATGCATCATGGTTCTTGCCATTTCTTGTAAAGACCTGTTCTTTCTCTCTACAACACCATTTTGTTGTGGTGTTCTAGGAGCAGAGAACTCATGGACAATGCCATGATCTTCACAAAAAGTTGCAAATGGTTCGTTTTCAAATTCACCACCATGATCACTTCTTACCTTTAAGATTTTGAGACCTTTCTCATTTTGCACTTGAGTGCAGAAGATGCTGAACACATCATATGCATCATCTTTCACTCTTAGAAACTTTACCCAAGTCCATCTACTGTAATCATCAACAATGACTAATCCATATTTCTTCCCATTGATTGAGGCAGTACTTACTGGACCAAACAAATCAATGTGAAGTAGTTCTAAAGGTCTTGAGGTAGAGACAATGTTTTTAGGTTTAAAAGAAGTTTTTGAAATTTTGCCAATCTGACAAGGACCACACAGAGCATCTGAATGATATTTAAGATTTGGCAGGCCTTTAACCAACTTTAGTTTGCTAAGCTTAGAGATTAATCTCCAGTTAGCATGACCTAAGCGTTGGTGCCAGACCCACTTTTCATCATTCAGAGATAGAAGACAAACTATTTTCTGCTCAGTGAGTTCTGACAGATTCACCTTATAAACATTACCTCTTCTTAATCCTCTAAACAATATGGACTTGTCAGAGTCATTGATTACTGTACATGCCTCTTTATCAAATTTAACAATAAATCCGCTATCACAAAATTGACTAATGCTAAGCAGATTATATTTGAGGCCATCAACTAACCAAACATTTTTAATTGAAAGAGAAGAGTTACCAACTATACCTGTACCAATGATCTTCCCTTTTTGGTTTCCTCCAAACCCCACAGTACCTCCCTCTTTCAGAGTCAGGGTTTGGAACATATGCCTTTCTCCCGTCATATGTCGTGAGCAGCCACTGTCCAGGTACCAGCATTGCTGCTTTGGCCTTCTTGGTGTGCAAACCTGAAGCAAATATTATTTGAGATTTTGGTACCCATATCTTTATGGGTCCTTTTGTGTTAGTCTTTACAGGTCTAGGTGGTCTTTGTTTGAGAGACCTATCAGAGCCTCTAGAGTTAACCACCCTTGTTGAAAAGTTTTTGGGTTTAGTATAGCTCTTGAGCTTTGTTCTTGAATGTGTCAGAGTTTCTTTAGATTTAACATTAGCTTGAGGCTTAAAAATCTTAGGTTCTGAGGTTTTATCCTTCAGAGTCTTTGACTTTTGAGCCTCTGGCTTTGATGTTCTATTAGAAGCTGACTCATTTAGAACTTCTGATTGACTCTTTACAAAGACAACCTTAGGTTTTGATTTATCTATATTAGAGGATTTTGAAGATAATGGATTATCTTTAAAACGTGAGAATCCAAGACCTTCTCCTCTATTTCTACTTACATGATAAATCAAAGAGGCTATTTTACTTCTTTTCATTCCATTGATAAGGAATTCCTGAAGAGCAAATTCATGTTCTGGAGGAACCTTATCATCAAGAACATAATGAGTTTCCATAAATTCATTTCTTGATTTTAGAGACTCATTTTGTTCAATTATTTCATTTGCCTTTTCGGTCAGGTTGTTATAGGCCTTTTTAAGGACCTTACACTCACCTGCCTTTTTGGTTAAAAGTTTTAAGGCATCTTTTAAGGAATCTATTAATTCAGAACGAGAAAGTTTAGCAAGTACCTCATCTTCATCTTCTGAATCTGAGTCAGCTTCGTGCTCAGAGTTCTCTTGGTCAGAAGCGGTTGCCATCAAGGCTAGGTTTGCTTCTTCTTCCCCATCAGAATCTGATTCCTGATCCAAATCATCCCAAGTGGCAAGGAACCCCTTTTTGAGCTTACTTTTGTATCTTTCATTGTTAGAGGTTCTCTTGGATGTTTTACTCAGGTTCTCTGGGCAGTCAGCAATGAAGTGTCCTGGTTTGTTGCACTTAAAGCATTTGTTTTGTTCTTCCTTCTTATCCTTAGAAGCACCAACCTTCTTGGAAGAACCTCCAAACTTACCAGCATACTTCTTGCTTCTCTTAGCCCATTGCGATACTCTTGCAGCCATTAGAACCATTTCTTCTTCTTCATCAGAGTCCATCTCGTGACCTTCTTCAGAAGCTTCTTCATCAGATACTATAACCTTCGCCTTCAGAGCCTTCGAGGAACTCTTGGTGCTCAGTGCTATCCCTTTTAGCTTCTTAGTCGATTCATCAGTCATGAGTTCCATCTCATGACTCTTTAGAGAACTAACCAAGCTTTCAAGAGACACAGTATCTAAATCCTTAGATTCCTGAAACGCTGTCACTTTTGGTCTCCACTTTGGCGGCAAGCTTCTGAGTACTTTCCTTACATGATCAGCCTCAGTATAGCTCTTATCTAAAACTTGAAGTCCAGAAACAAGAATTTGAAACCTAGAGAACATTGTCTCAATGTCCTCTCCGTCCTTCATTTTAAATAATTCATACTGATGTACTAACAAGTTGGCCTTAGCCTCCTTAACTTGTTTATTTCCTTCATACTTGGATTTAAGAGAATCCCAGATAGACTTAGCCGTTCTCTTATCTCCAATTTTCAAGTACTCATCATGAGAGATGGCATTTGTCATCATCCCTTTTACACTGTGGTGCTTCTTATACTCCAGCTTTTGAGTAGGTGTAAAAGCCTTTCTGTCTTTAGAGCTAACTGTTCCTTCCAAATCCATATTTTCAAAATTGACTCCATCTTCTACCAAGTCCCACAGATCACAATCAATCCCCATGATGTGACTGTACATCTTGGTTTTCCAGAATGGATAACCAGTCTCAGTTCCATTGAAAAAGGGAACTTTGTCAGAAGACCTTCTGTCTTTAGAATTGGAATCATAGTCATAGTTCACATTGTTTTTGTTGTTGTTGTTGCTATTGTTTCCTTTCTCAGCAGACATGTTTTTCCTTCCTGAATCTTAACTGTTTCACTGATAGGTGAGAGTTAGGCAACAACCCAGCTCCTGATACCAATTGAAGGTGGAAAAACACAAGAAGGGGGGGTTGAATTGTGTTTTGAGAATTAAAACCTTTTCGAAATAAAACTAAGTTTGCAGCGGATATAAACACAAAATAAAGAGAGGGTGCTGAGAGAGAGAAAGAAAGACACAGAATTTATCCTGGTTCCCCCCACAAATCGAGAGTACTCCAGTCCCCTTGTTACTAACAAGAGATTTTCACTATAATCTACTTAAGATTACAAATTGCTCAAGCACACTTGCAAGAGACTTCTCAGGTGCTCAAGTTTTACTAAACAAGAGACTTCTCAAATGCTCAAGTTAAACTTAACAAGAGACTTCTCAAACAAACTTAAGAATAAGAATGAATGTTAAGGAACACTTGATATACTATCAGAGGTGTTTACAAAATACAACTCAAATTGTTCTAAGACTTAGAATGACAGATTTAAATTATGGTGTCAGAATGCTTCTTAGTCTTTGAACGTAGTAATAGAACAGTGTTAATAGAACGGTCGTTAGAACAGTAGTAAGAACGGTAGTCATTTCTTCCATTTGAGTCTTCTATTTATACTTGGAGGAAGATGATGACCGTTGCAGAGAGAGAGGTGCCAGCTGGAATTTATTCGTACAATTGTGATGGCTGTAGTTACCTTCTTTGGTAAAGATATCCAATTCCACTACCTTGCTATTTGAATTATCACTCATCCATTTTGAGTAATAATAGTACAATAGTACGATTCTCAATTGCGCTCCACATATGGATAAGGTTAACGTTGTACCAACGAATATTCCTTCCTGTGGACGTGACAGATCCTTGAAGTAGATTGTTCTTCAATCATTGGTTCTGAATATGTCAGTTCTTGAGTGACGTAAATTCCTTTTGCTTCAGATGCTATTGTCATTGCTTCTTGAGGCCCTTTTTGCTTCTGAGTCCGTCAGAGCCTTGTTTTTGTCCTCAGAGGCACTTTCTTCAACATACAAAATTTAAGCTTCTGATGAACAGTGATGTGCTTTCAGAGCTTGTTTTGACTGGCTTCTCTGCTATTATTCATAGTGCTTCTGAATGAATTTTAACTTGTAATTCTGCACACTAGAATAATCATTAGTATTTCCAATTGTAATTTTAATACTTTGTTATCATCAAAACTATTTAAATCATTAGAGGTTCATGTCAGACCCACTTTGTTCCAACAGCTTCCGCATCCAAACTGGTTGTGTACGGGTTTCAGGAGTGCTGTCAACGACTGTGACCTCACGGATATCCAACTTAATGGATACCCATTTACTTGGTGTAAAAGCAGTGGAACTGACAGATTGATTGAGGAGAGGCTTGATAGAGCGTTGGCATCGTCAGATTGGTTAGCAAAATTTCCTAATGCTACCCTAAGGAATATATTATCTTCACACTCTGATCATAGTCCCATTTTATTGCATTGCTCCCCGGTGACTAAACAATATTATCATCATGATTTTAAATTTGAGAACGGTTGGTTGATGGAGGAGGATGTTGGAGAGATTGTCCAAGAAGGGTGGAACGATGGGCTTGGTCTAGAGCTAACACATAGACTGACTCATTGTGCTGACAAACTTCAGAGATGGGGAAAGAGGAATAAGAAGAGATTCAAAGAGGATATTCTGGAATATGAAGCAGAGATGGAGAGGCTTCGGGATAATCGTGATTCAGCCAGTATGGCCCGGTTCCAGGAAGTTACTCATCAACACGCCAAACTACTTATTCAAGAGGAGGCTTTTTGGAAGCAACGGGCAAAAATGCATTGGTTAAAAGAGGGTGACCTTAATACAAAATTTTTTCACATGTCAGCTACCGCCCGGTCAAAGTTCAAAAGGATTGAGAAACTAAATAATGAGGTGGGTGAGGTAGTTACAGGATAGCAGCATCTCCATGAAGTGGCTAAAAAATATTTCCAGGATCTTTTTACACCGAAAGGAGGGGTCCTTAATCCAGTTCTTTCTCTCATCTCTCCTAGAGTTACCGCTGAAGATAATATCAGTCTAGAAGCTCCCATTACTAAGGAGGAGGTCCGTGTTGCTTTGTTCCAAATGCACCCTGATAAGTCCCCGGGCCCTGACGGTTTTAATCCGGCTTTCTATCAGAATTTTTGGGAGTTGTGTGGAGATGAAGTGTTTGCGGCGGTAAAAGAATGGCTAGGGAGGGGTTACTTTCCTTCGTCGCTGAATGAGACAAATATTTGCCTTATTCCGAAGTGTGACAACCCGAACTCTATGAAGGATTTTCGACCGATATCACTTTGTAATGTTCTCTATAAAGTGGTGTCAAAACTTCTGGCGAATAGACTGAAAGTAGTGTTGGGTAAATATATTTCAGAGGAGCAGTCAGCATTTGTTGAAGGGAGGTCTATTATTGATAATGCCCTTATTGCCATTGAGATCATTCACTGCTTGAAAAGACGTACTAGAGGAGGTAAAGGGGAGCTGGCCCTTAAAATTGATTTTAGTAAAGCATATGATAAGGTCGAGTGGAGCTATTTGAAAGGGGTTCTTGGTAGGATGGGTTTTTCAGATACCTGGATAAATTGGATGATGTTGTGTGTAAGCTCTGTAAACTATTCGGCATTAGTGAACTTTGAAAAAGTAGGCCCTATTCACCCTGGTAGAGGTCTTAGGCAAGGAGACCCACTGTCTCCTTACCTGTTCATCCTTGTTACTGAAGGCCTTACTGCTCTTATTCATAAAGCGGTAGCTTGTGGAGATATACATGGCGTCAAAATTTGTAGAGGGGCACCTATTGTGTCTCATCTACTATTTGCAGATGATTGTTTTCTTTTTTGCAGGTCCAATATCTCGGAGACAACTAAGCTTATGGAGATCCTTAAGACTTATGAGTTGGCTTCAGGACAGGAAATTAATTTGTCAAAGTCGGAAGTTTTCTTTAGCCGGAACATCAGTAGAGCTGGCCAGGAGGATCTTTCCAACATTATGGGAGTCAAGCATGTGTTGGGTACCGGTACATACCTTGGGCTACCATCTATGGTGGGAAGGAGTAGAAAGGAGACTTTTGCATACATCAAGGACCGCATATGGAAGAGAATTAACGGTTGGAGGAGTAGACCTTTATCCCGAGCTGGTAAGGAAGTTATGATTAAGTCTGTTCTTCAAGCTATTCCGGCCTATATTATGAATATCTATCTTTTACCAGACACTTTAACTAATGATATAGAGCGGATGATAAATGCTTTTTGGTGGGGTGGAGGTAGTGACAATAGAGGGATACGATGGCTTGCTTGGGATAAATTAGCATGTCCGAAGGAGGAAGGTGGGTTGGGTTTCCGAGATTTCCACAACTTCAATATGGCAATGGTGGCAAAGCAAGGTTGGAATTTCATGCACCATCCGACTTCTTTGGTTGCAAGACTCTACAAAGCTAGGTATTTTCCCAAAACATCCTTTCTTGATTCTAATATTGGTAATAATCCTAGTTTTGCTTGGAGGAGTATATGGCGAGCTAGACAAGTGTTGCTACTTGGGTGTAGATGGCAAATTGGGAATGGGAGTAAAATAAGTGTGATGAATGAGCCTTGGTTGAGAGAGAATCAAAGGAGTTTTATATATGGTCCCCAAACCCAAAATGTTTATTCTCTTAAAGTTCAACATCTTTTACTTCTGAATGTTAAGCGGTGGGACGAGGATAAAATTTATTCCATTTTTTCTAGAGAGGTGGCTCGGGAAATTCTTGCGGTTCCGTTATTAGATTTAGTAAGGGAGGACAAGTTGATATGGAGTGAGGAGAATAATGGGGTGTACTCGGTTAGGACGGGATATTGGAAACTTATGAAAGACAAAAATAAATGTTATGGGCCGAGAGAAGTAGGGGGTTGGAGTTGTCTTTGGAAGATTCATGCCCCGCCGAAAATAAAACACTTGCTTTGGAGAATTTGTAGAGAGTGTTTACCGACACGCTCCCGGTTGAGAAGCCGTTATGTTCAATGTCCGGAGGAGTGCCCCTTGTGTTCATCCTATGTTGAAGAGGATTTCCATGTTTTTGTGTCTTGTGATGGAGTTAGGGAGGCCTGGCATGTCATGGAGTTATCCAATTTTATTCAATCACGGCTGCAAACTAATAATAACATGCGAGATTTTATTTTTGATATTTGCAGGCATGGTTCTGACTTAGAGGCTAGTAGAGCAGCTGTTCTCTTATGGTTCATTTGGAATAATCGCAATAATACTGTTTGGAACGACAGCAGCTTAAGTCCTCAGCAACTTGGCGTGCAAGCATTAGTGTATTGGCAACAATGGGCAGCGATCAATGGCTTGCTTCATGAGCAGCAGCAGGCCGTGGTTCAGGACAGTGCAGCAAACAGCAATACACAGTGGATTCAGCCCCCTTTTGGCTTCTTGAAGTGTAATGTCGACGCGAGTTTTTATACCACAGCAGGTGCTACAGGTTGTGGTTGGGTTTTACGCGACTGCCGTGGTCAATTTCAGCTAGCAGGTTCTAACATTATGATGGCATCACTTAGTGTCTTGGAAGGGGAAGCAATGGCCCTTATTGAAGCTATGGAAGAGGTGATACATAGAGGCCTTTCCTTTGTCATCTTTGAAAGTGACTCTAAGCTTGTAGTGGATGCTATCTCTTCTCGTCAAGGCGGCGTCTCGGTTTTTAGTATTTTAATTTCCCATATTCAAGCTTTACTTCGGTTTAATAATTACTTTGAGGTTAAGTATGTAAAGCGACAAGCGAACAAAGTTGCTCACTCCTTAGCTAGAGCGGCTTTTTCTATGTCTCGTCGTTGTGTTTTTGATTCGGTTCCTCCGTGTATTGACTCTTTTTTACGTAATGAAATATGTTAAGTTTGCTTCTGTCAAAAAAAAAAAATGTCGATAATTATTTGGTTTGAAATATTATCTGTAATTAATGTGGTTAGTAAGCTCTTACAGTCAAGGGATATGATTATTGATGTTGCTTTGGAAAAAATAACAGGGTTGATTTCATTTTTAAGGAATATAGAGAAATTTATTTTAAAAATTCCATGAATTATGCTACATAAATTGATATTGATCGAATTAAATATCGACCCAGTATTTCCTCAAAGGCATATAATTCAAAGAAAAAGACAGTTTGATGAGAATTTGAATACTTTAGTAGTTGTGCTATCCGAAAACAAATCTTTTAGAGTTAATTATTTCTTTTACCTTGTTGATCAAGCTATTGAATCTCTTAATAAGAGATTTGAGCAATACCAACAATATGAAATTGTTTTTGATTTCTTGTTTACTTCTCAAAATTTACAATCATTGGACAATCCAACTTTAGAGTTTTGTTGTTGTCATTTTGAAGAGGCGTTGAAACATAACGAGCAATGTGATATTGATGGGAAAGAGTTATGTATGGAGTTAAGGTTACTAAGAGAGATGTTGCCTGTCTGGAAAAATTGGTCCTATTGATATATTAAGGTTTTTTGAAGGCATGAATATTCTTTTCCTAATACAACTATTGCATATGGAGTTTTATCGACTATTCTTGTGAGACTCTGCAGAAAGAAATTTTTTAAAATTGAAGTTGTTGAAGTCGTACTTGCGGTCTATCATGTTACAAGAAAGACTTAATGAGTTAGCAATGATAGCAATTGAGATTGACTTGTTGAAGAATATAAAATATGAAAATTGGTTGATGATTTTGCTTCAAAAAATGCTAGAAGGGAGACTTTTTTAAGTAGCTAGAACTCTAAAAGGGGCAAAATCATATATTATAAGTATTTCTAAAAAAACTTATAAATAGTAATTTATTGTTTGTTTGTGAATCATTCAGTTTTTAGGGGAGGGAACCTTTAATAATTCGAAATTTGACCAAAAGATAAACAAAATACAGTTAAGAATATTGAACGGATTTTTCAATATGTTTTGTCATTTCTACGATCTAAATTAAAAAATTATTGTCAGAAACAAAAGTTAAAAAAGTTGTTCATGTCAAAGTTGGTTTGATTGCAAAAGGTTAAAAGTTAAGTGAAATACAAAGATAGAGAGGAAATATCAAATTTGAAAATATTTTATTTTTATATTGTGTAGTGTATGCTTGTGGGTTGTGTGAAGAAGTGAGAAATTAAAAATAAATTAATGCACTTGAAAATTAAGCTTATCAAACTTCCCGCACTTCAATTTTTCAATTTTGAATAAAACAAAACTTTTTTTACTAATATTAAATTGTTAATAGCAATCAGACATTGAGTTAAAAAAAAAAAAAAAACTAGGCAATTTCTCATCTATCATCTTTTTGGTAAACTGCACATTTGTAATAATACTTTTTTATTTTTCTTTTGTTTTCACCCTCTAGTTCCTAGGAGAAGGGGGTTCTAATAATCCAGAGTTCAGGGCGAGTTCTAGCATCAAATGGTTTCAGTTCCCTCCCAAATGCAGCGTCAATTCATTTGTAATAATATTATTATGCTATTAGTATGATAATTGTTTAAACAAATATTGAAAGTGTAGGGTCAACTGACCCCAATTACATTAACCTAAATTCATCCCTATGTAGTTGGGAACAATGTGTTAGTCAATTGTGTTCATATAAAATCATTATTCAAAAGATTGACATTTGAAAAATGATATCTTGAACAAAAGTGTGGCACTACAATAAAACTAAGTAAAAATTGCACTCTTTTATTGGTATTGATACATAATTTGAATCAATCAATATAAACTAATTCAATATAATATATCATTTTAAATATGCCATCATTTTGATAAAATTCAAAATTTGACCAACAATGTCTATTCAATCTTAAAATTTTGATGTTTTAAGTCAATTAAAATTTCCAAACTTAAAATTTTTGTACCAAAAAAAAACTTATAATTTTGATGTTTTGAGATGTAGTTTGGAAAGTGAATGGTTATAGTTGAAATGAGAATCTATTAATTAATTAACATTGTTGCTTTAATTTTTTACTAATAAGTGCTTCAGTTATTTGTTTCAGGATGTGACACTACAAGAAATATCATTTTTGGCAGCGACAAATGTCGTTGTCAAAAACGCAAAGTTGCTGTAAAAAGTGTTTTTCGCAGCGAAAAAATTGTTGCTGCATGTCGCTGGCATAAGTGTCGTTGCGAAAAGTTTTGCAAGGACAATTAATGTCGCTGCCATATCTAGTGTTTTGCAGCAACAATTAAAGTCACTGACATAACTAATGTTTTTAGCAACAATTAATGTTGCTGGCATAACTAGTGTTATTTGGCAACAACAATTATTGTCGCTGACACAACTAGTGTTTTTTTACAACAAAAATTATTTTCGCTGATATAGTTGGTGTTTTTTGCAACAACAATTATTGTCGCAGGCAAAAAATGTATTTTTCGCAAAGAAAAAGTTATTTTTGTGAATGATATAAATTATTGTTATATCTTTTATATCTCGACAACAAAATTGTTCTAATAAATAAGGCTTTCAAACTATAAATGTAATTATATATTTTAGTTATTTTTTATAAAAATTTAGTATCAATCACTTAATTTAAACTGTCATAATTTAAATTATTTAACTAAGTTTTGTTTCTTCTTATCTTATTCTTTCTATTTTGCATATATCATTTTCAACAAACTATAAATATTTCAATTAAAGTATCTACAAACAATATAATTAAAGGATAAAATTTATATTACCCTAAATACAATTGTCTTGTTCTCCTATAAAAAAGTGATATGTGTTATTTATTCAACTCAAAGTTTAATAACCGCTTGTAACTCCGTTAAACTATCCATTCGGTGAACAATAAAAATCTTTTTTCTTCCTTTTGTGATCCATTGTATAATACTACAACCTTTGAACAATTGGAATATTTCTCACTTGTTTAGTGAATCAAATGCATTCTTTTAGATTTGCCTTCCTTCTACAATTTTACCTCATTCTCTCACTCTGCTGCACAACAAGAATTGTTATATAATTAAAACCTTGACTATTAGACATTAAAGAAAGAAAAATAATAATAAATTGACTATATAAAAAAATTGAGGATTGAGAGATAACAAGTGGAAGAGATTATGGATAAAGTTTGTGAAAATCTCCAACAAAATTAAACCTACAAAGAAACATTGACCTAAGAAGAAACATGACGATCTTGAATCAATCCTCTAGCTATTGAACTTGAAGCAAAAGAGATCTGAAAAATATTAAAAAATTTAAATTTACTTATGCAATGAAAGTAGACAATGAAACTAGCAAACCTGAAAGTAGTTTGTCAATGTATTGGTTTGAATCTCAATGTCTCTTTAACTAATAAATCGTGTGTGGTTACTATGAATGTTAATTTGACTTAAATATCTTTAACTAAGTTTTGTTTTTTCTTATCTTTTTATTTCTTTTTTGCATATATCTCTCAACAAACTATAAATAATTCAATTAAAGTATATCTGCTAACAATTTATTAAACGGAACTACCGTAAAAAAAACTTAATTTGTCCTTATCAAGTATAATAATATATGTAAAAATAGAAATAAAAAAACGATAATAATTTTATGTTAAGGCTTTGTTTGGATTGATGGAATATAATGGAATGGAGCAGAACGAAATGGAATAAAATAATGTTCCATTGTTTGGATTTGAAAAATAATAATGGAATGGAGCAGAGCGGAATGGAATAGGATGGAATGGATTTAATATCATACAACTACTTATCTTCAATTTTGTTCATCTCTTTTTTAAAATATCCAAACAATGGAACGGAATATTTATTCCATTCCGCTCCATCCTATTCCACTTCACTCTATTCCTCTCCGCTCCATTCCATCAATCCAAACGGAGCCTAAAAGAAATTTACGCATAAAAATAGGAACGGAAACCATGATAAAAGATCAAGGCCGGTTTAGGCCTCAGAATTATTTTTTTTTTAAAACCAAATTATTTTTCGTATGTTTTAAAATTAATTTTTTTAAAACCAAATTATTTTTCTTATGGGTTTTTGCTTTCTTATTTTAACCATTTATATTTATTGTGGAGAACTATACTTTTATATTGTATTCTACCTTGTTTAAAAAATATATTGTACTCTACTTGTTGTAGATTTTTTTTAACTTAAATAAAAAAAGATCATCTACGCTTGTACAAAAAAAAATATCTACTTCAAAAAAAAAAGATCATCTATGCCTGTACTAAAACAAAAAATAAAAAAAAAGATCATCTACACTATTACACAATTTCTTTTCTATTCCTATTTTTTTATCAATTATTTTCTATTATTATGTTTACTTATCTAAAAATAATATAATTTCTTTTAATAAATGAAGATATTCAATAGCTTTTTACTCAAAATTTTATTTATTTATTTTTGTAATATCAATTTTTTATTTTATTTTTAAAAAAATAGAAAACCTTATTTTAATATTTGCTTTAGGCCACACAATGTGTTGGGCGGACCCTGCAGAAAATACAAATAAAAAACATTAATTGTTTAGTTTCTCAACGACTTTACAAGGTTGTTGCAAAATAAATTATACTATTAGCGGCAATAATCTACTAAAAATATATAGAAGGAACAATTATTAAAAAATCTAATTTGTCCTCGAAAGAATACGATAATATTGCAAATCTTCTACCCTTAATTGTAATTTTAGCTCAAAAGATATAAAAAAAATACAAAACATAAAAATAGAAAGAAAAAAAATTAAGTTAAGAGAAATCTACGCATAAAAATAGGAACAAAAACCATGATAAAATATACGCATAAAAAAAATTAATTGAGTGATTTCCCAGCGACTTTACAAAGTTGTTGTAAAAAAACTAAACTATTAGCAGCTGTAACACCCAAACCCGTCTTTAATAAAATACTATCTTAACAAAATACTTTTTAAAATACTCAGTGGAAAATAAAAGTTGGGTTTATAAAATGAATGGTTCGAGTATTACATCGTACACATAAAAGCTTACCAACAACTTAATTAGTAAAACAGTTATTGTACAAAATAAGTTTATAAGAAAAATACATCTTCAAATACATTGGAAATAAGAAACAAGACTCTAAATATACATTATAGAAATGATCCCATCCCCGTGTCACATCAGAGCGGAGCTTCACCGACAACTCGGTCACAAACATAACCGGAGAACCTGAACCCCCAAAGGTTCAGCACATACACAATACGGAGGGTTAGATAATATAATCATAAAAGAAACTAAGTATAAGAACACACTTAATACTTAGGACATAGCATGGTCATGTCTAACAACTCATTCCATAAACAAATATCAATTTCATGTCATTCATATTTCATAATCATAAGTACAATGCATCATAGTAATATCACATTCTCAATCAATTGACAAGTATGCACATCATCATCAATTATCAATCATTATTACACACCTCATACTACGCTCAATCATGTTAATAAGGATTATTAATCAATTCCAAGTATCAAGTATCACATTATTCAACCATTCACGATCATAATGGAAACAATGACAATTACCAAATACCAATTAGAGTGCACAATTACCCTAATGCCAACTAATGTCACAAATCTCATGTCATGTCACCCTAAACATGGCTACATGCATGTGGTACCAAATTCTCCGTTACCATTCGGATAAACTTATACCCGATTCTCCGTTACCATTTGGATATCATTTATCCATTTCTCCGTTACCACAAATATGCATGCATGAATGTATATAATCAAACATATGATGAACTTCTCCAATCTCACATCATTACCACAATAATAGGATAATATAATCCATATTCTTCCTCACATTTCTCATTACAATTCATCATCATAGTTTATCATGATCATACATTCAATTGCATAACATATATTAATAATCAATTCAATACTAAATCATTATCAACTAACCACACATTGCAATTTTTCACATAACCTAACTATCCAATCATAATCTTCAAAAACTAACATCAAAAATGGATTCTACACGAAAAATTAGTAAAAATGGGTTCCGGGTGCATAAACCGTCAAAAAGTCAACGAAAAGTCAACAGTCAACGCTGTTGACCAGACCTGCGCCACTGCGCAGGAGGCCGAGAGGGCTGCGCCACTGCGCAGGGACCTGATGGAAAAATCAATTTTACGCGTTTTGAACCAAAAATCACTTTTCTTCACCCAAAATCACTTATTTGAATCTAATAATATTTATAAACAGTTACCAAGCATGTTTATGGATAAAATCACTTATTTGAACACTCAAAATCACTTATCATAATTCAAATTTGAGAACCTATACCCATTTTAACAAAAAACTCATTTATCACATAATCAACCAAAATCAAAGTTCAAGTAATCAACTTTATCATGGATTTTACACAACAATCATTAATAGAAGCATATTATACTTAAATCATTATCAAGCTTCAATTATCTTTAAACACATTCCCAAAACCCTTTTCTTACCAAAACCCAAAAAGAGTGAAGAGAGTTTGGGTGTGGAGTCATAGACAAACTCCCCTCTCTTTGATCACTTAAAGCTATATTATCTAAGCCTCTTACCTTGGATTAGTTGGATTCTCTAGTCCTCCTTCTTCAATTCTATCTATGACTTTCCTTATCTTTCTCTTTTCCTTTCTCTAAGCTTCATTCTCTTCTTTCTTTCTCAAACCTTTTTTCTCTTCTCTCTACCTCTCATTCTCTCAACCTCTCTTTCTCTCAATTTTATGACAAACAACAACATCACTACCTCTCATAAAATCACCATTTATATAACCCACTTCTTACGTTTTGTTAAATTCCCACTCTACCCTTAATTACACTACAAATCCCACTCACAATCTCAACTTTACTATTACCACAAATTCTTGTACTATTTACACCATTGCCACTACTTCCTCTCCAAGATACTCTATCCTTCAAGATAATAACCAAAGTGCCACTTTTATCTCTACATAAGCCACTAACTCACTAAATTACTATATTACCCTTAATTCTACCACAAACTCTTATTCATTCTAACTAAGCCCAATACTCATAAAAGCCCATTATTAACAAGCATAAATGTAACAACTAATTAATACATATAAAACATACCAATTATCATACACAATTAATTAAATAACATCAATTAATCAAATATAATAAAATATAAGATTTGGGGTGTTACAACTCTACCCCCCTTAAAGAATTTTCGTCCTCGAAAATTTCACGCAAAAGTTACAACTTCCAAGTTCAAGAATCATAGATCAATCAAGGCTAAACTATACATTTGGTCCCTTATGTTTATTTTAGGTTTCAATTTGGTCCCTTACGTTTAAAAAGTTTCATTTTGGTCCCTTCCGTTTATTTTAGGTTTCAATTTGGTCCCTTCCATCAGTTTTTGCTTATGTGGCAGACGGTTTGCACACGTGGATTGACACATGGACACCTGGACACGTTGACACGTGTCCAATTGAAATAGTGGAACAGTGGAATCTGACGGAAGGGACCAACTAATGCAAACGTTGATAACGTAAGGGACCAAATTGAAACTTTTTAAACGTAAGGGACCAAATTGAAACCTAAAATAAACATAAGGGACCAAATATGTAGTTTAACCATCAATCAATAATAATCAACGGTTATAGCTATACCAAATAAATGTAATATTCATCACCAATTGCGTACAATACAAAAATGGACAAGACCTAATCATGACACTACCTCATATTGTTACAAATTATATACACAGAATGATATGATATGATATCAACAAAATAACATGCCTCACACTCCAAGTCATGGCTTCAACATAACTTAAAACTAAGATTAACTCCACAAAATACAAACTCAAATGCCATTGATGCGCACATAAGAAAGTCATACAAAATTACGAAACTAGCATAACCCTAAACATATCATGGAGTACCAAATAACTCAATCTCACAAAAATCATTTATAATCATCACATATACACATTCATCGCAAAATTTCATGTTCACAAAACACGGTCAATACATTCTATAAAAATCATTTTTTCTCATCTCTTAGCAAACTCTAGACGCTACCAAAGTTTGACAAGATTAGTATCATCCAATCAACACAATCATGTCTATCCATTAACAAGAGATCAAGGACGGCCAGTTCCTTAATTTGTTAATAAATGGACAACAATCATGATGGTGGTTCAAACCATCCTTACCAAGCTATGATAGTGTTTTCTTAAGCACGAAAAAACATAAGCATTTATGAGTAAGAAAACATAATATTGAGGTAGCATAACTGAATAAATATGTAAAACATTTACACATGAGCATACAAAAGCATATCACATCGTCTCGCATAAACATTTAATTAGCATACATTATCTCTAAACTCAAAAGTTAAGAATCAACTTAAAACAAGAAAATAGATATTCCACAACAATAAATCTTAAGAATTCAACCATTCTTACCAAACAAAGACACTCTCACTAAAACATCGCATTTAAATCATGTAATGACTAATAAGAGAAACAATTATGGAGACATAGATCACTCACACATAGATTCATACATTTCAAAATTCATCAAAAGAGGATATCACAATTTGACAAATCCGCAAAGTCATGAAAACATCTTTATGAAAATAGCACATTTGAAAGATTCATTCACAATGCACAATTCATATAGTTACTCACATAGGAATCATGGTAAAGGATATTCAAATAATCTACAATTAATCTATCATGTTGTATTCATCTAAAATTTCAATGATCGAAGAAAAATAACACATTACCAACATATGCATAAACTACACAAGGACACACAAATAAATACCTACATGAAATTTCTCATTCTTAAATCATCAATCTAAGAGTTTGGTCATGGTAAAAGAACAAACATTTCATAACATCGAATTCTAAGTAACTCAAGGATTCACATTCATATACATAAATCATGTAAGAAAACAATTAACTTAGCATGGTAATCAACCTAATCAAATAAGATCATCAAACTTCACATAACATTAAATTCATTCATTCTCAAAATTTCTCAAAGGAAAGAATGATACAATTAACAACTCCTTAAGAGACATTGCAACAATTTACGAATATAGTGCATATCATTACCCATCAAACATAAATCATTCTAAGCATACCTATCACTTAAATAATTTCAAAATACTTCAACAATGATTAACAATAAATATTTGTAAGACAAATCAAACGCACAAGTGTATATTCTATATTGCACAAGAGCATGACACAACATTTCACATAAGCATATCATACAAGATAAATAATTAACTTAACACGACACTCAATCATCTACACAAGATCATCAAGACATTTAAGGAATATACACGCCTTCTCTAAATCTTTGAAAGTTAAAATCACATCAAAACAATAAGGGTAAATATTCCATAGCAACAAATTCCAAAACTCAACAAATCATACTCACATAAGTATATTCATGCAAGAGAAATAATCTAGTTTAATCATATAAGGCAAAACATACGTCAAACATATCCTAGAATTCATTAATATTCTACTCTTTCCATTTTCATGAAAAACTAGTTTCATTCACTCAAAAGAAAATAATATAGATTTTCAACATCATTCACATCATAAGGAATAACTACTAGTTATAGAATCATCATATGTCATAAAGCATTGTGCACAATAATACACATAAGAGCATGTTCAAGATTAATATACATAAACCCCACTATAATAATTTAATTAAACTATAAACATACCCAAGTACTATTTGAATCTACATTGCATAAAAATAAATTTCATTACCCTATACAAGTTCAAATATCAAAACTATTACTATCTTTGCATCTAATCTACTCACGATAACATACAAGGAAAACAAATAGTCTCATATTCAAGCAACTAGAATAAAATATCATTTATCATTAATCAACGAGGATACAATCACATCATGTACTAATTTAAGCATATGAAGTTATAAACTAACATAGAAGCATAGTAATAAACATGAATTAACTTCCAAACATGAAGTAAAACTTATAGATGCTATATTTATTGCCAAATTAAAACACGAGTTCCAAGAATCAAGTAAAACAACATAGTAACGAGGAACTAACAATAAAATTCATGAAATCAACCTCACACATAATCAATAAGTTATTCGAATACATAGAATTCACCAATACATGTTCATCTTAATAGATCACAATCTTTTAATGAATATTCACCAATAATCGTCATGTTAAAGCATTCAAGTAATTTGACTATTGCATTCATATTCATAATGTAACATCCCAAATTTTATTTAAACAAAGAGAATTAAATAAGATGCAATTATTGGAAATTAAGGGAGTTACTTTCAATTAACCAAACCAAATGAACAATTACATTAGTGTTTTACGATGCCTCAAGAGAAAGCATTAAGCAAATAGAACTCTCCACTCACTCTCCCTCTTATTGAACCTCCCTCCATTACTTTTTCAACCCCCATTACCTTACAAATTACTTTATAAGCACATGCAAACTCTCAACACCACAATTTTCTTCATTACCTCTAAACCACTTTCAGCAAACACAATACTCCTCCCTCCCTCTCATTTGCGAAAACAGCAACAACAACTTATGGGCTAAGAGACCCATTCTTCCATGAAGGGAAAAACCATGTCAAACCTCTTGTTATCTCAACCATATCAATTTTGTAAAGAAGCATAAACCCCTTTTCTTCCACCGAACTCATCATCAATCTCTCACTTGAATCCAAGTTCTGAAATGGAGTATTGAGACCTAGGAATCTCAAAGCTTAAGAATTGAACCATGGGTAGGAAGGATTAAGGTATGCTATGATTCCTAATCTCCCTTTTTCCAAATTCAATTCAAAAACCCCATTTTCTCATCCTTGCTTTTCTGGTGTTGCATGTGTGTTTCTGACCGTCATGGTTGACTGTGAGGAGGTCTGAGAATGGAGGAATGGTGTGGGTGTTGCAGCAGCAAGCAGCAGAACCATGTTTCTGCTTTCTGTCACGCTCGCCTGGCGAGCAGAACCACTCGCCACAACGAGTGCAGCAGTAGATGCTGCATGTATTTCTTTCTGTTTGTGCTTAGTTCTAAACCTTTGGTAAGTTATTCCTAACCCTTCATTTCAACCTTTCCGATCCTCTTTGTCCCAGTTGAGCATTAACCCTTGTAAATCTCATTAATTCCATTCTTGGTGTGTTGCGAGTTGTTTGGATAATGGAAGCTTAATCAAGCAATTTTGGTGTGGGGGCTATGTAGCTGAGCTCTAAATCGGTGTTAAAGCTTCCGAGTTAATCTCAATACAGGTGGGTTCTTTAGGATAGTGTAGTTAGTTTCCCCCAAAATTATGAAATTGCATGTTAACTTAGGAATTTATGGAATTGTTGTGTGAGGGGAATTAACTCCAAAATTTCCCTCCATTCTGTTTTATATTATGCAAATTACATTACTGCACTGGTTTAATTGAGGATTGTAGGTGTTTATTATGAAAATTATGATTTTTGCAAAACCAGGGTATTTTCTGCATGAACTCGCCATAGCGAGTAGCTGGCGAGCATTAATGGCGAGCTGGGTTCTGGGCTGATGATACTCGCCATGGCGAGCTTTTGCTCGCCACAGCGAGTTGATTTAGGTCAGGACCTATAATCTCACCATGGCGAGCTGGTGACTCGCCATAGCGAGCTTGTACAGAATTGACCTACATTTTCATTTTTCTAACATAGTCTCATACACTCGTTTTATATCCTCATCAGAGTCAGATAGTTTGCAGTAATATAATTAATATAATGTCGAACAGAATGTTAATCATAGATAATCGTTAGGGCATAACTTAGAATATAATTAGGTTTGTATGCTCCTCAGGTTTTGGGAAATTATGGTAGTAAGAACTAAATTAGTATCTGTAACATCACCCTTTAATTATTAAGAGTAATAAGAATTAGAGAGGCAATTGAGATAATTGTGCCAATTTATTTTGATTACAACACTAGAACAAGTTAACTTAATTTAACCAATGAAAGAAATACAATGAGACAATGAGACCCACATCCATTATATAACACAAATCCAATGACCAAACCATTCATCTGACTCATTTACTGAATAGTTCAGTAATAACCAAACATTATCTCCCTCCTCCTCCCACCTCACGTTGAAGAACAAAAGCAACAATCCTTCCACCATTTCTTTCTTTAACCCAAAATCAAGTATATTAGATCTTCAAAGCATTCACAAAATGTTACTACTAAAAGTCAAGAATGAAAGTTTAACTTTCCCCTCTCTTCTCCAACTATCGTGAAACCCTCTCTGCCTCCAAATACCCATTTTTCATCTTCCACTTGAATTGGGATCTTGCATGTGCAGTCCTTCATGCAATTGAGCTTTTAGACATATCAATTAACTAAAGTGGTGAATTGGAAGTTCAAGGTAAGATTTAATTGATTAATTCCACTTCTTATTTCTTCCTCTCCATCGTGACTCTCCCTCTCAGCACTAAACCCCTTCTTTTTATCTCCGTTGATGCATGTGAGGAAGTACCACTTATGGGTGTTGGAGAAATCTAGTGAAGCTAAGAAATTAAGGAGAAATTGGAAGAAGATTTGTCAAACCCGTATTTGGATATACACCCTCACTAAATCAGTAAGTACTCTCTGCTCATAACTCTGATTGCGTTGATTCTTTTTGGAATAGCTTGCTATCGAAATTCCGGTCGTTTTGACATCAGTTTCCCTAATTTTGGTCCAGTATTAAGCTCTGTACGAATTTTTGAAGTTGGAGGTCAAAATCAGAATTCTGCAGAATATGTAATTGGACAGGTCTGTACTAAATCGAACACTACTCTCTCCCTGTAACTCTTATTGAACTGATTCTAGTTGTCATAGTTAGATACCTCAATTCCGGTCTTTTCGATATAGGTTTCGTAATTTTTGGCTCAGTAACGAGTTCCGGAAACCCATTTAAAGTTCAGGGTCTGATGCTGAATTTATGCAGAAAATCCTGTTACGGGTTTGGAGTTCATACGCTACGAATTCGGCATTTTGGCGAGTTTCGTAGGTATTACTGGTGCAGCTCAAGTGTCAATTACAGGTGGGTTCTTTAGGTTTCTTAACCATAGTATTATTTTAGCAAGCTTAGAAATCCCCAAATATGTATTGCATGCCAACATTAGGTATAGGAATTTTTAAATCATCATGTGAGAATAATTACTTCCCAAATTCTTCTCCTGGGTAATTAATTTTCTACTGTAAATAATGTTCATAACAAATTGCATTAGGATAGCAGGTGAAATTCTTTAAAAATGACGTTTTGCAGAATCAGGGGCCTGAACTGTCATACTCGCCATAGCGAGGGCTTACACGCCGTAGCGAGTGGTTGTGCTGAAAGACTGTTATAACTCGCTAGGCGAGTTCCTGACTCGCCGTGGCGAGTGTTACTGGGTAGTCAGCATGAAACTCGCCGTAGCAAGAGAGAGCTCGCCACAACGAGTGTATCATTTCAGAACCTTCAAATATTTTAAAACTATATATATTTCATTCATTGTATATTCAAATGCAACTTGATACTTATAAACATGTTTGTATTACTAAATTAATTATATAGTCGGTATATAATAAGTATATAAATATAACATGATCTAGGATTACCTTGAGCAGGATATATTGGTTAGAATTGTTTATACTCATTAAATTAAATGGTAATTATGCCATGATTAAAGAATTCCTCTGAATTCTGATAATTTTATTATGTGAGCCAACAGCGGAATCCGAACCTCAATATTCGGTATTATGCAGAGTCAGGCACCTGAGACCGGCTTGCCTCGGGTGACCTTTGAAGAGTAACTTGACAAGATAATAATTTTGTGTTACACTTTATTTTATTATTGATTAATCCATGTATATGTAAAACAGTTTGAACTTAGACTATTACACTATCTAGGTTCCCCCGGTGTAGTCACCATTAGGAGGGTAGTAGGACTCACTGAGGCTTAGTAGTCTCACCCCGCTCCAAATCAATTTTTTTAGGTAGACAGGTTCTCCGGAGCAAGGACCAGGATGAGACTGACAGTTGGAGCCGAGCTTGGATTGTCAGATCAGAAGATTATATTTTTCTTCCTTGCTTTTGTTATCTGTTTTGTACTTGTAGCTCTTTCCGCTGTATACTTAGGTTGGATTTATTCATCTGTATTCGTTCAAGTTGTAAACTATACTTTTATTCCGTTAATTTTAATGTACTCAGATCCATTTATTTATGTCTTGACTAAATATTCTAGATATTTTAGTTGGGGCGTTATAGTATCAGTCAATCATGAGCGATCTGTGATGTCGCGCTATGGACTTCCAATGGGATAATCTATTAGGATATGTTATTGTGAGCTGTATGTCGTGATCGGATCGATCGACGGACAAGGCGGGCCTCCGAGACATGCTCACCTCGGAGAATCCTTGCGGTTAAAATGAACAAGAGTTATTTTCTGTGTTACACCTTTAATTCTGTTCTTATGTTATCATGTTATATATGCTAGTATGTTACGACTGAATTTAGGAGCCCCGATGCAGTCACCATTAGGAGGGTAGTAGGACTCACCGAGGCTTAGTAGTCTCACCCCACTCCAAATCAATTCTTTTTAGGTAGACAGGTTAACTGGAGCAAGGACCAGGAGGGAGCTGATGATTGGAGCTAAGCTTGGATCATCGCATTAGACGATTTTAGTCTTCCCTTGTTTTAGTTATCTGTATATCTTGGAATTTTATTCTATTTCCGCTGTAGTGTATCATTTCACTATTTGATATTAAGAAATTCTAGTAACTCAATTGTTTAAACTCGTTAATTTTATGTACTCAGAACCATTTATTTATGTCTTGACTAAATATTCTAGATATTTTAGTTGGGGCGTTATAATTGGTATTAGAGCAGGTCGACTCAGTATCGGACCTAGCCATGAGTCATTCCAACTCTTCCTAAGTAATACATACCCTTTGGATCTGAACTGTTTGCGCTGAAATCATCGCGTGCTGAGCCTGATCAACTCATTATTATGTATGGTAGGCAGGGTATTATGGTTGAGAACTGAAGTGGACTCTGAAATTCCAGTGTTAAGAATCGTAGTGAAGATGCAAGCGAGGAGCAATTGTTGAAGGAAATTCTTATAAGAGAATACTAGGAACAGTGGCAAATGGTGCCACAGGAGTAAGTTGTGTATACAAGCAAGGAATGCAAGTGTATCATTATACTGAAGTAGGTAGAACACAACAGTATTCAACTGGCACTGTGTGTCAGGTAAACCTCCTAAACCTATAAGTAACCTTATCCTAGCGAGAGCCTAAATTCAGCCAAGTTTGTGGACTAATCAACACCCAAGAACAGTATGGCAGTAAACCAAAACTCATCCTAAATTCAAGTTAGTATATGACTGAGAGTTATGGGTGTTGTGCAAAGTATAAAGTTGGACGAACCACAAGATTATTCTTTTACACTCTGTCTAACTCTCTTAGCGAGTAGGTGCGCGCTGCAGCGAGCTTAGCAGGCTGCTGCTACTGCATATGCCATCTTTTTCTATGTTCAGTCATTTTAACCATGGTGAACAGTCTCAAGCCCTCCTTATGTATCTTATCATTCCACTTTTTGAGTTTTGGTGTAAGCAATCCTAAGCTACCTTGTGAGCATAAGAGTTGTTGAGAATTTACGTTTGGAGATAATATTAGGATTTGGATACAATAAGGAATTTGACGGAGTGTACCCTTTCTATTGGAAACCAACGAGTGTAGTGAAACTATTAGGAACTTAGCCGTAACTAATTTGACGATTAAAATCCTTTTAATCTGTAACCGTAGCCGAGAAAACACATTCCCATATTTCCTCAAGTCACCTTATTAGACTACCATTTAGTATGTCTTTAATCAAATTACTTCGACCTATCAATCCGTAGCAATATTTCTTTAGTACCACTAGGAACCTAGCCTCAATTAGCATAATGATTAGGGTTCTTTATTAGCTGTGCCGTACCTGAAAAGACCCTCAAGTAGCACCATTCCTTTGTTAATAAAGTTAGTAACTCAGCGTAGTGAACCTCTTAGACACCTCAGCAAAAACAATTCCAAGTCGAATTACTTAAGCTAGAGAAACCAAAATTAGAACACAACACTTTCCAAATTTTCTCCAGGTCACCGTATTAGAATACCCTCTAGAGTACTGTAATATCCCAACTTCTAAATTATCTAATTAATTTTAATTAGAGTTTGTCTATTAAAATTAGAACTATTTAGAGGTGGTTGATTAATTAAATCATGGGAATAAGTATATTATGTGTGAATTAGTAAATTCAATTAAATCTAAACCACACAATTAATACCTTGAATCTACTCTTGAGATTACTTAATACTAAGGGTTTAAAAATCTCCCTCCCTCTTGTGACTCACCTCATGACTCACTCTCATTTTCCTATCTAACCAACACCTCACTAGCTTACTCCACTAACCTCTCTTATCACATGCAATGAAGGAAAATCAGAAAATTCTGCTCCTCCACTCCTCCCTTGTTCCCACGCCAACAACAACAACAACATCAATTCAAATATTCATTTTCCAACACCCTCACATGCCATAAACTTCCAAACTCTTCAATTAACCCACAAAACTCAATAATCATGTGCTAGAACCAGCCATGGGAAGTCTGATTCTCTCATTCCCTAGCTCATTCACGAGCTCAACTTCACATAAGCATCCAACATCTTAAATTTCCACCAAAACCCTTTTCCAATCAAAATGCATGCATGAGTATCCAAGGCAAAACCAACTCTGTATCCATTCAAACTTTAACCATTATAAATACCCTCCTAAACTCTTAAACTAACCATCAAACAACTTTAGATCATAGAGCAAGATAAGGGTTCCAAATTCATCATTTTCTTTCATTTTTCAAACTTCACCAATTCTGTTCGTGGGTAGCTGGGGAGTTCAGTAGCAGTTAGGAAGCTCAACTCTAAGTCTAAAGCTTCAATTCCAGGTGGGTTCTTAGGATAGATAGTTAGTTTTCCCAAAATCATGAACTTTTGCATATTAACTTAAGAAATTAGGGAAATGTTGTGTGAGAGGAATTAACTCCCAAATTCCTCTCCATTCTGTCTTATATTATACATATTATGTAACTGCATAGCTTGGAATGAGGATTGTAGGTGTTAACTTTGATAAATATTGATTTTTCGCAAAACAGGGCATATTCTGTATGAACTCGCCACAACGTGTTGCTGGCGAGTATTCATGGCGAGCTGGGTTTTCTGGGCTGATGAAACTCGCTGTGGCGTGCTCTTGCGCGCTTAGCGAGTTGATTTAGGCCAGGACCTATAATCTCGCCGTGGCGTGTTGGTAACACGCGGTAGCGAGCTCATACAGAACATACCTATAAATTTCGCTCTAGCGAGTTATAACACGCTGAGCGATTTTGACAGGAACATACCTGAAATTTTCAACATTTTCTAAGAAACCTTAAGTACTCGTTTTATGTCCTCATCTGAGTTAGATATCTTGCAGTAGCGTAATTTATATAATGTTAAACAGAATGTTAATCGCAAATAATCTTTAGGGTATAACTTAGAGATTTATAGGTTTGTATGCTCCCTGGGATTGAGAATTAATGGTAGAATCAATTATACTAGTATCAGTCAATTCAAATGCGATTTGTGATGCCGCTTTATGGACTCCCATTGAGATAATCCATTAGGTTATGATTATGTGAGCTGCATGTCGTGACCGAATCGATTGTCGGATATGGCAGGCCTCTGAGACGTGCTCACCTCAGAGTGTCCTTGTGTTAAAATGAATAAGATATAATTCTGTGATAAACCTTTACTTATGCTTATATATTATGTTGTGTTATGCTATCATATTATGACTGATTAGGATTCCCCGGTGTAGTCACCTCTAGGAGGGTAGTAGAACTCACTGAGGCTTAGTAGTCTCACCCCATTCTATACAATTATTTTTCAGATAAGCAGGTTGGTTGAGGTATGCTCGTTATGGCGTGCTTGTGGTTGTGCTTGAAGACTGCATATTGTTTCTGAAGGTATGAAAAACACAAGAAGGGGGGGTTGAATTGTGTTTTGGGTAGTTTAAAAATTCTTCTAAGTTATGAAAAACTTATCAGAGTTTGCAGCGGTTTAGAAAAACAAAACACAATTGATCAGAACGTTGAAGATAGAGAGAAAGAGAGAAAGGTAGAGACAGAGATTTTATACTGGTTCCCCTCACAAACCGAGAGTACGTCCAGTCCTCTTGTACTACCAAGAGAGTTCACAATAATCACCAAAGATTACAAATGCTCAAGCACAATTGCAAGAGACTTCCAATGCTCAAGTAACAATTACAAGAGACTTCCTAATGCTCAAGCACGCAGGCAAGAGACTTCCAATAACAAATAACAAAAACAGAGTCTGAACAATTGATATGCAAATCAATGTTCAGTTACAAGTAAATACAACTTTTGATACAAGACTTAACTTAGATTCTTAATAAATGAATTCTAAGGTTCAACTAATGAATTAACAGAAGCTGAAACTGGAGTCTTGGATTTGAATATGAGTTCAAGTTGTATTTGAAGTTCTTAGTGTTTTAGGATGATTTTGACAGAATAACAGCTCTTTCAAATTGTTCAAGTGTCGTATCCTAAAACTTCAAACTTGCTCCAATTTATAGACGAAGGTGGAGCGTGTTTGATTTGAATTTGATGCGGTGAGATTGTGCCAGCTGTAGATAGTACAATTCTTAACCAAATCAGGTAACCTTGTATACGATCAATCTTGGGGATAACGTTTTAGCCAAATCAGGTAATGGGTTCGTACAATAGTACTAACGTCACTATCTTGTGGATAAGATTGATTCCATCAGCTTTTGGAATGTCAGAGGATGATGATGATTTCCAATTATTGTTGCAGAGAATGTTCTTCTGAAAAAACGGCTCTCACTGCACTTATCAGAGTCTGAGATATCTAGTCTTCAGAGTCTGATCTTTAGCTTCTGACGAGTCTAACTCGCATCTTCTGATGCTTAGAAAATCTGGTCAGAATTTACTTTAACATATCAGAGCTTCCAATGTGCTTCTAGTAAATTTAAAGAATTAACTTGTATATCTGCACACTTGGATTAAATAATTAGTATACCCTATTGTATACCTTTGTTATCATCAAAACTTAATTGGATCATGTCAGAACCTATTTTGTTCCAACAGTTTCGTGTTTTCTAGTCTCTTTATCTAATCGTTGTTTCTTTCAATAAATGTTCTGTTGTATTCCTTTCGCTTCCGTTGAACTTTGTAATCGTGTTGTACTTAGCATCTGCGTGTGCTTAATTTCTGAATTGTAATAATAATGACTCAGTACCAGTAATAATATTCTACGTTTTATTTTAGATATAGACGTAGGGTGTTATAAATACCTTCATCAGAGTTATTTCAACCAATCAATTCCTAGCTGTAATACCATCGTACTATTAAGAATCAAGCTTTAACTAGTATAATGATTAGGATGTCCTTTCGTAAACAGCACCAGACTTGGCCGTAAACCCAACCAATATTTAGAGACTAAGCATTGACTAAAGTAACAATTAGAAATCAATACGACCCTGTTAAGACAGTTGAGGAATCAATAAGCTTAACCTTGTCCTTCATCACAACTGAATTCTCATCTAGCAATACCGCTATCCGAATAAGTTCATTAAGGATCGTCAATTAAGCGTCCAAAATTAGCTACTCAGCACCTCAGACCAAATTAGCTACCTCTTTAGGAATGGTTAAATTAGAACACCTGTGCTTTGATATTCTCCTGCCACAAGCCTAGTAAGCTAACACTTATGACGCCACATTTATATGCCAATGAATAAGACAACCTATCATTTAAATATTAGTAACTCATTATTATAGACCAATTAGTTAACCAAGTTTAATTTTAGCTTCATTGAAACAACCAATCATCTCACATATTCAGACCTTTCGGCTAAGAAATTATCGGAATCAGTTAACTCTTCCTATGTGTGCATAGTCAGCAAGAAACTTGATGCGAAAACCTAGTTGTCCAAACCTAAGAGAACTGACTGCAAAATCAGAAATGTGAATCATGAGTCTGAACCCATTAGGAGACCAATCGTCGATTACCATTCATTTGTTTTTGAATACTCTTTCAGCCAACTCGTCAAATCGGGCAGTGTTCAATCCTACGTTCGTAAGCTTCGGAACACCATGAACGTGTGTATCTTCTAACTTGTCTGATTACGCCTCAGATGAGAAAATTCTTCTCGTGCTTTAACGGCTTGTCAACCATGTGTAATTCCTAAATTCTATTAGGATGCAAATTTTTCAAATTTCTTGAAGCCAATTAGTTACATTAATAGTGATTAATGTCACACTTAAGTAACCGCATCAAGTGTTTTTCAGTTTCCAGTTGTGTTATCATTAGCTACAACCTATCAGCGGAAGTTAATTATTCTTGAGAAGGTCAAGAATAATTTCAGTTCCATTTTTGCTCGTTAATTGATCTGTCAATCAACATCCGTAACTGTTCTGATACAAATGACTTAGCTCAGTATCAGAAACTCATTTCAAACTTCGTGCACTTGAAACTGGTGATCAGTTCTTCAACATAATTAAATATCTATCTTTTCGTAGCTTTATCAGCCGGAACATTACCAATTTAGTGGAATTACGTTATGCCAGCGAAATCAGTGTTGAGGATTCGAACCTTTTAGCTCCATGTTCTAAATCATGTGAGCTCAGTGTGATAACCTCGAGGGCCCCTACCCGAGCGTTTCAACCTTTCAACTCCATTCTCTGCAACTATGTTAGAACATATGTTGACTCCGAATATCTCTGACGGAGCGTATCCTAAATTCCAGTTTGATTATTAATACTCAGTTCACATGAGTATAGGAGTTAATTGTCCATTTAGAGTAATATACCATCCTCATTGGGAAACCATGTTCTAGATCAGTTAGTTAATTCAGTAAATCATCTTAAGTCGAGCAAATTCGTTCAGCCTCAGCTTTACAAGTTCAAACCTTACGTGTGCAATCAGCCAAGTTAAGAATCTGATTACCTTATCATAATTCCATACATTAGTTGTCAGTGAAGGACTTCAAGCAAGATTAACCTTTAACCTTGAGAAAAATCTGAACCTAAGTGCATCTGCATGTTGAAGGTACAACTCGATCATCGTGTCGTACCAGAATGGATTAAAAAGTGTAGGTGGGATTTTTATTGAATAACTATAGATTTGCCTGCGGACGAGTCTAACTCATTGGCAAATGAATCTGTTGTATTTAGACAACACATGGTACAGGGGTACAATTAACACGTCATGCATAATAATGTTCGGAATGGAGAACTACTATGGGAAGGGAGATTTGAACTTGCCAATAGGAATACACATGCTTTTACCCTTCAGTTAATTATTTAGCATCCCCACCAATTTTTGTGAGTACCTAACCAGGCCAGATACCGACATCCTACGTCAGTTGAAGATGGAGTTATATACCGGTGGTAATGGAAGAGGACTGATCGTAGTAGAGGTGCTCAGGGAATAATAGACTAAGAGGATGGCGACTCTGTTAGAAGGTGACAGTAAGTATCTGAACCAGAGTGCGCAGCAGGAAACCAATTGAGAATGCGAGGATAACCTTTAGCCAGTAACCCTAGGAGAGGAAATTTTTATTCCAAGGGATTGAATACATTGACCGGAGATGGTGAAGTGTGGAATTGGACGCGGAAATAAACAATCTACCCTGTTGTAGAACAAAGGAGTTTTGAATTTCGAGGACGAAATTATTTAAGGGGGTAGATTGTAACATCCCAAATTTTATTTAAACAAAGAGAGTTACTTTCAATTAACCAAACCAAATGAACAATTACATTAGTGTTTTACCATGCCTCAAGAGAAAGCATTCTGCAAATAGAACTCTCCACTCACTCTCCCTCTTATTTAACCTCCCTCCATTACTTCTGCAACCCCCCATTACCTTACAAATTACTTTATAAGCACATGCAAACTCTCAACACCACAATTTTCTTCATTACCTCTAAACCACTTTCAGCAAACACAATACTCCTCTCTCCCTCTCATTTGCGAAAACAGCAACAACAACTTAGGGGCTAAGAGACCCATTCCTCCATGAAGGGAAAAACCATGTCAAACCTCTTGTTATCTCAACCATATCAATTTTGTAAAGAAGCATAAACCCCTTTTCTTCCACCGAACTCATCATCAATCTCTCACTTGAATCCAAGTTCTGAAATGGAGTATTGAGACCTAGGAATCTCAAAGCTTAAGAATTGAACCATGGGTAGGAAGGATTAAGGTATGCTATGATTCCTAATCTCCTTTTTTCCAAATTCAATTTAAAAACCCCATTTTCTCATCCTTGCTTTTCTGGTGTTGCATGTGTGTTTCTGACCGTCGTGGTTGACTGTGAGGAGGTCTGAGAATGGAGGAATGGTGTGGGTGTTGCAGCAGCAAGCAGCAGAACCATGTTTCTGCTTTCTGTCACGCTTGCCCGGCGAGCAGAACCACTCGCCACAGCGAGTGCAGCAGTAGATGCTGCATGTATTTCTTTCTGTTCGTGCTTAGTTCCAAACCTTTGGTAGTTTATTCCTAACCCTTCATTTCTACCTTTCTGATTCTCTTTGTCCCAGTTGAGCATTAACCCCTGTAAATCTCATTAATTCCATTCTTGGTGTGTTGCGAGTTGTTTGGATAATGGAAGCTTAATCAAGCAATTCTGGTGTGGGGGATATGTAGCGGAGCTCTAAATCGGTGTTAAAGCTTCTGAGTTAATCTCAATACAGGTGGTTCTTTAGGATAGTGTAGTTAGTTTCCCCCAAAATTATGAAATTGCATGTTAACTTAGGAATTTAAGGAATTGTTGTGTGAGGGGAATTAACTCCCAAATTTCCCTCCATTCTGTTTTATATTATGCAAATTACATTACTGCACTGGTTTAATTGAGGATTGTATGTGTTTATTTTGAAAATTATGATTTTTGCAAAAACAGGGTATTTTTTGCATGAACTCGCCATAGCGAGTAGTTGGCGAGCTTTCATGGCGAGCTGGGTTCTGGGTTGATGATACTCGCCATGGCGAGCTTTTGCTCGCCACAGCGAGTTGATTTAGGTCAGGACCTATAATCTCACCATGGCGAGCTGGTGACTCGCCATAGCGAGCTTGTACAGAATTGACCTACATTTTCATTTTTCTAACATAGTCTCATACACTCGTTTTATATCCTCATCAGAGTCAGATAGTTTGCAGTAATATAATTAATATAATGTCGAACAGAATGTTAATCACAGATAATCATTAGGGCATAACTTAGAATATAATTAGGTTTGTATGCTCCCCGGGTTTTGGGAAATTATGGTAGTAAGAACTAAATTAGTATCAGGTAATCATGAGCGATCTGTGATGTCGCGCTATAGACTACCAATAGGATAATCCATTAGGATATGTTATTGTGAGCTGTATGCCGTGATCGGATCGATCGACGGACAAGGCGGGCCTCCGAGACATGCTCACCTCGGAGAACCCTTGCGGTTAAAATGAACAAGAGTTATTTTCCGTGTTACACCTTTAATTCTGTTCTTATGTTATCATGTTATATATGCTAGTATGTTACGACTGAATTTAGGAGCTCCGGTGTAGTCACCATTAGGAGGGTAGTAGGACTCACTGAGGCTTAGTAGTCTCACCCCACTCCAAATCAATTCTTTTTAGGTAGACATGTTAATTGGAGCAAGGACCAGGAGGGAGCTGATGATTGGAGCTGAGCTTGGATCATCGCATTAGACGATTTTAGTCTTCCCTTGTTTTAGTTATCTGTATATCTTGGAATTTTATTCTATTTCCGCTGTAGTGTATCATTTCACTATTTGATATTAAGAAATTCTTATAACTCAATTGTTTAAACTCGTTAATTTTATGTACTCAAAACCATTTATTTATGTCTTGACTAAATATTCTAGATATTTTAGTCGGGGCGTTATACATAAATTCTCAAATAATTCCACGGATACATACATACCATCATAAATAAATTACTACAACATTCATTCATGACATATGCATAAACAATAACACTTTATTTCACATAACATAGATTTTCACTAACGAAGGAATCTATATTCACATACGAACATAATCATTTTAAATCGAGCAATAACGAGAAGACATCAACATGTACGTCATTACCTTGAAATCAAAACAACAATCATATTCTCAAGTTTTAAAGAATAAACATAATTAATGACAATAATAATATTCAATCATTCCATCGAATGAAAACATCAACAACAACAAATATCATCATTAAGTCACATTTCAAAACAACAATGATGAACGCATATTCATTATCAATTACGCACAATATATCATGTTATCATTACTCACTTATCATGAAATTATAAATGAATAAAATCATGTCAAAACTACACAAGATTATATAGCTTTAAGGACATACAACTATTATAATCATAAAAGCATAACATTGATCACAAATCAACATCAAAGAATACATACTCATTAGTTGACTAGATAACTTACAACTAAGATAATTATCAATCTCATCAAGTACTCACCAAAAGAATAGATAACATAATCTAATTGATATCACTCATAGTTCATGAATAAACAATCACTAACTATATTCATAAAATAAACACATCACAACTTATCAACATTTATGAAACAATATATTCATAAGTCAACACCAATTAAAACACAAGTTTTAAGGATCAAGTAAAACACATGCCAATAAGCAATAAAAACAAGATTATATAAACTCATCATACGTCCGCAAATGATTAATAGTGACTAATGTGCAAGTGTAACTACAAAATTACATCACAAGAGGACACAACTGATACACAAACACAACTGACACTATGCTCACTTAGCCTGATTGCACAGACTTGCTCTGATTGACACATGACACACACATAGCTCACTATGTCCGAGGACAACCAGAGCTTTGATACCAAATTGTAACACCCAAACCCGTCTTTAATAAAATACTATCTTAACAAAATACTTTTTAAAATACGCAGCGGAAAATAAAAGTTGGGTTTATAGAATGAATGGTTCGAGTATTACATCGTACACATAAAAGCTTACCAATAACTTAATTAGTAAAACAGTTATTGTACAAAATAAGTTTATAAGAAAAATACATCTTCAAATACATTGGAAATAAGAAACAAGACTCTAAACATACATTATAGAAACAAGAGCGGAGCTTCACCGACAACTCGGTCACAAACATAACCGGAGAACCTGAACCCTCAAAGGTTCAACACATACACAAAATGGAGGGTTAGATAATATAACCATAAAAGAAACTAAGTATAAGAACACACTTAATACTTAGGACATAACATAGTCATGTCCAACAACTCATTCCATAAAAAAATATCAATCTCATGTCATTCATATTTCATAATCATAAGTACAATGCGTCATAATAATATCACATTCTCAATCAATTGACAAGTATGCACATCATAATCAATTATCAATCATTATTACACACCTCATAATACGTTCAATCATGTTAATAAGGATTATCAATCAATTCCAAGTATCAAGTATCACATTATTCAACAATCCACGATCATAATGGAAACAATGACAATTACCAAATACCAATTAGAGTGCACAATTACCCTAATGCCAACTAATGTCACAAATCTCAAGTCATGTCACCCTAGACATGGCTACATGCATGTGGTACCAATTTCTCCGTTACCATTCGGATAAACTTATACCCGATTCTCCGTTACCATTTGGATAGCATTTATCCATTTCTCCGTTACCATAAATATGTTGGGGTTGCTCATGGAACTAGCAACGTTTAAGTTTGGGGTGGATATACGGAGAACTATCACTACAAAATGAAAAAAACAATGAAAAAAGAGACGGGAAAACATCTAAAAAAATTCCCTAAAAAAATAGCCTCTTCAAAAAAAATTAATGAAAAAGAAAGAGCCAAAGGGCAAAAGAAAGAGCAAAAGGGCACAAAAAGTGATAGAAAAGAACCATACAAAGACACATCCGGTTCTTATTTTCCAATACCAACACAAAAAGGCACCCTAAGGACCATAGGTTGCGCACACAAAAAGGAACATCAAAGTGAGACTTAACTCCAATGTTTAGCCTACTTTTCCCAAAAATGTCCTACCTTGACCTAAGCCACGTTATAACCCTGAAAAGACCTCCAAAAATGCATGTATATTGAATTTTGACCAGTTGCTTAGAGTTATTGCAAGCCTATGGTAAAATGGCAGGCTGCACGATGATTGAGAGACAACCCTTTCAATTAATGAGCGAAAAACACAAATGTGAGAGAGAGAAAAGTTGGACATGGACTCTTGCGGGCATTTGTCTGATTTGCTACTATTGACGTCTCCTGAGCCTAGCAGGACTGAGCATGATCGCGGCGGTAAGAAAATCAGGGGTACCATGGCTGAAATACAAAAAGGTTGTGAAATTCCTATCATCTTTATTTATCTCTTGTTTTTCTAACAATCTTTTCTGACAGCATGTTACTTGAGGACAAACAACAGTTTAAGTTTGGGGTTGTGATGACAGGAATTCTAAGATATTTTTAGTATTATTATTAGTAGTAAAATGACCAAGACATGCCCAAATACGAAGGAAAACCTACAAAAGCAAGAAAAAGCATCAAGACAGAGTCCAAGATGCAAAAAGACAAGAAAAAACCCAAAAAGTGAAGAAATTGAGCATTCCATCGCAGCACGATGGCTCCCATCGTGCCACGATGGGAGCTGCTTGTTCGCCAAGAAATCAGAAGCAATAAATCTGAAGAAAATCTTCTCATCGCAGTATGATGCACCATATCGCAACACGATGACAAAACTTGGCGCCCAAGCTGATGAAATGCACAGGATCAGTTATAAAAATAAACTGAATCTTCCCATCGCACTGCGATGAGCTTATCGCAGTGCGATGCCTTGCTGAGGCCCATTACGAAAACTATAAATAGAGCCTCCCTTTCATTGTTTAAATCATTTAGAAATAATAGAACACTCTTTACTCTAAGGAGAGGTTCAAAGGAGCTCTATTGGGCATAGTTTTCTCCCCTTACGGGAAAACTAACTCAGCAAGATATGATTTCTTTAGGCTTTTGTATTTAGGTTATAATTCTCGTAATCTGGACGGATAAGCGGGAGCGCCCTTAGAATTGATATCAGGTTTTGACTTGGTATGGTCCGGAACTGGTAGTAAATAATGCTAGGTGTATAGAGACGGTAACATCCTGAACTAGCTGTGAACTGAGTTGTTAGAGGAGGAATCATGCACATAGAAGATGAACAGCCCGATACTAGGACCTAGAGGTTAATTGGTGAAGATTATAATGCATGTTTATAAACAACTAACTTAGTAATTAGGGTATGTGACACATCGAGGTTAGGCTCTCGTAGGTACCTTAGTTGTTAATTTAGGGAAACTTTAATAAATATAGTGTAATAGTAAGGTATTACTACAACAAGGATAATTCACCGCCGAACATAATCTAAATAACTATGTTATATACCGATCATGCCAAATATGATGAAGGGAGGGAGTCCAACCACCATACCTAGCCTCTATATTTCTTGAATCTATTATTTATAAATTATGCACTTTATATTTATGCAAGCATTACACTTATTTTATAAAAACCTTTTCAAAAACCCAAAGCGAATTCAAACTATCACGAACTTAAATAACGCTAGTGAAGCTTCGGCACGATCCCTGTGGATACGAACTCATTCTATACACTAGAGTGTGAATTATTACTCGACGACAGACTGGTGCACTTGCCAGACCCTAGTCAAGTTTTTGGCGCCGTTTCCGGGGATTGTGTTTACAAAGCTTTACTAGATTTATTTAAGTTTGGCAAAAATATTTCAAAAATACAAAAAAATTTAAAAATTCAAAAAACTTGTTGATGATTGTGGATTTTGATCTGTGAAAATTCTGGCTAAGGATAAGTCTTGGTATTTAAGCGATCCGGTGTGATCCACCTCACTTACCTGGGAATTTTCAAAGTGACAAAGACACATGAGACAAACCAAAAATAGTTTCATGATTTACTTTTCCATTGCTACTGAAGGTATTCATTTGTTGTGTTTGATAACAAGATATTCTGGAGTTAAAGTACGATCCAGAAAAGGAGAGCAGCACAAAGGCTTGCAAAATCCAGTAATCTCAACACAGAAGAAGAGCCTACCACCAAAGCCATGGGGGACGAGCAAGGAGTTACAATGGGAGATTAGTGCAAGAGGACTGACACAGATCAGATCTCACTGGGATTCCAACCGGCGAATCCAGCTAACTTTGATATTAAGGGTAATTTCTTACAGGTTTGCGGGAGAGCCAGTTTGACGGACGTGCCAACAATGATCCTTGGGATCATCTTGCAAAGTTTTCAGAGACATGTCAGATCCAGAAAGTGCCGGAAAACGTTTCTGAGGACCAGAAGAAGCTACGTTTATTTGCTTTTTCTCTTACAGGTCCAGCTAAAGATTGGCTTCAATGATTGCCAAGGGGAACGATTGACACATGGAAGGAGCTTGAAGACAAGTTCCTGGAAAGATTCTTCACACATATACTATTCCAAAAGAGAAAGTCTGAGATTCTGAGTTTCAAACAGCATGAATCTGAAACGTTGTGCGAAGCTTATGAACGGTTCAAGCTGCTTATGAGAAGGTGTCCTAACCACAACAGTTTTGCTATGGAGCAGATGCAACTATTTACCGCTGGTATGAAAATGCAACACCGGATGTGAAGGAAAATAGCGTTATTTTAAGCAGCGGAATTCAAAAATTTTCCTTAGTTTGATCCTTACGAATTGGGCATGATATGTGTTTTAGGGTTTTTACCTCTTGAAGGGAAGAACCTTTGAATCACGATCTCTTGTAGGGAAGAACCTTTGAATCACGATCTCTTGTAGGGAAGAACCTTTGAATCACGAACGAGACGATCACGAGCGTTGATGAAGATCACCGACGCCTCTAACTAGTCCACACGGACAGTCACCTTCAATAGAGTGCTAGCCCTTTATGTTTGAAGGCTATGCAAGAATATTGAGAGAGAGAGAATTATTTTATGATTTTCAATTCTAAAATATTCTTGTGCTTTTGTTGTGTATTGAACAATGACAAGAGGTCTCTATTTATAGATATTTCTTGTCTTGTGCATCAAGACAACTCTTGTCTTGTGCACCAAGATATCTCTTATTGGGCAAAACCCAACAAGAAACAAAACTAGGGCGCGCGCCCCCCATGAGTGGTAGTACTCATGTGCGCGCCCTCCCACCATAACCTATGGTGTTCTTGCTCGTTTAAATTACTGTGATACCCTTATCACATTGCACATACACCGTACCTTACAGTGTTCCTTAGTTATCTCAATATTAGACTGTCCTTATGTGTGTGACCCTTGTAGGTTTCCATAAAGTTGCCAACTATATTAAATCATTTATTTAATATAATAAACAATGAGCGGTATCTAACAACACATCATTGCTACCCAAGTTATGAGAAATTAACATGTGATCATAACATAACCTTTAGTGATAATATATGCGTGTATAATTACCCCTTTGCCCTTTATGTCTATATTGAACACAAAGCATACTTGGTGTCATCTTTGTCCAGTTCAATATTGGGCCCATGACATTTATCCTGTTATGCAGGATTGGAAAATTCCATCTAGGTCACTACTGTCCCTCAACATGCTTTGTGAAGTACCCATCAACTGCCTTTACGGTTATTCTGTTACGGACAACGTTATATCAGCAACAAAGTACTTGACTCCACATCTAGGGTACAAAGTGGTTTCAGGTCTAAGGGCGGTTTACACCATTATCACCATGAGAGTAACTTATGACACTTTGCATAACTTTGCATGTAGTACTCTCATAGCGGGTCAATCCGGTATAAATATTACTCCTAATATTTCTTATACCTATGTCAAGACTTGATAACTCTTTATCCCATGATCCATGAGATGCGATCATCAGTCTATCTTCATAATAGTCTTTATGCTTTAAGGTTATCCCTTTTTCACCTTAAAGATCGACTATGGATACTTTAAGAATAGCGTCTTTATGTTTAATGTAATCTCATGATTAAGTCACACTTAATATTAAACGGACTTTCTATTCTAGGGACTTCATTATTTTGAACGTTACAAACATAATAAAGAAATGCCTATTATTATTAATAAATAAAGCACTAAAGTATTGGCCTCTAGGGCTTACTCCAACAATCTCCCAATAGCACTAGAGCCAATCAAGCATTACCTTAATACCCATAAACCTAGTATGCCCATCACGCTTCAACTGCGCAAGAGCCTTTGTTAGTGGATTAGGAACTGTTTCCTATGTTGGTACCTTACGTATCTATCCAACTTTCTATTTCGATCTTTATCGAAATATAGAAGTGTCTAAGTATATATATGAATCGTCGGTGAGATCTAGTCTCCGTTATTGTTTGCAAGATCAAACCATTACCATCACTACTGTGATTAATTAATGTAATCTGCAACACCGGATATATAGCTTTAGCTCAATCATGAGCTAAACGATCCAAAATACTCCACCTCTGTAACTGAAATAAACATATTACTAAGCTATATAGCTTACAATGTCTATATTCAGGCATGATATACAATATATCAGTATGGAAACTACCATCAATATAACTTCCTTATAATGATATTTGCCACACCTACATATTTCAAGAAATGGTCCTTAGTTCCTTTTAAGGTACTTAGGGATATTCTTGAAGATCAGTTAGTGTCCAACACTAGTCTCAATTTTGGTACTTATTGAATATGCTACAAGCATATGGTGTTTCTGATTAAGTACATATTATGATGTGTATGATTAATCCATCTTCCAAAGCATATGGATTATTTTCACGTGTCTCTCTCTCATCCAATGAGATATTCTAATGTCCTTTAGACAAAGACCAATCTTCTGACACATGCGATGATTTTACACATCAAGTGTTTGAACACTTCATCAATATATGTACATAGGCTATTCCTAACTCTTTAGGAATCCTTGCCCAAATACATAGGATATTCCTAACTCTTTAGGAATTCTTGCCTAAGTATTTCATCAAGAGTTATTTCCTTAACCATGTCTCACATGTAAAAGGAAAAGGTTTTTGATGATTAATATGTCAGCCACATATAACACCAGATTAATATTATTACTCCCACTAACCTCCTTGTGTGCACAAGATTTTATTATTTGTTCCTTTTTGAAGTTTTGTGAAAAACGAATTTATAAGGGACAAATAATTAAACTTATGAGAATTTTGATATAATCAAAATTAGATAGCTACAAATTGTATACTTTTCTAGCATCCTTTGAATCAAGCAAAACCCTTCGTATATGTCTAGTACATATATATGAGGTCACTCCAATTAAGGAATGCATCTTTGTTGTCCATCTGCTAAAACTTGTAGTACATTATTCAGTAAATAGAATTTAAACAGATTTTAAGCTTTATGATTACAATTATGATTTCATCATAACTTGCATTATGACTTTGCGTGAAACCTTAAATGATCAATCAAATCTTAAAGGGTATTCTCAATACCATCCATATCAGTGTTCAATAAGAATACCCACTTTCATCGTATGAGTCTTACTCATCCTGATGACAATACCATTATCACCATAAGGTATGTGTATATGGATTCTGTACAAGATTTCATGGCATTTAGCCACTTCTCAGATTTTAGGCCTTTTACGTCCTCTTACCAAGTCAAAGATTCATCTTTCATGAAAACCATATCACCTTGTTGAGTCATGATTAGATCATACATCTCACCCATGTAATATGTTATACTTATCTAGGATTTTATTCAACTTAAACTGATGGTCCTTAAACAACTTTGAGGAACCGGTTTATGTTCCCTTTTCAAACAAATATATTTTGTGGTACTTGAACTTATTCAAGTTCTATATCACTCCCACTGTTTCTTTTAGAGACACACTCCCACTAGAGGAATGCTTCAAATCTAGCAACAAAACAACTTTTGTCCCAAGAGTGATATAAGACTAGTATCCCTTAGATTCTTTAGGATATTTCCACATCTTTATTCTTCCAATTTTGGAATTAAATTTATCTGATAAATTTTTAGTCCAAATTTTCATAAAGACAAACTTGGTGGTCTAACCTTTATATCATATATATGGTGTTTTTATGATTACTTTAAAAAAAAGGGAAACTATTTGTGGGTGAAGATTAATTATAAGCAAATAAATTTCTAAGAGTCAATGACATAATTAAACTATCTTATATCATGTCAAACATGATGTGATAAAATTAGTTTATTATACTCCTTTAATTAAGTATTTATTACTATGACTTATTCATATGACTTAAATACTTTTGTCGAGTCATATCCTTTTACTCCATTTATCGAACTCCTTGACAAATTCAAAGATTTTCTAATTTGTGTCACACACATATCCCCATCTAATGATTTTAATCATCAATGTAAATGAAGTAAAATATACTCAATATAAATATGTTTAGTACTCGACATACATCTCATATATATTGTTCAAATAGATCATGTGTCAATTTACTTTCAACAAGTAATTAACACATCAAATGTTTGTACTAAATAACAATGCTCTTGATATATACATATAAGGTCCAAATCTTATTTGGCTCTTATTACAACTGTTATAGATGTTCTTATCAAGATCATGGAGCCCTAGTCCATTACTTGATTTGGAGCACTAGTATAGAAGACTTTGCTCAAATGATGGGACCACTACTTGTCTTATCATTCAAAGCTACTTTTCATATCTTGTCAATACAATAATACTTCTATTACCATATAGAACTCAATAACAATTATTGTATTCTATTTCAAATTTAATTTTAAGTCATGACATAGCTTTTATTGTCAATGAAACAACTTGTTTCATTCTAGACATAGTTTGACTTAAACTTATAGTCAATGTTCTAATTCTTTTAGCACCTCTTTAGAGATTCAACATCGTGTATCATATACCGTTGATGTAGAAATAGAAACTTTGACTTTCTATAACTAGGTGTACAAAATTGAAGTCTCACTTCATTCTTTTATTTTGACTCTTTCATGAACTATCTACGGCACTCCCATTTCAACCAATTTGAAACATCCGTTCTCCTTTGGCAACCTTTATTGTTCTATTCAAATAAGAGGAGTATAAATCTCATTTATATCATATCTCTATTCTTTGACAGTGCAAATTATTTCTCATTCAATTCAACAATTTTCCGATAGATATAATAATTTTGACCATATCTATCCACTAAAATTGATTTGATTGAACCTATGACCAACTCTTTGGTCTATTGAGAAATTCTATCATACTTTGTCGTTCTTTCAAAAGAACTCGTTTTAAATGATCTCATCATTTCTTTTAAAAGTATGAAATATTCTATATCTAGATGTCAACTTGATGCTTCTGACAAGCATCTTTTTACAATCTAGTTTATAGTAGGTACTTTTATAGAGTATAGTTCAATAGCTTATAGTTCTTCTTGCGTTTGAGAACAATTCTCAATTTGTGTACCAATTCAGAAACTCTTTTCTGAGATTCTTGTCCTTCATAAGGACAATATAATTTATATTGTATAAAGTTTTAATTACAAAGATATGTAAGATATTTGTATAATTTTTAATAAGGACTCTTATTAAAATGCTTCCACTATTTTATTCAAAACAAATGACCCTCACCATTTGATTCGGAAAATCCCGTTGGAAGATTTTCTAGTGGGTCAAGATCCGTATTTCACTTTGTCTTAAGTCCGCGGTGGGCGGATTACACAAGACTTAGTTATTTAGGTAGGAACTCCTTCCAATTGTATCTCATACAATTCTTGAATATATTGATTGGGTGAATAACTCCTTATTCTAATTCATCTTATGAATTATTCCCATCCGTTGCTTCTTAAACTCATATAATCTCATTATATTTGTTAAGTTAAGTTTGACCCTTACTTTAGAAGTTGGATATTACAATTATCCCATCGCACCTTACCAATATAGAGTATTCACTTCGCGGTGGGCGAACCTACATAGTTCGATACTAGTTTTGATGAGTTCTAAAGCTTGGAAAGCGTAAACTTAATATTCATATATTTTATTATTAAAGAGAATGCACTCCGCGGTGGGCGAACCTACATTTTATTTATTAATCTCTTATGTGTCTTTTGAGGGATATTTAATTGTTTGATCTCACCGGCTTGTTTAACATATTAAACGCTCTCACATGCATCAACATACATACATACAATAATATAAAATGATATGGTTATGGCCTCCTAACGCAAGTGTCCTCTCAAGCCAATGAGAGAACCCTAAACTAGTCTAATGATGATCTACTTCTCCAAGCATCATCTTTATGGCTGTCCTCCTTTGTTCCTCTTGTAATTCTATTATAGTGTTACATCAAAGAATACTCGTTTTACATACGAGGGAGTAAGATGAGAAAAGAAGTTACATCAAGAAATTCAGAGAGAGGCACGACACGCAGGCCGTATTTAAAATCCCAAATTAAAACAAAAGAGTAAACTAAGGCCATAACCAATCATCACAAAAACACAATAATAAACACATATTTTATTATTATCAGATTAAGTCCTGTAGATTAATAAAATTAAAATTTTGGCGAACGATCAAAAATTGGCTGCTGTCATCTGCGCCCAGCGCAGCCTGCCCTGCGCCTAGCACAGGTCTGCAGCTGAAAACCAATTTTCATTCTGCCATCTGCGCCTAGCGCAGCATACCCTGCGCCTAGCGCAGGCACATAAACAACCCTTGTTTTTCCGCGAATCCTAATGAAGCAATTTCATGCCGTCAAAACCTTTCATGGCCGAAATTCAATATGATTGATTAACATGTCATTGCTTCACCAAACTAATGTCGGATTCCAAAGCAAATGAACATGAATCGCTTCAATATCAAATAACTTTCATAATATATTTTAATGAACGAAATTATGAACGGTGCATCAAATACACCGCTTTGCATCACGATCACTTACATCACATATAAGTCTTGATCATTCTTATTTGTATAAACTTATGACGATTAACATATCGCTGCTTCACCATACAATTACTCGATTTTAATCTTAATTAGGTGTTTTAATCAAATTAAAACAAAATACATGAACTAAACAAACATCAGATCATGGATTCGTAAGTGGCTCTGATACCACTGAAGGAAAATAGCGTTATTTTAAGTAGCGGAATTCAAAAATTTTCCTTAGTTTGATCCTTACGAATTGGGCATGATATGTGTTTTAGGGTTTTTACCTCTTGAAGGGAAGAACCTTTGAATCACGATCTCTTGTAGGGAAGAACCTTTGAATCATGAACAAGACGATCACGAGCGTCGGTGAAGATCACTGACGCCTCTAACTAGTCCACACGGACAGTCACCTTCAATAGAGTGCTAGCCCTTTATGTTTGAAGGCTATGCAAGAATATTGAGAGAGAGATAGAATTATTTTAGGATTTTCAATTCTAAAATATTCTTGTGCTTTTGTTGTGTATTGAACAATGACAAGAGGTCTCTATTAATAGATATTTCTTGTCTTGTGCATCAAGACAACTCTTGTCTTGTGCACCAAGATATCTCTTATTGGGCAAAGCCCAACAAGAAACAAAACTAGGGCGCGCGCCCCCCATGAGTGGTAGTACTCATGTGCGCGCCCTCCCACCATAACCTATGGTGTTCTTGCTCATTTAAATTACTGTGATACCCTTATCACATTGTACATACACCGTACCTTACGATGTTCCTTAATTATCTCAATATTAGACTGTCCTTATGTGTGTGACCCTTGTAGGTTTCCATAACGTTGGCAATTATATTAAATCATTTATTTAATATAATAAACAATGAGCGGTATCTAGCAACACATCATTGCTACCCAAGTTATGAGAAATTAACATGTGATCATAACATAACCTTTAGTGATAATATATGCGTGTATAATTACCCTTTTGCCCTTTATGTCTATATTGAACACAAAGCATACTTGGTGTCATCTTTGTCCAGTTCAATATTGGGCCCATGACATTTATCCTGTTATGCAGGATTGACAAATTCCATCTAGGTCACTACTGTCCCTCAGCATGCTTTGTGAAGTACCCATCAACTGCCTTTACGGTTATCCTGTTACGGACAACGTTAGATCAACAACAAAGTACTTGACTCCACATCTAGGGTACAAAGTGGTTTCAGGTCTAAGGGCGGTTTACACCATTATCACCATGAGAGTAACTTATGACACTTTGCATAACTTTGCATGTATTACTCTCATAGCGGGTCAATCCGGTATAAATATTACTCCTAATATTTCTTATACCTATGTCAAGACTTGATAACTCTTTATCCTATGATCCATGAGATGCGATCATCAGTCTATCTTCATAATAGTCTTTATGCTTTAAGGTTATCCCTTTTTCACCTTAAAGCTCGACTATGGATACTTTAAGAATAACGTCTTTATGTTTAATGTAATCTCATGATTAAGTCAAACTTAATATTAAACGGACTTTCTATTCTAGGGACTTCATTATTTTGAACGTTACAAACATAATAAAGAAATGCCTATTATTATTAATAATTAAAGCACTAAAGTATTGGCCTCTAGGGCTTACTCCAACAGGATGATACTAGATGCCTCAGCTGGTGGGTCCATCAAAGTAAAAACCTTTGCTGAGACTAAGGATCTGGTTGAGCAGATGTGCCAGAATGAATACAACATGAGTCATGATCGAGCTGAAAAGACACCTGGAATTCTAAAGGTAGACTAGGAGATTGCCTACAAAGTAGAAATCGAGTTACTAAGGAGGCAACTTGCTGATAAAGAGAAAGCTGTGAAGGAAGCCAGGGTTAAAAAGGTAGAAGGGTTCTGTGATTTCTGCCTAGAGGATCACCCTAATGGGCATTGTTTGCCAGGTGGAGCGAATAACATGTGAATTACATGGGAAACAACTACAACCCAGGTTGGAGCAAAACCCAAATTTACGCTGGGACCAGACAGGGAACCAGGCTCAAGCAGCACCTCAACCAAGAAAGCCATCTCCATTGGAAGAGTTACTCAACAAATTTGCTAACATGAGCAAAACTAACTTTGAAAATATCCAGACTACAGTAGCCAACCAGGGAGCAACATTTAAAAGTCTTGAAACCAGATTGGTCAACTGTCAAAACTGGTAGGTACTCATGTTTCTAAATATATTACAGGTAACACGGTGGACAATCCAAGGGAGGAGTGCAAAATGCTAAGAGACATGAACACAGGGCATGTGTATGATGAAGAGAAGCTAAAAGAGTTCGAAGAATGGTTCGAGGCTACGCTGGGAATGACCATGGAGAATTACTATGATGATTACTTAAGTGAGCTAGAAGAGTACAGAATCAAACCAGCGGTGAAACCATACCTGCCACTCAAGAAGACAGATCCTGGAAGCGTCACCATACTCTGTCAAATTGAGGGAGCAGAAATCAAAGCATTATGTGATGTGGGTTCAAGTGTGAAAGTAATGCCATTATCTCTGGCAGAGAAATTCAAACTCATAACACCAATTGTAGGTACAAAAAGGGAACTCACATTAGCAGATCAATCCACTATTCATGTAGAAGGCTTAATGAAGGATGTCTTGGTGAAAGTCAAAGACCTGGTATTTCCAGCAGACTTCATGATCCTGGATATCCAAGAGTACGAAGAGCATCCCATCATTCTTGGAAGACCATTCTTAGCAACTAGCAGGGCACTCATTAATGTGGAGCTCGCTGAGTTGACTCTAAGAAGTGGAGCAGAGGAAAGAACCATCAAAGCTTCCAGAACCAGGAGGGAAGTGTGCTTCATGCTAGAGTGGAAAGACAGGGAAGCTACACCACCGACTCCAGACCAAGAAGTACAGGTAAAAGTAGAGATAACAGAACTGGATAATGAAATGGCGCAGCTAGAGATAGAGATAGCTCAGGAAGAGGAGGTACCCGAAGAACTCACTGAAAAATTGAAGAGGCTAACCATTGAAGTGGACATCCGAGCAACATGGGTCAAAGCATGGGGTAGAAACCGAAAGATGGCCAGAAAGTCTAAGTTTGGGGTGAATACGCCACCTCTGAAGAAGCCTGCTGCTGAGAGAAAAGAGGAAAGAGAAAAGAAAAGCTGGGTTAATGCACCAAAAGAACAAAAGAAGGAACATCCACCGAAAGGCAAAGGGAAGTCCATCATAAAAACAATACCTTTAGAAGATGATGGACAACTCTGTTTTTCCACCTTCAAAGAGAAACAGAACTCAGAGAAGTATGAAAGAAGCAACAAGAAAGAAGGAGGAGCTAAGGCGAAAGCTCCTATAGAAGAGAGAGACATGCGAACCTATCCTCTGTAATGGAGGAAATGCCTCAAGCTAATGAGAGGCTAAACAAGCGCTGCTTGGGAGGAAACCGAAGGATAAGTATTTAAGTATTTTCAATTAAGTATTTTCAATTCCGTATTTTCAATTCATTTTTCAATTCAATAATGTATGCCTAGAATTCCGCATGGCATCTTCATTTGTCAACAGCCATTATTCAAACTTATAAAAAAATTAAATAACTGCTTGCTGTTTATTATCTAGTGCATGACTAACTGTTATAGGTAAGATTGCGGCGAAATAAGTTATAAATCTTGATGAGACGAATTTCACACCATACAGAAAAACCAAAGGTGATTGCTCCGAAGTGCGAAGTTCGGGAGACAAAGAGACGAGTGATGAAGCTGATGTCTGTGAGACAAGTGTTCAACTTCAGATACCTAAGCCATGTGAGGATTTGAGCCAAATATTTCCAAACGGTATTACCACTTTCTTTCGAATTACTATGAGAGTACCGTGCACTTAATTATTTTCTAGAACTTGCTCTAATTCTCTGCTGACTGGTTAGTTTGATATTATATGCATTGAGGCAATTGTTTGTTATAACCCAGAGCCTTTTCAAGCCACCCTTATTATTATTATTATTATTATTATCCTTTGCTAGCCAATTTTTGAGCCGTAAAAAATAATATCCCTTTTGTTTCGGTGACAAACCAAAATACAAGCCTATAGACCAGAAAAACAATGAAATTACCCTCTTTGGAGTTAAGGCAATAGTTCTCAAAGTCTTGGCAACAAAACAAGTTTGGGGTTGCTCATGGAACTAGCAATGTTTAAGTTTGGGGTGGGTATACGGAGAACTATCACTACAAAAAGAAAAAAACAATGAAAAAAGAGACGGGAAAACATCAAAAAAAATTCCCTAAAAAAAAAGTCTCTTAAAAAAAAAATAAATGAAAAAGAAAGAGCCAAAGGGCAAAAGAAAGAGCCAAAGGGTACAAAAAGTGATAGAAAAGAACCACACAAAGACACATCCGGTTCTTATTTTCCGATACCAACCCAAAAAGGCACCATAAGGAACACAAGTTGCGCACACAAAAAGGAACATCAAAGTGAGACTTAACTCCAATGTTTAGCCTACTATTCCCAAAAATGTCATCTTCATCTGTCAACAACCCTTATTCAAACTTATAAAAAAAATAAATAACTGCTTGCTGTTTATTATCTAGTGTATGACTAACTGTTATAGGTAAGATTGCGGCGAAATAAGTTATAAATCTTGATGAGATGAATTTCACACCTTCATACAGAAAAACCAAAGGTGATTGCTCCGAAGTACGAAGTTCGGGAGACAGAGAGACGAGTGATGAAGCTGATGTCTGTGAGACAAGTGTTCAACTTCAGATACCTAAGCCATGTGATGATTTGAGCCAAATATTTCCAAACGGTATTACCACTTTCTTTCGAATTACTATGAGAGTATCGTGCACTTGTTTATTTTCTAGAACTTTTCTCTGCTGACTGGTTAGTTTAATATTATATGCATTGAGGCAATTGTTTGTTATAACCCAGAGTCTTTTCAAGCCACCCTTATTATTATTATATTCTTTGCTAGCTAATTTTGAGCCGTAAAAAATATCCCTTTTGTTTCGGTGACAAACCACGACACAAGCCTATAGACCAGAAAAACAAAGAAATTACCATCTTTGGAGTTAGGTAATAGTTCTCAAAGTCTTGGCAACAAAATAAGTTTGGGGTTGCTCATGGAACTAGCAACGTTTAAGTTTGGGGTGGGTATACGGAGAACTATCGCTACAAAAAGAAAAAAAAATAAAAGAAAAGAGACGGGAAAACATAAAAAAAAAAATTCCCTAAAAAAATAGTCTCTTAATAAAAATGAAAAAGAAAGAGCCAAAGGGCAAAAGAAAGAGCCAAAGGGCAAAGAAAGTGATAGAAAAGAACCACACAAAGACACATCCGGTTCTTATTTTATGATACAAACACAAAAAGGCACCCTAAGGAACACAGGTTGCGCACACAAAAATGAACAACAAAGTAGAACTTAACTCCAATGTTTAGCCTACTATTCCCAAAAAATGTCCTACCTTGACCTAAGCCACGTTATAACCCTAAAAAGACCTCCAATAATGCATGAGTATTGAATTTTGACTGGTTGCTTAGAGTTCTTGCAAGCCTATGGTAAAATGGCAGGTTGCACGATGATTGAGAGATAACCCTTTCAATTAATGAGCGAAAAACACAAATGTGAGAGCGAGAAAAGTTGGACATGGACTCTTGCGGGCATTTGTCTGATTTGCTACTATTGACGTCTCCTGAGCCTAGCAGGACTGAGCATGATTGCGGCGGTAAGAAAATCAGTGTTACCATGGCTGAAATACAAAAAGGTTGTGAAATTCCTATCATATTTATTTATCTCTTGTTTTTCTAACAATCTTGTCTGACAGCATGTTACCAAGACAGACCCAAATACGAAGGAAAACCTACAAAAGCAAGAAAAAGCATCAAGACAGAGTCCAAGATGCAAAAAGACAAGAAAAAGCCCAAAAAGTGAATAAATTGAGCATTCCATCGCAGCACGATGGCTCCCATCGTGCCACGATGGGAGCTGCTTGTTCGCCAAGAAATCAGAAGCAAAAAATCTGAAGAAAATCTTCTCATCGCAGTACGATGCACCATATCGCAGCACGATGACAAAACTTGGCGCCCAAGCTGATGAAATGCACAGGATCAGTTATAAAAATAAACTGAATTTTCCCATCGCACTGCGATGAGCTTACAGGAGTGCGATGCCTTGCTGAGGCCCATTACGAAAACTATAAATAGAGCCTCCCTTTCATTGTTTAAATCATTCAGAAATAGTAGAACACTCTCTACTATAAGGAGAGGTTCAGAGGATCTCTATTGGGCATAGTTTTCTCCCCTTACGGGAAAACTAACTCAGCAAGATATGATTTCTTTAGGCTTTTGTATTTGGGTTATAATTCTTGTAATTTAAATATGCAGTCTTTATTATTTATGCCTTAGGTTGTGGTGGAGAAGATGAACTCCCCAATGAATATTTGGAGTCTGTGATTGAGTCTAAGTTATAATAAATGATATTCAGTAATTATGTTTGTTATTTACTTTCTTGCACTTAATAACGTATTCTTGTAATCTGGACGGATAAGCGGGAGCGCCCTTAGAATTGATATCAGGTTTTGACTTGGTATGGTCCGGAACTGGTAGTAAATAATGCTAGGTGTATAGAGTCGGTAACATCCTGAACTAGCCGTGAACTGAGCGGTTAGAGGAGGAATCATGCACTAGGTGTGATCTGAGCACTTAGAAGATGAACAACCCGATACTAGGACCTAGAGGTTAATTGGTGAAGATTATAATGCATGTTTATAAACAACTCACTTAGTAATTAGGGTATGTGACACATCGAGGTTAGGCTCTCGTAGGTACCTTAGTTGTTAATGTAGGGAAACTTTAATAAACATAGTGTAATAGTAAGGTATTACTACAACAAGGATAATTCACCGCCGAACATAATCTAAATAACTATGTTATATACCGATCATGCCAAATATGAAGAAGGGAGGGAGTCCAACCACCATACCTAGCCTCTATATTTCTTGAATCTATTATTTATAAATTCTGCACTTTATATTTATGCAAGCATTACGCTTATTTTATAAAAACCTTTTCAAAAACCCAAAGCAAAGGCAAACTATCACGAACTTAAATAACGCTAGTGAAGCTTCGGCACGATCCCTGTGGATACGAACTCATTCTATACACTAGAGTGTGAATTATTACTCGACGACAGACTGGTGCACTTGCCAGACCCTAGTCACATCACAACCCCAAACTTAAATTGTTGCTTGTTCTTAAGTAACATGCTGTCAGACAAGATCGTTAGAAAAACAAGAGATAAATAAAGATGATAGGAATTTCACAACCTTTTTGTATTTCAGCAATGGTACCGCTGATTTTCTTACCGCCGCGATCAAGGTATCAACACTTCTGAATCTACCAACTTTACCTGCTCTTCCACAGCGTCATTAGTTTTAGATTCATTGGATTCCGTTTTATCCTCAGAGACAATTGAACACAGTGAATGAACTAGCCAGATTAAAGGACAAATTTTGAGACTGTAATCGGAATCTATTTGTGGTTAACAAGATTAGTTTTAGATTTAATTGTTTGTGGTTATCGGAATCTGAGAAAATCAAAGAGGTAGAAGAAGTACTGTGAATACTGTTGAACGATGGTTAACGAGATTAAAGGACAAATTTTGAGACTGTAAAATCTGGTCTTTTTTTTCTTCTATGAATTTGGGAATTTCAGATTTTAGGGATTTGATGAAGATACAAGTTCTATTTTGAGATAAGGGTATTTTTGTCCGTCCATTACACAATTAAATGAGTCATCAAGTGAGATTCCTAATCAACAGTGACATCTGGCAAAATTGATGACACGTTAGTTAAAAAGTCAAGCGAGGGACCATTTTTAAAGTTGACTGAAAGTGCAGGGAAAATTTGAAAGGTTTTGGAAATGCAGGGACTAAAATTAAAACGACCCCTAAGTGCAGGGACCTTTTGCATATTTAAGCCTATATTTTATTGGTTTAACCCATTTAAAACTTTTTAATAGATGTTTAGTTGAAGATATTGAGTACTCCCTCCGGTCTCATATATAAGAAACACTTTGTTTTTTAGATTCATTTGTAAAACGAATGTATCTAGACAATATTATAGTCTAGATTCATTTATTTTACAATGAATCTAAAAAACAAAATTTTTCTTATAGATGAGACGGAGGGAATACTTATTAAATTCTATTATTAAAACATTATAATGAATGATATATATATATATGTGTGAGATCCGATTAAATACTAAAATAAATAATATCTTCATTATGATGCTCTTATCAAATTTATGTGAGAGGTGTTGAATTCATCAATAACTGGCGTTTACTCGAAAGAGGTGTTGTCATGGTTCTGGTATCAATTAATCATTACTGATCACTCATTTCATCATAAGTACGTACTCCATCTCATATTGTAAGCAAAAAAAATTTCACATTATTAAAAAGTATAATGTACGATAATTTGAAGTATGACTTTTTGTGTTTTCTTTAAAGTAAGTTTTTTGGGAAAATGTAAGAATTTTTATTGGTTATTGATTATGGGGAAAAATAAGAGAGAAAATAAATTAAATGCAATTTAATTTGTATTTACTCCTTCCATAATAAAATAAGTGGCTTAATTGACCGTTTCACACATTTTAAGAAAAGTGCATAAATAAAAGAGAGAGAATGATACATTTACTTAAGTATCCGCGTGTACTTGCAATTCACTTTTCATAAAATAAGGCAACAGCTTAGGTGTGTACAATACGGTACCAACTTTTCATCATTTACCCATGGAAAAGTGTGTTTTACTTAAAGGAGAATGTTAACTTGTGCCTTTAAGGCACATGATAAGAAGACAAATATAAATATTATATTTTGGAATTTTGTGTATGTTTAATTTTGATGCGTTAAATTTCTTAGCTTATTAAATGCAAAATTTTCATATAAAAATACCTTATTATGTACCTTTAGGGAACAAGTTAACATAACTCTTGCTTACTTACAAGAGACAATTTTAGGCTATTGATCATTTTTTGAGTTTACAATGAAAAAGCTGTCAATCATTGCAATTTTGAGTTTTAAGACTATGAGTTTTAAGACTCTTAATTAGAGGGTCTAGAATATTAAATCTATGTAACAAATACTTTTTCCTAGTGCTCTGCTAGGGTTTGGTTTATCTTCTCTAATTGAGAAGCTTGCTTTCTCGTTTGTTTTCCCTATTTCATTCAACTAATAACAAAATACAAAACTTTCGCATAGCTACCATCCAGTGTACTACTATGGAACACCCTAATCTTGAGGGCTTATCATTGCAAGATGGGGAGGAGGGTTTCGAGTTCGAGTTCGATGATGAGGAAGACGAACAAGTGGACCTCCGATGGTGCCTTGTTGGACACTTCATTTGTAAGAGGACCATCCATTTCAATTCCATGAAAGTGAGAATGACGGATCTTTGGAAGCCGGTGAAGGGAGTTACGATCAAGGAGACAAAGGCCGGACAATTCTTATTTCATTTTGCCCATCCTCTTGATATGGAGGCAGTTCTTAATGGAGGTCCGTGGTCTTTTGACAACAACATGCTTATTCTAGAACAAGTTCAATTGGGAATGCAAATTGAACAAATACCACTTCACCATATCAACATGTGGGTTCAAGTCCATGATCTCCCAACAGGACTAATGAAGGAGAGAGTTGGAATTTCGTTGGCTAATTATATCGGAGCTTTCATGGAGTACGACAAGAATAACAACTCAAGCTTCTGGCGACAATATATGAGGCTTCGGGTGCGAATTGATGTCAGACTGCCACTCAAAAAGGATACCAAGGTTAAGGATAAGGAAGGAAGATGGTGCACAGTGAAATTCAAATATGAGAAGTTAGGAATTTTTTGTTTTGTCTGTGGAGTTATGGGACATGCCGAAAATAAGTGTGAAGTCAGATTTTCAATGGAGCAAGACGACGGAGTTAGGGAGTGGTCAGCCGAAATTAGAGCAGAAAATAGAAGACAAGGAGGACGGCTTACTTCTCGGTGGTTGAGGGAGGATAGAGGTGATCCGACAGAGGCAGGTGGCGGTGATGGTTGCCGACAACCGCAAACTCAAATCGGAAGCACAAGCGCGGGTCCCACACATGCTGACATGGCAACCAATTCTTCAATTGTTGGCCATAACCGTACTAGTCCCAATCACACGACATTCATTACTAGACAAGGAAATTCAATGCCCATTAATTTGCAAGCTCACACGTCCAATCAGTTTTCAAACAACATTAATAACAATAATTGCCAAATTATCTCCACATCAACTCCTAAACCGTCAGCCACCACACACAACATCTTAAACATTCCCTCATTGATAACAAATAACATGTCATACCCCTTTACAAATCCCAACAATCATTCCTCAATAATTGACAATCAACTCCCTACTATCAACCTTAACCGACCAGCAGACAACGACATTAATTCACTATTATTGCCTAATCAAACTCTGACTTTCAACAGCCAAGCATTGACTCAGGTCCCACCGCAAACCAAAATCCCAACACACAGAAACCCACGTGCTTCCACACACAAGAGCGTGACAACCCGACCCGCACCACAAGCCATATCCGACCCGCCTCTGATCCGAACCAGACCCCAAAAAAAATCAAAAAATCCCACAATAAACCCAAACCCGACCCCAACCCAACCTGACCAATCGTTGACCCAGGAGAACTCGGAGGACATGGACGCCCAAAGTGAGAAGAAGAGGAGGAGGGAGGAGGAGGTTGATGACAATACAGAGAAGTTGAAGGAAGTAGAGCATTTTTTAACGGCAGGTCCTGGCAGCCAGGCCTGCCGGGACCAATGAAGATTTTAAGTTGGAATTGCCGGGGATTGAGCACTCCGAGTGCAATTCCAAACCTTCGTAATCTTGCTCAAGGTCACCAACCAGATATTTTGTTTTTGTCAGAAACTTTATCGAAGAGTCAAAGCATGGAGCGTACCCGTGTGAGTCTGAAATATAATTCTTGTTTGTCTGTAGATGTTGAAGGACGTAGTGGAGGACTGGCAGTCATGTGGAGAGATACTATTAGTTGTAGAGTGATGAATTACTCTCGAAATTTTATTAATTTGATAATGAAGGAGAAGGAAGAGGAGGAATGGCGGTTAACTTGTTATTATGGGTATCCGGAGAGAGGTAGAAGAAGACAGGCATGGGACCTTCTAAGGGAGCTTCGTGACATGTCTGAGCTACCGTGGTGCATTATTGGAGACTTCAATGATTTGTTAGCTCAAGAAGACAAACGAGGGATTCACCCTCACCCAAACTGGCTGTGTAATGGATTCCGCAGTGTTGTCTGTGATTGTGACCTGATAGATATTCATTTGGAGGGTTACCCGTATACATGGATTAAAAGTAGAGGTTCACTGGAAGTTATTGAAGAGCGTCTTGACAGAGCTATGGCTAACTCCCAGTGGCTTGCGATCTACCCTGGTGTAAAGTTAGTTAATTTATTAACTTCGCATTCTGACCATAGCCCTATTTTGCTTCAAAATTCACCATCAATCATGAATGGCCGAACTTATTCCTTCCGGTTTGAAAATAGCTGGTTACAAGAGGACGACATTGATGAAGTTGTAGAGGATGGTTGGGGAAGAGAGCATGGTGCAGACATTGTGACTAGAACAACAAGATGTGCGGAAAAACTTAAGTGGTGGGGAAGAAGGAAGAGGATGCGGTTCAAACAGGAGGTGGTAGAGTGTAGTGAAGAGATGGACCGGTTAAGAGGACGTCATGATCCAATAAATTCAGAACGCTTCAAAGAGGTTCAACAAAGACATGTTCGCTTATTAGTCCAGGAAGAAGCTTATTGGAGACAAAGGGCAAAAATGCATTGGCTTCGTGAAGGTGACCTGAACACAAAGTTCTTTCATTTGACGGCTTCATCTAGACAAAGAAAGAAAAAGATAGAAAAACTTGTGAATGAAGAGAATATTGTAGTTTCAACACAACCGGAATTGTGTGAGGTCGCTTTAAATTATTTCAACCATCTTTTTAAAGCGAGTTCAACGAAGCATGACCCGGTTCTTTCCTTGAATGCTCCCAAAATAACTCAAGAGGATAATGACAAATTGGTGATGCCTATTACAAAAGAAGAACTGAAAGAAGCATTGTTTCAGATGCATCCAGATAAGGCGCCTGGTCCGGATGGCTTTAACCCAGCTTTCTATCAACATTTTTGGGAACTATGTGGTAATGATGTGTACGAGGCAGCAAAGGAGTGGTTGGATAGAGGATATTTTCCCTCATCTTTAAATGAAACAAATATCTGCCTAATTCCCAAATGTGAGAATCCGACCTCTATGAAGGACTTAAGGCCAATATCTCTTTGTAATGTGCTCTATAAAATGGTCTCTAAGTTGTTGGCCAATAGATTGAAGACTTGTCTTGACAAGTGTGTGTCGGAAGAACAATCGGCTTTTATTGAGGGGAGATCGATCTTTGACAATGCTCTCATTGCAATTGAAGTCATACATGCACTTAAAAGGAGAACTAGAGGTATGAAAGGTGAACTCGCCCTTAAAATTGACATTAGTAAAGCCTATGACAAAGTTGATTGGGGTTTCTTGCGTGGTATGCTTGAAAGATTGGGGTTTTCCAACAAGTGGATTCATTGGATGATGCTATGCGTTAGTTCTGTTAATTACTCAGCTTTGGTGAACTTTGAGAAAGTGGGCCCTATTGTTCCAGGAAGGGGATTAAGGCAGGGAGACCCTCTCTCACCTTACCTCTTTGTTTTAGTTACTGAAGGCTTGACGACTTTAATAAAAAAATCAGTGGCAAGTGTTACATGGAGTCCAAATCTGCAGAGGGGCACCGGTGGTGTCCCACCTCCTCTTTGCTGATGATTGCTTTTTGTTTTGCAGGTCCACGATTGATGAAGCCCAAAATTTTATGAGCATCCTTCAGACATATCAGAAGCTACAGGGCAAGAGATAAATTTGACCAAGTCAGAGGTTTTCTTTAGCAGAAATCTTAGCATAGCAGCACAGGAAGATCTCTCAAAGATCATGGGAGTCAAACATGTCCTAGGAACTGGAAATTATCTTGGTCTACCTTCTATGATAGGCAGGAAAAAGAAGGATATTTTTGCTTATATCAAAGATAGAATTTGGAAGCGGATAAATTCATGGAGAGGAAGATCCTTATCAAGAGCAGGGAAAGAAGTGATGATTAAATCGGTTTTGCAAGCTATACCCTCTTATGTAATGAGTATTTATCTTATTCCGGATTCCACTATCAAAGACATTGAGAGAATGATGAACTCTTTTTGGTGGGGAGGGGGAGCTAATAATAAAGGAATACGGTGGTTTGCATGGGACCGTATGACACAACCTAAGGTTCAAGGAGGTATGGGTTTCCGTGATTTGCATGCTTTTAATTTGGCAATGATAGCAAAACAAGGATGGAATATTATGACAAAGCCTCACACTCTCGTGGCTAAACTTTACAAAGCAAGGTACTTTCCGAATTCCTCTCTTTTTGATTCTAAAATTGGCCATAATCCGAGTTATGCTTGGAGAGGTATTTGGAATGCTCGCCAAATTCTAATGCATGGTTGTAGGTGGAGTGTTGGAAGCGGTGCTAACATAAATGTCATGAGTGACCCTTGGTTGAGGGGAAGTAGTGGAGCATGGATTCCTTCACCACAAAGCCAAGGTGTGCATAATTTAAGTGTTAATGAACTTATGGTTCCAAATGTGAAATTATGGGACAAATGTAGAATTGAATCTATTTTTCCTACACATATTGCTAAGCTTATTTTTGAAATCCCTTTATTTGACACGCTTGAGGATGATAAGTTAGTTTGGGTTGATAATACAAATGGTGTCTATAGTGTCAAAAGTGGATATAAAGTTATGTTAAATATCACAGGAAAGTTGCATGAAGTATCTCTACATGAAAGTTGGCATAGTCTTTGGAATATTAGTGCCCCACCAAAGGCCAAACATCTTTTATGGAGGATTTGTCAAGGGTGCCTACCGACCCGGATGCGCTTACAAGAAAAACGGGTACCTTGTCCGCTATTATGTCCTCTTTGCAATCAAGAAAATGAAGATGATTGGCATGTTTTATTTACGTGCGAAACTAGCACCCATGCACGTCACTATGCAGGTCTTGATAGCATTCTTTTGCCTCGGTTACAACAATGTCTTAGTGCAAGAGAAGTCATCTTTTCGGTTTGCTCTAATGAAGATAAAACAATTGCCGGTTTGTTTGCTGTCATGGTTTGGATATTATGGTCTAACAGGAACAATAAAGTGTGGGAGGAGACTAATGCACCAGGTTGCTCATTAGGATATAAGTCAATACAATTATGGCAAGAATGGGTTGCTGTTCAACAGCTCCAGCAAGGTACTCACAGAATTGAACAGCAGCAGCAACATCTTAGGTGGGAGAAACCGTTGCATGGTTGGTACAAGTGTAATGTTGATGCAGCATTCCATCAAAGTTTGAATAAAACTAGTACCGGTTGGTGTTTATGTGATCATTTGGGTCGATTTGTTATGGCGGAAACTACTTGGTTAGATGGGAGTTGCTCCATTGTGGAAGGTGAATCCATAGCCTTACTCGAAGCTTTGAAAGTTATGGTACAAAGAGGGTATTCACATGTCATTTTTGAGACGGATTCTCAAAGCGTAGTGGATGCAATTCATCATTTCCGTAACAGTCATTCTGAATTTAGTTTCATCGTTAGTAATATTAATAATATTCTATCTTGTAATCAAAACTTCATGGTTAAGTTTGTGAAGCGGCAAGCGAATATGGTAGCTCACACCCTTGCTAGGGCGGCCATTTCATGGTCTCGTCGCTGTACTTTTGAGACATTACCTATTTGTATTACTCAATTATTAAATAATGAAATGATATAAGCTTTTGTTTGTCAAAAAAAAGACTCTTAATTAAACAAGTAGTTATATATATAGATACAACCTCTAACTCTTACGCATAAAATTGTAGGGTATGGATATTTACTCTCTTGAACTTTGCAAACAAACAAAATGATGATCTTAATTTTCAAATATGTTGAGGTTTAATTCTTATGTTAACTTGCACCTAATTTATTACTCCCTCCGTTCCTTTTTATAAGGAACAATTTGAAAAAAGCACACAAACCAAGGAATCATATTTTGTTTATTAAAAATTCTAAAATTTTATAATATATTCCAAAACTAACCTTGGTGTAATTAATGCATAGGGAATATGTTACTGTAATTAATGCAGAACATTGAAATAGATAAAGGGTAGGAATGTAATTGTTTAATGAATAAAGCATGAATTTAATGATTGTTTCTTATAAAAAGGAACAAATTTTTTTTCCAAATTGTTCCTTATAAAAAGGAACGGAGGGAGTATTAAATTAGCTTCTAAATTATAGTATTATTTACAGTTAGAGCATCCATAATGGAGAATTTCATTTTTGGTATTTAACTGGGTCTCAGTGTATACATCATTTATTTATAATTTTTTAATAATAGTATCTAATAAGTACTCAATCTCTCCAATCGAACACTCCTTATAAATTTCTAAATTGATCCCACCAAAATAACTCTACATTATTATTTTTGGGTTCCACAAAAATGAAATAGATACCAATATGCTTATTGTAGAATCAGTACCTATTAGGTACTCATTCCTGTTTTGCTCCAATTGGATACCTATTAGGTACCGATTCTTAAAAAATAGATATTCACCATCGAAAATGTTCTTAAATTTGTCTATACAAATTAACATAAATGACCAAATTTAATGTCGTTAAAAATTAAGATCTTAAATGCCCTTTACAACTTTCATAAAATGTAGTCATTTAGTCAAGATATTCACACATGATTATTATTATATATTACCTCTATCCTTAATTATAAGACTCTGTTTGACCACTGTATATACGCTAATGCACAATTTTGATCACTAATATCTTTAATTGTTTATTAGTAAAAATTATAAAAACATAATATTTTGAAAATACTCATCAAAACAAATTGAACAAGATCTTATATGCTTATATTTACATTTATATATTATTAAAAAAATACGGTCAAAGAAAGGTAAATAAATAGTATATTTTTGTCAAACAAAATCTTATAATTAGGGACAGTAATTAATAATAGATATTTATATATAAATAAAAATGTCAAAAGTAAGTCAATGAGTTTACCATATATGTGTACATGGCTTGTCACATGTCATTAAAAAATACACCAAAACAATTTAATGTTAGAAAGGTTTTTTTTTTTTTGTGTGTTTTAAGCAGAGATACTACTTTGCCTCGGCAAAAGAAGTAATGCGGATGAATGGCACAACAAAATCATTTTTAGCTAATCATGCAGCTGAAGTTGTTCCTGGAGTTGTGACAATAAGAGCATTTAAGGAGGAGGTTGTTCTTTCGAGAAGAACCTGCAAGGAAAATTCGCAGGAAATTGACAAATTTCTAATAGTGTTTAATCAAAGATATTCACATGGTTATTATTATTATTATTATTATTATTATTATTATTATTATTGTTATTATTATTATTTTATTAGTGATAAAGGATATTTTTATAAAATAAAAAATTGTCCAAAGTCAATGAGTTTATTAAAATGTGTACCATATATGGATACATGGTTTGTCACATGTCATTAAAAAATACACCAAAATAATTTAATGTTAGCTGTGAAGTATGTTCCCACATGACAACAAAGACACGTTTTCACTTACATATACAAAAGTTATTGTCTCACTCATAACTCATAAGCATACACCCTTCAAAGCATCAATAACAAGTAAGTTTCTTGAAACCCATTTAAATTTTCTATTTTTTTTCCATTCATTTAGTTGCATGCATTGTTACTATTTTTATCATCTCATCTTTTTCCATTATTATTCTTGTAGTGTTAAATGTTCGGTATGCTTGTTCGTAAGACCTAACTCAACTAAAAATATAGAGATTCTTACGCTTGACATTTTTTGTGGATATCAGAGTTTAAATCCAGAATCTTTATTTTGTATGTGTATAAGTTTTCAGGTGGTGTTTGTCACTCTATCTAGGTACTCAAAATATATGCTTGTTGTGCTTTATTTCTTCAACTAATTAATGTTCAATGGTGCACTTAGCAATTTTGTTTTAGTGTGTTTTTGTTTAAGTTAAATGATTCATAAAGCTTTATATTGATCAATGAATTGTTGGTTTAGTATGCTACAAGTTTAAAGACACTTTTTACCATAAAAAATGATTTTCTTACAGAGATTGACAAGACCAAATGGAGGACTTCTGGAACATCATTTGTGGAGGAAACCCTTTGATCCGTTTCGATTTCGAGGTTCTAAAGAATCCTTCATCATGCAGCAACAATTTGATGATGATTTGCTTTGATTTGTTGTTGTTGATCATGATGTCAACTATTTCGATCAAGAACAAGTCTTTGTTAGGACAATTTTGGGGTTTCATAAGAATGGAAGGACATTCAAAGTTGCAATTAGTTTCTTCCATAACCAATGTTTGCATTGGTTTGTTGCATTTATGCTTAGGAATTTGGATTTTAGAAGAAAAGTTAACGAAAAATCTCATTGTTTTTCCTCTTAATTTGTGGCTGCTAGAACTTCTACATGGATTCACATGGATTTTTGTTACTTTGACTACAAGTCTTGTACTAAAACAACTTCCAAAAGCATGGTTTTGGCTATGTTCTTTTCTTATATTCTTTGTTTCGGGTATTTTCTGCGCTTTTTCCTTATTATATGCATTTATAGAAAGTAAATTTTGCATTAAGGTAGCATTAGATGTTTTATCTTTTTTGGGAGCATGTTTGTTGATGTTTTGCACATACAAAGCAAGAAAATATGAAGAAACTTACATGGAAAGTTTATATACGCCTTTAAATTACCGGCTAGATGAAGTTGATCATGTTAATCATGTAACACCATTTGCCAAAGCTGGATTCTTTAGTTTGATGTCATTTTGGTGGTTGAATCCGTTGATGAAAACGGGTCAAGAGAAAACACTTCAGGACGAAGATATGCCAAAGTTGCGAGAGTCTGACCGAGCAGAAAAATGTTATGCATTGTTTATAGATAGACAAATGCAGCAGGATAAATCATCACAGTGGTTGGTTTTATGGACAATAATTTTGTGCCATCGTAGAGAGATTTTGATATCAGGATTCTTTGTATTACTCAAGGTACTTGCAATCTCTTCTTGTCCTGTGATTCTGAATGCCTTTATTTTAGTGGCCGTGGGTAATAAAAGTTCGAAATATGAAAGTTAAGTATTAGCCGTCTCGCTTTTGTTTACGAAGATTTTAGAATCCATATCCCAAAGGCAATGGTATTTTCGCACTAGACTTATTGGTATGAAAATTAAATCATTACTCATTGCAGCCGTTTATAAGAAACAAATGAGGTTATCCAATGCTGCTAGATCGGTTCACTCGGGTGGCGAGATAATGAATTATGTGAATGTGGATGCTTATAGAATCGGAGAATTTCCGTTTTGGTTTCATCATACATGGACAACAGCCCTTCAACTATGTATTGCATTAGTAATTATTTTCCGTGCGGTAGGGCTCGCAACAATTGCATCATTTGTGGTGATAGTTTTGACTGTGATTTTAAATTCTCCGTTGGCAAAGTTACAACATAAGTTTCTAACCAAGCTTCTTGTGGCGCAAGATGAAAGGTTGAAGGCTAGTTCCGAAGCTCTAGTGAATGTTAAAGTGTTGAAGTTATATTCGTGGGAAATACATTTTAAAAACACTATCGAAGGCTTAAGATACGTTGAACTCAAATGGTTATCTTCAGTGTTACTACAAAAAGCTTACAATGTCATTCTGTTTTGGTTTTCGCCGTTTTTTATCTCTGCTGCGACATTCGGGGCATGCTACTTCTTTAAAGTTCCTCTACGTGCAAATAATCTTTTCACCTTTGTTGCAACAATACGCCTTTTGCAAGATCTGATTTCAACCATACCAGATGTTATTGGAGTGATCATTCAAGCAAATATTGCATTTTCCCGAATTGTGAGATTCCTTGGTGCGCCTAAGCTGCAAAGTTCAAAGTTTAGTAAGAGTTGCTTCAATGAGAAGTTAAAGGGCTCAATTTTAATCAAATCTGCTGACTTTTCATGGGAATATAATATATCGAAGCCGACAATAAGAAACGTAGATTTAAAGGTTAGTGTTGGACAAAAGATAGCCATTTGTGGCGAAGTTGGCTCAGGTAAATCAACACTCTTAGCAGCAATTCTCAGAGAAATCCCTAATACTAAGGGAAATGTAAGTTTTTTTTATCTCTTTTATAAATATTTACTAGTGTGAATTTTTAATAGATATCATATTCGCTTTTATAATTTACAGATCGAAGTTTCTGGCACGTTCGCATATGTTTCTCAAACAGCATGGATACAAACAGGAACAATACAAGAAAATATTTTGTTTGGATCAGCTATGGATGTTCAAAGGTATCAAGAATCACTTCATAGGTCTTCACTGATGAAGGACCTTGAAATGTTTCCGTATGGTGATCTAACCGAGACAGGAGAGAGAGGTGTAAATTTAAGCGGGGGTCAAAAGCAGTGAATTCAACTTGCTCGTGCTTTTTATCAGAATGCCGATATATATCTCTTGGATGATCCATTCAGTGCTGTTGACGCGCACACTGCCACTAATTTGTTCAATGTAACGATTTTTTCCTTTATTCGCAAACTTCAGTCACATCTTAAGAATCATTCTTTGCTGAAAGATGGCTTTGAAACTTGATAGGAATACATATTGGAAGGACTTGCCGAAAAGACTGTCCTTCTTGTGACTCACCAAGTTGACTTTCTCCCTGCATTTGATTCTGTTTTGGTAGTTTCTTTTATCTTTCTTAAGGCAATAGTTTTTTCCTTTCTATTTAATCATTCTTCTACATGAAGCTAATAATCGTAAATATTTAAGAAATTTGAAGTTATCTTTATGTAACTTTGGTTAAATGACAATTATTTACAGTTGATGTCAAATGGAGAAATTCTGCATGCTGCTCCTTACCATGATCTACTGACCTCTAGCTGAGAATTTACGGACCTTGTCAACGCTCACAAAGAGACTGCTGGTTCCGGTCAACTTGTAGATGTTACTTCATCGCTAACACAGTCAAGTTCTGATTGAGAGATTAAGAAAACTTTCACGGAGAAGCAGTTTAAAGCATTAAACGGCGATCAATTAATTATGCAAGAAGAGAGGGAACGAGGAGACGCGGGGTTGAAGCCTTACTTACAATATCTCAATCAGAAAAGAGGCTACATATACTTCTTTTTCGGTTCTTTTGCTCACCTGATGTTTGTGGTTTGCCAGATATTGCAAAACTCGTGGATGGCTGCCCGTGTTGACGACCCTCAAGTCAGCTAGCACATCAAAATTAGTTGTAGTTTACTTGTTGATTGGAGTCCTCTCTAATATTTTCATGATAATCAGAAGTCTTCTTGCTGCTCTATTGGATTTTCAATCATCAAAACATATATTCTCACAGCTAATAAACTCTCCTTTTCGAGCACCGATGTCTTTTTATGACTCTACACCTTTAGGAAGGATACTTAGTAGGGTAAGCATATTAGACACTTTTTCACAAATCTTGTGAGTTTTTAAAAAAACATTTCTAGTACTTTTTAGTCTTCACACTTCGATTCCTCGGAGTTTAGTTGGAAGGTATGTCAAGTTTAGCTAATGATTGTTCTAGTCAAGATTCAAACTCAGATTCTCCTGAACGATTCGTCGTTAGATAGAGCTCGCTAACCACTTGGTTACTCTAAATATAATCGATGAATTAGTGTTTTAAATATTGTTAACTTGTTTCCTTATTTAGGTTTCATCTGATTTGAGCATTGTGGATCTTGATATCTCATTCAACCTCACTTATGTCGTCGGATCAACTATATGTTGTTACATGGATCTTATAGTTTTAACATCCTTCACTTGGCAAGTCTTGTTTGTCACTATACCAATGGCTTATGTTATTGTAAAGTTACAGGTAATGCTCTTGTGTCTGATTTTATTTTGTTTTTTTATGATTAGGAATTGAACTCAGTATATCAAAGTTTACAATACTCACACACACTACGCACCAATCATTTGCGCTAGACCTCAGTGGTATCTTCTTTTCGCAATAATGAAAGGGTATATTATTTTTTTATCAACTTGCATGTATTTTTTTTACTAGAAACACTACTATGCCTGTGCAAAAGAACTTATGCGGATGAATGGAACAACAAAATCCTCTGTAGCTAATCATGTAGCTAAAACTTTTGCTGGAGCTACGACAATAAGGGCTATTGAGGAGGAAGATCGTTTTCTCGAAAAGATTTAATCTAGTTGATGTCAAAGCCAATGCTTTCTTTCACAGTTTTGCCTCAAATGAGTGGTTAATCCAACGTGTAGAAACAGCGTATGCCGTTGTTCTTGCCTCTGCGGCACTTTGCCTTGCTATGCTTCCATTTGGAACCTTAACATCACGTGAGACATCATTGTTTGAGTTTTCTAATGATCATGAAAACTATATGTTTTCATCTTCAAAAAACAGTATTATCTTTGTTATGCAAGTTTCTTATTTCCAGCCTCAATTATTGCAGGATTTATCGGTATGGCTCTTTCTTATGGCCTTTCGCTAAATGGTTCTTTAATATATTCAATTCAAAGCCAATGCATTATGGCAAATTATATAGTATCTGTAGAAAGGATAAAACAATACACCGATATACCAAGTGAAGCTCAGGAAGGAAGTTGTCCTCTAGTTAATTGGCCAATTGTAGGCAAAGTAGAAATACGCCATTTACAGGTATTTGTTAGTATTTTATAAGTTTCGTCTATAAAAAATTAAAACAAAACAAACCAAATAAATTTGTTTTTATACGATGTCAGATACGATACAGGCCGAATGAACCACTTGTACTTCACGGTATCACTTGCACATTTGAAGGAGGGCACAAGATCGGTATTGTTGGTAGAAACAGGCAGTGGAAAATCAACTCTGATAGGTGCTTTGTTTCGTCTTGTGGAGCCGGCGGGTGGAAAAATTATAGTTGATGGCATAGACATCTCATCTATTGATCTTCATGAATTGAGGTCAAGTTTTGGTATTATACCTCAAGATCCTACCCTTTTCATTGGGACAATTAGATATAACTTAGACCCTTTATCTCAACATTCTGATCAAGAAATATGGGAGGTAATTACTAATTATAAATAATTTCTACAATTTTTTTTAACTTGGTTTATCATAGCAAATATGGATTAATAGTTTCTTGCGTGTGAAGGTTCTTCAAAAGTGTCAGTTACGAGAGTCTGTCAAAGATAAAGGCGGCTTAGATTCCTCAGGTACGCATTCGAGTTCAAAGTTTCAACGAAGCTACTTAATTTTCCGCAAGATCATCTTTTTAGAATGGATTAAAATGTTGTACAGTTGTCGAAGACGGATCAAACTGGAGCATTGGACAAAGGCAACTATTCTGTTTAGGGCGTGCTCTTTTGAGGCGAAGTAAGATATTGGTGCTTGATGAAGCAACTGCATCAATTGATAATGCAACTGATTTGATTCTTCAGAATACCATTAGAAAGGAGTTTGCTGATTGTACAGTGATAATAGTAGCACACAGGATACCTACTGTGATGAATTGCAATATGGTTCTTTCCATAAGCGACGGTACGTTCATATTGAATCTCGAGTAAATAATTGGATTAATCCTTAAACAATACTAACATTTTCATGTGTTCTTGAGTAATTATAAATATACTAATGTGAAGATTAATTTTATTATTTTACAGGAAAGTTGGTTGAGTATGATGAGCCAATGAAGTTAATGAAGAGAGAAAAATCATTGTTTGGACAACTTGTAAAGGAATATTGGTCTCATTTTCAGTAGTGATTAGTGAAGAATGATTACTGTACCAACATATTTGTTATCTTTATATATACATCAGCAAAAGCCAAAATGCCAATAAAATTTATTAATCTATTTCTATCTATTTATCATTATCTAAACTTTTTTAATCAAATCAAAGTACAATTGTGCCAATGCATTAATCTGACGAAGATTGCTGAAGATATGTATATAACTACATATTCCTTCTATGAAAGTACAATGAAAATGCCTATGCAAAATAGCCACAAAATAACAACAAAATATTTATTAATTCAATATACCAAATTAGATTAGATTTATTATACAAAATAATTACAGCCAATCACTCATTCCAAACAATCTGAGACAATATTTGTAAGCTCTTCAAAATCAAACTAGCTTTCTCTCGGTGACTAATTAAATCTGTTTCTACAAACTCCTAAAACTCTTAGGATGCATAAATAAACTATGCTTTGATACATATTAGTACTAACAATGCATTGTAAACAAAAAAACACCACTAGTACTCAAATTATTCAAAAGACTTGATATCGTAAAAACTATCGAAAAGATTATTGTCATGCAAGAAACTAGTATTCTTTCAAGAACCAGCATCATTTATCTTGGATGGTGTTTGCTTTCTAATGAAAATTCCCCATAAGTAATACTTCGATTGAAATCCTGCAAAATACGTAACTCAAAAATTTAGACGCAATTAACTAACAGTTAAGTTTAAATGAAGAAATAGTATATATATGCAATGTAATGTAACTCACTCTTATATTGGCATGGAAGCATTGTAGAAGCAAAAATTAAAAGCTCGGATTTTTCAACCTTAGCGCTTATGGCAAGGTCGTTGGTAATCATTTCATGAAATAGTTGGTCATAATATCTCTCAACACTGTAAAAAAACATTAATATTAAATTCAATACTCGTTTAAAGATGAGCATTTATATATCATATAGAGGCTATCATATAGTGGAAATAACATAATTGTCGGTGTAACTTAATTTTACACTGACATCCATCAATTTTAAAAAACAGCTACAGAAGTGGATTGATGAGGCAAAATAGAGAATTATTATCGAATGTCAGTATGGATCTAAGTTCACACTGACGGTGCATAAAAATATTGTTTTTGATGTCTTAATCACACAAATACTTGAAAATGAATATAAAAGTAACATTTCTATAAAATAGAAAATAAATGTTCTCAAGTTTGTGCAAAATGTCACCTTTCATTCTGAGGAAAGAAATAAAGGCCGATGCTCAGATTATTTGTTCGAAATTTCTTGAAACTCGCAGGCCACACAGCTGATCTTTGAAGCAAGTTTCCATAAAGCACATTAGGGAGATGTCTTGTCTCCTCGAGAACTTTAGGGCATGCTAAAGTGGACAAATGGGCCATTAGTCTAGTGATTTTATCATCGCTTTTGTGGAAAACCTGCAAACTTCCCCTATTATCCACAAAATTCAAGTTCAGACAATGCTTTTGATGTAACAGCTAAAAAAAATTCATTGAATACTGAAAGTCGGTAACAGAAGTTACAAAACATGTTTCTTACCTCCAGATTGGATCAGCAATAGGTTGTGGATCAACAACCGTCACACATCCATCGCTGCAACCAACTTCACCTTTTTCTGAATCTGAAGTGACTTGATCAGGATAATCTATGTCTATTACCTCTTCTTCACAATCCGCACAAAACCAAATAACTTCGTCTGTAAAAATCACAGGCCTGTCTAAACAATACCTGAAAATGATACATTGAAGTGTATAAGGTTAAAATGTATATACGAACGTGAAACTACAACTTTATAAAATGCAAAAGCTTCATTGTTAGAAAAGTATGATGGAAAGGGTAAAAAAATAGCATGTTAAAATCACTATGCTTCTGATGAAGAAATGGAAGTTCATGGCATTATTAAAGGACCCCTAAATGCAAATGCGAAACTCAAAGGACCCCTGAATGCATTTGGAAGTATTATTAATACAAATGAGTTGTTTACCAACTCAAAAGAAGAGAACGGTGGTCAGTGTGATTAGTGGTGATGACACGGTGAATTTTTCTTACAGAATAGATGCATAGGCAACACAAGCGAACAATATTTTACAATGTAGAACAATAGTAATGTGCATCTAAATAGAACAATAGTAATCTGCATCTACATCTTGTTTTAGATACATATTACCTTTATTTTTGTTCTTAAAATTCACCTTCAAAATCATTAGAAATTTAAAAGCATGTCCTTATGAAAATAAAAAAATACATGCATTTGCTGCTACTTAAGTGTCATATTGAAAACTTGCTAAAATCATGATTCCCCGTGCATCTTTTGACTTAAATATAAATGCTTGTTTCTGCTTTATCTAACATATCAAGATGTGAAAGAAATAAAATAGGTTCAGGGTATTGATGCAAAGCAATATGTATTCTTAATATTCTTTGGAGTCAAATCTCCATATTGAAATAGAAGTGGTGGCATCGTGAATTTGCAGCAAAGAACAGTGATTAAAATAGAGAGTAGATGGAAAGAGTAAGTAACAAGTACCTATGGATGGCTGCCGGTGTTGACGATCCTAAATGTTAAAAAATTACCAGCAATACAGATTAAGTTATATACTTATATTACATGAGAATGAAACTTCATTTTCCAAATTAACAATCTACACCAGGATGAATTATGTAAATATGTTCAATAATCATCCGAATACGACGATCATGATCCCTTCCCAGGATTGCAGGAACAAACCAGATTTAGATCGCCTGTAGTGAATACATTGGTGGTTGTTGGATTAAGTTCATACAGTCTAGATTTCAATACAGATTTTGAAATATGGATTCAATCTCAATTCAATGATCATTGATGTGCTGCCTGTGTGAATGTATAGCAGAAAATCCAAATCCAAATAAAGCATTAATCTTTTAGGCTGCAATGCATGCAGTGGTTTACTGGCTGTTCCTTCCAAAGAAAACTAGTAGCACTTACTTCTGTGGCAATAGATAGACCAATTGTTTAGATTTTGTAAGATTGAATCTTGATTCAACGAATGCTGCTACCACTCTACCAGTAATCACCACAAGAACATTTCCCATCTTTGAAATGGTGAAACCTCTGAACATCTCTGAGAATAATTAGCCTACCAAAAATCAATGATATAAATTTTGCAGCATTATGGCAATCTCCACAGACTCTAAGGTTCTTGACGACACAAATTGTTGTTCCGGGGGGCGTATTCAGAAGTCCAAAAGTAATGGCAATTTTCTCACTGTGATATCGAAGAATAGTTTCTTTGTCTTCATCTTCCATGTCTGGATGAAAGACTAGTGATGTGTCAGCTACATACCCAGCAAACTTCAATTCTTTTATCAACTCGTCAAGTGCACGGTGCAACGTGGTAGAAATGGAATGAACTCCATCCCCCGCAAAGAACTCATGCACAACATTGTTGACCTCTATAGAGCTACAACCAGGAATTTTTACAGCTTTTTTGTCTATCATCATTTTCCTTAAGTGATTCACATCATCCCATTTTCCGTATCTTGCACACAAGTTCGACAAAATAACATAATCCCCACCATGGGAATCATCCAATTCAGAGATTCTCTCCATTACTTGCTTTCCCATTTCAACATTGCCATGACTACTACAAGCAGATAGCAATGTCCTCCATAGAATCGGCGTCGGCTTGATTGGTAATTCGTCTATGAATTTATAGGCTTCGTCCAACTCCCCAGCTCGACCAAGCAAATCCACCATACACCCATAATGCTTGATAGTAGGAGCAATCCCATACTCATTTGTCATACTATAAAAATACTCAAAACCTTCTTCTACCAATCCATTGTGACTACATGCATACAATATACCTAAAAAAGTTATCTCATCAGGCTGTACTTTTTCCTTCTTCATTTCTTTCAACATCGATATGGCTTGGAAACCATCCCCATGTGTTGCATAAGCAATGATCATTGTCGACCACGTCTGCGTATCTCTCTTAGGCATATCCCTAAACACATTAACAGCATCATCCAAACTTCCACATTTAGCATACATATCTATAAGAGCTGTATTTACCTTCACGTATCGATCAAAACCGTACTTCTTAACATACTCGTGTATCCACCTCCCCAAGTCCAACGATCCAAGCAAAGCGCAAGACGAAAGTGCAACGAGCATGGTAACATCAGTTGGCTTAAGACCGCTCTCCTGCAACTCTCTAAACAAAGCCAACGCCTCATTAGGTTGACTATTCCTAGCCAAACTCGTAATAATTGCATTATATGCAACAACACAAGGTTCATCAATCTTATCAAAAACCCTTCTAGCATCATCAATTTCGCCACAAGAAGTATACATATTAACAAGTGTCGGAACAACATAAATATCATCACTAACCCCAAGTTTCAAAGCAAAACAATGAAGTTGTTTCCCTTCCTCTAAAGCCTTAACCTTCGAGCAAGCCTTAAGAAGTGAAGAAAATGTGTAATCATCAGGAACAAGGCCAGACCACAGCACGTGAGAAAACATATTACTCGATGCTTCTGAAAATAATATCGATTCGCTTGATCATTCTTCAAATTCTCATGGGAATTCTGTTTTATTCGAAATCGCGAGCATAACCCATGTAGAATTTTCATGCTGATTAATTTGGACGAATGTTTCGGATTGTTTCCGGGTCGTAGAAACCCATTTCTCTTCAATCCGGGTGAGGAAGATAATAATTAATAGTAAAACTGTGATGCCCACTCGCGAGTAATGCGTGTGGGGCACGTGCCAAATATAAAATTCTAAATTTGATATTTATTTATTTATTTTGCCAATTAATTACTATTTAAAATTTTGATCTTTTTTGGCATAAGTTTTGGAATTTTGGACACGTACAAATATTCTACATTAATTATTTTGAGAATAAATTGTAATATTTATATCATATTCTCAAATATTTTTGGTCCAAATCTAATATGAAAATTTCTTTACTCTTTTATGACACTTAGAAATTTTCTCACTCTCTAAATTAATGTGTCATTAAGGAATTGATTTTATTTTATATTAAACTATGTCAATATTCTGTTTTGGAATAATATTCTGATTTGCCTTTGATTTCTATCCAATATGATTTATAGATTCAATTCAAAAATATAATTGCTTGATTTGAATATCATATTCTTGATTTTTTGGGATTGAAATTTTATTCCTTACATATGTAAATATTGGATATGGATCCTCTCAATCTTCAATTCTCTCAATCTCTCTCAACAATAAATCATAGTCATTATATTTAATCTAATGGTGGAAAGAGAAAATTCCACTATAAATAGAAGCACACCATAATAAAATCTTTGCATCTTCCTTTTTAATTATTTATAATAATTTGGCATCTTCTTATTTGTCTTTGTTTTTATTTTTTATATTTGTGACATATTAAAATATAAAATTAAAAACTTCTAAATTTAATTCTTATGTTAATCACATGTACAAACTTTAAAATTAAAATCAGCATTGCACCAAAAAAACTTTCTATGATTTTCTTTCTCGTTATCTCGATAATGGTTTCATAACAAAGTTATAAAGGTAGAGGCAATATATAAATAAAATTGGAATTTTTCTATGAAAAAAATATATTAAAGAATATAACATTTTTTCTAAAACAAAATATAACATGTCAAATATAAGTTATTTTATTTTTTTTTTATAAGTAAATACAAATGGATTGGTTTTCTCATTTATTGTTTTCCTTTTGAATTTTTGTCAAACAAAAATCTGAAGAAGAAAAAAAAAACAGAGAAATGAAATCATAAAAAAGGAAAATTTCAAAATAGGAAAGAATTGAATTGTTATACCCTATTTTTATTTATGGAGGTGCTTTCCTTTTTCCACCATCGGATTAAGTTTAATGGCTATGATGTATTGTTGAGAGAGATTGAGATAAATGGAGATTGAGAGAATCCATATCCGTAAATATTTGGTGTTCATTAAATTTGAGAATTGTCCACTATTTTACATAATCTATTCTCAATAGTTGAGTCTTAAATATTCGGTGTAAAAATTTCTTTAATAGTGGCCGATATGAATTATTTTAATAAATATTCATTTTGAAATTATCATAGACTCAATATTGTTGATTCGGACATCAAATATTATATAAATTATATGTTGCCTTATTGTTATTTAAATGCTCACTAGTGAAATATAGTCACATATAGTAATTTGAGCAATTCTTAAGGCAAATTAAATTGTAACATCCTTGTATTGTTTTATTAAAATAGAGTTTTATGACTTGATATAACGGTTTTCTCTTTGTTTATTCTATGAACCGCTTGAGACAACGTCGTGAAAGACTTCCTGAAATCCAGCTAAAGTCAATAAAGTTCAATGACTCTACATACAAGGATGTAAGTCACACTCTCTGAGGTCAGTGAATCTAATTATGTGACTTAAATTATATAATTGCATATAAGGAGAAAGTTGTTTACATATTATATACTCCTTTCATGAAAAAGTAAAATGTGCAATTATATATATAAAATAAACTATTGTCCAGAATAATTATTTTTTGAAATTTAGAACTCTTTAACCTTTTATTGGTTTTTCGTTAATTAACTCCATTTAAAATTAAAAACTATTTTGGGAGTATTTAAAATTAAATTATTTTGAGGATCTATTCTGGATAATTGTATATTTACTCTATTAGTTAAATTCTTCGATTCATAATATTATAGCATAAAGATCCAAATATTCAAAGTTGAACAATCCTTTTGCGACAAATATAAATTTAGGCACTTGTCTATTTTCTTAGTCACAAATTAATTATGGTGTCTTAGCTGTCATTCCTTTTAAAATAAAGTATAGTAAAATGTATATTATGTATGCCATTTATATTAAGTGAATTCAAAACTGGCAATTTTTCTTTAATATACATTATACTTTCTACTATACACTTCAATCTAGACCCATAATTAATTGTCTTTAATTTTGTGACAAATATTATAAACTCTATAATTATGTTAATTATGTGTCTTGTCGCAATTTGACATTTGGATTACCTTATTATTAAACTATATATTTTATTGAATGATGCAATCTTGCATTTTGTTTATGCTAAAATTCTAAGTATGAATTAAAACTTGTACGCCTCATTATTGTTTGTCAGTTAAATATTATAAAATCAAGTTTATTAAAATTGAGGCAATTTTAAAACTATTAGCATCCTTGCAACTAAGTATTTATGTAAATCATATTGATTTATAATTAGAGTCTCATATATGTTTAATTCTAATGGCTTATTCTTAATTCTTTATTCATGAATATTCTGAGATGATGTTATCAAATGGTATTCTTGGCAAATCATCAAAAGCCAATGACTCTAAGAACAATGATGAATGTCACATTCTATGAGGTTAGTCGCGATCTAATTAAAATTTTCAACCTCATGTGACTCATTATTTGTTATTGCATATATGAAGAATTTATTTCTTCTTCTCTTTTGTTGTGCAATTATGTATATATAAAAGTGGAATTCTTTTTCCAGAATATTCTAAATAGAACTCTAGAACTATTACATATATTATCTTTTTAAAATAACACTCCTTTTGTAATCATATCCTAAGTTATAGCTTAGTGGGAGTATTTAAATCCTTATTCTAATTGTTCTATTCTGGATAAAATACAAAAAAAAAAAAAACTATTTTACACACTTTTATTTTAAAATAACAATTTTTGTTATTATACTCTTTTGTATATATAAATTCTACGGTCATATTTATGATGTGCTAATTTAAAATATTGTGAAGCATATCTTTCTATTATTTGAATATGACTAATATTGAGTAGATTAAATAGATTGTTTATGCATGATACTATTTTATCATATTCTTTTAAGCATAAATATTATTGATTTGTATAATTGTAATCTCACCTATCGTGGATACAATTGTACAAATTACACTTAACATTATATTGATAACAATTATACCCTATCGGTGTGTTGTTGTTAATATAATTTTGTTATTACTCAATGTACTTTAATTTTATACTTATTATTTTTCAAGTACCATGTCACTTTTGAAATGTTGTGACATAAGAATAGTACATTGTAATGTTATAGTTCCTATTTATTACCCTTAATACTTTTGGATGAAATTACAATAAATAAGACACTTTAGTAAATATACTATACTAGAAGGCATGTAGCTATCATTTGAATTTTGCAATCCAATAGAATTCTAATTTTAATTAATGACGTTTAAATTTTTTAAATATTTTGGGTTGCTTCTATCCCTGATTCGTGTAAGTGACGGACATACCCTATCGGTGTGACGTTACCCAACATGATCATTCTGTGATATAGAAATAGTTGAATATTTATTTAAAATATTTTCAAACTTTTAATTCAACTATCATTCTCTATCAAGTGGGAGAATCTTCACTATGTATTGTGTAACGTGATGGACATACCCTATCGGTATGACATTACTTAACATGATTGTAAGACCCAAGATTCCACTGTACAGTTTTTCTAAGGAACTTTAGTGTCGGCTAAGTTTTTAGGGTTTTTGGTGGAGCGGTTTCGTGAGTATTGTCGCGTTAATAGAATTTTTGCTGAAATGGAGCCTGTTTGGTGCTCGTGCGCTGGAAAGGCACAGACTTTTGTCCTGTAATCCTCTTTGGTTAATACGAAGGTTACTGTATATTCAGTTTAACGAATTTTGGTTTATTCTGGTTTTTGGAAAAACGAGTAGGAATTTTACCCGCTGTTGGAAATTTTTACGATGTCTGAATTCCGTAGAAATTTAGATGAGAGTTTTATATATCGGCGTGAGTTAGGATATATTGTCAGAATAATTTTCGAGGGTGAGGAAGAAAATTACAGTCGGGGAAAAAGATTTAGCGATAATATTTGGAAACGGTTTACGACGGACGTTTATTTGTTAGATTTTATATTTTTCTGATTTCCTTCCGTTAGCGAGGTGCGACTCGCCGAGAGCGGACGCGAGAGCTGAGTAGCGTAAAGTAAAAATATCTAGATATTTATTCCAAAAAGTCATCATGACTTATTTAGATCCAATGGCTAGGGTTTAACTAGAAAACTTTGCACTATTTGATCCAAGGGTCCACATTAATCATGACCAAAATGAGAGGGGATTAATATACACTTGATCAAAGAGCAAAAATCACAAAACTCCACTCCATTCTTTCTCTCTTTGCCGTGGCTCTTCTTTCTCTCTTCCAACCTTGAGAAAATTCATTTTCCATCACCAAATCATCTCATTTTTGTCTTGTTGGATCAAGGGAAAATTGCAAGGAATAATCTCCTTTAAGGTAACTAAGCTTCCTTCCTTTCCTTAGCTAGACAAACTCATAAGATTTGATGAATTGTTAGATTGTGTTCTTGAGAGAAAAATTATTAGAATTTAGTTTAATTAGTTTTTGGTTCCATAGAAGTGTTCTTGAGAGTTATTAGTACACTTGAGTGGAGCATGAGAAGATTCCCATGGTTGATTTATGTTTTCACAAAATTTAAGTTAGGGTTTTGAAGAAAATTTTTGAAAAGATCATAAACTTGAATTTTGTTTTAAGATTTTGTTTTTGATGTTAGTTTTAAGCTTTGTGGCAAAATGGATGTTTGAATATAAACTTTGTTTTGAAAAATAAGAAAAAAATTTATTTGGTGTTCTTGAGCGATTCGATGAACATATTTTAAGAAATTTCGTTTCGATTCTCAAAGTAGTTGATTGAGCAATTAGATGCCTTTGCAAACTAATAGATGATTGTTAGGGTTTTGAAATGGAAAAAAATTGGTGTTGGCCTTGTTTTTCTCTCTTTGGCCGTGGCACCATTTAGGGGAAAGGGAAGAGTTTACAAATTTTGTTAAGTCATTTTAGGAGGACTTAATCATGGTTTTAAAGAAATGATTGTGATATGGTTTGTTTGGAGAAGAAAATGTGTTGTTTTTGTCTTAAGGAAAATCCATTCAAAATTGTCAAAAAGTGTAGTTTGATTTAAAATGATTTGGATTGTTCGGATAAATGATTTTAGAGTATTATAAGATATTACCATGCTTTTAGAATTGAAAATTTTTGAGTGATTAGGTGTTTTTGAAATTTTTGGCCGTGGCCAAAAGGAGGAAAATGGTTATGGGATTTCAAAATTTTCTAAGTCCACGTTGATAAGAAAATGATCCTTGTATTGGTGAATGATCATAGGCTTTAAAAGAATGAGTATAGAGTTTTTACTTGGTAAGAAAAACTTGAAACTTGCGACGAAAGAAAACTCTGATTTTGTTGATTTATTTTGAAGAGTTATGGCTTGTTTTAAAATGTTATGTGGTGTGAAATTGATCTCTTTTGGGTTGATAACTCTAGTGTTTCTTTGTATGCTTTGAAACAAAAATGAATTTCGTGTGACTAAAATAATGTCTTTAACTTCGTGAATTTTTATCGGATTGGGAAGAACTTGGAATCGCTAGGTGAGAGAGTTAGAAAGTACCTTAAACCCCCCTAGACTTTTGAGAACAAGTTTCGTTTCGATAGGATAAACGAGGAATATTTTATTGATGTTACGCTACATATATTTTAGGTAGCGTGAATTGTAGAATTTCGCGAAAAAGAGTAACGGAAGCTTGCTGAGGTAAGGGCATCACTTTATTTCTGTCTTTTCACTGAGTTATAACATGTTTGTTGGTTATTTTCGGTGATGCGTGTTTGTGTGTTTGGCATGTATGTGTTATGTATTCTCGTGATGAGAAAGTGTTTACAATACGTGCGTTGTTTTACATACGATTTTGAGAATATATGTTATGAACCCGATGTTTGATTGTCTTACATATGATTTTGCAAAATATATGTGTTGACATGTGGTTGAGAATTACATATGCTAGATGGTATGTAATTGGTGCATTAGCATAGATAAGAGGTATCGTATGCTCATGCATTCATAGTACGTGGTGACCGTGATGGGCCACGGGGTGCGACTGACAGTGATTGGGTCCACCTTAATCCTGCGGGATTTTTATTGAGTCCAATACGTGGTGACCGTGATGGGCCGCGGGGTGTGATTGACAGTGATTGGGTCCACTCTAATCCTATGTGGTGACCGCGATGGGCCACAGGATTTTATTGACGCCCTGCGGGGTTTGGTAGGCTGGGCCTATGACTCTCTGCGGAGAGGTTAAATTCCGGAATTCATGCATGTGGCAGCCAGTGATTGGTGTCACGCTCATGTAGAGTCTGCATTGATAGGCTATGTGTGCATTATATATATAAGCCCGTTGGTGGGAAAATCTTTTGTGTTAAAGAGCTTTCTCTTGTGTATGTGGAAATTTGTTATGTGTACATCTTTCGCACCGGTTATATATATATATACTTTTATTTTGTGGTGACCCTTTCAATATTCATTTGCGGGCTCCTCCCACCCCAGATGATGCTGTAGGTCGCGAGGGCGGCGGCTGCTCAGGGCCTCAGTGAACTCGTGTTGGAGCTATAGTTTAGAATTAGACTCTGCGCCGGTGTGGTTGTACATCGTGCCTTTTGTTTAGGCATAGGTTTCTAGCTTGGGTTGTTCTGGGTGGTAGTGCTTGGAGTACTTTGAATACTTTGACTTGGATTGTAATTATTCAGGAATACACTTTGCTTGTCGAAGCACCTTATGGTAATAAGTTCTTTTGTATGTTTAATGCCGGCTCTCACAGTTTGTATGCGCGCTCTGTTTTGTTTTAAAAAAAAAAAAAATTAATGCCCTTTTTGGCCTTTGAAAATCGGGGTGTTACAATGATCATCCTTTGTGTGAGAAAAATATCTCACAAATTTAACTATAATTATCCATCAAGTGAAGAAAATTCTACATGCAAATTAACTATAGCTCAAAAGCAAATATATTTATATATACAATTCTAGAAATAAAAACTATCTTAGAGACTTATATTGAGGATATTAATTATAGTCTTTTCTTTTAAATTATCATGTACTTCCATATCATTTTATATCATTGTAAACTCATTTTGTAAAAGCAATATGTCAAAATCCCAAAGTGCTTAACAACTCTATTAAGAAAATTTTATTTATTTTATACCATTATTCTAAATAATGATAAATCTTATATTTGAGATTTTTAATTTTTCCATTTTCACTATATTTTATAGTATTGTTATTTTTTCAACACTTATGGACGTTAATGACTATTTCCTCTTATATCCTCAATAATAATTATAAAATATAAGTCTCGTGTATTTCCGCTGCGTGTAACCTAACTGTTTCTCAAATGTGTGTGTCTATAATTGTAGCATTTGAGTTCTATTGAGTGAGTTATTAAACTTTTGACATGTACAGTCTCATATCCTATTTTATACTAGCGACTTAATCTCACTCATATGATGATACACTTTTTCTATAAAATATAATCATCATACTCTATCATATACGGTTACAAATTATTATAAATTCTTGAAAATATTATTTATGATAAGGAGATTTTGTATTATAAATTATTAAGAAAAGGTTACATTCTCCTTAATTCTAAATGCAGAATATGTGGTTAACCATGAAATCCAAATCTTGATAAAAATCTGCCATTGAAAAGTTATGTATATATTGGATTTCATAATTATCATTGAGTTACCACTTGTATTAGTAAATCTGCTATATTTATGTGCAAAATATGTGGTTGAGTTTGTGAAACTCTATTAGTGAAATAAAATAAAATAATATAACCACATATATAGATAATTTTGCACTAGCAAATAAGTATCCCACTATTAAATATTACATATTATGATATTTGTATATCAGTGATCACTAATGAAAACACTAAAGAAAATTCCACTCATTCTTGTTTATATATATGTGGAATCAGTGGGAGTGTGTACATAATATTATATACTATGAGCTCAAATGAAAAATTTCACTCTTGTTGATATATGTGAGATTAATGGAAATATGTACACAATGATCTAAACACAAAACTTTAAGTTATAATCTCACTCTTGCCATATATTCTTGCGCGCTAAATAAAATATGGCATAGCTTAAGAGACTTTAAATTTTAGTCTCATTCTATTATACTGAGATATATATAAAAATTCTTTAATCTCAGTAAGCATCATAATTAGATGCTTAAGTCAGTTGTTGGAAAATGCACAATAATCTCTTAGCATGCAAATACATTGTGCTTCTCTTTTACCAACATTTCACAAGGTCATAAATAGTAAGTACTGCTATAATATCAATACTCCTATCGAGTATGATGTTGTATTCTTAAAGTACTTATGAATTGCATAATCATAATTGTTCATTATTGACATTCTTGTGGCCACATTAATCCATATCTTATTTTTCTTTAAACTAAGTGGTTGTGTTAATCCAATTAGAGACTCTCCAGTCTCCTATTTTTTTATGGATTTTTATAGTCACAATTTTTGTTAAAACTTGGATTAATTGAATGTCAAACATTCTAGAACATTTATTGATTTTGACTAAAAGTAATTATTCTCTTAATAGGTTATCCCTATAAGCTAATAATTACTTGACCTCATGTGGATATTCTATGAATTTTATAAAATTAAACCTCATTGGCAGAACCACTAACTATAGACTTATATAAATGAGTATTATAACTCATAATGATTTGTCTAAGTCTTCTATATATTGGGTTAGTGAGAGTTTTATTATAGCATTTTCATATGCTTGTGCCATTCTTTAATTACATATTTTTCTCATTTGAAATATATGTTACTCTAAATTCATCATTCTAGTATAAAATGTAAGTCTTTGACTTGTATGATATGTTTTCCCTATCGGATTCATTTTCTGCAATGTTGAAGTTTACTTTTGTTTGGTAAACAAATACTTTGACCATAATTGAAACTCTAGTATTAAAATTTATATTATCTTACTAATTGATGATTGTCAACCAAGTGGGAGAATGTTAGATTAATTATTTTAATTAATCAATTATGGATTGACAATAATCAATTATTAGGAATTATTATTAATATAGATTATGGTCCATTGTTATTAAGCATAGGATGAATTATGTGATTGGGCTTTTGTCCCTGAATGGATCGTGATGGGTTGGACCATTCAGTTAAGCCCAGTGAGAGGTCCCTTCCCACAACCATTCGGCTATATAATTGTTATCCCATCAGACAATTAACATATGGGGTGAAAACCTAATTTTGAATGCCAATGGTGATGAGGGTAGTTATTCTACTCACACTTCTTTTTGATCACTTGTGACTACAATCCTAAAAGGTACACATCATGATCTTCTCTAATAATATATCAATATGCTATAATGTTGTATCTAATGATTCATGGCTCATATTAAAATATCTTTCACATTGCTCTAAGAGGTGAAACAAGAGATGAATGAATGAAATGAAACAAATGGATAGAGTTTCAAGCAAGAAAGTACATATGGACACAAAAGGAACTGAATTAGATGCAGCTTCTGAAGGTGGAAAAACACAAGAAGGGGGGGGGGGGGTTGAATTGTGTTTTTAGAATTAAAACTTTTTCGAAATAAAACCAAGTTTGCAGCGGATAAAACACAAAATAAAAGAGATGCTGAGAGAAAGAGAGAAAGAAGGACACAGAATTTATCCTGGTTCCCCTCACAAATCGAGAGTACTCCAGTCCCCTTGTTACTAACAAGAGATTTTCACTATAATCTACTAAAGATTACAAATTGCTCAAGCACACTTGCAAGAGACTTCTCAGGTGCTCAAGTTTCACTAAACAAGAGACTTCTCAATTGCTCAAGTTAAACTTAACAAGAGACTTCTCAAACAAACTTAAGAATAAGAATGAATGTTAAGGAACACTTGATATACTATCAGAGGTGTTTACAAAATACAACTCAATTTGTTCTAAGACTTAGAATGACAGATTTAAATTATGATGTCAGAATGCTTCTTAGTCTTTGAACGTAGTAATAGAACAGTCGTTAGAACAGTAGTAGTAACAGTTGTCGTAACAGTGGTCATTTCTTCCATTTGAGTCTTCTATTTATACTTGGAGGAAGATGATGACCGTTGCAGAGAGAGAGGTGCCAGCTGGAATTTACTCGTACAATTGATAGCTGTATATTGCCTTCTTTGGTAAGGAATTCCAATTCCACTACCTAGCTATTCAATTTATCACTCATCCATTTTGAGTAATAATAGTACGATAGTACAATCCTCAAATGCGCTCCACTTATGGATAAGGTTAACGTTGTACCAACGAATATTCCTTCCTGTGGATGTGACAGAGCCTTGAAGTGGATTGTTCTTCAATCATTGGTTCTATATAGGTCAGCTCTTGAGTGACGTAAATTCCTTTTGCTTCTGATGTTCTTGTCATAGCTTCTTAAGATCTTCAGCTTCTGAACTTCATCAGAGCCTAGCTTTTGGTCTTCAGAAGTGCTATCTTCAGCATGCAAAAATTAAGCTTCTGATGAACAGCAATACTCTTTCAGAGCTTGTTTTGACTGGCTTCTCTGCTACTATTCATAGTGCTTCTGAATGAATTTTAACTTGTAGTTCTGCACACTAGAATAATCATTAGTAATACCAATTGTAATTTTAATACTTTGTTATCATCAAAACCACTTAAAACATTAGAGGTTCATGTCAGACCCACTTTGTTCCAACAATCTCCCCCTTTTTGATGATGACAAACCAAAGCATTAAAATTCAATTGTTGTTGATTTAATTTAATTATGATGACTTCAGGTTTCAAAGGTTTGCAATCTCCCCCTGAGTCTGATAATCCATAAGGGTAGGTTTGTAAGCTCCCCCTAAGTTTTATCCATAATTAATTAAAACAGTTTAAGAGTCGATTTATTAACTTAAAATAAATTTTCATATTTAACTCTCAGAAGCATAGTTTTGCAAGCTTTGCTTCTTAGAGTTTGATAATGCTCAGAAGCGGTTTGCAAGCTCTTCTGACATTGTCTATGAATTTTATTTTAGGTTCTTAAATTTTCTCCCCTTTCAATAATCGTTCAGAATGAGAAAGAATTATAAGAGATAAATATTGATTCATAATGTATTTAACATAACAGTTTCAGATTGAGCAGTATATTAATGAATCAACATTAATTTTAACGCTACTCTTACTCCCCCTTTTGGCATCAGTCAAAAAGACACAGAAAACCAAGCAGTCAAAGTACCAAACAAGGTAGTCAAGTCAAAAAGTGATGACAACTAAATTCATTTAATGAATTGTGTTGAAAACCGTCCTGACAAGAGAGCTTGATGACACTATAAAAAGGGATGATTCCTCTCATTTTACTCATCCAGAGTAATCAAGTAACATCAAAAGAAAAACATACAATGGAAAGGCAGGTTACCAAGGATGCTTCAGGCTCAAAAGGAGAGAGCAAGAAGGGAGCAGAGCCCTGGCGCTGCGAAGAAAACAAGCTTCGCTACGAAAGGAACAAGCAAGAACTGATTTTGACAGAGTCAGAGGAGGAGGAAATGGGCTCTGATCTGGAAGAATTTTTATGGACATACAATGATGATACTCCATACGAAGAGTACGAGGCTGCTGTTCAGAAGAACACTGAAGAACTAGTGCAAAAAGCCACTGCCAACTTGCTTGCTTACATTAAGGAGAAACATAAGAAGCTAGATGCAGAGTCTTCTGAAGTTAAGCCTAGCTCTAAGTAGAGTCTTATCATTCTATGTAATAGAAATTCTTCAATAATATTAATAAAGGAGTTTATGCTATTAATTCCCTTTGTTTTGAGCAAGTTTCTTATATATATATACCTTATTCCTATTGTCAGAAAACCAGTTACCAGACACGCCTCATTCGGTATTGGTGCCCCGTTGTTAAACAGGCTTTAATACTAAGAAGCTATTTCATGAGTAAACAGGAGTACTGATGAGAGGGACTCTTAGGTTTTGAAAATCCTAGGCTTATTAGTTTAAAAACTAAGATGCTCTTCAGCATCTTTCACTAGAGTCAGAATTCTCAAGAGTATCAGACAATATCATGGTATATAGAAAAGTTAAATTTTGAAAAACAAATATAAAACAAACATAGAAGCAAATAACAAACACACAAATATGGATAATATAGATATGAATTAAAGAAAAATTATCCAAAAAATTACACCAGAACTAATAACAAATAAGTGCTCAGACATAAGGGTTAAGGTTTGGGTTGCTGTTGAGTAAGCTTCAGAAGAAGTTCCATCATTGCATCTATCTTCTTGTTAGTAGCTTCACCAGATCTGTTCATGTCTTCTCTTATATCGGCCCTGAATTCATCCATTTCATTTCTTAGTTCCTCTCTTAAGTCATGCTTGATTACATCCAGAGCTTCTTGCATAACAGAGGGTATAGCAGATGAAGAAGAGCCTTGGACAAGTACTGGTGGAGATCTAGGAGGAGATGAAGCAACAATGGGAGCTTTACCTTTATCAGAATCTGGTTCACTAAGGTTCTGATCATTCATAACAATATCTTCTGCAGCTCCTTGATTCTCAAGAATCTTATTAGTCTCAATGACAGCAATGTGAACAGCTCTATCAACCAATAACTTGAAGGCTTCTTGTTCAGCAAGCCTCTGACGTTCCATTTCAGCAGTTATCCTAGCCTGCTCATCATCCAGAGATCTTGTTATACTTTCATTCACAGCAGCTAAAAATGCTAACCTCTGACATTCTTCTTCATGGTTGAAAGATGTGAGCCTTGGAGCGTTTAGCTTCTCAACAATCTCAAACAGTTCCTGTACAGTGTTTGCTCCTCTACCCTTAATCTTATCCTTCAGATGAGTACTGAGAATCCTTAAAGATTTACCAAATAAGTACTCTAATTCCCTGACATCAGCATCCATATCAGAAGGGAAGATAAGAGCTTCTTCCTCTCTTTGTTTGAACCTCTTAAGTCTAATACCTATAGCATTATTTAGCAGCTCAAGGTTTGGTTCAGAGTCAGAATTGAAAAAGGGTAAGGATGGGTCAAAGGGAATGGTTGGTTCAGGTTTCTTTCTTTTGAGTTCAATGATTTTGATTTTGCTGAGATTTGGAGGTATGATATCATCATCAAGGTTGATGGAATCCTTGAATATTTGATGTTCAGCTTTAGTTAGGTGTTGGTAAAGCTCAAGAACCTCTTCTAAAACTAGAGGTCTGTTGAGTGGGTCAGGGACAGGTTGTGGTGATTGATGTTGTTGTTCAGTCATGACATTGATTGGTGATGAGTGAGGTGATTTTTGTTGTTCTTCAGAATGAGCAATTGGTTCATTCTGAACAGGGGTGAATGTAGGTGGATTCACTCGTGAGATGTGATCAAGTGAGGGAGGGGGTGTGTGAATGACCTGTGTGTTTTGTGTTTTATGGACGGGTGAATCATTTGTGAGATTCATGGATGGAAATTGACGTGGTGAATTTGGATTTGAGTTGGTAAATGCAACACCACACATGTGTTGTTCAAGATGTTCTATGACAGAATCTTGATTTGTGGATTGATTGAGAATGGTGGTGTCTACATTAATAGTAGGTTCTTCATCAGAAGAGAGATGAATGGGCTTTATGGTGGTTTTCTTTGTGGTTTTCTTGAAAGAGGTTCTCTTTGGTGTAAGAGTTTTCTTTTGTTTTGGGTTGGATTCTCTGATGAGTGTAGCAATTAACTCATCTGAGGCAGTGCTGGTATCTGATAAAGATGATGATGATGATATAGCTTTATGATCAGGTAAGACTACACTAATAGGTACAGTGAAGTCTATGGGTTGAGGTTGATTGGTAGATGATGGAGGTTGAGAAATAGATGGTTTAGCAATAGAGGGTTGAGGTTCAGAACCAATAACCTGAGCTACAGGAATGCTAGAAGTATTAGATTCAGAGATCTTACCTTTTGGTTTAGAAGCTCTGGTCTTTAATCTCTTTGCAGGTTTAGCAGGGTTCTGATCTTCCTCAGAAGCTGAAGGCCTATCATGCCTTTTCTTTGTCCGCTTTTCCTTCTGAACAGCTTCAGTCATCATATTTTCAGCACCTTCCTCAATCTCATCAGCACTAGCATGTCCTTGATCATCAGAGCCTTCATCGATCATTTCTAGCTCAGTAGTTCTTGGCTTTCTTCTGTTCCTTGTAATATCTCTTGGTCCCTTGAAGATATCCCAATTAGGAACACTTACAACCATTTTCCTGGGCACACTAACCCCAGTATCTCTTCTTACTGATTCAAGAAAGTTCTTGATGACCTCCTCATTATCATGTTCTGATATGGTGGGAAACCCATCACACCAGAAGTACTTTTCGTACACTTGCTGTAGAGGTGTTTTCACTTGAATGATTTCTTCCTTGGTTTTTCTCTTCATATTGACCAGAACTGATGCATCATACTTAGAGGTTTGGAAAACTCTAAGTTTTTCTTTGGCACTCACAATATCTGTGAGTTTGGTTTGCCTTATCAGTTCTGAAATTAACCTAGGATGATGAATGACCGATGGTATTTTAGTTCTACCCTCATTGATGGTAAAGCACATGTGATCAAAAAGAATCTTAGCCAAATTAACTTTCACCCTCTTGTATAAGAACCAGATGAGATGTTTGTGTGGAATGGAGATGGTATCCAATCCACCTTTTCTGGTGAAGATGGTAGACAAACACATTCTGAAAGCAAATTCAAATGTGTGCTTCATGTGCATTACTTTTCCAAAATCCTTTTGGGTGCATCCAGATTTAAAGAGGTCCTGATGAATTGAATCCAAATGCTTGCTTTTCTTATCATACACTTCTATATCTTCTCCTTTGTTGTCTAAACCCAGAATCTTAGCAATGTGTGCCTGAGTTATCACAACATTGATTCCCAAAATATTTGACCTAATTTCCCTTTCTCTATAAGGTTTAAGACCAAGTTCCTTTCTTGTTTTTCCTCGTAATTCCTTGTTCTTCTCAACCATATCCTTGTATTCTTTATCAGCACTTGCTCTATCGTACACTTTAGCCTTCTGCCAGAAATACTTCACTATGTCGTAGTATACGAAGCCATTAAGCATCTCAAAATAATTTTGCCATTGTTTGTTGTAGAACAAGTATTGAATGTCAATCCCATTTGCTTTCAAACTTTCAAAATCCACGAACTTCTCAGTGAAGAAATCATAAGCATCTGGTCCAGCGTCAGTTTGATGATGTTCGTAGACTAGATTATCTTTTGAATTAAGATCGATGATGGGTGGTAACGTAGGGTTAAGGGGTTCTTGAACGATTTCGTTTGATGAACGAGCAGCCATAGTTGCAGAGAATTAAGAAGATGAAGATTGGGAATTTCTGTAAGGTCTAGGGTTGTGTAGGTAGTGATTTTGTGTAAAAAGTTGTGCAAGTGAGTGAAGTGACTTATAAATAGTAACTAGCACACATACACAGAGAAAATAAACATTGGGAGGGAGCGCGAGCAGTTTTAAAAATTAAATAATATACTTAACTGCCATAATCATCATTAACTGTTCTCTGCCCGTCAGGATCTAGACACGTGTTGAAAAAGTTTAATCATAGCTGACGCGTGTATAGACAACTGTTGTACACTTACTCGTACTGAACGTTTCATTTCCAAAAGGTTCAGAGCCTCACTCATTTGTATCTGACACCTCATCAGAACCTGTTACTCTTCAGAGCCTAAATTATTCAGAGCTTCCCAAGGGATACTCTAAATTATAAGAGGTTCTGATAGAGCTTCAGATGCTAATTTTATTCTACTTCTCAGAGCTAATTTTCTTCAGAGATATAGTGCATGTTCAAATTCTTTTTGATAAAATCAAATCTTTCAATAGCTAAAGGTTTAGTAAATATGTCAGCCCATTGATGTTCAGTATCAATGAATTGAATATCTATTGTACCTTTCTGAACATGATCCCTTATAAAATGATGTTTTATTTCAATATGTTTAGCTCTTGAGTGTAGAATAGGGTTCTTAAACAAATGAATAGCAGCAGTATTGTCACAATATAGTGGAATACTGCTTTCAGCTATGTTATAATCTTCCAACTGATATTTCATCCAGAGAAGCTGTGTGCAGCATTTAGCAGCTGAGATGTATTCTGCTTCTGCTGTAGACAAAGCAATAGTTGTTTGTCTCTTGCTGGCCCAAGATATGAGATTCTCACCAATGAATTGGCAATTTCCACTAGTGGATTTCCTCTCAATCTTATCACCAGCATAGTCAGCATCACAGAATCCAACTAGCTTACTATCTAGGGATTTTTTATAAAGAAGTCCTAGATTAGTAGTTCCTTTCAGATATCTAAAGATCCTCTTAACAGCAGTTAAGTGAGGTTCTCTAGGATCTGACTGGAATCTTGCACACAAGCATACACTATATAGAATATCAGGTCTAGATGCTGTAAGGTAGAGTAAAGAACCAATCATACCTCGATACAGCTTCTGATCTACTTTGCTTCCTATCTCTTCTTTGCTTAAGCTGCTGGTAGGATGCATGGGTGTAGACATTATCTTGCAGTCATCAAGGTTGAACTTCTTCAGAAGCTCTTTTGTATACTTGCTTTGATGAATGTAAGTGCCATCTTTTCCTTGATTAATTTGGATTCCAAGGAAGAACTTCAATTCACCCATCATACTCATCTCGAATTCATCCTGCATCAGCTTTGAAAAACTCTTGCACAAGGAAGCATTAGTAGAACCAAAAATAATATCATCAACGTATATTTGAATGATTAAGATATCTTTCTTAGATGTCTTTCTGAATAATGTATTGTCAATTTGACCTTTTTGAAAACCATTTTCTAAAAGGAAATTACTCAGTCTTTCATACCAAGCTCTTGGAGCTTGTTTGAGACCATAGAGTGATTTCTTAAGTTTATAAACATAATTAGGATTTTTCAAATCCTCAAAACCTGGGGGTTGTTTGACATATACTTCTTCAGAAATAACACCATTAAGAAAGGCGCTCTTAACATCCATTTGGTACAATGTGATTCCATTGTTAACAGCATATGAAAGAAGTAACCTGATTGCTTCCAGTCTTGCTACTGGAGCAAATGTTTCAGTGAAGTCTATACCTTCTTGCTGACTGTAGCCTTGTGCTACCAGTCTAGCTTTATTTCTTACCACTTCACCTTGTTCATTCATCTTGTTTCTAAATACCCACTTAGTTCCAATGATGTTCTTATGTGCTGGTCTTGGCACTAAGTCCCATACATCATTTCTTTGAAACTGATTGAGCTCATCTTGCATAGCTACAATCCATCCATCGTCAGTAAGTGCTTCATCAACATTCTTTGGTTCTATCATTGAGATTAGCCCCAGAAGTGAATCAAGTTGTTGATAGTCTGATCTTGTCTTTCTTGGACTTTCTTTGTTTCCAAGAATTAAATCTTCTGGATGTGATGATCTATATTTGAACTTCCTTCTTGGAGCTTCATCAACATCAGCACTTGGTTGAGTGTCTTCTTCTGAAGTGTCATCATGTTCTTGTGATGCTTCTAATTGAGATGCTTCTTCAGCATCTTCTTCCAATACAGCTTCTGAAGCTTCAACAGCTTCTGATGCTTTTTCAGGTTCTGAATCGATGTATTGGTATGGAACACCTGCATAACTATTATCTTGCTCTGACATTTTACTGTCAGGCTCTTTATCATCAAATCTAACATGTATAGATTCTTCCACTGTGTTAGTTTCAGAATTATACACTCTGTATGCCTTTGAGCGTTCAGAGTAACCTATAAAGATTCCCTTACAAGCTTTGGCATCAAATTTTCTTTTGTAGGCCTTGTTGTTTAGAATGTAACATGTACATCCAAACTGATGAAAGTAAGAGATGTTGGGCTTTCTTCCTTTGAAGAGTTCATATGTTGTTAGATTCAATAGAGGTCTTATATAGATCCTATTTTGAATGTAACAAGCTGTGTTTACAGCTTCTGCCCAGAAGTGCTTAGCAAGTTTTGTCTCATGCATCATGGTTCTTGCCATTTCTTGTAAAGACCTGTTCTTTCTCTCTACAACACCATTTTGTTGTGGTGTTCTAGGAGCAGAGAACTCATGGACAATGCCATGATCTTCACAAAAAGTTGCAAATGGTTCGTTTTCAAATTCACCACCATGATCACTTCTAACCTTTAAGATTTTGAGACCTTTCTCATTTTGCACTTGAGTGCAGAAGATGCTGAACACATCATATGCATCATCTTTCACTCTTAGAAACTTTACCCAAGTCCATCTACTGTAATCATCAACAATGACTAATCCATATTTCTTCCCATTGATTGAGGCAGTACTCACTGGACCAAACAAATCAATGTGAAGTAGTTCTAAGGGTCTTGAGGTAGAGACAATGTTTTTAGGTTTAAAAGAAGTTTTTGAAATTTTGCCAATCTGACAAGGACCACACAGAGCATCTGAATGATATTTAAGATTTGGCAGGCCTTTAACCAACTTTAGTTTGCTAAGCTTAGAGATTAATCTCCAGTTAGCATGACCTAAGCGTTGGTGCCAAACCCACTTTTCATCATTCAGAGATAGAAGACAAACTATCTTCTGCTTAGTGAGTTCTGACAGATTCACCTTATAAACATTACCTCTTCTTAATCCTTTAAACAATATGGACTTGTCAGAATCATTGATTACTGTACATGCCTCTTTATCAAATTTAACAATAAATCCGCTATCACAAAATTGACTAATGCTAAGCAGATTATGTTTGAGGCCATCAACTAACCAAACATTTTTAATTGAAAGAGAAGAGTTACCAACTATACCTGTACCAATGATCTTCCCTTTTTGGTTTCCTCCAAACCCCACAGTACCTCCCTCTTTCAGAGTCAGGGTTTGGAACATATGCCTTTCTCCCGTCATATGTCGTGAGCAGCCACTGTCCAGGTACCAGCATTGCTGCTTTGGCCTTCTTAGTGTGCAAACCTGAAGCAAATATTATTTGAGATTTTGGTACCCATATCTTTATGGGTCCTTTTGTGTTAGTCTTTACAGGTCCAGGTGGTCTTTGTTTGAAGGACCTATCAGAGCTTCTAGAGTTAACCACCCTTGTTGAAAAGTTTTTGGGTTTAGTATAGCTCTTGAGCTTTGTTCTTGAATGTGTCAGAGCTTCTTTAGATTTAACATTAGCTTGAGGCTTAAAAATCTTAGGTTCTGAGGTTTTATCCTTCAGAGTCTTTGACTTTTGAGCCTCTGGCTTTGATGTTCTATTAGAAGCTGACTCATTTAGAACTTCTGATTGACTCTTTACAAAGACAACCTTAGGTTTTGATTTATCTATATTAGAGGACTTTGAAGATAATGGATTATCTTTAAAACGTGAGAATCCAAGACCTTCTCCTCTATTTCTACTTACATGATAAATCAAAGAGGCTATTTTACTTCTTTTCATTCCATTGATAAGGAATTCCTGAAGAGCAAATTCATGTTCTGGAGGAACCTTATCATCAAGAACATAATGAGTTTCCATAAATTCATTTCTTGATTTTAGAGACTCATTTTGTTCAATTATTTCATTTGCCTTTTCGGTCAGGTTGTTATAGGCCTTTTTAAGGACCTTACACTCACCTGCCTTTTTGGTTAAAAGTTTTAAGGCATCTTTTAAGGAATCTATTAATTCAGAACGAGAAAGTTTAGCAAGTACCTCATCTTCATCTTCTGAATCTGAGTCATCTTCGTGCTCAGAGTTCTCTTGGTCAGAAGCGGTTGCCATCAAGGCTAGGTTTGCTTCTTCTTCCCCATCAGAATCTGATTCCTGATCCAAATCATCCCAAGTGGCAAGGAACCCCTTCTTGAGCTTACTTTTGTATCTTTCTTTGTTAGAGGTTCTCTTGGATGATTTACTCAGGTTCTCTGGGCAGTCAGCAATGAAGTGTCCTGGTTTGTTGCACTTAAAGCATTTGTTTTGTTCTTCCTTTTTATCCTTAGAAGTACCAACCTTCTTGGAAGAACCTCCAAACTTACCAGCATACTTCTTGCTTCTCTTAGCCCATTGCGATACTCTTGCAGCCATCAGAACCATTTCTTCTTCTTCATCAGAGTCCATCTCGTGACCTTCTTCAGAAGCTTCTTCATCAGATACTATAACCTTCGCCTTCAGAGCCTTAGAGGAACTCTTGGTGCTCAGTGCTATCCCTTTTAGCTTCTTAGTCGATTCATCAGTCATGAGTTCCATCTCATGACTCTTTAGAGAACTAACCAAGCTTTCAAGAGACACAGTATCTAAATCCTTAGATTCCTGAAACGCTGTCACTTTTGGTCTCCACTTTGGCGGCAAGCTTCTGAGTACTTTCCTTACATGATCAGCCTCAGTATAGCTCTTATCTAAAACTTGAAGTCCAGAAACAAGAATTTGAAACCTAGAGAACATTGTCTCAATGTCCTCTCCGTCCTTCATTTTAAATAATTCATACTGATGTACTAACAAATTGGCCTTAGCCTCCTTAACTTGTTTATTTCCTTCATACTTGGATTTAAGAGAATCCCAGATAGACTTAGCCGTTCTCTTATCTCCAATTTTCAAGTACTCATCATGAGAGATGGCATTTGTCATCATCCCTTTTACACTGTGGTGCTTCTTATATTCCAGCTTTTGAGTAGGTGTAAAAGCCTTTCTGTCTTTAGAGCTAACAACGCCTTCTAAGTCCATATTTTCAAAGTTCACTCCATCTTCTACCAAATCCCACAGATCACAATCAATCGCCATGATGTGACTGTACATCTTGGTTTTCCAGAATGGATAACCAGTCTCAGTTCCATTGAAAAAGGGAATTTTGTCAGAAGACCTTCTGTCTTTAGAATTAGAATCATAGTCAAATGGAACTTCATTGAGATTCTTCTCAGCAGACATGTTTTTCCTCCCTGAATCTTAACTGTTTCACTGATAGGTGAGAGTTAGGCAACAGCCCAGCTCCTGATACCAATTGAAGGTGGAAAAACACAAGAAGGGGGGGGGGTTGAATTGTGTTTTTAGAATTAAAACTTTTTCGAAATAAAACCAAGTTTGCAGCGGATAAAACACAAAATAAAAGAGATGCTGAGAGAAAGAGAGAAAGAAGGACACAGAATTTATCTTGGTTCCCCTCACAAATCGAGAGTACTCCAGTCCCCTTGTTACTAACAAGAGATTTTCACTATAATCTACTAAAGATTACAAATTGCTCAAGCACACTTGCAAGAGACTTCTCAGGTGCTCAAGTTTCACTAAACAAGAGACTTCTCAATTGCTCAAGTTAAACTTAACAAGAGACTTCTCAAACAAACTTAAGAATAAGAATGAATGTTAAGGAACACTTGATATACTATCAGAGGTGTTTACAAAATACAACTCAATTTGTTCTAAGACTTAGAATGACAGATTTAAATTATGATGTCAGAATGCTTCTTAGTCTTTGAACGTAGTAATAGAACAGTCGTTAGAACAGTAGTAGTAACAGTTGTCGTAACAGTGGTCATTTCTTCCATTTGAGTCTTCTATTTATACTTGGAGGAAGATGATGACCGTTGCAGAGAGAGAGGTGCCAGCTGGAATTTACTCGTACAATTGATAGCTGTATATTGCCTTCTTTGGTAAGGAATTCCAATTCCACTACCTAGCTATTCAATTTATCACTCATCCATTTTGAGTAATAATAGTACGATAGTACAATCCTCAAATGCGCTCCACTTATGGATAAGGTTAACGTTGTACCAACGAATATTCCTTCCTGTGGATGTGACAGAGCCTTGAAGTGGATTGTTCTTCAATCATTGGTTCTATATAGGTCAGCTCTTGAGTGACGTAAATTCCTTTTGCTTCTGATGTTCTTGTCATAGCTTCTTAAGATCTTCAGCTTCTGAACTTCATCAGAGCCTAGCTTTTGGTCTTCAGAAGTGCTATCTTCAGCACGCAAAAATTAAGCTTCTGATGAACAGCAATACTCTTTCAGAGCTTGTTTTGACTGGCTTCTCTGCTACTATTCATAGTGCTTCTGAATGAATTTTAACTTGTAGTTCTGCACACTAGAATAATCATTAGTAATACCAATTGTAATTTTAATACTTTGTTATCATCAAAACCACTTAAAACATTAGAGGTTCATGTCAGACCCACTTTGTTCCAACAGCTTCTGCACATAATGATTGATGATAGCCATTTATGTTAGATCGAACGGTCTAAATTGTTCAATTAATTTTATGCAGTTAAACGATCTTGTTAGTTGATTTAGATCAAATTGCTGAATAACTACAACTTGTCACTCATAGTTTGCTATGAAGCATGGAGGTAGCATGTCGGGATGGTCGACACGCGTCGGTGTTCAATATTTGTACGACACTTGTATGACATCTGTTGAAATAGTCAACCAAATTTTACAAAAATAAAAAATAAAAAATTCTTTGCTTTGCTTTGACACTTTAGAAAAGGTAAACATGTATTGAAACAATTTTTGTTTTTAATCGGTGTATTGAAACAATGTTATCAATGAAGAATTAAAAATATTAATTTTAATTAGAATATATTTTAATTTTTTAATAATAAATCGATAATTAAAATAAAATTTTATCATATATACAGTGGTGTCAATGTTCTGTGTCTTTTACATTATCGATGTCAAAATATCTGTATTATGTCGTCTCACGGTATCGGTGTTAGGGTCAGGACTTCTTTGCAACAACGAATCTATATTTTAGGATTTGGACCACTTCTGTGTAGTGGAAAAGACAAGGTATAATATTAGATAAGTTAACTACTAAATTATTGTGTTAAATTGGTTAATGTATGGTACTAGCATTTATAACTGTTGGAGTAAGCCCTAAGAGCCAATCTATTTTCATAGTATTTGCTTTAGGAGTTGGAATATAAATATGGCATTTCTTTATTATGTTTGTAAGGTTGCAAAATAATGAAGTCCCTAGAATAGAAAGTCCGTTTAATAATTAAGTGTGACTTAATCATGAAATAATATTAAACATAAGGACACTATTCTTAAAGTATCCGTAGTCGAGCTTTAAGGTAAAGGAGATAACCTTAAAGCATAAAGACTATTATGAAGATAGATTGATGATCACATCTCATGGATCATGGGATAAGGAGTTATCAAGTCTTGACGTAGGTATAAATATTAGGAGTAATATTTATACTGGATTGACCCGTTTTGAGAGTACTACATGCAAAGTTATGCAAAGTGTCATAAGTTACTCTCATGGTGATAATGGTGTAGACCACCCTTAGACCTGAAACCACTTTGTACCCTAGATGGGGAGTGGAGTACTTTGTTGCTGATCTAACGTTATCCGTAATAGGATAATTATAAAGGCAGTTGATGGGTACTTTACGAAGCATGCTGAGGGACAGTGGTGACCTAGATGGAATTTGCCAATCCTGCATAACAGGATAAATGTCACGGGCCCAATATTGAACTGGACAAGGATGACACTGTGTATGCCTTGTGTTCAATATAGACATAAATGGCAAAGGGGTAATTATACACACTGATATTATCACAAGAGGTTATGTTTAGATCACATGTTAATTTCTCGTAACTTGAGTAGCAGTGATGTGTTGCTAGATACCGCTCACTGTTTATTATAATAAATAGTGATTTATTATAATTGTCAACGTTACGGAAACCTACAGGGTCACACACATAAGAACAATCTAGTGAGATTGGAACACCGTAAGGTACGGTGCACCTTGGAGAAATAAGGAAATATGATAAGGGTATTATGGTAATCAAAATGAGCATTACATCATATGGTATGATGTAGCAAGAAGGGGGTGCAAATATGTACTAGACATATTTACATGAGAATGGCGCCCACTATAGCCCATTTAGTTAAAAGGGCTTTAGTGTAATTTTGCCATGGCAAGTGGTTCTATAAATAGAACCCTTGTGGTAAGGAGAAATAGTTACACACTTTTGTTACTCATTCTCATGAGCCTTTGTTCTCTCCTCTCTTGAGAAACCCTAATCACCTTTCTAGAGTTTTTGTGAAAAACCCTAATCCTTATTTTGTGCCTCCTTTCTCCTAACCCTTCAAACCATTGGAGCTAGCACTCCATTGAAGGTTGTTGTTCGTGTGGACTGGCTAGAGGCGTTATACCTTTAACGCTTGTGATCAAATTCGAGGTTCTTGTTCGTGACCTTGTTCGTGATTCAAAGTGTTCGATAGCCGTTCGTGATTTAAAGGGAGTTTTCGAATTAAAAGGTAAAACTCTAAACACAGTTCATGACCATTCGTAAGGATCACAAAAGGAAAATTTTAAAATTCCGCTGCGTTTATCGTATCAATTTTCCTTCAGTGGTATCAGAGCCACTTACGAAACCATGAATTGATGTTTGTTTAAATTCATGAATTCAGTTTTAATATGATTAAAACGGTTAATAAAAGATTAAAATCGAGTAATTAAAATTTGACGGTTGTTTGTGTATAAATTAGATGATTAACATTGAAACGGCTCCGGAATCCGACACTTGTATGGTGGAGCATGCGATATGTTGATTGTCCTAAGGTTACACGAACAAGAACGGTCAATACTTACATGTGATGTAAGTTTTGTGTATGAATTGGGTAATTAACATTGAAACGGCTTCGGAATCCGACACTTGTATGGTGAAGCATGTGATATGTTAATTGTCCTAAGGTTACACAATCAAGAACGGCCATAAACTTATATATGATATAAGTAACCGTAATGCAAAATGGTATATGTGATATACCGTTAATAATTTCGTTCAATAAGACAAATTATGAAAGTTTTTTGATATTGAATTGATTCATGTTCATTTGCTTTGGAATCCGACAATAGTATGGTGAAGCAATGACATGTTAATCAATCATATTGAATTTCGATCATGAAAGGTTTTGACGGCACGAAATTGTTGCATTAGGATTCATGAAAAACTAGGTTTTTCCCACGGGCCTGCGCGGGGCGCAGGTGGCAGAATCAAAATCACTTTTTGCTGAAATTGAGCGGGACGCAGGGCATCTGCGCGGGGCGCAGGTGACAGCTTCGATTTTGACCGTTCGCCAAAATTTTAATTTCATTAATCTACACGACTTAAATTGATTATAATAATAAAATATGTGTTTATTTGTGATGATCAATTAAGGGTTGCACAAATGTTGTGTCATTAAAATTAGGATTTGCAAAACGTATCAAGTGTTGATGCGAAAAGTAGATGATAAATATATTTAATTTTGAAATCGTTTCAAAATTCTAGAAATATCTTTTAAAATTGTTTTAAAAGATAATATCATCAATTTTGGAAATATTTTATTCAAAAGGGTTTTGATTAAATAATTTTCCATATTTGACAAATATATTTAATTATGAAATCGTTTCAAATCTCTAGAAATATCTTTTAAAATTGTTTTAAAAGATAATATTACCAATTTTGGAAATATTTTATTCAAAAAGGTTTTGATTAAATAATTTTCCATATTTGGAGAATTGTCAAAAGATTTAATTCTATACTTTAAAATAATGATTATTTATTTTAGCAAATTTTGATTCGAAATATTTAATTGTGAATTAAATATTTGAATCAAACTTACCTGATTTGATCAATCGCTGGATTTAATTAATTATGAGACTTTAATAATAATAAAGTTTGTTTGTTATTATTATATTTGATGATCGGTTATGACCTTAGTTTATTTATTTTATTGCATTTGGTTTTTAAATACGGCATGCGTGTCGTGCCTTATCTCTATTCTCTATATTCTCTTCTCATCCACTCCCTCGTATGTAAAACGAGTATTCTTTTATATTATTATGTAATATTATGAAGAAGAAGAACAATTGAGGTCAACCTTGGAGATCATGCTTGGAGAAGTATAGATCGTTTTAGGTTAGATTAGGTTCTCTCATTGGCTTGGGAGAACAAATGCGCTAGGGGCCATAACTGTTTCATTTTATTTATTTATGTATGTTGATGCATGTGAGTGACGATTTATATGATAAATAAGCCGGTGAGATCAAATTAAATAAAATCCCTCAAAAGACACATAAGAGATTAATAAAGAAAATGTAGGTTCGCCCACCGCGGAGTGCATTCTCTTTAATAATAAAATATGTGAATATTAAGTTTACGCTTTCCAAGCTTTAGAACTCATCAAGACTAGTATCGAACTATGTAGGTTCGCCCACCGCGAAGTGCATACTCTATATTGGTAAGGTGCGATGGGATAATTGTAATATCCAACTTCTAAAGTAAGGGTCAAACTTAACTTAACAAATATAATGAGATTATATGAGTTTAAGAAGCAATGGTTGGGAATAATTCATAAGATGAATTAGAATAAGGAGTTATTCACCCAATTGATATATTCAAGAGTTGTATGAGATACAATTGGAAGGAGTTCCTACCTAAATAACTAAGTCCTGTGTAATCCGCCCACCGCGGACTTAAGACAAAGTGAAATATGGATCTTGACCCACTAGAAAATCTTCCAACGGGATTTTCCGAATCAAATGATGAGGGTCATTTGGTTTGAGTAAAATAGTGGGAGCGTATTTAATTAAAGACCAAATTAAATATGATTTAGTCATAATATCTTACATATCTTTGTAATTAAAATTTCGAAATACAATACATATTAAGTTGTCCTTATGAAGGACAAGATTTTCAGAAAGGAGTTTCTGTATTGGTACAAATTGAGAATTGTTCTCAAATGCGAGAAAACTATAAGTCTTGAACTATAAACTGTGAACAACCTACTATAACTAGATTGGAAGAGGGATACTTGTTAGAAGCATCAAGTTGACGTCTAGATATAGAATATATAATAAATGATGTGATCATTTAATCTCAAGTAAGATCCTTTTGAAAGAACTTTAGAGTATGATAAATTTCTCAATGGATCAAAAAGGTTGGTCATAGAATCAATCTAACAAATTATAATGGAATAGATATAGACAAAATTGTTTTGAATATCTACCGGAATTTGTTGAGTTGAATGAGAATTAATTTGCACTATCAAAGATTTGAGATATAATATAAATAAGATTTATATTCCTCTTATTTGAATAGTACAAAATGGTTGTCAAAGTAGAACAGCTATGGTTAGACCATTAAATAAAATGACGTAAATAGTTCTTGGAAGAGTCAAACCAAAAGTATGAAGTGAGACTTCAATAATGCACATATTGTTATAGAAAGTCAAAATTTCTATTTCTACATCAAAAGTATATGATACAAGATGTTGAATCTCAATTTTTCGAAAATAGAGATGCTTAAAGAATTAGAACATTGACTATAATTTTAAGTCAACCCATATCTAGAATGAAAATTGTTTCATTGATAATGAGAGCTTATGCAATGACTTAAAATCGAGTTTGAAATGGAACACAATAATTGTTATTGAATTCCATCTAGTAATAGAAGTAGCAATTGTATATCTTGTATTGACAATATATGAATTGTAGCCTTAAATGATAAGACAAGTAATGGTCCTATCATTTAAGCAAAGTCTTCTATACTATTACTCCAAGTCAAGTAATGGACTAGGGATCCATGGTCTTGATAGGGTTATCTATAACAATCATGATAAGAGCCAAATATGATTTGAACCTTAAATATATCAAGAGCATTGTTGTTTAGTACAAATATTCGATGTGTCAATAAAATAACGCATGACCTATTTGAATAATATACATGAGATGTATGTCGACCACTAAACATATTTGGTATATTGAGTTTATTTTACTTCATTAACATTGATGATTAAAATCATTAGATGTTGGTAGGTGTGTGACACCAATTAGAAATCTTTGAATTTGTCAAAGAAATTCAACAATGAAGAAAATAGAACTCGACAAAAGTATTTAAGTTATATGAATGAGTCATATCAGTAAATACTTAATTAAAGGACTATAATAACTATTTTATCACATCATGTTTGACATGATTTAAGGATAGTTTAATTATATATTGACTCTTTCTATAAATCTCTTTACTTATAATTAATCTTCACCCACAATTAGTTCCCTTTTAAAATGATCATAAAGACACCATATGCGATATGGAGGTAAGAGTACCAAGTTTGTCTTTATGAGAATTTTGGATTAAAATTTATTAGATAAATCTAATTCCAAATGAATGAATGAATAAGTGGAAATATCCTAAAGAAAGGGATATTGGTCCTATATCACTCTTAAGGACAAAAAGTTGTTTTGTTGCTAGGTTTGAAACATTCCTCTAGTGGGAGTGTGTCTCTAAAAGAGACAGTGAGAGTGATATAGAACTTGAATAAATTCAAGTACCACAAAACGTATTTATTTAAAAGGGAATGCAAACTGGTTCCTCAAGGTTGTTGAAGAACCATTGTTTTAAAGTTGCACAAATCCAAGATAAGTCTAACATATCACATATGGCTACAAGGTATGGTTTTATCATGACTCAGCAATGTGATATGATTCTCATGGAAGATGAGTCTTTGACTTTCTAAAAGGTCGTAAGACGATCTAGATTATGAGAAGTGGCTAAATGCCATGAAATCTCATACAGAATCCATATACACTAACCTTATGTAGATAATGGTTATGTCTTCAAGATGAGTAAGACTCATATGATGAAAGTGAGTATTCTTTTGAACACTGATATGGATGGTATTAAGAATACCTTATAATATTTGATTGCTTCTGCTAAATGTTGTACTACATGTTTTGGTAGATGGATAACAAAGTTGCATTCCTTAATTGGAATGACCTCATATATATGTTGGACATATACGTAAGGGTTTTGTTGATCCAAATGATGCTAGAAAGGTATATAACTTGTAGCTATCTAATTTTGATTAGATAGAGTTCTCAGAAAATTAAATTATTGTTTGTTCCTTTTATGAAGTTTTATGAAAACAAATTAACAAGGACAAACCTATCTAATCTTGATTAGATCGAATAAATTTGAATATTTGTTCCTTTTGAAAGTTTTGTGGAAAACAAATGAAGGACAAATATAAATCTTGTGCATACAAAGTTTTAGTGGGAGTGATAATATCTGATATCATATTAATCATCAAGACATTTTTCTTATACATGTGAGACATGCCTAGGAAAATAACTCTTGATGAAACACTTAGGCAAGAATTCCTAAAGAGTTAGGAATAACCTATGTACCAAAATTGAAATTAGTGTTTGACACTAACTTACCTTCAAGAATATCCCTAAGGACCTTAAAGGAACTAAGGCCTATTTCTTGAAATAGATAGGTATGGGAAGGATCATTATAAGGAAGTTATAATGAAGGAAGTTTCCATACCAATGTATTGTATATCATGGCTGAATACAAGCATTGAAAGCTATAAGAAAAGCTTCGTAATATGTTTGTTTCAGTTAAATAAGTTGAGTATTTAAGATTGGATCGTTTGGCTCATGATTGAGCTAAAGCTATGTTTCCGGTGTTACAAGTCACATTAATCACATTAGTGATGGTAATAGTTTAATCTTGCAAGAACACTTGAGAATAGATCTCACCGACGATTCATGAATATACATAGACACTTATATATTTCGATAGAGATCGAAATAGAACGTTGGAAGATACGTAAGATACCAACATAGGAAATAGTTCCTTATCCACTAACAAAGCCTCTTGCGCAGTTGAAGCGTGATGGGCATACTAAGTCTATAGGTATTAAGAGTAACCTAGATTGACTTTAGTGCTAGTGGGAGATTGTTGGAGTAAGCCCTAAGAGCCAATCTATTTTCATAGTATTTGCTTTAGGAGTTGGAATATAAATATGGCATTTCTTTATTATGTTTGTAAGGTTGCAAAATAATGAAGTCCCTAGAATAGAAAGTCCGTTTAATAATTAAGTGTGACTTAATCATGAGATAATATTAAACATAAGGACACTATTCTTAAAGTATCCGTAGTCGAGCTTTAAGGTAAAGGGGATAACCTTAAAGCATAAAGACTATTATGAAGATAGACTGATGATCACATCTCATGGATCATGGGATAAGGAGTTATCAAGTCTTGACGTAGGTATAAATATTAGGAGTAATATTTATACTGGATTGACCCGTTTTGAGAGTACTACATGCAAAGTTATGCAAAATGTCATAAGTTACTCTCATGGTGATAATGGTGTAGACCACCCTTAGACCTGAAACCACTTTGTACCCTAGATGGGGAGTGGAGTACTTTGCTGCTGATCTAACGTTATCCGTAATAGGATAATTATAAAGGCAGTTGATGGGTACTTTACGAAGCATGCTGAGGGACAGTAGTGACCTAGATGGAATTTGCCAATCCTGCATAATAGGATAAATGTCACGGACCCAATATTGAACTGGACAAGGATGACACTGTGTATGCCTTGTGTTCAATATAGACATAAATGGCAAAAGGGTAATTATACACACTGATATTATCACAAGAGGTTATGTTTAGATCACATGTTAATTTCTCGTAACTTGAGTAGTAATGATGTGTTGCTAGATACCGCTCACTGTTTATTATAATAAATAGTGATTTATTATAATTGTCAACGTTACGGAAACCTACAGGGTCACACACATAAGAACAATCTAGTGAGATTGGAACACCGTAAGGTACGGTGCACCTTGGAGAAATAAGGAAATATGATAAGGGTATTATGGTAATCAAAATGAGCATTACATCATATGGTATGATGTAGCAAGAAGGGGGTGCAAATATGTACTAGACATACTTACATGAGAATGGCGCCCACTATAGCCCATTTAGTTAAAAGGGCTTTAGTGTAATTTTGCCATGGCAAGTGGTTCTATAAATAGAACCCTTGTGGTAAGGAGAAATAGTTACACACTTTTGTTACTCATTCTCATGAGCCTTTGTTCTCTCCTCTCTTGAGAAACCCTAATCACCTTTCTAGAGTTTTTGTGAAAAACCCTAATCCTTATTTTGTGCCTCCTTTCTCCTAACCCTTCAAACCATTGGAGCTAGCACTCCATTGAAGGTTGTTGTTCGTGTGGACTGGCTAGAGGCGTTATACCTTTAACGCTTGTGATCAAATTCGAGGTTCTTGTTCGTGACCTTGTTCGTGATTCAAAGTGTTCGATAGCCGTTCGTGATTTAAAGGGAGTTTTCGAATTAAAAGGTAAAACTCTAAACACAGTTCATGACCATTCGTAAGGATCATAAAAGGAAAATTTTAAAATTCCGCTGCGTTTATTGTATCAATTTTCCTTCAATAACTCGCTCTAAAATAAGTTATACATTTATGAGAAGGGATCCGTTGACTTTAGGAGTAAGTCTTTTAATGCAAAACTCGTGGATGGCTGCCCGTGTTGACGATCCTCAAGTCAGCACATCAAAATTAGTTGTAGTTTACTTGTTGATTGGAGTTCTCTCTAATGTTTTCATGATAATCAGAAGTCTTCTTTCTTCTCTATTGGGTTTTCAATCATCAAAACAAATTTTCTCACAGCTAATGAACTCTCTTTTTCGAGCACCAATGTCTTTTTATGACTCTACACCTTTAGGAAAGATACTTAGTAGGGTAAGCATATTAAACACTTTTTCACAAATCTTGTGAGTTTTTAAAAAAACATTTCTAGTACTTTTTAGTCTTCACACTTCGATTCCTCGGAGTTTAGTTGGAAGGTATGTCAAGTTTAGCTAATGATTGTTCTAGTCAAGATTCAAACTCAGATTCTCCTGAATGATTCGTCGTTAGCTAGAGCTCGCTAACCACTTGGTTACTCTAAATATCAGCGCCGGCCCTGTGGGTGTGCAAAGTGTGCCACCGCGCAGGGCCTCAAACATTTAGGGGCCTCAATTTTTTTATAGAGTAATACTATTTAGTAAGAAATATTTACTCAAGAAAGAGAAGAATCCATAAAATAAGGGAATTTGACCAATCAAATGTTAACTAACCATACATGGGAGAGAGGGTGATTATAATTTGTACAATCAAAATTGACACATAAGATTCTTCTCTTTCTTGCATCAACAAATTCTTACTGAATAGCATTTTCCTTTTTTATATCAATCTAATAAAATTGTTATTTATGTAAAAAAAAATTAATAATTTTGTTACTACTTAAAATATTTGATTGTATAAAAAAAACATTATTAGAAAGTTGACAATGATATTAGTTCGAAGATGTATGTTATTGATTTAAATATGTCTCTTTTGGATGTTATTCACTATAATGATTATTTTTTAAAATTTGTTATTAATAATTTTAATAGAGTATAACTCATTCTAAAATACAAATTATTTAAATTAGGGGTTCATTTTTAATAGTCGAGCAGGGCCTGCAAATACTCGGAAACGACCCTGCTAAATATAATTGATGAATTAGTGTTTTGACTATTGTTAACTTGTTTCCTTATTTAGGTTTCATCTGATTTGAGCATTGTGGATCTTGATATCTCATTGAACCTCACTTATGTCGTCGGATCAACTATATGTTGTTACATGGATCTTATAGTTTTAACATCCTTCACTTGGCAAGTCTTGTTTGTCACTATACCAATGGCTTATGTTATTGTAAAGTTACAGGTAATGCTCTTGTGTCTGATTTTATTTTGTTTTTTTATGATTAGAAATTGAACTCGGTATATCAAAGTTTACAATACTCACACACACTACGCACCGATCATTTGCGCTAGACCTCAGTGGTATCTTCTTTTCGCAATAATGATAGGTTATATTATTTTTTTTTATCAACTTTCATGTATTTTTTTTACTAGAAACACTACTATGCCTGTGCAAAAGAACTTATGCGGATGAATGGAACAACAAAATCCTCTATAGCTAATCATGTAGCTGAAACTTTTGCTGGAGCTATGACAATAAGGGCTTTTGAGGAGGAAGATTGTTTTTTCGAAAAGAATTTTAATCTAATTGATGTCAATGCCAGTGCTTTCTTTCACAGTTTTGCCTCAAATGAGTGGTTAGTCCAACGTGTAGAAACAGCGTATGCCGTTGTTCTTGCCTCTGCGGCACTTTGCCTTGCTATGCTTCCATTTGGAACCTTAACATCAGGTGAGACATCATTGTTTGAGTTTTCTAATGATCATGAAAACTATATGTTTTCATCTTCAAAAAACAGTATTATCTTTGTTATGCAAGTTTCTTATTTCCAGCCTCGATTATTGCAGGATTTATCGGTATGGCTCTTTCTTATGGCCTTTCGCTAAATGGTTCTTTAGTATATTCAATTCAAAGCCAATGCATTATGGAAAATTATATAGTATCTGTAGAAAGGATAAAACAATACACTGATATACCAAGTGAAGCTCAGGAAGGAAGTTGTCCTCCAGTTAATTGGCCAATTGTAGGCAAAGTAGAAATGCGCGATTTACAGGTATTTGTTAGTATTTTATAAGTTTTGTCTATAAAAAAGTTAAAATAAAACAAACCAAATAAATTTGTTTTTATACGATGTCAGATACGATACAGGCCGAATGAACCACTTGTACTTCACGGTATCACTTGCACATTTGAAGGAGGGCACAAGATCGGTATTGTTGGTAGAACAGGCAGTGGAAAATCCACTTTGATAGGTGCTTTGTTTCGTCTTGTGGAGCCGGCGGGCGGCAAAATTATAGTTGATGGCACAGACATCTCATCTATTGATCTTCATGAATTGAGGTCGAGTTTTGGTATTATACCTCAGGATCCTACCCTTTTCAATGGGACAGTTAGATATAACATAGACCCTTTATCTCAACATTCTGATCAAGAAATATGGGAGGTAATTACTAATTATAATTAATTTCTACAATTTTTTTTAACTTAGTTTATCATAGAAAATATGGATAAATAGTTTCTTGCGTGTGAAGGTTCTTCAAAAGTGTCAGTTACGAGAGTCTGTCAAAGATAAAGGCGGCTTAGATTCCTCAGGTATGCTTTCGAGTTCAAAGTTTCAACGAAGCTACTTAATTTTCTGCAAGATCATCTTTTGAGAATGGATTAAAATGTTATACAGTTGTCGAAGACGGATCAAACTGGAGCATTGGACAAAGGCAACTATTCTGTTTAGGGCGTGCTCTTTTGAGGCGAAGTAAGATATTGGTGCTTGATGAAGCAACTGCATCAATTGATAATGCAACTGATTTGATTCTTCAGAATACCATTAGAAAAGAGTTTGCTGATTGTATAGTGATAATAGTAGCACACAAGATACTGATGTGGTTTTTTGTGTTTTTGTATTGCGGAATTTGGTGGGATATATTTTTTGTGTGGAGAAACTAAAATTTTTGTTCTCATTAAAAATAATAGGTACATGGCTCTATATATAGAGCTACATAAAAACAAATAAAATCTTTAAATAACAAACTAATCCTATAAATTCTAAAGAAATCCTTAAGATTCTAAGCATAAATATAAATCATAAACCCTAATATTATTTTATTTTAAATATAAATTTAAACTATATTTTAATATAAAATCTTCCAAAAAAGATATTTAGGCATTATTCTCAACACTCCTCCTTGACTGAATATCTTTTTGTTGCATCCAATCTGAGATTTGCGCTGAAATGTTATTTTATTTTTTGTTTCTCAAGCCTCCTCTTTGACCGAATATCTTTGTGTTGTATCCGACCTGGGATTTGAGTTGAAAAAATCTTTTTTGAACACTCCTCTTCGACTGAATATCTTTGTGTTGTATCCAACCTTAGATTCATGTTGATTTTGTTGTTGTTGTTCATCCACATCAATTGTAGTTTTTTTTTCTTTCTACATCTTCATATGAGACTTGAGCTTTTTTCATGTATTTGTTTTGGTTATGTGTTATATAATACAGAAACCATCTTGCATATACATATGAAAGGTCATATGAAACTTGAGCTTTTTTCATTGAAACTATCTCGCATATAACATATGAAAGACCATATGAGACTTGAGCTTTTTTCATTGAAACTATCTCGCATATAACATATGAAAGGCCATATGAGACTTGAACTTTTTTCTAGTATTTGTTTTGGTTATGGGTTATATGATACATGAAACTATCTCGCATATAACATATGAAAGATGTATGTTAAGGTTATGGTTTTTGGTTATGGATTTTTTTTTTCACATCTTCACAATAAAGATGCAGTCATGGTTATGGGTTGTTGAAGTCATTGGTTGTTGATTTCATGGTTTCTTCTTTTTCATCTTCTTCATCATCTTCATCATCATCTTCTTCCATCTTCACAGGTCTGAACCAGGCTCTGATACCACTGATGTGGTTTTTTGTATTGCGGAATTTGGTGTGATATATTTTTTGTGTGGAGAAACTCAAATTTTTGTTCTCATTAAAAATAATAGGTACATGGCTCCTTAAGATTCTAAGCATAAATATAAATCATAAACCCTAATATTATTTTATTTTAAATATAAATCTAAACTATATTTTAATATAAAATCTTCCATAAAAAATATTTAGGCATTATTCTCAACAGATACCAACTGTGATGAATTGCAATATGGTTCTTTCCATAAGCGACGGTACGTTCATATTGAATTTCGAGTAAATAATTGGATTAATCCTTAAATAATACTAACATTTTCATGTGTTCTTGACTAATTAGAAATATACTAATATGAAGACTAATTTGATTATTTTTCAGGAAAGTTGGTTGAGTATGATGAGCCAATGAAGTTAATGAAGAGAGAAAAATCATTGTTTGGACAACTTGTAAAGGAATATTGGTCTCATTTTCAGTAGTGATTAGTGAAGAATGATTACTGTACCAACGTATTTGTTATCTTTATATATACATCAGCACAAGCCAAAATGCCAATAAAATGTATTAATCTATTTCTATCTATTTATCATGATCTAAACTTTTTTAATCAAATCAAAGTATAATTGTGCCAATACATTTAGGGTCCGTTTGCCCTAACTTTTTATTTATTATTATAAGTTTTTTAAGGTAGTTTATGATAAAATAGCTTTTAAAAATTCAATTTTCACTAGTTTAAACTTATAAAATAACATAAAATCTAATTTATATTGCATAAGCCGTTTGCATAAACTCTAAAATAAGCTAGGTCAAACGAGCCATTAGTCTGATGAAGATTACTGAAGATATGTATATAACTACTGAACTTGTGAAGAAGTCAAAAGAAGAACTATTAAAATATATCAAGGTAATCTCATAATATTCCTTCTATGAAAGTACAATGAAAATGCCTATACAAAATAGCCACAAAATAACAACAAAATATTTATTAATACAATATACCAAATTAGATTAGATTTATTATACAAAATAATTACAGCCAATCACTCATTCCAAACAATCTGAGACAATATTTGTAAGCTCTTCAAAATCAAACTAGCTTTCTCTCTGTGACTAATTAAATCTGTTTCTACAAACTCCTAAAACTCTTAGGATGCATAAATAAACTATGCTTTGATACATATTAGTACTAACAATGCATTGTAAACAAAAAAACACCACTAGTACTCAAATTATTCAATCTGTGTCTATTACCTCTTCTTCACAATCCGCACAAAACCAAATAACTTTGTCTGTAAAAATCACAGGCCCGTCTAAACAATACCTGAAAATGATACATTGAGGTGTATAAGGTTAAAATGTATTTACGAACATGAAACTACAACTTTATAAAATGCAAAAGCTTCATTGTTAGAAAAGTATGATGGAAAGGGTAAAAAAATAGCATGTTAAAATCACTATGCTTCTGATGAAGAAATGGAAGTTCATGGCATTATTAAAGGACCCCTAAATGCAAATGTGAAACTCAAAGGACCCCTGAATGCATTTGGAAGCATTATTAATACAAATGAGTTGTTTACCAACTCAAAAGAAGAGAACAGTGGTCAGTGTGATTAGTGGTGATGACACGGTAAATTTTTCTTACAGAATAGATGCATTGGCAACACAAGCGGACAATATTTTACAATGTAGTGCATCTAAATAGAACAATAGTAATGTGCATCTAAATCTTGTTTTAGATACATATTACCTTCATTTTTGTTTTTAAAATTCACCTTCAAAATCATTAGAAATTTAAAAGCATGTCCTTATGAAAATAAAAAATACATGCATTTGCTGCTACTTGAGTGTGATATTGAAAACTTGCTAAAATCATGATTCCCTGTGCATCTTTTGACTTAAATATAAATGCTTGTTTCTGCTTTATCTAACATATCAAGATGTGAAAGAAATAAAATAGGTTGAGGGTATTGATGCAAAGCAATGTGTAATCTTAATATTCTTTGGAGTCAAATCTCCATATTGAAATAGAAGTGGTGGCATCGTGAATTTGCAGCAAAGCACAGTGACTAAAATAGAGAGTAGATGGAAAGAGTAAGTAACAAGTACCTATGGATGGCATAACCTTTACATTTGTAGCAATATACTATTGCCTCTTCAAAGCCTTCATCCCCACATGTAAGACAAACAGACACCTGCAACATGTAGGCAAAGCTTTACTGGATGATTCATATAAGATGTATAACTCTAACAAAAAAATGCATTTTAAGAAGAAAAAGAAGCACAGCTTTGTGTTTGATACGTCGTTGGAAATCAGAAAATAAGAAATACCTGAGGCAACTGAATTATCCCCAGCTCATCGGTGAGAACATCCATCTCCACTTCAGCTTGAGGACTTCCATCTACAGTTTCGGTTTCACTACTGACCTCTGAACCGGCATCAATCTCTATTGGGACTGATGGTGGCAGTTCAATATCTGTTTCCTCAATAGGATCGTCGCTCTCATAATATACTACGGCTTCCGATACTTGAGGTTCTATTTCAGTATCAGTTAGGGGTTCAAAACCTGACCAAACTGCATCTGGCGGTGCGTATGCAAGTGGTTCTATAACTATTTCTATAGCTGCCGAATCAGAATTCACAACTTCTGTTTGAGTGTTAGTCATACAACCAGCAGGGTCGTCCAACTCCATTGAGATTGATCGTTGCTGATCATTTGAATCAACAGTATGATTCTGAATCTCATTATGAACTTTGCCTTCTGACTTTTCTGTATGTATAACTCGTTGACTTTCTGGTGTAGCCACCTGAGAAGCAATAGGCGATTGTGATGGAATTATTACTGTTGCACCAGAATCAGAACATTTATCTTCTTTGATCAAGGTATTAATATCAGATCCTCCGTTAGCATGAAGCTCCATTGTGCTTGACTGTGGCTGATCATTTGTTTTGACACCACAATTCTGAATGTCGATATGTTCTTTGCCCTCTTCTACTTCGATCTGTGAATCAGTTTGAATTGAGGGTTCAAGACTTGATTCCACTGCTGGTGATGGTGTGAATACCGGACAATTCACAGGGACTAGTGGTGGTGCTATTGCAGAAAAATCACAACTCATAGATTCTGTCCTATTCGAGCCTTCTGAGGGATTCAACTCTATCGGAGTTGATTGTGGCTGATCATTCTTTTCCACAGTAGCATTTTGGAACTTGTGATTTTCTTTGCCTTTGGACTCTTGAGACAGTGAGGCCGAAACATGTGGCTGATCATTCTTTTCTTCCGGGGTTGGTGCCATTTTAGGAGAAGCCACTCTTCCTGATGGTGGTGTTACTTCAGGTATTTGGACTAGGGATTTGACCTCAGATTTTGATGATTTCACGGGCTTTCTTATCCCACTATTCATTTTCATGAACTTAGCTCCTGATGTTTCTCCAATCTCGAACTTGGAACCATGATCCTTTGCATCAGTGGTATCACTGACTTTCCTTTTAGACCCTTCAGCTGGAACTTTCTTGTTCTTGAAACTAGGAGCCTCATTTTTCACTTTCTTTACCATTAAACTGTGATCCTTTGCAACAGTGTGATCCCCGAGTTTACTTTTAGATCCTTCCGCTGGAACTTCCTTGCACCTGAACTGACTCATATTTTCAACAGGGTGCCCATCTTTCTTAGATTTTGGAACTTTCTTAAGATGAACTACTGGATTCATTTGAGAATTTCGAATATGTCCACTCACTTCTCCTTTTGAAATTTTACATTCCATTGATTTTACCTTGTTTTGATGTTTCCTTCCATTATTATGCAGTTCGATATAATTCCTTGAAACCGTACAATGACAAATTTCACAGCGTGTTGTGGACTTCTTATCAGCACAGTCTTTCGCACCACCATTCTGAACCTCAAGATGTTCTTTCCCTTCAACTTTGGTCTGTGAGTTAATTTGAGAAGTCATAAGACCTTGTGGGGGTGCTATTGCTATTGGATCAGAACCAGAACATGTATCCTTAGTCAAGGCACTAGTATTAGAACCTCCGAGGACATGCAAATCCATTGAGATTGACTTCGACTGATCAATTCTTTTCAAAGTACGATTCAGAAGCACACGAAGTTTTTTTGAAGTTTTACATTTCTTTGATTGCTTACATAGTTTTGATAAATTTGTTGATTCCTTACATAGTTTTGATAAATTTTTCCGATGCTTCTTGCCATTATTATGGTCTTTCAAACTATTCTGAGGAAAGCTAACACCACAAATTTCACAGGATACAATAGCAGCCTTTTGACATTTTACTGGGGCTACAGCAGGAATAGTTGGTTTGGAGGTTTGATGTGGTAAACCGTTCTTATCAGCGTAGCCTTCGGGTGTTTGTTGTGGTAGGTCAGGGGTTTGTTGTGGTAAGCACTTGTTATCAGTACTGACTTCCGGCTTTTGAAGTGGTAAGTTCCTTTTATCAGCAAAGCCATCTGAATTTTCATGTGATAAGATCCTTTTCTCAGCAAAGCTTTCGGGCGTTTGATCTGGCAAAGGTTTCTTATCAGCATAGCATTCCGGCTTTTGTTGTGGCAAGTCCCTTTTATTAGCAACGTGTTCTGGTGCTTGTTGTGGTAAGCAATGTTTATCAGTAGAGTCTTCCGGCTTTTGATGCGGTAAGTTCCTTTTATCAGCAAAGACTTCCGGCTTTTTATCCGGTGAGATCTTTTTATCAGCAGACGCTTTGGGCGTTTGTTGAGGTAGTGGCCTTTTCTCAACATAATGATATGTTGGGTGTTGCATACCATAATAGTGTGCCGGCACTTGATGTGGTAAAGGCCTCATATTAGGATAGTATGCCGGCATTTGATATGTTGGGTGCCGCATACCATAATAGTGTGGCGGCACTTGATGTGGTAAAGGCCTCATATTAGGATAGTATGCCGCCATTTGATGTGTTGGGTAGTAATTGTAGTTAAACTGTCCCCAACCACCGTTATAACTGTTTCGAAAATTTCCATTCTGCAAATAATCATTCAAACATAAAGCAGTGTGTAAGATATTAAACCAATCTTGCCAAGCGTTCAAAACAATTGATTCATGATATAGTGCATAGATTAATATCAGGTTCATTCCGATTTCACGAAATAGATTTCAACCAAGCTTCACAGTAAGCGTATAAATTCAAATTAAATCAAAATATCATGTCTGTAAAATTATACAATGCTAATTTTTTTCATTTTACTTATTGAAAAAAGTAAAAAGAAAATATTCCATGTTCTTAATCTGAATAACAACAGAATTTAAAAAATTTTAAAAAGTAAAAAAAAAAAAAACTTTCACCCTTAAAACACTTTCCTAAACTAAACCCCCTTAATCATGCAAGCATTATTTACCCTAATTCAGAATTCATTCAAATTCAACCTTTTCACAAAAGGTCATATTTTACCAAAATTCACTAAAAAATAAAATAGACAAAAGAAAAAACAATCTTAAAAGCTAAAATTCCTTGTAATACTACTATGTTGTTCTTTTTACAACTTCGTATTACTACTATGTTGTTCTTTTTACAACTTCATATTACTACTATATATTAATTTAACATAAACATAAAACTACTTAAAAACCCTTTCCAAATCCCTTGATCACTCATACATTATTTACCAAAAAACAAAAACAAAAACTAACCATTGTGTTGAAATGAAGGGTTTGTTTCTGGATGAGAAGAAATGCGGTTAATATGGGTCTGAAGCCGCCAAGATATATTGAGAATGAAGAGTGAGAGTGAGAGTGTTGAAGGTGAAAGTGTGAAACGAGGGTCAGGTCACAATAATATCTATATATACCCTTCACTCCTTCGGTAAAGTAAGATACGGCTGTTAAAAAAATTGATGTTTTTTTTTTATAAGGAAAAATTGATTATTTGTAGTTAAGGAAATTGATTATTATTATTATTGTGTTAAAAGAAAAAGGAAATTTATCATAAAATACATTTATTATTTAAAAGAAATTGGATATGCATTAATGATATAAAATAATTTTTACACGGTCATGAAATAGTTTAAAGGATTTGGATAGTTTGAATTGAATAAAGAAAATTATGATATTCTTTTTAAGGAGAAAATTAAGGTTGTTATCTTTAATCTTTAATATAATAAAACGAAAGTAACTAAAGGCACATATAATTCTAACCCTAATATTAACCCAATTATATATTGTCACGTCAATTAATGAATGTGACATGTTATGTATTTAAAAACATAATATGTGTCAATAATTGATTGGATATATATAACAACAATACATGATGTGTCAATATATGATTGAATGTTGGAGTCTATTTTATTCACAGAGAAAGTCTTACATATGCACATGTATTTAGGCACATGATTTAGACACACGTACAAGAATTAAAAAAATTAAAAGAAAAATAAATTTGTCACATCAACTAAAGCCACTTTATTTCTTTTCTCTTTAAATTTTTTTACTTGTTGAGTGTGTGTCTAACATGTAACATTTGTGGTTGTGTCTAACTAAGTATTTTTCTTATTCACAATACAAATTCATGGAATTGGATCCTCTCCAGCACTTTATGTTCAGACCTCTCTCCTTTTTCTAATCCAAGGGTTGGTGATTAACAAAAGAAAAAAAGTATGGTGCAGAGGAGAGAGAAAGATATGATTGAATGACTGAGAAGAGAGCAGGAGGAAAACATGAGAGGATCCAACACTTTATGTCCAGACCTCTCTCCTTTTTCTAATCAAAGGGTTGGTGATTAACAAAAGAAAAAAAGTACGGTGCAGAGGAGAGAGAAAGATATGATTGAATGGCTGAGATGAAAGCAGGAGGAAAACATGAGAGGATGTAATATCCCAACTTCTAAATTATCTAATTAATTTTAATTAGAGTTTGTCTAATAAAATTAGAACTATTTGGAGGTGGTTAATTAATTGAATCATGGGAATAAGTGTATTACGTCTGAATTAGTAACTTCAATTTAATCTAAACCACACAATTAGTACCTTGAATCTATTTTTCTCTAATACACCATGATTCATAAGTGAATTAATTAGCACAAGAAAATTCAAATTCTCTCCTCCATTTCTCCCTCTCTCACGTGTCTCTCTCTCCCCTTGCTCATGACTCACCCTTCCACTCACATACTCTTGCTCCTTATGCCAACACCTCACTTAGCATGCCTGTAAGCTCCATGACAAGCCTTGTGACTTGCTTCTCTCCACCACAATTCAGAAAAAATAGAAAAATGATCACTCACTAACCTCTCATTTCTCTCTTCCCCACGCCAAACAACATTAGCAAACAAACAAATTTTCCATTCCCATGAGCCATCACATGCCACAACACTACAAACCCCCAATACCAAGTTCTAACCATGAATTCACATGCAATAGCTTAGATATCAGAACCTGATGCACCTCTACTTTTTCCTTCACATGATTCTGTAAGGATTAATAAGCATCCAAACATTTCAAATTATCACCCAAAACCCCAACCAATGGGATTACATGCAAAGAGAAACCAAACAAACCACCCACTGTTTCTGATCAGTACCAAACTACTATAAATAACCCTTAGACTCAGAAACATGATCATCAAACAACACACAACACAACAAAGCATTAGAATTCCTTTCCTTCTCCATTTTTCGTGTTCTTAAGCAATTTGGGGTGTTCGAGTCAGAAGTAGTAGCAGAGTTTCTGGGCAGTAGCTGAGATTTGCTTAAGGTTTTAAAGCTTCATTCAGGTAGGTTCTTAGGTTAGTTTAGCTAGATTCTCAAAGTTATGAAATTTTGTATGTTAACTTAAGATTTAGGGAAATGTTGTGTGAGAGGAATTAACTCCCAAATTCCTCTCCATTATGTCTTATATTATACATATTAATCAACCGCACTGCTTGGAATGAGTATTGTAGGTGTTAAAATTGTTAAATGTTGAATTTTCGCAAAATAGGGCACATTCTGTTTGAACTCGCCACAGCGTGTTGCTGGCGAGTATTCATGGTGAGCTGGGTTTTCTGGGCTGATGAAACTCGCTGAGGCGTGCTCTTGCGCGCTTAGCGAGTTGATTTAGGCCATGACCTATAATCTCGCCGTGGCGTGTTGACAACACGCCGTAGCGAGCTCATACAGGACAGACCTATAAATTTTGCTCTGGCGAGTTATAAGACGCTGAGCGAGTTTAACAGGAACAGACCTGTATTTTCAAAATTTTCTAAGAAACCTTAAACACCTGTTTTATGTCCTCATCTGAGTTAGATACTTTGCAGTGGAGTAATTTATATAATGTTATACAGGTTGTTAATCACAGATAATCTTTAGGGTATAACTTAGAGATTCATAGGTTTGTATGCTCCCCGGGATTGGGAATTTATGGTAGAATCAATTATACTAGCATCAGTCAATCATATTGCGATTTATGATGTCGCTCTATGGACTCCCAATGGGATAATCCATTAGGTTATGTTATTTGTGAGCTGCATGCCGTGACCGAATCGGTTGTCGGATATGGCAGGCCTCTGAGACATGCTCACCTCAGAGTGTCCTTGTGATTAAAATGAATAAGATATTTTCTGTGTTACACCTTTACTTATGCTTATATATTATGTTATGTTATGCTATCATATTATGACTGATTAGGATTCCCCGGTGTAGTCACCTCTAGGAGGGTAGTAAGACTCACTGAGGCTTAGTAGTCTCACCTCATTCCATACAATTATTTTCAGATAAGCAAGTTGGTTGAGGTATGCTCGTTATAGCGTGCTAGTGGCTGTGCTTGAAGACTGCATATTGTTTCATGCTTTCTAGTTCTTTATCTAATTGTTGTTCCTTTCATTAAACGTTCTGTTGTATTCCTTTCGCTTCCGTTGAACTTTGTAATCATGTTGTACTTAGCACCTGCGTGTGCTTAATTTCTGAATTGTAATAATAATGACTCAGTACCAGTAATGATATTCTACGTTTTATTCTAGATATAGACGTGGGGTGTTATAATTGGTATCAGAGCAGGTCGGTTCAGATCATGCCTGAGTTCATTAATATTACGAATCCAATCCCAGTAGTTGTCTAGGTTTCTAACATTTGTTCTGGGTGTCATGTCACTTTGAGCCTAGCTAACTTGACTTGATATTGGCAGTTAGAGCACTATGTCAGGAGCAAGACGAGGACCTGGAAGGCCGAGGAGGAACGCTGACGAAGAGCCAGATATGTGTGGAGATGCAGATGCTAACATGTGGGCTGAGATGATGTACCTGCAACAGCAGTTTCAGGCCCATCAGGCTCAATAACATTAGGAGTTCAAGATTATGTTCCAACAGCACATGAACAATCCTCCACCTCAGCAGCAGGGATCAAGTGCTGCATTCAGAGAATTCTGCCGCATGATTCCACCAGAGTTTTATGGAGAGTACAATCCAGCGAAAGCCCGAGAATGGATCCAAAGAATGAGTGGAATCCTAGAGTCTATGGATTGCACTGAAGCTGATAAGGTGGTGTTCGTCTCCCGCTTCTTTAGGAGCGACGCTTGTAACTGGTGGGATGGTACGAAGGCGTACATGGAAGCTAGCCAGATGGAAATGACCTGGGATAATTTCCGACGTCTCTTTGTTGGACATTATATACCAGAGAGTTATCAATTTCAGATGGAACGGGAATTGACTGAGTTGAAGCAAGGGAGTATGTCTGTAGCGGAATATACCATGAAGTTCAATGAATTGGTCCGTTATGTAATGGATGGAAACGACGCTCCTTCTGAGTCATGGAAAATGAAGAAGTACAGGTTTGAGTTGAGAGCTGATATAGCACATGACGTTTCCATGCAGCATATCACTGTTGGAACAAAGTGGGTCTGACATGAACCTCTAAGTGTTTAAGTAGTTTTGATGATAACAAAGTATTAAAATTACAATTGGAATTACTAATAATTATTCTAGTGTGCAGGATTATAAGTTAAAAATTCATTCAGAAGCACTACGAATAATAGCAGAGAAGCCAGTCAAAACAAGCTCTGAAAGCACATCACTGTTCATCAGAAGCTTAAATTTTGCATGTTGAAGAAAGTGCCTCTAAGGACAAAAACAAGGCTCTGACGGACTCAGAAGCAAAAGGAACTCAAGAAGCAATGACAACAACATCTGAAGCAAAACGAATTTACGTCACTCAAGAACTGACATATTCAGAACCAATGATTGAAGAACAATCTACTTCAAGGGTCTGTCACGTCCACAGGAAGGAATATTCGTTGGTACAACGTTAACCTTATCCACATGTGGAGCGCAATTGAGGATCGTACTATTGTACTATTATTACTCAAAATGGATGAGTGATAATTCAAATAGCAAGGTAGCGGAATTGGATATCTTTACCAAAGAAGGTAACTACAGCTATCACAATTGTACGAGTAAATTCCAGCTGGCACCTCTCTCTCTGCAACGGTCATCATCTTCCTCCAAGTATAAATAGAAGACTCAAATGGAAGAAATGACTACTGTTCTATTACTACTGTTCCATTACTGCGTTCAAGACTAAGAAGCATTCTGACACTATATTTTCAATCTGTCATTCTAAGTCTTAGAACAATTTGTGTTGTATTTTGTAAACACCTCTGATAGTATATCAAGTGTCCCTAAACATTCATTCTTAGTTTTTAAGTTTGATTGTGAAGTCTCTCGTTAAGTGTAACTTGAGCATTTGAGAAGTCTCTTGCAAGTGTGCTTGAGCAAAGTGTAATCTTGTAAAGATTATAGTGAAAAGCTCTTGTTGAGAACAAGGGGACTGGACGTACCTTCAATTTGTGAAGGGAACCAGGATAAATCTGCGTGTCTATCTTTCTTTCTCTCAGCATCTCTTTGAATTTGTTTTAAATCCGCTGCATTAAACACCTTAAGAACCAAAAAGTTTTAAATTCCTAAAACACAATTCAACCCCCCCTTCTTGTGTTTTTCCACCTTCAATTGGTATCAGGAGCTGGGCTGTTGCCTAACTCTCACCTAATAGTGAAACAGTTAAGATCCAGGAAGGAAAAACATGTCCGCTGAGAAAGGAAACAATAGCAACAACAACAACAACAACAACGTGAACTATGACTATGATTCAAATGCTAAAGACAGAAGGTCTTCTGATAAAGTTCCCTTCTTTAATGGAACTGAGACTGGTTATCCTTTCTGGAAAACCAAAATGTACAGTCACATTATGGGTATTGATTGTGATTTGTGGGATTTGGTGGGAGATGGAGTCAACTTTGAAAATATGGACTTAGAAGGAGTAGTCAGCTCTAAGGACAGAAAGTCTTTCACACCCACTCAAAAGCTAGAGTATAAGAAACATCATAATGTAAAAGGAATGATGACAAACGCCATCTCTCACGATGAGTACCTGAAAATTGGAGATAAGAGAACCGCGAAGTCTATTTGGGATTCTCTTAAATCCAAGTATGAAGGAAATAAACAAGTTAAGGAGGCTAAGGCCAACTTGTTAGTTCATCAGTATGAATTGTTTAAAATGAAGGACGGAGAGGACATTGAGACTATGTTCTCTAGGTTTCAAATCCTTGTTTCTGGACTTCAAGTTTTAGACAAGAGCTATACTGAGGCTGATCATGTCAGGAAGGTTCTCAGAAGCTTGCCGCCAAAGTGACAGCTTTTCAAGAATCTAAAGATTTAGATACTGTGTCTCTTGAAAGCTTGGTTAGTTCTCTAAAGAGTCATGAGATGGAGCTCATGACTGATGAATCAACTAAGAAGCTAAAAGGAATAGCCTTAAGCTCCAAGAGTTCTTCAAAGGCTCTGAAGGCTAAGGTTATAGCATCTGATGAAGAAGCTTCTGAAGCTGGTCACGAGATGGATTCTGATGAAGAAGAGGAAATGGTTCTGATGGCTGCAAGAGTGTCTCAATGGGCCAAGAGAAGCAAGAAGTATGCTGGTAAGTTTGGAGGCTCTTCCAAGAAAGTTGGTGTTTCTAAGGACAAGAAGGAAGAACAAAACAAATGCTTTAAATGCAACAAGCCATGGCACTTCATTGCTGACTGCCCAGAGAACCTAAGTAAAACCTCCAAGAGAACCTCTAACAAAGAAAGATACAAGAGTAAGCTTAAGAAGGGGTTCCTTGCTACCTGGGATGATCTAGATCAGGAATCAGATTCTGATGAGGAAGAAGAAGCAAACCTAGCCTTGATGGCAACCACTTCTGATCAAGAGAACTCTGAGCACGAAGCTGACTCAGAATCAGAAGATGAAGATGAGGTACTTGCTAAACTTTCTCGTTCTAAATTAATAGATTCTTTGAAAGATGCCTTAAAACTTTTAACCAAAAAGGCAGGTGAGTGTAAGGTCCTTAAAAAGTCCTATAACAACCTGACCGAAAAGGCAAATGAAATAATAGAACAAAATGAGTCTCTAAAATCAAGAAATGAATTTATGGAAACTCATTATGTTCTTGATGATAAGGTTCCTCCAGAACATGAATTTGCTCTTCAGGAATTCCTTATCAATGGAATGAAAAGAAGTAAGATAGCCTCTTTGATTTATCATGTAAGTAGAAATAGAGGTGAGGGTCTTGGATTCTCACGTTTTAAAGACAATCCATTATTCTCAAAACCCTCTAACATTGATAAAATTAAACCTAAGGTTGTCTTTGTAAAGAGCCAATCAGAAGCTCAGAGTGAGTCAGCTTCTAATAAAACATCAAAGCCAGAGGCTTAAACCCAAAACTTTTATAAACAGGATAGATAACTCTAGAGGCTCTGATAGGTCCTTCAAACAAAGACCACCTAGGCCTGTGAAGACTAACGCAAAAGGACCCATAAAGATATGGGTACCAAAATCTGAAATCATATTTGTTTCAGGTCTGCACACTAAGAAGGCCAAAGCAGCAATGTTGGTACCTGGACAGTGGCTGCTCACGACATATGACAGGAGAAAGGCATATGTTCCAAACCCTAACTCTGAAAGAGGGAGGCACTGTGGGGTTTGGAGGCAATCAAAAAGGGAAGATCATTGGTACAGGTATAGTTGGTAATTCTTCTCTTTCAATTAATAATGTTTGGTTAGTTGATGGCCTTAAACACAATCTGCTTAGCATTAGTCAATTTTGTGATAGTGGATTTGTTGTTAAGTTTGATAAAGAGGCATGTACAGTAATTAATGACTCTGACAAGTCTATATTGTTTAAAGGCTTAAGAAGAGGTAATGTTTATAAGGTCAATCTGTCAGAACTCACTGAGCAGAAGATAGTTTGTCTTCTATCTCTGAATGATGAAAAGTGGGTCTGGCACCAACGCTTAGGACATGCTAACTGGAGATTAATCTCTAAACTTAGCAAACTAAAGTTGGTTAAAGGCCTGCCTAATCTTAAATATCATTCAGATGCTCTATGTGGTCCTTGTCAGATTGGCAAAATTTCAAAAACTTCTTTTAAACCGAAAAACATTGTCTCTACTTCAAGACCTTTAGAACTACTTCACATTGATTTGTTTGGCCCAGTAAGTACTGCCTCAATCAATGGGAAGAAATATGGATTGGTCATTGTTGATGATTACAGTAGATGGACTTGGGTAAAGTTTCTAAGAGTGAAAGATGATGCATATGATGTGTTCAGCATCTTCTGCACTCAAGTGCAAAACGAGAAAGGTCTCAAAATCTTAAAGGTAAGAAGTGATCATGGTGGTGAGTTTGAAAACGAACCATTTGCAACTTTCTGTGAAGACCATGGCATTGTCCATGAGTTCTCTGCTCCTAGAACACCACAACAAAATGGTGTTGTAGAGAGAAAGAACAGGTCTTTACAAGAGATGGCAAGAACCATGATGCATGAGACAAAACTTGCTAAGCACTTCTGGGCAGAAGCTGTAAACACAGCTTGTTATATTCAAAATAGGATCTATATTAGACCTCTATTGAATCTAACAACATATGAACTCTTCAAAGGAAGAAAGCCCAACATCTCTTATTTTCATCAGTTTGGATGTACCTGTTACATTCTAAACAACAAGGCCTACAAAAGAAAATTTGATGCCAAAGCTTGTAAGGGAATCTTTATAGGTTACTCTGAACGCTCAAAGGCATACAGAGTGTATAATTCTGAAACTAATACAGTGGAAGAATCTATACACGTTAGATTTGATGATAAAGAGCCTGACAGTAAAATCTCAGAGCAAGATGATAGCTATGCAGGTGTTCCATACCAATACATCAATTCAGAACCTGAAAAAGCATCAGAAGCTGTTGAAGCTTCAGAAGCTGTATTGGAAGAAGATGCTGAAGGAGCATCTCAATTAGAAGTATCTGAAGAACATGATGATACTTCAGAAGAAGACACTCAACCAAGTGCTGATGTTGATGAAGCTCCAAGAAGGAAGTTCAAATATAGATCATCACATCCAGAAGATCTAATTCTTGGAAACAAAGAAAGTCCAAGAAAGACAAGATCAGACTATCAACAACTTGATTCGCTTCTGGGACTAATCTCAATGATAGAACCCAAGAATGTTGATGAAGCACTTATTGATGATGGATGGATTGTAGCTATGCAAGATGAGCTCAATCAGTTTCAAAGAAATGATGTATGGGACTTAGTGCCAAGACCAGCACATAAGAACATCATTGGAACTAAGTGGGTATTTAGAAACAAGATGAATGAACAAGGTGAAGTGGTAAGAAATAAAGCTAGACTTGTAGCACAAGGCTATAGTCAGCAAGAAGGTATAGACTTCACTGAAACATTTGCTCCAGTAGCAAGACTGGAAGCAATCAGGTTACTTCTTTCATATGCTGTTAACAATGGAATTACATTGTACCAAATGGATGTTAAGAGCGCCTTTCTAAACGGTGTTATTTCTGAAGAAGTATATGTCAAGCAACCTCCAGGATTTGAAGATTTGAAAAACCCTGATTATGTTTTTAAACTAAAGAAATCACTTTATGGTCTCAAACAAGCTCCTAGAGCTTGGTATGAAAGACTAAGTAATTTCTTATTAGAAAATGGTTTTCAAAAAGGACAAATTGACAATACATTATTCAGAAAGACATCCAAGAAAGATATCTTAATCATTCAAATATATGTTGATGATATTATTTTTGGTTCTACTAATGCTTCCTTGTGCAAGAGTTTTTCAAAGCTGATGCAGGATGAATTTGAGATGAGCATGATGGGTGAACTGAAGTTCTTCCTTGGGATCCAAATTAATCAAGGAAAAGATGGCACTTACATTCATCAAAGCAAGTATACTAAAGAGCTTCTGAAGAAGTTCAACCTTGATGACTGCAAGATAATGTCTACACCCATGCATCCTACCAGCAGTCTAAGCAAGGAAGGAAGAGATTGGAAGCAAAGTAGATCAGAAGCTGTATCGAGGTATGATTGGTTCCTTACTCTACCTAACAGCATCTAGACCTGATATTTTATATAGTGTATGCTTGTGTGCAAGATTCCAGTCAGATCCAGAGAACCTCACTTAATTGTTGTTAAGAGGATCTTTAGATATCTGAAAGGAACTATTAATCTAGGACTTCTTTATAAAAAATACCTAGATAGTAAGCTAGTTGGATTCTGTGATGCTGACTATGCTGGTGACAAGATTGAGAGAAAATCCACAAGTGGAAATTGCCAATTTATTGGTGAGAATCTCATATCTTGGGCCAGCAAGAGACAAACAACCATTGCTTTGTCTACAGCAGAAGCAGAATACATCTCAGCTGCTAAATGCTGCACACAGCTTCTCTGGATGAAATATCAGTTGGAAGACTATAATATAGCTGAAAGTAGTATTCCACTATATTGTGATAATACTGCTGCTATTCATTTATCTAAGAACCCTATTTTACACTCCAGAGCTAAACATATTGAAATAAAACATCATTTTATAAGAGATCATGTTCAAAAAGGTACAATAGATATTCAATTCATTGATACTGAACATCAATGGGCTGACATATTTACTAAACCTTTAGCCATTGAAAGGTTTGATTTTATTAAAAAGAATTTGAACATGCACTATATCTCTGAAGAAAATTAGCTCTGAGGTGCAAGATAGAATTAGCATCTGAAGCTCTATCAGAGCCTCTTATGATTTAGAGTCTCCTTTGGGAAGCTCTGAATAATTTGGGCTCTGAAGGGTAACAGGTTCTGATGTGGTGTCAGATACAAATGAGTTTGGCTCTGAACCTTTTGGAAACGAAACGTTCAGTCCTAGTAAGTGTACAACAGTTGTCTGTACACGCGTCAGCTATGATTAAACCCCTTCAACACGTGTCTAGATCCTGACAGGCAGAGAACAGTTAATGATGATTATGGCAGTTAAGTATATTATTTAATTTTTAAAACTGCTCGCGCTCCCCCCCAATGTTTATTTTCTCTGTGTATGTGTGCTAGTTACTATTTATAAGTCACTTCACTCACTTGCACAACTTTTTACACGCAATCACTACCTACACAACCCTAGACCTTACAGAAATTCCCAATCTTCATCTTCTTAATTTTCTGCAACTATGGCTGCTCGTTCTTCAAACGAAATCGTTCAAGAACCCTTTAACCCTACGTTGCCACCCATCATTGATCTCAACTCTGAAGATAACCTAGTCTATGAACACAATCAAACGGACGCTGGTCCAGACGCCTATGATTTCTATACTGAGAAGTTTTTAGATTTCGAGAGTTTGAAAGCAAACGGAATAGATATTCAAAATCTATTCTTTGATCAAAAATGGGAAAACTATTTTGAAATGCTGAATGGATTTGTGTACTATGATATTGTTAAATATTTCTGGCAAAAAGCAAAGGTTTATGATAGAGCAAGTGCTGATGAAGAATACAAGAAATTGGTTGATAAGAACAAGTCACTAAAGGGTAAAACAAGACAGGAACTTGGCTTGAAACCTTACAGAGGAAGAGAGATAAGGTCAAATATTCTGGGTATCAATGTTGTGATCACTCAGGCACACATTGCCAAGATTCTGGGTTTGGATAACAAGGGAGAAGACATAGAAGTATATGATGCTAAGAGCAAATATCTGGATTCAATCAAACAGGACCTGTTTGAGCCTGGATGTTCCAGCAGGGATTTTGGAAAATTAAAATTCATGAGGCACAAGTTTGAATTTGCCTTCAGAGTGTTTCTTGCTACAATTGTTACTAGAGAAGGAGGATTAGATACCATCTCTATACCACACAAACACTTCATTTGGTTCTTATACAAGAAAGTGAAAATAAATCTGGCCAAGGTTTTATTTGATCACATGTGTTTAACCATCACTGCAAGCAGAACCAAATTGCCTTCTAACATTCATCATCCTAGGCTCATATCAGAACTCATTAGGCAAACCAAACTCACAGACATTCTGAGTGCCAAGGAGAAGCTTAGAGTATTTCAAACTGCTAAGTATGATGCAACGGTTCTGGTGAATATGAAAAGAAAAACCAAGAATGAAATTATCTCAGTGAAGACGCCTCTGCAACAAGTCTATGAAAAGTACTTCTGGTGTGATGGGTTTCCCACCATATCAGAACATGACAATGAGGATGTCATCAAGAACTTCATTGAGATAGTGAGAAGAGATACTGGGGTAAGAGTGCCCAGGAAGATGGTTGTTAGTGTCCCTAATTGGGAAATCTTCAAGGGTCCAAAGGCTATTACAAGGTCTAAAAGGAAGCCAAAGACCACTGAACAAGAGATTGCTGATGATGGTTCTGAGGACCAAGAGAATGCTGATGCTGATGAGGCTCTGGGAGGAGATAGTGGTGCTGAGGATATGGCCACTGAAGCTGTTCAGAAGGAAAGGCGATCAAAGAAGAGAAATGACAGGCCTCAAGCTTTTGAGGAGGATCAGAACCCTGCTACGCCTGCCAAAAGGTTGAAGCCTAGAGCTTCAAAACCAAAAGGTAAAATCTCTGAGCCTAATACTTCTAGCATTCCAGTAGCTCAAGATATTAATTCTGAACCTCAACCCTCTATCTCTCAACCCCCTCAAACTACCAATCAAACAAATCCAATAGACTTCACTATACCTCTTAGTGTAGTCTTGCCTGATCATGGAGTTACATCATCATCATCATCTGATACTAGCACTGACTCTGATAAGTTCATTGCTAAGATAATCAAAGAAGCACCAAAGAAAACAAATCTCAAAAAGACTACCAAAAGACCCATTAAGAAACCAATCCAACTCTCTTCTGATGAAGAATCCCCCATCATCATTGACACTACCATCCTTAACCAACCTGCCAACACTGAATCCGTTCTTGACCATCTCCAACAACATCTATCTGGAGATGCCTTTACACATTCCAATCCCAACACACCACCTCGTTTTCCTTTTAACAATCCCTCTGTTGATCAAGCTACCCAAGAACCACCTGCTACTCAATCTATTCAAACTCCACCTCCCTCACTTGATCACATTTCACAAGTAAATCCACCCACATTTACACCTGTTCAGGATGAGTCAATTGCTCATTCTGAAGCACAACAAGAATCACCTCATCCATCACCAAATAATGTCATGACTGAACAACAACCTCCATCACCTCCACCTGAATTATACACTTCTGACTCATCTCCTGCACCTTCACCACAACCCGTCTATGGCCCTCTCAATAAACCTCTAGGGTTAGACGAGGTTCTTGTGCTTTACCAACACCTTTCTGAGGCTGAAGCACAAATCTTCAAAGATGCCATCAATGTTGATGATGACATCATACCCATTAACCTCAGCAAAATCAAAATTGTCAATCTCAAACGAAAACAACCTTAGCCAACCATTCCCTTTGACCCATCCATACCCTTTTTCAATTCTGACTCTGAACCAAACCTTGAGTTGTTGCATAACGCTATTGGTATTAGACTCTAGAGATTCAAACAAAGGGAGGAAGAAGTTCTTATCTTCCCTTCTGATTTGGATGCTGATGTCAGAGAGATAGAGTACTTGTTTAGTCAATCCTTAAGGATTCTAAGTACTCATCTGAAGGACAAGACTCAGGGTAGGGGAGCAAACACAACAAGGGAACTGTTTGAGATTGCTGAGAGGTCATGTGCTCCAAGGCTCACCCTCTACAATCATGTTGAAGAGCAGGCTAGGATAGCTGCTGAAGCTGAAGAGAAGAGGCAAGCTGAGATTGAGTATAAGAGGCTTGCTGAACAAGAAGCTCTCAAGGTGATGGTAAGCATGGGAACACACATTGCCACTGTTGAGACAAACAAGATTCTGGCTGATCATGTGATAGCAGAAAATATTCAAATGCTTGAACTACTTCAATATGAACAAGATGATGCTGATATGGTTGATAAGAGCCCTGTGGCTGAAGTATCTGGTAAAGGCAAAGAGCCTATTGTTGATAAAACTCCTCCTGCCTCTCCCAAGATTGAAAAGGGCTCTGCATCTTCAGAAATACCTCCAGCAGTGCAACAGGCCTTAGACTCCATCAGAACTGAGTTAGCTGAGGATATCAAGAATGAAATAGATGAACTCAGGATTGACCTCAGAACTGATTTAAGAGCAGACTTGAGAGCTGATATTACTGCTTCTGAGGACAACACTCGTCAAAGAATGGATGCTATGATGGAGACTCTCTTGAAGGCCATTGCAGAAATTAAGAAACCATAACTTTAATTGTGCACTTGTCTTTGTTGTTTTGTTATCTTTTGCTTATGGTTCTTATGTACACTTGGATAATTTTATCTTTTGACTATTTTATTTAAAGTCTATATTATCCATTCTTGTGTGTTTGTTTATTTGCTTATGTGTTTGTTTTTCAAAATTTAACTTCTCTATATACCATGATATTGTCTGGTACTCTTGAGAATTCTGGCTCTAATGAAAGGTGCTGAAGAGCATCTAAGCTTTTAAACTAATAAGTCTAGGATTTTAAAAACCTAATAGCCCCTCTCATCAGTACTCCTGTTTACTCATGAAATAGCTTCTTAGTATTAAAGCCTGTTTAACAACGGGGCACCAATACCGAATGAGACGTGTCTAGTAACTGGTTTTCTGACAATAGGAATGAGGTATATATATATATATAAGAAACTTGCTCAAAACAAAGGGAATTTATAGCATAAACTCTTTTATTAATATTATTGAAGAATCTCTATTACATAGAATGATGAGACTCTACTTAGAGCTAGGCTTAATTTCAGAAGACTCTGCAGCTAACTTCTTATGTTTCTCCTTAATATAAGCAAGCAAGTTGGCAGTGGCCTTTTGCACTAGTTCTTCAGTGTCCTTCTGAACAGCAGCCTCGTACTCTTCGTATGGAGTGTCATCATTGTATGTCCATAAAAATTCTTCCAGATCAGAGCCCAATTCTTCCTCCTCTGACTCTGTCAATATTAGTTCTTGCTTGTTCCTTTCGTAGCGAAGCCTGTTTTCTTCGCAGCGCCAGGGCTCTGCTCCCTTCTTGCTCTTGTCTTTTGAGCCTGAAGCACCCTTGGTAACCTGCTTTTCCATTGTATGTTATGTTTTTGATGTTACTTGATTACTCTGACTGAGTAAAATGAGAGGAATCATCCCTTTTTATAGTGCCCTCAAGCTATCTTGTCAGTGGGATATTCAATGCTATTCTTTGAATGCGCTTGATTGTCATTATCCTTTGACTTGACTACCTTGGTTTGGCACTTTGACTGCTTGGTTTTCTGTGTCTTTTTGACTGATGCCAAAAGGGGGAGTAAGAGCAGCGTTAAAATTAATGTTGATTGATTCATATACTGCTCAATCTGAAACTGTTATGATAAATGCACTCTGAATCAATTTTTATCTCTTCTAATTCCTTCTCATTCTGAACGATTTTGAAAGGGGAGAAAATTTAAGAACCTAAAATAGAATTTCATAGATAATATCAGAAGAGCTTGCAAACCTCTTCTGAGCATTATCAGACTCTAAGAAGCAAAGCTTACAAAACTATGCTTCTGAAAGTTAAAAATGAAAATTTGTTTTAAGTTAATAAATTGACTCTTAAACTGTTTTAATTAATTATGGATAAAACTTAGGGGGAGCTTACAAACCTACCCTTATGGATTATCAGACTCAGGGGGAGCTTGCAAACCTTTGAAACCTGAAGTCAACATAATTAAATTAAATCAACAACAATTGAATTTTAATGCTTTAGTTTGTCATCATCAAAAAGGGGGAGATTGTTGGAACAAAGTGGGTCTGACATGAACCTCTAAGTGTTTAAGTAGTTTTGATGATAACAAAGTATTAAAATTACAATTGGAATTACTAATAATTATTCTAGTGTGCAGGATTATAAGTTAAAAATTCATTCAGAAGCACTACGAATAATAGCAGAGAAGCCAGTCAAAACAAGCTCTGAAAGCACATCACTGTTCATCAGAAGCTTAAATTTTGCATGTTGAAGAAAGTGCCTCTGAGGACAAAAACAAGGCTCTGACGGACTCAGAAGCAAAAGGAACTCAAGAAGCAATGACAACAGCATCTGAAGCAAAAGGAATTTACGTCACTCAAGAACTGACATATTCAGAACCAATGATTGAAGAACAATCTACTTCAAGGGTCTGTCACGTCCACAGGAAGGAATATTCATTGGTACAACGTTAACCTTATCCATATGTGGAGCGCAATTGAGGATCGTACTATTGTACTATTATTACTCAAAATGGATGAGTGATAATTCAAATAACAAGGTAGCGGAATTGGATATCTTTACCAAAGAAGGTAACTACAGCTATCACAATTGTACGAGTAAATTCCAGCTGGCACCTCTCTCTCTGCAACGGTCATCATCTTCCTCCAAGTATAAATAGAAGACTCAAATGAAAGAAATGACTACTGTTCTATTACTACTGTTCCATTACTACGTTCAAGACTAAGAAGCATTCTGACACTATATTTTCAATCTGTCATTCTAAGTCTTAGAACAATTTGTGTTGTATTTTGTAAACACCTCTGATAGTATATCAAGTGTCTCTAAACATTCATTCTTAGTTTTTAAGTTTGATTGTGAAGTCTCTCGTTAAGTGTAACTTGAGCATTTGAGAAGTCTCTTGCAAGTGTGCTTGAGCAAAGTGTAATCTGGTAAAGATTATAGTGAAAAGCTCTTGTTGAGAACAAGGGGACTGGACGTACCTTTAATTTGTGAAGGGAACCAGGATAAATCTGTGTGTCTATCTTTCTTTCTCTCAGCATCTCTTTGAATTTGTTTTAAATCCGCTGCATTAAACACCTTAAGAACCAAAAAGTTTTAAATTCCTAAAACACAATTCAACCCCCCTTCTTGTGTTTTTCCACCTTCAATCACCACCTTTGGTGATTTGGTGCAAAAGAGCTATCATGCTGAAGCAGACCTTGGCAACATTCATAAGGAGCGTAGTGAAGCCGTTCAGAAAAGGAAGGATTCTGGAAAGTTTAACTTGCAAGTAAGGACTAAAGGTTCCACTAGCAAAGGGAAGCAGAGTTATTCCCAGCGCTCACCAAGGAACTGTGCAGAGTGCGGTTTTCCTCATAGCGGAGAATGCATGAAGGGAAAGAATATGTGTTACTATTGTAAGCAGCCAGGCCACCACAAGCATGGATGTCCTAAGCTGAAGAAGCAAGGCGATTCCAGCGGCGCTTCTAAGAGCAAAGGTCGGGTATACTCACTTGACGGTGAGAAAGTCAAATCTAATAATGCTTTAATTATGGATGTGTGCATGTTAGGCTAGTAAGAAGTCTTAGTCTTGTTTGATTGTGGAGCCACTAATTCCTTTATAGCCGTTGACTGTGTTCAGCGACTGAATCTGCCCTCTGTGCCTTTAATTCCCCCGATGACTGTGTCGGTTGCTACAGGTGGCAAAGTTACTTCTAAGCGTGTCTGCCAGAATTGTCATGTTCTTGTGGGCAGTAAAGTCTATCATATAGATTTAATCTGTCTACCCTTGAAAGATATAGATGTGGTCCTAGGCATGGATTGGCTTTCCGCCAATACTGTGTACATTGGATGCGCTGAAAAGAATTTGTTTATTCCAACGGAAACTTCTGCAGAAAGTAGAGCTCTCACTGCTTTGCTTCAGAACACTCATAAGATGATCCAGTACTTAGGTGCTAGTAGTAAGTGTTTCAGTGTCTTGTTTACCATCGATCCAGAACCCAGCTTGAGCCCCAGGGATATTCCAGTTGTTAGTGAGTTCCTAGATGTTTTCCCAGGTGATATTATGAATTTACCTCCCAAAAGGGAAGTTGAGTTTTCCATCGACCTTATTCCTGGATCCCAGCATATCTCAGTTGCCCCTTATCGAATGTCCCCCTTAGAGCTTCATGAACTAAAATCTCAACTAGAAGAGTTGCTTCAGAAACACTGCATTCGACCCAGTGTCTCACCATGGGGAGCACCGATGTTGCTAGTAAAAAAGAAAGACGGTACTATGCGACTGTGCATTGATTATTGTCAGCTCAACAAGGTCACAATTAAGAACAAGTATCCTTTGCCCCGTATTGATGATCTTTTGGATCAACTCAGAGGTGCTACCATCTTTTCCAAGATTGATCTTCGTTCTGGATATCATCAGATCCATATTAAGTCCTCCGATGTTTCCAAGACAACATTCAGGACCCGCTATGGACATTATGAATTCTTGGTTATGCCATTCGGTTTGACTAACGCTCCAGCCATATTTATGAACTACATGAATCGGATATTCCAGCCTTACCTTGACAAGTTTGTTGTTATCTTTATTGATGACATTCTGATCTATTCTAAGGATTCACAGGAGCATGCTGAGCACCTGCGAATTGTGCTGAGCATTCTTAGAGAGAAGCAACTGTTTGCCAAGTTCAGCAAGTGCAAATTTTGGCTATCTGAAGTTAAGTTCTTGGGACATGTCATATCGCAAGGTGGTGTGTCTGTCGATCCATCCAAGGTAGAGGCAGTGTTGAATTGGGAAAGACCGAGAAGTGTGACTGAAGTCAGGAGTTTTCTTGGCTTGGCAGTTTATTACTGGAGATTCATCTTAGGATTTTCGGAGATTGCTTTGCCATTGACTCACCTAACCAGAAAAGGTGCAGACTTTGATTGGGATGCCGCTTGTGAATGGAGTTTTAGAACCTTAAAGGAAAAGCTAACCACAACACCAATGTTAGTAATTCCAGACCCAACCCGTAAGTACGTAGTGTACTGTGATGCGTCCAACAAAGGACTTGGATGTGTACTTATGCAAGATGGTGCAGTTGTAGCGTATGCATCTAGACAGCTGAAACCTCATGAGCAGAACTATCCTACCCATGACTTGGAGTTAGCAGCCATTATCTTTGCCCTCAAGATCTGGAGACATCATCTGTATGGCACAGTTTGATTTATTCAGCGATCACAAAAGTCTGAAATACCTGTTTTATCAGAAGGAGTTGAATATGAGACAACGACGATGGATGGAATACCTCAATGACTTTGATTTTAATCTCAATTATCACCCAAGAAAGGCAAATGTTGTAGCAGATGCCCTGAGTAGAAAGACCTTGTATGCGTCGGAGTTGTTGATGCATCAGTGCGGTCTGTATGAGAAGTTTAGAGAGCTCAACCTGAATGTTGTGTACCGGAAGAGCGGAATTCGAATTAACAGAATTGAGTTATCCTGTGAACTGCGCCCAAGAGTTGTGCAGGCTCAGCAAGATAATGTGGAGTTGCATAAGAGAGTTAACCATCCGGAGTTCTCAGTGGCCACGGACGGTGCCATTCTCTATGAAGGAAGACTATGTGTACCTCAGGATGATGAGTTAAAGAGGTTGATTTTGGAAGAGGCACATAAAAGTGGATTTTCAATTCACCCTGGATCCACCAAAATGTATCGTGATCTGAAGGAAGACTATTGGTGGCCTAACTTGAAGGCAGAGATTGCTGAATTCGTGTCAAGGTGTATTGTCTGCCAGCAAGTAAAAATTGAACATCAGAAACCTGAAGGACCGTTGCAACCATTAGATATACCTGAGTGGAAATGGGAGCATATCACCATGGACTTTGTAGGAGGACTACCACGTAACCAGAGAGGTCAAGATTCAATCTGGGTAATAGTGGACAGGTTAACTAAGTCAGCTCATTTTATTCCGGTGAAATCCACCTACAAGGCCCCACAATATGCAACCATATTCATGGAGCAGATTGTAAGACTGCATGGTGTACCTCTCAGTATTGTGTCAGATAGGGACCCAATTTTTACTTCGAGATTTTGGAAGGCATTTCAGAATGCGATGGGTACTCGGTTGAAGATGAGTACGTCACACCACCCTCAAACTGATGGTCAATCGGAGAGAACTATTCAGACTCTTGAGGATATGCTTCGGGCATGTGTGTTAGAAAATGGTGGTACGTGGAGTAACCACTTGCATCTGGTTGAGTTTGCTTATAACAATAGTTACCATGCCAGCATTGGTATGGCACCCGATGAAGCTTTGTATGGCAGGAAGTGTAGAACTCCTTTGTGTTGGACAGAAGTCGATGACCGTGGATTCTTGGGACCGGATATTGTCCAAGAAACCACTCTAAAGATTAAGTCTATTCGGGATAATTTGAGAGTTGCTCAGAGTCGGCAGAAGAGTTATGCTGACAGAAAGAGGAGACCGTTGGAGTTCCAAGAAGGTGATCATTTGTTCCTGAGAGTTACGCCTAAGTTGGGTTTACGAGGTGTGTTCAAAACTAAGAAGCTCTGTCCAAGATTTATTGGACCCTATCAGATCCTTCGACGCGTCGGTCCTGTAGCCTATTAGTTAGCTCTACCTCCATCTATGTCAGGGTTACACGACATGTTTCATGTGTCTCAGCTCCGGAAGTATATTCCTGATCCTTATCTTCAAGTAGAACTTGATCAGATTGACCTTCAGCCCGATCTAACCTATCAGCCGGATCCAGTTCGGATTATTGAACGTGACGTTAAAATCCTTTGGAACAAGAGAATTCCTATCGTTAAGGTTGAATGGGCTCAGTCCCCTGATGGCGAATTCACTTGGGAACTAGAGTCAGACATGCGGAAAAGTTATCCTTATCTTTTCTGAGGTAAATTTCTTAATTTCGAGGACGAAATTTCTTTAAGGGGGGTAGGTTGTAATATCCCAACTTCTAAATTATCTAATTAATTTTAATTAGAGTTTGTCTAATAAAATTAGAACTATTTAGAGGTGGTTAATTAATTGAATCATGGGAATAAGTGTATTACATGTGAATTAGTAACTTCAATTTAATCTAAACCACACAATTAGTACCTTGAATCTATTTTTCTCTAATACACCATGATTCATAAGTGAATTAATTAGCACAAGAAAATTCAAATTCTCTCCTCCATTTCTCCCTCTCTCACGTGTCTCTCTCCCCTTGGTCTTGACTCACCCTTCCACTCACATACTCTTGCTCCTTATGCCAACACCTCACTTAGCATGCATGTAAGCTTCATGACAAGCCTTGTGACTTGCTTCTCTCCACCTCAATTCAGAAAAATAGAAAAATGATCACTCACTAACCTCTCATTTCTCTCTTCCCCACGCCAAACAACATTAGCAAACAAACAAATTTTCCATTCCCATGAGCCATCACATGCCACAATGTTGGAACAAAGTGGGTCTGACATGAACCTCTAATGTTTTAAGTGGTTTTGATGATAACAAAGTATTAAAATTACAATTGGAATTACTAATGATTATTCTAGTGTGCAGAATTACAAGTTAAAATTCATTCAGAAGCACTATGAATAATAGCAGAGAAGCCAGTCAAAACAAGCTCTGAAAGCACATCACTGTTCATCAGAAGCTTAAATTTTGTATGTTGAAGGAAGTGCCTCTGAGGACAAAAACAAGGCTCTGACGGACTCAGAAGCAAAAAGACCTCAAGAAGCAATGACAACAGCATCTGAAGCAAAAGGAATTTACGTCACTCAAGAACTGACATATTCAGAACCAATGATTGAAGAACAATCTACTTCAAGGGTCTGTCACGTCCACAGGAAGGAATATTCGTTGGTACAACGTTAACCTTATCCATATGTGGAGTGCAATTGAGGATCGTACTATTGTACTATTATTACTCAAAATGGATGAGTGATAATTCAAATAGCAAGGTAGTGGAATTGGATATCTTTACCAAAGAAGGTAACTACAACTATCACAATTGTACGAGTAAAATTCCAGCTGGCACCTCTCTCTCTGCAACGGTCATCATCTTCCTCCAAGTATAAATAGAAGACTCAAATGGAAGAAATGACTACTGTTCTATTTACTACGTTCAAAGACTAAGAAGCATTCTGACACTATAATTTCAATCCGTCATTCTAAGTCTTAGAACAATTTGAGTTGTATTTTGTAAACACCTCTGATAGTATATCAAGTGTTCCTAAACATTCATTCTTAGATTTTAAGTTTGATTGTGAAGTCTCTCGTTAAGTGTAACTTGAGCATTTGAGAAGTCTCTTGCAAGTGTGCTTGAGCAAAGTGTAATCTTGTAAAGATTATAGTGAAAAGCTCTTGTTGAGAACAAGGGGACTGGACGTACCTTTAATTTGTGAAGGGAACCAGGATAAATCTGTGTGTCTATCTTTCTTTCTCTCAGCTTCTCTTTGAATTTGTTTAAAATCCGCTGCATTAAACACCTTAAGAACCAAAAAGTTTTAAATTCCTAAAACACAATTCAACCCCCCCTTCTTGTGTTTTTTCCACCTTCACACAACACTACAAACCCCCAATTCCAAGTTCTAACCATGAATTCACATGCAATAGCTTAGATATCAGAACCTGATGCACCTCTACCTTTTCCTTCACATGATTCTGTAAGGATTAATAAGCATCCAAACATTTCAAATTACCACCCAAAACCCCAACCAATGGGATTACATGCAAAGAGAAACCAAACAAACCACCCACTGTTTCTAATCAGTACCAAACTACTATAAATAACCCTTAGACTCAGACACATGATCATCAAACAACACACAACACAGCAAAGCATTAGAATTCCTTTCCTTCTCCATTTTTCGTTTTCTTGAGTAATTTGGGGTGTTCGAGTCAGAAGTAGTAGCAGAGTTTCTGGGCAGTAGCTGAGCTTTGCTTAAGGTTTTAAAGCTTCATTCAGGTGGGTTCTTAGGTTAGTTTAGCTAGATTCCCAAAGTTATGAAATTTTGTATGTTAACTTAAGATTTAGGGAAATGTTGTGTGAGAGGAATTAACTCCCAAATTCCTCTCCATTATGTCTTATATTATACATATTAATCAACTGCACTGCTTGGAATGAGGATGGTAGGTGTTAAAATTGTTAAATGTTGAATTTTCGCAAAACAGGGCACATTCTGTATGAACTTGCCACAGCGTGTTGCTGGCGAGTATTCATGGCGAGCTGGGTTTCTGGGCTGATGAAACTCGCTGTGGCGTGCTCTTGCGCGCTTAGCGAGTTGATTTAGGCCAGGACCTATAATCTCATTGTGGCGTGTTGACAAGACGCCGTAGCGAGCTCCTACAAGACAGACTTGTAAATATCGCTGTGGCGAGTTATAACACGCTGAGCGAGTTTGACAGGAACATACCTGTATTTTCAAAATTTTCTAACAAACCTTAAACACCCGTTTTATGTCCTCATCTGAGTTAGATACTTTGCAGTGGAGTAATTTATATACTGTTATACAGGGTGTTAATCACAGATAATCTTTAGGGTATAACTTAGAAAGGAAACACCCGTTTTATGTCCTCATCTGAGTTAGATAATCTTTAGTGAAACAGTTAAGATTCAGGAAGGAAAAACATGTCTGCTGAGAAAGGAAACAATAGCAACAACAACAACAACAACAACGTGAACTATGACTATGATTCCAATGCTAAAGACAGAAGGTCTTCTGACAAAGTTCCCTTTTTCAATGGAACGGAGACTGGTTATCCATTCTGGAAAACCAAGATGTACAGTCACATCATGGGGATTGATTGTGATCTGTGGAACTTGGTAGAAGATGGAGTCAATTTTGAAAATATGGATTTGGAAGGAATAGTCAGTTCTAAAGACAGAAAGGCTTTTACACCTACTCAAAAGCTGGAGTATAAGAAGCACCACAGTGTAAAAGGGATGATGACAAATGTCATCTCTCATGACGAGTACTTGAAAATTGGAGATAAGAGAACGGCTAAGTCTATCTAGGATTCTCTTAAATCCAAGTATGAAGGAAATAAACAAGTTAAAGAGGCTAAGGCCAACTTGTTAGTACATCAGTATGAATTATTTAAAATGAAGGACGGAGAGGACATTGAGACAATGTTCTCTAGGTTTCAAATTCTTGTTTCTGGACTTCAAGTTTTAGATAAGAGCTATACTGAGGCTGATCATGTAAGGAAAGTACTCAGAAGCTTGCCGCCAAAGTGGAGACCAAAAGTGACAGCGTTTCAGGAATCTAAGGATTTAGATACTGTGTCTCTTGAAAGCTTGGTTAGTTCTCTAAAGAGTCATGAGATGGAACTCCTGACTGATGAATCGACTAAGAAGCTAAAAGGGATAGCCCTAAGCACCAAGAGTTCCTCAAAGGCTCTGAAGGCGAAGGTTATAGTATCTGATGAAGAAGCTTCTGAAGAAGGTCACGAGATGGATTCTGATGAAGAAGAAGAAATGGTTCTAATGGCTGCAAGAGTATCTCAATGGGCTAAGAGAAGCAAGAAGTATGCTGGCAAGTTTGGAGGTTCTTCCAAGAAGGTTGGTGCTTCTAAGGATAAGAAGGAAGAACAAAACAAATGCTTTAAATGCAACAAACTAGGACACTTCATTGCTGACTGCCCAGAAAACCTGAGTAAAACATCCAAGAGAACCTCTAACAAAGAAAGATACAAAAGTAAGCTCAAGAAGGGGTTCCTTGCTACTTGGGATGATTTGGATCAGGAATCAGATTCTGATGGGGAAGAAGAAGCAAACCTAGCCTTGATGGCAACCAGTTCTGACCAAGAGATCTCTGAGCACGAAGCTGACTCAGATTCAGAAGATGAAGATGAGGTACTTGCTAAACTTTCTCGTTCTGAATTAATAGATTCCTTGAAAGATGCCTTAAAACTTTTAACCAAAAAGGCAGGTGAGTGTAAGGTCCTTAAAAAGGCCTATAACAACCTGACCGAAAAGGCAAATGAAATAATTGAACAAAATGAGTCTCTAATATCAAGAAATGAATTTATGGAAACTCATTATGTTCTTGATGATAAGGTTCCTCCAGAGCATGAATTTGCTCTTCAGGAATTCCTTATCAATGGAATGAAAAGAAGTAAAATATCCTCTTTGATTTATCATGTAAGTAGAAATAGAGGAGAAGGTCTTGGATTCTCACGTTTTAAAGATAATCCATTATCTTCAAAATCCTCGAATGTAGATAAATCAAAACCTAAGGTTGTCTTTGTAAAGAGTCAATCAGAAGTTCTAAATGAGTGAGCTTCTAATAGAACATCAAAGCCAGAGGCTCCAAAGTCAAAGGCTCTGAAGGATAAAACCTCAGAACCTAAGATTTTTAAGCCTCAAGCTAATGTTAAATCTAAAGAAGCTCTGACACATTCAAGAACAAAGCTCAAGAGCTATACTAAACCAAAAAACTTTTCAACAAGGGTGGATAACTCTAGAGGCTCTGATAGGCCCTTCAAACAAAGACCACCTAGGCCTGTAAAGACTAACACAAAAGGACCCATAAAGATATGGGTACCAAAGTCTCAAATAATATTTGCTTCAGGTTTGCACACCAAGAAGGCCAAAGCAGCAATGCTGGTACCTGGACAGTGGCTGCTCACGACATATGACGGGAGAAAGGCGTATGTTCCAAACCCTGACTCTGAAAGAGGGAGGTACTGTGGGGTTTAGAGGAAATCAAAAAGGGAAGATCATTGGTACAGGTATAGTTGGTAATTCTTCTCTTTCAATTAATAATGTTTGGTTAGTTGATGGCCTTAAACACAATCTGCTTAGCATTAGTCAATTTTGTGATAGCGGATTTGTTGTTAAGTTTGATAAAGAGGCATGTACAGTAATCAATGACTCTGACAAGTCCATATTGTTTAAAGGATTAAGAAGAGGTAATGTTTATAAGGTGAATCTGTCAGAACTCACTGAGCAGAAAATAGTTTGTCTTCTATCTCTGAATGATGAAAAGTGGGTCTGGCACCAACGCTTAGGACATGCTAACTGGAGATTAATCTCTAAACTTAGCAAACTAAAGTTGGTTAAAGGCCTGCCTAATCTTAAATATCATTCAGATGCTCTATGTGGTCCTTGTCAGATTGACAAAATTTCAAAAACTTCTTTTAAACCGAAAAACATTGTCTCTACTTCAAGACCTTTAGAACTACTTCACATTGATTTGTTTGGCCCAGTAAGTACTGCCTCAATCAATGGGAAGAAATATGGATTGGTCATTGTTGATGATTACAGTAGATGGACTTGGGTAAAGTTTCTAAGAGTGAAAGATGATGCATATGATGTGTTCAGCATCTTCTGCACTCAAGTGCAAAACGAGAAAGGTCTCAAAATCTTAAAGGTAAGAAGTGATCATGGTGGTGAGTTTGAAAACGAACCATTTGCAACTTTCTGTGAAGACCATGGCATTGTCCATGAGTTCTCTGCTCCTAGAACACCACAACAAAATGGTGTTGTAGAGAGAAAGAACAGGTCTTTACAAGAGATGGCAAGAACCATGATGCATGAGACTAAACTTGCTAAGCACTTTTGGGTAGAAGCTGTAAACACAGCTTGTTATATTCAAAATAGGATCTATATTAGACCTCTATTGAATCTAACAACATATGAACTCTTCAAAGGAAGAAAACCCAACATTTCTTATTTTCATCAGTTTGGATGTACCTGTTACATTCTAAACAACAAGGCCTACAAAAGAAAATTTGATGCCAAAGCTTGTAAGGGAATCTTTATAGGTTACTCTGAACGCTCAAAGGCATACAGAGTGTATAATTCTGAAACTAACACAGTGGAAGAATCTATACATGTTAGATTTGATGATAAAGAGCCTGACAGTAAAATGTCAGAGCAAGATGATAGCTATGCAGGAGTTCCATACCAATACATCAATTCAGAACCTGAACAAGCATCAGAAGCTGTTGAAGCTTCAGAAGCTATATTGGAAGAAGATGCTGAAGAAGCATCTCAATTAGAAGCATCTCAAGAACATGATGATACTTCAGAAGAAGACACTCAACAAAGTGCTGATGTTGATGAAGCTCCAAGAAGGAAGTTCAAATATAGATCATCACATCCAGAAGATCTAATTCTTGGAAACAAAGAAAGTCCAAGAAAGACAAGATCAGACTATCAACAACCTGATTCACTTCTAGGACTAATCTCAATGATAGAACCAAAGAATGTTGATGAAGCACTTACTGATGATGGATGGATTGTAGCTATGCAAGATGAGCTCAATCAGTTTCAAAGAAATGATGTATGGGACTTAGTGCCAAGACCAGCACATAAGAACATCATTGGAACTAAGTGGGTATTTAGAAACAAGATGAATGAACAAGGCGAAGTGGTAAGAAATAAAGCTAGACTGGTAGCACAAGGCTACAGTCAGCAAGAAGGTATAGATTTCACTGAAACATTTGCTCCAGTAGCAAGACTGGAAGCAATCAGGTTACTTCTTTCATATGCTGTTAACAATGGAATTACATTGTACCAAATGGATGTTAAGAGCGCCTTTCTAAACGGTGTTATTTCTGAAGAAGTATATGTCAAGCAACCTCCAGGATTTGAAGATTTGAAAAACCCTGATTATGTTTTTAAACTAAAGAAATCACTTTATGGTCTCAAACAAGCTCCTAGAGCTTGGTATGAAAGACTAAGTAATTTCTTATTAGAAAATGGTTTTCAAAAAGGACAAATTGACAATACATTATTCAGAAAGACATCCAAGAAAGATATCTTAATCATTCAAATATATGTTGATGATATTATTTTTGGTTCTACTAATGCTTCCTTATGCAAGAGTTTTTCAAAGCTGATGCAGGATGAATTTGAGATGAGCATGATGGGTGAACTGAAGTTCTTCCTTGGGATCCAAATTAATCAAGGAAAAGATGGCACTTACATTCATCAAAGCAAATATACTAAAGAGCTTATGAAGAAGTTCAACCTTGATGACTGCAAGATAATGTCTACACCCATGCATCCTACCAGCAGCCTAAGCAAGGAAGAGATTGGAAGCAAAGTAGATCAGAAGATGTATCGAGGTATGATTGGTTCTTTACTCTACCTTACAGCATCTAGACCTGATATTTTATATAGTGTATGCTATTGTGCTAGATTCCAGTCAGATCCTAGAGAACCTCACTTAACTGCTGTTAAGAGGATCTTTAGATATCTGAAAGGAACTACTAATCTAGGACTTCTTTATAAAATATCCCTAGATAGTAAGCTAGTTGGATTCTGTGATGCTGACTATGCTGGTGACAAGATTGAGAGAAAATCCACAAGTGGTAATTGCCAATTTATTGGTGAAAATCTCATATCTTGGGCCAGCAAGAGACAAACAACTATTGCTTTGTCTACAGCAGAAGCAGAATACATCTCAGCTGCTAAATGCTGCACACAGCTTCTCTGGATGAAATATCAGTTGGAAGATTATAACATAGCTGAAAGTAGTATTCCACTATATTGTGACAATACTGCTGCCATTCATTTGTCTAAGAACCCTATTCTACATTCTAGAGCTAAACATATTGAAATAAAACATCATTTTATAAGAGATCATGTTCAAAAAGGTACAATAGATATTCAATTCATTGATACTGAACATCAATGGGCTGACATATTTACTAAACCTTTAGCTATTGAAAGATTTGATTTTATCAAAAAGAATTTGAACATGCACTATATCTCTGAAGAAAATTAGCTCTGAGAAGTAAAATAGAATTAGCATCTGAAGCTCTATCAGAACCTCTTATAATTTAGAGTCTCCTTTGGGAAGCTCTGAATAATTTGGGCTCTGAAGGGTAACAGGTTCTGATGTGGTGTCAGATACAAATGAGTTTGGCTCTGAACCTTTTGGAAACGAAACGTTCAGCCCTAGTAAGTGTACAACAGTTGTCTGTACACGCGTCAGCTATGATTAAATCCTTTCAATACGTGTCTAGATCCTGACGGGCAGAGAACAGTTAACGATGATTATGGCAGTTAAGTATATTATTTAATTTTTAAAACTGCTCGCGCTCCCTCCCAGTGTTTATTTTCTCTGTGTTTGTGTGCTAGTTACTATTTATAAGTCACGTCACTCACTTGCACAACTTTTTACACGAAATCACTACCTACACAACCCTAGACCTTACAGAAATTCCCAATCTTCATCTTCTTAATTTTCTGCAACTATGGCTGCTCGTTCTTCAAACGAAATCATCCAAGAACCGTTTAACCCTACGCTACCACCCATCATTGATCTTAATTCAAAAGATAATCTTGTTTATCAACACAATCAGATGGACGCCGGTTCAGACTCATACGAATTCTACACGGAGAAGTTTGTAGATTTCGAAAGTTTGAAAGCTAACGGAATTGATGTTCAAAATCTATTCTTTGATCAAAAATGGGAAAACTATTTTGAGATGTTGAATGGTTTTGTGTACTATGACATTGTCAAATATTTCTGGCAAAAAGCAAAGGTTTTTGATAGAGCCAACGCTGATGAAGAATACAAGAATCTGATTGCTAAGAACAAGTCTTTAAAGGGTAAAACAAGGCAGGAACTTGGGTTGAAACCGTATAGAGGAAGAGAAATAAGGTCAAACATTTTGGGTATCAATGTTGTGATCACTCAGGCACACATTGCCAAGATTCTTGGTCTGGATAACCAAGGAGAAGACATAGAAGTTTATGATACTAAAAGCAAGCATTTGGACTCAATCAATCAGGACCTGTTTAAACCTGGGAGTTCGAACAGGGACTTTGGAAAGTTGAAGTGCATGAGGCACAAGTTTGAATTTGCTTTCAGAGTGTTTCTCGCTACAATAGTGTTTACTGTGAAATTTGGTAAACAACGCTAGTTTGATTATTACAAGAGAGACCAACTAGTAAATCTCGGGACATAGTGCTTTTGTTTATATTTTCAAAGTAAATGATGTTCATTATTGCTCTTATGTTAATAAAGTGTTGTTTTTACGTTTTAGTAACTTGAAATGCAAGAAAGAATGTTTATCCAATGAAATAAACAGAAGGAAAGGAAGAGTCGAAAGTAAAAGATAATTGGATGGGGGAAGGATTAAAGAAAAACTGTAAATTGCATTCAAATGTAAATGATTACAGAATAAAAATGGTTCACATTACATACATTTTCCTTCGAACACTCGTTTCTCGCTTTGACATGGGTACTTAGAGTTTTTCTGAGGATTTTGTATAATGATTGTGACCCCTTTTTCGATCACATAACTAGGCTATTTATAGACACTAATCTAACTGCTACTAACGCCTAAATAACTACAGATAGGACGCGTGTCTTGACACGTATTTTGAATTTGAATCCTTTCTTATCTTCTGAGTTAACCGTTGTTTCCATCGAAGTCGAAATAACCATGCTCTCTTGAATATTTCACTAAGTCCATAAATCACTTTTGCTCACTGGATGCTTCGACCCTACTGATACTTCGACCAAATCGAAAGGATCCTGAAAGAAAGAGAATATGCATTTAAATGCAACGTTCCATAATAGAACATTTATTACACGTTCATGCATGATTAATCATTAAATCCATTGGTTCTGAAAACCAAGCATATTTAATGATTATTAAAAATAATTACATAATTAAATATAATTATTTTATTTATGCATTTAGAACATATTTTTACTTAGTAAAAATATGGGCTAACAAATTGCCCCCAAATGCCTGTTTCGATTGAGTGGTCGAGCGAAAAAAGGAAAAGGCATTTTATAACCACGTGCTTGACACTATTACCAATGACGGCGCTTATGTCACGTTCAGAAGTAACTGTCAACTTGATACCCACAATCCATCATTGCTCCTAGGTTTTAGCATAGTGGATGACGTGGCATACGCAGAAGTTGAAGAGAAATTTTTTGAATTTCTTTTTGATTTATTTTCTGGAGACAAACACGTTCCCCTATAAATAGTAACAAAGGAACAAAGGAACACTTTTTACCAACTTCTCAAGTTCAGAGTTTTCTACGAATCCACTGTTCATCTTCTTCTTTTCTGCAAATTACACACTGATCTTCAATCATCTTGCAATTCTAAACCGTACAAGTGATTCACCCTCAAATTCCGCATCGATTTACCTTTGTTTCACTTTAAACAAACAATTTTCACAATTTTCTTCGCGAAACCCTTTCCATTCTTGATTTTCTGCGTACTGTTCATTAATGGCGTCCAACTTAGATTTCGATATACCCACTGCTGGCAAATGGAAAGACCTTCGCGTCCTTGAGGATGGCGAAGAAGTAGTCCCAGAACCTACTGGCACTGAGGCGGAAAGGAAAATCTGGAACACTTAGCTTATGATTCCATTTTCCATCAAAAAGGAGGATTACGCTTTCTGTGGGCCTTACCCCACACGTGATGAGGTTGTAGCAAAAGAGGTAAGTGATATCTTCCCTTTGCATGTAACCTGTGAGCCCAGAATCTTTAGCTCCAATCCTTATAACTTTGGGTATACGAAGAATGCCCTTAAGATTTTTAGAGCTGCCCCCTATACTGCGCACAGGGATTACATTCCCTGGTTAGATAGGGTCGAAAAGGACTTTAAGGATTCTTGGAAAAGCTATGGTATTTACGAGCTTATCCAATTTAGTCGAACCGGCCCTAAGTACAAACCAGAACTGCTAGTGGCTGCCTTACACTTCTATGAAAAGTCCACCAACACTTTTCAGTTTAAGTGTGGCATGTTAACCCCCACCTTACTAGATGTAGCTGCTATCACAGGCCTTAGGCCTGTTGGTGATCACTTCGATCCAACCAAGACTGGAGATAAGGTCGAAGTTAACTTTCAAGAAGCTACATTCTCTAAGTACATAGCAGAGCAAATGGGTGAAGAAGGAGAGGAGGTGTCCACTGAGGAGCATGTGGCCTTCTTAACATTGTGGTTATCCCACTTTGTGTTTTGCTCGAAATCCCTTCAGGTAGCGCGTATGTACATTCCCCTAGCACAACAGATTAATGAGGGTAGACTCTTCAGTTTAGGGCGTTTGTTATTAGCCTGTCTATACGAAGCAATGGGGAATGCCAGTGATGCAATCAAGGCTTCCAAGGATGGATCAAAGGTTTCAATTGCTAGACCTATGTGGCTGTTACAACTTTGGCTGAATGCCACATTTGAGACAGAGTTGGGGTTGATAGTGCCTTCTGACTATCAACAAGAGGTAGATGAAAGGGAGATCGAAGGGCAAAGGTTGGTTCGATTAGCCCCTAGATCTTTGGATCAAGATACTGGCAGGCTCTTCATGAGACACATGAAGATGTTTTTGAACTTTGACCACGTCATGCTCCTTTTGTCGAGCGTAAGCATGGTGCTGCGTGGTTTGTTGAAGATTTTCCCGCATTTAACCCGGACAATGAGGATGAGGTCAATGAGGTCTGGAGGGCCTATTTAGAGCAAACTGTGCTCTCATGCAGGATCGGTTCGAACGCAAACCAGTATGGGCTTGTAGGATACTTGCCCAACTGTGTGGCTAGGCAATTTGGTATGTCCCAGATCAGGCCCAAGTCCCTCTTTGAAAAACTTGATAGAATGGTGTTGGGCACTGGAGTGACTGAGAAGACTTACAAGAAGTACATGAGAATGCTGGAAAATTATGAATTTAATTTCAAACCCTTCGAGTACAAGTCTTCTTTCTACTGCACTGATGGCTTTAGCAAATGGTGGAGTGACCATTACACCAAACATTCAATAGGCAATGCTGATCAATTGCTAGGGATGGTGGAGAGTGGCTTCATAGTGCCATCTCTTGGAAAGAAAATAAACGTCTCAGGTCGAGGTAAACATCTAAACTCTATATTTTATTTATCTTACAAGATTTATTCCCTCAAACCTTTTTATATTTAGTAATGCAACATTTTGCAGGCAAAGGAAATAAGAAAGACGGTGGGTCTTCAAAGACTTCGACTGAAGTGAAGAAACCCACTGGGGTTAAAATTAAATCAGAGGTCGAAACCTCTAAAGCAAAGGTAATTTAACCTTAAGAAAATTTTGATTTAATTCCTCTCCTCATGTTTAAACATATGTTCTAACTTCGACCATTTTATGTCCTTAGAAGGGAAAAGGTAAGGGCAGCACAGAGACAGTGTCTGCTAGCTCAAAGAAAGATAAAAATACAGTGGTATTAGATGAGGAGGTAAAAATCAAACTTTCCAACAAATACTTCAAACTTTTGTCATAGTAATATATTTTGAAGCAAAATCTTGACCTTTTTTACCTCCATCATTTCAGGATGAAGAAGAACAAGAGATCCCTTTGGCCAGGAAAAGAAAACAACCATCAACTTCGACTTCACAACCTGGTGAAGGGAAAGCAACAACTGTTCCAGTAGTCGAAGCAAGTGAGGCTGCACAAGCCAAGAAACAAAAGAAGGTTGAAGAAGCTCCCACAAAGGACCAAAGGGGAGAGAAGAAAAAGAAGAAAGAAATTGGTATGAAGGTCAAGTCAACCATTAAGAAGCCTAAAGGGCTTAGGGCGCTAAAAATCTGCGTTTCGAGTGAAAGCGGTGGAGATCCAACCCCTCAGACAAATGCTTCAGAGAACAAAGTGGTCGAACCAGACCAACTTACCAAAACACCAGAAGAGCAGGTAGATGGACCACAAAGTGACCCTGCACCTCATTCAGAGACTTTGGTCCAAGATGAACCAATTATTGATGGGGGAAAGACAGATGATGCACAACCAGGCAACGATGCCCCCAATGCTGAGAAGGGTGGTAATCCTCAAACTAGCCCTGAGGTCGAAGAAGGAAAAGAGGTATAACTCATCTTACTCTCAACCTTAGATTTTCATGGTTACATTTGATCTTTACTGATCTTCTTTTAAGTTTGCAGGATCAGTCGAAGAAAAATCCTGTGGAGGAAGATCAACAACCAAAACCTGAGGTGGTGCCAACCAATGCTTCGAGCATCAAATATTCAATGCCTAGTATGTCTACAAACTCAGGCCAGGCCAGTTCGAACCAAGAATCTCAACATGACTCTGATGCAATTCCTGAAGCTGAGGTTGGGGGTTCAGGGATCATATCTGTCTCTTCGACTTCAAGACTTTCTGCAAGCTTGGGCGTACAAGAAGAAGAATTCACCAATATGCAGAAGTCTGATCCTGCCGGTACCCTTAAACTTCTACTCTCGAGGAAAGCAAATCAAGGAAACACCTCTAGCGAGCACACAACCACTGACTCAGCGCCTTCCAACTCTGAAATCGACTCGATGGTGCGCCAGGACTCTCTGCTGCTGAAGCTTACAACTACATTTGTTCAAAGGGATGTGTTGAAGCAAATTGAAGAACAACCAGCCTGTGCTTATAGCCACTTGGCTTTCCTGAAGAAACTTCACAATCCTAGGACTGATGAGGAAACCCTTGGCAAAGTCATACAACTTAGTTCGATTGTGGACCAATATGCCAAGGCAGTACAGAAGAGGATTGATAACAACACAAGACTTGCCACACAACAACAAGCTCAGACCATGTTCTTTGAGAAGGCCTAGCAAGCACAAGCTGAAGTGGAAAGATTGTCTTCTCAACTGGTCGAAGGAAATTCAGACCTGAAAGAATGTGATGACAAGGTTGCCCATTACAAGGAACAAATCAAACTCTTAGAGGAGCAGATTGTTAGCTATAGGCGCAAGATCATCGAAGAGGAGACCAAGAGAGCTCGAATTGAGAAAGAGACCAAAGCTTCGACCCAAGAGCAGATTGACGCATATGGCAGGGAAGGGCTTCAAGCTTTTGGCTCTGCAGAAGTTGTTGGTGAAGAGATCAAATCCCTGGAGAGTTCGAACTTGGTAGTCGAAAAGGAGATGGCAACCCTCAAGAAGATTTATGCTGACTGCACCAAGAATTTATAATTTTCTTAGTTTATTTTCTCTATTGTCTATTCGAACAATATTTTGGATCTTGTACCTTTTGAACAAAGTCCATATTTTATGGCAATCTTACAATTTACCATTTTATTTTACATGCTTGAGTATTATTCTGTGCTTATTTTTTACTTCCCTCTTTTAACATCAGTCAAAAACACAGAAAAACAAGCAGTAAAAGCACCATATCAAGGCAGTCAAGTCAAAAGGTGATGACAACCAAATTCATTAAATGAATTGCATTGATGACCATACTGATAAGAAGGCTTGATAGCACTATAAAAAGGATGATTCTTCTCGTTTTGACTATTCAGGGTAGTCAAGTAACTCCAACAAGAAATCTTACCATGGAAAGGCAAGTTACCAAGGATGCTTCAGGCTCAAAAGAAAAGAGCAAAAAAGGAGCAGAGCCCTGGCGTTGCGAAGAAAACAGGCTACGCTACGAGAGAAACAAGGAAGAACTAATTTTAACAGAATCAGAAGAGGAAGGAATGGGCTCTGATCTAGAAGAGTTCTTATGGACATATGAAGACAATCTAGCAGATTATCCAGCTGAGGTTCAGAAGCTTGCTGATGAAGCACTATCTCTTTTCAAGGAGAAACTGAAGAGTATAGAATCAGAAACTTCTAAATCTAAGCCTAAGTCTGGGTAGAATTATGTTATCATATGTAATAAAGAACTTTTCTTATTAATAATAAAAATAAAGTTATTCCTACTTCCTATTTCTCTTTTTAAAACTTGCTTCCTTTGACCAATTCCTGATTTGTGGCAAGCTTTAATTACTGCCATTTCGATTTCATGTTCAAGTATTATTCTGCGCTTTTTTTTACTTCGAGCAAAGTAGGCTTGTATTTCTTCAAATACTTTCCATTTATACCCAAAGTACGTTTTTCAGGAGTTAACTCCTCAATTTCATATGCGCCATTAGAATAAACTTGAATAATTTTGAATGGTCCTTCCCAATTTGGGGACCACTTGCCTAAGATCCTATCTTTTTTGTCCATAGGCAATATAACTTTCCAAACTAATTCTCCTATATCAAAAGACTTAAACTTAACCCTTTTGTTATATGCTTTAGCAACTCGCTCTTTTTGTTTTGTTAAAACTTCTAAAGCACTAAGCCTTTCTTCATCTAAATCAACCAACTCATCTGACATCATCTGATAATAATGGTCTAGAGGTATTTCCATTTGTCTTTGTACTCTTGCTGATTGCAAGTGTATTTCGACTGGTAATACTGCATCATGACCATAAGTTAGTCGAAATGGAGTAGTGTTAGTTGATTCTTTAGGAGAATTTCTACAAGCCCATAACACTTGGTCTAAGGTTTTGTGCCAATTTCTTGGCTTTTGGGCTATATGTTTCTTTATCAGATTTATAATAATTTTATTTGCTGCTTCGACTTGACCATTTGCTTGTGCATAATATGGTGTTGAAGTTAACAGTCTAAAGCCAGTTTCTTGGGCAAATTCCTGCATCTTTCGACCAGTGAAAACTGAACCTTGATCAGTGGTTATTGTTTCAGGAATTCCAAACCTATATATTATGTAATTTTGTATGAAATTAATCACTGCCTCTTGATCAACATTTGGTAAAGGAATGGCTTCTATCCATTTTGTGAAATAATCTATTCCAACTAAAATATAACGTTGATTTTTTGATGAAGCAGGTTTAATCTCACCAATAAGGTCTAGAGCCCAACCCCTAAAGGGCCATGGTTTTACTATTGAATGTAGTTCACTTGCAGGCACATGTTGAATTCCTGAGTGCCTTTGGCATTCTTGGCATCCTTTCGCAAACTCTATACAATCCTTCAACATAGAGGGCCAGTACAAACCTTGTCGAAACAAGAGCCATTTCATCTTATGTCCTGCTTGATGAGAGCCACAAGTACCACTATGAACATCAGAGATTGCTATATATGCTTCTGCTTCATTAAGGCATTTTAACAAAATTCCTTCAGAAGTCTTTTTGAAAAGATCATTTTCAAAAATTATATAGCTTAAAGCCCTATATTTTACCTTTCGATCCACATTTCCTGTTGGATTCTTATGGTAATCTACTATAGGTTTTCTCCAATCGTTGTCTGACAAATTGTCAATGGCAAAAATTTGAAAATTTTCTAGGGGATTTTTTATTTCACCATTTATTTGTGGTATAGTCTCTGCCCCCACAAGTTTTGGTATTGACAATTGTGCAGATATTGGTTCTTGTAAAACCATTTTTTCTTTTATTTCGATTAATTGTGTCAACTTTTCTTTTGACATTTTATATCCTGAAGCGATTTGAGCCAAGTCATTTGCTTCCTGATTGTTTAATCGAGGCACATGTTCAATGTCTACATGATCGAAACAATCTAACAAAGAACTAGCTATAGAAAAGTATTTCGCCAGATGTTCTTTCACACATTGATATTCTTGTGTTAATTGTTTCAATACTAATTCAGAATCACCTCTTATTTTAATGTTCTTTGCCCCCAAGTCTTTCAATATTTCTAACCCTGTAATTAAAGCTTCATATTCAGCTTCATTATTATAGCAAAGTCCATTTATTTTGTACTTGAATTTGGTTGGAACTTGAGTCGGAGATATGATCAAAATTCCAATTCCTGTTCCATACTTATATTTGGACCCATCAAAATAAAGAATCCATGGTTGAATATCCACATAATCCTGTGGCATTTCGACCAACGAATGATCTACTATAAAATCAGCCACAATTTGGCCTTTGACAGCCTTTAAAGGTTTATAAGTCAGTGAATATTCAGTTAATGCTAATGCCTATTTCCCAATTCTACTATGTAATATAGGTTTAGTTAGCATATGTTTAATAACATCAAAGTGGGAGTAGACATAAACATCAACAGGCTTTATATAATGCTTAAGTTTTGTACAAGAAAAATACAAACAAAGACAAAGTTTTTCTATGGCAGTATATCTAGTTTCTGCATCATTTAAAACTCTACTAAGGTAATAAACTGCATTTTCTATGCCATTATCGTCTTCTTGAGCTAACATGCTTCCTATCGTCTTATCAGACGTAGCAATATACAACTTCATAGCTTTATTCCTACTAGGAGGCATTAGAACTGGAGGCTTTATTAGGTATTCTTTGATGTCATCAAAAGCCTTTTGATGCTCTTGGTTCCATTTGAATGGATCATCTTTCTTGAGTCGAAGTAGTGGTGAGAAAGCTTGAGCCTTTCCACTTAGATTCGAAATGAATCTTCTCAAGAAGTTGATTTTTCCTAGCAGAGATTGAAGTTGTTTTTTGGTCGAAGGAGGCTTGGTCTCCAAGATAGCCTTTGTCTTGTTTTGGTTTATTTCAATGCCTTTTTTATGCACCACAAAACCAAGGAAATCTCCTGCATGCACACAGAAAGCACATTTTAATGGATTCATTTTTAATCCATGTTCCCTCATTCTTTTAAAAGATTGCCTAAGATATACCAAATGGCTATCTTCAGAAGAGGATTTAATGATGATGTCATCAATGTAAACTTGCATGAATGTATCTATAAAATCATGAAACATGGAATTCATTGCCCTTTGATAAGTGGCACCAGCATTTTTTAAGCCAAAAGGCATCACAACCCACTCATAAGTGCCTAACGCACCAGGGCATCTAAATGCTGTTTTAGATACATCTTCCTCAGCAATGAATATTTGGTTGTAACCAGAATAACCATCTAACATGCTCAAAAACTCGAAGCCTGCTGCTGAGTCTATTAGCATTTCTGCCACAGGCATGGCATACTCATCTTTAGGTGTAGCATTATTTAAGTCCCTAAAATCTATACATACCCTAAGTGTACCATTCTTTTTAATAACAGGAACTATATTTGCTAACCATTCTACATACCTGGCAGCTCTGATGAATTTACTCTTCAGCAGCCTTTCGATCTCTTCTTTGATTTTGGACATGATATCTGGTGCAAACCTTCTTGGCAATTGTTTCACTGGTTTCTTACCTGCCTTGATTGGTAGTTTTAATTCGACCATTTCTCTACTGAGTCCAGGCATTTCATTATAATCCCAAGCGAAACAATCACTAAATTCTTTGAGAAGTAGTACCAATTTTCCTTTCAAGTCAGGACTAATATTGGCACTAATGTAAGTTGGCCTTTTTGCTGAGCCATCTCCAATGTCAATTTCCTCCAAAGGGTCTTGGGCCTGCATCTTAGGAGTTTCATTAAGTGGATCCCTTTCGAACCCTAAAGGTTCCTCATCATAGATGCAGTCGAGCCTTTGTGCTTGTGGCATAGAAATGCCATCACTTTCAACCTTGGCTTCTGTAGCCATATTTTGATGAACATCAGCTTCCAAAGCCGTATTTAACTTAGTTTCGGCCATATAAGCCGTAATCCTGGCCCATGCGCTGGACTCAGTCATCATAATCTTCGTAAACATTCCACCCAGATGGTGGTATAACTCCATCTTCTGAGGACACAGCATCTATTTCCTCTCTTTCCCATATGAAGCCATGGGTTGGGTGGAGTTTGACAGAATGTATCACATTATCAGAAAGTGTGAAAGCATTCTCTCTATCATAACATGGCGCTATGTTCGCCAAATTTTTGTCAAAGGTTTGTTGGTTTATGGTATCAACCTCTGACATATAGAAACTCTGATCAGCTTCTATATTTTCTACGCAGCCATCCTCTCTCCAAAGCATCAACTTCTGGTGAAGAGTCGAAGGAACAGCTCCTACTCCATGAATCCACTCTCTCCCCAATAGTAAGTTGAAGTTTGCCTTGGATTCGACCACTAGGAATAAAGTTGGTCGAACTATGCTGCCCACAGCAACATCTACTTGGATTGCCCCCCTTGAATGTCCTGTTTTGCCTTCGTAATTTGACAAAACAATGTTATGGGCTGACAAATCACAGTCATATTTGCCAATCTTGGGTAACATAGATAGATGCATTAGGTTAACAGCAGCTCCTCCATCTATCAGCACCTTGTTAACTCCAACTCCTTCAACCTTTGCTCTGATGAAGAGGGGTTTAAGATGGTTTTTCATGCCTAAATCTGGCCTTTCGAATGTAGCCTGTTGCTCCTCGATGCAGCCATTGTTCATGACATAGTAGCAAATTGGCTTGGGATCAGCCATTTCTAACTGGTCGAAATCAGTTTCGAGCTCAGTTATCTCTGTTTGCACATCATATTCCGATGGTAATATGGAAACCACGCATATTACGTCGAAATCTGGCTCAGAGTCTAGCAGATCATCTTCTTCCATCTTGCTTTCTTCTATAGGAGGAAGGATCCTTTCTTTTGCTGGCCTTCTAGCCACTTCTTTATATTGGCCTGTTTGAAGATTAGTTGCAGCCAATTTCTTTTGGCGTTGGAACCTACGCCATTGAGTCCTTGTCATTGGATGTTTACCCTTGTAATTATTTTTGTAAGAGTATTTATTGACATCCTCTGAATAGCTCAATTTGGTGCCACTTGCGCCACCAACTTCCATTGCACCCTTGTTGAACTTTATGGTTCCTTGGTGCATCCAGCGTTCTATAGGAATCGAACCAGAAGGAAGGAAAGTGGGCCTTCGATCTGTTTGGACCATATTATTTGGTCGAGTTAGAATGCCCTTTCCTTTACCACGAGATGGTTTTGGGTTTGCCCCCTGCCTATTCGCAACTTGTTGGAACTTCATAAGGCCTGCATTAGCCTCCTTATCACAAACAGCACTGCAACGAGCACAAAGCATCACTCCTTTGTTCTCTAGCTTGCATCTGTTTAGAAAGTCAATCAAATCCTCTTCAGCACGAGGATATACTACTTTCATTTTCTCATAGTACTCCTTTTCAGGGATTTTTTCAACTTGCACTTCTGAAACCTCCATGGCTTCGACCATCATAATAGCCTGTGGTTCAGCATAGAGGGTATCAGCATTCTGTGAAGATTCTGGGTCTGCTTTTGCAGCTTTGGGTTTTTCACCAAACTTAAGTCTTCCTTCGTTCAAAGCCTTTTGAACTAGGTCCCTGAAAAGCACACATTGTGAGGTTCTATGTCCAAGAAAATTATGATACTTACAATAACCTCTTTTCTTTCTCATATCTAATGGTGGTATTTTAACACCTTTTGGAACCACTATTTGGCCATCAGTAACCAACAAATCAAAGATTTCATCACATTTTGTTATATCAAAAGTATAAGTCTTTGAAACATATTTGTCATTTTTTGGTTCAACAGGGTTTTTTCCATTTGAAGGTTTTAAAAGCTTGCAAGTGTAAGGGGGACCAGGTTTTAATTCTGCTAGGTCTATTTCCCCTTGTTCAACATCTTCATAAGAGACATCATATTCTTGGTCGCTATCATGTGTTTCTACGTAAGCAACCTTTTCTTTTTTATGATACTTTGAGTTTCTAGCCTTTTCTGCTTTCAAGCGTTCGACCTGTCGAACCCTATCAGCCAATTGGGCCATATCTCTTAGATGTTGAGTGTCTAATTTCTTTCTGATCGAATAGTCTAGGCCACCGGCGGCCATTTCGACCAATTCATGTTCAGGCACTTGAGTGAAACACCTAGCCTTAAGTAAACGAAATCTATTCAAATAATCATCTATAGACTCAGGAGTTTTGCGCCTAACACTTGCTAATTCTTTGAGACTTATCTTAGACTGTCCCATGTAGAATTGCTCATGGAAGACTCTCTCTAATTGATTCCAATTAAAAATTGAATGTGGAGGGAGAGTAGTAAACCATGTAAAGGCATTTTTCGTTAGAGAATTTGGAAAATACTTCATTCTTAAATTCTCATTATTTGCTAGATCTCCTGCCTCAGTTAGATATCTTGCTATGTGTTCAACAGTAGATTCGCTAGTATCACCAGCAAATTTAGTAAATTTTGGGATTTTCCAACCCCTTGGCAATTCTGTTTAAAGCACATACTCTGATAAGGCAGAAACAAAATGAGGCCTATACATGCCTATGTTCAAACCATTTTGTGCTAGGATAGTTTCAACCAAATTGGCTATGTTATTTTGCCCAGCAAAGTTATTATTCTGGACATTTCTAACTACATCATCAGCATTTTGGTTTCTATTTACCAATATAATTCCAGGATTTTGTTCGACCTGGGGCAAAGCCTGTTGCTGTGCCTGAATTTGCACTTGTGGTTCGACCACTGGCACTGGATGTTGGACTTGGTTTGCAACATTATTTGGGGCAAGCATAATGGCATTATTTGGTGCTTGTGCAATTTGTAAAGGCACCACATTCTGAATTTGGGGAACTTGTTGATTATGGGCTTGAGGAGCCCCAAAGAAATCAGCAATTCTTCCCATTTGATTTGCCAACAATTGATAACTTTGGTTTGTATTTTGAATTAATGGGTTAAATACTGTACCAATTTGTTGTGTTAACATATTTACCATGTCATGATTACTCTCATCCATTTGTTGCCTTAAAGCATTCAAGACATTGTTGGTTAATGAGGGACTGCCATTCCGAGTTGCAGAACCAGAAACTATCTGATTATTAGGCACGAATACGCCTGGTGCTGACTCTGTGAACAATGATGCACTTGTTTGCAAACCTTGCATCATACTGGTAGGCATACCATATGGGTAGTTCCTACTTGTGCCTTGACCCACATATTGGGAAAAGGGTAATGAAAAAGTAGAAGAACTAGCGCCACCCCCATTAACATTTGTCCTATTTGGAGAGAAACCTCCCTCCATAGCATGGGGAAGGGACAAGATAGGTTCTGTAGTGGTCGAAGGTACCACTGTAGATGTTGGCATTGTCGTTGTGGCACTTACCACAGAAGATATTGGGGCGGAAACTGTCGTCCCACTAGCGTTAGGCACAATCTCACTGATTACAGGAGAGATTATGGCCTCAGAAACGCTCGAAGCGGTTGATACATTCGAACCGTTATTATTATTGTTTCCGTTCGGATTTTCCATGTTTTGTCTTGGGTTACTTCTGGGTGGTGGTCTAACCATTTCAGGGAGTAATTTCCCGTTCCTCAAAAGCATACACTACACAAGAATCTTTGGAAACAATACACAAAAATGCAGAACAAATTAACTACACGAACTTTGAAGAAATTTAAACGTAAAGCACACAGTCCCACTGGGCGTGCCAATTTGTTTACTGTGAAATTTGGTAAACAACGCTAGTTTGATTATTACAAGAGAGACCAACTAGTAAATCTCGGGACATAGTGCTTTTGTTTATATTTTCAAAGTAAATGATGTTCATTATTGCTCTTATGTTAATAAAGTGTTGTTTTTACGTTTTAGTAACTTGAAATGCAAGAAAGAATGTTTATCCAATGAAATAAACAGAAGGAAAGGAAGAGTCGAAAGTAAAAGATAATTGGATAGGGGAAGGATTAAAGAAAAACTGTAAATTGCATTCAAATGTAAATGATTACAGAATAAAAATGGTTCACATTACATACATTTTCCTTCGAACACTCGTTTCTCGCTTTGACATGGGTACTTAGAGTTTTTCTGAGGATTTTGTATAATGATTGTGACCCCTTTTTCGATCACATAACTAGGCTATTTATAGACACTAATCTAACTGCTACTAACGCCTAAATAACTACAGATAGGACGCGTGTCTTGACACGTATTTTGAATTTGAATCTTTTCTTATCTTCTGAGTTAACCGTTGTTTCCATCGAAGTCGAAATAACCATGCTCTCTTGAATATTTCACTAAGTCCATAAATCACTTTTGCTCACTGGATGCTTCGACCCTACTGATACTTCGACCAAATCGAAAGGATCCTGAAAGAAAGAGAATATGCATTTAAATGCAACGTTCCATAATAGAACATTTATTACACGTTCATGCATGATTAATCATTAAATCCATTGGTTCTGAAAACCAAGCATATTTAATGATTATTAAAAATAATTACATAATTAAACATAATTATTTTATTTATGCATTTAGAACATATTTTTACTTAGTAAAAATATGGGCTAACAAATAGTCACTAGAGAAGGTGGATTAGATACCATCTCTATTCCACATAAGCACTTTATTTGTTTCTTATACAAGAAAGTGAAAGTAAATCTGGCTAAGATTCTATTTGATCACATGTGTTTAACCATCACTGCAAGCAGAACCAAATTGCCTTCTAACATTCATCATCCTAGGCTCATATCAGAACTCATTAGGCAAACCAAACTCACAGACATTATGAGTGCCAAGGAGAAGCTTAGAGTTTTCCAAACTGCTAAGTATGATGCAACGGTTCTGGTGAATATGAAAAGAAAAACCAAGAATGAAATTATATCAGTGAAGTCGCCTCTGCAACAAGTCTATGAAAAGTACTTCTGGTGTGATGGGTTTCCCACCATATCAGAACATGACAATGAGGATGTCATCAAGAACTTCATTGAGATAGTCAGAAGAGATACTGGGGTAAAAGTGCCCAGGAAGATGTTGGTTAGTGTCCCTAATTGGGAAATCTTCAAGGGTCTAAAGGCTATTACAAGGTCTAAAAAGAATCCAAAGACCACGGAACAAGATATTGCTGATGACGGTTCTGAAGACCAAGAGAATGCTGATGCTGATGAGGCTATGGGAGGAGATAGTGGTGCTGAGGATATGGCCACTGAAGCTATTCAGAAGGAAAGGCGATCAAAGAAGAGAAATGACAGGCCTTAAGCTTCTGATGAGGATCAGAACCCTGCTATGCCTGCCAAGAGATTGAAGTCTAGAGCTTCAAAACCAAAAGGTAAAGTCTCTGAGCCTAATACTTCTAGCATTCCAATAGCTCAAGATATTAATCCTGAACCTCAACCCTCTATCTCTCCACCCCCTCAAACTACCAATCAAACAAATCCAATAGACTTCACTGTACCTCTCAGTGTAGTCTTGCCTGATCATGGAACTATATCATCATCATCATCTGATACTAGCACTGACTCTGATGAGTCCATTGCTAAGATAATCAGAAAAGCACCAAAGAAAACAAACCTAAAAAGGACTTCCAAGAGACCCATTAAGAAACAAATCCAACTCTCTTCTGATGAAGAAACCCCCATCATCATTGACACTACCATCCTTCACCAACCTGCCAACACTGAATCTGTTCTTGACCATCTCCAACAACATCTATCTGGAGATGCCTTTACACATTCCAATCCCAACACACCACCTCGTTTTCCTTTTACCAATACTACTGCTGATCAAGTTGACCAAGAACCACCTGTTACTCAATTTATTCAAACTCCTCCTCCATCACTTGATCACATCTCACAAGTTAATCCACCCACATTTACACCTGTTCAGGATGAGCCAATTGCTCATTCTGAAGCACAACAAGAATCATCTCATCAATCACCAAATAATGTCATGACTGAACAACAACCTCCATCACCTCCACCTGAATGTTACACTTCTGAATCATCTTCTGCACCTTCACCACAACCCGTTTTCGACCCACTCAACAAACCTCTAGTTTTAGAAGAGGTTCTTGAGCTTTACCAACATATCTCTAAGGCTGAAGCACAAATTTTCAAAGATACCATCAATGTTGATGATGACATCATACCACCTAACCTCAGCAAAATAAAAATCATAAATCTCAAACGAAAACAACCTGAGCCAATCATTCCCTTTGATCCATCCATACCCTTTTTCAACTCTGACTCTGAACCAAACCTTGAGCTGTTGCATAATGCTATTGGTATTAGACTTAAGAGATTCAAACAAAGGGAGGAAGAAGCTCTTATCTTCCCTTCTGATTTGGATGCTGATGTCAGAGAGATAGAGTACTTGTTTAGTCAATCATTACAGATTCTGAGTACTCATCTGAAGAACAAGACAAAGGACAGGGGAATGAATACAGCAAGGGAATTATTTGAGATTGCTGAGAGGTCATGTGCTCCAAGGCTCACATTCTACAATCATGAAGAGGAATGTGCACGTTTGGCAGCTTTGGATGCTGAAATCAAGAAACTAGCAAGGAGTGCATGTGAGACAGCTGAGAAGCTAATCAGTGAAGAAGGTGTGTATGAGTTAACTACTAAGCAGGCTTGGATAGCTGCTGAACAAGCAAGGGCAGATGAAGCTGAATACAAGAGGCTTGCAGAACAAGAAGCTCTCAAGGTGATGATAAGCATGGGAACACACATTGCCACTGTTGAGACAAACAAGATTCTGGCTGATCAGGTGATAGCAGAAAATATTCAGATGCTTGAATTACTTCAACATGAACAAGAAGATGCTGATATGGTTGATAAAAGCCCTGTGGCTGAAGTGTCTGGTAAAGGCAAAGAGCCTATTGTTGATCAAACTCCTCCTGCTTCTCCCAAGATTGAAAAGGGCTCTGCATCTTCAGAAATACCTCCAGCAGTGCAACAGGCCTTATACTCCATCAGAACTGAGTTAGCTGAGGATATCAAGAATGAAATAGATGAACTCAGGATTGACCTCAGAACTGATTTAAGAGCAGACTTGAGAGCTGACATTACTGCTTCTGAGAACAACACGCGTCAAAGAATGGATGCTATGATGGAGACTCTCTTGAAGGCCATTGCAGAAATTAAGAAACCATAACTTTAATTGTGCACTTTTCTGTGTTGTTTTGTTATCTTTTGCTTATGGTTCTTATGTACATTTGGATAATTTTATCTTTTGACTATTTTATTTAAAGTCTATATTATCCATTCTTGTGTGGTTGTTATTAGCTTATGTGTTTGTTTTATATTTGTTTTTCAAAATTTAACTTCTCTATATACCATGATATTGTCTGGTACTCTTGAGAATTCTGGCTCTAGTGAAAGATGCTGAAGAGCATCTTAGTTTTTAAACTAATAAGCCTAGGATTTTCAAAACCTAAGAGCCCCTCTCATCAGTACTCCTGTTTACTCATGAAATAGCTTCTTAGTATTAAAGCCTGTTTAACAACGGGGCACCAATACCGAATGAGGCGTATCTGGTAACTGGTGTTCTGACAATAGGCATAAGGTATATATAAGAAACTCGCTCAAAATAAAAGGAATTTATAGCATAAACTCTTTTATTAATATTGAAGAATTTTTACTACATAAAATGATAAGACTCTACTTAGAGCTAGGCTTAGTTTCAGAAGCCTTTGCATCTAGCTTCTTATGTTTCTCTCTAATATAAGCAAGCAAGTTGTCAGTGGCGTTCTGCACTAGTGCTTCAGTATCCCTCTGAACAGCAGCCTCGTACTCTTCGTATGGAGTATCATCATTGTATGTCCATAGGAATTCTTCCAGGTCAGAGCCCAATTCTTCCTCCTCTGACTCTGTCAATATTAGTTCTTGCTTGTTCCTTTCGTAGCGAAGCCTGTTTTCTTCGCAGCGCCAGGGCTCTGCTCCCTTCTTGCTCTTTCCTTTTGAGCCTGAAGCATCCTTGGTAACCTGCTTTTCCATTGTATTTTTTTTTTTGGGTATGACTTGATTACTCTGAATGAGTAAAATGAGAGGAATCATCCTTTTTTATAGTGCCCTCAAGCTATCTTGTCAGTAGGATAATCAATGCCATTCATTGAATGCGTTTGGTTGTCACTGCCTTTTGACTTGATTACCTTGGTTTGGCGCTTTGACTGCTTAGTTTTCTGTGTCTTTTTGACTGATGCCAAAAGGGGGAGTAAGAGTAGCGTTAAAATTAATGTTGATTCATTCATATACTGCTTAATCTGAAACTGTAATGTTAAATGCATTATGAATCAATATTTATCAATATTTATCCCTTATGATTCTTTCTCATTCTGAACGATTATTGAAAGGGGAGAAAATTTAAGAACCTAAAATAAAATTCATAGACAATGTCAGAAGAGCTTGCAAACCACTTCTGAGCATTATTAGACTCTAAGAAGCAAAGCTTACAAAACTATGCTTCTGAGAGTTAAATATGAAAATTTATTTTAAGTTAATAAATCGACTCTTAAAATGTTTTAATTAATTATGGATAAGACTTAGGGGGAGCTTACAAACCTACCCTTATGGATTATCAGACTCAGGGGGAGATTGCAAACCTTTGAAACCTGAAGTCAACATAATTAAATTAAATCAACAACAATTGAATTTTAATGCTTTAGTTTGTCATCATCAAAAAGGGGGAGATTGTTGGAACAAAGTGGGTCTGACATGAACCTCTAATGTTTTAAGTGGTTTTGATGATAACAAAGTATTAAAATTACAATTGGAATTACTAATGATTATTCTAGTGTGCAGAATTACAAGTTAAAATTCATTCAGAAGCACTATGAATAATAGCAGAGAAGCCAGTCAAAACAAGCTCTGAAAGCACATCACTGTTCATCAGAAGCTTAAATTTTGTATGTTGAAGGAAGTGCCTCTGAGGACAAAAACAAGGCTCTGACGGACTCAGAAGCAAAAGGACCTCAAGAAGCAATGACAACAGCATCTGAAGCAAAAGGAATTTACGTCACTCAAGAACTGACATATTCAGAACCAATGATTGAAGAACAATCTACTTCAAGGGTCTGTCACGTCCACAGGAAGGAATATTCGTTGGTACAACGTTAACCTTATCCATATGTGGAGCGCAATTGAGGATCGTACTATTGGACTATTATTACTCAAAATGGATGAGTGATAATTCAAATAGCAAGGTAGTGGAATTGGATATCTTTACCAAAGAAGGTAACTACAGCTATCACAATTGTACGAGTAAAATTCCAGCTGGCACCTCTCTCTCTGCAACGGTCATCATCTTCCTCCAAGTATAAATAAAAGACTCAAATGGAAGAAATGACTACTGTTCTATTTACTACGTTCAAAGACTAAGAAGCATTCTGACACTATTATTTCAATCTGTCATTCTAAGTCTTAGAACAATTTGAGTTGTATTTTGTAAACACCTTTGATAGTATATCAAGTGTTCCTAAACATTCATTCTTAGATTTTAAGTTTGATTGTGAAGTCTCTCGTTAATTGTAACTTAAGCATTTGAGAAGTCTCTTGCAAGTGTGCTTGAGCAAAGTGTAATCTTGTAAAGATTATAGTGAAAAGCTCTTGTTGAGAACAAGGGGACTGGACGTACCTTCAATTTGTGAAGGGAACCAGGATAAATCTGTGTGTCTATCTTTCTTTCTCTCAGCTTCTCTTTGAATTTGTTTTAAATCCGCTGCATTAAACACCTTAAGAACCAAAAAGTTTTAAATTCCTAAAACACAATTCAACCCCCCCTTCTTGTGTTTTTTCCACCTTCACACAACACTACAAACCCCCAATTCCAAGTTCTAACCATGAATTCACATGCAATAGCTTAGATATCAGAACCTGATGCACCTCTACCTTTTCCTTCACATGATTCTGTAAGGATTAATAAGCATCCAAACATTTCAAATTACCACCCAAAACCCCAACCAATGGGATTACATGCAAAGAGAAACCAAACAAACCACCCACTGTTTCTAATTAGTACCAAACTACTATAAATAACCCTTAGACTCAGACACATGATCATCAAACAACACACAACACAGCAAAGCATTAGAATTCCTTTCCTTCTCCATTTTTCGTTTTCTTGAGTAATTTGGGGTGTTCGAGTCAGAAGTAGTAGCAGAGTTTCTGGGCAGTAGCTGAGCTTTGCTTAAGGTTTTAAAGCTTCATTCAGGTGGGTTCTTAGGTTAGTTTAGCTAGATTCCCAAAGTTATGAAATTTTGTATGTTAACTTAAGATTTAGGGAAATGTTGTGTGAGAGGAATTAACTCCCAAATTCCTCTCCATTATGTCTTATATTATACATATTAATCAACTGCACTGCTTGGAATGAGGATGGTAGGTGTTAAAATTGTTAAATGTTGAATTTTCGCAAAACAGGGCACATTCTGTATGAACTTGCCACAGCGTGTTGCTGGCGAGTATTCATGGCGAGCTGGGTTTCTGGGCTGATGAAACTCGTTGTGGCGTGCTCTTGCGCGCTTAGCGAGTTGATTTAGGCCAGGACCTATAATCTCGCTGTGGCGTGTTGACAAGACGCCGTAGCGAGCTCCTACAAGACAGACCTGTAAATATCGCTGTGGCGAGTTATAACACGCTGAGCGAGTTTGACAGGAACATACCTGTATTTTCAAAATTTTCTAACAAACCTTAAACACCCGTTTTATGTCCTCATCTGAGTTAGATACTTTGCAGTGGAGTAATTTATATACTGTTATACAGGGTGTTAATCACAGATAATCTTTAGGGTATAACTTAGAGATTCATAGGTTTGTATGCTCCCCGGGATTGGGAATTTATGGTAGAATCAATTATACTAGCATCAGTCAATCAGATTGCGATTTATGATGTCGCTCTATGACCTCCCAATGGGTTAATCCATTAGGTTATGTTATTTGTGAACCGGTTGTCGGATATGGCAGGCCTCTGAGACATGTTCACCTCAGAGGGTCCTTGTGATTAAAATGAATAAGATATTTGAAGGTGTGAAAAACACAAGAAGGGGGGGGGGGGGGGGGGGTTGAATTGTGTTTTGGGTAGTTTGAAAATTTCTTCTAAGTTATAGAAACTTATCAGAGTTTGCAGCGGTTTAGAAAAACAAGACACAATCAAACATAACTTCAAAGGTAGAGAGAAAGAGAGAAAGATAGAGACAGAGATTTTATACTGGTTCCTCTCACAAACCGAGAGTACGTCCAGTCCTCTTGTACTACCAAGAGAGTTCACTATAATCACCAAAGATTACAAATGCTCAAGCACACTTGCAAGAGATTTCCAGTGCTCAAGTATACAAACAAGAGACTTCTTAATGCTCAAGCACACAGGCAAGAGACTTCCAAACACAAGTATAAGAAAAACAGAGTCTCAACAAATGATATACAAATCAATGTTCAGTTACAAAGAAATACAACTTTTGATACAAGACTTAACTTAGAATCTTAATACAGGAATTCTAAGGTTCAACTAATGAATTAACAGAAGCTGAAGCTGGAGTCTTGGATTTGAATATTAGTTCAAGTTGTATTTGAAGTTTTTGTGCTTTAGGATGATTTTGGCAGAGTAACAACTCTTTCAAATTGTTCAAAAGTATGTTTTTTCTAAAGCTTCAAATGTGCTCCTATTTATAGATGAAGGTGGAGCACATTTGATTTGAATTTGATGCGGTGAGATTGTGCCAGCTGTAGATAGTACCATTCTTAACCAAATCAGGTAACCTTGAATACGATCAATCTTGAGGATAACGTTTTAGCCAAATCCGGTAAAGAGTTCGTACAATAGTACTAACGTCACTATCCTGTGGATAAGATTGATTCTTTCAGCTTTTGGAATGTCAGAGTATGATGATGATATTCAATCATTGTTGCAGAGAATGTTCTTCTGACAAAACGGCTCTCACTGCTCTTATCAGAGTCTGATCTCTAGCTTCTGACGTGAATAGATGTTGCATCTTCTGATGAATTAAAACATGGTCAGAATTTGCTTGACTCATCAGAACTTCCAATGTACTTCTGGGGAATATAAAAATTAACTTGAATATCTGCACACTTGGATCAAATAATCAGTATACCCTATTGTATATTAATACTCTTGTTATCATCAAAACTTAATTAGATCATGTCAGAACCTCTTTTGTTCCAACAATCTCCCCCTTTTTGATTGATGACAAACTAAGTATTAATTTACAATGGTTGTTGATAAAATTTATCAAGCATCTCTTAGGTTGATGAGTTTTGCAAGCTCCCCCTAAGTTCAGCAATGATTAATTAAATCAGTTTAAAAATAATTATTTGAATTTTGAACTAAAACAAATACACTAGACTTTCAGAGACTAGGTTTGCAAGCTCTCCCCCTAAGTCTGATACCCATGAAAGAAAATTGCACTTTTCTTTTATACGTACCATGTATCAGAAGTTCAAATTTCAACTAATATTTTCCTCAAAATCATATCATACGAAGACATAATTTTAATAAAACAAAATATGGAAATTGGTTTCAGTTTAGCATTTCATAAATTAATTACGACTCTTACTCCCCCTTTTGTCATTAAACAAAAAGATAAAACTGACAAGAATTAAATGCCAAGTTAGAAAAAAAATGGTCAAGAATAGAGTTTCCATGCAGTCAAGGTGGTTACAACTACACCAATTAAATGGTTTGTCGTAAAACCATGAACTTGTCTATTTTGAACCACTATATAAGGACCATAACTTTGTCATTTCACTCAACACTTCCATTTCATTGTGAAACACAACAATGGATAGGGATAGAAGAGTGACCAAAAGTAAGAAATCACAGGAGAAGAAGAAGAAGGCGAAGATTCAACAAGACTTAGAGTCTAAGAAGAAACCTCAGAAGATGAAAGCATCAACTTCTGCTCCTGTCAGAGCCAATTACCAAACAAGATCCAAGACCAAACAACAAGAGTCCTCATCTGAGTCAGAATCTGAATGGGATTCTGACTGGAAGGAATTCTTGAGTACATATGTTCCTCCCAGGGAAGAATACCCTTCTTCTCCCTCTGATTCTAATAAGCTAGATTTAGAACTAGCTGTGTCTGATGTAGAATCCAAGTGAAAAGGTAGATTAGAACTTATGTAATCAAAAATTATTAATTGAATAAAAACTCTTTATTTAGTTTTGGAGTCTATGTGTTGATATTTGTCTCAAAAAAAATTTGTGAAAGAATAATATAAAGAACATAAAATAAACAAAATATAAACACACACAAAAGATTAACCAACAATCAACAGAGTACTTAAATAAACAAGGATTCAAACAGGATTACAAGACAAAATATCAGAAGATAATAGTGAAAATAAAAAGACAAAGTGCATAGAATCCTAGGTTTAAGGTTGAGGAAGAGGTGGTAATCTTTCATTGATGCTCTGGAGAGTAGTAAGAATGTTTGCCAACATATTTGAATGTTCATCAATCTTTCTCTGCATATTCTCTTGATTCTCTCTGATGAACTGAGCATACTCTGGTGCATTCCTAGCAATATTCTCAAGCCTTGCTTGTTCAGCAGCTATTCTAGCCTCTTCTGCTAGCCTAGCTTCCTCTCTAGCTTGAGCTTCATGTCTCTCCTTTTCAAGACGCTCATCTTCTAACCTCTTCCTTTCCCTTTCCTCAGCTTCCAATTTTTCTCTTAACAATCTCTCTTCTTCTTCCTTCTTAGCCAATTCAATTCTGAAGATCAAATCCTTAGTATAAGCCTGTCTGACTGATCTTATCATGAGTACCAGATTCTGTTCCATAATGTCACACTCTTTGTCAATATGTGTTGTTTCAATAGACCTGTTAGGAATAGCAGTGGACATTCTCCTAATATTTTTGTCAACAGCTTTCAACAGATTAGAGATATCTTCCTGGGTTTGTTCTAAGGGTTCATTGACAATTCTTGAAGGTAAGTGAGGAGGAACATAAATGCAGTCAAGGGACAGATCCTGCATTAGATGTTTAAGGTGATCTATTTGGTGAGGAGGGGTTTTCTGAATAACTTCCAGATTCAGAGAGTCATCAATTTGTTGGAAGTGTTTCTTGAGTGGTGTTGATATAGTACATGAGTTGTCCATAGCCACATGATGTGGGGATTGCTCAGCAACATGTACTTCAGAGTTAGGTTTTTCAACCACTTCAGCTTGTGTAGGTTCTGGTGATTTATGAGTTTCATGGAGATCATGTTCTGATGAGGGAGTGTGTGGTTCATTTTCTGGTTGAGGTGTTGGTGGTTTTTCTTGGTTTTTCGCTGGTTGAGGGTTTTCAGAATCTGGTGTAGGTTCCATAACAGGGATATCATTGTGTGTGGGGGATTTTTGGGGAGGTGGTGAGAGTGTGCGATCAGAATCTTCATCCAAAGAATGAATGACTGGTGCAGTACTTGTTGAAGCTTGTGCTGCATCATTACATATATCATTTGCTTGGGATTCTGATGGGTTAGTTTGAATAGGGTTAAACTGCTCTGATATGGGTTGATTCTCAGAAAGAACAAGATCTTTCTTAGAATAAACTCCTTTCAAAATCTTATCAAGAGCATGTTTAACTTTGATTTCAGAAGGAAATTGAAGTCTTCTGAAATAATCTCTAAAAGTTGATCTGCCTCCAATAAAATTAGAAAACTTACCATCAGTTGTTCCATACATAGTCTGTTGAGCCAGCACATCGTCAGGAATATTTCTTGGAGGAAGTTTGGAGTACATGTCCTCAAATACTTTAGGGTCAATTCCACAGTCATAACCATCCTTCAGAGCCTCTTGCTTCTTATTGAATTGATTAATTTTTTCCAAAGCTGCTTCCAAATCAGCTTTTTCCTTCTCTTCTTCAGTAAGATCCTTCAAAACAATCTTTCTAGCCTTTGGTTTCTTTGTTGATCTAGGAGTTGTAGTCTTCTGGGTCTTAGCTACCTTCTTCCCAACAGGACTCTTAACAGCTTTTCTTTTGGTAGGATAAATTCTGGTTGGTTGTTCCAGAATCCTTGATTGTCTGATAGTTAACCCTTTAGATTCTCCAGTACCTACCTCAGCACCTAGCTTTTTCAAGTAATCAGCATGTGCTTCTATTACTCTCTTAGCATCACTATCACTGACATGCACAAGCCTACATTCATCAATATTTTCCTCAGAATCTCTGATCAGCAGGGGGTGAGTTGGATGAACAATCTGGTTGTTTTTCACCAGTTTCAAGTACCTTAGAGTAGTGCTATTAACTATTCTAGAACTAAGCAAGAAGACACCATATCCTGGGAGAAACGGTGTGATAGTATCCAACAAACCACACTGTGCAAACATATGACTGAGCAGCCTTGGATGTCGAACAATAGATTTGGTGGAGAGTATAGAAACAGCAAGATGATCAAAGATAAGCTTACCAATATCCAGAAAATTTCCTTTCCCAACATGGAGAGTGAACAGCTTCTGAAGGTTTGAAATTTGATCAGTACCTCCCAGCTTGGTCAAGATGCTGTCAATCAGAATCTTGTAGATGACTTTGCAGTTGTTGGTCCATTCAAACTTGTCCTTGGGGTCAGCCTTAGGTTTGAAGATGAATTCCTCAACATTAGAACCAACTTCATCCGAGTTTTTGATAATAAGTCCGCCACACTCTAACTTCAGAGCCTCACAGATATGACACAACCTGATAGAAACTCTGAATCCAGACACAAATGATTCAATCTCTGTTGCTACGAAAGGTCTCAATCCCATTTCCTTAGGGGTTTTACCTTCTAGTTCAGGATTTTCTTCAACCATCTCTTTGATCTTCTGATAGTACTTTTCTTTGGTGATGACAGACGCTTTCATCCAAAATTCCTTGACAAGTTCCGTATATGTTGGTCAATTCATCACATCAAAGTAGTATTCCAATCCTTGTCTCTTGAATAGGTTTACAACTTCAGAGAAACCGTTAACTCTTAACCCTTCAAGATCAACAGGGTTTTCTATAGCAACATTTAGATCATCGTACTTGTAAGGACGTTGATCTTTAGCAAACACAGTGGGGTTGGATTCCTTAGGCAAGATCATGCATGCATCATCGCTTAGAGTGGATGAAGAAGCCATGGATGAAGTTTGAGAATTTAGGGTTTCTAATAAGGGAGAAAGAAATTGCTCTGAGTTTTAGAAGATGAAAGTGTTGGTTGTGAGAGTGCAAAAGTGTGAATGTGAACAGTTAGTGTGTTTAAATAGAAAATTTCGCGCAAAAACAAGTACAGACACGTAGGGGTAGTAGAGTATTTTACCTCAAATAGGCATTAGAAAAGCTAATCATCATTAACCAACTTCTTTATCCTCTTACAACAAGACATGTGTATCAGAAGATTATTTAAATAACTGACACGTAAGTGAGGGAAAACGAAAAGGTTTTTATAAAGGATTTTTCCTTACGCACCAGAACTATTTTCCTTCTAACAGATTCTGATAGTTTATCAGAAGATGTTCTCATCACAACTTCTGATACAGAAGGTTCTGATGACTTCAGCTTCTGATTACTATTAGATCCTTACAAACACAAATTTTTCATTAGAGACTAAGTTAATCAGAGATCTCCATCATGTTCAGATTCTTTTTGATAAAATCAAAACGTTCAACAGCTAAAGGTTTTGTAAAGATATCAGCCCATTGATTTTCAGTTTCAATGAACTTGAGATCAATTACTCCTTTTTGAACATAGTCTCTGATAAAATGATGTTTAATCTCAATATGCTTAGCTCTTGAGTGTAAAATAGGGTTTTTAGAGAGGTGAATAGCTGCAGTGTTATCACAATATAACAGAATATTGTTACTGCTTATTTGATAATCTTCCAATTGATATTTCATCCAAAGTAGTTGTGTACAACATTTAGCTGCTGATATGTATTCAGCTTCTGCTGTTGACATAGCTATGGTGGTTTGCCTTTTACTAGCCCATGAAATTAAATTCTCACCAATGAACTGACAGTTGCCACTGGTGGATTTTCTTTCAATTCTATCACCAACATAATCAGCATCACATAATCCAATCAGCTTGTAGTCATTGGATTTCTGATACAGTAATCCAATGTTACAAGTTGCTTTCAAATACCTGAAGATCCTTTTCACTGCTGTGAAATGGGATTCTCTAGGATCTGATTGAAATCTTGCACACAAGCATACACTGAATAAAATATCCGGTCTTGAGGCAGTTAGATAAAGAAGAGATCCAATCATACCTCGATACAGCTTCTGATCAACTTTGCCTTCAGATTCTTCTTTTCCTAGACTTGATGTAGGATGCATTGGAGTATTCATGGGTTTGCAATCTTCTAAGTTGAACTTCTTCAGAAGATCCTTTATATATCTTGATTGATGAATGAAGGTTCCTTTCTTTGTTTGATTTATTTGAATACCAAGAAAGAACTTCAATTCTCCCATCATGCTCATCTCAAATTCATCCTGCATAAGCTTAGAAAAATTCTTGCACAGAGTGGCATTAGTTGATCCAAAAATGATATCATCAACATATATTTGAATGATCAAAATGTCTTTCTTAAGGGTCTTTTTGAAGAGTGTGTTGTCAACTTGTCCTTTTTCAAAACCATTGTCAACCAAGAAGGTACTCAGTCTCTCATACCATGCTCTAGGAGCTTGTTTGAGTCCATAGAGTGACTTCTTTAGTCTAAACACATGATCTGGATTTGTCAAATCTTCAAATCCAGGAGGTTGTTTGACATACACTTCTTCAGAAATGACACCATTCAGAAATGCACTTTTCACATCCATCTGATATAGAGTAATACCATTGTTGACTGCATAAGATAAAAGTAACTTGATTGCTTCCAGTCTAGCTACTGGAGAATATGTCTCAGTGAAGTCAATTCCTTCTTGTTGACTATATCCTTGTGCAACAAGTCTTGCTTTATTTCTTGTAACTTCACCTTGTTCATTCAATTTGTTTCTGTATTCCCATTTTGTTCCAATAATGTTCTTGTGCTTAAGTTTGGGTACCAGATCCCACACATCATTTCTCTTGAATTGATTTAACTCTTTTTCCATTGCAATTATCCAAGCATCATCTGAGAGAGCTTCATTTGTTGTCTTTGGTTCTATCAGGGAGACTAATCCAAAAAGTGATTCTTCATTTCTGAAGTTTGATCTTGTTTTTCTGGGACTATCTTTGTTTCCTAGGATAAGCTCTTCAGGATGTGAGGATTTGTACTTGAATGTGTTCTTTGGAATATCAGTTGCTTCAGAGTTATCATTAATAGTTTGATGCTCTTGAGCAGCATCAGAAGGTGTAGCTTCTTGAGTTTCAGTATCTTCTACAGGTTCTATGTAGTTGTCATACTCTGGAACTTCATCTTCTGATTCATCAGAACCTGACAAATCTTTAACAGGCTCTGACTTTTTATCATCAGGCTCCTTATCATCAAACTTTACGTGCATTGATTCTTCCACTGTATTAGTTTCGAAATTATACACTCTGTATGACTTAGAGCGTTCAGAGTATCCAATGAAGATACCCTTACAGGCTTTAGAGTCAAATTTCTTAAGATGGACTTTGTTATTCAGAATGTAACATGTACAACCAAATTGATGAAAATAAGAGATATTGGGTTTTCTTCCTTTAAAGAGTTCATATGTTGTTTTGTTCAAGATAGGTCTTATATAGATTCTATTTTGAATATAACAAGCAGTGTTAACAGCTTCTGCCCAAAAGAATTTTGCCAAATTATTTTCATGCGTCATGGTGCGTGCCATTTCTTGTAAAGATCTATTCTTTCTTTCTACAACTCCATTTTGTTGTGGAGTTCTAGGAGAAGAGAATTCATGGAGAATTCCATGTTCTTCACAAAAATTTTCAAAAGGTTCATTTTCAAATTCACCACCATGATTACTTCTCACTTTCAAAATCTTGGAATCTTTTTCATTTTGAATTTGGGTACAGAAGATGCTAAACACTTCATATGTGTCATCTTTAGTTCTCATAAATTTAACCCAAGTCCATCTACTATAATCATCCACAATGACTAATCCATACTTCTTACCATTGATTGAAGCAGTGCTGACTGGTCCAAATAGATCAATGTGTAAGAGTTCTAAGGGTCTGGTAGAAGAGACAATGTTCTTGTTCTTAAAAGAGCTTTTGACAATTTTCAATTTTTTACAGGAACCACAAAGTGAGTCTGAGTGATATTTTATTTTTGGAAGGCCTCTGACAAGATTATCCTTACTAAGCTTAGAGATTAACCTCCAGTTAGCATGACCCAATCTTTTGTGCCAGACCCATTTTTCATCACTTAGTGTCAAAAGACAAAACATTTGTTGTTCCTTTAAATCAGAAAAATTGACTTTGTAAACATTGCCTTTTCTATTTCCCTTAAAGACAACAGATTGATCAGAGTTTCTGATTACAGTACATGAATCCTTATTAAACATAACATCATAATTACTATCACAAAATTGACTTATGCTAAGTAAATTATGATGTAGTCCATCTACTAACCAAACATCAGAAATTGACAAAGAAGAATTACCAACTGTACCTATACCAATGATTTTTCCCTTCTGGTTGCCACCAAACCCTACTGTTCCTCCCTCTTGCTGATTCAGGGTGTGGAATAAGAGCTTGTCTCCTGTCATGTGACGAGAGCAACCACTGTCGAGATACCATGAGCTTTCTTTTCTTCTTTGGGTGCATACCTGCAGCATACACTATTTCAGATTTTGGTACCCATACTCTGATGGGTCCATTTTGGTTAGTTTTGAGAATCTTATTCTTCTTGTTAGAGTATTCAGAAGATCTGGAGTCAACAGAGCCTTTAGAAAAAGGTTTAGGCTTATGTTGTCTCTGAGACTTTCCTCTTGAGTGTGTCAGAGAACCAGTTACCAAGTTTGCTTTAGAAGTACTAGTGCCCCGCTTATCAACATGCTTTGGTACTCTGACAGCTTTAACTTAAGTAGACATGGGTACTGATGTGAGGGGAACCTGGGTTTTAGAAGACTTAGGTTCAGAGGATGAGTCATCTTCTGATACCTTATCTTGTGGTTCGATGATAATTTGCTTGAGTTCACTTTAATTGTTTTAAGAGATTTTTGATAATTTGCTTGAGTCTGGGTGAGATTTTCATTGAGTATCTTCATTTTTTGTTTACAAAAATCTAGCTCACTCAATTTTTCCATGTACTTCACCATTACATCTTTCAAAGCTTTGGTCAATTGTGTACTAGACATTTTAGATATTACCTCATCAATGTCGTCTGTGTCAGACTCTGAATCATTGTCATAGTCTGATTCACCAGTGGCCATAAGCGCTAGGTTTGCTTCCTCAGAGTATTCATCCTCAGATAGTTCATTAATATCCTCCCATGTTGCCATAAGACTCTTCTTGGCTTTGTTCTTGATTGTACTTTTTCTTCCTTTACCCTTGGAGTTGAGTTCAGGACAATCAGCCATAAAGTGTCCAGGCTTATGACAATTGAAACAATTTTTTGTGTCATCCTTCTTCTCTCTGCTGGTGTTGTTTCTTGATCCAGATCTTCTGCTTGGAAAATTTTTGCCCTTCCTTACTGACCACTTTTGGAACTTCTTGGACAAGAGTGCAAAGATATCATCATCTGATCCATCTTCTTGGTCATCTATGAAAGACTCCTCTGCTCCAGATTCTACAACTTTGGCTTTCAGAGCCTTAGATGAAACTGAAATAGATGGCAAGGCCACAAATTTTAGTTTCTTCTGAGGCTCATCAGAAGAGAGTTCAATCTCATGACTCATGAGTGAACTTATCAATTCCTCCAAGCCAAGTTTGTCCAAATCTTTAGCTTCCTGAATAGCTGTTACCTTAGGCCTCCACCTTGAAGGTAAGCTTCTCAGAATCTTTCTTACATGATCAGAAGTTGTATAGCTTCTCTTTAGAACTTGGAGACCAGCCACTAGAATTTTGAACCTAGAATACATAGATTCAACATCATCCTTCATTCTAAAGAGTTCATACTGTTGGATCAAAAGAGTAGCCTTTGCCTCTTGAACCTGTTTGTTTCCTTCATATGTGGAACATAAAGAGTCATAAATGCTTTTGGCAGTGGACTTGTCTGTGATCTTGAGGTACTCATCATGAGTTATACACCCAATGAGAAGATCCTTAACTTTGTGATGTTTCTTGTATAACTTCTTGTCTGTAGGAGTGAACTTCTTTCTTTCTTCAACAGATAGCTTTACCTTTTCATCAAATCCTTGGAAAGTTACCCCTTCTTCAACTAAGTCCCAAAGTTCATCATCTAAACCAATAAGATGACTGTAGATTCTATCTTTCCACCAGGAAAAGGTAGAAGCATCTCCATTGAACTTTGGTGCTTTGTTGTTTGTCTTATCTTCAACAACATCATAGTCATGAGAAACTGCTTTCATACTCCCACTTGCAGCTGCGTCAGTCATAGTGTTTTTCAACAAGAAACTGTCTCACTGTTAGGTGATTAAAAACAGAACCGGGCTCTTGATGCCAATTGAAGGTGTGAAAAATACAAGAAGGGGGGGGGGAGGTTGAATTGTGTTTTGGGTAGTTTGAAAATTTCTTCTAAGTTATAGAAACTTATCAGAGTTTGCAGCGGTTTAGAAAAACAAGACACAATCAAACAGAACTTTGAAGGTAGAGAGAAAGAGAGAAAGATAGAGACAGAGATTTTATACTGGTTTCTCTCACAAACCGAGAGTACGTCCAGTCCTCTTGTACTACCAAGAGAGTTCACTATAATCACCAAAGATTACAAATGTTCAAGCACACTTGCAAGAGACTTCCAGTGCTCAAGTATACAAACAAGAGACTTCCTAATGCTCAAGCACGCAGGCAAGAAACTTCCAAACACAAGTATAACAAAAACAGAGTCTGAACAAATGATATACAAATCAATGTTCAGTTACAAAGAAATACAACTTTTGATACAAGACTTAACTTAGAATCTTAATACAGGAATTCTAAGGTTCAACTAATGAATTAACAGAAGCTGAAGCTGGAGTCTTGGATTTGAATATGAGTTCAAGTTGTATTTGAAGTTTTTGTGCTTTAGGATGATTTTGGCAGAGTAATAGCTCTTTCAAATTGTTCAAAAGTATGTTTTTTCTAAAGCTTCAAATCTGCTCCTATTTATAGATGAAGGTGGAGCGCATTTGATTTGAATTTGATGTGGTGAGATTGTGTCAGCTGTAGATAGTACCATTCTTAACCAAATCAGGTAACCTTGAATACGATCAATCTTGAGGATAACGTTTTAGCCAAATCCGGTAAAGAGTTCGTACAATAGTACTAACGTCACTATCCTGTGGATAAGATTGATTCTTTCAGCTTTTGGAATGTAAGAGTATGATGATGATATTCAATCATTGTTGCAGAGAATGTTCTTCTGACAAAACGGCTCTCACTGCTCTTATCAGAGTCTGATATCTTCAACTTCAGAGTCTGATCTCTAGCTTCTGACGTGAATAGATGTTGCATCTTCTGATGAATTAAAACATGGTCAGAATTTGCTCTACACATCAGAACTTCCAATGTACTTCTGGGGAATATAAAAATTAACTTGTATATCTGCACACTTGGATCAAATAATCAATATACCCTATTGTATATTAATACTCTTGTTATCATCAAAACTTAATTAGATCATGCCAGAACCTCTTTTGTTCCAACAATATTTTCTGTGTTACACCTTTACTTATGCTTATATATTATGTTATGTTATGCTATCATATTATGACCGATTAGGATTTCTCGGTGTAGTCACCTCTAGGAGGGTAGTAGGACTCACTGAGGCTTAGTAGTCTCACCCCATTCCATACAATTATTTTCAGATAAGCAGGTTGGTTGAGGTATGCTCGTTATGGCGTGCTTGTGGCTGTGGTTGAACACTGCATATTGTTTCATGCTTTCTAGTTCTTTATCTAATTGTTGTTCCTTTCATTAAACGTTCTGTTGTATTCCTTTCGCTTCCGTTCTGTTGTAGTTCTTTATCTAATAATGACTCAGTACCAGTAATGATATTCTACGTTTTATTCTAGATATAGAAAAAAAAGATTTTTAACCATCTGTAATATAAATAGGAAATTATTTTAAAAAAATAAAAAAAAATTAATATTTTTTAAAAAATCTGTAATTTTAATATTTTAATACTAAGTTATTACTATTTTAATAGTCTGATTACTAAAAATTATGTGTAAATTCTTCTTTGTTTTTTACAAATACTAATTTTCAAACTTTTACATAAAAAAGCTATATATAGTCTATAAAGTCTATTTTACTAATTAAAGATTGTAAAATTATGCGTAGATATTTTTCATTTTTCACATAAAAAATAAGCTACGTAAATTATTAAAATGTTTAATTTTTTATATATTTAAAATAAAATATTAATATTTTAGACTTTTATAAAAGTTTAATATATTTCATTTTCTAATTTTTTTTAAATAATATTTCGGATTTTTTTAAAAAATTAACATTTTATGTTAAATATTATTCTTTTAGAGATGGTTATGAATCTTTTTTTCCTATTTTTTTTTAAAAAATAAATTATTTTTATGTTTTTTCAGTTGTAACAAAATATTTCTGAGTTTATTTTTTTTAAAATTAACATTTTATGTTTTTTCAGTTTTTTGAAAATCAATAACTCAGATGTTTAAAAATCTTTATTTCCTATTTTTTTAAAAAAATTATTTTTATCTTTTTTTTTTATTTTTTTAAAAAATTAATATTACAGATTTTTTTAAAAATATTTTTTTTATTTTTATTTATATTTTTCAAAACATTAATATTTCAGTTTTTTTTTATATAAATTTTTTCTATATATTTTAAATAATTTTTTCTTTCTTTTTTTTTTATAAAAAAAAAAATATACATTACCCAGTCATCAGTGAAAAAAATAAATAAAAAATTAAAAAAATTCCACATATGCATGCCACGTCAGCAAAACAAAATATTTCATGTCTAGTTGGTCACTCAACGGGGTAACGCAAATAAAAAAAATTTGCAAGGTGGGAATCCCAAATATTTTTTTTACGGGGGGTATTGCAAATGTTGTCTATATTGCAGGGGGTAAAAACCTATTTACCCTAAAATATCATATCATTTTAATAGAATTTAAAAAAATTCACAGATTTTAATGTTGATTCATGAGAATTATAAACAAAATTATTAGTAAAATCATCCTAAAGTTCATTTCTCTATGGACATATTTACATTATGTTATAAATAAACTTTTTTCTATTCAAAATGTGTAATAATATAATTTTAAAAAAATAAATATATACTATATGGGGTGGGTACCTAAGGTACCCGTACCCGCACCCATACCAGCTCAATTTTGTGGGTAATTACCCATGCCCATACCCAAAATGCGGATTTTTACCTTACCCATCGTGGGTATTTTTTGTGGGTACCCACTGGGTGTGGATAAATTGCCATCCCTAATTATGGGTTAAACTTTGGGTGCAATTGTATAAAATCTTTCTACTATAATTTGTTATGTTTTGTTCTTATTTATCAATTTTTAATATATTTTGTCCATGAATTTGTTGATTGCAACAGTTTTGCTTTGAAGTCCTATAAAGGTATGAATTTCTTTATTTTTAGGTGTTTGAATTCTAATTTATTTTTAGGTGTTTGAATTCTAATTTTTTTTTGTTGTCATTTCAGGTTTGTCTTATTGTTGCTTCATATTTTCAATTTAATTTCATGGTCAAAATTTAAGATTTATAAGTTTTTTGAATATCTTTTTCCTTTAAGGAATATAAAAGCTAACATGTTTATTTTAATTTGAGAGAAAAAAGATTTGAATGTATATAATATAATTTGTTGTGTTTTGTTTTTATTTTTCAGTTTAATCTTAATATATTTTGTTCATGAATTCATTGATTCCAGCGATTTTGCTTTCGAATTCTATAAAGGTATGCATTCTTATGAATATTTTTAGGTGTTTGAATTCTGATTATTTTTTTGTCCTTTGTTGTATTCCATAACAACTTTGTTGTTTGATTGCAGCAGTTTTGCTTTCGGGTTCTATAAAGGTATGCATTCTTATGGATATTTTTAGGTGTTTGAATTTTGATTATTTTTTTTGTTGTTTGTTGCGTTCCATATCAATTTTATTGTTTAATTGCAGCGGTTTTGTTTTCGGGTTCTACAAAGGTATATATTCTTATGGATATTTTTAACTGTTTGTATTATGATTTTTTTTGTGTTCCATATCAATTTGGTTGTTATTTCATGTTTGTTCTATTATTGTTTCATATTTTCAATTTAATTTCATGATCAAAATTTAAGATTTATAAGTTTTTTGGATATCTTCTTCCTTAAGAAATATAAAAACTAACACGTTTCTTCTAATTTGAGAGGAAAAATATTTGAATGCATCTACTACAATTCGTTGTGTTTTAGTCTTATTTATTAGTTTAATCTTAATATATTTTGTCTATAAATTCGTTGATTGCAGCAGCTTTGCTTTGGGGTTCTATAAAGGTATGCATTCCTATAGATATTTAATTTTTAGGTGTTTGAATTTTTTTGTTGTTGTTGTGCTCTATATCAAAAGTTACCACGTTTCTTTTAATTTGAGAGGAAAAAGATTTGAATATATCTTCCACAATCAATTTTCTTTCATGAGTAATTATATGTTGCAATGTCAAGAATAACTTTGGCTAACTTTGGTTTTATTAAGGACTTTTGGGAAGAGATTAGGGGTGACCTTATGTGTTTTATCTTCGAGTTTCATCATAATGGTAAATTGACTAAGGGTATAAACTCCACCTTCATCGCCTTGATTCATAAGATCGACAGCCCCCAACGGCTTAATGATTTTCGGCCCATTTCACTTGTGGGAAGTCTTTATAAAATTTTGGCGAAAGTGTTAGCCAACAGGCTGCGTCTTGTGGTAGGCAGTGTGATCTCTGAGTCTCAGTCTGCGTTCGTTAAGGACGGACAAATCCTCGATGGCATTCTTATTGCCAATGAGGTTGTGGATGAGGCGCGGAAGTCGAAAAAGGAACTAATGCTCTTTAAGGTGGATTTTGAAAAGGCTTATGACTCAGTTGACTGTGGTTATTTGGACGATGTTATGGGGAAAATGTGTTTTCCGGTTCTGTGGAGGAAGTGGATCAAAGAGTGTGTGAGTACGGGTGTTAGACTACTTGGCTATCACTTAGAAGGGGGGGTTGAATAAGTGCCCTTAAAAACAATGTAGGTTTTTAAAAAATTATTTCGTTTAAATGGTATGCGCGGAAGCACCATCGGATCGGTAGTCTCTTTGCACCCGATTGATCACTGGAAAGGTAATATAGCCTTTGAACGTATGAAAAACCTTAGAAACGATCGGAATCAAATTATTCGAAATTAAACGTTTCAATTAAAACAGCCCAAGCAAGTTGATGGTTTCCAATCTAATCCAATCACAATCAAGATATACCAATTGAATTTTTGTGCACACGTACGAACACGAAAAATCCAATTGACTCAAAATTAAAGCGATTACTTAAAAGTAAAAGATGAAAGAGAGAAAGACACAATCGTTTAATTAGGGAGTTCCCCGGCTTTCGCGTCGTCCACGCGGTTGGCCGAGTACGTCTCCCCCCAAATAACCAAACGGGTTATTTGAGAGTATATTGATCAAAACGATGAACAAAAGTGCACAATTTACAATTGAAACTTATAAACCTATAACGAATCAAAAGTAAACTATGCGAATAAACCTCAAAACACAACGAAGCTTCGCCCTCTGATTCCAACGATCAAACCCGTGCCAATCCGCACCCGATCGTCCAGCTGAGTCCTTCGCTTCTTGTTGTTGAACCTCCAAGATTCGCACGATCTTGAACCCTTGAGAGAAACCAAACCTTCAACACAATTAAACCCGATCACGATTCTGATTCACCGTGAACCGTACCGAACGTTATCACACAAATCTGCAGTTTCTATTGAAATGATCCCATACTCAAACTTCAATTTGATTGCAAACTTGATGAAGATGATGAACTTGTGTTGAATGAAACCTTTGATCCAAATTTTCACTCAATTTGAACTCCAAAGCGTTTTTTGAACTTCCTCACTGATTTCTTTTTATTACAATGACACACCACATTGCTATTTAAAGAGAGAATAGAATTGAGCAAATTTGGGCAAAATTTCACAGACATGTATCGATACAACTGATGATTTGTATCGATACAAACCCTTTGACCAGCGTTAAAAATGAAAGATTTGACCTATGTATCGATACAAACACGGGTGTGTATCGATACATACATCAGTTTCTTGAAATCTTGACTGACATGTATCAAATCATGCAAGCATGATTCGATACATCATGATGTTTCTGGATTTCTGAGAGGCATAGGTGTGTATCGATACATGCAAGCATGATTCGATACACAGGTAACTATCTGCCTCTGAGAGATCACTTTTGTATCGATACAGGTGATATATGTATCGATACAAATTGCACAAAATCAGTCTGAAGAAATTTCAGGACATTTGTATCGATACACATGTTTATGTATCGATACATAATACCTAAAAACAATTTTTCAAAGTGTTAAAAATAGTTTTTCGCTGTCAAGTCATTTGTAATGTTGCCAAAATATGTTCTACTCTATTTTCATGTGTTTTGACAATTATTAAAACATGAGGATGAACTGGTGCACTTACATTCTCCCCCTTTTTGATAATTGTCAAAACTATGCATAAGCTAACTAAGCCTATACCTAATATGCAATAAAATAGCAATATGTATACAGACGCAATAAACATCAAGGCTAACAATAAGCAACGCTCCCCCTGAGTTGATGCCATAATGCGTTTGACATTGTTGATAATATTCAAGAATTCTTTTAGATATTCACCCTTAGCTTGTGCATCCAAATCTCTCCCCCTTTGACAATATCAAAAAGAAGAAGAGGGTCTATTAGAAGTATCATGTTCAAACATTTTTTAACCAAAGTCATATCGTGCACTTACATTTGTCGAAATGCACTTATATGATGAAAGTTCCTAATCAATATAAATACATACAAAGATATGCCAAAATATATCAATGACGAATACCAAATTTCATGACAAATATGGAATGTAGAATAACAAACCAAAACCAAAGCATGAATATCGTAACACATCGACATTTTAAATCAACCAACATATCAAAATATGGGACGAAAATAAACAAAACAATGCAACAAATGCATAATTTTATGTTGCCATATCATATAACGATGTTCATGAAGAAATGGAATACACGGATAGTATTTATGCAACATGTTAGGCTATAGACACATCAATTAATCAATATTTCATACATTGTCATTTGATGCATATGGACTTCAAGAATTATTACTTATCTTAAAGCAAGAATTTTTGGAAATGAGCAAACATATGAATGTATTGAAAAACACTAATATGTGATGTTGATGATTGAAAAACATTCACATAGGCATAATAGTGTAAGTTTTAAGAAGAGAAGATAGAGATGATACTTTTTAACCTTGTACCGTAGGGTGTTGATGCACTTCCCATTGTATAAAACTCCAAGTTGCCAAGAAGTATGATATGTATATAAAGTGAATGTACAAATGTATATTATTCTAGGTTAGAGATATCTAGGATCCCTAATTCTCCGCGAATAAAGATAAAGGGTTCCGTTGCAAGTGGCTTTGTAAAGATGTCCGCAAGTTGGTTTTTCGAGTCCACATGCTCAAAAACAACATCCCCTTTTTCTACATGATCGCGAAGAAAGTGATGCCTAATCTCTATATGCTTAGTCCTTGAATGCAACACGGGGTTCTTTGTGAGGTTTATAGCGCTAGTGTTGTCACATAAAATTGAAACACGTTGTAGTTTTAAATCGTAGTCGAGAAGTTGTTGTTTTAACCAAAGTATTTGAGAACAACAACTTCCGGCCGCAACGTATTCCGCCTCAGCGGTTGACAAAGCAACAAATACTTGTTTCTTGCTATGCCAACTTACCAAGCTATTACAAAATAGGTGACATGTTCCACTAGTGCTTTTCCTATCCAACTTGCAACCGGCAAAGTCGGAATCGGAATAACCTACCAAAGAACAATCATTCCCCCTATAGTACCATAAGCCAAAGTTTGATGTTCCTTTCAAGTATTTTAAAATCCTCTTTACGGCTTTTAGGTGTGATTCTTTGGGGCATGATTGATATCGTGCACACATGCAAACACTAAACATAATATCCGGCCTAGATGCCGTTAGGTAGAGTAAGGATCCAATTATACCTCTATACTTTGTAGTTTCCACATCTTTACCTTCTTCATCTTTGCTTAGTGCACACGTGGATGCCATGGGAGTTTCCATAATTTTTGAATCCGTCATCCCAAACTTCTTAAGCAACTCAAGACAATATTTAGTTTGATATATGAAAGTTCCTTCTTCTAGTTGCTTGATTTGTAGTCCCAAGAAGTAGGTTAGTTCACCCATCATACTCATCTCAAATTCACCTTGCATAAGACTAGAAAAGCTCTTGACAAGAGATGGGTTTGTGGAACCAAAAATAATATCATCAACATAAATTTGAACCAATAAGACGTCCTTTCCCTTACATTTAATGAAGAGTGTAGTGTCAACCTTTCCCCTTGAATATCCATTTTTAATTAAGAACTTGCTAAGTCTATCATACCAAGCTCTAGGAGCTTGCTTTAGTCCATATAGAGCTCTTTTTAATTTGAAAACATAATCCGGATGTTCGTGATTTTCAAAACCGGGAGGTTGCTTGACATACACTTCTTCATTTATGTATCCATTTAGGAAAACACTCTTAACGTCCATTTGGTATAACTTGAAGTTCATATTGCATGCATAAGCTAATAAAAGTCTAATAGCCTCAAGGCGAGCAACCGGAGCATACGTCTCCTCATAATCGATGCCCTCCTCTTGGTTATAGCCTTGAGCTACCAACCGTGCCTTGTTCCTAATAATAACACCGTTTTCATCAAGTTTATTTCTAAAAACCCAACGTGTCCCAATTACTTGATGACTTGGAGGAGGTGGTACTAAATCCCACACATCATTTCTTTTAAATTGATTTAGTTCTTCTTGCATTGCAAGAATCCAATGTTCATCAAGTAATGCGGTTTTTGAGTTTTTAGGTTCAACTTGTGAAACAAAAGCATAGTGAGAGCAAAAGTTACTTATTTGAAATCGAGTAGCCACTCCCTTTGAGATATCACCTAAGACTTTGTTAATGGGATGGTCTTTTAGAGTACGCCATTCCTTTGCAAGACCGGCTCCTCTTTGCTTATGATGATTCTTTTATGAAGAAGATCCTCCATCATCTTTGTCTTCATTGGATGGTGACGGCTTATCGTCATTCTCTTTTGGAACTTCCGTTGAGGGTTGATCACTTCCAACAACTTCTTGATCCTTTAAAATGCCCATTGTGTCGACACCTGTACCAATAAAATCACCTTTCCCGTTTTCTTCCGGAAAAGTCTCATCAAAGTTTACATGAACCGATTCTTCAACAATTTGTAACCTTTTATTGTATACTCTATATGCCTTGCTAGATAATGAATAACCTAAGAAAATGCCCTCATCCGCTTTTGGATCAAATTTGCCAAGATTTTCCTTTCCATTATTTAAAATAAAGCATTTGCATCCAAAAGAGCGCAAGTGACTAAGATTAGGTTTTCTTCCTTTAAGTATTTCATAGGGAGTTTTGTCCAAAATAGGTCGAATGATCGCCCTATTTAGGACATAACTTGCGGTGCTTATCGCATCGGCCCAAAAATACTTAGGAAGACAACTTAACATAGTCCTAGCTAACTCTTCTAGAATTCCATTTTTCCTCTCCACTACCCCATTTTGTTGTGGTGTTCGTGGAGCCGAAAAATTGTGTTCAATGCCATGTTTGGAGCAAAACTTATCAAAGTTATTGTTTTCAAATTCACCTCCATGATCACTCCTAATGGAAATGATCTTAAGGTCTAGCTTATTTTGAATCATCTTAGCAAATTGTTTAAAAGCGGACAAGGTATCGCTTTTACTAGATAAGAATAATGTCCAACAAAATCTTGAGTAATCGTCTACAATCACATGTCCATAGTAATTACCACCAAGGCTTTTGGTCCTTGATGGTCCAAAAAGATCCATATGGATTAAATCTAAAGGCTTAGTAGTTGAAATAAACTTTTTAGATTTGAAAGAAGCCTTAGTTTGTTTACCCATTTGGCATGCGTCACACAAGTGATCTTTTGAAAAACGAATTTTTGGTAGACCGATTACAAGATCTTTAGAAGCTATCTTATTTAGTAAATCGAAATTAAGATGTGCCATTCTTCTATGCCACAACCAAGATTCATCATTCTTGGTTATGAGACACTTAGCACCACTTAGGCAATTATCATCTAGGTCCAACATGTATACATTTTCATGCCTAATAGCCTTAAGAATCAAATTCTTGTCTTTGTTACTTTCGATTCTACAAAAGGTTGGTTTGAAATTGATTATGAACCCTTTATCACAAAGCTTAGCAACACTCAACAAGTTGTGCTTAAGGTTATCCACAAGTACAACATTAGATATGGTTATAGTAGAGGGATTACCAATAGTACCTACACCAAGAATAGTGCCTTTATTGTTGTCTCCATAGGTGACATAGTCTTTCTTCTTTGCTTTGAACTCAATAAAAAGCGAGGCATCACCCGTCATGTGCCTTGAACATCCACTATCTAGAAACCATCTTCTTTCTAGACTATCAAGGCACTTTTCCTACAACAATTAAGCATAAGAGAGAGGTACCCAATTTTCATTGGGTCCTAATTGGTGAGGCAAATAAGTTTTGTTGAGTTTTGGCATCCATTGCAATACGCCCTTAGGTACCAACAATTTCCTAGCTTTACATTTTGCAATGGTATGTCCTTCACAACAACAATAGTGACAAGTGATATGTGAGTCATTCTTCTTTTGATCCAATTTAAAATTTTTTGAATTTTTGTTTTTGACTTTCAAAGTGTTTTGAAAATGTTTTGGATCAACTTGATGATAGACTCGAGGTTTTGATGAATTTTCCACTTTGTCCTTGAGAGCCTTAATATTTTTTGACAAAGTGATGCAATTATCACAACCAACTATATCACCATTATTATGACTTGCACTAGTCCTTTCTAATAGTGATACTTTGAAAGCTTTCAATTCTTCTTCCGTTTCGGAAACTTTCTTTTCAAGAGCTTTGTTAACTTTTATAATCTCTTTTAATCGTTTGAAAGCTTTCCTAGTTTCACTACATAGGTCCTCAAATGCATTTTGCAAGTTATGATATTCTAACGAGGTATATGAGCTAGAGGGATTTTGGTTTACCTTTTTGGGAGCTTTATCATTCTTTTTGTGATGATGAGATGTGAAGCATACATTGGCCATTTCGTCTTCATCACTTGAGCTAGAGCTTGATGATGAATGAGATGAAGAGCTACTACTCTCCCATGCAACATAAGCTTTCTTTCCTTTGCTCCTCCTTTTGTTTGAAGATGACTCCTTTTCTTTTCTCTTGAGATTAGGACAATCCGGCTTGTAGTGACCAACTTGGCCGCACTCATAGCATATCCCTTTCTTGGAGTACCTAGCATCTTCATTCTTCCGGCGGTAACCACTATCTTTCCGAAACTTCTTAAGATTGTCATCGGAATGTTTTATCCCATTCTTTCTCACATATCTATTGTAGCGTCGAACGAAGAGCCCCATTTCCTCATCATCGGAATCGTCTTCGCTTGAGCTACTCTCCACTTGCTCAACCTTTTTGGACTTGGATTTGGAGGCCTTTAGAGCAATGGACCTCTTATCCTTTTCTTTTTCTTTTTCGTTGTGTTTTTCCTTTTTCTCACCTTTCTCATGCTTTTCCAACAAATTAAACACTTGTTCATGTTCCGTTAGCTTACCAAATAAGGTTGTGAGACTCAAAGTAGTAAGATCATTCGCTTCTTTGATTGCGGTGACCTTTGGTTGCCATGACCTATTAAGACATCTCAAAATCTTATTAGTAGCATCTTGATTTGTGATTGGTTTACCTAGACCATGTAACTTGTTGGTGATTTTTACAAATCTTTGTTGCATATCCGCAATGGTTTCACCATCTTGCATATGAAACAATTCGAACTCTTGAGTTAAGGTGTTTATTTTCGAAATTTTGACCTCATTAGTTCCCTCAAAATGGGTAACTAATGTATCCCACATTACTTTGGCCGTAGAACAATGCGACACATGATAAAATTGTTCAATCCCAAGGGATGAAATAAGTATATTTTGTGCCTTTGCATCGTAATTGACCTTTTTCTTTTCATCATCCGTCCATTGTGCCATAGGCTTATTGGTGACAATGCCATTAGGATCGGTGATTGTCGGAACAAACGGACCGGTCTCAAAAGCATTCCACACTTCACCATCAAAAGAATTGATGTGAATCCGCATACTACTTTTCCAATAATCAAAATGATCTCTATTGAATATAGAAACCCTATTATACGCCCCTTTCGGTGCAAAAGCCATGTTTTCTAATAATTGGCACAATCCTCCGAATTTTGTAAACAAAATTGAACCGGACTCGTGATACCACTTGTTAGACTACTTGGCTATCACTTAGAAGGGGGGTTGAATAAGTGCCCGTAAAAACAATGTAGGTTTTTAAAAAATTATTTCGTTTAAATGGTATGCGCGGAAGCACCACCGGATCGGTAGTCTCTTTGCACCCGATTGATCACTGGAAAGGTAATATAGCCTTTGAACGTATGAAAAAACTTAGAAACGATCGGAATCAAATTATTCGAAATTAAACGTTTCAATTAAAACAGCCCAAGCAAGTTGATGGTTTCCAATCTAATCCAATCACAATCAAGATATACCAATTGAATTTTTGTGCACACGTACGAACACGAAAAATCCAATTGACTCAAAATTAAAGCGATTACTTAAAAGTAAAAGATGAAAGAGAGAAAGACACAATCATTTGATTAGGGAGTTCCCCGGCTTTCGCGTCGTCCACGCGGTTGGCCGAGTACGTCTCCCCCCAAATAACCAAACGGGTTATTTGAGAGTATATTGATCAAAACGATGAACAAAAGTGCACAATTTACAATTGAAACTTATAAACCTATAACAAATCAAAAGTAAACTATGCGAATAAACCTCAACACACAACGAAGCTTCGCCCTCTGATTCCAACGATCAAACCCGTGCCAATCCGCACCCGATCGTCCAGCTGAGTCCTTCGCTTCTTATTGTTGAACCTCCAAGATTCGCACGATCTTGAACCCTTGAGAGAAACCAAACCTTCAACACAATTCAACCCGATCACGATTCTGATTCACCGCGAACCGTACCGAACGTTATCACACTAATCTGCAGTTTCTATTGAAATGATCCCATACTCAAACTTCAATTTGATTGCAAACTTGATGAAGATGATGAACTTGTGTTGAATGAAACCTTTGATCCAAATTTTCACTCAATTTGAACTCCAAAGCGTTTTTTGAACTTCCTCACTGATTTCTCTTTATTACAATGACACACCACATTGCTATTTAAAGAGAGAATAGAATTGAGCAAATTTGGGCAAAATTTCACAGACATGTATCGATATAACTGATGATTTGTATCGATACAAACCCTTTGACCAGCGTTAAAAATGAAAGATTTGACCTATGTATCGATACAAACACGGGTGTGTATCGATACATACATCAGTTTCTTGAAATCTTGACTGACATGTATCAAATCATGCAAGCATGATTCGATACATCATGATGTTTCTGGATTTCTGAGAGACATAGGTGTGTATCGATACATGCAAGCATGATTCGATACACAGGTAACTATCTGCCTCTGAGAGATCACTTTTGTATCGATACAAGTGATATATGTATCGATACAAATTGCACAAAATCAGTCTGAAGAAATTTCAGGACATTTGTATCGATACACATGTTTATGTATCGATACATAATACCTAAAAACAATTTTTCAAAGTGTTAAAAATAGTTTTTCGCTGTCAAGTCATTTGTAATGTTGCCAAAATATGTTCTACTCTATTTTCATGTGTTTTGACAATTATTAAAACATGAGGATGAACTGGTGCACTTACAACGGGTACGGCGTCGGTCCTAGTCAACGGGATTCCAACGGAGGAATTCCCCTTTGAGAGGGGGCTTCGGCAAGGACATCCGTTGTCTCCCTTTCTTTTCCTTTTAGCTGCTGAGGGTCTGAATGTGTTAATGGAAACTATGGTCACTCGAAACCTTTTCATGGGTTACAGTGTTGGTGCGCAGGGCACTGTTACTTTATCTCATCTACAGTTTGCTGATGATACACTCTTGTTGGGGGCCAAAAGTTGGGGAAATATCTGAGCTCTTCGTGTTGTTCTTGTGTTGTTTGTAACTGTAATATCCAAACTTCTAAATTTTCTAATAAATTTTAATTAGAGTTTGTCTAATAAAATTGGAACTATTTAGAAGTGGTTAATTAATTAAATCATGGGACTAAGTGTAGTATGTGTAAAATTAGGACTTGTGATTTCACCTAAATTACACATTTAGTCACTAATCTCACAAGTAAGGATTAATTAACCCATAGGAATTCAAATTCTCTCCTCCACATTCTCCCTCCCTCACGTGGCACTCTCTCTCACTCTCTTGCCCATGACTCACTAATCCACTCATGAATCCTTCCTCCACTCACATGACATGCAAATCAAACCTACACCCTTAGTCACTACTTCAGAAAAATCTGAGTTGCTACCACCTCCAATTCTCTCTTCTCCCACGCCAAAAAAAAAACAACAACAAGAAGAAACATCCAAAAGTTTCAATCACTCCCCAATTCACATGCATACCATTGAATACATAACTCCACACCAAAACAGTATAGCATCAGAGATTCCTTACCTGCTACTACTCAGCTGAATCAGAATCACTCACCACTCCCCATTTCTAACTCATCACATGAAGCTAAACAACAACAACCCCATTCTTTCACATTTTCACAACCAATGAGAAGACATGCAAGCCAACTCAGAAACAAACCTCATACTGTTCATTCACTCAAGAAACCTTCTATAAATACCACCTATTCCCAGCTGAATCCTTCATCAAATACAACTCAAATTCGTAGAGCAAAATAAGGGGTTTCAAGTGTCAAAATTCTCAATCTTGGTCTGGGGTTCGTGGGGCTTTGTGAGAGGTTGCAGTAGCTGTAGTAAAGCTCAGAAGCAAGGTTTAAAGCTTCATTACAGGTGGGTTCTTAGGTTAGTTTAGCTAGTTTCCCAAATTTGAACTTTTGCATGTTAACTTAAGAAAATTAGGGAAATGTTGTGTGAGAGGAATTAACTCCCAAATTTCTCTCCATTCTGGCTTATATTATATATATAATGTGACTGCATAACTTGGATTGAGGATTGTAGGTGTTAATTTTGATAAAAATGGATTTTTCGTAAAACAGGGTGCTTTCTGTATGCACTCGCCACAGCGAGTTGCTGGCGAAGTTCATGGCGAGCTGGGTTTTCTGGGCTGATGAAACTCGCCGTAGCGAGCTCTTGCTCGCTTAGCGAGTTGATTTAGGCCAGGTCCTATAATCTCGTCGTGGCGAGCTGGCATTCGCCGTAGCGAGCTCATACAGGACATACCCATAAGCTCGCTGTAGCGAGATATAGCTCGCTGAGCGAGTTTGACAGAACAGAACTGAATTTCTAGAATTTTCTAAGAAAACTTATACACTCGTTTTATGTCCTCACCTGAGTTATACATCTTGCAGTAGCATAATTATATAATGTTAAACAATATGTTAATCACAGAAAATCTTTAGGGTATAACTTAGAGATTATAGGTTTGTATGCTCCCCGGGAATTTGAAATTCATGGTAGAATCAACTAAATTAGTATCAGTCAGTTCAGCTGCGATTTATGTCGTTTTATGGACTCCCAATGGGATAATCCATTAGGTTATGATTATGTGAGCTGCATGCCGTGACCGAATCGGTTGTCAGATATGGCAGGCCTCTGAGACATGCTGACCTCAGAGTGTCCCTGTGTTAAAATGAATAAGATATAACTTTGTGATACACCTTTATTTATGCTGTATATATATTATGTTATGTTGCTAGTTATGTTACGACTGATTAGGTTCCCCGGTGTAGTCACCTATAGGAGGGTAGTAGGACTCACTGAGGCTTAGTAGTCTCACCCCACTCCAAACAATTTTTTCAGATAAACAGGTTGGCTAAGGTATGCTTGTTGGTGTGCTTGTAGCTGTGCTTGGAGGATTGCATTTGTTCCTGCTTTCTAGTTATTCCTAGTCTTGTTGTATTTCAATAAATTTCTGTTGTAACGTTGTATCTCTGTTTCACTTCCGTTGTTTCTGTAACCTTGTTGTACTTAGCACCTGCGTGTGCTTGAATTATCAATTGTAATAATAATGTACTCAGTACCAGTTGTGATATTTCCACTGATATTCAAGATATTTCATGTGGGGTGTTATAGAAACTATGTCGGGCCTGAAGGTTAATTTCAATAAAAGTATGTTGTTTGGGGTTAATATTCCTGACTCTTGGTTAGGCGATGCTGCTTCGGCTCTGTGCTGTAGAGTGGGAAAGATTCCTTTCCTTTATCTGGGTCTTCCCATCGGGGGTAATCCGAAACGTCTGGTTTTCTGGGATCCGGTGTTGACTCGGTTAAAGAATAGATTGTCTGGGTGGAAGAGTCACTTCCTGTCATTTGGTGGTCGTTTGGTTTTGCTTAAGTCTGTCTTGACCTCTCTTCCTGTCTATGTTTTTTCCTTCTTCAAAGCTCCCTCGGGTATCATTTCCTCTATTGAATCTCTTTTAATTAAATTTTTTTGGGGAGGGAGTGAGGATTATAGGAAAATCTCTTGGGTTAACTGGAAAACTATTTGTTTACGAAAGGAGTATGAAGGCTGGGGGTTAGGCAGCTGAGAGAGTTTAACTTGGCTCTTTTAGGTAAATGGTGTTGGAGGATGTTAGTGGACGGAGAGGGATTATGGTTTAGAGTTTTGGCAGCCCGTTACGGGGTGCAGGGATGGCGGCTTAGTGGTGGAGGGTATCGAGGATCCTTGTGGTGGAGGGAGATAACGAGTATTAGGGAGGGCAAGGAGTTAGGTGGTAGATGGTTTGAGGAGCATGTGATGATGAGGGTGGGGGATGGGTCAGCTACTCTTTTCTGGATCGATCCCTGGGTGGATGGGACTGCTTTGTGTGAGCGGTTTGAGCGCCTTTTTGATTTGGCGGAGACCAAACTGCGTACGGTGGCTGAGATGTCCTTGTTAGGGTGAGGAGCGGACGGGGAGGCATGGGTGTGGCGGAGGCAGTTGAGGGGGTGGGAGGAGGACGATCTGAGGCAGTGTTAGTCTTTATTACTTACCCTTTCATTGCAGGACCAGTCTTCAGATAGATGGCAGTGGCAACCTGACCCTGATAGAGGCTACACTGTCCGGGGAGCATATCAACTTTTGACCTCGCAGGTTCCGGCTCTCATGGTTGAAGTGGAAAACCTCATTTGGCACTCTCAGGTTTCGTTGAAGGTTTCCATCCTTGCTTGGCGTCTTTTACGTGACAGGTTGCCTACAAAAACCAACCTTGTCACTCGAGGCATCTTATGTACTACAGTTCATCAGTGCGCTTTGGGATGTGGCGAGGCGGAGTCAGCCCACCATTTATTCATCTCCTGTGGTACTATTGGTTCTCTCTTGGCACTAGTTCGTTTGTGGATTGGCATCCCGGAGGCAGAGTTCACTTCTTTACGGGATCACTTTGTCCAGTTTACATATTTAGCAGGTGGTTCTCGGGCTCGTCGATCCTTCTTATATACAGCTTATCTGGCTCGCATGTGTGTGGGTGGTGTGGACGGAGCGAAATCACAGGTTGTTCTGAGACTCAGCTAGCACTATTACTCAGCTGCTAGACAAGATCAAACTTTTTTTCTTTTAGGTGGTTGCAAGCAACATGTATTACCTTAGCTTCTAACCGCCTTAGTTGGTGGTCTAGTCCTTTGCTTTGTTTGAGCCTTGTTTGATTTGCTCATGCGTCTCTTGTTGTAACGTTATATGATCCTTTGTAAATTTTGGTAGTCTACCTTGGCACATCTTGTGCTAGGGAGATTGCGTTTTTATTTATATATCTCATTTTGGCTTGTTCAAAAAAAAAAAAAAAACATGAAGAGATATTGATAACCGATGAAAAAGGAGAGGATACATCACTATATTTTGAATTCATTTTTTAAAAATTATTATAATATAGTTAATATTATATATGATAGCTCACGGAACTCGTGCGATAGCACGGGTCGAGGTTTAACTTATTTATAAAAGTAAAACTAAGCAAATTCATTAATAATTAAATCCTCAATATATATAACTATAAAAAAAAATCGGCGATATATATTGAAACATTGTCGCAATATTGGAAATAGCAATATATATAATCACCCTTGTGAGAGTTACTATACAAGCTTTCTTCCTTAAAATTTTTACTGAAGAGTTGTGAAAACAATGAGATAAAATACTCTAGAAGATTAAGTTTGTTATTTTAAGAAATTTGTAATTTTTTATTTTATAATACATCAATAATATCTATTTTTAATTTTTTTTTATATTGATGGTTAAAAGTACTTACATTATATTCTAAAGTGAACTTAGAAGAGGTATATCCTGCTTTAATTGTACGATGTTAGTTTTAAATTAATTTACACTAAAAGAGTGTATTCATTAAGTTAAAAAAAAAAAAAAAAAGAGTTAACGAATAGTCCTATGAAGATAGTTCAATTGGTAGAGATGTTGCATTTTATATGTAGAGTCGGGATAACCGAAATCTTCCACTTATTCACTCAATTTCTAACCATTAAATTACTATGTCAAAAAAAACCATTAAATTACTTAATCAAAAATAATTTATAAATATTATAATATTAAAATTTCACCGTTTAAAATAAATAATTAAAAATTTCTAAGTTTAAATTTCTAAGTTCCGACTAGGTTTTTTTTTCCTTCGTTTCTTTCCCTTTTTTTTGTTTTTCTCTTCTGGCTCTTTACTCCTCTCATGCTGGTGTTCTGATTTCTCGTTTTGGAAAGAGGTGGTGGTGCTGCTCCTGCTTCGTGGCCGGCAGAGCTGGATTTGGTGTGTTAGTGGTCATCGACTTCTGTCGTGGTTGGTGTGTTCGCCGAAAATGTTAAGTCTTGCAGCGAATCTGGAGGTTGTTTTGGTTTTCGGAGCTCCGGCGACGACTTTGGTTTGTTCTATGTGTTTCAGGTGTTTTCGCTGTATTCTGGTGGTGGGGGATCTTATGATGGCGGCGGATCTGGCAACGCAATGGGTTTTTCTGCGGACTTCAACAGTGTCGTGGTGGTTGGAGGCGATGAGGAGGTGACGAGGTGGTGGGTACTTGTTTGTTGTTTGGTGATTGTTTGGGTTTCATATGAGATGGTGGTGGTGCTTCTTCCGACCGGGGTGGTGGTCGGTAGCGTGATGGTTGCGGGATTTTGAGGTTAGAGGTGATCGTTGAAGGTGTGAAAAACACAAGAAGGGGGGGGGGGTTGAATTGTGTTATAAAAACTTATCAGAGATTGCAGCGGTTTAAAAACAAAACACAATCAAACAGAATTAAAAGGTAAGAGAGAAAGATGGAGACAGAGATTTTATACTGGTTCCTCTCACAAACCGAGAGTACGTCCAGTCCCCTTGCACTTCCAAGGGAGTTCATTATAATCAAACAAGATTACAAATGCTCAAGCACGCAGGCAAGAGACTTCCAATGCTCAAGTAACACTTACAAGAGACTTTCTTTGCTCAAGCACACAAGCAAGAGACTTCAAACAACTTTACAATAAAACAAAGTTTATGAACACTGATATACAAATCAATGTTCAAAAAGAATAAGTAAAATACAACTCAATAACAAGACTTAACTTAGAATCCTAACAATAGAAATCTAAGGTTCAACAACTGTATGAATCAGAAGCTGAAGCTTGAGTCTTGGATATTCAAATGAGTTCAAGTTGTATTCAAGTTGTTTTTGTGCACAGGATGATTTTTGCAGAGTAACAGCTCTTTCAAAATTATTCAATAATGTTGTACACAAAAACTTCACTTCCACTCCTATTTATAGAGGAGGAGGGAGCGTGTTGAATTTGAATCCGTTGCAGGAGATTTCGCCAGCTGGTAACAGTACAATTTCGAACCATATCCGGTAACCTTTGTGTACGACCAAACTTGATAATGAAGATTCGTCCATTTGAGGTAAAAGGTTCGTACAATAGTACTAACGTTACTATTCTGAGGATAAGGTTGATTCTCCAGCTTTTGAGTTGTCAGAAGATGATGAAATTAAATCATTGTAGCAGAGAATGTTCTTCTGACAAAACGGCCTTCACTGCAACTATCAGAATCTGATGTAATTAAACACAACTTCTGATGATGTAGCCTCTGATATGTAGCTTCTGACGAGACTTGACATAGCATCTTCTGATGAGCATGTTCTGGTCAGAATTTGCTTCCCATTTCAGAGCCTCCAGTGTACTTATAGAAAATATAAAATTTTAGCTTATATATCTGCACACTAGAGTAGATAATCAGTATACCCTTCAAATATATCTGATACTTATAAAAGAAAATTGCACTCTTCTCTTATATGTACCATGTATAATAAGTTCAGATTTAAAATAGAAATTTTCCTTCATATAAATCAGAACTTAAAAAAAAATTATAAGCAAAATTTGGAATATTTGGCTTCAGGTATAACGTTCAGAAAATTAATATACTCTTACTCCCCCTTTTGTCATTAAACAAAAAGATAACAAAGAAACGGACAAGAATATAAATGCCAAGTTTGAAAATAATGGTCAAAGGGAGTTTTTCAAGACAGTCAATGTTTAAGAAAATGGTTACAACTACATCAAATAAATGACTTGTCGTAAATCCATAAACATGTCTGTTTTGAAATCCTATATAAAGACCCAAAAACCTTTGTCATTTCACTCAACACTTCCATTTCAAGTTGAAAAACAACAATGAAGAAGGATAAAAGAGTGATCGAGAGTAAGAAGTCACAGGAGAAGAAGAAGAAGAATGTGAAGATTCAACAAGACTCAGAGTCTAAGAAGAAACCTCAGAAGATGAAGGCATCAACTTCTGCTCATGTCAGAGTCAACTATCAAACAAGATCCAAGACCAAACAACAAGAGTCCTCATCTGAGTCAGAATCTGAATGGGATTCTGACTGGAAGGAATTCTTGAGTACATATGTTCCTCCTAGGGAAGAATACCCATCCTCACCTTCTGATTCTCATCATCTAGAATCAGAACAAGCTGTTTCTGATGTAGAATCCAAGTGAGAAGATGGATAAGAACTTATGTAACCAACAATTATTTTTGGAATAAAACTCTTTAATTTGTTTTGGAATCTTGTGTTTTGATATTTGTCTCAAAAACATTTGTATGCATGAATGTAAATAACCAAATATATAACAAGAATTTATCAAGATAAAACAAGTACTTAAATATTTATCAAAATAAATAAGTTCACAAACATAATAATCAACAGATTCTGAAAATAAGTTACAAAATATATGACTAACAAGTGCATAGATTCCTAAGGTTGAGGTGGAGGAGGAGGGGGTACTCTCTCATTGATGCTTTTAAGAGTCTCAAGAATGCTAGCTAGAATACCATCGTGTGTATCAACTTTTTGTTTCAGTTTATCTTGATCATCTTTCATAAGAAGGGCAAACTCTGGTGCATTTTTTGCTAACTGTTCAAGCCTTGCCAGTTCAGCAGCAACTCTTGCTTCTTCTGCTAATCTAGCTTGTTCTCTAGCCAGAGCCTCTAACCTCTCTTTCTCAAGCCTTTCTTCTTCCAATCTCTTCCTTTCACGCTCTTCAGCTTCTCTCTTTTCTTGTTCTGCCTTGAGTCTAGCCATCTCATTACGAAATTCCAAATCCTTTTTGTAAGAAACTCTGATTGCCCTTATCATGTTTTGTAGTCCAATTTCCATCAGCTCACATTCCTTATCAATTTCTGCTGACTCAATAGATCTAGTAGGAATAGCATTCTGGAGTCTCCTAATATTCTTGTTAACAGCCTTTAGCATATTAGTGATATCCTCTTTGGTTTCATCCATTGGTTCATTTAGGATCCTAGAGGGCAAGAAAGGAGGGACAAAGATGCAATCATTTGACAGTTCTTCCATCAGATTATCAGGGTTGATGATGTGAGTTGGAGGTGGTTGGTTGGTTGGTAGCTCTTCAGTAACAATGTTGTCCGCCACATGTTGTGGGGATTTTTCAACATTGATTATTGAAGAGTTGTCCTTATGAGAGACCTCAGATTCTAGGTTGATAATGTCATTTGGGCCAGGTGATTTGTGAGAATCTGGATAGGCATTGTTTGTTCAGAGGTTGGTAGAGGTGATGGAGGATTGATTTGGTTATTTTCTGGGGGTGGTGTTTGTGGTTTGTTTTGATCATGCTCTGGGTTTGGTGTTGGTGGTTTATCTTGATCATTTTCTGGGTTTGGTGTTGGTGGTTTGTCTTGATCATTTTCTGGTTGCATATCTTCAGAGTCTGGTGTAGGATCCAGAATTGAGATATCCTTGTTTGTAAGTGATTTTTCAGGAGGTGGGGAGGGTGTACGATCAGAATCTTCAGTAACATCCACTAATTGAATGACTGGTGCAGTACTTGTAGTAGCTTGTGCTGCATCATTACATATAGCATTAGTTTGGGATTGTGATGGGTTAGTTTGAAGAGGGTTAAACTGCTCTGATGATGGTTGATTCTTAGAAAGAATGAGATCTTTCTTAGAATGAACTTCGTTTAAAATTCTATCAAAAGCACGTTTAACTGTGATTTCAGAAGGATGCTGGAGTCTTCTGAAATAATCTCTAAAAGCTGATTTATTACCAATATAAGTAGCAAACTTACCATCAGCTGATCCATATAGAGTCTGTTGAGCCAGCACATCATCAGGAATATTCTTTGGAGGAAGTTTGGAGTACATATCCTCAAATACCTTTGGATCAATTCCACAGTCATAACCATCCTTCAGTGACTTTTCCTTCTTCTTCAGAGCCTCAACCTGTGCAATAGCATCATCCTTTAAAGCTTGTTCCTTCTCTTCATCAGTTGCTTCTAACACCAATTTTCTCTTCCTTGTAGTTCTAGGTCCAGTATTCTTTTTAGTTTTAGCAACCTTTTTGCTTTCAGAGACTGCAGGACTCTTAACTGGTTTTCTTTTTTATAAGATTTTGACTGGTTTTGCCAAAATCCTTGCCTGCCTCACAGTCAGACCCTGAGATTCTCCAGTACCAACATCAGCTCTTAAACTCTTCAAAAATCCAGCATGAGCTTCTGCTATTCTTCTAGCATCTCTATCACTCACATGAATGAGCCTACATTCATCAATGTCTTCTTCAGTTTCTCTGAGTAGCAGAGGGTGTGTAGGATGAACAATCTTTTATCCTTCAACAGGTGTAGATACCTCAGATTAGTACTATTGATGATTTTAGAACTAATCAGATAAGCATGATATCCAGGGAAGAAAGGTTTGATTGCATCCATCAGTCCACACTGAGCAAACATATGACTTAGTAATCTCCCATGACGAATGATAGGTTTGCTAGCAGTTATAGATTCAGCAAGATGATTGAAAATAAGTTTACCAATGTCAACAAAATTTCCTTTACCAACATTGAATGTGAATAGCTTCTGAATAGTTGAGATTTAATCAGTACCACCTAGCTTGGTAATGGTACTGTTGATAAGGATTCTGTAGATAATCTTGCTTAGGTCTTTCCAATCAGCCTTGTCTCCAGGATTTTCCTTAGGTTTGAATATGAAATCATCAACATCAGCTCCAACAGAGTCTGTAGATTTGATGACTAACCCACCATCTGATAGCTTCAGAGCCTCATTGATGTGATCTTCTCTGAATGCAATTCTAAATCCAGCAACATACGATTATATTTCTGTTGACACAAAAGGCTTTATACCCATCTCAGCAGGAGTTTTTCCAATAAACTCAGGTTTTTCCTTAGCCAAGTCAACCATTCTTTCAAGATACTTAGCTTTGGTGATAACCGAGGCTTTCATCCAAAATTCCTTGATAACCTCACCGTATGTTGGTCCATTCAATATATCAAAGTAGTACAACATACCTTGCCTTTCAAAACGAGTTTTAACCTCTGGATATCCATTTACCCTTAGACTCTCGATGTCTACAGGACTTTCTATGGCGAAGGTTAGATCATCAAACTTATATGGACGTTGATCCTTTGCAAACTTGTCAGGAATTGATTTTTCAATGTCGATTATACAGGATTTGATTGAAGCCATTTGATGAAGTTTGGGGGTTAGGGTTTGCTAATATTGAGAGAGAGAAAGAAATATTGCTTGAGTTTTAGAAGAATGAAAGTGTGGGTTGTGAGAGTGCAAAAGTGTGAATGTGTACAGTTTTGTGTTTAAATAGAAAGTTTCGCGCAAAAACAAAGTACAAACACATAGGGGTAGCAGAGTCTTTTACCTATTGTAAATAGGGATTAGAACGTTAATCATCATAAACCAACTTTTCTTTCCACTTGCATCAGAACACGTGTATTAAAAGTTTATTAAATAACTGACACGTAAGTTAAGAGAAAACGAACCGGTTTTACAAAAGATTTTTACTTACGCGGCAGAGTCATCTCCTTTTCAGAGTCTGATAGTACATCAGAAGATGGTTTCATCACAACTTCTGATACAGAAGGTTCTGATGACCTCAGCTTCTGAAAGCTATTAGATTCTTACAAAAACCAATTTTTCACCAGAGTCTTAGCTATTCAGGGATTTCCATCATATTCAGATTCTTTTTGATAAAATCAAAACGTTCAACAGTCAAGGGTTTTGTAAAGATGTCAGCCCATTGATTTTCTGTTTCAATGAACTTAAGATCAATTACACCCTTTTGAACATAGTCTCTGATGAAATGATGTTTAATCTCAATATGCTTAGCTCTTGAGTGTAAAATGGGATTTTTGGAAAGGTGGATGGCTGCAGTATTGTCACAATATAAAGGAATATTGCTACTGCTTATTTGATAATCTTCTAATTGATATTTCATCAAAAGTAGTTGTGTACAACATTTTGCTGCTGATATGTATTCAGCTTCTGCTGTTGACATAGCTATGGTGGTTTGCCTTTTACTTGCCCATGAAATCAAATTCTCACCAATGAACTGACAGTTTCCACTGGTGGATTTTCTTTCAATTTTTATCACCAGCATAGTCAGCATCACAGAATCCAATCAGCTTGTAGTCATTGGATTTCTGATACAGTAATCCAATGTTACAAGTAGCTTTCAGATACCTAAAGATTCTCTTCACAGCAGAGAAATGAGATTCTCTAGGATCTGATTGAAATCTTGCACACAAAGATACACTGAATAAAATATCAGGTCTTGATGCAGTTAGATAGAGAAGAGATCCAATCATACCTCGATAGAGCTTCTGATCAACTTTGCCTTCAGATTCTTCTTTGCTTAAGCTTGATGTAGGATGCATTGGAGTGTTCATGGGTTTGCAATCTTCCAAATTGAATTTCTTCAGAAGATCTTTTATATATTTTGATTGATGAATGAATGTTCCTTTCTTTGTTTGATTTATCTGAATCCCAAGAAAGAACTTCAATTCTCCCGTCATGCTCATCTTAAATTCATCCTGCATAAGCTTAGAAAAATTCTTGCACAAAGTGGCATTAGTTGATCCAAAGATGATATAATCAACATAAACTTGAATGATCAAAATGTATTTCTTTAGTGTCTTTCTAAATAGTGTATTGTCAACTTGACCTTTTTCAAAACCATTGTTGACTAAGAACGTACTCAGTCTCTGAAGGTGTGAAAAACACAAGAAAGGGGGGTTGAATTTTGTTTTGGGTAGTTTAAAAATTCTTCTAAGTTATGAAAAACTTATCAGAGTTTGCAGCGGTTTAGAAAAACAAAACACAATTGAACAGAACTTTGAAGATAGAGAGAAAAGTAGAGACAGAGATTTTATACTGGTTCCCCTCACAAACCAAGGGTACGTCCAGTCCTCTTGTACTACCAAGAGAGTTCACTATAATCACCAAAGATTACAAATGCTCAAGCAACCTTGCAAGAGACTTCCAATGCTCAAGTATACAAACAAGAGACTTCCTAATGCTCAAGCACGCAGGCAAGAGACTTCCAAAACAAATATAAGAAAACAGAGTCTGAACAATTGATATGAAGATCAATGTTCAGTTACAAATAAATACAACTTTTGATACAAGACTTAACTTAGAATCTTAATACAAAAATTTTAAGGTTCAACTAATGAAATAACAGAAGCTGAAGCTGGAGTCTTGGATTTGAATATGAGTTCAAGTTGTATTTGAAGTTCTTAGTGCTCTAGGATGATTTTGACAGAATAACAGCTCTTTCAAATTGTTCAAGTGTCGTATCCTAGAACTTCAAACTTGCTCCAATTTATAGACGAATGTGGAGCGTGTTTGATTCGAATTTGATGCGGTGAGATTGTGCCAGCTGTAGATAGTACCATTTTTAACCAAATCAGGTAACCTTGTATACGATCAATCTTGGGGATAACGTTTTAGCCAAATCAGGTAATGAGTTCGTACAATAGTACTAACGTCACTATCTTGTGGATAAGATTGATTCCATCAGCTTTTGGAATGTCAGAGGATGATGATGATTTCCAATCATTGTTGCAGAGAATGTTCTTCTGACAAAATGGCTCTCACTGCTCTTATCAGAGTCTGATACTAGCTTCTGACGAATATAACTTGCATCTTCTGATGCCTTAAAATCTGGTCAGAATTTGCTTTGACATATCAGAGCTTCCAATGTGCTTCTAGAAAATTTAAAGAATTAACTTGTATATCTACACACTTGGATTAAATAATTAGTATACCCTATTGTATATTAATACTTTTGTTATCATCAAAACTTAATTGGATCATGTCAGAACCTATTTTGTTCCAACAGTCTCTCATACCAAGCTCTGGGAGCTTGTTTGAGTCCATAGAGTGATTTCTTTAGTCTAAACACATGGTCTGGATTTGCTAAATCCTCAAACCCAGGAGGTTGTTTGACATATACTTCTTCAGAAATAACACCATTAAGAAATGCACTTTTAACATCCATTTGATAAAGAGTGATATCATTGTTAACTGCATAAGATAGAAGTAACCTGATTGCTTCCAGTCTAGCTATTGGAGCATATGTTTCAGTGAAGTCAATTCCTTCTTGTTGACTGTACCCTTGTGCAACAAGTCTTGCTTTGTTTCTTGTTACTTCACCTTGTTCATTCAATTTGTTTCTGTATACCCATTTTGTTCCAATAATGTTCTTATGCTTGGGTTTGGGTACCAGATCCCATACATCATTTCTCTTGAATTGATTTTACACTTCTTCCATAGCAACTATCCAAGCATCATCTGAGAGAGCTTCATTCGTTGTCTTTGGTTCAATCAAAGATACTAATCCAAACAATGATTCTTCATCTCTGAAGTTTGACCTTGTTTTTCTTGGACTGTTCTTGTTTCCAAGGATGAGCTCTTCAGGATGTGATGATTTGTATTTGAATGTATTTCTTGGAATATCAGTAGCTTCAGAGTTTTCATCATTAGTTTGATGCTCTTGAGCAGCAGCAGAAGGTGTAGCTTCTTGAGTTTCAGAGTCTTCTACAGGTTCTATGTAGTTGTCATATTCTGGAGCTTCATCTTCTGATTCATCAGAACCTGACAAATCTTTAACAGGCTCTGACTTTTTATCATCAGGCTCTTTATCATCAAACTTTACGTGCATTGGATCTTCCACTGTGTTAGTTTCAGAATTATACACTCTGTATGACTTAGAGCGTTCAGAGTATCCAATGAAGATACCCTTACATGCTTTAGAGTCAAATTTCTTAAGATGGACTTTATTATTTAGAATGTAACATGTACAACCAAATTGATGAAAATAAGAAATATTGGGTTTTCTTCCCTTAAAGAGTTCATATGTTGTTTTGTTCAAAATAGGTCTTATATAAATTCTATTTTGAATGTAACAAGCAGTGTTAACAGATTCTGCCCAAAAGAATTTTGCCAAATTATTTTCATGCATCATGGTGCGTGCCATTTCTTGTAAAGATCTATTCTTTCTCTCTACAACTCCATTTTGTTGTGGAGTTCTAGGAGAAGAGAATTCATGGAGGATTCCATGTTCTTCACAAATTTTTTCAAAAGGTTCATTTTCAAATTCACCACCATGATCACTTCTTACTTTCAAAATCTTGGAATCCTTTTCATTTTGAATTTGGGTAAAGAAAATGCTAAACACCTCATATGTGTCATCTTTAGTTCTTAGAAACTTAACCCAAGTCCAGCTACTATAATCATCCACAATGACTAATCCATATTTCTTACCATTGATTGAAGCAGTGCTAACTGGTCCAAAAAGAGCAATGTGTAAGAGTTCTAAGGGTCTGGTAGAAGAGACAATGTTCTTGTTCTTAAAAGAGCTTTTGACAATTTTCCTTTTTTGACAAGAACCACAAAGTGAGTCTGAGTGATATTTAATTTTTGGAAGGCCTCTGACAAGATTGTCCTTACTAAGCTTAGAGATTAACCTCCAGTTAGCATGACCCAATCTTTTGTGCCAGATCCATTTTTCATCACTCAGTGTCAAAATACAAAGCACTTGTTGTTCCTTTAAATCAGAAAAGTTGACTTTATAAACATTGCCTTTTCTATTACCCTTAAAAACAACAGATTGGTCAGAGCTTCTGATTACAGTACATGAATCCTTATTAAACATAACATCATAATTACTATCACACAATTGACTTATGCTAAGTAAATTATGATGTAGTCCATCTACTAACCAAACATTAGAAATTGACAAAGAAGAATTACCAACTGTACCTATACCAATGATCTTTCCCTTCTGGTTGCCACCAAACCCTACTGTTCCTCCCTCTTGCTGATTCAGGGTGTGGAATAAGAGCTTGTCTCCTGTCATGTGACGTGAGCAACCACTGTCTAGATACCTTGAGCTTTCTTTTCTTCTTTGGGTGCATACCTGCAGCATACATTATTTCAGATTTTGGTACCCATACTCTGATGGGTCCATTTTGGTTAGTTTTGAGAATCTTATTCTTCTTGTTAGAATATTCAGAAGATCTGGAGTCAACAGAGCCTTTAGAAAATGGTTTAGGCTTATGTTGTCTCTGAGACTTTCCTCTTGAGTGTGTCAGAGAACCAGTTACCAAGTTTGCTTTAGAAGTACTAGTGCCCCGCTTATCAACAGGCTTTGGTACTCTGATAGCTTTAACTTGAGTAGACATAGGTACTGAGGTGAGGGGAGCCTGGGTTTTAGAAGACTTAGGTTCAGAAGATGAGTTATCTTCTAATACCTTATCTTGTGGTTCCAAGGTCACAAGAGTACCAGACACAATCAGAGGTTCTGAGATACCCTTAACAAAGTTTGAATAAGATTCAGAAGGTGACTTGCTTAACAAGACAGGTTTGTTTGATTTCCCCACATCAGAAGATGTAAGGGAACCAAGTCCTTGTTTTTTATAATAATTGCTAAGCCCACCATGAATTACGGAAGTTACCCTAGTTTTGTCTATGTTATGGTGAACAAAGTCTTGAAGAGAGATTTCATACTCATCATAGGGTTTGTGACATGTTCTACATCCAGTCTCAAGCACTTTAATTGTTTTAAGAGATTTTTGATAGTTTGCTTGAGTCTGGTTGAGATTATCATTGAGCAGCTTCAATTTTTGTTTACAAAAATCTAGCTCACTTAACTTTTCCATGTACTTCACCATAGCATCTTTCAAAGTTTTAGCCATCTGAGTGCTAGTCATTTTAGAGATTACCTCATTAACATCTTCTGTGTCAGACTCTGAATCATTTTCATCGTCTGTCTCACCAGTGGCCATAAGTGTTAGGTTTGCTTCCTCAGAGTCTTCGTCCTCAGATAGTTCATTGATATCTTCCCATGTTGCCATCAGACTCTTTTTGGCTTTGTTCTTGATTGTACTTTTTCTTCCTTTACCCTTGGAGTTGAGTTCAGGACAATCAGCCATAAAGTGTCCAGGCTTATGACAATTGAAACAATTTTTTGTGTCATCCTTCTTCTCTTTGCTAGTGTTGTTTCTTGATCCAAATCCTCTGCTTGGAAAATTTTTGCCTTTCCTTACTGACCACTTTTGAAACTTCTTGGACAAGAGTGCAAAAACATCATCATCTGATCCATCTTCTTGGTCATCTATGAAAGATTCCTCTGCTTTAGATTATACAACTTTGGCTTTCAGAGCCTTAGATGAAACTGAAATGGATGGCAAGGCCACAGATTTTAGTTTCTTCTGAGGCTCGTCAGAAGATAGTTCAATCTCATGACTCATGAGTGAACTTATCAATTCCTCCAAGCCAAGTGTGTCCAAATCTTTAGCTTCCTGAATAGCTGTTACCTTAGGCCTCCACCTTGAAGGTAAGCTTCTCAGAATCTTTCTTACATGATCAGAAGTTGTATAGTTTCTCTTCAGAACTTGGAGACCAGCCACTAGAATTTTGAACCTAGAATACATAGATTCAATATTCTCATCATCCTTCATTCTAAAGAGTTCATACTGTTGGATCAAAAGAGTAGCCTTTGCCTCTTGAACCTGTTTGTTTCCTTCATATGTGGAACATAAGGAGTCATAAATACTTTTGGCAGTGGATTTGTCTGTGATCTTGAGATATTCATCATGAGTTATACAACCAATAAAGAGATCCTTGACCTTGTGGTGTTTCTTGTAAGCTTTCTTGTTTGTAGGAGTGAACTTCTTTCTTTCTTCAACAGATAACTTTCCCTTTTCATCAAGTCCTTTAAAACTTACCCCTTCTTCAACTAAGTCCCAAAGCTCATCATCTAAACCAATAAGATGACTGTAGATTCTATCTTTCCACCAGGAAAAAGTAGAAGCATCTCCATTGAACTTTGGTGCTTTGTTGTTTGTCTTATCTTCAACATCATAGTCATAATAAACTGCTTTCATACTCCCACTTGTAGCTGCGTCAGTCATAGTGTTTTTCAACAAGAAACTGTCTCACTGTTAGGTGATTAAAAACAGAACCAGGCTCTTGATGCCAATTGAAGGTGTGAAAAACACAAGAAGGGGGGGTTGAATTTTGTTTTGGGTAGTTTGAAAAATTCTTCTAAGTTATAAAAACTTATCAGAGATTGCAGCGGTTTAAAAACAAAACACAATCAAACAGAATTAAAAGGTAAGAGAGAAAGAGAGAAAGATGGAGACAGAGATTTTATACTGGTTCCTCTCACAAACCGAGAGTACGTCCAGTCCCCTTCCACTTCCAAGGGAGTTTACTATAATCAAACAAGATTACAAATTCTCAAGCACGCAGACAAGAGACTTCCAATGCTCAAGTAACACTTACAAGAGACTTCCTTTGCTCAAGAACACAAGCAAGAGATTTCAAACAACTTTACAATAAAACAGAGTTTATGAACACTGATATACAAATCAATGTTCAAAAAGAATAAGTAAAATACAACTCAATAACAAGACTTAACTTAGAATCCTAACAATAGAAATCTAAGGTTCAACAACTGTATGAATCAGAAGCTGAAGCTTGAGTCTTGGATATTCAAATGAGTTCAAGTTGTATTCAAGTTGTTTTTGTGCACAGGATGATTTTTGCAGAGTAACAGCTCTTTCAAAATTGTTCAATAATGTTGTACACAAAAACTTCACTTCCACTCCTATTTATAGAGGAGGAGGGAGCGTCTTGAATTTGAATCCGTTGCAGGAGATTTCGCCAGCTGGTAATAGTACAATTTTGATCCATATCCGGTAACCTTTGTGTACGACCAAACTTGATAATGAAGATTCGTCCATTTGAGGTAAAAGGTTCGTACAATAGTACTAACGTTACTATTCTGTGGATAAGGTTGATTCTCCAGCTTTTGAGTTGTCAGAAGATGATGAAATTCAATCATTGTAGCAGAGAATGCTCTTCTGACAAAACGGCCTTCACTGCAAGTATCAGAATCTGATGTAATTAAACACAGCTTCTGATGATGTAGCCTCTGATATGTAGCTTCTGACGAGACTTGACATAACATCTTCTGATGAGCATGTTCTGGTCAGAATTTGCTTCCCATTTCAGAGCCTCCAGTGTACTTATAGAAAATATAAAATTTTAGCTTATATATCTGCACACTAGAGTAGATAATCAGTATACCCTATTGTATATTAATACCTTTGTTATCATCAAAACTTAATTGAGTCATGTCAGAACCTCTTTTGTTCCAACAGTCGTTCCGTTTCAACGACGTTATTAGTGATGATGAGATGTTGTTGTGGTGTTAAGGCGTTGAGATGTTAACCGGTTGATGTTGTGCATGTTTAGTTTTTATTGATATTTGATTCTCTGACCGTTTATCAAATCTATGGAGATTTGCAGGATTATTTTGAGTCGCTGTGGGTTTCCAAATCTGTTGAGATTTGCAGGTTTCTGATATCTGGTTGAATTTACCGCATCGATGTTGACCGTTAGTTCTTGTTTAGGAATTGTTCATTAATAAAGTTTAGCCAATTTAAAAAAAAAAAAACTAGCAACTGAATTATGTTCATATGATACTTTGTAGTATTTAATTTAAGTCACACAAAATAGTACAAATTAATTAGATAATTAAGTATAAAAATGGTTAATAGACCTAAAATTTTAATAATAGTTTTTTTGTAAAACAAGAATTTAAGATTATAAAAGGGATAAAATAAATAAATAAAATTGAATAAAAAATATTTATTCATTTAATAAAAAAATTGAACCAAAAAATATTACAAATTGTGTAAAATAATTTTACTCAATCAAACAGTGCAACGTTGGTTGGTTGACTTTACCCTCTTTTTCAGCAAACAAATAAAACATTGCAAAGTTGGTGTTGATCACGTGATGATATGTTTACACGACAACTTTGAAGTACAGCAGTCAGAAATAGAGACAAGTGGCATTTAGTATGATTTAAGTATAAAACTATTTATCATGGTCAACTATTTATCATGTGTTCTATTGCAGGTCTTAAGAATTTAAAAGTAATTATTTTATTAAAATTTATATATTTAATTTGTGTTAAATTTTAAAAGTAAATTAATTGTATGGATTATGATAAAATATTTTTTAATTTAAATCATTAATATGTACCCATAAGGGTGCTAACTAGTCCTCTTGAAAAAACCAAAAAATAAAATTTTGTATTAAAAGAATAATTGTTACATTTTTAAGAGATTAAAATGTTAAATAGACAAATTTTAAAATATTTTGATCGAAATGGAAATGGACTGATGGGTGTATATATGGAAAAACAAAATAACCACAAAGGGTATGCAAATGGATTTGTATTTAAACATGGTTATTGTACGACACAGTAACTGTTTCTAACCGTTCATTAAAAATGGATGGTTGTGATTAAATAAGATAAAATATGAATGATTGTAAATAGCCGTCTGGTAAAAAAATATGTGGCCAAGATCCTTTATTGTGTGTAACTGCGTGAAGTAGCTACAACAATGGATCTAGGTCCGTCTATAGACATATTTTTACATATGAAAATGAAAAATAAAAGTGTTTAAGGTGGAAAATGAGTTGGGTTGATGCCTATTTATAGGAGGTTGTTTATCCAAATTCTCTTAGTGAATTTGAACTCGCTTAACAAGTTACATTTTCAAACACCGTCATCTTGAGTTAATCAGAACATGCCAGTAGCACTACCCAACCAGATCTCAACGTATTTTACTAGCAAACCACAAAATGTAACACGTGTCATTTGGATTAAGACTCGGTTTGTTAAAAAATATGGGATAGTTAGTGATTTAGTTTATAGCGAGTGAATTTATAGTGTTCATTTGGATTGGTAAATTTTTAGCCTATGTGAACTTATCTACTGTCATGAATTTATAGTCTGTTTGGATTTGTCTTATTTTTGAGTTTATGAAAATAATTTATGCAAATAAATAAAATTTTATGTGAGATTTATATGTTTTTACCCACAAAAATTGAATTTTTATAAGTTGTTTCATCATAAACTACCTTGAAAAGTTCATAATAAGCTTATTTATTTGCATAAGATGTTTTAAATAAGCTAAAAAATAAGTCAATCCAAACGGACCGTTAAATTACTTAACACAATTTCATTATGTCATATTTTAATAAGCTCATATTATAGGCTTATCAATGAGTTGTTGGGGAGTCCGGGGAGCTCGGGAGAAACAATGGGGTCAATGCTCCAAGACCACAAGAGACTTTGACACCACATGTCCACCTAAAACCTTAAGACAATTGTATCACCTCTCTTATAAATCCAACATTCTTCTCATACAAATGCGATAGGTAGGAACAGTTTCAGCGTCTAGATAAGAAGCAGAACGCGCCATCACCTACAACCCTTTCCTCTGCCGGGGACTTCCACGATCCACTCCTGCTCCCCCACCAAGCCGAACCACGACTCTGATACCACCTGTTGGGGAGTCTGTGTGAGCTCGAGAGAAACAATAAGATCAATGTTCCAGGATCACAAGAGACTTTGACACCACATCTCCACCAAAACCTTAAGACAATAAGTTAATGAATCATATCTCTTATAAAATATTCCAACATTCTTCTCATACAAACGTGAGTTCCCCATATCTGATACCACTTGTTGGGGAGTCCAGGGGAGCTTGGGAGAAACAATAGGGTCAATATGCTTCAGGACCACAAGAGACTTTAACATCACATCTTCATCCAAAACCTTAAGACATTAGGTTAATGGATCACCTCTCTTATAAATCCAACATTCTTCCTATACATAGTCGATGTGGGACTTAACCGATCATACTTGAAACCCAACATTAGCTTACACGCAGAGCTGTAAAAAAAACCTTAAGGAGCCGACCCTTTAAGGGACAATTCCACTTATTTCTAATTATTAATATTATTTAAATTTTAAACATATTTTTTTTATTGTGCCAATCATGGACGGTGCTGATTGAAAAAAAAAATAAAAAAATTCAAGACACAAAAAAAATTATTTAAAATTTAAATAAAATTAATAACCAGAAAATAAATAGATTTGTCCCTTAAAGAGCCAGACTCTTAAAGCCTTTTTAAAGCTCACGGAGCATTTGCCTTCTTATCCAAACGTAAGGAACTTATTGAGTATAAGAGCTTATGATGTAAGTTCTTATGTTATAAGCTCTAATGCTATAAACATTTATATAAGCTATTTATCCAAATGGGGTCATAATGAATAGTTTATAAGCTAGCTTTTAAATTATAGCGAATAAGTTAACTGATTGAATTTGTAGTATTAGTAAAATTAGTGGTTGACCTAATTTATAAGTATGAAATTACATAAAAAATATATATGATTAATTAATATTTAATTTTTTTCAAGTAAGATGGCAGAGATAAAATTGGAAGAAATAATGACAAGCTATAAGTTATAAGCTCATAAGCTATTTAAAATAGCATTTGAAAAATTAGTTATATGTTAGTAAAATAACCTATTAGCCTTTATGAAAAACGTTTACCAAAGGGATCTTTTTCCATCATATAAGCTTATAAATGAATGCAATGTTGTTTGTTTACATGAAACTAAAATGGAAGTGAATTTGTGTAAATATTTATGGCGTCTAATGAGGTGAAATTCTCTTTCCAACCATCTATTAGTCACTCTGGAGGTAACAATTTGCTATGTTGGTGTAAGTGTGTGTTTGTGTGAAGACTTCAATTCTATCAAGAGGATGAAATGAAAGAGGAGCTCTGATGACATGAATTTCTACGGTATTTTTAGTAGTATTATTAGTAGTAAAATGACCAAGACAGGCCCAAATACGAAGAAAAATCTACAAAAGCAGGAAAAAGCATCAAGACAGAGTCCAAGATGCAAAAAGACAAGAAAAAGCCCAAAAAGTGAAGAAAATCAGCATTCCATCGCAGCACGATGTGTGCCATCGTGCCACGATGAAAGCATGCTTGCTCGCCAAGAAATCAGAAGAAATAAATCTTGAAAAAATCTTCCATCGCACCACGATGCATCACAACGCAGCACGATGGAGTAACTTGGCGCCCAAGCTGATGAAATGCACAGGATCAGTTATAAAAATAAACTGAATCTTCACATCGCAGTACGATGGCCTTATCGTGCTGCGATGCCTTGCTGAGGCCCATTACGAAAACTATAAATAGAGCCTCCCTTTCATTGTTTTATTCATTCAGAAATAGTAGAACACTCTCTACTATAAGGAGAGGTTCAGAGGAGCTCTATTGGGCATAGTTTTCTCCCCTTACGGGAAAACTAACTCAGCAAGGTATGTTTTCTTTAGGTTTTTATGTTTAGGTTATAATTTCTTTATTGTAATTTAAATATGTAGTCTTTATAATTTATGCCTTAGGTTGTGGTGGAGAAGATGAACTCCCCTATGAATATTTGGAGTCTGTGATTGAGTCTAAGTTATAATAAATGATATTTAAAGTATTATGTTTGTTATTTACTTTCGCGTACTTTAATAACGTAGCTCGTAATCTGGCTGGATAAGCGGGAGCGCCCATAGAATTGATATCAGGTTTTGACTTGGTATGGTCCGGAACTCGTAGTAAATAATGCTAGGTGAATAGAGACGGTAACATCCTGAACTACTTGTGAACAGAGCGGTTAGAGGATGAATCAAGCACTAGGTGTGATCTGAGCACTTAGAAGATGAACAGCCCGATCCTAGCACCTAGAGGTTAATTGGTGAAGGTTATAATGCATGTTTATAAACAAATCACCTAGTAATTAGGGTATGTGACACATAGAGGTTAGACTCTCGTAGGTACCTTAGTTGTTAATGTAGGGAAACTTTAATAGACATAGTGTAATAGTAAGGTAGTACTACAACAAGGATAATTCACCGCCGAACATAATATAAATAGCTCTGTTATACATCGGTCATGCCAAATATGAAGAAGGGAGGGAGTCCAACCACCATACCTAGCCTCTATATTTCTTGAATTTTTTTAATTTTTTTTTCGGGTAATAGATATTAATAAATATAGGTAATTACATATGAATTAAAGGCAAACGGGCAACAAGCTGCGCCGCTAATCCTTTTTGAATAGCAAAACTAATTCGCGTAAAAATAACATTTTTAGCTCTAGGGGACACAACATTGCTATTCATAACCTTTTGAACTCTTTGCAAAAGACTCGCAGCCTCCGGTGCTAGGAAACCAAAAGTATCAAAAGCGAATGGTATGAAAGCATGTTGATTGTCAGAACACGCTTTCTCGTGTTTGGCCACTTTAATTAAAGCAGCTTTGAGGGCTGCTTGTCCCACAGTAAAAGTCTCGGCCCTTAAACCAACAAGTGGCGAAACTCCAGTCAAATCCACACATGCATGGTTTCCACCTACCCACCCATACACCATAACATCCGCCGGTCGGAGAGTTGATCGTCCTTCTTGTGGGTCGGTCAAAAAGTTCACAGGCGCCTCTTTTTTTGCAGATATTCCTGCACACCTAAAAACATCAAAAAGGACATCTCGAACAAAGTCGTGCCTGTATTTGAAGCCATGAAGCTCTCTACAATGGACTGCGTGGTCTCCAAAAAACCAAAGCGAATGCAAACTATCACAAACTTAAATAACGCTAGTGAAGCTTCGGCACGATCCCTGTGGATACGAACTCATTCTATACACTAGAGTGTGATGTTGGAGTAAGCCCTAAGAGCCAATCTATTTTTATAGTATTTTCTTTAGGAGTTTGAATATAAATATGGCATTTCTTTATTATGTTTGTAAGGTTGCAAAATAATGAAGTCCCTAGAATAGAAAGTCCGTTTAATAATTAAGTGTGACTTAATCATGAGATAATATTAAACATAAGGACACTATTCTTAAAGTATCCGTAGTCGAGCTTTAAGGTAAAGGGGATAACCTTAAAGCATAAAGACTATTATGAAGATAGACTGATGATCACATCTCATGGATCATGGGATAAGGAGTTATCAAGTCTTGACGTAGGTATAAATATTAGGAGTAATATTTATACTGGATTGACCCGCTATGAGAGTACTACATGCAAAGTTATGCAAAGTGTCATAAGTTACTCTCATGGTGATAATGGTGTAGATCACCCTTCGACCTGAAACCACTTTGTACCCTAGATGGGGAGTGAAGTACTTTGTTGCTGATCTAACGTTATCCGTAACAGGATAATTATAAAGGCAGTTGATGGGTACTTTACGAAGCATGCTGAGGGACAGTAGTGATCTAGATGGAATTTGCCAATCATGCATAACAGGATAAATGTCACGGGCCCAATATTGAACTGGACAAGGATGACACTGTGTATGCCTTGTGTTCAATATAGACATAAGGGCAAAGGGGTAATTATACACACTGATATTATCACAAGAGGTTATGTTTAGATCACATGTTAATTTCTCGTAACTTGAGTAGCAGTGATGTGTTGCTAGATACCGCTCACTGTTTATTATAATAAATAGTGATTTATTATAATTGTCAACGTTACGAAAACCTACAGGGTCACACACATAAGAACAATCTAGTGAGATTGGAACACCGTAAGGTACGGTGCACCTTGGAGAAATAAGGAAATATGATAAGGGTATTATGGTAATTAAAATGAGCATTACATCATATGGTATGATGTAGCAAGAAGGGGGTGCAAATATGTACTAGACATATTTACATGAGAATGGCACTCACTATAGCCCATTTAGTTAAAAGGGCTTTAGTGTAATTTTGCCATGGCAAGTGGTTCTATAAATAGAACCCTTGTGGTAAGGAGAAACAGTTACACACTTTTGTTACTCATTCTCATGAGCCTTTGTTCTCTCCTCTCTTGAGAAACCCTAATCACCTTTCTAGAGTTTTTGTGAAAAACCCTAATCCTTATTTTGTGTCTCCTTTCTCCTAACCCTTCAAACCATTGGAGCTAGCACTCCATTGAAGGTTGTTGTTCGTGTGGACTGGCTAGAGGCGTTATACCTTTAACGCTTGTGATCAAATTCGAGGTTCTTGTTCGTGACCTTGTTCGTGATTCAAAGTGTTCGATAGCCGTTCATGATTTAAAGGGAGTTTTCGAATCAAAAGGTAAAACTCTAAACACAATTCATGGCCATTCGTAAGGATCACAAAAGGAAAATTTTAAAATTCCGCTGCTTTTCTATTACTATTTTCCTTCATGTGAATTATTACTCGACGGCAGACTGGTGCACTTGCTAGACCCTAGTCAAGCTCTAAGATGTAGAGAAGAGAAAATGTTGAGTTTTAATAATTTCGTTGAAGATGCAAAGTTTGTTGATCTACCTTTAGTTGGTCATCGTTTTACATGGTCGAGATTAGATAAATCGTCAATGAGAAGGTTGGATCGATTTTTGTTATGAAAATTATTTTCACCATTGTGCGAGTTCCTCGCGCGCCCTATGAAATGATCATTTTACCCTTTTGTTACTTAGTTAGATCATAGTTGACGTTCGATAGATGTTTATCTGATCACTGTCTAATTGTGCTATGCAGAGATTGTTGGAACAAAGTGGGTCTGATATGAACCTCTAAGATTTTAAGTGGTTTTGATGATAACAAAGTATTAAAATTGCAATTGGTATTACTAATGATTATTCTAGTGTGCAGAATTACAAGTTAAAATTCATTCAGAAGCACTATGAATAGTAGCAGAGAAGCCAGTCAAAACAAGCTTTGAAAGAGTATCAAAAGCTAGACTCTGATAAAGTTCAGAAGCTGAAGATCTTAAGAAGCTATGACAAGAGCATCAGAAGCAAAAAGAATTTACATCACTCAAGAACTGACAGAATCAGAATCAATGATTGAAAAACTATCTACTTCAAGGCTCTGTCACATCCACAGGAAGGAATATTCGTTGGTACAATGTTAACCTTATCCATATGTGGAGCGTAATTGAGAAACGTACTATTGTACTATTATTACTCAAAATGGATGAGTGATAATTCAAATAGCAAGGTAGTGGAATTGGATATCTTTACCAAAGAAGGTAACTACAGCTATCACAATTGTACGAATAAATTCCAGCTGGCACCTCTCTCTCTGCAACGGTCATCATCTTCCTCCAAGTATAAATAGAAGACTCAAATAGAAGAAATTACTACTGTTCTAACGACCGTTCTATCAACACTGTTCTATTACTACGTTCAAAGACTAAGAAGCATTCTGATACCATAATTTAAATCTGTCATTCTAAGTCTTAGAACAATTTGAGTTGTATTTTGTAAACACCTCTGATAGTATATCAAGTGTTCCTTAACATTCATTCTTATTCTTAAGTTTGTTTGAGAAGTCTCTTGTTAAGTTTAACTTGAGCATTTGAGAAGTCTCTTGTTTAGTGAAACTTGAGCACCTGAGAAGCCTCTTGCAAGTGTGCTTGAGCAATTTGTAATCTTAAGTAGATTATAGTGAAAATCTCTTGTTAGTAACAAGGGGACTGGAGTACTCTCGATTTGTGAGAGGAACCAGGATAAATTTTGTGTCTTTCTCTCTCTCTCTCTCAGCACCCATTTTACTTTGTGTTCATATCCGCTGCGAACTTAGTGTTATTTCGAAAAAGTTTTTAATTCTAAAAACACAATTCAACCCCCCCCCCCTTCTTGTGTTTTTCCACCTTCAATTGGTATCAGGAGCTGGGCTGTTGCCTAACTCTCACCTATCAGTGAAACAGTTAAGATTCAGGGAGGAAAAACATATCTGCTGAGAAGAATCTCAATGAAGTTCCTTTTGACTATGACTCAAACTCTCGACAAAGAAGGTCATCTGATAAAGTTCCTATCTTCAATGGAACTGAGACTAGTTACCCGTTCTGGAAAACAAATATGTACAGCTATATCATGAGTATTGATTGTGATTTATGGGACATGGTAGAAGATGGAGTGAACTTTGAAAATATGGACTTAGAAGGTGTTGTTAGCTCTAAAGACAGAAATGCTTTTACACCTACTCAAAAGCTGGAGTATAAGAAGCACCACAGTGTAAAAGGGATGATGACAAATGTCATCTCTCATGATGAGTACTTGAAAATTGGAGATAAGAGAATGGCTAAGTCTATCTGGGATTCTCTTAAATCCAAGTATGAAGGAAATAAACAAGTTAAGGAGGCTAAGGCCAACTTGTTAGTACATCAGTATGAATTATTTAAAATGAAGGACGGAGAGGACATTGAGACAATGTTCTCTAGGTTTCAAATTCTTGTTTCTGGTCTTCAAGTCTTAGATAAGAGCTATATTGAGGCTGATCATGTAAGGAAAGTACTCAGAAGCTTGCCGCCAAAGTGGAGACCAAAAGTGACAGCGTTTCAGGAATCTAAGGATTTAGATACTGTGTCTCTTGAAAGCTTGGTTAGTTCTCTAAAGAGTCATGAGATGGAACTCATGACTGATGAATCGACTAATAAGCTAAAAGGGATAGCCCTGAGCACCAAGAGTTCCTCTAAGGCTCTGAAGGCAAAGGTTACAGTATCTGATGAAGAAGCTTCTGAAGAAGGTCACGAGATGGACTCTGATGAAGAAGAAGAAATGGTTCTGATGGCTGCAAGAGTATCGCAATGGGCTAAGAGAAGCAAGAAGTATGCTGGTAAGTTTGGAGGTTCTTCCAAGAAGGTTGGTGCTTCTAAGGATAAGAAGGAAGAACAAAACAAATGCTTTAAGTGCAACAAACCAGGACACTTCATTGCTGACTGCCCAGAGAACCTGAGCAAAACATCCAAGAGAACCTCTAACAAAGAAAGATACAAAAGTAAGCTCAAGAAGGGGTTCCTTGCCACTTGGGATGATTTGGATCAGGAATCAGATTCTGATGGGGAAGAAGAAGCAAACCTAGCCTTGATGGCAACCGCTTCTGACCAAGAGAACTCTGAGCACGAAGCTGACTCAGATTCAGAAGAAGAAGATGAGGTACTTGCTAAACTTTCTCGTTCTGAATTAATAGATTCCTTAAAAGATGCCTTAAAACTTTTAACCAAAAAGGCAGGTGAGTGTAAGGTCCTTAAAAAGGCCTATAACAACCTGACCGAAAAGGCAAATGAAATAATTGAACAAAATGAGTCTCTAAAATCAAGAAATGAATTTATGGAAACTCATTATGTTCTTGATGATAAGGTTCCTCCAGAACATGAATTTGCTCTTCAGGAATTCCTTATCAATGGAATGAAAAGAAGTAAAATAGCCTCTTTAATTTATCATGTAAGTAGAAATAGAGGAGAAGGTCTTGGATTCTCACGTTGTAAAGATAATCCATTATCTTCAAAATCCTCTAATATAGATAAATCAAAACCTAAGGTTGTCTTTGTAAAGAGTCAATCAGAAGTTCTAAATGAGTCAGCCTCTAATAGAACATCAAAGCCAGAGGCTCAAAAGTCAAAGACTCTGAAGGATATAACCTCAGAACCTAAGATTTTTAAGCCTCAAGCTAATGTTAAATCTAAAGAAGCTCTGACACATTCAAGAACAAAGCTCAAGAGCTATACTAAACCCAAAAACTTTTCAACAAGGGTGGTTAACTCTAGAAGCTCTGATAGGTCTTTCAAACAAAGACCGCCTGGACCTGTAAAGACTAACACAAAAGGACCCATAAAGATATGGGTACCAAAATCTCAAATAATATTTGCTTCAGGTTTGCACACCAAGAAGGCCAAAGCAGCAATGCTGGTACCTGGACAGTGGCTGCTCACGACATATGACGGGAGAAAGGCGTATGTTCCAAACCCTGACTCTGAAAGAGGGAGGTACTGTGGGATTTGGAGGCAATCAAAAAGGGAAGATCACTGGTACTGGTACAGTTGGTAATTCTTCTCTTTCAATTAATAATGTCTGGTTAATTGATGGCCTTAAACACAATCTACTTAGCATTAGTCAATTTTGTGATAGTGGATTTATTGTTAAATTTGATAAAGAAGCATGTACTGTAATCAGAGATTCTGACAAGTCCATAGTGTTCAGAGGTCTAAGGAAAGGCAATGTTTATAAAATCAATCTGTCAGAACTCACAGAGCAAAAGATAGTGTGTCTTTTATCTGTTAATGATGAGAAATGGGTCTGGCACCAACGTTTAGGACATGCTAACTGGAGATTAATCTCTAAGCTTAGCAAACTAAACCTGGTTAAAGGCTTACCAAATCTCAACTATCATTCAGATGCTCTGTGTGGTCCTTGTCAGATTGGTAAGATTTCAAAAACATCTTTTAAACCTAAAAATGTTGTCTCCACCTCAAGACCTTTAGAACTGCTTCACATTGATTTGTTTGGTTCAGTAAGTACTGCCTCAATCAATGGGAAGAAATATGGATTAGTCATTGTTGATGATTACAGTAGATGGACTTGGGTAAAGTTTCTAAGAGTGAAAGATGATGCATATGATGTGTTCAGCATCTTCTGCACTCAAGTGCAAAATGAGAAAGGTCTCAAAATCTTAAAGGTAAGAAGTGACCATGGTGGTGAGTTTGAAAACGAACCATTTGCAACTTTTTGTGAAGATCATGGCATTGTCCATGAGTTCTCTGCTCCTAGAACACCACAACAAAATGGTGTGGTAGAGAGAAAGAACAGGTCTTTACAAGAGATGGCAAGAACCATGATGCATGAGACTAAACTTGCTAAGCACTTCTGGGCAGAAGCTGTAAACACAGCTTGTTATATTCAAAACAGAATCTATATTAGACCTCTATTGAATATAACAACATATGAACTTTTCAAAGGAAGAAAGCCCAATATTTCTTATTTTCATCAGTTTGGATGTACCTGTTACATTCTAAACAACAAGGCCTACAAAAGAAAATTTGATGCCAAAGCTTGTAAGGGAATCTTTATAGGTTACTTTGAACGCTCAAAGGCATACAGAGTGTATAATTCTGAAACTAACACAGTGGAAGAATCTATACATGTTAGATTTGATGATAAAGAGCCTGACAGTAAAATGTCAGAGCAAGATGATAGTTATGCAGGTGTTCCATACCAATACATCAATACAGAACCTGAAAAAGCATCAGAAGCTGTTGAAGCTTCAGAAGCTGTATTGGAAGAAGATGCTGAAGAAGCATCTCAATTAGAAGCATCACAAGAACATGATGACACTTCAGAAGAAGACACTCAACCAAGTGCTGATGTTGATGAAGCTCCAAGAAGGAAGTTCATATATAGATCATCACATCCAGAAGATCTAATTCTTGGAAACAAAGAAAGTCCAAGAAAGACAAGATCAGATTATCAACAACTTGATTCACTTCTGGGACTAATCTCAATGATAGAACCAAAGAATGTTGATGAAGCACTTACTGACGATGGATGGATTGTAGCTATGCAAGATGAGCTCAATCAGTTTCAAAGAAATGATGTATGGGATTTAGTGCCAAGACCAGCACATAAGAACATCATTGGAACTAAGTGGGTATTTAGAAACAAGATGAATGAACAAGGTGAAGTGGTAAGAAATAAAGCTAGACTGGTAGCACAAGGCTACAGTCAGCAAGAAGGTATAGACTTCACTGAAACATTTGCTCCAGTAGCAAGACTGGAAGCAATCAGGTTACTCCTTTCATATGCTGTTAACAATGGAATCACATTGTATCAAATGGATGTTAAGAGCGCCTTTCTTAATGGTGTTATTTCTGAAGAAGTATATGTCAAACAACCCCCAGGTTTTGAGGATTTGAAAAATCCTGATTATGTTTATAAACTTAAGAAATCACTCTATGGTCTCAAACAAGCTCCAAGAGCTTGGTATGAAAGACTGAGTAATTTCCTTTTAGAAAATGGTTTTCAAAAAGGTCAAATTGACAATACATTATTCAGAAAGACATCTAAGAAAGATATCTTAATCATTCAAATATATGTTGATGATATTATTTTTGGTTCTACTAATGCTTCTTTGTGCAAGAGTTTTTCAAAGCTGATGCAGGATGAATTCGAGATGAGTATGATGGGTGAATTGAAGTTCTTCCTTGGAATCCAAATTAATCAAGGAAAATATGGCACTTACATTCATCAAAGCAAGTATACAAAAGAGCTTCTGAAGAAGTTCAACCTTGTTGACTGCAAGATAATGTCTACACCCATACATCCTACCAGCAGCCTAAGCAAGGAAGAGATTGGAAGCAAAGTAGATCAAAAGCTGTATCGAGGTATGATTGGTTCTTTACTCTACCTTACAGCATCTAGACCTGATATTTTATATAGTGTATGCTTGTGTGCTAGATTCCAGTCAGATCCTAGAGAACCTCACTTAACTGCTGTTAAGAGGATCTTTAGATATCTGAAAGGAACTACTAATCTAGGACTTCTTTATAAAAAATCCCTAGATAGTAAGCTAGTTGGATTCTGTGATGCTGACTATGCTGGTGATAAGATTGAGAGGAAATCCACTAGTGGAAATTGCCAATTCATTGGTGAGAATCTCATATCTTGGGCTAGCAAGAGACAAACAACTATTGCTTTGTCTACAGCAGAAGCAGAATACATCTCAGCTGCTAAATGCTGCACACAGCTTCTCTGGATGAAATATCAGCTGGAAGACTATAATATAGCTGAAAGTAATATTCCACTATATTGTGATAATACTGCTGCTATTCATTTGTCTAAGAACCCTATTCTACACTCAAGAGCTAAACATATTGAAATAAAACATCATTTTATAAGAGATCATGTTCAAAAAGGAACAATAGATATTCAATTCATTGATACTGAACATCAATGGGCTGATATATTTACTAAGCCTTTAGCTATTGAAAGATTTGATTTTATCAAAAAGAATTTGAACATGCACTATATCTCTGAAGAAAATTAGCTCTGAGAAGTAGAATAGAATTAGCATCTGAAGCTCTATCAGAACCTCTTATAATTAAGAGTATCCCTTGGGAAGCTCTGAATAATTTAGGCTCTGAAGAGTAACAGGTTCTGATGAGGTGTCAGATACAAATGAGTGAGGCTCTGAACCTTTTGGAAATGAAACGTTTAGTACGAGTAAGTGTACAACAGTTGTCTGTACACGCGTCAGCTATGATTAAACTTTTTCAACACGTGTCTAGATCCTGACGGGCAGAGAACAGTTAATGATGATTATGGCAGTTAAACATATTATTTAATTTTTTAAAACTGCTCGCGCTCCCTCCCAATGTTTATTTTCTCTGTGTATGTGTGCTAGTTACTATTTATAAGTCACTTCACTCACATTGCACAATTTTTTACACACAATCACTACCTACACAACCCTAGACCTTACAGAAAGTTTCATTCTTCATCTTCTCTCTTTTCTAAAACAATGGCTGCTCAATCATCCAACGTAATCATTCAAGAACCCTATAATCCTACCTTACCACCCGTTATTGATCTCAATTCTGAGGATAATCTAGTCTACGAACATCATCAAACCGACGTTGGACCAGATTCTTATGATTTCTTCACTGAGAAGTTCGTGGATTTTGAAAGTTTGAAAGCGAATGGGATTGACATTCAATACTTGTTCTACAACCAACAATGGCAGAATTATTTTGAAATGTTAAATGGCTTTGTGTATTTCGACATAGTGAAGTATTTCTGGCAAAAGGCTAAAGTGTATGATAGAGCAAGTTATGATAAAGAATACAAGGATATGGTTGAAAAAAACAAGGAATTACGAGGGAAAACAAGAAAGGAACTTGGTCTTAAACCTTACAGAGGAAGAGAAATTAGGTCGAATATTTTGGGAATCAATGTTGTGATAACTCAGGCACACATTGCTAAGATTCTGGGTTTAGACAACAAAGGAGAAGATATAGAAGTGTATGATAAGAAAAGCAAGTATTTGGATTCAATTCATCAGGATCTCTTTAAATCTGGATGCACACAAAGGGATTTTGGAAAAATAATGCACATGAAGCACACATTTGAATTTGCTTTCAGAATGTGTTTGTCTACCATCTTCACCAGAAAAGGTGGATTGGATACCATCTCCATTCCACACAAACATCTCATCTGGTTCTTATACAAGAGGGTGAAAGTTAATCTGGCTAAGATTCTTTTTGATCACATGTGCTTTACCATTCACGAGGGTAGAACTAAAATACCATCAGTCATTCATCACCCAAGGTTAATTTCAGAACTGATAAGGCAAACCAAACTCACAGATATTCTGAGTGCCAAAGAAAAACTTAGAGTTTTCCAAACTGCTAAGTATGATGCATCAGTTCTGGTCAACATGAAGAGAAAAACCAAGGAAGAAATCATTCAAGTGAAAACACCTCTACAGCAAGTATACGAAAAGTACTTCTGGTGTGATGGGTTTCCCACCATATCAGAACATGATAATGATGAGGTCATTGAGAACTTCCTTGAGGCAGTAAGAAGAGATACTGGGGTTAGTGTGCCCAGGAAAATGGTTGTAAGTGTTCCTAATTGGGATATCTTCAAGGGACCAAGAGATATTACAAGGAACAGAAGAAAGCCAAGAACTACTGAGCAAGAAATGATTGATGAAGGCTCTGATGATCAAGGGCATGCTAGTGCTGATGAGATTGAGGAAGGTGCTGGAAATATGATGACTGAAGCTGTTCAGAAGGAAAAACGGACAAAGAAAAGGCATGATAGGCCTTCAGCTTCTGAGGAAGATCAGAACCCTGCTAAACTTGCAAAGAGATTAAAGACCAGAGCTTCTAAACCAAAAGGTAAGATCTCTGAATCTAATACTTCTAGCATTCCTGTAGCTCAGGATATTGGTTCTGAACCCCAACCCTCCATTGCTAACCCTTCTACTTCTCAACCTCCATCATCTACCAATCAACCTCAACCCATAGACTTCACTATACCTATTAGTGTAGTCTTGCCTGATCATGGAAACATATCATCTTCATCATCTGATACTAGCACTGACTCTGATGAGTTTATTGCTAAGCTTACTAAAGAAGCACAACAGAAACAAAAGACACATGAACCATTAAAGAAAACAAATCTCAAAAAGACCACCAAGAGACCCATCAAAAAGCCAATCCAACTGTCTTCTGATGAGGAACAAAACACTGTCGTTAACACCTCCATTCCTGAACAACCAACCACTACTGAATCTGTTCTTGAACATCTCCAACAACATCTATCTGGAGATGCCTTTACACATTCCAATCCCAACTCACCTCGTTTTCATATTGTCAAACCCACTACTGATCAAACCATCCAAGAACCACCTGTTGTTCAATCCATTCAAACACCCCCTCCTTCACTTGATCACATCTCACAAGTGAATCCACCTACATTCACACCTGTTCAGGATGAGTCAATTGCTCATTCTGAAGAACAACAAAAATCACCTCCTCCATCACCTATCAATGTCATTGAAAGTGAACAATCTCCATTACCTCCACCAGAAATATACTCCACTGAATCATCTCCTTCACATTCTCCACCACCTGTCTATTGTCCACTCAACAAACCTCTAGTTCTAGAAGAGGTTCTTGAGATCTTCAAAAACATCACTGAGGCTGAACATCAAATGTTCAAGGATTCCATCAATCTTGATGATGATATCATACCTCCAAATCTCAGTAAAATAAAAATCATAAACCTCAAACGTAAACAACCTGAACCAAGCATTCCTTTTGACCCATCCTTACCCTTTTTCAATTCTGACTCTGAACCAAATCTTGAGCTGCTACATAATGCTATAGGTATTAGACTTAAGAGGTTCAAACAAAGAGAGGAAGAAGCTCTTATCTTCCCTTCTGATATAGATGCTGATGTCAGGGAATTAGAGTACTTATTTGGTAAATCTTTAAGGATTCTCAGTACTCATCTGAAGGATAAGATTAAGGGTAGAGGAGCAAACACTGTACGGGAACTGTTTGAGATTGTTGAGAAGCTAAACGCTCCAAGGCTCACATCTTACAACCATGTTAAGGAGCAGGCTAGGATAGCTGCTGAAGAAGAAGAGAAGAGGCAAGCTGAAATTGAGCACAAAAGGCTAGCTGAACAAGAAGCATTGAAATTATTGGTAGATAGGGCTGTGCATATTGCTACTTTTGAAACCAATAAGATCAATGAGAATCAAGCTGCTGAACAAGATGTTGCCATGCTTGATCAGAATCTGATAAGAGAAGATACGGATATCAATGAAGATTCTGACAAGGGTAAGAAGCCCATTTTTGTTCCAACTCCTTCTCACTCTCCTATGAAGATTGACATAGCCTCAACCTCATCTGCAATACCTCCTGCGGTTCAAGATGTTTTGGATAATCTCAGAACTGACATGGCTAATGAAATTGATGAGCTAAGAGTGGATATGCGTAATGATGTGAATTCTGCTGTGGAAACAGTTCACAAAAGGATGGATGACATGATGTTAACCCTTCTGAAAGCCATAGCTGATGTTAAGAAACCTTAGTCTTTGTTTGTGCACTTGTTTTGTTATTAATTCTTGTGTAATATTTGGATAATTTGTTGAATTAATATCTATACTATCCATATTTATGTGCTTGTTATTAGCTTATGTGTCTGTTTTACTTTTGGTTTTCAAAATTTAACTTCTCTATATACCATGATATTGTCTGGTACTCTTGAGATTTCTGGCTCTAGTGAGAGATGCTGAAGAGCATCTTAGTTTTTAAACTAATAAGCCTAGGATTTTCAAAACCTAAGAGCCCCTCTCATCAGTACTCCTGTTTACTCATGAAATAGCTTCTTAGTATTAAAGCCTGTTTAACAACGGGGCACCGATACCGAATGAGGCGTGTCTGGTAACTGGTTTTCTGACAATAGGAATGAGGTATATATATATATATAAGAAACTTGCTCAAAACAAAGGGAATGTATAGCATCAACTCTTTTATTAATATTATTGAAGAATCTCTATTACATAGAATGATGAGACCCTACTTAGAACTAGGTTTAAATTCAGAAGACTCTGAATCTAGCTTCTTATGTTTTTCCTTAATGTAAGCAAGCAAGTTGGCAGTGGCCTTTTGCACTAGCTCTTCAGTGTCCTTCTGAACAGCAGCCTCGTACTCTTCGTATGGAGTGTCATCATTGTATGTCCCTAAAAATTCTTCCAGATCAGAGCCCAATTCTTCCTCCTCTGACTCTGTCAATATTAGTTCTTGCTTGTTCCTTTCGTAGCGAAGTCTGTTTTCTTCGCAGCGCCAGGGCTCTGCTTCCTTCTTGCTTTTTCCTTTTGAGCCTGAAGCATCCTTGGTAACCTGCTTTTCCATTGTTTGTTTCTTTTGGATATGACTTGATTACTCTGAATGAGTAAAATGAGAGGAATCGTCCCTTTTTATAGTACCTTCAAGATATCTTGTCAGTAGGATAATCAATGCCATTCTTTGAATCCGTTTGGTTGTCACTTCCTTTTTGACTTGACTACCTTGTTTGGCGCTTTGACAACTTGGTTTTCTGTTCCTTTTTGACTGATGCCAAAAGGGGGAGTAAGAGTAGCGTTAAAATTAATGTTGATTCATTCATATACTGCTCAATCTGAAACTGTTATGTTAAATACATTATGAATCAATATTTATCTTTTCTGATTCTTTCTCATTCTGAACGATTATTGAAAGGGGAGAAAACTTAAGAACCTGAAATAAAGTTCATAGACAATGTCAGAAGAGCTTGCAAACCACTTCTGAGCATTATCAGACTCTAAGAAGCAAAGCTTACAAAACTATGCTTCTGAGAGTTAAATATGAAAATTTATTTCAAGTTAATAAATTGACTCTTAAACTGTTTTAATTAATTTTGGATAAGACTTAGGGGGAGCTTACAAACCTACCCTTATGGATTATCAGACTCAGGGGGAGATTGCAAACCTCGAAACCTGAAGTCAACATAATTAAATTAAAACAACAACAATTGAATTTTAATGCTTTAGTTTGTCATCATCAAAAAGGGGGAGATTGTTGGAACAAAGTGGGTCTGATATGAACCTCTAAGATTTTAAGTGGTTTTGATGATAACAAAGTATTAAAATTGCAATTGGTATTACTAATGATTATTCTAGTGTGCAGAATTACAAGTTAAAATTCATTCAGAAGCACTATGAATAGTAGCAGAGAAGCCAGTCAAAACAAGCTTTGAAAGAGTATCAAAAGCTAGACTCTGATAAAGTTCAGAAGCTGAAGATCTTAAGAAGCTATGACAAGAGCATCAGAAGCAAAAAGAATTTACATCACTCAAGAACTGACAGAATCAGAATCAATGATTGAAAAACTATCTACTTCAAGGCTCTGTCACATCCACAGGAAGGAATATTCGTTGGTACAACGTTAACCTTATCCATATGTGGAGCGTAATTGAGAAACGTACTATTGTACTATTATTACTCAAAATGGATGAGTGATAATTCAAATAGCAAGGTAGTGGAATTGGATATCTTTACCAAAGAAGGTAACTACAGCTATCACAATTGTACGAATAAATTCCAGCTGGCACCTCTCTCTCTGCAACGGTCATCATCTTCCTCCAAGTATAAATAGAAGACTCAAATAGAAGAAATTACTACTGTTCTAACGACCGTTCTATCAACACTGTTCTATTACTACGTTCAAAGACTAAGAAGCATTCTGACACCATAATTTAAATCTGTCATTCTAAGTCTTAGAACAATTTGAGTTGTATTTTGTAAACACCTCTGATAGTATATCAAGTGTTCCTTAACATTCATTCTTATTCTTAAGTTTGTTTGAGAAGTCTCTTGTTAAGTTTAACTTGAGCATTTGAGAAGTCTCTTGTTTAGTGAAACTTGAGCACCTGAGAAGCCTCTTGCAAGTGTGCTTGAGCAATTTGTAATCTTAAGTAGATTATAGTGAAAATCTCTTGTTAGTAACAAGGGGACTGGAGTACTCTCGATTTGTGAGAGGAACCAGGATAAATTTTGTGTCTTTCTCTCTCTCTCTCTCAGCACCCATTTTACTTTGTGTTCATATCCGCTGCGAACTTAGTGTTATTTTGAAAAAGTTTTTAATTCTAAAAACACAATTCAACCCCCCCCCTTCTTGTGTTTTTCCACCTTCAGAGATGATGTTAATCGGCAGCCTAAACCAATCAGGATGCTCAAATGTTTGTCTGACTTCTTTTTTTTTGGTAAACCAAAGGTATCCTCCGCGCACAACTGCAGAGACCAACATCCGGCCTGAGTAGTACACAAAACCGTTCTACGAGTGAACCGGAAAAAAACGTGTAAACCGGACCAGAACCGGAAAAAACCGGCCGATCTAGCCGGTTCATCGATCTGAACTTTTTTTTTTCTCTTTTCAAATTGGCCTATGCGACGTCGTTCAGTTTTGAAAAACACAGAAACCCCTTGTTCAATGTTGCTTCACTGACAAGAGCAAAAGATGTGGAAAGATGTGGAAGAAATCAAAGGATTTGCCATTTAATTCTTATGTGTTCATTCATTGGAAGAATTAGAATACTATTTACAAAGATGAGTGAGGAAAGTAACAAAAGAAATAGATAAGAGAGGAAGATGAAGCAAAGTAGATGGAGGGACGGCGCATGAACATTGCAGAGAGATGAGACACAAATTGCATTAGGTCAAGAAGGCTATATATTTTGAAATGATATTTGGGCCTCTAATAGTGCTAATTAATAACTGACCCACTACTCTTGCTTTTAAGTCTTTGTTTATTTGTTTTTTTTTTTGGTTTGTTAGTAAAGTAGTAAGTCTTGTTTAATTATCAATGTACCAAAAATAAACTAAATAAATTCATATGTAATTATAAATAAAAATAATTATTGTATCATTTTAATAAAAAGTATGAGAAATTGTTGTATAGATTTAATTTTTAATAGTATAAAATATGAATATATATTATTTTTTGTGTAATATTTATTTAAGTAAATATAAAAATATATATTTAATTAAAAACGGTCCGACCCCGATCCGACCGCGGTCCGACCATTGAACCGTGAACCGATAAGCTCACAGGTTCGATGACCGGTCTGGTTCTGACAACCTTGTTAAATACAGATTAGTATTATATACATTGAAACAAAATTGCACCACTAGTACTCAAACTATTCAAAAGACTAATATGTCATGTTAAGCACAATATTTCCATAACCAGCATCATGAATCTTTGATGGTACTTGCTGCTTGTTTTCTTTTAAATATTCCCCACAAGTAATACTTTGATTGAAATCCTACAAAAGTGAGTACCTCAAAAATTTAGACACAATTAACCATCAATAAGTTTTATCTAAATTTAATACAAGTAACCCTTTGGACCCGTTTGGATTAAATTATTAGTCATAAGTTTTGTGAGACTGGTTGAGAGAACTTACGAGTCGAAAACAGGCTATAACAATTTTCATAAAAAGTCCTCAATTTATTTTCATAAGTTCCCTAGCTTATGAAAATGGCTCGTAGCATATATAAAAACAATTTAAGTTCCCTAGTTTATTTTCATAATTTAACTTATTTAATTCATGATCATATGTCATAAAATAAAAAATGTAATGTAACTTACTCTTATATTGGCTTGGGAGCATTGTAGAAGGAAAAATTAACAGCTCAACTTTTTCAACCCTAGCTCTTATAGCAAGGTCATTGGAAATCATTTCATCAACTAGCTGATCATAATATCTCTCAAACCTGTAAAAAGGAATTAACATTTATTTCAAAACTAGTAAACAAAGTATTGTTTTAATAAACACAATATTAAAATATGAGCATGGAGTAATCATATCAGAGCTATCTGATTTCGGATGTCGGTATAAATCTAGTTCACACTAACCGTGTATATCCTTTAAATCGATAAAAACAATACTCCCTCCGTCCCAATTTAAATGACACAGTTGACCGTTTTACGTATGTCGATGCATAACTTTGATGATTAATACTTTTTATTGTATAATAGTAAAAATTATAAAAATTTGATATTTTGAAAATACTCATCGAGGCGAATCTAACAACATCTTATATGCTAATATTTATTTTTGTTTATTAGTAGAAAAATAAGGTCAAAGCAATATGTGTGAATAGTGCAAAACAGTCAACTGTGTCATTTAAATTGGGACGGAGGGAGTAATTGTTTTTGATGTCTTAATAAAAGTAACATTTCGGAAAATAATATTATAGGTTGGACTGCTCTGCTAGGGTTTGCAGAAAATTTTAGCGCCGCACAAACACCTTCTTCTCCGTTTGGGATCCCGCCGCACATCCACCTTCAACTGTAACAACTCAGCGCTGCACCACTGCTCTTTCTCCACCCTCGTCTCACCCACAGTCCGTCTCGCTCCTTCATCCCTCCCTTTTTCCAATTCGTCACGATGTAGCATCAATGATTGGTGGTGCGATCGACCTTCAATGGTCGCGACATCACCTCCCCGACCCCTTCTGTGTAGTTAAACGGGGTGGCCATGCATCGCCGCCTCGTCGGTTTTGGTGAAGACATCTTAAGCGGCGGCATTAGCGGTTGGCGCTTTGGTTACCTTTGACGAACCAAGTTCCGATTGATTCTGTCTAGGCCGCCACTGTTCAGTGGTGGTTGTTTCATGTTTCAGGTGCAGAACAAGTGAAAGGTCACGAGTTTCCTTTTACTGATGTTGCTGCTGTTTGATTTTGCAACACCATGGGTTCTGTTAATTTCTAGTTTTTATTGCCATTAATTCTAAAACAGTTTGGTGGTTCATCCATGTGTGCAATTTTGTTGGAAACCATTCACGCTCCGGATTCATCAGTTTCTGCCTCAACCTGATAATGTTCAAAAGAGCTAGGTGCGTGGATACGCCGTGTTGGCGGTAGTGTCGTTCGTCGCACTAGGGTAGTGATGGTTATTTTTGTGATGCTCTGGATTCATCAATTTATGCCTTAATCTGATAATGTTTGAAAGAGCTAGGTGTGTGGACACGCCGTGTTGGCGGTAGTGTCATTCGCCGCACTTAGAGATTGATGGTTATTTTGGTGATTCTTTGTGGTACCCAGTTCCGTTGATTGATCATCCCTCGATCTGGCTTTCGTATGGTTCTGGGTTGCTTTGGTTGTTCAACAAGATATGTTTCATCATAGGATGATTTCACAATATCCGTATCATTAATTGATTTCGGACTGCATGCTTGAAAAAGCATCATTACTTGCTGGATGACACAGGGAGTAGAGTGGGCACGTGGATTGTTTCCGTGCTGACGGTCGATCCATTCGCCTCGATTATCTAGGACTTTTATTTTGTCTTTTAGGATTAAATAAGAGTTGGTATTTCTTTTTGTTCTACACGCTTGTGAGGACGCACACTGGGTTAGGTCTATATCCCCCCAGTTCTTGTATATATATTTTTCTTTTTTTATTAATAATAATATGAGCTATAGATGGAGGAAGGGGAAGGATAGGGATATCAATTAAGTTGGAATGTCTGTCTCTACCTTGATATCTAGATGCTTTTAATTCATAAAAAAAAGTAACATTTCTATAAACAAGAAATAAAGGCCAATGCTCTGATAATTTGTTCCAAATTTCGTGAAACTCGCAGGCCACACAGCTGATCTTTGAAGCAAGTTTGCATTAAGCATGTAAGACCCAAGATTTTACTGTACAGTTTTTCTAAGGAACTCTAGTAATGGCTACGAGTTTTAGGGTTTTTGGGGAGGCGGTTTTGTGAATATCGTCACATTAATGAGATTTTTGCTGAAACGGAGCCTGTTTTGTGCTCGTGCGCTGGAAAGGCACAGACTTTCGGGTCGTGATACTCTTTTAAGTATGAGGAGATTTCTGTGGTCTTAGAATAACGAGTTTTGGATTATTCTTGTTTTTGGAAAAACGAGTAAGATTTTACCCGCGGATGGAAAATCTTACTGCGTCTGTTTTGAGTGAGGTTTCGGATGGGAGTTTTATATATCTGCGCGAGTTAGGATATGTCCTGAGATTAATTTTCTAAGGTATGGAAGAAAATTACAGTCGCGGAAAAAGATTCGGCGATAAGTTTTGGAATGGAAAAACGATAGACGTTCTTTCTGTAGGTTTTCTGTTTTTGTGTTTTACGTTCGTCGCGACGCGCGAGAACTGAGCGTGCGTTTCGTTTTATGAGGTTATGGGAAATATCTTGGGAAGATAGACTCGGATTGATCCAAGGGCTAGGATTGTGTCTTGAAGCTTTATCCTATTTGATCCAAAGGCTATTATGGATCAAGACTAAGTCTTAAGGGAGACTTTTAGTCACTTGTTGTCATAAGATAAATCACAAAACTTCTTCACTCTTCTTCTCTTTAGCCGTGGCTTCTTTTCCACCTTCCCAACTTGTGAAGTTTTGCATTCCTTCACCATATCACTTGATTAGAAGCTTGGTTGAAAGCTTGGAGTTGTGAGATTCTTCTTCCTAAGGTAACTAGAACTTCTTTCATCCCTTAGTTGGCTAAACTCTTAGAGATTCATGAGATTTTATGATTATGTTCTTGGGAGAAATTTCATAAGAATTGGTTTTGAATGGTTTTTGTTTCATGAAAGTTGTCCATGAGGGTGTAGTAAGCTTGTGTAGGCTTTGTTATTTTTGTTTTCCATGAGTTTGTGAGAATCTCATGAGAAAAGTTAGGGTTTTGGTTTGGTTATGTATTGATCAATTACATGAGGTTATGTTGTAAGGTTTTGAAAAGAAAAGTTGTCTTTGAACCTTTGGGCGGAAGGGAAATGCGTTGTATGGTTTTGTTTTGGAAAATCCGATGAAAAATATTTTGAGGTTTAAGAAAATATTTCCTAAGTGTTTTGGGTAGTGTTTTGGGGTCAAAATGGTTTAAAACTATTGTGACATGTGGTGTCGCTTTGTACTTTGAAAACATGTTTGAAAATGATTACCGGACGGTTAAGGCCCGTAATAAAACTTGTGCTTGGATTTGGTTTTGATTTTGGAAATGAAAATCAAATAACTTGCACTCGAAGCAACCAACAAGCTTTCGGAAAATGTGTTGCTTGCTTATGAAAATGGTTTGTTTTTATACCTTGAAAAGATGTTGGGAACTAATAGAATCAAACTAGGCTTGGGGTGGAAAAAGGTGGTGTGAGTTGCTGTCTTTTGCTGTCATGACAGTGAAACTCGCTGGGCGAGTGGTTACTCGCCAGGGCGAGTGTCACAGGTCTTGACAACTCGCCAGGGCGAGCTCCAGAGCGAGTAAGACCAGTACTCTCTGCCTTCACTCGCCACCAACTCGCCAGGGCGAGCTCTGGGAGTTGAGATTTTGGATTCTGATTTCAAAACTTGGGTTTTAACATTCTAATCCCTTTTTATTAATTTATGGAAGTGGTTGGGATTGGAAACGAGTTTTCCGGGTATTCGGAAAGTGTGTAGCTTGTAACGCAAGAAAACGGCCATTTTGCATTTCAAATTATTTAAGACTTTGGCCAACAGTTTTGGGTCCTAAAAATAGTACAAATAACTCATGGGGGTTGATCAATACGATAGATTTTGGTATGGTATCCGAAAGAGAGATTTTCCTTAGAAACCTTTAGGTTTTTGGGGTTTTGGTGTAGTTTCAATACTATTGGTTAGAGAACAATGTATTGATTGTTACGCTGCTTGTTTTAGGAAGCGCGTTGTGTTGTTTGAGCGTGTGTTGTTGACGGAAGCTTGCCGAGGTAAGGGCTCCACTTTATTTCTGTCTTTTCACTGAGTTATAACATGTTTGTTGGTTATTTTCGGTGATGTGTGTTTGTGTGTTTGGCATGTATGTGTTATGTATTCTCGTGATGAGAAAGTGTTTACAATACGTGCGTTGTTTTACATATGATTGGAGATGTATGTATGAACATGTGGGTAAATACATATGATTGGAAATGTATGTATGTTTGTTGTGGTTTGTTACATATGATTGGATATGTATGTATGTTGTTATGATTGGTCTACATATGCTAGGGAGGTATGTAGTTGTTGCATTAGTATACATGGGGAATCGTATGCTCATGCATTGTTAGTGCGTAGTTGCGGGAGTGGACTACGAGGTGTGGTTGCAGGAGTGGACCCACCTGATTCTTATAGGGTTTTATTGAGTTCAACACATGGTTGCGGGAGTGGACCATGGGGTGTGATTGCGGGAGTGGATCCACCTAAATCTTGTGTGATTTAGTTGAGTTCGATACATGGTTGCGGGAGTGGACCATGGGGTGTGATCGCGGGAGTGGATCCACCTTAACCTTGTGATTTCGTTGGTGTTTTAGTAGGGGTTGGACCTACAGTTCTGGAGCTCATGCATTGTGGTAGCTAGGGTTAGTACCACGCATTGTAGAGGTTGCATTATAGGCTATGTGTGCATTGCTTATATGAACCCGTTGGTGGGAATTGCTTTGTTGGTTAAGAGCTTTCTCTTGTGTTTTGTGGAATTATTGTTATGTGTACAATCTTTCGCACCGGTTATATATATACATACTATATATTTTGTGGTGACCCTTTCTTTCATTTGCGGGCTCATCCCACCCAGATGATGGGTTAGGTCGTGACGACGACGGTGGCAGTTCTAGGCTATAGTAAGCATTTGGTGAAGCTTAGTATAGATAGACTATGCGCCGGTGTGTTTTGTGCACCGTGCTTTTGGGTTAGCATAGAGTTATCTAACTTGTTTTGAATACTTAGACTGGGATTGTAATTATTCATGAATACACTTTGCTTGTCGGAGCACCTTTTGGTAATGAGTTCTTTTGTATATTTGAATGCCGGCTCATTGGAAAATATTCTATGCGCACTCTGAGTGTTAGTTGAAAAAGAAAAAAAAAATATATGCTCTTTTCTGACCGTTGAAAAACGGGTTGTTACAATTGGTATCAGAGCACGGCTTTAAATCTTCAAAGGGAAAGTGTATACTTGAGTCGTTAGTCCAGAGTCGGTTAGAACGTAACTAGTGTTGAGTTAGTTCTAGTGTTTGTTCTGTGTTGGGTTTTGTTTATAAGTCGTGTTGTTTGGAATTGACTAGTTTTGCTAACCTTAGTGGTGCACAGAGAGTGCTGTGTTTCTTTTTGGAGGGTAGCTAGTCACTGCTTCGCGTGAACCTAGTGGTTTAGGCTACGTCGCGGAGGCAAAAGAAGGGATTTTGGAAAATTATTTGTGTGAACCTTTGGACTTTTGAGGAACTAGAGGTTGTGAACCTCTGTTGTGAGGTTAAATTTTGAGTGGTGAACTCGTTGAGAGTTGCGGTTGGTGCACGGTTGTGCCAGTGTGTTGGTGAGAGTATCTGTGCAACTTCACCCGGTGTTAGCATCTGTGTGGCTGCACCTAATCCTGAGGGGTTTTGTTGTGTTGGTGATGGTAATAATTAGTTGAGTTGTTACTCTTACCTTTAGTTTCGAGGACGAAACTTCTTTTTGGAGGGTAGTATTGTAAGACCCAAGATTTTACTGTACAGTTTTTCTAAGGAACTCTAGTAATGGCTACGAGTTTTAGGGTTTTTGGGGAGGCGGTTTTGTGAATATCGTCACATTAATGAGATTTTTGCTGAAACGGAGCCTGTTTTGTGCTCGTGCGCTGGAAAGGCACAGACTTTCGGGTCGTGATACTCTTTTAAGTATGAGGAGATTTCTGTGGTCTTAGAATAACGAGTTTTGGATTATTCTTGTTTTTGGAAAAACGAGTAAGATTTTACCCGCGGATGGAAAATCTTACTGCGTCTGTTTTGAGTGAGGTTTCGGATGGGAGTTTTATATATCTGCGCGAGTTAGGATATGTCCTGAGATTAATTTTCTAAGGTATGGAAGAAAATTACAGTCGCGGAAAAAGATTCGGCGATAAGTTTTGGAATGGAAAAACGATAGACGTTCTTTCTGTAGGTTTTCTGTTTTTGTGTTTTACGTTCGTCGCGACGCGCGAGAACTGAGCGTGCGTTTCGTTTTATGAGGTTATGGGAAATATCTTGGGAAGATAGACTCGGATTGATCCAAGGGCTAGGATTGTGTCTTGAAGCTTTATCCTATTTGATCCAAAGGCTATTATGGATCAAGACTAAGTCTTAAGGGAGACTTTTAGTCACTTGTTGTCATAAGATAAATCACAAAACTTCTTCACTCTTCTTCTCTTTAGCCGTGGCTTCTTTTCCACCTTCCCAACTTGTGAAGTTTTGCATTCCTTCACCATATCACTTGATTAGAAGCTTGGTTGAAAGCTTGGAGTTGTGAGATTCTTCTTCCTAAGGTAACTAGAACTTCTTTCATCCCTTAGTTGGCTAAACTCTTAGAGATTCATGAGATTTTATGATTATGTTCTTGGGAGAAATTTCATAAGAATTGGTTTTGAATGGTTTTTGTTTCATGAAAGTTGTTCATGAGGGTGTAGTAAGCTTGTGTAGGCTTTGTTATTTTTGTTTTCCATGAGTTTGTGAGAATCTCATGAGAAAAGTTAGGGTTTTGGTTTGGTTATGTATTGATCAATTACATGAGGTTATGTTGTAAGGTTTTGAAAAGAAAAGTTGTCTTTGAACCTTTGGGCGGAAGGGAAATGCGTTGTATGGTTTTGTTTTGGAAAATCCGATGAAAAATATTTTGAGGTTTAAGAAAATATTTCCTAAGTGTTTTGGGTAGTGTTTTGGGGTCAAAATGGTTTAAAACTATTGTGACATGTGGTGTCGCTTTGTACTTTGAAAACATGTTTGAAAATGATTACCGGACGGTTAAGGCCCGTAATAAAACTTGTGCTTGGATTTGGTTTTGATTTTGGAAATGAAAATCAAATAACTTGCACTCGAAGCAACCAACAAGCTTTCGGAAAATGTGTTGCTTGCTTATGAAAATGGTTTGTTTTTATACCTTGAAAAGATGTTGGGAACTAATAGAATCAAACTAGGCTTGGGGTGGAAAAAGGTGGTGTGAGTTGCTGTCTTTTGCTGTCATGACAGTGAAACTCGCTGGGCGAGTGGTTACTCGCCAGGGCGAGTGTCACAGGTCTTGACAACTCGCCAGGGCGAGCTCCAGAGCGAGTAAGACCAGTACTCTCTGCCTTCACTCGCCACCAACTCGCCAGGGCGAGCTCTGGGAGTTGAGATTTTGGATTCTGATTTCAAAACTTGGGTTTTAACATTCTAATCCCTTTTTATTAATTTATGGAAGTGGTTGGGATTGGAAACGAGTTTTCCGGGTATTCGGAAAGTGTGTAGCTTGTAACGCAAGAAAACGGCCATTTTGCATTTCAAATTATTTAAGACTTTGGCCAACAGTTTTGGGTCCTAAAAATAGTACAAATAACTCATGGGGGTTGATCAATACGATAGATTTTGGTATGGTATCCGAAAGAGAGATTTTCCTTAGAAACCTTTAGGTTTTTGGGGTTTTGGTGTAGTTTCAATACTATTGGTTAGAGAACAATGTATTGATTGTTACGCTGCTTGTTTTAGGAAGCGCGTTGTGTTGTTTGAGCGTGTGTTGTTGACGGAAGCTTGCCGAGGTAAGGGCTCCACTTTATTTCTGTCTTTTCACTGAGTTATAACATGTTTGTTGGTTATTTTCGGTGATGTGTGTTTGTGTGTTTGGCATGTATGTGTTATGTATTCTCGTGATGAGAAAGTGTTTACAATACGTGCGTTGTTTTACATATGATTGGAGATGTATGTATGAACATGTGGGTAAATACATATGATTGGAAATGTATGTATGTTTGTTGTGGTTTGTTACATATGATTGGATATGTATGTATGTTGTTATGTTTGGTCTACATATGCTAGGGAGGTATGTAGTTGTTGCATTAGTATACATGGGGAATCGTATGCTCATGCATTGTTAGTGCGTAGTTGCGGGAGTGGACTACGAGGTGTGGTTGCAGGAGTGGACCCACCTGATTCTTATAGGGTTTTATTGAGTTCAACACATGGTTGCGGGAGTGGACCATGGGGTGTGATTGCGGGAGTGGATCCACCTAAATCTTGTGTGATTTAGTTGAGTTCGATACATGGTTGCGGGAGTGGACCATGGGGTGTGATCGCGGGAGTGGATCCACCTTAACCTTGTGATTTCGTTGGTGTTTTAGTAGGGGTTGGACCTACAGTTCTGGAGCTCATGCATTGTGGTAGCTAGGGTTAGTACCACGCATTGTAGAGGTTGCATTATAGGCTATGTGTGCATTGCTTATATGAACCCGTTGGTGGGAATTGCTTTGTTGGTTAAGAGCTTTCTCTTGTGTTTTGTGGAATTATTGTTATGTGTACAATCTTTCGCACCGGTTATATATATACATACTATATATTTTGTGGTGACCCTTTCTTTCATTTGCGGGCTCATCCCACCCAGATGATGGGTTAGGTCGTGACGACGACGGTGGCAGTTCTAGGCTATAGTAAGCATTTGGTGAAGCTTAGTATAGATAGACTATGCGCCGGTGTGTTTTGTGCACCGTGCTTTTGGGTTAGCATAGAGTTATCTAACTTGTTTTGAATACTTAGACTGGGATTGTAATTATTCATGAATACACTTTGCTTGTCGGAGCACCTTTTGGTAATGAGTTCTTTTGTATATTTGAATGCCGGCTCATTGGAAAATATTCTATGCGCACTCTGAGTGTTAGTTGAAAAAGAAAAAAAAAAATATATGCTCTTTTCTGACCGTTGAAAAACGGGTTGTTACAAAGCACATTAGGGAGATTTCTTGTTTCCTCAAGAACTTTAGGGCATGCTAATGTGGACAAATGGCCGATTAGTCCAGTGATTTTTTTATTTTGAAGCAAGATTAGTCCAGTAATTTCATCATTGCTTTTGTGGAAAATCTGCAAACTTCCCCTATTAACCACAAAATTCAGTTTCAGACAATGCTTTCGCCGTAGCAATTACAAAAAATTCATTGAATGCTGAAACAAGGTAACAGAAGTTACAAATTACAATAAAAGAAATTTCTTACTTCCAGATTGGATCGACAATAGGTTGTGGATCAACGACATTCACACAGTGCTCAATAGAATTAACTTCGCCTTTTTCTGAATCTGTAGTGTCTTCATCCGGATATTCTGCGTCTACTACCTCTTGTTCACAATCCTCACAAAACCAAATAACATCGTCTGTAAAAACCACAGGCCCATCTAAACAATACCTGAAAATGTGATGTTGAAATGTATAAGGCAAAAAGGCATTGAAGAATATCAAACTACAATTCAACTTAATAAAATGCAAAAGCTTAATGTTTAGAAACATGATATGAAAAATAAAATCGCATGCAAAAATCTCTATGTTTATGATGCAGAAATGGAACAGAATAGTAATTTTTAGAAAAGACATTTGATACTGCACACTACATATTGATGGCGTATCAGATACAATGCGAGACCAAATTTCACATATCAGTGTTTCAAAGATGGAAGTTTGCGCTATTATAAATAGTAATACAAATGAGTAATGGGTTTCTATCAACTCAAAAAATAAAAACGAATATAGAACGGTGGTATTTACACAGTTATTTTCTCTTATAGAATAGATGCATTAGAAACATTGGTACAGACAATAGTGATTTGCATCTATATGTTTTATATTACATATTACCCTTATTTTTGTCTTTAGCATTCACCTTCAAAACCAATATAAACTTAAAAGAATGTCCATATTACAATTAAAATAGATGTGTCTGCTACTTGAGTGCGACGATGATGAAAACCTACTAAAATTATAATCTACCGTGCATCTTTACTAAAATATAATGTCTGCTATATCTACCAAATTAAGATAGAAAAGAAATAAATAGGTTCAGGGTATTCATGCGAAGCGAAGCAATCTGTATCATTTGAATATTCTTTGGAGTCACATCTTTCGATAAAAATATAAGTGGTTGTATCTTGCATGTCAAGCAAAGTAAAATGATTGAATATGCTACATGAACATGCAATGATAGTATATGGAAAGTGTAAGTAAAAAGTACCTATGCAGGGCACAATCTTCACATTTGTTGCTATATACCAACGTCTCTTCAAAGCCTTCATCACCACACGTAAGACAAACAGGTACCTGCACAACAAGTAGGCTACGTTTTACTGCAATGATTCATAAAAGTTGTATTATTTGATACTTATATTGGAAATCAGAATATGAGAAATACCTGAGGCAACTTAGTTATCTCTGACTCAGTGGTGACACCATCCATCTCCTCTTCCACTTGATACTTCAGGTTCAATTTCAGTAGGTAGTCCATGTTCAGTTAAGGCTTCAAAACATGAAAGTGATGCATCTGGCGGTGCGGATGCAAGTGGTTTTACAACTACTTCAATCGCGGTAGAATCAGAATTCACAACTTCGGTTTGGTTGTTAGTTATAGAACCAGCATGGTCTTGCAACTCCATTGAGACTAAATGTTGCTGATCATTTGAATCAAAAATATTATTCAGAGTCTCATTTTGATCTTTGCTTTGGGACATCTCTGTATCATTAATAACTGCTACTAGTGTGGATACCTGAGAAGCAATAGGATACTGTGGTGGTGCTATTACTATGGCACCAGAATTAGAACATGAATCTTCGATCAAGGTATTAATATCAGAACCTGCAGGGGCATGAAACTCCATTGAGATTGAGTCTGGCTGATCATTTCTTTCCAAAGCATGATTCTGAATCTCAGAATGTTCTTTGGCTTCTGTTACTTCCCTCTATGAATCAACATGATTTTCGGGTTCAAAATTTGATCCCACTAGTGGTGGAGGTGTGAATACCTGAGAAGTTGCAGGTACTTGTGGTGGTGCTATTGCTGCAATGTCACTACTCATAAATTCGGTCTTATTAGAGCCTGTTGAGGCATTCAAGGCAACCGAAGTTGATTGTGGCTTATCAATCTTTTCCACGATATTTTGAAACTTGTGATGTTCTTTGCCTTTGGACTCTTGAGACAGTGAGACCGAGACATGTTGAGACTGTAGCTCAAAACTAGATTCTTCAGCGGGGATTGGTGTCGTTTTAGGAGAAGCGACACAATCTGATGATGGTGTTAATTCAGGTAATTCGACTAGAGATTTGACTGAACTTGACAGAGCATTGACCTTAGGGTTTGATGATTTCACGCGCTTTCTTTTCCCATTATTCATCTTCAAGTACTTAGTTCCTGTTGGTCCTCCAATCTTGCACTTGAAATCACGATACTTTGCATTCATGTTATCCCTGACTTTCCTTTTAGAACTTTCAGCTGGACATTTCTTGTTCTTGGAAACCATTGCACGGATGCGATTCCTATGTTTCCTTTTAAGATCTTTGTACCAGTGTGATCCTCGAGCTTCATGACTCATATTTTCAACTGGGCGCCAAACTTTTTTAAATTTTGGAACTTTCTTAGGTTGAACTGCTGGATTAATTGGAGAATCTTGAATATGTCTACTCTCTTCTCCATTTGAAGTTTCATGTTTTGCTGATTGCTTGCGTAGTGCTAATAACATTTTTTTATGTCTATTTCCATTATAATGTTGTTCCAAACATGTGGGAATCATTGTAATATCACCAATTTCACAGTGTGCAAGTGGTGGTAGTGGGGTTTAGCACAATTCATCATCAAAGTATTCCGGCTTTTCATGTGGTGATGGCCTTTTATCAACAGTGACTTTTGGCATTTGTTGTGATAAGCACTTTTTATCAACACAGCCTTCCGGCGTTTGACGTAGTTCTAATAACAATCTTTGATGTCTCTATCCATTTTCATGCTCTTTCAACCACTCGGGAATCATCGTAATATCACAAATATCACAGTGTATAAGTTGTGGGAAGCACTTCTTATCAGCACGGTCATCAGGTGTTTGTTGCGGTAAGTCTCTGTTAACAGCAACGTGTGCTGGCATTTGATGTGGTAACTGTCTGCTATCAACATGTTGCGCTGACACTTGATGTGGAACTTGCTTGTTATCGACATGTAGCTCCGGCATTTGATGTGGTAACTGCCTGCTATAAACATGTTGCGCTGGCACTTGATGTGGAACCTGCTTGTTATCGACATGTAGCTCCGGCATTTGATCAGGTGTTTGTTGTGGTAAGTCTCTGTTAACAGCAAAATGTGCTGGCATTTGATGTGGTAACTGCCTTCTATCAACATGTTGCGCTGGCATTTGACGTAGTTCTAATAACAATCTTCGATGTCTCTTTCCATTATCATGCTCTTTCAACCACTCGGGAATCATCGTAATATCACAGTCTATAAGTTGTGGGAAGCACTTATCAGCACGGTCATCATGTGATTGTTGTGGTAAGTCTCTGTATACAGCAAAGTGTGCTGGCATTTGATGTGGTAACTGCCTGCTATCAACATGTTGCGCTGGCACTTGATTTGGAACCTGCTTGTTATCGACATGTAGCTCCGGCATTTGATGTGGTGGTAACTTCCTGTAATCTACATGTTGCGCTGGCATTTGATGTGGTAACTGCATGTTATCAATATTTTGTGTCGGCGAATGATGCGGTAACTGGCTGTTATCAACACATTGTGTCGGCATATGATGTGGTAACTGGCTTTTATCAACATATTGCGGTGGGATCTGATTTGGCAATTGTCTGTTATCAATATATTGGGGCGGCATCTGATGTGGTAACTGGCTGTTCTCAACTTTTTGTGTTTGTGTCGGTGCCTGATGTGGTAACTGATTGTTATCAACATATAGTGTCGGTGTCGGATGCGGTAACTGAGTGTTATTAATATATTGTGTCGGAATCTGAGGTGATAACTGCCTGTTATCAACATATTGCATCTCCGCCGGCATCTGATGTAGTAACTGTCTATTATCAAAATTTTGCATCGGCATCAGATGTGTTAACTGCCTATTATCAACATTTTGCATCGGCACCTGAGGTGGCAACTATCTGTTTTCAACATATTGCATTTTTGCCGGCGCCAGATGTTGCAACTGTTTGTCATCAAAATTTTGCATCGACATATGATGCGGCAACTGCCTGTTATCAACATTTTGCATCGGCATCTGAGGTGGTAACTGCCTGTTATCAACATATTGCATCTCCGCCGGTATCTGATGTAATAACCGGCTGTTATCAAAATTTTGCATCGGCATCTGATGTGTTAACTCCCTGTTATCAACATTTTGCATCAGCATCTGAGGTGGCAACTGCCTGTTCTCAACATATTGCATCTGCGCCGGCGTTTGATGCAATTGGCTGTTATCAAAATTTTGCGTCGGCATTTGAGGTGGTAACTGTCTGTTATCAACATATTGCATCTCCGCCGACGCATGATGTAGTAACTGGCTGTTATCAAAATTTTGCATCGGCATCTGATGTTTTAATTCCATATTATCAACATTTTGCATCGGCATCTGAGGTGGTAATTGCCTGTTCTCAACATATTGCATATGTGCTGGCGCCTGATGTTGTAACTGTCTGTCGTCAAAATTTTGCATCGGTATATGATGTGGTAACTGCCTATTATCAACATTTTACATTGACATCTGAGATGGCAACTGCCTGTTCTCATTATATTGTTGTTGTGCCGGCGTCTGATTTAGTAACTGGCTGTTATCAAAATTTTGCATCGGCATCTGATGTGTTAACTGCTTGTTATCAACATTTTGCATCGACATCTGAGGTGGCAACTGCCTGTTCTCAACATATTGCATCTGCGCCGGCATCTGATGCAGTAACTGTCTGTCATCAAAATTTTGCATTGGCATATGATGTGGTAACTGCCTATTATCAACATATTGCATCTGCGTCGGCGTCTGATTTAGTAACTGGCTGTTATCAAAATTTTGCATCGGAATCTGATGTGGCGCTAGTAACTGTCGATTATCAACATTTTGCATCGGCGTCTGATGTGGTATTTGCCTGTTATCAGCAAATTGCGTCGGCATTTAATGTGGTGACTGCATGTTATTAATATATTGTGTCGGCATTTGAGGTGGTAACTGCTTGTTATCAACATGGTGTGCATGTGTTTGATATGGTAACTTCATGTTATCAGCAAATTGCGTTGCTTCTTGATGTGGTAAGTAATTGTTATCATTATATTGTGTCGGTATTTATTGGTAATTGTATTTAAACTGTTCCTAACTGAAACCATTGAATGGCACATCATTCCAACCACCACTATAATTGTTCTGAAAATTTCCATTCTGCAAATAAGCATTTAAACATGAAGAAATGTGTTAGATATAAAACCAATCATGCCATTGACCTAATAACTTAAGCATTTGAAAGAATTGATTCATGACACAGTGCATAGATTTATATCGTGAGTCGTGACATCATTCGGAAACAACGACCTCTACTTTCTCGCAATAAAGTCACCAATATCTAATAAGGTTTTTAAGATTACACAAAATTCACAAATAACAATCCTAGCATCACAGATTCATCCAAATCAATGTCCTTAGTCTTGATTAACGACAGATTCAAAAATAATGATCTCAAGAAACTTTCACTACTTAGAAACCCTTTTCAAACCCCAGTTTCGTTATCGAATCAGATTTTAAAGATTACTAAAAAACCACACCAACTACAACGCAAACTTTACAGTAACATCTAAATCAATGTCCTTAATCTTGAATAACAGCAGAATCAAAACAAAAACAACAAAAGAAACAAAAATCAAAGAAGAAAACTTCACCACTTAACCCCTTTTCAAACGCCCTGATCATTAATAATCCATTATTTTAACCTTTTACCAAAAACCCCTCAATTTCCGAAATATCATATTTTATCAAATAATCATGAATTAAAAAGCATAATTCAGAATTCATTAATATTCAACCTTTAGTCAAAACCCCCCTAATTTCAAAAAAGCATATTTTTATCAACAACAAAAAAACAAAACAAGATTCTTAATTTAATTTTTTCAATTTTCACCCCTTTTCAAACCCTTTAATCATTCATGTATTACTTACCCTATTCTTCAAATTCAACCTGTTTCCCAAAACCACAATTCAAAAAAAAGCATTTTTTTTTAAAACAAAATTCACTCATGCTTAATTACCCAAAATTCACTCATGCATTTTTTCATCCGTACCGGTTTCCAATACTTTTTCGAATTGGTACGCGCGAATTCGTGAAGAATACCCTCATTAATTCGTACACAATTCTCCAATAACAACGTACCAGCACATGAAAAGCTCACCAGAAGAAATATGTTTACTGCACATGAAAGGTGAAGGAGGTCGACAGAGTTCAAGAACAGATAGAAAACTTACGAAAGAAACTCGGAAAAAATTGTGAGAGAGAAGAAGAGGTCAAAATAGATCTGAGAAAGCTTTGTTTGCCATTGAAGATGAATTTAACTCTTCTTAAAAATAAAAAAAGAAATGAAAGTACAAGTTGGTGTTTTGTTGATGATGGTTTTCTCAAATATTAATATTTTTTAAAATCTATATTAATTCATTTAATTAGTTATGTTGGTCTTAAAGCAAGGAGAGAGATGCGGTGCAGGAGGTTAAGTATTCAAAAGGATAAATTGATGGTCTCAAGGCAATATTTTAATTAATATGAGTTGTATTATTGTATTACCAAAGTAGAATTGAAAAGACATTTCTAGGCACCAACTATTATTAATAGGATAATATTTTTCTATTTATCTATTTTTTTCTCAATTAACATTTTTTTTATTTGTAACGTACCGAGTATTATATTTAAACTTACCAAGAACTTACTCGGCATACCGACTCTCTATACCCCCCGCGTACCTAATTCTTTGAGAGTTGCGAACCGCGTACCCGAACCCGTACCGCGTACCGAAGCGAATTGCGAACCGTGTGACTAGGATTCAGAATTCATTCATATTGCAAAAACACTCCAATTAGAAAAACAGGAAAGATAAAAAAAGATTCTTAAAATTCCTAGTTTTCATTAACAAAAAGAAAAACTAGAATCTACTAGTATAATTTTACTATGACATGAATAAACTCAAATTCAGCTTTACCAAAAAAAGAAGAAGAAAAAAACACAAACCATTGTGTCTGTTGGATTGAAGAAAGTACAGAAACAGAGACAGAGACAAAGACAATGAGGAAAGTGAGATAAAACAACGTTGGTGTTTATCAATGGATCACGTGATGATGTGTTGGTCAGCGTCTGCTAGTACTTACTACTACTAGGGTTGTCCTGTGAGTGAGTGAATGAAAGTAACTATTTTTTGGAAAAATAAATTTTTCATTAATTAATAGCTTAATCTTTTTTTTTAATATTATAACATGCTCAATCTTTTTATTTATTTTTGGCCTTTCTGTTTCTTTTAAGGTAATCTTTTTATTTATTTTTTTGTTTTCTTTTACAAACCAAATGTTTTTTCTTTTTTATCTAATAGTTAAAAATTTCATCTTAAAATGAATTAATGAGATGATCGATATTCGAACATCAATCCTCTGCATATATATATAATACAGTATAAATCATCATCATATATATAATACTAATAGCTCAAATCAATTATTTTTTGGTCAACTAGACGCCGACCCGTGCTATCGCACGGGTTCCGTGAGCTATCATATATAATATTAAATATATTATAATAATTTTTAAAAATATTTAAAAAAAGATGAATTCAAAATATAGTGATATATTATCTCCTTTTTCATCGGTTATCAATATCTTCATGTCTTTCTTAAAAGTTATTCTTAACATTGCAACATATAATTACCCATGAGAGAAAATTAATTGTGGAAGATATATTCAAATCTTTTTCCTCTCAAATTAAAAGAAATGTGGTAACTTTTGATATAGAACACAACAAAAATAAATAAATTCAAACACCTAAAAATTAAATATCTATAGCAATGCATACATTTATAGAACCCCAAAGCAAAAATGATGCAATCAACGAATTCATAGACAAAATATATTAAGATTAAACTAATAAATAAGACTAAAACACAACGAATTGTAGTAGATACATTCAAATCTTTTTCTTCTCAAATTAGAAGAAACATGTTAGTTTTTATATTCCTTAAGGAAGAAGCAACAATAGAACAAACATGAAATAACAACCAAATTGATATGGAACACAACAAACAAACAAAAAATCAGAATTCAAACAACTAAAAATATCCATTAGAATATATACCTTAGTAGAACCCGAAAGCAAAACAGCTGCAATTAAACAACAAAATTGATATGGAACGCAACAAACAACAAAAAAATAATCAAAATTCAAACACCTAAAAATATCCATAAGAATGCATACCTTTGAAGAACCCGAAAGCAAAACCACTGCAATCAAACAACAAAAAATAATCAGAATTCAAACACCTAAAAATATTCATAAGAATGCGGCAAGTATTCAAGTTTTTATCATAGCCGTTGATATTATTTTCTTTTTCACATGTCAAAATCTAGACCATTCAGGGTTCGAGTTTAGGATGTCTTTAGTTACTCTCGTTTATTATTACATGTCAAAATCTAGACCTCTCAAATTCCGTGCCCGTTTGTGTAATCGATATTCTTTCCTTTTTTTCGTGTGTGTGATCGATATTCTGTATTGTGCAAATATAAATTACTACTTAATCTCCTTTTTTATTGCACTTTGTTAATTGATAATTATGTAACCTCCTTTTTTTGTTGTGGTTAGTTATTAAGAAAAAAAAATTATTAGAAAAAAACTGAAAACCTACTTTTATGTGGAAGTTGTGCTTAGTTATTAAGAAGAAAAAAAAATTATTTACTAAAAACAACTGAAAATCTATTTTATGTGGAAGTTATTTTTTAAGGGTAAAATTGGAATAATAAAAAAGTCATCCCAAAAATTTGTATCCCCTTTATTTATTAGTAGAGCTGGGGTCGGGCTATTGGGCCGGCCCAGTAGCCCTATAGTTTTATACGGGCCAGGCCGGGTTGGGCTTCCCAAAAATATCATTGGGCCTTATTGGGCTGGGCTGTCGGGCCTATGGGCCATCATGGGCTGGCCCAACGGGCTTTTGGGCCGGCCCATTAAAGAATTAAAAAAAAATCTAAAAATAAATTTACCTAAAAATAAGGAATTTTAGTTAGCATAAAATCTTTAGATAAAATAAGTAACAAAAGATGAGATTTGTTTTTTTTTTAAGGAAAAAGATGAGATTTATAATTTACTTTTTTTTATAATTTATAATTTAATTTATGTATTTTGAATGGTTATGTTAAAAGTTTAGTGTCTGATGTAAGTTTGAAATTTATTAGCTTTGAGGATGCACTTTATGAATCATCATCCACAGATCTCTCGACTTTTGCATGGATATTTTGAAGTATTTATTATTTCATGAAATCATGACACTCACTTTTTTATGGATATTAATTTGTGTGCGATGCATATGTAGTTTTATTGTCCATTGAATTATTTTTTTTACAAAAAATTTGTCAATTTTTTATAAAAAGAAATTGAAAAAATGTGGCAGGCCGGCCCATCGGCCCATGTAGGCCCATGTTTATTGGTCTGGGCTAAGCGGGCCGGACCTTGGGCCTTAATGGGCCGGGCACTTAAGCCCAGTAGATGTCTTGGCCCTATGGGCCCGGGCCGGGCCGGCCCATTTGACAGCTCTATATATTAGTATAGATATTAAAGATTACATATTAGAGATACACACATTCAATCATATATTGACACATCATGTATTGTGTTTTTAAACACATGACGTGTTACATTCATTAATTGATGTGGCAACATAGTATTCAAGTTTTTATCATAGCCGTTGATATAATATTTTTTTTCACATGTCAAAATTTAGACCATTCATATTAGGATTAAAGTTTAGGGTGCCTTTAGTTACTCTCGTTTTATTATATTAAAGATATTTTTCTTGGCAAAAGCTTTTTATCTATACTAATATATAAAGGGGATACAAATTTTTGGGATGACTTTTTTATTATTATAATTTTACCCTTAAAAAATAACTTCCACATCAAAATAGATTTTCAGTTTTTTTTAGTAAATAATTTTTTTTTCTTAATAATTAAGCACAACTTCCACATAAAAGTAGATTTTCAATTTTTTTATAGTAAAAAAAAATATATTTTTTTCTTCTTAATAACTAACCACAAAAAAAAAGAGGTTATGTAGTTATCAATTAACAAAGTCCAATAAAAAAAGATATTAAGTAGTTATTTATATTTGCACAATACAGAATATCGATCACCAAAAAAAAAATATCGATTCCACAAACGGGCACGGAACGTCCCCGTTTGACGGCTAGTATATATAATAATACTAATAATAATAATAATAATAATATTAATATATAGCTCCATCTTTTTTTTTGGTAGATCAATTTTTTTTTCTTAAGAATGGTAGATCAATCTTTTAGTATTAGCGAGAATACACGATTTATTTTTATAATTTTTTTTTTTTTTGCCAAATAATGTTGTCATTCTATTTCTACTTTTTGACATACATTTTTATAAAATATTAGTTAAAATTAACATAACTTTATTTGATAGTAATTTAACTTATAATTTATAATTGAAATTATATATCATTATTATAAAAAAAAAATGACAATGAATTGATCCATCTCCAAGTGGTAAAAGTCATGGTCCCCTTAAGCATGTGGTCCTAGATACGATTCATGGCTTATGTGTATGAAGAAAATTCAACTGGAAGGAGAGAACCCATCTTATGTGCCCATAACTCCCCTGATAGAGATTAGATATCGCTAGTGGTGGTAGAAATTACTTCGTATTAATATCATAGTAACAAAAAAAAAAGGTTTTCTGATACCTCAAAGTTTGACCGCATAATTAAGAAAGTTTGACTAAGAAAATGTTGGCACTATTAATTTAACTAAATTCACGTACTTATTTAGACATATTATTCTCCAAATCATCATATATTTTATTAGATAAAAAAAAATCATATATTTGAACAGTAACATTGTTTTTGAATAAAAAATTGGAAAAGTAAGGTTTTTTTTTTAATAGAATCAGAAAAGTAAGTTGTAGATATTATATTTTGTTAAAAAAAAATTGTAAAAACAAAGCCCGGCCCAAAAAACAACCTATAAATACTCACTAATTGTTTGGTGTTTGCTTGCTCGCACGCACTTTACAGTCACTAGGATTCAAAAACGGCTTTGCTTCCTTTCTCTATTCAGTTTCGGTAAGTCTTTATTTTCTTATTTTGTTTTATTTATTTCGCTGATTTTATTGATTTCTTATTATCTCTGTTTGTTTCCCATTGTTAAGTTAAGCTTTCTGGTTTCCTTAAACAATCAAAAGAGGATGAAAGAGAAGCAGAACAGGAAGATGTTTCTCTGTGAAAGTGAATCAAGTTCCAAAAAGAGAAAAATCTTTCTATCTTCTGATGATGAATCAATCAAAAACCTAACCAAGGTTTCTATAACCATCGCCAAACACTTGTTCTCGAAAGAAGAATATAAAGAAAAGAACATCGTGTTTTCACCATTGTCACTCTACACTATACTCAGCATCGTCGCTGCTGGCTCTGATGGTCCCACGCAACAACAGCTTCTTGATTTCCTTCAATCTAAATCTGTCGACCAACTCAAATCTTTATCTTCTCAACTTGTTTCCTACGTTCTCGCTGATGCTTCTCCCTCCGGCGGACCTCTGCTGTCTTTTGTCAATGGTGGATGGATTGAACAATCACTTTCTCTTCAATCTTCCTTCAAACAAATTGTGGCTACTGATTTCAAAGCCACTCTTGCCTCGGTTGATTTCATGACCAAGGTATACTAATAATCTATAGTCCATCTTTTTTTTTTTATTTGATGCCATATGCTCTTAATTGCTATTAATTTGATGCCATATGCTCTTAATTGCTATTAATTTGATGCCATGCTTGTATATATTTAGTTTGGTGTTGTTATATATAATCAAGGTTTTAAATAAAGATTTGCGACCGCGAAAACGTCCGCGACAAAACAGTTTTGGCAGGTGTTGATATCGTTATTGTGTTCACTGTTTTTTATATTAAAGAACAATTGTGATTAATTCACACCGAAACGATCGCAATTAGTGTCGTAATACATGTACCAACCGAAATTGCAAAAATCTTTACGTAATCAAGACGCGACCGCAACCCTTTTTAAAACCTTATATATATATATATATATATATATATATATATATATATATATATATATATATATATATATATATATATATATATATATATATATATATATTGTTGTTTTTGATATTTAAAAATAGTTTTCGAAAATAAGCCACTGAAGAAATTACTGGGTTGAGTCGCGGGTCAGTACGCTTTCTTTAAGACGTTTCGTGGCACTGCCCAAGATTGTGCAAGCAGACTATCAACCACGCCGTCCCCAGGATAAAACAGCCCAATTATATATATATTGTTGGAGAAAAGGTTGAACAGTATCTAAAGAACTGTAGCTAAGTTTTCTCCTAATTATATATTTATATATATATATATATATATATATATATATATATATATATATATATATATATATATATATATATATATATATATATATATATATATATAGTTATAATGTAGTATAACTGTATAACTATAAAGAATTAATTATTCGTTTGTGATTTATCCAACTGATTTTGCAACATAACATGTGACAATAATATAATAAAATGTTCAATTTATCTATGCTAATGTCTTATTTGATATTGCTTAAAAGGCTAAAGAAGTGAGAGAAGAAGTAAATTTATGGGCTAAAAAAGAGACAAATGGTCTTATCAAAAATCTACTTCCACCCGGATCAGTTGATAGCTTAACCAAACTTATCTTTGCAAATGCACTATACTTCAAAGGGACTTGGTCGGAGGAGTTTGATACTTCAAAAACGAAAGACTATAATTTTCACCTTCTCAATGGCAACTCAAACAAGGTTCCTTTCATGACTAGCAAGAGAGATCAATATATTAGTGTTTTTGTTGGTTTTAAAGTCCTTCGTCTATTTTATAAGCGAGGTGAGTCGTTATATATGCAAGACGACGATAGGCGTTATTTCTCTATTTACATTTTTCTTCCTGATGCAAAAGATGGATTGTTAGCTTTGACTGAAAAGGTAGCTTCTGAATCTGAATTTCTGAAACATACATGTCCTAAAAAAGCAGTGAGAGTTGGCGACTTTAGAATTCCAAAATTCAATGTATCTTTTAAGCTTGAAACTTCTGATGTACTAAAAGAGTTAGGAGTGGTTTTACCTTTTGTTGATGGAGGTTTGACAAAAATGGTGGACTCTTCTATAGATGATCAAAACCTTTATGTTTCCGAAATATACCACAAGTCTTTTATTGAAGTAAATGAAAAAGGAACTGAAGCTGCCGCTGTAACTGCTAGGGGAATGAAGGGCGGATGTTGTAGGTACATCAAGCCTCCTTCGGCTCCGATAGACTTTGTAGCTGATCACCCTTTTTTGTTTTTTATCAAAGAAGATTCATCTGGAACCGTACTCTTTGTTGGACAAGTGCTCAATCCTCTTGTGAGGTGATCTTAACTTCCCATTCTAGGGCCCCGTTTGGCCCGACTTATTTTCCTCTTTTTTTCTTCTCCTTAAAAATAGTAAAGAAGGAAAAAATTGTGTTTGACTTTATTTTTTTTTATTTTTTACTTCTTTACTTTATTTCTCTAATACTTTTAAGGAGAAATAGTGTCAAATATAATTTTATACTTCTTTATTTCGTTTAAGCTAAAATAAAAAGTAAAAAATAAGCCGGGCCAAACGGAGCCTAGAACCAATTGGATCACCCCTAGATTAAGAAGAAACTTTCTTTTTTCATAAGAAAGGATGTACTTTTTTTATTTAGTTTTATGTTTTTCTTATGATAAAAAAATTGGTAAGAATAATGACTTGGTGGTTCTTTGTTTTTTGAGACTAATTTAGATAATCATATGATTCATATCACATGATTTTGATAGAGGTTTTTATTTTTTATAATTTATATCAAAAATAATTATTTCAAAAATTAGTTCTCTGTGCCTTAAGTTGGTTGATGTTTGTTTCAAATTTAATGTTCGTTCCTAATATTTCCTAAACCGGAAAAACTACAAATTTGGTAGCTAACTCATATACCTCACCTCTAATAAATCAATTTAGCTACAAATTACTAGTAATGTTTGTAACGTTAAATGAGCACTAAGTAACCTCTAATGGATGTTGAATCCAAGGGGAATAGAGCAATATCTTGCAGATAATAGTTTTTTAGGACTCCTTCATTATTTTTTAGGGCAGTGACTAGAGGCCTCCATTCATTATTTTTCAACCATTCGCAACAATATGTTTTGCTTTGATCTCTCTATTTTTTCGATTCTATTATAATCAAGTACAAGCTTTTCAGAGTAATATTAAAAAGAGAGTGTTTGTATATTTGTTCTGGTTTTTTATGCGAATCTATACTTCAACAAATTAAAACCGTGAGAGAAAAGGTATATCAAAATTCAGAACTTCTATGTATAATTTTCTGATGTTCTATGTGTAATTTCGTTTGCAAATTATTCCAATTCTTGGTTTGACATTTTTATTTCAATATTATGTTTACATTGATGGAATATAATGGCTATTATGACCCTGTTTGGATTAACTTATTTTTGGACTTATGCAAACAGCTTATGCAATTTTTATTTCAATTTTTCAAATTCAATATTGTTTGTCGTTTTCACATTTATTTATTTTTTCTATTTTCCAAAAATATTTACTGTAACTTGGCATAGATATCTTAACATAAATTTTATTTTTTTCATAAATTATTTCAATAAATTTATCTTATTTTTTAATATCTTTTGAATTTATTCATTACTTTTTTTGTCAACCAGCATAGTGGATAGAAATTTCACATTTAAGGTGGATAAATGGAATGAGTGATAATTAGGGTTCGAACCCCGGTCTCTGCATATATAATGAATTGTCCTGTAAATTAAACTAAGCTCACGGGACTTTTTATATGGCATAAATATCTAAAGTACATTGACATAAAAAAAAAAAATCAAGTGTTGCTCAAGTTTGATATCAAACCTTTTGTTGTACACAAGTTAGATATTAAACTTAAATACTCTTGATTGAGAATTTAATTTTAAACTTAATCTAAAATTAAGAATTTTACTTTTAATTTAGAATTTTAAGTGTTGCATAATTTAATTAAAGAAGTGAAAACACAAATAATATGCCATACAATTTTAATTTTTATTGAACATTAGATTTTTTTTTTACAGTATTGAAAATTAGATAAATAACATACAATATGTTTTCTTTCATTTTTGTCTATTAAATACGACTCTTGATGTCATATTTCTTAATCACCAAAAACAACACCACCAACTAATTACATGCATGACACCGCCAACCAATTATGAAGTTAAAAAAAAATAACAATTTTAATATTATTAAATTATACACAATTCTCTCGTTCTCATGTATTAAATATGACTTTTAAAGTCATGCATATCAATCACAAAAAAACACTCACAGTCATTTATTCATGCATAACACCGTAAATATATTAGAATTCATTTCCCCCTTAATTTTTCATGTAATACTATGTGCATCATTATGTCTTTGATCTCTTATTTATTTTCATATATTTCTCTTTGCTTTTCTTTCATATTTTTTGCATACATTAATAAATATATACGATAATTTTGAAAATTTATGGAGTACATTGCTACTAGAAAAAACAAAAGTATATATTATCTTCTAACTATTTACAATACTATTAAAATAAATTTATGTTCTTCTCAAACTGTGTCAAAGATCCATCATTATTTACGGTTATTTACCGTATAAATTTATTTTATCTTGTGTGTATCCAATAAACTATTTGTCTACCTTCAATTAAATTAAAGTTATATATATACATATACAAAGTTGCGCAATCAAATTTCAACGAAGGGTCAAAGCCTCCCCATGACTCAATAGTGGTGTCAAAGCAGACGATTCGGTGAAGGGTTCGACCGACTCCTTGTATCGAAAGTCTTCCTGACAAAGGTGGTTAGACGGCGTGAAGTCTCACATTTCTTTGAAAAATGGAGGTCGAATACTTTAAAAGTAAGAGGACCCATAAACATGTATACCTAACACCTTAATGTTTTGGGTTAAAGTGTGGTGTCAAACTCAACATCTATGATCAAACTTCTATGATCAATGTAAATGATCCCCCAACTGCCACCTCGCAACTCAACATCTATGATCAAACTTGGTCTGGATGGAAGAAACACCTCGAAATTGAAACAATTAGATGTGATGATGAATCAGTATATCAAAATCATTAGTCTATAGTCCTAACAATCGACTAGCACCATATATACAGAAAAATTGAACAAAAAATTATTAGCAAAAACACTAACTATTTTAAACATAAAATCATAAAATACACAAAATAAAAAAAAAACTTATATAATTTATATTGAATTTGATTAATATATGATATACTTAAGTTTCAATTATGTCCTTCTCCGAATCAACATAAGGAGCAATGGACCTTTCAAATATTAATATTTTTGGCTAATCAATTATGCAATAAATCTAAAATGATTATTTTGTCATGGATTAAATAATTATTCATTAATTATTTGTTATATTTTCCTAATTTTCTCTAGATTTGACTAGTTGCACTTTTTACTTACTCCAAATCTCTCTCTCTCTCTCTCTCTCTCTCTCTCTCTAACTTCTTTGTGTCTTTTTATTTTTATTTATTTTATTTATTTTCATCTTTTCTCTCTTTTCTGTTTCCTTCGCCGGAGCTACCATTCGTCACCGGAATTCCTCTCACAAACCCCTTTTCCCACCAAACAACAACCACCCCTTCAAAAAAACCCGGTTCAACCGGTTCAAAAGTCAATTTTTTTCCACCGTTCCAAGTCAATTCCGTGAGTTCAAAACACGAACAACAACTGGATTTGACTTGGAATCATCAATGAAGTTTCTGGGGTTTTGAATTTTGCAAATAGCACTGAATCAGCGAGGTTTTTTGTGTTGTAGAGAGAAAATAACAACTGGGTTTTAGTTTTTAGAGAGAGAGTGGTTTTGGTTTCGATGTTAAGGTGAATGGCTGTGGAGAGTGTAAGTGCACCAGTTCATCCTCATGTTTTAATAATTGTTAAAACACATGAAAATAGAGTAGAACATATTTTGGCAACATTACAAATAACTTGACAGCGAAAAACTATTTTTAAACCTTGAAAAATTGATTTTTAAGTATTCTGTATCGATACATAATCAGTTGTATCGATACAAATGTCCTGAAATTACTTCTGACTGATTTTGTGCATTTTGTATCGATACATATATCACTTGTATCGATACAAATATGTCTCTCAGAGGCAGAGAGTCACCTGTGTATCGAATCATGCTTGCATGTATCGATACACACCTGTATCTCTCAAAAAACCAGATGGTGCATGATGTATCGAATCATGCTTGCATGATTTGATACGTATCAGTCAAGATTTCAAGAAACTGATATATGTATCGATACACATACGTGTTTGTATCGATACATAGGTCAAATCTTTCAATTTGAATGCTGGTCAAAGGGTTTGTATCGATACAAACCATCATTTGTATCGATACACGTATGTTAAATTTTGCCTAAATTTGCTCAATTCTATTTTATCTTTAAATAGCATTGTGCTCTGTTATTGTAATGGAGAGAAAACCTATGAGAAAGTGAAATAGCTTTGAAAAACACTTTGGGATTCAAATTGGGGAAAAATTTGGATCAAAGGGGTTATTCTTCACAAGATCATCATCTTCCTTCAAAGTTGCAATTAATTGAAGATTGAGTATGAGATCATTCGAATAGAGATTGCACATTTGATCGATAACGTTCGATACGGCTTGCGGTGAATCAGAGACATGATCGAGTTGGTTTGTGAAGAAGGTTTGGGTTTCTCTCAAGGGTTCAAGATTGTGCGATATCTTGGAGGATCAACAACAAAGAAGCGAGGTACTCAGCTGGACGATCGGTGCGAGGATTTGCGCACGGGTTCGGATCGTTGGAATCAGAGGGAGAAGTTTCATTGGTTGTTGAGGTTTATTCGCATAGTTTACATTTGATTCAATATAGGTTTATTGGAGTCGTTTGTAAATTGTGCACAAGTGTTCATCTTTTTTAATCAATATACTCTCAAATAACCCGTTTGGTTATTTGGGGGGAGACGTACCCGGCCGACCGCGAGGACGACACGAAAGCCGGGGAACTCCCTAATCAAGTGTTTGTGTCTTTCTCTCTTAATCTTTTATTCAATTACTTTGATTTGTGAGTCAATTGAATTTTCGTGTTCGTACATGTGCATCAAAATTCAATTGACATATCTTGATTGTGATTGGATTAGATTCAATACTAAGTAACTTGCTTGGGCTGTTTTAATTGAAGCGTTTAAATTCGAATAATTTGTACACGATCATTTCTAAGTCTTTTCATACGTTCAAAGGCTATACTACTTTTTCAGTGATCAATCGGGTGCAAAGAGACTACCGATCCGGTGGTGCTTCCGCGCGTATCTTTTAAACTAAATTTTTTTAAAAACCGACATTGTTTAAAAGGGCCACTTATTCAACCCCCCCTTCTAAGTGGTAGTCAAGTAGTCTAACAAGTGGTATCACGATCCCGGTTCAATTTTGTTCACAAAATTCGGTGGATTGTGCCAATTATTAGAAAACATGGCTTTTGCACCAAAAGGGGCTTATAATAGGGCACCTATATTCAATGGAGATCACTTTGATTATTGGAAAAGTAGTATGCGGATTCACATCAATTCTTTTGATGGTGAAGTGTGGAATGCTATTGAGACCGATCCGTTTGTTCCGACAATCACCAATCCTAATGGCATTGTCACCAATAAGCCTATGGCACAATGGACGAAAGATGAAAAGAAAAAGGTCAATTACGATGCAAAGGCACAAAACATACTTATTTCATCCCTTGGGATTGAACAATTTTATCATGTGTCGCATTGTGTATCGGCCAAAGAAATGTGGGATACATTAGTTACTCACTTTGAGGGTACTAATGAGGTCAAAATATCGAAAATAAACACCTTAACTCAAGAGTTCGAATTGTTCCATATGCAAGATGGTGAAACCATTGCGGATATGCAACAACGATTTGTGAAAATTACCAACAAGTTACATGGTCTAGGTAAACCAATCACTAATCAAGATGCTACTAATAAGATTTTGAGATGTCTTAATAGGTCATGGCAACCAAAGGTCACCGCAATCAAAGAAGCGAATGATCTTACAACTTTGAGTCTCACAACCTTATTCGGTAAGCTAACGGAACATGAACAAGTACTTAATTTGTTGGAAAAGCATGAGAAAGGTGGGAAAAAGGAGAAACACAACTAAAAGGAAAAAGAAAAGGATAAGAGGCCCATTGCTCTAAAGGCCTTCACATCCAAGTCCAAAAAGGTTGAGCAAGTGGAAAGTAGCTCAAGCGAAGACGATTCCGATGATGAGGAAATGGGGCTCTTCGTTCGACGCTATAATAGATATGTGAGAAAGAATGGGATAAGACATTCTGATGACAATCTTAAGAAGTTTCAGAAAGATAGTGGTTATCGTCGGAAGAGTGATAGTGGTAGATACTCCAAGAAAGGGGCATGCTATGAATGTGGCCAAATTGGTCATTTCAAACCGGATTGCCCTAAGTTGAAGAGAAAAGAAAAGGAGTCACCATCATTCAAAAAGGAAAGCAAGGACAAGCGAAAGAAAGCTTATGTTGCATGGGAGAGTAGTAGCTCTTCATCTTCTTCATCATCAAGCTCTAGCTCAAGTGGTGAAGATGTATTGGCAAATGTATGCTTGACATCATATGATCGTAAGAAACTTGCTCCTAAAAAGGTAAATCAAAATCCCTCTAGCTCATATACGCTTTTAGAATATTATGAGTTGCAAGTCGCTTTTGAAAAGTTACACAAAGAGACTAAAGAGGCTTTTCAACGACTAAAAGGTTTAATGCAAGTTAATAAATACCTTGAGGCAAAAATTTCGGAAACGGAGCTTGAGTTGAAAGCTCTCAAAGAGTCTATGATTCAAAAACCTCTTGTGACTTTTGATAGTTATGGTAACGATAGAACCGGATGTGATGGATGCTTTTACTTATCTAGAGACTTGCGAAAGTTACAAGATAAGCTAAAAGAACCATCTAAGCCGGAGATTACTTTTGCGGTTGATCCATCTAAATTCAACAAATCTTTAAAACCTAGAAATAAAAAGTATAAATTTGTTGAAAAGGATCCTAAGAAAAGTAATCCTCATATCGTGTGTCATTATTGTTGTAACAAGGGTCATACTATTGCAAAATGCCATGCTCGAAAAACCTTGGTACCAAAAGGCAAATTGCAATGGTTACCCAAGTTAAGCAATAATGTTGCTACTAACCAACTAGGACCCAACTTCAGAGGAGCTCTATTGGGCATAGTTTTCTCCCCTTACGGGAAAACTAACTCAGCAAGGTATGTTTTCTTTAGGCTTTTATGTTTAGGTTATAATTTCTTTATTGTAATTTAAATATGTAATCTTTATAATTTATTTCTTAGGTGGTGGTGGAGAAGATGAACTCCCCTATGAATATTTGGAGTCTGTGATTGAGTCTAAGTTATAATAAATGATATTTTAGGTCTTATGTTTGTTATTTACTTTCGCGCACTTTAATAACGTATATCGTAATCTGGCCGGATAAGCAGGAGCGCCCATAGAATTGATATCAGGTTTTGACATGGTATGGTCCGGAACTCGTAGTAAATAATGCTAGGTGAATAGAGACGGTAACATCATGAACTAGTCGTGAACTGAGCGGTTAGAGGAGGAATCATGCACTAGGTGTGATATGAGCACTTAGAAGATGAACAGCCTGATACTAGGACCTAGAGGTTAATTGGTGAAGGCTATAATGCATGTTTATAAACAACTCACTTAGTAATTAGGGTATGTGACACATCGAGGTTAGGCTCTCGTAGGTACCTTAGTTGTTAACGTAGGGAAACTTTAATAGACATAGTGTAATAGTAAGGTATTACTACAACAAGGATAATTCACCGCCGAACATAATCTAAGTAACTATGTTATACACTGGTCATGCCAAATATGAAGAAGGGATGGAGTCCAACCACCATGCCTAGCCTCTATATTTCTTGAATCTATTTATTTATACATTCTGCAATTTATATTTCTGCAACGCATTGCGCTATTTTTATAAAACCTTTTCCAAAAAACCAAAGCGAATGCAAACTATCTCAAACTTAAATAACGCTAGTGAAGCTTCGACACGATCCCTGTGGATATGAACTCATTCTATACACTAGAGTGTGAATTATTACTCGGCGACAGACTGGTGCACTTGCTAGACCCTAGTCAGTCAATCTTTAGCTGGACATGTAAGAGAAAAAGCAAACAAACGCAGCTTCTTCTGGTCCTCCGAAACATTTTCCGGCACTTTTTGGATCTGACATGTCTCTGAAAACTTCGACAGATGATCCCAAGGATCATTGTTGGCACGTCCGTCAAACTGGTTCTCCCGCAAACCTGTAAGAACATTACCCTTAATATCAAAGTTAGCTGGGTTCGCCGGCTGGAACCCCAGTGAGATCTGATATGTGTCAGTCCTCTTGCAGTAATCTCCCATTGTAACTCTTTGCTTGTCCCCCATGGCTTTGGTGGTAGGCTCTTATTCTGTTTTGAGATCACTGGATTCTGCTAGCTGTAGTGCTTGCAGTCTTTTCCTTAGCGTCCTTTCTGGTTCAGGGTCGTACTCAAATTCCAGGATACCTGTTATCAAGCACAACAAATGAATACCTTCAGTAGCACTGGAGAATTAATTGGTAAAACTTTTTTTGGTTTGTCTCATGTGTTTTTGTCACCATGAAAATTCTCAGGTAAGTGAGGTGGATCACAACGGATCGCTCAGAGACCTTGACTTATCCTTAGCCAGAATTTTCACAGATCAAAACCCACAATCATCAACAAGATATTTTATTTTTTAATTTTTTTTGTATTTTTGAAATTTTTTGACAAACTTAAATAAATCTAGTAAGGCTTTGTAAACACAATCCCCGACAACGGCGCCAAAAACTTGACTGGGGTCTGGCAAGCGTACCAGTTTGTCGTCGAGTAATAATTCACACCCTAAGTGTCTAGAATGAGTTCGTATCCACAGGGATCGTGCCGCAGCTTCACTAGCGTTATTTAAGTTCGTATATTTGCATTCGCTTTGCTTTTTGGAAAAAGGTTTTATAAAAATAGCGTAATGCTTTTAATAAATAAAGACATAAATAAATAAATAAAATAGATAGATTCAGAAACATAGAGGATAGGTATGGTGGTTGGACTCCCTCCCTTCTTCATATTTGGCATGAACGGTGTATAACATAGTTACTCAGATTATTGTTCGGCGGTGACTTTTCCTTGTTGTAGTAATACCTTACTATTACACTATGTATATTAAAGTTTCCCTACGCTAATAACTAAGGTACCTACGAGAGTCTAACCTCGTTGTTTCACATACCCTAATTACTAAGTGAGTTGTTTATTACACATGCATTATAATCTTCACCAATTAACCTCTAGGTCCTAATATCGGGTTGTTCATCTTCTAAGTGCTCAGTTCACAACTAGTTCATGATTCCTCCTCTAAACCGCTCAGTTCACGATTAGTTCAGGATGTTACCGTCTCTATACACCTAGCATTATTTACTACTAGTTCCGGACCATATTAAGTTAAAACCTAATATCAATTCTATGGGCGCTCCCGCTTATCCGGCCAGATTACGAGATAAGTTGTTAAAGTGCAAGAAAGTAAATAACAAACATAATACTGAATAACGATTTATTATAACTTGGGACTCAATCACAGACTCCAAATATTCATAGGGGAGTTCATCTTCTCCATCACAAGCTAAGGCATCTATTACAAAAGACTACATATTTAAATTACAATAAAGAAAATATAACCTAAACATAAAAGCCTAAAGAAAACATACCTTGCTGAGTTAGTTTTTCCGTAAGGGGAGAAAACTATGCCCAATAGAGCTCCTCTGAACCTCTCCTTATAGTAGAGAGTGTTCTATTATTTCTGAATGAATAAAACAATGAAAGGAGAGCTCTATTTATTGTTTTCGTAATGGGCCTCAGCAAGGCATCGTGCTGCGATAGATTCATCGCAGTACGATGTGAAGATTCAGTTCAATTTTATAACTGATCATGTGCATTTCATCAGCTTGGGCACCAAGTTACTCCATCGTGCTGCGATGGCACACATCGTGTTGCGATGAACATATTTTTTGTAGATTTATTTCTTCTGTTTTCTTGGCGAACAAGCAGCTTCCATCGTGGTATGATGGAAGTCATCATGCTACGTTGATCAACACATTTTCTTCACTTTTTGGGCTTTTTCTTGTCTTTTTGCATCTTGGTCCTTGTCTTGATGCTTTTTCCTGCTTTTGTAGGTTTTCCTTCGTATTTGGGTCTGTCTTGGTCATTTTACTACTAATAATACTACTAAAAATACCATAGAAATTCTTGTCATCACCAACCAATTAGATATGTTAGTCATTCATATTAGCTTGACTATCCACCAAACAATTTAGATATGTTAGTCATTCAGCCAAAGAATCAAAAGGAAACTTAATTACACATTAGGGATTGTTAACCAGTTAATAATTAGAGGATTAGATTAAAGCAGCCGTAGTTTATCACCACCTTAATGCCAGCCAGTTAGAATACCATTTAGGATACTAATTCTAGATGTCAAAAGATGTAGAGCCAACATGTCAGTTTGAGACCAATACTTAAGCTAGACAGTAGAAGACACAACTTAAGTAGATCTACAAATAGAGGTCACTGGTAAAGACATCAGCAATCCGGACCAATCTACCAGGTGTCCATGTTAGTTATCCAGACACAAGTAACCAAGTTTAACTTTAGCTCCATTTTTGGCCGCCCGACAAATTTCACATAATTAGACCTGAATCTTTCAGCCAAGAGATTACTAGAATCAGACAAATTTTCCTGTGAGAGCTTGTCAGCAAGAAACTTGAGTGAAAACCTAGTGTCCTAACCCGTGAGAAGTGACAGAAGAAGTAGAACTGTGGAGCATAAGTCTGAATCCGATACGAAACAAATCTTCAATCACCTTTCATTCATAATAATCCTCTTTCAGCTAACTCGTCGAATCGAGCAATGTTCAATTCTACGTTCATAAGTTTTGGAACACCATGAACGTGTATACTCTCTAACTTGTCTGAATTACGTCTCAAACGAATAATTCACCTCGTGTGTTAAATACTTGTCAGTCAAGTATTACGCATCACTTCAGTTAGGATGTAACTTTCCAAAATTGTCGACGTCAGACAGTCACACAGATTGTGTAGAACGTCACTCCTAAGTAACCTTATTCAATGCTTTCAGTCTTTCAGTTATGTCGTTAGAAACTCCATCAGATTCGTGGAAGTCAATCACTCTTGAGAACCCACGGATAGTTCTAAATTCAATTTATCGCTCGTTGGTTGATCTATTAATCAGCATTCTTAACTATTCTAATACAAATGACTTAGCTCAGCATCAGCAAATCAGTTAAACTTCGTGCACACGAATCTGGTAATCGGTTCTTCAAAATACTTAGTTATCTGTCTTTTCGTAGCCTCATCAGCCGAAATCAGAATTAAGTTTGAATCATGTCCAAATCAGTGGAATTAAGCTCTACGAGTGAAGTCAATGTTAAGGATTCAAACCTTCTAGCTCCGTGTTCTTAACCTTGTGAAATCAAGTACTAAACTCGGATATCTTGACCAGAATATTCTAACTCCAAGTTTAGTTATCATTAACAAGTTCATATAAGTGAAAGAGTTAATTGCTCGTTTGGAGCAATGTTTCATCCTCACCGGAACCCATTTCTTAACCTTAGTGATCCGTTAGTTAATTCAGTCAACCGTTCTAAGCCAAACCATTCAACTCAACCTCAGCATTACAAATTCAAACCCTGTGTATTCAGCTAGCCAAGTTTAGAATCTGATTGCTTTATCAAAGTTTCCATATGTTACTACCAGTGAGGGATTCAAACAGGAGTAACCATTGACCCTAAGAAATGGTCTGAACCTAATGCATTTGCGTGATAGATGTACAACTTGATCACCGTGTTGTGCCAGAATGGATTAAAAATGTAGATGGGATTTTATCGGATATCTACATATTCGCCTGCGGACGAGTCTAACTCGTTGGCAAAGGAATCTGTAGTATTTAGACAATTTTCCATTCGTTTTATATTTCGATCAATCCTGGAGTACTTAGACAACACACGTGATACAATGGTGCATGTAACGTGTCAAGCATGATAGTGTCCGGAAAGGAGGAGTGACTGTGGAAAGGAAGATTTTGAATTTACCCGTGGGAAATACTCGAGTTTATACCCTTCAGTTAATTATTTAACAGGTTTTAGTGTGTACCCAACCAGGCCATATACTGACCTACTAAGTCAGTGAAGTGTTATGGTTAGTACCGGTAGTAAATGAAGAAGTCCAATCATAGTAAAAGGAGTAGAAGTGAATAAGACAAGATTAATGTGCGAATGTGTACAGGAAACTATAGGCTGAAATGGTAGCTGTCATACCCCATTTTTTAACCAATTATCCCACCATTTTTCATCATATTGATTTTTGTCACATTTTCTTTCGAATATGTGAATTAGCCTATTTGGTTGTGAGGGGAGAATTCAAAGAGTTACAAGCGTCAGGTCATGAGTTCGAATCTCACTTATGTTATTTTTTTGGCAATTTTTTCTTTTATTATTTTGTTTTTAACTCTATTAAAATAAATCACAAAAAATATTTAATTGGAATTTTTATTTTTTATTAGTTTGAAATTTAAATATATTAACTTAGTGCTTAAGAAACAAAAGTCAAATAGTGCAAAAAGGAAGAATCAAGCAATTAAAGACAAATCAAACTCAAAGAGGGACATCCTCATTCACTCATAAACCACACTCAATTCACATAATCCCCTTCCAAAATTAAAACAATCAAACATTAAAACCTAAACCTAATTCATTTGCTTATAAATAACAAAAACCTTTCACACAAAGGGGAGAGGAAAAAATTAGGACTTTGACACATACAAACTCAGAAACTCTTACACACACACAGAAAAAAAAAAAGTCAAAAAAGAAAAAAGAAGGAAAAGGAACACAGTAGCTTGCGCCACTTTTCTTCTTCAACCTTACCACACCATAAACCTCCATTACCACCATCTCTAGTCTCCAATCATCACCACCCATGAAACAACAATCAAACTTCACCTCTTCACAATAACAACATCACACAAAAACTCATCATCAACACCATTAACCTCCATCACCAATCCAAAATCACTTTCAAACAAATCACTCCCATAACCATCATTATCAATATCAATCATCTCTACCAAATCTCCATAACCACCATACATCAACAATATCACCATCATTCACCACTTCATTCCCACCATCAACAAAATCAAGACACCATCATAACCATACAACCATTTCCAAATTGTAACCCGCAATAGAAAACTCGACAACGACAACAATCACAACTTCCACCGCAAGAGGTTTCTCCTGTTTGTAAGTGCACCAGTTCACCCTCATGTTTTAATAATTGTCAAAACACATGAAAATAGGATTGAACATATTTTGGCAACATTACAAATGACTTGACAACAAAGAACTATTTTCTAAACCTTGAAAAACTGACTTTTAGGTATTTTGTATCGATACATGCATAGTTGTATCGATACATATGTCCTGAAATTACTTCTGTTTGATTTTCTGCATTTTGTATCGATACATACATTGCCTGTATCGATACAAAAGTGGTCTCTCAGAGACAGAACATCATCTGTGTATCGAAGCATGCTTGCATGTATCGATACACATCTGTATGTTCTCAAAATCCAGAAAACTCATGATGTATCGAATCATGCTTGCATGCTTCGATACATATCAGTCAAGATTTCAAGATTCTGATATGTGTATCGATACACACCCGTGTTTGTATCGATACAAAGGTCAATTTTTTCATTTTTAAACGTTGGTCAAAGCATTTGTATCGATACAAATGATCATTTGTATCGATACATGTATGAAAAATTATGCCTAAATTTGCTCATTTTATTTTTACTTTAAATAGCAATGTGTGTGATCTTTTGTTAGTAACACAACTGAGAAAAATCTAGTGAGAACCAGTGAGAAAGCAAGAGTGCTTTGAGAGAAACACTTTGGATACAATTTGGGTGAAAAATTGGGATCAAAGTGTATCCTTCACAAGATCATCATCTTCCATCAAGTTGCAATCATTGAAGATTGAGTATGGGATCAATCCAATAGAAGTTGTACGCTTGGTCGATAATGTTCGGTACGATTCGCGGTGAATCAGAATCGTGATCGGGTTGATTTGCGAAGGAGGTTTGGTTGCTCGCTAGGGATTCAAGATTGTTCGATATCTTGAAGGATCAATCGAGAAGAATTGAAGGACTCAGCTTGACGATTGTTGCAAGGAGTTGCACGGGTAAAATCGTTGGAATCAGAGGGTGAAGATTCGTTCGTCGATTGAGGTTTTGCATAGTTTTACTTTTGAGTCAATATAGGTTTATTGGATTCATTGTAAATTGTGCACTTGTGTTCAAACTGTTTTTAATCAATAATACTCTCAAATAACTCGTTTGGTTATTTGGGGGGAGACGTACCCGGCCGACCGCGAGGACGACACGAAAGCCTGGGAACTCCATAATCATCTCTTGTGTGTCGATTCGCTTTAAATTCTTACTTTACGCAATTCGCTTATATTTTGTGTCAATTGGAATTTTGTGTTCGTAAGTGTGCACAAAGGTTCAATTGCGATTATCTTGATTGTGATTGAATTTGAATATCGAATCGTATAACTTGTTTGGGACTGTTTTTGTTAATCGATTAAATTTGGATATTTTGCATTAAGCGTTCCGATAATTTTCCTAGTTCGTTCAAGGCTATACTATCTTTCCTTTGGTCAAAAGGTGCAAAGTAGACTACCGATCCGGTGGTGCTTCCGCGCATTGTTTTTAATCAAATAATTTTTAAATTGCCGTTGATTAAAGAAGCCACTTATTCAACCCCCCCTTCTAAGTGGTAGCCTAGTAGTCTAACAAGTGGTATCACGAGTCCGGTTAAATTTTGCTTGCAAAATTCGGTGGTTTGTGCCAATTATTAGACAACATGGCTTTTGCACCTAAAGGGGCGTATAATAGGGCTTCGATATTCAATGGAGATCATTTTGACTATTGGAAAAGTAGTATGCGTATTCACATCAATTCTTTTGATGGTGAAGTGTGGAATGCTATTGAGAACGGTCCGTTTGTTCCAACAATCACCGATGCTCATGGCATTGTCACCAATAAGCCTATGGCACAATGGACGGAAGAGGAAAAGAAAAAGGCCAATTACGATGCAAAGGCACAAAATATTTTAATATCATCCCTTGGGATTGATCAATTCTATCATGTGTCACATTGTCAATCGGCTAAGGAAATGTGGGACACATTGGTAACTCACTTTGAGGGTACCAATGATGTAAAGATATCCAAAATTAATACATTGACACAAGAATTTGAGTTGTTCCATATGCTAGATGGTGAGACCATCGAGGATATGCAACAACGATTTATCAAAATAACCAACAAGTTACACGGTTTGGGAAAGCCAATCACAAATCAAGATGCCACTAACAAAATTTTAAGATGTCTTAGTAGGTGTTGGCAACCGAAGGTCACCGCGATTAAGGAGGCGAACGACCTTACTACTTTGAGTCTTACAACTTTATTTGGCAAGCTTACGGAACATGAACAAGTACTAAACTTGTTAGAAAAGCATGAGAAAAGTGAGAAAAAGGGAAAGCACAATGACAAGGATAAGGAAAAGGAAAAGGATAAGAGGTCCATTGCTCTAAAGACCTCCACATCCAAATCCACCAAGTCTAAAAAGGTAGAGCATGTGGAAAGTAGCTCAAGCGAAGATGATTCCGATGATGAGGAAATGGAGCTCTTCGTTCGACGCTATAATAGATATGTGAGAAAGAAGGGGATAAAACATTCCGATGACAATCTTAAGAAGTTTCGGAAAGATAGTGGTTACCGCCGGAAGAATGAAGATGCTAGGTACTCCAAGAAAGGGATGTGCTATGAGTGCGGCCAAGTTGGTCACTACAAGCCGGATTGTCCTAATCTCAAGAGAAAAGAGAAGGAGTTATCTTCAAACAAAAGGAGGAGCAAAGGTAAGAAAGCTTATGTTGCATGGGAGAGTAGTGGCTCTTTTTCTCATTCATCATCAAGCTCTAGTTCAAGTGATGAAGGCGAATTGGCTAATTTCACAACTCATCATCACAAAAAGAAGGATAAAGCTCCCAAAAAGGTAAACCAAAATCCCTCTAGCTCATATACTTTGTTAGAATATCATGATTTGCAAAGTGCATTTGAGGACCTATGTAGTGAAACTAGGAAAGCTTTCAAACGATTAAAAGAAATTATAAAAGTTAACAAAGCTCTTGAAAAGAAAGTTTCCGAAACGGAAGAAGAGTTGAAAGCTTTCAAAGTATCATTATTAGAAAGGTCAAGTACAAGTCATGATAATGGTGATATAGTTGGTTGTGATAATTGTATCACTTTGTCAAAAAATATTAAGAGTCTTAAGGACAAAGTGGAAAATTCATCAAAACCTAGAGTCTCTCATCAAGTTGATCCAAAACATTTTCGAAACAATTTGAAAGTCAAAAATAAAAATTCTAAACATTTCAAAATGGATCAAAAGAATAGTGACTCACATATCACTTGTCACTATTGTTGTTGTGAAGGCCATACCATTGCAAAATGTAAAGCTAGGAAATTGTTGGTACCTAAGGGCATATTGCAATGGATGCCAAAACTCAACAAAGTTTGTTTACCTCACCAACTAGGACCCAACATGAGTTGGGGACCTATTTCAAATGTCTAAGTATGTAGGGAATCGTCTTGAAACCATTGACAAGAGACACCGACAACAATGGAGTTCAAGACCTACGAACAAGGAGAGCCATGAGAAAAGCTTCAACTCGACACTTACAATGGTGCGGAAATTGATCACTTCATCCATCTAACACTCAAGGGAAGATTATATTCTCTACTCTTTCCTTTATATTTTTTTTTACTTAGCATTTGTTCTTTGGTTCATATACATACAATTTTCATCTTAATATGATAGTTGCTTTGATAGTTGTCTAATCCTCCATTTCCAAGAATTTTACTCAAAAATATTGATAAGTTTTTTAGACTCATACGTCTTAAATGGGGATGTGACAAAGATCACTACAACTATCTTATTAAGTTCATATTAGGTTGTATATTTTTATGTGACTTTGTATGCATACATAGACATACATTTCTCATATGATTGATTTTGGTACTTTGATTCATTTCTATGGATATCTTAGCATGCATATATGGTTTAACATGTGTTCTCATGTTATAATGTGCTTTGGTATTGTTTTTTTTTGCTCACATACATAAGAATGTACCTTGTTGATTGTGTGTGTTTCATACATCATGTTATGTTTATGCATTTGTTGCATTGCTTTGTTTATTTTCGTCTCATATTTTGGTATGTTACTTGATTACAAATGTCGATGTGTTTCAATACTCATGAGTTGGTTTATGGATTGTTGTTCTACATTCCATGTTTTATCATGATATTTGGTATTCGTCATTGATATATTTTGGCATATCTTTGTATGTATTTATTTTGATTAGGAAACTATATCATAAAGTGCATTTCGACAAATGTAAGTGCACGATGTGATCATTGATTAAAAATTGCTTGGACTTGTTACTTTTAATGTGCTCTCTTCTTCTTTTTGATATTGTCAAAGGGGGAGAGATTTGGATGCACAAGCTAAAGATGATCAAAACGCATTATGGCATCAACTCAGGGGGAGCGAGCTTATTTGATGACTAGCCTTGGTGTTTTAATTGTGTCTGTATTACATTGCTATTTTTATTTGCATAATAGGTATATGCTTAGTTTAACTTATGCATAGTTTTGACAATTATCAAAAAGGGGGAGAATGTAAGTGCACCAGTTCACCCTCATGTTTTAGTAATTGTCAAAACACATGAAAATAGGATTGCACATATTTTGGCAACATTACAAATGACTTGACAACAAAGAACTATTTTCTAAACCTTGAAAAACTGACTTTTAGGTATTTTGTATCGATACATGCATAGTTGTATCGATACATATGTCCTGAAATTACTTCTGTTTGATTTTCTGCATTTTGTATCGATACATACATTGTCTGTATCGATACAAAAGTGGTCTCTCAGAGACAGAACATCATCTGTGTATCGAAACATGCTTGCATGTATCGATACACATCTGTATGTTCTCAAAATCCAAAAAACTCATGATGTATCGAATCATGCTTGCATGCTTCGATACATATCAGTCAAGATTTCAAGATTCTGATATTTGTATCGATACACACCCGTGTTTGTATCGATACAAAGGTCAATTTTTTCATTTTTAAACGTTGGTCAAAACATTTGTATCGATACAAATGATCATTTGTATCGATACATGTATGAAAAATTATGCCTAAATTTGCTCATTCTATTTTTACTTTAAATAGCAATGTGTGTGATCTTTTGTTAGTAACACAACTGAGAAAAATCTAGTGAGAACCAGTGAGAAAGCAAGAGTGCTTTGAGAGAAACACTTTGGATACAATTTGGGTGAAAAATTGGGATCAAAGTGTATCCTTCACAAGATCATCATCTTCCATCAAGTTGCAATCATTGAAGATTGAGTATGGGATCAATCCAATAGAAGTTGTACGCTTGGTCGATAATGTTCGGTACGATTCGCGGTGAATCAGAATCGTGATCGGGTTGATTTGCGAAGGAGGTTTGGTTGCTCGCTAGGGATTCAAGATTGTTCGATATCTTGAAGGATCATTCGAGAAGAATTGAAGGACTCAGCTGGACGATTGTTGCAAGGAGTTGCACGGGTAAAATCGTTGGAATCAGAGGGTGAAGATTCGTTCGTCGATTGAGGTTTTGCATAGTTTTACTTTTGAGTCAATATAGGTTTATTGGATTCATTGTAAATTGTGCACTTGTGTTCAAACTGTTTTTAATCAATAATACTCTCAAATAACCCGTTTGGTTATTTGGGGGGAGACGTACCCGGCCGACCGCGAGGACGACACGAAAGCCGGGGAACTCCTTAATCATCTCTTGTGTGTCGATTCGCTTTAAATTCTTACTTTACGCAATTCGCTTATATTTTGTGTCAATTGGAATTTTGTGTTCGTAAGTGTGCACAAAGGTTCAATTGCGATTATCTTGATTGTGATTGAATTTGAATATCGAATCGTATAACTTGCTTGGGACTGTTTTTGTTAATCGATTAAATTTGGATATTTTGCATTAAGCGTTCCGATAATTTTCCTAGTTCGTTCAAGGCTATACTATCTTTCCTTTGGTCAAAAGGTGCAAAGTAGACTACCGATCCGGTGGTGCTTCCGCGCATTGTTTTTAATCAAATAATTTTTAAATTGCCGTTGATTAAAGAAGCCACTTATTCAACCCCCCTTCTAAGTGGTAGCCTAGTAGTCTAACATTGTTATCGTCGCGAGAAGAGGAAAGAGATTATCGCTACCGTTGCCGTCAATACTTTCGAAACCAACGAACATTGTTGCCATCCACCGTCGGACCTCCAGCGCCCCCGGTCTCCCTCACTCACTCGGTCACACTTGCTCTCTCTCTCTCTCTCGGTCTCTCGTGTTGTTGAATCCAGGTTCTGTTTGTTTCTAATTCCCATCATTATTTATTTATTTATTTGTTTATTTATTCATTTGTCTATTTATCATTTGTTTATTTTATTTTGTTAATTAGACTACTTGTTGTTTTGGGCTGAAGCCAAGTTACTTGATTGGCACTAATGTTATCATTCTTGTAAATATGGGATGAACTCACTTATTTTATGTACGCCCCTTTTATTATACTGCCAACAACGCAAAAATAAGCATTACAAAAATAAGCATTTTTTATGAGTTTAATTTCTTGTTTAAAGTTTTTTTGACCTGGCGACCTTATTGGAAGTAGACGCCGCATCCCCCTTTCGTCCTCTCTTCGTACCCTTTCCACCAGCGCCGCCTGCTACCACAACTTGAGACAATGGATCCACCGTAGAGTCAGGTGTTTCCATCTTCTGCTTCGCCCTTACCATGTAGGAGGCGAACTCCGCATCAGAAATTGTCTTCATTTTTCCTGCAAAGACAAACCTAAAAGAATTAACAAAGTAGTTTTCAAATAACATAAGGACATGAAATAAAACTGTTGGAGCAACACTTACTCAGATATTCAACAAACCCCTTGGGATTAGTCTCAAGGTTCACAAGTTCCTTCGTACTAAGAATGCCAAAGGAATTAAGAAACGCAACCGTCTCCATCTCGAAGGAAGATAGATGGTTAGGGCCGGCACCCTTAACTAACCTAGGGTGCGTTGACCAGTAAAAGGGGAACAAGGGAGTCCCATCACTATCAAACATTACATCTGGACAATTAGGTCCCCCACGCACCCTATAGAAAGAATCCTGATAGTTCTTGAAATTATTAGCATATAAGGAAAAGAGGGTTCTATTAGGCAGCACACACAATGAAACCAGGCGGTTAACAGTAAAACTTTTAATATGATAAAAGGAGAAGAAAACGCCGATACTAGGAGCCAAACCTAAGGCGAGGCAAATGATCTCATAAGCCTTTGCAAAGCCCCAACTATTGGGATGAAGTTGAATGGGAGCAATGTTGAGGGTGTGGATCAAAGAAGTTTCGAACGGGGTAAAAGGAAACCAAAGGTTGAAAGTTTGCACTACTACCCCATACATAAGAAAGTAATGGGGAGGGTTAGGGTTAATCACAGTGACGAGTTCACCAGTGTCCACAGGATCCACAATGACATCACATTCCTTCCCGGAGCCGGATAACTTGATAGCCCCCCTAAGAGTTTGAACGTTATCCAAGGAGTGAAACTTAGACTTGGTAAACATCACGGCAGGAGAAGAATAAAAGAGCACCAACTCTTTCCCTGTGAAAGATGAACGAGGAATTATTACGCAATTACTGTCGCTACTGGAAGAGCTACTGTCACTCTATCAACGGAAGACCAAGCATTTCGGTAAGATACATATCCTCATCGAGCGACCCATCACCCCTTATACAATGGAAATAGATCTGCCGCTCGAGAACGGATCCGAGAGGAGAAACCAAAGACGATTCTTCCCCTTCGCCACTTAGGTCACGAAGTATAACCATGACGAGAGTAAAGAAAAAAAACAAAAACGACGGGATAGTAAAGAGAAGGGAAAGGAACTATACCTCGCAAAAACAAAAGCAACGCTGAGGCGAAGGTTTCCCGCGAGAAAAGAGATGATCCAAAAGAGAGAAAGAAGTAACGATGTGTTTTGAGAAGAGTAAAGGGTATGAGAATCATAATATATATAGAAGTAGAAATCCGCCTATTGAAGCGTCGTAATACCCATTGGGTAATAGCGTATAAAGGAAAAGGACACGTTACCTACACGTGTCCTTAAAGCGTGAAATTCCAAAAGGCAGAACAATGACATCACGGAAATCACTTTATTCATCAACAAAATTGGTTCATTATTACAACGCTCAAACCATACAAAAAGGGAATATTGAAATTACATAAATTAACTGCAATAAAAGTTGAAGCTACATAAGATCAGCTACACATGGTTGGCGGCATCTATAGCAGTGTCCCAAAGTTCCTCGATTTTCCTTCTGCATTCTCGGGCGATTTCTAAGTCGCCATGAACATTAGAAGCGTCCTCACCACGAGCTCGCTGGCGATCTTGTAGCTCCAGCAGCACGCGACGCTTCTCTAGCAACTTCGCGACGTCATCCTTGATGTCCATTTTTAACCTATTCTTCTTCTCCTCCAGTTGCTCAATTTCCAATCGCATGCTAGAAAGTTGTTGCTCGATAGAGTCCTCCTCGTCAAAGGAAGCCGCCAAAGTGCTCTCGTACATACGCATTCCCTCTTTCACTAACCACATCTCATAAAAAATCGCAGCATTAGTACGCTGGCTATGACAGCGTAGTTCTTCCACTGCAGAAATGAAAGGGAAGTCTTTGATCATCCGATCTCGAAGCGCCAACAAACAATCCAGGAATTCATGCTGAGGTAGAGTCAGTTGCCAGGAGTAGTCACGAAGGTTTGTAACCATGGAAGCAAAATCCTCGTAATCATCCATTAGGTCTTCTGGATCCTGCAGAAGCAGAGACCTCAGCGTATCGATTAGTGAAGTCACGGGAGAGGCCATGTGTGAAGAGGAGCAGGAAAGGAGTGAGGAATCCGAAATGGAACTGCAAGCCGTTATTTTTATAAAGGGTAGAAACGGAAACGCCTAAAGCTATGAAGACGGAGGGAATGTCGGAGTCTTAGGCTATATCCCGTTATTTCATATCAGAAAAATTATGAAGGAATCCGCCTAAAGAATAGAACTGACTCAACGGTATGAGTCTATCAACACTACGCCTCCTCAGAGCCTTGTGCTTGGGGGGTTGCGTACCGGATAAAATAATATAGGTCCAATTGATAGAAGGCCTAATTCTCTTTGACTCAATCTGCCTATAACCAGGCCCGTTTCACCACGCCAAACATTTGCACGTGATTTCCCCGATATCCATGGACGCGGATAGTGTGATATCTATGTCTGCTTCGTCAGACAAATATGATATCCGTGTCCGCTCCATATCCGTGCGGATATCTGCTAAGCGGGTAATCCGCGGATATTGAAGTATCCGAGGATATTAACAAATATCCATGGATGAAATTTTTTTATTAAAAAGAACTAATTATTGAAAAAAAATAATAATTTTTTTTAAAGACAAAACATTAACAAATAATATTCATAACGTTTCCTCTCTATTTTTAATGAAAACACTCAATCTACAAACAAAAATCACCTCACAAAATTGCCAAAGAGTCAAACAAAGCTATAATTTATATAAAATAGCCAAACTGCAAAAGATAAAATATAAAAATACAAAAATTTTTTTATAAAAATTCTAGAATTTATTTGTAAATAGAGATATTTAAATAAGTTTACTAATTATTTAGCGGGTATGGATATCCGTGGGCGCGGATAGTATTAAACCTGCATACATATTCATTAAATGCGGATAATTGAAATATCCATTTATTTTATTCATGGATATCCATTAAGCTACCCGCTCCGTATCCGTGGCGGATTTTATCCACAGATATCCACGAGTATGAATATTTTTGACATCCCTACCCGTGACCCACGATCACCCCCATGACTAAGCATAACACACAAAACACGTGTGCTAGTAGCGGTTGGAAGAAGTGGCGCCGAATACAACCCCACTCTCCCTCATTAGAGATCATGGAGACAAGATAACCGTCAAAACACCCCACTCCACCTTAATAGGGATCATGGAATCATGGGAGTCAGCTGGAACTGTTTCCTAGCTCTATAAATACAACCCCCAACGCAATTAAAAGACTCAAGCAATAATATCATCTTACACCATTGCATAACCATAGCACTTACCAAATTCATACCCCCTGTTGTTCTATCAGGAACACCTATAAATATATTTTAAAATTAAAAAAAATGAAATTAATATAAAACATATGAAAACGTTTTTATTAACTCGACATCGAAGGGATCCGTTGACTCGAGAAGTAAGTCTACATTGACTTACTCTGTTTAATAACTCGATATCAACATTATGTTTCTTCAATCCAACTGTCAAATTCCAAGATCTAATTGAATAGATCAACTCCACAAACTATACTCAAATTTCTCGAGCAAGTTCTCAAATTCAATCCCCTTGCACATGAACCGAAGATAATCATCAACAACACATACTTTATATTAATAATAGACTTCCTTGATTTTAAAACGAGTGTTATTTAAATAATATTTTATACACAAATTAAGAAATATAATAATACTATAAAAACTTTTTGTCAAAAAAAAATAATACTATAAAAACTTGTCCAAAAAAAATAATACTATAAGAAAAATGATAATTTGACTTGTAATTCAATTAATTATTAATTAAAAGATACAATTAAAAATAAAATAACAATTCAACTTTAATTATTACCTCCTTTTGATAATTTTTTATAAGAAACAATTCATTTTATAGATTCATTAAACAATTAATGTATTTGATTTATAATATAGACTAAATACATTAGTTGTTCAATGAACTTAAGAAGTAAACTATTTATATAAATCTACATTAAAAATTGAGTTTAATTGTTGTGCACTGTCAGTTTAAAACTTTTTTACACATGTATCCAATGATGTGTTGTCACATCATGTGTTTTTAAACACAATATATATGATGTGTTGGTATATTATTAGACGTGTGTGTAAAATAATTTTACACTGACAGTATATAAATTAAATTCTTAAAAATTATAGTTTTATTTATTTTGAACCAATATTTTTTTGTATTTATATTTGTCAAAAAAAATATTTTTTTTTTGTATTTATAAAATAAAATGAGAGAATTGGGATTTAACGAAGATTGAATTGAAACAAGACCCCACACAAATCATAGACACCTCTATGGAACGGTGTATGAAACGATGTATCTAAATCTAAATCTAATCTAATCTAATCTCTTATTGGAGGGACGCCACAACACAGCGGAGTAGTAACCTAATTTATTAACCCGCGCCGCACATGGACACCACAGTCATAAAGTAAAACTATAAAGGGTAATTCCGTCACAATAATTACCCATTATCTTTCCCACGCAAGGTCCTCCCCAAGTCTCTCATAAACACCGATAAACCAAAAAAAAAAAAAAAACAGTCACTCACACATCACACACAGAGAGAGAAAAAACTTTCGAGTGTGTTTTTGATTTTGTTTCGCTTTTTTCTTCTTGTTACTATTGAACTCAACATTTATAATATGTTGTTGTTCCACATTTAACCCTAATAACCAACCGACCTCAATTTTTCTCACATTCGATATCAGAGATCTATTTTCCGGTTAAGATTCTTTCATTTCTCTGTTAGGGTTTTCGAATCTTATTCAATTGCTTCCAATTAGGGTTTCTCTATTGGATTTCGTGCGTTATCGTTTTCGTTTGATTTGAATTTCATAAATAGGGTTTGGGTTGGGGTTTTTGCTTCCGCGATGCCGCGAAGTTCGAAGCATAAATCCAGTAAGCATAGTTCGAGGGACTACTCTGATTCAGAGAGAGATTCCGTCGTGAAAGATCGGAAGAGTAATAAGGATGAGAGTTCTGTGAAGGTTTCGAAGGATTCCAGTGTTGAGAAACGGAGATTGGATTCGAAGGAAGTGCACGGGAACGGTGAGTATTCTGATGAGTATGGTTCGTCGTCGAAGCGGCGCAGGGAGAGTGGTGGTGGAGGTGGAGATAGGTGGAATGGCGGCGATGAAGGTTCGAAGAAATCGAAGGCGATTGGTGATTCGAAGAGTAGTAGGAGGAGGGATGGGAGTGTGGGGTTGCACGGTGATGGTGAGGAGGTGAAGAGGAGCAGCGGGAAGCATAGGGATTCGTCTTCCTCTGGTCGGAAGGAGAACGTGGAGAAGGAGAAAGAAAAGGATAGGAAGCTCAAAGAAGGTAGAATTGAAGAATCTGTCAATGATCAAGAACAGCGTTCATCCAAGCAAGTGCTTGAAAATAATGGTATGAATCATGATTACTTTAATTCTTTCATTTGTGTGTGCTGATAGTTTTTGCATTTATTGTATCATTATTTGTTTTGAACTTAAAGTAAGCACATTTTGAATTCTTATTAACAATGATTAGTCTCACCCTGAATTCGTACCAAGTTGAAATCTTTCTGTGTGTTATATTGGGAATTAGGAATAAAAATGAATTTTTTAAGAGTTCTGCAATTGTTTATGACCAATTTGATTTGCTGGTAATGATAGTGTTACTTTCAATATCAAATACCAAATTTTGATTTTTCACATACACGCGTCCACAAACTGATGTTTTTCCCTCCTTATGATCCGCTGCCCTTGTTATAGAATCAAGGAATTTCTCCATGTTTCTTCCATTCTGTTTGTCGATGTTAGTATTAATGTACAGGTCATTCCAACAATTTAATGCCTTATGATATTATTTTGGAAATCAAAGGCCAATAGTGTTAAGAGTCCTGTGTGTTATATGTTTCTCTCGACATTTGTTTTACTTCAACCTTTCCAATAAGCTCAAATGCTATGAAAATGATGACTTGAGTCTTGAGTAACATACCTTTTAATAAAGCCCTATATGTTGTCATACAATAAGCTGATTGAAATTCGTAGTATTTGGTTTTGATTCAGGCCTCTGGTAAATGTATATTTGGATTATCTGCATGATGTTAACTTCGGCCAACTAAGAAACAATTCCATATCATTTACTTTGAATCTTTTCTTTTAGAAAAATGTTATTCTGGGCTGGGCAGATGAAATAGGTGCTAGATTTTTTCTTCTTGTTTGAGAATTATGTAAGCTAAATTAGTTTAAATGGTGATTTTCAATTCTTCAGTTGGATATCAAAGAAATTGATGCTGCCTGCCAAGCTGATCATTAACCATAATCATAATTGTATAATGTCATCGTAATCCAAAGTTACTAATCAAATTAAATGTATCGAAGTGGAACACAAATTTTATTTCAGGAGTATAAGTAGAGTCTGCTACTCTTGTTTTTCTCTATGTAGTAAATGGCAGCTTTAGCGACCATAACTGCGACGTCGTGTTGCTTACTGGAAATCCACGCACGGCTGAAAATGCTGTTGGGTTTTGATACAGCGGTTGTGTCGCTCACCATTGATACTGATTTTGTACATTTGGAGATAGCGATGGTTAAACTTGACTCATTTGAGGAATCACTTGTATTTATTGTAAATGCTATGATGAATTATTTTAATTTTTAGCCTTGGAGGCTAAGACATATTTGCTAATTTGCTTTTTATTTGGTTTGAAAATTAGTAACAATGAGCTTCGGTTGTTAGTTATGAATATGTGTTTTATTGTGTATTCTTCTATTCTTGAGCTCTTATAAGTGTAGGATATAAATTGCTTATATCGTTTCCTTAAGCTTTGGCGAAGTAGTCGTACTGCCACCCTTCACCACAATAACGTTTTGGGGGTTGACTACCATCACCGTGCTCTGCAATCAGCCACTGACTACATAAGGTTATTCTGAATAACTTGATAGCCTTCACTGAAGGAGAGATGCAATTTTATTGTGAAGGCCTGAAGGGACTAATTATGCTCTGTGGTTGGGTCACTAGTATTGTACAACTGAACTGCATTTTATCTATTTTTCTCTCCAAACATGTCCCTTTTCTTTTGGTGAATAAAAGGAGAGAAATTTGAATCCTATATTAAATATTATTTTTGTTGTACTTCTGTCGAACTCTTTGTTTGGACTCCGTCGCTCAAGTAAGCAAAGCTTGCATTAATGGCATGAATTATTTTCTATTTGATATTAGATTGGCAATTAAAAGCAATTTAGAATCATGGATTGGGAAATTTAAAATGAAGTTAAGACTGGTTTTCCTCAATGGCAGAAAGAGTCATTGGATTTTCTGGGTAAATCTTTTGGTAATGAATCACAAATTTTCTATAATAGAGATTATTAAACATAATTTCAAAACTTTCAGTTAAATTATATCATATAGGCCTCAATACTGTTCATATAGTAAATTAAGATGATCACATATGGAAATTTGAATGTTGAAATTATTTCTTAATTATATATATGTCACTTGCAAAAGTGACAGCTGGATGCTACAAAGGTTATGTTTCCATATTTTCTTCTCTTTTGAGATCTTCAAATCTTCTTAATATACATGTATTCATTGTTGAAGTGTTTGGTTTTCTCATTTTTGTTGAATTTGAATCTCTGCTGCCGAGTGCATCTTTTCTAACTATGCTTGTATAGGTGATTTCCCTAGCAATTTGGCTACTTTGGTTTAGTGATTTTCCCTATATGTTGACAATTTGATGTTTGGATCTTCAGATATCCGTCTTCCACCTTTCTTAAGTTTTTTCATACAGGGCTGCTTCTTTCCTCTCTCATTTCTTCTTTTATCACACTGGTCTGATCTTCTATCGGTGTGGTATGAATCAGTGTTGCTTATTTTGGTATAGTTTCTTAGGAAGTAGGTGTTACTAATCAAGAAATGTGGTTCACATATGCATAACATACAGTTTAATCCTTTTGATAGTGAAATTGTGTTAATGTTTTTAATCCTTTTGTGTTAATGTTAGTGATACTGTTCACAATATTTAGATAGTGAAATTGTGTTAATGTTTTTAATCCTTTTGTTAAAAACCATATGATGTATCTTAATTACACAGTTTTAGCTTAGGTGTCGGGTGGTTCTTCCTAGTAATATATCATTCCACACTGCATCATATTAGCTTTTGATAGTTTTATGAGCTGTTTGTTGAAATTGTGTTGCCCTTCAATCTGTCATTTGAAAATGCAGTCAATTAATGTCTTACTGTGTACCCAAGAGTTTAATAGAACAATTTATATATCCTCTCTTTTGTACCCTTATTGGATATCACAATTGGATAATTTTGACAATATTTTGCATTCAGTCAGTTAATTTTTTTTTTAGGTTACTCGTGTCTCACAAAAAATATTGTGTTCAACTTTTGGTTAACAATTTTCTTCTTCTTTTGTAATGCCTTCCATATATTCACAATGTTTTTCTTGGACTGTTGTGTGTCAAAAGGCAGTTGTTAATTTTTATCTATGTGGTCAATTCTTTTTGCAGATTCAAAAAAAGTAGACGAGTTGCGAAGCCCTGAACAAGATATTCAGCTTGAGAGGCGAATGAGGAAGAAAAGGGATGACTATGGGGATGGGGATAAGCATCAAGATGATGTCGGAGATGGTTATGACAGACATTTGTCTTCTAGGGATGACATTGCTAAGGATGGAAAGAAAAAGGATGACAGGCGAAACGATGAAAAATACAGAGACAAATATAGGGATGAAAAGGATAGGGAGAACAAACATCGACATGACAAGCAACGTGACGAGCGTCCTGCAAAAGATCATACTATCATTAGGTCTGATGATAAACATGCAAGGGATGAAAAGAATAATTTAGAGTCGCGGCAAAAGAGAAGCAAGCATCCAGAGAGTGATAGGGACCATTATCGTGATCGAGATGGAGAACGAGACCGTGATTTTGAATATGTCCGTGATCGTGAGCGCCGCCATGAACGTGATCATGATTATGATTTTGATAGGGACCATGATTATGATAGAGACCGAGACCGAGATTGGGACTGGGATCGTGAACGAGATTTTGACCGTGAACGAGACAGAGACCGTGATCGTCATCGTGATGGTTCACATGGGGACGATAGAAGTACAAGAGGCAAAGATGGTGGAGCCAAAAAAAGAACTTTGGATGATCGTGATGATTATAGTGATTCTAAAGCTAGAGCTGTTAAAAACTACTATCCTGACACAGAGAAGAGGAGTTTGACCAACAGCAGGGCTGATTCTGATGTTGACAGAGGAAGGTCTCTACCTCGACAAGCCCATCCAGATTCTACTGGGACTAGCAGTAAACGCAGATCGTCACCTGTCTCAAATGCACATACTGGCAAAGATGAATATAGGTACTTGTTAAAATTTTCTTGAAAGTTTTGTTGTATCATTATAAAGCTCATATTCTGAGTTGTTCTTCCGATTATTATTTCTTTTGCACTCTGTACTTTTCAGGTGACATTTGGGAATTTGATTAGTGCATGTGTTTACAATGTGTTGTTGTATGATGGAAAATACAAATTTCTCATGTAATTAACTTTGGTTTGATCCGATTAAGTTCAAATGAAAATTGTTACCTATTAATATATTTACGATTACTGGCATTGCCTATAAACATAATCTTAAGGCATCTTATGTTGTCAATAACTTAGTTTAACACAAATTTTTAAATATGGGAGGTTTTAGAGCTTGATAAAAAAATTATTTTTCTTTGCCAAGAGGGTAAAAATGCAACATGAGTTTGTTGGTGATGATTGAAATATTGCTTGCATGAGTTAAATTTTGTGGTTAGGTCTAATTTTACTTGTAACCATGGGGTATTCTACCATTGTCAATTATAATTATTTGCCATTTTCCTCATATTTCAGAAATGCAAATGCTGAAGATACAAAGTATAGAGACTCAACTATAGAACAGAGAACCAAAGCCTCAAGAGAGGGTTACTCCGGGATTTCAGATAGAGGCCCAAAATACAAAATAATGGACAAATCCATTAAAATAGATGAATATCCTGCAGGAGACTTTTCAACTGAAAGGCCTTCTAGTGCCAAGGCCTCACCCATGGGCTTGATGGAAAGATCTCCTTCGTCAACAAGCATTGAACGCAGATATATGAATAAAAACGTTGTTAAGAGGAATCTTGAAATTGATGAAAGTGGAAGAAGGAGCAGTACTGACGCAAGAGATATCTCTTCAGATGATAGACTTGGCCCAGAGAAAGCAATATTGGACGAGCCCTCTCAAGCAGATTCATCTTTCTATGGTAGGACTAATCAGAACAATCCACCAGTAATTCCTCACCCACCTGGTTTCAGGGCTGCACTAGACAGACCATATATGGGTTCTTTAGAGGATGATATTAGAGATAACTCAAATCCGCGATACAGGAGAAGTACTGAGCCTAACTTTGGAAGAGTGCATGGTGGCAATTCCTGGAGGGCACATCCAAACTGGACTTCACATGTACCAAATGGATTTGTTCCCTTCCCACCTGGGCCAGGTCATGGAGGTTTTCAAACAATGATACCGCAGTTTTCATCTCAACCTCTCTTTGGTGTTAGACCTCCGATGGAAGTCAACCATGCTGGTATTCCCTACCATATTGCTGATGCTGACAGGTTTCCAGGTCACTTGCGCCCACTTGGGTGGCCAAGTTTGATGGATGGTACAGGACCTGCTCATCTGCATGGATGGGATAACAATAATGGGGTTTCTAGAGATGATCCTCATATGTATGGTGGTTCTGATTGGGACAGACACAGGCACCCAACAAATAGTCATGGATGGGATTCAGAGACTTGGAAAGAACAGAATAGTGATTCAAAGAAAGACTTGCCTTCCCCAGCTTGCAAAGATGAAGCAGTTCATGCCGTGGTTGACAATGGTGTGCCTGAGCAGACTACTCAGGTGTCTCAGGATGAACATAAACACGATGAATCTCATGAGAAATCTCCTGAAACAAAGTTGTCAGGCGTCAGTTCTCCAAGAAAAGTACCTTTGAACTCGTTGCCCACAACTGATTTTGAAAAGGTGCCCGATACATCGACGCCTGATGACATTTCATCTCTTTTTACCCGTTTCTACCTTTCCAAACTTGACATATCAGCAGACCTAGTACCGCCGGAGTTGTATGACCAGTGTGAATGTGCTCTTAACATTGGCAAGAAAGCATCCGATGATACTTTTGATAGTACCGGACTATCCTTGAAGGTATAATTGTACTAGAAAACTTTCATGCTTTCCTTCATTCTCCCAAAACTTAACAAGCCTAAATTTTTTTTACTGTCTCTTGATGTGAGGATTTCAAATTGGAAGGCAATTATGAGTTACACCCTCCGGCCTCTTTTATAAGCAAATTTATCCATTTGCACACTAATTAAGGAGTTACTTTTTTCTCTCCGTTTTATGTGAAAAACTTCTACTACAATTCCTAAAATGACCTAATATTTTAAATTTGCATTGGGACTCTACAATCGTGTCAAAAAGTAAAAAATTAATCAGGGTATTTTTGGAAGAATAGCATTAAATAAAGTAAAATTTGGTAACTTTTGCTTATATTTGAAGCCAAATTTTTTTGTTGACTTTTGCTTATAAATAAGGTCGGAGGGAGTATAATTTAGTATTTCAGAGCAACTTTAACAAATTTTTCTATGACCCAATCTCTCAAGGAAATTTAACTTGGTTTTTCGACCGAGGTGTTTTTTTGTTGATAAATTGCCCTTGTGTAATTATTTAAAGTATTATAAGTGTATTTTTTTCATTAATTAAAGTAAATGCAATCCCTGACATTATCAGTGCTCCCCTTCCTGTGATTTGGCAGAATGGGTCAAGGGCACAGCAGAAATACGCCGCCACTTTTTCAAGACATTCACCTTTTCCGGTAGTTGATAATTCTATCTTCCAGGTAAAACTATTTGATCAGCTGTTGGTATGGTTGCAGTAAATATAATGCTTGTTTCCTTAGACTTTTAACAATATTGCCATTCTTCTCTTACCCCAAAGTTTTACAATAAAATTCATGGTGATAGAAATTTTTGCTGTCAATTGTCATCCTGAATAACCAGTTATCCATTTTGTTGACTTCAATTCTTTGAATGCATAAATACTGAAATGCTTGACTCTTGATGGGTGAATGTTTTCTCCAATTTGCAGAGAGCCATTGATCTTTACAAGAAGCATAGGGTGAAACTGCCTACTAAAGGAGATTTAGATATATTTGCCCCCACCAAGTCCAACCAGATGCAAATCGACGTGCCAATACCAATTTCCGGTTTGGAGAATAGGCATAACCAGGTGCAAATGGACGAGTCAGTTCCTATTTCCAGTTTGGAGAATAGGCATAACCATGTGCAAGTGGAAGAGTCGGTTCCTATTTCCAGTTTGGAGAATAAGCAGGATTCTGTCTCAGCTTCTGATGCAACAAAAGATGCGGCAACACCTGCATTACAACCAAAGGAAGTCGAAACTCTATCTCCGGCAAAGGAGCAGTTGGAAGAGTTCAATCAAACCTGCAGTCAAATGGAGCAAGATCATGATAGTATCCATACTTCGAAGATAGGCGTGTCTAGTCCATCGTCTGATCCCGAGAACCAAGAAGCAGCAGTACCAAAGGATGCTGAGGAAGAGGATAGAAGCACATTTGATCAGCTGAATACAGAGGATGCTGAGGACGTCCGCTCCATTGCAGCAAAAAGCGAAGCACTGTTGGTCCCCACTTCGCATGAAGAGTGCGAAAACATGAACATCGATGAAGCTACAGTTACTGGTTTTTCCCAATATACAGATGAAAAACTGGATTTTGGTGACACAAAGGGTAATCCCTTAATTTTTGAGGATGGGTCTCCCAAAGCTTGTGATGCTTTGATGCCTGGTTCAAATGAGTCTGAGTCGCTAATTTTAAGCCGGATACATCATTCTCCTGAAAGTACACATTGAGACAATTTCTATTTCTATGCTTTTAATCCCTCAGGTTTTCAATTTCTTCCCCCCTTTTTTTTTTGTTGCTTCATTTTGAGCGAGGAAATAAAATGAAATGGCATTCGTATTCCCATAGAAATGCGCTTTTCAGACACTCCATGCTCCATGCATTTGTTTCTTCACATTTCATTACTCCTATTTTAGCATATGTTTGTGCATGAGCATGAGCATGTCATGGAAGATAGTATATCTCGTCTAAGTTGCATTCCGTTATGCATGAATGGAATGAGCTTAATACGACTTGTAAGTTCAGTTTATTTAAATCAAAACTTCTTCAAATATATTTAAAGCCGGTACCAATCTTGACTTCTTTGGTTTTGTTTAATGTTTGTGCTTTTGCAACTCATTTTATGTCGCAATGATCTCATCCCATATTCTCTTTCCACACTTTTTTCCACTGATTCCCATACTCTGCCATGGGATACTTGTTTGGTTACTTCAAAGTTCCGTTCCTTTGATAGATATGATCTAAAGAGTTTACACATCTATTTATTTTACTTGAAACAATTTCTGTTTTGCATGGATAATAGGGCTAATCTCTATAAATTTCAAAGGAAAGAAACTATCTCTGAAAAACTAAAATTTTGTAGGCAAATGGCTGTTTTGGTCTCCTATTTTATATCATAGGATTTTATTTTTCACTTTTTCAATTTTGCAATTTTGGTTTCTCTAATTTATAAAAACCTGAAATTAAACCTAAGGTATTTTTTTGTGACAAGTTTTACAATCAATTAATCATAACTGTAACATGATTAAAAATATTTTACTTTTATCTTAATTACCTTTAAATCACCCTACACTAAAATTAAACTCTTATTTATAAAGTTTAACCGCTAGTGCCTTTGGTAGAAATTGTAGTATCATATAGGAATAAAACAAGACATGTTCTATGAGTTTAACTCAGTTGATAAGGACATCACTTTATATATATGCTTCTTTTAATATTGGTATCATATTCATCTTTAACTTCATCAACCATCATTGTTTTTATCCAATTAAAAATAATAAACTCAATAAAAAAAATTCATCAATTCCTTCTCCAATATTATGTGGCTTTGAAGAAACTAATATGAAATTGTATCTTTAATTTGACAAAGATTATAAAGGTTGATGAAGATGATGGCCGACTTTTTATTTGTGATTTTCAATAAATTAGAAAAAAAATAATATGATATTGTTTGGTCTAGCTTTTTTAAGGTGTAAAAGCGATTTTAACCATAAAGCTAGAAGTAATAACTTTAAAATCATGTTAGTCAAAAGAAAAATAGCTTTAAAATTAAAATTGAAGTTGTTTGGTAAATTTTACTTTTTTAAAAAAAATTTAAAAGTTGTTTTTTTTTATATTATTAAATTTTTTTTTTGGTTGAATGAAGGCGAAACCCGAGTTCTACATCCAAGATATTATTGTAATAGGGTTAAAAGATGTTTGATAATATATTATAATTTTTTTAATAAGTAAAATATTAAAAATGATTAAATTTTCAAAAAACATAACTAATATTAAGTTTGTTTTTTATAAACAGTAACCTTTTTTGAAAATATAAACAAAAACTTATTTAAAGAGATTAATAAGATAAATAGTAATAATAAAGCTTTTACTAAGTTCATAAACAAAAACAAAATTCTTAAAAATATAGTTGGATAATAGTGTTTAATATCACTAATGTAAAAAAAATGTTGTTGGCAAGATTCGAAAAGGTGTGCTTTGATAAAACTTTCAAAAAGTTGTTGTAAAGTATATCACCTTATTTTGAAAAAAAATTATTCGTGTTTTTCTTTAAAATATAGAAGCTGTTTTTTCTTACTGGAGACGATATCTATATTGATTTTAACTTGTCAACCATGCGTCAAAATGGACACATAAGTACATTTTATAATGCTAAATGTTTTGATATGTAAAACTAATTTCTCAATGGATTGAAATTAATAAAACTCACTTTTTATTCTCCGAATTCGAGAAAAATTCAATATATATAGTTCCTGAAGAACTTAGAAAAATCTTAATTTTATTATGAATTTTTAAATAATTCAATTGACATGTATCCCTCGAGGATTTTTATATAGTTCTTGAAGAACTTATTCAATATTATAGGATAGCACAAAATTATATTATAGAGCTAATTCTAATATGTCATAGTATTCTAATTCCATCAATTGGAATCAGTACTTTATAGATCAAGTGAATCATTTTTATGTAAATTATATTATATTATTGTGTTTATTTATTCCTTATGCATTCCTGAAGTATTGTATAAAGATTGATCTCATATTATAAAATAAAAAATAACTATTATGTAGTTCCTGAATAACTCATACCATTCTATGTGAATTCTAGAAGAATTCAAAAGCATAGTTCCTGAAGAACTCATATTATTCTTTGAGAATTCCTGAAGAATTCAAAAGGGTAGTTCCTGAAGAACTCAACATTATTTTATCTGAATTCCAGAAGAACTTATTGTTAAAATATATTGCATAGTTCTTGAATAACTTAAAAAATCGGTTTTTATTATCTATGAATTCCTGAAGAATTCGGTAATTGTATATCATAGAAGGATTGTACAAATAGCTTATTATAGATTGATTATATACTTCTTGAAAAACTACACAAAAATTTATAAGATCTATTTGATCCTTATAATTTATCTTAATTTGAAAGAAAAATTTATTATTAAGATCTACATTTATACTATGACAATAAGATCTCATCTTCTCTATATTTATTCTCTACATCTCTAAGTTTATCCCTAATATGATATAGTGTTGTTTTTCTTTGTTTATTGAAAGATGTGTAATTTATATATACTAGTCCGTAGCCCGTGCAAGGTGGCCAATCATGGTTGTTGCATTTGATTGGGGATATGATGATTTAAGAAAAACATATGCCAATCATGATTGTTGTTTATGATAAGGGTTATGGTATAAGAAAATTATAAGTAATAAATTCTTGTTATGGTTACAATTACTATTGAAATTCCGGTAGCAAGTTACAGATGTGCAGCGTGATGTGGTGCACGTTAAGGTTTAGGTATACGATGTGTTGCCTAATGAGCCAACATCATAAACATACGATAACTTGATGAACAAGGAAAATAAAGTGCAGAAGATAAAGAACACAATGAATTTGTTAACTCAGTTCAGCGCAGCGCACTTACGTCTGGAGGATACCAATCCAGGAATGAATCCACTATGATAGTTCTAATTCAAAGCTAAACTCCCCCGTTTACAACCTTTCGCTTAGACACTACCTTGTGCAAACTCTACCTTGCTCCTCACAAGATATGACTTCCCCCAGTCACTTCCTAGCTATCCTACCTTGCTCCTCACAAGGACCTTGCTCCTCACAAGGATTTCTGCCTCGCTCCTCACAAGGACTTTTGCTCTGCTCCTCACAAAGACTTTACCTTGCTCCTCACAAGGATTTCTGCCTCGCTCCTCACAAGATTTGGACATGGAAGGTAGGATAGCTAGGAAACGACTGGGGGAAGTCATATCTTGTGAGGAGCAAGATAGAGTTTGCACAAGGTAGTGTCTAAGCGAGAGGTTGTAAACGGGGGAGTTTAGCTTTGAATTAGAGGAAGACTGATGAAGTTGGTGCTTGAATTTAGGTGGAGTAAAGATGTGTGCCAATTGAAATTCCGGTAGCAAGTTACAGATGTGCAGCGTGATGTGGTGCACGTTAAGGTTTAGGTATACGATGTGTTGCCTAATGTGCCAACATCATAAACATACGATAACTTGATGAACAAGGAAAATAAAGTGCAGAAGATAAAGAACACAATGAATTTGTTAACCCAGTTCAGCGCATTTTTTTAGTTACTGAATTTAGAAGAATATTTTCTAGTCATTAGATTTCAGTCTTTGTCCCTATTGTTTCTTGTTTCCATTGAGACTTGAACTTAGGGTTGTATTTAGCTCTTAAGCTTTTAAGCATAAAGCTGTTCCTTTTCTTGATTCTATTGCTTTATAAAGCTGTCTGTCGGGACACATGTCCCAGACATTGTGGTGCCCTCAGGAAAAGAAGCTGAAAGTTCAACTTCAAAGGAGGTCACTATTACTGAACTGAAGAATACCTGCATGTACCTTGCTCCCCACAAGATATGACTTCCCCCAGTCAATTCCTAGCTATCCTACCTTGCTCCTCACAAGGACCTTGCTCCTCACAAGGACCTTGCTCCTCACAAGGATTTCTGCCTCGCTCCTCACAAGGACTTTTGCTCTACTCCTCACAAAGACTTTACCTTGCTCCTCACAAGGACCTTGCTTATCACAAGGATTTTTACAAACTCAATGATGGAGACGCACTCCTAACCTAAAGAACCAACTCGTGCTTCAAAGCTTTGAGTGATTCAAAGTCCAAATCTTGTTCAAACTAGAATCAAGAAAAGGAACGGCTCTATGCTTAAAAGCTTAAGAGCTAAATACAACCCTAAGTTCAAGTCTCAATGGAAACAAGAAACAATAGGGACAAAGACTGAAATCTAATGACTAGAAAATATTCTTCAAGTAACAAACTCAATCTTTTAACAAAAGATATGTTTGTTTTAAATCTTTTTGAATCTTTTTCAATCTTCTAGTAACAAACCAGCTTTTTAAATCTTTTCTGAATCTTCTTCAGTCTTTCAGCTCGTTCCTTGGCGCGCAAGCTAGCGTGAATATGTTTGTTTCAAAACAAATCTTTTTCAAAGATCACACGCAAATAATTGAAAGCGCGTTTATAGGGTATTCAGTTCAGGTACCACATGTGTGCACATCGGTCACCACATCTTGACCAAAGGCTTATTTTGACAAATGAAGCCAACCCTAAAATAAACTCAACCTTGCAGGTTGAAAACACTAACAATCTCCCCATTTGGCAAATTGTGGCTAAAATTGAAGGAAAATAGTAATAGATAAAAGCAGCGGAATTTTAAAATTTTCCTTTTGTGATCCTTACGAATGGTCATGAATTGTGTTTAGAGTTTTACCTTTTGATTCGAAAACTCCCTTTAAATCACGAACGGCTATCGAACACTTTGAATCACGAACAAGAACCTCGAATTTGATCACAAGCGTTAAAGGTATAACGCCTCTAGCCAGTCCACACGAACAACAACCTTCAATGGAGTGCTAGCTCCAATGGTTTGAAGGGTTAGGAGAAAGGAGGCACAAAATAAGGATTAGGGTTTTTCACAAAAACTCTAGAAAGGTGATTAGGGTTTCTCAAGAGAGGAGAGAACAAAGGCTCATGAGAATGAGTAACAAAAGTGTGTAACACTTTCTCCTTACCACAAGGGTTCTATTTATAGAACCACTTGCTGTAAGACCCAAGATTTTACTGTACTATTTTCTAAGGAACTCTAGTGTCGGCTACGAGTTTTAGGGTTTTTAGTAGAAGCGGATTTGTGAATATCGTCACATTAATGAGATTTTTGCTGAAACGGAGCCTGTTTTGTGCTCGTGCGCTGGAAAGGCACAGACTTTTGGGTCGTAGTCCTCTTTTAAGTATGAGGAGATTTCTGTGGTCTTAGAATAACGAGTTTTGGATTATTCTTGTTTTTGGAAAAACGAGTAAGATTTTACCCGCGGATGGAAAATCTTACTGCGTCTGTTTTAAGTGAGGTTTCGGATGTGAGTTTTATATATCTGCGCGAGTTAGGATATATTCTGAGAATAATTTTCTAAGGTATGGAAGAAAATTACAGTCGCGGAAAAAGATTCGGCGATAAGTTTTGGAAATGTTAAACGTTAGACGTTCTTTCCGTAGGTTTTAGGTTTTTGTGATTTACGTTCGTCGCGACGTGCGAGAGCTGATCGTGTGAGTGTTTCCATGAGGTGTTGAGTTTTATCTCAAGTGGGTTTGTTTTGGTTTGATCCAATGGCTAGGGTTTTGTTTAGGCATTTTGTCTTTTGATCCAATGGCCATGAGTTAACAAGAGCAATAACATAGTAAGGAGGTTTGTTGTTGGTGGACTTAGAAAATTTGCCTAAGACTTTCTTTCTCTTTTCTTTGGCCGTGCTCCATCTTCTTCTTTCCAACCTTGGGAGAAATTTCAATTCTTCACCAAAAGCTTGGATTTTTGGCTTGTTGGATCATAGAGATTGAAAGGAATTCATCTCCACTTGAGGTAGTAAACCTTCTCCTTTCTTTGTTGGTTTAAAACATCTTATGTTAAGGGTTTTATGATTATGATTCTTGAGAGAAATTTGTGAGAGGTTGCTCATAAATTGATTCTTGTTCCATGAATGTTGTTCATGAGGGTTAGTAAGCATGTGTAGGCTTTGTTATGTTTGTTTTCCATGAGTTGGTGAAAAATCTCATGAGAAAAGTTAGGGTTTTGGTTTGGTTATGTATTGATCAATAACATGAGGTTAAGTTGTAAGGTTTTGAAAAGAAAAGTTGTCTTTGAACCTTTGGGCAAAAGGGAAATGCGTTGTATGGTTTTGTTTTAAAAAATCCGATGAAAAATATTTTGGAGTTTATGAAAATATTTACTAAGTGTTTTGTGTGGTATTTTGGGGTCCAAGTGGTTTAAAACTCTTGTGACATGTGGTGTTGTTTTTCGCCTAGAAAACATGTTTGAAAATGATTTCAAGACGGTTAAGGCCCGTAATAAAACTTGTGCTTGGATTTGGTTTTGATTTTGGAAATGAAAATCAAATAACTTGCACTCGAAGCAACCAACAAGCTTTCGGAAACGAATTGCTTGCTTATGAGAATGGTTTGCTTTTGTGCCTTGAAAAAGTGTTGGGAACTAATAGAATCAAACTAGGCTTGGGTGGAAAAAGGTGGTGTGAGTTGCTGTCTTTTGCTGTCATGACAGGTGCAACTCGCTGAGCGAGTGATTACTCGCCAGGGCGAGTGTCACAGGTCATGACAACACGCCAGGGCGAGCTCCAGAGCGAGTAAGACCAGTCCTCACTGCCTTCACTCGCCACTAACTCGCCAGGGCGAGCTCTGAGAGTTGAGATTTTGGATTCTGATTTCTAAACTTGGTTTTTAACTTTCTAATCCCTTTTTATTAATTTATGGAAGCGGTTGGGATTGGAAACGAGTTTTTCGGGTACTCGGAAAGTACGTAGCTTATAACGCAAGAAAACAGCCATTTTGCATTTCAAATTATTTAAGACTTTGGCCTATTGTTTTGGGTCCTAAAAATAGTATAAGTGACTCATGGGTGTTGATCAATACGATAGTTTTTGGTATGGTATCCGAAAGAGTGGATTTTCCTTAGGAACCTTTAGGTTTTTGGGGTTTTGGTGTAGTTTCAATACGATTGGTTAGAGAACAATGTATTGATTGTTGCGCTGCTTGTTTTAGGAAGCGCGTTGTGTTGTTTGAGCGTGTGTTGTTGACGGAAGCTTGCCGAGGTAAGGGCTCCACTTTATTTCTGTCTTTTCACTGAGTTATAACATGTTTGTTGGTTATTTTCGGTGATGCGTGTTTGTGTGTTTGGCATGTATGTGTTATGTATTCTCGTGATGAGAAAGTGTTTACAATACGTGCGTTGTTTTACATATGATTAGGGATGTATGTATGAACATGTGGGTGAATACATATGATTGGAAATGTATGTATGTTTGTTGTGGTTTGTTACATATGATTGAATATGTATGTATGTTGTTGGGATGGTTTACATATGCTAGGGAGGTATGTATTCATTGCATTAGTATACATGGGGAATCGTATGCTCATGCATTGTTAGTGCGTAGTTGCGGGAGTGGACTACGAGGTGTGGTTGCAGGAGTGGACCCACCTGATTCTTATAGGGTTTTATTGAGTTCAACACATGGTTGCGGGAGTGGACCATGGGGTGTGATTGCGGGAGTGGATCCACCTAAATCTTTTGTGATTTAGTTGAGTTTGATACATGGTTGCGGGAGTGGACCATGGGGTGTGATTGCGGGAGTGGATCCACCTTAACCTTGTGTTTTTGTTGAGTTTGATACATGGTTGCGGGAGTGGACCATGGGGTGTGATTGCGGGAGTGGATCCACCTTAACCTTGTGATTTTCGTTGGTATTTTAGTAGAGGATGGAACTACGATTCCGGAATTAAACTCATGCATTGTGGTAGCTAGGGTTAGTACCACGCATTGTAGAGGTTGCATTATAGGCTATGTGTGCATTGCTTATATGAACCCGTTGGTGGGAATTGCTTGGTGGTTAAGAGCTTTCTCTTGTGTTTTGTGGAATCATTGTTATGTGTACAATCTTTCGCACCGGTTATATATATATATATACTTTTATTTTGTGGTGACCCTTTCTTTCATTTGCGGGCTCATCCCAACCCAGATGATGGGTTAGGTCGTGGTGACGACGGTGGCAGTTCTAGGCTATAGTGAGCACGTGGTGAAGCTTAGTATAGATAGACTTTGCGCCGGTGTGTTTTGTGCACCGTGCTTTTTGGTTAGCATAGGGTTATCTAACTTGTTTTGTGGTAAGTATTTGAATACTTAGACTTGGATTGTAATTATTCAGGAATACACTTTGCTTGTCGAAACACCTTATGGTAATGAGTTCTTTTGTATATTTGAATGCCGGCTCATTTAAAACCTTTATGCGTAACTCTGATTGTGTACAAAAAAAAAAAATATATTGCCCTTTTTGGCCTTGGAAAAACGGGTTGTTACACTTGCCATGGCAAAATTACACTAAAGCCCTTTTAACTAAATGGGCTATAGTGGGCGCCATTCTCATGTAAATATGTCTAGTACATATTTGCACCCCCTTCTTGTTACATCATACCATATGATGTAATGCTCATTTTAATTACCATAATACCCTTATCATATTTCCTTCTTTTTCCAAGGTGCACCGTACCTTACGGTGTTCCAATCTCACTAGATTGTTCTTATGTGTGTGACCCTGTAGGTTTCCGTAACGTTGACAATTATAATAAATCACTATTTATTATAATAAACAGTGAGCGGTATCTAGCAACACATCACTGCTACTCAAGTTACGAGAAATTAACATGTGATCTAAACATAACCTCTTGTGATAATATCAGTGTGTATAATTACCCCTTTGCCCTTATGTCTATATTGAACACAAGGCATACACAGTGTCATCCTTGTCCAGTTCAATATTGGGCCCGTGACATTTATCCTGTTATGCAGGATTGGCAAATTCCATCTAGGTCACTACTGTCCCTCAGCATGCTTCGTAAAGTACCCATCAACTGCCTTTATAATTATCTTGTTACGGATAACGTTAGATCAGCAACAAAGTACTTCACTCCCCATCTAGGGTACAAAGTGGTTTCAGGTCTAAGGGTGGTCTACACCATTATCACCATGAGAGTAACTTATGACACTTTGCATAACTTTGCATGTAGTACTCTCATAGCGGGTCAATCCAGTATAAATATTACTCCTAATATTTATACCTACGTCAAGACTTGATAACTCCTTATCCCATGATCCATGAGATGTGATCATCAGTCTATCTTCATAATAGTCTTTATGCTTTAAGGTTATCCCCTTTACCTTAAAGCTCGACTACGGATACTTTAAGAATAATGTCCTTATGTTTAATATTATCTCATGATTAAGTCACACTTAATTATTAAACGGACTTTCTATTCTAGGGACTTCATTATTTTGCAGCCTTACAAACATAATAAAGAAATGCCATATTTATATTCAAACTCCTAAAGCAAATACTATGAAAATAGATTGGCTCTTAGGGCTTACTCCAACAATCTCCCACTAGCACAAAAGCCAATCTAGGTTACTCTTAATACCTATAGACTTAGTATGTCCATCACGCTTTAACTGCGCAAGAGGCTTTGTTAGTGGATAAGGAACTATTTCCTAGGTTGGTATCTTACGTATCTTCCAACGTTCTATTTCGATCTCTATCGAAATATATAAGTGTCTAAGTATATTCATGAATCGTCGGTGAGATCTATTCTCAAGTGTTCTTGCAATATTAAACTATTACCATCACTAATGTGATTAATGTGACTTGTAACACCGGAAACATAGCTTTAGCTCAATCATGAGCCAAACGATCCAATCTTAAATACTTAACTTATTTAACTGAAACAAACATATTACGAAGCTTATCTTATAGCTTTTAATGCTTGTATTCAGCCATGATATACAATACATTGGTATGGAAACTTCCTTCATTATAACTTCCTTATAATGATCCTTCCCATACCTATCTATTTCAAGAAATAGGCCTTAGTTCCTTTAAGGTCCTTAGGGATATTCTTGAAGGTAAGTTAGTGTCAAACACTAATTTCAATTTTGGTACATAGGTTATTCCTAACTCTTTAGGAATTTTTACCTAAGTGTTTCATCAAGAGTTATTTTCCTAGTCATGTCTCACATGTATAAGAAAAATGTCTTGATGATTAATATGATATCAGATATTATCACTCCCACTAAAACTTTGTTTGCACAAGATTTATATTTGTCCTTCATTTGTTTTCCACAAAACTTTCAAAAGGAACAAATATTCAAATTTATTCGATCTAATCAAAATTAGATAGGTTTGTCCTTGTTAATTTGTTTTCATAAAACTTCATAAAAGGAACAAACAATAATTTAATTTTCTGAGAACTCTATCTAATCAAAATTAGATAGCTACAAGTTATATACCTTTCTAGCATCATTTGGATCAACAAAACCCTTACGTATATGTCCAACACATATATATGAGGTCATTCCAATTAAGGAATGCAACTTTGTTATCCATCTACCAAAACATGTAGTACAACATTTAGCAGAAGCAATCAAATATTATAAGGTATTCTTAATACCATCCATATCAGTGTTCAAAAAGAATACTCACTTTCATCGTATGAGTCTTACTCATCTTGAAGACATAACCATTATCTACATAAGGTTAGTGTATATGGATTCTGTATGAGATTTCATGGCATTTAGCCACTTCTCATAATCTAGATCGTCTTACGACCTTTTAGAAAGTCAAAGACTCATCTTCCATGAGAATCATATCACATTGTTGAGTCATGATAAAACCATACCTTGTAGCCATATGTGATATGTTAGACTTATCTTGGATTTGTGCAACTTTAAAACAATGGTTCTTCAACAACCTTGAGGAACCGGTTTGCATTCCCTTTTAAATAAATACGTTTTGTGGTACTTGAATTTATTCAAGTTCTATATCACTCCCACTGTCTCTTTTAGAGACACACTCCCACTAGAGGAATGTTTCAAACCTAGCAACATAACAACCTTTTATCCTTAAGAGTGATATAGGACCAATATCCCTTTCTTTAGGATATTTCCACTTATTCATTCATTCATTTGGAATTAGATTTATCTAATAATTTTAATCCAAAATTCTCATAAAGACAAACTTGGTACTCTTACCTCCATATCACATATGGTGTCTTTATGATCATTTTAAAAGGGAACTAATTGTGGGTGAAGATTAATTATAAGTAAAGAGATTTATAGAAAGAGTCAATATATAATTAAACTATCCTTAAATCATGTCAAACATGATGTGATAAAATAGTTATTATAGTCCTTTAATTAAGTATTTACTGATATGACTCATTCATATAACTTAAATACTTTTGTCGAGTTCTATTTTCTTCATTGTTGAATTTCTTTGACAAATTCAAAGATTTCTAATTGGTGTCATACACCTACCAACATCTAATGATTTTAATCATCAATGTTAATGAAGTAAAATAAACTCAATATACCAAATATGTTTAGTGGTCGACATACATCTCATGTATATTGTTCAAATAGGTCATGCGTTATTTTATTGACACATCGAATATTTGTACTAAACAACAATGCTCTTGATATATTTAAGGTCCAAATCATATTTGGCTCTTATCACGATTGTTATAGATAACCCTATCAAGACCATGGAACCCTAGTCCATTACTTGACTTGGAGTAATAGTATAGAAGACTTTGCTTAAATGATAGGACCATTACTTGTCTTATCATTTAAGGCTACAATTCATATATTGTCAATACAAGATATACAATTGCTACTTCTATTACTAGATGGAATTCAATAACAATTATTGTGTTCCATTTCAAACTCGATTTTAAGTCATTGCATAAGCTCTTATTATCAATGAAACAATTTTCATTCTAGATATGGGTTGACTTAAATTTATAGCCAATGTTCTAATTCTTTAAGCATCTCTATTTTCGAAAAATTGAGATTCAACATCTTGTATCATATACTTTTGATGTAGAAATAGAAATTTTGACTTTCTATAACAATATGTGCATTATTGAAGTCTCACTTCATACTTTTGGTTTGACTCTTCCAAGAACTATTTACGTCATTTTTTTATTTAATGGTCTAATTATAGCCGTTCTACTTTGACAACCATTTTGTACTATTCAAATAAGAGGAATATAAATCTTATTTATATTATATCTCAAATCTTTGATAGTGCAAATTAATTCTCATTCAACTCAACAAATTCCGGTAGATATTCAAAACAATTTTGTCTATATCTATTCCATTATAATTTGTTAGATTGATCCTATGACCAACTTTTTGATCCATTGAGAAATTTATCATACTCTAAAGTTCTTTCAAAAGGATCTTACTTGAGATTGAATGATCACATCATTTATTATATATTCTATATCTAGACGTCAACTTGATGCTTCTAACAAGTATCCCTTTTCCAATCTAGTTATAGTAGGTTGTTCACAATTTATAGTTCAAGACTCGCATTTGAGAACAATTCTCAATTTGTACCAATACAGAAACTCCTTTATGAAAATCTTGTCCTTCATAAGGACAACTTAATATGTATTGTATTTCGAAATTCTAATTACAAAGATATGTAAGATATTATGACTAAATCATATTTAATTTGGTCTTTAATTAAATATGCTCCCACTATTTTACTCAAACCAAATGACCCTCATCATTTGATTCGGAAAATCCCGTTGGAAGATTTTCTAGTGGGTCAAGATCCATATTTCACTTTGTCTTAAGTCCGCGGTGGGCGGATTACACAAGACTTAGTTATTTAGGTAGGAACTCCTTCCAATTGTATCTCATACAATTCTTGAATATATCAATTGGGTGAATAACTCCTTATTCTAATTCATCTTATGAATTATTCCCAACCATTGCTTCTTAAACTCATATAATCTCATTATATTTGTTAAGTTAAGTTTGACCCTTACTTTAGAAGTTGGATATTACAATTATCCCATCGCACCTTACCAATATAGAGTATGCACTTCACGGTGGGCGAACCTACATAGTTCGATACTAGTCTTGATGAGTTCTAAAGCTTGGAAAGCGTAAACTTAATATTCACATATTTTATTATTAAAGAGAATGTACTCCGCGGTGGGCGAACCTACATTTTCTTTATTAATCTCTTATGTGTCTTTTGAGGGATTTTATTTAATTTGATCTCACCGGCTTATTTATCATATAAATCGTCACTCACATGCATCAACATACACAAATAAATAAAATGAAACAGTTATGGCCCCTAGTGCATTTGTTCTCCCAAGCCAATGAGAGAACCTAATCTAACCTAAAACGATCTATACTTCTCCAAGCATGATCTCCAAGGTTGACCTCCATTGTTCTTCTTCTTCATAATATTACATAATAATATAAAAGAATACTCGTTTTACATACGAGGGAGTGAATGAGAAGAGAATATAGAGAATAGAGATAAGGCACGACACGCATGCCGTATTTAAAAACCAAATGCAATAAAATAAATAAACTAAGGCCATAACCGACACTAGTACAGAAAATGCTTCTTAAGTCGGTTAAAAACGACCACTTAAGACGGTTCCGCACCCGTCTTAAGAGTTGCCGACGTAAGAAGTTTTGACTTCTTAGGTCGGTTTTTACCCGACTTAACAAACTATAAGTTAGGTCGGTTAACGCGCACCCGTCTTAACCCAGCTGGCACACGCAACCGACTTAAGAAGGTTATTTCTTAAGACTGCTATATTTAACCGTCCTAAGAAACTATTTTTTTTTTTCTACAGTTTTTTTAAATTTTATGATATTACATTTTTTCCCTACCTGTATACTCTTAATGTACTGCAACATCAGCATATCAAAATAAATATATTACAACATATTATGTTTCATGTCTCACCCAAATTTCAAAATAAAATAATATAAGTAAAAATATATAATGTCATAACAAATTAAAACATAGTACTGTGATCAAGATATTTAAGCAACCAATAATGTCATTCCAAATTTAAAATATACCATTGTGATCAAAATAGATAAACTAACACTTCAATACTAGGTTAAGATCAATTACACTAAGATAAACTACCTAGATGAAACAACTAAGTACTTGTCAAAATAAAATCAAAACAAGAATCCTTAAAGACCTTAAAGGATCATATCATTGTTTGAAAAGCTAACAACACACATAATCGCAACTATCCGCATGCATTTGCTTCAATATGCTCCAAAATCATCTTTGCACAACGTTCTTGAGCACTTTTAACTTCGTCCTTATCAAATAGATTTGAATCCCGAAATATCTAAACAAAAAAATTTTGATATAAATTAGATAAACAATATTACTAATTAATTGATACAACTTGATACAAAATTTTATTACTTACTTGGGTCCATGAATCAACAATACTAGCAGACACAATGTTCAACATGTGAATCATGACATAATAGCCGGACTCATAACTAGCTTGTTGCTTTTGACTCTAAAATTCAATATGATCAAATGAGAATGTTTAGTCAATAAATATTATTAAAAAATTGTCATAGAATATATATTGATTAATTATTCATTTAAATATTAACTTAACAACTTACGGTGAGATATAACCATTCTACTTTCCTCTGTTTTCTCACACCTTGTAACTTAGCATAAGCTCCCAAAGCTCTACAGCAAAGATTCATTAGATTTGTTAGAATTCAACAGAAAGGAGATTTATTTGAGTGAGCACCTATCTGATACAAATTTGGTATACATCGAACAGAAACTATTTATGTTATCAAACTAACTTATGAAAACCAAACTAATTTTCAAGACAAGTGGTTAATCATATATAAGTTCATAGTTAGTAAATTTTAAGCCTTCTTGTATATATAGCTAAATCATTGTAATTTTATACCAATTGGTTCAATATTCCACAGATTATGCATATGAATACACGATGTTTAATTACAATAAATAAATTGAACACTTACATTTCAACAATGTCGGTGATTTTTTTATCCGGTTTCTTTCCCAACGAACATAGAAAGACTACTTCAAGCTTCTTAGGATTAATGATGAGCAATTGCCAGTGATGACTACAAAAGACAACATACAATTTAATGTGTTAATTTAATTATTTCTATCTACTTACTATAAGTGATTGACTATAACAAGTATAAAAAAATTCTTACTTGTTAAGATAAGGAGCAAGGTAACAATCTTTTTTATCATCGGACAACTTCTTTTGTATGTAGGATTGAACTCTACCACGCTCATTTTGACTATGAGTGAATTGCGGATCAATAAATCCATAAATCTCATTGTTTCCCAATTCAATACAATGGCGGTGCAGATATCTAATATATGTTGAAAGTTATTTACATTATAAATGAAATTAAGTAAATGATAAATTATTAAATTTACAAATAAAAAATACTTACATGAGCCACACTAGTAAAATAGTGAAGGGTAATTCTTTTTTACCCATACACAAGTCTACAATATCTTCTTTTGGGATTTCAATAAAGGAATTTTTCCCACCGAGCTCATCATTAAACTTTAAGGTTCGATCCATATACATTGCCATTACACCCAATTTTTGACAGATGGGTTCTGAATTTTTGGGTGGAACATCACATTTCTTGGATCAAACATGTTGAATCATTAAGATAAAATATTAGACAACATATTTAAAAAATCTAGTGTAAAAAGAGAATAACAAAGGTCATGAATACCTTGTTAGAAGTAAGTTGCAAAAGTCTTTTCGGCCATTGAATGAAATTGTTAGGGGCCTCACCAACTGTTGTAACCTCATCCGTGGGCACGGGTACTTTAGCATTTGCGTATATCACCTTCGTAACAACCACTCTCACCATATCATTGTTCAGCACCTGATTGTGTATATTGGGCCCCAACTTATACACATTAGCATATGCCACTACATGAGTGTTTCCTTCAATATACAACTCACACTCTTCTGGAATATCTTCTGGATCCTCATCTGGTGTATGCGGCACCCTTGAACAATTACTACCCATTGTACTCGCATATTGTAAAGTCGTATTAGGAGAACAAGCTGCGTAATTTGGGTGTTTTTGAGAGGATAAATCCCGCATCACTTGCTGTGTAATATTCTTAGTAAGCTCAGCCTTTATTGTCTCTAGTTGTTCTGTACTCATAACAAACGAGGTACTACAACATTTACGAGAATGTGGTCCAAAGTATTGTCGAATCCCCACACCTCGACCAACACCCCGAACACGACCAGGGTGCTCACCTCGCCCTGTGGCTTCTGCCAAAATATCATGCCGTCCTTGTGGGACAAAGGTCCCTTCCGATACCAGAGAATCCTACAACATGAGATCCAACATCAGAAGTTTTCAATAGTATCTCTAGCTATTTACTATAAGGATAGTAATATGTTAAATTCTGCTAATAACTATTTCTTTTCCAATAAATCAATGTTGCAGCATAGTTACAAATAATGATCCATACACTAGTTTAAGCTACTAGTTAATAAGCCAACACAATGCTAAGCACCCAACACTATACCAAAAAGCTATAAACAACAATCTGCAACAGTAAAACAAAGGAATTAAAACACAAACAACACCAAGGCTATAAGTTGTGTAAGTTGTGTTCAAAGTCTAACACTCTTTTTTCAGTTGTGTTCAAAGTTACTTGTGTAAGTTGTGTTCAAAGTCAGATCATGACAAAAATTTCCTATCTAAACTCTAACACTCTCTAGAAGACATACTTTCTAATTGTCTCAGTTCAATATTAGTTTATAAAATACTAAAATAGCTCAAAATGAAGCAGACCATTTAATAGAATTGCAATTCACTCACCAGTATTACATGCAATCGTTACTTGTGTAAGTTGTGAGTTGCCCGTTTCTAACCATAAAGCTATAAGTATGAAATTGTATAATTACGTATTTACTTACAATTTTTTCAGCAACGACGCGTGTCTCTTCCGATGTATACTCGCCTGATGGTTTTTGTCGGGCTCTCGTCCATGATTCATGACGTTGTGGTGGAGATGGAGGTGGAACCTGTGACCCTCCAGCTGCATCTTGTCTTTCTTTCAACTTTTCTGCCATCATTTGTTTGTGAAGCAAAGCATATCCCCCTTGAGACAATCTATGAGGATGCTTGTTATGCGACTGAGCCTCTTGTCCCCTCTTTCTTTTCTCCTATTATAAATAGCACACAAATTCATTAGTTAGTACTAAAAATTTAATTGATTGATGATCTAAATAATAAAGCCAACTGACCAGAAAGGAAGGGTCCTCTCGTGACTTAACAAAAGCCTTCCATATCTCTTCATCAATAAAGTCGTAATCCTTATAAGCAAGCGAATTACTCTTTATTCCATTAAATAAATATCTACTCGTTAAGCTATTTTTAAAGGCCTTCCAACGTTCAGCCGCGTACATCATCGTTTGCTTAGTAAAAGCTTCATTTGTAGGAATAACCCATACTTCCTATGTTACACAACAAATAGGAGAATTATTATATGGAAATATTGAAGTTGTGTACAATAGTGACAAATACAATTTTTTTTTTTGGAAAAGGCAAACTGAATATTAATATAAACAGGGCACAAGTAGTGCCATAATATATACAAGGGGCAGCCCAAAGGCCAAAACAAAAACCTGCCACAGGCTACACACGCGCACAGAAACACAAGACCTGCTCAACACACAAAAACGCACTGCAGCAAAACCAACAAACAGCAGCAAAACCCCAAACAGAAAAAACCACACAGCTGCTAAAACACCAGGACAGCCGAAAAAAATGAAAACAACGAACAGCAGACAGCAGATACAATTAGAATTACCTTAAGACCTTTCCAAATCTGTGCCCTGTCATCATCACTAACGTTATCCCAGTCCTCTTTAAGAATACTGACCGACTCTCGAGCAAGAGAAGCCACATGATACTTGAAGTCTTTTGCATGTTCCCCTACAGGATGTCCATCTGAATTGAAATCAATCACTTGCTTCTGTTCACGTGCAGCCATGAGTTGCAACTTTTTCATCCGAGTGCAACCTCTTCCCTTTTTTATGGTTGATTGAGTATCCATCCCACTTTGCGATGAAGCTGCTGAATCACTCATCTCTCTGTTTATAGACAAAAGAATAATAATGGTCAATAACAATCCAAGCTCAATAATATGAAAAATATGAAATTATATGAACAAAGCTATCATTTCTTAAAAACTACAAAAAAAAAAATTAAGCAAAAGTGGGATATATATATATATATATATATATATATATATATATATATATATATATAAAGAAACAACAACTCTAAGCAGAAGGGGGACATGAACCAAAACCTTCTCAAACATAAAAAGCAAAATAAAGAGAAAAAAGCAAGAAAATAAAATTCTAAAAAACTAAGTTTGTAATGTTTAAACTTCTATCCCTTCTTGATGATCATCACGAGTGGCATACACCTCGTCGACAATAGTGTCCTCAACTAAAATTGGCATCCGTTGTGAGAAAGAAGGAGTTTCATTAATATCTAGTGTTGCATGCTCATTGTCATTGGGCCCGTGATTGGTTTTACCTTGTAGAACCACTGACCACTTTTTGTTAGAATTATTAGAAGGATCACTAACATAAAACACTTGTTTTGCTTGAGATGCCATAATGAAAGGTTCATCCGTATAAGCTAGCTTTTCAAAGTCAACCAATGTAAAACCAAAATCATCAGTTTTAACACCACTGTTTGTGTCAAACCATTTACATTTAAAAAGAGGAACTTTAAATGTAATGAAATTGACCTCCCAAATCTCTTCTATGATCCCATAGTAAGATATTGATGCCAAAATAGGATTTTTATCTTTTGAGCTAGAAAAGTGCAGTGACTCGGCTACAATCTTAACACCACTGTTTTGCATAGTACTATTGTCATCCTGGGTCTTTGTATAGAATGTAAAATTATTGATAACGTAGCCGGTCCAAGTTATGATATCAAATTTAGGCGCCCTTGCTAGAGATTTTAATGTTTCAGAACATGAATTGTCGGCTGAAATGGTGTCTTTAAACCACTTTAAGAAAGTCTTGTTATGCTCATTCAACAACCATTTTTCATTCATTCGAGGAAAATTTTCCTTGACAATGTTTTGGTGAGCGAAAATGTAAGGTTGAACTACATCAGTATTATTCAATATATACAACTGTGCCTGAAGTACTTGCTCTCGTCCCACGCTCTTAAGTTTTATACCTCGTATACCTCCACATCTAGCACCATGATGAGACTTAGGAATTCCTATAGCATCCGCTTCTGACATGTAGTCAGAACAAAACTCAATAGCTTCTTCTGCAATGTATTTCTCAACAATAGATGCTTCAGGACGGTGTTGATTCTTAACATACCCTTTTAAGATCTTCATGTATCGCTCAACTGGATACATCCACCTCAGATAAACAGGACCACACAATCTAATCTCCCTCACTAGATGAACAATTAAATGAACCATGATATCAAAAAAAGAAGGAGGAAAATACATCTCGAGTTGGCACAAGATAACAGCACCTTCATTTTCCAACTCATCTAATTTTTTAGGATCGATGACTTTGCTACAAATAGCATTGAAGAATAAGCACAGCCTAGTTAAAACATCTCTAACTTTTTTAGGCAATATGCCACGAATAGCTACCGGTAGTAGTTGCTGCATCAATACGTGACAATCATGAGACTTCAGGCCTACCAATTTCAAGTCTTTCATTGAGACTAGACTCTTGACATTTGAAGAGTAACCATGAGGCACCTTTATGCTACGTAGACACATACAAAAGCTTTTCTTCTCTTTTCTTGACAAAGTATGACAAGCTGGAGGCAAAAATGTCCGGGTATCAGTTGACTGTGGGGCTAATTCTTCTCGTATACCCATCTCAACCATATCTAAACGAGCATTTTCAGTATCCTTTGTTTTGCCCTTAATGTTGAGAAGTGTTCCGATTAAACTATCACACACATTTTTCTCTACATGCATCACATCGATACAATGCCTGACATCTAGATTGCACCAGTAAGGAAGATCAAAGAACACTGACCTCTTCTTCCATATATTTTTAGGAGCGGTTTGGTTTTGGTCCTTTCCAAATATAACATTGAAATCCTTCACTAGGTCAAAAACTTGCTCTCCAGTTAAGGCTTGTGGAGCAATTTCAGTCTCTTGGTCTCCATTAAACGCCTTTCTCAACCTGCGATATGGGTGATTAGGTTTGAGAAATTTTCGATGCCCAAGGTAAACAATCTTCTTCACATTTCTTAACTGTGTGGAGCATGTCTTATCTTCACATATAGGGCATGCCTTGTAGCCTTTAACACTATAACCGGACAAATTCCCATATGCAGGAAAATCATTGATAGTGCAAAATAACATTGCACGCATCTTGAAATTCTCGTTGGAATACGCATCAAGCACATCAACACCTTCCTCCCATAGCAATCTCAAGTCTTCAATCAAAGGACTTAGATAAACATCAATATCATTTCCTGGCTGCCTTGGGCCCGAAATCATCATAGATAACATAATATATTTCCGTTTCATGAAAATTGAAGGAGACAAATTGTAGATAATTAATAGAACAGGCCATGAACTATGAATACTACTTAAGTTTCCATATGGATTCATTCCATCTGTAGCAAGTCCAAGCCTAAGGTTTCTTGCCTCATTACCGAAATCCGGATACAAATCATCAACTTTCTTCCATTGCAAAGAATCGGCTGGATGACGAAGTTGTCCGTCACATTCCCTCTCAAGTGCATGCCATCTAAGATTATTTGCATCGTTTGCATTTGCGAATAATCTTTTGAACCTTGGAATTATTGGAAGATACCACAACACCTTTGCAGGAGGACACTTTTTCTTATCATCGCTATCAAAATCACCATCCTTCACTTTGAAACGGGATTGCCCACACGTGGGACAATGCTTCAGCCCGTGATACTCATTTCGATACAATATGCAGTCATTAGGGCATGCGTGTATTTTCTGGTACTCCATACCCATAGGACACAATATCTTCTTTGCCTCGTAGTTACGATTTGGCAATTTGTTACCTTCGGGAAGCATTTCACACAACAACTCAAGCAGTTCGGTGAAACTTTTATCTGTCCATCCATTTCTCGCCTTCAAGTTGAACAATCTCAGCACCCCATATAACCGTGTGAAATTAGTGCATCCTGGATACAGCGGCTCTTTATTGTCACTGCACAAAGCATCGTACACATCACGCTGAAAAGACTCTGGTCCAATATCACGTATCATATCCTCTAGTTGGTTGTCCATATCTACATCAACTACCTCCCTTTCCGACACATTTGGCATGTCTTTTTCCGGTTCACCGTGCCATATCCAATTGGTATAAGTTTCGCAAATACCATCACAAACAAGATGATTTTTTATTTCACTTATTAAAAGTTGCGGCAATCTGTTCAAACAATTAACACAAGGGCAACGCAACTTTCCGTTATTATTAGGGAGTTTTTCACAAGCATATTGGAAAAACTCATTCATCCCTTTCCTAAACTCTGCACTGACACGATTAGCTTTCATCCAACTACGGTCCATAACTACTTCTGAAAAAAATTAATATCCGCAAAGATTAAGGATGGAACAAAGACAACTTCACTCTAAGTGAAGCACATGTTTGTCGAGGTTAAATTAAACCACTCTAAGCACAAACAAATCCTAAAAGTGATGTGGAACTAGAAAGGTAGCATTGGAAAATAACTTTGTAATGTTAAGATATCAGATAGTTCTATTAACTTAAAAATTTATTAACTTTTCATATATGTATAGTTCTATTATGTTTAATACTCTAAATAAAAAACATTAAGGTAACCAAAATCAATCATCACTCATTCATATACAGACCTGTACTCGTGCGTAGCTTCAAAGTTTTTTGATCTCGAGCCTTGCCTGAGGTAGCCTTACTCAACCTATCCTATAATGAATGTCTTAAAGCACCTGCAGAAAACAAAACAAACCATATGAATACATTCAGATTTTTCTCTGAACAAGTCTAAATTTATTGAAAGAAAGCACAAGAAGTACTTAAAATAAATCAAAACCAGAAGTACATAAACAAATCAATCAAACCTGCCAACACAGGGACATAACATAAATCAAAACTGAAGCAAAAAATGATGCATAAACATGGATAGTGAAATTAGAATACAAATTTAATTGCTGAAGCAAATTTTGTTTATAGTAAAATTTTGTTTTGACCAAAATTTATAGTCAAAATTGGAATCATATATATTTATAGTAAAATGATGCTTTGTTACTACAGGTGACGGGTCACATTCCCACTTTGGTTATACTTGTCAATCACACAAATTTATAATGAATTCAACTCCCTTCAATCCCTCATGATACTTTGTTAATAACATAAACCAGAAAACTTTAATGAGCAAGCATTATTTTTTTTTTTTGAAAAGGGCTAATTTTATTGATATACACCAAGTACAAATAGAACTTGGAGAGATACAGTAGGTACAAACACATAAAAACACAGCACCTGATAGAATACATATCACACCTACATACAAAAGGACCATACTATCTCTCATTTTACTGTTGTACCCTCAAGTTGCATACTCTTACAGCCCAGATTACAATTTAGCAATCAATTGTGGCTCCTCAACAGGCAGTACTGCCCCAGCAGATACACGACTTTGGGTTGGTGATGATATTGTTAACTCCAATCTCTTTACTTTCACTGAACCAAAAACTACAAACCCATCTCTTAACTTAAATCCTAAGACCCTTTCAAATATCCAAACTCCATACACAGCCGCACGTATCTCACTCTCAAATTTCACATACTCTTTTCCTATCAATATCACTAATTATTCCCCTGTTTTTATTCACCTTCATTTTTACCCAACTTCATATCAAAACTTTCAACTTTCTAATGCAATTTTTTCTGTTCAAGTAAACAACAACCTTACCCTTCTTAAAAACTTCAACCTTTAACTTTGGCTTCATAATGATGATCAGCAAACAATCACCAAAGAATATTGCATCCAAATCAAACCAAACGAAAATTTGCTAAACATAACTTTCACTCCAAATCCAAACAACAAGAACCAATCAAATCTTTATTATGCTTTCATTAATGCAATTGAAGTTGTGTCTATGCCTTCTTTTCTCTATTACACAGACCTTAATGACACAAATTATCATTTGAAATCACTTGACTTTGACAACACAGAGTACCAAATTCGTAGTGACAAAGCTTTGGAGATGGTTTATAGAGTCAAAACAGGAGCAGAATCACTCACACCATGAGCAAGCATTATGTTAGTGTATACAAATAAAACTGAAGCAAAAAATGATGCACTCAGACTGATAGAAGAAGAAAAGCAGAGCAGAACTAGAAATCGAAAATAAGAAAACAGAACATAGAAAATAGAAACACAATGTAATAGAAATCAAAAATAGAAACTAAAACAAAAGTGTCAAAACCAAGTAATAGAAATCGAAAACCAAGTAATAGAAATAGAAACACAGTGTAACAAATAGAAAATAGAAAACAGAAATTGAACCTTGCGATTTAGAGTTTCACGTTTTAGGGTTTATCCATTTGAACTTCAATCTCCGTTCTAGGGTTTTGGACGAAGCAGGTAGAGACAAAGCAGGGAAAAGTTTGAGCGAGAAGGATTGGGAGTTTCACGTTCTAGGGTTTCACTGAAGAAGAAGAGGAAGAGTTCGCGCGCTGTGATGCTGAAGAAGAAGAGTTCGCGATGCTGAAGAAGAAGAGTTCACTAAAAGGAATTTTTACTAAAATTAAAAGGATTTTTTTTTAATAAAAGGCTTTTTTTTTTTACTAAGGGGTACTGGGTTCGATTCTCTCATACAACACATTTTGATTTAATTTATTAATGTAAACAAAATTACTTAGGACGGGTGCGCGACACCTGACTTAACAAACTCACTACTTAAGTCGGTCACAATTCACACCCGACTTAAACAATTGAAAAAAATTATAATTTTTTTATTTAATTTTTGTTAAGTCAGGATAATCAAGCAACCGACCTAACAAAGTTACAGATATTAACGGAATTGCCACCGCGTGATTTCTTAAGACGGGTGGCCAGTTTAACCGACTTAAGCGCTAAATTATAAAGGTGTTTTTGTACTAGTGCGATCATCAAATATAATAATAACAAACAAACTTTATTATTATTAAAGTCTCATAATTAATTAAATCCGGCGATTGATCAAATCAGGTAAGTTTGATTCAAATATTTAATTCACAATTAAATATTTCGAATCAAAATTTGCTAAAATAAATAACATTATTTTAAAGTAGAATTAAATCTTTTGACAATTCTACAAATATGGAAAATTAATTAATCAAAACCTTTTTGAATAAAATATTTCCAAAATTGGTAATATTATCTTTTAAAACAATTTTAAAAGATATTTCTAGAGATTTGAAACGATTTTATAATTAAATATATTTGTCAAATATGGAAAATTATTTAATCAAAACCCTTTTGAATAAAATATTTCCAAAATTGATGATATTATCTTTTAAAACAATTTTAAAAGATATTTCTAGAGATTTGAAACGATTTCATAATTAAATATATTTGTCAAATATGGAAAATTATTTAATCAAAACCCTTTTGAATAAAATATTTCCAAAATTGATGATATTATCTTTTAAAACAATTTTAAAAGATATTTCTAGAATTTTGAAACGATTTCAAAATTAAATATATTTATCATCTACTTTTCGCATCAACACTTGGTACGTTTTGCAAATCCTAATTTTAATGACACAACATTTGTGCAACCGTTTCATGCCGTCAAAATTCCTTATGACCGAAATTCAATCCAATTGATCAACATGTCATTGTTTCACCATACAAATGTCGGATTCCGAAACAAATGAACACGGCTCGCTTTAATTGAATAACTTTCATAATAATTTTAACGAAATTACTAACGGTATATCACATACACCATTTTGCATTATGGTTACTTATATCATATATAAGTTTATGGCCGTTCTTGATTGTGTAACCTTAGGACAATTAACATATCGCATGCTTCACCATACAAGTGTCGGATTCCGAAGCCGTTTCAATGTTAATTACCCAATTCATCCACAAAAGTTACATCACATGTAAGTATTAACCTTTCTTGTTCGTGTAACCTTAGGACAATCAACATATCGCATGCTCCACCATACAAGTGTCGGATTCCGGAGCCGTTTCAATGTTAATCATCCAATTTATACACAAACAACCGTCAAATTTTAATTACTCGATTTTAATCTTTTATTAACCGTTTTAATCATATTAAAACTGAATTCATGAATTTAAACAAACATCAATTCATGGTTTCGTAAGTGGCTTTGATACCACCGAAGGAAAATAGTAATAGATAAAAGCAGCGGAATTTTAAAATTTTCCTTTTGTGATCCTTACGAATGGTCATGAATTGTGTTTAGAGTTTTACCTTTTGATTCAAAAACTCCCTTTAAATCACGAATGGCTATCGAACACTTTGAATCACGAACAAGGTCACGAACAAGAACCTCGAATTTGATCACAAGCGTTAAAGGTATAACGCCTCTAGCCAGTCCACACGAACAACAACCTTCAATGGAGTGCTAGCTCCAATGGTTTGAAGGGTTAGGAGAAAGGAGGCACAAAATAAGGATTAGGGTTTTTCACAAAAACTCTAGAAAGGTGATTAGGGTTTCTCAAGAGAGGAGAGAACAAAGGCTCATGAGAATGAGTAACAAAAGTGTGTAACACTTTCTCCTTACCACAAGGGTTCTATTTATAGAACCACTTGCCATGACAAAATTACACTAAAGCCCTTTTAACTAAATGGGCTATAGTGGGCGCCATTCTCATGTAAATATGTCTAGTACATATTTGCACCCCCTTCTTGTTACATCATACCATATGATGTAATGCTCATTTTAATTACCATAATACCCTTATCATATTTCCTTATTTTTCCAAGGTGCACCATACCTTACGGTGTTCCAATCTCACTAGATTGTTCTTATGTGTGTGACCCTGTAGGTTTCCGTAACGTTGACAATTATAATAAATCACTATTTATTATAATAAACAGTGAGCGGTATCTAGCAACACATCACTGCTACTCAAGTTACGAGAAATTAACATGTGATCTAAACATAACCTCTTGTGATAATATCAATGTGTATAATTACCCCTTTGCCCTTATGTCTATATTGAACACAAGACATACACAGTGTCATCCTTGTCCAGTTCAATATTGGGCCCGTGACATTTATCCTGTTATGCAGGATTGGCAAATTCCATCTAGGTCACTACTGTCCCTCAGCATGCTTCGTAAAGTACCCATCAACTGTCTTTATAATTATCCTGTTACGGATAACGTTAGATCAGCAACAAAGTACTTCACTCCCCATCTAGGGTACAAAGTGGTTTCAGGTCTAAGGGTGGTCTACACCATTATCACCATGAGAGTAACTTATGACACTTTGCATAACTTTGCATGTAGTACTCTCATAGCGGGTCAATCCAGTATAAATATTACTCCTAATATTTATACCTACGTCAAGGCTTGATAACTCCTTATCCCATGATCCATGAGATGTGATCATCAGTCTATCTTCATAATAGTCTTTATGCTTTAAGGTTATCCCCTTTACCTTAAAGCTCGACTACGGATACTATAAGAATAGTGTCCTTATGTTTAATATTATCTCATGATTAAGTCACACTTAATTATTAAACGGACTTTCTATTCTAGGGACTTCATTATTTTGCAGCCTTACAAACATAATAAAGAAATGCCATATTTATATTCAAACTCCTAAAGCAAATACTATGAAAATAGATTGGCTCTCAGGGCTTACTACAACAAAAATAACCTTTGGAGTCAGCCAACTAGACTTTGGAGAGAATCATTAGAACATCAGAGGCGTTGCAGCAGCGGAATCTTGCCTCATATCTTCTGAGAGAATAAAACTCCCAACATACAAGCATGGTGATGAATCATGCACACAGTAAAGAGGGGAAGTGTCTTCAGCAACTTCAATAAAATCTTTACTCCCCCTAAATTCAAGCACCATCTTCATCAGTCTTCAAAGGATCAGTCTTCATTCATCTGGTTCTTCAAAGTCTTCAAAAGATGTGCAAAATACAAGCACATTCTGTCTACAGGTAAAGTCTTTGTGAGGAGCAGAGCAAAAGTCCTTGTGAGGAGCGAGGCAGAAATCCTTGTGAGGAGCAAGGTAGGATAGCTAGGAATTGACTGGGGGAAGTCATATCTTGTGGGGAGCAAGGTAGATTTAGCACAAGGTAGTATCTAAGCGAAAGGTTGTAAACGGGGGAGTTTAGCTTTGAATTAGAACTATCATAGTGGATTCATTCCTGGATTGGTATCCTCCAGACGTAAGTGCGCTGCGCTGAACTGGGTTAACAAACTCATTGTGTTTTTTATCTTCTGCACTTTATTTTTCCTTGTTCATCAAGTTATCGTATGTCTATGATGTTGGCACATTAGGCAACACATCGTACACCTAAATTCTAACGTGCACCACATCACGCTACACATCTATAACTTGCTACCGGAATTTCAATTGGCATCAGAGCAGGCACCCTGTTCTGCTTTAGGGTGAGCTCCAGGGACGATACTTTATGGAACCATGGACAAGGACGGAACTTTGGTCAGTAAACCACCTCTTCTTGATGGCACAAACTATGATTATTGGAAATCACGCATGGCTGCCTTCTTAAAATCCATTGATAGTAGAACTTGGAAAGAAGTGCTAAGAGGTTGGGAACATCCCAAAGTCAAGGATGCTAATGGAGTTGATACTGAAGAGCTCAAACCAGAAGAAGATTGGACTCCAGCAGAAGATACACTAGCTCTTGGCAACAATAAAGCTTTAAATGCATTATTCAATGGAGTTGACAAAAACATGTTCAGACTCATCAAACAATGTACTGTTGCCAAAGATGCTTGGGAGATACTCAAGACAACCCATGAAGGAACCTCCAAGGTAAAAAGCTCAAGACTTCAACTTCTCCACTAAAAATTTGAGAATCTCAGTATGAAAGAAGAAGAGACTATATATGACTTTCATATGAGTGTTCTTGATCTAGCAAACTCCTTTGATTCCTTGGGAGAAAGGCTATCTGATGAGAAGTTGGTGAGAAAAATCCTCAGTTCTTTGCCAAAAAGGTTTGACATGAAGGTCACGGCTATTGAAGAAGCTCAAGATATTGCAAGCATGAAGGTAGAAGAGGTAGTAGGCTCTCTTCAAACCTTTGAGATGAACTTCAGTGAAAAAGTTGAGATGAAAGGGAAAAACATAGCCTTTACCTCAAACACTAACAATAAGGAAGCTGATGACGACCTTGACACCAGAGAAGATCTCTCAGAAGAAATAGTGCTGCTTGGAAAATAATTTAACAAAATACTGAAGATAGTAGATAGAAGACCAAGGAGGAATGTGGAGCACATCCAGCCCAACATCAACAAACAAGGAAACACCTTAGCAAAATCCATGACAGAAGAAGATAAGGGTGTTCGATGTTTTGAATGTGAGGGTTATGGTCATATCAGATCTGAATGTGCTACATACTTGAAGAGACAGAAGAAGGGTTTAGTAGTATCTTGGTCAGATGAAGAGAACTCTGACAACGAGTTAGAAGATATGAGTGCAAACCATGTAAGAGTAACAACTGATGTGTGCCTATCTGACAATGACTCTTCTGATGATGAATGTAACAGCCCGTTTTTCAAAGGCCAAAAAGGCACTATAATTTTTTTTTTGTACACAATCAGAGTTACGCATAAAAGATTTTAAATGAGCCGGCATTCAAATATACAAAAGAACTCATTACCAAAAGGTGCTTCGACAAGCAAAGTGTATTCCTGAATAATTACAATCCAAGTCTAAGTATTCAAATACTTACAACAAAACAAGTTAGACAACCCTATGCTAACCAAAAAGCACGGTGCACAAAACACACCGGCGCATAGTCTAACTACTCTAAGCTTCAACACAAGCTCACTATGGCCTAGAGCTGCCAACACCATCCTCTCGACCTACATCGTCATCTGGGGTGGGATGAGCCCGCAAATGAAAGAAAGGGTCACCACAAAATAAAAGGTATATATATATATAACCGGTGCGAAAGATGTACACATAACAAATTTCCACATACACAAGAGAAAGCTCTTAACCACCAAAGCAATTCCCACCAACGGGTTCATATAAGCAATGCACACATAGCCTATAATGCAACCTCTACAATGCGTGGTACTAACCCTAGCTACCACAATGCATGAGTTCCGGAATCGTAGGTCCAACCCCTACTAACACGCCAACGAAATCACAAGGTTAAGGTGTATCCACTCCCGCGATCACACCCCATGGTCCACTCCCGCAACCATGTATCGAACTCAACAACAACCTCGTAGCTCTCCCGATCACTACGAAATCACAATGTTAAGGTGGATCCACTCCCGCAATCGCACCCCATGGTCCACTCCCGCAACCATGTATCAAACTCAACAAAAACACAAGGTTAAGGTGGATCCACTCCCGCAATCACACCCCATGGTCCACTCCCGCAACCATGTATCGAACTCAACTAAATCACAAAAGATTTAGGTGGATCCACTCCCGCAATCACACCCCATGGTCCACTCCCGCAACCATGTGTTGAACTCAATAAAACCCTATAAGAATCAGGTGGGTCCACTCCTGCAACCACACCTCGTAGTCCACTCCCGCCACTACGCACTAACAATGCATGAGCATACGATTCCCCATGTATACTAATGCAACAAATACATACCTCCCTAGCATATGTAAACCATCCCAACAACATACATACATATCCAATCATATGTAACAAACCACAACAAACATACATACATTTCCAATCATATGTATTCACCCACATGTTCATACATACATCTCCAATCATATGTAAAACAACGCACGTATTGTAAACACTTTCTCATCACGAGAATACATAACACATACATGCCAAACACACAAACACGCATCACCGAAAATAACCAACAAACATGTTATAACTCAGTGAAAAGACAGAAATAAAGTGGAGCCCTTACCTCGGCAAGCTTCCGTCAAAAACACACGCTCAAACAACACAACGCGCTTCCTAAAACAAGCAGCGCAACAATCAATACATTGTTCTCTAACCAATAGTATTGAAACTACACCAAAACCCCAAAAACCTAAAGGTTCCTAAGGACAATCCACTCTTTCGGATACCATACCAAAAACCACCATATTGATCAACACCCATGAGTTATTTATACTATTTTTAGGACCCAAAACAATAGGCCAAAGTCTTAAATAATTTGAAATGCAAAATGGCCGTTTTCTTGCGTTATAAGCTACGTACTTTCCGAGTACCCGAAAACTCGTTTCCAATCCCAACCACTTCCATAAATTAATAAAAAGGGATTAGAAAGCTAAAAACCAAGTTTAGAAATCAGAATCCAAAATCTCAACTCCCAGAGCTCGCCCTGGCGAGTTGGTGGCGAGTGAAGGCAGTGAGGACAGGTTTAGCTCGCCCTGGCGTGTTGTCATGACCTGTGACACTCGCCCTGGCGAGTAACCACTCGCTCAGCGAGTTTCAACTGTCATGACAGCAAAAGACAGCAACTCACAACACCTTTTTCCACCCAAACCTAGTTTGATTCTATTAGTTCCAAACATCTTTTCAAGACGCAAAAGCAAACCATTTTCATAAGCAAGCAATTCATTTCCGAAAGCTTGTTGGTTGCTTCGAGTGCAAGTTATTTGACTTTCATTTCCAAAATCAAAACCAAATCCAAGCACAAGTTTTATTACGAGCCTTAACCGCCCGGTAATCATTTTCAAACATGTTTTCAAGGTAAAAAGCGACACCACATGTCACAAGAGTTTTAAACCACTTTGACCCCAAAAACACTACTCAAAACACTTAGGAAATATTTTCATAAACCCCAAAATATTTTTCATCGGATTTTCTAAAACAAAACCATACAACGCATTTCCCTTTTGCTCAAAGGTTCAAAGACAACTTTTCTTTTCAAAACCTTACAACTTAACCACATGTTATTGATCAAAACATAACCAACTCAAAACCCTAACTTTTCTCATGAGATTTTTTCACCAACTCATGGAAAACAAACATAACAAAGCCTACACATGCTTCCCTAAACCTCATGAACATCATTCATGAAACAAAAACCATGTAAAGTAACATTTCCTAACAACTCCTCATGAGAACATAAACCCAAAAACTCCTAAACTCTATAAGTCTACCAACCTATGAGATGAGAAGAGAGGGTTACCTTTAGAAAGTGATTCTCTACAATATTCCTCAAAGCTTCCAAGCTTGAAATGGACACAAATGGTGAGGAATGGAAAATTTGTGAAGGTTGGAAAGTAAAGGAGTTCTCACGTGAAAGAGAGAAAGAATGGAGTGAAATATGTGATGTTTCTAAGTCCACAAAGTCATAACCTCCTTACTATTACAAAGCCTCTTGCTAACTCATGGCCATTGGATCAAAAGACAAAATGCCAAGACAAAACCCTAGCCATTGGATCAACCCAAACCAAATCCACTTGAGATAATACTCAACACCTCTTAGAAACACTCTCACGTTCAGCTCTCGCGCGCCGCGACGAACAAAACTCACCAAAACATAAAACCTACGGAAAGAACGTCTAACGTTTAACATTTCCAAAACTTATCGCCGAATCTTTTTCCGCGACTGTAATTTTCTTCCATACCTTAGAAAATTATTCTCAGATTATATCCTAACTCGCGCAGATATATAAAACTCATATCCGAAACCTCACTTAAAACAGACGCAGTAAGATTTTCCATCCGCGGGTAAAATCTTACTCGTTTTTCCAAAAACAAGAATAATCCAAAACTCGTTATTCTAAGACCACAGAAATCTCCTCATACTTAAAAGAGGACTACGACCCAAAAGTCTGTGCCTTTCCAGCGCACGAGCACAAAACAGGCTCCGTTTCAGCAAAAATCTCATTAATGCGACGATACTCACAAAACCGCTTCACTAAAAACCCTAAAACTCGTAGCCGACACTAGAGTTCCTTCGAAAATAGTACAGTAAAATCTTGGGTCTTACAATGAACTCACTTACGAAGAGGTAGTCTCCATGAACAAAGACTTGTACCTCAAAAGTGAAGAATTGTGCAGAACTCTGGTAGAACGGAATTACGACATCAAGCGACTGAAGCTTGAAATGCAGGAGCTACAAGAGAAGATAATTAGCCTTCAAGAAGAAATCAAGCAACTGTCATTCAATCTTGAAAGCATGACCAAATCTGTTAGAATGATGGGCACTGGAAGGAAGAAGCTAAATGAAATCCTTAGCATCAGAAACCATCTTGATGACCCAACTGGAGTAGGATATGGAAAGACTTACAGCAAAGAAACTCTACAATCAAGCTTTGTTCCTGCTCAAAAAGGATTTGACATTGAGATGATGTTGCCACATCCTGCACCACATCAGAGACACACACACAAGAAGAGTGCCTTCCTCAATGGGTACTTAAATGAAGAAGTGTATGTAGCACAACCAAAAGGATTTATTGATCCTAACCTCCCAGATCATGTCTACAGATTGAAGAAAGCTTTGTATGGGTTGAAGCAAGCTCCTAGGGCTTGGTATGAAAGGCTAACCAAGTTTCTTCTACAGCAAGGGTACAAAAAGGGTGAAACAGACAAGACCTTGTTTGTGAGACAAGAAAAAGGAAAGCTCGTGATAGCACAAATCTATGTAGATGATATTGTGTTTGGTGGCATGACAGATGCTTTGGTGAAACAATTTGTGCATCAAATACAATCTGAATTTGAGATGAGCCTTGTAGGTGAATTAACCTATTTTCTTGGTCTACAAGTAAAGCAAATGGAGGACACAATATTCATCTCTCAAAGCAAATATGCCAAGAATATTGTGAAGAAGTTTGGAATGGAGAGAGCAACACACAAGAGAACTCCTGCAGCAACTCATATTAAACTCACCAAGGATGAGAAAGGTGTCAGTGTTGATCAAAGCCTATACAGAAGCATCATTGGCAGTCTACTTTACCTCACAGCAAGTAGGCCTGATATCTCCTTTGCAGTTGGTGTATGTGTTAGATACCAAGCTGAGCCCAAGATGAGTCATCTCACACAAGTCAAGAGAATTCTGAAGTATGTAAATGGCACAAGTGAACATGGAATTATGTATTCTCATGGTGAAGACTCAAGGTTGACAGGGTATTGTGATGCTGACTGGGCAGGCAGTGCAGATGATAGGAAGAGTACCTCAGGTGGATGTTTCTTTCTGGGCAACAACCTAATTTCATGGTTCAGCAAGAAACAGAATTGTGTAGCTCTTTCAATAGCAGAAGCAGAGTATATCGCAGCAGGAAGCAGTTGTTCTCAATTGCTTTGGATGAAGCAGATGCTGAGTGAGTACAATGTGGAGCAAGATGTGCTAATATTATACTGTGACAATATGAGTGCTATAAATATTTCCAAGAATCCTATCCAACACAGTAGGACCAAGCACATTGATATTCGTCACCATTTTATCAGGGATCTAGTTGAAGACAAGGTTGTGACCTTAGAGCATGTAGCCACAGACAATCAACTGGCTGACATTTTTACAAAGGCTTTGGATGCAAATAAGTTTGAGACATTAAGAGGCAAACTTGGTATTTGCCTTCTTGATGACCAATAGCAATCTTGCTATTGAAGCGTGCAACGGAGACCTGCCTATTACTTTCGTTTGTTTATGCACGCTATCCAAAGGCAGTCATCACAGGTTTTCCTCAACATCATATATCAAGACTATTCCACCTGTCATACTATGATGAAGAACTATGAAAAAGATCCCGATGTAGAGCTCAATGTGGTCCACATTGGATCCTCTGAGAAGAAGAAGCCTTATCCAGAGCTGAAGACTACAAATCATGCTATCTGTAAGAGCATTACTGAAGGCAAGGTCAAAGAATGACCTTTTTGATATAGAAGGAGTAGATTATGTGCAAAACAACTAAAAAGCATTTAAGTTTGTAAGCATAGGGCATAATCATAATCATAGCAATATGGATGATTCATTGTGCTTAGTCATGATCATCGAAATATGGATGACTTTTATGCTTAGGATCACAATCATAGAAATATGGGTGATTCACGTCACAGTCATAGCAATATGGGTGAATTAGTTACAATCATAGAAATATGGGTAACTTGTACTTGCTTAACTATGAATGCACATACAGCAACCATGAAGAATGAAGACTACAAGACTATGGATTGCTGAACTATATGGATTATGTGAAGACAACTACTGAAGAAATTGAAGACTACTGAAGCATCTCTTTTTGAAGACCTTGGTCATGTGTTGATGCTTAGAACATTTGTCAAAGATCCATCTACTCTATATATTGCACATTTAATGGCCCCAGTACTATTTGATTACTTTTTCTATTCTTAAACTTTTTGTCAACATTATGGCTAAAAAGGGGGAGAAAAGATAAGTAGTATATCCAGGGGGAGTAAGAGGAAAGGTAGTGCAATATGTTTACTCTGGTACATGATGTGATACCAGATGTGTGCACATCGTTGAAGACAGAATGTGCTTGTATTCTGCACAATCTTTTTGAAGACTTTGAAGAACCAGACGAATGAAGACTGATCCTTTGAAGACTGATGAAGTTGGTGCTTGAATTTAGGGGGAGTAAAGATTTTACTGAAGCTGCTGAAGACACTTCCCCTCTTTACTGTGTGCATGATTCATCACCATGCTTGTATGTTGGGAGTTTTATTCTCTCAGAAGATATGAGGCAAGATTCCGCTGCTGCAACGCCTCTGATGTTCTAATGATTCTTTCTAAAGTCTAGTTGGCTGACTCCAAAGGTTATTTTAGCCACAATTTGCCAAAGGGGGAGATTGTTAGTGTTTTCAACCTGCAAGGTTGAGTTTATTTTAGGGTTGGCTTCATTTGTCAAAATAAGCCTTTGGTCCAGATGTGGTGACTGATGTGCACACATGTGGTACCTGAACTGAATACCCTATAAACGCGCTTTCAATTATTTGCGTGTGATCTTTGAAAAAGATTTGTTTTGAAACAAACATATTCACCATAGCTTGCGCGCCAAGAAACGAGCTGAAAGATTGAAGAAGATTCAGAAAAGATTTAAAAAGCTGGTTTGTTACTAGAATATTGAAAAAGATTCAAAAAGATTTAAAACAAACATATCTTTTGTTAAAAGATTGAGTTTGTTACTTGAAGATTACAACAGCCAGCTACCAGATCTCGTTCTATATAAAGGAAGGCTGAAGACTTGTTTTAGTCACTGAATTTAGAAGAATATTTTCTAGTCATTAGATTTCAGTCTTTGTCCCTATTGTTTCTTGTTTCCATTGAGACTTGAACTTAGGGTTGTATTTAGCTCTTAAGCTTTTAAGCATAGAGCTGTTCCTTTTCTTGATTCAAGTTTGAACAAGATTTGGACTTTGAATCACTCAAAGCTTTGAAGCACGAGTTGGTTCTTTAGGTTAGGAGTGTGTCTCCATCATTGAGTTTGTAAAAATCCTTGTGAGGAGCAAGGTCCTTGTGAGGAGCAAGGTAAAGTCTTTGTGAGGAGCAGAGCAAAAGTCCTTGTGAGGAGCGAGGCAGAAATCCTTGTGAGGAGCAAGGTAGGATAGCTAGGAATTGACTGGGGGAAGTCATATCTTGTGGGGAGCAAGGTAGAGTTAGCACAAGGTAGTGTCTAAGCGATAGGTTGTAAACGGGGGAGTTTAGCTTTGAATTAGAACTATCATATTGGATTCATTCCTGGATTGGTATCCTCCAGACGTAAGTGCGCTGCGCTGAACTGGGTTAACAAACTCATTGTGTTTTTTATCTTCTGCACTTTATTTTTCCTTGTTCATCAAGTTATCGTATGTCTATGATGTTGGCACATTAGGCAACACATCGTACACCTAAATTCTAACATGCACCACATCACGCTGCACATCTATAACTTGCTACCGGACCGGAATTTCAACTATATAATTAATAGCTCCATCTAATGATTAGTCCATATATGGAGGAATTTTATAAGTCATATGAATCAAAAAAGTCCATATTAAGTTGCTAAAAATCAATAATATATTGCAAGATTGATGATAAGATCTGTAGTATACATATATTCGTTATTTGATAAAAATGAGCAAATTAAAATAACTATTTATAGACATAGCAAATTAAACACAAATATTCAAGTAATTTAGAGATAGCACCAAGTTAAGATAACAAAGTAACAAAGTTTAAATTCATACAAATCAAAGATAGCATAGAAGAAGAAATAAAGCAATAAAGTTTATGTTAAAATGTGTGTTGAACGGGTTTTGCAGAATGTGTATATATTTGCCACAAACTTTTATCTAAATATAATATAAGAATGGAGTATCTTCTTGATTTTACCATGCTACCCTCATGCTTTCTCCTGCTGCCATCTGTCCGTGTTTTACTATTTTACCCTTTTGCTTTATTATGGAAAGGCTGTCAACTTTTACTTGCTTCTTCCTACCTGCTGCCTCATGGACTTCCTCGAGTAGAACAAACTGAGCAAACATCCCATCAGTTTGCTTCTTCACTCCATATCTACCACCAAATCTCTATTGTAACTCATTCCATCATATTTACTTTTCCAAAGTTTATTGCAATTGTGAAACTCTCTTTTTTATCTGAACCAGTTCAGGTAAGTTGTTCATCATCCATACCTTTTTTTTTATTCTTTCTATTCGGTTGTTCATCAACCATACATAATTTTCTATTGTTCATCAAACATATATTTAATTCTCTTTTGTATCATGCAGGTAGGCTTTGTTTTTGAGTTCGATTCCAGGTTAATCTTTTTTCATACTTCATCTATTTTGCAATTATATACGATTTTTTTTGGGTTTATTTGTTACATCCCTGTCAGATCTGGTTCTTCATGCATTTTCAAAACACTTCTTTATTTCTTTCTCTCTCTCTCTCTCTCACTGTTTTTTTACTCTTCATTTCTCTCATCTTCAACATTATTTTCTATAATGAATCAATCTTATTTTTGTAGGAAACTTCAAAACTGTTCTTCTCAACATACACAGGTACAATCTTATCTTTATGATCCTCTTCTCTAAATACAAAGGTACAATCTTTGTATTTATTGTCAAATAACATTCATTTGGTTACTTTATCTTTGAATTTTTTTTTTGTTTGCAGAACAACATTCATGATGCACAATGATACATTTCTAAGCAAATGATAAACAAGACTATTTATTCTTCACTATGTTTCATGTGTACTAAAATTCCATTTTGTCTTTTTCATTTTTTCCTTTTTAATAAATTCTTTTTTTTTCTTCTTCAGATTTGTTGGCAAAACAAAGATTGCATCAAGGTAAGATATTTATAAAACAATATTTCTTTTTTATTACTTTTTTCCTATATGTTCTTTCTATTTTTTATGTGTTCTTTCTATTTTTTATGTGTAATAAGTTTCCATTTTGTCTTCATCTTTTAATAAAAATGTTCAACTTTACTAAATATACTTTTAAGGAGAGAGAGAAATATAGAGACATCATAAGTGAAAAAACAATTCATACCCAAAATATTTGTTTCAATTTTTTAAGTATGAGTTTTATGTAGGAGGAAGAATAAAGGAGTTTAGTGATTGTGATGTGTTCAAAATAACAAACGATGACAAAAAAGTAATTTTAAAAATGATGAATTTTCAATTATATTCTTTCTTTTGTAAATATGATTTCAAGTAAACTATTTTTTGTGTCTAGAGGTTATCGGAAGGTTGATGAATATGACTTGAAGTTGGCCGGTGTTAGCGGTTTATGGCGGACAAGAAAAAAATATAGATCTAAGATGATGACGTGCGTGTAAGGAGAAACTAGCAAAATAAATAAATTAATTAAGTGAGACATGACAAGTGAATTGGCAAAATTAATTAATTAAATTACATTACAAAGTGTAAGCGTGACAGTTGAGTGCTTCAAAAAAAAAGTGTTAGTTGAGATGGGATGATATGTCTCCTCCATCAAAAACATAGTAATGATGTGGGAGGATGAGAAGTCAAAGAAATAAATAGTAGTACTATACTACACTACTACTCCAACAATAGGGAAAAAAAACTCTTTCGAGAAAACAAAACAAAAAATATCTTTCCTAATTGTGCATTTGTGCTAATACAATATCAAAAATAAAATTGTGCTAATACTCTTTTACTCTAGGAAAAAAAACTTTCAAAAAAGGAAAAAGGAAAAATGTTAACGAAACAAATCTTATTCCTAAATACAAACAACCAGATCCAAAAAAAGCTCCAAACACAAAATAAATTTAAAATTGTTTTTTTTTATATTTACAAACAAATATGCTTGACATATATAGAAAAAAAAAATCACTCTGCTGTCTCTTAAAAAGTTAACAAATCTTAAACATATCTGATTTTTTATTTGTCTTGATTTTGTTGCAGTTTTGCATGTCAAGATCTGCACCATTGGTCGTGATTTCGTGACACAGTGTACTTCCAAACTGGATCTTCAATGGAGGGAGGGAGGGAGAAGGTTCGAGTTTGCATGACAGAGTAACAAATGTGTTGGTTGTGTAAGTAAAAAAAATACAAAGAAGGAACAGTGTTGGAAAAAATTTGGGCAAGAAGAAGGAATAAAAATGCAGAAGAAAGAAATAGTGATAAACGGCTGCTAAAGAGAATATGACTAGGGTTATTTACTCATAAATAAAGAAATGAGTTTTGGGCTTTCATTTAGGCCCATTTACATTTATTGAATGTGGCCTTATAATAGGTAGAAGACATGTTCTGTTTTAAATTAGTAGTTATTTAGTTTTATTAATTTTTTTTTTACTATCTACAAAGGTCCAATAATATTATTAGTAGTAACAATTTTTTAAGAAGCATTTTATTAAGAAATTTTTTTAAATAATATTTGGAACAAATTGTTGTTATGAAAAATTTAATTAACTATTGTTCACGGGGGTGTTGGTAAATGATTTAAATAATACGGAGAACAAGTTGTTGTTGTTGAAATTTTTTAATCAAATATACACGGAGAGGTTGTTGATGAAAAATTGAAATGAACTTTTGTATATGGGAAAGTTGATAAAAAATTAAATTTTACAGAGAACGAGTTGTTGTTGATAAAAAAATTTAAATTACCTACTATATATTATGGCAAATAGTATGATCAATGGCAATTGTATTTACATATCCTATAATGGTACTTATTTATCCATATTAAAACTATGTATTTTGTGTTTTTATTCACTATTGTTTCTTTCCTATGTATTTGCTGTGTTTATCTTAAGTTATATCAAGTCAATGTTAAATTTAATTTGTATGCATTCAATGTTCTTATTTTTAATTCCTATCTATTTAATCTTTTTATTTTTCAAAAAAAAAAAAATTGTTTTGAAAACCCCCGACCCAAGTACACCAACGATCAAAGGACGCTCCGCATGGGTATCAAACTAGGTAGTGATAAAATTATCATCTCTCTGTGATTTTAAAACTTTTATTGGCGATAAAAAATAGTCATCTGCCTGTGAATTAAAATTTTATTAGTATTAACTTATAATAGTTATTTTAATTTTTTTACCAAGGATTAAAAATGTCATATCTCCGTAAATTAAAATTTTGTATAAATAATAGTTTATAATAGTGATTTTAAATTTTGTATCAGCACTAAAAATTGTCATCTCCCCGTGAATCTTAAAAAAAAATTGTAATAACTTATAATAGTGATTTAATATTTTTTAATAACAATCAACTCCCCGTGAAGTATATTAAAGTTCATTGATAGGTATAACCTTTGCTTTTTAAGCTTAGTCTATATTAAAGCATGATTATAAACAGAAAAGTTTAGTGTATTCACCAGATATCATAAAGAAATCTCTATTTTTCTTGGATACATTAAAGGTTTAATTTTTAACATTATATCTGGTTTAAAAAATAAATTGTGTTCAAGAAATTCACAAAGCTAATAGGCATAACCCAACTACATTTAATTAGAAAGTATCATTGCAAATTACTTAATTGCTATGTTAGGTCAAGATGTACAATCCCCAGCACCATCCATAATAAGATACTTTTAACCACTAAACATGTTATCATCAAGAACCTAAAAGAGTACAAACAACATTTATAGTTATTTTAAAAGTTTTGTCAGCGATCAAAATTGTCATCTTTCCGTCAATTATAAAATTTATTAGTAATAACTTGTAATAGTGATTTTAAAACTTTTGTCATAATAAGTATAATACAAAAGTGAACCACACATTAAATTTTATAGAGGAGCATTCAAAGACCCATGACATGATAAAATATATCTATCCCTTATAAAAATAAATACAATACAAAAAAATCAAATATTTGATCACATACTTAAAAGATTCTATCCCTTATTATTCATAATCCAAAATATATCTATCCTTCAACTATGAAAAACTAAGCCATTCAAAGATCAATTGAATAGATCTATGTGAAGGATAACACAATGACCTTTATTCATCAGAATTGGATGAAGTATTGTCAAGTCCTAAAAACGTGTCTAAGCTCTAGGAAGCATTTTTGCAAATTAATTTCGATGTGACATAGAGAGGTTTAATTTCCAACACCATGATTAATACAATGGTCATTCCTATTCTAAACTAAGCTATATGCACATTTATATTTGGATTTACTTGTTCCAAACCAATTTTAAATAGAGATTAATTGAATAGATAGATGTCAAGGTTAAGACAATGAATTTTATTCATCAGAATTGGACGAAATAGTGTCATGTCGCAAAAAAGTGTCTAACCTCTAAGAAGCATTTTTGCAAATTAATTTCTATGTGACACAGAGAGGTTTAATTTCTAGCACTATTGTAAGACCCAAGATTTCATTGTATAGTTGGTTTAAGGAATATTAGGGTTTCGATGTGTTCATGTGATGAAACATCGTGTAATTATTAGCTTTTGCTGTAATTGAGCCTGTTTTGTGCTCGTGCACTGTAATTGTACAGACTTTGGTCTTGTGATCCTGTTGCTTGAATAAGAAGTTATATGTGGTTTTAGAATAACGAGTTTTGGATTATTCTTGTTTTTGGAAAAACGAGTAGGATTTTACCCGTCGTTGTAAAATCTTATTTCGTCTGTTTTAAGTGAGGTTTCGGATGGAAGTTTTATATATCTGCGCGAGTGAGGATATATTCTGATAATAATTTTCTAAGGTATGGAAGAAAATTACAGTCGCGGAAAAAGATTCGGCGATAAGTTTTGGAATGGAAAAACGTTAGACGTTCTTTCCGTAGGTTTTATGTTTTTGTGATTTACGTTCGTCGCGGCGCGCGAGAACTGAACGTGTGAGTGTTTCCAAGAGGTGTTGAGTTTTATCTCAAGTGGGTTTGATTTGGTTTGATCCAATGGCTAGGGTTTTGTCTTGGCATTTTGTTTTTGATCCAATGGACATGAGGTAGCAAGAGGCTATGTAATAGTAAGGAGGTTTAGTGACTTGGTCACTTAGAAACATCACCAAACATCTCCATTCTTTCTCTCTTTCACGTGGAACTCCATTTCTTAACCTTAACCTTCACTAAATTTTCCATTCTTCACCATTTCACTCCATTTCAAGCTTGGAAGCTTTGAGGAAAAGTGTAGAGAATCACTTTCTAAAGGTAACCCTCTCTTCTCATCTCTTAGGTTGGTAGACTTTTAGAGTTTAAGAGTTTTTGGGTTTATGTTCTCATGAGGGTTTGTTAGAAAATGTTACCTTACATGGTTTTTGTTTCATGAATGTTGTTCATGAGGTCTATAGAAGCATGTGTAGGCTTTGTTATCTTTGTTTTCCATGAGTTGGTGAAAATCTCATGAGAAAAGTTAGGGTTTTAATTTGGTTATGTATTGATCAATAACATGTGGTTAAGTTGTAAGGTTTTGAAAAGAAAAGTTGTCTTTGAACCTTTGAGCAAAAGGGAAATGCGTTGTATGGTTTTGTTTTAGAAAATCCGATGAAAAATATTTTGTGGTTTATGATAATATTTTCTAAGAGTTTTTGGAGAGTATTTTGGGGTCAAAGTGGTTTAAAACTATTGTGACATGTGGTGTCGCTTTTTACCTTGAAAACATGTTTGAAAATGATTACCGGACGGTTAAGGCCCGTAATAAAACTTGTGCTTGGATTTGGTTTTGATTTTGGAAATGAAAATCAAATAACTTGCACTCGAAGCAACCAACATGCTTTCGGAAATGTGTTGCTTGCTTATGAAAATGGTTTGCTTTTATGCCTTGAAAAGATGTTGGGAACTAATAGAATCAAACTAGGCTTGGGGTGGAAAAAGGTGGTGTGAGTTGCTGTCTTTTGCTGTCATGACAGGTGCAACTCGCTGAGCGAGTGGTTACTCGCCAGGGCGAGTGTCACAGGTCTTGACAACACGCCAGGGCGAGCTCCAGAGCGAGTAAGACCAGTACTCTCTGCCTTCACTCGCCACCAACTCGCCAGGGCGAGCTCTGGAAACTAAAATTTTGGATTCTGATTTCTAAACTTGGTTTTTAACTTTCTAATCCCTTTTTATTAATTTATGGAAGTGGTTGGGATTGGAAACGGGTTTTTCGGGTACTCGGAAAGTACGTAACTTATAACGCAAGAAAACAGCCATTTTGCATTTCAAATTATTTAAGACTTTTGGCAATTGTTTTGGGTCCTAAAAATAGTACAAATAACTCATGGGGGTTGATCAATACGGTAGTTTTTGGTAGAGAATCCGAAAGAGGGATTTTACCTTAGAGAACCTTTGGGTTTTGGGGTTCTAGAGTCCAAAACATTAAGGATTGATTGGTTATGGTTTTGATTGAATACTTTGCTTGTTTTAGGAAGCAAGTAAGTGTTGTGCGATTGTGTGTTAGTTGAGTGCTTGACGAGGTAAGGGCTCCACTTTATTTCTGTCTTTAAATGGTTACGACATGCTTTGTTTTGCTGTTATGCATTTGCTGTGTGCTTGGCATGTTTGTACTTATGTATTCTCGTTGATGAGAACGTGGTTATAAATTAAAAATGCAACTTACATATGATTAGGAAAATGTATGCATGTTGTGATGGTTTGTGCATAGGCTTTAGGCTATGTGATTGTTTGCATGAGCATATATGAATGCGTGCGTTGGATTGGACTACGCGGGGATTTTGTCTGTGTGACTATCCTGTATATGCCGAAGAGAATATATGCCATGCATTTCATAGTTGCGTGCCTAGGTGTATGTCTGTGTGACTTTGCCTACGTACCGGGCGTTTGACTGTGTGGCTTCGCCAAATCCCTCTGGATTTATATTGAGTTGGTGTATGTCTGTGTGACTTCGCCTGGTGTTTGTCTGTGTGACTTCACCTGCCTTGTGTGGCATTTTTAGTGCGGGTACGTATATTTCTGTGTGGCTTTGCCTACCCCACGACTCTTCGAGGAGAGGTTAATTTTCCGGAAAATCATGCATGTGACGAACCAGTAATCGGTTGTCACACCCATTGTAGAAGTCTGCATTAGGATTGGTGATTTATTTATATAAACCCGTTGGTGGGAATTACTTGTAAGTTAAAGAGCTTTCTCTTGTGTTTCGTGGAAATTTGTTATGTGTACATCTTTCGCACCGGTTATATATATACATACCCTATATTTTATGGTGACCCTTTCTTTCATTTGCGGGCTCATCCCACCCAGATGATGGGTTAGGTCGTGGTGACGACGGTGGCTGTTCCAGGCCCCAGTGAGCGGTTGGAGCTGTAGCCTAGAATAGTTAGACTATGCGCCGGTGTGGTTTGTGCACCGTGCTTTTTGGTTAGCATAGGGTCTCTAACTTGTTTTGTTGTAAGTATTCGAATACTTAGACTTGGATTGTAATTATTCAGGAAATACACTTTGCTTGGCGAAGCACCTTTTAGTAATGAGTTCTTTTGCATATTTGAATGCCGGTTCATTTAAAAACTATTATGCGCACTCTGAGTGTTAGTTGAAAAAAAAAAAAAAAAATAATGCCCTTTTTGGCTTATGAAAAACGGGGTGTTACAACTATCAATAATCAGGTACTTTTCATTACCAAGCATGCATGATATAAATACAAATTAAGCACATACCATTGATTATTAAAAAGAGGGCACAACCGCACAACATAACATTCTGTTTAAATTTAATATACACATCATGCAATGATTTGCATTCCATTATTTCTATTGGAATTGGAATTGGAACTCTCACTTTGTATTCATTGGTGACATGCTTTTCTTTGGAACTTGTTTGTGATTGCCATTACTTCATATAGCACAATCATTTGGAATTCACAAATACTATTGGTATGGGAACTCTCACATTCTAGTGGATGAAACATATCAATTCCAAGCTTCTCAGCATAGGTGATTACATGCAATAAAATTTGAGTGGAATTTATATGATACATCTTCTCACATGACATTTTTGGATTTTCTCACTTTACTAATAATCTCTTACTATAGAAAAGCAAAATCCATTGTTCCTTACTAATTACCTACCAAAACATTTCCTTTGATCAAAGTGTTTCATCTGTAGTGTAGTGCTGCTTCAGTACTCTTTCATTGTTGGTTTTATATTCAGTACTTCCTCAAATTCTTCAAAGCTTTAAAACATTTGAAATGGCAGGCAGCCGATGTTTTGAACATCCACTACTTACGCTTAGAGTGTGAGTAGTGATTGTCATTTAGATTTCTTTTGCCACTAAAAACTACTAATGCTTTCCTTACGAGAGGTGTGAAAGGAGTTCCCTTATAATTGTGGTGGCTGAAAACATTGTCCGGGAAAAGCAATAATCGTCCTACAAAACATCGACTAAAATTCAATCACTAAAATTCATGCAAGTTTGACATTCTACATGGAAAGTGGGAACTTCTCCTGCAAAACATGAAAAATCAAACAGCATTCTTATCAATTAAATCTCAGTTCATTCAATCCGACAACAGATCAAAATCAAATTATAACAAAAAAATCTCGGCCTCTTACCTCACAACTTCACACTTGCATTGTCCATAGTGCATGCATCAGGATTCTCTCCCATGGACTCAAAGCTGCAAAACCATCAAACAAAACATATAATAATTCAGAAACAGGCCCGTCTCCGACTATTTGGAGACCCTGTTCAAATTTTAAAAATTGGCCTAATAAAAATATATAAAATTATTAAAAATTATTCTCTATTTAAATTATACATAAGAAACACATAAAAAATAATTATCATTATATATAATGTCAAAAAGAGATATCATAATTTAAAATTTAAATGTAGTAGAACGATATTTATGAGTATAGATAACTAATCTATTGATACCTATATGATGTTTTATGAACATTAACAATATATAACTATTATTTTAGGGTATTAAAATTAATCTATTAATACACATCTGATATTTTATGAGTACAAATAATATATAACTAATATTATAAAAGCTCAAAATTTTAAATTGAGGCCTCGAAATTTTGGAGGCCCGGCACCGGCGCACACCCTGCACATGTGTGCAAGCCGGGCCTGTTCAGAAATTTTACTCACAATTCCCATCAAATCCAATATAAACAGAGCATAATCTAAGCTCAAAACGCATAAATGACAATTCTACCCCCAAATCACAACCTAAACAGATTTCAATTCAATAAATGGTAACAATTAAAGCTTCAACATCATCATAAACAAAATCAAAACCCAATTGAGGTTAAAATTACAAACAAATTTAAATTTAAAAAAAAAAAATCTTTTTTTTTTGTATCTAGGATTGAAAAGAAGAATTGAATTAGAAGAAAAAGAACAAAATAATTACCATCGGAACCAACATGTGGACAATGGAGAGCGAAATTATTATTACCATCAAGATTAATCATTTTAGCTCCTTCAATCTGACATTGTCCACAGTGCATGCACCTGGATCCATTCATAAACACATTTACAAATATGAGATGAAATCACAAAACAAAATCAGAAAAACAGAGCATAACTTATAAAACCAGTTCAAGATTGAATCATAAAAAAACACTCACCCTCTTACCTCACAATATCAAGGGCTGAACCAATCAACTCAGCTCCTTCAATCTGATACTATCCAAAGTGCATGCATCTGGATTACGACATCAACAACAAAACACAGCAACAGAATATCAAAAATCATCATATAGTAAATATTGTAAACAACAATGGAAGAAATTGAGTAAATTTACTAACATAAAACCCATTTAATCAAAAATCAATTTTTCAGAAACCCCAAAACTAAAAAACAAATCTTTTTCACATTTTCATAGATTTCATCACATAAACTACAAATTGGTGTAGACAAAAATTTCAAAAGGGTTAAATTTTCACTTACAATGAAGAAATCTTCTTGCTTCCTTCAATTTTGCGATGGCAAGACAGCCCTGAAAAAAATTGTTCTATATGGTGAAAAAAAGAGTACTTTATGATGCTAATTGAAATTTGAAAGAGAGGGAATAAAGTAAAAACAAACCTGAAGGAATTCATATACCACAATTTCTCTAGAAGCTGCCATATACTCGATCAAGTATTGGGAAGCTCTGAAATAGAGATTAAAAAAAAAACCAACTTTTAAGAACTAAACAAAGGCAGAGAGAAAAGTGTGCAATGGTGAGTGATGGGTGTAACTAAGTTTTGTGGTTAAACAGTAAAGTTCGTACCTTTTGAATAAAGGGTGGGCGCAGAGTAACAAAAGAGTAACAGTGGCGAAGCTTGAAGAGAGAGTGAAGCAGCACGAGAGAGAAAGAGAAGCAGTGTGAGACAGATGGAGCACGAGAGAGAGAAAGAGTAAGGGGAAGAGAAGCAGAGTTGGAGAAGAGAGAGAGCATGAGAGAGAGAAATAGAAAGGAGTATGTGGATGTCAAAAATCTTAAAACCAGCCCATTGTTTGCATAAACCAGCAAACATTGCATGTTGGACAATTATCATGCCATGGTGCAAGAATAAGAAGTAAGAAGGAGGAAGCAATTGTCACTTAGCCATTGTTAGAACATGGCATGCAACCATACAAATAAACATGTGTCAATAAGCAATGGAAGTATGAGAATATATGTGTGTATCATCTATTGGTCAATTCAAGGCATTACATATGCATCACATCATGGATGATATCATGCATTAGGGTTGCAAAATTTCAAGTAGGGTTTCATACCTTATATATATATATATATATATATATATATATATATATATATATATATATATGTGTGTGTGTGTGTGTGTGTGTGTGTGTGTGTGTGTGTTATAATTTGTTTTGATATTTATTTATTTGTTACAAGTCCTGTAAGTATTCAATAATTCAGTTCCAGAAGAACATAAAAAAAAAATCAATTTTATTTCTCTATGAATTCAAAAAGAATTCAATAGTCTATAGTTCTTGAAGAACATAGAAAACTCTATTTTATAATCTATGAATTCCAGAAGAATTCAATAGTTTGCAAATAATATTAAATTTGTATTTGGCATGACCGGTAGGGTTATCCCGGATCTATTGCGATGCAAAAAAAAAATTATTATACTTTTTATTGGATATGTTATGTATTCAAATTTTGATCGTAGGTGATACTCCGTATTTGTAAATTAAATCATTAATTACCATTTAGATATTATACGACTTTAATTGATGAATCAACTAAATGTTCAATCAACTCACAACCAGAAGTTTGTGAAATTGGTCGACCAAAATCGATTTGAATATCTTGTAGCATATGCTCATTAAAAAATATGGACATGAAGATCCATGCTTTAGACGTCTAAAGTTAAAAGTATGATTGATACTTATAAAATAATAGCTTTAAATTCTACTTTGGGAACATACAATCATTTATGTTAGTGTTTTCAACCTGTGAGGTTGATTTTCTTTTAGGGTTGGCTTCATTTGTTAAAATAAGCCTTTGGTCCATATGTGGTAACTAATGTGCACACATATGGTACCTGAACTGAATGCCCTAAAAACGCGCTTTCATTATTTGCGTGTGATCTTTTGAAAAAAGATTTGTTTTGAAACAAACATATCCACGCTAGCTTGCGCGCCAAGGAACAAGCTGAAAGATTGAAAAAAATTCAGAAAAGATTTAAAAAGGCCGGTTTGTTACTAGAAGATTTAAAAAGATTTAAAACAAACATATCTTTTGTAAAAGATTAAGTTTGTTTCTTGAAGAATACGATGGCCAGCTTTCAGGATCTCGTTCTATATAAAGGAAGACTGAAGACTTGTTTTACTCACTGAATTTAGAATTATATTTCCTAAGTCTTTAGATATTCAGTCTTTGTCCCTTTTGATTCTTGTTTCCATTGAGACTTGAACTAGGGTTGTATTTAGCTCTTAAGCTTTTAAGCACAGAGCTGTTCCTTTCTTGGTTCTAATTTGAAACAAGAATTGAACTTTGAATCACTCAAAGCTTTGAAGCACAAGTTGGTTCTTTAGGTTAGGAGTGCATCTCCATCATTGAGTTTGTTATTTAAATCCTTGCGAGGAGCAAGGTCCTTGTGAGGAGTGTAACACCCGTATTTAATTAAATAGGATTTTTATATGTTTATTGGTCTATTTACTTAATTTCTTGAATAAATGTGTTTTCTTGATTTTTATCATTAGTTATGCATTAGCTAAGTGTAGGGTATTTTAGTAATCCCCTAGGATCATTAATTCTAATTGAGAACCTTTTATTAGGATTAGATGAATTAATTGGTTAATTATGAGAAGTAGTAGAATAGCGGTTTATGTCACTTAGTAAGATATTAAGTAATTGGACTTATTGTTAGTAGGTGGGCTAGGCCCAATAGAGAAGGATAAGATAGAAAAGGGTATAAGTGGTAATCTAATTGTCATTAGGTTAAGATAAGAGATAAGAAAGATAGAAAACCTAAAGTAGTGTTGTCATTAGACAAAAACACATTTGTGAAGAAGGAGGTAGAAAGAGAAAGAGCTAAGAACAAGCTTGAAGAGGGTAGAAGGGATTCCAAGTGTAGAGCTAGAGGTTAAAGCTCCAATCAAGAGGTAAGAGAGTAATGTTTCATTCTAAGAGTGATCAAGAGGAAGGGAGAAAATCTATTTCTCCAACCCCAACTTCTCTCACTCTTTTCTCTTTTGGGTGGGTAATTTTGATTAAGGAAAAATGATAACTTTAGGATTGTTAGAATCTAATATCAATGTCTGAATCATACTACACGAATTTGGGAATTAAAATGGGAATGTGTAGATGTTTGTTAGGGATTTTGTGTTGTTATGAAACTTTTGAAGTAATGTACGAAAATCCATGATTTTTACCTTTTTGGTGTTAATTCATGATTATAGTTGTACTTCTAGACTTATATGACTTATGTATGCTTAAAGTTGATAAATTTAAGAATAAATGTGATAAAATGTGATGTTTTTAAGTGATTCTATGTTCAAACCGAAACAGGGGACGATTTTCTGGGTACGCTCGCTGAGCGACCACGATGAATGTTGCAGCGAACGTTCATTGTTCTTGATGTTGCCCAGAAAATTCATCCTTGTTCGCTGAGCGAGTGGTAGCGAGAGTTAGCGAGCCCTTCGCTGACAGTCGCTGTGAGCCTGTTCTTGTCTGAGTTGTCCTCGCTAGTCCTTCGCTGGTGCTCGCTAAGCGAGCAAACCCTGATGCAACTTTATTCCAACTTTAATTTAATGAATCCTATGCTTGTAACATGTCTTAATTATGGTCTTTTGATTATAGAATGGCATGATAGCTTATATAGGAATGACTTATTGATGATAACATGATTGAGTGCTTAAGTTAGTATTGAATCATGAATGAGTAATTGTGATTGTGATGATGTTATTATTGAATATGTATGCTTGATTACTTGTGAGATTTATTGTATATGGTTTAATCAATGGGATTGTATATCTTCAATTGAGTTATTGAGATATGTTTGTGTGTGATATCCTTATGGGATGAGATGATTAAATTATATGATTGGTAATCTAGCATACATGCATCATTTTGTATGATGAGCAGATACTTTAGAGGGGATCCTAAAGTATGGCAGATATCTTAGTAGCTGCGGTTGACTAAGATATATTTGGAATAAGTTTTCCAATAACTATGAGGTACCACATGCACTTAGTATTATTACTAGGATGTATAGCATGAATGTAACATTAGATTGCATTAGGAGATGAAGGTGAATAACTATATGAACTAAATGTTAATTGTCATCATTGTGCATCCTTGATCCTTTGTGATTAATTGTGTATGCTTGGTTCATGACCTTGGTTTATATGTCTACCTATTGCTAATGTTTATTGTATATATATGATTATGTACCTATTGTGAGAGTATTGAATGTTTCTCAATTATTTTGTATGAAGTTGTATAGTATTGCTTATACTTGCGCTTATTTTGGAATGTTGTACTAACTCTCTACTTTGTGTTAATTTCTGAATCTTTGGGGGTTCAGAGGTGCAGGGTGAGGACGTATCCCGTGAGGAGTAGCTTTGGAGATTTGTTTAGCTACTAGTGGTAAGGAGTTAGCATTATGCTTCTCCTAGACTCTTATTAGTTGGTTTGTAATAATTAGTGCTCTGGTACTTGTAACATCGTGTCTGGGTAGTTATTTCCGTTTGCGATGTATTGAGCTTTATTACTTCTATGACCTTGCTTATAACTTATGTATGATTTTTCATATTCGGATTGTCTTGAAAACTATTGATCTTCGTCTAGGGATTTTATCCGTATGTGTATGAAGACTTTTGGATGTTATGATATGATAATTAAATCCGCTGCTATGTTTCTAAATCTAAAATGATATGCTTTATTATTTAATTGTATACACCTTGATGCTTATAAATGTAACACCCAAACCCATAATTATATAAATATACCTTTATAAAATATTACTCGAGAATATGCAACGGAAATAAAATTTGATTTCTAAAAGGTTTGGTTCGAGTATTACATCGTACACATAAAAGCTTACTAATAACTTAATTAGTAAAACAATTATTGTACAAGATAAATTTCTAGGAAAATACATCTTTATATACATTACAAATAAGAAACAAGACTCTGAATACACAATATAGAAATGATCCCAACCCCATGTCATGATCAGAGCGGAGCTTCACCGTCGACTCGGTCACAAACCTAACCTGAGAACCTGGATCCCAAATCCAGCACATACACAAAACAGAGGGTTAGATAATATAACCGTAAAAAAAGAATCTAAGTACAAGGACACTTAATACTTAGGACATGACATGCTCATGTCTAACAACTCAGTCCATAACAGATATCAACCTCATATCATTCATATTCTATAATCATAAAATACAATGCATCATAATAATATTTCATTCTCAAATCAATTGACAAATACATATACATCATCATCAATTATCAATCATTATTACACATCTCATAATACACATAATCGTTTGTTAAAGATTAACAGTCAATGCCAAGTATCACATTTAATCACAAAAGATCAAGGATGCACAATAATGACAATTACCATATAATTATTCACCTTCATCTCCTAATGCAATCTAATGCCACATTCATGCAATGCATCCTAGTAATATTACTAAGTGCATGTGGTACCTCATAGTTATTGGAAAACTTATTCCAAATATATCTTAGTCCCGCAGCTACTAAGATATCTGCCATACTTTAGGATCCCCTCTAAAGTATCTGCTCATCATACCAAATGATGCATGTATGCTAGATTACCAATCATATAATTTAATCATCTCATCCTATAAGGATATCACACACAAACATATCTCAATAACTTAATTGAAGATATATCATCCCATTGATTAAATCATATTCAATAAATCTCAAAAGTAATCAAGCATACATATTCAATAAAAACATTATCACAATTACTCATTCATGATTCAATACTAGCTTAAGCACTCAATCATGTTATCTTCAATAAGTCATTCGTATATAAGCTATCATGCCATTCTATAATCAAAAGACCATAATTAAGACATGTTACAAGCCAAGGTCAAAAAGGAGAGAAAAGTCAAATATATGGGTTGGAAAGTGTTGACATTTCGCGCAGGCGAAATTATGTCTCGCGTGCGCTAAATTGTCTAGCGTGCGCGAAGAATACAACTGACAAGAGATGTGCTCTCTGCCAATTTAGCGTGCGCGAACATGCCCAGAAATTCACCCTGCTCGTAGGTTTCATGCCACAACTCATAAAAATATCATTTTTCTTGCTTTCAAAGATTAAAGGTTCCAACTTTAAGTGTTTATAACCAAATACAACATGAAAGTACAGACCAAAACATGATCAAACATCAAAAGATGAGAATCCATAGATTTTTGCATAACATTTCAAAAACTCATATCAACACATAAATTCCTTACAAACATCTACACATTCCCATTTGTTATCCCAAAATTCATATTTCATATTGCAATAAACTCAATAATCATTAAATCATGCAAAGATATCATTTTTATTCAATGAACATACCCACCCAAAATAAAAGAGTGTAGAGAGTTTGGGAATGGAGAAATAGACATTCTCCCCTCTCTATGCTCACTCTAATTATATTATCTAAACCTCATACCTGAATTAAGTTGGATACTCTACTCCACCAATCTCCTTAGCTTTCAATCCTCAAGCTTAAGCTCCTCTTTGTTCTTCCATTAATCACTATTTTCTTCCTAAACAAGCTGCTATAATCAGAACTCGATTTCTCCCACCTCAGACCTTATTTCGACGATCCCCGCGGTCAAAAGTTGCGTTTGGGTGTTGTGAACCTACCCTCAAAATCTCATCAAGATCCGACGGTTAACGAATCGGGAAATCACGTTTTAATGGAGCTGTTGCATGGAAAACGGGAATTATTTCTCTACTCTCATTCTTTCTCTATTTCAAAACCTTCTCTCATTTCTCTTTCTTCCTCCACCAAAATTGTGACAAATGAACTTCTCTCTCTAATTTTCCCCTTTTATAACTAGGTTAACACTCATCAATTACCAAAACACCCTTACTAACTTAACCTAGGCCCAATACCAAAGCTCAATAACTCTATTCAAACCAATTAACTCATATGACTAAATAACATGCATGATTATATCTAGTAACTTAACTAAATAATAATAATAATACAACTCAACACAAGTTAATAAACACACATAAATAAATAAATATAATAATCACGTATAAATAAACAATTAATAAAATTGGGTCGTTACAACTCTCCCCCACTAAAAGAATTTTCGCCCTCGAAAATTGTGCGAATAAAACAAATTGATTAAGGCCACATCATCCAATTTTCCACAAAATTCCAAACTCCACACATTATTCAAATTTGACAAAACTAGTTTATTCCAATCCACACAATTTTCGTTTACCATCAACAAGAGATTAAGGTTGATCAATTCCTTAATTTGTCAATAAGTAGCCGATAACCATGATGGTAGCATAAACCATCTTTACCAAACTTCAAACATGTTCTCTTAACATAAACTTTCCACTATCATAAGTGCCCTTCATAATACTACACTCTAAATAATCCTCATCTCCAAAGGATATCCACAACTTCTCGATGTTCCATAAATCCTTATTTTCAACTTCGATCACACGGTTCTTCTTAATCTGTATATTTCATGTCCAATTCTTATCCAAACCACGTTCTAAATTTTATCATTCCATATCCACTTACCAAGTGGGTTCTCTAAATCCTCTTAATAACCCTTGAAACTACTTACTTAATGACATAATTCTTCCTTTCACAATAGTACTCATGCTTATGCCAAATTCCAACACAATCTCTAACCTCTCAATTCATCGCTTCACACTCATTCTTCATCATAATCTCAACAATACTACTTTTAAAAGGAATGACTAACCAACTTTGTTCCGGAAAATACATCCTTTTTAAAACATCATGTCCCAACATAACTACGTCATCTCCAAATTATCCCTTGCCTAACTTTTGTGCTTCCTTAACCAAAAACATTTACCTTCTTAGACTACTATCGTCATCATATATCCACTCTCATCTCTTTCACTACTCCTTAGTCGCTCAACATCACTTCTCTTATTGAGATTCTTACATCTAAATATAGCTTAAGTCCATCCTTAAATCACACACTTATGCCATAAGCCATAGCTATCTTCAATATACTAAACACCACTTTTAATCTTTTATTCCCCCATCATCGTTTCTATACTCAATCATTTTCCGATAGACAATCACTTAACTCCTTCTCAACACGTCTTTTCGATAGTTAACTTACTTATCCATATCTCCCATTAATAATCACTTCGTGCTCAACTTAACTCGGGTGACAACTCAACCCAAAATATGAATCCTTAGAAATTTTAACTATTCCCTCATACCACTTATTCATCTCTATCTATCTCATTCTCCTATACTCAAACATATCCAAGGAATATAACTTTCTCCCCAACTTATCTCAACTCATTCGCAACTTCATCTAAAACTTACCGATTCTCACACCTAACTGTAGGTTCTACGGTTCTAAACTTATTCCTCCCAAAAGGAAACTAGTATCGACAGTGTCCACACACATGCCACATACAAGGGTGAACTACGAAACATGCAAAATATAGCACCTAAGAATTCATCAACATCAATAAATAAATAAATAAACATAATATTGAAGCAACATAATGAATAGACACATAAAGCATTTACGCATGATTATACAAAAGCATATCACAACATCTCACATAAACATTTAATTAGCATACATTGTCTCGAAACTTTAAAAGTTAAGAATCAAATTAAAACAAGAGAGACCGATATTCCACAACAATTAATCCTAAGAACCCAACAATTTATATTTGCATAAACATAGCATATATTTTCCAAGAATTAAGGATCACATTACAAGAAGGAAACAATGCATTTACCATGATAGCAAATTTTCAATTAGGTCAACAATTCATATTTATATAAGCATATCATTCAAGAAAACAATCAACTTAGCAAGGTAATTAACATGGTAGGATAGAATAATCAAAACATGTGCTTCATATCTATCAAATTTATCTTAGAGAAAATGACATAGTCACATAGTATAATTCGCGAATGATAAAAAGAATGAATCAAGTTTCATGACGATAATCTGGTGCATGTTACAAACAAGATATAGGTCAAACATATCCTAAAATTCAATCGACCTCATTACCAATTAAGACTCTTCTTATTTCTACAAAAATTAGTTTCATTTACTCAAAGGAGAATAATTCAACTTCAACAAGATTCATATCATTTGGAATTTAATACACTAGTTCTAAAATTATCATGCCATATAGAACGTCACACAAATCACACATAAGGACATGCATAATAATACACATAAACTCTATTACAAATAATAACATTAAACTATCAATTCAATTATCATATCTAGGTCATATTGAGTCTATGTTGCATAAAATGAATTTCATTATCCTATACTAGTTCTAATAATCAAATCATTACTATCTTGGCATTTAATCTACTCATTCTACAATACAAAGGAAACAACAAGTCTCATATTTGAGCAACTAAAGCAAAACATCATCCAGCATCAATCAACAAATATAATTGAATCATGTTAGAATCACACAATTCACAAAATCTCTAATTATGGTTGATTAAAATACAAGAGTCGTGACCTTAAGCATACATGGTTATAATTAACATAGAGACATAATAATAATCATGAATCAACATCAAAACATGTGAAATTACCTAATCATCACATTTTGCTCATAACAATTCAAGCATTAACAAACTAGAACTTAATTCATCATTACATTAGCAATCAAACATGAAGCGAGAATTATAAATGCTAAAGTCAATGCCAATTAAAACACAAGTTTTCAAGAATCAAGAAGACAATATATTAACGAGGAACTAGCAATGAAATTCATGAAATTAATATCACACATTATCAAAAAGTTATTGGAATACATAGAATTCATCAATACATTCTTATCTTCCTATATCACAAAGATTTCATGAATATTCATCAATCATAGTCATGTTAAAGTATTCAAGTAATTCCACTATTTCATTCATGCATATAAATTCTCAATTAATTCCACGAATACATACATACATATCATCATTCATATCATCATTTAATTAATTCAATCATACTACACAAGCAATCATCATAAATAAATTATTACAACATTTATCTACGACACACGCATACACAATCATACTTAATTTCATATAATCACAGATTTTCATCAACAAATGAATCTATACTAATATGCGAACATAATCATTTTAAATAGATCAATAACAAGAAGACATTATCATGTAAGTCATTATCTTGAAATAAAAACAACAATGATGAATGCATATTCATTATCAATTACGCACAATTATATCATGTTATTATCACTCACTTATCATGGAATTCATAAACAAATACAAGCAAGTCAAAACTACACAAAGATAACTTTAAGCACATACAACCATTATAATCATAAAGCATAACATTCACCATGAATCAAGATCAAAGAACACATACTCATTACTTGACTAGATAACTTACAACAAAGATAGTATTCAATCTCATCAAGTACTCATCAAAAGAATAGATAACATAATTTAATTCATATCATTCATAGTTCATGAATAAACAATCACAAAGTATATTCATAAAATAAACACATCACAACTTATCAACGTTTATGAAACAATAGATTCATAAGTCAACACTAATTAAAACACGAGTCTCAAGAATTAAGTAAAACAACATGTCAACAAAATTTATGAAACTAGTCATACATTTGCAAAATAGTTTAATAGTGACTAAGGTGCAAGTGTAACTACACTACAACAATTAAATCACAAAAGATGTAACAATCGCATAAACACATGAGTGACTCTATGCCCACTTAGTCTGAATGTATAGACCTGCTCTGATCGACACATATCTCATACGGTCCGAAGATAACCGGAGCTCTGATACCAAATTGTAACACCCAAACCCATAATTATATAAATATACCTTTATAAAATATTACTCGAGAATATGCAACGGAAATAAAATTTGATTTCTAAAAGGTTTGGTTCGAGTATTACATCGTACACATAAAAGCTTACTAATAACTTAATTAGTAAAACAATTATTGTACAAGATAAATTTCTAGGAAAATACATCTTTATATACATTACAAATAAGAAACAAGACTCTGAATACACAATATAGAAATGATCCCAACCCCGTGTCATGATCAGAGCGGAGCTTCACCGTCGACTCGGTCACAAACCTAACCTGAGAACCTGGATCCCAAATCCAGCACATACACAAAACATAGGGTTAGATAATATAACCGTAAAAAAAGAATCTAAGTACAAGGACACTTAATACTTAGGACATGACATGCTCATGTCAAACAACTCAGTCCATAACAGATATCAACCTCATATCATTCATATTCTATAATCATAAAATACAATGCATCATAATAATATTTCATTCTCAAATCAATTGACAAATACATATACATCATCATCAATTATCAATCATTATTACACATCTCATAATACACATAATCGTTTGTTAAAGATTAACAGTCAATGTCAAGTATCACATTTAATCACAAAAGATCAAGGATGTACAATAATGACAATTACCATATAATTATTCACCTTCATCTCCTAATGCAATCTAATGCCACATTCATGCAATGCATCCTAGTAATATTACTAAGTGCATGTGGTACCTCATAGTTATTGGAAAACTTATTCCAAATATATTTTAGTCCCGCAGCTACTAAGATATCTGCCATACTTTAGGATCCCCTCTAAAGTATCTGCTCATCATACCAAATGATGCATGTATGCTAGATTACCAATCATATAATTTAATCATCTCATCCTATAAGGATATCACACACAAACATATCTCAATAACTTAATTGAAGATATATCATCCCATTGATTAAATCATATTCAATAAATCTCAAAAGTAATCAAGCATACATATTCAATAAAAACATTATCACAATTACTCATTCATGATTCAATACTAGCTTAAGCACTCAATCATGTTATCTTCAATAAGTCATTCGTATATAAGCTATCATGCCATTCTATAATCAAAAGACCATAATTAAGACATGTTACAAGCCAAGGTCAAAAAGGAGAGAAAAGTCAAATATATGGGTTGGAAAGTGTTGAAATTTCGCGCAGGCGAAATTATGTCTCGCGTGCGCTAAATTGTCTAGCGTGCGCGAAAACTCAAGTAGCGTGTGCGAAGAATACAACTGACAAGAGATGTGCTCTCTGCCAATTTAGCATGCGCGAAACAGGGTCCTCGCGTGCGCGAACATGCCCAGAAATTCACCCTGCTCGTAGGTTTCATGCCACAACTCATAAAAATATCATTTTTCTTGCTTTCAAAGATTAAAGGTTCCAACTTTAAGTGTTTATAACCAAATACAACATGAAAGTACAGACCAAAACATGATCAAACATCAAAAGATGAGAATCCATAGATATTTGCATAACATTTCAAAAACTCATATCAACACATAAATTCCTTACAAACATCTACACATTCCCATTTGTTATCCCAAAATTCATATTTCATATTGCAATAAACTCAATAATCATTAAATCATGCAAAGATATCATTTTTATTCAATGAACATACCCACCCAAAATAAAAGAGTGTAGAGAGTTTGGGAATGGAGAAATAGACATTCTCCCCTCTCTATGCTCACTCTAATTATATTATCTAAACCTCATACCTGAATTAAGTTGGATACTCTACTCCACCAATTTCCTTAGCTTTCAATCCTCAAGCTTAAGCTCATCTTTGTTCTTCCATTAATCACTATTTTCTTCCTAAACAAGCTGCTATAATCAGAACTCGATTTCTCCCACCTCAGACCTTATTTCGATGATCCCCGCGGTCAAAAGTTGCGTTTGGGTGTTGTGAACCTACCCTCAAAATCTCATCAAGATCCGACGGTTAACGAATCGGGAAATCACGTTTTAGTGGAGCTGTTGCATGGAAAACGGGAATTGTTTCTCTACTCTCATTCTTTCTCTATTTCAAAACATTCTCTCATTTCTCTTTCTTCCTCCACCAAAATTGTGACAAATGAACTTCTCTCTCTAATTTTCCCCTTTTATAACTAGGTTAACACTCATCAATTACCAAAACACCCTTACTAACTTAACCTAGGCCCAATACCAAAGCCCAATAACTCTATTCAAACCAATTAACTCATATGACTAAATAACATGCATGATTATATCTAGTAACTTAACTAAATAATAATAATAATACAACTCAACACAAGTTAATAAACACACATAAATAAATAAATATAATAATCACGTATAAATAAACAATTAATAAAATTGGGTCGTTACAATACATATGTTTGATTTATTATTTATTTATTACGTATATGGGTTAGGGTGTTACAAGGAGCAAGGTAGGTTATAGGAAGTGACCATATGTTGTCATATCTAGGGAGGACCTAGGTAGAATTAGCACGGGTAGTGTCTAAGTGATAAGTTGTAAACTGGGACTGTTTAGCTTTGAATTGGAACTATCATAGTGGATTCATTCCTGGATTGGTATCCCTCAGACGTAAGCTAGTTGCACTGAACTGGGTTAACAAACTCATTGTGTTTTTTATCTTCTACACTTTATTTCCCTTGTTCATCAAGTTATCGTATGATTATGATGTTGGCACATTAGGCAACACATCGTATACCTAAACCCTAACGTGCTCCACATCACGCTGCACATCTGTGACTTGCTACCGGAATTTCAATTTATATTGAGTTTTTGATTCGCATCAAGCCAATAAGTTATTATATGAAAGTTCTAATATTTTTTCAATTAAGTTTATGTTTATAACCGAATATTTTTTCATCTAATATTTTTCATATAAGCCTTTTTTGATGTGTTGGTATGTTCCAATTGTTCCAATATAATGCACTAAGATGAATTATTAAAGAATATTGGGAAAATATATTTGATATGAATCTTCATTGTATTGAGTCAACTTGTTTACATCCCAGTAGGATGATTAGCAATTGATGAATTAGTTTTCCCAATATTAGGGGGAGAGGATAAGCAGCTAACTTCTTAAATATGAACCTGAAGTTCAAATGAATTATTTGAAAAGAAATATTATTGTCCCATTTTGATCCTCAAAATATAACTCATTTGTAAAGTTAAGAAATTAAAATAGAAGCTGCTAATGCTCCAAAGAAAATAGATGTCCTTATCGGATAATAGAATATTGCAAGTGAGTGTTAACCGTGCATGAGCGTGGTAGACCAATTGGTTCCAAATATGAAAATCCTCAAATAAGAAAAGGAACTAAAAGGAAAGATAACCCAAATGAGGATGTAGAAACTCTTAAAGAGTTGTCTGAAATGATTGATTTTTAAGTTCCAGAAGAACTGTTAAGGTACCTGAAATTTATGAAAATAAAGAGATCTCAATAAGTTATGAATGAAATGAGATGGAACCAAAAATGAAAGTCAACGTTGACGATGTTTTTCTATAGCGCTATATGTAATAAGTAATAACGAGGATCATGAATCAAAGTCTATTAACGATTATAGATAAAGAAAATATCCGCAGATGGAAATAGACAATTCCGGTGAAATCAAACTCTATTCATATAACTGAATTGTTTAGACTTGTAGTCCGCACACTTGAAGGCGTGAAGTTAATTAAATATATATATGATTTTTTACGCTAAAGAGAATTATATTGATACAATACATACTTATAGAGTTTGATATGTTCTCCAAAAGTGGATGGTAAATGTCTACAATTTATTTTGATGAAACATATTCACCTGAAGTGAATTCATGAAATATATGTTACAATACATTTTTATGGCTCAGTTGAATTGAAGATTATACTCTCTCCGTTCCTTTTTATTAGAAACAATTTGAAAAAATTACACATACCAAGGAGCAGATGGAGTATGAAACTCTCTGGAAGAGTTAATTTTTATGATACATTGAAGAAATAACATCATATGTCCATTCTAAACATTTGGAAGTGAATTTATTATAATCGATTTTATGATGATCTTAAAATATGTTGATTATAGAAAGATTCGAAATTGCATATGACGCATGCTAAAGGTTTGTTTGGATTTGCAAATTTATTATTTAAATGAGATTTTATGCATCAAGAAACTTATATAAAAACTTATATAGCAAATGCATTAAAATAATTTGATATGGACAAATCTAGTTGATTGTGTACTAGAATGATATTACAAAAATAAATAAAAATAACTTTTGCGTAAAAAGCTACTGAATATCTTCATTTATTAAAATAAATTATATTATTTTTAGATAAGTAAACATAATAATAGAAAATAATTGATAAAAAAATAAGAATAGAAAATAAATTGTTTACTAGTGTAGATGATATTTTTTTTTTCTTTTTTGTTTTGGTACAGGCATAGATGATCTTTTTTTTTTGAAGTATATCTTTTTTTTGGTAAAAGCGTAGATGATCTTTTTTTATTTAGGTTAAAAAAAATCTACAACAAGTAGAGTACATTTTTTTTGAGGTAAAGTAGAATACAATATATATTTTTTTTAAACAAAGGTAGAGTACAATATAAAATTATAGTTCTTCACAATAAATATAAATGGATAAAATAAGAAATTAGGAAAAACCATAAGAAAAATAATTTGGTTTTAAAAAAATTAATTTTAAAACATACGAAAAATAATTTGGTTTTAAAAAAATTAATTTTTTTTTCCGAGGCCTAAACCGGCCTTGATCTTTTATCGTGGTTTTCGTTCCTATTTTTATGCGTAAATTTCTTTTAACTAAAAATTGTTATCTTTTTTTTATTTCTATTTTTATATATATTATTATACTTGATAATGACAAATTAAGTTTTTTTACGGTAGTTCGTTAAATATATTGTTAGTATATATACTTTAATTGAATTATTTACAGTTTATTGAGAGATATATGCAAAAAAGATATAAAAAGATAAGAAAAAACAAAACTTAATTAAAGATATTTAAGTCAAATTAACATTCATAGTAACCACATACAATTACTTAGTTAAAGAGACATTGAGATCCAAATCAATACATTGACAAACTACTATAAGGTTTGCTAGCTTCATCGTATACTTTCATTGCATAAGTAAATTTAAATTTTTTAATATTTTTCAGATCCCTTTTGCTTCAAGTTCAATAGCTAGAGGATTGATTCAAGATCGTCATGTTTCCTCTTAGGTCAATGTTTCTTTGTCGGTTTAATCTTGTTAGAGATGTTCAAAAACTTTATCCCTTATCTCTTCCACTTGTTATCTCTCAATTCTCAATTTTTTATATAGTCAGTTTATTATTATTTTTCTTTCTTTAATGTCTAATAGTCAAGGTTTTAAGTAAATCACAATTCTTGTTGTGCAGCAGAGTGAGAGAATGAGGTAAAATTGTAGAAGGAAGACAAATTTAAAAGAATGCATTTGATTCACTAAACAAGTGGGAGATATTCCAATTGTTCAACGGTTGTAGTATTATACAATGCACCACAAAAGGAAGGAAAAAGATTTTTATTGTTCACCGAATGGATGGTTTAACGGAGTTACAAGCGATTATAAAAATTTGAGTTGAATAAATAGCATGTATCACTTTTTTATAGGAGAACAAGACAATTATATTTAGGGTAATATATATATATATATATATATATATATATATATATATATATATATATATATATATATATATATATATATAAGTTTTATCCTTCAATTATATTGTTTGTAAATACTTTAATTGAATTATTAATAGTTTGTTGAAAAGGATATATGCAAAATAGAAAGAATAAGATAAGAAGAAACAAAACTTAGTTAAAGAATTTAAATTATGACAATTTAAATTAAGTGATTGATACTAAATTTTTATAAAAAATAACAAAAATATATAATTATATATATAGTTGGAAAGTCTAATTTATTCCAACAATTTTGTTGTTGAAATATAAAAGATATAACAACAATTTTAAATCGTTCACAAAAATAACTTTTTCGCTGCGAAAAATACATTGCCAGCGACAATAATTGTTGTTGCATAAAACACCAGCTATGCCAGCAACAATAACTTTTGGTGCAAAAAAACACTAGTTGTGTCAGGGACAATAATTGTTGTTGTCAAATAACACTAGTTATGTCAGCGACATTAATTGTTGCTAAAAACATTATTTATGTCAGCGACATTAATTGTTGCTGCAAAATACTAGTTATGGCAGCGACATTAATTGTCCTTGCAAAACTTTTCGCAACGGCACTTATGCCTGCGACTTGCAGCAACAATTTTTTCGCTGAGAAAAACACTTTTGCGGAAACTTTGTGTTTTTGGCAGCGACATTTGTCGCTGCCAAAAACGATATTTCTTGTAGTGATTATTTTATATTTAAAGGGTCACTATATAGTCCTGAGGATTAAAATGAGAGAAAAAATCCATCTCTTAATAGTGTAGAACGAGAAGCGAAATAATATTCTTCATCTCGCTTTATCTTATACGTAACATTTTTTTTAAAGTAGTTTTATCTTATAACATTGTTAAACATATATCTTGCAAAATCTATCTCAATTTTATCTTAACATTTTTAACTAAATTGTTCAAATAATATATTAAAACAAACAAATCAATAATATTAAAAAAGAAAATAATTCAGTGCACGGCACTGGCTAACATACTAGTATTGTAAGAAACTGTTATAATGTTGCTTCAAATTAAAAAGAACCTATCATAATATCTACAAAAATTATTTACAAAGAGTATAATATCGGTCCAAAATAATTATATTATAAACTTTTTAAATTATAAAATATATATATTTGGAAATTATAATATATATTTTTAAAATGTATATATTCTGATTTTAAAATGTATTCCATAGTATATAATTAAAAAGTAGGTATTATATAATTCTAAAATATCTATATTAATCAATCTCCCAGTTTTTAGATTGATTGGCCAAATTTATTTTAATTCGTTATTTTATATATCAAATTTCTTGATATATTTGCAATTTATAGCACCTTCATTCTACCAAAAGCTTATCTAAACTAAGTTCAATTATAACTAAATAATAGTAAAAAAAATTATTAGAATATTTAATACATATTGTATAAAAAGATACTACAGAGTATAATATAATATTGGCTTAAATGCGGTTTTATCCCCCTATTTTAAAATTTGGAATTTTACCTCTTCTATTTTAAAATCTGGTATTTTACCCCCTCCCCCCACCCACAATAAAATAGAGGGATAAAATTCCGGATTTTAAAATAAGGGGGTAAAATTCAAAATAAGGGGATAAAATTGCATTTAAACCTATAATATAATTAGAATTATGATGCAAAAATTTACCAAAAAAAGGAAATATGATGCAAAAAAAATGTATTTACAAATTAAAAGGGGGGGGGGGGGGGGGGGGATAAATAAATTACTCATGGAGCAAACCTCATCTGGTGGCTATTTCCTTAAAGGTAAATGGTGCTTTTGGTCCCTGTGAAATTCTTCAATTTGGATTTTGGTCCTTGTAAAAAAATTTATCCAATTTGCTCCTGTAAAATTTAAACCCATAGGTTTTAGTCCCTCATTTGATCTGTCAGCAAAAAAAAAACCATTATGTGACATGGCAGATGCCATGTTGGATTCATGTAACACGTCAGCAATTTTTTTTTTTGGTGAAAAGACAAAAAATGTCCAGGGACCAAAATCAAAATTCGGGAATTTTACTTGGACCAAAAGTAAAATTGAAATTGCAATTTTTTTTTTCCTTTTCTTCTTCTTCCATCGCACAAGAACAGAAAAGTTACATTCTTCTACCATTTTTTTCAACTTTTCATTTCTTCCACCATTTTTTCCACCTTTTTATATCCACGTGTTTCTTGTATTAATTGATAATCATAATTTCTTAAATACCCAAATAAGTGAATGGGCATAAGTATCAAATTACAAATTGGTACTTATGCACATAATGGGCACATTTTGGAATTTTATGCACTAAAATTGTGCTTATTAGGAAATGTTTGTAATTTGGCACTTATGCACATAATGTGCTAATTTGGTACTTATGCACATAATGTGCGCATTTTGGAATTTTATGCACTAAAATTGTGCTTATAACGAAATGTTTGTAATTCGATACTTATGCTTATTCACTCATTTTGGTATTTATGTAATTATGATTATTAATTAATACAAGAAACACAAGAATATAAAAAGGTGGAAGAAATGAGAAGTTAAAAATGGTGGAATAAGGTAACTTTGTTGTTCTTGTGTGATGGATGATGAAGAAGAAGAAGAAGAAGAAGAAGAAGAAGAAGAAGAAGAAGAAGAAGAAGAAGAAGAAGAAGAAGAAGAAGAAGAAGAAGAAGAAGAAGAAGAAGAAGAAGAAGAAGAAGAAGAAGAAGAAGAAGAAGAAGAAGAAGAAGAAGAAGAAGAAGAAGAAGAAGAAGAAGAAGAAGAAGAAGAAGAAGAAGAAGAAGAAGAAGAAGAAGATTGCAATTTAATTTTAATTTTAAAGGGAAAAAAATTGCAATTTAATTTTAATTTTAATTTTAATTTTAATTTTGGTCCCTGTAAAATTTCCGAATTTTGATTTTGGTCCCTGGGCATTTTTGTCTTTTCACCAAAAAAATACATAAATTGCTGACGTGTTACATGAATCCAACAAAGCATCTGCCATGTCACTGAACACATGCCACGTAATGGTTTTTTTTGCTGACAGATCAAATGAGGGACTAAAACCTATGAGTTTAAATTTTACTGGCACAAATTAAGTGGATTTTTTTTACAGGGACCAAAATTCAAATTAGAGTATTTTAAAGGGACTAAAAATATATTTTACACTTTCCTTAATCTTGGTCTATGAAACCCCGATACTCTAAAAATGGTGAAGTATCATGCCCGATACGTCCTCGATACCGATACTCGTCTGATACGTCCCGATACTCGTATCGGAAGAGTATCGATTAAATCTTTATTTTTAAATAAAAAAATAATATCCGATACGCGTCCGATACTTTCGGATACTCGTATCTGAAAAGTATCGGTTAAATCTTTATTTTTAAATAAAAAAATAATATCATATACAATATGTGTTTCTTAGTAAATGTCAAACTATTATGTTGTTACACGGGTAACTATGTTTTTTTTTTGGATAGTACTAGTGATGTTTTTTGGATATTACTAATGATGTTCTTTTTGTATAATACTTAACTTAAAATGTATAACTTAAAATGTATTGGTGATCATTATTTTTTAGGACAATATTAATGAGACACAAATACTTAACTTAGTATTAATGATGTTAATTTATTATAATTAGTATTTTTTGTCTTTGTCACTGTTCTGAAGTCACTATGGTGTCCCACTATATAACAGGTTGTTAAGTATTTGGGTTTGTCCCAAAATTCTAGTATAAGAATGGATGCTTTATGTTTTTAATTGGTCAGCTGCAGGACCTATATAATAGGCTTGATGTCATGACTATTATATGTTTTTTGAGTTATTATATGTCTTTAGTTAGGACCGAAGAGCCCTCGTATCTTGAGCCTCAAACTGTTTTGCTCTTGTGCAAGCTTATTGGTTTGTTTGTACTCCTTGTACAATGAACTATTGACGTTTATAATAATAATAATAATTTTTTTTGTCTTCCAAAAAACAATTATCATTATTAATATTATTTATTTTAGTCATGTTTATATATTATGCATTTATATATTTAATTTTTAAATTAATTTTTAAATAACGTATCGCGCCAGTATCGGATATGGATTTTTTAAAATTTTCACTTATCGACGTATCGGTATCGTATCCGTATCGTGTCGCGTATCGGGACTTTATAGATCTTGGTAGATAGAATGATAATGCTTTGTACCAAAATAATGGTTACTAATTAAAAAAATATTTTACTGTAAAAAAAATTTAAAAATATTTTTTTATAAATTTTTATTTTTTATTTGACTATACTTTTTGTTTTATAGAAGACTATATTTATGTTGAATCATTATGTTTATATTTAAAAATATTGGGAGGGATGAGAAAAAAGGTGTGCGATTGGTAAAAACGAAATACTAATGTGCATGGAGATTTGGATCCAAAATGTTGATATATTTATATATAGTCCGAAAAAAATAGCATTTTATACTCACCGCCAAGAAATTAGAGAAACTTTCCAAACATATCAATGTAATTATTCTTTCCTGATTAATTTTTATTTTTGACTAAATTAATTCCTAATTGAATATGAACATAAAAAGTAGAAGAATCTTTTCACCAAAAAAAAAAAAGAAGAAGAATCAATAAAATTAAATCAAATCTTCTTTTTCATATCACTTGTACAACAAACGAGTCCAAAACTTTGAATATACTATAAATATCCCAAAAACTTGACCTCTGCATGTATTATTATTACGTCTCCTCTAAAAATATTATTACTACAACAACAAAAGATGGTTAGAAACTTATTAGTTTTGCTTTCAACAATTTTTGTAGTGGTTAATGCATTCAACAACCACAATGAGAATCATGGTGGTTACCCAACATGGTTTCCTAAATCTAATCATATGCTATTGTCTAAGTTTAAGGATGTTGTTCAGCCCAATGTAACGGTGTGGCTAAGGACGCTAGTGGCCAATTTAAGACCGTTACCGAAGCTATTAACTCATACCCGATTAAAAGTCGAGGTAGATACGTCTTCGTCGTCTATGTTAAAGCCAGTATCTACAATGAGTATATTACCATTGCTAAAAACAAGAATAATATTCTCTTATAAGTTATATGGTGATGGGCCTGCAAAGACAATTATCACCGGAAGCAAGAGTCTCAATAAAGGAGCTAGCAAAACAATGGACACTGCTACCTTCTGTAAGTTAACACTAATCATGCTTATTTATTCTGCTACCACCTTGTTATTGTTTGTATCTAGTCTAGTCTAGGGTTAAAAGTACTCATTATAGTGGAGAGAAGATCCTCTCCTTTTTGAATAGTGTAACTAGGGCGATAGGTAGTAGTATTGACCAACTTTTGTACGTCTTTAGTAGGCATAGTTCTCACAATTATATTTTTATTTTATACAAGTTATAATTATAATATATTTAAATATAATTATTTATATAAGTTATAGTATAAATAATTCTCAAAATTATTATAATATATTTTTTGACACAAACACAATTATTATAATATTATAGTAGTAACTTGTATAACTTGTAATAATTATTTTATAATATATAAATATAAAATAATTCTAAAAATTATTATATTATAATATAAATAATTATTTTATAATATAACTATGTTATCTAAAAATAACTTGTATATTTCTTTTTTCTTTTATTTTTTTCTTTTCTAATATAGTATAAAATTTATAGAAATTTGTTTATTACATCGTAGAAAAAGTTGTTCTATTGTGTCAACAAAAATGATAAAATTTTTTATCTTGATGAAAATTTGCAGCCACCCTAGCCAAAGATTTCATTGCTAAGTCAATTACATTTCAAAACACGGCGGGTCATGAAGCTGGTCCGGCAGTAGCACTTCACGTGAAAGGTGATCGTTCAACATTCTTTGATTGTGGAATTCATGGTTACCAAGAGACGTTGTACGTACACACACTCCGTCAATTCTATTGCAATTGTGAGATCTCTGGACATTCAACTACCTTGATCCAAAATTCTAAAATCATTGTGAGGAAGCCAGGTCCAGATCATGGCAACGTTGTGGTGGCAGATGGAACAAAAGAAATGAATGCAGTCACCAGAATAGTTCTTCAAAATTGCTCAATCATGCCATCACAACGTTGCCATGATCTGGACCTGGCTTCCTCACAATGATTTTAGAATTTTGGATCAAGGTAGTTGAATGTCCAAAGATGAAATCAATAGTTCCAGAGATCACACAATTGCAATAGAATTGACAGAGTGTGTGTACGTACAACGTCTCTTGGTAACCATGAATTCCACAATCAAAGAATGTTGAACGATCACCTTTCACGTGAAGTGCTACTGCCGGACCAGCTTCATGACCCGCCGTGTTTTCAAATGTAATTGACTTAGAAATGAAATATTTGGCTACGGTAGCTGCAAATTTTCATCAAGATCACACAATTTATCATTTTTGTTGACACAATAGAACAACTTTTTCTACGATGTAATAAACAAAGTTCTATAAATTTTATACTATATTAGAAAAGCAAAAAAATAAAAGAAAAAAGAAATATACAAGTTATTTTTAGATCTCATAATTATATTATAAAATAATTATTTATATTATAATTAAGGAACAAAAGAAACGAATGCAGTCACCGGAATAGTTGTTCAAAATTGCTCAAAATTTACCCTAATAGGTTGACGGTGAAGACTTATTTGGCAAGACCATGGAAGCCATATTCAAGGGCAGTATTTATCAACAATTTTTTGGGTGATTTGATTCAACCCGATGGATTTTCAATATGGCCAATTTTAGCATGGGTGAGTGTCATAGGTCTCCCACCATAAGAGAGTTATTTTCACCCTTAGATTATGAAGGTCCACAATAAACTATAATGAAGTTTCTACATTGTATTCTAATCTATATAATATTTTTTTTATAATAATCTTTATATCTGTATTTCTATCTCGGTATATAAATTATGAGAATCGTGAATTTATTTTCCAAAAAAAGATCTGGTAAAAAAGATCGGAATTTTTTTTCGGGAAAAACTTCAAAATTGTATTTCTCTGAAGTCGAAATATTTTCCCATAAAAGATCGGAGTTTTTTTCCGAAAAAAACTCCCGAATTTTTTCGAATAAAATATCGGAACTTTTTTTGCAAAAAAAAATCAGAAACCTTTTTTCGGAAAAAAAAACTCCGAAATTGTATTTATCTGTAATCGAAACTTTTTTTCTGAAAAAACATTGAAACTTTTCCCGAAAAAGATCGGAAAGTTTTTTCTCGGAAAAATATCAGGAACTTTTGCGGAAAAATATCGAAAACTTTTTTTCAGAATAGATTATTATAAAAAATAATAATAATATAGATTAGAATACAATGAAAAACTTTATTATGGTTTATTGTGGACTTTAATAATCTAAAGGTGCAAATAACTTTCCTATGGTGAAAGACCTATGACACTCACCCATGCTAGAATTGGCCTTTCAATATGGGGTCCTAATGAAACACACACTGCAACATGCTAGTACTTGCAGAATTTGGTAGCACTGGACCAGGTGCCCATTCTCAAGCATAGGCACGGGTTACACATTGCTAATATATATGTAAGGTTTTTTCTAATATACACAAGTGAACTACGTATTATATGGTGCACTACTTACTTTTACCATTAGATTATTAAATCATTCAAACATGCATTACCAGATGTGAGCTTGAGTAAAATGCACAGTGGGTTGAGCAATCATCAAAACAAATTTACGAAGGCGATAAAGTTAAAGAGAAATGATATTTTATTTATTTTCATGAAAGAAATATCTAGATCAGATGTCATTCCAAGCCTAAAATTGTCTTAAGTCTATATTTTCATAAAATAAAAACAAAAATAAAATTAAAAAAAGTCTATAGCTACAGTAGTCTGGAGTAGATACTATAATCATTTGCACATCGCTAAAATTCAACATTATAGCTAGAGAGCCAAAAAACACTTGGAAGCACAGCATAAGCTAAAGCTCTCTACAAGCCGAAAATTAGAGCCCTCCTTTACCCAAATGAAGAAATTAATTATAAAGGAAGAGAGTATCCACGCAGGTACTTGGAGTCCACACCTGACTCGCGGGTCAGTGCTATGGTTCACTCAGGATCGTTAAAAAGAAGACACATCGTTAAAAAGGATAGGATAGGATAGGAAGATAAGAGCAATGGTTCACTCAGGATAGGTAATGTGATTTGTAGGAGCAAACACACAATGTTCTTTTCTTTTGTCAATGAAAGGGTGTATTATAGGGTATCTTATCACTTTCTGTAAGTCGTCATATCGCAATTGTTCTCAAGGGAGTTAAAACTTGAACCTTCAGGAATGAAGTACGGCTTATACAGGAAATTTAACACAATCTAGCATGCATGGTGAAGCCCAAACTTCAGGGCTTTCTAACAAAAATGAAGCAAACTTTTATGGAGCACATTCTTATTAAGTAAACAAGTGGATTCATTCTTAATTTAATTTAAAGTAGATGCTGCAGCCTTACTTATTATGGAGACAAATTCATTTAAAGAAGCTTTAATTACAAATATTGTTTTCACATTAATTTTACTGTTAACAGTTTCCTATACAAACTTGAGATACGTGGGAAAGATTAATAAAACAGACCTCGCAAATGCCATATGGTTCTAACAATCTTTGCAATGCAACCATCTTGTCCAGATCTCCAGTTAGCTGATACAAGATAAGAGCATATCACTTAGTTCCAGAAACAATTTAAAAATATTAATGGATCCAGGATCCAAAGTCAGTACTGTGATAACTTCATCTATTATTATTGCAGAAATTGCAGAAGTATGAAATGCTTCAATACAGACAACACTACAACAGCTCTAGCCCTGAAATCAAGTTGTGCTAAGTATGAAATCAAGTTCCTAGCTCTAGCCCTTGGCAATGACAGTATCAGGGATCATCCCAGCCCGCCCCCCTGTTTCCCCGCAAATCTCCTAAAAAAAGCTTAGTTGGTTCATATTTGTAGACCTCTCAAATTGATTTCCTTGTGGTTGGGGTAAGCCCCCTATATTCATTTCTGTGCCTACTATGACAATGATCAGCACTTAAAATGATATAGGACTTCCCACTAAAATAAAATATATAAAGCTAAAAGCAAACAGTTTATTTATAGGTCGTGATGCATTTATTTTGGTAGAGGTATTGAACCTCATGAAGCTCCACTAACGTATAGAGTTGCTGCACCAACTTGCTGATTGACTCATCTGTACCAGGAACCACAGTAGTAAGCCGAGAAATGCCTTCTACTTCTGAATGTCCCACAGCTAAACTCTGGATATAAAAGAGAGCACATTCAAACAAACAAAAGAACAAATCAATTAAAACGGTAAGGCTTTGTTTATGCAATGTTATACCAACACCAAAGTGAAAAACAACACTGATGAAGCAAACCTGAATGTTATAGCCACGTCTAGCAAAGACCCCTGTAACAATGTTCAGAACTCCGGGAGCATCATTCACAAGCATGGATAAAGTGTGTGATCGAATTCCACTAGTCTGAAGGCATTATCCCAACAATTATATTATTACATGCAAATCCATGAAAAGTATATGCTGGTATGCGAGAATCGGATAGAATTTTAGCTCTTGACAAGCATAAAACATTTTTAATTAGCATTAAAACTTCACAGGTGGCTGGTACAAAGATTTATCAAGTAATTTTCATACAATTTGGTCCCAAGCTTTTAATATGTGATTTACAGAAAAGCAATGTCATGTTAAGTCAACTTAAGTAAATTTAAAGACAAGCAAATAATGACAAAGATATCATAAATTGTAAATAGAAATGTCATTTGTATTTAATAAAAGAAATATACACTCTAAAAAGGGAACATCAAGTAAAAGAACACTAGCAAGAACCAGCAAATGAGGATAACAACACATTACAATAAAACATAAAGGAGGCATTTAAGGACAATGAAAAACTTTAAACCATCTTACATCTTCATCAATGAGAAAACCCCATTGAGCGTCAAGTACTTGATTGACTGTAAAGCTGTCTGAAGGCTCTATAGGATAAACATCTCCCTTCACATAAGCAAACATTTCAAAAGAAAAGATACAGTCAGAGACTAGATCGGCATATACTATTTACAAATGACCAAATAAATCCAGTACATAAGGGACAGAAAATACTGAACATGTTGATAATGAAATGCATTCAAGACTCAAGTCATTGTCAGCATCATTCTGTGCAATAGTTAAAAATTTGTTTGTCTTTAGTTGGTCATTGAAGTTTTATAAAACTAAAAAATTAGAAGAGTTGATGAGCAAAGACAATAAAGATTCAACAATAATATAATTTGATGCATGAGTGACCTAAAATATATCACTGAATTTCTACCACAACCTGACTAGTGGCAAGAATAAACTAATTGCTATGAAATCTGGTACTAAAGGGAAGCTGGAGAGTGGAGACATAGAATGAGACGCGATATATGGATAAAGAAAAAAGTTAAAATCCACACACAATCCACAGTCAATATGAATGATCTAAAGGCCTCATAGAAAGAAAAAAATAGTGGGGAGATAAAATATTCACCCAAATAAGGGAAAAAGACAAGAAATACCAAAAAAATGAGAATATCTAAAGGCTGCACAGCCAGCAAAGGTGCATGTTAGAAATCATAACTCAGCCTAAAATGACAATTAGCAGAATACCAAACGGAAGACAAATTTTTAATAAATTTTCAGCATTCTTAGCCTTCAAATGATGCATGTTTATGTTACTCTTAACAAAGTTGCCACGGGAATCGAACCTGGGACCTTAAGGAGGAGCACACTCTCAGGTCCCAAGTCAATATCATCAGACCAACCCAAGTGGGTTTTGCCACCGGTGAGTACTAATTACACTCTATCTTTAATTAACCAAATCATGTCTCAACTCTAACCATAGCCTGAATATCAAATACACAACAACAATAATACTAATTACAAAATTCAAATATACAACATCACCACCCTCTACAAAACCAAATCATACAAATCAAGATAACTAATTAACTATTAATTCAAACCAAGAAAAACAAAAGAAGCATCATGAATTGGAAAATGAAAGTAACAATACATATCGAAAAGACAAAAACATAGATCTCATGAACTGGTAGGTCCACAAGAAAAAACCTGATGAGGCAACCTCAAAGCTTCAGATTTAGAGAAACAAGTATCGTCAAGATCTTGACTAGTGCACCAGGCACACTTGGAGTTCTGAAACACTTTGACTTCAATACCAAATCTCCACAGTTGAGATTGAGAAGGATAGGCTTCTTTGTTGAAAAGGGTTTCCTAGATGAAACATCTTGAGCCACCACTATAGCATGAAAGGGTTGACATAGAAAAAGGAAGAGAAAGAGGAAGAAGAAAAGTGGTTTGGAGAACACCATGGATGATTCCAAGATCAAAGATTTCAGCTTTGAAAACCTTTTTTTTTTTTTGGGTAAAGTACTTACTTTATTATTCTATACTTTATTTTTGAGACATATTGAAATGTGGACTTGCGGATACAACAAGAAGAAGAGTATGTTGGAAACGACAGTGTCTTTGTTTGATGATTCTTCTTGAGTTTAGGCGCTGGAAATAGAAATTTGTTGGGATATGTTTTTCGGTTTAAATATTACTAATTGATATTACACGTTTATTTTTTCACAAACATAAAATAAATAATAGTATTGATTTAATATTATTATACTCCTTTTCTCCGACTTTAATTATAAGAAATATGAATAAAAAAATTAGTATAATTTATTTATTGACCAAAACATGTTATGTATGTATGTATGCATGGTGAAAATGTGAGTTTAAGCGATTTTATCGATTTTACAGAGTGTTAAATTATGTACATTCGTTTTAACTTGTGATTTAATTCAAAACACTTTTAACTCCGATTTAACACGAAATTCAAACCTAAAAATGTAGAATCCATAGTGTTACAGTGAAATCGAGATTTTAACAACATTGCTTGTGTTCAATGCTGCTAAACATTCCATTACTTGTTTCATAAACTACATTTTTAAACTCTAATTTATTACAAACAAATAACTTAAAGGACCAAATGCATCTAGCCTATAATATATTGCAATACAATTTTAAAAGTAAATATTGTCAATTAATCAACATCTAAAACAATGACATTAAGCCTTTCATTCCTATCATACCCCGTCTCAATTTGAGCACTCGTAAGAGCTTGTATGATATCATACCACAAAGAAGACCCATAAACCAAATCGTCATTTTCTCTCGTCACACGAGGTCAAGATTGCTAACGGATAAGTGTCGAAATCGGCGGAGACACAATGGCGGTAGTCGTGACTAGTATTTCGACCATTTGGTCGTCTTTCTAATTAGTTTGCGTTTTAAAGCTTCTTTTTAAAAAATATACAGACACATGCCATTATCTGGTACAACAAATAAGCAAAATGATGAGATAAATCAAATTGACCGAAAGATATGGAATGTACTTTTGGTGTCTCAAAGGCAATCAATCAGACCCATCTAGGGCAAAGGATATTTGTTATTTTTTAAAATTAATTATAACTAGAAAAACCTTCGTTAAATCTGAGTCGTAGAAAATTTTAATTGACACGCGACACACATTTGTCAAAGAAACATGACAAGTGGGTATGACAATTTGACTCATACTCAGTAGGTACTAAAAAAAATATCCACAATGAGTAGGGTAAAAATCCATTTAAAGTTATAATTACCAGCAAAAATGAATGAGTATGAGTGCGGATATGTGTACTTTAGTACCTACCCCATACCTACACAATATATTTATATTTAATTATATTATTATATAAAAATATAAGACCACCCACAATGGGGGTGTTGAGACTGACATTTTTCAGCATTCAACACAAAATGATTGTCCAATGGGGTGTTGAAAGGAGGGAGGTGTTGAGAGCTCTCAACACAGTTGAAAACTGATCACAGGGACACGCGGCAGCTTCACTTTGGCCGAAATGCGGCGCGTGCGTTACACGCGCAGACAAGGCGCGTGATGCGCAAAAGGAGACGGAGAGAGAAGATGCAGCCGGACACGTGGCGAAGCGTGATTGGCTGGGCGGATTTTTATCTCATTTTATCTTTAAACTCAATTATTTCATTGCAAATTAATTTTTTATTTTTTTATTTTTATACCAAAATTCATGATTTTTTTTTCTCTATAAATAGAGACTTGGTTCATTTGATTTGGACACAGAAAAAAAAATCACATTTTTCACTCTCTTACTCTTATCATTATCTTTCAATTAGTCTTTATTTTGAAGTTTTAGTTTTTGTTTAGTGAAATGAATCCCAATAATAATTTCAACACCCAAAATTCTTCTAATATTCCAAACAATTATCAAAATCCCAACAATTTCCAAAATCCCAACAATTATCAAAATCCAAATTATTATCAAAATTCCAACTATTATCAAAATCCCAACTATTATCAAAATCCAAATCAATTTTCCAACCAACATCCTCCAAACTTTCATCCATATTATGGATCTATGACGGGAAATTCATCTCAAGCACCCCCGTTTCATGGTTATATGCCGATGGTTAATGAAAATTTTCAGAGTAGTGGTGCACCTGAATTTCCCGGGTTTTCAACACAAATGACCATTGGTGGAATGACATCTGCTAATGAAGTCACTCCAAGTTCAGAGGAATCAACTCCTAAGAGCCGAAGAAACCCGCAACCAGGATGGAACACTGAACAAAATTTGGTGTTAATTAGTGGGTGGATTAAATTTGGAAGTGACAGTATTGTCGGTAACAACCAGAAAGGTGAAACATTTTGGGGTAAAATTGCTGAGTATTGTAATGAGCATTGCTCATTCGATCCTCCGCGTGATGCATCTGCATGCCGAAACCGTTTTAATTATATGAACAAAATGATTGGTAAATGGGTTGGTGATTATGATAAAGCTATGCGTTTGAAAGGAAGTGGTTGGTCGGACAATGATGTTTTGTTAAAAGCACAGGAAATATACGCGGATGGGAAGAAGGTTAAATTTAATTTAATGGCAGAATGGGACGCTCTCCGTGATCAACCACGTTATTCAAGTCAAGTAGGACAAACTATTGGGTCGGGAAGTAGTGGATCTAAGAGATCTCACGATGATGCTTCTGGCTCAAACACTGTAGGATCTAGTGTTCGTCCTATAGGTAGAGAGGCAGCCAAAAAGAAGGGTAAAAAGAAATCTGGCATGGAGGGGGTGGAGAAAGATTGGGATAAATACCAAATAATGAGGGAAAAAGAGGTGGAACATTTGGCAAGGATAGCTTCCAATCAAGAAGAGAAAATCAGAGTTAAGAAAATGAGTTTGTATGTGAAGTTATGTTCCGATGAGAATCTGGATGACCGGAAGAAAGCCCTGTTGGACTCGTTGGCCCAAGAACTGTTTCCTTAATTTCAATTAATTATTGTGTTGAATATGTCAGTCTACTATTTGCTTTAAGTATTTGTTTGTAGTGTTTGTAGTGTTTGCTTGAATTATTGTGTTGAATATGTCAGTCTACTATTTGTTGAATATGTCAGTCTACTATTTGCTTTAAGTATTGTGTGATGTATTACATTTTAAATTAATAATATAATAAAAAAAATTATTTAAAAAAAATTTTGTTAAGTGTTTATTATTTTAATTTATTTTTAATCGATAATTATAATTTTATTTAATCATAAAAAATAAAAATAAAAATTTAAATAAGAATATGAAATAAAAAGTGGTGGGGTAGAGAATGTGGTGGGGTAGGGTGTTGAATGAAAAAACTATTGGAGAGGTAAAAGTTGAATGGAGTGTTGAATGATTAGGTGGAAGAGAGAGAAGATGATGTGGAGTGTAAAAAGTGAGTGTTGAGGGTGTTGAGGGGTGTTTACCATTGTTGATGGTCTAAGTATATCAATTTTAAGAAACACAATATTAAATTATTACACTTTTCTTAAAAAAAAATCATTTATAAAATAATGCAAACACATTCTGAATATGTTAATAAAAATATGAACATTAGTATTATAAAAATAAATAAAAAGATATGAACTTTAGCACCATCAACAATAATTTTGTTTATAATTGTTATAAGTAAACATTAAAATCTTTGAAAACTTTTTAATTATATTAAAATGATATCATATTTTTTGAATTGTTCAATTTTTTTACAAAATATATTTGGGATTCCCCTGCAAAAAATTCCTTTGGGGTTTCCCCCTTGCAAAATATATTTTTTTGGTTTCCCCATTGGGTGCAATGAATTTGCACTTTTTGAATCAGTTGAACATAATAACCGATTTAAAAAACAGAACTTTTTAAATCGGTTGAACAAAATAATCGATTTAAAAAGTGCATCCTAGGGGGGACCAAAAAAATTTACTTTGCAAGGGGGATCTTAAAGGAATTTTTTGCAGGGGGTAAAGCAAAACTCGCCTACTTTGCGGAGGGGTAAAGACATATTTACCCTTTTTAATGGAATTGCGAGTAATGAGTGCAGATATGGTACCAAAAGAGGAGTGATCATTGTTGAAGCGGTGGAGGTCGAAGCAACAAGGGAGGAGCGATTTGTGCATATCGTTCGCATAAGCAATATCGCATTCTCACTTCACTGTTTCGTTTCTTTTTATTTTTTACTTTTTTAGAGATAGAGATCAGTTACAATCTGATGGTGGAGAATTGTTTATGCACCATGTATAAGGGATGAACTTATATATAATAACTCTTGTCGTACTTAGGTACCCAGATGATAGGAGTATGGGTACAAAGGTTGTTTACCCACATTTACATGGATTTGGATATTTTTTCAAAACGCATGTACGAGTATGAATACTATAGACTCAAATCTTATCCAATGTCATCGCTCATGACAAGAAATAGACGTTAAGAACTATAGCAGATCCAAACTCAAATTTCATACTTCCTCCAATCTCATATAAGCAACAAAACTAAAAAAGTTGAAAGTCTCAAATATAAGTAAAAGTAACATCTAATAATTACAATAAATATCACTTTTCCAAATATATCCATACTTTTTAATATTTTCATGTTTTTAACGGTTTTCAAGTCAAAAGATAGGGGTAAAATTAAAAAAGTGAAGGATTAAATGCATTTAGATATTTTTCTTAAATGAAGATTTTTTTTTATAAATTTGCTTATATATAAAACTGGAGGGAGTACTTCTTATGTGCTGCATAGAATACAAATAGTTTCTATATGGAAATGCGAGGAGCTAGATTATAACCAACCCTAACTCTGTTCAAAATTTGATTGGGTCATTCTGAAGATCTTAACTTGTCCTTGAACTCGAACAAATCTGATAAACTATGTGTAAGTTTAGGCCGGGTTTATTCAAGACAAAATTGGTTGACCCAAAGTATATGTATAATAGTATTTTTTTTTCAATGACTATTAAAAAAAATCTTTTACCCAAAAATAATAATTTTCATTAAATAACTAAATTGAATAGATACATTTTAATCTTTGTAGCTAATAATGAGAAAAGAAATAACATTACTACCATAAAAATTTAAACCAGCAATATTTTGCATTTAAACACATCCATTTGGCTATTTCTAAACGCATAATTTTTTCATTTGACTCAAACTCGTGAAAGTAAAAAATATTATCACATTATTCCGAAAAAATTGAGATTAACAAAAAAGTACTATATTAGTTAACTACGTGCTGAGGGTGTTTCCACAAAGGTACTGCTTATGTTCATGCAAAGTAGTATATTTCATTAAATCTCCAATTAAAGAAAAGACATTAATTGGCTAAACCTATAATAATCGGTACAAATGCAACATCAATTAGAATCTTTGTTTCTTTTCCAGTCTTGTTAGGATATCAGTGTCACAAATTCACAGTTACTCAAGAAATAGCAGCACAACTCACAACATATGGGTTCTTGGTCCACTCTTAACCCCAGTAGGGCTAAATATTTTGCTTAAGATACAACCATTCCGCTATTAACCCTGCCAAAATCATAGATGAGGTAAAAAGAGGATTTTCTTTTTTCCTTTCCTACTTTTACTAGTAGAAGAAGAATTGGAAAGAAGATTCATCCACATTGCTTCTTTTTCATATCAGTCCCTGGCGCTGTAAATCAGTGTATGTTTTCTTGTTATAGATGTTGCCTTCTTTGTCTTCGTACTCTTCCTCTAGATCTGGGCGCCACTTGTTCACTCCTTGTCTCTGTTGTATCTTCTTCCAGAGCTCCTTTGCTTCCTGCAACAGAGCATGGTACCATAAATGTCACGTTAAATAACAAATCCAAAACTAATTGAGAAGGACTGCAGAGTCCTAGAGAGAAACAGCACCAGTATTTCAACCTTCAAGAGAAGTTTGATACTTGGTGGTTAAGTTATATTTGTTTAGTTTATACCAAAGAAAAAAAATGTAACAGCAATGTCAAATTATTTCAGTTTGTAATTGTGAAGGATCTGGTGGGAGCCAACAACGGATATTAAATGAACCGTGTCCACAGAAACATACTAGTATGAATCGATGGAAATGATTTATACACTTGTGAGATATGCTACAGACTGACTATCAGCATGGAAATTAAACTGTAAAAGTGCACACCTCAATTGATGTGATTTCGTTGAAGTTCTTTGTATTTGGTATACCAAGGCACCGCATCCCATGTTGGTGACGCCATTCTTTAAAATGTCGTTCAAAAGCACGACGCCCCCAATAACTGTAGTTCCCACATATCTCACACTTAAATTCCTGAAATGCATATTATATTATTTAGTAATCAAAATATTGAGAGCCAGAAAGAACCCTATAAATAACAAGTCTCTAACTTTCTTTCTAAGTCAATGGAGTTATCTAATGCAATACTGCCAACCGGCAAAGGAATATAGACAACAACAATTTCTTTTAATAGCTTCCTTTTGCTTTTCTCTACTCCTCTAGAAAGAGATAAACTTTGTAAGGCCTGAACAACTTGAGTGACTTCAAGACTCACAAATAGACAACAATAACACCTACTAGGGATATACCCAGCAAAAGAATGGCAAGTAAATAATACCTGACCCAGACCATGTAGCTTATACAGCCAGTAAGGTATAGGCTTCCCATCCCATCCCATTGGTAATTTTAAGGGATTATAAATCTGCTGCTCATCATCATCGCTTTCAGAGTCCTCTTGTGCCTCTTCCTGCAAAAGTTATTTAGTGTTATGTAGTATAAATAAAGCCATATTTGGAAGAAAAAGGAGCAGAAATAAATTGCCAATAGCAGATGAAGTGTAACGTGAAACAGTGGGACAGATGAAACAGTTTGTCTGAAGAACTTTTCAAAGCTACAATACAAGGCAAGAAAAAATGAATAGTCACTTGGTGCGATCAATTAGGATTAATTCTTGTGCATCATAACAGTTGATGTCACAACTGTCTCCTCTCAAACCCATATTTTTAAAAGCAAGCAAGAAAAGTGTGTTATATTAAGCCATCCAAGAAATAAATATGATTGGTAAGTGTAGTCTTTCACAAATAAATAAAATTGTGATGTGAAAAGCCAAGATCACAGCAACGGACTATGGATCTCTAAAATTTGGAGGATTCATAAATTGCTTCAACTCACCTCCTCTTGTTCTGCTACAATTTCCTCATATGTTAGGGCTTGCTTCTTTACAACATTGTCTTTTGTTCGAACAATTGCCTGTAGAAAAAATGATAAAAATTATACAAGACAGAAATTTGTATACATGAAGTCATTATAATTTATAGGCCCAAAATGTTGAATATAAAACCATCAAAGGAACTACACTAAAGGAAATAATTAAGCATCATTTGCTAACCTCATCTAACAAATCACACAGTTTATACAGTTTGGCCTCCATTAATGCAATTTCTTTTAAATTTCCTTCTTGTGGAGCAGAAGCCACCCCATTTTTTTCTAAACCACGCGCCCCCTTGGCAAAATGCTTCTTGTCCAATTTTTCAAGAGGAGTATGCTGCATGAAAAACAAGAGAATATGTTAAGTTAAGCTGTAAAGAAGGATTATGCCAGGTATAGCTTAGAGGCAAAAAAGCGACTTCAACAAAATTCAGGCAACCAGGTCTTCCAAGCAAATAGGGAATTGGGCTAAAAGGGTTTCACTGTAATTCTGATCTACGATGTATGGTGGAAACATCACTTAATAAATATTAAATGAATTTATGCTTTCATAACAATAAAACCTACAAAATAATGAATATTCTGAATAAATTCATATTTTAAGTACTTTTGATCAAATAGATCCCATCAGGAAAGCATAATTATACATTGTATTATATTATACTTGGGGCAGGGGGTGGGGGGAGCAGAAATGATGGCAGTTAAAGCATATTAGATTAGTTTGAACTCTCAGTTTCGGTCTATCTGGGAGATACGTGATTGACTCTGATGAAAGAACTCCCAGTTTCTTGACCGAGCATACGAAAATTAGCTTCGAAGGACATAGCGAAAATACATCTCCTATGGAACTTGTTTTAAGGTACTATGACAAAGGCAATCCCTATATTCCTATTACGTGCACAGAAAAGGCTATAGAAAACCAAAAATAAAAAGAAAGTGGAACCTTGTCCCGGTAATGGGGGAAAATCACCTTTATGAGGAAGAGCCTCTCTGCACGTTGCTGAACAGTGCCGCCAGTCTTAAGTCCCAATGCAGCCAGCGCCTAGAAGAAAAGCCAGAACAGAAGGGCAGAAGAATGAATCAGTTATCAATAAATAGAGTTCTACAAAAATTAATGACCAACAAGAAAATATGCTTAATCTTTGCATTTCATGAATATTGAAATTAAAGATATTAAGTTTATAAAAAGAGAGGGTGAATCTTTATATATTGTACATTATTAGCGATTGTTAATAGAATAAGCACACCTGTGTTGCATGGATAAGGGTATGGTATTGATAGAGCTCTTAAAAAACTAGGATACATGTACACTAACAATATAAACCTTAAACATAATAATTGAATTCTATATAAACATCTAAATTGCACAAAAGATTATAAATCACAAATAAGCATAATATATAAAATAAAAGGAACTTAAATTATTCAACATGTCAACAAAACATGTCCTAATGAAACTATAGTTATTCAACATCATAAAACCTAAGCATGACTATGAATAACATACTTAAACAGTGCCAATCACATCATTTTCTTAAATATAATCTGTGACAACTTCAAATGGATCACATTAATCTCCACCAATATCCCACATTTTGCTCTCACCCTTACTTTACTAAATGATATTGCTTTTTTATCCATCAAGACATCAGTACTGTACTGAGAACACAAGCATACCCACGTAAGTACCCAAACTGAGAACCCAATTGTTTGTTAATCGTCACATACACATGCAAATCAGGTACAAGTACAAAACCAATATCAATATGTAATGTAATAATCTCATGCTTAACACACAAAATTCTCGATTTTTACCTCCTTTAACCTTTCAGGACCCACTTCCATAAGCTCTTCAACTGTACTGTAATAATCAAGATCAATTGCAGTGTGCTGACTAGGTACATGTCCATTTTCCTGATTGACATTCTCCCATCCCAGTACCTTTCCAGTAGCCCAATTTTCTTCAAACTCAGTTGTTACCTGCCACAGCTATATCAGATCCCAGAAAAATAAAGTGCAACTAATTCACAAGAAAACGAGATGGTAAACGATGCACATCATTTATGACACAATAGCTTAAAACTAGGAAAAAAATTACAGTTCTCTCCCACAAGAAAAGGCACAAGAAAGAACTCCTTCCATTTTTATTTTAAAATTTACAAAGCTACATTCCACCCAATGGAAGAGAAATATGCAGTTAACTTTAGTCAATTTCATGCATAACCTTGCTATGCATAGCTGGTCCCATGCCTGGCTAAAAGGAGAGGATTGTGTTAGGCAGTCGATGGACAACGTAAACTTAGTCGAATATCTATTAGCCGATCCTACTTAGAGGGATAAGACTTGGTGGTTGTTGTTGGAACTTAGTCCATTTTAATATAAATAAGCTTTTCATGGACACTTTCCTTTACTTTTTTTATTCCTGGAATCATTAACATATCGTTCCAGACCCCTACCATCAACTATAAGACATTAGTATCTGAGCGGAAGACTTCGGGCAAAGTTCCAAAACTGATGAATGGGTATTTAAAAATGCATTTTATCTTCTAGATTCTTAAAATCAACAACAAAATGCTCAAAATTAGTTATCCGTAACATTCAAGCTGTAGAGAAACGAAAGTTTTTTATGGGAGGTTCCTCCATAGTCTTTCAATATTTACGTCGACCACAAATATTTATCAAGTTTTAACTTTAGTTTGTAATTGTTTTACTTCAATATAGTGTTATAGAAAATGGAATCATATTCAGAAAAGAGAAAGAAAAAAAGAAAAAAAAAGGGCCAAGTTTCTTGTAATACCATAAAAATATAGAAAAATGGTTGAATACATTTGATAAAAGAATTATAGGCATATTTACAAGACACTTCGATACGCCAGACACAGCACTAGATTTCAGCTGAGACAACTTTCAGAAATTAAAACTAACGCAAATCATTTAAAACAAAGATTCATTAAGTTTCTGCACCAAAAAATTTATAGCTACTAGGAGGGAATTTTTTTAACAAATAGACTGTCAAAAGAATTATAGGCATATTTACAAGACACTTTGACAGCCAAGATATAGCACTAGATTTCAGCTGAGACAACTTTCAGAAATAAAAACTATGCAACTCATTTAAAACATAGATTCATTAAGTTTCTGCACCAAAAAATTCAGAGCTACCAGGAGGGAATTTTTTAATAAATAAATCTCATCCAAAGAGAAAAGTGAGACTCAGAATTATGCTAAAAAAAACTACAAGTTCAAAACAATGGCAAGATAAAATCAATCACCTTTGAAAAGATTCGATCAAGATCTTTCAGGGGTTCTGTCCGTTGGAAAAAATATATCAGATACTCCAAAAGATTCTCCAAGTACTCCCTGTACTGCCTGTAGAATTGAACAACAAGGACTTAGAAAACTATAATGTGCATATTCCATACAAAACTAGGATGCCCATAAATGGCAGATGATCAACATATTAGATGAATAGAGAGCACAACTCACCTGGTCGTTTTCATTTTGCGTGGAATCTTATCTGTTTCAGAAAAGATATCAATGTATGCAGAATACTCAATGGGCTCTCCAAATTTAGAATTGACATACTGCTGATATAATTCATGCATGTCTAAGTATCGACCAAAAGCTTCCTGGAAAGCAATTTTCACACAATCAGTGACCAGAAAAAGCTGCAGGAGCATAAATTGTAAATGTGATATTGTCTCTCTTAACAATAGAATATTTTAGATTTCATCCTGCATATTCAATGTAATTATCCTCTCCAGACAAGATAAGAAACTCTTCGCTGCATTTCAAATGCACATGTAGACTATTAAAATGTTCAATTACGCACAAGCCGAATTTGAGGTAAACCCAAAAACCTTAATGACCTGTCCGCAATTCTTAAAAACAGTTGAAGAATTCCCAAATTCAGCATATAACCAGAGAAATCAACAGTCTCTTCATATTCACCAGAGCAATGGTGATTACACATACACAAGTCGAGAGAGAGAGAGAGAGAGAGAGAGAGAGAGAGAGAGAGAGAGATACCTCTCCGCTAAACTCAATTTGAGGTTCCTCTTTAAGCAGGGCTTCAAAATCGTCATTAGCATCAACAACACGTGCAACTGGGTGCTTCCTATGATACTCTCGTATCTACACATACCACAAAACAATCAATGCTTTTACACACACATAGTGGATTCAAACAAATCAATGAGAGAATTTAGCTTCACAACATCCAATTATTTATCCTAAAACACAACAATGTTGACGGTCCAAAGTTCCAATTGATGCTTCACCTCTTGAAACTATAAAATAATAATAAGAATAATGACAATTGAAAAAAGAAGAGTAAAACCTCTTTGAGTCTATCATAGAAGGCACTGAAAACATTAATTCCGGTTGCAGTTTGTCCTCCCAATGCAGCAATCTCATCCTTCCTTGCATTGTCTTGGTCGTCATATATCTCAACCTAAAACAAACAATGAGCATCATGATGTGGATAAGAGCAGAAATGTAACAAAACCTACAAAGCAAGCTTACCAGTCTTTCAGTGGTAGAGGTGATGGTGTCGATCATATTTCTAACACGGTGACTCTGAAACAAACGGTCCTTGTTGGATGTAGGCTCATTCTGGAGATCCTTCACTATCAATCTCTCCAGCCGCTCCACTTCCTCATGCGCTGACCGAGTCACTTCCAGCAAAGTCGATGACATTATCCCAACAAACTTCCTACCTATACACATCAAGTTTTGATTAGTCTTCAAATACAGTCAACCAATCAATCAATGTTATATAAATTATACTCCATCCCTCCCACACCTATATGACCATTTCACACATATTTAACAAAAATGTATAATGAAATAGAGTACTAAATTTTATGTATTCACCGCAAAGTGAAATATATTGAATTAAGAGTAATGCATATACTATTACTTTTTTTTGGTTAGGTAGACTAGTGACTAGAAATTCCACCTTTAAGGTGGATAAGGGGATGTCTGGAGTTTGAACCCCGGCCCCTGCATATAAAATGTGACGTCCCTACCATCTACCAATTGAGCTAAGCTCACTGGGACATAGGGGCGGATCCATACATGAAATTCTGGCGTGGCCAAAATCTTAAAGAAACAATGAACTAAATTATATTGAAAATAAGATATAATATTGTTAAGTGCAATACATTTACAATGAAAATCGTCTACTATCCATTTCTTGAAAATGAGCTAAAATAATATCATTGTGAATTGTTGCAAAAACATCTCTTTCTAAAAGAAAGGCCATGTTTAAGTCTTAAATCAATTCATTGTTGAACCTTTTAATACTTGTAGCAGAAAATCAAGACATTGGAAGAGGATAAATTAACATGTTCTTAATAACTTGTTCTTGTTCTTAAATCTTCATTACCTTTTTGAAAGAGGCTAATTTAGTAAAATAAGTACTAATGTAAAGGAACAAGAACAAACAAAACCCCAGGCTTGTAACTGCAACTCCTTCACAAAGCAATAAATACAAAAACACAAAGAAATAAAAAATTACCACCATAAGCTAAAACTTAATGACAGCAACTCCTACACTAATCACTAGCAAACTCAAACCCTAAACTAGCAACTCCTTCACTAATCACTAGCAAACTCAAACCCTAAACTGATTGGGGAAAATTTTAATTAAAGAAGAGAAGAATTAACAATCACAAATTCACAATTGAAAATAACAAAGAAAAAAAGGGAGAGGATTGATTCTCACTTCTGAATCTGACGAAGGATAAGGAGGAAGAAGTGGAAGAACGGCGTATGTATGGTACGGTGGACAAACGGTAAAGGCGGTGGAGGATGGTGGTTCAACGTTCAAGAGTGAAGAATCACAGTGAAGGCCGCAGTGAATGAGAGGAATTTGTTCTCGCGTGCGTGTTTCTTTTCTTTTTTGCTGAATTTGGTTTTTTATATATTTTTTGATTGCACTGTCTCTTGAAAATTGCACAAAATTTTCTTTATCAAAAAAACAAAAAAAGCACAATATTTGAATATCTTTTAATGCGTTGTTCTTTTCTGAAAATCGATAGATTGGATTAGATTTTGGATTAATTTTTCAAAGTCGATAAAAATTGAATCAAACTACATATATATTTTATATTTTTTTATAAGAACATGTATATATTATAGGCAAGATTATGCGTTTGTTCCTTTATTTTATTTTTTTTAACATTTTTGTCATTTATCTTTGATTTTCATTTGTAATATTTTGGTCATTTATATTTTATTTGTAATATTTTGGTCCTTTATTTTATATATTTGTAACACTTTATTCCTTTATTTTATATATTGCATTCACCTATTATTTTGTTGGTTTTTAATTTTTATAATACTACTTATTATTTCAATTTATTCTTCTTTTTTACTATATCATATGTTTCAAATATAATCAATAATTATCATTCAAAAATATTAATTTTTAATATATTATAAGTTATATTTTACATCAAACTTATTTTACTGTGTTTTTTATAATGTTAATATTAAATAAATAAAAAATAGAATTTGTAATTTGGATATCTATTACCCGATTCCAATAAAACCACACAAAAATGGGTTTGATTGGATTGACATTTTTTTAAGTAACCCTTCAAAATCGAATCGCTTGTAATTTTAACTTTAGATTGGATGAATTTTTACATCAAAACCGAAATCAAACAAGCATCCATATCTCTCATTTACAATAAAAAAAGACATTAAAAATAAAAAATATAAAAATTCCACCGTGACCACACCACATGTGTCTGTGTTGGGAAATTTAATCGTTTAACAGAGATATAAACGCAGCGGAATTTTAAAATTTAATTTCCCATCAATGGATCCTTGTGAATGAACATGATCAGAGTCTAGATTATTACCTTTGAGGAGCAAATCTTTTGCTTGTATTTCGATCACAAGTACCACAGAATTGCAGCACCTCTAGCCGGTCCACACGAACAGACTCCTTCAACTTTCAGTGCTAGCTGCTACAAGATGAAGGATGAGGGAGTTCGGTTAGGGTTTTAGAATTTTAGGACTCTCCAAAATTCGGAATATTAAGTGAAGTGAACAATTGAACTACATAAGGCTCTATTTATAGAGTTTCTTATGTGGTCTTCAGGTCAAACGATTATTGGTCTTCATAAGCGCAATAACCGCTTGTCACTAGTTGCACCCCCAAATAAGTCTTACTTATTTCTCCCGTCTTAACTATCCTTATGTGTGTGGCCCTGTAGGTTCTTATGACGTTGGCAATAATATTAATCTTAACATTATAAACAGTGAGCGGTATCTAGCAACACATCACTGCTACCCAAGTCACAAGAATGTCACGTGATCTGACAAACCTTTTCGTGATAAATATCTTGTGTATAATTACCCTTTTACTCTTATGTCTATATTGAACACAAGGCATAGTATGTCACCTTGCTAAGTTCAATATTGGGCTCATAGACATATCTCCTGTTATGTAGGAGGGGCAAATTCCATTTAGGTCACTCATGTCCTTCAGCATGATTCGTGGAATACCCATCAACCGACTTTATAGCTATCCTGTTACGGATAACGTTTGAACGGCAACAAGACACTACACTCCTACATCTAGGGTACATAGTGGTTTCAGGTCGAAGGGTGGAATACACCACTTATCACTATGAGAATATCTTATGACATTTCATAACATATTATGTAGTATTCTCATGGTGGGTCAATCCGATATAAATGTTACCCTTAACCTTTATATCTATGTGAAGACTTGATAACTACTTATCTATGATTCGTGAGATGTGATCATCAGTCTACCAACATAATAGCCTTTATGCTTTAAAGTTATCCCAATTTCACAATAAAGCTTGACTACAGATATTTTAGGAATAGCGTTCTTATGTTTAATGGGTTCTCACGATTAAGTCACACTTAACGTTCCATTTAACGAACTAACTATTCTAGGGACTCTATTACTTTAACACATAAACATAATAAAGAAGTGCCTTTATTTAATAAATAAATTATTCAATACAAGTTCCATGCTGTTCTAGTGAACAAATGAGGGGGGTGATAAGATATTTAAACTGTGTATAAAGAATCAATAATTCATGTCTATTGAAAAAATGTGAACCTTTTTTTGTATATGAGGAAAAAATGATCGATCCCTTTACAATGAAGCATAAGCTCATATTTATAGATTTCAATGGATAGTAGTTATGAAGTACCACGATCATGGATACCCCATGATCGCGGCGGTTTCTTCTTCTTCCTCCTCCTCCCATGTGGTGGTGATGGGTGGTTTCTTCCTATTCCAGTATGCCATTGTGGAGATAGTGGGCGGTTATTCTCTCCCACGTTCTGGGTCTATACGGAGTCTTGGATCCAGCAGTTATTTCCGAGACGAGGGCGTCTCCCCTGTACCATGGCGCCTTGAGGTGTCTTTTCCGCCAAGTTTCCTTTTTGAATTGAATGGGTTGGAAGATTGGGTCATCTTGCTATTGGGCCTATGCCATTTATTTTTGGGCCTTAGTCCAGTCCACAACCCCCCAAGCACGAGGCTCGAAGAGGCGAAGTGGTGATAATGGTAGGACGTGAGGAAATAATCGTCCCCTACTTCGTCTTTATTACATAATAACTTCCATAAATAATCATGTTTGCAGCATTTGATTTCCATTCAACTTTGCGTTAACTTTGCTTTTCTTTGTAGTTGAGTCATCGATTCTTTTGCTCCTTGCTTAGAAATCTCATCTCGCCTCACCTTGGGCGTGCTTGCCTCTTTTGGCGTTATCTCTGTTAAACAAGTGACTCCAAACACACAAGAGGGGGGTGAATTGAGTGATTAAAAATTTTAACTAAAAAGCACTTCAAAAAGATTTAATAAAATAAAAGTAAAGTACTTGAATTTTAAGTGTAAATAGAATGCACTATAATAATTAAAAGAGAAAAATAAAGACAAAAAGTAAATTGCAGGAAATAAAGAGATGAAAGGAATAGAAAAAGATACAAGAAAATTATCCTGGTTCGGCCAAAAAACTAACTATGGGCCTACTCCAGTCCCCAAGGACAGCACCTTGAGATTTCACTAAAAAGAACAAAGCTTTTAAAACCGGATTAGCTTAAAACCTTTACAACCGAGAACTCTCAACACAAACAATGGGATATCACCTCCCTTGTGCAAGAGCCTCTAAAACAAGAGATATCACCTCTCTTGAAATCCTTGGGATCACACCCAATACAATATAAAAATAAATTACAAAACTATCACACCAAAGTGGAGATAAAAACAATATGAAGCTCAAAAATAATACAACTGAAACTATGTAGTAAAAACTCTCAAAGAAAATAAACTAGCGTGATTAAAATAGCAATATGAATGAGACAGAATATGGTTGTGAGAAAGATAGTTTCAGAGAGATTTTGGTGGATTGAAAAAGTGAGAAACACGTCCTATTTATAGGACTTGTGAGTGAAACAAGTTTGGAAAGGCAATTAATACCAACGGTACGCGTATTCCATTCTTTGCCAAATTTAATAGCAGAAATGTATATGGAAGGAATATAATTTGCTGTCATGATTTTGTGCTATTGACTTTTTAAAGTAGTAATGTTTCAAGAATATGCTCTAGCAAACTATATGATATGATCAGTAGCCAATTAGGTGGAAACTATATAATGAGCCCATAATCCATATCCATATACACTATAATTATGGTTGATCAACGTTGGTAGCACATGACATAATCAAGTTATGCAAAAAAATATTTTTTGACATGATGAAACATTTTCTTTTCCACCGTAACTTTTCAAAATAATTTTGAAATAATTTTCTCACCACTTTTCAAAAAGAATTTTAATAAAAAATATTTGTAAAAATTATTTTTGTGAGTGTGTGATTTATTTTAATGAGAGCTTTTTCTACTTACACAAAGTCCTTAAAAAAATTATGGATTATAAAGCTAATTTTATAGTCCACGTCTTTAAGCGCCGGGAATCCTTTGACCGCTTTTTGCGTATAATGTTTTTTTTCTTTGTCCATCATCAAAATACAATAACCTGCCAAGGCACATATTCACAATCTCTTCGGCGATCATTGGCGATGTGGCGTTGCTCTGCATCGCCCCCTCTTTTGTTGGCTTGTACTTCTGCCTTTTTGCTGCATATTAATTTTTTTGTATCCCTTTGGTGTTTTTGACAATCTTGAAGGACTATTCAATTCATATAGTAGTGAGAATCAAGGTAAAACATAAACAACGGAAGAGTAACCAGATTTATATGCAATAACACTGATTCATCCATGGTGGCTTTAATATACTTCGATTATAGAAAGAAATAGATAATTTGATAAATTTTATCAGGGCGAGCTAGAATGATATCACCTGGGTTATGCTAAAATACTGGTACCATAGAGAAGATGGTGAGCAGACTCGCCCTAGAGAAAATAATGTGGCGACGTGGTGGCATTTTCTTTTCTTTTTCAGAGTGACCATATGCGACTTAACACCGTTGGAGCACTTTCTTTTTTCTTTGAATTTGTATCCTATCTTCAATGAATGAAACTTCATATTTTGAATGAATTTGTTACTGCTTTTGTCGCCTTTGAGTATATTTGTTTTGCGAGCCTCCTTTATGATTTCTTGGGTGATGACCCTGCCTGTGTTTAAGATGAATTAATAAATAACAAAAGTAATATATTGAATTACCTTTACTTGTATTATGTAGTGTTTCTTTTGGGCGTCCTCCATTTGATAGGTCTCACCTTGATATTTTGACGTGTATTTCTTTTTTCTTTTCTTCGTTTCCAACTCGTAAGATTTACGGATAACGTTTTGGACTTTCAACCATGCTTTGATATTTTGGACGCCCCCCACTAAAAAGTTTAAAGGGTAACGCCTTGGTATTTCAACCCATTTCCGCCGTATCCAACTCGTAAGATTTAAGGATATCGCCGTTTCTATTTCTGACGTTTCCTACTCGTAAGATTCACGGATAACGCCATGGTGTTTCAACTCGTTTCCGTCGTATCCAACTCATAAGTTTCACGGATATCGCCGTTTCTATTTCTGACACTCCCAACTCGTAAGATTCACGGGTAACGCCATGGTGTTTCAACTCGTTTCCGTCGTACCCAACTCGTAAGATTCACGGATATTGCCGTTTCTATTTCTGACGCTCCCAACTCGTAAGATTCACGTGTAACGCCATGGTGTTTCAACTCGTTTCCGTCATATCCAACTCGTAAGATTCACGGATATCGCCGTTTCTATTTCTGACGCTCCCAACTTGTAAGATTCACGGGTATCGCCATGGTGTTTCAACTCGTTTCTTGATTGTGACATAAACACATGTGTCCGCTCTTTACAAAACCAAAAAATTTAAAAACGGTGGGCCTCGATAAAAACTCCTATTTTTGTAGGAGAAAAGAGTGTCCCGCCGCTATTTATTAATTGGAAATGAAAGATTTCAGTACATTTTGTCATACATGAGTAATAACTTAATCATAAAAATAACATTTAGAAAGTTGCATGCCATGGCGTTGTTTATCTTGCTTTATGTGGCGGTTAACTGTAGTAAAACCTGAGGTTGGCCACGTTCCATGTTCTGTGTAGGATTTCTCCTTCCATTGTTTCGAGTCTGTAAGCTCTTCCTACGAATGCCTCGTTGATTCTGAAGGGGCCTTCCCAATTTGCTGCTAACTTTCCTCCCTTGTCTTTTCCCATGGGCCTTTTGAGGACTAAGTCTCCTTCTTTAAATTTTCTTGCTATGACTTTAGTATTGTACCTTCTGGATGCTCGTTGCTTTGACACGAATTCTCTGAAGTGGGCTTTGTCTCTTAACTCTTGCAGCAAGTCTGGGTTCTCTTCTAATGCTTTTGAGTTTTCCTCGAGTGTGAGGGTATCTCTACGCCAACTTGGGGGGTTTATTTCTGCTGGGATCATCGCGTCCGTTCCATATATCATGGTGAAGGGGGCCTCACCTGTTGAAGATTTGGGCGTGGTATGGTATGACCAAAGGATTGGTAGAAGGTGTGATACCCAACCCTCGCCTTTGCTTGTAATTCTTCTTTTGATCGCCCTTAATATTACTTTGTTGGCGGACTTGGCTTGCCCATTGGCCTGTGGATGTTCTACGGATATGAAAGTATTCTGAATTCCCTTTGCCTTGCAGAAGTCAGTTACCTTTTCACTTGCAAACTGAGTTTCGTTTTCTGAGACGATGTATTTGGGCAACCCAAATCGGCAGATGATTTTTCTCCAATAGAACTTCTTAACTTGATCGGCTGAAATGTTTGAAAGGGCCTCCGCCTCGATCCACTTGGTGAAATAGTCAATCGCCACTATGATCCATTTTGCTTGTCCTGTCGAGGCGGGGAAAGGTCCTAGGATGTCTGTTCCCCACATGAAGAAAGACCATGGGGACAATACAGATTTCAGTGGCTCACCTGGGGCGAAGTGCAGGTTCGCGAATCTTTGACACTTGTCGCATGTCTTCACATATCTGGCTGCGTCGCTATGTAGTTCTGGCTAATAGAATCCTGCTCTGAGTATTTTTCCTGCCAAGGACCTCGCCCCAATGTGGCTTCCACATGATCCTCCATGTATCTCTTCTAGTATTCCTTTGGCTTCTTCTGGACTTACGCAGAGCATGAGGGGTCCTGAAAATCCTCTCTTGTAGAGTTTATCTCTTAACATGGAAAACCATGCTGATGCTCTTTTTAACTTATAGGCTTCCTCTTTTGCTGCTGGTAGCACGTCTTCTTGGAGATACCTTATGATTGGTGCCCTCCAATCTTCTGCTTCTATGATCATCATGACTGTCTCTTCAGTGATACTAGGGCTTGCAATGGTTTCTTGTATGAAAGTCTTGTTGCTTCCGGGCTTTTTGGTGCTTGCTAACTTTGATAACAAGTCTGCTCTTGCGTTTTGCTCTCTTGGTACGTAAACCAACTCGAATGATTTGAAATGACTGGCCAAGCTGCGTACTCTCTCCAAGTATTTGATTAACTGGGGATCCTTGGCCTGAAACTCTCTTGACACTTGGTTTGTCACTAACTGCGAGTCTCTATTTGCATTAAGATCCGTTATATCCATCTCTTTTGCTAACTTCATTCCGGTGAGCAGAGCCTCGTATTTTGCCTGGTTATTGCTCGCCTTAAAAGCAAATCCCAATGACTGTTCGATAAGGACTCCATCTGGCCCTTCTAACACTACTCCGGCCCCACTTCCTTTGATGTTGGAGGCTCCATCGACTGATAACGTCCAAGGTTGTTCACAACTTTCTTCTGCGGGCATTGTGAGCTCCAGCAAAAAATCTGCTAGTATCTGTGATTTGATTGCGCCTCTTGGAGAGAAGGTTATGTCAAATTCTAACAATTCTACTGACCATGCTACCATTCTTCCTGCTAAGTCTGGTTTTCTCAACACGCTCTTGATAGGGTAGTCTGTTTTTGTTAGACTACTAGGCTACCACTTAGAAGGGGGGTTGAATAAGTGGCTTCTTTAATCAACGACAATTTAAAAAATTATTTGATTAAAAACAATGCGCGGAAGCACCACCGGATCAGTAGTCTACTTTGCACCTTTTGACCAAAGGAAAGATAGTATAGTCTTGAACGAACTAGGAAAATTATAGGAACGCTTAATGCAAAATATCCAAATTTAATCGATTAACAAAAACAGTCACAAGCAAGTTATATGATTCGATATTCAAATTCAATCACAATCAAGATAATCGCAATTGAACCTTTGTGCACACTTACGAACACAAAATTCCAATTGACACAAAATATAAGCGAATTGCGTAAAGTAAGAATTTAAAGCGAATCGACACACAAGAGATGATTAGGGAGTTCCCCGGCTTTCGTGTCGTCCTCGCGGTCGGCCGGGTACGTCTCCCCCCAAATAACCAAACGGGTTATTTGAGAGTATTATTGATTAAACACAGTTTGAACACAAGTGCACAATTTACAATGAATCCAATAAACCTATATTGACTCAAAAGTAAAACTATGCAAAACCTCAATCGACGAACGAATCTTCACCCTCTGATTCCAACGATTTTACCCGTGCAACTCCTTGCAACAATCGTCCAGCTGAGTCCTTCAATTCTTCTCGATTGATCCTTCAAGATATCGAACAATCTTGAATCCCTAGCGAGCAACCAAACCTCCTTCGCAAATCAACCCGATCACTATTCTGATTCACCGCGAATCGTACCGAACGTTATCGACCAAGCGTACAACTTCTATTGGATTGATCTCATACTCAATCTTCAATGATTGCAACTTGATGGAAGATGATGATCTTGTGAAGGATACACTTTGATCCCAATTTTTCACCCAAATTGTATCCAATGTGTTTCTCTCAAAGCACTCTTGCTTTCTCACTGGTTCTCACTAGATTTTTCTCAGTTGTGTTACAAACAAAAGATCACACACATTGCTATTTAAAGTAAAAATAGAATGAGCAAATTTAGGCATAATTTTTTATACATGTATCGATACAAATGATCATTTGTATCGATACAAATGCTTTGACCAACGTTAAAAATGGAAATATTGACCTTTGTATCGATACAAACACGGGTGTGTATCGATACAAATATCAGGATCTTGAAATCTTGACTGATATGTATCGAAGCATGCAAGCATGATTCGATACATCATGAATTTTCTGGATTTTGAGAACATACAGATGTGTATCGATACATGCAAGCATGCTTCGATACACAGGTGATGTTCTGTCTCTGAGAGACCACTTTTGTATCGATACAGACAATGTATGTATCGATACAAAATGCACAAAATCACCAGAAGTAATTTCAGGACATATGTATCGATACAACTATGTATGTATCGATACAAAATACCTAAAAGTCAGTTTTTCAAGGTTTAGAAAATAGTTCTTTGTTGTCAAGTCATTTGTAATGTTGCCAAAATATGTTCAATCTTATTTTCATGTGTTTTGACAATTATTAAAACATGAGGATGAACTGGTGCACTTACAGTTTTTACCAAGATCTTGTGGCTTTGGAAATATTGCCTCAGTTTTCTCGCCGTTACCACTACTGTTAACGACAGTTTCTCAATTTTTTGGTATTTAGCCTCTACTCCTTTGAACGTTCCGCTCACGTAGTAGATGAGTTTCTCTTCTCCCTTTATTTCTTGTACCAATGCAGAACTGATGGCCTTGTCTGAAACGACGAGGTATAGGTATAGGGTGTTACCTTTCTCAGGGCGAGTCAGAATTTGGGGCGAGGCGAGGAACGTTTTTAAATTTTGGAAAGCCTCTTCGCACTGGGTGCTCCATACAAACCTCTCACTTTTCCTGAGTGTGGAGAAGAAGTGAAATGCTTTCTCTCCTGCGTAATATAAAAATCTTGATAACGCTGCGATCCTTCCTGTCAACTGCTGTACTTCTTTGACTGATGTGGGGCTTCTCATATCAATGATTGTTTGGCACTTGTCTGGGTTCGCCTTTATTCCTCTGTTAGTTAACATGAATCCAAGGATTTTGCCTGACTGCACTCCAAACGAACACTTGGCAGGGTTTAACCTCATGTTGTACTTTCTCACTGAGGCGAGGATATCACTCAAGTCTTGGTCATGTTCGCCCGCTTCTGTAGTTTTCACCACCATGTCATCAATGTAAACCTCCAGATTTTTCCCTATCTGTTCTGAGAATACTCTATCCATCACTCTGATATGTGGCCCCCGCATTTTTCAAACCAAACGGCATGACATTGTAGAAATAATTGCAGGTGTTGGTCATGAATGCTGTGTGGGGAGCGTCGGCGGGATTCATCTTGATTTGGTTGTATCCTGAATATGCGTCCATGAAGCTGAGCATCTTGTACCCTGATGCTCCGTCTATCAGCCTGTCAATATTGGGCAGAGGATAAGGATCTTTTGGGCACGCTTTGTTCAGGTCTGTAAAATCTACACACATTCTCCATTTTCCGTTCGCCTTCTTCACCATTACGACGTTTGCTAGCCAAGACGGGTACTTGATCTCTTCTATAAACCCAGCTTCTTTTAGTTTGGTTACTTCCTCATTGATGGCTTCCCTTCTCTCCTCGCCAACTTTCCTCTTCTTTTGTGAGACGGGTTTAGTCTCTGGGGAGATAGACAGCTTACGCGTGATGATTGTCTCATCTATTCCTGGCATGTCTGAGGGGTGCCATGCGAACAGATCTATGTTCTTCTTTAGCGTCGCCAGGATTTTCTCTCTTATCTGGCTGCATGGACGTGCCTATGTTGGTTGTTTGGTGTGCTTCGCTACCTATCTGGACCTTCTCTAATTCCTCGATGGGTCTGACTCTTCTGTCCTGGAATTCTTCCCTTGGGTCTAAATCTAATGGACTGAACACATTGACGCCGCCCGTTTTAGAAACAGGGCGAGTCGAGTCTCGGGCATTGGACTCTCTGTGCTTTATCTTTAGACTTGACTCATAGCAACGCCTCGCTAGTGCCTGGTCTCCCTTTATGGTTCCTACTCTCCCGTCCTCCAACGGATACTTTATAGATAGGTATAGCGTTGACATGGCTGCCTCCAGAGTATTGAAAGCTGGTCTTCCAATGATAATGTTGTATGATGTGAAAGGGGTCTTAACTACCAAATATCGCACTTTAATGGTTTTGGCTTGGTCTTTATCTCCAAATGTTGTAAGCAGTGTGGTATATCCCATGACTTCTACTTGCTCGCCCGCAAAGCCTACTAGCGTGCCGTTGTAAGGCAACAAATGCTCATTGGATAGTTGCATGGCTTTGAAGGCTTCCCAGTACATTATATCCGCTGAACTCCCTGAGTCGATAAGCACTCTCTTCACATCGCAATTTAGAATCTGGACTTGAATCACTAGTGGGTCGTCGTCGTGAGCCATGACTTCCCTTTTATCTTCTTTTGTGAAAGACAAATCTGGGGTGGACGAAATAGATGTGTGTCCCACAAATTTTGCTTCAAAATTTGATCGCCTCACTTAACGTTTGCGGGCGTTATTCGATTCGCCTCCCCCTGCGAAGCCTCCAGCAATAGTGTTAACTGCTATCCTAACTTTTTCGCCTTCTGGGTTCTCTCCTTGATCTCTTTCTAAGTCTCTTCGTACCTTTGGGACTACAACCTTCCCATTGGCGGCGTCATTAAGGAATTTCCTTAGATGACTGTTCTTTATCAATTCTTCGATGAGGTCTCTTAGCCTGAAACATTTCTATTGGTCGTGTCCCTTGCATCTATGATATGCGCACCATGCATTCATGTTTTGCCCCAATTGGTACTCTTTTCCTCTTGGAGGGGGCAGTCTGGTGAGTCCTGTTTCCAAAATCTCGTCCAGAATATAGACTTTTGCTCTGTTCAAGGGTGTGTACTCTTTTTTCTGGGAATCTGCCCATGTCTCGCCTCATTTGCTGATGATACGGCTTCCTTTGGGGTTCATGCCCTCTGTGGTCTGGTTGACGTCGTCTCTGCTGATAAAACTCTGGGGCTCTGTTTCCTTTGTTAACTGACTCTCTTTCTCTAGCGTCTCATGATCTCTTTTCGGCGTTACTTTCTTCGCCCTTGATGTAGCATTCCGCCCTCTTGATAATTTCTTGCATTGAGGTTGCTGGCTTTTGTGCAAGAGATTCGTTGAAATGTCCGGCTTTTAGACCATTATGGAATGCTGCCACGAACATCTCTTGATTATGATTTGATACTTTGATGGTTGCTTCACAGAATCTGGCCAGGTATTCGCGCAGGGTCTCAGCATGGTTCTGGCGGATAGTGAACAGGCTAGTGGCGGTGACCTTGATATGTTTTGATCCTGAGAATTGTTGGATGAATTTACGCTGGAAGTCTGTCCAACTTTCTATTGAGTTCTTTGGCAAATTCATGTACCATCTCAAAGCTGCTTCCTTCAGGGTGCCTGAGAGCAACTTGCATTTCAGATGATCTGCAACGCCTATGATAGCGGTATGTGTTCCAACTGCCATCAAGTGTTCCGAGGGGTCGGTTTTCCCATCAAACGCTGGGAGATGGGGTGTTTTGAAGTTTTTTGGGACTCTTGCGTCCCATAAGGCTTGAGCCAAGGGTTGAGAATCGTTAATTTTGTCCTCGTCCTCCTCGTTTCCTTTATCTGCTTTTTCCTGATCCATGGCCGTTACCTTTGCCTGAAGTCGCCTTAATTCGGTGACTGCGTCAGTTAAGGTCATGTTGGTGCCTGTACCAGTGCCATGATTGGGTGCTCTTCCCGTCATGTTAGGAGGTTTCTGTCTGTTGAAGGTGGTAGGCTGGGAATCGTTTTACCGCAGCCTCACGATGGGCGCCAAAATGTTCTGGTGAACAAATAAGGGGGGTGATAAGATATTTAAACCGTGTATAAAGAATCAATAATTCATGTCTATTGAAAAAATGTGAACCTTTTTTTGTATATGAGAAAAAATGATCGATTCCTTTACAATGAAGCATAAGCTCCTATTTATAGATTTCAATGGATAGTAGTTATGAAGTACCACGATCATGGATACCCCATGATCGCGGCAGTTTCTTCTTCTTCCTCCGCCTCCCACGTGGTGGTGATGGGTGGTTTCTTCCTATTCCAGTATGCCATTGTGGAGATAGTGGGCGGTTATTCTCTCCCACGTTGTGGGTCTATACGGAGTCTTGGATCCAACAGTTATTTCCGAGACGAGGGCGTCACCCCTGTACCATGGCGCCTTGAGGTGTCTTTTCCACCAAGTTTCCTTTTTGAATTGAATGGGTTGGAAGATTGGGTCATCTTGCTATTGGGCCTATGCCATTTATTTTTTGGCATTAGTCTAGTCCACATGCAATTATAAATAATTGGCCTCTAAAACTTACACCAACATTTTGCCACTAAAAAGTTTTTTCTTTTTCCAATTCAGTATTTCATTTCTTCTTGAGCTATCCTTCTTAAATCAAAACCCACTCTTTTTCCTTGACATTGCACAGTGCACATCGCGCCGCGTTATACATAGGGGGTGGCAAAGTCACTTGGTTCAAAAGCAAGAAAAACTAATTTTAGAAGTATATGGAATACATATATTTATGTAAGTTATGTTTTCAATGATGCCACTTTAGCGTGAAATCGCGTAAAGTAGATAACTGATTTGACGCAATTCTCTCGTGCATTGCCTTTTTTAGGGGCAGTTATGGCGGCGAGAAATTACAGTGGAATTGAAAATCGAAAAGAGAAAAAGGGAATTAAAAGAAACCTGGACTAACTAAATTTTTAGATGGTCTTTCCTGATACGACGACGAGCTCCGTCTGCTTTTCCAGTAAGGTTATAGCTTTTTACGGTTAGTTGAAGACATCAGAGAGATTAGAATCCGTATCAATTCCTGAATTACTTAGAATTTATTTTTTACATTCATCAGAGAGATATTTTCTGATATATTTTACAATATCAAAATATATATTTTTTGGTAGTGTATGTTGTCTTTGTGAGCAACACTAGTAAAAAACAACAATTAGGCATGACAACAAAAGTCGTGCTCAAGAGTTTTGCCTGAATCCATCCTAAATTTGATGCAAAAACTTGAATTGAATGAGTTTAAATTTAGATTCTTCCTAATTTTAAAAGATAACATAAGTTAGGTAACATGACACTTGTTCCTACCCCAAATCATCTCCGCATTTATCAAATATATATTTTTACATCTCCTATAACTTAGAAACCATTAAACAAACTTTTAAGTTACATTCATTTATTTATTTTAATTCTAAGGTGAACATTAATTAAACAAGCCATGTCCTCTATTTTTTAGTTAAAAAATTCAGATTGTTGAAACGGCATAACTATTTTTAATACTAAACTACTTGAAAGCAAAAAGATTTTCATTATAATCCCATGTCGAAACTTGCAAGTTGAGTGCTCCCCATTGACCAATTTATCATCTTAGCAAGATAATGCAGTCTATTCTTCTTTTTCTAAAAAAAAAACTTAACAGTACGGTTATTTTATTTTGTACATCTAATGTTTGTAATGACGCATAGAGATATCTTAGTTTAAACAAATATTATTTTGATATAAAATATAAATAGAATTTTGTTAACAAAAGTTATTCTATTTTATTCAAATTTTAAATTGAATCATCAATTTCATTTAATCATATTTTATTTATATTTGAGATCGAATAAAATAAGTAATCGTACAATTGAAAAAATAAAGGCAAAATTACACGTTTGGTCCTTTATTTTATTTTTTTGTAACATTTTGATCCTTTATCTTTTATTTGTAACACTTTGGTCCTTTATCTTATATATTTGTAACACTTTGGTCCTTTATCTTTTATTTGTAACACTTTAGTCCTTTATCTTTTATAACATTCACATATAAACCCTTTTTTTTATATTTTTTTAATTAAAAAAATGCTGAATTTTATTTGTTAAAATATATTTTTATTAAAATTAAATAAAACTCATAATTTTGATGAATATGGTCATCATCTTCATCAATTCTTTCATATCCCCATGTTTTTTAAAGGACTGAAGTGTTACAAATAAAATATAAAAGATCGGAGTGTTACAAAATGATAAGATAAAAATCCAAAATGTTACAAATGAAAGATAAATGACCAAAATGTTACAAAGAAAATAAGATAAATGACCAAACATATAATTTTGCCAAAAATAAAAGAAAGTAATATTCCAATTGAAAATAACAAACAAATTCTACTTCGATTCTTGAAGTCAACATGCTAACACTAATACTAAATGTTTTACATTTGTTGGATTTTTTTTGGTTAAAAGATATGAAGAAACCAAAGCTTATTTTATAGTTTTTCTTTTTTGGTAAATAGCTTATTTTAAAAATAAAAAAATTGGCTACTTGACCAAAATAAGTTGGATGACTGAAATTTGACCAAAATAATGCAATATTCTAACCAAATAAATTAAGCTCATAGGACAGCTTATTTTATAGTTTTATTGATGTATATAAACAACTAATGAAGCAAAATACATCAATATTATATTATGTAATGTGACATAGTCCACCGCCCCCACCACCATATTTGATGATAATACTAATAATAGTTCATATGCCAATAATTTAGACAAACCAAAATCCATTGACATGAACTTTCCCAATCCTATGCTCATCCTAATTTGTTTCCTTTTCCTCTTCAACCTTCATCAATTACATATAGTAGTAGCACAAGCAACCATAGAAACATGCTTAGACAATTTTTGCCACACTAATCAACCACTAATCCGATTTCCATTCCATATAGAAGGAAAACAAGCAAAGACATGTGGATATCCAGGATTCAAAGTATCATGCAATGAAAATGAAAATATCCAAACACTTCTCAATCTACCTTATATGGAAAAACTCAAAATCCAAAAAATAAACTATGCCAAACAAGAACTTTTGGTGAATGATCCCAATAATTGTCTCCCTAAACAACTTCTCTCACTTAACCTCTCTTCTTCTCCATTTGATGCTGTTTACTACCAACAATTTACCTTTTTTAACTGCTCCTTTAACTTGGAATATCTTACCTCTAAGTACAAACCAATAGCTTGTCTAAGTGATTTTTCGAAGTATGCCGTTTTCGCAACACCTTCCCGTAAAGTGTATGTATACTTGTCATCCGTTTGTGATCTGGTTGACACCGTGAACGTGCCAGTCAAATCGCCGTTTTTTGATCAAGTGTTGTCGTCTAAACTAGACGATGACCTTCGGTTGTCGTGGAATTCGCCGGCATGTGCTAGGTGTGAGTCTCATGGTGGACGATGTGGCTTTCAAGTTAACTCTACTTTTAAAATTGATTGTTACAATGTTCCTCCACAACAAGGTACTGGTCTCTACATTTAAATTTATGTTGACTGTTAGATTAAGTTGTACCATAAAATTTGTCGTACCCAGTGGATTTAGCGTCTGTTTGGTAAAATTAAATTATAAGCTAACTTATAGATGATAAGTTAGTTGATAGCTGAAAAGCTAGTTTATAGGCGATAACTGAAAAACTAACTGATTGAAAATAAAGTATTTGGTAAAATTAGCTTTTAAATTAGTTGATAAATATAAAATGACATAAAAGGACATATATGTTTAGTGGGTAGTTTTTATTTTATAAAAAATAATAAAATTAAATTAAAGGTTAAAGATGGAAAAAACAATAAAAAAAAACTATAAATTATAGGCTCAAATGCTACTTGAAATAGCATATGAAAAAAAAGAAGCTATAAGCTAGTAAAAAAAGCTTGTTACCAAACACCTCTAATTTTTTGAAACAAGCTTATAATATAAGTTAATATAATAAACTATAAATTAGCATATTTGTGTTACTAGACACACACCCTTAATTTACATTTTGATACATCTATATGATTGATCATTTTCATGATTTACATGCATGCATAAAATAGTAATAGACTAGTAGTAGGAGATATGATAAATTTTCTATTTTATTTTTCACTTAGTTGATACTCAAAATCTTAAATTAATTCTCCATTCTGATTCATCCATATGGACCATCAACATTTTTCTAATTTCCCTCTCTTCAGTTCTATCAGAGATCTTACTTGATTTTTCCTAACAATTTTAATCTCATATTGTTCCTTGAGTTTAATTAATTAGCTAGGAGTTAAGACTTGGGAGAAATATTCCTTAAATGTGTAGGTTAGAGAAGGGAGACTATTGGAGACGGTAGAGGTAGAAGTAGTGACTTGTAATGGTCGATAACAAATTTAGATTTTTTAGTTTGATTTCTCTAAATTCACTTGTATTTAAGTAAAAGTTAATTGAGAAAGAGAAAATATTACATATGTAGGTGCATTTATATGTATTGTAAAGAGAAAAATACGTTAAATTTTAAAAAAAAATATATGAAATGTAGGAAATTGTGATTTTCGTCTATGTCTATAAATTATAATTCAACTAGTAGAAATGTCAAAATTGTTAGTGTTAAATGTCATTTTGTCTGCCTACTTAAAAAATATCTAAATCCATATACATGGTTACATATGAATAATAAAAATTTGTACTTATGCGTCACTTTGTAGATTATAAATATTGTTTATGACTTAAATATGAAAATATAAAATAAAAACTAGAAAACGACAAAACTTGTTTGTTGTGAATTTTATTTTTAAATATAATTACGGGAGAATTTGGAGCAGGTTAATAATTAAAATACTAATGTGGGGAGATGAGTCATGTTAGAGGACAGGCCTTGTCTTGTTTAACTCTTACTTAGTCCTCTCTTGCCTTTTATAATTGTTTGCATTTGACATTTATTTATTAGCATACATGTTATGTTAAATCTAAAATTTTAAATGATCAACACATTTACCATATTAATTATCATCAGTTAAAATAATGATCCATGAAATTTGAAACATTGACAGGGATTTCCCGTGGTGCAAGTTACGTCATAGCCATATGTGTAGTGGTGCCATCTTTGTTGTGTTTTATTTCACTATTAAGTTGGATATGCAGCAAGTTCAGATTTGGGACTCATGGTTGGGCTTGGGCCTGGGCTCATGACACTGTGGCAGATTTTGAGGCTCTTCTTGATCCACAACAATACACCAACATTTCAGGTCTTGATAAATCTACAATTGAATCTTACCGAAAAATAGTTATAGGTGATATCATACACTTACCTAAACCTAATGGCAAAACATGCCCTATATGTTTGTCGGATTATATGCCTAAAGAAACAGTGAAAACTATGCCTGAATGTGAGCATTGTTTTCATGCACAGCGCATCGATGAATGGCTTTCACTGAATGCGTCGTGTCCAATTTGTCGAACTTCTCCTACATGAGTACCATCGCAAAATCTAGCTCAATCTTGACCACATGGCTTAATTTATATTGTTTCAGTACATCTGACAAATTTTATATTGCTCGAAAATTAAGATTAAGAGTAATTTATAAATAACATTTACACTCTTGGACTTAACAAAATACTTCATTCGGTCACATATTTAACAAAAAAATATTATTTACACGGTGTTTAAAATCCAGTTAAGTGTAATTAATTTTCTTGATTTAGAGTAAAACATAGTTAAGTTTACTACATTGCCCTTTTGGTTCTTCTTGGAAATCACATGCTTTTGTAAAAGTGAAATAACTGCATAAAAAAAGGTAAAATTAAATAAGGGTATATTAGAAAAAGTAGTATTAATTTAAAAATTGTTAACTTTTGCTTATAATAGTGACCAAAATTTGAAGTACTTTTTTACTTATAAATGTGACCGGAAAGAGTTACTTTTTATAATTGACAAAAACATGGAGAGTGGAAACCTTAAATCCATAGACAATATCATTGAATACATCATAAAATAAAATGTGTTTTTTTTAATTCGTAGTTTTTAAGGATTGTTTAGGCTTTATAGGGTTTTTAGGGAATTTGTAGGAGGAGATTTACTTTTTGACCCCCGAGTCTCACAAGCACTTCTTGGTGTTCCGTTTTTACCCTCTCGCTACTTAAAAAGCGAGTGTGCATTACAAAAACGGGAACACCACAGTTCGCATCATAGGATGCAAACCTTATAAAAGTCAATTTTTTTTGTCCTATTCACCCTTTTTAAAGTGTAAACTGAATTCTCTCTCTAAGTAGCAAACTATGTTTTATTTCGCACTCTAAGTAGCGAATGTCAATATTTTATACTCAAACTGGACGTCGGCACCCTCATGGGTGAAAAAATCATGAACAAAAGAGTTCGCTCCCTAGGATGCGAAAAATGCTCGCTCTCTAATATGCAAACTCTTTTTTTCATCCATGGGGGTGTCGGCGTTCAGTTTGAGTATAAAATATTGACACTCGCTACTTAGAGTGCGAAAAGTGCTCGCTTTTTAGATGGCGAGAGGGATACTATGATCATTTAAGAGGTGAAGGAGGAAACCTAGAAGGTGCAAAAAGTACATCTCTTGTAGGGGTGGTGCCAATTTGGTGAGCTGTGGTTTTTGTAACTTTTGTTATATTTGTCTAATGGTCATGTCTTGTGCTTAGATTGTGTGTTTTAAGGGTCCGGATTAGCTTATTTTTGAACCTATGCAAACAACTTATGTAATATAAATAAGATTTTATGCTATTTTACAAGTTCACACTAGATTTTATGCTATCATAAACTATCTTGACAAATTTATAATAATACATAAAAATTGTATAAGCTCAAAAATAAGCTAATCTAAACATACCCTAAATATATATGTGGCTTTAAAAATAATATAGAATTTTGAGTTGATTAGTTCCTCTAGATATTTGACAACCAAAGATATACTACGCGTCGGTTTGGTTTGGCGTTGCACATCAACAAACGCGCGTTTCTCGTACCAAAAGCGATTCCGTCGATTTCTGAGTTGTTTGGCTAAGAGCAAACGTGAACCCAAGGAACGTGATTTTCTACTCAAACGTGAGTATTCCTGAAGCTACAAATTGAAGCTTCTGCGGCAACTCAACGTCATAATGCAATTTCACTTTTTATGACAGACAAATTTCCCCAAATTACCCATGGTTTCTTTAACATTTCCGTACAATTGCAAACCAATTTTCTTCACTTCAACGAAATGGCCACTGTGATGATGATTTACCCTGTAAGACCCAAGATTTCTTTGTATAGTTGGTTTAAGGAATATTAGGGTTTCGATGTGTTCGTGTGACGAAACATCGTGTAATTATAAGCTTTTGCTGTAATCGAGTCTGTTTAGTGCTCGTGCACTGTAATTGTACAGACTTTTGTCTTGTGATCCTGTTTCTTGTATAAGAAGTTATTTGTGGTTTCAGAATAATAAGTTTTGGATTATTCTTGTTTTTGGAAAAACGAGTAAGATTTTACCCGTCGTTGTAAAATCTTATTGCGTCTGTTTTGAGTGAGGTTTCGGATGGAAGTTTTATATATCTGCGCGAGTTAGGATATATCCTGAGATTAATTTTCTGAGGTATGGAAGAAAATTTCAGTCGCGGAAAAAGATTCGGCGATAAGTTTTGGAAATGTGAAACGTTAGACGTTCTTTCCGTAGGTTTTCTGTTTTGGTGAGTTTCGTTCGTCGCGGCGCGCGAGAACTGAACGTGTGAGTGTTTCTATGAGGTTTTGAGTTTTACCTCAAGTGGATTTGGTTTGGTTTGATCCAATGGCTAGGGTTTTGTCTTGGCAATGTGTTTTTGATCCAATGGCCATGAGCTATCAAGAGCTTTGTAAATAGTAAGGAGGTTTGCTCATTGTGGACTTAGAAAAACATCACCAAACATATCCATTCTTTCTCTCTTTCACGTGGAACTCCATTACTATTTCCAACCTTCACTAAATTTTCCATTCTTCACCATTTCACTCCATTTCAAGCTTTGGAGCTTTGAAGAAAGTTGTAGAGAATCACTTTCTAAAGGTAACCCTCTCTTCTCATCTCTTAGGATGGTAGACTTATAGAGTTTAAGAGTTTTTGGGTTTATGTTCTCATGAGGGTTTGTTAGAAAATGTTACTTTACATGGTTTTGTTCCATGAATATTGTTCATGAGGTCTAGAGAAGCATGTGTAGGCTTTGTTGTTTTGTTTTCCATGAGTTGGTGAAAATCTCATGAGAAAAGTTAGGGTTTTGGTTTGTTTATGTATTGATCAATTACATGAGGTTATGTTGTAAGGTTTTGAAAAGAAAAGTTGTCTTTGAACCTTTGGACGAAAGGGAAACGCGTTGTATGGTTTTGTTTTGGAAAATCCGATGAAAAATATTTTGAGGTTTATGAAAATATTCCTAAGAGTTTTTGGGTAGTATTTTGGGGTCAAAATAGTTTAAAACTATTGGGACATGTGGTGTTACTTTTACCTTGAAAACATGTTTGAAAATGATTACCGGACGGTTAAGGCCCGTAATAAAACTTGTGCTTAGATTTGGTTTTGATTTTGTAAATGAAAATCAAATAACTTGCACTCGAAGCAACCAACAAGCTTTCGGAAAATGAATTGCTTGCTTATGAAAATGGTTTGCTTTTATGCTTTGAAAAAGTGTTGGGAACTAATAGAATCAAACTAGGTTTGGGTGGAAAAAGGTGGTGTGAGTTGCTGTCTTGTGCTGTCATGACAGGTGCAACTCGCCGGGCGAGTGGTTACTCGCCAGGGCGAGTGTCACAGGTCCTGACAACACGCCAGGGCGAGCTCCAGGGCGAGTAAGACCAGAACTCTCTGCCTTCACTCGCCACCAACTCGCCAGGGCGAGCTCTGGGAGTTGAGATTTTGGATTTTGATTTCTAAACTTGGTTTTTAACATTCTAATCCCTTTTTATTAATTTATGGAAGTGGTTGGGATTGGAAACGAGTTTTTCGGGTACTCGGAAAGTACGTAGCTTATAACGCAAGAAAACGGTCATTTTGCATTTCAAATTATTTAAGACTTTTGACTAGTGTTTTGGGTCCTAAAAATAGTACAAATAACTCATGGTGGTCGATCAATACGATAGATTTTGGTTTAGTATCCGAAAGAAGGATTTTACCTTAGAGAACCTTTGGGTTTTGGGGTTTTAGAGTCCAAATCATTAAGGATTGATTGGTTATGGTTTTGATTGAAATACTTTGCTTGTTTTAGGAAGCAAGTAAGTGTTGTGCGAGCGTGTGATAGTTGAGTGCTTGACGAGGTAAGGGCTCCACTTTATTTCTGTCTTTAAATGGTTACGACATGCTTTGTTTTGCTGTGTGTGCAATTGCGGTGTGCTTGGCATGTTTGTATTTATGTATTCTCGTTGATGAGAACGTGGTTATAAAAATGTGTGCAACTTACATATGATTAGGAAAATGTATGCATGTTGTGACGACTTGTGCATAGGCTTTAGGCTATGTGAATGTTTGCATGAGCATATATGAATGCGTGCGTCTGATGAGACTACGCGAGGATTTTGTCTTGTGTGACTATCCCGTATATGCCGAAGAGAATATATGCCATGCATTTCATAGTTGCGTGCCTAGGTGTATGTCTGTGTGACTTTGCCTACGTACCGGGCGTTTGACTGTGTGGCTTCGCCAAATCCCTCTGGATTTATATTGAGTTGGTGTTTGTCTGTGTGACTTCGCCTGGTGTTTGTCTGTGTGACTTCACCTGCCTTGTGTGGCATTCTTAGTGCGGGTACGTATATTTCTGTGTGGCTTTGCCTACCCCACGACTCTTCGAGGAGAGGTTAATTTTCCGGAAAATCATGCATGTGGCGGCCAGTGATTGGTGTCACACTCATTGTAGAAGTCTGCATTAGGCTTGGTGATTTATTTATATAAGCCCGTTGGTGGGAATTGCTTTTGTGTTAAAGAGCTTTCTCTTGTGTTTGTGGTATTATTGTTATGTGTACAATCTTTCGCACCGGTTATATATATATATACTTTTATTTTGTGGTGACCCTTTCTTTCATTTGCGGGCTCATCCCACCCAGATGATGGGTTAGGTCGTGGCGACGACGGTGGCTGTTCCAGACCCCAGTGAGCGGTTGGAGTTGTAGCCTAGAATAGTTAGACTATGCGCCGGTGTGTTTTGTGCACCGTGCTTTTTGGTTAGCATAGGATTTCTAACTTGTTTGATACTTAGACTTGGATTGTAATTATTCAGGAAATACACTTTGCTTGTCGAAGCACCTTTTAGTAATGAGTTCTTTGTATATTTGAATGCCGGTCCATTTAAAATCTTTTATGCGCACTCTGAGTGTTAGTTGAAAAAGAAAAAAAAAAAAATAATGCCCTTTTTGGCTTGTGAAAAATGGGGTGTTACAATTTGGTATCAGAGCCCGGCTTTAAATCTTCAAAGGGAAAGTGTATACTTGAGTCGTTAGTCCAGAGTCGGTTAGAACGTAACTAGTGTGGAGTTAGTTCTAGTGTTTGTTCTGTGTCGGGTTTCGAGTTAGTAATCCGTGGAGTGATATATTCTGTTAGGATTCAGAATTGTGTGACTAAGGATCTAATCAGAATTGGTATTGTGCAGAAATCGAATGCCTCCAAGAAGGGCACCTACTGTACCTATGGCGGACAATGTGGATGTGAATCAGATGGCTTATGCCATGCATACAATGGCAGCGGCTGTGACAGCTCAGAGCCATGCTAAGGCGCAGAGAGATCTGGAAAAGCGCGAAAGGGAAATACTTGCTGCTGGTTCTAGACTTCTCTCAAATTTCAACCACCAGACACCTCCAAAGTTTAATGGGGAGGGAGGTCCGGAAACTGCTGATTTGTGGCTCCAATCTGTGGAGAGGATATTCGGGGCGATCCATTGTCCGGAGGGAGAGAAGGTGGTCTTAGCTACCTATCAATTACTCGGGGGTTCTGAGTATTGGTGGAGGAACACCCGTATCATCATGGAGAATGGCCATGAAGAGTTGAATTGGGAGAACTTCAAGAGGAGGTTCTTGGCCAAATATTTCCCCGAGACAGCTAGGGAAAGGTATGGGGAAGAGTTTTTGAGACTGAGGCAAGCAGGCATGAATGTTGAGGCATATGCCAAGAAGTTCGAATCACTATCCCGTTTCTTCCGCTTCTTTAGGGATGGGATAGATGAGGTTTATATGTGCCGTAGATTCCAAGATGGGCTGAGGTACGAACTGCAGGATGCGGTTGTGCCATTGGGTATCCGACAGTTCCAGGTCTTGGTTGAAAAGTGCCAAGAGGTAGAAGACATGAAGAATAAGCGGGTGAACCGCCAAGGGAATTCTAATGCCGGAGGACCGAGTCGCACCAATAATCGTGGTTCGACCCAGAATAGTGGGAGGCAAGGGAGTAAGCCTTATAACCGTCCTCAGAATAGTAAAGGACCGGGCCGATCGGTGAATCAGGGAACCCGAGGAAAGTCAGAGGGTAGTAAGGGGACTTGCTACAACTGTGGAGAAGCGGGGCATTTTTCTAATGAGTGCACGCAACCGAAGGTGGGAAACACCTGCTACAATTGCAAAAAGCCGGGACACTTTGCTAGAGATTGCAGAGCCCCGAAGACTGGGCCGTCGGCAAATGTGGCACAAGGCTCACAAGGTGCCAGACCTGCGGCAAAGGCACGTGCTTACTGTATGGGCACTGAGTTGAGTGGGCAGGCTAGCAATGCCATCCACGAGAGCTGTCACATTGCAGGTAATTCTTTAACTGCTTTGATTGACACGGGGGCAACCCACTCATTCATATCTTTGGCATGTGCAAATCGTTTGAGTTTGAATGTATCTGTGCTTCCGTTTGATTTGAATGTTTTGACTCCTGCTAAGGATTTGGTAGTGAATACTGCATGTTTGCATTGTTTGGTAGTAATTCAGAATAGGGATTTTCTGGTTAATTTGGTTTGTCTACCGCTTACATCTCTAGAGATCATCCTCGGGATGGATTGGTTGTCTTATCATTATGTGATTCTAGACTGTGCTCGGAAATTGGTTTTCTTTCCCGAGCCAGGTGTGCGAAGGTACTTGTCTGCGAATCGACTTTCTGTGGTTATGTGTAACGGAGAACCGGAGATAGTCTCACTGGCTAGCTTAGGAGTGGTGTCAGAGATCCGAATTGGGGAAATTCGAGTGGTTCAGGATTTCCAAGATGTGTTTCCATCGGAGATTCCAGCTTTTCCTCCGTGTAGAGAGGTGGAATTCTTTATTGACTTGCAACCGGGTACGGGTCCGATTTCAGAATCAGCTTATCGGATGGCTCCAGCCGAGTTGGTAGAGTTGAAAAGTCAGATTGAGGACTTGTTGGAGAAGGGTTTCATAAGGCCTAGTGTGTCGCCTTGGGGAGCACCGGTCTTATTGGTTAAGAAGAAGGATGGGAAGTCTCGTCTTTGCGTGGACTATCGGAAGCTTAATAAGGTGACTATCAAGAACCGATATCCATTGCCGCGTATTGATGATTTGATGGATCAGTTGAGGGGAGCCTCAGTGTTTTCCAAGATTGACTTGAAATCTGGTTATCACCAGATAAGGGTACGAGATGAGGATATTCAGAAAACGGCGTTTAGGACGCGTTATGGACATTATGAGTTTTTGGTGATGCCGTTTGGAGTGACGAATGCACCTGCTATCTTTATGGCTTACATGAATCGGATATTCAATTCATTTTTGGACAAGTTCGTGGTTGTGTTCATTGATGATATTCTCGTGTATTCGAAGAGCGAAGAGGAGCATGAAGAGCATCTTCGTATGGTTTTGCAAGTGTTGCGGGAAAGAAAGTTGTATGCTAACCCGTCAAAGTGTGATTTTTGGTTGGAAGAGGTGAATTTCCTTGGCCATATAATATCAAAAGAGGGAATTGCCGTGGATCCAGCCAAGATTGATACGGTACTTTCATGGAGGCAGCCTCAAACAGTGACTGATGTGAGGAGTTTTGTCGGTTTGGCCGGTTATTACCGAAGATTTATAGAAGGTTTCGCTAAGATTGTGGCACCGATGACACAACTTACGCGAAAAGATCAACCGTTTGCGTGGACAGAGAAGTGTGAGTTGAGTTTTCAGTTGTTGAAGGAGCGTTTGACGACTTCACCAGTTTTGATGTTACCACAGTCGGAGGAACCGTATGAGGTTTATTGTGATGCTTCTCATCAGGGGTTGGGTTGTGTGTTGATGCAACACAAGAGAGCAGTAGCTTATGCGTCAAGGCAACTTAAAGTGCATGAAAAGAATTATCCTACGCACGATTTAGAGCTTGCGGCCGTTGTTTTCGCATTGAAGATTTGGAGACATCATCTTTATGGTTGCACTTTTGTCGTGTTTAGTGACCATAAAAGTCTTAAGTATCTGTTTGATCAGAAAGAGCTAAATATGCGACAGAGGAGGTGGATGGAAACTTTGAAAGACTTTGACTTTACCTTGGAATACCATCCGGGGAAGGCTAATGTGGTAGCCGATGCTTTGAGTAGGAAGAGTGTGTCGGTTTGTTCAGCACAGATGGCTAGTCAACAAGAGTTGTTGAGAGAGTTTCGTGATTTGCACCTAGAGGTAGAGTTTGCTTCCGGGAATATGAGACTGGGTATGATTACCATCTCAAACGGTTTGTTGGAGGATATTGCTAATTGTCAAGATGACAAGTTCCTGATGGAGAAAAGGGCTTTGATTGTTCGAGGAACCAACCGAGATTTCAAGGTGGGATCGGACAATATCTTGAGGTGTCAAGGGAGAGTGTGTGTACCCGAAGCTATGGGCTTGAGAAACATAATTCTAGGGGAGGCACACAAGAGTAAACTTAGTATACATCCCGGAGCAACAAAGATGTATCAAGACCTGAGGCATGATTTCTGGTGGCCGGGTATGAAGAAGGATGTGGCTGAGTATGTGGCGTCGTGTCTGACTTGTCAGAAGGCGAAGATTGAACATCAGAGGCCGGCAGGGATGCTGCAGTCATTAGATATCCCCGAGTGGAAGTGGGATAGCATTTCTATGGATTTCATCACTGGTTTACCTAAGACCAGGAGGAAGCATGATTCCATTTGGGTGATAGTGGATCGTTTGACTAAATCCGCTCATTTTCTACCGGTAAGAACTACGGATACAGCGGCGAAGTTGACCGACATTTACATTGCTGAGATTGTGAGGTTACATGGGATTCCGTCAAGTATAGTGTCGGATCGAGACCCGAAGTTTACTTCACACTTTTGGAGGACTTTGCACGAGGCGTTGGGGACGAAATTGAGATTGAGTTCCGCCTATCATCCTCAGACAGATGGGCAGACTGAGAGAACAAATCAGTCTTTAGAGGATTTATTGAGAGCATGTGTGCTGGATGATCGGGGGAGTTGGGACGACGTGTTACCGTTGATAGAGTTCACGTACAACAATAGTTACCATTCGACTATCGGAATGGCACCATATGAGGCTTTGTATGGGAGAAGATGTCAGACTCCTTTGTGTTGGTACCAAGATGGGGAGAGTATGATAGTAGGACCGGAAATGGTACAACAGACGACGAACAAGGTCCGAAAGATAAGGGCAAAGATGAAAGTTGCTCAAGATCGACAAAAGAGTTATGCGGATAGGCGTCGGAGGCCTTTAGAGTTTGAGGAGGGAGATCACGTATTTCTCCGTGTTACTCCAACAACTGGTGTCGGAAGGGCTTTGAAAGCAAAGAAGTTGACTCCGAAGTTTATAGGGCCTTATCAGATTTTGGAACGGGTTGGGAAGGTAGCATATCGGATCGCGTTGCCACCGGTACTATCTTTGATTCATGACGTGTTCCATGTGTCGCAATTGCGGAAATATACACCGGATCCATCGCATGTGATCACACCAGATGACATCCAGTTGAGGGATAATTTGTCATTTGAGGTTCCGCCGATCAAGATTGCGGATAGGAAGATGAAACGTTTGAGAACGAAAGAGATACCTTTGGTGAAGGTAATATGGAACGAAGCTACAGGAGATACGACCTGGGAGCTCGAGAGTAAGATGAAAGAACTATACCCCAGTTTGTTTGACGAGGTCTAAGTTTCGAGGACGAAACTTCTTTTAGGGGGGTAGTATTGTAAGACCCAAGATTTCTTTGTATAGTTGGTTTAAGGAATATTAGGGTTTCGATGTGTTCGTGTGACGAAACATCGTGTAATTATAAGCTTTTGCTGTAATCGAGTCTGTTTAGTGCTCGTGCACTGTAATTGTACAGACTTTTGTCTTGTGATCCTGTTTCTTGTATAAGAAGTTATTTGTGGTTTCAGAATAATAAGTTTTGGATTATTCTTGTTTTTGGAAAAACGAGTAAGATTTTACCCGTCGTTGTAAAATCTTATTGCGTCTGTTTTGAGTGAGGTTTCGGATGGAAGTTTTATATATCTGCGCGAGTTAGGATATATCCTGAGATTAATTTTCTGAGGTATGGAAGAAAATTTCAGTCGCGGAAAAAGATTCGGCGATAAGTTTTGGAAATGTGAAACGTTAGACGTTCTTTCCGTAGGTTTTCTGTTTTGGTGAGTTTCGTTCGTCGCGGCGCGCGAGAACTGAACGTGTGAGTGTTTCTATGAGGTTTTGAGTTTTACCTCAAGTGGATTTGGTTTGGTTTGATCCAATGGCTAGGGTTTTGTCTTGGCAATGTGTTTTTGATCCAATGGCCATGAGCTATCAAGAGCTTTGTAAATAGTAAGGAGGTTTGCTCATTGTGGACTTAGAAAAACATCACCAAACATATCCATTCTTTCTCTCTTTCACGTGGAACTCCATTACTATTTCCAACCTTCACTAAATTTTCCATTCTTCACCATTTCACTCCATTTCAAGCTTTGGAGCTTTGAAGAAAGTTGTAGAGAATCACTTTCTAAAGGTAACCCTCTCTTCTCATCTCTTAGGATGGTAGACTTATAGAGTTTAAGAGTTTTTGGGTTTATGTTCTCATGAGGGTTTGTTAGAAAATGTTACTTTACATGGTTTTGTTCCATGAATATTGTTCATGAGGTCTAGAGAAGCATGTGTAGGCTTTGTTGTTTTGTTTTCCATGAGTTGGTGAAAATCTCATGAGAAAAGTTAGGGTTTTGGTTTGTTTATGTATTGATCAATTACATGAGGTTATGTTGTAAGGTTTTGAAAAGAAAAGTTGTCTTTGAACCTTTGGACGAAAGGGAAACGCGTTGTATGGTTTTGTTTTGGAAAATCCGATGAAAAATATTTTGAGGTTTATGAAAATATTCCTAAGAGTTTTTGGGTAGTATTTTGGGGTCAAAATAGTTTAAAACTATTGGGACATGTGGTGTTACTTTTACCTTGAAAACATGTTTGAAAATGATTACCGGACGGTTAAGGCCCGTAATAAAACTTGTGCTTAGATTTGGTTTTGATTTTGTAAATGAAAATCAAATAACTTGCACTCGAAGCAACCAACAAGCTTTCGGAAAATGAATTGCTTGCTTATGAAAATGGTTTGCTTTTATGCTTTGAAAAAGTGTTGGGAACTAATAGAATCAAACTAGGTTTGGGTGGAAAAAGGTGGTGTGAGTTGCTGTCTTGTGCTGTCATGACAGGTGCAACTCGCCGGGCGAGTGGTTACTCGCCAGGGCGAGTGTCACAGGTCCTGACAACACGCCAGGGCGAGCTCCAGGGCGAGTAAGACCAGAACTCTCTGCCTTCACTCGCCACCAACTCGCCAGGGCGAGCTCTGGGAGTTGAGATTTTGGATTTTGATTTCTAAACTTGGTTTTTAACATTCTAATCCCTTTTTATTAATTTATGGAAGTGGTTGGGATTGGAAACGAGTTTTTCGGGTACTCGGAAAGTACGTAGCTTATAACGCAAGAAAACGGTCATTTTGCATTTCAAATTATTTAAGACTTTTGACTAGTGTTTTGGGTCCTAAAAATAGTACAAATAACTCATGGTGGTCGATCAATACGATAGATTTTGGTTTAGTATCCGAAAGAAGGATTTTACCTTAGAGAACCTTTGGGTTTTGGGGTTTTAGAGTCCAAATCATTAAGGATTGATTGGTTATGGTTTTGATTGAAATACTTTGCTTGTTTTAGGAAGCAAGTAAGTGTTGTGCGAGTGTGTGATAGTTGAGTGCTTGACGAGGTAAGGGCTCCACTTTATTTCTGTCTTTAAATGGTTACGACATGCTTTGTTTTGCTGTGTGTGCAATTGCGGTGTGCTTGGCATGTTTGTATTTATGTATTCTCGTTGATGAGAACGTGGTTATAAAAATGTGTGCAACTTACATATGATTAGGAAAATGTATGCATGTTGTGACGACTTGTGCATAGGCTTTAGGCTATGTGAATGTTTGCATGAGCATATATGAATGCGTGCGTCTGATGAGACTACGCGAGGATTTTGTCTTGTGTGACTATCCCGTATATGCCGAAGAGAATATATGCCATGCATTTCATAGTTGCGTGCCTAGGTGTATGTCTGTGTGACTTTGCCTACGTACCGGGCGTTTGACTGTGTGGCTTCGCCAAATCCCTCTGGATTTATATTGAGTTGGTGTTTGTCTGTGTGACTTCGCCTGGTGTTTGTCTGTGTGACTTCACCTGCCTTGTGTGGCATTCTTAGTGCGGGTACGTATATTTCTGTGTGGCTTTGCCTACCCCACGACTCTTCGAGGAGAGGTTAATTTTCCGGAAAATCATGCATGTGGCGGCCAGTGATTGGTGTCACACTCATTGTAGAAGTCTGCATTAGGCTTGGTGATTTATTTATATAAGCCCGTTGGTGGGAATTGCTTTTGTGTTAAAGAGCTTTCTCTTGTGTTTGTGGTATTATTGTTATGTGTACAATCTTTCGCACCGGTTATATATATATATACTTTTATTTTGTGGTGACCCTTTCTTTCATTTGCGGGCTCATCCCACCCAGATGATGGGTTAGGTCGTGGCGACGACGGTGGCTGTTCCAGACCCCAGTGAGCGGTTGGAGTTGTAGCCTAGAATAGTTAGACTATGCGCCGGTGTGTTTTGTGCACCGTGCTTTTTGGTTAGCATAGGATTTCTAACTTGTTTGATACTTAGACTTGGATTGTAATTATTCAGGAAATACACTTTGCTTGTCGAAGCACCTTTTAGTAATGAGTTCTTTGTATATTTGAATGCCGGTCCATTTAAAATCTTTTATGCGCACTCTGAGTGTTAGTTGAAAAAGAAAAAAAAAAATAATGCCCTTTTTGGCTTGTGAAAAATGGGGTGTTACATACCCTTTCCTCAAATTTTCTTCTAAAATCCTGTTTTAGCGTTTCATGTTGCAGATCTGTAAATTTGACATTCTCTCTCTTGCTAGGTTAGAGAAGAAGTTCTAATTGGACTAAAGCCCATATTTCATTTCTTGTAACAAGCCCATTAATGAAGATAAATAACAAAAACTAAAGATAAAAACATTTGATAGTTTTTTATTTTGATTTTTGGTAGATTCTTTTTAAATACGGAGTAAATAAAAAGCGTTTGGCAATTATATTTTAAGATTTTAATATGATATGTTTTAAAACCCATTTTGGTCATTTACACACCAAAAGCAATTTTGATTCAAATTATCCAAACAACATTAAATTTTGAGAATCACTTTTATATTATTGTATCCAAACATAAATCAATTCTGTCAAACTCAATTTTGTCAAAATCAATTCTGCCAAACTCAATTCTACCAAAATCTATTTTAGTCACCGCCAAACTAAACGCACACTACATCCGTCTCATTTTATTAGACCTCTTTTGATTAATATGTTTGATGTAAAATATAACTTATAATATATTAAAAATTAATATTTTTGAAGGATAATTATTGATTATATTTGAAACATATGCTATAGTAAAAAACAAGAATAAATTGAAATAATAAGTAGTATTCCAAAAATTAAAAACCAACAAAATAATAGGTGAATGCAATATATAATATTAATAAAATATAGCAAAATTACAAGTTTGGCTCTTTATCTTATTTTTTTGTAACATTTTGATCCTTTATATTTTATTTGTAACATTTTGATCCTTTATTTCATATATTTGTAACACTTTGTTCCTTTATCTTTTATTTGTAACACTTTAGTCCTTTATCTTTTATAACATTCACATATAAACCCTTTTTTCATTTTTTTTAATTAAAAAAATGCTGAATTTTATTTGTTAAGATATTTTTTTATTAAAATTAAATAAAACTCATAATTTTGATTAATACGTTCATCATCTTTATTAATTCTTTCATATCTTCATGTTCTTTAAAGGACCAAAGTGTTACAAATAAAAGATAAAAGATTAGTGTTACAAAAAGATAAGATAAATGACCAAAATGTTACAAATGAAAGATAAAATACCAAAATGTTACAAAAAAAAATAAGACAAAGGACCAAATGTGTAATTTTGCTTAATAGATATATATATATATATATATATATATATATATATATATATATATATATATATATATACGGTTTGATTCAATTTTTATCGATTTTGAAAAATTAATCCAATATCTAATCCAATATATATATACCTGTTAGCCCATATTTTTACTAAGTAAAAATATGTTCTAAATACATGATTAAAATAATTATGTTTAATTATATGATTATTTTAAAAAGTCATTAAATAGGTTTGGTTTTCAAAGCCAATGAATTTAATGATCAATCATGTATGAACATATAATAAATGTCCTATTATGGAGCATTTCCTTTAACTACGTATTCTTCTTCAGGATCCTTTCGATTTGGTCGAAGCTTCAGTAGGGTCGAAGTATCCAGCAGTGCAAGATTAAAGCGTGGACTTAGCGAAATATTCAAGAAAAACATTGTCACTTCGACTTCGATGGATACAACGGCTAACTCAGGAAATAAGAAGGGATTCAAATTCAAAATACGTGTCAGAGACACGCGTCCTCTCTGTAGTTCTTTAGGCGTTATTAGCAGTTAGGAATTAGTGTCTATAAATAGTCTAGTTATGTGATCGAAAAAAGGGTCACAATCATTATACAAAATCCATAGAAAACTCAAAGTACCCATGTCAAAGCGAGAAACGAGTGCTCGAAGGAGAATGTATGTAATGTGAACCACTTTTCATTCTGTAATCATTTACATTTAAATGCAATTTACAGTCCTTTCATTTATTCCAGTTGCCTTTTACTTTTGACTCAATCTCTCCTTCTGTTTATTCAATTGAGTAAACATTCTTTCTTGCATTTCAAGTTACATAAAAAACATAAAAACAACACTTTATGAACATAAGAACAATAATGAATACTATTCTCTTTGAAAATATAAACAAAAGCACTATGTCCCGAGATTTACTAGTTGGTCTCTCTTGTAATAATCAAACTAGCGTTGTTTACCAAATTTCACAGTAAACAATACCATTGTAAAGCAAACTATTTTTTACTTATGTGTCAACTTAACAAAGCTCCTCACATTTTTCCCTTTTTAAGCAAAAATTGATGCTTATGTGTCATCTCTCATTTTATTGTGATGATGTGTTATTTTTTAATAAGCTAGGCCAAACATGTCATCATATGGGTGGAATGCTAAGGGACAAATTAAAACATTTGATTAGGAGAAACTAAAGATCAAAAGACACATGATGCATAAAATGGACAATTACTTTTTAATAAGAATTGATTCAATTTTCTAATTGTCACTACTCAAGAATTAACAACAAAAGACAAATAAATTATTAAAAATTATTGGTGGTTACTGTGCAATGTTTCTTAAAATTTAGAAGGCCACTTATATCTTGATGGCACGTACATAAAAAGTTTTGTAACAAGCATCTAAATTAAATTCTATTTAATATTATAATGCAACCTATGAAAATCTTTCTCAGTCTTTCAATTCCAAATTAATTTAAAACGGTGACATTCATAGACTATATATGTCTTATGAACAATCACTTGGTGCATATGGGTGTGTGAAATTTAAATTTGAGAGGGGTATGCATTGTGGAAGAATAATGATATTTCTCAAATATTTTTAATCACATTTTGATATAAAAATCTTGCATTGGCTTCAAGTATCTTTTATCCAAGTAGTATTAGTATTCATTCATATTTGTGGATTTTTTTATTTTGTTTTATTGTATCTTTGTTATTTTCTTATTTAATAATTTTCTATTAGATGGAAGGTGAAAATCATGAAAATGAAGCGATTGATGAGGTAGTGGGTGATGGAGAAGTGGTGGATGGTGAAGAAGCTATTGAGTTTGTTCCTCTTGGAATATCTGCTCATAATGGTGAACAAATGCTTTTTTGGGAATACAAAGTTTGTGATATGACATTCGAGTTAGATTATGTCACTATAAGAAATATCGTTTTTGGTAGCGACAAATGTCGCTGCCAAAAAAGCAAAGTTGCTGCAAAAAGTGTTTTTTGCAGCAAAAAAAATGTTGCTGCATGTCGCTGCCATAAGTGCCGTTGCGAAAAGTTTTGCAAGGACAATTAATGTCGCTGCCATAACTAGTGTTTTGCAGCAACAATTAATGTCGCTGACAAAACTAGTATTTTTAGCAACAATTAATGTCGCTGGCATACCTAGTGGTTTTTTACAACAACATTTATTGTCGCTGTCATTACTAATGTTTTTTGCAACAACAATTATTGTCGCTGGCAAAAAATGTGTTTTTCGCAGCAAATTTTTTTTTTGCTGCATACTGTTGGCATAAGTGCCGTTGCAAAAACTTTTACAAGGACAATTAATGTCGCTGCCATAAGTAGTCTTTTGCAGCAACAATTAATGTTGCTGGCATAAATAGTGTTTTTCGCAGCGAAAAAATTATTTTTGTCACCGATATAATTTGTTGTTATATCTTTTATATCTCAACAATAAAAATTGTTGGAATAAATTAAATTTCCCAACTATAAATGTCATTATATAGTTTTATTATTTTTTTAATCAGAAATTAGCATCAACCACTGAATTTCAATTGTCATAACTATGCATAAATAAATTCTTTTACATTGTAATGTTTTTAATCAAGAAACATAAACACAAATTATTGTAACTTTAAAATATAAAATGTCGTAAATTATCAATGTACGTCAACATAAAAAATGAAAAAATATTCTAAATTATCTTGTTCTAATAAAAACAACTAATAATTAACACCCAAATAAAAGGTAGCGAAACACAAAACACCATTGCTGACAGACAAACCAAAGGCCCCGGATGCGACAACATCAATTCTTCTTTATTAACTTTGTGATTAGATTCAGCTGACTCTATCCAGTGCACTAGAAGATTCTCCACCCTATATAAATATTTCAAATAATACCATAAGATATATTAATTCAATATAATAAACTAATAGATTTTTATAATATGAACAACTAATTTATTATATTTTGTACCAAAAAGAACTATTTATATACTTACCGGAATATTCAGCATTTGACGAAGCATGGTTGCCACTTTTGCTTCAACTTGTTTGTCCACTCTTTCTCCAAGTTGTCTTTGACTCTCTTCAAGTTGTCTTTGACTCTCTTCAATCTTTGATGTCATTTCTTCCATCATTTTTAGGTCTTGTTGGCGTTGAGTCTCTACATCTTTTAGTTTCTTTTCGATGTCCTGTCTTTTTTCACGCTCCTTTTTCAATTCTTCATGTAAACCTGCAATATTTTTTCCCTTTAGTGGTTTAATTCCAGCTCCTAACCCACGACTATATCCTGATCTCACTCCTACAACTGCTTCAAAAGCAGTATTTGTAAGTTTGTCTTTATCTTCGTCCATATATCCGAGTTCTAGAAGCTCAGAACAACGTTCTTGAACTTTTGTCTATTAAAAATATTTTATAATTAGAATTAACAAATTAATCACAATTATATATATATTAGAAATTACTTCGCACTTAAATATGACTTACGTGAACTTCCTTAGAAGCATCATTTATTCATTCTCCATTGCTATTTGTGTGAGTCATTCGCCACAAGTCTTGATAGTTGGGTTCTTTTTGAGTTTCAGGGTCTATCTGTAAACAAATTTACATCATTAAGTTGTCAATTCAATGAACAATAGACGTAAAAAATAAAAAACTATAGTTCATAATGTTATTATTACCGCATCATAGCTCACGGCTTGAAATGACTTTCTTCCACATCTAATAACTTGTTTTGCTTTATTTAATTTGTTCTTCTCACAGATTACCTAAAAATAGTACAAATATAAAATACAATAATTGTTTACATAAATCATCTATATTTATAGTAGATTAAATACAATTATACCTTATAGTTAGGACTTGAAAAATAATCTACCAAAAACTTCCAGTCATCTCCACCTACATCATCTGGTCTATGTTCCAAAGCTATCACATTTGTCTTGTATTGGCTAAAATGTCGATGAAATCTACATCTATGATTTCGATATAGTCTTTTAGCAGTATAAAGAATAACTTCTCTATTATGTGTTGTATTATCAATGTCAACAACATCTTGCACTCAACAATTAAAATGAAACTATTGTAAGTTCTCCATAAAAGAAATAAAATAAAATTGTAGACGATTAAAATTTACCAAAACTTTAGAAACTATCTTGTTAAATATATCTTCTGGTATGTTTTTCCACTTTTCGAAAATGCTAATTGAAGACACAAAGCTGGTTTCTCCTTCTCAGCTTCGTTGTTTTGACAATGGTTAACTTTTTGTTTTTTTGTTAGTAATAATAATATTGGAAATTTAAGATAAAAAAAATATACAAAACATAAAAATAGGATAAAAAACAAAAAAGATAAAAAATTTAAGATAAAACAAATTTACGCATAAATATAGGAACAAAAAACACGTATAAGATATGCATCAAAAAATAGTAATTGTTGGTTTCCCAGCGACTTTACAAGGTTTGTTGCAAAAAAACCACACGATTAGCGGCAACAATAATTATTGTTAAGAAAAATAATTTTTCCCAGCAATAACGTAGTTGTTGAGAAAAAACTAACTTATAACAACAACTTAAATAAATTGTTGCTATATGTATGTTTTTCGCATCAATTTAAATATCGCTGCGAAAAAGTCGCTGCGAAAAACGATATTTCTTGTAGTGTGTGTTGGTAAGTTAATTAAATTAGTAGGTAGATTTGATGAAATATATATAAATGAGTATAAGTAATAATTTTTTTTTAGAGTTTTATATGTTTGTTGTTTTTGTGCAGGAAATTCCTCGAGATATGTCACATGTATTTGTTGATAGGAATCAAAGAAATATTATGATTATTGACCGTGATACTAATGAAAGGTATCAATGTGAAATTAGTTTGAATGTTGTTGAAATAAAGAATATATGTGTAGGAAATTGATTGAACAACTTTGTGAAATCTAAGCCACTGAAAAAAGGAGATACACTTCTGTGTGTTTTATATGATGATAATCCTTATAATCTTCATGTGTGTGTTGTTGATAGACTTAGTTGGTATCACCAAGCTTTGGTTAATTAATGAATGAATTTGTAAGAAATTCCTAATATAAGGAACTTAATTATTATTTAATTAGTTGTGTTGTTTCTTTTATGTTAATTTGACTTAGAGGTTGAATAAAGTTTATATATGAATTTTAAGAATTATTGATTGATTTTGTACAATACATTTCTCTTATATTTTGTTCAATGCCATATATTTTCTTTTGATACTTATATGTGTCATTTCTCATTGCGCGCACACACACACAATAATTAAAATTTTAACTATCCAATTTGTAAATTTAAATTTTGCATCAATACAATGGGTGAGTGAATAGTCATAATTAAAGAATAAGAGTTAAGGAATAGAAAAAAATAGTATTTCAAGAGTTTTTATATGGGTTATATTTAGAAGAATGTTAAAGGACAAATTAAAACATTTGATTAGTAATGTTCTATAATTTTTTTTTTATCAATGGTCTTTATAGATAAGAGAAACTAAAGATTAAAAGACATATAATAGACTGTTATGTTATAAGTGGCCGTTCTTAATTTTACATTTTCTGTTTTTAAACATCTATCATCAATTTTTAGTATGATCATCAAACTTCTAACTAATTTTACACATGTATTTGTTAGTATCTCTCCTACATAGATTATTTTTTAATGACGGAATGAAAGCAAAGCAACCGTTTTATTCTATTGTAGGTTTGTTATATTTAGTGGGTTTCGTTTTTCCTCACTTTTCATAGATTCTTAACCTTTTCTCTGCTCCTTATAAAAGTTCGCAGGGTTTGTCCATTTTCGCACGCCCGCTCTCACTATCGGGCCGCCCATTCCCGGTATATGGAAGAGGCCTTATCTGGTTAATTTCGTATCTGGGAAAGGTTTTACTGGGTTAGGTCTTTACTGCCTTCTTCCTGTTCTTTATCAAGTTTCACAGGGTTTGTCTGTTTCTCCACGCCGCTCGCAGACCTGATCTGGGTGTAGGGTGTATCTGGTTCAACAGTCATCTGTATCCAGGATAGGTTGTATTTGGGTAAGGTCTCTATTGCCTTCACACGCCGCTCTATTTATGTGTGTATCTCAGTTAGGGTTAGGGATTTAATTCCTTTTCCCCCCATAAGATTGGTTTAGATTTTGAATTTCAAATTTCTTTATTATTTTATATTAAATCGATTGCTATAAATTGTATCATTTGTGATGGTTTTTGTATTCCACTCTTTTCTTCGTAACACTACTGATCCATAGAATTCGTTGTTTGTCCTTAGGAATTAACCACCATGGCTAAGGTTTGTAAGAATTTTGATGATGTTGCTGAGATTGTTCCTAACCAAGGGTCTACTCGAATCAAGGTTCGTGTTTTTAGGCTTTGGAAGATCCCCTCATTCTTGAATCCATCTGAAATTAGTTCAATTGAGATGGTGTTGATCGATGAAAAGGTATCACTTGTCTTTATTTATTGTTTGTGTTGTTTATTCGGTCTCCATATGGTTTGTTCATTTGATATGTTTTTGAAGGTAGCATGACTTTTAATTGTGATTTTATATAGGGTGCCAAGATTCATGCTTCTATTAGGAAGCAATTGTTGTATTTGTTCATTCACCTTATATATACTCATCTATCTTATTTCTACAATTCATATTAACTTTGTGGTTGTTCTCTTTTCTTAACTTATTTTTTATAGCTTGAGTTTATTCTATGTATTATTGAACATTGTTGTAGATATTGTCATACTCCATTAAATAATTTCATGTGCTTTTGGAGTATCAAGATATAAGAAATAATTGGTGATCCAAATATTTTGACTGATCTTTTCTTATTTCTTTATACTCTGAAAGTATTTGAAAAGATTTTGTTACAATTGCCTCATTTGGTAATATTCTCTCCACACCATTGTAAGTATTGTTTTTTATGTTGCACTTATTTATTTAGCTAGTGTGATGTAGTGTATGAAAGTTTGGAAATATCAAGTCGATGTTTTAATAATTGTTTTCCCGTTTACAAAGTTCATTTCCTACATGAGTAAAGATTAATCAATTTGCTATTTTATTTATCTAAAAACTAGTGGTAAATGTGAGTGTGCTCTATTTGGAGACTATGTCAATGAGCTAAACAAGAAAATGGGGAAGTCCACCGAAGGTCTTCCAGTCATTGTTGTGCAGTTTGCAAAAATCAAAATTTTCAGGGGTAACATAACTTGAAACCTTAGTTTCTTATTTTAAATGGAGTTTTGTCCTAGCTAACCTTGGTTTTTTTGTTAGATCAAGCATCTCTTCAAAATGTAATCAACACTGCTAGATTTTGTGTTAACTTTATATTTTGTTCTTTCTATTCAGTGGACAGGTATGAGTAACCAGAGCTTCTTGATTATTTTAGCTCTTATGCAGCTCAGAGAGCGCGGCACTCATATGGCCCTCAAGGTCATCGAGGGATGAGTGTTTTGATATTTAAAGCCTCAGCTGGAGGATATCTAGAGGCAGAACGCCTGCACAAGCATTTTACCGAGCAAAGAACTGATAAAGAGGTCTGGTTTAGTAATCGTCGTATTCTGTTTCTCCCTGGTGGTAACAGGCAGTTGTATGTGAAGGTGGAAAAACACAAGAAGGGGGGGTTGAATTGTGTTTTTAGAATTAAAAACTTTTTCTAACTTAGAACACAAAAGCAGCGGATATAAACAAAATAACTAAAAAGGGTGCTGAGAGAGATAGAAAGAAAGACACAAAGATTTATCCTGGTTCCCCTCACAACTTGAGAGTACGTCCAGTTCCCTTGTTACTAACAAGAGCTTTTCACTATAATCTTCACAAGATTACAAATTGCTCAAGCACTCTTGCAAGAGACTTCTCAGGTGCTCAAGTTTCACTAAACAAGAGACTTCACAAACAAACTTAAAATCTAAGAATGATTGTTTATGGACACTTGATATACTATCAGAGGTGTTTACAAAATACAACTCAAAATTGCTTTAAGACTTTGAATGACAGATTAAACAAATAGTGTTAGATTGCTTCAGAGCCTTAAACGCAGTAATGTAACAGTAGTCATTTCTTCCATTTGAGTCTTCTATTTATACTTGGGTGGAAGATGATGACCGTTGCAGAGAGAAAGGTTGCCAGCTGGAATTTGTTCGTACAATTGCTAGCTGTAGATTGCCTTCTTTAGCATGAATTTCAATTCCACTACCTTGCAATTTGAATTATTGCTCAACTATTTTGAGTAATAATAGTACGATAGTACAGTCCTCAAATGCGCTCCACTTATGGATAAGGTTAACGTTGTACCAACGAATATTCCTTCCTGTGGACGTGACAGAGCCTTGAAGTAGATTGTTCTTCAATCATTGGTTCTAATTCTGTCAATTCTTGAGTGACGTAAATTCCTTTTGCTTCAGGTGCAGTTGTCATAGCTTCTTGAGGTCTTCAGCTTCTGAATCCTTCAGAACCTTGTTTTTGTCCTCAGAGTCACTTTCTTCAGCACGCAAAATTTGAGCTTCTGATGAACAGTGATGTGCTTTCAGAGCTTCTTTGCTTGGCTTCTCTGCTTTTATTCATAGTGCTTCTGAATGAATTTTATCTTATAATTCTGTACACTAGAATAAACATTAGTAATACAAATTGCAATTTTAATACTTTGTTATCATCAAAACCACTTGAAATCTTAGAGGTTCATGTCAGACCCACTTTGTTCCAACAATCTCCCCCTTTTTGATGATGACAAACTAAAGCATTAAAATTCAATTGTTGTTGATTTAATTTAATTATGATGACTTCAGGTTTCAAAGGTTTGCAATCTCCCCCTGAGTCTTATAATCCATAGGGTTAGGTTTGTAAGCTCCCCCTAAGTCTTATCCATAATTAATTAAAACAGTTTAAGAGTTAATTTATTAACTTAAAATAAATTTTCATATTTAACTCTCAGAAGCATAGTTTTGTAAGCTTTGCTTCTCAGGGTCTGATAATGCTCAGAGGAGGTTTGCAAGCTTCTCTTACATTATCTATGAAGATTAATTTTAGGTTCTTAAATTCTCTCCCCTTTCAATAAAGTTCATAGTGAGAAGGAATCAGAAGGGATAAAAATTGATTCAAATGCAATATACATAACAGTTTCAGATCTTTTGCGCAGGATTAGAATCAATCAACATTAATTTTATCGCTATCCTTACTCCCCCTTTTGGCATCAGTCAAAAAGACACAGAAAACTATGCAGTCAAACGCGCCAATAAACAAGGCAGTTAAGTCAATAAAGTGGTGACAACTAAATTCATTAACTGAATTGTGTTGATTCCCAGTTTGACAATAGCGCTTGATGGCACTATAAAAATGGATGATTCCTCTCATTTTACTCACAAAGAGTAATCAAGTAACATCAAAAGAAACACACAATGGAAAAGCAGGTTACGAAGGATGCTTCAGGCTCAGATACTGAGAGCGAAAAGGAAGCAGAGCCTTGGCGCTGCGAAGAAAACAGGGCTCGCTATGAAAGAAACAAGCGAGAACTGATTTTGACAGAGGCAGAGCAAGAGGAAATGGGCTCTGATCTGGAAGAGTTTCTATGGACATACGATGATGACAAGCCATACGAAGAGTATCAGGCTGAAGCTCAGCAGACTCTTGAAGACCTACTCTCTTATATTAGAGAGAAGCATAAGAGGTTGGATGCAGAGGCTGCTAAAGCCAAGTCTAAGTCTAAGTAGGGTCATTAACATAATGTAATAAAGACTCTTCAATATTAATAATAATAAAAGTGTTCCTGCTATAAATTTCTTTCTTTTGAGCATGTTTTCTTTTATATACTTCATTCCTATCGTCAGAAAACCAGTTATCAGACACGCCTCATACGGTATTGTTGCCCTGCTGTTAAATAGGCGATAATACTAAGAAGCTATTTCATGAGTAAACAGGAGTACCGATGTGGGGGACTCTTAGGTTTTTAAAATCCTAGAATATTAGTTTAAAAACTGAGATGCTCTGCAACACCTCACACTAGAGCCAGTAACCACAAGAGTACCAGACAATATCAGAGTATATGGAGAAGCGAAATTTTGAAAAACAAAATAAAATAAACACACAAGCACAAGCACTCAGATATGGATAATAAAACTTTGAATTAAAAGAGGTAAAAAATATTATCCAAGACATTACATAAGAACCAATAATCAAAGCAAAACAATACAAAACAAAAACAAGTGCACAAACATAAGCTAGGGCTTCTTAACATCTGCTATGGCCTTCAGAAGAAGTTCCATCATGTTATTCATTTTCTTGTGAACAGTATCAATAGCAGAATTCATGTCATTTCTCACATCAACCCTTAGCTCATCAATCTCATCAGCAAGCTCAACTTTGATGTTGTCTAATGCTGCCTGAACTGCTGGTGGTATGGGTGAAGAAGTAGAAGGTATGTCAGTCTTCATTGGAGAGCAAGGAGGAGTAACCACTACAATGGGCTTCTTACCCTTGTCAGAATCTTCACCAATACCCATGTCAGTATCTTCTCCATTCTGGTTCTGATCAAGCACTGCAAAATCTTCTTCAGTGGCTTGATTCTCTTTGATCTTATTGGTTTCAATTGTAGCAATGTGCACAGCCATATCAACCATCAAATTAAGTGCCTCTTGATCAGCTAGCCTCTTGTGCTCAATCTCAGCTATCCAAGCCTGATCAACATCACTCATCAAACTGGAATATCTTGCCTCTTCTCCAACCAACCTCTCAGCAGCTTTCAGACCCTGTTCTACAGCAGCAGCTATCCAAGCCTGCTCAGTAGCTATCTCATACTCAGCTTCTTCCCTGGCTAATCTTTCAGCTGCTTCACATGCACTCTTTGAGAGATTCTTGAGTTCAGCATCCAATACTGCTAAACGTTCAAGTTCCTCTTCATGATTGTAAAAAGTAAGACGAGGAGCACGTGATCTTTCAGTTGTATTCATTACCACTCTCACAGCAGCCATTCCTCTACCTTTAATCTTAGATTTAACATGATCACCCAGAACCCTAAGAGATTGACTGAATAGGTATTCCATCTCTCTTATTTCAGCATCTACATCAGATGGAAATACCAGAACCTCTTCATCCATTGTCTTAAACCTCTTAAGTCTAAGACTGATAGCAGAACCTAATTGCTCAACATTGGGTTCTGATGAGGGATTGAAGAAGGGTTTGGTTGGGTCAAAAGGAATAGTTGGTTCAGGTCTCTTCCTCTTGAGAGGGGTGATTTTGATTTTGCTTAGATCATGGGTTAGGTTCGAGAGAGGGATAGTGATATAGGTTCATCATCTATATCAATGGCTTCTTTCATCAGCCTCTCTTGAATGGGTAGTGCAAAATCAACAGGTAGGACAAGGTCATCTAGAGTTAATGATCTGTTTGATGGTCCATAGATGGGTTCTGATGGTGGTGTTTGTGGTTCAGGGGTAGATTCAGGAGTTGAGAATTCAGGTTGAGGTGTCGATGGTTGTTGTTCAGCAGTATCATGGATGGGTGAAGAATGAGGTGATTGAATTTGTTGTTCAGACTGAGTCATGATATCATCCTGAATAGGTGTGAAGGTGGGTGGATTTTCTTGTGCTATATCATCAAGAGATGGGGGTGGTGTTTGTATGGTTTGTACAGGTGGTTCTTGAACTGGTGGATTAGCAGTAGTATTCACAAATGGACAATGGAGTGGTGAATTTGTGTTTGAGTGAGTGAAAGCATCACCAGATAGGTGTTGAGTAAGATGGTCAAGAACTGAAGTGTTTGTGGGTTGTTCAAGAATGGTGGTATCAATGATGATATCTTCTTCTTCATCAGAAGAGATGAGTATAGATTTCTTGGTGGCTCTCTTGAGGGTTTTCTTCACAGGTTTCTTTTTCTTGGCTTTCTCTTTCTCAATTCTATCCAACTTTGCAATTAACTCAGTAGAGTCAATGCTTGAATCAGAAAGAGTTGCCTCAGATGAGGATGATGATGATGATGATAGTTGAGGAGTGGGTAAAACTACACTAAGTGGCTTGGTGAAGTCTATAGGAGATGGTTGTTTAGAAGTTTGAGCATTAGAAGTGCTATCAGTATTAGGCTTAGAGGAATTACCTTTGGATGTGTCAGCAGCTTTTCTTTTTGAGACCACTGTCTTCTTCTTCTCAGCAGCTCTGACATTTTGATCTTCTTCAGCATCAGCAGGTCTCTCAAACCTCTTCTTAGACCTTCTCTCCTTCTGAACAGCTTTTCTTTGAGCAATACTAAGCTAACTGCTCCTCAGTGACTCCTTCATTCTCTTCAGTGGTCATTCCTTCAGCACCACTATTCACTTGTTCTGTCTCATCAGCGGCATCATTCCTATTCCCAGATTGTTCTTGAGAACCTTCCTCAACAATCTCTTGTTCAATGGGTTTAGGTTTCCTTTTTGATTTTGTAATCTCCCTGGGGCCTTTGAAAATATCCCAGTTAGGTACACTAACTACCATGCTTCTGGGTACCCTTACTCCAGTGTCTCTTCTTACAAGCTCCAAGAAGTTCTTGATTACATCATCATTATCATGTTCTGATATGGTGGGGAAACCATCACACCAGAAGTACTTTTCATACACAGCTTGTAGAGGACTCTTAACTTGCTTTATTTCTTCTTTGGTTTTCTTCTTCATATGAACCAGTACATTTGCATCAAACTTAGCAGTATTAAAAACTCTAAGTTTCTCCTTGGTACTCAAAATGTCAGTGAGCTTTGTTTGTCTTATGATTTCTGAAATCAACCTTGGGTGATGAATATTTGAAGGTGATTTGGTTCTGCTCTTGGATATGGTCAAGCATAGATGATCAAACAGAATTTTTGCCAAATTGATCATCACCTTCTTGTACATGAACCATATAAAATGCCTGTGTGGTATAGAAATTGTGTCGTATCCTCCTTCTCTAGTAATGATGGAGGCAAGAAACACTTTGAAAGCAAAGCCAAAATTATGCCTCATGAATTTTGCTTTTCCAAAGTCATTGTTAGAACTACCAGGCATGAATAAGTCCTTTTTAATTGCTTCCAGATGCTTACTCTTCTCATCGTAATCATCCACATTCTCTCCTTCATTATCCAAGCCCAGAATCTTTGCAATATGCTCTTGGGTAATCAGAACATTGATTCCCAGAATGTTTGACCTAATTTCCTTTCCTCTATAAGGTTTCAAACCCAGTTCTCTTCTTGTTTTGCCTTGCAGAGAACTATCCTTCGCTACCATCTTCCTAACTTCTTCATCAGCGCTGAACCTATCAAAGACGGTTGCTTTTTGCCAGAAGTACTTGACAATATCATAATAGACGAACCCATTCAACATCTCAAAATAGTTCTTCCATTGTTGATCGTAGAATAGACCTTGAACATCAATCCCGTTTGCTTTTAGACTTTAAAAATCCACAAACTTCTCAGTAACGAACTCAAAAGCTTCTGGACCGGCATCGGTTTCGTTATCTTTGATGACAAGTCTTGCTTGAGACTTAAGATCAATGACAGGTAGTAGAACGGGGTTGAAAGGGCGTTGAACAATCACGTTTGAAGGTTGAGCGGCCATTGTTACAGAATGTTAAGAAGCAGAGATTTGGGAATATCTGTAAGGTTTAGGGTTGTGTAGGAAGTGATTGTGTGTAAAAGTTGTGCAATGTGAGTGAAGTGACATATAAATAGTAACTAGCACACATACTCAGAGAAAGCAAGCCTTGGGAGGGAGCGCGAACAGTTTTAAAAATTAAATAATAGAATTAACTGTCATAATCATCATTAACTGTTCTCTGCCCGTCAGGATCTAGACACGTGTAAGAAGGACTTAATCACAACTGACGCGTGTACAGACAACTGTTGTACACTAACTAGTACTAAACGTTTCATTTCCGTCTAGTTCAGAACCAAACTCATTAATATCTGACACCTCATCGGAACCGGTTACCCTTCAGAGCCCATATTATTCAGAGCTTCCCTAAAGAGACTCCAAATTATTAGAGGCTCTGAAAGAGCTTCAGATCCTCATTCTATTTTGCATCTCAGAGCTAGTTTTCTTCAGAGATAAAATGCATGTTCAAATTCTTTTTAGTAAAATCAAATCTTTCAATAGCCAAAGGCTTAGTAAATATATCAGCCCATTGATGTTCAGTATCAATGAATTGAATATCTATGGTGCCTTTTTGAACATGATCTCTTATAAAATGATGTTTTATTTCAATATGTTTAGCTCTGGAATGCAAAATTGAGTTCTTAGATAAATGAATAGCAACAGTATTATCACAATACAATGGAATACTGCTTTCAGTTATGTTATAGTCCTCTAACTGATATTTCATCCAAAGTAGTTGGGTGCAACATTTAGCAGCTGAGATGTAATCTGCTTCTGCTGTGGACAAAGCAATGGTTGCTTGTCTTTTGCTGGCCCAGGATATGAGATTCTCACCAATAAATTGGCAATTTCCACTAGTGGACTTTCTCTCAATCCTGTCCCCAGCATAATCAGCATCACAGAATCCAACTAGCTTACTATCTAGGGATTTTTTATAGAGAAGTCCTAGATTAGTTGTTCCTTTCAAATACCTAAAGATTCTCTTAACTGCTGTTAAATGAGATTCTCTAGGGTCTGATTGAAATCTTGCACACAAACATACACTGTACAAAATATCAGGCCTAGATGCTGTCAGGTAGAGCAAAGAACCAATCATACCTCTGTATAGCTTCTGGTCTACTTTAGTGCCAATCTCTTCCTTGCTCAAGCTGCTTGTGGGATGCATGGGTGTGGCCATTGTCTTACAGTCTTCAAGGTTGAACTTTTTCAGAAGCTCTTTTTTGTATATTTGCTTTGATGAATGTAAGTGCCATCATTTCCTTGATTAATTTGAATTCCAAGGAAAAACTTCAGTTCACCCATCATGCTCATCTCAAATTCATCCTGCATCAGCTTGGAAAAGTTCTTGCACAAGGAGGCATTAGTAGAACCAAATATTATATCATCAACATATATTTGAATAATTAAGATATCTTTCTTAGTTGTCTTTCTGGAGAGTGTATTGTCAATCTGACCTTTTTGAAAACCATTTTCTAATAAGAAATTGCTCAGTCTCTCATACCAAGCTCTAGGAGCTTGTTTGAGGCCATAGAGTGATTTCTTTAATTTAAAAACATAGTTAGGGTTTTTCAAATGCTCAAAACCTGGAGGTTGTTTGACATACACTTCCTCTGAAATGACACCATTTAGAAAGGCGCTCTTAACATCCATTTGGTATAATGTAATTCCATTATTAACAGCATATGATAAAAGTAACCTGATTGCTTCCAGTCTTGCTACTGGAGCAAATGTTTCTGTGAAATCTATACCCTCTTGCTGACTGTAGCCTTGTGCTACAAGTCTAGCTTTGTTTCTTACCACTTCACCTTGTTCATTCAGTTTGTTTCTAAATACCCACTTGGTTCCAATGATGTTCTTATGTGCTGGTCTTGGCACTAAGTCCCATACATCATTTCTTTGAAACTGATTGAGTTCATCTTGCATTGCAACTATCCATCCATCATCAGTTAATGCTTCATCAACATTCTTTGGTTCTATCATAGATATAAGTCCCAATAACGAATCACTTTGTTGAAAAGCTGATCTTGTCTTTCTTGGACTCTCTTTGTTTCAAAGAATAAGATCTTCTGGATGTGATGACTTGTATTTGAATGTCCTTCTTGGAGCTTCATTAGTTTCAGCACTTGTTTGGGTATCATCTTCTGAAATGTCATCATGTCCTTCAGATGCTTCTATTGGAGATGCTTCTACAGAGTCTTCTTCCAATACAGCATCTGAAGTTTCATTAGCTTCTGATGCTTTTTCAAGTTCTGAATTGTTATATTGATATGGAACACCTGCATAGCTATCATCTTGCTCTGACATTTTACTGTCAGGCTCTTTGTCATCAAATCTAACATGTATAGATTCTTCCACTGTGTTAGTTTCAGAATTATACACTCTGTATGCCTTTGAGCGTTCAGAGTAACCTATAAAGATTCTCTTACAAGCTTTGGCATCAAATTTTCTTTTGTAGGCCTTATTGTTCAGAATGTAACAGGTACATCCAAACTGGTGAAAATAAGAGATGTTGGGTTTTCTTCCTTTGAAGAGTTCATATGTTGTTTTATTCAGTATAGGTCTAATATAGATCCTATTTTGAATATAACAGGCTGTGTTTATAGCTTCTGCCCAGAAGTGCTTAGCAAGTTTTGTCTCATGCATCATGGTTCTTGCCATCACTTGTAAAGACCTGTTCTTTCTCTCTACAACACCATTTTGTTGTGGTGTTCTAGGAGCTGAGAACTCATGGACAATTCCATGTTCTTCACAAAAAGTTGCAAAGGGTTCGTTTTCAAACTCACCCCCATGATCACTTCTGACCTTTAAGATCTTGAGACTCTTCTCACTTTGCACTTGAGTGCAGAAGATGGTAAACACATCATATGCATCATCTTTCACTCTTAGAAATTTGACCCAAGTCCATCTACTGTAATCATCAACAATGACAAGTCCATATTTCTTTCCATTGATTGATGCTGTACTTACAGGACCAAACAAATCAATGTGAAGCAGTTCTAGAGGTCTAGAGGTAGAGACAATGTTTTTGGGTTTAAAAGATGTTTTTGAAATCTTACCAATCTGACAAGGACCACACAGAGCATTTGAATGATAGTTTAGATTAGGTAGGCCTTTAACCAAACTTAGTTTGTTGAGTTTAGAGATTAATCTCCAGTTAGCATGTCCTAAGCGTTGGTGCCAGACCCACTTCTCATCATTAACAGATAGAAGACATACTATCTTTTGCTCTGTGAGTTCTGACAGATTGATTTTATAAACATTGTCTTTCCTTAGGCCTCTGAATACTATGGACTCATCAGACTCTCTAATTACAGTACATGCATCTTTATTAAACTTAACAACAAATCCACTATCACAGAATTGGCTAATGCTAAGTAGATTATGTTTGAGGCCATCAACTAACCAAACATCTTTAATAGAAAGAGAGGAATTACCAACTGTACCCGTACCAGTGATCCTCCCTTTTTGGTTTCCTCCAAATCCCACAGTTCCTCCCTCTTTCAGAGTGAGGGTTTGGAACATAAGCTTGTCTCCTGTCATGTGACGCGAGCAGCCACTGTCCAGGTACCAAGAATGGTGCTCTGGCCTTCTTTGAGCGCAAATCTGATACAAAAACAATCTCAGATCTAGGTACCCATATTTTTATGGGTCCTCTTGAGTTAGTCCTTAATGCCTTTGGTTGTTTTTGTTTATAAGGCCTTTCAGAAACTCTAGAGTTATTCAAGCCTTTTGAAAAAAAAATTAGCTTTGTATAACTCTTAGACTTTGCTTTAGAATATATCAGAGTTGTCTTTGATTTGACATTGGTCTGAGGTTTGGAGATCTTAGGCTCTGAAGGTTTCAGAGTCTGAGACTTCTTAGCCTCTGACAAAATTATCTTTTCAGGCTCTGATATAACTATTGCTTCTGATTGGCTTTTAACAAATACAACCTTAGGTTTTGAATTTTCACTGTTAGAGGGTTTAGAAAGTAATGGATTAACTTTAAAACGCGAAAATCCAAGACCTTCACCTCTGTTTCTACTAACATGGTATATTAAGGAAGCTATCTTACTTCTCTTCATGCCATTGGTAATAAATTCTTGCAGAGCAAATTCATGCTCTGGAGGAACCTTATCATCATAAACATAATGAGCTTCCATAAATGAGTTTCTACTTTGTAGAGACTCATTTTCTTCAACTATTATGTTCATTTTCTCAGTTAGGTTATTGTAAGCCTTTTTCAAGACTTTACATTCACCTGCCTTTTTAGTGAGCATTTTTAGGGCATCTTTAAGAGAATCTACAAGTTCAGTTCTAGACAGTTTAGCTATTACCTCTTCCTTATCTTCAGAGTCTGAACCTGCTTCGGAGTCTTCTCTGTCAGAGGTAGTTGCCATCAGTGCTAGATTTGCTTCCTCATCACCATCAGAATCTGAGTCTTTGTCAAGATCTTCCCATGTTGCCAGAAAGCTTTTCTTGACTTTACTCTTGTACCTTTCCTTGCTAGAGCTTTGCTTTGATGGTCTACTTTTGTTTTCTGGACAATCATCAATGAAATGGCCAGGCTTGTTGCATTTGAAGCACTTGCTTTGATCTTCCTTCTTGTCTTTAGAAGCACTAGTTCTTTTGGAAGATCCTCCAAACTTGCCTGCGTATTTCTTGCTTCTTTTTGCCCATTGTGAAACCTTGGTAGCCATCAGTACCATCTCTTCTTCTTCATCAGACCCAATTTTTTGACCCTCTTCAGAGGCTTCATCCTCAGATTCTATTACCTTAGCTTTCAGAGCCTTTGACGAGCTCTTGGAGCTTAAGGCTATCCCTTTTATCTTCTTGGTTGACTCATCAGTCATTAACTCCATTTCATGACTTTTGAGTGAACTAACTAAGCTTTCAAGGGATACAGTATCCAAGTCCTTAGACTCTTGAAAAGCAGTCACCTTTGGTCTCCATTTTGGTGGCAAGCTTCTGAGTACCTTTCTTACATGATCAGCTTCAGTATAACTTTTGTCCAATACTTGAAGTCCAGATACTAGGATTTGAAACCTTGAAAACATCGTTTCTATATCCTCTCTATCCTTCATCTTAAACAACTCATACTGATGCACCAACAAGTTAGTCTTTGCCTCCTTAACTTGTTTGTTGCCCTCATACTTGGATTTCAAAGAATCCCAAATTGACTTTGCGGTTCTTTTATCTCCAATTTTAAGATACTCATCATGAGAGATGATGTTTGTTATCATTCCTTTTACATTATGATGCTTCTTGTACTCTAGCTTTTGAGTAGGTGTAAAAGACTTCCTGTTCTGAGAACTGACTACTCCTTCTAAGTCCATATTTTCAAAGTTAACTCCATCTTCTACCAAGTCCCATAACTCACAATCAATGCCCATGATGTGACTGTACATCTTGGTTTTCCAGAAAGGGTAACCACTCCCAGTTCCGTTGAAGAAAGGAACTTTATCAGATGATCTTCTATCTTTTGAATTTGAATCATAGTCAAAACTAACTGCAGCATTGTTGGATTTCTCAGCAGACATGTTTTTCCTCCTGGATCTTTACTGTTTCACTATTAGGTGAGTTAGGCAACAGCCCAGCTCTGATACCAATTGAAGGTGGAAAAACACAAGAAGGGGGGGTTGAATTGTGTTTTTAGAATTAAAAACTTTTTCTAACTTAGAACACAAAAGCAGCGGATATAAACAAAATAACTAAAAAGGGTGCTGAGAGAGATAGAAAGAAAGACACAAAGATTTATCCTGGTTTCCCTCACAACTTGAGAGTACGTCCAGTCCCCTTGTTATTAACAAGAGCTTTTCAATATAATCTTCACAAGATTACAAATTGCTCAAGCACTCTTGCAAGGGACTTCTCAGGTGCTCAAGTTTCACTAAACAAGAGACTTCACAAACAAACTTAAAATCTAAGAATGATTGTTTATGGACACTTGATATACTATCAGAGGTGTTTACAAAATACAACTCAAAATTGCTTTAAGATTTTGAATGACAGATTAAACAAATAGTGTCAGATTGCTTCAGAGCCTTAAATGCAGTAATGTAACAGTAGTCATTTCTTCCATTTGAGTCTTCTATTTATACTTGGGTGGAAGATGATGACCGTTGCAGAGAGAAAGGTTGCCAGCTGGAATTTGTTCGTACAATTGCTAGCTGTAGATTGCCTTCTTTAGCATGAATTTCAATTCCACTACCTTGCAATTTTAATTATTGCTCAACCATTTTGAGTAATAATAGTACGATAGTACAGTCCTCAAATGTGCTCCACTTATGGATAAGGTTAATGTTGTACCAACGAATATTCCTTCCTGTGGACGTGACAGAGCCTTGAAGTGGATTGTTCTTCAATCATTGGTTCTGATTCTGTCAGTTCTTGAGTGACGTAAATTCCTTTTGCTTCAGGTGCTGTTGTCATAGCTTCTTGAGGTCTTCAGCTTCTGAATCCTTCAGAACCTTGTTTTTGTCCTCAGAGTCACTTTCTTCAGCACGCAAAATTTGAGCTTCTGATGAACAGTGATGTGCTTTCAGAGCTTCTTTGCTTGGCTTCTTTGCTTTTATTCATAGTGCTTCTGAATGAATTTTATCTTATAATTCTGTACACTAGAATAAACATTAGTAATACCAATTGCAATTTTAATACTTTGTTATCATCAAAACCACTTGAAATATTAGAGGTTCATGTCAGACCCACTTTGTTCCAACAGTATGGATACATGGCAACTAAAGAAGATCTGGAGTTTTTCAACAGGCATTGCCAAGGTTCATTATCTTCAGTAATTTTTTCTGTATACTTTTAATATGTATGCTGTTTGGTGCTTACCAGCTGATTAACCAAGCCATAATGATGAAAGGAAAGTATATGTTAATGTGTTTTCATTTGACTCTGTAGGCAAAACAAGATTGAAGTATGAGATGAAATCATACCAAGAGATGGTTGTAAACCAAATTCGCCAAATGAGCAAGGACAACCAGCAGCTTCTCTATTTCAAGAACAAGGTTGTCAAAGAGAAGAAACATTCAAAAGCTATGGAAGAATCTTTTGGTATTGTTACTGAGAAGCTGCGCAAGACCATGGAGGAAAACCGCATTGTGAGGTGGAGAATAAAAATGCAACATGAAGAGATCAAAGAAGAGGTAATACTGACTTCAAACACATTACTTGATGCATATTTCGTTTACGTTTTTTTTACTTAATTTATGGACCATCAAGTTGGGGTTACAATCTGCTTTTGCTTGGCTGTTTTGTTGGAAAGTTTTTTATGTTACATTTTTGTAGTTCAAGAATAGATAAGCTAAAAATATATTGTTACATTCTCATTATCTTCTCATATGAGATGGTTTTGCATATAACAATGTGATTTATGTTACCATTAAACTACACTCTACCTTTCAAAGTAGACTGACTATCAAGGAAAATGAGATAGAAATTTAGTTAAAGCCATGAAATATTTAGTTGTTACCTTTTCCCCTATCCTTAAAAGTAAACAAATAAATGAGCAATGGTAATGAATTGGCACCAGCACATAATGTGTTGGATATTTATCCAGACGTGTTGTTTTGCATTGCTTTAAAATGAAAGCTCAGTCTTAGAAAGATTTGGATTTGAGTTTGAGTACTTATATTTTGTTGTAAAGGCCTGATGCATACTATTGATGAAACAATTTTTCACACCAGTTTGTGCTTATTCTATATCAATGAGAGATACTTTCTCTACCATCTGTCCTGGTAATTTTAAATAAGTTATTGTTCACTCTCTTTACAATAAAATGCTTAACCCATTTTTATCTGTTTTCTCTTGAAGAATTAGATCGTTATTCCTTAATGTTACACACTTGGGTGACTTCACCCTCATTCTTCATTATTTGTTTATATTAATTTGTTGTTTTACAAAACAAATAATCATTTATTTTTATATCTAGGACAATCAAGTAGATGCAAGATTCTGCCCTGTGTAATATATCTTTATTTTTTTATATACCTGATTTTGCTCATTTTCTCCTGTGGAATAATCAAACATGTGCTTTGATCATCATTAGGTATAGGGCAAAATTGGCTATTCAAGATGAAAGTGGTAGAATCAATCTTGAAGCATTTGATCATGTTCTTCTCCCTGTGGCTACTGTCAATCCAAAAAAGCCGGTTTGTAGATTTTTAGCTTAGTCTCCCGTTTCTTATTTGATTTAACATTTATACGTCTCTTTTTTTAAACATGTGTAGGGAATACCTAGATACTATTTCCCCCGCGCTTTTGATCCTATAACTGGAAAGAATATTATGTATATATTTGAGAAAAGGAAACATAATCCTACTTTGATTGGTGAAGTATATGAGCTGCTTTGTGTTTCGGATGATCCAAAGGTCATAAATCATTTTGTTAAGAAAGGTTTCTGCAATCCTCCCTCAAAGGTTCGTTGTAAATGTACAACTATTTATGATTATTTATGTTCAGACTTTTTGCTTAATCTAATTTACTTATTTATGTAGATGCATTTCAAATTTGTGAATGAAGAATGCAATCTAATGAAACCAAAGATGCAGGACTCCATTGTATCCGACACAGATAAAGTTTTTGCTGATTACATGGTTCCAATGGCTGCATTATCTCCGATGTGTGAGCCCGGTGAAAGTTCGGAGGGTGGTGCGCGACTGTCAACTATTCAAGGTGGAGGTTTCAGATCTGTCCGTGCTAGACTCTCCTGATACTATGATGAAGTTGCTAATTCAGAATATGTTCATCTCAATTTCAAAACTTATTATGGTTACTAGATCATTTAGTACATGTTCCTATTATATATATCTACTGTTTTGGTGTAATATAAGCATTTTATAATTAGGTGTTATGTTATTTTGTATTTAATGTGGTGATGATCATATCCTAGAACTAATGAATATATGAAAATCTTCACATTATATGTATAATGGGATAGACTTTGTGTACCTCTGTTTTATATTTGAATCTTATGATTGTATTAGACTACTAAAAAGTTGGCTGGTAATATAACAATATGTTCAATGTTTCCTACTATAATCAGGAGATGAAACTTGCCTGCTCACATCCATTATGTGTAAAAGGCCTCGCTATTGATTGGTATCAATTGATCTATAAATATTGGCCCAACATTTGCTTTTATGGCCCACTATAGAAATTTTCATAAATTATAGTCAATGATGGTCAAATGCACTAATATATGTTAAGAGTATAACAGAACATTTTACTTTCTTTTTCTGGTTCAAAGGTTCTTTGCACTGCCTGTAAATTTAAAATTTCCCTTGGATGGCTATTCCACTGATAAGGAATTATTTGAGGTCATGGAGACCAAGTTAAATTGAATCTGTGTTATTCCTATATTAAAAAATCTAAACACTTTGGGTCAACTTGGATGTTTCTCATTTCATTTTTATTTGCCAATTATATATTAAGGGTCTTGCTAACGAGTGCCTCCGGGACACTCTTTAAGCATTCCATAAAAAGAAATGATTTATTCAAAAAGTAAAAATTTCCATTTCACAATGCGTTGATTTCACGCATTTCCATATGTTAATTGGATTATTGTAATATTAAAATATAATATTATTTGACTTTTTTCATATGCTTATTTACAGTTTTTAAATTTTGAGTCTTTGTTTTACTATATTGTTTATGTAATTGGACATTGTTCATATCTTGTGCGTCATGGGAACAAAGAAAAATTGTAAAGACCCTGCAATGCACGGGTTATAACACTAGTATGTACCATTGAAAAGTCAATTTCATAAATAATACTAATTATTTTGTTAAGTTGATATGTTTTTACTCCATGCGTGAACCAATAATTTTACTATTTTAAAATTAATAATATTTAACCATTATCATTAGAAAATTACTTTTGTTTGTGTTGAGAAATGTTCAACAATTGATATTTTTGGTATAAGCAATTTTTTAAAATTCTATGATATATGAGATAACTTTCTACTTAATGTAACATCCGAATCCAATTAACTTGCCTATTCATTAAACAATGCAACTCTTTGAATTAGAAAATAACTTTATAAGCAAGTTTACAAAACACCAATCTCTTTCTTAAAAAATTTATGCTAATCATATGTTTTAAAAAATTAACTTACATTTTTGTCATTATAATGATAAAGCTCACAAAATATTATTAATTTATTATCATGAAAAGTCTCCACTTGCATATTATAAAATATCAAAGTTCAAGTGTTTTTAATATTCTATATAATACTTTAAAGAATGAAAATAAAAAATAGTATAAAAATATTAAATGGAAAAATAAAATGATAAATAAAATAATATGTAATGATAAATTTCAAATTTAGTCATTAAAATATTTGTATTTATAAAAAACGTAAACACACAAACCTTTAATATTAATTAGAAAAGAATACTAAAAGAAGAAAATAAAGAGGTAATATGAATCATAATTATATAATACTAACTCATGATTTTGATATTTAATTATTAGAAGAGGTGAATTTTTTAAAAATAACACACAAACCTTCGCAATACTATCTTTTTACTATATTGCTTAACTCTTATTCTTTAATTATGATGATTATTGACCCACTCATTGTATATTGATTCAAAGTTTTAATTTGCATGTTGGATAGTTACAATTTTAATTAATTGCTATTGTCCAATTATTATATTTTATTTTAAAATAACTTTCTCATACCAACCTTTGAACTATTTTTTTTTCTTTCTATCTTTAACTGTTGTATGTAGAAATAAATAATTTTATTTACAACCACTACAAGTTGATAGTATACATTTTGGATTTTGGGTCTTTTTCATTTTCTTCAAACAACTCTTGAGTCTTACCTTTTCAATCCTGTATGATAGTTTTTTCCTCTCTTTCTTGCATGTCTTATGTCTTACTCTTCATTAGTTACTACGACATGATCAATCGGAACTCAAATTACTATATTATATAAAGTGGGCGAATATAATTAGCCATAGTTCTTTAATTGCTATAACAAGACCTTTGTTATGCTATTTTTCTAACTTTCTTATTTTCTTTAATTTTTAATATTTATAAGATCATTTTCGTGTCAGTTAGGCGAAGAGGATAAATGAGACTTCTATTTTCACTTTTGATGCATCCTTGCTATTCAAAAAGTCTATGATTTTAATCATAGTCTCTAAATTTGATAAAATCAATTAACAAAAATGTATTGTACAAAACAAAAATTATATAAATATATTTTAATAATAATAAAAAAAATCATAGTCTCATGTTATTGTGATGATGTGTCATCTTTTAATAAGTTAGGCCAAACATATCATCATATGATATGGAATACGTACTATAAGGGACAAATTAAAACATTTGATTATGAATTTTTTATAATACTACTATTTTTATGGTCTTTATTATAGATAAGAGAAATTAAAGATCAAAAGGCACATAATGCATAAAATGGAGAGTTACTTTTCAATAAGAATTGATTCAATTTTTTAATGTTGATAGAATGGTCTTTATTGTTAGGAGAAACACAAAGTTAAAACCGCAAAGATCAAATGGTAGCCCTCACCGTGTAGAAAAATTAAAAATTCAATTGTGACTACTTAAGAATAATTAACAACAAAGGATAGAGAAATTATTAAAAATTAATGACCATATAAACCAGTTCCTGTGAGGAACCAAAATTTGACCAAATATTAATTTAAAATACCAAATCAATTGACGACATACCGTATCTGCACAAATCCCATTGTTGATTGGGAAATTTTGTCCGACTGTTCAGCTCACCTAACGAAAGACGATTGCATTTGATGGCCAGCAAAGAGTCTCATGCTGAAACACGCTCAGGGACGAGAGAGGGAATAGGATAAAACAGATGGAGCAAGAATGAACGAAAAAGGGGAGAAACACACTCAGGAAAGAGAAGATATTCAATTCCGCGCACACCTAAACTAATTTCTTTTTCTTTTTCTTTTTTTAATTTGTCACATAATCATTTGATTTTTGAGTAAAGGTTTATTTGTGATGGATATCCGTAATAAATTTTCTTTTAATTTGTTTATAGTTTTTTTTGTAACAATATTCATTTTTTTATTATCTTTTTTTGTCTTTGTGATTACTATTATCTTTTTTCTCGATTGTTATCCGAATATTGTTTGCATCACTTTTTCGGCTTATTGTTATTAAGACAATTATCTTTCGAAAATCACGTCTTTACGTAAAATACTTTTTTTTTTAATTCAGAAAAATTATTTCATAAATATATTATTTATGATAAATTTTTATTAAAATATCAAAACTAAGTTGAAAAAAATTATAAATACCAAACAATTTCAACTTTGACTTTTTTATTTTCAACTTTATTCTTAAAGTAACTCATAAGTCTTAAAAATGTAGAATTAAACACAACTTTAAACTATACTTCAAAATTTAACAAAAAAAAAAAAAATTATTTATCAATGTACATATTTAATTTTTAAAAATTGAATATCATATTATTTTATTCGATAAAGAAATTATAAAATAAAAAATTTAATCAAGTGCACGAGTTTAATACCTAGTCTATCAATTTTTAGAAAAGCATTAAAAAATATTCAAATTTTGTGCAATTTTTTTTTTATAAGAAAATTTTGTGCAATTTTCCAGAGAGACAATGCAAACAAAAAATAAATAAAAAACCAGATTCAGCAAAAAAAAAGAAAAGAAACACCCACGCGAGAACAAATTCCTCCCCTTCACTGCGGCCTTCACTCTTGAACGTTGAACCACCATCCTCCATTGCCGTTGCCGTTTGTCCACCTTACCATACATACGCCGTTCTTCCACTTCTTCCTCCTTCTCCTTCGTCAGATTCAGAAGTGAGAATCAATCCTCTCCCTTTTTTTCTTTGTTATTTTCAATTGTGAATTTGTGATTGTTAATTCTTCTCTTTAATCACAGCTGTTGGTTTTTTTTATATTAACACGTGTCTTGCATCCATGAAGGAAACTGGAAAACTAGAGGTTACTAGCACTGGAGCAGATCTGTACTCAGTGTTTTTTATTCATTCACAGCAAAGAATCGTAGTTGGTAGCAAGCAGCAAAACTATTACCACTCTCTTCTTCTGTGCATTGTCCACGTGCAACGCGTGTCTATTATATATATAGCTGTATTTTCCTGAATCAAACCAAATTCAGAATCCGAATGCTACATACATATACTGAACAACGATTCATCGCTTCAGATTTCATAACAATAACCGTTTAACTAAGTTTGGATCACAGTATCAATGGCAGTGTAAGTTCATTCATCAATCACTAACTTGTTCTTATGAATTTTAATTTTAATTTTGTATGTAATGAAATTGGAATGAACTAAACTGCCCTAAACTGATATTGACAGGGTTGCTTCTGCTCCTGGAAAGGTTTTAATGACTGGTGGTTACCTTGTTTTGGAGAGACCCAATGCAGGCCTTGTTCTTAGTACAAATGCTCGTTTTTATGCTATTGTTAAACCTGTCTACCCTGAAACTAAACCTGATAGTTGGGCATGGGTCTGTTCTTTATTCTTTTACTCGTCGTGCAATTTAATTTTGATACACTGTCAACAAATTACAACCAATCATATGTGTTACGTCAGGAGTAGTGGTTATGGTTAAAGTTAAGTGTTTTTAATGATTTGACTATTATGATTGGTTTGATAGTGTAAAATTTTTACACTGGCGGTGTATATGAATTAAATCTTATCTTATGTTATATGTGATGTGATTGGCTTGCTTTTTCTTTAGGCTTGGACAGATGTTAGATTAACCTCTCCTCAGCTCTCTAGAGAAGCCTTGTATAAATTAGCACTCAAAAATCTTACCATCCAAACTGTTTCCTCAAGGCAGGTTACTCATTTTTGTCAAATCAATTCTTTAACAATTATATTTGGATGTTGAAATTTTCGCCTCGTTTAAATTAGCAAGTCATGTAGAAAAGTGTGTTAATTAATAATTGGCATCCTCAAATTGCGCACTTTCTAGTTTCTCACTGCTAGTAGTTATATTGTTTGGATTTGACTTATTTGAGTTTATCTGATGCAATAAGTACTTGTCAGATTGTTTGGGAGAACTTATAGAAACAACTTATGACATGTTCGTAAGCTGTTTTCAGTATAGTTTATGAAAATAGCTCAGTTGATATGAACTTTATTTTATCTTTTGTTATATAATAGAATAACTTATATGTAAACACTTATATGATGAACACTTATGCTATTAACACTTAACTAAGATGTTTAACCAAACAGAGCCATAGTTAGACGAGGCTTACAAGAATTGGTTTGTGATTTCAGTGAAACAAGGAATCCTTTTGTGGAATATGCAGTGCAATACTCTGTGGCTGCTGCTTATGCAACATTTGACCAGAATAAAAAGGATGCATTACACAAACTACTTTTACAAGGTATTATTGTCTTCTTTTTTTCCTCAGCCCTTTTAATCAATGAACATGCAACAACGGCTTCCCACATTTTCTAAATGGATTGGTCGTGCGCAGGTCTTGACATTACAATTTTGGGTTCCAATAATTTTTATTCTTATAGGAATGAGGTAATTTTCTCTTGTTTGTATACTTTCTGCACACCATTTTTCTCATCCTTTCTCCATTAATAAATAGCCTGGAAATTTCATATTATAGTATTTAAAAACATAGACCATGAAATAAATACTTCTGCAGATTGAGAAGCGCGGTCTCCCTTTGACACCAGAATCATTGGCCACCCTTCCACCTTTTGCCTCCATTTCCTTCAATACTGATGATGCTAATGAAGGAAATTGTAAGCCTGAAGTCGCTAAAACTGGTTTGGGTTCATCTGCAGCAATGACAACAGCTGTAGTTGCTTCTTTACTTCATTACCTTGGCGTCGTAAAGATTTCATCTTCAAAAGATCACCAGAACAGGAAGGATATTGCAGATCTTGATATGGTTCATAAAATAGCTCAAACTGCACATTGTATTGCACAAGGGAAAGTGGGCAGTGGATTTGATGTAAGTTCGGCTGTGTATGGCAGTCAACGCTATGTGCGGTTTTCGCCTGAAGTGATTTCTTCCACTCAGGTATTTACCCTCCGACTCCCTCTTCTTATATGTATCATGTATTGAGCAACAATACTGCAATTCTCATTATTCTAGTTCATCATATGAACACACACACAGAGAGACAATAGAGTCTGTAAATTCAATAGAACTGGCACAATGCACCCTGGTTTATTTGACCCATAGTTGACTTCTATCTCAAAATTATTGACAACTATTACCAGTGAGTTCTTGAAATTCCCTAGAAAAATACGTGCAATAACAAATATGTTATGTAGTCACCATTGTGCATTGCATTGCATTCAATATTTACAAACTTATAACTTTGGTGCCATGTTCCTCGGATATGGTTTTTTTCTTGAAGTGAAAAAAATAAAATTTACGTCTTACATTGATTGACCATGCAATTCTTTGAAATTATTAGAAATGATCCAGAAATATCAATGAATTCATTGATTTTGTAGGTTGCAGCCACAGCAGTGCACTTGCCAGAAGTAATCACCGACATTCTAAAAGGAAATTGGGACCATGACAGGACCGAGTTCTCTTTACCACCTTTGATGACTCTTGTAAGCAACTTAACCTCTGCATATGTTAGTATTATTATATGTTAACATGTCTGGTATTTATTGCTAGAACGCTTACTCCTCCCTGTTCTACCGCCCTTCTCCTCCACTATTTATCCTTTTTGATTGAAGGGGTGAGGGTTGTAGGGTGTACCTAACTCTATATTTGTACTTGATTTGTATTTAATTTCCTGATACCTAATTAAATGGTTACAAAAAATGGTCTTACGTATTAGCCTTCCTCTAGTTTTCTCAAAAAATTGAGTTTTTCGTTGCACAAACATCTTTTTTATTTCTCTTGGCAATCCAGTTTGAAGTTATACCAGTAGCCTTCTCCTTCACAAACCGCTCTAAGTTTTTGCATTTCTTTTATTTAACACACTATCATTTAGATTCGGACTTTTCATTTGAATATATGGGAATCCAATGCATTTTAGTACTTAGCCTTATGTGATATTTATTAAAGATTTGGATGGAGTATCTAGCTAGTACTTTCTTGTGGCAATTATGTGAAGGAAACAACTGATAACGCTGATTGAAGAGGTTTTAGTCCTTAAGAATCAACACAGATGTCTTGATTTGGAGTTTTTTTAATGACCGTGAGACTTGGAGGCTAGCAGTAGTCAAAGGCTTATATATTATTACTACATATTTTTTGTGCTGTTTTATATTTATTAATATTATGCTTTCCAATAAATATTTGCTGTGATTTATAGCAGCATCTCTAAACCTTGAAATGATAATGACCTGCAAGACAATAGGATTCAAGTAAGGTGGATGAAATGGATAATTACTTCTAGTTTAATTTGTGATAGAAAAGTATCATTCAAGTTTAAAGGAAAATTATGTAGAGTCTTGCTTTTGGTCTTGTATGGAAAAAACCCATGGAAGTATTAATAATACTGGTAGACGGTAGACCAAATAGAGGAGAGTCCAATAAGTAAAGGTAGTTGGAGACCAAGGAAAACTAGTTGTCAAACCATAAAGGTTTTGAATTTGAATGGTTGTTGTCATTATGCATAATTTATGATAGGATATAATACTGTCATTTGATCTATGTAGCTGATGCCACCTACTTGAACAATGCTTTGGTTGTTATTATTGTTTATTTTTTTTTTTGACAAAGCTTTGGTTATTATTGTTGTTGACAAGATATGGGAGCTTATGACTTCTTTTGCAATAATAATCTACTAAGTGAGTAGTACATGAATCTCACTTATGTAGTGTTCAACTTGATATATCTAAGAAGTTGAACCATACGTTACAATAGAAATTCTCTATGTGCACATGTATGTATATACTGACAACAGTTAGTACTTACTACTTTGCCTCTAAAAGTCCAATGTTTTTAATTGATAAGATATGGATAAGGTTTTTTTTTTTTTTTTCCTTTTATCTTTAGTTGATAATTTTACTATCTTCTCGTATTAAAGGAAAATGTGGCATCTTTCTTGCTTCTTATCATCTTCTCGTTCTGCGACTGACTTATGATACCATGATTGGACAACTATCTTATGGCAATTAATCATCTCTCTCTCTCTCTCTCTCTTCCCCTTAATTTCTTTTTTCTAAGCATTATTTTGATTCTATGGTCTGTAGCACTTGAACTCTCTTGATACCCACACTAACATGTTTATCCTTTTAGGTACTAGGAGAACCTGGAACTGGTGGATCATCCACACCATCAATGGTTGGTGCTGTCAAAAAATGGCAAAAGTCTGACACTCAGAAAGCTCTGGAAACATGGAGAAGATTGTCAGAGGCAAATTCAGCATTGGAAACACAACTGAATTTGTTAAGAAAATTAGCGAAAGAACAATGGGATGCATATAAATCTGTGATTGACAGCTGCAGCATCCTCAGATCAGACAAGGTATTTTGTTGAGATCATTTGAGGTTGTTTATTCAATAGAAGTAATTTGAAAATAAGAGAATTTATTCTTATGCAACTAAAGTATTGGTTGACAGTTCTCACCATTAGACTCAAACAACTTGAAAGTGTCCCAATTTTTTTTTCTTTTCTTTTGCATTGAGGATTAGACCTCCACACTTTGTTCTTTCTATTGGTTTTTCATGAAATATGATATCTTTAATGATTAAACTCATACGTCTCTACCCTATTAATTTTGACGGGACCTTGGTTTTTCACAAAGTTTAGTAGCCATTTGGACCTTGGTTTTCACTTTCAGATTATGAACTTCATAAGTAGATGTGTGATATGATTTTCTTGAGGCTGCTCTTGGATGCCATGAATTTTTAGTAATCTTTCATATATTCCGTTGTTTCTTCTTGTTTTTCGTCCTTCATGTTGATGTTTGAAATGCAAATTACATAATCAGTGGATAGAACAAGCTTCTGAACCTAACAAGGAAGCAATTATTAAAGCACTACTAGGCTCTAAAGAGGCCATGGTGGGGATCAGATATCATATGCGCCTAATGGGCGAGGCTGCAGGTGTTCCGGTAAGTTAGTTTAGTTGATCACTTATTTATATGGTTCTCTGTTTGTATGATATCGACTTTCTTTATAAAAATGTGTATGTCGAGGTGGAATATATGTTGCCCTGAATTTGTATTTTCGTTGAAATTTGGTGATATTCATTAACAGTTCGTGAGGTTCCGTATCTTATCTTTCTATGGAATAAGAATGATTTCTAAGCTAAGGTTGGAAATTCTTCCAATCCATAGTGGTTTCAGTATAATGAACTCAATAAAAACTTGCCATAATACACAAATAGATAACTGAAAAAGAAAAAAAAAAGTTACTGATCAAGATTTCTGACATCATAAAATGCACCCGATTCTTCATGTTAGCTTAGAAAGTACAATTTCCTACCTATGAACCTGCTGTATGGATGGTTTCTTTTTGGATCTATAATCAGATCATTTGATAAAGCAACCATAAAAGAAAAAGAACTCTGGTTCAGTTGAAAAAAGAGTTGCTTTGTTTTTACTTGTTAATTATGAATTCCCTGATCCATTCAGTAGACCGTATTTACTGTTCAGATATCATCTGCAATGTGTTTATGGAGCATATTAGCATAAATTTTAAACTTACATGGTGTTCAGCTTTTATAATCTTTATTGATTATTGAAGTGGAGACAGAGTTATGGTGTTAGAAACTCATATGCTTTCCTGATTGATTAATTGATCATTTCATTAGTTGACGAGTTCAACAATCTCATCGTAAGTTACAATGTATACAGATTGAACCAGAATCACAAACACAACTTCTAGATGCTACAATGAACTTGGAAGGAGTATTGTTAGCTGGAGTTCCAGGAGCAGGAGGATTCGATGCAGTCTTTGCAGTTACTTTGGGAGATTCAAACAACAACCTGACAAAAACATGGAGTTCACTTAATGTTCTTGCCATGTTGGTTAAAGAAGATCCTTGTGGAGTTTCATTAGAAAGCGCTGATCCACGAACAAACGAAATCACATCAGCTGTGTCTGCTATTCATATAGATTAAGTTTATTTCGATCGATAAAATAAGTCACCACAAGAAATATTCTGTGGAATGTGGCTTTTAGACTAGGCATTAGTTTCTTTCCTATTTTAGTGGGAAAAAAATGAATGGATGATTGAAAATAATCCTGCATTGGTTTTTTGTGTGTCCCTCCAATAGTGCTTGGGTTTCTAAATGAGCAGGAAATTCTTTGAATAATAACTTCAAGTGTATCATCAAAATTTCAAATGTGTTGTCCAAGATATTCCTTACCTTTCTGGATCTATCCACTTTTCTGTGTCTGGTTGAGAAAAATCATTAAATGTTATAATAATCATAAATAATGTGAAAGACAGATGTTACTATTAATGTTGAAATATCTATCCAAAATTTCAACTTAAAATAGTAATGTTGATTATCAACCTAAATGTCAACTTACAATAGTGAATGTAAATTATCTTATTCATAACTTTAGTAGTATAAATATTTACCACTCTTTACTTCATGCAAAACACACTTTGGATGTGATAAAAATTTGATCCAAACTTCTTCGTTCTCTTTATTTTCACAACTAGTATAATATATACTAATAGTATTATAACTATATTAGTAATTTATATTATTCTATTAGTCACTAAACAAATATTCAAATTTTCGATTTTCACAATACATTATCAGCACGATCGTTTCTATCGGAAGTGTTCACTACTACTAGGTATATCATCTATACTTATCACTTCAATATTATTATTACTATTATTTGTCCCGGTTATAGAAAATTGGCAAACCGTCAAGTGATTTATAACTAGAGTGGCTATTATTGTTATCACTACTTTATCCACTTATTATAGAAAACTGACAACCTATCAAGTTCTTTATAATAAATGTAATTAACATTGTTATATAAATTTCGATTAGTAATACTAACTTTTATATTTAATGGAGGTGTCCAAAACCCCATCCATACTACTAACTTTCATATTTAATGAAGGATTAAAATCTTTATCTATATGGCCGACTTTTATACTTAATGGAGGTGTTCAAAACCCCATCTATACTACTTTCATACTTAATGGAGGATTAAAACCCACATTTGTATTGCTTCAAAAAAAAATCAACATTTGTATGACTAACTTTTATACTTATGGAGGTATGTAAAACTCCATCTATAATACTAACTTTCATACTTAATGGAGGATTAAAATCCCCATTTGTATGACTAACTTTTATACTTAATGGAGGTATGCAAAGCCTCATCTATAATACTAACTTTCATACTTAATGGAGGACTAAAATCCCTATCTATAATATATCTAACTTCAATTCTTAATGGAAGATTAAAATTCCTCTCAATAATATTATTTTCACGGAAGATTTATAATTAAATTATAACATTTGACATTATTTAAATTATTAATGTGTTATTCTCTACCGTTTGTGCGTCCTAAGAGACAGATGATTTTGAACACACTTAAAATATTTTACATAACTCCCAACAGTAATGAACAGTAAAAATTAACATTATCCCCTTATCTTTTAACGGCCACATAACGACCATGAACAATAAAAATTTACATTTTTCCACTATCTCCCAACGGCCACAAACCCAACGGTAACGTAATGGACACTTCATAAAATTCATCCTATAAATACTTTACATTCATTCATAATTTTTCATACAATTCTCAAACACTTATACACACTTTCAAAATGATTAAATTCTTCTTATACTTTCCGCTCTACTTGTCATCGCTGTGTTTTTCCTCAGCATCATCAAATATGAAAAATTAGGAGCACCTTATATAGAAGTCATAATATTTGTTGTTTTACCATTACTAGTATTAGCTTGGTTTATGAGCTAACTTTGATAGAAAATTAGATTAAACATGATCATTGTTTTTGTAATCTATTGAATAAAATTGTATTCTTTTGTTTTTCTGTTTGTCATAGTTTATTCATTAAATGTTGATTATGTTCTTTCGTGATATAGGGTGCGTTTGTTTTAGATTTAAAAAAATAGATTTTTTCTTTGTATTTTTGAAAATGGATTTTGTAAAACCGTTTTTCAAAATATTATAAGTTTTTTTATATTCATTTTTTCTAAATTGAAACACTAATTTTGACATCGTATAACATAAACATACATTATTTAAGAACAAAACATAGTCAAAATCACAATTTTTTGAAAAAGTTGTATTTCAAAAATGATTTTTATAAAAATCTATTTGAAATAGCTTCAAATTAAATGATTTTTTTCGAAATTTTGATATCTAAATTTTTTTTCAATAAAATGATGAAATGCCTAAAATCACATTTTAAGAATAACTATTCAAACCAAATTTTCATTTGAAGCTCTTATAAAAAGTTTTTTTGTAAAATTTTTTTACACAAAATTATGTAACACTACAAAATCTATTTTCAAAAAAAATCCAAAACAAACGCACCCATAATTTCATTGTTGTTTTATTTAATTAGAACCGTAACACAATTATTTTGGTTTCACATACAAGACTATCAAAACCATTAAATCATACTTATGGTTTTAGTTATAATCTTTATGCATCACGCATAAGGTTTGCTTATGCACAATAACCAGACCCCTACTAAAGCTATGAATAAAATAATTTACATTCACTATTATAAGTTGACATTTAGGTTGATAATCAACATTACTATTTTAAGTTGAAATTTTAGATAGATATTTTAACATTAATAGTAACACGTGTCTTTCACATTATCTATGATTATTATAACAGATCCAAACTATATTAGTAATTCATATCATTCTATTAATCACTAAACAAATATTCAAACTTCCAATTTTCACAACATTAACAATTTTTTTTTTTTTCAACTTTATTTTCTACTCTCTTTCCCCGTTTTTTGACATTCTCTGTTTAGGTTGCGTTTATTAAATGTGATTGAGTGACATGACACTAATCAAAACTTTATATTTTATTCTTTACCCAATTTCAGTGATTTTGATGACAATTTTGTGGTAAAATAGATTCAATTTATATATTTTGAATATTTTTCTACTATTTTAGTTTGTGAAATCTCTTTCATTTTGAAAAACAGTTTGGTTCGAGTGATACAAAAATAGTTTGGTTCGGTTCAAGCAAAACCAATGAAATAAAAAACAGTTCGGTTCAGTTTTATGTATAGAACCAGATCAACAGTTTAATGAACCCGTTTGGTTTGGTTCAGGTTGAACAATTACCTGTTCAGTTTATCGGTTCAATTCGCATAAAATTTGTCTAACCCTACTCAATGCTATATAACAAACAATGACACAAAAAAAACAAACAATGACACAAACATTTCTTTGTCATGTAAAAGGGATTGAAGTACCTCTTGTACTTTTTCTTTATAGTTTTAATATATTTTCTTGTTCCAAAAAAGAAAGTGCAGCTCTTTGCATGAAAGAGAGAAGATCACAATAGTTAATATTTATAGAATGACAATTTTTTTGCTTGACAATTCAGAAGATACAGAGAAATAACCAATAATCATCGTGTGATCGCACTATACAATTTAACATATAATGATGCTCATAGATATGCACACCCTAAACACCATGTAGGAACTCTTCAGAGAGGAAGAAGGCCAACATTCCAAAGACGAAACTGGCCATCCAAGTTCTAGTTCTAATGGTTTGAAACTCATCAAAAGAGAATCAACAATAAGAAAAAAATCCTCACCAGAAACACATTGTGATACTAAATTTCCATGATAATGAGTATGTAGTTATTTCTTTTCTCCCATACTTCAACTACCGTTTCATTTTCATTTGTTGATTCAGGAAGACGATAGTTGGTGTTTCTCCAAGTCCTCATTCCAGTCCTTGACAAGGAGCTAGGAGCGAGACTCCGTGGGAAATGGCCATAAGTTACTCCAAAGTGTTTATATATTCAGATTAAGATATTCATTGCCAACCCGAAAACTGCTACACTCTGCCAGAGTTTTTGCATTTAGCTCCCTGCCATATTTGCAGACATAATTCAGACCCACAAGAAGCTCGGTGATTATTTCTTCTGTCTTTTCTTGATTTGCAAAGTAAAGGGTTTGTACCAGTAGCACATTTGTTCGTGAAACAAAGCTCTGCTGCTCAAAACTCCTCTCAGTTTGCCATCTTATCATGTTATGAGCAAGTGGTGCCAACCATTCCAATATGCTTGACATTGCTTCGTTCCATTCCCCTGCTAGACTTGGGTCATAGACTGATGACGACGCCATGGTCTTAGTATATGGCTTTAATTTGGCCTTGAGGGCAATTCTCACACGTCTTGGTAACATGTTGTACAGGTCATCCCTTGCATCAAGACCAATCAAGTGTGGAGAAGCCGCTAGCTTCTCAATCACAATGATAACATTTGCATAGTGCAGGGATAAAGCAGCAGCACCAAGGGTTTCAGGTGGAGGATTTAATAGCTTGCACAGAGATTTGAAGACCGATTGAGTATGATGAACTACTTTGCCAAGACCAAGAAGGTTTGAATTAGCTTCTCTGGGATTTTGAATTCCATAATGAACGCCACTTGCAGTTGAATGACAGTCAATGACAGAGGAACTGTCCCAAGCCATACAACCTTTGAAAGGTCCTACTTGAGTCATTCGATTATGTCTTGTGTGAGTTTCCTTCCCAGTTATGGCGGCAGAGTGTTTATAAAAGTTCAAAATCTTGCTCAATTTTTTTGTTCTAGCAAGTGGGACCGATTGATTCACGTTCCTTCCAAGGGGACCTGAGTAAAAATTGACATTTGTATGCTTTCCTAAAATTGGACCTGACTTTGTAGATGAATCACCAAGGGTAGCAGAATGAGAAACACTGGTTTTATTTGTTCTAGCCATTGGACCTGAATGAGAAATGCTGGTTTTATTTGTTCTAGCCATTGGACCTGAATGAGAAATGCTGGTTTTATGTGTTCTAACAATTGGACCAGATCTAGCAGTAATAGTGTTAAGGGGTCCCGAAGAAAATCTGGCAATATTATTCTGTGATGGTTGATGGAATGAAGATTGAAATAATGCAGAAACTGATTGACTTCTAGAAATGAAATTGTTATCCAAGACACTTGAGTTATTGGCTCCACCATCATCTACCATCTCTTGAATTCCAAATACATGGTTGATCTTAGAGAATATTGTAAATAAAGATCTTGCCAAAAGATATATTGTGTAATCATATGTCTTGTTCCACAGAGACGCATCCCGCAAGCTCTTCACCTCGTGCCTCTTCCATGCAACTTTCTTCTGATACTCACTAAGACTCACACCATCTGTCTCACCATTAGGCTTCACTCTTGCAAGAGCCTGTTCCAAATCAGTAAGCACCTCCATCTCTTGATACAAACTTGCATTAGTTGATATAAACTTTTCAAACTTTTTAATCTTTTTTTCCATCTTTTTGAAAGTGAATTCCCACCCATATGGATCCGCACCCGTAGTGATAAACCCATAAAAGGTGCTCTCAAAACCTTTCAAAACAGGATCATTGCATTTCTTTGCAAGCCTAGCCACAGACTCGGCCACATGTGCCATATTTTCAACTATCTCCATACAGATCAATCGTTCAATGAAATTATCATCGTCTGAAACAAGCTTTCTTATGCCAATTGAATTTGCGATCTCCTCTCTTAACCTAGCAATATGTTTATCACTCAATGATTGCCATAAATTAACCAGCTTGGACATCAAGCTTGCTATTTCAAATGCTAATACCCCAATCACCTCCTTCTCAGAATTAGCATCATGCTTCCGAGGAGTCCTCCACAGACTACGAAACCATGATTCCGTAACCATTGCTTATCTAGGAACAGCAAAAAACTATGTTCTTTAAGGCGAATTCTTCATAGCTCTGTAAATAAAACACAAAATAGGATTGTTAGATTTCAGATGGCGTTCAACCAAATGTCTTACGATGTTCAATGTGATATATCTCATAATAATATTAAAGAAGGTATTACAAATACAAACTACTGGTATGAAAAACCACGTGATTGGACTCAAGTGGTTAATGGACTCTAGTTAGTCAAACTCTGGATTACCATGACTCATTTCCCATAAAAACCAGGGTGTTAAAAAAACGAACTACTTGCATGAAAGGAGACGAAATGTGTTTAAGACCTTCCTGTACACGTCCTCGAGGGCTGCTTTCATGGCAATTATCACCGGACTGGTGGAATGAAACCATATCGAATAGGGAACTCGTTCCCGTATCGCTACCGCGTCGACTGCGAGAAGGAAGCCTGATGAAGATGATTTGACTCGCGATTGGGAAAACCGGATCTAGTAGGGAAGACAGACCCCGTCTACTCTTTCGATGAAGGGTGCACTACAAGACCATACTAAAAAGAGAAAATGGGGGGGGTTGTTGATATTGAGTCGTCAATATACTTGTCAGTCAGAAAACAATCTGACAACTTCTGCACTATCTTTTTTTCTTTTACCATTTTATCCTACACCAAAAGAAGTGGAGTTGAGCTTACATTGATTCACTTTGGCATTGCACATTCTGGTTAAGTCTTATTTTAATAGTTTTAGTTCAAAAGTAGATTATGTTATCTTCTTTCAAGTACAGACATAAATTTTGGAAATCAAAAGTATTTGTTTCCTTTTCTACAGTACAAATTTATTACACATAATAAGCATTTTGAAAGAATCGAAAGATGAGCCTTAGGTACACTAGTATCACATATCTTACAGATTAATTAATATGCCCAAATTTAGGATTATTCTGATAATTATAGCAAAATCAAAATACTAAAATTTGAAATGAAAATATTATGGGGATTGATCAATAGTGATATGATAACATATCAATAAAAAATATTAGGGATTAAATTAAATGGACATACAATGCTCGAATATTCTCAATTTTAACTTCAAAATTTTAGATTAAAAGAATTCTTAGACCAAAAAAGAAGGCTTAATTTTATTTAAAAAAAAAATAAATTATTATTTATGTTTTACCTTGCATCAATCATCAACAAAAAATCACTAAAAACTCCATGACCAAAAAAAAAATCACTAAAAACTCTGGTGGCTCCAAAAAAAATTACATAAATTCTTGTACAAGCAAAAAGTAATGCTGACATTTCTCATTGTTACTCTTTTTGCTTTGTCCTTGAGCTTTCTATTTTTCTGATGGATAAATTTGCTTAATTAAGAAGCAACAAAGGAATACAAATTTTATCCACAAAATATTAATGAAGAATATATACTTAAAAAGGAAAGCTACATATCAAAATCCTAAATATTAAAGCCCATTCTACATTTTTCTGAATAAATAGTCTAATACAAATTTAAACTAAAATCACAACTAGAAATTAAAAAAAATTAAAAATTTACATGAATCTTAAAACCCCAGAGCTAAACCCAAATCTTAAAAACAAACCCAGATTCCAAAATTTTATAAAAAACAAAAACTTAGAAACTTTTTGCATTTGAACAACTTTACAAGACATTATGGTTATATGGGTCAAAAAGTTTGGCAGAAAAAAACTCAAATCTGAAGAGCATAAAGTGATTATAAGAAGGAAAAGGCAAAAAGAGTGTGATAAAGCAGAAAACTCACCGATCAGAGAAAAAGAAGAAGTGGCAGCATAATGGAAGATGAAGGAAATGAGATGGGAAGGTGCAAGCAGTGTTGGAGCACATGGAAATTGGAATGGAATGAATGCAAACAAAGTTGAGAAATTGTGAAGCAGAGAGAGAGAAAACGAGTGAAAACCAAATTATATTTTATTTTCAAATTAATAATACTCAACAATATTCCACAGCTCATTTTTTATTTTGTTTTCAAGATTGGAATATTTTAAGATATAGTTAGCATTTTTTTTTAGTATTCTTTATTTTGTAGTATTTTATAGTTCTTAGAATTTTACTAGTATTAATGTTTTATTACGAAGAGATAGTTGATAAACTAGTTTATAATGAATAAGTTGATTGAATTTTTAATATTAACAAAATTAATGATTTAATATATGTATATATATGCTTAATTAATATTTTTTTCAAATAAGATGACATAAATAAAATTAAGAGATGAGGTGATAAACTAAAAATTATTTTTTGGTAAAAGATAAACAAAAAAAATTATAAACTAATTGAATTAATTTATTAAAATAAAATATAAATTAGTAACAATAATTTGTTTTAAGAGTAGCAATAAGTTATAAGCTAGTAAAAAATATATTATCTACTTAATATTTGTTTACCATATAAGCTTATAAATTCTTTGTCTATTCTCAACATAAGACAACTAAAGTACAAGTTATCTAAGATATTAAATTTTTGTCTACTAAACATCTTATAAAATTAACAATTTGTTGTTCTATCTTGAATTGTGTTGTAAGCCTTACAACAAAAAAAAAGAATTGTGTTGTTTAGTAAATGTTTTTTATAGATCAAACATAATGATAGTACAGTAATAGTGAAAGATTTTGTTCAATTCGTATTTAATGCCATATTTAAGAGAGGGAGACGATGCACATGACAAAGTTTGAAGGAATATTTCAAAGCCCTTTCAAAAAAAATAATCATATCAAAAAAAGGAAGGATTAATTTTATGAGAGATTTACTTCTATCATCCTATCAATTTCTTGCTTCAAAAAAAAAAAATCCTATCAATTTCTCGCTCACCTTACGTTTTTTTCGTTTTATCTATTCGCTACTTAAGTAGCGGACGTTATAAAAATAATAATTTTTAAAAAAATGACGTCTTCTGATAGTGTGTTTTTGAGGTGTAGCAAGCGGATAGCGATATTTTAGTAAAATCATAGAACGCGCGAGAAAATAGGCAGGTGGCAAAAGTAAATCCAAATTTTACAATTGAGGTTCGCATTAGAAGTAGATAGTCTCGTCATAATCATTAAATAAAACAGGTGCAGAGTTGTGTCTTTTACTTTTATACCCCTCCTTCATTTGCTCCATTGTTTTTTTGAACAAGCCAAAATGAGATATATATAAATAACACAAAAGGAACATTCTCCCTAGCACAAGGTGTGCAGAGGAGGCTACCAGAGTTTACATAGAGTCACAAGAAAAGATAAACACAAATATCATACAAAGCCCAAACACGCCCTAGGACTAGACCACCAGCTATAACAGTTAGATGCCAAGGTAATATTCGTCGCCTTCAGCCACCTAAAAGAGAAAAGCTTGACCTTGTCCAAAAGCTGAGGAAGGGTGCTCTCAGTACCACGGAACAACCTGTGATTCCTCTCCGTCCACACCACTCAGACGCACGCTAGCCAAATGAGCTGCAGAAAAGAGCGTCGCGCCCGGGATCCGCCTGCTGATAGAGTGAAATGAACAAAGTGATCACGGAGGCAAGTATACTCCACCATCGGAATGTCGATCCACGCCTGGACTAATGCCCAGATAGGGCCAAACGTACTGCACGTGAGGAATAAGTGGTGAGCCCATTTGCTCCATTGTTAGGGAGCGTCGTCAATCAAAGTCGTTAGACTTCAACTCAAGACCCGGAACTTCTAAGCAAAATGTTTTAAGATTGTTAGGTAGTACTTTAAAAAAATTGCTACGTAATAGCCTTTTTCACTCCTTAATTGTGACTACTTTTCTCTTCTTAATTTATTTTAAAAAGATTATTTATGATCAATTTTAATCCAGAATCATCATCCAAATTATTTTTTTCTTTCTAGTATAACTAAATAATTGTGATTTTTATATATTTATAGACTCCATTTAGATTGATGGAATGTAATGGAATGGAGCAGAGTGGAATGAGATGGAGCGGAATGAAATAAATATTCCGTTTCATTGTTTGGATATTTTTAAAATGAGAGAAATAAAATTGATGGTAAGTGGTAGTATTATATTAAATTTATTCTATCTTATTCCATTCCGCTCTGCTCCATTCCATTATTATTTTTCAAATCCAAGCAATAGAACATTATTATATTCCGTCAATCCAAACGGAGCTTAGGGTCCGTTTGATCTGCAAAATGTAAGTACTAGACAGAATAGTATGACAGAACAAGACAAGACAAAAGTTTAAGGTATTGAATAAATTTTGTGTTCTAGGATGTTTGGTGAATAAAACGTTATTTTGGTATTTTAGACAACTTGTGCAGAGGACAAAAAGTTGTCCCTTGGTTTAGTTGGGGACAAAAATTTTAGTTTTTGTCATGTCCCGTGGCCCTCTATTTGTCCAGTAATAGGAACAATTTAAAATCAAACACAGTACAACTGAAGTTGTCATGTTCAGTTCTTTATTTTTTAGCAAATTAAACGTACTCCTAGTGCGGTGTAATTTTTTCGTCTTGGTGCGGTGTTTATTTATTTCAAGTTTGAAGCATTAGTTTTGATCTATTATAGATTCAATCAATAATTTTGAGAAATATTTCGGTCAAAGATAATGTGGAGGATTATAAGAGGTTTTGATACTAGATTTTTATTTTTTCCAACAATTTAAAAACAAAAGTGAGTTATATTCATGTGTAAGGGACTTCAACCCTTTATGCAAGTCTTTGCGAGTATGATATGTTTTTCTTGTGTAGTTACTATGACAAAAATTTATAGTTGTCGTGTGAGTTTAACTCAGTTGGCAGAACATTGTATTATATATATGGGGTCGGAGTTCGAACTCCGGTCATCCCACTTATTCATTAGGGTGAAATTTCTAAGACCATTTACAATGGTGTTGAATTGGGGTGATGAAATGGGTGTTGAAGGTAGAAAACCATTGGAGAGAATGTGTTGAAATTGTGTGTTGAATGATGTGGAAGAGAGAGATGTTGAAGATATTCAATCTGCCACGGAGGGACACTTGGCGCGATTTCATTCGGTCTCCTTGGCGCGTGCCCCACACGCGGAAATAAGGCGCGTCCAAAGCAGAAAATACGGAGAGAGAAAGTGTAGTGGATTAAGCTGTTGACACATGGCATGCTGTGATTCGCTGTCTGAATTTTTATCACATTAATACTTTAAACTCAATTATTTCATTGCAAATTAATTTTTTATTTTTTTACCAAAATTCATGATATTTTTTTTGTCTACAAATAGAGACTTGATTTATTTGATTTGGACACAGAAAAAAAATTAAATTTTTCACTATCTTAATCTTATTCTTATCTTTATATTAGTGTTTATTTTGAAGTTTTAGTATTTTTTTTTAGTGAAATGCATCCCAATAATTATTTCAACACCCAAAATTCTTCTAATTATCAAAATTCAAATCAATTGTATCGTACTAATTACGTTACTTGTGTGTTGTATTTTAAACTAAGTTAAGATGATTTGTATCGTATAAATTATTTGTATCGTTTTAACTACTTGTGTGTCGTATTTTAATTTCAAGTTAAGATGATTGTATCGTATCAATTATTTAAATAAATTTTGTTTTTATTATAATTGCAATCGGGAGTATAATTTAATTTTTATCGATAATTTTTATTATAATTTTAATCGATGATTTGTATCGTATAATTTAAATTTTAATCGATAAATGTATTTTTTTGTAATCATAAAAATTTAAATTTAAATAAGAATATGAAATAAAAAAATGGTGGGGTAAAGTGTAAGTGTTGAATGAAAAAACCATTGGAGATGGTAGAGTGTTGAATGAGTAGGTGGAAGAAAGAGAAGATGATGTGGAGTGGAAAAAGTAGATGTTGAAGTTTTTGACCATTGTAGATGGTCTAATCACTTAGCTACTTGACAAAAAAAAAATAGTGTTTTATATATTCTTCAAAAGAGTTTAAATGATTGTGGAAATTCCCGCATCAATTATAATTTGATTAAAAAAAAAGAGTGAGCTAAAATATAGGTATGCTTTAAAATTCTTATTGTAATTGTTATTAAAAATAAGGTATTAAGGATGAGATTCAAGATGCAGAAAGTTATTTTAAGTTTATGATCATGCACCATGAACGAACTTAAACAAAACAATATAAATGAAATGGGAAGTGGGGAAGAATGGAGCCTACTCATGTAATTGGTCAAATTTTCATGCTTTTTGATGAGTGTTTGGGTTTGTAATTATTGTTATCCTACAGCTGTGTTAGATCACAATTTGATTAGGTTTGACTAACTTGAAGGTTACATTGATTATTTTTGTTGATTTTATTATTTATTTATTTTATATTCTCTTCATTTTATTTTACTTTTTGGTTAAATAGCCTAGTGGCTAGAAATTCCACATTTAAAGTGGATAAGTGAATTGACCGGGATTCGAACCTCGGCGCCCTGCATATATTATGCAATGTCCCAATTAAGTGAATTAAGCTCACAGTACTACTCCTTCAATTTAAAATAAAGAAAATGAGTTAAAAACTAAATAAAGTATAAAAAATTATTAAATTTTGTATAATATCATATACAATATAAGAAAGTTGCTGTCCTTGGAAATGATGAAAATAATCTTGCTTCAAATGCTGCCACTTGGCACAAATGAGGGCATTTAATGTCCAAAAATTAAGTAACTGAACTAAAGTAGTATGTAACCAAGCCATTTTTTAAGCCAACTAAGTCGTTTTGGCTTTAATGTGAGTGAAAAGGTTATTTTCGCACAAAGCCACATGCATTTTATGACCAAACCAATTGGGATCAAAGTGAAAAACTTTTTGGAAACATTGAAAAGTCATCTATCACATTCTCACATTTTCCCTCTCAATCTAAAATTCAAATTTTGAATTCAAATCTTAAAATTCAAATTTTGAATTCAAATCTTAAAATTCATTGCTTTTAATACTTTCTCTCACCAACATAAATCATTGTATCTCTCCAATTTTCTTATTCTCATCCCAATTTTCTCTCACATTCATCATTTCATTTTTTGCATATTTTTCCTTCTACTTTTTGACTACTACTTTATTCTTCTAATTCAATATTGTTCTACATATTTTGATGAATTATGTTTTGTTAATTTTTTTATCTTTTAAGATATGACAAAACGGGAAGATCCTACTAACAATCTTTTTGTTTTTCTTTTCAGAATGAAAATTAGAATTGAGTTAAAAAAATACTGGTATAACATACAAGCAAAGCTGAAGAACTTGATTTTGGTAATTTTTTTTTGCGATTATATAACAAGTATACCATACAACATTCATACTATTTTATTGTACAATTTTCTATAACAAACTTTCATCTTTTATCAAGTTTCAGGAAAAAAATTCAAAAATAGAGCTGTTTATTTATCAATAAAAGAATAGTATTTCTGTTTAATTTTATCAATCAGTAGAAGAAAAGATCAAAAAAATCAATATACTCCGTAACTATATAAAATTTTGTGGCTGAAGTAGTAAAGATTTTACTATTGCTGGATAAGTTATACTACGTAACTAATAAAATTTTTAAAATAGCCATTATTTATATATATATATATATATATACTAAATAATTATACACGAGAAAAAATATGGCATTGATTTAAATGGGGGAAAAAATAATTATAATGTATTAATAAACCATAATTGATAAAAATTCAAAATAATTATAATATATACTAAATAAATTATACACGGGACAAAAAATGGTATTGATTCAAATACGAAAAAAGTAACTATAATGTAATAAATAAATCAAGCACAAGATAAAATATGCTATCACATATGAGACAAATTATAGCTGATAAAAAAGTCAATAATTATTATATATACTAAATAAATCATACGAGGGATAAAAACTGTATTGATTCAAATACGGAAAAAAAGTAATTATATTGTACTAAATAAATCAAGCACTAGATAAAAGACGCTATTATATACGAGACAAATTATAAATGATTAAAAATTTAAAATAATTATCATATATTAAATAAATCATACGCGGGACAAAACTTATGAATGGGAATCTTCAGTTACTTAAATTCGCACTGGTAAAAAAAAATAAATTAATTTAGCATTTTGACCCCTCCACACAAAAATCAATGAGATTGCAAGAGTGGAAAAATTGAAAGAAGGTGGATAAAAAACGGTATTGATTCAAATATGGGAGAAAAGTAATTATAATATACTAAATAAATCAAGCACTAGATAAGATGTGCTATCATATGAGACAAATTATAAATGATAAAAAATTTAAAATAACTATCATATATTTTATTGGCAAATATTAGTTATTAGTACATATTATTAAAAGGGGGAAATGTTAGTGGGTTTAGTAAAAAAAACTTAGATGCATATGGGGGGACAAATTGTACACTAGACAAAATATATTATCACTTACAGGAAACATTTACCTATAATGTACTAAATAAGTTATAAACTAGACAAAATATACTATCACATACGAGAAACATTTAACTTCTACGGAAAACATTTAACTTAAATGTACTAAATAAATTATATTTTAAACAAAATATACTATCACATACGGGAAACATTTAACTAATACATAAAATATTTGACTATAATGTATTGAATAAATTATACAGTGGACAAAATATATTATCACATACCGGAAAAATTTTAAGAGATAAAATTTTAAAAATAACTATCATATAAATAATAATAATATACAAATACGGGAAACATTTAACTATAATGTACTAAAATTTGCAACTATCATATAAAATTTAGGATTTAACAATATGCAATTACTTAAATAAAATTGCAGTTGTATAAACTTAATTGCAATTGTATAAATTTATAAGTTACATATAATTTTTTCATCAAGTTGTAACTTTAAAAATTGGTAACTAAAAATAAATAAAAAACGTAACATTTCGACCCGTCCGATAGGACGGGTTATCTACTGGTACTTTTGTAAAAGTATAAAGAATACTTTTTTTCAATATAAAACTTACTCTTTAATTTCCTTAACTAGTTTCCTTAAAGTTTGCTTATCTTTAATCTTTAATCTTTAATCTTTAATCTTTAATCTTTAATCTTTAATCTTTAATTTTTAATCTTTAATCTTTAATCTTTAATCTTTAATCTTTAATTATACTAAAAGTTTGACTTGAAACCCTAATGACTAACCCAAAACCCTAGCACCCTATGTCATCAATTACATCATCTTGCTAGCTTTGGCCTATTGGAGCTTGACACCATACTCTTACCGTCCAATCCTCATATGACATGTTCTATCAATGACCACTTGACAATTCTATTAATTTCATTGGTTGAGCTATTAACTGCATGAAATTTTATTGGTCTACTGCTTCCACCAATCAGAGAGCTCCACCAACACATGATTAGGAATAGAAAGAACAGAAAGAATAGAAAGAAAGCAATTGGGATCAAAGTGAAAAACTTTTTGGAAACATTGAAAAGTCATCTATCACATTCTCACATTTTCCCTCTCAATCTAAAATTCAAATTTTGAATTCAAATCTTAAAATTCAAATTTTGAATTCAAATCTTAAAATTCATTGCTTTTAATACTTTCTCTCACCAACATAAATCATTGTATCTCTAAGCTCCTTCCAAGACGTATCCGGGGAATACCGGGTTCGATTCCCAGGGGGAACAACGCTTGGCTAGTGCGCATGCCTCTACGCACGAGCCGGATTAGTCGCCCACCTTTGGTGGGTCGGAACCGGTGCGAAAGAAAAAAAAAAAAAAAAAAAAAGCAGGGAAACGCGTAACCACGGGTAACCTCAAAAACACAAAAACGCGTTCTTCTTCTTCTTCTTCTTCTTCTTCTTCTTCCTCTCTACCGCCACCTTCTCCGATCAAAATCCGTCACCACCGCACGCCACCGACCACCACACCATCGGTAAGCTCTCTCTTTCTCTCTCTCGCGCTCCATCTCTCTCTTTCTCTCTGCCTTCACCTCATCAACCCTAACCCCCAAATTTCAATTCTTCAAAATTTGATCTTGCATGTTTGAAGTTTTTCATGAAATTAGATCTTTGGATGTCAATAAACTCAGGTGACTAGAATAATCTTCCATTTTCTCTATTGATTGAACCTCACACTGTTTTTTTTTTTTTTTCAGAAAAATATTGATCTTGCATGTTTAAAGTTTTTCATGAAATTGGATCTTTGGATGTCAATAAACTCAGGTGACTCTCTCTTCCATTTTCTCTATTGATTGAACCTCACTGTTTTTTTTTTTTGCAGAAAAATATGCTCTGCAGATGTATAAGCACAGCACAATTGACATCTTCTGGTATCATCCTTTGATTCCTGCCTCTATCAATTTTCTGCTTTGTTTGTTTTATTCTAGCCTTTTTTTTTTGTTATTTTCTTCTATTTGGTGTTTGTTTTATTGATTGAAAATGGTGGTTTGGTTTGGGAATGAAAGGTTTTGATTAATTTGTGTGATAAAAAAGATTGGTGTTTGAAATTGGATTTTAGTGTTCATTATGATGATTTTGCTTATTTTTATCTCAGATTGTTTTTTTTTTTTTTTTTTTTTTTTTTTTTTTTTTAATTTTGCAGAAAAATACTTGCTGTGCAGATTCCACCATCTCCGGTTTCGCTTCTGCTAAGGTATCATTGTGTTCTTTTTCTTTGATTGCATGATTCCACCAATTTTATTGCTCCTGGAATTTTGATTTTGAATAAATCCTTTATATTTCTATTCTGTGATTTGTTTTGTGTTTAAATCATGTAATTTGGTTTGAAAAGTTACAAGCTTTTGGTGTGATTTTAATTCTGTTATTTCCCCTATCAATTTTCTGCTTTGTTTGTTTTATTTTAGCCTCTTTTTAATTTTATTTTGTTCTGTTTGGTGTTTTTTTTAAGGGGTTGAAGGTGGTTCTGATTTTCTATTTGGTTCACCAATTTTTGAGGGGTTGAGAGGTAAGGATGATTCTACATATTCTTTGTGTGTTGATGGTTTTTTCTGAGTTAATTTTCTTTGGGTTTGATTTTTTATGGCTTCCTTTTAATCCCTTATAAATATTATTGTTGATTAAAAAATTCTTTGTTTGTTTGTTTATTTTTTCCAGAAAAATATTTGCTGTGCAAATGTGTAAGCATTCCGAACAAGTGACATCTTCGGTTTCGCTTCTGCTAAGGTATCACCGGGTTCTTTTTCTTTGATTGCATGATTCCACCAATTTGATTGCTCATGGAATTTTGATTTCGAATGAATCCTTTGTATTTGTATTCTGTGATTTGTTTCTTTCATGACGTTTTTGTGTTTAAATCATGTAATTTGGTTTGAAAAGTTACAAGCTTTTGGTGTGATTTTAAATGAGACATGTGTATGGTTTTTCAAATTTTTTCATACGTTGGATAATGTTCTTTGATTGAGAAATCCTTCTATTTAAAATATCATTGTTTTGGATTGTGAACTGGCAGAAATTGAAGCAATGGTATTTGAATTTTATTCTCCCCCAAATTTTATATGTGGATTGTTATTTGAATTTTATTCTCCCCCAAATTTTATTGATTCTCAATTTGATTTGTTTTTGTTTCAGTTGGTCGGATACGGAGTTTTTTCGCTGAATTGAATGAAGGTTTGACAAGAGAGCTTGCTGAATTAAATGTTGGTAAATTGTTTCATCAATCCTCAAATTTTAATTACTTTGATTGTATCTGATTTATGATAATGATTCTGATTAAGAAATTGTGAATTTTATTTTTGTTTCATTTTTGTGTTTGTCTTATGATATATGATGATGTTTATGCATATATATGATTAGTAGATTGATGTAACATCCCAAATTTAATTAATAGAGGAATATTAATTAATAAAGTGTTTTTGGAGCTTAATTTGGAAAGTAATTGATTTTTTTAGTGAGAACCAAATTAAGTTAGTAGACCAAACCAATTACACAATAATTCCATCAAGACATAAATGGGGAATTTAAACTCAAAACCCCACACTCTTCCCTCTCTCACGCCTCCCACTCCAAATCAATTTTTTAGGTAAACAGGTTATCCGGAGCAAGGACCAGGAAGGAGACTGACAGTCGGAGCCGAGCTTGGGATGTCAGCCTAGAAGATTTACTCTTCTCCTTGTTATTAGTTATCTTGTTTACTCAGAAATTCTTGTATCTTTCCGCTATACTTTAGTAATTTATCATATTGGATTTAATCTTTGTATTCGTTCAAGTTGTAACTCTACAAATTATTCAGTAATTTATTTGTACTCAGATCCATTTATTTATGTCTTGACTAAATATTCTAGATATTTTAGTTGGGGCGTTATAATTGAATTGTTTTTTATTGATGTTCAATTGGGTTGTGTTTATTTATTTATTTATATTTCTAATTATTGCGAGTCTGAGTCAATACAGTGGAAAGGTTCTACTGATTGTGAATGTTGCCTCACAATGGTAACTTAATCTCATTCATTCATACTGATGAATTATATTTTGGTTATTGCTTATAGTTGTATTTCACTTTACTTGATCTACTAAATTTAATTTATTTGTTTTATATACATCTCATTATGTTGTGTTGAAATTGAACTCATTTTTTCAATTTCCAATTCTAAGAATAGTGATTGGATTGCTTTATTTGTTTCATGTAGTGTTGATTTTTAAGAAGTCCAACTATACTGAATGCCTTCGGTCATGCAATTAGTGTCTAGATATTGAGTGAACTGGAGAGGATGGCGTATAAATAAATAAAAAGAAGCTGCCATCACTTTCCTCTTTTAGTTTCACTATAAATAAAACACTTCATGATCAAATAATTGTAGTAGTATCACTTAATCAACTAAAAATGGTTGGTGCTGTTGAATTTGTTCCTATTCCACTTCTCACTCGATACCAAATGGGAAAATTTAGTCTAGCTCATAGATATCTTATATGTTCATTCCATATTTCAGTTGAATTTTGAATTGCTCACCATGTGTTTGTTTAATTTACTCAATTATTGTACTTTATTTCAGAGTTGTTTTGGCACCATTGACTAGACAGAGATCTTACGGCAACATTCCTCAACCACATGTTATCCTCTATTACTCTCAGAGAGCAACTGGTACTAATGGAGGTCTTCTCATAGCTAAAGCTACTGGTGTCTCCGATACTGCTCAAGACTGTGCCAATAATAGCAACTAATCACTCTAATTTCATTTGTTTTTATCAAAATTATGCTTCCATTTTTGTTTCTTACTATAGATTATAAATAAGTTGTGCTGATTAAATTACTGTGTTTTTATGTTATTTTGTGAAGGTATCCACACACGCCAGGTATTTTACTAAAGAGCAGGTTGGGGCGTGGAAATCCATTGTGGATGTTGGTCATGCTAAAGGTGCTACCTTTTGTCAGATTTGGCATGTTGGAAGAGTTTCTGATACTGGTATGTAGCAGTATTTCCTCAAATTCTGACCAGCTATAAATTCTTAGTGAGCTGGCAGAGTTTCTAGGTGGTAGTTGCACTTAAGTAGATCATGGTGGCTGTATGAGATCTGATAAAGGACCATGGCAAGACCCAAATATTCTAAAGGTTTTTCTGCTTATTATTAATTAATCATTAGACCTAAACATTTTAAAGCTTTTTTGCATTTCAATGTGACTCAACTACAATAGTTGTGTGCATGCAGATGGTTCTTAGTGGTAAAGTGCAGTGTTCTAAACAAATAGTGACAGTTTCCAACGACAAGGGGAGGGTGATTGAATGTGATAAAACATCTATTCCAACGGTACAGTTTTCATTGCTATCTTAGACATTGTATAATGAGATGTGGTAATAATCACATATATCATCATTTGAATTTTGGTTTCTGAGAGTACAGATATGAAGTGGATATACATCTATTGGAGAATCAGGATCTGAAGCTGAAGATATCACCTCTCTCAAAGCATGTGGAAATTCTATGAACCCTATATTAACTCATGTCCGAGAAGAGGCAAGTGATCATACATTGAACATGAGGTTACAACAAAACATAAATGCTGCAACCTCATTTTTTCTGCTGTATGTATAACTGAGATTTATTTTAAGTGTCGATTTCATCATGTTCTGCATTTTCTTCAAGTTAAATTTTTCCCATTATCACTAAGTAGTGTCATTCTATTATCACTCACTTGGAGTTTTTGACATCATTTGTACTTCAATGCAATTTCAGGTTTGCTAAATCAAGTGAAAATGATACGCATATCAACTTGGCAATATCTGCTACTTTTGTGAGTAGTAAATGAGTGGTTGATTTTATCTATTTATTATTTAATTTGGAATATACTAATGCTCATAAAACATATCGGTCTTACGTCTTATAATGTAGTATTGATAAGAATTCTTTACTATTTTCTGCAGACAGCTTGGACTGTGGTCACCCATAGTGATGATTATAAACCTTTGCGGTTTTTAGCCTTTGCTTTTGTTTATACGCTTTTTGAGAAGTTAAAATCCTTTGAATCTCCTAAAAGCTCCACAATTAATGCGAGTTTCATATTCTATGACAGCACATTCAATAAAATCTTAAAATCTTTTATTTTTGAACGATGTTAAATTATCAATATAATTGTATAGTTCATGTTAATGTTGGCTACAGGAAGATGGTGAATATCCAGGAGAAGGACTGCACATGTGAAAGAGACTACTCCAATCGCTGGCCTTGGTTTTTGGATGTGTAGCTGTTTCATTTTTGGTATGGTTCAAGGATCACGCCTTTGATAGCTCATTTTTTGTGTGTTCAACTTTTTATCTTCCTTTTTTTTCCATCATGATATTGTGAAGAGATGAATTTGCATAATTTCCTTTTAATCTTTATTGGATCTAATATTTGAACAAACTTAAGCTTTTCCATCATTCCTTTGCTCGACTTCCACTAGGAGAGTCATTCACCCCAATAAAAACAAGGGAATACATGAACAAGTCTTTGAATGTATGGTAAGATTTCCACTCTCTTTACATGATTTTTTTTCTTATTGATGCTGGAATGAAATATTGTAATATTGACCATATCATATTTCATATCCACTGTGATCATATATTCTCAACTCAATTCATTATTGCCCATCATTTACTTCTATGATGTGAATTTTTTTTGTTTTCTTAAATTATACTAACTATCCCTAAATGAAAAACACATAACCTTCTCTCATCTCAAGTTTAGAGCAAAAATAGTTATTTTACTTTTAGGACATGATTATTTATAAATGAAATTTATTTCTAATCTTTGCAATTACCGTTCAGGTGCGGTCGTATCCTTTCTTACGAAAATGGAATGAAACTACTGAGTTACAAAGTGAACTTAAATTTTCAGAGATGGAAGAGACTTGAATGACTTTGTTGCTTTTATCAATAAGAAATTGAGGATGTCAGCATTGTTTTGTAGTGAAAGAATCAACCCATAGCAGGAAGATAGTAGCTCATGGGATGTTGCAAGTGCATTTTCACTTATACTTTCAGTATCAACACTTTGTGTATCTGTGTTTGTGAGTTATAGGGTTTTGCATCCCAAGAGTGCTCAGTTTACTCCTATGGAGGACCTTTAAATATTGTATCTTGGGATTGTACTATTCATTTACGATTGTACTATATAGGTTTGTACTGTTTAGTGTCGGCTGGTGTGTATGGAGTGTTCTCCCTGTTAATCTCGGTCTGGTGTGTCGGCTCTATGCTTTTTGCTGCTGCTGGCTTTTTCTTCTGGTTTTGCTTGTGTTTCAGTTCTGTTTGTTGGTCCCTTGGGTAGTGAACTGAATGTTATGTGGGGGTGGGTTTGGATTTTTTGTGGCATTTAGCCCCTGTACGTTCCCACCCCTTTTCTTTGCTTAGTCTTTTGTACTTTGTAATCTTAGTGTGATGGCATTCCTATGCTACCTCACTATTTCTTTTTGAATAAAATTTAGCCATATTCAAAAAAAAAAAAAAGGTTTGTACTGTTTAGTGCTTTCTCTTGCACTTTTTTTTAATTCTATTTGAAGCATTACTTTACTTATTTTATGCAGTGTCAGAAAAGTGTAAGTTACTTTCAAAAAAGAAAAGAAAATAATAGTTCAATTGTCAAGCATAATGGAGTTCCATCTTTATGATAGTAATATTTACTTGACATATAAATATTGCATTTAGTCAAGATAAATCTTATAAAATGGGACGGAAATAGGTCTTACAAAATCATGACGTTCAAAATAGGTCAAGGAGAGATGATAATTTTTATAGCTAATAAAAATTTCCGCCAAATATTCTCTTTAGTTTCTTTATATTTTCAATAATAATAATTTCTCACTAAGTATTCAATGAAGTGTTTGTGATTAAAGATTCTCTATCAATTTAAACCTCTTTATTTCAAACATCAACCATGATTGACAAATGATATTTTTTATCGCTAATCAAAATTTTAAAATCACTATTATCAATTATTACTGATAAAAATTTATAATTCAAAAGAAGAAGATAATTAAATTTTATACATATTAATTGCGCAGAAAAAAGGATAAAAATTAAATTTTATACACGTCACGGGTCATTGAATGCTCCACTATAAAATTTCATGTGTGGTTCACTTTTGTATTGTACTTATTATGATAAAAGTTTTAAAATCATTATTATAAGTTATTTGACGGGAAGATGACAATTTTGATCGCTGACAAAACTTTTAAAATTACTATTACAAGTTTTTACTGATAAAAATTTATTACTCACGGAGAGATGATAATTTTATCGCTGATAAAAATTTGCGCCAAATATTCTTTTTAGTTTCTTTATATTTTCAATAATAATTTCTCACTAAGTATTCTATGAAGTGTTTGTGATTAAAACTTCTCTATCAATTTAAACCTCTTTATTTCAAATAACAACCATAATTGACAAATGATATTTTTTATCGCTAATAAAAAGTTTAAAATCACTATTATCAATTATTCTTGATAAAAATTTATAATTCACATGAAGTTGATAGTTAAATTTTATACATATTAATTGTGCAAAAAAAAAGGCTAAAAATTAAATTTTATACATGTCACGGGTCCTTGAATAGTCCACTATAAAATTTGATGTGTGGTTCACTATTGTATTGTACTTATTATGATAAAAGTTTTAAAATCACTATTGTAAAAATTAAATTTTATACATGTCACGAGTCTTTGAATGCTCCACTATAAAATTTGATGTGTGGTTCATTTTTTAATTGTACTTATTATGATAAAAGTTTTAAAATCATTATTATAAGTTATTTGATGGGAATATGACAATTTTGATCGCTGACAAAACTTTTAAAATTACTATTACAAGTTATTACTGATAAAAATTTATTAGTCAACATTGTCTATCTATTTTGATTCCATTGGCTGCAAATCTCAATTAGAAACTAAAACGTCATTGATTGAGAGAAGCAATCTGATTATCCTTAAAAATGGATGGTATTCAGCATTCAACCAATAAGACATATATGAATCATCCTCTACAATTAATCCATAAGTCTTATTTGTCTTAAATCTATTGGTTCTGACAAAACTTTTAAAATTACTATTACAAGTTATTACTGATAAAAATTTATTAGTCAACATTGTCTATCTATTTTGATTCCATTGGCTGCAAATCTCAATTAGAAACTAAAACGTCATTGATTGGTAGAAGCAATCTGATTATCCTTACAAATAGATGGTACTCAGCATGCAACCAATAAGACATATATGAAAGCCACAAACTTTAACTAAATTTTGCTTCAAAAAAAAAAAAAATAGCACACACTCAAGATGTCTTATGACAAATGACATTCACTTCATGCTTCTTTCTTCCTCTCCCCTCCATCTAAATTTCTTCTATTGCACTCAAGATGTCTTATGACAAATGACATTCACTTCATGCTTCTTTCTTCCTCTCTCATCCATCTATAGATCCTTCTATTGCACTCAAGATGTCTTATGACAAATGGCATTCAATTCATGCTTCTTTCTTCCTCCCTCCTCCATCTAGATTTCTTCTATTGCACTCAAGATGTCTTATGACAAATGATATTCACCTTATGCTTCTATTTGCCTTACATTCATGTGTTTTTGTAATTATGTGTATGATTGTAGGAAGTTTCTCATTGTGGTTATTCTTTGAGTTGTACTGTCACTACTGTGATAAAGGATTTATCAAGTAAACTATCCTTGTTTTTAGTTGTTTGCATGCCAATTGGATGAATCTCAACATGCATCCAATGAAGATGATGTAACTGGATGCAGATTAGTATCCTTCCATTGGTTGGAAAAGAGTGTTCAACAAGCAAACAATGTTTGCTATATGTTATTCATATGACAAGTGGCTTAATTTTAACATGCACCCAGTGGAGCTGATGGGATGGTCAGTACATTCTATTTGCCTTACACACGTGTTTTTTTGTAATTGTGTCTATGATTGCAGGAAGCTTCTCATTTTGATTATTCTTTGAGCTGTACTGTCACTTTTGTGATAAAAGATTTAGCAAGTTAACTATCCCTGCTGAGTTGTTTGGATGCCAATTGGATGAATCCTAACATGCATCCAATGAAGTTGATGTCACTGAATGCTGATTAGTATCCTTCCATTGGCTGGAAACCTCTATCGGAAAGGAGTGTTCAGCATGCAAACAATGACTGCTATATGTTATAGGTATGACAAATGGCTTAATTTTGTCATGCACTCAGCGGAGATGATGGCATGGGCTGAATATTGCTGATTTCTATTGCAAATGAGTATATACTATTTGATAAAAGTTTTAAAATCACTATTATAAGTTATTTGACGGGAATATGACAATTTTGATCGCTGACAAAACTTTTAAAATCACTATTACAAGTTATTACTGATAAAAATTTATTAGTCAACATTGTCTATCTATTTTGATTCCATTGGCTGCAAATTCAATTAGAAACTAAAACGTCATTGATTGGTAGAAGCAATCTGATTATCCTTACAAATGGATGGTACTCAGCATGCAACCAATAAGACATATATGAATCACCTCTACAATTAATCCATATGTCTTATTTGTCTTAAATCTATTGGTTGTGAATATTTTGTTTCTTTGCATCCATGTCTTTGTGTAATTTATATCAATATTTCATCATTGTAGAGAAGATTCAATAAGCAAACTATCACTGCTACAAGTTATATGCATGACAAGTGGATGAATTCATTCTATTTGCCTTGCATCCATGTCTTTTGTCTAATTATGCTCATCATTTGTGTTGTACTCTCACTGCTATCAGAGGAGCTTCAACAAGCAAGCAATCACTGATACATGTTCTTGGTGTGACAAGTGGATGATTTTTCACATGCACCCAATGGAGATGATGGTAGTTGATACTAATCACTAATCTCCTATATAATTACTGCACACAGTTTGACTATCTTAAATCTATTGGCTGGAAATTTTTATTGAAAAAGAGTGCACTTTGTTTGTTTTACATATATGTCTTTTGTATAATTATACCAATAGTTGCAGGAAGTTTCTTATTATCCTCATTGTTTGAGTTGTACTATCCCTCCTATGAAAGAATGTTCAATAAGAAAACTATCACTCATACAAGTTCTTTGCGTGCCAAATGGATGTATTTTGACATGCACCCAATGGAGATGGAAGAATGGATCTGATTGTGATTATTCTTTGAGTTGTATTGTCACTACTGTGATAAAAGATTTAGCAAGTAAACTATCCTTACTGTAAGTTGTTGCATGCCAATTGGATGAATTTCAACATGCATCCAATGAAGATGATGTCACTGGATGTTGATTAGTATCCTTCCATTGGTTGGAAATCTCTATTGGAAAAGAGTGTTCAACAAGCAAACAATGACTACTATATGTTATTAGTATGACAAGTGGCTTAATTTTGACATGCACCCAATGGAGATGATGGCATGGTCTGAATTTTGCTGATCTCTATTGCAAAAGAGTATATACTATTTGCTTTGCATCTATGCCCTTTGTGTAATTATTATATCAAAGGTTGCAGGAAGCTTCTTACTATCCTCATTATTTGACAGGAAGCTTCTCACTGGATGCTAATTAGTATCCTTCCATTGGTTGGAAATCTCTATTGGAAAAGAGTGTTCAACAAGCAAAGAATGACTACTATATGTTATTGGTATGACAAATGGCTTAATTTTGACATGCACCCAATGGAGATGATGGCATGGTCTGAATTTTGCTGATCTCTATTGCACCCAATAGAGAGGATGACAAAGTATCATGATCTATTGCTTAGGAATCTTAGTTGGAAGTGGTTGCAGGAAGTTTCTTATTGTGTCCAATTCTTGAGATGTATTATGACTGATCCGAGAAGATGATGGCAGGAAGTTTCTTATTGTGTCCAATTCAACATGCACCCAATGAAGATAATGACAGTTGATGCTGATCATTGTCCTTTTATTGATTGGAAATCTCTATTGAAAGAGAATGCAGACTGTTTGATTGATCTAGACATTGATTGGAAATATCTATTTGAAAAGAATGCATTCTGTTTGCCTTGCATCCATGGCTTTGGTGCAATGATATCAATGGTTGCAGGATACTTCTCATGATGCTCATTTTTTGATATGTCCTGTCACTACTCTGGGGAAATGTTCAGCAAGTTAGCTATGTCTATTACCAATGTAGATGATAGATCTAACTATGGTTATAGCAATTTACAGGCAATCCTTGATTAAATTGAACACTTCTAAATATATAATGGATGGTGGTAATTTTTTGCCACAACAGTGTAGTGTGATCATTTCCCTACAGTCATGATCAAAAGAATTGTCTGTGCATGCTTGCAGATTAATCTCTTTAAGAGATTTCTTGCATCTTACGTCTCTTTTGCTTATTCTCAGCGGCTTCTAGGTTTTTGTAGTTATGTGCCCTTACGTTGTGTTAAGTGATTGGAGTATTGGCCTAAAGCTTATATAACTCTGTGACAATACATATTCCAATCTTTTAATGTTTTTATAGAGAATTCTTGACAATTTTTTATTGGGCTATATATATTCACCAAATATTTTGTTTGGTCTGCATCCATGTCTTTGTCTAATTATACCAATGGATCATTATTGTTTTGATTGAACAGATACTCTTATCAGAGAAGATTGTAGAAGCAAATTATCATTGATGCAAGCTATATGTATGACAAGTGGATGAATAACAGACTAAACTCTATTTGCCTTGCATCCATGTCTTTTGTGTGATTATGCCCATTATTTTGGTTCTACTCTCACTGCTATCAGAGAAAGTTCAGTGAGCAAGCAATTACTGATGGCAGGAAGTTTCTTATTGTGTCCAATTCAACATGCACCCAATGAAGATAATGACAGTTGATGCTGATCATTGTCCTTTTATTGATTGGAAATCTCTATTGAAAGAGAATGCAGACTGTTTGGTTGATCTAGACATTGATTGGAAATATCTATTTGAAAAGAATGCATTCTGTTTGCCTTGCATCCATGGCTTTGGTGCAATGATATCAATGGTTGCAGGATACTTCTCATGATGCTCATTTTTTGATATGTCCTGTCACTACTCTGGGGAAATGTTCAGCAAGTTAGCTATGTCTATTACCAATGTAGATGATAGATCTAACTATGGTTATAGCAATTTACAGGCAATCCTTGATTAAATTGAACACTTCTAAATATATAATGGATGGTGGTAATTTTTTGCCACAACAGTGTAGTGTGATCATTTCCCTACAGTCATGATCAAAAGAATTGTCTGTGCATGCTTGCAGATTAATCTCTTTAAGAGATTTCTTGCATCTTACGTCTCTTTTGCTTATTCTCAGCGGCTTCTAGGTTTTTGTGGTTATGTGCCCTTACGCTGTGTTAAGTGATTGGAGTATTGGCCTAAAGCTTATATAACTCTGTGACAATACATATTCCAATCTTTTAATGTTTTTATAGAGAATTCTTGACAATTTTTTATTGGGCTATATATATTCACCAAATATTTTGTTTGGTCTGCATCCATGTCTTTGTCTAATTATACCAATGGATCATTATTGTTTTGATTGAACAGATACTCTTATCAGAGAAGATTGTAGAAGCAAATTATCATTGATGCAAGCTATATGTATGACAAGTGGATGAATAACAGACTAAACTCTATTTGCCTTGCATCCATGTCTTTTGTGTGATTATGCCCATTATTTTGGTTCTACTCTCACTGCTATCAGAGAAAGTTCAGTGAGCAAGCAATTACTGATGGCAGGAAGTTTCTTATTGTGTCCAATTCAACATGCACCCAATGAAGATAATGACAGTTGATGCTGATCATTGTCCTTTTATTGATTGGAAATCTCTATTGAAAGAGAATGCAGACTGTTTGGTTGATCTAGACATTGATTGGAAATATCTATTTGAAAAGAATGCATTCTGTTTGCCTTGCATCCATGGCTTTGGTGCAATGATATCAATGGTTGCAGGATACTTCTCATGATGCTCATTTTTTGATATGTCCTGTCACTACTCTGGGGAAATGTTCAGCAAGTTAGCTATGTCTATTACCAATGTAGATGATAGATCTAACTATGGTTATAGCAATTTACAGGCAATCCTTGATTAAATTGAACACTTCTAAATATATAATGGATGGTGGTAATTTTTTGCCACAACAGTGTAGTGTGATCATTTCCCTACAGTCATGATCAAAAGAATTGTCTGTGCATGCTTGCAGATTAATCTCTTTAAGAGATTTCTTGCATCTTACGTCTCTTTTGCTTATTCTCAGCGGCTTCTAGGTTTTTGTGGTTATGTGCCCTTACGCTGTGTTAAGTGATTGGAGTATTGGCCTAAAGCTTATATAACTCTGTGACAATACATATTCCAATCTTTTAATGTTTTTATAGAGAATTCTTGACAATTTTTTATTGGGCTATATATATTCACCAAATATTTTGTTTGGTCTGCATCCATGTCTTTGTCTAATTATACCAATGGATCATTATTGTTTTGATTGAACAGATACTCTTATCAGAGAAGATTGTAGAAGCAAATTATCATTGATGCAAGCTATATGTATGACAAGTGGATGAATAACAGACTAAACTCTATTTGCCTTGCATCCATGTCTTTTGTGTGATTATGCCCATTATTTTGGTTCTACTCTCACTGCTATCAGAGAAAGTTCAGTGAGCAAGCAATTACTGCTACATGTTCTTGGCATGACAAGTGGGTGATTTTTCACATACACCCAGTGGAGATGATGACAGTTTATAGTGATCATTATTCTTCCACACAATTATTTCAGACATGTTGGCCATCTTAAATCTTTTGGATGGAAATCTCTGCTGGAAAAGGGAGCATTTTGTTTGTTTACCAGTTGTTGCAACATGCTTCTTAATATGCTCATTGATTCTGTTGTGATGTCCCTTCTATGAGAGTAGGTTCAGCAAGCAAACTATCATTGCTACAAGTTCTTTGCATGCCAGATGGATATATTTCAATGTGCATCCAGTGGATATAGTAACAATGGATCCTGATCACTGTCCTCTTAACTTAGATATATTGTTTTGAAAAAAAATACATTTTATTTGCCTTACATACATATCTTTTACTTACGTTGTACTGTCATTACCGTGGTGTGAGGTTTCACAAGCAAACTGTCACTGCTATAAGTTATTTGCATGACAAGTGGCTGAGTTTCAACGCCCACCCAATGAAGATGCTTCTCTTTTTATTGGTTGAGAGTGTCTATTGGAAAAGAATCCATTGTGCCCATCCACTTCTGCTATGCTCTCACTGCCATCATATAAAGTTCAATAAGCAAGCAATCACTTCTACATATCCCTGGTATGACAGGTGGATTAATTTGAACATGCACCTAATGGAGATGGTAGCACAAACTGGATTCTGCTCATATGTATTCTGTTTTCTTTACTTCCATTTCCTTTGTGTGATTATATCAATTGAGTTAATGTGTCACTGCTACGAGAGAATGTTTAACAAGCAACTCATCCATCAAAGCAAATCATGTTCTATTTTCCCTACTTTGTGTAATTATGACAATGATTGCATTAAGCTGCTTATGAATACTCTATCTATTGCATCCATTGCTTTAAGCTTCATATGACAGTGTTAGTGCTTAATTTAATCTTCACTTATGAATATTTTTTAGGTATAGTTCATTGAGTGTAGTATGGTCATTTCCCTATAATCATGATTAACACATTTGTTTGTGCATGTTTGCAAATTAATCTCTGTGATAGATTTCTTGCATCTTACGCCTCATTTGCTTACTCTTGGTGGCTTCTAGGTTTTTGTAATTCTGTGCTCCAGGAATGTATTGCGTGATTGAAATGTTGATATAAAGTTTATCTAATCTTTTAATGTTTGTTTATAGATTTTTCAGGATTGTATTAAATGTAATTTAAATCTTATCTCTTTTGTTCTATGGAGGTTTTTGATTGTTGTTTAATAATCTGCATTCATGACCTTCTTCAATTGAGTGTTTCTCTTAATTCTAAAGAACACTTCATTTCCATCCTACAATCATATAAAAATTACTTAGATAATTGCCATATTGTGATGCAAAGTAATGTGATATAGTCCATAACAAACTATAACATTAATCAAATCATGTGACTATGACTATCATAATAAACATATTTTAGGGGGACAAGAGGTTGAGTGTGGAACAAATAATTGAATCAGGAACCTTAAACAAACAAAAAGCATTGAATGCGCAAATATAGGACATGACAACTACAATCAAATTTGGAAAGTCTACACAAAATTATGGTCACCAAACCAAGTGCACAATTTTTTGGGTATGTGGTACAGGTACACTACCTATCATGCATTCATGAGCTATCAACTTCTTTATATTTTTCAATCTTCTTTACTAAATTGGTCCCATTATTGTTACCTTGAGGAGAGTTTAGAGAATCTAAATTAAAAATTATTAATCAAGTTTTAAAATCACTATTATAAGTTATTTGACGGGAAGATGACAATGTTGATCGCTGAGAAAACTTTTAAAATCACTATTACAAGTTATTGCTGATAAAAAATTATTACTCACACGTGAGATAATAATTTTTATCGCTGATAAAAATTGGCGTCAAATATTCTCTTTAGTGTCTTTATATTTTCGATAATAATTTCTCACTAAGTATTCAATGTAGTGTTTGTGATTAAACCTTCTCTATCAATTTAAATCCCTTTATTCAAACAACAACCATGATTGATTATGACCATGATTGGTATATCTATGATGTTCCGTCGAACCCGTGCAACGCACGGGCCGGCGTCTAGTTAAACAAAAGTTATCTTCTTTTAATTTTTTGGAAACAAAGAAGGCATTTAAAGTTATCTTCTTTTAATTTTTTGGAAACAAAGAAGGCATACAAGTCCAAAGAAAGAAAACTACAAAACAACAATCCTAAGATGTAACATCCCTACAAAATTTGCAAAAATGACTAATTTGAGTTAGAGGGTGCTCATAAACAATCAAGTTTGATCCACTACTACATCCCAACGCCCTTATGCCACTGGTTCAGAATCAATATTCAACTCGTCCTTACGCCACACATTCCACCCTGATTCAACCGATCGGAATTGAATTTAATCCAACCTGACTCCAGCGGCTTCGAACAAATCAAAGTATACTGCTGCTCGACGATATAGTTAAGATTCTCCTATCACTAAACAAATTTCTCTTTCAGTTTGTACAAAACAATCTTAAAAGATACTCCCTCTCTTCCTTTTAATTATACTGTTTGGAGCACCAGAGTGAGAGAAGATCCAAAGAAAAGCATATGACTAAATATGCCAAAATAGGATAACTTAACCTCTCAATATTGACTACATGATGTTAGATAAAATACCAAACCTTAGAAAAACAAAGGAAAGAAGTACCAGCCTAACTTCCTCTTTTTTGGGGTGCCAGAAAAATATTAACAGCTGTTACAGCATTAAATCAGCGAAACTAGCTAAAACCTATAGCGTCATTTTTTATAATGTAACCTATAGCTTCGTTGGAACAGCCATGTCAAAGTGCTTCTGGAAAACGTAATTCTGCTGGGCCAGGGCCCAATATCCCTTTCTGCTCGCTTATCTTGCCAATGCCTACCCCAATAGAAGGATCTACTACAAGTCCATTTATTTCATCCTCTCGCCAAATTATTCCCTGTCAAAAATGTAGCGTGCAAATGCAAGTGAGTACCATCCACAAAAAATAAAAATATTTTAGACGCAAACTAATTTAATTTTTTCATTTATAAAACGATTGGAAAAAAATAATTCTGCAAAACAAAAGCAACAGGTAGAAGCATTTGCGCAAAATTAGTAGAGTATATTAATTCTATAAAGTCACAGGAAGGCGAATCAATGAGAAGTACTGTCAGATTCTGATGTGAACGACTAATAAGCTTTAGATTCTGATGTGAACGACTAATAAGCTTTAGATTCTGATGTGAATGACTAGAATGTTTAAAAAGCATGTCATGTGATATGACTTGTTAAGGGAAATGATAAAAAGAAACAGGAACCTGATACATTCTTGATTCTAGGAAAGTAAAACTAAAACTGACCAAATATAAATTCTTATAAAAGTAGTACTACACTGAGGTAAAATAGCTCATAATAATCATTAATTACCTCATCAAGATTATAACTAGCATCTTGCAATATTGGAGTTGCAATTGGTGGTGTTATGTCTGGGTCAGGCTTTTGAAATATAAATGTTGTATAGAGACCTGCATTGGAGTGGAAAATCCCCTGAGTATTTTCATAAACAATTGTTGAAAGTGAACCAAAGAAATGTACAAGCAATAAAGTGATAATAAGAAATTATTAAGGCATTACCAAGCACGTCATATGATCGAGGAAGAAGTCTACCCCTAGTATCCAAAAGGTTTGGAGCATAGTTTGTAAGCAAGCCTGCCAATTGTGCTCTTGCAGCGACAATCAAGGAAAGTAAATTCAATAAAGTCTTGCAATTTGCAAACTCCAAAATTGTTAATAATGCAAATTATATAATTGAAGGATTTAGCATAGAAGGACCAGTATCCTCCAGAGAAGATGATACTAACCTGTTGTCATCATAAAATTCGGTTAAGTTTTGGATCTCCACATACTCGAGTCCAGCTTCCCTAGCCAGCCTGTGTTTTATGAAGCAATAGATACATGAGATCTATTTTACAAGTCATGATTGAAGATACGAACCTAAACGGTACAAGCAGACACCCATTCCTTCAGAATTTTAAGTTTTGTAATCCATATATAACAAAGTCAATTGCAGCACATTTGGAATTTCTTCATGCATGATATCTAAGAAAATCAAGCTTTATCATTGGCCAAACCAGCAAATCTAAGAAAATTTGCTTGGTAATAATTACACCAGAGTGGAATTTATGCAGTGCATTGGCCAAACCAGCAGATTAGAAGGATACCTGATTAAACTTGGAAAGTGAACCAAGCAATGAGTTTCAGCAGAGACATCATTAGCGAACTTCAGCTGATATTTCTTTCCAAATAATGGAAACCTGGAAATGTTATTTAGATTCAAATGAATAACAATAAACTGTAACTGAAAGCAAAGTATAGGAAACATGCAGTTAATACATTATAGAGATGTGTACTTTTCTTCTTCAACTTCAAAAGTTATCGTGTAATTCTCTGTCCGGATGCAGTTGGGAACAATGTTTGGCTTCATGCCACTGCCTTTGTTGTGATAGGATTCAACGTTCTTCTGATACTTGGCCCTACAAGCGGATAATGTTAATATCGTTCGGTATATTCGTGTGCAGAGATCTCGCGCAGATTTTATATGAACTCTAGGAGAATAAATACTCAATTTGGTCCCTGAAATTGTAAGACCGTATAAACCTAGCCCTCTACATTATCAATATTCCAAAATGATCCCTAGAATTCCAATTTTGGAATATTGTTAATGTAGGGGACTAGGTTGATACACTCCTACAATTTAAGGAACCAAATTGGGTATTTACTCAATTCTCGGAAAAATAATAATGAAGACAAAAGTAACAGAGCTCAACTGCAAAAGTGACGTGATGGATGAATTCCATTATGCAGAAAATAGAAAGAAAAAATTACAAGTAGAAGCTCAAGGAAAATTGCTTAAACAAAACAAGATCATTCGCTCTAACTCTGGACTTCATTTTATGTGGATTTCATCTGAAACCACTGGACAGAAATAGATCTCATTATTATTATGAAAGCACGGCAGAACTGAAATAAATAAAGCATCCCGACAAAAGAGAAAAGGAGTTCACCTTAAAGACAGTCACTAGCAGAAAACTCTAAACTAAGCTGAGGAGTGAGGATCAATCCAGAGATCAGGTTTGACACCACTTTTTGAACATTATAGTTATAGTATAGGGTAAAAGAAGACCGATAATTGAGGATACAGTGGTAAAAAAGCAAAGACATAGCTCAAAGATGTCATTGAGAAAAGAACTACTAGATTATTCCAACAAAAAAAGAAAGAACTACTAGAAATTTCACTGTGAAAATTAGGTATTCTAAAATAGCCTCTACACTACTCTAATCTCAATGAAAAATTAAGCCAAACAAAGCAAACACAAGGTTTTTTATCCAATTATGTATCAAGTTTAGGAGATGAAACTGAATAAGAGGAACAATGTACTTGGACAGCTTTTATTCTCAAGACACAGTTTTTCAGAATAGTTTTTCAGAATAATGGAAACATTTTGGTTGCAGTAATGATCTAAAAGCTGAAGAATTCAAGAAAATTCAAATTCTAAATATTGAAGCATGCCTATACAATGCCGTCAAAGTACTTCATTCAAAATTGAGTGTACAACGACACTTTTGTTTGATGCATGTGATGTCATATGGGTAAACGCAGCCCCAAATCTACAAAAACTTGTTTTAACACCATATGTTATGAATTTTCCTCCTCTAATGGAGAATGCACAAAAAAAGTATAGAGAGAGCATGCAACTAAATGGATGAATAATATGCTTTTGACAATCGAGTCCCATACCATATAGTAGATGAGTCAGGAGTAATACCGAGAAAATATCCCCCTGGTTTCAGTAGAGATGACACGTTTAGAAGAAGTCTCCGCGCTTTCTCTTCAGTTTCAAAACACAACTGCATTAGAGATATTAATCAGAAGATGACCGGCAAGCAAGTCCGAGGGGACTAAGGGCCCGTTGGGATTAGCTTATGAAAAATAATTTATGCAAACAAATAAGCTTTTATATTAATTCGTAAATTCTCACTAACTAAAATTGTATTTTTATAAGTTGTTTTTCATAAACTATCTTGACAAATTTATAATAATACATAAAAACTTATTTATTTGCATAAGCTCAAAAATAAGTCAATCCAAACGGACCCTAAAAATCAAAGAGAGCAAAAAAGTGTCGGAATTGATAATTGACTGCAAGCAAAAACTAGAATATCTCAAAAGGAGTTGTTGAGACACTACCTATCTACATTTACTTACTCAATCCTCATTTTTTAAGAAGACATCATGCAGAGTAAAAACAAAGGGTTATAAAATAAGACACTCAAAAAATGAGTTGTACAATAACGATAACTCCATGTAAATAGCTAATAGTATAAGATGCTTGAAAAAATTAATAGAAAGTAAATATGAGACCTGCAAATGCTGCAAACAGCAGACAAAATCAGCTGTATTGGTCTTCTCCTCCAAACGCACTTCTATATTTTCCTGTCAAGAAAATAAGTTAGTATTAACAATAGATACAAAACAGAAATGTATTGTATCAAATTCAGCGGTTTAAGGCGAGAAGACCCAAAAAATGCATGGCTCAGCGGCAGAAAGGTGGTATCATAAGAAAATAAAATATTGGTTTAAATATGATTTTGATTTTAATCTCTGTAAGTTTTTTTTGTTTAGGTTCAGTCCTTGAAAATTCAAAAACTGACGTTTTTAGTCCCCTGAAGTCATATGTGGTCTAATATGTGGCCCAATAACCTAACATTACAGACTACAAGCAATAATTTTTGAATCTGCAGAGACTTAATCCAAACAAAAAAACAAACTCACAGAGACTAAGGGCTTGTTTGGATTTCACTTATTTTTTAGTTTATTAAAATAGTTTATGCAAATAAATAAACTTTTATGTTAATTCATAAGTTTTCACTAACAAAAATTGTATCTTTATAAGTTGTTTTCTCATAAACTACCTTGAAAAACTTATACTAATACATAAAAGCTTATTTATTCGCATAAGTTGTTTTGCATAAGCTAAAAAATAAGTCAATCTAAACGGACCCTAAAACCGAAAAACACTATAATTGCAAAGACCAAAATCATATTTAAATCTTTTGATCCATTTACATCAAATAAGCAACAAGTTCAATTTATAAAACCCTAATTTGTTTATTGCTAAGAGTTTCAAATAACACCAACATATTTTTTTTAAAAAATATAGTTAAAAATTGAGTATTTAAGTGTCCTTAAGAAAGGTTTAACCGTGGAAGGGTCAAGCTGAAAGAAATCAGCAGAGTAAGATTTTCTGTTGCACTCCCATGCTTGTTGAATTTGGTCTATCCCAGAAGAAGAAACATCTGCTTCAATGCAATGTAGCAACAAAAATCCATTAATTAGTTGATTAAAGTTAAAGAATTGAATTGAATAAGTATATGCTATGTTACATACCGATACCAATGTAGTGGGCAATTTGGGCGTCGAGACATTTATCAGCATCAGCGCCACCACCACAATACAACTCGCAAACCGTGGCGTAAGGGTGAGCGAATATCTTGATGAGAGCCATTTTGGCAAAATCGTAGAGACGTTGATGGTTTGAATCGTTTTTCCCAACCAATTGATTACTCATCGTTCTCTTCTCTTCTCTTCAGTGTTGAATTTTGTTGGTGGCAGAATGCAAGTAGAGATGATTCGGAGAACAATAACTCCTCTACTCTGCTATCTCCCTCTCATAAATTAATTATATTTACAATTTCCACATATTTTTTTAAGTAAAATAAAATATACTCTATCCGTCTCGTATTGTAAGAAAAAATAAATTCTCACTTATTAAGAAAAGTAAAATGTGATAATTTGAAGTGTGACTTTTTGTGTTTTACTTGAAATAAATTTGATTATGGGGAAAAGAACAAAGAGAGTATATTAAATGCAATTTTAATTAAATTTTAGGCTTAATCATCATTTTCATCCCTGTAAGTTCGTGATATTTTGATTTTAGTCCCTGTATATTTTTTTGTTGCAAATTAGTCCATGTGTGTTCAAATCTTTTGGTTTTAGTCTCTTAAAACTAAAATCCACAGGAAACCAACAAATTTTCCAGCAGATTTTCCTGCGGATTTTAGCTTTAGGGACTAAAATCAAAAAGATTTGCACATGCAGAGACTAATTTGCAACAAAAAAAGATACAAGGACTAAAACAAAAAATTTATGAACTTACAGGGACGAAAATGATGTTTAAGCCTAAATTTTATGAGAGTAAATAAAAGTGAATCTTGAAAATGATGAAAATGAGCTGTTTTTGCTTACAATTTGAGACAAAAAAAAGTGATTTTTTTTTCTTATAATATGGGACGGAGGGAGAATGAAAATATTATTTATATGTTTATTCCCAGACTTGGGAGCGTGATTTCACATAGAATGAAAATGAGCTATTTTCTTTTAATATTATTTATATGTTTATTTTAAAATATTATTTGAGTAATTTGAGTAATCTAGAGCGAGAATGAAAATATTCATTTGCTTCCCGTTCTACACTATTGGGAGATTATTTTTCCCATCTTCATTCCCAGACTTGGGAGCGTGATTTCACATAAAATTAAAGCATACCATGATTATTTCATTGCAATAAATCTCCTCAAAGATGGTGGCCTGCTATCTCATCTCAAGTAAACTTTTCATGGAAAATATACATTAGGTTTATCGTCATAGATTATAAATGAAAAATAAAAAAATTCATATATTATAAAAAAATTAAAGTTATGTTCATTTGTTTTAGATTTCCCAAATTTTGACCATGTACTCGGTAGGGACTTAATAAACAAAAAATAATTATAAGTTCTATATTATATTTTAAATAAATATTAACATACTTTGACCTCGTTTCTATTCTCAAACTTTTTTTCTCATTATACCACAAAGAATTAATTTTCGCGCATGAGTGTCAAATGAAAAAATCTATGTATGGATCTCTACTCACAATGACAAATTAAAATCCCTAAAAAGGTTTGAAAAGTTTTTGGAAAGTTTTAAAATTAGAATTATAAACAAATTCAATAGATTATAAAAAATTTATATTATATTAATTTATTTTAGGTTACCCATAAATTAATTAATCACTTGAAGGTAACTCTAATGAAAGTGTGGTGGACACAAAATATGGATACCACGGTCAAAATTCAAATTTTAATTAGTCAAGACGTATTTTTAATAGTGAGGTAAGAAAATCTCTATGTTTCTCATTCTACACCACAGATATATTCTCCCCCTCTCTCTCTCTCTTTGTATTTTTATCTTTCTTGTCTCATTTATAGGACCATATTGCTGAGGAATTTACCTTTCCCATTGAAGGGGGAAAGTTATTCCCGTAGAGAGCTCATTTGCCCTTCTTGCTCCTCCTCCTAAGAACTAGTGAGTACTTTAGGATTCTCAACTTCTGAATGAATAATAATGTATGAGGAGAGCTTTATTTATAGTTTTCCATACGGGGTCTCGCTGCCATCGTGACCACGATGCATCCCATTGTGTCATGATGGAGTCAGATTTGCTTCAGAAATTCAAAAGATTTGCTCCTTTCTTGGGCGCTAAGTCGGTTCCCATCGTGGCCACGATAGAGCGTAAATCTTGCAAATCCATTTTTGGCTCTCTTTTTGGCATTTTTCTTGTATTCTTGACTTCTTCAAGTAGCTTGACCTTTTTGGAATTTTTCTTACATGCTAAAATACTACTCCCTCCGTCCCAATTTAAATGACACAGTTGACTATTTCACGCATATCGATGCACAACTTTTATGATTAATATTTTTAATTGTATAATAGTAAAAATTATAAAAATTTGATATTTTGAAAATACTCATCGAGACGAATCAAACAACATCTTATATGCTAATATTTATTTTTGTTTATTAGTAGAAAAATAAGGTCAAAGCAACATATATGAATAGTTCACAATAGTCAACTGTGTCATTTAAATTGGGACGGAGGGAGTACTAAAAATACAGTATAAATTCTTGTCAGACGTTTTAATACCTATCTCCTATTGTTGGGAAGATATCTTTCCGGAGCCAGTCATGCCCCTCAAATTGCAACTTGTAAAGATAGAAGACATATCCGGTACCAAATCTGAATTAGATTTTATCGAATTTACACTTCTCTATTCACTCGTGCTTGAAATAATGATTGTGGATCCTATTATAAATTTCACATCGTAGTTGATGACAGAGTTAATCCGATTTCAGAGAGTGTCGGGACAAGCAGAAGTTATTTACCATGCGAAAGACTCTTCATAATTTTTTTATTCTTCTAAAATCATCTTGTGTATGATGATAACTTTTATGGTGGTTACGACTAAAGTTAAACTTTTTAATGATGTGGAAATTATGAACAGAGTCATTGTATTTTCTTTAATATTGATTGTGCATTGAATTACCTGCACAGTGATTGCTAAATTTATTCTGTGCCAAAATTGGAGATTTAAGATAGGTTACTGATTCAAAGATAAACTAATACTTCCATTACTGCTGATTGATACTAATATGCAATTTGAATTCTAATCTTTTAATTTTTTTTTTTTAACAAATTAATGAAATATATATTAATAAATATAGGTAATTACATATGAATTAAAGGCAAACGGGCAACAAGCTGCGCCGCTAATTTTTTTTTAATAGCAAAACCAATTCGCGTAAAAATAACATTTTTAGCTCTAGGGGACACAACATTGCTATTCATAACCTCACTACAAGAAATATGATTTTTTGCAACAACTTTTTTTGTTAAAAGTTGTTACAAGTCGCTGGCAAAACTACCCAAGATAGTTTTGCCAGCGACCTGTAACAAAAAAAGTTGTTGCCAAAAATCATATTTCTTGTAGTGCCTTTTGAACTCTTTGCAAAAGACTCGCAGCCTCTGGTGCTAGGAAACCAAAAGTGTCAAAAGCGAATGGTATGAAAGCATGTTGATTGTCAGAACACGCTTTCTCGTGTTTGGCCACTTTACATGAAGCAGCTTTGAGGGCTGTTTGTCCCACAGTAAAAGTCCCGGCCCTTAAACCAACAAAGAAGCAAATATCAATACTTTAATAGAGCAATGCATTCAGATATTAGGATTCATATTTAAAACTTCAAAATAAATTTCAAACAATAACAACACTTATGCAATTTTTTCTTAACAAGTTGGCTACATATGACAATATTTGGTTTCAATTTGTTGTCTTTGTAACAGAACAGCTGAATCCGGACAGTATCTATTTTGTTACAGCCTGCTGCAATTATCAACAAGTTTTCTAGAGCTATGAAAAGCAAACTTTGTATTTTGTATTTCTTGATGATTATTATGCAGTGCACACCATACATATATATTCAGAGCAAAATCCCAAAAAAATCGCACAAAATTGCTAAATCGCAGCAAAATCCGCGATCTCATATGGATTCCACCGATTCGATCTTACTATCCTGTTTCAATTCAAAGTAAACTCTCGATTCTGACAACCTTGATGGTAAGGCACAGTCCTAGAATCATGCTAATTATGATGGCTGTGCACTATTTTTAGAAACAATATATGGTAGACTATAATCGACAGATAAATCATATTAATTTACATGATATGCTATGATGATAGATGATATGCTATTAATGTAATCCAAGTATCAGGGAATCATGTCTCTGGCTCTATGGTGAGTTGGTATTATGAAAATTTGCAGAGTACAGGGCGTTAAGCAAATTCGCGCAACGCACACTATGTTGCTAAAGTTTGGAAGATAAGATTAAAAAAGCCCATGCTTGGAATTAGGCTCGGAAACTGAGGTCTGAATTGGTGAATAAATTTATCCACAAAAATCTAGGATGTGATTAGTGAATAAATTTTGTTTCTGTTTCTTTGGTTGTGTTAGTGATCGGTTCTGCAACTCTGCAACCGTTCAAGCAAAGAAAGACAAACAAAATTCGTATGCTCTCTTAATGTTAAATAGCTCTGTTAATCAATGCTATCTTTGATTAGTGATCAGTTCTGCATTGCAACCATTCAAGCAACTACTCTCCAAGCTTTGTGTACTACAACTCTTCATTTCTACAAGCAAATGGGATCCTTTCTTGCTTAGCAGCATTCATATACAGATAAATAAATAAATAAATGCATTTCGGATACTATATTCCGAAGTGGTATTAGTTTCGGATCCTAACTTCCACAATTACCTAGGGGCAATTTCGTCAGGTTGGGAGGCCTGGGAGAAATGAAGGGGGGCCTAAAGAGCAATTTTCTTTAGACGTCGAGCTTAACCTAATTGCACGCTGGGTCAAGGTCACATGTCTTTGCTCAACGGCCGCAGAAGCTGACACTTATATAACATCCGACATCTAAACCCTTTCGAATATAAAACCTCTCTTCAACTTCACAATTTCAAAACTCTTCGACAGTGCCGATTTCAACCCTTGCCCTGAACTTCTTCGCGCATTCAAGTTCCAAATTCAACTAATTCGGTTTTACTTTGGTTAGTTCCTCTTTTTCCACTTCAATTTTTGGATTACATTGTTGCAATCATTTCATAGACTATGTACTTTCATGGAATTGGTATTTTGTAATATGCATTCCATTTTTATGAATAAATTGTTTATTTCCATCGCTTGAAACTCAACATTAAAAGTTTTCGATTTAGTTTTCTTTGAGTTTTGCAAAATATTTCTACCACAACATCCAGGGGTTTAATGTTTCGCGTTTGTAATAGTTATGTTAAGTTAGGTCATTTTAAGTTTTTTAGGTAACAAATAAGTGCTTTATGTTTCTAACTTGTCGCATGGTTACAGTTAACTTTCGGTTACCTTGTTGCAGTGTGACCGTCAATGTTGAATTCTACCATGGTGAGTATAGGATCACTAGAAGGGTACTGGTGCAACAAGTTAAAAACTTAAATGACATATTTGTTACTTAAAAACTTAAAGATCTAATTGGTACAAACGTGAAACTTAAAGGATCTTCCGATGTATATTTGACCATATATTAAACCATTCTTTTATAGTAATCACGGTATTTATAACTAACTTTGAATTCAAAAGATTAAATAGTTGTGCTATTTTTACTTACTGAAATAGTTGTGATAAAAATTACATTTGTTTGAGTTTCAAGGTTCTATCTACATGGAATTAGTTAGGATTCTTGTATACATACATAAATGTATACTAACCTAGTTTGCTTTCTTTCTTATTCTTGTATGTACCCTTTGTTTCAATATGAATATATATATAAAGGAAGAAAACCATCAAAGCTTAGTCACCTAAAAATGACAGACATGGAGTTAGATAGAATTAGTTGCTTACCGGATCATATAATAATAGATCAGATCCTCTCACGTTTGCCAATTAAGGAAGCAGGGAGAACAAGTGTTTTATCTAGCGAATGGAGGAAGAAGTGGTCAACACAATCAAATCTTGTGTTTGATAGACAATGTGTATCTGATGCATCTTCGGAAGACCCTTCAGTTATCAAGATTAAATTTTTGAGAATTATTGATGATGTACTTTTACTTCATTCTGGGCCAATCAACAAGGTCAAGATCTCCGACTCTGGTTATGATCTCATTGATATGAACTCTGTGGCTGATATTGATCGGTGGATTCTTCATCTAACCAGAAGGTCGATTCAAAAGCTTGTCCTGGACTTTTGGTTAGAGCAACGCTATAAGATACCTTGGTGTTTATTCTCTTGTCAAAGTTTACATCGTTTAGAACTACATTATTGTTGTCTTAAACCTCCAACGACATTTGAAGGTTTTAGGAACTTGAAAAGTCTTCATCTACAAGAGTTTACAATGACTCAAGATGATTTTGAAAAATTGATATCTGGATCCCCTCTGCTTGAAAAATTGAATATGGCATATTTTGATGGCTTCACCCAAATTAATATCAATGCACCAAATATCAAGTCTGTTCAAATCATTGGTAAATTTGAGGGTATTAACTTTGACAATACTCATCAATTGACTAAGGTACTTGTTGATCAAACTAGTCAAAGTAGTAGATTGCAAGGATGCTCTAACAATTTGGTCAATTTTTTTGATCATCTACCCAACATCCAGATTCTACTGATTATTTCCTATTTTATAAAGGTATAATATATGCTCAAGCATATGAATGTTCAATTTGATTGTAGGAGTAACTCAAACATTGCTTTAAGTATTAGAAACATTCTTCTGATTTAAAGTGACTCTTCTTTTTTGCTTCAGTATTTGTTTGCAGATGTTGTGCCAGTAAAGCTTCCTACACCTTGTATCAATCTAACATCTCTTTACATAACCATGAACTTCAACGACTTGAAGGAAATTTCGACTGCTCTTTGCTTGCTCAATAGCTCACCTAATCTTAAAGTATTAGGAATCTTTGTAAGTACCTCTTTAGCTTTTCTTGACTTTAATTTCCTTTATGATTTCTGGTTGCACATCCTGTTTTAGTTTTATGTAAAGTAGTTATAAGAATTAATTTGTATATCTTTTTTGCTTTAAGCATTTATCTAGTCTCTAGTCTTATAAAGGTCCTTTATGAATTGAGTTTTAATATGCTCTATAGCTATCTTATGAATTTGTAACAATTGCACGTAGGCACGACTTGAAGAGCACGCCGACCTTTCAACTTCTGTATCCTATTGTTGGGAAGATATCTTTTCGGAGCCTTTCATCCCCCTCAAATTGCGACGTGTAAAGATACAAGACATATCCGGTACCAAATCTAAATTAGATTTTATCAGATTTATACTTCTCTATTCACCCGTGCTCGAAAAAATGTTTGTGTGTCCTGTTATAAATGTCATGCCGGAGTTGATGACAGAACTAATCAGATTCAGAAGAGTGTCAGGACAAGCTGAAGTTATTTACCATGTGAAAGACTCTTCATAATTTTTTTATTCTTCTCAAATCATCTTGTGTATGATGATAACTTTTATGGTGGTTATGACTAAAGTTAAGCTTTTTAATGATCTGGCAAATTATGAAAGGGTGTCATTGTATTTCTTTGATAACAGAACATTTGGTTTTTACTTTACTGGACTACCTCTAATATAGATGATACCATGAATGGAACTCGCGTTCTTTTTTTGTCAACTCTTTCAACACATTGTGTTGATTTTTTATATTGTCTTACTATTACTTCAAAAGTTAACAAAAGCAAATAATATATATTTGTTAAACACAATGCATTTTGCCTACGTCGCATGGTCTCTTCTTAAATAAAAAAACCTATTCACATATTTCTTTTCATATGATTATTTTATGTATATCCTAATAAAAGTACACAGTTCCATGTGTATTTTTATTTAAATATTAAGTAGTTTAATGGTTAGAATCAGTGTTTTAAAAACCGGACCGGCCGGTCGAACCGGTTGAACCGGAGGGTAACCGGTCTAGTCTGATTACTGGACCGGACATGCAGTTGAACCGGTGAAAACCAGGAAAACCGGCAGTTTTCTAAACCGGCCGATTTAACGTGCAAGCCTGAATATTTTTTTTTTTTTGGAAATTTGTGTTTTTAAATGTGTGCTTAATTATTTTTTATTTAGTAACATAACATGCATGCATTTTTTTAAAGAATATTTTAAATGTAAAAACATAATAAAATTGTCATCAGCAAATATTGAACTAGTGATCTCCTCATAAAAGGAGAGGCATGCTACCACTATGCTAAATTATTCATTCGTGCTTATTTTTACATTGGAAAATGTTAACTTGTGCCCCTAAGGCACAAGTTAATGAGATAAATGTGGAAATATTCTATTGAAAATAGTGTATTTAACTTTATAAACATTAAATATCTTACAACATTAAATGTTAAATTTCTATTTTTAGGTAGCTAAACATGTGCCCTTAGGGCACATGTAAACAAGACGGTTTTACTTTTAATTCAATATATTGCTACTATTTTTATATGAAAATAGGATTTCTCACAAGTTTTGATTTGTTTCAGAAATACATTTGATTTTTTTTTTTTCATTTTCTTTATGGACTTTAAATTTTATTTATTGTTTTCATAATTATTCTAATTTGTTATATTTACAATTAAAATAAATAGATGCATAATCACTAATTAAATCTAATTTAATACATATAATTATTTTTTATATTGACCGAGTCATCCGGTTTAGTCATGCGGTTCGACCAATGACCCAGTGGTTCGACCAGTGAACCAGTAAACCAGCACTCTACCGGTTCGATGACCGGTTCGGTTTTTAAAACATTGGTATAGGCTAAACACGATCTATTTTGAGTCATAATAACTATAAGCCAATCTGATAGAGTTATATTATATTTGGCTTTATTTTAGGTTTCAAGTTGATCTCTTGTGTTTTAAAAGTTCTAAATTGGTCCCTTATGTTTATTTTAGGTTTCAAGTTGATCCCTTATGTTTTAAAAGTTTCAAGTTGGTCCCTCAAGTTTCAAAAATTTGAATTAGTTAATCCCTATTTAATCATTTTTATAGGACTAACTAATTCAAATTTTAGAAACATAAATGACCAAATTGAAACTTTAAAAAACTTGAGGGACCAATTTGAAACTTTTAAAACATAAGGGATCAATTTAAAACAAAATAAACAGAAGGGATCAATTTGAAACTTAAAATAAATATAAGGGACCAAATATGCAATTAAACTTTTAAAACAAATATTGCAAGGGATAAGCCGAACAAAAAAATATTACAGGCGTAATCATTTTTTTTTTACAGGAGATAACACAAAACATACCTGTGATAAAGACCTATTTATCTTTTTTTAACAATGAAATACTTAAAATAGTTTTTTATAAAAAATATTTAAACTAATTTTTTATTTAAAGTTTTTTGTTTTGTTAATAACTTCGTAGTTGATTTCTTAAAAAAAAAAACTTTGTAGTTGATTTGCACTTTGCGTGTGCAATTGGCTAAGTCAAGAGACAAGGATCTCTTTGCAATTTCTATAACTTGTAAAACATTAGATCGTAATTGAATTGGAACCGTCAAAAAGCAATGCTATGGATAAACTCTCAGATACACTCGTTTCAACACATTGTCATTGGTCCATAATATCATCACTTTTTAAAAACCATTTACTTGCTATCCGGCTATGCTGTTTTTTTTTTGTAAGGACCGGCTATGCCGGTTTAGAATTTAGATACACACATCTTTTTTAAAATAAAAATTAAATTGATCTCCTTACTCTCAAACAAGAAATTGATCTCCATTTTTTTACAAGAAATTGATCTCCTTCATTGTTACTCCTGAGAATCACAAAAAATGAAAACTTACTCAAACACTACCACACAAACAAGCCAAACACACTCATGTTTATTCTTTATTGTTAAAAATGGGTTATTTCATCTCATAAAAAGAAATGGGTTATTTCCTATATTGCCTAGGCACGGGTATGATACCGGTATCCGGTACTAGTATTGGTATGAGGTACGACATTTTTAGAAAAATTAAACTACGAGTACGTCTGTAAATATTTTTTTAATATAGTTCTATAAATAAAATAATAGAAATATATTGTTACAACAAATAATTAAACATAAAAAATACCAAATAAATAATTCAAATTATTCAAAAACATCAAGATTTGTATGAATAAAATTAGACTGAGTCTATTTCTTTCAAATGAATAAGTGAATAAATTCAGCTATTACTTTGTTATTGTTTATCAGTAAAACTGCTACTTTTATATTAAACAAATAAAAAACATAAATCTTCCTATAAACAACAAAATGAATAAAAGAAAAATAAATTTTGTTGCATTTTTTTGGATTTGTGTACCACAGGAGTACCACGCTTATACCCATTGCAAAATAAAAAAAATAAAAAAATAGATATGCTATCGGTGCGTACCAAAAGTACCATACGCGTACCGGGACCCGATAGTACCTGGTAGCGGTAGTCTCTCTACTCTCCGTACCTCTTTCATTGAATTGAATTCTTTGATTTTCCAGAAAAACTAGTATGTTAGCCTGTGCCGTGCACGGGATTATTTTCTTTTTACTATTATTTATATATTTATTTTGATATATTATTTGATTAATTTGGTTTAAAATTCTATAGTAAATTTGAAATATGTTTTGCATGATATATATTTAACGATGTTACATAATAAAGTGAGATTAAGAGTATTACTTCGCTTCACATTTTACACTATTACAAGATAGATTTTTTATCTCATCTTCATCCTCGAAACTATATAGTGATCCTATAAATATTAAATAATTATAAACTTCATTCTCAAAAGAAAATATACTTTGATTTTTCATGGCTTTAAGATTTTTTTGGACGATACCCATAAAATTAAAATATATCATGATTTTCTTTTTCATCTCGAGCCAACTCTTTATAGAAAATTTACAGTAGGTTCATTTCAAACATGAGATAAGTTTTATTTTTTTCAATAATATTTATTTTCATATGTTATTTTTTCTTTTGAAGGTTGTCTTGTCTTTTTATCATTTTATATTTTTTAAAAGGTTATCTACGTTTTTTCAAATGTCTATGAGATTCATTACTTTTAGTTTATTTGAGTATGAAAATACGATATATCTTTAACACAGGACTCTGTAGGACTTCATAACAAAAAATAATTGTAAATTTATATTATTTTTTAAATGAATATTAACATACTTTGACTCTGTTTCAATTCTCAAATTTTTTTCTTTTCACTGTAGCACAAAGAAGCAATCTTCACGCGTGAGCGTCAAATGGGAAAACCTATGTGTGAATCTCTCCACTCACATTAATAAATTAAGGTTCTTAAAAAAGTTCGAACGAAAGTTGTGGAAAGTTTAAAATAGCATAAATTATAAAAAATTCAAAAGTATATTAATTTATTTTATTTTAGATTTTCCATAGATTTTATCAATCAGATGTAATATAATGAAAGTGCGATGGACATAGAATATGGAAAAACCCCTTAGTCGAAATTCAAATTTTCATTAGTCAATGTGTATTTTTAATAGTGGGGTGGGAAGTGTTACCTGTTTCCTATTATATACCACTGCGAGATTCTCTCTATCTCTCTCTCTCTCTATCTCTCTCTCTCTCTCTCTCTCTCTCTCTCTCTCTCTCTCTCTCTCTCTCTCTCTCTCTCTCTCTCGTCTCTCTCGCTAGACTCTATAGGGGCTACATCAACAATAAAATTCTCGTGTTAATTAAGTTATCACTATCTTCTAAATACACTTTTCATCATTGGGGTCACTTTTTATCGTGATAAATAAAATTTTGAATAAATGATCACCGTGATAAAATATTAAATATGAAAATATGGATAACCCCCGCAATCGGAATTCATAGTCAATGTGTATTTTTAATTGTCGGGTGGAAAGTGCTCCCCGTTTTCTATTCTATACCACTAAGAGATTTCTCTCTCTCTCTCTCTCTCTATTTCTATCTCTCTTCCGTCTCCATAACATGACTCTATAGAGGCTTCATCAACAAAAAATAGTTGTTAATTCTATTTTTTTTAATGAATATCAATTAAATTTTCGTGCTTAGTTCTCCCTATGATCTATATACACTTTTCATCATGAGGATCACGTTTCTTCGTGCTAGATAAAATTTTGAATAAGTTTTCCCATGATAAAATATGAAATATGAAAATAAGGATGATTCTCGCGTTTGGAATTCAAATTTTAATTCGTAAATGTGTATTTTTAATAGTGGGGTGAGTAATACTTGTCGTTTCTCATTCTCCAACACTGAGAGTCTCTCTCTCAAAATCTTCTATTTTGTTTTTGTCTGTAATGAATATAATTTTTTCTTCAAAATAAAATGTGTTTACGTAAAAAAAAAGTTTATAGATATATCATAAACTATTTTTTGGGTTCAAGACTTCAATTCTTCGAGTGATCTTATCCATGAAAAAAATAGTGTATTTTTTTGTTTCAATTTGTTTCGAAGTAATCTAAATATAAGTCTTCCTTCATTTTACAAAATTAAAATATTAAAAATGTATCAAGATAGTGTCGCACAAGTGGTAGATACTTGAGCCCCTTAACCATTTGGTCTTAAGATCGATTCTATCCGGTGCATATGGAGAATCATTTCTTAGGAGAGGTCTATCCCTTAAATGGATCTCGATCTCAGTTAAATCGAGAGGATTAACCTTTGCCATTGCGCATGGATGATACTTTTAGCTTAAAAAAAAGTGTGTGTATATATATATATATAGGGATATGCTATAACACACCTACTCAATTTTATGAAGGTGTGCATTAGCAAGTTATAACTAAAAAATAAATAAATACACCTTCAGGTGTATGTTGCTAAAACACTCCTTCTAAAAAATAAGTGGATGTACGTTAGCAACTCCTATAGGCATTTGCTATAATCCACTAACTTATTTTTCAGAAGGTGTGTGTTAGCAAAAGATAACTAAAAAGTTATTAAATACACCCTAAGGTGTATGTTGCTAATGCACACCTTCATAAAAAAGAGTAGGTGTGCATTAGCATTCCCCATATATATATATATATATATATATATATAATATTTGAGAGTTTCTATAAAACAATATAATATTTGTGAGAGTTTTTGAAGAAAATAACAGTTTTCTACAAATAAATATAGTATATAATATTTGAAAGAATAAAATAAAATGGAGAGTTTAAAAAAATATAATATTTTAAAAAGTTTCTACAAAAAGAAAATAAAAAAAATATAATATTTGACTGAGTTTTTTTAATAAAAAAATATTATAAAGATTCAATTATTGTTGCCAATGAGATTCGACCAACGTACCTTTGTTAGTATTATAAGGTAATTTTCTCTACAAAAGAAAAGTAGTTCTCCATAAAATATTACACTATAAAAATTCAATTATTGTTGTCAGTGAGATTCAAACAACAGACCTTAAGCTAAAAACTCTGAATGACACACAAACAAGAGAATGTCTAGTTGAATGCCACATAAGTAATTACTATTAAGAATGCACGAAAAAACTTTGTGGGAATCTCTAATGTATATAATAGAGATAGTAATTTATGTACTTCATCTCTCAAACAACGCACACCCAAGATGGAAATTGAAGTGTTAAAAAGCGTTTGACAGAGCGTGTGTGCATAGCAGAACTCACCGTGGAAGAGCTTATTCATCACCAGTGAGGTTCAAAGTCCCAATTTCTGGATCTCTCTCGATAACCTTTCTCCTCATTTCCCATTTCAACCCATCATCATCACTTCTTCGACAGTTCCCAATTATTTTCACAACAACACAAACACAAACTGAATCACAAATCTCACTCACACCTTCATTTTCCCCATGGGCGAAATTAAGATGGAGGACATGCCACTACCGGCGCTGTTCGAACAAGCAAGGAAGATCCACGCAACCGCCACAGAGTTCGGTGCTGATCAGGTACGTAAACTTACGCTTGTTTTCTTTTCTAATTTTGTTTTTCTGTTAGTTAATTCATTGTGAATTTATTTGTTCAGGAGCTTGTTAAAAAGGGATGCGAAGCCCTAAATAAATGCGAAGATATGATCAATAAACTACTAAACTAGGTTTGTTCTCTGCTAATGAAACCAAAGAGGATATTAGCACAACCGATCTCAAGTATATTCTGGTAATTGTTCTTCTGCTTATTATTATTATTATTATTATTATTATTATTATTATCATTAAATTGATTTTGTTGTTTGATTAATTTTGTGATGCTATTAGTATAATCTAGTTATATAAGACTCTATTTCTTATAGAATATATAAATAAATGTTAGCTAGGATTGATAACAGATGCTAAATCATTTTAGTTTACCATAAAAACTGATTTAAGTAAACTAAGTGATTGAGCTCATGTGGTTAATGAGCCATTGAGCCCCTATGACGAGTTGTTCGGTAGAACCCAAGTTCGGTTCCCGTGGAAACAATTCTGAGTTAGACTTTATTTACTTCGTGCCTCTGGATTACCAGTTACCAAAGCCCCATTCCCATGGGAACCAGAGGGATAATACAAAAAAAAATTGATTTAAGTAATTGAGTACATGATTTCACGGGTTTTGAAGAAAGCGTAATGAAGTGTAACTGCAACCTTGTTATAATAAAACACTATTACACAAACTGGAGTAACTAATAACCATTAACCAACAAGTGGAAGCATGTGTATTAGTATTAAGATGGCTTCAAGAATATGTAATATTAAGGGGATTAACCACTGTTCTGTGTGATCCTGGTGCTAATCGCAATTCACAATCTAGGTCTTAGTATTGCGATTACTTCTAGAATATGTATTATGGTCGGGTTCCAAAACATAGTTCTATATCATAGTTTATGTCATAGCAAATGATTCTGAATAGGAAACAAAAGGAAAATGACAAAGAGAAGAAGAGGGAAATGAGTCTATTATGAAACAATTTGTTTACTATTTATTGGTTATAGGTAAGTTATAGTGTGTTGGAATTTGGAAATATATCAAACTCAATTGTTTGCAGGTCATTCAGCAACCATATTAATGTAGAGAGTTTTTGTACTCAACAGAGGAGATTTTATGGGTGCTTTATATGTTTCATGACAACTCAAATAAGATTTTAGCGGATGAAATAGAGATTGGGAAGACAACGCAAATAATTTCACTGATCTTACTTTACTGTGATTTCTTTAGAGTTTAGACTCTCCAACTGGTTCCTCTTCTGAATCACGTTGAAAAGAAAATTGTTTGAAGGGGAGGGGGAGACAAAAAATGAAGCTCAAATATGCACTAGCATAGCCACTTCAATTTACTGTATACATATATACTTTCTAAAGTAAATCAAACAGTCTAATGATTAGTGCTTTTTTATGGCCGAATGTTAGTTTTTCCGTGATGTTTATTGGTGGTGGGATTCGAACCTTGCTCCTTATAACTCTCAATTCCTATATCCCAACTGTTAGGACTTAATTCCTTCATGTTGTAAGATACACGGCCCAAGTTAATCTCAATACCTGATCAGCTTTGGAGGCCATGGTCTCCTCAGGATTTGATACCTCAAAAGGCTCTTTCATATTCTCTTGATGAAAAATCACTCTTTGATGCATGTTTTTGTCCATATTTTACAGGTTTCCTGGTCACTGTTTACCATTAATTCTATAAGACAAGCATACAAATTATAATGATTAGAGCATAAAGAAAAATCATAGATGTGCAATTACAATCTTAGCTTTTTTGACTTAAATTTTTGTCGTTTGCTTGGTGATCCATTTTTTGAACCTTTATGCTTTTACCCAGAACTGCAAAACAATAAAGAAAACCGGCCCAGGAATCGGAGACAACACAATGAGGTATAATACCATGTTAATTAGATAGTCTGGATTCAGTTCAACAATCAAGCTAAAACAGATGCACATGTTTTCAACTTTTTCACTTTAATTATTAGATAAGATCAACTTACATTTATTAAAACATTCAGTAGATTAGAAAAGGATTAATTCCTTGGATAGAAAGTTCATTCCTGTCAAATTAAGTGAATTTTATCTGGTTTACTTTGCAAACGTTGCCAGTATAATGTAGCATACTAGTAAGGATTCCTCTTAGAAAGTTTTATCTATCAATAGAGCTTCTGATGCTCTTAAGGAACATTCCTAACACAAAATACAATCATAGTTATTTTGCAAGACGTTGCTGGTATAATTGGCATATACTAGTAAGGATTCCTCCCTGAAAATTTTATCTATCAATAGAGCTTCTGATGCTCTTAAGGATCAATCCTAACACAAAATACAATCACAGTCATCAATATTAATAAGCTTAATTTCCTCCCTATGTCAAGAACATGATCAATTTCCCTCTTATCATTCACAGCTGAAAACAACACGTCATAATGAATTAATTTTTTTGGTAGGTCGTTTTAATATAAAAGTCCTGATAACTTAATATAGACTTATGATTAAGAAGCATGCACAGAAAAGAACTTCATATTAGATCAAAAGATCCAAGATACAGTAAATCATAAAGTGAATGACTTATAATCAGAGAGCAGTTGATCCTGCACTTCCACACCCAAAGCGGTGAAAATCATTATTCAATCAAGAAGCTATTTGAATTGAGATTTTTAAGTAACTCTACAAAATCATTATTTGGCCTGATACCAATGCCAAGACTATGGTTTGTTTAAGTAAGTGGACTATGGATTTGTGCAAAGGCCAGTGTTTTTGATGGATTTTTAGGCCAGGAAAACCTATATAAGTGACTGCAGGGTAAGTATTAAATTTTAAAAAATACATATTTTGTTTTGCTAAATAAAATAATACTGGTATGTGCTATTCCTGTAATCTGACCTTACAATAGCTTTCTTAAAGCTTTTGGCTTATTGATCTCCAACTGTATTTGTATTTGTGCCTATTTCTTGCAATGTGAACCACCATTGATAGCAATCAATGAAGGTATATGAAGATACTGCTATTGCAATATTTGATTCATCCTATGAATATTGAACAAATAATAGAAAGCATCAGTTAAAAAAATGGAATTAAACACAACAATTTGCCTGTTATTGATATCATAAAAAAATATGTTTCCTCAATTTGGACAGAGGTCAGATCGCTCAAGGATAAAATGTGGCTTGGTCATTCTAATACACAGTATTGTGCTTGCATTAGCTTGTAGCATATACACAAATCTAATATTAAAATATCCAACCAATATTATGAAAACTGTAACTGAATTAAATTTCCAAAGGTTTAAAAATGTGGGAATAATCTTAAACAGGAGAGTGTGGATGGTCGGGAAACGAGTGAACCCTGAAAAATTGTTTACATTGTTTCCTCTTAAACACCACTTAAAAGGAATGCATGGAACAACCAGCACCGTTAAATCCAGTATTTATGCATAAATTCTATCATGAGTATGCAGTCCTTTCACTTTAGTATCCTAATGTGCACTAATGTGTTAAAGCTGGACATAGGAATTTTTTTTTCCCCTATCTGTCTTACCTTCCAAGTACAGACTACTGAAGATAACTGGTGAATTAATGTTCATCTATTTTTACCATTTATCAATTTTTGGTTATAATTTCCACAGGTGCCATATTACCTCGCTGAGTTGACTGAAAAAATTGCACAGGATGACAGGATACAGATTCTAAAGGCTTCCCAGGCAAAACTGAAGGTGAGAGCTGATCCATAGAAAGGAAACACATGCCCCGCTCCCAACAACCAATTCAACATGATATGCACAATTCTTGTTAATTTCTGTAATACTATTTTAATTAATTTCCTCTTTTTTAAGCTTACTGAAAAAACCATTTTTTTTTCTAGGAATTTATTTCATTTGGTGAGGCAATGGAGCTGGTCCCAAAAGAGGAGTTAGAATCTTATATACAAGGGGTACCAAAATCTGTTGCTGATTAGAGAGCCAGAAAGGTGTTATTTTTTCTTTTGCAATGCTATGATTTTTAATTTATTCAATTCATACATTGTATGTTTGTATATTTATCTCTTCCCATTATTCCCTTGATCTGAAAATTGAACAAGTAAATTTGAATGAAGAGCATCGTAAATGCTTGCAATTAATTTGTTTAATAATTTTGTATCTGTTGTGCAGATAGCTAGATTTAAACGACAAAAAGCTGCAGAATCAAAGTTGTTGGAAATAAAAGAGCGGAAAGAACGTCGTGGGCGTTCTACTAGAGCAGCTGCCTTGTCCACCCCTGTCGAGGCAGGAGAGGAAGAACTATTGGATGATGATGGAGAAGAAGAAAGAGAGGTTTGTATCTTGATCGGATACTTATTTCAGCTCAGTGCTGCTAAACTCCATTACTGCTACTTTATTTAGGGTTTATGCTGTACGATTGTTTCCCTGAAAATCCGTTTTTGCGTGATGGATTTATCTACCATTACATGGGCTTAAAAATAGGATTTTGGGGGACCTAAAGTGGTCCTATATATTGTATGACTAGCTTGTATATAAAATGGACTCTGTCAATTTCACACTTCCAAAAGCATATCTATGTTGCATACTCCTAAATAATTCCTGCTCATTACGCCGTTCACTTTATTTTTCAGTCTTGGAATACTAGCATATCTTTGGCGATCTGTAAGGTTGGTTTATACTTATGCAACATTTCCACTTGTTGAAATTTCTATTTCCATTATTCTCATGGTTGTCTTGAAATGTTCAGGCATTTGATCTTTTGGATATGATTAAGAAAGAGGAAGAGATGCTTTCGGCTGTAAAGGATAGACAATCCAAGGTAGTAAAATGCTCAGTATCCTTACTGAAGCACCATAACTATTGTGTCTTGTTGGCCCCGGGTTTATTGCCACTAATTTATACTGCCATTATTATGGCGGAGATCTTAATGGAATAGTGTTGAGTTCAAAGTTAACGCTTAAAGAGCTGTTATAACCTGGCATAAGTTGACTCTTTTAGATTTTTACATTTCACATTTCACAAGCTAATTCTAGAATATCGGGCTTTGTATCATATTCCATGTGATTCTATGAGATATGTTCTGTTTTAAAGAGGAATGGGAAATCGTACTTCTCTGCATGATTAAATCTGGTTTTATTCACCGTTTCTTGTAATTATGCTGTGTTTTAGGACGGGGATCAGGAGTTTTCTAAGGATGTTATGGATGAATGCACAATTTGTTGAGACATTTGTTTATGTCAAGAAAAAAAGACTATGGCAACCACGTCAGAAAGGATATACAATTAACTACAGGTGAATTGTATTATTTAAGAATGATGTTGACGATCACCAAGGGTCCAACCAGTTACAAAGACATCAAATTGGTTAATGGTTATCAGTACTTAACTTACAGATAGGGTTGGGAATAGGCTAGGCGGCCTCCAGGGGCCTTCGGCCTGGCCTGTTTTAGGTCTGGCCTGGCCTGTTTATAAAAATGTCAGGCTTAGGCTTTGAAAAAAGCCTGTTTGCATAAATATGTCAGACTCATGCTTTTAAAAAAGCCTGCGAGGCCTGATAGGCCGGCCTGACCTGTTTATATTTTATAATTATTATTTATATAATAAATATTACTTATATCATCTTGTTTGTATAAAAAATAAATATTATTTATATAAATACAAAATATTTATTAAACAAAATATATTTGTTTTTTTTTACGAAGACAAATTATAGTGTATATTTTTGTTGTTGCTAACTACATCGATTAACATTAGTGTTTAACAAAAAATTTGTATTATGGCATACTTAATAGACTTTGTCGTAATCATATTTGTTATTTTATTAGCTTTTAATTCTTGTGCTAATCATTTTATTAGCTTTTTCTTAATGTTGTAGAAATTATAAAAATTTAAAAGTGAAATAGGCTTTAAGGCATGTTTAATTAGCTATATATTTAAAAAGACTATATAGAGGATTTTATGTAACACAGGCTCATAAACAGGCTACAAGGCAAGATCAGACTTTTAGCAGGCCCAGGTCAGGCCAAAAAAATTGCATTTGATAGGCCATAGGCCATGCTTAGGCTTAAAAACAATTCGTAGGCCAGGCTCAGGCCTGTCAAAGCCTGACCTAGCCTGGCATATTCCCAACCCTACTTACAGAGAAGCCTGTTTTGCAATGGGATTTCTTGGTGACGATAGAGAATATATTGCAGCCATTAGAGAAGCATATGCTTGGGGTTCCGGAATCTTCTTGCGGAAGTTATTCATACTCATGCTCTTATCCGAAGCAATGGATAGACCAGATTATGTGTGGCAAAAAAGTTGGCATTGGTTATGCGACATAATACTATATAAACAAAGACAAATAAGTCAAAATCAAGGTTATATTTTAAACCATTATATATTTCTTCTCAATTTATAATATAAATGGTATTTTTATTACTTTATGCTAACTTATGTTACACTTTTTTACAATTTTGTAGAGTTAACACTGACAGATGAAGAGCTTCAGCATCTTACCCACATTGAGATTGAAAAACATATGCAAGTCAATAGCAGGAGCTTAAGACAGTTCAAATGCCTGCCATATCCAGAAGGATATGTAACACCTTTCTTAGGGAATCGATTGATATACGAAGAAAGAAACTACGATCCTGTTGAGAAGGATCTGATTTACCAACAATTATCTGCTTCAATGACAGGTAATTACACACAACCAAATATACTTAATCATACTTCATCCTATTTATTCAAATTAATATTTCTTACAATCATTATTACATTATTTTGTTTAGATGAACAACGAGATATATTTGAACAAATTATGGAAGCTGTTAACAACCAAAAAGGTGGAGTTTTTTTCCTATCCGGATATGGTGGAACTAGAAAAACTTTCATGTGGAACACCCTATCTGCGGCTTTAAGATCAAAACGCAAGATTCTTTTGAATGCTGCTTCTAGTGGAATTGCTTCATTACTACTCCCAGGCGGCAGAACTGCACATTCAAAATTCAAAATACCAATTCCAATTCTCGAATCATCGATTTGCACCATAGATAAGGGAAAAGATCTCGCTGATTTGTTAAAATTAACACAGTTAATCATTTGGGATGAGGCTCCAATGGCTCATAAATTTTGTTTTGAAGCGTTGGATAAATTCTTAAAAGATATCATGAGCAACAACGATGTTCCATCAACAAAAATATTTGGTGGCAATTTGGTGGTGATTTTAGGCAAATCCTTCCTGTCATACCTAGAGGGACTCGATCTGATATAGTTCATGCAAGCTTAAATGCATCTTACATTTGAAATCATTGCACTGTCTGGAAATTTACAAAAAACATGCGTCTGCAAAACCAACATACATCTGCTAATTCTGAAGAAATTCAAAGATTTTCGGAATGGATCTTTAAAAGTTGGAGATGGCAAAATTACAGAACCAAATGACGGTTTAGCAGATATACCTATCCCTGAAGAACATTTGCTTTTAAATTTTGAAGATCCTATCCGAGGAATTGTTGATTCAACTTATCCAAGCTTACTTGAAAATTATGCAAATGGGAATTTCTTAAGAAGCAGGGCGATTTTAGCATCTACAATTGAAGTTGTTGATGAAATAAATGACTATGTTCTAAATCAGATCCTAGGTAAATAACACTATAATTTATCAACATATACTGTTTATAATCTCAAATAGTAATCTATATTTACATCTAAAATAGGCGAAGTAAAAGAATATTTAAGTGCGGACTCAATTGATCGAACTGAAGCAAATGATAATGATCCATTTGAGCAGCTCACACGAGAATTCTTAAATTCTTTACATACGTCTGGACTACCAAACCATTTTATCAAACTCAAAGTTGGGACCCCAATCATGCTGCTCAGAAATTTAGATCAAACTGAAGGTTTATGCAATGGAATTAGATTGACTGTTACTAACCTTGAAGATCACGTCATTGAAGCCAAGATTATTATTGGAAAAAATATTGGTCAGCAGTATTACATACCCATAATACCAATGACACCTTCACAATCACCATGGCCATTTAAAATCTCGCGAAGACAATTTCCAATTATGCTCTCATTTGCAATGACTATCGATAAATCTCAGGGACAATCGTTAGATTATGTCGGTTTGTACTTGTCAAGAGATGTTTTCAGTCATGGCCAACTGTATGTTACTTTGTCTAGAGTCAAGAGCAAACAAGGATTGAAGATATTGATACATGACCAAGAGAAGACTCCAATGAATCACACAACAAAAATTGTCTTCAAGGAAGTATTTCAAAACATCATATAATCAAGCTACTTGAATTTATTTCAGTGGCTTTGTTATTTAATTTACAATATCTATTTTTATAACATTAGTTATGTTATTATCACTATTCAATTGTCAATTTATCTTATATGTTGTGTTAATCATTAGATTACTTACTTTTGACAATTACAAGCATTACTTAGTTATTTTATTAAGTACTGCACTTAAATAATTTACTTACATTAGCAACATGATCAAATATCATTTCTTTATTAATTATAATATAATATAACATATCATATAGCACACAAACCAAACTATATCCAAAACTATATGAACAAAATCTATAAATCATCTTTTACTAACTATACATCATCTTTTATATAAATTTCTTGAGATTCCAAATTTGAGTTGATACCATATCTTCTTCTTATAAATTTATATCCATATCTTTTTATACGACTACTTTATCATTACCTATCTACTAATGTGTCATAGAATCATATCATTACATACACTCCTAACTCTATATAAAAATCTTTTCATCTTTACTAATTCAACTATATCATCATGAATTCTATGACCAATACGTTTTTATTTTATTTTTTTCTTCAAATTATCTTCTTTTTTCATCTATAAATATTATAAATCTATGACATTTCTTTTGGAAGCAAATACAAACATAAGTTCATTACCATCATGGTTGCTTTTAGAAGAGTTCTTCGAAGACCAATTCTTGGAGGTTTTGAGAAAATTCATTTTCAAGGCTTGGTGAGAAATGTCTGCTATCATTTTTCATTAATGATATTTTGATGATCAAAATTTCATTTACAATTCTTCTTAAACATTCTCATCAAACTAATGTTTTTCCTAAATTTATTTTTAATTTTACAGGATTATGGAGAAGTTGAGCCTAATTTTGTTGAAGAATTTGAAGATGAACTTAATTATGAATGGGAAATAATCAAAGCAAATGGTAGTTCTAACTTTATTACTTTTAATGGAAATCTTATTCGTCCGATGTTAACTATCGGATGGAACAATCTAAGAAATGTTTACAGCTTCAATGACAACAAAAGAATGTTCTTCAACTATCTTGGAAGAAGCCGATTTTCCATCACTATCAGAAATAACATCAAAAATGAAAACAGAATACCATCTTTTCATAGTCGTAGTACCAAACCGAGACGAACAGTTTATTTTAACATAACCCTTACCCACTTGCAAATGGCAATTCCATCAATATTAGTGTTTTCATGTTATATATATAAGTCGAATTTCCTATGATGCATATTTTTAAAATCATTTCTCTAACTTTTATTTACTTTTTTATATACAGAGTTTACCTCCATCCTTTCATGACTTTTTATGGGAATATGAATTCTCTTACTTAACTTTGTGGGGCGATGGAGGAACACAAACAATCTGTAAAATCGAATTCATGAATGATCAATCTGCTTATTCAAAACTTGGAAAAAATTGGGAAGAGTTTTGTGTTGCAAATGGCTTCAACATGGGAGATAAACTTCGTTTCAAATTCTTTGATCGGTGCTTTAGTGAACACGTTTGTGTTTACAAATTAAATCCATAAATTTAGATCATAGTGGATGATTTATGGATTTAATTATAGTGGATGATTTATGGATTTAATTTGTAAACACAAACGTGTTCACTAAAGCACCGATTAAAGAATTTGAAGCGAAGTTTATCTCCCATGTTAAAGACATTTGCAACACAAAACTCTTTCCAATTTTTCCCAAGTTTTGAATAAGCAGATTGATCATTCTTGAATTCGATTTTACAGATTGTTTGTGTTCCTCCATCGCCCCACAAAGTTAAGTCAAAGAATTCATATTCCCATAAAAATTCATGAAAGGATGGAGGTAAAATCTGTATATAAAAAAGTAAATAAAAGGTAGAGAAATGATTTTAAAAATATGCATCATAGAAAATTCGACTTATACATATAACATGAAAATACTAATATTGATGGAATTGCCATTTGCAAGTGGGTAAGGGTTATGTCAAAATAAATCGTTCGTCCCAATTTGGTACTACGACTATGAAAAGATGGTATTCTGTTTTCATTTTTTATGTTATTTCTGATAGTGATGGAAAATCGGCTTCTTCCAAGATAGTTGAAGAACACTTTTTTGTTGCCATTGAAGCTGTAAATATTTCTTAGATTGTTCCATCCGGTAGTTAACATCATACGAATAAGATTTCCATTAAAAGTAATAAAGTTAGAACTGCCATTTGTATTGATTATCTCCCATTCATAATTAAGTTCATCTTCAAATTCTTCAACAAAATTAGGCTCAACTTCTCCATAATCCTGTAAAGTTAAAAATAAATTTAGGAAAAACATTAGTTTGATGGGAATGTTTAAGAAGAATCGTAAATGAAATTTTGATCACCAAAATATTATTAATGGAAAATGATAGCAGATATTTTTCACCAAGCCTTGAAAATGAGTTGTCTCAAAACCTCCAAGAATTGGTATTCGAAGAACTCTTCTAAAAGCAACCATGATGGTAATGAACTTATGTTTGTATTTGCTTCCAAAAGAAATGTCATAGATTTATAATATTTATAGATGAAAAAAAAGAAGATAATTTGAAGGAAAAAAAAAAGTAAAAACGTATTGGTAGAATTCATGATGATATAGTTGAATTAGTAAAGATGAAAAGATTTTTATATAGAGTTAGGAGTGTATGTAATGATATGATTCTATGACAAGAACATTTACGATTTGATTTGTGAAAAGTTATGAAAATAACTGTTTGCTTCGAGTAAGAAAGACTTGAAAGTAAACAAATACAGTAAATTGCAAGGAAAGTAAATATTGCATTCGAATGTAAACAACAATTACAATAAGATGATGATCAAATCATACATTTTCCTTCCTGCGCTTCTTTCGTTCAATCGCATGAGTACTCAGAGTTTAGAAGGTTTTTTCTAGAGCTGTCAAAATGGGCCGGCCCGAGTAGCCCGATTTTTTCCCGGGCTTGAGCCTTAAAAAACTAGCCCGAATGAGCACCCGGGCTTTTTAGCCCGGCACGATAAAGCGCAAAAAATATGGGCCGGCCCAAATGGGCCGCGGGACACCCGCAAGCCAAAATAAATTATAATTAAAAAAAATGAGTAAATAAAGAAGGATGTTTATAACATTTTTACTTGAGCCACCAATCTAAAAGCCCACACAAACATAATAAGTTAACAACACGGCAGCAACACACACCTTTCAATTCCATCAAACGCGCATTTAAGAGAATAAATATGCACTAGTAACGCAAGTTATATACATGCACTAATAACGCAAATTATATACATAAGGAAATGAAAATAAGCTAAAAGTAAAAATAACTTATCGTGTCATTAAAATAAATAAATAAGCTAAAAATATAAAACCACAGTCGTGAAGTATTTCTCTACGTAATTACTCGTAAACTGTAACTAGCTTAAATAATTTTACATTAATTCTATCAAATTTTAACCTATTTATAATTAATTATTGTTGTGATCTCTCTGTAATTTATTGCATAACAAGTCTCTAGATTTGTTAAATTTATTGGGCACTTAAATTTCTTCTTTTTTCATTACACTTCATATTTTGCTTTAAAAAATATTTTTTTTTAAAAAAAGGGGCCGGCCCGGACCTATCGAACTCGAGTTCCCTTTGCTTCTTCGAAATTATTCTAAGTCCACAAACCCATTTTCCATCTGTCTTTCGACTAGCAATCGAAAGGAAGCTCATGAGACTAGCTTTTCCTTTTTCCCTGAAAATATCATTATTAAATACCTAAATATTATTGCCAGCTCATTAACATTTAATTAATAAATACATCATAAAATATGAGCCAACAACTGTTGACCAATATTTTTTCCAGTAATAATCTTGGCTTCAATGACGTGATCTTCAAGCTAAGTAACAGTCAATCTAGTTCCATTGCATAAACCTTCAGTTTGATCTAAATTTCTGAGCAACATGATTGGGTCCCAACTTTGAGTTTGATAGAATGGTTTGGTAGTCCAGACGTATGTAAAGAATTTAAGAATTCTAGTGTGAGCTGCTCAAATGGATCATTATCATTTGCTTCAGTTCGATCAATTGAGTCCGCACTTAAATATTCTTTTGCTTCACCTATTTTAGATGTAAATATAGATTACTATTTGACGATATAAACAGTATATGTTGATAAATTATAGTGTTATTTACCTGGGATCTAATTTAGAACATAGTCATTTATTTCATCAACAACTTCAATTGTAGATGCTAAAATCATCAATAACTTCAATTGTAGATGCTAAAATCGCCCTGCTTCTTAAGAAATTCCCATTTGCATAATTTTCAAGTAAGCTTGAATAAGTTGAATCAACAATTCCTCGGATAGGATCTTCAAAATTTAAAAGCAAATGTTCTTCAGGAATAGGTATATCTGCTAAATCGTCATTTGGTTATGCAATTTTACCATCTCCGACTTTTAAGATCCATTCCGAAAATCTTTGAATTTCTTCAGAATTAGCAGATGTTTGTTGGTTTTGTAGGCGCATGTTTTTTTGTAAGTTTCAAGACAGTGCAATGATTCCAAATGTAAGATGCATTTAAGCTTGCATGAACTATATCAGATTGAGTCCCTCTAGGTATGACAAGAAGGATTTGTCTAAAATCACCACCAAACACTACAACTTTGCCACCAAATATTTCTGTTGATGGAACATCGCTGTTGCTCATGATATCTTTTAAGAATTTATCCAACACTTCAAAACAAAATTTATGAGTCATTGGAGCCTCATCCAATTTGAGAATCATACATTGGTAAGATGATAGTTAGATAATTTACGTATTTTTATATTTTCATTACACAAACATACAAGTTTATATCAATAATGTTTAAAATTACAAGTTTTTTATGCAAAAATTTATAAAAAATGCAAACTCGTGCCTCTTAGGCTCCGTTTGGATTGATGGAATGTAATGGAGCGGAGCAGAATAGAGTGAAGTGGAATAGAATGGAGCATAATGAAATAAATATTTCATTTCATTGTTTGAATATTTTAAAAAGAATATGAACAAAATTGAAAGTAAGTGATGATATGATATTAAATTCATTTCATCATATTTCATTCCGCTCCATTCCATTATTATTTTTCAAATCCAAACAATGGAACATTATTATATTTCATTCCGTTCCACTACATTCCATTATACTCCCTCCGTCCCAAAATATAAGCAAAAGTGAGTCAAAGAAAATTGATGTATTTGGTTTAAAATTTGGACTAGATACATTTATTTTTGTTGACCAACTTTTGCTTATATTTTGGGACGGAGAGTATTTCATCGATCCAAACATAGCCTTAACTAGTTTAACCAAAAAAATTGAACATAGTTCCTCACTTCCTTGGAGCCAGTTGGGGGACATCCCATAAAAAAAAGTTGAACATAAATTCAAGAATCCAGTCTAGCAACCAATATCGTGAGATGGGGGCCCACGAAGAGACCTTGGTGGAAGCAGCGCTCCGAGTTCTGAACACAGCCGACCCGTTCGAGAAGGCCAAACTCGGCGACACGGTGGCATCACAGTGGCTCGATGGCACCATCGTCGAACCCTACAACCCTTCTATTGACCTTCACATCCCTGATCGCCCCGCAAGGCTCTCCAGCGTCTCTGCATTCTTACTAATTACCGCCTTTGTTGTGTTCGATGAAATTCCTCACTGACATGAATCGCTTGTTTTGTTTTTGCAGGTGAAGTTGGTAGCTCCAAGCCTCATGCCGAAGCTTGGTAAAGCAGGAAGCTTGCAGAGTAGAGTAAATATTGTGCATAGCCTTGTTCACACTGAAAGCTGGGCCATTGACTTATCTTGGGTACTCTCTTTTTTTAAGCTTTGTGTATCTACCTATATGGCATGATTGAAATATGAATGATGTGTGATTTTAAATTGGTTCATCTGCACATGTTTTAATATTTGGTTTATGGCTGTGTTCCCACAAATATATATTCTAATTTCTACAAACCTTGTATCAGTATATAGATTAGTTGGATCCCATAATTAAAACCCTTTTTTTTTTAATAGAATTCTCCTCCTTTTGTCTCTGTCTCCATGTTGAAGGAAAAACTGCAAATTTCTATGCGGAATTTTGGTTTAAAATAAGTTTTGTTTAGGGCAATGTGCTACACTCTAGCAATGGAGTTGGACAGTTTTCAGCAATGGCATTGTTTGGTATAAATAATTTAGAACTAACAGCCTCAAAGCACGCGCTTTTGCATGTGGAAAGAGTATTTTTTTAACCTTTAATGATCACGTGGAATGTGCACAGTGCATACAGTGCAATATGAAATATCATGATGATGATGTGAAGTACTGCAGAAAACTTAAAGAGAGTAATAAGAAGGTTTGGGGACTGCTAACTATAGTCTTGCCTTACAATGATTTTCACTGTTTTATGCTATGAACTATGAACATGGATACCCCAGAACTGTTATAGTATCAGTGTTGTATATGTATCATTGCCTAACATGGAGTATCCTCCATTTTATTAAAGAAAATATTAATTGATACAATTGGGATGCAATTCTAAAAACTTATCTTTAAGCTTTATGCGAGCAGAATTAGAGTACATACTCATTGATTAATCTTTGATGATTTAAAAAAAAAAGAGAAGTAAGAGAGAGGTATGGTTGTGTCGTGAGATATTATTGCAGATGTACATATTCTATTTTGACCCTGGTGATGACTGACTTCTTGAATTGACAGAGTTGTCTCTTCCTGAGTTAGACTTCGGATTATGCTTTCTTGAATCATGAGAATGGGGAGATGAAAATGAGACTTTGTGACATTGGTTGAGGAAAAATGCATTTGTGACATTCGTTGAGGAAAAATGCATTTGTGACATATTTAAAAGGATAGGAATATATCTTTGACATGGATAAGAGAAAGATATCTGTCTATGCTCTTTTTTTGTTTTGATCACAGATTCACAAGTATCTTTTTGCAGGTTTTGATCATCATCTACGTATATACCAATGTCTCGTTGGAAATATTATGTGCCATATCGTACTAGGCCATATCATACCTTTAGTGTTTAAGAAATCTCTGTGTCTATGCAGTATCGTATGCATAGGGTATTAAGTATTCGGGATTCATAAGTTTTATACGAGGTCTTCATGGTTCCTCTTTGCACAAAATAATGAAAAAGGAATTTGATCATTTTCTGTGACTAAGCTGTGGTCTCGATATAAATCTTCTTTGGTGGCAAAATTATGTGACTCTTGTTTCTGCCTAGTTTTTTACAGTACCTATTTTCTAGTCTAAATCAAGTGTTCAGAAAAAATTTAACTTTTGTAAGACAAGCCCCTGAAAATTTGAGTAAGTTGCACTTTTAGACGTAGAGTATGAACTAAAGTTTAGTTGGTTCTTTTACCTGTGCATTTGTTATTGTCCGTTTGGAAACCATTTAGTTTTTCCATACAGTTCATATGCTGTTAGCCTGTTACAAACATTTACTGGTTGAAGTATTAAGATGTATAATAAAATCTTGCAGGATATAATAGCTCGTTTTGGTAAGCAAGAGGCAATGCCTAGAGAATTCTTTACAGATTTCGTGAAGGTAGCACAGGATGAAGGGAGACACTTCACTCTTCTTGCTGCACGACTTGAGGAGCTAGGTTCTTATTACGGAGCATTACCGGCTCATGATGGTCTTTGGGATTCTGCCACTGCCACCTCTAAAGATTTATTGTCACGATTAGCAGTTGAACATTGTGTCCACGAGGTGTGTCTTACATTGAGCATTTCTGCCATGATTGATTTTGGTTGTTTATGGTTTTGCTTTTATGTTTATGATAAATTGATGCAATGCAATTAACCTGATTAGATACCTATATCTCTTTTTTGTGAAAATGAAGACCTAATCAAGAGTGTTGCTTGTCAATGATGGATTTATGGGTTTTTCAAGGGGGTGGGAGTGCTTAAGAAATTCTTGGGGAAAATGAATAGACTTTCAAAATCTTTGATTTTTCAAAAAGAAATCAGTGTTCGATATAGTTACTAGTATTTCTTGGAATTTTGTTATTGTGCATAAACCAATACATAAACTTAAAATGTCTAAATGGAAGTCAAATTAATATTGGAAAACCAGGCATTGAGATTGGTGCATTCAGTTATGTACATGCGTTAATGTGTAATAAGTGTTATATTGTCACTCAAAAAATTTATCGCGTCATTTAACAAGTTTGACATATTTATGTAACTTTTAACATGCTCAAACTCATCAATTGAAGTGTGAATGCATCTTTGGTTGATCTGTAATAAAAACTTAAACTCAATGTTCATTGTTGTTTGGTCAACTACTTAAATTAACGTTAATGTTTTCCCTTTTTCCTGCAAATAAAATTCAAATTTGATTTAGTATTATTGCCAATAGGCTTTGAATTTCTTAGGTTGCTGCTATGCTTCAGATTAAAATATTCTTAGAATGACTCTCTATCCCTTTTCTCTCACACACACATGGTCTACTACAAATCAAAATGGTGTTATCTAAAATGTATCCCTTGGTTGAGTATGAACACAGGCCAGAGGACTTGATGTGCTGCCTACAACAATCTCACGTTTTCGCAATGGTGGCGATAACACTACAGCAGATTTACTTGAAAGTGTGGTTTATCCAGAAGAAATTACACATTGTGCTGCTGGCGTAAAATGGTTCAAGTATTTATGCCAAAGGTCTAGAAATATTCCAGTCTCAGATCAAGAAATTTGTGCAGTTGAAAATGGAACAGCAACGGAGGGGAATGGAGTGATTCAAAAGTTTCACGCAATAGTGAGGACATATTTCAGAGGACCTTTAAAACCACCTTTTAATGAGGCAGCCAGAAAAGCTGCTGGATTTGGTCCTGAATGGTATGAACCTCTTGCCGTTAAAGTGGCCAATGCACAATAACCAACATGGCAACATGTTTCTTTGATTGTAATTAGGAATTTAGGAGTTTCTTGCTGCATATATCTTGTGCAGCTTTGCATTGAATAATCAGTTTTGGCCTTTTGGGCCTTATATTTCAAAATTTTATTATTTATTCTATCTCAGAATATTGATGTTTTAATCGAGATCTAATACCATTTTGTATTTTTCCTACTTTAGTGAATGAAAGGGAATGTATCCTCTCATGTGTATAATTTAAACATGACAGTAAAATGTGATCACTTACCATTCATACCCACTTATCTAAATTCTTCATGGATGAGAGATCACACTTTACTGTCTCATATGTAAATTACACATGAGAGGATTGACCTCAAGTGACTGGTCAATGAGTTTCCCTTAGGACGGACTGTTTAGGAGAACCCGAATTCGATTCTTGGTAGGAGCAATTTTTGCCGGACTTTACTTAATACTTTGTGGCTGAACTCTAAATTATCGGGAGACCATTTCTCTGAAAATCAGAGCGTTAATAATATAAAAAGAAATTACACATGAGAGGATCAATTTCCATTTTATTATGATGTCATGTCGGAAATTCAAATTGTTAGACAAATCAAAGAAATTTCACCAAATTAACATGAAATAATAAAATTATACAATATTAATTACTACTTCGTATATTTATTGAAGTCTAAAAATATATTATTCATAAGTTTTTTTTTTTCTTTTTCAAATTGCTCTGCATATCGTTTCTCCACAGTGCAAAAGATTTGAAGTAATTAGAAACGCAACTTTAATATGCCTAACAGCCGTTTTACTTGTGCAAATTTTTTTATTTATGAATACCTTAAAAACTATGAAGCCCCGATATGGGACACGATACCGATACGATACCGATATGTCGATATGTGAAATTTTTTATTCTCTCCGATACTGCCGCGATACATTATTTCAAAATTATGATTTAACCGATATCAGACATGTATCGGGTATTACTTTTTTATTTGAAAATAATGATTTAACCGATATTTTCCTAATACAAGTATCGGGACATATCAGAAGAGTATCGGGTATTATTTTTTTATTTAAAAATAATAATTTAACCGATACTTTTCCGATACGAGTATTGGAACGTATCAGAAGAATATCGGTATCGAGTATGTATCGGACACGATACGTCACCATTTTTTGAGTATCGGGACTTCAGGGTTTAAAAAAGTTATGAGTGATTTTAACTTGCAATATTTAATTAAAGGTTGCTATTTTCTGTTATTTGTAACTAAAAACAAAGCATAACAATCATGTATAATAATTCAAGAATAAAGGCAAGAACCTGGCACTTTATCCTTTTTTGTTTTTTTTATATTTTGATCATGATCATCTAAAATCTGCATTTTAGGCCATCCACCTAACAGCATCTGGTGCAGTTTATAACTTTTCTGCAATCCTAGTCCAATCATTTTTTACCAAAAAGAAAATTAAATAAATTATTTTGAGCTAAATTTAAATAACTTTTTATCAAAAAGAAAATTGACCCTTCTAATTTTAATTTCACTCTTATTATGGTGAATAAATGAAGCGTCTTAAGTTCGAACTAAAGATAAATAATAATAATAATTGTTTTTTATAAATTAAAGATATCCTCGTGTGTGCAAGTGCATAGACTAATCTTACAAGCTAAAATCTATTTAAAGAGTTGATGTCTTCCAATAAACATTTTTTATAAACATCAGATTATATAATTATAAGTATCTATCACTTATGTGAGAGTAAGACACAAAATATTTTAATCAACCCATGTTTCAAATGTCTTAGCTTTTATTATGTGAGAAGAATCTTAATGCCAACAGACGACCTATTTTTGGTGAATCTCGTCGATACACGTTATAACTTAGAAATTTTTATTTCTTTTTTAGACATATATGTCCTAATTGTATACTCCTATACTGTATCTACGAAATAAAACAAAAAAGGAAAATATATAACACGTTTTTTCATGATATATATTGTTTTTGGAATCATTATTTTCATGATATATACCAATACCACTACCAGTCTACCACGTACACTATTATTCCAATTTTGTGGTCACCTTTTTTTTATGAACATGAAGATTGTGGTCACATTTATATATCTTAGCTGCTTTACACAATCATGTTATGATACATTGTGATTTGTGAAGTAGTTATTTACCTAATGACCCCATCTGCTGTTTGTGGTGGTAAATGGTTCGGAGGATTTTTTGCACTAATTATTTATTCCACGTGTTGCATGTGTGCAGTTGATCAAATTATTTAATCAATATATAAATGAAAAAATTGTTTTTTTAATCAAATTTATCATCGTACCTTAATTGATTTGAATATTTAATAATTTAGTAATAATTTTTTTGGATAATTTAAAATTTAAGGTACTATTTTATGAATTTATATTGAGATTTATAATTTTTTCATTACAATATACCTTACTAATTTTAAAATAAACTTATCATTCACACAATTTCTTCTTCTTTTTTAAAATGTTTTAATAAAAACAAAGAAGCATACCTAACTAAGAAAGCCAAAACAAACCAAGATAATTGTGTCATGATTGACAAACAATATACTCCTTTAAGCATGTGGAGAGAGCAATCATTAATCCGTGCAATCATTAACAGAAAAAATGTAAGTAAGAAAGTGTACAAAAATGATATATTTAACTTTTAGAAATTTCATCGAAAGGAAATAATTTATTACGGTGAATTGGACAACGTTGTGTTTCTACATGAATAAGACTCAGTGGTTGCGGTGTCCACTGACTGTCCAACATCTTGTGGCTTTGAGAGATTACACTTCATTGTGCAACCAACAAGAACAAACCAACAACAAAATTTGCTATAAATGCAACGTTGATGCATATTTCTCAACTCAATGAAGGAGACATTGAAATTTGTATAAAGGACAATCAAAAGTGGTCTACATCTACACTTGCAAAAACTAAACTGTTTTTGGTTTTTTGCCTATTCTTAAAGGTTAAAACGAACACATGTGAAATTAAAGAACTTTTTATTACTTTAAATTAGACGATTGACTTGTAACTTCACAATATATATATGAATTTTGATTTAGATTCTAAAAGAATGGAGAATAGTCTTTATAGTCGAAAGAGTCATGTTTCGAATTCAGGTGTTATTATAAATAATTACATATGTATTTTAGTTATGAACCTTGTGAATTTTAGTATATTTTATTAGAAGAAGAACAATAAGGTTGTGGACAACTTTTGTTTGGAGGCCGGAGATACCCATAAATAAAAGCTTAAAAGAAAAGCAACTCCACATAGCACATAACATACCATCCCCTTATAGTTATATAGTAGTAGTAGTATTATTGATTATGATTGTGATTACGATGAAGACTACCACCCGCAACTTAACATGTGGCGATCCGTAAGGTCAGTACCTTTTTTCTTTTTTAAGAAAATACTAACTAATTCAGTTAAGGTAATCCAATATAGAAAAATTATATTGGAGTTTGTGTAATCAATAAAATATAAAAAATATTATTTCCAATATAAAAATGATCAATTATGTATTCTTAACTAATGTTTGCGGTACTAGTTAGCATGACCCTTTTTTTTATTACAATAATTAAAATGATAGAATCATAATTTTCGGTTTGCGTAAAAAAAAAACATTCATAATTTTCAGGTACTATGCTATAGCATCTAGGGAGCTCATATGCATGAGTCACATTTTGTTTTAACAAATAAAAATAGAATATATAATAAAATCAACCTCAACACAAAATGTATCAGAATAAATTACGAGAGTTTACAAAAATATATTAATCAAGATACAACAATGCTGACATAATTAGTCAATACCCAAATAGACAAACAGGCTAAACCACCATATATGGTAGTTTGAAATTAGAGAGATATTTGTTGCCTTCAACCATCAATAAGAGTATAGTTTGACCTTATCCAACAATTGAGGTAAGAATTTTGTTAGATTTCTAAACAACCAATGATTTCTTTCATTCCAGACAACCCAAGCACATGCTAGCCAGATAAGTTGCAAAACTGACTGTCGCGCTCGAGGACCCCTGAATCCTGATGAATAAGTATACTGAAGATAGTGGTCTGATATATGCGGAGAGTTCACCGATAAAAAGTCAATCCAAAATTGAACCAACGACTAAAGAGAACCAAAAGTACTGCAAGAGAGAAATATGTGTTGAGATGATTCAACAGCTTCGCATTCTGACACACAAAAGTGAGCTTCTGGAGTGATAATGTCAGGAGTGACCAAATTTGTTTTTGTTGGCAGTCTGTCTCGCAAAAGTCTCCATGCAAATATATAAACCTTTAAGGGAATCTGTTTGTGCAAAATAAGATCTTCAAGAGCAGCTAGGGGAACGAACTACTATGAAGTCAAAAGCTGATATGCATCACGAACTGAATAACCATTAGCAAGATCGGGCTGTCACTGCCAAGTATCTAAAGATCGAGCCTGCAAAAAGAAATTGTGAAGTAAAATCTACACTCCCCCAACATATCCTCCTCCCACAACCAACTCTGTCTCCGCCACACCCACCCATCCCCACCGACCTCTCATCATATAGAAGACATCTCGACTACCGTACTCGACTTGTCCACTACCAAATCGAATAAGCGTCCAAACCTCACACTCAAGGGAATCCCACCTAATCAAAGATCGGTCCAAAAAAATGTATCCATCTATTGTGAGCGAGTATAAGTACCTAATAATTAATTCCATTGTAAAACAAAATTATGGATTGCTTATTAGAGATACTTATTTTACTAAAAAGAAAAGACTCTTTAGATGTTAAAAAAAATGAGAACTCTAGATGTTCAATTAAGCAGTTGGGGAGAGTGGTTTTTTTTTACTCAGTTAGTCTTGATGGTTACAATATCACTTTTTTAATTGGAATACTCCTACGGCTGCATAATATATGTAATGTCCCTATCAACTAAACTATGCTCATGAGAACACTTTATTATAAAACTTGTTTGTTTCAAACTTCATTTATGATAAAAATCGTCAGACTTTTTATTTGTTTGACGATAAACAATTGTATATTTTGTCAAATATTAATAAGTTTTACTATTAATATGATCTATAAATATTGGTTAAGAGTGTTTAAGCATGCTAACTTAGTTATGGGTTTGTGCCTATATTAGAATTTCTCTAGAATGTGATCTACTCATTCCTCGATATCTAAATGCTCTTAGCTTATCTTAAAAAAAACTAAGTTTTGCTATTAAACTCTTTAAAGAGATTAATTGTTATGCACTGATAGTGTAAAATATTTTTACATATGCATCCAATCAAATCACATCACAGTGCCATTTTAATAGGTTTATTCTTAAAATATCTCAACAAATACTTATATGTCGTGATTTGATTGGATACATGTATCAAAAATTGTTACACTTTCAATTTATACAAATTAAATCCCTCTTTAAAATAAATAATAAAAATAAAAGTTTATAAATTGATAGATTCCATTACTTTAATATTATTTCATTCATGTGGAAAATAGTGATAGATAGTGTAGAATAAAGGTGTTATAAATTGATGCATAGAGACTCCATTTTTCTCCGAAACAAGCAAGCAAAGGGACAGAGACAGAGAGATAAAGAAAGTCTCGATTCATATCAGAGAGAGAGAGAGAGAGAGAATTGCCTGTCGTTTATCTAACTTCCGGCGGGTCCGTCTCCGACTGAGAAAGTAGAATCATCAACACTCTCACCGACGACATTCATACCGGACAGGCAATCCTTCTCTTTACACTTTTCCTTTTTCGTCTCTCTAAACCCTAGCGCGCTTTTATTCCATTTGTTTATTTCTGCTAAAACACGCCTAGCGTACTATTACAAATTTGTTTATTTTGTTTCTTTAATCAACTTATTTTACCTGATTATAATTTTATTCATACATATTCTACTATTTTGCTAACTAGACAGAATTAATGAATGATCCATGCTTCAATTTCCATAATTTCTTATTGTTAATGGAAACTCATATCATGCATGCTGCAGACTCACTTCTGCTTTTTATATTATTAATTAATTAATTTGATATTAAGTATACAATACAACTGTATTCTTTTTTCCCCCTTTTATTGCTGCTTTGTTTTCTTCAAACTTCTTTGTCCTGTCTTTTGCTTTTTGGTATTAACCCTCCACTTCCCGTGGAAGGGGACCTGGTAATTCGGAGTTCAGTTGCGAGGTAAGTAAAATCCGACTAAGGATTGTTTCTCCCAAGAATCGAACTCAGGTTCTGTCGAACTATTCATTCTAGGGAGAGCTAATAAACCACTTGAGCCCAATCATTTTTATTTTTTTATATAAAACTATGTGTTCTGTACTCTTTGTCAGTGGACAAAAGACAAAACTTTAATTTATAAAACTAAGTAATAATAAAAAAGAGAAGATATGCAATGCTTTTAAGCTTTGCACATTGGGTTTATGATTTTGTAAACAGAGATACCTTTGCTTGGATTTTGAAACTGATTTTGTTTGGATGTTATTGTTTTCTTCCCTTTAATCTCTGCTCTGCTATTTGGTTTTGTGAGTATTATTGATATTTGTTTTCTGAGTTTAAGTGAAAGGTATTTTTGTATTTTTTTTGTGTTTTGTTGTCTTATATATATCATTGTTTAATTTTTTGTGACAACTGGTGTATTTATTTGGTGATTTTATTATACAGAGACTGGAGCCAGTGAAGAAAAGGGTAATTTATGGGAGACGCCGTAGAAAGAGGTTTGGAATGCCAGAAGACTATGGATGGGAAGGAGAGTAAGAGTAATGGTTTTGAGAAGGAAATTCCTTCATGTTGTTTGAAAGCTATGGCTTCAGCCCCTGAGTTGGAGGCAAATTGTCACTCTACAGTTGTTTCTGGGTGGTTCTCAGCATCTCAAACTCGCTCCGGTCATTATCAGCTATTTAAATTCATATTCCTCTGTGTTTGCCCTCACATCCATTTACTTACAACAATCTATTGTTTCATTGTGTGGCGTCTTCTTTTTACAGGGAAATCTGGGGAAGTTGTTTATTTCAACAACCCAATGTGGCCAGGTGACTGTTATTCATGCACATGCAGTTATTTATGCTTCGTGTATTATTGCCTTGTGAGATCGGAGTCGGTGTGTTCCTTCCTTCTGATGTTTGATAACTGTTGAAAATAACTGTTGGCTGAGAAGGATAAACAAAATGATTGATGTACCACATTATAGAATTCTTTGTTAATCCTTTTGGAGAAACATCCATTTTCTATTTACTCACCATATTCACGATCTTATTATTTTCCCTTTCTAAACTATATATCATGGTGACATGTATTTATAAAAGCTCTCACTTTTGTTGCCGAATATGTGATTTTTGTGTGTTTGTATATGGTGACTCTTCTGATGGCTTTGATGTGTGTCTATCATTAGGAGAAGCCCATTCAATCAAAGTTGAGAAGATATTGTACAAGGAAAAGTCAGAGTACCAAGAGGTCTTGGTTTTCGAGGTTTGGCATCTTCCTATATTGTTCTCTTTAATTCTACCTATAAGTGAGAAATGATTAACACTTATCTTCTTTTTACAGTCATTAACATATGGGAAAGTTCTTGTACTTGATGGGATTGTTCAGTTGACTGAGAAGGATGAATGTGCTTACCAGGAGATGATAGCTCATCTTCCCCTCTGTTCCATTTCATCCCCCAAAACTGTAAAGTCTTTTGATCTGAGCATCACATTCACTGTATTGGGTCTTGACTTATATTATGTCTCCTTGTTGAACATAATATTGAAGTGCTGTTGGTTTCAATTTTAAAAATACAGCTCTCCATATCACTTAGGGAAAATGTTATTGCAGAACTATGTACTTCCTTTGATATTGAGCAGTTTCATTGTTGCTTATTCATGTTCTATTGTTTACTATTTGTATCATCTTGACAATGCACTGGTTGTGGCTCCAATGCATTTGACACTGACTAAAATTTGAAAGGATTGAATTAAATTAAATTCATTTTATAATTCCTTTTCTCGTAACTGTTTTCATTATCTACTAAATGATTTTTATGTTGTTAATTCAGGTTTTAGTTGTTGGTGGTGGAGATGGTGGGGTTCTGAGGGAAATATCCCGCCACAGCTCTGTGGAGCATATTGATATTTGTGAGATAGATAAGATGGTTATTGATGTAAGTTATGACTTATTTTAATATATCTCCTTTCAATAATGAAATGAACTTATTGCAATGGTTATTTTGTAGGTTTCTAGGAAGTTTTTCCCAGAGTTAGCTGTTGGGTTTGACGATCCTCGTGTTCACTTGCATGTTGGTGATGGTATGTCTATGAAGATAGCTCATTTTAAGTTTGTTATGTTGCCAACTGTGGCTTTATATTTACTGATTACAAACTGTTTAGGTTATGTAAGGTTTTTCACTTTATATTCTTCCCACCCTTTTTTTGCAGCTATTGAATTTCTTAGACGTGCTCCCGAGGGGAAGTATGACGCCGTAATTGTTGATTCCTCAGATCCTGTGGGTGAGTCATTTCAATTCAAAATGGTTTTTCCAATATATTCAGTAAAGAATGCATATTATTTGAATTAGCACTGTATATGTTATTTCGAAACGAAAAAAGTAATGTTTTGAGGAGGAGCTATTATAATTTCTCACCAGTTTGGAAATTGCTTAACAAGATTGTTGACCTGAACTCTTGTATCTCAATCTGCTACACTTGTTTTGTGAGTTTTATATAAAAAGAGGACAGAAATGATAAAAGCTTGAATATTATTGATAGTAACTCGATTGCAAAAGATTAAACCTAATCCTTATTTATAGGGAAACAAGGCTCGTAATCCTAAATAAAATACAAATCAGAAAACAAATCATAATAATATCTAAGTAATATAAAAATCAATCCTAAGAGATAATCTAATAATATCTAAGTAATATAAAAATCAATCATAAGAATATCTATGAACTGATGCGATGAGATAAACTAAAATTAAGATACTGTAATATAATATAAAGGTATCATAAGATATCTTCTAATATTCTAACAACACTGTTACTTGGTGTTACGCCTTCATTTATGAGAAAATTTCAGTGATGACTTTAGATTGTTTCATTGGCTGGTATGGTAGACACTCTGCATCACATACAATTTTGATTTCTGTTAAAAAAAACATACAATTTTGATTTGAATTTTATTGAAAAGCTTAATTTCTTTTATATTGTTTTGTTGTCTGATATAATGATTAACTATCTATGTGTACATTTTACATTACATAGAAATATGATTTGTTCTCTGAACTTTTGTTACTAAAATATTTACGTTGAATTATACGCTAAACTGAAATTGATTCGCAGCTTGCTAATTTTATGCGGTGTTAAACATATTAAGATTCTTCCTTTGTTGATTATTCACTTTTGTAATTTAGGTCCTGCCCAGGAACTTGTAGAGAAACCGTTTTTTGAGACTATATCTAAGGCATTAAGACCTGGTGGAGTTCTTTGTAATATGGCAGAAAGTATGTGGCTTCACACACACCTTATTCAAGACATGATCTCCATTTGTCGAGAAACATTTAAAGGTTCTGTTCATTATGCATGGACAAGTGTTCCAACATATCCAAGGTATGGTTTTTATATTGGGAATCAATTGTAAGTTTAAGTTACAATTTGTAGCTTCCATGAGAGGATCACTTTGTTATAATTGAATTTTTGGTTTAAGAAAACTTGAGATTTTTACTGGCTTTGTTTGGCATTTTGGAACTGTGTAGCTATAGCAACTAATCGGTTCTCTGACAATTGCAAAACATGATTGTCATTTTGATAATATTGGCAATTATATGTTGCTTATCCTATCCCTTTCTTGGCATTTAGTGGTGTGATAGGGTTTCTTCTATGCTCAACGGAGGGGCCGCATGTTGATTTTGTGAACCCCATCAATCCCATCGAAAAGTTAGAAGGTGCTGATAAGCATGGAAGGAAACTTAGGTTCTATAACTCAGAGGTAAGTATATGGTCCATATATCGCATTCACTTGTTTAAATTTATTTATTGGTTCAAATTCTGCAACAAAATATTAGTCCTTTAAGCTTGAATTTCAGAAGATGGAGTATCTACACACATGAAAAATCTTACGACCTTTTTCTAATACAGATACATTCGGCTGCTTTTGCATTGCCTGCATTTCTGAAGAGTGAGGTGAGCTTGCTCCGTGATTATTCTCGTCAGTAGCAATGCTTGTTTGCATATTGTACCGCTAGTCATTCGGGAAATAGACCAATGTGGGAGATATAGGAACCTGGTGTGATTATTTATGTCATCCAATTCCGTTTGTGAACCATTTAGCTTTGTTAAACTCTGGGCGATTTTGGATGGCCTTGTCTCTAATTTATCATATTATTAGGCTCTATGGTTACGTTTAAGCTTGAAAGCATGCATTAACGGTTACTATTAATGTATTGAAATAATTTGGGATGCAGATTGGGGATTTTAACCAGTATAATTTTGTATTGTCAAAATAAAATATAATATAATTTATGTTTATATCTATTGTGAATTTGTGATGTGGTATGTGGCTGAGTTGATAAACCATGTATGAGATATTGAGATATATTGAGAATCAATTTGTTGAGTACAAATATTAAGATGTGAAAGAAATATCAATTTGCTAATTAAGTTATTTCAAACGCATAAATATTCAACATTTAGTTGAAGCAAACTCTGTGCTGTAGTATAATTTTTCTATTTAAGCAGTGAATTTTGATAATATAATAGTTTATCAAATGATTAAACTATGTTTCTCTTTAGTTTTGAAACTACTTCAATAACCATATGTTATTCCAACATAGCTTTCATTGACAATTCTAATTGAAAATGACTAGTATGTAATTATATATTTCATTCAATAACCCTATGTCATTTAAACATAGCATTCATTGACAATTCTAATTGAAAATGCTAGTATGCAATTAGATGTTTCATTTTATTGAAATTGAAATTCAAATGCAAAAGTGAAGATTTTGTCAAACAAAATTATGTAAAAATGAAGATAAAGGTTTCTCCAATTCCTTCACTTGTACGGTACCATTATCCTATGACATTTGCTTTAGATCTGCGGGTGCTGGGTCAATCCATGTTCCATGTAAAACAACTGATTTTTTAAAGCTATAATTTGTGGTTGTGTTTGATATGGCTGGTTTGTTAAAAACACTGGTATCAAATATGCACTCATCTACCATCCTGTGTTGTTTTTTCGAAAACCAAACACAGTTGATCAGTTTTTGCTCAAGAAAATCTTCACCATCAGCCATCACAAAGCGCAAGAAACAGCGTAAAAAACAAAATTTATTTCGCACCGGTTCCATTCATGAAAGCATTTTAGCAACAATCATATACGTATATATACAACTTCATAATCAATATTTGTATACACATTCTATATTTTATACTAACTCAAAAAATAAAAGAAATATGACACTTGGGTGGCCTTCCTACCGTAATTTCATTTTAATTTTTTTCAGTTATGTCGCATCTTTTCTTTTCTTAAAACAAAAGTCATCCATGTCCATTGATTACACTATTGCTCTTCAGCAGTGAAATCCGGTTCAGCAGGCTTCTGGAGCATCATGGGAGGTAGTCTCTCGGGCACCCGAGTCTTCCTTGTGCCATTTCTACGTATAGCTCGAAGCACATTGGCAGCAAATCTTGAAGCATATATCGTAGCGCCTAGGCTAGGTGAGCTACCACCTTCCTTGGCCAATGCATCTTGCAACCTATTCTCCTCTTCCCTTAGAGACTCTTCAAGCTTCTTTTTACAATAGCGCCTCCACGCTGCTTGTATGAAACATGCAGCCCATGTACGCCATTGTTGCGAGTAAAATCTGAAAGTGTGGCGAAGCTGCTTACTGTGAAGGCGCCTAAATTGAGATGCAACAAACTTCAAATCCTCAGCTTTTAGAGCAAATGCTTCCACTTCTGAAAGAGTTTGGACGGTCCTGGTTGAGATGGGAAGGTTGGATGAGGAACGAGGATCTAATGCCCATGTGAGAAGCTCCTCTCCACAGAAATCACCAGCCTTGAGGTATTCAGAGTTAAAGAAACCTGTTCTTCCACCGTTAGTTGTCACGGTCAATAGTTTGCCACGCATTATGAAGAGCATCTCATCAACAGGATCGCCTTCGCGGACAATGCAGCTTTCTTTCGTGTAAAGTACCGGTTTGAGACAGTCACATACTGCATCCAAAAGCTGCTCATCCATTTTCTCAAATATTGGTACCTGAAAGTACATTCAATAAAGATAAAAAAGTTATTAATATTATATGGAAAATCAACTATAGCTTCAAAGCTTCCAATAGCAACGGTGATTGGTTTTTTTTTTCAAGGATTCTTCACCAGGAAGCATGCCATACATGCACAAACTAATTTTAGAATAAATTCAACGTGACTATGTTTATCATCTATCATAGCAATTCAATTACAATAGAAGACAAACTTTATGACTACCGGTGAAAAGCATGGTTAGCACTTATTCAAGAGAGTTCAAATTTATATACAGAATGTGCTCAAACAAATGACACCGGAGAGCAACAAAAAGAACTGCATATAAAAATTTGCTACTGCAGCTGTATGTTATACACATATTCTGCATGTTTTAGAAGCAGAAATCCAGAATTTATTATTTTTATGCATCCAAACCAATATTTGTTAGTTTTGTGCATACATAACATATATATTATACCATATCTTACTAACTGATAGATGTTCCATCAAATGCTCAGCCACCAAACAAAATAAATGATAAATGAATGATGGAGAATCTAACCCTCATCAGCAAAGCCAAGCAGAGATGACGCTTAATGTCCCTCCTTAAATCCTTGGGAAGATTGCGAATCAAATTGTCTTCATCAACTCCTCTGGTTTCTTGCCATTTGTACTGCTCATGTCGTCTGATTCTTTCTCTCAAGCTATCAGGGAGTAGTCGATGAGACATCCACTGTTCTGCGTCTCTCCTTTTCACTCTCATCTCCTCCAATCTCGTAGTTGTTGATTGCAAATATGTCTGTTTTGAAAGAAAAATATAGTATAACGGATAAAATCGTTGAAGAAAATAACCTCATAATAGAATGGTTCATGTGCCAAACTATTTTTCAAGCAAAACTTTCAAAATAAATAAATGAAAAAGAAAATTGTATTTAAAAGATGATAAGAAAAAAAAATATAGGAAGAGCAATAAAAAAATATGTCTGCATGTACGCATCACACCCACATACAGAGAATTACAATAACTTAATAAATACGGATTTACGTGGTTCACCATATTCCAGGCACACTTGCCAAGGCATGGTAAACAACATCACTTTGAAAAACCAGATGCATGCATTTTTCTTAGAAGCCATGGAAAATAAAGACTCTATTATTACTACACAAGCACTACTTCCCCAGGACAGCCCCAGAAAACAGTTCCACAAGAGCTGTTCATCCACTCCCCAATAAGAGGATAAACCCAAGGACGAGGCAATTAAAGCCCTAACTTTAGGCACACTAGCAAAATAATTTGTGCCATTAGTTTTTTTTCTTTTTCTCTTTTCTTTTTAAAGCAAATTGGCCACATATACTAACAAAAAGGTCAAACCTCATACTGATATTTATGAAGCAAAAATACCAAGCATGATGTCAGAAATGCTCAACTTCTCTCAAAGTTTGTTTTAGGTCTCACTAACCCTTGGGCGGGGCTCTGCCCAATAAGTACATCAAAAGTCAATACTGAACATTCCCACTGTAACTGTAGTAAGTGCTCTAGTACCAAAAATATGTTCTTTTTCGTGAGAAAGTCAACCAAAGGGAAAACCCAATCAAATAGCATTAAACAAATTTATCGCCAGAAGAAAAACATAAAGCCGGCAATCATTAACAAAATGGAACATATCTCAAGAGGAAAATATAATAATGGTAACCAATTTATTTCAAAATCAATGTAGTACTAGCCAGTATTGATGTCTGGTTGAAAGACATTATATATAGAGATATTTGGTACCAACCTGCATATTTCCAATGAGGAATGCAAATAATACCAAACCAGCAATGGAAATGAAAATTGCAAAGCAGATTTCCCAAACAAAGGTACTTGTTGCCAGGTTCTGACCAAGAGAACTGCAATAAAAACGATCCCCCAAAAGAGGGTGGAGGTATATTTAAAGAATGTTAGATAGTAACTTGGTAAATATACTCAAAATCAACATTTAAAAATACTATTACTATGGGTGGTTCGTTTCACAACATGCAAAAAAATCCCCAGAAAAAGTGACCTATGGCTATGGGTGGTTTTTTTAAAATCCCTGATATTATTGATTCCGGAGAATGTAATTTACTTGTGTTTTCCTTACTTTTCTTCCTATGTTAAAGAGTGAAATCATATATTTCCATGAGAATTCTCAGAATTTGGGTTGGAGGCCTAATTCAACCCCACAAAACTAGGTTGTAAGGTGAAAACTGCTCAAAAGCCTCATAACCACTACTTAAGCCATATCTATAGCCAACTTGGATCAACATAGCATTGTCTAGGTGATGTCAAACTAAACACACACCCTCTCACACTCAACAAAACAACAATGTTAGAAGTTGTAATCAAGGTGGCCAGGGGCAGGCTGCATTTAAACCAGTTTTCCAACACGCGGTCATGCCCATGCTATGGGCCTGGAGTGTGACAATGCAAGTGGCTCAACATTAGATCTATATATGACAAGATTTAATATCATCTTAGAATTTGGACTTATGATCCATGTCACCCCCACAAAACTGAATTGTAAGGGGGGATTGACCAAGGCTTGTATTATGTGACGTTGGACTAAACACCTCCTCCCAGCCAACTCACATCCATCACAAGGTGGATGTAAGGAGGCAATGAAGTTATGAAGGAAACCAAAAATTAATGTGATTAAGGCAGCTCAAGGAACACTGCAATCAAGGTGACTTTCCAAGAGGAATAGAAGTTATTTTCAAAATCAACAATTGAGACTGAATAATTGTTTTTATGTATATTATATTTAGAATGATTGATAGCTACAACATTTGAGCTTGTTGTGTCATATCCTACAACTCCAGTCCAGAGGTTCCCAATGTTTCTTTGTCACCAATAGATTGTCTGCCATCTTAGGACCTTTTTTACTGTATCAATGCCTACCCACCTTAGATTTATTATTGTTGAAATCTATATTGTGTCTTGTTTCTAGTTTCCACCACATTACTATTATTTTTTTCAATTTTTGAAGTAAATAAAATTTGAAAATTTTCTAGAAAAAATCATGTTCTTTTTGGAAAAAAAATGGGTTATAGTATTCCCGAGAACATCATTCCTGATTGAAATAAATGCCCCTCTTAACATGAACGTATGCAACTCCGAAATTGACACTTGACTAGCAGACCCCCAATTTCCCCACTTAGTGAGGCATCAAAACTTAGGCCCTTTTTCACTTTTCACCAAATCATGATGATAATGATACTTAGTAAAGTGGCCACAAACATCATAAACACATTGCAGCATATGATTACTGCATAATCTAAAAAAAATAGCATTTACTAAAAAAAAGTTGATGAAGCAAACCTCAAATTCTTTAGACCCCACCAAAAACAATAAAAAAATTTCTGTGGGAAGTCTGTTGACCCAACAACTCCAGATTGAAGTGCATCAAGGAAAATTCCAAAATTAAAGAGTGTTGTATTTGGACTCTGTATTGGGCATGAAGCATTCAGGAATGTTGCAATTGCAACTGACCCATGATGATCATCACAATACATATTTGCTTTTATACATGTAGTATTTGTTCGACATGCTCTTTGCCAGCACGTGGTTTCTCTTTCTATAGAAAACAAGTACCAAAAGGCACCAAGAACCTATATGAACAAGTAAATCAGCAATCAGAAAGATATGCAGATGATATAATTTTGGATTTTCATTAATTTTGTTTTTGAAAAGTTAGATCATATCATATTTATTTTTAATTTTCATTAATAATATAAGAGCACTTTTATTAAAAAGACAACAATTGGGATCATAACCCAGGGGTGTCCACATAGTCACCAGTCCACAAGGGAAAATATCTGTGGCTAACAAAATTTGCTTGTTTAATCTAGTGATCAGGTGAAATGAAATTTAGTGTAGTAGATAAAATATAACCACAATACATCAGAGACACTTAAAATTTAAAATCATTTTATTTATTTAAAAAATGGAAGGAAAACCAAAAATAGCATAAACATACATGACTTGCAAGCATGTAAAGAAAGAGATTGAATGCAGCTCCAGCCCATGCTGTTTCAGTGAGAATGCCCGATGTCCTTGTAACTTCTTTATATAGTGGAACTATTCGTATAAACCGTGGCACATATTGGAAGAAGACACAAAATTTCAGCAAGTTTTTTGTGTTCAGTGATTCTGATCCTCTGAGCTTCGGAATGATAAATAGAATCACCACCTAGCAATGCAAGAGCAAGTTTTGAGTAAAAATAAGCTTACTAAATGAATCTAATCATGTAAACTTCTCAATTATGCACCTAAAACACTTGGGAAAGTAAACATGGAGGGCTGAACTTATTCACTAATTACATATTTACATTACATGATGGGTTTTCCTACATGTTATGTTAATGGACATGAATGCAGTAACTAAAAAAATTAATGCACCTGTGGGAGGGGAAGAACGGCAAGAATGTCAATTAAGAAGTATGAAGACATATATCTCTTTGCTATTGCCCAAGAATCTTCAACCAAAACACCTCTTCCAAATACTCGAGATGAGGGAGCAATGAATCCCGTACGAAATTGGAAAATTATATGGATAATATAAAAAATGTCGGAGAAAGACCTTAAAACTGTTGCCGTAGTTTCCATTTTTCTGTCCCGTGAAAGACATTTCTTGCCATCATCAATTACAGGGATATAGAAGAACAAAGGATCAATTGATACAGCAATAAGACACGATAACACAAATATTTTGTTCCACTTTTGAAGAAAAGGACCCTGTGGATCAAGGATTTTCTTTCTAGAACTAAAACATCTAGTAAGTAAACTGTTATGGGAAAAAGATTTGAACGGTTTTGCAAATCCCTTTATCCTCTCAGAACTAGATTCAAACCCCCTTTGAAACTTCCTGGAAACTGTTTTTAGTGTAGTTCTGATTCTCCCTGACTGCGTTACGTGAATTCCAGGAGAGTTAACCTCTGAACTCCAGTCCTGAAATCTAGACATTGTATAAATAACAAACATAATCTCAGTCCATGATAAACCATTCGATGAAGAGACATTTAGACACAAAAATGCTGATTAGGCAATAAAACTTCTAAGAGTAAACCAAAAAAATCAGACTCTGACTTTGTAGGGTGTGCTGAAATAGGTCCATAATTTTATAAATATTTCAAAAAGGTCCCACTACTCTGTTAAATTTTACTCATATTAATCCTTCAAAGAATGTGTTAGGGACTAAAACTAAATTGATGGTAAGTGGATTAAATATAGGGATCAATTTATCAATTTAATAGAATCAGAGACCTTTTTGGAATACTCATATTCTCGGGGGCCTATTTGAAAATGTCATACAAAGTCAGACTAATCTAGTGGTTTACTCAAACTTATAAAGTGACCTTGACAGAGTCAATGGAAATCACAAAATACTTGCCTCCATTGACAACTAAATTGTTTCTAAATAATGAAATCAAATATAGTAAGTATTACAGATAGTAAATAAAGGTAGGTAGGTAGCACTAAACTAACCTAACAAATTTATCCTGCTGAAAAGTCATAATAATTGTGAGATACAGTTCAAAAGCAAGACCAGAACACAATGAATCCGTGTCTTGTAATAAATCAGCAAGCTTCTCCTTCAACTTCAATTGAATTTATCATAACCTACAACAAGACAAAGAATTAGTCAACCCAAGTATTAACATTTACATTAATAATAATCAATAAAATAGGGTAAAAATAATAAATAAAATCAACCGTAGTATATAAGAAATCCAAAAAAGGGGGAAAAAAAGTACAGTTATTATTATCCTAAAATTAGTCAGCGCAAACAAAACAAGTACACACCGTAATACGGATGATTACAGTGTAATTTAGCAATAATTATTAATTACGGAAAACTAACAACATATCATTGATAATCATGAGTGAAATTATGCCTGCTTTATTGGATGCAAAAAATAGTATTAAAACAAAGATTAGATTAACATCAACAATCAACAAGAAAGATGAAAAAACAAGGAGAAGAAGGAGAAAGGTACCATAGGTAATAAGTGAAGTATGAAAAGAAACAGCATAGATACGATTGGCGATGAAAAGTGTTGAAGCCTGAATTGAAGTGGAAGAGAAGGTTCGTGGAAACCGGTAGAGGAGAGAGAGAGAGAGAGGTTATTTACAGAAGATAGCGACGGAGAAAGAGAGAGAGAGTTTGCGTTTCGTTTCGTTGCGTTGCGGTTGAAGTTGAATACTGCTTCTTGAGACAGTCATAGACAGAGAGAAAGAGAAGAAAGTCCACTCTGGCGCGGGTCCCACTTCCCCCTCAATTATTACAATAGAGGGTGCTAATAGGAAACCCGTGCAAGTTGGGCCGTAACCCATTATCAGGCCCAATCCACTGATATTCCACCGAATAAACTAATTTGAAAGCGCGTGTCGAATTTTTCTTCTTTCTCCCTGTAACTGCCATCATGAACTGAAGCTCAACATTAAAAACTCTCTCTCTCTCTCTAGCAATGGCGTTGCTATGGCGAGTGATTGATTTGATAAAGGATTTATGGAGAGCACTCTTTTTCATTTGTTCGATTCAATTCTGGAGAATGGCGTTGCTATGGACATTTTCTGTTGCATATTCTCACTTTCAATTGTTAAAGGATTCGCTCTTTTCTCAGAAAATTGTACCATATCCAAGGTCATCACCTTCCACGTTTCCTACTAGACCTGTTTGTGTCATCACCGGTGTAAGAAATCTCTCACTCAATCTCTATGGCTGTTTTGATTATGATGAGAACAATATCAATTTGTGGTTTATTTATTAATTTATTTTGCAGGCAACATCTGGCATTGGATTATCAGCTGCATGCAAGCTTTCCAAGGAAGGTTATGTTGTTGTCATTGGTAATTCCTTATTCTTTGTTGTTTTCCCCCTTTTTTGCTGATCATGCTACAAATAACAAAATAAAATAGCTTATGATTGGTGTCATAGTTGGTGTGACATAATCACGGTGGCTCATCGTAATTTGACAAAGCTACACTCTACTGCTTCTGTAAAATCATAGTTGATCGCCGTGATTCTGAATTACTCATCGTGATACCAAACATCCACATATAGTACATGTTTACTTTCTAAAAACATTTTTACTTTTAATTTTTTTAGAATTTGTGTTCATTTTAAATAGTTATGGAGATGAAAAACTCATGTTGTGAATAATTGTGGTTTGGGGGAATGTATTTCAGAACAATGAAAATGATAGCAATGCTTTGACGGCTAGTTCTATGGTGCACAAATGACATAAGTCTTGTATCATGCATAAGTTAGTTTTCATCGTTGGATCCAATGGTAAAAAAACAAATGTGTGCATGGTGCAAGACTATCTTGTGAGTTGTAGTCAAAGCCTATTTTGGCATTTCCATTTTATTTTATTTTTGAAAATGTTGAATTTGTTTTTAAAAAATTGCAAAAGAAAATGGTAAGAGAAATATTGGATCTATATGGTCTTATGTTTATTACTAGTTGAAATGAAAAATAGGAAACATGAAACTAAACGGGCTTCTTTGATATACTAACAAAACTCTATTTTCTATACTCCGTTTAATACTAAGTAAAATGCACTCCGGTTCCACTAATAACTAGTGTTTAAAACACTATATGATAATATGTGTTGCTACCTACTAGCATTCTTCTTTTTCTTCTAGTTTGAGCAATATATACCTAAGATTCCAATTGTGGATTATGCAGTTGGAAGATCTGAGCAATTGTTGTCAGAGGTAATTTTCTACATTAATTATTAGCATTATGGTAGTGATGATTCCATGCTTCGTAAATATCTTACCAGTGTTTTTCACATTGTTTGATAGACCATGACAAAGATCAAAGGTTGGCATGAGGATGCTCAACTCAAAGCTTTTCAGGCTGACCTTTCATCGATTGAGTCGATTATAAAGTTCAAACATTCTCTGCGGCAGTGGCTTTTGGATTTCGATTTGCACTGCTCAATACAAATACTAATAAACAATGCTGGAATACTTGCTACATCTCCCAGAGCCACAACTGAGGGCTTTGATCAGTAATTACTTTTTTCTAATCTCCCTGGTAGTGTTAACAAATTCTATCTTTATTGTTGGAACTTCCATGTGCATGCTTGCCATGCATAACACAACAAAAGGTGCCTAGGTCACACACTTGCAATTGCAAATAATATAACTTTCCTACTTTTAATAATGTATTTAAGCTTTGGGGATATGTGATAGGTATTTGTTAAAGGATCTTGCTAACCAATGCCCTTAGAGTGCTCATTAGCATTCTCCTTCGGTTAAGGAATCCATAAAAGGAAATTTTATCTTGAAAATATAAGTCATTACTTTTGTATCTTGAAAATATAAGTCGTACTTTTGTCAATGTAATAATTACACCACTTTGTATACAAAGTTTTCTTTTGGTTTCTTAACCAATGCCCTTAGGGGTCTTATTAACATTCTACTTTGTTAAATGTCAAAACAATTGAGACAGTGTTGATTTGCATGATCACCGCGAGGTTTATGGAACAGAAAATTGAGAAACATCACAAATACAAGTGTTTGTATGCACTATGGATGCATTTTTTAATGTCTTAGTTTCAAAATTAGTAGTCACTTTTAAATCCACCAACATTTTCCACTCTTTATCCCAGGATGATCGGCACAAATTATATCGGCGCATTTGTTTTGACCAAGCTTCTGTTACCACTTCTTGAAAGCAGTCCTGTATCTTCCAAAATTGTGAATGTAACATCCTTTACTCACCGAGCTGGTAGGATAATAATTTTAGTTCTCACTTTTTGATTTATATTATTGTTCTGTGATCCTACTCTTTCAGTTTTACTGTCATCCATAAATGCATATCAGATTTCATGACAATAGCGCTCCTATAGAACCTTCTCAAGCTCTTTTCTTCAGTTACTGATATGCAGGTTGATGAGGGAACTATATCTGGGAAGAGATTTTTAAGTTCAAAACGATATCCTTATGCTCAGATATATGAGTATTCAAAAAGTAAGCTGCATATTCTGGATGAACTTATACAGATTACATTGTTTCTTTAGTCCTAATTCCTAACTAGCGTGTAATTTTGTTGAAGTGTGCTTACTTCTCTTCTCATTTGAGCTCCACCGACAACTTTGCCAAATGGGTAAATCTCATCAGATATTTGTCAAGTATGTTTACTTAATCAACTTTTATTTCCTTTTGCTATCTTGTTTCCTAGTGCCGCGTGTTTGTATAAAGATAGAATATTTGTATTTTTATAGGTTAACTAATTAATGTATTGCTGTCATCTTTGTTGCTCGAATATGTTTGTCTGATTGCTTGCATGACTTTCCTACAAAGTTTTGTTTCCCGAATCTCTTTTCTGCACAACTCATGGGCACTTGCTTTTTGGCAAATTTGTATATGCCAATATGTACACTCATGACAGAAAAATAGCACCAAACCCGTAAATCTCATGACAGAAAAATGTTTAAACTCACTTCAGTCACTTGTGCACTTATGGTTGGGTTTGATCAAGTGTTGCATAAATAGCACCAATAAGAGTGAATTTGGGATAGAGCTAGTGTTACAAGGGGTAAACATGAATAAAAATCAGGCGGGAAAATAAAAAGTTGCAAGGAAAAGAGAGAGATGCAAAATGTTTTAAGCTTTGTAGATAAATCTTTATTCTATTTCTGGTTAATAACCATGGGTTCTACTCCAGTTTAATATTCATTTTCTGTATTGTTATGCATCAGTGTTGCAGATCCTGGAGTTGTACAGACAAACATCATGCGAGATTTTCCAGAAAGCCTATCTTGGTTGGCATTCTCTGTACTGAAACGCCTACGCATATTGCAAACTCCTGAGAGCGGGAAAGAGGCAATTATCGATGCTGCTCTTGCTCCACCTGTGAGTACTCTTTTAGCGGTCTTTGTTAATATCATTTTACATTCTTATTGCATGCATTGATGTTTCAAAATGACCAAACGTGTCATCCTTATGCGTCGATAATTCATTGAGGACCAAATTGACTGCCTGAAAACATATTCAATGACCAAACCAAAATGACTAATAAGTTGTACTCATGTCTAAGGTTTCACCTGATGCAATATCTAAGGCCTTGTCCTTTTGTGTCGGTAATTCATCTTGAATTAACTGTAGGAAACAACATGTTGGTCGATTATTTACATAACATATTAAGATTGCACACACAAATCAACACATTCGGGTAAAATGATTGATAGTAGCTCTGAGAAACAATCATGAAATTAAATTTATCATAAAATAGGAAACTAATATATATGTTCAAAAAGTATATATGCTTTCTTCCTTGTTACTCTTGAACTACTAAAATATGTTTTGCTATATCACTAAAACTGTAAAATATTAAAAAACAATAATACACTTTTTCCAGGTAGAAGAATATATAATTTGAACAGGAAATGATTTCTAAATTCTACTTAACCTTATTTTTTTGGTGAGTTCCTAATTAACCGTTTTGTTCGGGTTATATTCATTTTCAGTCTGGCTTTAGTCTTTCCCTAATTTATCTTGCAGCGAAATTTATATTTTCTTTGTATTATGCATGACCAAACCATCTAAGCTGACTTCTCCTCATTTCCATCTATGTAATGATTATCAGAACTAATTGGATGCATAAAAAAGTCATCTCATATTGATTACCGCATTTCTTATAAATTAATTTCCAATATACCCTCTAGCATCCTTTTGTTTTCGCCATTTATCTTCTAGACTGCATAAAAAATACAAAACCCCAATCCCGTTAAACCTTCCCTAACATCTGCTGTCTTCAATCTTCACATCTTCTGCAGAACCTAGGCACTTTGGCTTATACCTTCAATCTCACTATCACCATTGTTTTGAATAATTGATCTAGGCAAATAGTTATCCTCAATCATTGGTCTTATGAATTAGCCTTAACCGGAGCCATTGATTTCAAAATGTTACTAAGCTTACATTTTTTTGCAGGGAACATCAGGAGCTTACTTCTTTGGGGGGAAAGGTAGAACTATAAATTCTTCAGCACTTTCACGAAACGCCAAATTAGCACATGAGCTTTGGGAAACTACGTGTAATATGCTATCAGTGACCCCCTTTGATAATGAGAGAGATAGTTTTTAGCATTGGACTATATTGCATGCCGTGTGAACAAAAATAATTAGTGGCACTTACCTAATGTAAATTGATAAGTGGAACTCCCTCCGGTTTTTAATATAAGCAAAAATTACATACATTTGGTAAATATTTAAACCGAATGTATGTACCTTTTTGTGTATATAAAAAACTGGAGTAGTGACATATGAAGTTTTGAGATAGAAAATGTAAGGTTAATCTTGATCGTTTGTACCGAACAACTAGGACAAATGTCTCTTTGAAGTCTGTCAATATTGTGTGAAACTGTTTGTAACAAGACGTGCCTTATATCGACCAATGAAAGCAATCACTGTTTCTCTTTATGCAACCATTTGCGTCCAACAATATTTTGTCCTGTCGTGTGAGACACGAGAAAATGTGTCATTTCTTATCAATGCTTCAAATTCATCTGCAATTCACTTGTTGTGCCAATGAGCATGTTTCTTATAATATGCACATCCTCTCTGGCTACAATGCACATCCTCTCTGGCTTGAAGATGTTCTTATAATATATGACATTAAAGAATAAAAAACATGGTAGAGTATTGTTTTACGGGATTTAATTTTGTGTGGAGAAGTTCTGTAGAGCTAAAGAAAGTTGACTAGATAGAGAATGTAGTTCAGTAGTTAGAGGGAAAGTAGACCAAGGAAAACTATCAGCCAAACATTAAGAGAGATTTAGAGGTAAATCATACACGACATTCCCTTCCAGTATCATTTGCCCAATCCATCTTATGGCAAAAAGCTTGGTTATTGTATTTACTCAAATAAGCATGAATGCATGATCCTTCATCATTAGTATTGAGCTTAGCTTAGAGGTACAATTTATTGAAGACCTGCTACACAATTACATTGTAACTTTAGAATTTTTTTTTAAACTCCGCCACTTGCATATATAATATATAATGCAATGTATGCCAATCGAGCTAAGTTCAAAGGACAGTTATTATAATATTTTAAATAATAGAAAAATAATTTCTTTCAAAAAAATATTCACTTACCTAGTAATTTAAAGATCTAATGTACCGGTACATTGAAATTTTTTATATATACGATAGAATTTGAATTCCCAAATAATGAGTTGTTTTGGATCAATTTTTGTTTATTTTATTTTTCTTAATTGAATGTCCTTATGTTTATTTTAAGTTTTAATTTGGTCATTTTCGTCAGTTTTGTCACATGTGGCATATGGATACTTAGACATGCGTCCAATTGAAACGGTGAAACCATCAAAACTCACGGAAAGGACCAACTTATGCAAATGGTGGAACCATAAGAATCAAATTGAAACTTTTAAAATAAACATAAGAGATCAAGAGAAAGTCTTAGTTGGGCACAACCCCAACACTTGTCATTTAGACACACTCAAATCAAAAAATAAAATTTAAAACTAAATAATTAAGTCACATCAATTATCATTAATCATTTTTTTTATATTTAAATTTTAAAAAAGTATGTGAGTGTGCCCAAATGACAACTGTTGGAGTTGTGCCCAACTAATACTTCCTCATAATCAAATATTCAATTAAGAAAAATAAAATAAAATTAGATGAATGGTTTCCCTTTATTTTTCTCCAGTCACATAAACTCTTTTCTCTTGCGTGTTCCTTTTTCTTCACCCTACACACTACACACATAACACTGAACACTCTACAACCCCTTTCCTCCTACATTGGACTTCGTCCAATCGAATCCCCCATGGAGTCTCTTGAACTCCTTCATGTCTTGATTCTGGTATGTATTTTTATTTTTTTTCTTTCTTTTCATTCCTTATTTCCATTAAGTAAATATGGGCCAGGCAGGCTGTCAAAAGGTTAAGCCCAAATATCCAATCCTATCAAAACAAACCATCCGTGCTATTAATTCAATTCATTCATTCATTCATTCCACAAAGCAAAAACTAGGATTCCAAATAACGACTCAGCTTGGAAACATGGAAGCATCGATTAAGCGCAAACCGATGAAGTGCCTTTACGAACTACTGGACCTTTTCGAACTACCACCGCCCTGCGCCATCGAGGATGATGATGATGATGATGATTCTGGCTTTGACTCTGACATTGACGATAATTTTTACGATATTTTCTCCGATAGTAATAATTCTGACGATGATGATTCTGATTATTATGTATACAAAGTTCATGAAGACGAACTCGACCAAGTTCCTCTGTCCTCCTCATGGTGCTATGTTAAGGTTAATAAAAAGGTTTATGCTCCAACTGTTGAGAACGTGAACCATGATGATGATCACAAAGATGATGACGACGACGAGTCCTCTCTAGGTACTTTAATTTCACTACCTTTTCTTTTTCCAGAGTTTAACCTAAAATCAATTAGCTACCTATTACTAGTTATTACTAGACTAGATTATTGTTGTTTTATGTTCAAGTAAAGCATTATCTTCAGAAATCAATGTAACACAGACACTTATCGGATTAGGCGTATCTCAGTATTTGATATGTGTCATCTTCCGACACCGAAGCGTTGACACCGACACGATACCAACACTTGTAATTAGTGCGGATGTGTGGTGTCTGTGTCCGTGCTTCACAATCACAGATACAAGCACAGATACATTGCTTGTCTCTGCATATAGTAGTAATTAGGAGGAGGACGAAAAAAATGAATTACAGGGAACCATTGCAAAATTCTCAATTTGAGTTGCCATTAATGTACTTCTTTAGTTTACAGGGAACTATATATGGATTGGTGCTCCAAATCCAATTATCATGCATTATGCCTTCTAGTTTTAGCAAAGGTAAACTATCCAACACAAAGAGATTCTATGGTGGTTTGTTTTTAACACCCTCAGATTAGTCGTACCGCTTTATTGAAGAATAATGTTTATGTTGGCAAAAGAACAAGTCGATAAAACATTTAACTGTCTTGCATTAATGTTATGTGTAAATTAACTACTTAAACACAAAATACATGGAAAAACAGCAAGTTTTCAATCTACCATACCGTAAGCTAGTTGCAGCCGGACGGTAGTCCCAAACATTGACTACTTAAGTTTTAACCATCTGACTGTTGTATTGTACCCTTTCAATTTCTTGTTAATTTTTCAAGTTAGTTTTTAGGTGCTAAAGGTCAATGTGAATGTCTTGCCAAACCTGAAATTGAAAGGCGATCCTATTAATCACTAAATCGACAGCACCTTAATTAGAAAGAAGGATGACCACTTCTGTTGTCTTTGATTAGACTTTTTCCTCTCACTGAGTTCACTCTTATTATTACTAGTATAATTTTTGGGGATCTTTCTGTAGATGATCATTTTAATATTTTAACTATATTCTGCTACTACTTTTCAGTGAGCTCTCAGTTGCAGACTCAAGCTCCTCAGGAAGAACAAGATCAAGGTGCAATAGCTGGTGTAGCAAAGCCGGAGGAGGAGGAGGAGGAAGAGGAGGTTGATGAAACTGGTGTTGATTTGATCGTTACACAAACAGAAGTGTCCAGGAGCAAGGCTGTCAAAGCTCTTAAGACTCACAATGGGGACATTGTTGGTGCCATTATAGAGCTCACTAAGGAGGAGGAGGAGGAGGAGGAGGAGGAGGAGGAGGAAGAAGAAGAAGAGGAGGTTGATGAAACTGGTTTGGATTCCGACGACATTGATTTGATTGTTACACAAACAAAAGTGTCCAGAAGCAAGGTTGTCAAAGCTCTTAAGACTCACAATGGGGACATTGTTGGTGCCATTATAGAGCTCACTAAGGAGGAGGAGGAGGAGGAGGAAGAAGAGGAGGTTGATGAAACTGGTTTGGATTCCGACGACATTGATTTGATCGTTACACAAACAGAAGTGTCCAGGAGCAAGGCTGTCAAAGCTCTTAAGACTCACAATGGGGACATTGTTGGTGCCATTATGGAGCTCACTGAGGAGGAGGAGGAGGTTGATGAAACTGGTTTGGATTCCGACGACATTGATTTGATCGTTACACAAACAAAAGTGTCCAGAAGCAAGGCTGTCAAAGCTCTTAAGACTCACAATGGGGACATTGTTGGTGCCATTATGGAGCTCACTGAGGAGGAGGTTGATGAAACTGGTTTTGATTCCGACGACATTGATTTGATCGTTTCACAAACAAAAGTGTCCAGAAGCAAGGCTGTCAAAGCTCTTAAGACTCACAATGGGGACATCGTTGGTGTCATTATGGAGCTCATTGCTTAATTGGGTTTTGCATTTAATTGGGATGGATAAAAATCGACTGATGATTTGTTGATAGGTTATGTTCTGGAATATTTAACTGTTCTTGTTGAGGTTCTGGTTGAGTATAGAGTAACTATTTAATTGTCTCCTTAATTATCTTCTTGATATCTATCTAGTTTGTAATTGTAGGAGTCATAGGAAGTGATAACCTTAAATTGGTTTAAGGGGAAGTGTAAAATACAGAAAATCTATCTAATTACTCATGATTCTAATCATTTTAAACCTTGGTGAACTAACAAAATCTTAATAAGCTCAACTTTATTTTATGTGTATAATGTACTGTTTGGCCTAGCTTACTTTAGACTTTTGAAGCTAAAAAAAAAAATTATCAAATAGCTTTAGCTTTTTTCTAAAAGCTCTTATTTTCACTTTTAATTCTTACTTTTAGATAGCTTTTAAAGACCTAAAAAAGTCAGGTCAAACGATACCCAAGTTACTTTAAACCTAAAGCCAAAAGTAATAGCTTTAGAAATAAAGTTTCAGAAATTGTCTAAACAATGCAAAAACACTTGCAACGTTCACCAACTTTAAAATGCATAAAAGGGCAACAAACAAAGCGCACTATGCATCTCCAAACATGACTGAATCAACATAATTCAAGATCTCTCAATCTCCAACAACAACACAATGGCAATGTAGGAAAAATAGATTAAGGTGGATGTCCCCTCGTATTATTGGGTCGTTTGAGATTTTTTTAGATTTGGGTTTGAGTTGAAAAAATAGATTAGGGTGGATGTTAATTTGAAAAACTATTGTGTGGACTATCTAGAATTTGCGAAATGATGTTTGTTTTTTGGAAGGAACATTTTCTGCTGAGTGTCTCATCGATAGGATGAAACTTTTATCTTGGAAATGGTTTCTAGGTAAAATTTTTGGTACCCCTTGTTCCTTTTACGAGTGGGGCACGCAACCTAGTTTTTGTTGGAACCAGTAGAGTTTGGTGTGATGTGGAGCTGAGTCTCTTGAGATCTGGTTGGTTGGGGCCTCCTGTGTATGTCCTTCTTTGTGGTTGATTCTTGTCTCCTTAGAGGTGTTTAGTTTTCTATTGTTGGTGTGCCTTTGGTTTTGCATGCATATTTTTTCTAGATATAGCTGTATGTAGAGTGTATTTCTAATTTGTTTTTGTACTATTTTGTTTTTTTTTAATATAATATTATTTTTCCATTAGAAAAATCATAAGTCACGATAAAAATCCCATAAAAAAAAAGTCATATCAAAATAAAAATTTATAATATTCATAACTATATGTGTAGTTGATCACCAAAATCAGCACAAAACATGCAACATCCACCCTAAAATCACATTAATAAAAGATGTTATTTGTACAACTATTTTTTGACAACCAATGGACAACTAAAGATATATTTAAAGTTGTTGGAATAAATTGGATCTGACATGAACCTCTGAGTCAGGGCCGGCCCAATAAATTGTGTGGCCTAAAACAAACATTAATATGAGGCCTTTTACTTTTAAAAATATAAAATATAAAATAAATTAATAAATTATATTATTTTTTATATATAAAATTCATATGATAAAAATATTACTATAATATGAACTAACAAATAGATAAACATGATTGCATGTTATTTTATATATGTTTTATTGCTTAAGTTTAACTATAATTAATTTGTTTAGTTCAATTTAAAAATATTTATATTATTCAAATTTAACTAAATTTTATATTCAATATTCATGTTGTAGAAAACAACTTTATAATTCTCATAAAAGAAAGCTAAAAGAAAAATTGACCAAAATTGGTAATGGTTGTTTTAAAACTTCTTTATAAAAAAATTGAAATATAGATGATCTTTTTCTATTAAAGTTAAAATAAATAAAATTCTATTGACCTCTACAACATTTGAAAAGCATTTTTTTTCAAAAAAAATAATAATTATGGACCTCCACAATAGTTAAATAGGACAAAAAGAAGAAAAAATAACAAATTATCTATTTATAGGCCTCCCAACATTTAAAAAGGACAAAAAGAAAAAAAAAATCAACCAAAAATGCTGGCAGAGAGTATTGAACTCGCAACCTCAACATCCCTAACACGCATCCGCTCCAACTGAGCTACCTCAGACATCTTGTTATTTTCGGACATGAGGCCTATATATATCAAATTCCAAATTATTTCGAGGCCTAATGAGCTTTAGAAAAATTGTTTTTTTTGGGAGGCCTAAAGCCCTAGCTTGGGCTGCTTTACCCTTGGGCCGGCCCTGCTCTGAGTAGTAATTAATTTTGATGATCAGAAGAAAGAGTACAAGAAACATCACTAGTGAAAGATATTATGATCAATGCAATCTCGCATGATGAGTACCTCAAAATTGTAAACAAAACCACTGCTAAGTCTATTTGTAATTTTAAAAGTATAATTGATTCTGCATCCAGAAGTGATTTTACTTGAAGCTAAAAATCGTAACTTCTGGTCGTGCTCCTCGTCAGCTTCTTCGTCATCTAAGTAGTCCGTTTTTATTACTTAGAGCAAATAATGATTAATGGTAAAATAATTACTTAGATTATTAATCTATTATCAATTGGATTGAGTTTGTTAAATTGACTTTTATTACTGTCATCTCATCATCATATATTACTTTCCTTCATTCTTAGAACCATACCTATGCTGACTGTATTACATTTGTTTGGCATTCACATGCTATGTCTTGATATATTTTGTAAATACTTTTTGTTGGACTTTGAGATGCAGATGCTACTGAGGAGGATTCAAAGCTAAGCAGAACCGAGAAGAGTCCAAAAGCAATGCTGAAGCTTGGAATGAAACCTGTCACTGGAGTTACTATGGTCACAATCAACAAAACCAAATATGTTCGATGAAACTGGCGTGGAGCCCCACCACATTGATTTGGCCATGACAAGCAGGAGTGTCCAAGAGCAAGGCTCTCAAGACTCACAATGGTGACATTGTTGCTGCCATTATGGAGCTCATTATTTAATTGGTTTGTGTTCTCTTTAATCGATAAACAACGACCGATGAAAAACCTCCGCTACACAAACCTACTCTACACAGGAACATTCTTTATTAGGCACAAATACAAATAATAGGTGTTAAGCACATTTACACAAACTAAAAAAATTAAAAAGAAAAGAAATAAAATAAAATAAATTGATATGACTATATTATTTTTGTTTTAAATTTTTGAATTGATGTGTGTGTGCCTAAATATATTTTATTTGGGCAAGTGCCTATACAAGTTTTTCTCTATTAAACCTACCATTTGTTTATTTAGAAAAACCATAGTGATATTGTTCTGGTGAACAAATAAGGGGGGTGATATTTAATTGGATCGTGTCTAAGAAATAGATGGCTGTTGGCAAATGCACAGCATTTCTGTATACATTGAAAAATTGGGATCCTTTTACAATGGGGATCTTTCCCCTATTTATAGATTTTCATACATAGTAGTTATCTAGTACCATCGTGGCGGTTTCTTCTTCTTCCTCCGCCTTCCACGTGGTGGTGGTGGCTGATCTCTACCTATTTTGATGGTGTTCGTGGTGGTAGGGGGTGGTTTCCTCCCTCCACACGTTGGCTTATATGCTGAGTCTCCCTGGAAACAGTTATTTCAGATGCGAGGGCGCCCTCTGCGTGGCGTGTCGCCCTCGCCTTGCTTTCCCGCCAAGTTATTCATTTGAATTTAATGGGTTGTGCAATTGGGCCATCTTGCTATTGGGCCTATGCTATTCATTTTTGGGCCTTACCCCAGTCCACAGCCCCCCAAGCACGAGGCTCAAAGAGGCGAAGTGGTGATAGTGGGGGTGAGGCCGGTGTTGGTGATCGTGGGGTGTAACCACCCACTTACTCTCCTTGGCATGCATCGCCTCCCTTCCTATAAGTAGCCCATGTGATGACTCTGAATTTTGCCCATATTTTCTGTATCCCTGTCAATTCTTTGTATTTCCTCAGTTCCCATGACCATGAATGATTCTCTTCCTGCATTGGAATCGCCTGCTATGCCCGCTGTTAGGCGAGTAAGGGACAAGGTCGAGGAGAACATAGATGACCTTATGGATAATGTGGGAGAGTTCCAGATTTACGTTGAAGGGCTTAATGACTACCGATGGCGCTTGACCAACGACCAGAAAGCTTTTCTGGACCTGGCCTTGGAGTTGTCTCGTCGCTTGGAGAAGGATGTTGCTTTTATCGAGACCACTAATGCAGTCGTGACTTGCTATAATGAACTTGAAGACACGCTGGAGAAGAAGATATCCGTTACCAAAGACAGTATTGACCTGCAAGAGGAGTCGCTTTATCTCAATTTATCTGCTGAGGAGGCCGTTGAGAACCACATTGAGGTACTGGAGAAATAACTTCGTCCCCTGATGAAGAGAAAAAGGAACCTCCAGTTGGACATTGAGTACGATGTTGCTCGCCTTATCAGGACTCGTTCTTCACTTGCCCGCCTCCGGGAGAAAATAGACAGGTTGCGGGATGATCAAGACAAACTCAGCCCTGACCTTATGGTGGCCAAGAAGTACAAAGAGGAGATTGAAGAATTGCAAGCTGACGCTGTCGCGGCTGCATATGTCGTCGCTTAAGTAGTTTCATTTCCTAGCAAGTTTACATTTTCCTCTTGTGTTGTTTGTATTATGTTTCAATGTCGCTGTATCATGTAATCTTGATTTTCTCAATGATTGTAATGTGTTTCTCTGATCAATGAAGCTTTTACTTTCGTATATATAATTGAGTTTTTCTGTATCTCGCCCCAAGGGTGTGACCTCGGCTTTGGCCGAGCATGTGGCTCGCCTTTGACACGCGTCAGTCATCGTACTGGCTAGTTTTCCCTCGAAACGTTTCATCTTTTCAAATTTTTCCTTTCTCAACCGGTACCTTCCTTTTATAAATACGTTGATTCTTGTTCATTGTCCTCTTTACTTTGATCACCTATTCGAGGATTTCGCTTGTTAGTTCCCCTCTTCCTTGCGTTACCGAAGCCAATTTCGTGCTTCCCTTAGTGAATTTTTTCGCGCTTCCTCCGCGAGTTTCCCGCTACCCACGTTCTCCATTACTCTTCGAGTGTTAACCGTCTCTAATCACCAGGTATAACCGCTACTTCCCCTTTTTCTCTTTTTATTTTTATTTTTCTTTATCTTCCGGTTTTGCGATAGGGTTTCTAGGGTTTCCGGAAAAAATGTGATTTTGAGAGATTTGGATGACGAGGATGAGAGGAACCCTCCTCGTCCTCTTATCGTTGGTTCCCCCCTAGAGCGTCAAGTGCGTGAACATTTCACTAGGCCTGATGGTTCCATTGACTATGGTGGTTATTTTGCCGAAGTCATGGGGGAATCTTTTACCCGTAGGGAACTTGAGGGTGGCAGTGGTGGTGATAGTAGTGATAGCAGTAGTGATAGTAGTAGCGGGAATATCAGTGATTGTGTAATAATTTCTCCTTCGTCTTTCACAGGAAAACGAAGAGACGAATCGCTTGCTATAGTTGCTGTAGGACCTGAAGCCACGACCATGGAGATTTCTTCCATTTATCAAGACGTTGAGAGTGTGGAGGCGTATAGAGAAAAGTTTGATGTCTCAGGGACCTTTGATGAGAAAGACATCATATTCGAACCGGTAGAGGAGGGCGAGTATGTGATCGACGTACCTCGCTCCGATCACGTCACCTTCTTTATGTACACCAAGTTTATTGAGGATTTCCACCTGTTCTTTCCCTTTACTGAATTTCAGAAATCCATGCTTAGGGTTCTGAATGTCGCCCCTCCCCAGCTTAGCCCTAATAGTTGGTCCTTCATTAGGGCTTTTGAGCTAGTTTGCTATGGCCTTGAAATTCCCGAGCCTTCAGTGGCGGTCTTCTTCTCTTTTTACCATATCAAAAATTTTCTGCCTCAGGGCGTGGTACCTCTGAGTTCGCAACCCAACCGGGGGATATTTCAACTGTATAGTTCCAACTATAAGCATTACAAGGATACCTTCATCCGCGTGCGTGGAGCTGAGCATTGCCCCAGTGTGATGTATAATGATGATGGTACCCCTCTTTTCCCTTTTCACTGGACGCCTAACCCCAGGTTGATTAAGGGCGCTATATATGAGAGATTGAGTGAGTTTGAGAGGGATACGGTGGCGTACTTAGAGTCTATGAACTAGATGAATCCTAGGGAACTCTTAGATGCTGACCGCGCCCCCGCCGTTTTAGACAAGTATCTCAGTAAGTCGCCTCGCGAATCATTTTGTTCTTTTATATAGCTTGCCCTTATTGCTTCTTATTAATTTTTGTGTGACTAACCATTTTCCTTTTCCTTTGTAGAAGATATGTCTAGCTGATTACAATACTTGGAGAAGGCGAGGAAAAAGAAAGAGCAACCAGATCCAAAGGTTGATGTCCTTAGCCAGCTGGACGTGAGCGAGGACAAGAAGAAGAGGAAGAACGACTCGAGGGTCACTCTCCAAGTGAAGCCTTCCAGTTCTGGCCCCGTTGGTGTGGAGGAGGTTGCCAAGCCTGAGGAGGAGGTGAAGTCTCCAGTGAAGAAGAAACTGAGGCGCCTGTCGCGGAAGGGTAAGAAGGACTAAGATGTGGTGGAAACGGACAAGGATTTGGTCGACGTTGATGACTGTGTGGCGGAGGGTTCTCCCGTGGTTGAGGAGGTTGCTACTAGAGCAAGCCAATCTGGAGGGGCTTCGCCTTGGGATCCTATGTTTGATCCTGAGGCGTTTCTTTCTAAAATGGTGGACGTGGTGGGGAATTCTGCTCGTTTCAACAACACGGCGACCGATGATCTGGCAAGGATGACTCTTGGATATGAGCTTAAGGGTCTCCTGCTCAACTATGCTTTGGCGTCGCGCCAGAGGGCTGAATTATCCATTGCTAAGGATAAGGAGGCTCTGGTGGAGAAAAGTTTGGCGACCCTTGAGAGGGATGTACAGGCTGCCAAAGATTGGTGCGAGGGCGACCTGAATAATCTGAAGGAGAAACATGCCGAGGAGATGGCTGATTTGAAAAAGAAGTATGAGGGGGACTTGTCGGATGCTAAGAGAGACAAGGAGTCGGCGATCAAGACTATGAACGTCGTCCAGGCTAGCCTCAACTCCAAGGATGAGCGCATCAAGACTTTGGAGCAAGAGAACAAGACTGCTCTTGCTGAGTTGGAGACCCTGAAGGAGGAAAAGGCGAAGTGGGGGTCCGAGAAGGACGGTCTTGAGGCCATGATTGGCGAACAGTATGATGAAGGTTTCTAATTTGCGCTGGAACAAGTGAAGATTCTTTTTCCTGGCCTTGATCAAGACGTTCTTGGCAAGGCTGACGCCATGTCCACTATAGAGGGCGACAAGTTGGTTCCCTATGCTCCTGCTGAGATAGCTCTGGACTCGCCAGCCAAGGATTTGCCTATCGAGGAGCCACCAGCCCAAAGCTCACCTGCCAAGGAATAAACTTCTTCTTTTTCCTAACTGTTTCTTACTTTTGTCCTGTTTTGATGATCGCCCCTGCGTGGGCTTGGCGTATTTTGTAATGACAGTACTTTGGGTGCCCTTATGAGGCCTTTGTATTCTGTGCACATTTTCACTATAATTGCATGCTATTTATCCCCATTTGACTAGATATTTGAATGCCACTTTCACTCTTTTTTCCCTTATGTATTTTTCTCTTTGAACTTCGTTGTATGGCGAGATAACCTGTTGTGATTCTGAGGCGTCATTGCTTAAGGATCGTGGCGAGATAACACGTTGTATGGCGAGATAACATGTTTACTTGGCGTAAGTTTCTATGTATTGATCGGTTCAAACTTCATGCTAGGTTTTCCTTGGTTTTCGAAACCGCCTGTTGACTGGCCAATCCCTTTATTGCGGTAGTTGGAAACTGTTTTCCTTATTTATTTCGGAATTGCAGTTACACATGCTAGGTTTTGGTAATTCGTTGCCTATAAATAGCGATTTTTTCTTCATTTTTTTCTCATCCTTTCATCGCTTCTCTTCACCTTTATCACTTTCATAGTTCTGTTTTCTCTCTTTTTCTTTTGATTTTTTCTGATGGAGAGGATTGATAACAAAAAACGCGCCGTTGGGAAACCCAAAACTCGGCCGGAAAAGAAGAAGAATGGTGCCTCATCCTCCAAAGCTCCACGTACCAAAGCGTCGGGGAAGGCGAGGGCGAAGAGCACTCCTGTCTTGCTTAGTTCATCAAGTTCTGAGGACATTGATGAAGATTACGCTGAGTTCTTGAAGACCTATGTTCCTGAGGAGTTCTATGCTTATGGGCCTTCTCCCTTTGTGGATGAAGGTTCTCAAATTACTGTGGAACCAGCGGCGAAGACACCTAAGTCTTCAAAGGTGAAAGCCTCCAAGTGACATGCCTCGTGGACGAGGATGATGGATCGATTGGTTCGCCTGGGCAAACTGAAGTGGAAATATAATGCCAGGCGTCACTTGATCCTTTTAGGGTTATGCAAGTGTTGATGCTTATTGTAGTAGTTTTCAAGCACTTGTATAATCCTTGAATAATCTGGGTGATAAACAAGTTGTTTGTACGAGTGTAGCATTAGTATCTCGTACACCCTTTTGAATTTGATGTATTTTCTTTTGATCTTGTATCTAAATCTGCTGTAGTTTTCTTTGAATTTGTATTCAAGTTTGATGTAGTTTTCTTTGAATTTGTAATCAATCTTCAATGAATGAAATCAGATTTTGGATGATTCTGTTGTTGCTTTCGATCTTTATTGTAAACAATCATTTGAATAACGCCTCTACCTGTTAAAATAATTGCATGCGATAACATATAGTAAAGTTACCTTTATTCGCTCTTTTCAGCGTTTTCTTTGGGCGTCTTCCTCATTATGAGTTATGCCCTGATGCTTTGATGCGTTTCTTTTTGTGTTTTCTTCGTTCCCAACTAAAAAGCTTTCTGGGTAACGTTCTGGACTTTCAACCATGCTTTGATGTTCTGGACGTCCCCCACTAAAAAGTTTAAAGGGTAACGCCTAGGTATTTCAACCTGATTTTATTATTCTGGACGTCCCCCACTAAAAAGTTTAAAGGGTAACGCCTAGGTATTTCAACCTGATTTTATTATTCTGGACGTCCCCCACTAAAAAGTTTAAAGGGTAACGCCTAGGTGTTTCAACCTGTTTCCGTCATATCCTACTCGTAAGATTTATGGATATCGCCGTTTCTATTTCTGACGTTCCCAACTCGTAAGATTCATGGGCAACGCCAAGGTGTTTCAACTCGTTTCCTTTTAGATGTGTTTCAAGCATATGTGACAGTTCTTCACAAACCAAAAAATTTAAAAACGGCGGGCCTCGATAAAAACTCCTATTTTCACAGGAGAAAAGAGTGTCCCACCGCTATTTATTAATTGGAAGAGAGATTTCAGTACAATTTTTTGATACACATGCAAATAAATTCAAAAAACAAAAAAAGTTACACGCCAAGGCGCTGCCTTCCTTGTTTCTTTTGGCAATCTCAACTGTAGTAGAATCTGAGGTTGGCCACATTCCATGTTCGGTGCAGGACTTCTCCTTCCATTGTTTCTAGTCTGTAGGCTCCTCCTTCGAACGCTTCGTTGACACGGAATGGGCCTTCCCAATTTGCTGCTAGCTTTCCTCCCTTGTCATTTCCCATGGGTCTCTTGAGAACTAAGTCTCCCTCTCTAAATCTCCTTGGTATGACTCTGGTATTATACCTTCTTGCTGCTCTCTGCTTTGAGACGAACTCTCTGAAGTGAGCTTTGTCTCTTAGTTCTTGTATTAAATCCATATTTTCTTCCAATGCTTCTGAATTTTCCTCTAGCGTAAGGGTGTCCCTCCGCCAGCTTGGTGGGTTTATTTCTGCGGGGATCATTGCGTCTGTGCCGTATACCATGGTGAAAGGTGTCTCGCCTGTTGAAGATTGAGGCGTGGTATGGTATGAACACAAGATTGGTAAGAGATGGGCGACCCAGCCCTCGCCTTTACTTGTGATTCTTCTCTTGATGGCCTTTAGGATTACCTTGTTGACAGATTCTGCTTGTCCATTGGCCTGAGGGTGCTCTACAGAGATGAAAGTGTTCTGTATACCTTTTCCCTTGCAGAATTCAACTACTTTTTCGCTGGCGAACTGGGTTCCATTATCGGAGACGATGTATTTGGGCAATCTGAACCTGCATATGATCTTCCTCCAGTAGAATTTCTTAACTTGATCTGCTGAAATATTTGAAAGGGCTTCTGCTTCTATCCATTTGGTGAAGTAGTCTATTGCTACGATGATCCATTTTGCTTGTCCTGTTGAGGCGGGGAAAGGTCCTAGGATATCCGTTCCCCACATGAAGAAAGGCCATGGAGATAGGACGGATTTCAACGGCTCTCCTGGGGCGTAGTGCAAGTTTGCGAATCTTTGGCATTTGTCACATGTTTTAACATATCTAGCTGCGTCGCTGTGAACTTCTGGCCAATAGAAGCCTGCCCTGAGAATCTTTCCTGCTAGGGCTCTCGCCCCAATGTGGCTTCCGCATGATCCTTCATGTATTTCCTCCAGTATCCCTTTAGCTTCTTCCTGACTTACACAAAGCATGATTGGGCCTGAGAATCCTCTTTTGTAAAGCTTGCCTCCTAACATAGAATACCATGCCGCTGCTCTTTTTAACTTGTACGCCTCCTCCTTCGCTGCTGGTAGCACGTCTTCTTGGAGATATCTTATTATTGGTGCTCTCCAATCTTCTGCCTCTATGATCATCATGATCTCTTCTGCGGTGATGCTGGGGTTTGCAATGGTCTCTTAGATGAAGGTTCAGTTGCTTCCGGGTTTCTTAGTGCTTGCTAATTTTGACAACAAATCCGCTCTCGCGTTCTGTTCCCGCGGGACATAGATTTGCTCGAAAGATCTGAAGAGACTAGCTAGGCTACGTACCTTCTCCAAATACTTGATTAGTTGGGGGTCTTTGGCTTGAAATTCCCCTGACACTTGGTTCGTCACCAACTGCGAGTCGCTCTTGGCTTTCAGATCCGTTATATCCATTTCCCTTGCCAACTTCATTCCGGCGATCAGGGCTTCGTACTCTGCTTGGTTGTTGCTCGCCTTGAAGGCGAACCTTAATGATTGCTCAATGAGGACTCCGTCTGGTCCCTCCAATACTACTCCTGCTCCACTTCCTTTGATATTGGAGGCTCCATCAACTGATAGCGTCCAAGGTTGTTCGCTATTCTCTTCGGCGGGCGTTGTATGTTCTAGCAAAAAATCTGCTAGTATCTGTGATTTGATTGCGCCCCTTGGGGAGAAAGTGACGTCGAATTCTGATAACTCGACTGACCACGCCACCATTCTTCCTGCTAAATCTGGTTTTCTCAACACGTTCTTGATGGGGTAGTCAGTTTTCACCACAATCTTGTGGCTTTGAAAATATTGCCTCAGCTTTCTCGCCGTCACTATTACTGCCAGTGAAAGTTTCTCAATCTTTTGGTATTTTGCTTCTGCGCCCTTGAACGTTCTGCTGACGAAGTAAATGGGCTTCTTCTCTCCCTTTATCTCTTGTACTAACGCGGAACTAAGGGCCTTGTCTGAGACGGCGAGATATAGGTACAAAGTGTTGCCTTTCTCGGGGCGAGTGAAAATTGGTGGCGAGGCGAGGAATGTTTTCAAGTTTTGGAATGCCTCCTCGCATTGGGTGCTCCATACGAACCTTTCACATTTCCTAAGAGTGGAAAAGAAATGGAATGCTTTTTCTCCTGCACAGGATAAAAATCTTGACAACGCTGCGATCCGCCCTGTCAATTGCTGTACTTCCTTGACCGACGTTGGGCTTCTCATGTCTATGATGGCTTGACATTTGTCCGGATTTGCTTCTATCCCTCTGTTTGTTAGCAAGAATCCGAGGAATTTTCCTGATTGCACTCCAAATGAGCATTTGGCGGGGTTTAACCTCATGTTGTACTTTCTTACTGAGGCGAGGATGTCGCCTAAATCTTGATCATGTTCGCCCTCTTCTGTAGTTTTGACGACCATGTCGTCAATATACACCTCTAGATTCTTACCAATCTGCTCTGAAAAAACTCTGTCCATTAGTCTTTGATACGTGGCCCCTGCGTTTTTTAAACCGAACGGCATGACGTTGTAGAAGTAGTTGCAGGTGTTGGTCATGAACGCTGTGTGGGGAGCGTCGGCGGGGTTCATTTTGATCTGGTTGTAGCCTGAGTATGCATCCATGAAACTGAGCATTTTGTACCCCGATGCTCCGTCTATCAACCGGTCAATATTAGGTAAAGGATAAGGATCTTTTGGACATGCCTTGTTTAGGTCTGTGAAGTCCACACACATTCTCCATTTTCCATTTGCTTTCTTCACCATCACGACGTTTGCTAGCCATGATGGATATTTAATCTCTTCTATGAAACCTGCTTCCTTTAATTTGGCTACTTCCTCATTGATGGCTTCTCTTCTTTCCTCTCCAACTTTCCTTTTTCTTTGCGAGACGGGTTTGGTCTCGGGGGAGATGGATAACTTGTGTGTGATTATCGTCTCATCTATCCCTGGCATATCCGACGGGTGTCATGCGAACAAGTCGATGTTCTTTTTCAGTGTCGCCAGGATTTTCACTCTCTCCTCCGGTTGCATTGAGGTGCCTATGTTAGTTGTTTGGTGCGCCTCACTACCTATATGAACTTTTTCCAATTCTTCAATGGGACTGACTCTTCTGTCCTGAAACTCTTCTCTTGGGTCTAAGTCTAGAGGGCTGATCACGTTAACGCCGCCTATCTTGGGAACAGGGCGAGTTGAAACTGGGGCGTTGGCTCCTCTGTGTTTTATCTTTAGACTTGATTCATAGCAGCGTCTCGCCAATGCTTGATCTCCTTTGATGGTTCCGACCTTTCCATTGTCTAACGGATACTTGATGGAGAGATATAGCGTTGACATGGCCGCCTCCAGAGTGTTAAAAGATGGCCTCCCAATGATGATGTTGTAAGATGTGAAGGGCGTTTTTACCACCAGGTATCTTACTTTGATGGTCTTGGCCTGGTCTTTAACTCCGAATGTTGCAAGCAAAGTAGTATATCCCATGACTTCTACTTGCTCGCCGGCAAAGCCTACTAGTGTGCCGTTGTAGGGCAACAGGTGTTCGTTGGACAGTTGCATGGCTTTGAAGGCTTCCCAATACATTATGTCAGTCGAACTTCCTGAGTCAATCAATACCCTCTTTACGTCGCAGTTCAGAATTTGAACTTGGATCACTAATGGGTCGTCATCGTGGGGCATGACTTCCCTTTTGTCCTCCTTGGTGAATGATAGATCCGGAGTAGACGAGATGGAAGTGTGTCCCACAAACTTCGCTTCGAACTCAGAGCGCCTTATGTATCGTTTTCGGGCGTTGCTGGACTCGCCTCCACCCGCAAAACCTCCTGCAATGGTGTTGACTGCTATTCTTACTTTCTCTCCCTCTGGGTTTTCCTCTTGGTTGCCTTGTGGGTCCCTTCTCACCTTTGGGACTACAATCTTTCCATCAGCAGCATCCTCTAAAAACTTCCTTAGATGGCCGCTTTTTATGAGCTCCTCTATGAGGTCTTTCAATCTGAAGCATTTTTCGGTGTCGTGCCCTTTGCACCTGTGGTACGCACACCATGCGTTCGTGTTGTGACCTAACTGATAATCTTTTCCTCTCTTCTGGGGTAATCTGGAGAGTTCTGTCTCAAGAATCTCGTCCAGAATATAGAGTTTCGCCCTGTTTAGTGGAGTGTATTCTTTTTCTGGGAACCTACCTGAGTCTCGCCTCATCTGATGATGGTATGGTTTCCTTTGGGGCTCGTGCCCTCTATAATCTGGTTGACGTCGTCTTGGTTGGTACGTCTCTGGGGCTCTGTAACTCTTGTTGGCCGGCTCTCTTTCCCTTGCGTCTCTTGATCTTTTCTCGGCGTTACTTTCTTCGCCCTTAATGTAACACTCTGCCCTCTTGATGATTTCTTGCATTGTGGTTGCTGGTTTTTGTGCTACGGACTCGTTGAAATGTCCTGCCTTTAAGCCGTTGTGAAACGCTGCGACAAACATTTCTTGATTAGGATTTGAAACTTTGATGGTTGCTTCGCAAAATCTAGCCAAGTATTCACGCAGGGTCTCAGCGTGGTTTTGGCGAATGGTGAAAAGGCTGGTGGCGGTGACCTTTATGTGTTTTGACCCGGAGAACTGCTGGACGAATTTGCGCTGGAAATCCATCCAATCCTCTATGGAGTTTTTTGGCAAGTTCATGTACCATCTCAAGGCCGCCTCTTTTAGAGTACCGGAGAGCAATTTACATTTTAGATGGTTCGCCGCTCCTATGATGGCGGTTTGCGTTCCAACTGCCATCAAATGTTCTGACAGGTCCGTTTTTCCGTCAAATGTTGGAAGATGTGGTGTTTTGAAGTTTTCCGGGACTCTTGCATCCCATAAGGCTTGTGCTAGGGGTTGAGAATCATTGATTTGGTCTTCATCGTCCTCGCCCCCTCTGTCAGCCTTTTCCTGATCTAAGGACGTTACTTTGGCTTGAAGTCGCCTTAATTCGTTGACGGCATCCGTTAACGTCATGGTGGTGCCGGTTCCATGGTTGGGTGTTCCTCCCGTCATGTTGAGAGGTTTTCGTCAATTGAAAGTGGTAGGCTGGGAATCGTTTTACCGCAGCCCCACGGTGGGCGCCAAAATGTTCTGATGAACAAATAAGGTGGGTGATATTTAATTGGATCGTGTCTAAGAAATAGATGGCTGTTGGCAAATGCACAGCATTTCTGTATACATTGAAAAATTGGGATCCTTTTACAATGGGGATCTTTCCCCTATTTATAGATTTTCATACATAGTAGTTATCAAGTACCACGATCATGGATACCCCATGATCGTGGCGGTTTCTTCTTCTTCCTCCGCCTTCCACGTGGTGGTGGTGGCTGATCTCTACCTATTTTGATGGTGTTCGTGGTGGTAGGGGGTGGTTTCCTCCCTCCACACGTTGGCTCATATGCTGAGTCTCCCTGGAAACAGTTATTTCAGATGCGAGGGCGCCCTCTGCGTGGCGTGTCGCCCTCGCCTTGCTTTCCCGCCAAGTTATTCATTTGAATTTAATGGGTTGTGCAATTGGGTCATCTTGCTATTGGACCTATGCTATTTATTTTTGGGCCTTACCCCAGTCCAGATATGAAGTATGGCAAAGAAAGTAAATTTTTTTAAAAAGAATCTCTCTAGAAAATGGCAAAGAAAGTAAATTTTTTTCTAAAATAAATTAATCCAATTAAGCGTGTAAGAGATGCTAGCAAGTAGCAAAGTATATTATCATCCGTATAATTTAATTTGGATTGGAGATATATTTGTTTGTTCATGATTTTGTTCTTTGAAGCTAGCACTAGTACTATCACTATTCTTGATTTTTTTTTACTGTACTGCACTTGATTTAGGCCAAGCACCGTATAATTTACCTTAAAAATCAAATATAAATTATTATAACTAGCCGTCAAACGGTTTGTGTGATCGATATTTTCTATTGTGCAAATATAAATAACTACTTAATCATATTTTATATTTATATATATGGATTGGACTATGGCCCAAAAATAAATAGCATAGGCCCAATAGCAAGATGACCCAACTTTCCAACCCATGTAATTCAAATAAAATATTTGGCGGAAAATGAAAGAAGAAGGCGCCACACTCAGAGGGCATCGCCCTCGCCAGAAAGAGTAACCGCTCATATACAAAACCGCCACCATGATCTATCGTACAAGAGAAGAAACCACTCACCACCACCATGATGACACCATGGACAATAAGTAACCACCCATCACCACCGTGATGAGAGAGTGGTGGAGGAAGAAAACCACCATGATCATAGAAAATTTCTCTATAAATATGAGAACATACTTCATTGTAAAGGGATCCCATTTTTTCTTGTATATAGAAATTATTCATATTCTCTATTAAATCAATACAATTATCACCCCCTTAAATGTTCACCAAAACAATATGTATCATTGTACATAATTCTTTTTGATAGGTGAATGAAGTTATAGCATTCTTTTAAAAAGTTTTTTCAATTTTTAAATTTAGTTACTTTAATAGATTAACTAAACTTATAATGGTAAATAAAAAATGTAAAATATATAATTTTTAATTGAATTTCTTTTGGTATTGCTTTTCTTTCTAATATTTATTTCAATTTTACATAGGAATTTTTAATTGATAAAAGTATTAAATACTATGAAATATTTATTTGTGCTATTTTGTATCAATTGTAAGTGCACAAATTCAACTAGCTAGTTGATTATCCTTTATGAGGTTAATCTGCTATAAGTTAGTTTAGTATTTTTCTGTTATTTTTTACTAAATATAGATTTAACATTTTAATTATAAGTAAAAGTGAGTAAAAAAATTAATGTATTTGGCCAAAAAATAGAATCAAATACATCAATTTTTACTCACATTTGCTTATAGTTAAAGTATATAGCAAAAAATATTGATGCAAAAAAGAGAATAATCCATAAAATTAAAAAATTTGTCCAATTAAAACTTGGCTAACTATACATGGGAGAAAAAGTGATTATAATTTGACCAATTAAATGTCACCACATAAGATTCTTCTCTTTCTTGCATCAAAAAATTCTTGTTAAATACTCCCTCCGTTTCTTTTTAATTGTCTTTTATTATCATATTTAGCGTTTCTATTTAATTGTCCTTTTTGTAATTTATGGGTATCATTTGTCAATTATACCCTTTGTCAATTGCTTTTATCTTTTTCCATAAAACCAATTAATGTTATATATTTGGAAAACTAAATCTCTTTTTTTTTAAAAATCTTGTTGGTACATAACATATTAATTTTTTTTTTGTACATAATATATTATTAAATTTATTGGAAAGAGAAATTGTGGGCAAAAAAATAGGAATTTATTGGGGGATTAAAACGAGGGTATAATAGGAATATAACGTGCAAAAATTCACTTCCTTAATTTGGTGTTATCATGCTAAAAAGACAATTAAAAAGAAACGAAGGGAGTAGCATTGTCCTATTTATTTATACTATAAATGACTTTGACCCATTTACACATGTACACATGTGTTGAGAGATTGAAGAGACGTTAATGTTTTGAATGGTCATATCTCTTTTAACCTTTCAATAAGAAATTCTATGGATTCATACTAGGTATTCCAAAAAGCATAGTAAATTAAACAGAAATAGACAAAGAAATCGTGGGTTCCATCGTTTCTATGATTCCTTGTTAAACGGTGAGGTCAAGATATTTGAAGTAAGTTTTTTAGTCTTGAATTGTATCGATGACTCAATTGGAACATCACAAATCCTAATATTGGTATAACTCATCACAACTGACAAACTTTCTTTAGAGCAACTTTAATGAGAGTGATTAAAGTGTATAAACTAGTTAAGTTAGTTTTTGTGGGGTCAAATTGCCATATAGAATTTAAACAATTTATAGTTGCTATCTATGAAATTTGAAAAGATAGAAATAGTCTCATGTTTAATAGAAAGTCTTTGACAAGAATTCAACTTCTATTTCCAATAAATATTCCCAATACTCTCCATTGTGACGGATTATTGAGGTTTTTTGGACTCCTCCACCACATCATTTACAAGACAAGATATTAATGTTAACGGAGCTTTTAAAATGTCACTAGAAACATTTTTTTGTGGCGAGTTGCTAAGAGATCATCATGGTAAATTCCTTGGTGGCTTATACAATTGGATATTGTTCAACTGCATGGGCAAAATTTTGGACTCATCAAACTGTAATAGATATGGCGATTCAGTTGAATAAAAATATCATTTTTGAGATTGACTCTAGTGTTAATATGGTTACTTCGAGCACAACTTCAAATGTTTTTTTCCAACCTCTACTTCAAGAGGTGATCTCTCTTCTCAACAATCCTGGATGGAGAACTCAATTGTCATATGTATGGCAAATGAGTGTGCTTTGCGTTCTTGACATTAATCTTAAATATGGATTGACGTAAACATGTGCTTTTTTTTACAAAATGTTAACATATAGCTTAAATAATATTACACCTGATTCTTTTTATAAGAGACATGTCACTTTTTAAATTTATCGACTAATTCATCTATTTGGTCTAAGGATTAGAGGTTGTACATTCACTTGAAATTGAATTGTTGTCTTCCCTTAATTTTTAATTAGATGCAAGGTGCGCCAAGCAGTTTGTGGCTTACTTTTTTTTTTGGTACATGTTTGTGACTTACTTTTTAACGTGAAGATAGAAGAGAAATCTCGATGTAAATAAATAATCCATTGTCATGACATAATCTATTATTATATATAAAAATGATACAAATTTTTGGGATGACTTTTTCATTATTCTTATTTTACCCTTAAAAAAACTACCAAAAAAAATAAAGTAACCACATTTCCAAATTATTAGCACAATTGATTAATAAAATCACCAAATTAATAGAGATGATTTGTTATCTATTATCTATTACTATTATCTATACCAATGTATAAAGAATACCCCCTTTCGCACGGACTTTTCTTATTGTCATTTTTGCCCTTCACTCTATTTAAATATTTGTATATGTTGAAAAATAACTTCCACTGTACAAATGTGTGCCTTTTTTGCCAGATTTATGTGAAGAGTTTTAATCAGAAAAAACATTTGTGTGAAGAGTGGGAACATTAGCGTGTATATAGTGGGGTCATTGTATGAAATTAGGACATTATTGGTATAAAAAAAAGTAGGTGTGGGATCAGCTGACCCCAATTGAAACCACATAGATCTGTAAAATGCTTTCTACCTTTTCTATTCCCGCCAAAACCATATATGTTGGTAAATTTCATGATTTTTTTTGGGGGGTGTCTACGCTGAATTTTGGTAAACAATCACTAGTTAGAGTTATTACAAAAGAGATCAACTAGTAAATCTCGGGACATAGTGTTTTGTTCATATTCTTTTGATAATTAATGTTCATTATTGCTAATGTACATTTATTGTTTGGTTTTTGTTCAAAATAACTTGAATCGCAAGAAAAGAATGTTCATTCGACAAAATGAACAGAAGGATTAGAAGAGTCGAAATATAAAGAGAAAAGCAATAAATTGAAAGGGCAAGTAAATTGCATTCGAATGTAAATGATTACAAGGAAATTAATGGTACACATATACATACATAGTTCCTTTCGCACTCGTTTCTCGCGTTGACATGAGTACTTTGAGTTTTACAATGATTTTCTGTATTATGATTGTGACCCTTGACTCGATCACAGAAATGTTATATTTATAGACACATATTACTAATTGCTAATAACGCCTAAATAACTATAAACTCGATGCGTGTCTTGCCACGTATATTTGAATTTGAGTTCCTTCAACGTTCTCTGATTTATCCGTTGTATGTGTCGAAGTCGAAGCAATAAAGATTCTTGAATATTTTGTTAAGTCCACAATTCTCCTTTGCACAGAGGGGAGTGCTTCGACCCTGCTAACTCTTCAATTAACTCGAAGTGAACCTGAAGAAACCAAATTCTTTATTAATGTTCGAAATAAGAACATTTATTGATGTTCATGCATGATTCTTCATTAAATCTTTTGGCTCTAAAAACCAATTATCTTTAATGACCTTTTAAACCAACAGATAATTAAATGAACCTCATTTAATATCTTTGAATCATGTATTTAGAACATATTTTGACTTTACCAAAATATGATATAACATGGCAGGGGGTGATGCTTCCTAATATGTAGTAAGGATTCAAAAGAGAAAGTCATATTTACCATTAGATATAAGTTTAATTACCGCGAGTTTTTCACAAATATCTTGAAGAAGTTGATTGAGTAGTTCTCAATTCCACGACCATCCACAATATATTGAGAAACTGAAAATTTTATCTAACTAAAAGCAACACCAATAAAAAAAAATTTAAAAAGATATTTAGTAAGGGGCCACAGTTTCAAATCCAAACATCCTTTCAAAAACGAACCTGGTAACCATTTTTAATACACTAAAAACATCTTTACAAACATTAATACTAAAACAAATTAATGTAATATACTAATATTGTCCTCTTGTTTACTGTGAAATTTAGTAAACAACGCTAGTTTGAGTTATTATAAGAGAGATCAACTAGTAAATCTCGGGACATAGTACTTTGTTTATATTTTCAAAGAAATTAGTGTTCATTATTGTTCTTATGTTTATAAATGTTGTTTTTTATGTGTTTAATGTTACTTGCAATACAAGAAAGAATGTTTATTCAATTGAATAAACATAATGAAAGATGAGTCGAAATAAAAGACAATTGGATTAAAATGGAAGAACTGTAAATTTGCATTTAATGGTAAATGTTTACAGAAAAAGAAATGGTGCACACTACATACATTTTTCCTTTCGAACTCTTTTCTCTCGTTGACATGGGTACTTTGAGTTTTGACAGGAATTTTTGTATAATGATTGTGACCCCTTTTTCGATCATAGAACTATCCTATTTATAAGCACTAATTCCTAACTGCTAATAACGCCTAAATGACTACAGAGAAGACGCGTGTCTTGACACGCATTTTGAATTTGAATTCTTCTTTATCCTTTGAATTAACCGTTGTATCTATCGAAGTCGAAATAGAAATGCTTTCCCTGAATATTTTGCTAAGGCCATACTTTTCTCCTGCATAGCTGAACGCTTCGACCCTATTGACGCTTCGACCAAATCGAAAGGACCCTGAAGAAAATAAAGTTAAGAATAATGCTCCAAATAGAACATTTATTATATGCTCATGCATGATTAATCATTAAATTCATTGGCTCTGAAAACCAAACATCTTTAATGACTTTTGAGATAATAAAATAATTGAATAGAATTATTTTAATTATGCATTTAGAACATATTTTGACTTAGTAAAAATATGGGCTAACAAATTTCCCCCAAAATGCCTGTTTCGATCGAGTAGCTCGAACGAGAAAGGAAAAGGCATTTTAAAACCCACGTGCTTGACACTTTGAAGAGGATTTATGCTGATTGGACTAAGGACTTATAGTTTTTGTTTTTTATTTCCTTTGTCCTTTCAAACAATTTGTGGTGTTTAATCCTATTTGGATTTCATTTGTAACCTTTGAACAAAGTCCCTAATTTGTGGCAACTTTTAATTTTCAATTGCCATTTTGCTTTTATGTTTAAGTATTATTCTGCGCTTATTTTTACTTCGAGTAAAACAGGTTTATATTTTTTCAAATACTTTCCATTTATACCCAAAGTACGTTTTTCAGGAGTTAATTCCTCAATTCATAAGCACCATTCGAATAAACTTGAACAATTTTAAATGGTCCTTCCCAATTTGGGGACCATTTGCCTAGGAGTCTATCTTTCTTATCCATAGGCAAAATTACTTTCCAAACTAATTCTCCAATATTAAAAGACTTAGACTTAACTTTCTTGTTGTAAGCTTTAGATACTTTTTCTTTTTGCTTTGTTAAAACTTCTAAAGCACTAAGTCTTTCTTCATCCAGATCAACTAATTCATCTGACATCATCTGCCAATGATGGTCCAAAGGTATTTCCATTTGTCTTTGCACCCTTGCCGACTGCAAATATATTTCGACTGGTAGTACAACATCATGACCATAAGTTAGTCGAAATGAAGTAGTGTTAGTTGACTCCTTAGGAGAATTTCTACAAGCCCATAACACTTGGTCTAAAGTTTTATTCCAATTTCTTGGTTTTTGGGCTATGTGTTTCTTTATCAAATTAATGATGATTTTATTGGCTGCTTCGACCTGACCATTTGCTTGTGCATAATATGGTGTTGAGGTTAAAAGCCTAAAGCCAATTTCTTGGGCAAATTCCTACATTTTTCGTCCAACAAAAATTGAACCTTGATCAGTAGTAATTGTTTCAGGAATTCCAAATATATAGATTATATGATTTTGAATAAAATTAATCACTGCCTCTTGATCAACATTTGGTAATGGAATTGCTTCAATCCTTTTTGTGAAATAATCTATTCCAACTAGAATGTAACGTTGATTCTTTGATGAAGCAGGTTTAATTTCACCAATCAAATCTATAGCCCAACCCCTAAAGGGCCATGGTTTTATTATGGAGTGTAGTTCACTTGCAGGCACATGTTGGATCCCTGAATGCTTTTGGCATTCTTGGCACCCCTTGGCATATTCTATGCAGTCTTTCAGCATGGAAGGTCAATATAGGTCTTGTCGAAACAAAAGCCATTTCATTTTATGTCCTGCTTGATGGGAACCACAAGTACCACTATGAACTTCAGAGATTGCTATGTAAGCTTCTGTTTCATTAAGGCATTTTAACAAAATCCCTTCAGAAGTCTTTTTGAAAAGATCATTTTCAAAATTATATAGCTTAGAGCCCTATATTTTATCTTTCGATCCACATTTCCTGTTGGATTCCTAAGATATTCCACAATAGGTTTTCTCCAGTCATCATCTAAGAGATTGTCAATGGCAAAAATTTCAAAATTATCATGGAAATTTTTATTCTCATTATTGATTTGTGGCGTAGCATCTGCCCCCACAAGTTTTGGCATTGACAATTGTTCAGAAAATGGTTCTTGTAAAACCATTTTTCCTTTGATTTCGATCAATTGTGTCAACTTTTCTTTTGACATCTTATATCCTGAAGCAATTTGAGCTAAGTCATTTGCTTCTTGATTCTCTAGTCGAGGTACATGTTCATTATCCACGTGATCGAAACAATCTAACAAGGAACTAGCTATAACAAAGTATTTTGCTAAGTGTTCTTTAACACATTTATATTCTTGTGTTAATTGTTTCAATACTAATTCAGAGTCACCTCTTACTTTAATGTTCTTTGCCCCCAAGTCTTTTAATATTTCCAAACCTGTGATTAACTATGAAGCACAGACACCTCTAGGAGGTGGCGTGTCACGGTGTCCGACACTTGTATGACACCCGTACGACACCTGACGGAATAGTCAAATAAATTACACCAAAAAAATAAATTTTTTCTTTAGTTTTTTTTTTTGATAATTTTTTTCTTTAGCTTGACACTCTATAAAAGTTAAACATGTAATGAAACAATGTTATCAATGAAGATTTAAAGATATTAATTTTGATTAGAATATTTTTTTAATAATAAATCGATAAATAAAAACAAATTTTATCATATATATAGCGGTATCAGTGTCCTATATTTTTTACAATATCGGTGTCGGAGTGTTCGTGTCGTGTCGCGGTGTCCGTGTCAAAGTCTGTGCTTCATAGGTGATTAAGGCTTCATATTCAGCTTCATTGTTAGAGCAAAGTCCATTTATTTTATATTTAAATTTAGTTGGAACTTTAGTAGGTGAAATTATTAGGATTCCAATCCCAGTTCCATGTTTATGTTTGGATCCATCAAAGTAGAGAATCCAATGTTGAATATCCACATATTCTTGTGGCATTTCGACCAAAGAATGATCAACTATGAAATCAGCCACAATTTGACCTTTAACAGCTTTCAAAAGTTTATAAGTAAGTGAATATTCAGTTAATGCTAATGCCCATTTTCCAATTCTACTATGTAATATAGGTTTAGTTAACATATGTTTAATAACATCGAAATGGGAATAGACATAAACATCAACAGGCTTTATATAATGCTTAAGTTTTGTACAAGAGAAATATAAACAAAGACAAAGTTTTTCTATGACAGTATATCTAGTTTCTGCATCATTTAAAACTCTACTAAGGTAATAAACTACATTTTCTATGCCATTATCATCTTCTTGAGCCAACATGCTTCCTATTGTCTTATCAGACGCAACAATGTACAACTTCATAGCTTTATTCCTGCTAGGAGACATTAAAACTGGAGGCTTTATCAAATAATCTTTTATGTCATCAAAAGCCTTTTGATGCTCTTCATTCCATTTGAATGGATCATCCTTCTTGAGTCGAAGTAGTGGTGAGAAAGCTTGAGCCTTTCCACTTAGATTCGAAATGAACCTCCTCAAAAAGTTGATTTTTCCTAACAAAGACTGAAGTTGTTTTTTGGTCAAAGGAGGCTTTGTCTCTAAGATAGCCTTTGTCTTGTTTTGGTTTATTTCAATGCCTTTTTTATGCACCACAAAACCAAGGAAATCTCCTGCATGCACACAAAAAGCACACTTTAATGGATTCATTTTTAATCCATGTCTCCTCATTCTTTCAAAAGATTGCCTAAGATATAGCAAATGGCTATCTTCAGAAGAGGATTTGATGATAATATCATCAATATAAACTTGCATGAATGTATCTATAAAATCATGAAACATAGAATTCATGGCCCTTTGATAAGTGGCCTCAGCATTCTTTAACCCAAAGGGCATAACAACACATTCATAAGTGCCTAGGGCACCAGGGCACCTAAATGCTGTTTTAGATACATCCTCTTCAACAATAAATATTTGGTTATAGCCAGAATAACCATCTAACATGCTTAAAAAAATCGAAACCTGCTGCTGAATCAATTAACATTTCTGCCACAGGCATGGCATATTCATCTTTAGGTGTAGCATTGTTTAAATCCCTAAAATCTATGCATACTCTAAGTGTGCCATTCTTTTTAATAACAGGAACTATATTTGCTAACCATTCTACATACCTGGCAGTTCTGACGAATTTACTCTTCAGCAGCCTTTTGATCTCTTCCTTGATCTTGGACATGATTTCTGGTGCAAATCGCCTTGGTAATTGTTTCACTGGTTTTTTACCTGCCTTGATTAGTAGTCTCAATTCGACCATTTCTCTACTTAGTCCAGGCATTTCATTATAATCCCAAGCAAAACAATCACTAAATTCCTTAAGAAGTAGCACCAATTTTCTTTTGAGATCATAATTGATATTAGCACTAAAATAAGTTGGCCTTTTTACTAAGCCATTTCCAATGTCAATTTCCTCCAAAGGGTCTTGAGCTTGCATCTTTGGGGTTTCATTTAATGGATCCCTTTCGAACCCCAAGGGCTCTTCATCATAGATACAATCAAGCCTTTGAATTTGTGGCATATAAGTGCCATCACTTTCGACCTTGGCTTCCATAGCCATATTTTGTTGGATATCAGCTTCCAAAGCCGTATTTAACCTACTTTCGGCCATATAAGCCGTAATTCTGGCCCATGCATTGGACTCAGTCATAATAATCTTCGTAGATATTCCACCCAGATGGTGGTATAACTCCATCTTCTGAGGATGCAGCATCTATTTCCTCTCTTTCCCATATAAAGCCTTGGGTTGGGTGGAGTTTGACAGAGTGTATGACATTATCAGAAGGCTTAAAAGCATTCTCTCTGTCATAGCATGACGCAATATTTGCCAAGTTTTTGTCAAAGGTCTGTTTAGATATGGTATCCACCTCTGACATGTAGAAGCTCTGGTCAACTTCAATGTTTTCAACGCAGCCATCTTCTCTCCAAAGCATCAGCCTTTGGTGAAGGGTAGATGGTATAACACCCACACCATGAATCCACTCTCTGCCCAACAACAAGTTGAAGTTTGCTTTGGATTGGACAACCAAGAACAGAGTTGGTCGAACTGTACTTCCCACAGCCACATCCACTTGAATTGCCCCCATAGAGTATCATGTCTTGCCTTCATAATTTGACATAACAATGTTATGGGCTGACAAATCACAGTCATATTTGCCAATTTTGGGCAACATAGATTGAGGCATTAAGTTTACAGTAGCGCCTCCATCTATCAGCACCTTATTCACTCCAACTCCATCCACTTTTGCTCTGATGAAGATAGGTTTGAGATGGCTTTTCATTCCAAGATCTGGCCTTTCGAACAAAGCTTGTTGTTCTTCGATGCAGCCATTGTTCATAACATAGTAGCAAATTGGCTTTGGGTCAGCCATTTCTAACTGGTCGAAATCAGTTTCGAGCTCAGTTACCTCTGATTGAACATCATATTCTGATGGTAATATGGAAACCACACATATTACATCAAAATCTGGTTCAGAGTCCAACATATCATCATCTTCCATTTTATTTTCATCTATTGGAGGAAGGATCCTTTCTTTAGCTGGCCTTCTAGCCACTTCTTTGTATTGGCTTGGTTGAGGATTTTTTGCAGCCAATTTCTTTTGGCGTTGGAATCTATGCCACTGAGTTCTAGTCATTGGATGCTTACCCTTGTAATTATTTCTGTAAGAGTATTTGTTAGCATCTTCTAAATAGTTTGGTTTAGTACCACTAGAGCCACCAACTTCCGTTGCACCTTTGTTGAATCTAATCATTCCTTGGTGCATCCAGCGCTCCACAAGGATCGAACCAGATGGTAGGAAAGTTGGCCATCGACCAGTTTGAACAGAGTTATTTGGTTGAGTCAGGATGCCTTTTCCCTTGTCCTGGTACTGTTTTGGTTTTGCCCCCTGCCTATTTGTCACGGGTTGGAACTTCATAAGGCATGCAGTAACGTCTTTATCACAAACAGCACTGCAACAGGCACAAAGCATAACTCCTTTGTTCTCCAGTTTGCACCTGTTTAGAAAGTCAATTAGATCCTCTTCAGCACGAGGATAAACTACTTTCATTTTCTCGAAATACTCCTCTTCAGGGATTTTTTCTGCTTGCACCTCTGTAACCTCCATGGCTTCGACCATCATTATTTCTTGTGGTTCAGCATAGAGAGTATCAGCATTCTGCAAAGGTTCAACATCAATCTTCATGGCTTTGGGCTTCTCACCAAATTTGAGTCTTCCCTCATTCAAAGCCTTTTGGACCAAGTCCTTGAAAAGTACACATTATGAGGTTCTATGTCCAAGAAAATTATGATATTTACAATAACCTCTTTTCTTTCTCATATCTAATGGGGGTATCTTAATACCCTTAGGAACCACAATTTGGCCATCAGTAACCAATAAATCAAAAATCTCATCACATTTTGTTATATCAAAAGTGTAAGTTTGTGACACATATTTATCATTTTTTGGTTCAACAGGATTTTTCCCATTTGAAGGTTTCAAAAGTTTACAAGTATAAGGGGGACCAGGTTTTAATTCTGCTAAGTCTATTTCCCCTTGTTCAACATCTTCATAAGAGATATCATACTCTTGGTCACTCTCATGTGTTTCAACATAAGCAACCTTTTCTTTCTTATGATACTTAGAATTTCTAGCCTTTTCTGCTTTCAAGCGTTCGACATGTCGAACCCTATCAGCCAATTGGGCCATATCTCTTAGATGTTGAGTATCTAATTTCTTTCTGATCGAATAATCTAGGCCACCAGCAGCCATTTCGACCAATTCATGTTCAGGCACCTGAGTAAAACATCTAGCCTTATGTAAACGAAATCTATTCAAATAATCATCCACAGACTCAGGAGTTTTGCACCTAACACTTGCAAATTCTTTGAGACTTATTTTAGATTGTCCCATGTAGAATTGTTCATGGAAAACCCTCTCCAATTGGTTCCAATTGAAGATTGAATGTGGAGGGAGAGTGGTAAACCATGTGAAAGCATTTTTTGTTAGAGAATTTGGGAAATATTTCATCATTAAATTCTCATTGTTTGCTAAATCTCCTGCCTCAGTCAAATATCTTGCTATGTGTTCAACAGTGGATTCACTAGTATCACCAGCAAATTTGGTAAATTTTGGGATTTTCCAACCCCTTGGTAATTCTGTTTGAAGCACATATTCTGATAAGGCATAAACAAAATGAGGCCTATGCATGCCTATGTTTAAACCATTTTGTGCCAAGATTGTTTCGACCAAATTTGCTATGTTGTTTTGTCCAGCAAAGTTATTGTTTTGGACATTTCTAACTACATCATCAGCATTTTGGTTTCTATTTACCAAGACAATTCCAGGATTTGGTTCGACCTGGGGCAAAGCCTATGGTTGTGCCTGAGGCTGTGCTTGTGGTTCGACCACTGGCACATGTTGAAAGACTTGGTTTACAGGATTTGCTACATGGTTTTGTGCAGGCACAATGGCATTATTTGGTGTTTGCGCAATTTGCAAAGGTACTACATTTTGAATTTGGGGAATTTGTTGATTAGGGACTTGAGGAGCCCCAAAGAAATCAGCAATTCTTCCCATTTGATTTGCCAACAATTGGTAACTTTGGTTAGTATTCTGAATTAAAGGATTAAACATTGTACCAATTTGTTGTGTTAACATATTAACCATATCATGGTAACTATCATCCATTTGTTGCCTCATTGCGGCCAAGGCAGTATTGGTTAATGCAGGCGTATTATTTCGCGTAGCAGAACCGAATATCCCTGGATTATTATGGACATAGACGCCTGGCGATGTCTCTGTAAATAATGAGGCACTTGTTTGCAAGCCCTGCATCATAGTAGTAGGCATACCATAATGGTAATTTCTACTGGCGCCTTGACTCATGTATTGAGAAAAAGGCAATTGAAATGTAGAGGAACCCGCGCCACGTACCCCCATTGACATGTGACCTATTTGGAGAAAAGTTACTTTCCATATTGTGAACCAAAGTTAATATAGGTTCTGTTGTGGTTGAGGGCGCTATTGTGGATGATGGCATTGCCATTGTAGCAGTTATTATCGAAGATGTTTGGGCAGAGACTGTTGCCCCAGTGACATTGGGTATATTCTCACTGATTACAGGAGAAACTATAGCCCCTGAAGTACTCGAAACGGTTGAAGGATTCGAACCGCCATTATTATTGTTTCCACTTGAACTTTCCATGTTTGATCTTGTGCTATTTCTGGGTGGTGGTTTAACCATTTCAGGGAGTAATTTCCCGTTTCTTAAAAGCATACACTAACAAACAATTTCTGGAAACAAAAACTACAGAACAAACAAAGTTACACTAAATTTTGAAGAAATTTTTTAACACAAAGCACACGGTCCCACTGGGCGTGCCAATTTGTTTACTGTGAAATTTAGTAAACAACGGTAGTTTGAGTTATTACAAGAGAGATCAACTAGTAAATCTCGGGACATAGTACTTTGTTTATATTATCAAAGAAATTAGTGTTCATTATTGTTCTTATATTTATAAATGTTGTTTTTTATGTGTTTAATGTTACTTGCAATACAAGAAACAATGTTTATTCAATTGAATAAACAGAAAGAAAGATGAATGGAAATAAAAGACAATTGGATTAAAATGGAAGAACTGTAAATTTGCATTTAATGGTAAATGTTTACAGAAAAAGAAATGGTGCACACTACATACATTTTTCCTTTCGAACTCTTTTCTCTCGTTGACATGGGTACTTTGAGTTTTGACAGGAATTTTTGTATAATGATTGTGACCCCTTTTTCGATCATAGAACTATCCTATTTATAAGTGTTGACTATTTGATGTTGGCTGCATTTTGGTAAAACTATGTTTAAGCAGGATGTGGTACGTAATGTTACAACATCATAACCTGACGTGAGCGCGCCAGCTGGCGGTGTCATTAATGCGCGCGGGTTTTATTTTTAGAGAAGATCTTTTCTCTTATATCAGTTCTTTGCTTGTGCATCAAGGAAGTTTTTATTTCCTAAACAGATCTTTTGCTCAGAGATTGTTTAAGGAATTATTGTGAAGACTTATTTTATAAACATATCAAATCTTTAAAGATATGGTTTTATTTTATATTTGTGAGCTGGATGTTTCTCATGGGCAAAGCTACTGAAGCCCAAATTACCAGCTATATATTGAAGGACGAAAACCTAATTAAAGAAGTTGTTCAAGCGTAATTGTTGAGTCTAGCCGTATTAGGATTCGTGTGTGTGCTTGTGTTTTGTGAGCCTTTCTTGTATCGTATTGATGCAAACTTAGGACTGTGTGTTCTATTGAGTTGTAATCATAATTGTCTCTGAAGCTTTTAAGCAAAGAGATAGTTATTGTGTGTGTGTCCTCTCCAAAGCTTTTAAGCAAGGAGTTTGGATCTTAGTGCTTGTGTATTGCTCGAAGCCTTTAGGTAAGAGTAATCTAGTGTCTAGGAGAGTGTCTCCACCATAGTGATTGATTCAACAACAGTGCTGTCTGTACTGTTGATATTAAGGAGTGAGTTGGGAACTCATACCTAGGAGTTCCTAGGTATAAGGACATAAGGATAGTTGCTAGGTGATAAGTTGTAAACGAGGAGTTTGCTGTAAGACTTTGAACTAGGGCTATTAGTGGAATTCCTCCTGGATTGGTATCCACCAGATGTAGGTTGCAGTTTGCACCGAACTGGGTTAACAAATCACTGTGTGTTTGTTTATTTCTGCACTATTTACAGTTTTCATTATTTGTCTATTAAAGCGGATAAAAGTGTTGTAACGTCGCGTACAACATCGTGTACTGGTGTGCCAATTTTTCAATTGGCATCAGAGCAGGCACCCTGCCTGTTTAGGGTGAGATTCAGGAAGTTTTAACTGGCAAAATGGACAAAGAAGGAGGATTCGTGAACAGACCCCCAATGCTAACTGGTTCCAACTATGATCATTGGAAGCCAAAAATGATTGCATTCTTGAAGTCCATTGACAGCAGGACTTGGAAGGCAGTTTTGAAAGGTTGAGATCATCATTTGATTGTTACCAAAGAAGGTACTTCTACTGGTGAACTAAAGCCAAATGCAGATTGGACAAAGGAAGAAGATGAAGCAGCTCTCAGCAACAATAAGGCAATAAATGCTCTCTTTAATGGAGTGGATACAAATATGTTCAAGCTCATCAAAAAATGTCTGTCTGCAAAGGAAGCTTGGGAGATATTGATGACATGTTATGAAGGCACCTCTAAGGTAAAGATGTCAAAACTTCAATTACTTACTACCAAGTTTGAAAATCTGAGGATGAAAGAGGAGGAAAGCATTCAGGACTTTCACATGAATTTGATTGATATTGCTAATGCCTTTGAGGCTCTGGGTGAGAAAGTATCTGATGAGAAGTTATTAAGAAAGATGCTCAGGTCCCTGCCAAAAAGGTTTGACATGAAAGTGACTGCCATCGAGGAAGCTCAGGATATAGCTAATATGAAGGTAGATGAATTGGTTGGATCTCTTCAGACATTTGAATTGACCATTAATGAACGAGGAGATAAAAAGAACAAAAGTGTAGCTTTTATCTCAAATGATGATGAAGAGGAATCCCAAACTGTTGTTGAAGGAGAAGAAAGTATTTCTGATGCCCTTGCTTTAATTGGAAAACAATTTGGAAAAGTCCTAAGGCGTGTTGACAGAAGAGCCTGACAGAATGGGCAGAACATTAGATTCAACATCAACAAACAGCAAAACAATGTAAAGAAAACTAGACCTGAGGAGAAAAGTGGACCAGTCAAAGAAGTGCAATGTCATGAATGTGAAGGATATGGACATGTCAGAACTGAATGTGCAACCTTGCTGAAGAAACAAAAGAAAGGTTTGTTCGTTTCATGGTCTGATGAAGATTCTGAAGAAGGAGAAGAATCTGCTAGACATGTATCTGCCATGACTGGTGTTTGCGGTCCTGTGGCTGATTCTGATGATGATGTGGAGGTTGTTTATGAAGAGCATTCTGATGATGAGGAGAATGACACTTATGAGGAATTACTTGGTCTATACAATGATCTTCTTGTTCGCTATAAGGAGGTGTGTAGAATTCTGGAGAAACAAAAGAAGACTATAAATCAACTCCACACAGAAAAAGATTTCCAAATTGGTCAAGTACTGAAAGTTGAGAAGGAACTAACTCAAGCAAATGCAGATATGGAAGAGTTGAAGAAAAGAGTCAATCAACTGAATTGTGGAGCTAACTTGCTTGAGGAAATCTTAGATGGTGTCCCTACTACTAGAATGAAAGCTATAGGGTACAACTACACTGCTCTCAACCAGCATCAACAAGACAAAAACACCAAATTCCTTCCAGCTGATGAAGTAATTAATCCATACACTGGGGAAAAGATGTTACAACCTCCTACACCACATCCTAAAACCTATCCAAATGTTAAGATTGGACAAGGTCCCAGGACTTTTGCTAACTACCGTCGTGCCCCAGGACACCATGGTCATTCAAGGAAATGGGTTTGTCACCATTGTGGAATGAAGGGACACATAAGGTCTTTCTGCTTCAAACTGTATGGATATCCAAGACATTGGCAACAGCCAAAAACTGCTCCTAGAGAGGAATCTCTCAGAAAGGTGTGGCAACCAAAAACTGAGAACAAAGGGCTGATTGCACATACATCTCTCAGAGCATCATCCAGAGAAGACTGGTATTTCGATAGTGGCTGTTCTAGACATATGACAGGGGTAGAGACATATCTGAAGGATTTAAAGGGGTATGCTTCTAGTTCTGTAACTTTTGGGGATGGAGCCAAAGGTGAAATTTTGCGGATAGGCAAACTTGTCAACAAAGAGTTGCCTAACTTAGAAAATGTGTTGCTGGTAAAGGGACTCACTGCAAATCTGATCAGCATAAGCCAACTGTGTGATCAAGGATTGAGGGTGAACTTTACAAAAGAAGAATGTCTTGTTAGCAATGATGAAGGTGAAATTCTGATGAGAGGTACCAGGTCCAAAGACAATTGTTACTTGTGGGTATCTCATGAAGAAGCATAGCTAGGAAAATGTCTACTTGGTAGAGAAGATGAAGTTCAACTGTGGCACCAGAAACTTGGTCATCTAAACCTAAGTGGAATGAAGAAAGCTGTTACTGTTGAGGCCATCAGAGGGCTTCCCATACTGAAAATTACTGAGGGAAGTATCTGTGGAGAATGTCAGATTGGAAAACAAACCAGGATGTCGCATTAAATGTTGGAACATCAGGTAACATCAAGAACTCTAGAACTTCTACACATGGACCTTATGGGGCCTATGCAAGTTGAAAGCTTAGGAGGAAAAAGGTATGCCTTTGTGGTAGTAGATGATTTTTCCAGATACACCTGGGTGAATTTTATTAGAGAAAAATCTGACACATTTGACATTTTCAAAACTCTATCCACTCAAGTTCAAAGAGAAAAGAATTGTGGGATTGTGAGAATCAGAAGTGACCATGGAAGAGAGTTTGAAAATGAGAAATTCAGTGAGTACTGTGCTAGTGAAGGAATTAAGCATGAGTTCTCATCACCCATAACTCCTCAACAAAATGGTGTGGTGGAAAGAAAGAACAGGACAATTCAGGAATCAGCTAGAGTTATGTTACATGCAAAGGCCTTACCCTACCACTTCTGGGCTGAAGCAATGAACACAGCCTACTATATACACAACAGGGTGACTATAAGAAAGGGTACATCTGTTACTCTATATGAGCTATGGAGAGAAAGAAAACCAACGGTCAAGCATTTTCATGTTTTTGGAAGCAAGTGTTATATTCTGGCAGATAGGGAACAGAGAAGAAAGCTGGATCCCAAGAGTGATGAAGGGATCTTCCTTGGATACTCTACCTATAGCAGAGCATACAAAGTATACAATTCAAGAACAAAGGTTGTTATGGAATCCTACAATGTGGTAGTAAATGATGTAGAGACTGAGAAGGTTGACAATGTGGAATACGATGTTGGAACATCAGGCCCTGTCATTGAAGATCATAGTCTAGAAGAACAATCTGATGCTAGACAAGAAGAGATTATAGAAAATATTACAGCTGATACCACTAATCAACCCACTCAGAACAAAGGACCATCTGTGAGGGTCCAAAAGAATCACCCCTTGGAGCTAGTCATTGGAAATCCTGAACAAGGAATCACCACTAGAAGATCCAATGATGTGATAGCAAATTCCTGCTTTGTTTCCATGTTTGAACCTAAAAATGTGAAAGAAGCTCTCACTGATGAATTCTGGATTGAGGCAATGCAAAAGGAATTGAATCAATTCAAGAGAAGTGAAGTGTGGGATCTGGTTCCAAGACCTGACAAAGTGAACGTTATAGGCACAAAATGGATCTATAAGAATAAATCTGATGAGAAAGGGGTTATCACCAGAAACAAGGCTAGGTTGGTTGCCCAAGGTTACACTCAAGTAGAAGGACTTGATTTTGAGGAAACCTTTGCCCCTGTAGCTAGGTTGGAATTTATTAGACTTCTATTGGGCGTTGCTTGCATCCTAAAATTCAAACTCTACCAAATGGATGTCAAGAGTGCGTTTCTGAATGGCTATCTTCATGAAGAAGTTTATGTGGAACAACCAAAAGGCTTTACTGATCCTGTGTATCCTAATCATGTTTACAAGTTGAAGAAGGCTCTCTATGGTCTGAAACAGGCACCTAGGGCCTGGTATGAAAGACTTACTCAATTCCTAGTAGGTCAAGGCTACAGAAAGGGAGGATCTGATCAAACCTTGTTTGTGAAGCAAGTGAAAGGAAAATTCATGATTGCACAGATTTATGTAGATGACATTGTCTTTGGAGGAATGTCAAATACAATGGTACAACATTTTGTCCAACAAATGCAATCAGAATTTGAAATGAGTTTAGTGGGAGAATTGACCTACTTCTTGGGTCTACAGATCAAGCAAATGGAAGATACTATCTTCATATGTCAAAGCAAGTATGCTAGAAATATTGTCAGGAAGTTTGGTATGGATAATGCTTCTCACAAAAGAACTCCTGCTCCAACTCATCTGAAGCTAACCAAGGATGAACATGGTGTAGGTGTGGATCAAAGTCTGTATAGAAGCATGATTGGAAGTTTATTGTACTTGACTGCAAGTAGACCAGATATCACTTTTGTTGTAGGGGTTTGTGCTAGGTACCAGGCACAACCAAAGGTAAGCCATCTCAATCAAGTCAAGAGGATTCTGAAATATGTCAATGGTACATGTGATTATGGCATGATGTATTCACATTGTGAAAATTCAAACTTGTGTGGATATTGTGATGCTGATTGGGCTGGTAGTGCTGATGATAGGAAAAGCACATCTGGTGGGTATTTCTTCCTAGGAAGTAATCTTATATCTTGGTTCAGCAAGAAGCAAAACTGTGTGGCCCTCTCTACAGCTGAAGCAGAGTATATAGCTGCTGGGAGTAGTTGCTCTCAACTAGTTTGGATGAAGCAGATGTTGAAGGAATATGATGTGGAACAAGATGTTATAACATTGTACTGTGACAATTTGAGCGCCATAAATATTTCAAAAAATCCTGTTCAACACAGCAAAACCAAACACATTGATATTCGCCATCACTTCATCAGAGATCTAGTGGAAAATAAAGTTGTGACATTGGAGCATGTAGGAACTAAGGAACAAGTGGCTGATATCTTCACCAAAGCACTTGATGCGGTTCAATTTGAAAATTTGAGGGGCAAATTAGGGATTTGCCTATTTGAAGATCTATAGCAATTACAGTTATTTGGGGGGAGGCATGCAGCAGTTATTATTCTCTCTTCAATTCTAGTGCTGCACGAGGAACAAGGTAATCATGTCCTCTACATCCCTATAAACACGCCACCTTCAACTAGTGGTTCTTTTCTTTCCAAAACAACTTTCAAACACTCCCATTCTGAATTCCACTATCTCTCTAACCTCTCAAACCGTTCGAACACTCTGATCTTCTCCATTCAACTTCTCTATACCAAATCTCAAACAACAAACATGTCTCAATCACCAATCACCACCTCTCCCACAAACTCCATTGACACACCAAACTCTTCACCTCTCAATCCTACTCCCATTACCACCAATCATCTCTCATTTTCCTCCGCTCTCAACCCAAAACCAAAGAAAACCACCACCAAAAGACCATCAACCTCCAAAATCCCAAAATCAAAGAAGACAAAGAGTTCTTCGTCCTCTGTTTCAAAGAAATCTTCAACAAAAAGGGGATCAAAATCAAAGCCGATCCACACAATGCCAGAATTGTATCTTGATGATGTTACGAAGAACAATGCTGAATCGCATGTTGGAGCATCTGACAACCCTGCTTCTGATTTGAATAATGAAGAAGGGAAATCTAATTTTGGCGCTAAAACCCTAGAATCTCAAAAAGGGGTAACTGGTGAAAATACTACTGTGTCTGAAGTTGTTGGTGAAATTGTTCAGGATTCGCCTGAAGTTGAAGAATCACTGAACAATCAAATTGTGGAGGAAGCTTTGAATTCCTTGAAGGATACCATTCCAACATCTAATGTTGTGCCGGATGTTGAAACACCCTTGGCACAAGTAGAACCAACGCCTGATATAGTTTTAATGATGTTAATACTGAAGAACAGGTTAATGATGAGACTACTGTTCCACAAATTGATGAAGCACCTGTTGGTGATAATGTTGCTGATGAAAACACTGCAGAGATACCTTCTACTGACAATGCTATGTCAATAGATGATGATGTGGTTAATGTGGATGAAATGACAGATCTGGACCTAACTGTAAGTGAAGTGGCTGGTGGTAGCATTGCAAGAAGATTGAGAAATAGGAAAGGAAAGGATACTGAAGTGGTCGCTGAGGTTGTGACTAAGGCAACTTCATCCAAGAAGAAGAAGATGATTGGCCCTAGTAGAAAGCCCAGCAAAGTTGAGATTGCTAGTCAAAAGAAGAAAGCTAGTGGGAAGAGAAAGCAAGCTGATGTGGGAGACTCTGACTATGAAGTGGAAGACGATGTGCAGCACATTGCTTTCAACATTGTATCCCCTGCTAGGAAGAAAAGTCAGAAGAAATTTCGCAGAGCTGCTATCCCTGATCTTGATGTGGTAGATGATGTGCCAAACATTGTGTCTACTGGTAAGAAGAAAGTTGGTGGAAAGATTATTCCCCAAAATGTTCCTGATGTCCCCATGGACAATATATCTTTCCATTTCATTGAGAGTGCTCAGAAGTGGAAATTTGTTGCAAATAGAAGAATAGCTCTGGAGAGGGAGTTGAGTGCTGAAGCATTGGAGCAAAAAGAAATTATTGCTCTCATTGAGAAAGCTGGGCTAATGAAAACTGTGACTGGTATTGGGGAGTGCTATGAGAAATTGGTCAAGGAATTCTTGGTCAATATTCCTGAAGATTGTGACAACCCTCTGAGCAAAGAACACCACAAGGTGTATGTAAGAGGTAAATGTGTTATTTTCTCTCCTGCAATTATCAATAAGGCTCTAGGAAACCAAGAAGATGGGTATGCTGAGATGGAGGTCACCAACAACCATGTCTACAAGACCCTCACTGCTAATCAGGTCAAAATTTGGCCCTCAAGAGGTAAAGTGCCTTCTGTCATGCTTTCTATGAAATATGCCATCCTTAATAGGATTGGCACTGCAAATTGGGTTCCTACTACCCACACCTCAGATATAGCTACAGGTTTAGCTAGATTTATTTACTCTGTTGGTACCGGTACTGAGTTTAACTATGAGGCGTATATTTTTGATGAAACTGTTCAACATGCTAAGTCATGGGCTGTTAGAATGCCTATAGCTTATCCATCTCTTATTTGTGGCATTATACTTGCACAACACCCCACTATTTTAACTGCTGATGATGAGGTGAGTAAGAGGGAATCTCCTCTTGACTTTCACCCTAGATTATTTGAAGGGAAGCATGCTGCAGATATTGAATTTGCTGGTCCCTCTAGTGTTGCTCCTACTGGACCCTCTGGTGTATCAGCTGGTCCTGCCTCTATGAATAGGAAAAAAATGATAGCTTTATTGGAAGCAACCTGCAAGGCCTTAGATGAGAAAAAGAAGAGCCTTGAGCAGGTCATTATGGCTTTAAGGCAAGAGGAAGCTACTGAAATGGGTGAGCAGGTGCAGGTTGAACAAGAAGGAAGTGTTACTGGTGGTAATGATGATGATGGAGACACTGAGGAGATGGAGCTCTCAGATTCTAGTGCTGATTTTTGATGGGTGTGTTATTCCCCATTATGATGTATTTTTGTTTTTGCCTTGGATATTTTGAGCACTCCTTAGTGCATTTGGATGTATTTGTTCTTGGTACTCTGTGATCTACTCAGCTACACTGTTCTGAATCTCTATATATCTTTGTCAAATTTGTGGTAAAAAGGGGGAGTAGATGTTACAACATGTTCTCTGGTAGTAGATGTATGTGGTAGCAGGTAGCTGTATGGTACTCTGGTAGTGGTGGTATATTTTTTTTCTGGTAGATGTTCTGTGCTGAAATGATCTGCTACATGCCTATGTGTTAGTACCTGCATGATCTGCTGTGTTAGTCTACTATGCATCATTTCAGGGGGAGTACTATGTATGTGATGCAGGGGGAGATGTTGTATGTGATGTTGGAACATTCTGTTTGTGTCATCCTTGCTTGTATTTGTGATCACTTAAGGCGAAGTAGTTTTTTGTGTTCTCCGCTGTTGCATGCCTCTGATATGCTCTATAGATACAACAAAATTTTGATCTAATGTTTTCCATGGAGGAGTATGTTTGGAAACTGTTTTTGAAGATGTGCTACACTTCTCTTCTTTTGTGTGTTTATGTTGATGTGAAGAGGTGTTAGTGATGTATGTATCTTTGTAGCTTGTCTGTGTGATCCCAAGTTGTTTTAGCCAAAAATTTGCCAAAGGGGGAGTTTGTTGACTATTTGATGTTGGCTGCATTTTGGTAAAACTATGTTTAAGCAGGATGTGGTACGTAATGTTACAACATCATAACCTGACGTGAGCGCGCCAGCTGGCGGTGTCATTAATGTGCGCGAGTTTTATTTTTAGAGAAGATCTTTTCTCTTATATCAGTTCTTTGCTTGTGCATCAAGGAAGTTTTTATTTCCTAAACAGATCTTTTGCTCAGAGATTGTTTAAGGAATTATTGTGAAGACTTATTTTATAAACATATCAAATCTTTAAAGATATGGTTTTATTTTATATTTGTGAGCTGGATGTTTCTCATGGGCAAAGCTACTGAAGCCCAAATTACCAGCTATATATTGAAGGACGAAAACCTAATTAAGGAAGTTGTTCAAGCGTAATTGTTGAGTCTAGCCGTATTAGGATTCGTGTGTGTGCTTGTGTTTTGTGAGCCTTTCTTGTATCGTATTGATGCAAGCTTAGGATTGTGTGTTCTATTGAGTTGTAATCATAATTGTCTCTGAAGCTTTTAAGCAAAGAGATAGTTATTGTGTGTGTGTCCTCTCCAAAGCTTTTAAGCAAGGAGTTTGGATCTTAGTGCTTGTGTATTGCTCGAAGCCTTTATGTAAGAGTAATCTAGTGTCTAGGAGAGTGTCTCCACCATAGTGATTGATTCAACAACAGTGCTGTCTGTACTGTTGATATTAAGGAGTGAGTTGGGAACTCATACCTAGGAGTTCCTAGGTAGAAGGACATAAGGATAGTTGTTAGGTGATAAGTTGTAAACGAGGAGTTTGCTGGAAGACTTTGAACTAGGGCTATTAGTGGAATTCCTCCTGGATTGGTATCCCCCAGATGTAGGTTGCAGTTTGCACCGAACTGGGTTAACAAATCACTGTGTGTTTGTTTATTTCTGCACTATTTACTGTTTTCATTATTTGTCTATTAAAGTCGGTAAAAGTGTTGTAACGTCGTGTACAACATCGTGTACTAGTGTGCCAGTTTTTCAATAAGCACTAATTCCTAACTGCTAATAACGCCTAAATGACTACAGAGAAGACGCGTGTCTTGACACACATTTTGAATTTGAATTCTTCTTTATCCTTTGAATTAGCCGTTGTATCTATCGAAGTCGAAATAGCAATGCTTTCCCTGAATATTTTGCTAAGTCCATACTTTTCTCCTGCATAGCTGAAAGCTTCGACCCTATTGACGCTTCGACCAAATCGAAAGGACCCTGAAGAAAATAAAGTTAAGAATAATGCTCCAAATAGAACATTTATTATATGCTCATGCATGATTAATCATTAAATTCATTGGCTCTGAAAACCAAACATCTTTAATGACTTTTGAGATAATAAAATAATTGAATAGAATTATTTTAATTATGCATTTAGAACATATTTTGAATTAGTAAAAATATGGACTAACACCTCTATTATTGAATTTGTACGTATCATTACTTTTAAACGTGTATACAATTATTACATTTTACAAAACAACTTTAATACAAATAAAATCCTATATATTTTTGGAAAAGTAATTAGAGTGATTAACGAACTCTTTTAAGATAAATATTTCGGAAAAAAATCAGAGTTTAATTTTATTTTTATGATAATAGGAAAACCTGAAAGGTTATAAAGAACAAAACTAGAAGTGTTAAAATGTAAAAGAAGGTTCAAAGAAGGAGGTGGATCGTCTAATATATATAGTCCAAGAAAAGTCATCAGAGTAACCTAAGCGAGCAAGAGCATCAACACAATAATTACATTTTCGAAAAATATGACTAGTAAAGACGTGTCAAAAATGGACATTGATAAGGCTAATAATCTCAGCATAGACCATTTACAATGGTTGTGTTGAATAGGTGTTGAGAGTTGAAAAACCATTGTAGAAGGGTGTTGAATGAAGTGTTGAGTTGAGGTGGAGGGGAGAGGAATTGAAGAAACTCAACTGTGTTGAAGCTGAAGCAGGAGGGACGCGTGTCGCGTCTGGATTTGTTGCGTCCAGCGCGTGTAATGCACGGCCCGACAGGGCGCGTGACAAGCTTGCGGACGCGGAGAGAGAGAAGGAGAAGCTGGACACATGGCTTCATGCGATTGGCCAGCGGGATTTTTATCCCATTTTATCTTTAAACTCAATTATTTCATTGCAAATTAATTTTTTATTTTTTTATTTTTATACCAAAATTCATGATTTTTTTTTTCTCTATAAATAGAGACTTGGTTCATTTGATTTGGACACAGAAAAAAAAATCAAGTTTTTCACTCTCTTAATCTTATTTATCTTTCTATTAGTGTTTAATTTGAAGTTTTAGTCTTTTTTTTTAGTGAAATGGATCCCAATAATAATTTCAACACCCAAAATTCTTCTAATAATCCAAACAATTATCAAAATCCCAACAATTTCCAAAATCCCAACAATTATCAAAATACAAATTATTATCAAAATCCCAACTATTATCAAAATCTCAACTATTATCAAAATCCAAATCAAGTTTCCAACCAACATCCTCCAAACTTTCATCCATATTATGGATTTATGACGGGAAATCCATCTCAAGCACCCCCGTTTAATGGTTATATGCCGATGGTTAATGAAAATTTTCCGAGTGGTGGTGCACCTGAATTTCTCGGGTTTTCAACACAAATGACCATTGGTGGAATGACAGCTGCTAATGAAGACACTCCAAATTCAGAGGAATCAACTCCTAAGAGCCGAAAAACCCAGCAACCAGCATGGAACACTGAATAAAATTTGGTGTTAATTAGTGGGCGGATTAAATTTGGACAAACAGTATTGTCGGTAAAAACCAGAAAGGTGAAACATATTGGGGTAAAATTGTTGAGTATTGTAATGAGCATTGCTCATTCGATCCTCCGCGTGATCAACATGCATGCCGAAACCGTTTTAATTATATGAACAAAATAATTGGTAAATGGGTTGGTGTTTATGATAAAGCTATGCGTTTGAAAGGAAGTGGTTGGTCGGACAATGATGTTTTGGCAAAAGCGCAGGAAATATACGCGGGTGGGAAGAATGCTCAATTTACTTTAATGGCAGAATGAGACGTTCTCCATGAACAACCACGTTATAGTAGTCAAGTAGGAGAAATAATGGCTCAGAAAGTAGTGGATCTAAGAGATCTCGCGATAGTGATGCAGGTGGCTCAAACACTATAGGATCTAGTGGTCGTCCCATGGGTAGAGAGGCAGCTAAAAAAAGGGTAAAAAGAAGAGCAAGGAAGCTGCCTTGGAGAATTTCGACAACGAAATGTCTTCTTTCAGACAATTCAAGGAGAAAGTGCTTGAACGATTGGACAAGATAAGGGAGACGCAAGATAAGTTAAGGGAGACGCAACAAGAGGCTAACCGCTTGAAGAAAATGGAAATGTATCTAAAGTTAAGTTCCGAAGAGCATCTCAATGATCGTAAGAAAGAGATGTTGAAAAAGTTGGAAGAAGAACTTTTTGATAATTAATTTCAAACAAGTATTTGTCAGTGTATTGTTTGGTTTAATTATTGTGTTTCAATATGTCAGTGTATTGTTTGGTTTGATTATTGTGTTTCAATATGTCAGTGTATTGTTTGGTTTGATTATTGTATTTTGAATCCGTCAGTGGTCCACCACTCAAATTGAATCGTTATCTGATAATTAACTCTATACAATAAATATTTCGAATCCGTCAGTGGTCCACCACTCAAATCGATTCGTTATCTGATAATTAACTCTATACAATAAATATTTCGCATCCGTCAGTGGTCCACCACTCAAATCGAATCGTTATCTGATAATTAACTCTATACAATAAATATTTCGAATCCGTCAGTGGTCCACCACTCAAATCGAATCGTTATCTGATAATTAACTCTATACAATAAATATTTCGAATCCGTCAGTGGTCCACCACTCGAATCCATTTATATATAGGGACTCATACATCCATTTATGTACCAAAATCTCAAATCTCATCCAATCTAATTCTAATATCACAAAAAATGGATCCATCAGAAGATCAGTTTGATTATTTTGATGTCGAAGCATATAAGCAAAATCTTGAAATTGAAGAAGCTTTTATGACCAATCGATTTAGAGAGCATCGAAAGAAAATATGGAAGCTTATGCACCTCGTACTAGAAAATATATCAACATAGATCATGCAGCGGCAAACCAAAGACTCATTGACGACTACTTTGCCACTGAGCCTACATACGACGATGCAATGTTTCGTCGTCGGTACCGGATGCAAAAACATGTTTTCCTTCGAATCGTTGGGGACCTTTCAAGTAGTGATAACTACTTCACCCAACGAGTTGATGCAGCCAACAAAGAAGGTATATCACCCTTGGCAAAATGTACCACGGCGATGCGATTATTAGCATATGGTGTGTCAGCAGATGCAGTCGATGAGTACATCAAAATAGAAGGTACTACAGCATTGGAGTGCTTACGTAGATTCTGTAAAGGAATCATACGATTGTATGAGGCAGTGTATATGAGATCACCAACCGAAGAAGACCTGCAAAAAATACTACAAGTTAGTGAAAGGCGGGGGTTCCCAGGGATGATTGGGAGTATTGACTGCATGCACTGGGAGTGGAAAAATTGTCCTAAAGCATGGGAAGGTCAATTTACTAGAGGGGATAAGGGAACCATAACTGTTATTCTTGAAGCAGTTGCAACTCATGATCTATGGATCTGGCATGCCTTTTTTGGATGTCCGGGAACGTTGAACGATATAAACGTTCTAGACCGGTCACCAGTGTTTGATGATGTGGAACAGGGAAAGACTCCAAGTGTGACTTTCTTTGTGAATCAACGTCTCTATGATATGACATACTATCTAGCTGATGGTATCTACCCTTCTTATCCAACTTTCGTCAAATTAATTAGACTTCCTCGAAGTGAACCCGATAAGTTATTTGCTCAAAATCAGGAGGCATGTCGGAAGGACATCGAACGTGCATTTGGAGTGCTTCAAGCTCGATTTAAAATTATCCGTGAACCAGCTCGCTTGTGGGACATAGACGATTTGGGAATTCCTTGGAATTTTTAATTTGTTAACCAAACCCTTTTTTGTAAAATTCCTTGGAATAGAGTTCCCACTATTATATTCCTGGGAAAGTTAATCCTGGGATTATTTTTTACATCCATGAAACAAACACACCCTAAGAGTTTGTTTCCATATAGAGTGAAGTGATGGGGAGTAATTGTTTAGCGAGGCGCATACTATGCATGCTATGGAGTATACCCTAGAGGTCAACAATAACAAAAGACTAGGTTCCAATATTGCAATGGAAACCTTTAATATAATAACGCTTTTGAGTATCCTTATAAGACCTCTACAAGAGGATGAATTATCATGAGCTCAAATTGTTAAAAAAATATGTACAAATACTTCTTTCGGCCATTTTTATAAGAAATAAAAGTGAATTTTTTTTTATCCTTTAAGTTATATTTGGATTGATGATACATAACAGATCGGAATCAAATAAAATAGAATGGAACATAGTGGGATGAAATGAAAGCATAAATTATATTCTATTGTTTGGATATTTTATGGAGATGTTGTATTCTATCCCACACACTCCAAATTAGAGGGGAAAAAAAGAAGAGAAAGAGATGGAATGAATACCATCGTATACCATTTCATTCTACTCATTTTTAAAGAATCCAAACAATGGAACCTCGCTTCATACTACTCCATTAAAGAAAATACTCTCTGGTCATTAATATAAGAAGAAGTTCACTTTTTAGATATATTTAAAAGTTGATGTATCTAGACTATATTATAGACTAGATACACTTATTTTTTAATGTATGAAAATAAGTATAAGTATATAAATACTAAAATAAAAAAAGTATCTTGTTGTCACAAGTAGAGCTGTCAATTTAGGGGGCCAATCAAAATTAGGCCCAGCCCCAATATAAAGGGGCCTAAATATGTAAATATAAATAGACCCCCTATTATATAGGCCCCAAAAATACCAAGCCCCCTAAATAAAACATAGGCCCCCAAGGCCCCAAAGCCCCAAAGCCCCAATTTTGTTGGAAATGAGAGTTTTTGGATAAATTTTTTTAGAATTCACACATAAGTTATTAAAAATAAAAGAAACAATCCGGGAATTCTCGGAATCGAGAATTCCAAAAAATTCGGAAATGAGAGTTTTTCGATAAAAATACCTAGAATTCACACATAAGTTATTAAAAACAAAAGAAACAATCCGAGAATTCTTGGAATATTTTCGAAGAAAAATACTCGACATGTTTTCGAGAAAAAAGTTCCGAAAAAAGTTTCGGAGAATTTTTTTTGAAAAGTTCTCGAGAAAAAATACTCGAAAATTTCCGAGATAAAATACTTGAATGGTTTTCGAGAAAAAAGTTCCAGAAAAGTTTTAGAGAAAAAATTCTGAAAAATTTATCGAGAAAAAAATACTTGAAAAGTTTACGAGAAAAAAATACTCGAAATGTTTTCGAGAAAAAATACTCGAAAAGTTTTCAAGAAAAAATACTTGAATGGTTTTCGAGAAAAAAGTTCCGGAAAAGTTTCCGAGAAAAATTTCTCGAGAAAAAAATACTCAAAAATTTTTTGAGAAAAAATTCTCCAAATGTTTTCGAGAAAAAAGTTTCGGAGAAAAAATTCTCGAAAAGTTCTCGAGAAAAAAATACTCGAAAAGTTTTCGAGAAAACATACTCGAAAAGTTTTCTAGAAAAATATACTCGAAATGTTTTCAAGAAAAAAGTTCCGAAAAAGTTTCGGAGAAAAAATTCTCGAAAGGTTCTCGAGAAAAAAATACTCGAAAAGTTTTCGAGAAAAAATATTCGAAAAGTGTTCGAGAAAAAAATACTCGAAATGTTTTCGAGAAAAAAGTTCCGAAAAAGTTTCCGAGAAAAAATTCTCGAAAAGTTCTCGAGAAAAAAATACTTGAAAAGTTTTTAAGAAAAATACTCAAAATGTTTACAAGAAAAAATTCTTAAATTTATTTGATATTTTTTGTGGGCCAATATTAAACCCCATAGAGGGGCCAAGAGTAAAATTTAAGAATAGGGGGCTGGGCCTAAAAATAAACAAAAACAAATTTACTCAAGTGAGGCTTAATATTTTGGGGCCTAACATGGGCCCAAAAATAGGGTCTTCCAATATGGAACTTTTTTGACACGTCTGGTCACAAGTGTCCTCTTTGCTGCTAGAACCCTCATCTCATTCTCATCCATTTTGTTATTTTAGATTCAAACCGTTTTTTTTATTCCACAGAATACACAAAATCAGTTGACACGATGCTCCTCAATACGTGGCTTTAACATCATCTTCACACTTGTTTCTTTTTTCCTCCCCTCCTTTCAATTAGATCATCATATCATATTAATTAATACTCCCTCCGTTTCTTTTTAAGTGTCCGTTTTGAATAGTAACAGCAAATTAAGAAAGTTTATTTTTGCACCTTATTTTCCTATTATACCCAAATTTTAATTCACCAATAAAATCATATTTTTTTGCACACACTTTCTCTTTCCAATAAATTTAATATATTATGCATACAAAAAAAACAAAATTTAATATGTTATGTACAAAAAAAATAAAAAAGATTTAGTTTTCCAAATATATAGCATTAATTAGTTTTATTGAAAAAGGTATGAGTAATTGACAAAGGGTATAATTGACAAATCGTACCCTTAAAACATCAAATGGACAGTTAAATAGAAACGATAAATTCGATGTTTTTGGACACTTAAAAAGAAACGGAGGGAGTACTAATTAACACGCCTTAATCTCTCTTCTTTCGAATGCATCGTTACGTCTTTTGAATCGAATGTGAGTAACCAACGATTCATCACCGATCTTATTGATTTTCTCAATTTCAATCATTGTTGTTTGATGAATGAATAGTAATTGTTTTTTTGTGATTCTAGGGTAGATGGTATGCGGAAGGTGTGTGAGTTCTATTTTTCTTCGAGCTGCAAAGAGATTGCAATTCAATCACGTTGTTGTTGTTGATGTTGGGAGAAACTGTTTAACAACAAGAATTCATCCACATCCACATCCACAATTTGTTGATTATTTTCCTAATCGTGTTTTTAATAGATACATAGGGATGATGGTTGATACAGCAGGTTCTATGTCAACAAGGGCTGGTCCCTCTGTCGATATGGTTTCACAGAAAGATGATGATACTGCTCGTTCTGGTTTTGTTACTGGTGGATGGAAAAGGTTATTATCATCATTTTCACCATTTCCCTTTTCATTCCTAATTTTAAATACCCAAAATGTATGTGCTTATGTGATTATTGAGATCAAAATGGCATGATCCTTTCATTTTATTTGCTTTGATAGTGATAGCTTAGCGTGCTTTTATATTAGCTTTTTATATCGTGTCTAACTTATCCTTATTAAACTGGCTTACTCTTTATAAACTTTTTTTAGGCGTTATCTCTTTTCAATGTGGAACTTTTTTTTTTTTTTCCGTCTCAATATTTTACATCCCCGTTTGTTTATTGTAAGGTTAGGACCAAAGTATTAGCTGTTGGAGTTTAATGTTGTAGGTGTTTGGGTTGTTTGAGCTTGTATTTTTTGGAGAGAATAAATTTTGCAATGATTGATTTTGGAGATATTTGTTTTCTTCTTGGTGTTGGTATATTTAGGAAGTTTGGTTAATTGTATGGGGAAAAAAATTCTTTTTATACCATATGGGGTTAAAATAGAGGGATAAGTCGGGGCTAGTTTTATTTGTAAATTTGTGTAAAAAACTCATTTATGCACTGTTTTTACTTTCCCCATACGGATCATACCAAAATGATCTGTATTATCCACTTACCGAATGATGTGAGCGAATGAAAACAGTTTTAGCTTTAATGAGGTGATTTGACAGTCGATATGAATCAAATGGTGCCATAATGATAGACTGTTTAGCGCTAAATCTCTCTTGATGGTTTTCTAGACATTTATTATTAACTATTGAATCTATCCCTATTATTTTTCACTAATGATTTTATTCTTGATCAATTGGTTTTGTGTTGCACTTTTATGCTTTTTTCTCTCTATCTCTATCTATCTTGTGATCAAGTTTTGCTTATTTCGCTGAATTTTTAATTGGCAGTGAAGATGAAAAACTTAGCTGCGGGTATTCAAGCTTTAGGGGGAAGAGAGTGACCATGGAGGATTTCTATGATATTAAGACATCAATCATTGATGGTCGTTCAGTGTGCTTATTTGGAATATTTGATGGTAAAAATTTCCAACCTCATTGCTCGCTTCCTAGAATGATAAATCCTTCTAGTTCTCCAGGCAACTCAAAGAAAAAGTGTTGGACATAGATTCATTTAATTATAATATTGACTATCCATATTGCATATGCATTACATATAAAAATTGAAGTTTTATCATAAACACAAAATGACACAATTACAAATGCAACTCTCTCCTTATATGCATTTTCCATTTTTTAGTGGATGGAAAGGACAAAAATGCAAATATTTGAAGCTTACGTAGTTAGATTTTTGACATTGAATGCTGAAGCTAACACTGTTTTTTTGCCTATAGTGAATAGGATTAATTTCTACCTAAATGAAAATAAAGGAGAAAATATGACATTAGCTGCTATTTGGGGTGCATGTTTATTTATCTGTTTGTAGATGTCGGTGATGGTCATCTGTTTTTTTTTTTGATAAAAGATGGTCATCTGTTATGTTGCCTTGAGAGTGTCTAAATGAATTTTTAATATTCCATACAGGTCATGGCGGTTCTCGTGCTGCTGAGTATTTGAAGGATCATTTATTTGAGAATCTCATGAAGCATCCAAAGTTTTTGACGGACACCAAGTTGGCTATAAGTGTGTTTGCAGGCTCTCGTGTTCCAATTTTACTTGTGATTTCTTTTAATATTGAAGACATGTCAGTTTTTACCATTTGTTTAAACCTTCTTGTCAAATCTAATATCATTGGAAACATTTGAGTATGTATTTATTGTGTTGGTTCTATTTCATCTAGGGGTCTGGGGTTGGTTTCTGCACGGAGTGCTTTTCATTTTTCACCGTCTTGATGTGCGCGTATAGTAACTTTAGTAACCTTGCAGGTGAAACATATCAGCAGACCGATGCTGCATTTCTGGACTCTGAAAAAGATAATTTCCGGGATGACGGTTCTACTGCTTCAACCGCTGTTTTGGTTGATAACCATCTTTATGTTGCCAATGTTGGAGATTCTAGAACTGTAATATCAACAGCTGGAAAAGGTAATATTTGGATTACCTACTGTATTATGATATCTTTGCATTGCATTTCTTGTCTAACCAAATAATAGTTTTGGTAGTGTTGAAGTTCTTGTATCATATTTCTTCTTTTCTTAAAAACCAATTCATATAGTGATATGATTACAGGAGAAAACTTATACCATCAAATATGCTAATAGTATAAAATATAAATATAAGAGGCCACATGGAAATTAAAGCATTTCTAAGAAAGCAAGGGCTTCCTCGCCTGCTCATTGGGTTCTTGTATGCTTAATTTTCCTACTTTCATTTTAATGAATTTTGAGAACTATAGTATTATGGACTTCTTAAACTTGAGATTTCATGTTTGACAGCAATTGCTCTCTCTGAGGATCATAAACCTAATAGAAGTGACGAGCGGAAGAGAATTGAGAATGCTGGGGGTGTTGTCATGTGGGCAGGTAACATATGGTTTTTAAGTAGCAAACTTGCTTCTTTTAGATGGATCTATTATTGATAATATGCTTTTGGTGCATTTTGTGCAAGATATAGTGAGGTAGGTTCGGAATCTGATGGGATTCCCGTCAATGCATCATTGGCCAAAGTTGGGGTTTAAGTTGTTTGATGCTGACATTGGAAGTTTGTGCAGGTTTTTGTTGACATAATAACAAGCATGGAGTATTATCTTCAGGCTGATTGATGCATTTTAACCATGTGTGAATTTTGAACCAAAAAAGTGTAAACTAAATTGTAATTTGTAAATGTGTTTCTAGCATATATGTTGATTACATGTTCAATGTTTTTTTATACAAAGTAACAGTGAGAGTGGATGTACAATATGTTGACATTTGATTGATTTATATACACATCTGTGTTCTCAACTTATACAAGATTGGAATAATAAACTCCATATATTTGCCTTACATTTTTTTTTGGTCCATCCAAGGGATGTAGTTTGATTAAGAAATAGATTAAGTAGCTCAGGGAAGAGATATTCACTTATGTTTTTCGGATGGTCAGGTACTTGGAGGGTTGGAGGGGTGCTAGCAATGTCTCGTGCATTTGGCAACCGTATGCTGAAGCCATTTGTTGTAGCTGAACCTGAAATCCAGGTGATCCTTGATTAACTTTTGTATCTCTGTTATGTAATTGATAATTTGATTGGATGGTTCAAGCCAGTGATCATTTTCTCAGCATGGATGTCAAATCCTAACAGTGAATGTTGATAATGTCTCAGAAATATCTCTAGCAGAAACTGTTATGGCCTGTTTGATTTGATAAAATGTTTCTGTTTCCTATTCTCAAAGATTAAAAAAACAGTGAAAAAGACTAAAATTTCACTCTGTTTTTGCTCTTCCGTTTTTTTCGATGACTTGTCATAGAAAATAGTGAAAATGATGTTTTCACTGATTATGACAACAAAATCTGTGTGTGTGTGTGTGTGTGAGAGAGAGAGAGAGAGAGAGAGAGAGAGAGAGTGAAAATATCACAGCTAATGAGGGAAGGGGAAAAAGAATGTACCACAAGTCATGTATGGGTTATTCAATACTGATGCATGTTGTTAAGCACCAAAAGGCCACCGACAAATGGCCCGAAGTTGGCAGTCTGTTCACTAAATCGCTACAGCACCAGGCTCCCACTTGTGCGAGTATGATCTATTTAACTGAAATTGCATTGTTATTCAAGAATATAACCTTAGTTTTATATAATTAACTTTTTAGTGGATCGTCATTTTAGTGTGAAACTATAGATATTGGGTAATTCGGTCCATGAAATTAACGAAATTTCAAAATGATTCATGTAATTTAAAATCTGTTAGTGTCTCATTTTTTTATAACTCAAATTAGTCCTTGAAATTAGCCCAGATTGATAAAAAAAGTTCAATTTCAGTGATCCAAACTAACTGGCCCATATTATATTAGGTATTAAATTGGCAGTTAACTATTGTTTGTAAGTTTCATGTAGATTTTGTCCATATTTTGTGGGAACTATGAAGTATTTTGCCATGTATGTAAGAGTTTTGAATACTTTTTGGAAGCCATGTCCCTTAGTATACATTGCCCAATGAGATTAGATGTTGTATTTGCAGCTACTTCTGTTGTGTTCCCTCCCCACTGTAGCTAGAAAACAATTAGATTATCTATTTTCCTTTGATGATGCAGGAGACCTCGACTTATTTTTCCATGATGTGGATAACCTATGTTATGAACAAGTACATGTTGAAGTGTAGGATTATATTATGTTGACGTTCTGCTTTATTTCCTTGTTTATTTTCAGGACCAGGAGATAGATGAAAAAACTGAGGTGCTTGTTCTTGCAAGCGATGGAGTCTGGGATGTAGTACAGAATGAGGTAAGACTGGTCTTCATTCTTAACCCTGCACTGCTTGCTGCTTTCACATATGCTATATATGATTTCCAATCAAGCAGGAGTTGATTGTCACCAGTAACTAAATACAATTGGTAAATTAAACAAGAAAAGATAATGAGCATGAAGATGTGTATTTTGAATCTAATCCTATGCCATGTTATCAAATCCCCCATATAGTATGAGTTGTGTTATTTTGACATCAAATTTTGACATCAAATTAAATGGTTAACACACTTCAAATGTGATTATGTTAAGTAGATCGATAATGAATATAATAAGGTGTTGCAACCCATCCGGTCATGGCTATTGATGTTCAAAGTCGTAGTTAATTGTGTTCAGTGGATGGTTCCTGAGATGTGACACCTTGTTATATATTCATTAACTATCAACTGAATTGCAATAACCACATATTTGAATTGCATTAAATATCTAATTTGTTGTCAAAACTGTGTCAAGATATAATTTTTCTATAGTATTCAACAACAATAATAACCAAGGTTGTTAGATTCGAGTTTTTACGTCAACTCGTTTTTCCTAGGGGGAATTGACTCGTAAACTCGTACGTACGAGTTTACCTCATATAAAATAATATTAAAATTATTATATAATACTATAAATGCATCAACAAATCAAAATTTTAACTTAATTATAAAGCAAAAATGTACCAAATCACCATATAAATCATAAATATAATGAAGAATTTGAAATTTGTTACTCATTAAATTAACTACACTAAATATTTGGAGAGAATTATTATTATTACTGCTTATTTTAATAATAGCCTTAGGATATAATATTTAAATGGTATAGTAATAGTTGATTAATAGTCCCACAAAAAGACAGCAAGGGATCACCCTGCCTATACATACTACATAGTAAAACAGCGCTACTTTGTTTCTACTTTCTGAAGTCCCACATCGACACTTTGTAAAGAATAGACATCAAGATTTGGCTATTAAAGAGTCTGTATGATAATGTTCAATGCGCCAGTGGGGACTCATTATCTTACAGCTGTAAAATAAAAGCACAGTCCCCTTTTACCGGTAAACTTGTTTTCGGTGAATTTTATGCTGATAGAAGCATTCTTGTTGTCTGTTTCCTAGCACGTGGACTCGTACAATTTTACGAGTTGACTGAAGAATTTTTAGCGTATAAGATGGGAGTGGAAAAATGGGAGTGGAAAGAAAAAGATGGGTACACTTGGGTATGGGGAATCTGATATGGAACATTTTACTCATTATTTCGGCTATTTCTAACTTTCGTGCTGTGATCCCTTGAAAGTAGCAGGAGGTGAATCACTGGCACTGCCCTTGCCTAGTTAATTTGAAATTAGGATCCTGTCCTCTAAACTTGTTCAATTTTACTGATATGGGACATGGGTTGGAAGTTATCAATAAATTACTGTAAATGAAGATGAAGATAAGTACTCAGTATTCATGGACTGATAACCTCAATTTATTGTGTTGGCAAACTGGCATGGTTTATTTATATACCAAATAAATTGTGTTTTTGTTTTCTCTTCTTCTAGAGTGGGATTGTTATTATTTTTAAATTGCTGTGCTGTGTTTATTTTTCTCTTTGATACTTGTGTATTTATTTAATTTAATCCGCCATCTTTGATCAGGATGCTGTTTCTCTTGCACGTGCGGAAGATGCAGCTGAGGTAGCTGCTCGTAAGTTAACAGAAGCTGCTTTTAATCGCGGCAGTGCAGATAACATTACTTGCATTGTGGTACGATTCAATCATGAAAAAAGACACCCAGCTAATCCTGATAAAACCGGTCCAGCTAGCAGTCAGCAGAAGTAGACAATGAAAAGCACACAAACATGTGTTTGATTTATTGAGGGAAGGGAACACACTGAAGTCTGCACATGCACGATGGCTGACTTGTGCATGTCAAACAACTGATCATTTGTTTATTCATCCGTTTTGGAATGTAAGTCACTCTTGTATTGTGATCATTGATGGATTCATGCTCTTTCTATAACTGATTATGATGTTTGCTATAAATAAGTTTGCGGCTTGTTGAGGCTCGAGTTTGGTATTTTTGCTTTTGTCTAATAAATGCAATGTACATCTTTTTGTGTTATGAGTTCCAAACTGATAGGACCACAATCATCTTTTCTTCGTATTATTTACACAATTGAATTTGGCAAAACTTTAACTTTTAATGGAACGAATTGACATGTACGAAAAGAGAAGACAGAAAATACAAAGAAAAGGTGAAAGAAATATTGAAGTACCTATTTATAATTGATCATTTGAATTAATGTTGGAAATTCCTTTTTGGTATTAAAAGAAGTATTGTCTATCTCCTAGTTAGAAACAGTGTAACAAGATTTTCGTGCTTAAATTGGTCACACCTAAGCATATTTTGGACTGAAAATCTCTCAACTTAAAGAATCTAAATATTTGGATTGCATCATTACAGATTTACTTCTTTTAAAATGAAAACGTAATTTATTTCAGTGGAATAAGTGATGAGTTACGATTGTAGTAGATTCAAAATTAAGAATCATAGACCTCTCATATACACCGGCGTCATCCTATGGACCTGTGGCTTCTCGGTCTTACAGATTTGGTGGAAATCAACCATGGGAACATGAAAATACAGATACCAGATTCTTCCAAGGCCAGCAAACTACACAAAAATAAGCTGTAATGCTTGCAAGAAATGGCGCAGCAAGCTCTTTTGAGTTTTATGGTAGGCAAGGACCAAAAAAAAAGGTTGGATATGACAATGCATGTAGTTTATTAAACAAAAGGAAAAAATAAAGACAATGCATGTTTAAGTTGTAAATTTGATCAAAAAGCATTTGAAAAAAAATCTTATGGTGAAGAAATGACCTAAAATATAGGTTAAATTGCACTTTTGGCCCCCTATGTTTCAGAAACATGCGATTTTGGCCTTTATGTTTCAAAATAGCACTTTTGGTCCTCTATCTTTACATCCTTTTGCAAAAGGTCAATTTTGACCAAATCAACATTGATGTGGCAAGTCACTTAAGTGATTCAGCTACCATATCATTGTTTTTTTCATCTAATAATTAAAGAAATAAAAATAAATAAAGGAATGGAAGGAGGTGGTCACGTGAGACCATCTTCAACATATGCTTATCTTCAATTTCATCTCCTCCATGGCAACAACAACTATTGTTTCTACTATATTTGGTACTGTGAAATGCTTATAAGTCCACCATGGCAACTTGCAATGAAACATATGGAATGCATATATATTCTCAAGGATTAAGTTTATCTTTTTTACGGAATACATATATATTATATATAATTGTATATGTCTATTAAAGTGAAAGATGCAAGTGACTTGGCAAACTTAGTCACTTATCACATTAGTATTGATTTTTTATAAAATGGGGTAAAGAAAAGGGACTAGAAGTGTTATTTTGAAATATAAGGGGCCAAAATTGTAAGTTTATGAAATATAAGGGGTCAAAAGTGCTATTTTGAAACATAGGGGGCCAAAACTGCAAGTTTCTGAAACATAAGGGGCCAAAACTACAATTTCCCCTATAGTCTAAATACATCATACTACCTCCGTCCCATTTTATAAGAATTCATTCGATTAAATGTACTATTTATATGTCTTGCTTTGACCGTATTTTTCCAAAAATCTATAAATGTAAATATCATCATATAATATCTTGTTTGATTTATTTCGAGGAGTACTTTCAAAATATTAAATTTTTATAATATTTACCAATAGATAATTAAAGATATTCGTCATTAAAATTATGGATTGGCATACGTGCAATGGTCAATGAGCTCTAATATTTTGGGACGGAGGTAGTACAATGTATTTAAAAAGTGAAATATTTCTTATATACTTTATAAGACTGGAGGGAGTACTATTTACTTTGCCGTATGCAATATGTGAAGAATATTTTGATACTACCTCCTTTCCTTTTTAAGTGTCTAAAAATGTCAGATTTAGCGTTCTATTTAATTGTCCATTTGGTGTTATAAAGTTACGATTCATCAATTGTACATTTTATCATTACTCGTATATTTTTTAATAAAACTAATTAATGCTATATATTTGGAAAACTATTTTTTTTTTGTACATAACATTTTTTTTTTGTGCATAATATATTAAATTTATTAGAAAGACAAAGTGTGTAAAAAAAATTATTGATAGATTAAAATTAAGGTATAATAGGATGATAAGGTGTAAAAATACAATTTATTAATTTGGTATTATTATTCTAAACAAACACTTAAAAAGGAACGGGGTAGTACTATTTTTTTTGGCAAATTACTATTTTGGTCCTAAAAGTGTAAATTGTTCTCATAGTTTTTTTTTCTTTCACCACCAATTTAATCTGATTCAGGTTCTCATATAGTCTTTGAATGTACTCTCTTCGTTACAAAATATAAGCAAAAGTGAGTCAAAAAAACATGATGTATTTGGTTCATAATTTAGACCAAATACAATCACTTTTGTTGACAAACTTTTACTTATATTTTATAACGGAAGGAGTATTAAAATTATAAACACATTTTGAATGTGTCTATGTTTAATAATTTTTTATACTAAACTTACCATCGAAAAACACATTTAATGACCAAGATATTAACAAGGATATTTGTGGATGTCTTTATAATTTCAATAGAATCAAAATAGTATTTTGCTTTAGAAAAAATAAAAAAACAATTCTATTTGTACCTAAAAAAGAAACAATTCTATTTTGGTCAAGTAATTTAGTGGCTATAAATTTCACTTTCAAAATGGAGAAATGGGATGACCGATGTTCGAATCCCAATTCACTGCATGTAAAATGCAATGTCCTTACCAAACGAGGCCACCAAACGAGATCCTATAAATGTAAAACATATCATATCTTTTATTCTATTTTATTCTAATATAAGCAACACATATATCCTTTCATATAAAAATCGAAAGAAAAAAAAATCAACTTAAAAGTTTTCATAGCATATCACTATGATATAAGAACTATGGTATAAGAACTGATGAATCATACTAATATAATATCAACATCAACATAAGTAGACAAACAACAAACAACACCACTATCACTATGTATAGTAAAATCAATCATTTGAAAAACTATATCTATATATTTTGGAGACACAACATTATTATGCATGACTTTAGAGGAGACGATGTTGTCCCGACCAATTTTACTAAAAAAGATACTCGCCAAAACATGTTGAATTTTAGGGGGGACGGTGTCTTGGTTAACAAAATTTCTAAAGTCAAAAGTTTGAATCATATCATGAAGACCATCCAAATTATTGTCAAAATTATAGTCCATACGACATATTTTATGTCTCTCAATATATGACCATACAACACTCATGATTGGGCCCTAGAAGCAAAATGCACATGAGGCGACCTGTAATGCTGAGTACAAACTTAATCCCGCAATCTTAATAGGTAAAAAAGTCATCCTCCATTGAAAGTCCATAAAGAAAAGACCTCCCTCAACCACGATGCCTTTAACCGCTGCATGCAACATTTTATCAAACAAAACAGCTACATTCTCCATGTGAATTGGTTGGCTTGTTCTGATCGACCGAAAAAAAGTTTGGTGATACTCATGCATGATCAAAGTGGAAGAAATTCACTTTGTGGATCACATAAATAAGGAAGAAGATGCATTAACTCAACATCCCTACAACTCGTTTCATAACCACCTCCTCAATAAAACCTCTATCTTAACTAGCAGCCCCTCAAAGTAATCTCACCTGAGACAACGACCTCCCAATATTTGAAGGGCATGTGTAGGTAATGGAATGTGACAACACGAGTTCTCTTATCTTGAGTTAGTACACCGTACTCAATTGCAATATGGTGATTTTAGTATACGAGAGCACATTTAACTATTTTGTTAATATACAAAGATAATAAAAGGAATTGTAGGGGAACATGACGCTATATTACCAAGCAGGAATAGGGGAGGGATTCGAAAACACTTAGCATATACTTCTCTTTTAATCTTTTATTTCTTGTTCTGAATCAAAACTCTTTTCAAAACCAAAAGCTAATGCAACTATCATAATTCCTAGATAACACTAGTTACTTTGACATGATCCCTGTGGAGACAAACTCATTCAGTTGAAAATTTATAATTCGACGGCAGACTGATGCACTTGCCAGACCGCAGTCAACCACCGTCACGAAATTTGCTTCCATTACAAGAACTAATTAAATTTCTAGTTCAACATTTTGTATTGTGTGTTTGAATTTAAACCAAACTAAACAAACACGACGAGATATAATATAGAAAGACTCAAATTAAACAATTGTATTTTATTAATATTCACTTTGTTTGATATAGATACCCCCTCTAGTTCATAACATAGAAAGGAGTCAACTTTTTAGATACATTGAAATATTGATGTATCTAGACTATATTATAGACTACATACATCAATATTTCAAATGTATCTAATAAGTGACTTTTTTTTTTTTAATTAAGAACCGGAGGGAGTATTATGTGTATTTTCTTATCATTGTTTATTAATTTTTTTTATTGTATTTACTTTTTTTTTACACAATTGTATTTACTTTTGTAGTACAAGTCTAGAATGTTCAATAGTATATTTTTTCCCCCAAAAGTTTCAAAATAAATTTCCTAATAACTTTTTTAAAAAATAAAAATAAAATTCCTAATTCATTAAAATGCTTACTTTATTACCAAATAAAGAAAAGAAAATGCTTACTTAATTAAATTAAACAATTAGTTCTTCATCGATTTTATCTAATTATAATCGTATAAAAAATACCGTTAAAATAAACCAAATCACGCATGTTACACGTTATGGTCTCCGATTTTTATTATAAAAATAGAAAGAGTAACATATATGATCTATAATATAACTAGAGATATCGACTTTTTTTTTTTGATTAAGTAGTCTAAAGACTAGAAAATACACATTTAAGATGGATAAGTGGGATGACTGGGGTTCGAACTCCGCACCCTGCATATATAATGCAATTGTCCAACCAAATGAGCTAAGTTCACGTGACTGAAAATACACCTTTAAAAGATACAATTAGACTATTTTATGTTCAATGAAACTAACGTATTTGGTCTATATTATAAACAAGATACATCGGTTATTAAATAAATTGAAAAAGTAAATATTTCCATACAAAGATATTAATATACAATTGACTATTCTAGGTTCAATGAAACTAACGTATCTAGTCTATATAATAAACAAGATACATCGGTTATTCAACAAGTCGAAAAAGTGAGTATTTCAGACAGATGCACTAATATGGAAAACTAAAAATTAAAGACCATGGTTAAAATTTAACCCTAGTTAGGTTATTTGGGTCCCAATCCATTATAAAAGGGCATGTTTGGGTTAAGAGAGAAAAAACACTTAGACAAAGAAAAAAAAATCATTAACCAGCAAAGCAAGTAGTAGTAGTAAAATTGGGGCAAAATAGATTCTTCACATTTTGTGAGGGCTTTGACAGATGGGTCACTGTTTATCGTGACCGTCTTCTCAGATTCAAATTCCTCAACGTTACAGCTTTTTATTTTTTCTTCAATTAGGTATTTCCATTTACTCATCATTTCCACTTTATTACATCTAGCTCGTTTTTATGTCTTTTTGTTGTTCAATTTTTTCTTTGATTTTAAACGCGCGCAGGTTTTAGGGTTTCCATTTTTGAAGATTTAGAAGCTCAATTGCAGTTAATTTGGGAATTTCAATCGTTGTTGTTTGTTTCGAATTGCTCAGCTACTGTAGATCCGTGGCGGGATTCTGTTAACTTCGAAATTTGTGTCAGAAAATCTCACAGGTTCGTTTCCGAACATTTCGCACTCCATTAACTCTTTTTATTTTCGACTGTAAGATTCTTGTAATAATTTCGTTTTTTTTTTTCTGTTGTGTGAATTTTGCATATAATTTGGATCATTTTGGGTTTTTGTAGTTATATCAATTTTTTTTTATTTGTTATTAGTTTTTGATGATATAAATTGTTACTTTTGATTTGTGATTAGTTCATGTGAGCTACTGTGATTATGTAATAAGCTATTTTTTTAACTGGTTTGTGCAAGTGTGTGTTGGGTTGAGTTTGGAAATGAATAGTTGATTACTGAATGAAATTTGTTTATAAAGTCATTGTGATTATGAGACTAGAAAAGGTGCTGCTAGTTCTAGTGTTGGTAAATGGTAATAAACTTGGTATGAAGATATTTAAAATTTGTTTTGGTTACGTGGATTGTAATTTGTAACTATATAAATCGGTGCTACATCAGTTCTATGCATTGATAGGATAGGCTAGCATTGTTATTACTGTATATTTTTTTTCATGAAATCACATCGGAATCAGGCCTGGCGAGAGATCACGTCTATATCTTGTAATTTGACAATAATGACACTTAAATTAATAACATGTTTCTCTTTGACACACAAAACATATGTTCTTTCATACAGGTGCCCGTAGAAATTTTCTATGATTTGATGCGATAGATCCCAAGTTTAATTATTAAAAACTGCATATCCTTACAAGTTGCTCCCTTAATTTCGGAAATCATAGTCTTTTTCTGCAATAGATTTCACTATTGATACATGATGCATACTTTGAAAAGATGATTTGCTTATAATTGTTGCCCAATACACCTAAATCTCAATAATCTTAGTGGTACATCTCAGCTTGTTTTTCTGTTGGTTCAGGTACTCGGGGTTTCCTCAAGCAAAGGTGGCTTGCTACAGAATCCAGTATTTGTGGTTAAATCATTTTGTCTCTTAGCTAAGTGTGGAGGCGGACATATCAAAAGTTGGAAATGATGGAGTGCAACAAAGATGAGGCAGTTAGGGCCAAAGAAATAGCAGAGAGGAAATTTTCTGAAAGGGAATATATCGGTTCAAAGAAGTTTGCTCTCAAGGCTCAAAATTTGTATCCTGATTTGGAGGATATTTCCCAGTTTTTGACGACTATTGATATTTATATATCTGCCGAGAACAAAGTAAGTGGAGAAATGGATTGGTATGGTATACTTGGAGTGAGCCCCTTTGCTGATGAAGAGACTGTTAGAAAGCAATACAGGAAGCTGGCTCTCACCCTTCACCCGGACAAAAACAAGTCTTTAGGTGCAGAGGGTGCATTTAAGCTGGTTTCAGAGGCATGGAGTTTGTTATCAGATAAGACCAAAAGACTAGAATATAACCAGAAGAGGAGTTTGAAAACCTTCCAACATACTACTCCCAACCGTGCTGGGCATCCATCCAATGTACCCACTTCAAATGGTTATTATCATTTTAAGAAGAATGCAACTTCAAACGCGAGGACTGGGAATAATCAATCTCGGGCTCCTTCGGCTTCTGTCCCCCCTCCACAGAAAAAGGCTGAAACCTTTTGGACGCTCTGTAATAAATGCCGGACACATTATGAATATCTCAGAGTTTATTTGAATCACACCCTTTTATGTCCCAACTGTAATGAAGCTTTTGTGGCTGTAGAGAGGGGTCCTCCTCCCAATGTTTTTAAGCCATCAAATTTGCCCTCCCATCAACAGCACCAGAATTCTCGACGCCATGCTGGAAGTAATAATTCAAACCTTCAGTGGGGTTCCCAGTCCAGAATGGCTGGTTTTGGTAGCACAGATGGATCCTCATCTGTTGCCGCTCAAGCTGCAAGTGTTGTGCAGAAAGCAAGTGAGAAAGTAAAGAGAGAAGGAGCACCATCAATTGCTGAATGGGAGAGGATTCAAATGTCTAAGAAAGCTGATGGTTCTATGAAGAAAAGGAAGACAGATGATGTTCGCGTTAATGGTTTTCCAGGATATATGTCAAATCAAATGGCTACGGGACATGGAGCAGCAGGTTTGGGCAGTTTCTCTGATCCAGGAAAGACTAACTTGGAGAAAGGAAGGACTTGCGGTTTTTCAGGTCTTGCTGGCAAGCAGCATTACAGCATGCGAGAGTTGTCAATGTTTGAGTTACGAAACATGTTGATGGATAAGTCACGAAATGAAATTCGCAAGGAACTTGAAGAGTTGAGGTTAAAGGCTGAAGCTAAGATTACTAACAAGAACAAAGAGGGTAAGAGACTGAAAAGCACATTTAATGGCAAAACAACTGGTTCAGAGAAATACGGAGAGTCGAATGTTAATGGCAATAAGCATTTTGATGTTGATTCTTTACCTGTCACATCTGATGATACGGTTAAGAAGAGCCAAGCCTATGTTACAATCAATGTTCCGGATCCTGATTTTCACAATTTTGACCAGGATAGAGCTGAAGGTTCCTTCGCAGAGGACCAGGTCTGGGCTGCTTATGATGATGACGATGGAATGCCCAGATATTATGCTAGAATTCACAAGGTGATCTCCCTAAAGCCATTTAGAATGCGGATCAGTTGGCTTAACTCTCGAAGCAACAGTGAATTGGGCCCAATAGATTGGGTAGGTTCTGGTTTTTATAAAACTTGTGGGGATTTCAGGACTGGCAAGCATGAAGTAACTGAATCATTAAATTCGTTTTCACACAAGGTTAGGTGGACAAAAGGTACCAGAGGAGTTGTCCGCATCTTTCCTGGCAAGGGAGAAGTCTGGGCACTTTATAGAAACTGGTCTCCTGATTGGAATGAACATACTCCGGATGATGTGATACACAAGTATGACATGGTGGAAGTGCTTGATGACTTCAATGAAGAGCAAGGTATATTAGTTACTCCCCTTGTCAAGTCTCCTGGCTTTAGGACAGTATTCCAAAGGCACAACGACCATAATGAGGTTAGAAGGATTCCTAAAGAGGAGATGTTTCGATTCTCTCATCAGGTTCCTAATCACTTGCTCAGTGGCCTAGAAGCTCATAATGCTCCAATAGGTTGTAGAGAGTTGGATCCAGCAGCTACTCCTTTAGACCTCCTTCAGATAGAAACAGAAGCTAATGAGGCAGCAGGTAATGTTTAGAAAGCCCGAAGAAGACGCATAACCTAAAGTTCAGTTCTACTGAAGAACACATTTTGAATATAGGAGAGAGGATGCTTCAAAACCTTGTAGAGCAGAAATGTTCAAACGAGGATGGGAAACAAAAAATGGGATCGTAGATGACAATGCACAACATGGTGTGACTTTTTATGCAATAGGATTTGGAAACTAAAATTTGATAAGAAAATACACCCTTTTTTACTCCACTTTTGTAAGTCTGACCCAGATGATCCTTAGTGTCTTTTGGTTTTTATTGTATAATTTTCAGACATATTATTCCTAGACTTTATATGGATGTCATACTCATGGTGAACACAGTTATCATTCATCAATCTTCAAGCAAGATGATTATATTGTTGTTCTTGGATTTTATTCCTTCGCCTGGTGTTATATTTATGAGTTTTACTTTCATTTGCTAATTGCAGTTTTATACGTGTGATGCAAAAATGTCTATCTAAAAGCTGCACTTAAATTTTCATAAAGAAAAAAATGAACATACGTGGGGTTGTCTTTGAAACAAATTCTTCTATGATAGCTTTTGTTATTCTTAGATCTATACCACCTTTAACTTATCTTAGAAGAGGTTCTTACTCTTCTTCACATGTTTGATTTGAAATGCTTTTTGTCTCATTGTTTCGGGAAGCAAACTACTGCAATTTGTGGGCTCGTAAGGATCGTAATGATCCGTTTTTTAGTTTATTTTTCTGGTGCAAGCCCTGTACAAAACATTATCTACGAGTTATATCTAATATAAAATTAAAATTATAAATAGAGGTAATTACACTTTAATGGAATGTAAACGGGCAACAATCTGTGCCGCTAACTCTTTTTTGATGGCAAAACTAATCCAAAAAGTTTTTTTAAATGTACTAGACAATTTTTTGTTTTGTATAATGTTTAGTGGACAATGAACAACGCAAACAAAATGAGCTTAAATTTATGATAATTTTTTTATGAGTAAATATTAATATAGGAGGGAGGGTGGGAGCAACGATAGAGAGAGGGGGGAGGAAATAGGAGAGAGTGAGAGACAAGATAGAGAGGAGGGGTGGGAGAGGATATAGGTAAGAGTGGGAGAGAGATTAATGAGAGAGAGAGAAAGTGCACAAATTTTAAAATTTGTCTATTTCCTTGCTTCCCTCATTTTGTAAAATCTCGTGAATAATTTTAAAATCAAACATAATATAATATATTTGGCATTGTGTGGTTGAGTTGAGTCTCTTGATTTTCAACAAATAAAACAAACTATAATAATCTCTCTTTTATTGTTGTGAGTATGTTTGGAATAAAATGTTGGTTTGAAAGTTCATCTTTCGCTCGGAAATTATTAAATAATAGATTTGCTATGAAAGATATCTTCATATCATATGTAGAAGAGTAGCAAATTTGGACTCATATCTATGTGTGTTCAATTACGGACTTGAGGAATCAAATCAACATTTATTTATTGTCCTTTTTTCTTTTGTTGGTTTATAGTTTGATTTGTTGAAATAGTTGGATATTAGTACTACTTATTATAATTATGCTACATGCTCAATCATTTTGTGGTTTGTGGCACGTACATATCATGGAATTTTCGTTTAGTTTCTTAGTTTCTTTTGAGGTTTTGCCTCCCTTTATGTACAAAAAAAAAAGACTTTCGTGATAAGCTCTATGTCATTTGGTTAGCATTAGTGCGGTTTATTTGAAAAGTTCTGAATGAAACATATTTCATGTTTAAGAGTGGCTTGAAGATCTTTTTGATAAATTATTAGTCAAATGAAACAATATTTCAGTTTTTGCTAATACACCTATAATAATTTCCAGAAGATTAACTTGAAAATTCAAAGTGCTATAAAATACTAGGAATGTTCATAGTTGCACACTTGCATCCTAGATATTCACTTTTAAAAGAAACACAAGCAACACCAAGACCAAGTCCAATTGTTCCAAGCTTTGTGGTGTGAGGAACTTTCACCACCACCTAACATGTCTTTGGATGTACACATATGTAAAAGGCACAAATTTTGTGTCTTTCAAAACTATACACCTGCAAATAAAACATGTTGTCTTTGTACCAAAAAAAATGTTTTCCCAAACTACACTTCAAAAATAAATAAAGGTGTGGTATTTTAGAAACATGGAGGGGAGAAAAAAAATCACCCCTTTTATTTTTGTGGCCTGTTGGAAAAGGAATACACAGGCCCCATAGTAGCCCAGCCCGCATATATAAGTCAAAAAAATAATGGGAAACACCTACTTTTACTCTCCGTAATACAAAATAAAGGTGCAATTTTTTAGGTGTTTTTCTTATTGTTTTCTGAGCATAATATTTTTCCTTTAATCCAAAAAATAAGCATTTTTGTTGTAAACTTTGAGAAAAATATGAATTTTGAAACAATCATAAGAAAATGCACTTAAGTTTTGTCCTTTCTTAAAAATCACATCTCTTTAAATTTATCAATTTTGACAGGAAAAATTTCCTTTTATCTCATCTCTGAAATGATAAATTGGGATAAAATTGTGTTTTTCAACATCTTGTAGTAATTGAGAGTGATTTTTGAGATTTACAGGAAAAAATAATATCCCTAAACACATAATCAGAAAAAAGTACATAAATGTAACAATAAAAAGTTCACAAGGGTCTTCGACCTCTCATTTTTCCTTCATGTTACTCAAACCTAAGACAAATAATATATACTTCTTCTGTCTCAAAAATCAAAATGAGTAACTCAATTTGTTCATGTATATTGTTCACATATCTTGTTTTGACCATATATTTTACTAATAAATAAAAACAAATATTAGCATACAAAGGACCCGTTTAGATTAGCTTGCTTTTGAGCTTATGCAATATAAATTAAGTTTTATGCATTTTTATAAGTTATTTTATCATAAACTACCTTGACAAACTTATAATAATACATAAAAATTGCATAAACTGTTTGCATAACCTCAAAAATAAACTAATTCAAATGAGCCCAAAATGTAATTGAATATATTTTGATGAATATTTTCAAAATATCACCATTTTATAATTTTACTATTATACAGTTAAAAATATTATTAGTCAAAATTATATATTGACATATAAGAAATAATACTCATGAATCAGAACCATATTGTGAGACGGAGAGAGTAATATATTAATTAGATTCCCTATTTTTTTTGTACATTGATTCCCTGTTTCCTTTTTTTTTTTGTTATATTATTCCCTGTTTCCTTTACTGCACTATTAATTAATAGGATTCCATGTTGAATAAACCGATGAAAATTCCCTTAGATTTTTTTTTTCTTTTTTGGTCAAAAACTTCACTATATATATATATTTTTTTTTATCTTTTTTGGTCAAAAACTTCCCTATATATATATATATATATATTCTTTTTATGGTAAAAAACTTCCCTATATTTTTTTTCTTTTTTGGTCAAAAACTTCCCTATATTATTTTTTTTTCTTTTTTTGGTAAAAAACTTCCCTATATTTTTTTTTCCTTTTTTGGTAAAAAACTTCCCTATATTTTTTTTTTCTTTTTTCTGGTGAAAAACTTCCCTATATTTTTTTCTTTCTATTTTTGGTCAAAAACCCTTTTTTTTGGTCAAAAACTTCACTATATATATTTTTTTTCTTTTTTGTCAAAAACTTACATATATTCTTTTTTTGGGCAAAAACTTCACTATTTTTTTTGTGTCAAAAACTTCCATATATTCTTTTTTTTTTTGTCAAAAACTTCACTATATTCTTTTTTTGGTAAAAAACTTCACTATATATTTTTTTTCTTTTTTTTTTGTCAAAAACTTCCATATATTCTTTTTTTTGTCAAAAACTTCACTATATTCTTTTACGGTAAGTTTATTTTAGTTAATAGCTTTCCAAATAAGTGTTTGATTAACATTTATAAAAACACGACCAATCTTAGTTGGTTCAGTGGTGATTGGCGCTGAATTTGGTAGGGAGGACCACAGTTCGATTCCCCACAACTGCGATCGGAAGAGGGTTGAAACCACTTGATGCCAGAACTGACCCCAAACCAATTTGGTGAAAACAAAAAAAAACATTTATAAAAACACTATCATGAATGAATTGTCCAGAAATGAGCTGTTATAGAAATAGTACACACAACTTGTAAAAAAAAAAAAATTGCACACATTTCATTCTTAACTCATGAGAGATCTTTCATCTCAACCTCTCCATTGAAAATTTTAATATTATCATGTGAATGTACGTAGAAGTTTTTGTTTTTGTTTTTTTACTCAAATGAATGTGGAAGTTATTTCTTGTACATTTCGTATTATACATATTTTAATAAACATAGGATTGCATATATATATATATATATATTATTCTCCATCATATATATTCCCCAAAATGTACTTAGACACAAGTTAAGCTAAGAAACAAATTACATTAGCATTTTAGTCAAGAGGACTGTTCCATTGAAATAATATTTTAAGATGTCTCTTGTTTAAAGACATTTTTACAGAAACCATCTGCACAAGACAGAGAATCCCGGGTGTAGTATGTATGAATGTTGATTATATTATGAAATGAAAAGCATATGAAGTCATTGACTGTATATGCAAGTAATTAATAAAAATGGTTGAGGAAGGTTCATGGAAAATCTCTCATGGGTTATATTTTTTTGTAGTAGTTTCCAAGTAAAACAACATATAAAATGAGATAATTTTTGCTAATGAGTAGTCCGTTTATGCTCAATTCATAACAACTATTCTCCTCCGATCTTTTTTATAAGAAATATTTTGAAAATATCACACAAATCAAAAGAAACTATGTCTCTCTAATTAATACACCAACATTGGAATGAATTATTTGATTTTATTTAATAAGAATATAAATGAAATTATATATTTAATAAATAAAATTTAAAAAGTGTTTCTTATAAAAAATACATTATTTTTTAAATATTCCTTATAAAAAAATATGATACTTATAAAAAAAAAAAAACTACACTGTGAAACGGGGGGGAGTAATGAATTACTAGTAGTACTCATTATTTTTTCCGTTAGCTAAAAAAGTAAGCAACGTCCTTAATTATTTTAGTAGCATAAGTAGCTCATTATTTTTTCGTCAAAAAAAAAAAAAGTAGCTCATTATTTAACAAAATCTATGCGTGACCTAGGATGTTAGTAAATTAAATGAAGGTCTTGACTCCATTCACCGAATCTGCTTTCTAGTACATGATTCAAACGACCTCTCTTAGACTCTTGCTCTCTTTTCTGACTCACATATGATCAAGTTCATGCATGTGGTTTTATTTTAAATAAACCAATGATATATATTATTAGCATGGCCGGTCAAAGGACAATTCTTCAAACTAGAATTTTAGGAATTCGAAAAAGAAAAAAAATTACAAAGAAAAAAAGGTCTCTTATAAGTCTAGACTAGAGTAAGAAAAATGTCTCGGACAAAAAGATAAAGGCATTTCAAATGCTAGATCAATTGTTGAAGGCAGGGTCGGCCCAACATAAAGTGAAGCCTAAAGCGGACATTAATATGAGGCTTAATATAATTTTTCGTCGAATGTAAAATCCACTGTATTACAAGAAATAATTTTTTTTAGTAAAATATAGTGCAAGAAAAAAACGTAAAATTTATATTTACAAACAGTTAAATAATTTCTTTTTGGTAAAATGTATCAATTATATTTATAATAAAATTAAAATTTATTACTTGTAAAAATAAAATATACTATTAGAAAAACTTATTTTTATTTTTGGTGATTAAAAAAAACTTCTATAATATGAACAAATTTTTTTTTATTCTATAATATTTTTTTTTTGAATTTCGTTAATATTGATATTTTTTTCATCATCATAGTATATATCATGTCGTTTAAAATATATTATGTCGCCATTTTATAGTTAAAAAATATAATAAAGGGTCGAAAGTCAAAACTCACTACTAGAAAAATCTTAAATACCGACGGGCGAAATCTGTCTCTAAAATACAAATATTCCGTCACTAAGCACGTTAGAGACGGATTTGATCCCGTCGGTAATTTCCTCGTCTCTAAACTATTAGAGACGGACAAAATCTATCTCTAAAATGAAAATTTCTGTCTCTAAAATAAAAATATTTGTCTCTAATTGCTTTTTCCGTCTCTAATTCCATCTCTAGTAGAGACAAAATATATTCTGTCTCTAAATTCCGTCGGTATTTTAACTTTTTCTAGTAGTGACTATTAAATTTTAAAACAGTGAGACAAATTACGTAAAATGATAAAAATATGGGAACCAAAACTGCAATTAAACCTTTAGTTTATTTATTTAATTTTCAGAATTTTTAATTAACTATTAAAATTTATTTAAATTTCAGCTTTAATATTTCGATGGTGTATAAATTGTTTTTTAAAAAAATATTGTTAAAAACAAATTATTCAAAAATGAAAATCCAACAAAAATTTGTGGTTAAATTTTGTACTCCCTTTTTTATATTATGGTATAGGCTAATAATTTTTCTTTGAAATAAATAAATTTTTTTGAAGCAAAACTTTGAAATAAATAATATTATCTAAGCAATTTATCTTTTTAAATAATTATTATTGTATATAACGATTAGAAGATTGTGAAAAATAAGTGAAAAAAAACAATAAATGAAAAAAACAGCCGCCCCAAGAAGGGCTCGAACCAGTATCCTTTCCTATACCAAAGTTAGCGCGCGACCAGCTGAACCAAGGGGCTTATTGTATTACTAACGGAGGCCTAAATATATATACATAATTCAAGGAAATTTTTTTTGTGGCCTAAATCCTTTATAAAAAAAATTATTTTGTTGGGCCTAAAGCTAGGGCTTGGGCTGCTTTACCCTTGGGCCGGCCCTGGTTGAAGGAGGACGCAAACAATGCTTAAATGTATTTTTTGGAGTATATGTAAGCAACAAAACAACCAAACCTAAAATAAAATTATTGATTTCAAAATTTTATTTTCTCTCATGTTAATAATATGTTGTAGAAGTGAAATGTAGTCCGAAATATTTTTGCCACACAAATATTTAATGAAAATCATTGGATGAGCGTGTGAATTATAATGTCGACAATTTTATTTTAAAAATAATAGTATGTTAAATGTGGGAAGTGGAGGCAGGAAGATAAACTAGGCAACCATCCTCATACGAACTAGCTATGTACATGGTTTCATACTGCAACGACTGTAACCTTACTGATATCCAGCTGGAGGTTCATAGATTTACTTGGATAAAGAGTAGGGGGACAACACATGTCATAAAAGAAAGATTAGATAAAGCAATTGAAATTCCGGTAGCAAGTTACAGATGTGTAGCGTGATGTGGTGCACGTTAGGATTTAGGTGAATGATGTGTTGCCTAATGTGCCAACATCATAAACATACGATAACTTGATGAACAAGGAAAATAAAGTGCAGAAGATAAAGAACACAATGAGTTTGTTAACCCAATTCAGTGCAGCGCACTTACGTCTCGAGGATACCAATCCAGGAATGAATCCGCTATGATAGCTCTAATTCAAAGTTAAACTCCCCCGTTTACAACCTCTCGCTTAGACACTACTTGTGCAAACTCTACCTTGCTCCTCACAAGATATGACTTCCCCCAGTCACTTCCTAGCTATCCTACCTTGCTCCTCACAAGGATTTTTACAAACTCAATGATGGAGACGCACTCCTAACCTAAAGAACCAACTTGTGCTTCAAAGCTTTGAGTGATTCAAAGTTCAAATCTTGTTCAATCTAGAATCAAGAAAAGGAACAACTCTGTGCTTAAAAGCTTAAGAGCTAAATACAACCCTAAGTTCAAGTCTCAATGGAAACAAGAAGCAATAGGGACAAAGACTGAAATCTAAAGACTAGAAAATATTATTCTAAATTCAGTGAGTAAAACTATGTCTTCAGTCTTCTTTATATAGAGCGAGATCCTGAAAGCTGGCCTTTGTATCTTCAAATAACAAACTCAATCTTTTAACAAAAGATATGTTTGTTTTAAATCTTTTTGTATCTTCTAGTAACAAACCGGCCTTTTAAATCTTTTATGAATCTTCTTCAATCTTTCAGCTCGTTCCTTGGCGCGCAAGCTAGCGTGAATATGTTTGTTTCAGAACAAATCTTTTTCAAAGATCACACACAAATAATTGAAAACGCGTTTATAGGGTATTCAGTTCAGGTACCACATATGTGCACATCAGTCACCACATCTGGACCAAAAGCTTATTTTAACAAATGAAGCCAACCCTAAAATAAACTCAACCTTGCAGGTTGAAAACACTAACAATCTCCCCCTTTGGCAAATTGTGGCTAAAATAACCTTTGGAGTCAGCCAACTAGACTTTGGAGAGAATCATTAGAACATCAGAGGCGTTGCAGCAGCGGAATCTTACCTCATATCTTCTGAGAGAATAAAACTCCCAACATACAAGCATGATGATGAATCATGCACACAGTTAAGAGGGGAAGTGTCTTCAGTAAAAATTTTACACCCCCTAAATTTAAGCACCATCTTCATCAGTCTTCAAAGGATCAGTCTTCATTCGTCTGGTTCTTCAAAGTCTTCAAAAAGATGTGCAGAATACAAGCACAATCTGTCTTCAACGATGTGCACACATCTGGTATCACATCATGTACCAGAGTAAACATATTGCACTACCTTTCCTCTTACTCCCCCTGGATATACTACTTATCTTTTCTCCCCCTTTTTAGCCATAATGTTGACAAAAATTTTAAGAATAGAAAGAGTAATCAAATAGTGTTGGGGCCATTAAAAGTGCAATATACAGAGTAGATGGATCTTTGACAGATGTTCTAAGCACCAACACATGACCAAGGTCTTCAAAAAGAGATGCTTCAGTAGTCTTCAATATCTTCAGTAGTTGTCTTCACAGAATCCATATAGTCCAGCAATCCATAGTTTTGTAGTCTTCATTCTTCATGGTTGTTGTATGTGCATTCATAGTTAAGCAAGTACAAGTTACCCATATTTCTTTGTAACTAAGTCACCCATATTGCTATGACTGTGACGTGAATCACCCATATTTCTATGACTGTGATCATAAGCATAAAAGTCATCCATATTTCGATGATCATGACTAAGCACAATGAATCATCCATATTGCTATGATTATGATTATGATTATGATTATGCCCTATGCTTACAAACTTAAATGCTTTTGAATTGTTTTGCACATAATCTACTCCTTTTATATCAAAAAGGTCATTCTTTGACCTTGCCTTAAGTAATGCTCTTACAAATAGCATGATTTGTAGTCTTCAGCTCTGGATAAGGCTTCTTCTTCTTAGAGGCTCCAATGTGGACCACATTGAGCTCTACATCAGGATCTTCTTCATAGTTCTTCATCACAGTATGACAGGTGGAATAGTCTTGATATATGATGTTGAGAAAAACCTGTGATGACTGCCTTTGGATAGCGTGCATAAACAAACGGAAGTAATAGGCAGGTCTCCGTTGCACGCTTCAATAGCAAGATTGCTATTGATCATCAAGAAGGCAAATACCAAGTTTGCCTCTTAATGTCTCAAACTTATTTGCATCCAAAGCCTTTGTAAAAATGTCAGCCAGTTGATTGTTTGTGGCTACATGTTCTAAGGTCACAACCTTGTCTTCAACTAGATCCCTGATAAAATGGTGACGAATATCAATGTGCTTGGTCCTACTATGTTGGATAGGATTCTTGGAAATATTTATAGCACTCATATTGTCACAGTATAATGTGAGCACATCTTGCTCCACATTGTACTCACTCAGCATCTGCTTCATCCAAAGCAATTGAGAACAGCTGCTTCCTGCTGCGATATACTCAGCTTCTGCTGTTGAAAGAGCTACACAATTCTGTTTCTTGGTGAACCATGAAATTAGGTTGTTGCCCAGAAAGAAACATCCACCTGAGGTACTCTTCCTATCTTTTGCACTGCCTGCCCAATCAGCATCACAATACCCTGTCAACCTTGAGTCTTCACCATGAGAGTACATAATACCATTGTCACTTGTGCCATTCACATACTTCAGAATTCTCTTGACTTGTGTGAGATGACTCATCTTGGGCTCAACTTGGTATCTAGCACATACACCAACTACAAAGGAGATATCAGGCCTACTTGCTGTGAGGTAAAGTAGACTGCCAATGATGCTTCTGTATAGGCTTTAATCAACACTGACACCTTTCTCATCCTTGGTGAGTTTAATATGAGTTGCTGCAGGAGTTCTCTTGTGTGTTGCACTCTCCATTCCAAACTTCTTCACAATATTCTTGGCATATTTGCTTTGAGAGATGAATATTGTGTCCTTCATTTGCTTTACTTGTAGACCAAGAAAATAGGTTAATTCACCTACAAGGCTCATCTCAAATTCAGATTTCATTTGATGCACAAATTGTTTCACCAAAGCATCTGTCATGCCACCAAACACAATATCATCTACATAGATTTGTGCTATCATGTGCTTTCCTTTTTCTTGTCTCACAAACAGGGTCTTGTCTGTTTCACCCTTTTTGTACCCTTGCTGTAGAAGAAACTTGGTTAGCCTTTCATACCAAGCCCTAGGAGCTTGCTTCAACCCATACAAAGCTTTCTTCAATCTGTAGACATGATCTGGGAGATTAGGATCAACAAATCCCTTTGGCTGTGCTACATACACTTCTTCATTTAAGTACCCATTGAGGAAGGCACTCTTTACATCCATTTGAAAAAGCTTGAACTTCAAAATACATGCCACTCCTAGAAGTAACCTTATAGACTAAAGACGAGCTACTGGAGCAAAAGTTTCATCAAAGTCTACACCTTCAATCTGAGAGTATCCTTGTGCTACAAGCCTGGCCTTGTTCCTTGTGACAACACCATTTTCATCAGAATTGTTCCTATACACCCACTTGGTGCCTATGATGTTGACCCCATCAGGTCTTGGAACTAAATCCCACACCTCATTCCTCTTGAACTCGTTCAACTCTTCTTGCATTGCATTAATCCAACATTCATCTGTCAAGGCTTCCTTAACATTCTTTGGTTCTATGGTGGATACAAAGCAAGCATTGAAGATTACCTCCCTTGACCTAGTCATGACTGGTAATTCTGGATTTCCTATGATGAGCTCTTTAGGATGATTCTTCTGAATTCTGATGGAAGGACCTTTGCTTGTTTGACCTTGATCTGGTTCTTGATCTGCTTTCTCATAATTTTCTTCAAGTTCAGAGTCTTCAGGTAGGGGGTCTGATGTGCCCACATCTGGTACTTCATCATGCTCTTTGGATGTTACCTGTTGTTGAAGGATTGGATGAATCTCCTGGATTAGCTTGTCAATCTGTCCTTCACCACATATATCTTCTTCTTCAATAGTGAGCTTTAGTGGCCATAGCTTTGCTTTATCTACTTGACTGACAGGACATGTGGTAGGCTTAGTGGTCTCTTGAGGAACCCATAAGTAGCAGTTGTCTTCTGATCTGGTTCCCTTCATTAATAATTCACCTTTGTCATTGGTGACTAGACACTCATTCTTTGAGAAGTCAACCTTAAGCCCTGATCAGATAGTTGGCTAATACTGATTAGATTAACCCTTAGTCCTTTGACAAACAGGACATTGTCAAGCTTGGGCAAACTATTGCTTATTAGTTTCCCAACTCCCATGATTTGTCCTCTTACACCATTACCAAAGGTCACATAACTTGAAGTATACGACTTGATATCTTCCAGAAACCTTTCTTCACCTGTCATGTGTGTAACAGCCCGAGCCTTCGGCGTTCCCGGCACTGCTACCTCACGATCTTCTCCAACCCCCTTCACTATTGGAGTTTTTGCCTTTCGTGGGAATCGAACCCATGTACCTGGGGATAAGTACATGTTCAATCCATTCCCACTACCAATTGAGCTACTTGTAACACCCGATTTTCCCATTTATTTTAATTGAGAAAAATATAATTTAAATAATTATTGAATGTTACACTTACTCGAAAATCATGCGGTTCACCGATAATTTACAACGGAAGATTAAATTAAAAACCAACAACATATATAGGTTCCAACTTCAAATTAATTAAGTAATAAAAGTAGAAACATGGTCTCAAAATGTAAATAGCAAGGTTCAATAGTTTTTAAGAAATAAAGATGAAATTGTTAAATTGAATCCCCCAGACATCCTAGCAGAGCGACTCTTATTAAAAAGCAACAACGAACGACTCTCCGTAACTTAGCAGCTACAACACATCATCTACCTGAAAAATCTACGGTTGCAAGCCGTAGGGTCAAACCAGAAGGGGTGAGTAATTCGATCGCAAGATATAAGGATTCAACATCCAATATTATATTAAAAATAAAAACTCGTCTTGGACGAGTAAGCAACAACACCCGAACACATTCAATAGATGAAACACAACTTCATTAATTTAAATAAGGCACAACTTCAATAGATATAATGCATATAATGCGCCTAGACTCGCTAAATGCATGTGGTACCAATAACAACACCTTTATTTAACAACACCGATAAGCAACGTCATTTATACAACACCAATAAGCAACGCCCTTTTCAACCTCATTTATACAACACCAAGAGGCAACATCCTTGGACACATGAATGAATGCATGAGACTCAACAACAACAACAACAACAACAACAACAACAATAAAAACAACCACAACGTCATTTTACCAACATCATTAACAACGGTATAATAACAACACCAATGAACAACGTTCAAAAGCAACTACAATAACACCATCAATACACCGAATCACGACTCAATTTCTATCTCTCTAAAGTATCAAATCAGCCACTTAACCTTGCTGGACAACCAACTATTATCCAAAACAACCTCCGACACATTCGGTTTCTATTATAATTAAATTAATTAGCGGAATTTGTGAAAAATATTCATTGAATTAAACCAGAGAGAGTGAGGTACACCAGAGGCTTCCAAATAATTCATTTTACTTTACATAAAATTTTGAAATTTTTTTACGAAATTTTAATATTTTTAAACACCATTTTATCTCATATAATTAACTAAAAATAGTTTCAAGTCTCAGAAAAATCTCTAACTGGTCCCAAAAATTCAAGAAAATTATTTCCTATTTAACTGTAAAAAATTAAAAACATTTGGAGCTTCTATGAGGTCTCACGCACCCCCACGCACGTCGTATGCGAATGGGCGAGGTGAAGCCCAGAACTTCATCTTCTTCACCCGGTTTATGCAAAACGGGTCGCTCGACCCGACCCACTGACCCGACTCGTTCTACCTCTATACTCGACGCAAGGCAACGAATCTTATACCGTTTTAATCGTCTTTTAATTTCTGAAAGATACCTTGCTTTAGATTTTAAAATCGGCAACCGAATCGCATGTAAAAATGGCAAGGTTTGTTCGGTTCACTTTCAAAGGAAAACTCCATCAAAATTATTCACAAAACTTCGATTTTGTTGTTCTTCTGTTCTGGAAAATCCCATACACGTTTTTAAACTATTTAGGACTCTTAAAGTATCATAAAAATTCAACTTGTGATTTGTTATACTCAAAAACACGATTTTAATAAATTGTGTTTGTTTTTCTCAAACTCTTGAAGCCACCCATTGTTGAACGCATAAGTTCATCTAAAGTTAACAGCCACTAAGAATCAATTCAACAACATCATAGACTATACAACATCATTGATCAAAAGGATAAAAATCACAACAACACAAGCAATCATAACAATAACATACAACGCAAAAGCATGAATCAACTCATACAACTCAAATGCTTAGAATTTTAAATGAAAGAATTAAACCCCCTTACTTGTTTCGCAGTGATTTTCCTAAGATTGATGTTTGAGACTTCCCTTCCTTCCCTTCTCTTCTCCTCCTATGTGCTCTCTCTATTCTCACACTATTTTTCTTTTTGTTTTGTTTTGTTCAGTATACAGACTTCCTCTTACCTTGCCTTTTTAAGTTAATAATAGGGGACAATGATATTATTACAATTAAAATGCTAATAATGAGAATTAAAATTATGTTTATTCTCTTTATTCTCTTTATTCTTATCTCTACAATTTTTCTACTTACACCCCCCATGCTCCAACATCTCTTCTTATTATTTTATACTTCTTTTTATTTTAACTTTTATTTACCAACTATTTAATTATTCGCCACAAAATAATTAAATAAACACCGTCAATCAACACCATAACAACTAAATAATTAAATAAAATAAATTCTAATTTTTGGGGCGTTACAACTCTCCCCCACTTATAGAATTTTCGTCCTCGAAAATTAGTTACCTGAAGGAAATAACTCTGGATACGATTCCTTCATACGGCTCTCCAACTCCCACGTCGCATGTTCACCGGCAGGTCCTCCCCAAATCACCTTCACGGTGGTGATATCTTTCTTCCTCAAATGCTTCACCTCCCTATCCTCGATCCTCAGTCGTGTAGTCTCCATAGTTAGGTTCTCTCTCACATGTACATCATTTGACTGGATCACATGCGATGGATCGGGTACATACTTTCTCAGCTGCGACACATGGAAAACATCATGAAGATTGGACAGTCGTGGCGGCAATGCAATCTGATAGGCTACGTCCCCTATCCTCTTAAGTATCTGGTATGGTCCAATAAACCCCGGAGTGAGCTTCTTGGACTTCAAAGCTCTGCCAACACCTGTCATCAGAGTCACCCTCAGAAACACATGATCTCCCTCTTGAAACTCTACTGCCCTCTTCTTCCGATCATAATAACTGTTCTGTCGATCCTGGGATGCCTTCATCTTCTCCTAAATCATTTTCACCTTTTCAGTAGTCTGTCTAATCATTTCAGGCCCCAACACTATTCTCTCGCTGGATTCGTGCCAACACAAAGGTGTCCTACATCTTCTTCCATACAGAGCCTCAAATGGTGCCATCCCGATACTAGAGTGGTAACTGTTATTATAAGTGAACTCTACCAACGACAAGCAACTATCTCAGCTTCCTCCTTGTTCCAATATACATGCTCTCAACAGATCCTCCAGTGATTGAATGGTCCTCTCAGTCTGACCATCTGTCTGCGGATGATATGCCGAACTCAATCTTAGCTTGGTCCCCAAGGCTTCTTGCAACTGTCTCCAAAACTCCGATGTGAACCTCGGATCCCTGTCAGACACAATACTCGATGGGACACCGTGTAGTTTCACAATTACCTTCACATATATGTCAGCCAATTTCTGCAACGGAAAGGTTAGGTTAATCGGTATAAAGTGAGCCGACTTGGTCAACCGATCTACTATCACCCAGATTGCATCATATCCTCATACGGTTCTCGGCAACCCACTCACAAAGTCCATAGATATACTATCCCATTTCCACTCTGGAATATTCAGCGGCTTCAACAGCCCTATCGGCTTCTGGTGTTCGATCTTCGATTTCTGACAAGTCAGGCACGCATATACGTACCTCGCAATGTCCTTCTTCATGCCCTGCCACCAAAACACACCTCTGAGATCCTGATACATCTTGTTAGCTCCTGGGTGGATGCTCAGTTTACTCTTGTGGCCCTCTTCTAAAATGCTCTTCTTAAGTTCTGGAATATTTGGCACACAAATTCTATTTTGGATATTCAACACTCCGTCTTCATCTATTCTGAAGTCTGTTCCTCTTCCCTGACTAACCAATTCTCGTACTTAGCCATCTCCGGGTCTGTCGTCTGTCCTTCTTTAATCTCTTCAAGCACATTGTTAGATATTTTCAGCATACCGAACTTTGCACTATGGGGTGTCACACTGCACACAAGGCTCAAGTCTCTAAACTCTTCAATTAATTCCAATTCTCTTGCCATGAGGGACGACATGTGAAGGGTCTTTCTACTCAACGCATCTGCTACTACGTTTGCTTTGTCGGGATGATAATTCAATTCAAAATCGTAGTCCTTCAGAAATTCCATCCGCCTCCTCTGTCTCATGTTCAACTCCTTTTGACTAAACAAATATTTCAGACTTTTGTGGTCGCTGAATACCTCAAACTTTGCTCCATATAGATAATGTCTCCATATTTTCAATGTGAATACTACAGTTACCAGTTCTAAATCATGAGTCGGATAGTTCCTCTCGTGAACTTTCAGTTGTCTCGAGGCATATGCTACTACTTTTCCACTTTGCATCAATACACCACCTAACCCCATCTTCGATGCATCACAATACACAACAAAAGACTCATTTGAGTTAGGCAATGTCAGCACCGGCGCATATGTCAACTTCAGCTTCAATTCTTGAAAACTCTCTTCGCATGTTTTATTCCAGATATACGCCTGTCCCTTCCGGGTAAGTTGAGTCAAGGGCAAGGCTATTCTTGAAAACCCTTCAATGAACCTTCTGTAGTAGCCGGCCAATCCCAAAAAACTCTGGATCTCCGTCACTGACTTCGGGGCTTCCCATTGTAACACTGCACTCACCTTAGATGGGTCGACTGCTATTCCATTACTTGAGATAACATGCCCTAGGAAACTCACCACCTTGAGCCAGAATTCACACTTTGATAACTTCGCATACAACTTTTTGTCTTTCAAGGTCTGCAACACAACTTTCAAGTGCTCAGCGTGTTCTTCCTCTGACTTTGAATATACAAGAATGTCATCAATGAAGACAACCACAAACTTGTCTAAGTATGGATGAAAAATTCTGTTCATATACTCCATGAAAACTGCGGGCGCATTGGTTACACCGAACGGCATGACATAATACTCATAATGGCCATATCTGGTTCTGAATGTCGTCTTTGGTATGTCATCTGCCTTTACTCTGATCTGATGATATCCCGAGCGCAAATCAATTTTACTGAATACATGAGCTCCAACCAGTTGATCCATCAAATCGTCAATTCATGGTAGAGGATATCTATTCTTAATGGTCACTTTGTTCAGTTGACGGTAGTCTACACAAAGCCGCATACTACCATCCTTCTTCTTCACCAACAACACTGGTGCTCCCCACGGTGACACGCTTGGTCGAATAAATTTCTTATCCAACATTTCTTCTAACTGCTTCTTTACTTCTTCCAGCTCAACTGCGGACATTCTGTAAGGTGCCATCGATATAGGTCGAGTGCCTGGTACCACATCAATGGCAAACTCAACTTCTCTCTCTGGTGGCAGGTCGCTGAAATCATCTGGAAAGACATCAGGAAATTCTTTGACAACAGGTAACATCTTAGCTTCCGGCTTCTCTTCGATAACTAGTGATGCACATATCATAAACACTAGAGCTTCTTCGTTCATCATCTTCTTCACTTGTCCGGCTGTCACGGTCTCTAGATTCGCATCTTTGGTTGGTTCTGGAAACACCACTGTTCCGTTGAGGCAGTCAATGTGTACTTTGTGGTACTTCAACCAATCCATCCCTAAAATCACGTCCATGTTCGCCAAGGATAGACAAACTAAGTCCACCCCAAAATGCCTTCCGAAGATGGATAAGGGGCAATTGAGAACAACCAGGTTGGTGATCACCGAGTCTTTAGCGGGAATTTCAATGATCATACTGCCATTCATTAATGATATATCGAGCCCTAACTTTCTAGCATAATCCAAAGAAATAAACGAGTGTGACGCACCCGTGTATATCATAGCAACCAAAGTAGTATTATTAATAAAGCAAGTACCTCGGATAAGATTATCTGAACCAGATTTCTCCTCGCCATCAAGAGCGAAGACTTTCCCTCTGACTGGGGCGGCATCTTTGTTCTTCTTGGGCTTGTCACACTGGGTACTGATGTGTCCTGGTTCGTTACAATTATAACATGTCACACCATTCTTGCATTCATTTACATAGTGACCCGGTTGACCACATCTGAAACACTTATGAGCCTCAGCCTTACACTCTGCTATCTTGTGTTTGGTGCTACCACATCTGAAACAATGAGGAGGGTTAAAGGTTCCTCCCCCACTTTTTCCTCTCTCGGTGTTGTTCTTCTGCTTGTTTTTCTGGTCGCCTCTTTGAACCTCATATGGCTTGCTACGGTTTTGCCCAGCATTTCTCTTGTCTCCACGAGCCTTATAGTAATTCGAACAAGCCTTGGAGTCTTCTTCATAAATTCTGCTTTTGTTGACCAGCGTAGCAAAATTCCGAATCTCCTGATAACCGACAGCCCTCTTGATATCTGGGCGCACACCGCCCTCAAACTTGACACACTTAGAACCTTCTGCTCCTGCTGCATTGATGTGAGGACATAATCGAGACAATTCTTCAAACTTCCTTGTATATTCAGCTACAGTCATACTACCCTGCTCCAATTTCAGGAACTCAATCTCCTTCTTGGTCATTACATCAGCTGGGAAATACTTTGCCAGGAATTCAGTCCTAAAGTTGTTCCAGGTCATAATGGTACCAGCAGCCATCATTCTCTGACGTGTATTGCCCCACCAAAAGTCAGCTTCGTCAGTCAATCGATGAGTAGCCATCATCACCTTCGGCGCCTCAGTTGCCTCCATGACCCGGAAGATCCTTTCAATTTCTTGTAACCATTTGTAGGCATCATCAGGTTTGTGACCTCCATCAAATTTTGGAGGCTCTTGCTTCATGAACCGATCCAGTCTGCGTTCATTGTTACCTCCCTGCTGATTCTGGTTTCCCTGAACAGCTTGAGCTACAACAATTAATGCGTTTGGGATTGCTTGGTCGTTACGTCCTGCCATTTCTGAAAATTTTTCAGGAGTTAGTAACAACACGACTTGGTCCGACTAGACCGACTTGCTCTGATACCAACTTTGTAACACCCGATTTTCCCATTTATTTTAATTGAGAAAAATATAATTTAAATAATTATTGAATGTTACACTTACTCGAAAATCATGCGGTTTACCGATAATTTACAATGGAAGATTAAATTAAAAACCAACAACATATATAGGTTCCAACTTCAAATTAATTAAGTAATAAAAGTAGCAACATGGTCTCAAAATGTAAATAGCAAGGTTCAATTGTTTTTAAGAAATAAAGATGAAATTGTTAAATTGAATCCCCCAGACATCCTAGCAGAGCGACTCTTATTAAAAAGCAACAACGAACGACTCTCCGTAACTTAGCAGCTACAACACATCATATACCTGAAAAATCTACGGTTGCAAGCCAGAAGGGGTGAGTAATTCGATCGCAAGATATAAGGATTCAACATCCAATATTATATTAAAAATAAAAACTTGTCTTGGACGAGTAAGCAACAACACCCGAACACATTCAATAGATGAAACACAACTTCATTAATTTAAATAAGGCACAACTTCAATAGATATAATGCATATAATGCGCCTAGACTCGCTAAATGCATGTGGTACCAATAACAACACCTTTATTTAACAACACCGATACGCAACGTCATTTATACAACACCAATAAGCAACACCCTTTTCAACCTCATTTATACAACACCAAGAGGCAACATCCTTGGACACATGAATGAATGCATGAGACTCAACAACAACCACAACCACAACAACAACAACAACAACAACAACAACAATAACAACAACCACAACGTGATTTTACCAACATCATTAACAACGGTTTAATAACACCAATGAACAACGTTCAAAAGCAACTACAATAACACCAACAATACACCGACTCACGGCTCAATTTCTATCTCTCTAAAGTATCAAATCAGCCACTTAACCTTGCTGGACAATCAGCTGTTATCCAAAACAACCCCCGACACATTCGGTTTCTATTATAATTAATTTAATTAGCGGAATTTGTGAAAAATATTCATTGAATTAAACCAGAGAGAGTGAGGTACACCAGAGGCTTCCAAATAATTCATTTTACTTTACATAAAATTTTGAAATTTTTTTACGAAATTTTAATATTTTTAAACACCATTTTTCTCATATAATTAACTAAAAATAGTTTCAAGTCTCAGAAAAATCTCTAACTGGTCCCAAAAATTCAAGAAAACTATTTCCTATTTAACCGTAAAAAAAATAAAAATATTTGGAGCTTCTATGAGGTCTCACGCGCCCCCACGCGCGTCGTATGCGAATGGGCGAGGTGAAGCCCAGAACTTCATCTTCTTCACCCGGTTTCTGCAAAACGGGTCGCTTGACCCGACCCACTGACCCGACTCGTTCTACCTCTATACTTGACGCAAGACAACGAATCTTATACCGTTTTAATCGTCTTTTAATTTCTGAAAGATACCTTGCTTTAGATTTTAAAATCGGCAACCGAATCGCATGTAAAAATGGCAAGGTTTGTTCGGTTCACTTTCAAAGGAAAACTCCATCAAAATTATTCACAAAACTTCGATTTTGTTGTTCTTCTGTTCTGGAAAATCCCATACACGTTTTTAAACTATTTAGGACTCTTAAAGTATCATAAAAATTCAACTTGTGATTTGTTATACTCAAAAACACGATTTTAATAAATTGTGTTTGTTTTTCTCAAACTCTTGAAGCCACCCATTGTTGAACGCATAAGTTCATCTAAAGTTAACAGCCACTAAGAATCAATTCAACAACATCATAGACTATACAACATCATAGACTATACAACATCATTGATCAAAAGGATAAAAATCACAACAACACAAGCAATCATAACAATAACACACAACGCAAAAGCATGAATCAACTCATACAACTCAAATGCTTAGAATTTTAAATGAAAGAATTAAACCCCCTTACTTGTTTCGCAGTGATTTCCCTAAGATTGATGTTTGAGACTTCCCTTCCTTCCCTTCTCTTCTCCTCCTATGTGCTCTCTCTATTCTCACACTATTTTTCTTTTTGTTTTGTTTTGTTCAGTATACAGACTTCCTCTTACCTTGCCTTTTTAAGTTAATAATAGGGGACAATGATATTATTACAATTAAAATGGTAATAATGAGAATTAAAATTATGTTTATTCTCTTTATTCTCTTTATTCTTATCTCTACAATTTTTCTACTTACACCCCCCATGCTCCAACATCTCTTCTTATTATTTTCTACTTCTTTTTATTTTAACTTTTATTTACCAACTATTTAATTATTCGCCACAAATAATTAAATAAACACCGTCAATCAACACCATAACAACTAAATAATTAAATAAAATAAATTCTAATTTTTGGGGCGTTACAATGTGTCTTGAACACCCACTATCAAAGTACCAATCTTCCTTAGATGAGGCTCTGAAGGATGTGTGAACTATATGAGCAGCTACTTTGACTTTTGGCTTCCATTCTTTTTTGGTTCTGGCCATTCTATGATATGCTCTAGGTTGAGGCTTCTTCTTTGGATATCCATAGAGCTTGTAGCAGATGGATTTGATATGGCCATACTTACCACAATAGTGACACTTCAAGGAAGTGGATTTTCTTTTGCTCACAGGTTTCTGATGTGGTGGAGGATGTGGCAACATCTTGAAGTCAGATCTATTTTGTGCAGTAACAAAGGTTGATTCTAGGGTTTCATTATTATAAATTACCCCATACCCTACTCCAGTTGGATCATTAGCATGATTTCTGATGCTGAGAATCTCATTGAGCTTCTTTGTTCCCGTACCAAGCATTCTAACAGATTTGGTCATGATCTCCAAATTAGAAGTTACTATCTTGACTTCATCTTCAAGGCTGGTTACTTTTGCCTGTAGCTTCTGTTCCTTCATCTTTAGTTGCTCAATGATAGCCCTTTGTTCTCCAGCTGTTGATTTCTCTGACTTAAGTTGATTGATGGTAGTCTCCGGTTCTGCATTTTTTCTGCATACCTCTTCACTTCTTATGCATAGTTTTCTGTATGCTGAGGCTAGTTCCTCATAAGTGAGATCTTCATCACATGATTCATTGTCAGAGAGACACACACCAGTCATGGCATTCAATTGATTGGAAGAATTACTTGTTAACTCATTCTCAGAGTCATCTTCATCAGACCAACTTACAGATAGTCCCTTCTTCTGTTTCTTTAAGTAGGTAGGACATTCAGATCTATAGTGACCATAGCCTTAACATTCACGACATTGAACATCTTTGTCTTGAATTGGTTTGTCATCAGTTTTGTTTTTGCTGAAGTATTTCCTTGTTTCCTGATGTCAAACTGAATGTGCTCCACATTGCTCTTTGGTTTTCTTCTTACATTCTTCAAGATTCTCTTAAATTGTTTTCCAAGAAGAGCTATATCATCTGAGAGGTCCTCTTCATCAGCTTCCTCATTATCAGTGTTGGAGGTGAAGACTAAGCTTTTCCCTTTCTTCTCAGGTTTATTATTGAAGTTCATCTCAAAAGTTTGAAGAGAGCCTACCACTTCTTCTACTTTCATACTAGCAATTTCCTGAGATTCTTCAATAGCCGTGACCTTCATGTCAAACCTCTTTGGTAAGGATCTAAGGATTTTCCTTACCATCTTCTCATCAGATAGCCTTTCTCCCAAGGAATCAAAGGAGTTTGCTAGGTCAAGAATATTCATGTGAAAGTCATAAATAGCCCTTCCTCCTTCATTCTTAGATTCTCAAATTTTGTGTACAAAAGTTGAAGTCTTGAGCTTTTCACCTTGGAGGTCCCTTCATGAGTTGTCTTGAGTATCTCCCAAGCATCTTTGGCAACAGTACATTGTTTGATGAGTCTGAACATATTTTTGTCAACTCCATTGAATAATGCATTTAAAGCTTTATTGTTGCCAAGAGCAAGAGTATCTTCTGCTGGAGTCCAATCTTCTTCTGGCTTGAGTACTTCTGTGTCAGCTCCATTAGCATCCTTGACTTTGGGATGTTCCCAACCTCTTAGCACTACTTTCCAAGTTCTACTATCAATGGATTTTAAGAAAGCAGTCATGCGTGATTTCCAATAATCACAGTTTGTGCCATCCAGAAGAGGTGGTTTGCTGACCAAAGTGCCGTCCTTATCCATGGTTCCGGAAAGTATCTTCCTTGGAGCTCACCCTAAAGCAGAACAAGGTGCCTGCTCTGATGCCAATTGAAATTCCGATAGCAAGTTACAGATGTGCAGCGTGATGTGGTGCACGTTAGGATTTAGGTGAATGATGTGTTGCCTAATGTGCCAATATCATAAACATACGATAACTTGATGAACAAGGAAAATAAAGTGCAGAAGATAAAGAACACAATGAGTTTGTTAACCCAGTTTAGTGCAGCGCACTTACATCTGGAGGATACCAATCCAGGAATGAATCCGCTATGATAGCTCTAATTCAAAGTTAAACTCCCCCGTTTACAACCTCTCGCTTAGACACTACCTTGTGCAAACTCTACCTTGCTCCTCACAAGATATGACTTCCCCCAGTCACTTCCTAGCTATCCTACCTTGCTCCTCAAAGGACCTTGCTCCTCACAAGGATTTTTACAAACTCAATGATGGAGACGCACTCCTAACCTAAAGAACCAACTCGTGCTTCAAAGCTTTGAGTGATTCAAAGTCCAAATCTTGTTCAAACTAGAATCAAGAAAAGGAACAGCTCTGTGCTTAAAAGCTTAAGAGTTAAATACAACTCTAAGTTCAAGTCTCAATGGAAACAAGAAGCAATAGGGACAAAGACTGACACTACTAGAAAAACAGCTTTTAGAGTCGGCCAAAAACCCACGCTAAAGGGGCAAAAACCGACGCTAAAACCTATTTAGCGTCCGATTAGCGTCGGGGTCGGGTTTGAGGCTAAAACGCTCGAAGCTAAACAATAGCGTCCGACTTTGTCCATCCGACTCTATATTAGACTCGGCTAAGCCGACTTTAAGTCCGACTCTAAACGAAGCCGACGCTTTATAGGTCAACATCAAGAAAGTCAACAAAATATAGTAGCCTCGGTTCATCCGACTCTAAAGTCAAATTTTGAAAAGTCAATAAACAAAGTAGAGTCGGACTTAGCCGACGCTAAATTGAGTTTTTTTAAAAATAAAAATCCCCCTGCATGACTTCATCTGAATACTTTGTTGTGCTACTTAGAAACACAAATTACACCAAATATGCCAAAAAAGAAATCATAATGAATTATCATAAACACGTTTAGAGTAACAAAGATGTTGTCATACTCCTTGCACATAAATATTCCCCATCACCATTTTCATCATAAATAATCTACACAATTAAGTTATTGAATAAAAAGAAAAGGTTACTCAATTCTCACGAAATGGAGTCTCACTAATTACCCACCAATTTGAACAAGTAGGTGCAGTAAATTCCTATGAGACATAATTCTTATGAGACATAGTAGCACAAGACTGATATAAAAACACGGGAACTTACGTAATCCATTACAAACTTACGTATAAACAACTACAATAACAAAAGGAAGAAACAACATTATTTGCTTAGATACTTATATCTGAGAAAGGAAAGAATATCCATATAGACATGTAATAGAAGATCAAAATGAATCAATCACATAAATAGTATCTTTTACCTCAGATTTTTATTCAGATTTTAACATAAAGATCTTGAAACGGAAGCTGGATTAGAAACTGCAAGAACATAAAAGTGAAGATAAGTAGGAGACAAAATAAGAGGACACCACAGACATAATGTTAATAATTGAAGAAATGAGACAATAACTTACATTGAGCAGACCACTCATTGCGGAAAAATCAAAAGGGTTGGCTAGAAACTAGTAGTACCAAGGCCAAGAGTTGCTTTGGAGTATGTTTCATCTTTGGGAATTTTGTTCTTAGCTGAACCAACTTTGTCATCTAAAAGATTATAACATATGTCAATAATTATCAACAATTCAAATGACAACAAAAGAAAAACTAGGAAATAGTGGAGACGAAAAATGTGGTAGTATTAATTTACAAAATCCAAAGAGAGAGTCTGCAATTGCATACCAAAGCTACACACAAGCAATTTATGACAACTATAGGCACCACACAATGACTCAGTGCTATAATTCCCCATGAGATAATGGCTTAATTAAATAATCTCATTATGAGACATGGCTTAAATAATCTCCTTGTTATTAGATCTTAGCTACCAAAATATTGTGTCAATGAACTAAGTCATCGGTTTGATCTTTTAAATAACAGTTTATCAGTTACATTCAATTTAACAATCACTGCAACAAACAAAAAGATTGGAATTGTTTATAGAGGTGGAAAGCAATTAATTGGTTCAATTCTAAATTTATTTTAAATTTAACAGTTTATCAGTCCACTTATAAATCTTTCCTTAAAATGCTTAACCATACTTAACCAAAAAAATTGAGAAGACTAGACTACTATAGTGAGTTGGACAGTAATATACTATAGTGGTTATTTTAGTCTCCCTGCCACAACATTATCAATGTAAGTACCAATCAAATATATAGCAAACAATACACATTAGTGTAGTGGAACAATAAAATCTATACTCTGGCAAAAACACCAAGTACAACTGAGCAAAAGTCAGGAAAAAAACCACAGATGACTGCAAAAATAACAAAAAACGTTGCAATGCACCTTAACCGAACTGAAGACTGCTCCAAAAATATTGAAGTTTAACCCCAAAACAGAGTTTAACAAAAGCTCTAGATTATCAAGCGGTAGCAAAATTGAAGTGAAAATATATATACAACCAATAACATACACAGGTAGCATCAGGTCGATGATCAACTGAAGCGCCAAATTTCCTCTTGTGCGTTTTCGAAAACAACTCATTAGGGCGCAAATTCCTTTGAAGATTATTCGACTACAAATAATAAAATATTGAAACAATCAGCAGCATATGAATAAAGTAATATATTTTGCATATTAAAGCAAGTATCAAATGCCAATCTATGATCAACTACCAAAAATCACTAAAAAATAGAAATCAGCAGCCATTGTGATTAGAACTTCATCACTCATGTTATAACAATACTAAAACTCTATAGGTATAATGGTGAACACGAATATACATACCGCCTCAAAATCTATGGAGTTCACCCAAAAACTAGGACCAAATTATGATTAGCACTACATCACTCATGTTATAACAAAATCTGTGGGTCTATGGAAGTTTATATGACTCTAAAATAAGAATCACACAATAGTTTATATGACTCTATGGTAGTTTATATGAAAGTTGGTTAGTATTCCAAATCATCCATGTAGTAAGAAAATGAAAAACAATACACCTGAAAGAAGGCAAAACACTAACAAAGTAAGAGAGGAAGAGAACAAACCCATTGAGATCACCAGTAAGGGATTGAGTGACATTTGAGAATCAAGAATTGCCATATCAGAATCTCTCTAAACCTCAGAGCAATACCGATGAAGTTAGTCTCCAAAAACATAAAAATACATTTTAATAGACTGGCTCTTTTAGTTAAAACCAAGAGACAAGAGAAAAAAACTCAATCCCACAGTTCAAATCCTTCTATTCTCATCTATTAACATTGAGTTAATGAGTGTAATGACTCTACACAAAACTAAGTGCAATTTGTAGTCCAATAACTAAAAAACTTAAAAACTAAAACCAAGCCCACTTCTAAAAGCTACAAAATTTCACTCATTTCTCAAATTTACTCAAATTTTCCTTTGGACAAAGTAAGAAGCATGCAAAGCTACAGATACATGCTTTCAAATTAAATTAAAGGGGAAAAGTGGAAACACATGACAAGAGCAATAAACTAATTAATTCAATATTCACAACTCAAATTAATCCTCTATTTTCTTGCAAATCAAATTGCCAGTTACAAATGAACTAAATTGAAACCAAAAACAATTAAAACATAAACCGATCGACAATTAAATTAAGTAGTAAGTTGTTAATTCCACTCTCAACATGTAATTCAAGTCATAAAACATTAATCATATATTTATATATTATACAGCCAAAAGCCCACACAACCATTAGTGAGATAAGAAATTAAGTATCTAAGTCAATCCCAACATTAACTATTAATTACAAAGGTCATTATTGAAATTTACAAGTTAATAAACAAAAAATCTGCAAAATAGTTCTCAGATGACAACAACACAATCATATCATTAGCTTGAACAAAATGAAACTACTAATAGCACCAACAGAAAAAAGGATGAATGAATACTAATAAAGCAGCAACATGAGAAGACAAATGAATGGTTTCATTAAAAAAAAACCCAAATTTACATCTTTCACTAAAACCCTAGCAATAGAATTTACTAACCAATAAATGGGTAAGATGAAGCGATGTTTGAATCGGAATTAGAAGGAGAAGCCGAATTGCTAGACTGATGTGGTTGATGATGGCGGCTAGGCAAGGTCGGAGATGAGCGAAACAGATGGGGTGTTGAGGTGTGAGACTTTAGAGGTGTACTACAACGAAGAAGGTGGGATAGAAATTCATGTGGACGCGGTGGTGTGTGTTGGTTCGCCGACTTCTGGAACCCTACCGGCGGCGAGATTTTGTGATGGTTGTGAGAATGATGGAGTAGAGTTCATTTTTGTCAAATGAGGAATTAGGGTTGAATTAGATTAGATATGTTTTTTTATTTTTTGTTTTAAAAATATAGCATCGGATGGACCGAAGCTATTTGGGCCATTCCTTTAGAAAGAATAGTTTTTCAATTAGGCAAATGTAAAAATTATTAAAAAATAAAATAAAACCTCTAGCGTGGGCTTGTCCGACGCTAAACCGAGGCTAGTAGCGTCGGTGTCGGGGTCCGACGCTAATTTTCGACTCTAAAATGTTGATTTCTAGTAGTGTGAAATCTAAAGACTAGAAAATATTATTCTAAATTCAGTGAGTAAAACTATGTCTTCAGTCTTCTTTATATAGAGCGAGATCCTGAAAGCTGGCCTTTGTATCTTCAAATAACAAACTCAATCTTTTAACAAAAGATATGTTTGTTTTAAATCTTTTTGTATCTTCTAGTAACAAACCGGCCTTTTAAATCTTTTCTGAATCTTCTTCAATCTTTCAGCTCGTTCCTTGGCGTGCAAGCTAGCGTGAATATGTTTGTTTCAAAACAAATCTTTTTCAAAGATCACACGCAAATAATTGAAAGCGCGTTTATAGGGTATTCAGTTCAGGTACCACATGTGTGCACATCAGTTACCACATCTGGACCAAAGGCTTATTTTAACAAATGAAGCCAACCCTAAAATAAACTCAACCTTGCAGGTTGAAAACACTAACAGCAATGACTTCTAGTGGCTGGCTTACTTTACTCCCGGAGGTCAAACTCATTAACATGGCTTCACATTCTGACTACAACCCCGCTCTTCTTCAAATGACCTAGTACTACACCAATTTTAATTGTATCTTTAAATTTGAGAATCTTTGGCTGAAGGAGGAGGATATTGGTGAGGTAGTGGACTGGAGGCAGAATGGTGTAGAGAGGCGTGTGATGAAGTGGCAGAAAAAGTAGAAGCTTGTCCCGGTGAGCTACGACGTTGGGGAAGGAGGGAGAGAACACATTTTAAAGAGGAGGTATAAACTTGCTGTGAGGATGTGGAAAACTTGAGAAGTATGACCAATCATGCGAGCATCAGACGCTACCAAGAGCTACAACATGACCATGCTAAATTTCTTGTTCAAGACGAGACATATTGGAGACAGCGAGCCAGTATGCATTGGTTGAAGGAGGGAGACCTCAACACCAAAATTTCCATCTGTCAGCCAATGCCAGAAGTAAATCAAATAGGGTAGTGAAGCAAGTTAATGAAGCCAATGTTGTTATTACCGATTAGGAAGACTTATGTGAAGTGGCAAAAAACTGCTTTGACTCCTTATTCAAAGCAGTTGATTGGAATTTATGTGGTGGTGACATCTTTTCGGCCGTTAGAGTTTGGCTATATAGAGGTTTTTTCCCTACCCCTCTTAATGAAAGAAATATTTGTCTTATTCCAGAGTGTGATAGCCCCAACTCTATGAAAAATTGTGATCTATAGCTCTATGTAATGTGCACTACAAGATTGTCTCTAAGCTGCTCGCTAACCGCCTTAAAATGTGCATTCACAAATGTATCTATGAAGAGCAATCATCCTTTGTAGAGGGTCGCTCTATCCTTGATAATGCATTGATAGCTATGGAAGTCATTCATGCACTGAAAAGAAGAACCAGAGGCATGAAAGGAGAATTAACGCTTAAAATTGATATTAGTAAGGCGTTTAATAAGATTGATTGGGGATTTTTGAAGGGTATGTTACTCCGATTGGGATTCTCCGACAAATGGGTGAAATGCATGATGATGTGTGAGAATTCGGTAAATTACTCAGTGTTAATGAATTTTGACAAAGTTGGACCTATCTATCCGGGAAAAGGTATCAGAAGAGAGGATCCGTTGTCACCATACCTGTTTATTTTGGCCACTGAAGGCTCAACAACAATCATAAAACAGGCTTTAGGGACCTGTGGTATCCCATCTAGTTTTTGCTGATGACTACTTATTTTGCAGAGCTAACATTACAAAGACCACCCGTTTAATGTCTTTACATGAAACCTACAGTGGAGCTAGTGGACAAGATATTAACCTGCCCAAATCTGAAGTGTTCTTTAGTAGGAATATGAGTAAAGCGGCACAAGAGGACCTTTCAGGAATTATGGGAGTAAAACATGTTTTGGGCACTTATACGTATATGGGCCTACCATATATGATGGGGCGGAGCAAAATGGTCACGTTTAGTTACATCAAAGATAAGATGTGGAAGAAAATCAATTATTGGAGGGGAAGAGCTTTGTTAAAAGCGGGTAAGGATGTAATGATAAATTTAGTTTTACAATATATCCCATCTTATATTATGATTGTGTATTTGATTTTGGAAACTATTATTAATGATATTGAAAACACGCTTAACTCTTTTGGTGGAAAGGTGATACTAATAATAAATGGGAAAAGATGGCTAGAATGGGATAGGTTGGCTACACCAAAGTCAGACGGAGGGTTGGATTTTCACGATTTTCATGCTTTTAATATGGACATGGTAGCTAAGCAAGCTTGGAATTTTGTGACTAGACTAGATACATTGGTAACTAGAATTTAAAAGGCTAGGTATTTTCCTCATGTCTCTTTCTTTGAGACAAATATTGGCGTTAATCCTAGTTATACCTGGCGTAGTATTTGGACGTCGCTTAATGTTCTTATAAATGGGTGTAGATGGAGGATTAGAGATGAATGTAGAATTAATATTATGTCTGACCCTTGGTTGAGAAAGGAGAAAAGTCATTGGATGCCAGCCCCTCAACCACATGGTTTGCATGAATTATGTGTCAATAACTTATTATTACAAGATAAAAAATGTTGGGACATTGGTAAAATTCACTCTCTTTTCTTTTCAAAAATTGTTGAAATCATTATTTATCTTTAATTGAGGAAGTGAAGGAGGATCAGTTAGTATGACAATTTGAGAGTCATGTTAATTACACGGTAAAGTCTGGGAATAAAAGTTACCTCAAAAATAAAATCACATATCATAACAGGCTGGTGAAAGGTGATTGGGGTTCCCTTTGGCGTATACAGGCACCTCCTAAAATGAAACATTTCATGTGGAGAGTTTGACGTGGCTGTTCACCGACTCATATTTGATTACGGGAATGGAATGTAGCTTGCCCAAGTGAGTGCCCACTGTGTTTTAATGTGGTCTGACCTATAAAAAATATTAACTTAACAATATATATATCAATTTGTTCAGTTCAGTTTTCATCGGTTCTTAAAAACTCGATCCGAGAACCAAACCAAACCACATCAGTTTTCAATTGGTTCGGTTCAATTTTTTATTCAAACCATAAAAATCTGTTTTTTTTTTCCGGTTTGCATTGGTTTAGATCGTCCGTTCAATTGGATTTTTTTGATCCTCTTACACCCATATATGCAGCATACTACCAACGCGAAAAATGTCCTTCTTGATATATGTAAAACATAATTTGTTGATGTTGCAGGTACAATCGTTGTAATAGCATGGTGCTTATGGTACAATCGAAATAATTGCGTGTGGAATGGACTCAAAGACACACCAACAAGTATAGTAGCTCGAGTTGCACAACTCATAGGGAATCAGCGTGTTGTTAACACGCTTAAGCAACAATCCCACACCATTTGTTGTGCCAGATTCAGAACAAGCAGTCCCGAGCTTCAGAACAGTTGCAGTGGCAGCGCCCTTGCGTTGGTTGGTGGAAATGCAACGTCGAAGAGAGTTTCTTTAAAGCTTCCGGTTCTAAAAGTTGGAGTTGGTGTGTTTGCAATGCTGAAGGTGCTTTTATAGCCGCATGAACAAATATTTGTGCACAAATTAAAAGCTTACTACATTGGAAGGGGAAGCTTTGGCTATCTTTGGAGTCACTTCGTGTAGCTAGCTCTAGAAGGTGGTCCAACATCGTCTTTGAAAGCAACTCCAAGTTAGTGGTGGATGCTATACAAGCCGCACATAATGATACATCAGAGTTGAGTTCTATTATCATGTCAACTAAATTATCGCTACAATCTAATTAATTTGAACTTTGAGATCAAGTTCATCAAGCGACAAATGAACATATATGGTAGCGAACACCTTAGCGAAAACAACCGTTTTTTGGTCACTATACTAGAAAAAGTTGGAATACCGACGGAATTTAGAGACGGAATATATTTTTTCTCTAATAGAGATGAAATTAGAGACAGAAAAAACAGTTAGAGACAAATATATTTATTTTAGAGACATATATTTTCATTTTAGAGATAGATTTTGTCCGTCTCTAATAGTTCAGAGACGAGGAAATTACCGACAACATCAAATCCGTCTCTAGCATGCTTAGTGACAGAATATTTGCATTTTATAGACATATTTTGTCCATCAGTATTTAAATTTTTTTTAGTAGTGGGTCGAGTCGCACTTTGCTTGATTCTATTTCTCAATGTATTGAACCTATTGTTATTAATAAAATGTGTTAAGTTTATTTGCTTAAAAAAATGTGGAAAGTAAAAATTAGTGATTGTGGAAGTAATCGATATCGATATATGGTAATAATGTTGCAACTTTACGGTACAAATAACTTTTATTTATTAGATTAGATAGGTCAAATTAATTTGGGTGGATATATGATCACACCTTAAAGTATAGAGGTCATAAAATGAAAGAAAATTGATGAGAAAAAGCAAAAGCTTATTGATAATTTTAGGAAGGTGCCATTTGCACGGTAAATTAAGCTGTCAAATAATCGATTATCCCAAAAGCTTAAGCTGTTAGGATAGAGCTATATCAATGATTTTATATTATTTTTAACACGTCCCCTCACGCAAGAGCCCACTTGGGCTTGAAGCGTGGATAATATGCATAGACCCACCTATCATATGCTTAAATACCACTTTTTTAATTAGAAAGTGAGGGGAGCGGAAATCGTACTCTAGACCACTTAGTCAGAGAGGCTCTGATACCATGTCAAATAACTGACTATCTCAAAAGCTTAAGCTTTTAAGATAGAACTAAGAACCAAATAATGATTTTATATTATTTCTAATATAAGCATATTTTGTTGGTGAAGTAAATGAAATTTTCAGTCATTCCGATTTCCATCTCGTACTGTAGTTGTGAATTTTAAGTTTGTAAAAAAAAAATGTTAGTAAAAAAAATTGTTTTTTCGTAGGTTTTTTTGTCGAGTTGTCTAGTAAGTACTAAACTCACATATTTAAATGTGAAATTTGGAGCTTGAACTTCAGCCATTCTAATAATGTCTCTGGTAACTGTCATTTGAATTTGAACTACACTTATAGAACCATAGGTTTCTTCTACTAGAGTATAATTATAATTAACTATTCACCTTGATAAAACAAATTAACAAACAACAATAAATTAGTTCAAGTGGTGTCCCAATGAGTTTAAGTTAGTTGATAAAGACATTGCATTATATGAAAATTTTAATATGGATCGGTCCGATAAGTGGTCCATCATGAATAACTATTTAAAAAATATTTTAAATTTTATCGAACACTAAACATTCACTTACTCATCTTTAATGGTGAAATTTCTAACCACTAAACTATTTAGTAAAAAAATTAGTTCAAGTCGTAAAAAACTTAAGCAAATTTTGTCACTTTCATAAGTTCGATAGCTGACTTTTAAATTTGCGTATCAAAAAAATTTTGTTGGGAGAAAATATAGCTCACACAAATGACAAAATCTAACATGACCACTTCTTCAAATAGTCCATGATGGACCAGTTATGAATAACATTATCAAGAATACGAATTTTACAAAATCCACCGTTAGATTGAAAGTTTATATCATATAGATCATCCATAAATTTTTTTAGAGAAATTGAAATTCATTTGATATGTTATTGAGAACTATTAAAATTAACAGTTTATGAGTTTTTAATAAATACAGTTAGTCTTGATAGGTCTCAATAACATATCAAATGATTTTCAAATTTTCTCATTATTTTTATGGATGATCTATATGATATAAATTTTCAATCTAATGGTAAATTATGTAAAATTTGTACAATTGACAACTTGTAAAGATGGTCCACCGTAATATTAACCATATCAAATATAGGTCACACATATTCACAAATTTAAGCTCTACATATCATTTAGTCAAAATAAAAAAAAATATATATTAGTTATTCAATATATTTCAAAAGGTGAAGTGTTTTTGATAAATCTTTGATTAAAATGTCTGGAAGGAGTATTAATACGCAAATGATATAATGCGCCATAATGGCACATGAGAACACAACTAAATATAGAAATATTTCACAAATTGTTAGTTGATTCAGTAATGATTGATATTGAACTTGGTAGGGAGCAGAGGCGGTTCTATAGCCCAGTGAGATCGGACACTTGTCCGAGCTCCGGTAAAACAAATTGGTATTTTAAGAGTTATTTTTGGGCATAATTAAGATTTTTAGAGGTTACGTAAAACTATTTTTTTTTGTTCAAATTTGAGTTTTTTAGTGAAAATTGAAATTTTGTCCGGTGTTTACAATTTTCTGGCTCCGCCATTAGTAGAGAGGATTACAATTTAATTTTCTACTACTGCAATTGGAAGATACTGGAATTATTTAATACTAAAATTAATTTTCTAACCAGATTAAACTGATAGTAAAAAAAATAAATATAGAAATATTTCTCTCCAAAATGGGTGTCTAATGTTTAAACATTGATTCTTATGTATAGTATTAGTAAGAGAGATGTTCCTACGACAATTGAATTAAAAATACAAAGATGTAACTTTTCTTAATCAACCACAGAGTATTTACACGATTAAATGAAATGTATATTAGTAAATTGATTATTTCTTAATAGGGGGTTAATGGAATTTGCCTCCCTGCATGGTCCCACTAATTGGCACTTGGCAGTCACCCAAACCCCATATAATTCCCTAAACCCCTTCCCTTCCTTCTATAAATAACACCCGTCTTTTCCTCTTCCTTCTCCCCCTTCTCATTTTCTCCTCTCTTCCATATAATTACTCTACTTAATTGCTCACATTTTCTCTTTCATTTTGCTTCTCATATTGGGAAAAGCAGCCACAACCAACTGCACTATACTACTCCAATATCTTTGTAAGCTCCTTTTCTCTCTTCTCTAATATATGCTTTTTTGTTTTATTTGTTTGTTTTTATATATGTAATGTTCTTTTGTTTTTGTTAGATTACAATTACAATGTCATTATTCTATTCCACATGTCCAATTTCTATGAATTTGGCTGTTCCATTTCCTTGCATGTCATTCATGTTTGGTATCCTTAACAGTTAAGATAACATTGATAATTTTTTTTCTTGGGTATACTATATATTAGTTAAAAAAAATAAATAATATTAATATCAATATTTGTCGGTTTGAGATCATATTATTCAGCTTGAGAATTTTCTTTTTCCATCTTCATCGTCGGTGTTCTTTTTTTGTTCTTGGTTGATTTTGATTCCCTTTCAGTCACGTCTCTTGTTTCATAACTTCACCCTTTTGTGTGGTTAGTTTTTTATATCAGTGGGAGCTAACAGTTTTTAATTAGTACTGTCCTTAAATATAGATCCATATTTCCTAAATATAAATTTTTATTTTCTGTTTTTCACTATGATTGATTAATTGTCTAAAGTCTAAACCATTTAAATATGTGTAATTAATTTTTCTTTTTCATATTTGATGATATATTTAAAAAATGTACCAGTTGGTTGATAGTACTTACCGTCTGGTACATGTCTTTAAATATTTTTTCAAATATGAAAAATCAAAATTTAGTATTTCAAGATTTAGTGTTTTGTCAACTATACAACTTTTTAAGGATTTATTTGAAAAAGAAATATTTAGTGATTTTTTTTAAATAAAAAAAGAAAGAAGTATTTAATAATTTAGAATGAGAAATTTATATTTAAAAGAGATAATACTTTTTTTAAAATTGTGTATGTGGTATTTTAAAAAATATATATCTTGTATTTTGAAGATATTTTTTAAAATTTTTCAAATCAATTTTCTTAATTTTTTTGTTTTTTAAAACAATTTTCTTAAATTTATTAAAAATAATAATAATAATAATGGTTTTTGGTTCAAGACAAGGAAAAGCGGTTGGAATTCTTATTTTTGGTTTAGTTTTCGCTCTTGCTCACCATCTTTTTTATTCCAAACAATCGACGCATTTTTCCATTGCACTCAATTTCAGAGTGTGTATTCTCTTCATTTTTGCGGACGAAATAATATGTACTTTTTTGGATGCACATGTGTAAGATTGGCTCTCCAATTATATGTACTTTTTTTAGAATGTGGACGAAATTACTTAGTGAACATAAAATCACAATATAAATGAAAGAATCAGGATTTAAATTATAATCATAATACATAATTTATGATTTAAATACTTTTTTTATCCGTTGAGCTCTCACTTGTAAACATAAAGATATTAATTTTTTTTTTCTTTACACAACTATACACCATTTTAAAATTTATGTTTATACAACTATTACTATGTTATCAAAATTTGAAAAGTGAGTCGTTCGAGACATTCGTTTAGGTGTACTAATATTGAAAAGACATAAAACGGTTAAAGTCGGTGATATGAATAGAACTATCAAATCAAATCATGTTCCATTTCTGTCCTACTCCGTTGGCCACTCTTGCTGACAAGAGTACCTCCCTTATCTTCACGCACTTTTCATCTTTGTGTCAAATTATCGTACTTTTATGTCTCCCTTTCATATTTAAAATTTAAATTATTTTATTTTCCATTTCTTTTCTAACCAAAATAGAATATATACAAAAAAATAAAAATAAATAGTCATCTATCTTCTTGATTTCGATCTTTAATATACATTTATTTAAATATGTACTAATATATTTATTGACATGAACAATTGTGATAAATTTATACATAGTGTTTATTAATTTTTTATATTAAATATATTATCTCTAAATTTATTAGAATTGTTCATCACAACAATATACTTATATATGTGTTCAAATAAAATATGTACCTCTGTCAAAAAAAAAAGAAGTACCAAAATAAAATAATTGATTGATACCATACCATATATAATGGTGATTTTTGTTTAAGGAAAATATTGCTAGACACCAATGAGTAAATCTTCAGAGAAAAAGATATAGAGAGCATTTATTTTTATTTTATTATTTATAGTTGATTTTTATTTTTTATAACTTTAGGCATGTCAATAGTGTATTGTAATCATTATCTTTTTAGTACAATATTTTAGAGATTAATTTGAATAAAAGATTAAATAATTTTAATAACAACTAAAATACATGAGTTGCATCTGTGTCGCTAGATTTTGTTCAGATCCTATAAAAATCTAGATTTTGCATGTCTTGTACATAAAAGAAGGAAAAGTACATTTAAGCACACAGAAATTAAATACTTGTCGCTCTTTCAAGAATTGTACTCCTATATAAAAAATTTAAAACAATGAGGACGATTTATATAGGCATCTCCCGTGCAAAAACAGCGTCATTAACTATTAATTTTTTATTGTTAAAGGATCATGCTAATTGCTGTTCCAATTTCATTATACAGTTTATTTAATAGTAAAAAAAATGAGCTCATTTTATATGGTGTTTTTTAAAAATAAATTTGGTGCAGTAACTGCGTTGCATAGTTACTCACTTGAATTTGCTTGATTTGAAATTGTTTAACTGCGTTGCTTAATTAGTTGTTGCATAGTTACTCACTTGAATTACTGCAAAGAATCCAAATCATTTTTTATATGTTTACTTTTCTCAATCAATATGAGTAACTAAATAAGAAATTTGTTTATAAAATTTATAATATTATTATACTCCATAGCTAGGGTATCTTGCATCTTTTGTTAGCATAGCATCTCTTCACGTGAATGGGGACTATGATCTTTGCTTCTTTGAGCGACACCTCCCCCATTGTTTTTACAACACATAATAATTAATAACACGTCTAAAGGTAGGAAAGTACAAGTCTTGTAAATACTATAATAATTGGGAGCGAGTTAAAATTACGTGATACCATAATTGACTCTCAAATTAGATTAAATTGATAGTTAAACTAAAAAAAAATATTATTATACTTTTCTTGCCTCTAAATATAAATCTTAGAATTAAAAATTAAGCTTAATTCACCTTTACTTAATTAATGATTATCTCAAATTTGATGTCTTTACTATATTAATAGTGTTAATTTGAAATATTATGTTTTACTCCCTTTAATTTTTCATATAAACAGAATATTTTTTTTAAATTAACTGATGTATCTAATCCATTTTATGAACGAATATATCAATTATTTAACAAACATGAAAAGAAATATTTGTTTATATACAAAACATGAAGAAATATGTGTGTGAGTTTAAGTGCCATCATTTGACACTTTGTTTCCATGATAAAAATACCGTAATAAATTGGCCTATTTCTCATATTAGGAATTTTTTTAACGACAAATATATTATTATTATTATTATTATTATTATTATTATTAAACATGTTTCTGTATAAGATGAATAGAGACCCTACAAAAAGAACTGTTTGTCCTAGAATTAATTACCGGTTTCCTGCTACACCATTACAAACCCATGTCTAATCTAAGCTTTTGCATCAAAGGTTTCGTTTATTGACACATCAAATCTCTTTTTCCTTCTAAGATATCTAATTAACCATGATTATATACTAGCTTAGCTAGATACAATATTTTACTTGAACTGATATAGTATATTTTTCTTGTGTTCATTGATTCATACTTTCGGCATCAAAAGTCAATTGTGTCCTTTTTAACTTGGCGTATATTCAACTTCCTTTATCTTTTTTTAACAGATAAAAAAGTACAAGTTTAATTTCATTGTAGTTGCATGATACTAGATTACACGTGTATTCTTGTTTCTTGTATTCTTGTTTTTTTTATTCTTCTTCACTAAGATAAAAAAGTACAAGTTTCTATTTTCGTTTTCAATTAAGATTCTTCACAAGTTTGTAGTTGGTGTTAATTAGCTACTATTATAACATGTTCACCAACCTTTACCTGTCACTTCCTCAAGGTAAAAACAGAATTCATCCTATTTATTTTTAGACAGAAAACAGAACCATGTTTTGTTCTTCATTCTAAAATCCGTGGGTACAAGGTTATGGTTGTTACAAAAAATAAATAAATACTTCCTTTGATTTCAAATATAGAAGCAAAGATTCTTTTCTTTAAATTCATTGAATAATGTATGTATCTTGACTAGATTTTAGACCAAATACTTAAATCATTCAATGAACTTAAAAAGTGAATTTTTATTTATATTTGAAATCAGAGTAGTAATATTACTACCGTAAAATATTCATAATGATTCGTTAGTTTGAAATTTTTGGGTTGAAAATCAATTTGTAGCTTATAATAACTTGCAATGACTCCATTTTGTTTTAAAATTTATTGTATTACTATAAGTTTTTATCTATAATATAGATTAAATGTTACAGATATTCAATTAATTTAAAAAGTGAATTTTTTCTTATAATATCATCTGAATAATAATTTGGTAAAATTAAGAAAGTATACATTTTTCTTGTAGTTGATGATCGTATTGCATGTCTTTTTCCTGGAGTTCACCTGAACCCAAAAAGAAATTATCCTTAATTATTGTGACTGTACTAATCTTATTATGAAATCCACTAGCATAGCAATAGGTAGCGTATCAATCAACCAACTGTTGTGTCATGTATGACTCTCTTTGACAAATTATTAGTAGAGTTTGTTTAACTTTATGTGTTAATTTGAGAGAATATTAGTAATATTAATTAAATTTATTTCTCATAGACTTGAATTAGTCAAGGAAAGAAAAAAGAAAAACTGAATCAGTTAGAAAGAGGTTGGAGTACTTGGTAGTTAAGTTGGGACCCAAATTAAAAAGCTACGTTGTTAATTGATTCAAGAAATTAAATATTAATATCTCACTTTTCATTGTGATATGAGAAGATAGAAAAAATGAAAAAGAAAGAAAATGATGTGAAAGAGTGATATATTAAAAAAAAAAACTACTACAAGAAAAAATATATTTAGAGTTATTGATGTAGACTTAAACTGATAATTAAATTAATTTTTGTGCTTATTTCACTCTCATCTGAGTCAGAATCGACTAATATCCTACCCAACTTTAGGAATGAAGTCTTTGAAACTATGCCTTTCTATGTGGAAATGGACAACTTTGTCAAATCTCTCTAATGCTTTAATAATAATAATACAATCTCTTTTATTTTTGTATTGTTTCTTTGTGTACTTTTGTGTTTAACCAAACAAAAAGAAAATTTTTCCATATGGAAAATGACACCTTCATATTATTTGACTAGTTTATTCTTCAATTATAATTGGCCCACTGAAAACATTTGTTAGCTCCTGGTTTCTCCGAATTGATTGAGAGTGTCCAAAACAACATTTTTGCATATTTAATAATGTTCTTGAATTTGTTTTATATGGTTGAAAATGACTTCCTATACTTCCTAGTACAACCGACTTCATTCTTCTTTTTATTTATTGTTACTTAGATTGTATCTATTTTATTTTTTGTTTCAACTGACTTTTCAATCAGTATAGTTCAATTGATAGAGATAATGCATGTAAAATGTAAGGATCAGAGTTTGAAGTCTAGTATATTCACTTATTCATTTTAAAAGTGAAATTTTAACTGTTAAACTATTTGAAAAAAAAAAATTATTATGTAGTAGGAAAATCAGTATAATTGCTCCATCATGTGATCCACTAATGTAATTGTCCACAAAAATCATGACAAATCATGATATCTCTTAAAAAGGCTCTATTAAATATGGTCACGCCTTTTATCTTATTTCCTTCAATTGCATATATACCGTGAAAACTGATTCAACTTGGAAAATTGATAATGACATATTGACATCATAGATTAATGCAATCCAATGACTTGTAAATTTTTTAAAAACTATCTTGCTTTCATAATTGCGTTATGAAAAATTACCAGTTGATTTTTTTTTTTTCTTTTGAAAATGCAGAAATGATAAAGAAACTTACTAGTATTAATAGTATTAATTAAAGTGTTATCATTGCAATTTTATAGTTGTCTTGGAAAGAATTTTCATTTCTTCTCTTAAAATTAATTAATTATAAATATATCATACTATTAAGAATAGGCTAAAAGAATTGCCAAGATATAAGCAAGTAGTTTTGGTTTAATCAACCTCTACTCTCACTGTGGGGCAAAATTCAGTGAATTTCTCTCTCTTTTAAGTCTCTCACGTCCCCACATTGGGGCAAAATTCAGTGAATTTCTCTCTCTTTTAAGTCTCTCACGTACCCTAAATTTTTATAAATATCTACTCGAATTTTAGAATTTGAAGTGTATTTATTGTGTTCGGATTTTAAAAGTCGACATGAAGTAGTGTATTTGTAGTCATGGGACTATTTTTCTATATCCGAAAACTTTGGTAAATAGAAACCGAAGTTTTCAAAATTCGGTTCGTATTTATCGAATTTTGGAGGGTAAAATAAGGGGTAAAATTGAATTTTCGGGGGTTAAAAAGATACACGGAAGGTGGGGAAAGAAATCTTCTCTTTTTTGCTTTAAGCCCATAACCTGTGAATTTTTGTCATTTATCATGTTATATAAAAAATAATAATTAATGTTTTTTAGGCATGGTTTCTGTATTAAATAATGGCTATTAATTATATTTAACATTTTTTAAGTTATTTATTTCTTCCATTTTTTGATTAATAGTTGATCACATTTTTGCATAAGCAGGTGAAAGGAATCAATATTGAAGATTCCAATTAAACATGAAACATATGATTTTCCTACTTGTCACTTTCAAGGTAAATCAAGAAGTACTATTACATGTTTTTCATATATTTTTCTAGCTATTATTTCTATAACTCTATTGAGTATTGACACAAACGCTATATTTAAGTTGATTTATTTTCATGTAATATATATATTATTTTTACTATAGATTATAAAGAAGAAGCTGAATAAGCTAAGAGAGAGTATGGGGTTTCAAACAACACATAACACTAAGCGTGTAACACAGCCTAATTTGAAGGGAAAGGATGATTTGATCAATGCTCAAGAACACTCTTTTATTCCAACGACACTAAATTTCATTCCCTCTACCTATGATTCTTGGCTGGTAAGCAAAAACCATGTAATAATTGTTTTTGCTAAGACATGGTAAAATTGACAATGTCGAAATTATTAAAATGAAAATCGTAGTTGCGAGTATGAATTTTAGGTGATGCACTATCACTTCATCTGCAAACCACCAACAATAATTCATGTGTTAAGATGCGCCACACGCGTACGCCCATGTAGAAATAGAAATAAATTAAATGAAAACAAATGCAATAGAAATGTTTATTGTGAAGGGACAAACATGTAATTAAATAACACAAGAAAATGAATTCTTATGTTAAAATTATGTAATTTTCAAATTATAATCATTCATCATATATACATATATATTTAGATCAATAATTATTAATCAATAATGCTTATGATATATATGTGATCTTTGTTGGCATGAATAGGTAAAGCACCCGTCTGCATTGAACTCATTTGATAGATTGATGAAAGCTGCAACGGGGAAAAGTATAGTTGTATTTTTAGATTATGATGGTACCTTATCACCCATTGTAAATGATCCTGATAGTGCTTTCATGTCTGATGAGGTAAAATTAATTAATTTACCATTCCTATATTAACCACATACTCTTGTTGATTTTTTAATACACAACACTAATGCATCTATACAAATGCGTGTGTTTATTCTTTTTTTATACTCTTCCTATTAAAAAATTAATGTCTACATCTTGCTTTTAATTAAGTGCATGTGGTGTGTAATTTAATAATATTAATATAAAAATATAAATGGCAGATGCGTGCGGCAGTATATGAAGTTGCTACTTATTTTCCAACAGCAATAATTAGTGGAAGAAGCAGAGAGAAGGTGAGTTGTTAAAAAGTTTCCTCAATTTTTTATTTTTAAATTAAAATACAATATCTCATTATAGCTTTTTTGTTTAGGTAAAAGATTTTGTCAAGTTAAATAATTTATATTATGCTGGGAGTCATGGTATGGACATAATGGCACCATCTGGACCAATTAAATCTTCTGATGCCAACCAATGCGACAACACTACTCTTGACACAAATGTGAGTAATTAAATTAATTATTTTTTTTTTGTGTAAAAAAAAAAATTATTTTTGGGCCTACTCATTTTGTTGAAAATAATTACATTTGAATTATTAGCTTAAATGTTACTAAGAGTTTAATTTTATAAATTAAAGGTGCTGAGTTTGATTTCTCTCAGAGACGGTTGTAAAATGGTCTTTATATCAGTGTCATTTTAATTAATAAATAAAGGTTTGTTGTAATATATTAATTGCTAAAGATACATATAAAATACTATGTAAATTGACATTATCTAAGCTTACATGAATTATATAATGTTAAATTTTAGGGCAATGAAGTTCCCTTTCAACCTGCCAAGAAGTTCTTGCCTGCAATTCAAGAGGTCAGCAAGTTACATGGGATCAAGATGTTAAAATATTTTTATGTTTTTCATTTTTTGAATTTAATTGGTTCAATAAAGTTGAAAGATGTAATAATTAAAATCACAGGTGCTGCTCATTATAATTTTTTTGGAGAGTTGATGAATGTAACAATAATAGGATTCAAATTTCATTCCCTACTGCTCATATTTTTTAAGAATCTTGATAGTATTTCAGGGTATTAGGAAATTGAAAACTTTTATTACAAATATTAAAACATTAGTAATTTTAAAATTTATTTCAACAAAAAAATTATACTTTTGAATTCTTAACTATATTTCGTGTCAACGAAACTCATGGTTTTTGTCCATCAACATTTACACATATGTGCTATTAGACACTTTCTTTGTGACTCATTCTCGTACCCTAATATTTTGTTGGATATAATACTCAACATGCGTAATTTTTTATATTTAATTATTTTTTCACAAGTACCAAATAATTCTCTTAAACTAGTTGATAATAATATTATTGTAAGAAAGAAATATTTAATTTGGCATAAATAAATAGTAATCAATGCATATACCACAAAACTAAATATTATGCAAACTATGGTGTTCATCAACATTTGTGCAAACAGATACTAAGAAGATTAGAGAATGTAATAAAGGACATAGAAGGTGCAAAAATAGAAGACAATGGATTCTGCATCTCAGTTCATTTCAGGCAGGTTCATGAAAAGGTAAGATTTAATTTCCAATTTCTTATCATTTCTGAGTAAGCAATATTTGTTCTCCTTTTTTTTATTGTTTTTTATATAGTCCTACATATATCTAAAGGTTTTGAATCCAGGATTATAATGTTTTGGAAGAGAAAGTGAAGTCTGTGATTGGAAAAAATCCACTGTTCTGCTTAACTGAGGGTAAAAAGGTATATATACCATATCATATGCATTAATTTTTAATTTCACTAGTTTATGACATTAATAATCAATCATATATGTTCCTAATTCATATTCAATATTTTTTTATTTTATTTGTATAGGTTTTGGAAATAAGGCCATCAATAGAATGGAACAAAGGAAATGCTGTAGAATATTTTCTAGACACATTAGGATTAAGCAGTTCCACCAATTTCCTTCCTGTCTATATTGGCGACGATAAAACTGATGAAGACGCTTTTAAGGTATATACGTTTACCTTAGTTCTTTCCTTCTCCTGCGTCACGCCGCATGTTACCATCACTTAGTTTACTCTGAAGGGATACATATATATATATATAACAAACACACACATATACGATACCGAGTTGATAGTTATCATTTCCCTAAAATCTCTGCAGGTTATACAAAGAAGAGGGCAAGGTTATCCTATTATAGTGTCTTCAATTCCAAGAGAAACAAATGCTTTGTACTCTTTGCGCGACCCGTCAGAAGTACTAACCTTCTTGTCAAGGCTAGCGAAATGGAGGAAGACATCTTAAGATATAGAATATATAATACTTTTCCCGGCCTCAGTTCGTCTTGTGCAGAGACCGGTTATATTATCAGTATGCCTAGTTACTTCCCACAATGGTTTTGGAGAAGTGGGTAGGATACTTGTTAATTAATTTCCTTCAAGTATAAGTTGGTTTGTAAAATATAGAATAACCTTGTATATATATGTTTCCATATTGTAAAAAAGGTTCTAATATAGAATAACTTCTAATATGAAGCAGAATTTTAATATCAATGAAGCCAAGTTTAAAGGTAATAGAAGCAGAAGTTTTAGTTTTACATGATGATGACATTCATAACATTTAGAGTATTAGATGATAAAACTGATAAATAAGAGTTTGCAAAGGTATTCCAAATTGTTGCCAAAAACCACAAGTCCCTCTTAACGCGATGCGAAAAATGGATCAAACACCTGCACAGAGGATATAAGATTAGTAGGGGAAAATATTTCTGGCTTGTATAATTAAATGCAAGAAAACATCATAAATGATCACAGAAAAAGCTTGATAAGACGGTAAGACAAAATCATCAATATCAATGTCATTAACTCATGATAAACGCTAAATCTGTCAATATTCCACAAATTAATTCTAGTTTTCTATGACCTATCTCACAAATTAATTTCATTTTATCTACCATTTGTTAAGAGGGGTGTTAAATAAGCACTATAGTAGGGAAAAAATAAAAGAAAGAAAAGGAAATAAAACAAAGCATTACCGGATAAAATTGGATTATGATCAGGGCTGATAAGGAGAATCATCTTTCGAATCCTTTTCCAAATTTTCAAGCTCATTAACGGCACTACTTGACCCTTCGCCTTCACCTTGATCTGGTGCGTCTTTCTTACCTTCTAATTCATTAACAGCACTACTTGACCCTTCGCCTTCACCTTGATGCAGTGCTTCTTTCTTACCATCTAAGAGAACCAAGCACAGGTAAAGCCACACATTATAAATCATTGGTTATATATTTTTTAGTGATACCATCATAATAAGTTAAAGTGAAACAGTTAGATACCTGAGATCTCAGATATGTTATTTGCATTCTCATGTTCCTCGTGAAGTTCTTTGTCGTAATGTCTCTGCATAAAATTTAAACATTAAAAGCATTTTTATGATTAATTGAACCAGCAAAAATGACAGTAAACGAAACATTTTCAGTTGAAAGGGTGAAATAAGTATTAACCTCATGGTAAGTAAGTGGGTTTGGCAAGAAAGTCCCAGTGCCTCGACTAGATCCAGGAATCCAGAAAGAAACACGTTGGTTTATGTCCTCAATATGCGAGTCAGAAGCAAATGTTGGTGGCATGTCAGGAACTACGAGAGGCACACCGCTGACAGAACCTGAAGGACTCATGTCCCAATAATATTGTGCTTGAAAATCCATTGGCGGTTCAACAGTGGGGGGAAAATACAATGGCTCCTCTAAGTGTCCATTCACACAATATTTTCCATATTTAAGGTTCACCCAATAGCTTACAAAATCACCGTACAACGTATCAAAACATTGGTTCGATAAATAATTTGAAGGTTCAACATGACTGATATTGTCGGATTTGGATGGAAATTGTAACACGGAGGAACCGGGTGCACGCGGTGATTGAAGGGCATGAACATTTAAAGCAACAGATTCAGAAGTGATGCTCTCATGCCTGACGATGTCCGTGCTCACCGTTGACTGACCATAGATATTTTCAGGTTGAGTAGTCTCCGGAGGCAAGGACGAAAGGTTGGTTTCTGAGATTGAGTTTGAAGCTGGTGTGTATTTACAGCTTTCTGCTTGGTTCATTACATCATCATGTTCGATTACTACAGCAGGTGGATCAACACTGTCTTTTCCCACATTTATTGACCTTTTGACGGTTGGAAACGGCGGTTTCAGTTCAGGAATTTGACCTTGTTGCACCTGAAATAGTGCATGAACATTTAAAGCAACAGACTCAGAAGTGGTGCTCCCATGCCTGACGATGTCCGTGCTCACAGTTGACTGACCATGCACATTTTCAGGTAGAGTAGTCTCCGGAAGCAAGGACGAAACATTGGTCTCTGAGGTCGAGTCCGAAGCTGGTGTGTATTTACAACTTTCTTCTGGGTTCATTACATTACCATGTTTGATTACCACAGCAGGTGGATCAACACTGTCTTTTCCCACATTTATTGACCTTTTGACAGTTGGAGATGGTGGTTTCAGTTCCGGAAATTGAACTTTATCTATAGAGTATGACATATTTTGTTGCGGTGGTGGTGACAAAGATGCATGGCTTTTTTTCACTCCCAACAGTGCATCCAAGTATTTGAGACTCTTACGATTTTCGGCAGTACTCAAAAAATGACGCTCTTCCTCTTGCTGCCTCATTGCCTCATTGTTCTTTGACTTTGCACCTGTTACTGCTTCCAGATATCCACTCCTTCTACTTTCAGTCATATTCCAAACACCACCATGTTCTTCCTTATCAACAGAACGACCCGTAAGTGCATAGAGAGTTCTGCTACTTTCCGTAATAGTTGAGCGATCAGGCTCTTCCTTATGCAGTCCAATATTTGAAGCATTTTCAGTTCTTGAACTGGATCCCATGTTATTATCCGACATCGAAGAAGAAAAATGGACCAGTTCACTTTCTGTTTCTGATACAAAAACATTGCAATGCTGATTTTGAGCCTCACTATATATAGGAGCAGATTCCCGACTTGAGCTTTGAGTTTGAGAAACAACACATGCATCAGAGGTTCTAAACATTTGATTATCCCGAGACATGTTAGAGGCTTGAGCCTGCTCATCCTCAGATTCTTGTAATGGTAACTTTCCAACTTTTCTTATATAAAGATTATAAATGCTTACAGGAATCCAATAGCCATTACCATGTCTATTCCATGTGTTTTTGAAAAAGTGATCAAATTCAGCGATTAGATACTCTTCCGTGCACTTCAGCAATCTCATCATCCTCTCGGCACCAAGACCAAGTGCACTCCTTATCCTAAAGAAGCTAGCTGTAGAGTAGATTATAACCAGGCAACCAGATAAATTACGCGGAGATACTTTAACCAAATCAGATATTTAGATAGAAAAAGAAACACAATTAATAGAAAAAATAAGCTACCTTCTTGAGCATATACTAAAATTAACTACATGTTGAAGAGTGCAATAAAACTACTTCAGATATACCATAGATAGAGCACAAGAGAGATCCATCAGCTAGATAATATTTCTTGAAATCATATCTAACTACATGTCTAAAATGGCATCTAAAGTTTGCAATTGTTTAAATCCACAGATATACTATTCAGCATAATCTGAAGTTACATCTAATGGTTAATTTTTTCACAGAAAACGCCATGCTAAAATATTGGAAAAAAATCACGGCTCTTAAGAATATACTGCATAGACAAAACATCATACAACTTCTATATGCAAGCTACTTCAACAGAAACATCTTTAATGAAAATAATTGTTTCAGCCAAAGTTTTAAAGTGAAATACCTTTACTGATGCTACGCCCCAGGTTGTTGTCAAGACGCAAAGGATCGATAATATTGATGTGTTTGGAAACAAATTGTCTCTCTTGATTTTCCAGGCTGCGCGGCATATTGCCATACAAGAACATACAAGCACCAAGAAAGTACTCTGTGAGTAGATAGTCTTGGTTTTCACGACCTTTTCTTGGAGGCTCGGCTATCATGATTTCGATTTCAGAGGAAAAATAAACGATATCAGAATAATGAAGATATCATGTTATTCGCGAGATATGATTAATACAACAAATATTTTCACATACCTGTCATATCAGGAAGTGAGCTTAGGGGCACTGGTCCCCTCAAGCTAATGCAATAGTTATTCCAGTCAAATTTACTATAGAACTCCAAAAATCGAAAAAGTACCTAAGATACGTCAACAATAGGATCAAAATAACATAAATTTTATTTTCGTATTCGTCATAAGCCATGTTAATATATACACCAAAACAATCAAATTTGTCACCTCAAGTGGTCCAGCAAATCCATTGCCATAAAGATTAAATATGTATAAAACTAAAACTTTCAGCGCATAGGTCGAAAACAGTCCACTGTTAGAACCGAGTAGACGGCTCTCATGGTAACACCAGGCTTTTACCAATATAATACTTTGCTTGAATATATGATCATGTGCTATCAAACTATCAACCTAAAACAACAAATATTTTGTTAGAAATCTTGCAAAAAAAGAAAAAATATGCTTGAAATTGAATATCACAAGTTTCCAAAATAATATATTACCTCCTCAAAAAAACAAAGTGCAGATAAACCACTCAATTGATTGAAAGATATGTCAATTACAAAATCTTCAATCAAACACTTTATGATCTTAACCTGACATTAAATAACCATGGTTTTTTGCATTAATTAATATTAGAAATCTAATGAACAATATATTGCATTGGATAATAACTATGAAGAAAGTTGATAAGAATTGCACATACCTCTGCTTGGATAAATTGAACCTCTTTAACCCTAAATTTAGCAGACTCATTGTTTATTTCACTTTCTAATTTTTGCAGAATCGTAGGAATGAAAGTTTCAGGCAAAATTTGATTAATGCCAAAAACAGTAAGATCAATATCACCATCAGGTAAGTAAGTCTTCAAGGGTACTGATCCAAATGGGAAAACCTAGGGAATAATGAAAATAGACAATAAAGATCATTGATATTGACATGTGAAATTGCGTCATGATAACTAATGCTCCGGACACTAGTCGAAGATATAGAAAACTAAATTTTTATATTTAAATAATGTATCATTATATTTCACTTCAACTAATTGCTAAAATCAATTTCATTTCATATGGTTTCCATTAATTAATATAAAATAATTATATATGACTAAAAGCTAAACGAGTAACAAGCTCGACGTTAACCCTTTTTGGATAGTAAAACCAATTTTTTTAAAAATAACATTTATATTTCTAGGGGACACAACATTGTATCACATTTTAAAATCTTTGTAGAAGACTTACAAGTCACAAACTCTGGTGCTAGAAATCTAAAAGTGTCAAATACAAATGTTATTTTTATATAGAAAATAACATTATTTTATATTGATTTTTTTTTTAACCAGTGTCCCAGAAGTATTAATATTTTCTATAAATAAGTGAAGTGATAAACGCTTACAATCAACTCATATTTTTCAAAAATGTTGCTATTAATTCTAGAGGCGAATAACAACTCAACTCAAAGGCCACCCAACACATTTGGTCTCAACAATTTTTTAACAAAAAATATCAGACAAATAATAACTCGATATTGGATCATGATGGGTCTGGGTTGAAGTTTAGGTTACCTGATCTGTTTTATTATACATATACTTCAATTAATTTAAAAATAAAATTGGTGCATAATTCTATTAATTAATTTATTTTTAAATGAGTAATATAATATTTATTTTCAAATGTTAAAAACCAATTTATGAGAATTATATATGATAATGTTGTTTATTTTTAAAATTTTGAGTTAAATGATAAAATTTGTGCATATAAATTTTGTGTTTAGATATGCATACAATGTTGCTTGCTGGTTTTTTTAGTAATGTTACTTCTTTTATACCATCAATTGTATGGTTATTTGTAAAAAAAAAATCAATTGCAAGATTATTTATAAATTAAGAATGTGTTTTTTTAGAGTAAGTGATGATATTGAAGTGATTAATTAGCTACTCCTAAAACAAATTGTTTGAGAAAAACGCTAATTTAATTTATGGGAAGAATAATTCTTAGTTATACTTTATTTACTTGATGAGAAAATAAATTTGTAAATATCATATATTTAGAGAGAAACAATTTGTAAATGGTAATTGCTATGCAGAAATATATATGATGAAACTTTTTACGAAAAACTTTTGCATTTTACCACACTATTGTGTAGAGTCAAAAGAAAAAGAAGGTAAAGTGAGTAATTAAAGATATTTTTCCAAACTATTCAAAGGCTAACCTTATTTAGATGATCTTTGATCTTTCATAAATGTTATTTTATTCAATTACGACCAGTATTTAAGAAAAATTTGACTAAAATCTTGTTGTAGGAAAAACTAAGATAAAATATTATATGCTCAAAATATGAACATCAATGAAAAGAACAAGATTTGAATCCACAAATATATTATGTCATGATATGATATGTAGCATAGACTCCGGACACTTCAATATAGTTGAATATGTAGATTTATGTAATTTGTTGTTTTATGTTATTAATATGAATGTTGTGAATTTGTTCGTAATTCATTTTTTTATTTTTAGTGATTTTGAATTTGTATTGCATCGATGTACTCTATCAATTTGAATGGATCAAAATCGTTTATTTAGTAAAAAAATATATTATGTCATGAATAAATAGCTGGCATCATAATTTATAAATGACAACTTATTCCTTCTAGTCTTTTTATAAATAAAAATAAATAAATTCATCGAATGATTAATGTATGTAGATTATAATATGACCAGATACATTTGACTCAAAAAAACAAACTTTTTTCATAATAAAAATTATATGGAGTAATAAACAACTAACGAGTAAATTGTTGAAGTAAAGTTTTGGCACCTGACAAGGGACATGGTTTGTGATGAGGTCCTTAATGTAAGATACAACATTATTTCGATGTATTTCTGATTTGTGATTGGGCTGAATACATCCAAGCAACTCTATAGTTCTTTCTTCAATTTGCAACCATCTATTTCCGTTAAGCACCTTAGGAACAAATGTTTCTTCACAAGATAATAGAATACCATTTGGAACAAAATTAATCACCATTGTTGATTTTTTATCTCCTGCTCATGGACAAGGAAATGAGAGAATTAATTTTTCATATTTGTCTCAAAATCAAGGAGCTTCATAAGTTAAATAAACATGAAACAATAAAAATGGTACAAGATGAGAATCAAGGAATAGGGTAGATGATTTCAATGAGTATTAAAAAAAAAAAAACATGAAACAATAAAAATTCTATAAAATTATCAAAAGAAAAGGGACATTAAGAAAGAATAGTAAAATTAAATTTTAGCATTCAAATTTGAGATAAGAAAAGAAAAATATGTGTAGAACATACATGAGCAAATGGTGGATCAAGAGGAGAAAGAAGGAGAGAATAGCAGTGGAGAGAGTTGAAATCAGTCAAAATAATTTTTGATTTCACAATGGATTAACTTAACATAGATTGTACGCGAGTGAATTCCTTTATAGCCAGATGGTCTAATGTATTAAATTGTCAGTTTGTGGTGTCAGCATTGTGAAAACAGCCAAAAATCATAATAATCTTACAGAAATCGAAGATGACCATGATAGACATTGGTTAAATATTATGTTTGTAATATAAACAAATATGATATTTTCTTGGAAAATATGACAATTAAAAAGTATTGTTTGAAAATATTAAATTTTTTATTTTAAATGTTAATTTGTATACCTTATATATAAAATGGTAAAGTAATTTAAAAATAGTAAAAAAAGGCATAATAATATTTTGCAGAGATGGAGAATGACTATAATAGACATGTGTATTTTTGAATAGTCTAAATGTTTTATTTTGTTTATTAAATAATTAGGTTTAATGTAAATATTTTTATGTATTATTAAAATATATTAAAGTATTATTTTTTATGTTAATTTTTTAATGTATTATTAAAGTAGTATATTTAATGTTAATTTTTTTTATGTATTATTAAGTATAAAATGACAAAGTAAAACTCTTATAAAAAAATTTACAAAGTAATTTAAAAACAACCAAAACACCATATTTTTAATTCACATAGATTAGGATGACTATCAAACTATAGCCATGTCAATAATACTCACACACATGGGTATTAGAACGAATCCGCTCTGATTTTACGGAGAAAATCTAAGTTGATTGGGTTTGGATTCAAGTTTAGATTTCCTTTTATTTTAAAAGATGAGATTGGGACGGCTAATGCGGATATTAATATCCACCCGGAACCCACCCTATTATATCGGGATTATATTTTACCTCTTTAAAATTTAAAATCCTTTAACAAACACAAATTACATTCTTTTTTTTTTTAAGTTGAGTATTAAACAAGTTGTTTTCCTTTATTTTTTCCTTATTGGAAAAAAATATTTTTGAGTTTCTAACTTGTTTTTTTAATTAAAAAAAACCAAAATACAACTCAAGCTTATGTGGGTGGAGTAAAACGGAGATACCGATCCCCATGCATTGGGATACTCAAACCCCATCGGGTATAGATTTGAAGTTCTACTTTTTCTATGTTGAGAATTAGAACGAGTATGGAGATACCAGAACTTTATTTGAATGACTTTGGAAAAAGAAGAGAGAAAAGCATTGGGAGCATGAAGGGTGGGAAACATATGCATAAGGTAGGTAGATTTGAGCTATCAACAATTTCCAATGCATGTAATTTTTTGATGAGTTTTAGTGGCTTCCACCAACATGTTAACTAAATTTGGACAAGATTAGGGATTGAATTAGGGTTTTCAAGAACTAACAAAGCTTGGAAATAAGGGATATTAGATTAGATAGACATTGATACTTGTGAAAGATATAAATATTTTATTTATACATCTAATGATCTAAGATATTCGATTGTGAATTTTAAGGAATTGTCGTCATGAAAACAACAAAAAAACCATAATAATAAGTTCTTAGAGATTGGGTAACTTTGATAGGCATTGATGCTTATGAATTGTTTAAATATTTTATGGGCTATGCTAAAGGCGCCTTTTAGGGTGGGAGAGTGACATAGGTCTCCCACTGTGGGCTAATTACAGGGACCGTTGGATCAGAAATGTTATGATGTATTGTCACTAGGATATATTTTTTTGTTCTCTCTCTTCCCATCATCTTTCATTTCTCTTCTCTCTCTCTCACCCATTCTTCCTTCTTCACCCTCTTTCTTGCTGCAACAAGAGAGAACTCTAATGGAGCAACACCTCTAAAATATTCAATGATTTTAAGCAAACTTTAAGTGGATATGTGATTGAATATTTCACCTTCTTTAATTAAAAGGGTTAATAGGTATTTACCCCCTGCAAAGTGAGCGTGTTTTGCGTTACCTCCTGCTAAAAATTTCTTGAAGATTGCCCCCTTGCAAAGTTTTTTTTTTTGGTTTCCCCCCTTGAGTGCACTTTTTACATCGGTTATTTTGTTCAACCGATTTAAAAAATTATGTTTTTTAAATCGGTTATTTTGTTCAACCGATTTGAAAAGTTAAAATTTCTTGCATCCAAGAGAGGAAAAGTGGGGAAACAAAAAAAAAAAACTTTGCAAGGGGGCAATCTTCAAGAAATTTTTAGCAGGGGGGTAACGCAAAACACGCCCACTTAGCAGGGGGTAAAGACCTATTAACCCTAATTAAAATTGCAGATTTCACTTTCTTGTTTGTAATTGAATATTAGATCTGCAAACTACCACCAAAAGAATAAGGGTATTGCATATGGAGTTCATCCATATGTTCATTGTTTCCAAACTTTTTTTTCAGTGAGTTAAGATTATTGGATATGGAGTATTGAATAAGGGTATTGGATATGGAAGTAAAATTTTTCATTTCCTCTCATGATGAGATTATTCCAAAATTGTTTCCATAAATATTGTTTTGAATCAATCAAATAATGTCTCACATAAAAATCACAACATAACTGACTACGGTCTGGCAAGTGCACCAGTCTGTCGTCGAGTAATAATTCACACTCTACGAGTAGAATAAGTTCGAATCCACAGGGATCGTGCCGAAGCTTCACTAGCGTTATTTAAGTTTGTGATAGTTTGTATTCGCTTTGGGTTTTGAAAAAAGGTTTTTATAAAATTAAGCGTAATGCTTGCAGAAATATAAATAACAGAATGTATAAATAATAGAATCAAGAAATATAGAGGCTAGGTATGGTGGTTGGACTCCCTCCCTTCTTCATATTTGGCATGACCGGTGTATAACATAGTTACTTATATTATGTTCGGCGGTGAATTATCCTTGTTGTAGTAATACCTTACTATTACACTATTGACTACGATCTGGAAAGTGTACCAGTCTGTCGTCTAGTAATAATCCGCACCCTAGTTAGGATGGGTTCGTATCCACAGGGACAACGCCTATGTTACTAAGCTTTATTCTAGGAATGGGTGAGATTGCCTCCGCTTTGATTTTAAGGTTGATTGATTTTAGAAATTAATTAAGAAAGAAAGTTTGTTTCAGATGAGAAAAGGTAGGTTAAGTGTGTTGAATCCCTCCCTAAGTCCTGCTGGGTAGTTGGAGCTACATCGTTGCCTATTCATTCTTACTTACTGGTGAACTAATATAATTAGTAATAACCGCGTACGATAATTACCCTAATTACGAGTATAGAGAACCTTAATTATTAGACAGGGAACCCGTGTTAGCCACGTTGTCACGTCCCTAACCTAGTGATTAGATCCTAAATATGTAGTCAATTAAGCATGGTTTCATTAGTTCCTTTCCCCTTAATTTATTAAGCTATTATCTATTGATCGGGATTGGGTACCGGCTTTGAGGCACAATACTAGATCACTAACCCTATAAGCTAGTTGCCAGCCAGTGGTAAACCCTGGCTTTGAGGCACAATACTAGATATCACCAACCCTATAAGCGTTCCCTAATTGTGTACATCAATTAGATTACGTAATTAAAACATAGACAATAGAATAAATAAAACTGAATAGACAATTATATAAACTTAGTACCAAATTACATGATTCCAGCATTCCTAAGGGAGTTCATCTCCCCACCTAACCCGGAAGGGGTTTAGCTACTAAAATGCATAATTAAATCACAAGAATAGAAAAATGCATAAAAGAAAACCTAACCTTAGAGCTCTGACTCCTTTTCCTCAAGAGAATAGTAGTTCTCTCCGTTCTGAATGAATAAAATGAGGAAAGGGAGCTCTATTTATAGTTTTCGTATTGGGCTGAAATTTGCCATCGTGCTGCGATATACCCATCGTACTGCGATAGAAAGATTCAGTTCAAAATTATAACTGATCCTGTGCGTTTGATCACCTTGGTCGCCAAGTAACCTCATCGTACTGCTTTGTAGCACATCGCAGTGCGATGAACAGATTTTTCCCAGATTTTTTCTGTTGTTTTCTTGGTCAGCAAGTAGCTTTCATCGTGGTACGATGGGATTCATCGTGCTGCGATGAAAAACACAATTTCTTCACAATTTTGGCTCTTTTTAGTTTTTTCTTGATTTTCTTGACTTCTTGTGCAAGTAACTTGATTTCTTTAGGAATTTGCCTTGTAATTGGTCTAAAGTGCTGTAATTTACTAATAAAATTATACTAAAAATGCTGTATGAATTCCTGTCATCACAACCCCAAACTTGAATCGTTGCTTGTCCTCAAGTAACATGCTGTCAAGCAAAATTGTTAGCAAATAGGTGAACAAAAATATGACAGGAATTTTCACAACCTTATATTTATCAGCAATGGTACCGCTGATTTGTGTTACCTCCGCGATCATGCTCAGTTAGTACTTCGGCTCAAGAGACGTCAATAGTAGTAAGTCGGACAAATGCCCGCAAGAGTCCATGTCCAACTTTTCTCTCTCTCACATTTGTATTTTTCGCTCATTAATCGAAAGGGTTATCTCTCAATCATCGTGCAACCTGCCATTTTACCATAGGCTTGCAAGAACTCTAAGCAACCAGTCAAAATTCAATATTCAAGTATTTTTGGAGGTCTTTTTAGGGTTATAACGTGGCTTAGGTCAAGGTAGGACATTTTTGGGAATAGTAGGCTAAACATTGGAGTTAAGTCTTACTTTGATGTTCCTTTTTGTGTGCGCAACCTTATTCCTTAGGGTGCCTTTTTGTGTTGATGTCGGAGATTAAGAATCGGATGTGTCTTTGTGTGGTTCTTTTCTATCACTGTGTTTGCCCTTTGGCTCTTTCTTTTGCCCTTTGGCTCTTTCTTTTTCATTCATCATTTTTTGAAGAGACTATTTTTTTTTAGGGAATTTTTGATGTTTTCCTGTCTCTTTTTCTTTTATTTTTTTCTTTTTGTAGTGATAGTTCTCCGTGTACTCACCCCAAACTTAGATGTTGCTAGTTCCATGAGCAACCCCAAACTTGTTTTGTTGCCAAGACTTCGAGAACTATTACCTTAACTCCAAAGAGGGTAATTTCATTGTTTTTCTGGTCTATAGGCTTGTATTGTGGTTTGTCACCGAAACAAAAGGGATAATATTTTTTACGGCTCAAATTTGGCTAGCAAATGATATAATAATATAAGGGTGACTTGAAAAAAGCTCTGGGTTATAACAAACAATTGCCTCAATGCATATAATATCAAACTAACCAGTCAGCAGAGAATTAGAGCAAGTTCTAGAAAATAAACAAGTGCACGGTACTCTCATAGTAATTCGAAAGAAAGTGGTAATACCGTTTGGAAATATTTGGCTCAAATCCTCACATGGCTTAGGTATCTGAAGTTGAACACTTGTCTCACAGACACCAGCTTCATCACTCGTCTCTTTGTCTCCCGAACTTCCGTCTTTACCGAGCACTCACCTTTGGTGTTCTTTTTATAAAGGCGTGAAATTCAAATCATATTTTGCTACTCATCCGCCGCAGCCTGCCTATAACATTGAATCATGCACATGATAATAAACAAGAACAATTATTGAATTTTGTTTTTGGAAATTAGTTGAGGTTGTCAGCAAATGACACAGTGAGAATTCATTTATTGAAATATAAAGTAATAAAAATATAATTGTCATAGGATAGTGGAAGAAGTGGAAGAGTTCTGTTCCAGGTTGCTGGTAGAGTTTGTATTGTATGGACTGCATCATTGTCCTGATACTGAGTTGCTTCACCGACTTTATCTGTGACTTCTTCTTCCTGCGGCTCCCGCCTATTCCTTGACCTGAAATTAAGAAAAGTGAAAGTAAGTATGCTTATTTTTGTAAATTTTATGATGGGTTGCCTCCCATTAAGCGCTTGTTTAACGTCCTGAGCCTGACGCATGATGCCTTAAGCATCCTTAAGGTATAGGGTTTCCCCTGGTTCTGGTATCTCCTCTCCTTCGTATATTTTCAATCTATGTCCATTTACTTGGAAAGTTGTTGCTGTCCTCTTGTCATAAATTTCAACAGCTCCGTATGGAGATACTCGAACTACCTCGTATGGTCCTGTCCACTTGGATTTTAGTTTTCCTGCTGTGAACTTGAATCTGGACTGAAATACCAGGACCTTTTGCCCTGGTTTGAATTCTCTGTGGCGAAGCTTTTTGTCATGAAATCGCTTTGTTTTTTCTTTGTAAATTTCTGCGTTTTCATAAGCTTGGAGGCGGATTTCCTCCAACTCAAGCAATTTCATCTTCCGCGCATGTCCTGCAAGGTCTTTATCGAAGTTCAACTCTCTTGTAGCCCATAGTGCCTTGTGCTACAACTCAACCGGAAGGTGGCATGCTTTCCCATAAACCAGGTGGTAAGGTGTCAGTCCCAAGTGTGTTGTAAAAGCTGTTCTATATGCCCAAAGAGCATCATCCAACTTCCTAGCCCAATCTTTCCTGGAAGTCATCACTGTCTTCTCCAAGATACTCTTGAGTTGGCGATTGGGTACCTCTACATGTTCACAAGTCTGGGGATAACAGTCTTGGCGTTCCAAACCTGCAAAAAATATTTCTTTGCAAAAACTGGATAACAGTCTTGGCATCGTTAGAATGATATGCTAATGCTTCGACCCATTTAGACACATAATCAACGCACACTAAGATATACATTTTATTATCAGATTTAGGGAATGGTCCCATGAAATCGATGCCCCAACAGTCAAAGGGTTCTATTTCTAGAATTCCTTTCTGTGGCATTTCATTTCTCTTTGAGATGTTACCTGTTCTTTGACACCTATCGCAGTGTTTTAAAAACCTTTCACAGTCATTAAATAAAGTAGGCCACCAGAATCCACATTGCAATATTTTAGCTTTTGTACGATCTGCATCATGGTCTCCTCCGTATCCTGAACTGTGACAATGCCACATGACTCGGTGTGCCTCGTCTTGAGCCACACAACGCCGCAAAACTCCGTCTACTCCTTCTTTGTACAAGTAGGGATCATCCCACCAATAGGATTTTGCTTCGTGGTATAATTTTTTCTTTTGCTGCCACGTATATCCTTTTGGTATTATTTTCCCTGCCTTGAAATTTGCTATGTCAGCAAACCATGGTCTTTCTGAAATTGCGAACGATTTCTCATCCGGGAATTCTTCCTTGATGCTTTTCTCTTTTGAAGTTATCTCTGAGTTCTCGAGTCTCGACAAATGGTCGGCCACGACATTTTCGACCCCTTTTTTATCTCGAATCTCCAAGTCGAATTCATGCAACAACAAAATCCAACGCGAAAGTCGAGGCTTTGATTCCTCTTTGGTCAGTAAATATTTTAAAGCAACATGATCAGTGTAAACTACTACCTTAGAACCGACTAGATATGATCTAAACTTTTCTAAAGCAAAGACTACTGCTAATAATTCCTTTTCTGTGGTTGCATAATTCAACTGTTGCTCTGTCATCACTTTACTAGCATAGTATATGGCATGAAAGAATTTGTCATGCCTCTGTTCTAGGACTGCTCCTACTGCATAATCACTTGCGTCGCACATAAGTTCGAAGTGCAGGTTCCAATCTGGAGCTACTATGATTGGTGCTGTTACGAGTTTCTCTTTTAATGTGTTAAAAGAGTGAAGACATTCCTCAGTAAATGTGAAGGTGTTGTCTTTTAATAGGAGAATGCATAATGGTTTTGATATTTTTGAAAAGTCTTTTATGAATCTCTTATAAAAGCCTACATGTCCAAGGAAACTTCTGACACCCTTTACATTTACTGGTGGTGGGAGTTTGGAAATAACTTCGATTTTTGCTTGGTCAACCTCTATGCCATTTTTTGAAATTTTATGACCCAGGACTATCCCTTCGGTCACCATGAAATTGCATTTCTCCCAATTCAAAACTAAATTGGTCTCCACGCATCTTTTAAGTGCGGCATCCTGGTTGTCCAGGCAATCGTCGAAACTTTTTCCAAACACTGAAAAATCATCCATGAAAACTTCCATGGACTTCTCTATCATATCCGAGAAGATAGCAAACATGCATCTTTGAAAGGTTGCAGGAGCATTACATAAACCAAACAGCATTCTCCTACATGCGTAAACTCCATAAGGGCAAGTGAATGTCGATTTCTCCTGGTTTGCTAGGTCTACCGCTATCTGGTTGTACCCTGAGTATCCATCGAGAAAACAATAGTAAGCTTGTCCTGCTAGTCTTTCTAACATCTGGTCCATGAAGGGTAGTGGAAAGTGATCTTTCCTAGTAGCTTGGTTTAGTCTCCGGTAGTCAATACACATTCTCCATCCCGTTACATTCCGAGTAGGAATTAACTCATTCTTCTCATTTTTCATGACGGTGATGCCTCCTTTCTTTGGTACCATATGTGCTGGGCTTACCCATGGACTGTCAGAAATGGGGTAAATCATTCCTGCTGCTAGAAGCTTTTGAAGTTCCTTTTTCACTACCTCACTCATGGCTAGATTTAGCCTTCTCTGCGGTTGTACCACATGCTTGTACTCTTCTTCCATTTTGATCTTGTGCATGCAGTAGGCTGGACTGATTCCTTTTAGGCCGTCAATACTCCATCCTATCGCTTCCTTGTTTCTTTTGAGTACTGCAATGAGTTTTTCCTCGTTTTCTGGGGTTAAGGCATTGCTTATGATTGCTGGTTTGGTTTTTCCTTCCCCCAGGAAAACATACTTTAGGTGCCCTGGTAGTTCCCTTAGCTCCAAGGGTTTTGGTTTGTCTTCTATACTCATCCCTAAGGGTTCGTACTTCTGGTTGAATCTTAACTGCTTGTGCATTCCGAGCCATCGGACGTTCAGATTAGTTTCTTCATCTATGTCTTTCCTTTCTTCGTCCATAGATTGGATGATTGCTCGCTCAACTCCAGGTGCTGCTTTTGCTAACTCTTCTTCTACCAATGAGTCTACCACATCCACTTGATAGCATTCCAGTTTTTCTTTCCTTTGATTCATCATTTCTTTGACATTGAATGTCACCTCATTTCCGTCAACTCTGAAAGTGACATTACCTGTATCCATGTCTGTGATTGCTTTACCGGTTGTGAGGAAAGGTCTCCCTAGCAGAATGGGTGCATCAGGATCAGCTTCGATGTCCATGACAAAGAAATCGGCTGGAAAGAGTTTATCATCAACTGTTACTAATACGTCTTCCAAGATTCCATATGGATGAACTTTTGTCCGATCCGCTAGGATAAGTGTCATTCTGGTAGGTTTCACTTCTCCACAATTGAGCTTCTTTAGTATGGATAGAGGCATAAGGTTAACACTGGCTCCTAAGTCTAGAAGTGTTCGGCCAATTTCTACCCCACCAATTGCGCAAGGAATAGTAAAGCTTCCCGGATATTTGCATTTATTGGGTAGATTCTTTTGGAAAATTGCACTACACTCCTCGGTGAGCATGATTGCTTCTTCGTCTTTCAACTTGATTTTATCAGCTACAAGGTTCTTTACATACTTCTGAAAAAGAGGAGATATTTGAATCATATCATTGAATGGTACATGGATCTCCATTTGTTTCACTAGTTGACCCATTTTTTTGAGTTGTTCCATCTGCTTCTCTTTTTTGTTGTCTTTGTTTGGGTAATGGTATTTAATTCTCTTGATTTTTAGGTTTAGGGGGTGGTCTATCACTTCTGAACGCTGTTTTAGGGTTTTCTGGACTGGGTTGGTTCATGGTTGGCACATATGTTGTGTCTTCTTCCACTTCCGTCTCCTTTTCCAGATCCACCACATCTTGGATGGTAGGTTCTGTATCAGGAGGTTGGGTATCGGGCATTTGAGAGTCAGGCATTTGAGATTCGGGTGTTTCCTGGCTTGCCGTCTTCCTACCTCTACGGGTTGGTTCTACTGGCTCCAGCTGCATGCTTCGTAGTGTTATTGCTTGCAGTTCCCCAATGTCTTCTACCTTTTTAGCCCAAGCTTGAACCTGTATTCCCAGCTTTTCATTGGATTGTTTAATCTGATCTCCAAAGCTCTACATGAATTCTTTGAGTGATTTGTTCTCCTCCTGCAGTTTTTCTACTTCTGTCTGTGAAGCTTCCAGTTGTCCTATGAGGACTTCTTCGTTGTCTTTGTCTTCTTCTTTGTTGTATTCATTTCGGCACATCGTCTCAATCAGCTGCTCTACTTCTGTTGGAGTTTTGTTTTTGATTGATCCTCCCGCTGATGCGTCGAGAAGCATTCTCTGCTTAGTTTTCATATTGTTGACAAAGATGTGCATTAATTCTGCTGCACAGATCATATGATTTGGGCATCTTCTCTTGTAGAGCTTGAATCTCTCCAAACTCTGGTGGAGTGATTCCTTCTTTTCTTGCTGGAATTCAGTGATTGCCCTTCTACGTTCCTTGTGTTGTTCTTCATTGAAGAAACGGTCCAGGAATTTGTCTTCGAGATCTTTCCATGTTTCAATTGTCCCACTCGGCAGACAGACTAGCCAATCTTTTGCGGTTTTTCCAAGTGAAAATTTGAACAGATGTAATCTGACTTGATCTTTAGTGACACCATCTGGAACTGATTGGGACTCGCACACCTCATAGAACTCCTGGAGATGTTCCAAAGGATCTTCATCTCTCCTTCCATTGAATGCGTTTTCCTTCAGCTCCCTTCGTACACTGGATTTGGGATTGATCTCTATTGGATTTGCTGGAACAAACCCTTGAATAATCCCCCCACGGTCCGTTGGCCGAAAATACTCGTACATTTTCCCTTCATTGTCCATGTCTATTGCAAAATAAAGAATACCTCAGTAGCACTGTATGGTTTAAGAAAGGTTGTGTGTTTAATTATTGTTCTTATAGTTGCTAGCTTCAGAGGTTTCCAGGTAAGGGAGGTGGATCACAAGGATCGCTTAAATACCAAGCTTTTGCCTTAGCCAGAACCTTTGTAAGGTGCAACAGTAAAAACAATTCACACTATTTAAAAATTTAAAAACAGAAAAAATTCCTAAAACTAACCTAATAACTTCGTCTACACCGTCCCCGACAACGGCGCCAAAAACTTGACTACGGTCTGGTAAGTGTACCAGTCTGTCGTCTAGTAATAATCTGCACCCTAGTTAGGATGGGTTCGTATCCACAGGGACAGCGCCTAGGTTACTAAGCTTCATTCTAGGAATGGGTGAGATTGCATCCGCTTTGATTTTAAGGTTGATTGATTTTAGAAATTAATTAAGAAAGAAAGTTTGTTTCAGATGAGAAAAGGTAGGTTAAGTGTGTTGAATCCCTCCATAAGTCCTGCTGGGTAGTTGGAGCTATATCGTTGCCTATTCATTCTTACTTACTGGTGAACTAATATAATTAGTAATAATCGCGTACGATAATTACCCTAATTACGAGTATAGAGAACCTTAATTATTAGACAGGGAACCCGTGTTAGCCACGTTGTCACGTCCCTAACCTAGTGATTTGATCCTAAATATGTAGTCAATTAAGCATGGTTTCATTAGTTCCTTTACCCTTAATTTATTAAGCTATTATCTATTGACCGGGATTGGCTGCCGGCTTTGAGGCACAATACTAGATCACTAACCCTATAAGCTAGTTGCCAGCCAGTGGTAAACCCTGGCTTTGAGGCACAATACTAGATATCACCAACCCTATAAGTGTTCCCTAATTGTGTACATCAATTAGATTACGTAATTAAAACATAGACAATAGAATAAATAAAACTGAATAGACAATTATATAAACTTAGTACCAAATTACATGATTCCAGCATTCCTAAGGGAGTTCATCTCCCCACCTAACCCGGAAGGGGTTTAGCTACTAAAATGCATAATTAAATTACAAGAATAGAAAAATGCATAAAAGAAAACCTAACCTTAGAGCTCTGACTCCTTTTCCTCAAGAGAATAGTAGTTCTCTCCGTTCTGAATGAATAAAATGAGGAAAGGGAGCTCTATTTATAGTTTTCGCAATGGGCTGAAATTTGCCATTGTGCTGCGATATACCCATCGTACTGCGATAGAAAGATTCAGTTCAAAATTATAACTGATCCTGTGCGTTTGATCACCTTGGTCGCCAAGTAACCTCATCGTACTGCTTTGTAGCACATTGCAGTGCGATGAACAGATTTTTCCCAGATTTTTTCTGTTGTTTTCCTGGTCAGCAAGTAGCTTTCATCATGGTACGATGGGATTCATCGTGCTGCGATGAACAACACAATTTCTTCACAATTTTGGCTCTTTTTAGCTTTTACTTGATTTTCTTGACTTCTTGTGCAAGTAATTTGATTTCTTTAGGAATTTGCCTTGTAATTGGTCTAAAGTGCTGTAATATACTAATAAAATTATACTAAAAATGCAGTATGAATTCCTGTCATCAACTATGTTTATTAAAGTTTCCCTATGTTTATTAGACTCAATCACAGACTCCAAATATTCATAGGGGAGTTCATCTTCTCCACCACAACCTAAGGCATAAATATAAAGACTACATATTTAAATTACAAGAAATTATAACCTAAATACAAAAGTCTAAAGAAATCATACTTTGCTGAGTTAGTTTTCCCGTAAGGGGAGAAAACTATGCGCAATAGAGCTCCTCTGAACCTCTCCTTATAGTAGGGAGTGTTCTACTATTTCTGAATGATTTTAACAATGAAAAGGAGGCTCTATTTATAGTTTTCGTAATGGACCTCAACAAGGCATCGCAGTATGATGAAGCCATCGTGGTGCGATGTGAAGATTTAGTTCAGTTTTATAACTAATCTTGTGCATTTCATCAGCATGGGCGCCAAGTTACTCCATCGTGCTGCGTTGTGATGCATCGTACTGCGATGGAAGATTTTTTCAAGATTTATTTCTTCTGATTTCTTGGCGAGCAAGCATGCTTTCATCGTGGCACGATGGCACACATCGTGCTGCGATGGAATGCTGATTTTCTTCACTTTTTGGGCTTTTTCTCTTCTTTTTGCATCTTGGACTCTGTCTTGATGTTTTTTCTTACTTTTGTAGGTTTTCCTTCGTATTTGGGCCTGTCTTGGTCATTTTACTACTAATAATACTACTAAAAATACCGTAGAAATTCCTGTCATCACAACCCCAAACTTAAACTGTTGCTTGTCCTCAAGTAACATGTTGTCAGACAAGATCGTTAGAAAAACAAGAGATCAATAAAGATGATAGGAATTTCACAACCTTTTTGTATTTCAGCAATGGTACCGCTGTTTTCTTACCGCCGCGATCATGCTCAGTCCTGCTAGGCTCGGGAGACGACAATAGTAGCATCAATTATTTCTCCCCCTTTTTACCATAATTTGTCAAAGGTTTAAAAGGAAAGTACTTCATTGATTAAAAAAGAGAGAACAACTTACAAAAGTGGACACTTAGTGCCGGATGTCAAAGCCTCCAATGTCTAGGACATTTGGTAGGCCACAAAACTTACAAGAAGATGAACAGAACTAAAAGGAAAAATACAAAAGCACTTATTTTCCTATATTACCCAATTGCTGTTTTTCAAACTTCTTCTTCTTCTTGCTCAACCTCAGCTTGAGCATCTCCAACTTCATCTTCACCTTCACCCTCCTCCATGATGGACTTGATCAGATTGTCCACATGAGTCTTCCTTGTTGTGCTGGTCTTGATGGTTTCTTCCAAGGTCTTTGAGATTTGTCTTAGTTCAGCTAGGACTGTTAGACTACTTGGCTATCACTTAGAAGGAGGGGTTGAATAAGTGATCCTTGAAACAATGTAGGTTTTTAAAAAATTGTTTCGTTTCAATCGTGCGCGCGGAAGTACCACCGGATCGGTAGTCTATGCACCGATTGATTAAAGGAAATGTAGTATAGCCTTGGAACGATTTATGAAAAGGTTTGGAAATGATCGAGTTCAAAATTAATTGAATATAAACGTTTGAATTAAATCAGCCCCAAGCAAGTTACAAATATCAAATTTAATCCAATCACAATTAAGCAATAGCAATTGAATTTTTGGTGTACCAATACGAACACATAAAATTCAATTGATTCAAAATTAACGAAATTATGAAAAGTAAAAGATTGAGAGAGAGAGACACAAATAGTTTGATTAGGGAGTTCACCGACTTTCGTGTCGTCCTCGCGGTCGGCCGGGTACGTCTCCCCCCAAATAACCAAACGGGTTATTTGAGAGTATATTGATCAAAAAAGATGAACACAAGTGCACAATTTACAATTGAATCTTATAACCCTATAACGAATCAAAAGTAAACTATGCGAATAAACCTCAACACACAACGAAGCTTCGCCCTCTGATTCCAACGATCCGACCCGTGCCAATCCGCACTCGATCGTCCAGCTGAGTCATTCGCTTCCTGTTGTTGAACCTTCAAGATTCGCACAATCTTGAACCCTTGAGAGAAACCAAAACCTTCGTCACAATTCAACCCGACTACGATTCTGATTCACCGCGAACCGTATCGAACGTTATCAAACAAATATGCAGTCTCTATTGAATTGATCCCATACTCAAACTTCAATTTGATTGCAAACTTGATGAAGATGATGAACTTGTGATGAATGAGACCTTTGATCCAAATTTTCACTCAATTTGAATCCCAAAGCGTTTTCTGAACTTTCTCACTGGTTTCCTCTGTTTTACAATGACACACCACATTGCTATTTAAAGAGAGAATAGAATTGAGCAAGTTTGGGCAAAAATTCACAGACATGTATCGATACAACTGATGGTTTGTATCGATACAAACCCTTTGACCAGCGTTCAAAATGAAAGTTTTGACCTATGTATCGATACAAACACGGGTGTGTATCGATACATATATCAATTTCTTGAAATCTTGACTGATATGTATCAAATCATGCAAGCATGATTCGATACATCATGCACTATCTGGTTTTCTGAGAGATACAAGTGTGTATCGATACATGCAAGCATGATTCGATACACAAGTGACTCTCTGCCTCTGAGAGACCACTTTTGTATCGATACAAGTGATATATGTATCGATACAAAATGCACAAAATCAGTCTGAAGTAATTTCAGGACATTTGTATCGATACTATTGTTTATGTATCGATACATAATACCTAAAAACAATTTTTCAAAATTTTAAAAATAGTTTTTCGCTGTCAAGTCATTTGTAATGTTGCCAAAATATGTTTTACTCTATTTTCATGTGTTTTGACAATTATTAAAACATGAGTATGAACTGGTGCACTTACATTCTCCCCCTTTTTGATAATTGTCAAAACTATGCATAAGCTAACTAAGCCTATACCTAATATGCAATAAAATAGCAATATGTATACAGACGCAATTAACACCAAGGCTAACAATAAGCAACGCTCCCCCTGAGTTGATGCCATAATGCGTTTGACATTGTTGGTAATATTCAAGACTTCTTTAGCTATTCATCCTTAGCTTGTGCATCCAAATCTCTCCCCCTTTGACAATATCAAAAAGAAGAAGAGAGCCCATTAGAAGTATCAAGTTCAAACAATTTTAACCAAAGTCATATCGTGCACTTACATTTGTCGAAATGCACTATATGATGAAATTTCCTAATCAAAATAATTACATACAAAGATATGCCAAAACATATCAATGACGAATACCAAATATCATGACAAATATGGAATGTAGAATAACAAACCAAAACCAACGCATGAATACCGTAACATATCGACATTTTAATCAAGTAACATATCCAAATATGGGACGAAATAAACAAAGCAATGCAACAAATGCATAATTTCATGTTGCCATATCATATAACGATGTTCATGAAGAAATGAAATACACGGATAATATTGATGCAACATGTTAGGCTATAGACACATCAATTACACATTGCCATTTGATACATATGGACTTTAAGAATTATTACTTATCTTAAAGCAAGAATTTTTGGAAATGAGCAAACATGTGAATGTATTGAAAAGCACGAATATGTTATGTTGATAATTGAAAAGAATTCACATAGGCATACGTGTTTAAGTTTTAAGAAGAGAAGATAGAGATGATACTTGTTAACCTTGTACCGTAGGGTGTTGATGCACTTCCCATTGTATAAAACTCCAAGTTGCCAAGAAGTATGATATGTATACAAAGTGCATGCTTGAAGTACGTTATTCTAGGTTAGAGATATCTAGGATCCCTAATTCTCCGCGAATATAGATAAAGGGTTCCGTTGCAAGTGGCTTTGTAAAGATGTCCGCAAGTTGGTTTTTCGAGTCCACATGCTCAAAAATAACATCCCCTTTTTCTACATGATCGCGAAGAAAGTGATGCCTAATCTCTATATGCTTAGTCCTTGAATGCAACACAGGGTTCTTCGTGAGGTTTATAGCACTAGTGTTGTCACACAAGATTGGAACACGTTGTAGTTTTAAATCGTAGTCGAGAAGTTGTTGTTTTAACCAAAGTATTTGGGAACAACAACTTCCGGCTGCAACGTATTCCGCCTCGGCGGTTGACAAAGCAACCGATACTTGTTTCTTGCTATGCCAACTTACCAAGCTATTACAAAATAGGTGACATGTTCCACTAGTACTTTTCCTATCCAACTTGCAACCGGGAAAGTAGGAATCGGAATAACCTACCAAAGAACAATCATTCCCCTTAGAGTACCATAAGCCAAAATTTGATGTTCCTTTCAAGTATTTTAAAATCCTTTTTACGGCTTTTAGGTGTGATTCTTTGGGCCATGATTGATATCGTGCACACATGCAAACACTAAACATAATATCCGGCCTAGATGCCGTTAAGTAGAGTAAGGATCCGATTATACCTCTATATTTTGTAATTTCCACATCTTTACCTTCTTCATCTTTGCTTAACGCACATGTTGATGCCATGGGAGTTTCCATAATTTTTGAATCCGTCATCCCAAACTTCTTGAGCAACTCAAGGCAATATTTAGTTTGATATATGAAGGTTCCTTCTTCTAGTTGCTTGATTTGTAGTCCCAAGAAGTAGGTTAGTTCACCCATCATACTCATCTCAAATTCACCTTGCATAAGACTAGAAAAGCTCTTGACAAGAGATGGGTTAGTGGACCCAAAAATAATATCATCAACATAAATTTGAACCAATAAGACGTCCTTTCCCTTACGTTTAATGAAGAGTGTAGTGTCAACCTTTCCCCTTGAATATCCATTTTTAATTAAGAACTTGCTAAGTCTATCATACCAAGCTCTAGGAGCTTGCTTTAGTCCATATAGAGCTCTTTTTAATTTGAAAACATAGTCCGGATGTTCGTAATTCTCAAAACCGGGTGGTTGTTTGACATACACCTCTTCATTTATGTATCCATTTAGGAAAGCACTCTTAACGTCCATTTGGTATAACTTGAAGTTCATATTGCATGCATAAGCTAATAAAAGTCTAATGGCCTCAAGGCGAGCTACCGGAGCATAGGTCTCCTCATAATCGATGCCCTCCTCTTGGTTGTAGCCTTGAGCTACCAACCGTGCCTTGTTCCTAACAATAACACCGTTTTCATCGAGTTTATTTCTAAAAACCCAACGTGTCCCAATCACTTGATGACTTGGAGGAGGTGGTACTAAATCCCACACATCATTTCTTTTAAATTGATTTAGTTCTTCTTGCATTGCAAGAATCCAATGTTCATCAAGTAATGCGGTTTTTGAGTTTTTAGGTTCAACTTGTGAAACAAATGCATAGTGAGAGCAAAAGTTACTTATTTGAAATCGAGTAGCCACTCCCTTTGAGATATCACCTAAGAATTTGTCAATGGGATGGTCTTTTAGAGTACGCCATTCCTTTGCAAGACCGGCTCCTCTTTGCTTATGATGATTCTTTGATGAAGAAGATCCTCCATCATCTTTGTCTTCATTGGATGGTGACGGCTTATCGTTCTTTTCTTTTGGAACTTCCGTTGAGGGTTGATCACTTCCAACAACTTTTTGATCCTTTAAAATGTCAGTTGTGTCGACACCTGCACCAATAGCATCACCTTTCCCGTTTTCTTCCGAAAAAGTCTCATCAAAGTTTACATGAACCGATTCTTCAACAATTTGTAACCTTTTATTGTATACTCTATATGCCTTGCTAGATAATGAATAACCTAAGAAAATGCCCTCATCCGCTTTTGGATCAAATTTGCCAAGATTTTCCTTTCCATTATTTAAAATAAAGCATTTGCATCCAAAAGAGCGCAAGTGACTAAGATTAGGTTTTCTTCCTTTAAGTATTTCATAGGGAGTTTTGTCCAAAATAGGTCGAATGATCACCCTATTTAGGACATAACTTGCGGTGCTTATCGCATCGACCCAAAAATACTTAGGAAGACCACTTAACATAGTCCTAGCTAACTCTTCTAGAGTACGATTTTTCCTTTCCACTACTCCATTTTGTTGTGGTGTACGTGGAGCCGAAAAATTGTGTTCAATGCCATGTTTAGAGCAAAACTTTTCAAACTTATGGTTTTCAAATTCGCCTCCATGATCACTCCTTATAGAAATGATCTTAAGGTCTAGCTTATTTTGAATCATCTTAGCAAATTGTTTAAAAGCGGACAAGGTATCACTTTTACTAGATAAGAATAAAGTCCAACAAAATCTTGAGTAATCGTCTACAATCACAAGTCCATAGTAATTACCACCAATGCTTTTTGTTCTTGATGGTCCAAAAAGATCCATATGGATTAACTCTAAAGGCTTAGTAGTTGAAATGAACTTTTTAGTTTTGAAAGAAGCCTTAGTTTGTTTACCCATTTGGCATGCGTTACATAAGTGATCTTTTGAAAAGCGTATTTTAGGTAGACCGATTACAAGATCTTTAGAAGCTATCTTATTTAGTAAATCGAAATTAAGATGTGCCATTCTTCTATGCCACAACCAAGATTCATCATTCTTGGTTATGAGACACTTAGCACCACTTAGGCAATTATCATCTAGGTCTAACATGTATACATTTCCATGCCTAATAGCCTTAAGAATCACATTCTTGTCTTTGTTACTTTTGATTGTGCAAAAGGTAGGTTTGAAATTGATTATGAACCCTTTATCACAAAGCTTAGCAACACTCAACAAGTTGTGCTTAAGGTTATCCACAAGTACAACATTGGATATGGTTATAGTAGAAGGATTACCGATAGTACCTACACCAAGAATAGTGCCTTTATTGTTGTCTCCATAGGTGACATAGCCTTTCTTCTTTGCTTTGAACTCAATAAAAAACGAGGCATCACCCGTCATGTGCCTTGAACATCCACTATCTAGAAACCATCTCCTTTCTAGACTATCAAGGCACTTTTCCTACAACATTTAAACATAAGAGAGAGGTACCCAATTTTCATTGGGTCCTAATTGGTGAGGCAAATAAGTTTTGTTGAGTTTTGGCATCCATTGCAATACGCCCTTAGGTACCAATTTCCTAGCTTTACATTTTGCAATGGTATGGCCTTCACAACAACAATAGTGACAAGTGATATGTGAGTCACTCTTCTTTTGATCCATTTTGAAGTGTCTAGAACTTTTGTTTTTGACTTTCAAAGTGTTTTGAAAATGTTTTGGATCAACTTGATGAGAGACTCTAGGTTTTGATGAATCTTCCACTTTGTCCTTGAGAGTCTTAATATTTTTTGACAAAGTGATGCAATTATCACAACCAACTATATTACTATTATCATGACTTGCACTTGACCTTTCTAATAATGATACCTTGAAAGCTTTCAACTCTTCTTCCGTTTTGGAAACTTTCTTTTCAAGAGTTTTGTTAACTTTTATAATTTCTTTTAATCGTTTGAAAGCTTTCCTAGTTTCACTACATAGGTCCTCAAATGCACTTTGCAAATCATGATATTCTAACGAAGTACATGAGCTAGAGGGATTTTGGTTTACCTTTTTGGGAGCTTTATCCTTCTTTTTGTGATGATGAGTTGTGAAGCATACATTAGCCACTTCGCCTTCATCACTTGAACTAGAGCTTGATGATGAATGAGATGAAGAGCTACTACTCTCCCATGCAACATAAGCTTTCTTTCCTTTGCTCCTCCTTTTGTTTGAAGATGACTCCTTCTCTTTTCTCTTGAGATTAGGACAATCCGGCTTGTAGTGACCAACTTGGCCGCACTCATAGCATATCCCTTTCTTGGAGAACCTAGCATCTTCATTCTTCCGGCGGTAACCACTATCTTTCCGAAACTTCTTAAGATTGTCATCGGAATGTCTTATCCCATTCTTTCTCACATATCTATTATAGCGTCGAACGAAGAGCCCCATTTCCTCATCATCGGAATCGTCTTCGCTTGAGCTACTTTCAACTTGCTCAACCTTTTTGGACTTGGATTTGGAGGCCTTTAGAGCAATGGACCTCTTATCCTTTTCTTTCTCCTTTTCGTTGTGTTTCTCCTTTTTCTCACCTTTCTCATGCTTTTCCAACAAATTAAGCACTTGTTCATGTTCCGTTAGCTTCCCAAATAAGGTTGTGAGACTCAAAGGTTGCCATGACCTATTAAGACATCTCAAAATCTTATTAGTAGCATCTTGATTTGTGATTGGTTTACCTAGACCATGTAACTTGTTGGTGATTTTTACAAATCTTTGTTGCATATCCGCAATGGTTTCACCATCTTGCATATGAAACAATTCGAACTCTTGAGTTAAGGAGTTTATTTTCGAAATTTTGACCTCATTAGTTCCCTCAAAATGAGTAACTAATGTATCCCACATTTCTTTAGCCGTAGAACAATGTGACACATGATAAAATTGTTCAATCCCAAGGGATGAAATAAGTATGTTTTGTGCCTTTGCATCGTAATTGACCTTTTTCTTTTCATCATCCGTCCATTGTGCCATAGGCTTATTTGTGACAACGCCATTGGGGTCGGTGATTGTTGAAACAAACGGACCGTCCTCAATAGCATTCCACACTTCACCATCAAAAGAATTGATGTGAATGCGCATACTACTTTTCCAATAATCAAAATGATCTCCATTGAATATAAGAGCCCTATTATACGCCCATTTCGGTGCAAAAGCCATGTTTTCTAATAATTGGCACAATCCTCCGAATTTTATAAACAAAATTGAACCGGGATCGTGATACCACTTGTTAGACTACTTGGCTATCACTTAGAAGGGGGGGGGGGGGGGTTGAATAAGTGATCCTTGAAACAATGTAGGTTTTTAAAAAATTGTTTCGTTTCAATCGTGCGCGCGGAAGTACCACCGGATCGGTAGTCTATGCACCGATTGATTAAAGGAAATGTAGTATAGCCTTGGAACGATTTATGAAAAGGTTTGGAAATGATCGAGTTCAAAATTAATTGAATATAAACGTTTGAATTAAATCAGCCCCAAGCAAGTTACAAATATCAAATTTAATCCAATCACAATCAAGCAATAGCAATTGAATTTTGGTGTACCAATACGAACATGAAAAATTCAATTGATTCAAAATTAACGAAATTATGAAAAGTAAAATATTGAGAGAGAGAGAGAGACACAAACGGTTTGATTAGGGAGTTCCTCGGCTTCCGTGTCGTCCTCGCGGTCGGCCGGGTACGTCTCCCCCCAAATAACCAAACGGGTTATTTGAGAGTATATTGATCAAAAAAGATGAACACAAGTGCACAATTTACAATTGAATCTTATAACCCTATAACGAATCAAAAGTAAACTATGCGAATAAACCTCAACACACAACGAAGCTTCGCCCTCTGATTCCAACGATCCGACCCGTGCCAATCCGCACTCGATCGTCCAGCTGAGTCCTTCGCTTCTTGTTGTTGAACCTTCAAGATTCGCACAATCTTGAACCCTTGAGAGAAACCAAAACCTTCGTCACTGTAACGCCCCGATTTTCTGAGACTAAAAAGGGGCATTATTTTATTTTATTTTTTAAAACAAAACAGAGCGCGCATACAAACTGTGAGAGCCGGCATTAAACATACAAGAGGACTATATAAACATAATAGTGCTTCAGAGAAGTAAAGTGTAATACCTGAATATTTACAACCCTAAAGATAACCGTCTAAATGTAAATATCAGTATACAGTCATCCACGTGAGTCAGATCCTTTGCCTAATCAAAAAAGAGCACGGTGTACAAACCACACCGGCGCACAGCCTATCTTAAGAAGTACAACTCCTCGATCACTGAAATCCCACGAACTCACCATCGTCCTCACGACCCACGACCGCGTGTAAGGATCCATCGTCTTGGGTGGGAGGAGCCCGCAATATTCATTGTAAGGGTCACCACACGTATACATATACAAAAGAATACACAACAAAATATACATACCAAATACACATATACAAAATACGCATATACCAAAATACGGAAAGCAAATAAACATTTAGCATTTCCTTCTCAACAAGCATTATAATCCAAATGCGCACATAGCCTATCAATGCAGACTCTACAATGATTGTGATCACCCTACCCGGGACTGTTTCACATGCATGAATTCCGGAATTAACCTCTCCGCAGAGAGTCGTAGGTCCAACCCCTACTATACCCCGCAGGGCAGGTGAAGTCTCCAACCGACAAACACCAACTCAATAAAATCCCGCAGGATTAGGTGGTCTCCAATCGACACACCCCGTGCAGTCTCCAACCGACATACACGACTATGAAATGCATGGCATATATTTCTATTTAACATATATAGGGCAGTCTCCAACCGACAAACCCCGTGTAGTCTCTAACCGACATACACAACCATATATGCTCATGCAAAACTTTACATATCATACAAGCATATGTAATCACACCACATGTCAACACATATATTTCGCAAAATCATATGTAAGACAATCGCACAACACATACATATGTTCTCAAAATCATATGTAATCCAATCACAACAACATACATATATTCTCAATCATATGTAATCAACGCACGTATTGTAAATAATTTCTCATCCCGAGAATACATCACACATACATGTCAAGCACTCAAAACACACCACAAACAAAGCATACACACATGCCATTACGGAAATAATACAAAAGAAATGTGCCCTTACCTCGGCAAGCTTCCACAACTATTTCTCGCTCAACTTTACAAATCGCGCTTCCTTAAGAAGATGATGATTCTTGAAACTCAAAGATCCTAGCAAGCCAAAACTCAAAGCTTTGTGAAGAAGATGAAATTTTTTGGAGTTGTTATGGTGAGTGAGGGAGTTCGGCCGAGTGAGAGAAAAGAGGAGGGAGTATTTTGTGATTTTGCTCTATCCTCAATTGATTACTAATCCCCTCACATAATTAGTCATGATCAATGAGAGCCTTTGGATCAAATAGTGCAAAATTTTCTAATCAAACCCTAGCCATTGGATCTAATTAAGTCATGATGACTTTTGGAATAAATATCTAGATATCTTGCTGTACGCCACTCAGCTCTCGCGTTCGCTCGTAAACGAGTCGCACCTCGCTAACGGACGGAAATCACAAAAATATAAAATCTATCAAATAAACGTCCGTCGTAAACCGTTTCCAAATATTATCGCTAAATCTTTTTTCCCGACTGTAATTTTCTTCCTCACCCTCGAAAATTATTCTGACAATATATCCTAACTCACGCCGATATATAAAAATCCCATCTAAATTTCTACGGAATTCAGACATCATAAAAATTTCCAACAGCGGGTAAAATTCCTACTCGTTTTTCCAAAAACCAGAATAAACCAAAACTCGTGATTCTGACTACACAAAAACCTTCTTATACTCAAAAGAAGACTACGACCCAAAAGTCTGTGCCTTTCCAGCGCACGAGCACAAAACAGGCTCCATTTCAGCAAAAATTCTATTAACGCGACAATACTCACGAAACCGCTTCACCAAAAACCCTAAAAACTTAGCCGACACTAAAGTTCCTTAGAAGAACTGTACAGTGGAATCTTGGGTCTTACATTACTACCCTCCAAAAAGAAGTTTCGTCCTCGAAACTAAAGGTAAGAGTAACAACTCAACAAGTTATTACCATCACCAACACAACAAAATCCCCCAGGATTAGGTGTAGCCACACAGATGCTAACACCGGGTGAAGTCACACAGATACTCTCACCAACACACTGGCACAACCGTGCACCAACCACAACTCTCAACGAGTTCACCACTCAAAAATTAACTTAACTAAAGAAGGTTCACAAACTCTAATTCTCAAAGATCCTAGGTCAACATGACAAAGTTACCAAGGTTACATTTTCTGCCTCCACGTCACAACCAATTTCACTAGGTTCACACGAAGTGGTGACTGGCTACCCACCAAAAAGAAACACCAAAAACTCTCTACGCATTACCAAAGCTAGCAAAACTAGTCAATTCCAGTCAACATGATTCCGTCTATTATTAACAAGAGATTAAGGGTGATCAGTTCCTTAATTTGTCAATAGATAGCTGACAATCATGATAGTGGTTGAGACCATCTCTACCTAACTTTAATAATGTTCCCATCCACTTGTGCTCAAGGCCCTCCGAGGCACAAGAGTCCAACAATTCCTTTGAGGTTTTCTCCATATTTTCCTCAATTACTTTACTACATCTACCTCGTTGACGAGATACAACACTCAAAACCCGTCACTTACACTCTCATGCTTTCATTCATGAAACATCCGTTGAGCATCATCCAACAATAGTACAATGCCACCACAACATGTACCACCAAAACTATTACACTTCGAAAGAAGTTGTCATCTCTAGAGAGAACTTCACAACTTCACCAATATCCGTAAATCCTTACAAAAATGTTTCCTTAATCTCGTAAATGTACCAAACTGTACATTTTCTTTCAAACCTCGTTCTAATCATTGGCTTAACAACATCACCCCAACATTCGGTTGGTGATTACAACTCTTCAAATTTTCTTGGCACATGCTAGACTATACCATCTACCTTTGGACTCCCTTTATACAAATCTTAAATTCCCAAAAATTTAATCTCTCAGTCGTCCACTTTTTTTCCAATTTAATACTTAGCATACTCTTGCATGTCTTAAAAAAATGTTTCTCCTCGTTGACTGTCATCGTTGGCACACACCCTCTTACATCATATCCCCATTCTATTTATGAAATCTCTTGAGTTTCTTTCCGCTTACCATTAAATTCTCTTCTACTCAAAAGAGCTTGTCACCCTGACCATTCTTAATTATTCTGACATCACCTCTTATGTCGAGATACCTACCTCCAAAATATATCTTAAGGTACTCCTCACATCACTATTGTTCAACCGCCCATGATGACAATATCTGAAGTCCTTTACTTACTCCATACAGATTTCCATTATGCTACATCTTTCTTCATCCTAATCACTACAATGAATCGAAACTCTACTAGTTTCCACCAAACTTTGCCATTAGACAATTGCTTATCCTTTTCATTTCCACATACAACACACACACACACCGCCATGACATCCATTCAGGTGGTGCATTCGAATCCTTAATATACATGTACAATCATAATTTTCCAAATTATGTGAGAGGTAATTCTTTTCGTCAATCCTCAATTAACATTAGTTTATTATCATGTACTTCCCTCTTACTTATTCTTAACATGTGTTTCCAACGACTAACTTCCTTTGTGACTATCTCATTGATGTCATAAACAAACTCTACAAAACTCCAATTAGGCATGTCTCATCAATATACTAATTTGCAACTTTCAAGTTCAACAACTTCCTAAAGTTGGTTCACAACCACCATGACCCATAACTTGTTAATTCCAAACAACATCTTTAACTCGCCGCACACAAAATAATTACTCTCGTTCCACATCAACTTGCTTCCAATCAAGCACATTCTTCTCAATTCGATTGGTCCTTCATCACCGTGAATATTCGAAAGTTATAAAGTTTGTTCTCTCCGGGGAGTCAATTCCTAGATCTCAAGTTCTAGCTAATCTTGCTCTTACATCTAGTCACTCATCGTTTTCTTATTCACTTCTAACTTTTACTAACGATCATCTATTGTACTCTTTGTAATCGAACGATCCAATTAATTAATTCCTCAAGTTCATATTAAGTATCTCTCTATGCATAGCTATCTCTAATCTTATCTTTGTCACGTCACTATATTTTACCTCTAAACACATATATCTTACTCATACATCAAACCATGGAACACTTATCTCAAATCTTAATGCTTGGCCTATCAAGACAGCTACCAACGCACAACACTTTGCTATGATTTTATCCTTAGTACGTTCGATATCCAAATCAAACTCTTGAATCTAATCTTCAAGAACTCTAAAAACTCGTCGTACCATCCATTTAATCCTAATATACAATAAAATTCCTTCCAACTATCAACTTTCATTGTCTTAGTATTCTTACTAACGGACTCCTTTTCTACTCAAACACGACATTCTTAGAAAATATCCATAAATTCTCGTCCATAACTTGAATTTATTCAAAACTTGCCCACCTTAACTCTTATGGTATCATAAATTGAAGCTGCTACTTAGTCCTTCAACCATCTTGGTCGATCAAAATCGTTAACTTATATGCGCATCCACACAGGATCTCTACTCAATCTTGACTAATCTTTTCAAACTACTCAATAAGTTTACTTTCTCATATGGTTTACCTGCCAATAATTAATAATTCTAGCTTACACTACTAAAATTCTCAAGGTATTTCCATACTATACACCTATAGCATCACCTATCAGCGATGTGTAACTCACTTTCTAAGGTTGAACTCCCCGTTCTTACCTAAAAATCACTCCAAAAATACCTTTATCCAACAGTCCATCACCTATAGTTTTGTCTCACATCGACATCTATACTTACTATCTCCCGAACTATGTATAGATTGTCACATATCAAAGTGATACTTGGTCTCCTACCTTCAATCATCACGAGATTCATCTTTACAAATCTTATTTTCGAATCTAATTCATCTCGCACACTTAAATTAAACCCTTAAGTTATCCACCATTCACATAATGTCGTCTAACACCACCCGGTTTCCTCATTTCTGACGTACAACGTCCTTTAATTCCAATGCAAGTCGCCTCAATTATTATTCAATCGTCGTAATTAAATCCAATTGACATCTCTGCATGCTCCACCATTTCACAGTGGCTGCATCCTCTTGACAACCTAATGACTTCATCAAGTCGCGCCCTAACTCGCCAGAACAGATATCCAATATCTTCTTCAAAAGGTCATCTCAATCCGATCCTTACTTACAATCCTTTATCAATTGACGTTCACTCGTCCATAAACAGCACCTCCGAGTGGCAACATCCAACGCCACTTCCAATCCATTATATTACTTCCAAGAATCACTTGTAGTTCTTGTTCGCCTCAAGTCTGTCATCTTCGGACTGCCGCATCTAAGGAATTTAGAGACACTTGTCGACTAAATTCGACCAATGCTCGGGGGTTTCAACTATTCTACTCACTGAAGCATCGCTCCCTATAGTACTTCAGTAAGAAACAATCCAGTGCCTAACCGTCTCCCATGCTAGACTCAAGAAAACAAACACATAACCCACAACACAACACAAATCCGATCGCGAGAACTAACACAACTCTAGCTATATTCTGACTGACTTTGGGCTGACAACTTTACGACACACTTTCCCTTTGATGATCTAAAGCTGGGCTCTGATACCACAATGTAACGCCCCGATTTTCTGAGACTAAAAAGGGGCATTATTTTTTATTTTTTTTTAAAACAAAACAGAGCGCGCATACAAACTGTGAGAGCCGGCATTAAACATACAAGAGGACTATATAAACATAATAGTGCTTCAGAGAAGCAAAGTGTAATACCTGAATATTTACAACCCTAAAGATAACCGTCTAAATGTAAATATCAGTATACAGTCATCCACGTGAGTCAGATCCTATGCCTAATCCAAAAAGAGCACGGTGTACAAACCACACCGGCGCACAGCCTATCTTAAGAAGTACAACTCCTCGATCACTGAAATCCCACGAACTCACCATCGTCCTCACGACCCACGACCGCGTGTAAGGATCCATCGTCTTGGGTGGGAGGAGCCCGCAATATTCGTTGTAAGGGTCACCACACGTATACATATACAAAAGAATACACAACAAAATATACATACCAAATACACATATACAAAATACGCATATACCAAAATACGGAAAGCAAATAAACATTTAGCATTTCCTTCTCAACAAGCATTATAATCCAAATGCGCACATAGCCTATCAATGCAGACTCTACAATGATTGTGATCACCCTACCCGGGACTGTTTCACATGCATGAATTCCGGAATTAACCTCTCCGCAGAGAGTCGTAGGTCCAACCCCTACTATACCCCGCAGGGCAGGTGAAGTCTCCAACCGACAAACACCAACTCAATAAAATCCCGCAGGATTAGGTGGTCTCCAACCGACACACCCCGTGCAGTCTCCAACCGACATACACGACTATGAAATGCATGACATATATTTCTATTTAACATATATAGGGCAGTCTCCAACCGACAAACCCCGTGTAGTCTCTAACCGACATACACAACCATATATGCTCATGCAAAACTTTACATATCATACAAGCATATGTAATCACACCACATGTCAACACATATTTCGCAAAATCATATGTAAGACAATCGCACAACACATACATATGTTCTCAAAATCATATGTAATCCAATCACAACAACATACATATATTCTCAATCATATGTAATCAACGCACGTATTGTAAACAATTTCTCATCCCGAGAATACATCACACATACATGTCAAGCACTCAAAACACACCACAAACAAAGCATACACACATGCCATTACGGAAATAATACATAAGAAAGGTGCCCTTACCTCGGCAAGCTTCCACAACTATTTCTCGCTCAACTTTACAAATCGCGCTTCCTTAAGAAGATGATGATTCTTGAAACTCAAAGATCCTAGCAAGCCAAAACTCAAAGCTTTGTGAAGAAGATGAAATTTTTTGGAGTTGTTATGGTGAGTGAGGGAGTTCGGCCGAGTGAGAGAAAAGAGGAGGGAGTATTTTGTGATTTTGCTCTATCCTCAATTGATTACTAATCCCCTCACATAATTAGTTATGATCAATGAGAGCCTTTGGATCAAATAGTGCAAAGTTTTCTAATCAAACCCTAGCCATTGGATCTAATTAAGTCATGATGACTTTTTGGAATAAATATCTAGATATCTTGATGTACGCCACTCAGCTCTCGCGTTCGCTCGTAAACGAGTCGCACCTCGCTAACGGACGGAAATCACAAAAATATAAAATCTATCAAATAAACGTCCGTCGTAAACCGTTTCCAAATATTATCGCTAAATCTTTTTCCCCGACTGTAATTTTCTTCCTCACCCTCGAAAATTATTCTGACAATATATCCTAACTCACGCCGATATATAAAAATCCCATCTAAATTTCTACGGAATTCAGACATCGTAAAAATTTCCAACAGCGGGTAAAATTCCTACTCGTTTTTCCAAAAACCAGAATAAACCAAAACTCGTGATTCTGACTACACAAAAACCTTCTTATACTCAAAAGAAGACTACGACCCAAAAGTCTGTGCCTTTCCAGCGCACGAGCACAAAATAGGCTCCATTTCAGCAAAAATTCTATTAACGCGACAATACTCACGAAACCGCTTCACCAAAAACCCTAAAAACTTAGCCGACACTAAAGTTCCTTAGAAGAACTGTACAGTGGAATCTTGGGTCTTACAGTCACAATTCAACCCGACTACGATTCTGATTCACCGCGAACCGTATCGAATGTTATCAAACAAATATGCAGTCTCTATTGAATTGATCCCATACTCAAACTTCAATTTGATTGCAAACTTGATGAAGATGATGAACTTGTGATGAATGAAACCTTTGATCCAAATTTTCACTCAATTTGAATCCCAAAGCGTTTTCTGAACTTTCTCACTGGTTTCCTCTGTTTTACAATGACACACCACATTGCTATTTAAAGAGAGAATATAATTGAGCAAATTTGGGCAAAAATTCACAGACATGTATCGATACAACTGATGGTTTGTATCGATACAAACCCTTTGACCAGCGTTCAAAATGAAAGTTTTGACCTATGTATCGATACAAACACGGGTGTGTATCGATACATATATCAGTTTCTTGAAATCTTGACTGATATGTATCAAATCATGCAAGCATGATTCGATACATCATGCACTATCTGGTTTTCTGAGAGATACAAGTGTGTATCGATACATGCAAGCATGATTCGATACACAAGGGACTCTCTGCCTCTGAGAGACCACTTTTTTATTGATACAAGTGATATATGTATCGATACAAAATGCACAAAATTAGTCTGAAGTAATTTCAGGACATTTGTATCGATACACATGTTTATGTATCGATACATAATACCTAAAAACAATTTTTCAAAGTTTTAAAAATAGTTTTTCGCTGTCAAGTCATTTGTAATGTTGCCAAAATATGTTCTACTCTATTTTCATGTGTTTTGACAATTATTAAAACATGAGGATGAACTGGTGCACTTACAAGGACATCATTCTTGTTTGCTCTAGGCATGGAGCCTGATGCTTCAGCAATCTCCTTCATCTTTGGGAACACGATGTCTGGGACATGTTGACGAGGGTCTGGCAAGTGCACCAGTCTGTCGTCGAGTAATAATTCACACTCTAGTGTATAGAATGAGTTCGTATCCACAGGGATCGTGCCGAAGCTTCACTAGCGTTATTTATGTTTGTGATAGTTTGCATTCGCTTTGGGTTTTGAAAAAGGTTTTATAAAAATAGTGTAATGCTTGCAGAAATATAAAAGCAGAATGTATAAATATAATAGATTCAAGAAATATAGAGGCTAGGTGTGGTGGTTTGACTCTCTCCCTTCTTCATATTTGGCATGACCGGTATATAACATAGTTATTTAGATTATGTTCGGCGGTGAATTATCCTTGTTGTAGTAATACCTTACTATTACACTATGTCTATTAAAGTTTCCCTACATTAACAACTAAGGTACCTACGAGAGCCTAACCTCGATGTGTCACATACCCTAATTACTAAGTGAGTTGTTTATAAACATGCATTATAACCTTCACCAATTAACCTCTAGGTCCTAGTATCGGGCTGTTCATCTTCTAAGTGCTCAGATCACACCTAGTGCATGATTCCTCCTCTAACCGCTAAGTTCACGACTAGTTCAGGATGTTACCGTCTCTATACACCTAGCATTATTTACTACGAGTTCCGGACCATACCAAGTCAAAACCTGATATCAATTCTATGGGCGCTCCTGCTTATCCAGCCAGATTACGAGAATACGTAATTAAAGTGCACGAAAGTAAATAACAAACATAATACTTTAATATCATTTATTATAACTTAGACTCAATCACAGACTCCAAATATTCATTGGGGAGTTCATCTTCTCCACCACAACCTAAGGCATAAATAATAAAGACTACATATTTAAATTACAATAAAGAAATTATAACCTAAATACAAAAGCCTAAAGAAATCATACCTTGCTGAGTTAGTTTTCCCGTAAGGGGAGAAAACTATGCCCAATAGAGCTCCTCTGAACCTCTCCTTATAGTAGAGAGTGTTCTACTATTTCTGAATGAATAGAACAATGAAAGGGAGGCTCTATTTATAGTTTTCGTAATGGGCCTCAGCAAGGCATCGCAGCACGATAAGGCCATCGTACTGCGATGTGAAGATTCAGTTCAATTTTATAACTGATCCTGTGCATTTCATCAGCTTGGGCGCCAAGTTACTCCATCGTACTGCGTTATAGGGCTTCGTGCTGCGATGGAAGATTTTGTGTAGATTTATTTCTTCTGATTTCTTGGCGAGCAAGCAGCTGCCATCGTGGCACGATGGCACACATTGTGCTGCGATGGAATGCTGTATTTCTTCACTTTTTGGGCTTTTTCTTGTCTTTTTGCATCTTGGACTCTGTCTTGATGTTTTTTCTTGCTTTTGTAGGTTTTCCTTCGTATTTGGGCCTGTCTTGGTCATTTTACTACTAATAATAATACTAAAAATACCGTAGAAATTCCTGTCATCACAACCCCAAACTTAAACTGTCGCTTGTCTTCAAGTAACATGCTGTCAGACAAGATCGTTAGAAAAACAAGAGATAAATAAAGATGATAGGAATTTCACAACCTTTTTGTATTTCAGCAATGGTACCGCTGATTTTCTTACCGCCGCGATCATGCTCAGTCCTGCTAGGCTCAGGAGTCGTCAATAGTAGCAATTCAGACAAATGCCCGCAAGAGTCCATGTCCAACTTTTCTCTCTCTCACATTTGTGTTTTTCGCTCATTTATTGAAAGGGTTATCTCTCAATCATCGTGCAACCTGCCATTTTACCATAGGCTTGCAAGAACTCTAAGCAACCAGTCAAAATTCAATATACATGCATTTTTGGAGGTCTTTTCAGGGTTATAACGTGGCTTAGGTCAAGGTAGGACATTTTTGGGAATAGTAGGCTAAACATTGGAGTTAAGTCTTACTTTGATGTTCCTTTTTGTGTACCCAACCTTGTTCCTTAGGGTGCTTTTTGTGTTTGGTATCGGAAAATAAGAACCGGATGTGTCTTTGTATGGTTCTTTTCTATCACTTTCTTTGCCCTTTGGCTCTTTCTTTTGCCCTTTGGCTCTTTCTTTTTCATTTATTTTTTGAAGAGACTATTGTTTTAAGGAATTTTTTTGATGTTTTCCCGTCTCTTTTCTTCTATTTTTTTTTTCTTTTTGTAGTGATAGTTCTCCGTATACCCACCCCAAACTTAAACATTGCTAGTTCCATGAGCAACCCCAAACTTATTTTGTTGCCAAGACTTTGAGAACTATTACCGCTGTTTTCTTACCGCCGCGATCATGCTCAGTCCTGCTAGGCTCAGGAGGCGTCAATAGTAGCAAATCGGACAAACGCCCGCAAGAGTCCATGTCCAAGTTTTCTCTCTCTCACATTTGTATTTTTCGCTCATTAATTGAAAGGGTTATCTCTCAATCATCGTACAACCTGCCATTTTACCATAGGCTTGCAAGAACTCTAAGAAACCAGTCAAAATTCAATACACATGCATTATTGGAGGTCTTTTTCAGGGTTATAACGTGGCTTAGGTCAAGGTAGGACATTTTGGGAATAGTAGGCTAAACATTGGAGTTAAGTTCTACTTTGTTGTTCCTTTTTGTGTACGCAACCTTTGTTCCTGAGGGTGCCTTTTTGTGTTGGTATTGGAGATGAAGAACCGGATGTGTCTTTGTGTGGTTCTTTTCTATCACTTTTTGTGCCCTTTGGCTCTTTCTTTTTCATTTTTTTTTGTAGAGACTATTTTTTTAGGGAATTTTTGATGTTTTCCCGTCTCTTTTTCATTTTTTTTCATTTTTGTAGTGATAGTTCTCCGGATACCCACCCCAAACTTAAACGTTGCTAGTTCCATGAGCAACCCTGATGACAGGAATTTCTATGGTATTTTTAGTATTATTATTAGTAGTAAAATGATCAAGACAGACCCAAATATGAAGGAAAATCTACAAAAGCAAGAAAAAATATCAAGACAGAGTCCAAGATGCAAAAAGACAAGAAAAAGCCCAAAAAGTGAAGAAATACATCATTCCATTGCAGCACGATGTGTGCCATCGTGCCACGATGAAAGCTCCTTGCACGCCAAGCAATCAGAAGAAATAAATCTTGGAAAAATCTTCCATCACAGTACGATGCCTTACAACGCAGTACGATGGAGTAACTTTGCGCCCAAGTTGATGAAATGCACAGGATCAGTTATAAAATTGAACTGAATCTTCACATCGCAGTACGATGGCCTTATCGTGCTGCGATGCCTTGCTGAGGCCCATTACGAAAACTATAAATAGAGCCTCCCTTTCATTGTTTTAATCATTCAGAAATAGTAGAATACTCTCTACTATAAGGAGAGGTTCAGAGGAGCCCTATTGGGCATAGTTTTCTCCCCTTACGGGAAAACTAACTCAACAAGGTTTGTTTTCTTTAGGCTTTTGTATTTAGGTTATATTCTTGTAATTTAAATATATAGTCTTTTGTAATTATGCCTTAGGTTGTGGTGGAGAAGATGAACTCCCCAATGAATATTTGGAGTCTGTGGTTGAGTCTAAGTTATAATAAATGATATTTAGTAATTGTGTTTGTTATTTACTTTCTTGCACTTAATAACGTATTCTCGTAATCTGGCCGGATAAGCGGGAGCGCCCTTAGAATTGATACCAGGTTTTGACTTGGTATGGTCCGGAACTAGTAGTTAATAATGCTAGATGTGTAGAGACGGTAACATCCTGAACTAGTCGTGAACTGAGCGGTTAGAGGAGGAATCATGCACTAGGTGTGATCTGACCACTTAGAAGATGAACAGCCCGATACTAGGACCTAGAGGTTAATTGGTGAAGGTTATAATGCATGTTTATAAACAACTCACTTAGTAATTAGGGTATCTGACACATCGAGGTTAGGCTCTCGTAGGTACCTTAGTTGTTAATGTAGGGAAACTTTAATAGACATAGTGTAATAGTAAGGTATTACTACAACAAGGATAATTCACCGCCGAACATAATCTAAATAACTATGTTATATACCGATCATGCCAAATATGAAGAAGGGTGAGAGTCCAACCACCATACCTAGCCTCTATATTTCTTGAATCTATATATTTATACATTCTGCAATTTATATTTATGCAAAGCATTACGCTTATTTTATAAAAACCTTTTTCAAAAAACCAAAGAAAATGCAAACTATCACAAACTTAAATAACGCTAGTGAAGCTTCGACAGGATCCCTGTGGATACGAACTCATTCTATACACTAAAGTGTGAATTATTACTCGACGATAGACTGATGCAGTTGCCAGACCCTAGTCAAGTTTTTGGCGCCGTTGCCGGGGATTGTGTTTACGAAGCCTTACTAGATTTATTTAAGTTTGCAAAAATATTTCAAAAATACAAAAAAACTAAAAATTCAAAAATCTTGTTGATGATTGTGGATTTTGATCTGTGGAAATTCTGGCTAAGGATAAGTCTTGGTATTTAAGCGATCCGGTGTGATCCACCTCACTTACCTGGGATTTTTCATAGTGACAAAGACACATGAGACAAACCAAAAATAGTTCCACAGAAAATATTTATCCCAGTGCTACTGAGGTATTTTGTTTAAAGTGCATGCAGACAGGTACTCAAGGCACTTGGAAGGCTGGCAACAGCAAATTAAAGACGACATTCTGTTAAAGTACTTTTAGCAAGTATTTTGTTTATATCGTATCCACAGGGACTAGTGTGAAATTAAGAACCATTCAACAACTAACATCATTTCAAGTTTGAATTGTTGATTGTTTTGTTGTAAAAAGACTTGGAAAGATAAAATTGTGATAAAAGATGATTTAAGATTCAGAGAGAAAAGGTTGTCGGGATTAAACTTCACTCATTCGTTCGTATGTACGTTTCTAAATCAGTCACATATATTTTAGCTATTCATCAATATTATCACGTATTGCTCACGTACGTTTCCGTGTCCAGATAATGACGAGATTCACGTTGTACCTATCAATCCTCGATGTCTCGAGTGATTAATCAATACAACAATTATATTGTATTATTTAAACTCCCGATGTCTCGGATAATTTCAACAACACAATATCATTAAGTTCCAATACACAAAGTGAATATTAATCCTAAATCTATGTCTAGAATTTAGGGTTTTAATAAGTGTTCATCTTAGTTCCTTGATTCAAACATTATATGTCTATAATTTCAAATCAAAAGATAAAACATGAAGATTAAAGATGACACTAACATTGATTAATGAACCAAAACATATATTAACATGATTAAGAGTTGTACATAGTCACAAATGAGCTACATCTAATCCCAACAACAATGGATTTAGTTACACATGATGAAATTAAGCTTACAAAGGGTAGGAGAAGAAAAGATGATGAACATAGCACTTGATGTCTCAAGCTTTTGTTGATCCACCTTCACCTTATCCTTAGATTAATGATTTCTAAGCTTTCTCTCTGTTTCTTAGTTCTATTACAAGTGATAGATGCAAGAAAAATGACAGCAAACTCTATTTATAAGGTTTCTGAAAATTAGAACTCGCTGAGCGAGTTCCAGCTCGCCATGGCGAGTTCACCTTTCTTCATCAAAGGGTTTCTGCCACGACATAAATAAATTTTGAACCGCCTTCACGCGCTCTGGCGAGTTCCTACTCGCTCTGGCGAGTTGCCCTTTTTTCCATTTTGATGCTCTCTGACTTCACTCGCTTTGCACACGCCCTGGTGTGTTGGCCTTGCTCGCTCTGGCGAGTTCCACGCGCTCTGGCGAGTTGGCTATTTTTCCATTTTGATGCTCTCTGACTCTACTCGCCCTGCACTCGCTCTAAGCTCGCCCTGGCGAGTTAACTTAGCTTTTTCATCAAATTTTCATTTCCTGCATCAATAGTTGAGATTTAGAAAAGCTTAACAAAATATAACTTAAAACAAATATATACACTAAAGTGGGGAAAACCTAATGGATATCTTACAAAATAAGTTAATAAGTGCTTAAAATATATATGACTTTTAACTACTTTTAAGCACTTATCAACTCTCCCCAACTTAGGACTTTGTTTGTCCTCAAACAAAAGTAAAATCAAAATATTGACAAGTTAAACTAGGTTCTCAAGATCAAGCTTGTAATGAATCAAAGTTAAAAATCCTTTCCTTTGGCATGAGTGAAGTTTTTGCAAATCATAAGCAACCTTTAAAATATTCAATGAAATAAAGCATGATCATGAAGAGATTGCTATGCCTAAGTAAAATTCTCATCATTCTTATCAAACAATCAAATTCAAGTGTTATCACAAATTCCTTACAATTGTATCACTCAAGGGTAAGTGTTTCACTCAATCCAAACAATGTGCATGCAACAATTCAATTCAAGCATTCATCCAAGCAATATCATAAAACATGCCATCAATTGTGAATCACTAAGGACTTTATTAAGCTTGTAATGGGGCTTGGCTACAAGAAATCATTGTTTTTCTTTGGATTCAAAGAGCCTTAAGGATAAGAGAGCATACTTCTTTTTCATTTGCATCAATCATTCACTCTCTTTCACTTTCCCCTTTTGAGACATGGTGAGTTTTTTCTTTTGACACCTCTTATATATATATATATATATATATATTTTTTTTTTTTTCTATTTTCAATTTTTTTTAATACATGATTTTCTCTTTTTCTTTTCTTTTCTTTTCACGGTGTCAATTTTTTTTTCACTTACACTCACCATTTCAACCACTTTTCAAAATCACTTTCAAAGTTTTTTCTTTCTTTTAACCTACTTCTCCCCAACTTTGAATTTTTCACAACCCTTATTTGAATTACAATTGCTCTCCTATCCTTAGACTAGGGTAGGGTAGTTGTTTTTCTTTCTTTGATGGTTAAGGGTGTATACAACAAACAAATTTTTCTTTTAGGCTCAAATGGGGACACAAAGGATCACACACTCACAATGTAGGTTAATTTAGCTAAAGTAGTTGTACTCAACTAGAAACATGGCCTTAATCATATACACAACATCAAACATATCCATGATAGCAGGATTAAGCTAAAATCAAATGAGCATACACAATTGCGGGCTCTCAAATATTTATGTAAACAATGGAAGGTTCACACATTCTCACCCGGCTAGGTTGGATAACACAAGTTTTGTCATGTTCAACAAAAATGATGAGAATCATCTTAGGACAAACAACACAATTCAAAAGCATGTTGAATTCCTAAGTATATTTCAAACATTAATCACAAGTTGATTCAAAACCTCACAAATCAAAGTTATCATGCTTAATCATTGATTTTTCACAAACCTGTCTTTCAGACTTTCAAAAACACCTAAGCTTGTCTTCCAAAAAGATATTCACAAATTTCACAATAATTACACTACTACTTACTAACATAATAACTTACTAAACACCCTTAATAAAACAAATAAACCATAACTTCAAAATATATTCCACATTGTTCAAAATACCACATAATCAAAAGGATCATAAACATCGGTTCCACATTGTTCACAAAAAAGAAACTAAACATAAACTAAAATAACTGCAAATAAACTAAAATGACTGAAAGCTTTTAAAATATCACTCAGTAATGGTGAGCTTTTCAGTTCATTTCTCTTAGTCTTCACCCCTCCATTGTGTCATCATCAGCATAGGCATCAGCAGCCGCCTGATCAATCGGATCATCATCACCACCATAATTGGCACCAGCAGAAGTGCCTGCCCCCTCTCCAGAATGTGGCCTGTCCCCAGGCCATGCAACATGTGCAGAAAAAGATGAAGGATCATAGAGTGGTTGGTTGAGACTCATCTTGTACATGGCTTCATACATGTACTCATCTGCTCTATGGTTTGCTGCATTTTGATCCATTAGGTGATAGAACAATTGTTGATCAGTGGAGTGTGAAGAAGCTCGTGAAGTGGTCTCTTTGGGCTTGCAGTGCCTTTCTACATGTTTGTCATTGATTACGGCCAATTTATCTTGGGAATTGGCAGGAACATAAAGTCTTGCATTTTCTATCAACCCCATTATCAATGCGGGGTAAGCCAACAAACACTTAGTCTTTGATTGGTCTGAGACACCACTAAGTGCAATAACTTTCATTTCGTCCGAAATAATTTTAGCAACATCCACCTTTATCCGAGCAAATAAGCAATGATCAAGCTCCAGAACTGGCATGTTGATATCGGACAAATGGCTTTTTGGGCGGACATTATGAAGAATGAAGAGAAGTGCTAGTCGAGCAAGTTTAGTCATGTCATTACTCACAGCACGCAGAGGGATTCCCCTATTGTTGTACACAAGAGTGCAACCAGGAAGCAAAAGTGATTCCGTTATTGCTTGTACATTCCAATTACCCCTAGCTAAAGTGCGAGCATAAGGGCACAAGTCATCCTCATTGGTCCGGGTATATGGTTTACCCAAATAAGAGTTGATGGCGTCACGATCAAACCGGATTGGTTTGCCACGAACACTTGTGGTGAAGGGAAAGGGTGCATTTACATCATCCGGAAGTGCATTCGCGTAGAATTCCCTTACCAAATCAGGATTGATGGTGTCTGGAGGAGTGAGTAGTTTACTCCATTTTTGGCCTTCAACCGCATCGACAAAAGCTCAGAAATTGCCATCGGGTAAGATAGAAAACTCCTTCTCAGGAAAAAGCTTTCTCTTGGACAGGACCTTGTACCTTTCAGCCTGCGCAAAACCGGTAAATTTGTCCGGATCAAAGCTTCTTTTCTGTTTCTTGGTTGGGTTCTTTGGTGCCATCTCTGCAATTCATTAACACAACACAGCAAACAAGCTCCAAACCAGTTAATGAGTGAAGAAGAAATAAAATTACAGACGTTAAGCTAAACTGAAAGCACAAAACTGGCAGGAACAAAATAAAAATTCGCCGGGCGAACTTTAGCGAAAAACACGAACCCATAATTTTTTAAGACAGAACATCTCAAAAATCAAAACTGTGTTTCTCAAATCTCTTACATGTATTAAATCACCTAATTTTCTCACTTATAATTACCATAAAACATGAATCTGATCAAGCTTTGGAATTGTTCTTCACAAAATATTTTTTTTACAAACTTTTCTTTTTCAAAAAGAAAAACAAATCAACATAGCTTGTTGTGACTCAAGTACCCCATACAAAAGGAAGGATCAAAGTAAAAGAAATAAAATTACATATGCATAGATTAAAAGCAACTAAGATCCTAAAAAAAAAATCATGCTTCACTTCTTTAGACTTTGTTTAATCAACACTTGTAAATCTCTTACCTTTGATATTGTGAATGCACGAAATTGATAGAGAAAGAGAGTGAGATGCTTGGGTGAGTCTTTGATTGAGAGATTTGTGACAATTTTTGGACTTTGAGAGAGTGAAAGAAGTTTGAGCGTAGAAAAAAGAGTGTAAGAGTAAAAAGATAAGGTAAATTTAGGGTTTGAAAGTGAAAACCGTGTTTTGTGGTTGTGGGTAGGTGATAGAATTAACTTTGGGGTTAATGCTGGCCAGCTGTGTTCTAAAAAAAAATAACTGCAAACTTCGCATTTTTCGCCGGGCGAAAATATGGTCGCCGGGCGGATTTTTCAGCAATTTTCATTTTCCTGCATAATTTCTTATGTACAGCTGGGCCAACATCCATTCTTCCTTTGCATGCTCAAAAGTGCATACAAAAACAAAAAGTACTTACAAAATTGGGTTGCCTCCCAACTAGCGCTTGTTTTACGTCATTAGCTCGACGCCTTTGCTTTGATTTCAAGGATCGGAAAGTGGAATTTTAGTGGTGAACCGATCAAATTCGCCACCAAAATAGAGCTTCAACCTTTGACCATTGACAGTCCATGAATCACTTGTATTTGGATCTTCCAACACAATTGCACCATAAGGTTTCACTTCTTTGACTTTAAAAGGACCGGACCATTTGGATTTCAATTTTCTGGGAAACAACTTCAATCTTGAATTGAACAATAAAACCATTTGCCCCGGCTTGAATTCTTTGTTCAAAATCCGCTTGTCATGGTAGCCCTTAACCTTTTCCTTGTACAACTTGGAAGACTCATAAGCATTAGACCTCATTTCTTCAAGTTCGTGCAGCTGCAACTTTCTTTTCTCTCCCGCTAAAGATGGATCAAAATTCAGAAATTTCAAAGCCCAATATGCTTTATGTTCCAACTCTACCAGAAGATGACATGCTTTACCATATACCATCTGAAATGGTGTGAGTCCTATCGGTGATTTGAAAGCTGTCCGATATGCCCACAACGCCTCATCAAGCTTTGTTGACAAATCCTTCCTTGAAGTGGACACAGTTTTTTCAAGGATTTTCTTTATCTCACGATTTGAAACTTCAGCTTGGCCATTGGTCTGCGGATGGTATGGTGATGCAACCTTGTGCCTAACTCCATAGTGCTTTAGGGCCTTTGCTAATTGTGAATTGCAAAAGTGTGACCCTCCATCGCTTATAAGCACCCTTGGAGATCCAAAACGGGCGAAAATGTTCTTTTTGAGGAATTTGATCACCGTTTTGCCATCAGCTTTTGGTGATGCAATTGCTTCCACCCATTTGGACACATAATCGACTGCAACCAGAATGTATTCATTTGAGAATGATGAGGGAAATGGACCAACAAAATCAATGCCCCAACAATTGAAAACTTCAACAACAAGAATGTTTTGCAAAGGCATCTCGTTACGCCTTGAAATTCCCCCAGTCTTTTGACAGCTGTCACATCTCTGAGCATGTTCATAAGCATCTTTGAATAAAGTCGGCCAAAAGAATCCCGACTGTAAGACTTTTGCAGCTGTTCTCTCTCCAATGTAATGACCACCATATGGCGAATTGTGACAATGCCATAATATGCTGGTTGCTTCCTCTCTAGTAACACACCTTCTCAACAAATTGTCAGCTCCAATTTTGAACAAATAAGGATCATCCCAAACATACTGATTTGCTTCACGGAGGAACTTCTTTCTTTGATGCCAAGTAAAATCATCCGGTATTAATCCAGAAGCTTTGTAATTAGCCATATCAGCAAACCAAGGCCTTTCTTGCATCATAAGTAACTTCTCATCTGGAAATTCCTCAAGAACTTCATGTTCATGTTTGGTCACCTCATTGTTCACAAGTCTCGATAAATGATCAGCTACCAAATTCTCGGTTCCTTTCTTGTCTTTGATTTCAAGGTCAAACTCTTGAAGCAAGAGCATCCATCGAATGAGTCTCGGCTTGGAATCAGACTTCGTTATCAAATATTTGATAGCTGCATGGTCAGTGTACACAACAATCTTTGAACCAATTAGATAAGAACGAAATTTCTCAAGTGCGTACACTATTGCAAGCAATTCTTTCTCTGTTGTTGCATAATTGATTTGAGCATCGTTCAAAACTTTACTTGCATAGTGTATAGCATGAAAAATTTTGTTCTTTCTTTGACCAAGCACTGCACCAACAGCATAATCACTAGCATCACACATAAGTTCAAAATCAATTGTCCAATCAGGTGCTATGATTATGGGTGCAGTTGTCAATCTTTCTTTCAATTCATTAAAAGCAGTTAAACAATCATGATCAAAATTAAACGACTTATCTTTATTAAGCAGATTGCTTAACGGTTTGGCAATTTTTGAGAAGTCTTTGATGAAACGCCTGTAGAATCCGGCATGACCAAGAAAGCTTCTAATTCCTTTGACATTAACTGGAGGTGGGAGTTTCTCAATGACTTCAACCTTTGCTTTGTCTACCTCAATGCCCTTGGAAGAAATCTTGTGACCAAGTACTATGCCTTCCGTCACCATGAAATGACACTTCTCCCAATTCAGAACCAGATTGGTTTCAACACACCGCTTCAGTACGGTGTCCAAATTTTTCAGACATCCATCAAAGGAGGGGCCAAACACCGAGAAGTCGTCCATGAACACTTCAATGCATTTCTCAATTAAATCTGACAAGATAGCCTGCATACAACGCTGAAATGTTGCCGGAGCATTACATAACCCGAAAGGCATCCGTCTATAGGCAAAGACACCGAAGGGACATGTGAATGATGTCTTCTCATGATCTTCTGGATTGACTGTGATCTGATTATACCCAGAATAACCATCCAAGAAGAAATAATACTCTTGTCCTGATAACCTCTCAAGCATCTGGTCCATGAATGGCAATGGAAAATGATCTTTTCTAGTAGCCTTGTTGAGTCTCCTATAATTAATGCACATTCTCCATCCCGTAACTGTCCTTGAAGGAATCAACTCATTCTTATCATTGGTGATCACCGTCATTCCTCCCTTCTTTGGTACTACCTGAACTGGACTCACCCAAGCACTGTCTAAAATCGGGTAAATCATACCGGCTTCAAGTAGCTTAACGACCTCTTTTCTTACAACTTCTTTCATGGTTGGATTCAAACGATGTTGAGGTTGCGCCACAGGTTTATAATCCTCTTCCATCATAATACTGTGCATACAATAGGATGGACTAATACCTTTTAGATCGGATAAAGCCCATCCAATTGCCTCTTCATTTTCTTTCAACACTTGAATCAAGCTATGCTCCTCATGAGTGGATAGTGAACTGCTGATTATGACAGGTTTATTGTTACCCTCTTCAAGAAAAACATACTTCAAATGTGAGGGTAATGTTTTTAATTCAGGTTTCGCCTCAATCGGCTTTGGTTCATCTTTCAACTCTTCTGTTTTTGCCTCAAGAGGAGATACTTCCTCCAACTCATCAAGTTTCTTCAAAAAATCTTCAATTTCTTGTTCTTTGTCAGGATCAAGTTCATTAAAAGCATCTGTTAGGGCCTGTTCCAGAGATGACGGTTTGTGTATTTGCTTCCTTGCATCAATGATGGCTTCTTCAGTGGCATCCAATTTGAAACACGCACCTTTGTCTTTGGGATGCTTCATTGCTTCCCACAAATTAAAGCTAACCTCCTCATCTTGAACTCTAACTTTCATGATCCCATCATCACTATCAATCATCATTCGTGCCGTTTTAATAAACGATCTTCCAAGAATCAATGGCACATAATCATCCTCATCAATGTCCATCACTACGAAGTCAATAGGAAACATGAATTTATCAACTCTAACTAACACATCTTCAGCAATTCCTGATGGTCGTGTGATGGATTTATCAGCCAGCTGCAATGTCATCCTTGTACGTCTGATATCAAGACCACCTACCCTTTCAGTAACAGACAACGGAATAAGGTTGATACTTGATCCCAAATCAATTAGAGCATTTCCAACATTGACATTCCCTATAGTGACAGGTAATGTAACTCTTCCCAGATCTTTTTCTTTTGTTGGTAGGGTTCTCTGAATGATTGCACTACAACTAGCATCCAACTGAATGGTTTCTTCATCGGAGTACTTTCTCTTCTTGGTCAGAATTTCTTTCATGAACTTTGCATAAGTGGGCATCTACTCTAAGGCTTCAGAGAAAGGAATATTGATCTGCAATCTTTTGAAAATATCTAAAAACCTTGCATATTGCCTCTCCTTATCTTTCTTTGACTGCACATGAGGGTAAGGTAAATTTTGAACAAGAGGATTCTTCAGACTACTTTCACCTTTCTTTTCTCTCACCTTTTGATGTTTCATCTTACTCTCCTCACTTATTTTTTTTCTGATTTTTATCTTTTTCCTTTTCAACTAATTCTCCCTCATTATTATTTTCTTCTGACTCCCTCTCACATTCTTTTTTATCTCCCTCTTGTTTTTCTCTCGCTTCCACCACTGCCTCCTCAGTCTGCAGGTTATCTCCAATGCCTTTTCTAATCTCCTTACCACTCCTGGTCGTTATTGACTTACAATGCTCCTTCGGGTTGGTTGTGGTGTTGGCATTGAATGATGATGATCCACCTTGATCATTCTTGTTAGCCACTTGCTTGGCTATCTGACCGATTTGAGTTTCAAGGTTTCTCAACACTGCATCATTTCCTCGCTGATAAACTTGATTTTCTTGGTGAAATTGCAGTAACTGTTGTTGTTGTTGATTTTGTTGTTGCTGCATTTCCATGAACTTGCGCAAGGTTTCTTCCAAATTGGAGTTTTGGTTTTGTTTAGGAGGTGGCTGCGTATAACTCTCATATTGCTTTTTCCTGTTTGAAGAACCTGTATCCTGTCTCCAACCTTGATTGTTGTTTGAATTTCCGCCTCTTTGATACCCATAATTGTTCTGATACGGTGCCTGTCTTTGTTGGTTCTGATTACCCATATAGTTGATCTCCTCATCTGGAGGACAATGACCTGTTGGGTGGACTCCAGTACAAAGTTGACAATACGCAACCTGCTTGTGTTTGCTAGACCCTTCCTGCATCTCTTTCATTTATTGCGGAAGCTTTGTCAATTGCTTTGTTATTTCCTCCAATGATTGTGAAATCAACTTGTTCTGAGCTAACATTGCATCATTTGTACCAAGCTCAATCACACCAGGTTTTCTTTGGGACGGATTTCTGCTATAATAACCTTGATGGTCACTCAGCGCCATTTTTTCAATAATTGCGGTTGCATCAGCGGCACTAAGTGACAATAAAGATCCACCAGTTGTAGCGTCTAGCAAGAGTTTGGTTTGTTGAAGCAGTCCGTTGCGGAAGATGTGAATCTGAGTGAGTTCATCAAAGCCATGACTAGGACATTTCCTCAACATAGATTTGTATCTCTCCCAAGCTTCACAAAGTGTTTCAGTCGCCCCTTGAGAGAATACGTCAATGCTTGTCTTTGCTTCATGAACTTGTGGTGTGGAAAGAATCTTTCGAGGAATTTCTCCTCAAGCGTGTTCCAATTGGTCATAACTTCGATAGATTGGTCAAGGTACCACTCCTTTGCTATGCCAATCAATGAGTGTGGAAAACCTCTTTGGAACACCGATTCCTCCTCCGCTTCAGTGGCTCCGAGTGAACCAGCTATCTCGTAGAACTTGACAAGATGATTGTACGGGTCTTCATGCGGTAAACCTGCAAAAGGGTTAGCATGTAATAGTTGGAGATATCTCGTCTTCATCTTAGTTTGTCTGGCTCCTGCACGTCGTCTTGCCAAGTGAGCCAAACGTCTCGGACTGTTATGACATGGCCCAGGAGTTTCCGGTTCTGTCATACTGTCTTCTGGAATGTCAGATAAAAAAGAACTAGAATCAGAAGTCCCTTCTTGCAGCTGTCTTTGTTTAGCTTGTTGCCTCTTTTTTTGTTCCTGCTATTATTCTTTCGAGCCGTTTTTTCAATTTCTGGATCGAAGAGTAAGTTTTCTGCAGGAGTTTTACCTCGCATAAACAAGATTTAACAATCTACCAAACAAGTTAGCGTGCACAAGGGATAATAATAAACAGAAAATTAAAAAGGCAAAATTTGCTTAAAAAGATAGAAACTGTCGCAATGTTTTTAATTTCAAACGCTAGTCCCCGGCAACGGCGCCATTTTGTTAAAGTACTTTTAGCAAGTATTTTGTTTATATCGTATCCACATGGACTAGTGTGAAATTAAGAACCATTCAACAACTAACATCATTTCAAGTTTGAATTGTTGATTGTTTTGTTGTAAAAAGACTTGGAAAGATAAAATTGCGGTAAAAGATGATTTAAGATTCAGAGAGAAAAGGTTGTCGGGATTAAACTTCACTCATTCGTTCGTATGTACGTTTCTAAATCAGTCACATATATTTTAGCTATTCATCAATATTATCACGTATTGCTCACGTACGTTTTCGTGTCCAAATAACGACGAGATTCACGTTGTACCTATCAATCCTCGATGTCTCGAGTGATTAATCAATACAACGATTATATTGTATTATTTAAACTCCTGATGTCTCGGATAATTTCAACAACATAATATCATTAAGTTCCAATACACAAAGTGAATATTAATCCTAAATCTATGTCTAGAATTTAGGGTGTTAATAAGTGTTCATCTTAGTTCCTTGATTCAAACATTATATGTCTATAATTTCAAATCAAAAGATAAAACATGAAGATTAAAGATGACACTAACATTGATGAATGAACCAAAACATATATTAACATGATTAAGAGTTGTACATAGTCACAAATGAGCTACATCTAATCCCAACAACAATGGATTTAGTTACACATGATGAAATTAAGCTTACAAAGGGTAGGAGAAGAAAAGATAATGAACATAGCACTTGATGTCTCAAGCTTTTGTTGATCCACCTTCACCTTATCCTTAGATTAATGATTTCTAAGCTTTCTCTTTGTTTCTTAGTTCTATTAAAAGTGATAGATGCAAGAAAAATGACAGCAAACTCTATTTATAAGGTTTCTGAAAATTAGAACTCGATGAGCGAGTTCCAGCTCGCCATGGCGAGTTCACCTTTCTTCATCAAAGGGTTTCTGCCACGTCATAAATAAATTTTGAACCGCCTTCATGCGCTCTGGCGAGTTCCTGCTCGCTCTGGCGAGTTCCTAATCGCTCTGGCGAGTTGCCCTTTTTTCCATTTTGATGCTCTCTGACTTCACTCGCTTTGCACACGCCCTGGCGTGTTGGCCTTGCTCGCTCTGGCGAGTTCCACGCGCTCTGGCGAGTTGGCTATTTTTCCATTTTGATGCTCTCTGACTCTACTCGGCCTGCACTCGCTCTGTGCTCGCCCTGGCGAGTTAACTTAGCTTTTTCATCAAATTTTCATTTCCTGCATCAATAGTTGAGATTTAGAAAAGCTTAACAAAATATAACTTAAAACTAATATATACAATAAAATGGGGTAAACCTAAAGGATATCTTACAAAATAAGTTAATAAGTGCTTAAAATATATATGACTTTTAACTACTTTTGAGCACTTAACACATTCTCACAGGAAAACTCTCAAAGTGATGAGAGACGGAGTACATTGTAAAAGAGAAAGCTGCAACAGAAAGTCAATGGTCAGAAGGGTCATTTGACTAAGAGCTTCCACAGGAAGTAAGTAAAAGGGCTGTTAACAGGAATGGTTCAGAAACACGGGAACCATTGGCGAAGATGACAAAGAAAAGAGAGAAAGGTCATCAGGAGAATCAAGCTGAAAATCACCTTTGAAGACCAATTTCTTCTTCTGGAAGAAAGCGCAATAAAGAAAGACATGCATGAATAAGAGTTTGGGGTGAGATCACTGCTTTCTATGACGCTGCACCGGTAAATTAGTCGCCAACCGGATAGTCGAGGAAATGGTGAAACAGACCTGGTCCTGCCAAGGATGGCCAGTGCTTCAAGCTGGAACAAAGAAGCACAGATAGAGAGACATGCGAACCTATCCTCTGTAATGGAGGAAATACCTCAAGCTAATGAGAGGCTAAACAAGCGCTGCTTGGGAGGCAACCCAAGGTACAATTTACTATTTTTATTTTTTCGCAATTTTAAAATTTTAATTTTAGTTAGGAAAAATAAAAGTACCACATTTTCAAAGAAAGACCTAGAAAAATTAATTTTTGAGAAAAAAAAGTTGAAAAATCAAAATTTTTGCAAAATCAGGCAGTCCATCGCAGCACGATGCATCCCATCGTGCTACGATGAACAACGTTCAAATTTTTAAACAAACGGACGTCCATCGCAGTACGATGTATCATATCGTGCTGCGATGTGAACGGAAAAATTTTCAAATCCAACAGCAAACCATCGCAGTACGATGCGATCCCATCGTGTTGCGATGAGTGAACGTTGCCTATAAATAAAGGACGAATTTTTCACATCAAATTTTTGCGCCGTTACTCTGCTCAAATTTACCCAGACTTCTCAACATCCTTACCTCCTAGAAAACCTCAAAACTCTTATTCTTCTTCTTCTTCTACATTTTCTAAACCTTCCATCAACCAAATTTCCCAACAAAAACCAAAACTTTTTTTATAAAAATCAAACCTTTATGTACTTTTGTTTTATTTATTTTTTTTATTATTATCTAATGTACTTTGAAATTTTCTGTTTAATCATTTCATCTATTTAACCCCTTATTCAAACTTATAAAAAATTAAATAACTGCTTTCTGTTTATTAACCCCTTATTCACACCTTCATACAGAAAACCAAAGGTGATTGCTGCGAAGTGCGAAGTTCGGGAGACAGAGAGACGAGTGATGAAGCTGATGTCTGTGAGACAAGTGTTCAACTTCAGATACCTAAGCCATGTGAGGATTTGAGCAAAATATTTCCAAACGGTATTACCACTTTCTTTTGAATTACTATGAGAGTACCATGCACTTGTTTATTTTCTAGAACTTGCTCTAATTCTCTGCTGACTGGTTAGTTTGATATTATATGCATTGAGGCAATTGTTTGTTATAACCCAGAGCCTTTTCAAGCCACCCTTATTATTATATCCTTTGCTAGCCGAATTTGAGCCGTAAAAAAATATATCCCTTTTGTTTCGGTGACAAACCACGATACAAGCCCATAGACCAGAAAAACAAAGAAATTGCCCTCTTTGGAGTTAAGGTAATAGTTCTCAAAGTCTTGGCAACAAAATAAGTTTGGGGTTGCTCATGGAAATAGCAACGTTTAAGTTTGGGGTGGGTATACCGAGAACTATCACTACAAAAAGAAAAAAATGAAAAAAGAGACGGGAAAACATAAAAAATTCCCTAAAAAAATGTACTCTTCAAAAAAAAATGAATGAAAAAGAAAGAGCCAAAGGGCAAAGAAAGTGATAGAAAAGAACCACACAAAGACACATCCGGTTCTTATTTTGCGATACCAACACAAAAAGGCACCCTAAGGAACACAGGTTGCGTACACAAAAAGGAACATCAAAGTAGAACTTAACTCCAATGTTTAGCCTACTATTCCCAAAAATGTCCTACCTTGACCTAAGCCACGTTATAACCCTGAAAAGACCTCCAAAAATGCATGTATATTGAATTTTGACTGGTTGCTTAGAATTCTTACAAGCCAATGGTAAAATGGCAGGTTGCACGATGATTGAGAGATAACCTTTTCAATTAATGAGCGAAAAACACAAATGTGAGAGAGAGAAAAGTTGATCATGGACTCTTGCGTGAATTTGTCCGATTTGCTACTACTGACGTCTCCTGAGCCTAGCAGAACTGAGCATGATCGCGGCGGTAAGAAAATCAGGGGTACCATTGCTGATGTACAAAAAGGTTGTGAAATTCCTATCATCTTTATTTATCTCTTGTTTTTATAACGATCTTGTCTGACAGCATGTTACTTGAGGACAAGCAACAATTTAAGTTTGGGGTTGTGATGACAGGAATTTCTATGGTATTTTTAGTATTATTATTAGTAGTAAAATGACCAAGACAGGCCCAAATACGAAGGAAAACCTACAAAAGCAAGAAAAAGCATCAAGACAGAGTCCAAGATGCAAAAAGACAAGAAAAAGCCCAAAGAGTGAAGAAATACAGCATTCCATCGCAGCACGATGTGTGCCATCGTGCCACGATGAAAGCTCCTTGCACGCCAAGCAATCAGAAGAAATAAATCTTGGAAAAATCTTCCATCGCAGTACGATGCCTTACAACGCAGTACGATGGAGTAATTTGGCGCCCAAGCTGATGAAATGCACAGGATCAGTTATAAAATTGAACTGAATCTACACATCGTAGTACGATGGCCTTATCGTGCTGCGATGCCTTGCTGAGGCCCATTATGAAAACTATAAATAGAGCCTCCCTTTCATTGTTTTAATCATTCAGAAATAGTAGAATACTCAGGTTCAGAGGAGCTCTATTGGGCATAGTTTTCTCCCCTTACGGGAAAACTAACTCAGCAAGGTATGTTTTCTTTAGGCTTTTGTATTTAGGTTATATTCTTGTAATTTAAATATGTAGTCTTTTGTAATTATGCCTTAGGTTGTGGTGGAGAAGATGAACTCCCCAATGAATATTTGGAGTCTGTGGTTGAGTCTAAGTTATAATAAATGATATTTAGTAATTATGTTTGTTATTTACGTTCTTGCACTTAATAACGTATTCTCGTAATATGGCCGGATAAGCGAGAGCGCACTTAGAATTGATACCAGGTTTTGACTTGGTATGGTCCGGAACTAGTAGTAAATAATGCTAGGTGTATAGAGACGGTAACATCCTGAACTAGTCGTGAACTGAGCGGTTAGAGGAGGAATCATGCACTAGGTGTGATCTGAGCACTTAGAAGATGAACAGCCCGATACTATGACCTAGAGGTTAATTGGTGAAGGTTATAATGCATGTTTATAAACAACTCACTTAGTAATTAGTGTATGTGACACATCGAGGTTAGGCTCTCGTAGGTACCTTAGTTAATAATGTAGGGAAACTTTAATAAACATGGTGTAATAGTAAGGTATTACTACAACAAGGATAATTCACCGCCGAACATAATCTAAGTAACTATGTTATACACCGGTCATGCCAAATATGAAGAAGGGAGGGAGTCCAACCACCATACCTAGCCTCTATAATTCTTGAATCTATTATTTATACATTCAGCAATTTATATTTATGCAAAGCATTACGCTTATTTTATAAAAACCTTTTTCCAAAACCCAAAGCGAATGTAAACTATCACAAACTTAAATAATTCTAGTGAAGCTTCAGCACGATCCCTGTGGATTCGAACTCATTCTATACACTAGAGTGTGAATTATTACTCGACGACAGACTGGTGCACTTGCCAGACCCTAGTCAAACCCCAAACTTATTTTGTTGCCAAGACTTTGAGAACTATTTACCTAACTCCAAAGAGGGTAAATCATTGTTTTTCTGGTCTATAAGCTTGTATCGTGGTTTGTCACCAAAACAAAAGGGATAATATTTTTTACGGCTCAAATTTGGCTAGCAAAGGTTATAATAATAATAAGGGTGGCTTGAAAAGGCTCTAGGTTATAACAAACAATTGCCTCAATGCATATAATATCAAACTAACCAGTCAGCAGAGAATTAGAGCAAGTTCTAGAAAATAAACAAGTGTACGGTTCTCTCATAGTAATTCGAAAGAAAGTGGTAATACCGTTTGGAAATATTTGGCTCAAATCCTCACATGGCTTAGGTATAACTGAAGTTGAACACTTGTCTCACGGACACCAGCTTCATCACTCGTCTCTCTGTCTCCAGAACTTCGCACTTCGGAGCAATCACCTTTGGTTTTTCTGTATGAAGTTGTGAAATTCGTCTCATCAAGATTTATAACTTATTTCGCCACAATCTTACCTATAACAGTTAGTCATTCACTAGATAATAAACAGCAAAACAATTATTTAATTTTTTTTTTTGTAAGTTTGAATAAGAGTTAAATAGATGAAAATGACATGCGGAATTCTTGGCATACATTATTAAATTGAAAAACATTACTGAAATGAAAATTACTGAATTGAAATACTGAAATACTTATCCTTGGGTTACCTCCCAAGCAGCGCTTGTTTAGCCTCTTATTAGCTTGAGGCATTTCCTCCATTACTGAGGATAGGTTCGCATGTCTCTCTATTTGTGCTTCTTTGTTCCATCTTGAAGCACTGACCATCCTTCCTTCATATTGATTACAATCTTGGCAGGACCAGGTCTGTTTCACCATATCCTCAACTATCGGGTTGACGACTTATTTACCGGTGCAGTTTCATAGAACACAGTAATTTCACCCCAAACTTACATTCGTGCATGTCTTTCCCTTTTTGCGCTTTCTTCCTGAGGAAGAAATTGTTCTTCAGAGGTGACTTTACAGCTTGATTCTCCTGATTGAAGCATTTCTTTCCTGATGGCCTTTCTCTTCTCTTATCTTTGTCATCTTCGCCAATGGTTCCTGTATTTCTGAACCATTCCTGTAACAGCCCTTTTTACTCTCTTACTTCATGTGGAAGCTCCAGTCAAATGATCCGCCTGACCATTGACTTTATGTTGCAGCTTACTCTCTTGCAATTTATTCCATCTCTCATCACTTTGAGAGTTTTCCTGTGAGAATACTGTCTTTATTTGGCTATTGCCAGCTAATGACATGAATTTCTACGGTATTTTTAGTAGTATTATTAGTAGTAAAATGACAAAGACAGGCCCAAATACGAAGGAAAACCTACAAAAGCAAGAAAAAGCATCAAGACAGAGTCCAAGATGCAAAAAGACAAGAAAAAGCCCAAAAAGTGAAGAAAACCAGCATTCCATCGCAACACGATGGCTCCCATCGTGCCACGATGGGAGCTGCTTGCTCGCCAAGAAATCTGAAGCAATAAATCTGCAAAATATCTGTCCATCGCAGCACGATGATACCCATCGCAGCACGATGACATAACTTGGCGCCCAAGCTGATGAAATGCACAGGATCAGTTATAAAAATAAACTGAATCTTGACATCGCACTGCGATGAGCTTATCGCAGTGCGATGCCTTGCTAAGGCCCATTACGAAAACTATAAACAGAGCCTACCTTTCATTGTTTTATTCATTCAGAAATAGTAGAACACTCTCTACTATAAGGAGAGGTTCATAGGAGCTCTATTGGGCATAGTTTTCTCCCCTTACGGGAAAACAAACTCAGCAAGGTATGTTTTCTTTAGGCTTTTGTATTTAGGTTATAATTTCTTGTAATTTAAATATGTAGTCTTTATAATTTATGCCTTAGGTTGTGGTGGAGAAGATGAACTCCCCTATGAATATTTGGAGTCTGTGATTGAGTCTAAGTTATAATAAATGATATTTAAAGTATTATGTTTGTTATTTACTTTCGCGCACTTTAATAACGTATTTCGTAATCTGGCCGGATAAGCGGGAACGCCCATAGAATTGATATCAGGTTTTGACTTGGTATGGTCCGGAAGTCGTAGTAAATAATGCTAGGTGAATAGAGACGGTAACATCCTGAACTAGTCGTGAACTGAGCGGTTAGAGGAGGAATCATGCACTAGGTGTGATCTGAGCACTTAGAAGATGAACAACCCGATACTAGGACCTAGAGGTTAATTGGTGAAGGTTATAATGCATGTTTATAAACAACTCACTTAGTAATTAGGGTATGTGCCACATCGAGGTTAGGCTCTCGTAGGTACCTTAGTTAATAATGTAGGGAAACTTTAATAGACATAGTGTAATAGTAAGGTATTACTACAACAAGGATAATTCACCGCCGAACATAATCTAAATAGCTATGTTATACACCAGTCATGCCAAAAATGAAGAAGGGAGGGAGTCCAACCACCATACATAGCCTCTATGTTTCTTGAACCTATTTATTTATACATTCCGCATTTATATTTCTGCAAGCAATACGCTTCTTTTTATAAAAACCTTTTCCAAAAACCCAAAGTGAATGCAACTATCACAAACTTAAGTAACGCTAGTGAAGCTTCGGCACGATCCCTATGGATACGAACTCATTCTATACACTAGAGTGTGAATTATTACTCGACGACAGACTGATGCACTTGCCAGACCCTAGTCAAGTTTTTGGCGCCGTTGCCGGGGATTGTGTTTACACTTGCCAGCCTTGCTAGATTTATTTAAGTTTGTCCAAAAACAAATTTAAAAAATACAAAAAAATTAAAAAAATAAAAAATCTTGTTGATGATTGTGGATTTTAATCTGTGAAAATTCTGGCTAAGGATAAGTCTTGGTATTTAAGCGATCCGGTGTGATCCACCTCACTTACCTGGGAATTTTCATGGTGACAAAAACACATGAGACAAACCAAAAATAGTTTCATGATTTACTTTTCCAGTACTACTGAAGGTATTCATTTGTTGTGCTTGATAACAGGATATTCTGGAGTTAAAGTACGACCCTGAACCCAAAAGAACGTTCCGGAAAAGGAGAGCAGCACAAAAGCTAGCAACATCCAGTAATCTCAAATCAAAAGGCGAGCCTACTACCAAAGCCATGGGAGACGAACCACAAGAAAGGGATTACTGCGGGAAGGTCAGCATTAAGCAGGAACCAGAATGGACACCACCTCACGACAGCAACGGTTCTGACGGAATATTTTGGGACGACCTAGCAGATATAGAAGTAGAATCTCAAAACCATCCAGGGAAGACAGTTGGAAACCCGTGATACATTTAGACACCAGGTGGAAAGAACATTCAAAATTGATGAAGAGATGGATGAAGATAGCACCAACATCCAGGCACTACGTGAAAAGACCACTCTCAGGAAAAAGGATTCGGAAGATTGAGTATCAGAAACATGTGGTCCGTGAATGGCAGCTCAGCACTTATCGCATTTTTGATGAAGACTACATGAACGCCTTGTGCAGCAACGAAGAAGTCAATGCAGGCAATCAAAATGAAAAATGCATGGCGCTTAAAGAAAAGAAGCACGAAAGAGAGACTTAAGGCAAGTTCCAAGAAAGAATAGCAAAAAGATCACAATTGCCACCCAAGAAGGAGGATCCTGGAAGCATCACCATCATCTGTCAGATTGGGAAAGCAGGAGTCAATGTACTATGTGATGTAGGCTCAAGTATGACCGTAATACCATTATCTTTGGCAGATAAGTTCAAGCTCGCATTACCTATTGTAGGCACATCTCGGGAACTAGTACTAGCTAATCAGTCATCCATCTATTCAGTAGGCACAGTCAGAGACGTCTTGGTGAAAGTCAAAGACCTAGAATTTCTAGTAGACTTCATGATCCTAGACATTGGAGAAGACGAAGAGCATCCCGTCATTCTTGGAAGGCCATTCCTAGCTACCTGCAGGGCACTCATTGATATGAAACTTGGAGAGATAACACTAAGGAGTGGAGGTAAGGCTACAACCGTAAAAACTTTCAATGCAGGAAAGGAGAAGTGCTTCATGCTAGAGTGGAAAGACTGGGAAGCTACACCACCGACTTCAGATCAAGAAGTACAGGTAAAAGTAGAGATAACAGAACTGGAGAATTAAATGGCGCGGCTAGAGATAGAGACATCTCAGGAAGAGGAGGTACCCGAAGAACTCACTGAAAAATTAAAGAGGTTAACCAATGATGTGGACATCCGAGCAACATGGGTCAAAATATGGGGTTGAAATAGAAAGGTGGCCAGAAAGTCTAAGTTTGGGGTTGATACGGCACCTCTGAAGAAACCTGCTGCTGAGAGAAAAGAGGAAAGAGAAAAGAAAAGCTGGGTTAATGCACCAAAAGAACAAAAGAAGGAACATCCACCGAAAGGCAAAGGGAAGTCAATTATAAAAACAGTACCTTCAGAAGATGATGGACAACTCTGTTTTGCCACCTTCAAAGAAAAACAGAACCCAGAGAAGTATGAAAGAAGCAACAAGAAAGAGGGAGGAGCTAAGGCGAAAGCTCCTACAGAAGAGAGAGACTTGCGAACCTATCCTCTGTAATGGAGGAAATGCCTCAAGCTAATGATAGGCTAAACAAGCGCTGCTTGGGAGGCAACCCAAGGATAAGTATTTAACTATTTTCAATTCAATATTTTCAATTCAGTTTTTCAATTCAATAATGTATGCCTAGAATTCCGCATGTCATCTTCATCTGTCAACAACCCTTATTCAAACTTATAAAAAAATTAAATAACTGCTTGCTGTTTATTATCTAGTGCATGACTAACTGTTATAGGTAAGATTGTGGCGAAATAAGTTATAAATCTTGATGAGACGAATTACACACCTTCATACAGAAAAACCAAAGGTGATTGCTCTGAAGTGCGAAGTTCGGGAGACAGAGAGACGGGTGATGAAGCTGATGTCTGTGAGACAAGTGTTCAACTTCATATACCTAAGCCATGTGAGGATTTGAGCCAAATATTTCCAAACGGTATTACCACTTTCTTTCGAATTACTATTTGAGTACCGTGCACTTGTTTATTTTCTAGAACTTGCTCTATTTCTCTGCTGACCGGTTAGTTTGATATTATATGCATTGAGGCAATTGTTTGTTATAACCCAGAGCCTTTTCAAGCCACCCTTATTATTATATCCTTTGCTAGCCAAATTTTAGCCGAAAAAAAAATAATATCCCTTTTGTTTCGGTGACAAACCACGATACAAGCCTATAGACCAGAAAAACAAAGAAATTACCCTCTTTCGATTTAGGTAATAGTTCTCAAAGTCTTGGCAACAAAATAAGTTTGGGGTTGCTCATGGAACTAGCAACGTTTAAGTTTGGGGTGGGTATACGGAGAACTATCACTACAAAAAGAAAAAAAAATAGAAGAAAAGAGACGGGAAAACATCAAAAAAATTCCCTAAAAAAATAGTCTCTTCAAAAAATAAATGAAAAAGAAAGAGCCAAAGGGCAAAAGAAAGAGCCAAAGGGCAAAGAAAGTGAGAGAAAAGAACCATACAAAGACACCCTAAGGAACACAGGTTGCGCACACAAAAAGGAACATCAAAGTAAGACTTAACTCCAATGTTTAGCCTACTATTCCCAAAAATGTCCTACCTTGACCTAAGCCACGTTATAACCCTGAAAAGACCTCCAATAATGCATGAGTATTGAATTTTGACCGGTTGCTTAGAGTTCTTGCAAGCCTATGGTAAAATAGCAGGTTGTACGATGATTGAGAGATAACCCTTTCAATTAATGAGCGAAAAAAACAAATGTGAGAGAGAGAAAAGTTGGACATGAACTCTTGCGGGCATTTGTCCGATTTGCTACTATTGACGTCTCCTGAGCCTAGCAGGACTGAGCATGATCGCGGCGGTAAGAAAACAGCGGTACCATTGTTGAAATACAAAAAGGTTGTGAAATTCCTATCATCTTTATTTATCTCTTGTTTTTCTAACGATCTTGTCTGACAGCATGTTACTTGAGGACAAGCAACAGTTTAAGTTTGGGGTGTTGATGACAGGAATTTATACGGTATTTTTAGTAGTATTATTAGTAGTAAAATGACCAAGACAGACACAAATACGAAGGAAAACCTACAAAAGCAAGAAAAAGCATCAAGACAGAGTCCAAGATGCAAAAAGTCAAGAAAAAACCCAAAAAGTGAAGAAAATCAGCATTTCATCGCAGCACGATGCCTCCCATCGTGCCACGATGGGAGCTGCTTGCTCGCCAAGAAATCAGAAGCTGATGAAATGCACAGGATCAATTATAAAAATAAACTGAATCTTCACATCGCACTCCGATGAGCTTATCGTAGTGCGATGCCATGCTGAGGCCCATTACGGGAAAACTAACTCAGCAAGGTATGTTTTCTTTAGGCTTTTGTATTTAGGTTATAATTTCTTGTAATTTAAATATGTAGTCTTTATAATTTATGCCTTAGGTTGTGGTGGAGAAGATGAACTCCCCTATGAATATTTGGAGTCTGTTATTAAGTCTAAGTTATAATAAATGATATTTAAAGTATTATGTTTGTTATTTACTTTCGCACACTTTAATAACGTATCTCGTAATCTGGCCAGATAAGCGGGAACGCCCATTGAATTGATATCAGGTTTTGACTTGGTATGGTCCGGAACTCGTAGTAACTAATGCTAGGTGAATAGAGACGGTAACATCCTGAACTAGTCGTGAACTGAGCGGTTAGAGGAGGAATCATGCACTAGGTGTGATCTGAGCACTTAGAAGATGAACAGCCCGATACTAGGACCTAAAGGTTAATTGGTGAAGGTTATAATGCATGTTTATAAACAACTCACTTAGTAATTAGGGTATGTGACACATCGAGGTTAGGCTCTCGTAGGTACCTTAGTTAATAATGTAGGGAAACTTTAATAGACATAGTGTAATAGTAAGGTATTACTACAACAAGGATAATTCACCGCCGAACATAATTTAAATAGCTATGTTATACACTGGTCATGCCAAATATGAAGAAGGGAGGGAGTCCAACCACCATACCTAGCCTCTATATTTCTTGAATCTATTTATTTATACATTCCGCATTTATATTTCTGCAAGCATTACGCTTCTTTTTATAAAAACCTTTTCCAAAAACCCAAAGTGAATGCAACTAGTGAAGCTAGTGAAGCTTCGGCACGATCCCTGTGGATACGAACTCATTCTACTCGTAGAGTGTGAATTATTACTCGACGACAGACTGATGCACTTGCCAGACCCTAGGCAGCCTTCTATAGATCAGCATACGAAGTTCACAATAAAGGCATCTTTGAATTTCTATAGGCCTTGGCCTCTACTGCTACAAAGTTCGATCTATATGTTATCAAATATCGGTAGCTCCACATCAAAACTGTAGAAAATAAATAATAACAAGTGCTTTATATAAATCCAATGGATGGTGACTACGGTCTGGCAAGTGAACCAGTCAGTTGTCAAGTAATATATAATTCACACTCTAGGTGTCTAGAATGAGTTCGTATCCATAGGGATCGTGCCAAGTACGACTTGTTTTTATTTAAGTTCGATAGTTTGCATTCACTTTGGGTTTTGAAAAAGGTTTTGTTTTGAAAAGAGCATAATGCAATGCAGAAAAGTAAAGATAGTTTGATTCAAAGCGTGAGGAATACTAGTTAGATCGATTTCCTCCCCTAATCCTGCTTGGTACTTGGCGCATATCCAGAATGATTTCAGTAACTTCTAATTGTTCGGAGATTAATCAACTTTATTGATAGCTATTAAACTATCCTAAATACTATAGACTGCTATGAACTTCCGAATAACTAGGACACCCACGGCTGCCTAATTCCATGTTGTCATGTACCCTAGCCATGCGTCGAGCCAATCTATAATAGTTATGATCACACATTAATCCTAGCCACTAACGACCTAGTGTCGGCTGCTCCAGTCTTTACAGGCTGTCGCGAGCAGTGTCTGGTGTTTCCGTCTTTGCAGGCTGTCGTGAGCAATGTCGGATGTTTCCGTCTCTCGGGGCCAGCCCTATCATTTATTGTTCGGGACCTAAGTCCTAAATGCGTATTCTATCTATTCGGCCAGACATTAAAAATACGGAATTAAAGGGTAAATAAATAGAAAACAGTTCATTCCAAAATCAATGTCTAGTATAACTTTTATTGTACTAGATATATGTTCCAAGTATTCATTGGGGAGTTTATCTCTTCTCCTACCCTGAGATTTCTAAGCTATTAATTACATAATAAATATTACAAGAATACAAAATTATGCATACCAATGGTGTGGATGCCTTGTTGAGGAAGTTACCTTTCCCATTGAAGGGAGAAAGTTCTTCCCGTAGAGAGCTCATTTTCCCTCCTTGATCCTCCTTCCCGTAGAGTACTTTAGGTTTCTCAACTTCTGAATGAATAATAGTGAAGGAGGAGAGCTCTATTTATAGTTTTCCTTAATGGGCTTCGCTCCCATCGTGACCACGATGAATCCCATCGTGTCACGATGAAGCCAGATACACTTCAAAAAATTAGAAGATTTGCTCCTTTCTTGGGCGCTAAGTCTGTTCCCATCGTGGCACGATGAGAGTCATCGTGACCACGATGGAGCGCATTTTTGTGCATATCTGATTTCATCTCTCTTTTTGGCATTTTTCTTGTATTCTTGACTTCTTCAAGTAGCTTGACCTTTTGGGAATTTGCTTGTTTCTGGTCTTCAAAGTCCTAGCCATTGGATAGTGAAGCTTTATGATTATTATCATACACTAACAACACAATTTTTTTTATTCTCTCTCCTCTGGTCTTCTTTTTCTTTCTTTCTCACCCAACAACCCCATATTTGCAGTAATATTAACAGGAAATAGAAAAACTTCTCATCTTTAGTTATTGATGACAGGAATTTATACGGTATTTTTGGTATTATTATTAGTAGTAAAATGACCAAGACAGACCCAAAAACGAAGGAAAACCTACAAAAGCAAGAAAAAGAATCAAGACAGAGTCCAAGATGCAAAAAGACAAGAAAAAGCCCAAAAAGTGAAGAAAATCAGCATTTCATCGCAGCACGATGTCTGCCATCGTGCCACGATGAAAGCATGCTTGCTCGCCAAGAAATCAGAAGAAATAAATCTTGAAAAAATCTTCCATCGCAGTACGATGCATCACAACGCAGCACGATGGAGTAACTTGGCGCCCAAGCTGATGAAATGCACAGGATCAGTTATAAAACTTAACTAAATCTTCACATCGCAGCACGATGGCTTCATCGTACTGCGATGCCTTGCTGAGGCCCATTACGAAAATTATAAATAGACCATCCCTTTTATTGTTAAAATCATTCAGAAATAGTAGAATACTCTCTACTATAAGGAGAGGTTCAGAGGAGCTCTATTGGGCATAGTTTTCTCCCCTACGGGAAAACTAACTCAGCAATGTATGATTTCTTTAGGCTTTTGTATTTAGGTTATAATTTCTTGTAATTTAAATATGTAGTCTTTATATTTATTCCTTAGGTTGTGGTGGAGAAGATGAACTCCCCTATGAATATTTGGAGTCTGTGATTGAGTCTAAGTTATAATAAATGATATTTAGTAATTGTGTTTGTTATTTACTTTCGTGCACTTTAATAACGTATCTTGTAATCTGGCCGGATAAGCGGGAGCGCCCATAGAATTGATATCAGGTTTTGACTTGATATGGTCCGGAACTCGTAGTAAATAATGCTAGGTGAATAGAGACAGTAACATCCTGAACTAGTCGTGAACTGAGCGGTTAAGAGGAGGAATCATGCACTAGGTGTGATCTGAGCACTTAGAAGATGAACACCCCGATACTAGGACCTAGAGGTTAATTGGTGAAGGTTATAATGCATGTTTATAAACAACTCACTTAGTAATTAGGGTATGTGATACATCGAGGTTAGGCTCTCGTAGGTACCTTAGTTAATAATGTAGGGAAACTTTAATAAACATAGTGTAATAGTAAGGTATTATTACAACAAGGATAATTCACCGCCGAACATAATCTAAGTAACTATGTTATATACCGGTCATGCCAAATATGAAGAAGGGAGGGAGTCCAACCACCATACCTAGCCTCTATAATTCTTGAATCTATTATTTATACATTCTGTTATTTATATTTCTGCAAGCATTACGCTTAATTTTATAAAAACCTTTTTCCAAAACCCAAAGCGAATGTAAACTATCACAAACTTAAATAACTCAAGTGAAGCTTCAGCACGATCCCTGTGGATTCGAACTCATTCTACTCGTAGAGTGTGAATTATTACTCGACGACAGACTGGTGCACTTGCCAGACCGCAGTCAAGTTTTTGGCGCCGTTGTCGGGGATTGTGTTTACAAAGCCTTACTAGATTTATTTAAGTTTGTCAAAAAATTTCAAAAATACAAAAAAAAACTAAAAAATCAAAAATCTTGTTGATGATTGTGGATTTTAATCTGTGAAAATTCTGGCCAAGGATAAGTCTTGGTATTTAAGCGATCCGTTGTGATCCACCTCACTTACCTGGGAATTTTCATGGTGACAAAAACATATGAGACAAACCAAAAATAGTTTCACAAAAAATATTTAACCCAGTGCTACTGAGGTATTTTGTTTAAAGTGCATGCACACAGGTACTCAAGGCACTAGGAATCACAAAGGCTGGTGACTAGGGTCTGGAAAGTGCACCAGTCTGTCGTCGAGTAATAATTCACACTCTAGTGTATAGAATGAGTTGGTATCCACAGGGATCATGCCGAAGCTTCACTAGCGTTACTTAAGTTTGTGATAGTTGCATTCACTTTGGGTTTTTGGAAAAGGTTTTTATAAAAAGAAGCGTAATGCTTGCAGAAATATAAATGCGGAATGTATAAATAAATAGATTCAAGAAATATAGAGGCTAGGTATGGTGGTTGGACTCCCTCCCTTCTTCATATTTGGCATGACCGGTGTATAACATAGCTATTTAGATTATGTTCGGCGGTGAATTATCCTTGTTGTAGTAATACCTTACTATTACACTATGTCTATTAAAGTTTCTCTACATTATTATGCATAATTTTCTCCCTTCAATGGGAAAGGTAACTTCCTCAACAAGGCATCCACACCATTGGTATGCATAATTTTGTATTCTTGTAATATTTATTATGTAATTAATAGCTTAGAAATCTCAGGGTAGGAGAAGAGATGAACTCCCCAATGAATACTTGGAACATATATCTAGTACAATAAAAGTTATACTAGACATTGATTTTGGAATGAACTGTTTTCTATTTATTTACTCTTTAATTCCGTATTTTTAATGTCTGGCCGAATAGATAGAATACGCATTTAGGACTTAGGTCCCGAACAATAAATGATAGGGCTGGCCCCGAGAGACGGAAACATCCGACATTGCTCACGACAGCCTGCAAAGACGGAAACACCAGACACTGCTCGCGACAGCCTGTAGAGACTGGAGCAGCCGACACTAGGTCGTTAGTGGCTAGGATTAATGTGTGATCATAACTATTATAGATTGGCTCGACGCATGGCTAGGGTACATGACAACATGGAATTAGGCAGCCGTGGGTGTCCTAGTTATTCGGAAGTTCATAGCAGTCTATAGTATTTAGGATAGTTTAATAGCTATCAATAAAGTTGATTAATCGCCGAACAATTAGAAGTTACTGAAATCATTCTGGATATGCGCCAAGTACCAAGCAGGATTAGGGGAGGAAATCGATCTAACTAGTATTCCTCACGCTTTGAATCAAGCTATCTTTACTTTTCTGCATTGCATTACGCTCTTTTCAAAACAAAACCTTTTTCAAAACCCAAAGCGAATGCAAACTATCGAACTTAAATAAAAACAAGTCGTACTTGGCACGATCCCTATGGATACGAACTCATTCTAGACACCTAGAGTGTGAATTATATATTACTTGACAACTGACTGGTTCACTTGCCAGACCGTAGTCACCATCCATTGGATTTATATAAAGCACTTGTTATTATTTATTTTCTACAGTTTTGATGTGGAGCTACCGATATTTGATAACATATAGATCGAACTTTGTAGCAGTAGAGGCCAAGGCCTATATAAATTCAAAGATGCCTTTATTGTGAACTTCGTATGCTGATCTATAGAAGGCTGCCTAGGGTCTGGCAAGTGCATCAGTCTGTCGTCGAGTAATAATTCACACTCTACGAGTAGAATGAGTTCGTATCCACAGGGATCGTGCCAAAGCTTCACTAGCGTCATTTAAGTTTGTGATAGTTTGCATTCGCTTTGGTTTTTGGAAAAAGGTTTTTATAAAAATAACGTAATGCTTGCATAAATATAAAAGCAGAATGTATAAATAAATAGATTCAAGAAAAATAGAGGCTAGGTGTGGTGGTTGGACTCCGTCCCTTCTTCATATTTGGCATGATCGGTATATAACATAGTTATTTAGATTATGTTCGGCGGTGAATTATCCTTGTTGTAGTAATACCTTACTATTACACTATGTCTATTAAAGTTTCCCTACATTAACAACTAAGGTACCTATGAGAGCCTAACCTCGATGTGTCACATACCCTAATTACTAAGTGAGTTGTTTGTAAACATGCATTATGCTCTTCACCAATTAACCTCTAGGTCCTAGTATCGGGTTGTTCATCTTCTAAGTGCTCAGATCACACCTAGTTCATGATTCCTCGTCTAACCACTCAGTTCACGACTAGTTCAGGATGTTACCGTCTCCATACACCTAGCATTATTTACTACTAGTTCCGGACCATAACACGTCAAAACCTGGTATCAATTCTAAGGGCGCTCTCGCTTATCCGGCCAGATTACGAGAATACGTTATTAAGTGCAAGAAAGTAAATAAAAAACACAATTACTAAATATCATTTATTATAACTTAGACTCAACCACATACTCCAAATATTCATTGGGGAGTTCATCTTCTCCACCACAACCTAAGGCAGCTATTTTAAAAGACTACATATTTAAATTACAATAAAGAAATTATAACCTAAACATAAAAGCCTAAAGAAAACATACCTTGCTGAGTTAGTTTTCCCGTAAGGGGAGAAAACTATGCCCAATAGAGCTCCTCTGAACCTCTCCTTATAGTAGAGAGTGTTCTACTATTTCTGAATGAATAATTGTGAAGGAGGGAGGCTCTATTTATAGTTTTCGTAATGGGCCTCAGCAAGGCATTGCAGCACGATGAGGCCATCGTACTGCGATGTGAAGATTCAGTTCAATTTTATAACTGATCCTGTGCATTTCATCAACTTGGGTGCCAAGTTAAGTCATCGTGCTGCGATGAGCATCATCGTGCTGCGATGAACAGATATTTTGCAGATTTATTTCTTCTGATTTCTTGGCGAACAAGCAGCTCCCATCGTGGCACGATGGGAGCCATCGTGCTGCGATGGAATGCTCAATTTCTTCACTTTTTGGGCTTTTTCTTGTCTTTTTGCATCTTGGACTCTGTCTTGATGCTTTTTCCTGCTTTTGTAGGTTTTTCTTCGTATTTGGGCCTGTCTTGGTCTTTTTACTACTAATAATAATACTAAAAATACCATAGAAATTCCTATCATCAAATGCCTACATTTATAGTATTATAACAAAATTTTTAGAAATAGAATCAATTGTCTCCATTAAATCCTTAGCACCATGTTGACTGAAACAAAGCTGATACATTTTACACTTGAGGTACTAGTTCAGTGGCAATAACTTAGAATTATAATTTTAAGGTTTCGAGTTCATACATTTCAAAGCAAAACAACCACAGCCCTTTGTAATTTTTCAAAATCATTTCTTCATCGAGCAATTGCTCTTGTTATCTTTTTCTTCTTTCACATTTAATGAAAACATTTAATATGGCAAATAATTATCTAATAAAAAATGACAATAGTAACTTCAACATTGGGGTATTTAAAAAAGATCCCCACCATTAACTTCATCGATAAATAATTCAAACATTATCCCCAATAATAAATTTTCAACATTAAATATTTTAAAAAGATGTACAACATTTAATTATTCTAAAAAAAATCCATAACATAGCTAGAACTCCTACCAATAATAATAACAACAATCTAAATAGATGGTGATTGGTTGCTTTACATTATAGTTGTAATTGACATGTTCCATTATGGAAGCAGTTTTGTCTCTGTCTCCTTCAAACATAGGTATTTGGTTGTAGCTGAAGTATGTGTCAATGAATGATAGAAGTTTGTATCTTGTTGAGCTATCCACCAATGTGTTAATATTAGGAAAACGGGATAAGTCTTTGGGCATGCCTTATTCAAGTTTGTGTAGTCAACACACATTTGCCTCTTTCCATTAGATTTTTTCATGAGGACTACATTTGAAAGCCATTCAGTGTAGTAGATCTTTGGAACCAGTTTGACTTGGAATAGCCCCTCCACGATTGCCTTGGTTGCTTTTGCCTTTTCTGGTGATTGACGTCATCTCTATTGTACTACGTACATATTTCATGTCTTAGTTGACATTCAAATGATGACATGATATTTTTGGATCTATACATGGCATTTCTCCTGGTGAAATAACGAAGATGTTTGTGTTAGCTTTTGACGACAAGAATTTATATAGTATTTTTAGTATTTATTTAGCAGTTAGTTGAAGACTTTGAAGACCAATTACAAGCAAAAGCCTGAAGAAATGAAGCTACTTGCAGAAGAAGAAAATAATTCAAGAAAATGCCAAAAAGAGAGCAAAAATAAGTCCCAAGCATTCATTGGGGAGTTCATCTCTCGACCTAGCCTAAATGTTCCTAGCTACTAATTTACATAATATATAATACAAGAATAAAACTATGCATAAAAATGACGTAGATGCCTTGCTGAAGAATTTACCTTTCCCGTTGAGGGGGGCAAATTCTTCCCGTAGAGAGCTCTTATGCCTTCCTTGGTCCTCCTCCTTGAATACTAGAGAGTACTCTAGGTTGCTGAATTTCTGAATGAATAAAAGTGAAGGAAGAGAGCTCTATTTATAGTTTTTCATCATGGGCTTCGCTCCCATCGTGGCCACGATGGATCTCATCGTGCCACGATGGAGTAGATATGTTTCAATTTTTCAGAAAATACGTTGTGTTTCCTTGGGCGCTGACTAGGGTCTGGCAAGTGCACCTGTCTGTCGTCGAGTAATAATTCACACTCTACGAGTAGAATGAGTTCGTATCCACAGGGATCGTGCCGAAGCTTCACTAGCGTCATTTAAGTTTGTGATAGTTTGCATTCGCTTTGATTTTTGGAAAAAGGTTTTTATAAAATTAAGCGTAATGCTTGACAGAAATATAAATTGCAGAATGTATAAATAAATAAATATATTCAAGAAATATAGAGGCTAGGTGTGGTGGTTGGACTCCCTCCCTTCTTCATATTTGGCATGATCGGTATATAACATAGTTATTTAGATTATGTTCGGCGGTGAATTATCCTTGTTGTAGTAATACCTTACTATTACACTATGTCTATTAAAGTTTCCCTACATTAACAACTAAGGTACCTACGAGAGCCTAACCTCGATGTGTCACATACCCTAATTACTAAGTCAGTTGTTTATAAACATGCATTATGCTCTTCACCAATTAACCTCTAGGTCCTAGTATCGGGTTGTTCATGTTCTAAGTGCTCAGATCACACCTAGTGCATGATTCCTCCTCTAACCGCTCAGTTCACGACTAGTTCAGGATGTTACCGTCTCCATACACCTAGGATTATTTACTACTAGTTCCGGACCATACCAAGTCAAAACCTGGTATCAATTCTAAGGGCGCTCTCGCTTATCCGGCCAGATTACGAGAATACGTTATTGAAGGAAAATAGTAATAGAAAAGCAGCGGAATTTTAAAATTTTCCTTTTGTGATCCTTACGAATGGTCATGAATTGTGTTTAGAGTTTTACCTTTTGATTCGAAAACTCCCTTTAAATCACGAACGGCTATCGAACACTTTGAATCACGAACAAGGTCACCACCAAGTCACCAACGAATTTGATCACAAGCGTTAAAGGTATAACGCCTCTAGCCAGTCCACACGAACAACAACCTTCAATGGAGTGCTAGCTCCAATGGTTTGAAGGGTTAGGAGAAAGGAGGCACAAAATAAGGATTAGGGTTTTTCACAAAAACTCTGGAAAGGTGATTAGGGTTTCTCAAGAGAGGAGAGAACAAAGGCTCATGAGAATGAGTAACAAAAGTGTGTCACTCTTTTTCCTTACCACAAGGGTTCTATTTATAGAACCACTTGCCATGGCAAAATTACACTAAAGCCTCACTACTACAGAAAGGGGTTTTTACATCGGGCCATTTTGACCTTTTACATCGGGCCAGGGTCCGATGTAAAGCCAATTGATGTAATAAGTCTGACACATTTCACATCGGGTCACGGCCGGATGTGAAAACCAATTTATCACATCGGTTATTAATATTGCCAGATGTGAAATATCAACTTTAATTTAATTTTATTAAAAGCCAAGGCACATTTCACATCGGGCTCTCATCTAAGCCGATGTGAAAACCAACTTTATCACATCCGTGTTGTGGCAACACCGATGTGAAATCTCTGTTTCTATTTTTTTTTTCATTTTTGGCATCTGATTTCTCATAATTTTTCCTGCACCACACAGACAACATTTTGGTATCTAAATTGTTTTCCATATCATCACACACAGACCACAAACATATATAGCTAATAAAATTTGTTCAAAACTTAAATTAATTTTCATTCCAACAAATTAATAGCTACAAAAGGTTATAACATTTCTACAAACACAAAGTAATGCAAAATCACCAAAATCAAATCCAACTGCAGCAACACTAAATTAAATTCTCCCTAATACAAAAAGCAAACAACATGGTCAACACAAGACCAATGCAACACAAAAGGCAAAAGAACATTAATTCTCCATTTTACACTAACTGTGATAGCGGGGAGGAGAAAATAAAATTCCAGATGTGTATGTGGCTCTTCTATCTGTCCAAATCAAGGGCATACACCTACAAATAAAATTTAATTATTATATTACTTTAGAAGCTTATACGTCAAACACATGATATGCCATTCACAATCAAGATACTATGCGTATTCTCTAATGGAACATGAGAAAAAAAGATATTTTAACATGTTATATGCAACAAGCCAAAGTAGGTATAACAAAGCCATGGGTTGAGTATAGAATATTTACCAAAGAAAGATAACTAGCCTTCTTCAACAATGATTATTTTACTCCTATTTCGTTCCTGCAGTTGTTGTCAAAGCTACCGTTTTTGTTTCCTTATCATGAAAGCTGCCAAATTAAAGGTAACAAAAAATGCATCCTTTATTGCATACAAGGGCTGAATATAATTGACAAAGATTATATGTGTAAAGACAAAAATCCACTTGCCACGTGAACCTTCTTTTGTAGTGTTAGTAGCCCTCCTGATTGCTTGTAAAATAATCTTCCATCCTCAACAACAACTTCATAAGATTGTTCTTTCCTTCTAGAAAAAGAAAATGAAAATAATGAGTATAATTTTATTCAAAGATAGCTCAAAAGAAGATAATATCTGAAAAGAAGAGAATGTACACATAAATGGAGATGGAAATTTACAGGACCAAGATATTTGATACACTGTTGTTGAAGTTTAGTTCTAGGACAATGATTTTCCAATTCTGATAAGCATAAAACAAACCAGATACAACTCCAACTCTAATAATTTGACATCACAGCATCACATTGAGTCTAAGGCCAGCATTATACTCAGAGAAGAAAAATATTGTCCATCTCCAAGAGTGATTGAAGCTGGAGCCACTATTATCAAGACCACTTCGAAACATGATGAAAGCTCTCGCCATATCACATGTCATTCACCGTAGACTCTAACTTAAGGCTTCAGTTTTATTAGGATATGATTTGTTACTACTTAATTATTCCATATATCAGAACCTTGACATAGCTATAGGACAAGTTAAGAACACTAACACCTAAAACATGCTATAACATCAACTTTTAGAAACAGTATAAAAACACTAGTTAATTTTCAAAAGAACAGGTGGCTCACACACTAACTAGTCTACAAGAACTAATGTAAGAGGCAAGGCATACTATTTTTTTTTTGAATAGGCAAAGAATGTATTAGAAGGCTCTATATTGTACAAGAAGTACAAAATAGGCAAAGTGAACAATACAAGAGAAAATCCACAAGGCACATAAGCCATAAAATAACCTACCTACAACAAACAGAGATAAAAACCAACACAAACTGGGAGCAAAACGCACAGACCAGCAACAAAACAACAAAGGCAGCAGCAACAAGCCTCGAACAGTAACGACAACAAAACCAAAAAACCAGAAAAACCAGGAAAAAACACAACAGCAGCAGAAGAAACAAACTGCAAATATTTCGCCACCATGTCGAGGTATCATGTCTCAAAGTTTCCACATCTAGATTAAGGTTGCCCACCACTCCAACACCATACTTAGCCACCACCACTCTTTTCCAAACCTCATCTCCTCCCGTAAGTAACTTCCAACGCCATTTCGAAAGTAAACTCAAGTAAACTCAAATTCATGACACGTATATCCCGAATACCTAACCCTCCCTCCTTTTTCGGTTTACAAATATCACTCCACTTAACCCGCAAGGCATACTACTATTAAAATTAAACAACATGAAAATAGAAAATAGGAGCATTATTACCCAAAACTCACTTCCAAAATCAATCAACAAGGAACATTATTACTATGATAGTTCAAGTTTGACTACAATTTAACTTACATGACAACAATCAAAGTTCTTCCAGCTTCTATTTTTCCTAAATAAATTCCAAAAACAAATTTAAATATAAATTATCACATAATTATCCTTTGGCTACTACTTTTAAAACAGATCCTGCAATTAAAAGACTAGGATTTGGATCCAGCGGCTCATGCTCTCATAACTCAGATTTCATAATTGAAGATTAAGTTCAGCTAATTATCCTTAAATTAATACATCGTTAGTAAAAGGTCATCTCATAAACTCAACATCTAATTGGAAACTGCAATTGGATATTAGTTTGGACGTGAAAGGAGGATGACATTTGTTTATGACTATGGGTCAAGTTTAAGTAGGGAAATTAGTCTCAGTGTAAGGGTGGTTCCACAACCTTAAATTTACTATCTATCATCAACACTATGCAAATCAACAATGAACAAATAATCATAAAAACTTGAGTTTGTTACAAATGAACAAATCAAATGTGTCTTATGCCAAATTTTCTATTTGTATAATGTAGTTATAAATAGTTCAAACAATGAATTTCTAGTCTTAATTCATAACCCTGAATATAGTTCATTTTACCTGAAATACCATTATGAATTCTTTATTAATATGCAGGGGTGGGCAAAAAACTGAAAAACTAAACCAAACCTTTTTAAACTGAACTTTTTAATAAATTTTGAGAACCAAACTGTGTTTACCAAAACAGTTCAGTTCACCAAACCATTGATAAAAAACTAAAACCAAACTGTGAACGTATTGTATCTTGTTTTACTCACAAAACAAAAATCAGCAAAAATTTAAGATTAAACCTAAAGTTAGAAACAAATTGAAATCATTGAAGTTCAACACATTCACCTTTATTTTCAACTGAATCAACACCACAATCCAATTGAACAATACCACATTCACCTTTTAGGGTTTCTGCGTACCTTTTCCAGATGAACATGAACCTCGTTGTTGTTGAATACGCCAGCAACCTCACGAACCTAAAACACAACCAGAAACCTATTTCGTGACTCAGAGAAGGAAAAGATTTAGGAATTTCGTGACTGGGAGAAGGAAAGGTTTTGTGACTTAGGAATTTCGTGAATGAGAGAGAAAGGTTTGATTTCTGTGAGGATTGAGAGAAACAAGAGAGAAACAAGAGAGAAAGGTCGATTTGGGTGAGGATCGATTTAGGGTTTTGTTCGTGTGACAGAGAAAGTGTGAGAGGTTCTGAGTTTTGGCGTGCGCGTTTAGAGTATAGGGAAAGAAGGATATTTGTAACATTGAAAAGAATTTTACATCGGTGGAACTATCAGCGTATGTAAAATCCTTATAACATATTTTCCTCTTAATTACAGGACTGCCACCGTGTTCCCTTTCACATATGGTATATGATTACCTGATGTAAAAAGCCTAAACCAAATGTCTATTTTGTAGTAGTGCCTTTTTAGCTAAATGGGCTATAGTGGGCGCTATTCTCATGTAAATATGTCTAGTACATATTTGCACCCCCTTCTTGCTACATCATACCATATGATGTAATGCTCATTTTAATTACCATAATACCCTTATCATATTTCCTTATTTCTCCAAGGTGCACCGTACCTTACGGTGTTCCAATCTCACTAGATTGTTCTTATGTGTGTGACCTTGTAGGTTTCCGTAACGTTGACAATTATAATAAATCACTATTTATTATAATAAACAGTGAGCGGTATCTAGCAACACATCACTGCTACTCAAGTTACGAGAAATTAACATGTGATCTAAACATAACCTCTTGTGATAATATCAGTGTGTATAATTACCCCTTTGCCCTTTATGTCTATATTGAACACAAGGCATACACAGTGTCATCCTTGTCCAGTTCAATATTGGGCCCGTGACATTTATCCTGTTATGCAGGATTGGCAAATTCCATCTAGGTCACTACTGTCCCTCAGCATGCTTCGTAAAGTACCCATCAACTGCCTTTATAATTATCCTGTTACGGATAACGTTAGATCAGCAACAAAGTACTTCACTCCCCATCTAGGGTACAAAGTAGTTTCAGGTCTAAGGGTGGTCTACACCATTATCACCATGAGAGTAACTTATGACACTTTGCATAACTTTGCATGTAGTACTCTCATAGCGGGTCAATCCAGTATAATATTACTCCTAATATTTATACATACGTCAAGACTTGATAACTCCTTATCCCATGATCCATGAGATGTGATCATCAGTCTATCTTCATAATAGTCTTTATGCTTTTAAGGTTATCCCCTTTACCTTAAAGCTCGACTACGGATACTTTAAGAATAGTGTCCTTATGTTTAATATTATCTCATGATTAAGTCACACTTAATTATTAAACGGACTTTCTATTCTAGGGACTTCATTATTTTGCAACCTTACAAACATAATAAAGAAATGTCATATTTATATTCAAACTCCTAAAGCAAATACTATGAAAATAGATTGGCTCTTAGGGCTTACTCCAACAATCTCCCACTAGCACTAAAGCCAATCTAGGTTACTCTTAATACCTATAGACTTAGTACGTCCATCACGCTTCAACTGCGCAAGAGGCTTTGTTAGTGGATAAGGAACTATTTCCTATGTTGGTATCTTACGTATCTTACAACGTTCTATTTCGATCTCTATCGAAATATATAAGTGTCTAAGTATATTCATGAATCGTCGGTGAGATCTATTCTCAAGTGTTCTTGCAAGATTAAACTATTACCATCACCAATGTGATTAATGTGACTTGTAACACCGGAAACATTGCTTTAGCTCAATCATGAGCCAAACGATCCAATCTTAAATACTCAACTTATTTAACTGAAACAAACATATTACGAAGCTTATCTTATAGCTTTCAATGCTTGTATTCAGCCATGATATACAATACATTGGTATGGAAACTTCCTTCATTATAACTTCCTTATAACGATCCTTCCCATACCTATCTATTTCAAGAAATAGGCCTTAGTTCCTTTAAGGTCCTTAGGGATATTCTTGAAGGCAAGTTGGTGTCAAAACACTAATTTCAATTTTGGTACATAGGTTATTCCTAACTCTTTAGGAATTCTTGCCTAAGTGTTTCATCAAGAGTTATTTTCCTAGTCATGTCTCACATGTATAAGAAAAATGTCTTGATGATTAATATGATATCAGATATTATCACTCCCACTAAAACTTTGTATGCACAAGATTTATATTTGTCCTTCATTTGTTTTCATAAAACTTCATAAAAGGAACAAACAATAATTTAATTTTCTGAGAACTCTATCTAATCAAAATTAGATAGCTACAAGTTATATACCTTTCTAGCATCATTTGGATCAACAAAACCCTTACGTATATGTCCAACACATATATATGAGGTCATTCCAATTAAGGAATGCAACTTTGTTATCCATCTACCAAAACATGTAGTACAACATTTGGCAGAAGCAATCAAATATTATAAGGTATTCTTAATACCATCCATATCAGTGTTCAAAAAGAATACTCACTTTCATCGTATGAGTCTTACTCATCTTGAAGACATAACCATTATCTACATAAGGTTAGTGTATATGGATTCTGTATGAGATTTCATGGCATTTAGCCACTTCTCATAATCTAGATCGTCTTACGACCTTTTAGAAAGTCAAAGACTCATCTTCCATGAGAATCATATCACATTGCTGAGTAATGATAAAACCATACCTTGTAGCCATATGTGATATGTTAGACTTATCTTGGATTTGTGCAACTTTAAAACAATGGTTCTTCAACAACCTTGAGGAACCGGTTTGCATTTCCTTTTAAATAAATACGTTTTGTGGTACTTGAATTTATTCAAGTTCTATATCACTCCCACTGTCTCTTTTAGAGACACACTCCCACTAGAGGAATGTTTCAAACCTAGCAACAAAACAACCTTTTGTCCTTAAGAGTGATATAGGACCAATATCCCTTTCTTTAGGATATTTCCACTTATTCATTCATTCATTTGGAATTTAGATTTATCTAATAAATTTTAATCCAAAATTCTCATAAAGACAAACTTGGTACTCTTACCTCCATATCGCATATGGTGTCTTTATGATCATTTTAAAAGGGAACTAATTGTGGGTGAAGATTAATTATAAGTAACGAGATTTATAGAAAGAGTCAATATATAATTAAACTATCCTTAAATCATGTCAAACATGATGTGATAAAATAGTTATTATAGTCCTTTAATTAAGTATTTACTGATATGACTCATTCATATAACGTAAATACTTTTGTCGAGTTCTATTTTCTTCATTGTTGAATTTCTTTGACAAATTCAAAGATTTCTAATTGGTGTCATACACCTACCAACATCTAATGATTTTAATCATCAATGTTGATGAAGTAAAATAAACTCAATATACCAAATATGTTTAGTGGTCGACATACATCTCATGTATATTGTTCAAATAGGTCATGCGTTATTTTATTGACACATCGAATATTTGTACTAAACAACAATGCTCTTGATATATTTAAGGTCCAAATCATATTTGGCTCTTATCACGATTGTTATAGATAACCCTATCAAGACCATGGAACCCTAGTCCATTACTTGACTTGGAGTAATAGTATAGAAGACTTTGCTTAAATGATAGGACCATTACTTGTCTTATCATTTAAGGCTACAATTCATATATTGTCAATACAAGATATACAATTGCTACTTCTATTACTAGATGGAATTCAATAACAATTATTGTGTTCCATTTCAAACTCGATTTTAAGTCATTGCATAAGCTCTCATTATCAATGAAACAATTTTCATTCTAGATATGGGTTGACTTAAAATTATAGCCAATGTTCTAATTCTTTAAGCATCTCTATTTTCGAAAAATTGAGATTCAACATCTTGTATCATATACTTTTGATGTAGAAATAGAAATTTTGACTTTCTATAACAATATGTGCATTATTGAAGTCTCACTTCATACTTTTGGTTTGACTCTTCCAAGAACTATTTATGTCATTTTTATTTAATAGTCTAACCATAGCCGTTCTAATTTGACAACCATTTTGTACTATTCAAATAAGAGGAATATAAATCTTATTTATATTATATCTCAAATCTTTGATAGTGCAAATTAATTCTCATTCAACTCAACAAATTCCGGTAGATATTCAAAACAATTTTGTCTATATCTATTCCATTATAATTTGTTGGATTGAACCTATGATCAACTCTTTGATCCATTGAGAAATTTATCATACTCTTAAAGTTCTTTCAAAAGATCTTACTTGAGATAAAATGATCACATCATTTATTATATATTCTATGTCTAGACGTCAACTTGATACTTCTAACAAGTATCCCTTTTCCAATCTAGTTATAGTAGGTTGTTCACAGTTTATAGTTCAAGACTTATAGTTTTCTCGCATTTGAGAACAATTCTCAATTTGTACCAATACAGAAACTCCTTTCTGAAAATCTTGTCCTTCATAAGGACAACTTAATATGTATTGTATTTCGAAATTCTAATTACAAAGATATGTAAGATATTATGACTAAATCATATTTAATTTGGTCTTGAATTAAATACGCTTCCACTATTTTATTCAAAACAAATGACCCTCATCATTTGATTCGGAAAATCCCGTTGGAAGATTTTCTAGTGGGTCGAGATCCATATTTCACTTTGTTCTAAGTCCGCGGTGGGCGGATTACACAAAACTCAGTTATTTAGGTAGGAACTCCTTCCAATTGTATCTCATACAATTCTCGAATATCTCAGTTGGGTGAATAACTCCTTATTCTAATTCATCTTATGAATCGTTCCCAACTCTTGCTTCTAAACTCATATAATCTTATTATATTTAGTTTAGTTAAGTTTGACCCTAATTTTAGAAGTTGGATATTACAATTATCCCATCGCACCTTACCAATGTAAAACAAGCACTTCGCGGTGGGCGAACCTACATTGTTCGATACTGGTCTTGATGAGTTCTAAAATTTGGAAAGCATAAACTTAATATCCACATATTTTATTATTAAAGAAAAATATACTTCGCGGTGGGCGAACCCATATCTTCTTTATTAATCTCTTATGTGTCTCTTGAGGGATTTTAATTAGTTTGATCTCACCGGCTTATTTATCATATAAATCGACACTCACATGCATCACCATACATACAAGTAAACATGCATCAACATACATAAAATAAATGAAACAGTTATGGCCCCTAGCGCATTTGTTCTCCCAAGTCAATGAGAGAACCTAATCTAACCTAAAACGATCTATACTTCTCCAAGCATGATCTCAAAGGTTGACCTCCATTGTTCTTCTTCTTCATAATATTACATAATAATATAAAAGAATACTCGTTTTACATACGAGGGAGTGGATGAGAAGAGAATATAGAGAATAGAGATAAGGCACGACACGCAGGCCATATTTAAAACCAAATGCAATAAAATAAATAAACTAAGGCCATAACCGATCATCAAATATAATAATAACAAACAAACTTTATTATTATTAAAGTCTCATAATTAATTAAATCCGGCGATTGATCAAATCAGGTATGTTTGATTCAAATATTTAATTCACAATTAAATATTTCGAATCAAAATTTGCTAAAATAAATAACATTATTTTAAAGTAGAATTAAATCTTTTGACAATTCTCCAAATATGGAAAATTATTTAATCAAAACCTTTTTGAATAAAATATTTCCAAAATTGGTAATATTATCTTTTAAAACAATTTTAAAAGATATTTCTAGAGATTTGAAACGATTTCATAATTAAATATATTTGTCAAATATGGAAAATTATTTAATCAAAACCCTTTTGAATAAAATATTTCCAAAATTGATGATATTATCTTTTAAAACAATTTTAAAAGATATTTCTAGAATTTTGAAACGATTTCAAAATTAAATATATTTATCATCTACTTTTCGCATCAACACTTGATACGTTTTGCAAATCCTAATTTTAATGACACAACATTTGTGCAACCCTTAATTGATCATCACAAATCATAACAATAAACACATATTTTATTATTATAATCAATTTAAGTCGTGTAGATTAATGAAATTAAAATTTTGGCGAACGGTCAAAATTGGGGCTGTCATCTGCGCCTAGCGCAGCCTGCCTGCGCCTAGCGCAGCCTGCAGCTGAAAACAAATTTTTGATTCTGCCATCTGCGCCTAGCGCAGCACATCCTGCGCCTAGCGCAGGCCCGTGAAAAAACCCTTGTTTTTCGCTAATCCTAATGCAAAAATTTTGTGCCGTCAAAACCTTTCATGACTGAAATTCAATATGATTAATTAACATGTCATTGCTTCACCATACTAATGTCGGATTCCAAAGCAAATGAACATGAATCAATTCAATATCAAATAACTTTCATAATTTGTCTTATTGAACGAAATTATTAACGGTATATCACATACACCATTTTGCATTACGGTTACTTATATCATATATAAGTTTATGGCCGTTCTTGATTGTGTAACCTTAGGACAATTAACATATCGCATGCTTCACCATACAAGTGTCAGATTCCAAAGCCGTTTCAATGTTAATTACCCAATTCATACACAAAACTTACATCACATGTAAGTATTGACCGTTCTTGTTCGTGTAACCTTAGGACAATCAACATATCGCATGCTCCACCATACAAGTGTCGGATTCCGGAGCCGTTTCAATGTTAATCATCCAATTTATACACAAACAACCGTCAAATTTTAATTACTCGATTTTAATCTTTTATTAACCGTTTTAATCATATTAAAACTGAATTCATGAATTTAAACAAACATCAATTCATGGTTTCGTAAGTGGCTCTGATACCACTGAAGGAAAATAGTAATAGAAAAGCAGCGGAATTTTAAAATTTTCCTTTTGTGATCCTTACGAATGGTCATGAATTGTGTTTAGAGTTTTACCTTTTGATTCGAAAACTCCCTTTAAATCACGAACGGTTATCGAACACTTTGAATCACGAACAAGGTCACCACCAAGTCACCAACGAATTTGATCACAAGCGTTAAAGGTATAACGCCTCTAGCCAGTCCACACGAACAACAACCTTGAATGGAGTGCTAGCTCCAATGGTTTGAAGGGTTAGGAGAAAGGAGGCACAAAATAAGGATTAGGGTTTTTCACAAAAACTCTAGAAAGGTGATTAGGGTTTCTCAAGAGAGGAGAGAACAAAGGCTCATGAGAATGAGTAACAAAAGTGTGTCACTCTTTTTCCTTACCACAAGGGTTCTATTTATAGAACCACTTGCCATGGCAAAATTACACTAAAGCCCTTTTAACTAAATGGGCTATAGTGGGCGTTATTCTCATGTAAATATGTCTAGTACATATTTGCACCCCCTTCTTGCTACATCATACCATATGATGAAATGCTCATTTTAATTACCATAATACCCTTATCATATTTCCTTATTTCTCCAAGGTGCACCGTACCTTACGGTGTTCCAATCTCACTAGATTGTTCTTATGTGTGTGACCCTGTAGGTTTCCGTAACGTTGACAATTATAATAAATCACTATTTATTATAATAAACAGTGAGCGGTATCTAGCAACACATCACTGCTACACAAGTTACGAGAAATTAACATGTGATCTAAACATAACCTCTTGTGATAATATCAGTGTGTATAATTACCCCTTTGCCCTTTATGTCTATATTGAACACAAGGCATACACAGTGTCATCCTTGTCCAGTTCAATATTGGGCCCGTGACATTTATCCTGTTATGCAGGATTGGCAAATTCCATATAGGTCACTACTGTCCCTCAGCATGCTTCGTAAAGTACCCATCAACTGCCTTTATAATTATCCTGTTACGGATAACGTTAGATCAGCAACAAAGTACTTCACTCCCCATCTAGGGTACAAAGTGGTTTCAGGTCTAAGGGTGGTCTACACCATTATCACCATGAGAGTAACTTATGACACTTTGCATAACTTTGCATGTAGTACTCTCATAGCGGGTCAATCCAGTATAAATATTACTCCTAATATTTATACATACGTCAAGACTTGATAACTCCTTATCCCATGATCCATGAGATGTGATCATCAGTCTATCTTCATAATAGTCTTTATGCTTTTAAGGTTATCCCCTTTACCTTAAAGCTCGACTACGGATACTTTAAGAATAGTGTCCTTATGTTTAATATTATCTCATGATTAAGTCACACTTAATTATTAAACGGACTTTCTATTCTAGGGACTTCATTATTTTGCAACCTTACAAACATAATAAAGAAATGCCATATTTATATTCAAACTCCTAAAGCAAATACTATGAAAATAGATTGGCTCTTAGGGCTTACTCCAACAGTTATTAAGTGCAAGAAAGTAAATAACAAACACAATTACTAAATATCATTTATTATAACTTAGACTCAACCACATACTCCAAATATTCATTGGGGAGTTCATCTTCTCCACCACAACCTAAGGCAGCTATTTTAAAAGACTACATATTTAAATTACAATAAAGAAATTATAACCTAAACATAAAAGCCTAAAGAAAACATACCTTGCTGAGTTAGTTTTCCCATAAGGGGAGAAAACTATGCCCAATAGAGCTCCTCTGAACCTCTCCTTATAGTAGAGAGTGTTCTACTATTTCTGAATGAATAATTGTGAAGGAGGGAGGCTCTATTTATAATTTTCGTAATGGGCCTTAGCAAGGCATCGCAGCACGATGAGGCCATCGTACTGCAATGTGAAGATTCAGTTCAATTTTAAAACTGATCCTGTGCATTTCATCAGCTTGGGCGCCAAGTTAAGTCATCGTGATGCGATGAGCATCATCGTGCTGCGATGGAATGCTCTATTTCTTCACTTTTTCTTGTCTTTTTGCATCTTGGACTCTGTCTTGATGCTTTTTCCTGCTTTTGTAGGTTTTTCTTCGTATTTGGGCCTGTCTTGGTCTTTTTACTACTAATAATAATACTAAAAATACCATAGAAATTCCTGTCATCATAACCCCAAACTTAAACTGTTGCTTGTCCTCAAGTAACATGCTGTCAGACAAGATCGTTAGAAAAACAAGAGATAAATAAAGATGATAGGAATTTCACAACCTTTTTTGTATTTCAGCAATGGTACCGCTGATTTTCTTACCGCAACGATCTTGCTCAGTCCTGCTAGGCTCAGGAGACGTCAATAGTAGCAAATCTGACAAATGCCACAAGAGTCCATGTCCAACTTTTCTCTTTCTCACATTTGTGTTTTTCGCTCATTAATTGAAAGGGTTATCTCTCAATCATCGTGCAACCTGCCATTTTACCATAGGCTTGCAAGAACTCTAAGCAACCGGTCAAAATTCAATACACATGCATTATTTAGAGGTCTTTTCAGGGTTATAACGTGGCTTAGGTCAAGGTAGGACATTTTTGGGAATAGTAGGCTAAACATTGGAGTTAAGTCTTACTTTGATGTTCCTTTTTGTGTGCGCAACCTGTGTTCCTTAGGGTAGTGCCTTTTTGTGTTTGGTATCGGAAAATAAGAATCGGATGTGTCTTTGTGTGGTTCTTTTCTATCACTTTCTTTGCCCTTTGGCTTTTTCTTTTGCCCTTTGGCTCTTTCTTTTTCATTTATTTTTTAAGAGACTAATTTTTTAGGGAATTTTTTGATGTTTTCCCGTCTCTTTTTCATTTTTTTGTAGTGATAGTTCTCCGTATACCCACCCCAAACTTAAACATTGCTAGTTCCATGAGCAACCCGAAACTTATTTTGTTGCCAAGACTTTGAGAACTATTACCTTAACTCCAAAGAGGGTAATTCATTGTTTTTCTGGTCTATAGGTTTGTATCTTGGTTTGTCACTGAAACAAAAGGGATAATATTTTTTACGGATCAAAATTGGCTAGCAAAGGATATAATAGTAAGGGTGGCTTGAAAAAGGCTCTGGGTTATAACAAACAATTGCATCAATGCATATAATATCAAACTAACCAGTCAGCAGAGAATTAGAGCAAGTTCTAGAAAATAAACAAGTGCACGGTACTCTCATAGTAGATCGAAAGATAGTGGTAATACCGTTTGGAAATATTTGGCTCAAATCCTCACATGGCTTAGGTATCTGAAGTTGAACACTTGTCTCACAGACATCAGCTTCATCACTCGTCTCTCTGTCTCCCGAACTTCGTACTTCGGAGCAAGCACCTTTGGTTTCTATATGAAGGTGTGAAACTCGTCTCATCAAGATTTATAACTTATTTCGCCGCAATCTTACCTATAACAGTGTATCATGCACTAGATAATAAACAGCAATCAATTATTTAATTTTTTTAAGGTTGAATAAGGTGTTAAATAGATGAAAATGACATGCGGAATTCTTGGCATACTTTATTGAATTGAAAAACTGAATTGAAATTACTGAATTAAAATACTGAAATTAAAATACTTAAATACTTATCCTTGGGTTGCCTCCCAAGCAGCGCTTGTTTAGCCTCTCATTAGCTTGAGGCATTTCCTCCATTACAGAGGATAGGTTCGCATGTCTCTCTATCTGTGCTTCTTTGTTCCAGCTTGAAGCACTGACCATCTACTCCATTAATTACTGTCAAGCAAAACTAGGTTTGTTTTACCATATCCTCAACTATCCGGTTGGCGACTAATTTACCGGTGCAGTGTCATAGAACGCAGTGATCTCACCCCAAACTTATATTCGTGTATGTCTTTCTTTTTTGCACTTTCTTCCTGAGGAAGAAATTGGTCCTCAGAGGTGATTTTACAACTTGATTCTCCTGATTGACGTTTTCCCTGATGGCCTTTCTTTCTTTTCTTTGTCATCTTCGCCAATGGTTCCTGTACGTTTCCGAACCATTCCTGTTAACAGCCCTTTTACTTACTTCCTGTGGAAACTCTTAGTCAAATGACGCTCATTACCATTGACTTTATGTTGCAGCTTTCTCTTTTACAATGTACTCCGTCTCTCATCACTTTGAGAGTTTTCCTGTGAGAATGATGTCTTTCAATTGGCTGTTGCCAGCCCTCCTAGTGCTTTGAGTACCTATCTGCATGCACTTTAAACAAAATATCTCAGTAGCACTGGGATAAATATTTTCCGTGGAACTATTTTTGGTTTGTCTCATGTGTCTTTGTCACTATGAAAATTCTCAGGTAAGTGAGGTGGATCACACCGAATCGCTTAAATACCAAGACTTATCCTTAGCCAAAATTTCCACATATCAAAATCCACAATCATCAACAAGATTTTTGAATTTTTAATTTTTTTGTATTTTTGAAATATTTTTGCAAACTTAAATAATTCTAATAAGGCTTCGTAAACACAATCCCCGGCAACGGCGCCAAAAACTTGACTAGGGTCTGGCAAGTGCACCAGTCTGTCGTCGAGTAATAATTCACACTCTACGAGTAGAATGAGTTCGTATCCACAGGGATCGTGCCGAAGCTTCACTAGCGTCATTTAAGTTTGTGATAGTTTGCATTCGCTTTGATTTTGGAAAAAGGTTTTTATAAAATTAAGCGTAATGCTTGACAGAAATATAAATTGCAGAATGTATAAATAAATAGATTCAAGAAATATAGAGGCTAGGTGTGGTGGTTGGATTCCCTCCCTTCTTCATATTTGGCATGATCGGTATATAACATAGTTATTTAGATTATGTTCGACGGTGAATTATCCTTGTTGTAGTAATACCTTACTATTACACTATGTCTATTAAAGTTTCCCTACATTAACAACTAAGGTACCTCGTTGTAGTAAGTGAGTTGTTTATAAACATGCATTATGCTCTTCACAATTAAACCTCTAGGTCCTAGTATCGGGCTGTTCATCTTCTAAGTGCTCAGATCACACCTAGTGCATGATTCCTCCTCTAACCGCTCAGTTCACGACTAGTTCAGGATGTTACCATCTCCATACACCTAGCATTATTTACTACTAGTTCCGGACCATACCAAGTCAAAACCTGGTATCAATTCTAAGGGCGCTACCGCTTATCCGGCCAGATTACGAGAATACATTATTAAGTGCAAGAAAGTAAATAAGAAACACAATTACTAAATATCATTTATTATAACTTAGACTCAACCACAGACTCCAAATATTCATTGGGGAGTTCATCTTCTCCACCACAACCTAAGGCAGCTATTTCAAAAGTCTGCATATTTAAATTACGATAAAGAAATTATAACCTAAACATAAAAGCCTAAAGAAAACATACCTTGCTGAGTTAGTTTTCCCGTAAGGGGAGAAAACTATGCCCAATAGAGCTCCTCTGAACCTCTCCTTATAGTAGAGAGTGTTCTACTATTTCTGAATGAATAATTGTGAAGGAGGGATGCTCTATTTATAGTTTTCGTAATGGGCCTCAGCAAGGCATCGCAGCACGATGAGGCCATCGTACTGCGATGTGAAGATTCAGTTCAATTTTATAACTGATCCTGTGCATTTCATCAGCTTGGGCGCCAAGTTAAGTCATCGTGCTGCGATGAGCATCATCGTGCTGCGATGAACAGATATTTTGCAGATTTATTTCTTCTGATTTCTTGGCGAACAAGCAGCTCCCATCGTGGATGCTTTTTCTTGTCTTTTTGCATCTTGGACGCTGTCTTGATGCTTTTTCCTGCTTTTGTAGGTTTTTCATCGTATTTGGGTCTGTCTTGGTCTTTTTACTACTAATAATAATACTAAAAATACCAGTCATCAGGCGTTATGTCGGTTCCCATCATGGCACGATGGGAGTCATCGTGGCCACGATGGCAGCACTGGACATATCCACTTTTTGCTCTCTTTTTGACATTTTTTTGCATTCTTGTCTTTTTTTGCAAGTAGCTTCATATCTTTAGGTTTTTGCTTGGTTTTGGTTTTCAATGTCTTGATTTGACTACTAAATAACTACTAAAAATACTGTAAGTGCACCAGTTCATCCTCATGTTTTAATAATTGTCAAAACACATGAAAATAGAGTAGAACATATTTTGGCAAACATTACAAATGACTTGACAGCGAAAAACTATTTTTTACACTTTGAAAAATTGTTTTTAGGTATTATGTATCGATACATAAACATGTGTATCGATACAAATGTCCTGAAATTACTTCAGACTGATTTTGTGCAATTTGTATCGATACATATATCACTTGTATCGATACAAAAGTGGTTTCTCAGAGGCAGAGAGTTACCTGTGTATCGAATCATGCTTGCATGTATCGATACACACCTATGTCTCTTAGAAATCCAGAAACATCATGATGTATCGAATCATGTTTGCATGATTTGATACATATCAGTCAAGATTTCTAGAAACTGATGTATGTATCGATACACACCCGTGTTTGTATCGATACATAGGTCAAATCTTTCATTTTTAACGCTGGTCAAAGGTTTTGTATCGATACAAATCATCAGTTGTATCGATACATGTCTGTGAAATTTTGCCCAAATTTGCTCAATTCTATTCTCTCTTTAAATAGCAATGTGTTGTGTCATTGTAAATGAGAGGAAACTAGTGTGAAAGATCAGAAAACGCTTTGGATACAAATTGTATAACACCCCACGTCTAAATCTAGAATAAAACGTGAAATATTATTATTGAATACCGAGTCATTATTATTACAACTTGAAAATTTAAGCACTCGCAGGTGCTAAGTACAACACAGATACAACTACAGCGGAACATCGGAAATGAAACAACGATACAATAATAAGATTATTGAAATGCAACGAGACAAGAAATAAAAGAAAGCATGAACGAGTGCGATCCTCCAAGCACAGCTACTAGCACACCAACGAGCATACCTTAGCCAACCTGTTTATCTGAAAATAATTGTTTGGATTGGGGTGAGACAACTAAGCCTCAGTGAGTCCTACTACCCTCCTAGAGGTGACTACACCGGGGAAACCTAACAGTCATAGCATAAATTTCTAATATAGCATAATTCATAAGCATAATAATAATGGTGTAACACACAATTAATCTTATTCATTTTAACTCAAGGACACTCTGAGGTGAGCATGTCTCAGAGGCCTGACATATCCGTCAACCGATTCGGTCACGGCATATAGCTCACATAATCATAACCTAATGGATTATCCCATTGGGAGTCCATAACGCGATAACTCAAGATCGCTCATGATTGACTGTTCTAAATTAGTTGATTCTACCATATTTTACCAAAGTCCCAGGGGAGCATGCTTTTCTAAAATTCCCTAGGTTATACCCTAAGATTATCTGTGATTAACATGCTGTTTTACATTATATAACTGTACTATTGCATATACCAAATTCAGATGAGGACATAAAACGAGTGCTACGATTCTGTTTAGAAAATTCTGAAAAGTTCCTGTTCCTGTCAAGCTCGCCTCGCGAGTTGTCACTCGCCACGGCGAGTTGTTCAGGTCATGCCCTGTGTAAGCTCGCTACGGCGAAGAGGAGCTCGCCATGGCGAGATTATAGGTCCTGTGCCAAATTCGCTCGCCCGGCGAGTTGTTACTCGCCAGGGCGAGGTTCATCAGCATGAAGAACCCAGCTCGCCATGAAGGCTCGCCCTGAGCTCGCCAGAGCGAGTTTACTCAGAACCTGCTCTATTTTGCGAAATTTCAAAAATTAACCTTTTAAACACCTACAATCCTCATCCTAAGGCATGCAATCATACAGTACATATAATATACGACAGAATGGAGAGGAATTTGGGAGTTAATTCCTCTCACACAACAATTTTCTTAAATCCTAAGTTAACATGCAAAGTTCATAATTTTGGGGAATCTAACTAACTAACCTAAGAACCCACCTGTTTGAAGCTTTCAATCTAACTTCTGAGCTTCCAGAAACAGGTACTGCAACTTCCTATTAAGCCCCACGAACCCCAGAGCACGATTTGGAACTTTGAACTCTTGAAACCCTTGATTTTTGCTCTACGAAATTTGAGTTGGTTTTGATGCTTAGAACCTCTGATGTTGGGTCTATTTATAGTGGTTGGACTCTGAAGGAATACAGAAAAAGGTTTGGTCTTGATGCTCATGCATGCATTTTGATTGGAAGGGGTCTTTGGTGAGTTTTGAGGTAAATTGAAATGTTTGGATACTTGTGAGTTTTGCAGAATCATGTGATGAGTATTGTGATTCTGAATTGATCTCAGGTGCTGAATAACAGAGGGAGAGATTAAGGTTGTTGTTGGTTTGTGACATGTGACAAAGAGTGGTGCTTGGATGAAAGAAAGGGACAAACATCTTGTGAGGTTTGCATTGTTGTTTCATGTGTGAAAGGGAGAGAAAATGAGGGAGGAGAGCTTCAGATTTTTCTGAAATAATGAATGTGAATGAATGCAGCTTGCATGTTTCTTTAGTGGTGGTAAAGTGAGTGGAACAATGACTCACTTGTTTCTTAATGAAGTGTCAAAGTAATGGAGAGGTGAGTCACAAGAGGGAAGGAGATTGAAATTCTTATTTTAATTAATTATGAGAGTAGAATCTATGTACCAATTGTGTAGTTAGATTCGATTAAAATTACTAACTCAAACACGTAATACGCTTAATTCCACGATATAATTAATTAACCTTCTCTAAAATATTACTAATTTTATTAGACCATCTCTAATTAAAATTAGTTAGATAATTTTAGGAGTTGGGATATTACAACCTACCCCCCTTAAAGAAATTTCGCCCTCGAAATTAGGAAATTTACCTCGAAAACAGGTATGGATAACTCTTCCGCATGTCTGACTCCAGTTCCCAAGTGAATTCACCGTCAGGAGACTGTGCCCATTCAACTTTGACAATAGGAATCCTCTTGTTCCGAAGTATCTTGGCATCACGTTCAACAATCCGAACAGGATCCGGCTGATAGGTTAAATCCGGCTGAAGATCAATTTGTTCAAGTTCCACTGGCTGATAAGGATCAGGAATATACTTCCGTAACTGAGATACATGAAACACGTCGTGTAACCCTGACATAGATGGAGGAAGAGCTAACTGATAGGCTACAGGACCGACGCGTCGAAGAATCTGATAAGGTCCAATGAATCTTGGACAGAGCTTCTTAGTTTTGAAAACACCTCGCAAACCCAACTTAGGAGTAACTCTCAAGAACACATGGTCACCTTCCTGAAATTCCAAAAATCTCCTTCTTCTGTCGGCGTAACTCTTCTGCCGACTCTGAGCAATTTTCAACTTATCCCGAATAGACTTAATCTTTAAAGTGGTCTCTTGGACTATATCTGGTCCCAAGAAACTACGATCACCAACTTCTGTCCAACACAACGGGGTCCTACACTTCCTGCCATACAAAGCTTCATAAGGTGCCATACCGATACTGGCATGGTAACTGTTGTTGTAGGCAAACTCTATTAGGTGTAAGTGATTACTCCACGTACCACCATCTTCTAGTACACAAGCTCGAAGCATATCCTCAAGGGTCTGAATAGTCCTTTCTGACTGACCATCAGTCTGAGGATGATGCGATGTACTCATCTTTAGCCGAGTCCCCATCGCATTCTGAAATGCTTTCCAAAACCTTGACGTGAAAATCGGGTCTCTATCCGACACGATACTCAAAGGTACACCATGCAGCCTTACAATCTGCTCCATGAAGATGGCTGCATATTGCGGGGCCTTGTAGGTGGATTTCACTGGAATGAAATGAGCTGATTTAGTCAACCGGTCCACGATTACCCAGATCGAATCTTGGCCTCGCTGGTTACGTGGCAGTCCTCCTACAAAATCCATAGTGATGTGTTCCCATTTCCATTCTGGAATATCCAACGGTTGTAACAGTCCTCCAGGTTTCTGATGTTCAATCTTCACCTGTTGACAAACAATGCACCTAGACACGAATTCAGCAATCTCTGCCTTCATGTTAGGCCACCAATAGTTCTCCTTCAAATCATGATACATCTTGGTGGATCCAGGGTGAATTGAAAATCCACTCTTGTGTGCCTCTTCTAGAATCAACCGCTTCAACTCATCGTTCTGAGGTACACAAAGTCTGCCTTCATAGAGAATAGCACCGTCCATGGCTACTGAGAACTCCGGATGGTTCACTCTCTTCTGTAACTCTACATCATCCTGCTGAGCCTGCACAATACTTGGGCGTAACTCACAGGACACTTCGATTCTGTTAACGCGAATACCGCTCTTACGATATATCACATTCAGATTAAGATCTCTAAACTTCTCATACAGACCGCACTGTTGCATTAGTAACTCCGATGCATACAACGTTTTTCTGCTTAGAGCATCTGCCACAACATTGGCCTTTCCTGGATGGTAGTTGAGATTGAAGTCAAAATCTTTGAGGTACTCCATCCAACGTCGCTGCCTCATATTCAACTCCTTTTGATCAAACAAGTACTTCAGACTCTTGTGATCACTGAACAGATCAAACTGCACTCCATACAGATGATGTCTCCAGATTTTGAGTGCAAAGATAATGGCTGCTAACTCCAGATCATGGGTAGGATAATTCTGCTCATGAGGTTTTAGCTGCCTGGATGCATATGCTACAACTGCTCCATCTTGCATCAATACACATCCGAGTCCTTTGTTGGACGCATCACAGTACACCACATACTTGCGGGTTGGGTCAGGGATCACTAACACTGGTGCTGTTGTTAGTTTTTCCTTCAGGGTTTTGAAACTCCAATCACAAGCAGCATCCCAATCAACGTCTGCACCCTTTCTGGTTAGACGAGTTAATGGCAAAGCGATCTCCGAAAATCCTAAGATGAATCTCCGGTAATAGCCTGCCAATCCGAGGAAACTTCGGACTTCGGTAACACTTCTGGGTCTTTCCCAATTCAAAACTGCTTCTACCTTAGATGGATCAACAGACACACCGCCTTGCGATATGACATGACCCAAGAATTTAACTTCAGATAGCCAAAATTCGCACTTGCTGAACTTGGCATACAGTTGCTTCTCTCTAAGAATGCTCAACACGATTCTCAGGTGCTCCGCATGCTCCTGTGAATCTTTAGAATAGATCAGAATGTCATCAATGAAGATAACAACAAACTGATCAAGGTACGGCTGGAAAATCCGATTCATGTAGTCCATAAAAATGGCTGGAGCATTAGTCAGACCGAACGGCATGACCAGGAATTCATAATGTCCATAACGAGTCCTGAACGCTGTCTTGGAAACATCCGAGGACTTGATACGGATCTGATGATAACCGGAACGAAGATCAATCTTGGAGAAGATAGTAGCACCTCTGAGTTGATCTAGAAGGTCGTCAATCCTTGGTAAGGGATACTTGTTCTTGATTGTGACCTTGTTGAGTTGACGATAATCAATGCACAGACGCATCGTACCATCTTTCTTCTTTACAAGTAACACCGGTGCTCCCCAAGGTGAGACACTGGGTCTGATAAAGTGTTTCTGAAGCAACTCTTCAAGTTGAGATTTCAGTTCACGAAGTTCTATGGGAGACATCCTATACGGGGCAACTGAGATCGGCTGGGAACCAGGAACTAGATCGATGGAAAACTCCACTTCCCTTTCGGGAGGTAAATTCATGATGTCATCTGGAAAAACGTCTAAAAACTCACTAACAACTGGAATATCACTAGGATACAAACTGGGCTCCGGATCGATGGTAAACAGGACACTGAAACACTTAGTACTGGCACCTAAGTACTGAATCATCTGATGAGTATTCTGGAGTAAAGCGGTAAGGGCTCTACTTTCTGGTGAAGCTTCGGTTGGAATGAAGAGATTCTTTTCAGCACATCCAATGTACACAGTATTGGCAGAAAGCCAATCCATGCCTAGGACTACGTCAAAATCTTTCAAGGGTAGACAGATCAAATCTATGTTATAGACTTTACTGCCCACAAGAACAGGACAATTCTGACAAACACGTTTAGAAGTAACCTTGCCTCCTGTGGCAACAGCCACAGTCATTGGGGGAATTAAAGGCACAGAAGGTAGTTGGAGTCGCTGAACACAGTCAACGGCTATAAAGGAATTAGTAGCTCCACAATCAAACAAAATTAACACTTCAGACTGTCCTAACATGCATACATCCATAATCAAGGCATTATTAGATTTGACTTTCTCACCATCAAGTGAAAATACCCGACCTTTGCTTTTAGAAGCGCCGCTGGAATCGCCCTGTCTCTTCAGCTTAGGACACTCGTGCTTGTAATGGCCAGGCTGCTTACAATAGTAACACATGTTCTTCCCTTTCATGCATTCTCCACTGTGAGGGAAACCACATTCAGCACAGTTCCTCGGTGAGCGCTGGGAATAGCTCTGTTTCCCTTTGCTTGTGGTGCCCTTGGTTCTCACTTGCAGGTTGAACTTTCCAGAATCCTTCTTCTTCTGAAAAGCTTCACTACGCTCCTTGTGTATGTTACCCAGGTCAGCTTCAGCATGATAGCTCTTTTGCACCAAATCACCAAAGGTAGTGATATGCTGCATAGAGACATCGTGGGCTATGTCAGCTCTCAGCCCGAACCTATACTTCTTCATCTTCCATGATTCACTGGGAGCATCATTCCCATCCATCACATATCTGACCAGCTCATTAAACTTCATGGTATACTCCGCCACTGACATACTTCCCTGCTTTAGCTCCGTCAGCTCACGTTCCATCTGGAATTGGTAGCTCTCTGGGATATAATGTCCAACGAAGAGACGTCGGAAATTTTCCCAATTCACCTCCATCTGACTGGCCTCCATATACGCCTTGGTTCCATCCCACCAGTGACACGCGTCGCCCCTAAAGAAGCGGGAGACGAATGTTACTTTGTCAACTTCAGTGCAATCCATGGATTCAAGGATTCCGCTCATTCGCTGAATCCATTCCCTGGCTTTCGCTGGATTGTATTCTCCGTAGAACTCCGGCGGACACATTCGGCAGAACTCTCTGAATGCAGCGCTAGGCCCTTGCTGCTGAGGGGGAGGATTGTTCATATGCTGTTGAAACATATTCACGTATTCTTGATGCTGCTGGGCCTGCTGAGCTTGGAACTGCTGCTGCTGATGCATCATTTCAGCCCACATGTTCGCATTAGCATCTCCGTACATCTCAGGTTCATCATCATCATCATTAGCAACGTTCCTTCTAGGCCTTCCAGGTCCTCGTCTTGCTCCTGACATAGTGCTCTAACTGCCAATATCAAGTCAAGTTAGCTAGGCTTAAAGTGACATGACACCTAGAACAGATGTTAGAAATCCAGACAAATACTGGGATTCGGATAGTAATACTAATGAACTCTGGCACGATCTGAATCGACCTGCTCTGATACCAATTATAACACCCCACGTCTAAATCTAGAATAAAACGTGAAATATTATTATTGAATACCGAGTCATTATTATTACAACTTGAAAATTTAAGCACTCGCAGGTGCTAAGTACAACACAGATACAACTACAGCGGAACATCGGAAATGAAACAACGATACAATAATAAGATTATTGAAATGCAACGAGACAAGAAATAAAAGAAAGCATGAACGAGTGCGATCCTCCAAGCACAGCTACTAGCACACCAACGAGCATACCTTAGCCAACCTGTTTATCTGAAAATAATTGTTTGGATTGGGGTGAGACAACTAAGCCTCAGTGAGTCCTACTACCCTCCTAGAGGTGACTACACCGGGGAAACCTAACAGTCATAGCATAAATTTCTAATATAGCATAATTCATAAGCATAATAATAATGGTGTAACACACAATTAATCTTATTCATTTTAACTCAAGGACACTCTGAGGTGAGCATGTCTCAGAGGCCTGACATATCCGTCAACCGATTCGGTCACGGCATATAGCTCACATAATCATAACCTAATGGATTATCCCATTGGGAGTCCATAACGCGATAACTCAAGATCGCTCATGATTGACTGTTCTAAATTAGTTGATTCTACCATATTTTACCAAAGTCCCAGGGGAGCATGCTTTTCTAAAATTCCCTAGGTTATACCCTAAGATTATCTGTGATTAACATGCTGTTTTACATTATATAACTGTACTATTGCATATACCAAATTCAGATGAGGACATAAAACGAGTGCTACGATTCTGTTTAGAAAATTCTGAAAAGTTCCTGTTCCTGTCAAGCTCGCCTCGCGAGTTGTCACTCGCCACGGCGAGTTGTTCAGGTCATGCCCTGTGTAAGCTCGCTACGGCGAAGAGGAGCTCGCCATGGCGAGATTATAGGTCCTGTGCCAAATTCGCTCGCCCGGCGAGTTGTTACTCGCCAGGGCGAGGTTCATCAGCATGAAGAACCCAGCTCGCCATGAAGGCTCGCCCTGAGCTCGCCAGAGCGAGTTTACTCAGAACCTGCTCTATTTTGCGAAATTTCAAAAATTAACCTTTTAAACACCTACAATCCTCATCCTAAGGCATGCAATCATACAGTACATATAATATACGACAGAATGGAGAGGAATTTGGGAGTTAATTCCTCTCACACAACAATTTTCTTAAATCCTAAGTTAACATGCAAAGTTCATAATTTTGGGGAATCTAACTAACTAACCTAAGAACCCACCTGTTTGAAGCTTTCAATCTAACTTCTGAGCTTCCAGAAACAGGTACTGCAACTTCCTATTAAGCCCCACGAACCCCAGAGCACGATTTGGAACTTTGAACTCTTGAAACCCTTGATTTTTGCTCTACGAAATTTGAGTTGGTTTTGATGCTTAGAACCTCTGATGTTGGGTCTATTTATAGTGGTTGGACTCTGAAGGAATACAGAAAAAGGTTTGGTCTTGATGCTCATGCATGCATTTTGATTGGAAGGGGTCTTTGGTGAGTTTTGAGGTAAATTGAAATGTTTGGATACTTGTGAGTTTTGCAGAATCATGTGATGAGTATTGTGATTCTGAATTGATCTCAGGTGCTGAATAACAGAGGGAGAGATTAAGGTTGTTGTTGGTTTGTGACATGTGACAAAGAGTGGTGCTTGGATGAAAGAAAGGGACAAACATCTTGTGAGGTTTGCATTGTTGTTTCATGCGTGAAAGGGAGAGAAAATGAGGGAGGAGAGCTTCAGATTTTTCTGAAATAATGAATGTGAATGAATGCAGCTTGCATGTTTCTTTAGTGGTGGTAAAGTGAGTGGAACAATGACTCACTTGTTTCTTAATGAAGTGTCAAAGTAATGGAGAGGTGAGTCACAAGAGGGAAGGAGATTGAAATTCTTATTTTAATTAATTATGAGAGTAGAATCTATGTACCAATTGTGTAGTTAGATTCGATTAAAATTACTAACTCAAACACGTAATACGCTTAATTCCACGATATAATTAATTAACCTTCTCTAAAATATTACTAATTTTATTAGACCATCTCTAATTAAAATTAGTTAGATAATTTTAGGAGTTGGGATATTACAAATTGAGTGAGAATTTGCATCAAAGGTTTGATTCATCACAAATTCATCATCTTCATCAAGAATTGCAATCAACTTGGATTTGAGTATGGGATCAATTCAATAAAGATTGCGTTTTTGTGTGATAACGTTCGATACGGTTCGCGGTGAATCAGAATCGTAGTCGGGTTGAATTGTGTGACGAAGGTTCTAGTGTTTCTCTCAAGTGATTCAAGATCGTGCGTGTCTTGAAGGATTCGACAACAAGGAACGAAGGACTCAGCTGGACGATTGGGTGCGGTTCGGCACAAGGTGAATCGTTGGAATCAGAGGGCGAAGTTCCGTTGGGTGTCGAGGTTATTCGCATTAGTTTATATTTTGTCTTGCTATAGGATTATAGGTTTCAATTGTAAACTGTGCACTTTTTGTTCATCAAGTTTTTGATCTATAAACTCTCAAATAACCCGTTTGGTTATTTGGGGGGAGACGTACTCGGATAAACGCGTGGACGACGCGCAATCCGAGGAACTCCCTAATCACATCGTGTGTCTCTCTTTATCTCTCTCTTTTAATTTCGTTAATTTCGTTAATTTGTTAATCGATTGAATTTTTGTTGTTCGTATTGGTTCACAAAAATTCAATTGGTTCTTGCTTGATTGTGATTGATTTGAATATTGATTTGTAACTTGCTTGGGACTGAAGTTATATTGTTTACATTCAAATAATTTTGAACTCAAACATTTTCGTAACTTTTCTCAAATTCGTTCAAGGCTAAATACTACTTTTCTTTTGGTCAATCGGTGCGTAGACTACCGATCCGGTGGCTCTTCCGCTCGCTTGATTAATTTGAAACAATAATTTTAAAAACCCCATTGTTTCAAGGATCACTTATTCAACCCCCCCTTCTAAGTGATAAGCCTAGTAGTCTAACAAGTGGTATCACGAGTCCGGTTCAATTTTGTTTACAAAATTCGGAGGATTGTGCCAATTATTAGAAAACATGGCTTTCGCACCGAAAAGGGGTGTATAATAGGGCTCCTATATTCAATGGAGATCATTTTGACTATTGGAAAAGTAGTATGCGGATTCACATCAATTCTTTTGATGGTGAAGTGTGGAATGTTATTGAGACCGGTCCGTTTGTTCCGACAATCACCGATCCTAATGGCATTGTCACTATTAAGCCTATGGCACAATGGACGGATGATGAAAAGAAAAAGGTCAATTACGATGCAAAGGCACAAAACATACTTATTTCATCCCTTGGGATTGAACAATTTTATCATGTGTCGCATTGTTCTACGGCTAAGGAAATGTGGGATACATTAGTTACTCACTTTGAGGGAACTAATGAGGTCAAAATTTCGAAAATAAACACTTTAACCCAAGAATTTGAGTTGTTCCATATGCAAGATGGTGAAACCATCACGGATATGCAACAACGATTTGTTAAAATCACAAACAAGTTACATGGCTTAGGCAAACCAATCACTAATCAAGATGCTACTAACAAAATTTTGAGGTGTCTTAATAGGTCATGGCAACCTAAGGTCACCGCGATCAAAGAGGCGAATGATCTTACTACCTTGAGCCTCACGACTTTGTTTGGTAAGCTAACGGAACATGAACAAGTGCTTAGTTTGTTGGAAAAGCACGAAAAAGGTGAGAAAAAGGAAAAACACCATGAAAAAGAAAAAGAAAAGGACAAGAGGTCAATTGCTCTAAAAGCCTCAAAGTCAAAGTCCAAAAAGGTTGAGCATGTTGAAAGTAGCTCAAGCGAAGACGATTCCGATGATGAGGAAATGGGACTCTTCGTGAGACGCTACAATAGGTATGTGAGAAAGAATGGGATAAGACATTCCGATGAGAATCTTAAGAAGTTTCGGAAAGATAGTGGTTACCGCCGGAAGAATGAAGATGCTAGGTACTCCAAGAACGGAATATGCTATGAGTGCGGCCAAGTTGGTCACTAAAAGCCGGATTGTCCTAATCTCAAGAGAAAAGAGAAGGAGTCATCTTCAAACAAAAGGAGGAGCAAAGGAAAGAAAGCTTATGTTGCATGGGAGAGTAGTAGCTCTTCATCTCATTCATCATCAAGCTCTAGCTCAAGTGATGAAGACGAAATGGCTAATGTATGCTTCACATCTCATCATCACAAAAAGAAGGACAAAGCTCCCAAAAAGGTAAACCAAAATCCCTCTAGCTCATATACCTCGTTAGAATATCATGACTTGCAAAATGCATTTGAGGACCTATGTAGTGAAACTAGGAAAGCTTTCAAACGATTAAAAGAAATTATAAAAGTTAACAAAGCTCTTGAAAAGAAAGTTTCCGAAACGGAAGAAGAATTGAAAGCTTTCAAAGTATCACTATTAGAAAGGACTAGTGCAAGTCATAATAATGGTGATATAGTTGGTTGTGACAATTGTACCACTTTGACAAAAAATATTAAGGCTCTCAAGGACAAAGTGGAAAATTCATCAAAACCTAGAGTCTATCATCAAGTTGATCCAAAACATTTTCAAAACACTTTGAAAGTCAAAAACAAAAATTCAAAAAATGTTAAATTGGATCAAAAGAAGAATGACTCACATATCACTTGTCACTATTGTTGTTGTGAAGGTCATACCATTGCAAAATGTAAAGCTAGGAAAGTGTTGGTACCTAAGGGCATATTGCAATGGATGCCAAAACTCAACAAAACTTATTTACCTCACCAATTAGGACCCAATGAAAATTGGGTACCTCTCTCTTATGTTTAATTGTTGTAGGAAAAGTGCCTTGATAATCTAGAAAGGAGATGGTTTCTAGATAGTGGATGTTCAAGGCACATGACGGGTGATGCCTCGCTTTTTATTGAGTTCAAAGCAAAGAAGAAAGGCTATGTCACCTATGGAGACAACAATAAAGGCACTATTCTTGGTGTAGGTACTATCGGTAATCCTTCTACTATAACCATATCTAATGTTGTACTTGTGGATAACCTTAAGCACAACTTGTTGAGTGTTTCTAAGCTTTGTGATAAAGGGTTCGTAATCAATTTCAAACCAACCTTTTGCACAATCGAAAGTAACAAAGACAAGAATGTGATTCTTAAGGCTATTAGGCATGGAAATGTATACATGTTGGACCTAGATGATAATTGCCTAAGTGGTGCTAAGTGTCTCATAACCAAGAATGATGAATCTTGGTTGTGGCATAGAAGAATGGCACATCTTAATTTCGATTTACTAAATAAGATAGCTTCTAAAGATCTTGTAATCGGTCTACCTAAAATTCGCTTTTCAAAAGATCACTTGTGTGACGCATGCCAAATGGGTAAACAAACTAAGGCTTCTTTCAAAACTAAAAAGTTTATTTCAACTACTAAGCCTTTAGAGTTAATCCATATGGATCTTTTTGGACCATCAAGGACCAAAAGCCTTGGTGGTAACTACTATGGACTTGTGATTGTAGACGATTACTCAAGATTTTGTTGGACATTATTCTTATCTAGTAAAAGCGATACCTTGTCCGCTTTTAAACAATGTGCTAAGATGATTCAAAATAAGCTAGATCTTAAGATCATTTCCATTAGGAGTGATCATGGAGGTGAATTTGAAAACAATAACTTTGATAAGTTTTGCTCCAAACATGGCATTAAACACAATTTTTCGGCTCCACGAACACCACAACAAAATGGGGTAGTGGAGAGGAAAAATCGAATTCTAGAAGAGTTAGCTAGAACTATGTTAAGTGGTCTTCCTAAGTATTTTTGGGCCGATGCGATAAGCACCGCAAGTTATGTTCTAAATAGGGCGATCATTCGACCTATTTTGGACAAAACTCCCTATGAAATACTTAAAGGAAGAAAACCTAATCTTAGTCACTTGCGCTCTTTTGGATGCAAATGCTTTATTTTAAATAATGGAAAAGAAAATCTTGGCAAATTTGATCCAAAAGCGGATGAGGGCATTTTCTTAGGTTATTCATTATCTAGCAAGGTATATAGAGTATACAATAAAAGGTTACAGATTGTTGAAGAGTCGGTTCATGTAAACTTTGATGAGACTTTTCCGGAAGAAAACGGGAAAGGTGATTTTATTGGTACAGGTGTCGACACAATAGACATTCTAAAGGATCAAGAAGTTGTTGGAAGTGATCAACCCTCAACGGAAGTTCCAAAAGAAAAGGACGATAAGCTGTAAGACCCAAGATTCCACTGTACAGTTTTTCTAAGGAACTTTAGTGTCGGCTAAGTTTTTAGGGTTTTTGGTGGAGCGGTTTCGTGAGTATTGTCGCGTTAATAGAATTTTTGCTGAAATGGAGCCTGTTTGGTGCTCGTGCGCTGGAAAGACACAGACTTTTGTCCTGTAATCCTCTTTGGTTAATACGAAGGTTACTGTATATTCAGAATAACGAGTTTTGGATTATTCTCACTTTTTGAAAAACGAGTAGGAATTTTACCCGCTGATGTAAAATTTTACGGCTTCTGAATTCCGTAGAATTTTAGATGGGAGTTTTATATATCGGCGTTGGTCGGAATATGTGTTCAGAATAATTTTTGAGATTGAGGAAGAAAATTACAGTCGCGGAAAAAGTTTTAGCGATAATTTTTAGAAGCGGTTTACGACGGACGTTTATTCCGTAGTTTTTCTATTTTTTGCGATTTTCGTCCGTTAGCGAGGTGCGACTCGTTTAAGCGCGAGCTAGTGGGAGGATAAGGTCACATAAGAAATATCTAGATATTTATTTGGAATTGCTTTGTGACCAAGACTTGATCCAAGGGCTAGGATTGGCCTAGAGACTTTGCCTTTTGATCCAATGGCCATGAGTTGGCAAGACCATTTCATTAGTAAGACTTTTGGTCACTTGTGGACTTAAGAACATTCACCAAAGACTTTCATTCTTCTTCTCTTGGCCGTGGCTTTCTTTCTCTCTTCCAACCTTGAGCAAAATTCCATTCCTTCACCATTTGCTTGGATTTTGGACTTGTTGGATCAAAGGGTATTTGTAGAGAATCATCTCCTAAGGTAACTAACCTCTTCTATTCTTTTGTTTGGCTCAAAAACTCTTAGATTTTAGGATTTTGAGGATTATGTTCTTGAGAGAAAAATTCTAGAATTTAGTTTTAATTAGTTTTTGGTTCCATAGAAGTGTACATGAGAGTTAATTAGTGCCCATGAGTGAAGCATGAGTTGATTCCCATGGTTAAATCTTGTTTTCACAAAATTGTTGGTTTAGGGTTTGAAGAATTTTTTTGAAAAGATCATAAACTTGGATTGTGTTGTATGATTTTGGTTTTGAAGTTAGTTTTGAGCTTTTTGACAAAATGGATTGGTGAATATGAAATTAGTTTCGAAAAATGAGAAAAAATTATTCTCGTGTTCTTGAGCGACTCGAAGAACATAATTTAGAAAAAAATTTATTTCGAGTTTCAAAAGGAGTCGGGTACACGATCGAATATCGTTACGAGCTAACGAATGTGGGCTAGGGTTTCAAATGAAAAAAAAATGTGTAGGGTTGCCCTTTTTGCCTCATTTGGCCGTGGCACCCATATAGGGTTCGAGGAATCGAATTTCGAAAATTGTTTAGAGGCAAATAGTTTCCCATGATCATTGTTTAATTGTTTGATTGGTTATGGGATGTTTTGAAAAGAAAATGATCACTTGCCTTAAGAAGAACCTTATTTGAGATTTTTCGAAATTTGCGATTCGACTCTATAATTTCTAAATCGTTTTGATAAGTGCTAGTTAGGTATTATGGGATATTACCATGCAATTAGAAGTGAAAAATTTTGTGTGGAAGGGTGTTTTCCACAATTTTGGCCGTGGCCTTTTTAGTAGTATAGGGAGAAATTCCAAAATTTTTCTAAGTCCACAATTGTGTGAAAATTTTGTATGTGTTGGCTAATCTTAGTTTTGAAGAAAATGTGTTGATTTTGTCTTAGGGAAAATCAATTCGATATTGTCAAAAATTATGGTTTTGTTTAAAATGATTTGGATTGTGAGGATAAATGATTTTGAAAAAATATTCTCTTGTGTTTAGTATTGGTTTTGTTTTGAAAATGAAAACTAGTTACTTGTTTTTGAAGTAAACAAGTAAGTATGGAAAGTGTTGTATTTTGTTTTGAAAAGAAAAGATTTGCGAAGTTTTGAAGAAAAATGACATTCTTGGATTCAAAATGATTTGGTGTGAGCATTTGATCAATTTGAGAAATTAGAAATGGTTTAGGCGTTTTACACTATGTTTGATTTTGAAAAACAATGGTTTTGGAATAATTCCAATTCTGGCCGAAACTGGAAGGGCATTTTCGTCCATTTTAAATGTTATATTTTGTCATAAAAATTTGATCATTCAATCCGTTTTTTCGAGACGAAGATTTCGGCGTATGGCTCGTCTCGATCGGATAAAAATTGAATGAGCTATGACCATTTTATTTGGTAAGAAAGACTTGTAACTTGTGTTACAAGAAAACTTTATTTTCTGTGAAATTTCTCGAAGAGTTGTTGGGTCGTTTTCAAATGGTTTTAGTGTGTGGGATTGATTGTTTTGGTGTTGGAAACAAAAGTATTTCATAGTTTGTTTTGAAACGAAAATATTTTCGTGTAGCGAAAAATAGTGTATTTAATTTCGGGAATTTTTAATCACTATAGGGAGAACTCGTAATCACCATCCGAGAGTGTTAGAAAGTACCTCAAACCCTCCTAGACTTTTGAGAGCAAGTTTCGTTTCGATAGGATAAACGATGAATATTTTATTGATGTTACGCTACATATATTTTAGGTAGCGTGAATTGTAGAATTTCGCGAAAAAGGGTAACGGAAGCTTGCCGAGGTAAGGGCATCACTTTATTTCTGTCTTTTCACTGAGTTATAACATGTTTGTTGGTTATTTTCGGTGATGCGTGTTTGTGTGGTTGGCATGTATGTGTTATGTATTCTCGTGATGAGAAAGTGTTTACAATACGTGCGTTGTTTTACATATGATTGGAGACGTATGTATGAACATGTGGGTGAATACATATGATTGGAAATGTATGTATGTTTGTTGTGGTTTGTTACATATGATTAGATATGTATGTATGTTGTTATGTTTGGTTTACATATGCTAGAGAGGTATGTATTCATTGCATTAGTATACATGGGGAATCGTATGCTCATGCATTGTTAGTGCGTAGTTGCGGGAGTGGACTACGAGGTGTGGTTGCGGGAGTGGACCCACCTGATTCTTATAGGGTTGTGTTGAGTTCAATACATGGTTGCGGGAGTGGACCATGGGGTGTGATTGCGGGAGTGGATCCACCTTAATCCTTTGTGATTTTGTTGAGTCGATACATGGTTGCGGGAGTGGACCATGGGGTGTGATTGCGGGAGTGGATCCACCTTAACCTTGTGATTTCGTTGGTGTCTTAGTAGGGGTTGGACCTACAGTTCCGGAACTTATGCATTGTGGTAGCTAGGGTTAGTACCACGCATTGTAGAAGTCTGCATTAGGCTTGGTGTGCATTATATATATAAACCCGTTGGTGGGAATTGCTTTTGTGTTAAAGAGTTTTTCTCGTGTATGTGGAAATTTGTTATGTGTACATCTTTCGCACCGGTTATATATATATATACTTTTATTTTGTGGTGACCCTTTCAATATTCATTTGCGGGCTCCTCCCACCCTAGATGATGGTGATCTGTCAGATACCGTAGGTCGTGAGGACGACGGTGGATTCTTAGGCCCTCAGTGATCGAGTGAAGCATGTTGGTTTAGTTAGTCTATGCGCCGGTGTGGTTTGTACACCGTGCTTTTTGGTTAGGCATAGGATTCTAACTTGTGTTGTTGCACTTGTACTTTGAGTACTTAGACTTGTGGATTGTAAATTATTCAGGTGAATACTTTGCGTCTCGGATGCACTATATATTATATATGGGTCGTTTGTAAATTTAATGCCGGCTCACTGTAAAATAATTTATGCGCAACTCTGTTGTTTGTTAAAAAAAAAAAATAATGCCCCTTTTTAGGCTATGAAAAACGGGGTGTTACATTGTGGTATCAGAGCCCGGCTTTAAATCTTCAAAGGGAAAGTGTGCACTTGAGTTTTCAGTCCAGAGTCGGTTAGAACATAGCTAGAATTGTGTTAGTTCTAGCGGTTGTTTTTGTTGTGTTATGGGTTATGTGGTAGGTTATTTTGTGTTTAGCATGGGATATGCCTAGACACTGGTTTGTGTCTTACTGAGGTAATGCAGGGAGTGAGGCTTCAGTAAGTGGAATTGTGAAACCCCAACGCCTTGGTCGAATTTAGTCGACAAGTGTCTCTAAATTCCTTAGATGCGGCAGTCCGAAGATGACGGACTTGAGCGAACAAGAACTACAAGTGATTCTTGAAAGTAATATAATGGATGAGAAGTGGCGTTAGATGTTGCCACTCAGAGGTGCTGGTTATGGACGAGTGAACGTCAATTGATAAAGGATTTTAAGTAAGGATCAGATTGGGACTACCTTTTGAAGAAGATGTTGGATATCCGTCCTAGTGAGTTAGGGTGCGACTTGATAAAGTCATTGGGTTGTCAAGAGGATGCAGCCACTGTGGAATGGTGGAGTAGGCAGGGATGTCAGTTGGATTTAATTACGATGATCGGATAATCATTGAGGCGACTTGAATTGGAGTTAAAGACCGTTGTACATCAAGATTGAGGAAACCTGGTGGTGTTAGACGACATTTATACGAATGGTGGATATCTTAAGGGTTTAAGTTAAGTGTGTGAGATATATTAGATTTGATAGTGAGATTATTAAGGATGAATCTCGTGATGATTAATGGTAAGAGACCAAATATCACGTGGATAAGTGACAATCTATACGTAGTTCAGGAGATAGTAAGTATAGTTGTTGATGTGAGACAAAATGAAAGGTAATTGATTGTTGGATGAAGGTGGATTTGGAGAGATGTGTAGGTAAGGACGAGGAGTTCAACCTAGAAAAACGAGTTGTATATCGATCATAAGTGTTACTAGAGGAATATAGTACGGAAATACCTAGGGAATTGTAGCAGTGTAAGCTAGAATTATTAATTATTGGCAGGTAAACCATAAGAGAAAGTAAACTTATTGAGTAGTTTGAAAAGATTAGTCTAGATTGAGTGGAGATCCTGTGTGGATGCGTATATAAGTTAACGATTTTGATCGACCAAGATGGTTGAAGGACTAAGTGGCATCTTGAATTTATGATACCATGAGAGTCGAGGTAGGCAAGTTTTAAATAATTCAAGTTATGGACGAGAATTTTTGGATATTTTCTAAGTATGTCGTGTTTGAGTAGAAAAGGAGTCCGTTAGTAAGAATACTAAGACAATGAAAGTTGATAGTTGGAAGGACTTTTATTGTATATTAGGATTAAATGGATAGTACGACGAGTTTTTAGAGTTCTTGAGCAGTAAATTCAAGAGTTTGATTTGGGTATCGAACGTACTAAGGATAAAATCATAGCAAAGTGTCGTGCGTTGGTAGATACTTTTGATAAGTCGAGCATTAAGATTTGGGATAAGTGTTAAAGGTTTGATAGCTGAGTAAGATGAGTCGATTTGTAGGCGAATTACAGTGACCCTATAAGGACGAGTTTAGATATAGTCATTCATAAGAGATGATTGTTAGTAAAAAGTTAGAAGTAAATAAGAAAACGATGAGTGACGGGATGTAAGAGCTTGGTTAGCTAGAACTTGAAGTCTAGGAATTTATTCCCCAGTGGGAACAGACTTTATGACTTTAGAATAGTCACGATGATGAAGGATCAATCGAATGGGAGAAGAGTGTGCTTGTTTGGAAACAAGTTGATGTGGGACGAGAGTAATTGGCTTGTGTGCGGCAAATTAAAGATGTTGGTTGGAATCAACAAGTTGTGGGCCATGGTTTTGGGAACCAACCCTAGGCAGTTGTTGAACTGGAAAATTGCAAATTAGTAGATCGATGAGATTAGTCGCAGAGGATGTTAGCCGTTGGAAAGTCGTGTTGAGAATGAGTAAGAGAGAAGCACATGAGAATGTGGCTTATGTCAATGGAGGATTGGCGAAAGGAAATTCCCTCCCACATAATTTCGAAAATTATGATTGTGCGTGTATATTAAGGATTCGAAAGCACCACCTGAATGGATGTCATTGCAGTGTATGTGTCGTATGCGGTAATAAGAAGGATAAGAAATTGTCAAATGGCAAGTTGAGGGAAGCTGTAGAGCTTTGGTTCATTGTAGTAGTTACAATGAAGAGAGACGTGGTATGATGGAAATCGGTATTGAATAAGTAAAGGACTTCAGATATTGTCATCATGGACGGTTGAATAATAGTGATGTGGGAAGTACCTTAAGATATATTCTGGAGGTAGGTATCTCGACATGAGAGGTGATGTCGGAGTAATTAAGAATGGCCAGGGTGACAAGCTCTTTAGAGTAGGAGAGGATTTAATGGTAAGAGAAAAGAAACTCAAGAGAGTTCATAAATAGAATGAGAATACGTTGTGAAGAGGATGTGCGCCGACGATGGCCGTCGACGAGGACAAACGTTTGTTTAAGGCACGCGAGATGCGTCTAAGTGCCATTTTGGAAGTAATGTTAACGTATAAGGAACCGATTCTGGGGAATTGGAGATTTGGATAAGGGAGTCCAAGAGAAGTAGATGGTTTAGTTTGGCAAGTGCCAAGACTATGAGAAGTGTAATTACCAACCGGAGGTTGGGGTGGTATTATTTAAGTCGTGATTGGAAATAGATCCGTATGTGAGCAGACGGTTCGGCATATTCATTGAGTCGCGAACTGATGAATAGTGGTAAAGTGGGAAAATCTTCTAGAAGAGAAGACAACTTGTTTGGAATGAAATAGTTTTGGTGGTAATTGTCGTGGTGGCACTGTACTACTATTGGATGATGCTCCACGGATACTTCAAGAGTGGAAGCATGAGGGCTTATGCGACATGTGTTGAGCGTTGTGTCTTACGACTTTAATCTTGTATTCGTAAGAGATCGAGGGAAACGTGTGGAAAAACCTCGAAGGAAGTGTTGGACCATTGTGCCTCGGAGGACCTTGAGCACAAGTGGAATGAAGTATCACTTAAGTTGGGTAAAGAGGGTCTAAACCACCATCATGATTGTCGACTATCTATTGACAAATTGAGGGACTGGCCGTCCTTAATTTATTGTTGATAGTAGACGGAATCGTGTTGAATGGAATTGACTAGCTTTGCTAGCTTTGGTAGTGCGTAGAAAGTTTCGGTGTTTCTTTTTGGAGGGTAGCCAGTCACTGCTTCGCGTGAACCTAGTGGTTTAGGCTATGTCGCGGAGGCAAAATAAGTGATTTTGGAAAAATTTTGTGTGGACCTTTTGTTGGAACAAAGTGGGTCTGACATGAACCTCTAATGTTTTAAGTAGTTTTGATGATAACAAAGTATTAAAATTGCAATTGGTATTACTAATGATTATTCTAGTGTGCAGAATTATAAGTCAAAAATTCATTCAGAAGCACTATGAATAGTAGCAGAGAAGCCAGTCAAAACAAGCTCTGAAAGCACGACACTGTTCGTCAGAAGCTTGAATTTTGAATGCTGAAGAAAGTGACTCTGAGGATAAAACAAGGCTCTGAAGGACTCAGAAGCTAAAAGACCTCAAGAAGCTATGGCAACAGCATCAGAAGCAAAAGGAATTTACGTCACTCAAGAGCTGACCTATATAGAACCAATGATTGAAGAACAATCCACTTCAAGGCTCTGTCACATCCACAGGAAGGAATATTCGTTGGTACAACGTTAACCTTATCCATAAGTGGAGCCCATTTGAGGATTGTACTATCGTACTATTATTACTCAAAATGGATGAGTGATAAATTGAATAGCTAGGTAGTGGAATTAGAATTCCTTACCAAAGAAGGCAATATACAGCTATCAATTGTACGAGTAAATTCCAGCTGGCACCTCTCTCTCTGCAACGGTCATCATCTTCCTCCAAGTATAAATAGAAGACTCAAATGGAAGAAATGACTACTGTTCCTACTACTGTTCTATTACTGCGTTCAAAGACTAAGAAGCATTCTGACATCATATTTTAAATCTGTCATTCTAAGTCTTAGAACAATTTGAGTTGTATTTTGTAAACACCTCTGATAGTATATCAAGTGTTCCTTAACATTCATTCTTATTCTTAAGTTTGTTTGAGAAGTCTCTTGTTAAGTTTAACTTGAGCATTTGAGAAGTCTCTTGTTTAGTGAAACTTGAGCATCTGAGAAGTCTCTTGCAAGTGTGCTTGAGCAATTTGTAATCTTTAGTAGATTATAGTGAAAATCTCTTGTTAGTAACAAGGGGACTGGAGTACTCTCGATTTGTGAGGGGAACCAGGATAAATTCTGTGTCTTTCTTTCTCTCTCTCAGCACCCTCTCTTTAATTTGTGTTTTTATCCGCTGCATTCTTAGTCGCTATTAGGCAAAAAGTTTTAATTTTTTAAAACACAATTCAACCCCCCCCTTCTTGTGTTTTTCCACCTTCAATTGGTATCAGGAGCTGGGCTGTTGCCTAACTCTCACCTATCAGTGAAACAGTTAAGATTCAGGGAGGAAAAACATGTCTGCTGAGAAGAATCTCAATGAAGTTCCATTTGACTATGATTCTAATTCTAAAGACAGAAGGTCTTCTGACAAAATTCCCTTTTTCAATGGAACTGAGACTGGTTATCCATTCTGGAAAACCAAGATGTACAGTCACATCATGGCGATTGATTGTGATCTGTGGGATTTGGTAGAAGATGGAGTGAACTTTGAAAATATGGACCTAGAAGGCGTTGTTAGCTCTAAAGACAGAAAGGCTTTTACACCCACTCAAAAGCTGGAATATAAGAAGCACCACAGTGTAAAAGGGATGATGACAAATGCCATCTCTCATGATGAGTACTTGAAAATTGGAGATAAGAGAACGGCTAAGTCTATCTGGGATTCTCTTAAATCCAAGTATGAAGGAAACAAACAAGTTAAGGAGGCTAAGGCCAACTTGTTAGTACATCAGTATGAATTATTTAAAATGAAGGACGGAGAGGACATTGAGACAATGTTCTCTAGGTTTCAAATTCTTGTTTCTGGACTTCAAGTTTTAGATAAGAGCTATACTGAGGCTGATCATGTAAGGAAAGTACTCAGAAGCTTGCCGCCAAAGTGGAGACCAAAAGTGACAGCGTTTCAGGAATCTAAGGATTTAGATACTGTGTCTCTTGAAAGCTTGGTTAGTTCTCTAAAGAGTCATGAGATGGAACTCATGACTGATGAATCGACTAAGAAGCTAAAAGGGATAGCACTAAGCACCAAGAGTTCCTCTAAGGCTCTGAAGGCGAAGGTTATAGTATCTGATGAAGAAGCTTCTGAAGAAGGTCACGAGATGGACTCTGATGAAGAAGAAGAAATGGTTCTGATGGCTGCAAGAGTATCGCAATGGGCTAAGAGAAGCAAGAAGTATGCTGGTAAGTTTGGAGGTTCTTCCAAGAAGGTTGGTACTTCCAAGGATAAAAAGGAAGAACAAAACAAATGCTTTAAGTGCAACAAACCAGGACACTTCATTGCTGACTGTCCAGAGAACCTGAGTAAATCATCCAAGAGAACCTCTAACAAAGAAAGATACAAAAGTAAGCTCAAGAAGGGGTTTCTTGCCACTTGGGATGATTTGGATCAGGAATCAGATTCTGATGGGGAAGAAGAAGCAAACCTAGCCTTGATGGCAACCGCTTCTGACCAAGAGAACTCTGAGCACGAAGATGACTCAGATTCAGAAGATGAAGATGAGGTACTTGCTAAACTTTCTCGTTCTGAATTAATAGATTCTTTAAAAGATGCCTTAAAACTTTTAACCAAAAAGGCAGGTGAGTGTAAGGTCCTTAAAAAGGCCTATAACAACCTGACCGAAAAGGCAAATGAAATAATTGAACAAAATGAGTCTCTAAAATCAAGAAATGAATTTATGGAAACTCATTATGTTCTTGATGATAAGGTTCCTCCAGAACATGAATTTGCTCTTCAGGAATTCCTTATCAATGGAATGAAAAGAAGTAAAATAGCCTCTTTGATTTATCATGTAAGTAGAAATAGAGGAGAAGGTCTTGGATTCTCACGTTTTAAAGATAATCCATTATCTTCAAAGTCCTCTAATATAGATAAATCAAAACCTAAGGTTGTCTTTGTAAAGAGTCAATCAGAAGTTCTAAATGAGTCAGCTTCTAATAGAACATCAAAGCCAGAGGCTCAAAAATCAAAGACTCTGAAGGATAAAACCTCAGAACCTAAGATTGTTAAGCCTCAAGCTAATGTTAAATCTAAAGAAGCTCTGACACATTCAAGAACAAAACTCAAGAGCTATACTAAACCCAAAAACTTTTCAACAAGGGTGGTTAACTCTAGAAGCTCTGATAGGTCCTTCAAACAAAGACCACCTGGACCTGTAAAGACTAACACAAAGGGACCCATAAAGATATGGGTACCAAAATCTCAAATAATATTTGCTTCAGGTTTGCACACTAAGAAGGCCAAAGCAGCAATGCTGGTACCTGGACAGTGGCTGCTCACGACATATGACGGGAGAAAGGCATATGTTCCAAACCCTGACTCTGAAAGAGGGAGGTACTGTGGGGTTTGGAGGAAACCAAAAAGGGAAGATCATTGGTACAGGTATAGTTGGTAACTCTTCTCTTTCAATTAAAAATGTTTGGTTAGTTGATGGCCTCAAACATAATCTGCTTAGCATTAGTCAATTTTGTGATAGCGGATTTATTGTTAAATTTGATAAAGAGGCATGTACAGTAATCAATGATTTTGACAAGTCCATATTGTTTAAAGGATTAAGAAGAGGTAATGTTTATAAGGTGAATCTGTCAGAACTCACTGAGCAGAAAATAGTTTGTCTTCTATCTCTGAATGATGAAAAGTGGGTCTGGCACCAACGCTTAGGTCATGCTAACTGGAGATTAATCTCTAAGCTTAGCAAACTAAAGTTGGTTAAAGGCCTGCCAAATCTTAAATATCATTCAGATGCTCTGTGTGGTCCTTGTCAGATTGGCAAAATTTCAAAAACTTCTTTTAAACCTAAAAACATTGTCTCTACCTCAAGACCCTTAGAACTACTTCACATTGATTTGTTTGGTCCAGTAAGTACTGCCTCAATCAATGGGAAGAAATATGGATTAGTTATTGTTGATGATTACAGTAGATGGACTTGGGTAAAGTTTTTAAGAGTGAAAGATGATGCATATGATGTGTTCAGCATCTTCTGCACTCAAGTGCAAAATGAGAAAGGTCTCAAAATCTTAAAGGTTAGAAGTGATCATGGTGGTGAATTTGAAAACGAACCATTTGCAACTTTTTGTGAAGATCATGGCATTGTCCATGAGTTCTCTGCTCCTAGAACACCACAACAAAATGGTGTTGTAGAGAGAAAGAACAGGTCTTTACAAGAAATGGCAAGAACCATGATGCATGAGACAAAACTTGCTAAGCACTTCTGGGCAGAAGCTGTAAACACAGCTTGTTACATTCAAAATAGGATCTACATAAGACCTCTATTGAATCTAACAACATATGAACTCTTCAAAGGAAGAAAACCCAACATCTCTTACTTTCATCAGTTTGGATGTACATGTTACATTCTAAACAACAAGGCCTACAAAAGAAAATTTGATGCCAAAGCTTGTAAGGGAATCTTTATAGGTTACTCTGAACGCTCAAAGGCATACAGAGTGTATAATTCTGAAACCAATACAGTGGAAGAATCTATACATGTTAGATTTGATGATAAAGAGCCTGACAGTAAAATGTCAGAGCAAGATAATAGTTATGCAGGTATTCCATACCAATACACCAATACAGAACCTGAAAAAGCATCAGAAGCTGTTGAAGCTTCAGAAGCTGTATTGGAAGAAGATGCTGAAGAAGCATCTCAATTAGAAGCATCACAAGAACATGATGACACTTCAGAAGAAGACACTCAACCAAGTGCTGATGTTGATGAAGTTCCAAGAAGGAAGTTCAAATATAGATCATCACATCCAGAAGACTTAATTCTTGGAAACAAAGAAAGTCCAAGAAAGACAAGATCAGACTATCAACAACTTGATTCTCTTCTGGGACTAATCTCAATGATAGAACCAAAGAATGTTGATGAAGCACTTACGGACGATGGATGGATTGTAGCTATGCAGGATGAGCTCAATCAGTTTCAAAGAAATGATGTATGGGACTTAGTGCCAAGACCAGCACATAAGAACATCATTGGAACTAAGTGGGTATTTAGAAACAAGATGAATGAACAAGGTGAAGTGGTAAGAAATAAAGCTAGACTGGTAGCACAAGGCTACAGTCAGCAAGAAGGTATAGACTTCACTGAAACATTTGCTCCAGTAGCAAGACTGGAAGCAATCAGGTTACTTCTTTCATATGCTGTTAACAATGGAATCACATTGTACCAAATGGATGTTAAGAGCGCCTTTCTTAATGGTGTTATTTCTGAAGAAGTATATGTCAAACAACCCCCAGGTTTTGAGGATTTGAAAAATCCTAATTATGTTTATAAACTTAAGAAATCACTCTATGGTCTCAAACAAGCTCCAAGAGCTTGGTATGAAAGACTGAGTAATTTTCTTTTAGAAAATGGTTTTCAAAAAGGTCAAATTGACAATACATTATTCAGAAAGACATCTAAGAAAGATATCTTAATCATTCAAATTTATGTAGATGATATAATTTTTGGTTCAACTAATGCTTCTCTTTGCAAGAATTTCTCTAAGCTTATGCAGGATGAATTTGAAATGAGTATGATGGGTGAATTGAAGTTCTTCCTTGGAATCCAAATTAATCAAGGAAAAGATGGCACTTACATTCATCAAAGCAAGTATACAAAAGAGCTTCTGAAGAAGTTCAACCTTGATGACTGCAAGATAATGTCTACACCCATGCATCCTACCAGCAGCTTAAGCAAAGAAGAGATAGGAAGCAAAGTAGATCAGAAGATGTATCGAGGTATGATTGGTTCTTTACTCTACCTGACAGCATCTAGACCTGATATTCTATATAGTGTATGCTTGTGTGCAAGATTCCAGTCAGATCCTAGAGAACCTCACTTAACTGCTGTTAAGAGGATCTTTAGATATCTGAAAGGAACTACTAATCTAGGACTTCTTTATAAAAAATCCCTAGATAGTAAGCTAGTTGGATTCTGTGATGCTGACTATGCTGGTGATAAGATTGAGAGGAAATCCACTAGTGGAAATTGCCAATTCATTGGTGAAAATCTCATATCTTGGGCCAGTAAGAGACAAACAACTATTGCTTTGTCTACAGCAGAAGCAGAATACATCTCAGCTGCTAAATGCTGCACACAGCTTCTCTGGATGAAGTATCAGTTGGAAGATTATAACATAGCTGAAAGGAGTATTCCACTATATTGTGACAATACTGCTGCTATTCATTTGTCTAAGAACCCTATTCTACACTCAAGAGCTAAACATATTGAAATAAAACATCATTTTATAAGGGATCATGTTCAGAAAGGTACAATAGATATTCAATTCATTGATACTGAACATCAATGGGCTGATATATTTACTAAACCTTTAGCTATTGAAAGATTTGATTTTATCAAAAAGAATTTGAACATGCACTATATCTCTGAAGAAAATTAGCTCTGAGAAGTAGAATAGAATTAGCACCTGAAGCTCTATCAGAACCTCTTATAATTTAGAGTATCCCATGGGAAGCTCTGAATAATTTAGGCTCTGAAGAGTAACAGGTTCTGATGAGGTGTCAGATACAAATGAGTGAGGCTCTGAACCTTTTAGAAATGAAACGTTCAGTTCGTGTAAGTGTACAACAGTTGTCTATACACGCGTCAGCTATGATTAAACTTTTTCAACACGTGTCTAGATCCTGACGGGCAGAGAACAGTTAATGATGATTATGGCAGTTAAGTATATTATTTAATTTTTAAAACTGCTCGCGCTCCCTCCCAATGTTTACTTTCTCTGTGTATGTGTGCTAGTTACTATTTATAAGTCACTTCACTCACTTTGCACAACTTTTTACACAAAATCACTACCTACACAAACCTAGACCTTACAGAAATTCCCAACCTTCATCTTCCTAATTCTCTGCAACTATGGCTGCTCGTTCATCAAACGTAATCGTTCAAGAACCCTTTAACCCTACATTACCACCCATCATCGATCTTAATTCAAAAGATAATCTAGTCTACGAACATCATCAAACTGACGCTGGACCAGATGCTTATGATTTCTTCACTGAGAAGTTCGTGGATTTTGAAAGTTTGAAAGCGAATGGAATCGACATTCAATACTTGTTCTACAACCAACAATGGCAAAATTATTTTGAGATGCTTAATGGTTTCGTATACTACGACATAGTGAAGTATTTCTGGCAGAAGGCTAAAGTGTACGATAGAGCAAGTGCTGATAAAGAATACAAGGATTTGGTTGAAAAGAACCAGGAATTACGAGGGAAAACAAGAAAGGAACTTGGCCTTAAACCTTATAGAGAAAGGGAAATTAGGTCAAATATTTTGGGAATCAATGTTGTGATAACTCAAGCACACATTGCTAAGATCCTGGGTTTAGACAACAAAGGAGAAGATATAGAAGTGTATGATAAGAAAAGCAAGCATTTGGATTCAATTCATCAGGACCTCTTTAAATCTGGATGCACACAAAAGGATTTTGGAAAAGTAATGCACATGAAGAATTCATTTGAATTTGCTTTCAGAATGTGTTTATCTACTATCTTCACCAGAAAAGGTGGATTGGATACCATCTCCATTCCACACAAACATCTCATCTGGTTCTTATACAAGAGGGTAAAAGTTAATTTGGCTAAGATTCTTTTTGATCACATGTGTCTCACTATCAATGAGGGTAGAACCAAAATACCATCAGTCATTCATCACCCTAGGTTAATCTCAGAACTGATAAGGCAAACCAAACTCACAGACATTGTGAGTGCCAAAGAAAAACTTAGAGTTTTCCAAACTGCTAAGTATGATGCATCAGTTCTGGTCAACATGAAGAGAAAAACCAAGGAAGAAATCATTCAAGTGAAAACACCTCTGCAGCAAGTGTACGAAAAGTACTTCTGGTGTGATGGGTTTCCCACCATATCAGAACATGATAATGAGGAGGTCATCAAGAACTTTCTTGAATCAGTAAGAAGAGATACTGGGGTTAGTGTGCCCAGGAAAATGGTTGTAAGTGTTCCTAATTGGGATATCTTCAAGGGACCAAGAGATATTACAAGGAATAGAAGAAAGCCAAGAACTACTGAGCAAGAAATGATTGATGAAGGCTCTGATGATCAAGGACATGCTAGTGCTGATGATACTGAAGAAGGTGCTGAAGGTATGATGACTGAAGCTGTTCAGAAGGAAAAACGGACAAAGAAAAGGCATGATAGGCCTTCAGCTTCTGAGGAAGATCAGAACCCTGCTAAATCTGCAAAGAGATTAAAGACCAGAGCTTCTAAACCAAAAGGTAAGATCTCTGAATCTAATACTTCTAGCATTCCTGTAGCTCAGGTTATTGGTTCTGAACCTCAACCCTCTATTGCTAAATCATCTTTTTCTCAACCTCCATCATCTACAAATCAACCTCAACCCATAGACTTCACTGTACCCATTAGTGTAGTCTTACCTGATCATAAAGCTATATCATCATCATCTTCATCAGATACCAGCACTGCCTCGGATGAGTTAATTGCTACACTCATCAGAGAATCCAACCCAAAACAAAAGAAAACTCTTACACCAAAGAGAACCTCTTTCAAGAAAACCACAAAGAAAACCACCATAAAGCCCATTCATCTTTCCTCTGATGAAGAACCTACCATTAATGTAGACACCACCATTCTCAATCAATCCACAAATCAAGGTTCGGTCATAGAACAACTTGAACAACACATGTGTGGTGTTGCATTTACCAACTCAAATCCAAATTCACCACATCAATTTCCATCCATGAATCTCACAAATGATTCACCCGTCCATAAAACACAAAACACACAGGTCATTCACACACCCCCTCCCTCACTTGATCACATCTCTCGAGTAAACCCACCTACATTCACCCCTGTTCAGAATGAGCCATTTGCTCATTCTGAAGAACAACAAAAATCACCTCACTCATCGCCAATAAATGTCATGACTGAACAACAACATCAATCACCACAACCTGTCCCTGACCCACTCAACAGACCTCTAGTTTTAGAAGAGGTTCTTGAGCTTTACCAACACCTAACTAAAGCTGAACATCAAATATTCAAGGATTCCATCAATCTTGATGATGATATCATACCTCCAAATCTCAGCAAAATCAAAATTATTGAACTCAAAAGAAAGGAACCTGAACCAACCATTCCCTTTGACCCATCCTTATCCTTTTTCAATTCTGACTCTGAACCAAACCTTGAGCTGCTAAATAATGCTATAGGTATTAGACTTAAGAGGTTCAAACAAAGAGAGGAAGAAGCTCTTATCTTCCCCTCTGATATGGATGCTGAGGTCAAGGAATTAGAGTACTTGTTTGGTAAATCCTTAAGAATTCTCAGTACTCATCTGAAGGATAAGATTAAGGGCAGAGGAGCAAACACTGTACGTGAACTATTTGAGATTGCTGAGAGGACATGTGCTCCAAGGCTCACATTCTTCAACCATGAAGAAGAATGTCAGAGGTTAGCTTTTTTAGCTGCTGTTGATGAAAGTATGATAAGATCTTTTGATGAAGAGCAGGCTAGGATAGCTGCTGAAATGGAACGTCAGAGGCTTGCTGAACAAGAAGCCTTAAACTTATTGGTTGATAGAGCTGTTCACATTGCTACCATTGAGACTAATAAGATTTTTGAGAATCAAAGAGCTGCAGAAGATACTGTTATGAATGATCAGAACCTTAGTAAACCAGATTCTGATAAAGGAAAAGCTCCCATTGTTGCTTCATCTACTCCAAGATCTCCACCAATACTTGTCCAAGGCTCTTCTTCATCTGCTATACCCTCTGTTATGCAAGAAGCTCTGGATGTAATCAAGCATGACATAAGAGAGGAACTAAGAAATGAAATGGATGAATTCAGGGCAGATATAAGAGAAGACATGAACAGATCTGGTGAAGCTACTAACAAGAAGATAGATGCAATGATGGAACTTCTTCTAAAGCTTACTCAACACCAACCCAAACCTTAACCCTCATGTCTGAGCACTTATTTGTAATCGTGTTTATGTAATTTTTGGATAATTTTTCTTTAATTCAATCTATATTATCCATATTTGTGTGTCTGTTATTTGCTTATATGTCTGTTTTATATTTGTTTTTCAAAATTTAACTTTTCTATATACCATAATATTGTCTGGTACTCTTGAGAATTCTGACTCTAGTGAAAGATGCTGAAGAGCAATCTTAGTTTTTAAACTAATAAGCCTAGGATTTTCAAAACCTAAGAGTCCCTCTCATCAGTACTCCTGTTTACTCATGAAATAGCTTCTTAGTATTAAAGCCTGTTTAACAACGGGGCACCAATACCGAATGAGGCGTGTCTGGTAACTGGTTTTCTGACAATAGAAATGAGGTATATATATAAGAAACTTGCTCAAAACAAAGGGAATTAACAGCATAAACTTCTTTATTAATATTATTGAAGAATTGCTATTACATAGAATGATAAGACTCTACTTAGAGCTAGGCTTAACTTCAGCAGACTCTGCATCTAGCTTCTTATGTTTCTCCTTAATGTAAGAAAGCAAGTTGGCAGTAGCCTTTTGCACTAGTTCTTCAGTGTTCTTCTGAACAGCGGCCTCGTACTCTTCGTATGGAGTATCATCATTGTATGTCCATAAAAATTCTTCCAGATCAGAGCCCAATTCCTCTTCCTCTGACTCTGTCAAAATCAGTTCTTGCTTGTTCCTTTCGTAGCGAAGCTTGTTTTCTTCGCAGCGCCAGGGCTCTGCTCCCTTCTTGCTCTCTTCTTTTGAGCCTGAAGCATCCTTGGTAACCTGCCTTTCCATTGTATGTTTTTCGTTTGATGTTACTTGATTACTCTGGGTGAGTAAAATGAGAGGAATCATCCCTTTTTATAGTGTCATCCAGCTCTCTTGTCAGGACGGTTTTCAACACAATTCATTAAATGAATTTAGTTGTCATAACTTTTTGACTTGACTGCCTTGTTATGACGCATTTGACTGCTTGGTTTTCTGTGTCTTTTTGACTGATGCCAAAAGGGGGAGTAAGAGTAGCGTTAAAATTAATGTTGATACATTCATATACTGCTCAATCTGAAACTGTAATGTTAAAAGCATTATGAATCAATATTTATCTCTTATGATTCTTTCTCATTCTGTACGATTATTGAAAGGGGAGAAAATTTAAGAACCTAAAATAAAATTCATAGACAATGTCAGAAGAGCCTGCAAACCCCTTCTGAGCATTATCAAACTCTAAGAAGCAAAGCTTGCAAAACTATGCTTCTGAGAGTTAAATATGAAAATTTATTTTAAGTTAATAAATCAACTCTTAAACTGTTTTAATTAATTATGGATAAAATTTAGGGGGAGCTTACAAACCTACCCTTATGAATTATCAGACTCAGGGGGAGATTGCAAACCTTTGAAACCTGAAGTCATCATAATTAAATTAAATCAACAACAATTGAATTTTAATGCTTTGGTTTGTCATCATCAAAAAGGGGGAGATTGTTGGAACAAAGTGGGTCTGACATGAACCTCTAATGTTTTAAGTAGTTTTGATGATAACAAAGTATTAAAATTGCAATTGGTATTACTAATGATTATTCTAGTGTGCAGAATTATAAGTCAAAAATTCATTCAGAAGCACTATGAATAGTAGCAGAGAAGCCAGTCAAAACAAGCTCTGAAAGCACGACACTGTTCGTCAGAAGCTTGAATTTTGAATGCTGAAGAAAGTGACTCTGAGGATAAAACAAGGCTCTGAAGGACTCAGAAGCTAAAAGACCTCAAGAAGCTATGGCAACAGCATCAGAAGCAAAAGGAATTTACGTCACTCAAGAGCTGACCTATATAGAACCAATGATTGAAGAACAATCCACTTCAAGGCTCTGTCACATCCACAGGAAGGAATATTCGTTGGTACAACGTTAACCTTATCCATAAGTGGAGCGCATTTGAGGATGGTACTATCGTACTATTATTACTCAAAATGGATGAGTGATAAATTGAATAGCTAGGTAGTGGAATTAGAATTCCTTACCAAAGAAGGCAATATACAGCTATCAATTGTACGAGTAAATTCCAGCTGGCACCTCTCTCTCTGCAACGGTCATCATCTTCCTCCAAGTATAAATAGAAGACTCAAATGGAAGAAATGACTACTGTTCCTACTACTGTTCTATTACTGCGTTCAAAGACTAAGAAGCATTCTGACATCATATTTTAAATCTGTCATTCTAAGTCTTAGAACAATTTGAGTTGTATTTTGTAAACACCTCTGATAGTATATCAAGTGTTCCTTAACATTCATTCTTATTCTTAAGTTTGTTTGAGAAGTCTCTTGTTAAGTTTAACTTGAGCATTTGAGAAGTCTCTTGTTTAGTGAAACTTGAGCATCTGAGAAGTCTCTTGCAAGTGTGCTTGAGCAATTTGTAATCTTTAGTAGATTATAGTGAAAATCTCTTGTTAGTAACAAGGGGACTGGAGTACTCTCGATTTGTGAGGGGAACCAGGATAAATTCTGTGTCTTTCTTTCTCTCTCTCAGCACCCTCTCTTTAATTTGTGTTTTTATCCGCTGCATTCTTAGTCGCTATTAGGCAAAAAGTTTTAATTTTTTAAAACACAATTCAACCCCCCCCTTCTTGTGTTTTTCCACCTTCACCTTTGAACATTCGAGGAACTCGAGGTTGTGAAGCTCTGTGGTGAGGTTAATTTTGAGTGGTGAACTCGTTGAGAGTGGCGGTTGGAGCACGGTTGTGCCAGTGTGTTGGTGAGAGTATCTGTGTGACTTCATCCGGTGTTAGCATCTGTGTGGCTACACCTAAACCTGAGGGATTTTGTTGTGTTGGGGATGGTAATAACTAGTTGAGTTGTTACTCTTACCTTTAGTTTCGAGGACGAAACTTCTTTTTGGAGGGTAGTAATGTAAGACCCAAGATTCCACTGTACAGTTTTTCTAAGGAACTTTAGTGTCGGCTAAGTTTTTAGGGTTTTTGGTGGAGCGGTTTCGTGAGTATTGTCGCGTTAATAGAATTTTTGCTGAAATGGAGCCTGTTTGGTGCTCGTGCGCTGGAAAGGCACAGACTTTTGTCCTGTAATCCTCTTTGGTTAATACGAAGGTTACTGTATATTCAGAATAACGAGTTTTGGATTATTCTCACTTTTGGAAAAACGAGTAGGAATTTTACCCGCTGATGTAAAATTTTACGGCTTCTGAATTCCGTAGAATTTTAGATGGGAGTTTTATATATCGGCGTTGGTCGGAATATGTGTTCAAAATAATTTTTGAGATTGAGGAAGAAAATTACAGTCGCGGAAAAAGTTTTAGCGATAATTTTTAGAAGCGGTTTACGACGGACGTTTATTCCGTAGTTTTTCTATTTTTGCGATTTTCGTCCGTTAGCGAGGTGCGACTCGTTTAAGCGCGAGCTAGTGGGAGGATAAGGTCACATAAGAAATATCTAGATATTTATTTGGAATTGCTTTGTGACCAAGACTTGATCCAAGGGCTAGGATTGGCCTAGAGACTTTGCCTTTTGATCCAATGGCCATAAGTTGGCAAGACCATTTCATTAGTAAGACTTTTGGTCACTTGTGGACTTAAGAACATTCACCAAAGACTTTCATTCTTCTTCTCTTGGCCGTGGCTTTCTTTCTCTCTTCCAACCTTGAGCAAAATTCCATTCCTTCACCATTTGCTTGGATTTTGGACTTGTTGGATCAAAGGGTATTTGTAGAGAATCATCTCCTAAGGTAACTAACCTCTTCTATTCTTTTGTTTGGCTCAAAAACTCTTAGATTTTAGGATTTTGAGGATTATGTTCTTGAGAGAAAAATTCTAGAATTTAGTTTTAATTAGTTTTTGGTTCCATAGAAGTGTACATGAGAGTTAATTAGTGCCCATGAGTGAAGCATGAGTTGATTCCCATGGTTAAATCTTGTTTTCACAAAATTGTTGGTTTAGGGTTTGAAGAATTTTTTTGAAAAGATCATAAACTTGGATTGTGTTGTATGATTTTGGTTTTGAAGTTAGTTTTGAGCTTTTTGACAAAATGGATTGGTGAATATGAAATTAGTTTCGAAAAATGAGAAAAAATTATTCTCGTGTTCTTGAGCGACTCGAAGAACATAATTTAGAAAAAAAATTATTTCGAGTTTCAAAAGGAGTCGGGTACACGATCGAATATCGTTACGAGCTAACGAATGTGGGCTAGGGTTTCAAATGAAAAAAAAATGTGTAGGGTTGCCCTTTTTGCCTCATTTGGCCGTGGCACCCATATAGGGTTCGAGGAATCGAATTTCGAAAATTGTTTAGAGGCAAATAGTTTCTCATGATCATTGTTTAATTGTTTGATTGGTTATGGGATGTTTTGAAAAGAAAATGATCACTTGCCTTAAGAAGAACCTTATTTGAGATTTTTCGAAATTTGCGATTCGACTCTATAATTTCTAAATCGTTTTGATAAGTGCTAGTTAGGTATTATGGGATATTACCATGCAATTAGAAGTGAAAAATTTTGTGTGGAAGGGTGTTTTCCACAATTTTGGCCGTGGCCTTTTTAGTAGTATAGGGAGAAATTCCAAAATTTTTCTAAGTCCACAATTGTGTGAAAATTTTGTATGTGTTGGCTAATCTTAGTTTTGAAGAAAATGTGTTGATTTTGTCTTAGGGAAAATCAATTCGATATTGTCAAAAATTATGGTTTTGTTTAAAATGATTTGGATTGTGAGGATAAATGATTTTGAAAAAATATTCTCTTGTGTTTAGTATTGGTTTTGTTTTGAAAATGAAAACTAGTTACTTGTTTTTGAAGTAAACAAGTAAGTATGGAAAGTGTTGTATTTTGTTTTGAAAAGAAAAGATTTGCGAAGTTTTGAAGAAAAATGACATTCTTGGATTCAAAATGATTTGGTGTGAGCATTTGATCAATTTGAGAAATTAGAAATGGTTTAGGCGTTTTACACTATGTTTGATTTTGAAAAACAATGGTTTTGGAATAATTCCAATTCTGGCCGAAACTGGAAGGGCATTTTCGTCCATTTTAAATGTTATATTTTGTCATAAAAATTTGATCATTCAATCCGTTTTTTCGAGACGAAGATTTCGGCGTATGGCTCGTCTCGATCGGATAAAAATTGAATGAGCTATGACCATTTTATTTGGTAAGAAAGACTTGTAACTTGTGTTACAAGAAAACTTTATTTTCTGTGAAATTTCTCGAAGAGTTGTTGGGTCGTTTTCAAATGGTTTTAGTGTGTGGGATTGATTGTTTTGGTGTTGGAAACAAAAGTATTTCATAGTTTGTTTTGAAACGAAAATATTTTCGTGTAGCGAAAAATAGTGTATTTAATTTCGGGAATTTTTAATCACTATAGGGAGAACTCGTAATCACCATCCGAGAGTGTTAGAAAGTACCTCAAACCCTCCTAGACTTTTGAGAGCAAGTTTCGTTTCGATAGGATAAACGAGGAATATTTTATTGATGTTACGCTACATATATTTTAGGTAGCGTGAATTGTAGAATTTCGCGAAAAAGGGTAACGGAAGCTTGCCGAGGTAAGCGCATCACTTTATTTCTGTCTTTTCACTGAGTTATAACATGTTTGTTGGTTATTTTCGGTGATGCGTGTTTGTGTGGTTGGCATGTATGTGTTATGTATTCTCGTGATGAGAAAGTGTTTACAATACGTGCGTTGTTTTACATATGATTGGAGACGTATGTATGAACATGTGGGTGAATACATATGATTGGAAATGTATGTATGTTTGTTGTGGTTTGTTACATATGATTAGATATGTATGTATGTTGTTATGTTTGGTTTACATATGCTAGAGAGGTATGTATTCATTGCATTAGTATACATGGGGAATCGTATGCTCATGCATTGTTAGTGCGTAGTTGCAGGAGTGGACTACGAGGTGTGGTTGCGGGAGTGGACCCACCTGATTCTTATAGGGTTGTGTTGAGTTCAATACATGGTTGCGGGAGTGGACCATGGGGTGTGATTGCGGGAGTGGATCCACCTTAATCCTTTGTGATTTTGTTGAGTCGATACATGGTTGCGGGAGTGGACCATGGGGTGTGATTGCGGGAGTGGATCCACCTTAACCTTGTGATTTCGTTGGTGTCTTAGTAGGGGTTGGACCTACAGTTCCGGAACTTATGCATTGTGGTAGCTAGGGTTAGTACCACGCATTGTAGAAGTCTGCATTAGGCTTGGTGTGCATTATATATATAAACCCGTTGGTGGGAATTGCTTTTGTGTTAAAGAGTTTTTCTCGTGTATGTGGAAATTTGTTATGTGTACATCTTTCGCACCGGTTATATATATATATATACTTTTATTTTGTGGTGACCCTTTCAATATTCATTTGCGGGCTCCTCCCACCCTAGATGATGGTGATCTGTCAGATACCGTAGGTCGTGAGGACGACGGTGGATTCTTAGGCCCTCAGTGATCGAGTGAAGCATGTTGGTTTAGTTAGTCTATGCGCCGGTGTGGTTTGTACACCGTGCTTTTTGGTTAGGCATAGGATTCTAACTTGTGTTGTTGCACTTGTACTTTGAGTACTTAGACTTGTGGATTGTAAATTATTCAGGTGAATACTTTGCGTCTCGGATGCACTATATATTATATATGGGTCGTTTGTAAATTTAATGCCGGCTCACTGTAAAATAATTTATGCGCAACTCTGTTGTTTGTTAAAAAAAAAATAATGCCCCTTTTTAGGCTATGAAAAACGGGGTGTTACATAAGCCGTCACCATCCAATGAAGACAAAGATGATGGAGGATCTTCTTCATCAAAGAATCATCATAAGCAAAGAGGAGCCGGTCTTGCAAAGGAATGGCGTACTCTAAAAGACCATCCCATTGACAAAGTCTTAGGTGATATCTCAAAGGGAGTGGCTACTCGATTTCAAATAAGTAACTTTTGTTCTCACTATGCTTTTGTTTCACAAGTTGAACCTAAAAACTCAAAGGCCGCATTACTTGATGAACATTGGATTCTTGCAATGCAAGAAGAACTAAATCAATTTAAAAGAAATGATGTGTGGGATTTAGTACCACCTCCTCCAAGTCATCAAGTGATTGGGACACGTTGGGTTTTTAGAAATAAACTCGATGAAAACGGTGTTATTATTAGGAACAAGGCACGGTTGGTAGCTCAAGGCTATAACCAAGAGGAGGGCATTGATTATGAGGAGACCTATGCTCCGGTTGCTCGCCTTGAGGCTATTAGACTTTTATTAGCTTATGCATACAATATGAATTTCAAGTTATATCAAATGGACGTTAAGAGTGCTTTCCTAAACGGATACATAAATGAAGAGGTGTATGTCAAACAACCTCCCGGTTTTGAAGATAACGAACATCCGGACTATGTTTTCAAATTAAAAAGAGCCTTATATGGTCTTAAACAAGCTCCTAGAGCTTGGTATGATAGGCTTAGCAAGTTCTTGATTAAAAATGGATATTCAAGGGGAAATGTTGATACTACACTCTTCATTAAACGTAAAGGAAAGGACGTCTTATTAGTTCAAATATATGTTGATGATATTATCTTTGGTTCCACTAACCCATCTCTTGTCAAGAGTTTTTCTAGTCTTATGCAAGGTGAATTTGAGATGAGCATGATGGGTGAACTAACCTACTTCTTGGGACTACAAATCAAGCAACTAGAAGAAGGAACCTTCATATATCAAACTAAGTATTGCCTTGAGTTGCTCAAGAAGTTTGGGATGACGGATTCAAAAATTATGGAAACTCCCATGGCATCAACTTGTGCGTTAAGCAAAGATGAAGAAGGTAAAGATGTGGAAATTACAAAATATAGAGGTATAATCGGATCCTTACTCTACTTAACGGCATCTAGGCCGGATATTATGTTTAGTGTTTGCATGTGTGCACGATATCAATCATGCCCCAAAGAATCACACCTTAAAGCCGTAAAAAGGATTTTGAAATACTTGAAAGGAACATCAAATTTTGGCTTATGGTACTCTAAGGGGAATGATTGTTCTTTGGTAGGTTATCCCGATTCCGACTTTGCCGGTTGCAAGTTGGATAGGAAAAGTACTAGTGGAACATGTCACCTATTTTGTAATAGCTTAGTAAGTTGGCATAGCAAGAAACAAGTATCAGTTGCTTTGTCAACCGCCGAGGCGGAATACGTTGCGGCCGGAAGTTGTTGCTCCCAAATACTTTGGTTAAAACAACAACTTCTCGACTACGATTTAAAACTACAACGTGTTCCAATCTTGTGTGACAACACTAGTGCTATAAACCTCACAAAGAACCCCGTGTTGCATTCAAGGACTAAGCATATAGAGATTAGGCATCACTTTCTTCGCGATCATGTAGAAAAAGGGGATGTTGTTTTTGAGCATGTGGACTCGAAAAATCAACTTGCGGACATCTTTACAAAGCCACTTGCAACGGAACCCTTTATCTTTATTCGCGGAGAATTAGGGATCCTAGATATCTCTAACCTAGAATAATATACTTTTGTACATGCACTTTGTATACATATCATACTTCTTGGCAACTTGGAGTTTAATACAATGGGAAGTGCATCAACACCCTACGGTACAAGGTTAAAAAGTAGCATCTCTATCTTCTCTTCTTAAAACTTACACTCTTATGCCTATGTGAATGCTTTTCAAAACATCAACATCACATATTAGTTCTTTTCAATACATTCATATGTTTGCTCATTTCCAAAAATTCTTGCTTTAAGATAAGTAATAATTCTTGAAGTCTATATGTATCAAATGGCAATGTATGAAATATTGATTAATTGATGTGTCTATAGCTTAACATGTTGCATAAATACTATCCGTGAATTTCATTTCTTCATGAACATCGTTATATGATATGGCAACATGAAATTATGCATTTGTTGCATTGTTTTGTTTATTTTCGTCCCATATTTTGATATGTTGGTTGATTTAAAATGTCGATATGTTACGATATTCATGCGTTGGTTTTGGTTTGTTGTTCTACATTCCATATTTGTCATGAAATTTGGTATTCGTCATTGATATATTTTGGCATATCTTTGTATGTATTTATATTGATTAGGAACTTTCATCATATATGTGCATTTCGACAAATGTAAGTGCACGATATGACTTTGGATTGAAATTGTTTGAACATGATACTTCTAATAGACCCTCTTCTTCTTTTTGATATTGTCAAAGGGGGAGAGATTTGGATGCACAAGCTAAGGATGAATAGCTAAAAGAATCTTGAATATTATCAACAATGTCAAACGCATTTATGGCATCAACTCAGGGAGAGCGTTGCTTATTGTTAGCCTTGATGTTTATTGCGTCTGTATACATATTGCTATTTTTATTGCATATTAGGTATAGGCTTAGTTAGCTTATGCATAGTTTTGACAATTATCAAAAAGGGGGAGAATGTAAGTGCACCAGTTCATCCTCATGTTTTAATAATTGTCAAAACACATGAAAATAGAGTAGAACATATTTTGGCAAACATTACAAATGACTTGACAGCGAAAAACTATTTTTTACACTTTGAAAAATTGTTTTTAGGTATTATGTATCGATACATAAACATGTGTATCGATACAAATGTCCTGAAATTACTTCAGACTGATTTTGTGCAATTTGTATCGATACATATATCACTTGTATCGATACAAAAGTGGTTTCTCAGAGGCAGAGAGTTACCTGTGTATCGAATCATGCTTGCATGTATCGATACACACCTATGTCTCTTAGAAATCCAGAAACATCATGATGTATCGAATCATGCTTGCATGATTTGATACATATCAGTCAAGATTTCAAGAAACTGATGTATGTATCGATACACACCCGTGTTTGTATCGATACATAGGTCAAATCTTTCATTTTTAACGCTGGTCAAAGGTTTTGTATCGATACAAATCATCAGTTGTATCGATACATGTCTGTGAAATTTTGCCCAAATTTGCTCAATTCTATTCTCTCTTTAAATAGCAATGTGTTGTGTCATTGTAAATGAGAGGAAACTAGTGTGAAAGATCAGAAAACGCTTTGGATACAAATTGAGTGAGAATTTGCATCAAAGGTTTGATTCATCACAAATTCATCATCTTCATCAAGAATTGCAATCAACTTGGATTTGAGTATGGGATCAATTCAATAAAGATTGCGTTTTTGTGTGATAACGTTCGATACGGTTCGCGGTGAATCAGAATCGTAGTCGGGTTGAATTGTGTGACGAAGGTTCTAGTGTTTCTCTCAAGTGATTCAAGATCGTGCGTGTCTTGAAGGATTCGACAACAAGGAACGAAGGACTCAGCTGGACGATTGGGTGCGGTTCGGCACAAGGTGAATCGTTGGAATCAGAGGGCGAAGTTCCGTTGGGTGTCGAGGTTATTCGCATTAGTTTACATTTTGTCTTGCTATAGGATTATAGGTTTCAATTGTAAACTGTGCACTTTTTGTTCATCAAGTTTTTGATCTATAAACTCTCAAATAACCCGTTTGGTTATTTGGGGGGAGACGTACTCGGATAAACGCGTGGACGACGCGCAATCCGGGGAACTCCCTAATCACATCGTGTGTCTCTCTTTATCTCTCTCTTTTAATTTCGTTAATTTCGTTAATTTGTTAATCGATTGAATTTTTGTTGTTCGTATTGGTTCACAAAAATTCAATTGGTTCTTGCTTGATTGTGATTGATTTGAATATTGATTTGTAACTTGCTTGGGACTGAAGTTATATTGTTTACATTCAAATAATTTTGAACTCAAACATTTTCGTAACTTTTCTCAAATTCGTTCAAGGCTTAATACTACTTTTCTTTTGGTCAATCGGTGCGTATACTACCGATCCGGTGGCTCTTCCGCTCGCTTGATTAATTTGAAACAATTTTTTTTTAAAAACCCCATTGTTTCAAGGATCACTTATTCAACCCCCCCTTCTAAGTGATAAGCCTAGTAGTCTAACAAATACAATATAAATTTATGTCATCAATAAGTTAATAATATTTATTATTCAGAATATATGTTTTCTATTTGTTTATGATTTAACGACGTAATTCCGACTTTTAGTCACTGATCGGGGAACACTTTTAGGGGTAGTACTTAGTCACGAATCTGACTGCTATCCTGGAACTAATAAATTATTGTGTTAGCCGCATAGATACGGTATCTCGGACATTCTAGGCTAGTGGCTCAAGAGGATTAATTGAACGTTAATGACTGCATATATGTTAACCCGATCTCTTAGCTAGGGTACGTGACAACATGGATTTAGGCCCCCGTGGGTGCACTAGTTAATATGTTCCATGGTAACTTATAATGTATTATGGTAATATCAGTATATTACCATAAAAGATAATTAATCTGCCAAACAATAATCTGAATAATTATATTATGCGCCAATTATGCCAAGCATGAATTGGGGAGGGATTCGATCTATCTAACTTGCCTTATCTTTCTGAATCACTATATTTACTCTTCTGCATAGCAATTTGCTCTTTTCAAAACAAAACCTTTTTAAAAAAAACCAAAGCGAATGCAATCTATCGAACTTAAATAAAAATAGTGGTTTTTGCACGATCCATATGGATACGAACTTATTCTAGACACCTAGAGTGTAAATTATTAGTCGACGACTGTCTGGTTCACTTTCCAGACCGTAGTCAACTTTCAAACATCTTACTAAGCTTTCTTCCACGTTCGAAGGAAGATTGGCTCTAATCGTGACGATTCGGGTTGGGATGCCATCTTGCTGCACATTAATAAATTCTCCGTCTGAAGTGGATATGTGGAACTTCATTCTGGTTTCAAGTGGTAAGGGCTTCCTTGTCGTATTTTCTTCATCACACATGTAATCCTGAAAACGGACGTCAAAGTTAGTGTCCCCAATGATGGGCTTCTACTCTGTCTCAAATATCGTTTATGAAACTGCACCTAAATATGCTAATGTTGTCTTGAGGATGTAATTGTAGACAGATTGGCATCCGAACCGAACCACGGGTATCCGAACCGAACCAGAATAGTTATTACAAAATTATTATATTTTGATAGTACGAAGCAAAAACGCAACGTTTTATCTTTCTTTCTAGGGTTAGATTTCATTTACTCTCCTCTCTGTCTTTCTCTCTTCAGCCGTTTCTTACTTTCTTCTTTCACTCTCACACTAACACACAAAAACTAACCCTAATCTAATGAACTTGCCGCCGCCGCCGAGACCACCACCACCATAAATCCATTGTCTTCCTCACCTCAGCACCACCCACAAACATTAATCGACCATTTCTCTTTTTCGTTTAGTTTTTAATCACCCTTGTTTAATTGGTTAATCACGTAACAACAAAGTTGTATGGAAATTGGTTAATCACGTCAGCACCACCCACATTAATCGACCATTCCTCACCTTAGCACCACCCACAAAAATTATATAAGAAAATTGGTTAATCACGTAACAACAAAGTTGTATGGAAATTTATATGAAAAAAAATTGTATATGTACAACATAAAAAGCATGGTTAAAAAAAAGGGAAAAACAAAGCTTGGAAAAAAAAAACAGTTATGGATAATAATAATCAATTTGACAACTAGCCTTAAAAATATTAGTAAATTAGTAATATAAAAAATGTAGCTAAGTTTGTCAAAAAGAAAAAGTAGATAAGGATAATTTTGGTATTTTAAAATAAATGTAAGGATAATTATGTCAATATAATAAAAATTGTAATAATCAATTTTCTCTCACCTCACCTCCCCTCCAAATCCCCCCAATTTGGGGGGAAGCAAAAATGGTCTTATATTCCCTCCCCTCCCCTCCCCTCCTCTCCCCTCTTTAAAAAAATGAACCAAACACAATTTACTAATAATATTCCCTCACCTCTCATCCCCTCCAAAAATCCTCAACCAAACGGACCCTTAGGTACGGTGGGGGAAGGGTACCCACAAAAATGTAGCACTCTAATGCTCAAGTCGATAACACCTTAAGATGAGTGTGTATGAATTGGGTAAATGTGTGTAGTTTGAGAGTGAGTGTTTATGCATATATGTATAACAACCTTGTCATTAAAAAAAATATATATGCATAACAACCTCGTATGTCCCATTACACACTCATCTCAAGTAAAATAAGTTATGTCATATAATCCAGATTATGTCGTATGTATTTCAGTTAACTTAATAGTATGAAAATGCATTGATTTCCTATACATTGACTCCATTTATAATACTATCAGATTGAAACAAGTAGATCTAAAGAAAAATAGGCCTTATATTCTATATATTAGTAACAAGAAAATCCTTTCTATATATTAGTAAAAACATGGCATGGTTGAGCATGGGGATATGCATAACAACCTCGTAGGTCTCATTACGTGAGTGGAATTGAGAATAGTACATTCCATACAGGGTTTATTTTCTTGCTATGGGTAGTGCGGCATGACGAACGATGTTCCCCTATTTGAATATGGACGAATTGTATTGGACCTTAGAGTATATTGAGCTTTCATGTATTGTGGACTTTAGTCTAGTACGGAACATTTAATATTAATATAAATGGAAAATATATTTAGTATTAATATAAATGAAAATTTGAAAATATTTAATTGAGTTTAACTATTACTGTAAAATGTATTTAGCAATATAAATGAAAAATATATTTAGTATTAATATGAATGGAAAATATATTTAGTATTAATATCATTGTGTATTTCCTTATTTAAATTAATTGCAGAGCCCAATATTAGTTGATTTGGGTTATATCATTGTAGGCCTAGCCCAATAGCCTTTTATAAATGACATAAATGGCCAACGTCTCAACCCTAGTTTTCTCTTCTTCCCACCGGCCGCCACCACTTTTAGTCAATGTGAAATCCATCTTCAATCTTCTTCTATTCATTTCTTCTTCGCAACCCAATACCCGATTATGTAAAGCGCAACAAAAATGCAAGATGGTAAAGGATGATAAAATTGAAAGATGCATGTTCTTCTAATTATGGACCAATCCACATGGTCCGTCCTTTTTCGTAGATGAAAGCAACGATTCTTCTCTACTCAAAATTGAAACAATTTTCTTTTCAACAATTGCAAATTATTCTGCTTCCTTCATCCCTCTCTATTGCAAACAACTCATCTCTGCAATTCAAACATGTTCAGGTCACGTGTTTCTGCACCCGCTCCCCACCCAATACCAATTAATGGTAGATGGGTAAGTATAATAATAAACCTATATCTTTTCTTATGATTTTTCAGTTATAATTAATTTATCTTCCTTTTTTTTGTGTGTAGAGGTCTTTTGAAGTCAATACCAAAAAATTGTACAATATTTTAGAGAAAGAAAGAGATAATGGTATGCTTTCATTTCGATATAATCTTTTTTAAGATCTATTTCGGTTCATGTTGTTGTTAGTAGAGCAAATATCCACGACCTAAGATATAGATCTTTGCTATGTGAAAAGACTCAATTTTCTTAACACATGGAATAAGGTTTTGATATTTGTGTTTTTTTACTCTGTTTTAGCTCATTCTTATGACTTGCATATCAATTTTAAATAACTATTTAAGCTATATTATTAGTTTTGTCAAAACATGTGAAACTGATTTTTATAGACATTGTTTGCTAGGCTACCTTTGTAAAAAGTGTGAAACTATATTAATAGCCTTGTTACCTTATAATAAATTTATAATAAATTTAATTTTAGTGTTATTGTTTGGAAATGATAATTGCAGAAAGATATGCCAATACGTTGGAATTTGACGCTGGATTTATTGTGGAAGAGGTAATAATTGTATTATAAAGGGTATACATGAAAATATTTATATTTAGTTACACATTTTTTGCAGTATAATAAATTCTAAATTGTTTCCACAGGACAAAATTTATTTTCCAACTTGTTTCTACAATAAATGGGCTGATGAACTCGGTAGATATATAGTATTGAAGGATGTGCATGGGAATCGTTTCATCGGGTTTGTTAGCCACAATGATAAAGGGGCATACTTCAGTTTTAACCAAAAAAAATTAAGGTTTATGTACCAACTAACACGATTTGGATTAATGAAGCTGTTGTATGATGGCAATGCTAAGTTTGAGATTAAACTCTTAGGCCATTACCTAGGAAGAATAGATACAAATGATCCAGCTAAATATAATGGTCATTGGGGTTATGATCCAATGTGGTCTGTGGAGATTTCTGAATCAATGGCAAGGGATCTTCAACCTTTGGTAATTAACTAGTTCTGCAACACTTTGCATATTCTTTCTAATAATTTTCAAAAAAAATATCACTAATTTAAATTTTATATTTCATGATTTAATATAGTTGATACCTGAACATGTGGTAGACATCATTTACAATGGTACTGTACCATATGAGATTGAAGTGACCACGTACCAAACAGATGATCTTTATACCTGGGAAGTAGAATGCAGAGATACCCAGTTTGTGATTGTAGGTGGATGGCATGAATATTTAAGAGAATGCATCGCAAAGGGAGTTAGATCCATCTTTTTTGCTATGGATGGTGCAAACTATACAGTGGTTTCGACACTGATAACTTGAGGGTTTTGGTTGGCTTTTGTGTATCATATAATGTATGCTACTCTAATGGGGGAAATAACATTTCTCTTTAAGTTATTTATGATATTAAGTACTTATGTATGTTATTAATTTATGCAACCATGAAATGTTTTGTTAGAAGTCTACAATTGATGCATCGGTTCATTAAAATAATGTATGGTAAACTAATATATGAAAGCAAGATGTTTAAGATGCAAATGTACCGAAACATTGCTTGTGTGTTTCGAATCTAAGGAAGATGTTTAAAATTCAAATGTATCGAAGCACACAATGTACAATTTAGTTCAATTTTGAAAAATAAGATTTAAATGACACATTTAAAGGAATACATAGTAAAATATGACATAATTATCTTCACCACAATTTCTATCATGATAATTGATTTAATTGTAATGTTCATTTGTCCATTAGATGACATCTCATTCTCTTCCATATCACTCACAATGGATTTATGGATTTACTAAAACAATAAACAACACATATACTAAATTTTTGTAATTCACATGTCATACAAAGTACAATATCAATAAAAACAATTATATTTTTATGCTCAATCAAATAGATAGTTTAAATTTAACCTCATTCAACCTATAGATTTTCAATAAAATAGTATAAAACATTAATTCAAATAAGCGGGGAGGAATGAAGTATATAAACATACCATACTATGAAGTAGATGATGGAACATAGATGGAGCTACAGGCCCCACCATGTCTCGACTAGACCCGTTCCTCTGAGTACCTTACAAGAAACATTTCTTCTCCCTAGTTATTTTTGTTTAAGATGTAAAAGTGCCCCCTCTCTCTATAAGAAAAAGAATTGTGCATTCCAAGGTGTGAAGTGGGAGAAATTTGATTTGATAATTGGGGTTTTGAGTGTTTTGGATCGGAAAATATTTGGAAGAAAATGTTACCTTTTGTGGCATGGGTCGTTACCAGTGGTTGTGTCGATGATCGGCGGTGCTCGTGTAGCGGTGGTGGTGGGTGTGAAGAAAGAGATCAATTTTTTATAATATAATTGTTCTTTGTTGGTAGATTTTGTTTTAAATATATTAAAGTATGGCGAAAAATCTGATAGGGTGTGGAGAAATATATATATTCTCTTTTTTATTTTATATTTTTGGTAAATATATGTTCTTTTTTTTAAATTGAATATATATGAAGCATTGATATGATTTAAATGGTAACTTTTACTATTTCACCGGTGAGTCACTTAAGTCTTCTCTCATTAGTATTTACCTACTAATCCATTATAATTCATCCTTTTTAGAAAAACAATTAAATTTCAAGTACCACATTTTTTAATAAAAAAGAGTTTAACTTACTTCATATGTACAGATATAATATGATAAAATTTTAAGATAAAGTTTTGCATGTAATTTTTTTTTTTTTTGAAAAAATATGTAATTTGAAAGGTAAAGTGTGCAAAAATATATTTTTTAAAAAACTATTCAATTGTGTTAGCCTTTATTTTTATTTCTATCTTTGTTTTTTTAAAATTTGGTTTTCACCACCAGTTGAATCTGGTTCGGGGGTCAGTTCTGGCATCAAGTGGTTCCAGCCCCCTCCCGATCGCAGTTGCGGGGATCGAACCGTGGTCCTCCCTACCAAGTTCAGCGTCAATCATCATTGAACCAACTAACGATTAGTTTTATTTCTATTTTGGTTACATGTGTTAGCCTTTACTAGATGATGTTACATATAAATAATTCATTCAATTACTCAAAGATCTATATGCTCATAATACAAACATTAATGAAAGGCACAAGATTTAAATCCACATCTATTTTATGTGAGGAATAAATAGCTAGTATTACTTCTACCAAAAAGAAAAATGTAGATAGTGTTATAACTATTTAATAAACAAGTAAAAAAATTAGAGCAGAGTTTGGCACTGCAAGGTGAGAATAGATTAAACTGACCTACAAAAATGTCTGATATAGCCTATTCAAATATAGGTTAGGCTAAAACATGTTTAGAAGACTATTTTGATATAAAAAAAAAAATCAGGATACAAGTCATAAAAAAAAAGTCTATTAGTTTACTAGGTCAGTCTATTTAAAGCTTTTATTTTTTTGACAGACTATACTTAGGCTCAAAGTCTAACTCGACCCGACTTATTCTCACCCTACTTGAAAATGACATGGCTGGTTATGAGGCCTTAGTATAAGATACACCATTATTTCGAAGTGCAATTTATGATTGGATTGAATGCATTCAATTAGCTCTATCATTCTATCTTCAACTTTGTAATCGTCTATTTCTTTTAAGCACCTTAGGAATGAAGGTTTTCTTCACTAGATAATAAAAGATCATTTGAAAATTAATTATTCACTGTAGTTGGTTATGTATATCATGCTTATTATGGACAATGAAATGATAAAGTTATTTTACAATATTCGTCGCAAAATTAAGGAAATAATAAGCTAAATAGATGAAAAAACTTGAAATAGTGTCTAATAAGTATAACTTTTTGTTAGTATTAAAAACAAGTATTCCAAGTATAAACTTTTAATTTATTTTTTAGAGATAAACGATATTCATTTATTCAAATTAATAGAGTAATCGATGTAATATAAATTTAAAATTGCTATAAATAAAAAAATGAATCTGCGAACAAATTCATAACATTCATGTTAATAACATAAAATTGCAAATTGTTTAAGATTACATATTTGACCATATTGAAGCGTTTAAAATATTCATGTATCTCGATCTTTAGCGTTGATGATACTAAAGTTATTGATTTGATTGCACTAAATTGACTTTAAAATTTCAATCTAAAATAAATAAATAATTAAACATTGCATCAAGACGGAAATACAAAGTCCGCCATAGGGAAAAACAAAATACTCTGTTTAAGATGAGAAATAATTAATCACAGATGTTTCTAACTTTCTTAACCAATAAAGTTTTGAAACTAAGTTTTTCTTTTATCAAAGTTTTGAAATTAAGTTTTTTGATTACAATGTTACTAATGAGGATCGAACCTAAAACTTCATGGAAATTATCCAAATCTGTCACCACCGGACTAAACCCACTGACTTAGTTTTGAAACTAAGTTGAAACTTGAAAGAGTGAGAATAAAGTTTGAGCATTGCTATTTAGCATGAAATTTTTACACAAGAAATGCAAGAATTAACACATGGCAAAATCTTAAAGGATGATGTCATTTAATCTCCTTTTTTGGTGGAAAACATGGGTGGTTATGGATGTAATCAAGGGTGTAGATTTATTCTTGCAATTCTTCTACTTAAATTTTCTTACCAAAAAGCATTTCCCATAAAGTTTTGCCTTAAACGGATGTTCCTAATATTCTTTTTCAAGCAAATCTTATCATCAAATGGATAACGAAATAACGAAATGAAGGGTTTTTCAGTAATTCAAGTATCAGAAAACGACACCACCAGAAAAAGACAAACCAATGGCGATTTTGTAATAAAAATCTAAGTAACAGTATTACTCCCTCCGTCCCATTTTAAATGACTTAGTTGACCATTTCACACACGTTAAGAAAAGAGTATAAGTAAAAGAGAGAGGGTTGTACATTTACTAAACCACCCTTAAGCCTTTCTTTTCATACTAGTAATAATAATTAAGCTGATTGGCTGAATATGCCACACATAACTAACATCACTAAACCAATGTCTCCTCAAATTCCTTTTGCTACTAGTACGAGAAAAAAAAAAGGCGTGTAGGAGTATACTGGAATGTGTGTACAACAGTAGCAGCCGTGTTGTGTTTTTAAGCAAAGGGCTATTGGCCATTTTTTTACTTTTCAATGGAAAAGTAAGTTCTTAATCATAATTGCTATGCATTGGACTATTGGAGTGGACTGAAATTTGTCAGTTTTAAAAAAATTCTAAAGGGTAAAATTGGAAAAACAAACTTTGAAAGATGTATATGTCATTTATTTTGGGACAATTTTTTTCAAAAAGAGATCATTTAAAATGTGACGGAAGGAGTATTATTATTGGTGATGTATTCAAGGAAATGATGAAAAACAGACATTTTCTTTTTTGTTTTATTGCGTTTTGTTTTTTCCTTCTTTTACTTTCACGATTTAAATTAAAAAAATAATAATAATAATAATTCTAGATAAGTGATAGAGAGAAAGTTGTTGTTGTTGGTGGTGGTGGATGACGGTGCAGACGCGTTTTAATAACCGTTTCTTTCTTTTTTTGTCTAAACTTCTCGAACCTTCCATCGGAGAAACTCGCTGGAAATAAATCGGAGCTCCGATCGTCGGAATCAATACTTGTCTATTAGTTCTAGATTCGATTGCGTTATCATCGTCGGTGGATGGTGGTTTTGTGAGTTATTAAGAGGTGAAACGGTGGCGTTTACGTTTATTTGCGATGGAGAAAATGAACGGCACCGGAAACGGAGGATTTAGCAGCACGGAGATGGAATATATAAGAAGACATCACAATCAGGAGCCATCGGAGAATCAGTGTGCTTCTGCACTTGTTAAGCATATCAGAGCTCCTGTTCCTCTTGTAATCATACTCTACTCTTGATTTGATTCTTAATTCCGTTTTTTACTTGATTTGGTGGTTTCTGTTTCTGATTTTTTTGATTTGATTTGATTTTAATTTAACTTTAAGTCTATAAATTGATAGTTGAATATGATGATGGTGATGATCTAGTTGTTTGAATCTGCAATTGATACTATGATGTGAAGAATTTGACTGTGGCAATGTGTAATGCAGAATTTAGAAACTATGTTGATTTACTTGAATGATTCTGCAATGTATTTATTGTGTTTATGTTTGATTTTTACTTTTCTTTCTTTCTTTCTAGGTATGGTCTTTGGTGAGGAGATTTGATCAGCCGCAGAAATATAAGCCGTTCATTAGCAGGTGTGTGGTGAGGGGAAACCTTGAGATTGGAAGTTTAAGAGAAGTTGATGTTAAGTCAGGGCTTCCTGCTACAACTAGTACTGAAAGATTGGAGGTTCTTGATGACAATGAGCATATTCTAAGCATAAGGATTATTGGTGGTGATCACAGGCTTAGGGTATGAATATCTCCTTACAATAATTTACCTGCTTAATTCTCACTTAAGAAACCACTTGTGCTGAAATTTTATCTACATATTGCACTCAATCTCGTTTGTGATTAAGAGGAATAAATTATATATATATATATATATATATATATATATATATATATATATATATATATATATGTTTGTGTGTGTGAGGAGATATACATTGCTCCATTAGTATTAGATTCTGTAAATCTCAGTTTTGAGATCATTGAGAGAGAGAGAGAGAGAGAGAGACAGAGAGAGAGAGAGAGAGAGAGAGAGAAAGAGAGAGAGAGAGAGAGAGAGAGAGAGAGATCTAACTGAATTGTAACTGTATTTTCATTGATTTAAAATTCTGTTACAATGATTAAGAGAAGAGTTCCTTATATAGGACAATTAATTGCCTGGGGCTTACAACACTAACTGAATTTGGCAGTTAGTGAGTTGCAGCAGTTTTCTAGATGGTCTCAATTAACTAAAGTTTAGGTTGAGACTATCCTCTAATTCTAATAATTAGAAGCAGGATATACTTAATTAATCTTTGTTGGCAGCTTTAAAAATCTAAAATCCATTTCTGTGATTGTAAGCTGGGCGGGCACTCATTTCCAATCATAGGATCTCTACTTTTTAATGTTTTCTATCATAATATTTTTAAAAAATCCACACCAACTTAATGAAATAATCAGGACTTTTTGTGCACTTATTGCTTAATGTAGTTTGAATTGTTCATAGATTTAGTGCATGTTTGATAGATATGCAATTAGGCCTAGGTCCAGTGTCCTTTGAAGAAACACCTAGGTTGGGTGATCCATGGGGTGTTATCTTCACTCTGGGCTCTGAGTTTTTGTGTTATTTCCTTCCTCTGGTGAAGAACTGGGTCTGATCCATTAAATCAGAAAAATGGTCTACCTTTTGAATATTTCTTCTGTTTTTATTCTTTGGCCCGTTTCTTCTTTACCTTCTGCAAACATCTCTGTCAGAAGACCCTCGTCAATATCTGTTGATGACCCGTCCTATGCCATTATGGATGCTGCCTGTTCACTCCATATCTGCCCCACGCCCACACTATTATGCTACCCACAAGGGCAATGTTCTGATTCCTTTCTTATAGTATTTGCTAGGTCTAACTCAATCCCAAAACAGCTGGTTCAAAGCTAAATCAAGACTATTTTGGTAGTATCTAGTTGGTGTAGGAAACCCCTTCCCATCCAACATAATGAAGTTGTTTGAGGCTGCAATTAAGGAAGCCTGAGGTGGCAATAATGATGGTGGATATGGCTTTCAACCTACATCAGATTCCTTGGTCCTCCCTCCCATCAACTGATCAGGTTCTTCTTCTATTTCTATCCCTGTTTTTGTTTCTATATTATCCTCAAAAAATTCAAAGCCTCCCTTAACTTATCTTAATCAATTATTCCTCCTGTATTGAATGCTTCCTCAGATCAATCAGCCACCAGTAAAATGTTGGTATCTCCATACATTCCTCCTAGATTTGCTTTCCGATGCAATATCCATAGCTCAATGATTGTAGCTCTGATAGTAGTTGATAGGTACGTGGTCAGAATAGGAAGGAAGAAATAGAAGAATAAAAAGATAATTATTGAATAGTTTCTCTTCTCTCTGAATTAGTGAATCCAAGTTAGGAGATTCAATGTGTAGTGGGGTTCAAGAACTCCCAATTCCCAGATATTTGAAGGCTCGGTCTCTTCCACCCTTTATACGCTACCAAATAATGTTTCCTCTCCTATTATATATTGCTAAGAGTGCTCTAAATTTAGAATCTATTTTGAGTCCTGTGCAACATTTTAGTAAGAAAACAAAAACTGTTAAGTTCATATGCGATAGTTTTCTGTTGATTAAAAGGTAATGGAGTTCTCAACAAATTCCTTGGAGTTTGGTTCTTGTTTCCATTCTTTAGGACGTGTATTTTTATGACTATGTCCAGACATAGTTAAAATTTTCATTGTCTAGGAATTCAACCCATTGTCAAATCAATCACAAATTTAAGATTCCTTGAATTCTATAGGTCACTACTCAACTGTTATCGTTTGCTGACTTTGAAACTGTTGTTTCCTTATTATGATATAACTGGAATTGCTTTCTCCCAAAAAGCTTAGGCCACGTGAATGGTTTAATACTTCTACAAATAACATATTCAACATTCCTCATAAGTCATAAGTCAATAATCTAGTCTCTCTTCACTTTGGAGGTGTTTGTTTCAGGGAGTAAAATTTTATTCCCAGGAACACTGTTCAGGAATGTTACTTTTTGGTAAATTTGAAAATATGTTCGGTCAGCATTTAATATTTTTGGGAATATTTTCCAAAATTCAAATTATGGAGAAAGAAGTGGAACTTAATATTTGTAATATACCTTTCAATCTCATGCCATGTGAAAGAGTATACTCACCTCTTATTATAGAATATAAACCAAGTAAAACACGGAAACATCATTTTTGTAGCATTAATAATGCCTTAGAATATTTTTTGTCAAGGCTTGCACTAAAACAAAGAATTATCTTCTAATAACTTGATGCAAATTGTATCTTGTCTTTCAGAACTACTCGTCTATCATGTCCCTCCACCCAAAAATTATTGATGGACGACCAGGAACCCTGGTAATTGAATCTTTTGTGGTAGATGTACCAGAAGGGAATACCAAGGACGAGACCTGCTACTTCATTGAAGCCTTGATTAAGTGCAATCTCAAATCACTTTCAGATGTCTCAGAAGGGCATGCTGTACAGGACCTTACTGAACCGATTGATCGGATGCAGGAGTTGTTGATAAGTGGCTGAGAACTTGGCTGCCATGGATGAAGCTTCAGGGGCTTACCTATCTTGGAGGCTTAGGAGACGGACTGGCAAGTGGAAATAGTGCTTGTTTCATATGTTTTAGACTTGTAGATTTGCTCATGTGGTCTGCTTTATTAATCGTCTCTGTTATATATATATATACTGGTTTGTCTCTCTTTAGTAGTGTTAAAGAACAGAATATTTTAGACAGGTGTCTGAATCTGGCACAGTAAAAGGTGAAGAAGGACAACATGCTTCAGTGTGATCTTCATGTCATGTTCTTTCTGTATATAGGTGCTAGTGAAAGTTGGTCTGTAAAATTGTTTCCGATTAGTTGCAGTAAAATTCCATCATTTAGCTGAAGATAATTATATAAACAGATCTCAGACTGCTTCTTTGTTTCTTTATTATCTAATATCTTGTACCATTATTATTATAAGTTATAACTTTAAATCCAGCAATCATATTTTTAACTCTATGTAGTAGCATTATTATAACTTTAAATTCAGACTCCTTAGAATTTATGGGTCAGTGGCTGACCGTATAGTGTTTTTAATTTTAAATAAATGGTGGTCGCCATATAATGTGTTTAATTTTATGCTAATCTTCTTTCATTCTTATGATTTTATCTCATCTGAGTTTTGCTGTTACTTGAAAATAGTCTTCCCCCTTCTCAATCTTATCCTAGGATGAAAAACGCGTCAATAATGCAACCACAGAGGGAGGGATAGAGTTAGAAGAGTAGAGGCTACCGTATCTCTAAATATTTTTAAAAAAGACCTGATACTGCTACATATCAGTACTGCGAACGCGCGGGAACGCGTATAATACTCATGGTAAACACCGATCCGTATCCATTTTATTTGGTTGATTTGGAATGATGAATATGGAAAAAAAGATATATTGACGGTTGAAAAATCTCTTAAAATATTTTAATTTTTTATTATATTTCTCACTTTTGATGAAAATAGTTGAGGAAGTGGATAAAAAAAGTAAAATCCTCAAAGCATGGGATAATAATTCATTTAAAAAATAATTTTTCTACCATTTTATTATCGTAATTGTACCTTAAATTTCTTAAAAATGTTGTATTTCGTATCAATATCCGTATTAGATCCGTATCTGCACCTAGGCGGCAACATAGATAAGAGTAGGGTGTTCATGGTCGGTTTTACTCCAAAACCAAACCATATCCATTTATAAACCATTTATTTGGATTATGATCCATAACCAAATCCACTTTTTTATTTCAAACCAGTTACCAAACCAGTTATAAATTTGGTTATGGTTAATAACCGGTTAAATTTATAAATCCGATTTTGAGTTGGTTATGTATCAAATTCAGTTTCAAATTTGGTTATTTCAAGGTTTAAAATTGATTATTTTTCGAATCCAAATTCAAAGATGAGTTTTAAAATAAACATTAGCATATAATATATCGTTGGATTCGTCTCGATAAGTATTTTCAAAATATAACTTTTTATAATTTTTACTATCATACAATTAAAGATATTAATCGTCAAAGTTATACATTGACATGTGTGAAACAATCAATTTTTCTACTACAGTAATAAATAAAAATAAACATTAGCATATAATATATTGTTAGATTCATCTCGATGAGTATTTTAAAAAATATTATATTTTTATAATTTTTACTATCGTACAATTAAAAATATTAATCGTCAAAGTTATGAATTAACAAGTATGAAACAATTAATTTTTCTACTAATAAATAAAAATAAACATTAACATATAAGATATTGTTGGTTTTGGTTTTGGATATCCAGTTAAATAACCGGTTTCCATATTAGGATAACCTAACCATATATGATAGACCGGTTAAAAATCATTTTAGAATTACTGGTTTTTTGGTTTTGGATTTTGATGTAGTTGTGGATTTGACATAATAACCAGTTTGCATATTAGGATAACCTAACCATATATAGATAAGAGGTGAAAGGAACAACTGTGAGAGAGCGGACGGGTATGAGAGGGCTTTGTTTGAGAGTTGTGTGTGCGATGGGGAGAAAAAGGAAGAAAGTAAAATGGGAAAGAAAAAAAAAGTTTTACCTCCAACTATAGAAAACTTATTTTTCTTCATGATAAGGTGAGATGAGAATAATTAATGACGAGTTCTTACTCCTCAAAGGAGACTGATTGGACAACTTTATTATTTTATCATATTTACTAGACAAAATAGACAGTATAGAACACGATAAAAATAAGAATTTTTGTTTCTCACTAAACCACATGACAATTTTTTGTTCATAGTATAACTATAAAAAATACGAAAATATCTATTTTATTTTCGAATATAAAAAAGATTATTTTTCACCGGCACAATTTTATCATGTCCTATTCTACTTACTGTTATGTCCAATAGTTTGCTGTTTTCCAAATCAAACAAGAGTCAATTTAATTTGTTCATCAATTAGCTAAGCGATTACATCTATGACACTACTATTTCAACATGTATTGATAAAGCTAATGATAAATTTGATATTTTAAAGAGAAAAGAACAAACTGCATCGAACAATATTTTCAACCTATGTCGTGAAATCCCAATAACAAGCACCTTTTGGTAGATAAAAAATGCACCACATCAGTCACACCAAAAAAATATAATGAATAAAAATTAAAAATTAATTATTTTTTTAAATGATTTGTTTTATTACTCTGGTGAACAAAAACAAAATCATTTTTTCAAAGGCAAAAACAATTCTTCGGCACAAGTAACATTGTTTTTTTTACCAAAACATATAGATAGACAATAAATCTGAAACACCAATATTTTCAAATGAGATTGCAAGGCAAAAAACTCCGGTAAGAAATTTTAATAAAGCTATATTCTTGTCATCAATTTTTATTTATTGTTCTTATTTTATTTTTATTATAAAAATTATTTATTATAAAAATAGACAAAACAATGGCATTTACAATCCAATGCTTGCTAAAATACCATTTCCCAAACACATTAATTATATCCAGACCGGAACAGATTCACAGAACATTTTGTTTCAAAGCTAAGCCAACTAAATTTTTTCTGTCAATTGCATGCAGAAGCGCATTCGAAATATAAGAAAATAAGTAAAAAGGAAAAATGAAAATTTGCCTATTTGAGGTTCAAAACATCGGAAAATGACTGCAAGTTTCACCAGATGGGAACCCTAGTTTAAATCACTTCTGCAGAGGCCAGCTGACTCTTACCCAATGTAGATCTATTCGAGAAAAAGGAGATGAGCATGTTATTGAATGCGATTAGATCCATATGCAGGCAATGTGGATGCCGGTTGTAGCATGCCGGGATTTGAAAATTGCATTCCTGGTGGCATGTTTCCAGGCGGCATTTGTGGTGGTACACTTCCAGGTGGCATGTTTCCAGGCGGCATTTGTGGTGGTACATTTCCAGGTGGCATGTAAATATTATTGTGCATCTGCAGTGGCATAGATTGAGCAACTGCTGGTGGAGCTGTTCCCCATCCTGCCTGAGATTGAGGTATCATAGCTGGGTCAGAAATTGGAGTATACTGAGACACATTGTATTGCTGATCAGGAGGAACCATCATGGGAACAGGTTGCCCTAAAATTGAGGGCTGAGTGTTCACAACAGGTATATGAGGAATGGTATAGTCTCTACTCCTATCATTGTTAACCTGTAATTACACAAATCACCATTGAAGTAAGAAATTTAACTTAAACCGTGAAGCCATAATACATGCAGCAAGTTTAAAAAACGATCACACCAGTTGATCCTACCAGTGTAGAACACACCAATAACATTTTTATGATACTGAACAGCAAATATAAAATTATGAGACAGGATTTTTATAATATTGCATTTTAATTTATTTTGAAATCCGGTCAAGAGATTCAGAAGAAAGGTATGATGGAGATCAATGGTTATAGGGGAAACTTTTCAAGCTTTGAAGTTGAAGGATTTTCAGTGTAGAACACACCAATAACATTTTCACAGAAAGGAAAATCAAGGCTCAAAAATAGACATTTCACCAAGTGTAGCCATGAACAAAGACAAATAAACCAGCCGTTATCAAAATGTTTCAAGACATTTCCAATTCATTTATTTTTTTCAAGCATTTTTTATTTAAGTGACATCAATCCTCAGTCTACAGATAGGGTTGATTGTTTACCTTTATACTAAGATCTGTATGACGTGAATACGAGAGGTGAAGCTTGCAAAATCCTCCATCATATATGCAGTGTCCTTCCAAGGCTTCCTTGGCCACAACAGCTGTCTGAGTATCTGCAAGCAATAGCATGTAACTCTCAATTCTCAAGCTTGTAATGACAGTACAAAATAAAACAAGGCATGTAGTAAATCTCTAACTATTGATAAGGTTAAAATTTCCCCAGGTATGCTGAGACACTGACTTAAAAATGCACACATAACACTTGAATTATCATTATTATACCTATCAAAGATAAGTATAGGCCGGGCTTTAAGCCCTAGTTCTAATTATAAAAAATAAAAAAACAAAAGAAAAGAAGATAAGCATAGGCCTTGCTTGCTGAGGAGATTCCGGCAAGCAGCATACTCAAAATCCTTGAGAGAACAATCATATCTTCATAAATTATTTAGAGCAAAATTGAGAGAAGAACAATAAGGTGCACTTGCAGATTCAAGTATCTTTGTTAAATATTAAAATTGTCTATCCAAAATAAATATCAATCTCAGCAGGACAACTTTGCTTAGAATGATTATTAGATCACAAGAGGCAGGATCCCCGGGGCGATAATAAACAAAAGAGTTTGTCTAGGTGCATATGAAATGCTAACAGTATCATTTGCCAGTTTCATTAACTATCCTAAGTTTTTATTTTCCATACAACCGGACAACATAAAAGCACATTTGAAAACTTTCCCCAAATGCAATTCTTTCAGGTGACAAGGAAAACAATAGACAACCACACCCACTTGGTTTGCACTATGGACAAAGACTAATATATCCAAATAATGATCAGTTATATTTTTCATATAATCTAACCTAACCTGGATATTGAATCAAAGCTTGCAAACCACCATTCTTATCAAACATTGCAATCTTTTGGATAGGCCCAAATGCAGAGAAAACCTAACAAAAAACAAAAAATAAAATAGAAGTAGGATATTATTCTCTATGCTTTATTGTCGGAAAATAATGTAAAAAAGCGGTTGGTCAGGCTTAAATGTACCATATGTAAGACATCCAACGTTACAGCATATTGCATGTTCTCAATGGATGCAAGAAGAACGTTACTCTCAGTCTCCAGTCTTTTCCCGTCCAAACCAACCATGACCTGGAAAATTATAAATGAATACTTTAAAAAATATCCTTAGTATACAGAGTCAAATGCAAGGGAAACCCTTGGCGGAAGGTGCACACATAACTGATGTGCATGAAGAAAGCATTCAAATTAAAACCAGCAATTTGGAGGTTTTCAATTACACAAAGCAGGTGGCAAGATATCTAATATGATATCCCTTAAAACAAAAGGGCCAAAACATTACCTGTCCACCTCCCTCAATGGCTGACTGAGCAACAGGAAGGTAAGGATTGGTATAGTCTCTGACATATAAAACCAATATCCACAATAAGTATTAAATTAAAAAGCATGGTTTCCAGTAAGCCAACAATACCAGGGAAAACAGAAATACCTGCTCCTGTGGCTTTGAAACTTCACAGTTAAGTCTGAATGTCCAGAATATGTGATCTTCAGGGTACAAGGTCCCACATTTTCGGGGAGCAGATACCTGATAAAAAGGTGGGATTAAAGATCAACAATCTGAAATACCAAAACTGGATAAATAATAAGGCTGATTAATGTTCCAATAACTACAAAGTTGCAGCCCAGCTCAAACTTGGCACTTTCCCGCCCAGTTGGCAATTCCGTAGCTAATCATATTAACCAAGCATAATGTTATGAACCTAGGGAAGATCTACGGAAAATGGATAGTAAATATGAAAATAAACGAATAATTTTATTAACTGATATAGAAGAAGAAATCAGAATGACCCTTCAATGCTTATATCCCCCTATTTATTTATCTAATCTAACTAACAGTTCTAACTCCCCTAGCTAATTGATCTAACCTTCCAAACCACTTTTCATCCCTTTTTGTCCTAATACCTCGCCACTAATTTCATTGAATAATTGATAATAGAGTGAGAATTTTTTGAATGAATCATCCCATGATTCCCATCCTTATTGGTTACAAAAAAATGTAAAACAATTAGGAGTATTTTGATTAAGATATGATTAATTCAAACGAAAATTTAGAAGGGGGGTATCCTATAAAAAGAACGACGAAATTTCTCAAGAATGTCCAATATTTAGGGGCACAGGTAGTGTATACAAAAAGAAGAACCACAGTGTCAATGTACAACAAACAATCAAGTAGATGGATATTGACTCATCTGAGAACAAATGCAACATGACATCTACCACCATATGATACCCAGCAGTTGAATTAAAACAATATTAAACAGATATTATAATTTTTACCTGGGTATGCTTCTTCCATCCAAAGCATCCTTTGCAGAAGTGGCAGTCTCTGCATCTGAGAATTGAACCAGTGCCTAAACAGTAGTACATAGAATAAGCTTGTGGTCATAGCATTAAAAGAGGGACAACAGAAAAAGATTTACTAACCTGGAATCCCGCTGTCTTCTCGAAAGTAGTAATCTTATGGACAAATCCAAAGGCTGAAAAGACCTACACAAGCAAATGGGTAAACTTTCAAGATGATATCTACTAAGGTAAACTTTTATTTTTAACACGAATTGCACAAAGGCTTGTGCTTTCTAGCTATATTATAGAAAAGTGGGAATTCAATAAATAAACTTCATAATATAAGCAAGGTAATTCAAAACTTACATAAACTACCAATCTACATTTTATGGACATAGGACTTAAATAACACTATGCAAGTTTAAGGCTTTAAGAAAAACAATATAAGAAAAACACTATGCAAGTTACTAACAATACATTTTGAAATACTAACAGAGAAATGCTATTTAAATAACACTATGCAAGTTTAAGATTTTAAGAAAAACAGTATATATTTTGAAATACTACTAGAGAAATGCTTTTGTTGCATGTATTAGTGGTATCACAAGAAATATAACACTGTAAGTAAGCAATGAGAAAAACAAATAAAAATTCAAAACCATCAAAACAATTGCAATAGATTTCGCATTAAAAATCTCTAATATTAACTGCAGAAAGTGGGGGAAATAGCTACGCCATGAACACCAATGAAATGAACAGCACAGAATCTACTGACTAATCTTATCATATGTACAAGCAAAATGCAGATGATGAGTCAATGAAGCATGGTTGCAAAAACGAGGCAACATCCTAATTCCTAAACTACAAGAGTTGTAGGAGTTCAGAAGGAGAATAGGGAAGAGGTAGTGATAAGGAAAGGAGAAAAGAGACAAACACATAAGCGCTATTTCTCCCAAAGCACTAAGCTTCCATCGAAGATATTGCCTTCACATGGGCCTGCTGATTCATTTATATACATGTCAACAAGTTTTCCATATCCTGACAAAGAACACCTAATCACAAAACTAAATGACCAGCATCCTCGTGATGACCGTGTTAGCATACATAACTGATGCACACATGTCATTGCTTACCAAGTGCAAGACATCAATGCTGACAAGGCGTGCATCTTCACCCTCAATCGTAACTAACAATACATTTCCAGCAACATCTGCAGCAGTTTTGTTATGCACTATTTCTTGCCTATTTGAATATTGCAGATACACAGTTTTCCCTCGCACTTGTGCAGGCTCTGACGATGAGGCATAGTAAGATATCATTGCAATGGCTTGATTCAAATCTCCCTGTAGGTTACAGTAACAACATATAATTTGAAGCTAACAATCGGTAATTTTATTTCATATGAAGGAAAAAACAATATCAAGCTAAAAATAAAAATAAAGCACTCACAAATTCAATAAAAGCTTGATTTCGGTTCGACCCAACATTGCATTTTGTGTTCACAACATTACCAAATGGCTTGCCGAGTTCAATCAGTTCCTCCTCCGTACATTCCCATGGCAAGTTTCTCAAGTGAAGCACCTTCGATGGTGGTTGGGTGTACCGGAACTGTTGCTGACTAGAGACCGATGCCATTTCAGCAATAACCTTAAACCTGCTGAATTGCAATATCCATTTCCAAATCAGCTAACATATCATCATACAACCATACTCACAATGCATAATTCAGTTTTCTAAAAAATAATTACATTCACTACTTCACAGACTCATAATTCATTCATTTATAGATACATTATACAAATGCAATAGCATATTTTTTTCTTAAAAATTGAAATAAAATTAAATCAGTGCAGTTGATAAGGGGAAAAATAACACAATTTAGAGGTAACAATGTAGTGCATAAGAAATTGAAATTCCAGAAATAAAAAACACATAAACAGACCTAACCTAACCCTAATCAAATGAGATAGCTGACATAACAGATTTAAGCAGTTTCAGATAATCAGTTTGTTACAGAGAGAGAACGTGAGTTTAGTTATTGTGTTCTACAAGAATAAAAGCAGAAGGTAGAAAAGAATTAGGGCAAAAAAATCAATTACCAGAGAGAATTGTGAGGAAAAGAGCTCAGAGTTTTGACAGAACACGAAATTAGGGTTCTTAAACATAAAAAAGGGGGAAACGGAACTTCTCCGTTATTAAACGTTCCGTTTTATTATTGTTTCTGGCACCCCCCAACCTTAATCATACACATCATTACTTATATGATGATTTTTTTGGTGTTGGGCTAAATTACAATTTATATGATTTATCTTGTTTTTCTTTTCTTGATAATTTGTTCTAACCTCACCCCATTTATTTGCATTCATGACTATTAATAATCATATCTCGCCACCATCTTTTACGGTATTCGAATATTGAAATTTGAAGTTTTTTGGTTATTTACTTATTTTAAATGTAGATGTCTGAAATGATTTTTTACATTATTCGTATGTTGAGATCGCAATTGAGGTTTTATGTTTACCCTAAATGTTAATTATGACTCTCAATTCGTATAATTACAAATTTCACAATTGTACTAATTAGAGAAGTTGTCACCGTTGTTTCATGATTTTCAGTAGTTGTTAACGAGGCATGGATATATTTATGCGCACAACCACCATTTATGCAAACTGTACGAAAATAATTCATGCGATGGTAAGGAAGCACACACGGTAGGCCAACTCACTAATGTGCGCTGGCTATGGATTTATTTTCATTATACTAAGGTATAAACATGGTTATGCGTTGTTTTTTTTGTTTTGCGGCAACTTTTTCTTAGTCTATTGACTGTCACATATGACATTGAAGGTGAAAGTGATCTCGTAATATTGAGTCTGAAGAGGTGCTTCATATGATAGATTGATATATTACACTTTTTATCAAATAATAGATTGATCAAATATTAGTCTATTTGTTTTTTATAAAAATAAAATAAATTGATAACATTTTTCATTTATTATACTTTGTTGGTTGAGCCTAGTCATATTTTGATTTTGATTTTATTATTTAAACATATGATTTCTATCCCCAAACGTTTTTTTTAAGTAGAACACAAAAGTTGTCAAAAGGTTATTTAAATGAAAAATGCTATTTTTTACTGAAGCCACGGCAACGAAACACACAAGCGCTTATACTTGCCAGCTACTGATCTTTTCTTGCATGGGAAAAGCTTTTTGTTAAAAAAATTTAAGGATAAGAATTTCATCTTTTAAGATTTTGCCATGTGTTAATTAATTCTTGCATTTCTTATGTAAAAATTATTTACTAAATAGCAATGCTCTTCGAGTAATATGAAATTTTGTGTGCTGTTAATTTCTATACAATATAATTTATTAGTTAAATATATTTTAAATTCTTACAAAACTAAGAGTTTTAAATTTATCCTCTAAAAATGTTCCTGCAAGGATTTTATGGGGTATGCAGAGTGCGGAACTCATATAAGTTTTTCTCTGTATTGTGTAGAAGAAGGAACGTATCCCTCATAATGGTTGTGATGCCTTATTTATAGGAGCGTCATAGGAGATAATGGAGGGAGTAGTTGAGAGATTATCTATAGGCACTGTTTGGTAAGTCCAATAAGCTAGCTTATAGCTTATTGGACTAGCTTATAAGCTTGTTTGAAAAAAATAGAAGTGTTTGGCAATTAGCTTTTTTAATTAGCTTATAGCTTTTCTTGAGATGCTATTTCAAGTAGCGTTTGAGCTTATAGCTTATAGCTTTTTACAGTTTTTTCCCTTTTTAACCTTTAATTAAATTTTATTATTTTTTATATATAAAAAAAACTATCCACTAAAGAAAAAAACTACCCACTAACATGTCCTTTTTTGTCATTTTATATTTATCAACCACTTTAAGAGCTAATTTTACCAAACACTTTAATTTCAATCAATTAGTTTTTCAGCTATCAGCTATAAGCTAGCTTTTCAGCTATCAGCTAGCTTATAGCTTAATTTTACCAAACAGACCCATAGTAGTGGGGTGATGATGGAGTAGTGAAGTAGTGGGGTGATGATGGAGTAGTGGAGTAGTGGGCTAGTTTTATGACAGTCTTTTTGGGCCTCTTCTGACTTAGGTGAGTGGCCCAATTGAACGTGTTGGGCTTAGGTGAATAACACCCCAGTATTTTGTCCGGTACACAGCCCCCCAAGCATGAGGCTTTTAAGGGCGAAATGCTTAAGATAACAACCATGGTTGACACATTTGTATTCATCTTATCTTCATAGGTGAGACAATTTCACTCTGATTGGCGAGACAGCGTTTTAAATATAAAGTTAAGTTTGGCCGAATATCACCACTTTCGCTATAATGACAAGTCTAGGCGAGACAACCTTAATTTGAATAAACTGAATCTTAATATTAAGAGTTAGCGGTCCGTGCTAAATCCGCACAAAGTAATAGGCGATAGCGACATAACCTTGTTTTTAAATGTGTTAGTCATTGCTTGGCGATGTGGTCATGACATCGTCATGACATACATTGTTCGTTGGGGTAAACTTGGCTTTATAAGCATTTAACGCCTTCCTTATTGTTTCATAATTCTCATAGAAAATGTCAATGTTTTAAATAACTTAAATAAGAAGTATAAATATTGCATCTCTTACTTTTGCGGTGGCCAAGTAAAATACATTTTCTTTTTCCTTTTGCCCACGTCACGTGCCTTAGTACGCTGGCGTTGGATTTTCTTTGCTTCTTTGGCGAGATTATTTGCGCGTTTCGCTTTGACTCGCCTGATGATTTCTTGAATGAATCGTTGGTGATGCCCTTGTGCTCATATGATGGCGATGATAATTTTGCACACCAACGTCGTAGTCTTATGTGGTGGCTAAGAAAATGTGCACATCAACGCCGTAGTCTTACATGATGGCTTTAATAATTTTGCACGCCAATGTCGTAGTCTTATATCGCGGCCTTGATAATTTTGCACACCAACGTCGTAGTCTTACATGGTGGCCATGATAATATGCACATCAACGCCGTAGTCTTACATGATGGCTTTAATAATTTTGCACGCCAATGTCGTAGTCTTATATGGCGGCCTTGATAATTTTGAACACCAACGTCGTAGTCTTACATGGTGGCCATGATAATATGCACATCAACGCCGTAGTCTTACATGATGGCTTTAATAATTTTGCACACCAATGCTGTAGTCTTATATGGCGGCCTTGATAATTTTGCACACCCAAAGGCGGTTTGGACGAACAAAGTTGCTTTATGTATATATTATATGCGCGTCGTAGCGTTTTACGTTCCTTTAGCATTATTGGCTTATGACCTTTTAGGTCACCACAACATTCCATTTAGCGTTTATCGGCTCGTATCTGGATGAAATCAATTCACGCTGCCTCTTGTTTAGTGAGATCGTCATTTTTTAGAAAATGATGAGTGAAGTGGCGCCAACGGTTTACCGCGAGATGGCAGCATTGAACAATGACGGAAGTTCGGCAAGCTGTTATCCTTGAAATTTCAATTGAAAATTGCTTGTCCCTTTAAGTATCTTTGAGAAGTGTGGCCGAGAATAATATTTATCAAGATATATCACTTTTTCTCCAAGATAAGAACAACAAAGACACAAAAGCTTCTCCAAATATTAGACAAAACAAGTATACAAACTTGGTATTATCTAGAAAATTAACCTTTTCTTATATAAACCAAATATGCCACCTTTCATATTCTAGCAGTACAGAATTTAACCCTTAAAATATTCTTCACATGTTATAATTATATGCTGATATTCAATTTCAAAACATGAAATAACAACAAAACCAACCAATTGGCAGAGATTGAAGCATCTAACACATCTTGACTCTCGATTGCATCGTAAAAGATGGAGAAACATAATTAAATAGTAATAAGGGAATGCTTGCACCTGATGTACGTTGTAACTCAGAATAATATCTTCGATATCCATTCTCGAATGTGCGCTTGCTGAGTGATACAAGATGACTTTGTTTCTGCCCTTCAATCTCTATATGAAGATCTATATAAATTTGAGGACTTTGTTTTTGTCCTTCAACCTTCTCTATGCATTAAGATGCTTATATCTTGGTTGTTACTATTGAAATTATTGAGGACTATGCTCTCTGATGCATAAAAAGAGTTCTCAGTACAGTATTTATGGTCATAATTAAGTAGTTTGCTTACAAACAAAAATAAAGGATTGAATGCACCTGGACGCAATTAATTCAAACTGAATCTTGTTAACTGGCGCCGTCATGGCTACTTATGCCTGCTCCAAGAATTACTCCGATCGATTTATCAAATATGCCGTCATGGCTACTTCATCGCCTTGTTCATATTGGTATGCTGGACGTCGTGAGCAGTATCATGTAGTATATTGATGACAATAATTTATATGATGTTTTTAGTATTATTTATTATTAGTTTAATATTAGTTTTAAACCAATTACAAGGAAAAAACCTAAAGAAGCAAAACTACTTGTCCAAGAAGTCAAGAATTGAAGAAGATGCATGAAAAGAGGCTAAAAGGAAGAAAATGCGCAACTTTCAGTCTGCGGATCATAACTTGAGCTACGAGTATCGGAATGAGGCCTGTGACCATGCGTTGGAAAGCTAAGACAAAAATCTACAACTTTTTTGTTGAAGCAAAAACGTCACGTCTCATCGCAGTACGATGGAGCTGCTTGTTGGCCAAGACAGCACACGTTTTATTTTTAAAAGAAATCTTTTTATCGTACCACGATGACATGTATCGTGGTACGATGTCAGTACTTGGTGGCTAAGTAAGCTTAATAATTAAGCAACTAAATCCTAAGGTCATCGTGCCACGATGGGATCCAACGTACCACGATGTGCCTTGCATCCCAAGTCCAATAAACTATAAATAAAGCTCTCCTCCTTCACAATTATTCATTCAGAAATAGAGAGAACTACTACTCTCTAAAGGAAAAGGAGGAGGAGCTCCAAGGTTAGGTTTTCTTTTGTGCATTATTTTATTCTTGTAATTTAATTATGCAAATTAGTATCTAAACCCCCTTTGGGTTAGGTTTAGTAGATGAACTTCCCTAGAACTACTTGATCCATGTAATTGGTTATTATATTATTGCAATTCAGTCTTTATTAGTTATTTAATTATCATCTATGTTTAATGCTTTTCATTAGTATACGTATTAGTGAAATTGATCTAGATATCGATTGTTTTCGGGAGATTCTTTTGGTATTCGAATTGATGATAATTATTCAATAGGGTTATTGTAGGGATACGTAATTTGCGGCTATTGTAGGGATACGTAGTTTGCAGTTGTGACTTTTGAATTAACGTTCTTTAATGCTTTCATAATTTCTCATTTCACCTAAGGGATTAGGGAGTTGTTAATAGTGAATATGATAATAAGACACAGGAGTGATTATTACTACTTAAGGGTTAATTCGTCGTGATGAACGAGACTTAATTTGAATTGTGAAATATAATACAAGTACGAAAAGGGAAGGGATTCGAAACAACCTAACTATCCTTCTCATCTTAATCTTAATCTTTAATGGTTTCTTTTATGCTTTTAATTCCAACAAACTCAAAAACCCCCAACTTTATTGCTTTTATAAATTCCTAAATTCTCTTTAATTGAATTGTTAAACACAATCCTTGTGGAGATGATTTTACTTACTACTTTATTACTTGTGACGATTTTGTACACTTGCAAATAAGTCATCATATATTTTACACGATTTAATATACCCTTTGCTTGTTTATTTGATTCGCGCCATGCAATCTCTTTCCTTCCTTTTCCAAAGTTTCAGCCGTGTTGGCTGGCGAGTGGCGACCATGTTGTCTCCCGATAATTCTCCAGATTTGATGCTTATATGTGATTTACATGTGATCGTCCTAGAAAAGCTTGAGGCCAGGAAATGTTTTACCGGGCACCACTTCACTCCCTTGGTAAACCAATTTTGAATATTGTATGCTAAATTGATGTTCAGTTCATGCATCCTCGTCTCAACTCTTAAGCCCATATCACTTACATTACATAGTATGTTATAAAAATACGTCCTAAGAAAAATTCAAACGCTGAAAATTATTGTCACAGAGGATTTGCATAGCTTTTCATGTAACATTCCGATAATAATAAGGTTATATGATGAGAGACACATATCTAGATAGAAAACAGAAACACGCTGGAAATATAGGTACTTTTAGCCTGTAACATAGAAACTAACTTTTTCTCATAAGTAAGCATACCAGTGATTTTTTATAGGCTTAATATAAAATTGTTCTAGTGAGACTTCATAAAATAACAAGCAGCATGTAATTACTAAACATACCGCAACAACCTATTATCCCTTTAAACTTGAAGCACTTATGATAAGTCCACCACTTTGAATTATTTTGATTCTCGTCCATTAGTTACTAATTGGTATGATAAACAAATCCAATAAAACTGTAAGTTTCAACAAACAAGTATTGGCTACTGATTGAGATACAAGGGGCTAGCCATCATAAAAAGAAATACTAATAGTTTAAGTGGAAGGTTTAATAATTTGTCTCTATATTAATAGTTTGTCTCTGTATCACCGTATCAAATTAATATTAATAGTTTGTCTTTATATAAAGTAAACATGTGGACATTAATATAAAGAATCAATATAAAATTTGTCTTTATAGTCTTACTATATATTGAACGAAGAAAAGTGGAAATTATCACCGTATCAAAATCACGAAGAAATATGGAACGTTTAACCTGATTCCGTGTGTAATCCTTGAGAGTTGAATAATCCATTTCACTATGGATCGGTGAAGATGTAGGCGACCTGCTTATTTTCTTCCTTGATTTCTTACCAATTTTTTCTTGAACTCTCTTGGTATCTAGCAAATTTCTGCATTTTCTGTGGAAGACATCGCGAGTATGAATCTGATGACGAGCTGGTGTGTCCTTCACAAATCTGACAGCAGCGACACCGATTTCTCCATGAATCCGGTAGTGATGATGACGATTTCTCCACGAAATCGGACAGCGGCAACGACGATTTCTCCGTGAATCCGATGGCGATGTTGACCTTGTTTGAAAGGCGGGCAGAGGTCGCAACACCAATAATTGACGGCGAGACAGCAGCGTCAGACGGCGATAACAATTCGGCATGATGGTACCTCATTGATCAAGCGACACCAAACATGAACAAACCAGATTAAAATATAAACAATAGGTGACTGAACCAAATTATAACGAGTTAGCTATCATAATTCATAACATATATTGACTTGTTATTATTATTATTTATGGGATACAACTCATATCATATATCAAACCAGCATGAACAGTTTTGAACTAAGCAGAACCATGTTTCTTAACTTTAGATCTTGTAAAGTGGCACGCCAAAAGAAAAACAAATCCCACACTAGTAATTAATCTTGAAAAAGCATAAAGTACCGATTTTCTTTTCTTTTATTCATTGACGAGATTAATTTTTATTATAGATGGCGATAAAACATGATCCATGAACTATAAATTAATCAATTGTGTTAAAAACCGATAACCTATATATGCACAAATAACATGTTATAAAAAAACATTAAGATTAACTGGTAAGTTACAGGAAAAGAAAGTTAACACCTGGATTGGAAGTCGTCTTCAACAAGAAGATTGATGGCGAGATTAAAGTGTTGTACGGTGAGTCGGTAACAAATGTTTGGCGAGTCGGAGACTCAATTTTTGACGGTGACGATGTCCATGTTTCAAACCACAATGAGCATATATTTGCAGCCTCAACGCCCAACGGCGAGATGACAATTTTAGACAGCTAGTTAGTGACAACAACGTTTTCTCACATCTGACGAGGCTGACAGTTCATTCTTCAGTGTTGAGAAACAAATTGATGGCCTTTCTTCCACTGGTTGTTTGGTGTCTTACGACCCATGTTTGAGACGACGACCTGAGTTGCTACGCCGACGATCGACAGTGAGAAAATGACGTTGGCAATGGAGGTTCAACAACAGCAGTTCGGCGACGCGGTCCAATGACGGCGGTTTGGTGACGGCAGATTTGGATACGAAACAAAACAAAAACTGCTTACAAAAATGCATGAATGACATACCCACACCAAATATATATAAAGAGATATAACAAGTCGGTTACTGTAATTTAGTAGTGTTTTAGTGGTAAAGATATGCTTATTCATGTTCTTCTTCTATAAATAATAGCATAATACTTCTTATTAACGTAAAATTCTTATGAAATCTTCAAACCAAAAGAGATACCAATTTTCTTAATGAGACTTATTGGAAAGGTTTTAACAATGACTGACACCAAAATAGTGATTATTTATGAAAGTTACACATGATTAGAAAGTAAGTTAGAGAACTTCAACACCTGATTATAGTGTGTGATGGTGCACGAGATACAACTTGAGGCCTGGGAATCGTTTTACCGAGGCCCCACGGTGGGCGCCAAATGTTCCTGCAAGGATTTTAGGGGGTATGCAGAGTGCGGAACTCATATAAGCTTTTCTCTGTATTGTGTAGAAGAATGAACGTATCCCTCATAATAGTTGTGATTAGAGGTGTAATTGGACCGGTTTGGATCGGTTTTGAGTGAATCCGATGTCCGAACCAATGAATCCTCGATTGGTTCGGTTTGGTTTGGATTTTAGTGTTTTTCAAAAATGAATCTGAACCAAACTCATCGGTTTGGTTCGGTTTGGTTCGAATACTTTAATCGGTTTTTTCCGATGTATTTCATGCTATTATTTTTTTCCGATATAGTTTTTTCCCATAAGCTCATCAACTACAAATGCAATTCTTTTCACTCAAGTTCATCGAATAAGTTCGTCAAATACATAATACAACCATATTGAAATTAAGATCATCAAATACAAAATACAAATATATTGAAATTAAGTTCATAAGTTCTTCAAATTATAAAGTGCAATAAAAATAAAACTTCAAATATATTTCAACTTAAATCGGAAAAAATAAAATAAATTAAAACAACGCTTGAGAAGTTACTGTTATGAGGGTTTGAGATGAGAGCATCAACATGACGTGAGAGTTTGCGTAGTGTTGAGAGCAGCTTGCAGATGGGGTGATGTGAGATGAGAGCATCTTGAGGATGAGGGTGATGTGAGATGAGAGCAGCGTTTCTGAGTTTGTGTTTGCAGCTGTACGTGTTTCTAAGTTTGCATTTTTAAGTTAGGACAAATTTTATTTTAATTTTTAGAAATAATTAGGGCAGTTGTAGTTTTTAATAGATATGACATGCCTAAAAAAATAATTTAACGTATATACTATATATTGGTTTGGTTCGGTTTGTCCATTGGATCTGAAAAATGGATCCGAGAACCGAACCAAACCACTTCGGTTTTCAATTGGTTCGATTTGGTTTTTGATCCGAACCATAAAAATCGGTTTTTTTTCGGTTTGGATTGGTTTGGATCATCGGTTCAATTGGATATTTTTGATCCTCTTACACCCCTAGTTGTGATGCCTTATTTATAGGAGTGTCATAAGAGATAATGGAGGGAGTAGTTGAGAGATTATCTGGAGTAGTGGGGTGATGATGGAGTAGTGGGCTAGTTTTATGACATAGTCTTTTTGGGCCTCCTTTGACTTAGGTGAGTGGCCCAATTGGACGTGTTGGGCTTAGGTGAATAGCACCCCGGTATTTTGTCCGGTACAAAAAAAAAAAACTAAGAATTTTAAATTTAGTTTCTCAAAAATAATTATTCACTTTTGATCCCAATTTGTATTTTATAGGACCTATTTTGAGGACAAAAAATATCTAATTTTATAAGAAAATAAAATAAAAATTATTCTTACAAACTGCAATGTTATTGAGGACTAAAATTACAATTAAAATTTAATATGTAATAAACTTAAAAACACGTGATTTTGTAGAGACCATAAATACATTTAATTAACCCTATAATCTTTTTATATATCTTAGAAGTGACCTAAAAATAATCAAATTAGTTTGACTTCTCGAATTTTGACTTAAAAAAGAGATTTTCTTAATCTTAATAATTTGAGAGTATTTACTCACTAACTGAGAAAAAACAAGTCCTATGCATATAAAATTAAAATTGATTAAAATTAATCATAAATACAAAATAATCAAATTAAGATCGAGTTCTTGATTTTTGACTTCTAAAAGAGTTTTTTTTTTTTAATCTTAATAATTTGAGAGTGTTTACTCATTGACTTAAAAAAAAACAAGTCATATGTATATAAAATAAAAATTTATTAAAAATCAATTATAAATACCACGTACAAATCTATTTATTTAGTTTATTTCTTATTGATTGGTTCTTAGATGAATGCTCAAATTATGGTAGCACAGACCTCACCTAAAAAAAATTAGGCAACTTAGCTCTTGAATATGTAACAATTGTTCAATTTGATCCCTTAATTGTTCAAATAACACAATAGTCCCATAAGCATAGTTTTAATATCCTGACCGGATCAGCCTATCGGGCCAGGAATCGGTGGGGTGGGTGGATCAATTTGCCATGTTGCACTAAGTTACTTACATATGTATGCATGCAGACCGGGAACACTTTGGGGTGAACACCCATCCGAACAAGTAGGGCCGTAACATGGATATTCTTCTTTATGATCACAAGGTGGTGCTTGGGCAGGTCTTCTCTGATTACGTTCGGACGTGATAGGAAGCCATTTGAGATTTGAGAAAGAGAAAGCAGCAGGCCCAAAGAGCTCTCCAATAAGTGCACCGAAAGGGGCCCGGAGAAGGAGAGACGGTCAACCTGAAATCGGCTAAGATCGAAAAGAATGCATTAATTGGATGGTCAACTCGACCTACATCAGGATTCCGAATCCTTGGAACAACTGCTAACTCTATTACATAACCGGATGAATCAAATGAACCGGATGAACCGGTTTTGAATCACACATGTATGCATTTTAGATTAATTTCTTAAAAAAAGTCAAATTATATATGCCAGCAAAAAATCGAACAAAGGACCTTTTTATAAAATAAGTAGATCTAACCACTAGGTCAACTCATAATGTTTGAAAAATAAAATGCATTGTATATATCTCTTATTTTAATTTCTTCTAACTAATTTGTATCACTTTAACATTTTAAATTTTAGAGTTAATAGACTTTTATCACCCTGTAATTTTTTTGAGATTACCCCCTATAAAATTTATTTTTTTGATTTACCTCTCTTTTGCTGACGTGACAGACAAAAAGTCAAATTTTTTGCGGACGTGGTAGTGAACTTTGTTGATGTGGCAGTTGACTTTTTACCTACCACGTTAGCAAAATAGAGATAAATCAAAAAAATAAATTTTGCAGCGGATAATCTAAAAAAAAAATACAGAGGGGTAACGCAAAACTCGTCTACTTTACAGGGGTAAAAGCCTATTAACCCAAAATTTTATTACTTTAAAATATTAATAAACATATGAATAATTTTATATATATATATATATATATATATATATATATATATATATATATATATGGCATAAGAATCACGCTATCACTTATAATATATTGTTAATATTTTTTATTTTGTTTTTGATAAATTATTTATTGATTTTTAACTATAAATAATGAATTTGTTTTAAAAAAAATTAGATAACGAATTATAAAATATATCTTGAAATCTTTTGACTATGATTTTTATTAAATTATGTATGAAATTTAAGTCATAAATCTTGTTTAAAAAACTTATATAGTTGAATACTCATGCGGTCCAACCAGTGACTCGGTACCTTGACTGGATTGATCCGCCATTTCCCAGATTGATCGCCGTTTCTACATCTCACATGCAGCTAATTGCAGTTGTTGAGCAATGTTGGCAATTTCCTTATACCAATTATGCGCCCATAAATTCCTCCATATCAAAAGGGGAGGTTAGGTTTATCGATGCTCTCCAAGGGCAAATGAGATGGGTTGGGAGATGAGTTGTACTATGTCAATGAATTAAGGGATATATTCTCAAAATGTAAAAATATCAATTAGTCGGGTTTTACACACTATTTGTTAAAAGAAAAACTAATAAAGGTTATCACAACCTTGTTAGAACATCTCTATGTTGTAATATTTGAATTAATATCTAAGTGTATCCTAGAAATAACAAATCATAAATTTACATTACAACTTCAAATTAGCATTAGGTCTAAATTAACATTGATTTAATTTAACGTATAATTACAGTTACATTCGTATAAATTTATGCAGGGTATAACACAAATTGAGAAATCTAAGACATATGTATAGTAAAACAAAAGTAAAACAAAATTAAGACAAAATTAAATGAGCTAGGATTAAGACGAAAAAAATTACAATGTGAATTAATCATGATTTAGTCCGACCAACACCAATAAGGACATCCTTATAAGGAGTAGGAAGGGGTATATCAACTTTAGTCTCTTCGGGCAACTGACGGTTACTTATGGGTTGATGGTTAATTATGGGTTGATGGTGATCCAAAATTAGGGGAACTCTTCCTTCCCTTGCACTTACCAACCTCTCGTGTGCTCCACCTCGCAGTTTCTCCAACCTCATCATCCCATTCATTTGTTGCATCTTGAACACTTTTATTAAGTTTGTCAATCCACCAATAAAGAACAATAAGCTTCCAAATATGCCTAGCCAAATCCAAGTCTCACCCTGAATCAATAATTGACACATTCATGGTTTCACTAATCTTACAATAACAATAATTATTGATTTAACGGTCCAAAGCACAAGATTAAGAAAAATATGCATATTTGAAAGAATATATTAAATTATAAATTAGCTTAACAAGTCGTGCTCGAGCTTTACCAACTTTTAACAAATCAAGCACAAACTTTTAGACTCCTTAAAACAAATTTAAGTGAAGTTCAAACCACATTCATTTTTTTGCAAGTCAAACTTAACTTTAAATATTCAACTCCATTTGTCTACACCTTTTTCATGATGGAACTTTTTTTACCTCATGCATTGTGCCCAAGGCCAGCTGTTTAGAGATTTAGTCGAATGATAACCGGGGGTTTCCTCTTCGACCACCTTTTTTCATAATGTTTATTCATACTAGTGGGAGGATGGGCCTAGTATTCAGAACGGGCACCCTTTTGGCTAGACCTTCGTTGACATTAGATTTAAGTCATTTAGTCCTAGTTCGAGGTCTAATAAATATTTCATGATGGTAAATCCTAATTCTCACTAATCTTGTAATAATCACAACAATCATCATCATGAATTAAAATCGTTTACACCCTAATTCTGTAATAAGCACAACAATCATTAAATAAAATAGCTAATTAATTTGTGTAACAATTAAAGTATATAGAGTACTTACAAGCAAGTGGAGGCCGTGGTTGAACACTTTAGATTGTTGACGATAATTAAGAATTGCACCAAGCATGAATGATAAACTCCCCATCAAAAAAGGGATATACACAAACTGCTGCAAAATTTGAACATGACCATCCGCTCTCTCATAAATTTGACACGAATTATGAATCGATCCTACCACCCACAATACAGGACCAGCAACTAACATGTTCATAGCATGTTTTTCCAATTTCCAAATACCATATCCTTTCTCTTCCTGTCACACACACATCAACAACAAAAATAAACAAAATATATTGTCCCAAGTCATATCACTAATATTACACATTTTAAAAACTAAACATATGTTTGTTCCCCCAAAGAAGTAGTTCCCTAGTTTGAATTTGAACATTGAATGAGCTATATATATAGTAGGTTCAAAGTTCAAACATGATTGCTAACATTTTATATACTCTGTCGGTATATATTAAGCATTCAATAGAAACCAAACATTTTTTCATATCATACTATTAAAGTAGAGTGTAATAGAATGATTTGGCAGAATACACAATTGCTATTGAACGAGGATGTAAAATATTTTTTCACTATGAGTGCCTAAAAAAACCAAGTTGTACGTAGAAGCTACAACTACAAGATATGATTTTGACAAAATCAATTTGTCATATCATATGATTCAATCAAACTAGCATTCAATCTAAACATGCATGAATCAATTATCTAAATTTATTTATTTATTTATATATCAAAAAACAAAAACACAAACTCTTTAAGCTAGCACGTACCTGAATGAAAATGAATAGAATTGCTAGAGAAAGAAGAATGGTTCCAAAGATCTGAACAACAGGAGCAGCGAACTCAACAAAAAGGAGTTGAAGATCAAAAGACATCAAAGATAATCGAAAATCAATGCCAGCGAAATGAGCAAGAATATCATGAAGATTAACAATAATAATAATTGCAAGAACAATAAGAATAACCACAAGACCCGAACGGGCTTCAGAAGAAAGCTGAGAAACAAAACCAGAACAGAGGATAACGGTAGCAAACAGATAAAGACCGGCGTTAATATATTCGTAACGGTTTTTTGTTATGCCCGAACCGTATGTACGAAAATCTCTTGCTGAAGCTAGTTTCACCATTGTCTGAAACAGAAACAAAATATGTTACCGTGTTGTTGCAGAGAGAGACATTGTGAGAAAGAAAGAAAGAGAGAGAGAGAAAGTGGTGAAATTTTGTGTTTGCTACGTGGCGATTTGCATGGAGTTGTTTTTGTTGGTGTTGTGATTATATTGTGACACGTGGCGGTATGGAGATTAAATTGCCGTGTTTTTGGAAACAAATTGTCAACGATCTTGTTTCTGATGAGGTTTGGGCTGGGTTATGTTGGTGGGCCTATCTTGGGCCAATATTTCCAAATGACCAAAGCATAGAAGATTTCTCTTCCCACCCCCCGTATCTCTTTTTCACCCCCCTAAAATCCAATTTTACTCCTCAAAATTCAGAAAAGTTCGGTTTACGTAAACCGAACTTTTTTTAGTGTAAATTTTACACTAAAAAAAAAGTTTGGTTCAACGTAGGGGGTTTAAATTAAGCAAAAGATCGACTCGTGTTTACCGAACTCTTGTTCTCAGGGGCATAAAGGGAAACTCAGAAGGTGAAAAAGCAAAGTGGGGGGTGGGAAAAGAAAACTTCCATAGCATAAGTGTAAAAATGTGTCGTCCCCATCTTTTTTCTATGAACATTACACCTATTGATGATAATGATGAATGAAATCAACTAGAATTATTTTTATTTTAAAAATATGTCTATACTCTATTATACCGATGATTGATGAATAAGTACGTTTTGTTCTTTGTAAATAAATTAAATATTTGTTGTTTATGTCAACATCAACCTAAGAAAATCCAACTTTCTTCGTTCATAATAATACCAATCACTTTTGCAATGGGAGAAAGGACAAGTAAACATAAGGTGTATCATACTAATTCATAACTTGCGCTCAGTTGCTCGATAGATACTGACGCAGCTGGGTTCTTCCTGGATAATTTCGCTGCCTCTTGATTAACTCGTGGATTATATTTATAAACTATTTTCATGTTTGAAAGTGCTATGGTTGGATTTGTCAAAATTAAATGAGACATACGGTGCATTTGTTATAATTTTTTTATAAAGAAATTACTTTTATGTTTTTAATAGTGTTTGTTTTAGATTTTTTTTAAAAAATCATTTAGCTTTAGAATTTTCTTAACGCTAATTTCTTTAAAGCTTAAACAAACACACCTGTATAATTATTTTTGTTTTTTCTGCACGGCCATTTATATGTGAAGTAAAAATTAGTTATAAGTTACAAGTTAATAATTTGGGATATTTATTACGGCGAGATTGGTTCTTTAATAATTTTGGTCTTTTGAATATTTATCCAATAATTAATGAAAAGAAATTATTTTTAATTCCATTAAAGAAGTGGCACTTTATCGTCCTATAAAATTTTCTTGTACGTATTGTTAGCCCACATTATTAAGTTGAAATGTATTTTTAAATGACTCTATTTAAATATGCTTAAAATATTATTAAAAAACAGTACTGCAAATATTAAATTCAAAATTTAATTTATAGATCCAAATTCATTATTTCCTTCGTGAAATTTTAGGTTTTAAAGAATTGATATTTTATTCATCACATGATGTTTTTTTTTTACTAAATTCATTACATGTTGAGAAATTATATCAATAACTATAGCTAGAAATAATTAAGTAACAATAAAACATATATTTTGCAAATTTATTTCTACAACTCTTTTTAATATATGGTGAAACTTGTCTTATAACAGAGTCATTCTCACATTAACATCCATATGAATTCGTCGTTTGTTGAAAGTTTGAAATTTTAGAATGTATTTTTCTTAATGATCTGGGCACTGTTTTGCTGGAGAATATCCAACAATAGCTTCCATTGAATGAATAATGGACCCAGATCCTAAAAATAACACTGCTCGCCTGAAACGGAGTGGAGTCGCTTGACTTAAAAGCAGGGCCGTCTTTGAACCCATGCATTATGCAAGGAGGCTTATAGCACGGGGCTTCCAAAAAAATGGGGTCTCAAAAAAAATATAATTAGGCAATATGTAGTTATATTGGGGTGTTTAAGTAGCAGTAATAATGGTCCAGCAATAATAATAGTCTAGCAGAGCAAAATTGTACCAATCAAATTATATCAATAATGGTCCAGCAGAGTAAAATTATACTAATAATAGCCTCTGTGCTTATGTCTTGTTGTTGTTCTACAACTTTTTGAGTTTTTTGTGTTATTAATATTTGTTTGTTCACAAAAATAAAAATATTAAGTTCTTTTTAAAAAACATATTTATTTTTATTTAGGAGGTTCATTTTTATTATTAGCTCGGGGCCTCTAAATACTCGGAGACGGCCCTGCTTAAAAGATGGGATTGAGCTTAAATCTTCTTAATATCACTTTCTTTAGTCTATATAAATTAATTAGAGTCATGTAAAAATATAATGAAGTTTTTTTTTTGAAGCAAAAAATATAATGAAGTTGGTGTTCTCGGATTTGTTGATGTTTGAACTAGATACCGAATCATAAAAAAACAAAACAAGAGTCATAGTAGTATAATTTCATCCATCAAGAAAATGAAACATTTAGGAGAAGTAAGAATATAATTTGATTACTACAGCACCCCCATGGCTAGGGGGACATTTTGTTACAATATACACAAAGGATAAAAAATAAAAATACAAAAACATTAAAGAAGGAATCTCAATAGATCCCTCTAAAATCTTAAACCTTTTATCCCTCACCAACATTAACTAACATTGTTCACAATTTGTGACAATCTTTTCCACTTTCTCCAAATCCACCTCCACCACCACCACTTTCTCTAACTCTAACTCTAACCCACCCTTTTCTAAATCACCAATTTTTGGTTCTTCCACAACCCTCTCTTTCCTGTATTTAAAGTAAACCACAAGCTGCACAATGCTTAATGGAGTTCCAATCACACTTGGACCCTGTAATAATAATAATAATCATAGTACCACAAATTAATTAAAATAATAATAACATTAAAATATATTCTTCCCAAATTAGTAATTAACTAGTGAAATTATTTTGTCTTTCAGATTAGTCGGTTTTTAGGTCAGGTCAGATAAAAAAACTAACCGCAACGAATATATCACGAACGAGGATTCCATAAGCTAACCAAAAAACACTAGCTGAGAAAGCACAAAGAGACAATGGTAGTGGCATGAATTCAACACTCTTTGTTTCTATAACTTTCTTCTGCAAAAATCAAAATCAAACTCTGTCACAAACATGTTCCTCTGTTTTGGTCATTATGATTTAGGAAGAGAAAATAACAATGACTCACCATTGCAACCAATGGAGAACCGTACAATGCAACAGAAACACCTAAACCTAAGCTACCAACAAGTAACTTTCTGTGTTGAGAATCATGTAAGGTAAAAGCTGATACTGCTGCAGTTATGCAGAAAACAACCAGAACAGGTGTCGTGATCATAGCTACCTTCACCTGCAAATCGCAATCAATCATATAAATATCATTAGTCACATATCTTAGATTAATAAAAAAAACGATAACATATTTGTTAAACAATTATATTAGTCGTGAAATTGACAGAATTACAATCGCGTTATAGTGAAACATAGTAAGTCATCATGATTTTGATAAATGTTACGCTTCAGAACTTCAATAAAATCATCGTGTGTGACATGACACTCGTACTCATTTTCGTTAAATAATTTTTTAAGAAAATAGTATCTGCTTATTCATTTTTTTCTGCAAGAAATTAAGTGAAAGAATGAAAAGTGAATTTTGGTGCAACATTTTTGCAGACATTATGAACACATGAAAAAACATAGATAGCTTAATAATTACCTTTCCTTTGGGGGAAGAATACCAGAAATAAATGAGAACATAGGATAATTCAAGAGCAATTCCGACGCCATTAACCGTTACGAGCGGAAAATTTTCCCATTTGTAGCTTACAACAGGTAATCCATACCATGTGAAAAGAAGACAGTTTAATAATCCAATTATGTAAGGAATGCATGAAAATTCCTCTGTGCTTTTCTTCCTAATAACTCTTCTAAATGTAACCCTGAAAATTAATCATAATAATAATTAAGCCTTCAACACTTCATTTTCTTCAAAGATTAGTAAGAGAATGAGTTTATTAATTATGATTTGGTAACTTACATTGGTGCCGCATAAAGTGAGACTGAGGCAGCATTGCCTGCAAGAACACAAAGGAACCATTTGTAAGATGCTAATTAAAGTAACGCAAGGAAACATTAATTAATCTTAACTAAGAAGCTTAAGCTAATTAAGGATTAATTAATGAATCAACAACTAAATTATTTGAACTTAATTAATGAAACAACCTTTGATCAGACATTGCTAATCTACTAACCGAACTCTGAATTACTAATGTATTTTTTCTAAAAATTGGAAAAAATAAAAAATGGACAACAAATTATTACCAAGAACAGCAACAGCTAAACGAAGTGTATCTGACATCTTTAATTTGTTCTTTAATCTCTATATAGAAGAGATGATAATTTTTTTTTTGTTGTTGATAGAAGAAATGATAATATTTTGTAGTACTAAGAAGAGCATTGACGACATGCTCTATTTATAGCTCTTTAGGACGCGTATTTAATAATACATATATGATATAGTGGCCATCTTGAAATGGTACTGTACGAAATAAAAAGATTTAGAGGAAAAAAATAATTAAGAAAAAAAAAAGAAGAAGAAGAACGAGAAGTGTTTTCTAAGTATAGCTAATAATCACGTGGACGCAAAAATTGGTTCAACTTGAGAAGCTTTTAATCAACTTGTTCAATATATGATACCAACTCAGAGCCCCTAGCATTTTTTTTCTCCTTAGTTATAGAGGTTTTATTTTTATTTTTCCATAAAGTATGGTGTGCGAATTAGCTATTATTGACAATTTTCTTGCGTGTCACTTGTTTTTTCACGTAATCTATAGTATTTTTTAGCTGTATTTTTTTTTAAAATATAAATTATCAAGTGCCTTTTCTGTTGGTAAAGCATTATGAGATATACCAATAATGCATATTAAAACATTACTAAAATGATTTGTTTTTTATGACGTGGCTCCCATTTTGGAGAGGTATAGAGAATATCAAGTTTGAATGAGCTATTCTTAGTCACAAAACATTTAAGCACAAATTTAGGTACATATATAAATAAAAAAAATAATAATAATCACATAAATTAATATTACTTTATTTATATTTTGTATAATTTTTTGTGAGTGTGCCTAAATTATATTTAATTGAACTTGTGTCCATATTAAAATTTCAATTTAAATTTAGAATTTTTTTTTTTCAAAGAATGTACTCACAATTGAACTGGATAGTTAGATTTGAAACCTTAAACTATACAAATATTATAAAGGTTAAATATATTTTCAGTCCTTTTAAATATATCAACTTATAGTCAACTTAAATAATTTATATAGTTCTAAATATGTCGCCATAAAACACCGAGACATTTTAATTTATAATTATTTAAACATGTTTTGTTTCAATAGTTAAAATCACTTTCGTGTATATACAATACAAAGGAGGAAAAATAAATTCTTTTTATAATTTTACGATCACTATGAACTATAAAATTTGTGTGATGATGGCTAATATTCATTTCTCATTGAGACTCTTAACACGCACACATATGTCCTCACAATATTCGGTATCATTTGATAGGAAAGTTCTATGGTACATTCGAATAATTTTAATATATCGGTATATTAGAACATTGAATTAATGATTAAATGAATATTTTTTAAAGTAAATCATTTTTTCTATTATTGAAAATATTATAATAATCAAATATTATTTATCAATATTGTCAAAAATATAAAATTTGATATTTTTTGAATTTTTATTCCCAATAATAGTCAATATTGAATTATTTTTTGAAAAAATATTAAAAAATTAGTTTGATGCTTATAAACAATGAAATTGTGTATTCTCTTGTGATATTATTATATCTAAAATACAATAATGGACTAATAATTATTTAATTCATAAAAATAGTTGTTAATGTATTAATTTATAATATAATGTACCGGTACATTAGAATAGAAGCTCCCTTATTGAAATTGGTTTGTAGATATAGTGTGGGTCACTCGATATAACAACATATTAAAATTTTGAGCTTAGTGTACTCGTTTTTACAAAACTAATTTATTAAAGTGATTATTGCTTTCTCTTATAAACATATTTTCGTGTCATGTATAATTTAATACGAGATATTTTTTTTTAAAAAGAGATTTTTTATGAAGGTAAAATGATTAAAAAAAGAAGATAAAATGATGAAATTGTTGGGGTTGATTGTTAAATCTCACATCGCCTAGTTTCTTAAATAAAGAAGGAGGTTAAAATTTAGTTATTGAAGAAGTCCCACATCGCTTAGAATGGTAAAGCAAGGGGAAAACCAAGGCTATATATAGAACCTAAGTTCTTTGTTTGTAATTGCACCAGTTAGTAGCACTTTAAGCTGATATCTAACTCTTAGTTTAAATATATGCTTTGTGAGAGTGTGGTTGTATTGAGGCATTGGGGTGAGATTGAGAGAAGTCTATGTGTTGTAATAATTTTCACATAGTGATAATTCTCTAGTTGTCGGTTTAGACAACTGTTTGTGGTTTTTTCTCCGGTTTGGAGTTTCCACATTATTTTCTTGAGTTGTGATTGTGTTTATTTTTCTTCTTTAGTGTTGTTATTCCCTAACAGTGGTATCAGAACCTGGTTCGGCTTGGTGGGGGAGCAGGAGTAGATCCTGGTATTGGATCAACTATAGCATGTGGGGAACTCACACTTGGGGGAGAATGTTGGGTTTCAAGTGTTGAGTGATTAAGTCCCATATCAATTGTGTATGGGAAATATGTTGGATTTATAAGAGAGGTGACTCATTAACCTAATGCCTTAAGGTTTTTGGTGGATATGTGGTGTCAAAGTCTCTTGTGGTCCTGGAGCATTGGCCCATGGTATTTCTCCTGAAACTTCCCCAGACTCCCCAACAGTGGTATCAAAGCTTCGGTTCGGTGAGATATCACAATTCTTTGTATGCTCTGTGGTTGCAGCATTGTCTGATCTTCCACATCAGAAAAAAGAAGTGTGATATTGTGAAGGTGCTAAAGAAGGGGCTTTGCTATGTCTTATTCAAGTGCTATGAAGTTTGATGGAAGAATCAACTTTGGCTTGTGGAAAGTACAAGTCAATGATGTGTTGATACAATCAGGTTTACACAGGGCGCTGAAAGGAAACACTTCCAAGATGGAGGCCGATAAGTGGGAGGAACTAGATTTGAGAGCTGCAAGTGCAATTCGCTTGTTTTTAACATAGAATGTTCTTGCGAATGTGCAGAATCTGTCATTAGCCAAGGAATTCTATGAAAGGCTTGAAGGGTTGTATCAGGCAAAAGACATCTCAAATCGGTTGTTGCTAAAGGAGCAATTCCACAATTTGCGCATAGATGAGGGTACGAAAATTTCTGATCATCTTAGTACTTTGAATAATATTATATCTGAGTTAGAATCTATTAAAGTTGAGATTGATGGTGAGGATAAGGCGTTAAGGCTCATTTTGGTCCCTTCCATCTTCTTATGCTCATCTCAAACCTGTTTTGATGTTTGGGAAGGAAAAATTGAATTTTGAAGAAGTTGCAACTAAAATTATTTTTGAAAAAGGAGGATGAAAAGTGATGAAAGCACTTCATCAAGCTCGATGTTGCTAACTAGAAGTGGGACTAATGAGAAGAAGATCCATGCAAAGAATCTGCCGTGTTGGAAGTGTGGAAGGTCTGGGCATTTAAAGAGAAATTGTCCAGGTGGAGCAGTATCTGAAAAAGACTCCGAGACAAGTGCTAGCAATGTCTCCCTTGTTTTGTGAGATGATGGTGATCTTATCTAGAAGATAAAGTATGTCCTTATGGCATTTCCGCTATACCTTGGGAAAGGACAAGTTATTGCTAGCGGATTCAAAACAACACACGGGCATTAGTTGGCATTGATGCAAGGTGTGTGGTGAGGTGTGTCGATGGCTGAAGAACTTCCTGAAAGCCAACATGGGAGTTGCACCATAATCTTGCAGCAGGTTTCGACATGAAATTCTTGGGATGGTTTAGTTCCAAGTGAAGAAAATTATTGGGATGGTTTAGTTCCTAGTGAAGTATACTCTTTATGGTGGAGTATGATTGTCGATATTGATAATGGAAGGGGAAGATGGAACTCTTGCAATCAAGGTGGAGATTGTTGGGGTTGATTGTTAAGTCTCACATCGTCTAGTTTCTTAAATAAAGAAGGAGGTTAAAAATTAGTTATTGGAGAAGTCCCACATTGCTCAGAATAGTGAAGCAAGGGGATAATCAAGGTTATATATAGAACCTAAGTTCTTTGTTTGTAATTGCACCAGTCAGTAGCATTTTAAGCTTATATCTGACTCTTAGTTTAAATATTTGCTTTTTGAGAGTATGGTTGTATTGTGACATTGAGGTGAGAGAAGTCAATGTGTTGTAATAATTTTCACATAGTGTTAACACCAAAATTATAAAATTCATGATATTGCTCAAGCATTGGTGTTATAATTGGAAAAGAAGGAGAAAACTCATTTTGACTAGCCATGTGATTATTCAGACTAAGATTGGTCGAAATTAGCCATATTAAGTGGAATTCGACTAGACTATTTTGTGACGCTCGACAAATTATATGCAACAGATTGATGGATGTCGAAGAATTCGGGTCGGTGCAATATATAGTAGGGTGCTATCGAAGGCTTCATTTTCAACAAGAAGATACCTATGATTTGAAGAAGTCATTAAAAGATAGTCATTCAAAGGGACATGTGTCAATTTTAGATTAAGAAAGTTATTAGATAAGACATGTGTCAAAATCTTAGTGAAGTTATAGGTAGTTATTTACTACTTTTATTTTCGACCGTAGGATCTAGTGTTAGCCTTTCCTACAGGGTCTATATATATGTGTTTGTAACAAGAAATAAGGGTTGGATCCTATTTTCTAGAAACTCTAAATGCCCACGCCGCGTGTGCAAAAGGGTTGAAGAGTGCATAGAGATGGATTTCATCCACAATTTACATTCAAATGTCATTTAATCTTTCAAGTTCATTACTTGTTTTCCCTTAAAAGTTTCTGCACTTTATCCTTCAATTGCAATTTATCTTCAGGTTCTTTAACATTTATTTGCAAATTTACTTTAATGCTTTTTCATTTTAATTTGATCCTTCGACTTCGTCGAAACAATGTCTTTTTAATGCATTTAATGCAAATCAGACAATAATTGTTCAAGTAAAAGATGTTGAACATTCATACTTTTTCTAGAATTTAACACACAAATATGTTCCAGGATTTACTAGTTGATCCTTCTTGTAATAACTCAAACTAGCGTTTGTTTACCAAAAATCAGTGTAAACACATGGTAATAATTCTCTAGTTGTCGGTTTAGACAACTGTTTGTGGTTTTTTCTCCGGTTTGGAGTTTCCACATTATTTTCTTGTGTTGTGATTGTGTTTATTTTTCTTCTTTAGTGTTTTATTCCCTAACAGAAATTTAATGATTTTTTAAATTTTAAAATATATTTAATCAAAAAGGTTGCTATTCGCTTAGGTCTATAGATGTAGTTTTCCTTAGGTTGAGATTTGCTATACAAAAAGGTTTAGCGGCGTAGCTAGTTGCCCGTCTACTTTTTATTCATGTGTAATTATCTTAAATATATATATATATATATATATATATATATATATATATATATGTTTAAGAAAAAAAAATCAAAATATTCCTTTTTTCTACTCAATTTCTCGTTTTAAATTGGCAAAACAAAATGGAAGAAAGTAAGTGCCACTGCCACCTTGAATTAGGCAGAAAAGGAACGTTAGTTGCAGTATAGATACATCATTTCCAACTGGTTGTTTTTTCACCCGCAGTTGGCCACATATAGTCGACTTCATTGGACCATGAAGCGTGAATAAAAAGTTTTACATTTCATGAAATTACTTTGCTGGTATCGTTTAGATGGTGATTGTGATTGGTTTACACTGATATAAAAAAAATTAATAAATACTATTTATAAATCAATCAAAATCATTTATTTCAACAAATATACCGATATACTAGTAGATAATCCGTCCTATCGGACGGGTCGAAACGATAAGCGTTTTTTTTATTAGTTACGAATTTTTAAAGTTACAACTTCATGGAAAACCATTTTACATATAGTTTATAAATTTATACAATTGCAACATTATGAAAAACTTGAAATTTGGTATCAATATTTAATTAAAGTTAACTTGTAATAAAAATATGGTATTAAAATAAAGCAATATAATTTTAATATGAAATGGTCGGATAAAGGGAATAAGTTATTGAAACACAAAGTTGATCTTGATAAGTGAAACTTAAAACACATAAAACACAGAATATATATTTGATGTATCGCAATATATCATTATCCAAAACACAAACATAAATTACATAATATACATCTGAAATCATATCATATAAAATTTTTTTGAACTTCAAATGATATATATAAAAGCACAAATAGTACAAGAAGTACTAAAGGCTAAAAGAGTACAAAACAGGGCACTAAAAAGACCCCAAAAGACAGATCTGCAACAAGGCAAAAATACAAAGACAGTACTGAAATCATATAAATTCAAAACACATTTTCAATTATCCAATCAAATCATAAAGCAACAGTTTGTGAGCATATTTAACTTAAACTAACATTCAAAATCAGAGCATCCTCAATTAGTTGTCAGCTTGCGAACAATATCAATAACCACAAAATCAGGAGGATCGGAAAGTTGAAATTGTAATTTGTCTCCCTGCTGAAGATTGTCCGCTCTAGCAAATTCATACCATCCAGTAGTCATATACATTTCAATTGGTCCATTTTTAACTCTTTGGTAAGAGTTGATTGTGCACTCCGTGTTATCTTCGTTATGTCTGGTCCTAATTTTGATTTTCTTCATGTTCCGGATAACCCCTGCAGCAGTATTCTGTGGGAAATGCTGCAATACAATAAACATATATTAGATATTGGATATGTATCCAAAATGCAGTCTGTATCATAATGCATCATAATATGAATCATATCCCAAACATGTATCAGAAATGCAGTTTATAACATAATATTAAATAGAAAATTTATGATGCTGATCAGGCCCGGCCCAATGACATGTGCTACATGAGCCATGGCATTGGGCCTCAAAAAAATTGAGGCCTCAAACCAAATTATATATAGTAGTAATATTAGTAATTAAGGGGTATAAAATTTAAAATATTTCTTCAAATTGTGAAGCCCAATCTCTCAGGCCCAGTTTGCCAAAACAAAAAACAATTAAAAAAAGAAGAAGAAGAAACTTGTAACGGGCTGGATCACTTGGCTCAGTTTTTCAAAAGAAAAAAATATATATTAAAAGGAAAAGAAGGGAAAAATTAAAAGAAAAAAGAAGTCCACCATTACTATCTTTCAAACAGTCTCCATCACTGGCGTCGCCTTAATCAATCTCTATTAAAATTGAGACAAAGGTAAAAATCTCAATTTTATAATTTGGGGTTCTTAGAATTTTAAATTAAAACTTTTATTTTTATGATAATTACAAGATGATTATTTTTTGTTATTATTTGCAATTTTAATCGATGATGATTTTTAAAAAAATTGTTTTTTTTTAATTTATTAAAGGGCCACTTTTAATATTTGCACATAGCCTCCAAAAACTCGGAGACGGCCCTGATGCTGATAATTTGTTTGTATCATAATTTAGATAACTTACACAAACTTGCATTTTGGTATATTTGATAATCTTCTCCCATCCAAAAACATCATCATTTTTATATGGGTGTAGCCAGTAGGGAGGAGTATCAGAGACAAACATGTCAACATCTTCAACATCAGTGGGAAGATCTCTAAATTTAAAAAATATTTCATCTTCATTATTGAACACTGAGTATAATGTACCCAAAAATATAATTTACATAAATATAATTTTTTTTCTAAGTGAATATTTTGATACTCAATTTACATTATTGAACACTGAGTATAATGTACCCAAATAAATACTACATTGTTGAATGCGCTGCTTCATAAATAGAATTTAATATTGTTATAATTTCATATTAATTTATATTTAAAATTTCCATGTTTTAAATGAATTTAGTCATGTTGATAAAAAAATGAATTTAGTCTATGGAGTATTGGTGGTTAATAATGTAAGTTGCGTATATAAGAATTTATTTAACAATAAGTTAGAAAGCTAATTTAACAATAGATTAGATTTAACAATAAGTTAGATAGCTAATTTTAATTTTAGACTTTAAAAATACAAACGGGATATTTTCATCCTCCGAAAATTTTCTTTTCATTTTTTTTTCTTTTTCTCTAATGACCTACTTAAGTTTATGTCAAAGTTTATGACATTTTATAGTATATATATAGAAAGGGCATTTATTGTCCCGTGAACTTAGCTCAGTTAGTAGGACAATGCATTATATATGCAGGGGGCCGACGTTCGAACTTCGGTCATCCCACTATTCACCTTAAGGGTGGAATTTCAAACTACTAGGCTACTTGACCAAAAAAAAAAAAAGGCCATTTATTAAATATATGTTGAACTAATTAAAAATTACAAACAAATAAACAAAATAGAAAGAAAAAGAAAAAAAAGGTCTCTTCAAAAACGTATAATTTTAATAAACACAATCCATATTTTCCTATTTAAAAAAACACAATCCATATATATAATACAATTTATGTCTTCCAAGCATATAATAATTTGCTTTGTATTGTATATTTTTGCTTATAAAAACAAAGATGAGATTGGTCTAGTGGTGTAAATTTGAAATTTTAAAAGGAGAGTCTTTACTTAATTTCAGTTAATAATTTAATCTTTTATAAAAATTTTGTCTTTTTTATTTTTATTTTTATGTTTGAATATGAATTTTAACATTCAAATTTATAATTATTTTTATTCTAATCATTAATATATTTTATATCTTAAAAAATCATAAATTTAAAGCTTGAAAAATCATATACAAATATAAATGAATGATGATAAAAAAAGAACAAAATTGACGTAAAAAAATATAATAGATCACCATGTTATTAGTAATATGAAATTAGGTTAAAAGACAAAAAAATATAATTCAATCAATCTTATATTAAAATTCGTTAATTAAGTGGAATTCATCTTCAAATTAGTAACTTTTTGTGGCGGATACCTAATTTTAAAGAAAAAAAAAAAATAGTACCAGCACAAAAAAGATAAACGATACATACAGAAATGAGAAATCATTGTGTAAAGCATCAAAACTTCTAGAAAACATTACTAATAAGAAGCCTAATTGCTCTGTGCAAAAAGCAAAGTTACGTACATTCCCATTTTCTCGGTGCTACATAGCGACTGCATTATTAGTTAATACTCCCCTCTTAAGTATTTATCCTACCAAGGGCATTTTCTTATAGGTTTTTTTTTTCTTTTCACCATCAATTTAATCTTGTTCGGAGAACAATTCTGGCATCAAATGGTTCTATAATTTGCATTTGTGCGAATATTATTTTTATTTTTTTAGTAGTAATGTGCAAATATTATTTTATCCACAACGGTAAAATTATGATATTTAGTATTCGATCCAAGCAACTAAATATGAAAAAAGAGCAATGTAAAAAACATACTCAAATAAGCTTAAAAAACCCACTCAATTAGCTATTTAATTCTATACTAAAGATGACCGACACACCACTCATAGAACAAGTAAAACACGTTTGATTTATGAACAAACAACCATTCTAAAATGATAAGTTTGATCATATCCAAGGCCTCGTCCAAACCTAAATATTTATTAGAAAAAAATCAAATCATTCATAATTTGCCAAATCATCCAAATAACTGCATGTTAAACCATCAAAATTCGTTTAAAAGCCTCCTTACCCCTTTTTCATTGAAGCTAAAAAACTTTCAAGAATAAACAAATTGTTATTTTTCAATAAATAACTTACTATCTTTAGTTATTTTAACATGTACAATATTACAAATATTACATAAACCCTTTTAATAAACTCCTCCTTTTCTTATATGAGAGATTGAGAGGGGACACATAGAGGTTGCCCCCGTTCCCTTCATGCATACATACTAATAATAGTAGTATTAATTAGTCTACTTGTTTTTTTATATATAAAAATAATATAATTTTGATTCCTCTATTTTAAAAATTGGTTTTTTTACCTAATTTATTTTATTGCAAAATCAAATACTACTTGGCAACATAAGCATATCTTTTATGCATGTGTCTCGTGAGCTATGATATATGCCTCATAATAATGAGGGCTTCCAAAAATTTATATGGTAGTAGTATTAGTAAATGAAGAGTATAAAACAATGGATTATATGCTTCCAAATAATGGATTGTCGAGTTCAAATATTTGAAATTATCTTTATTTTTGTAGTTAATTGTTATACTATAATTTTATCGAATGAAGAGGCGTGTGATTTGTCTTATTTATTAAACTTTTAATATATTAGTAAAATAAATGATTATTTTTTAGTTATTGATATTATTTATAATTTAAATTGATGGCAATTCTTTTTAATTTTTTTTTGTATTTTTTCTTTTATTAAAACTTTTTTTTAATAATTTTACAAGGCTTTCAAAAAATCGGAAACACCCCGAACAAGTGAACAAGTCAATGATGACAAAATCAATTACTAATATCATATGTCTTCTAAACTACGAAGCCCCGATACTTAAAAAATGGCGACGTATCGTGTCCGATACGTACTCGATACCGATACTCTTTCGATACGTCCTGATACTAGTATCGGAAAAGTATCGGTTAAATCTTTATTTTTAAATAAAAAATTATATCCGATACTCTTTCGTTACGTCCCGATACTCGTATCGGAAAAATATCGGTTAACTCTTTATTTTTAAATAAAATAATAATACCTTATATGTGTCCGATACGGAGATTATTTTTTGAATAGTACTTGTGATATATTTTTTGGTTAGTATTAATGATGTCCTCTTTGTATAATACTTAACTTATTAAGATGTATAGCTTAAGATGTATCGGTTATCATTATTTTTTGGGGATAATATTAACTTAAGATGTTCTCATGTATCAGACCTTGGGAGTTTTTAATATTGATTGACTTTGACTTATTATGATGCTACTGTTTCAGACCTGTTTGTTTGTATCTTTATCATTTCTTGTGTTTTTCCTTTGTCTATATAATTTTTTACTTAAAAAAAAAAACTATGGTGTTCTACTATATAACAGGTTGTTAAACATTTGAGTTTATCTCAAAATTCTGGTATAAGAATAGATTGTTTTTTCTTTTAATTATTAATATTATTGATTTTAAATATGTTAATGTATTGTATATTTATATATTTAATTTTAAATTTAATTTTTAAATAACTTATCGCGGCAGAATTTTAAAAATATTCCCGTAGCGGGACTTTATAGCTTGTAAATCTAGTTTTCTTTAAAATATTAGATTGTGATGCTTTACAAATTACATCCGAAATTGATTTAACGTTTACTTTATGCTATGATGTGGACCATTCCTCCTAGCACCAACACTCGCACTTATGTACATTGGCCGTGTGTAGAATTGTCTAGCAAATTTGAGGAGGGGGTTCTCATTCTCTCTCTGTTTCCAATTTGTCTCTTAACCAACCATAGTGTAGCACTGTTTCTCTCAAACAATATGATTATTAGAGAAATTAGTGCATCAAATAAAATAACATATTATTGTATCAATTTTTATTTTTAAATATTTTCATTCGTTAATTTATGTTTTATTTTCATTAACCCTTTAGTTCTCAATCTATTCTATAAAATAAACTCATTTAAATCATTTTTTTTATTCATTGATTTTATAAAATAAAGACTCTATAATTTGAAGTTCGTTCAGAAAAAAATTATTATCTTCATGAAAGTTGGACTCGGAATCTCCTAAATAAATTCATCATAAAACACAAACTCACTAATTAATCACTTAAATTCAATTACATAATTTACTCATGTATATAATGTTCTGGACTGGTCCTAGCAAGACCAGCTCTCCTCTTGCCAGTACTGTCGGGGATGGTTTAGCAAGGGCAGGTTCCTTGACAGATGATATGCTCCACGGGGAACGTCCTCCTCGACTGCCTCACCACCAGGCACATTTCCCACGTGCTCCCCATCTAGCGGGACACATGTCCTCTTGAGCTTATCCATTATCCTTGCATCGTGGAACGACTCAACCAGGCTGGGGACCTGTAACGATTTATCATGCATCCACGCAGACACCTGGCAGTTATCCGGGTTTGGGCTGCTCTACACGGCCCAATAGGGTAACCGTTGGCCACGCGCTGAGGGTCTATAAATACTTCTCTTCACTGAGGAGTCAGGTATTCTATTCTCTAACTTTACCTCTTCTTTTTGTACTTGTACTGACTTGAGCGTCGGAGCATCTGCAGGTACAACCCCCCTCCGTTGATTTCCACCGTCCACGACGTGCAGCTGGCCATCGATTCAACCTTCTGATCAAGGTAAAGATCAGTGGCGCCGTCTGTGGGAACGATAAAATTCGTTCTCGAACCCTTTAGCCCCTTAGCCTCAACTGGGGGGCTTCTGTTCTGGATACACCAAAATAGTCTCGCATCGCTTTGTACTCGAGGCAAAAGATATTTTATATACAACATCCACACCTTTCAAATCAACCAATGCGTCTTTTCTACAAGGAACAAAATCGTGATGGGTGTTAGCCTGTATTTTCGACAGGCATTAATGAATTAGAATGAAATGATGAAATCTCATTTAATGTATATTATTGCCTTTTAATATTCTCTTGGAAACTGATTCTGGCAATAAATCAAGAGAAAATCAAGGCATTTGACATCAAAGACTTTTAATATGCAAAGTTGCTTGTCAAGGCCTAGAGTTCTGTCGAATTCGACAGAACGTTTGTTGTCTGAATAAGCCTGTCGAGTTCGACAAGGGATTATTTGTAAAGATAACATATTTTCGACAGTTACTGGTAATGGTCGAAAACTATATACATACGTGTCAGATCCTAAAGACCTGTCGAATTCGACAGGATGTTTGTTGTTTGAATAAGCTTGTCGAGTTCGACAGAGGAATTGCTTATTTAAATATGTCTTTTCGACATTGCTATGTGATTGTCGAAATCTGTGTATATATATGTACGTGTGTATGTTTGTTTGTTTAACGTACTGTGCAGAACGAAAGAAGCGTACTCTGGACTTAGCAAAATATTCAAAAGTGAGTAACGTTTGAAGGGTTCGCCAGGTGTCAAAGAGAATTCAAATTGTCAAGGACACGTGGAGCATAGTTAGACGTATTGTAGGTTTATAGCAGTTATGTTAGTTTGTCTATAAATACAAGTTTCTGATAGAAGAAACGGGTCCACAATTCAATACACATGCAAATTCCTAAAATATTCAGAGTACCCATGTCAACGAGCGAAATGAATGACAGGAACATGTACGAATCTGTGTACCATCATTTGTAAACATTTTACATTTGTTAAATGCAATTTACATTCTGCAAGTCTTGATTGCTTGTTTGTCATTTAAGTTTTATGCAATTTAAAGCTTTCTGCAACTTTATCATTCTGCAATTTATTTTCATTGCATTGCCTTTACATTTCAAAGTTTTTCTTTAAACTTTATTTGCAATTCATTTACAAGTTTTCTGCAAATTTAACTTTGAAGCATTTTACTTTAAACAAACCATTTGACTGCGTCAAATGCTTTTACTTTTATTCAAATTGTCCGATTTAACCCAAAGATATGAATATGTTTTCATCATCTTCCACACAATCCATATGTCCCGAGATTTACTAGTTGATCTCTCTTGTAATAATTAAACTAGCGGTTGTTTACTAAAAATCGGAGTAAACAAATTGGCACGCCCAGTGGGACTCTGGATTGTGTAATTTTTACTTAGTGAATTTTTGAAAATTTTTCATACAAAATTTGTTGTTTGGTGTTTGTACTTTGATTGTGTGTATATTTGTATATGCATTTGAGGAGTGGTAAGTCCCTTCCAGTTTTTTCAAATATACCAAAGCGTCCTCGTTCCAGAATGGTGAGACCACCAAACAATCCTAACCCCAACAATAATAATAATAATAACAATAATGGGACAGAAACCAATCCTGTTCCAAATTCGACAGGGCAACCAAATCAACCAGTATCTGGCAATCCTGGCGCCAATCCTACTGGTGGGTCAACAAATCCTGCCCTGAATTTTACAACTTCTGAAAGTATCCCAAGCAATAATCCTAATGGTGGGGGTACAAACCCTATGATAAATTCTGGAACCGTTGGTGCAAGCGCCAGTGGATCAACAATGTCTGCCACTACTTCAAGTATGGCAGGAGGGTTTGTTCCTCCAAATACGAATGGTGCAATGATGACACAAATGAATGTATCATCCATGCCAACGAATGTATCACACATGTATGGGTACACAGACGGTAGTCAAGTTGGTGGAACACCGTCAAGACCCCCATGGTTGCCCAGAAACCCACAATTTGGAATGCCAACAACGACGATGGCAAGCCTGTATAATTGGCCTTCGATAGAAAATTCTCCCTCGTCTTCTGCGATGGGAAATAGAGGAAATTCTCTGAACTTGACTAATAATTCTATGAATGTACTTAGGCAACAAATGGACGAAAGTAACCATGACATGGTGAACGCGTTGACCCAACAGATTGGCACAATCTTCAATCCTGTGTTACAAACAGCCAATGACAATTATTTATTGTTAGCCAATCAAATGGGAAGGATGGCAGACTTTTTTGGTGCCCCTGATGCTCCAAATAATCAAAGAATTCCCCGTGTAAACCCGGAGACTCAAACAGAAGTCCAAGCCCAACCCGTGCGCATTGAGAGAGAACAACAAGAACCAGAAGTAGTTTTGGTTAATAGAAACCAAGATGCTGATAATGTTCTTAGGCAAGTTCGACAAGAAAATGTGGCAGGGCAAAATAACTTGGCCAATTTAGTAGAAAATATTTTGGCCCAAAATGGTTTGAATACAGGGTTGCATAGACCAAATTTTGTGTCACCCTTGTCTGAAAATGTATTACAGGCAGAATTGCCAAGGGGATGGAAGATTCCCAAATTCACAAAATTTGCTGGTGATACTAATGAATCTACTGTCGAACATATTGCCAGATATTTGGCAGAGGCAGGGAATTTGGCAAATAATGAAGATTTAAAAATGAAATTTTTTCCCAATTCCCTCACTAAAAATGCCTTTACGTGGTTTACCACACTTCCCCCTCATTCAATTCATACCTGGACTCAATTAGAAAGGCTATTTCATGAACAATTCTACATGGGACAATCTAGGATTAGTCTCAAAGAATTAGCCAGTATGAAGCGCAAAACCTCAGAAGCCATTGATGACTATCTAAACAGGTTTCGCCTCCTTAAGGCAAGGTGCTTTACCCAAGTGCCTGAACATGAATTGGTTGAGATGGCTGCTGGTGGCCTCGACTATTCCATTAGGAAAAAGTTAGATACTCAACATTTGAGAGACATGGCCCAATTAGCAGATCGTGTTCGACAGGTTGAACGCCTCAGGGCTGAAAAAGTCAGAAATTCTAAGTTTCACAAAAAAGAAAAAGTGGCATACATAGAAACTTATGAAAGTGAAAATGAGTTCGACGATGGTCAGGATTACATAGAAAATAATGAGGTTAACGTGGCTGAGTTAAAACCAGGCCCTCCTTATACTTGTAAAATGTTGAAACCATCAAATGGGAATAATCCTGTCGAACCAAAAAATGATAGATTTGTTTCTAAGACATACACTTTCGACATTACTAAATGTGATGAAATTTTTGACTTATTGGTCGCTGATGGCCAAATAATTGTGCCAAAGGGTTTAAAATTACCACCTTTGGACCAACGGAAGAAAAGAGGGTTTTGTAAATACCATAATTTCTTGGGTCATAGAACCTCACAATGTGTTCTTTTCAGGGATCTGGTCCAGAAAGCCCTACAGGAGGGAAGACTCAAATTTGGCGAAAAGCCAAAATCCAAACAACAGGTGGATGAAGATCCATTGCAGATTGCTGATGCTGCATACACGGAGCCATTCGAGTGCCTGATGTTGGAAGCATTGAACCTCACTGAAGGGGGGCAATTAATTTCCATTCCTGAGGAGGAGTACGAAAACAAAGTGGAAGAGGTGTATCCACAAGCAGGGGAGACTTTATTGGATTTCCTTCAACGCTGCAAAGAAAATGATGGCGAAGCTACATTATGTCCTCATTGTAGTGCCATGTTCGACAAGAAGGCTGCTGCAGGCCTCAACAAGTTTCTGCCTCATAGTCAAAACAGAAACAATTGGCCAAATCAAAAGCCAACTTATTCCAATATTCTGAATAGCCAGCAGGCACCTGTACACCAGAGGTTGGGACCACAAAAATCATTTGTCCCCTCAAACAGGACACCTGTCAACCAATGGGTTCATGGAAGAAGCATGAACTATGGTCAAAGGAATATGGAGAGAGGGAACTCCAGTAACAGCAATCCCAAAAAGGATCCTGAGTCAAGGAAATATGATTACAGGAATAATTACAAAGGGAAAAATCCCATGACAAGGTCCCAATGGCGTAGATATCAACGCCAGAAAAAAGTGGCTGCTCAACAATCCCCATTAACTACTGATGGTAATGGAAGAAGGCCTTTGGAATTGGCAAAGAAGCCAATGAAAGAAAGGTTAGGCGAATCGAAAATAGAGTCTTCAGTTGCTGATAATGTCGAAGATGACCACATGGAAGCAGATGACTTTTTGGATTCTGAGCCTGATCTCGACATAATCGTCAATGTTGTGTCAATCTTACCAAGGGAATTCGACGTTTGCTCTGAAGTGACAGATGACGAAGAGGAATCTGGAATGCAAATGGCCCTTCATAGGCCAGTATGTTACTATGTGACGAGCAATGGTGCTCTAGAAGATCAATTGGCTACATTTGAAAGGCCAGATGAAGGCATGAAGAGTCACTTGAAGCCTCTCTTCATACAGGCTAAAGTGAACAATGTGGGGATCAACAAAGTGCTAATTGATGGTGGTGCTGCTGTTAATCTCATGCCAGAATTTTTGCTCAGAAAGATTGGCAAATCTTTGGTGGATCTTCATCCTCACAACATAGTTCTTTCAAACTATGAGGGTGAAACTGGTTTCTCTTTGGGAGCAATCCAGTTAGAAGTGGTTGTTGGAAGCACTGTAAGGCCAACCTTGTTCTTGGTTGTGGCCTCTAAGGCCAATTACAATCTACTTCTAGGTCGAGAGTGGATTCATGGAGTAGGGGCAGTTCCTTCTACCCTGCACCAACGCCTCATTATCTGGCGAGAGGATGGAATAGTGGAAAATATTGAAGCAGATCAAAGCTACTTCAAAACTGAAGTCCATCATTTGACAAAGCACTCCTTCGACAAGAAATTGGCAACAATTTCACCATGCACTGAGAAAGACTTTGCATATCGTCTAGCAAGAAATGGTCACCATGCAATCAAACTGGATCCCACACATGGTTTCTTGTGGGAGAGAGAGGATGGAAACAGCGAGGATGGCGAGTATGAAAGCCACAAATGCCCAACTGGTTGGGATGTCAAAGAAAACTACTATGTCTGAGTCCCAAACTTGGGCAAGGATTACGGCCTACATGGCTGAAAACAGAATCAAGATGGCTTTGGAAGCCAATTCATTTTCAGAAAATATGGCTGATATAGCCAATGGTGAAAAGATTGGCAAACAAGAGCCAGAATTGCAAAAACTGGACTGCATCTATGACGACGAACCCTTAGGATTTGAAAAAGATCCAATTAGTCAAAGTCATAAGATGCAAGCACAGGATCCTTTGCAAGAAATTGACCTTGGAGATGGTCTGATGAAAAGACCAACATATATTAGTGCAAACATTCCTCCAGATCTGAAGGCGAAAGTGGTGCAACTTCTAGTGGAATACAAAGATTGTTTTGCTTGGGATTACAATGAAATGCCAGGTTTGAGCAGAAAATTGGTGGAACATGAACTTCCAGTTCGACCAGACAAAAAACCAGTAAAACAATTGCCTAGAAGGTTTGCACCAGAAATTATGTCAAAGATCAAGGAAGAAATTGAGAGGCTGCTGAGGAGCAAATTCATCAGAACAGCAAGGTATGTCGAATGGTTAGCAAATATAGTGCCTGTGATTAAGAAAAATGGTTCTCTTAGAGTATGTATAGACTTTAGAGATTTGAATAATGCTACACCAAAAGACGAATATCCTATGCCTGTAGCGGAAATGCTAATTGATTCTGCAGCAGGATTTGAATATTTAAGTATGCTAGATGGTTATTCTGGCTACAACCAAATTTTCATTGCTGAAAATGATGTACCCAAAACTGCTTTTAGATGCCCAGGGGCATTAGGCACGTATGAATGGGTAGTGATGCCCTTCGGTTTGAAAAATGCTGGGGCCACTTATCAAAGAGCAATGAATCTAATTTTCCATGAGTACATAGACACTTTTATGCAAGTGTATATTGACGACATAGTTGTCAAATCCTCGTCAAAGGTTGATCATTTAGATCATTTGAAAAAGTCTTTTGAAAAGATGAGGAAATATGGATTAAAAATGAATCCATTAAAGTGTGCTTTTTGTGTTAATGCAGGAGATTTCCTTGGGTTTGTTGTGCACAAAAAGGGCATTGAAATAAATCAAAACAAAACGAAGGCTATCATGGAGACAAAATCTCCAACTACTAAAAAGCAACTTCAGTCCCTACTTGGGAAGATCAATTTCTTGAGGAGATTCATCTCAAATTTAAGTGGTAAAGCTCAGCCTTTCTCGCCACTACTTCGTCTCAAGAAAGAAGATATTTTCACTTGGGGGCAAGATCAACAACGAGCTTTTGACGAAATCAAGAGTTATTTGTCGAAGCCACCAATGTTGATGCCTCCAATAAGGAACAAGTTCATGAAGTTGTATATATCAGCATCAGATTCGACACTGGGTAGTATGCTTGCCCAGGAAGATGAAAATGGTGAAGAAAAAGCCATCTATTACTTAAGTAGGGTATTAAATGATGCTGAAACTAGATATAGTAGTATTGAAAAACTATGCTTATGTTTGTATTTCTCTTGTATAAAACTCAAGCATTATATAAAGCCTGTTGATGTTTTTGTTTATTCTCACTGTGATATCATTAAGCATATGTTGTCTAAACCAATTTTGCATAGTCGAATTGGAAAATGGGCCTTAGCCTTAACAGAGTATTCATTAACATATAAACCTCTAAAGGCAGTCAAAGGCCAAATTGTAGCTGATTTTATAGCAGATCATTCTGTAATAGAAACTCCACAAAATTATGTAGAATCACGACCCTGGAAATTGTATTTTGATGGTTCTAAACATAAACATGGAGTTGGAATTGGGATTCTAATTATTTCCCCTTCCAAAATACCCACTAAGTTCAAATATAAAATTAATGGATTCTGCTCAAATAATGAAGCAGAGTATGAAGCTTTAATAGCAGGCTTAGAAATTTTATTGGACTTGGGGGCAAAAAATATCCTGATCAGAGGTGATTCAGAACTGGTTTTGAAACAAGTGACAAAAGAATACAAGTGTATAAAAGAACACTTGATGAAATATTTTGTCATAGCAATTTCTTTGTTAAAACGTTTCGACCAAGTCACCATTGAACATGTGCCTCGTATAGAAAATCAAGAAGCCAATGATTTGGCTCAAATAGCTTCTGGTTATAAAATTTCTAGTGAGAAACTAGAAGAGTTGATTGAGATTAAAGATAAACTCATTGTTGATCAACCTCCTTCTATGGAATTGTCAATGCCAAAACTTGTGGGGGCAGATGTACCACAAGACAATGGTCAAGATACCACATGCAGAATTGGAAAAGGTGAATATCTTCAAAACTGCCATTTCTCCCTTTCGTATTCGACATGCAGTCGAAACTGGCATTTTTGAGGGGGCAATTTGTTAGCCTGTATTTTCGACAGGCATTAATGAATTAGAATGAAATGATGAAATCTCATTTAATGTATATTATTGCCTTTTAATATTCTCTTGGAAACTGATTCTGGCAATAAATCAAGAGAAAATCAAGGCATTTGACATCAAAGACTTTTAATATGCAAAGTTGCTTGTCAAGGCCTAGAGTTCTGTCGAATTCGACAGAACGTTTGTTGTCTGAATAAGCCTGTCGAGTTCGACAAGGGATTATTTGTAAAGATAACATATTTTCGACAGTTACTGGTAATGGTCGAAAACTATATACATACGTGTCAGATCCTAAAGACCTGTCGAATTCGACAGGATGTTTGTTGTTTGAATAAGCTTGTCGAGTTCGACAGAGGAATTGCTTATTTAAATATGTCTTTTCGACATTGCTATGTGATTGTCGAAATCTGTGTATATATATGTACGTGTGTATGTTTGTTTGTTTAACGTACTGTGCAGAACGAAAGAAGCGTACTCTGGACTTAGCAAAATATTCAAAAGTGAGTAACGTTTGAAGGGTTCGCCAGGTGTCAAAGAGAATTCAAATTGTCAAGGACACGTGGAGCATAGTTAGACGTATTGTAGGTTTATAGCAGTTATGTTAGTTTGTCTATAAATACAAGTTTCTGATAGAAGAAACGGGTCCACAATTCAATACACATGCAAATTCCTAAAATATTCAGAGTACCCATGTCAACGAGCGAAATGAATGACAGGAACATGTACGAATCTGTGTACCATCATTTGTAAACATTTTACATTTGTTAAATGCAATTTACATTCTGCAAGTCTTGATTGCTTGTTTGTCATTTAAGTTTTATGCAATTTAAAGCTTTCTGCAACTTTATCATTCTGCAATTTATTTTCATTGCATTGCCTTTACATTTCAAAGTTTTTCTTTAAACTTTATTTGCAATTCATTTACAAGTTTTCTGCAAATTTAACTTTGAAGCATTTTACTTTAAACAAACCATTTGACTGCGTCAAATGCTTTTACTTTTATTCAAATTGTCCGATTTAACCCAAAGATATGAATATGTTTTCATCATCTTCCACACAATCCATATGTCCCGAGATTTACTAGTTGATCTCTCTTGTAATAATTAAACTAGCGGTTGTTTACTAAAAATCGGAGTAAACAATGGGTCAACCCCAAAGCGGACAATCTATCAGAGATGTGGACTTAAGGTCGGATCTGAACACATAATCTTCCTAAAGCCATGATAAATTTCATGCCTATATTATGACAATAAAATATCATTTACGTTTTTTTTTTGTTAAAAAATATCATTTACGTTATAAAGGTATAAAATGGGATTTGCTATCAATATCATTGCTAGAAGGGGACAAAAATTTGGATAACTTCTACTCACGTTGTTATGGAAATACAAATATCGCCTCTAGAACACAATCAACATATCAATGTTGCATTGCATTATTAGTTAGGAACTGACTGAATAATAATAAATTAACATAGCTAGCCTTTTGATTCATATTTCCATTTATTGTTTGTCTTATCTTTAGCACCTTGAAAGATTTACACGTGTATGGTGTATCTTACTTTAATGAAATTAAGCCTAGATATGGCTCCATTCATTGTGAAATTAATATTGTAACACCTTATACAAATTAAAATCATATCTATTCAAATTTGAGTGTGTTTTTTTGTCAACTGTGGCATTATGATACTTACTGTTATTTATAATTGTTATTTATTAATGGTTAGGAATATATTGAGACATATTCGTGTGATATTATAAACATAAGATGAGGGCTAGTTGGAATGCAAAAAGAAGACACAAAAACTTTAGAATTTGTCACTAGTAAACTGGAATTTAGCAAGCTTTATATATTCACATAGTTTTAGAATGTGATCCACTCCTCCACATTAGCTTAATTAATAAAATAAATTTTTAAAATGGTTATCCTATAATGTACGGTCTATCGTACATTGTACATTACTTTGTTTTATGTTGTGCTGTTGTTTTTGACTTGTTAATATGGTTTTATAGGCACATAGACAATTAGGTAGAGATATATGTAAAAAGGTTAGTAGAATCAACAATTTCCAGCTGGATTGTGTTTGAGTTTGATCAAGATGACCTTGTGTAGTTGTGTGTGCTTAAAAAGGAATATGATATGCATGTTGGTGACTTTATTTTAGCAAGAAGTAGAAATTCCAAGTTGGATGTGTGTCATAGCTTAGTAGTAAATGAGTAGGATACAATGATTACTAATTTACTAATTATACGGACGGGCCAATACTGACCACTGGGAATGGGTTATTTCATATCTATAGTCTTTACCAACCCATTCTCCACACACCACTCTACTTTGCAAAAAAGTCTAACCTAGACACAAATTTAATACTTCATTGTTAAACACATTTGCATAAAAAATAAAAAATTTAAAGAGAAAGAATTAAAATAATTCATGTATGTGTCTAAATAAAATTAATTTATGGTTGTGTCCATAGAAGAATACATCCTACTTTACATTTCACAAGGGATTTAAATTACTATTGTTCCTGTAGTGATGATTTACGGGAAATTTAATATCCGGGAAATCCAAACAAAGCCTAAACAGAAAATAATTACTACATGTCCTTAATATAAAAGAAAAAGTTTATTTTTTAGATTTATGAGTTTTTAATGTATTTAGTCTATAATATAGACCGAATATATTATATATTCAATGAATCTAAAAAGCAAATTTTTTTTTATATTAAGAATCGGATGGAGTTTTTTTTTTTGACAAAAAGTCCTTACAAATCTACATATATGGCGGTTAAGAATCTTCGCATTCAAGTTGATTATAAACATTTTTTAGGGTTTCTGCAACCACAAATGTTTGTTTTTTTAATATGATGGGCACTTTGTGAGAGTCTAAATTCCAATAAAAATTTGGGTGATGCCTACTCTCCACTTTTATAACTTGGGGATATTTACTCATCAACTAATGAGAATATGTCACAAAAGTAGAGTTGTATGTGATTCCCACAATTAAATTGTAACAAACTCGTGGGGACCACATACAAACCTATTTATGTGGCTTGTTCTTATTGGTTGATGGGTAAATACATCAAAGTTTTAAAAGGGTAGATTAGAAAAAACCATAAAATTTTTATAGTCTGACAATCAATAACAATAAACCATATAAGTATACTTACATGTGATACATACCCACCATTAACTTGTATGTGGTACTACCGTCAAAAAAAAAAAAAAACTTGTATGTGGTACCTACAACTAATTTGTAATCAACTACTAAATGGGTTGATTGATAAATATTCTCAAATTATCAAGAGATAAATTAGATAAAACCTTAGTATATTTTTTTAAGAGGTATCCTTTATCATAGTTAAAATGACCACAAAATAAATTCTATTTTAAATGAACTAAATTTAATAGTGGTTTAAATTGCCACAGATTACCAGATTTTACAAAAGGACATACAATTAAAAAAACAAAATATATATTTAAAATAGAAAACAAATAGTTTTAAAATTAAAAATAAATAAAATAAAAATAGTATAGAGAAGAGGAGAAAATAATTAATAATATTATGAGTAAGTATCTTTTCTATTTTTCTTTATTATTATAGTTTTAAAGAGTGTATATTAAATAATTGGACTTGTTATATTATTGTATTTATATTTTTTAAATTTGGTATTGGCAAAAATAGAAAACAGAAAATATATTGAGAATTTTGACTCGTAATATAATAGATTAGAACGTGAGAGAGAAATTTGTGTGTGAGCCAAAACTCTCACAAATTTACTTCATAACCTCATCAAACCCAACAACAAATTTTATGGCATAAAACAGTCCTCACACAGTTTGACTTTTTTAGCGGATAATAACAGCACGTTTAAATTTTACAAGTTGTGACTTTTTTTTCCTGCCATTTATTTGAAATTGGCCACAAATAAGTGTTACTATATTTGTAGTGTGAATTCAAAAATGACAAATCAAAGATAACAATTCTTTGCAAAATCGATGGTGAATTCAGAACAAGTCATTCATCAATATGGTAGCATCTGAAAACCATTCAATTTGATAGTTAATTTTTAATGGCTTAATTAGATCTTTTATCCTTATGTTTATTTTATGTTTTAATTTTGTTTTTTAAGTTTAAAAAGTTTTAAGTTTGTTCTTTTAGTCAAATTTTGGTTTAAACCATTTATGTAACTAAAAAATTTGTACGTAGACAACTTAGGAGGGTGTCACGTGAAAGTTTTAGACGAAATTAACTCAAAATTTAATAGAAAGTTAGAAAAAAAATTAACTCAAAATTTTATAAAAAGGATGAACTTATGTGGGACAAAATTGAAACTTTTAATTACAACATAGATGACAAACTTAAAACCTAAAATAAAGATAATGGATCAAATATGCTATAAAATCATTTTTAATTTATGCAGCATATTTAATATTTTATTTTAGTAAGGAGAAATCTAAGATATGTAATTTTTTTTATTTTAACCGCTAATCATTTTAGAGTAATAAAATTATAGTCTATTAGCCGCCAAACGTGCCCGTTTGTGTGATCGATATTCTTTTTTTATATTTTGTGATCAATATTCTCTATTGTGCAAATATAAATAACTACTTAATCTCTTTTTTTATTGGACTTAGTTAATTGATAACTATGTAACCTCTTTTTTTTTTGTGGCTAGTTATTAAGAAGAAAAAAAAATTATTTTTTTTACTATAAAAAAACTGAAAACCTACTTTTATGTGGAAGTTGTGCTTATTTCTTAAGAAGAAAAAAAAATTATTTACTAAAAAAAAAACTGAATATCTATTTTTATGTGGAAGTTATTTTTTAAGGGTAAAATAGGAATAATGAAAAAGTCATCCCAGAAATTTGTATCCCCTTTATATATTAGTATAGAAAAAAACTGAATATCTATTTTTATGTGGAAATTATTTTTTAAGGGTAAAATAGGAATAATGAAAAAGTCATCCCAAATATTTGTATCCCCTTTATATATTAGTATAGATTGCAGGTTTGATCCTCCTATTTTTATGATTTTGTTGATCTCTCTATTTCAAAATTTGACAGAATTAGTCCCTCTATCGGTATTTTGTTTGAAAATTGGTTATGTATTAGTATGTTTTTATACAGCGTGACATATGATTCGATGAAAAAATATCAACATCGATAAAATTATAAGAAGATTAATTTATAAATTTCGGAGTAAATTACACTCTCACTCTCTCTTAAGTTACATTTCCCTCCTCTCTTATGTGTTAAAATATACACTTCCCTCCTCTCCTATACAAAATATATTGAGTAAAAAGTCAATTTAGTTCTTAAACTATCACTCTCTCACCAACTTAGTCCCTAAACTATTAAAAACAACTAAAAGGTCCCTAAACTATATTCACATCCATCAATTTAATCCCTAATTAACTTTATGTCATCCATTGAGGTTAAACAATAAGAATTTTTTTGTTCTTTTAATTGAGAAACCAAAGATAAAAGGACCACGTCCTACTCCTACCAAAGTAACCAAACCGGAAGCTTGTTCAAAACTGTGTCCTTCATTGTCTTCACCACATTTGAAGCAGCAAAAAATTATTCAAAAAATCACACCCTTTAGTACAAGGCAACAACAAAAACCATGGATCTATACAACAATTATACACTTAACAACACATTCACTTAACACAAAATCCAAAAGCTATAAAAATGCAAAACAGTTGTTGACAGAGACTAGATTCGTTGTCGGCGGCGAACAGGGTGGTTGACGGTGAAGATTTGGAGTGGAAGAAGAAAGCGTCTTTATATTTTGGGATTTTTTTTTTTGTAGAATGAGTGATTTAACAGAAAAGTTACTTGAGGCACTAAGTTGATGGATGCGAATATAGTTTAGGGACTTTTTAGTTGCTTTTAATAGTTTATGGACTAAGTTGGTGAGAGAGTGATAATTTAGAGACTAAATTGACTGTTTACTCAAATATATTAGAGAAAATTACACTCTCCTTCTTTAAAAAAAGCTTGAATTTCATTTCCACACACCCCCCGCCCCCAATACTAAAACCTACATTTGTGTTCTTTAAGTTTTATGTTTGTAACGAATAGGTCATTTAAGTTTTTAAAAGTAAATATGTCCTTTAAGTATTTTAAGTAACAAATGTGTCCTTTAAGTTTGTAATTTGTAAGATCCAGATCTTATTTTTCAACTAACAAAGAATAACCGGAAGTACCTAGATGTTACAAATTACAAACTTAAAGGATCTTTTGTTACTTAAAATCTTAAAAGACTTATCTAAACCACCAAATCTTTTTTGTTGTGCTTAGTTATTATTAAGAAAAAAAAAAGAAAATTTTATCTTTTGACTAAAACAATAAAAACAACTGAAAACCAACTTTTGTGTGAAATATATTTTTAACAAACATATAACAAACATATATATATATATATATATTTGAATAGAGTGAAATGCAAAAGTGACAATAAAAAAAGTCCACACGAAAGGGGTTATTCTCTTTATATATTGGTATAGAATAGCTTAACTATGATTTTATTGTTGTGTAAAAAAAAAACTATGATTTTATTGAATTGATTGAAGAACAGCAATATCACAATAAACAAACTTTCTAATTCTAAGATTTTGGGCCCGTTGTGTAAAAAAAAAATACTTTGGGCCCATTTAAAATAATTTTTTTTGAGCTTATGCAAATTAACTTAAATTTTTGTATTAATTTATAAATTTTCACTAGTAAAATTTTTATTTTCATAAGTTATTTTTTTATAAACTAGCTTGACAAATTTATGAAAATGCATAAAAACTTATTTATTTACAAAAATTCAAAAAAGCTATTTTAAACTGGCCCTTTGACCTAAATCCGAAATTTCTAGTATATTCTTTGAACAATTAATGAGCAATCCGGACATACTCTTTAGTTTTTCAAAGGTTTTATTTTATTCTCTGGAAACATCATTCCCTTCCATATTAGAGTACTTAGTCTAAACTCATTTGTATGTCATCAAACATAACCATTGGATCATTAAAAATTGTTGACTTAATTTATTAGGACTACTTTTAAATTCACATAAACTATAAAGAAAATGTTAAATAGTATACCTGGTATACTAGTTAAGTATATAAATAAGGAAGTTTTTGTTTTGAAACTCGTGCATTCAATACATTAAAAGTGTAAAAAGTTGTCTTTAACAACATTAACTTTATGTTTTATTTATATTTTTGATGTGCTTAACAAATATATCAGATGCACCGTTTAAGATGACCCAAATTATAAATAGAGTAAATGGTTGTGATGTAGCGACAACGGATAAGTCTCTTGTTATTAACCGTTGAAAATCTTAACGAATCATTAATTATTCATCTTAGAATTAGTGGTGGAAGAAAGTCCCTGGAAGGAACACGTACGTTTAGTCGTTTACCACATACATATATATAGTTAACCATTTTAATTAGTTTGTCAAGTCCAAATGTAAATCACTAATAAACATATAATTAAGCTAGACAATGAACTATTCAACTGACATTATAAATCTCCAATCAACATTTTGGTTGGTCTATATACGTCAAATTCAACCATGCTGCCACCTTGGGAGGATATACTATAAGACTCCATCTTAGAATGGGGTATATCAATTTTTTATGGCTATGGATATTGCTTAGTAAGTTGTTAATTGGCTTATCTTCACCTAATACATGATTTGATACAACAATAAACGGAAACCATCACAATCATGAATCAAATTTAATATGAAAAGATTAAGGATGATAAAAAATGGCAGACATATCTCATTAATTCTTTTCAAAGGAAAATATTAATAAATTGTTAGATTTTGTTACTGTATGTTAGTAAATGACTCTTTTCCTAGCAACAAATAGTTCGGGCCATACATAATGTGCTTTCAATAGACTGAACATCAATGAAATGTGGCCATCATTTTGTCTGTTTCTTTTCTTACACCCCATAGTGTCCCCCCACCCCCCTTCCTTTGCCAAAATTACTCCTTTCGGATTTTAAAATCTGAATGATGAAAATTCAATTTTATACATCTAAATTTTAGAATTGCAACATTCCCAATACATAGTTTGAATCTTTTTTATTGAAAATTTAGGATTTTCTATACAAAATTATAAAAAAATGCAAGACTTGTAAAATTACGCAGGTGCTATTGAACACCCGTTCAAAATATAAATAGAATCAAATACTAAAATTATTTAGCTCTATTTTTTTTTTTATTACAAGAGGGCTTAAGCTCGATATTCACCTCTATTAGATTCAAGGTTTTGCATAGTTTCGTATTCAAGAGCGCCGATATTGAATATAGCTGCTTCTTTGATGCAATTAATTCCATGAGTTCTAGACATTCATCTTCAATAAGGATCATTGAATCTTTGACCATTCTATGGGCAATAGCTCTCTCACTTGCAGCTTTAATCCTTTACCTCTTTCAGCCTATGTTGTTCTTTCTTCTCTCACAGTTTCTCAATCTACAACAACCAATAACATAAGTATTTGTTAATACATAAAGGTGAATTTTACATAAAAGTGAACTCTTTACATCCAAATTTTAAAATTTAGATATGAAAAATTCTGAAATTTTATTTTATCACAAGAGTAGTTCAAAGCATTTATCGGGATCATTCAGAGTTAACGAAATTAAGATATGTAAAATCAATTTTTTTGAAATCAAAATTTTAAAATCCGTAAAGGGTAAACTTGACAAAATGAATAAATTTGGGGGTGAAAAAAGAAACAACGCATCATTTTTACTAACACGTCCAAACACACCCTAAAGGAGCCACTTACTCAATTTTCTGACTTCCAAAAGTACGTCAATCTCTTTCGTCTTTTTTTGCTTTAATTTTTTCCCTCAACTCTTTGGACAGAGATTATCCGTAATCAAAAGTTTGACGTATTCACACAATTGACACATCTGTGATCGTTGGATCAAGATTAAGCTCGGTATTTTTAAAAATAAGAATTGTATAGAAACTTGAATTGTCCAATCACGACACAATGGTCACAAATTTGTTGAATGCGTCAATTTTTTATTGCAGGGAATCTGACTTCCAATTTTTTAAGATTTAGTAGCGCATTTTCTTTCTACACCTTCCCTTGTCTTCACCTCTTTTGTAGATATTCTTCTTTTTCATGTAGAAATTTGTCCTCTTCTCTATAAGTTCTTTTTTGGGATGGAAATGGAGATGCAAGTAGTAACCATCTGCTATCCGTTATGTTGAATAAAAATTAATAATGATTACAATTTTGATTACAATTGTGATTACGCTAATGCATGAAACATTTTGTAATTGTTTATTGTGCCTATTGTGTTAATGTAACCATATATACAGGGATGGAGCAACTCATGGGCTCAGCAAGGCCATGACCCGCCCCAAGTCTCAATTTATTAATTTTTTTTAAATATATATATATATATATATATATATATATATATATATATATATATATATATATATATATTTGTTAAAGAGTACATGATCTATATATTTGTATTCACAATTTTATATTCAGAGATTGATGTGTCGCAGTGGTGTTGAAGTCCCCCCTCATATGTTAATGGCGCGGGTTTGATTCCCGTGGTATTGATTTTATCATTTTAAACAAAAAATACTATAAAATTGCAACATCTGAAATTGAACTTTGGTCTTACAGATAAAATAAAGATGAATAAACCACTACAGTGCAAGTCACAAGTATTATAGTTAATTCAATATATATATATATTCATATTATAAAAAAGATCTTAAAAAAAAATATATTAAAAAAAATAAAAATTTACGGCCCTCCCCACAAAATACATCTAGCTCCGCCAATGTTCTTATTGTTGTGTTGTGAGTATTCAAGACGAAGAAGGTAGACTATAATAAAACGGTGGTCATATTTAATCTAATAGTTAAAAAGTTGATGGGAAAATTCTATCGTTGACAATAACTAAATGCCACAATTATTTAGAGGTTACAATACAAATTTGTGTTTTCACTTTAGCTCAATATTTTTTATTGTATGATTTTTTTATCTTGTAATCCTACTCTTTCCTCTCTCTATTTTGCAAAATTGTGTGCTACCCAGAACATCTCCCCTCCATTGCCTTCTTCACATTTATGTTGCTTTCACAATTTAACTTTCTTGTGGTTGTATTCTAAAATGACAAAATTAAATCATACTAAGAACTATTCTTGCAGTTTCTAATAAAAGCACACACATTCATTCTTCTCCAAAGTTCACTGTCACTACTACATTTTTAGTTGACACATCTCTCTGAAGTGCCATATCCATATTTGATTTACAAAGATTGTAGCCAAATTTTTTAGTCTCTTATCCATGCAAATCCGACCAAATATTTTGACAATGTTTATGTTAATATTTTGACTTGGATCAGTTAGAGTGTGAAGAGGCTAAAAATTGTGGTGGTATTTATGATACACAAAAGGTTAAAATTGTGTACCATACCCAAAATAAAATCTTAGCCATTGAATTATAATTTGAAATTAGAATGATAGTGATTTAGGTGGATAAGCTAGTCTCAGAAGTATGAAATTGTTTGCATAATGACAGTGAGTATTTATTGTGCGTGCAATGACTAATGAGTACTTAGTGTGGGTGTTTGAGAAGCGCGGCCGCATAGGGAACCAAAATTTTAGGGGCACCGGTTTTTCTTTGCTTAGGCTATGTGTATGTGCATGCACTCGCATGTGCATGCGTGCGTACATGATAAAATAAATAAATTATATAATTATTATAACTAAATTTTAAAATAGATTTCATTAAAAAAAAAAAGACTCAAACTCATATGATCTTGATAGTGATGAACAATAAGTTGATGTCGAACCAACAACCCACACATCAAAGTTGGAAGCAAAGCGCTAAGTCTTTCTTAATTGTCATATTATTGCAATTTCTATGTGCAATAATGAACTTCTTAACAAAGCTAGTGATGAATAGTAAGTTGAGAAATTATATCCTTGTTTCATATCGCAATATAAGTGCATTTTTCGCCATAGTGTCATTTGTAGTTTTCTATGAAAGGTATAAACAAAATCTTCTTTTTCCCTCTTTAATTTATTTTTCGTACTAAGACTCTTCAAAAAAGCATAAGAAACTAAATTGTCCTACAAACTATAATGAACATATCTCTTGGATACTAGTTTATTAGCATTATTTTTTTTAGGCTAAACTGTACTTTTGGTCTCTTACGTTTATTTTAGGTTTGAATCAGGTCCCTTACGTTTTAAAAGTTTCAATTTGGTCCCTCACGTTATCAAAGTTTGCATTAGTTAGTCCATTCTGTCAAATATTTCACTAATCTAGTTTGATTTTTACACGTGGCTGAAGGTTTTGACACGTGGACGTTATTTTGGACACGTGGACACTATTTTGGACACTTTTTTGGGGTCAATTCTATTATTATAAGTATTATATATTATTTTTAATTATTCTTTTTTACTTAATCAACACCCCACATGGCACTGAACGTGTCCAAAATAGTGTGCACGTGTCCAAACCACCAGTCACGTGTAAGGATCAAACGGAGTTAGTGAAAAATTTGATAGAAGGGACTAATTAACTAATGCAAACATTGATAACATGAGGGACCAAATTGAAACTTTTAAAACGTAAGGGACCTGATTCAAACCTAAAATAAACGTAAGGGACCAAAAGTACAGTTTAGCCTTTTTTTTAACATGAATTTTTAGTTTTTATGAAAATAAAAATGAAGCCTAATGAATTATGTTTTCTTTCTATTTAACTAGAATAGAATCGATGGCCAAAAATAAAAATTACAGTATTTGGAAAGATATTGGCGCTCAATATATTAGGATAAATTTGTTTTATTATTAATTAAATACATTGTCAACACATTTTTACTAACTTTTATATTTAATTTGTTAATGAACATGGCCATTATGGACCAAGATTTGTACTTCTTGAGGATGAAATATTCCACTACAACCCTTCATCTGCCTTGAGCAATACTCTTCTTACCATGACCTTTGTTTTGGCTTGTGTTACAAGAGAACTTTCAACTAATCTTTCTCAAACATTTTTTTTATTATAAATAAACACACATTTGCAAATTCATAACAGTTCTATTTCAAAACAATTTTTTTGTCAAAGTTCATTTATTTGTAATTGGTATAATGTATTTGTTCCTAAGAAAATTAAAGGTAGATTTTGGAAAATTAATTTTGATCACAAGTAAATTAAATATAAAATAACTTTATTTTCTAAAATCACTTTTGTTTCTCTCAAAAATGTATTTAAACATGATTACATTAATCTTTTATAATAACAAAAATAATGACACAAAATAACTTTTTGTTTGAATAATAAAGAAACATATAATAAATTAATCACCTCTATATCTTACCACAAGCTGAGCACAAACTACAACAAAAAAAAAATCACATACAATAAATCTTAAAAATGACACAAAATAACTTACACTGAAAATTATAGACCTAGCAGAGGATATACATTCTAATAGAATGTACACTATTCCAAGTACTAAATGACTCTCACCATGATAATGGTGGCTATTGGCTCCAACACTCCCATACAACACGGGGCCTTTAACCAATGTCATAATCGTGACGCTCGTAAAAGTGACTATTGTGCCCACCACCCTAGCTTGCCTTGATATATTTTTTATATTTTTATATTTTTCATTCTAAGCACAAAAAAAAACCAGTAAGTAAAAGTTAAAATAAAGTATAACCATAAAACATATTTATGAAACTGAACTATTACTAATTTTGCTTGAACTCGACCGAAGATCAGGGGTGGAGTTCCCTACGGGATGTGGAGCACCGCGACCAGTCCCAATTTATTTATTTCTAATAAGTATATATATATATATATATATGCATATTTTTACTTACATTAATGTTATATATACTAATTGTTTCAATTGCATACAACAATGTTATCATGATTCAATGTTAATGCAGTGGTTTTGTTATCGAGATGTCCAGTTTGGAAGGATTAACTTCTCATTTTCTCAATTTTTTTTAGTGCAGTATAAAATTACTCAAATATTACATTAATGTAAATTTAATATTTCCTTTTACACGCACGCACGCGCACGCACGCACACATACACATTAATGTGACCCTAAAAATTTCAAACACCGTTACAGTCCTCCCGAAAATTTTATTCTAGCTCCGCCACTGCACACAGATTTTACAAAATTTACTGGTAGATTGAAAGTTTATATTATATAGATCATTCATAAAAAAAATTAGAAAAATTGAAAATCATTTGATATTTTATTGGAATTTATCAAGATTTACAGTATTTAATAAATCGTTAATCTTGATAAGTCTCAATAACATATCAAACGATTTTGAATTTTTCTATAGATGATCTATATGATATAAACTTTCAATCCAACGATGAATTTTTTAAATTTGTATTCGTTATAATATTATTCATAATTGGTCCACCATGGAGCACTTGATGAGGTGGTCCATATTAGAATTTACCCCATATATATAAGGGTTTGTTAATTTAGACCCAGTTAAAAACATGTGGGTCTAAATTAGCAATGTGCATCTTTTCACTTTGGACAAAAAAACCTTGATATTTATTTATTTTACATTAGGAAATTGAGGATTAGTTAGGTAAATGTTATTAAATTATGTGCACCCACTTTACTAATTTAGATCCACTTAATTATATATATATATATATATATATATATATATATATAACCTAAATAAACAACCTAGGAAATAACAAAAAAGACATAGTTAACCTTGTTAATTTACACCCACATTATTTCTTTCTTAGTGTATGATTTGGATTTTTCGTTGTAAAAAAGAATTGATGATTTTGATAGGAACAAATTTTTTTCCTATCAAAATCATAAACAAATAAAGTGGGTGTAAATTAAGGTAAATATGAAAGTTACAAAACTAACACTCAAGTTACTAATTTTGTCAAGAAGAATTCATAATATGTTGTTTTTGATATTTGAAAATAGTTTTCGAAAATAAGCCACTGAAGAAATTACTGGGTTGAGTCGCGGACTAGGTCGCTCTCTTTAAGACGTTTCGTGGCACTGCCCAAAATTGTGCAAGCAGACTATCAACCATGTCGCCTCCAGGATAAAACAGCCCAGTTACAACTGTATACCAATTTTCTACTACACTATAGAAATCGGTCAAGAAATACACCTTCTTGAATGGTACTACAATACCACTCGAATTGATGCTACAACATCAATCTATGATTCATCGGCGATTCAGTGGTACTAGAAAACCACTCAAATTGATGTTACAACATCAATCGATGAATCAACGGTACTACGATATCCGTATTGATACTACAATATCAATCAATAATGGTACTACGATACTATTCTCATATGGTAACTAAGACCATTCTAATCAAAGGGATATGGTGCTACGACCATTCTTAATTTTGAAGGAACTAGTGATACTTTGATCACTCTTTAAACAAATTAATACTAATACTAATATTAGTATCACACAACATATATATAGAATAAACATCAATTCTTCTCTAAAAAATTAGAAACAAACTTAATACAACTCTCCTTAATTGCATAACCAAATAACGAAACAATTTGATGTGTCTAGTTTGTTCATTCTAATTTCAATATGACACAATTCCAACATTTGATTTATAGTGAGATACACGAAAAATTATGATACTAGAAACATGTGATTTTACATTACCACATAGTTTCACAGCAATAACAAAAATCCAATTTAATTGTCCAACTAATAAAACAACAAGAGATACAACGTGTTTACCCCGATTTTTAGTAAACAACCGCTAGTTTAATTATTACAAGAGAGATCAACTAGTAAATCTCGGGACATATGGATTGTGTGGAAGATGATGAAAACATATTCATATCTTTGGGTTAAATCGGACAATTTGAATAAAAGTAAAAGCATTTGACGCAGTCAAATGGTTTGTTTAAAGTAAAATGCTTCAAAGTTAAATTTGCAGAAAACTTGTAAATGAATTGCAAATAAAGTTTAAAGAAAAACTTTGAAATGTAAAGGCAATGCAATGAAAATAAATTGCAGAATGATAAAGTTGCAGAAAGCTTTAAATTGCGTGAAACTTAAATGACAAACAAGTAATCAAGACTTGCAGAATGTAAATTGCATTTGACAAATGTAAAATGTTTACAAAGGATGGTACACAGATTCGTACATGTTCCTGTCATTCATTTCGCTCGTTGACATGGGTACTCTGAATATTTTAGGAATTTGCATGTGTATTGAATTGTGGACCTGTTTCTTCTATCAGAAACTTGTATTTATAGACAAACTAACATAACTGCTATAAACCTACAATACGTCTAACTATGCTCCACGTGTCTTGACAATTTGAATTCCCTTTGACACCTGGCGAACCCTTCAACGTTACTCAATTTTGAATATTTTGCTAAGTCCAGAGTACGCTTCTTTCGTTCTGCATAGTACGTTAGACAACCAAACAAATACATATATTCACACATATATATATATAATATTTTCGACAATTAGAGTAATGTCGAACCAGCATGTTTATTTAGATAAACATGGTTCTGTCGAACTCGACAAGCTTATTCAGACAACAATCGTTCTGTCGAATTCGACAGAACTCTAGGCTTTGACAATTAACTTTGCACATTAAAAGACTTTGATGTCAAATGCCTTGATTTTCTCTTGATTTATTGCCAGAATCATTTTCCAAGAAAATATTAAAAGGCAATAATACTCATTAAATGAGATTTCATCATCTCATTCCCATTCATTATTGCCTGTCGAAAATACAGGCTAACAAATTGCCCCCTCAAAAATGCCAGTTTCGACTGCATGTCGAATACGAAAGGGAGAAATGGCAGTTTTGAAGATATTCACCTTTTCCAATTCTGCATGTGGTATCTTGACCATTGTCTTGTGGTACATCTGCCCCCACAAGTTTTGGCATTGACAATTCCATGGAAGGAGGTTGATCAATAATGAGTTTATCTTTAATTTCAATCAACTCTTCTAGTTTCTCATTGGAAATTTTATAACCAGAAGCTATTTGAGCCAAATCATTGGCTTCTTGATTTTCTATACGAGGCACATGTTCAATGGTGACTTGGTCGAAACGTTTTAACAAAGAAATTGCTATGACAAAATATTTCATCAAGTGTTCTTTTATACACTTGTATTCTTTTGTCAATTGTTTCAAAACCAGTTCTGAATCACCTCTGATCAGGATATTTTTTGCCCCCAAGTCCAATAAAATTTCTAAGCCTGCTATTAAAGCTTCATACTCTGCTTCATTATTTGAGCAGAATCCATTAATTTTATATTTGAACTTAGTGGGTATTTTGGAGGGGGAAATAATTAGAATCCCAATTCCAACTCCATGTTTATGTTTAGAACCATCAAAATACAATTTCCAGGGTCGTGATTCTACATAATTTTGTGGAGTTTCTATTACAGAATGATCTGCTATAAAATCAGCTACAATTTGGCCTTTGACTGCCTTTAGAGGTTTATATGTTAATGAATACTCTGTTAAGGCTAAGGCCCATTTTCCAATTCGACTATGCAAAATTGGTTTAGACAACATATGCTTAATGATATCACAGTGAGAATAAACAAAAACATCAACAGGCTTTATATAATGCTTGAGTTTTATACAAGAGAAATACAAACATAAGCATAGTTTTTCAATACTACTATATCTAGTTTCAGCATCATTTAATACCCTACTTAAGTAATAGATGGCTTTTTCTTCACCATTTTCATCTTCCTGGGCAAGCATACTACCCAGTGTCGAATCTGATGCTGATATATACAACTTCATGAACTTGTTCCTTATTGGAGGCATCAACATTGGTGGCTTCGACAAATAACTCTTGATTTCGTCAAAAGCTCGTTGTTGATCTTGCCCCCAAGTGAAAATATCTTCTTTCTTGAGACGAAGTAGTGGCGAGAAAGGCTGAGCTTTACCACTTAAATTTGAGATGAATCTCCTCAAGAAATTGATCTTCCCAAGTAGGGACTGAAGTTGCTTTTTAGTAGTTGGAGATTTTGTCTCCATGATAGCCTTCGTTTTGTTTTGATTTATTTCAATGCCCTTTTTGTGCACAACAAACCCAAGGAAATCTCCTGCATTAACACAAAAAGCACACTTTAATGGATTCATTTTTAATCCATATTTCCTCATCTTTTCAAAAGACTTTTTCAAATGATCTAAATGATCAACCTTTGACGAGGATTTGACAACTATGTCGTCAATATACACTTGCATAAAAGTGTCTATGTACTCATGGAAAATTAGATTCATTGCTCTTTGATAAGTGGCCCCAGCATTTTTCAAACCGAAGGGCATCACTACACATTCATACGTGCCTAATGCCCCTGGGCATCTAAAAGCAGTTTTGGGTACATCATTTTCAGCAATGAAAATTTGGTTGTAGCCAGAATAACCATCTAGCATACTTAAATATTCAAATCCTGCTGCTGAATCAATTAGCATTTCTGCCACAGGCATAGGATATTCATCTTTTGGTGTAGCATTATTTAAATCTCTAAAGTCTATGCATACTCTAAGAGAACCATTTTTCTTAATTACTGGCACTATATTTGCTAACCATTCGACATACCTTGCAGTTCTGATGAATTTGCTCCTCAGCAGCCTCTCAATTTCTTCCTTGATCTTTGACATAATTTCTGGTGCAAACCTTCTAGGCAATTGTTTTACTGGTTTTTTGTCTGGTCGAACTGGAAGTTCATGTTCCACCAATTTTCTGCTCAAACCTGGCATTTCATTGTAATCCCAAGCAAAACAATCTTTGTATTCCACTAGAAGTTGCACTACTTTCGCCTTCAGATCTGGAGGAATGTTTGCACTAATATATGTTGGTCTCTTCATCAGACCATCTCCAAGGTCAATTTCTTGCAAAGGATCCTGTGCTTGCATCTTATGACTTTGACTAATTGGATCTTTTTCAAATCCTAAGGGTTCGTCGTCATAGATGCAGTCCAGTTTTTGCAATTCTGGCTCTTGTTTGCCAATCTTTTCACCATTGGCTATATCAGCCATATTTTCTGAAAATGAATTGGCTTCCAAAGCCATCTTGATTCTGTTTTCAGCCATGTAGGCCGTAATCCTTGCCCAAGTTTGGGACTCAGACATAGTAGTTTTCTTTGACATCCCAACCAGTTGGGCATTTGTGGCTTTCATACTCGCCATCCTCGCTGTTTCCATCTTCTCTCTCCCACAAGAAACCCTGTGTGGGATCCAGTTTGATTGCATGGTGACCATTTCTTGCTAGACGATATGCAAAGTCTTTCTCAGTGCATGGTGAAATTGTTGCCAATTTCTTGTCGAAGGAGTGCTTTGTCAAATGATGGACTTCAGTTTTGAAGTAGCTTTGATCTGCTTCAATATTTTCCACTATTCCATCCTCTCGCCAGATAATGAGGCGTTGGTGCAGGGTAGAAGGGACTGCCCCTACTCCATGAATCCACTCTCGACCTAGAAGTAGATTGTAATTTGCCTTAGAGGCCACAACCAAGAACAAGGTTGGCCTTACAGTGCTTCCAACAACCACTTCTAACTGGATTGCTCCCAAAGAGAAACCAGTTTCACCCTCATAGTTTGAAAGAACTATGTTGTGAGGATGAAGATCCACCAAAGATTTGCCAATCTTTCTGAGCAAAAATTCTGGCATGAGATTAACAGCAGCACCACCATCAATTAGCACTTTGTTGATCCCCACATTGTTCACTTTAGCCTGTATGAAGAGAGGCTTCAAGTGACTCTTCATGCCTTCATCTGGCCTTTCAAATGTAGCCATTTGATCTTCTAGAGCACCATTGCTCGTCACATAGTAACATACTGGCCTATGAAGGGCCATTTGCATTCCAGATTCCTCTTCGTCATCTGTCACTTCAGAGCAAACGTCGAATTCCCTTGGTAAGATTGACACAACATTGACGATTATGTCGAGATCAGGCTCAGAATCCAAAAAGTCATCTGCTCCCATGTGGTCATCTTCGACATTATCAGCAACTGAAGACTCTATTTTCGATTCGCCTAACCTTTCTTTCATTGGCCTCTTTGCCAATTCCAAAGGCCTTCTTCCATTACCATCAGTAGTTAATGGGGATTGTTGAGCAGCCACTTTTTTCTGGCGTTGGTATCTACGCCATTGGGACCTTGTCATGGGATTTTTCCCTTTGTAATTATTCCTGTAATCATATTTCCTTGACTCAGGATCCTTTTTGGGATTGCTGTTACTGGAGTTCCCTCTCTCCATATTCCTTTGACCATAGTCCATGCTTCTTCCATGAACCCATTGGTTGACAGGTGTCCTGTTTGAGGGGACAAATGATTTTTGTGGTCCCAACCTCTGGTGTACAGGTGCCTGCTGGCTATTCAGAATATTGGAATAAGTTGGCTTTTGATTTGGCCAATTGTTTCTGTTTTGACTATGAGGCAGAAACTTGTTGAGGCCTGCAGCAGCCTTCTTGTCGAACATGGCACTACAATGAGGACATAATGTAGCTTCGCCATCATTTTCTTTGCAGCGTTGAAGGAAATCCAATAAAGTCTCCCCTGCTTGTGGATACACCTCTTCCACTTTGTTTTCGTACTCCTCCTCAGGGATGGAAATTAATTGCCCCCCTTCAGTGAGGTTCAATGCTTCTATCATCAGGCACTCAAAAGGCTCTGTGTAAGCAGCATCAGCAATCTGCAATGGATTCTCGTCCACCTGCTGTTTGGATTTTGGCTTTTCGCCAAATTTGAGTCTTCCCTCCTGTAGGGCTTTCTGGACCAGATCCCTGAAAAGAACACATTGTGAGGTTTTATGACCCAAAAAATTATGGTATTTACAAAAACCTCTTTTATTACGTTGTTCCAAAGGTGGAATTTTCAGACCCTTTGGTACAATTATTTGGCCATCAGCAACCAATAAGTCAAAAATTTCATCACACTTAGTAATGTCAAAAGTATATGTCTTAGAAACAAATCTATCATTTTTTGGTTCGACGGGATTTTTCCCATTTGATGGTCTTAACATTTTACAAGTATAGGGAGGGCCTGGTTTTAACTCAGCCACGTTAACCTCCTTGTTTTCCATGTACTCTTGATCATCGTCGAACTCATTTTCACTTTCATAAGTGTCTATGTATGCCACTTTTTCTTTTTTGTGGAACTTAGAATTTCTGACTTTTTCAGCCCTGAGGCGTTCGACCTGTCGAACACGATCTGCTAATTGGGCCATGTCTCTCAAATGTTGAGTATCTAACTTTTTCCTAATGGAATAGTCGAGGCCACCAGCAGCCATCTCAACCAATTCATGTTCAGGCACTTGGGTAAAGCACCTTGCCTTAATGAGGCGAAACCTGTTTAGATAGTCATCAATGGCTTCTGAGGTTTTGCGCTTCATACTGGCTAATTCTTTGAGACTAATCCTAGATTGTCCCATGTAGAATTGTTCATGAAATAGTCTTTCCAATTGAGTCCAAGTATGAATTGAATGAGGGGGAAGTGTGGTAAACCACGTAAAGGCATTTTTAGTGAGGGAATTGGGAAAAAATTTCATTTTTAAATCTTCATTATTTGCCAAATTCCCTGCTTCTGCCAAATATCTGGCAATATGTTCGACAGTAGATTCATTAGTATCACCAGCAAATTTTGTGAATTTGGGAATCTTCCATCCCCTTGGCAATTCTGCCTGTAATACATATTCAGACAAGGGTGACACAAAATTTGGTCTATGCAACCCTGTATTCAAACCATTTTGGGCCAAAATATTTTCTACTAGATTGGCCAAGTTATTTTGCCCTGCAACATTTTCTTGTCGAACTTGCCTAAGAACATTATCAGCATCTTGGTTTCTATTAACCAAAACTACTTCTGGTTCTTGTTGTTCTCTCTCGATGCGCACTGGTTGGGCTTGGACTCCTGTTTGAATCTCCGGGTTTACACGGGGAATTCTTTGATTATTTGGAGCATCAGGGGCACCAAAAAAGTCTGCCATCCTTCCCATTTGATTGGCTAACAATAAATAATTGTCATTGGCTGTTTGTAACACAGGATTGAAGATTGTGCCAATCTGTTGGGTCAACGCGTTCACCATGTCATGGTTACTTTCGTCCATTTGTTGCCTAAGTACATTCATAGAATTATTAGTCAAGTTCAGAGAATTTCCTCTATTTCCCATCGCAGAAGACGAGGGAGAATTTTCTATCGAAGGCCAATTATACAGGCTTGCCATCGTCGTTGTTGGCATTCCAAATTGTGGGTTTCTGGGCAACCATGGGGGTCTTGACGGTGTTCCACCAACTTGACTACCGTCTGTGTACCCATACATGTGTGATACATTCGTTGGCATGGATGATACATTCATTTGTGTCATCATTGCACCATTCGTATTTGGAGGAACAAACCCTACTGCCATACTTGAAGTAGTGGCAGACATTGTTGATCCACTGGCGCTTGCACCAACGGTTCCAGAATTTATCATAGGGTTTGTACCCCCACCATTAGGATTATTGCTTGGGATACTTTCAGAAGTTGTAAAATTCAGGGCAGGATTTGTTGACCCACCAGTAGGATTGGCGCCAGGATTGCCAGATACTGGTTGATTTGGTTGCCCTGTCGAATTTGGAACAGGATTGGTTTCTGTCCCATTATTGTTATTATTATTATTATTGTTGGGGTTAGGATTGTTTGGTGGTCTCACCATTCTGGAACGAGGACGCTTTGGTATATTTGAAAAAACTGGAAGGGACTTACCACTCCTCAAACGCATATACAAATATACACACAATCAAAGTACAAACACCAAACAACAAATTTTGTATGAAAAATTTTCAAAAATTCACTAAGTAAAAATACACAATCCAGAGGTCCCACTGGGCGTGCCAATTTGTTTACCCCGATTTTTAGTAAACAACCGCTAGTTTAATTATTACAAGAGAGATCAACTAGTAAATCTCGGGACATATGGATTGTGTGGAAGATGATGAAAACATATTCATATCTTTGGGTTAAATCGGACAATTTGAATAAAAGTAAAAGCATTTGACGCAGTCAAATGGTTTGTTTAAAGTAAAATGCTTCAAAGTTAAATTTGCAGAAAACTTGTAAATGAATTGCAAATAAAGTTTAAAGAAAAACTTTGAAATGTAAAGGCAATGCAATGAAAATAAATTGCAGAATGATAAAGTTGCAGAAAGCTTTAAATTGCGTGAAACTTAAATGACAAACAAGTAATCAAGACTTGCAGAATGTAAATTGCATTTGACAAATGTAAAATGTTTACAAAGGATGGTACACAGATTCGTACATGTTCCTGTCATTCATTTCGCTCGTTGACATGGGTACTCTGAATATTTTAGGAATTTGCATGTGTATTGAATTGTGGACCTGTTTCTTCTATCAGAAACTTGTATTTATAGACAAACTAACATAACTGCTATAAACCTACAATACGTCTAACTATGCTCCACGTGTCTTGACAATTTGAATTCCCTTTGACACCTGGCGAACCCTTCAACGTTACTCAATTTTGAATATTTTGCTAAGTCCAGAGTACGCTTCTTTCGTTCTGCATAGTACGTTAGACAACCAAACAAATACATATATTCACACATATATATATATATAATATTTTCGACAATTAGAGTAATGTCGAACCAGCATGTTTATTTAGATAAACATGGTTCTGTCGAACTCGACAAGCTTATTCAGACAACAATCGTTCTGTCGAATTCGACAGAACTCTAGGCTTTGACAATTAACTTTGCACATTAAAAGACTTTGATGTCAAATGCCTTGATTTTCTCTTGATTTATTGCCAGAATCATTTTCCAAGAAAATATTAAAAGGCAATAATACTCATTAAATGAGATTTCATCATCTCATTCCCATTCATTATTGCCTGTCGAAAATACAGGCTAACACAACGTTGGAGCCTTCACAATTTCATATAACATTTAGACATGGTTATAAACACTATAAATCAAATGAATTTCAATTTGAATTAAATAATAAATTCATGAATGTGACATGTTAGAGAGAAAAGACATTGTCACTCACTTTTAAAGTGATGCACAAATGAAATGAAAAGAATAGGAATACCTAGCAAATTAGATGGCAAACTAATTGCAGTTAGCAATTCAATTGATTCCTTTCATGTACTCTATTTCCGTGTTTTCCTCTGCTACATTTTCCAAGCACCTCATACTCTCACTTGGTTACAAAGGGTGGCGGCTAAAAGATAAAAATTGAGTATCTGATAATAGGTTTTCTACCTTTCTAAGAAAAAACCTCAACACTTGTATAGAGTTGAAAATTTCCTTAATGTAGCCATCAATAAGAGTTAATCTCCCATAAATTAACGGTTACATAATGAGGGAAAATAAATCTCAATTAAATAAATAAATGTGAGATTTAATTTAATTAAATTCTCAAAATACACACTAGTATGCTACAACACACTAGTATCCTCTACTACCCGATAAGAGACTCAATTTTATTTTCAATTCACACACCAATGTGAACTTTGTTCCAACATAATAGGATATCTTTAACTGTTGATTTGTGGGAATCTTGCACTACTGAGACTTATATTTGTTTGACCGCTCATTTTGTCGACGCGAATTGGAAATTAAATAGTAAGGTTCTCAATGTGTTCTAGTTGAAAGTCTGGGAGTTGAAGAAGAAGGTATAAAGAGAATGGCTGAAAGGATGATGAGCGAGTTTGAGAAATATTGGGATGAATACAGTGTTATTTTTGCACTGGGAGCAGTTCTTGACGAAATCATAAAATAAACAAATAAAGTGGGTGTAAATTAAGGTAAATATGAAAGTTACAAAACTAACCCTTAAATTACTAATTTTAAATAATAAATACTAATGGTATTTTGGTCAAAGTGAAAAGATGCACATTGCTAATTTAGACCCACATATTTTTAAGTGGGTCTAAATTAGCAAACCCCATATATATATATATATATATATATATATATATATATATATATATATATATATAAAAAGGATACAAATTTTTTGGATGAATTTTTCATTATTCTTATTTTACCCATAAAAAATAACTTCCACATAAAAATAGATTTTCTGTTAGAAATAAATAGATAGAGAGAAAGAGAACTTTGTATTCAACTTTTCACTTGTGTATATTATATCATAGTAAGAGTCTTATTTATAGGATACAAGGAAAGAAGTGAAGAGGCAAAGGAAATAAAGCTCCACTACTTAGTGAGAGTTATAGATAATGGAAGAGGTAGGATTATGGACATCCACTTAGCCTAATTATTCATAACACTCCCCCTTGGATGTCCATCGAGGATGTGCCTCATTAAAACCTTACTAGAAAAAAACTCAATGGGAAAAAATTCTAGTGAAGGAAAAAGAGTACAACATCCTTTTACATTATATATTTTTTTCATACAACCATCTCTATGACGACGAAGACCCATCTTTTATACCAGTTGTTCAAAAGTTCTGCTTGGGAGTGACTTTGTGAAAAGATCTACTAGATTACCACACGAACGAATTTGCTGACTTTGTGACTTGTCTCTCCTAGCGCTGAAGTTTATTCATCATTTCATAAGGTTGCAATTGTGGTTTGTTTCAGAGATCTTCATGAATGATTGTACTTCCTCTTGTAATGAACAAATAATGTGTTCGTGATCGGTACCATTATAAGTATTAGACAAATAACCTGCATATCTAAAATAACAAAATATATATTTGAAACAAATAATAGTTCAAATTTATATTATCATCATAAAAATCAATTATAACAAATCAAACTTTCAATACATGTATATCATCATTGCTTTTCACAAGTAAATTTATTTGTATCTCATCATTTCACATCTTTAGGTGTATGGACTACTGGTCCAAAAATCATTCACTTTGCAAAGTTACTTTAATTATGTAGCAATTGAATTGCGTCATTTCATTTAGACAATCATTGTGTTGTCTATAATTCTCACTAGACTTGCGTACATGATCCTCATTATCTATTATCATATATAGCGCTATATTATATAAATAAACAATGTCAACGTTGACTTTCTTTGGGTTCCATCGTATTTCATTCATGACATAATTTGTCGAGATCTCTTTATTTTTTATAAATTTCAGGTACCTGATAAGTTCTTCTGGAACTGAAAAATCAATTATGTCAAATGTTCTTTTGAGATTTTCATATCCTCACTTGGGTCATCTTTCTTTTTAGCTCCTTTTCTTAATTACTTGAGGATTTTTATCATTGGAACCGACTGGTCTACCACGTTTCAGGGTGGTTAAAACTCATTTGCAATATAAGACTGTCCATCAGGGACATCCATTTTGATTGGAGCATTGGCAGCTGATAGTTGGTTTCATAATCTTTGCAAATGATTTATTCTTTTGAACATCTGGTTCAAACTATTTTATACGAGGATCAAGATGAGATGATAATAATTTATTTCAAGTGATTCATTTGAACTTCTGGTTCATTTTTCTTCAGCTGCTTATTCTCTCCCCCTAATATTGAAAAAATTAATTCATCACTTGATAATCAGCCTACCGGGCTGTAGATAAGATACTCTCCAATTTTTATCTCAAAATACTTTATAACATATGGAGATTCACATCAAATAAATTTTCCCAATATTCTCTAATAGTTTATCTTAATGCATTATATTGGAGCAATTGCAACATACCAACACATCCAAAAATGCTTATAAAAAATATTAGGTTATAAACCTAAAATTAACTAAATAGCAAATTAAGCGAAGGATTTCCATATAATAACTTATTGGCTTGATGCGAAGCAAAAACTCAATATAAATTACCTCATGTTCCCAAAATAGAATTTTGAAGTTATGATTTCATAAGTTCCAATCACACATTTAACTTTAGACGTCTAAAGAGTGGATCTTCAGGTCCATATTTTTAATGAGCATATGCTACAAATTCAAATCAATTTTGGTCGACCAATTTCACAAACTTCTGGTTGTGAGTTGACTGAACATTTAGTTGATGCATCAATTAAAGTCGTATAATATCTAAACGGTAATGGGTGATTTGATTTACAAATATCACCTACTCTCAAAATTTGTGAGAGACTCACTTTTTCAAATTTTCAACTTTCTTTGGGAAAAAGCAATACGCAAATTATTGGATTGAAGAAACTTCTGGCTCTTCAATCCATATCCAATAATATAATAATTATTCTTCGCATCATAATAGATCCGGGATAACCCAACCGGTCTTGCTAAATACTAATTTAATATTATTTGCAAACTTCTGGTTTATAATAATTTGTGCTTCAATTGCACTAATATATATAAGTGTAGTACAATCTAGAGGAAACGTATGATAACTTTGTTCCTCCATGTTACATTAGCTCTTCAGGAGCATTCAATAATTTTGTAGTTCTTCTTGAACTATATCACAAATGATAAAAAAATTATTGTTTGAATAATCATTGAGGGATTGTTTACTACACTCAATACAAAATATTTGAAACATGATTTGTAAACTTCAAGTTTACGATAATATAAATCATACATTTTTTTTTTAGGTCAGTAATTAGACAACACAAATTGTCAATAAGAATTATTTTTTGAAGTTTCATCTTCAAAGTTTATATTATATGTAAGATCTAAAATCAAATAAATTTATTTTTATAAGAGAATATGCATATCTTCCATGTAATATTTATGAAATAGAAATCTTGTAGAATAAGAAAGAATACAATCATAATCAAATATATATTTTCATAGTATAAGAAAACAAAGCATATAATAGAAATTTAAATATTACCTCATAAAAAAAATTCTTTGATCAAATATTACCTCATAATTAATAATGAAATTTTATAAATTTGACGTGTATATCATATCAACAATAAATCAATTACCATAACTATAACATTATGAACCATTCACTTCTGGGAATGATATTCAAAAAACTACTCGTTGTTTAATTATAAATATGACTAATCTTCTAAAAATAAATTGTTAAAGATGTTTCTCTCAATTTTACTACTTCAGAAGCATATTCTAGTAGTGTGGAAATACAAATATTGTCTCTTAATTTTCTCTATTTTTTTCTTCAGATCAGTAGATCTTATTGTTATGGTATAAATGTAGTTCTTCAGGAACTCAAAATTAATCTTATTAACAATAATTTTTTTCTTTTAAATTAATATAAATTATAAAGATCAAATAGATCTTATAAATTTTTTGTGTAGTTTTTCAAGAAATAAATAACCAATCTAATCAGTTATTTGTACGATCCTTCTGGGATATAACATTACTGAATTCTTCAAGAATTCATAGATAATAAAAAACGAATTTTTTAAGTTCTTCAAGAACTATACAATATATTTTAACAATAAAATCAATTATCTAATCAATCCTTCAGGGATTAACCCTTTTGAATTCTTCTAGAATTCACATATAATAATGTTGAGTTCTTCAGGAACTATCCTTTTGAATTCTTCAGGAATTCTCAAAGAATAATATGAGTTCTTCAAAAACTATGTTTTTAAATTCTTCTAAAATTCACATAGAATGATATGAGTTATTCAAGAATTTAAATAGAATGATATGAGTTCTTCATGAACTACATAATAATTCATTTTGATTTTATTATATGAGATCAATCTTTATGCAATACTTCTTAAATGCTTAATAAATAAACACAATATATAGTACAATTACATAATAAGAGAATCAAATATCAACCTTGATTGACCAATAAACTTAATTGATCATAAAATCAAGTCATAATAATATCTTATTTTATAATCTACCAGAAACTAAGGTCAATAACATCACACATATTTCAACCGAAAGGCCAATGAGAATCATAGCACATTATGCACAACAAAATAGTAGAAGATGTATTGATAAAAAGAATGGCCATATAAAAACAAGTCATTCCAATTTAATCAGCAAATAACGTGTGATTGACACACACATATGAAAATGTATATAACTTAGAATCATGAAATCAAAACCATAGGCCAGAAATCGATTAACATAATAATACAATGCGGCAATCACCGAAACATGTAACACTCTCTTATTTCCAAAGCACAATAAATAATAAGGCAGATAAATAAATTCATGTGCTCATGAAGTCGAACGGTACGAATAGGCTAAAAACAAAGAATCCAACACCATGGCTATCACACAAACATGACAAGTCAAAAAATAAGCTTGATTTTGATATAATCAGTTCTATATTATCCTTAAAAACCCCAATTTAATTTTATCAATTCAAATTTTAGAAAATCAAATAAATTCAAATAATTTTTTTTTTCAAAACAATTAAAATAAGGTAAAAGAATATGTACCCACATACAAATCATTGATCTCTGCAAAAATTAGTAAATATTGCTCTAAGTCTAAACGACAAAATGACAAACAAACAGATGGTATAGCAAAGAAGAAAAAAAAACTTTCATGCATGAAGCAAAGGAAAAGAAAAACTTTTTGCAACCATAATAAACCGAAAAACAAAATAGATATTTCGAGTTAAAGTAGCAAGCTATCCATATATAGTCAAACTAGAGTTCATAGGACTTGTAAAAGAAATTCAAGGTCACAAGAAAATAATCAGTAGTTTAACTCGAAATTATAAGCATCATTCATCGGGTTGATCATTTCTATTAATATATGGTCGGATGGTTCTAATTAATCTAGCAATAGATCTATAAAAGATTCATCCCTTCATGGATCATGAAATAGCAAGAGCCTTGTAGTATCAGGTTCCCCTTTATGTATATGGTCACAATCTTGGAGTTATATGACATTTTTAAGAAACTAAATCTAAATCTCCACCCGACGAATTAAGCATCAACTACTTATAACAGAGCATAGAAAATGAATCATAAGGTCATAAAACACCAATAAGCAGTTTCAACAGAATAGGTATATGAACAAAGTACTTAATGAAAAAGGTTATCTCACCTATAAGCATATGTAACACAACAAGTAATATCCCCAAAGAAAACAAGAATCAATATTACCTCAAATTGCTAGAGCTTCGTGCTGATAACGTGTTAGAAATAAATAGATAGAGAGAAAGAAAGAGAATTTTGTATAACTTTGTATTCAACTATTCACTTGTGTATATTACATCATAGTAAGGGTCCTATTTATAGGATATAAGGAAAGAAGTGAAGAGGCAAAGGAAATAAAACTCCACTACTTAGTGGGAGTTATAGGTAATGGAAGAGGTAGGTTTATGGACATCCACTTAGCCTAATTATTCATAACATTTTCAGTTTTTTTTAGTAAATAATATTATTTTTTCTTCTTAATAACTAAACACAACTTCCACTTAAAAGTAGGTTTTCAGTTTTTTTATTGTAAAAAATATATATATATTTTTCTTCTTAATAACTAGCCACAACAAAAAAGGATGTTAAGTAGTTATCAATTAACTAAATCCAATAAAAAAAGAGATTAAATAGTTATTTATATTTGCACAATAGAGAATATCGATCATAACAAAAAAAAAATATCGATCACACAAACGGGCACGTTCCCGTTCCCGTGCCCGTTTGATGGCTAGTATATATATATAGGAGAGATCAACCATTACAACATAACGTATATTGTAGAATGTATTATTTTCATCGAAAGAAGACACATAACATGTAACGTGTAGGTGATTATGTACATTGTGCAATTTCAAGTCTATAGTATACAAATTACTTATGAAATATGATCATGATCGTGAGTATTTAAATGGCCGGTGATGCGAATCATCGCTCTACTTTGTGACTAGGTAATGTGGAACTACCACAAGCTCAAGTGTTTCTGTAATGCAATCATATAAATTAGCTGATTTATACAACATAACGACGAAGATAATCCAATCGAGCTGAAAGTTTGAGCTTCATGAGCGCCTTGACTTCGTGCTTTCTCACCATTTCTCTAGAGATGTTCAAGTTTGACGCAATCTCTCCCAATGTTCTGTCGCCCTTACCATCGAGTCCAAATCTCTGTCTGATCACCAAGTTCTCCTTAGGCTTCAGCGAATCAAGCTAGACACAACAAAACAAATCTAACATTAGTTGCCAAGGGTTTATACATGATGTTTCACAAATTTAACCGACTTTAGCAGCTCATCACACAATTCTAATTATGTTCATTGTTCATAATAATAAAATTGAATAGAATGACCTATTGTAATATGGTAATATTATCGTATAGAGCCTTAAGAGGTTAGCGTAGTTACCACGTCATCAAGAGCAAGCCTTAGTAAAGCAGGTTGCCTCCTATTATTTCCATCAACACCACCATCATCAACGACACCGTTGATAAGCTCTTCTTGCGTGGTTAGATGTCTCGAATGCAGTGAAAGAATGGGTTTTGATGCCTTCGTTACATCATGGTATCTTTCAGGTGATATGTGAACTCTTTCTATTATTTCTTCCTCTGTTGGTGCCCTCTGATGCTTAAATGTTAACTCAGTTTTAGCTCTTTGGATCTCGGCTCTAACCTGCAGAGAATTAAAAGACATCAGGCACAGCCAAATCAATCAAACCAAATTCATTCTTAAGTTTCTTAAAAGCCATAGTAGTGTAAGCTGCTTAAACCCAAACATTAATCAGCTGTGTGTGGTAAGAAGAAGAAGAAGAAGAAGAAGAATGCATACCGACTCAAGTCCAAAGGGAACCCGCGAGAAGCTTGCAAGGGTCATGGAACGAACGATAGCATGTCTTATCCAAAACAAACCGTAGGTTGAAAGCCGAAATTTCCGGTTTGGCTCAAAACGATCAATTGCTGTTATAAGTCCCTTAACTCCTGCCTGACAAAGATCTTGAAACCTCTGGGTATTAGAGAAATCGGAAAAGTATCTGTTGATCACGAACAAGACAAGCCGGAGATTGTGCTGCAAAAGATCATATCATCACCACAATTTCTTAATTAATAATATAACTTGATCATTCCAAACAATATCACTAAACACATAAGAAAAAGTTCTACATGTGTATCAAATCATGGTGAGATTTTATTAGATACTCCCTCTAGTCCTTGATATAAGAAAAAGTTTACTTTTTTGATTTATTGAAAGATGGACGTATTTGGTCTATGATATAGACTAGATACATAAATTTTTTCACGAATCTAAAAATTGAACTTTTCTTATATTAAGGATTAGAGGGAGTACATTTGTAAGACTTTTTTACCTTGGCAGTACCTACTTTTAAACTGTTACATACGAAACAAAAATAAAATTATATTTGTAATACGGCCATGTGGGGGAGTATCTGTCATTATGAAATCTTATATGATTTTCTAATGTTAAAATTTTGCATCATTCTCTCTTCTTAGGTATCTACTAATATATTCAAGAATCAAGAGCCAATTTTTGAAGAGATACCAAATTTTAAGATTACAAAGTCATCAGAAATTTCAATACAGGAGCATCTATTCCCATAACCATTAAACTCAACTTCACTTCATGATTTAACAATTATTATAATTCAACTACTATTGATGTGAATATTGGTCAATGGAGTTTCTCGTTCGAAGTTAGAATGACATTCAGTTCACGCAAATTCTCCAAATATGATTCTAGAATCTGGATATTATATCGAGGATTAATCAGATTCAGAGAATAGATGATGAAAATGATCGTTACTCAATCGTAACTCCCTCTTCTAAGATGAGTTGACTACTACGAGAAGAATTTGTGAAGAATTGAACAATTTGAATTTTACCTTTATCAGCTTGTTTCTTGCAGCTCGACCAACCTCTATTGTTTTCTTTACTTGAGTAGTGCGCATGTTTGTTGCATCAGCTATTTCCGCCTCTGTAGGTTCTCTTGCTAGCTCTTTCTCTAAATCTTCTTTTACTTGAAGGAGTGCCTGAAAAATTAAGAATTATCGTTTAATATCAGAAATCAAATCAAATTTCTGTGTTTTTGTCTAACATCCTTGACCACTATATTGGAAATATTCTCTACATTCTATTACAAGCCTTGAATTCCTTGATCATCAAGTAACTAGGAATTGATTAATTGCGACTGTTTTAGGTCTTCAGGAGGTTACAATTTACAAGTTCAAAGTCGCATTATGCCATTATTAAACAAAATGAAATAAAATAAAAAGTTGATCATATGGTCAAGATGTGGATTCTCAACGCCCTCAAAGGATGTTACGATGAAAACCTGTGTAGAGCGAGTTATGAAGCTTGACTTGCAGGCTTATGCCATTAGGTTGAATGCTTTCTTGCTTCTCAGCAATGAAAAGATCTATGCTATTTTAAGAACAGAAAAATCAACGAAACTGGGGCCGAGGGGATAAAATTACAGTAATTAGCTTCTCACCTTCATCGGTTGCATCAACTTGAACAAAAATGCATGCTCGGAAGAAGGAAGAACTGGAGGTATTTTCATTTTTTTCCAGTCCAGACTGACCAAATCAGCCGGTGCTGAATATTCCCTAAGAAGTTGGCCAATCTTCTCAATTCTATTCCTTCCATTTCTTTTTTTCCGAGTTGGAATGACCTCTTCACTACTGTCGTTTGTTTTTAATGCAATCCTCTCATCAAGATTCATCCGTTTGGCTTTTGTTTTCTGGCTTCTGACCACCCTATCATCGTTTAACTCCTCTTTACTTACATCACCGATCTTCTTACCCCTTCGAGAGACTCTTTTGATCTTACTTTTTATATACTCTACATCACATGCATCGGATGGCGGACTAAGTTTGTATATATTTTCAAGTATAGCAGCAGCTTCATTGTAGTCCACATCCAATGAAGAAGGAATTGTTTCCTCAGTGAAGACAGGTTTAGCTTTCTTAGGTAGTTTGTTGGTTTTCGCTATCCTTTTCTTGTGCGTCTTTGTTTTAACTTGTGTCGGAATTTTCTCTTGAGTTGCAACCAAAGTTGTGTCATTCTGTTTATCTCCTTTAAATGCTACAATTATCGGTCTCTTCAATACAGAATGGTGAGTTGAAAATTTCGTATTCAATCCAAGTGGAGACCGAGCAGCTGAGCTAGAAACGGTCACAACTCCCATACCAAGTTTGCCTAAGCAGTGTTTAAAAAGAAATTCAAATGACAGATTCTCAATGCCAATATCCTGCAACAGCAATATTTCATTCAATTACCAAATGACCCAAGTGCATAACTAATAACTTCACTGAATTATCAACCGGTAAACACAAACAATCACATGATTAATCATTCAATTTAGCTTCAATATCAATGCCAAAACATAAATACTCCCTCATGTCATTTTTATAAGAAACAACAAACTTTTTAAATTCATTAAATAACTGATGTATCTGGTCTATAATATACACTAGATACATCAGTTAGAGGTAGTACATGGACAACAAGTAACTATATTGTTCTACTAGCTGCAAATACATATTAATCCAATTGATTAACCAGTAATTCAAAAAAATACTCTAATCACCTAAACAATGCACATTAAAACACCTTCGAACTTGATGCATCCACTTATTCACCTTTAAAAAGTGAAATTCTAGCTATCAGACTATTTCACATTAAAAAAAAAAAACTAAAAAAAAACACCTTAACCTAATTAGAAAGGAAAAATAATTACTCTATAATCGATTGCTTATTTTCAAATTATCAATTGCAAATTGAAGTTTCACACGCAACACCATTCAATTCAACACTGTAAAAAAGAGAAAACTCAAAAGAAACACATATTAGGAAAAAACAGTGAATATAGTAGTACCTTTGTATCTGAGACGCAGATGAATCTAGATGAAGAATCTATTGGATGATGAGAGAGTTTTATTTGTTTGAGATTGTAGTATTTAACTCAAATTCGAAAATTACGGTAACCACAAATTTTCGTCTTTGAAAAATCAACGGTCAAGAGTTCATCTAAATGAGATCTACGGTGAATGAATTGAACACGTAAGATTTGATTTGGAACATGAGTGCTGATGTAGCTATGTTAGAAAGAAGATAGTGTTGGTAAAGTAACGACGTGGCGTTTTTGGAGTGGAGGAGGTGATATTTTGTACTACAGAAAAAAAAAAATGAAATTGTGGATCACAACTTTGACACGTGGCTGATGGACAATATTTTCGTTACTTTTCATTTTTTTTTTTTGTGACAAAATTAATATATATTTTTCATTTGGCCTCTTTAAAAAACAAAATATGAGAGGTGTTCTGCTGAATACGTTGCACATTATGAACCATGATGCTTTGTCCACGTTACTTGCAACCATCCATGGCCTTTTCCTTTTTTAAAACACACGTCTCAGTGTCTCTATAGTGTTGAAATTATACTTTGGCTCATTTTGTCCACCTAATTTTTACAAACTCACAATTTTTCATTGATTTAACTTTTTCTTATTTTCTTTTTTGATAAAGATTTAACTTTTTCTTAAATAAAGACTAGAGATAATATTACTATTTTTCTTTTACAATAGAAACAACATCAAATTCAAATAAAACATAGATCTCCACATGCAATCATGTAAACATGTAATTTAATTTGACAAATAACAAATATTCAACAATTCCAACAACTAAATCAACATTTCAAACCACAAAATCAAAAATTCAAAGATATAAATTTCATTATGAAGAAAAAAAAAATCATAGAGTAATGCATTTTGATGTCAAACACAATGAATGATCAAAAATGTATTTAACTTACTTGATTAAGTATATTTTGAAGCCCTAAGTTGTTGTTCTTGCAAAAATCGCACTTGTGAGGTGTGAGGAGGTGTTATGTTGTGTTTTTAGAAAATATTCGTAACTGACAGAGGAGAAAGCAGTGGGTTGCTATATTAAGCCGTCGCGGTTTCTACGAACCGCGGAACCCTAAAATCGCGGTTTCTATTAACCACGAAACTGTGCAAGGGTAAAAACGTACCTTAGGGGGGTATAAAAGAACCATTGGGGTCGGAAGAGAAATTTTCCTTAATGATATTCATTAACATTTTTATATTCTTTGTAATGAAGAATTTCATCACATTTTAGTTTTCTTTTTACAAAAGAGAGCAATGCCGAAAAAAAATTATAAAGTTAAAAGGACATTTCGAGACATGCAAGTTTTGGAGATGCTATCAAATAGAAGACTCTCAAGTTTGGATGAAAGTCTCCAATATTTGAAAATCTATCAAATTCATTGAAACTCTAAATTTAGCAAGTCAATTTGCACATAGATTGTCTTCATGCCATATATGATTAATTTGCATAGTCCAGTCTAAACTAAAAAACTTACAAATATGTTGATATAGATTTGAATTATCTACTTTAAAAAAATATTACATTTTCTTATATTTTGTGCAAATATGTTTGAAGAGAATGATATATAAAAGATCGTATAATTGTAATAATGACTTAATTGACCTAAAAAATAAACTAAATATAGATAAAAAAAAACAACATAAGAGAACCTAAATCACTCAACTATAAGGCAAGTCATATCCTCCCTCCAAGTTATGTCCAAATCAAGGTACGTGTCTTACTCTTACATCTTAACATAAAAAGCATCCCACATATCAATCTTCCTAACGTAGCCTTTGATCACTTTACACTATAAGATTATTTTATTTTATTTTTGATTATCAAATAAACACTTTCTGACAACTTTTTAAATGTGTCCAACACTTTATATATTTATACATCGTATATACTAATTCATTTCTTCTGTAAACCGTATCAATAGTTATATGTTTGGTAATACAATTAATGTATAATTTTAGTTGTTCATATAACTGGATTCGAATCACAACTGGATTAGAACCAAAAGAAGAGAGACACTCTATAAAAACACACTTTGTTTGTTTGTTAATGTTTGAATGCTCCAAGATATATTGTGAACTCCTATTTATAGAAGAAAAATAACTACGATGATTTACATGTATGAAGACAAGTGTTAAAAGAAAAAATTCAACAAGACAAGTGTTAAAAGAAAACTATATGAAACAAGTCAAGTATATCACATGCAAACTGTTATGGATCGATTATCTAATAGATGGACTTGGATGATAATGAATAGGACAATTTCTCTTCCCACCCCCATGTTCTTTTCTCCCCTCTAAGGCGAAAAAATTTTGGAAAACGTTTTTCGAATTTTTTTAGTGTAAATTTTACTGAAATTTACAATAGAAAGTTTTACTGAAATTTACACTAGAAAAAAAATTCGGAAAACATTTTCCAAAATTTTTTGCTTGCTAGAGGGATGAAAAAGAAACATGGGGAGTGGAAAGAGAAACTTTCAATATATAGACTATGACCTTGGACCTTAATATGAGCTATGCTCTTGGGCCTTAATCATTCTCTTCCAAGTGATTTACTTCTGCCACCCTACCAGTTACTTGCGCGTTCTACGTCTTTTCTGTTTTACAATTTCGCTACTTAAGTAGCGGGCGTCATAAAAATGAGAAATTTATGAAAAATGTCATCCATTATTTAGGTAGCTGACGTTATAATAATTGAGTGTTTTTAGATATATCCACTACTTAAATAGCAGATAATAGTATTTTGATAAAATTGTAGGACGTGCTGGAAAATGAGTAAGATGGCAAAAGTGGTTGTCTTCTACCAATAAAACTAATCAAATTTCTTAGATTGTGTAATATTGGATGATTAAATTAATGTGGTTTATTAAATTTTAGTACTATTAAAATTTATATTGTTTCATGTTTAAGAAATGTTTATAACCTTGCATTTTATTCTTTTACATAATAGATTATTAAAAAAGATGTCTCGAATATGATATAAGAAAATGTTACAAGCCTAGAACACTTTCCTTCCAAAAATGTGACCTTGAATTGGTTCATTTTTCATTTTTTTTTTAAAATAATTGACCTTGATTCTTAAATGGAGTAGCAATAGAAAAATCTTCTTCATTTTGTTCTCTCAACTTTTTTAATTTTGACATATCAACCTCAACTTTTCTTCATTGTTTCAAAATTTAACTACTATTCTAATTTATAATTTACGGTTAAGTATGTTTTTAGTCCCTACATTTTGGCTTATAGTCAAGAATAGTCCTTACATTTTTTTTATGGTTAAAAAAAACTCTACATTTTTTTCTGTTATCAAAATTAGTTCCTGCCGTTAATTTTTTTTAACGAATTGCTGATGTGATGCATAACATGGTGACACGTGTCTTGTCCCACCAGACTTATGGTGCACCTTTTCACACTAAATCTATCCAAATCTTAATTTCCTTCTTCTTCACCGTTCAGGCGTTGACCTACCTCTTCACTCGCATAGCTATAAACATAAGAAAAAGTAACCCACCTCTGTCAAATTTTGGGACCGTCATGGTAGCATAGGCATAGCAGCATATTGTGATGTCTTGTGTGAAGATAAATTATTCATACATGATATCTTATCCCACCATTCTATAAAATAAATAATTTCAGATCTGCACTTTAATTTTGCTCCAAATTAAATTGTAGTCTCAAAATCGAGTCATTCAATTTCAGTAGTTTGTATGGCAGAATTGTTTAGATAAATTTTAAGCATTATTTTAGTTAAACATCAAGCAAGATTAATCTTCAAGTCCAGATCTTCACAATTTTATTCCGGGTTTGCACAATTTTACAGTATCTTATAGTTGCAGAGAGATGTCGACTATGGACTATGGTATCCCCCAGGTTTGCTTAAATTTTTTCCTATGGCTATGCGAATGAAGAGGTCGGTGAACGACTGAACGGTGGAGAAGAAGGAAATTAAGAATTGAAAAGATTTGGTGTGAAAAGGTGCACCATAAGTCTGGTGGAAAAAGACATGTGTCACCATGTTATTGGCTATGTGCGTCACATTAGGAATCCATTAAAAATAATTAACGGCAGGAACTAATTTTGATAATGAAAAAAATTGTATGGTTTTTTTTAACCATAGAAAAAATTAAAAATGTAGGGACTATTCTTAACTATAAACCAAAATGTAGGATTAAAAACATTTAATCCTATAATTTAATGGTCTAAATATCCTTTCTCGTAACAACATGATACAGGCTCCAGTTTAATAATTGGGTCAAAGAAAATTCCACGCGCCATTCTACACGCTAAGGTTGACGTGGATGCTCGTGGATCATGGGTTTTTGTTTCAAAGCCCATACTTCTTCTTCAGCCCATGAAATTTTTGGCTGCCGATTTTTGTTGCTTCTACAAATAAAATTCATAGAAGATTTCCAAAAAGACGAAAAAGAATTTCTACCAACTGAAGTGTTGTTTTCTTTCGTTTTTCTGGATTAGCTAATTTCCTTTTCGTTTTTGACGACAGGAACAGGAGTAGTGTCTCCACTTTTGCCAATATTAACTTATTTTGAATTGGTCTTATTCTATTTCTAGATGACTTTTTTGTTACAATTTTATTTATATATTTCAATTTGAATATTTCAAAAGGAAGGACGGTGCAGGTTAATTTGGTGGCACTAATGTGAATTTTAGAGTCAGTTTAATAACTTTTAATAGAAAGTGAGGTCTGAAACAAATTTTAGCATATGAGGATTTTTTGTGTATATATAGAGTATATGATACCTTTTTCTATGAATAAAAATAATGGTTTTTTCTAAATTCATCTTTCATAATTTCGAGTATTTATTCATCAACCAATAAAAATAAACAAAATAAGTAGATTTTTGTATGTGTCCCCACAAATTACTTATGTGGTTTGTTTCTCAATTGTTGATGGGTAAATACCCAAATTATGAAAGACTAGAGTTTGTCTCACCAAAAATAATTTTTTGTTGGAAGTCTAAAGTTAAGGCTTTAGTGGTTCTTTGGTCGACTCCAGTGAATTTTAACAAATAAAAAATAGTGCGTTTGAAAATTGTGTTAAAAATAAAGAGTCTACTTTAAATTAAATGAAATTAGGTCACATGTCAGACTCTATAATTTTATTAAGTTTTTCTATCGGGTCACATGTCACACTCTAGAAGTCCAGTCTTGGGCGCGAGGAAAGCATGATAAGAGTCATACATTGAATGATAGATTGATATTTGACATAAATATGTGTTTATAATTGGAATTATTCTTATTTTACAAGTCGATTTTATAAAATTAAGTTAGATACAACCAAATTATAATATATTAGGTTTATGCTATTTGACCACTCAAGTATCGTATCAAATGAAATATAAAATTGAAGGAAATTTATGGTAAATATATATCCTGAGGTTCGATTTCAAAAACTAATATAACCACTAACTTTAAAAAAAAGTTGTTCCATATGCAACATGACATTAGGAGATCCAAACACATATGACAAACTCTATAATTTGGGTTAATTTTTTTGTGTATCATTCTTCTGCAAAATTTAAATTGTTATATTTATCTTTCTTTTTTCAGATATTAATAATAAGAGTAAACCATCAAATCAGTCTCTGACTCTGTAAGACAAAAGGAAAAAATTTGCAGAGTAAAAAATACTCTTTTTTTGAGAGTGTCTTACGAAGTCAGAGACTGATTTGGTTGTTTACTCCAATAATAATTAACAAGGGGACAAATTTGCAGAGTAAAAAATGTTACTCCTTCTGTTTAAAATCTTTAGTCCTTTAAGAGTTTTGCACATGAATTGAGAAAAAAAAATTGATAAGTTAAACTATTTTTACCCTTATTTTAGCGATAAAGATTTATTTAATGAATGTTTTAGTTTTGTAAGAATTCAAATGATAAAACATCATTAATTATACATTGATTTTTAAATAGAACTAAAATTTTGGAGCAAAAATAAAAGTGTAAATTACAATCCTCTCCAATGAAAGAAGCTTGAATTACTCTCTCCTCCCCTCTTATTTTAAAATGTAATTTGAGTCTATTTTAACATAAATAAATATCTTTATTATAACAATTAACTTTAAATCACTATTTTATGTTAAAAAACTTTAACTCATCATTAAAGAAATTAATTTTTCTTTTTTTGAATATTTTAATATTTTAGATTATAAATTAAATATATAGTAAAATTAGAGAGATGTGATAATTACAAGAGATTTGGAAAGTTTATATATATATAACAGAGCTAGCTCATGAACCAAACGAGTCAAACTATTTATAGTTTATGTTCAGCTCATTTAATTAACGAAATTTTTTTTTTACTCAAGTTCAGCTCATTTGGTTCATGAACCAAGTTCACGAGTCAATTATCGAATCGAGTTTCGAACTATTCACGAGTTGGCTTGGGTCATTGCCAGCCCTAGCTAATATTAAAAATATAGGACACCGACACCGTAATATATTTATAAAAGTTCTAAATTAAAAATCAAAATATATACATGTCTATTTAAATTGCGTATTTATTTAATTTTAAAAAAGTTTTATAAACAAGATACAAAAATATTTGATCTTCATGTTGATGTAAATTTTTTTTGCACATACATTCAATGATGTATTGTCACATCATTTAATGAATGTGACACGTCATGTATTGGTATATTATTTGACGCATATGTAAAATAATTTTACACCGACTGTGTATATAAATTAAATTTTATATTTTTTACTAATTAAATCATACTTATATTATCATTATATGCATATATTTGAAGTGTACCTAAAAAAGAAAATCACACTTTTCATAATAAAATAAAATCACGCTCCTTATCTTTATAATTTAAATTAGTACAACAGTTGTTTTGAAATAGAAACTAGTACAACATTATCGTTAAATGCTATGAAGCACGTACACTTCTTGGATTAGACGTGTCCGTGTTCGACATCAACACGACACTTATCATTACAATGAATTATGTCATTTTTTCAAATTATTATCGTGTCGTTGTGTCAGTGTCCGTGTCGTGTCTGGTGTCCGTGTCGGTGTCCGTGCTTCATAGGTTATATGTTCATTGTTATAGTTTGCAGTTAAATTTATTTTACTACGCTTAATTTTTTATAACAGGTAAAAATTGAAACGTAAATAAATTTAAAATCATTTTTCAAATAAAAAATTAATTTTTAATAATACAGTAATATAAAAAAATATTGAATTGATAAATTTAAATTATTAAAGTTTAAATATTTTTAATATTAATTTATATAAATTTTTATCATGAATTGAGAATGCCCTTTTATGTCATTTTACATTTAGCTAGTTAAACTGCTAATTTTACTAAATAGTAAATACTCCAATTAGCTTATCATTTATAAACTATCAGTTATAAGCTATTAGCCATCAACTATAAACTAACTTATCAGCTAACCGCTATTTTTACCAAACAGAACCAATATTAAATAATGGTTTGTTTCCTTTTGATTCAACTAAAATAATAGTTTGTTTGCCAAAAATTTAGAGATCAGAGGAAGGGAAGAGTGTGTGAATAATAAAAAATGATAAGATATATATACTTTATTGTGTAACCTCATCAATGAATGGTCCTGATTTATTATTTTAGTTATGCATCGGTGAGCTATATGAAGCACTCACCCACCGTAGAAGGCGCCGTATAATAGTAGTATGTGCCTAAGTATGATTAAGTAAGATAATCATTTGATAAACAAACTAGTTCATGTTACTACGTACCTAGATCAGAAAGGGTTGAATTGAATCTTGGACTCATCTCATGTGTGACGGGAGTAGACGTGGAAAGGACATCGTCACTACCTTGTCATAAACGCTAGAAGCAAATGAAACAACTAGGAAAACCCTTTGAAGACTCCACGTAAGTTTGTGTGCCCTTCTTTTCCCTTTGACTTCTTTCTTCACATTATTTTAACTCTCTCAAATTTCGTGTCATCATGTTCCTTTTGTCTAATACAATTAAAGATATATAAATTTTTCACGTTTTGATTTTTTTAGACTATATAAGAAATATTCATATGATATTACAATAGCGTTTTTTTTTTTTTTTTTATGAATATTGTGGATATCTTTTAACTTAACTAAAATCTTAAATTTAACTTTTAATTTGGATATGCAATATCATTAAAAATTTTAAGAGAATTTGCCGCTTATTTGAATTTCACAATACTTAAAAAATGAGTCTCTTCAATTGTACATAACAATGATACATAACCCAAACCTATCGGTACGTACTCGTTCATTTCGTTCTAATTTTGACGAGGAAAATCCGTGTTCATTGAGTTTGATTTCGGGTTTGGATTTTCTTCAAGGGTAATGTAGATATTGATACACACCCACCCTGAACCCACTCCATTTATATCAAATTATATTTTATTACTTTTAAATTAGACACCCTTGAATAAACTCTTAAATTATATTTTTAAGTTGATTATTTAACTTTGTCAAAAAAAAAGTTGAGTATTTAACAATTTGTATTTTTTTTATACAAATATTGTTGAAACAAGATAGTTTTCGACTTTTAATTCTTTTATTAATAAAAAAAAATATTAAAAGCTAATTCAAGCTCAAATGAAGATAGGGCAAGATAGAAATATCTAAATCCCACGGGAATATCTGAACCTCATTAGATATGAATTTGAGGTTATACTTTTCATCTCCTCTAAGAATTAAGACTGAAATGGGATACCAAACTTTATATATTTCAGTTTGAGAGGCCAAATTCATCTTTGCTCGCCCCATTGTCATGCCTAAATTGAACATAGAGATATATGGTTTATGAAAATAAATAAATAATCATATGGTATCAAATATATAATTGAGGGTCAATGAGAAATAATTAAGGATGGTTACACGGGAAGAAATGGTCAACAATTATAAATCTCTCCAATATACCCTCTCACTTAATCACGATATCAATTTTCAACTTATACTATTGGATCCTATGACCAAAGACCATAGAAAATTCATATACTCGTCTATCTAGCCACTAGCCACTTTTCTTAGTCAGACTTTTCATTCCTTTTTCTGTTTCCTTTCTTTTCCCACTCTTTTTTCTTTCTTCAAAAACACAACCACCTTAAATCCGATGCTCATAACTCACCTTTCCCAAATCCCAACCGACCAATTTCTTTCATTTTCTTCTAATTATAGCACTTACTCAATCCTATGTTTTAGGACTTGTTTGGCATTTTTTCTCTGTTTTCAAAACCAATTAATCATTTAATTTTAATCAACATGGAAGATTCAAAGAACTTAATACAAGAGCTTCTACAAGGAATGGAGTTGGCAAGACAACTTCGAATCTATCTCAATGTGTCTTCTTCTTCCAATGAAACACGTGAACTTTTGATAGAGAAAATCATATCGACATTTGAAAAAGCACTTGAAATGGTGAACTACAAAGGACATGTTATTGTGGGTGAATCATCACAGCAAAAACAGAAACACACCTCAGAGACAGTTGCAATTCGAATGTTAGATTCACCACCTTTGAGCTCTAGTCCACGAAGTGAAGAGTCTGACAGAGATCACAATACTCCCAGAAAAAGGTATGTAAATACTTTCATTCGAGCATCCGGTCATAAATATAAGAAAAAGTTGAGTCAACAATAGCCGATATTTTTTGTTTAAATTTTTGAACAAGTATATTGACATTTATTCACCAACCGATGAAATATGTATTTTTAAAAACTATAGCGGCAAAAATTACACGTACTAACTATGTAGAAGTTGAGTTTCTAGCAGCATAATCCCTCATGCTCAGAAACACTATTAGACTTAATGCGTAGATATTAAACGAGTCCAATAGTTTGAATCAATAAGTTTTGATATCTTTACTAGATTTTCACCCAATGAATTTTTGTAAAACAAACTTGTAAGATAGATGTTTCCTTTTTATAAACTTTTTTTAATGCTACTTGGGTTTTTCTAGTAACACAAAGTTGCTTTGATTTGCATCTTCATGTGTACTCTACTATATATACATGTGACCTTACCCTAGCTTTGTTTATGTGATAGAAGCACTAGTCTACCAATTAGATGGACAAAACAAATTCAAGTTTCACCAGGAATGGCAGTGGAAGGGCCTCTTGATGATGGATATAGTTGGAGAAAATATGGCCAAAAAGACATTCTTGGCGCCACACATCCAAGGTATTCAATTTAATGTTAATAAGTCTATTGATATGTATGCTGTAATTCTATCAAATTCACCGTGAGTATAGACATGCATTAGATTTTGAAGTAATTATATGAGTTTAATTTCATGTGTTTGTGTATATGCAGAGGCTATTACCGTTGCACTCATAGAAATGTTAAAGGTTGTTTGGCAACAAAACAAGTACAAAGATCCGATGAAGATCCAACTATCTTCGAAATCACTTACCGAGGAAACCATACATGTACAATGGCTTCATTAAATCCAATTGAAAACCAAGAAACAAATATTGTAAACACAAATCCTCAAAGCTTTGATCACGAGAAACCAAACGAACACCGTTTGAACAACCTACGAACAAGTCTAAGAGTCCAAACAGAGAACCTAGATTTCCTCAACCAATCATTTGCTCCTTTAATCCATTTACCTTCAACTTCAGAACTCAAATTTGAAAACCATGTACTCGAAAGTAGCTATGCCGAAAACTTCAATTCTCCTACGTATGTTTCCCCTGCGAATTCCGGAATAGGTCACTTCTCGATGTCTCCAAGTCCAAGCGGGTTTTCGAATGTGGCAAGTGACATGATCCCTCTCGCTACTTCTGCTGCAAATACACCAACCACTACTTTAGATTTTCCATTTGACCAATTTCAATTTGATGGCCAGAACTTCACATTCAATCACTCTCCATTTTTCCCTTAATTACACTCAACTATATATGAGAAGAAGCTAATAAATAATTTAATGAAATTCTTAAGATAAATATGTTTTTCGTCTCTATAAATTATCAACATTTGTCTTTCATCCTATATAAAAAAGTGGTATTTTTTCGTCTCATAAAAAAGACTAAAATAATGATTGGAAAATGTTGTAAGACTATAAATCAAGTGCCGTTACTTTTTTATGGGATGAAAAATAAAAGTTGATAATTTAATAAGGACGAAAACATATATTTTTTTTTTTTTTAATCTTCATAGGCAGGCCCAACTTTCAAGTTGAGGTTTTCTATAGTTTTTTTTTTTTTTTTTTGATATAGAGGTTTTCTATAGTTTGTGTCTTCCTTTTCTCTTTTTCTATTGGATTTTAAAAAAAACAGAGTTTAACTTGACTTGCAAGAGATAGTGCTTTGACAATGTTACGCGTTGAAATGGTCTACTTTTTTCAAGTTTGTAACGTAGGGGGCAGAAAAAAGACTATCCATTATTTGATTTTTTTAATGGAAAAGACAATAATTAATAACTAAACGATCAATGGAAGAACTATTAAGGGCTATTTTTCAAAAAAATGCCTAATAAAAAGGTAACAAAATGAAAAAGAAACAACGAAAAAAGGGTCATTATGATCTTCATGAGCCAACCGATGCTAACAAAAAAGTGAAATTAAAAAGTTCTTAAAAGAGAAGTTTAAGATATGAGAAAGAATTCGATCTTTCAATAATAGTCGTTGTCACCAACAATGAGTCGGTTTCAAAAGTGTAGACAATCTATATTAGTTGTTGAAATGGTCCATATATAAATTTATATAAATATTGGACAAATTCGTTCCTTGATATTTGGTCAGGTAAAATTTGTTAAAAAATTTAAATTTATTTTATTTTAAAATGAGTTGATTAAAAAACATAACATAACATTAAATATGGATATTTAGTACCTTGTATCTAGAACTTATTTTCGTTTAATTTATGGTTTATTTGTGATATGAATCTATATGGTAACCAGATATTTCAGGCCTAGCAATAGTATGGGCCTTAAAATTGATGTGATGTGATAGAATAATAAAATGTTTTATTCCGATAATGTATACCTAAAAATATATTAACTATTATATTACTAAAATGTTTTTATACAGTAAAAAGGATTTAGTTCAAATATTGTTACACATTAAATTATAACTATCAAGTTATTAAAATTATTTAACTTTAATCATAACTATATTTTTAAAATTACGTGTACAAATAATTGTGATTTGTATATATTGTAAAACATTTCACATTAATAGTGTATGAAAATTAATTTCTAAGCAAAAGTATTCAAATAATAGTAATCTAGAACTCAGTTGGTAAAATTACCCAACTTTTTTTGATGGATAGACAAGAATTTAGCTTTGAATATTTGTTAAAAGGGAAAATGTAACATGCCAGTTTGTTGTATCTTATAACAAAGTTTGAAATTAGGAAATAGATGAATTTAAAATGGTGAATTACAAGAGTGTCCCTGTATACTTACTAGCTAGCTAGCTTATACATGTGGTGACCAATTACACTATAAAAAAAAAATGATGATGATGAGATGCTTGATAAATTAAATGAGTCTTTCACGTACTCTATTACTTGTACAGCTACGTACATACAACGTTACATTAAGCAATAACAAAGAGAGAGAGATGTTTGGTAAGGATGGTCGACTAGACATATGCATGGACCTAATTTTAGCAGAATGTTTGCTGAATTTGTTGAGCTAGTTCTTCCGCACTCAGTTGGCATTCAATTCCAATCTACACAAATATATATATTCATTACAAATCTATGTTAGTATAATTTATATATATATTAGTGAACATAAATTCAACAGTAAAATAGATTGTACAAGAAACTTCCGATCAACAATCTATGGCAATGATCCTTTACTGCGTGAAACAGTTACAGTAGTGGATCCAAATCCTTAACTAACATACATTATACATACCCAATTATAAGCAAGCAGATAATTAAGCATGCTTTTGTGAAACAATTTATAACAAATAATATTTGTACTGGATTATGAGAAAATTTCTACGAAATTGAAGTTAAGCCTAAAACTCAATCCTATAAAATCGATTTGTAAATTGATGATTGTCTTTTAGTTATAAACTTATGTTTAAGACAACTCACATCCGATATGAAATTTATTAACACACCCACTCACATCTAGTACTATTGGGCTTGATGAATGAATATAAATTGTGTTGGCCTGCTTTTGTACAATCGATTGTTTTCTTCAATAATAAATGAATGAGTATATTTTTGTGAATTAAAGAACTATTTGCAAACTCTCTAATTTTAGGAAAAATATTTTATAAGAAAACATTATTTTGTTCTATGAATATTGTAGTATTTTTCTATTTTTTTTGCTGAGGCTTTTGGTAAATGATCACGTATTATATAATATCTAGTTATTATAATTTAATAAAAAATATTAAATAATTTTTATTAAATAATAACCCATTTAACTAATGGTTTAAAAATCAATTGTACAAAAGCAGTCAAAATCTTCAAATACATGAATTTTTGTTAAATCAATTATTTCTTATTTTTAATGGAGTATTTATTTTCATGACTAATAAAATAGCCAACCACCCTTCACCTTTTTCTTAAATAAGATATTTTTGTCTCTATTGATGAAGGGTAAAAACTAAGAAAAGGAAAAGACTATACATGCATTTCAATATTCCAATAATAAACATACCTTGATAGTGAAGGAATTCATCATGGTATCATCAGAAGTACTATTAATGTTAACATGGAGAATTTCAAGTGCAAGATCTTCAAGTGCAGATATAATCTTCAAAGCTTGACCTGGAATTCTTTGAGACACAGTTTTCAAAAGAACATGAGGACCTGAAAACTTGACCTCAACATCAGCAATAGGTGACTTTGAATTTGCAACAAGCTCATTGATATTATCATTGACAGAGGAAGCAGAGGAAGTGGTAGGAGATGGATCAAGAGGTGAAAGTGCAATGTAGCTTTGTTGTAATCTTGGCTTATAAGGGCTACTTGGTTGTGGAGTTCTTGGACTAATTGGTAGGTTTAGTCTAGGACTTAGAGGTGGTTTTCTTGGACTTAGTGGTGAAGGTCTTGGACTTGAAATTAACCTTGGACTTAATGGTGAAGGTCTTGGACTTAGTACTTCACTATATACTTTTCTTTGTTTCTTTGCTTCAAGAGCTTGGAGTAGTTGTTGCAACTCATTGATGTAATCAACTACACCTCCAATTATTGATGCTTGATCTCCCTAATCAAATAACAAGCAAGTTATGAGTCAAATAGTGATCATAGGAAGATATTAGATATCTTTTTTTTTTTGACTAAGGAAGATATTAGATATGTTATTTTAATGAATGATTTACAATAGTTTTACTTATTTGTAAAATTTTAAATTTAGACCGTTTGATTACAATCAGTATTCTGATTATGTGGCATCTAACGGTTTGAAATTCCGGTTTGTGGATAAGTAATCAAACTTTTGGAAGTTTTCTATATTTACACTATCATATCCAAAGTGTTTTTATCTTTTTATCACTAAAGATAACATTATTCTCTCTCCTACTAAACTTTATACTAATTAAGTAACCGTACAGAATCTTGGTCCGTTTAAGCGACAAAAAAGACGTGGTGCATGCATGAATTCATTTTGTGATAAAATAAAGTATATTTAGATATAAAAGTTTATTTTGACATAGTTTAAAATTTTAGCATAAAAAAGAACTTACTTAAATTTACATAAATATAATTTTTTGTCTGTAGACGAATTAGCAAACACCATATGAAAATACTCATGCTACATAAATCAATCAATTTTTGGCCTTTGCTAAAAACACAAATAGGGGGCTGAAATCACTTGATGTCAGAACTGATTCCCGAACCAGATTCAACTGGTGGTGAAAGCAAAAAAAAAAAAAAAAACACAAATACTTACCCTTTTGACATAAAAGCAAGGCATAAGAGACCTTAAAACAGACAAATGTTCATTCATTTGCTTTCTTCTGTTTCGCTCCACAGTAATATGAGAAACTCTTTGTTGTCCAACATTGTTAATCTGTTCCTCTAACAAAGTAGGTGTAAGCTTCTGTCTCTTGCTTTTGTGTTCTGTTTCAAGTTCAGTTTCAGAATCTTGAAGTGAAGATGTTGATTTCTGAGACACCAATCTTGAGGTAGAACTGTCCTCATTTTCTTTTGGAGTAACAGCTTCAGCTTCATGGTTGATGAGAGGAAAATCAGTGAAATTTTCTAGACTCTCTAAAATGGCAAAAAGATCATCATCTGCTATACTAAAACTGTTGCTGTTTCCAAATTCTGTTCTGTCTTCAAAAATGTCATATAAGGTATCATCCATTGGAAAAGATTGTGAGATGAAAAAGGGTAGAGACAAAAAAGGAGTAAATATAGGAAGAGGTGTTTTTTTTAAACCGTTAGATGACAGGCTGAAGGCAATATTGCAGAACAGAGGCCGTATCAGACAAAGTGCAGAAAAGTAATCAAAACTGAAAGAGAAATGTTGCAGAGAGACAGAGAGAAAGAGAGAGAGAGAGAGAGAGAGAGAGAGAGAGAGAGGGAGGAGATAGAGATAGAATGGGGAAAGAAAAGGGTTTTAGAAGTTTTATATAGCGATAGAAGTGCTAATGGAGTAAATGTTTATGTAGTAGTACGTAATAGTATGAGAAGTGTTAACAGAACATCATGCTTTTAACAAAAATACAACACTTGAGGGTAAAGTTGTAATTTTCTCATGTGAATAAGGGCATTCTTGTAGTTTTCAATTTAAAAGGAGGATACTTTAGTAATTCTCTCTCCTTCTTCCTCCTTCAGATTTTTTTCCTAAATCTGCTTTCCAGTTTTTTGTTGACGGAATTATTCTCTCACCGTCGGCCACCGATTCTCTAATCTTCATCTTCTCCGATCGTCCTCTCACCGGAGACACTCACATCGGCCACCGGTCTCTCCCTCAACACCATTTAGTTATCTCTCGTTTATCCCCATCTCTGACATCGACCGCTGCCACCGTCGCCATCTTCACCACGGCCATTTTCCCTCTGTTTTTTCAATCTTGTGAATGAACCACCTTCCGTTCCAAATTTCCCGGTCAGTGAACAGAGTTGGAGTTGTGGCCGGAGTTACGGATGAGAGAGGAAGAGAGAGAGAGACACAAAAGCAAGAATGGAAGAGAGTTTTTTTCTTGAAAAAAAAGTGTATTTATAAACAGTCAAGTGTTGTATTTTTGTTAAAAGCCTGATGTTTGGTTAACATTTCTGTAATAATATATAGCTTAAAATATGAGATATATAGTTACTAGAAAGGTTATTGAACATTTTTGAGTAGATCTTTATAGCGGGTCTAACTCATTTTTATAAAATTTGCTTAAGGTGAGGGGTGTCATTTTTTATAACTATAGTCGGATCTTATCTTTAATCAACGTGAGACTTGATTTTTTCAATACATCCCCTCACATCCAATATTATTAGGTTTGGTGCGTGGATATAAATAATGGATAGTCCGAAACTATAGGCTATGATACCATGCTATATTTTTTATATTGAGTATAATTCATCCTTATAAAACCGGCTTATAATGTGAGAGATATCACTCTTTATAAAGTATAGTCAGACTTTATCTTTAACCAACATGGAACTTGATTTTTCCCAATAATAACTTTTTGACAACTTTGTCTCTCATACTCATATTGTATTCGCATTCTCTTTCTCTCTCTCTCTCTATTGTTCTTGTCCAATAAGAATAGGAGAAAAGAAAGTTATCAAAACATCGTCAACAAGTAACATTCCTCCTTATATATTAAGTGAGTTGTGTTATTTGAACACCAAAATGTATCTTATAAAAAATTGGTTCGGATGATAAGGGATTTAGAACTTTAAGCATTTGTGTATTGAAAAAATTCAGTTTAAATTGGAGGATCCACCTTTAAGTGCCCGTTTGGCCTAACTTACTTTTGAGCTTATGCAAACAATTTATGCAATTTTTATGTATTATTATAAGTTTTTCAAGGTAGTTTATGATAAAATAGCTTATAAAAATTTAATTTTCATTAGTTTGAACTTATAAAATAGCATAAAACCTAATTTATATTACATAAGAAATTTGCATAAGCTAAAAAATAAGCTAAGCCAAACGAGCCTCTGATAAAGATTAGTCACTAACAATTACCGATAAATATTTCATACCTTCATGATGGTAACACATGAGAATATCATAATATAAACATGGTATGTGGCAATATATTTTGTATTTATCTGTCTCATAAAAAATATGGTGAGAGCCTACACAACCCTTAATAATTTAATTTGGAGTATTTACCTAACAATTTAAATCATACAAGTCAATTAACATGTGATACTTATAACTAATTATTATCCAACTTTTATTTTACATGCATTATGTGGCTTGTTTCACATTGATTATTGGATAAATACCTTCAAATTATCAAAGTATAATATTGTAAAAGAAACCAAAAAAATATACCCTAATCAAAGGAATCATATTTTGATATATAAAAGTCATTTCTCTATTTTGTCCCATAATTATTACAAGGACTACAAGTGGAGGTAATATAAATAAAAGGGTACTGTATATATACTCCGCATGTCCAATGAGAGTTAAAAATGCTGTTTGTAAATAGTAAAAGAGGGTGATGCAGTTGAGATAAAAACTGAGCATCCATCTATCCACATTGAAATTGTCATTCATAAATACCTCTGTTCTTCTTCATTAATATGTCACTGAAATGAACGGTAAAATATTTAAATTTGATTTGATGTACCTCGGATACTTCTAGTAGCACTCAAATGAAAACAATTTTGCAGAGATAATAGTACTATATGAACAACTCCAACAGTGTTCCGTAGAGAATCCATTAAAGTTTAAAAAAATGTGGACTTAATTAGTTCCATTATTAGATAAGATTGATGTATGTGGCAACAATTTGCAATGAAGATGGTACCATAGCGTTATATGAGATAAATTGTGAGATCAATCAAGAAGAGTTCTTAAATACAGGGTAAAATAAATGAATTGCTTTAAAGTGAAGTTGTTTTGTGGAGCTCACATTTTTTTTTTAACACAACAAACTCAGTTTATCGTATTATAATGAGAAACAATACGTCAAATACTCTAAATCACAAGAGTGGATAATGTTATATATTCACCAAAAATTTTAAGTCATTAGATTAATGGGTAGCTCAATTTTATAAATAAAATTTCTCTCATAAATCTCTCATTCTGTTGGAAATAAACTACTAAAGCTAAAGTATAGAGATAAAGAGAATGAGAGGTTTGTATTCAACTCTTCACTTGTATATCTTTACATCATAACAAGAGTCCTATTTATAGGATATAAAGAAGGAAGTGAAAGATCAAAGCAATTATAGTCCACTTCATTGGTGGGAGTTATAGGACAAGGGAAGAGACTATGATGGACATCCACTAACTCTTCCACTAAGGCTTATTATTCATAACACTCCCCCTTGGATGTCCATCGAGAATGTGTCTCGTTAAAACCTTACTAGAAAAAAAAATCCAGTGGAAAAAAATTCTAGTGAAGGAAAAAGAGTACACTATCCTTTTACATAATATATTTATTTCTCCCCCTCAACTATACAACCATCTCAAGGACGACGGAGACCAATATTATTCCGGCAGATAAACCATAATTTTCTTGTATATTCTGGATCATAGACTTCAAACAAAAGATCTAATTTTTCTTCATACTCTTTAAATTAGTCGTGCTTGAAATATTATACCGATGTTGAGTGTTTGAAATTTTCAACTTGAAAGAGCCCCATTTTAGGTTGAGAAAACAACAAGTTTATTGTATTTGTAAACTCATAATGATCCTCAATGAAAAAACATTCACCGCTTCCTTGATTACGTTGTTTCTCCAAGATACAAAATGTATGTTTGCTTTTGTTCGGATACCTGTATTTAAAAATATTGACAAAAACAAAATACTACGATACATATAATTAACAAAATACATTAATGTCTTCGTTTGAACTAAGATATAGTATTTCAGAACTAATTTAAGTTGCCCATCATTTTCTTGAAGACATGATATATACTAATATCAAGTGACATCACAATCATTCTAGACATAATCAACTAGATTTGTCAATATCAAATAATTATTTATATTTTTGCTATATAAGTTTTTATATAAGTTTCTTGATGCACAAAATCTCATTTAAATAATAAATTTGCAAATTCAAACAAACCTTTTACATGCGACATATGTAATTCAAAGTTTTCTATAATCAACATATTTTAGGTTCTCTTATAGAGATCTAATAATATCATCATAAAGTCGTTTATAATAAATTCACTTCCAAATATTTAAAATGGACATGTGATGTCATTTCTTCAATGTATCATAAAAATTAACTCCAGAGAGTTTCACATAATCATCAATTAATGTGAGCCATACAAATATATTGTAGCATATATTTTATATAAATTTAGTCTTTCAAGTGCTACTAAACTTTATCAAACAAGAAAAATTTCTTGAATTCACTTCAGGTGAATACGTCTCATCAAAATAAACTGTAGACATTCACCCTCCACTTCTAGTGGACATATCAAACTCTATAAGCATGTATTATATCAATATAATTCTCTTTAGCGTAAAAAATCATGTATATCTAATTAACTTCACATCTTCAGGTGTGTGGATTACAAGTCCAAACAGTTCAGCTATATAAATAGAGTTTGAATTCACTTGAATTTGTCTATTTCCATCTGCAGATATTTTCTTTATCTATAATCGTTAATAGACTTTGATTCACGATCCTCGTTATTACTTATCACATATAGCGCTATAGAAAAACATCGTCAACGTTGACTTTCATTTTTGGTTCCATCTCATTTCATTCATAACTTATCGAGATCTCTTTATTTTCATAAATTTCAGGTACCTGATCAGTTCTTCTGGAACTTAAAAATCGATCATATTAGACAACTCTATAAGAGTTTATACATCCTCATTTGGGTTATCTTTCTTTTTAGCTCATTTTCTTGTTCGAGGATGTTTATATTTGGAACCAATTGATCTACCACGCTTCATGCGCAGTTAAGACTCATTTGCAATATTCTATTATCCGACAAGGATATCCATTTTCTTTGGAGCATTAGCAGCTTCTATTTTAATTTCTTAACTTTGCAAACGAGTTATATTTTGAGGATCAAGATGAGACAATAATATTTAATTTCAAGTAATTCATTTGAACTTCGGGTTCATATTTTTCAGCTGCTTCTTCTCTCCCCCTAATATTGGGAAAACTAATTCATCACTTAATAATCATCCTACTGGGATGTAAATAAGTTGACTCAATACAATTTGTAATAGATGAAAATTCATATCAAATACATTTTCCCAATATTCTTTCAAGAACTATCTAAGTGCATTATATTGGAGCAACTGTGATATACACAACACATCCAAAAATGCTTAGATGAAAAAAAAGTATGTTATAAACCTAAATTTAATTGAATTGCAAATTAAGGGGAGGACTTCCATATAATAACTTATTGGCTTGATGCGAAACAAAAATTCAATATAAATGATCTCATGTTCCCAAAGTAGAATTTTGAAGTTATGATTTCATAAGTACCAATCACACATTTAACTTTAGACGTCTAAAGAATGGATCTACAGGTCCATATTTTAATGAGCATATGCTAACAAGATATTCAAATCAATTTTGGTCGACCAATTTCACAAACTTCTGGTTGTGAGTTGACTGGACATTTAGTTGATGCATCAATTAAAATCGTATAATATCTAAATGGTAATGGGTGATTTGATTTACAAATATCACCTACTCTCAAAATTTGTGAGAGACTCACTTTTTCAAATTTTCAACTTCCTTTGGGAACAAGCAATACACAAATTATTGGATCGAAGAAACTTCAGGCTCTTCAATACATATCCAATAATATAATAATTATTCTTTGCATCATAATAGATCCGGGATAACCCAACCGGTCTTGCCAAATACTAACTTAATATTATTTGCAAACTTCTGGTTTACAATAATTTGTGCTTCAATTGCACTAATATATATAAGTGTAGTAGTGGAAAAGTATGATAACTTTGTTCCTCCATGTTACATTAGTTCTTCCAGAGCATTCGATAATTTTGTAGTTCTTCAGGAACTATATCACAAATGATAAAAAAAATTATTGTTTGAATAATCATTGAGAGATTGTTTACTACACTCAATAAAGAATATTTGAAACATGATTTGTAAACTTCAAGTTTACGATAATATAAATCATACATTTTTTTTAAGGTTAGCAATGACAACACAAATTGTCAATAAGATTTTTTTTTTTTTGAAGTATCATCTTCAAAGTTTATATTATATGTAAGATCTAAAATCAAATAAATTTATTTTTATAAGAGAATATGCATATCTTCCATGTAATATTTATGAAATAGAAATCTTGTGGAATAAGAAAGAATACAATCATAATCAAATATATATTTTCATAGTATAAGAAAACAAAGCATATAATAGAAGTTTAAGTATTACCTCGTAAAATTTTTTTATTTGATCAAATCATGGAATACACCAAATTTTTATCAAAAGTAATTTCATATCTCATCTTTAAGTTTATAGTAATAAAATTTGACATTGATTATACAAAATAAATAGTATGAACCGTTCACTTCTAGGAACAATTCAAATAATCACTCTATGTTTAATTATAAATATGACTAATCTTTAATTTTGCTACTTCACTATGCAATATATTTTAACAATAAAATAAAATCTCTAATCAATCCTTCAGGGATTAACCTTTTGAAATCTTCTGGAATTCACATAGAATAATGTTGAGTTTTTCAGGAACTACCCTTTGGAATTCTCCAGGAATTCTCACAGAATAATGAGTTTTTCAAGATCTATGTTTTTGAATTCTTCAAGAATTCACATAGAATGATATACGTACTTCAGGAATTATATGATAGTTCTTTTGATCTTATAATATAAGTTCAATATTTATACAATACTTCAGGAATACATAAGGAATGAATAAACACAATAATATATTACAATTCACATAATAATGATTCACTGTATTAATAAAATACTAATTTCAATTGATGAAATTGTAACAATATATGGACTTGTATTGAAGATCCAAAAGAAACGATTATAACTCTAAGCATAAATCATAATAATTCCAATAAATACAAGACACTATCACATACGTGACAAGAAGAAAGAACATAAGATTTTCAAAAGATCAAGAACAAATCATCTGTTATGCAATTCTCCAGGAATGCTTGATATTAAATTTCTTATTCTCCATGAATCATGTCTCAAATCTTTTCACATTGATAAAGAAAAATAGTTCTTTCATGAATTAATAATAATATTAAAACTCCATGTATATCAAGTCGTCAACCGAAATAAAACTCGTCAAACTTAAAAGATTATATATGTGCAATAGCTCCATATATATAAATTTTTCACAAGAACTAAACAAGTTAAACTCCAAAGTTAAGGTGTAAGCTACTAACAAAACATAAACATATTCAATCATATCCTTAAATCAACACCAGCATATTTGAAGCAACTATAATATCATCCACATACAAAAGCACCATTGCATACTAGATTATCTTTTGGATCAATTCCAAACAAAAAGCAGAATTTCTTATTTATTATTTCACATGGATTTGCAATAACAGTAGAGCATTGTCATTTTCATCAAACCAATTAATGCATGCACAACAAGACATTATGAAGCAATGCATTATATAATTCATTATACAAACTTCATGAAGCAATTCATAATAAGGATTCAAAACACTAATGGTATATATTTTTCGGGTTCAAATATTAATGAAAGTGATATACTACAATACATTCAATCTGATTATCTGTGTTTTAAATTGCATTCCAAAAATTAACATTTCAAAGAAATTCATCACATTTGTTCACAATTTTATTTTATAGAATGACAGAAAGTGTATACGATTAATTGTATATTACCTCTATGAACAAGCATACAATTACATGTGATATCGAAAACAAGTATGGACAAATATTACCTCTGTTTAGAGCCTCGTGCTGATAACTTGTTGGAAATAAACTACTAAAGCTAAAGTATAGAGATAGAGAGAATAAGAGGTTTGTATTCAACTCTTCACTTGTATATCTTTACATCATAACAAGAGTCCTATTTATAGGATATAAAGAAGGAAGTGAAAGATCAAAGCAATTATAGTCCACTTCATTAGTGGGAGTTATAGGATAAGGGAAGAGACTATGATGGACATCCACTAAGTCTTCCACTAAGGCTTATTATTCATAACACATTCTTCTTTTTATAATTGAAGTGAGACTTAACTACTCACCACTTAAAACCAACAATGAGCTAAGTTATAGTGGAGCTCACTTAAATTGCATACGATAGGTTGTATCATTGAAGGTACACTAAACCTCTAAGTTTTTTTTTCATATAACTTAAAATTTATAAATTAATTAAAAAAAAGAGAGACAATTGTTTGGAAACATTTTTCTTCACGAGTTTATAATTTACAGTATTTTTATTAGCTTATAGCTTATAACTTAAAGTTTATAATTTTTATTAGCTTAAGCTTAGTTTTATTAGTTTGCAACTTATATCTTTATGTTATTTCATATTTGTCAAATAACCGATTATCTCAAAAGCTTAAGCTGTTAGGATAGGCCACATCAATGGTTTTATATTATTTGTAACACGCCCCCTCACGCAAGAGCTCATTTGGACTTGAAGCGTGGATAATGCATTGCCCCACCTACCATATGCTTAAATTCCACTTTTAATTAGAAAGTGAGGGGAGCGGGGATCGAACTCTAGACCACTTAGTCATAGAGGCTCTGATACCATGTCAAATAACCGATTATCCCAAAAGCTTAAGCTGTTAGGATTAGCTACATCAATGGTTTTATATTATTTGTAATTGTATATTATTAGCTTCCAAATATAGATATTGACAGTCTTGTATATTATAGCAAATCATATCAATGAAAAAGGCAGGGATTCAATTCTTACATGGTATCATCTTCTACGATCCTAACCTAATCCTTCTCACTGCCGCCTCCTTCTTTTCTGCTCTACCATGGCAGAACACACCATCCCTACCGAAATTCCTGATGACACTTCATCAGCCATATCTGACACTCCATCGGCGGCGAAAAACAAATTCCACTCTGCTTTCTCTCTTCAAAGTGCAAGCACGTGTCCACAACGTCCTTGATCACATCATCCAGCCGACGGATGCAAAGGCAGTACAAGCCTCGGCAGAAATTAAGGCTTTCGATTCCGATCTTTGGAATCGACTTGATGATGTAGTGTTACAGTGGATGTATGCCACGGTATCACAAGATATCCTCCAATCCATTCTTGTTATTGATGATTCTGCTGGAAACGCATCGCCGCCCTGCTTAACGACAACAAACATGCTCGTGCCGTCCAATTAGAAAACCAATTCAGTAACACTCACCTGGAGAACTTTCCTTCAACCAAAGCCTACTGTAACCATCTCAAAACCATATCCGATCAATTAGCCAATGTTGATTCTCATGTCACGAACACCTGTCTCGTCCTCAAAATGATTTCCGGCCTCACCGAAGCGTATTCTGGTTTCGTCACATACATTCAACAACATAACCCTCTTCCCACCTTTGCAGTTGCACGATCCCGTCTGGAACTTGAAGAATCCACCATGGTTCAACGAGCGGCGCGTGAATCCAATTCTTCCTCACTGACAACGGCACTGCTGGCCAAAACAGAGGAGAGAAACCCAAATCGATTTGTCACGGACGAAGCTGAGAGACGAAACAACAACTCGAACTATCGAGGTCGAAATCGCGGAAAGAAACCCTAACACGGCGCTCGCAATTCTGGTCGAGGTGGTCTAAATGGTAGTTCATCCTCTTAAGGTCGCGTTTTTCACGGTCCACCCAACTGGCAACATTGGAATTCACATAATTGGCAAGCGTGGCAAAATATGGCTCCTTGGAATTTCCCTCCTTGCCCTTATCCATCATCCAATTGGAATAGACCCACCAATGGACCCAAATCCCAGCAAGGTGGAATTCTTGGACCAAAACCCCAGCAGGCTGCTTTCAATGTCAACACTACTAGCCCAACAGACATTGAAATGCTTTCAACACACTCAATCTTGCTCAGCCAGACCCGTCATGGTACATGGACACCGGAGCCACCTCTCACATGACATCCTCGCAAGGTAATCTCTCGTCTTATTTTAAATTGAGCAACAATAATAAAATCATTGTAGGAAATGGTCATTCTGTTCCAATTTATGGTCTTGGTAGCACAAAGTTAAATACCCCCCCACCCATCACTTGTTCTAAACAATGTACTTTATGCTCCAAATTTAATTAAAAATTTAGTGTCTGTTCTAAAATTAACTACAGATAATAAAATTTCAATTGAATTTGACCCGTTTGGTTTTTCTATGAAGGACTTTCAGACGGGGATGCCTATCATGAGGTGTGATAGCCACAGAGACCTTTACCTGATTACCAACCACAAGACCACAAATAAGGCCAACCATTCTTCCACTTTTGCAGCTTTGTCACCATCTATCTTGCATAATCTTCTGGGACATCCAGGCGAACATGTTTTGTCTTTTCTTCGCAAGAATAAAGTGATTGAATGTAATAAAACTAGTTCATTACATTCTCAATTTTGCAATTCGTGTCCTCTTGGCAAACACATTAAATTGCCTTTTACAAATTCTCTTAATAATAGCTTGTTGCCATTTGATATTCTCCATAGTAATGTATGGACATCTCCCGTTTTAAGCTCAACAGGTCATAAATATTATGTTTTATTCCTAGACAACTATTCGAATTTTTTGTGGACATTTCCAATTTCACATAAGTCTCAGGTTTATCCTATTTTTCAGAAACTAAGAGCTTACATCAAAACACAATTTAAACGGGAAATTAAAACAATCCAATGTGATAATGGTGGTGAACTTAATGGCATATCATTTTGTCTTTCTTGTCCTTACACTTCAACTCAAAACGGAAAAGCCGAGCGAAAAATACGGTCCATTAATAATATCATTCACACCTTATTAATTCACGCATCACTACCCCCTTCCTTTTGGAAATATGCTTTAGAAATGGCCACCTATATCTCAAACATCTTACCAAGTAAATCCATTAATTTTCAAACACCTCTTTACATGCTATACAATAAACACCCATCCTACTCCCACCTACGCGTTTTTGGTTGTCTATGTTTCCCTCTTTTCCCCTCAAGTACCATCCATAAACTCCAACTCTGCTCCACACCATGTGTCTTTCTTGGGTATCCATCAAATCATCGTGGTTACAAGTGTCTAAATATAACAACAAACAAAATTATCATATGTCGTCATGTCTTGTTTGATGAGTCTACCTTCCCTAACGCAAAGCTGCATACCCCTCCATCTGATACATACACCTTCCTAGACAATGACATATCTCCTTACCTCATCAACCATATCATGACCCAAGACACCAACCCACTAATCCATCCCTCAACTGCAACAACCATCCCTAATTTGGCCCATCCAAACCCTTTGCCGAATACACCTTCCCAAACCGAAATATCCACCACTCAATCTAACGAGCCCTAATCACAATCAAACCCCATTTCAACATCACCCCCACGACCCCACAATCAGATAAAACAATGTTGAATCATCTCCCTCCCATCTACCAACCGACCTCCCAAACAAACACAAAACCCATCACTACGAGCCAACATGGCATATTTAAACCTAACAAAAAATACTACGGTTTAACCACTCATATTTCCAAATCACCTCTCCCTAGGAATCCTGTGTCTACACTTAAGGACCCTAATTGGAAAATGGCCATGAATGATGAATATAACGCTCTAATTAAAAATGAGACGTGGGATTTAGTACCACGACCACCTGATGTTAATGTTATTCGATCTATGTGGAATTTTAGACATAAATAAAAATCTGACGGTTCATTTGAGAGGCATAAAGCCCGTCTTGTAGGTGATGATGCAGGTCAGCAGGTTGGCATTGATTGTGGAGAGACTTTTAGTGCAGTTGTCAAACCGGCTACCGTTCGCACTGTACTCAGTATTGCTCTTTCCAAATCTTGGCATATTCATCAGTTGAATGTCAAGAATGCATTTCTCCATAGTGAACTCAAAGAAACGATTTACATGTATCAACCATTAGGATTCAGAGACTCCAAACATCCTGATCATGTGTGCCGTCTACGCAAATCACTATATGGGCTCAAACAAGCCCCTAGAGCTTGGTACAAGTGATTTGCTAACTATGTAAGTGCACCAGTTCATCCTCATGTTTTAATAATTGTCAAAACACATGAAAATAGAGTAGAACATATTTTGGCAACATTACAAATGACTTGACAGCGAAAAACTATTTTTAAACTTTGAAAAATTGATTTTTAGGTATTCTGTATCGATACATAATCATTTGTATCGATACAAATACATAATCATTTGTATCGATACAAATGTCCTGAAATTACTTCAGACTGATTTTGTGCATTTTGTATCAATACATATATCACTTGTATCGATACAAATATGGTCTCTCAGAGGCAGAGAGTCACCTGTGTATCGAATCATGCTTGCATGTATCGATACACACATCTATCTCTCAAAAAACCAGATAGTGCATGATGTATCGAATCATGCTTGCATGATTTGATACATATCAGTCAAGATTTCAAGAAACTGATATATGTATCGATACACATACGTGTTTGTATCGATACATAGGTCAAATTTTCCATATTTGAACCCTGGTCAAAGGGTTTGTATCGATACAAACCATCATTTGTATCGATACATGTCTGTTAAGTTTTGCCTAAATTTGCTCAATTCTATTATCTCTTTAAATAGCAATGTGCTTTGTTATTGTAAAGGAGAGAAAACCTGTGAGAAAGTGAAATAGCTTTGAAAAACTCTTTGGGATTCAAATTGGGTAAAGAATTTAGATCAAAGGGTTATTCTTCACAAGATCATCATCTTCCATCAAATTGCAATTAATTGAAGAATGAGTATGGGATAATTCGGATAAAGGTTGTACGTTTGATCGATAACGTTCGATACGGCTTGCGGTGAATCAGAGGCGTGATCGAGTTGATTTGTGAAGAAGGTTTGGGTTTTTCTCAAGGATTCGAGATTGTGCGATATCATGGAGGATCAACAACGAAGAAGCGGGTACTCAGTTGGACGATCGGTGCGAGGATTTGCGCACGGTTAGGATCGTTGGAATCAGAGGGAGAAGCTTCGTTACTTGTTGAGGTTATTTCACATAGTTTGCATTAGATTCAATATAGGGTTATTGGAGTCTTTGTAAATTGTGCACTATAGTTCAATCGTTTTTAATCAATATACACTCAAATAACCCGTTTGGTTATTTGGGGGGAGACGTACCCGGCCGACCGCGAGGACGACACGAAAGCCGGGGAACTCCCTAATCAATCGTTTGTGTCTTTCTTCCTTAATCTTTTACTTTACGCAATTGCTTTAATTTTTCAATTCAATTGAATTTTTGTGTTCGTACGTGTTGATGGATTATTTCGCAAGTATACGATTATCCGCAAGTAGTACAATTAATATCGATCCACAGGGATTGTCTTAATCGAATTTAAAAACAATTGAAACTATGCTACTATTTCCTAACAAAAACATAATTGGGGGGATTTTTCAAGTTCAAAGTTATGATTCAATTAACAACGAAACTTTTCAAGAATGAGATGTAAAAGCGATTGAATCTCGATGTTCCCTTGAATTCGTATGATATGGTAATTAACTTCAAAACAATGAATCAATTCATTATGCAAGATATATCAATATAACTTGTTACTTCAAATTCTTTGAAGCAACACTCCCTAATTAACATAAATTTCCTAATCTCTTAGTCAATTTCACATTATTAGAGGGATTCAAGCATTAATCAACAATTCACACATGCTCATAGAAAATTTCTTAAGAACAAACATGCATTCTCTCAATCTAGATCTATGATCTAAATTCTACTCTCATAGACATTCAAATCACTCATGTCAATCCTCACTTGATCAAGGCAAGAATAGCTATAAACATAAAATTGAGAAGATTGCATAATCAAATTGAATTCATCACATAGAAAGTTAATTACAAAAGTGTAGAATCCAAGGTTACATCAAGATCCAATCTACAAGGAGTTTAGCCATTGGTCATGACTGAGTTGAAGCTTGTTTCTTCACAATCAATCTTCATCTTCATCACTTTCTTCCAATTCCACAAAGAAATTCAGTCTGGAGGTGAAAAATAGCTCAATTCCTTAATCCTTTCTTCAAAATTCCGAACCTGGACAATGAGTTTCAGCTTGGCTTTTATAGCTAACTGATTTTCGTGCCACTTTAGCCTCGCGCCAGATCCATTCGCCTGCGCGAACTTTCCTTCTTCCAGTACAAACAGTTTCGCGCAGCTTTTGCCCTGTTCCGCGCAGACATCAAGCACGCTAGAACCTTATTCGCGCACGCGAAAGTGGCAGAATACAAACCCCTTTTCCAGTCGTTTCCTCGCGCACGCTGAGTAATCCTTCGCACAAGCGAACAAAAGTTGCGCACGCGAGCTAGAGCTTCGCGCACGCGAAGCAGGCAGAATGTCAATGCCCTTTTTACTCAACACCATAGCGCACGCGAACTCCCCTTAGCTTGCGCGAACTTCAATTCTTTTTCACACCATATATTTGACTTTTTCCCTCCTTTTTGACCTTGGCTTATAGTTTAAGTAATCTCTTGAAACCTTCCTTTTCTAACCTTTGTAGCCACTTTTATTCACTAAAACTTATCATTTTACCTTGAAAATATCCTTGAATTTGTAATCATGATGAGATATCATCACAACCCCAAACTTGAACCTTTGCTTGTCCTCAAGCAAGTGTTTTTAACCTAGAAAAATATATGAAAACTTGCTAAAATCTTTAAGCACAATTTGTCATTTCACCGGTTTCAAAAACTCACCTCGCGCTTTGATGCCCCTCCTGCAAGCAACCTGTATTTGACACAACTCAATCCGGTTCCGCCAAGAAAATGTTTCACAAAGCTTGAGCAATCTCTTTGATCCCTTCACACAAACTTACCAACTCTCAAGTATATAGATATATGAATATGGAATTAAGGTTCAACTCTCAATCAACACCAAACTCAACTAATCAACTTTAACTTTGCAAGAATCCTAATAACTCTATCAATCATATGTGACCACACACTTTTGAGGACTTTCATAGGTTATAACGTGGCTACGATTAAGGGTAGGTGTTTTTGGGAAAGTAAGTAAAAAACTTGGAGTCCAATTGCACCCTAAACACTAATTGGAACCCAAAACCCTTTTTCAACAAGTATGCACTAGAAAACCTTTTCTCTTTTTCAAACCTTGGCATTGTTTCTTTATTTCATACCCTTTCTTTCTTTGGACTACACTTGTCCACTTTGTTCTTTTTTTTTTTAGGAGCAAGAGGTCAATTGATCATTATGTTTACTTTCTTTTCTTCTTTTTCTTTCGTTTTTCTTTCTTTTTCTTTTTCAATGATCTCTTGACTTTCTCTTGTCCTTTCTTCTTCTTTTTTTCTTTGTTTTTCAATGCATAGCAACACTAGCCAAGGTCTCTTAGTACACATATTTTTCAAAATTTTTGAGGTACTTCCAGTGCATATCCCCCACCCCAAACTTATGAAGTTGCATAATCCAAAGGCAACCCCAAACTTAGTGATGAGCAATGTGCTCACATCACTAAGTAGTGCAATCACACTCCAAGAAATCATTTTTTTTTTTCAAAAATAGTTTATATCCCTTTTTATGATAACTTGGGAATGAAGTAATACAAAAACATTTTTCTTTACGCTCAAAGGGGTTTAACAAGGGGAATAAATAAATTTCATGGGAAGGCTATTATGGCTCAAGCTATCAAGTAACTTGCCTCGTGTGTATCCCACAAATAATCAATTAAGTCAAAGGACGCACGCAAAGTCAAGAGAAAGAGAAGAGAGGTGGATTACCCACATAGCAAGGAAAGAGTGTGTTTGTCTCAAATGCTCACGGTTAGGCCGGATCAAAGAGAAGTCAATCGGCGTGAAACATTCCTAAGCATCGCCTTCAATCCTTGTGTGTAATGAGAAGTTGCACTGCAAGAGTTACACATAGGCAAAGAGGCAAATTCCCAAAACAAGTAATGAATAATGGCAAAAGACAAAAGCAAGCATTCATACAATTCCCAAAATTAAAAGCAAAAGCTAAAATAACAAGCAAATATCTGAGTAGGTTACAGTCATCCAAGAATATATTCAAAGCAAAAGAGTACAAAATGGAATCAACAAAGTAGCAGGTAGCACCTAGCACCAATCATCATGCATCAAAAGTCATCAAAATAAAAGGAGCGGAGAGTAAGGAGAAAGGAGAGGAGCCGGCAACCATGTCACTGTTGATCGTCATCACCCAGGTCATTAGGATGTGGCATAGATGGGTCCCCACAAGAAGGTCCACCATGACCCGGTGAATCACCAAATAAACGCCGCTGCATGTCCGCCCACTCGGAATGCTGAGTCATCCAAGCATCCCTCTCCCTCAACTATGCAGCCTGCAAATCAGTCTCTTGGGCAGTCCACCGACGCTGCATGTCCTCCATGGTGGGATAAAGGGGGTAGAAAGGCCGCTGGTAGAACTGCTCCTGGTAAGTCATGGCCTCGCGGTACAAAGCCGAAGTCTGATCATAATAGTTATTAGACAACCGGAGAGCAGTGGCAATATCCATCTGAGTCAACAAAGCGGCTAGCTCATTCACCGAATGTTGGTTCGGTGCCACCTCAGGAGTAAGTGTAGGACCCGGAAACGCATCCATACCCGGCCGTCCCATGTTGGGCGGATCCATGCCCAAGTTCACATCCACACCCTCAAAACCATCGATCTTCGCCTCAATGTCATCAAAACTCGCTTGTCCTTCGAGAGGGGCCTCCATCCGCAAAGGTTTATCCAACCATTTCATATTCACCGGCCCTTTAGGCTTCACTTCATCCGCCGGAACCGTAGGCACTCCTAAAGCACATAACAAACTAGTCAAGAGACTACAATGGCCCAAAGTAGCCCTTTTTTCCTTCTTATCCGCCAACTTTTGAATACTATCCCTCAAAAGCAACCCGAAATCCACCGCCCTACCGGCGCACACCGCATCAATCAAAGTCAATTGCTTAATAGTTACCTCGGATGAGTTACCACTCGGCTCCACATTGCTCACAAAAAACTCAGCCCATACCCGTGCCTCAGGATTCAGGCGGTTCAACTTCACCCTTCGCGTAGTTGTTTGACCACACAACCACTCTGTTCCCGGTAGACACCGACGATCTTTCATCTCGTCCTGCTCCTTAACATTACTAGCATCCCACTTGGGCCTTCTCTCTTGAACTACACAATGCTCCACATCCGGGAGCTCAAGAAAGCGGTTCAAAGCATCCTTAGAATAATCAATCCTCACCCCACGCACCACACAATCAAAGCGGTAAGGAACCGAGGTCTTTGCCCGGTGAGCATGGGCATAGAACTCCCGCACAAGCGTAGCATTCCCCTCACCAAGAACATTGTTGAACACCTGCCACCCTCGTGTCACCAATTGATGATTAACTTCCGCAAAATCTTCAAAGTTATTCTCAAATTTTCGCTCCTTTACAAACCGTAAAGTCTCAATCAACCGGTAACGCTCCATCGCTTGGTCGGTTCTAAATCTTATGAAAGGAACTGCCTCTCGGTGGTGTGGTCGAGGTTGTGATGCCGGTGGAGGCAGTGGTCAGTTTTCGGGAGGTATTTGTCGACGTGGAGGAGAAGGTGGTGGTGATGGTGATCTAGCAAGGCGGAGACGCCTTCTTTTTGGTAGTGCTGATGGTTGTGAGGGGCATGATGACGAAGCCCCTGTGTTTCTAGCAGCTCTTGATGGATTTTGACGAGAAGCCATAGTTGTGGTTAAGGAGCGATTTTGAGATTTTTGAGTTTTTTTTTTGAGTGATTTGGGTAGTTTTTGGGTGAATTTGATGGGGAAGATGAAGAGTTGATGTTGTTTTTCGAGTTTAGAGGGGTAGAGGATTAGAAAACAGCGGTGAACAGTGATTTCTGGCGAAAATTTGGCAGAGTAACGGCTAGGGTAGGCGAGGCTGTGCAAAACTGAAGCGGACTGGGGTATATATAGCAGATCTGGGTTCGCGCACGCGGAGTGTTGAGTCACGCACGCGGAAAGCTGGTTCGCGCACGCGGAAGCTATGTTAGCGTGTGCGAAGTAGACAGAACCAAAATCCTTATCCTGGTGCTTGAGTTAGCGTGCGCGGAAAGTAGATTTGCGCACGCGAAATGCCCTTTTTTTTTTCTTTTCGAGGCGTTCGCGTGCGCGAAGCTGGTCTTCGCCTGCGCGAAACTAGCAGATCCCTGGCCCCCTGGCTTTCATTTTCCAACCTGCAAAATTTTCACAACACAGGTCTTTCCAATAAGCGTTAGTAACCAAACGACACCCAGTCCGGTGTCCTCTTTTTGGAGCTAAAGTCTCCATGCACAACTTGAGAGCGGCAAGGTTTATTCTTGGGATTGAGACAAGCGACATTCCAAACAGAATTTTTACGAGTCAAGCTATGATTTCAAGCCCAAAAACAACCGTACTACCCCAAGCTATGGTCTTCAAATCAACACACGCCGCAATGAAAAACTCTCAAACAAATGACTTAAGAGGAGAAAGGTCTACTTCTAGGCTTGAAACAAACTTCCATTCCAATTGGATAGATTTTTACACAAGCTATGATTTCAAGCCTAAAAGCACCCGTCCTACTCTAAGTTATGCATATAAGTGCTAAAAGAAACAAGTAACCACAAGTGACAAAGCCTAGAGGCTTCCTTGTTGCAAAGCTCCAAAATCTCCTTAGCTTCATGCTTGGTTCCACCTACAAGACAAGTAAACAAACAAATATGCAATAAAACGTAGGGTTGCCTCCCCACAAGCGCTTGTTTTACGTCAATAGCTTGACGGTCCATGACCGGAGGTCATGCGCTTGTTTAACATCCCGATGCTTGACGTCCACGCCCTCACATCATGGAAGGTCATTGAAGAGAATGGCCACCTTGTGGCGAAGCACATCACCACCCTTATAAGCCTTCAATCTTTGGCCATTAACCTTAAAAGCCTTGTCTTCTTCACCGGCCCTAAAAATCTCAACCGCACCATGCGGGAACACTTCCTTGACCACAAAAGGTCCCGACCACCTTGATTTGAGTTTACCCGGAAACAACCTAAGTCTAGAATTAAAAAGCAACACCATTTGTCCCGGATAAAACTCCTTATGCACCAAGGCCTTGTCATGATACTTTTTAGTCTTGGCCTTATAGAGGGCCGCATTTTCATAAGCTCTTTCTCTCCACTCTTCTAATTCATTCAACTTCAAAAGCCTTTCCTTGCCGGCTAAGTTAGCATCAAGATTAAGAAATTTCACGGCCCAATAGGCCTTATGCTCTAGCTCAACCGGCAAATGGCATGCCTTACCATAGACCAATTGATACGGAGAGAACCCCAAATGGGTTTTAAAGGCCGTGCGGTAGGCCCAAAGCACATCATCAAGTTTAATGGACCAATCTTTCCTAGATGCCGCAACGGTTTTCTCTAAAATTTGTTTCAATTGTCTATTGGACACCTCAACTTGACCGCTACTTTGCGGGTGATAAGGAGTAGCAACTTTGTGTTTGACAATATATTTAAACAAAAGGTTTTCCAAATGCTTGTTACAAAAGTGCTTCCCCCCATCACTAATCAAGATTCGAGGGACTCCAAACCGGGTAAAAATGTTTGTTTTCAAAACGTTAACAACGGTTTTGGAGTCATTGGCTTTACAAGCCAACGCCTCAACCCACTTAGTGGCATAATCCACACACACAAGGGTGGCCGTATTAAGTCTCCTATAGTCGATACACATTCTCCACCCGGTCACCGTCCTAGTGGGAATCAACTCATTCTTTTCATTACGCACCACCGTCATCCCTCCCTTCTTAGGGACCACATGAACCGGACTAACCCATTTGCTATCCGATATTGGGTAGATCATACCCGCTTTGAGAAGCTTCAAAACCTCCTTTTTCACTACCTCCTTCATAGTTGGATTAAGCCGACGTTGAGGTTGCACAACCGGTTTATAATCATCCTCCATTTTAATCTTGTGCATACACAAAGCCGGACTAATCCCCTTCAAGTCTTCTATTTTCTACCCAAGGGCACCCTTGTTCTTTCTTAACACCCTCATGAGTTTCTCTTCCTCAAGCTTAGTCAAGCTTGAACTAATAATTGCCTGATGCAAGTCATCATCCCCCAAGAATACATACTTCAAGTGTTGGGGTAGTTCTTTCAATTCTGGCCCCTTGGGTTTCTCATCTTCCACTTGCTCCACTTTCTCGACTCTAGGATTCAAATCTTCCTTTGAAGCATCTAATTGACGGAGGTATAGTTCTATCTCCCTATCCCATTCTTCCTCAAGATCGTCAATGGAATTCACAATAACGCGTTCCAAAGTGGGAGTAGAAGTCTCTTCTTGATGTACCTCTTTCACTACCTCCTCAATAACATCCACCCGAAAACATTCGGAATCATCATCATGACGCTTCATAGCCTCAAACACATTGAACATAATTTTCTCTCCATGGGTCCTCAACATGAGCTCTCCCATTTCCACATCAATCAAGGCTCTTCCCGTTGCCAAAAATGGACGCCCAAGCAAGAGAGGCTCTACCTCTTGGTCTTCATCCATGTCCAATATCACAAAGTCGGACGGGAACACAAATTCCGCTACACTTACCAAGACATCATGCAAAATTCCATAAGGGTGCACAATAGAGCGGTCCCCCAAAGAAAGTTGCATCGGAGTAGGTTTTGCAACGGCTCCCGGAATCTTCTTCATCATAGAAAGTGGCATAAGGTTAATTCTTGCACCTAAGTCGCACAAAGGCCATGCTACGATAATGTTTCCAATCGAGCATGAAATTGTAAAACTCCCCGGGTCCTTTTTCTTTTGGGGAAGCTTCCTTTGAATGATGGCGCTTACTTCCTCCGTGATATCAACGGTTTCATCGTCAAGCGGCTTCCTTTTCTTAGTGAGCAAATCTTTCATGAATTTTGCATAGATAGGCATTTGCTCCAAAGCCTCCACAAGTGGAATGTTCACTTGAAGGCTATTGAGCATTTTCATGAACTTCTTAAATGTGAGGGATCTTTTGTCTTCACCTTTTTCCTTTTAATGGGATATGGCAACTTCACATTTGGTACATCTTGAACCTTCTCCTTGCCTAAGGATTTCTTCTTGTATGGCAAGTCACCATATTCTCCCTCTTTCTCATTATTTTCTTCACTAATCTCATTTTCAACTCCACCTTTTTCCTCACCTTCTTTTGAATTTTCAACATCTCCCTCAAACTCATTTTCAACTCCACCCTTTATCTCACTTTCCACCTCTTTTTCAACTTCACCCTCAATATTATTTTCACTTCTCCCTCAAAATTGTTCACCTTCCTAGACTTCACTACTACCTCCGGTGTCGGTACCACCCTATTTCTCAAAGTAATTACCTTACATTGCTCTTTTCGGCGGTTGTCGGTAGTGTGGCCCTCAAACCATTGTTGATGAGAAGCGGAAAATTGTCTTGACAATTGCCCTATTTGGGTCACAAGATTCTTGATACTAGCCTCTTGATTCTTGTTGGAGATCTCTTGGCTCAACTTCAATTGATCTTGACTAACCTTCATAGCCTCAAAGTTTCCTTGGGCCATTTTCATGAATTGGCATAGGGTGTCTTCAAGTGGTGAGGGTTTTCTTGCTTGAGTGGCTTGTTGGTTGTTGGATGGTTGAGAGGTTTGAGGTTGGTTTGGGGTGGTGTTTTGAGTATCTCTCCACCCAAAGTTTGGATGGTCTCTCCAACCGGGATTGTAGGTGTTAGAATTTGGATTGTAGTTGGGGTTTGATTTTCGGAAAATTGCTAGGTACTTGGCTTCCTCGGATCCCTCGGGCATACAAGCCCCATTTTCATGTTCCCCTCTCCAAAAGTCACACCGTTGGTCTTGCACTTGGTTCACTTGTGCCCTAGATTGGTGTTGAGCGGAAGAAGCATTGGTGAAATGTTGAAGCAAGGTTTCCATTTTAGTGTTCATCAACTTTGACTCGGCTAACAACGCGGAATTTGCTTCAAGTTCAAGCATTCCCGGCTTCTTCTTGGCTCCACGATCATTGTTAGCCCGATACTCGTTTTGAGCCATGGATTCTATCAATTCCATCGCCTCCCGCTCATCCTTATTCTTCAAAGATCCTCCAGCCGAAGCATCCAAAAGCATGTGCGTTTGCGCTCTCAAACCTTGAGTAAAGTGTTGCATTTGAGCATGTGAATCAATACCGTGCTTTGGACACCTTTTCAAGCATAATTTGAATCTCTCCCATGCATCATATAAGGACTCGGCGTCACCTTGTTCAAAATTCACAATCTCGGCCCTTCTCTCTAAAAACTTGTGCATTGGGAAGTATCTCTCAAGGAATTTCCACTCTAGTTCTTGCCATGTGTGAATGGTGCCACTTGGTAAAGTGTCTAACCAATCTTTTGCCCTTCCGGTTAGTGAGAACTTGAACAATCTTAGCCTCTTTTGTGATTCATTGATATTCGGTGAGTCCGTGTAATCACAAGCCTCATAAAACCGCCCTAGATGAAGATTAGGGCATTGGCTCTCCGCCCCCGAATATTGGTCTTCTTTCAATGCATTTATGACGGAGTTCTTTATGTCAAAGTTAACCGGGTTTGCTGGTTGGAACCCCAAGTTTGCTAATTGTCCATCGTTCCATTGTCCGTAATCACCTAATGTCCTTCTAGGTGGAGGTGGATTATCTTCCATCTCAAAGTGTTCCTCTTCAACTTCTTGAGAACTAGTAGATTCGGTCTCAATGTTCTCTTGTTCAACCCGTGCTAATCTCTCCGCTTCCTTGGCTAATCGAGCTTCTTTACGGTTAGCCTTTGCTAATCTCTCCTACCATGCATACACAACACAAACAAACAAGAAAAGGTAATTCCGAACAAGCAAACAAATGAAATTGAAAATTAAACACTATACTAATTTTTTTGGTTTTGGTTTTGAATGAAAATACAACTAAAAACAGATAATTAAAACTAAAACACGGTTCCAATTGCCTTGTCGATTAACGACAATCCCCGGCAACGCCGCCAAAAACTTGATGGATTATTTCGCAAGTATACGATTATCCGCAAGTAGTACAATTAATATCGATCCACAGGGATTGTCTTAATCGAATTTAAAAACAATTGAAACTATGCTACTATTTCCTAACAAAAACATAATTGGGGGGATTTTTCAAGATCAAAGTTATGATTCAATTAACAATGAAACTTTTCAAGAATGAGATGTAAAAGCGATTGAATCTCGATGTTCCCTTGAATTCATATGATATGGTAATTAACTTCAAAACAATGAATCAATTCATTATGCAAGATAGATCAATATAACTTGTTACTTCAAATCTCTTTGAAGCAACACTCCCTAATTAACATAAATTTCCTAATCTCTTAGTCAATTTCACATTAGAGGGATTCAAGCATTAATCAACAATTCACACATGCTCATACAAAATTTCTTAAGAACAAACATGCATTCTCTCAATCTAGATCCATGATCTAAATTCTACTCTCATAGACATTCAAATCACTCATGTCAATCCTCACTTGATCAAGGCAAGAATAGCTATAAACATAAAATTGAGAAGATTGCATAATCAAATTGAATTCATCACATAGAAAGTTAATTACAAAAGTGTAGAATCCAAGGTTAGATCTGTTGGAGTAAGCCCTAAAAGCCAATCTATTTTGATGGTGTTTTCTTTTGTATTGTGACTTTGAATTATATATATTTAATATATATGATAAGGCATTTCTTTATTATGTTTGTTTTTCCAAAATAATAAAGTCCCTAGAATAGTTAGTCCATTTAATGGAACACTAAGTGTGACTTAATCGTGAGACTCCATTAAATATAAGGACACTATTCTTAAAGTATTCGTAGTCAAGATTTACTATGAACTGGGATAATAGTAAAACATAGAGACTATTATGTTAGTAGACTGATAACCACATCTCACGGGTTATGGATATGAGATATCAAGTCTTTACATAGGTATAAATATTAGGAGTAATATTTATACTGGATTGACCCACCATGAGAATACTACATAGTTTGTTATGTAAGTGTCATAAGATATTCTCGTAGTGATAACGGTGTATAGCACCCTTCGACCTGAAACCACTATGGACCCTAGATGTGGAGTAGAGTGCTTAGTTGCCGTTCAAACGTTGTCCGTAACAGGATGACTATAAAGTCGGTTGATGGGTACTCCACAAATCATGCTGAGGGACATGAGTGACCTAGATGGAATTTGCCCCTCCTACATAACAGGAGTAATATCTTAGGCCTCTTGATAGAATATGACTGTAATATGCGTGGCCACGCCGAACTAAGTCAATATGAGATATTGAGCTTATTCGTTGATCAGTATATTCTGGGATCAAGAAATAAGATATTGAACCATACAAGGATGACACAATCTATGCCTTGTGTTCAATATAGATATAATGGGTAAAGGGGTAATTATACACATAATCATTATCACAGAAAGGTTACATCAAATCTCTGACATTCTCATCACTTGGGTAGCAGCGATGTGTTGCTAGATACCTCTCACTGTTTATAATATTAAATAAGATATTTAATATTATTGCCAACGTTACGAGAACCTACAGGGTCACACGCATAGAGTACTGACAACAGAACGAACAATTAAATTAAATAAGATTTAATTTAATTAGATGTTAATTGCATTTAAGAAATGTATTAACTTATATGATTTATTTATTTACATGTGATTTAATTAAATAAATGAGGGATAACAATTAATTAAATTAAATATGATTTAATTCAATTAATATTTTGTATTTAATTAAAATAGTTTAATTAAATATAAATACCATAAGGCTATTTTGGGAAAATCCTAAAATACGATTTTAGGGTTTTAGTGGCTCACACTCTATAAATAGAAGAGGAGCACACTTCCCAAGTATGACTAATCCTAATAGTCGTATTCCCTCTCATATCGATCGGCTAGCACCGTGTTCTGCTTTTGTGCTCGCGTGGACTGAGTAGAAGTGCTGCTACTTTGTGGCACTGGTGATTGTGGTTTCTTTCACGGCTTCGATAGAGTTGATTGTCTCCTCGACCCTTCAAGAGGTAAACACATAAACTAATGTATATAGTTTTGATTTGTGATTAATGGTTTAATCAAGATCTGTTCTTTGGGATTATTCCGCTAAGAGGATTTTTTTTGAAAAACCCCATCTTAAATCCCAACAACATCAAAATCCAATCTACAAGGAGTTTAGCCAATGGTCATGACTGAGTTGAAGATTGATTCTTCACAATCAATCTTCATCTTCATCACTTTCTTCCAATTCCACAAAGAAATTCAGTCTGGAGGTGAAAAATAGCTCAATTCCTTAATCCTTTCTTCAAAATTCCGAACCTGGACAATGAGTTTCAGCTTGGATTTTATAGCTAACTGATTTTCGTGCCACTTTAGCCTCGCACCAGATCCATTCGCCTGCGCGAACTTTCCTTCTTCCAGTACAAACAGTTTCGCGCAGTTTTAGCCCTGTTCCGCGCAGACATCGCGCACGCTAGAACCTTATTCGCGCACGCGAAAGTGGAAGAATACAAACCCCTTTTCCAGTCGTTTCCTCGCGCACGCTGAGTAATCCTTCGCACAAGCGAACAAAAGTAGCGCACGCGAGCTAGAGCTTCGCGCACGCGAAGCAGGCAGAATGTCAATGCCCTTTTTACTCTATGTAAGACCCAAGATTTCACTGTACAGTTTTCTAAGGAACTCTAGTGTCGGCTACGAGTTTTAGGGTTTTTGGTGAGGCGGTTTGTGAATATCGTCACATTAATGAGATTTTTGCTGAAACGGAGCCTGTTTTGTGCTCGTGCGCTGGAAAGGCACAGACTTTCGGGTCGTGATACTCTTTTAAGTATGAGGAGATTTCTGTGGTCTTAGAAAAACGAGTAGGATTTTGCCCGCGGATGGAAAATCTTACTGCGTCTGTTTTGAGTGAGGTTTCGGATGGGAGTTTTATATATCTGCGCGAGTTAGGATATGTCATGAGATTAATTTTCTAAGGTGTGAAAGAAAATTACAGTCGCGGAAAAAGATTCGGCGATAAGTTTTGGAATGGAAAAACGTTAGACGTTCTTTCCGTAGGTTTTACGTTTTTGTGATTTACGTTCGTCGCGATGCGCGAGAACTGAGCGTGCGTTTTGTTGTAAGAGGTCGTGAGAAATATCTTGGGAGGATAGACTCGGATTGATCCAAGGGCTAGGATTTTGTCTTGAAGCTTTATCCTATTTGATCCAATGGTTCTCATGAAACATGACCATGACCTTTAGGGTGACTTAAGGAGACTTTATGGACTTAGCAAAATCACAATTCATTCACTTCTTCTCTTCTCCTTGCCGTGGCTTCTTTCTCTTACAACCTTGAGGAACAAAATTCAATCCTTCACCATTTGTCTTGATCTTAAGCTTGTTGGAAAGCTTGGAGTTGTGAGATTCTTCTTCCTAAGGTAACTAGAACTTCTTTCATCTCTTAGTTGGCTAAACTCTTAGAGATTCATGAGATTTTATGATTATGTTCTTGGGAGAAATTTCGTAAGAATTGGTTGTGAAGGGTTTTTGTTCCATGAAAGTTGTTCATGAGGGTTTAGTAAGCATGTGTAGGCTTTGTTATTTCAATTTTCCATGAGTTTGTGAGAATCTCATGAGAAAAGTTAGGGTTTTGAAAGTTTAGAGTATTGATCAATTACATGAGGTTATGTTGTAAGGTTTTGAAAAGAAAAGTTGTCTTTGAACCTTTGGGCAAAAGGGAAATGCGTTGTATGGTTTTGTTTTGGAAAATCCGATGAAAAATATTTTGAGGTTTATGAAAATATTTCCTAAGTGTTTTGGGTAGTGTTTTGGGGTCAAAATGATTTAAAACTCTTGTGACATGTGGTGTCGCTTTTTACCTTGAAAACATGTTTGAAAATGATTACCAGACGGTTAAGGCCCGTATTAAAGCTTGTGCTTGGATTTGGTTTTGATTTTGGAAATGAAAATCAAATAACTTGCACTCGAAGCAACCAACATGCTTTCGGAAATGTGTTGCTTGCTTATGAAAATGGTTTACTTTTATGCCTTGAAAAAGTGTTGGGAACTAATAGGATCAAACTAGGCTTGGGGTGGAAAAAGGAGGTGTGAGTTGCTGTCTTTTGCTGTCATGACAGGTGCAACTCGCTGAGCGAGTGGTTACTCGCCAGGGCGAGTGTCACAGGTCCTGACAACACGCCAGGGCGATCTCCAGAGCGAGTAAGACCAGTACTCTCTGCCTTCACTCGCCACCAACTCGCCAGGGCGAGCTCTGGGAGTTGAGATTTTGGATTCTGATTTCTAAACTTGGTTTTTAGCTTTCTAATCCCTTTTTATTAATTTATGGAAGTGGTTGGAATTGGAAACGAGTTTTCCGGGTATTCGGAAAGTGTGTAGCTTGTAACGCAAGAAAACGGCCATTTTGCATTTCAAATTATTTAAGACTTTGGCCAACAGTTTTGGGTCCTAAAAATAGTACAAATAACTCATGGGGGTTGATCAATACGGTAGTTTTTGGTATGGTATCCGTAAGAGTGGTTTTCCTTAGGAACCTTTAGGTTTTTGGGGTTTTGGTGTAGTTTCAATACGATTGGTTAGAGAACAATGTATTGATTGTTACGCTGCTTGTTTTAGGAAGCGCGTTGTGTTGTCTAAGCGTGTGTTGTTGACGGAAGCTTGCCGAGGTAAGGGCATCACTTTATTTCTGTCTTTTCACTGAGTTATAACATGTTTGTTGGTTATTTTCGGTGATGCGTGTTTGTGTGGTTGGCATGTATGTGTTATGTATTCTCGTGATGAGAAAGTGTTTACAATACGTGCGTTGTTTTACATATGATTGAAGATGTATGTATGAACATGTGGGTGAATACATATGATTGGAAATGTATGTATGTTTGTTGTGGTTTGTTACATATGATTAGATATGTATGTATGTTGTTATGTTTGGTTTACATATGCTAGAGAGGTATGTATTCATTGCATTAGTATACATGGGGAATCGTATGCTCATGCATTGTTAGTGCGTAGTTGCGGGAGTGGACTACGAGGTGTGGTTGCGGGAGTGGACCCACCTGATTCTTATAGGGTTGTGTTGAGTTCAATACATGGTTGCGGGAGTGGACCATGGGGTGTGATTGCGGGAGTGGATCCACCTTAATCCTTTGTGATTTTGTTGAGTCGATACATGGTTGCGGGAGTGGACCATGGGGTGTGATTGTGGGAGTGGATCCACCTTAACCTTGTGATTTCGTTGGTGTTTTAGTAGGGGTTGGACCTACAGTTCTGGAACTCATGCATTGTGGTAGCTAGGGTTAGTACCACGCATTGTAGAAGTCTGCATTAGGCTTGGTGTGCATTATATATGTAAGCCCGTTGGTGGGAATTGCTTTGGTGGTTAAGAGCTTTCTCTTGTGTTCGTGGAATTATTGTTATGTGTACAATCTTTCGCACCGGTTGTATATATACATACTATATATTTTGTGGTGACCCTTTCTTTCATTTGCGGGCTCATCCCACCCAGATGTTGGGTTAGGTCGTGGTGACGACGGTGGCAGTTCTGGGCCATAGTGAGCACGTGGTGAACCTTAGAGTAGTTAGACTATGCGCCGGTGTGTTTTGTGCACCGTGCTTTTTGGTTAGCATAGGATTTCTAACTTGTTTTGGTACTTAGACTTGGATTGTAATTATTCAGGAATACACTTTGCTTGTCGAAGCACCTTATGGTAATGAGTTCTTTTGTATATTTGAATGCCGGCTCATTTGAAAACTTTTATGCGTAACTCTGATGTGTACAAAAAAAAAATATAGTGCCTTTTCTGGCCTTTGAAAAACGGGCTGTTACACTCTACACCTTAGCGCACGCGAACTTCCCTTAGCTAGCGCGAACTTCAATTCTTTTTCACACCATATATTTGACTTTTTCCCTCCTTTTTGACCTTGGCTTGTAGTTTAAGTAATCTCTTGAAACCTTCCTTTTCTAACCTTTGTAGCCACTTTTATTCACTAAAACTTATCATTTTACCTTGAAAATATCCTTGAATTTGTAATCATGATGAGATATCATCACGTGTGCACCAAAATTCAATTGACATATATCTTCCTTGAATTTGCTTGGACTGTGATTTGGATCGTTTAAATTGAATATTTTGCACACGATCGTTTCTAGTTCTTTATCATCAATCGTTCAAGGCTATACTACTTTTTCAGTGATCAATCGGGTGCAAAGAGACTACCGATCCGGTGGTGCTTCCGCGCGTACCTTTTGAACTAAATTTTTTAAAATCAACATTGTTTAAAAGGGTCACTTATTCAACCCCCCCTTCTAAGTGGTAGCCAAGTAGTCTAACAAGTGGTATCACGATCCCGGTTCAATTTTGTTCACAAAATTCGGTGGATTGTGCCAATTATTAGAAAACATGGCTTTTGCACCTAAAGGGGCTTACAATAGGGCACCTATATTCAATGGAGATCATTTTGATTATTGGAAAAGTAGTATGCACATTCACATCAATTCTTTTGATGGTGAAGTGTGGAATGCTATTGAGACCGGTCCGTTTGTTCCGACAAACACCGATCCTAATGGCATTGTCACCAATAAGCCTATGACACAATGGACGGAAGATTATAAGAAAAATGTCAATTACGATGCAAAGGCACAAAACAAACTTATTTCATCCCTTGGGATTGAACAATTTTATCATGTGTCGCATTGTGTATCTGCCAAAGAAATGTGGGATACATTAGTTACTCATTTTGAGGGTACTAATGAGGTCAAAATATCCAAAATAAACACCTTAACTCAAGAATTCGAATTGTTCCATATGCAAGATGGTGAAACCATTGCGGATATGCAACAAAGGTTTGTGAAAATTACCAACAAGTTACATGGTCTAGGTAAACCAATCACTAATCAAGATGCTACTAATAAGATTTTGAGATGTCTTAATAGGTCATGGCAACCAAAGGTCACAGCAATCAAAGAAGCGAATGATCTTACAACTTTGAGTCTCACAACCTTATTCGGTAAGCTAACGGAACACGAACAAGTGCTTAATTTGTTGGAAAAGCATGAGAAAGGTGGAAAAAAGGAGAAACACAACGAAAAGGAAAAAGAAAAGGATAAGAGGTCCATTGCTCTAAAGGCCTCCACATCCAAGTCCAAAAAGGTTGAGCAAGTGGAAAGTAGCTCAAGCGAAGACGATTCCGATGATGAGGAAATGGGGCTCTTCGTTCGACGCTATAATAGATATGTGAGAAAGAATGGGATAAGACATTCCGATGACAATGATCTTAAGAAGTTTCGGAAAGATAGTGGTTACCGTCGGAAGAGTGATAGTGGTAGATACTCCAAGAAAGGGGCATGCTATGAATGTGGTCAAATTGGTCATTTCAAACCGGATTGCCCTAAGTTGAAGAGAAAAGAGAAGGAGTCACCGTCATTCAAAAAGGGAAGCAAAGACAAGGGAAAGAAAGCTTATGTTGCATGAGAGAGTAGTAGCTCTTCATCTTCTTCATCATCAAGCTCTAGCTCAAGTGGTGAAGATGTATTGGCAAATGTGTGCTTGACATCCTATGACCGTAAGAAACTTGCTCCTAAAAAGGTAAATCAAAATCCCTCTAGCTCATATACGCTTTTAGAATATCATGAGTTGCAAGTCGCTTTTGGAAAATTACCCAAAGAAACTAAAGAGGCTTTTCAACGACTAAAAGGTTTAATGCAAGTTAATAAATACCTTGAGGCAAAAGTTTCGGAAATGGAGCTTGAGTTGAAAGCCCTCAAAGAATCTATGGTTCAAAAACCTCTTGTGACTTTTGATAGTTATGGTAACGATAGAACCGGATGTGATGGATATTTTTACTTATATAGAGACTTGCGAAAGTTATAAGATAAGCTAAAAGAACCATCCAAGCCGGAGATTACTTTTGCGGTTGATCCATCTAAATTCAACAAATCGTTAAAACCTAGAAATAAAAAGTATAAATTTGTTGAAAAGGATCCTAAGAAAAGTAATTTTCATATCGTTTGTCATTATTGTTGTGACAAGGGTCATACTATTGCAAAATGCCATGTTCGAAAAATCTTGGTACCAAAAGGCAAATTGCAATGGTTACCCAAGTTAAGCAATAATGTTGCTACTAACCAACTAGGACCCAACATGAGTTGGGGACCTATTTCAAATGTCTAAGTATGTAGGAAAACGTTTTGAACCATTGATGAAAAACACCGACAACAATGGAGTTCAAGACTTATGCACAAGGAAAATGATGAGAAAAGCTTCAACTCAACACTTACAATGTTGTGGAAATTGATCACTTCCTCCACATAACACTCAAGGGAAGATTCTATTCTCTACCTTTTCCTTTATATTCTTTTTACTTAGCTTTTGTACATTGGTTCATATACATACAACTTTCACCTTAATATGATATTTGCTTTGATTGTTGTCTAATCCTCCATTTCCAAGAATTTTGCTCAAAAATATTTATAAGTTTTTGAGACTCATACGTCTTAAATGGGGATTTGACAAAAATCATTACAATTGACATATTAAGTTCATACTTGGTTTGTATATGTTTGTTTTGTTCTTCTATGTGACTTTGTGTGCATACATAGACATATATTTTCATATGATTAATTTTGGTACTTTGATTCATTTATGTGAATGGATTATCATGCATATATGGTTTAACATGTATTCTCATGTTATAATGTGCTTTGGTATAGTTTTTGCTCACATACATAAGTATGTACCTTGTTGATTATATGTGTTTCATACATACATGTTATTTGGAAGTCATAGAAATTATTTTTCAAACTTATAAGTTCATGTGTTTTGAGAAAAATTGAAAATAATGCATTTTGGATCGATACAAATAAACATTGTATGGATACATGTTAGTTATTCTGCAAATTTTCAAAATGAACTGATATGTATCGATACATATGATGGTTGTATCGATACATAGCTCTTCAGTTAGGACAGACACTGTCCCATGTATCGATACATGCTGACATGCTTCGATACATGTTGCAGAAAACTGACTTGTATCGATACAAACACGAGTTTGTATCGATACATACGCGTGAAAACAACTTTTATGTATCAATTTTCATTCATTCATTCATTCATCAAACACCAAAAACTTCTTCTTCTACACGAGCAAAACCCCAAAAACCCTCATTCCCAAATTCTCAATCTCCATCAAACTCAACCAAAACTCACAAAACTTGACCCTAAACTACTTCAAATTCATTACCCATTTACATTCCTTCATCAATTTCGTGGTTCAAGCTTCGTAATCTCCACATTCAAGACAAGGGTTTCTTCAAACATTCACCACGGTAACATTACACTAATCCTCACTTTAAGAATGTCTACTAGCAATAGAAGTAAGAATGGTGGTAGGACTAAGAAGATAAGGGATACTGATCATGAAGAAAATTTTAGGGAAGAAAATTTTATTCATGAGAATTACTTGAACTTCTATATTAGAACTTGTAAGGAAAAGAAAGTAATTCCTCAAAATGCTGTTGATGTTGAAAATCATGAGGAGTTACATTTAAGTGAAGTTGCTGAGATCATTAAGAGAGAAAATCTCATTACCTTTTGTAACCTGAAGAGAGCTTACATAGAGGACTTAATTAGGATTTTCTACTCTGGATTACAAGAGCAAAATGTTGTTGAGTTTGAGTTCTGTATAGGAAAAAAGATTTACAAGGTCACTAACAATCTTTGGTACAAACTATTTGGCATGGTAACTGATAAGAACTTAGAAAAGTTCACCGATGTTGATGGTCCTAAGTACAATATGACTGAGTTTGCAAGCACTCTAACTAGGAACGGTAAAAGTCCAAATGGAAAGGCCGGTAGACTCAAGAAAGGTCCAAGAGTTTTACTTTGGATTGTGAATCACATTCTAAGGCCTAGAGGTGGAAGTTACTCTAGACTTGATTGGAAGGACATTGATCTTATGTACATTATGATGGAAAGAAAGAAAATGGATTGGCCACACTACATCGTGAGCCGTTTGTTTGCCTTGAGAGATTCCAAAAAGGATCATTGTTTCGGATATTCTAGTTGGATCTGCACTATCTTAGACCACTTCAAAATAACCTACCGAGTAGCTGGATCATGGATTAACCCAAAAAGAGATCAAATCTTCAGCATGACTCAAATGAAAAAGATGGATTATAAGTGGAATGATGAGATTGAAGATTATGAGTTTTGTGGAAAGGAAGATGAAGAAGCAATTCAAGGGAATCAAGAAGAAAGGGGTAAGAGACCAAGAGTGGAAACTCATGAAAGTGAAAGCATGGAGAGTGATCCTTCAGAAGTTAGTAATGGTGCAATCATGGAAATGTTAAAAGAAATGAGCTTAAGACAAGTTAAGTTCCAAAATGAGGTCACCATTAGACTTGATGATATGCATGCTTATAACGTCTCAAGGTTTGATCATCTACAAAACCAATTGGATGAATGCATCAAGCAACAAACTCCCGTTGATCAATACTTCAATCCCAACCTAAACCCGGATGGCATGAATGATGATGATGCTTGAATATGTTTTTGTTGCATTTTATTTTCTTTTACACATGAACAATTTTATTCCGTTATTTCGTATGACTTCTTTTACTTCAATATGGTTGTACGGATAATTTTGATGTTGTCATGTTTGGACAACATTCACTTTGATTTTGTATGACTTGTTATTTTGGATAATTTTGTTTGTATGGATAATCATGTTATGTTTATGCATTTGTTTATTTCGTCCCATATTTGGATATGTTACTTGATTAAAATGTCGATGTGTTACGATATTCATGCATTGGTTTTGGTTTGTTATTCTACATTCAATTTTTGTCATGATATTTGGTATTCGTCATTGATATATTTTGGCATATCTTTGTATGTGATTATTTTGATTAGGAAACTTCATCATATAGTGCATTTCGACAAATGTAAGTGCACGATATGACTTTGGTTAAAATTGCTTGAACTTGATACTTCTAATGAGCTCTCTTCTTCTTTTTGATATTGTCAAAGGGGGAGAGATTTGGATTGCACAAGCTAAGGATGAATAGCTAAAGAAGTCTTGAATATTATTAACAATATCAAACGCATTATGGCATCAACTCAGGGGGAGCGTGCTTATTGTTAGCCTTGGTGTAAATGCGTCTGTATACATATTGCTATTTTATTGCATATTAGGTATAGGCTTAGTTAGCTTATGCAAAGTTTTGACAATTATCAAAAAGGGGGAGAATGTAAGTGCACTAGTTCATCCTCATGATTTAATAATTGTCAAAACACATGAAAATAGAGTAGAACATATTTTTGCAACATTACAAATGACTTGACAGCGAAAAACTATTTTTACACTTTGAAAAATTGATTTTTAGGTATTCTGTATTGATACATAATCATTTGTATCAATACAAATGTCCTGAAATTACTTCAAACTGATTTTGTGCATTTTGTATCGATACATATATCACTTGTATCGATACAAATATGGTCTCTCAGAGGCAGAGAGTCACCTGTGTATCGAATCATGCTTGCATGTATCGATACACACCTGTATCTCTCAAAAAACCAGATAGTGCATGATGTATCGAATCATGCTTGCATGATTTGATACATATCAGTCAAGATTTCAAGAAACTGATATATGTATCGATACACATACGTGTTTGTATCGATACATAGGTCAAATTTTTCATATTTGAACCCTGGTCAAAGGGTTTGTATCGATACAAACCATCATTTGTATCGATACATGTCTGCTAAGTTTTGCCTAAATTTGCTCAATTCTATTTTCTCTTTAAATAGCAATGTGCTTTTTTATTGTAAAGGAGAGAAAACCTGTGAGAAAGTGAAATAGCTTTGAAAAACTCTTTGGGATTCAAATTGGGTAAAGAATTTGGATCAAAGGGTTATTCTTCACAAGATCATCATCTTCCATCAAATTGGAATTAATTGAAGAATGAGTATGGGATCATTCGGATAAAGGTTGTACGTTTGATCGATAACGTTCGATACGGCTTGCGGTGAATCAGAGGCGTGATCGAGTTGATTTGTGAAGAAGGTTTGGGTTTTTCTCAATGATTCAAGATTGTGCGATATCTTGAAGGATCAACAACAAAGAAGCGAGGTACTCAGCTGGACGATCGGTGCGAGGATTTGCGCACGGTTAGGATCGTTGGAATCAGAGGGAGAATCTTCGTTACTTGTTGAGGTTATTTCGCATAGTTTGCATTAGATTCAATATAGGGTTATTGGAGTCTTTGTAAATTGTGCACTATAGTTCAATCGTTTTTAATCAATATACTCTCAAATAACCCGTTTGGTTATTTGGGGGGAGACGTACCCGGCCGACCGTGAGGACGACACGAAAGCCGGGGAACTCCCTAATCAATCGTTTATGTCTTTCTTCCTTAATCTTTTACTTTACGCAATTGCTTTAATTTTTCAATGCAATTGAATTTTTGTGTTCGTACGTGTGCACCAAAATTCAATTGACATATATCTTGATTGTGATTGGATTAGCTATATAATTGCGTAACTTGCTTGGACTGTGATTTGGATCGTTTAAATTGAATATTTTGCACACGATCGTTTCTAGTTCTTTATCATCAATCGTTCAAGGCTATACTACTTTTTCAGTGATCAATCGGGTGCAAAGAGACTACCGATCCGGTGGTGCTTCCGCGCGTACCTTTTGAACTAAATTTTTTAAAATCAACATTGTTTAAAAGGGCCACTTATTCAACCTCCCTTCTAAGTGGTAGCCAAGTAGTCTAACAGACTATGCTTCTTCAATTGGATTCTCTCAAAGAAAATGTGATCATTCTCTATTCATTTACAAGAAAGACTCTCATCTAGCCTATCTCTTACTTTATGTAGATGATATTATACTAACCACATCGTCTGATACGTTGCGACAGTCTATCATCTCCCTCATCAGCTCAGAGTTTGCTATGAAAGACTTAGGAAAACTAAACTACTTCTTGGGTATTGCAGTCACTCGTCATAAGCATATTCTATTTCTCTCACAGAAGAAATATGCCTAGGAGATCCTCTCACGAGCCGGGATGTCTTCCTGCAAAACTTGTCCAACTCCAGTTGACACAAAACCCAAGATGAGGGCCACACAAAGTGTCCCGTACGAGGATCCATCTCTCTACCGTAGTCTTGCAGGTGCTCTTCAGTATCTTACCTTCACACGACCTGATATCTCATATGCCGTACAACATGCTTGTTTATTTATGCATAATCCGATGGACACCCACATGCATGCTCTCCGTCGAATATTACGCTACATTCAGGGCACAAAACACTACGGTTTACATCTATAACCCTCATCTACTACTTCCTTAATCTCTTATACAGATGCAGACTGGGGCGGATGTCCTGATACTAGACGTTCCACTTCTGGCTACTGTGTGTTCCTAGGAGATAATCTACTTTCTTGGTCGTCTAAACGACAACCCACCCTCTCACGATCTAGCGCTGAGGCAGAGTCCTGTGGAGTTGCCAATGTGGTCTCTGAATCCTGCTGGTTACAGAATCTTCTGTTGGAGTTACATTGTCCTATTCATAAAGCCACCCTTGTATATTGTGACAACGTCAGTGCAATCTACCTCTCGAGTAATCCGGTTCAGCATCAACGAACGAAACACATTGAGATGGACATACATTCCGTTCGTGAAAAAGTAGCTCTGGGTCAAGTCAGAGTTCTCCATGTACTGTCCAAACATCAAATTGCGGATATTTTTACCAAAGGACTTCCCCTTATACTTTTCCAAGACTTCAGAGACAGTCTCAGCATCCGTCCTCCTCCCGCTTCGACTACGGGGGAGTATTAGAATATTAGAATATCTCTATAATTAGCATAATCATAATTGTATATTATTAGCTTCCAAATATAGATATTGACAGTCTTGTATATTATTGCAAATCATATCATTGAATAAGGCAGGGATTCAATTCTTACAATATTGGTAAACTAGTTCAATTGTTAATTTTATCAAATACTATAAATTCAATTAACTAGAATGTCCACCATAATAATTTAACTTTATCCTCTATTTTTTTTCTCCAAATAGTGTCTTAATCTTTCTCACATTTATTGCAAAATAGTAAATATTAGATAGTGTGTTTAATATGTATTTACAATGATCAATTTTTTTTTTTGAGTTAAAATGCAATCATTATTTTTTAATAATTAATTGTGAAATGTACCAAATTTAGTGACAAATAAATTTTAGGATTAATAAGTTTTTACTCCCTGCAAAGTAGGCGAGTTTTTCTTTACCCCTCTGTAATTATATTTTTTTAGATCATCCCCTTGTAATGTTGCATAATTTTTTTCCTAGTTCAATTTAAACTCCCCCCCCCCCCCCCCCCCCCCCCCGGGGTAAAACAAAACAACATTACAGGGGGTAAAATGAACTAGAAAAATTTCTGCAACATTATAAGGGGGTAATCTCAAGAAAAAAAATTACAGGAGATAACGCAAAACTCGCCTACTTTGCAGGGGGTAAAAGCCTATTAACTCTAAATTTTAATCACCGGGACCGTGAGATCTTAGACGAGTTAATTGGCACTAGTAGCTTAAATGAGAGCGAGGGATGTCTTTATTGATGAAAAATGGAACTTTAACTTGCTTTACACGATAATCCCACGAATGAAATCTCTTGGAATTGGTTATGGCATATTCCGACGCCAGAAAAGATAAAGTTCTTTATTTTCCAAAATGCTCTTCCAACTAAAAATATGCATTCACATCGAGGTTTGGTTCAGGTTACTTTGTGCCCCAGATGCAACATCGAGGAAGAGACAATGCTACATTGGTTAAGAGATTGTGAGTTCGCGAAGTGTTTCTAAAAAGCTATTGGTTTTGTGGATCAAACTTCTTCCAGGAGGAGGATAATTTGTATGGCTGGATGAGAAATGGTATAGATGGTCCTTCAGGTTTTCTTTTTCTGGCTGCAACATGATGTATTTGGCGTGCGATGAACCATTTCTGTATTGAAAATGAGGTAGTTCCCTACTTTACTCTCAGGACGAATACAGAGAACTTTGCCCAGCTACTTAAAACGTGTTTTCTCAAGCAAAACATAAGTCCAGACACTAGAATGGTTCGTTGGAATGCTCAGGATGGTAACAATACGTATGATCCTAAATGTTGATGGGGGTAGCATTGGCAATCCTGGCATCTCGGATTACAGAGGTTTAAATCGTAACTCCGACAATGCGTGGATCCATGATTTTGCTGGAAATATCGGATTTTTGAATATCCTTCATGCGGAATTATTGGCAGTGAACCATATGGATTTGCTTTGGCATGGGACGGAGGTTGTATGTGATTTTGGAAGAAAACTCACTTATGAAAGCAACAAATAAATTAAGGGACATGCTAACTAGTGCCCCCGAGGCACTAGTTAAGAATACAAAAGAAGTAATTTTAACATTGAAAACAATATTTTTTCTACTTTTCAAACATTGACTACACGCATTTTAATATATTTTTACTATTTGAAGTTCCATAGATTAAGGGTGCGTTTGTTTTGGAGTTTTTTGAAAATAGATTTTGTAGTGTTACATAATTTTGTGTAAAAAAAATTTACAAAGAAACTTTTTATAAAAGCTTCAAATGAAAATTTGGTTTGAATAGTTATTCTTAAAATGTGATTTTAGGCATTTCATCATTTTATTGAAATTTTTTTTGGATATCAAAATTTCAAAAAAATCATTTAATTTGAAGCTATTTCAAATAGATTTTCATAAAAATCATTTTTGAAATACAACTTTTTCAAAAAATTGTGATTTTGACTATGTTTTGCTCTTCAATAATGTATGTTTATGTTATATAAAAAAACAGTTTTGAAAAACTTATAATATTTTGAAAAACAGTTTTACAAAATCCATTTTCAAAAATACAAAAAAAAAATCTATTTTTTTAAAGCTAGAACAAACGCACCCTAAATTGTGTCGAAATTATCTGACCGAAGTAAATTGAGATGAAGTTTAATTGAGTCAAACAAGATTCATAAAAATGCGTCACTCATATCACAACTTAAATTAGTTATTAGTTAAGTCATTGTTAGTTTTACAATAAGAATGTTGAATCTTTATTGTTCATTGCAATAATCGACAAATCCAGTGATCCAAGCTCCAACAATAAGGATTAATTTGCTAAAAAAAAGGATTAACATGCATCTTAATAATGCCCCTTTCCATAAGCAGCTTTTGTGATCGTTATTTTAAAATGAGACTGAGGATATGCATCTATTAATTGAACATATTTGTGTTGTCTGTAGTAGTATATAGATCATGAATCATGATATGATTGTTTAATTATTACTACTATAGTACTCCATCTATTCCCAAAATATAAGAGATAACAAAATTGATATATTTAATCCAAATTTTTAATCAAATATACTGTATCTATAAGACACTATACATGTTTGCTGCATATAGTTAAGAAGCCTTTGTACATGGTAATTTAAAAGTAGAAGCCTTGGTACGAGTTTAGATCCCCTCCATTTTCTTATGCTCCATTTAATCCAGTTTATTGCTTAGATGACTAACATGTGGCAAAATAAAAATCCCATGGTCCATATTGAAATAAGTATTTGTTTAATTAATAGAAAAAAACACCCTATAATAATGTTCTGTCTTCTTTCTCCTCTGCACTACCACTCTTCCTCCTACAACTCTCCCTCTTCCGCTCATCACGCTTGGCCGCAATCATCTCTCCGTCAGTCATAGAGCATCTCGCCGCCATCACCTCCTCTACATTCGTTACAGTTCCGTTCTGTCGTGATGTCTTCTATGTGCTGCCATCTCCCATCTTTTTCAGTTTGAAGATTTTTTGATTAAAACTTAAGATTGGTTGATTGAAGTTGTTGTTTGGTGGCGTTATAATCAATTTTAGGATTCAATTTGAACTCTAATTAGAAGGGGAAAAAATGAAATTTTAATGTTATGCAATTTTAAGTTTCCAATCTTTGTAAGAAGTGGCTGTTTGGATGGTGTTTCATTAGCTTTTGTTCTTCTTGTTTGGAAGAGCTGTAACGGAAAAATTATGCTTATGGGAGTTGGTTTGTACCGCCGTGACCAGGGGCGGACCTGGACAAAAATTATCGGTGGGGCTAAAATTTTTTGTCACTTCATATTTATATGTTAATTCAATTGTTAATTTTACTCAATACTACAAATTCAATTAATTATTCACAATTTTTTGACAAACAAAATCAACGTTGATTATTATAAAATTAAAGTATATATATAACTTCAAATAATACTTTAGGTATAACCAAGGACTTGAAATCATCAATAATAGATTATAAATTAATATTTGTATATGATACTTAAACTAATGTGTACTGTAAAACTTACGATTATCAATAATAAACTCTAAATTAATATTTAGATTAATATTTGTATGAATATGTATATAGAATTACTTAAAATTATTTACAAAATTATTATTGTTATTTTTGAAAAAAAAAATATGGGCTAGGCTGGTGTGGCTATAGCCACACCAAGCCTTACACAGGTCCCCCCCTGGCCGTGACAGAGAGAAAGGAAATGGTGTGGCGGCAGTGAAGCAAAGAAGACATAGAAACAAGGGTTGTGGTTGTTGTTTCTGTGTGATTTTCATAAGTTAGTATTTTAGATCTCATCCGTTGACAAATTTAACTGCACGTGTCATCCATCCGTGGAAAAATTGGAGGAAAAGGAGGATAAAGAAATGGAGTGGATCTGAACTCCCTTGGTACATAGGTCACCTTATAATTTATGGAAGGGGGAAAGGAAATGCAACAAATGCATGCATAAATGTGGTTTTTAATGGGAGAAGCCGTTATTGCTACAAGGCCCAAATATGGAGAATGTTCTATATCAAATCTTACTATAGAATTACCTAGCAGTGACGACACTCACTATTATAAATAGTGGATTACTCCCTCCTTTATATAAGTAAATCCACTTTCTAGGTTCATTATATAATTAATGTATCTGAAAAATTTATTGTCCAGATACATTAATTATACAACAAACTTAGAAAGTGTATATTTGTTTATACTACCTCTATCCCAAAATATAAGATCCTTATCAATTTTTTACTTGTCCCATTTTATAAGATATCTTTTCAGTTTTTAAATACATTTATTATTTCTTTTCCTCCATACCACTAATTATGATACATCATTTTCTGCAATTAATAATAAATACTTTGTAAAATTAGCAACTAATTTTCTCTCATAAAGGGCAAACTTGTAAAAATAATACTAATAGTCAATGCATTTAATATGACAATCAAGTTTCTTAATTCCCGTGATTTACCCAAAAATAATCTTTTATTTTGAGACGAAAGTAGTATATATATTGTAACGGATGGAGTATGTCCTTTGACCTTTGGATATGTTGGCTGGTTATTTATTTGCATGATTTTTAACTGAAAAGTCAACAATTTTTTTTTATTCTTTTACACTTGATGCCTTTTTGTATTTTTTAAAAGAAAATATTAAACAGTGCCCCAGGTACTAATTAAATATACTAATAAAAAAAAATTATTTTGAAACTTGTGTATTCAATATCTTAATCAAAATTATAAAAAATTATCTTTTTAACATTAATTTTATCTTTAATTTCTTTTTTTTAAAATATATATGTTTAACGAGTATTCCAGAATTGCCCCAAGCATGACCCTCTTTAAAAAGAGTTAATCCTGGTAATTAATTTTGTTAGTCATATACCAGGATGAAAATCAAATTTTTCAATTTTTGTCAATTAACTTTTTAACTTATCCTTATGTTTACGTGATCATTATGGTCATTTTAAACTTGCTGGAACAAATCTTGTGAACTCTACGCTTAATATTTTGAAAGGGGAAGCTATGGCAATGATAGAAGCAATGGAGTCATGATGCAAAGAGGCTTATTCCATGTTAATTTTGAAAGTGACTCAAAATTAGTGGTAGATGTTATTTCTTCTAGTCAAACTGATTTATCTGAATTTAGTATCTTGATTTCCCACATTCAATTATCTTCTTAAAATGAATAACTACTTTGAGGTCAAGTATGTCAAACGACAAGCGAATAAGGTTGCTCATTTTCTAACAAAAATGGCCTATTCTATGTCTACTCGTCGTATTTTTTATTTGATTCCTCATTGTATTGATACTCATTTGATTAATGAAATGAAATGTGTTCAATTTTCTATTGTCAAAAAAGAAATTTAACTCATCCACTTTAGTTACCAAAGTAATTGCCTACTTTATGAGACACTCTTAAATTTATTCTATACAATATTTCTCATAATTTTATGACTGTAGAGAATCCAAATCCTATATTTTAGTCTCTGAAATTGAACATATAATATGTCGGCATAATCAACATGTCCATGTGGCCACATCAGAAATTGGAACGACATAAACTCACAAAGTTCCACTTAAGAATCAACTTGAGTAACAATTTAAAGATGAGTTATTTATAAAACTTTTGTCATCTCAATGACAATTTTAGACTGTCATATGGAGTCAATAACAAATTTGTGACTAGGATTTTAAGCCGTACACTTAAATATTAATTTAATATAAATTTTATTATAGCCTAAGAATGTACGCATACACTTTAACATAAAAATATGTTATATTAAAAAAGAATTATTTAAAAAGAAAGACTAATTTTTAAAGCTTGACTCTTGTTCGGTTGTTGTGAAACAAGAGATCTTTTGTTGAAATGGCAAAATAATTTAAATTTTGGTACGGAGAGAGTATATGCAACATCCGTACCAATATTTTCAATATTTACCAATATTTTCAATATTAACTAATGGAAAATGTTAACTAGTATCCCAAGACCCTTAATTAATAGTTATAAACTGCATGGGAATTGGGAAAGGTTTTCTCTATATTTCATGGCACCTCCTACTAAAAATATCCAATGAAATCAAATGTATTAATTAATTTATTCTGCCACTAGTAGTTATCAGCTCAGGTTTGGTACTTTATTTTTAGCTGGTATGTGATGATTGATGTCCCACAAAATTTAATTGAGTTATATTTTCAAATTTTGCTCTTAGTTTAATGATAAACTCATAAACCGTTATATTCTGTTATTTGGAGTTGTGCTATCTATTATTCCATTATTTTATTTTTTTATTTTCCTTTGTAGAATAAATTTCCAGCACCTATTTGGGTGATGCTCAATAACATTCCCTGTTCCTTCCAGTCAAAATATGAGAATTTCATTGCTTCATTAAGGATTAATTATTTCTTAAGAAAATGTAATTTTTGGGCTTCGGCCCTCTTTTCTCTACCCAGAAAAAAAAAAGAAGAAGAAGTAAATGTAATTTGTACATAATATTTCATCAAAAGAAAATGAAAACAGGGCAAATTTAAAGTCTGGATTTAAGGTTTGTAAATTCAACCCCTTCCCTTGTGTGTAGCTCCACACATACAAAAAGAAAGGCACGTGCCAATTACTCCAATAATAATAATAAGGCAAATGCTAACGAGTGCCCCCGGAGCACTCTTTAAGACCTTAAATAGTAAGTATTTTATAAAGTTTTTACGGGAATGCGTAAAGTCAACGCATTGGAAATTGTAATGTTTAATTTTTTGAATTTTTTTTTTCTATAAATGGAATGCTTAAAGAGTGCCCCGGGGGCACTCGTTAGCAAGACCCTAATAATAATAATAATAATACTTACATGTAAATGAAGTGCAAACAGATAACAAGTTGGCCACTAACTCCTTTTAGATGACCAAATCAATTCTCGTAAAAACTAATTCATAAATCTAAGAGACACAATATTGTTATGTGTTGAACTTTTTACAGAAGATCCACAACATCTACTAGGAAGTTAAAAAGTGTCGAGTGCAAATGATACAAAAACATGTCAATTGTCCGATAAATTTTATCATGTTTATCCGATTTGGTTGAAGCGACTTTGAAGGTTGCATGTTGTTAGCCCAAATTTTAGCTAAGTCAAAATATGTTTTAAAATTCATATTCAAAGACATTAAATGCTATATTACTTTAATGATTGATGAGTTTAAGAAACATTAAAGTTTATTTGGTTCAAGAGTCAGAGGAATTTAACGAAGATTGTTCATGAATCTTGCCAAATGTGTCTATTTCGAACAAGCTGGGAAGGCAAGAAGAAGATAATTTTCAACTCCACTTTGAGTTGATCGAAGCAGCAGTAGGGTCGAAACACATCACTGTGTATCTCATTAGTTTGTGGACTTGGCAAAATTTCAAGTGTTTTATCTACTTCGACTTCGACCCATGCAACAGTCAAATCGGGAACGTTGGAGAAGATTCAAATTCAAAGATATGTGGCAAGACACGCGTCGAGTCATTAGTTATTAGGCGTTAGTAGCAGTTATTTGTAGTTGGTGCTACTATACCCATAACGTCATCTGCAGTGGTATCTTCAACCACTACAGACCCTGTAGTTATGTTGCCTCCAAATGTTGTGAATCAATTTTCCCCAACAAGATCGAATGTAAATGGGAGAGGGGCTAGTTCGTCTACTTTTCAATTGCATTTTTCACAATACATGAACCAGGGCAATAGTATAGAACCTACCAATATGGCATGCCCACCACTCTGATGCAGGGTTTGCAAACCAATTCTTCATTATTTTCAGAAACTGCACCAGGCGTGTTTGTCCCAAATAACCAACAATTGGTTTCTGGTTCTGCCACTAGAAATAACATGCCTACGTTAACAAATACATCCTTAATGTCTATGAGGCAACAAATAGATGAAAGCAATCATGATATGGTTAATATGTTAACACAACAAATTGGTACAGTGTTTAATCATTTGATTCAAAATTGTTAACCAAAGTTATCAATTATTAGCCACACAAATGGGGAGAATGGCTGATTTCTTTGGGGCTCCTCAAGTCCCTAATCAACAGATCCCTCAAATTCAAAATGTGGTGCCTATGCAGATTGCACTAATGCCAAATAACGCCATTGTGCCTGTACAAAATAATATGGCAATCCCAATAAACCAAGCCCAACAACCTGTACCCCAGGTCGAACCACGGGCACAACCTCAGGTCGAACAAAACTCAGACAAAAAAATTATTATTATTATTATTATTATTATTATTATAAACGTCAATAGTTCATTGTATAAGGAGTACAAACAAGTCAATAAGGTTGCACAAGAGCAAAACAGTTTGAGGCTCAACATACAAAGACTCCTCAGTCCTAACTAAAGACACATAATAGCTCAAAAAACACATAATAGTCATAACATCAAGCCTCTTCAATAAGCTTATCTTGTAACAATAGCAGACAATTATATAGGTCATGCAGCTGACCAATTAAAAACATAAAGTATCCATTCTTATACCAGAATTTTGTAGGACACCATAGTGACTTCAGAACATTGACAAATACAAAAAATACTAATGATATATAATAAATTAACATCATTAATACTAAGTTAAGTATTTGTGCTTCATTAATATTGTCTTAAAAATAATGATCACCGATATATCTTAAGTATTATACAAAAAGAAGATCATTAGTACTATCCCAAAAAACATCATCAGTACTATCCAAAAAAAGACATAGTTAGTTATTCGTGTAACAACATAATAGTTTGACATTCACTAAGAAACACAGATTGTATTGAATATTATTTTTTTATTTAAAAATAAAGATTTAACCGATATTTTTCCAATACGAGTATCGGAACGTATCGGACGTGTATCTGATATTATTTTTTTATTTAAAATAAATATTTAACCGATACTTTTCCGATACGAATATCGGGACGTATTGAACGAGTATCGGTATCGAGTACGTATCAGACATGATATGTCACCATTTTTATAGTATCGGGGCTTCATAGATCGGCCGAGGTTAACATGACCCATATTTAAATACATTACATTTTTTCAATATTTCTCATTTATTTCCCTCGAAATTAAACGGTCCATTTTGCTTTTGTTATCATGCATACATCAATTTTGATATTTACCATCCTCAACAACCAACCAACCCTCTCTGTCTCAAAATTTCACATGATGCCAAAACAAACAACAATGAATTTAATTACGTTCTATATTAGGACCAAAATGTTGTGTGCTGTCACTGTTTTTGGTAGTATATTATTGAATAGTGTGATATGTTTAACAGCACATTCACATCTTTGTAGGACATATGCTATTTTAAAACTTCGGCGGGTTCTTAGGTTGTTTCAAATTAGATTGCTCACATTTTTAAATCTGTTCTAGATTCTCATGCATATACTACTATTACTATACTAGTATCAAATGAAATGTTGTCAAGAAATATATATGCACATGTATATGTTTTAATTTATTTACTAATTTTTGTTGAAACATCACCTTTTTTTTACCACATCTTCAACTGTGCCAAGTAATGTAATTAATAATGCTCTCCCAGACATCATAAACTTGGTAATACATGTTCATTATATGTGTAAACAGAGTAGTATGGGTTTGGATTTGCTATTGTACGTAAAGCGGCAACACAGTAACACATTGTTTTGATTCTAAACCGTCTGATTTGATTTTAACGGTTGAGATTAATTTGATTAAGAAAATACAATTTTTAATTTAAACTGTCCAATCTAAAATACAACTTTTTTTTTGACAACATATTTGATGATATTTAACGATTGAGAAAATAGAGAGAAATTCAATATTGGAGAGAATTTATTCTCATATCACTACAAGAAATATGATTTTTGCCAACAACTTTTGACGTTAAAAATTGTTACAAGTCGTTGGCAAAACTACTTAGTACTGTACATACTATATACCTCAATTTAATGACAAATTAAACTTATTTCGTTAGGCTAACTTAAATTTCATGTTTGCTTGAACATAAGACAGATAAAAGTGTAAACTTAGTTGTCTCCAACTATTTGGAACCTTGCTTAAATGTTAAAATTGGGCCCTTAATAAAAAAATAATTATCAAAACTTAGTTTCAATGAATTTAAAATGACTATAACTAAAATTATCAAAACTTAGTTTCAATTCAAAAAATTTGAGTCACCTAGCTTTTAAAAAAATGTCTCACTTGTTTTCCATATTTATATACGTCTTAAAGTTTAATTTTGATGATGTTGCAATTGAGAGGTTTGTGTGGAAATTCATTGATCACATGACATTGTCTAGATAGAACTGGTGCTAGATCATTGATCTCCTGCAGTGCAATCGGAAGGAAACTGAAATCACTTAATGCTAGATTATTGACATTCGAATTAGATTAAACTGATGGTAAAAATAAAAATAAAAAAAATGAAAAATCAACTCCAAAACTTAAGTGAAAAAATGTCAATAATTTTGAAAATCGAGTGACTAGAATGCTTTAGTTTTAAAATTTAGAGACCGAAATCGTAAATTAGACAACACATGGGAATAAAACTGAAATTTAACCTATAAGGGATAATGATTGTGTCCATTTGTTTCTTATGGCTTGGACAATATGACCTTCTATATTTGAGCACTATTATTGATCCACTTAACTAAAGGGCAGTACTTGAAAATTAGTGCCCCACTCCCACATTATACAAAAAAGACAAGAAATGTATATATTAAATATGAATTGATTGATCAATTAGTTCAAATTTTAAGTACCACATACTGTATCTCCTATGCTTGATCACTAATCAACTAATTATACACGTACAAATTTTGTTAAGTCTCTCAGATTACACTATTATATTATAAGTAAATTTGATTTTTTTTTTGTGTTCCATAAAATTTAGTTATAATAGTGACCAAAAATTGTATGTTTGAGGGATGTTGAATTCTGGGTATAAATAATACAAACAGTTTCATGCAGTTTTTGATCAGAGCTGTTAACATGAGATTAAACGGATATGATTGACAGTATCTTTGAGTTATAAAGTTGAGTTAGTAATTTCAACCCAAATTTAAGGTTTAGTTATAGAGATTATGCACAAAGTTAGGTTCGGCTCCTACATTGGCATAATTCATGATACAATATTTTGTTTCATCAATAATTCTATTGTTAGAGATGTTTGATAGGCTTACGCAGATCTAGATAAGCTACACTGAGCAGCAAGCATCTTTGTATTATCTAATTAAATTCAAGCATATAACTGTCTCGATCATTTATGGGCCTGTCACACACATAAATAGGAATGTGGGACAAAATTTAAAAACAAAGTGTTACAGCATAAAATGAAAAAAGAAATTAATAACATGGGTCCTAGCTCCTTAACAAAACTTCATTCATTTCCCAATCTGAAAACACATTCATATCACCCACGAAATGTATGAGCAACACATTACTGCTTTTTCACCTAATAATAAAAAGAAATTTCTACCAAAAATTAATTTGTTAAAGTGGTAAGAGATTTTGACAATCTTACATAAGTGCTTATGAATTTGATCTATAACTTTTGTATAAGGAGAAAATTTTATTGGAATGAGAGAATTGATCTTCTATGTCTTAGGTTCACCGCGAGGGTCAGCGAACCTATAATAAAAGAATATAAACTAAAATAAAAACAATTTTCTTTCTTTTTCTTTTTCACACCCCCTATGTTGTCTGTCTTTAGAGTCCCCTGGTTTCTTGGTAATTGTGAGGCAAATTCACAACGGGATGGATTTTGGAAGCAAACGTGAGTCCCACATGTTAGATTTCTATGCCCCATTCTAGATGGCATGGCCCCATTTCATTGCCTTTTGACCTTTGCAGCCTTAATTTGGTGCAATCCACTCCTTTCCATGTATATTAACTTCCCTGCATGTGTTTGTCGGAAAATGTTATGTAATAAGTACAAATCCTTTTTCATGAGATACATGATCACTATGTACAATATTTGCACTACTTAGCTCCATGGCTCACACACATATCAATTAATTACTCTTTGGACTCAACACTCAAGTTGGTTTCATCACTCCTAAACTAACTTGAATTTTTCAACAAAAAATTAACGAAAACAAAATTATGAAGGACACCCTTTGGATTGCGTGTCCAATCTATACAATACAGACATTTATAATTACATTGAATTATGTCACTTTTAAAATTATTATTGTCACCGACGTATGAGTGTTCATGTCGTATCTAATATTCGTGTATGTGTACGTGCTTCACAGAACAAAATTGATCCAAGGTCAACGGCTAGATCTACAGCTAGAGTTGGCGGAACGCATTGGAGGTCGAGAGTTGATCACTCCCATGGGGGTGTGGTTATTGGGGAAAACCTAACGCATTGGAGGTCGAGAGTTTATCATTCCCATGGGGGTGTGGTTATTGGGGAAAACCTAAGTCCTGTGTTGAATTAAGACAAAGTCTAAATAAGATGGTAAAGTGAATCACTAATTACTTTACAAGTCAATTTTGTAAAGATGAGTTATATACTCAATATAAAAATCTAGTATTAGTAACAACATTCTCATGATCAAGTTTGTTCAAGAATGGGTGTGAGGTATTTATTTACAATGATTGAACCGATTGAGTCGAGTCCGGCGTCTCAGGATCATGGTGTGATCTTAATCACATGGTGATGATGGAATTGGTGGATTTGCTATGTTGTGCCATCAATGTAGTCCCTTAACCTGTATCTCCATAATCCAATTTGTTAGTACAGTGAGTCTAAGTCCAATCCAGAACAAAAAATAATATCAAGTTTCAATTTTTAGTGTCTTGAAATGTAATTAGAGACATGTGCATGTTTTAAAAATTTGATCAAAACTCAAAAGTTATGAGTTTGTCCTTATAGAGACAGTATATATAGTACAGTACTAGTGACACTATCAATTAGTATAGCAGATTGTACAAACTCACATTATATATATATATATATATATATATATATATATATATATATATATGCAACGCAAGGGCTTGAATTTTGTTTCTTTCATACTGTTAAAAAGTAGTACTGAATAATAGAGAGTTAAAATTGGTCCTTACTCAAAGATATTGTACGTAAGACAAAAAAATTATAATCATTGCTAGCCAGTATTCAACAAGCAGTAACATTATTATGGCTGAACCACCTATGGCAGTGAGAAAATATACTACAGTCAGAATTCAGAAGAATTCACAGTAAAAAGCAGAGAAAAATATGGATCCGTTTATGTTGCCATTTACTGTAGTAGCCAGTAGCCATTACAACTGCGATTCTGTAAATTTTTTGCTAGGAGTCCCACATATATATTCTTCTATGTAGTACTTAAGCAATGATATTCTTCTACTAATTGAGTAAATTTTTCATCGAGAGCTAAGCCACAAAAAGGGTTATCTCTAGGTTGTATTAAGGTGTTTCGAGCAAATACTGATAGGTTAATGAAGCACCAATAACGAAAGGACTATTAGTCTCACATCAAGTATACCAAAGTGTTCAATTTGGTTTTGGTACTCAAACCATGAAACTCTCACACGTATTTGAAAGATTAGTCTTTTGGGTTGGAATCTCCTAATAAGATATGTACCAGACTACCAGAGTGTTTACATTTTATTTTTACCAGTTTTTAAATTCAAAATTCAATTATTTTGTTTGAGCTGATGCATTGGGCCAATTCATCATAAGGCAGACTATGGACTGTTTCTATCCCCACCCACTCCACATTTCTCATGCGCCTCCATCATTTATTTTGTTAAATTTACTCCTTCCTATTTTCAAAATTCGGATGGCAAAAATTCAATTTTACAAATCCATACTTTAGAGTCTGATTACATAGTTCAAACCATGCATAGAGGGTTTTCGGTTTCTAAAATTTGAATGAAAAAATTTAGAAAAAAAAATATATAATAGGAGGCGCTCGAGAACTATGGTGGAAAAGAAACCGTCTAATTATATACGATCAAATTTTTGAAATCTCTTTAAATTATACCAAATTAAGATATTGTACTTTGTAATTCGGGCTTCATGGTACTCACATCTTCTAGTGGTGAGAGATATAGATAGGTATAGTATTGGTGGTGGGAAAAAAATAAATTAATCCCATCAATTAATATTACTTTGTGCTTAAGATAAATTGATTTGGATTTATTCCTATATAAGTATTTCTCCAGAATTGTAAAGAAATAAAATATGAAAGTTTAGGCTAACAACATTAATACATAGGGAAATGAATAGGAAAACTTAAGGGAGAGTGTAGTTTTCTCATTAATTCACCGATTGTGTAAATGAAATTATGAATCCAAAAGATTATTTTAATTGGTTAAATACAATTATTTTCGGGGTATTAATATATGTCATAGAAACAATTTTTGAAGTATTTAAATCGTAGATACTGTACCAAATTAGTGGAAGGCTTAAACATTATTTTCATCCATGTAAGTTCATAAATTTTTTGTTTTAGTTCCTGTATTTTTTTTGTTGCAAATTAGTTTATGCATGTGCAAATCTTTTTTGTTTTGTCCCTAAAGCTAAAATCCGCAGGAAAATACAGGGACGAAAAGATTTTAACATGCAAGGACAAATTTGCAAAAAAAAAAATACAGGGACTAAAACAAAAAAAATTGGGAACTTACAGGGACGAAAATGATGATTAAGCCTTAGTGAAATTATTACTGGGAATAAACTTCACCTAACGATGTAGTTATGTATAAAAGAACAATGTGCAACATTTTGTCATCATGTAGCTGTAGTTTAGTGGTAAGAATTCCACGTTGTGGCTGTGGAGACCTGGGCTCGAATCCCAACAGCCACATATTTTTGAAAAATCAAAACAACAATATGTTGGTTTAGTTTTTGGAAAACCTCGAACACATTTGCAACGCTGTCTGGCTACCGCACAAAATAATTACTACTATTCATTTTACAGAAATGTTATTATTACACTCCTCCCTTACCCAAAACATACACACATACCGACACTATTTATTTATACATCAATTTCCATTTAATTCTTATTTTTTTAAATTCATCTCACACATGTGAAGAAACAAAACACGCAGAAGTAGAACTCATTCTCTCTCTTTGTCTTCTCCTTCTCCTTCAATCGTTGAAGCCACTGTCACCACCGCCGCCGTCGCACACTGTTTTGTCTTCGTCGTTTACCTCTCCCTCTCTCTCTGAATCGTATTTTGTGCTCGTGAGTTTCCCTCTTCTCTTTTTCCTCTTCCACTAAGTCGATCCTCAACTTTCAATCTCCTTCATTCTTCATAATTTACTTTCAATTTAAATACTTTTACAATTTTAAATTGAAACATTAGTGCTCATTTTGGTATTGGATCTGAAATTGCAACGGTTGTTTTCAATTGTAGAAAATTAAATTGGGGGAAAACTCTCAAAAGCTAGAAATTGAATTGCCATGCATTTGTTGGGTGGGTGTAATTATATTCTTTGTGAAAAAAACTATTGTAGTATAAGTAAGCCTGTTTCTTTGATGGTTTTATTCAGCTTATTTTTTTAGTGTCTTGAATTTCAATACTTGAAAAATGAAATATACATTAACATTTAGTGTAGAAGTTGTTTGAAAATCATTAGTTAATGATGAAAAGAACAATGCTTGCTAATAGGTTCCGATTGTAGTATCAACATGGTAGGGTCTATGGAAACTTGATGCTATAAAGCTCCAGCAGGATAGGGTCTATGGACGAATGAGATTCATATAAAGTGATTTCTCTATGTATTTGTTTCAGCTACAAATTATCTTGTGATTTTTGTGTTTCATGAATATTTTTTTCCACAATATTTGTTCCTGATTTACTCTTTAGAGCAAATCAGAGCATGTTTCATAGATATTAGGTGGGTGGGTGTAAATATTGATTCTTTGTGAAAAAACTATTGTGGTATAAGTGTAAGCTTATAAATTGTTTCATAGATAATAGTTTTGTTCTTACTAGCTTAATATATTTTCATGAAGTTAGATCCTGCAAATTGTTTATGAAAATAAAGTCGGTTTTTGCCATGGTCATACTTGCTTAATATTGAGTTTAATGTTTTACAAAGATTTTCCTTCCCAGCCCATAATTGTATGGTTGTGTTGAGAAGGAATTTCATTAATTACTTCACACTGCTAGAGCTAGGGTTATATAAAGATAGTTCTTACTTTAAGTCCTCATCTTGATCAGCGATATGAATTTATTATGTTTGTTACTTCATTTGATGAGTGATGATTATAAAGAGCTAGTGTTATTATGAATTTATTATGTTTGTTACTTTCTTTGATCGGTGATGATTCTTTCATGTAACATGTTTTTAAATATATGGAGCATTGGTTGTAGGTAACAGGTAAAGAAAGTAATTATATAGTTTTACCAATTTTGGGCAAGATCCTCTCTTTTTCCATTTGATTTGCCTATGTTTTATTTTCATGTAACTTGTTTTTAAATACGAGCAAGTACAAGCTAGCAATAGGCCACAAGTTCACTTTAATAAAGTTGGATGGAGAAAAGTGATAAAAAAGTTCAATAAACAATTGTGGAATGAATTTAAGGAATGTTTTTTATGATCTGACTTAATACATTTGTCTACAGGTGAGTTACAACATGTACTAGAAAAAAAAGTAAGTTTAGAATACCTTGTCAAAGAGGAACACTGCAGGAGAAGAACGTCGACTCCGTCACATGGACAATGAAGAAGAACGCAGATACAAAAAAGGGAATGGATGAGTTGTGAATTGTGAGAGCATAGGGAGAAAATGCATTTACCAGAGAAGAAACGACTCATTCTCACATACCTCACAATCTGCACTACAACAAACATACATGTTATGTTTAGACAGAGATTGAAGAGAAAATTTAGAGTTTTTTAGATTTGAGGGGTTTGAGTTTAAGGTTTCCTGTTAGCAACTCTAATCTTCCATAAATTTACTAGCCACATCAAAAACTAGTGAAAACATAAAGACATATACAAGGTTTTAAAAAATCATTCCAAACAAGCATTTTATCAAATAACTTGTGCACGGTGATGGTGAATGCTCGTAGATAGTGGAAAAAACAAACCTGAAATTGTCTTCATGTTTGTGTATGTGTTTATTTCTAATCAGAGTAAATCAGGAACAAATATTGTGGAAAATATTAATTCATGAAACATAAAAATTACAACATAATTTGTAGCTGAAACAAATACTTAGAGAAATCACTTTATATGGATCTCATTCTTCCATAGACCCTATCCTGCTGAAGCTTTATAGCATTAAGTTTCCATAGACCCTACCATGTTGATACTACAATCGGAACCTATTAGCAAGCATTGTTCTTTTCTTCGTAAACTAATAATTTTCAAACAACTTCTACACTAAATATTAATGTTTATTTCATTTTTCAAGTATTGAAATTCAAGACACTAAAAAAATAAGCTGAATAAAACCATCAAAGAAACATGCTTACTTATACTACAATAGTTTTTTTCCACAAATAATCAATAATTACACCCACCCAAAAAATGCAGAGCAAATTCAATTTCTTAAACCTAGCTTTTGAGAGTTTTCCCCCAATTTGATTTTCTACAATTGAAAACAACCGTTGCAATTTCAGATCCAATACCAACTTGTTAGACTACTTGGCTATCACTTAGAAGGGGGCGTTGAATAAGTGTCCCTTTAAAACAATGTAGGTTTTTCAAAATTATTTCGTTTAAACGGTACGCGCAGAAGCACCACCGGATCGGTAGTCTCTTTGCACCGGATTGATCACTGGAAAGGTAGTATAGCCTTTGAACGTATGAAAAGACTTAGAAATGATCGTGTACAAATTATTCGAAATTAAACGTTTCAATTAAAACAGCCCAAGCAAGTTAATAGTATCCAATCTAATCCAATCACAATCAAGATATACCAATTGAATTTCTGTGTACACGTACGAACACGAAAAATTCAATTGACTCAAAATTAAAGCGATTACTTAAAAGTAAAATATTGAAAGAGAGAAAGACACAAGCGTTTGATTAGGGAGTTCCCCGGCTTTCGCGTCGTCCACGCGGTTGGCCGAGTACGTCTCCCCCCAAATAACCAAACGGGTTATTTGAGAGTATATTGATCAAATATGATGAACACTAGTGCACAATTTACAATTGAATCTTATAACCCTATAACGAATCCAAAAGTAAACTATGCGAATAAACCTCAACACACAACGAAGCTTCGCCCTCTGATTCCAACGATCCGACCCGTGCCAATCCGCACTCGATCGTCCAGCTGAGTCCTTCGCTTCTTGTTGTTGAACCTTCAAGATTCGCACAATCTTGAACCCTTGAGAGAAACCAAAACCTTCGTCACAATTCAACCCGATCACGATTCTGATTCACCGCGAACCGTACCGAACGTTATCAAACAAATATGCAGTCTCTATTGAATTGATCCCATACTCAAACTTCAATTTGATTGCAAACTTGATGAAGATGATGAACTTGTGATGAATGAAACCTTTGATCCAAATTTTCACTCAATTTGAATCCCAAAGCGTTTTCTGAACTTTCTCACTGGTTTCCTCTCTATTACAATGACACACCACATTGCTATTTAAAGACAGAATAGAATTGAGCAAATTTGGGCAAAATTTAACATACGTGTATCGATACAAATGATGGTTTGTATCGATACAAACCCTGTGACCAGCGTTCAAATTGAAAGATTTGACCTATGTATCGATACAAACACGGGTGTGTATCGATACATATATCAGTTTCTTGAAATCTTTACTGATATGTATCAAATCATGCAAGCATGATTCGATACATCATGCAATATCTGGTTTTCTGAGAGATACAAGTGTGTATCGATACATGCAAGCATGATTCGATACACAAGTGACTCTCTGCCTCTGAGAGACCACTTTTGTATCGATACAAGTGATATATGTATCGATACAAAATGCACAAAATCAGTCTGAAGTAATTTCAGGACATTTGTATCGATACACATGTTTATGTATCGATACATAATACCTAAAAACAATTTTTCAAAGTTTTAAAAATAGTTTTTCGCTGTCAAGTCATTTGTAATGTTGCCAAAATATGTTCTACTCTATTTTCATGTGTTTTGACAATTATTAAAACATGAGGATGAACTGGTGCACTTACATTCTCCCCCTTTTTGATAATTGTCAAAACTATGCATAAGCTAACTAAGCCTATACCTAATATGCAATAAAATAGCAATATGTATACAGATGCAATTAACACCAAGGCTAACAATAAGCAACGCTCCCCCTGAGTTGATGCCATAATGTGTTTGACATTGTTGATAATATTCAAGACTTCTTTAGCTATTTATCCTTAGCTTGTGCATCCAAATCTCTCCCCCTTTGACAATATCAAAAAGAAGAAGAGAGCTCATTAGAAGTATCAAGTTCAAACAATTTTAACCAAAGTCATATCGTGCACTTACATTTTTCGAAATACACTATATGATGAAAGTTCCTAATCAATATAAATACATACAAAGATATGCCAAAATATATCAATGACGAATACCAAATTTCATGACAAATATGGAATGTAGAATAACAAACCAAAACCAACGCATGAATATCGTAACACATCGACATTTTAAATCAACCAACATATCCAAATATGGGACGAAATAAACAAAACAATGCAACAAATGCATAATTTCATGTTGCCATATCATATAACGATGTTCATGAAGAAATGAAATACACGGATAGTATTTATGCAACATTTTAGGTTATAAACACATCTAGTAATCAATATTTCATATATAGCCATTTGATACATATAGACTTCAAGAATTATTACTTATCTTAAAGCAAGAATTTTTGGAAATGAGCAAACATATGAATGTATTGAAAAGCACTAATATGTGATGTTGACGACAGAAAAGCATTCACATAGGTATAAGAGTGTAAGTTTTAAGAAGAGAAGAAAGAGATGATACTTTTTAACCTTGTACCGTAGGGTGTTGATGCACTTCCCATTGTATAAAACTCCAAGTTGCCAAGAAGTATGATATGTATATAAAGTGCATGTATGAAGTATATTATTCTAGGTTAGAGATATCTAGGATCCCTAATTCTTCGCGAATATAGATAAAGGGATCCGTTGCAAGTGGCTTTGTAAAAATGTCTGCAAGTTGGTTTTTGGAGTCCACATGCTCAAAAATAATATCCCCTTTTTCTACATGATCGCGAAGAAAGTGATGCCTAATCTCTATATGCTTAGTCCTTGAATGCAATACGGGGTTCTTTGTGAGGTTTATGGCGCTAGTGTTGTCACAAAAGATTGGAATACGTTGTAGTTTTAAATCGTAGTCGAGAAGTTGTTGTTTTAACCAAAGTATTTGGGAGCAACAACTTCCGGCCGCAACGTATTCCGCCTCGGCGGTTGACAAGGCAACTGATACTTGTTTCTTGCTATGCCAACTTACCAAGCTATTACAAAATAGGTGACATGTTCCACTAGTGCTCTTCCTATCCAACTTGCAACCGGCAAAGTCGGAATCGGAATAACCTACCAAAGAACAATCATTCCCCTTAGAGTACCATAAGCCAAAGTTTGATGTTCCTTTCAAGTATTTTAAAATCCTTTTTACGGCTTTTAGGTGTGATTCTTTGGGGCATGATTGGTATCTTGCACACATACAAACACTAAACATGATATCCGGCCTAGATGCCGTAAGGTAGAGTAAGGATCCGATTATACCTCTATATTTTGTGATTTCCACATCTTTACCTTCTTCATCTTTGCTTAACGCACAGGTTGATGCCATGGGAGTTTCCATATGTTTTGAATCCGTCATCCCAAACTTCTTAAGCAACTCAAGGCAATATTTAGTTTGATATATAAAAGTTCCTTCTTCTAGTTGCTTGATTTGTAATCCCAAGAAGTAGGTTAGCTCACCCATCATGCTCATCTCGAATTCACCTTGCATAAGACTAGAAAAACTTTTGACAAGAGATGGGTTAGTGGAACCAAAAATAATATCGTCAACATATATTTGAACCAATAAGACGTCCTTTCCTTTACGTTTAATGAAGAGTGTAGTATCAACTTTTCCCCTTGAATATCCGTTTTCATCGAGTTTATTTCTAAAAACCCAACGTGTCCCAATCACTTGATGACTTGGAGGAGGTGGTACTAAATCCCACACATCATTTCTTTTAAATTGATTTAGTTCTTCTTGCATTGCAAGAATCCAATGTTCATCAAGTAATGCGGTTTTTGAGTTTTTAGGTTCAACTTGTGAAACAAATGCATAGTGAGAGCAAAAGTTACTTATTTGAAATCGAGTAGCCACTCCCTTTGAGATATCACCTAAGACTTTGTCAATGGGATGGTCTTTTAGAGTACGCCATTCCTTTGCAAGACCGGCTCCTCTTTGCTTGTGATGATTCTTTGATGAAGAAGATCCTCCATCATCTTTGTCTTCATTGGATGGTGACGGCTTATCGTCCTTTTCTTTTGGAACATCCGTTGAGGGTTGATCACTTCCAACAACTTTTTGATCCTTTAAAATGTCAGTTGTGTCGACACCTGCACCAATAGCATTACCTTTCCCGTTTTCTTCCGGAAAAGTCTCATCAAAGTTTACATGAACCGATTCTTCAACAATTTGTAACCTTTTATTGTATACTCTATATGCCTTGCTAGATAATGAATAGCCTAAGAAAATGCCATCATCCGCTTTTGGATCAAATTTGCGAAGATTTTCCTTTCCATTATTTAAAATAAAGCATTTGCATCCAAAAGAGCGCAAGTGACTAAGATTAGGTTTTCTACCTTTAAGTATTTCATAGGGAGTTTTGTCCAAAATAGGTCGAATGATCGCCCTATTTAGAACATAACTTGCGGTGCTTATCGCATCGGCCCAAAAATACTTAGGAAGACCATTTAACATAGTCCTAGCTAACTCTTCTAAAGTACGATTTTTCCTCTCCACTACTCCATTTTGTTGTGGTGTACGTGGAGCCGAAAAATTGTGTTCAATGCCATGTTTAGAGCAAAACTTTTCAAACTTATGGTTTTCAAATTCGCCTCCATGATCACTCCTAATAGAAATGATCTTAAGATCTAGCTTATTTTGAATCATCTTAGCAAATTGTTTAAAGGCGGACAAGGTATCACTTTTACTAGATAAGAATAATGTCCAATAAAATCTTGAGTAATCGTCTACAATCACAAGTCCATAGTAATTACCACCAATGCTTTTGGTCCTTGATGGTCCAAAAAGATCCATATGGATTAACTCTAAAGGCTTAGTAGTTGAAATAAACTTTTTAGATTTGAAAGAAGCCTTTGTTTGTTTACCCATTTGGCATGCGTTACACAAGTGATCTTTTGAAAAACGTATTTTAGGTAGACCAATTACAAGATCTTTAAATACTATCTTATTTAGTAAATCGAAATTAAGATGTTCCATTCTTTTATGCCACAACCAAGATTCATCATTCTTGGTTATGAGACACTTAGCACCACTTAGGCAATTATCATCTAGATCTAAAATGTATACATTTCCTTGCCTAATAGCCTTAAGAATCACATTCTTGTCTTTGTTACTTTCGATTGTGCAAAAGGTTGGTTTGAAACTTATTTTGAACCCTTTATCACAAAGCTTAGCAACACTCAACAAGTTGTGCTTAAGGTTATCCACAAGTGCAACATTAGATATTGTTATAGTAGAAGGATTACCGATAGTACCTACACCAAGAATAGTGCCCTTATTGTTGTCTCCATAGGTGACATAGCCTTTCTCCTTTGCTTTGAACTCAATGAAAAGCGAGGCATCACCCGTCATGTGCCTTGAACATCCACTATCTAGAAACCATCTCCTTTCTAGATTGCCAATGCACTTTTCCTACAACATTTAGACATAAGAAGGAGGTACCCAATTTTCATTGGGTCCTAATTGGTGAGGTAAATGAGTTTTGTTGAGTTTTGGCATCCATTGCAATATGCCCTTAGGTACCAACAACTTCCTAGCTTTACATTTTGCAATGGTATGACCTTCACAACAACAATAGTGACAAGTGATATGTGAGTCACTCTTCTTTTGATCCATTTTGAAATGTTTAGAATTTTTGTTTTTGACTTTCAAAGTATTTTGAAAATGTTTTGGATCAACTTGATGAGAGACTCTAGATTTTGATGAATCATTCACTTTGTCCTTGAGATTCTTAATATTTCTTGACAAAGTGATTCTCAATTATCACAACCAACTCTATTATTATTATTATTATTATTATTATTATTATAATGACTTGCACTTGACCTTTCTAATAATGATACCTTGAAAGCTTTCAACTCTTCTTCCATTTTGGAAACTTTCTTTTCAAGAGCTTTGTTAACTTTTATAATTTCTTTTAATCGTTTGAAAGCTTTCCTAGTTTCACTACATAGGTCCTCAAATGCACTTTGCAAATCATGATACTCTAACGAAGTATATGAGCTAGAGGGATTTTGGTTTACCTTTTTAGGAGCTTTATCCTTCTTTTTGTGATGATGAATTGTGAAGCATACATTAGCTACTTCGTCTTCATCACTTGAGCTAGAGCTTGATGATGAATGAGATGAAGAGCTACTACTTTCCCATGCAACATAAGCTTTCTTTCCTTTGCTCCTCCTTTTGTTTGAAGATGACTCCTTCTCTTTTCTCTTGAGATTAGGGCAATCCGGCTTGTAGTGACCAACTTGGCCGCACTCATAGCATATCCCTTTCTTGGAGTACCTAGCATCTTCATTCTTCCGGCGGTAACCACTATCTTTCCGAAACTTCTTAAGATTGTCATCGGAATGTCTTATCTCATTCTTTCTCACATATCTATTGTAGCATCTAACGAAGAGCCCCATTTCCTCATCATCGGAATCGTCTTCGCTTGAGCTACTTTCCACTTGCTCAACCTTTTTGGACTTGGATTTTGAGGCTTTTAGAGCAATGGACCTCTTATCCTTTTCTTTTTCGTTGTGTTTTTCCTTTTTCTCACCTTTTTCATGCTTTTCCAACAAATTAAGCACTTGTTCATGTTCCGTTAGCTTACCAAATAAGGTTGTGAGACTCAAAGTTGTAAGATCATTTGCTTCTTTGATTGCGGTGATCTTTGGTTGCCATGACCTATTAAGACATCTCAAAATCTTATTAGTAGCATCTTGATTTGTGATTGGTTTACCTAGACCATGTAACTTGTTGGTGATTTTTACAAATCTTTGTTGCATATCCGCAATGGTTTCACCATCTTGCATATGAAACAATTCGAACTCTTGAGTTAAGGTGTTTATTTTCGAAATTTTGACCTCATTAGTTCCCTCAAAGTGAGTAACTAATGTATCCCACATTTCTTTAGCCGTAGAACAATGCGACACATGATAAAATTGTTCAATCCCAAAGGATGAAATAAGTATGTTTTGTGCCTTTGCATCGTAATTGACCTTTTTCTTTTCATCATCCGTCCATTGTGCCATAGGCTTATTTGTGACAACGCCATTGAGGCCGGTGATTGTTGGAACAAACGGACCGTTCTCAATAGCATTCCACACTTCACCATCAAAAGAATTGATGTGTATACGCATACTACTTTTCCAATAATCAAAATGATATCCATTGAATATAGGAGCCCTATTATACGCCCCTTTCGGTGCAAAAGCCATGTTTTCTAATAATTGGCACAATCCTCCGAATTTTGTAAACAAAATTGAACCGGGATCGTGATACCACTTGTTAGACTACTTGGCTATCACTTAGAAGGGGGGGTTGAATAAGTGTCCCTTTAAAACAATGTAGGTTTTTCAAAATTATTTCGTTTAAATGGTACGCGCGGAAGCACCACCGGATCGGTAGTCTCTTTGCACCGGATTGATCACTGGAAAGGTAGTATAGCCTTTGAACGTATGAAAAGACTTAGAAATGATCGTGTACAAATTATTCGAAATTAAACGTTTCAATTAAAACAGCCCAAGCAAGTTAATAGTATCCAATCTAATCCAATCACAATCAAGATATACCAATTGAATTTCTGTGCACACGTACGAACACGAAAAATTCAATTGACTCAAAATTAAAGCGATTACTTAAAAGTAAAAGATTGAAAGAGAGAAAGACACAAGCGTTTGATTAGGGAGTTCCCCGGCTTTCGCGTCGTCCACGCGGTTGGCCGAGTACGTCTCCCCCCAAATAACCAAACGGGTTATTTGAGAGTATATTGATCAAAAATGATGAACACTAGTGCACAATTTACAATTGAATCTTATAACCCTATAACGAATCAACAAGTAAACTATGCGAATAAACCTCAACACACAACGAAGCTTCGCCCTCTGATTCCAACGATCCAACTCGTGCCAATCCGCACTCGATCGTCCAGCTGAGTCCTTCGCTTCTTGTTGTTGAACCTTCAAGATTCGCACAATCTTGAACCCTTGAGAGAAACCAAAACCTTCGTCACAATTCAACCCGATCACGATTCTGATTCACCGCGAACTGTACCAAACGTTATCAAACAAATATGCAGTCTCTATTGAATTGATCCCATACTCAAACTTCAATTTGATTGCAAACTTGATGAAGATTATGAACTTGTGATGAATGAAACCTTTGATCCAAATTTTCACTCAATTTGAATCCCAAAGCGTTTTCTGAACTTTCTCACTGGTTTTCTCTCTATTACAATGACACACCACATTGCTATTTAAAGAGAGAATAGAATTGAGCAAATTTGGGCAAAATTTAACATACGTGTATCAATACAAATGATGGTTTGTATCGATACAAACCCTTTGACCAGCGTTCAAATTGAAAGATTTGACCTATGTATCGATACAAATACGGGTGTGTATCGATACATATATCAGTTTCTTGAAATCTTGACTGATATGTATCAAATCATGCAAGCATGATTCAATACATCATGCAATATCTGGTTTTCTGAGAGATAAAAGTGTGTATCGATACATGCAAGCATGATTCGATACACAAGTGACTCTCTGCCTCTAAGAGACCACTTTTGTATCGATACAAGTGATATATGTATCGATACAAAATGCACAAAATCAATCTGAAGTAATTTCAGGACATTTGTATCGATACACATGTTTATGTATCGATACATAATACCTAAAAACAATTTTTCAAAGTTTTAAAAATAGTTTTTCGCTGTCAAGTCATTTGTAATGTTGCAAAAATATGTTCTACTCTATTTTCATGTGTTTTGACAATTATTAAAACATGAGGATGAACTGGTGCACTTACAAAAATGAGCATTAATGTTTCAATTTAAGATTGTAAAAGTATTTAAATTGAAAGTAAATTATGAAGAATGAAGGAGATTGAAAGTTGAGGATCGACATAGTGGAAGAGGAAAAAGAGAAGAGGGAAACTCACAAGTATAGAATACGATTCAGAGAGAGGGAGAGGCAGACGACGAAGACAAAACAATGTGCGACGGCGGCGGTGGTGATGATGGCTTCAACGATTGAAGGATGAGGAGAAGGAGAAGGCAAAGAGAGAGAATGAGTTCTACTTCTGCTTCTGCGTATTTTGTTTCTTCACATGTGTGAGATGAATTTAAAAATATAAAAATTAAATAGAAATTGGTGTATAAATGAATAGTATCTGTATGTGTGTATGTTTTGGGTAAGGAAGGAGTGTAACATTTTTGTTCATTTTAACATGCTATAAGCTTACATGGGGTTTGTTATAGCTTCCCCCTTTCATATTGTTAAATCATCTTTTAGGAATTATTTTTTTTCTCTCAAAAGCTTTGGAAGAGAATATTTGATCGGATGAAGGTGGTATTTCATCTCTTGATTGACTGGGAACATTTTTCTTCTTTTGGTGCCATGTTGAAAAACAAGAAATACGCAAAAATGTTTAGTGATGTTGACTTGGGTCCTTGGAGTTTGCTCCTCTCAATATCTCAAGTTCGATTTCTCCTGATATCAATTTCGGTGGGCTAGTCCATACAGAATTAAAAAAACTTTGGCTTTAAACGGGGCCCCCGCAAGTGAACGGTGGGATTGGTCCTCTCAGATTATTCAGTCCTTAGGTTGGATACTGAGTTATAAAAAGAAAAAGAAATATGCACAAATGTATCATGTAATTACATTAGCAACAAATTGGTATTTATGATGCACACTCAATAACATTGTATTTAGAGGGATGCTATTGACTTGAAAGTCTTAGAGGATAAAATTATTTATATTTTTTAATTTGGCTCAATCATTATTTTCGTCCTTGTAAGTTCGTGATTTTTTGGTTTTAGTCCCTGTATCTTTTTTTGTTGCAAAGTAGTCCCTGTATGTTCAAATCTTTTGGTTTTAGTCCCTTAAAACTAAAACCCGCAGGAAAATCCACATGAAACCGACAAATTTTTCTGCAGATTTTCCTGCGGATTTTAGCTATAGGGACTAAAATAAAAAAGATTTGCACATGCAGGGACTAATTTGCAACAAAAAAGGATACAGAGACTAAAACCAAAAATTTATGAACTTACAAGGACGAAAATGATATTTAAGCCTTTTAGTTTTGGTTTATAGGTAGAATACCTAGCATGTCTTCTTGTGTTTTTGGATTAGTGTAAGGATCCATTAAAATACATTACTAGCATATAACGGTTCCTCTCAGAAATGTAAAAGTTAAGTACATCTTATATTCATTATAATTCAATTTTTTACTTATAAAAAAAACTTTCAAAAATTGTTCGATTATTCATTATCAACAAAAAATCAGGAATTATTTTTCTATAGTTTGACTTAATTACAATTTTGTTCTCTTTATTTTTATCTACTCATAAAATTTATCTTTTTATCTTAAAATTACTCAATTTTGATCACTCATTAAATTTTTGTAATTAAAAATGATGATTTAATAAATTTTAAATGATGTAATATTCAATCCGATGATATTAAATTATCAAAAGTCATAAAATTATAAAAAAATTCACTGAAAACTTGGATTTTAATTTTAGAAATTATTCATTTGTGTAATTTAATTAGGGTTAATTAGTCTTTTGATATATCACTTACCTGATGTTTATGTTTTGTTTTGGTCCTTAACTAATAAAAGTTCGACTTAACTCCTTAAGTTTATCTTGTTAGTCAAAAAAGCTCTTTCCGTCTGTTTTTAACACCAAATGTATATGGTGGACCAACATTGTATGTGGTCTACCATATCTCAATACTTTTTTATTTTTTTTATTTTAACTGTTGGATCTTGTTTTAAAAAAAGAAACCATTGGATGTTGCATGTCCACTATTTCTATCGAGGCATACCAACTTCTTTTTTTCTTTTTTTTTTTCATTTTTTATCTTGGTTTTATTCTTCTTTAAGTCAACGGGGGACTAACAAATACAAAAGGGAATAACACATTGGGCAAAATCGAAAACTCAAATTTGAGGCCAACATCGAACAATTGTAAAATTTGAGGGGTTAAAATTGAGAAATCGAAACTTAATACGATAGCCTATTATTTCTGCAAAGACCTGTATTTATACTCATATATTAATATAGGGATATTTTTTGTTGTAATATATATTTGAGGATAGATGTTTACACATATATTAATACGAGAGCCTATTATTTTTGTAAGTTTTACGGTGACCTATATTTCAACTAATATATATTAATAATAATTTAACCATTAAATTATTTGCTAACTTATATTATAGGATAATATTTTATTTTTAATTTTCAATATAAAATCGAACGATGAATTATTATGTTTTCAGTTATAAACTATTAACTAAAAGAAAAAGCAACGCACGACCTCGTGTGTCGTGCACGAATGTCATGCTAATTTAGTAGTTAAATGAAAGATAATATCACGCTATAAAATGTTTAGTTGATAATAAATTGACTCATATCTCGTTAGAACATGAATTCAACTTGGTAAAGATTTCATTAGTGAATCTTCAGATTCTTTGAACTTTAAGGATAGATATGACTTTGGTGACTCTCGGGGACATAACTAATCTATTATCTATATTTCGAAAAAAAAAAAAAAACTAATCTATTATCTATATTTTTTTTCATGTAGTTACTGCAATACGCAATAACTCATCTGAGCCATTCGATTTATAATAGATGGCTGAGATTGTTTTAGTATATAAAAATGTGTATTAAATAAAAACCGTCTGATCTGAAATGGATGGCTACGATCTAGTACTGCGTGAAACTGTATGAAATTCCTACAACAAGAAATCCGGGTCTCTCAACTCTATCATACAGAAAGTAAGATAAATAATTTATTAAGCACACACTTATTTTCATCATTTGATCAAATTATATGTGACATGACAAATTGATTCAATAACAAAACTTGTTGATCCAATAACAAAAATATAACTTATAGTAAAAGACTTGTCTCATTTGTTTATACGTCTAATACTAGACAAAAAATAAATATCCTATTAAGAAAAGAAAAAGAGAGATAAAAGAAAATCCCATGTTGGTATATATAATTTTGGATTCCCCTAAACGTGCGGGTGCACCTTAATTTAATATCTCAAACTTGGGTGGCTCTCATCAAAGTTTGCATTGCCATTATAAAAGGAATTCCACATAGTTCTTTCATTTTCATCATCCGAACATCTTTCTCCTACACAAGTCTTGTTATTATTATTTGGATTAATTAATTTCTCTCTCCTTTCTTTCTCTCTAAAAGATTGAAAAAATTAAGAGAGAAAGCAAAGGAGAGAGAGAAATAAAGCAGAAAGAAAGAAAATAGTAAGAAAAACATATAAATATAATACAATATGGCCGTTTCAAGTTCTTCAATTAGGGTGGTTGCCATCCTTAGCCTCATTTTTGCAACTCTTATGTCCGTAGCTTCTTCAGAATCCATGGCACCTGCCCCTGCTCCTACAAGCGATGGTATTCTCCCTTCAATTTAGATACCATTGTGATGTTTAATAAATTTTTATTAATTCATTAATCTAATCATCAAACAAAATATGATAGTATCCTCCATTTAGATTTATTTCTTCAAAAAATAAGTGAATCATCTATTTAGTCTCTAATCTCTAAATTAAATATTACTAGTAATTTAGTTTTTGAAATTATTAATATTTTAAAATTGTTGCTGAACTTTTCAATCATATAATCGTTTTGCATTAATCAATTTACTCCATATATAAAAGTGTCTTACAAAGACCAATGTGATTGAAATAAAGATTAATTTCATAAGTCATTTTGAAATTTTCTCTATTCTTAATGATAACAAATACCAATAATTTTAAGGAACAAGTTATAGATTCCCTCTTAAGAAACATATAGTATGTGGACGAATGATTATAAAACAAATGTGCACGAATTATTCAAAAGAATGTGAGTTCGAATTCTTTTTAGAATAAAGCTGACTTTAGTTATCTTTTTCGACCGAACTTTATTTCCAGAGTTTCATTTCCTTTAAAACCGGAAGGTTAATACTAAAAGAAATTATGGAAATTTTATTTTTAATTTACTATTCATCAAAATTCAATACTTTATCCTTTCTTTAGCATAAAAATTGTAAGTGAATTAGTGCCTATTGCTAATGAGTTGTTTTTTATGATTTGCAGGCACCACAATTGACCAAGCTGTTGCATGTGTTCTAATGCTTTTGGCTTTGGTGCTGACCTATATCATTCATTAATTTATCAACCAGAGACTACTCATTCGCTTAGAAATTCATGGATGGCTAATTTTGAAGGAAAGAGAGGCATTCATTCATGTCATAATTACTGAGGAGGATGAGATTTTAATTGGAGCAATGCATAGATACTCCAATGAAAATCTCATTTTAGCTTACTAGTTTACTCTATAGATTATTGTGTTTTGGGTATTCTAATAAAATTCCTCCATTAGTTCAGCACAAAAAACAGTTCCTGCAGTTACCAGGCACAAAACAGATATTTGAAAAATAAATAACTCGAGTTATTTTTTTTGTTTATATTCGAACAAAATAATTATCCATTAAAAATAATTGACATTACAATGACGTTTAGTAATTTGTTCTGGGCTAACCCGAGATCCATGTTCACCGATGTGCTCGGCGCTGCTCATGCCGGCAACCGATTCTGATTACTGCAGATCATAATTCATGCAGATTTGGAATTGCATGCTGTTTAATTATGTATTGTTAGTTAGCGTTATGGTTGACTTGTTATTTCATTTGCAATTACTTGTAGCATAAGCTGGTTTAACTGATGAGTAGGAAAAGAACCGTCCTATGACAAAACTGTAGCTGGTCTGAACTCTGAACTATTGATGTTAAAAACTTCACAAGTCAATGGAATTAAATTTGTCATTCGCAAATTCTACACCAGTACATTTTATTGTTCTATGTCATTTGGTCTATATTTATCTCTATAACAAATGGCACTAGTTTCCAAGTAATAACCAAGTGATGATGGTCCTAACCAAAAAAAAAAAAACAAGTGATGATGGTCCTCTTTCATATTTTTTGTTTTATGAGAAAAGCACGATTGAAAGTTATAGCTAAAGAGTCCACAAATTCTAACTCAACTGACAAAAATGTTGAAATTGTTAGATCAGATGCCATAATAGCTTCCATAACAGCTGTTCGAATCTCGATCACACTTCACTTTATGTGTGTGAATTTTCAATGACTTGTCATTAGCTAAAGAACCTAATAACGTCACTCCGTTTTCCATTTCACAAAGGTAGTATGCATCCAACATACTCAAAGAAATGTGTTATATTTGAAGATTTCTCTTCCCAGCCGCCCCCACCCCCCGTCTCTTTTTCACCCCCCAAAAACCCAATTTTACCCCCCCAAAAGTTCGGTTTTCATTTACCGAACTTTTTTTTAAGGGTATAAACATGTGTTTTCAACCGTTTAAAAGTTCCGTTTGCATTTACTGAACTTTTTTTTAAGGGTATAAATGGAAACTCATGGGGTGAAAAAGAAAAGCAGGGGTGGGAAGAGAAATCTTCGTTATATTTAGTTAAACCGCCATATTGTTCAGACATCTAAACATCAAAATTAACTATCTTTTTCTTAGAGATAGTGTTGCCTATAGAACTCATTATCAAGTTTCTCACTTCAATTGATCAGACTAATAAATACCTGGACAAAATCTGTCAGGAAACCACAATTTAGCACTGCATTTGTCCTAAGCTTAGAGCATTTGACTTATGTTACAATTTGAGCAAGAGTGATGGAAAAAAATTGTAATTATTAGTAGTAATAGCATGTCAAACGTCGAATTCATGTGTTTCAAATTCATGCGCGGCGATTTAATTTATCGATATGCTACAACTTAGGAAGCTGCACTAAAATTTACTTCGCAATCAAAATATTCAATTTAATTCTGAAGTATGCGTACAAGACTATGCCTGAGTGCTGATCACTCAACATTTCATATCTCAAGTGGCCGCACAAACAATCCAAATACATTTATTCTCTCTACCAAGAATAGATTAGTAGAATGAAAAATATACATAATCAACAATTCAGTTAAATTCCTCGTGTGTATACATAGTCAAGTGTAAATTACAATGTGTAATGCCTGATTTTTTTAGCTAACTAAAATTTTATTCAAAATTTGATCTTGGGAAAAATCCCAATTGTAACAAAACTGAACTCTGCTGGTCAAAAGCAGAAAAACACAAAAAGGCTCAAAAGCTTAAATTAGGAGGTTTTCCTATACTGGTTATTCATTTTTTTTCCTATTCTATTCATGAACGCTAATTCATGATCAGAAACGGACTGGAATTGCTTCCATTCCACAAAAAACTAGCTGCGCAGTATGCAAAGGTTCTCAACAAAAAAGCCGCTTCGGCAATAAAAAATATCCACAATATTGACCTGGTCATGATGTTGTGTGCCGGTGATTTAGGACAAACTTTACAACTTCATAAAATGAAACCACAATTCCAACAGAGGGACCAGCTCGACCAACTCGTGGACCGAGACCAGTAAAAAGTCCTTTCAAGCCTCCATCTCTGAGAGAATATGGTAAAAAGAAACAGGTCAGATAAAGCATATCATATCAATAACCGGTTATATCAATATATTGACGGATTCAAACAATGTACAACCAGATGAAATATTAGTACAAAAGGCAGAGAAGAAAATATCCTTGCGCTTTAAAAAATTAGATGCAGCAATAGTAGAGATAAAAATATTAGGGCACTTGGCATCAAAATTCTATCATAAAAATATGGATAAAGTTAAAGCTATTTGGAATCCAAATTATGGTATACCTCCAAATCTCCACCAGTGTCTGTCTCGTAGTCATCTTCAATGCTCTGACATGATCCATCTGAAAAACAATTTGCAGAAAACATGAAACCAGAATAAGACCAAATGTGCAGATGCATGAATACATGAAATGTATCTCTATTCTCTAGTTCAAATGTAACAGTTAATCTAAAAAGAATGATGAGCTACCAACTCTATTTTCCCACTTATTTGCCAAAGAAAACATATCGTGTTGAACAAAATAAAACCAGGAAAATATAACTGATTCAAAACCTAATGAAGCAAACCTCTATTTGCCTTCGAGTTTTTGCAACATCTAGTGGACATGTAGCTCCAGCCGCTAGAGTTCCTGCAATAAGACCAGCTGAAAAATTTGCACCAAGAATACTCAATATACTGGCATCATCGCCTCCAACCAAACTAATAAGTTTTCTTCTAGTCTGCAAAGCAAGAGTAGTTGACATGAGAAAATAATTTTATTAAGAAAAACAACTCCTTATGCTAAGGATCGGGAAGGAAACTCACAGGCTCAAGTGTCGACCAACAAATCGCAGAGAATGGTACATCACGAGCAAGTTGTGCGCCCATGCCGGTCCACAGGACACGATAACCTTGCACTGTCAGGAAATAACAAACATTACTATACAATACTGGAACCTTTAATAAGCTTAAATTTGTATGTATCTTTATATAGTCTTGCACTGTTATACTAACAAATATAGCAGCTGCTCAATCCCCCCAATTGATTATAAAAAAACTATGGTCAATTGAGAATCGAACCAAACAAATCAGAAATGTAAATAATACGACCACCCTACTAGGGGTGTTCGCGGTGCGGTTAGGTACGGTTTTGAGCCTAAAAGTCATCCTAACCGCAAGATAAAATTGCATGCGGTTTGGTTTTGTTCGATTGATTTTTAAAAAGTCATCCAAACCAAACCAAACCAATGCGGTTTTACTTTTGGATTGGTTCGGATACGATCACCCCTACACCCTACTTGCTTGACATAGAGAATTATGCCTCGAATAGCCATTACTAACACTGTTTGTTTGAGTAGATTTAGAAAAGAGAGAAATTACAAAGAAATGAAGTATTTCTATTGTTTGGAAGAGAGAAAAAATTATGAAAGAGAAATATAATGAATGGTAACTACCCAATAAAAGATCTCTATAAGAGGCAAGATTTGTGAGAGAAATAAGCTAGCATTTGTGATTTCCAATATTACCCCTTTAACTATATTTTAATCATAAATATGAAGGATAAACGTGTTTTTTTATCACTTTTACGAATTTCTCTCTATCCATTTTTCTACTAATCCTCTTCTCTATTTCTATTCATCTAATTATACAAAATTTATACTCAACTCTCTTATTTCTCTCTTCCCTATTTCTCTCTTTCTTATTTCTTTGAATGTCCAAACACAGCATAAGAGCTGATTTAAATTATCAGTTCATTAAAAAAAACTAAATCCAATTATTCAATCAGCTGAATATTTATATTATGACAATGATCAGTAAGAACATCTTGTCCTTGTCCAAATTTTAAAAAATTATACAAAAAAGGAAAAATCCCAGGCAACTCCAAAAAATTTAAAATTTATATTTATCAGGTGTTCTATTGTCGCAAAAACCGATACTTACAGTTGTTTGGTGGTCTATTTGTCCCCTTGACATTGACAACACCTGCCAAAGTCTGGTATACTCCAGGTGGCTTTTTACCGATTTCAGTCTCTTTAAATGCCTACAAAAATCCAAATCCAAACACCAGTAAGAATCCAGATTGTGAATAGGAAATGCAGCTGGATAACACATATGATAACACGGCTTTTGAAAACCCACTGAATAGGAATCAAGCAATAGCAAATGAAAAACACCATTCCCACACCAAATAAAATCCACAACAATATCAACATGATCATCGATTGAACTGCAGTAAATAGAATCCACGTGAACTGCAGTAAATAGAAGTAGAACAAAGCTAACTATAAGGTGCAAACAAGTTGAGGTATTTGATTTCCCAAAAAATCAAAACATCATCCAGTCGTAATGCAGTTCTTAATCTTATACTATAAGCCATGACCTACTCATAATCATAATTTGAATGCAATGCTGCCAATCTAAATGGAATTGAATTGTAGAAAATCATGGCCACAATGACTTGGTACTTGTGAAATAAATATTGCACTCTCAAGACCAGTGGGAGCAACTGTCAGTCTAAAATCAACCTTGAACTACCGGTTAACTTGCTTTATGACAATGTAGATTAAAAAAAGCATGGAACATAACTATGGCTTAAACAACATGGTACTTCAAGAAGAAAACAACATATATGGATGACTATCTAAAAATACCTGCATGCGAGTTCTGGCAAGTTCAATAGGATAACAAGTTGCACAAGCAAGTGAGCGTGCCAACGAACCAGCCACTAAAGGTACATATGGAGTTGCGGTTGGAGCATTTTTGGTTGTGTATTCCTCGAACCAGTTGCGGAATATGTCATAGCAAGGAAGGTAAATTCCAACCTGATTTAAGCATACAAAAGAATAGGTCAGCCAATTACCACGTCTCATTTTGCAGTGTCCAGCACTTAAAACAGCAAATCACAGTTAATTGACTTGTGAACCTACAGTCGGTACTGCAAGTGCCAGGCCTGCATTTGTGCCTCTCCATAGCCTAGTAAATCCTTCCTGAAATAAATACCACTCTGGCATTGATTAACAAATGTGTGTAGTCAATACATATGTATGTAATGCAAGTAAATGATTGTTGCAATCTGTCCAATACCTATACCTATATATTCTATAATATTAAACTACCAACCTGTTGTATAATTTTATACATAACATCCAGTGTTCCTTTGTACCGAAAACAATCGGGAGGACAGAGTGATACGGTGCCATGGAGTCCAGCCCGAGTACATGATGGAGAACATCTTAAATCAGCAAACATCTAGAAAACAATATTGGAAAGGTCAAATTAATTTCACTTGCACAATTATCCTGGTAAAAGGATGGGATTTCCTTTTCGCATGTAAATAAACAACTAATTTTCCTTCAAAACGACACGGTGTCATTCATTCAACCATGCAAACTCTTAGAAACAATCCAACATTACATTAGTTTGTTTTGGAGCTGAATCAGTCAGCTAAATACAGATATACAGTAGTTCGAGGCAATAAAAATTCTCATAATATGTTTTAGGGCCCGTTTAGATTGACTTATTTTCAACCTTATGTGTGAAACAACTTATGCAAATAAGTAAACTTTTATGCATTCTTATACTCTTATAAGGTAGTTTATGAAAAATTGGCTTATGAAGATACAATTTTTGTTAGTGAGAACTTAGAAATTAACATAAAACTTATTTATTTGCACAAGTTCTTTTTCATAAGCTCAAAAAGAAGTCAATCAAAACAGACCCTTAAAGGGGTGGAAAGACAAAAATGTGTTTGACACATACCATATTTGGCCCAAAACAAGACATTCTACTGTTCAAATTACTGAGCGGATGAGAATAAGCGACTCCTGCAGCTTGTGCCTGCAACCTTGTCTGATAAATTGAGAAAATAAACATCAAGAAAGAAACATACTAATGAATAACACATGTAAATCATTGAAGAATTGGCAAAAACTCGATATATTATAGAAACTAACATTGAAATCTGCATATCAAACACTCCAAAGCTGTGAAGCCCCGATACTCCCAAAATAATGAAGTATCATATCCGACACGTATCCAATACGTGTACGCATCCGATACGCGTATAGGAGAAGTATTGGACAATTAATATGTTTCGTCTAAATGACTGATACATGTTGGATACTTCTCCGATACGTGTATTGGAGAAGTATCGACCAATTAATGTTCTTTGATGATGGAAATGGAGATGAGGATGATAAAATCCGTGTTTCCTCTTAAGTAGTGAATGTTAGAGTTATGATGTTCTTTATGATTAACCAACTATGTATTTTTTGGTTAGTACTGATGATGTTTTTTAGGAGGCGAGTTCTAACAGTTTATGGAATTTTATTGAATACCGTTAATCTTGATGGGTCTCAATGACCCATCAAATTATTTTCAATTTCTTTAAAAAAAATTATGGATGATCTATATGATATAAACTTTTAATCCAACGGTGGATTTTGTAAAATTCGTATTCGTTCTGATTTTTACAACTTATGCACCATGGAAGTCTTCCATGTTAGACAAAATCCTTTCCAGGATGGTAAGGATAATGTCCTTTTTGGATAGTACTTAACTTAAGATACCAATTGTCACTTTGTTGATCATTTTGAGTAATTAACAATTTTAGTTATGTTTATGTATTGTGCATTTATATATTTAATTTTTAAATAACATATCCCACCGGAATTTTACAAAATTTCCGGTATCACTGTATCGATATCGTATGGTATCTGTCACGTATCTTGGCTTCATAGCTCCAAAGGTTTACGAACAAATTGTTCAGAAAAACCATAGTTCTAATCCTAGCAAAAACAATAACTCAGCAGGACGCACTGGCGGCCGAACTCTGATAATCATAACTCATCCAAAAAATAAAAATTCAGTCAAAAGGACGATTCATGATTGTCAATAACAACCAAATAACATTCCTAATTCCTATATGCTTATTTAAATTAGGTCTCAATCTCGCGCACATGAAAAATTTACATGAATAGTAAAAAAAAATATATATACTAATAAAATCATGAAACTCGCTCGGAAGAAGAAAGAGTACCTTAGCAACATCAAGGGGGTTGACAATGACGGCGGAGAGGACGGCGGCGCCGGCGGCGGAGAAAGCGCGTTCAGCAACCCCTAATTTATCGTTATTTAACGATGATTTCGAAGGAGAAGAAAATCGTTGTGTGGCGTTGGCGTTGAGATTCATTTGAATTGAAGTATGTTCGGAAGCCATCCATGGGTTTTGGATTCGCTCTGAATCTACCATTTTCTGTTTAACGACAAAGATTAAATTGGTTTTTCTTTTTATGATTAATTGGTTGATTAAATTAAATAGGTCCTAATAAAAGAAATTAACGAAATGTGTTCAATTAGAAGCAAAAAAATGAAGAGAAAATGGGTAGGCGAGAATATGTGGGAGGGAAAAAAACGGTGAAGGAGAGAAAGAAATACTGAAATAGCGTATGTAAGTGCTTATGCCACGTTTGTTGACAAATAGTGTGGTAGCGAAACGTATTTTTCTGCGGTTTAAAAAACCCTAGATGTTGGGTGAGCTCGAATATTCCACACATCTTTAATTTAATTATTCATAAAAATAAAAAGCTTCGCTTTAAATTAAATATTCATAAAAACAAAAAACTTTACTTTAATTATTCATAAAAAAATATTAAAAAAAACACTTCACTTTGATTGGTTATTATTTTTATTTTATTTTTTTACTTTAATTGGGTTTGTTCTTACTATAGTGGTGGAATTAGAATTTTCATTACATTTTTTCTTTAGAAAGAAAACAAGAAGAAGAATTCCCATGAATTATATTATACGTGTGATAAAAAACAATTAACTCAACTTAGATTAAAATTTTAAGTATTTCACGTTAACTAAAGCTTACTATAGGAAATTATTAAATGAGTTAAAATTTGAATTTTTGATTTCACAATTCTATGTATTAAAGTATGCGTGTAAATTTGTACCCAAAAAAAAGTACATGTGTGAATTTAATTATACGAGTTTAGTTCAATTGACAAAATATTAGGTTTGAGTTCAAAACTCGGTCATTTTACTTATTTATTTTGAGGATGAAATTTTTAACCACTATTCTACTTATAAAAAAAAGTGTGTCAATTTAATGTACGAAAACAAAAAGCCTCTGAATTCAATCATTAAACACAAAAAAAATTAGGTGTGTAATATTATGATTCTTTCTTAAAATAATTTTTTTTTTTGGTTTTTCACCAACAGTTTAATCTGGTTTGGGAGTCAGTTCTGGCATCAAGTGGTTCCAGCCTTCTCCTGATTGCAGTTGCAGGGGATCGAACCGCGGTCCTCCCTATCAAGTTCAGCGTCAATCACCACTGAACCAAAGGTAAATTATAAGCAAAGCATTGTCTCTTAAAAGAAAATGGTCTTTTATAAATGGACATATTTTTTTGAGCGATTATAAAAGGAAATTATGAAAATTAGTATTTAATAATTGAATTGAATTGAGACAGATTTCCTTTAACATAATTAATAATTTTAAATGCTAAAAAATTAACAATAAATAAAATAGGTGGAAAAAAGTGATGAGCCACATAAGCATGCTCCAGCTAACATGTGTCGCACTGTCGTGTTTAATGCTGTCACATGTTTGATTAGTAGTCGACATAATTCTTATTTGTTGGATTGAAAATGAAAAAGAAAAAGCTTGTGTTAGAAAAAATATATTTTAAACTATTGCGATGCCCAAAAAAAGTAAGAGGAATGAAACTATTGTTGATGAAAGTTAATGGTGATAATTTGAATTAGCGGCGAAGCTAGTCATATTTTTATGAGGTGGCCAAATATAAAAATAATTCAAAAGTAATAATAAAATAATTCAATAAACAAAAAGATTAACATTAACTTTTGGAAGATAGAGTTTGTTGATAACTCAATCGCTCGTTCCTTTATTCTTCCAATCGCTTATTCGCTATTTTCAAAATAGAAATGAGCGATTGGAAGATAAGGTTTGTTGATAACCCAATCACTCATTTCTTTATTCTTTCAATTGCATATTCGTTATATTCAAATCGTTTTTTCACTTTTTCAGCAAACCCTAATTTTTCGTTCCCCCAAATTGATTTATGTTTTAATTTCATTTTTTGATTTTTTTAATCTAGAAGTGGTATTATTATTATTATATGTTAATTTATTTTTTAAATTTTTTAAAAATCCACGTGTCGTCACCGTTAGCCATGTGTCAAAAAATAACGACATTAAAAAAAAATGACGGAAGGGACCAATTAATGGTAACGTTCAAAACATAGGGGACTAATGCGAAACTTTTAAAACATAAGGGACCAAATTAATAATTAAGTATTTTTTTTTAAAAATTCACGTGGCGTCACCGTTAGTCACGTGTCAAAAAATAACGGCGTTAAAAAAAATTGACGGAAGGGACAAATTAATAGTGTAACACCCCAAATCTTGTATTTTATTATATTTGATTAATTGATGTTATTTAATTAATTGTGTATGTCAATTGATATGTTTTATATGTATTAATTAGTTGTTACATTTATGTTTGTTAATAATGGGTTTTATGAGTATTGGGCCTAATTAGAATGAATAAGAGTTTGTGGTAGAATTAAGGGTAATATAGTAATTGTAAGACCCAAGATTTCATTGTATAGTTGGTTTAAGGAATATTAGGGTTTCGATGTGTTCGTGTGACGAAACATCGTGTAATTATTAGCTTTTGCTGTAATCGAGTCTGTTTAGTGCTCGTGCACTGTAATTGTACAGACTTTTGTCTTGTGATCCTGTTTCTTGTATAAGAAGTTAATTGTGGTTTCAGAATAACGAGTTTTGGATTATTCTTGTTTTTGGAAAAACGAGTAGGATTTTACCCGCGGATGGAAAATCTTACTGCGTCTGTTTTAAGTGAGGTTTCGGATGGGAGTTATATATATCTGCGCGAGTTAGGATATATTCTGAGATTAATTTTCTGAGGTATGGAAGAAAATTACCGTCGCGGAAAAAGATTCGGCGATAAGTTTTGGAAATGTTAAACGTTAGACGTTCTTTCCGTAGGTTTTGTGTTTTGGTGAATTTCGTTCGTCGCGGCGCGCGAGAACTGAACGTGTGAGTGTTTCTATGAGGTTTTGAGTTTTACCTCAAGTGGATTTGTTTTGGTTTGATCCAATGGCTATGGTTTGGTCTTGGCATTGTGTTTTTGATCCGATGGCCATAAGCCATCAAGAGCTTTGTAAATAGTAAGGAGGTTTGATGACTTTGGCACTTAGAAAAACATCACCAAACATCTCATTCTTTCTCTCTTCCACGTGAAACTCCACTTCATTTCCAACCTTCACAAATTTTCCATTCTTCACCATTTCACTCCATTTCAAGCTTTGGAGCTTTGAAGAAAGTTGTAGAGAATCACTTTCTAAAGGTAACCCTCTCTTCTCATCTCTTAGGTTGGTAGACTTATAGAGTTTAAGAGTTTTTAGGTTTATGTTTTCATGAGGGTTTGTTAGAAAAGGTTACTTGTCATGGTTTTTGTTTCATGAATGTTGTTCATGAGGTCTAGAGAGGCATGTGTAGGCCTTGTTATGTTTGTTTTCCATGAGTTGGTGAAAATCTCATGAGAAAAGTTAGGGTTTTGGTTTGGTTATGTATTGATCAATTACATGAGGTTATGTTGTAAGGTTTTGAAAAGAAAAGTTGTCTTTGAACCTTTGGACGAAAGGGAAACGCGTTGTATGGTTTTGTTTTGGAAAATCCGATGAAAAATATTTTGAGGTTTATGAAAATATTTTCCTAAGTGTTTTTGAGTAGTGTTTTGGGGTCAAAATGGTTTAAACATATTGTGACGTGTGGTGTCGCTTTTTACCTTGAAAACATGTTTGAAAATGATTACCGGACGGTTAAGGCCCGTAATAAAACTTGTGCTTAGATTTGGTTTTGATTTTGTAAATGAAAATCAAATAACTTGCACTCGAAGCAACCAACAAGCTTTCGGAAAATGAATTGCTTGCTTATGAAAATGGTTTGCTTTTATGCTTTGAAAAAGTGTTGGGAACTAATAGAATCAAACTAGGTTTGGGTGGAAAAAGGTGGTGTGAGTTGCTGTCTTGTGCTGTCATGACAGGTGCAACTCGCCGGGCGAGTGGTTACTCGCCAGGGCGAGTGTCACAGGTCCTGACAACACGCCAGGGCGAGCTCCAGAGCGAGTAAGACCAGAACTCTCTGCCTTCACTCGCCACCAACTCGCCAGGGCGAGCTCTGGGAGTTGAAATTTTGGATTCTGATTTCAAAACTTGGTTTTTAGCTTTCTAATCCCTTTTTATTAATTTATGGAAGTGGTGGGGATTGGAAACGAGTTTTTCGGGTACTCGGAAAGTACGTAACTTATAACGCAAGAAAATAGCCATTTTGCAATTCAAATTATTTAAGACTTTTGGCAATTGTTTTGGGTCCTAAAAATAGTACAAATAACTCATGGGGGTTGATCAATACGGTAGTTTTTGGTATAGTATCCGAAAGTAGGATTTTTACCTTTGTGAACCTTTGGTTTTTGGGGTTTTAGAGTCCAAAACATTAAGGATTGTTTGGTTATTGTTTTGATGGAATACTTTGCTTGTTTTAGGAAGCAAGTAAGTGTTGTGTGATCGCGTGATTGTTTGAGTGCTTGCCGAGGTAAGGGCTCCACTTTATTTCCGTCTTTTCAAACGGTTTTGGTAAACATGCTTTGTTTTGCTGTGTATGCAATTGTTGTGTTTTGGCATGTTTGTGTTATGTATGCTCGTTGATGAGAACGTGTCTACATGCTTGTGCAATTTACATATGATTTGGAAAATATATGTATGAATTGCTATGTTCTAGTTACATATGCTTGAGAGGTATGTATGTGTGGCATTAGCATATGTAGGGAATCGTATGCTCATGCATTCATTGTGCGTAGTTGCGTGAGTGGACTACGGGGTGTTGGTTGCGTGAGTGGACCCACCCAAAATCCTACGGGATCTTTTTGAGTACAATAAGTGGTTGCGTGAGTGGACCACGAGGTGTGATTGCGTGAGTGGATCCACCTTAACCCTTTGCGGTTTTATTGGTTATGATTAGTAATTCCGGAATTCATTTGCATGTGGTAGCTCTGGTAGTACCACACCCATTGTAGAAGTCTGCATTAGGCTTGTTGTGCATTATATATATAAGCCCGCTGGTGGGAATTGTTGAATGTTTTAAGAGCTTTCTCTTGTGTTTTGTGGAAAATTTGTTAAGTGTACAATCTTTCGCACCGGTTATATATATATATACTTCTATTTTGTGGTGACCCTTTCTTTCATTTGCGGGCTCATCCCACCCCAGATGACGATGTAGGTCGAGAGGATGGTGTTGGCAGCTCTAGGCCTTAGTGGGCTCGTGTTGAAGCTGGAGTGGTAGTTTTAGTTAGACTATGCGCCGGTGTGGTTGTGCACTGTGCTTTTTGCTTAGCATAGGACATTCTAACTTCTTTTGGTTAGTTAGTGCTCGTAAGCACATAGACTTATGGATTGTAATTATTCAGGTTTACACTTTGCATTTTCGAATACAATATATATATGGTGTGATATATATATGGTTCGTTTGGAATATTTAATGTCGGCTCAATTAAAAATGTTTTGCGCACTCTGAGCGTTTGTTTTAAAAAAAAAAAAAAAATAATGCCCTTTTTGCGTTATGAAAACGGGGTGTTACAATTGTGGTATCAGAGCCCGGCTTTAAATCTTCAAAGGGAAAGTGTATGCTTGAGTCGTTAGTGCAGATTCGGTTAGAACGTAACTAGTGTTGGGTTAGTTCTAGTGTTTGTTCTGTGTCGGGTTATGGGTTAATAATCCGTTGAGTGAGGTTTTCTGTTGAGACTCAGAAATGTTTGGATAAGGAATCTAATCAGAATTGGTATTGTGCAGAATAGAATGCCTCCAAGAAGGGCACCTACAGCACCTATGACGGATAATGTTGATATAAACCAGATGGCTTATGCCATGCATACGATGGCAGCGGCTGTGACTGCTCAGAGCCATGCTAAGGCGCAAAGGGAGTTGGAAAAGCGCGAAAGGGAAATACTTGCGGCTGGATCTAGACTTCTTTCAAATTTCAACCACCAGACTCCCCCAAAGTTTAATGGGGAGGGAGGTCCGGAAACGGCTGATTTGTGGCTCCAATCTGTGGAGAGGATATTCGGGGCAATTCATTGTCCAGAAGGAGAAAAGGTGGTCTTAGCTACCTATCAATTACTCGGGGGTTCTGAGTATTGGTGGAGGAACACCCGTATTATCATGGAGAATGGCCATGAAGAATTGAATTGGGAGAACTTCAAGAGGAGGTTCTTGGCCAAATATTTCCCTGAGACAGCTAGGGAAAGATATGGGGAAGAGTTTTTGAGGCTAAGGCAAGCGGGCATGAATGTTGAGGCATATGCTAAGAAGTTCGAATCACTATCCCGTTTCTTCCGCTTCTTTAGGGATGGGATAGATGAGGTCTATATGTGTCGTCGCTTCCAAGATGGGCTTAGGTACGAACTGCAGGATGCGGTTGTGCCATTGGGTATTCGGCAATTTCAAGTCTTGGTTGAAAAGTGCCAAGAGGTTGAAGATATGAGAAACAAAAGGGTGAACCGTCAGGGTGGTTTTAGTGCTGGGGGACCAAGTCGTTCTGGTGGTCCGAATCAGAGTCAGAACCGTGGAAAACAAGGTAGTAAGCCATATGACCGTCCACAGTATAACAAGGGACAGGGTCGATCGGTGAATCAGAACAGTCAGAATACCGGGAAGCAGGGCTGTTTTAAGTGTGGTGAAGTGGGCCACTATGCGAATGAATGCCGGAATCAGGGGCACGTTTGTTTTAATTGCAAGAAGCCGGGACACTTTGCTAGAGATTGCAAAGCCCCGAAGGCCGGGCCGTCGGCTAATGTGGCACAAGGCTCACAAGGTACCAGACCTGCGGCAAAGGCACGTGCTTACTGTATGGGCACAGAAGTGAGTGGGCAGGCTAGCAATGCCATTCACGAGAGCTGTCACATTGCAGGTAATTCTTTAACTGCTTTGATTGACACGGGGGCAACCCACTCATTCATATCTTTGTCTTGTGCAAATCGTTTAAACTTGAATGTTTCTGTTCTTCCGTTTGATTTGAATGTCTTGACTCCTGCTAAGGATTTGGTAGTGAATACTGCATGTTTGCATTGTTTGGTAGTAATTCAGAATAGGGATTTTCTGGTTAATTTGGTTTGTCTACCGCTTACATCTCTCGAGATCATTCTCGGGATGGATTGGCTATCTTATCATTATGTGATTCTAGACTGTGCTCGGAAATTGGTTTTCTTTCCCGAGCCAGGTGTGCGGAGATACCTATCGGCCAATCAGCTTACAGTGATTATGTGTAACGGAGAGCCAGAGATTGTTTCACTTGCTAGTTTAGGAGTGACGTCGGAGATCCGAATTGAGGAAATTCGAGTAGTTCAAAATTTCCAAGATGTGTTTCCGTCGGAGATTCCAGCTTTTCCTCCGTGTAGAGAGGTGGAATTCTTTATTGACTTGCAACCGGGTACGGGTCCGATTTCGGAATCAGCTTATCGGATGGCTCCGGCCGAGTTGGTAGAGTTGAAAGGTCAGATCGAGGACTTGTTAGAGAAGGGTTTCATAAGGCCTAGTGTGTCGCCTTGGGGAGCACCGGTCTTATTGGTTAAGAAGAAGGATGGGAAATCTCGTCTATGTGTGGATTATCGGAAGCTTAATAAGGTGACTATCAAGAACCGATATCCATTGCCACGGATTGATGATTTGATGGATCAGTTAAGGGGAGCCTCAGTGTTTTCAAAGATTGACTTGAAATCTGGTTATCACCAGATAAGAGTACGAGATGAGGATATTCAGAAAACGGCGTTTAGGACGCGATATGGGCATTATGAGTACTTGGTGATGCCGTTTGGAGTGACGAATGCACCTGCGATCTTCATGGCCTACATGAATCGGATATTCCATTCGTTTTTGGACAAGTTCGTGGTTGTGTTCATTGATGATATTCTCGTGTATTCGAAGAGCGAGGGGGAGCATGAAGAACATCTTCGCTTGGTTTTGCAAGTGTTGCGGGAAAGAAAGTTGTATGCGAATCCGTCGAAGTGTGATTTTTGGTTGGGAGATGTGAATTTCCTTGGTCATATAATATCAAAAGAGGGAATTGCCGTGGATCCAGCCAAGATTGACACAGTACTTGCATGGAAGCAACCGCAGACGGTGACGGACGTGAGGAGTTTTGTTGGTTTGGCCGGTTATTACCGGAGGTTCATAGAAGGATTCGCTAAGATTGTGGCACCAATGACGCAACTTACGCGAAAAGATCAACCGTTTGCGTGGACTGAGCAGTGTGAACTTAGTTTTCAATTGTTGAAGGAGCGGTTGACGACTTCACCGGTGTTGGTGTTACCTCAGTCAGATGAACCTTATGAGGTTTATTGTGATGCGTCTCATCAAGGTTTGGGTTGTGTGTTGATGCAGCACAAGAGAGCAGTGGCTTATGCATCACGGCAATTGAAGGTGCATGAAAAGAATTATCCGACGCACGATTTGGAGCTTGCGGCCGTGGTTTTTGCATTGAAGATTTGGAGACACTATCTTTATGGTTGCACTTTCGTTGTGTTTAGTGACCATAAAAGTCTTAAGTATCTGTTCGATCAGAAAGAGCTTAATATGAGGCGTTGGGGACGAAACTGAGGTTGAGTTCTGCCTATCATCCCCAGACCGATGGGCAAACTGAGAGAACAAATCAGTCACTAGAGGATTTATTGAGAGCATGTGTGCTGGATGATCGTGGGAGTTGGGACGACGTGTTGCCGTTGATAGAGTTCACGTACAACAATAGTTACCATTCGACTATCGGAATGGCACCATATGAGGCTTTGTATGGGAGGAGATGTCAGACTCCTTTGTGTTGGTACCAAGATGGGGAGAGTATGATAGTAGGACCGGAAATGGTACAACAGACGACGGACAAGGTCCGAAAGATAAGGGCAAAGATGAAAGTTGCTCAAGATCGACAAAAGAGTTATGCGGATAGGCGTCGGAGGCCTTTAGAGTTTGAGGAGGGAGATCACGTATTTCTCCGTGTTACTCCAACAACGGGTGTTGGAAGGGCTTTGAAAGCGAAGAAGTTGACTCCGAAGTTTATAGGGCCTTATCAGATTACGGAGCGGATTGGGAAGGTAGCATACCGGATCGCGTTGCCACCGGTACTATCTTTGATTCATGACGTGTTCCATGTGTCGCAATTGCGGAAATATACACCGGATCCATCACATGTGATTACACCAGATGATATCCAGTTGAGGGATAACTTGTCATTCGAGGTTCCGCCGATCAAGATTGCGGATAGTAAGATGAAACGTTTGAGAACGAAAGAGATACCTTTGGTGAAGGTAATATGGAATGAAGCTACAGGAGATACGACCTGGGAGCTCGAGAGTAAGATGAAAGAATTATACCCCAGTTTGTTTGACGACGTCTAAGTTTCGAGGACGAAACTTCTTTTAGGGGGGTAATATTGTAAGACCCAAGATTTCATTGTATAGTTGGTTTAAGGAATATTAGGGTTTCGATGTGTTCGTGTGACGAAACATCGTGTAATTATTAGCTTTTGCTGTAATCGAGTCTGTTTAGTGCTCGTGCACTGTAATTGTACAGACTTTTGTCTTGTGATCCTGTTTCTTGTATAAGAAGTTAATTGTGGTTTCAGAATAACGAGTTTTGGATTATTCTTGTTTTTGGAAAAACGAGTAGGATTTTACCCGCGGATGGAAAATCTTACTGCGTCTGTTTTAAGTGAGGTTTCGGATGGGAGTTATATATATCTGCGCGAGTTAGGATATATTCTGAGATTAATTTTCTGAGGTATGGAAGAAAATTACCGTCGCGGAAAAAGATTCGGCGATAAGTTTTGGAAATGTTAAACGTTAGACGTTCTTTCCGTAGGTTTTGTGTTTTGGTGAATTTCGTTCGTCGCGGCGCGCGAGAACTGAACGTGTGAGTGTTTCTATGAGGTTTTGAGTTTTACCTCAAGTGGATTTGTTTTGGTTTGATCCAATGGCTATGGTTTGGTCTTGGCATTGTGTTTTTGATCCGATGGCCATAAGCCATCAAGAGCTTTGTAAATAGTAAGGAGGTTTGATGACTTTGGCACTTAGAAAAACATCACCAAACATCTCATTCTTTCTCTCTTCCACGTGAAACTCCACTTCATTTCCAACCTTCACAAATTTTCCATTCTTCACCATTTCACTCCATTTCAAGCTTTGGAGCTTTGAAGAAAGTTGTAGAGAATCACTTTCTAAAGGTAACCCTCTCTTCTCATCTCTTAGGTTGGTAGACTTATAGAGTTTAAGAGTTTTTAGGTTTATGTTTTCATGAGGGTTTGTTAGAAAAGGTTACTTGTCATGGTTTTTGTTTCATGAATGTTGTTCATGAGGTCTAGAGAGGCATGTGTAGGCCTTGTTATGTTTGTTTTCCATGAGTTGGTGAAAATCTCATGAGAAAAGTTAGGGTTTTGGTTTGGTTATGTATTGATCAATTACATGAGGTTATGTTGTAAGGTTTTGAAAAGAAAAGTTGTCTTTGAACCTTTGGACGAAAGGGAAACGCGTTGTATGGTTTTGTTTTGGAAAATCCGATGAAAAATATTTTGAGGTTTATGAAAATATTTTCCTAAGTGTTTTTGAGTAGTGTTTTGGGGTCAAAATGGTTTAAACATATTGTGACGTGTGGTGTCGCTTTTTACCTTGAAAACATGTTTGAAAATGATTACCGGACGGTTAAGGCCCGTAATAAAACTTGTGCTTAGATTTGGTTTTGATTTTGTAAATGAAAATCAAATAACTTGCACTCGAAGCAACCAACAAGCTTTCGGAAAATGAATTGCTTGCTTATGAAAATGGTTTGCTTTTATGCTTTGAAAAAGTGTTGGGAACTAATAGAATCAAACTAGGTTTGGGTGGAAAAAGGTGGTGTGAGTTGCTGTCTTGTGCTGTCATGACAGGTGCAACTCGCCGGGCGAGTGGTTACTCGCCAGGGCGAGTGTCACAGGTCCTGACAACACGCCAGGGCGAGCTCCAGAGCGAGTAAGACCAGAACTCTCTGCCTTCACTCGCCACCAACTCGCCAGGGCGAGCTCTGGGAGTTGAAATTTTGGATTCTGATTTCAAAACTTGGTTTTTAGCTTTCTAATCCCTTTTTATTAATTTATGGAAGTGGTGGGGATTGGAAACGAGTTTTTCGGGTACTCGGAAAGTACGTAACTTATAACGCAAGAAAATAGCCATTTTGCAATTCAAATTATTTAAGACTTTTGGCAATTGTTTTGGGTCCTAAAAATAGTACAAATAACTCATGGGGGTTGATCAATACGGTAGTTTTTGGTATAGTATCCGAAAGTAGGATTTTTACCTTTGTGAACCTTTGGTTTTTGGGGTTTTAGAGTCCAAAACATTAAGGATTGTTTGGTTATTGTTTTGATGGAATACTTTGCTTGTTTTAGGAAGCAAGTAAGTGTTGTGTGATCGCGTGATTGTTTGAGTGCTTGCCGAGGTAAGGGCTCCACTTTATTTCCGTCTTTTCAAACGGTTTTGGTAAACATGCTTTGTTTTGCTGTGTATGCAATTGTTGTGTTTTGGCATGTTTGTGTTATGTATGCTCGTTGATGAGAACGTGTCTACATGCTTGTGCAATTTACATATGATTTGGAAAATATATGTATGAATTGCTATGTTCTAGTTACATATGCTTGAGAGGTATGTATGTGTGGCATTAGCATATGTAGGGAATCGTATGCTCATGCATTCATTGTGCGTAGTTGCGTGAGTGGACTACGGGGTGTTGGTTGCGTGAGTGGACCCACCCAAAATCCTACGGGATCTTTTTGAGTACAATAAGTGGTTGCGTGAGTGGACCACGAGGTGTGATTGCGTGAGTGGATCCACCTTAACCCTTTGCGGTTTTATTGGTTATGATTAGTAATTCCGGAATTCATTTGCATGTGGTAGCTCTGGTAGTACCACACCCATTGTAGAAGTCTGCATTAGGCTTGTTGTGCATTATATATATAAGCCCGCTGGTGGGAATTGTTGAATGTTTTAAGAGCTTTCTCTTGTGTTTTGTGGAAAATTTGTTAAGTGTACAATCTTTCGCACCGGTTATATATATATATACTTCTATTTTGTGGTGACCCTTTCTTTCATTTGCGGGCTCATCCCACCCCAGATGACGATGTAGGTCGAGAGGATGGTGTTGGCAGCTCTAGGCCTTAGTGGGCTCGTGTTGAAGCTGGAGTGGTAGTTTTAGTTAGACTATGCGCCGGTGTGGTTGTGCACTGTGCTTTTTGCTTAGCATAGGACATTCTAACTTCTTTTGGTTAGTTAGTGCTCGTAAGCACATAGACTTATGGATTGTAATTATTCAGGTTTACACTTTGCATTTTCGAATACAATATATATATGGTGTGATATATATATGGTTCGTTTGGAATATTTAATGTCGGCTCAATTAAAAATGTTTTGCGCACTCTGAGCGTTTGTTTTAAAAAAAAAAAAAAAATAATGCCCTTTTTGCGTTATGAAAACGGGGTGTTACAGTAATCTAGTGTGAGTTAGTGGGTTGTGTAGAGATAAGAGTGGCACTTTGGTTATTATCTTAAAGGGATAGAGTGTCTTGGAGAGGAAGTAGTGGCACTTGTGTAAATAGTACAAGAATTTGTGGTAATAGTAAAGTTGAGATTGTGAGTGGGATTTTTAGTGAAATTAAGGGTAGTATGGGGATTTGACTATAACCTAAGTTGGGAGTTATATAAAGGAGTGGTTTTTATGAGAGGGAGTGTTGTTGTTATTTATCATGAAATTTGAGAGATAGAGAGGTAGCTATAAGAGAGAAAAGAAGAGAGAAAAGGGTTTGAGAAAGAAAGAAGAGAAGGAGGTTTAGAGAAGAGAAAGAGATGAAGGAGACGATCAAATAAAGAATAAGCCATGGTAGATTAAAGGAAATCAAGTGGTGGAGTAGAGATTCCAACTTTATTGAGGTAAGAGGTTTAGATAATATAATTGTGAGTGGTCAAAGAGAGGGGAGTTTGTCTATGACTCCACACCCAAACTCTCTTCACTCTTTTTGGGTTTTTGGGAAGAAAAAGGTTTTGGAAAGATGTTTATAATTGAAGCTTGATAATGATTCATGTATAATATGCTTTTACTTGTGATTGTTATATGAAATCCATGATAAAGTTGATTACTTGAACTTTGATTTTTGGTTGATTATGTTAAAAATGGGTTTTTGATGAAAATGGGTATGAATCTTTAATCAAGTTATTTATGAGTTGTTTTAAGTTGGGTATGAATCTTTCTATCCATGAATATGTTTAGGAAATGTTGTGTAAATGTTAATAGGTTCAAATAAGTGTTTTTGGCTTTGAAAAAGTGATTTTTGGATCAAAAACGCGAGAAAACAATTTTCCCACCAGGTCCCCGCGCCCGGCGCAGCACTGTTGGCGCCCGGCGCCCAGAAAGGTCTAGAAATGCCATTTCGGCTCTGTCGTTGGCGCCCGGCGCAGTTGACTGGTCAACAGGTTTGACCAGTTGACTTTTGAGTTGACTTTTTGAATGTTTATGCACCTGGAACCTATTCTTTACGATTTTTCGCGTAGAATCCATTTCTGATGTTAGTTTTTAAAGATCATGCTTGGATTATGCTATTTTGGTATATAATTGCAATACTTTGTTAATTGAATTAAGAACTTAGTATATGTAATTGAGTTTGAATTAATGAATTGATAACTTGAAGTATGAGATGAACTTTATGTAATGTATATGATGTATGATGATTTATGAGGTGTGAAACTTAGTTAATGATTCATGTTGATTAACTAATGATATGTGGTGATTAGAGATTAATTAATAATATGTTATGTTTGGATTCTAAATGAATTGTAATGATGATGTGTTGATGAGTTTATGATGATAATGAATTGCAATAACTTAATGGTTGATGCATGATATGTGCTTGAATGTATGTCCATAATGATGATAATATGAGATGAATTGAGGTGAATATAGGATGTGTGGTACTATATTTTGTGAGGTGATTGTTTATAGTGTCATCATATGTGGTATATGTACATTCATGCATTCATGAGTCTATTTATGGTGAGTCCTTCATGACTTGAAACTGAAAATATTTGTGGTGAGTCCTTCATGACTTGAAACTGAAAATGAGGTGAACGGGATATATGTTTATCCTAATATGAGGTGAATGGTACCACATGCATTTAGTTATGTCTAGGGTGACATGACATGAGAATTGTGACATTAGTTTGCATTAGGGTAATTGTGCACTCTAATTGGTATTTGGTAATTGTCATTGTTTCCATTATAATCGTGAATGGTTGAATAATGTGATACTTATGATTGAGCGTATTATGAGATGTGTGATAATGAATGATGATTGATGATGATGTACATATTTGTCAATTGATTGAGGATATGATGTTATTATGATGCATTATATTTTATGATTATGAAATATGAATGGTTGTTGATTGATATTTGTTTATGGAATGAATTGTGAGACATGACCATGCTATGTCCTAAGTATTAAGTGTGTTTTATACTTAGTTTCTTTTATGGTTATATTATCTAACCCTCTGTTTTGTGTATGTGCTGAACCTTTTGGGGTTCAGGTTCCCAGGTTATGTTTGTGACCGAGTTGTCGGTGAAGCTCAGCTCTGATGTGACACGGGGATGAGATTATTTCTATAATGTATATTTAGAGTCTTGCTTCTTATTTCCAGTGTATTTAAAGATGTATTTTTCTTATAAACTCATTTTTTTATACAATAATTGTTTTACTAATTAAGTTATTGGTAAGCTTTTATGTGTACGATGTAATACTCGAACCATTCCTTTTATAAATCAAATTTTATTTCCGTTGCGTATTTTGGCGAATATTTTATTAAAGTGGTATTTTATTAAATACGGGTTTGGGTGTTACAATTTGTAACGTTCAAAACATAAGGGACTAACGTGAATCTTTTAAACAAAAAGGGACCAAATTGAGAGCTAAAATAAATATAAAAGACCAAATTGAGAGGTAAAATAAACATAAGAGACCAAATTATAAATTAAGCCATAATAATAATATAATAAAAATGTCTAGAAGTCCTAGCTCAACTGGCAAATGTCGAAATTGCTAGGCAGGACATCATGACCCGGAGTTGAACCCGGGGCCTCACAGCTGTGTGTGAGTTTAATTTCAGTGGATTATCACTTTATCTAAGATAAAAAATAAAATAAAAATGGGTTATGGGTCTATATCTATTTGGACTAATAATAGACTAATATATTTGTTGCTCTTGTTAAACAAATAAATTTATTTAGGGTGGCCAAACATATATAATTAGGGGTAGCTAAATATAAATTTATACCTACTAAATAAATTTTTTATATTTTTTTGAGGTAGCAAGGGCTACCCCATTGATATACTACCCTTCGCCCCAGATTTGAATTATGTTTTTGGGTCCTATAAATGTCTCAAATTTCATTTCAAATCCTACAAGAATTTAGCAATTTTCGGTCCTCAAATATTTTAAGTCACAATTTTTGGTTTCTATGCATATTAAATATTTAAATTTTGAATTTTTGTTTGTCGTAAAGTAAGTTAAGTACATTATGGTAAGCTCTCTTGAAAAAGTTTAAATTTTTTTAACAAAAGTTTATTTAAATATGAAATTTTAAGTATTTTGCGGTAAAAAATTCATAAATAATTCAACTTATGTTAAAAAATTCTGAAAATATTGTTGATGAAAGTAAATGATGATGATTTGAATTATGTTTTTGGTCCCTATAAAGGTCTCAAGTTTCATTTAGTCCTCAAATATTTTAAGTCACAATTCTTGGTTTCTATATCATGCATATTATTCAAACTAGACTCCGACCCGGTGCGTTGCGTTGCATGGGTTTGGTTGAGTGCTAGATATACGATTTGAATTTTTATAATAAAAATTACAAATAAAAAACAAAATGATATCTAAACATAAATATATTGAAACTTAAAATAAGTAGTACAAATCGGAATTAAAATAACCCTTAAAATTATACATAAATCACACAAAATAGGATAACAATTGATATACTACCATATTACTAAACATTATGAAAAACTTCTTTGTAAATCATATTTGCAGTTGTATTTGAATATTCACCTTCATCATTAGTTATTAATATTTTTAACTCTTTTCTCGATATAACTCTTGATAATGCAATATATAGTTGTCCATGAGATAAAATGGACCGAAGAAGATAAATTCAGCCACCTATATTTATCTCTATACAATATAAGAAGGTTAATTGACCTTGAAAATACTAAAATAACCTTTGTTTAAAAATTTATGTTTGTCTTTGAAAGAAGGGTATTGATGTCTAAAAAATATTTAACAGAACTAAATATTGTTCTAACCGAGCCACATTTGAGCCAAATAAGCCATTTTATTAATTTGTGAGACAAAAAACTACTTTTTGGCAAGCCATCTAACTTTTTCAACCAAGCCATCTAAGCCAAATTTATGGAAAGGACTGATCTGATTGCAAAGGAAAGACTCAATTTGAAATTTGTCACATGTGAAAAAGTCATGTCACTCATTTTCACTTCTACAAATGCCTGAATCAACTTTTGGCTCTAAACTTTAATTCAAATTTCAAACATTCGAAGTTTTTTAGTCTCTCAAAATTCACTTCACTCATTCAAAACTCATCACTTTCTTATTTCTTCTTCTCTCTAATTTATTTGTTCTTCCTTTTTCTCCTCTCATTGAACTTCAATTCCATAACCTAAGCACTGAATGTTTTGTTTTATTTTTGCAGAATGTTGAAGATATTTCTCTCATCATAATAAACAAAATCACATGAAGGTAGAATATAAAAGGTACATTTTATCTCTACAAATCTTACAATTAAGCTATATTAATAATATGAATTACTGATTACTTAACATTTGAATAAATACTTTTTTCTGTGTCTCAATGATAGCACTTCTCAAGGAAAATCTCTAGACTTGCTTTGCAGAAGAAACATAAAACAATTGAGCTACAAATTAAAAAAAAAAAATGGTCTGACTTTAACAGCTTTACATTGCAAAATTCTCACATCCAAAAGAAGCAAATTTGAAAGATAGATTTCTAAATAATGGTGTGGTTTTGTTACGCAAAAAAAACTTCAAGTTGGTGACAAATTGATTTTCAAGATTTTCAAACCATCGTCAACAATGATGCTTAGGATCATCCATGTCTAAAGAATGATGCTTTCAATCTCCTATGTTTAGTTTTACCTCCCTTTAAGTTTAATGTCAAATTATGTAACTTTAATATCAACTTTTTAACTTATGAAATATCATATGTAAAATGTTGAGTGTTTTCGTTTCATCCCACCTTATGTCTTGCTATATTATTATGTTGAACATCAACTTCATTATGTATTTGAAGTTTAATATCATTAATGATATTTAAACTTCTATATAATAGCTTAATGAAATTATTAGTATCTATATATATGTTTCAACTATATATTTGAGATGAATCATACCTTCTTTTCATGAACAACAACTGAAAAAATGCAAATATGATCCGTTTAAATTTTGCAACTGTACATACAAATCATTCTCTCTAAGTAATTAACCATATGTTTATAAATCATAATTTCATCTACATAGTAACTGTTGTGCTTTAAATCAATTATAAATCAATTATAATTTCCAACTAATACATAAATGTGAACTTCACGTCGCGTTATCGTACGACCTGTGCGTTAAGCACGGGTCTGTTACTAGTTTAATTAAAATTGTTCGTCAGTATTTTTAAGGTTAGAATAACTTAACTGCATTGAAAAACACTAATACAATAAAGTTATTTTCAATACAAATTGAAATAATTGAAATAATTGTCTATCATTACCATTCATTAATTCAATTTTAATACAAAAAATTCAACCAAAAAAAATCATTTTCAATACAAATTCATTTAAACATATGGACTATCAACATGTAATACTTATATTGATTATCACAAATTCTTTGACAATAGGTAGTTAAGGAATGATCCTTACTAAATTACTACTTCATGGATATGAGAATATAAGTGATACAAATTTTATAGGCCACTAACTGATTGGCACGCTGAAGCCTTGTAGTAAGATGGTACAAGAAAAATCAATACTACTTACATGATAAGAGATATAATCACGTTCTTGAACTATATATTGACATATATATATATATATATATATATATATATATATATATATATATATATATATATTTAATTAATAGGAATGAAATTACACCAAGAGATATTTACTTGTTTGAACTAAACAATATGGCAAATATATAAGTCATCAACACGGCTAAATAAATCGCCCTTAGCTCATTCAAGCTTGGTAACAAAAAATGACATAGTTAAAATATCCAGAAACAGTTAACAAAACAAACAACGATCAAAAGAAACCTTAATAGGCCACACATGGCACTTACATAGTTATAAAAAAATAGAAAAAAAGAAGAGTATACCATGGTTTCTTCTTCCTATTCAAAATCAAACAAAAAAAAAATCATAATCTAAATCAAAGAGAATAAAAAGAAAAACTAAAAGATGCAAAAAATAAAAAGGAATAAAATGAAGAAATAAGAAAACAACAAAGCATAACATACTATATATAATGTTAATAGTCATCCTAACTTTCAAATGCTCCCAAATAGCACATAAATCAAAGAATAGGAAAAAAAATCTCTTCTTAGCATTTGGCAGTCCTAGTGTCATCTTCAACACGATTGGTTTGAGTGTGCAAAGTTGGTCGATTATCAATTTTATTCTTTTCTTTCACTCAATCTCACTATTGCTTTTTCTAATTCTATGAGATTTGTTATATGATTAGGGTTGCAATTCATCCTCAAATCTTTAAGAACAAATAGTTGTAGAAAGAAAGATGAGAAAGATTTGAAAGAAAAGAATGAGGTTAAAATTCAGAGAGAGAAAGAGAGTAAGGTGAGAGAGAGACATATTCCCTCCATCCTAATTTATAAGCAACTATTCTCATTTTCACACATATTAAGAAGTCCTAATTTTATGTGAAAAATAATTTACATGGACAAAAATAACCTCACAGCAAACCAAGTTAAACACATAGGAATTGAAAAGCTAACCAATCAAGTTTGCACAATCACGTTTGCACATCACGTTGTACTATTTCCAATGTTTCAATGTGTAGACGTGTAGTAATAGCCTGTTCCTCTTGACTACTAATTGGCCAATTAAATATTTTAATAAAAGTAGTAATTGTTAGAACTATGAACAATGAAATGGATGAATCTTAAGAGATGAATTTGAGAGAAAGATGATAGAATTTTATTAATGATCAAAGTGTATGTGATTACAAAGGTGTAGTATAGCTTTATACACAAAACTAATGAGTTAGTATATTAACCAATTATGGTTACTTATTAACAAAGCAACTAACTCAACTAACTACCCTACACATCTAACTAACTTCTGTTAACTTGTTACACAAGTAACAACTCGCAACAATCTTAAAACTAACATTTTTAGTTAACTTTGAATTGCTATCTATTACACCCCTTTAATTCAAAGTCTCAAGGCTTTGTACATTCACCATTCTTCTTAAATCCTTGAATCTATCAATATTCAATGGCTTGTTGAGCACATCTTCCATTAGACTGTTTGTGTTGCAATATGACAGTTTGATATTCCCCTTTGTAACTTGATCTCTCAAAAAATGAAACTTAGTTTCTATATGCTTGCTTCTCCCATGTGCTATGGGGTTTTTGGCCAGGTTGATGGCAGATTTGATGTCAACCATTAGTTCAACTTCATGTTCTACATCAATCTTCATTTCCTACAGCAAGGATTGCAGCCATATGCCTTGGCAGGCAGCATTGCAGGCAGAGATATACTCAGCTTCACATGTAGACAAAGCAACTACAGTTTGCTTCTTTGAACTCCATGATATAGGACAATTGAATAATGTGAATACATATCCCATTGTGCTTCTCCTTTCAACTCTGTCACCTGACCAGTCAGAGTCACAATAACCAACTAACTTCCTTTGATCTTTATCTGTTTTGGAGCACAAAATACCATAGTCAATTGTGCCCTACAAGTATCTTAAAATCCTCTTCACAGCTTGCATATGAGATAACTTAGGTGATTGCATAAATCTGCTGACAATCCCTACACTATGACATGTATCAGGCCTTGAATTGCAAGCATATCTAAGACTTCATACTATATGTTTATAGTGAGTACTATTCACAGATTTGCCTTCATTATCAGCATTCAAATTTGAAGCAGTTTCCATTGAGGTGTTGGCTGGGTTACAATTCATCATATTAAACCTCTTTAGTATGTCTGAAACATACTTTTTTCTGATGTATCAGCATACCACTACTTGTCTTAGTAAATTCCAGCCCAAGAAAATACTTCAAACCTCCTAAATTTGTCATATCAAATTCAGAACTTAACAACTTTGTAAGCTTGTCAATTTCTTCTGTGCTACTGCCAGTTATTAGCAAATCATCAACATATAGACACACTATGCAAAGTCTATTATGAGATGTACCTTTGACATAAATGCCATGCTCAACTGTGCATTTAGAATATCCATTTTTGCTAAGAAACTCATCTATCCTCAAGTTCCAGGCTCTTGGTGCTTGTCTTATGCCATATAGAGCTTTGTTCAGCTTCAACACCTGATCTTCCTTTCCTTTGACTATAAATCCCTGAGGTTGTTCAATATAGACTTCCTCCTCAAGTGTGCCATTGAGAAATGCAGACCTGACATCTAATTGAACAAACTCCCAGTCAAAATGGTTTGCTATTGCAACTACTAATCTCACAGTTTCAATTCTTGCAACTGGTGCAAAAATTTCAGTGAAATCAATTTTAGGCTTCTGTAGAAAACCCTTTGCCACCAACCTTGCTTTGTACTTTGCTATAGAGCCATCAGGTTGATGTTTCAATTTGTAAATCCATTTAACTGCTATAGGCTTCTTGTTGGCAGGTAAATGAACCAAATTCCATGTCTTGTTCTTTTCTATGAATGCTATTTCTTCTTCCATAGCACCTCTCCATTCTTCATACTTGGCTGCTTGTTCATATATCAAAGGCTCAGTGTCAACATATAGTGCTAAGTGAACTATATCCCCATCTGGTGTTTCATATCCCTATAGTGTTCTATTTGGAGTTTGACCCCTTGCTGATCTTCTCAATACACCAGGTTCATGTGCAATGGGAGGTGGTGTTGGCATAGTGTCTGGTTAAGTGACTTCTTCATCAAGTAACTGAAATGGAACATATTTTTGAGGTGTTGCGGTAGTGGTATTCCAATTCCAGCTCTTGTATTCTTCAAAAGTGACATCCCTGCTGCTTGTGACTTTCTTGGTGATTGGATTGTAGAGTTTATAGGCACCTGCAGTGTGATAACCTATCATGATCATCACTTATCTCTTGTCATCAAGTTTTTTTCTCTTCTGATCAGGAATGTGTTTGTAACAAAGACATCCAAATACCCTAAAATGCTTTACTGATGGTGTGTGACCTGACCAAATTGCTTCTGGTACTTTATTCAATTTCTTTGTTGGACATCTATTCAAAACATAACATGCAGTGACTACAGCTTCACCGCAAAAACTATGTGGTAAGCTTTTCTCCTTCAACATGCATCTTGTCATATTCATGATTGTCCTATTCCTCCTTTCTGCCATTCCATTGTGTTGAGGTGTCTAAGGTGCTATAACTTCATGTTTAATGTCATTTGCTGCACAAAATGCACTGAATTCATGTGATGTGTAATCACCACCACCATCACTCCTTAGCACCTTAATCTTCTTACTTGGCTGATTTCCAACCTCTAACTTGAATGACTTGAAGTTCTGAAGCACTTCATCTTTGCTTTTCATTAGCTGAATCCACATCATTCTACTAAACTCATCAATGAATGAAACAAAATACTTACTTCCACCTATTGACAATGTGTCCAGTGGTCCACACACATCAGTGTACACAACATCAAGTATCTGTTTAGCTCTCATAGCTATTTCTTTAACAAATGATTTTCTGGATTGCTTGCCTAACAAGTAATGCTGACAGATATCTTTTGGAATTTTAATTGCAGGCAATCCATTCACTAATTCATTGTTTTGCAGATAACTCAAGCTTTTGAAATTTAAGTGACCATACCTCATATGCCATAACCATGCTTCATCAGTGATCTTTATGCTAGCCAGACATTCATTTGCAGAAATTTGAACTTGAAATGTTCTATTTTGAGATAATGGAGCTCTTAAAATAGTGTTCTTGTGTGAATCAAACACCTCCATGACATTGTTCTCCAAATGCATGATGAAACCCTTCTCCAACAATTGACTCATACTAAGCAAATTGGTCTTCATTGCTGGTACATACAGAACACCTGTAATAAGTGCTTGATTCCATTTCCTGCCTTTGATCAAAACATCTCCTACACCCTCAGCTGGAATGGTTCTGTTATCTGCAAATCTGATTTTAGTTTTTGATGAATCATTGAAATTCACCAACCATTCTATGTGACTTGTCATGTGGTTACTGCAGCCAGTGTCAAGATACCAACCTTCATGATGATCCTCTTCATCTGTAACTGTGGCCATTAACAACATGGGATCAACTTTTGATTCACTATCTTCTTGTGCTAAGTGAGCATCAGAATCTTGCTTGTTGGAATATCTTGGAACCTTCTTGCCTCTGCAATCTTTTGCAAAATGCCCAAATTTCTGGCAGTTATAACACTGTATGTTCTTCAAATTAAACTTCTCTTTCTTGTCTGGATTTGATGTAGTGCCTTGCGATGAAGACTCACCTTGATCATTACTTTTCTATGAGTTATCTTGGGAGTTACTGTGCTTCTTGGACTTGTCTTTTCCCTTCCATTTTCCATTGCCTTTCTTAACTGCATGTGCCTGCAATGCTTGATCAGTGGCTCTATCTTTTGTTCTCTCCATGATTCTTTGTTCATGTGATTCCAGTGTGCATTGTAACTCATCCAATGCCAGTGCTGCTAAGTCTCTTGTCTCCATAATTGCAACAGTGATGTAATCAAACTTAGGAGATAAAGTTCTCATAATCTTACCTACAATGGATTGATTATCACATGTTTCACCACAGCTTCTCATTTGATTGGTGATGTTGGTGATCTTGTTGAAGTAATCTGCAATGCTTTCATTTGCCTCCATTTGTAGTAGTTCAAACTTTCTCTTCTAAGTTTGCAAATGATCCTGCTTGAGCTTCTCATTCCCAGAGTAAGCATTTTCAAGAATGTCTCAACACTCCTTAGTTGAGGTTGCATTCTCAATCTTCTGGAAATTCACCAGATCCACACATTGGTGAATGAAGAACATTGCTTTGAAATCTTTTTTCTTTAATGCACGATGTGCATTCCTTTGAACTTCAGTTGCATCAGCTGCTAAGTCACCAATTGTTGTTTCCACTACATCTTGCACTTCTTGGAACCCAAAAATCACTTTCATTTTCTTATTCCATCGATCCCAATTTGTTGCATCAAGAATTGGGAGTTTTCCACCAAAACTGTTGCTGAGAGTTTCTAATTGGCTTGCCATCTTCTTCCGGAGATAATTGATCAAGTTTCAGTGAATCTTGATCAATTCTTGAAAGCCACGAACCTTTAGGCTCTAGATACCAGTTTGTTAGAACTATGAACAATGAAATAGATGAATCTTAAGAGATGAATTTGAGAGAAAGAGGATAGAATTTTATTAATGATCAAAGTGTATGTGATTACAAAGGTGATTATAGCTTTATACACAAAACTAATGAGTTAGCATTAACCAACTATGGTTACTTATTAACAAAGCAATTAACTCAACTAACTACCCTACACATCTAACTAACTTCTGTTAACTTGTTACACAAGTAACAACTTGCAACAATCTTAAAACTAACATTTTTAGTTAACTTTGAATTACTATCTATTAGTAATGTTAGTTGAACTGGAAAGAAAGGGTAGTTTTGGAATGATAATATTAAATAGGTTTGAATTTAATAACTTTTGCTTATATATAAGGACAAATTTTTGTGTTGACTTTTGCTTATAAATAAATCCGGAGGGAGTATAATATTAATTGCACTTGATTTTCTATGTAAAAGCAGGAAATGGGAGCAAATTTCGGCCACCTATGTGTGCATTTATTCTCTTACAAAAAAAAAAATCACGCCTGGAGAAGAACAACAATTAATGGCCGCCCCCGCTATCCTTAAAAAATGCAGAGAAGCAACAAATATTTATGACTGTTTATCTTTGCATAAAGAAAGTGCATCTTTCCAAGGAAGAGTTTAAAAAAAAAATCAGCATTGCATTTAATGATCCACAAATCTGATTTAGGGAGGGAGTTTTGGAGGGAAAATAGGAAGATATTAGGAGAGAGATTAGGAGGTTAATTAGGGTTTTTAGATTAAGATTTTGAATTTTTGTTCGCGGGAAAGTAAGTCAAGTACATTATGGTAAGCTCTCTTGAAAAAGTTTAAATTTTTATAACAAAACATTAATTAAATATGAAATTTTAAGTATTTTGCGCTAAAAAATTCATAAATAATTCAACTTATGTTAAAAAATTCAGAACATTTTATGGAGATGTTCATATAATTTCAAAGTACACAAGAGTTGACTGAAAAGCAAAACCAAATATTGTTATTGAAAATATTTAAAGAATCAAAAGTTGCTAAATACTTAGTTTCATTTCATTTCCACTGAATGAAAAAAAAAGTTGCTAAAAGCTTTATAGGGACTAAAAATGAAATTTGAGATATTTATAAGGACCAAAAATATATTTAACCCTTTTTGTATTAATGTTTATAATATTATAAGAAACTCTCTTAAAAAATAGAATTTTTTTAACATAAGATGAATTATTTATGAATTTTTAATTCATCCTTACTTAGAAAATTCAACTTTTGTAACATGACCACAAAAATATAAAATTGAATGATATGCAATGGTGAGCATCGGTCGGGTTCGGTCGGATTCAGGCCGAAAATCGTAAAACCGATAAAAACCGCGACCTCTTAATTTGAACCCAATTCCGACCGTCTACATCTTCGGTTTGTTCGGGTTCGGGTCATACGGGTGACGGGTATAGCGGGTCGGTTTTAACGGGTTACATTGAAACTTTGTTGTTACATCTAAAATTTCATTGATAAAAAAATATTATTCTTCAAATAGTTCAATATTTCGTACACACTGCAACAAATGATACAATAAAAATGATGAGATGCAATTATTTTGTTTCAAATTTGTTAATCCAACAAAAATAATAGATAGTAGATGAGAAGTAAAAATTAATATAAATCTAAAATATTATCTTTCACATCTCCTTTATCAACCTATTACAAGCATAAACTTGTAAAATATAACATTTTTCTTCTCTATCAAAGATAGACAAAATTAACAAAGCGAAGAGTATAAGAGATTAAGAGGTGCTCAAAATTGAAAAAAAAAATTAATTTATATTTTAGTAATTGTTCGGTCGGTTTCGGTTATGAAGAGATAAATTTTAGAGACCCGCACCCGCCCGTATACAACCGTTCATGACCGATTTTTCACAATTGTTGACCCGAGACCCGACCCGCACCCGACCGAGTGCTTCCATATGTTGGCGGTTATGTCGGTTTCGAGACGGGTTGCAGGTTCATGCTCACCCGAGTTGACTGAAGACTAGTGACCAAAAATCATGACTATAAATATTTGAAGGACCAAAACTTGCTAAAAACATTTATACGGACTAAAAATAAAATTTGAAATATTTATAGAAACAATGATTAATCATAGGTTTTACCCCATGAAGATTGATCATTATGATTAATCGAGTATATTTTTTAACTTATTTCAAATGTAATTTTATTTAATTTATGTTATAATATTCATTGTAAAATGTAATAAATTGCAATGTAATGTAATGTAATAATAATTTTACTGGGTGTTATAATGTTTCAATCTTGCTTATAATCTTTATATATTCTTGTCTGTTACAAATGGTTTTGTTGTTTTTTCTGTCAATCCCCTACCTAAGTAGCAGACGACAAAATGTAAAATTTCAAATGGGACATCTAGTAGGGTGTGGGATTGAAACTGGTTAAAAAATATTAAGAATATTTAATCCATACGCAACTTAACTGACGGATTAAATCTGCTACCTAAATAACGGACAGAGATATTTTGATAAATTTATAGGATGCACGAGAAATGTAGGGTAGCAATTGTAAAACTCTTTAACCCATACACAATAATTCATCATTCTATCAACCCAAACCCATAAATTGCAATATTCCACAATGATCAAATCCAAAAACAATATCTTGTTCTCTAAAAAATGAAAATAGATTTGTTAAAATTCGATAAACCACTTGTTGTGAATTCAACAAAAACTGTGGAACAAATATCAATGGCAACAAAACTAAACAATTCAAGAAAATATAGATTCAACCTATGACAAATATAAATCCTATGTGTAAAGAATCCACCATTATTAATTTCAATTTGGGTTTCACCGCCAGTTTAATCTGGTTCGGGGGTCAGTTCTGGCATTAAGTGGTTCTAGCCTCCTCTCGATTGCAGTTGTGGGGGATCGAATTATGGTCCTCCCTATCAAGTTCAGCATCAATCACCAATAAACTAATTAACAATTGGTACCAACACGATAAATTTAAAGAGTAAGATAAAAGAATAGAGGAATAAACACACCAAAAATATTTTTTTTGTTACTGTCCAAATTGACTTGCGTCTTGGCATTCTTTGTTCTATTATCAACGAGTCTTTACAAAAAATACAAATGAGTTACAACAAAATAGCTTCAAGAGCTTAACAAACCGTATTTTCTATTATTTCCTATTAAAAAATAATTACAAGTGATCAAGAAATTATCCTCATTGCTCTTATTTCCTCACTCTCTCTCAACCACGTAATGATAATCACTACCCAAATTGGTTAAAAAATGTTTCTCCACCCTATAATAACACCGTAGAGAATTCATTCATAAAATGTGAATGTGTAAATCTCAACCCCTCATTCATTTTAGGAAAACAAATAACATCTCGCCCAAGTAAAAGAGGTTTACGACCCTGGTCACTATCTCCCAAAATTAACCCATCCTCTATATCTCCAGGCTCACGAGCAACCTAAGCAGGCTCACCATCACCATCAACCTCAGGCCTCAGGGCGAGTAGACACAGCAGCCTCACACTCATCTTTTGCCAGTAGCTTTCGTGATCGCTTCTTCGGAGGGTTCTCAACCACCTTTGCCCTCTTGGCAGATGCATTGACCTTAGTAGGCCATTTCCCCTTGTCTACTTTTTTAGATGAAGATTCCTTACCTACCCATGAAGGAGAAAAACATACAATTCATTCAGACAATGTCACAATAAACTAGCAAAATCCAATCAGTAGTGTTCGCTTTCTAGAAAGCGAAATCTAAGAGTGTGTTTGTTAGACTACTTGGCTACCACTTAAAAGGGGGGGTTGAATAAGTGGCCCTTTTAAACAATGTCGGTTTTTAAAAATATTTAGTTTAAAAGATACGCGCGGAAGCACCACCGGATCGGTAGTCTCTTTGCACCCGATTGATCACTGAAAAAGTAGTATATATAGCCTTTGAACGTATGAAAAGACTTAGAAATGATCGTGTACAAATTATTCGAATTTAAACGCTTCAATTAAAACAGCCCAAGCAAGTTACTAGTATTGAATCTAATCCAATCACAATCAAGATATGTCAATTGAATTTTGGTGCACACGTACGAACACGAAAATTCAATTGACTCAAAAATCAAAGCAATTGCGTAAAATAAAAGATTGAGAGAGAAAGACACAAACGATTGATTAGGGAGTTCCCCGGCTTTCGTGTTGTCCTCGCGGTCGGCCGGGTACGTCTCCCCCCAAATAACCAAACGGGTTATTTGAGAGTATATTGATTAAAAATGATGAACACTTGTGCACAATTTACAAACGACTCCAATAACCCTATATTGAATCAAATGTAAACTATGCGAATAAACCTCAACAAGCAATGAAGCTTCTCCCTCTGATTCCAACGATCCAAACCCGTGCGCAAATCCTCGCACCGATCGTCCAGCTGAGTACCTCGCTTCTTCGTTGTTGATCCTTCAAGATATCGCACAATCTTGAACCCTTGAGAGAAACCCAAACCTTCTTCACAAATCAACTCGATCACGTCTCTGATTCACCGCAAGCCGTATCGAACGTTATCGATCAAATGTGCAATCTTTATTCGAATGATCCCATACTCAATCTTCAATTAATTGCAACTTGATGGAAGATGATGATCTTGTGAAGAATAACCCTTTGATCCAAATTTTTCCCCAATTTGAATCCCAAAGTGTTTTTCAAAGCTATTTCACTTTCTCACAGGTTTTCTCTCTTTTACAATAACAAAGCACATTGCTATTTAAAGGGAAAATAGAGTTGAGCAAATTTAGGCAAAAATTCACAGACATGTATCGATACAAATGATGGTTTGTATCGATACAAACCCTTTGACCAGCGTTCAAATATAAAAATTTGACCTATGTATCGATACAAACACGTATGTGTATCGATACATATATCAGTTTCTTGAAATCTTGACTGATATGTATCAAATCATGCAAGCATGATTCGATACATCATGCACCATCTGGTTTTTTGAAAGATACAGGTGTGTATCGATACATGCAAGCATGATTCGAAACACAGGTGACTCTCTGCCTCTGAGAGACATATTTGTATCGATACAAGTGATATATGTATCGATACAAAATGCACAAAATCAGTCTGAAGTAATTTCAGGACATTTATATCGATACACATGATTATGTATCGATACCTAATACCTAAAAATCAATTTTTCAAAGTTTAAAATATAGTTTTTTGCTGTCAAGTCATTTGTAATGTTGCCAAAATATGTTCTACTCTATTTTCATGTGTTTTGACAATTATTAAAACATGAGGATGAACTGGTGCACTTAGAGTGTTTGAATGAGAGAATGTTTTGAGATAATGTAATTTTTTGAGGGAATTCAAATGTTTTTGTCAAAATTCCTTGTTTGGATAAATAATTTGGAGAATTTTAAAAATGAAGGGAATTTGTGGAGTATTTTGTCTAAACTAAATTTAAAGAATTTCAAATGACACTTAAAATCTATGAATTTGAAATTTCTTCCTCTCTATAAACTTTTTTTTACGCAACCTCTATATCAACTTTTAAAAATTATAAATTGATCGAAAAACCTAAAATCAGAAGAAAAAAAAATCGACACAAAATTCGACTCGAACCCTAAAATAGCCGAAAAACCTAAAATCGACCTTAAACAGAACCTAAATCCTAAAATCGGCCAAAAACTCTAAAATAAGCTTTAAACCTTAAAATCGGCCGAAAAACCCAAAATTGACACTAAACCCAACTCGAACCCTAATATAGCCTAAAAACCTAAAATCGACCTTATACACAACCTAAACCCTAAAATCGGCCAAAAACTTTACAATCGGCGTTAAACCCTAAAATCAGCGGAAAAACCTAAAATCGACACTAAACCCGACTCAAACCCAAAAATAGCTTAAAAACCTAAAATCGGTTGAAAGCCCTAAAACAATTCCAGAGTTTTCTGGAAAAACGTTTCTGATTTTTTTCAGGAAAAAATTTCAATATATTTTTCGGAAAAAATGTTTCAATCTTTTTCAAAAAAAAAAATTAAATGAAGGAAATTCAATGATATTACCCAAACAAAAAAATTTACAATTGAGGGAATTTCATCACTTTATCCAAACAATGAAATTTCATCAATTGAATTCCCTAGTATTTAAAATCCCTTGAATTTCTAGAATCCTCCATCCAAACACACTCTAAAAGTCATTTCGCTTTATAGAAAGCAATTAATCTCGATAACAAAAAAAATCAGAAAAACGCTTAAATAATTGAAATGCATGGTTTACTTACTATTAATCTTCACTTGTACAACCATTAAACCTTCGATTTTGACGAATATTTGGAGTGATGAGGGTTTGAGTGAATTTATTTTTTCGTTTTTATTGTAATTGTTGAAATGAGGGGAAGCAAAAACGAATACATCTTATATAGAATGCCCGTTCGCTTTCTAGAAAGCGAATGTTATGTTTTTAAACCTTCTCTTACTGGGAGGTGAATACATTCTAAGGGTGGATTAACGATCACTGATTTTTACTCAATTGCCTTTTAGAAAGTGAAATTTGCTCGCACCCTTGATAGCGAGAGGGTACCTTGGTAAGTCCAGGGGGTGCGTGAGGAAGTACATCACTCATTTAAATATCTTGCAATTAGGGATGACAACGAGTGCCCACGGGTGCGGGTTTCACACTACCCAAACCCGCACCCGAACCCAAAGGCTATCCAGGTGGAAAATTAACACTCAAACCCACACTCGTTCACTACGGGTTTTTCCACCCAGAAAAACTGGCACACCAGTACACGATGTTGTACACAATGTTACAACACTTTTACCAGCTTTAATAGGCAAATAATAAAAACAATAAATAGTGCAGAATTAAACAAACACACAGTGATTTGTTAACCCAGTTCGGTGCAAACCGCAACCTACATCTGGGGGATACCAATCCAGGAGGAAATCCACTAATAGCCCTAGTTCAAAGTCTTACAGCAAACTCCTCGTTTACAACTTATCACCTAGCAACTATCCTTATGTCCTTCTACCTAGGAACTCCTAGGTATGAGTTCCCAACTCACTCCTTAATATCAACAGTACAGACAGCACTGTTGTTGAATCAATCACTATGGTGGAGACACTCTCCTAAACACTAGATCACTCTTACCTAAAGGCTTCGAGCAATACACAAGCAACACGATCCAAACTCCTTGCTTAAAAGCTTCGGAGAGGACACACACACAATAACTATCTCTTTGCTTAAAAGCTTCAGAGACAATTATGATTACAACTCAATAGAACACACAGTCCTAAGCTTGCATCAATACGATACAAGAAAGGCTCACAAAACACAAGCACACACGCAAATCCTAATACTGCTAGACTCAATAACACGCTTGAACAACTGCCTTAATTAGGTTTTCGTCCTTCAATATATAGCTGGTAATTTGGGCTTCAGTAACCTTGCCCATGAGAAACATCCAGCTCACAAATATAAAATAAAACCATATCTTTAAAGATTTGATATGTTTATAAAATAAGTCTTCACAATAATTCCTTAAACAATCTCAGAGAAAAAGATCTGTTTAGGAAATAAAAACTTCCTTGATGCACAAGCAAAGAACTGGTGTAAGAGAAAAAATCTTCTCTAAAAATAAAACCCGCGCGCATTAATGACACCGCCAACTGGCGCGCTCTCGTCAGGTTATGATGTTGTAACATTTCATACCACATCCTGCTTAAACATAGTTTTACCAAAATGCAGCCAACATCAAATAGTCAACAAACCCCCCCTTTGGCAAATTTTTGGCTAAAACAACCTGGGATCACACAGAAAGGCTACAAAGATACAAATATCACTAACACTTCTTCACATCAACATAAACACACAAAAGAAGAGAAGCGTACCAAGAACAATTACAACCAAATGCACTAAGAAGTGCTCAAAATATCCAGGGCATAGCCCAACAGAAAAATCAGAAACAACCAACACTGAAACAACTTTTAAAAATGTACACATCAAAAGTGGAAATACACCCACAAAAAATCAGCACTCTCCTCAGAGAGCTTCATCTCCTCAGTACCTCCACCATCACTTTGATCACCTCCTTCTTGTCCAACCTGCACCTGCTCACCCTCTTCAGCAACTTCCTCTTGCCTTAGAGCCATAATGACTTGCTCAAGGCTCTTCTTTTTCTCATCTAAGGCCTTGCAAGTTGCTTCCAATGAAGCTATCATTTCTTTCCTATTCATAGAGGCAGGACCAACAGACACAACAGAGGGACCAGCAGCATCCATATTAGAGGGACCTGCAAAAACAATATCTGCAGCATGCTTACCTTCAAACAACTTGGGGTGAAAGTCAAGAGGAGATTCCCTCTTACTTACCTCATCATCAGCAGTTAAAATAGTAGGGTGTTGTGCAAGAATAATGCTACAAATCAAAGATGGAAAAGCTATAGGCATCCTAATAGCCCATGACTTAGCATGTTGCACAGTTTCTTCAAAAATATGGGATCCATAATCAAAGGCAGATCCAGTACCAACAGAGTAAATAAATCTAGCTAAACTAGTAGCAATATCTGAGGTGTGAGTAGTGGGGACCCAATTCACAGTTCCTATCCTATTTAGGATGGCATATTTGACAGAGAGCATGACAGAAGGAACTTTACCTTTCAATGGCCAAACTTTGACCTGATTGGCAGTGATGGTCTTGCAGACCTGATTGTTGGTTACCTCCATCTCAGCATACCCATCTTCTTTGTTTCCTATGGCCTTGTTGATAACAACAGGAGAGAAATGAACACATTTACCTCGCACATAGACTTTATGGTGCTCTTTGCTCAGTGGATTATCACAATCTTCAGGAATATTGACCAAGAATTCCTTGACCAATTTCTCATAGCACTCACCCATACCAGTCACAGTCTTTAACAATCCAGCCTTCTCAATGAGAGCAATGATCTCATTTTGCTCCAAGGCTTCAGCACTCAACTCCCTCTCCAGAGCAAGTCTTCTATTTGCAACAAATTTCCACTTCTGAGCACTCTCAATGAAATGGAACGAAATATTATCCATGGGGACATCAGGAACATTTTGGGGAATGATCTTTCCTCCAATCTTCTTCTTACCAGTAGACACAATGTTTGGCACATCGTCTACCACATCATGATCAGAAACATTAGCAGCTCTGCGCAGTTTCTTCTGACTTTTCTTCTTAGCAGAGGACACAATGTTGGATACAATGTGTGGCACATCCTCTTCCACTTCATAGTCAGAATCTCCAATGTCATCTTGTTTTCTTTTCCCACTTGTCTTCTTCTTCTCACTAACAATCTCAACTTTGCTAGGTTTTCTACTTGGGCCAATCATCTTCTTCTTCTTGGATGGGGTTGCCTTAGGCACAACCTCAGCCACCACATCAGCATCATTCCCTTTTCTGTTCCTTAACCTTCTTGCAATACTACCACTAGCCACTTCACTAACAGTTTGCTCCAGATCAGCCATAGCATCCATTTCAACCACATCATCTACTGACATAACATTGTCAGCAGTAGGAATATCTGTGTGTTAACCTGTGAAACAACTATCTCATCAGTAGCAGGTTCTTCATCAACCTGTTCATCAGCATTAACAACATCACCAACTATATCAGGAGTTGGTTCTTCTTGTGCCAAGGATGTTGCAACATCCGGCGCAACATTGGGCTTTGGAATGGTATCCTTCAAGGAGTTCACAGCATCCTCCACAACTTGATTGTCCATTGTTTCTTCAGCATTAGACGAATCCTGAACAATTCCTTCACCAACGACTTCAGCCACAATAGTATTGTCACCTGTTACCCCTTTTTAAGTTTCTAGGGTTTCAGCAACAAAATCAGATTTGTTTCCTTCAACATTCAGATCAGAATCACTCTTCTCAGAGACATTAGCATGTGATTCCACATTCTCTTTAGCAACATCATCATGGTACAACTCTTGCATGGTGTAGATCGACTTCGATTTGGAGTTTGATCCTTTCTTTTTCGAAGTTTTCTTTGAAGCAGAGGACGAAGAACTTTTGGTTTTCTTCGATTTTGGTGTTTTGAATGGAGAAGGTCTATTAGCGGTTGTTTTCTTTGGTTTGGGATTGAGAGCGGAGGCAAATGATGGATGGATCGTGGTGATGGGAGCAGCATTCGTGATAATAAGTGAGGGGTTTGGTGTTACAGTGGAGTTCATGGGAGAAGAGGAATTTGGTGATTGAGACATGGTTGGAATTTGAGTTTGTGTGAATTGAAGTAGAATGAAGATGAGTAAAAGGTTTGGACAGTTTGAGAGAAAGTGGAATTCAGAAAGGTAAGGTTTGATAGTTGAAATTGAAAAGAAATAACCACTAGAGATAGGTGGCGTGTTTATAGGGATGTAAGGAACTTGATTCCTTTGTTCATCGTGCAGCACTAGGATTGGAGAGAGAATAATAACTGCTGCATGTCTCCCCCCAAATAACTGTAATTGCTACAGATCTTCAAATAGGCAAATCCCTAATTTGCCCCTTAAGTTTTCAAATTGAGCTGCATCAAGTGCTTTGGTGAATATATCAGCCACTTGCTCCTTAGTTCCTACATGCTCCAATGTCACAACTTTATTTTCAACTAAATCTCTGATGAAGTGATGGCGAATATCAATGTGTTTGGTTTTGCTGTGTTGAACAAGATTTTTTGAAATATTTATGGCGCTTAAATTATCACAGTACAATGTTATAACATCTTGTTCCACATCATATTCCTTCAACATCTGCTTCATCCAAACTAGTTGAGAACAACTACTCCCAGCAGCTATATACTCTGCTTCAGCTGTAGATAGTGCCACACAGTTTTGCTTCTTGCTGAACTAAGATATAAGATTACTTCATAGGAAGAAGCAACCTCCAGAAGTGCTTTTCCTATCATCAGCACTACCAGCCCAATCAGCATCACAATATCCACACAAGATTGAGTTTTCACAATGAGAATACATCATTCCATAATCACAAGTACCATTGACATATTTCAGAATCCTCTTAACTTGATTGAGGTGGCTTACCTTTGGTTCTGCCTGGTACCTAGCACAAACACCTACAACGAAAGTAATATCTGGTCTACCTGCAGTCAAGTACAATAAACTTCCAATCATGCTTTTGTACAAACTTTTATCTACACCCACACCCTGTTCATCCTTGGTTAGCTTCAGATGGGTTGGAGCAGAAGTTCTTTTGTGAGAAGCATTCTCCATACCAAACTTTCTAACAATGTTTCTACCATACTTGCTTTGGGATTTCAAGATGGTATCCTCCATTTGCTTGATCTGTAGTCCCAAGAAGTAGGTCAATTCTCCCACTAAACTCATTTCAAATTCTGATTGCATTTGTTGGACAAAATGTTGTACCATTGTATTCGACATTCCTCCAAAGACAATGTCATCCACATAAATCTGTGCAATCATGAATTTACCTTTTACTTGCTTCACAAACGAAGTTTGATCAGATCCTCCCTTTCTATAGCCTTGACCTACTAGAAATTGAGTAAGTCTTTCATACCAGGCCCTAGGTGCCTGTTTCATACCATAGAGAGCCTTCTTCAACTTGTAGACATGATTAGGATACACAGGATCAGTAAAACCTTTTGGTTGTTCCACATAAACTTCTTCATGAAGATATCCATTCAGAAACGCACTCTTGACATCCATTTGGTAGAGTTTGAATTTTAGGATGCAAGCAACGCCCAATAGAAGTCTAATAGATTCCAACCTAGCTACAGGGGCAAAAGTTTCCTCAAAATCAAGTCATTCTACTTGAGTGTAACCTTGGGCAACCAGCCTAGCCTTGTTTCTGGTAATGACCCCTTTCTCATCAGATTTATTTTTATAGATCCATTTTGTGCCTATGACATTCACTTTATCAGGTCTTCGAACCAGATCCCACACTTCACTTCTCTTGAATTGATTTAATTCCTCTTGCATTGCCTCAATCCAGAATTCATCAGTGAGAGCTTCTTTCACATTTTTAGGTTCAAACATGGAAACAAAGCAGGAATTTGCAATCACATCATTGGATCTTCTATTGGTGATTCCTTGTTCAGGATTTCCAATGACAAGCTCCAAGGGATGATTCTTTTGGACCCTCACAGATGGTCCTTTGTTCTGAGTGGTTTGATTAGTGGTATCAGTTGTAGTATCTTCTATAATCTCTTCTTGTCTAGCATCAGATTGTTCTTCTAGACTATGATCTTCAATGGCAGGACCTGATGTTCCAACATCGTATTCCACATTGTCAACCTTCTCAGTCTCTACATCATTTACTACCACATTGTAGTATTCCATAACAACTTTTGTTCTTGAATTGTATACTCTGTATGCTCTGCTGTTGGTAGAGTATCCAAGGAAAATCCCTTCATCACTCTTGGGATCAAGTTTTCTTCTCTGTTCCCTATCTGCCAGAATATAACACTTGCTTCCAAAAACATGAAAATGCTTGACCGTTGGTTTTCTTTCTCTCCATAGCTCATAAAGAGTAACAGATGTACCCTTTCTTATAGTCACCCTGTTGTGTATATAGCAGGCTCTGTTCATTGCTTCAGCCCAGAAGTGGTAGGGTAGGGCTTTTGCATGTAACATAACTCTAGCTGATTCCTGAATAGTCATGTTCTTTCTTTCCACCACACCATTCTGTTGAGGAGTTATGGGTGATGAGAACTCATGCTTAATTCCTTCACTAGCACAGTACTCACTGAATTTCTCATTTTCAAACTCTCTCCCATGATCACTTCTGATTCTCACAATCCCACAATTCTTTTCTCTTTGAACTTGAGTGGATATGGTTTTGAAAATATCAAATGTGTCAGACTTTTCTCTAATAAAATTCACCCAGGTGTATCTGGAAAAATCATCTACAACCACAAAGGCATACCTTTTTCCTCCTAAGCTTTCAACTTGCATAAGCCCATAAGGTCCATGTGTAGAAGTTCTAGAGTTCTTCATGTTACCTGATGTTCCAACATTGGATGCGACATCCTGGTTTGTTTTCCAATCTGACATTCTCCACAGATACTTCCCTCAGTAATTTTTAGTTTGGGAAGCCCTCTGATTGCCTCAACAGTAACATCTTTCTTCATTCCACTTAGGTTTAGATGACCAAGTTTCTGGTGCCACAGTTGAACTTCATCCTCTTCACCAAGTAGACATTTTCCTGGCTGAGCTTCTTTATGAGATACCCACAAGTAACAATTTTCTTTGGACCTGGTACCTCTCATCAGAATTTCACCTTTATCATTGCTAACAAGACATTCTTCTTTTGTAAAGTTTACCATCAATCCTTGATCGCACAGTTGGCTTATGCTAATCAGATTTGCAGTAAGTCCCTTTACCAGCAGCACATTATCTAAGCTAGGCAATTCTTTGTTGACAAGTTTGCTTATCCCCAGAATTTCACCTTTGGCTCCATCTCCAAAAGTTACAGAACTAGATGCATACCCCTTCACATCCTTCAGGTATGTCTCTACCCCTGTCATATGTCTTGAACAGCCACTATCAAAATACCAATCTTCTCTAGATGATGCTCTGAGAGATGTATGTGCAATCAGCCCTTTGTTCTCAGATTTTGGTTGCCACACTCTTTTTACAGTTTCCTCTCTAGGAGCAGTTTTTGGTTGTTGCCAATGCCTTGGATATCCATACAATTTAAAGCAAAAAGGCCTTATGTGTCCCTTCATTCCACAATGATGACAAACCCATTTCCTTGAGTGACCATGGTGTCCTGGGGCACGATGGCGGTTAGCAAAATTCCTGGGACCTTGTCCAATCTTAACATTTGGATAGGTTTTAGGATGTGGTGTAGGAGGTTGTAACATCTTTTCCCCAGTCTAGGGATTAATTACCTCATCAGCTGGAAGGAATTTGGTGTTTTTGTTTTGTTGGTGCTGATTGAGAGCAGTATAGTTGTACCCTATAGCTTTCATTCTAGTAGTAGGGACACCATCTAAGATTTCCTCAAGTAAGTTTGCTCCACAGTTCAATTGATTGACTCTTTTCTTCACTCTTCCATATCTGCATTTGCTTGAGTTAGTTCCTTCTCAACTTTCAGTACTTGGCCAATTTGGAAATCTTTTTCTGTGTGGAGTTGATTTATAGTCTTCTTTTGTTTCTCTAGAATTCTGCAAACCTCCTTATAGCGAACAAGAAGGTCATTGTAGAGACCAAGTAATTCCTCATAAGTGTCATTCTCCTCATCATCAGAATGTTCTTCATAAATAACCTCCACATCATCATCAGAATCAGCCACAGAACCACAAACACCAGTCATGGCAGATACATGTCTAGCAGATTCCTCTCCTTCTTCAGAGTCTTCATCAGACCATCAAACGAACAAACCTTTCTTTTGTTTCTTCAGGAAGGTTGCACATTCTGTTCTGACATGTCCATATCCTTCACATTCATGACATTGCACTTCTTTGACTAGTCCACTTTTCTCCTCAGGTCTAGTTTTCTTTACATTGTTTTGTTGTTTGTTGATGTCGAATCTAATGTTCTGCCCATTCTGCCTGGCTCTTCTGTCAACACGCCTTAAGACTTTACCAAATTGTTTTCCAATTAGAGCAAGAGCATCAGAAATACTTTCTTCTCCTTCAACAGCAGTTTGGGATTCCTCTTCATCATCATTTGAGATAAAAGCTACACTTTTGTTCTTTTTATCTCCTCGTTCATTAATGGTCAATTCAAATGTTTGGAGGGATCCAACTAATTCATCTACCTTCATATTAGCTATATCCTGAGCTTCCTCGATGGCAGTCACTTTCATGTCAAACCTTTTTGGCAGGGACCTGAGCATCTTTCTAGATAACTTTTCATCAGACACTTTCTCACCCAGAGCCTCAAAGGCATTAGCAATATCAATCAAATTCATGTGAAAGTCCTGAATGCTTTCCTCCTCTTTCATCCTCAGATTTTCAAACTTGGTAGTAAGTAATTGAAGTTTTGACATCTTTACCTTAGAGGTGCCTTCATAACATGTCATCAATATCTCCCAAGCTTCCTTTGCAGACAGACATCTTTTGATGAGTTTGAACATGTTTGTATCCACTCCATTGAAGAGAGCATTTATTGCCTTATTGTTGCTGAGAGCTGCTTCATCTTCTTCCTTTGTCCAATCTGCCTCTGGCTCTAGTTCACCAGTAGAAGTACCCTCTTTGGTAACAATCAAAGGATGATCCCAGCCTTTCAAAACTGCTTTCCAAGTCCTGCTGTCAATGGACTTCAAGAATGCAATCATTTTTGGCTTCCAAAGATCATAGTTGGAAAGTTAGCATACGGGGTCTGTTAACGAATCCTCCTTCTTTGTCCATTTTGCCAGTTAACACTTCCTGAATCTCACCCTAAACAGGCAGGGTGCCTGCTCTGATACCAATTGAAAAACTGGCACACCAGTACACGATGTTGTACACGATGTTACAACACTTTTACCAGCTTTAATAGGCAAATAATAAAAACAATAAATAGTGCAGAATTAAACAAACACACAGTGATTTGTTAACCCGGTTCGGTGCAAACCGCAACCTACATATGGGGGATACCAATCCAGAAGGAAATCCACTAATAGCCCTAGTTCAAAGTCTTACAGCAAACTCCTCGTTTACAACTTATCACCTAGCAACTATCCTTATGTCCTTCTACCTAGGAACTCCTAGGTATGAGTTCCCAACTCACTCCTTAATATCAACAGTACAGACAACACTGTTGTTGAATCAATCACTATGGTGGAGACACTCTCCTAAACACTAGATCACTCTTAACTAAAGGCTTCGAGCAATACACAAGCAACACGATCCAAACTCCTTGCTTAAAAGCTTTGGAGAGGACACAAACACAATAACTATCTCTTTGCTTAAAAGCTTCAGAGACAATTATGATTACAAGTCAATAGAACACACAGTCCTAAGCTTGCATCAATACGATACAAGAAAGGCTCACAAAACACAAGCACACACGCAAATCCTAATACGGCTAGACTCAATAACACGCTTGAACAACTGCCTTAATTAGGTTTTCGTCCTTCAATATATAGCTGATAATTTGGGCTTCAGTAACCTTGCCCATGAGAAACATTCAGCTCACAAATATAAAATAAAACCATATCTTTAAAGATTTGATATATTTATAAAATAAGTCTTCACAATAATTCCTTAAACAATCTCAGAGAAAAAGATCTGTTTAGGAAATAAAAACTTCCTTGATGCACAAGTAAAGAACTGATGTAAGAGAAAAGATCTTCGCTAAAAATAAAACCCGCGCGCATTAATGACACCGCCAGCTGGCGCGCTCACGTCAGGTTATGATGTTGTAACATTTCATACCACATCCTGCTTAAACATAGTTTTACCAAAATGCAGCCAACATCAAATAGTCAACACACCCAAACTCGAACCCGCAAAAATACAATAGCAATATAGTTTGGTAACAAGCATAGTTCAAATTGTTTAGAAAATACGACAATAAAACTGAGTAATGTTAAATTACAAGAAATTAGATTGAAATACAACAATAACATAATTTGGTAACATAATATTCAGCATATACTTTTAAATATTAAATTATAATTATATATACATAAAGATAATTAGGTAATTTAAAATCTATACTTGCAATTTTAATATTCAGCTTACTTGCCATCCCTACTTGCAATTTTAATAAAAATTGAAAATTGATCGGCTGTTTTGTTGTTGGAGCAAACAAATTGTGACCAAACTTATATATTTTAAGATTCATTGAGTATCTAATTTATATAGTTAGTGATATTGATTAGATACATTATTGATTCAATTAATCTAAAAATTAAATTTTTTCAGATAGAAATTAAACTAGTGAAATCTTTAAATCATTGTTCAATTGGTTTCATAGGTTCAATGAGTGTAATCCGGTCTAATATTCAATAAGTCAAACCAATCATCAAAGTACCTAAAATACATCTTCAAAAATAACCTTTCAAAAGTCTCCGGTGTGGTAGCAAAAGTGATGGTGGGGATAGTTATTTATAGCCTAATAAGCCCATTTCACTCAGCCCCAATTATAGCCCACTCACATGCTACCCCATTAAACCGAATATTTCTCTTCCCACCCCCCAAGTCTCTTTTTCACCCCTAAAAATCCAATTTTACCCCTAATTTTATTCCCCAAAAGTCCGGTTTTCATTTACCGAACTTTTTTTAAGGGTATAAACATGGTTTTCAACCATTTAAAAGTTCGGTTCGCATTTACCGAACTTTTTTTAAGGTTATAAACAGAAACTCAAGGGGTAAAAAAGAAAAGTAGGAGGTGGGAAGAGAAATCTTCCATTAAACCCTACGGGATCACATTTGTCAAGGGTCCAATAATACGACTATACTGGTTAATACATTTTGTTTTAAATTTAACAAAAATAAAATAAAGTAGAGAGAAGATAAGTTGTTTTTTTTTTACAAAAAAGTAGAAGATAAGTTATTAAAATATAAACAAATTTAATTATTTCTACTTTATTTCATTTTAGTTAAAATAAAAATAAGATTGGATAGAATATTTATAATGAGGGAAAGTAGTAGAAAATATGTATAAAAATATCACCTCCAAAGAGAAATACGCAACACGTAGGTTCCTCGATTATGTTTTCTTGAACGTTTATACGGTGGAAAAGAATAAGGAAGAATGGTTAGTGGAAGGTAGGAATAAAAGGTTGAAGAAGAAGCGTTAAAATTCAAATTAATAAAAATGATAATATTGTAAATTTAAACTAATTCATTGTATATTTTTAAAATTAAAAGTATATTTTAATTATTTTTTAAAAAAATCTCTAACTGTGTTAAATAAATAGACTAACTTATATATTTAAACGTAAGAAGGGAGATGAGCGTAATTTTATAGTCTCTCGGAGGAGGGTGTTGTAATTTACTCTAAATGTAAAGTGGAAGATATTACTAGGCATAATTTATTACATAATTTTTAAATTAATTAGAAAGTACAATTAATTTTTTTATAATATTACATTAAAAGTATGATTCATTTTAAAATAACACATTCCCATCTAAATTATATACTATTTTTAAAACAAATGTATCATTCTGTCAGCCCATATTTTAATTAAGTTAAAATATGTTCTATATTTTCATTTAAGGCCATTAAATGTCATTACTTCAATGAGTTTTGAATTTGAGAACATTAAAGTTTTTATTGATTTTTCTTTGACATGAAGGTGAAAGGTAATGTCTACAAGAACAAGAGAGTTCTAATGGAGAGTATTCATGAATCTTACCAAATCTCTTTACTTCGAATAAGCTTAGAAGACTAGAGAAAAGATCATACTTCAACTTCACTTTGAGTTGCTCGAAGAGGCACTAGAGTCGAAGCGCATTATTGTGTACTTAAGCAACTCGTGGACTTGGTAAAATTTCATGCATTCTATCTACTTCGACTTATACAACGGTCATATCAGGAACGTCTGTTTGAAATTTAAACTTGAAGATACGTGGAGAGACAGTAGTTAGTTCATAGACGTTATTAGCAGTTATTTGTATTTGCCTATAAATACTAGCTGTCTGTGATCGAGCAAAGCGTCACAAATCATTTACAAAATTCTTACAAACCCAAAGTACCCATGTTAACACGAGAAACAAGTGCAAAAGGACCAATGTATGCATCTGTGAACCATTAATTTTTTTTGTAATCTTTTACAATTCAATGCAATTTACAATTCACGCAAGTTTATTGTCTTTTCTTTACATTTCGAGCATTTAAATTCCTTGTTTATTCTGTCGAATGAACTTTGCTTTTCTTGCAATTCAAGTTACTTTCATATTTAATGCTTTTTCAACAACAATAAATGTTTATTAATGATGATGAACATTCAATATTCCATGAAAATAAACAAAGCACTATGTCACATGATTTATTAGTTGATCCTTCAAGTAATAACTCAAACTAGCGCTTGTTTACCAAAAATCAGTGTAAACACATCCGCATACAACCGTGGAGACTAATCATTTTGAAATAACTGAAATTTATTTAAAGGATTGGCTCCTTCCAACAAATGCTTCTTCATACATACCAATTAAAAATTAAACCTATATAACCAAATAACAAAAGAGACTCAAATATCTACCATTTATTTCACAGTATTTTAGTCACTAACATCCTTTTTAACATTGCTAATCCCCTGTTCACAACCCCCATTTTGAAGTTTGCACATATCACTTTCCTGAATTGCTTTGCTAACCCACTTGCTTTAGTCAAGTTATGGATATATACCGAAGGAATTTCTCTGAGATATATAAGGTTTCAAAGTAGTAAAGTGAAGGTTGGGAATTTTTAGTGTCACTAATAAGTTCAGTTACATGCATATTATGCTTATGATTTGACAAGTTTGTGTTAGTTTTTATATCTACTGATCTTACCTGTGATCAGAGTCGACCAACGTTCGTTGAACGGTGCTCCGCCCCAAGTTTCGGTGAGTGGAAGGGGGTTGTATGTCTATATATACTCCGATGCTCAAGTCAGTATAAGTGTGAAGTGTAGGTTTTCAGAGAGAGTAGAATCTACCTGACTCCTTACAAATGAGGAGTTGATATAGCCCCAGCGCTGGGCCAAGTCCAATGATGGCAATAAATGCTCATCAAGTGACTGCCGAAAAACGGTTGAAAAGCCATGATGAGCCTTAAATGCTCATTATTCCGGTGTCGGCCGTTACGATACGCGTGGTATCTTGACTGTTGAGCAGAGTCGAGGAGGAAACGAGTTGTGGCTCATTCAGTCTTGCTCTACGCTCCCAAAGGAAGAGACTCCTCGTTGTTGGGCTTAAAGCCCAGTGCAGAACATCTACTATACAATATTTGTTCAAAAATATAATAAAAGGTTACTTAATAATTAATATAAGAATATTTTAAATTTATTAATCAATGTTACGATCATTCATAGATGAAACGAGAGAATCCATAATATGCAGAAATTAATTTTTAAATAAGCTAAATAATATATTAAAAAATTCTTTAAGCACAAGGTGTATCCTAAAAAAGATAACAAGGTCGACGCAAGAAAAACAAAACAAAAAAAAGGAAAAGAAATAAAATCTCACACGGATGCAAATCCTAATCCAACAGAAGAATTTACCATTATATTAGTATATTAATCCGTGCACGAGAATTTTTTTTTTTACTATTATTTATATATTTATTTTGATATATTATTTGATTAATTTGGTTTAAAATTCTATATTAAAATTGAGATATGTTTTGCATGATACAGTATATATTTAACGATGTTATATAATAAAGCGAGATTAAAAGTATTATTTCGCTTCCCATTTTACACTATTATGAGATAGATTCTTTATCTCATATTCATCCTCGAAACTATATAGAGATCCTATATATATATCAAATAATTATAAACTTCATTCTCAAATGAAAATATGCTTTTATTTTTCACGGCCTTAAGAATTTTTTGGGCCCTACCCATAAGATTAAAATATATCATGATTTTTTTTTATGTTGAGCCGACTCTTTATAGAAAATTTACAGTAGGTTCATTTCAAACACGAGATACTTTTTATTTTTTTCAATAATATTTATTTTCATATGTTATTTTTTTCTTTTGAAGGTTGTCTTGTCTTTTTTTCATTTTATATTATTTAAAAGGTTATCTACATTTTTTCAAATGTCTATGAGATTGATTACTTTTAGTTTATTTGAGTATGAAAATACGATATATCTTTAACACATGACTCTATAGGACTTCATAACAAAAAATAATTGTAAATTTTATACTATTTTTGAAATGAATATTAACACATTTTGACCCTGTTTCAATTCTCAAATTTTTTCTTTTCACCGTACCTTAAAGAAGCAATCTTCACGGGTGAGCGTCAAATGAGAAAACCTATGTGTGAATCTCTCCACTCACATTAATAAATTAAAGTTCTTAAAAAAGTTCGAATGAAGGTTATGAAAAGTTTAAAATAGCATAAATTATAAAAATTCAAAAGTATATTAATTTATTTTAGATTTTCCATAGATTTTATCGGTCAGATGTAATCTAATGAAAGTGCGATGGACACAAAATATAGAAAAACCCCTTAGTCGAAATTCAAATTTTAATTAGTTAATGTGTATTTTTAATAGTGAGGTGGGAAGTGTCACCCATTTTATATTATATACCACTGCGAGATTCTATCTATCTATATCTCTCTCTCTCTCGTCTCCGTCGCAGGACTTTATAGGGGCTTCATCAACAATAAAATAGTTGCTAATTCTATATTTTTTTTTTAGTGAATATCAATAAAATTATCGTGTTAAGTTATCACTATCTTCTACATACACTTTTCATCACGAGGATCACTTTTTATCGTCCTAAATAAAATTTTGAATAAATGATCCCCGTGATAAAATATTAAATATGAAAATATGGATAACCCCCGCAGTCGGAATTCATAGTCAATGTGTATTTTTAATTGTCGGATGGAAAGTGCTCCTCGTTTTCTATTCTACACCACTAAGAGATTTCTCTCTCTCTCTCTATCTCTCTCTCTCTCTCTCTATTTTTGTTTCTCTTCCGTCTCCGTTACATGACTCTATAGAGACTTCATCAACAAAAAATAGTTGTTAATTCTATATTTTTTTTAATGAATATCAATTAATTATTTTGTTAATTCTATATACAGTTTTGATCATGGGGATCACGTTTCTTCGTGCTAGATAAAATTTTGAATAAGTTTTCTCCATGATAAAATATGAAATATGAAAATAAGGATAATTCTCCCAGTTGGAATTCAAATTTTAATTCGTAAATGTGTATTTTTAATAATGGGGTGAGAAGTACTTGTCGTTTCTCATTCTGCAACACTGAGAGTCGATCTCTCTCTCTCTCTCTCTCTCTCTCTCTCAAAATCTTCTATTTTGTTTTTGTCTCTAATGATAATAATTTTTTCTTCAAAATAAAATGTTTTTACGTAAAAAAAAGTTTATAGATATGTCATAAGCTATTTTTTGGGTTCAAGACTTCACTGAAGCACCAATGCTAAAGTAATTAAGTCTAAACCACTTGTGCATATTGAAGATGTGCAGATGCAACATGTTGAACAAGATGTCCTAGACATCTTGTCACTGGGTTCAGAGCATGTTAAGGCAACATGTCGAACAAGATGTCCTAAGACATGTGGGTAGGACATCTTGACCCAGTTCAGCTTAAAAGATAATGCTTATCCATGAAGCACCCGTGTTTGTTCAAATTTGAATAAGGCGCGAATCTTTATGTAACAAGATGAGATTAGGATTAATGATAAAGTTTGTTATTAATTCTAAGTGTTAGATACGATTGGATTCATATTTAATTTGTGGATAAAGATTAATTTCTTTATCTTATTGAGTTTGTTTTAAAACAAGTTTGTTTTAAAACTAATTCTTATTGTAGTGCATCTGAAAGACTGAAGATGATCTGAAGATTTGCATGCCTATATAAAGAACTCAACATAGAGCTTCAACCCACAAGAACTGAAGATTGTGAGTTCAAAGCTTTGTACCTACTGTGCAAAGCATTAGTGGCTCTTAGTATTGTTCTTGATACTTTGTAGCTTTTGTCGTTGAATGTTGTCATTCAACTAAGTCTTTTAAACTGTAAAGTTTAAAGTTGTCGTCATTTGGGATTAGTGATTAGAGGGAGTTGGGTAGGTTGTCATATTCAGGGGGAGTTAGCCCTTGAGTAGAAGATTGCTAGGATTAAGAAAGGGCATACATGCCAAAAGGTGTTTGGTGTGGTTGTAAGACTAAGTATCGATTCAGATTAGTAGTGTTCACTTCCTGGATTGGTATCCTCTAGAGTAGGGCTGTTTAGCGCCAAACTGGGTTAGTAAATTACTGGTGTTCTTTATTGCTTTTATTTACTTCAGTACTGCAATAAACTTGTGATCCTCATAACCAGTTGTCGAACCAGTTGTCTAGGACATCTGGACTATAGACACATTGTCCTAGACATTGTGTACGACATCTGTCCTGCCAAAGAACAGAATTTCAATTGGCATCAGAGCAGGCACCCTAACCTGCTGGGTGAGCTCCAGGGAGATATATTTTGTTCAAGATGGACAAGAATGGAGGATCAATAAACATACCACCACTCTTGGAGGATCAATCAACAAACCACCTGTCTTGGATGGATTAAATTATGATTATTGGAAAGCAAGAATGGTTGCCTTTCTTAAATCCATGGATCAAAAAGCATGGAGGGCAATTATCACTAGGTGGAATCATCCAATAATCACAGCAGTAGATGGCTCCACAAGCCTAAAAGGAGTAGCAGATTGGAGTCTAGAAGAAGAAACTGAGGCAAGTGGCAACTCTAAAGCACTCAATGCCATATTCAATGGTGTTGATGAAAACATGTTCAAGTAATCAACACTTGTACTGAATTCAAGCAAGCCTGAGAAATTCTTCAAACTGCACAAGAAGGAACCTCTAAAGTTCGAATGTCAAAGCTGCAACATCTCGCCAAAAAATTTGAGAACTTAAGGATGGAGGATGAAGAAACTATATCTGAGTTCAACACTAGAATACGAGATATAGCAAATTCAACCTTTGCCCTAGGTGAGAAGATACTTGAAGAAAAGCTAGCCAGAAAAATCCTTAGATCACTGCCTAAGAGATTTAACATGAAAGTGACTGCAATCGAAGAATCTCAAGACTTGAGCACAATGAAAGTTGATGAACTTATTGGCTCATTACAAACTTTTGAGATGTCTCTGGATGATAAACCAGAGAAGAAGATGAAGAACCTGACTTTTAAATCTGAGGAAAGTCAAACTGATGATGAGCTATCAGAAGCATTAGCTTACCTTACAAAAATTTCAATAAATCTTTGAATAAGCTACAAGTCAGGTATAAGCCAAATGTTCCAGACAAGAGGTCCAAAATCAAGTCACAAGGCAACACCAAGGAGGAGAATACTTCTGACCAAAACAAAGAAGTAAGATGTTTCGAATGTGAAGGATTTGGACACATCAGACCAGAATGTCCAAACTTTCTCAGGAAACAGAAAAAGGGAATGAAAGCTACTTTATCTGATTTTGAGGAAGAGAAGGAAGAAGAACCAACAAATAAAGCCTTCGCTGGAACATTTGAAACTAGCAGCAGCATCAGTAATGAAGATCTCCTACAAGAAGAATTGGATGAGAGATACAATGATCTCACCATTAAATGGGAACAATCTTGTGTACTTATAAGAAGACAAGATAAGGAGATGGAGAAAGTTACTCAAGAAAAGGAAGCACTAGAGGCATCAACAGCTGAATTGAGAAAATAAGTCACCTTGCTCGCACAAGAAAATGAGGCACTAGAAGCATCAATAGCTGTGTTAAAAGAACAAGTCACCTTGTCAAACTCAAAACTCACTGAGATGACAAAATTTGTGAGAATGTTAAACAAGGGAACTGACATGCTTGAAGAAGTCCTTGAGCTTGGTAGAAACCCAAGTGACAAGAAGGGGTTACGGTATGACAACTACAACAACGCTCATGAGAAGAAAATTTCCCCAAAGATTAACTCTCAGGACCAGATGTCAAACCACATGTCACAACATCCTTCTCAGCACAAGCATAAGAAGACAGAATCCAAACCTCAACAACCTGCTAGACAAAAGAAACAGGTGACAAAGACACATCATCTGACTCAACACAAGCAGAAAAGGTTTGGACAAAGGACTCAGCCTCTAGCTCAACAGAGGAAGCACATGCCAGACCACATGTCCCAACATCATGTTCAACATGTGTCCCCTCAATACAAAGAATATAAGGGACCACTGAAAAGATGTAAACATTGTGGAAAAGCTGGACATCTAGTCTCAGAATGCTTCCACCTCCATGGCTACCCTCAGAAACCTAAATCACCAAGTCAGAACAAAAAGAAGACCCTACCTCAAGAGGTGAAATACAAAGAAGTTCTGACTAAAGTATGGAAGCCAACTCCACCTCAAAAGGCTCATACTTCTCTAGAAACACATGACTGGAGATAAGAAATATCTTAGAGAATTAAGCTCTCACTCAAAAGGAAGTGTTACCTTTGGTGATGGAGTTAAAGGTAGAGTCATAGGCATTGGAAAACTAGCTGGTCCAAACACTCCATGCCTAGATGATGTTCTACTAGTAGAAGGTCTCACTGCAAACTTGATTAGCATTAGTCAACTATGTGAACAAGGACTAAAAGTGCACTTCAACAACCATGAATGCACTATTGCTAATGATCAAGAGGTAGTGATGAAAGGGACAAAGTCAAGTGATAAGTGCTATACTTGGACACCTCAAAACAGTGGTCCAGAAATAGCTTGCTTGTCTGCCAAGGAAGATATTGACAAGATGTCCCAACATCTGTACGAAGGACAAAAAGCTGAAGAGATTTTAATTGGGAGTGTTAGAGTGCCTCTGGGTACTCACACGCTCAAAAACGTGTCATAAGCATTATAGAGGTAACGTGCAGAGTAAAGAAACATTAAACATCTGCACGTAAAAAGAGGTCGTTTTAAGTTCTCAATCCAACTATAAAAGGCTACTATGGGAGTGTTAGAGTACCTCATTTGTGACACTACCAAACGTCTCAACATCTTGTCTGACATCCCTCTCAAAAAAAAAAAAACTCTTTCTTCTCAAGAACACTCTTCAACAATGTCTCAACAATCATCTAAGAACAACAACTCAAATCCAGATGATTCAAAGACGCAAACAGAAGAGGCATCCTCTCAAATGCCTAGGGTTTCAGACGTATGCGTTGATCAACAAGGGGTTATCATCAACGTTGTACCAATCAGCATGATTTTGTTGGAACAAAGTGGGTCTGACATGAACCTCTAATGTTTTAAGTGGTTTTGATGATAACAAAGTATTAAAATTACAATTGGTATTACTAATGATTATTCTAGTGTGCAGAATTACAAGTTAAAATTCATTCAGAAGCACTATGAATAGTAGCAGAGAAGCCAGTCAAAACAAGCTCTGAAAGAGTATCGCTGTTCATCAGAAGCTTAATCTTTGCGTGCTGAAGATAGCACTTCTGAAGACCAAAAGCTAGACTCTGATAAAGTTCAGAAGCTGAAGATCTTAAGAAGCTATGACAAGAGCATCAGAAGCAAAAAGAATTTACATCACTCAAGAACTGACAGAATCAGAATCAATGATTGAAGAACTATCTACTTCAAGGCTCTGTCACATCCACAGGAAGGAATATTCGTTGGTACAACGTTAACCTTATCCATAAGTGGAGCGCATTTGAGGATTGTACTATCGTACTATTATTACTCAAAATGGATGAGTGATAAATTGAATAGCTAGGTAGTGGAATTGGAATTCCTTACCAAAGAAGGCAATATACAACTATCAATTGTACGAGTAAATTCCAGCTGGCACAAAGCTCTCTGCAACGGTCATCATCTTCCTCCAAGTATAAATAGAAGACTCAAATGGAAGAAATGACTACTGTTCCATTATCAAGTTCAAAGACTAAGAAGCATTCTGACATCATAATTTAAATCTGTCATTCTAAGTCTTAGAACAATTTGAGTTGTATTTTGTAAACACCTCTGATAGTATATCAAGTGTTCCTTAACATTCATTCTTATTCTTAAGTTTGTTTGAGAAGTCTCTTGTTAAGTTTAACTTGAGCATTTGAGAAGTCTCTTGTTTAGTGAAACTTGAGCACCTGAGAAGTCTCTTGCAAGTGTGCTTGAGCAATTTGTAATCTTTAGTAGATTATAGTGAAAATCTCTTGTTAGTAACAAGGGGACTGGAGTACTCTCGATTTGTGAGGGGAACCAGGATAAATTCTGTGTCTTTCTTTCTCTCTCTCAGCACCCTCTTTTTATTTTGTGTTTTTATCCGCTGCAAACTTGGTTTTATTTCGAAAAAGTTTTAATTCTAAAAACACAATTCAACCCCCCCCCCCTTCTTGTGTTTTTCCACCTTCAATTGGTATCAGGAGCTGGGTTGTTGCCTAACTCTCACCTATCAGTGAAACAGTTAAGATTCAGGGAGGAAAAACATGTCTGCTGAGAAGAATCTCAATGAAGTTCCTTTTGACTATGATTCTAATTCTAAAGACAGAAGGTCTTCTGACAAAATTCCCTTTTTCAATGGAACTGAGACTGGTTATCCATTCTGGAAAACCAAGATGTACAGTCACATCATGGCGATTGATTGTGATCTGTGGGACTTGGTAGATGATGGAGTGAACTTTGAAAATATGGACTTAGAAGGCGTTGTTAGCTCTAAAGACAGAAAGGCTTTTACACCTACTCAAAAGCTGGAGTATAAGAAGCACCACAGTGTAAAAGGGATGATGACAAATGCCATCTCTCATGATGAGTACTTGAAAATTGGAGATAAGAGAACGGCTAAGTCTATCTGGGATTCTCTTAAATCCAAGTATGAAGGAAATAAACAAGTTAAGGAGGCTAAGGCCAACTTGTTAGTACATCAGTATGAATTATTTAAAATGAAGGACGGAGAGGACATTGAGACAATGTTCTCTAGGTTTCAAATTCTTGTTTCTGGACTTCAAGTTTTAGATAAGAGCTATACCGAGGCTGATCATGTAAGGAAAGTACTCAGAAGCTTGCCGCCAAAGTGGAGACCAAAAGTGACAGCGTTTCAGGAATCTAAGGATTTAGATACTGTGTCTCTTGAAAGCTTGGTTAGTTCTCTAAAAAGTCATGAGATGGAACTTATGACTGATGAATCGACTAAGAAGCTAAAAGGGATAGCCCTGAGCACCAAGAGTTCCTCTAAGGCTCTGAAGGCAAAGGTTATAGTATCTGATGAAGAAGCTTCTGAAGAAGGTCACGAGATGGACTCTGATGAAGAAGAAGAAATGGTTCTGATGGCTGCAAGAGTATCGCAATGGGCTAAGAGAAGCAAGAAGTATGCTGGTAAGTTTGGAGGTTCTTCCAAGAAGGTTGGTGCTTCTAAGGATAAGAAGGAAGAACAAAACAAATGCTTTAAGTGCAACAAACCAGGACACTTCATTGCTGACTGCCCAGAGAACCTGAGTAAATCATCCAAGAGAACCTCTAACAAAGAAAGATACAAAAGTAAGCTCAAGAAGGGGTTCCTTGCCACTTGGGATGATTTGGATTAGGAATCAGATTCTGATGGGGAAGAAGAAGCAAACCTAGCCTTGATGGCAACCGCTTCTGACCAAGAGAACTCTGAGCACGAAGATGACTCAGATTCAGAAGATGAAGATGAGGTACTTGCTAAACTCTCTCGTTCTGAATTAATAGATTCCTTAAAAGATGCCTTAAAACTTTTAACCAAAAAGGCGGGTGAGTGTAAGGTCCTTAAAAAGGCCTATAACAACCTGACCGAAAAGGCAAATGAAATAATTGAACAAAATGAGTCTCTAAAATCAAGAAATGAATTTATGGAAACTCATTATGTTCTTGATGATAAGGTTCCTCCAGAACATGAATTTGCTCTTCAGGAATTCCTTATCAATGGAATGAAAAGAAGTAAAATAGCCTCTTTGATTTATCATGTAAGTAGAAATAGAGGAGAAGGTCTTGGATTCTCACGTTTTAAAGATAATCCATTATCTTCAAAATCCTCTAATATAGATAAATCAAAACCTAAGGTTGTCTTTGTAAAGAGTCAATCAGAAGTTCTAAATGAGTCAGCTTCTAATAGAACATCAAAGCCAGAGGCTCAAAAGTCAAAGGCTCAGAAGGATAAAACCTCAGAACCTAAGATTTTTAAGCCTCAAGCTAATGTTAAATCTAAAGAAGCTCTGACACATTCAAGAACAAAGCTCAAGAGCTATACTAAACCCAAAAACTTTTCAACAAGGGTGGTTAACTCTAGAGGCTCTGATAGGTCTTTCAAACAAAGACCACCTAGACCTGTAAAGACTAACACAAAAGGACCCATAAAGATATGGGTACCAAAATCTCAAATAATATTTGCTTCAGGTTTGCACACCAAGAAGGCCAAAGCAGCAATGCTGGTACCTGGACAGTGGCTGCTCACGACATATGACGGGAGAAAGGCATATGTTCCAAACCCTGACTCTGAAAGAGGGAGGTACTGTGGGGTTTGGAGGAAACCAAAAAGGGAAGATCATTGGTTCAGGTATAGTTGGTAACTCTTCTCTTTCAGTTAAAGATGTTTGGTTAGTTGATGGCCTCAAACATAATCTGCTTAGCATTAGTCAATTTTGTGATAGCGGATTCATTGTTAAATTTGATAAAGAGGCATGTACAGTAATCAATGATTCTGACAAGTCCATATTGTTTAGAGGATTAAGAAGAGGTAATGTTTATAAGGTGAATCTGTCAGAACTCACTGAGCAGAAGATAGTTTGTCTTCTATCTCTGAATGATGAAAAGTGGGTCTGGCACCAACGCTTAGGTCATGCTAACTGGAGATTAATCTCTAAGCTTAGCAAACTAAAGTTGGTTAAAGGCCTGCCAAATCTTAAATATCATTCAGACGCTCTGTGTGGTCCTTGTCAGATTGGCAAAATTTCAAAAACTTCTTTTAAACCTAAAAACATTGTCTCTACCTCAAGACCTTTAGAACTACTTCACATTGATTTGTTTGGTCCAGTAAGTACTGCCTCAATCAATGGGAAGAAATATGGACTAGTCATTGTTGATGATTACAGTAGATGGACTTGGGTAAAGTTTCTAAGAGTGAAAGATGATGCATATGATGTGTTCAGCATCTTCTGCACTCAAGTGCAAAATGAGAAAGGTCTCAAAATCTTAAAGGTAAGAAGTGATCATGGTGGTGAATTTGAAAACGAACCATTTGCAACTTTTTGTGAAGATCATGGCATTGTCCATGAGTTCTCTGCTCCTAGAACACCACAACAAAATGGTGTTGTAGAGAGAAAGAACAGGTCTTTACAAGAAATGGCAAGAACCATGATGCATGAGATAAAACTTGCTAAGCACTTCTGGGCAGAAGCTGTAAACACAGCTTGTTATATTCAAAATAGGATCTATATTAGACCTCTATTGAATCTAACAACATATGAACTTTTCAAAGGAAGAAAGCCCAACATCTCTTATTTTCATCAGTTTGGATGTACCTGTTACATTCTAAACAACAAGGCCTACAAAAGAAAATTTGATGCCAAAGCTTGTAAGGGAATCTTTATAGGTTACTCTGAACGCTCAAAGGCATACAGAGTGTATAATTCTGAAACTAACACAGTGGAAGAATCTATACATGTTAGATTTGATGATAAAGAGCCTGACAGTAAAATGTCAGAGCAAGATAATAGTTATGCAGATGTTCCATACCAATACATCGATTCAGAACCTGAAAAAGCATCAGAAGCTGTTGAAGCTTCAGAAGCTGTATTGAAAGAAGATGCTGAAGAAGCATCTCAATTAGAAGCATCACAAGAGCATGATGACACTTCAGAAGAAGACACTCAACCAAGTGCTGATGTTGATGAAGCTCCAAGAAGGAAGTTCAAATATAGATCATCACATCCAGAAGATTTAATTCTTGGAAACAAAGAAAGTCCAAGAAAGACAAGATCAGACTATCAACAACTTGATTCACTTCTGGGACTAATCTCAATGATAGAACCAAAGAATGTTGATGAAGCACTTACTGACGATGGATGGATTGTAGCTATGCAAGATGAGCTCAATCAGTTTCAAAGAAATGATGTATGGGACTTAGTGCCAAGACCAGCACATAAGAACATCATTGGAACCAAGTGGGTATTTAGAAACAAAATGAATGAACAAGGTGAAGTGGTAAGAAATAAAGCTAGACTGGTAGCACAAGGCTACAGTCAGCAAGAAGGTATAGACTTCACTGAAACATTTGCTCCAGTAGCAAGACTGGAAGCAATCAGGTTACTTCTCTCATATGCTGTTAACAATGGAATCACATTGTACCAAATGGATGTTAAGAGCGCCTTTCTTAATGGTGTTATTTCTGAAGAAGTATATGTCAAACAACCCCCAGGTTTTGAGGATTTGAAAAATCCTGATTATGTTTATAAACTTAAGAAATCACTCTATGGTCTCAAACAAGCTCCAAGAGCTTGGTATGAAAGACTGAGTAATTTCCTTTTAGAAAATGGTTTTCAAAAAGGTCAAATTGACAATACATTATTCAGAAAGACATCTAAAAAAGATATCTTAATCATTCAAATATATGTCGATGATATTATTTTTGGTTCTACTAATGCTTCCTTGTGCAAGAGTTTTTCAAAGCTGATGCAGGATGAATTCGAGATGAGTATGATGGGTGAATTGAAGTTCTTCCTTGGAATCCAAATTAAGCAAGGAAGAGATTGGAAGCAAAGTAGATCAAAAGCTGTATCGAGGTATGATTGGTTCTTTACTCTACCTTACAGCATCTAGACCTGATATTTTATATAGTGTATGCTTGTGTGCAAGATTCCAGTCAGATCCTAGAGAACCTCACTTAACTGCTGTTAAGAGGATCTTTAGATATCTGAAAGGAACTACTAATCTAGGACTTCTTTATAAAAAATCCCTAGATAGTAAGCTAGTTGGATTCTGTGATGCTGACTATGTTGGTGACAAGATTGAGAGAAAATCCACAAGTGGAAATTGCCAATTTATTGGTGAGAATCTCATATCTTGGGCCAGCAAGAGACAAACAAATATTGCTTTGTCTACAGCAGAAGCAGAATACATCTCAGCTGCTAAATGCTGCACACAGCTTCTCTGGATGAAATATCAGTTGGAAGATTATAACATAGCTGAAAGCAGTATTCCACTATATTGTGACAATACTGCTGCTATTCATTTGTCTAAGAACCCTATTCTACACTCAAGAGCTAAACATATCGAAATAAAACATCACTTTATAAGGGATCATGTTCATAAAGGTACAATAGATATTCAATTCATTGATACTGAACATCAATGGGCTGACATATTTACTAAACCTTTAGCTATTGAAAGATTTGATTTTATCAAAAAGAATTTGAACATGCACTATATCTCTGAAGAAAATTAGCTCTGAGAAGTAGAACAAAATTAGCATCTGAAGCTCTATCAGAACCTCTTATAATTTAGAGTATCCCTTGGGAAGCTCTGAATAATTTAGGCACTGAAGAGTAACAGGTTCTGATGAGGTGTCAGATACAAATGAGTGAGGCTCTGAACCTTTTGGAAATGAAACGTTCACTACCTACACAACCCTAGACTTTACAGAAAAATCCCAATCTTCATCTTCTCAATTTTCTGAAACGATGGCTGCTCATTCATCCAACGAAATCATTCAAGAACCCTATAACCCTACCTTACCACCCATTATTGATCTCAATTCTGAGGATAATCTAGTCTACGAACATCATCAAACTAACGCTGGACCAGATGCTTATGATTTCTTCACTGAGAAGTTCGTGGATTTTGAAAGTTTGAAAGCGAATGGGATTGACATTCAATACTTGTTCTACAACCAACAATGGCAGAATTATTTTGAAATGTTAAATGGCTTTGTGTATTTCGACATAGTGAAGTATTTCTGGCAAAAGGCTAAAGTGTATGATAGAGCAAGTTATGATAAAGAATACAAGGATATGGTTGAAAAAAACAAGGAATTACGAGGGAAAACAAGAAAGGAACTTGGTCTTAAACCTTACAGAGGAAGAGAAATTAGGTCGAATATTTTGGGAATCAATGTTGTGATAACTCAGGCACACATTGCTAAGATTCTGGGTTTAGACAACAAAGGAGAAGATATAGAAGTATATGATAAGAAAAGCAAGTATTTGGATTCAATTCATCAGGACCTCTTTAAATCTGGATGCACACAAAGGGATTTTGGAAAAATAATGCACATGAAGCACACATTTGAATTTGCTTTCAGAATGTGTTTGTCTACCATCTTCACCAGAAAAGGTGGATTGGATACCATCTCCATTCCACACAAACATCTCATCTGGTTCTTATACAAGAGGGTGAAAGTTAATTTGGCTAAGATTCTTTTTGATCACATGTGCTTTACCATCAATGAGGGTAGAACTAAAATACCATCAGTCATTCATCACCCAAGGTTAATTTCAGAACTGATAAGGCAAACCAAACTCACAGATATTGTGAGTGCCAAAGAAAAACTTAGAGTTTTCCAAACTGCTAAGTATGATGCATCAGTTCTGGTCAACATGAAGAGAAAAACCAAGGAAGAAATCATTCAAGTGAAAACACCTCTACAGCAAGTGTACGAAAAGTACTTCTGGTGTGATGGGTTTCCCACCATATCAGAACATGATAATGATGAGGTCATTGAGAACTTCCTTGAGGCAGTAAGAAGAGATACTGGGGTTAGTGTGCCCAGGAAAATGGTCGTAAGTGTTCCTAATTGGGATATCTTCAAGGGACCAAGAGATATTACAAGGAATAGAAGAAAGCCAAGAACTACTGAGCAAGAAATGATTGATGAAGGCTCTGATGATCAAGGACATGCTAGTACTGATGAGATTGAGGAAGGTGCTGGAAATATGATGACTGAAGCTGTTAAGAAGGAAAAGCGGACAAAGAAAAGGCATGATAGGCCTTCAGCTTCTGAGGAAGATCAGAACCCTGCTAAACCTGCAAAGAGATTAAAGACCAGAGCTTCTAAACCAAAAGGTAAGACCTCTGAATCTAATACTTCTAGCATTCCTGTAGCTCAGGATATTGGTTCTGAACCCCAACCCTCCATTGCTAATCCTTCTACTTCTCAACCTCCATCATCTACCAATCAACCTCAACCCATAGACTTCACCGTACCTATTAGTGTAGTCTTACCTGATCATAAAGCTATATCATCATCATCATCTGATACTAGCACTGACTTTGAGGAATTCATTGCTAAGATAATCAGAGAAGGACCAAAGAAAACAAATCCTAAAAAGATTACCAAGAGACCCTTCAAAAAGCCAATCCAACTCTCCTCTGATGAAGAAACTCCCATCATCATAGACACTACCATCCTTAATCAACCAACCACTACTGAATCCGTTCTTGATCATCTCCAACAACATCTATCTGGAGATGCCTTTACACATTCCAATCCCAACTCTCCTCGTTTTCCTATTATCAAACCCTCTACTGTTCAAACTACCCAAGAACCACCTATTGTTCAATCCATTCAAACTCCTCCCCCCTCACTTGATCACATCTCACAAGTAAATCCACCTACATTTACACCTGTTCAGGATGAGTCAATTGCTCATTCTGAAGCCCAACAAGAATCACCTCATCAATCACCCAATAAAATCATGACTGAACAACAACATCAATCACCACAACCTGTCTCTGACCCACTCAACAAACCTCTAGTTTTAGAAGAGGTTCTTGAGCTTTACCAACACCTAACTAAAGCTGAACATCAAATATTCAAGGATTCCATCAATCTTGATGATGATATCATACCTCCAAATCTCAGTAAAATCAAAATCATTGAACTCAAAAGAAAGAAACCTGAACCAACCATTCCCTTTGACCCATCCTTACCCTTTTTCAATTCTGACTCTGAACCAAACCTTGAGTTGCTAAATAATGCTATAGGTATTAGACTTAAGAGGTTCAAACAAAGAGAGGAAGAAGCTCTTATCTTCCCTTCTGATATAGATGCTGATGTCAGGGAATTAGAGTACTTATTTGGTAAATCTTTAAGGATTCTCAGTACTCATCTGAAGGATAAGATTAAGGGTAGAGGAGCAAACACTGTACGGGAACTATTTGAGATTGTTGAGAAGCTAAACGCTCCAAGGCTCACATCTTACAACCATGTTAAGGAGCAGGCTAGGATAGCTGCTGAAGAAGAAGAGAAGAGGCAAGCTGAATTTGAGCACAAAAGGCTAGCTGAACAAGAAGCATTGAAATTATTGGTAGATAGGGCTGTGCATATTGCTACATTTGAAACCAATAAAATCAATGAGAATCAAGCTGCTGAACAAGATGTTGCCATGCTTGATCAGAATCTGATAAGAGAAGATACGGATATCAATGAAGATTCTGACAAGGGTAAGAAGCCCATTTTTGTTTCAACTCCTTCTCACTCTCCTATGAAGATTGACATAGCCTCAACCTCATCTGCAATACCTCCTGCGGTTCAAGATGCTTTGGATAATCTCAGAACTGACATGGCTAATGAAATTGATGAGCTAAGAGTGGATATGCGCACTGATATGAATGCTGCTGTGGAAACAGTTCATAAAAGGATGGATGACATGATGTTAACCCTTCTGAAAGCCATAGCAGATGTTAAGAAACCTTAGTCATTGTTTGAGCACTTGTTTTGTTGTTAGTTCTTGTGTAATTTTTGGATAATTTTTTTTTTTAATTCATATCTATATTATCCATATTTGTGTGTTTATTATTTGCTTATATGTTTGTTTTATATTTGTTTTTCAAAATTTAACGTTTCTATATACCATGATATTGTCTGGTACTCTTGAGAATTCTGACTCTAGTGAAAGATGCTGAAGAGCATCTTAGTTTTTAAACTAATAAGCCTAGGATTTTCAAAACCTAAGAGTCCCTCTCATCAGTACTCCTGTTTACTCATGAAATAGCTTCTTAGTATTAAAGCCTGTTTAACAACGGGGCACCAATACCGAATGAGGCGTGTCTGGTAACTGGTTTTCTGACAATAGGAATGAGGTATATATACATAAGAATCTTGCTTAAAACAAAGGGAATTAATAGCATAAACTCCTTTATTAATATTATTGAAGAATTTCTATTACATAGAATGATAAGACTCTACTTAGAGCTAGGCTTAACTTCAGAAGACTTTGCATCTAGCTTCTTATGTTTCTCCTTAATGTAAGCAAGCAAGTTGGCAGTGGCCTTTTGCACTAGTTCTTCAGTGTTCTTCTGAACAGCAGCCTCGTACTCTTCGTATGGAGTATCATCATTGTATGTCCATAAAAATTCTTCCAGATCAGAGCCCAATTCTTCCTCCTCTGACCCTGTTTTCTTCGCAGCGCCAGGGCTCTGCTCCCTTCTTGCTCTCTTCTTTTGAGCCTGAAGCATCCTTGGTAACCTGCTTTTCCATTATATGTTTGTTTTTGGAAATGACTTGATTACTCTGAATGAGTAAAATGAAAGGAATCATCCTTTATTTATAGTACCTTCAAGATATCTTGCCAGTAGGATAATCAATGCCATTCATTGAATGCGTTTGGTTGTCACTTCCTTTTGACTTGACCATCTTGTTTGGCGCTTTGACTGCTTGGTTTTCTGTGTCTTTTTGACTGATGCCAAAAGGGGGAGTAAGAGTAGCGTTAAAATTAATGTTGATTCATTCATATACTGCTCAATCTGAAACTGTAATGTTAAATGCATTATGAATCAATATTTATCTCTTATGATTCTTTCTCATTCTGAACGATTATTGAAAGGGGAGAAAATTTAAGAACCTAAAATAAAATTCATAGACAATGTCAGAAGAGCTTGCAAACCGCTTCTGAGCATTATCAAACTCTAAGAAGCAAAGCTTACAAAACTATGCTTCTGAGAGTTAAATATGAAAATTTATTTTAAGTTAATAAATCGACTCTTAAACTGTTTTAATTAATTATGGATAAAACTTAGGGGGAGCTTACAAACCTACCCTTATGGATTATCAGACTCAGGGGGAGATTGCAAACCTTTGAAACCTGAAGTCATCATAATTAAATTAAATCAACAACAATTGAATTTTAATGCTTTGGTTTGTCATCATCAAAAAGGGGGAGATTGTTGGAACAAAGTGGGTCTGACATGAACCTCTAATGTTTTAAGTGGTTTTGATGATAACAAAGTATTAAAATTACAATTGGTATTACTAATGATTATTCTAGTGTGCAGAATTACAAGTTAAAATTCATTCAGAAGCACTATGAATAGTAGCAGAGAAGCCAGTCAAAACAAGCTCTGAAAGAGTATCGCTGTTCATCAGAAGCTTAATCTTTGCGTGCTGAAGATAGCACTTCTGAAGACCAAAAGCTAGACTCTGATAAAGTTCAGAAGCTGAAGATCTTAAGAAGCTATGACAAGAGCATCAGAAGCAAAAAGAATTTACATCACTCAAGAACTGACAGAATCAGAATCAATGATTGAAGAACTATCTACTTCAAGGCTCTGTCACATCCACAGGAAGGAATATTCGTTGGTACAACGTTAACCTTATCCATAAGTGGAGCGCATTTGAGGATTGTACTATCGTACTATTATTACTCAAAATGGATGAGTGATAAATTGAATAGCTAGGTAGTGGAATTGGAATTCCTTACCAAAGAAGGCAATATACAGCTATCAATTGTACGAGTAAATTCCAGCTGGCACAAAGCTCTCTGCAACGGTCATCATCTTCCTCCAAGTATAAATAGAAGACTCAAATGGAAGAAATGACTACTGTTCCATTATCAAGTTCAAAGACTAAGAAGCATTCTGACATCATAATTTAAATCTGTCATTCTAAGTCTTAGAACAATTTGAGTTGTATTTTGTAAACACCTCTGATAGTATATCAAGTGTTCCTTAACATTCATTCTTATTCTTAAGTTTGTTTGAGAAGTCTCTTGTTAAGTTTAACTTGAGCATTTGAGAAGTCTCTTGTTTAGTGAAACTTGAGCACCTGAGAAGTCTCTTGCAAGTGTGCTTGAGCAATTTGTAATCTTTAGTAGATTATAGTGAAAATCTCTTGTTAGTAACAAGGGGACTGGAGTACTCTCGATTTGTGAGGGGAACCAGGATAAATTCTGTGTCTTTCTTTCTCTCTCTCAGCACCCTCTTTTTATTTTGTGTTTTTATCCGCTGCAAACTTGGTTTTATTTCGAAAAAGTTTTAATTCTAAAAACACAATTCAACCCCCCCCCCCCCCCTTCTTGTGTTTTTCCACCTTCAGATTTCTCCAACTAAAGGCGAAATCAAGAAAAAGAAATCCAAAGGTTCCTCGTCAAAGAAGAAGAAGAACCTTAATGCTCATGCTCATGCAACTGGGAATGACAAAATTCAGGAACAAGAGACTTCAAAACCTGAATGACAACCTTCTGAGAATCAAGAATCACCAAAGAAACCAGAAGGGTCACATGTCAAGCCATCTGATGAAACATCAACTGATGAACATCATAACAAGACAGCTGAGCAAATTTCTCCACCAACCAACGAAGCTCCTCCATTAGAAACATCCACCAATATCTCCTTAAGACCTCAGGAAGATGATCCCAACTTGGATCAAACTACACCTTCAGTAGAAGTTCCAGCACAAGATGTTGAACCCAATGTCCCAACATCTGGTTCTACACCAATTCCTGAACAAGAAGTTCAAGATCAACAAGAAGATCAAGAAGATGTAGGTGAGGACACTTTGACCAAGATTCTTCAGGGCATGAAGAAAGGAAGTCAACCTCAACAAAGCTTTGAAGAGGAAGACTCTGATGAAAGTGAAGGTATACGAATTAGCATCCCAGTCAAAGGTATAGCTAAGACGTATAAATCTAAGCAAGTGGAGAATCAGGCTACTGCAAAGAAAGGGAAGAGAAAGACAAAGAAGAAAGCTGTTGGTGAGAGAAGTTCAAAGAAGAAGAAACAGGTTGTGGTTGTAAGTGACTCTGACACTGATGGTGAACCAGATGTCCTAGACATCACGACCTCTGGGAGAAAGAGAATTGGAGGAAGAAGAGTTCCAGCAAACATCCCACCAGCACCAATGGACAGAGTTTCTTTCCATTCTGAAGAAAATGCTCAAAGGTGGAGGTTTGTCTACCAAAGAAGAGTAGCACAAGAATGAGAGCTCAACCAATAAGCCCTTGAAAGCAAGGAGATCATGGAGCTATTAGAGAAGGCTGAGTTAATGAAGACTGTCAAAGACTTGGGTGATTGCTATGAGATGCTTGTGAAGGAGTTCATAGTGAACATCACCAGCGCTTGCAGTGAAGGCAGTGAAGAGTTTAGAAAAGTCAGAGTAAGAGGAAAAGATGTAAAGTTCTCTCCAACCACCATCAATGAGTATCTTGGAAGAAACCCAATCATTGAAGGTGATGAAGCTGAGTTAGTCAGGGAAGTGACTAACGAGATTACTAGAGGGCAAGTAAAAGAATGGCCTAAGAAAGGATTGTTGTCTACATGATTTCTTAGTGTCAAGTATGCTATTCTCAACAAAATTGGAGCTGCAAACTAGGCACCAACCAACCATGGTTCTAGGATCACTCCAATGCTGGCAAAGATGATCTTCCTCATAGGAACAAAGAAGAAGCTTAACTTTGGTGATCACGTCTTCAACCAAACCATGAAGCATGCTGAGACATATGCAGTGAAGCTGCTAATTGCCTTTCCCTGCCTAATAACTGGAATGATTTTAAGGCAGTATCCAAACATCCTGTACCCTGATGAAGTTCCAACCAAGAAGCCTCAAGTTCTGGGTTTTGATTACAAACTCTTTGTTGATACACATGTCCCAGACATTGTGTTCCCAAAGATGAAGGAGATTGCTGAAGCATCAGGCTCCATGCCTAGAGCAAACAAGAATGATGTCCTGGCTGAACTAAGGCAAATCTGAAAGACCTTGGAAGAAACCATCAAGACCAGCACAACAAGAAAACAACATGTGGACAATCTGATCAACTCCATACAATATGTTGATGATGAAGGAGAAGAGAATGAAGAAGGTGGAGATGGTGAAGAAGCATGAAGAACAGACCCTGGGTATAGGAAAATAAGTACTTTGTGTATTTTTCCTCTTTCTGTTCATTATTCCTTCTGTAAGTTTTGTGGCCTACCAAATGTCCTAGACAGTGGAGGCTTTGACATCCGGCACTTATGTTATTGCACTTTTGTAAGCTGTTTCATTTTTTAATCAATGAAGTATTTTCCTTTTACACCTTTGACAAATTATGGTAAAAAGGGGGAGAAATAATTGATGATAGAAACAGCTCTTTGGCAAGTAGAATCATTCTCTTGCTTTACGGATGAAAATGGCAAGCTTTAGAAAAAATTAAAAACTAAAAGCTATGCTTAAATAAGTGTGTCCAGAGCATAATGCTAAAATTGAACCTCTAAAAAGTCTAGTGAGTCTTGATCACTCTGATTATGTACTTTCCGCTGCAACTCAAGACTTTGGTTCACTAAGTCACTAGGTAGCTCATCCCTGGACTTAGAAAATTCATTGTAATGGATCATATGAAGACAAGACTAAGACTATCTCTTACTAGAATAGGTTCATCACACAGTCAAGATTGAAGAAGTCTTGAAAATTGAGGACACACAAGATTCTGAAGATCAAAGACCTTGAAGACCTGATGATCTCAGAACAGAAGATTGCATCAACATAAATCAATTTGCAGATTGAAGAATCTGAATATTGAAGACTGAAGAGTACACATTCAACAAAGTGGTTTGTGGTTGTTTTAGCCATAATTTGCCAAAGGGGGAGATTGTAGTTCTTCTGAGATTGGCTGCATCATAAGGCTAAAACAACTTGGTCAGAGTGACTTAACTGAAGCACCAATGCTAAAGTAATTAAGTCTAAACCACTTGTGCATATTGAAGATGTGCAGATGCAACATGTTGAACAAGATGTCCTAGACATCTTGTCACTGAGTTCAGAGCAAGTTAAGTCAACATGTCGAACAAGATGTCCTAAGACATATGGGTAGGACATCTTGACCCAGTTCATCTTAAAAGATAATGCTTATCCATTAAGCACGCGTGTTTGTTCAAATTTGAATAGGGCGCGAATCTTTAAGTAACAAGCTGAGATTAGGATTAATGATAAAGTTTGTTATTAATTCTAAGTGTTAGATACGATTGGATTCATATTTAATTTGTGGATAAAGATTAATTTCTTTATCTTATGGAGTTTGTTTTAAAACAAGTTTGTTTTAAAACTAATTCTTATTGTAGTGCATCTGAAAGACTGAAGATGATCTGAAGATTTGCACGCCTATATAAAGAACTCAACATAGAGCTTAAAACTCAACCCACAAGAACTGAAGATTGTGAGTTCAAAGCTTTGTACCTACTGTGCAAAGCCTTAGTGGCTCTTAGTATTGTTCTTGATACTTTGTAGCTTTTGTCGTTGAATGTTGTCATTCAACTAAGTCTTTTAAACTGTAAAGTTTAAAGTTGTCGTCACTTGGGATTAGTGATTAGAGGGAGTTGGGTAGGTTCTCATATTCAGGGGGAGTTAGCCCTTGAGTAGAAGATTACCAGGATTAAGAAAAGGCATACATGCCAAAAGGTGTTTTGTGTGGTTGTAAGACTAAGTATTGATTCGGATTAGTAGTGTTCACTTCATGGATTGGTATCCTCCAGAGTAGGGTTGTTTAGCGCCAAACTGGGTTAACAAATTACTGGTGTTCTTTATTGCTTTTATTTACTTCAGTACTGCAATAAACTTGTGATTCTCATAACCAGTTGTTGAACCAGTTGTCTAGGACATCTGGACTATAGACACATTGTCCTAGACATTGTGTACGACATCGGTCCTGCCAAAGAACAGAATTTCAGATATATATATATATATATATATATATATATATGTATGTATATATATTTGTGAGAGTTTCTATAAAAAAATATAATATTTGTGAGAGTTTCTAAAAAAAAAAAAGAAATTTGAGAGTTTAAAAAAAATATAATTTTTGAAAAAGTTTCTACAAAAAGAAAACAAAAAAATAATATTATATTTGACAGAGTTTTTTTAAAAAAATATTATAAAGATTCAATTATTGCTGCCAATGAGATTCGAACTACGTACTTTCGTTGGTAACTAGTATGTTAGCCCGTGCCGCGCACGGGATTATTTTCTTTTTTTAATATTATTTATATGTTTATTTTGATATATTATTTGATTATTTTGGTTAAAAATTCTAAGGTAAAATTGAGATAGGTTTTGCATGATTTAGATTTAATGATGTTACAGAATAAAGTGAGATTAAGAGTATTACTTTGCTTCCCATTTTACATTATTATGAGATAGATTCTTTATCTCATCTTCATCCCCGAAACTATATAGTGATCCTATAAATATAAAGTAATTATAAACTTCATTCTTAAAGGAAAATATGTTTTGATGGTCTTAAGATTTTGTGGGACCGTATCCAAAAATTAAAATATACCATGATTTTTTTTTTTCATCTCGTGCCGACTCTTTATAGAAAATTTACATTAGGTTCATCTATAGGTCCATTGTCAAACCCGGGATATTTTTTATTTTTTTCAATAATATTTATTTCCATATGTTATTTTTCTTTTGAAGGTTGTCTATGTCTTTTTTTCATTTTATATTATTTAGAAGGTTATCTATGTTTTTTCAATTGTCTATGAGATTGATTTCTTTTAATTTATTTGAGTATGAAAATACGATATATCTTTAACACGGGACTCTGTAGGACTTCATCAACAAAATATATTCGTAAATTTTATACTAATTTTTAAATGATTAGTAACATACTTTGACCTTGTTTCTATTCTCACAATTTTTCTTTTCACCGTACCACAAAGAAGTAATCTTCACCCGTGAGCGTCAAATGGGAAAACCTATGTGTGAATCTCTCCACTCACATTAATAAATTAAAGTTCTTAAAAAAGTTTGAATGAAGGTTATGGAAAATTTAAAAAATTCGAACGAAGGTTATGAAAAGTTTAAAATAGCATACATTACAAAAAATCAAAATTATATTAATTTATTTTAGATTTTCCATAGATTTCATCAGCCATATCTAATCTAATAAAAGTGAGATGGACACATAATATGGAAAAAACCCCCTTAGTTGAAATTCAAATTTTAATTAGTCAATGTGTATTTTTAATAGTGGGGTGGGAATATTAACAGTGTCCTATTATATTATACCACTGAGATATTCTCTCTCTCTCTCTCTCTGTATCTCCCGTCTTCGTCGCAATACTCTGTAGGAGCTCCATCAAAAATAAAATAGTTGTCAATTCTAGTATTTTTTTAATGAATATCAATAAAATTCTCGTGTTAAGTTATCACTATCTTCTACATACACTTTTCATCATGGAGGATCACTTTTTATCCTGCTAAATTAAATTTTTAATAAATGATCCCCGTGATAAAATATTAAATATGAAAATATGGATAACTCTCGCAGTTGGAATTCAAAATTTAATTAGTCAATGTGTATTTTTAATAGCCAGGTGGAAAGTGTTCTCCGTTTTCTATTCTACACCACTAAGAGATTTCTCTCTCTCTCTCTCTCTCTCTCTCTATATATATATATATATATATATATATATATATCTCTTCTGTCTCCATTATATGATTCTATAGAGGCTTCATCAACAAAAAATAGTTGTTAATTCTATATTTTTTTAATGAATATCAATTAAATTTTCGTGCTTAGTTCTCACTATGATCTACATACACTTTTCATCATGAGGATCACGTTTCTTCGTGCTAGATAAAATTTTGAATAAGTTTTCCCTATGGTAAAATATGAATATGAAAATAATGATACTTCTTGCAGTTGGAATTCAAATTTTAATTGGTCAATGTGTATTTTTAATAGTGGTGTGAAAATAAGGATGGCAACAATATCCATACCCGCGGATATCTGCGGATAAAATCCACCATGGATACGGAGCAGATAACTTAATGGATATCCACGGATAAAACAAATGGATATTTCTATAACACCCCAACTAAAATATCTAGAATATTTAGTCAAGACGTAAATAAATGGATCTGAGTACATTAAATTTACGAGATAAACAAATGATTTACAAAATAATCCTTTACATCAGTAGATGAACTTAAACAATACAGCGGAAATAGAATAGAAATCAAAGATATACAGATAAACTAAAACAAGGGAAGACTAAAATCGTCTAATGCGATGACCCAAGCTCAGCTCCAATCATCAGCTCCCTCCTGGTCCTTGCTCCAGTTAACCTGTCTACCTAAAAAATTTGGTTTGGAGTGGGGTGAGACTACTAAGCCTCAGTGAGTCCTACTACCCTCCTAGAGGTGACTACACCGGGGGATCCTAAACAGTCATATCATGCTAACATATACATAATCATAACGTGAAGCTGAAAGTAAAGGTGTAACACAGAAAAAATAACTCTTATTCATTTTAACCGCAAGGATTCTCCGAGGTGAGCATATCTCAGAGGCCCGCCTTGTCCGTCGATCGATCCGATCACGGCATACAGCTCACAATACATAACTTGATGGATACTCCTATTGGGAAATCCATATGCGACAATTCAAATTCGCTCCTAAGTGATTGTAACTAATATTGTTCATACTACCATAAATATCCCAAAACCCGGGGAGCATACAACTTAATTTAATTCTAGGTTATACCCTAAGGTCATCTGTGATTAACATCCTGTTCGACATTATATTAATTATATTACTGCAAACTATCTGACTCTGATGAGAATACAAAAACGAGTGTGTGAAGTTTGTTAGAAAAATGGAAAATGTAGGCAAGTTCTGTACAAGCTCGCTATGGCGAGTCACCAGCTCGCCATGGCGAGATTATAGGTCCTGACCTAAATCAACCTGCTGTGGCGAGCAGAAGCTCGCCATGGCGAGTATCATCAGCCCAGAATCCACCTCGCCATGAATTCTCGCCAGCTACCCGCTACGGCGAGTTCATGCAGAAAATACTATGTTTTGCAAAAATCAAAATTTTCAAAAGAAACACCTACAATCCTCATTTAAGCCAGTGCAGTAATGTAAAACACATAATATAAAACAGAATGGAGGGAAATTTGGGAGTTACTTTCCCTCACACAACTTTTCCTAATTTTTCCTAAGTTAACATGCAAATTCATAATTTGGGGAAGCTAACTAAAACTATCCTAAACAACCCACCTGTAAAGAAGCTTTAACTCTGCATCAAAGCTCAGCTACAGCCACAAAGCCCTCTACATCAGAATTCACTAGGAACCCCAATTGTGTTCTTGAACAAAGTAATGGAAAGAATGGTTTGATAAGTATTTGAACTATTTCTAAAGGTTAAAGGAAATGAATCAACTATCATCATTACTGTAATGGTAACTGAAGGATAAGGATTATCTCACCAAGGTTGGAATCGACTGAACATAGAAAATCAGCATCGTACGGTGGCTGCATCTGGTGAGCTCGCCCCGGCGAGCCTCTACTCGCTGAGCGAGTAAGACAGAGCGCAACACCAAGGTTCTGTCGTCCTGTACCAAAAATCCATTTCCCACAGTTTCCAACTCCTTCCAGTCGTTTCTTAACTCGAAATTTAGGTGGCACATGCAGAAACAAAGGTCGATTGAAGGGTATAGGGGTTTATGAGTTTTGGTGTTCATGAAAGGAATGAAACATGCAAAGAAAATGAAATAGAGAGAGATCTTTATCACCTGAATCGCTTGCCTCAGGGTTGCTCTATTAATTTGAAGAACACCTTCTGTTCCTAATCTCCCATTGCATGTTGGTTTGATGAAAGTTTATGGGTTATGAGGAATGATGATGATTTACGGTGATGAAGAGAAAGAGAGGAAGCTGAGCTTATTGTTACTGATGTTTCTTTGCGTGAGGGAGAGGAAGAAGGGTAGACATCACTTGTCTTGCAGGTGGTTACTTGGTTGAGAGATGAGTGGTGAAATTCCTGGCACGCTATACACGATGATCTACCCGATGCTCTAGCACTATATCCGGCCCGCAATGAAATGAAACAAGTAAAGAAAAACAAATAAAAGAGACAAGTTATTTGTTAACCCAGTTCGGCGCAAACAGTAACCTACGTCTGGGGGATACCAATCCAGGAAGGAATATCACTATAATAGTCCTAGTTCTAAGTCTACAGCAAACGCCCCGTTTACAACTTATAACCTAGGCCCTATCAATGACTCTTCTATCTAGGAACTCCTAGATATGAGATCTCATCTCACTCCCTTACAACCTTACACACACAACAAGGATTTCAATACACAAATACAAAACAATTTTGGAGACACACTCCTAAAACTACACACTCGTACCTAAAGGCTTAGAGTGTTAAACACACCAAAAGTCCTAACTCCGTACTTCAAAGCTTAGGAGAAGGATCACACAATTACAACTCAAGAACACGTCCTAAGCTTGCATCAAGGTGACACAAGAAAGGCTCACAATTATCAAACACACGCAAAACCTAGAATCCTAGACACAAGCACTAAAAACCCAATCATTAACTTCATATTAAATAAAAGAGATTCTCAAAAAATATATTCTTCAAAGAGATACTCTTCAGTAATATTCTTGAACAGGATCTGAAGCATTAAAAACCTTCCTTATATAAAACCTTATAAAACGCGCCATGCAAGATACATGAGAGAGAAACCAACATTCCATAAATAGAACTTGTCATGAGCGCTCCTCCTGAGACATTTACAATGCTCTACGCAATGCCAGAGCATCGGATCGCACATCTTGCACCAAGTTTATTTGTCCAAAAATGCAGCCAATATCAAAAACTCAACAAACTCCCCCTTTGGCAATTTTTTGGCTAAAACAAATTATGACCATACAGATTTTGCTTAAAGAGATACTTCAACTACATTTCTTTTTCTCAACATAAACACACAAGCATAAAGATCAGTAGAGGCTATCCTTCAAAACAGTTACCATACTACTCCTTCATGAATAACAATAGAGAAGAATAAATTGTATCTTTTTAAGAATATCAGAGAGGCATGCAACAGCGGAACAAAATAACTACTTCGCCTTAAATGGTCAAGAAAATAAACTTGATAGGATGTGGGATAGAATGCTTCAGCATTTTCACAAATCTACTCCCCCTGCACACATGCATGGGATGTTGGAGCATTGTATCCAACATCTCCCCCTGCATAATACAAAAACAGCTCCCCCTCAACACCTGCATATCAGATCACAGCCACACTAGCTACATACTTCAATCAGGCTACACTACAATACACTCACTACTAGAAAACATGTGTTTAGCAACCGATTTAGCGACCAAAATATTTCGGTTGCTTTAGCAACCGATTTAGAGACCGATATTTTGACTGTTAAGGTAAAAAAATATTCGGTTACTAAATCGGTCGCTACGTAATTATAGCGACCAAATTAGAGACCGATAATTAGCAACCCATATTTCGGTCGCTTTAGAGACCGATTTAGAGACTGTTATTTCAAGCTTCAAATCCAAAAATATTTCAGTCACTAAATCGGTTGCTATAGAGACCGAATGAGAGACCAATAAATAGTGATAAAGAATCTGTCGCAAACTTTTTTTTTACAAATCACTAGAAATATTAATCAAATATTATTACTATCTTTTTAAAATACTTTTATTTCTACGCTTTAGTCTCTTTTCTTAAATCAAGGACCATTAAAAATTGTAACAAACAAACACCGAAAGAAAGTAGAAACCTATTCCTGAGTTTTTTTTTTTTACAAACTATTCCAAAGTTCTTATTTAGTTAAATTAATCATATCCAAAATCTTTTTCCAAACACGTTGTTTGTCATGTGCAAAATTGATTCACTTTGTTCAAAATAAAAATACAATTGATCAAATTTTCAGATCATCACGATCAACACTGAATCCCTAACTCACTCTGTTCATCACGATTCGATACTGAATCCCTAACTACTCCCTCATAATGGTTCTCATTCGCAGTGCGATAACAAAGTTTTTTTTTTCTTTCTTGAGACAAACCAAAATAATAAAGGGCGATAACAAAAAAGAATGGGCAAAAGTGCGCTTCTCTCTTCTCAAGCTCGACCACTGTAACACCCCAAAATTTAGAAACAGTTATTTATTTAGAATATAGTTTATTTAAGTGTTTATGTGCTAAGTAAATTATTTGATAAGTTAGAATTTATTTAATTTAGTGAGAACGAGAGAATTATTTGAAAAATAGAATTAATTAAGATATATTTTAGAATCATATTTTAGAGATATAATTTTGAGATATATTTTAGGAGTATATTATGAAAATAAAAGATGTAGATTTTTATGAATAATAAGATGAGAGTTTTTAGGGAATTAAAATAGAAACAAATCTATTATGAATCTTGCTTGTTTTTAAGAAAAGAAAAACATAATCTTCCTCTATAAATAGATCAAAATAACTTAGAATTAGGATTACCCAATTTACAAACAAAAATTCGTGTACCTTTATGATCAAGTAGTAGAATTTGAAAACAATACTAAAATACTCATAACTTTCTCATCCGAAGTCGGAATTCGATTCCGTTTGTTGTTGAACGACCGTAGGAGCAAGGGAACAGTAGATATCCCAATTTAGATGGAGCATGTTTCTAATTCGGTATAGTGTATGTATATACTTAATTATTTTCATATTTGTTGATCTTATGATTACTATGGGTTTGATCATATATTATGCATATGTAATTTTGGTGCCTGACTTGAAATTAGAAGTGATTTGAGGATAATGTAGAATATATAGCACTAGGGTGAATTGTTAATTTAATATGCAGCGTAATAAACGAATTCTCGTTAGATAAAGGTGCTGAATTTCTTTGTGTGTGAGTCAAGTTCTTTCAATGTATATATGTTGATGAAATTCCATTGCATATGTGGTGTTTGTTAGAATGTCTCTAAGAGAAGAATCATTATATGCTTTGTTTGTGAATGTAGTTGCAGGTTTATGTGTGCCTCTAGTTAGCTTATTAAAGTTACATTGTTGTGACATATTTCTATAATTACTCTCTGTGAAAATTCATTAAAGTGAATGATTTACTACTTAAAATTATCAACTTAAGTGATTAAGTGATTTTTATAGACTATTATAACAGCCCGGCGACCAGCCACACAGATGCTGAAGCCCCGCTGCTCGTTACCAGCTTAATCACTACCCCCCTTGTAGTGTTTTTGCCTCCCGTGGGATTCGAACCTAGTACCTTAGGGATAAGTACTAGTCCATGCAATCACCACTACCAATTGAGCTAGTAGCTCAATTGGTAGTGGTGATTGCATGAACTAGTACTTATCCCCAAGGTACTAGGTTCGAATCCCACGGGAGGCAAAAACACTACAAGGGGGGTAGTGATTAAGCTGGTAACGAGCAGCGGGGCTTCAGCATCTGTGTGGCTGGTCGCCGGGCTGTTACAACTATCTATTAAAAATTAACTATTGAATGTCTCAACTTTTGTTCAGGTAAGTGTAGTCATATTACCAGGAATATATATTGTGGATCATGTGGATTAGAGGCTTCTAGTATGATACATGATGTAAAGCCTTTGATGAATCGAAGCTTTAATTTATTTTCTATAGAAGATTTATTTTGTAATATTGACTTTGAAGAAAAAAACATTAGTTAAAGCCTTGTTTAATACTATGCTAAGTTAGTCTAGGTATAGATTTAATGTAATAGCCGATACTTAAAGCTTTAATTTATTTTCTATGGGAGATTTATTTTCCATATAATCTTTGATTAAGCATATCTTTATAAGAATATAATTTACTAATGTATTTTGTTATATTTATGTTTGTGTGTGTGTGTGGGTCTCTCTCTCTCTCTCTCTCTCTATATATATATATATATATATATATATGGGCTACAATTTTTTTAAAAAAATATCGATATTAGTGTCATACCCTAATTTTGCCCCATGATATTTTTCAATTTTGCATTTAGAAAAAAGTCAACAAAGTCAACACTTTGACTAAAGTCAACAAGGTCACTCCTTTTGAATTAAAAAATCAATGTTGACACAAAAGATACATGGATTTATTTTTCTTGCATGATTTTGCATGGCATGATCATAAGTGATGATTTTTTTTTTTACCATTTTGCCCTTCCATTAAATTTATTTCTTACTTATTAATTTTTTTTTTTTAACTAGTTACTTGCATTGCAAGAAACCCTTTTATACATCAAATTTACATCCTTTTTCTTTCATTTTAATTCATAACCATTTTGCATCATGCATATTTTTATTTTGCATATTTATTTTTATTTTATTATTTTAGTATTATTTTTATTTTTGTTACTTATCCCAAAAAATCAAAGAAATGTCAAAAATTTTCAATCATTAACACCTCATCCTAAGCCTAGAATCTTCTATTCTTACTACACATCATCACCATTTTGTTTGGGAACAAAGGATCAAAATAGTACAACAAAAAAATCAAAAGTTCAATCTCAAAATTGCCCTCACAATTGATCCTTAATCTCCATTCACTTACCCTAATTGTTCCTATATATAGCAGCATCAATTTCAGTGCCTAGGGCAGAGAGAATGAAGAAAAACGGCGCTGCAAGATAGAGAGAACAATACACCATTTTTCATCCATTTTCAAAATTGCAAAACTCAAAATCTCAACTCAAATTCAGAAGTTATCCATCCAAACACGTTCACTAAGGTCCCAGAAGCAAGAATCACCCATTTTTTGCTCAAGAAAGTGAAGGAATCAAGGTGAAGAAGAGCTACGGTGGCGAGAAGAAGGTTGAGCTCAAATCGTGCTTCTCAGAGACCTATTCAGGTAAAAACTAACACCATTCAACTCCCCTTCATGTCAGGATGCTTTCTGGGTTGTTTATTTGCTTCATTTCGTACTGAATCTTGAGTTTGATTTTTGATTTTGAAAACTTGTTCGCTTCGTTTTTGATTTTCTGAGATGATCTGTTGAAAGCTAATTGTATATTCGTGTTCTACGTGAAAAAACGAAGCGAACCATGTATGATTTGTGTGTTTTTGTGACGTTTTTGTAACTCCGGTGACCGGAGTTGTCACCGGAACAGTACTTGCACGCCGGAGAAGAAGACCTACGTGTCTTCTGTCTTTTTCTCCAAGTTTAAAACGCGTCCGTTAGATTAATCCAACGGCGCGTGTCATCCCTTAAAGCGCGTCCGTCAGATCTGAATCGTACGGCCCAGATTTCTCACGCTTACGGTGCGCTCTGCTTTGATGCTGCACTGAATCTTTTTGTTGACTGTTTGTTTTTTTTTGTTGCTGAAGACAGCGTGTGGGCTGGGCCTTAGGGCCCAGAGTTACTTTTCACACCCCCATATTTTGCTATGTCTGAATAATCTGCACCTCCCCTGATTATGTTTTTAAGTGATTTTTAGCTTATTTGCAAAAGCACTTATGTGACTTATTGGCTTATTTAAGCTTATTAAGTCACTGTTTATGCTTATATTGTATTAATTTCAATTATGAACTTTTCAAACTTGTTTAAGTGATTATTTTTTTGATTAAGTGATTTTAAACCTAAAAGTGAATAAGTGCTTATTTGAAGTTTCATTAAGCTCTTTAGCTTATTTGATCCAATTTTTTGCACAACATTAATCCATATACAGTAGGCACTGTATACAATTTTTTCCAACCATTTTCAACTTATTTTCATAAATGATTTTCTAATTAAGCTATTTTGTGCATAAGTGCTTATTTAGGGTTTCACTAAGCTCCTTAGCTTATTTGACCCTAATTTTTGCACAAGATTAATTCAAATACATTAGCTACTGTGTTGGGATCTTGTAAACCATTTTCAACTTATTTTCATAAGTGATTATCCAATTAAGCTGTTTTGCGCATAAGTGCTTATTTAGGGTTTCATTAAGCTCCTTAGCTTATTTAACCCTAATTTTCACACAACATTATTTTAATACAGTAGCTAATGTATATGAGTCTTGTCCAACCTTTTTGGCTTATTTTCATAAGTCCTTTTAACTTAAGTTGCTTTTAGCTTATTTAAATAAGTGCTTAAGTGGTACAAACACTTTTTAAGTGCTTTTGACCACTTTTTCTTGGCAAAAACAGAAATGTACCTTATCCAATTGTCAAGTGATTCATTCTTTTTTATTCTTGCTTGATTAGCTTTGCGTTATGTATTATTTCATTGTTCGCTACATTAATTTGCGCAATTTTTATTTAATTCTTGCTTCATACATGTTTGTACATTTTTATTTTTGTTATGCATATTTAATTACATCATGTCGATTCATGCATCTTTATTTATGAATTTGCATTCATGTTTATTTATTCATTGCATTTAATTATCATGTTTTATGTCATTTATATTGATGTAACTCTTCAATTTCTGTACTTCTCATCTTTCTTCTATTCTCGGACTGTTTGGTTTGAGTTTGAGACTTGCTTTCATAATAAACATAGTGAAAAAGGGTTGATCTGACGTATGACTTTTCACACCCGGATAATCCCTATCCCTGACGTATGACTCGTGATCTTGAGATTATCCTCACTATTGTTTAAATTAAGATTTTTATAATAAACAAGGATGAAAAGGGGTTGATCTGACGTATGACTTTTCACACCCCGGATGGTTCTTATCCCTGACGTATGACTCGTGATCTTGGGACTATCCTCATCCTAAAACGTTAAAATTAACCAACATTCGACTTTTTTCCTTTTGAAATACTTTCTTAATCAAGTTAAATCAAGATTTTTATAATAAACAAGGATGAAAAGGGGTTGATCTGACGTATGACTTTTCACACCCCAGATGGTTCTTATCCCTGACGTATGACTCGTGATCTTGGGACCATCCTCATCCTAATCAAGCGTTAAAACTAACCCCACTCACTCAAACTTCTTTTCAGAAAACATGGATATACGCTTTATCCATTCCTCTGACACATACACAGCTTAAGCCTCTGATTAGAGCATACAAGCGTCGTTGTATCAGCGGAATGCGAAATAAGCAACATCCGTTATTCAACTCTCTTTTTCAACGGATACACGTCTTATCTACTCCTCTGAAACACACACAGCTTAAGCCTCTGATTAGAGCATACAAGCGTCGTTGTGTCAGCGGAATACGAAATAAACGTTATCCACTAAAACCAACCAACCCCACAAACATTTTTTACCAGAACTACGTGAGTTTTGAGTTTCCCATTGCACCGGGGAATACGTAGGAGCGGGCTCCTACAACCGTCAAACTCAACTAATAAAACCTTTTTTTTAATTTAAGTGGAAACGAAGTAGAAATTAGCCAAGTGACAGATTAATTCAATTTAAACCTGCGCAAACAAACCCAAACCACCTAAACGGTTCCCATCGAGTACGATGGATGCGAGGGATGCTAATACCTTCCTCTCGCATAACCAACTCCCGAACCTAAACCAAGGTTTTCGTGATATTTTCCTTTCCCCTCACGGGATAAATAAACGTCAATGGCGACTTCATTGTATGAAAAATGGAAGTGATTTTCCAGCCCGCTACAGCTAGCAACCGAATTACCGACTGATTTGTTTTAAAAAAAAATAAAGTGGTCACTAAATCAATTGCTAATAGAGTCGAACAATCTGCCTCTAAACTGTTCTTTCAATTCAGTCTCTTAATTGGTTGCTGATATTGGTCGCTAATTCGGTCTCAGAATTTAGTTGCTAATCAGTCGCTACAAAATCGGTTGCTAATTTGGTCACTACAGATCAGCGACCAAGGTTTTTGCTACTGATTTTAATTGGTTGCTAAATCGGTCGCTAATTGAATTAGCAACTGATTTTGATGAAAATCGGTCGCTAAATCGGTTGATAAACGCATGTTTTCTAGTAGTGACTACAAACATATCACAACCAGAGCGTATGCAGATAATACCACCAGAGTATAGCAGATCAAAATTAAAACAAACCAAGTTTTTACTCCCCCTTTTTGCCACAAATTTGACATAAAGTACCAGTGCAGAGAGTTAATAGGTACAAATCCTTAATACATACCAGCAGAATTAACATAATCTATGCCCAGAAATAGCACCAAAACAGAACAGAAAACAACAAAACAGGGCAACAAAATCAATACATCAAACTAAAAGGAACCACTGGAGTCAGACACTTCCAGCTCCTCTGTGTCACCATCTTCACTATCATCATTCACAGCTGCATCCCCAACAGCAGCATCAACACCATCACCAGCATCATTAGCACCTACAGCTTCAGCTACCAACCCCTCTTCCTCAGCTTCCTCTTGCTTCAAGGCAGTGATGACCTTTTCAAGCTCAAACTTCTGCTCATCCAAGGCCTTAACAGCAGCTTCCATGGAAATGATCATTGTTTTTCTATTCATGGAAGAAGAAGCAGCTTTACCAGCAGGAGCTACTTTCTTATGAGGCACAGCTATATCAGCAGCATGTTTACCCTCAAACAACTTATAGGAGAAGGTCATGGGTGATTCTCTCTTACATGGCACATCCTCAGGAAGTAGAATATTGGGGTGTTGATCCAAAATAATCCCACAGATAAGTGATGGGAAGGAAATAACAAGTTTAACAGCCCAGGATTTTCCATGTTCAACAATTTGGTCAAAAATTAAGGACCCAAAATCAACATCAGCACCCGTCCCAATGGCATAAATAAATTTAGCTAGACTAGTTGCTATAGTGGAAGTGTGAGAGGTTGGAACCCAGTTCACTGCACCTATTCTATTTAAAATAACATACTTCACAGAAAGCATCACAGAGGTTACCTTACCTTTAAGAGGCCACACCTTGACCTGGTTGGCAGTGATAGTCTTGCAAACCTGGTTATTAGTTGGTTCAAATCCAGGATAGCCATCCTCCCTTCTTCCAAGATATGCATTGATCACAGCAGGTGAGAATTTGACACATTTACCTCTGACAAAGACTTGATGAAACTCTTTGCTGAGTCTATTGTCACAGGCTTCACCAATGTTAAGAGTGAACTCCTTCACCAGCTTCTCATAGCATCTTCCTAGCCCACTCACAATCTTCATTAAGCCAGCTTGAAGAATCAAGTCCATCACCTCCTTACACTCTAGGGCTTCATCAGACAATTCCCTTTCTAAGGCCAATCTTCTATGATAAACAAATTTCCATTTGGCAGCACTAGCACTGAAGTGAAATGACACATTGTCCATTGGCACATCAGGGACATTTTGTGGAATGCTTCTCCCAGCTTTCTTCTGCTTTGCAGACACAATGCTTGGAGCATTCGCTTCAGCATCTTCAGCAGTTGCATCAGCAGCAATCTTTCTTTTCTTTGGTGTCTTTGGCTTGGAGGCTGTAGAGATAGGTGGAGCATTCTCCTCAGCATCAAAGTCTGAGTCACTCAACTCAATAGGCTTTCTCTTTGAAGCCTTCTTCTGTTGTTTAGCAGGTATCTCTACTCTGCTAGATCTCCTAACAGGACCATACATCTTCTTCTTAGTGGATGTGGTAGCCTCAGCTGCTACCTTCTTTTTCTTAGGAGATTTTGTTGCTTCATCTGCAACATTCTTCTTCTTCTTTGTTGACTTTGGTTCTTCAGCCACAACCTCAGTCATTTTCTCTTTTCTTTCTCTTAACCTGCTACCAACACCACTTTTTCCACCTCTTTTCTTAGAAGCACCAACCATCTTCAGAATTGTCACATCTTCATCAGTACTGTCATCCTCATTATCAGTTTCCTCCACTCCTTCATCTTCCAAAGCAGTATTAATCACATCATCAGCAACAATTTCATCTTGTTGCACACTAGAGTCTCCGATCACATCAGCAGCAGCATCCTCATCTTGCTGCACATTAGAATCACCCACCACATCAGCTTGTAGTTGATCTTGTGCCAAGGATGTTGAAGCATCCGGCACAATCTTAACACCAGAAACAGAATCAACTAGTGATTTGAGAGCATCCTCAGCAATTTTGATCTTCTGAGCATCTTCATCATCTCCTTCATCACTAGGAGTATTAGGAGCATATTGTTCGCCCATCTCAGTAGTTTCCCCCTTTTTAGGACTTAGGGTTTGAGTAGAATCTCCCTTGTTTGCTTCAATCTGAGCATCAGGGCACGGTGTTGCAACATCAGATGCAACATTGGTGCTCGCATTACCAAGATCACTAAGATACAGTTGCTGCATGTCAAAGTTAGATGAGTATCGAGACTTGGATTTTTGAGACTTGGGTTTTCTGGTAGTTACGGATTTGGTTCTCTTTGTGGGTTTAGACTTGGGTGAAGGTGAAGGGTTTGAAGGTGTGCGGTTAAGAATAGAGTTGAAAGATGGGTGAATCATGGTGAGAGGAGAAGCGTTGGTAATGACAGCAGAAGGTTGAGGTAAGGGGACGGAAGTGTTTTTAGTGACGTTGGGAATGGTGGTGGTTGTTTTAGACGGTGATGATTTTGTGGGAGAGGTGTTTGGTGAAGAGATTTGTTGAGAAGGTTGAGACATTGTCGCAGTGACGATTTTGAGAAAGTAGGATTTAAGAGGTGAAGAGGTTTTGGGTTTGATGGAGAAGTTTGGATAAGAATTTGAGAGGTTATGTGAGAGGGAAAGTATATTTCGTAAGAAAATATGTTGGAGAGATTTGAAATTAAAGTAACCGGTATTAGTGGATGGCATGTTTGTAGGTGGTTTTAGCCCATGATTACCTTGATCAACGTGCACTGCTAAAGTAGAAGGAAACGCAATAACTGCTGCACGCCACGCCATTACCAACGGTAATTGCTATAACTCCTCATAGAGGCAAATTCCTAACTTGCCCCTTAGTTTCTCAAATTGTACAGCATCAAGAGCCTTGGTGAAAATATCTGCTATTTGCTCCTCTGTACCCACATGCTCCAAAATCACAATTTTGTTCTCAACCAAATCCCTTATATAGTGATGACGAATGCCAATATGTTTTGTCTTGCTATGCTGAACTGGGTTCTTTGAAATGTTTATGGCACTCATGTTGTCACAATACAATGTTAGAGCATCCTGTTCAACATCGTATTCCTTCAGCATTTGTTTCATCCACACTAATTGAGAGCAGCTACTCCCATCTGCTATGTATTCTGTCTCAGCAGTAGATAGAGCCACACAGTTCTGCTTTTTACTAAACCAAGATATCAGATTAGTGCCTAGGAAGAAACAACCTCCTAAAGTGCTTTTTCTATCGTCTGCACTTCCAGCCCAATCAGCATCACAATAACCATATAAGGTAGAATTCTCACAATGGGAATGCATTATCCCATAATCACTAGTTCCATTTACATACTTCAAGATCCTCTTAACTTGAGTCAAGTGACTTAATTTAGGATCTGCTTGATATCTAGCACACACGCCAACAGCATAAGTTATGTCAGGTCTACTTGCAGTCAAGTACAACAAGCTTCCAATCATGCTTCTATAGAGACTTTGATCCACACTTATTCCCTTCTCATCTTTGGTGAGTTTCAAATGAGTAGGTGCTGGTGTTCTCTTGTGTGTAGCATTGTCCATCCCAAATTTTTTTATGATGTTTCTGGCATACTTGCTTTGGGATATAAAGATGGTGTCTTCCATTTGTTTAATCTGGAGTCCAAGAAAGTAGGACAATTCTCCAACAAGACTCATTTCAAACTCTGACTGCATTTGCTTGACGAAATGATGCACCATTGTGTTCGACATTCCACCAAACACAATGTCATCAACATAGATTTGGGCTATTATAAATTTTCCTCTTTCCTCTTTCACAAACAGAGTTTTGTCTGATCCTCCCTTTCTGTATCCTTGCTCTTCCAAGAATTGAGTCAGCATCTCATACCATGCCCTAGGTGCCTGTTTTAGACCGTACAGGGCTTTCTTCAATTTATAGACATAATTGCGATGTTCTGGATCCACAAACCCTTTTGGTTGCTCAACATACACCTCTTCCTGTAGGTATCCATTTAAAAATGCACTCTTCACGTCCATTTGGTATAATTTGAACTTGAGAATGCAAGCCACTCCTAGAAGTAATCTGATAGACTCTAGTCTGGCCACAGGTGCAAAAGTTTCATCAAAGTCAAGTTCTTCAATCTAGGTATATCCTTGGGCCACAAGCCTTGCTTTGTTTCTAGTAACCGTACCATTCTCATCTGACTTGTTTTTATACACCCATTTGGTTCCAATTGCATTCACATCTTCAGGCCTTGGAACCAAATCCCACACTTCACTTCTCTCGAATTGGTTTAGCTCTTCCTGCATGGCCTCAATTCAGGCTTCATCAGTCAAAGCTTCTTTGACATTCTTTGGCTCAAACAAAGACACAAAACAAGAATTTGCAACAACATCATTTGTCCTTCTTGTGGTTATCCCTTGTTGAGGGTTCCCTAATACCAGCTCTAGGGGATGATTTTTCTGGACACGAACAGAGGGACCTTTACTTATTGCTTGAGGTCTTGCACTTTCCTCACCTTCCTCTTCAATAGTCTCTTCATCAGATTTATCAATCAGTGGTTGTTCGGATGCTTCAGCATCTTGTTCAGCATTCACACTGACAGGAGTACCTTGATTTATTCCTTCATTTTCCTTTACTGGGGAGTCCTTTACAACAACATTCACAGATTCCATCACAACTTGAGTCTTTGTGTTATAGACCCTGTAAGCTCTACTGTTTGTGGAGTACCCAAGGAAAAATCCCCCATCACTTTTAGGGTCAAGTTTCTTTCTAGGTTCTCTATCAGCTAGAATATAGCACTTACTTCCAAAGATATGAAAGTGCTTGACAGTTGGTTTTCTATCTTTCCATAGTTCATATAGAGTAGAGGTTGTACCTTTTCTCAGGGTGACTCTGTTGTGTACATAGCAAGCAGTATTCATAGCTTCAGCCCAAAAATTATAAGGAATGTTTTTGGCATGAAGCATGACTCTAGCTGATTCTTGAATCGTTCTATTCTTTCTTTCTACTATGCCATTCTGTTGAGGAGTTATTGGAGAAGAGTACTCATGCTTAATTCCTTCAGTAGAGCAGAATTCATTAAACTTGGAGTTCTCAAACTCTCTACCATGATCACTCCTTATTCTTACAACATTGCTACCTTTTTCTCTTTGAATCTGGATGCACAGCTCCTTGCACACATCAAAAGCATCTGATTTTTCTCTAATGAAGTTCACCCAAGTATATCTAGAGTAATCATCTACCACTACAAAAGCATACCTTTTTCCTCCCAAGCTTTCAACCTGCATGGGTCCCATGAGATCCATGTGTAATAATTCAAGAACCTTGGAGGTTGTCTGATGCTCCAGGATTGGGTGTGACATCCTGATTTGCTTTCCAACTTGACATTCACCGCACACTTTTCCTTCAACAATCTTGAGTTTGGGAAGACCTCTAATGGCTTCTAGTGATATAGCTTTCTTCATTCCTTTCAAGTTGAGATGTCCCAATTTCTGGTGCCACAGTTGAACTTCATCTTCTGTGGTAACAAGGCAGGTGGATGTGAGGGCTTCTTCCTGAGGCATCCACAAGTAACAATTGTCTTTAGATCTAGTACCTCTTAGCACCAGTTCTCCTTCTTCATTGTTCACTAGACATTCTGATTTCGTGAAATTGACTTTCATGCATTGGTCACACAGCTGGCAAATGCTAATCAGATTTGCTTTGAGGCCTTTAACTAAAAGCACATTCTCTAGGTTGGGCAATCCATGGTTGACCAGATCCCCAATTCCCACTATTTCTCCTTTTGCACCATCTCCAAAAGTTACAAAGCTGGCCTTGTAGGATTTTACATTCATGAGATACTTCTCTTCACCAGTCATATGTCTAGAGCACCCACTATCAAAGTACCAATCTTCCATAGAAGAAGCTCTTAGGGATGTGTGAGCAATTAACCCAACATTTTCTTCTTTAGGCCTTCATTCCTTCTTAATAGGATTCTTTTCCTGTACCACATTGGGTTTAGCCTCCTGATTGGGGTATCCATGCAGCTTGTAGCAAAAAGGTCTAATGTGCCCCCTTTTTCCACAATGATGACACACCCACCTACGATATCTCCTTTGGTTATTAGGCCTTTGATGAACAAATGGTCTAGGTCTTTGATGAACAGAAGATTTGGGATCAAGAGCAAACTTTGGAACAGGAAAAGCTTTAGAATGTCGAGGCTGATGCTCCAGCATTACCTTTCCAGTGCAGGGATCAATGATATTTTCTCCTGATGTGAACTTGGTTTCAGGGTCCTGTTGGTACTGATTCAGACTTGAGTAGTTGTATCCAACAGACCTAAGCTTCCCATTTGGCACATTGTCTAGAATTTCTTCAAGGAGATCTGCTCATGAGTTCAGCTGGCTTACGCGTTTCCTTAGATCATCCATTTGGACATTAACTTGAATGACCTTTTCTTCTGCTTGAGTAGTCTTTTGAACCTGGATATTAACTTCAGTTTGAAGTTTGTTGATGGTTTTGTTTTGCTTCTCAAGAATCCTACACATCTCTTCATATCTGGTCAGCAAGTCTTTGTAGGTGCTAGCTAGTTCCTCATAAGACACATCTTCATCTTCATCAGATTCTCAATCCTCAACATTAACACATGTTCCAGTGAGAGCAGTCACATGTCTTGCTGATTCACTTTCTTCATCAGTATCTTCATCTGACCAAGAGACAGTTAGCCCTTTCTTTTGTCTTTTCTGATATGTTCCACATTCTGACCTTATGTGCCCACACCCTTCACACTCATGACACTGAACTCCCTTGCCTTGACTGCTCTTTTATTCAGGCTTGATTTTCTTCAGACTATTCTATTGCTTGTTGATGTCGAATCGGATGCTTTGCCCATTCTGTCGATTCCTGCGATCAATTCTTTTTAGCACTTTGTTGAATTGTCTGCCCAGCATGGCAATGGCATCTGCTATGCTATCTTCCTCCCCATCTTCAATTTGATCACTTTCCTCATCAGTGTTTGAGACAAAAGCAATGCTCTTGTTCTTCTTGTCTCCACGTTCATCCAACACAATTTCAAAGGTCTGGAGAGATCCAACAAGTTCATCCATCTTCATAGTGGAGATGTCGTGTGCTTCCTCTATAGCCGTTACCTTCATGTCAAACCTTTTAGGAAGAGATCTAAGGAGCTTCCTTGACAGTTTCTCATCAGACATTTTTTCTCCCAGGGCTTCAAAGGAGTTACCAATGTCCAACAGGCTCAAGTGAAAGTCCTGAATACTCTCATCATCTTTCATTCTTAGAGCTTCAAACTTGGATGTGAGGTGTTGAATCTTTGACTGTTTCACTTTGGTAGTGCCTTCATAACAATTTTGCAATATCTCCCACGCATCTTTAGCTGACACACAATTTTTTAGGAGTTTGAAAACGCTAGTGTCTTCTCCATTAAACAGAGCATAAATGGCCTTGTGGTTATGGTGGGCTGCAGCTTCCTCTTCTGTAGTCCATTCTACTTCAGGTTTCATCACCCCCGTTGAGGTACCTTCCTTGCTAGCATACGTGGGTTGTTCCCATCCAGTCAAGACAACCTTCCAAACTTTGCTATCAATAGAACTCAAGAAAGCTGTCATTTTGGATTTCCAAGAGTCATAGTTGGCAGATCCATTGAGCAAAGGTGGCCTGTTCATGTATCCTCCTTCATTTTCCATAGCGCCAGACATTTCAGGTCCTGAATCTCACCCAAATAAACAGGCAGGGTGCCTGCTCTGATACCAATTTGTTAGACTACTAGGCTACCACTTAGAAAGGGGGGGGGGGGGGGGGTTGAATAAGTGGCTTCTTTAATCAACGGCAATTTAAAAAAATTTGATTAAAAAAACAATGCGCGGAAGCACCACCGGATCGGTAGTCTACTTTGCACCTTTTGACCAAAGGAAAGATAGTATCGCCTTGAACGAATTAGGAAAATTACCGGAACACTTAATGCAAGATATTCAAATTTAATTTGATTAACAAAAACAGTCCGAAGCAAGTTATATGGTTCGATATTCAAATTCAATCACAATCAAGCAAGAACCAATTGAATTTTTGTGAACCAATACAAACAACAAAAATTCAATCGATTAATCAAATTAACGAAATTAACGAAATTAAAAGAGAGAGATAAAGAGAGACACACGATGTGATTAGGGAGTTCCCCGGATTGCGCGTCGTCCACGCGTTTATCCGAGTACGTCTCCCCCCAAATAACCAAACGGGTTATTTGAGAGTTTATAGATCAAAAACTTGATGAACAAAAAGTGCACAGTTTACAATTGAAATCTATAATCCTATAGCAAGACAAAATGTAAACTAATGCGAATAACCTCGACACCCAACGGAACTTCGCCATCTGATTCCAACGATTCACCTTGTGCCAAACCGCACCCAATCGTCCAGCTGAGTCCTTCGTTCCTTGTTGTCGAATCCTTCAAGACACGCACGATCTTGAATCACTTGAGAGAAACACTAGAACCTTCAACGCAATTCAACCCGATCACGATTCTGATTCACCGCGAACCGTATCGAACGTTATCACATAAATCTGCAGTTTCTATTGAATTGATCCCATACTCAAATCCAATTTTGATTGCAAACTTGATGAAGATGATGAACTTGTGTTGAATCAAACCTTTGATGCAAATTCTCACTCAATTTGTACCCAAAGCGTTTTCTGATCTTTCACACTAGTTTTCTCTCTGTCACAATGATACAACACATTGCTATTTAAAGAGAAAATAGAATTGAGCAAGTTTGGGCAAATTTTAACACACATGTATCGATACAACTGATGATTTGTATCGATACAAAGCCTTTGACCAGCGTTAAAAATGAAAGATTTGACCTATGTATCGATACAAACACGGGTGTGTATCGATACATACATCAGTTTCTTGAAATCTTGACTGATGCATGCAAGCATGATTCGATACATCATGATGTCTCTGGATTTCTGAGAGGTATAGGTGTGTATCGATACATGCAAGCATGATTCGATACACAGGTAGCTCTCTGCCTCTGAGAAACCACTTTTGTATCGATACAAGTGATATATGTATCGATACAAATTGCACAAAATCAGTCTGAAGTAATTTCAGGACATTTGTATCGATACACGCGTTTATGTATCGATACATAATACCTAAAAACAATTTTTCAAAGTGTTAAAAATAGTTTTTCGCTGTCAAGTCATTTGTAATGTTTGCCAAAGTATGTTCTATTCTATTTTCATGTGTTTTGACAATTATTAAAACATGAGGATGAACTGGTGCACTTACATTCTCCCCCTTTTTGATAATTGTCAAAACTATGCATAAGCTAACTAAGCCTATACCTAATATGCAATATAATAGCAATATGTATACAGACGCAATTAAAAACACCAAGGCTAACAATAAGCACGCTCCAACAATAAGCACGCTCCCCCTGAGTTGATGCCATAATGCGATTGTCATAGTAGATAATATTCAAGACTCTTTTAGCTATTCATCCTTAGCTTGTGCATCCAAATTTCTCCCCCTTTGACAATATCAAAAAGAAGAAGAGGGTCTATTAGAAGTATCAAGTTCAATCAATTTTGATCCAAGTCATATCGTGCACTTACATTTGTCGAAATGCACATATATGATAAAAATTCCTAATCAATATAAATACATACAAAGATATGCCAGAATATATCAATGACAAATACCAAATATCATGATAAAACATGGAATGTAGAACAACAATCCATAAACCAACTCATGAGTATTGAAACACATCGAAATTTTAAATCAACCAACATATCAAAATATGGGACGAAAATAAACAAAATAATGCAACAAATGCATGATTTCATGTTGCCATATCCTATAACGATGTTCATGAAGGAATGAAATTCACGGATAGTATTTATGCAACATGGTAAGCTATAGACACATCAATTAATCAATATTTCATACATTGTCATTTGATACATATGAACTTCAAGAATTATTACTTATCTTAAAGCAAGAATTTTTGGAAATGAGCAAACATATGTATGTATTGAGAAGAACTTAATATGTGATGTTGATGTTTGAAAAGAATTCACATAGGCATAAGAGTGTAAGTTTTAAGAAGAGAAGATAGAGATGATACTTTTTAACCTTGTACCGTAGGGTGTTGATGCACTTCCCATTGTATAAAACTCCAAGTTGCCAAGAAGTATGATATGTATAAAAAGTGCATGTACAAATGTATATTATTCTAGGTTAGAGATATCAAGGATCCCTAATTCTCCGCGAATAAAGATAAAGGGTTCCGTTGCAAGTGGCTTAGTAAAGATGTCCGCAAGTTGATTTTTCGAATCAACATGCTCAAAAACAACATCCCCTTTTTCTACATGATCGCGAAGAAAGTGATGCCTAATCTCTATATGCTTAGTCCTTGAATGCAATACGAGGTTCTTTGTGAGGTTTATAGCACTAGTGTTGTCACACAAGATTGGAACACGTTGAAGTTTTAAATCGTAGTCGAGAAGTTGTTGTTTTAACCAAAGTATTTGGGAGCAACAACTTCCGGCCGCAACGTATTCCGCCTCGGCGGTTGACAAAGCAACGGATACTTGTTTCTTGCTATGCCAACTTACCAAGCTATTACAAAATAGGTGACATGTTCCACTAGTACTTTTCCTATCCAACTTGCAACCGGCAAAGTCGGAATCGGAATAACCTACCAAAGAACAATCATTCCCCTTAGAGTACCATAAGCCAAAATTTGATGTTCCTTTCAAGTACTTTAAAATCCTTTTTACGGCTTTTAGGTGTGATTCTTTGGGGCATGATTGATATCGTGCACACATGCAAACACTAAACATAATATCCGGCCTAGATGCCGTTAAATAGAGTAAGGATCCGATTATACCTCTATATTTTGTGATTTCCACATCTTTACCTTCTTCATCTTTGCTTAACGCACAAGTTGATGCCATGGGAGTTTCCATAATTTTTGAATCCGTCATCCCAAACTTCTTGAGCAACTCAAGGCAATATTTAGTTTGATATATGAAGGTTCCTTCTTCTAGTTGCTTGATTTGTAGTCCCAAGAAGTAGGTTAGTTCACCCATCATGCTCATCTCGAATTCACCTTGCATAAGACTAGAAAAACTCTTGACAAGAGATGGGTTAGTGGAACCAAAGATAATATCATCAACATATATTTGAACTAATAAGACATCTTTTCCTTTACGTTTAATGAAGAGTGTAGTATCAACCTTTCCCCTTGAATATCCGTTTTTAATCAAGAACTTGCTAAGCCAATCATACCAAGCTCTAGGAGCTTGTTTAAGACCATACAAGGCTCTTTTTAATTTGAAAACATAGTCCGGATGTTCGTTATCTTCAAAACCGGGAGGTTGTTTGACATACACCTCTTCATTTATGTATCCGTTTAGGAAAGCACTCTTAACGTCCATTTGATATAACTTGAAATTCATATTGCATGCATAAGCTAATAAAAGTCTAATAGCCTCAAGGCGAGCAACCGGAGCATAGGTCTCCTCATAATCAATGCCCTCCTCTTGGTTATAGCCTTGAGCTACCAACTGTGCCTTGTTCCTAATGATAACACCGTTTTCATCAAGCTTATTTCTAAAAACCCAACGTGTCCCAATCACTTGATGACTTGGAGGAGGTGGTACTAAATCCCACACATCATTTCTTTTAAATTGATTTAGTTCTTCTTGCATTGCAAGAATCCAATGTTCATCAAGTAATGCGGCCTTTGAGTTTTTAGGTTCATCTTGTGAAACAAAAGCATAGTGAGAACAAAAGTTACTTATTTGAAACCGAGTAGCGACTCCCTTTGAGATATCACCTAAGACCTTGTCAATGGGATGGTCTTTTAGAGTACGTCATTCCTTTGCAAGACCGGCTCCTCTTTGCTTATGATGATTCTTTGATAAAGAAGATCCTCCATCATCTTTGTCTTCATTGGATGGTGACGGCTTATCGTCCTTTTCTTTTGGAACTTCCGTTGAGGGTTGATCACTTTCAACAACTTCTTGATCCTTTAGAATGTCCATTGTGTCGACACCTGTACCAATAAAATCACCTTTCCCATTTTCTTCCGGAAAAGTCTCATCAAAGTTTACATGAACCGACTCTTCAACAATTTGTAACCTTTAATTGTATACTCTATATGCCTTGCTAGATAATGAATAACCTAAGAAAATGCCCTCATCCGCTTTTGGATCAAATTTGCCAAGATTTTCTTTTCCATTATTTAAAATAAAACATTTGCATCCAAAAGAGCGCAAGTGACTAAGATTAGGTTTTCTTCCTTTAAGTATTTCATAGGGAGTTTTGTCCAAAATAGGTCGAATGATCGCCCTATTTAGAACATAACTTGCGGTGCTTATCGCATCGGCCCAAAAATACTTAGGGAGACCACTTAGCATAGTCCTAGCTAATTCTTCTAGAATTCAATTTTTCCTCTCCACTACCCCATTTTGTTATGGTGTTCGTGGAGCCGAAAAATTGTGTTCAATGCCATGTTTGGAGCAAAATTTATCAAAGTTATTGTTTTCAAATTCACCTCCATGATCACTCCTAATGGAAATGATCTTAAGGTCTAGTTTATTTTGAATCATCTTAGCAAATTGTTTAAAAGCGGACAAGGTATCGCTTTTACTAGATAAGAATAGTGTCCAACAAAATCTTGAGTAATCGTCTACAATCACAAGTCCATAGTAGTTACCACCAAGGCTTTTGGTCCTTGATGGTCCAAAAAGATCCATATGGATTAACTCTAAAGGCTTAGTAGTTGAAATAAACTTTTTAGTTTTGAAAGAAGCCTTAGTTTGTTTACCCATTTGGCATGCGTCACACAAGTGATATTTTGAAAAACGAATTTTAGGTAAACCGATTACAAGATCTTTAGAAGCTATCTTATTTAGTAAATCGAAATTAAGATGTGTCATTCTTCTATGCCACAACCAAGATTCATCATTCTTGGTTATGAGACACTTAGCACCACTTAGGCAATTATCATCTAGGTCCAACATGTATACATTTCCATGCCTTATAGCCTTAAGAAACACATTCTTGTCTTTGTTACTTTCGATTGTGCAAAAGGTTGGTTTGAAATTGATTGTGAACCCTTTATCACAAAGCTTAGCAACACTCAACAAGTTGTGCTTAAGGTTATCCACAAGAACAACATTAGATATGGTTATAGTAGAAGGATTACCGATAGTACCTACACCAAGAATAGTGCCTTTATTGTTGTCTCCATAGGTGACATAGCCTTTTTCCTTTGCTTTGAACTCAATAAAAAGCGAAGCGTCACCCGTCATGTGCCTTGAACATCCACTATCTAGAAACCATCTCCTTTCTAGATTATCAAGGCACTTTTCCTACAACAATTAGACATAAGAGAGAGGTACCCAATTCTCATTGGGTCCTAATTGGTGAGGCAAATAAGTTTTGTTGAGTTTTGGCAACCATTGCAATACGCCCTTAGGAACCAACACTTTCCTAGCTTTACATTTTGCAATGGTATGGCCTTCACAACAACAATAGTGACAAGTGACATGTGAGTCATTCTTCTTTTGATCTAATTTAACATTTTTTGAGTTTTTGTTTTTGACTTTCAAAGTGTTTTGAAAATGTTTTGGACCAACTTGATGATAGACTCTAGGTTTTGATGAATTTTCCACTTTGTCCTTGAGAACCTTAATATCTTTTGACAAAGTGGCACAATTATCACAACCAATTATGTCACTATTATTATGACTTGCGCTAGTCCTTTCTAATAGTGATACTTTGAAAGCTTTCAATTCTTCTTCCGTTTCGGTAACTTTCTTTTCAAGAGCTTTGTTAACTTTTATGATCTCTTTTAATCGTTTGAAAGCTTTCCTAGTTTCACTACATAGGTCCTCAAACGCATTTTGCAAGTCATGATATTCTAACGAGGTATATGAGCTAGAGGGATTTTGGTTTACCTTTTTGGGAGCTTTGTCCTTCTTTTTGTGATGATGAGATGTGAAGCATACATTAGCCATTTCGTCTTCATCACTTGAGCTAGAGCTTGATGATGAATGAGATGAAGAACTTCCACTCTCCCATGCAACATAAGCTTTCTTTCCTTTATCCTTGCTTCCCTTTTTGAATGAAGGTGACCCTTTCTCCTTTCTCTTGAGCTTGGGACAATCCGGTTTAAAATGACCGATTTGTCCACATTCATAACATGCTCCTTTCTTAGAGTACCTAGCATCTTCATTCCTTCGACGATAACCACTATCTTTTCGATACTTTTTAAGATTCTCATCGGAATGTCTTATCCCATTCTTTCTCACATACCTATTGTAGCGTCTCACGAAGAGTCCCATTTCCTCATCATCGAAATCATCTTCGCTTGAGCTACTTTCCACATGCTCTACCTTTTTGGACTTTGACTTTGAGGCTTTTAGAGCAATTGTCCTCTTGTCCTTTTCCTTATCCTTGTCATTGTGCTTTCCCTTTTTCTCACTTTTCTCTTGCTTTTCTAACAAGTTTAGTACTTGTTCATGTTCCGTAAGCTTGCCAAATAAAGTTGTAAGACTCAAAGTAGTGAGGTCGTTCGCCTCCTTAATCGCGGTGACCTTCGGTTGCCAACACCTACTAAGACATCTTAAAATTTTGTTAGTGGCATCTTGATTTGTGATTGGCTTTCCCAAACCGTGTAACTTGTTGGTTATTTTGATAAATCGTTGTTGCATATCCTCGATGGTCTCGCCATCTAACATATGGAACAACTCAAATTCTTGTGTCAATGTATTAATTTTGGATATCTTTACATCATTGGTACCCTCAAAGTGAGTTACCAATGTGTCCCACATTTCCTTAGCCGATTGACAATGTGACACATGATAGAATTGATCAATCCCAAGGGATGATATTAAAATATTTTGTGCCTTTGCATCGTAATTGGCCTTTTTCTTTTCCTCTTCCGTCCATTGTGCCATAGGCTTATTGGTGACAATGCCATGAGCATCGGTGATTGTTGGAAAAAACGGACCGTTCTCAATAGCATTCCACACTTCACCATCAAAAGAATTGATGTGAATACGCATACTACTTTTCCAATAGTCAAAATGATCTCCATTGAATATAGGAGCCCTATTATACGCCCCTTTAGGTGCAAAAGCCATGTTGTCTAATAATTGGCACAAACTTCCGAATTTTGTAAACAAAATTGAACCGGACTCGTGATACCACTTGTTAGACTACTAGGCTACCACTTAGAAGGGGGGGGGGGGGGGGGTTGAATAAGTGGCTTCTTTAATCAACGGCAATTTAAAAAAAATTGATTAAAAAAACAATGCGCGGAAGCACCACCGGATCGGTAGTCTACTTTGCACCTTTTGACCAAAGGAAAGATAGTATCGCCTTGAACGAATTAGGAAAATTACCGGAACGCTTAATGCAAGATATTCAAATTTAATTTGATTAACAAAAACAGTCCCAAGCAAGTTATATGGTTCGATATTCAAATTCAATCACAATCAAGCAAGAACCAATTGAATTTTTGTGAACCAATACGAACAACAAAAATTCAATCGATTAATCAAATTAACGAAATTAAAAGAGAGAGATAAAGAGAGACACACGATGTGATTAGGGAGTTCCCCGGATTGCGCGTCGTCCACGCGTTTATCCGAGTACGTCTCCCCCCAAATAACCAAACGGGTTATTTGAGAGTTTATAGATCAAAAACTTGATGAACAAAAAGTGAACAGTTTACAATTGAAATCTATAATCCTATAGCAAGACAAAATGTAAACTAATGCGAATAACCTCGACACCCAACGGAACTTCGCCCTCTGATTCCAACGATTCACCTTGTGCCAAACCGCACCCAATCGTCCAGCTGAGTCCTTCGTTCCTTGTTGTCGAATCCTTCAAGACACGCACGATCTTGAATCACTTGAGAGAAACACTAGAACCTTCAACGCAATTCAACCCGATCACGATTCTGATTCACCGCGAACTGTATCGAACGTTATCACACAAATCTGCAGTTTCTATTGAATTGATCCCATACTCAAATCCAATTTTGATTGCAAACTTGATGAAGATGATGAACTTGTGTTGAATCAAACCTTTGATGCAAATTCTCACTCAATTTGTACCCAAAGCGTTTTCTGATCTTTCACACTAGTTTTCTCTCTGTCACAATGACACAACACATTGCTATTTAAAGAGAAAATAGAATTGAGCAAGTTTGGGCAAATTTTAACACACATGTATCGATACAACTGATGATTTGTATCGATACAAAGCCTTTGACCAGCGTTAAAAATGAAAGATTTGACCTATGTATCGATACAAACACGGGTGTGTATCGACACATACATCAGTTTCTTGAAATCTTGACTGATATGTATCAAATCATGCAAGCATGATTCGATACATCATGATGTCTCTGGATTTCTGAGAGGTATAGGTGTGTATCGATACATGCAAGCATGATTCGATACACAGGTAGCTCTCTGCCTCTGAGAAACCACTTTTGTATCGATACAAGTGATATATGTATCGATACAAATTGCACAAAATCAGTCTGAAGTAATTTCAGGACATTTGTATCGATACACACGTTTATGTATCGATACATAATACCTAAAACCAATTTTTCAAAGTGTTAAAAATAGTTTTTCGCTGTCAAGTCATTTGTAATGTTTGCCAAAGTATGTTCTATTCTATTTTCATGTGTTTTGACAATTATTAAAACATGAGGATGAACTGGTGCACTTACACAATTGAAATTCCTGGCACGCTATACACGATGCTCTAGCACTCTATCCGGCCCGCAATGAAATGAAACAAGTAAAGAAAAACAAATAAAAGAGACAAGTTATTTGTTAACCCAGTTCGGCGCAAACAGCAACCTACGTCTGGGGGATACCAATCCAGGAAGGAATATCACTATAATAGTCTTAGTTCTAAGTCTACAGCAAACGCCCCATTTACAACTTATAACCTAGGCCCTATCAATGACTCTTCTATCTAGGAACTCCTAGATATGAGATCCCATCTCACTCCCTTACAACCTTACACACACAGCAAGGATTTCAATACACAAATACAAAACAATTTTGGAGACACACTCCTAAAACTACACACTCGTACCTAAAGGCTTAGAGTGTTAAACACACCAAAAGTCCTAACTCCGTACTTCAAAGCTTAGGAGAAGGATCACACAATTACAACTCAAGAACACGTCCTACGCTTGCATCAAGGTGACACAAGAAAGGCTCACAATTATCAAACACACGCAAAACCTAGAATCCTAGACACAAGCACAATACGGCGTGAACAACTGTCCAATTAGGGTTTTGCAGCTCCTTTAAATACTTCAGACAATTAGACAAACATGGGCTTGGTTTATTTGACCCAAGCATTAACTTCATATTAATTAAAAGAGATTCTCAAAAAATATATTCTTCAAAGAGATACTCTTCAGTAATATTCTTGAACAGGATCTGAAGCATTAATAACCTTCCTTATATAAAACCTTATAAAATGCGCCATGCAAGATTCATGAGAGAGAAACCAACATTCCATAAATAGAACTTGTCATGAGCGCTCCTCCTAAGACATTTACAATGCTCTACGCAATGCCAGAGCATCGGATCGCACATCTTGCACCAAGTTTATTTTTCCAAAAATGCAGCCAATATCAAAAACTCAACAAGTGGAGTTGATGAATGGCGAGGGAGGGAAGAAGAAGTAAGAATTGGAACTTACTGAAAGTGAGTTTGGGAGCAAATGAATGGTCTTGGGTGGTTAAGCCCTTATATTGTCCCTTTGATACATATACCAATTTGTCTTTCCACTTAACACCCAAATTTACTTGTGTAAATTAATCTTCTATTAATTAATTTGGGATGTTACAATCTACCCCCCTTAAAGAATTTCGTCCTCGAAATTCAAGACTCCTTTGTTCTACAACAGGGTAGATTGTTCATATCCGCGACCAATTCCACACTTCACCTTTCTCCGGTCAATATACAATCCCTTGGAATAAAACTTTCCTCTCTTTAGGGTTACTGACTAAAGACTATCCTCGCATTCTCATTTAGTTTCGTGCTGCGCACTCTGATCCAAATATTTACTATCACCTTCTGGCAGTGTCGTCTTCATCTTAGTCTATAATTCCCTGAACACATCCATACGTCAACTTGTCTTAATTGCCTCTACTTCTGTTACTACAACAAAACTTCTTCCGTCACTATCGGTATTAACTCCACTACTATACTAACTTGAAAGGTCGGTATCTGGTCTGGTTAGATACTCACAAAACTGGTGGCAATGTCAGGTAATTAGCTGAAGGGTGTAAGCTTGTGTATTACTACGGGCAATTTCAAAATCTTCCTTTCCGCAGTCGTTCTCCTTTCTGAATACTAACAAGCATGACGTGTCAATTGTACCCCAGTCCCATGTGTTGTCAAAAATACTCCAGGATCGATCGAAATATAAAACGAGTGGAAAATTGTCTAAACACTACTGATTCCTCTGTCAATGAGTCAAACTCTTTCGCAGACGATTCTATAGTTGTCCGATAAAATCGCACCTACAATTTTAATTCATTCTGGCACGATACGAGGGTCAAGTTGTACATTCCACATGCAGATGCACTTAGGTTCAGGTTATCTCTTAGGGTTAATGGTTAACCTTGCTTGAATTCTTCACCGGTAACTAAGGTATGGAACCAGGATAAGGTAACCAAATTCTCAACTTGGCTGATTGCACACGTAAAGCTTAAACTTGTAAAGCTGAGGCTGAATTGAATAGTTTGGCTTAGAACAGTTAACATGAATTACTAACGGATTACTAGAGATAGGAAAATGGGTCTTCCAAATGAGAATGGTATAATACTCTACGCGAGTAATTAACTTTTGCACTTACCTGACTGGTTGTTAATAACTAAACTTATAGTTGGAATACTCTGGTCAAGGTATTCGGGCTTAACACTTAGTCTCACAAGGTTACAGAAAATGAATTTGAAAGATTGAAACGTTCGGCAGAGATACTCTAGGTTAACACACTAATCTAACATGAATTCAGAAAACGAAACTGACAGGTTTGAATCCTTAACACTGATATCACTAGAACAACTGAACTCCTCTGAGTTGGATATAACTCCGAACTTACTTATGAACTTGGCTGAAAAGGCTCCGAAGAGGAGGAATAACTAACTAAATTGGAGACTGGCTACAAGGTAGAGCGTTCGAAGTTTGAAATGAGTCTCTGATACTGAGCTAAATCAGGTGTATCAGAACAGCTGAGGATGTTGATTAACAGATGAACAAACAAGCGAGAGATTGAATTTGAAACTATCCGTGGGTTTTCAAAAGTGGCTGATTTCCACGATTATGATGGAGTTACTACGACAGGACTGAAAGACTGGAAATGTTGGATACGGTTACTTAGGAGGGACATACTAACCAATCATGCGACTGACTGACGTCGAAGATTTTGGAGAGTTGCATCAGAATTGAATTTGCACTTAGCACTTGCCGAACAAGTATTTAAAACACGAAAAGGATCTACCCCTCGGAGATAGAATCAGTTAAGTTTAGACAGTACACATGTTCTTTGGTGTTCCAAGACTTGTGATCGTCGAATTGAACAGTACTTGGTTCGAGGAAGGCTGAATGAAGGTTCCTGATGAATGGAAGGCTAAAGAAGATTTGTTCCCTGTCGGTTTCAGACTTATGTTCCACAGTTCTACTTCTAGTTCTCTCGGATTGGGACAACTAAATCTTCGCTCAGGTTTATTGTTGCCAAGCTCTTACAAGATCGTCTAACTGACTCCAATAGTCTCTTAACTGAAGGACTAGAATATGTAGAACATGTCGACGGCTGGCTGAAACTAAGGTAAAACCTAATTACTTGCCTCGGGTTAACTTATATATACCTAAAAGATTAGTCTAGGTGTTTGATGTCACTACTAGAGTCTCTTATTTGTTATTCTTATCAGGTCGTGTCTTCTAACGTCTGGTACTAAAGCATATTTCATGAACTGGTTAACTAGTTGATCTATAATACTGATCTACTAATCCTAAGGGTAATTGATGGGTAACTCTCTTATGCACGGTCAACTGGTCCCACTGACTTCTTGGCTAAGTGGTCATATGTATGATTTTTGTTTGGTTAAAGACAACTAGTATTAAGCTGTATATTCGGTCTCTAAACTTCCTAGTGAAAAGTCTCAACAGGTTGACTTTGTTGGCAAATAGTGCCCAAAGTAGTTCTTAACTATTGTTCCACTTAAGATTTATCTTATAATGGTTTAGTGCAATTACTGGTATAAAGTGGTACGATGATCCTACTTATTGTCATTCAAAGGTAGTGTTAAAAGATTAGCTCAGTAGGCTTGTGGTAAGGAAAGGCTAAACCTTTTAGTTCTGGCTCAACTATCCTTATTGAATTAGCTAATTGAATGGTAAGTTGAGTTGGCAACTTATAGTAACTAAGTGACGGTACTAAATATGTCTGTCCGAATAAAACAATGGAAACTCGGAGTGGTATACTAGTAGCTCTGGATGCCTGGGATGAGGTATGAATGTCAGGTACTATTTATGAAGCTGAGCAGGGTTCTATTATTGGTTTGGTTTGCCAAACTACTTTGTGATAATGTTCCCGGAATTTGTCTTAAGGTTTTTCATGATGCTACAAGGACTCCTGAATGTTACACTACCCAAGGTTTAAGTTTTTGGGGGTCTACTGGGTCACCGCTAAGGGCTGGTGTGGTTAGCGATAATTCCTAATTATTATACTAAGTGAAAGTTGACTCTTAGTAGTAAGGTAGGTATGTTGTCACTAGTTGAAGGGTCGGAATAACTTAGTTAAGAGTTTCCTAAAGGGTAGTCTAATAAGGTGTCTTGAAGAAATGTTTGAGTATACTTGCATTCCATTTTGACTTCTCTAATTCAGTTGGTTCGATTTGAATTTCTAGTACTGAGATATCTATAAAGTCCATTACGCTGAGTTACTAATTTTTGGAACATAGAGTGGTGCTACTTAGGACGTTTTGCCGGGTACAGTACTGCTAATAAAGGATCCTATTTACTAGACTAGTTAAAACTGAATCTCTAGTGGTTGAGTTTAAATATGGGTTCCTATTAGAAGGAGTGTACTCGTTCCATTGAGAACATTAAGGTTGATAATCTTGGAATAGTCTAGTCGGGTTGAAATCTCAAAAATTGACAAGGCATGGATGGGGTCTAAATAAGTTTTGCTAACACGGATGAATTCCCCGCTTGCACTGAACGACCAACTATTCAGGAAAAGTTTTGGTTCACTACTACTACTACTACTGCCATTGTGAGTGATTTGGTCAAAAGACTTGGCTGAAGTTAGGCTCTCGGTAGGATACGGTTGTTCTAGGTTCCGGAAGTTTACCTGACACATAGTGTCAGTTGAATACTGTTGTGCTCTACACACTTCAGTATAGTGATACACTTGCGTTCCTTGCTTGTTTACACAACTTCCTCCTGTGGCACCATTTGCCACCGTCCCAATATTCACTTATAAGACTTTTCTTCAACGACTGCTCCTCGGCTGCGACTTGACTACGATCTTACTGCTTGAATTCCAAAGTCCACTTCAGTTCTCAACCATAATACCCTGCCTACCATACACAATACTGAGTTGATCAGGCTTAGAACGCGATGGTTTCAGCGTAAACGGTTCAGATCCAAAGGGTCTGTATTACTTAGGAAGAATTGGAATGACTCATGGCAAGGTCCGATACTAGATCGACCTGCTCTGATACCAATTATAACACCCCAACTAAAATATCTAGAATATTTAGTCACGACGTAAATAAATGGACTTGAGTACATTAAATTTACGAGATAAACAAATGAGTTACAAAATAATCCTTTACATCAGTAGATGAACTTAAACAATACAGCGGAAATAGAATAGAAATCCAAGATATACAGATAAACTAAAACAAGGGAAGACTAAAATCGTCTAATGCGATGACCCAAGCTCAGCTCCAATCATCAGCTCCCTCCTGGTCTTTGCTCAAGTTAACCTGCCTACCTAAAAATTGATATTAAGCGGGAGCGCCCTTAGAATTGATATTAAGTTCTTATTTAATATGGTCCGGAACTAGTAGTAAATAATGCTAGGTGTATAGAGATGGCAACATCCTGAACTAGTCGTGAACTGAGCGGTTAGAGGAGGAATCATGAACTAGTGTGAACTGAGCACTTAGAAGATGAACAGCCCGATACTAGGACCTAGAGGTTAATTGGTGAAGATTATAATGCATGTTTATAAACAACTCACTTAGTAATTAGAGTATGTGACACATCGAGATTAGGCTCTCGTAGGTACCTTAGTTGTTAATGTAGGGAAACTTTAATAAACATAGTGTAATAGTAAGGTATTACTACAACAAGGAGAATTCACCGCCGAACATAATCTAAGTAACTATGTTATACACCGATCATGCCAAATATGAAGAAGGGAGTAAGTCCAACCACCATACCTAGCCTCTATATTTCTTGAATCTATTATATTTATACATTATGTTATTTATTTTATGCAAGCATTACGCTTCTTTTTATAAAACCTTTTTCAAAAACCAAAGCGAATGCAAACTATCACGAACTTAAATAACGCTAGTGAAGTTCGACACAATCCCTGTGGATACGAACTCATTCTAGACACCTAGAGTGTGAATTATTACTCGACGACAGACTTGTGCACTTGCCAGAATGCAGTCAGTATATAATATAGATGCACGAGAAAGTTCGGTGGAAATATCGTAATCTATTACTATATATAAAAAGGATACAAATTTTTGGGATGACTTTTTCATTATTCCTATTTTACCCTTAAAACAAAACTATAAAAAAAAAAAGTAACCACAGTTTTACTATATATAAAAAGATACAATTTTTGTGATGACTTTTTCATTATTATTCCTTGATAACTAAGCACTTCCACGTAAAAGTATATTTTCAATTTTTTTTATAGTAAAAAAATATTTTCATAATAATTAGCCACAACAAAAAAGAAGGTTAAGTAGTTATCAATTAACTAAGTTCAATAAAAAAGGAGATTAAGTAGTTATTTATATTGTTGTAAAAAAAAAAGTAGTTATTTATATTTGCAAAATAAACATGAATTTTGATGAAATAAATCCGTATGTGAAGAGATAATCCGAATATCACATTCTTTCTATAGTTAATCAAATTTGATTAAAAACACATCAGGTTATATGAATTTTAAAACATGCTCTAACTTTGACGATTCTTCTAGATCCAAATGACCAAATCAACTAACTACTAAAACTTTCCATATAAAATTTGTTTACTACTATCATTTGTCTTTATCATGACAAAACGTTATAAACATAAGTCAATATGAAATTTTATGTCAAATCCATGATATACTACTTGATGAAAGGAATGTCGGAAAGTTTTCGGCTTTTCCTTTTCTCAATCCGTTTGGATCTCTTTTGACTCTACCATCGTCATTAGACATATTACTCCATCATTAATTTACACCTATGTTTAAATGCTTCTTTTGATTTCCCATTGGACATGCATGATTAGAATTCATGACATAGTGCATGGAAAATATTCTTTTTTGTAACAGGAACTAACTAAATCATGTATTAATATATGGTAGACATTAATTAGACAACAACAAAAATTTCTTTCTTTCTTATTCAACTTTTTGAAACATCCTCCCTTTATTCCGCGTCTTTAATTTGTTATTAGTACTAACTTTTACCTAATCCTACTTTTTGTTATTTTTGTTTTTTATGATGATCTCTTAAGGAATGTCAAATATTGATTCCGGCTCTGAAGCCCCGATACTCTAAAATTGGTGAAGTATCGTGTCCGATACGCACCCGATACCGATACTTTTCCGATACGCCCCGATACTCGTATCGGAAGAGTATCGGTTAAATCTTTATTTTTAAATAAAATAATAATATCCGATACGCGTCCGATACTTCCCGATACTCGTATCGGAAAAGTATCGGTTAAATATTTATTTTTAAATAAAAAATAATATCCGATAGAATCCGTGTTTCCTAGTGAATGTCAAACTATTATGTTGTTACACGGGTAACTAACAATGTCTTTTTTTGAATAGTACTAATGATGATGTATAATACTTAACTTAAGATGTATAACTTAAAATGTACCGGTGATCATATTTTTTAGGATAATATTAATGAAACACAAATACTTAACTTAGTATTAATGATTTTAATTTATTATAATTAGTATTTTTTTGTCTTTGTCACTGTTCTGAAGTCACTATGGTGTCATACTATATAACAGGTTGTTTAAGTATTTGGGCTTGTCCCAAAATTCTAGTATAAGAATGAATGTTTTATGCTTTTAATTGGTCAGCTGCAGGACCTATATAATTGTCTGATATTGCTACAAGATGAACTTGTTGAAGAGGCTTGATGTCATGACTATTATATGTTTTTTGAGCTATTATATGTCTTTAGTTAGGACTGATGAACCTTTGTATGTTGAGCCTCAAACTGTTTTGCACTTGTGCAAGCTAATTGGCTTGTGTGTACTCTTTGTATAATGAACTATTGGCGTTTATAATTATAATAATTTTTTGTCTTTAAAAAAAAATTATCATTATTAATATTATTGTGCATTTATATATTTAATTTTAAAATTAATTTTTAAATAACGTATCGCGCCAGTATCGGATATGAATTTTTTAAAATTTTCACGTATTGGCGTATCGGTATCGTATCGTATCCGTATCGTGTCGCGTATCGGGGCTTCATAGCAGTAATGCAATGAATATGAAGATAAAGGAACAACAAGTACTAGTTTTGTACAAATTACCAAACAACTTTCCCAAATTGATTATTTGAGTATATAAATTTAGTATAGTGTTATTGAAATTCTTGTGGTATATATTTTATGATTTCTAGTGCTTTGATTGAAGACAAGACAAAACATACTTGTTAGAATCCATTATGCTGAAAAGATATATAGATAATTTGAGGAAATATGTCTTTTTCCTTTTCCCTATATTGTTTTCAGACTTCCAGTTCTTCTGATCAAATTACTTATAAGAGTGTTTGGGATTGTAAGATTCGAAATTAACAAATTTTGAAATTAATGTTCTGAAGTGGCCTTTTCTTTTATATATTTCGGAAGTTACAATTTGAAATTAACGTAGGATCCAAAATTAACTAATTTTGAAAAGAACATTTCGAAGAGACTTTTTTTTTAAAAACAATTTATATTTCGGAAGTTACAATCCGAAATTAACTAATTTTGGAGCGTACATTCCAAAATTATGTGTTTTTGGGTCGTATCTTCCAAACCTATTTTTATTTCGGATTGTAGCTTCGAAACTATTCTGGATCCAAAATCAAGAGTATTTTTGAATTTTTTGGGGGCTTGGGAGCACTAGAGGGGTGTAAAGAGAAATTTTCTAATTTGACGTTAGATTGCTTGGCCATTATTTTGGACCGACTCATGTGTATTCATAAAGTATCTCACACGTATTATGAAAAAAAAAAAAAAACACTTGAAAATTGTCATCTCCCAACATTCTCTATATCTGTCATTGTTCCTTCCACTTTTTGCAAGACACTCTTCTCTCTTTCAAACCCGCAAATAAAGTTCACCCAAATTCTTTATCATTTCGACTAACTTATTGTTGATAGTTTTTGCTTTTTTATTTTGGCTGGAAACACTTTCACTTCTTTATGTCATAAACATGTACTTTGACAAATTATTATAAGCTGGTATTTATATTTATTTTTTGAATTAAATATAAGAGAACAAAATTTATAAGTTATCATCTCTATTGCTTTATTTATAACTTTCATTTCATTTTTAAAATAACTGTGCCACATATGTTTCATAATTTTTCATTTTGAATATGATTAAACCATCACTTTTTTTATCTTTTTTGGGGAATACAAGATGACCTATGTCCAAAAAACGAACTACAAACTAAAAGAGAAGCTCCAACTTCATAAATATTTGTAAAATATCACATTTTAATTTGCTCAAAACAGACATCGTAAATCATAAAATTTGAGTTATATCTCACCACCTAAGCTTCCAAGAGCATCTACGCAAAAATTAGCTTTGCGATATGCATGCTACATTTATCTCCCACTCCAAATTGAGAATTTTGATCTAATTCTCCGCACAAGCCTCAATCTCATTGCGAAACACTATTATTGTTTTGTATACTTCTAATCACTCCCCATAATTTTATTTTTTTTGACAGCGATCACTCCCCATAATTAAAACCTTTGAAACACACATACCAAAGAATAAAGAAATGACTCTAAAGATAAAAAAAATTAAAAAAATACAAATTATAAATAATAAAAAGATACAAAACATAAAAATAGGATGAAAAAAAATTTAGTTAAAGGAAACATACGCAAAAGAATAGGATTAGAAGTCATGATAAAAGATAGACATAAAAAATAGTAACCCATGATAAAAGATAGACATAAAAAATAGTAACTCAATCTAACATATAACAACTTATCAAAAATAATTACTATAAAAAAAACTTATCAAACAACAAAAAGTTATAACAACTTAAAAAAATAGAAGAACCTAATAAAAGAATATGCCTGAAGAAAAAAGGAAAAGATTGAACCAACTTATATAAAAAAAGATGGACAAAACGTAAATGCATTTCTTTAGTTATTTTTCGTATGGTTCTTAACATAAAATTTATATTTTGCGGATATATCAAACTTTGGGAAAATCATGAATTTGAGGAAATCATAGTTTTTATGTTAAGAATCATTCAAAAAACATCTTGAGAAATGCACCTAAGTTTCTTAAAAATAAAAGATTATGTCTACAATAAAAGATCAAGAACAAAAAAATAGAAACAAAAATGCAATATATAAATTTTTATGTTAATATAATGACGAACTTAAATATCGAATAAAAATCAATAGACTCGTGTGAATGCACGGATCTTTAAACTAATTTGTTTTACAAACTCCGTACTCTGATGATGTTAATATTTTTCATTATATAATTTGTTTTTGTTTTAACTAAATAAGTTTTCAAATTCATAATTTATCGACTAATATATTAGAACATATCACGAACCAAAATAGCGTACCGACTATGTATACAATAAACTCCTACATACCAAATTTGTTTAAAATTGCGTACTGTGTACCCAAACCTATACCATGTACCGAAGTAAATTGCGAATCAAGTAACTATGCTACAAACCTAATAACTCCACGTTATTCAACAATATATGCACTACAACAACCAAACACTTTTTACAAAACCATCCGATCATTCTCCTTCTGCACTATGAATCAAACCACTGCCACGCGCAACTATCATATAATTTGATTTTAAACTATTGATCCTTCTCGCATCGAAATTAGTCTTTTAGTTATACACATATATAGGATATATTGGAAATAGATTTTCTGTTGTAATTGCATTGACGCAGTTACAGTACCAACTATTCGATTATAATTTGGTCGAGATCATTTTAGTACATATATAATATAAACTGTCTGATCTAAAATTAATGATCTAAATCAAATAGAACGTATAACTATATAGTACTTTGTTTATTGCAGCAAATCCAAATCCGGGTATATTCAAATGTACATCCATACTCATTTGAGTTTAAAAGGTGTGGCCAACATTACCCTTCATCGTCCGATCAATCAGCATGCTGCAAACCCTCATCATCGCCACGTAGATATTCATGATAATAACAAAATTGGAGGACAAAGGTGTTGAGGCAAACCCCATTTTGATATGTGTTTTAATGACAACAAACCTTATCGAATAAATGTTAAGTTTTATGAATGGTGATCTACTGATGTTTGCACTTGAGTTTTTGTTGAAAGATAGATAATGACAAAAGTGGACGAGCTAGAGGTCACTCACATCAACAAGTGCATTTTATATACTCAAACAATGAATGAATTGGAGTAACATCAGATGATAACAAAAGTAGCATCACAAGCTTCATGAAGATTTTTAAAGGATGTTATTTGAATCATAAGAGGTTTTGTTGGAAGGTTCAAACAACAAAGTGGTTTTTATGGTTAATAGTCTTCCTCATCATCACAAGGTTCCCAATGAGTATTGAAGATTCAAGGAAGAATGTGAAGATCATAATTGAAGAACCAAGATGGAAGAACTTGCATCACAAGCTACATAAGAATATATTTGATGTTATTGTGTCAAAACTCACATTGAGTTTTGTTACATGCTTTGAAGATTTGAATCTACAATTAACATCAATGGGAATGATGCATATGTTGAAGATTGTCAGAACCTACTCAAAGTTTTATCTTATCAAAGTCTCTCAAGATAAGAAAGTTTGAGAATGATCTTCCACGAGTTTTCAAAGGAGTTTATGTACAAGGCATAAACGTTTTTATCATTCTCTAAACTAGAAAATGATAATCCTCATGATGAGTACTCTCACGCCTCCACTATATAATATCAAAGATACTCAATGAACAATCAACAATATGTGCAAAACATAAAAGAAGAATTATGGAATGTTTTGCAACAACAAAAGATTTCAAAGTTGATTAACCAAAGAAAGAAACATTATCAACTCTTATGAAATAATGTTCTCATCATGAACATGTCCATTTCCCTCAAGAGCATTCATATCAATTCAACAAAATGACAAGAATCCACTTTGAAGAAGAAATCATTTCAAAAGTTGAAATATTTATAAGTCAGGAGAACATTCTCAGGATGGTCTCCCAAGTTTGCGTGTTCAAGAATAATCACTTTTCTATAAGTCAACTTGGTACAAGACATGAATGAATTTTTATATGGGAGTTATTTCAAGAATCACAACAGCAAGAATAAGTCACTTAAGGCAAGGAATACATTTTGATTCTTGGAAGTGCTTTTAAGGAAGAAAAAGCTCACAATTATTAACAAGGCTTCATGGTCTCCAAGATTATCATTAGAGAAATAATTTAGACCAATGAGAAGTAGACAAAGCATGCAGCAAGGACTTAAAATTCTGATGCAAGTACAAGCTAAGGAAAGAGAAGCTTCACTTATCCATACAAGTGTGCAAGTCTTTACTATTCACTTGTCCTTGCAAGGACTCATGAATAGTTGCTATGCTAGGCTTCAAATAGTGTTTTACAACTGTCATACAGCTTGCAACAGCTAGAGAAATTCGTTGGCTTTCTTTCTTGCACAAGAAGCATGGTCTCCAGCAGTCAGGAGAATGGTCTCCAGCAGACAGGAGAATGGTCTCCCAGATTTTTCCTGCAAGTTACAATCTTATCCAAAAGCTATTTCCACACATGGGCTATTGTTTTGCAACAGATATATCATCAGAAGCAGCTCATTACAGTTGGCAAAAAGAATATACTTGAAATTCCTTCAAATCCATATAGCAGAGACCATAGGAAGAATGGTCTCCAGGCTTACTTAAAGTACAAATTTGAATGGACTGTTTTGCCCATTTCACAACAGCTATTTCCAACTGTCATATTTGAAGTTCAAATATCAGAAGAACCCCTCCATCTATAAATAGCATGGTTGGCTTCATTTGAAGAGTAAGAGTAAAAGCTACAAATCATCAAACACTTGTTTTTCTCAACAAGTCACAAAACTCTTCTTTTACCACTCACACTCATGCTTTTCATTCTCATCTATACTTCTGGTATATGAGTGTTTTGTATTTGCTTCTCAAACCAACCTTTGAGGTTCTACAAGCAAATATCTTAAGAGGCCACTTTTCAACACAACTCACTTTCAAGTGGTTGTATCCTTGTCTCTTCATTTACCACTCACACTCCAACTCTATCAACCTCTTGGATCAAACATTATTGAGTGTATTGAGTGTATTTTGTAAAGCTTCTCAAACTAGTTTTGAGTTTGTGTTTAAGCTTAGATCCGAAACCAATTCCTTTGTAAAAGAAAGATTGGCTCAAGTCAATACGTAACTATTGATTGAGTGACACCCTTACTAGCTTGTAGGGCTGGGGTAGATTTAAGCTTGTAGGGCTTAAGGTTTTTGATCTCGGTTTAGATCAAAGAAGATTTGTATTTGAGATCGGTAGTATCTTAAAGATCATAGTGAAAAACTCACAGGCGTGAGGACTGGACTAGCCCAGGATTTGGGTGAACCAGTATAACTTTTGTGTGTGCATCTCTCTTACCTTTAACTCTTTATTTACAGTATACACACATCACACATATCACTTTATTTACATTTAATTTTAATTCTCACGCAGCAGAGACCATTCAGAGAACATTCTCCGAGTTGGTAGTTTTATATTTCACTAACATTTATCCAAGCATACACTTGAGATTTATTTTGTAGAGTGCAGGTTTAAATTTTAAAAGGGTCACAATTCAAACCCCCCCCCCCCCCTTTCTTGTGACTATTTCTTCCACTTCAAAAGGGTGCGTTTGTTTTAGATTTTTTTGAAAATAGATTTTGTAGTGTTACATAATTTTGTGTAAAAAAAATTTACAAAGAAACTTTTTATAAAAGCTTCAAATGAAAATTTGGTTTGAATAGTTATTCTTAAATTGTGATTTTACCGGGAGGGGGCTGGAACCACTTGATGCCAGAACTGACCCCCGAACCAGATTAAACTGGTGGTGAAAACCAAAAAAAAAAAGTGATTTTAGGCATTTCATCATTTTATTGAAAAAAATTTAGATATCAAAATTTTGAAAACATTATTTAATTTGAAGCTATTTCAAATAGATTTTCATAAAAATCATTTTTGAAATACAACTTTTTCAAAAATTTATGATTTTGACTATGTTTTGTTCTTCAATAATGTATGTTTATGTTATATGATGTCAAAATTAGTGTTTCAATTTAGAAAAAATGAATATAAAAAAATTTATAATATTTTAAAAAATGGTTTTACAAAATCCATTTTCAAAAATAAAAAGAAAAAATTTATTTTTTTAAATCTAAAACATGTTAGAATTCAATTGATTCATAAACCCTAGAATCCAATCATGTTAATCATCAAGAAAATTACCGTAAACATAAGCATAAGCGGAAGCGTACCTGAGTTTGTCACCGGAATAGATCAAAGAAATCACGGGCAAATGATCTTCCAACCGTAGAGTTCCTTATGGGCTCCTTGATTCTCTTCTGACGGGGATGAACAGAAAACCTTTTTGTCTGAGCCGCCGTTTTCACGTTATATCTACAGTCGGGGACCATAACCCCTATAAATAACCTAGGGTTATTTCCTAGTTTTCAATATTCTAATTTGGCCCCTCATCAAATTAGATATTGACTTATGGTCTCTACACAATAAATAACTTTTCATGATATTTATGCTTTTAGCCATAGACTTATTATTAATTAGACCACTGTAGCTTTGGCTAATTACACAATGGCCCTAACACATGTAATATTACAATTGTGACCCAAAATTTCTAACAATCTCGCACTGGTCACATATGTAATCCTACACATGTGTTAGACTTTATGAGCTAAAAATTTGCCATTATATTCCTTAAGCATATCCAAATTATCTCGCCCATTAGTCATGCCAATATATAGAACCAAGGTGATTTTCGTTATATCAATCATAACTAAACCCATCAATGATCACTAATAGTGACACAACTAAATGACATAGATCCATCATGAAATGTGCAGCATGAAAATCACATAAAGTTGGTCTGTATATGTCGATTTTCAACTGGTCCTCCTTAATCCTTAGTGAGATCAAACCTTAAACAAAATCAGAGTGCAAAATACAAAAATTTTATTCCTGCAGAAAATATTCTTAAGCCTTACTTGAACTGAAGTATGTCTATATAATAAAAGCATTAAAAATGACAAACTCCCACTAAAACTGAATATCACTTAATGACTTAACACCCACATGAGTAATATGCTCATGAAACCTTTTGGGTAAGAAACTTTAGTAGGCGGATCCGCAAATATGGAGTTTGTACACAAATGCTTTATAGACAACCGTTCACTCTAAACTTAATCTTTATTGTCACAAATAACTTTAGTGGTCCTTTAAATCATTATCCACTATGCGCAGCCCCGTGACAAAGTTCTATCATCGGATGCATCATAATACGTTATCTTTGCATCCAACAATATTGGAGTCAGTATACCAAATGATCTCAAGCTGATCTGACCTCCAATATATGAGCATGTAATATTTTGTTTTCTTTAAATACCGTATTACCCATTTGGCTGCTTTCCAATGGTCTAATCTTAAATTTCTCAAATACCTGCCCAACATCCCAAAAATTGTACGCAATAGCCAAACGCGTACAAAACTGAACATACATTAGACTCCTTACAACTTTTGCATAAGAAATCTTTTGTATTAACTTTTCTTTAAAGTTATCCATAGGACACTGATTGAGACTGAACTTGTCTCCCTTAGCCATAGGGGTATCACATGATTTATTGTCTTATTATCGAGATATAAAACCAATAAAATATATTTGCTCCCACTGAACTCATGGTATGTACAATCATCAACCAAATTCACCTCAACACCAAATGAGATGAACACTTGGTGAATTTTGAAATACCAGAATTAAGATGCTTACTTGAGTTCATAGATGGATTTCTTAAATTTGCAAACCATATACTTTAAATCTTTTGAAATAAAGTTTTCTAGTCGCACCATATACATTGTTTTATCAATGTTACCATTTGAAACGTTGTCTTTAGATCCACCGATATAACTCAAGTTCTGAATGCATCATTAATGCCATAGTGACCCTAAAAGAGTCTTTCAAAGAAACCGAAAAGAAAGTCTCTTTATAATCAATGTCTTCTTTATCTGTAAATCCCTTTTGTAACGAGACGAACCTTTTACCTCTTCTCATTGCCTTTCAAATCATTTCACACCTTATGGCAATGAGAAAAAGTACCAAATGCCATTGTCCTTTATGGATTTCATCACTTTATTTATGGCATCGATCCACATTTGAGAGTTAGAACTTTCCATTTAATGATGAAATCTGATTAGATCATCATCCATCATTCCAATGTTAACCTCATGTCCCTGAAGAGATACAAAATAGTCATCTGGTATTGTATTTCTCTTTTCTCTCGTGGATCTCCTAAATAACATGTGTTCTTGAGGTGTAAGAGTTTGTTCTTCTGGAACAATTTCTTGTATGGGGAGTTAAACACCTGCGGGAATATCAATATATTCCTCTTCAAAAAAAGGTCCATAGCCATATCTCCCCCTCCAAACTCGACATCCTCAAAGAACTGGCATTTTCTTATTCGAAAACCAAACTTAATTGTGGGATCTTGTACCCCTAGATCATTTTAGAGTATCCCATAAAATAGCCAGGAAGTTTTGTAGTTGCTATAATTGGAACCATATTAAAGACATCTGCTGCAGTTTTAATTGAAAAATAAATAAAAAAATTGGACGTTGTTCACCTGAATTGTTAAATCTACCATAGTATTTATCACCACGGTTAAACTTAACTCCTTTGATTCTTTAGTCGAGTTGATTCACAACTCTAGCCTGAATAAAAATTGAACATGTCCAATAACTTCCTTATATCAAGAATGAGATAAATAGTACCATATAGAAAATCGTCTATGAACATTATAAATATTGTTTATCATTCCAAACAAACAGAAAGAATGACACACAAATATCAATATTTATAAGCTCAATGACACCTGAAGTCTTATTGGTCTCATATCTCCTTTATTGGTTTGTTTTCCTTTTTCTGTAAAATATGAGTCTGAGATTTCATTTGACACAAGTCTCTCTATTCTCCTTTTGGAGATGTCACCCAATTTCTTGTGTCAAATGTACCTGCATTCTCATTGGTTAATTAAATGAAGCAATTGTGTCTGAATGAATAAAGATTATTGTAACCTGACCCCATAAAAAAAAAACTTGAATCAACTGATTTTAAATTTTGAAACAATTTAAATTTCTATTCCCAAATAATCAAGAAAAACCAAATAGGTTCAAAACATAAATAGAAATTAAATTTCATTTCGACTGAAAAATAATACAAAAATAGTTTCATCAAAATCCAAATAAAATTTAGTCTTTATCAATAATCTAAAATTTTCAATTGCCTCAACTTGAACTGTTTTATCGTCGGCCGTATAGATGTGTCTTTCACCATCAATTAGTTTCCGACAATTCATAAAATCTTGCATAGGCACACTGTTGTGAGTTGTAGCACCAGAATATATCCAACACATGTGTCTACATACCAAAGGTAAATTTACCTCAAAACAAACCAAATCAAGAACTATATACTACCTTAACGCGCCATGTTTGACAGTTAAAGTAATGTTTCTTTACTCTTTAGCTCCACAAAAGAAACAACTATTTTTACCTCATTTAAATTATTTTTGTTGTTGTTCCTTTTGAGGCACTGTATTTGCAGCTTATCCTTATACTTTATTGAATTAAGGTTTCCCAAAAGCGTAGATATATCACACTTTTCCTTCTTGAGAAACCTCTTTTCAATTTCCTTAATGAAATATGTTACCGTATTTATCTTTTCAGATAGTTTGCCCAAAAATATTTCCAGAATGACATTCCTTATGATCATCAAACATATGCAATTTGACCTCTCCCACCTTTCCAATTCCGTAAGAGGTGAGGGAAAATCAATCCTTAACATATCGTTGAGATCCATACTTCAAGAACTATCAAAAGATTTACTTTCTAGAACTTGACTTTTGAGCCATTTAACTAAATTGATGTTGGAAGTAAACTTCAACCGGTCATTCATAACCGAAGAGAGAACGAAAATCAAGTAAAACATGCTCAAAATAAGCCTCAACATAAAAGTAATTTTAAATTCAAACAATGGTAAATCTCATCACAAGATATCGGGAATCCATTAACATTCTATCTTTGGACAAAACATTAACTTTTCAGTGATACCTTGACGTAGTAATCAAACACTGATAATAAGAACATGTCAAATAATAAATTTTCCTTTAGGCCAATGTATTATTCACACATAAAACCGAATAATTATCACGCGTTTATTACCACAGGTGCACTTATAATTCTGTAAAATAGTCACCTTCCTTTAGGCCGGTTAAATATTCACATAAGTTACAAGCACACAACCTTAACCTTTTATATTTCAAAATAAATTAATTTTCACAAAAGAGGTTACTTTGGCAACGTTATGCTTCATTTAACTTATTTCAAAATATATACTTAAACTGTGAATATTTGAATTTAAAAATTACTTAATCAAAGTTGTAACCAAATTTGCAAATATAACTTGCAATTTCCATAAAAGTACTTAGGTCTTGTTCCAATTCCTTTATATCTTAATAAGAAAAACATAACATGATTTCTATATGTCACCAAAAAAATAAAAATTGAAACCCAAATATTTGAAGTTCATTCTTACTAAATTGAAACCAAATGACATAATATATCGGATCAATTTGAAGCAAAGGAAAATTGCATCATATATGAAACAAAACAACATAATACCTTAACTTAAATTTTATTTGTTTCATTCTGCATAACTTAAAAACATAAGCCTTTATGAAAATTAATTAACCGAAACCATAAAGCTATAGAACCGAAAGTTTATCAAAACTTAAATCATCTCATCTTAAATTTGAGACCAAACTGAAATTGCTCGTAGAACTAACTTTGCAATGGAACATGCGAAGCGAACCAAAAATTCTATAGCAATTTTAAACAAAAACATGGATATACAATGCCAAACAGCACTGGAAAGTAGCTATTTTCAACCGAAACTAAAGCATATGCTATTAGGCAAACCTAAATTTAAATTTAAATAAATTAACAAAAGCTGGACTCAAACCAAAATTGAAACATGAAATTACTTGACCAAAATTGCTTCATACTGGATTCAAACCAGAACCAGATGACAAGACGTATGGATGAATTTGAAACAAGGTGAAGTGCATCATCATATATGAAGCAGAATAAAAACAAAACCAAATGGAAGACAAAGCTTAAACGAAAAGTTTATTTCAGCATGCAAAACTCAAATTAAATAAAAAAGGAACGCAAATAACCGTATGTCCCTTATTTGTGTTTTGATCACAAACTGTATATAATGATGCACAGCTGCACACCTTACAAATTAATTGTGGTCTATTATTTATCGGCGATGAACAAACAGTGTAAAACCATACAATTATATGATAATTAAAATACACCAAACCTTAAACCAAAATCATGATTATCACACCGATAAACAATAGACCAAATCCTTCAATTTGTAATAGAAACTGAAACAGTGTACTGATATTGAACAAAATATACATGCCGATAAAAGTAATTGGCATACAAGAGTTATTTTCTCAATGATCAAACATGACTAGCTCTGATACCACTTGTTAGAATTCAATTGATTCATAAACCCTAGAATCCAATCATGTTAATCATCAAGAAAATTACCGTAAACATAAGCATAAGCGGAAGCGTACCTGAGTTTGTCATCGGAATAGATCAAAGAAATTACGGGCAAATGATCTTCCAACCGTAGAGTTCCTTATGGGCTCCTTGATTCTCTTCTGACGGGGATGAAGAGAAAACCTTTTTGTCTGAGCCGCCGTTTTCACGTTATATCTACAGTCGGGGACCATAACCCCTATAAATAACCTAGGGTTATTTCCTAGTTTTCAATATTCTAATTTGGCCCCTCATCAAATTAGATATTGACTTATGGTCTCTACACAATAAATAACTTTTCATGATATTTATGCTTTTAGTCATAGACTTATTATTAATTAGACCACTGTAGCTTTGGCTAATTACACAATGGCCCTAACACATGTAATATTACAATTGTGACCCAAAATTTCTAACAAAACAAACGCACTCAAAATGAGTTTGGTGTGTGTGGCCTAAGAACACAGTATATTAATATATGCGTTTCATGTGTCCACCCATTTACTTGTCTGTCCATAACAATTGTCAATTGCCATGGCCATTCCAATAAATTTAAATTATTATGATAAAAAAATTCATATTATATGAATAAAATAAGTTTTAAATGAAAAAGAAAATTGATTTCGTAACATGGTCATCGAAGGAGCTGATTTTGTGGGGCTTATGGTAACATAAGTCAGAATGGGACAGTTATCCGTACAATGAAGGAACGTGGTATCTCGCCACGCCATTGTTCGTTCCTATTTATGGACGTAGTAATTTTTCATTTTTTACATTTATGATTTATTTAAATACTATACGGAGTAACAGTTAATATCTTATATTATTATCAAATGCAAATTAAATTAACACAAACGTAATAAAAACTATAAATAGCTATTTCAAATTCATAAACCATTGTTATGAAATTATGACAAATTTACCGGCAAAATCATTAAGTTTCTCAAATTTGCTCACCTATAAGTCTATAACCCCCATATCAAAAGTTGTTTTTTTTTTATAAGCAAATATTATTATAAGGGAGTACAAGGGGTACTCAATCCCTTACAATGCAAAACAACTTATTATATGCTTTGAAAACAAATAAGAGGATCTACACACCATTCATAATAAGAAAGAAAAGTCTTACGACCGGATCGTCCCCTAAATCAAGACCAAGAAAATCGTTTAATTTCCTCAACTAGTTGCAATACATTCGGAACAGCCCCGTTAAATAGTATTTGATTTCGTAACTTCCAAATACACCATGTAGTAGCCAACCAAATCAAGTGACGAACCCGGTTGCCATTTTTGGATTTAACCAATGTACCAAAGTTTTGGAAGTGGTTCCAGCATGTCTGCATCGGATTTACGTGATGGCCTATCCACGTAAATATAGCTTGCCAAACCTTTGTAGCAAAAGGACAATTGAAGAAAACATGGAAACTATCCTCTGGAAGATGGAAACAAAAGGAACATGTCAACTCATATGTATTGTGGAGAATACCTCTATGATGAAGTGCAGCTCTTGTAGGAAGTTTGTCTAATAATAATCTCCAACCAAAGATGTTAATTTTAGTTGGAACATCATTCTTCCAAAGATTTTGAATAGCCTCCAACACATTTGCATCCAAAGAGGCTATATTGTGAGGTTGAATTAGCATCTTGTAACAAGAATTGACAGTAAATAGATCAAGAGGACCAGGGATCCAGCGCCATTTATCCATCCTTGCTTGCTCTAGATGAACATCTGTTAACAAGTTTTGCAATTCAGTAAGCTGTCCAGTTTCAGAATGAGTTAAATGATCGCTCCACATCCAGTTCCATTCGCTTCTATCACCATTTCGACGAACCCGGTTTGAAACTAGCACATCCTTAGATACCTCTTTCGCAAATAAATCAGGATACAATTCGCAAAAGGGTTGATTTCCCATCCATTTAAATTTCCAAAACCCGATATTACAACCGTCACCTAAACCACAACTCACATTCTTTCTAAACCAATCCTCTTCCAATGACCTCCCTGTTCCCAACATATCTTTCCACCAAATAGAATCGTTGGCTCTAGCTTGAGAAAAAGTTTCTCCTAGTATTTTTGTTGGTAGGTGGCCATATCTAAATCTCAACAACTCACTCCACAATGCGTTTCGTTCTTCAATAAGCCTCCATTTCCACTTGTAAAGAAGCGCCGAGTTAAATAAAGCGAGGTTTTTAACACTTAAACCTCCCTGGGATTTTGGACAGCTAATGTGATCCCATTTCACCCAACATAATTTCTTCTCCTCTAAACCTCCTCCCCATAAAAAATTCCTTTGAATCCTCACTAGTTGCTTTAGAACACAGCTAGGAGCCTTGTAGAAAGAAAAAAAATAAAGTGGCATGCTTGCTAAAACCGAATTAATAAGAGTGATGCGTCCTCCCATTGAAAGATGACGACTAGTCCAAGTGCTTAGTTTATTGGACATAGCTTCCACTACCGGTTTCCAAGTCTCTCTTCTTCTAGGATTGGAACCCACTGGTATTCCTAGAAATTTAAACGGTAGAACATCTGCTCGGCAATTTAAAAAAGAAGAACCAGCATCCAGAAAATTTGTATCAACGTTAATACCATAGAGTTTGCTCTTCACAAAGTTGATTCGCATTCCTGACACTAACTCAAAGCTTCTTAGAATCACTTTGATAGACCACAGATTGTTCCAAATACCTTCCCCCATCAAGATAGTATCATCAGCAAATTGTAAAATTTGGAACTGTAAAGAAGAGCTAACCTGATATCCCTTGAATCTACCAATATTGACTGCCCGTCTCACCAAACCTGCTAGGCCTTCAGCTACTATCAAGAATAGAAAGGGTGATAATGGATCACCCTGACGGAGACCTCTACCGACCGTAAAATCCTCAGTTGGGCTGCCATTAACTAAAATAGACATCGAACTTTCAAAGATGCAAGCTCTCATCCACTTTAACCATGCTTCGGAGAATCCCATTTTTAACATCATTTTTTCTAGGAAACCCCAATTGACCGAATCGTAAGCTCGTTCAAAGTCTACTTTAAATAATAAACAGTCATTTTTCCTTCTTTTAGCTAAGTCCATAATCTCATTAAGAACCAGAACACCATCAAGAATCTGTCTTTGAGGAAGGAAGGCAGATTGGCACTTAGAGATTAGTTTACTCATCATTCTTTTAATTCTATTAGCCAAGATCTTTGACAAAATCTTATAAAGGCTACCAATTAAACAAACAATAGTTATTTAGAAACTATCAAAAGTTGTTGTTACTAGTAGCAAAATTGCTACCAGAAACTAACAATAGTTATTTAGAAAATTTGCTGGTACTTATATCAAATGCCAATTAAAGAAGTACCAATGTAACATTAGCTATTATCACGAAAGGTAAAATAATTAAACATCCCTTATTGATGTCAAAATTATTAGTATTATTATTTTTACCGAATAGACTAAACAAAGTAACAATGTTATGTAAAAACTGATTGAGAATGGGTTAAAACCACTTGATGGTAGAATTGATCCCGAACCACATTAAATTGGTGGCGAAAGAAAAAAAATTGAACTATTTGAAATTTGCAAATTATCCATTGTCTAATTTGTTTGGAATCTTGTATTGAAAATTTTTATGGATAATAAAGATTGAATATGCCACAACAAGATAAATAAATTTAGGAAGCTGCAATTTACGGCGACATATTTCATCACAAAAAGCACACAAAAATTTAATTAACCAATTAAATCTCGTTTTTTTCTTCTTCCAGAGAACACGGTAGGTATATATGGTTGAAATCTTTTGAGCCTTGAACTATACTGCTTTGACATCAAATGCTTGTGATATTTTCTTTATATGCATTTTTCTATGTTAAACATTACTCTTAAATTTATTAACGTTGACTTTGTCAAATTTACTCACATTTCAAACTTCCACTAATTAATTTTTTGGATTTGATTAAAATTTATTGTTGGTATTGGTTTGTGGCTAATTGATTCTAAACTAGAAAAACATCGATCAAAATTCAGGAATTTTACCATTTGACACAGATGTATGTTGTAATAGATTTCAGTCATTACTTTCAAATCAAACCGTTTAAATTTTCAACACAATTTTGCTCTTTTATATTATTCCATCTAATATCATATATAAATAAATTTTCACTTTTAAAATTCATACAATTATTAATACATTTGAGCTATATATTATTGTGTTTCATTAGAAAATTCAATTAGGAGGACCAAGGTTTTAAAAAACGCGCGGTCGCGTCTCGGTTACGTAAAGATTTTCGCGATATCGGTCGGTACAGGTGTTACGATACTAAATGCGGTTGTCGCGGTGTGAATTAATCACAATTTGTTCTTTAATATAAAAAACGGTGATAACAGTATCGGCATCTGTCAAAACTGTTTTGTCGCGACAGTTACCTTTATTTAAAACCTTGATGATGACTAACAACCAACCAATGTCACAAGTAACAGGACAAAGGTGGGCTAGAGGCGAAAAACAAAGCTGCGCAATGTTTTATTTTTCCTTCAATAAATCAAATTTTGCAGTACCCCACAAACAAAAGGAAGCTACACACCTAGTCATAGTGCCGCAGATTATATGTGCAGTGCAAGTTGGGTGAATGAAGATTGCTAGTAGCAATGCTCTTTCATTCATTTGTAATATTTGATTTGATGATCTTTTACATACAAAAGCCTGCAACATAAACATTGCTCGTGTTTTGACCACAACTCTAACAAGTTGCATCACATGTCACTGACAAAACATAGATTTAGCTAAATAAGTAAATACAAGAAGAAGGATTTAATGAAATAGACTGTACGTTACACTTTGTAACTTATGCAATCGATGCTTTGTCTTTGTTTTACCCGTCAATATCACATATCTTTTTCTCTGTTTTTAGTTACAAACCTATCTATCAATACTAGCTGTTCTACTTTTTGTGTTTTGTGATTCAGATTAATTTCTCAAAACTGTTGAATTTGTGGTCTTTAGGGGGAAGAATAGGAAAATATAATAAAAAAATATGAATATTATTGATAATGAACTAAATAGAATATTTACATAGAATATTTATATACTAAATATTATGATACTACCTTGGTATTTATAGCCAAGTGAATATATTTAAATCTAAACTAAATCCCTAAATTATATGGCTTAGAATAAACTAACCTAATGAGATATTTTCTCAACAAATATAATAAAATTTATGCATATCTTAATAAATATTTTCCTATTCTAACAAAAACTACAAATTAATGAAAAATTGTTTAGGTTTGCTTTCTCCCATATTTTTTACAAGAAAAAATTTCATTTATTGATTCGTTAAATAACTGATTTATCTGATTAATAATATAGAGTAAATATATCAATTATATTAATCTAAAAAGTTAACTGTCTTTTATAATTAAAAAGGATTAGAGAGGGTAATATAAAGTCTCAAATCAAACCAAATGCAGCAAAATAAAACTCATATATGACATCCTCTTAATTGAGTATTGTTTCGAACATTTGCCTAACGATTTTACACCTATGTGGTGAAAACCGCCTATAAAAGGAGTCACCCTTTAAAATAAAGTTACAAGCTCTCATTTTAAAAAAATCTCAATTTTTTTTAACCTTTTATTGATTTAAGCGTTGAAGTGTCTTTGCCGGTACACTACCTCATTTCGATGGAGAATAACTGCCATTTTGTCACACTGCATTCGCTCTAGTTGTCATCACTGATCGTAAACAGATCAAGTATCTATACACACACTTCATCAAGTAGAGAGCTATAAAGCAAAGAAAAGCTATAAATGTGTGACATGATAAATATTTTTTTAGCGTTAAGCCTCTTGTCATTAGAAATAGAAGACCCTCGTAATTTAAAATTCGACCGAAAGATAAATAACATTTAACCAAAATTGTTTTATTAAAATGCAATTAAATCAAACAAATTATACGTTAATATTTATGATATATATATATAGTATGTCAACATGAAAAAACACTTTTGTGGTCACAATCCAAAATAAAAATTATTTAAGGGCACACAAATGAAAAAAAAAAGTACAATAGAACACAATTACTTTTATTTTTAAAACAAATTGAGAGAATTATTTTAAATGATGTATATTGCATGTACTTCTAATAACCGTAGTATTTTGTGTTAACGAGGCTCAATTTTTTATGTCTTCCAAAGTTACTGGCATGTGAATATGACACATGCTCTGCATTTTGCCTTTATTACTTCACATCTTTATGCCCAAATTTCAAGTACTCTGTATAATGCTGCTCTTAAGTAACATGGAATCATATTTAGGGCCTGTTTTGAAAATTATGGATCTTACATTTGTTTTTTTTTACAGGATCGATCTCACCATTGTCTTGAATAAAGAAGTGTCTTACTATTTAGTTTTAGCCTTCGGGCTTGTCGCGGTGATTTTCGGATATCAAACTATTGATTAGTTTGACTCGCAAGTTTATGATTCACCACCGAGCTTTTATTTTTTCCAAGGAAAAGGGAAAAAGTTCGAAATAACCCTATTTTTTAGAGATTAAAGGTTCGGGGGTTGGTTACGTTAAGGGAAGGTATTAGCACCCTAAACGTCTATAGTACTCTATAGGAACCTTTGTTTTTATTTATCTTTGTGCTAAAATTGCTTGTTTGGTTGTAAAGAAAAAATATGAAAAGTTAAGATGATAAAAAAAAAAAAATATATTTTGTTTTTTATTTGATTTGGGAAGACATGAAGTCTTTTGCACTACGTACCCGTGAGAGATCAAAACCTCGTAGTTCGGGGTAAAAATTATGAAAATTGTTTGTTGATGTTTTTTAGTTTTGAAAATATTTTAAAATGAAAAGCCAAGTGGCAAAAAAGTTTTTGAATGTGTTTTTATATTTTTTTTAATTTTTTTTGAGAAAAAAGAAGTGTTTGATATATTTACATGGATTAAAGTTTATTAAGAAAAAGTTTTGAAAAAAGTCTCCCGGCAAGAGTCGAGGTTTTTTTTAATAAAAGAGATTCTTTTTTTGAAAATGATATTTTTGAATATTTGAATGTTTTTTGGTTTTTTTATTATTAAAAGAAAAAGTTAAGCGCGAATGAAATAAAACTAAACGTAATAAAGTAAACGCGAGGAATTTCATAATGACGTTGGATTAAAAATGTGAATCCCCTTTTCCTTGGAATTACTACGCTATTATTTTTGTGTTTTTCGTTTTTTGACATAAAGCGGAATAAATAAATATGCATGCAATGCAAGATTCTCATTTATATTTACATCGGTCCCTAAATACATTCTAATTCTCAATAATTAAATAAAGCAAATAAATAAAAAAAGCATGTATGATATATAAAAAACAAGAAAAATAAACCAAACAGAAAGGGTAAAAGAGTGGAACAGGGGGTGTATTAGAAAAATGCAGGGCCAAGCCCAAACCAAAACCTGCAAAAAAACTGTTAGTTCTCACAAAAAAACATCAGATAGGGGCCACTTGATTCAGATCAGGACCGTTTGATTCAGATCGTGCGCTCCGGATTTGATTACAGGGATGATGGAAGGGAGGCCACTTGATCAACGATCATAAAGCTGGAAACGCGAGGGTGCATAATAATGCTATGGTACGGCGCGCACAGAATCGCTACGGCTTATATGTATCCAAAACCAACGGAACCTTTCATTTTTTAAAGAAGTTTCTCTTTTCCCAATTCTCTCTCTCGGTATTCCATTCTTTCTTCTTTCTCACTCATGTTCATCATCTCTCTCAAGAACAATGAAGATTCCGGTGGTGGTGCGGCGGCCAGCGCGGCGGCGCCACCACCGGAGACAAAAAAAAAACTCTTTTTTAAAAAAAATAAACCCTTTTTCTAATATCCTTTTTTATCTAGATTTTGGATTTCAAATTAGTTTTTAGAAAAATGCTTGAGAAATCCGAAATCTAGACTTTAAATTTCGGAAAAGAAAAAAAACACAAACTTTCTACCTTTTTTTTCTTGATCGGTTTTGTTCTTTGTTTCTGGTTTCAGTTTGTTTCTGTTTGTGGTGGTTTGGATCAGTGATGATGATGATAGGGTTTTTTGGAATTCGTTTGTTGATTTGTGGCTGAGAAATAAATTGGTTTCTCTGTCTCTTTTTTTCTCTGTGATTGTTCCCCCCCTATGTCACTGATTTCTTCCTTTCTTATACTGATTTGGCAAATTATTGATTCAAGGAAGAAAATCAAAAGCAATTATGGACATTGAAAGACATTTCCCCATTTGGTTTTTGCCCTGATCTGTGTTTGACTGTGTTGTGACTGAGCGTGTGAGCTAATCTTGCCTTGGATTGGGTTGACTTGGTCAACAAAACAAAAAACAGAAATAACAAAAATATTAATAATAATAATAATAATAATAATAATAAAAGTATTAAAAAATAGGGAAAATGGAGGTGTAACGCCTCCCTTTAATTTAAAGTAAACAATAATAAAAAGAAATTAATAAAATTAAAAAAATGGAATAAAAATAAAACGGACCAAACAAGAACCTAAATGAGGTATTTTAAAATACCTCTGCCGAAATTTCATCAGAAACGACGAAAATATTCCGGTTTATTAGACAACTAAAAAAAAGAAAATTGATCAAAAATTGGGGTATGACAGGGCTTAATCAACATTTGGTCATTTATATTTATTTTAAGTTTTAATTTAGTTTCAATTGGACACGTGTTCAAGTGTTCAGATGTCCACGTGTCTGTCCACGTATGCAAACCGTCTGCCACATATGATAAAAATGACAGAAATGACCAAATTAAAACTTAAATTAATATAAGGAACCAAATTGAAACTTTTAAAACAATATAGGGATCAAGTTAAAATCTAAAATTTAAATTAAACATTAGTTTTATTATATATTACTTGCTCTTTAAACTTTGTCTAATACCTTGGTCACATTCCTATGCCCAAAATAGGGACACTAATCAGAGAGGATGAATCAACTACATGAACTATGAACCTTATTATTATGGACAATATATCAGCAAGTGACAGTAATTGCCACCAAAAAGATTACAAAATTGATGTCACAAAATTAATTTAATACCAAAAATACCTCAATTATTTAATTTAATTTAATAGTACTTGTAGTAGTAAAAGTGGTGGACAGAATGTAATTATTGCCGCAACTTCTACAAGAATAATAGAGAACCAACCTATGGAGATTGGTGAAAGAGTTGTTCAAAATCTGGTGAACACGAAGTAAATTGAAGTAATTTCTAAATTTTATACTATGAATAGCATGTGATGAAAGGTGATACCATGAATGTTTGACAAGTAAAGAGGACATAAATTAATATTGCATTCAATACTTAAACAGTGTAACTACTTCAAATATTTAAACTTCTAGCAATCATGAAGTAATTATTTCCAATAGGTCCATTTCCCCAACCATATGTCTAGTGATAGATATTTCCTCCCACTTAACATTCTGGTATGTGTGGTGTGGCCTAAGTTTTTTTTTTTTCTTCCATATATATATATATCATGGAGTATATATATATATATATATATATCCGTTGACACCAAATAGTTTGACACCAAATCTTACACCTCTCAATAACGTCTTAACCGATATAAATTTTATAAAATCCACCGTTAGATTGAAAGTTTATATCATATAGATCATTTATGTAAAGTTTCAAAAAAATCCAAAATCATTTAATATGCTATTGAGACATATAAAGATCAACGACATTTAAAAAATGATGCAAACCGTTAACTTTGATGTACCTCAATAACATATCAATTGATTTTAGATTTTTCTGAAACTTTACATAAATGATCTATATGATATAAACTTTCAATCTAACGGTGGATTTTATAAAATTTATATCGGTTAAGACGTTATTGAGAGGTGTAAGATTTGGTGTCAAACTATTTGGTGTCAACGGATCCTGACTCATATATATATATATATATTAGTGTTTTCAACATGTAAGGTTGAGTTTATTTTAGGGTTGACTTCATTTGTTAAAATAAGCCTTTGGTCCAGATGTGGTGACTGATGTGCACACATGTGGTACCTGAACTGAATACCCTAAAAACGCGCATTCAAATATTTGCGTGTGATCTTTGAAAAAGATTTGTTTTGAAACAAACATATTCACGCTAGCTTGCGCGCCAAGGAACGAGCTGAAAGATTGAAAAAGATTCATAAAAGATTTAAAAGGCCGGTTTGTTACTAGAAGATTCAAAAAGATTTAAAACAAACATATCTTTTGTTAAAAGATTGAGTTTGTTATTTGAAGATACAAAGGCCAGCTTTCAGGATCTCGCTCTATATAAAGAAGACTGAAGACATAGTTTTACTAACTGAATTTAGAATAATATTTTCTAGTCTTTAGATTTCAGTCTTTGTCCCTATAGTTTCTTGTTTCCATTGAGACTTGAACTTAGGGTTGTGTTTAGCTCTTAAGCTTTTAAGCACAGAGCTGTTCCTTTTCTTGGTTCTAGTTTGAAACAAGATTTGGACTTTGAATCACTCAAAGCTTTGAAGCACGAGTTGGTTCTTTAGATTAGGAGTGCGTCTCCATCATTGAGTTTGTAAAAATCCTTGTGAGGAGCAAGGTCCTTGTGAGGAGCAAGGTAGGATAGCTGGGAAGTGACTGGGGGAAGTCATATCTTGTGAGGAGCAAGGTAGAGTTTGCACAAGGTAGTGTCTAAGCGAGATGTTGTAAACGGGGGAGTTTAACTTTGAATTAGAGCTATCATGGTGGATTCATTTCTGGATTGGTATCCTCCAGACGTAAGTGCGTTGCACTGAACTGGGTTAACAAACTCATTGTGTTCTTTATCTTCTGCACTTTATTTTCCTTGTTCATCAAGTTATCGTATGTTTATGATGTTGGCACATTAGACAACACATCGTATACCTAAACCCTAACGTGCACCACATCACGCTGCACATCTGTGACTTGCTACCAGAATTTCAATATATATATATATATATATATATATATATATATATATATATATATATATATATATATATATATATATATATATATATATATATATATATATATATATATATATATATATATACTAGTACTAATTACTTACTACTAATATTTTCGAAATAATGATCTCTTTGAAAAAAGTGTGGAGGAGCCCATAGGTAGATAGAAGACAATTTCATAGGAACTTTAAAATATAAATATATACATATTTGTAAATATTCTGACAATCAAGTAAGTAAGCGTCGTGGTTTAAGAGTGGAGTTTGATTCCCACTCACAGCAAAAACTAACAATATTGATTTTTAACCACTATAACACTGATTGTTTGAAAGAAAAAATAGTGTATGCCTCTGTCTAGACTCTAGATTAGACTTTACAGTGGGAGAATTAGGGTTCTAGCTCTTGAAACCATCTATTTGACGCATGACCTTAGATATATAAGTAAAAAAATTGCCTAAGGCATCCAATTCAATAGTCGAGTGGCTCTATCAACCCAGTTTTACTATACCTCAAGAGCATGTCTATGTTATGGTCCGGCTTGACTTAGCTTGGAGTGATCCTGACCAATGCGTAGTGAGGCTCTGCCTAGTTCAGAAAGGATCAACACAATTTACCAATAGACGTGTTTATAATTTATTCATTAACAATAAGACTACTTTCAGTTGAGATAAAACTATGAAAAATGAGAAGAAAAAAGTTAAGAAAAACTAAAAATGAATGAAAAGAACAACAGCATTAATATTTTTAATTAAACATTGATTATTAACCATTATCATATTATTATAAAATGACAATGAAATATAATTACTTCAAAACATTCATTTTTTTTATCTTAAGTAAAACATCATAATTATTATGAATCAAATTCATATTCGAACAAAAAGGATCGTGAGGCCATGTATTTAGGAGACTGTATACTATTAAGAAATTAAACTGTTTATTAGAATTGATTTATATTACCTACACAAAATATATGCATTCTTTTCACTAGTCTAGAACATAAAAAATTCATAAACATAGCATAAGTTTGTATTTTAATGACCCGTTACATAAAAATTTTAATTGTTACTTGAGACAATTTTGGGATGGGTTGACGGTTGACCTTATGAGAAGTTCTCAAAAGTGAGTGACTAAGAATAAAAAAATGTTAAAAAGACTCTTATTAATTTGTAAAGACGGTTGACAATGCTTAAAATAGTAGTCATTAGTCAAGTTTTCACACAAAAAAAAAATGGGTAAAAAATATATCTAGAGATTTAATTAAATCTTATTAATTTGTAGGGAGTCTAGGGACATATATTAATCTTCTAAAATGGTCTTATAAGTTATAATTAGAGATAAGGAGATTCATTAATTAATAAAATCGTTTAAACCCATTTATCCATATATGATCTAAACAAAGTTTATCCAATCAAGTTTGTTAATCACTTCAAAAAATTATAGAGATTCAAAAATTCACTTTAGAGACCAATGTTATGATAGTACAAATGGGAAACCCCGGGTAACCATATTCAGAGATGTCACATGGCATATGGGACACTTCATTAGAGCATGCTCATAAGTTTATTTTTTTTGAATCGGCTAAATTTTATTAAATAACAACTCCTCCACAAGAAGTGAAAGGAATTGTTGAGAAACATACAACGAAAGGTAACGTGATATAACACAATTACCAAATAACAGAAACGCCTAATCAACACCCCAATCCACCCGTACACCAATAGTGATTCGCCAAACCCACCAGAGAAAACACCTACCCGACCCTAGGAGACACCACTAGACACTAACTTCCGAACTCGAATTAAAATTACTCGGCCCATCAGGATCCAGAAAGCAGCCCCAATGGTCGAAGGTTGAGGGGCACCGGTAGGCAGAGAACCGACAGTCAACACCTAATGCAGTAGAATTCGACCAGATACCAGAGACCTGCAAATCTCAACAGATTTGAACACCCCTCAGCGACTCAAAAGAGTCCTGCAAATCTCACCAGATTTGAAAATGGTCAGAGACTCTCGTATCAGGGAAAATCCACTCACACTCGGTATTAGCCATCCCACGCCAATACGTCCTGGAGGTACGATAAAACAACAACAACATCCGTCAACACGGAGTGTCTACATACCTCGCCCTTTCGGGCGCGTCAGGACAAAAACACAGTACAACACCACCTCCAACACCAACAATGCAACCTCGCCGACACCACCACTCTGCATCACCTCCAACAACACCCACCGTGACCACTTCAACAGCACCACAATCTCCTCACCATACCTCCTCCAACCGTGACAGAGCTACACCCGAAGCATCGCCGACCCTCCACAGAGACCAACACCTAGCTCCAGTTGCAGTGAGTTTCCCCAAAATCCAACACCAAATCTCTAAATCCAACGCATCCAGAAGCTGCGGCGATAAACTTCCGGCATGGAGGAGTAACGTATCCAAACCCCAAGACAACGTAACCAAAAACAGAACCACTTTCACCTTCGCCGGAAACAGAGACAGCTCCGGCGAGCACCAAAACAGGCCCGCCGGAAGCGAACAGAACCACCACCATCGCCGGAAACGGGAAACAGAACCACCTCCGGCAAACCCCAAAACAGAACACGCATAGGGAGCAACAAAACCACCTCCGACGGCGCCGAAACACCACCACCAATGCTTTCCAGACGCCAAACAGATTTTAGACTCAAAACAGACACCGCGGCGGCCGCGACGCCCTTTTAGTAACCCACCCTCAATCCTCCGGCGCGGAGGAGTCAACAGTCCGAAAAAGAATATATTTTATTATTAATTTTTGATGATTTTAAAAAAAAAAAGAAAAAAAAGTTTTATTAATTTTGATTTGGGAAGACACAAGGTCTTTTGCACTACGTACCCGTTAAGGATCAAAATCCCGTAGTTCGGGGTAAAAATTAGAAAGTGGTTTGTTTGATTGTTTTTTAGGAGAAAAGACGAGTTGTCATCTTAAGTTTTAAACTCCTTTTAGTCCACCACAAACATGCTAAAATGGATCTTTGCTTCACAATAGGGAAGGGCTCTCACTCGGAAATTATCAACGAGTATGCCACTAACTCTCCTAAGTGGAAAAGAATCAACATTTTTATTGTTCAATGTTATGGGGAATTTTAGAATTCTCGATTACAGAGATGACTCACGTATAAACTCTTTGAAAAAAAGTTTTAAAGTCAAAAGCCAAACGGCAAAAGGTTTGAATTGTTTTTGTGTTTTTTAGTCTTTTAAAAATGTTTAAATATGCTTAAGTGGATTGAAGCATTTATTAAAAAAAAAAATTGAGAAAGTCTCTCGACGAAAGTCAAGGTTTATTATAAAAGGATTTTCTTTTTGAAAAGATTTTTTGGATATTTGAATGTTTTTGATTTTTTTTATTATTTATAATAAAAGAGTTCGGGTAAACAGATGAGATGGTCAATAACATGAAGTTAATAAACGATCACCCATTCTTTTGGACTTAAACATAGATAACTTATACACAACATATTTTTGTATTTTTTGACATATAAGAAATGAATAAAAAATAAACAAACATTGCATGTTTTTGGTATCTTGATGTTAGTTAAACATAGAATATAACATATAAATAATGTGAGAATAAATAAGATTAAATGACATTAAAAATAGAACAAATAAATAATTAAAAGATAAAAAATAAATAAAATAGTGGGGTGCAGACAGCAAGGTCTAGGGGGTATGTTTAGCAGTAACAGGGCCTGAGCCCAAGATCCAACTCTGCCAAAAAAACAAATTCACAAAAAACGAGTAGGGGGGCGCGCGGAGAAACGTTAGGGGGTGCACGGAGAAAACCGTTTGGGGGGTGCGCGGAGAAAAAAGGGGGGTGCGAGAAGAAACAGAGGGAGTATAAATACTATTTTTCTCAGAATTTTATTTTTTAAAGAAACTCCACCCCTCTTTCTTCTACCTCTCACTCTCTGTTCTCTCTCATCTCTCCTAGGGTTCCGGTCACCGGAGATGGCGGCCGGCGGTGGCGCCACCGTCTTCTCCGGCGACCTTCGTCGGAAAACAAAACCAAAATAGAAACTTTTTACACCAAACCCCTTCGTTTTTTCACACTGATTTTAAATCCGGAATTAAAATTTCGAACAAACTTACCACTTGGCCGGATCGGAGCAAAAATGTGGAAGAACGAATCTCTCTTTCTCTGCTTTCTTCCCTTTTCTTTCGTTTTTTTTTTATTTTTCTGTTGTTTTGGTTTTGAGTTTGTGTTTGTGTGGTTTTTGAAGGAGATGGTGGTTTGAGGTTCTGTTTTGTACCGATCTATTCCTTTCCTTTTCTTTTTATTCTGTTTTTGGGTGGGTTATGGGTGGTGTTTGTGTTGGATTGAAGGTGTTTGAATGAATGGAGAAGATATGGTTTGTGGTGGTTGGAGGTTGAAGAAGGTTTTTTTTTTATTGTGATTAATGTGATGGTTGCTGGTGGTGAATGTTTGGAATGGTGAGGGTTGGATTCTGTGAGAAAAAATCAGTGGAAGTTGATGTTGTGAAATTGTGCAGCGGCTGATCAATTTTTATTTTCTGTTGATGAATGATTTTTGGCTCCCCTTTCTCTTTGCAACTCAATCTCTATTTATAGTAGCAATGAGATAGTGTGAATTGATTTACATGGATTTTCAAAATTTATCAACTGTCAGAATATGAAACCTGTGTCCTCAAATTTTTCTTCCTTTCAAACTCTGTTTTGTGCCAAAAGGCTATCATAGCCTTACACTCAGAAGGAAAAAGAAGGTTATGCATTTAATTCATTGAAGAAAAATTGGCTTGCAAGCTGTTTGTTCAAGATTCTCAAACTTGACAAAATCCTGCAAAATACTGTTTTTGGTTTGAAAATTGAAAAAGAGAAGGGGAGGAAGCGTGCTGTGCTGTTCTGCTACTCATTTTTCTTTTTTGATTTTTGTTTAATAATAATAATAATAATAATAAATAAATAAATAAATAAAAAAAGGAAAGAAAACCAAAGGAAAGAAAAGTGGGGGCGATCAACAACATGTTGTTCCCCTTTTTACTCTTTTTGTTATTGAATAATAATAATAATAATAATAAGTTGAAAAGAAGTTGAGAGAAAGGTGGGGAGAGGGATTGGCAACGTGCTGATCTTTAGTTCTCTCTTTTTTTATTTTTGTTTTAATAATAGTAATAATAATAAGAGAATAGTAATGATAATAGTATAATAACAATAATTAAGATGAAAATAATAAAAAAAGCTAAAAACTAAAAATGGACAAAAGGATACTCAGACCACAATTCACAAAATGAGGTATTTTAAAATATTTCTTTGCCGAACTTTTATTTGAAAGGTCATAAAAATATTTCGGACAAAAAGATATAACAAATGCAAATGAGACAGGATCTTAGGTCAAAAATTGGGGTATGACAGATGCCCCTATTTAAGTTTCTTCATCAGGAAAGACGAATATGAAATTTTCGTCTGGACGGGATGAAGGGACTTAAATACAGAATATCACAATTTTGGACCTAAGATGCCAAGAATGCTTATGATGCAAATGTGAATGCAAGACTCTGAATCTTGTGGGAAAGTGGGATCACAAGAGACAAATTTATTACTGGGGAAACATGGACGTTCATAAAGAAAATACGCAAGTAACCCGACTGGGGGAGAAAAACATTGAAAGGGAGAGGACAAGGATCCAACTCCACTGGAGAAGCAATATAGTTTCACTGGGGGAGAGATTACACATTATCTGCTTATCAAGACAATGAGACCAAAATTACCTTTTTATCAAGGTAACACGAAAAGATGGGACATTATCTGCTTATTAAGATGAAAATATGACATATTATCTGTTTATCAAGATAAATGAGACCAAAAATAACCTGTTTATCAAGGTAATATGAAAAAACGAAACATTATCTGTTATCAAAGACAATGAGCCCAAAATATTATTTGTCATCAAAGATAATACGAGAAGAGGAAACATTATCTGCTTATCAAAGTTTATATTTTGCATATAGTAAGCATAAGATATGAACAGCTTGATTTGATTTTCCCTTTTACCAACCGGCAACCACAATAGAAAATAGCCCAACTTCTTCATAACCATTCACAATGGTTGGGAAGAGCTTTTGATTATGTCCACACAAAAGCTTATGTAAGTTTTGACCCTCAAATATAAAGCAGCGCCTTTTGCACTGTGCATGGATATATATATGGAGCCCATTTTACAACTTTATATCAAATATTGGTGTGCTATATATATAGATAGATTTTTTATACCAAAATTAAAATTATAATTCTTTTTGTTATGTTCCAATATAATTCTTTTTGTTTTGGGACTAAATAAAGAGTAAATGATATTTTATTTTGGTGAGGCCTACTCCTATAATATGGGGTATTTAGTCATCAACCAATAAGAACACGCCCTATAAGTAGATTTGTAAGTGGTCCTAACAACTTACTTGTAACAAATTTGTGGGGATCATATACAAATCTACTTATGTGACTTTTTTTTTAAAAGTAGATTTATATGATTTGTTGTCATTGATGGATAAATACCGTCAACTTATGAAAATGTAATTTAGGAAAAACCTTTTATTTTTTTGAAACTTAATGAAGATTTTATTCAAATTGTAATCTTGTTTAAAAGTTGTGACATAATCATTCACACAAGCTTATCCTCTATATATTCCCTTTATCTAACGATTTTGTCTCTATTTATATACACACATGGTGTTGAGTAAGAGTCAAGTAACTAATTAGTACTTGGATCATTTGACACACAGAATCTCATGAGAAATGGTCTCTCTCCTACCACGCCTGCCACTGTGCCCATGTCATTTTTGGGGTATATAGATACTACTTTCTTTCCTACGACCACAATATAAATTCTTTCATTTCAAAAATGTAAATTGCGTAAGGGATATTTCCTGCACGATAGATAAAAAAATAAATTCCTTATGAAATTATTATTCTCTACGACGTGCTTCACTTAGAAACAAGTTGACATCAAAATTCAAATATTGATAATGTGGATAAATGCTCAACACAATATTTCTTGCATGCAACTATACAGACTAATAACTTATGTTGGATAGGACTATTTGGACGACAAAATGTCCCACAAATAATTTATCACGAATATTGTAATTGATTACATTTGATACAATTTAATAAGGATAAAAATGTAATTGTTTAATTAATAAAGAATAAATTTAATAATTGTTTCTTATAAAAATGGCCAAAATTTTTCCCAAATAATTCCTTATAAAAAGGACCGAAGGAAATAATATAATAAACTACTCCCTCCGTTACAATATATAAGCAAAAATTCACTTTCTAGGTTCATTGTATAATTAATGTATCTGGACAATTTATTCTACAAATAAATTAATAATACAAAGAACTTAGAAAGTGTATTTTTACTTATAAATTATACTCCCTCCGTCCCTATTTATAGGAGCTAGTTTGACAAAACACAGATATTAAGAAAGTGGATTTTAGTATTAAATTGATTGACAAATTATATTGATTTTACATGTTTACCCTTACAATTAATTGTAGTGTTTTGTATCAAACAAAAGAGAATTTAATGATATTAAAAAAATTATGCAAAGTAAATAAGGGTAAGTTTGGAAAAAAAAAGTAATTAATGTCATTGATAATTGTAATGGGGTCTTATAAAAAGCAACAAATTTTTTGTCAAACTAGCTCTTATAAAAAGAGACGGAAGGAGTAAAAAAAAAGAGTATAAACTAGCTTATTTGTGGTAAGACTAAGGCTCTGTTTGGTAAGGCCAAAAAATTAGCTTATAGCTTATGTCTTATAGCTTATAAGCTAAAAGACCTGTTTGGTAACTGTTTTCTGTCACGAGCTTATAGCTTATTTTACTGACTTATAGCTTATTTTTCAAACGCTATTTCAAGTAGCTTATGAGCTTATAGCTTATAGCTTATCATTTTTTCTTCCAATTTTACCCCTATTATTTTAACTAAAATCCATTTTTATCCTTTCTAATTTATTTTAATTTAAAATAAAATAATTATGTACTTAAACACTAAACCATTTCTTGCTAATAAAAAAAGCCAATGTTTCTTATATGTATTAATGTGTATATATACAATTTCCGTGGTTTCATTTTCATATACGTATATACACAGTACAACGTACTTTATTTTTATATGTATTAATGTGTATATATACAACTTCCGTGGTTTCATATACTTATATATACACTCTAAAAATATATGTAGATATACACAGTACAACGTACTTTATTTTTATATGTATTAATGTGTATTATACAACTTCCATGAAGTTAGAAAATAAACTTCCAAGGACTTAAAAATTAGTTTAATAATATTAAAAAATATTATATTAGTATATTTAATTTTTAAATTCTATTTTAATTTTTTAAAAAAAATCAAAGTATGTTAAATATCAATTTAATATAAAATTTATTATAAATTAACAATACCCTTTTATGTCATTTTACATTATCAGCTACTTGAACCGCTAATTTTACCAAACACTTCAATTAGCTTATCAGCCATAAGTCATCAGTCATCAGCTATCAGCTATAAGTCATAAGTCATCAGCCATCAGCTAGCTTATCAGTCAACCGCTATTTTTACCAAACAGAGCCTAAGGAGTAAAAAAGAGTATAAAAAGAGACGGAAGGAGTAAAAAAAAAGAGTATAAACTAGTTTAATTGATTGACTCTATGTTGTCCCTATACCGTTAGTGGTAAGAAATTATTATCTTTGACTCAAACCGATTAATGAAAAATAATTTAGTGCTTTGAATCTCCTTAAATATGTCTAAAAATCAGTGACAATTATTCTTCCCTTTTAAAAATGTGGACATAAGATTTACTTTAATTTGAAAGTGTATTAAGCTCCTACTAAGACTCTGTTTGGTAAACGAAATAAGCTAGCTTATAGTTTATAGCTTTTAGCTTATAAGCTAAAAGCTCTGTTTGGTAACAGTTTTCAGAAAAGAGCTTATAGCTTATTTTACTAGCTTATAGCTTATTTTTTAAATGCTATTTCAAGTAATTTATGAGCTTATAACTTATAGCTTATTATCTTTTCTTCCAATTTTACCCCTATCATCTTATTTGAAAAGAATTAAATATTAATTAAACATATCATTTTTATGTAATTTCATACTTATAAGCTAGTTTAACCGCTAATTTAACCAAACACTACAAATTCAATCAGCTAGCTTATTCACTATAAGCTAAAAGCTAGCTTATAAACTATCCGCTATCCGCTATTTTTTACCAAACAGAGTCTATATGCATGAGGTTCTGAGTTTATCCTTTGCTCTATTATAAATAAATAAAATATATAAAAAATAATTGAAAGTGTATTGATAGAAAAAAAAATTAAAACTTCAAATATTAGACTATTAAATCCAAAAACAATAAAATTGGATATACTGATAATGCATATCTATTGCACTCTAATTTTTTATTTTACTTACAATAGATTTTGGAAATGGATTCTGCGGTTAGCAATTACTGAAAATCTAAGGCATTTTTATTGGCTAGTGAGAGAGGGTTGTCTTCCGCGGTGTGAATGTGGAAAATGATTGTCCTGGTGCAATGTCTATTTGAATGTATTTTTTTCACTTATTGTCATAATTTTTACATGCAACATTGTTAAAGTGGAAAAAGGACAACTAAGACAGATTCTATGTTTGTAGTAACTTGCTTTGAAATTTGGCGGAGATGAAAAGAAGAAATTTTTCAAAATGTGGAAAAAGGATAACTAAACTTCAATCAATAATATATACTCATATTTGACGGCATCCCCTTCCTGAAGGCTATATTAAAGTAATTATGAATGGCTCTTCTCTTGGTAATTCTGGTAATGGAGATTTTGGAAGCCTTTTGAGAACCCATAAAGAGGTATTTAGATTCATGGTTTTTTTTAATTTTGTGGTAGAGCTTCTAATTCAGTGGTCAAACTTTCAGTTTTTTGGTGATTCCTTCAATTAGCTTGGGATCTTCGTTATAAATCTCTCTCTCTCTCTCTCTCTCTCTCTCTCTCTCTCTCCCTCCCTCCCTCCCTCCCTCCCCATAGAAAGCTCACTTCTCTTTCTTAGATGGTCTCTTTTGCTCATACTTTGAGCGAAGGGAACAATTGTGTCGATTGATTGACCAAATTTGATATCACTAATATTGCCTCTTTCACGATTCGGATTGCTCCTCCTTCTCAATCGGATATCATTCTTCTTGCATATACCACCGCTGGATGTATATATAGGCAACAAAAGACATGGTCTATTTCTTTCACTACAAGAAATATGATTTTTTGCAACAACTTTTTTTGTTAAAAGTTGTTACAAGTCGTTGGCAAAACTTATAACAAAAACAGTTGTTGCAAAAAATCATATTTCTTGTAGTGTTTATTCTGGTTTTTGATTATTTTGTGATAAAAAAACACTTTAATTAATTGAAGTTCATTTTTACTAAAAATAGCAGTATTCAATATTTATTCATTCAAATTATTATAGTACATCGGATCAAATATAAATTCAACATCATATCACTATAAAAATAGGATTAATATGCAAACAAATTCATATCATCCAAATTAATAGAATACAGTGATAAAAAAAAATACAAATAATATGATGACATTATAGTGATCAAAATATGCATGCCTCCACATATTAGATAAGTGGATAAGTAAAGTAGTAATAAATAAAAACATAGTGGTGAAAAATAACAAATGTTGCATTACTTAGTAAAAAATATTGCATTGATATTTTAAACGGTCCATTATTTTTAATCACAGAAAGTCAAATAATACATTTTTTAAAAGACCCGGAGAGAATTTGTTTTGGTAATAAAAATATTTTTATTATGTGAGTTTAACTCGGTTAGAAGAGATATTACATTATATATATAGGGATTGTGGATTCGAACTCCAATTATTTTATTTATCCATTTTAAAAATGAAATTTCTAACCAATAGAATATTTGATAAAAAAAATAACTACTTTTTCTTTTAAACCTTGTCTATTTTTATTTAGAACTTAAGTGCAAACTAAACATATCAGCCACTGAAAGCAACCCGGGACAGATACTATAGGAATCTTCAATTGTGTCAATTTGAAGCTTCCTTTTTTGTCTTTTATTGTACCTAAGATTTTTCTTTCCCACGTACCAGTACTCATTCTGTTCCTATTTTGGTACGATAATTGTTTCTTCTTCTTGTTATTACAATTATATTTTTTCTATTATTTATGTCTCACGAATTATTTATCTATTTTTCTTTTTGTTATTACAATTATCCCTTTTGTAATATTTATATGTGTCAAATTATTGAAATACAAAAATAAAATTAATAGGAATATTATTTATTGTATTTCAATTCACCTGATTATTTCACTTGCAATTTACAAAAATTAATACATAAAATATTTTTGGTGATGAGAACAAAGTCATATAAGTAGATTTGCATGTGGCATCCACAACTAATTTGTATGTGGAATCCACAACTTACTTGTAATCAATTAGTATAATTTATTATTATTGGTTGATATATAGGTAAAGACCCCCAAATTATCAAGGAGTAAATTATAAAAAATCAATATTTTTTATTGTGGAAATCAAAGAAACAAATTATTATCTTGTAAAATATACAAAACTAAAATGAGACGAAATGATGTATTGTATTTTCTATGTTTTAGATGAAGTGGTAATTCACTGAAATTAAACTCACATAATTGTGAGATTTCATATTCGAATCTGGGTCACGACGTCCAGCCTAACAATTTTGACATTTTTGGCTAGTTGAACTAGGAGTTATAAACATTGCATTTTCTATGTTTATCCTCCAAAAAATTTACATTCTACTTTGAGATTGGAATAACATGAACAAATGCAAAGTATGGAATACCTACTGTTGGATATTTGGTTGGCTGCATTTTGGTAAAACAAATATTCAAGCAGGATGTGGTATGAAATGTTACAACATTGGAACCTGACGACTATTGTGTGATCTCGCGTATCCTTATGCGCGTATTCTATTTAAGGTAATATCGTTCTTTCTACAATCTTTGCGTGTGCATTATTGTGGAGTTTATTTCCTTAAGCTGTTCATCCTTTTTTTAATAGGAATTATTGTGGAGACTATTTCCAAAGAGTATCTCATCATATAAGGAAAGTCTTGATATGATTCTATTTTACTTTGTGAGCTAGATGTGCTCTTGGACCAGATCTTCTGAAGCCCATATTGACAAGAGCAGCCCGTATGGATCCAGCTATTTAAGGAAGAACAAAAACCTAAACAAGTGTGGGTTTTAAGCTAATATAGCGTGTTTAGCCGTTTAGGGTTTTTGTGCTTGTGTGAGTCTTTCTTGTGTCACTTTGATGCAAGTTTAGGACTGTGTTTTATGGAGTTGTAATTGTGTTATCCTCTCGAAAGCTTTCAAGCACGGAGTAAGGATTGTTTTACTTATGTATCACTGTAAGCCTTTAGGTACGAGTGGTCTAGTTTCTAGGAGTGTGTCTCCACCATTAAATTGTGTTCATTGATCAATAGTGTTGTCTGTACTGTTGTGGAGGAAGTGACCAGTGGTTGTCTTATCTAGGAGTTCCTAGGTAGAATTAGCGCGGGTAGTGATTAAGTGAGAAGATTGTAAACAGGGCGTTTGTTGTGGGTCTTCGAATTGATACTTTCATAGTGGATTCCTTCCAGACGTAGGTTGTTGTTGGTGCCGAACTGGGTTAACAAATCACTGTGTGTTTGTTACCTTCTGCACTTTTATTGTTTTGTACTTTGTCTGTTTAATCTGGTATGGTGTTGTAACACCGTATATTGGTGTGCCAGTTTTTCACCTACTAAAATAGACTATTGCATTTTCTATGTTTCTCCTCGAAAGTTTAGGTTGGAGTATCATGTGCCATGTAAACAATAGTATTTGATTTTCTAGTATTACAACACCTTGTTGTAACTAATATGGGTCGTTTGATATTTAATCGACGGCTAAAATCATTTTGCTTTAAAAACTATATTTTAAATTTAAACCGTCCAATCTCAAATTAACGGTCACAATCAATTACAGCGTGAAACTGCATCAATTTTCTATAGCAGTAAATGCATATATGTAAACAATGATATATGTATGAGGTCTTGTGGATGTTCAAACTTTTGGAGTTATTAATTACTATTTAAAATAGACTAAATATATAAGCTTAAAATTTGTATATATAATCATAAAGTCAAATACATTTAATGATGAATATTAAATCATAATGCCATTTGTTTTGTTGCTTTGTTAATTGGATTTGAATAACTAACTAGGTTTAGTTTGTTGAGTTAGTTAAGATGGTTACTTGAGTGAATTTCATCAATCAATCATTCATTTCATCAATCAATGAATAAGTGAATTGCAACAAACTACTTTCTCTCTTCCATTCTCTCAATTTTTCTAGTTTTGATTGCGTGTTCATTCTATTTCTTGTAAGGCAAGAACCTGCTGCACTAATTGTGTGAGCATAAACATAGAAACAGTGATTTGTGCCTATTCATCCGCTCATTTTCTATGTGTTTGTGTTTGAGCTTATCTTGGACCAACAATTGGTTTCGAGAGATGGGTTAAGATCATAGGGAAACAATAGTGATATAGTGAGGGGAAATTATTTGGGAAACATTATGCGAGTGTGAGTGTGTGATTTCAGTTTCTATCTTAACAACATGAACATTAATGGTGGTTTTTCATCAAATAATATCTTGATTCTTGATGGGAAGAACCAGGATAGATAGAATGCATTGATGAAATCACTCTTTGGAACTCTAACAATGATTCTACCGAAGCACAAATATTCATTCAAAAGAGCCAAGAAGAAATATTGGAAACTCCAAAGCATTGCTCTACATTCAACATAAAGTTGATTCTCATCATTTTGAGAAGATTTCAAAGCCTACCTTATCAAAAGAGGCATGAGATATTTTAGAGAAGTATCATGATGGTGGTAAGATGGTTAAACAAGTGAAACTTGAGTCATCAAAGAAAAAATATGAACTAGTGCAGATGGAAGAAGATCAAAAGATAGGTGATTACTTTTCAAAGTTTATTTTCTTAGTGAATAAAATGCAAACCTGTGGTGAGGTCATTATTGATCAGATGGTGGTACACATGAAAATGAAATCTTTTAACTTTCAAATTCAATTTCGTAATTGTAGCAATTCAAGAAGCAAAAAAATGTGAAAATTGAAGAGCTACAAAGCTCATTAGAGGCACATGAGCTTATGGTGATTGATAGAGGCATAGAGAGATTAATATATATATATATATATATATATATATATATATATATATATACTACCTCCGTCCCATTTTATTAGACCTCTTTTGATTAAATGACACTATTCACTTATCATGTTTTGACCATATTTTTTTAATAATATATAAATATAAATATAGGCATATAAGATCTTGTTTGATTTGTTTTGATGAGTATTTTTAAAATATCCAATTTTTATAATTTTTACTAATAGAGAATTAAAGATATTAGCGATCAAAATCGTGCGTTGGCATACGTGCAGAGTCAAACTAGTTCTTTTATTTTGGGACAGAGATAGTATATATATATATATATATATATATATATAGAGAGAGAGAGAGAGAGAGAGAGAGAGAGAGAGAGAATAATGATCTTGGATTCTTACGTTCTTTGTCACAATGCATTCACGTAGTTAGCTAGGATGATTGAAATATTATCTGAATTTTCATTCTTTTATCTAAATTTACTTTGTTTAAATTCTTAATCGTTTAACTTCAAGAAATCTAGATTCAAGGAAAAAGTTACGTAGTATGCATTATTTTATTTACCTCTCATCTACTCACTTCTTGATCCGTCAAGCAGTGCAGCAATGTGGAGTCTCGATAATGTGTTTGCAAAAGTTACACAACAGTGAAATAGGGTAGTAATATTGTGGGGAAAGCGACCAAATCGCACAACCAACAGATTTGATAATTGGAAATAAAAGTTGAGGTTGAGCTGAACGCAGCTACTACGAGAAACCAATCTTGCGAATAGAGAATGTCAATCACATGATTCTTATGTTAGTAACTCTTATAATTAGTATAGTATTGTTAGCAATCTTTCATCTAATATGGGGATCGTTGTATCAATCGCGTTAGTTAAGTAAAGATATTAATTTTATTTTTTTTAACAAGCAAAAATATTAATAATCAAAGTTTTATTTTTTAATTTTTTAATACAACGATCAAAACTGTATATTAGTAAACATAAAAGTGGTCAAATGTATTATTCATTGCCACATCATAGTAGTATACGTTTTGTATGATTGGGTATAATACAGTTATGAGTGACTCTTTGTAGTGTAGTTGTAGGAGTATCTTAAGGCAGACAAAGCCGGAATATAGACCAAAAAAAGTCTCGTGTACTGAAAAAGTCCAATCCCGACAATTAATACGCTCTTCTGCCATTCACCTTTTGATGTACACTATACACACCCCCCAATTGCTAACACTTTCTTTCCTCCATGGGTCTCACACTCTCACTCACACCACTACCTAAAGCTTCCAACATTTTTATTTTTTATGCTACCCCCGCGTGCACTAAACATAACGTTTTAAACATTAATTAATTAAATTCAAAATTCTTTAACTCAATTAAAGGGAGTCTTAATTTCACATTATGATAATTATCACATCACATAAACAAACAATAATCTTTTTTGCCGCTACCGCTTTGTAATTGTACTCGACCGACTCAACTGACCGGCCACAAACCGCAATCAGCGCCCCCTCACTCACATCCTATTCATTATTTGACATTCTTATTTTCTTCAATAAATCAAAATTGTTCAACACATGTTTAAAAAAAAAAATCAAACAATTTCAAAAGAACAAGAACATAATATAATAATCCTTCCGAACAATATACATTACTGTAGAACATTTCTCAACCATCCTAATTATTAAGCAAAAAATAAAATAAAATTAATACTACTATTAGATATATAGAATGTAAACAAAACTTAATCACTCAACTATCCACTCCATTAGCATTTTGTAATTAGAGTGTACAAAACAAATAATAACCAAATAAACTAATTAATACTATAAACTTTTATTTAATTTCTTTTTTCTGATCTCAGCTTCTTGTTCTCAAGTAACAACGAGAGGATCTGAGGCTAACAAAATATCTTGAATGAAATCATCCACTTGGCAGAAAGAAGAAGGTGAAGAAGGAAAACATGCTTTGTCAAAATCAATGAGTGAGTCAGCAAGAACAATGTTGTTGTCATTTAAAACTTCATCATCAAACAAAAACGGCGTCGTATTTTCACCAAACATCATTTTGTTCTGTTCTTCTTCTTCAAACAACAAAGAAGGAAACTCTGGAGTTTCGAAATTGAACACGTCATCCCAAGATGGCATATCAGATTGAAAAAACGACGCCGTTTCATTGAATAAATTTGTTTCACCTTCACACTCTCCTAGAACAACTTCACTTTTTTCCTCCGATTCTTGTGACTCGCCGGAGTTAGACCGGAAATTTAAAACAGAAGTCGGTGATGAAAGTGGAACACAACGTTCTTCACCGGAATCGTAACCGGAGTTACCAGAACCACAAGCTTCGGTTTCTTGTTCCACAACTACCTTCATTTCTGGTTTCATTTCTTGTTTCACGGTGGTGGGTTCTACCGGAATTTCTTTCTGCGGCGGTGTACCAAAGTTTGTTAAAGCGTCTGGTCCACGAAGCTTAATAGCAGCATTGTCGTAAACCATGGCTGCTTCTTCTGCAGTTTCAAAAGTACCTAACCAAAGACGAACCCTTCTCGCAGGATCTCTAATCTCCGCCGCCCATTTTCCCCACGGTCTTTGCCGTACACCGCGGAACTTTTTACCGTTGTTGACAATAGGAACCTTCACCGGCCGTTTAACAGATGCTTCTCCGGCAGATCTTTTTCTATTGACGGTTGGTTTTGCAGTGGTTTCAATTTCAATACGGTTTATATAACGCTTTGTTCTGTTTCTGAAGAATGGTTGTGTTTCTCTTTCATCGCCGGATGAGTCGGTTGCGTCAGGGTCGGTGAAAGATACTCGTACAACTCTTGGGTTTATGGTTGTGTTGTTGTTGTTGTTGCTGTTGTTTTTCTTTGTTGTTGTGATGAGTTTTTTTGTAACAGTGTGGTGTTCTGTGTATTTGCATAGGATACTCTGTTTACTCTGATTTTGTTGATTATCCATGGTGTTTGTCTCTTATGAGAAAGAAAAGGAACAAATAGGCTTGGTTTTGTAATAGAAAGAGAACCGTGAAGAAGAAGGGTAAAGCTTTAGGATGGTTATTCCAAAGGGTTTTTATGAAGAAATCTTTCAAAAAGACATGAAAAGGTAAGATTTTAAGGGAAAAAAGAGAAAGGGGGGAAGAAAGTAAAAGAGGGTGTATATATTAAAAACGGAAAGAGTTAGAGAGTGATGATAAGAATAAAGAGAAAAGAAAAGGTTTTAACATGATGGGTGGTGAGAAAGAAGAAAGGGGGAATTATTGAGAGAAGAAGATGGTGATTATTCTTACCCCTATATTGAACAAGACTTTCGTTGAAACTTCTCTTGAATGAAAAGAGGAAAAATTGTTTGGAATTTGATTATAGAAGATAGAAAAAGGTATAGATTCTGTTGGGTGAAGAGTGATATGTGTTGTTGGTGTCACTGAATAGGTAAAGAGGTTGAAGAGGAACAACAAGAGTTCAGTGTTTCTGAGAGGACCAAAACCCACTTAAATCCCATTTTATAGGATCCAACAGCCAAAAATATCGCACACTATTAAATTAAAATTAAAATAAAATATATAAATACCTTTTTGTGTTTTTTTCTACTTATCTTCTGTATTTAATATATTTACGTTTTAAATTGATTTCACATTAATTTTCAAAATTTTATTTCCATTGATAAAAAGTGAAGAGGGAGAAAAGGAAAAGTTTGGTGGCGTTGATAGTGAGAAGACACAAATCTACGACTCGCCGCTTTAATACAAGATTTTAACACGTTGGTTTCACAAAGGAGAGGGAGAAGATCTGGACCAATCAGATAACATCTAACGGTTCTTGTGTAATCATATCATACGACACATTCTTGTGACTCACGTGACACCCAAGATACATGGTCAAATTGATTTGACTATTAAAACTCATGATTTTCTTTCATTTTCTTTTTCCTTGTGCCAAAATTAACTCCTTCTCTTTGAATACATTTAATTTTTTGACGGAATTCTCTTCAATAGGTGCAGATGTTTACAAAAATACTCCCTCCGTTCCAAAATAAATGACCTCTTTGACCACTGACACGTTTGCCAATACACAACTTTAATCGTTAATATCTCTAATTATATATTATTAAAAATTATAAAAATGGTATATTTTGAAAGTACTCGTCGAGACAAATCAAACAACATTTCATATGATAATATTTGCAGGTATATATTAAGAGAAAAATAAAGTCAAAGCAGGTCAAATGAATAGTATACTAAGTCAAAAAGAGATCATTTAAAATGGGACGGAGGGAGTATTTTTGTTTTCAGTTTGTATAAACTGATTTGCTTAGTTGTACTATTGCACATTTTAAACTAGTTAAAAATAGTATTTTTCTTACTAAAAAAAGTAATTCTTTATTAAAAAATTACATATTCAATATAAAATGCATAAATTTTAATATAAATTTACTATTTTAAATTTCTTAATATGTATAAATTTGTACATGATAAAAAAATCCTTTTATTTTTTAATCTAAGAGTTTATAGATTAAAAAAAGGAACAATTTTAAGTTGGATACAATTTTTTTTTTTTGGTAAGTAAGTGGCTTAAACTTCCACCTTAAAGATGGATAAGTGGAGTGTCTGAGGATGGAACCTCAGCTCTTGCACATATAGTGTGATGTCTCAACCAATTGAGTTAAGTTTATGAGGACAATTGGATACAATTCTAAATAAAATATATTTAAACACACACATAAAAAAGAAAAGATAAGTATTAAGTAATTTATTAATATCAATTAATATTATTTAATCATTTATTAAAAAATTATATATTCAATATAAAATGGTGTTGTGTTTAAATAAATATTTCTCATGAATAATTAAAAATTTTAGGTTAAACAATACGTCAAAAAAATAGTTTGAACTTTGAACTACAACTGCAAATATATATAATGTGATATTTATATCAGCTAAATTATCATCATTTAAATGTAACAAAATTTACTAACAAATTAAAAATCTCATACTATTGACATTTTATGAAAAATGTATTAAAATTTCACATGAAATAATGACAAGAGGGTAATGTGATACTCATGGTCGTGAAAACACTACATTTTGTGCTGGCAACTGGCCAGGGGTGGTGGGTGGGTCATGTGTGTGTGTGTGTGTGGGGGTGGGTTAATAGTATTAACTTTATTTTAGCAGTGATAAGGTTTCTGTTTTATGTTTGTGTGTTGTTATTTTTTTAGTGAAACGGTTTTTATTATATTGAAGTTTTTACAGCTAGTGGTAGAAATTAACGTGGCGAGCAACCTAGAATTCTCGGCTATTTACAATTGGATTCTAGACGGTCTCTGGGTTTTTTCTGCTGCTACTACTGTACTGTTTACACAGAGTAATAAGCCAACTCTACGCGCTGATATCAGTCGTGATAGCACGCTCCTTTGCTAGATAGGTAGTACAATTAATCTATGCAAGGGCAAACCACCATTTTAATTTCAATTTTTCTTTTTGAATAAGCAAAAATGTTATATTATAAAAACTGATTAATAGTCCACGAGAACTTAGCTCATTAGGTAGGGACAATAACATTTTATATGCAGGAGTCAGAGTTTCATCCTTGGACATTCCACTTATTCACCTCATAGGTGGATTTTCAAATTACTAGGCTACCTCATAAAAAAAAAAGTGATTAATAAAAAGGAATGCAAAAATCACCAAACTTGTTGTAATAAGACAATTTTTGTTATCAATTTTATAAAGGCTAAATTGCAGTTTTGGCCCCCTAGGTTTCCTAATTGTGCGATTTTGGCCACCTAGTTTCAAACGAGCGATTTTAAAGCCCCACATTTGCCCCATTTTGCATTTCTGGCCCCTCTTGACTATTTTGACCAAAACATTGCTTACATGGAATTTTTTTTACAAGTGGCTTGATTTTATTGAATAGAGGTTATATGGAATTCTTTTACATGTTTCCTAATTTGTGGAATTATTATTTTTTTGGAAGATAGCATAGTGGCTTGAAATTCCACCTTAAAGGTGGATAAGTGTAGTATCTGGGGTTCGAACCCCGGCTCCTGCACATATAGTGCGATGTCCCAACCAATTGAGCTAAGCTCATGAGGACAATTGTGGAATTTTTTTACATTGCTTATATGGAATTCTTCCCTGCAAACAAAGGTTGGAGCTTGAATAGCTTTGTAATGTTTATCTAGCTTTGCTTGTACTATTTGTTTAATTGGATTCACTGGTATTGTGATGTATAGGCCACTTTGTTAGTATTGATGTTTGCCTCTGTAACAAGGAGAATTGTAGTGTTGGGTTTGCTGGGTGCTGCATTGTATATATCAAATCCTTAAAATAAAAAACCTTACTGTTGTTTCTATTGAAAATCTAATACATGATTTAATAACCCTGCTCCATCCTAAATATTTACAATGGACTTGCCTAGTGCTATGCTAGATATAGAACATTTCGTTTTTTAAATAATCTTCGATCAAAGTATTTGAAAAATGTCCACTGTGAAAAATGTCATCAACATAATTACTACCCAAAAAAAAATTCATCAACATGCAATTTTTAGGTTGTACAATATAATCCAGCACATGTAAAAAAATTCCATGTTAGCAATTTTTTGGTCAAAATAGTCAAGAGGGGCTAGAAATGCAAAAGGGGACAAACTTGGGAGGTTAAAATCGCTCGTTTGAAACTAGGGGGGTCAAAATCGCACAATTAGGAAATCTGAGGGGCCAAAATTGCAATTTAGCCTTTTATAAACTAAATAAATTAACAAAAAATATATTTGAAAATCAAATTGACTACTTAAAAATAGATTTGAAAATTAAAAGATTTTAAAGATGTATAATTGATTTTTATTTTATTGAAATATTTTTTTATTTTCACCACTAGTTTAATCTGATTTGAGGATCAGTTATATTTTATTGAAATATTTTGTAATAAAATTAAAGATTAAATAAGTTTTTAGTACAAACAAATCACATTTTTCAATATTATTCTATATTAAATTAATGATAATTTTAATCTTCTATAATATTTTACTAGTTTGATGAAATAGCTTCAATTTTAATAATGTTTTAAAAAAATGGCCACTTTTCGTCCAAAAAATAGTTTGTGTACAAAATACAAATATCTACAAAAATGATTCAAAACAATTTAAAAATTAAATTTGAAAGCTCAAAATTATGTAGAGACTAAAAAGTAAAAATATATTTAATTCTAAAATTAATTTTGTCTCTAAAATTTATTGTAACTTTTTTCCAATCCAAAATGACTCATATGAAATTATTATTTATAATTTTTCACTTCGAAATAATTTAGTATTCCACTTATATTTATAATTGGAAAAAAAAACACTAAAATTAGACACCAATGATAATTATACTTTCTTTTTAAGTCATTCATTTTCATTCAATAGAAAATAATTTGTACCCAAAAAAAAAGAAAATAATTACCAATGGATCTGCATATTTTAAATTTTAATTTTTAGGGATACTGATTTATCTAAAAGAAGTTTTTTGTATATCACCCTTAAACCGTTTTTCTTCTATTTTTCATATTAATGGTAAGAATTCATTATCGTTTTAACTTTTGACCAGATTAATGGTAAGAATTGATTATCCTTTTGACCGGTATTAACTAGTCTTAATTTTTTTTGTCACAACTAACCAATTTTATTGATTTTTGTAAAAACTGATTAATTAATTAATTTTATTTTAAGTGATTCAAAGGGTTACGTACATTCTATTAATTGTGAGTTTAATTTTTTGGTAATACATCTGAGTTTTATAAATTGTTTTTTGAGAATATCAGGAATTGAAATTTAATTACTGCCTCTCCCTTCTTTCCTTTTTATAAGATTTAGGCTCTGTTTGGTAAAAATAGCGGTTAGCTAATAAGCTAACTTATAGCTTATAGTTGATGACTTATGGCTGATAGCTTATAGCTGATGACTGATGGCTGATAAGCTAATTGAAGTGTTTGGTAAACTTAGCTGTTCAACTGACTTATAAATGTAAAATAACATAAAAGGACATTATTGATTTAATAAAATTTATATCAAATTAATAGATACTTAGAATTTATTAATTTAATTTAATATTTTAAAAAAACATCTTTCATATATTATTATTAAATTAATTTTTATAAGCTAATTTATTTTAGAAAAAATTATTTTCATTTCAGTTTATATACTTTATAAAAAGATAGCAATAAAATATATTGACAATATATATAGCATAATCAAGGTAAATTATGATTTATGAGGGATGTTTATATTCATGTTCTATTTTTCTTTATTATCACATATCCATTTTGCGTAAAAAAAATCATCATATTCATTTTTTTATATATAAACATATTCATGTTCTAAATCAAAAAATAGAAACAAAATCACGTTGTGGCTTTTTTTTTAACATACATATATTAACACGTTTGGAAAAAATATTAGCATGTTGTAACCTATAGCAACGTTACAATATAGTATATTTATACTTATTTATATTTAAATTATAACAAGTTATAAAGAGTAAAATTGGATTTTAATTAAAATAATAAGGGTAAAAATGGAAGAAAAAATAATAAGCTATAAGCTATAAGCTCATAAGCTAATTGAAATAGCATCTGGAAAATAAGCCATAAGTCAGTAAAAGCTATAAGTCAGTGTAAAAAAAACTGTTACCAAACAGGTTTTTTAGCTTATAAGCTATAAGACATAAGCTATAAGTCAGTTTGGTAGTGTTACCAAACAAAGCCTTAGTTTTTTTGGTTACTTTTATAAGGGTCTGTTTGATACAAATTAAAAAAAAATAGTGATTTTGATATTAAATAATTTATACATTATTTTATAGGAAAGTAGAATTTACTTTGTGTTTGTTATTGTGATAAAAATAACTTCTTTTAATAAAATAATCTTTAACTTGTTTGGATACAATATTTAAAAGTGATTTTTTAGTTATAAAACACTATGCCAAAAAGGACTTTAGACAGCGCTTTTTTTGTCCTTAGACAGCGTTTTATAAGCGCTGTCTATTTTGGCGCTGTTAAAAGTATAGACAGCGCTTAATAATCAGGTAAAAACGCTGTCTAATGTCATCTTCAGACAGCACTTTCTACATATAAATGTTGTCTTATGTTACGTTTAGACAGCGCTTTCTACATATAAGTGTTGTCTTATCTTACGTTTATACAACGCTTTTTACATATAAGCGCTGTCTGATGTCATGATTAGACAACGCTTTCTACTTATAAGTGTTGTCTTATGTTATGTTTAGACAACACTTTCTACTTATAAGCGCTATTTTATGTTATGTTTAGACAACACTTTCTACTTATAAGCGCTGTCTTATGTTATCTTTGGGAAGCGCTTATTATGAGCATTATTATTCTTAGTTAGCCCTTCTATTTTAATTTGTTTCTTTACTTCAATTAAAATCCAACTATTCTCTGTAGAATTTGATATCATAATTGAATTACGAAGAGCATGAAATCTTATTGATATATAAAAGCTTCAAAATATCTTAAATTTGTATAAAATTGATAATCTCTCATACAAAAATCAAAATTACACGAAAGATGAAATTTGCAATAAATTGATAATATCGAGATCTAATACGAAGTTCAAAACAACATATCTAAACCAAAATTACATAATGATGTTGTCCTGTAAAAATAAAATTCATGACTATAATATTTGAGATTAAATAGTGTGTATGCTTTATATAGGTCATATATACTATTACTTGCTATTCAATTACTTCAATAATGTCTTCTTCTAACTTTTCTTCATTCATATGTGCTCTGCATATAAGAAAACAAAGCTTTAATTGACCAATAACATATGTCAAGTGAATCTATAAGAACAAACCAAAACTAGAAACAATAATAAACACACTTAATTTAAAGTAATAATAGTGCCAGCTCTCAAGTAAGTAGATACTCCAATTATGCCTCTTTTTCACCACATTCACATACCTCAAAAACTAACTCAAAAATCAGAAGAAAAAAAAAAAAACAATGTTCAATAAGATTACAGGTAACAATATCCTTACCTCAACATCTCAACAAAGCTCATAGCCTCATCAAACTATCCATCCCATCAGAACCACCCATATCCCGATGCTCAACAGCAGGATCCACCTCCTACAAAATGGAGCATCACAACACATGACAGTTGACGCATAAAACGCACACATAAACTTGTTTGTGTTGGAACTGTGTTTTTTTGAAAATTAAACAAGAGAGATGTATATATAGAAGGTCAAAAAGAGGAAAAACATTCATATCAATCTCCAAAAGCCAATCTCCTTATTTCAGTCTTCAAATCTTTTCCATTTACTAACATGTGTTGCAAAAAATTAAAGTAAGTTAAATAGGAAATTAAGAACCTACAAATCATTTTCAAATGACATACTGATCTCTAACTTATAGTATGGTATACAACACATATTTTACTTCTTACCTAGAGAAACTGAAACAGTGGCAATTTAGATGAGGAAAACGCATAACTTCCTCTCATTAACTCCAAATGATTATTTTGAGATTCCAATAAGCTTATACTTTTTTACACTCATTGTGCCACCTTGATATATAAAATATCAAAACCTTCGTAACCTTTATTAAGAACCACATTCATGATATAATTATGCTACTTTGAGTTCATTACAAAAAGCCAAACGAATTATATCTCTTAGTACCCTCACACTATCAACTAGTATAAGAAGAACAAAACATTGCCATATATTAATATGCTACTTTTGAGTTTCTGAAAAAGACACATACCTTGTTCCTTTAACTGATTGACCCGGGTTATAGATTTAAGAATTTCCAAATTCCTGCCCAATAAAATTATCACAAGTTATGTAATGCTACTTATTTGAATGAATCTTGTGCATAGATTACAATATAACATTCATGAATTTTAAGGTAGAATAAGACCGTAGTAATCAATAGTAATCAACACTCCTTCCAATCACCAACATCTATCAGGCAGACAACCAATAAAAGAGGAAATCACCTACACAAAGGTATATGATAACAAAGATAAATCAGGTCAGCAGTAGATATCTAATAAATTAAAGATAGTCCTATAATTGCATACAATCAGGAAACTATCTTCAGATAGAAAAATGTGCATTGAGTCAATGACTAATGACATATTTTTGCAATATTTGTTGTTTAAGTTTTATCACTACATCAGGTTAGCAAATTAGATAACATTTAAGATAGATACACTAGTGTGAGTAAATTGAATAGTATAAGCATAGTCACATGAGAAATTGCATTTTTAATAGATTCTTAATCATTTGGATAAATATCTGCTATAGGGAGATAACTCTAAAAACCTATTTGATCTCTATACATAATTTTATTTCGGTGTATAAGCTTCTCAATGCTTTGATTACACACTTATGGAATGACACTTATTACTACGGTCACGACATTAATAGTTTCGCCGGCAATCGCAGTTGCTTTTCTAGTACCTTCATGTTCGGAAAAGTCGTTCTCGAGTGACCGGGTGGTGTCTGAAAAGAAACGGAGCAAAACCAATTCCTAATTAAGAACAGACTTTTTGTTCCTTTGGTTCATAATACATGAGATTTCAATGTTACAATTTTTTAAGTCAATCAAGTCCTATATTTTAATCAGAAAAATGTAGTCTATATGATAACTTGAAACAAAAATCGCTGATGTAAGCATTTGATTGATAGTATTTCAAGGTGTAGGGTTTCAGATAAGAATAGGGACTCCTAAATCCTAATCATTATTATAATTTTGTGTGCAGATGATTTACACAAGAAAGACCATTCCATCATCAGCTACAGTCTCCACATCAAGAATAAAGAACAATAATAAAAAAGTATTCAAATCAAATAAGAAACAAACAAACGATTAATAGAAATACCTGCTATGTGCCTTTGTTGTCGTTCAAGATGACGGCGAGATAACGAAGGGTTCAAGACCAAACATGGGGTTACTATGTGTTTCAAGAGGAAGATGGTGAAAGGTTATTGTGTGATTAAAGATGATGAAGGTTTCTCTGAGTTTTGGTGAAGAGATGAAGGGTTTCTCCGATTCAATTGACGGTGAAAGGTTTCAAGAGACGAAGGTTCTCTGGGTTACAATTAAGGGTATCAGTGAAGGGTTTCTCTAATTCCAAGAGGAAGACAACTAAAGGGTTCAAGAAACCACGCGATGGGTTCCATGGTTGATCCTTGGTTTCCATGAAGATGATGAAGTTTTGTTTGCGTCAAGATGATGAAGTTTCGTTTCCAACAAGATGTGAGAAAGGATAATATTTGTTTTTGACGATAAGTTGTGTATGTATATATATTTTTATTTTTTTTTGGATAATTGTGTACTTCGTATGTGTAAACTGTAAATATATCTTTAATCATTAATTTTAAATTTGTTTTTATTATTAAAATAATATAATAATTTTTAATGTATTTATCTTTAAAAAAATTGTATATTGTATATATAGAGAGCGCTTTTAATTATTCTAGAAGCGTTGTCTAATGTTATACTTTAGACAGTGCTTTTTGTCAAGTCTGAAGTGTTGTCTAATTGTAGATCTTAGACAGCGCCTTTCTTATAAAGCGCCGTCTAAAGTGAAACATAATTTTTCTTTTAGATTTTAACTTTTTTTTATAAACCTTATAAAATCGCTTTTGCTGAAAAGCGCTGTAAAATGGAAGTATTTTAGACAGCGCTTTTTACAATAAGGTCTGTCTTAGGGTTCCGTGTTATTTTTAACAACACTTTTATAAATAAGCGCTGTCTAAAGTGCGCTATCTATTCCACATTTTGTAGTAGTGAAATAACTATACTTGTTTTCTCTTTCCTCTAAAAAAATCAATTATTTGAAAAGCTACTATTAACAACTTCTCATTTTAGTTGTTTTCTGATTATTTTAGATTCTGACACTACAAGAAATAAGATTTTTTATAACGACTTTTTTTGTTAAAAGTTGTTACAAGTCGCTGGGAAATCTACCTTGGGTAGTTTTGCCAGCGACTTGTAACAAAAAAAGTTGTTGTCAAAAATAATATTTCTTGTAGTGTGATTTTTTTAAAAATTTGTAACAAACATATGTAATAGTTTTTAAAAGTGATTATTTTTATTAAAAAAGTGATTTTTCTCTAAAAGAAGCTATAACAAACGGCCTCTTAGTTTGAAAAAACACGAGTATTAAAAAAAATGGATTTTAGTATTAAATTGGTTGATAAATTATATTTATTTTACATATTTATCCTTACAATTAATTGTAGTGTTTTGTATCAAACCAAAAAGAATTTAATGCTATTAAAAATACTATATAAAATAAATAAGAGTAAGTCTAAACAAAAATTAATATTATAAATAATTGTAAAAAGATCTTATAAAAATGAATAATTATTTTGTCATATCGAATATTATAAAAAAAGACGAAAATAATATTACTAATCGATATACTATGTGTTTGAAAGTTTCTTCCTCATAAGTCATAACTAGAATCCAGACCCGTGCCAAGCACGGGTAAAAATATGTTTATAGATTTGTTGACTTATAAATAATATATTTTAATATATTTACATTTATTTCTATTATTCTCAACTAAAAGAATTATAAAGTTGATGTAAAATAATTTCTCTATGAGATATATGGAAGAGATTTTAAGGTTTTGTAAACAGGTTTTGAAGTGGATAATTACAAAAAAATAAATATGCATATCAATATATGAGTAGAAATATTGAAAATAATATAAATAGCAAAAAAGGACGATTCCCGTATTAATATTTAAGCAGAAATATAGGTTTCCGATGAAATTAAAATAAAAGAGTCTCCTATTAATATACGACTAAAAATATAGATTCTATAAAAATTATAAAATAAATAGGTATTTGTATTAATATATGAGTAAAAATATAGATCTAAGTAGAAATTATAAAAAAAAAAGGCATCCGTATTAATGCATAGGTAGAAATATATGTTCCTGTAGAAATTACAATAAAAAATAGAACCCCTTTAATAATGTATGGATTTTTTTTTGTATGAGTATAAATATAGACCTCGTAGAAATAAAAACAAATAGGTTTTCGTATTAACATGAGTAGAAATATAAACTACACTATAAATTATAAAAATAAAATAGATATTGTGTTAATGTATGACTAAACTTAATAAACAGTTGTTTTATGAGCATCACTTGGGTTACAATTTTCAAAGTTTAGTTGAATGTGTAATATGATGATGTCTATAACTAAAATATGGATCAAAAGCAAATAAGCTCTCATATGAATAGTTATATATGAGTATAAGGTTCCCGTATAAATTAAAAAAAAATGCAAAAATAGTTGTTTTGCTGGTAAAGACCAAATATGTAAGCACTAAATTTACCACTTCATAAAACAAAAGTCTAAAAATATTTGCTTTGGGGTAAAGACCTCAAATTCACATACAATATTTGTAAAGAGAGCACTTAATTATCCCCGTGAATATAACTTTGTTATCAGGAACATTACATTATATACAGAGGTTAGAATATGAAATTCAGGATTTTCACTTATTCACTTAATTTTTAGACATAAGTCTACTTAAATAAAATAAAGAAGAGAGCGTTTAGTACATGCAGAGGATACTCTATTTACACAACAAAGATTACCAACAACACATGATACGATTGATAGATATATTGGTCTCTTCTAGCACAACCACACACACCTTCCATCGCATCTATCCTTGCAGACAAAAGTGGACTTGCCCCAGCTTGTTGTGTATGTTTTCACACCTCTTAATTATGCATATTTGTAGCACACATGTCATAATTATGAGAAGAATTTTGGACCCACCTTGAGAAGTATACTGTATATCCAAAGTAGAACATGGATTTTTCATCAGCTGAAGTGAAGGGCCTCTGTTCTCACTAAATTGTGATGGAAATGAAAGAAAAAAATTTAAAATTTTGAAGAAAAAGGGTTAGGAAGTTAGCCTTAGAATCATGAGGATAACATAAGAAGAAATGCTCTCTCTGACATTGAACAACGAAGATTCCTTTATTTTTCCTTGCTTTCATTCGTCGTCGCCATTTCTTTGTCGCCATTCCTTTACCTTCCTTCATCAATTTTCCGTGCAAATTGAGTAATTTTCTGTTGAGTCTTTGATAATTGGCTGCATTTTTGGAAAAATAAACTTTGTGCAAGATGTGCGATCCGATGCCTCAGGCATTGCGTAGAGCATTGTAAATGTCTCAGGAGGAGCGCTCATGACAAGTTCTATTTATGGAATGTTGGTTTCTCTCTCATGAATCTTGCATGGCGCGTTTTATAAGGTTTTATATAAGGAAGGTTATTTAATGCTTCAGATCCTTCTCAAGAATGTTTTTGTAGAAGATCTTCTAGAAGAATATTTTTGTAGAAAATCTCCTTGATGAGTATTTTTGTAGAGAATCTATTTTAATTAATGTGGAGTTATTGCTTGGGTCAAACAAATCAAGCCCATGCTAACTCGTCGTCTATTTAAAGGAAGGAGCTAAACCTAGTTTCTTCACCGAAACCAATGTATCAAAATGTAGACTTTTAGGGTTTCGTGTCTTTGTAAGCCTTGTGCTTTATTTGTGAGCCTCTCTAGTATCATCTTGATACTTTTGTAGGACTGTTTTATTGAGTTGTAACTCTGTATGTTCTCCAAAGCTTTTAAGCATGGAGTATGATTGTTTTTTGTGTATCACTCAAAGTCTTTAGATAAGAGTGGTTTAGTTTTTAGGAGTGTGTCTCCAAAATTCCTTTGATATTGTGTTATTGAAATCCTTGCTGTTTGTAAGGTTGTAAGGGAGTGAGATGAGATCTCAGATCTAGGAGTTCCTAGGTTGAAGAGTCATTGGTAGTGCCTAGGTTATAAGTTGTAAACGGGGCGTTTGCTGGTAACTTAGAACTAGGGCTATTATAGTGATATTCCTTCCTGGATTGGTATCCCCCAGATGTAGGTGAGTTGCGCCGAACTGGGTTAACAAATACTTTGTCTTCTTTATTTGTTTTCTTTTATTTGTTTGTGCATCATTACGTCAACAGGTTAGGGCTTCTTTGTCGGCTTCAGTACAAGATTTTATTGTGGATGGGCGCTGGTTCTTACCTCCTCCTATTCTGCAGCTCTTCCCTACTCTGGACAACATTCTCAGCGAGGTCTCAATTCCCATAATGCCTACTTCAGACACACTTCTATGGCATCACACAGATTCTGGGGATCTAGAGCTAAAACAAGCATATGAATTCAAAAGTCAGCAATACCAGGAACTACATTGGGCAAAACTCATATGGATTCCTGAAATTCCACCATCGAAATCCCTTTTGGTGTGGAGATTAATGCTAGGTAAGGTTCCAACTGATGAAAATTTGATGTCTAGAGGTTGTTCTATTCCCTCGATGTGTAATTTGTGTCAAAGTCAAGTAGAATCATCGCACCATTTATTTTTTGAGTGTAACTATGCGGTTAAGTTGTGGTCATGGTTAGCTAGTTGCCTTAATATGACTATTCAGCTCACTTCAATGGAGGATGTATGGAAGCTATGTGATTTAGGTTGGTCCCCCCAGAGTAAAATAACAATTACAGCAGCCTTGGTGAATTTATTGAATATTATATGGCATGTAAGGAATCAAGTAAGATATCATCATGTTCTTATTCCTTGGAAAACGACCATTGCTTTGATCATTTCTCACACATCTCTAGCTGGGACTAATACTTGTAAGAATGCTAGTAACTCACTGAAAGATTTTGTTTTTTTAAAGTCTTTAAGGGTTACCATTCATCCTCCTCGGGTTTCAATGGTAAAGGAGGTCCTATGGCAGCCTCCTCTAATGCTATGGATGAAATGTAATATTGATGGTTCTTCCATTCCGGGGAACTCAGCTTGTGGTGGCCTGTTTCGAAATCACAATGCTGAGTTTATATATGGTTTTGTCGAGCCCTTGGGTAATAAAAATTCTTTGGTAGTTGAGCTTAATGGGGCCATGCGACCTATTGAGATTGCGTTTCAACATGACTGGAAGAAACTTTTGCTTGAAACTGATTCAACTGCGGTGGTGGAAGCTCTCACAAACACTAACAAATAGGTTCCTTGGTTCCTACGAAACAGGTGGTTAAATATGAAGGCTCGTATGCTAGAGATGGATTGTGTAATCACACATATCTATCGAGAGGGCAATCAGCCGGCTGATATTATAGCCAATCATGGTTTAACCATACATAGTTTGACTACTTGGGAGGAGGCTCCTTTATTCCTTCATGCTAGTTTAGAGCGTAACAAGTTTGGTTTTCCTTGTTTTCGTCATTATTTGATGTAGTGGGAGTTTTGGCCTAGTCCCCTCCTTCTTGTTTTCGATTTACCTCTTATTTTCAATAAATTTTGTGATGGTTGGCACTTTGCCTTCCATCCTCTTGACTTTTAAAAAAAAAAAATTAGTTTTTATTTACAACACTAATTCAATTACTCAAAACATATAAAGGGAAATGTTTGTTTTACTGTATATTAATTTAATTATTCAAAAATATATTATGCACTCCATTCTTAATTTTTGGAATGGATTAATAATTTTCTCGATTCTTTACCATTTATACATCTATTCTTTTTTAAACTATCAAATTTATCCTTGTTTAAAAAAAAATACATGCTAATAATAAGTGTTGCATTCAATTTAGCCATTTTATATAAATATACATTAAGAGTATATGATAGATTTAAAAAAAAAATATATATAGTAGATAAAATAAATGAAATAATAATAATGTTATTAAATTATCCTTATTATCTATTGATCAATTCTATAAAGTTATCCTTATTTTGAGATAGATGAATAGCAGTATATATTTTTGTAACGCAATTCATATAACTATATCATATTTTGTCTTAATTAATTATATGATAGGACAATAGAGTGTTATAAATTAATAAAAAAATTATAATACTATGTCTCTTTATTAGGGGTGTTTGGGTTGCTATAATTATCTAATAATGCGAAGAAAAAAAATGATTTTTTTTGACGAAGAAAGAGAAATTGAAAATGATGAATAGTTCAATTGTTTTATGACAAATTGAAAATGTCCAACCCTATTAATGTGGATTTACTTACCCCAAATTTTGGATATCTAAATATAACAAGTTATAATTGAGTCAAAAATTAAAAGTTATAATTTTTTATTGATATTATAAACTCTCGGTAAGATAATATAGTTTAATGTAATATATAATATATTAAAAATTAATATTATAGAATAACAATGATTGATTATGTTTGAAACATATGAGATTTGGTAAAAAATTATATAAAACTATTCTAATAGGAGAATTAATTTTTCAAAAAACCAACAAATAATAAGTAATGTAATACTATTAAAATAAAGTATTGAAATATTTGTATGCAAGAAATGCGCCAAATTAAAGTTGTTGTACACATAAGACTGTTTGAATTACAAAAAGTAAAACATTAAACGGAACAGTACATAATAACATATCACAAATATTTAAAATATTGAACAAATTTTATTTATATGTTTTTTTCTTAAACTCGTTATCCGGCCCAAAGACCGACTAATCCGAGAGAACCAATCCTACAGTCTACTTGTGGGAACTCCGTTTAAAGCCAGAGTTTTTTTACTCCGTATGAACTAGCCCACCAAAATTGACGCCAGTGAAAATCAAATTTGAGACCTTGAGAGGAGCAAATTCTAAGGACCCAAGCTAACACGACTGGACCAACTCAAGTGGGTTAAAAATATTTAATAAACAAAATATTATTTTTGTGTTTTAAATAATTTGAACATAGAAAGAAAAATCATGTGAACTATTGTATCTTTCATGTAATATGAGTATATGACTACTACAGCTTGCTTACAAATGGATTTTGACCTCAACTTTGTCAAATTTTCCAATTAATTAATAACATAATTCATGTAAAGTAGGAGAATGAACTTGAAATTTAAATTCTTTTGGGCCTAGTCCGGCAAAAAGAATAAGACCCAAAAAAAATACGTGAAAATCTAAAACATGACATAAAACAAAGTAGCCGACTGATTTTGGTTTTATTTAAAGAAATAAATAAACCAAATAAGGAAGACAAAAATATTTGTACGTTTGTATATTCCAGTCAAAAAAGAGTACCGCTATATTGCACGAGAGATTATTGCACGATCATTGCACGACATGATCAAATAGCACTCAATTTAATTTGTTAATGAACTTTTTGGTAGCTTATCAATTGGTTTTGTTATCCTTGTACTATATATACACATACATATCCAAAGAAATGTTAGTATCATATAAGACACTGAGGTGGCAATAATTTGGCTTGTAGTGTTGCAAATGTAAGGATATCCACCGTTCCACAAATCCATGGTGAGAAGGACTTGCAGATTTCCCAAAAAAAATCTATCAATCACAAAATCAATAACTTTTAGTCAAATAAAAATTGATAAAAATAAAGAAAATGTTGCAATACACTATGTCGTGCAATATTGACGACACAAGGTTGTCGTACAACCTAGCATTTTCCGTCAAAAAAATATGTAACACTGGTGTTAATGCTCGTGACCTGGTTCTAATATATTGTCCAGTTATGACTTATGTCTTTATATGTCACCTACTCATTGGTGGTTCTGTTTTGCAAATAAGAATTGAACATTTTTAAATTAAAAATATTTGTAGAGCTGGATTGTGGTTGCCGTTTTGTAAATAAAAAGGCTGTTTTGGTTTATGCTGCATCTCTTTGTGGTTAGATACATACTAGTATGTGAGTATTTCTATTGTGAAAGCATACATTATATATTTATTATGTTATTATCAACAAACAATTGATTCAAATGGTAAAAGATTTGTACTTCGTCAATTTTTTATGTTATTATTCACGGTTAATTTATTAAAGTGGTAAAAGATTTACACTCTTTCAACAAGTGGTTACAAATTTAATTTCTAATTTTTTCATTAGAAGAAATCTATTTCAAAGAGGATAGCTTACCTCGTGTGCCCCGCATATTTCTCGGTTGATTACTGTTCACCAGAAGTTAAAACTTTGTCCTTGTAATATGATAAAAAATAAATATGTTTTTTGGTTGATGATATATCCTTGTGTAATAACTGTGTATATGTGTTGATATGTGGATTGTGTAAACTTAGTCCAATTATTAAGGATTCAATTGTATTCTATGAACTTTGAGACAATTTTTTGATCATACATAGGGTTAAAATTTGGACGATTGTCTTTGTATAATTGTATTTAGCTTAGTGCTCACTAGGACATTCTTGCACTTGTCTTGTACATTTATGAAGAAAAAATAATTCAAAATTGAAAAAGATAATAACTTTTCTTGTAATAATTAGTTTTAAACATTTTAAAATAACTAAATACATTAGTTATTCAATGTATTTAAAAAGTAACATTTGCTTATAATTAAGGCCGGAGGGAATATTAATTAGATATAAAAATGGAACTAATTCGAATAACATTCCTACTAAATATAGAAAATAAATTAAAGATAAAATAAAAAACACAAAAATTGAGTACTACTAATACTATAAGACAACGTACGCTATATCCTTGGCATCATGTGATAGGGATTAAAAGGTATCAATACAACTTGTTTTGGACAAGTGGTGGGCGCACTTGATATTTCCCAAAATATTCCGACAAAACAAAGGTTTACTAACTTGTAAGGCTTTTTTTCAACTTTACATATGTTCTTCATTTTCTTTTTGGTAGGTGTATTTAACTTTACATATGCTCTAACTCCTTTGATAAATACAAAGAAAATACAAGAACATGACTAAAATAAGTTCATTTTTTGGTTTTAGGAAAAATTACTGTATCTTAATTATAGAGAAAAGTTTATTTATGTCAAGCAGCATAAAAGGTAGAAGTTTATCATTTAGGTGAAAATTTGGAATATCCAGAATTTGAACTCCATTTCTGCATATAAAATGTGATGTCTAAAAAGTTATGATTTATGCATGTTAAAAAAATATTACTCCATATATGTAAGAAAAATCAAACATTTTCATTTTTTAGTGTAATGTTAATTTTTATATTTTCAAATGTATTATATTATTAATTAATATTGTGTGTATCACTAATTCATTGTAGAACCAAACTTTGAATTTATGGTAATAGATAATAAGCTAATATTTGATAAGATTAATTAGGTAGTAAAATAGTTGATTCAAAAAAAAAATTAGGTAAAATAGTTGGTGGACTTTTATTAATCTGAGAAATAAACAAATGTACACTTATTGATGGATGAATATATAAAGTATACTACTACATAAAAAAAAGTAATTTTTTTTTCTTGAAAATTCCTTGAGAATTTAATTAATTGTTCTTCATTTTGGAGTTTTTGAGTCACATAAAACTAAAACTTCAAAGTGCTTGTGCATGTTTTGAAAGATCCCATGGCATATGTATATATATATATATATATATATATATATATATATATATATATATATATATATATATATATATATATATATATATATATATATATATATATATATATATATATATATATATACATATGAGATATAATTCTAAGCCAAATAAGCCACCAATTCAAATGTACTATATGGATCGTGAAAAAAGCAAAATCAAGGTTGAGGAAAATCTTGGGAAGTGGTGGTCTTATTTACTCTCCTCCCCATTGACATTGAGCCAAGTAATATACAGACCTTAGATCAAGGTAGACACACAGCCAAGAACACCAAATTCGACAAATCACAAAGAAGACTACACTACGTACAAGTTGGAGGTTGAATTAAAAACAAATTTAGTATTTTATGATATTTGTCTTTTTGTTAGTATGTGGATAGTATATTATTGAAAGCAAAAATGATTAACTAAGATATTGAACTCGAGAGGTTAAATATAATTAATTTTATAGCTTTTATTATTTTATTTAGCAAATAATTTTGGTAGATTTCGTATAAAATACAAGTGATATTTACTAAATTGTCATTTTTATACTCTTTGTTTTAAAATAAAATTAAATGACATTTTAGAAAAAACACAAAAAACATATGAATCCATACCCGATCATTTTTATAGTAAAATCACAAATTCATCCATGTTAAAAGTGTTTCAAAATTGAAACATATCCGATTTTAAATTTACAAGTGAGTACCTACCGTATTAATATGCAAAATTGACAATCTAGTGATATTAATTACTTCAAAAAATAGCTTTTTTTTTTCTTTTGGTCAGATGTAGCCTAGCTAATGGTTAGAATTTCATTCTTAAAGATCAATAATTGAAATGTTTAAAGTTCCAACCTCAATTTTTGTATATAAAATGCGATGTCTCTACAAACTGAATTAAACTCATGAGAGGACTAAAAAAATTAGCTTCTACTTGTAGTAACACATAAACGCACACACATTTTTTTTTGTAAACCAAAGATAACTTTCATACCCAATTGCATAGATTATCGATCAAGGATCAAACTCAGAATCAAATGGTTAACTAATTTAAGTATTTACCATTTATATCGTATTATGTTGATAAGTAGAAGATACTTATATCTTAGTTAAAAGAAAGTTAAAACCATAATACAAGACTTACATAACATAATCTCTAAAAAATAAACTATTAAAATGACTCCATGCTACTAGTACACTAAGATCTATTCTAAAAAGGAGGGCCAGTTGGCACATAATTTGAAGCTTTAATTAGTGTTATGTCGGTCTTAATATTTGTGTTTTGTTTGAGACCAAATTAACAACGTAGCTCGTACTTCCATAGAACATAATTTAACGGTCGCAAGCAATCCTACATGGTGATGAGTTTTAAAATACTAACAACAACAACAACGGTAATAACACAAACAGAGATGATGTTGAATTTTCATATTTATTCATTCCTTCCTTCTCTAGTCTTCACTATAAATTGATTAACGCGTCCATAAACTTCTGTCCGAAGCAAGAGATGTTGGTTTTGTGTGTGTCATAATTAATTTCAACCATACCGTAACAAAAATAGTACCAACAAATTAAACATAAGTGATGACTTCCACTTTTCTTAACCCAACAACTAATATTAGTTTAACATCACACTAGCATTAATTTTCTTTGCTTACCAGGTAAATTTTTGTCACGTGATTCTACATGTTTTCAATTACTCATTTCAATTTCTATTATAAAAAATGGAAATTATATTTTAGTTTCGTTGAATAATTTATGTATATGGTACGTATTAGTTATATATTCAGTGAACCTAAAAAATATTCTAAAAATTCACATAACTGGTTGTTTAATACGCATTGTTCAGTCCAATTAGCTTGTTGGTCTCACAAATTTTTGTCCCACAAATTTTTGTCCAACGGTCATGACCGATATGATAATGATTGACCACAAATGTCAACCATGTCCAAGATTCTGATAGCCATCAATGTCGACGCTAGTATACGCTCTCATATTGATGGTTGTGGCTCCTTGTCTAGGGCGGCCTATGTACTCCTTTTTTTTACAAGGCCAGATGTCTAATATTTCCCTCCAGAACTTCTCACTTCCCGCTTTTTAATTCTAACTTGGACGTGTTAGAGTATCTAATAGATACACCCTCATTTCTCAACAACCGGTCACATCCTCCTGATAAGATAAAAATATTATAAAATAGACAATTCTTAATGTTAAAATAGATCGTTTGATCTTAATCCAACCAATATGAATGCGCCGCCTTTATAAATGCGGAATATATTTTTACGGTAAGCAAACATGGTCCGATTTTTTTATGGGTTGATTTAATTTTATTGGAAGTATACTCCTATATATATATATATATATATATATATATATATATATATATATATATATATATATATTCAACTTTCAACCGATCAATTGACCGATCGAGGTTGATGATAAACTCAAGTTCCAGCCGGTCACGTGCCCCTATATAGAATTATAGTTACTTATAAATAAATAACAATATCTTTTGAACTATTGCATTGTATATAATTAATTTACTCATTCAAAAGAAACGTGATGAGTCGTGCATGAATATGTCGATTGTGAATTAGAAGCTAGATACTATCAGGCAGCATTCAGTGCAATAACCACGCATGTACATAAAAATATGTGTAACTATATAGTAGTATTACTCACTTTTAATAATATATAGTATAATAAAATGTTTTTATATGTACCCTGTCCTCTATAAGTTACCGATAAAAATTTAGTATCATAGAACTATTGTAGAGTTTTTGATTGTACATATCATATGAAAGTGTTATAAAGAAGATTACACTTTATTAAATTATTAGTACAAGTACATTTATATAAGATCAATTCAATGTTTACTATTAATATCTACCATGTAGTAATGCGGTTTACACAATATCTTGTTTGTTTTTCTATAACTATTGCAACAAATGTGGCTGTTGTACTGTACTACTAGTTGGAGTATTAAAAACCCGGCTGTAAATTTACTATACACATATTTACACTATAATTAATCTGGACTATTGATTTGTGATCGGATAATCAAATTTAAATCTAAATTTTATATTGCAAAAATGTTCTCAGCCACTGAATATAAATTGGACGGACCAGATCTATTACAACATATTGCTATAACGACATTTAATCTGTTCCAAAAAAACCCGTGCAATTACAAAAACAGAGTCAAAGGAGGTTTTGTCTCAAAAAGACAGAAAAGGGTTAATGTTCTTGAGCTCCACTTTATGCACCATTTAATTCGTTTTACGAATATGGATTGTCTGCATACGTAAAAGCATGCAGTCATGCAGTTAGACTAATATGCACCGTTGAGGGATTTTGATTCTCTACATTCACTATATCACTTACATTTAGTGCAAAAATTGAAATTCCGGTAGCAAGTCACAGATGTGCAGCGTGATGTGGAGCACGTTAGGGTTAAGATATACGATGTGTTGCCTAATGTGCCAAAATCATAAACATGCGATAACTTGATGAACAAGGAAAATAAAGTACAGAAGATAAAAAACACAATGAGTTTGTTAACCCAGTTCAGTGCAAATCACTTACATCTGGGGGATACCAATCCAGGAATGAATCCACTATGATAGTTCCAATTCAAAGCTAAACAGTCCCAGTTTAAAACTTATCACTTAAACACTACCCGTGCTAATTCTACCTAGGTCCTCCCTAGATATGACAACCTCTGGTCACTTCCTATAACCTACCTTGCAACCCACAAGGATTTAAATAACAAACTCAATGATGGAGACGCAGTCCTAACCTAAAGAACCAACTCGTGCTTCAAAGCTTTGAGTGATTCAAAGTTCAATTCTTGTTTCAAATTAGAAGCAAGAAAGGAACAGCTCTGTGCTTAAAAGGTTAAGAGCTAAATACAACCCTTGTTCAAGTCTCAATGGAAACAAGAAACAAAAGGGACAAAGACTGAATTCTAAAGACTTAGGAAATATAATTTTAAATTCAGTGAGTAAAACAAGTCTTCAATCTTCCTTTATATAGAATGAGATCTGGTAGCTAGCCATCGTATTCTTCAAGAAACAAACTCAATCTTTTAACAAAGATATGTTTGTTTTAAATCTTTTTGAATCTTCTAGTAACAAACCGACCTTTTTAAATCTTTTCTGAATCTTTGTCAATCTTTCAGCTCGTTCCTTGGCGCGCAAGCTAGCGTGGATATGTTTGTTTCAAAACAAATCTTTTTCAAAAGATTACACGCAAATAATGAAAGCGCGTTATTTTAGGGCATTCAGTTCAGGTCCCATATGTGTGCACATCAGTCACTACATCTGGTCCAAAGGCTTATTTTAACAAATGAAGTCAACCCTAAAACTAAAACAACCTTACAGGTTGAAAACACTAACAATCTCCCCCTTTGGCAATTTTTGGCTAAAATAACCTTTGGAGTTAGCCAACAAATCTTTGGAGAGAATCATTAGAACATCAGAGGCTTTGCAGCAGCGGAATCTTGCCTCATATCTTCTGAGAGAATAAAACTCCCAACATACAAGCATGGTGATGAATCATGCACACAGTAAAGAGGGGAAGTGTTTGAATCAGCTTCAGTAGAATACTTTACTCCCCCTAAATTCAAGCACCATCTTCAGTAGTCTTCAAAGGATCAGTCTTTATTCGTCTGATCTCTTCAAAGTCTTCAAAAGTCGTGCAGAATACAAGCACATTTTGTCTTCGACGATGTGCACACATCTGATATCACATCATATACCAGAGTAAACATATTGCACTACCTTACCTCTTACTCCCCCTAGATATACTACTTATCTTTTCTCCCCCTTTTTAGCCATAATTGACAAAAAGTTAAGATTAGAAAGAGTAATCAAAAAATAATGGGGCCATTAATTTGTGCAATTTACTGAGTAGATGGATTTATTGACAAATGTTCTAAGCACCACACATAACCAAGGTCTTCAGAAAGAGATGCTTCAGTAGTCTTCAATTTCTTCAATATTTGTCTTCACAGAATCCATATAGTCTAGCAATCCATAGTTGTAGTCTTCATTTTTCATGATTGCTATATGTGCATTTATAGTTAAGCATGTACAAGTTACTCATATTTCTATGACTGTAACTAACTAAGTCACCCATATTACTATGACTGTGACTTAAAATCACCCATATTTCTATGACTGTGATCCTAAGCATAAAGGTCATCCATATTTCTATGATTATGATCTATGCCACAAAATGATTTTGAGTTGCTTTGCACATATTCTACTCCTTCTATACCAGATATACCAAAAGGTCATTCTTTGACCTTGCCTTCAGTAATGCTTATACAGATAGCATAATTTGTAATCTTCAGCTCTGGATAGGGCTTCTTCACCTCTTCTCATAGGCTCCAATGTGGACCACATTGAGCTCTACATCTTGACCATCTTCTTCTGCCTCAGACTCACTGATGTGGGGCACATCCTTCTCCCCATCAAATTCAGAGTCACTTGTTGGTGGCTCTTTTCTTTTAAGACTCTTCTTCTTTTCAGCCTGAGTCACAACCTTGCTGGAACTTCTACTGGGACCATATTTGACAGGCTTAGCTGCACTATTCTTCTTTTCTTTGTTGGAGGGTGCAATAACAACAGCAGAGACCTTTCCACTTCTTGTCCTTCTAGCAATGCTATCTTCAGCAACTTGCTTTAGTGATAGGTCCAAATCATAGTTGTCTGCATCCACAATGTCCCTTTCTCCATCAGCTTCTTTATCAGATGCTTTGGAGCTTTCTTCTTCTTCTTCAGAATTCTTGGACTCTTCACTCTTATCAGCCTGAACGTCATCCTTAGGACCTTCTTCATTGGAGATTTGCTTCTCCACTACAGTTTGATCATCTTTCAGGATCTTTTCCTGTACCCTGCTCTTCTTGTGCCAAAGATGTGTCAACATCTGGCACACCATCAACATTATTGATCTCCCTAAGGACATCATTGATGATCTTCTGAGTCATGGGGTGGCGTTTGTCTTCTGTGATCTTTTTAGCAGCAATCTTGCTGAACATCTCCAATGTTTGAGTATGATCACCTTGGTCTTCATCACCTGTCTTTTCAGGTTCTGCAGTTTTATTACCAATGGGATCAAGATAAAGACTTTCCATGGTGTGAGCAGTCTTGGAAGTCTCAACCTTTGATTTCTTGCTCTTCTTCTTCTTCTTCTTCTTCTTCTTCTTCTTCTTTGATTTCTCAACAGAGGGAGGAGGAGTAACAGTTTCTTCTTCTGCAACATTAGTAATTTTCTTCTTTGATCGCGAAGTCCTCTTTTTCTTGATGCTTGTTGGAGAAACCATTGAAACAGGAACTGCATTAGTGATGATCGCACCTGAATCAATTTCTTGATTAGGGTTTGGTGATGATGGAGCAGAGTTTTGTTGAGATGTTTGAGTAGCAGTAGACATGGTGAAAATTGGATTGTGAGATGAGTTGCGAAAAAGAGAGTTGAAGGCAAATAGGGTTTGATCGTTGTGAGAGCAGAGCGAAAAATAGAGAGATGTTGAAGTGTTTGCGTGAAATAGGGGATAGCCTTGATATAGGGAGTGATGACCGTTGAGAGAATCTTGTGATGATTGCCTTTGAATTAAGTGCACTAATAAACGGAGGGAAAGGCAGGTATCCGTTGCACGCTTGAATAACAATAGTTGCTATTGATTATTAAGAAGGCAAATACCAAGTTTGCCCCTTAATGTCTCATACTTACTTGCATCCAAAGTCTTTATAAATATGTCAGCCAGTTGATTTTATGTGGCTACATGCTTCAAGGTCACAGGATTATCTTCCACTAAATCCCTAATAAAATGGTGACAGACATCAATGTGCTTAGTCCTACTATGTTGGATAGTATTTTTGGAAATATTTATAGCACTCTTATTGTCACAATATAATGTGAGTCCATCTTGCTCCACATTGTACTCACTCATCATCTGCTTCATCCAAATCAATTGAGAACAACTGCTTCCTGATGTACCATACTCAACTTTAGCTGTGGAAAGAGCTACACAAATTTGTTTCTTACTGAACCATGGTATTAGGTTATTGTGTAGAAAAAAACATACACCCGAGGTACTCTTCCAATCATCTACACTGCCAGCCCAAACAGTATCACAATAGCCTATCAACCTTGAGTCTTCAGGTTTGGAGACTGATGTGACCACATAAGGTTCCACATCATGAACTTTAGATGTCACCTGTTGTTGAAGGATTGGATGTAACTTCTGGATTTTCTTGTCAATCTGACCTTTACCACATATATCTCATTCTTCAATAGTGAGCTTTGGTGACCCTCTAATGTCTTCTTTAGGAACAAGTTCCTTCATTCCCTTTAGACTTAGATGCTCATAACTTTGGTGCCATAGTCTTGCTTCATCTTCTTTACTGATAAGACATGTGGTAGACTGAGTAGTTTCTTGAGGAACCCATAAGTAGCAGTTGTCTTCTGATCTGGCTTCTTTCGTTAATATTTCACCTTTGTCATTAGTGACCAGACACTCACTCTTTGAGAAGTCAACTTTCAGCCCTTGATCAGATAGTTGGCTTATACTGATTAGATTGACTCTCAGTCCTTTGACAAACAGAACATTGTCAAGCTTGGGCAAACCATTGTTGATTAGTTTCCCAACTCCCATGATTTGTCCTTTAACACCATCACCAAAGGTCACATAACTTGAAGTACATTACTTGATGTCTACCAGAAATCTTTCTTCTCCTGTCATGTGTCTGGAACAACCACTATCAATGTATCAATCTTCTTTAGATGAGGCTCTGAAGAGTGTGTGAGCAACTACTTTGCCTTTTGGCTTCCATTTTTTCTTGGCCATTCTTTGATATGCTCTAGATTGAGGCATCTTGTTTTGATAACCATAGAGCTTATAGCAGAAGGATTTGATATGGCCATACTTACCACAATAGTGACACTTCAAGGAAGTGGATTTTCTTTTGTTCTCTGATTTCGGATGTGGTGCAGGATGTGGTAACATCTTGAAGTCAGATCTGTTTCGAGCAGGAACAAAGTTTGATTCTAGGGTTTCATTGTTGTAAATTTTTCCATAACCTACCCCAGTTGGATCATTAGCATGATTTCTGATACTAAGAATCTCATTAAGCTTCTTTGTTCCTGTACCAAGCATCCTAACAGTCTTGGTCATGATTTCCAAATTAGAAGTTACTAGCTTGACTTCATCTTCAAGGTTGGTTACTTTTGCCTGTAGCTTCTGTTCTTACATCTTAAGTTGATCAATGATAGCCCTTTGTTCTTCAGCAGTTGATTTTTCTGACTTAAGTTGATTAATGACAATCTCTTGTTCTGTATTTTTTCTGCATACTTCCTCACTTCTAATGCATAGTTCTTTGTATGCTGAGGCTAGTTCATCATAAGTGAGATCTTGATCACATGAGTCATTATCAGAAAAACATACACCAGTCATGGCACTCACATGATTGGAAGCTTTATTCACCAACTCATTCTCAGATTCATCTTCATCAGACCAACTTACGGATATCCCCTTCTTTTGTTTCCTTAAGTAGGTAGCTCATTCAGATCTTATATGACCATAGCCTTCACATTCATGACATTGAACAACTTTGTCATCAGTTTAAGTTTTTGAAGTGTTTCCTTGTTTGCTGATGTCAGTCTGGATGTGCTGCACATTGCTCCTTGATCTTCTTCCCATATTCTTTAAGATTTTATTAAATTGTCTTCCAAGTAGAGCTATATCATATGAGAGGTCTTCTTCATCAACTTCCTCACTGTCATTGTTGGAGGTAAGGGCTATGCTTTTCTCTTTCTTCTCAGGTTATCACTGAAGTTCATCTCAAAGGTTTGAAGAGAGCCTACAACTTCTTCAACTTTCATGCTAGCAATGTCTTGAGCTTCTTCAATTGCTGTGACCTTCATGTTAAACCTCTTTGGTAAAGATCTAAGAATTTTCCTTACCAACTTCTCATCAGACAGCCTTTCTCCCAAGGAATCAAAGGAGTTTGCAAGGTCAAGAATATTCATGTGAAAGTCATAAATACTCTATTCCTCCTTCATTCTAAGATTCTCAAATTTTGAGTGGAGAAGTTGAAGTCTTGAGCTTTTTACCTTGGAGGTCCCTTCATGGGTTGTCTTGAGTATCTCCCAAGCATCTTTGGCAACAGTACATTGTTTGATGAGTCTGAACATATTTTTGTCAACTCCATTGAATAATGCATTTAAAGCTTTATTGTTGCCAAGAGCAAGAGTATCTTATGCTGGAGTCCAATCTTCTTCTGGTTCGAGTACTTCTGTATCAGCTCCTTTAGCATCCTTGACTTTTGGATGTTCCCAACCTCTTAGCACTGCTTTCCAAGTTCTACTATCAATGAATTTCAAGAAAGCAGCCATGCGTGACTTCCAGTAGTCATAGTTAGTGCCATCCAGAAGAGGTGGTATGCTGACCAAAGTCCCATCCTTGTCCATGGTTCCGGAAAGTATCTTCCCTGGAGCTCACCCTAAACAGAACAGGGTGCCTGCTCTGATGCCAATTGAAATTCCGGTAGCAAGTCACAGATGTGCAGCGTGATGTGGAGCACGTTAGGGTTAAGATATACGATGTGTTGCCTAATGTGCCAACATCATAAACATGCGATAACTTGATGAACAAGGAAAATAAAGTGCAGAAGATAAAAAACACAATGAGTTTGTTAACCCAGTTCAGTGCAAATCACTTACATCTAGGGGATACCAATCCAGGAATGAATCCACTATGATAGTTCCAATTCAAAGCTAAACAGTCCCAGTTTACAACTTATCACTTAGACACTACCCGTGCTAATTCTACCTAGGTCCTCCCTAGATATGACAAAATCTGGTCACTTCCTATAACCTACCTTGCAACCCACAAAGAATTAAATAACAAACTCAATGATGGAGACGCACTCCTAACCTAAAGAACCAACTCGTGCTTCAAAGCTTTGAGTGTTTCAAAGTTCAATTCTTGTTTCAAATTAGAAGCAAGAAAAGAACAGCTCTGTGCTTAAAAGCTTAAGAGCTAAATACAACCCTAGTTCAAGTCTCAATGGAAACCAGAAACAAAAGGGACAAAGACTGAATTCTAAAGACTTAGGAAATATAATTCTAAATTCAGTGAGTAAAACAAGTCTTCAGTCTTCCTTTATATAGAACGAGATCTGGTAGGTGGCCATCATATTCTTCAAGAAACAAACTCAATCTTTTAACAAAGATATGTTTGTTTTAAATCCTTTTGAATCTTATTGTAACAAACCGGCCTTTTTAAATCTTTTTCAATCTTTCAGCTCGTTCCTTGGCGCGCAAGCTAGCGTGGATATGTTTGTTTCAAAACAAATCTTTTTCAAAAGATCACACGCAAATAATGAAAGCGCGTTATTTTAGGGCATTCAGTTCAGGTCACATATGTGTGCACATCAGTCACCACATCTGGTCCAAATGTTTATTTTAACAAATGAAGTCAACCCTAAAGCAAAAACAACCTTACAGGTTGAAAACACTAACAAAAATGTTAGAAGAGAAAATGAACAGAGATGATGCGGTAGATGATAAAGACAAAGTTGACCTTAAAGAAACTAAATATAGGTGAATGTAGAATTTTCTAAATGTAGAGAATCCAAATCGAGAGTTTAAAATGGATGGTTCACTTGATAATTATAATTGTAGTTAAAATCGATTAAATGCAATCAATTTTCAAATATGCCCCATGATTAATTTTTATTTTATTTTATCTACCATAATTAGTTTATGACTATATCAGCGCTACAAAGTATCCACAAATTTAATTTTTTAGGTCCATTGCGGAACTAATTCCTCGTTAGAAGCGGGATATGTTGTTTATATAGTGTTGGATTGTCTCTCAAACATACAAAAATCCAATAAATCAAACTCGATATTTTTTTTAGGAGAGAATCGTGTTATAATTCTTCTAACACTATATATGTTAGTTGACATTGCAGTTTATATTGACCGTCAAATGGAACTAAAATGTAACATATTTTTTGGGCAGAGTGTGACATTTTCTCTAATTATCATATAGCAATAGTTTTACCCTTAATTCCAAATTGGAACCATATATTTACTATATAAGTATTTAATAAGTAGCTTTGAGCTTTGTAGTAGCTTTTTTTATGCTGACTAACACTAAATGCGCTAATTGCTTAGGAGTTTGGAATCTTAATTTACTCTGAAAATTAGGCAGAATGAAAGGATTTACTAGAAGCTCAAAAAACTTGTGCATCAAAATGGGGGTGGTGCAAAGAACATGCTTTGGTTTTCACCAAACTACAAACTCCTTAAATCAATAACGAATATGTTAGAACTTGGGTTTGGTTGCAGACATATATAAAAGTAATGTGTAATGTATATTTTGGTTTATTAGGAAACTATGGAAATGAGAAAACAAAAAAAGATAAATAAAAAGAAGAAAAGTGGTAAAGAACCAAACAAAAGAAAGACAAAGCAAAACTCAGAGAATAAGGAGGTTTGGTAGAGAAAAAGTTTAAGTCCAAAAACCTGTCCTGCAAAAGCATAACCCACTCGTGCTTTCTTACAAAAGATTTTGGTTTTTGTTTTAGGAATAATTAAAGGATTTTATATACTTTTAGTGTAAAGATGTTTACATTGTCAATTAATCGTAATAGTCAAATTATTAAAAAATATATTTTATTTTATTTATAATTATTTTTCGACTTTGATTTTATGAGCATGTAGAATTTTTATACAAACGGTAAATAAAAATTATATTCATAATAGTATTTAAAATTTAAAATCATCCAAACTATACTGCAAGACATGTGATTTTTCTTTTCTTGTCTCACCCAAAAATTAAAAAAGTTGAAACCCACTCCAAAATTCTCATAATATAAATTTGGTCACTATTATTAGAAATTTTGAGTGGGAAGCATGAGAAACCAACACATTAATTCCTTAATAATTTCATTGTTTTGATTAACACTTTCTACTTAATTAACTAATATATATAAAATTGTACTTAATCTGTACTAATCTCATATCATATTCACATATTAATGTTCTAAAAGTACATATAATTGCATATATTAAGTGTGAATTATATAGTTGTCGACAAATACAGCTCAGGAATTGCATTGACTCAAAGTATTAATTTTGACTTAAAATTAATTAACATGCAAAATGACTAAAATCCCACTAATTAGCTTATTCAGGTGATATAATTCAACCGTGCATTGTGGGTTTGTCTTCACTAGAGACAAGGCCACCAGAGGTACATGGAACTGAGATTAGGTAATTGGGTTTTACTAAATTAATCAAAACCGGATTTTAAGGGCCATGCTTTTTAAAACCCACTCGTGGACACGACCCATTTGCAAGATTAATTTTAAATTTTGTTGAAAATTTATTTGATTAATTTTTTTAAACCAAAGTAGATTGTCTAACAGATACACGTTGGATACATATGCTATGTGAATATAAAAATGAGATCAAAGTACAATAGTCATAAAGATAATATTAAAACATATACACGACATGGGTCACGACGTTCCTATATATTTAATCTTATTGTGTATATGGGTTAAAGTATCATTGTTATCTTAAATTATTAATATGTTTTTGCCTTTAAACAGATATTTAAACACATAAATTGCCAATATTATAAATTGTAAATTTAAATTTTATGCGAGGTATGAGTTTTTTTTACACATTCGTTCCAGTCATATCTCATAGATATTGTATATTTGTGAAGATATTTTTAACGGTCTTTTGATATATTGTTACTTAGAATAACAAGTTTTATATGTTAATTAACAAATTACAATTATTGACCTGCTCCGAGCTGAACTAAATGAATCAGATAGTGAGACTTGATGCGGCTCCAAGTTTGGTGAACCACAATGGGGAAAAGTACTATTGAAACACGTTAGCACTTAAACGCTCAAGTCAGTTTGTGATCAAGAGAGTGTGATGTGAAAAGTGATTGAATTGTTTATATTGACGTCAAAACTTGCCTTTATATAGAGAGGGAGACTGTTATAATCGTCTGTGAGCTGACAATAGTTGGCATTTGAAGAGTATGAGAACCGTCGAGATGATCTAACAGTTTCAAGAGCACATGGAGTGCATATCTGCTGCAGGTGCTGTACAATAATTACTATGTTTGTTACCATTGTCAATGTCATTTAGAAGAAACTTCCGTGAAAAAATGATATTGAGTTGAATTTAGAGCACTTTGACCGTGTGTAATGGATCCTGACGATCAGTCCAGAACAATTATTATTGCAAATTTATAAGCTCAAAGTAATTAATTAGGAGTATATATATCTATTTTAGTCTTTCACGCGACTAAAAGAAATTTTATCCCTTTCATTTTCTATGACATTTTTTTTTCTTGTTTATAGAGGAGTAATTGTTGAGAGTGTAAAAGTCTTTTATGAGCAACAACATCCAATTGATGTGAACAAGTGATTTATTTGGTAAGATAAGTTCAAATAATATGTCAAAAGAAAGATAAGTTCAAATTAAAATTGAATAAACTCATCTAAACATTCATATATCTTCTTTTGTTTATGAATCATATAATTTTCCTTTTTGTTTGTATATTGCCTCTCCAATGTGTCTCCAAAGTGTCCATCATCTTCAAGTTGGCCTTTCAGGTTCACTGAGCTTCGTCATAATTCGTTATTAATCTTTTATATGTTTAATTAATTTTGACATACTCTAAATTAATGGAAAGTGTCAAGTTATATATGTATAGCATATCTCCAATGTCTTTGATACTTTGGTTTAACATAAGTAATTTAGAATACTTCTAAGAACTCTTATATTATATTTATTATTTAATGTGGAACAAAACTAATAACTTGAGAATATGGTCACCCTAGCAAGAGTCTCAGCAGTCAGCATTTGGTTTGTTTTAAAAAAAATCTAATCATATCTACTTAAATATGAATGATATATATATATATATATAAAGGAATTAAGATATACATTATATATTAACACACGAGTATTGTGAAAATTCGAACATATACAAGGACAGCTGAATTATTGAATGAAATTAGGTATTTATCATTAGCTCAATAAAATTATATATGATTAAATTATTAAAAAAATACAAAAATAACAGATGTTGTGTATCAAGAATAATTGTATAAAACGTACAAGTTGTTAGGCCGAAACAATAAACGTATATTTGCTTTTGGCATGGTGGTGAAGATTTCATGTTTTAATAACTTAGCTCTATCAACAGGATTTGTATAGTGATTGTTGTGAAGAGTTAATGCATATTACGGCTCATGAGAGGGGTCGGTGGCCAATGCATTAATTTCATAGTATTTCCGACATAATGTATGTTCTTTTTTACTACTGTAGTATACGTACGAATTTTTTTACTACTAATTCATTTTCAACTGAATATTGGTGGCTGTTGGGAAGTTTGGGAAAATTTGAAAGAAATATCGGATTAAATGTTTCAGGATTATAAGAAAGGAAGACGTCATTTCTCTGCCTAAAACTCTAATTAACCAATTTACATATAGTTTTGCTATTGCAACCTTTGTAAAACTCAAGGTGATATGTTGCATTGCTCTGATCAAGAATAATATAATCAAAATTGATTGTTTAACCAAATTGAATATTTTATATGATATTTTAAAAATCTATGCAACGCACGGGTCTGAGTCTATTTAGGTTAATTATCATCTTTCTTATAATAAATTCAATTCTTTAAATTTATAATCGATGTAAGATTTATCCAATCACACTTGAAATCTAACAATCTTCAACCAAGTGTGAGTTTCTATATTGTATAGTTGATCCAATAATAGGATTCAATGCTCTCCCATCAAGCCGAGCCGCGCCATAGATATGATACAATTTGTTTGGGAGTTCGGAGGGATATTCGGAAGAAACATCAAATAAAGTGTTCCAGTATCACAAGAGAGACGTCACATCTCCATCTAAAACCATAAGATATTAGGCTAATGAATCACCTCTCTTATAAATCAAATATTCTTCCTATTCTTAATGAATGTAAAACTTAATCATTCACACTTAAAAACTCAACAAAGATCAATACATTTCATATATATAAATGTTAGATATTTAAATTTTGACCATTTATTTAAGAGATTAATCGTTTATCATTTGAACTAATCAATTGTTGGTGCAAGAAAGTGTGTATATAAAATGACATCAAGTTTTTAGGTTCATAGTCGTTTGGAAATTAGGGGCCTTAACGGTTCCCTATACTCGTATAAAATAATGCTAATGTCCCCTTATTGTTGATATAATAGTACTATGGCAAGTTGGCCTAGCTAGCTATTGTTGTTAGTCAACCAATTTTGTGGAACATATCAAAACAGGAAATTAGATATAAATAATAACTCAGTACATTAAAATAAGTGTCTTAAGATTTTCTCACAAGTTTTTTATTTTTAATGACGAAATGTGAAACTATATTTATTATTAGATGTTCCCTTACAAAAAAAAATAGTAGTAATATATAGAGCAATGCCATATATTATGATAAAAATTGTTTCACTATCCTTAGTTCCTTACTACGGAATCAAGATTCACCGTAGTAATTTTTGCATGCAGTTTCACACGTATTGTTTCTAATCTAAATTGTCAATTAGAGATTAGATGAACTATATTAAAAATTGTGTATTTTCATCTAAATTGATCTGAGCTGTTAGTTTATGATCCGACGGCTATGATCAATTACAGCATCCTGGTGTAACTACTTCAAATCTCACCCCTATAAATAATACCCCTATAAACTGACTATATAAATCTGACGGTTATAATGATTCTTCCAATAGTTATTAAATTAAAATCATTATAACCGACTAGGCGACTGCATACATATAAATTAAGGCAAATTATACGGTATATAGAACAAATTTCATTGTACCGGTACATTAGATTATTAAATTACTAGTTAAATGTATAATTTTTCGAAAGAAATCATTTTTCTATAATCTAAAATATTATAATAACCAAATACTATTTATTAAAATCGTAAAAAAAATAAAATTTTATATTTTTTTTTGAATTTTTATCACTTATAATAGTCAATAATAATTAGTTTTGAATTTTTTATGAAAAAATGTAAAAAAGTTAGTGTAATGCTTATAAAACATTGAAATTGTATTTTTTCTTATGAAATTATCTTCTTTGAAATACAATAATTGACAAATATATAGTTTTCAGATTTGTAAAATAATTAATTTATTAATTAAACAAACTAATGTACCGATACATTGAACTTTTCATATGTACCATAGAAGCTCCCATAAATTAATAATACTACAATGCTACTCAAGGAAGTATATATCAATGTAATATGTTTAATTTACTTAGCAAGCAATGGTGAAATAACATTAAATAGATACTAACAACTGAAAAAGAAGCATTTAATTATTTTTTTATGATGCATTTAGTATTCACCAATTCTTGTGCAGAATTCGTGGTGCATAATTTTAACATTGTTGGCTGATAGTATCTCAGTTCTTTCACTTAGCTAACCTGACGGTGTGTCATGCATTGTACATAGCAGAAGAAGTAATTAAAGGACATTGTTACTGAAAATATACGTAAACGAGTTCTTTCTTCTTTTAGAATGGAAGGCGTGGAGTGGAATTATTTTTTGCTGTGTTAGGGAAAGGAAGTACTAGTAGGAGACCACATAGGGTATAATAGGGAGATAAATTCCTACACATTTTAAATGACTTCATACAATGTCATGAAATTATTAACATGTCTTATATTATAAGGAAAACTCTAAAATAAAGCACTATTAAATGTGGTTCATGTCTCGTGTGTAACAGTCCGAGCCTTCGGCGATTCTGATAATGCTACTTTACGACATTCTCCCACTACCATTTGGGCTAGTAAAAAAGAGGAGACACGTGATTTTACTTTGAAAAAATATTATCGACAGTTGTTAGATTTTCTGATAATTTTAAACACTAATCCATGGTGGACCACTTGTGAAGATGATCCACCGTAGCATTAACCTTTAAATTAGTGCTAGTCATATAGAACTGTATGACAAATTTCGAAACAGATTAATCGGAAGGGGCTGAAACCACTTGATGCCAGAACTATACCCCAAACCACATTAAACTATTCGTAAAAGGAAAAAAAAATGTATGACAAATTTGTACCCAAAAAAAATGAAATGTATGACAAATCTTGAATCACACGGGCTTTCAAGCCCACTTACATAAAGTTTGGTAAATTTATAAGGAAATTTGCTTTTTAGGCCTCCCTTATTGCTCTTAGGCCCCCCAAAAATTCCAAAATATCTATATTATTGGACACAAGATATTTTAATTTCTAGGATACGAAATCAATATTTTTTCGTATCCTAAGATACGAAATGGTGATTTATGGCTATAAACGCAGGAAAAGGTTGGTTTAGTGTCTGGTTTAACAACAAAAACCACTATTTCATCCCTTAGGATAGGAAAATCGTAACTTCGTAACCTAGAATACAAAATCCACTAAAAGCACATTTGACAGCAAAACCATGAAAATTTACAAAATAAATCGTTTAAAGCGCGCATTACCTGTTCAATGACTCCAAATGAGTGCAGGAACTTTCTATGCTTGAAGAAACGTTGTTGATTACTAGCCTTCCAAACGTAACAAAATCACCATAGATCGCAAAAAGAAGGTTGACTGTTGAAGTGGGTATGAAAGTCTAGCTAGGGCAGTTGTCGCATATATAGGTATATTTCATATCCTAGGATATGAAATTAAACGTTTTCGTAGCCTAAGTTTCGAAACCTTAAATGTTTTTCAAAAAATGTCAATTTCGTATCCTACGAGAGGAAATTGTGGTAATTTAGGCCCAAACGTGCCCAACAAGACATGCTTACCACATATTGGCTTGTTTAACATTATTTTGTATCCTAGGATACGAAATTGGGTTATTTTGTATCCTAGGATACAAAATTAAGCGTTTTGGTAGCCTAAGTTCCGAAACCTTAAATTTTTTTCAAAAAATGTCAATTTCGTATGCTACAAGATGAAATTGTGTTATTTTAGGCCAAAACGTGCCCAACAGGACAGACTTACCGCATATTGACTTGTTTAACATTATTCTATATCCTAAGATACGAATTAGGTTATTTTGTATCCTAGGATACTGAACCCTTCATAAGGATATTTTGATCACGAAGGGGGGCCTGAGAGTAAACTATGAGGGTCTAAAAAGTAGAATTCATTCATAAGAATTAAGGGTCCGTTTGTTTTGCTTTTTTTAAAAATGGATTTTATAGTGTTACATAATTTTGTGCAAAAAAAATAAAAAGAAACTTTTTATAAAAGTTTCAAATGAAAATTTGGTTTGAATAGTTATTCTTAAAAGGATAAACTACACATTTGGTACCTTACGTTTATTTTAGGTTTCAAGTTGGCCCCTTACGTTTAAAAAGTTTCAATCTGGTCCCTTACGTTATCAACGTTTGCATTAGTTGATCTCTTCCACTACAAGAAAACACCCAAATAGCGGCCGAAAAAAACGGCCGGAAAACAAGAAAAACGGTCGGAAAATTCAAAAAATGGCAAAATTACCGGCGGCCATGATCCGCCGCAAAAAACGGCCCCGGAAGCAATTACCGGCGGCCACGTCCGCCGCTAATTCCTGCACACAGACTGACACGCTGCCACCAATTTACCGGCGGACCAGGCCGCCGCAAAGTTATTTATTTATTTTAAAAAAAAATTATTGAAAAGCTGCCATTTCATAATTTTAAATTAAAAAAAAATAAAAAAAAGAGGTTATTTCATGGTTCATCCATGGTTCTTTCTTCTTCAACCTTCTTCTTCATCAATTCATCATCATGAACATTATTCAAAACAAAAATTCATCATCATGAACAACAACAACAACAACAACAAACTCATCAATTTCAATTCCTAACCCATAAATTCAAAATCCCCAAAACTCATAAATTTTATCATAAAAAACCCATAACTTTCACATAACTCAAAATCCCAAAAACACATAAGAAGCACACGAAAATTTCATCATAGTAGACAATTGTTTTTGGATTTTATTTGAATTTAGATCTTAAATTGATTTTGGTTTGAGAGTTTTTTTTTCTTCTAACAATTTTTTTTCTTCAAACAATTGGTTTGAGAGTTGTACAAAAACAACAACCCAGTAAAAGAAAAAATTATCTCTCCCAAGTTTTCTTTCTTATGGGTTTTGAAGGGAAAAAGAAAAAAAAAATAGCTTTTCAAAAATTAGATGAAGAAAGGTTTTTCAGAATTTGATTTTGGTTATGATTGGTTTGGAGGATTTGATTTTAGTAGATGAAGAGAGGACTTTGAACTTTGAATGAAAAAAAAAATATTGAACTTTGGATAGATAGATAGAGTAACCGTGAAAGAAAGAAAGAAAGAGAGAGATGTTGTTGTTGCTGTTGATCAATGAATGAATAATGAATTGATGAATAATGAACAATGAAGAGAGGACTTCCAACGTGAAGTGCTGGACCATTTTGGGGCGGCCTAGACCGCCGGTAAGTTCAAGACAGATTTTGCGGCGGTCTAGGCCGCCGGTAAGTATTGCTTCATTTCAAAAATAATATTTTTTTATTTTGTGGCCATTTTTTTTCGCTTTCCGGCGGCTTAGGCGGCCGCAAACTTACCGGCGGTCAGAACGGCCGGTAATTTAATATTGAATCCGTCGATAAATTGATGTATTCTTGTAGTGTTCCGTCAGTTTTGATGATTCCACTGTTTCAATTGGACACGCGCCAATCCACGTATGCAAACCGTCTGCCACATGCGCAAAAACTGACAGAAAGGACCAAACTCAAACCTAAAATAAACGTAAGGTACCAAATTGAAACTTTTTAAACGTAAGGGACCAACTTGAAACCTAAAATAATCGTACGGACCAAATGTATAGTTTAGCCTTCTTAAAATGTCATTTTAGGCATTTCATCATTTTATTGATTTTTTTTTTGTGATCAAAATTTCAAAAAAAAATCACTTAATTTGAAGATATTTCAAATAGATTTTCATAAAAATCATTTTTCAAATACAACTTTTTGAAAAAATTATGATTTTGACTATGTTTTGTTTTTCAATAATGTATGTCTTTACACCGATTTTTGGTAACGTAAACATAATTATCCATTGTTACTTTAAGACCTATATAGAAGTCCTTCGCTAACCGCAGGTCCGAAAACAATCCTTTTTTTGAAGGTTTCGTTCAAGCTTCGGAATTTACGATGTACTTCATGCGTCTTTAAGAACAAAATCATTGTTCTTTTTAGTGTCAGAATCGCATCCAACACTTTTAATAACAAGTTTCTCATGACAACATAAAAGAAAAATTACTCAAGTGAATATTGAAAAGAAAGAAAATTAAAGAAGATGAAAAAAAATGCAAAATTGCAAAAGAAAAAGGAAAATAAAGGAAGAAAAAGCAAAATTAAGTTGCATGAAATGTAAATGGTGGATGAAATCCATCGCTTTGCACTTTTTAACCCGTTTGCGCACGCGGCGTGTGCATTGCAGAGTTTTTAGAAAATAGGATTCAACCCTTATTACAAAGAAATTACAATTATTTATAGAGCAAGAAAAAACTTCCTACATATAAGATTTTGACAATTGTCATATTTAATAACTTCCAATAACTTCTTTTTTAGGAGTTGTTTGCTTGATGTGTTGCTCCATATTGCTTGCTGCCACGTTAACAAATGCTTCACATGCAATCGAATGTCACAATGTTCTTAGTCGTATTCGACTAATATGACTAATTTCGTCAAGTCTTTGTTGAAATACTCACATGGCTAGTCGAAATGAGTTTTTCCTTCTTTTCCAAATTCTAACACCAAGACATTATTAATATCATAAATTTTATAATTTTGGTGTTAACAACATGTTTATGTTATATGATGTCAAAATTAGTGTTTCAATTTAGAAAAAAATGAATATAAAAACACTTATAATATTTTGAATAACGGTTTTACAAAATATATTTTAAAAAATATGCAAAATTACACTAATGGTCCTTTATCATTTTTGTATTTGTAACACTTTGGTCCTTTATCATTTTTTTTCCCAAATCTCTCCTTTATCTATTCAAACACAGATTTGGGAGAAAAAAAAATAAAGGACCAAAAGTGTTACAAATACAAAAGATAAAGGATTATTAGAGCATCCACATCCATACTACTAATGTTGGTGGTATAAATGGGTCCCACCTAATATATTAAATTATTTTATACTTTCCAATTGTTCATACCACTCAGCTATATTTCTTAAATATTCATACCACTTATCTAAAACTCTAACATGGGTCCAAATAAATTTACAATATATTTTTGTTTAAATGGTGTAATTTTTGTTTCTATTATTTTAATCCAACAAATTGTTCTAAAGCAATGAAAAATGTAAAAGACACGGTTGCCAAGTTTAGATCCGTAAAAAAGCAAAGATACAACATATTTGCCAAACATCCATACTACCCTACAAGAAGTGGTAATAGGTGGCAAACCACCCACCGATATTTATGCTCTTAGTGTAATTTTGCCTAAAGAATACAAAGAAATTTTTTTTTTTTTTAAAGTTAAAACAAACACACCCTAAAAATGGAAGTGGACCACTCTCAAAATTACGGTTTCATTGAGCGCTCTGCTAGGGTTTCCAATGGAAGTGGACCACTCTCAAAATTTTGTTTTTACGGCACCGGCATGTAACAAACCACCTGATGAGGGAGTAGCAGCGAAGACTCCTAGCACTCAGAAGAAGATATACTTCAAGGATATGGTCATGGGTAATAAGAAACCCATTGCTACAAGACAAAAGTTGGACCTTTTCAAAGACAAACTTGCAACGATTGAATACCAGGATGGGAATCCTCTTACACCTATGGTACATATTGAGGATAAAGTCATTGAAGGCCACATAATATTTGATCACTTATGTTTAAGTATAAATATAATTTACTACAAGCTAAGAAGAGAAATCGAATTACAAGAAGCTATAACTAAGCCTAAGTTATACTAAAATCTATTTTCATCATCAACGTGTTTTAATAAACTAATCAACGAATCACCATATATAATGGATCTATATCTAGATCTTTTAAAAACTAGGGAATCATCACTTAAAATATCTAATGCAAATTGGAACTCATAGTTTTAAGGCTGTGTTTCTTTTAACTTTAAAAAAATAGATTTTTTCTTTGTATTTATTAAAATAGATTTATAAAGCCGTTTTTTAAAATATTATAAGTTTTTTAATATTCATTTTTTTTTTAAATTGAAACACTCAAAATGTACTGGTAATGTCATGACTATTATATGTTTTTTGAGCTATTATATGCCTTTAGTTAATACTGGGGAGCTCTTGTATGTTGAGCCTCAATCTGTTTTGCTCTTCTTCAAGTTTATTAGCTTGTGTGTACTCCTTGTACAATGAACTATTGACGTTTATAATAATAATTTTTTGTCTTTCAAAAAAAATTATCATTATTAATATTATTGATTTTAGTCATGTTTATATATTGTACATTTATATATTTAATTTTAAAATTAATTTTTAAATAACGTATCGCGTCAGTATCGGAAATGGATTTTTTAAAATTTTCACATATCGGCGTATCGGTATCGTATCGTATTCGTATCGTGTCGCGTATCGGGGCTTCATAGACATACATTATTGAAGAACAAAACATAGTCAAAATCGCAATTATTTTAAAAAGTTGTACTATATTTCAAAAATGATTTTTATGAAAATCTATTTGAAATAGCTTCAAATTAAGTGATTTTGTTTTTGAAATTTTGATATAAAAAAAATTTGGCTCAATCATCATTTTCGTCCTTGTAAGTTCGTAATTTTTTGGTTTTAGTCCCTGTATCTTTTTTTGTTGCAAAGTAGTCCCTGTATGTTCAAATCTTTTGGTTTTAGTCCCTTAAAACTAAAACCCGCAGGAAAATCCACATGATACCGACAAATTTTTCTGCAGATTTTCCTGCGGATTTTAGCTATAGGGACTAAAATAAAAAAGATTTGCACATGCAGGGACTAATTTGCAACAAAAAAGGATACAGAGACTAAAACAAAAAATTTATGAACTTACAGGGACGAAAATGATATTTAAGCCAAAAAATTTCAATAAAATAACGAAATGCCTAAAACGTCATTTTAAGAATAACTATTCAAACTAAACTTGTATTTGAAGCTTTTATAAAAAGTTTCTTTATAAATTGGTTTTACACAAAATTATATGACACTATAAAATCCAATTTTAAAAAAAAGGCAAAACAAACGGACCCTAAATCACTTGAACCTAGATATATTCTTTACACTTATCTTAGGTAATTGTTATATACAAAAGATATACTAAAGGGCAATACACACACAATTCACACCTCTCAAATTAGAGCTGTCAAAATGGGTCGGCCCGAATAGCCCGATTTTTTCCCAGGATTGGGCCTTAAAAATCTAGCTTGAATTAGCATCCGGACTTTTTAGCCCTGCCCGATAAAGCCCGCAAAAAATATGGGCCGGTCCGAATGGGCCGCGGGCCGCCCACAAGCCCGATTAAATTATAATAAAAAAAGAAAAATAAAAAATATGAGTAAATAAGGAAGGATGTTTATAATATTTTTACTTGGGTTACCAATCTAAAAGTCTACACAAACATAATAAGTCAACAACACAGCAGCAACACAACACACACGTCACACACACCTTCCAATTCCATCAAACGCGCATTTAAGAGAATAAATATGCACTAGTAACGCAAATTATATACATGCAATATTAACGCAAATTATATACATAAAAAAATGATAATAAGCTAAAAGTAAAAATAACTTATCGTGTCATTAAAATAAATAAATAACTAAATAAGTTAAAAATATAAAATCACGGTCGTGAATTATTTTTCTACGTAATTACTTGTAAAATGTAACTAGCTTAAATAACTTTACATTAATTCTAACAAATTTCAACCTATTTGTAATTAATTAATGTTGTGATCTCTTTGTCAAATTTATTGGGCACTTAAATTTCTTACCCTTCAACTATTGCTTTAAAAATGTTTTTTTTTTAAAAATCGGGTCGGGCTCGGGCCTTGATTTTGCGGCCCGTTTTTTACCTGGGCTTTTTAAGCCCGACCCGAAACGAGCCGGGCCGCCCGTTTTGACAGCTCTATCTCAAATAACCAAACACACCAACACTAAAGAAATTAAGCCTACACCAAGACTAAATTATATGCACCAATACCACACCACAAACGACATAGAGAAGATTTCTCTTCCCACCCCTTCGTCTCTTTTTCACCCCCCAAAAATCCAATTTTATCCCCTATAAGTTCGATTTTTATTTACCGAACTTTTTTTTAAGGGTATACACATGTGTTTTCAACCGTTAAGAAGTTCGGTTCGCATTTACCGAACTTTTTTTTAAGGGTATAAACGAAATCTCAGAGGGTGAAAAAGAAAAGCAGGAGGTGGGAAGAGAAATCTTCCGACATAGACGCCCTTATCTTCTATATAAAGTTCATACACTTAAAGTTAAACCACAATTGGTCTTCTTACTCTCACATTTTTCTCTTTTTTGGAATAGCACATTTTGTAAAATTTGAACAATACCTTTGTCATTTTTTATTATATTTAATAAACTCAAATTTGAATTTTATGAAATATGTTATTTAAAAAATATAATAGATTTTGTATAACTTAAATGAAACTTTTGCAAAGTAAGTGTCTGTTTCATAAAACTCAAATGGAGATTTGAAAGAAAAAAGTTGTTAAAATTTAAGTTTCAAGTGTGGGGTATCGTAAGAAGAAATTAATTATGAAAAGCAAAACATTTACGGGTATCTGGATCTATTTTAATTTTGTGGGATGGGAGTATGAAATAGAGAGGTATAAAACAAATTTCAAAGTCTTTATCCTACCGGTCCCTACATATATTTATGAGAATTACTTTTGTCACCCTATCATTTTTGGGGCGCTTCCTATAAAAGGACTAAAATACTCCTGTCTGTCACTTAGGATACGGACCTGGTCCGTCACTTAAGTGACGAACGTACAAAATTTCGTAGTATTTCCAGCGCATCGGGTTTTGCCCCCTACATAAATGTGTCTATCTGTTACTTACGTTACATATACCTTAAACCTATCTGCCACATAAGTCATGGACACCTTAAACCTATCCACGACATAAGTCATAGACGGAGCAACGTACATAAGCGCGAGCAACCTTCTTCCCCCTCATTCTGTCAATTTCAAAACATGAGTAAATCGTCCAAAAACCCCCCAAAACGCATTTTAACTCCAAATCCACTCATTTCTTCACCATTTTACTTAGATTCAAGTTGCAAACATCATGAGGCATAAAAAACGACAAGGTTAGTTCATTTAATCGGTTTTTTTTCCTTCAATTTTCGCGTATTTTTTCTCTGTTCTTGGGTGGTTGAATCTGTTACTTATGTGACGAATTGGTTATGGTTGTTGTTTGGATTAAATTGAATTTCCTGGTGTTATTGTTGTTGATTTCTGTTGAATTTGCTCTGAATTTAGTAATTTGGGTTTAGGGGTTTTTTTATTTTTTCCTGACTTAGGTTCTGATGCTTGGTTTCTGACTGATTAAATTGACATTGTTGTTTGTGAAACTAGCTACCATTTATTTTTGATTTAGTTTGATGTGAAATTGGGATTGTTGTAGCATGTTGTTGTTGTTTGAAATAAATTGAATTTTCACGTTGTTATTGTTGTTGATTTGTGCCTGATTGTTTGGTTCTTGGTCTGATGCTTGGTTATTGTTTATGTCAACAGAGATGGAGCAACCACCTCCTCCGGGAAACCGTCCCACGGGTACGTTGATGACATAAATTTATAATATATTTTTAGCATTTATTTATTCGTTAGATTAGGAGTTTGAAGACCAGAAACAAGCAAAAATACCAAGAGGTAAAGCTACTTGCAGAAGAAGACAAGAATACAAGAAAATTCCAAAAAGAGAGCAAAAAACATATTTGCACAAAATCACGTTCCATCGTGGCCACGATGACTTCCATCGAGCCATGATGAGAATTGACTTAGCACCCAAGAAAAGGAGCATATCTTCTGATTTTGTGAAACAAATCTAACTCCATCGCGGCACGATGGGATCCATCGTGGCCACGATGGGAGCGAAGCCCGTTAAGAAAAACTATAAATAGAGATCCCCTGCTTCACAATTATTCATTCATAAACTCAGCAACCTAGAGTACTCTCTAGTATTCAAGGAGGATGAGCAAGGAGGGCAAGGGAGCTCTCTATCAGAAGAACTTTCCCCATTCAACGGGAAATGTAACTTCCTCAGCAAGGCATCTTAGGGTAGGTGGAGAGATGAACTCCCCAATGAATGCTTGGGACATATATCTGGTACAATAAAAGTCATAATATATTCGTATTTTGGAATGGATTGTTTTCTATTGTTTACGCTTTAATTCCGTATTTTCAATGTCTGGCCGGATAGAGTTAATACGCTGTTAGAATTTATTCCCGAACAATAAATGATGGGCTCGCTTTGAGAGACAGCAACATCCGACATTGCTCGCGACAGCCTGCAAAGACGGAAACACTAGACATTGCTCGCGAAAACCTGTAAAGACTGGGACAGCCGACACTAGGATTAATTGAGTGATCATGACTACTGTAGAATGGCTCGACGCGTAGTTAGGGTACGTGACAACATGGAATTACGCAGCCGTGGGTGCTCTAGTTATTTCGGAAGTCAATAGCGGTCTATAAGTATTTAGGGTAGTTTAATACTATCAATAAAGATGATTAATCGTCGAACAATCGGAAGTTACTGAAATAGTTATAGCTATGCGCCAAATATCAAGCAGGATTAGGGGAGGGAATCGATCCACCTAACCTCATGCACGCTTCTGAATCAACTATCTTTATTTTTCCGCACAAGCATATAGCTGCTTTTTAAACTAAAACCTTTTTCAAAAACCAAAGCGAATGCAATCTATCGAATTTAAATAAAACTAGTCGTACTTGGCACGATCCCTGTGGATACGAACTCATTCTAGACACCTAGAGTGTGAATTATTACTCGACGACTGACTGATTCACTTGCCAGACTGTAGTCATACGTCCACGTCTGCACGACGGGAAAATGCACAAGCATTGGAAGAGGCAGGGGGTCGTGTTAAATGCCTTCGGGGGGTGAATAAGCGACAAGCTGAGGCATCATTTGACCCTGAGCCTCAGATGGTGCATGAAGCTGAACCACATGCACATCCCGAACCTGCACCACATGCTACCCCCGAGGCATCATTTTTATGTAATTGTAATTAATTTAATTTTATTTGTATGTTTGCAGCATCGGGAACCAATCTCCCCTGTCAGTCACGTGATAAAGTTGAGGACGTCGGATGTGGATTTACCGACGGAGCCATGGTTTGCGGCGAAGATGGCATTGACTGGTGATTACTGGAATTTCTATGGTATTTTAGGTAGTATATTTAGTAATAAATTGACCAAGACAAGCTCAAATACGAAGAACAACCTACAAAAATGAAGAAAAGCATCAGAGCAAAGCGAAGAATGCAAAAAGACAAGAAAAGCCAAAAAAAGTGACGAAATTGTGCTGTTCATCGTGCCACGATGGCTTCCATCGTGCCACGATGGAAGCTGCTTGTTTGCCAAGAAATCAACAGAAGAAAATCTGAAGAAAATCTGTTCATCGTGCTACGATGCTCCTCATCGTGGTACGATGACCTTACTTAGCGACCAAGCTGATGAAATGCACATGATCAGTTATAAAATTGAACTGAATCTTCCCATCGTACTACGATGGATCCATCGCAGTACGATGGCTTGCTGAGGCCCATTACGAAAACTATAAATAGAGCTCCCCATTCATTGTTTAAATCATTCAAAAATAGTAGAACACTCTCTACTATAAAGGAGTTTTTCGGAGGAGCTCTAAGGGCATAGTTTTCTCCCCTTACGGGAAAACTAACTCACCAAGGTATGTTTTCTTTAAGCTTTTTTTTAGATTATTCTTTGTAATTTAAATATGAAGTCTTTTGTATAGATGCCTTAGGTTGCGGTGGAGAAGATGAACTCCCCTATGAATATTTAGAGTCTGTGAATGAGTCAAAGTTATAATTAATGTTATTCAGTATTCTATTTGTTATTTACTTTCTCGCACTTTAACAACGCATTCTCGTAATCTGGCCGGATAAGCAGGAGCGCCATTAGAATAGATGCTAAGGACGGCTTTAGTATTTATATTTAGGTTGCTTTAATATTCGTCCGGAACTAGTAGTAAATATTCTAGGTGAATGGAGACGGTAACGTCGTGAACTAGTTGCGAACTGAGCAATGAGAGGAGGAATCATGCACTAGGTGTGAACTGAGCACTTAGAAGATGAATAACCCGATACTAGGACCTAGAGGCATTCAATGTGTGAAGATAATAATGCATGTATAATGAACAACTCACCTAGTAATTAGGGTATGTGATACATCGAGGTTAGACTCTCGTAGGTACCTTAGTTATTAACGTAGGGAAACTTCTTATACATAGAGTAATAGTAAAGGTATTACTACAACAAGGAAAAGTCACCGCCGAATAATAATCTGAATAACTATGTTATACACCGTTCATGCCAAATATGAAGAAGGGAGTGAGTCCAACCACCATACCTATCCTCCATGTTTCTGAATCAAGTATCTTTATTTTTATGCAAGCATTTTGCTATTTTCATGAAACCTTTTAAAACCCAAAGCGAATGCAAACTACAAATGTAAATAACGCTAGCGAAGCTGCGGCACGATCCCTGTGGATACGAACTCATTCTAGACACCTAGAGTGTGAATTATTACTCGACGACAAACTAGTGCACTTTCCAGAATGCAGTCAACTGGATTGGTAGACCCTGCCAAGACTGGTCACATGTTTCTGGATAAGCACTTGATCCCTGCCTTCGTGGAGAGTTGGCACGACGAGACCTCCAGCTTCCACTTGGCGGCAGGGGAGATGATAGTGACACTTGATGACGTGTCCTGTCTGTTGCATCTCCCGAATGAGGGTCGACTGCTGCAACATCAGAGTCTTAGCAAAGCTGAGGGTGTTGATGTGATGGTGAAGCAGCTTGGTTCAAACGCGAGTGATGCTTTTAGGATGACCGACTGACCCCACAAACCAACACTAGTCTTTTCAGCGAGTTTTATCCTCACTTTCATGCTTTTCGGCAAACTTCCCAGAAGGTCACCCATCCGATTTTCTTCTTTGTTCTTCACACAACGGCTGAGCTCTCTAACTTTAGGTTTTAAGGCTCCTTTTTATAGCACAATGTCTTGGATCTTGGGCCTTCCCTATTGAGGATAAGACAGCCCAAAGGAATAAAGCATATTCCCCCAAATGATTAGTACGATGATAGTACATCCTACACATGGGAAATCTGCCAGCTGTCTTTCCTCGTGTTAGCGCTCGTTTGTATAATCTTCTTCTGACGTGGCGGCTTTGACTGCCTTGACTGACTAGCCGCCATTCATGGTTGTACGGATTGGTAGTCTTGACACTGATTGGCTATTGAATTGGCTCGTGAACCTTTTAGATGTCTCAGTGGTCTGTCTTAACACCAGTTGACACCAGAACTACTCTTTACATGATGAAATTACATGTTGTTCCTAACTACATACTAAACTCAAAATTACATTAAAATAAACCTAAACATTGAATGCAAACCATATTAGCAGACAACAAATCAAGTGTCAAGGGCTTAATTATACTCACAAAATGTGAGTTATCAAAGAGCACAAACTTTTGTTCCGTAGCTGATGACAGGAATTTCTATGGTATTTTTAGTATTAGTAGTAAAATGACCAAGACATGCCCAAATACGAAGGAAAACCTACAAAAGAAGAGAAAAGCATCAAGACCAAAGCCAAGATACCAAAAGACAAGAAAAAGCCCAAAAAGTGAAGAAAATGAGCAATTCATCGTAGCACGATGGCTTCCATCGTGCCACGATGGAAGCTGCTTGCTGGCCAAGAAAACAGAAGAATAAATCTGAAGAAAATCTGTTCATTGTAGCACGATGAGTACCATCGTAGCATGATGGGGTAACTTGGCGACCAAGCTGATGAAATGCACAGGATCAATTATAAAATTGAACTGAATCTTCACATCGTACTGCGATAGACCTATTGCAGTACGATGCCTTGTTGAGGCCCATTACGAAAACTATAAATAGAGCCTCCTATTCATTGTTTTATTTATTCAGAAATAGTAGAACATTCTCTAGTATAAGGAGAGGTTCAGAGGAGCTCTATTGGACATAGTTTTCTCCCCTCACGGGAAAACTAACTCAGCTAGGTATGTTTTATTTAGGCTCTTATGTTTAGGTTATAATTATTTTATTGTAATTTAAATATGTAGTCTTTTGTAATAGATGCCTTAGGTTGTGGTGGAGAAGATGAACTCCCCTATGAATATTTGGAGTCTGTGATTGAGTCAAAGTTATAATAGATGTTATTCAGTATTATGTTTGTTATTTACTTTCTTGCACTTTAACAACGTATCTCGCAATCTGGCCGGATAAGACGGGAGCGCCCTTAGAATTGATATTAGGTATTTACTTAATATGGTCCGGAACTAGTAGTAAATAATGCTAGGTGTATAGAGACGGTAACATCCTGAACTAGTCGTGAACTGAGCGGTTAGAGGAGGAATCATGCACTAGGTGTGAACTGAGCACTTAGAAGATGAATAGCCCGATACTAGAACCTAGAGGTTAATTGGTGAAGTTAATAATGCATGTGTAATAAACAAATCACTTAGTAATTAGGGTATGTGACACAACGAGGTTAGGCTCTCGTAGGTACCGTAGTTATTAACGTAGGGAAACTTTAATATATATAGTGCAACAGTAAGGTGTTACTACAACAAAGGAAAAGTCACCGCCGAACAATAATCTGATTAACTATGATATACACCGTTCATGCCAAATATGAAGAAGGGAGGGAGTCCAACCACCATACCTATCCTATATGTTTATGAATCTATTTATCTATTTATTTATATATTTTCTGCAAGCATTACGCTATTTTTATAAAACCCTTTTCAAAACCCAAAGCGAATGCAAATATACAAACTTAAATAACGCTAGCAAAGCTTCGGCACGATCCCTGTGGATACGAACTCATTCTAGACACCTAGAGTGTGAATTATTACTCGACGACAGACTGGTGCACTTGCCAGAATGCAGTCAAGTTTTTGGCGCCGTTACCGGGGATTGTGTTTACAAACCATCGATAGATTTATTTAAGTTTGTCAAATAAAATTAAAAAATACAAAAAAAATTAAAAAAATCAAAAATCTTGTTGATGATTTTGGATTTTGATCTGTGAAAATTCTGGCTAAGGATAAGTCAAGGTCTCCGAGCGATCCGTTGTGATCCACCTCACTTTCCTGGGAATTTTCATAGTGACAAAGACACATGAGACAAACCAAAAATATGTAAAGTATTATCATTATCTCTCTTCCAGTGCTTTTGAAGGTATTCATTTGTTGTGCTTGATAACAGGTATCCTAGAGTTTAAGTACGATCCTGAACCAAAAAGAACGCTGAGGAAAAGAAGGCAAGCACTAAAGCTCGCACAATCCAGCAATCTTAACACCAAAGGAGATCCTACCACCAAAGCCATGAGAGACGAACCAAATGGAACAACGAGGGATTACTGCGGGAAAGTCAGCATTGTGCGAAAAGACCATTCTCAGCCAAAAAGCGCCGGAAGATAGAGTACCAACAGAACGTAGTCCGGGAATGACTGCACAAGTCCGGTACTATTTTTCTAGAAGACTACACTAATGTCGAGTTTGACGACATTGGTGGGAAATCAATGGATGCACTAGTAAACGGATTGGTGGACGACCGTAAGGAAAAGTGCATGACGCTTAAAGATAAAAAGCGCAAATACTACGAGAAAGATGCTGATAGCGAGTTCAGAGAAAGACTAGCAAAAAGACCACAACTGCCACCCAAGAAGGAGGATCCTGGAAGCGTCACCATCATCTATCAGATTGGGAAAGCAGGAGTCAATGCACTGTGTGATGTAGGCTCAAGTGTGAACGTAATATCATTATCTTTGGCAGGTAAGTTCAAGCTTGCATTACCTACTGCAGGGACCGCACGGGAACTCATATTAGCTAATCAATCATCCATTCACTCAGTGGGAACAGTCAGAGACGTCTTGGTGAAAGTCAAAGACCTAGAATTTCTAGTAGACTTCATGATCCTAGACATCGGAGAGGATGAAGAACATCCCATCATATTTGGAAGACCATTCCTAGCCACCAGCAAGACACTCATTGATATGGACCTTGGAGAGATAACGCTAAGGAGTGGAGGTAAATCAATAACCGTGAAAACTTCCAATGTAAAGAAGGATGAATGCTACATGCTTGAGTGAAAGGATAGAGAAGCTACACCACGGGCTAGAGATAGAGACATCTCTGGAAGAGGAGGTACTCGAAGAACTCACTGACAAATTGAAGAGGCTAACTATTGAAGTAGACATCTGAAGACATGAATTTCTATGGTATTTTTAGTATAATTATTAGTAGTAAAATGACCAAGACAGACCCAAATATGAAGGAAAACCTACAAAAGCAGAAAAAAGCATCAAGACATAGTCAAAGATGCCAAAAGACAAGAAAAAGCCCAAAAAGTGAAGAAATTGAGCATTCCATCGCAGCACGATGTATCCCATCGTGCCACGATGGGAGCTGCTTGTTGGCCAAGAAAACAGAAGAAATAATTCTGAAGAAAATCTTGCATCGTAGCACGATGAGGTATATCGTAGCTTGATGAAGTAACTTGGCGCCCAAGCTGATGAAATGCAGAGGATCAGTTATAAAATTGAACAGAATCTTCACATCGTACCACGATGGCTTCATCGTAGTACGATGCCTTGCTGTGGCCCATTACGAAAACTATATATAGAGCCTCCCTTTTATTGTTTAAATCATTCAGAAGTAGTAGAACACTGATGACAAGAATTTCTATGGTATTTTTAGTATTATTATTAGTAGTAAAATGACCAAGACAGGCCAAAATACGAAGGAAAACCTACAAAAGTAGGAAAAAGCATCAAGACAGAGTCCAAGATACCAAAAGACAAGAAAAAGCCCAAAAAGTGAAGAAAATGAGCATTCCATCGCAGCACGATGTCTCCCATCGTGCCACGATGGGAGCCGCTTGCTTGCCAAGAAAAGAGAAGAAATAAATCTGAAGAAAATCTGTCCAGCGCAGCACGATATAGCACATCGCAGCATGATGACATAACTTGGCGACCAAGCTGATGAAATGTACATGATCAGTTATAAAATTGAACTGAATCTTCACATCGCAGCACGATGACTCCATCGCAGTGCGATGACCTTGCTATGGCCCATTATGAAAACTATAAATAGAGCCTCCCATTCATTGTTTAAATCATCCAGAAATAGTAGAACACTCTCTACTATAAGGAGAGGTTCAGAGGAGCTCTATTGGGCATAGTTTTCTCCCCTTACGGGAAAACTAACTCCGCAAGGTATGTTTTCTTTAGGCTTTTATGTTTAGGTTATGATTTCTTTATTGTAATTTAAATATGTAGGTTTTTGTAGATGCCTTAGGTTGTGGTGAAAAAGATGAACTCCCCTATGAATATTTGGAGTCTGTGGTTCAGTCTAAGTTATAATAAATGATATTTAGTAATTATGTTTGTTATTTACTTTCTTGCACTTTAATAACGTTTCTCGTAATCTGGCCGGATAAGCGGGAGCGCCCATAAAATTGATAATATGTTTTGACTTAATATGGTTCGGAACTAGTAGTAAATAATGCTAAGTGTATAGAGACGGTAACATCCTGAACTAGTCGTGAACTGAGCGGTTAGAGGAGGAATCATGAACTAGGTGTGAACTGGGCACTTAGAAGATGAACAGCCCGATACTAAGACCTAGAGGTTAATTGGTGAAGATAATAATGCATGTTTATAAACAACTCACTTAGTAATTAGGGTATATGACACATCGAGGTTATGCTCTCGTAGGTACCTTAATTATTAACGTAGGGAAAATTTAATAGACATAGTGTAATAGTAAGGTATTACTACAACAAGGAAAAGTCACCGCCTAACAATAATCCGAGTAACTATGTTATTCACCGATCATGCCAAATATGAAGAAGGGAGGGAGTCCAACCACCATACCTATCCTCTATGTTTCTGAATCTATATTTATTTAATTATGCAAAGCATTAAACTTATTTTTAAAAAACCTTTTTCCAAACCCAAAGCGAAGGCAAACTATACAAACTTAAATAACGCTAGTAAAGCTTCGGCACGATCCCTGTGGATACGAACTCATTCTAGACACCTAGAGTGTGAATTATTACTCGACGACAGACTGGTGCACTTGCCAGACCGTAGTCAAGTTTTTGGCGCCGTTGCCGGGGATTGTGTTTACAAAGCATTACTAGATTTATTTAAGTTTGTCAAAAAAATTTCAAAAATACAAAAAAAAAAATTAAAAAATCTTGTTGATGATTGTGGATTTTAATCTGTGAAAATTCTGGCTAAGGATAAGTCAATGTCTCCGAGCGATCCGTTGTGATCCACCTCACTTACCTTGGAATTTGCATAGCGACAAAGACACATAAGACAAACCAAAAATAGTTTTACCATTTAATTTTCCAGTGCTACTGAAGGTATTCATTTGTTGTCCTTGATAATAGGTATCCTGGAGTTTAAGTACGATCCTGAACCAGAAAGAATGCTTTGGAAAAGAAGGCAAGCACAAAGGCTTGCACAATCCAGTAATCTTAACACAGAAGAAGAACCTACCACCGAAGCCATGGGGGACGAGCAAAGAGTTACAATGGGAGATTACTGCAAGAGGACTGACACAGATTATATCTCACTGGGGTTCCAACCGGCAAACCCAGCTAACTTTGATATTAAGGGTAAAGTTCTTACAGGTTTGCGGGAGAACCAATTCGACGGACGTGCCAACAATGATCCATGGGATCATCTCTCAAAGTTTTCAGAGACATGTCAGATCCAGAAGGTGCCGGAAAACGTTTCTGAGGACCAGAAGAAGCTGCGTTTGTTTGCTTTTTCTCTTACAGGTTCTGCTAAAGATTGGCTTCAATGCTTGCCAAGGGGAACGATTGCAACATGGAAGGAGCTTGAAGACAAGTTCCTGGAAAGATTCTTCACACACACACTATTCCAGAAGAGGAAGTCTGAGATTCCGAGCTTCAAACAGCATGAATCTGAAACGATGTGCGAGGCTTATGAACGTTTCAAGCTACTCATGAGAAGGTGTCCTAACCACAACATTAATTCCATGGAGCGGATGCAACTATTCACTGCTGGTATGAAAATGCAACATCGCATGATACTAGATGCCTCAGTTGGTGGGTCCATCAAAGTAAAGACCTATGCAGAGACTTAGGATCTGGTTAAGCAGATGTGCCAGAATGAATACAACATGAGTCATGATCGAGCTGAAAAGACGCCTGAAAATCTAAAGGTGGACCAGGAGATTGCCTACAAAGTAGAGGTCGAGTTACTCAGGAGGCAACTTGCTGATAAAGAGAAAGCTGTGAAGGAAACTAGTTTTAAACAGGTATAGGGAGTTTGCGACTTCTGCCTAGAAGATCACTCTAAAGGGCATTGTTTGCCATGAGGAAGCGAGGAGCAAGTAAATTACATGGGAAACAACTACAACCCAGGTTGGAGCAAACACCCAAATTTACGCTGGGACCAGACAGGGAACAAGGCTCAAGCTGCACCTCAAACCAAGAAAGCCATCTCCAATGGAAGACTAACTTTGAAAGCATCCAGACTACAGTAACCAACCGGGGGGCGACAATAAAAAGTCTTGAAACCCAAATTGGTCATCTTTCAAAACTGGTAAGCACTCATGTTTCTAAAGATATTGCAGGTAACACGGTGGACAATCTAAAGGAGGAGTGCAAAGCGCTGAAAGATAAAAAATCAGAGCAAAGAGAAGAACAGATCAATGACTACGAAGAGTGGTACAAGCTGTTCGATATGACTTTAGATGAAGCTTATGACGAGTTCATGGCAGAACTAAAAGAATAAAGAGAGAGCCTAGCAAGATTGCCAGTCAAAAAGACAGATTCTGGAAGCGTCACCATACTCTGTCAGATTGAGGAAGCAGAAGTCCGAGCATTATGTGATAAGGGTTCATGTGTGAACGTAATGCCATTATCTCTGGCAGGGAAGTTAAAACTCACAAAACCAACTGCAGGTACAGAAAGGGAACTCGTTTTAGCAAATCAGTCAACCATCTACTCAGCAGACCTGGTATTTCCAGCAGACTTCATGATCCGGGATATCCAAGAGGATGAAGAGCATCTTATCATTCTTGGAAGGCCATTCTTAGCAACCAGCAGGGCACTCATTTATGTGGAGATCGCTGCATTAACTCTAAGAAGCGGAGAGGAAGTAAGAACCATAAAGGCATCCAGAACCAGGAAGGAAGTGTGCTACATGCTCGAGTGGAAAGATAGAGAAGCTACACCACCGACTTCAGTTCAAGAGGTACATGTAAAGATAGAGATAGAGGAGCTGGAGAATGAAATGGCGCAGCTAGAGATAGAGACAGCTTAGGAAGAGGAGGTACCCGAAGAACTCACCGACAAATTGAAGTGGCTAACTATTGAAGTGGACATCCGAGCAACTTGAGTCAAAGCATGGGGTATAAACCGAAAAGTGGCCAGAAAATCTAAGTTTGGGGTTAATATGCCACCTCTGAAGAAGCCTGCTGCTGAAGGAAAGAAGTATAACTAGGTTAGAGCTGAGAAAGAACAAAAGAAGTAACATCCACCAAAAGGCAAGGGGAAGTCCATTATAAAAACAGTACCTTCAGAAGATGACGGACGACTCTGCTTTGCTACCTTCAAAGAGAAACAGAACCCAGAAAAGTATGAAAGAAGCAACAAGAAAGAGGGAGGAGCTAAGGCGAAAGCTCCTACAGAAGAGAGAGACATGCAAACCTATCCTCTGTAATGGAGGAAATGCCTCAAGCTAATGAGAGGCTAAACAAGCGCTGCTTGGGAGGCAACCTAAGGTTAAGTATTCAGTATTTTTAATTCAATATTTTCAATTCAGTATTTTCAATTCAATAAAGTATGCCAAGAATTCTGCATGTCATCTTCATCTGTAAACAGCCCTTATTCAAACTTACAAAAAATTAAATAACTGTTTTGCTGTTTATTATCTAGTGCATGACTAACTGTTATAGGTAAGATTGCGGCGAAGTGATGAGTTATAAATTTTGATGAGCCAAATTTCACACCTTCAAACAAAAAACCAAAGGTGATTGCTCCTGAAGTGCGAAGTTCGGGAGACAGAGAGACGAGTTATGAAGCTGGTGTCTTCGAGATAAGTGTTCAACTTTCAGATATACCTAAGCCATGTGAGGATTTGAGCCAAATATTTCCAAACGGTATTACTACGATTTACTGAATTGAAAATACTGAATTACAAATATTGAATTAATTACTTATCCTTGGGTTGCCTCACAAGCAGCACTTGTTTAGCCTCTCATTAGCTTAAGACATTTCCTCCATTACAGATGATAGGTTCGCATGTCTCTCTCTTCTGTAGGAGCTTTCGCCTTAGCTCCTCCCTCTTTCTTGTTGCTTCTCTCATACGTCTCTGGGTTCTGTTTCTCTTTGAAGGTAGTAAAGCAGAGTCGTTCATCATCTTCTGAAGGTACTGTTTTTATAATGGACTTCCCTTTGCCTTTTGGTGGATGTTCCTTCTTTTGTTCTTTTTCAGCTCTAACCCAGTTATACTTCTTTCCTTCAGAAGCAGGCTTCTTCAGAGGTGGCGTATTAACCCCAAACTTAGATTTTCTGGCCACTTTTCGGTTTCTACCCCATGCTTTGACCCATGTTGCTCGGATGTCCACTTCAATAGTTAGCCTCTTCAATTTGTCAGTGAGTTCTTCGGGTACCTCATCTTCCTGAGCTGTCTATATCTCTAGCTGCGCCATTTCATTCTCCAGCTCCTCTATCTCTATCTTTACTTGTACTTCTTGAACTGAAGTCGGTGGTGTAGCTTCTCTATCTTTCCACTTGAGCATGTAGCATACTTCCCTCTTAGTTCTGGAAGCTTTGATAGTTCTTTCCTTTTCTCCACTCCTTAGAGTCAACACAGCGAGCTCCACATTAATGAGTGCCCTGCTAGTTGATAAGAATGGTCTTCCAAGAATGATGGGATGCTCTTCGTCTTCTTCGATGTCTAGGATCATGAAGTCTACTAGAAATTCTAGATCTCTGACTTTCAGCAAGACGTCTCTGAATGTGCCTACTGAGTGGATGGATGATTGATTAGCTAGTACGAGTTCTCGCGCTGTCCCTGCAACAGGTAATGCGAGCTTGAACTTATCTGCCAAAGATAATGGTATTACGTTCACACTTGAGCCTATATCACATAGTGCATTGACTCCTACTTTCCCAATCTAACAGATGATGGTGACGCTTCCAGGATCCTCCTTCTTGGGTGGCAGCTGCGATCTTTTTGCTGACCTGACTCCGAACTCGCTTTCAGTCTCTCTCTATTGGTGTTTGCGCTTTTTATCTTTAAGCGCCATGCACTTTTCATTTATGGTGTCCTTCATTTCTTCTTTTAGTCCCTCACACTCGACATAGGTGTAGTCTTCTACAAAAATGGTGCGGGAACTGATCAGCCATTCCCGGACGACGTGTTGTTGGTACTCTATCTTCCGGCGCTTTTTGGCTGATAATGGTCTTTTCGCATAGTGCTTGGATTTGGGTGCAATCCTCATCTAATTCTTGATCCACTTCACATGCTCCGTCCACCTATTATCTAAAGGTATCATGGGTTTCCAACTGTCTTCCCTGGATAGTTTTGAGACATCAGAGAAGTTGTCCCCCTGAGATTCTAGTTCTATATCTGCTAGGTCATCCCAAAATATCCCTTCAGAGCTATGGTTGCTAGGTGGTGACCATTCTGGCTCTTGTTTGATGCTGACTCTTCCGCATTAATCCCATAGCTTTGGTGGTAGGCTATCCTTCTGTGTTGAGATCACTGTATTGTGCAAGCCTTTGTGCTTGCCTTCTTTTCCAGAACGTTCTTTCGGGTTCAGGGTCGTACTTTAACTCCAGAATACCTGTTATCAAGTACAACAAATGAATACCTTCAGTAGCACTGGAAAATTAAATGGTAAAACTATTTTTGGTTTGTCTCATGTGTCTTTGTCACTATGAAAATTCTCAGGTAAGTGAGGTGGATCACAACGGATCGCTCGGAGACCTTGACTTATCCTTAGCCAGAATTTTCACAGATTAAAATCCACAATCATCAACAAGATTTTTGATTTTTTTAATTTTTTTGTATTTTTGAATTTTTTTGACAAACTTAAATAAATCTAGTAATGCTTTGTAAACACAATCCCCGGCAACGGCGCCAAAAAACTTGACTGCGGTCTGACATGTGCACCAGTCTGTCGTCGAGTACTAATTCACACTCTAGTGTCTAGAATGAGTTCGTATCCACAGGGATCGTGCCGAAGCTTCACTAGCGTTATTTAAGTTTGTGATAGTTTGCATTCACTTTGGTTTTTGAAAAAGGTTTTATAAAAAGAAGCGTAATGCTTGCCGAGAATTCTGCATGTCATCTTCATCTGTTAACAGCCTTTTTCATACTTACAAAAAAATTAAATAACTGTTTGCTGTTTATTATCTAGTGCATGACTAACTGTTATAGGTAAGATTGCGGCGAAGTAAATTATAAATTTTGATGAGCCGAATTTTACGCCTTCACACAAATACCAAAGGTGATTGCTCCGAAGTGCGAAGTTCGGGAGATAGCGAGACGAGTGATGAAGCTGGTGTCTGTGAGACAAATGTTCAACTTTCAGATATACCTAAGCCATGTGAGGATTTGAGCCAAATATTTCCAAACGGTATTACCACTTTCTTTCGATCTACTATGAGAATACCATACACTTGTTTATCTTCTAGAACTTGCTCTAATTCTCTGCTGACTGGTTAATTTGATATTATATGCATTGAGGCAATTGTATGTTATAACCCAGAGCCTTGTCAAGCCACCCATTATTATATTATTACCCTTTGCTAGCCAATTTTGAGCCGAAAAAAAAAACAATTATCCCTTTTGTTTTGGTGACAAACCACGATACACGCCTATAGACTAGAAAAACAATGAATTACCCTCTTTGGAGTTAGGTAATAGTTCTCAAAAGTCTTGGCAACAAAATAAGTTTGGGGTTGCTCATGGAACTAGCAACATCTAAGTTTGGGGTGGGTGTACGGAGAACTATCACTACAAAAAGAAAAAAAAAGAAAAAGAGACGGGAAAACATCAAAAATCCCTAAAAAAGTAGTCTCTTGAAAAAAAAAATGAATGAAAAAAGAAAGAGCCAAAGGGCAAAACAGTGATAGAAAAGAAACATACAAAGACACATCCAGTTCTTATTTTCCGATACCAACACAAAAAGGCACCTGACTACGGTCTGGCAAGTGTACCAGTCTGTCGTCGAGTAATAATTCACACTCTACTGAGTAGAATGAGTTCGTATCCACAGGGACAGCGCCTCAGTCACTAAGCTTATTCTAGGATTTGTTGAGATTGCCCCCGCTTTATAAGTTGGGATAGTTTTAGATTAAAGAAACAGAGAATAGAACTAGAAAGAAAGACAAATTAAGAAGATAGGTTAAGTAGTTGGAATCCCTCCCTTATTCCTGCTGGGTAAGTGGTGCTATATCGTTGACTATTCCTTTTTATTATTGGTGAACTAATATAATTAGTAATAACCGCGTACGGTAATTACCCTAATTACGAGTAAAGAGAACCTTAATTATTAGACAGGGAACCCGTGTTAGCCACATTGTCACGTCCCTAACCTAGTGATTAGATTCAAAATATGTAGTCAATTAAGCATGGTTTCATTAGTACTTTTACCCTTAACTTGTTAAGCTATCATCTATTGATCGGGGTTGACTGCCGATTTTGAGGCACAATACTAGATCACTAACCTTATAGGTTAGTTGCCGAACCTTGGGTAATCCTAACCTTGAGGCACAATATTAAATATCACTAACCCTATTGAGGTTAGTTGCCGGCCAGTGATAAAGCCTGGCCCTAGGCGCAATGCAAGATATCACCAATCCTATAACCGTTCCCTAACTGTGTACTTTAATCAGGTTACGTAATTAAAACATATATAATAGAATAAATAAAACTAAATAGAAAATTATATAAACTTAGTACCAATTTACATGATTCCAGCATTCATAAGGGAGTTCATCTTCTCCACCTAACCTAAAGGAGTTTAGCTACTCATAGACATAATGAAATTACAAGAATTAAAATAATGCATACCAATAACCTTGCTACCTTGCGGAGGAAGTTACCTTTCCCGTTGAAGGGGAAAGTTCCTTCCCTAGAGCTCCCCCTCCTTTGCTCCTTATAGAGAAATAGTTCTCTAAATTTCTGAATGAATAAAATTGTGAAGGAGGGAGGCTCTATTTATAGTTTTTATGACTTGGGCAGCAAGACTCATCGCACTGCGATGGACCCATCGCGGTACGATGTGTAGATTTTCTTCAAAAATATAACTGAAGATTTTGTTTTTTTTCTTGGGCGCGAAGTTTTCCTCCTATCGCACTATGATGGATGTCATCGTACTGCGATTGCAAATTTAGGTTTTGGCTTCAACACGAAAGTTGTAGCTCTTCGTCTTAGCTTTCCAACGCATGGTCACAGACCTCATTCTGATACACGTAGGTCAAGTTATGGTCCGCAGACTAAAAGTTGCGTATTTTCTTCCTTTTAGCCTCTTTTTAAGCATATTCTTCAATTCTTGACTTCTTGGACAATTAGCTTCACTTCTTTAGGTTTTTGCCTTGTAATTGGTCTAAAACTAACACTAAACTAATAATAAATAGTACTAAAAACATCACATAAATTACTGTCATCAGCACCCTAAGGAATAAGGTTGCGTACACAAAAAGGAACCAAAGTAGAACTTAACTCCACATGTTTAGCCTATTATTCCCAAAAATGTCCTACCTTGACCTAAGCCATGTTATAACCCAATAATGCATGTATATTGAATTTTGACTGATTGCTTAGAGTTCTTGCAAGCCTATGGTAAAATGGCAGGTTGTACGATGATTGAGAGATAAACCCTTTCAATTATGAGAGAAAAATACAAATGTGAGAGAGAGAGAGAGAGAGTTGAACATGGACTCTTGCAGACATTTATCCGATTTGCTACTATCAACGTCTCCTGAGCCTTGCAAGACAGAGCATGATCGCTGCGGTAAGAATCAGCGCTACCATTGCTGAAATACATGCAAGGTTGTGAAATTCCTGTCAACTTTATTTATCTCTTATTTTTCTTACGATCTTATCTGACAGCATGTTACTTGAGGACAAGCAACAATTTAAGTTTGGGGTTGTGATGACAGGAATTTCTATGGTATTTTTAGTATTAGTATTAGTAGTAAAATGACCAAGAAGACCCAAATACGAAGAAAAACCTACAAAAGTAGAAAAAAGCATCAAGACCAAGTGCAAGATGCCAAAAGACAAGAAAAAGCCCAAAAAGTGAAGAAAATGAGCATTTCATCGTAGCACGATGGCTTTCATCGTTCCACGATGGAAGCTGCTTGCTGGCCAAGAAAACAGAAGAATAAATCTGAAGAAAATATGTTCGTCGTAGCATGATGAGTGCCATCGTAGCACGATGGGGTAACTTGGGGACCAAGCCGATGAAATGCATAGGATCAGTTATAAAATTGAACTGAATCTTCACATCGTACTACGATGGACCTATCGCAGTACGATGCCTTGCTGAGGCCCATTACGAAAACTATAAATAGAGCCTCCTATTCATTGTTTTATTCATTCAGAAATAGTAGAACATTCTCTACTATAAGGAGAGGTTCAGAGGAGCTCTATCGGGCATAGTTTTCTCCCCTTACGGGAAAACTAACTCAGCAAGGTATGTTTTATTTAGGCTTTGATGTTTAGGTTATAATTATTTTATTGTAATTTAAATATGCAGTCTTTTGTAATAGACGCCTTAGGTTGTGGTGGAGAAGATGAACTCCCCTATGAATATTTGGAGTCTGTGATTGAGTCAAAGTTATAATAAATGTTATTCAGTATTATGTTTGTTATTTACTTTCTTGCACTTTAATAACGAATCTAGTAATCTGGCCGGATAAGCGGGAGCGCCCTTAGAATTGATATTAGGTATTTACTTAATATGGTCCGGAACTAGTAGTAAATAATGCTAGGTGTATTGAGACGGTAACATCCTGAACTAGTCGTGAACTGAACGGTTAGAAGAGGAATCATGCACTAGGTGTGAACTGAGCACTTAAAAGATGAATAGCCCGATACTAGGACCTAGAGGTTAATTGGTGAAGTTAATAATGCATGTGTAATAAACAACTCACTTAGTAATTAGGGTATGTGACACAACGAGGTTAGGCTCTCGTAGGTACCGTAGTTATTTACGTAGGGAAATTTTAATATACATAATGTAACAGTAAGGTGTTACTACAACAAAAGAAAAGTCACTGCCGAACAATAATCTGATTAACTATGTTATACACCGTTCATGCCAAATATGAATAAGGGAGGGAGTCCAACCACCATACCTATCCTCTATGTTTTTGAATCTATTTATCTATTTATTTATATATTTTCTGCAAGCATTACGCTATTTTTTTAAAACCCTTTTCAAAACCCAAAGCGAAGGCAAATATACAAACTTAAATCACGCTAGCGAAGCTTCGGCACGATGCCTGTGGATACGAACTCATTCTAGATACCTAGAGTGTGAATTATTACTCGACCACAGACTGGTGCACTTGCCAGAATGCAGTCAGTAGCCATCTTTTATCTATGAGAACGTTCCTGTGAAATCGGAATTTCGAAATTTGTTTTTCTGCGTTTTTTGAAAAACGAGTAGAAATTTTACCCGCTGTTAGAAATTTTTATAGTTTCCGATTTCCGTCAAAATTTAAATGGAGACTTTATATATCGACTATGATGAGAATTTGATCTCATTATATTTTTCCGAGCTAAGGATTGAAAATTTATCAGGACTAGTATTTATTCGAAAGTTTGTGAATTGTTTTAATTAAAAGGTTTACGGTAGAATTTTTCTGTTTCGGTAAAGTTTATCGGAACGCAAGATACAACTCGTTTAAGAGCGAACGTGGGGACTAAGCAAGATGAGTTGGCAAGCTCACAAAATATCTAGATATTTATGAGAGAATATTTGTGACCAAGTTTGAATGAATGGCTAAGATGTGATCTTAGAACTTTATACTATTTGATCCAAGGGTTAGAATTTAAGGGAGAGATCTATAAGTGTACAAGTCATGAGACTTCCTTCCTTTTTTTCAACTTGGCCGTGAATCTCCCTCACTCACATTCTTTCACTTTCTAAAAATTTCCTAAGTGTAGAGGCTATAAGACATGTGATTTCTAGCTTGCACCTTTGAAGAGAAGGGAATCAAATTTTTAGGTGATCAACTAAGACTATCTTAAGTAATAAGAAAATTCATTCTTCTCTTTTTTCTAACTTGGCCGTGAGGCCCTTTTGATAGGATAGTGTGAGCTTTAAATTTTCCTTTGTTATAGGTATACATCCATGTTAGTTAGTGATATATCCAAGAGAGAAATTGTGTTTGGAATTGTTTGATTTTTATGCTAAAAAAATATTTGGTTAAGTTTTGATTCTTCTTACTCTTTTCTTTTGTTAATATTATTGTGTGAGTTATTGGGATAATAGATCTACAACAAAATTTTGATTGTGAGCATTTTATAAATTTTGTGATTTTGATAAATGTCTAAAAATCAATTTGTGAAATGGTTTTCTAGCAAATTGAAGCTAGCCTTAATTGTTTTAATAGTTCAATTTTTGAAAGAAAATATACTAGAGCAAAAGCCCCAATTTTTATGAGTTATGAATCTAGGGTTTGAAGAATTTTTGAGAAAACTTTTATGATTTGTGAGTTGTGTTTTGAAATGATTTTCTTGGGCAATTTAATGAAATTGGGAGCTAATTGATTTAGACTATAGTTTTAAAAAGGAAAATTTTGGGAGCTAGCTTGTTGTTTTGTTTTGGCCGTGGCCCTTTGTGTGTTTGTGTCCATGATGTTTCAAATTTTAAGTCCTAATTGAGAGACAATGATCATGGTTGTGAAGGGTTAATTAATGTGGTTTTGTTTGGAAAGAAAACTAGTAACTTGTGATTTAATTGCACAAGTGAAAATTTGTAAAGTTTTGAAGGAAAAAAAATTGTATTATTTGATTCAAATGAGTTGGTATGAGAACTTGATCATTCTTGAGAAAATTAGTAATAATTGGAGTGTTTTAAACTATGTTTGTTTTGGTGAGATCCAAAATCTGGTCGAAAATATTTAAGGGCATTAGGTCATTTTAAAATTGTTTTGGGACCAAGAAACTTAACCATTTGATCCGTGTTTTTTAGATGAAGATTTCGGCGTATGGCTCGTCTCGATCGGATAAAATTTGAATGAGTTATGGTCGTTTCAAGTTTGTAACTGTTTTATCGCAGTTTTGAAATTGAAGTATAGTAGTAGAAAATAATAGAGATTATTTTGCTATGAAAAGAGAAAAATGTTTGGAAATTAATTTGTTATTCGAAATAAAGATTCTTGTCTCGAGAGTTGCGTTTAAAAAGATTTTAGTTACATATGTGCTAAAAGTATTTTATTACAAGTCTTACGAGAAAAGTTATAGTTCGAACTTGTTTAGATTTAAAAGATTTTGGAACTTATGATTTAAGGCATAAGTTGTTTGAAAAGAGATTTTCATGTGTAGAAGTGTTTAAAAATAGCCAAGATTTATTTAAGGGTTAAATAGTTGATACCCCCTGCAAAGTAGGTCGGTTTTGGGATACCCCTGTAAATATTTTTTTTAAGATCCCCCCCTTGCAGACTGAAGATTCTTTGGGATACCCCCCTGGAGTGACACCAATGCAGGGAATCTACACGTTTCACCTATGTGGCACCTCCACGTGAAATTTTTTTATTTTTTAATTATTTTTTTTGCCACATGGCATTAAAAATTAAAAAAAAATAAAAAACCAAATTTTTTTTTCTGTCTTCTTTCTTTTTCTTTTTTTATTCATATTAATTAATTTAAAAAAACAGTAAATATTAAAAAATTTAAAAATAATTGGATAAAAACCTTTTTATGGTTAAAAACATTTTTTATATAAAAAAAAAAAAACTTAAGAAGAAGAACAAAACCCATAAATTCAACTTCTTCCCTCTCCTTCTTCATCACCATTGTCATGAGTTCATCACATAAACCCAGAAAATTAAAACAAAAAAATTAAAATTAAAAATTAAACCAATTTATTCATCATCTTCACCACTACACAAACAACTTCATCACTACCACATAATTTTCTTTAAATAAAAAACATTCAAAAAACAAATTTTCAAGAACATCATGAAGAGCTACAACAAAATCATCAAGAGCACATCAACAATCAAAAATCATAAATTTCACCATGAACAAAAATCATCAAGAACACATCAACAATCCCAAAACTCATAAATTTAACAAAGAACACCAACAACAACATCATCATCATGAACAACATCATCAAGAACATCATAAATTCAATCCCTAACCCATGATTTCAAAATCCCAAAACTCATAAATCTCACAAAGAATCTATTACTCATAAATCCCTAATTTGTAGAAGAATTACTCATAACCCAGAAACCAAAAATGCAGTAGAAGAATTAAATTGGAGTTAAAGGTAGTAGAATTACTCATAATTTGTAGAAGAATTACTCATCTCCAACAACCCAAAAATGCAGAAGAATTACTCATAACCCACAAACTTCATCTTCGATTGAAATTTCTACTACCTTTTACAAATACAACCCCAAAAATTCTACTTCATAAATTCTGCTTCGATTGAAGTTTCTTCTTCTTCGCAATTGTTACTCAAAAACCCACAAACCAATTTCTTAGAATCAACTTTTCTTCTTCTTTACGTCTGTTATCATTGACGAAGAAATCGAAGAAAAGTGATATCGTTGCAGGCAAGAGAACGGTGTTGTTGTTGTTCATCGTGTTGTTGCTCATCGTTATTGCTGAGATTTCAATCATCGTGTTGTTGCAAAAGTTGGTGAGAGAGGGATAAGCATTTCAATTTCTGAGATTTATTACAGAACCCATTTCCTTTTTTTTTTTTTGTTAAATGACATAGTTTCAGCATAACAATATGAGATTATGAGTGTTGTTCATGGTGAAGTATTTGAGAATTGAAGATGATGGTGAAAAATTGAGATGGAGTATGAAATTTTTGAGAAATTAAGGTATGAAAAATTTGGGAATTTGGGAAAATGTATGAAGATGGGAATTTGGGAATTTAGTGTATTAATTTGAATTTGTTTGGATTTTGAAGGTTTGTTGTTTGAGAAGAAAATGTATGAAGAAGAGAGAGATATGAAATGGAGGTGGTGATGATGAAGATGTTGAGAGAGATGATGATCCGTTCCAATCCTTTTTTTCCTTTTTTTTTTATTTATTTTTTTATTTTCAAAAGCCTATTATTTCTTTTTTAATTAATAAAAAAAATAGAGAAATCAGAAAAAGCAAGGTGGGAAAAAAATTCTTTTTTAATTAATTATTTTATTTCATTATGTTTTTATTTTTTATATAATTTATTTAAGTTTTTAAAATTAATAATAAGTTTCAATGTTTTTAATTAATATTTACTGTTTTTTTTTAAAATAGTTAATGTTAATATTTAAATAAATAAAAGAAAGAAAACAGAAAATAAAATATTTGGTTTTAATTTTATTTTTTTTAATTTTTAATGCCACGTGGCAAAAAAATAAATAAAAAATAAAAAAATATCCACGTGGAGGTGCCACGTGGAGATTCCCTGCCATGTTGTGACTCCAGGGGGGTATCCCAAAGAATCTTCAGTCTGCAAGGGGGGATCTTAAAAAAATTTTTTTACAGGGGGGTATCCCAAAACCGACCTACTTTGCAGGGGGGTATCAACTATTTAACCCTTTATTTAAAAGGTATTTTCGTGTTGAGAAACTATTTTATTTAAGTGTTAAAATTTTCAAGAGTTGTTTTGAAAATGTTTTGAACCTAGTTAGTTGTGAGGGAACAACCATAGGCCTTTATCCATTAGTAGCCGAGCTAGGACTATTTGAGTGATCAATTAGAATGTGGTATTAACTTAGTTAAGTTATGTGTTGTAAAAGGTTAAGAGGATTAGCCGAATTGGGGATTTCGTCGAGAGAGACAGATATTGCTCGCGTAGCGTAAGTTGATGTATTGGAAGCTTGCCGAGGTAAGGGCACCTTTCTTTTGTCTTATTTTTGTTTATAACATGATGGTATGCTTGTTGATTGATAGCATGATTGTATGCTTGTTTGTATGCTTGTGGATTGATAGCATGTTTGTATGCTTGTGGTTGATAGCATGATTGTATGCACTTGATTGAATATCTCATTGTGCGTGATTATTGTTGTCTTACATATGATTTTGTTAGAAATATATGTATTGACACGTGGTTGAGAATTACATATGCATGATTGGTATGTAATTGATGAATTGGCATAGATAAGATGTATCGTATGCTCATGCATTCATAGTTGTGGTTAGAAGACCACTGGGTGCGATTAGAAGATCCACCTTAATCCTGTGGGATTTGATTGGGTACAATACGTGATTAGAAGATCTCTGGGTGCGATTAGAAGATCCACCTTAATCCTTCGGTTAGAAGATCGTCAATATTGTATTGATTTTTAGTGATTAGAAAATCACGACTCTCTGCGGAGAGGTTAAATTCCGGAATTCATGCATGTGGCAGCCATGGTTGGTGCCACGCTCATTGTAGAGTCTGCACTTATAGGCTATGTGCGCATTTGGATTATAATGCTTGTTGAGAAGGAAATGCTAAATGTTTAATTGCTTTCCATATTGTGGTATATGCGTGTTTGGTATATGTGTATTTGGTATGTATGTTTGGCTGTGTATTCTTTTGTATATGTATACGTGTGCCGGTGTGGTTTGTACACCATGCTCTTTTTTATTAGGCATAGGATCTGACTCTTTTGGATGATTGTATTCTGAATATTTACTTTTTGTGGTTGTTAGATCCTTTGTCTTCAGGGTTGTAAATATTCAGGTATTACACTTTGCTTCTTTGAAGCACTATTATTTATATATAGTCCTCTTGTATGTTTAACGTCGGCTCTCACAGTTTGTATGCGCGCTCTATTTTGTTTTTTTAAAAAAAATTAATGCCCCTTTTTAATCTTTGAAAATCGGGGTGTTACATGAAATGAGGACTAGAGTTTCCAACCAATCAAAGGTATGAGAGTAGTATGTGAATTCTAGGATGATTAAGGAAAGAGGAGAAAATCTATTTCTCTCCATCCCAATCTTTCCTCACTCTTTTCTCTTTGGGTTTGAGTTTTGATTTCTAAAAATGATGACTTTAGGATATAGATAGATTGAATGTATGAAATGATAAATGGAATCACAAATTTTGGGGTTTAATTTATGGGAATGTGTAGATATTTGAGGTTTTATGAGTTTTTATGAGAAATGATAAAATTGATGATTTATGGCATGAAATGTTGTTGATACTTGTTATAAGTTGTACTTCCATGTTTATTATGCTTATACATGTCTAAAGTTACCACCTTTATGAATTGGTATGTTGGAATTTCGAAATTTGAGGTATTTTCAGCAAAAACCCGAAAATAGAGTTTTGCTGTGCTGTCGAACTCGCCAGAGCGAGCTGAGGCGAGTGGCACCTGTTGCTTCTGGTTCTGCTCGCTCTGAGCTCGGCGGGAACTCGCTAAGCGAGCTTATCAGTCTAGAAAAGTGTTGTAGTTCTTCTGAGATTGGCTGCATCATAAGGCTAAAACAACTTGGTCAGAATGAGTTAACTAAAGCACCAATGCTAAAGTAATTAAGTCTAAACCACTTGTGCATATTGAAGATATGCAGATGCAACATGTTGAACAAGATGTTCTAGACATCTTGTCATTGGGTTCAGAGCATGTTAAGGCAACATGTCGAACAAGATGTCCAACGACATGTGGGTAGGACATCTTGACCCAGTTCAGCTTAAAAGATAAAGCTTATCCATTAAGCACGCGTGTTTGTTCAAATTTGAATAAGGCGCAGATCTTTAAGTAACAAGCTGAGATTAGGATTAATGATAAAGTTTGTTATTAATTCTAAGTGTTAGATACGATTGGATTTGTATTTAATTTGTGGGTAAAAATTAATTTCTTTATCTTTTGGAGTTTGATTTTAAAACAAGTTTGTTTTAAAACTAATTCTTATTGTAGTGCATCTGAAAGACTGAGGATGATCTGAAGATTTGCACGCCTATATAAAGAACTCAACGTAGAGCTTAAAACTTAACCCACAAGAATTGAAGATTGTGAGTTCAAGGATTTGTGCCTACTGTGCAAAGCATTAGTGGCTCTTAGTATTGTTCTTGATAATTTGTAGCTTTGTGTCGTTGAATGTTGTCATTCAAGTAAGTCTTTTAAACTGTGAAGTTTAAAGTTGTCGTCACACGGGATTAGTGATTAGAGGGAGTTGGGTAGGTGTAGCGGGCTGGAAAATCACTTCCATTTTATCATACAATGAAGTCGCCATCGACGTTTATTTATCCCGTGGGGGGAAAGGAAAATATCGCTAAAACCTTGGTTTAGGTTCGGGAGATGGTTATGCGAGAGGAAGGTGTTAGCACCCCTCGCATCCATCGTACTCGATGGGAACCGTTTAGGTGGTTTGGGGTTTGTTTGCGCTGGTTTAAATTAAATTACTTTATCTCTTACCTAATCTCTACTTCGTTTCCAAAATAAATTAAAAGAAAATAAGGGTTTTTATTAGTTGAGTTTGACGGTTGTAGGAGCCCGCTCCTACGTATTCCCCGGTGCAATGGGAAACTCAAAACTCACGTAGTTCTGGTAAAAAATGTTTGTGTGGTTGGTTGATTTTAAATGGATATCGTTTATTTCGTATTCCGCTGATACAACGACGCTTGTATGCTCAACTTAGAGGCTTAAGCTGTGTCTGTATCAGAGGAATAGATAAAACGCGTATCCATTGTTAAAAAAGAAAGTTTGATTAACGGATGTGACTTAACTCGCATTCCGCTGATACAATGACGCTTGTGTGCTCCACTTGGAGGCTTAAGCTGTATATGTGTCAGAGGAATGGATAAAGCGTATATCCATTGTCAAAAAGAAAGTTTGATTAACGGATGTGACTTAACTCGCATTCCGCTGATACAATGACGCTTGTATGCTCCACTTGGAGGCTTAAGCTGTGTATGTGTCAGAGGAATGGATAAAGCGTATATCCATGTTTTCTGAAAAGAAGTTTAGGTGTGTAAAGGTTAACTTTTAACGCTTGTTTTTGGAATGAGAGCAGCTTGAGTGACTAGTCAACTGTCCGGCCACCAAGACAACTCGGGGAAGAGCGAAGCAACTGCCAGGTTCTCCCTTTTTCATTCATTATCGTGAAATCCTTTGATTAAGTTTATTCAGAAATAGTGTTTGAAAGAAGTACGGGGGGTTGGTTTATTTTAAAGCTTATCTTAGAATGAGAGTAGCTTGAGTGACTAGTCAACTGTCCGGCCACCAAGACAACTCAGAGAAAAAAGAAGCAACTGCCAGATTCTCTCCTTTTCATTCTTTAGTTCTTATGAAAAGCCTTTGATTAACTTTATTAAGAAATGATGTCTGAAAGAAAGACGATTGTTGGTTTATTTTAGAATTCATTCTAGAATGAGAGCAGCTTGAGTGACTAGTCAACTGTCCGGTCACCAAGACAACTCGGGGAAGAACGAAGCAACTGCCAGGTTCTCCCTTTTTCATCCATTAGTTATTGCAAAAAAGTTTAATTATGTTTGATTATGAAAACCAAAGTCCAAAAGAAAAAGAGCAAGAGAACCAGAGCAGACATAATAGCAAAACAGATAATAATAATAATAAAGTAGATCACAAAATAGGCAAAGTATAAATGCAAATGCATGAATCAATATGATATGAATGGATAATGCAAACATGCAATACTAAATAATCATGCATGAAACAATAAAATAAATATGGTACAAAAATAAGGTTGCGAGCAATTAAATAAATACATGTAAGTATGAATGAACAATCAAATACAAACACACATGATTAAACTAAGCTAATTAGGGTTGAACAATTTATTGTGCAAGAGAAAATGACCCAAAAGTACTTAAAGAAGTAATTTGGATCACTTAAGCACTTATTTAAATAAGCTAAAGGCAACTTAAGTTAAAAAGGACTTATAAGAATAAGTTGGAAAAGCAAAATAAAATTCATATACAATAACTACTGTATTTGAAATAATGTTGTGCAAGAATTAGGGTCAAATAAGCTAGAGAGCTTAATGAAAACCTAAATAAGCACTTATTCACAAAACAACTTAATTGAAAATCACTTATGAAAATAAGTTGAAAAAAGTTTGAAAATGATGCTATCATGATATATGCATAGACAGTGACTTAATAAGCTTAAATAAGCTAATAAGTCACATAAGTGCTTTTGCAAATAAGCTAAAAATCACTTAAAATCATAATCAGGGGGGTGCAAATAGTGAAGAGAAGTAAAAACATGTGGGGTGTGGATAGCAGATCTGGGCTAGAAAGCCCAGTCCACGCGCTAGTCAACTAAAAAACAGAGTCAACAACAAAAAGATCAGGTGCGGCGCAAAAAAGAGGAGCACGTACGCTGATGGCTTAAGAGCCTTCAGATCTGTTGACCAAGGGGTCAACCAAGATCTAACGCGTGAGAGGCCGTCAGATCCAACGCATGAGAATCGCTCTCGCTGGCGTCCAGATCAAACGGCCAGCATTCAAACTTGATGGAAAAGCCAGAAAACACTGTAGATCGTCTTCTCCGGCGAAGCAGGTATTTTCCGGTGACAACTCCGGTCACCGGAGTTACAAAAACTTCACGAAACAGGTCAAATCATATATGGTTTTGCTCGTTTTTTCACGTAGAACACGAATATGCAATTATTTTTAAACGAAACAACACAGAAACGCGAAAACGAAGCGATTAAGTTTCAAACATCATAGATTACCACGAATTGGAGCAAACTAACCAACCAGAAAGCATCAGAGTATCACATGGAGTTAAATGGTGTAGAAAATTACCTGGTTTGGCTTCTGAATACCACGATTCAAGCTTGACTTTCTTCTTGGTGCCGTGGTGCTCTACAGGTACGATTTCTTCACCTTTTTGCGTGGAAAATGAAGGGTTCTTGTTCCTGGAACTTAGATGAAGGTGTTTGATCAAAAAAGTAAGGAGTTTGGGCAAGAATTTGATGATTTCGAAAATTGAAAATGAAGAACAATGGTGGTCTTTTTCACTCTAGCTCTAGCGCCGTTTTCAGTGTGTATGAGCCCTTCCAGGGCTCTGAAAACAAGGTCCTATTTATGGGGAGGGATTAGGTTAGAAAAGTAGTGATTTGTGAGAGTTAGTGAGGGCAAAAATGGAAATTGTTTTCTTGGGATTTTTGTACTATGGTTTTTTGGGATTTTTTGTACAAGTGGTGAGGTGTCTAGTAAGAAGGAAATAGAACCTTCTATTCCCTTGGTGAGGTGTGAAAATGATTGGGGCAATTTTGTATCTCTTTTGATTTTTTTGGAATAAAACAAATTAAAAATAATATATGAAATAAATAAAAATAAAATAATTATGTCAAAAAAAAATAAAAATATGCATGATGAGATATGATCATATTTATGGATTAAAAATGGAGAGAAAAAGAATTGAAATTTGATTTTTAAAAGGTTTCTTAGAATGCAAGTAACTAATTAAAAATAAATAAATAAAGAAAATGTGAGGGCAAAATGGTAAAAAAAAGTATGGGGCAAAATTAGGGTATGACAGCTGCCCCTATTTAATTAGCTTAAACCATAAGAATGCGAATAGCCCTGATATTCGTATTCTTTTGGTGGAAGATAATTAAATACAGAATGCCTTAATTTTGCCAGGAAGTGAATGTTGATGAGATAAGTGGATCGAGTATACCTGTTGTCATCCCTTTGGTGGGAATTGGCAAACTCTAAAGTAGGACTAACCTTAACCAGTCATCCATGCTGAAAAGCTTAGTAAAGTTGAGGAGATCTTATCCAGCCGCTCTCACTGAAAGTCAATCTGAAGTCGAGGAGATCTTATCCAGCCGCTCTCACTGAAGGTCAATCTGTAGTTGAGGAGATTTTATCCAGCCGCTCTCACTGATGGTTAATCTGAAGTTGAGGATTTTTATCCAGCCGCTCTCACTGAAGGTTAATCTGAAGTTGAGGATTTTTATCCAGCCGTTCTCACTGAAGGTTAATCTGAAGTTGAGTAGATTTTATCCAGCCGCTTCCACTGAAGGTTAATCTGAAGTTGAGTAGATTTTATCCAGCCGCTTCCACTGAAGGTTAATCTGAAGTTGAGTAGATTTTATCCAGCCGCTCCCACTGAAGGTTAATCTGAAGTTGAATAGATTTTATCCAGCCGCTCCCACTGAAGGTTAATCTGAAGTTGAGTAGATTTTATCCAGGCGCTCTCACTGAAGGTCAATCTGAAGTTGAGTAGATTTTATCCAGGCGCTCCCACTGAAGGTCAATCTGAAGTTGAGTAGATTTTATCCAGCCGCTCCCACTGAAGGTCAATCTGTAGTTGAGTAGATTTTATCCAGCCGCTCCCACTGAAGGTCAATCTGAAGTTGAGTAGATTTTATCCAGCCGCTCCCACTGAAGGTTAATCTGAAGTTGAATAGATTTTATCCAGCCGCTCCCACTGAAGGTTAATCTGAAGTTGAGTAGATTTTATCCTGCCGCTCTCACTGAAGGTCAATCTGAAGTTGAGTAGATTTTATCCAGCCGCTCCCACTGAAGGTTAATCTGAAGTTGAGTAGATTTTATCCAGCCGCTCTCACTGAAGGTCAATCTGAAGTTGAGTAGATTTTATCCAGGCGCTCCCACTGAAGGTTAATCTGAAGTTGAGTAGATTTTATCCAGCCGCTCTCACTGAAGGTTAATCTGAAGTTGAGTAGATTTTATCCAGCCGCTCCCACTGAAGGTTAATCTGAAGTTGAGTAGATTTTATCCAGCCGCTCTCACTGAAGGTTAATCTGAAGTTGAGGATTTTTATCCAGCCGCTCTCACTGAAGGTTAATCTGAAGTTGAATAGATTTTATCCAGCCGCTCCCACTGAAGGTTAATCTGAAGTTGAGTAGATTTTATCCAGCCGCTCTCACTGAAGGTTAATCTGAAGTTGAGTAGATTTTATCCAGCCGCTCCCACTGAAGGTTAATCTGAAGTTGAGTAGATTTTGCAAACTGTTGTGGTTGTCTTTGTGGAAGAAATTTTCCATAGAGTTTGCAATTCACTGGGGAGGAGACCCTTCAACTGATCTGTTGAGGAAATAATGCACCAACCAAATTGTTGGGGAAAGTCAAGCTGCCTCTTTTGACAACTGAGTGACCAAAAGCTGTATTCTGCAAGGAGTAACCTTTGAACCTGATTTATGAATGCATGTTTATCATGATTATTTATGCATGAAATGAAATGCATGACTAATGTATATGATGACATGAAATGACTGTGTGTTAATGGAGGTCGGGTTTCAACATGGGTGTTAATGAACACTGGGTTTTATTTGGGTTCCATTGAATATTGGATTTTGAGTGGGCACCAATAATAATTGGTCTTTGCGGGTGTGCCAATAATCGTTGGACTTTGAGTTGGGCTCGCCAATACTAGACTTTGAGGGTGTGCCAATAATCATTGGACTTTGAAGGATTGTCAATGCAAGGTTAGGTTCTTGATTGTGGATGTTTGATTTGGCTTTTTGGTTTTTTCTGAGTCATTGGTCTTGTGGTATGGGGCATATCTGATGCTTGAATGAAATGACGTGATCAATGCATGCTAATGATTTACATGAATGAAATGACATGATTAATGCATGCTAATGATTTACATGAATGAAATGACATGACTAATGCATGACGATGACTGATGCATGACGATTATTAGTGCCCCTATGGTGGGTGGTGAGTGTTTCTTGTATCAAGGCCTTTTGTGGATTGGTGGTTGATGTTGATTCCCGACACCAGTTCCGGACTTAATGGTTGCAGATATCTACCAGACTTTGCTTGAGTAGCTTGAAGGTATAGGGAGAACCTGCCCCTGTGTATCATATCTTGCCCCAGTCTGTTGGGCATCTGAAGTATTTGGCTTTTTTCTTGATTCTTGGCCAACTTACTGATATTGGTTCTCCCTCTCTGAGAGGTTTGCCTCTAAATTGACCCATTCTTGCAACATGATTGGCTGGGCCAACAGGATCCTCATGTGATCTGCCCTTAGTCATCAGAGTTTGCTTTTGATTGGCAGAACCCCAAGGTGGTTTGCCCCTAATCAGAAGTGTCTTAAACTGATTCATTAGGTCCTTGACATCTGGGTTTTGATACCGCTTTCCATGATGCGATCTTAGGACACTTTGTCTATGCCAAATGACCTTTCTAAGGGATGTGCCCCATGGTTAAGTGAAGTTCTGAGATAGTTGCCCCAGATTAGTCCAAGGTTCTTCTTGATTGCTTGGTAACAGCTCAGAGTTGGAACTTCCTTATTGTCAAGTGCTGACTTGCAGATAAACCTGTTTGCTTGAAATATTAATTCTAATGCCATTATAATGCAAGTTTGAAATTGAAGTTGAGATGGTATTTATGTACAATGGATGTATTTTGTGAAAGATGGTGGGAGAGTGTGATATTAACAAAAGATTTTTGGGAGTCAGGTTAACGCAACCTTGCTACCGTATGCTTTCAAAATAAACTTTGCTTCAATTAGGTCATTTGAGGGTTATAACGTGGCCTGGTTCACAGTTCATGAATAAAAGGATATAAGGCTCAAAGTTTGATTTTGACCCATCCCATTCTTCGTGATAATCTTCAGCCCTAAGTTCAATTAACTCAACTCACGAATTCAAGTCCCAAGAGGTTTTTGATATTGTGATGGTGAGAATATGACGGCTTGGGGGCCGAGGATGTGTTCCCCTTTTTATGTGGCAGTCACATTGCCTTTTGTTTTAGTCACATGATTTTGTTTTGTCGTGAATCTTGGTGACTTTTGTTTTTTGCATTTTTTTTTCAATCCCTAACTTTTGCCTAGACCATTCTTTTGCATTTTTAGTCTAGCGGGATACCCTACTTTTTGCCTAAGCCATTTTGAGGTTCTGACTTAGAGGGCTTTTCTTTCTCACTTTTTTTTTTGAATTTTGTTTGGCGAATTGTGACTGCCTTGATGATGGGTGATGAGGAACACCTTATTGATTTTTTTGCTTTTGAAACTCGAACGCATGGTCGAGTTAACTGAACACTACCCTGCCCCGGGTTAAAATTGCGGGTTTTTTCGTACAGAAAGAAACACCAACTTCTAGGCTCAAAGGGGGTGACTACGGATTATCTCCCTTATTTCTCCGGTGTTTGGGGATTTGAAACAATGCCTTACATCATCAGCAGAGTTTTGTTCAAAAGCATACCGTAGCAACTTGGTTATTTCATTTTTCATCATCCTCTGTCCAATCTTTGTTCAAATAGAAATGATAAAGAAAGAAATGAAATGAGAAGTATTGATATATATTTTTTGCTTTTGTGAAGAGTAAGAAAGAAAAGTGAATGGACATGAAAGAATGGATTCAAAACATGCATTATCATTTCATTAAGATTAACATTCCAAACAAACAAAGTTTAAATGCTAATAAAACTTAACAAACAAAGCAATTAAAACATGACAGCCTAAAGATAAATTCAATGGCTTGATTCGATCCTTGACTCTTTGATTAGCATCCACGGATGGGTCTGCATGGTCGGACGATGGATTATCCTTCGCGGTTGGGCTCTCCCTCTTTGAAAGTCAACAGTTTCTGCTCAATGAGCTCTTGAACCTTGTTTTTGAATGTCCTGCAATTGTCCGTAGAATGACCTTCAGTCCCAGCGTGGTATTCACATTTAGCCTTGGTATCATACCAAACAGGGAATGGCGCAGTCATTGGCCTTAAAGCTTCTGGGGTCACCATCCCATTGTGCACCAGATACGGCAAAAACTGACTGTATGACACAGGAATTGGATCAAAGACCTTTTTAGCTCGCTGCTGGGTCTGTTGTATTCGCTGAGTTCTTTGTGGCACGAGATTCACAGGCATTTGGAATGAGTACCCCTGAGGTTGCTGATGTTGTGCAGCTGCCATATACGGGTACTGGATGTATGAGGTTTGAGTTGGTGACGTCGGACCATTTTGGGAAGTGACAGCCTTTGCCCCATCTTCCTTGAAAGTCAATAGTTTCTGATCAATAAGCTCTTGAACCTTGTGTTTGAAACCCCTACAGTTCTCGATGTTGTGTCCGAGCGACCCATTATGATAGTCACATCTAGCATTCTCATCGAAACCAGGTGGATACAGTGGTGACACAGGGTCAAGAGGCTTTAGCTGGACCAACCCTTTCTGGAGTAAGTGTGGCAGGATGTGCCCATATGGCATGGGTATACGATCATAATGCACATTTCTCCTTTCCTTTCGGGGCCCGTGTTGGTTCCGCTGATGTCCCAAGTTCTGTGCGAACTGTCCTGACTGAGAATGATTCGAAATCTGTATTGCCTGTTTTGGAAACCCTTGGGGTTGTTGAGGTTGAACAATAGTTGGATATTGATGATTGAAGCATGGGGTGCGAGCAGACACCGTTGAGCGAGAGTGAGAGTGAGGTGGGCTGACATTGTTGGGCAAGAATGATTCCATTATCTTTAGCTTGTCCTCTATTGCCTTGAACTTTTGGCGAGTCTCCTCACTCGGGGATACAACAGATTTTCCCTTAAAGTTGTCACCTTGATGAGCGTTCTTGGGGTCCTCTAGACTTTGAGGCATAGCAAGCCTGGGTTGGACCTGATGAGTTCTTGGCTGGCCAATCAGAAATTCATTGTTGGTGGTCATTGGCTCTTGGGTGACTTGAGCAACTGCAGAAGTATATCCGGAAGATGAGCCGCATGAAGGCCATACCACCTTTGACAATGAGGGGTCAATTGAAAAATTTGCCCCTACTGTTGCATCATCCACTCTTATAACTTGATGTGAAAGCAAGCCAAGACTAGCTAGCATTTCCAAAACACGGTCCAACTTGTCGATCACTTGGTCCACATCGACTCTCAAGACATCAATCTGCTTCTGCATATTTTTCATAATTCTCTTGAAATACTTGGAGTCCGGTATTAGTGTCGGGAATGAAGCTGTTGATGTGAACGGGTGAAGATGAGATAATGATTTTGTGTATGAATGCAAATGCATGTAAAAGTCTTTTATGCTTTATCACTTTATTTTTTATGCAAATGTTATGCAAAAATATTTTTGTCATGATTTTTTTTTATGAATGAATGCATGGATGCACTTTTGTAGCAGATTCTGTCACAATGAAGCATAGGTTTGAACATCATTTCTGAGGTTGGAAGGCTCAAAGTTACCTGTAACCCATCCCTCTCACATGTTGTTCTAAGGTTGATAAAGTGCCTAAAATCACGGATTGCCCCTTTGGAAACGATGTCGCTATTGCGGAGCTCACGACAAACGCGTCCAAAAGGAAATCTCCTCTAGGTAAGGTCGTTGAGCAACCTTGACACAGGTTCTAAACAGAGGTCCCTAATAACAAGGTTTGGTTCTAGACCGGATAATAAAGGTCCCTAGAGTCATGGACTCTCCAAGAAAACATCAGAGACACTGGTCAACTGTCCCGTGTCCTGACATTCTCACGAGAATCTACTCTAGGCGAGGTGATTATGCCGGAGTCACTAGTCAACTATCCGGTGACCCAACATAAAGACCCCTAGCTTAGCCTAAGCTTTTCTCAAGCTCGGGTGTAGAGCTTCTCATAGTAACCATGCCTCAAGGGCAAAAGAAAAATAAAAGAAGGAGTAGAAGAAGAGAAACAGCCAACCAAGCAGATATAATTGACAGAAAAATAAAAGATAAAGCAAGATACTGCAAACCTGAAAAAGCAAACAAACGAACAAACCAACTAAACTGGGCTTAACTCTCAGGGTCTGTTTGGTTCAATTGAGAAGGAGGGGAGGGGAGGGGAGGTGAGGGGATGAATTTATTATGTTGACAAAATTACCCTAATTTTTTTATTAAAATTCAAAATTATCCTTGTTGGAATATTAAAATTCTAGGTTTTATTTTTTTTTTTACAACAAAAAAAATTTAGGTTTTCTACTCATTAGATTTTTTTTTGTTATATATCCATTAAATTTTTTTTTTGACGTAATATATCCATTATAATTTAATCCTTATTTTGAGTTTATAAGGTTAAGAGTAAAAAAGTAAATTACTTCTCCAAAATTTAAAATATTCCCTCACCTCCCCTCCCCTCCCCTCCAAAAACTTCGAACCAAACGGACCCTCAAGCGTCCCCAGTGAAGTCGCCAGCTGTAGCGGGCTGGAAAATCACTTCCATTTTATCATACAATGAAGTCGCCATCGACGTTTATTTATCCCGTGGGGGGAAAGGAAAATATCGCTAAAACCTTGGTTTAGGTTCGGGAGTTGGTTATGCGAGAGGAAGGTGTTAGCACCCCTCGCATCCATCGTACTCGATGGGAACCGTTTAGGTGGTTTGGGGTTTGTTTGCGCTGGTTTGAATTAAATTACTTTATCTCTTACCTAATCTCTACTTCGTTTCCAAAATAAATTAAAAGAAAATAAGGGTTTTTATTAGTTGAGTTTGACGGTTGTAGGAGCCCGCTCCTACGTATTCCCCGGTGCAATGGGAAACTCAAAACTAACGTAGTTCTGGTAAAAAATGTTTGTGTGGTTGGTTGATTTTAAATGGATATCGTTTATTTCGTATTCCGCTGATACAACGACGCTTGTATGCTCAACTTAGAGGCTTAAGCTGTGTCTGTATCAGAGGAATAGATAAAACGTGTATCCATTGTTAAAAAAGAAAGTTTGATTAACGGATGTGACTTAACTCGCATTCCGCTGATACAATGACGCTTGTGTGCTCCACTTGGAGGCTTAAGCTGTATATGTGTCAGAGGAATGGATAAAGCGTATATCCATTGTTAAAAAGAAAGTTTGATTAACGGATGTGACTTAACTCGCATTCCGCTGATACAATGACGCTTGTGTGCTCCACTTGGAGGCTTAAGCTGTATATGTGTCAGAGGAATGGATAAAGCGTATATCCATTGTTAAAAAGAAAGTTTGATTAACGGATGTGACTTAACTCGCATTCCGCTGATACAATGACGCTTGTATGCTCCACTTGGAGGCTTAAGCTGTGTATGTGTCAGAGGAATGGATAAAGCGTATATCCATGTTTTCTGAAAAGAAGTTTAGGTGTGTAAAGGTTAACTTTTAACGCTTGTTTTTGGAATGAGAGCAGCTTGAGTGACTAGTCAACTGTCCGGCCACCAAGACAACTCGGGGAAGAGCGAAGCAACTGCCAGGTTCTCCCTTTTTCATTCATTATCGTGAAATCCTTTGATTAAGTTTATTCAGAAATAGTGTTTGAAAGAAGTACGGGGGGTTGGTTTATTTTAAAGCTTATCTTAGAATGAGAGTAGCTTGAGTGACTAGTCAACTGTCCGGCCACCAAGACAACTCAGAGAAGAAAGAAGCAACTGCCAGATTCTCTCCTTTTCATTCTTTAGTTCTTATGAAAAGCCTTTGATTAACTTTATTAAGAAATGATGTCTGAAAGAAAGACGATTGTTGGTTTATTTTAGAATTCATTCTAGAATGAGAGCAGCTTGAGTGACTAGTCAACTGTCCGGTCACCAAGACAACTCGGGGAAGAACGAAGCAACTGCCAGGTTCTCCCTTTTTCATCCATTAGTTATTGCAAAAAAGTTTAATTATGTTTGATTATGAAAACCAAAGTCCAAAAGAAAAAGAGCAAGAGAACCAGAGCAGACAGAATAGCAAAACAGATAATAATAATAAAGTAGATCACAAAATAGGCAAAGTATAAATGCAAATGCATGAATCAATATGATATGAATGGATAATGCAAACATGCAATACTAAATAATCATGCATGAAACAATAAAATAAATATGGTACAAAAATAAGGTTGCGAGCAATTAAATAAATACATGTAAGTATGAATGAACAATCAAATACAAACACACATGATTAAACTAAGCTAATTAGGGTTGAACAATTTATTGTGCAAGAGAAAATGACCCAAAAGTACTTAAAGAAGTAATTTGGATCACTTAAGCACTTATTTAAATAAGCTAAAGGCAACTTAAGTTAAAAAGGACTTATAAGAATAAGTTGGAAAAGCAAAATAAAATTCATATACAATAACTACTGTATTTGAAATAATGTTGTGCAAGAATTAGGGTCAAATAAGCTAGAGAGCTTAATGAAAACCTAAATAAGCACTTATTCACAAAACAACTTAATTGAAAATCACTTATGAAAATAAGTTGAAAAAAGTTTGAAAATGATGCTATCATGATATATGCATAGACAGTGACTTAATAAGCTTAAATAAGCTAATAAGTCACATAAGTGCTTTTGCAAATAAGCTAAAAATCACTTAAAATCATAATCAGGGGGGTGCAAATAGTGAAGAGAAGTAAAAACATGTGGGGTGTGGATAGCAGATCTGGGCTAGAAAGCCCAGTCCACGCGCTAGTCAACTAAAAAACAGAGTCAACAACAAAAAGATCAGGTGCGGCGCAAAAAAGAGGAGCACGTACGCTGATGGCTTAAGAGCCTTCAGATCTGTTGACCAAGGGGTCAACCAAGATCTAACGCGTGAGAGGCCGTCAGATCCAACGCATGAGAATCGCTCTCGCTGGCGTCCAGATTAAACGGCCAGCATTCAAACTTGATGGAAAAGCCAGAAAACACTGTAGATCGTCTTCTCCGGCGAAGCAGGTATTTTCCGGTGACAACTCCGGTCACCGGAGTTACAAAAACTTCACGAAACAGGTCAAATCATATATGGTTTTGCTCGTTTTTCCACGTAGAACACGAATATGCAATTATTTTTAAACGAAACAACACAGAAACGCGAAAACGAAGCGATTAAGTTTCAAACATCAAAACACAAACTCATAGATTACCACGAATTGGAGCAAACTAACCAACCAGAAAGCATCAGAGTATCACATGGAGTTGAATGGTGTAGAAAATTACCTGGTTTGGCTTCTGAATACCACGATTCAAGCTTGACTTTCTTCTTGGTGCCGTGGTGCTCTACAGGTACGATTTCTTCACCTTTTTGCGTGGAAAATGAAGGGTTCTTGTTCCTGGAACTTAGATGAAGGTGTTTGATCAAAAAAGTAAGGAGTTTGGGCAAGAATTTGATGATTTCGAAAATTGAAAATGAAGAACAATGGTGGTCTTTTTCATTCTAGCTCTAGCGCCATTTTCAGTGTGTATGAGCCCTTCCAGGGCTCTGAAAACAAGGTCCTATTTATGAGGAGGGATTAGGTTAGAAAAGTAGTGATTTGTGAGAGTTAGTGAGGGCAAAAATGGAAATTGTTTTCTTGGGATTTTTGTACTATGGTTTTTTGGGATTTTTTGTACAAGTGGTGAGGTGTCTAGTAAGAAGGAAATAGAACCTTCTATTCCCTTGGTGAGGTGTGAAAATGATTGGGGCAATTTTGTATCTCTTTTGATTTTTTTGGAATAAAACAAATTAAAAATAATATATGAAATAAAAAAAAAAAAAAATTATGTCAAAAAAAAATAAAAATATGCATGATGAGATATGATCATATTTATGGATTAAAAATGGAGAGAAAAAGAATTGAAATTTGATTTTTAAAAGGTTTCTTAGAATGCAAGTAACTAATTAAAAATAAATAAATAAAGAAAATGTGAGGGCAAAATGGTAAAAAAAAGTATGGGGCAAAATTAGGGTATGACAGTAGGTTCTCATATTCAGGGGGAGTTAGCCATTGAGTAGAAGATTACTAAGATTAAGAAAAGGCATACATGCCAAAAGGTGTTTGGGGTGGTTGTAAGACTAAGTATTGATTCGGATTAGTAGTGTTCACTTCCTGGATTGGTATCCTCCAGAGTAGGGCTGTTTAGCGCCAAACTGGGTTAACAAATAACTGGTGTTATTTATTGCTTTTATTTACTTCAGTACTGCAATAACTTGTGATCCTCATAACCAGTTGTCGAACCAGTTGTCTAAGACATCTGGACTATAGACACATTGTCCTAGACATTGTGTACGACATCTGTCGTGCCAAAGAACCAAATTTCAATTGGCATCAGAGCAGGCACCCTAACCTGCTAGGTGAGCTCCAGGAAGATATATTTTGTTCAAGATGGACAAGAGAGGATCAATCAACAGACCACCAGTCTTGGATGGATCAAATTATGATTATTGGAAAGCAAGAATGGTTGCCTTTCTCAAATCAATGGATCAAAAATCATGGAGGGCAATTATCACTGGGTGGAATCATCCAATAGTCACAGCAGCAGATGGCTCCACAAGCCTAAAAGGAGTAGCAGATTGGAGTCCAGAAGAAGAAACTTAGGCCATTGGCAACTCTAAAGCACTCAATGCCATATTCAATGGTGTTGATGAAAACATGTTCAAGTTAATCAACACATGTACTGAAGCCAGGCAAGCCTGGGAAATTCTTCAAACTGCACATGAAGGAACCTCTAAAGTTCGAATGTCAAAGCTGCAACTTCTCACCACAAAATTTGAGAACTTGAGGATGGAGGATGAAGAAACTATATCTGAGTTCAACACTAGAATACCAGATATAGCAAATTCAACCTTTGCCCTAGGTGAGAAGATACCTGAAGAAAAGCTAGCCAGAAAAATCCTTAGATCACTGCCTAAGAGATTTAACATGAAGGTGACTGCAATCGAGATGACTCATTACAAACTTTTGAGATGACTCTGGATGATAAACCAGAGAAGAAGATGAAGAACCTGTCTTTTAAATCTGAGGAAAGTCAAACTGATGATGAGCTATCAGAAGCATTAGCTTACCTTACAAAGAATTTCAATAAATCTTTGAATAAGCTACAAGTCAGGTATAAGACAAATGTCCCAGACAAGAGATCCAACATCAAGTCACAGGGCAACACTAAGAAGGAGAATACTTCTGAGCAAAACAAAGAAGTAAGATGTTTTGAATGTGAAGGATTTGGACACATCAGACCAGAATGTCCAAACTTTCTCAGGAAACAGAAAAAGGGAATGACAGCTACTTTATCTGATTATGAGGAAGAGAAGGAAGAAGAACCAACAAATAAAGCCTTCACTGGAACATTTGAAACTAGCAGCAACATCAGTAATGAAGATCTCCTACAAGAAGAATTGGATGAGAGATACAACAATCTCACCATTAAATGGGAACAATCTTGTGAACTTATAAGTAGACAAGATAAGGAGATGGAGAAAGTTACTCAAGAAAAAGAAGCACTAGAGGCATCAACAGATGAATTGAGAAAACAAGTCACCTTGCTTGAACAAGAAAATGAGGCACTAGAAGCATCAACAGCTGTGTTGAAAGAAAAGTTACCTTATCAAACTCAAAACTCACGGAGATGACAAAATCTGTGAGAATGTTAAACAAGGGAACTGACATGCTTGAAGAAGTCCTTGAGCTTGGTAGAACCCCAAGTGACAAGAAAGGGTTAGGGTATGACAACTATAGCAACGCTCCTGAGAAGAAAATTTCCCCAAAGAATAACTCTCAGGACCAGATGTCAAACCACATGTCACAACACCCTTCTCAGCACAAGCATAAGAAGACAGGATCCAAACCTCAACAACCTACTATACAAAAGAAACAAGTGACAAAGACAAATCATCTGACTCAACACAAGCAGAAAAGGTTTGAACAAAGGACTCAGCCTCCAGCTCATCAGAGGAAGCACATGCCAGACCACATGTCGCAACATCATGTTCAACATGTGTCCCATCAATACAAAGAATATAAGGGATCACTGAAAAGATGTAAACATTGTAGAAAAACTGGACATCTAATCACAGAATGCTTCCACCTCCATGGCTACCCTCAGAAGCCTAAATCACCAAGTCAGAACAAAAAGAAGACCCTACCTCAAGGGGTGAAATACAAAGAAGTTATGACTAAAGTATGGAAGCCAACACCTCCCCAAAAGGCTCATACTTCTTTTGAAAATATCTCCATAAAAAAATTGGTATTTTGACAGTGGGTGTTCTAAACACATGACTGGAGATAAGAGATACCTTAGAGAATTAAGGTCTCACACAAAAGGAAGGGTTACCTTTTGTGATGGAGTTAAAGGTAGAGTCATAGGCATTGGAAAACTAGCTGGTCCAAACACTCCATGCCTAGATGATGTTCTACTAGTAGAAGGTCTCACTGCAAACTTGATTAACATTAGTCAACTATGTGAAGAAGGACTAAAAGTGCACTTCAACAACCATGAATGCACCATTGCTAATGATCAAGAAGTAGTGATGAAAGGGAAAAAGTCAAGTGATAAGAGCTATACTTGGACACCTCAAAACAATGGTCCAGAAATAGCTTGCTTGTCTGCCAAGGAAGAAATTGACAAGATGTCCCACCAGATGTCCCAACATCTGTACAATGGACAAGAAGCTGAAGAGATTTTGATTGGGAGTGTTAGAGTGCCTCTGGATATTCACACGCTCAAAAACGTGTCATAAGCATTATAGAGGTAACGTGCAGAGTAAAGAAACGTTAAACATATGCACGTAAAAAGAGGTAGCCTTAATTCAATCTATAAAAGGCTACTATGACATCATATGTGACAGTACCAAACGTCTCAACATCTTGTCTGACATCCCTCTCAAAAAATAGAAACTCTTTCTTCTCAAGAACACTCTTCAACAATGTCTCCACAATCATCTAAGAACAACAACTCAAATCCAGATGATTCAAAAACATAAACGGAAGAGGCAACCTTTCAAATGCCTAGGGCTTCAGACTTTTGCGTTCTTCAACAAGGGGTGATCATCAACGCTGTACCAATCATCATGATTTCTCCAACTAAAAGCGAAATCAAGAAAAAGAAATCCAAAGGTTCCTCGTCAAAGAAGAAGAAGAACCCTAAGGCTCAGGCTCATGCAACTGGGAATGACAAAATTCAGGAACAAGAGACTTCAAAACCTGAATATCAACCTTCTGAGAATCAAGAATCACCAAAGAAGCTAGAAGGGTCACATGTCAAGCCATTTAATGAAGCATCAAATGATGAACATCAAGACAAGACTGCTGAGCAGATTTCTCCACCAACCAACGAAGCTCCTCCACCAGAAACAACCACCAACATCTCCTCAAGACCTCATGAAGATGATCCCAACTTGGATCAAACTACACCTTCAGTAGAAGTTCCAGCACAAGATGTTGAATCCAATGTCCGAACATCTGGTTCTGCACCAATTTCTGAACAAGAAGTTCAAGATCAACAAGACGATCAAGAAGATGTAGGTGAGGACACTTTGACCAAGATTCTTCATGGCATGAAGAAAGGAAGTCAACCTCAACAAAGCTTTGATGAGGAAGACTCTGATGAAAGTGAAGGTATACGAATTAGCATCCCAGTCAAAGGTATAGCTAAAACGTATAAATCTAAGCAAGTGGAGACTCAGGCTACTGCAAAGAAAGGGAAGAGAAAGACAGAGTAGAAAGTTGTTGGTGAGAGAAGTTCAAAGAAGAAGAAACAGGTTGTGGCTGTAAGTGACTCTGACACTGATGGTGAACCAGATGTCCTAGAAACGACGACCTCTAGAAGAAAGAGAATTGGAGGAAGAAGAGTTCCAGCAAACATCCCATAAGCACCAATGGACAGAGTTTCTTTCCATTCTGATGAAAGTGCTCAAAGGTGGAGGTTTGTCTACCAAAAAAGAGTAGCATAAGAAAGAGAGCTCAGCCAAGAATTGGAGCTGCAAACTGGGCACCTACTAATCATGGTTCTGGGATCAACCTTATGCTAGCAAAGATGATCTATCTCATAGGGACCAAGAAGAAAATCAACTTTGGTGATCATGCTTTCAATCAGACCATGAAGCATGCTGAGACATACGCAATAAAGCTACCAATTGCGTTTCCCTGCCTAATAACTTGAATGATTTTAAGGCAGTATCCAAACATCTTGTACCCTGATGAAGCTCCAACCAAGAAGCCTCAAGTTCTGAGTTTTAACTACAAACTCTTTGTTGGTACACATGTCCCAAACATCATGTTCCCAACGATGAAGGAGATTGCTAAAGCATTAGGCTCCATGCCTAGAGCAAACAAGAATGATGTCCTAGCTGAACTAAGACAAATCTCAAAGACCTTGGAAGAAACCATCAAGACCAGCAAAACAAGGAAGACTCATGTGGACAATCTGATCAAGTCCATCATGGAGGAGGGTGAAGGTGAAGATGAAGTTGGAGATGCTCAAGATGAGGTTGAGCATGAAGAAGAAGAAGTTTGAAAAACAGCAATTGGGTAATATAGGAAAATAAGTACTTTTGTATTTTTCCTTTTAGTTTTGTTCATCTTCTTGTAAGTTTTGTGGCCTACCAAATGTCCTAGACATTGGAGGCTTTGACATCCGACACTAAGTGTGTACTTTTGTAAGTTGTTCTCTCTTTTTTAATCAATGAAGTACTTTCCTTTTAAACCTTTGACAAATTATGGTAAAAAGGGGGAGAAATAATTGATGCTTAGAACAACTTTGGCAAGTAGAATCATTCTCATGCTTTATTGATGAATATGGCAAGCTTTAGAAACATTTAAAAACTAAAAGCTATGCTTAATAAGGTGTGTCTAGAGCATAATTAAAATGCTAAAATTGAACCTCTAAAAAGTCTAGTGAGTCTTGATCACTCTGATTAAGTACTTTCCGCTGCAACTCAAGACTTTGGTTCACTAAGTCACTAGGTAGCTCATCCCTGGACTTAGAAAATTCGTTGTAATGGATCAGATGAAGACAAGACTATGACATTCAAGATTGAAGAAGTCTTGAAAATTGAAGACACGCAAGATTCTGAAGATCAAAGACCTTGAAGACCTAAAGATCTCAGAAAAAAAGATTGCATCAACAGAGATCAATTTGAAGATTGAAGAATTTGAAGATTGAACACTGAAGAGTGCACATTCAACAAAGTGATTTGTGGTTGTTTTAGCCATAATTTTCCAATGGGGGAGATTGTAGTTCTTCTGAGATTGGCTGTATCATAAGGCTAAAACAACTTGGTCAGAGTGACTTAACTAAAGCACCAATGCTAAAGTAATTAAGTCTAAACCACTTGTGCATATTGAAGATGTGCAAATGCAACATGTTGAACAAGATGTCCTAGACATCTTGTCACTGGGTTCAGAGCATGTTAAGGGAACATGTCGAACAAGATGTCCTAAGACATGTGGGTAGGACATCTTGACCCAGTTCAGCTTAAAAGATAAAGCTTAACCATTAAGCACGCGTGTTTGTTCAAATTTGAATAAGGCGTGAATCTTTAAGTAATAAGCTGAGATTAGGATTAATGATAAAGTTTGTTATTAATTCTAAGTGTTAGATACGATTGGATTCGTATTTAATTTGTGGATAAAAATTAATTTCTTTATCTTATGGAGTTTGTTTTAAAACTAATTCTTAATGTAGTGCATCTGAAAGACTGAAGATGATATGAAGATTTGCATGCCTATGTAAAGAACTCAACGTAGAGCTTAAAACTTAACCCACAAGAACTGAAGATTGTGAGTTCAAAGCTTTGTGCCTACTGTGCAAAGCATTAGTGGCTCTTAGTATTGTTCTTGATACATTGTAGCTTTGTGTCGTTGAATGTTGTCATTCAACTAAGTCTTTTAAACTGTGAAGTTTAAAGTTGTCGTAACTTGGGATTAGTGATTAGAGGAAGTTTGGTAGATTCTCATATTTAGGGGGAGTTAGCAAATAACTGGTGTTCTTTATTGCTTTTATTTACTTCAGTACTGCAATAACTTGTGATCCTCATAACCAGTTGTCGAACCAGTTGTCTAAGACATCTGGACTATAGACACATTGTCCTAGACAATTTGTACGATATCTGTCCTGCCAAAGAACAGAATTTCAAGTATTTTTTTCTTGAAAATACGAGATATATGCTTATACTATGATTGTATTATGATCCTATGGTTATGTAATGACATATGTAATTGTTGTATGAGCTCTTAAATGATAAATTGAGTTATGATATCATACATGTTGGTTAAATGATGATTATTATGAGATTGTATGATGATTAAGTATGTTAGTTATGAGATTGTATATGTTGGTTAATTGAGGCTTAAATAATGAATTAAGTCATGTGATGAATTAAGTGGTGTATGTTGATTCATGATATCATATATGTGGATGAATTATGATGATGATAATCTTATATATGTGTGATAACTGGAGAAGATTAATTAATGTGATAGATTAATTAATGTGCTTTAATTAATGGAGAGATGTACTTGTAAAAGGTGATTGAAGTACATAGATGTAATTAACGGAGAAGATGTACTTGTAAAAGGTGATTGAAGTACATCGATTGTGATATCCTTTATAGGATGAGATGATTAAACCATATGTTTGGTAATTTGACATTCATGCATCCATATATGTATGATGACCAGATACTTTGGTAAAAGGTGACTAAATTATGGTAATATTTTAACAAGGTGGTTAAAATATAATTGGAATAAGTTTTCCAATGAATCGATAAGGTACCTCATGCATTAGTAAATGCTAGGGAGCATTTCATGAATATTTGGCATTAGATTGCATTAGGAGATGAAAGTGTAATCATTATGTGAATTACTTGGTAATTGATACTATTGTTTTGCATTAATTGCTATTTGTATATCAATTGTAAGTAACTTGATTTTAATGATACGTGATTGCTATTTGCATGTCAATTGTGAGTAACTTGATGATACGTGGATTATATGATTTACTTGATACTTGATTCATCTATACTAATATATAAAGGGGATACAAATTTTTGGGATGGCTTTTTTATTATTCCAATTTTACCCTTAAAAAATAACTTCCACATAAAAATAGATTTTCAGTTTTTTTTAGTAAATAAATTTTTTTTTTCTTAATAACTAAGCACAACTTCCACATAAAAGTAGGTTTTCAGTTTTTTTATAGTAAAAAAAAAAAAATTCTTCTTAATAACTAACCACAAAAAAAAAAAAGAGGTTACGTAGTTATCAATTAACAAAGTCCAGTAAAAAAGGAGATTAAGTATTTATTTATATTTGCACAATACAGAATATCGATCAAACACGAAAAAAAAGAATATCGATTACACAAACGGGCACGTTGGCGGCTAGTGAATTATAAATGTATCTTAATTGTATAACCTTGCATCTTTATGGTGCGAATGTTAGTAGAATTTATTATGTTGTTATCAAGTGTAAAGTATTCGTTATACTTACATTTATTTTGGGATTCCTTACTAACTTTCTGTGTTGTGTACTTGCTGGACCTTTGGGGGTCCAGGTTCTCAGGTTATGATTATGGTCAAGCTGTCGGTAATGCTCCGCTCTGATTAGGACACGGGAAAGGAGTTTACCTTTTATGTATAAGTGTCCTTTAGTTCTTGTCTTATTTTATGTAAAGATGTATCATTATATAATTTTTAATTTTGCATAAATGTTATCTTACTAATTAGGTTATTAGTAGTGTTTTGAAATAAATGTGATACTCGAACCATTGTTTTTATAATTCAAACTTTATTTTCCGTTGTGCATTTTGAAAAAGATTTTATAAAGTTGAAATAGTTAATTATTGGGTTTGGGTGTTACAAATGACATATTTTGTCAACTTTTGGTTTATTAAACTTTATGTTAAAAATATTTAAGTTTGCATTATGTTTCGAAAATTAAGCTTATTGAAATCGATAAAATTGTTGACGACAACAAAAAAGTCCAAAGGACTGGCCGGGTTGCAGGATTTTGTGTTAGGCTCTCCTGTCACAGAGGTGTCCGCTACTTAAGTAACTGAACACCCTTACCAAATCGTCTGTTACTTAAGTGACGGAGTGTTGGCGTAGGGTGTTCCGTTACCTAAGCAACGAAAACCTTTTTGACAGGAGCCTCAAACACATTGAATAACCAATACAATTTTGTTCAAACTTATTTTTTAAAAATTTCTTGAAACATCAAACAAAATAATTACATAAATTTAAATATTACATCCAAAATCTCAAGAGCTAATTAAATAAATTAAATGGCTAACAACTGCAACATTTGATAAAGACACTTAACACCAATTTCTGCATTAGATTCAGTTATGATGATAGAGAGCCTGTTATCGACTGCCCAAGCAAGGCACCGACGCAGTCCTAAACATTCATCCATCAGAGGGGAAACAAATATTCTTCTGATGTTGTTGTTGCAAATTACACCACCAGCCGCGTTCCGAACAACGAATCCCCATCCAGTGCTACCATCATGAAAACATCTGGTATCAACATTAATTTTAATAAAATTACGATTGTGGGGGACCAAGTTTCTGATTTCTGGGGCTTTAGCAAAGCTCTTTTCGGAGGGTTGACTCTAATAAAATCCTTAACAAAGATAGAGGCACACATTCGTACACTAATGGGTCAAAATTCACATTGTTGAAAACTTTTTGATTTCTACTCTTCCACACCATCCACAGAGTAACAATTCACACCTCTAGGTCGGTTTATTTTTTAAGTCTATTCATGTATGACTACGGTCTGGCAAGTGATCCAGTCTGTCGTCGAGTAATAATGCACAATCTAGGTGTCTAGAATGAGTTCGTACCCGCAGGGACTGATGACTTCACGTCATTGCGATGTTTCGCACCATATTCCAAGGCATTTTAGGTAGCTTTATAACGTTTTCCGCAATGAAATAAAGAGAAAATAACATCGTTACAAGTTGGCTTGAAGCACAAGAAAAAGAAGAAAAATCAGCACAATTTGCATAATGACATATGTTCGGTATTTTAACCATATCTGGAGTTCCGTAACTCGGAATGATGCGGGACTTGCGGAAAATGAAAGCTAAGATCAAGAGCTACAACTTTCATGAAGAGCAGAATTGTGTAACACCCCGTATTCCCAACAATGTAAATCATACTTATAAATCAGAGTATTTCAACGTATACGGTAACGGAATGCTACACTTCGTAAAATACTTTAGTAATAGAGTAAAATTTTCTATTAATAAATCAAACATCAACTAATAACATTTTTAATAATCTCGCAGCGGAAATAGTATTCATAAATCTTTTCAACAAATATATATGGCTCTAAGGCCTCAACGTGTTCAACATTAATACAAAAATCCAACTAAATTGTTTCAACATGAAATCTCAATGAAAAATACGTAACAAGGACAATCCAACAATAAAACCTGCCCCGTTACGTATCAGAGCATCCTAAGACAATGAGGGAGTCGACTCACAACTCCAGCTAGTCCTGAATATCTGCACTTGCCCACGAGGCGGCAATTCCAACAGAAAGGGTGAGATACATATACAATAATAATAAGGATATAATTCATCAACATAGATTTAATAACTTAAAACATCATAAACGTCAACTTATTATTTCATCATTTAACTACACAACTTTTCAATGCATCTCATTAATTCTATCACAACTCGACAACACGACAACGCTTCGACGACTTAGATAACATGACTACAACTTAAACAACTTAAACGACTTGACTATGCAGCATGCATGTGGTACCAATCAGCGTAGGCTCATAGGGCATTAAGCCCCCAACAAATTTGAGCGTAGGCTCACAGGGCATTAAGCCCCAAACGGGTTTGAGCATTAGCTCCTAGGGCATCAAGCCCCCATCATTTTTTAGCGTAGGCTCATAGGGCATCAAGCCCCCAACTTTAATGCATATGTGGACTCTGTAAAATGCCACGACAACCAGCAACTTAATCAAATTAGACAACTTCTTACAACTCATATGACGTTGACACGATGACAAGGACTCTACTTCACAACATCTTAATTCGTCATACAACTTCATAAATTCATATAAAATTATTCACAAGGATTTTTTGCATCAAACCAAAGCCATTAGAAAGCTAACATCTTTATCTACAACTTTTGTGTTTACACCTAAGACTAATTCTGTATCGATCAATACCTGTTTTTATTTCAAATTCGGGTACAGAAGCTAAAGTTCCACTGTGACCTACGTGTAGTAATTTGACGATAACTTAAGTTACAAAAATAATTTTGAAGTCAAACCAAAGCCATTAGAAAGCTAACATCTTTATCTACAAGTTTCGTGTCTACACCTAAGACCAATTCTGTACCGATCAATACCAGTTTTTGAAGGTGGAAAAACACAAGAAGGGGGGGTTGAATTGTGTTTTGAAAATAAAAACTTTTTCTTAACTTAAAACTATTTTGCAGCGGATAAAATACAAATAAATAAAGAATCAGAAGGAAAGAAAGAAAGACACAAAATTTATACTGGTTCCTCTCACAAATTGAGAGTACGTCCAGTCCCCTTGCACTTCCAAGGGCTTTTCACTATAATCTCACAAGATTACAAGATGCTCAAGCACACTAGCAAGAGACTTCTCAAATGCTCAAGTTACAACCAACACGAGACTTCTCAAACAAACTTAAGAATAAGAATGAATGTTAATGGACACTTGATATATGACTAGGGTTTGGCAAGTGCACCAGTCTGTCGTCGAGTAATAATTCACACTCTAGTGTATAGAATGAGTTCGTATCTACAGGGATCGTTCCGAAGCTTCACTAGCGTTATTTAAGTTTGTGATAGTTTGCATTCGCTTTGGGTTTTGAAAAAGGTTTTTATAAAATAAGCGTAATGCTTGACAGAAATATAAAAGCAGAATGTATAAATATAATAGATTCAAGAAATATAGAGGCTAGGTGTGGTGGTTGGACTCCCTCCCTTCTACATATTTGGCATGACCGGTATATAACATAGTTATTTAGATTATGTTCGGCGGTGAATTATCCTTGTTGTAGTAATACCTTACTAGTACACTATGTCTCTTAAAGTTTTCCTACATTAACAACTAAGGTACCTACGAGAGCCTAACCTCGATGTGTCACATACCCTAATTACTAAGTGAGTTGTTTATAAACATGCATTATAACCTTCACCAATTAACCTCTAGGTCCTAGTATCGAGCTGTTCATCTTCTAAGTGCTCAGATCACACCTAGTGCATGATTCCTCCTCTAACCGCTCAGCTCTCGACTAGTTCAGGATGTTACCGTCTTTATACACCTAGCATTATTTACTACGAGTTCCGAACCACACCAAGTCAAAACCTGATATCAATTCTATGGGCGCTCCCGCTTATCAGGCCAGATTACGAGAATACATTATTAAAGTGCACGAAAGTAAATAACAAACATAATACTTTAAATATCATTTATTATAACTTAGACTCAATCATAGACTCCAAATACTCATTGGGGAGTTCATCTTCTCCACCACAACCTAAGGCATAAATAATAAAGACTACATATTTAAATTACAATAAAGAAATTATAACCTAAATACAAAAGCCTGAAGAAATCATACCTTGCTGAGTTAGTTTTCCCGTAAGGGGAGAAAACTATGCCCAATAGAGCTCCTCTGAACCTCTCCTTATAGTAGAGAGTGTTCTACTATTTCTGAATGAATAAAAAAAGGAAAGGGAGGCTCTATTTATAGTTTTCGTAATGGGCCTCAGCAAGGCATCGCAGCACGATAAGGCCATCGTACTGCAATGTGAAGATTCAGTTCAATTTTATAACCGATCCTGTGCACTTCATCAGCTTGGGCGCCAAGTTACTCCATCGTACTGCGATGGAAGATTTTGTGTAGATTTATTTCTTCTGATTTCTTGGCGAGCAAGCAGCTGCCATCGTGGCACGATGGCACACATCGTGCTGCGATGGAATGCTGTATTTCTTCACTTTTTTGGCTTTTTCTTGTCTTTTTGCATATTGGACTCTTATTGATGCTTTTTCTTGCTTTTGTTGGTTTTCCTTTGTATTTGGGCCTGTCTTTGGCATTTTACTACTAATAATAATACTAAAAATACCGTAGAAATTCCTGTCATCAATATACTATCAGAGGTGTTTACAAAATATAACACAGATTGCTTAAGACTATGAATGACAAATAGAAACTTTGTTGTCAGAGCTTTTCAGAGTCTTAGAGCGTAGTAATAGAACAGTAGTCATTTCTTCCATTTGAGTCTTCTATTTATACTTGAATGGAATGGGAATGACTGTTGCAGAGAGATAAGGTGCCAGCTGGAATTTGACCGTACAAGATGATAGCTGTGTATTGCCTTCTATAGAAAGAAATCCAATTCCACTACCTTGCAATTTGAAATATCACTCAACCATTTTGAGTAATAATAGTACGATTGTACAATCCTCAAGTATACTCAACTTATGGATAAGGTTAATGTTGTACCAACGAATATTCCTTCCTGTGGATATGACAAAGTCCTTAAGTAGATTGTTCTTCAATCATTGATTCTGATTCTGTCAGTTCTTGAGTGACGCAAATTCCTTTTGCTTCAGACTCTGGCGTTGTAGCTTCTTAAGGTCTTCAGCTTCTGAAACTTTTCAGAGTCTAGCTTTTAGTCCTCAGAGCCACTAACTTCAGAACTTGAATTTTAAGCTTCTGATTATAAGCAATAAGCTTTCAGAGCTTCTTAGCTTGGCTTCTCTGCTTTTATTCATAGCGCTTCTGAATGAATTTTAACTTATAATTCTGCACACTAGAATAATCATTAGTAATACCAATTGTAATTTTAATACTTTGTTATCATCAAAACCAATTAAAATATTAGAGATTTATGTCAGACCCACTTTGTTCCAACAGTTTTTATTTCAAATTCGGGTACAGAAGCTAAAGTTTCATTAAAATTCATTGTTCATCATAATTTAACCACTTTTTAATAAAAACCCTTTTTTCATATAATCTCCTTAGACTCTCTTAGTTTTTAGAAATCAAACACCCAATATCACTAATCATCTAACAACAGTTATTCTAACATGATTCAGGGGTTTCTATTTCATTATTAATCAAATTCATAGTTAACCTAGTTTTCCCAATTTTCACCAATTCTCATGCTAAATCAGTTTTCAGAACTACATGCTTAGAATTAAAGTATAAATTCCCACCCTTACCTTAGGTTTTATGAACGAATAATCCTACAGCTGCTCTTGATTCTCCAAGCCTCTTCTCTCTTGGTGCCTCTCCCTTTTCTCCAAAACCCTTCTTTTCTCTATTTTACGTGAAAGTGTTTTATTTTCTCTGACTTCTATTTCTTAACCTCCCACTTCCTTATTTAATTTCAATTAATTCCACTTAATACTATTATTTCCATCTAACTCCAATTTCAACATCTTAACTCTACTTATTCCTTTTACTACTCATCTCCTTACAATTAATTAAAATAAAGCCATCCAAATAAAAATACATCACATCACATAAATATAATAAATCAAATAAATAGAATCTATATTTAATAAAATAAATAAAAGCAACTAGGGCGTTACAAATTGCATATTCCCTGCCATTTGCGCCCAGGCGCGGGCGCGTAACCTAGTTCTATTAGGAATACAGATAATTTGACGGCGAGAAAAATACTTTTCAGAGGCGATTCCATAAGTGCTCAAACAAGGTTTCAAGTGTGGAAACACCTTCCAATCTTATTTGTAATGAATTCTATTACTCTATTTGATGTTATTTATTTAATTATGAGTAGCTAAACTTCTTTGATTGGATCCTGTGGGGATTCTAATTGTTATTATTCTTGAACCATGTGGTCTCATATGACATGTTAATGAATTACGAAGTTAGTTTCAGTTAATTATCCCTTGTTCTTAATGTTTTACATAAATTGATCACTTGTGTCATGATTCGAATTATTTGTTATGAGAATAGGAATAAATCATCGATCTATGGATAGTTATTCAATTAACCGTTGTTTAAGAGATTTCGAATTGTTAATTGAGAATTCTATGGTTAAAGTGTCAAAACCTCAATTGATTATGAATAACCTAAGAGATTAGAGAGTTATGATCAAGGGAGAGGATTAGGTACCAAGAGATTGGGCATAGTTACTTTTTTTAATCGAATCGTGAAACTAAATTTGTAAACCTTGTTAACATGCATGAACTACCAAGATAATAATTAGATGAACCGAAAGGATCCAATCGCCTTCTTTTATTGAGTTAAATCCTATTTTCTTGCCGTTATTCTTCAAAAACCTAATTCTACAAAACCTCCCTTTTATTTATGCAAATTAAATTACGTATGATTTCAACAAATACTTTCATTTGATTCGGAACAATCCTTGCGGATACGATAATTTTTATACTTACTTTGATACTTCATCAGGGACCATGCCAAGTGCTACTAGTTTGCATTCTCTTTGGTTTTTGAAAAGGTTTTGTTTGAAAAGTGCGAATGATTAATGCAGAAATTAAAGATAGTTGATTTAGAAAGATGAGGCTAGACTAGGTAGATCGAATCCATCCCTTACTCCTGCTTGGATAATTGGCGTATAATATAACTATTTAGACTATTGTTCGGCGGATTAATTTTATCTTTTGTGGTAATATATATTTATATTACCCTAATACATTATAAGTTACAATGGAACATATTAACTAGTGCACCCACAAGGGGCCTAATCCTATGTTGGCACATGTCCTAGTTAAGAGATCGGGCTAACATACATGCAGTCACTATCGTTCAGTTAATCCTATTAAGCCATTAACCTAGAATGTCCGAGTTACCGATCAGTGGCTAAAAGTCGAAATTACGTCGTTAAAACATAAATATATAGAAAACATAGTCGTGAATAGTAAAATATTATAAACTTATCTACCAATTTTATGTTCCAGAAGCATTCATTAGGGGAGTTCATCTTCTCCAGCTAAGCCTAAAAGTACCTAGCTACTAATCTGCATAATTAAACTACAAGAATTAAATTACACATACCAATGGCGTAGATGTCTTGCTGAGGAAGTTACATTTCCCGTTGAAGGTGGAAAGTTCTTCCCGTTGAGAGCTCCGCTGCCTCCTTGCTCCTCCTTTTTGAACACTTAATAGTATTCTAAGTTGCTGAATTTCTAAATGAATAATTGTGAAGGAGGAGAGCTCTATTTATAGTTTTTGTAATGAGCTTTGTGTCCCATCGTGGCCACGATGGAATGGATTTGCTTCAGTTTTACACAAATTTGCTCACGTTTCCATGGGCGCTGAGTATTCCCATCGTGGCATGATGGGAGTCATCGTGGCCCCGATGGAGACGCAATGTGTATCCTTTTTTTGCTCTTTTTCTGGCATTTTCGTGTATTATTGTCTTCTTTTGCAAGTAGCTTCATTTCTTCAGGCTTTTGCTCTTTAAAGTCCTAAACTAATGCTAATTTAAATACTAAAAACACTACATAAATTTTTGTCATCACTGTACTACCAGACCTCAGAGTTTTTATTAATTAATATTTCTTGAGTCAGGTCCTTGACTAACCGACCTAAGTGATTTTGTGAATAAAAAATAAACAAAATATGACCATAAATTATAATTTGCTTTTTATCCCTTAAAACCCTTTCTCTATCTTTATAAAAAAAAAACTTTCTCTATCGGAAACCCTTTCCTCCGCCGCCAGCCTCCCACTCGCTTCTTCTTCCCAATTTGCCTCTGAAGAAACCCAAACAAAATCACGTCTTCTCTCTCTCGATCCTCGGAACCGCAGCTTCCCTCTCGTCATCTCAGCTTCACATCCAGAATTAAATCGCATCTTTGCTGTCAAATCTTCACACTCTCTTCTTCAAATCTCTTCAATCTCGTTGTTTTGATCTCGATTTCAAGCTCGTTGATTACCCCAAAATTGCGCTCAACAGATATGGACAATATCTTTATGATGCATTAGATTTGTTTTCCCCAACAATTGAGCGTGAGTGTCATACCCTAATTTTGCCCCATACATTTTTTATTACCCTTTTGCCCCCCATATTTTTTTGTTTATTCCAATTTTACCCCCCATGGCATTTTGCATTTTTAAATAAGTCAACAAAACCTCTTTTTCAATTTGAAAATCAAATGTTGACACAAAACACATGGAACTTTTTTTTCTCTTGCATAAGAGACAAAATTTTACCATTTTGCCCTTACATTTTCCTTTTTTCTTATTTATTATTTATTTTTAATTAGTTACTTGCATTTCAAGAAACCTTTTAAAAATCAATTTTCAATTCCTTTTTCTTCCATTCTTGATCCATAAATATTTCACATAATTATAAATTCACCATGCATATTTTATTTTTGGCATATTTATTTTATTTTTATTTATTTTATATATTATTTTTATTTGTTATTTATTCAAAAAATCAAATCAAGAGAGGTACCAAAAATTCCAAGCATTAACACATCATCATAAGCCTAGAACATTCCATTCTTACTACACCTCATCATGCCAAAAAGGAGCCCATGTGCCAACAAAAATCTCACAAAATATCATAAATATCTTTCTCAATTTTACCCTTTTCTTGGCCAACAATTTCAATCCATTCTTAACCTAATTTCTCACTATAAATAACACTCTCAAGTGAGGAGAGAGAGGGGGACGAAATTCACCAAAAACTCAGACCAAATTCATCCACAATTCTCTCATTTTTAACCCTTTTCTCAAAAATCCAAAATCCATCAAAAACACCTTCAATCTTCATTTTCTTCATCAAATAAGTTTCCAAACACTTCCAGTAGACTATACCAATGCCAAATCGCAATCAAAACCGTTCAAAAATACTATAACCGAACCTCAAAAAAGCTTGAAACCAAAGTTAATGGATAGAGAGATTCAGAGCACCATTTGACATGATTCCAGCTCCCTCGTGTTCGCAAAGGACCTAAGAAGCTTAATCCATGGCTAATTTGATTTAATTTGGGCTGTATCACGTTTTGCCATTTTTGGTGTTCGTTTGGTTTTTGCTTCGTTTTCGTTTTTTCAGGCATAATATTAAGAAACTAAGCACAGATTCATAATCTACGTAAAATTCCGAGCAAAACCATGTACTCACTTGCCATTTTTGGTGGAGTTTTGAAACTCCGGTGAAGGTTACCGTCGCCGGCGCCGTCGTGTTCACCGGAGAAGACGAAGACCACGGTGGGCTCTGTTTCAGGTAAGTTTAAATCCTGGCCGTCCGATCTCCTTGTTTTATTCTGTTCGTTGATCTGTGTTTTAAAACGGAATCGTCAGATCTCATTTAAATGAGATCTGACGGTGATGAAGCTGGATGGCGTACGTGCACCTTATTTCTCGGCCGTACTGGATTATTTTTGTTTTGACTCTCCGTTTTTTTGTTTGACTGGGCTCTGGGTCACAGAATTGATATTCGCACCCCCATGTTTTTGCTATGTCCGAATAATTTGCACCCCCCTCTAAACTTAATTTTAATTGATTTTCAGCTTATTTCCAAAAGCACTTAAGTGACTAATAGCTTATTTAAGCTATTTTAGTCACTTTGCTATGCTTAAATTTTGCTCTTCATCTTTGAGTTTTCATTTTAGCTTTTTAGCTTATTAATTAGCTTTTTAGCTTATTTAATCACTTTTTAGCTTATTTTCATAAGCACTTATTTGGTGCTTAAGCTTTTTAGCTTACTGGACCATTTTTTTATGCTTAGATCATGTTTGACCTCTGTTTGTCTCATTTGAGCTTTTATTTTTGCTTTTTAGCTTATTCTTTAGCTTTTTAGCTTAATTAATCACTTTTTAGCTTATTTTCATAAGCACTTATTTGGTGCTTGAGCTTTTTAGCTTACGGGACCTTTTTGCTTTGCTTAAATCATGTTTGATTTCAGATTATGTTCATGCTTCCTTAGCTTGTTATTTAATCACTTTTTTAGCTTTTTAGCTTATTTACTTAAGTTCTTAAGTATGATTAATTGCTTATTTTTATTTCTTATGCTTGTCTTCAGCTCTTTAGCTTTACTTCAATTCATTCTAACTCATCTCATTTACTTTGATTTAATTTAGCATGTTTATGTTATTTAATTCATTGTACGCTACTTTAGCTTATGCATTTCTATTTAATTATGCATCAACTCTCATTCATTCTTGATTCATGCATACTTATCCATTCCCATTTATGTTCATGCATATTTGTTTATATCACGTTGATTCGTGCATCCTCATTTGAATACTTGCATTCATTCACATTTAATTGTCACATTGTTATTATATCGATTGTCATCGTTATTTAATTTTGCACACTATTTTACATCCTTGAACTTGACTTTTAATTTCTTTTCTTAATCAAAACTAAAAAAGATTTTTGCAATAAATAAAGATTGAAAAAAGGGGAATCTGTCATTTGATTCTTTTCCCCGGGTTAGCTTGGTCGCTAGACATTTGACTAGTGCTCGTGAGCTGCTCTCAATCTAAACCAACATTAAAATTAACCAACACTCGTCTTTTTCTTTTGAACATCTTTTTCCTTAATCAAATTAATAAAGATTTTCACAATAAAAGGATGAAAAAGGGGGAATCTGTCATTTGATTCTTTCCCCCCGGGTTGACTTGGTCGCTAGACATTTGACTAGTGCTCGTGAGTTAGCTCTCATTGTAAAACCAAAACAAGCGTTAAAACTTAACCCAACACACTCAAACTTTCTTTTCAGAAAACATGGATATACGCTTTATCCATTCCTCTGACACATACACAGCTTAAGCCTCTAAGTAGAGCATGTAAGCGTCGTTGTGTCAGCGGAATACGAAATAAACGTTATCCACTAAAATCAACCAACCACACAAACATTTTTTTATCAGAACTACGTGAGTTTTGAGTTTCCCATTGCACCGGGGAATACGTAGGAGCGGGCTCCTACAACCGTCAAACTCAACTAATAAAAACCTTTTTTTAATTTATTTGGAAACGAAGTAGAGATTAGCCAAGTGATAGAGTAATGTAATTCAAACCTGCGCAGACAAACCCTAAACCACCTAAATGGTTCCCATCGAGTACGATGGATGCGAGGGGTGCTAACACCTTCCTCTCGCATAACCAACTCCCGAACCCGCCACGGTTCTTCAACCGTGTTTTCCAAGGTTTTCGTGATATTTTCCTTTCCCCTTCCGGGATAAATAAACGTCAATGGCGACTTCATTGTATGAAAAATGGAAGTGATTTTCCAGCCCGCTACAGCTGGCGACTTCACTGGGGACTCTTGAGAGTTAAGCCTAATTTAGGCGGTTTACTATATTTGTCTGCTATCTCCAGGTTTGCAGTATCTTACTCTATCTTTTATTTTCTGTCAATTATATGCTTGACTGGCTGTTTCTCTTCTTCTACTCCTCCTTCTTTTTTCTTTTTTGCCCTTGTGGCATGGTTACTGTGTGAAGCTCTATACCCGAGCTTGAGAAAAACTTAAGTTAAGCTAGGGGTCGTTATGTCGGGTCGCTAGACATTTGACTAGTGCTCGTCGGCATAATCACCCCGCCTAGAGTAGATCCTCTTGGAAATGCCGGGTCGTTGGACATTTGACCAGTGCTCGTCGATGTTTCCCTGTTGGGTCCATGACTCTAGGGACCTTTACTATCCGGTCTAGAACCAAACCTTGTTATTAGGGACCTCTGTTTAGAACCCGTGTCAAGGTTGCTCAACGGCCTTACCTAGAGGAGATTTCCTTTTGGACACGTATGTCATGAGCTTTGCAATAGCGACGTCATGTCCAAAGGGGCAATCCGTGGTTTTAGGCACTTTATCAACCCTAGAACAACATGTGAGGGGTGGGTTGCAGGTAACACTGAACTTTTGACCTCAGAAGTAATTAACCTTTGCTTCTATGCGACAGACTCTGCTACGAAAGTGCATCCATGCACTCATGCATTCATTCATAAAAATTCATGATAAAAACTTTTTTGCATAACATTTGCATAAAAATATAAAATGATGAAGCATAAAAAACTTTTGCATGCATTTGCATTCATACAAAGGACCTTTGTCTCATCCTCACCTGTCCATTTCAGCAGTCATACCCCCGACACCAACATTGGACAAGAAGTGCCTCTAGATTCATCATGGAAAATTGGCAAGAACAACATAACGACTTGAAGGGAGAAGTAGCCCAGTTGGCCGCCAAGATGGATCAGGTCCTTGAGATGTTGGCTAATCGAAGCCGACCACCGCCACTTGTGAATGAAGAAACAGCGACTAATGAACCGGCAAACGTGGTGTGGCCGACTTTTGGTTTACCTCCTGGGTATACACCACCAGGTTATGTGCCTCTCGCAGATGGGTTTGCTTTTGTTCCAACACCAGTCAACTATAGAAAATCAGGCAGGGGCAACTTTAGTTCAGCCAGAGCCTGTTCCATCTCAAGAAGTTCAAGAGGACCCTAGAAATGCTTACCTAGGTCCTGAGATACAAAGTGGTGAACCAAAACCTGATTTTGCCTTTCCTTAGTTGGAGGAAGCAAAGATGAAGTTCAAGGCTATTGAGGACCGTTTGAAAACAATAGAGGGAGATAGTGATCCACTAGACTTTGCTGACATGTGCTTAGTGCCTGACTTGGTTTTGCCTCCGAAGTTTAAGGTTCCATAATTTGAGAAGTACATGGGTTTGAGTTGTCCAAAGAACCATTTGATCATGTATAGCAGAAAGATGGCGTCTTACGCCAATGATGACAAGCTGATGATTCACTGCTTTCAAGATAGCCTTGCAGGGGCATCCCTCAACTGGTACATGCAGCTAGAAGGCAGCCACATCCGATCATGGAGAGACTTGGCCAATGCTTTTATCAAGCAATATCAGTACAACTTGGATATGGCTCCCAGTCGCACCCAGTTGCAGAATATGACTCAGATTGAGGGCGAATCTTTCAAAGTGTATGCACAAAGATGGAGAGAGTTGGCAGCACAAGTATGTCCCCCACTCCTAGAGACGGAACTTGTGGATATGTTCACGAATACCTTGCAAGGGGCATACTTTGAAAGGATGATTGGTAGCGTCTCTTCTGGTTTCTCCGACTTGGTCAGGATAGGGGAAAGAATTGAAAGTGGACTCAAGAATGGAAAGATCCAAGCCACTATTGGAAGCCAAGGCAACACCGTGAAACCTACAAGTAGCTTTGTAAAGAAGAAGGAAGATGAGGCTAATGCTGTTACTTCAAAGCGGGGTCTGACAGTATCAACTCAAATCCCATACCTCCAGTACCCATATGCTGCAGCAGTACAACATCAGCAACCTCATGGGTACTCTTTCCAAATGCCTATGAATCATGTACCACAAGGAACTCAGCAAGTACAACAGACTCATCAGCGAGCTAAAAAGATCTTTGACCCGATTCCTGTGTCATACAGTCAGCTTCTTCCTTACTTGGAACACAACAGAATGGTGACCCCTAGGGCCCTGAAGCCCATGACTGCACCATTTCCAGCTTGGTACAACTCGGAAGCAAAATGTGAGTTTCACAATGGGGCAGAAGGACATACCGTGGACGATTGCATAGCCTTTAAATACAAGGTTCAAGAGCTCATTGATCAGAAACTGTTAACTTTCAAAAAGGGAGAGCCCAATTGTGAAGGATAGTCCATTGCCAAGTCATGCAGACCCTTCTGAGTATGCTAGTTGAAGAGTTCAAGGATTGAATCAAGCCATGAAATTATCTTTAGGCTGTCATGTTTTAACTTCTTTGTTTGTTAAGTTTTATTAGCACTTAAACTTTGTTTGTTTGCAATGTTAATCTTAATGAAATAATAATGCATGTTTTGAATCCATTCTTTCATGTCCATTCAATTTTCTCTCTTCTACTTCACAAAAGCAAAAAATATATATCAATACTTCTCATTTCATTTCTTTCTTTATCATTTCTATTTGAACAAAGATTGGACAGAGGATGATGAAAAACGAAATAACCAAGTTGCTACGGTATGCTTTTGAACAAAACTCTGCTGATGATGTAAGGCATTGTTTCAAATCCCCAAACACCGGAGAAATAAGGGAGATAATCCGTAGTCAACCCCTTTGAGCCTAGAAGTTGGTGTTTCTTTCTATACGAAAAAACCCGCAAATTTAACCCGGGGCAGGGTAGTGTTCAGTTAACTCGACCATGCGTTCGAGTTTTAAAAGCAAAAAAATCAATAAGGTGTTCCTCATCACCCATCATCAAGGCAGTCACAATTCGCCAAACAAAATTCAAAAAAAAGTGAGAAAGAAAAGCCCGCTAAGTCAAAACCTCAAAATGGCTTAGGCAAAAATTAGGGTATCCCGCTAGACTAAGAATGCAAAAGAATAGTCTAGGCAAAAGTTAGGGATTGAAAAAAAAAATGAAAAAAAATGCAAAAAGCGAAGGTCACCAAGATTCACGACAAAACAAAATCATGTGATCGAAACAAAGGCAATGTGACTGTCAAAAAACGGGGGAAACGCATCTTCGGTCGCCGAGCCATCATATTCTCACCATCGCAATCTCAAAAAACCTCTTGGAACTTGAACACATGAGTGGAGTTATCTGAACTTAAGGCCGAAGATCATCACGAAGAATGGGATGGGTTGAAATTAAACTTTGAGCCTTATATCCTTTTATTCAAAAACCGTGAACCAGGCCACGTTACAACCTTCAAAAGACCTAATTGAAGTAAGGTTTAGCTTGAAAGCATACGGTAGCAAGGTTGCGTTAACCTGACTCACAAAAATCTTTTGTTAATATCATACTCTCACACTTTCTTCTACAATATACATCCATTGTACATAAATACCATCTTAACTTCAAATTCAAAACTTGCATTAAAATTGCATTAGAATTACTATTTCAAGCAAACAGGTTTATCTGCCAGTCAGCACTTGACAATAAAGAAGTTCCAACTCTGAGTTGATACCGAGCAATCAAGAAGAACCTTGGATTAATCTGGGGCAACTATCTCATGGCTTCATTTAACCTTGGGGCACATCCCTTAGAAAGGTCATGCAGCATAGACAGAGTGTCCTAAGATCGCATCATGGAAAGCAGTATCGAAACCCATATTTCAAGGACCTAATAAATCAGTTCAAGACACTCTTAATCAGGGGCAAATCACCTTGGGATCCTGCCAATCAAAAGCAAACTCTGATGACTAGGGGAGGATCACATGAGGATCCTGTTGGCCCAGCCAAACATGTTTCAGAATGGCTCAATCTAGGGGCACACCTCTCTGAGAGGGAGAACCAATATCAGTAAGTTGGCCAAAAGTCAAGGCAAAGCACTTCAAATGCCCAACAGACTGGGGCAAGACAATATACACAGGGGCAGGTTCTCCCTATATCTTTAAGCTACTCAAGCAAAGCCTGTGAATATCTGCAACCATTAAGTGCAGAATTGGTGTCGGGGATCAACATCAATCATCATTCCACAAAAGGCCTTGATACCCGGAACACTCATTACCCACTATAGGGGCACCAATCATCCTCATGCATTAGTCATGTCATTTCATTCGTGTAAATCATTAGCATGCATTAATCATGTCATTTCATTCATGTAAATCATTAGCATGCATTGATCACGTCATTTCATTCAAGCATCAGGTATGCCCCATACCACAAGACCAATGACTCAGAAAAAACCAAGAAGCCAAATCAAACATCCACAATCAAGAACCTGACCTTGCATTGCCACCTTCAAAGTCCGATGATTATTGGCACAAAGTCAAAGTCCAATGATTATTGGCAAACACCTTTAAAGTCCAATGATTATTGGCGAACACTCTTTAAAGTCCAATGATTATTGGCAAACACTCTTAAAGTCCAATGATTATTGGCAAACACTCTTTAAAGTCCAATGATTATTGGCAAACACTTTTAAAGTCCAATGATTATTGGCAAACACCTTTAAAGTCCAATGATTATTGGCAAACACTCTTAAAGTCCAATGATTATTGGCAAACACCTTTAAAGTCCGATGATTATTGGCACAAAGTCAAAGTCCAATGATTATTGGAAAACACCTTTAAAGTCCAATGATTATTGGCGAACACTCTTTAAAGTCCAATGATTATTGGCAAACACTCTTAAAGTCCAATGATTATTGGCAAACACCTTTAAAGTCCGATGATTATTGGCACAAAGTCAAAGTCCAATGATTATTGGCAAACACCTTTAAAGTCCAATGATTATTGGCAAACACTCTTAAAGTCCAATGATTATTGGCAAACACCTTTAAAGTCCAATGATTATTGGCAAACACCTTTAAAGCCCAATGATTATTGGCAAACACCTTTAAAGTCCAATGATTATTGGCAAACACCTTTAAAGTCCAATGATTATTGGCAAACACCTTTAAAGTCCAATGATTATTGGCAAACACCTTCAAAGTCCAATGATTATTGGCAAACACCTTCAAAAGTCCAATGATTATTGGCACTCCCTCGAAGACCAATCATTATTGGCACCTACTCAAAATCCAATATTCAGTGGAACCAAAATTAAACCCAGTGTTCATTAACACCCATGTTGAAATCCGACTTCTAATAGTACCAAGTCATTTCATGTCATCATATACATTAGTCATGCATTTCATTTCATGCATAAATAATCATGATAAACATGCATTCATAAATCAGGTTCAAAGGTTACTCCCTGCAGAATACAGCTTTTGGTCACTTAATCACAAGATGCAGCTTGACTTTCTCCAACAAGTTGGTTGGTGAATTACTCTCTCAGCAGATCAGGAAAGACCTCCTCCCCAGTGAATTGCAAACTCTATGGAAAATTTCTTCTACAAAGATAACCACAACAGTTTGCATAAACACATCATTACAACAACAAAGGGATCTTCGGCGAGAGCTGGATAAAATCTTTTAACAGATGGGTCTCCGGCGAGAGCTGGATAAAATCTTTCAACAGATGGATCTCCGGCGAGAGCTGGGTAAAATGTTTCAACGGATGGATCTTCGGCGAGAGCTGGATAAAATCTTTCAACAGATGGGTCTCCGGCGAGAGCTGGATAAAATCTTTCAACAGATGGATCTCCGGCGAGAGCTGGGTAAAATCTTTCAGCGGATGGATCTTCGGCGAGAGCTGGATAAAATCTTTCAACAGATGGGTCTCCGGCGAGAGCTGGATAAAATCTTTCAACAGAAGGATCTCCGGCGAGAGCTGGGTAAAATCTTTCAACAGATGGGTCTCCGGCGAGAGCTGGATAAAATCTTTCAACAGATGGATCTCCGGCGAGAGCTGGGTAAAATCTTTCAGCGGATGGATCTGCGGCGAGAGCTGGATAAAATCTTTCAACAGATGGGTCTCCGGCGAGAGCTGGGTAAAATCTCAAACTTCAGAGGGGTCTTCGGCGAGAGCTGGATGGAATCTACTCAACTTCAGAGGGATCTTCGGCGAGAGCTGGATGGAATCTACTCAATTTCAGAGGGATCTTCGGCGAGAGCTGGATGGAATCTACTCAATTTCAGAGGGATCTTCGGCGAGAGCCGGATGGAATCTACTCAACTCCAGAGGGATCTTCAGTGAGAACTGGATAAAAACCTCAACTTCAGAGAAATTTTCAACGAGAGTTGGGTAAAGTCTACACAGATGGATCGTCAACGAGAGTTGGGTAAAGTCTACACAGATGGATCGTCAACGAGAGTTGGGTAAAGTCTACACAGATGGATCGTCAACGAGAGTTGGGTAAAGTCTACATAGATGGATCGTCAACGAGAGTTGGGTAAAGTCTACACAGATGGATCGTCAACGAGAGTTGGTTAAAGTCTACACAGATAGATCGTCAACGAGAGTTGGGTAAAGTCTACACAGATGGATCGTCAACGAGAGTTGGGTAAAGTCTACATAGATGGATTGTCAACGAGAGTTGGGTAAAGTCTACACAAATGGATCGTCAACGAGAGTTGGATAAAGTCCACACAGATGAATCTTCAGCGAGAGCGAGGAAAATCTACACAGAGGAATTTTCAGCGAGAGTTGGTTAAAACCTCTACAATCACAGATCGACCTTCAGTGAGAGCGGCTGGATAAAATCTCTTCAAACTTCACCAAGTTTTTCAGCATAGATGGTTGGTTAAGGTTGGTGTCATTCATCTTACTTTGGGGTTTGCCCGATTCCACAAAAGGAATAACAACAGGTATACTCGATCCACTTATCTCATCAACATTCACTTCCTGGCAAAATTAGGGCATTCTGTATTTAATTATCTTCCACCAAAAGAATACGAATATCAGGGCTATTCGCATTCTTATGGTTTAAGCTAATTAAATAGGGGCAGCTGTCATACCCTAATTTTGTCCCATACATTTTTTATTACCCTTTTGCCCCCCATATTTTTTTGTTTATTCCAATTTTACCCCCCATGGCATTTTGCATTTTTAAATAAGTCAACAAAACCTCTTTTTCAATTTGAAAATCAAATGTTGACACAAAACACATGGAACTTTTTTTTCTCTTGCATAAGAGACAAAATTTTACCATTTTGCCCTTACATTTTCCTTTTTTCTTATTTATTATTTATTTTTAATTAGTTACTTGCATTTCAAGAAACCTTTTAAAAATCAATTTTCAATTCCTTTTTCTTCCATTCTTGATCCATAAATATTTCACATAATTATAAATTCACCATGCATATTTTATTTTTGGCATATTTATTTTATTTTTATTTATTTTATATATTATTTTTATTTGTTATTTATTCAAAAAATCAAATCAAGAGAGGTACCAAAAATTCCAAGCATTAACACATCATCATAAGCCTAGAACATTCCATTCTTACTACACCTCATCATGCCAAAAAGGAGCCCATGTGCCAACAAAAATCTCACAAAATATCATAAATATCTTTCTCAATTTTACCCTTTTCTTGGCCAACAATTTCAATCCATTCTTAACCTAATTTCTCACTATAAATAACACTCTCAAGTGAGGAGAGAGAGGGGGACGAAATTCACCAAAAACTCAGACCAAATTCATCCACAATTCTCTCATTTTTAACCCTTTTCTCAAAAATCCAAAATCCATCAAAAACACCTTCAATCTTCATTTTCTTCATCAAATAAGTTTCCAAACACTTCCAGTAGACTATACCAATGCCAAATCGCAATCAAAACCGTTCAAAAATACTATAACCGAACCTCAAAAAAGCTTGAAACCAAAGTTATTGGATAGAGAGATTCAGAGCACCATTTGACATGATTCCAGCTCCCTCGTGTTCGAAAAGGACCTAAGAAGCTTAATCCATGGCTAATTTGATTTAATTTGGGCTGTATCACGTTTTGCCATTTTTGGTGTTCGTTTGGTTTTTGCTTCGTTTTCGTTTTTTCAGGCATAATATTAAGAAACTAAGCACAGATTCATAATCTACGTAAAATTCCGAGCAAAACCATGTACTCACTTGCCATTTTTGGTGGAGTTTTGAAACTCCGGTGAAGGTTACCGTCGCCGGCGCCGTCGTGTTCACCGGAGAAGACGAAGACCACGGTGGGCTCTGTTTCAGGTAAGTTTAAATCCTGGCCGTCCGATCTCCTTGTTTTATTCTGTTCGTTGATCTGTGTTTTAAAACGGAATCGTCAGATCTCATTTAAATGAGATCTGACGGTGATGAAGCTGGATGGCGTACGTGCACCTTATTTCTCGGCCGTACTGGATTATTTTTGTTTTGACTCTCCGTTTTTTTGTTTGACTGGGCTCTGGGTCACAGAATTGATATTCGCACCCCCATGTTTTTGCTATGTCCGAATAATTTGCACCCCCCTCTGAACTTAATTTTAATTGATTTTCAGCTTATTTCCAAAAGCACTTAAGTGACTAATAGCTTATTTAAGCTATTTTAGTCACTTTGCTATGCTTAAATTTTGCTCTTCATCTTTGAGTTTTCATTTTAGCTTTTTAGCTTATTAATTAGCTTTTTAGCTTATTTAATCACTTTTTAGCTTATTTTCATAAGCACTTATTTGGTGCTTAAGCTTTTTAGCTTACTGGACCATTTTTTTATGCTTAGATCATGTTTGACCTCTGTTTGTCTCATTTGAGCTTTTATTTTTGCTTTTTTGCTTATTCTTTAGCTTTTTAGCTTAATTAATCACTTTTTAGCTTATTTTCATAAGCACTTATTTGGTGCTTGAGCTTTTTAGCTTACGGGACCATTTTGCTTTGCTTAAATCATGTTTGATTTCAGATTATGTTCATGCTTCCTTAGCTTGTTATTTAATCACTTTTTTAGCTTTTTAGCTTATTTACTTAAGTTCTTAAGTATGATTAATTGCTTATTTTTATTTCTTATGCTTGTCTTCAGCTCTTTAGCTTTACTTCAATTCATTCTAACTCATCTCATTTACTTTGATTTAATTTAGCATGTTTATGTTATTTAATTCATTGTACGCTACTTTAGCTTATGCATTTCTATTTAATTATGCATCAACTCTCATTCATTCTTGATTCATGCATACTTATCCATTCCCATTTATGTTCATGCATATTTGTTTATATCATGTTGATTCGTGCATCCTCATTTGAATACTTGCATTCATTCACATTTAATTGTCACATTGTTATTATATCGATTGTCATCGTTATTTAATTTTGCACACTATTTTACATCCTTGAACTTGACTTTTAATTTCTTTTCTTAAACAAAACTAAAAAAGATTTTTGCAATAAATAAAGATTGAAAAAGGGGGAATATGTCATTTGATTCTTTTCCCCGGGTTAGCTTGGTCGCTAGACATTTGACTAGTGCTCGTGAGCTGCTCTCAATCTAAACCAACATTAAAATTAACCAACACTCGTCTTTTTCTTTTGAACATCTTTTTCCTTAATCAAATTAATAAAGATTTTCACAATAAAAGGATGAAAAAGGGGGAATTTGTCATTTGATTCTTTCCCCCCGGGTTGACTTGGTCGCTAGACATTTGACTAGTGCTCGTGAGTTAGCTCTCATTCTAAAACCAAAACAAGCGTTAAAACTTAACCCAACACACTCAAACTTTCTTTTCAGAAAACATGGATATACGCTTTATCCATTCCTCTGACACATACACAGCTTAAGCCTCTAAGTAGAGCATGCAAGCGTCGTTGTGTCAGCGGAATACGAAATAAACGTTATCCACTAAAATCAACCAACCACACAAACATTTTTTTATCAGAACTACGTGAGTTTTGAGTTTCCCATTGCACCGGGGAATACGTAGGAGCGGGCTCCTACAACCGTCAAACTCAACTAATAAAAACCTTTTTTTAATTTATTTGGAAACGAAGTAGAGATTAGCCAAGTGATAGAGTAATGTAATTCAAACCTGCGCAGACAAACCCTAAACCACCTAAATGGTTCCCATCGAGTACGATGGATGCGAGGGGTGCTACCACCTTCCTCTCGCATAACCAACTCCCGAACCCGCCACGGTTCTTCAACCGTGTTTTCCAAGGTTTTCGTGATATTTTCCTTTCCCCTTCCGGGATAAATAAACGTCAATGGCGACTTCATTGTATAAAAAATGGAAGTGATTTTCCAGCCCGCTACAGTGAGTTTTTCATTTTTCACATTTTATCATTCCTAATTTTTTAATAGATCTTGATTTTTGTTGTTGTTTTAAACACGGGTCTTGTTGAAATGTTGGGGTTAGGTTATGTTTGATTTAAATTTTCGATTTTAAAATTTATAAAGTAATGGGTTTTATTGGCGAGGTGTAGGTTTTGGAGGATTAATTTGATAACCCCATGTTCGTGTCATTCTCTCTATTTTTTTTTTTTTTGCTTTAGGATTACATAATCTATTTTCTCCCTGTCTCTATATTGTAGATTAAATAAAATTTGAAGATCTTTGTAGAAAACTTCCTTAATTTGATTGCAACGATGAATCAATGTTAGGAAATTTGCAGATCTGCTCTTTTTAGATTCAACGAAGCCAACAACAAACTCATAATACATATAGGATTGGGAATAAAAATTGGCAAATCAACACACTAAAGCGTAAGAGATCATAGATATGATCTACAAATAAAAGAAGAAGATAAAATATCACCTTTTTTTAATTTTATATATTGTTTGCGAATCAACAAAGAAATATAAAAGCATAAGAGAATAAGATAAAACGTGACCTTTTACTTTAATTTTTTTATGCAAATCAACAAAGGAAAAAGGAATATAAAAGCATGACTTATAAGGTGACCTCTGTATATGTGTGTGTGTGTGTGTGTGTGTGTGTGTGTGTGTGTGTCAGAGATAGAGAGAGAGAGAGAGAGAGAGAGAGAGAGTTAATTTCTTTACTTATGCATTTTTGTGTATGTTATTTTTCCTACGATACTTCTGTTGTCGTTGTTGATCATTCTGGATATGTGATCTCTGCTACTAAGCTACTTAAGGGGATCATACATTGATTTCTAGTGATAATTTTATCAAATTGAGGCAATTGCATTTTTAATTTGCTAGTTTTTGAAAGAATTGTTGATTTATTCGTTAACTGCTATATGCTCAATAAATAGCCATGGTATTTACATAATAAATAAAAAAATAAGTTTTGGAAAACTAAGCTTCTTCAAACCAAACTCAAAGAACTGCCTATTTCCTCACTCCTCCTTCCATTAAAGACACTCATCTTCTTCCACCCCATTTCACCATTTCCTCTGAAACCACTACAAATTTACCATTAGAAGTAAGGTACAATGAATTGAGAAATCCACATGAAGAATGGAGAAAATGGGTCAAAAAATTACAACCAAAGTTTGAATCTTTATGGTTAAAACAGGAATATACCATGCAATCAAAGCTTTAGAATATGAAATCAATAGGGATGATGATTTGATTCTTGAACTTGCAAATAGATGGTGTTCAAATACCAACACATTTGTTTTCCCATGGGGTGAAACAACATTAACATTGGAAGACACAAATGTTTGTTTTGGTTTTTCTGTTTTAGGTTGTTTTGTTTCTACTACCTCTATTATGAACAGTGATCAAAGAAGCTGAAGAAGAGTTATTTGAAGCTAGAAGAATTTTTAACAGTTCTAGAGCTAAAAAAGTGAATCAAAGTGCATGGATGAAGCATTTTATGAACGATGAAAGCAAAGTGGAACATGAAGCTTTTTTGGTTTATTGGTAGTCAAGGTTTATGTTTCCTGCTGATTCTTATGATACTATTTTGAAAAGTGTTTTTCGTACTGCAATACATTTAGCTTATGAAACTAGAATAACTCTTGCACCTACTGTTTTAGCTAGTGTTTATAGAGATTTAAGTTTGCTTACTAGCTAGAATAACTATGAAGAGTTTTAGAGTAACTATTTGAGCACCTTTCAATTGGTTCAAATTTTGACTTTAGAGAGGTTTCTAGCATTGAAGTTACACCCTTGTGAAATAAGACATGGTTTACCAAATTTGGCAAGATGAGTTGAGGAAAAAATGATGAAAAATAAAAACATGAAAAAGGACTTGGATTGTGCAGGTTTTAGAGAAGGGTTTTTGTGGAAACCTTATGAGAATTTTCACCATGTATTGAGGTCTATAATGAAAAGGATATGTGGAAATGTGATAATCCTTGTTTAGACGAAGAATTATCTTTGTTTTCTCGGTGTTTGATGGTTTGTATAACGCCCCAACTAAAATATCTAGAATATTTAGTCAAGACATACATAATATGGATCTGAGTACAATTAGAATTTACTAAATAAATTAGCAAGATACAAATTGCTTAAAATACACAAGGGATAACAAATAAAATACAGCGATAAATGCTAGTATTCTGAGTAAACAAGATAATAAACTAAAAGCAAAACGAAGAAAATAAAATCTTCAAGGCGGACAATCCAAGCTCAGCTCCAACTGTCAGCCTCCTACGTGGACCTTGCTCCGAATATCCTGTTTACCTAAAAAAAATTGTTTGGAGTGGGGTGAGACTACTAAGCCTCAGTGAGTCCTACTACCCTCTTAGAGGTGACTACACCGGGGGATCCTAAAATCAGTCGTAACATACTAACATAACACAATAGCATAATATAAAGGTGTATCACAGATTAATAAACTCTTATTCGTTTTAAACACAAGGACACTCTGAGGTGAGCATGTCTCAGAGGCCTGCCATATCCGTCAACCGATTCGGTTACGGCATGCAGCTCACAATAACTTATCCTAATGGATTATCCCATTGGGAGTCCATAACGCGACATCACAGATCGCTCCTGATTGACTGGTACTAATTTAGTTATCACTACCATAAATTCCCAAAACCCGGGGAGCATACAAACCTAATGATAGTCTAAGTTATGCCCTAACAATTATCTGTGATTAACATTCTGTTCGACATTATATTAATTATATTACTGCAAACTATCTGGCTCTGATGGGGATATAAAACGAGTGTGTGGAGTTTCATTAAAAAAAATAGAAAATGTAAGCAGGTTCTGTACAAGCTCGCTGTGGCGAGTCATCAGCTCGCCATGGCGAGATTATAGGTCCTGACCTAAATCAACTCGCTGTGGCGAGCAGAAGCTCGCTACGGCGAGTATCATCAGCCCAAAACCCAGCTCGCTATGAATTCTCGCTGACTACTCGCTACGGCGAGTTCATGCAGAAATTACCCTGTTTTGTCAGAAATCATAGTTTTCAAAGAAACACCTACAATCCTCATTTAACCAGTGCAGCAACATAATTTACATAATATAAAACATAATGGAGGTGAATTGGGGTTTAATTCTCCTCACACAACAATTCCCTAAATTCCTAAGTTAACATGCAAGTTTATGATTTTGGGGAAAACTATCTACACTATCCTAAAGAACCCACCTGAGTGAGATTAACTCAGCAGCTTGATCAAAGGCATAAAGCTCTGCTACTGTCCAGGATTGACGTCAAAGTCTTGTTGTATCCAAATCCAATATTGCCTTCCAAGTCTTAAACTTCAACAACATAAGTACACGAAAGGAATTAAAATCAATTTATACCTAACTACTACAAGATAGAGTGATGAGAGACACAAAACAGAAGATTTAAGGCTCCTTACCAAGGCTGGGAAAAACAGAACAGAGATGGAACAACACGAGCAGTAGCAACAACCTGCTAAACTCGCCATGGCGAGTAGCTGCTCGCCAGGCGAGCTGACTCAGAAATTGAACGTAGCTCTGTTTCTTCTGATTACCACCCAGAGACATAACTCCAATCGATTTCCAGAAGCACAATTAACACACACACAAACACTAATTAGTAGTGGTTGACAGAAAATTAAACCAAGAGGGTGAGAGGGAGCAGTACGGGAGAGAAAGAGCAAGAGAGAGAGAGGATTGAGCTTAAAAACCTTTACCTTGATTCCCAACACTCTAAAACTCCAAATTGTGAAGTTAATTTGTACATGCAACCAGAAATTGAAGGTATTGAAATTTGGGATTTTCCTTTGAAGCTGATTTTTGCGTGACAGAGGGAATGAAATGGATGAATCGGTTTCCTTGTTGTTTTCCTTCACTCATGGGTTGCTACAAGGCTTGGATTATTTCATGGATTTATCATGAGTAAATCAAGTTGTGGTTGAAGAGAAAGAGTGAACACGAGAGCGGGAGAGAAGGTGAGGAAGGAAGGTGCTTGTTTCCTGATTTTCTTTATCAGGAACGAAAAAGAATGAATGAATGAATTGCTTCACCAAGTGGTCATGTGCTTCTTATAACACATGTGGGTTCCACTTGCCAAATTAAATTACTCTAATATTTTATCTTGACAAACTTAACACAATTAATCCCAAATACAATCCAAATTATTATTTCTCCTAATAATTAAAGTGGGATGTTATAATCTACCCCCCTTAGAAAAATTTCGTCCTCGAAATTTAGAATTCTTTCCTTCCACTTCAGAGTAGATCGTTACTATCCGTACTCAACATCCAAACTTCTCCTATTCTCCGGTCAAACGTATTCAATCCCTTGGAATAAAACTTTCCTCTCTTAGGGGTTACTAGCTGGAGGCTATTCCCACGTCCTCAACGGTTCCAGTGCTGCGCACTCTGATTCGAATACTTACTGTCACCTTCTGGCAGTGTCGTCTTTGCGTTAGTCTAAAATGTTCTGAATGCCTCGGTTACGATCAGCTTCCTTCCATTACCACCGGTATACAACTCCAACTTCAACGGACTTGAATGTCGGTATTTGGCCTGGTTGGGTACAACTAGAATCTATGGTATAAGCTTGAGTGTTATTACGGGAAAATTCCCAAATCTTCCTCCTCATGGTAGTTCTCCTTTCCGAACACTATTATGCATGACGTGTCATTTGTACAACTGCACTACATGTGCCGTCTAAATACTCCAGAATCGATTTAAATATTAAACGAGTGGAAAATTGTCTAAATACTACTGATTCTTCTGCCAACGAGTTAAACTCGCCCGCAGATGAACCCATAGTTATCCGATAAAATCCCACCTAAAATCTTTATCCACCCTGGCATGACACGATGATCGAGCCGTACATTCAACACGTGGATGCATTTAGGTTCAGATTAATCGTTGGGTTAAAGGTCAATCTTGTCTGAAGTCCTTCACTGGTAATTAATGCATGGAGCTTGGTTAACACAGTCGAGTTCTAAACTTGGCTAGTTGAACACTCAGGGTTGAGATTGTGTTGCTGAGGCTGAACTGAACTGTTTGACTTAAGATCATTTACTGAACTAACCAACGGATCACTAAGGTTAAGGGATGGTTCCCAGTGGGAATGAAGCATTACATAACTCTTTCACTTAGATGGTCTGGTTAAAGATAACTAAACTTGGGGTTAGAATATTTTGCTCACGATACTCAGGCTTACCACTTGGTCCCCAGAGATTACAGAAAGTGAATTCGGAAGATGGAAATGTTCGATGGAGATACTCCAGATTAACACACTGATATCACAAGATTTAGAACACGGGGCTAGAAGGTTTGGATGCTCTATACTGATTTCACTTGTAGAGCTTAAGTCCACTGGTTTGGATAAGATTCAAACTAAATACTGAATTCGGCTGACGCTGGTACGAAGAAATAGGTAACTAGTTACAATAAAAAAACAGACTGACGGATTCGAGTACACAAATTTTAACTGATTGGTTGGCCCAGAGTTAAATCGTCTGTATCAGAACATCTAAAATGTTGATTAGCAGATCAACCAGCAACGAAAGATTTAATTTGAAATTATCTGTGGGTTCTCAAGAGTGACTGGCTTCCACAAATATGATGGGGTTACTAACGACAAGGCTGAAAGACTGAAGGCGTTGAACGGGGTTACTTTAGGAGCAACGTTTATACACAATCTGTGTGACTGACAGACATCGATGAGTTTGGAAGGTTGCATCTTAATTGAATTTGTGCTTAGCACCTGACGGACAAGTATTTAAAATACGGAAAAGATTTTCTCATCTGAGGCCCACTCAGACAAGTTAGAGAGTACACACGTTCATGGTGGTCCAAGACTTGTGATTATTGAATTGAACATTGTTCGGCTCATCAAATTGGCTGAAAGAGGATTTCTATGAATGGAATGAAATTGAAGATTGGTCTCCTCTTGGTTCAGACTGATGCTCCATAATTCTATTTCTTCTGTCAGAACCCTCAGGGTGGGACAACTAGGTTTTTCACTCATGCTTCTTGTTGACAACGTTCTCATAAGAGGATTCAACAGATTCCAGAAGTCGCTTGGCTAACAGGTCTGAACATGTGATAGTGTTGGCGGTTGGCATGGAACTAAGGTTAAACTCATTTACTTGTTCCTGGTCAACTAAAATATTCCTAAAAGATTAGTCCAGGAGATTGGTGTTACTAATTGTATCTCTTATTGGTTAATCCTCTCGGGTCAGGTCTTCTATTCCCTGTTACTAAAGCAGTGATAAAATGTGACTGGTTAGGTCTAATCCTTGAACTAGGTAACTAGTTGGTCTATAATGCTGATTTACTAATCTAAGGATAATTGATGGACAACTCTCAAATGTATGGTCAACAGATCCTACTAACTTCTTAGCTAAGTGGTTCATATGTATGATTTTCGTTTGGTTAAAGTCCAACTGATTTTGATCTAAACTATCGGTCTCTAAACTATCTAATAGTAGGTTCGACGAATCGATCTCAGCGACTGGTTGTGTCATAGGTAATTCTTAGTTGTCATTCTAATCAAAACTTAATCTATGATGGTTCGGTGCAATTACCTGTATCAAGTGGTAGGCTGATCCTATTTAATTGGCACCTACAGGTTTCATCACAAGTGTTAACCTACTAGTTTTGGGGTATGAGAATGTTAAGGTATGAGCGCTAGGATTCCTCTATTCTCATTGAGGCAATTAATTGGTCTAAAGTGCTGAGTTACTAGTTTGGGGGTGCTTAATTTAACGGCCTGTAATAAACCTATTCAAATGCGGTATTGCTGAGGGAGAGTTTAGTTTTAATGTGAGGCAAGGTTAAATTTACGTGGCATGGCACTACTGTTGGCTCCTAACCTATACGTTGGTAATGAAGAATTCAGTTTTTGGCACGAGGTAAGGTTATACCTATATGACAAGGTTCTATTATTGGCATCTAACAGTGACGTCCTAAATGTTAACTTATTAGGTCTGGTTACTAAACTATCCTATGATAGTGTCCCTATGGGTTCTCAAGGTACTAAACAGGACTCTTAATTGTAAACTAGTCTCTACAGTTTGTTTAACACTAATGTCTTGCAGGAATATTAGGAAGTGCTGGTGTCCTAATTGGGTTTCTCTATTCTAGGTAGTTTGTTTTGAGTTTCTATAACTAAGGTACTCGTCTGGTTCACCATTCTGGGTTGCTAATCTAGGAACATAAAGTGGCTTGATCTGAATTTCTATTACGGAGATACCTATTGGCCCACTATACTGGGTCTCTAATTAGGGAACATAAGAGTAGTGGTACTGCTAGAAGAAAATTCTAATCGCTATACTAGTGAAAGCCAAGTCTCTAGTCGTTCGGAATAATTACATGTTACTAATTGAGAGAGTGTACTCATTCCATTGAGAACACTTAAGGCTTAATAATCTTGGGGTAATCTTAACTGGTTGTTATCAGAGATTAATGTTGCCTGTCTGAGGTATTACTAAGTTGTCTCCTAACAGGGTGAACTTCTCGGCGTCACAAAATTTAATGGAATACATGTGAGGCTTATCTAAGTCTTCCTAATATAGGGGAGTTCTTCGTTTGCACTGGACAACTAAGCGTCCGGAAATAAATTTGGCTTACTCCTATTACTGGGTGTTATATGGTCAATAAACTTGACTGATTTTAGGCTCTCGGTGGGAAAAGGTTACTTATAGGTTTAGGAAGTTTGCCTGACACACGGTGTCAGTTGAATACCGTTATGTACTTCACATTTCAGTATAAGGGTCCACTCATTCCCTTTCAACTACAACTCTACTCCTGATCTGTTACTTCACAAGATTATTAGTTCCATCAGACTGCGCTTACTCCGGTGGCACCATTTGCCATTGTTCCAAAATTCACTTATACGAGTCTTCTTCGACGACTGCTCATCGATTGTAGTTTAACTACGGATTTAACGCTGGAATATCAGAGTTCACTTTAGTCCTAAACTATAATACACTGCCTACCATGCACAATACTGAGTTGATCAGGCTCAGCACGCGATGGTTTCAGCGTAAACAGTTCAGATCCAAAGGGCCTGTATTAATATAAAGGATTGGAATGACTCATGGCAAGGTCCGATACTGGATCGACCTGCTCTGATACCAATTATAACGCCCCAACTAAAATATCTAGAATATTTAGTCAAGACATACATAATATGGATCTGAGTACAATTAGAATTTACTAAATAAATTAGCAAGATACAAATTGCTTAAAATACACAAGGGATAACAAATAAAATACAGCGATAAATGCTAGTATTCTGAGTAAACAAGATAATAAACTAAAAGCAAAACGAAGAAAATAAAATCTTCAAGGCGGACAATCCAAGCTCAGCTCCAACTGTCAGCCTCCTACGTGGACCTTGCTCCGAATATCCTGTTTACCTAAAAAAAATTGTTTGGAGTGGGGTGAGACTACTAAGCCTCAGTGAGTCCTACTACCCTCTTAGAGGTGACTACACCGGGGGATCCTAAAATCAGTCGTAACATACTAACATAACACAATAGCATAATATAAAGGTGTATCACAGATTAATAAACTCTTATTCATTTTAAACACAAGGACACTCTGAGGTGAGCATGTCTCAGAGGCCTGCCATATCCGTCAACCGATTCGGTTACGGCATGCAGCTCACAATAACTTATCCTAATGGATTATCCCATTGGGAGTCCATAACGCGACATCACAGATCGCTCCTGATTGACTGGTACTAATTTAGTTATCACTACCATAAATTCCCAAAACCCGGGGAGCATACAAGCCTAATGATAGTCTAAGTTATGCCCTAACAATTATCTGTGATTAACATTCTGTTCGACATTATATTAATTATATTACTGCAAACTATCTGGCTCTGATGGGGATATAAAACGAGTGTGTGGAGTTTCATTAAAAAAAATAGAAAATGTAAGCAGGTTCTGTACAAGCTCGCTGTGGCGAGTCATCAGCTCTCCATGGCGAGATTATAGGTCCTGACCTAAATCAACTCGCTGTGGCGAGCAGAAGCTCGCTACGGCGAGTATCATCAGCCCAAAACCCAGCTCGCTATGAATTCTCGCTGACTACTCGCTACGGCGAGTTCATGCAGAAATTACCCTGTTTTGTCAGAAATCATAGTTTTCAAAGAAACACCTACAATCCTCATTTAACCAGTGCAGCAACATAATTTACATAATATAAAACATAATGGAGGTGAATTGGGGTTTAATTCTCCTCACACAACAATTCCCTAAATTCCTAAGTTAACATGCAAGTTTATGATTTTGGGGAAAACTATCTACACTATCCTAAAGAACCCACCTGAGTGAGATTAACTCAGCAGCTTGATCAAAGGCATAAAGCTCTGCTACTGTCCAGGATTGACGTCAAAGTCTTGTTGTATCCAAATCCAATATTGCCTTCCAAGTCTTAAACTTCAACAACATAAGTACACGAAAGGAATTAAAATCAATTTATACCTAACTACTACAAGATAGAGTGATGAGAGACACAAAACAGAAGATTTAAGGCTCCTTACCAAGGCTGGGAAAAACAGAACAGAGATGGAACAACACGAGCAGTAGCAACAACCTGCTAAACTCGCCATGGCGAGTAGCTGCTCGCCAGGCGAGCTGACTCAGAAATTGAACGTAGCTCTGTTTCTTCTGATTACCACCCAGAGACATAACTCCAATCGATTTCCAGAAGCACAATTAACACACACACAAACACTAATTAGTAGTGGTTGACAAAAAATTAAACCAAGAGGGTGAGAGGGTTAAAAACCTTTACCTTGATTCCCAACACTCTAAAACTCCAAATTGTGAAGTTAATTTGTACATGCAACCAGAAATTGAAGGTATTGAAATTTGGGATTTTCCTTTGAAGCTGATTTTTGCGTGACAGAGGGAGTGAAATGGATGAATCGGTTTCCTTGTTGTTTTCCTTCACTCATGGGTTGCTACAAGGCTTGGATTATTTCATGGATTTATCATGAGTAAAGCAAGTTGTGGTTGAAGAGAAAGAGTGAACACGAGAGCGGGAGAGAAGGTGAGGAAGGAAGGTGCTTGTTTCCTGATTTTCTTTATCAGGAACGAAAAAGAATGAATGAATGAATGAATTGCTTCACCAAGTGGTCATGTGCTTCTTATAACACATGTGGGTTCCACTTGCCTTTGGGTTTCTTCTCTTAATTGGCCAAATTAAATTACTCTAATATTTTATCTTGACAAACTTAACACAATCAATCCCAAATACAATCCAAATTATTATTTCTCCTAATAATTAAAGTGGGATGTTACAGTTTGTGAGATGGTTGGTATTGGATGTAAAGAGAAGTACTTTTCGCATTGTGTTGCTATGCAATTTGGTATGGATCAAGACATTCCTGGTGAGGTTGATCTTTGAAACAATGATCCTTGGATGAGTGATAGCAAGCCGGTGGCGTTAGTAGATATAGATTTGTGCATTCAATTGTGCTTTAGACAATCAGATGGTACTTCTAGATACTATGAATGGTGGAAGCAATCAAAATCAAGTCCGGGTGGAGATAATAATACAATAAAGGTTAAACAATCTTAAGACCTACCACCACCCTGACTTTCCCCAGACTTGATTTTGATTGCTTCCACCAATCATAGTATCTTGAAGTAACATATGGTTGTTTGAAGCACAATTGAATGTACAAATCTATAACTACTAACGCCACCTACTCACTATCACTCATGCAAGGATCATTGTTATAAACATCAACCTCATCAGGAATGTCTTGATCCATACCAAATTGCATAGCAACACGATGCGAAAAGTACTTCTCTTTACATGTGATACCAACCAACTCACAAACCATCAAACACCGAGAAAACAATGATAATTCTTCATCTAAACAAGGATTATCACATTTCCACATATCCTATTCATTATAGACCTCAATACATGGTGAATTCTCATAAGGTTTCCACAAAAATCCTTCTCTAAAGCCTGCACAATCCAAGTTCTTTTTCAAGTTTTTATTTTTCATCATTTTTTCTTCCCCCGTCTAGCCATATTTGGTAAACCATGTCTTATTTTACAAGGGTGTATCTTCAATGCTAGAAACCTCCCTAAAGCCCAAATTTGAACCAATAGAAAAGGTGCCCAAATAGTTACTCTTAAACTCTTCATAGTTATTGTAGCATTATTTTTAATAATGCTATTAAGCAAACTTAAATTTCTATAAACACTAGCTAAAACAACAGGTGCAAGAGCTATTCTAGTTCCATAAGCTAAATATATTGCAATAGGAAAAACACTTTTCAAAATAGTATCATAAGAATCTGCATGAGACACAAACCTTGACAACTAATAAACCAAAAAAGCTTCATGTTCCACTTTGCTTTCATTGTTCATAAAATGCTTCATCCATGCACTTTGATTCACTTTTATAGCTCTAGAACTGTTAAACATTCTTCTAACTTCAAATAACTCTTCTTCTGCTTCTTCTTGATCAGTGTTCATAATACGGGTAGTAGAAACAAAACAACCTAAAACAGAAAAACCAAAACAAACATTTGTGTCTTCCAATGTTAATGTTGTTTCACCCCGTGGGAAAACAAATGTGTTGGTCGTTGAACACCATCTATTAGCAAGTTCAGGAATCAAATCATCATCCCGTTTGATTTCATATTCTAAGTTTTGGTTGCATGGTATATTCCTATTTTGAACCATAAAGATTCAAACTTTGCTTGTAATTATTTTGACCCATTTTCCCTATTGTTCATGTGGATTCCATCCATTGTACCTTACTTCTAATGGTAAATTTGTAGTGGTTTCGGAGGAAATGGTGAAATGGGGTGGAAGAAAATGAGAGTCTTTAATGGAAGGAGGATTGAGGAAATTGGCAGTTCTTTGAGTTTGAATATATAATTACATAGTTCTTTTCTTTTCTAGTAAGCTGTACTTAGTTGGCAGTTTCTTTCATATAAAAAATAAATGTGCAGGATTTTATGGTTTTCATATTTAAATTAGATTATTTGAGTGGTTCACTTTGTGTTCATATTATTATTCAACTGTTTATTACTCTATAATCTTCTTAATGATAATGTGTATAGAAGGCAATGACATATCTCAACTATTGTGACATATGTATTACTGCCATTATCTTAGTTCCAATATCAATTATTAGATGTTAAATATTTTATTTATCATGTCACATATGATAGGTATTTCCTGTGGCTCGAAAGGAATTGGTGGATTCAATCTTTTTTCAAGTTTGAACTTTCTCCCTTCTTTGGTCTTTAACTTGTTTAAGCAAGCTTGAATACTCAATTTTCCCTTTATTGCTGATATCTTTCCTTTGTTTTCGGTGGAAGAATATGCTAACTGATATGTTCATGTTGTGCAACTTTTGTGTGTTATAGAACTATTTAAAAGCTATTAGGTTCTGCACAAACTTATAAGCTATAAGTGTTGGAACAAGGTTGGTTCAACAACTATTAACCTCAGGAGTTTTTGATGATAACAAAATTGTAATAGAGAACAATTTTATGCACTAACAGTTTGTTAAGTGTGCAGAAAATAATTAACAGTTTGTTACGTGTCTGAGCTTAGAAATCACTTTGTGTAATCAGCTTACAAGAATCATCGTCTCACACAAAGATTGTAATCAACAGTTGTTGAAGAATCCTTGAGAGAGTAAGGTTAGTCAGCTGTCTTAAGAAGTCATTGGCAGGTAGCCTTTGAAGGTTGTAATAATCTGTCTATATTATTGGATTAAGTCCTTGAGGTGCAAGGCAAACTCACTCAGGTGGAGTGGACTGGAGTAACCTCGTTAATGGTGAACCAGTATAAAAATTAACGTGTCATCTCTATTCTCTTATTTTTTTGTTGATTATCGTGTTGCTCTCATTTCATTGATTATGATTATTATCATTCTTCAAACTTGTTAATAAGCAACATTCTGTAAAAAAGTATTTGAAGTTGGGAAAAAGAAAAAAAATTTAAACATATAGAAAAACATGACTTTGCTATTTAATGCAGTGCTCTATTTGATTCAAGGATTGTGGACTCTCATATATGTATTACTATGGAATTCATGTAATTGTGCATTACCACTCTATCTACTTAGTTTAAAGGTATTGATTCTCTGTTTGATTTTTATCGGAATTCGCTCACTTGCTACTATTTCCAAACTTCATAGTTAAGTTGTTTAAAATTAAAATTGGACCAAGAGGTACTGAGAAATAAGGATTTTGAAGGGTATACACTTTAGTAAGGATTTGACTATTAATTAGTTACTACAACATAACATTGGAGGCATTTGAAGGGTATTCACTTAAGTTGTGACTAATTCACTACTATTTTTCCTCCATTGCAGACATTGGTCAAACATAAGCATTTGAAGGGCACCACATTGGTCAACATTGGAGGCATTTGAAGGGTATATACTCAAGTTGTATTTTGTTTTTAAGACTTAGAATAATTCATTATTTTGTTGGTTCTGTGTGTGTGTTAGAATTGTAATTTGTTAGTAATTAGTTTATAGTTAGTTGCTAACTTATTCTTCATATGAGTGATTGTTAGCCCATATTTTTACTAAGTCAAAATATGTTCTAAATGCATGATTAAAATAATAAATGTAATTCATTTAATTATTTTGTTGCTTCAAAAGTCATTAAAGATGTTTGGTTTTCAGAGCCAATAAATTTAATGAGAAACCATGCATGAACATGTCATAAATGTTCTATCTTGAGCATTATTCTTTATGTTGTTTCTTCAAGATCACTTCGATTTGGTCGAAGCATCAGTGAGGTCGAAGCGTTCGCTGTGCAGGAGAAAAATTATGTACTTAGCAAATATTCAAGAAAGCATTGTTATTTCGACTTCGATGGACACAACGGCTAATTCAAAGGATAAGAAAGAATTCATATTTAAAATATGTGGCAAGACACGCGTTCTCTCTTCAGTTAGTTAGACGTTACTAGCAGTTAGGATTTAGTGTCTATAAATAGAATAGTTCTGTGATCAAGCAAAGGGTCACAATCATTATACAAAATCCACAGAAAACTCAAAGTACCCATGTCAACGAGCGAAACGAGTGATCGAAGGAAAATGTATGCAATGTGTACCATTACTTTTCTGTAAACTTTTATATTTGAATGCAATTTACATTTTTTTCATTTCAATTCAATTGCCTTTTTAATTTCGACTCATCTTTTCCCTCTGTTTATTCATTCGAATAAACATTCTTTCTTGCAATTCAAGTTACATAAAAAACATAAAACAACATTTAAAGCATAAGAACAATAATGAACACTAATTATCTTGAAAATATAAACAAAAGCACTATGTCCCGAGATTTACTAGTTGATCTCTCTTGTAATAACTCAAACTAGCGTTGTTTACCAAATTTCATAGTAAACAAATTGGCACGCCCAGTGGGACCGTGTGCTTTACGTTTAAATTTTTTCTTCAAATTTAGTGTATTTTTAATTGTTCTGTAATTAAGTTTGTTTCCAAAATCTTGTGTATAGTGTATGCTTTTAAGAAACGGGAAATCACTCCCTGAAATGGTTAGACCACCACCCAGAAACACAAGACCAAACATGGAAAGTTCAAATGGAAACAATAATAATAGCGGTTCGAATCCATCAACCGCTTCGAGCACTTCAGAGGCTATAATCTTTCCTGTGATCAGTTAGATTGTGCCCAATGTGACTGGGGCATCCGTTTCTGCCCCAACATCTTCGATAGTAACTGCGACAATGGCACCCTCGACCACTACAGAACCTATCTTGACTTTGGTTCATAACATGGAGAATAATTTTTCTCCAAATAGATCAAATGTCAATGGGGGTGGCGCGGGTTCGTCTGCATTTCAATTGCCTATTGCTCAATATATGATTCAAGGCACTAGTAGGAATTATCCCTATGGTATGCCTACCACGATGATGCAGGGCCTACAAACGGGTTCTTCATTATTTTCAGAGACAGCGCCAGACGTCTTTATCCCTAATAACCCAGGGATATATGGTTCTGCTACTCGAAATAATATGCATACATTAACTAATACTGCCTTGATGGCTATGAGGCAACAAATGGATGATAGTAACCATGATATGGTTAATATGTTAACACAACAAATTGGTACTGTGTTTAATCCTCTAATTCAAAACACTAACCAAAGTTACCAATTATTTGCCAATCAAATGTGGAGAATTGCTGATTTCTTGGGGGCACCCCAAGTCCTTAATCAACAAGTTCCCCAAATCCAAATTGTAGTGCCTTTGCAAATTGCACAAGCACCAAATAATGCCATTGTACATGCACAGAATAATGTGGCAAATCCTGTAAACCAAGCCCAACAACCTTTACCAGTGGTCGAACCACAAGTGCAGCCACAGGCGTTGCCACAGGTTGAACAAAATCCTGGGATTGTCTTAGTGAACAGAAACCAAAATGCTGCTGATGTTGTTAGAAATGTCCAAAATAATAACTTTGCTGGACAAAACAACATAGCAAATTTGGTCGAAACGATTTTGGCACAAAATGGTTTAAATATAGGCATGCATAGGCCTCATTTTGTGTCTGCCTTATCAGAATATGTGCTTCAAACAGAGTTACCAAGGGGTTGGAAAATCCCAAAGTTCACCAAATTTGCTGGTGATACTAGTGAATCCACTGTTGAACACATAGAAAGATATTTAACTGAGGGAGTAGATTTAGCAAATAATGAGAATTTGATAATGAAGTATGTCATACCCCATTTTTTGAACAATTTATTTGTATTTTTAAACCAAATTTTTCGTTATTTCTGACGAAATTCCAGCAGGAAGGTATTTTAAAATACCTCATTTATGTTCATTTTTTGGTCCATTTTATTTTATTTTATTCTTATTTTTTATTATTTTATTCATCTCTTCTATTACTATTTATTTTATTTTTTATTTTAATTAAAGGGGGCGCTTGCCCTCCCACTCATCAATTCTCTTTTAATTATTATTTTTATTATTATTATTATTATTATTATTATTATTATTTCTTTCACTTTTTTTTTTGTTTTTTTTTTGTTTTTACTGTCAATTAAAAATAGAAAAATAGGATAGGTCATTCCAAAGGCCTTGTCTACAGTGAGCAACTTGAATAGGTCATGTACGGTACACGACTTGGTTTTTTAATTTTTTATTTTTGCAAGTTGTTTTTAGGCCTTAGATTAAAAAGTGGTATATGATATTATGATGCACTATCAGTATTGTATTATTTTTCATTTCTTTCATTTTTCTGCATCAATTTTTTATTTTATTTATACTGTTATTATATTTTTTATCCCTATAAAATTGAGATCTTTTAAGTTTAGTCTTTACTTAATTTTAATAGTATTTTTAGTGCTACAAAATTTTTCTGAATACATTGTTTAAATATCGGTATTAAATATAAGTTATAAACGTTTATGAAATTCTTATACAACTCGATCACTTTTATCCCACTTAAATATCAATTATAAACGTTTATGAGATTCTTAGACGACTGAATAATTATACTCGAACTTACATATCTCGCACATTAATATCTCCCACATTGATATCTCTTACTTAAATATCAGTTATAAACGTCTATGAGATACTTATACGACTCGATCACTCTTATCCCACTTAAATATCAATTATAAATGTCTATGAGATTCTTAGACGACTGAATCACTATTCTCAAACTTACATATCTTGCATATTAGTATCTCCCACATTAAAATCTCTCACTTAAATATCGGTTATAAACGTCTACGATATTCTTATATACGACTCAATCACTTTTATCACACTTAAATATCAATTATAAACGTCTATGAGATTCTTAGACGACTGAATCACTATTCTCAAACTTACATATCTTGAACATTAATATCTTCCACTTAAATATCAGTTATAAACATTTATGTGATTCTTATACGACTCGATCACTCGTATTCCACTTAAATATCAATTATAAACGTCTATGAGATTCTTAGACGACTGAATCAATATATTTATTTATTTTAATTATATAATATATATTTAAATCAATTTTAAAAAATACAATATTATTATACTATTACACATTTAATGAAATGTTTATTTATATCATGATAATATATATTATATCATCTTAATATAATTAAAAAAATTCAAACATTTTAATGTCGACTTATGAAATTTATTCACAAAACTATTAGTAATATCATGATAAAGTTTACTTATCTGTTAACATATTTGCATTATGTTATAAAAAAGCTTTTACTAAAAAAGTGTAATGGTATAATAATATTGTATTTTTTAAAAATTGATTTAAATATATATTATATAATTAAAATAAAGAAATATATACTATGTAGGTATGGGGCGGGGTCGGTACTAAGGAACCCGTACTAACACTCATATCCGCTCAATTTTGCGTGTAATTACTCATGCTCATGTTCGTACCCAAAATGCGGGTTTTAACCATATCTGTTGTGGGTATTTTTTGCGGGTACCCACTGAATATGGATCAAATTGTCATCCCAATTATTAATGTGCGAGATATTTAAGTGCGAAAATAGTGATTCAGTCGTCTACGAATCTCATAGACGTTTATAATGGATATTTAAGTGGGAGATATATAATAATGTTGGAGATATTTAAGTTCAAGAATATTTATTGAATCGTCTAAGAATCTCATAGATGTTTATAATTGATATTTAAGTGGAATAAGAGTGATTGAGTCGTATATGAATCTCATAGATGTTTATAACTGATATTTAAGTGAGAGATATTAATATGCGAGATATTTAAGTGCGAAAACAGCAATTCAGTCGTCTAAGAATCTCATAGACGTTTATAATCGATATTTAAGTGGAAGATATTAATGTGCGAGATATGTAAGTTTGAGAATAGTGATTCAATCGTTTAAGAATCTCATAGACGTTTATAATTGATATTTAAGTGGAATAAGAGTGATCGAGTCGTATAAGAATCTTATAGACATTTATAACCGATATGGGTAAAACTTGCAAATTGGGTACGGACATGAGTATGAGTAATTACCTGCAAAATTTAGTGGGTATGAGTGCCAGTACGGGTACCTTAGTACTCACCCCACCCTATACCCACATAGTATATGTTTATTTATTTTAATTATATAATATTTATTTAAATCAAATGATAATAGTTATTTACCCCCTTAAGACAATAAAAAAAAAATTATTTACCTCCTGTAAAATAGACAAATTTTGATTTACCTCTTGTTTAATTTTTTTTTTCAAAACAAACCTTGCAATATAAAGATATTTTCATTTACCCCGTAGTTGGACAATTGTGCATCTGACCGTACAATATTGATGACGTGGCACAAACATGTGTAAATAATTTAATTAATATTTTTTTTAATTTCCACATCACTTAATAACATTAGTAATAATAATTTTTAATTAAAAAATCTGGAAAAAAAATATGGTAGAGAGGTGAATTGCAGAGAGTAGAATTGCAGAAAACAAAATCAAAGCCAACCAAAATCATCATCAACAACAGTTCTCTTCATCAACAAAAACATCATCAACACCACAAAAATCAACAACAACAACAACAACAACAACTCATAAAATCAAAGCCAAACAAAATCTAAAAGCCTCTTCGAATCTCAAAATCCCAAATTGGTTAACCCTAGATCCCAAACAACTCATCAGAGTGAGGTTTGGGCTTCTTTTTTAGGGAACGAACTTGGTGAGCTTTGAATTGGAAGAAGATTCTGAGTGTTTGAATTGTGGATTGAACTTATTGTTATAGTTTTGAATTTTAGGTTTGGGAAGAATTGAAATGTGGTTAAATATTGAAGCTTTGTTCTTGATTTTATTGAGGATGAAGAACAAAAAAATGGCGTTTGCAGAAATTGAAGATTGAAGATGAATATGAATAGAATGAAAATTATCGATCCAAAATGAATTTTATGGTGTTGGAGAAACTGGATTCTGGTGCTAGAAAGAATTTCACCATTTTAGGTTTAAATTTGTGTTGTTTGATTTAGATCAAAATAATTTTTGGGTTTGTTTGAAGAAGATCTTTCTTGATGATGATGTTCACGATGATGATGGTGTTGTTGTTCTTCATGTTCTTGAAAATTAAATTTTTTTCTTTTTTTTTTTATAAAACTAATGTTTAAGTGATGTGGCATTTAAAAATAAATATAAAATAAAATAAATTCCATGTGTACATGCCCGTCACTAAAATAGTAAAATGGCACGTCTAAGAAACATTAGCATGATATTACTAATAGTTTTGTATATAAATTTCAAGAGTTGACATTAAGAATCTCATAGACGTTTATAATTGATATTTAAGTGGGATAAGAGTGATCGAGTCGTATAAGAATCTCATAGACGTTTATAACCGATATTTAAATGGAAGATATTAATATGTGAGATTTTTAAGTGCGAAAATAGTGATTTAGTCGTCTAAGAATCTCATAGACGTTTATAATCGATATTTAAGTGCGATAAAAAACTTATGGACAAAAATGAAAGAAATGAAAAATAATACAATGCTGATAGTACATCATAATATCATGTACCACTTTTTAATCTAAGGTCCAAAAGCAACTTGAAAAAAAAAGAAAAAAGAAGTTGGTCTCTCACGGTGAGAGACCTATTAACGTCTCTCACCCTTGAGAGGGCTCATTCCAAATAGCTGTACACGCACAATACAGTGTTTCCAGCAAGAAATACAGTCAGCCAAAGATTAGAAGGAGACCAAAAGGGAAGGTTCATTACTGACAATAATTTTCTTTTCCTAAATTGAAACCTGCAAGGAAGAATAAAGCCAGAAGGGATTGAATCAGAAAGGCAGGGTAACAAACAAAAAACCATTAGCAAAAGAAAAACTCAGAGTCAAATTTTTTCATCAAAACCGTATCACAACCTTTTCTGTCAGTAACCACCAATCATCGAACCAAACAAAATTGTTCCAAAACAATCAAAACCAAGAACCGTTCAATCACAACCAACATCATCATCAACGACCAACAAACATCACATAAGCCACCATCAACATTCAGAACCGTTTTTTTTCCACAACCGAAACGAACAAATCGAAACAAAAAGCAAGAAGAAAGAAACAGAGTGAGGTGAGATCGAGAGGAGAAAGAAAGAAACCGAAACAAAAATCACATCACCGCTGTGAGCCTCGATCCGGCCGTTTGGTAAATCTTTTGGATTTTTTGAGTTTGAATTCGGGTTTAGGAGAAGAAATAATATGGGGTTAGTGTTGTTTTTTTTGTGATTTGGGTTATTTTCCGACGAAGGTCGCTGGAGAAGATGATGGCGCATACGCCGGCCACCGTCTCCTGCAACCGTCTTCGGCAACCAAGCCCTAGCAGTGAGAAGAGAGAAGATTGGTTTCAGAGAAAAATGAAAACTGTTTGGAAAAATAAACATATACTCCCTCCGGCCAAAAATATAAGCAAAAGTATACTTTTTAGATTCATTTAATAATAGATGTATCTGGTCTTTATTATAGTCTAGATACATCAATTATTCAATGAATCTAAAAAGTACAATTTTGATTATAATTGTGGCCGGAGGGAGTATACTCTATTTCTCCGTGCGCCCCCCATGTTTCTCCGCGCACCCCCATGTTACTCCACGCGCCCCCAATGTTACTCCGCGCGCCCCACTTCGAGTTTTTTTTTGGTTGAAAGCTGTTTTTGGCCGGATTGGGCCTAGGGCTTAGGCCCTACGAATTGCTTCCTGCACCCCCCAGGTGCTATGCGCGCCCCTGTCTATTTTTTTTGTGAGGACTAATTTTGTTTGCAGGTTTGGGCTTGGACTTGGACCCTTGAGTTTTGCTAATGCACCCCATATGTTGCTTTATTGTTTATTAGGACTTTGTTTGTTTTTATTGCATTTCTTTTTTATTTTCGTATCATTATTTATTTCATTTTGTTTTATCAAGAATTAGAATGTATTTAGGAACATTGTAAATATATAAATGAGAAAACTGCATCGCATTCATATTTATTTATCGCTTTACGTCAAAAAAACAAAAACACAAAAATAGTAGCGTCAATTCCAAGGAAAAGAGGATTTTCACTTTGATCCAACGTCATCGTGAAAATTCCTCGCATTTACTTTCGATTATTTAATCGCACATAGTTTTCTTTTTTAAAAAAAAAAAGCAAAAACATTCAAAAAATTCAAAAAAAAAACATTTTCAAAAAAAGTAACTCTTTCAGAAAAAACCTCGACTTCCGTCGAGAGACTTTTTTCAAAACTTTTTTTCATAATAAATATTTTTAATTCATGTAAATATATTTAAACACTTTTTCTCAAAAATTAAAAAATACAAAAACAAATTCAAAACCATTTTTGCCACTTGACTTTTATTTAAAATATTTTCATAAAAAGCTAAAAAACATCAACAAAGCACTTTCACTCTTTTTACCCCGAACTACGAGGTTTTGATCCCTCACGGGTACGTAGTGCAAAAGACTTCGCATTTTCCCAAATCAACAAAATAACAAAAATATTTTTTCCCTTTTTCAATCATTACTTTAACTTTTACATTTTTTAAAGCTTTTATTTACAAGTAAATAAGTAATTTAGCACAAAGATAAATAAAAACAAGAGGTTCCTATAGAGTATATAGACGTTTAGGGTGCTAATATCTTCCCTTAACGTAACCAACCCCCGATCCTTTAAATCTCTCAAAAATAGGGTTATTACGAACTTTTCCCCTTTTCCTTGGAAAAATAAAAGCTCGGTGGTGAATCATTAATTTGTGAGTCAAACTAATCAATAGTTTTGATATCCAAAAATCAACGCGACAAAGTATTTTCCAAATTCTCTAACAAAAAATGCCTTTACATGGTCTACTTGGGATTTTTGTTTCCAAATTCTCTAACAAAAAATGCCTTTACATGGTCTACTACTCTCCCTCCGAATTCAAGTATTTTTTTCTTGAAAATACGAGATATATGCTTATACTATGATTGTATTATGATCCTATGGTTATGTAATGACATATGTAATTGTTGTATGAGCTCTTAAATGATCAATTGAGTTATGATATCATACATGTTGGTTAAATGATGATTATTATGAGATTGTATGATGATTAAGTATGTTAGTTATGAGATTGTATATGTTGGTTAATTGAGGCTTAAATAATGAATTAAGTCATGTGATGAATTAAGTGGTGTATGTTGATTCATGATATCATATATGTGGATGAATTATGATGATGATAATCTTATATATGTGTGATAACTGGAGAAGATTAATTAATGTGATAGATTAATTAATGTGCTTTAATTAATGGAGAGATGTACTTGTAAAAGGTGATTGAAGTACATAGATGTAATTAACGGAGAAGATGTACTTGTAAAAGGTGATTGAAGTACATCGATTGTGATATCCTTTATAGGATGAGATGATTAAACCATATGTTTGGTAATTTGACATTCATGCATCCATATATGTATGATGACCAGATACTTTGGTAAAAGGTGACTAAATTATGGTAATATTTTAACAAGGTGGTTAAAATATAATTGGAATAAGTTTTCCAATGAATCGATAAGGTACCTCATGCATTAGTAAATGCTAGGGAGCATTTCATGAATATTTGGCATTAGATTGCATTAGGAGATGAAAGTGTAATCATTATGTGAATTACTTGGTAATTGATACTATTGTTTTGCATTAATTGCTATTTGTATATCAATTGTAAGTAACTTGATTTTAATGATACGTGATTGCTATTTGCATGTCAATTGTGAGTAACTTGATGATACGTGGATTATATGATTTACTTGATACTTGATTCATCTATACTAATATATAAAGGGGATACAAATTTTTGGGATGACTTTTTTATTATTCCAATTTTACCCTTAAAAAATAACTTCCACATAAAAATAGATTTTCAGTTTTTTTTAGTAAATAATTTTTTTTTTCTTAATAACTAAGCACAACTTCCACATAAAAGTAGGTTTTCAGTTTTTTTATAGTAAAAAAAAAAAAAATTCTTCTTAATAACTAACCACAAAAAAAAAGAGGTTACGTAGTTATCAATTAACAAATTCCAGTAAAAAAGGAGATTAAGTATTTATTTATATTTGCACAATACAGAATATCGATCAAACACGAAAAAAAAAAGAATATCGATTACACAAACGGGCACGTTGGCGGCTAGTGAATTATAAATGTATCTTAATTGTATAACCTTGCATCTTTATGGTGCGAATGTTAGTAGAATTTATTATGTTGTTATCAAGTGTAAAGTATTCGTTATACTTACATTTATTTTGGGATTCCTTACTAACTTTCTGTGTTGTGTACATGCTGGACCTTTGGGGGTCCAGGTTCTCAGATTATGATTATGGTCAAGCTGTCGGTAATGCTCCGCTCTGATTAGGACACGGGAAAGGAGTTTACCTTTTATGTATAAGAGTCCTTTAGTTCTTGTCTTATTTTATGTAAAGATGTATCATTATATAATTTTTAATTTTGCATAAATGTTATCTTACTAATTAGGTTATTAGTAGTGTTTTGAAATAAATGTGATACTCGAACCATTGTTTTTATAATTCAAACTTTATTTTCCGTTGTGCATTTTGAAAAAGATTTTATAAAGTTGAAATAGTTAATTATTGGGTTTGGGTGTTACAAATGACATATTTTGTCAACTTTTGGTTTATTAAACTTTATGTTAAAAATATTTAAGTTTGCATTATGTTTCGAAAATTAAGCTTATTGAAATCGATAAAATTGTTGACGACAACAAAAAAGTCCAAAGGACTGGCCGGGTTGCAGGATTTTGTGTTAGGCTCTCCTGTCACAGAGGTGTCCGCTACTTAAGTAACTGAACACCCTTACCAAATCGTCTGTTACTTAAGTGACGGAGTGTTGGCGTAGGGTGTTCCGTTACCTAAGCAACGAAAACCTTTTTGACAGGAGCCTCAAACACATTGAATAACCAATACAATTTTGTTCAAACTTATTTTTTAAAAATTTCTTGAAACATCAAACAAAATAATTACATAAATTTAAATATTACATCCAAAATCTCAAGAGCTAATTAAATAAATTAAATGGCTAACAACTGCAACATTTGATAAAGACACTTAACACCAATTTCTGCATCAGATTCAGTTATGATGATAGAGAGCCTGTTATCGACTGCCCAAGCAAGGCACCGACGCAGTCCTAAACATTCATCCATAAGAGGGGAAACAAATATTCTTCTGATGTTGTTGTTGCAAATTACACCACCAGCCGCGTTCCGAACAACGAATCCCCATCCAGTGCTACCATCATGAAAACATCTGGTATCAACATTAATTTTAATAAAATTACGATTGTGGGGGACCAAGTTTCTGATTTCTGGGGCTTTAGCAAAGCTCTTTTCGGAGGGTTGACTCTAATAAAATCCTTAACAAAGATAGAGGCACACATTCGTACACTAATGGGTCAAAATTCACATTGTTGAAAACTTTTTGATTTCTACTCTTCCACACCATCCACAGAGTAATAATTCACACCTCTAGGTCGGTTTATTTTTTAAGTCTATTCATGTATGACTACGGTCTGGCAAGTGATCCAGTCTATCGTCGAGTAATAATGCACAATCTAGGTGTCTAGAATGAGTTCGTACCCGCAGGGACTGATGACTTCACGTCATTGCGATGTTTCGCACCATATTCCAAGGCATTTTAGGTAGCTTTATAACGTTTTCCGCAATGAAATAAAGAGAAAATAACATCGTTACAAGTTGGCTTGAAGCACAAGAAAAAGAAGAAAAATCAGCACAATTTGCATAATGACATATGTTCGGTATTTTAACCATATCTGGAGTTCCGTAACTCGGAATGATGCGGGACTTGCGGAAAATGAAAGCTAAGATCAAGAGCTACAACTTTCATGAAGAGCAGAATTGTGTAACACCCCGTATTCCCAACAATGTAAATCATACTTATAAATCAGAGTATTTCAACGTATACGGTAACGGAATGCTACACTTCGTAAAATACTTAAGTAATAGAGTAAAATTTTCTATTAATAAATCAAACATCAACTAATAACATTTTTAATAATCTCGCAGCGGAAATAGTATTCATAAATCTTTTCAACAAATATATATGGCTCTAAGGCCTCAACGTGTTCAACATTAATACAAAAATCCAACTAAATTGTTTCAACATGAAATCTCAATGAAAAATACGTAACAAGGACAATCCAACAATAAAACCTGCCCCGTTACGTATCAGAGCATCCTAAGACAATGAGGGAGTCGACTCACAACTCCAGCTAGTCCTGAATATCTGCACTTGCCCACGAGGCGGCAATTCCAACAGAAGGGGTGAGATACATATACAATAATAATAAGGATATAATTCATCAACATAGATTTAATAACTTAAAACATCATAAACGTCAACTTATTATTTCATCATTTAACTACACAACTTTTCAATGCATCTCATTAATTCTATCACAACTCGACAACACGACAACGCTTCGACGACTTAGATAACATGACTACAACTTAAACAACTTAAACGACTTGACTATGCAGCATGCATGTGGTACCAATCAGCGTAGGCTCATAGGGCATTAAGCCCCCAACAAATTTGAGCGTAGGCTCACAGGGCATTAAGCCCCAAACGGGTTTGAGCATTAGCTCCTAGGGCATCAAGCCCCCATCATTTTTGAGCGTAGGCTCACAGGGCATCAAGCCCCCAACTTTAATGCATATGTGGACTCTGTAAAATGCCACGACAACCAGCAACTTAATCAAATTAGACAACTTCTTACAACTCATATGACGTTGACACGATGACAAGGACTCTACTTCACAACATCTTAATTCGTCATACAACTTCATAAATTCATATAAAATTATTCACAAGGATTTTTTGCATCAAACCAAAGCCATTAGAAAGCTAACATCTTTATCTACAACTTTTGTGTTTACACCTAAGACTAATTCTGTATCGATCAATACCTGTTTTTATTTCAAATTCGGGTACAGAAGCTAAAGTTCCACTGTGACCTACGTGTAGTAATTTGACGATAACTTAAGTTACAAAAATAATTTTGAAGTCAAACCAAAGCCATTAGAAAGCTAACATCTTTATCTACAAGTTTCGTGTCTACACCTAAGACCAATTCTGTACCGATCAATACCAGTTTTTGAAGGTGGAAAAACACAAGAAGGGGGGGTTGAATTGTGTTTTGAAAATAAAAACTTTTTCTTAACTTAAAACTATTTTGCAGCGGATAAAATACAAATAAATAAAGAATCAGAAGGAAAGAAAGAAAGACACAAAATTTATACTGGTTCCTCTCACAAATTGAGAGTACGTCCAGTCCCCTTGCACTTCCAAGGGCTTTTCACTATAATCTCACAAGATTACAAGATGCTCAAGCACACTAGCAAGAGACTTCTCAAATGCTCAAGTTACAACCAACACGAGACTTCTCAAACAAACTTAAGAATAAGAATGAATGTTAATGGACACTTGATATATGACTAGGGTTTGGCAAGTGCACCAGTCTGTCGTCGAGTAATAATTCACACTCTAGTGTATAGAATGAGTTCGTATCTACAGGGATCCTGCCGAAGCTTCACTAGCGTTATTTAAGTTTGTGATAGTTTGCATTCGCTTTGGGTTTTGAAAAAGGTTTTTATAAAATAAGCGTAATGCTTGACAGAAATATAAAAGCAGAATGTATAAATATAATAGATTCAAGAAATATAGAGGCTAGGTGTGGTGGTTGGACTCCCTCCCTTCTACATATTTGGCATGACCGGTATATAACATAGTTATTTAGATTATGTTCGGCGGTGAATTATCCTTGTTGTAGTAATACCTTACTATTACACTATGTCTCTTAAAGTTTTCCTACATTAACAACTAAGGTACCTACGAGAGCCTAACCTCGATGTGTCACATACCCTAATTACTAAGTGAGTTGTTTATAAACATGCATTATAACCTTCACCAATTAACCTCTAGGTCCTAGTATCGAGCTGTTCATCTTCTAAGTGCTCAGATCACACCTAGTGCATGATTCCTCCTCTAACCGCTCAGCTCTCGACTAGTTCAGGATGTTACCGTCTTTATACACCTAGCATTATTTACTACGAGTTCCGAACCACACCAAGTCAAAACCTGATATCAATTCTATGGGCGCTCCCGCTTATCAGGCCAGATTACGAGAATACATTATTAAAGTGCACGAAAGTAAATAACAAACATAATACTTTAAATATCATTTATTATAACTTAGACTCAATCATAGACTCTAAATATTCATTGGGGAGTTCATCTTCTCCACCATAACCTAAGGCATAAATAATAAAGACTACATATTTAAATTACAATAAAGAAATTATAACCTAAATACAAAAGCCTGAAGAAATCATACCTTGCTGAGTTAGTTTTCCCGTAAGGGGAGAAAACTATGCCCAATAGAGCTCCTCTGAACCTCTCCTTATAGTAGAGAGTGTTCTACTATTTCTGAATGAATAAAAAAAGGAAAGGGAGGCTCTATTTATAGTTTTCGTAATGGGCCTCAGCAAGGCATCGCAGCACGATAAGGCCATCGTACTGCAATGTGAAGATTCAGTTCAATTTTATAACCGATCCTGTGCACTTCATCAGCTTGGGCACCAAGTTACTCCATCGTACTGCGATGGAAGATTTTGTGTAGATTTATTTCTTCTGATTTCTTGGCGAGCAAGCAGCTGCCATCGTGGCACGATGGCACACATCGTGCTGCGATGGAATGCTGTATTTCTTCACTTTTTGGGTTTTTTCTTGTCTTTTTGCATATTGGACTCTTATTGATGCTTTTTCTTGCTTTTGTTGGTTTTCCTTTGTATTTGGGCCTGTCTTTGGCATTTTACTACTAATAATAATACTAAAAATACCGTAGAAATTCCTGTCATCAATATACTATCAGAGGTGTTTACAAAATATAACACAGATTGCTTAAGACTATGAATGACAAATAGAAACTTTGTTGTCAGAGCTTTTCAGAGTCTTAGAGCGTAGTAATAGAACAGTAGTCATTTCTTCCATTTGAGTCTTCTATTTATACTTGAATGGAATGGGAATGACTGTTGCAGAGAGATAAGGTGCCAGCTGGAATTTGACCGTACAAGATGATAGCTGTGTATTGCCTTCTATAGAAAGAAATCCAATTCCACTACCTTGCAATTTGAAATATCACTCAACCATTTTGAGTAATAATAGTACGATTGTACAATCCTCAAGTATACTCAACTTATGGATAAGGTTAATGTTGTACCAACGAATATTCTTTCCTGTGGATATGACAAAGTCCTTAAGTAGATTGTTCTTCAATCATTGATTCTGATTCTGTCAGTTCTTGAGTGACGCAAATTCCTTTTGCTTCAGACTCTGGCGTTGTAGCTTCTTAAGGTCTTCAGCTTCTGAAACTTTTCAGAGTCTAGCTTTTAGTCCTCAGAGCCACTAACTTCAGAACTTGAATTTTAAGCTTCTGATTATAAGCGATAAGCTTTCAGAGCTTCTTAGCTTGGCTTCTCTGCTTTTATTCATAGCGCTTCTGAATGAATTTTAACTTATAATTTTGCACACTAGAATAATCATTAGTAATACCAATTGTAATTTTAATACTTTGTTATCATCAAAACCAATTAAAATATTAGAGATTTATGTCAGACCCACTTTGTTCCAACAGTTTTTATTTCAAATTCGGGTACAGAAGCTAAAGTTTCATTAAAATTCATTGTTCATCATAATTTAACCACTTTTTAATAAAAACCCTTTTTCATATAATCTCCTTAGACTCTCTTAGTTTTTAGAAATCAAACACCCAATATCACTAATCATCTAACAACAGTTATTCTAACATGATTCAGGGGTTTCTATTTCATTATTAATCAAATTCATAGTTAACCTAGTTTTCCCAATTTTCACCAATTCTCATGCTAAATCAGTTTTCAGAACTACATGCTTAGAATTAAAGTATAAATTCCCACCCTTACCTTAGGTTTGATGAACGAATAATCCTACAGCTGCTCTTGATTCTCCAAGCCTCTTCTCTCTTGGTGCCTCTCCCTTTTCTCCAAAACCCTTCTTTTCTCTATTTTACGTGAAAGTGTTTTATTTTCTCTGACTTCTATTTCTTAACCTCCCACTTCCTTATTTAATTTCAATTAATTCCACTTAATACTATTATTTCCATCTAACTCCAATTTCAACCTCTTAACTCTACTTATTCCTTTTACTACTCATCTCCTTACAATTAATTAAAATAAAGCCATCCAAATAAAAATACATCACATAAATATAATAAATCAAATAAATAGACTCTATATTTAATAAAATAAATAAAAGCAACTAGGGCGTTACAAATTGCATATTCCCTGCCATTTGCGCCCAGGCGCGGGCGCGTAACCTAGTTCCATTAGGAATACAGATAATTTGACGGCGAGAAAAATACTTTTCAGAGGCGATTCCATAAGTGCTCAAACAAGGTTTCAAGTGTGGAAACACCTTCCAATCTTATTTGTAATGAATTCTATTACTCTATTTGATGTTATTTATTTAATTATGAGTAGCTAAACTTCTTTGATTGGATCCTGTGGGGATTCTAATTGTTATTATTCTTGAACCATGTGGTCTCATATGACATGTTAATGAATTACGAAGTTAGTTTCAGTTAATTATCCCCTGTTCTTAATGTTTTACATAAATTGATCACTTGTGTCATGATTCGAATTATTTGTTATGAGAATAGGAATAAATCATCGATCTATGGATAGTTATTCAATTAACCGTTGTTTAAGAGATTTCGAATTGTTAATTGAGAATTCTATGGTTAAAGTGTCAAAACCTCAATTGATTATGAATAACCTAAGAGATTAGAGAGTTATGATCAAGGGAGAGGATTAGGTACCAAGAGATTGGGCATAGTTACTTTTTTTAATCGAATCGTGAAACTAAATTTGTAAACCTTGTTAACATGCATGAACTACCAAGATAATAATTAGATGAACCGAAAGGATCCAATCGCCTTCTTTTATTGAGTTAAATCCTATTTTCTTGCCGTTATTCTTCAAAAACCTAATTCTGCAAAACCTCCCTTTTATTTATGCAAATTAAATTACGTATGATTTCAACAAATACTTTCATTTGATTCGGAACAATCCTTGCGGATACGATAATTTTTATACTTACTTTGATACTTCATCAGGGACCATGCCAAGTGCTACTAGTTTGCATTCTCTTTGGTTTTTGAAAAGGTTTTGTTTGAAAAGTGCGAATGATTAATGCAGAAATTAAAGATAGTTGATTTAGAAAGATGAGGCTAGACTAGGTAGATCGAATCCATCCCTTACTCCTGCTTGGATAATTGGCGTATAATATAACTATTTAGACTATTGTTCGGCGGATTAATTTTATCTTTTGTGGTAATATATATTTATATTACCCTAATACATTATAAGTTACAATGGAACATATTAACTAGTGCACCCACAAGGGGCCTAATCCTATGTTGGCACATGTCCTAGTTAAGAGATCGGGCTAACATACATGCAGTCACTATCGTTCAGTTAATCCTATTAAGCCATTAACCTAGAATGTCCGAGTTACCGATCAGTGGCTAAAAGTCGGAATTACGTCGTTAAAACATAAATATATAGAAAACATAGTCGTGAATAGTAAAATATTATAAACTTATCTACCAATTTTATGTTCCAGAAGCATTCATTAGGGGAGTTCATCTTCTCCAGCTAAGCCTAAAAGTACCTAGCTACTAATCTGCATAATTAAACTACAAGAATTAAATTACACATACCAATGGCGTAGATGTCTTGCTGAGGAAGTTACATTTCCCGTTAAAGGTGGAAAGTTCTTCCCGTTGAGAGCTCCGCTGCCTCCTTGCTCCTCCTTTTTGAACACTTAATAGTATTCTAAGTTGCTGAATTTCTAAATGAATAATTGTGAAGGAGGATAGCTCTATTTATAGTTTTTGTAATGAGCTTTGTGTCCCATCGTGGCCACGATGGAATGGATTTGCTTCAGTTTTACACAAATTTGCTCACGTTTCCATGGGCGCTGAGTATTCCCATCGTGGCATGATGGGAGTCATCGTGGCCCCGATGGAGACGCAATGTGTATCCTTTTTTTGCTCTTTTTCTGGCATTTTCGTGTATTATTGTCTTCTTTTGCAAGTAGCTTCATTTCTTCAGGCTTTTGCTCTTTAAAGTCCTAAACTAATGCTAATTTAAATACTAAAAACACTACATAAATTTTTGTCATCACTGTACTACCAGACCTCAGAGTTTTTATTAATTAATATTTCTTGAGTCAGGTCCTTGACTAACCGACCTAAGCGATTTTCTGAATAAAAAATAAACAAAATATGACCATAAATTATAATTTGCTTTTTATCCCTTAAAACCCTTTCTCTATCTTTATAAAAAAAAACTTTCTCTATCGGAAACCCTTTCCTCCGCCGCCAGCCTCCCACTCGCTTCTTCTTCCCAATTTGCCTCTGAAGAAACCCAAACAAAATCACGTCTTCTCTCTCTCGATCCTCGGAACCGCAGCTTCCCTCTCGTCATCTCAGCTTCACATCCAGAATTAAATCGCATCTTTGCTGTCAAATCTTCACACTCTCTTCTTCAAATCTCTTCAATCTCGTTGTTTTGATCTCGATTTCAAGCTCGTTGATTACCCCAAAATTGCGCTCAACAGATATGGACAATATCTTTATGATGCATTAGATTTGTTTTCCCCAACAATTGAGCGTGAGTTTTTCATTTTTCACATTTTATCATTCCTAATTTTTTAATAGATCTTGATTTTTGTTGTTGTTTTAAACACGGGTCTTGTTGAAATGTTGGGGTTAGGTTATGTTTGATTTAAATTTTCGATTTTAAAATTTATAAAGTAATGGGTTTTATTGGCGAGGTGTAGGTTTTGGAGGATTAATTTGATAACCCCATGTTCGTGTCATTCTCTCTATTTTTTTTTTTTTTTGCTTTAGGATTACATAATCTATTTTCTCCCTGTCTCTATATTGTAGATTAAATAAAATTTGAAGATCTTTGTAGAAAACTTCCTTAATTTGATTGCAACGATGAATCAATGTTAGGAAATTTGCAGATCTGCTCTTTTTAGATTCAACGAAGCCAACAACAAACTCATAATACATATAGGATTGGGAATAAAAATTGGCAAATCAACACACTAAAGCGTAAGAGATCATAGATATGATCTACAAATAAAAGAAGAAGATAAAATATGACCTTTTTTTAATTTTATATATTGTTTGCGAATCAACAAAGAAATATAAAAGCATAAGAGAATAAGATAAAACGTGACCTTTTACTTTAATTTTTTTATGCAAATCAACAAAGGAAAAAGGAATATAAAAGCATGACTTAAAAGGTGACCTCTGTATATGTGTGTGTGTGTGTGTGTGTGTGTGTGTGTGTCAGAGATAGAGAGAGAGAGAGAGTTAATTTCTTTACTTATGCATTTTTGTGTATGTTATTTTTCCTACGATACTTCTGTTGTCGTTGTTGATCATTCTGGATATGTGATCTCTGCTACTAAGCTACTTAAGGGGATCAAACATTGATTTCTAGTGATAATTTTATCAAATTGAGGCAATTGCATTTTTAATTTGCTAGTTTTTGAAAGAATTGTTGATTTATTCGTTAACTGCTATATGCTCAATAAATAGCCATGGTATTTACATAATAAATAAAAAAATAAGTTTTGGAAAACTAAGCTTCTTCAAACCAAACTCAAAGAACTGCCTATTTCCTCACTCCTCCTTCCATTAAAGACACTCATCTTCTTCCACCCCATTTCCCCATTTCCTCTGAAACCACTACAAATTTACCATTAGAAGTAAGGTACAATGAATTGAGAAATCCACATGAAGAATGGAGAAAATGGGTCAAAAAATTACAACCAAAGTTTGAATCTTTATGGTTAAAACAGGAATATACCATGCAATCAAAGCTTTAGAATATGAAATCAATAGGGATGATGATTTGATTCTTGAACTTGCAAATAGATGGTGTTCAAATACCAACACATTTGTTTTCCCATGGGGTGAAACAACATTAACATTGGAAGACACAAATGTTTGTTTTGGTTTTTCTGTTTTAGGTTGTTTTGTTTCTACTACCTCTATTATGAACAGTGATCAAAGAAGCTGAAGAAGAGTTATTTGAAGCTAGAAGAATTTTTAACAGTTCTAGAGCTAAAAAAGTGAATCAAAGTGCATGGATGAAGCATTTTATGAACGATGAAAGCAAAGTGGAACATGAAGCTTTTTTGGTTTATTGGTAGTCAAGGTTTATGTTTCCTGCTGATTCTTATGATACTATTTTGAAAAGTGTTTTTCGTACTGCAATACATTTAGCTTATGAAACTAGAATAACTCTTGCACCTACTGTTTTAGCTAGTGTTTATAGAGATTTAAGTTTGCTTACTAGCTAGAATAACTATGAAGAGTTTTAGAGTAACTATTTGAGCACCTTTCAATTGGTTCAAATTTTGACTTTAGAGAGGTTTCTAGCATTGAAGTTACACCCTTGTGAAATAAGACATGGTTTACCAAATTTGGCAAGATGAGTTGAGGAAAAAATGATGAAAAATAAAAACATGAAAAAGGACTTGGATTGTGCAGGTTTTAGAGAAGGGTTTTTGTGGAAACCTTATGAGAATTTTCACCATGTATTGAGGTCTATAATGAAAAGGATATGTGGAAATGTGATAATCCTTGTTTAGACGAAGAATTATCTTTGTTTTCTCGGTGTTTGATGGTTTGTGAGATGGTTGGTATTGGATGTAAAGAGAAGTACTTTTCGCATTGTGTTGCTATGCAATTTGGTATGGATCAAGACATTCCTGGTGAGGTTGATCTTTGAAACAATGATCCTTGGATGAGTGATAGCAAGCCGGTGGCGTTAGTAGATATAGATTTGTGCATTCAATTGTGCTTTAGACAATCAGATGGTACTTCTAGATACTATGAATGGTGGAAGCAATCAAAATCAAGTCCGGGTGGAGATAATAATACAATAAAGGTTAAACAATCTTAAGACCTACCACCACCCTGACTTTCCCCAGACTTGATTTTGATTGCTTCCACCAATCATAGTATCTTGAAGTAACATATGGTTGTTTGAAGCACAATTGAATGTACAAATCTATAACTACTAACGCCACCTACTCACTATCACTCATGCAAGGATCATTGTTATAAACATCAACCTCATCAGGAATGTCTTGATCCATACCAAATTGCATAGCAACACGATGCGAAAAGTACTTCTCTTTACATGTGATACCAACCAACTCACAAACCATCAAACACCGAGAAAACAATGATAATTCTTCATCTAAACAAGGATTATCACATTTCCACATATCCTATTCATTATAGACCTCAATACATGGTGAATTCTCATAAGGTTTCCACAAAAATCCTTCTCTAAAGCCTGCACAATCCAAGTTCTTTTTCAAGTTTTTATTTTTCATCATTTTTTCTTCCCCCGTCTAGCCATATTTGGTAAACCATGTCTTATTTTACAAGGGTGTATCTTCAATGCTAGAAACCTCCCTAAAGCCCAAATTTGAACCAATAGAAAAGGTGCCCAAATAGTTACTCTTAAACTCTTCATAGTTATTGTAGCATTATTTTTAATAATGCTATTAAGCAAACTTAAATTTCTATAAACACTAGCTAAAACAACAGGTGCAAGAGCTATTCTAGTTCCATAAGCTAAATATATTGCAATAGGAAAAACACTTTTCAAAATAGTATCATAAGAATCTGCATGAGACACAAACCTTGACAACTAATAAACCAAAAAAGCTTCATGTTCCACTTTGCTTTCATTGTTCATAAAATGCTTCATCCATGCACTTTGATTCACTTTTATAGCTCTAGAACTGTTAAACATTCTTCTAACTTCAAATAACTCTTCTTCTGCTTCTTCTTGATCAGTGTTCATAATACGGGTAGTAGAAACAAAACAACCTAAAACAGAAAAACCAAAACAAACATTTGTGTCTTCCAATGTTAATGTTGTTTCACCCCGTGGGAAAACAAATGTGTTGGTCGTTGAACACCATCTATTAGCAAGTTCAGGAATCAAATCATCATCCCGTTTGATTTCATATTCTAAGTTTTGGTTGCATGGTATATTCCTATTTTGAACCATAAAGATTCAAACTTTGCTTGTAATTATTTTGACCCATTTTCTCTATTGTTCATGTGGATTCCATCCATTGTACCTTACTTCTAATGGTAAATTTGTAGTGGTTTCGGAGGAAATGGTGAAATGGGGTGGAAGAAAATGAGAGTCTTTAATGGAAGGAGGATTGAGGAAATTGGCAGTTCTTTGAGTTTGAATATATAATTACATAGTTCTTTTCTTTTCTAGTAAGCTGTACTTAGTTGGCAGTTTCTTTCATATAAAAAATAAATGTGCAGAATTTTATGGTTTTCATATTTAAATTAGATTATTTGAGTGGTTCACTTTGTGTTCATATTATTATTCATCTGTTTATTACTCTATAATCTTCTTAATGATAATGTGTATAGAAGGCAATGACATATCTCAACTATTGTGACATATGTATTACTGCCATTATCTTAGTTCCAATATCAATTATTAGATGTTAAATATTTTATTTATCATGTCACATATGATAGGTATTTCCTGTGGCTCGAAAGGAATTGGTGGATTCAATCTTTTTTCAAGTTTGAACTTTCTCCCTTCTTTGGTCTTTAACTTGTTTAAGCAAGCTTGAATACTCAATTTTCCCTTTATTGCTGATATCTTTCCTTTGTTTTCGGTGGAAGAATATGCTAACTGATATGTTCATGTTGTGCAACTTTTGTGTGTTATAGAACTATTTAAAAGCTATTAGGTTCTGCACAAACTTATAAGCTATAAGTGTTGGAACAAGGTTGGTTCAACAACTATTAACCTCAGGAGTTTTTGATGATAACAAAATTGTAATAGAGAACAATTTTATGCACTAACAGTTTGTTAAGTGTGCAGAAAATAATTAACAGTTTGTTATGTGTCTGAGCTTAGAAATCACTTTGTGTAATCAGCTTACTAGAATCATCGTCTCACACAAAGATTGTAATCAACAGTTGTTGAAGAATCCTTGAGAGAGTAAGGTTAGTCAGCTGTCTTAAGAAGTCATTGGCAGGTAGCCTTTGAAGGTTGTAATAATCTGTCTATATTATTGGATTAAGTCCTTGAGGTGCAAGGCAAACTCACTCAGGTGGAGTGGACTGGAGTAACCTCGTTAATGGTGAACAAGTATAAAAATTAACGTGTCATCTCTATTCTCTTATTTTTTTGTTGATTATCGTATTGCTCTCATTTCATTGATTATGATTATTATCATTCTTCAAACTTGTTAATAAGCAACATTCTGTAAAAAAGTATTTGAAGTTGGGAAAAAGAAAAAAAATTTAAACATATAGAAAAACATGACTTTGCTATTTAATGCAGTGCTCTATTTGATTCAAGGATTGTGGACTCTCATATATGTATTACTATGGAATTCATGTAATTGTGCATTACCACTCTATCTACTTAGTTTAAAGGTATTGATTCTCTGTTTGATTTTTATCGGAATTCGCTCACTTGCTACTATTTCCAAACTTCATAGTTAAGTTGTTTAAAATTAAAATTGGACCAAGAGGTACTGAGAAATAAGGATTTTGAAGGGTATACACTTTAGTAAGGATTTGACTATTAATTAGTTACTACAACATAACATTGGAGGCATTTGAAGGGTATTCACTTAAGTTGTGACTAATTCACTACTATTTTTCCTCCATTGCAGACATTGGTCAAACATAAGCATTTGAAGGGTACCACATTGGTCAACATTGGAGGCATTTGAAGGGTATATACTCAAGTTGTATTTTGTTTTTAAGACTTAGAATAATTCATTATTTTGTTGGTTCTGTGTGTGTGTTAGAATTGTAATTTGTTAGTAATTAGTTTATAGTTAGTTGCTAACTTATTCTTCATATGAGTGATTGTTAGCCCATATTTTTACTAAGTCAAAATATGTTCTAAATGCATGATTAAAATAATAAATGTAATTCATTTAATTATTTTGTTGCTTCAAAAGTCATTAAAGATGTTTGGTTTTCAGAGCCAATAAATTTAATGAGAAACCATGCATGAACATGTCATAAATGTTCTATCTTGAGCATTATTCTTTATGTTGTTTCTTCAAGATCACTTCGATTTGGTCGAAGCATCAGTGAGGTCGAAGCGTTCGCTGTGCAGGAGAAAAATTATGTACTTAGCAAATATTCAAGAAAGCATTGTTATTTCGACTTCGATGGACACAACGGCTAATTCAAAGGATAAGAAAGAATTCAAATTTAAAATATGTGGCAAGACACGCGTTCTCTCTTCAGTTAGTTAGACGTTGCTAGCAGTTAGGATTTAGTGTCTATAAATAGAATAGTTCTGTGATCAAGCAAAGGGTCACAATCATTATACAAAATCCACAGAAAACTCAAAGTACCCATGTCAACGAGCGAAACGAGTGATCGAAGGAAAATGTATGCAATGTGTACCATTACTTTTCTGTAAACTTTTATATTTGAATGCAATTTACATTTTTTTCATTTCAATTCAATTGCCTTTTTGATTTCGACTCATCTTTTCCCTCTGTTTATTCATTCGAATAAACATTCTTTCTTGCAATTCAAGTTACATAAAAAACATAAAACAACATTTAAAGCATAAGAACAATAATGAACACTAATTATCTTGAAAATATAAACAAAAGCACTATGTCCCGAGATTTACTAGTTGATCTCTCTTGTAATAACTCAAACTAGCGTTGTTTACCAAATTTCATAGTAAACAAATTGGCACGCCCAGTGGGACCGTGTGCTTTACGTTTAAATTTTTTCTTCAAATTTAGTGTATTTTTAATTGTTCTGTAATTAAGTTTGTTTCCAAAATCTTGTGTATAGTGTATGCTTTTAAGAAACGGGAAATCACTCCCTAAAATGGTTAGACCACCACCCAGAAACACAAGACCAAACATGGAAAGTTCAAATGGAAACAATAATAATAGCGGTTCGAATCCATCAACCGCTTCGAGCACTTCAGAGGCTATAATCTTTCCTGTGATCAGTTAGATTGTGCCCAATGTGACTGGGGCATCCGTTTCTGCCCCAACATCTTCGATAGTAACTGCGACAATGGCACCCTCGACCACTACAGAACCTATCTTGACTTTGGTTCATAACATGGAGAATAATTTTTCTCCAAATAGATCAAATGTCAATGGGGGTGGCGCGGGTTCGTCTGCATTTCAATTGCCTATTGCTCAATATATGAGTCAAGGCACTAGTAGGAATTATCCCTATGGTATGCCTACCACGATGATGCAGGGCCTACAAACGGGTTCTTCATTATTTTCAGAGACAGCGCCAGACGTCTTTATCCCTAATAACCCAGGGATATATGGTTCTGCTACTCGAAATAATATGCCTACATTAACTAATACTGCCTTGATGGCTATGAGGCAACAAATGGATGATAGTAACCATGATATGGTTAATATGTTAACACAACAAATTGGTACTGTGTTTAATCCTCTAATTCAAAACACTAACTGAAAATTCTGGCACACCAGTACAAGATGTTGTACACGATGTTACAACACTTTTACCAGCTTTAATAGACAAATCGTAAAATAGTAAATAGTGCAGAAATAAATAAACACACAGTGATTTGTTGACCCAGTTCGGCGCACCTACGTCTGGGGGATACCAATCCAGGAGGAATTCCACTAATAGCCCTAGTTCAAAGTCTTACAGCAAACTCCTCGTTTACAACTTATCACCTAGCAACTATCCTTATGTCCTTCTACCTAGGAACTCCTAGGTATGAGTTCCCAACTCACTCCTTAAGCTCAATAGTACAGACAGCACTATTGTTAATTCAACCACTGTGATGGAGACACTCTCCTAGACACTAGATCACTTTTACCTAAAGGCTTCAAGTGATACACACGCACTAAGATCCAAACTCCTTGCTTAAAAGCTTTGGAGTGGACACACACACAACAACTATCTCCTTGCTTAAAAGCTTCAGAGACAATTGTGATTACAACTCAATAGAACACACAGTCCTAAGCTTGCATCAAAGAGATACAAGAAAGGCTCACAAAACACAAGCACACACACGAATCCTAATACGGCTAGACTCAACAATATCGCTTGAACAACTGCCTAAATTAGGTTTTCGTCCTTCAATATATAGCTGGTAATATTGGGCTTCAGTAGCTTTGCCCACAAGAGAAACATCCAGCTCACACATAAAATAAAACCATATCTTTGGAGATTTGATATGTTTATAAAATATAATTCTTCAATATTAATTCCCAAAACAATCTCTGAGTGAAAGATATGTTTAGGAAATAAAACTTCCTTGATGCACAAGCCAAGAACTGATATGTAAGAGAAAAGATCTTCTCTAAAAATAAAACGCGCGCGCATTAAATGCTGCCGCCAGCTGGCGCGCTCACGTCAGGTCATGATGTTGTAACATTACATACCACATCCTGCCTAAATATTGTTTTACCAAAATGCAGCCAACATCAAATAGTCAACAAACTCCCCCTTTGGCAAATTTTTGGCTAAAACAACTTGGGATCACACAGACAAGCTACAAGGATACATACATCACTACAACTTCTTCACATCAACATAAACACACAAAAGAAGAGAAGCGTAGCACATCTTCAAAAATGATTTCCAAACATACTCCTTCAAGGAAACATTAGATCAGAATTCAGTCGTATCTTTAGAGCACATCAGAGGCATGCAACAGCAGAAGCACAGAAAACTACATCGCCTTAAGTGATCACAAACATAAGCATGGATTACACGAACAGAATGTTCCAACATCACATACAACATCTCCCCCTGCATCACATACATAGTACTCCCCCTGAAATGGTGCATAGTAGACTAACACATAGGATCATGCATATCAATCAGGTACTAACACATAGGCATATCATAACAGATCATTTCAGCACAGAATATCTACCACTACCAGAGTACCGTACATCTACTACCACATACCACATACAACTACTACCAGAGAACAACTACTACCAGAGAACATGTGGAAACAAATGTTGTAACTTTCTACTCCCCCTTTTTACCACAAATTTGACAAAGATGCTTTTGGGAGCCAAAATAGAGTAGTAGCAGCACAGATCATAGAGTACTAAGTACTATTACAGCCAAATGCACTAGGGAGTGCTTAAAAATATCCAGGGCATAGCCCATCAAAAGAACATAAGTACCAGAAGTACAGCCAGAAACATAAACAACTTTAAAAAAGTACACATAAAGGTGGAATACAACCACTAAAAATCAGCACTAGCATCTGAGAGCTCCAGCTCCTCAGTGCCTCCATCCTCACTTTGATCACCTCCTTCTTGTCCAACCTGCACCTGCTCACCCTCTTCAGCAGCTTCTTCTTGCTTAAGAGCCACAATCACTTGCTCAAGGCTCTTTTTCTTTTCATCTAGAGCTCTGCAAGCTGCTTCCAAAGAAGCTATCATCTCCTTCCTGCTCATAGAACCAGAACCAGTAGGAGCAGCAACAGAAGGGCCTGTAATCTCAATATCTGCAGCATGTGTTCCTTCAAACAGTCTAGGGTGAAAATCAAGAGGAGATTCCCTCTTACTCACCTCATCATCAGCAGTTATAATAGTGGGGTGTTGAGTTAAAATGATTCCACAGATAAGAGATGGATAAGCTATAGGCATTCTAACAGCCCATGACTTAGCATGTTGCACAGTTTCCTCAAAAATATGAGCCCCATAGTTGAACTCAGTACCAGTACCAACAGCATATACAAACCTAGCTAAGCTAGTAGCAATATCAGAGGTGTGGGTAGTGGGAACCCAATTTACAGTGCCAATCCTATTAAGGATGGCATATTTAACCGAGAGCATGACAGAGGGCACTTTACCTTTCATTGGCCAAACCTTGACCTGATTAGCTGTGATGGTCTTGCAGACCTGAGTGTTTGTGACCTCCAATTCAGCATAGCCATCTTCTTTGTTCCCCAGAAATTTGTTGATAATAGCAGGAGAAAAATGAACACATTTACCTCGCACATACACTTTATGGTGCTCTTTGCTCAGAGGATTATCACAGTCTTCAGGTATATTGACCAAGAATTCCTTGACCAATTTCTCATAGCATTCACCAATGCCAGACACAGTCTTCATCAACCCAGCCTTCTCAATGAGAGCAATGATCTCCTTTTGCTCCAAGGCTTCAGCACGCAACTCCCTCTCCAGAGCAAGTCTTCTATTAGCAACAAACTTCCACTTCTGAGCACTCTCAATGAAATGGAATGATATATTGTCCATGGGGACATCAGGAACATTTTGGGGAATAATCTTTCCACCAACTTTCTTCTTGCTAGTAGACACAATGTTTGGCACATCATCTACCACATCAAGATCAGGAATAGCAGCTCTGCGAAATTTCTTTTGACTTTTCTTCTTGGAAGGGGACACAATGTTGGATGCAATGTGTGGCACATCCTCTTCCACTTCATAGTCAGAGTCTCCAGCTTCAACATGCTTTCTTTTCCCACTAGCTTTCTTCTTTTCACTAGCAATTTCAACTTTGCTAGGCTTTCTGCTAGGGCCAATCACCTTTTTCTTCTTGGATGGGGTTGCCTTAGGCACAACCTCAGTTACCACATCAGCAGCTTTCCCTTTTCTGTTTCTTAACCTTCTTGCAATGCTACCACTAGCCACTTCACTAACTGTTTGCTCTAGATCCTCCATAGCATCCACATCAACCACATCATCATCTACTGACATAGCATTGTCAGTAGAAAGTATATTTGTATCTTCCTCCTCATCAGTAACAGGTTCCTTTTCAGTCTGTGGAACCACAATCTCATCAGTAGCAGGTCCTTCATCAACCTGTTCTGCATAATTAACAGCATTACCAACTATATCAGGAGTTGGTTCATCCTGTGCCAAGGATGTTTCAACATCCGGCACAACATTGGATGTTGGAATGGTATCCTTCAAGGAGTTCAGAGCTTCCTCCACAACTTGATTGTTCATTGTTTCTTCAGCATCAGGCGAATCCTGAACAATTCCTCCACCAACGGCTTCAGTCACAACAGTATTGTCACCTGTTACCCCTTTTTGGTTTTCTAGGGTTTCAACAACAAAATCAGAGTTGCCTTCTTTAACATTCAAATCAGAAGTATCATTGTTGGACGCTTCAACATTCGATTCCGCATTCCCTTTAGTAAGATCATCCACATACAGCTCTTGCATGGTGTGGATCGGCTTCGATTTTGATGATTTGGCTTTTGTTGATTTCTTCGAAACAGAGGACGAAGAGGTCTTAGATTTCTTCTTTGATATTGGGACTTTGGAAGTAGAAGTCCTCTTTGCGGTGGTTTTCTTTGGTTTTGGGTTGAGAGCAGATGCGAATGAGGGATGAACGGTGGTGATGGGGGTAGCATTGATAGGTGATGAGTTTGGTGAATCGGTGGAGTTCATGGGAGAGATGGTGTTTGGTGATTGAGACATGATTGAGGTTTGAGTTTTGATGGAGTAAGTTTGAATGTAGAGGTTCTGAGAATTGGAACGGTTTGAGAGGTTAGAGAGATGGTGAAATTTAGAAAGAAAATATTTGAAAGTTGATTTGGTAAGGAAATAACCACTAGAGATAGGTGGCGTGTTTATAGGAGTGTAAGGAACATGATTTCCTTGTTTATCGTGCAGCACACGGATTGGAGAGAGAATAATAACTGCTGCATGTCTCCCTCCTAATAACTGTAATTGCTACAGATCTTCAAATAGGCAAATCCCTAATTTGCCCCTCAAGTTTTCAAATTGAACTGCATCAAGTGCTTTGGTGAAGATATCAGCCACTTGATCCTTAGTTCCTACATGCTCCAGTGTCACAACTTTATTTTCCACTAGATCTCTGATGAAGTGATGGCGAATATCAATGTGTTTGGTTTTGCTATGTTGAACCGGATTTTTTGAAATATTTATGGCGCTCAAATTATCACAGTACAATGTTATAACATCTTGTTCCACATCATATTCCTTCAGCATCTGCTTCATCCAAACAAGTTGAGTACAACTACTTCCAGCAGCTACATACTCTGCCTCAGCTGTGGATAGGGCCACACAATTTTGCTTTTTTCTGAACCAAGAAATAAGATTACTTCCTAGGAAGAAGCACCCACCAGATGTGCTTTTCCTGTCATCAGCACTACCAGCCCAATCAGCATCACAATATCCACACAAGCTTGAATCTTCACAATGTGAATACATCATCCCATAATCACATGTTCCATTGACATATTTCAGAATCCTCTTGACTTGATTGAGATGGCTTACCTTTGGTTCTGACTGGTACCTAGCACAAACCCCTACAGCAAAGGTAATATCTGGTCTACTTGCAGTCAAGTACAGTAGGCTTCCTATCATGCTTCTATACATACTTTGGTCTACACCCACACCTTGTTCATCTTTGGTTAGCTTCAGATGGGTTGGAGCAGGAGTTCTCTTGTGAGAAGCATTATCTAGACCAAACTTCCTGACAATGTTTCTGGCATACTTGCTTTGGCAAATGAAGATAGTATCCTCCATTTGCTTGATCTGTAGTCCCAAGAAGTAGGTCAATTCTCCTACTAAACTCATTTCAAATTCTGATTGCATTTGTTGAACAAAATGTTGTACCATCGTATTCGACATTCCTCCAAAGACAATGTCATCCACATAAATTTGTGCAATCATGAACTTACCTTTCACTTGCTTTACAAACAAGGTTTGATCAGATCCACCCTTTCTATAGCCTTGACCTACTAGGAATTGAGTAAGTCTTTCATACCAGGCCCTAGGCGCCTGTTTTAGACCATAGAGAGCCTTTTTCAGTTTGTAGACATGATTAGGATACACAGGATCAGTGAACCCTTTTGGTTGCTCCACATAGACTTCTTCATGAAGATACCCATTCAGAAACGCACTCTTGACATCCATTTGATAGAGTTTAAATTTCAGGATGCAAGCAACCCCCAATAGTAGTCTAATTGATTCCAATCTAGCTACAGGGGCAAAGGTCTCCTCAAAGTCAAGCCCTTCTACCTGAGTGTAACCTTGAGCAACCAGCCTAGCCTTGTTTCTGGTAATGACCCCTTTTTCATCAGATTTATTCTTAAAGATCCATTTTGTACCTATGACATTTACTTTATCAGGTCTTGGAACCAGATCCCACACTTCACTTCTCTTGAATTGATTCAATTCCTCTTGCATAGCCTCAATCCAGAATTCATCAGTGAGAGCTTCTTTCACATTCTTAGGTTCAAACATGGAAACAAGGCAGGAATTTGCTATCACATCATTGGATCTTCTAGTGGTGATTCCTTGTTCAGGATTTCCAATGACTAGGTCCAAGGGGTGATTCTTCTGGACCCTCACAGATGGTCCTTTGTTCTGAGTGAGTTGATTAGTGGTGTCACTTGTAGTATTCTCAATATTCTCTTCTTGTTTATCATCAGATTGTTCTCCTAGATCATGCTCTTCTAGGACAGGGCCTGATGTTCCAACATCGTATTCCACATTGTCAACCTTCTCAGTCTCCACATCATTTACTACCACATTGTAAGATTCCATAACGACTTTAGTTCTTGAGTTGTATACTCTGTAAGATCTGCTGTTGGTATAGTATCCAAGGAAGATCCCTTCATCACTCTTGGGATCAAGCTTCCTTCTTTGCTCTCTGTCTGCCAGGATATAACATTTGCTACCAAAAACATGAAAATGCTTGACAGTTGGTTTTCTTTCCCTCCATAGCTCATATAAAGTAGCTGATGTCCCCTTTCTTATAGTCACCCTGTTGTGTATGTAGCAGGCTGTATTCATAGCTTCAGCCCAGAAATGGTAGGGTAGGGATTTTGCATGTAACATCACTCTAGCTGATTCTTGAATAGTTCTGTTCTTTCTTTCCACCACACCATTTTGTTGAGGAGTTATGGGTGATGAGAACTCATGCTTAATTCCTTCATTCGCACAGTACTCACTGAATTTTTCATTTTCAAACTCTCTTCCATGGTCACTTCTGATTCTCACAATTCCACAGTTCTTTTCTCTTTGAACTTGAGTGGATAGAGTCTTGAAGATATCAAATGAGTCAGATTTGTCTCTAATGAAATTAACCCAGGTGTACCTGGAGAAATCATCTACTACCACAAATGCATACCTCTTACCTCCTAAGCTTTCAACTTGCATAGGCCCCATGAGGTCCATGTGTAGAAGTTCTAGAGTTCTTGATGTTACCTGATGTTCCAACATTGGATGCGACATCCTGGTTTGTTTTCCAATCTGACATTTACCACATATACTTCCCTCAGTGATTTTGAGTTTGGGAAGCCCTCTGATAGCTTCAGCAGTAACAACTTTCTTCATTCCACTTAGGCTTAGATGACCAAGTTTCTGGTGCCACAGTTGAACTTCATCTTCTTTACCAAGTAGACATTTTCCTTGTTGTGTTTCTTCATGGGATACCCACAAGTAGCAATTATCTTTGGATCTGCCACCTCTCATCAGAATTTCTCCTTGATCATTGCTAACAAGACATTCTTCTTTTGTAAAGTTCACCCTTAATCCTTGATCACACAGTTGGCTTATACTGATCAGATTTGCAGTGAGTCCCTTTACTAGCAACACATTTTCTAAGTTAGGCAACTCTTTGTTGACAAGTTTGCCTATCCCCAGAATTTCACCTTTGGCTCCATCTCCAAAAGTTACAGAACTAGAAGCATACCCTTTCAAGTCCTTCAGATACGTCTCTACCCCTGTCATGTGTCTAGAACAGCCACTATCGAAGTACCAGTCTTCTCTGGATGATGCTCTGAGAGATGTGTGTGCAATCAGCCCTCTGTTCTCAGCTTTTGGTTGCCACACTTTTCTGACAGGATCCTCTCTAGGAGCAGTTTTTGGTTGTTGCCAATGTCTTGGATATCCATACAATTTGTAGCAAAAAGGCCTTATGTGGCCCTTCATTCCACAATGATGACAAAACCATTTTCTTGAATGACCATGGTGTCCTGGGGCACGACGATGGTTAGCAAAAGTCCTGGGGCCTTGTCCAAGCTTAACATTTGGATAGGTTTTAGGATGTGGTACAGGAGGTTGTAACATCTTTTCCCCAGTGTATGGATTAATTACCTCATCAGCTGGAAGGAATTTGGTGTTTTTGTCTTGTTGATGTCGAATCTAATGTTCTGCCCATTCTGCCTGGCTCTCCTATCAACCCGCCTTAGAACTCTTCCAAATTGTTTTCCAATTAGAGCAAGAGCATCAGAAATACTTTCATCTCCTTCAACAACAGTCTGGGATTCCTCTTCATCATCATTTGAGATAAAAGCTACATTTTTACTCTTTTTATCTCCTCTCTCATTAATGGTCAGTTCAAATGTTTGAAGAGAACCCACCAGTTCATCTATCTTCATGTTAGCTATATCCTGAGCTTCCTCAATGGCAGTCACTTTCATGTCAAACCATTTTGGAAGTGACCTGAGCATCTTTCTAGACAACTTCTCATCAGATACTTTCTCACCAAGTGCCTCAAAGGCATTAGCAATGTCAACCAAACTCATGTGAAAATCTTGAATACTTTCCTCCTCTTTCATTCTCAGATTTTCAAATTTGGTAGTAAGAATTTGAAGCTTTGACATCTTTACCTTAGAGGTGCCTTCATAGCATGTCATCAATATCTCCCAGGCTTCCTTTGCAGATAGACATTTTTTGATGAGCTTGAACATATTTGTATCTACTCCATTGAAGAGAGCATTTACTGCCTTATTGTTGCTGAGAGCTGCTTCATCTTCTTCCTTTGTCCAATCTGCCTCTGGCTTTAGTTCACCAGTGGAAGTACCTTCTTTGGTCACAATTAGAGGATGATCCCAACCTTTCAAAACTGCCTTCCAAGTCCTACTATCAATGGACTTTAGGAATGCAATCATCTTTGGCTTCCAATGATCATAATTGGAACCAGTCAGCATAGGGGGTCTGTTCACGAATCCTCCTTCCTTGTCCATTTTGCCAGTTAAAACTTCCTGAATCTCACCCTAAACAGGCAGGGTGCCTGCTCTGATGCCAATTGGAAATTCTGGCACACCAGTACAAGATGTTGTACACGATGTTACAACACTTTTACCAGCTTTAATAGACAAATCGTAAAATAGTAAATAGTGCAGAAATAAATAAACACACAGTGATTTGTTGACCCAGTTCGGCGCACCTACGTCTGGGGGATACCAATCCAGGAGGAATTCCACTAATAGCCCTAGTTCAAAGTCTTACAGCAAACTCCTCGTTTACAACTTATCACCTAGCAACTATCCTTATGTCCTTCTACCTAGGAACTCCTAGGTATGAGTTCCCAACTCACTCCTTAAGCTCAATAGTACAGACAGCACTATTGTTAATTCAACCACTGTGATGGAGACACTCTCCTAGACACTAGATCACTTTTACCTAAAGGCTTCAAGTGATACACACGCACTAAGATCCAAACTCCTTGCTTAAAAGCTTTGGAGTGGACACACACACAACAACTATCTCCTTGCTTAAAAGCTTCAGAGACAATTGTGATTACAACTCAATAGAACACACAGTCCTAAGCTTGCATCAAAGAGATACAAGAAAGGCTCACAAAACACAAGCACACACACGAATCCTAATACGGCTAGACTCAACAATATCGCTTGAACAACTGCCTAAATTAGGTTTTCGTCCTTCAATATATAGCTGGTAATATTGGGCTTCAGTAGCTTTGCCCACAAGAGAAACATCCAGCTCACACATAAAATAAAACCATATCTTTGGAGATTTGATATGTTTATAAAATATAATTCTTCAATATTAATTCCCAAAACAATCTCTGAGTGAAAGATATGTTTAGGAAATAAAACTTCCTTGATGCACAAGCCAAGAACTGATATGTAAGAGAAAAGATCTTCTCTAAAAATAAAACGCGCGCGCATTAAATGCTGCCGCCAGCTGGCGCGCTCACGTCAGGTCATGATGTTGTAACATTACATACCACATCCTGCCTAAATATTGTTTTACCAAAATGCAGCCAACATCAAATAGTCAACACTAACCAAAGTTACCAATTATTAGCCAATCAAATGTGGAGAATTGCTGATTTCTTGGGGGCACCCCAAGTCCTTAATCAACAAGTTCCCCAAATCCAAATTGTAGTGCCTTTGCAAATTGCACAAGCACCAAATAATGCCATTGTACATGCACAGAATAATGTGGCAAATCCTGTAAACCAAGCCCAACAACCTTTACCAGTGGTCGAACCACAAGTGCAGCCACAGGCGTTGCCCCAGGTTGAACAAAATCCTGGGATTGTCTTGGTGAACAGAAACCAAAATGCTGCTAATGTTGTTAGAAATGTCCAAAATAATAACTTTGCTGGACAAAACAACATAGCAAATTTGGTCGAAACGATTTTGGCACAAAATGGTTTAAATATAGGCATGCATATGCCTCATTTTGTGTCTGCCTTATCAGAATATGTGCTTCAAACAGAGTTACCAAGGGGTTGGAAAATCCCAAAGTTCACCAAATTTGCTGGTGATACTAGTGAATCCACTGTTGAACACATAGAAAGATATTTAACTGAGGGAGTAGATTTAGCAAATAATGAGAATTTGATAATGAAGTATGTCATACCCCATTTTTTGAACAATTTATTTGTATTTTTAAACCAAATTTTTCGTTATTTCTGACGAAATTCCAGCAGGAAGGTCCATTTTATTTTATTTTATTCTTATTTTTTATTATTTTATTCATCTCTTTTATTACTATTTATTTTATTTTTTATTTTAATTAAAGGGGGCGCTTGCCCTCCCACTCATCAATTCTCTTTTAATTATTATTTTTATTATTATTATTATTATTATTATTATTATTATTATTATCATTTCTTTCACTTTTTTTTTGTTTTTTTTTGTTTTTACTGTCAATTAAAAATAGAAAAATAGGATAGGTCATTCCAAAGGCCTTGTCTACAGTGAGCAACTTGAATAGGTCATGTACGGTACACGACTTGGTTTTTTTATTTTTTATTTTTGCAAGTTGTTTTTAGGCCTTAGATTATAAAGTGGTATATGATATTATGATGCACTATCAGTATTGTATTATTTTTCATTTCTTTCATTTTTCTGCATCAATTTTTTATTTTATTTATACTGTTATTATATTTTTTATCCCTATAAAATTGAGATCTTTTAAGTTTAGTCTTTACTTAATTTTAATAGTATTTTTAGTGCTACAAAATTTTTCTGAATACATTGTTTAAATATCGGTATTAAATATAAGTTATAAACGTTTATGAAATTCTTATACAACTCGATCACTTTTATCCCACTTAAATATCAATTATAAACGTTTATGAGATTCTTAGACGACTGAATAATTATACTCGAACTTACATATCTCGCACATTAATATCTCCCACATTGATATCTCTTACTTAAATATCAGTTATAAACGTCTATGAGATACTTATACGACTCGATCACTCTTATCCCACTTAAATATCAATTATAAATGTCTATGAGATTCTTAGACGACTGAATCACTATTCTCAAACTTACATATCTTGCATATTAGTATCTCCCACATTAAAATCTCTCACTTAAATATCGGTTATAAACGTCTACGATATTCTTATATACGACTCAATCACTTTTATCACACTTAAATATCAATTATAAACGTCTATGAGATTCTTAGACGACTGAATCACTATTCTCAAACTTACATATCTTGAACATTAATATCTTCCACTTAAATATCAGTTATAAACATTTATGTGATTCTTATACGACTCGATCACTCGTATTCCACTTAAATATCAATTATAAACGTCTATGAGATTCTTAGACGACTGAATCAATATATTTATTTATTTTAATTATATAATATATATTTAAATCAATTTTAAAAAATACAATATTATTATACTATTACACATTTAATGAAATGTTTATTTATATCATGATAATATATATTATATCATCTTAATATAATTAAAAAAATTCAAACATTTTAATGTCGACTTATGAAATTTATTCACAAAACTATTAGTAATATCATGATAAAGTTTACTTATCTGTTAACATATTTGCATTATGTTATAAAAAAGCTTTTACTAAAAAAGTGTAATGGTATAATAATATTGTATTTTTTAAAAATTGATTTAAATATATATTATATAATTAAAATAAAGAAATATATACTATGCAGGTATGGGGCGGGGTCGGTACTAAGGAACCCGTACTAACACTCATATCCGCTCAATTTTGCGTGTAATTACTCATGCTCATGTTCGTACCCAAAATGCGGGTTTTAACCATATCTGTTGTGGGTATTTTTTGCGGGTACCCACTGAATATGGATCAAATTGTCATCCCAATTATTAATGTGCGAGATATTTAAGTGCGAAAATAGTGATTCAGTCGTCTACGAATCTCATGGACGTTTATAATGGATATTTAAGTGGGAGATATATAATAATGTTGGAGATATTTAAGTTCAAGAATATTTATTGAGTCGTCTAAGAATCTCATAGATGTTTATAATTGATATTTAAGTGGAATAAGAGTGATTGAGTCGTATATGAATCTCATAGATGTTTATAACTGATATTTAAGTGAGAGATATTAATATGCGAGATATTTAAGTGCGAAAACAGCAATTCAGTCGTCTAAGAATCTCATAGACGTTTATAATCGATATTTAAGTGGAAGATATTAATGTGCGAGATATGTAAGTTTGAGAATAGTGATTCAATCGTTTAAGAATCTCATAGACGTTTATAATTGATATTTAAGTGGAATAAGAGTGATCGAGTCGTATAAGAATCTTATAGACATTTATAACCGATATGGGTAAAACTTGCAAATTGGGTACGGACATGAGTATGAGTAATTACCTGCAAAATTTAGTGGGTATGAGTGCCAGTACGGGTACCTTAGTACTCACCCCACCCTATACCCACATAGTATATGTTTATTTATTTTAATTATATAATATTTATTTAAATCAAATGATAATAGTTATTTACCCCCTTAAGACAATAAAAAAAAAAATTATTTACCTCCTGTAAAATAGACAAATTTTGATTTACCTCTTGTTTAATTTTTTTTTTTTCAAAACAAACCTTGCAATATAAAGATATTTTCATTTACCCCGTAGTTGGACAATTGTGCATCTGACCGTACAATATTGATGATGTGGCACAAACATGTGTAAATAATTTAATTAATATTTTTTTTAATTTCCACATCACTTAATAACATTAGTAATAATAATTTTTAATTAAAAAATCTGGAAAAAAAATATGGTAGAGAGGTGAATTGCAGAGAGTAGAATTGCAGAAAACAAAATCAAAGCCAACCAAAATCATCATCAACAACAGTTCTCTTCATCAACAAAAACATCATCAACACCTCAAAAATCAACAACAACAACAACAACAACTCATAAAATCAAAGCCAAACAAAATCTAAAAGCCTCTTCGAATCTCAAAATCCCAAATTGGTTAACCCTAGATCCCAAACAACTCATCAGAGTGAGGTTTGGGCTTCTTTTTTAGGGAACGAACTTGGTGAGCTTTGAATTGGAAGAAGATTCTGAGTGTTTGAATTGTGGATTGAACTTATTGTTATAGTTTTGAATTTTAGGTTTGGGAAGAATTGAAATGTGGTTAAATATTGTAGCTTTGTTCTTGATTTTATTGAGGATGAAGAACAAAAAAATGGCGTTTGCAGAAATTGAAGATTGAAGTTGAATATGAATAGAATGAGAATTATCGATCCAAAATGAATTTTATGGTGTTGGAGAAACTGGATTCTGGTGCTAGAAAGAATTTCACCTTTTTAGGTTTAAATTTGTGTTGTTTGATTTAGATCAAAATAATTTTTGGGTTTGTTTGAAGAAGATCTTTCTTGATGATGATGTTCACGATGATGATGGTGTTGTTGTTCTTCATGTTCTTGAAAATTAAATTTTTTTCTTTTTTTTTTATAAAACTAATGTTTAAGTGATGTGGCATTTAAAAATAAATATAAAATAAAATAAATTCCATGTGTACATGCCCGTCACTAAAATAGTAAAATGGCACGTCTAAGAAACATTAGCATGATATTACTAATAGTTTTGTATATAAATTTCAAGAGTTGACATTAAGAATCTCATAGACGTTTATAATTGATATTTAAGTGGGATAAGAGTGATCGAGTCGTATAAGAATCTCATAGACGTTTATAACCGATATTTAAATGGAAGATATTAATATGTGAGATTTTTAAGTGCGAAAATAGTGATTTAGTCGTCTAAGAATCTCATAGACGTTTATAATCAATATTTAAGTGCGATAAAAAACTTATGGACAAAAATGAAAGAAATGAAAAATAATACAATGCTGATAGTACATCATAATATCATGTACCACTTTTTAATCTAAGGTCCAAAAGCAACTTGAAAAAAAAAGAAAAAAGAAGTTGGTCTCTCACGGTGAGAGACCTATTAACGTCTCTCACCCTTGAGAGGGCCCATTCCAAATAGCTGTACACGCACAATACAGTGTTTCCAGCAAGAAATACAGTCAAGCCAAAGATTAGAAGGAGACCAAAAGGGAAGGTTCATTACTGACAATAATTTTCTTTTCCTAAATTGAAACCTGCAAGGAAGAATAAAGCCAGAAGGGATTGAATCAGAAAGGCAGGGTAACAAACAAAAAACCATTAGCAAAAGAAAAACTCAGAGTCAAATTTTTTCATCAAAACCGTATCACAACCTTTTCTGTCAGTAACCACCAATCATCGAACCAAACAAAATTGTTCCAAAACAATCAAAACCAAGAACCGTTCAATCACAACCAACATCATCATCAACGACCAACAAACATCACATAAGCCACCATCAACATTCAGAACCATTTTTTTTCCACAACCGAAACGAACAAATCGAAACAAAAAGCAAGAAGAAAGAAACAGAGTGAGGTGAGATCGAGAGGAGAAAGAAAGAAACCGAAACAAAAATCACATCACCGCTGTGAGCCTCGATCCGGCCGTTTGGTAAATCTTTTGGATTTTTTGAGTTTGAATTCGGGTTTAGGAGAAGAAATAATATGGGGTTAGTGTTGTTTTTTTTGTGATTTGGGTTATTTTCCGACGAAGGTCGCTGGAGAAGATGATGGCGCATACGCCGGCCACCGTCTCCGGCAACCAAGCCCTAGCAGTGAGAAGAGAGAAGATTGGTTTCAGAGAAAAATGAAAACTGTTTGGAAAAATAAACATATACTCCCTCCGGCCAAAAATATAAGCAAAAGTATACTTTTTAGATTCATTTAATAATAGATGTATCTGGTCTTTATTATAGTCTAGATACATCAATTATTCAATGAATCTAAAAAGTACAATTTTGATTATAATTGTGGCCGGAGGGAGTATACTCTATTTCTCCGTGCGCCCCCCATGTTTCTCCGCGCACCCCCATGTTAATCCACGCGCCCCCAATGTTACTCCGCGCGCCCCACTTCGAGTTTTTTTTTGGTTGAAAGCTGTTTTTGGCCGGATTGGGCCTAGGGCTTAGGCCCTACGAATTGCTTCCTGCACCCCCCAGGTGCTATGCGCGCCCCTGTCTATTTTTTTTGTGAGGACTAATTTTGTTTGCAGGTTTGGGCTTGGACTTGGACCCTTGAGTTTTGCTAATGCACCCCATATGTTGCTTTATTGTTTATTAGGACTTTGTTTGTTTTTATTGCATTTCTTTTTTATTTTCGTATCATTATTTATTTCATTTTGTTTTATCAAGAATTAGAATGTATTTAGGAACATTGTAAATATATAAATGAGAAAACTGCATCGCATGCATATTTATTTATCGCTTTACGTCAAAAAAACAAAAACACAAAAATAGTAGCGTCAATTCCAAGGAAAAGAGGATTTTCACTTTGATCCAACGTCATCGTGAAAATTCCTCGCATTTACTTTCGATTATTTAATCGCACATAGTTTTCTTTTTTTTAAAAAAAAGCAAAAACATTCAAAAAATTCAAAAAAAAAACATTTTCAAAAAAAGTAACTCTTTCAGAAAAAACCTCGACTTCCGTCGAGAGACTTTTTTCAAAACTTTTTTTCATAATAAATATTTTTAATTCATGTAAATATATTTAAACACTTTTTCTCAAAAATTAAAAAATACAAAAACAAATTCAAAACCATTTTTGCCACTTGACTTTTATTTAAAATATTTTCATAAAAAGCTAAAAAACATCAACAAAGCACTTTCACTCTTTTTACCCCGAACTACGAGGTTTTGATCCCTCACGGGTACGTAGTGCAAAAGACTTCGCATTTTCCCAAATCAACAAAATAACAAAAATATTTTTTCCCTTTTTCAATCATTACTTTAACTTTTACATTTTTTAAAGCTTTTATTTACAAGTAAATAAGTAATTTAGCACAAAGATAAATAAAAACAAGAGGTTCCTATAGAGTATATAGACGTTTAGGGTGCTAATATCTTCCCTTAACGTAACCAACCCCCGATCCTTTAAATCTCTCAAAAATAGGGTTATTACGAACTTTTCCCCTTTTCCTTGGAAAAATAAAAGCTCGGTGGTGAATCATTAATTTGTGAGTCAAACTAATCAATAGTTTTGATATCCAAAAATCAACGCGACAAAGTATTTTCCAAATTCTCTAACAAAAAATGCCTTTACATGGTCTACTACTCTCCCTCCACATTCAATCTTCAATTGGAACAAATTGGAGAGGGTTTTCCATGAACAATTCTACATGGGACAATCTAAAATAAGTCTCAAAGAATTGGCAAGCGTTAGGCGCAAAACTCCTTAGTCTGTAGATGATTACTTGAATAGATTCCGTTTGCTTAAGGCTAGATGTTTTACTCAGGTGCCTGAACATGAATTGGTCGAAATGGCTGCTGGTGGCCTAGATTATTCGATCAAAAAGAAATTAGATACGCAACATTTAAGAGATATGGCCCAATTGGCTGATAGGGTTCGACAAGTCGAACGCTTGAAAGCAGAAAAGGCTAGAAATTCAAAGTATCACAAAAAAGAAAAGGTTGCTTATGTTGAAACACATGATGGTGACCAAGAATATGATATCTCTTATGAGGATATTCAACAAGGGGAAGTAGACCTTGCAAACTTTTAAAACCTTCTAATGGGAAAAATCCTGTCGAACCAAAAAATGATAAATATGTGTTAAAAACTTACACTTTTGATATAACAAAATGTGATGAGATTTTTGATTTATTGGTTGCTGATGGCCAAATAGTGGTTCCTAAGGGTGTTAAAGTACCCCCATTAGATATGCGAAAGAAAAGAGGTTATTGTAAATATCATAATTTTCTTGGACATAGAACCTCACAATGTGTACTTTTCGGGGACTTAGTCCAAAATGCTTTGAATGAGGGAAGACTCAAGTTTGGTGAAAAGCCCAAAGTCATGAAGATTCATGCTGAACCTTTACAAAATGCTGATACCCTTTATGCTAAACCACAAGAAATCAAGATGGTCGAAGCCATGGAGGTAGCAGAGGAGCAAGTAGAAGAAATCCCTGAAAAGGAGTATTTCGAAAAAATAAAGGTGATATATCCTCGTGCTGAAGAGGATTTAATTGACTTTCTAAACAGGTGCAAACTGGAGAACAAAGGGGTCATGCTTTGTGCCCGTTGCAGTGCTGTTTGTGATAGAGAGGCTACTGCAGGCCTTAAGAAATTCCAACATGCAACAAATAGGCAGGGGGCAAAACCAAAACAGAACCAAGACAAGGGAAAAGGCATCCTGACTCGACCAAACAATCCTGCTACAAATGGTCGAATGCCAACTTTTCTTCCCCCTGGTTCGATCCCTGTGGAGCGCTGGATGCATCAGGGACTTATTAGATTCAATACAGGTGCAATGGAAGTTGGTGGCTCCAGTGGTACCAAACCAAACTATTCAGAGGATGCTAACAAATATTCTTATAAAAATAACTACAAAGGAAAACATCCAATGAATAGAACTCAGTGGCGTAGGTTTCAGCGCCAAAAGAAATTGGCTGCAACAAACTTACAAACTGGCCAATGTAAAGAGGTGGCTAGGAGGCCAGCCAAATAAAGGATCCTTCCTCCAATAGATGAAAATAAAATGGAAGATGATGATTGATGACAGGAATTTCTATGGTATTTTTAGTAGTATTATTAGTAGTAAAAAGACCAAGACAGACCCAAATACGAACGGAAACCTACAAAAGCAAGAAAAAGCATCAAGACAGAGTCAGTTATAAAGCCAAAAGACAAGAAAAAGCCAAAAAAGTGAAGAAAATGAGCATTCCATCGCAGCACGATGACTTCCATCGTGCCACGATGGAAGCTGCTTGCTTGCCAAGAAATAAGAAGAATAAATCTGAAGAAAATTTGTCCATCGCAGCACGATGGAGTAACTTGGCGTCCAAGCTGATGAAATGCACAGGATCAGTTATAAAATTGAACTGAATCTTCACATCGCAGCACGTTGGCTTCATCGTACTGCGATGCCTTGCTAAGGCCCATTACGAAAACTATTAATAGAGCCTCACATTCATTGTTAAATTCATTCAGAAATAGTAGAACACTCCCTACTATAAGGAGAGGTTCGGAGGAGCTCTATTGGGCATAGTTTTCTCCCCTTACGGGAAAACTAACTCAGCAAGGTATGTTTTCTTTAGGCTTTTGTATTTAGGTTATATTTTGTAATTTAAATATGTAGTCTTTTGTAATTATGCCTTAGGTTGTGGTGGAGAAGAGGAACTCCCTTATGAATATTTGGAGTCTGTGGTTGAGTCTAAGTTATAATAAATGATATTTAGTAATTGTGTTTGTTATTTACTTTCTTGCAATTAATAACGTTTCTCGTAATCTGGCCGGATAAGCGGGAGCGCCCTTAGAATTGATATTAGGTTCTTACTTAATATGGTCTAGAACTAGTAGTAAATAATGCTAGGTGTATAGAGACGGTAACATCCTGAACTAGTCGTGAACTGAGCGGTTAAAGGGGGAATCATGAACTAGGTGTGAACTGAGCACTTAGAAGATGAACAACCCGATACTAGGACCTATAGGTTAATTGGTGAAGGTTATAATGCATGTTTATAAACAACTCACTTAGTAATTAGGGTATGTGACACATCGAGGTTAGGCTCTCGTAGGTACCTTAGTTGTTAATGTAGGGAAACTTTAATAAACATAGTGTAATAGTAAGGTATTACTACAACAAAGATAATTCACCGCCGAACATAATCTAAGTAACTATGTTATACACCGATCATGCCAAATATGAAGAAGGGAGGGAGTCCAACCACCATACCTAGCCTCTATATTTCTTCAATCTATTATTTATACATTCTGTTATTTATATTTCTGCAAGCATTACGCTAATTTTGTAAAAACCTTTTTCCAAAAACCAAAGCGAATGCAAACTATCCCGAACTTAAATAACGCTAGTGAAGCTTCGACACGATCCCTGTGGATACGAACTCATTCTATACACTAGAGTGTAAATTATTACTCGACGACAGACTGGTGCACTTTCCAGACCCTAGTCAATGATCTGCTGGACTCTGAACCAGATTTTGATGTCACATGCGTGGTTTCCATATTGCCATAAGAATATGATGTACAATCAGAGGTAACTGAGCTCGAAACTGACTTCGACCAGTTAGAAATGGCTTACCCAAAGCCAATATGCTATTATGTTATGAACAATGGTTGTATCGAAGAGCAACAAGGTTTATTCGAAAAGCCAGACCTGGGAATGAAAAGCCATATCAAATCTTTCTTCATCAGAGCAAAAGTGGATGGAGTTGGAGCTAACAAGGTGCTAATAGATGGAGGCACTACTATAAACTTAATGCCTCAATCTATGCTGTTCAAAATTGGCAAATATGACTGTGATTTGTCAGCCTATAACATTGTTTTGTCAAACTAAGAAGGCAAGACAGGATACTCTTTGGGGGCAATTCAAGTTGATATGGTTGTGGGAAGCACAGTTCGACCAACTCTGTTCTTGGTTGTCCAATCCAAAGCAAACTTCAACTTGCTGTTGGGCAGAGATTGGATTCATGGTGTGGGTGCTGTCTCATCTACCCTTCACCAAAGGTTGATGCTTTAGAGAGAGGATGACTGCGTTGAAAATATTGAAGCTGACCAAAGTTTCTAGATGTCAGAGGTAGATACCATTCTGATAACGTGCTTTATATGGGAAGAGAGTGGATTCAGAGGTAGATACCATGCTATGACAGAGAAAGTGCTTTTGAGCCTTCTGATAATGTTATCCATTCTGTCAAACTCTACCCAACCCAAGACTTTATATGGGAAAGAGAGGAAATAGATGCTGCTTCCTCAGAAGTTGGAGTGATACGACCATCTGAGTGGAATATCTACGAAGATTACTATGACTGAGTCCAATGCATGGGCCAGCATTACGGCTTATGTGGCCGAAAGTAGATAAAATACGACTTTGGAAGCTGATGTGCAACAAAACATGGCTGTTGAAGCCAAGGTCGAAAGTGATGGCAATCTAACTACGGTATGGCAAGTGCACCCGTCTGTCGTCGAGTAATAATTCACACTCTACGAGTAGAATGAGTTCGAATCCACAGGGATCGTGCCGAAGCTTCACTAGTGTTATTTAAGTTTGTGATAGTTTGCATTCGCTTTGGTTTTTGGAAAAGGTTTTTATAAAATAAAGCGTAATGCTTGCAGAAATATAAATGCGGAATGTATAAATAATAGATTCAAGAAATATAGAGGCTAGGTATGGTGGTTGGACTCCCTCCCTTCTTCATATTTGGCATGACCGGTGTATAACGTAGTTACTTAGATTATGTTCGGCGGTGAATTATCCTTGTTGTAGTAATACCTTACTATTACACTATGTTTATTAAAGTTTCCCTACATTAACAACTAAGGTACCTATGAGAGCCTAACCTCGATGTGTCACATACCCAAATTATTAAGTGAGTTGTTTATAAACATGCATTATAACCTTCACCAATTAACCTCTAGGTTCTAGTATCGGGCTGTTCATCTTCTAAGTGCTTAGATCACACCTAGTGCATGATTCCTCCTCTAACCGCTTAGTTCACGACTAGTTCAGGATGTTACCGTCTCTATACACCTAGCATTATTTACTACGAGTTCCGGACCATACCAAGTCAAAACCTGATATCAATTCTATGGGCGCTCCCACTTATCCGGCCAGATTACGAGAATACGTTATTAAAGTGCACGAAAGTAAATAACAAACATAATTACTAAATATCATTTATTATAACTTAGACTCAATCACAGACTCCAAATATTCTTAGTGGAGTTCATCTTCTCCACCACAACCTAAGGCATAAATATAAAGACTACATATTTAAATTACAATAAAGAACCTAAATACAACAGCCTAAAGAAACATACTTTGCTGAGTTAGTTTTCCCGTAAGGGGAGAAAACTATGCCCAATAGAGCTCGTCTGAACCTCTCCTTATAGTAGAGAGTGTTATACTAGTTCTGAATGATTTAAACAATGAATGGGAGGCTCTATTTATAGTTTTCATAATGGGCCTCTGCAAGGCATCGGAGTACGATGAAGCCATCGTGCTGCGATGTGATGATTCAGTTCAATTTTATAACTGATCCAATGCATTTCAACAGCTTGGTCGCCAAGTTACTCCATCGTGCTGCGATGTGCTATATCGTGCTGCGATGTGAAGATTTTCTTCAGATTTATTCCTTCTGATTTCTTGGCAAGCAAGCAGCTCCCATCGTGGCACGATGGGAGCCATCGTGCTGCGATGGAATGCTAATTTCTTCACTTTTTTGGCTTTTTCTTGTCTTTTTGCATCTAGGACTCTGTCTTGATGCTTTTTCATGCTTTTGTAGGTTTTCCTTCGTATTTTGGTCTGTCTTGGTCATTTTACTACTAATAATAATACTAAAAATACCATAGAAATTCCTGTCATCACAACCCCAAACTTAAACTGTTGCTTGTCCTCAAGTAACATGCCGTCAGACAAGATCGTTAGAGAAATAAGAGATAAATAATAATGATAGGAATTTCACAACCTTTCTTATATTTCAGCAATGGTATCGCTGATTTCTTACCGCCGCGATCATGCTCAGTCCTGCTAGGCTCAGGAGACAAATGCCCGCAAGAGTCTATGTTCAACTTTTCTCTCTCTCACATTTGTATTTTTCGCTCATAATTGAAAGGGTTATCTCTCAATCATCGTACAACCTGCCATTTTACCATAGGCTTGCAAGAACTCTAAGCAACCGGTCAAAATTCAATACTCATGCATTATTGCAGGTCTTTTTCAGGGTTATAACGTGGCTTAGGTCAAGGTAGGACATTTTTGGGAATAGTAGGCTAAACATTGGAGTTAAGTCTTACTTTGATGTTCCTTTTTGTGTGCGCAACCTGTGTTCCTTAGGGTGCCTTTTTGTGTCGGTATCGGAGATGAAGAACCGGATGTGTCTTTGAGTGGTTTTTTTTATCACTTTTTGTGCCCTTAGGCTCTTTCTTTTGCCCTTTGGCTCTTTTATTTGCCCTTTTGCTCTTTCTTTTTCATTCATTTTTTTAAGAGACTATTTTTTTAGGGAATTTTTGATGTTTCCCGTCTCTTTTCTTTTATTTTTTTCTTTTTGTAGTGATAGTTATCCGTATACCCACCCCAAACTTAAACGTTGCTAGTTCCAAGAGTGACTACGGTCTGGCAAGTGCACCAGTCTGTCGTCGAGTAATAATTCACACTCTACGAGTAGAATGAGTTCGAATTCACCGGGATCGTGCCGAAGCTTCACTAGCGTTATTTAAGTTTGTGATAGTTTTGCATTCGCTTTGGTTTTGAAAAGGTTTTTATAAAAATAGAGTAATGCTTTGCAGAAATATAAATGCGGAATGTATAAATATATAGATTCAAGAAATATAGAGGCTAGGTATGGTGGTTGGACTCCCTCCCTTCTTCATATTTGGCATGACCGGTGTATAACATAGTTACTTTGATTATGTTAGGCGGTGAATTATCCTTGTTGTAGTAATACCTTACTATTACACTATGTTTATTAAAGTTTCCCTACGTTAACAACTAAGGTACCTATGAGAGCCTAAGTGAGTTGTTTACAAACATGCATTATACTCTTCACCAATTAACCTCTAGGTCCTAGTATCGGGCTATTCATCTTCTAAGTGCTCAGATCACACCTAGTGCATGATTCCTCCTCTAATCGCTCAGTTCACGACTATATCAAGTCAAAACCTGATATCAAATCTATGGGCGCTCCCGCTTATCCGGCCAGATTACGAGATACGTTATTAAAGTGCGCGAAAGTAAATAACAAACATAATACTTTAAATATCATTTATTATAACTTAGACTCAATCACATACTCCAAATATTCATAGGGCAATTCATCTTCTCCACCACAACCTAAGGCATAAATAATAAAGACTACATATTTAAATTACAATAAAGAAATTATAACCTAAATACAAAAGCCTAAAGAAATCATACCTTGCTGAGTTAGTTTTCCCGTAAGGGGAGAAAACTATGCCCAATAGAGCTCCTTTGAACGTCTCCTAATAGTAGAGAGTGTTCTACTATTTCTGAATGAATAAAATAATGAAAGGGAGGCTCTATTTATAGTTTTCGTAATGGGCCTCAGCAAGGCATCGTACTGCGATAAGCTCATCGCAGTGCGATATGAAGATTCAGTCCAATTTTATAACTGATCATGTGCATTTCATCAGCTTGGGCGCCAAGTTACTCCATCGTGCTGCGATGCAAATATTTTCTTCAGATTTATTGCTTCTGATTTCTTGGCGAACAAGCAGCTCCCATCGTGGCACGATGGGAGCCATCGTGATGCGATGGAATGCTGATTTTCTTTACTCTTTGGGCTTTTTCTTGTCTTTTTGCATCTTGGACTCAGTCTTGATGCTTTTTCTTGCTTTTGTAGGTTTTCCTTCGTATTTGGGTCTGTCTTAGTCATTTTACTACTAATAATAATACTAAAAATACCGTAGAAATTCCTGTCATCACACCCCAAACTTAAACTGTTGCTTGTCCTCAAGTAACATGCTGTTAGACAAGACCGTTAGAAAAAAAAGAGATAAATAAAGATGATAGGAATTTCACAACCTTTCTTATTTTTCAGCAATAGTACCGCTGATTCCTTACCGCTGCGATCATGCTCAGTCCTGCTAGGCTCAGGAGACGTCGATAGTAGTAAATCGAACAAATGCCCGCAAGAGTTCATGTCCAACTTTTCTCTCTCTCACATTTGTGTTTTTCGCTCATTAATTGAAAGGGTTATCTCTCAATCATTGTACAACCTGCCATTTTACCATAGGCTTGCAAGAACTCTAAGCAACCGGTCAAAATTCAATACACATGCATTATTGGAGGTCTTTTCAAGGTTATAACGTGGCTTAGGTCAAGGTAGGGCTTTTTTTGGAATAGTAGGCTAAACATTGGAGTTAAGTCTTACTTTGTTGTTCCTTTTTTTGTGCGCAACCTGTGTTCCTTAGGGTGCCTTTTTGTGTTGGTATCGGAAAATAAGAACTGGGTGTGTCTTTGTGAGGTTCTTGTCTATCACTTTTTGTGCCCTTTGGCTCTTTTCATTTGCCCTTTGGCTCTTTCTTTTGCCCTTTGGCTCTTTTCTTTTTCATTTTTTTTGAAGAGACTAATTTTTTAGGGAATTTTTAATGTTTTCGCGTCTCTTTTCTTTTCTTTCATTTTTTTTTTCTTTTTGTATTGATAGTTCTCCGTATACCCACCCCAAACTTAAACGTTGCTAGTTCCATGAGCAACCCCAAACTTATTTTGTTGCCAAGACTTTGAGAACTATTACCTAACTCCAAAGAGGGTAATTTCATTGTTTTTCTGGTCTATAGGCTTGTATCGTGGTTTGTCACCGAAACAAAAGGGATAATATTTTTTACGGCTAAAAATTGGCTAGCAAAGGATGTAATAATAATAAGGGTGGCTTGAAAAGGCTCTGGGTTATAACAAACAATTGCCTCAATGCATATAATATCAAACTAACCAGTCAGCAGAGAATTAGAGCAAATTCTAGAAAATAAACAAGTGCACGTTACTCTCATAGTAATTCGAAAGAAAGAGGTAATACCGTTTGGAAATATTTGGCTCAAATCCTCACATGGCTTAGGTATCTGAAGTTGAACACTTGTCTCACAGACATCAGCTTCATCACTCGTCTCTCTGTCTCCCAAGCTTCGCACTTCGGAGCAATCACCTTTGGTTTTTCTCTATGAAGGTGTGAAATTCGTCTCATCGAGATTTATAACTTATTTCGCCGCAATCTTACCTATAACAGTTAGTCATGCACTAGATAATAAACAGCAAGTAGTTATTTAATTTTTTATAAGTTTGAATAAGGGGTGTTGACAGATGAAGAAGACATGCGGAATTCTAGGCATACATTATTGAATTGAAAAACTGAATTGAAATTACTGAATTGAAATTACTGAATTAAAATACTTAAATACTTATCCTTGGGTTGCCTCCCAAGCAGCGCTTGTTTAGCCTCTCATTAGCTTGAGGCATTTCCTCTATTACAGAGGATAGGTTCGCATGTCTCTCTCTTCTGTAGCAGTTTTCGCCTTAGCTCCTCCCTCTTTTTTGTTACTTCTTTCATACTTCTCTGGGTTCTGTTTTTCTTTAAAGCTGGCAAAACAGAGTTGTCCATCATCTTATGAAGGTATTGTTTTTATGATGGACTTCCCTTTGTCTTTCGGTGGATGTTCCTTCTTTTGTTCTTTTGGTGCATTAACCCAACTTTTCTTTTCTCTTTCCTCTTTTCTCTCAGCAGCAGGCTTCTTCAGAGGTGGCGTATTAAACCCAAACTTAGATTTTCTGGCCACCTTTCGGTTTCTACCCCATGCTTTGACCCATGTTACTCGGATGTCCACTTCAATGGTTAGCCTCTTCAATTTTTCAGTGAGTTCTTTGGGTATCTCCTCTTCCTGAGCTGTCTCTATCTCTATCTGCGCCATTTCATTCTCCAGTTCTGCTATCTCTACCTTTTCCTGTACTTCTTGATATGGAGTCGGTGGTGTAGCTTCCCTGTCTTTCCTGTAAGTGCACCAGTTCATCCTCATGTTTTAATAATTGTCAAAACACATGAAAATAGAGTAGAACATATTTTGGCAACATTACAAATGACTTGACAGCAAAAAACTATTTTTAAACTTTGAAATATTGATTTTTAGGTATTCTGTATCGATACATAATCATTCGTATCGATAAAATTGTCTTGAAATTACTTCAGACTGATTTTGTGCATTTTGTATCGATACATATATGACTTGTATCGATACAAATATGGTCTCTCAGAGGCAGAGAGTCACCTGTGTATCGAATCATGCTTGCATGTATCGATACACACCTGTATCTCTCAAAAAACCAGATAATGCATGATGTATCGAATCATGCTTGCATGATTTGATACATATCAGTCAAGAGTTCAAGAAACTGATATATGTATCGATACACACACGTGTTTGTATCGATACATAGGTTAAATTTTTCAAATTTGAACGCTGGTCAAAGGGTTTGTATCGATACAAACCATCATTTGTATCGATACATGTCTCCTAAGTTTTAGCTAAATTTGCTCAATTCTATTTTCTCTTTACAAAGAGAAAAACTTGTGAGAAAGTGAAATAGCTTTGAAAAACTCTTTGGGATTCAAATTGGGTGAAGAATTTGGATCAAAGGGTTATTCTTCACAAGATCATCATCTTCCATCAAATTGCAATTAATTGAAGAATGAGTATGGGATCATTCGGATAAAGGTTGTACGTTTGATCGATAAAGTTCGATACGGCTTGCGGTGAATCAGAGGCGTGATCGAGTTGATTTGTGAAGAAGGTTTGGGTTTTTCTCAAGGATTCAAGATTGTGCGATATCTTGAAGGATCAACAACGAAGAAGCGAGGTACTCAGCTGGACGATCGTTGCGAAGATTTGCGCACGGTTAGGATCGTTGGAATCAGAGGGAGAAGCTTCATTACTTGTTGAGGTTTTTACGCATAGTTTGCATTAGATTCAATATAGGGTTATTGGAGTCATTGTAAATTGTGCACTAGTGTTCAAACGTTTTTAATCAATATACTCTCAAATAACCCGTTTGGTTATTTGGGGGGAGACGTACCCGGCTGACCGCGGGGACGACACGAAAGTCGGGGAACTCCCTAATCAATCGCTTGTGTCTTTACGCAATTGCTTTAATTTTCGATTCAATTGAATTTTTGTGTTCGTACGTGTGCACCAAAATTCAATTGACATTTATCCTGATTGTGATTGGATTAGCTATATAATTGCGTAACTTGATTGGATTGTGATTTGGATTGTTTGATTTGAATATTTTGCACACGATCGTTTCTAGTTCTTTATCATCACTCGTTCAAGGCTATACTACTTTTTCAGTGATCAATCGGGTGTAAAGAGACTACCGATCCGGTGGTGCTTCCGCGCGTACCTTTTGAACTAAATTTTTTAAAATCATCATTGTAGCAAAAAGTATCAAGGTCTTCATAGAAATGGCACAAAAAACTAAGTCTAAGAAAGGAAAGGAAGTAGAAAGTAGTAGCAATGATGTTCCAAATTTTGGACTTAGGGAAGAGGAATTCGTTCACAAGGATTGTGTTACTACTTATACACAATATTGTAGAACTAGGAGCATTTTGCCTCCGAAATCTGTTAATACTGAAACACTTAGAAATTTGGGTCTCAATGATGTTGCAGAAATTCTTGAAAACGAACAACTTGATACTTTTTGTGATTTGCAAACCAAATATAATGATACTTTGGTTAGGATATTTTATGCTGGGCTACAGGAGAGAAATGGTGATGAGTTTGAATTTCGTTGGGGATGTAAGACTTACAGGTTTAGTGCAAATATGTGGTTTGACTTTTTGGAATGAGTACCGGTAGTAGGATAACTGGAGAAGATCTTTTGGCCTATACTGAAGCTAGCCAGGTTGATTATGATGCTAATGTTTTCATTTTCTCCATAACTAGAAATGGAAATATTCCGGAAACTATGGGAATCGGAAAATTAACTGTAAACGCTAGAGTGATTTATTGGATTGTAAGTCACATATTGCGTCCTAAGAGTGCAAGTTCTAGAATGGATAGGAAAGACATTGATCTCATGTTTTTGCTAATGGAAGACCGAAAAGTTGACTGGCCACTTTATATTGTGAGTAGGATGTTTGACTTGAGGAACTCTAGCCGTGATCAAAGCTTTGGATATTGTAGTTTGATAGCTTCCATTTTGAGAAAGTTCAAGGTTGGCCAAAACCTTCCCATTGAGTATACTACTCTTGGAAGGTTACAAAAATTTAGTGATACTCAAATGGCCAAGATGAACTGGACCTTGAATGTTGACAATGTCTATGTCTACAATGGTCAAGAGGAAGAAAATATAGATCAAGGTGCTGCTCCAAGAGTTAGGAGACAAAGAAGAGCTAGGCAAGGTGAAGGTGAAGGACAAGGTGAAGAAGGCGGAAATTGGAATGAAATGATGGGCATGCTAAGGAATATGAGCATGCAGCAAACCACCTTCTACAATGAGTACACTCAGAACTACCAAACTCAAAATGCTAGAATTGAAGAGTTGTACACCAACACCAATGAACTCCGAACCTATGTGACTACTCGCTTTGATGAGATGCAAGCTCAGATGCATGGCTACTATCAACCTAACCCTCCTTCTAACCCGGATAACATGGATGAATGTTGATGATGATGCTTAACTTTGTTTTTATCGCATTTTATTTTCTTTTTCCGCATGAACAATTTTATTTCGTAATTTCTTATGACTTCGTTTATTTCAATATGGTTGTACGGATAATTTTGATGTTGTCATGTTTGGACAACATTTATTTTGGTTTTGTATGACTAATTATTTTGGATAATTTTGTTTGTATGGATAATCATGTTATGTTTATGCATTTGTTGCATTGCTTTGTTTATTTCGTCCCATATTTGGATATGTTACTTGACTAAAATGTCGTTGTGTTACGATATTCATGCGTTGGTTTTGGTTTGTTATTCTACATTCCATGTTTGTCATGATATTTGGTATTCGTCATTGATATATTTTGGCATATCTTTGTATGTAATTATATTGATTAGGAAACTCTATCATATAGTGCATTTCGACAAATGTAAGTGCACAATATGACTATGGTTAAAATTGTTTGAACTTGATACTTCTAATGAGCTCTCTTCTTCTTTTTGATATTGTCAAAGGGGGAGAGATTTGGATTGCACAAGCTAAGGATGAATAGCTAAAGAAGTCTTGAATATTATCAACAATATCAAACGCATTATGGCATCAACTCAGGGGGAGCGTGCTTATTGTTAGCCTTGGTGTAAATGCGTCTGTATACATATTGCTATTTTAAAATCATCATAGTTTAAACGGGCCACTTATTCAACCCCCCCTTCTAAGTGGTAGCCAAGTAGTCTAACATTTCAACTCGAGCATGAAGCACACTTCCCTCCTGGTTCTGGAAGTTTTGATAGTTCTTTCCTCTGCTCCACTTCTTAGAGTCAACTCGGCGAGCTCCACATTAATGAGTGCCCTGCTAGTTGCTAAGAATGGTCTTCCAAGGATAATGGGATGCTCTTCATCTTCTTGGATATCCAGGATCATGAAGTCTGCTGGAAATAACAGGTCTTTGACTTTCACCAAGACATCCTCAATTGTACCTGCTGAGTAAATTGTTGACTGATTCGCTAATACGAGTTCCCTTTCTGTACCTGCAGTTGGTTGTGCGAGTTTTAATTTCTCCGCCAGAGATAATTACATTAACACTTGAACCCACATCACACAATGCTGGGATTTCTGCTTCCTCAATCTGACAGAGTATGGTACGCTTCCAGGATCTGTCTTCTTGGGTGGCAGTCTTGTTCGGCTTTCTCGGTACTCCCTCAGCTCTCTCATGAACTCGTCATAAGCTTCATCTAGAGTCAAATCGAACAGCTTGTACCACTCTTTGTAGTCTTTTACTTGTTCGTCTCTTTATTCCTGTTCTGATTTTTTATCTTTCAGGACTTTGCACTCCTCCTTTGGATTGTCCACCGTGTTACCTGCAATAACTTTAGAAACATGAGTACTTACCAGTTTAGAGAGTTGACCAATCTGGGTTTCAAGAATTTTTATCGTCGCCCCCTGGTTGGCTACTGTAGTCTGGATATTTTCAAAGTTAGTTTTGCTCATGTTAGCAAATTTGTGGAGTAACTCTTCCAATGGAGATAGCTTTCTTGGTTGAGGTGCAGCTTGAGCCTGGTTCCCTGTCTGGTCCCAGCGTAAATTTGGGTGTTTGCTCCAACCTGGGTTGTAGTTGTTTCCCATGTAATTCATCTGCTCTTCTCTCCCTCCTGGCAAACAATGCCCATTAGGGTAATCTTCTAGGCAGAAGTCGCAGACTCCTTCTACCTTTTTAACACTGGCTTCCTTCACAGCTTTCTCTTTATCAGCAAGTTGCCTCCTTAGTAACTCGATCTCTACTTTTTAGGCAATCTCCTGGTCCACCTTCAGAATTCCAGGCGTCTTTTCAGCTTGATCATGACTCATGTTGTATTCATTCTGGCACATCTGCTCAACCAGATCCTTAGTCTCCGCATGAATATTAATTTATCAATGTGAGTGGAGATTCACACATAGGTTTTTCCATATGACGCTCACGCGTGAAGATTGTTTTCATTGTGGTACGGTGACAGTAAATTTTTTGAGAATAGGAACAAAGTCAAAGTATGTTAATATTCATTTAAAAAATAGGCTTAATTCAACATTTGATCCTGGACTGGGGTAAGGCCCAAAAATGAATAGCATAGGCCCAATAGCAAGATGGTCCAATTATCCAACCCATTAAATTCAAATGGATAACTTGGCGGGAAAGCAAGGCGAGGGCGACACCCCACACGGAGGGCGCTCTCGCCCCAAGAATAACTACTCTCATGAAGACTCAGCATAGAAACCAACGTGTGGAAGGCGGTAACCACCCCTTACCACCATGATCTCCTCCATAGCCAAAGAATAACCACCCATCACCACCACGTGGAGGTGGTAGAGAAAGGAGGAAACCACCGAAGTCATGGGGTATCCATGATCGTGGCTCTAGATAACTACCAATGGTAAACTCTATAAATAGGAGCTTATGCTTCATTGTAAAGGGTGGAACTTTTCCGGAATAAAACATGAATTATTGATTCTTACATACGGTTCATATACTTTATCAGCCCCCTTATTTGTTCACCAGAACATTTTGGCGCCCACCGTGGGGCTGCGGTAAAACGATTCCCATCCTACCACTTTCAATTGACGAAAACCTCTCAGTATGACGGGAGGAATACCCAACCATGGAACCGGCACCGGCACCCACATGACGTTAACGGATGCCGTCAACGAACTAAGGCGACTTCAAGCCAAAGTAACGTCCTTAGATCAGGAAAAGGCTGACAGAGGGAACGAGGACGATGAAGACGAAATCAATGATTCTCAACCCCTGGCACAAGCCTTATGGGATGCAAGAGTCCCAGAAAACTTCAAAACACCACATCTTCCAACATTTGACGGAAAAACGGACCCGTCAGAGCATTTGATGGCAGTTGGAACGCAAACCGCCATCATAGGAGCAACGGACCATCTAAAATGTAAATTGCTCTCCGGTACTCTAAAAGAAGCAGCCTTGAGATGGTACATGAATTTGCCAAAGAACTTCATAGAGGATTGGACTGATTTCCAGCGCAAATTCGTCCAGCAGTTCTCCGGGTCAAAACACATAAAGGTCACCGCCACCAGCCTTTTCACCATTCGCCAAAACCACGCTGAGACCCTGCATGAATACTTGGCCAGATTCTGCGAAGCAACCATCAAAGTTTCAAATCCTAATCAAGAAATGTTTGTCGCAGCATTTCACAACGGCTTAAAGGCAGGACATTTCAACGAGTCCCTAGCACAAAAACCAGCAACCGCGATGCAAGAAATCATCAAGAGGGCAGAGTGTTACATTAAGGGCGAAGAAAGTAACGCCGAAAAAAGATCAAGAGACGCAAGGGAAAGAGAGCCGGCCAACAAGAGTTACAGAGCCCCAGAGACGTTCCAACCAAGACGACATCAACCAGATTATAGAGGGCACGAGCCCCAAGGAAACCATATCATCATTAGATGAGGCGAGACTCAGGTAGGTTCCCAGAAAAAGAATACACTCTACTAAACAGGGCAAAAGTCTATATTCTGGACGAGATTCTCGAGACAGGACTCTCCAGATTACCCTAGAAGAGAGGAAAAGATTATCAGTTGGGTCACAACACGAACGCATGGTGTGTGTACCACAGGTGCAAAGGGCACGACACCGAAAAATGCTTCAGATTGAGAGACCTCATAGAGGAGCTCATAAAAAGCAGCCATCTAAGGAAGTTTTTAGAGGATGCTGCTGATGGAAAGGTTGTAGTCCCAAAGGTGAGAAGGGACCCACAGGGAAACCAAGAGGAAAACCCATAGGGAGAGAAGGTAAGAATAGCAGTTAACACCATTGCAGGAGGTTTTGCGGGTGGAGGCGAGTCCAGCAACGCCCGAAAACGATACATAAGGCGCTCTGAGTTCGAGGCGAAGTTTGTGGGACACACTTCCATCTCGTCTACTCCGGATTTATCATTCACCAAGGAGGACAAAAGGGAAGTCATGCCCCACGATGACGACCCATTAGTGATCCAGGTCCAAATCCTGAACTGCGACGTAAAGAGGGTATTGATCGACTCAAGAAGTTCGGCTGACATAATGTATTGGGAAGCCTTCAAAGCCATGCAACTATCTAACGAACACCTGTTGCCCTACAACGGCACACTAGTAGGCTTTGCCGGCGAGCAAGTAGAAGTTATGGGCTACACTACTTTGCTTACAACGTTCGGAGTTAAAGACCAGGCCAAGACCATCAAAGTAAGATACCTGGTGGTAAAAACCCCCTTCACATCTTACAACATCATCATTGGGAGGCCAGCTTTTAACACTCTGGAGGCGGCCATGTCAACGATATATCTCTCCATCAAGTATCCGCTAGACAATGGGAAAGTCGGAACCATCAAAGGAGATCAAGCATTGGCGAGACGCTGCTATGAATCAAGTATAAAGATAAAACACAGAGGAGCCAACGCCCCAGTTTCAACTCGCCCTGTTCCCAAGACAGGCGGCGTCAACATGATCAGCCTTCTAGACTTAGACCCAAGAGAAGAGTTTCAGGACAGAAGAGTCAGTCCCATTGAAGAGTTGGAAAAAGTTCAAATTAGTAGTGAGGCGCACCAAACAACTAACATAGGCACCTCAATGCAACCAGAGGAGAGAGAGAAAATCCTGGCGACACTGAAGAAGAACATCGACTTGTTCGCATGGCACCCCTCGGATATGCCAGGGATAGATGAGACGATAATCACACACAAGTTATCTATCTCCCCTGAGACCAAACCCGTCTCACAAAGAAAAAGGAAAGTTGGAGAGGAAAGAAGAGAAGCCATCAATGAGGAAGTAACCAAATTAAAGGAAGCAGGTTTCATAGAAGAGATTAAATATCCATCATGGCTAGCAAACGTCGTGATGGTGAAGAAAGCAAATGGAAAATGGAGAATGTGTGTGGACTTCACAGACCTAAACAAGGCATGTCCAAAAGATCCTTATCCTTTACCTAACATTGACCGGTTGATAGACGGAGCATCGGGGTACAAGATGCTCAGTTTCATGGATGCATACTCAGGCTACAACCAGATCAAAATGAACCCCGCCGACGCTCCCCACACAGCGTTCATGACCAACACCTGCAACTACTTCTACAACGTCATGCCGTTCGGTTTAAAAAACGCAGGGGCCACGTATCAAAGACTAATGGACAGAGTGTTTTCAGAGCAGATTGGTAAGAATCTAGAGGTGTATAATGACGACATGGTCGTCCAAACTACAGAAGAGGGCGAACATGATCAAGATTTAGGCGACATCCTCGCCTCAGTAAGAAAATACAGCATGAGGCTAAACCCCGCCAAATGCTCATTTGGAGTGCAATCAGGAAAATTCCTCGGATTCATGCTAACAAACAGAGGAATAGAGGCAAATCCGGACAAATGTAAAGCCATCATAGACATGAGAAGCCCAACGTCGGTCAAAGAAGTACAGCAATTGACAGGGCGGATCGCAGCGTTGTCAAGATTTTTATCCTGTGCAGGAGAAAAAGCATTCCATTTCTTTTCCACTCTTAGGAAAAGCAAAAGGTTCGTATGGAGCACCCAATGCGAGGAGGCATTCCAAAACTTGAAAACATTCCTTGCCTCGCCACCAATTTTAACTCGCCCCGAGAAAGGCAACACTTTGTACCTATATCTCGCCGTCTCAGACAAGGCCCTTAGTTCCGCGTTAGTACAAGAGATAAAGGGAGAGGAGAAGCCCATTTACTTCGTCAGCAGAACGTTCAAGGGCGCAGAAGCAAAATACCAAAAGATTGAGAAAATTTCACTGGCAATAATAGTGACGGCGAGAAAGCTGAGGCAATATTTTCAATGCCACAAGATTGTGGTGAAAACTGACTACCCCATCAAGAACGTGTTGAGAAAACCAGATTTAGCAGGAAGAATGGTAGCGTGGTCAGTCGAGTTATCAGAATTCGATGTCACTTTCTCCCCAAGGGGCGCAATCAAATCACAGATACTAGCAGATTTTTTGCTAGAGCTTACAACGCCCGCCGAAGAGAATAGCGAACAACCTTGGACGCTATCAGTTGATGGAGCCTCCAATATCAAAGGAAGTGGAGCGGGAGTAGTATTGGAGGGACCAGACGGAGTCCTCATCGAGCAATCATTAAGGTTCGCCTTCAAGGCGAGCAACAACCAAGCAGAGTACGAAGCCCTGATCGCCGGAATGAAGTTGGCAAGAGAAATGGATATAACGGATCTGAAAGCCAAGAGCGACTCGCAGTTAGTGACGAACCAAGTGTCAGGGGAATTTCAAGCCAAAGACCCCCAACTAATCAAGTATTTGGAGAAGGTACGTAGCCTAGCTAGTCTCTTCAGATCTTTCGAGCAAATCTATGTCCCGCGGGAGCAGAACGCGAGAGCGGATTTGTTGTCAAAATTAGCAAGCACTAAGAAACCGGAAGCAACAGAACCTTCATCCAAGAAACCATTGCAAACCCCAGCATCACCGCAGAAGAGGTCATGATGATCATAGAGGCAGAAGATTGGAGAGCACCGATAATAAGATATCTCCAAGAAGACGTGCTACCAGCCCAAATACATCGTCTCCGATAATGGAACCCAGTTCGCCAGCGAAAAAGTAGTTGAATTCTGCAAAGGGAAGGGTATACAAAACACTTTCATCTCTGTAGAGCACCCTCAGGCCAATGGACAAGCAGAATCTGCCAACAAGGTAATCCTAAAGGCCATCAAGAGAAGAATCACAAGTAAAGGCGAGGGCTGGGTCGCCCATCTCTTACCAATCTTGTGGTCATACCATACCACGCCTCAATCTTCAACAGCCGAGGCACCTTTCACCATGGTATACGGCACAGACGCAATGATCCCTGCAAAAATAAACCCACCAAGCTGGCGGAGGGACACCCTTACGCTGGAGGAAAATTCAGAAGCATTGGAAGAAAATCTGGATTTAGTACAAGAACTAAGAGACAAAGCTCACTTCAGAGAGTTCGTCTCAAAGCAGAGAGCAGCAATAAGGTATAACACCAGAGTCATACCAAGGAGATTTAGAGAGGGAGACTTAGTTCTCAAAAGACCCATGGGAAAGGACAAAGGAGGAAAGCTAGCAGCAAATTGGGAAGGCCCATTCCGTGTCAACGAAGCGTTCGAAGGAGGGGCTTACATACTAGAAACAATGGAAGGAGAAGTCCTGCATCGAACATGGACTGTGGCCAACCTCAGATTCTACTACAGTTGAGATCGCCAAAAGAAACAAGGAAGGCAGCGCCTTGGCGTGTAATTTTTTTTGTTTTTCGAATTTATTTGCATGTGTATCAAAAAATTGTACTGAAATCTCTCTTCCAATTAATAAATAGCGGTGGGACACTCTTTTCTCCTGTGAAAATAGGAGTTTTTATCGAGGCCCACCGTTTTTAAATTTTTTGGTTTGTGAAGAACTGTCACATATGCTTGAAACACATCTAAAAGGAAACGAGTTGAAACACCTTGGCGTTGCCCGTGAATCTTACGAGTTGGGAACGTCAGAAATAGAAACGGCGATATCCATAACTCTTACGAGTAGGATACGACGGAAATGAGTTGAAACACCTTGGCGTTGCCCGTGAATCTTACGAGTTGGGACCGTCAGAAATAGAAACGGCGATATCCATAAATCTTACGAGTAGGATACGACGAAAATCAGGTTGAAATACCTAGGCGTTACCCTTTAAACTTTTTAGTGGGGGACGTCCAGAATAATAAAATCAGGTTGAAACACCTAGGCGTTACCCTTTAAACTTTTTAGTGGGGGACGTCCAGAATAATAAAATCAGGTTGAAACACCTAGGCGTTACCCTTTAAACTTTTTAGTGGGGGACGTCCAGAATAATAAAATCAGGTTGAAACACCTAGGCGTTACCCTTTAAACTTTTTAGTGGGGGACGTCCAGAATAATAAAATCAGGTTGAAACACCTAGGCGTTACCCTTTAAAATTTTTAGTGGGGGACGTCCAGAATAATAAAATCAGGTTTGTTAGACTACTAGGCTACTACTTAGAAGGGGGGCTGAATAAGTGGCTTCTTTAATCAACGGCAATTTATAAAAATTTATTTGATTAAAACCAATGCGCGGAAGCACCACCGGATCAGTAGTCTACTTTGCACCTTTTGACCAAAGGAAAGATAGTATCGCCTTGAACGAATTAGGAAAATTACCGGAACGATTAATGCAAGATATCCAAATTTAATTTGATTATCAAAAAACAGTCCCAAGCAAGTTATATGGTTTGATATTTCAAGTTCAATCACAATCAAGCAAGAACCAATTGAATTTTTGTGAACCAATACGAACAACAAAAATTCAATCGATTAATCAATTTAACGAAATTAACGAAATTAAAAGAGAGGGATAAAGAGAGACACACGATGTGATTAGGGAGTTCCCCGGATTGCGCGTCGTCCACGCGTTTGTCCGAGTACGTCTCCCCCCAAATAACCAAACGGGTTATTTGAGAGTTTATAGATCAAAAACTTGATGAACAAAAAGTGCACAGTTTACAATTGAAATCTATAATCCTATAGCAAAACAAAATGTAAACTAATGCGAATAACCTCGACACCAAACGGAACTTCGCCCTCTGATTCCAACGATTCACCTTGTGCCAAACCGCACCCAATCGTCCAGCTGAGTCCTTCGTTCCTTGTTGTCGAATCCTTCAAGACACGCACGATCTTGAATCACTTGAGAGAAACACTAGAACCTTCAACGCAATTCAACCCGATCACGATTCTGATTCACCGCGAACCGTATCGAACGTTATCACACAAATCTGCAGTTTCTATTGAATTGATCCCATACTCAAATCCAATTTTGATTGCAAACTTGATGAAGATGATGAACTTGTGTTGAATCAAACCTTTGATGCAAATTCTCACTCAATTTGTACCCAAAGCGTTTTCTGATCTTTCACACTAGTTTTCTCTGCCTTACAATGACACAACACATTGCTATTTAAAGTAAAAATAGAATGAGCAAATTTAGGCATAATTTTTCATACATGTATCGATACAAATAATCATTTGTATCGATACAAATGCTTTGACCAACGTTAAAAATGGAAAAATTGACCTTTGTATCGATACAAACACGGGTGTGTATCGATACAAATATCAGAATCTTGAAATCTTGACTGATATGTATCGAAGCATGCAAGCATGATTCGATACATCATGAGTTTTCTGGATTTTGAGAACATACAGATGTGTATCGATACATGCAAGCATGCTTCGATACACAGATGATGTTCTGTCTCTGAGAGACCACTTTTGTATCGATACAGACAATATATGTATCGATACAAAATGCACAAAATCAAACAGAAGTAATTTCAGGACATATGTATCGATACAACTATGTATGTATCGATACAAAATACCTAAAAGTCAGTTTTTCAAGTATTAGAAAATAGTTCTTTGTTGTCAAGTCATTTGTAATGTTGCCAAAATATGTTCAATCCTATTTTCATGTGTTTTGACAATTATTAAAACATGAGGATGAACTGGTGCACTTGCAAGGTTGAAACACCTAGGCGTTACCCTTTAAACTTTTTAGTGGGGGACGTCCAGAATAATAAAATCAGGTTGAAAAACCTATGCGTTACCCTTTAAACTTTTCAGTGGGGGACGTCCAGAATAATAAAATCAGGTCGAAATTCCTAGGCGTTACCCTTTAAACTTTTCAGTGGGGGACGTCCAGAATAATAAAATCGGGTTGAAACACCTAGGCGTTACCCTTTAAACTTTTCAGTGGGGGACGTCCAGAATAATAAAATCAGGAAGAAATTCCTAGGCGTTACCCTTTAAACTTTTTAGTGGGGGACGTCCAGAATAATAAAGTCAGGTCGAAATTCCTAGGCGTTACCCTTTAAACTTTTTAGTGGGGGGCGCCCAAAACATCAAAGCATGGTTGAAAGCCCAGAACGTTACCCAGAAAGCTTTTTAGTTGGGAACGAAGAAAACACAAAAAGAAACGCATCAAAGCGTCAGGGCGTAACTCATTATGAGGAAGACGCCCAAAGAAAACGCTGAAAAGAGCGAATAGAGGTACCTTTACTATATGTTATCGCATGCAATTATTTTAACAGGTAGAGGCGTTATTCAAATGATCGTTTACAATAAAGATCGAAAGCAACAACAGAATCATCCAAAATCTGATTTCATTAATTGAAGATTGATTACAAATTCAAAGAAAACTACATCAAACTTGAATACAAATTCAAAGAAAACTACGGCAGATTTGGATACAAAATCAAAAGAAAATACATCAAATTCAAAAGGGTGTACGAGATACTAATGCTACACTCGTATAAACAACTTGTTTATCACCCAGATTATTCAAGGATTATACAAGTGCTTGAAAACTACTACAATAAGCATCAACACTTGCATAACCCTAAAAGGATCACGTGGTGCCTGACATTATATTTCCACTTCAGTTTGCCCAGGCGAACCAATCGATCCATCATCCTTGTCCACGAGGCATGTCACTTGGAAGCTTTCACCTTTGAAGACTTAGGCGCCTTCGCCGCAGATTCCAAAGTAATTTTAGAACCTTCATCCACAGAGGGAGAAGGCCCATAAGCATAGAACTCCTCAGGAACATAGGTCTTCAAGAACTCAGCGTAATCTTCATCAATGTCCTCAGAACTTGATGAACTAAGCAAGACATGAGTGCTCTTCGCCCTTGCCTTCCCCGACGCTTTGGTACGTGGAGCTTTGGAGGATGAGGCACCGTTCTTCTTCTTTACCGGCCGAGTTTTGGGTTTCCCAACGGCGCGTTTTTTGTTATCAATCCTATCCATCAGAAAAAATCAAAAGAAAAAGAGAGAAAACAGAACTATGAAAGTGATAAAGGTGAAGAGAAGCGATGAAAGGATGAGAAAAGAATGAAGAAAAGATTGCTATTTATAGGCAACGAATTACCAAAACCTAGCATGTGTAACTGCAATTCCGAAATAAATAAGGAAAACAGTTTCCAACTACCGCAATAAAAGGATTGGCCAGTCAACAGGCGGTTACGAAAACCAAGGAAAGCCTAGCAGGAAATTTGAACCGGTCAACACATAGAAACTCACGCCAAGTAAACATGTTATCTCGCCATACAACGTGTTATCTCGCCACGATCCTTAATCATTGACGCCCCAGAGCCACAACATGTTATCTCGCCATATGATGAAGTTCAAAGAGAAAAATACATAAGGGCAAAAAGAGTGAAAGTGGCATTCAAATATCTAGTCAAAAGGGAATAAAGAGCATGCAATTATAGTGAAAATGTACACAGAATACAAAGGCCTCATAAGGGCACCCAAAATACTGTCATTACAAAATACGCCAAGCCCACGCAGGGGCGAACATCAAAACAAGGCAAAAGTAAGAAACAGTTAGGAAAAAGAAGAAGTCTATTCCTTGGCAGGTGAGCTTTGGGCTGGTGGCTCCTCGGTAGGCAATTCCTTGGCTGGCGAGTCCGGAGCTATCTCAGCAGGAGCATAGGGAACCAACTTGTCGCCCTCTATAGTGGACATGGCGTCAGCCTTGCCAAGAACGTCTTGATCGAGGCCAGGAAAGAGAATCTTCACTTGTTCCAGCGCAAACTGGAAGCCTTCATCATACTGTTCGCCAATCATGGCCTCAAGACCGTCCTTCTCGGACCCCCACTTCGCCTTTTCCTCCTTCAAGGTCTCCAACTCAGCAAGAGCAGTCTTGTTCTCTTGCTCCAAAGTCTTGATACGCTCATCCTTGGAGTTGAGGCTACCCTGGACGACGTTCATAGTCTTGATCGCTGACTCCTTGTCCCTCTTAGCATCCGACAAGTCCCCCTCATACTTCTCCTTCAAATCAGCCATCTCCTCGGCATGTTTTTCCTTCAGATTCTTCAGGTCCCCTTCGCACCTGTCTTTGGCAGCCTGTATATCCCTCTCAAGGGTCGCCAAATTTTTCTCTACCAGAGCTTCCTTATCCTTAGCAACGGATAATTCAGCCCTCTGGCGCGACGCCAAAGCATAGTTGAGCAGGAGACCCTTAAGTTCATATCCAAGAGCCATCCTCGCCAGATCATCAGTCGCCGTGTTGTTGAAACGAGCAGAATTCCCCACCATGTCCACCATCTTAGAAAGAAACGCCTAAGGATCGAACAGAGGATCCCAAGGCGAAGCCCCTCCAGATTGGCTTGTTCCAGCAGCAACCTCCTCAACCACAGGAGAACCCTCCGCCACATAGTCATCAACGTCGACCAAATCCTTGTCCTTTTTACCCTTCCGCGACAGGCGCCTCAGTTTCTTCTTCACTGGAGACTTCACCTCCCCCTCGGGCTTGGCAACCTCCTCCACACCAACGGGGCCAGAACTGGAAGGCTTCACTTGGAGAGTGACCCTCGAGTCGTTCTTCCTTTTCTTCTTGTCCTCGCCCACATCCAGCTGGATAAGGACATCAACCTTTGGATCTGGTTGTTCTTTCTTTCTCCTCGCCTTCTCCAAGTATTGTAGTCTCTGAGCAGGAGTCAAGCTAGACATATCTTCTACAAAGGAAAAGGAAAATGGTTAGTCACATAAAAATTAATAAGAAGCAATAAGGGCAAGCCATATAAAAGAATAAAACGATTCGCAAAGTTACTTACTGAGATACTTGTCTAAAACGGCAGGGGCGCGGTCAGCATCTAAGAGTTCCCTAGGATTCATCTGGTTCATAGACTCTAGGTACGCCACCGTGTCCCTCTCAAACTCACTCAATCTCTCATATATAGCGCCCTTAATCAACCTGGGGTTAGTCGTCCAGTGAAAAGGGAAAAGAGGAGTACCATCATCATTATACATCACACTGGGGCAATGCTCAGCTCCACGCACACGGATGAAGGTATCCTTATAATGCTTATAGTTGGAACTATATAGTTGAAATAGCCCCCGGTTGGGTTGCGAACTCAGAGGTACCACGCCTTGAGGCAGAAAATTTTTGATATGGTAAAAAGAGAAGAATACCGCCACTGAAGGCTCAGGAATTTCAAGGCCGTAGCAAACTAGCTCAAAAGCCCTAATGAAGGACCAACTATTAGGGCTAAGCTGGGGAGGGGCGACATTCAGAACCCTAAGCATGGATTTCTGAAATTCAGTAAAGGGAAAAAACAAATGGAAATCCTCAATAAACTTGGTGTAAATAAAGAAGGTGACGTGATCAGAGCGAGGTACGTCGATCACATACTCGCCCTCCTCTACCGGTTCGAATATGATGTCTTTCTCATCAAAGGTCCCTGAGACATCAAACTTTTCTCTATACGCCTCCACACTCTCAACGCCTTGATAAATGGAAGAAATCTCCATGGTCGTGGCTTCAGGTCCTACAGCAACTATGGCAAGCGATTCGTCTCTTCGTTTTCCTGTGAAAGACGAAGGAGAAATTATTACACAATCACTGCTATTCCCGCTACTACTATCACTACTGCTATCGCTACCATCACCACTAATGCCACCCTCAAGTTCCCCACGGGTAAAAGATTCCCCCATGACTTCGGCAAAGTAACCACTATAGTCAACGGAACCATCAGGCCTAGTGAAATGTTCACGCACTTGACGCTCTAGAGGGGAACCAACGATAAGAGGACGAAGAGGGTTCCTCTCATCCTCGTCATCCAAATCTCGCAAAATCACCATTTTTTCCGGAAACCCTAGAAACCCTATCGCAAAACCGGAAGATAAAGAAAAATAAAAAGAGAAAAAAGGGAAATAGCGGTTATACCTGGTGATTAGGGACGGTTAACACTCGAAGAGTAATGGAGAATGTGGGTAGCGGGAAACTCGCGGAGGAAGCGCGAAAAAATTCACTAAGGGAAGCACGAAATCAACTTCGGCAACGCAAAGAAGGAAAGAACAAACAAGCAAAATCCTCAAGTATGTGATCAAAGTAAAGAAGACAATGAACAAGGAGCAACGTATTTATAATAGGAAAGTACCGGTTGAGAAAGAAAAATTTGAAAAGATGAAACATTTCGAGGGAAAACTAGCTAGTACGATGACTGACGCGTGTCAAAGGCGAGCCCCCTGCTCGGCCAAAGCCGAGGTCACGCCCTTAAGGCGAGATACAGAAAAACTCAATTAGATATACGAAAGTAAAAGCTTCATTGATCAGGGAAACACATTACAATCATTGAGAAAATCAAGATTACATGATACAGCGACATTGAAACATAATACAAACAACACAAGAGGAAAATATAAACTTGCTAGGAAATGAAACTACTTAAGCGACGACATATGCAGCCGCGACAGCGTCAGCTTGCAATTCTTCAATCTCCTCTTTGTACTTCTTGGCCACCATAAGGTCAGGGCTGAGTTTGTCTTGATCATCCCGCAACCTGTCTATTTTCTCCCGGAGGCGGGCAAGTGAAGAACGAGTCCTGATAAGGCGAGCAACATCGTACTCAATGTCCAACTGGAGATTCCTTTTTCTCTTCATCAGGGGACGAAGTTCTTTCTCCAGTACCTCAATGCGGTTCTCAACGACCTCCTCAGCAGATAAATTAAGATAAAGCGACTCCTCTTGCAGATCAATACTGTCTTTGGTAACAGATATCTTCTTCTCCAGCGTGTCTTCAAGTTCATTATACCAAGTCGCGACTGCATTAGTGGTCTCGATAAAAGCAACATCCTTCTCCAAGCGACGAGACAACTCCAAGGCCAGGTCCAGAAAAGCTTTCTGGTCGTTGGTCAAGCACCATCGGTAGTCATTAAGCTCTTCAACGTAAATCTGGAACTCTCCCACATTATCCATGAGGTCATCTATGTTCTCCTCGACCTTGTCCCTTACTCGCCTAACAGCAGGCATAGCAGGCGATTCCAATGCAGGAAGAGAATCGTTCATGGTCATGGGAACTGAGGAAATACAAAGAATTGACAGGGATACAGAAAATATGAGCAAAATTCAGAGCCATCACAAGGGCTACTTATAGGAAGGGAAGCGATGCATGCCAAGGAGAGCAAGTGGGTGGTTATACCCCACGATCACCAATACCGGCCTCACCCGCACTATCACCACTTCGCCTCTTTGAGCCTCATGCTTGGGGGGCTGTGGACTGGGGTAAGGCCCAAAAATGAATAGCATAGGCCCAATAGCAAGATGGCCCAATTATCCAACCCATTAAATTCAAATGGATAACTTGGCAGGAAAGCAAGGCGAGGGCGACACCCCACACGAAGGGCGCTTTCGCCCCAGGAATAACTACTGTCATGAAGACTCAGCATAGAAACTAACGTGTGGAAGACGGTAACCACCCCTTACCACCATGATCTCCTCCATAGCCAAAGAATAACCACCCATCACCACCACGTGGAGGTGGTAGAGAAAGGAGGAAACCACCGAAGTCATGGGGTATCCATGATCGTGGCTCTAGATAACTACCATTTGTAAACTCTATAAATAGGAGCTTATGCTTCATTGTAAAGGGTGGAACTTTTCCGGAATAAAACATGAATTATTGATTCTTACATACGGTTCATATACTTTATCACCCCCCTTATTTGTTCACCAGAACAGATCCCTTATGTTTATTTTAGGTTTCAACTTGGTCCCTTTTGTTTTGAAAGTTTGTTTCTTGTGAAATTTGGTAAACAACGCTAGTTTGAGTTATTACAAGAGAGATCAACTAGTAAATCTTGGGACATAGTGCTTTTGTTTATATTTTCAAGATAATTAGTGTTCATTATTGCTCTTATGCTTTAAATGTTATTTATAGGCTAAACTACATATTTGGTCCCTTACGTTTATTTTAGGTTTCAATTTGGTCCCTTACGTTTAAAAAGTTTCAATTTGGTCCCTTACGTTATCAACGTTTGAATTAGTTGGTCCCTTCCGTCAGATTCCACTGTTCCACTATTTCAATTGGACACGTGTCAACGTGTCCAGGTGTCCACGTGTCAATCCACATGTGCAAACCGTCTGCCACGTAAGCAAACTGTCTGCCACATGTGCAAAAATTGACGGAAGGGACCAAATTGAAACCTAAAATAAACGTAAGGGACCAAATTGAAACTTTTTAAACGTAAGGGACCAAATTGAAACCTAAAATAAACGTAAGAGACCAAATATGTAGTTTAGCCGTTATTTATATGTTACTTGAAATGCAAGAAAGAATGCTTATTCAAATGAATAAACAGAAGGAAGGAGGAGTCGAAATTAAAGAGACAATTGGAGTAAATGAAAGGGCTGTAAATTGCATTCAAATGTAAATGTTTACAGAAAAATAATGGTGCACATTACATACGTTTTCCTTCGATCACTTGTTTCTCTCGTTGACATGGGTACTTTGAGTTTTCTATGGATTTTGTATAATGATTGTGACCCTTTACTCGATCACAGAACTATTCTATTTATAGACACTAATTCCTAACTGCTAGTAACGTCTAACTAACTAAGGAGAGAACGCGTGTCTTGCCACGTATTTTGAATTTGAATTCCTTCTTATCCTTTGAATTAGTCGTTGTGTCCATTGAAGTTGAAGTAGCAATGTTTCTTGAATATTAGCCAAGTACATATTTTTCTTCTACACAGCGAACGCTTCGACCTTATTAAGACTTCGACCAACTCAAAATGATCCTAAAGAAAACAACATTAAGAATAATGCTCAAGATAGAACATTTATGACATGTTCATGTTGGAACAAAATGCCTATTTCGATCGAGTAGCTCGAACGAGAATAGAAAAAAGACATTTTAATCCCACGTGCTTGACACTCTTACCAATGACGACGCTGGCGTCATGCACAGTAGTAACTGTCACCTTGATCCCCACAATACATCATTGCTCCTAGGTTTTAGGCATAGTGGATGACGTGTCACAGTTAAAAGTTGAAGAGAAAACGTATTGATTTTCTTTTTGATTTAATTTTAAATCCAAACTATCTCCTCTATCAATAGTGACAGAGAAACAAGGAAACACTTTTCACCAACTTCATCTTCTGAACTTTTTGCACAAAAACTCACTTTTTGATTCCTACAAAATCGTGTTTTTGATCCTCAGAGAAACAGTGATTTTGAACCACGAAACACTTCCAAACCTGATTCCGCTTTGAATCGTTTACTCTTTCAACCAAAAACTCAAACCCTTTCCAGATTCCATAAAAACCCCATTTTTACTTTCTTTAAGCTTTTACAATCGTTCAACAATGGCCACAAATCAAGACTTTGAAGTGCCCACTGCTGTATAATGGAAGGACTTCTTGATTCGCGAAGATGGAGAAGAGATAGTTCCTGAGCCTGTTGGGAGCGAAGCTGAGAGGAAGATTTGGACTGCTCAAGTGATGATCCCCTTTTCTGTAAAGAAGGACACATATGTTTTTTGTGGTCCTTACCCACCTCATGCAGAGATTGTATCGAAAGAGGTAAATAGCATTTTTCCACAATATGTAACCTGTGGTCCTAGGATATTCAAAACTGATCCTTACCATTTTGGTTACTTAAAGAACCCAATAAAACTGTTTCGATCTGCACCCTACACTGCTCATAAAGATTATATTCCTTGGTTGAATAGGGTAGAAAAGGAATATAAGGAATATTGGGGAAGCTATGAGATTTATCCTCTTATTCAATTTAGTCGAGCTGGCCCCAAATACAAACCTGAGCTTTTTATAGCTGCTCTTCACTTCTATGAGAAATCTACCAATACCTTCCAATTTAGATGTGGAATGGCAACCCCTACCCTCCTAGATGTAGCAGCAATCACAGGCCTTAGGCCTGATGGAGATCATTTCGACCCAACCCTAACTGGTGATAAGATCGAACTCAATTACAAGGAAAATACTTTTTCCAAGTACATTGCAGAAAACCAGGGAAAGGAAGGAGAGAAGGTATCACATGAGGAGCATGTGGCCTTTCTGACTTTGTGGTTATCTCACTTCATATTTTGCTCGAAATCTCTTCAAGTAGCAAGGATGTTTATCCCTATGGCCCAGTAGATCCATGAAGGTATGCGCTTTGGACTAGGACGCTTGTTGCTGGCCACCTTATATGAAGCCATGAGGAATACAAGTGATGTGATAAAAGCATCAAAGGATGGGTCGAAGTTCGTGGTGTCTGAACCCATGTGGCTCTTGCAATTGTAGTTGAACGCCATATTCGAAACTAAGCTTGGATTGATAGTGCCTTCTGACTATCAAAAGGAAGTCGATGAAAGAGAGGTCGAAGGTCAACGGTTAGTTCGATTAGCCCCTCGTTCTTTGGACCAAGACACCAGAAGACTTTTCATGAGACACATGAAAATGTTTATATCTTTTAATCAATTTCTACCTCGTCATGCCCCCTTTGTCGAGTGTAAGTAGAGCACATGCTAGGAATTGTGGAGAGTGGTTCCATTCTTCCATCACTTGGGAAGAAACTTGCTACCTCTGGTCGAGGTAAAACTCTTAGTCAATTTTCTTTATAATTTTTCATTATACATATATCTGCACAACTTACTAATGAAATTTTATAGGTAAAACTATAAAGAAGGATGTTGGGTCTTCTAAGACTTCGACTGAAGTAAAGAAGCCTGCTGGAGTGAAAATTAAAACTGAGGTTGAACCCTCAAAAACAAAGGTAAACATATAACCTTTTTACTCCAAACTTCCTTTTCGATTTTGATCTTGAAAACTTGCCTTTTAACTTATCTCCTTTTTTTTTCTTCAGAGTCGAAAAAGGAATGATGCTGCTGAGACTAGATCAACTGCTTCGAAGAAGTCGAAGAGTACTGTTGAGTTGGATGTAGAGGTAAACAACAAATTTCATCTTTATCTTCTAAATTAATGGCTTTTAGATTTAGATCACTTAGCCAAATCCTTCTTGTATATTTCTTAGGAGGATGAAGAAGAAGAACAAGAAATCCCCTTTGTAAGGAAAAGGAAGCAACTATCTGCTTCGACTTCACATGGAGGTGAAGGGGGAAGTTTTGTTAATGAGTAGAAGGATGAAGAAAACAAGGCTCATGAAGCCAAGAAGAAGAAAAAGAAGAAAATAGAGGCGAAGGATAGGGAAATCTCTAAGAAGAGCCAAGAAGAAAAAGAGATCTACAAGACAAAACCCACTATCGTCATTAAGGAGAAATCCACAATAAAAAGGACTAAGGTGCCTAAGGCCCTTAAGATTCATACTCCTGATGATAGTGGAGAGATTTCTGGGCCTAAAGAGAACCCTATACCTGAGAAAGAAGTGTTGGTCGAAAGGGACCAAGGAAATAGCGCTGAGGGGGGGAATGAGGGTATGCCCCAAGACAATACCACTCCTGTGGTGGATGATGCCCCCAGCTTTGAGAAGAAAGATGGTCCTCAAGCCAATCCTGATAACCAAGATGATAAGGTAACTTCAAGTCCTCTTCTTCTTTTATTTCTTCAAATTTCTTTGCCTGCTTAACTAATTTTCTTTTATTGATTTTTTAGGATGAATCAAAAGAGGATTCTCCTAAAGAACAAATCCAGCAAACCCCACCAAAATCACCAACTCTATCTCCAGCTAAGGAGAATGTTGATGAAAGCAAACACTCCCAAGGTGATGCAGCCAATGAGGTCGAAGATGATAAGATCGACCCAAAGGGTACTCAGGATGATGTTGAGAATAATGCCTAAATATCTTTTTTGGAAGATTTTATATTTAAATATAGTTTAGATGTATGTTTAAAATAAAATAATATTAGGGTTTATGATTTATATTTATGCTTAGAATCTTTAGGATTTGTTTAGAATTTGTAAAATTAGTTTATTATTTAAAGATATTATTTGTTTTTATGTAGCTCTATATAAAGAGCCATATAGCTATTATTTTTAATGAGAACAAAATTTGAGTTTCTCCACATAAAAATATATCCCACCAAATTCCGTAATACCAAAAAACACACAAAACCATATCAGATGAAAGATATGAGGAAAAGAAAAAAGGGGCTGGACCAGAGACTAAGAGCCTCCACACTGAGGATCTCAATTTGGATTCCAGTGTTTCCTAACCAAAACCAAGCATTTCAGCCAAGTCTAATCAGGCTAGCCACAAACTCACTCATGACTCAGAAGACATGCCTGAAGCTGAAGCTGGTGGTCCAGAAATTATATCAGCCTCTTCGACCTCAAAACTCTCTGCCAGCCTAGGGGTACAAGAAGAAGAGTTTGCCAATATGCAAAAGTCTGATCCTGCGGGCACTCTTCGACTGCTGCTTTCAAAGAAACAAAGCCAAGCTACCACTTCGAGTGAGCACACTACAAGCGACTCTGCTCCTTTAAATATTGAGATAAACTCCTAGGTGCGCCAAGACTCGCTGCTTCTGAGGCTTACTACTGACTTCACCCAAAGGGATGTGCTCAAACGGCTCGAGGAAAACCCTGCCTGTGCCTACAGCCATTTGGCATTTTTGAAGAAGTTACATAGCCCCTTGGCCAATGAGGCAACTTTAGGCAAGGTTATCCAACTTGGTTCGATCGTGGACCAATATGTTAAAGCTGTGCAAAAACGGATCGAAAATGGTACAAGGCTAGCTACTTAGCAGCAAGCTCAGACCATGTTCTATGAGAAAGCGCAGCAAGCTCAAGCTGAGGCAGACAAGCTATCCACTCGGGTGGTCGAAGGAAATCCAGGGGTCGTAAACTGTGATAAAAATATTGCTTTTTACAAGCAACAAATTGGACTCCTGGAGAACCAAATTGTGGGATACAGGCGTGATGACAGGAATTTCTACGGTATTTTTAGTATTATTATTAGTAGTAAAATGACCAAGATAGGCCCAAATACGAAGGAAAACCTACAAAAGCATGAAAAAGCATCAAGACAGAGTCCAAGATGCAAAAAGACAAGAAAAAGCCCAAAACGTGAAGAAATCAGAAGCAATAAATCTGAAGAAAAACTTTGCATCGCAGCACGATGGAGTATATCACAACACGATGACTTAACTTGGCGCGCAAGCTGATGAAATGCACAGGATCAGTTATAAAATTGAACTAAATCTTCACATCGCAGCACGATGGCTTCATCGTACTGCGATGCCTTGGTGAGGCCCATTACGAAAACTATAAATAGAGCCTTCCATTCATTGTTTAAATCATTCAGAAATAGTATAACACTCTCTACTATAAGCAGAGGTTTAGAGGAGCTCTATTGGGCATAATTTTCTCTCCTTACGGGAAAACTAACTCAGCAAGGTATGTTTCTTTAGGCTTTTGTATTTAGGTTATAATTTCTTTATTCTGATTTAAATATGTAGTCTTTATATTTACGCCTTAGGTTATGGGGGAGAAGATGAACTCCCCTATGAATATTTGGAGTCTGTGATTGAGTCTAAGTTATAATAAATGATATTTAGTAATTGTGTTTGTTATTTACTTTCGTGCACTTTAATAACGTATTCTCGTAATCTGGCCGGATAAGCGGGAGCGCCCATAGAATTGATATCAGGTTTTGACATGATATGGTCCGGAACTCGTAGTAAATAATGTAAGGTGTATAGAGACGGTAACATCCTGAAGTAGTCGTGAACAGAGCGGTTAAAGGAGGAATCATGCACTAGGTGTGATCTGAGCACTTAGAAGATGAACAGCCTGATACAAGGACCTAGAGGTTAATTGGTGAAGAGCATAATGCATGTTTATAAACAACTCACTTAGTAATTAGGGTATGTGACACATCGAGGTTAGGCTCTCGTAGGTACCTTAGTTGTTAAGGTAGGGAAACTTTAATAGAAAGAGTGTAAAAGTAAGGTATTACTACAACAAGGATAATTCACCGCCGAACATAATCTAAGTAACTATGTGACTACGGTCTGGCAAGTGTACCAGTCTGTCGTCTAGTAATAATCCGCACCCTAGTTAGGATGGGTTCCTATCCACAGGGACAACGCCTAGGTTACTAAGCTTATTCTAGGATTTGTGAGATTGCCTCCGCTTTGATTTTAAGGTTGATTGATTTTAGAAATTAATTAAGAAATAAAGATTGAGTTCAGATGAGAAAAGGTAGGTTAGGTGTGTTGAATTGTGTTGAATCCCTCCCTAAGTCCTGCTGGGTAGTTGGAGTTATATCGTTGCCTATTCATTCTTACTTACTGGTGAACTAATATAATTAGTAATAACCGCGTACGATAATTACCCTAATTACGAGTATAGAGAACCTTAATTATTAGACAAGGGACCCGTGTTTAGCCACGTTGTCACGTCCCTAACCTAGTAATTAAATCCTAAATATGTAGTCAATTGAGCATGGTTTCATTAGTTCTTTTACCCTTACTTATTAAGCTATTATCTATTGATCGGGACTGGCTGCCGGCTTTGAGGCACAATACTAGATCACTAACCCTATAAGTTAGTTGCCAGCCAGTGGTAAACCCTGGCTTTGAGGCACAATGCTAGATATCACCAACCCTAAAGGTGTTCCCTAATTGTGTACATCAATTAGATTACGTAATTAAAACATAGACAATAGAATAAATAAAACTGAATAGACAATTATATAAACTTAATACCAAATTACATGATTCCAGCATTCCTAAGGGAGTTCATCTCCCCACCTAACCCAGAGGGGGTTTAACTACTAAAATGCATAATTAAATAACAAGAATAGAAAAATGCATAAAAGAAAACCTAACCTTAGAGCTCTGACTCCCTTTCTTCAAGAGAATAGTAGTTCTCTCCGTTCTGAATGAATAAAATGAGGAAAAGGGAGCTCTATTTATAGTTTTCGCAATGAGCTGAAATTTGCCATCGTGCTGCGATATGCCCATCGTACTGCGATAGAAAGATTCAGTTCAAAATTATAACTGATCTTGTATGTTTGATCACCTTGGTCGCCAAGTAACCTCATCGTACTGCGTTGCAGCACATCGCAGTGCGATGAACAGATTTTTCCCATATTTTCTTCTGTTGTTTCCTTGGCCAGCAAGTAGCTTTCATCGTGGCACGATGGGATTCATTGTGCTACGATGAACAGCACAATTTCTACAAAATTTTGGCTCTTTTTAGCTTTTTCTTGATTTTCTTGACTTCTTGTGCAAGTAACTTGATTTCTTTAGGAATTTGCCTTGTAATTGGTCTAAAGTGTTGTAATTTACTAATAAAATTATACTAAAAATGCAGTATAAATTCCTGTCATCACAACCTCAAACTTGAATCGTTGCTTGTCCTCAAGTAACATGCTGCAAAGCGAAATTGTTAGCAAATAAGTAAACAAAAATATGACAGGAATTTCCACAACCTTGTATTTATCAGCAATGGTACCGCTGATTTGTGTTACCTCCACGATCATGCTCAACTAGTACTTCGGTTCAAGAGACGGCAATAGTAGAAAATCAGACAAATGCCTGCAAGAGTCCATGTCCAACTTTTCTCTATCTCACATTTGTGTTTTTCGCTCATTAATTGAAATGCCTGCAAGTGTCATTCTGGTAGGTTTCACCTCTCCACAGTTGAGCTTCTTTAGTATGGATAAAAGCATGAGATTAACACTGGCTCCTAAGTCTATAAGTGCTCGGCCAATTTCTACCCCACCAATTGTACATGGAATAGTAAAGCTTCCCGGATCTTTGCATTTGTTGGGGAGGTTCTTCTGAAAAATTGCACTACACTCTTCGGTGAGCATAATTGCTTCTTCATCTTTTAACTTGATTTTGCCAGCCACAAGATTCTTTACATACTTCTGAAATGTTGGTGATATTTGGATCATGTCATTGAATGGTACATGGATCTCCATTTGTTTCACTAGTTGCCCCATCTTTCTTAGTTGCTCCAACTGTTTCTCCTTTTTGTTATCTTTGTTTGGCTATGGTATGTAATTCTCTGGATTTTTAGGTTCAGGGTGTGGTCTATCACTTCCGAACGCTGTTTTGGGCTTTTCTGGAATGGGTTGGTTTATGGTTGGCACAACTGTTGTGTCTTCTTCCACTTCCGTCTCTTTTTCCAGGTCCACTACATCTTGGCTGGTAGGTTCTGTATCAAGAGGTTGGGTATCGGGAATTTGAGAGTCAGGCATTTGAGATTCGGGTATTTCCTGGCTTGCCGTCTTCTTACCTCTTCGGGTTGGTTCTACTGGCTCCAGTTGCCTGCTTCGTAACGTTATTGCTTGCAGTTCCCCAATATCTTCTACCTTTTTAGCCCAAGCTTGAACCTGTATTCCCAGCTTTTCATTGGATTCTTTAATCTGATCTCCAAAGCTCTGCATGAATTCTTTGAGTGACTTGTTCTCCTCCTGCAGTTTTTCTACTTCTGTCTGTGAAGCTTCCAGTTGTCCTATGAGGACTTCTTCGTTGTCTTTGTCTTCTTCCTTGTTGCACTCATTTCAGCACATCGTCTCAATCAGTTGCTCTACTTCTGTTGGAGTTTTGCTCTTGATTGATCCTCCCGCTGATGCGTCGAGAAGCATTCTCTGCTTAGTTTTCATACTGTTGACAAAGATGTGCATTAATTCTGCTGCACAGATCAAATGATTTGGGCATCTTCTCTTGTAGAGCTTGAATCTCTCCAAACTCTGGTGGAGTGATTCCTTCTTCTCTTGCTGGAATTCAGTGATTGCCCTTCTACGTTCCTTGTGTTGTTCTTCAGTGAAGAAACGGTCCAGGAATTTGTCTTCAAGATATTTCCAGGTTTTAATTGTCCCACTTGGCAGACAGACTAGGCAGTCTTTTGCAGTTTTCCCAAGTGAAAATTTGAACAAGTGTAACCTGACTTGATCTTTAGTGACACCATCTGGGACTGGTTGGGATTCACACACCTCATAGAATTCCTGGAGTTGTTCCAAAGGATCTTCATCTCTCATTCCATTGAATGCGTTCTCCTTCAGCTCCCTTCGTACACTGTATTTGGGATTGATCTCTATTAGATTTGCTGGAACAAACCCTCGAATAATCCCTTCACGGTCCGTTGGCCAAAAATACTCGTACATCTTGCTTTCATTATCCATGTCTACTGCAAAACAAAGAATACCTTAGTAGTACTGTATGGTTAAGAAAGGTTGTGTGTTTTATTATTGTTCTTATAGTTGCTAGCTTCAGAGGTTCCCATGTAAGGGAGTTGGATCACACGGATCGCTTAAATACCAAGCCTTTGCCTTAGCCAGAACCTTTGTAGGGCGCAACAGTAAAAATAAATCGCACTTTAAAAATAATATAAATATGGAAATTAAAATTCCTAAAACTAACCTAATAACTTCGTCTACACCGTCCCCGGCAACGACGCCAAAAACTTGACTACGGTTTGGCAAGTGTACCAATCTGTCGTCTAGTAATAATCCGCACCCGAGTTAGGATGGGTTCGTATCCACAGGGACAACGCCTAGGTTACTAAGCTTATTCTACGATTTGTGAGATTGCCTCCGCTTTGATTTTAAGGTTGATTGATTTTAGAAATTAATTATGAAATAAAGATTGAGTTCATATGAGAAAAGGTAGGTTAAGTCTGTTGAATCCCTCCCTAAGTCATGCTGGGTAGTTGGAGCTATATCGTTGCCTATTCATTCTTACTTACTGGTGAACTAATATAATTAGTAATAACCGCGTACGATAATTACCCTAATTACGAGTATAGAGAACCTTAATTATTAGACAAGGGACCCGTGTTTAGCTACGTTGTCACGTCCCTAACATAGTGATTAGATCCTAAATATGTAGTCAATTGAGCATGGTTTCATTAGTTCTTTTACCCTTACTTATTAAGCTATTATCTATTAATCGGGATTGGCTGCCGGCTTTGAGGCAAAATACTAGATCACTAACCCTATAAGTTAGTTGCCAGCCAATGCTAAACCCTGGCTTTGAGGCACAATGCTAGATATCACCAACCCTAAAGGCGTTCCCTAATTGTGTACATCAATTAGATTACGTAATTAAAACATAGACAATAGAATAAATAAAACTGAATAGACAATTATATAAACTTAGTACCAAATTACATGATTCCAGCATTCCTAAGGGAGTTCATCTCCCCACCTAATCCAGAGGGGGTTTATCTACTAAAATGCATAATTAAATTACAAGAATAGAAAAATGCATAAAAGAAAACCTAACCTTAGTTTGTCAAAAAAAAAAAAAAAAAACCTAACCTTAGAGCTCTGACTCCTTTTCCTCAAGAGAATAGTAGTTCTCTCCGTTCTGAATGAATAAAATGAGGAAAAGGGAGCACTATTTATAGTTTTCGCAATGGGCTGAAATTTGCCATCATGCTGCGATATGCCCATCGTACTGCGATAGAAAGATTCAGTTCAAAATAAAAACTGAACCTGTGCGTTTGACCACCTTGGTCGCCAAGTAACCTCATCGTACTGCGTTGCAGCACATCAAAGTGTGATGAACAGATTTTTCCCAGATTTTCTTCTGTTGTTTCCTTGGCCAGCAAGTAGCTTTCATCGTGGCACGATCGGATTCATCGTGCTGCAATGAACAGCACAATTTCTACACAATTTTGGCTCTTTTTAGCTTTTTCTTGATTTTCTTGACTTCTTGTGCAAGTAACTTGATTTCTTTAGGAATTTGCCTTGTAATTGGTCTAAAGTGTTGTAATTTACTAATAAAATTATACTAAAAATGCAGTATGAATTCCTGTCATCACTATGTTATACACCGGTCATGCCAAATATGAAGAAGGGAGGGAGTCCAACCACCATACATAGCCTCTATATTTCTTGAATCTATATTTATAAATTCTGTTATTTTTATTTCTGCAAGCATTACACCTCTTTTATAAAAACCTTTTTCAAAAACCAAAGCGAATGCAAACTATCACAAACTTAAATAATGCTAGTAAAGCTTCGGCACGATCCCTGTGGATAAGAACTCATTCTAAACACTAGAGTGTGAATTATTACTCGACGACAGACTGGTGCACTTGCCAGACCCTAGTCAAGTTTTTGGCGCCGTTGCCGGGGATTGTTTTTACAAAGCCTTACTAGATTTATTTAAGTTTGTCAAAAATTTCAAAAATACAAAAAAATTAAAAAAATCAAAAAACTTGTTGATGATTGTGGAATTTGATCTGTGAAAATTCTGGCTAAGCATAAGTCTTGGTATTTAAGCGATCCGTTGTGGCCCACCTCACTTACCTGGGAATTTTCATAGTGAAAAAGACACATGAGACAAACCAAAAATAGTTTCATCAATTAATTTGCCAGTGCTACTGAAGGTATTCATTTGTTGTACTTGATAACAGGTATTCTGGAGTTGAAGTACTATCCTGAGCCCGAAAGAACGTTCTTGGCAAGAAGGCGAGCACAAAGGCTTGCAAAAACCAGTAGTCTCAACATAGAAGAAGAGCCTACCACCAAAGCCATGGGGGACGAGCAAAGAGTACAATGGGAGATTACTGCAAGAGGACTGACACAGATTAGATCTCTTTGGGATTCCAACCGGCGAATCCAGCTAACTTTGATATTAAGGGTAATGTTCTTACAGGTTTGCGGGAGAAGCAATTCGACGGACGTGCCAACAATGATCCCTAGGATCATCTCTCAAAGTTTTCAGAGACATGTCAGATCCAGAAGGTGCCGGAAAACGTTTCTGATGACCAGAAGAAGCTGCGTTTGTTTGCTTTTTCTCTTACTGGTCCAGCTTGAAATTCCTGGCACGCTATGCACGATGTGCTACACGATGCTCTAACACTGTGTCCGGTCTAACGCGTAATTATCCAAAGCATATAAAAGAAAACAAATAAAAGAGACAAGTTATTTGTTAACCCAGTTCGGCGCAAACAGCAACCTACGTCTGGGGGATACCAATCCAAGAAGGAATATCACTATAATAGTCCTAGTTCTAAGTTACCAGCAAACCACCCGTTTACAACTTATAACCTAGGCACTACCAGTGACTCTTCTACCTAGGAACTCCTAGATCTGAGATCCCATCTCACTCCCTAACAACCTTACAACCAGTAAGGATTTAACTAACACAATTACAAATAAGTTTTGGAGACACACTCCTAAAACTACACACTCGTACATAAAGGCTTAGAGTGTTAAACCACCAAAAGTCCTAACTCCGTACTTCAAAGCTTAGGAGAAGGATCACACACAGTACAACACAAAGTAACAACGTCCTAAGCTTGCATCAAGGTGACACAAGAAAGGCTCACAATCACAAACACACGCAAAACCTAGTTCTAGACTCAAGCACAATAACGGCGTGAACAACAACAGGATTAGGTTTAGCTTCTCCTTTAAATACTGCAGACAGAATATTCCTTGATCCAGAAATGCCTATACTTGATTTGTTTGACCAAGGAATTACTTCACATTAATTAGAAATGATTCTCTACAAAAATATTCTTCAAAGAGATTCTTCATTAAAACATTTCAGAAAGAGATCTGGCGCAATAAATAATGATCATTTTAAAACGCCTGATTAAAACGCGCCATGCAAGATTCATGAGAGAGAAACCATCATTCCATAAATAGAACTGGTCATGAACGCTCCTCTTGAGATGCTACAATGCTCTACGCAATGCTTGAGGCATCATATCACACATCCTGCAACAAGGTTTATTTTACCAAAAATGCAGCCAATACCAAAGACTCAACAAACTCCCCCTTAGGCAAATTTTTGGCTAAAACAAATTATGACCATATGGATATTACTTAAAGAGATACTTCAACTACATTTCTTTTTCTCAACATAAACACACAAGCATAAAGATAAATAGAGGTTATCCTTCAAAGCAGTTACCATACTACTCCTTCATGGAGAACAGTAGAAAAGAATAAGATGTATCTTTTTAAGATTATTAGAGAGGCATGCAACAACGGAACACAAAATAACTACTTAGCCTTGAATGGTCAGGAGAATAAACATGATAGGATGTGGAATAGAATGCTTCAGCATTTCACAAAACTACTCCTCCTCCACACATGCATGGGATGTTGGAGCATCGTATCCAACATCTCCCCCTGCATAACATAAATAGGCTTCCCCTAAACACTTGCATATATCAGATCATGCACAACTACACAGCCACACAACTACATACTTCATTCAAGCTACACTACTAGCTACACTACAAATTTATCATAAGCAGAGCATGTGCAGACAGAAAAAACAACCAGCAAATTAATTGATTCACAACCAGATATCCAAAACATACTAGATTTTTACTCCCCCTTTTTGCCACAAATTTGACAAACTAGTAGTATAGAGAGTTAAGAATTACAGAGATTATTACAGACCGTCAGAATTAAAGAAGTCTATGCCCATAGTCAACAACTCAGAACAACAAAACAACAAAAACAACAGGGCAGCAAATCATTACATCAAACTAAAAAGAAGTGCTGGACCTAGACACCTCCAGCTCTTATGTGTCACCTCCAGCTTCACCATCATCATTCACAGCTGCATCACCATCAGCAGCATCAACACCAGCACCAGCATCACTAACACCTGCATTTTCACCAGCCAAACCCTCTTCCTCAGCTTCCTCTTGCTTCAAGGCAGAAATAACCTTTTCAAGCTCTATCTTCTGCTCATCCAAAGCTTTAACAGCAGCTTTCCTAGAGATGATCATAGCTTTTCTGTTCATGGAAGATGAAGCAACTTTCCCAGGAGGAACTACTTTCTTGGGATGTACCATTATATCAGCAGCATGTTTACCCTCGAACAATTTACACTACTAGAAAACATGCGTTTAGCAACCGATTTAGCAACCAATTTTGATGAAAATCGGTCTCTAAATGCGTTAGTGACCGAAATGGCAACCGATGAAAATTGGTAACAAATACCTTGCTCGCTGATCTGTTGTGACCAAATTAGCAACCAATTTTCCAGCGACTAAATGAGCAACCGAATTTAGAGACCGAAATAGCGACTGGAATAGAGACTGAATTAGCAACCAGTTTAGAAATTGACTTTGCGACACATATTTCGACGCTATTAGCGACTAATACAGTGACCGATTTGCAATTAATTTCTCTATTCATTGCTACCGATTTTGAGACCGATTTGAAAATGTTGTGTGGTAAATTCAGTCTCTATTTCGGTTTCAACGTCAGTCTCGATTATGGTCTCTATTTGGGTCTCTATTGGAGTTTCTATTTTGGTCTCTATTCGAGTCTCTATTTCGGTCCATATTTGGGTCTCTATTGGAGTTTCTATTTCGGTCTCTATTTCAGTTTCTATTTGGATCTCTATTTCGGTCTCTATTTCAGTCTCTATTTCGGTCTCTATGTCAGTTCTATTTGAGTCTCTATTTCGGTCTTTATGTCGGTCTATATTTAGGTTTCTATTTCGGTCTCTGTTTTGATATATAATGATTTATTATTATTATTATTATTATTATTATTATTATTATTATTATTATTTTATATTCCTATGAAAGCAATTTTTTAAATCTAATTTATAATCCCACAAAACAGTATAAGCATAATATATTGAAGTATTACCAAATACTTATAAAAAAATCTGTTCAAAAAGAAGTACTTATAAAAAATATCAATTCAAAAGATGGAATATATTCCTTTCAATTCTTGAATACAAAAATTCAATATCCTAACTCAAATAAAAACTACTAAAGTGAACCACAAAGTTAATATCCTAACTCAAATAAAAACTACTAAAGTAAATCACACTACTAAACTTGTCATTCCTACTCTGATTCATCATCATCAGACATGTCATCGTTATCATCAGAATTATCATCATTATTATCAACCACATCCTCATTATCATCATTATTATCAACTATATCCTCATTATCATCAACCACATCATCTTCATGAACTTGATCTCTAGTATATGACTTGGGCTGAAAGTTCAAGCTTTTCATTAATTGTTTTACCATATCACGAAGTTCAACCCTTTCAAACTTCAGTTTTTCAAATTCATGTTTTTGCACCCATTCAGTTGAAGAGGAACTTGAACCACGGTAATTTTGCCGGCTTGCAAATAAAGAAGATTCACTCCCAAGACCATATATACGTCCTTTCCTTATTCCCGCAACCTCAGTCCACACATCTATAAGGCTAAGGAAAAAAAAGGGAGGTCAGAGAAGAAACGAAATTGAAAAGCCAACAAACAAATTTCTGGATTGAATTGAAAAATTAATCAATTTGTCAATTAAATCATTCAATTTCTGGAAAGGAAAAAATAAATAAAATAGCCCAATATAATATAACACTGTGCAATTTGTAAAGAATAAAACACACAAATTTGCCTAATAAACCGCTTAAAGTCATCAACCAATTGAAAGACAAAGTTTCTCAATCCACATAAAACTTCAGCAAACAATTGAACCAGCTATATTGAAATCCTAATGCGGCACCAAACTCAAAACAATAAAAAACACATACACATATTTATAATTAGTTTTCCAGCGATGTGCTAACAAAATAGAGGCCCCAAAATCATTAGCAGGGTTCACACAAAGATTAGAAGAATAAGAAAATACAATACGGTTAAGATAGAATATATCACATATAATCTCAATAAACCAAATATGAAGAGAAAAACTACGGCAGACAGTGTAACGGCGAACGCGGCTGGGGCTTCTCACCGAACTGAGTTGCTGATGTTTCTCACTTTCTCTTTCAATTTCTACTTTTGATTTTTCCCTCTGAGCTATATTTTATTATTTATAGTTATCTAAACAAAGGAAAAAGCGATGCCTTTTAATAGGCAGATGAAAATTGAACTTTGTGATTTGGTTTTGTTTTAATATCTCTAACTGAGTTTTGGAATATTTGACCTAATTCAAATCTAATTCAAAGTTAGTTTGTTTTTAAAACGTTTTTCTTAAACAAAGTTTGTTTTTTTCTTGTTGCATATAATATTTTTTTTAACAGCTAAAATTTTATTTAATAACTTTATCAAATATAAGGCATATTTGAAGAGATAGAGATACAAAAGTAACCTTAGAAATAGGCTACCAACAAGCAACAAAATAAATCCTATAATAGAAAGACAAAAAAAAAATATGATAAACATGAAAGGAAGATTAAAGACATTACTGAACAATAACAATCTGAGGGTAGTGGTGGCGAGGATCGAAGAGAGAAGCGAGTTGGTACTTGGTGCTGCTAGCAAAAACGATTCAATGTAGGTGAATGGGGGAAACAAACACCGCTTCTAAAACCCTGTTTTTTATAATGAAAAACCCTTTCTTGTGGAATTGGAGTTTTTAAATTAACTACGTCTTAATTGTCTAATTTAGATACATATGTCTCAACAAACTATTTATCAAAAAATTCTCAACAAACTATCTACTACTATTTTTTTTTTACGGTAAACTAATTTTTTTTTATAATGGACTATCTACTACTAATCTACTACTACTACTAAATTTTAGAAGCAACACCTACCAACAATTCCGAATAAAACACAGTATATAGCAGCAAATATTGGTAAGGGAATTGATGCGAAAAAGGCTCCGAATTTTCCTGAACGAGACACGGAAAAATAATTAGCTGCATAAGAGACATAAAAGTGCAAGGGAACTCTCCAAACAAGAATTCAAGTGGAATATTGAATGCTATACCAAAAATAGAGAAGAAAATCATGAAACCACATGACATTTGCACCACTCTTCTGCTCCCTATATGAGTGAGACCGAGTAGACCAACATTTTCACTACAATTTTCAAAGAAATTAGTGAGATTATCACCTATATAGAATAATTATGTTAATTGTTCAATAGGCAAGATGATTGAAATAGTGGTGGAGTCTGGCATGAAAAATGTGAATTGACCGATGCAGATTATAAATAGACACGAAACAGAAACAGAAACGAAACAAAAGTTCTTAAAATATTGCTTTCTTACACAGATGCTATAGTGCCAACACAGCAACCAAAAATGCCTTCAAGTAGCATACTAATGCCCTGTATCACAAAAGTTACAAGGATATCAAGATTCTGTAATGAAAAAGAATTATTAAGTTAATTGTTAAAAAGGCAAAATGATTGAAGCTTCACCTGGAGCCCGATGCTTCAGCTGAGCACATGTGCAGGAGGTGGTGTTGCACCAGAAAGCCTAGCCGCGGCGAAGTAAGTACCGGTTGACTGCATTCAAAAATTTAAATAAAAAAAAGTTCCAGATTACATCATGAGTTTGATGACAACAGATTGACAATAATGGTAAGATAGACTGAAACGATTAAGATCATTTTCCGGACGGTAAAGCTGTCAAAATTTGAAATGACTCAAAATTGAGAACGACTATTCAGATTGAAGGTTTGTCCGGTATTCAACACGACTATGACACATGTAGCTACATTCAATTACTTTCGTTTCTTAAATTATTACCAATGTCGTATCAGGTATTTGTGTGTGCACTTCATAGCATGTAAATTATCAAAATAATTCGTAGAATTAAAAATACTAAGGATAAGGAATAGTTGCTAGACCTCAGCAGAAGAGACAAGTGCTGCACCCATCATCCCAAAGACATGACTAGCTTTGAATATGGGAGTACCCCACTGAAATGGTAATGGCGATTTAATCCTGGAATAAAATCATAATTGTTATCACAAATTTACAGAAAGAGCAAAGGAACTCAAATAAACTGTTAAATTAAATCTACTACTTGTTTGAGTCCTTGCTTTGGAATTGTTATACGCACCAGCCACTGTAAGGATAGCGGCAAAAGCCCAAACAACGGCAATACAGGCAAGTAAAGCAAACCTCTCAAGTATATCATCAGCCTTAGCATGAAGGCGCCTCAAATACTGCAGAAATGTGAAAGGTTATCGTTAGTAGAATAGAATAAAACTCGCAAGAGATTGTTTCGGATTAGACATAAAACCTGCTGTGTTAAGATCAATAGAATGAGCACAGGTAGCCCAATCTGCACACAATCTGCAAGCTGCATGGAAGAACATAATTGAGTTTATGAACTTTCTATTTTTATTTTTCATTATAATAAATAACTAATTTATTCTTGGATTCTTCGTATGAATATTTACCAATGGAAAGCCCCTCGCGAAGAGACCAAGACCGACCACACATACTACAGGTACAACGATGATGGGACTAAACAGCCTGCCTGATCAAGAAAGGAAAAAGTAACCAAAGGTTATTAACTTCAAATCATAATAATAAACAAAAGTTGTTACTTTATACGCAGATTTTAGATGTGTGAACTATGAAATGTAAAAGTTTTAAGAGAAATAGATACAGAAATTAACATCGAAGATCAAGATGAATTTACCTTGTTAAATTTCCCCATGTCTTACTATATCCAAGGAAGATATTGATGAAGGATGAAACAATGAGAGATCCTTGAATTGTTCTCATTGTGTATTTAAACCTCTACAAGCGCAAGTGTCATAATCAATTAGTGATTTGGATCACCATAACCAAACAAGCATAAACCACACATAGCAATTCAGTTGTCAAAGAAATAAATACATCAAAGTTGAAATTTTTAGAATTTGGGTCGGGCCTAACTCAACCCCTACAAAACTGGTTCGTAAGGTGAGGAGTGCCCCCGCTTGTAAACTTATGTTCGAGCTTTATTTCATCTAATGTGAGACTCTAAACCGAAATTGCAATTTTTTCATTTTGAAAGAAACAAACCTCATGCTCAGATGGAAATACATAACAGAAATCTCAAATCTAAATATACAATCCAAACTAGATCTAAATACATAACAGAAATCTCAAATCCCTATTTGTTTTCACTATCTAAAAAGGAGCTACCAAGATTTACGAAATTCACAATCAAAGAAAATCAACATAACAAATCATTCATAATCAGATTGCAATAATTGGGTAAAACATCGCTTGTACCTAAGCAATGGAGCATTATTTATGATTCACATCATGAATCACAGAACTACAACACTTAAAAGCATAGCAGTCTCAAAATTAAATTAATTGTACAAATACAGTGTTATTCAAGTGTCGATCATGCTTTAAACCCTAGAATCCCAAACCTAACATTGAATTCAAACCTAATCTGAGGAAAAGGAACAATAATTTGAAATTATTGATTGCATAAACTGAAATTGAAAAAGTGTGAAATCTAACCTAGAGTCTTGAAGTTTGGCGGTGGACTTCTTTTCGACGCCGAGAACAACGTTATCGGTACCACGAACACCGACGGCGGCGTTACCTTTACGAACAGCTTCGAGAGCGTATTCAAACAAAGCTATGAAGTGAGTGATGTGAAACTTTTCTTTTCTTTTGCTATTTGCTACACTTTTTTTTCATTAGAAGGATGAATTAGTTTTTGTCATATTAATCATCGAGGTTGAGATATTGTTTTTCCTTAATTTTAGTTTTGCTTTAAAAGATTTTCATCTGTTGTTTTACCTGATGCCTTGCCTGCAGTGCATTGAAAAGTTCTACTTTTATTTATTTATCACTGATTTTGGTAAAATTTTTGAAGGTTGAATGAAGCTGAAAATGTTTTTGCTTTTTCTTTTGATTTGTTTTTCTAGTGATTTGTAAAAATTCAAAAAAAAAAAAAAAGTTTGCGACGGATATTTTGCTTGCTATCTATCGGTCTTCAATTCAGTCTCTATAGTTAGGTAGCGACTGATATAGCAACGGATAATTTTTTCATTTTGAAGTCGAGATATTGGTCTCTAATTTGGTCTCTAAAAGCAACTGAATTTTTGGTCACTAATTATTGGTCTCTAATTCGGTCTCTATAATTATGTAGCAACCGATATAGCGACTGAATTTTTTTTAAGTTTACGTTCAAAATATCAGTCTCTAAATCGGTTGGTATAGTAACCGAAATTTTTCGGTCTCTAAATCGGTTGCCAAAAGCGTGTTTTCTAGTAGTGTTATAGGAGGGGGTCATGAGTGATTCCCTCTTAGATGGCTTATCCTCAGGAGGTAGAATGTTAGGGTGTTGATTCAAGATAATACCACAGATAAGAGATGGAAAAGCAATGGCAAGTTTCACAGCCCAAGATTTACCATGAGGAATAATTTGGTCAAATATGAGAGACCCAAAATTAGCATCAGTACCAGTCCCAATAGCATAAATGAACCTAGCCAAACTAGCTGCTATAGTAGAAGTGTGGGTAGTGGGAACCCAATTGATAGCACCTATTCTATTTAGTATAGCATACTTGACAGATAACATCACAGAGGGAACCTTACCTTTGAGAGGCCACATCTTTACCTGGTTGGCAGTGATGGTTTTGCAAATTTGATTATTAGTTGCCTCCATCTCAGAATAGCCATCCTCCCTTCTTCCAAGAAATCTATTTATCACAGCAGGTGAGAATTCCACACATTTACCTCTGACAAATAAACTCATTCTTTTCTGAGAGGGCTATCACAATCTTCAACAATGTTTACAATAAACTCATTCACTAGTTTCTCATAGCACTTCCCTATTCCACTAACACTTTGCACTAAGCCAGCTTTCTTTATCAAATCCATCACATCTTTGCACTATAGAGCTTCATCAAATAGTTCTCTTTCTAGAGCCAATCTCCTACGGTAAACAAACTTCCATTTAGCAGCACTTGCACTAAAATGGAATGACACATTGTCCATTGGCACATCAGGGACATTTGGTGGAATGGATCTCCCAGCTACCTTCCTTTTTGCAGACACGATGCTTGGAGCATTCTCTTCAGCATCTTCAACAGATGTAGCAGCAACAATTTTTATTTTCTTTGGAGTCTTTTGCTTTGAGGATGTACTGATGATTTGAGCATCCTCTTCAGCATCATACTCTGAATCACTCAAATCAATGGTCTTTCTCTTTGAAGTCTGCTTCTTTTGTTTAACAGGTATCTCTACTCTGCTAGATCTTCTGACAGGACCATACATCTTTTTCTTTGGAGATTTGGTTGCCTCGGGTGTTACCTTCTTTTTCTTAGGAGACTTGGTTGCTTCAGCTGCAACCTTCTTTTTCTTTGTTGGCTTTGTTGCTTCAGCAGCAACCTCAGATTCTTTTCCCTTTCTTTCTCTCAATCTGCTACCCACACCAGTCTTTCCACCCCTTTTCTTAGAGGCACCAACAATCTTCATGATTGTCACATCTTCTTCAGTGCTTTCATCCTCATTAGCATCTTCCTCAACAACTTCATCAGTTATTTCTTGGTCAATGTTCTCTTCAACTGACATAACATTGTCAGTATTTGCATCATCAAACCTATCTTTCTCTTGTTGTATCGGAGTATCTGCAATCACATGGTCAACATTATCTTCACCCTCCTCGCCAACAGCAGACATGAGAGGAGATTGTGCCAAGGATGTTGGAACATCCGGTACGACATTTGCCTTAGGATCAACATTAGCCAAAGATTTCAGAGTGTCTTCAGCTTCCTCTAACTTTTCATGGTCTTCATCATCACCATTATTACCTGGAGACTCAGGAACAACATTCTTCATCTCTTCAGAATTCACAGCAATTTCCCCTTTTTCACAATTTAGGGTTTCTGGAGAAATTTCCTCAGCAACCTTGATTTCGACATTTGGAGTAATTGTTGCAGCATCAGATACAACATTCTCACTCGTAGATCCTTGGTTATCAAGATAGAGTTCTTGCATGTTGAAGTTAGAGGAGTAACGAGATTTGGATTTTTGGGATTTGGGTTTCTTAGTGGTGTTAGTTTTGCTGTTCTTTTTCGATTTTGGTTTGGGTGAGGATGACGGTTTGGTGTTCTTAGATAGGTTAAGAGCAGCAGCAAAGGAAAAATGAATCATGGTGAGGGGGGTAGCGTTGGTGATGACGTCAGAGTGTTGGGGTAAGGAAACGGTGGGATTTTTGACGGTGGTGGTGGTGGTTTTTGACAGTGAAGGTTTGTTAGGAGAGGTGTTGGGTGAAGAAGTTTGGTGAGATGATTGAGACATCGTCGTAGTGGAAACTTTGAGAAAGTAGGATTGAGAAAGTGATAGGGTTTGATGGAGAAATTTAGAGAGGGAGTTGAGAGGTTATGTGAGTGAGGAGATATGTTTGGAAAGAAAATATGTTGAAAAGATTTGAAATAAAAATAACCAGTATTAGAGGGTGGCGTGTTTGTAGGTACTTTAAGGCCATGATTACCTTGATCAACGTGCATCACTAGAGTAGGAAGAAGGGCAATAACTGCTGCACGCCACACCACTATTAACGGTAATTGCTATAACTTCTCATAGAGGCAAATTCCTAACTTGCCCCTTAACTTCTCAAACTGAACTGCATCAAGTGCCTTAGTGAAAATATCTGCAAGTTGTTCCTTTGTGCCCACATGTTCCATAGTTACAATTTTGTTCTCAACAAGATCCCTTATATAATGATGGCGAATATCAATATGTTTTGTCTTGCTGTGCTGAACTGGATTCTTTGATATGTTTATGGCGCTCATGTTGTCACAATACAATGTTAGAGCATCCTGTTCGTCATCGTATTCCTTCAGCATTTGTTTCATCCACACAAGTTGAGAACAACTACTCCCAGCTGCTACATACTCAGTCTCAGTTGTAGATAAGACCACACAATTCTGCTTCTTACTGAACCAAGATATCAGATTAGTGCCTAAAAAGAAACAACCTCCTGAAGTACTTTTTCAATCATCTGCACTTCCAGCCCAATCAGCATCACAATATCCATATAAGGTAAAATTTCACAATGGGAATACATTATCCCATAATCACTAGTTCCATTCACATACTTCAAAATTCTCTTAACTTGAGCCAAGTGACTTACCTTAGGATCTGCTTGATATCTAGCACACACTCCAACAGCATAAGTGATGTCAAGTCTACTTGCAGTCAAGTACAATAAGCTTCCAATCATGCTTTTATAGAGACTTTGATCAACACTTATTCCCTTCTCATCTTTGGTAAGTTTCAAATGGGTAGGTGCTGGTGTTCTCTTGTGTGTAGCATTGTCCATCCCAAATTTCTTGACTATGTTTCTGGCATACTTGCTTTGAGATATAAAGATGGTGTCTTCCATTTGTTTAATCTGAAGACCAAGAAAATAAGTCAATTCCCCAACAAGACTCATTTCAAACTCTGACTGCATTTGCTTGACAAAATGCTGGACCATCGTGTTCGACATTCCACCAAACACAATGTCATCAACATAGATTTGGGCTATTATAAATTTTCCTCTTTCTTCTATTACAAACAGGATTTTGTCTGATCCTCCCTTCCTGTATCCTTGCTCTTCCAAGAATTGAGTCAACCTTTCATACCATGCCATAGGTGTCTGTTTTAGACCATACAAGGCTTTCTTCAATTTGTAGACATAGTTAGGATGTTCTGGGTCCACAAACCCTTTAGGTTGCTCAACATACACCTCTTCCTGTAGGTATCCATTTAGAAATGCACTCTTCACGTCCATTTGATATAGTTTGAACTTGAGGATGCAAGCCACTCCTAGAAGCAATCTGATGGATTCTAGTCTGGCCACAAGTGCAAAAGTTTTATCAAAGTCAAGCCCTTCAATCTGGGTATATCCTTGTGCCACAAGCCTTGCTTTATTTCTGGTAATGGTACCATTCTCATCTGACTTGTTTTTATACACCCATTTGGTTCCAATTACATTCACATCTTCAGGCCTTCGAACTAAGTCCCACACTTCACTTCTCTCAAATTGGTTCAGCTCTTCTTGCATAGCCTCAATCCAGGCTTCATCAGTTAAATCTTCTTTGACATTCTTTGCTCAAACAAAGACACAACACAAGAATTTACAATTACATCATTTGTCCTTCTTGTGGTTATCCCTTGTTCAGGATTCCCAATAATCAGGTCTTTGGGATGATTTTTCTGGACACATGCAGAGGGACCTTTACTATGTGTTTGAGGTCCTGCACTTGCTTCACTTTCCTCTTCAAGGGTCTCTTCATCAGATTTCTCACTTCTGGGTTGTTCTGATGCTTCAGCATTCTGTTCAGCATTGTCACTAACAGGGTTTCCTTGATCTATGCCATCATTTTCTTTCAAGGGAGGGTCCTTTACAACAACATTTACAGATTCCATCATAATCTAAGTCTTTGAGTTATAGACCCTGTAAGCTCTACTGTTTGTAGAGTACCCAAGGAAGATTCCCTCCATACTCTTAGGGTCAAGTTTCCTTCTTGGCTCTTTATCGGCTAGCATGTAGCATTTACTTCCAAATATATGAAAGTGTTTGACAGTTGGCTTACTATCTTTCCATAGTTCATACAGAGTGGAAGTTGTACCTTTTCTCAGGGTGACTCTGTTGTGTATATAACACGCAGTGTTCATGGCTTCAGCCCAAAAGTGGTATGGAATGTTTTTGGCATGAAGCATGACTCTAGCTAATTCTTGGATAGTTCTATTCTTCCTCTCTACTACACCATTTTGTTGAGGGGTTATAGGAGATGAATATTCATGCTTAATTCCTTCATTGGAACAGAACTCATTGAACTTGGAATTCTCAAACTCTCTGCCATGGTCACTTCTTATCCTTACAACATTACTTCCATTCTCTCTTTGAATCTGGATGCACAGCTCCTTGAAAACATCAAAGGCATCTGATTTTTTTCTAATGAAATTCACCCATGTATATCTAGAGTAATCATCTACCACTACAAGAGCATACCTCTTTCCTCCCAAGCTTTCAACCTGCATGGGTCCCATGAGATCCATGTGTAATAATTCAAGAACCTTGGAAGTTGTCTGATGCTCCAGCATTGGATGCGACATTCTAATTTGCTTTCCAATCTGACATTCTCCACATACTTTTCCCTCAATGATTTTGAGTCTGGGAAGACCTCTAATGGCTTCAGCTGACATAGCTTTCTTCATACCTTTAAGATTGAGATGTCCTAATTTCTGGTGCCATAGTTGAACTTCATCTTCTGTGGTGATCAGGCAAGTAGATGTGAAGGCTTCTTCTTGGGGCATTCACAAATAGCAGTTGTCTTTAGATCTAGTACCTCTTAGCATTAGTTTCCCTTCTTCATTGTTAACCGGGCATTCATGATCACATAGCTGGTTGATGCTAATCAGATTTGCCGTGAGTCCTTTAACTAAGAGCACATTCTCTAGGTTGGGCAATCCATGGCTGATCAGATCCCCAATTCCCACTATTTCTCCTTTTGCACCATCCCCGAAGGTTACAAAGCTAGCCTTGTAGGATCTTACATTTATGATATACTTCTCTTCACTAGTCATGTGTCTAGAGCATCCATATCAAAATACCAATCTTCCCTAGAAGAGGCTCTGAGGGATGTGTGAGCAATCAATCCAACATTTTCTCCTTTAGGCCTCCACTCCTTCTTAGTAACATTGTCTTCCTGCACCATACTTGGTTTAGGCTTCTGGTCAGGATATCCATGTAGCCTGTAGCAAAAAGGCCTAATGTGTCCTCGTTTCCCACAATGGTGACACACTCATCTTCTATATCTCCTCTGATTCTTGGGCCTGTTGTGCACGCGAGGTGTTGGATTAAGACCAAATTTTGGAACAGGGTAGGCTTTAGAATGTTGAGCAAGATGCTTCAGCATCATCTTCCCGGTACAAGGATCACAAACATCTTCAGCTGAAGTAAATTTGGTTTCAGGATCCTATTGATACTGATTCAGACTTGAGTAGTTGTACCCAACAGATCTCAGTCTTCCACTTGGTACATTATCCAGAATTTCTTCAAGAAGATTTGCTCCTGAGTTCAGCTGACTTACACGTTTTCTTAGATCATCCATTTGAGAATTTGTTTGGATGACTTTTTCTTCTGCTTGAGTTGCCTTTTCAATCTGGATGTTTACTTCAGCTTGAAGTTTGTTGATGGTCTTCTTTTGTTTCTCAAGAATCCTACACATCTCTTTATATCTAGTGAGCAATTCTTTGTAAGTGCTAGCAAGTTCCTCATAAGATACATCCTCATCTTCATCAGATTCCCAATCAGCAACACTAACACATGTTCCAGTAAGGGCAGTCACATGTCTTGCTGATTCACTTTCTCCATCAGTGTGTTCATCTGACCAAGAAACAGTCAGTCCTTTCTTCTGTCTTTTCTGATATGTTCCACATTATGACCTTATGTGTCCATAACCTTCACACTCATGACACTGAACACCCTTATTTTGACTGCTCTTTTCTTCAGGCTTGGTTTTCTTCAGACTATTATGTTGCTTGTTGATGTCGAACGGGATGCTCTGCCCATTCTGTCGATTCCTACGATCAACTCTTTTCAGCACTTTGTTGAATTGTCTCCCAAGCATGGCAATGGCATCTGCTATGCTATCTTCCTCTCCATCCTCACTTTGATCATTACCGTCATCAGTGTTTGAAACAAAAGCAATGCTCTTGTTCTTCTTGTCACCACGTTCATTCAAGACAATTTCAAAAGTTTGAAGGGACCCAACAAGCTCATCCATCTTCATAGTGGAGATGTCATGTGCTTCCTCAATTGCCGTTACCTTCATATCAAACCTTTTGGGAAGGGATCTAAGGAGTTTCCTTGACAATTTCTCATCAGATATTTTTTCTCCCATTTTTCCATTCAGCACCCGTTGAGGTACCTTCCTTGCTAGCATATGTGGGATGTTCCCATCCAGTCAATACAACTTTCCAAACTTTGTTATCTATAGATCTCAGAAATGCAGTCATTTTGGATATCCAAGAGTCATAATTGGTGGATCCATTGAGCAAAGGTGGTCTGTTCATATATCCTCCATCTTTTTCCATGATGCCAGATTTTTCAGGTCCTGAATCTCACCCTAAAAACAGGCAGGGTGCCTGCTCTGATGCCAATTGAAATTTCTGGCACGCTATGCACGATGTGCTACACGATGCTCTAACACTGTGTCCGGTCTAACACGTAATTATCCAAAGCATATAAAAGAAAACAAATAAAAGAGACAAGTTATTTGTTAACCCAGCTCGGCGCAAACAGCAACCTACGTCTGGGGGATACCAATCCAGGAAGGAATATCACTATAATAGTCATAATTCTAAGTTACCAGCAAACCACCCGTTTACAACTTATAACCTAGGCACTACCAATGAATCTTCTACCTAGGAACTCCTAGATATGAGATCCCATCTCACTCCCTAACAACCTTACAACCAGCAAGGATTTAACTAACACAATTACAAATAAGTTTTGGACACACACTCCTAAAACTACACACTCGTACCTAAAGGCTTAGAGTGTTAAACCACCAAAAGTCCTAACTCCGTACTTCAAAGCTTAGGAGAAAGATCACACATAGTACAACACAAAGTAACAACGTCCTAAGCTTGCATCAAGGTGACACAAGAAAGGCTCACAATCACAAACACACGCAAAACCTAGTTCTAGACTCAAGCACAATAACGGCGTGAACAACAACAGGATTAAGTTTAGCTTCTCCTTTAAATACTGCAGACAGAATATTCCTTGATCCAGAAATGCCTAGACTTGATTTGTTTGACCAAGCAATTACTTCACATTAATTAGAAATGATTCTCTACAAAAATATTCTTCAAAGAGATTCTTCATAAAAACATTTCAGAAAGAGATCTGGCGCAATAAATAATGATCCTTATAAAACGCCTGATTAAAACGCGCCATGCAAGATTCATGAGAGAGAAACCATCATTCCATAAATAGAACTTGTCATGAACGCTCCTCGTGAGATGCTACAATGCTCTACGCAATGCTTAGGGCATCATATCACACATCCTGCAACAAGGTTTATTTTACCAAAAATGCAGCCAATACCAAAGACTCAACACAGCTAAAGATTGGCTTCAATGCTTGCCAAGGGGAACGATTGCAACATGGAAGGAGCTTGAAGACAAGTTCTTGGAAAGATTCTTCACACACACAATTCCAAAAGAGGAAGTCTGAGATTCTAAGTTTCAAACAGCATGAATCTAAAACGCTGTGCGAGGCTTATGAACGGTTCAACTATTCACTGCTGGTATGAAAATGCAACACAAGATGATACTAGATGCCTCAGCTGGTGGGTCCATCAAAGTAAAGACTTATGCAGTGACTAAGGATCAGGTTGAGCAGATGTGCCAGAATGAATACAACATGAGTCATGATCGAGCTGAAAAGACCCCTGGAATTCTAAAGGTGGACCAGGAAATTGCCTACAAAGTAGAGATCAAGTTACTAAGGAGGCAACTTGCTGATAAAGTGAAAGCTGTGAAGGAAGCCAGTGTTAAACAGGTAGAGGGAGTCTGTGACTTCTGCCTAGAAGATCACCCTAATGGGCAGTATTTGCCAGGAAGGAGCGAAGAGCAGGTAAATTACATGGGAAATAACTACAGCCCAGGTTGGAGCAAATACCCAAATTTACACTAGGATCAGACAGGAAACCAGGTTCAAGCTGCACCTCAACCAAGAAAGCCATCTCCATTGGAAGAGTTACTCAACAAATTTGCTAACATGAGCAAAACTAACTTTGAAAATATCCAGACTACAGTAGCCAACCAGGGGGCAACGATTAAAAGTCTTGAAACCCAGATTGGTCAACTGTCAAAACTGGTAAGCACTCATGTTTCTAAAGATATTGCAGGTAACACGGTGGACAATCCAAAGGAGGAGTGCAAAGTCCTGAAGGATATGAGCACAGGGCGCGAGTACGATGAAAAAGAGCTAGAGGAGTTCGAAAAATGGTTCGAAAGTACGCTGGGAATGACCATGGAGAATTACTATGATGATTACTTAAGTGAGCTAGAAGAGTACATAATCAAACCAGCGGTGAAACCATATCTGCCACTCAAGAAGACAGATCCTGGAAGCGTCACCATACTCTGTCAAATTGAGGGAGCAGAAGTCAAAGCATTATGTGATGTGGGTTCAAGTGTGAATGTAATGCCATTATCTCTGACAGAGAAATTTAAACTCATAACACCAATTGCAGGTACAAAAAGAGAACTCACGTTAGCATATCAATCCACTATTCATGTAGAAGGCTTAATGAAGGATGTCTTGGTGAAAGTCAAAGACCTGATTTTTCCAGCAGACTTCATGATCCTGGATATCCAAGAGTACGAAGAGCATCCCATCATTCTAGGAAGACCATTCTTAGCAACTAGCAGGGCACTCATTAATGTGGAGCTAGCCGAGTTGACTCTGAGGAGTGGAGCGGAAGAAAGAACTATCAAAGCTTCCAGAATTCCAGAAGGGAAGTGTGCTACATGCTTGAGTGGAAAGACATGGAAGCTACACCACCGACTCCAGATCAAGAAGTACAGGTAAAGATAGAGATAGCATAACTGGAGAATGAAATGGCGCAACTAGATATAGAGACAGCTCAGGAAGAGGAGGTACCCGAAGAACTCACTGAAAAATTAAAGAGGCTAACCATTGAAGAGGACATCCGAGCAACATGGGTCAAAGCATAGGGTAGAAACCGAAAGGTGGCCAGAAAATCTAAGTTTGGGGTTAATACGCCACCTATGAAGAAGCCTGCTGAAAAGAGGAAAGAGAAAAGAAAAGTTGGGTTAATTCACCAAAAGAACAAAAGAAGGAACATCCACCAAAAGGCAAAGGGAAGTCCATCATAAAATCATTACCTTCAGAAGATGATGGACAACTCTGTTTTGCCACCTTCAAAGAAAAACAGAACCCAGAGAAGTAAGAAAGAAGCAATAAGAAAGAGGGAGGAGCTAAGGCGAATGCTCCTACAGAAGAGAGAGACATGCGAACCTATCCTCTGTAATGGAGGAAATACCTCAAGCTAATGAGAGGCTAAACAAGCGTTGCTTGGGAGGCAACCCAAGGATAAGTATTTAAGTATTTCAATTCAGTATTTCAATTCAGTAATTTCAATTCAGTATTTTCAAATTCAATAAAGTATGCCTAGAATTCCGCATGTCATCTGTAACATCCCAATTTATTTATTCGTCGTTTTATGTCTAATTATTTATGTTAGTGAGATAGAATATTTTATTAGTCGATAGTGTCGGATAATTAATTTTATCGCGAAACATTAGTTAACCCGCGAGTTGGACCGTGTTAGTGGGCTTTAGGCCCAATGGGCCTTGGCACAAGGTGGGGGGCGCTATATGAAGCCCTTAGAGAGAGAAAGTGTCACATTTTTGTGACTTTGAAGAGAAGTGGAGAGAAGGAAGAGAAGAGAGAAGCTAGGGCAAGAGAAAGGGAAGAGAATCGAGAGGTGGACTAGAGAATCCATCAATCCAAGGTAAGAGAGTTAGATTATATAATCCCGAGTGATTCTAAAGAGGGGAGAATGTCGATTTCTCCGTTCCCAAACTCTTTACACTCATTTTCTTTTGGGTCTTGGAAGTAATTTCTTAAAGAAAGTTGTAGGAATTGTTCATAACATGTTTAATATACTTGTACCATGATGTATGAACGAATTTAAAGGGAAAAATGGGAATTTGTAGATGTTTGAATCAAGTTTTCTTGAGTTTTATGAGTTTTGAGTAAATGTGTAAAATCTTGCTTTATGGTATGAATTGGTGTAGATCTGTGTATCTATTGGCGTTTTTATGTGTATAATCATGTATGTTAACTTAAATGAAGCTCATTTATGAGTTATAGCATGAAAAATGACATTTTGGGTCGATTTTGAGTTCAACCCGTAATGCTGATTTTTCATGAACTGGTGTTGCTCGCTGAGCGACCAGCTAGCGACCAGTAGCGACCAGCTCGCTGATTTTCGCCAGAAGCTGTTTCTGTCTGACTTCTCTTCGCCATGGCTTCGCTCAGCGACCAGTACTGGGTCTAACTTATTTTGTGGATGTTTTAAAGTGTAATTAGGCACTTGTAACATGGATTAATGGTATTCTAACATGCAATTAAGTGTTTGTAACTATGATTGATTGCTTGTTGATGAATAATGATGTGTTGATGAATTGTTGATTATATTTGTGGAATATAATTGTTGTTGATTGTGTGGATGATGTTTATTGAAAGGTCAAAGAAGTATATTAAGGTGTTAATCAACTTAATAAAGAAGGATATTAGAATTGTGTTAGTCTAATAAGAAGAATATTAAGATTACGTGAGATATCTTAATAAAGAAGTAAATTGGATTGTGTTCCAATTAAATTAAATGGAGATGTCTAATACCTTGTGTATTGACTATGTGTGTTGTATTTATGAACATCATGCATTCATATTTGTATGTGGAGCAGATACTTTAAGTGAACCTTAAAGTATAGTAGATATTTTAGTAGCTGCGGTTGACTAGAATGTATTTGGGATACGTTTATCCTTGCAGAGTCCGTCATGACTTAAAAATGAACAAGGAGCAGATGGGTATATGTCTACCCATGGAGAGAGTCCGTCATGACTTTAAAATGAACATTGGGGTATGTTTATCCTTGCAGAGTCCGTCATGACTTTAAAATGAACATTGGGGTACGTTTATCCTTGCAGAGTCCGTCATGACTTAAAAATGAACGAATGGTAGCACATGCATTAGATATGTCTAGAGTGACATAGCATGATTTATGGCATTAGATGCATTAGGATGATGTGCATATTGTGTGATAATTGATATGTGACATTAATCGGATTTGTTGATGAATTGTCTATATGTGTTAAGACTTAATTGAAGTGTTAGATGTTTATTAACTCTAAATGATACTTCTATGTGTTGATGCCTCATAAATATCATAATTGAACTAAGATTGAGAATGCATTCTTGTGTGATTAATTGTCTTTGTTTGATAAGACTAGAGTGAATATAAATGATTATGAATACTTATATTCTACTTTGATGTATTAAATCTTAATTCATATGTGTTGATTAAGAATAGATTGGTATGATAGGGTTAGATTATACTTGATAAACTCATGTGGTAGTAAGCGTACTTTATGCTTATGATTTTATTTGGTTATGTAATCTAACTCTCCGTTTTGTGTGTTTTACTGGTTTGGGTCCAGATTTCTCAGGTTGTGTGTTATCTTCGTATGTGTCATTGGTGAAGCTCTGCTCTGATTGTGGCACGGGAAGGAGGGGTTTTATATTCATATAAAGTCTATTCATCTAGGTTGTTTTGTATAGTTAGAAATACATTATTTGATTTAATAATTTGTATAAGCAAGATTTTATTAAATTAAATACAATAGTATTATTTTTGTTACGAGGAGTGTAACATCTCGAACCAACATTTTATCAATCAATTGATTTAAGTCTATATTTTTATTCCATCTGCTGCGTCGTTTTTGAAAAAAAGAAATTTTAAAGCCAGAGTAAAACCAGTAATGGGTTTGGGTGTTACATCATCTTCATCTGTCAACAGCCCTTATTTCAAACTTACAAAAAAAAAGTAAATAATTGTTTGCGGTTTATTATCTAGTGCATGACTAACTGTTATAGGTAAGATTGCGGCGAAATAAGTTATAAATATTGATGAGACGAATTTCACACCTTCATACAGAAAAACCAAAGTGCGAAGTTCGGGAGACAGTGAGACGAATGATGAAGCTGATGTCTGTGAGACAAGTGTTCAACTTCAGATATACCTAAGCCATGTCAGGATTTGAGCCAAATATTTCCAAACGGTATTACCACTTTCTTTCGATTTACTGTGAGAGTACCGTGCACTTGTTTATTTTCTAAAACTTGCTCTAATTCTTTGCTGATTGGTTAGTTTGATAATATATGCATTGAGGCAATAGTTTGTTATAACCCAGAGCCTTTTCAAGCCACCATATTATTATTATTATATCCTTTGCTAGCCAAATTTGAGTCGTAAAAAAATAATATCCCTTTTGTTTCGGTGACAAACCACATTACAAGCCTATAGACCTGAAAAACAATGAAATTACCCTCCTTGGAGTTTAGATAATAGTTCTCAAAGTCTTGGCAACAAAACAGGTTTGGGGTTGCTCATGGAACTAGCAACGTTCAGGTTTGGGGTGGGTATACGGAGAACTATCACTACAAAAAGAAAAAAATGAAAAAGAGACGGGAAAACATCCAAAAATTCCCTAAAAAAATAGTCTCTTTAAAAAAAATAATATAAATAAGAAAGAGCCAAAGGGCAAAAGAAAGAGCCAAAGGGCAAATGAAAAGAGCCAAACGGGCCCAAAAAGTGATAGAAAAGAACCACACAATTACACATCCGGTTCTTATTTTCCGATACCAACACAAAAAAGGCACCCTAAGGAACACAGGTTGCGTACACAAAAAGGAACATCAAAGTAAGACTTAACTCCAATGTTTAGCCTACTATTCCCAAAAATGTCCTACCTTGACCTAAGCCACGTTATAACCTTGAAAAGACCTCCAAAAATGCATGTGTATTGAATTTTGACCGGTTGCTTAGAGTTCTTGCAAGCCTATGGTAAAATGGTAGGTTGTACGATGATTGAGAGATAACCCTTTCAATTAATGAGCGAAAAATACAAATGCGAGAGAGAGAGAGAGAGAGAGAGAGAGAGAGAGAGAGAGAGAGAAAAGTTGGACATGGACTCTTGCGGGCATTTGTCCGATTTGCTACTATCCGGCGGTAAGAAATCAGCGGTACAATTGCTGAAATATAAATAAGGTTGTGAAATTCCTATCATTATTATTTATCTCTTATTTTTCTAACGGTCTTGTCTGATAGCATATGTCACTTGAGGACAAGCAACAGTTTAAATTTGGGGTTGTGATGACAGGAATTTCTACGGTATTTTTTGAAGGAAAATAGCGTTCGAAAAGCAGCGGAATATAAAAATTTTCCTTTAGTTGGATCCTTACGAATGAGCATGATTTGTGTTTAGAGTTTTTACCTCTTGTAGAGAACAACCTTAAATCACGAACAATGATGATGATCACGAGCGTTGATGAAAGTCACCGACGCCTCTAACTAGTCCACACGAACAATCACCTTCAATAGAGTGCTAGCCCTTTATGTTTGAAGGCTATGCAAGAATATTGAGAGAGAGAGAGAGAGAGAGAGAGAATTATTTTAACTCTAAAATAATTCTTGTGCCTTTTAGTGTGTTCAACAACAACTAACCAACAACTAACAGAGCTATGACAAGAGGTCTCTATTTATAGATATTTCATGTCTTGTACATTAAGACAACTCTTGTCTTGGGCACCAAGATATCTCTTATTGGGCAAAGCCCAACAAGAAACAATCTACTAGGGCGCGCGCCCCCATGAGTAATATTACTCATGTGCGCACCCTCCCACCATAACCTTTGGTGTTCTTGCTCGTTTAAATTACCGTGATACCCTTATCACATTGCACATACACCGTACCTTACGGTGTTCCCTTTTTATCTCAATATTAGATTGTCCTTATGTGTGTGACCCTTGTAGGTTTCCATAACGTTGGCAATTATATTAAATCCTTTATTTAATATAATAAACAATGAGCGGTATCTAGCAACACATCATTGCTACCCAAGTTATGAGAAATTAACATGTGATCAAAACATAACCTTTAGTGATAATATATGCGTGTACAATTACCCCTTTGCCCTTAATGTCTATATTGAACACAAAGCATACTTGGTGTCATCTTTGTCCAGTTCAATATTGGGCCCATGACATTTATCCTGTTATGCAGGATTGGCAAATTCCATCTAGGTCACTACTGTCCCTCAGCATGCTTTGTGAAGTACCCATCAACTGCCTTTATGGTTATCCTGTTACGGACAACGTTAGATCAGCAACAAAGTACTTGACTCCACATCTAGGGTACAAAGTGGATTCAGGTCTAAGGGCGGCTTACACCATTATCACCATGAGAGTGACTTATGACACTTTGCATAACTTTGCATGTAGTACTCTCATAGCGGGTCAATCCGGTATAAATATTACTCCTAATATTTCTTATACCTATGTCAAGACTTGATAACTCCTTATCCCATGATCCATGAGATGCGATCATCACCCTATCTTCATAATAGTCTTTATGCTTTAAGGCTATCCCTTTTCACCTTAAAGCTTGACTATGGATACTTTAAGAATAGCGTCTTTATGTTTAATGTAATCTCATGATTAAGTCATACTTAATATTAAACAGACTTTCTATTCTAGGGACTTCATTATTTTGAACGTTACAAACATAATAAAGAAAATGCCTTTGATTATTAATAAAAGAAACAATATATTATTAATAATTAATTTGATACAAGTCCTAAATCCATTGGCCTCTAGGGCTTACACCAACAATCTCCCACTAGCACTAGAGCCAATCTGGCATTACTTTAATACCCAGAGACCTAGTATGTCCATCATGCTTCAACTGTGCAAGAGGCTTTGTTAGTGGATCAGCAATGTTGTCAAGTGTAGATACTTTGCATATTTTCACATCTCCTCTATCTATTATCTCTCGAATAAGATGAAATCGCCTAAGTATGTGTTTGGATCGTTGGTGAGATCTAGGTTCCTTAGCTTGTGCAATTGCACCATTGTTATCACAATACGTCATGGGATCAACAATGCTAGGGACTACTTCAAGTTCAGTTATGAACTTCTTGATCCAAACAGCTTCCTTTGCAGCACTTGAGGCAGCAATATACTCGGCTTCAGTTGTAGAATCAGCAACTGTCTCTTGCTTTGAACTCTTCCAGCTTACAGCCCCACCATTTAGGCAAAACACGAAACCAGATTGCGATCTAAAATCATCCTTGTCGGTTTGGAAGCTAGCATCGGTGTACCCTACAACCGCAAGTTCTTCCTCACCTCCATATACCAAGAATGTTTCCTTAGTTCTTCTCAAGTACTTAAGGATATTCTTGACAGCTATCCAATGAGCTTCACCGGGATCAGATTGGTACTTATTCGTTGTGCTTAAAGCATACGAGACATCTGGTCGAGTACATAACATGGCATACATAATAGATACGATTGCTGATGCATACGGTATCTCATTCATGCGTTCCCTTTCTTCTTTAGATGAAGGGGATTGTGTCTTCGAAAGACATATTTCATGTTGCATTGGTATGAATCCTTTCTTGGAATCATGCATGCTAAAGCATCTTAACACTTTATCTATATATGTACTCTGACTTAGGCCAAGCAGTTTTCGTGATCTATCTCTATAGATTCTTATTCCTAATATATAGGCTGCTTCACCAAGATCTATCATAGAAAAGCAATTCCCTAACCAAGTCTTTACTTGTTGTAAGGTAGGGACATCGTTTCCTATTAGTAATATGTCATCTACATATAATACTAGGAAAACGATCACGCTCCCACTAACCTTCTTGTAGACACAAGGTTCATCCTCATTTTTAATGAATCCATCTTTTGTTACAGTTTCATCAAAACGAAGATTCCAGCTTCTGGAAGCTTGCTTCAATCCATAGATTGATCGCTGTAACTTGCATATCTTATGAGCTTCATTTGGTATGTCAAATCCTTTAGGTTGTGTCATGTACACATCCTCAAGGAGATTTCCATTAAGGAAAGCAGTTTTGACATCCATTTGCCATATTTCATAATCGTGATATGCAGCGATAGCAAGTAAAATCCGAACAGATTTAAGCATTGCAACTGGTGAAAAGGTTTCATCATAGTCAACACCATGAATTTGTTTATATCCTTTAGCAACCAGTCTTGCTTTGTAGGTATGTACTTTACCATCCATGTCAGTCTTCTTTTTGAAGACCCACTTGCATCCTATAGGACGAATTCCTACAGGAGGTTCCACCAAGTTCCAAACTTGGTTTGTGTACATGGAATCTATTTCAGATTTCATGGCTTCTAGCCACTTCTCAGATTCGGGACCAGTTATGGCCTCTTGGTAGGTTACAGGCTCATCTTGATCCATGAGTAATACGTCACCTTGTTCCGTTATGAGATACCCATATCTCTCAGGTTCGTGACGTATCCTGGTTGACCTACGCTGGACTTGTTCTACTTGAGCAGGTTGTTCTTCCACAACATCTTGTGGTTCCCGCTCATGTTCCTCCATTGTTTGCACAATATTTTGAGGTTCTTGAGTTTCTTCAAGTTCCACATTCCTCCCACTGATTCCTTTGGAAATAAATTCTTTTTCCAAGAAGACTCCAGTTCGAGCGACAAACACTTTGCCCTCGGAAGGATTATAGAAGTAGTATCCTCTTGTTTCTTTAGGATATCCTACAAATAGGCATTTGTCAGATTTGGGTTCAAGTTTAGTTGTAATTTGTCGCTTTACATAGACTTCACAACCCCAAACCTTCATGAAAGACAGATTGGTTTCTTTCCACACCATATCTCATATGGTGTCTTTTCAACCTTTTTGGATGGAATGTGGTTAAGTGTATAAGCTGCTGTCAATAGGGCATGTCCCCAAAAGGAGTTTGGAAGATCCGCATGACTCATCATGGATCGCACCATGTCTATGAAGGAAAATAGTAACGATAAAGCAGCGGAATTTAAAAATTTTCCTTTAGAGATCCTTACGAATGGGCATGAGTTTGTGTTTAGGATTTTTACCTCTTGTAGAAAATCCCTTTCTTTTCACGAACAGCTGGTGATGAGGCTTTGAACCACGACCAAGTCACGTACAAGTCACGAGCAATTCACGAACTAGTCACGTACAAGTCACCACCGATTTTGATCACGAGCGTCAAAGTTGTGACGCCTCTAACTAGTCCACACGAACAGGAACCTTCAAGAGAGTGCTAGCTCAAGAGGATGAAGGTCTTTTGTGAGTGGAGGCAAGAAAATAAGGATTTAGATTTTTCTATTTCTCAAGAAATACACACAAGTCTATTTTTCTCATTCACAAGGGTTCTATTTATAGAACCTCTTGTCTTGTGCACCAAGACAAACTATTTGTCATTGGGCCACAATTTTCTAAACCTTTTAATTAAATAAATCTTTTAAGAAACGCACCCCACATGTGCCATGTACACATGAGTGCTTTCTTTTTCATAACAAATTATGATACGCTTATTTAATTACGATGATACCCTTATCATATTTCCTTATTTCTCTGAGGTGCACCGTACCTTACGGTGTTCCAATCTCACATTATACTGTTCTTATGTGTGTGACCCTTGTAGGTTTCCATAACGTTGGCAATTATATTAAATCCTCTATTTAATATAATAAACAATGAGCGGTATCTCGCAACACATCATTGCTACCCAAGTTATGAGAAATTTACATGTGATCTAAAACACAACCTCTAGTGATAATATTATTGTGTACAATTACCCCTTTGCCCCTTATGTCTATATTGAACACAAAGCATACTTGGTGTCATCTTTGTCCAGTTCAATATTGGGCCCATGACATTTATCCTGTTATGCAAGATTGGCAAATTCCATCTAGGACACTACTGTCCCTCAGCATGCTTTGTGAAGTACCCATTAACTGCCTTTATGGTCATCCTGTTACGGACAACGTTAGATCAGTAACAAAGCACTTGACTCCACATCTAGGGTACATAGTGGTTTCAGGTCTAAGGGCGGCTTACACCATTATCACCATGAGAGTAACTTATGACACTTTGCATAACTTTGCATGTAGTACTCTCATAGCGGGTCAATCCGGTATAAATATTACTCCTAATATTTCTTATACCTATGTCAAGACTTGATAACTCCTTATCCTATGATCCATGAGATGCGATCATCAGTCTATCTTCATAATAGTCTCTATGTTTTATCATTATCCCAATTCATGATAAAACTCGACTACGGATACTTTAAGAATAGTGTCCTTATGTTTAATATTATCTCATGATTAAGTCATACTTAATTATTAAACGGACTTTCTATTCTAGGGACTTTATTATTTTGCAACCTTACAAACATAATAAAGAAATGCCATATTTCTATTCAAACTCCTAAAGCAAATACTATGAAAATAGATTGGCTCTTAGGGCTTACTCCAACAATCTCCCACTAGCACTAAAGCCAATCTAGGTTACTCTCAATACCTATAGACTTAGTATGCCCATCACGCTTCAACTGCGCAAGAGGCTTTGTTAGTGGATAAGGAACAATTTCCTATGTTGGTATCTTACGTATCTTCCAACGTTCTATTTCGATCTCTATCAAAATATATAAGTGTCTAAGTATATTCATGAATCGTCGGTGAGATCTATTCTCAAGTGTTCTTGTAACACCGGAAATATAGCTTTAGCTCAATCATGAGCCAAACGATCCAATCTTTAAATACTCAACTTATTTAACTGAAACAAACATATTACGAAGCTTATCTTATAGCTTTCAATGCTCGTATTCAGCCATGATATACAATACATTGGTATGGAAACTTCCTTCATTATAACTTCCTTATAATGATCCTTCCCATACCTCTCTATTTCAAGAAATAGGCCTTAGTTCTTTTAAGGTCCTTTGGGATATTCTTGAAGGAAAGTTAGTGTCAAACACTAATTTCAATTTTGGTACATATGTTATTCCTAACTCTTTAGGAATTTTTGCCTAAGTGTTTCATCAAGAGTTATTTTCCTAGTCATGTCTCACATGTATAAGAAAATTGTCTTGATGATTAATATGATATCAGATATCATCACTCCCACTAAAACTTTGTATGCACAAGATTTATATTTATCCTTCATTTGTTTTCCATAAAACTTTCAAAAGGAACAAATATTCAAATTTATTCGATCTAATCAAAATTAGATAGCTTTGTCCTTGTTAATTTGTTTTCATAAAACTTCATAAAAGGAACAAACAATAATTTAATTTTTCTGAAAACTCTATCTAATCAAAATTAGATAGCTACAAGTTATATACCTTTCTAGCATCATTTGGATCAACAAAACCCTTACGTATATGTCCAACACATATATATGAGGTCATTCCAATTAAAGAATGCAACTTTGTTATCCATCTACCAAAACATGTAGTACATCATTTAACAGAAGAAATCAAATATTATAAGGTATTCTTAATACCATCCATATCAGTGTTCGAAAAGAATACTCACTTTCATCGTATGAGTCTTACTCATCTTGAAGAAATAACCATTATTCACATAAGGTTAGTGTATATGGATTCTGTATGAGATTTCATGGCATTTAGCCACTTCTCATAATCTAGATCGTCTTACGACCTTTTAGAAAGTCAAAGACTCATCTTCCATGAGAATCATATCACATTGCTGAGTTATGATAAAACCATGCCTTGCAGCCATGTGTGATATGTTAGACTTATCTTGGATTTGTGCAACTTTAAAACAATGGTTCTTCAACACCATTGAGGAACCGGTTTGTATTCCCTTTTAAATAAATACGTTTTGTGGTACTTGAAATTATCCAAGTTCTATATCACTCCCACTGTCTCTTTTAGAGACACACTCCCACTAGAGGAATGTTTCAAACCTAGCAACAAAACAACCTTTTGTCCTTAAGAGTGATATAGGACCAATATCCCTTTCTTTAGGATATTTCCACTTATTCATTTATTTGGAATTAGATTTATCTAATAAGTTCTAATCCAAAATTCTCATAAAGACAAACTTGGTACTCTTACCTCCATATCGTATATGGTGTCTTTATGATCATTTTAAAAGGAAACTAATTGTGGGTGAAGATTAATTATAAGTAAAGAGATTTATAGAAAGAGTCAATATATAATTAAACTATCCTTAAATCATGTCAAACATGATGTGATAAAATAGTAATTATAGTCCTTTAATTAAGCATTTACTGATATGACTCATTCATATAACTTAAATACTTTTGTCGAGTTCTATTTTCTTCATTGTTGAATTTCTTTGACAAATTCAAAGATTTCTTAATTGGTGTCATACACCCACCAACATTTAATGATTTTGATCATCAATGTTAATGAAGTAAAATAAACTCAATATACCAAATATGTTTAGTGGTCGACATACATCTCATGTATATTGTTCAAATAGGACATGTGTTATTTTATTGACACATCGAATATTTGTACTAAACAACAATGCTCTTGATATATTTAATGTCCAAATCATATTTGGCTCTTATGACGATTGTTATAGATAACCCTATCAAGACCATGGAACCCTAGTCCATCACTTGACTTAGAGTAATAGTATAGAAGACTTTGCTTAAATGATAGGACCATTACTTGTCTTATCATTTAAGGCTACAATTCATATATTGTCAATACAAGATATACAATTGCTATTTCTATTACTAGATGGAATTCAACAACAATTATTGTGTTCCATTTCAAACTCGATTTTAAGTCATTGCATAAGCTCTCATTATCAATGAAACAATTTTCATTCTAGATATGGGTTGACTTAAAATTATAGCCAATGTTCTAATTCTTTAAGCATCTCTATTTTCGAAAAATTGAGATTCAACATCTTGTATCATATACTTTTTGATGTAGAAATAGAAATTCTGACTTTCTACAACAATATGTGCATTATTGAAGTCTCACTTCATACTTTTGGTTTGACTCTTCCAAGCATGGTCTAACCATAGCCGTTCTACTTTGACAACCATTTTGTACTATTCAAATAAGAGGAATATAAATCTTATTTATCTCAAATCTTTGATAGTGCAAATTAATTCTCATTCAACTCAATAAATTCCGGTAGATATTCAAAACAATTTTGTCTATATCTATTCCATTATAATTTGTTGGATTGAACCTATGATCAACTCTTTGATCCATTGAGAAAGTTATCATACTCTTAAAGTTCTTTCAACAAGATCTTTCTTGAGATTGAATGATCACATCATTTATTATATATTCTATATCTAGATGTCAACTTGATGCTTCTAACAAGTATCCATTTTCAATCTAGTTATAGTAGGTTGTTCATAGTTTATAGTTCAAGACTTATAGTTTTCTCGCATTTGAGAACAATTCTCAATTTGTACCAATACAGAAACTCCTTTCTGAAAATCTTGTCCTTCATAAGGACAACTTAATATGTATTGTATTTCTAATTACAAAGATATGTAAAATATTATGACTAAATCATATTTAATTTGGTCTTTAATTAAATATGCTCCCACTATTTTACTCAAAACAAATGACCCTCATCATTTGATTCGGAAAATCCCGTTGGAAGATTTTCTAGTGGATCGAGATCCATATTTCACCACATTTTGAGTTAGCGTTGGCTAATCCCCAAAACATGATTGTTTAGGTAGGAACTCCTTCCAATTGTATCTCATACAATTCTCGAATATATCCATTGGGTGAATAACTCCTTATTCCAATCCATCTTATGGACCATTCCCAATGCTTGCTTCTAAACATATATAATCTTATTATATTTTAGTTTAGTTAAGTTCGACCCATCATTTTAGAAATTGGATATTACAATTATCCCATCGCGCCTTACCAATGTAAAACATGCACTTCGCGTTGGACGAACGCACAATGTTTGAAATTAGTCTTGACGAGTTCTAAAATCTGGAAAGCATAAACTTAATATCCACATATTTTATTATTAAAGAAAAATATACTTCGCGTTGGACGAACCCATATCTTCTTTATTAATCTCTTATGTGTCTCTTGAGGGATTTTAATTAGTTTGATCTCACCGGCTTGTTTAACATATTAAACGCTCTCACATGCATCAACATACATACAAATAAACATGCATCAACATACATAAATAAATAGAATGAAACAGTTATGGCCCCTAGCGCATTTGTTCTCCCAAGCCAATGAGAGAACCTAATCTAACCTAAAACGATCTATACTTCTCCAAGCATGATCTCCAAGGTTGACCTCCATTGTTCTTCTTCTTCATAATATTACATAATAATATAAAAGAATACTCGTTTTACATACGAGGGAGTGGATGAGAAGAGAATATAGAGAATAGAGATAAGGCACGACACGCAGGCCGTATTTATTAAACCAAATGCAATAAAATAAATAAACTAAGGCCATAACCGATCATCAAGTATAATAATAACAAACAAACTTTATTATTATTAAAGTCTCATAATTAATTAAATCCGGTGATTGATCAAATCAGGTAAGTTTGTTTCAAATATTTAATTCGCAATTAAATATTTCGAATCAAAATTTGCCAAAATAAACAACATTATTTTAAAGTAGAATCAAATCTTTTGACAACTCTCCAAATATGGAAAATTATTTAATCAAAACATTTTTGAATAAAATATTTCCAAATTTATGATATTATCTTTTAAAACAATTTTAAAAGATATTTCTATAATTTTGAAACGATTTTAAAATTAAATATATTTGTCAAATATGGAAAATTATTTAATCAAAACCCTTTTGAATAAAATATTTCCAAATTAATGATATTTTCTTTTAAAACAATTTTAAAAGATATTTCTATAATTTTTGAAACGATTTCAAAATTAAATACATTTATCATCTACCTTTCGTATCAACACTTGATACGTTTTGCAAATCCTAATTTTAATGACACAACATTTGTGCCACCCTTAATTGATCATCATCATTAATCATAACAATAAACATATTTATTATTATTATCAATTCGGGTCGAGTGAATTAATTAAAATTAAAATTTTGGCGAACGGGCAAAATTGGAGCTGCGATCTGCGCCCCGCGCAGATGTCCTGCGCCCCGCGCAGGTACACAGCAGAGAGCCAATTTTGGTTCTGCCATCTGCGCCCCGCGCAGATGCCCTGTGCCTCGCGCAGGCCCGTGCGAAAAACCTAGTTTTTCGCGAATCCTAATGCAGAATTTCGTGCCGTCAAAACCTTTTATGACCAAAATTTGATATGATTGATTAACATGTCATTGCTTCACCATACTAATGTCGGATTCCAAAGCAAATGATCATGAATCAATACAATATCAAATATTTTTTCATAATTTGTTTTATTGAACGAAATCATGAACGATGTATCCAATACATCGTTTTGCATCAAGATCACTTATATCATATATAAGTATTGATCAATCTTATTTGTATAAACCTATGACAATTAACATATCGCTGCTTCACCATACAATTGTCGGATTCCGAAGCCGTTTCAATGTTAACCATCAATTTTTCATACAAATAGATGCCAAATTTTAATTGCTCAATTTTAATCCTTTATTAACCGTTTTAATCATATTAAAACTGAATTCATGAATTTAAACAAACATCAATCTCATGGATTCGTAAGTGGCTCTGATACCACTGAAGGAAAATAGTAACGATAAAGCAGCGGAATTTAAAAATTTTCCTTTAGAGATCCTTACGAATGGGCATGAGTTTGTGTTTAGGATTTTTACCTCTTGTAGAAAATCCCTTTCTTTTCACGAACAGCTGGTGATGAGGCTTTGAACCACGACCAAGTCACGTACAAGTCACGAGCAATTCACGAACTAGTCACGTACAAGTCACCACCGATTTTGATCACGAGCGTCAAAGTTGTGACGCCTCTAACTAGTCCACACGAACAGGAACCTTCAAGAGAGTGCTAGCTCAAGAGGATGAAGGTCTTTTGTGAGTGGAGGCAAGAAAATAAGGATTTAGGTTTTTCTATTTCTCAAGAAATACACACAAGTCTATTTTTCTCATTCACAAGGGTTCTATTTATAGAACCTCTTGTCTTGTGCACCAAGACAAACTATTTGTCATTGGGCCACAATTTTCTAAACCTTTTAATTAAATAAATCTTTTAAGAAACGCACCCCACATGTGCCATGTACACATGAGTGCTTTCTTTTTCATAACAAATTATGATACGCTTATTTAATTACGATGATACCCTTATCATATTTCCTTATTTCTCTGAGGTGCACCGTACCTTACGGTGTTCCAATCTCACATTATACTGTTCTTATGTGTGTGACCCTTGTAGGTTTCCATAACGTTGGCAATTATATTAAATCCTCTATTTAATATAATAAACAATGAGCGGTATCTAGCAACACATCATTGCTACCCAAGTTATGAGAAATTTACATGTGATCTAAAACACAACCTCTAGTGATAATATTATTGTGTACAATTACCCCTTTGCCCCTTATGTCTATATTGAACACAAAGCATACTTGGTGTCATCTTTGTCCAGTTCAATATTGGGCCCATGACATTTATCCTGTTATGCAAGATTGGCAAATTCCATCTAGGACACTACTGTCCCTCAGCATGCTTTGTGAAGTACCCATTAACTGCCTTTATGGTCATCCTGTTACGGACAACGTTAGATCAGTAACAAAGCACTTGACTCCACATCTAGGGTACATAGTGGTTTCAGGTCTAAGGGAGGCTTACACCATTATCACCATGAGAGTAACTTATGACACTTTGCATAACTTTGCATGTAGTACTCTCATAGCGGGTCAATCCGGTATAAATATTACTCCTAATATTTCTTATACCTATGTCAAGACTTGATAACTCCTTATCCTATGATCCATGAGATGCGATCATCAGTCTATCTTCATAATAGTCTCTATGTTTTATCATTATCCCAATTCATGATAAAACTCGACTACGGATACTTTAAGAATAGTGTCCTTATGTTTAATATTATCTCATGATTAAGTCATACTTAATTATTAAACGGACTTTCTATTCTAGGGACTTTATTATTTTGCAACCTTACAAACATAATAAAGAAATGCCATATTTCTATTCAAACTCCTAAAGCAAATACTATGAAAATAGATTGGCTCTTAGGGCTTACTCCAACAGTCTAACAAGGTTCGATTTCTTCTCTCAGATACACCATTCCATTGTGGTGTTCTGGGAGGAGTTAGTTGTGATACTATACCACATTCTTTAAGATGGTCATTAAATTCTAGGCTTAAATATTCACCACCTCGATCTGATCGAAGAGTTTTAATATTCTTACCTAATTGGTTTTGCACTTCATTCTTAAATTCTTTGAACTTTTCAAAGGATTCGGATTTGTGTTTCATTAGATGCACATATCCATATCTACTAAAGTCATCAGTAAATGTTATGAAGTATGAAAAGCCACCTCTAGCAGGTATGTTCAATGGTCCATATACATCAGTATGTATGAGTGCCAAAAGATCATTAGCCCTTTCACCTTTTCTGTGAATGGGGTTTTTGTCATCTTTCCAATTAAACAAGATCTATATGTATCATATGATTCATATTCAAAAGAGTCCAAAAGTCCATCTTTATGGAGTTTGGAGATGCGTCTCTCATTTATATGGCCTAAACGACAATGCCAAAGGTAACTTGGATTCAACTCATTGGGTTTTATCCTTTTAGTATTAATGTTATAGATTGGCGTTTCAAGATCAAGGACATATAGTCCATTATACATTTGAGCATTAGCATAGAATATCATTTAAATAAATAGAGCAACAATTGTTCTTTATCATAAATGAAAAATCAAACTTGTCCAAACAAGAAACGGAAATAATATTCCTGCTAATGGCAGGTACATAATAGCAGTTCTTTAACTGAATTATTAAACCACTAGGTAAAGCTAAATTATAAGTCCCTACAACTAAAGCAGCAACTCTTGCTCCATTGCCAACTCGTAGGTCCACTTCACCTTTTGCCAATTCTCTACTCTCCTTTAGATCCTGCACATTGGTACAAATGTGAGAACCACATCCAGTATCTAATACCCATGATGTAGAAGTAGATAAATTAATTTCTATAACAAAAATACCTGAAGTTGTAGGAGCAACTCCTTTCTTCTTATCTTCTAGGTACTTTGGGTAATTCCTCTTCCAATGTCCGGTTTTACCGCAATAGAAACAATTGTCTTCCTTTTTTATGCCTCCATTAGGTTTTAAAGCAGGGGCAGTTTGCTTTGGTTTGGCAACTCCCTTGTCTTTCCATTTACCACCTTGCTTTTTGGGCTTCTTGTGATGCTTATTTCCATTACTAACCATTAGAATGGATTTCCCTTTAGACTTCAGATTTTGCTCGGCAGTTCTCAACATGCTTAGCAATTCAGGAAGAGTTTTATCCAAATCATTCATATTGAAGTTTAGGATAAACTGACTGAAACTATCCGGCAACGATTGCAGAATGAGATCAGTTGCAAGTTCTTTCTCAAGAGGGAATCCTAACCTTGCAAGGTTTCCCACATACCCAATCATCTTGAGCACATGAGGACCTACCGGAGATCCCTCACTTAACTTGCATTGAAAAAGGGATTTCGAAACTTCGAACCTCTCATGACGGGTTTGCTCCGCATATAGAGTTTTCCAGTGTTCGATCATTTCAACAGCATTCATGTTTTCATGTTGCTTTTGCAGCTCAGAATTCATGGTAGCCAACATGAGGCATGCAACCTCAGTAGCATCTTCAACATGCTTCTTGTAAGCATCCTTTTCAGCCCTAGGACCATTATTAGCAGGCTCCTCCTCAGGAACAGGTTCCTCTAAGGCATACAGCTTATTATCATGCTTGAGGACAATCCTCAGATTACGGTGCCAATCAAGAAAATTTGAACCATTCAATTTTTCTTTGTCAAGGATTGATCGCAAAATGTTGTTTGATGTGTTTGATGACATGGTTATCTACATAAAGAAGTGAAAATATAAGTATCATTTTATTTAATTAGGTCTTTAATTAAATATGCTCCCACTATTTTACTCAAAACAAATGACCCTCATCATTTGATGAGGGAAAATCCCGTTGGAAGATTTTCTAGTGGGTCAAGATCCATATTTCACTTTGTCTTAAGTCCGCGGTGGGCGGATTACACAAGACTTAGTTTATATAGGTAGGAACTCCTTCCAATTGTATCTCATACAATTCTTGAATATATCAATTGGGTGAATAACTCCTTATTCTAGTTCATCTTATGAATTATTCCCAATCATTGCTTCTTAAACTCATATAATCTCATTATATTCGTTAAGTTAAGTTTGACCCTTACTTTAGAAGTTGGATATTACAATTATCCAATCGCACCTTACCAATATAGAGTATGCACTTCGCGGTGGGCGAACCTACATAGTTCTATACTAGTCTTGATGAGTTCTAAAGCTTGGAAAGCGTAAACTTAATATTCACATATTTTATTAATAAAGAGAATGCACTCCGCGGTGGGCGAACCCACATTTTCTTTATTAATCTCTTATGTGTCTCTTGAGGGATATTTAATTAATTTGATCTCACCGGCTTATTTAACATATTAAACGCTCTCACATGCATCAACATACATATATACAATAATATAAAATGATATGATTATGGCCTCCTAATGCAAGTGTTCTCTCAAGCCAATGAGAGAACCCTAAACTAGCCTAACGATGATCTACTTCTCCAAGCATCATCTTCATGGATGTCCTCCTTTGTTCCTCTAATAATTCTATTACAATATTACATCAAAGAATACTCGTTTTACATACGAGGGAGTAAGATGAGAAAAGAAGTTACATCAAGAAATTTAGAGAGAGGCACGACACGCAGGCCGTATTTAAAATCCCAAATTAAAACAAAAGAGTAAACTAAGGCCATAACCAATCATCACAAAAACATAATAATAAACACATATTTTAGTATTAGCAGTTTAAGTCGTGTAGAATAATTAAAATTAAAAATTTCGGTGAACGATCAAAATTTCAGCTACTGCTAGCTGCGCCCCGTGCAGCCTACCTGCGCCCCGCGCAGCCTGCAGCTGAAACTTCAATTTTGATTCTGCCATATGCGCCTAGCGCAGATGCCCTGCGCCCAGCGCATGCCCGTGAAAAAACCCTTGTTTTTCGTGAATCCTAATGTAACAATTTCGTGCCGTCAAAACCTTTCATGACCGAATTCAATATGATTGATTAACATGTCATTGCTTCACCATACTAATGTCGGATTCCAAAGCAAATGAACATGAATCAATTCAATATCAAATAACTTTCATAATATGTTTTAATGAACGAAATTATGAACGATGTATCAAATACGCCGTTTTGCATCATGATCACTTATATCACATATAAGTATTGATCATTCTTATTTGTGTAAACTAAGGACGATAAACATATCGCTGCTTCACCATACAAAAGTCGGATTCCGAAGCCGTTTCAATGTCAATCATCCAATTTATACGCAAATAGATGCCAAATTTTAATTACTCAATTTTAATCTTTATTAAGTGTTTTAATCAAATTAAAACAAAATATAAGAATTAAACAATCATCAAATCATGGATTCGTAAGTGGCTCTGATACCACTGAAGGAAAATAGCGTTCGAAAAGCAGCGGAATATAAAAATTTTCCTTTAGTTGGTTCCTTACGAATGAGCATGATTCGTTTTTAGAGTTTTTACCTCTTGTAGAGAACAACCTTAAATCACGAACAATGATGATGATCACGAGCGTTGATGAAAGTCACCGACGCCTCTAACTAGTCCACACGAACAGTCACCTTCAATAGAGTGCTAGTCCTTTATGTTTGAAGGCTATGCAAGAATATTGAGAGAGTGAGAGAGAGAATTATTTTAACTCTAAAATAATTCTTGTGCCTTTTAGTGTGTTCAACAACAACTAACCAACAACTAACAGAGCTATGACAAGAGGTCTCTATTTATAGATATTTCTTGTCTTGTGCATTAAGACAACTCTTGTCTTGGGCACCAAGATATCTCTTATTTGGCAAAGCCCAACAAGAAACAATTTACTAGGGCGCGCGCCCCCATGAGTAATATTACTCATGTGCGCACCCTCCCACCATAACCTTTGTTGTTCTTGCTCGTTTAAATTACCGTGATACCCTTATCACATTGCACATACACCGTACCTTACGGTGTTCCCTTTTTATCTCAATAGTAGACTGTCCTTATGTGTGTGACCCTTGTAGGTTTCCATAACGTTGGCAATTATATTAAATCCTTTATTTAATATAATAAACAATGAGCGGTATCTAGCAACACATCATTGCTACCCAAGTTATGAGAAATTAACATGTGATCAAAACATAACCTTTAGTGATAATATATGCGTGTACAATTACCCCTTTGCCCTTAATGTCTATATTGAACACAAAGCATACTTGGTGTCATCTTTGTCCAGTTCAATATTGGGCCCATGACATTTATCCTGTTATGCAGGATTGGCAAATTCCATCTAGGTCACTACTGTCCCTCAGCATGCTTTGTGAAGTACCCATCAACTGCCTAGATCAGCAACAAAGTACTTGACTCCACATCTAGGGTACAAAGTAGATTCAGGTCTAAGGGCGACTTACATCATTATCACCATGAGAGTGACTTATGACACTTTGCATAACTTTGCATGTAGTACTCTCATAGCGGGTCAATCCGGTATAAATATTACTCCTAATATTTCTTATACCTATGTCAAGACTTGATAACTCCTTATCCCATGATCCATGGGATGCGATCATCACCCTATCTTCATAATAGTCTTTATGCTTTAAGGCTATCCCTTTTCACCTTAAAGCTTGACTATGGATACTTTAAGAATAGCGTCTTTATGTTTAATGTAATCTCATGATTAAGTCATACTTAATATTAAACAGACTTTCTATTCTAGGGACTTCATTATTTTGAACGTTACAAAGATAATAAAGAAAATGCCTTTGATTATTAATAAAAGAAACAATATATTATTAATAATTAATTCGATACAAGTACTAAATCCATTGGCTTCTAGGGCTTACACCAACATTTTTAGTATTATTATTAGTAGTAAAATGACGAAGACGAAGGAAAACCTACAAAAGCATGAAAAAGCATCAAGACAGAGTCCAAGATGCAAAAAGACAAGAAAAAGCCCAAAAAGTGAAGAAAATTAGCATTCCATTGCATCACGATGTGTGCCATCGTGCCACGATGAAAGCATGCTTGCTCGCCAAGAAATCAGAAGAAATAAATCTTGAAAAAATCTTTCATCGCACCACGATGCATCACAACGCAGCACGATGGAGTAACTTGGCGCCCAAGCTGATGAAATGCACAAGATCAGTTATAAAAATAAACTCAATCTTCACATCGCAGTACAATGGCCTTATCCTAATGCGATGCCTTGCTGAGGCCCATTACGAAAACTATAAATAGAGCCTCCCTTTCATTGTTTTATTCCTTCAAAAATAGTAGAACACTCTCTACTATAAGGAGAGGTTCAGAGGAGCTCTATTGGGCATAGTTTTCTCCCCTTACGGGAAAACTAACTCAGCAAGGTATGTTTTCTTTAGGCTTTTGTATTTAGGTTATAATTCTTGTAATTTAAATATGTAGTCTTTATAATTTATGCCTTAGGTTGTGGTGGAGAAGATGAACTCCCCTATGAATATTTGGAGTCTGTGATTGAGTCTAAGTTATAATAAATAATATTTAAAGTATTATGTTTGTTATCTACTTTCGCGCACTTTAATAACGTATCTCGTAATCTGGCCGGATAAGCGGGAACGCCCATAGAATTGATATCAGGTTTTGACTTGATATGGTCCGGAACTCGTAGTAAATAATGCTAGGTGTATAGAGACGGTAACATCCTGAACTAGTCGTGAACTGAGCGGTTAGAGGAGGAATCATGCACTAGGTGTGATCTGAGCACTTAGAAGATGAACAGTCCGATACTAGGACCTAGAGGTTAATTGGTGAAGGTTATCATGCATGTTTATAAACAACTCACTTAGTAATTAGTGTATGTGACACATCGAGGTTAGGCTCTTGTAGGTACCTTAGTTGTTAATGTAGGGAAACTTTATTAGACATAGTGTAATAGTAAGGTATTACTACAAAAAAGATAATTCACCGCCGAACATAATCTAAGTAACTATGTTATACACCGGTCATGCCAAATATGAAGAAGGGAGGGAGTCCAACCACCATACCTAGCCTCTATATTTCTTGAATCTATTATTTATACATTCCGCATTTATATTTCTACAAGCATTACGCTATTTTTATAAAATCCTTTTCAAAAACCCAAAGGGAATGCAACTATCACAAACTTAAATAACGCGAGTGAAGCTTTGATCACGGTCGCTTTCGTGATCAAAAATTAGTAATTAAAAAGTAGTAACAAGGTAAGTTAACCTTGATCGTCTCACAAGGATCTCTAATTTGGTAATTAACAAAACTAAGAATGATGAATAACACAATTAAATGGGGGTTTCGATTTTTAGGAAAAATATTTAAAGGATTGATATTCAATTAATTAAAGACGATCGATTCATTGGCTTCAGGCAACTCGATATTAATTCTATCACAGGTATACAGAATTATTCAATTGACTATTTATGTTCCGGTTGATTATAAAACTAATTTAACAAGCGACAATCAGTTTTACACACGAATTCATTCGATAAGCATCGTATGCGTTCAACCGGCCATGTAAAGCGAACAAGCGTCACAGAACACGGCTAATATCATGACATTTTCGATCAACCTATTGCTAAGCGCAAAACTATGTCGATTCAATTCCTGTTCGATTCAATTTAAACAAGCGATGAATTAAAACGAATAAGACTACTGTATAAATTCGAATACAACAATTCAGCAATCATCTAACACAAATTCATGCAGTGGACAAGGAATTAAATCGACATAAGGAAGCATAAACAGAATTGAGTTTACTATTAAAAACAGACCTCAAGAATCATAAATCGAGTTCGTTACACCAACGAATCAACCCTAAATTTTTAGTTCTCCATGAGCTTCAGCCGAAATCCTATTTTCTATTTCGTGAATGACTGAATGATTTGACTTAGGTCAGATTTTGGTTTAAATAATACGGGCTCCGAAAGTTACGGGCCGAAAACATAAGTTTGGGTCGAAAATAATTAATTACATAAAGTCTGGAACATTGACGCAGATATTTGACACATTTGCACTCTGAATTAGCTTTTGACTTCAACACGAAAGTTGTACATCTCTCTCTTACATTTCCAACGCAGCTTCTCGCGCCTCAATCCGATATTCCTAGCTTCAGTTATGGTCTGCGCAATGAGAAGGTGTCATTTAGTCATTAAATCCGAAATTTAATCAAATAAATTCATTAAGGCTCAATTGTGATCCAAGACTTAGAAACATAGTAAAAACATAATATTATAATAGAAAGACTATTAATATGCTAAATTATAATACTAGAAAATGTATGCTAAAATGCACTGATCAAATTCCCCCACACTTATTCTTTTGCTCTCCGAGCAAAACTCGAGTTGAAAACTTGAAATAAAATTTAAATAGTCACAAGTAGTCAACATACTCCAGGTTCCAAGCTTCAAGCCTTAGATTAAAATTCAAAAATTGGCATAACTCTCATCTATCAACCTTCAAAGATGATGTTGCCTGTGTGTATACTGTCTCATACTGTCACCAAAGTAATGTCAAATCCCTCTCCGAAATACTCAATCTAAATACTAAGCTGTCATTCTTTTCCTATAATTTTATATTTAACCAGGATTTCAGTCTAGGGGTGTTGTTTCTCTTCAAGAGATCCAAAGCTTTTCAATTTCAATACAGGGGCAACTTCCTTCAAGCTTTATTACTTATTATTATTATTATTATTATTATTCACTAGTACAAAAATTGCTTTTTAAGTCGGTTAAAATTGTTAGACTACTAGGCTACCACTTAGAAGGGGGGTTGAATAAGTGGCTTCTTTAATCAACGGCAATTTAAAAATTATTTGATTAAAAACAATGCGCGGAAGCACCACCGGATCAGTAGTCTACTTTGCACCTTTTGACCAAAGGAAAGATAGTATAGCCTTGAACGAACTAGGAAAATTATCGGAACGCTTAATGCAAAATATCCAAATTTAATCGATTAACAAAAACAGTCCCAAGCAAGTTATATGATTCGATATTCAAATTCAATCACAATCAAGATAATCGCAATTGAACCTTTGTGCACACTTACGAACACAAAATTCCAATTGACACAAAATATAAGCGAATTGCGTAAAGTAAGAATTTAAAGCGAATCGACACACAAGAGATGATTAGGGAGTTCCCCGGCTTTCGTGTCGTCCTCGCGGTCGGCCGGGTACGTCTCCCCCCAAATAACCAAACGGGTTATTTGAGAGTATTATTGATTAAAAACAGTTTGAACACAAGTGCACAATTTACAATGAATTCAATAAACCTATATTGACTCAAAAGTAAAACTATGCAAAACCTCAATCGACGAACGAATCTTCACCCTCTGATTCCAACGATTTTACCCGTGCAACTCCTTGCAACAATCATCCAGCTGAGTCCTTCAATTCTTCTCGATTGATCCTTCAAGATATCGAACAATCTTGAATCCCTAGCGAGCAACCAAACCTCCTTCGCAAATCAACCCGATCACGATTCTGATTCACCGCGAATCGTACCGAACGTTATCGACCAAGCGTACAACTTCTATTGGATTGATCCCATACTCAATCTTCAATGATTGCAACTTGATGGAAGATGATGATCTTGTGAAGGATACACTTTGATCCCAATTTTTCACCCAAATTGTATCCAAAGTGTTTCTCTCAAAGCACTCTTGCTTTCTCACTGGTTCTCACTAGATTTTTCTCAGTTGTGTTACAAACAAAAGATCACACACATTGCTATTTAAAGTAAAAATAGAATGAGCAAATTTAGGCATAATTTTTCATACATGTATCGATACAAATGATCTTTTGTATCGATACAAATGCTTTGACCAACGTTAAAAATGGAAAAATTGACCTTTGTATCGATACAAACACGGGTGTGTATCGATACAAATATCAGAATCTTGAAATCTTGACTGATATGTATCGAAGCATGCAAGCATGATTCGATACATCATGAGTTTTCTGGATTTTGAGAACATACAGATGTGTATCGATACATGCAAGCATGCTTCGATACACAGATGATGTTCTGTCTCTGAGAGACCACTTTTGTATCGATACAGGCAATGTATGTATCGATACAAAATGCACAAAATCAAACAGAAGTAATTTCAGGACATATGTATCGATACAACTATGTATGTATCGATACAAAATACCTAAAAGTTAGTTTTTCAAGGTTTAGAAAATAGTTCTTTGTTGTCAAGTCATTTGTAATGTTGCCAAAATATGTTCAATCCTATTTTCATGTGTTTTGACAATTATTAAAACATGAGGATGAACTGGTGCACTTACAAAAATTGACTTTTTAAGTCAGTTCCGTACCCGTCTTAATTAATCCTGACATAAGAAGTTTTTATTTGTTATGTCGGATTTTGAACTGACTTAAGAAGTGTATATATTAGGTCGGTTACACTGCACGCGACTTAAGAAGTTCAGACTTCAGAAAGTGCTTGGCACGTGCGTAGATTGCTGCACCTTTTTATGTCGGCTATATGTAAACCGACCTAAGAAGTTGGTCTTTTTTTTTTTTTGCTGCCCATTTTTTTATTATAGCACATTTTTTTCCTGCACCTACATATATGTGCTAATTATAATACTACAAGATCAGTTCATCAATAGAAATATACTCCAACATATGTCATCCAAATTTCAAAATAAAAATAGAAGTAAGAATATTGTAATAGCAAATTAAAACAGAATTGTGATCAAAATAAACAAACATCCACTAATGTCATTCCAAATTAAAACATAACATTGTGATCAAAAGATAAACAACCACTGCACTACCGGAATAAGATCAGTTACACTAAGATAAACATCATTCTTATCAAAAAAAGCATTAAAGAGTAACTAACTACTTAGATGAAACAAGTATTTGTCAGAATACAATGAAAACAACAAATCTTGAAGACCACAAAGGATCATATGATTGTCCAAAAAGCCAACAGCGAACAACACACATAATCGCAACTAATTCATATCATTTTCCACTCTTTCTTCCATATGTTCCAAAATCATCTTTGCACAACGTTCTTGAACACTTTTAACTTCATCCTTATCAAATGGATTTGAATCCCGAAATATCTGAACAATCAAATGTTGACATAAATTACATAAACAATACTACTAATTAATTGATACAACTTGATACAAAAATTATAGGGAAAACAGTCATTTTGGTCCCCGATTCTGCAGCTCGCTGTCACATTGATCCCTGACTTATGTAAAAATGCAAAATAGTCCCTGACTCTGCAGTCTGTTAGTCATTTTGGTCCCTGACTCTGCAGTTCGCTGTCATTTTGGTCCCTGACTCTGCAGTCCGTTAGTCATTTTGATCCCTGCAGTCCGTAAAAATACTAACTGATTTCAGAGTCAGGGACTATTTTGTGTTTTTCCTTAAATCAGGGACCAATATGACAGCGAGCTGCAGAGTCAGGGACCAAAATGACCGTTTCCCCAAAATTATATTACTTACTTGGGTCCATGAACCAACAACACTAGCAGATACAATGTTCAACATGTGAATCATGACATAATACCCGCACTCATAACTAACTTGTTGCTTTCGACTCTAAAATTGTAAATTTGAACGTCTAATTAGTAAATATTAATTGTTATAGAATAAATATTGACTAATTATTGCTTTAAATATTAAGTTAACAACTTACGGTGGGATAGATCGATTGTAACATCCCAACTTTAATTAATGGAAGAATATTAATTAAAGAAAAAATTAGAATTTAATTTGAAAGGAAATGGCCAAGGGTGTTGTAGTTACTAAGGGACACATGTAAAACTTAGTGACATGTGGTACAAAATTAAGGAATTGGTATTTATACATCCAAGGAATGAAGACCAGCTCATTTTCTCCATTCTTTTCTCTCTGTTCCGTCCCACCTTTCTCTCTTCCACTCCTCAACATCTCAAACTCATACCTAACCCTTAATGAAACAATTCAAGAAATTAAGCATGACATGTTATAAATCCATTGTTATCTTTCACTTTACACCACTAGAAAGTTAATTAAGAAACCAACAAATTTCTTTTCCCTCTCTACAGTTCATAGAAGCTCTCCCACCCAAACCTCATCTCACCCAAAATTCCAAAGATAGCTAATGCATGTATGACAAGGAGGGTTCATTGGCCAAGACATGCATCAATTAAGGCTTTCACTCGTCATTAATTGTTATGGGAAATTAAAGCATGGTGAGTTTTAGTTCATTCCTTTATTCTCTGTTCAAATGAACCCTAAACCATATTCCTAATCATTCAATCTCTGTGTGTGCATGTGCTGGGAGTAACGATGACAAGTTTGTGAATATTGGAGGAAGAAATGTGAAACCCGTAATGGGAATAGGGCTTCAGAAAAACGGTTAGTGTTTTGTCCCTATAACTCCGATGGAATTGATTCCAATTGCTGTGGTTAGATAACAAATTTCCGGTCGTTTTGACATAACTTTCCCCAATTTTGGTTCAGTATTAAATCCTGTACGAATTTTCAAAGTTGGAGATCAAAATCAGATTTATGCAGAATTTGTAACTGAATAGGTCTGTACTAAATCGATCACTACTCTCTCCCTGTAACCCTGATTGAACTGATTCCAGTTGTCATAGTTAGATAACTCAATTCCGGTCGTTTTGATGTAGGTTTCGTAATTTTAGGATTAATAATGAGGCCTGTGCGAATTTTTGAAGTTGGATGTTCAATTCAGAAATTCTGCAGAATTTGAGTGGTTTGCATCCGTAATGAAATGGTAAGATATCTCTCCTCGTACCTTAGATTTGAGTGATTCCTTTTCCGTTAGAAAGCTTACAATTTTCCCTTCGTTTTGTTATTGGATTTCTTAGAGTTCGGCTAAGGAACGAGGGCTGTAGGTTGCTCCAAAGATGGCGCGTTATTGTAGAATTGTGCAGAAAATTCTGCTATGGAATTAAAACAATTTCGGTGTTCCGACAAGTTTCTGAGTCGTCATTGTCTCCATTCAAGCGTCGTTTACAGGTGGGTTCTTTAGGATCTTACCTTAGTTATTATTTTAGAAGCCTAGTTTCCCCAAAATATGTTATGCATGCAAACTTAGGATGTTAGGATCAATTTATGATAGAGTAGGAATTAATCCCAAATTCCTACTCCTATATAAGTTAATTTATACTGTATGATGTGTTTATAACTGGTTGCATGGAGATTGTAGGTGAAAACTATGAAAAATCACATTTTTTGCAAAACAGGACCTGTACTGGTGAGCTCGCCGCAGCGAGTACTTGTTCGCTATGGCGAATTTTATGGTCTGTATAGCTCGCCAGGCGAGTCTTTGACTCGCCAGGGCGAGTGTTACAGGTCAGTGACATGAAATCTCGTTGTAGCGAGTAGTAACGCGCCACATCGAGGTTAACAGGAATAGAACATGCATATTTTACTTTTAAATATACCAAACACTCGTTTTATGTCCGAATGCAACTGGGATTTCATGAATACGTTTAATAGTGTAAAATAGATTATATAGTCAGAGAATAATATGTATAATTTATAAGTATCAGTAACATGCTTAGGATACCCTGGGTGGGATATATTGGTTAGAACTGTTTAAACTCATTGAATTAAATGGTATTATGCCATGGTAATAGAACTCCTCGGACTTCTATTATTTATTATGTGAGCCAACGTCGGAATCCGAGCCTCTGTTTCGGTAGTACGCAGAGTCAGGCACCCGAGACCGGCTTTCCTCGGAGTGTCTTTGAAGAGTAATTTGATAAGATAATAATTTTGTGTTACACTTTATTTTATTAATGAATAATACATGAATATGTAAAACAGTTTGGACTTAGATTATTACACTATCTAGGTTCCCCCGGCGCAGTCGCCATTAGAAGGGTAGTAGGACTCACTGAGGCTTAGTAGTCTCACCCCACTCCAAATCAATTTTTTTTAGGTAGACAGGTTCTTCAGAGCAGGGACCAGGATGGGACTGACAGTTGGAGCCGAGCTTGGATTGTCAGATCAGAAGATTATATTTTTCTTCCTTGCTTTAGATACCTGTTCTGTGTCCATTATTCATTTCCGCTGTATTTTTCTTGTTGGATTTTTAATCCTTGTAAACGTTCAAGTTGTAACTTCGTTAATTACTCAGTAATTTTATTGTACTCAGATTCAATTATTTACGTCTCGACTAAATATTCTAGATATTTTAGTTGGGGTGTTATAATTGGTATCAGAGAAGGTCAATCCAGTATCGGACCTTGCCATGGGTCATTTCAATCTTTCCTAAGTAATACAGACCCTTTGGATCTGGACTGTTTACGTTGAAACCATCGCGTGTTGAGCCTGATCAACTCAGTATTGTGTATGGTAGGCAGGGTAGTATGGTTTAGAACTGAAGTGAACTCTGGAATCCCAGCGTTGAGAATTGTAGTGAAGATGCAATCAAGGAGCAATCGTTGAAGGAAATTCTTACAAAAGGAAATTGGAACAGTGGCAAATGGTGCCACAGAAGTAAGTTGTGTATACCATCAAGGAATGCAAGTGTAGCATTATACTGAAGTGTGTAGTACACAACAGTATTCAACTGACACTGTGTGTCAGGCAAACTTCCTGAACCTATAAGTAATCTTATCCTAGCGAGAGCCTAAATTCAGTCAAGTCTGTGGACCCATCAGCACCCAAGAACAGTAGGTTGTAAACCAAAACTCATCCTGAAGTTCAAGTTAGTATATGCCTGGGAGTTATGGTGTTGTGCTAAGTAGAAAATTTGACGAACTACAGAATTAATCCTTTTACCATCTGTCTAACTCGCTTAGCGAGCAAGCACACGCTGCAGCGAGCATAGCAGGCTGCTGCTATTGCTTGTTACAACATGGTTCTCTGTTCAGTCATTCTTAATTATGGTGAACAGTCTCAAGCCCTTCTTATGCATCTTATCATTCTACTTTAGAATTAGGAGTAAGCAATCCCAAGTTACCTTGTGAGCATAAGAGTTGTTGAGGAATTGCGTTTGGAGATAATATTAGGATTTGGAGACGATAAGAAATTGGACTGAGTGTACCCTTCTATTAGAAACCAATGAGTGAAGTGAAACTATTAGGAGCTTAATCGTAACTGATGTGACCATTAGAATCCTGGTAATCCGTATCCGTACCCGAGAAAGCATGTTTAAGTTCAATCATGTATAGGATCCTGAGTTAGCAACCTAGCGTAGAAAACCTGGTAGATACCACCGTTATAGAAGTTCAAAACGAACCGTCCGTATTTGAAGAACCCAATTAGAACTAGAGCACATTCCAATATCTCCTCAAGTCACCTTATTAGGTTATCAGTTGGAATGCCCTTAGCTAAGTTACTCTTACCTTTCAACTCGTAAGAACATTTTTGCCTCTCCCCTGAGAATCAAATTACATTTAGTATAACTATTAGGAATTTCCTTCCCAACCACACCAGTCTTTAGCAGTATATCCAGCAAACTTTAGAGACCCAAACATAAATTAGATCAACAGATAGGAGTCCATATGACATCCTGAGAGCCTTCAATCAAAATTGCGGGAACACTATTACCGAATAGTTTAGCAATCAAACCAATAATAGAACCTTGTCACATAAGTATAACCTTGACTCACATCAAAGCGGAATTCTTCCCTAGCAATATCGTCACCTAAATAGGATTGTTAAAGACCGTTGAATTAAGTATCCATAAACTAGAGACCCATCACTTCGGACCAGTTAATTACCTCGACAAGAATAGTGGGACCTTAGAACCTATACCTTAATATTTTCTTATCGCAAAACCTATTAAGTAAACACTTAAGATAACCACCTCTAGATGTCATCAATAGGACCTGTCTATCGCTTCATACCTGAGATTACATCAAACCATCATAGGTTAAGCTTTGATTAGTAATAAAAAATTGGGAGTTACCTTAGCACGATCATTCACCAGAGTCGGATCGTAGTTGCCTTGTCATTAGAACGTTTAGAGGCCGACAATTCAGTTCCATACTAGGTTGACTACACACTACACGGATTCATGCATTAGAACCTGATATCTATAAAAATTAGTAGAACCAGTCAACCGTACCTTGAGAGTCGTCCATCCATTATCATTAGGCTATTAACTCAGTAATGCAGACCAACTAGTCACCCAGATTGAAGATTAGGTTTGAACCGCCATATTTCAACGCTATCTGGATGCCAACCAACCCTATTACCACTTAGGATATTAATACTAGAAGCCGACGACACAGAAACAACATTAGAGCCAGACAGTGGGAGACATGACTCGATTAGATTAGCAAGTAGAAGCCCTATTATAAACATCAGCCACTCAGACCAATCTTTTAGTACACATATTAGTTACCCCGACGCAGGCAAACAAGTTAGTTTCAACTCGAGTTAGCCAACCGATACCTCCAACCATCCAGGCCTTTCAGTTAGGGACTTTTGGAATCAGTTAGACGGTTTATCGGTGAGAAATTATCAGCGAGAATCATTTAGTGGAAACATAGTTACCCTAACCTGAGAGAACTAACAGAAGAATTAGAATTGTAGAGTATGAGTATAAACTAGTAGAAGACAAATCTTCAGTCGTCTATTTATCCCTAGAGATCCTAATTCAGCAGAGTCTTTGAACCGAACAATGCTCAATTCAATATTCGCAATGTCTTGGAAAATTCTTCTCGTGCCTTAATGGTCTGACAACCACGTACAGTACCTAAATTCAAATAAGATGCAAACTTTTCAAATTCTTCGAAGCCAAATTAGTTACCTAAAGGGGTGCTTAACGTCACACTCAAATAACCGCATTAAGTGTTTTCAGTTTCCAGTTGTGTTATTATTAGCAAAAATCCACTTGCGGAAGTTAATTATTCTTGAGAAGGTCAGGAATACTTTCAGTTTTGTTTCTTACTCGCTTTATTGACCTATCAATCAACATACTTCAAACCACCTCGTCGAATTTGCCTAGCTCCGTATCAGCAAATCAGTAAACTTCGTGCACTCTAAATCCAGCAATCCGTTCTTCAGTAAAGTTAGTTAACTATTCTTCGTAGTCTTATCAGTTGAATTCAGAACTAAGTTTGGACCAACCCCTAAATCAGTGGAATTAAGATTATACCAGTGAAAGCAGTGTTAAGGATTCAAACCTGCTAACTCCGTGCTCCTAACCATGAAATAATCAGTGTGTTAATCTTGAGTGTCTCTGCCGAACGTTTTAACCTTCCAAAATTCAACTCTTGTAATCTCGTGAGATCAAGTACCGAAACCTGAACGCCTGAGCCAGAACGTTCCAAATCCATGTCTAACTGCCAGAAGTTAGTTAGTATAAGTGTAAGAGTTAATCACTCGTTTGGAGTAATAAACCAATCTTATTTGGAAACCCTTTCCTATCCTTAGTGATCTGTTAAGATAACTCAGTCAACCGTTCTGAGCCAAACCATTCAATCCAGCCTTAGCGATACAAATTCAGACCTTATGCTTTCAGCTAGTCAAGTTCCGTACGTTAGTTACCAGCGAAGGACTTCCAACAGGTTGACCTGTAACCCGAGAAATGATCTGAACCTAAGTGCATCCGCGTGTTAAATGTGCAACTCGATCACCGTGTTGTGCCAGAATGGATTAAGATTGTAGGTGAGATTTTATCGGATAACTATAAGTTCGTCTACGGATGAGTCTAACTCGTTGGAAGAAGAATCAGTAGTGTTTAGACAATTTTCCACTCATTTTATATTTCGATCGATTCCGGAGTAATTACACAACACGTGATATAGAGGCACATATAACATGTCAAGCATGGTGGTGTTCAGAAAGGAGAACGACAAATGACTGAGAGAGTGTGAATATGGCAATATCAATACCAGGCCAGATACCGACCCTCTAGACCAGTTGGAGCTGGAACTAATTCCATTGGGAATTGACGAAATGTAATGGTAGTAAAGAGTTGAATCAGAGTACGCAGCACTGCAACTTTTAAGAATGTGAGAATGACCTTTAACCAATAACCCCTAAGAGAGGAAAGTTTTATTCCAAGGGATTGAATGCAACTGACCGGAGGATATGAGAAGTACAGACAGTGGATGCAGATTTAGCCGTTTAACCCTGATGTGATTGAAGGAGTTTTTCGAATTTCGAGGACGAAATTCTTTTAAGGGGGGTAGATTGTAACATCCCAACTTTAATTAATGGAAGAATATTAATTAAAGAAAAAATTAGAATTTAATTTGAAAGGAAATGGCCAAGGGTGTAGTAGTTACTAAGGGACACATGTAAAACTTAGTGACATGTGGTACAAAATTAATGAATTGGTATTTATACATCCAAGGAATGAAGACCAGCTCATTTTCTCCATTCTTTTCTCTCTGTTCCGTCCCACCTTTCTCTCTTCCACTCTTCAACATCTCAAACTCATACCTAACCCTTAATGAAACAATTCAAGAAATTAAGCATGACATGTTATAAATCCATTGTTATCTTTCACTTTACACCACTAGAAAGTTAATTAAGAAACCAACAAATTTCTTTTCCCTCTCTACAGTTCATAGAAGCTCTCCCACCCAAACCTCATCTCACCCAAAATTCCAAAGATAGCTAATGCATGTATGACAAGGAGGGTTCATTGGCCAAGACATGCATCAATTAAGGCTCTCACTCGTCATTAATTGTTATGGGAAATTAAAGCATGGTGAGTTTTAGTTCATTCCTTTATTCTCTGTTCAAATGAACCCTAAACCATATTCCTAATCATTCAATCTCTGTGTGTGCATGTGCTGGGAGTAACGATGACAAGTTTGTGAATATAGGAGGAAGAAATGTGAAACCCGTAATGGGAATAGGGCTTCAGAAAAACGGTTAGTGTTTTGTCCCTATAACTCCGATGGAATTGATTCCAATTGCTGTGGTTAGTTAACAAATTTCCGGTCGTTTTGACATAACTTTCCCCAATTTTGGTTCAGTATTAAATCCTGTACGAATTTTCAAAGTTGGAGATCAAAATCAGATTTATGCAGAATTTGTAACTGAACAGGTCTGTACTAAATCGATCACTACTCTCTCCCTGTAATCCTGATTGAACTGATTCCAGTTGTCATAGTTAGATAACTCAATTCCGGTCGTTTTGATGTAGGTTTTGTAATTTTAGGATTAATAATGAGGCCTGTGCGAATTTTTGAAGTTGGATGTTCAATTCAGAAATTCTGCAGAATTTGAGTGGTTTGCACCCGTAATGAAATGGTAAGATAACTCTCCTCGTACCTTAGATTTGAGTGATTTCTTTTCCGTTAGAAATCTTACAATTTTCCCTTCGTTTTGATATTGGATTTCTTGGAGTTCGGCTAAGGAACGAGGGTTGTAGGTTGCTCCAAAGATGGCGCGTTATTGTAGAATTGTGCAGAAAATTCTGCTATGGAATTAAAACAATTTCGGTGTTCCGACAAGTTTCTGAGTCGTCATTGTCTCCATTCAAGCGTCGTTTACAGGTGGGTTCTTTAGGATCTTACCTTAGTTATTATTTTAGAAGCCTAGTTTCCCCAAAATATGTTACGCATGCAAACTTAGGATGTTAGGATCAATTTATGATATAGTAGGAATTAATCCCAAATTCCTACTCCTATATAATTTAATTTATACTGTATGATGTGTTTATAACTGGTTGCATGGAGATTGTAGGTGAAAACTATGAAAAATCACATTTTTTGCAAAACAGGACCTGTACTGGTGAGCTCGCCGCAGCGAGTACTTGTGCGCTATGGCGAGTGTTATGGTCTGTATAGCTCGCCAGGCGAGTCTTTGACTCGCCAGGGCGAGTGTTACAGGTCAGTGACATGAAATCTCGCCGTAGCGAGTAGTAACGCGCCACAGCGAGTTTAACAGGAATAGAACATGCATATTTTACTTTTAAATATACCAAACACTCGTTTTATGTCCGAATGCAACTGGGATTTCATGAATACGTTTAATAGTGTAAAATAGATTATATAGTCAGAGAATAATATGTATAATTTATAAGTATCAGTAACATGCTTAGGATACCCTGGGTGGGATATATTGGTTAGAACTGTTTAAACTCATTGAATTAAATGGTATTATGTCATGGTAATAGAACTCCTCTGACTTCTATTATTTATTATGTGAATCAACGTCGGAATCCGAGCCTCTGTTTCGGTAGTACGCAGAGTCAGGCACCCGAGACCGGCTTGCCTCGGAGTGTCTTTGAAGAGTAACTTGATAAGATAATAATTTTGTGTTACACTTTATTTTATTAATGAATAATACATGAATATGTAAAACAGTTTGGACTTAGATTATTACACTATCTAGGTTCCCCCGGCGTAGTCGCCATTAGGAGGGTAGTAGGACTCACTGAGGCTTAGTAGTCTCACCCCACTCCAAATCAATTTTTTTTAGGTAGACAGGTTCTTCGGAGGAGGGACCAGGATGGGACTGACAGTTGGAGCCGAGCTTGGATTGTCAGATCAGAAGATTATATTTTTCTTCCTTGCTTTAGATACCTGTTCTGTGTCCATTATTCATTTCCGCTGTATTTTTCTTGTTGGATTTTTAATCCTTGTAAACGTTCAAGTTGTAACTTCGTTAATTAGTCAGTAATTTTATTGTACTCAGATTCAATTATTTACTCAGATTCTAGATATTTTAGTTGGGGTGTTATATCGATCCATTGTGCTTTCTTCTATTTTCTCACACCTTGCAACTTATTATAAGCTCCCAGAGCTCTACAGTAAATAAATATTCATTAGATATGTATCATGAAACATACTACAAAGTTCATGTTGGATAAATAAATTGAATACTTTTTTTTTTTCAACAGTAAAGAAAGATTTTTATTAAAACTTGGTTATAACTTATAAGCAAAACAACACAACACATGAAGCTCCCAAACAAACCAAACAACCAGTCCTAAAAACAAAAGAGTCTGAAATCTGATCTAAGCCTCAATACAGCAGGCATCACACTTAGAAACTAGCAAAACACAAAGATAAAGAATAAAGAGAGCATCATCTTTACAAAGTATCCAAATGATACTCATTAGCTCATGAATAGCAATGCAGAATCAAGGAATAGATTGAATACTTACGTTTCAACAATGTCGTTGATTTTTTTTATCTTGCTTCTTTCCCAACGAACATAGAAAGACTACTTCAAGCTTCTTAGGATTAATGATGAGCAATTGCCAATGATAACTACAAAGGACAACATACAACTTAATGTTTTTTTTATCAATAAATGAAATTTTATTAAGGCACACAAGTACAAGGAGTACTTAAAACAATTCTTACTTTTTATTTTTTATCATCGCACAGCTTCTTTTTTACCCATACATAAGTCCACAATAGCTTCCCTTGGGAGTTCAATTTAGGCATTTCTCCCACTGAGCTCATCATTAAACTTCAAGGTTTGATCTATATACATTGCTTTTACTCCCAATTTTTGACATATAGGTTCCGAATTTTTCGGTGGAACATCATATTTCTTGAATCAACCAGGTTCAATCATTAAGAAAAAATATTAGACAACATATTTAAAAAGTCTCAAGTGTAAAAAGAGAATAATAAAGTGAATGAATACCTTATTAAAAGCGATATATAGGCTCTGAATTTTTCGGTGGAACATCATATTTCTTGGATCAAACATATTAAATCAATAAGATAAAATATTAGACAAAATATTTAAAAAGTCTCAAGTGGGTGTTGAGTTGACATAGAACGTGGGTAATGCATTAGCAGTTAGTTATATAGCGGGGAACGGAGAATGAGTGAAGTATCCAAGAATTTCTGTAGTAGAAAAAAGAGTGAAATCATCAAGATATTCTTGGTGAGAGGAGCCTTTGGCTTTTTGGGGCTGATATAGTACTTCTTCTTGTCTAATATGTAACTATCAGTTTTCAGCATTTCTTCACCTAATTTCAGTTTTGCCATGTATAAAATTTAAGGAATCACCATGATCAATTTAACTGTGAATTATTTTTCATTTTTAGTATTGAATTCAATATCTTACATATAGAGTTTATGTGGTCAAACAAACCTAAGCACTGAGTTTATGCTAGTAGAGTAGGTAGAAGCTTAGGTTTTCTCTTAAGCACTTGACAGATGAATTCTATAAACTTTCAAAATTCTCTACATTATAAAAAATTAATGATACATTTATTTGTAATTAACATGATCATATAATCATATAGAGAAAGAAGATAATCTCATTGCTGACCAAAAAGACCCTTTCACTTGACATGGTTGATGGTTTGATATTGGTTATACCCTTAAAAATGCATTAATTGATTTGGGCAGAGCGCAAATGATCGATTTTGGGACTTTGGGTAGGGTTAAATTTATATATCAAACTAATATTTGATTCTATTCAAGTAAACCAAATACTCATTCACACTTTTTCCTATATAATACTAACTAAAATTAAATAAACAACAACACAAATAGCATTTGAGTGGTTCAAATTAAAAGCAACATATACTGTGATAACAACACAAATATAAAAAACAACACAGATAGCAACATATTCAGAAACTGAAATATCATAACAATCAAAATTAAAAGTTAGGGTTTAAATTACATACATGTGAAGTTAGGGTTCCCAGTGAAGAGATTCGAGGAGGATTCGAGTAGGATTTGCAGTGAAGAGAAGGATTCGAGAGGTTTCCCAGTGAAGGATTCGAGTATAACGGATTGGAGTGCGATTTGCAGTGAAGAGACCCTACAAAAAAACACGCCTTCTGATTGATCTATAGTAACTAGTTAACCAAAGTACACCAAACCTTGCTGATATTGTTTCTAAAAATAGATTGAAAATGAAGATGCATTCAAAATACTATCAAATTTGCCTTCTGATTAATTTCATTACTTTTTCAGTAACAAGTACTAACAACTTTCAGACAGAAAGATAAGCAAATAACAGACAAACAATAGCTCTAGATACTGTGTTAGAATTCTGAGAGAAGGTAAACTGAATAGAATTTCAATAATATAAAATGAATAACTGTAACTAACTGAAAGTAGTTAAACTGGTTACAGAACTAAAGGTTCTAGAATATAACGCAGTACAAATGTCTAAATGTAGAATAAAGCTTCCAGTAAATTTATGCTCTAACATTCTTAAACAATGCTCTGTGATAAAGCTCTTCAGAATGATGTTACACAAAGTGGTATTCTTAGCCCATAAGAAAGGAATGGAAAGGACAAGAGGGGTCATTCAACTCAACCCATCCAAAACAAACCAACTGCTACTTTGTTTTCCTTTATTGGATTTTATGGCAACTTGTTTTAGATACTTATAAAACCTTAATTTGTATAACTGCTAATTTGTAAGAATTTCATTAAAACTGTGTAACAAATGAATAAAATATAATACATGTACCTATTGCTTCGACAGTCCAATATTCTGCAGACTCACGCCCAATACGTTGCCTAGATGTTTGAGTTTGTCGTGGAATTTCATGAGTTGAGGATGAATCTACCGGTGTTGGACCTTATGGTAAGGAATTAGTTGAAGTTGAACCTTGTGGTGGAGCTTGTGGTAAGGAATTCGTTGAAGTTGAACCTTGTGGCGGAGCTTGAGGTAAGGGATTCAACGAAGTTAAACCGTGTGGTAGAGCTTGAGGTGAAGAATTGGTTGATCTTAATAGATATGGAAAACGTTTTCTCTTTGCCATTACTGCATATTCATAATCAACCACAAGGGAATTGGTTCCATACATCAAAATTCACATGAATCAGAAATTCATACATCAACAACATTCACATGAATCTGAAATAATTAAATTAAACAAGAAAAAAAGCAATTACCAATTTAGGATGAACCAATCGATGTGAATACCATTCAAAATCAGAAAGCATGTGACCAGTAAAAAGAGAAATTAAACCCAAAACGAAAAGCATGAAACCCTAATAATCGACTTCTAAAAAACAAGATGAAATCAAGGAACTAGCAATCATAACAACTAAAAAACCCTAATAAATAAGGAACTAGCAAATCGAAATCAAAGCTAGAAATAAAGCTAGAAATCGAAATCAAAGCTAGAAATAAAGCTAGAAATCGAAATCAAAGCTATAAATAAAGCTAGAAATCGAAATCAAAGCGCCGAAAAGATTGAAACATTACCTGAGAAGCGCCGGAAAGATTCTTCGGTGGAGGAGAAAGAGAAAAGCGGAGGTTGTTTCTTCGACGGAGGAAAGTTTCTTCACGGCGGCAGATGGACTTCACGGTGGAGTTTTCATAGCTTCCATGGCTTCTGCGTTTGCGATAATCTTCTTCTTCTTATGGTGAAATGGGTTCGAGAGGCTTCCCAGTGAAGGATTCGAGTAGTACGATTTGCAGTGAAGAGAAGGATTCGATTTGCAGTGAACCCTACGATTTGCAAATAGATAAAAGGGAGTTTGTAGTGAGAGAGAAGGTAGGGTTCGGTTTGGAGAAGAGGTGAAGTCTGTGTACGTTTTTCTTTTGTCTTGTTGATGTCTTTATTTAATTTTTTTTTTTTTGTGACTAAAAGTCTGTGTTTTTGTTTTTCTAAACTAGTCGAATGCCCGTGCGTTGCACGGGTTCGCGCTAGAACGCCAAACCATATGGATCAAACATGTACACATTAAGATATAGCAAATTAGGACAACAAAATCTATAATATAAAGAAAAGTTCCAATGAGATAGTTCAAATGCATACAAAGAGATATATGATATTAGGATAACAAAGTCGATAATAACATAAAAAAATAGGATAATAGAGTCCAATGCATACAAAGAGAGAACAAAATAGACACAAAGGAAATAAAGGGGGGTAAATAACAGGAAATAAAGGCCCAATCCATAGGAAGGCCCAAAATCACTAAAGAAACAAAAAAAAGTAGGGGGTTAAATCGCACCGTCTGATAGATCGAACGACACCCGATAGGATCTGGGAAAGGAAGATTTGTGCCATCTGATGGAAATGAGTGTCTACGATATGCAAAACATATAGTGGGCTGAAGTGCACGCGCGCGCACTGGATCACGTTGAAATTTTTTTTCACATATTTTATTTGAAACATTTCTTTCTTTCTGTTATCTTTCTTCTCTCACTCGACCCTTTCTCTCTTTACTATCTCTTCTCTCCCCCAAGAACACGATGGTGTTCTTTATCTGGTGTTCATACTAACCTAGATTCCGGCGATTATCATCTTCCCGTAGTATAAATTTTTATCAGTAATAACTTGTGATAGTAATTTCAAAACTTTTATTAACGATAAAAAATGTCATCTCCACGTAAATTATAAATTTTTATCAGTAAAAACTTGTAATCGTGATTTAAAAATTTTATCGACGAAAAAATTGTCATTTCTCCGTGAATTATGAATTATAAATTTTTATCAGTAATAACTTGTAATAGTAATTTTAAAACTTTTATCAACGACCATGATTGTCATTTCCCCGTCAATTATAATTTTTTATCAGTAATAACTTGTAGTGGTGATTTTAAAATCTCCCCGTCAATTAAAATTTTGTATCAATAATAGTTTGTAATAGTGATTCTAAATTTGCTATTAGCGATAAAAATTATCATCTCCCCACAATTTATTATTTTTTATCAGTAATAACTTGTAATAGTGATTTTAAAACTTTTATTAGCGATCAAAATTGTCATCTCCCCGTAAATTAAAATTTTGTATCAATAATAATTTGTAATAGTTATTTTAAATTTTTTACTAACAATAAAAATTGTATCTCCCCATAAATTATAAAATAGGAGTAAATCAAAAAGAATAATCCAAATTCTAAAATTCTTTAGAGGTGTTTATGTGCATGTAATGATAAATGTAGTGTGATGCTAATTTTCTCTCATTTCTTAAGCTTCTCTTTAAGTTCCGAGATATTTTTTATGTGATTCCAAGCAATGTAAGAAATTGGCTAAATTCATGAGATGGTGACTATGAGAAGTGTAGTGTGATGGTACAAAATGGTCTTGGAAAGGTTAAACTTGCACATATAAAATTGAAAGAATGAAAATGGGCAAGATCGTTGATGTAATTGGCCACCACCATTTGCTTCAACTGTGTAAGCATGAAAATGGGCAAGATCTCAATATAAAGAAAAGACTTAGGATTTGGGAACCTATTGATATATTGAATTTGGAATCTATATTATATAGGCTATATAATAGTGACCTATATAATCGTGATTTTACTATTTGAGAATGTATAGGTTGCTATTTGAGAGTATATGAGTTACTGTTTGAGAATACATAAATTACTATTTGTAATTTGACATAGAAAAAATGTTACTATTTGAGAATATATATGAGTGCTATTTAGAACATAAAAGTACTATTTAAAATATACAGTAGATAGAAATCACAATAATCATTAAATGCTCTTGATTCTAGTTGATCATTCTAATTTGTGATGGATGTAAATAAAATTTGAATGCATAAAATTTTATTGATGATTTCTTATGCTCGGTGACACGTTTTTTTATTGGTGTTCACACCAATGAACCTCAACTTTTTCTCATGTTTTGATGATTGACACTAAAGTAGATAACACTAATTCATATGATATTAGTGTGGATTCAACAAATATAATTTCTGATAGAAGGGAAAGATTTCTGATGTCCATTCTTAATGACATATCTAAATATGACATCATTGACAATGCTTCAGATATAAGCCATATAGCCTAACACAATAACATCACAAAAAATTAAAAGATAATTACTATTTACAACTCAAGCAAATTGATTATACCTGTCATTATGATGGTCCAATTAAGTTTCAAGAAACGAAAAAAAAATATCAAACAAACCAACATATCCTTTCTATGAAATAAATGTACCACACAAACCACTCACATAAATGTGTTTTTTGAAATTGTATATTAGTCTTCCTCATAGAGAATATACAAATAAAAAATGCAGTGCACATAATATTAATCGGATACAATATAATATAATTTGAGATAGAAATTGTGTCTATCCTATAGTTGCATTGAGGCTTTAGCTAATCTCCCACAAACTCTAGAGTTTCCTTGTAGTTTGAGAACGGGTACTGGATCATTGCATTCTCTAATCTTCAAAAACTCTATCAGCAATCTCAAAGTTCTTTGAATTAACACAGCCTGATATAACTGATTGGAACATATTTTAAGATCAGGACCAAGTCCAAGAACCTTCTTATTTGAGTACCAAGCTAACATGACATCAACATTGCCTATTTATGTTTAAACCAAGTTGTGTATCAGTAGCATGGCATTGAAAAAGGTCTTTCAAAATATCAGCATATAACTTTGAAGCTATTCTCACTTAATTAGACTTTTCAATATTCACGCATGGCATTTTTGGCTCTTTAGAGAGTGGATGCATTGTCCCTATCAAGGTCAACTACTATTAATGAGTTCAATCTTTTTCTAAGTGACTTGCTAGTAAGAGTTTGCATAAATGAAAACACTTATATTTTTGAAACCTTTATGAGTAGCATTGTTGTGATTAAAACCTTTATGTTCATATACCATGTTAAATATTTTTGAAGCATGTTGTGGATCTTTCTCTCGTTTGATCAAATTGATAGCATTGTTGTGATCATCAATGAATTGGAACAATGAATTAGAATACAAAGATGAATACATGATTCAATTTAAAACAATGAATGAATAAAGAAATTTACCAAAGATTTTTTGCTGAGACTGAAATCTGCAATCAGAGTTCATATCCGCTTCAGTTCCAATTCTTTTCTTAGATGTATGACATCTGCCAAATGAGAAATCAATGGCTGGATTTATAAAAACAAAGAGACATGTCTAGCAATAGTGATCACAAACAAAAGTATAAATTATTTTAAGTTAGGTTCAATGCAATATTGATCACAATTCTAGAGTATAGTATTAGTAAGTCTAAAGAATGTCTAAAAATCTTACAAAGAATAAAGTGAGTAGTATAAATGTTTTTGTGCAGAACTCTTCAAACTTTTCAAGACTATTCAATTTAAACCGAGCTGCAACGTCTTGGCTTCATCTACACTTATGCAAAAGTGAATTGCTCACTTTCATATATTCTTGAAGGAGTTCAAGAAAGACAGTACGTTATACAAAAAATAAGATAACAATTATTAACATGAAGCCAATCTAAAACTATAATTGACAAAATACTTTTATAATTTATCAGTCAAATCAATATATACACAGAGAGATCAAACCAATTTAAAAAGCACAAAATGTAGCCTCTAATAAACTATAGCAGGGGCCAACATATGGCTTCTTTCTCTCGATTCAAATGAACTATCAAAATAAAGTAAACTAAAAAATAAGATGGATGTGAGATTCTTTTATAAACCTTCGATCAAGTAACATATGCCCAAATATCGTAGTTCTAAATTTTCTAAAATACCAAATAAGAGCATCAAACATTCTGCTATATATCTACAAAAGAAACTGAAACCTTTCTAAATTATTTCGGATCAGTTCCATGATTATCATATTACCATCCTATTGATACTACTCCATATTCATTTTCAATCTTTACAAATTCACAAATTCTAGTCAATAATCAATAAATAAAACCAAAGATGTATAGCAGCATGCTTAGTCTACCTGTGATAGAATTATTGGACCTCCCCGAGTCTCATATAATCTTTCTTCTTTCATCATACCAACAATCTTCTCAGTAAATTTTTGCATTTGAAACTTCATCATGGCAATGTAAAAACACAAAAGTAATTAGAGGTACTAATCAATGAAAAAGAAAAAAATATGAGAATCTTTAACAATTCTTAAGGTATAATTAGGATTGAAAATATTGCTTTAAATGGACCATTGTCATTTCTAAAACTAATATCAGGAATGTACTTAAGCCAGATAGGAAAACCCTCAAAAATCAATCAAACAAATCTGTTAAGACATTTTTAGTTTGACATAGGCAAAAACATATCTATATAAAAGATTTGACCCAAATTTTCAATAATCAACATAAAGTTAAAAGACACATGAAAATTCAAACAAAACAAAATCAGAACTTTAGCAGTCACATGCTAAATTATCTTCAAACAAAGTGTTCCAAAATGTCAAGCTTGAGCATGTCGACAAACAGTGACTTGATCTCTGATTCCTTAATACGCAGTACCTGAGTTTAACTTAGTATTTTGTATGATCAGACCTATAGTCTTAATATCATATGAAGTTATGACCAATCTGAAGAACCTATATATCTAAGTTGTATCACAACTCTTTTGCTATCATAAGCTTACTGAACAATTCTATGTACGCTATAATGACTTATTAATTCAAATGCCTATTACAATATCTCTTACCTCTTACAAATTTAGTATATTTGATCACGCATTGGCAGGATCTTCAAAAACAAAATCAAAAGTCTTGATTGTCTTCACCAAGTTACTGCATTCAAACCACTTAAATCCTTTGAAATTTCAAATTTACCTCCACAGTTCAGAGTGTACAATTACTGAGTTATAGAGTAATGTGAAAGTGATTAACCATTGACAACTAAACAAAGCATATTTAGAAAGAAAAAAAAAACATTCATCAACAAAGAAGGATATTAATTCTTAGTCCAACTATGCAGTAAAGTAAAGAAATTTGCAAACTCAGTACACCTCTAATACCAATGGAAATAAAAAGAGTAGAAGTTATAAAATAAATTTAAAACATGCTAAAATCCAATCACACATTCCTAATATATTACACTATGCATACCCTTTTAGGTTCCATGTTATTTGCTTCCTTGAAGTGAGTTCCACCAAGATCAAATATTCACCGCCATGATCTCAAGCTTCCCGAATCCTGTCATTCAATATTATCTCAGTCATAAAATAGAAAATAAATAGGCTACAGAAACATTTTACAACAATTAATATTGAGTCCGACAAAAGTGAAACCAATTATACACCTAAATGGAAACAAAACAACAAAATGAAGTTCAATAGTTTAAGCCTCAGAATCCAATTGAACAGATAACACAAAAGTTAAAACTCATAAATCATACATCAATAGAATTAAAAGCAACAAACCATCTAAAAGAAAATTGACAATAGCACAACATGAAAAACATGAACATTTTGAATCATGCATTTCATAAACCCAACCCAACATGGTTCAATTAAAAAAGCTAAGATTTTTATACAACCCCAATATAGAGAACCAACAATTATAACAAAAAGCATAGATTCTTAACACAATAATGAAGAAAGATTCAAAGAATTAAAAAGGGTTACCAAATTGGAGTTTTGTTGAAGAAGAACAACAAATGTAAAGAAGTAACAGATCGAAGCAGAGGAAAGAAGGAGAAAGAAGCTCCGTCGCCAAGCACCGCCGTGTCACTGCGAACCGCCACCGGAAATCTCTCTCCGCCGGAACTCTCTCTTCCTCGCCAGAACTCTGGACACCGCACCGGACTTCTCTCTGCCACCGACAAATTTCTCTCACTCTCACGCGTGATTGATTATTATGAAGGAAGAAGATGGAAATTGGAACAGGACGGAAGATGGAGAGAGAAATATGTGTTGCTTCTTCTATCCTGTGTGTGTTCAAGTTTTCTTCCTTCACCACTATTATAACCGAATTGCTTGTTGAAGTTAATTTAGGGTATCAATTTGATTGGTTATTGGAAATTGTTATTTTTCTTGTTGCAGTAGACAAAGTACAGTATGAGGATGCACATGGAAGAAGGAATCTCTGCAATTATTATACTGACCAATGCATGTAAGGCAAAAGGAATATTTGTTTTTCCAATAGAGAATTGTTGCACTTGCTGATACAGTGCAAGAAATGTTGCTGCACTTGATCATACAGTAGTTGATGTCATAATAGTAAATTGATCCAAGTGTTAAAATATGTATATGTTTAATAAATGTGACCAATGGGAATTTGCTAAGAGCAATGATGGTAAGAAGTGGTAGAAGGAATGCAGCATATGCATATACAGTAACTATGCCACACACATGTATGACATAGGCACAAATAATTAGAGTTGTAATGTAAAGATTGGCCAAAGTCATTTTAGGGCCAAGGTGGACTCAAATTAGGGCAAAGTTGTATTCTATAGAAACCCTAATCAACACATGGTTGCATATGATTGGCCAATTAATTAGGGTTTTATGCTTGGAATAGTAAAAATCAACTCATCTTTTAGTATTATAAAGAGATGTACCGGGTTCCATTCTCTCACGCTACACATTTGAATTTAATTTTGTAAAACTAAATAAACTTCTTAGGTCAGGCGCGGGAGACCAGACTTAACAAATATATTTTTTAAGTCGGTTACTTAATACACCCGACTTAAGTAATTTAATAAGAACTATAGTTTTTTTAATTTAATCTTTGTTACGTCGGTTATAAAAGCAACCGATCTAACAAAGTTAGGAGTATTTACAGGTTTGCCACCGCGTGATTTCTTAAGTCGGGTGGCAAATCCAACTGACTTAAGCACCTTTCTATAAAGCATTTTTTGTACTAGTGATTTCAAAGCTTTGGGTACTACTCCGCCTTTTCACCTGACGGGATCCTACTTGTAATAGGTCCAACCTGTTACTCAGAGTAGAGCATCCTACACAGCACTTGTTCCTCCAGTTTCGGGCACAGGAACTCATTATCATCATTTTTTTTTGTATTATTATTATTTTTAGCTTTCAAGAAGTTTCCCTTTTTCTTAATTAATAGCAATGATCAGTTTATCCTTTACTTCAGCCTTACCCCCACACTTAGTTCTAGTCGTACCCTCCATTATATTCAAATTCAGAGAGCTTAGTTTGGAGAATGTGTATTTCAGAAATTTATCTAGACATTACTAAGTTTAACAGTGTTCAAGCAGTTGTGCATTAAAGTTGCAAAGACTATCATGTCAAGTATCAAAACAAGAATTTCCAAAGATTTCACCAACCTTACAACTATCTGCTCTTAGCCTTAGAACATGTGACTACTCATGACATTTATTATATTTTTGTATATTTTTTTTTTCAATTTTCAATTTTTTTTTATTTTTTAAACATAAAGTAAAATGTAAAGTAAGTAAACAAAAAGTAAAATGTCCCTCCCCCACACTAAAACCAGACAGTGTCCACAATGTCAAAATAAACATAAAGTAAGAGTAAAGGAAGGAACACACCCGAGGGGTCAAGGTGCAATTGTATCTTTCACGTCTGGTGGTTTCCTTGGAGGCCTTTCCAAGCTACGAACACGTGGGATGGGAAAAAGAAGATAACAAGTGAACTTGGATATTAATGAAAAATCTGGTGGCTTAGGAGGAATAACATGAACATATGGTAAACCTGCAATAACAAAAGTATGAAAATTAGAAAATACACATTTAAATTGTGAGTTGTACAAAACAGGTGGACGAGATGCGCAAATGATGAAGGACAACTGCATGTTGCGTGGCTTAATCAAAGGTTCCACCAACAATTTTTCTACTATGGGCAGTTGTTGGTTGCGGCTAACATCCACACTTTTAGTGTCAAATTCAACAGCAATTGAATTCTTCTGGATTCTTGCACAAGTGGTTGTCGACATCATAATTTCTTCACCTACGGTGGCTGCATTAATCTCATGGCAAACATTACAAACACCACAATTACAAGAAAAAAAATTTCAGAAGACTTATCTACTTCAAGCGAAGTATATAATTCATCTATGTGAGATTTCAAGAAATTGTGTGGTGTGATCTCTTCCATGCATTCACTTGAGTTTATGTTGCTTATTTTGTGTTCATCAATGGACACAAGTATTGTTTCAATGGGCTCACCTGGAGTTTCATCAAGACTTGTATCACATTGCATTACCTCTAATAGTGCAACAGGTTGTACATCATCATGGAACATCTTCTCTTGAAGTTGATGGGCAGTGGAGACTATTTGCTCAACTTGGACTGCTAAACTTTGAAGAGAGGATTGAATTTGTTCAGCCATTTGCTTATGATTTTCATCCATCTACTTTATCAGTTCTTCCAAACTAAGTTGTGGCTCAACCACCAATGAATCAATTTGTTGAAACTGTGGATGTGACCAAATAGGCTGCTCAGCAAGATATGAATTTTGTTCTTGATAGTATTGTCCTTGAAAATTACCTACAAATTGGTTCTCACCACAAAAAGCAGTATCTAACAATATAGGACATGCATCACTAATATGAAAACTCGAAGAACAAATATTACACATCACCGTTGGAATATGATTTTGATAGCATGATTGTTGTTTCCTTGCATCTAAGCAATTAATGATATAAGTCTATTCATCCCATGAGTTACCCATTTTTTTTTCTTAAAAAAATTTAAACTTTTTTTTTGGTTTAGAAAAAAAAATGAATAGAAAAATAAAAAATTGTGTCACAAAAAATCTAAAAAATATAACAATACAACCTAAAATCTCTAAATATCAAACAAATCTAAATATAATTTTTTGGGATTTTTTTAAATATATGGAAAATTCAAAAAAAATAAAAAATGGTCTAAATGAAGGAATTTCGCAATTTTAGCCTGAATTTTCGTATCAAAGATACGAAAGTTTTGTTCCTTGATTTGTTTCGGATTTGTGGACCAAATTTCAGATCAATCTGAGATATCAACCGAAAATCAATTATTTTTCAGCTTCACTGCAAAATTCAACGTCAGAACCTGAAACACGACAAAAACTCACAAAACAAAATTGTTAGTAATGTTAGTTAGTTCTCAATTTTACTAATCCTAATCAGAGATCCCCGGCAACGGCGCCAATTTGATCACGGTCGTTTTCGTGATAAAAAATAAGTAATTCAAAAGTAGTAACAAGGTAAGTTAACCTTGGTCGTCTCACAAGGATCTCTAATTTGGTAATTAACAAAACTGATGAATAACACAATTAAATGGGGGTTTCGATTTTTAGGAAAAATATTTAAAGGAGTGATATTCAATTAATTAAAGACGATTGATTCATTGGCTTTAGGCAACTCGATATTAATTCTATCACAGGTATACAGAATTATTCAATTGACTATTTATGTTCCGGTTAATTATAAAACTAATTTAACAAGCAACAATCAGTTTTACACACGAATTCATTTGATAAGCATCGTATGTGTTCAACCGGCCATGTAAAGCGAACAAGCGTCACAGAACACGGCCAATATCATGATATATTCGATCAACCTATTGCTAAGCGCAAAACTATGTCGATTCAATTCCTGTTCGATTTAATTTAAACAAGCGATGAATTAAAACGAATAAGACTACTGTATAAATTCGAATACAACAATTAAGCAATCATCTAACACGAATTCATGCAGTGGACAAGGAATTAAATCGACATAAGGAAGCATAAACAGAATTGAGTTTACTATTAAAAACAGACCTCCAGAATCATAAATCGAGTTCCTTACACCAACGAATCAACCTTGGATTTTTAGTTCTCCATGAGCTTCAGCCGAAATCCTATTTTCTATTTCGTGAATGACTGAATGGTCTGACTTAGGTCAGATTTTGGTTTAAATAATACGGGCTCCGAAAGTTACGGGCCGAAAACATAAGTTTGGGTCGAAAATAATTAAATTACATAAAGTCTGGAACATTGACGCAGATATTTGACACATTTGCGCTCTGAATTAGCTTTCTACTTCAACACAAAAGTTGTACGTATCTCTCTTAGCTTTCCAACGCATCTTCCCGCGCCTCAATCCGATATTCCTAGCTCCAGTTATCGTCTGCGCAATGAGAAGGTGTCATTTAGTCATTAAATCCGAAATTTAATCAAATAAATTCATTAAGGCTCAATTGTGATCCAAGACTAGAAACATAGTAAAAACATAATATTATAGTAGAAAGACTATTAATATGCTAAATTATAATACTAGAAAATGTGTGCTAAAATGCACTGATCAAGCTTCGGCATGATCCCTGTGGATATGAACTCATTCTATACACTAGAGTGTGAATTATTACTCGACGACAGACTGGTGCACTTGCCAGACCCTAGTCAAACCCCAACTTATTTTGTTGCCAAGACTTTCGAGAACTATTACCTAACTCCAAAGAGGGTAAATCATTTTTTTCTCGTCTATAGGCTCGTAATGTGGTTTGTCACCGAAACAAAAGGGATAATATTTTTTTACGGCTCAAATTTGGCTAGCAAAGGATAATAATAATAGTAAGGGTGGCTTGAAAAGGCTCTGGGTTATAACAAACAATTGCCTCAATGCATATAATATCAAACTAACCAGTCAGCAGAGAATTAAAGCAAGTTCTAGAAAATAAACAAGTGCACGGTACTCTCATAGTAATTCGAAAGAAAGTGGTAATACCGTTTGGAAATATTTGGCTCAAATCCTCACATGGCTTAGGTATATCTGAAAGTTTGAACACTTTTCTCACAGACATCAGCTTCATCACTCGTCTCTCTGTCTCTCAAGCTTCCGCGCTTTTCGAGCAATCACCTTCGGTGTTCTTTGTATAAAGGCATGAAATTCACATCATCCAAATCAAGTCATTACGTCGCTGGAACTTTGTATATAACTTTTAACATGCACTAGATAATAAACAAGCAAACAGTTATTGCATTTTTTAGTAAGCACAGGCGGCTGTCAGCAAATTACATTCATTACATAGATGATAAACTATAAAGATAGAAAGATTGAAGGGAACAGCGGGAATGCTCCATGACTTACTGCCCGCCCTGGTTGATGATACACCAGGTGTAAAGAATATAGGGTTCAGCTCCATATTCAACAGGTTCATGATGTTATCTGAGTATTGACCTGCTTGTGCCTGCTCTGAGTCTGATATGCAGCATGTTGCTACTATGGGTTTGTTACCTCAAACTTTGAACTTTTGTAACGTTGTCATAGCTACTTCACCTTTTCGCCCACTATGCACCGTGACTGATAAGGTTTGATAGTTGACTTTGTCTTCTGTTGCTTAATTTGGTGGTAATCCTTTTGGCTCGGTTAAGAATGTATGTGTCTCTGTCCCAAGAGATCGTCTCTCCTTTACTTGGGACTTGAGACGTTCATTCATCCTTCCATCTTGACTGGATAAAAATCTGGAGGTTATTTTTATTTTTCTTTGGTGCAATGGGATGAATTTGTGGTTTAATGGCTTTATAGAAGTTTTGGGAATAGAGGGGTAGGAAAATATTGAATTTTGCTTTTTGTGGTGATGGATGAATGAATAGAAAAGAGATGATGATGGTGAATTTGAAGGTTTAGAAGTGTAGGGTTAATTGGGTGGATGGTGTAAGTGTTGCAACCAGTGTTTCTTTTTGTAACTTCCAAACTTTCATCGTGTCATGAGTAGTTTCATTGCATGATGACTGTTCCAATGCCATGTTTTTCAAAAGTTTTTATTATCATCGTGACACAATAGGAAATTTGTTGCACGATGGGCTTTGGAACAACTGTTTTTTTAAAAAATTCTTTTTCGGACATAAATTTTTTGCATTCCTTCCCTTTTGAAAACAAATCTTGTAGTTTTGAAAATTACCTAATATTTGAAAAGAAATTTAAAATGCAAGAAAAATAAATGAAAGCAATAAAAATACCTTGGGTTGCCTCCCAGGAAGCGCTTCTTTAAAGTCATTAGCTAGACGTCAGAAGACTGTTAGGGTGTCTTATATGAGAGATGGAATATATCATCCGTCTTATTCCTCTTCTTTGTTAAGAATCCCAGGAATTTGAGAAACAGAGGATATTGCTTCCATACCCTCTTCAGCTTGACAGTAGCAAACAAAGCACAAATCATATCTATGACTTTATCAATTTCTGCTTTTTCTTCGGCTTTGTTGCTAGGTTGTTCTTTTTGTCGGAGATCTTGCTCTTGAGACTTCATTGGTTGGGGTTCAGCTCCCATGTAGAAATCTTCATCCCAAACACTTGACGCGTTGCGTTGGTCCGTTTCTATTTCAACCAATTGTTTCTCTTGATCTTCTTGCTCATCACGTGCTTCTTTCAACCTGTCTACATGATACAAAGACATTGATTTTTTGTTAGAATCAAGGTCACAAGGTGCTTCTTTAAAATTCACCTCCCAAATAGAACAAGGTATTGGGAGACTTCTTGGGTCGTCCCGCTATTGTTGAGGTTTCTTTTGTGGTTGCTCCTCTTTTGGTGATCCTGCTTCTAGCTTCTCTTCTGGAATTTCTGTCTCCTTACTCCTTGAGATTTCAGATGGTACTTCATTAACCTCAGAGTTTCGACTTTCATCGCCTATGGACTCCTTTTCTTCATTGAATTCAACCCAATTGTCCAACAAGGACTCGTGTCTTCGAGGTCTTTGGATGAACTCGTTGAATAATTCATAGGCTAGTTCTATGGGTGTATTGTATTCTTCACCTTCTTTGATGATAGTCTCCAGAATAGCCAGCTGTTCATCTTTGTCCCATTCTACTAACATGACTTAAACTCAAAGAAACTTATTAGTAGTAAAGCACAATAATTATGATAATAAACAGAGATCAAGATAAGATTTACAAAAAGTTTTGTTTTTTGTTGTTTTTGCAAGTCTATCACTACAGGAATTCCCAAGTAAGGGAGGTGGATCACAATGGATCGCTTAAATACCAAGCCTTGCCTTTGCCAGAATCGTCTGTAAGTTCAATATTGCAAGAACAAAATTATTTTAATTTTTAATTTTTTTTTATATGATTTTTATATATATATATACAATTTCCTAAAATTAGCTTAACAACTTCGTCTGCACCGTCCCCGGCAACGGCGCCAAAAACTTGACTACGGTCTAGCAAGTGTACTAGTCTGTCGTCGAGTAATAATTCACAATCTACTTAGTAGAATGAGTTCGTATCCACAGGGACAACGCCGCAGTTACTAAGCTTCTTCTAGGATCTGTTGAGATTGCCTTCGCTTTATAATTTCGGATAATTTTTAGATTCAAGAAACAGAGAATAGAACTAGAAAGAAAGACAATTTAAGAAGATAAGTTAAGTAGTTGGAATCCCTCCCTTATTCTTGCTGGGTAAGTGGTGCTACATCGTTGACTATTCCTTTTTATTATTGGTGAACTAATATAATTAGTAATAACCGCGTACGGTAATTACCCTAATTACGAGTATAGAGAACCTTAATTATTAGAAAGGGAACCCGTGTTAGCCACGTTGTCACGTCCCTAACCTAGTGATTAGATTCTAAATATGTAGTCAATTAAGCATGGTTTCATTAGTTCTTTTACCCTTAAATTATTAAGCTATCATCTATTGATCGAGGTTGGCTTCCGGTTTTGAGGCACAATACTAGATCACTAACCCTATAGGTTAGTTGCCGAGCCTTGGGTAATCCTAACCTTGAGGCACAATATTAAATATCACTAACCCTATTGAGGTTAGCTGCCGGCCAGTGATAAACCCTGACCTTAGGCGCAATGCTAGATATCACCATCCCTAAAAGTGTTCCCTAATAGTGTACTTTAATCAGGTTACGTAATTAAAACATAGACAATAGAATAAATAAAAATGAATAGAAAATTATATAAACTTAGTATCAATTTACATGATTCCAGCATTCCTTAGGGATTTCATCTTCTCCACCTAACCTAAAGGAGTTTAGCTACTAATAGACATAATTAAATTACAAGAATTAAATAAATGCATACCAATAACCTTGCTACCTTGCGGAGGAAGTTACCTTTCCCGCTGAAGGGGGAAAGTTCCTTCCCTAGAGCCCCTCTTCCTTTGCTCCTTATAGAGAAATAGTTCTCTAAATTTCTGAATGAATAATTGTGAAGGAGGGAGGCTCTATTTATAGTTTTTATGATTTGAGCAGCAAGGCTCATCGCACTACGATGGCCCCATCGCACTACGATGTGTAGATTTTCTTCAAAAGTATAACTGAAGATTCTGTTCTTTTCTTGTGCGCGAAGTTTTCCTGCCATCGTGCTACGATGGATGCTATCGTACTGCGATGGCAAATTTAGGTTTTGGCTTCAGCACGAAAGTTGGAGCTCTTCGTCTTAGCTTTCCAACGCATGGTCACGGACCTCATTCCGATACTCATAGCTCAAGTTATGGTCCACAGACTAAAAGTTGCGTAATTTCTTCCTTTTAGCCTCTTTTTAAGCATTTTCTTCAATTCTTGACTTCTTGGACAAGTAGCTTCACTTCTTTAGGTTTTTGCCTTGTAATTGGTCTAAAACTAATACTAAACTAATAATAAATAATACTAAAAACATCACATAAATTACTGTCATCAGTATGTTTCTTTAGGCTTTTATGTTTAGGTTATAATTTCTTTATTGTAATTTAAATATGTAGTCTTTATAATTATGCCTTAGGTTGTGGTGGAGAAGATGAACTCCCCTATGAATATTTGGAGTCTGTGATTGAGTCTAAGTTATAATAAATGATATTTAGTAATTGGGTTTGTTATTTACTTTCGAGCACTTAATAACGTATCTCGTAATTTGGCCGGATAAGCGGTAGCACCCATAGAATTGATACCAGGTTTTGACTTGGTATGGTCCGGAACTAGTAGTAAATAATGTTAGGTGAATAGAGACGGTAACATCCTGAACTAGTCGTGAACTGAGCGGTTAGAGCAGGAATTATGCACTAGGTGTGAACTGAGCACTTAGAAGATGAATAGCCCGATACTAGGACCTAGAGGTTAATAGGTGAAGATTATAATGCATGTTTAAAAACAACTCACTTAGTAATTAGGGTATGTGACACATCGAGGTAAGGCTCTCATAGGTACCTTAGTTATTAACGTAGGGAAACTTTAATAAACATAGTATAATAGTAAGATATTACTACAACAAGGATAATTCACCGCCGAACGTAATCTAAGTAACTATGTTATACACCGATCATGCCAAATATGAAGAAGGGAGGGAGTCCAACCACCATACCTAGCCTCTATATTTCTTGAATCTATTATTTATACATTCCGCAATTTATATTTCTGCAAGCATTACGCTTATTTTATAAAAACCTTTTCAAAAACCCAAAGCGAATGCAAACTATCACAAACTTAAATAACGCTAGTGAAGCTTCGGTACGATCCCTGTGGATTCGAACTCATTCTACTCGTAGGGTGTGAATAATTACTCGACGACAGACTGGTACACTTGCCAGACCGCAGTCAATCCTCTGGATAGTTTGGTTTGGTACCACTGGAGCCACCAATTTTCATTGCACCTTTATTGAATCTAATGAGTCCTTGATGCATCCAGCACTCCACATGAATCGAACCAGGGGGTAGAAAAGTTGGCATTCGACCATTTTTAGCAGGGTTGTTTGGTCGAGTCAGGATGCATTTTTCCTTGTCTTGGTACTGTTTTGGTTTTGCCTCCTGCCTATTTGTTGCAGGTTGGAACTTCTTAAGGCCTGCAGTAGCCTCTTTATCACAAACAGCACTGCAACGGGCACAAAGCATGACTCCTTTGTTCTTCAGTTTGCACCTGTTTAGAAAGTCAATTAAATCCTCTTCAGCACGAGGATATACTACCTTCATTTTTTCAAAATACTCCTTTTCAGGGATTTCTTCTGCTTGCTCCTATGTAACTTCCATGGCTTCGACCATCATTATTTCCTGTGGTTCAGCCTAGAGGTTATCAGCATTCTGCAAAGGTTCAGCATCGATCTTCATGGCTTTGGGCTTTAACCTTCATGGCTTTGGGCTTTGGGCTCATTCAAAGCCTTTTGGACCAAGTCCCAGAAAAGTACACATTGTGAGGTTCTATGTCCAAGAAAATTATGATATTTACAATAACCTCTTTTCTTTCGCATATCTAATAGGGGTACTTTAACACCCTTAGGAACCACAATTTGGCCATCAGTAACCCATAAGTCAAAAATCTCATCACATTTGGTTATACCAAAAGTGTAAGTTTTGGACACATATTTATCATTTTTTTGTTCGACAGGATTTTTCCCATTTGAAGGTTTTAAAAGTTTGCAAGTATAAGGGGGACCAGTTTTTAATTCTGCTAGGTCTATTTCCCCTTGTTCAATATCCTCATAAGAGATATCATACTCTTGGTCACTATCATGCGTTTCAACATAAGCAACTTTTTCTTTTTTGTGATACTTAGAGTTTCTGTCCTTTTCTGCCTTTAAGCGTTCGACCTGTCGAACTCTATCAGCCAATTGGGCCATGTCTCTTAAGTGTTGCATATCTAATTTCATTCTGATCGAATAGTCTAGGCCACCAGCAGCCATTTCGACCATTCATGTTCAGGAACCTGAGTAAAACATCTAGCCTTAAGTAAACAGAATCTATTCAAGTAATCATCTACAAACTCGGGAGTTTTGCGCCTAACACTTGTTAATTCCTTGAGACTTATTTTAGATTGTCCCATATAGAAATGTTCATGGAAAACTCTCTCCAATTGATTCCAATTGAAAAATTGAGTGTGGAGGGAGTGTAGTGAACCATGTAAAGGCATTTTTTGTTAGAGAATTTGGAAAATACTTCATTCTTATATTCTCATTGTTTGCTAAATCCCCTGCTTCAGTTAAATATCTTGCTATGTGTTCAACGGTGGATTCGCTAGTGTCACCAGGAAATTTGGTGAATTTTGGGATCTTCCAACCCCTTGGTAATTCTGTTTGAAGCACATACTCTGATAAAGCAGAGACAAAGTGAGGCCTATGCATGCCTATATTTAAACCATTTTGTAACAAAATAGTTTCGACCAAATTTGCTATGTTGTTTTGTCCAACAAAGTTATTATTTTGGACATTTCTAACTACATCATCAGCATTTTGGTTCCTATTTACCAAAACAACTCCAGGATTTTGTTCGACCTAGGGCAATGTCTGAGGTTGCATTTGTGGTTCGACCACTGGTATAGGTTGTTGGACTTGGTTTATAGGATTTGCCACATTGATTTGGGCAGGCACAATGGCATTATTCGGTGCTTGTGCAATTTGCAAAGGCACTACATTTTGAATTTGGGGAACTGGTTGATTAGAGACTTGAGGGGCCCCAAAGAAATCAGCAATTCTCCCCATTTGATTGGCTAATAATTGGTAACTTTGGTTAGTGTTTTGAATTAGAGGATTAAACACAGTACTGACTACGGTCTGGAAAGTGCACTAGTCTGTCGTCGAGTAATAATTCACACTCTACGAGTAGAATGAGTTCGAATCCACAGGGATCGTGCCGAAGCTTCACTAGCGTTATTTAAGTTTGTGATAGTTTTGCATTCGCTTTGGTTTTGAAAAGGTTTTTATAAAATATAGCGTAATGCGTTGCAGAAATATAAATTGCAGAATGTATAAATAAATAGATTCAAGAAATATAGAGGCTAGGTATTGTGGTTGGACTCCCTCCCTTGTTCATATTTGGCATGACCGGTGTATAACATAGTTACTTAGATTATGTTCGGCGGTGAATTATCCTTGTTGTAGTAATACCTTACTATTACACTATGTTTATTAAAGTTTCCCTACGTTAACAACTAAGGTACCTATGAGAGCCAAACCTCGATGTGTCACATACCCTAATTACTAAGTGAGTTATTTATAAACATGCATTATACTCTTCACCAATTAACCTCTAGGTCTTAGTATCGGGCTATTCATCTTCTAAGTGCTCATATCACACCTAGTGCATGATTCCTCCTCTAACCGCTCAGTTCACGACTAGTTCAGGATGTTACCGTCTCTATACACCTAGCATTATTTACTACGAGTTCCGGACCATATCAAGTCAAAACCTAATATCAATTCTATGGGCGCTCCCGCTTATCCGGCCAGATTACGAGATACGTTATTAAAGTACGCGATAGTAAATAACAAACATAATACTTTAAATATCATTTATTATAACTTAGACTCAATCGCAGAATTCAAATATTCATAGGGCAGATCATCTTCTCCACCACAATCTAATGCATAAATAATAAAGACTACATATTTAAGTTACAATAAAGAAATTGTAACCTAAATACAAAAGCCTAAAGAAATCATACCTTGCTGAGTTAGTTTTCCCGTAAGGGGAGAAAACTATGCCCAATAAAGCTCCTCTGAACCTCTCCTTATAGTAGAGAGTGTTCTATTATTTCTGAATGAATAAAACAATGAAATGGAGGCTCTATTTATAGTTTTCGTAATGGGCCTCAGCAAGGCATCGTACTGCGATAAGCTCATCGCAGTGCGATGTGAAGATTCAGTTCAATTTTATAACTGATCCTGTGCATTTCATCAGCTTGGGCGCCAAGTTACTTCATTGTGTTGCGATATACTCCATCGTGCTGCGATGCAAAGATTTTCTTCAGATTTATTGCTTCTGATTTCTTGGCGAACAAAAAGCTCCCATCGTGGCACGATGGGAGTCATCGTGCGGCGATGGAATGCTGATTTTCTTCACTTTTTGGGCTTTTTCTTGTCTTTTTGCATCTTGGACTCTGTCTTGATGCTTTTTCTTGCTTTTGTAGGTTTTCCTTCGTATTTGGGTCTGTCTTGGTCATTTTACTACTAATAATAACACTAAAAATACCGTAGAAATTCCTGTCATCAAGTACCAATTTGTTGTATTAACATATTTACCATATCATGATTACTATCATCCATTTGTTGCCTCATAGCCATCAAGGCAGTATTAGTTAATGAAGGCATATTATTTCGAGTAGCAGAACCAGATATCCCTGGGTTATTAGGGACAAAAACGTCTGGCGTTGTCTCTGAAAACAATGAAGAACCCGTTTGTAGGCCCTGCATCATAGTGGTAGGCATACCATAGGGGTAATTCCTACTAGTGCCTTGACTCATATATTGAGCGAAAGGCAATTGAAATGCGGACGAACCTGCGCCACCCCCATTGACATTTGACCTATTTGGAGAGAAATTATTCTCCATGTTATGAACCAAAGTCATGATAGGTTCTGTGGTGGTCGAGTGCACCATTGTGGATGATGGTATTGTCATTGTGGCACTTACTATTGAAGATGTTGGGGAATAAACTGATGCCCCAGTCACATTGGGCATAATCTCACTGATCACATGAGAGATTATAGCCTCTGAAGCACTCGAAGCGGTTGATGGATTCGAACCGCTATTATTATTGTTTCCATTAGAATTGTACATACCTTGTCTTGTGTTTCTGGGTGGTGGTTTAACCATTTCAGGGAGTGATTTCCTGTTTCTTAATAGCATACACTACGCACAAGATTTTGGAAACGAACGTAATTACAGAACAACTAAAATACACTAAATTTGAAGAAAAATTTAAACGCAAAGCACACAGTCCCACTGGGCGTGCCAATTTGTATACTGTGAAATTTGGTAAACAACGCTAGTTTGAGTTATTACAAGAGAGATCAACTAGTAAATCTCGGGACATAGTGCTTTTGTTTATATTTTCAAGATAATTAGTGTTCATTATTGCTCTTATGCTTTAAATGTTGTTTTTATGTTTTTTTATGTTACTTGAAATGCCAGAAAGAATGCTTATTCAAATGAATAAACAGAAGGAAGGATGAGTCGAAATTAAAGAGACAATTGGAGTAAATGAAAGGGCTGTAAATTGCATTCAAATGTAAATGTTTACAGAAAAATAATGGTGCACATTACATACGTTTTCCTTCGATCACTCGTTTCTCTCGTTGACATGGGTACTTTGAGTTTTCTATGGATTTTGTATAATGATTGTGACCCTTTACTCGATCACAGAACCATTCTATTTATAGACACTAATTCCTAACTGCTAGTAACGTCTAACTAACTAAGGAGAGAACGCGTGTCTTGCCACGTATTTCGAATTTGAATTCCTTTTTATCCTTTGAATTAGTCGTTGTGTAATGTAAATGTTTACAGAAAAATAATGGTGCACATTACATATGTTTTCCTTCGATCACTCGTTTCTCTCGTTGACATGGGTACTTTGAGTTTTCTATGGATTTTGTATAATGATTGTGACCCTTTACTCGATCACAGAACTATTCTATTTATAGACACTAATTCATAACTGCTAGTAACGTCTAACTAACTAAGGAGAGAACGCGTGTCTTGCCACGTATTTTGAATTTGAATTCCTTCTTATGCTTTGAATTAGCCGTTGTGTCCATTGAAGACGAAGTAGCAATGTTTCTTGAATATTAGCCAAGTACATACTTTTCTTCTACACAGCAAACGCTTCGCCAAATTGAAACTTTTAGAACATAAAGAATCAAGTTAAAACCTAAAATAAACATAAGGGACCAAATGTTGAATTAAGTCTAAAAAATAATATAGAATTTACAATTATTTTTTGTTGATGAAGTTGCTACAGAGTCCTGGGCTTAAACATATATCGTATTTTCATACTCAAATAAACTAAAAAATAAAATCAATCTCATAGACAATTGGAAAAACGTAGACAACCTTCTAAATAATTGTCATACCCTAATTTTGCCCTCACATAAAAAATATTTTAATTTTTTCACACTTCAAAAATTTTAGAAAAAAGTCATCCTTCTCAAGTTCTCATAGACAATTTCACACTTCAAATATTCATTTTCCATGCATTTTTCATGCATTTAGTTTTGTTTTTTATTTCTTGCAATTCAAGTAACCCTATTTTCATTCCATGTTAATTTTATTGTTATCCAAAAAACTCCACCTCATTTATTAGGGTTCAGATTTTGACACTTGATTCATACCCACTCATCCTCCATTTCTGAACTCTTTTCCTTTGATTCTTCACGTCCAAAACCCCATATAAGATTCAAAAAACATAATCAAACCCTTAAAGTAACACAAAAACAATAATCACAGTAGCTAATTTGAAAATTTTAGTGTGATTCGTGTTTTCAAAATCCGACTTCAAATGGATTAAAACAACCTTCATAAAGCTTCCAAACACTTCCAGAGGCTGAAATTCATCAAGAAAATCCGGAAAATCTATCAAGAAATGCCTAGTTCGAAGTTCATTGTGGCTAAGAAAAGTTTGGATTCATTGTTCTGAAGCTTTTCCAAAATTTATTTTTGCTTAATCTTGTTTTATCATTTTTGAGTTCCGAACTTTTTCTCCTCGTTTTTCAAAATCTAAGCTTCTTTTCGAAAAACTGAGGTTGAAGATAAAGATTCATCTTCATCCTTCAATCTAAACTCAGTTCACACCATAGCCGTTTGATCATTATGTTTTGATCAAAGGGCTCAGATCTATTGTGGATTTTTTAATCATGTCTCTTTGAATGATCAGAGAGCCCAAAACTGAGTTCCTTATGGTGCACCTTCTTTGTCTGCCACACAGAATTTTTTTGTTTGACTTTTTGTTTTTTCAATTGAGTGTGCGTGGGCCTGGGCTTAGGATCCATAACTTAATTCCTGCACCTCTTCCTGCAACTTAATTTTAATTAATTTCCAGCTTATTCAAATAAACACTATTTGGATTATAGCTTATTTAAGCTTATTGAACCATATTCTTGCATAAATATTGGTGATCTTTTAGAACACCCTCTTTATTGTTATGGCTTATTTTCATAAGTTCATTTTCCCACTTAATTGCTTGTTAGCTTATGTAATAAGTGCTTATTGGAACAATTAGCTTATTTAAGCTTTTTGAGTCCAGTTTTGCACCAACAAATGTGCTTATAATTAGAAGACCTTATTCATTTATTTATTTATTTATTCATTGCATACATCACTATTCATTCATCGTCACTTATATTGTTGCATTCTCTTTTCTCCTACCCCTTCACTTTTTATTTTCTTTTAATGGACTGTTTGTTTTAATCTTATCCGAAACAAAAACATTTTCAAAGAATGAAAAAGAGGGAGTCTGACGTATGACTTTCTCACCTCCGGATGGTTTGGGCCCCTGACATATGACTCGTGGCACTGAATCATCCTCATTCTAAAACGCTAAAAGCAATCCAATTCACTCAAATCATTTTCTTGAATAAACACATATGAGGCTTTATCCATTCCTTTGATACATATAGGCTTAAACCTCTTATGAGAGTACGGAATCAATTGTTGTATTGGCGGAATGCGACATAAGCGTTGTTCATTAACAACACCCTTTTCCTAAAATGGATATGTGTTTATTCTTTTCTCTGATACATATAAGCGTAGGCCTCCCATTGCGAGCATACAAATCTTATTTTATCAGCAGAATGCGACATAAACATTATCCACTAAAAACAACTAACACACCAAACTTTTTTATTAGAACGACGTAAGCTTTGAGTTTCCCATTGCACCTGGGAATATGTCAGAGCGAGATCAAAACATCTCGTCAAGCGACGAAATGCCCTAAAACCTTTTTTGTTCAATTAATAATGTAGTAGAAAACTAAGCCGACATTTGAGCAGTTAATTTGAATCCAGGCGCAGACCAAACCGTAACCCCCTAAATGGTTCCCGTTGAGTACAACGGATGCGAGGGGTGCTAACATCTTCCCCTCGCATAACCAAATCATGAACCCAATCTTATGGTTCACGGATCATGCAAAGGTTTTATTGATATTTTTCTTTCCCCCTCTTTGGGATAAATAAAATTCGGTGGCGACTCCGTTGATCAATTTTCGCGTCGCGACAATAATATAAAATGAAAAAAGATATAGACAACCTTCAAAAGAAAAAATAACATATGAACATAAATATTATTGAAAAAAATAAAAGTTATCCCGTGTTTGACAATAAATTTAATGTAGATTTTCTATAAAGAGTGGGCTGAAGATGAAAAATAAAAAATAAATGGTTTATTTTAATTTTATGGGTATGTTACCAAAAAATCTTACACCATGAAAAATCAGAGTATATTTTCATTTGAGAATGAAGTTTATAATTTTTTATATTTATAGGATCACTATATAGTTTGAAAATGAATATGAGATAAAGAATCTATCTCATAATAGTGTAAACTGAGAAGCGAAGTAATACTCTTCATCTCGCTTTATTTTGTATCATCGTTAAATCTATATCATACAAAACATATATCTTATCGTATAATTTTAAACCAAATTACTTATATAATATATCAAAATAAACACATAAATAATATTTTTTTTTTAATATGATACCGTGCACGGTAGAGGCTAACTTACTTAGTTATTTATATTTTATATATTTTTTTAATTTGAAATTTATTTATATTTTATATTGAAATTGAAATGAGTTGAGTAAATTGCATTTAATTTGGGAGGCAGCATGTTTTTAAAAGATAGAGTAAATTTAAATGGAAAATAGAATATTTTTAAAAAGATTTTACAGCTAGACCCAAACCCATGTAATTGTGCAAGATATGAAGTCCCGATACTCTAAAAATGGTGAAGTATCGTGTCTGATACGTCCTCGATACCGATACTCGTCCGATATGTCCTGATACTCGTATCAGAAGAGTATCGGTTAAATCTTTATTTTTAAATAAAAAAATAATATCCGATACAATCCGTGTTTCCTAGTGAATGTCGAACTATTATGTTGTTACACGGGTAAATAACTGTGTCTTTTTTACTGGTGATGTTCTTTGGGATAGTACTAATAATGTTCTTTTTGTATAATGCTTAACTTAAGATGTATAACTTAAAATGTACCGGTGATCATTATTTTTTAGGACAATATTAATGAAACACAAATACATAAATTAGTATTAATGATGTTAATTTATTATAATTAGTATTTTTTGTCTTTGTCACTGTTCTGAAGTCACTATGGTGTCCTACTATATAACATGTTGTTAAGTATTTGGGCTTGTCCCAAAATTCTAGTATACATATGAATGTTTTATGCTTTTAATTGGTCAGCTGCAGGACCTATATAATTGTCTAATATTGCTATAAGATGAGCTTGTTGAAGATGTTTGATGTCATGACTATTATATGTTTTTGAGCTATTATATGTCTTTAGTTAGGACTGATAAGCCCTTGTATGTTGAGCCTAAAACTGTTTTGCTCTTGTGCAAGCTTATTTGCTTGTTTGTACTCATTGTACGATGAATTTTTGACGTTTATAATAATAATAATAATTTTTTGTCTTTAAAAAAAATTATCATTATTAATATTATTGATTTTAATTATGTTTATATATTGTGTATTTATATATTTAATTTTAAAATTAATTTTTAAATAACGTATCGCGTCAGTATCGGATATGGATTTTTAAAAATTTTCACGTATTGGCGTATCGGTATCGTATCCGTATCGTGTTGCGTATTGGGGCTTTATAGGTGCAAGTGAAATCAAAGAGCCAGCTGGAAGGGGTCCACTGCTCCACTTACACGCAGAACTGAGCGAGTTGGCTCAACTCAACTCACCTCATAACTCGTAAGCATTGCCATCAACATCTCAATCCCGTTCGTTCGTTCGTTATCCCTTTGGACTTCCCCCGGAACGGTTGAGGATGCCGATGGGAGACCAGATCGACGACGATCATTCTTCTCCGGTTCAACCTGCCGATCAAGACATAGTCTCTAAGAGAGATTACATCAACGTTTCTTCTCATCCTTCTATTACCAAAATTTTGCGCAAACAAGGTTCATTCTCTTCTCTCTCAACATTTCTTATTGTTCCTATTTCACTAATTTTATTTGCAAATTGCAATGCTGACGTGGTAATTTCATGCCGTTTAATCGTTAAATCACTTAGTTAATTAATTTCATCACCGATTAGGGTTATTCAATCGTTTGAATTCACGATTCTGAAAGGAATTTTAAAGTATAAATATGTATTTAGATTACCGTTTCGAAAACATTTGTGTGTGTTTTGGCTCTGCGGCATAAATTGATTCTAGTTAAAAGTGAATTAAAGGGAAAGTAATTTTTATTTGAATACATTCTTCTTGTAAACGTGAGTTAAGCAATAAATTTGAGTTTAAAAATCAATTTTATAATCAAAAGCGCTAAATCACAGCTTCAAGTATATGTTTGTGTTTGGTTCCACATTTGGAGCCTCCATTCTGGAGGTGTAAAATTGATTTTGATATATTTGGTTGCTCTCGAGTTGAATTCAATTTGCCTCAATAATAGTTAATAACTTGAAGCTAGGATTTGTAGCTTTTGAGTCTAAACGTGATTTTTATACGTTCTGCTCACTTTTACATAAATGCATCCAAACATAAATTACTTTTAAGAAAAATAAATATTTGTCACTGCAAAATCAAACATGCATAATTTTGGAGGCAAAATCAATTATACTCGAGAGCAAACAAACGTGTTAAAATCAATTTTACACTCAGGAGTCTGTTTTGGCTCCTCCAAAAGTGGAACCAAACATAGACGAGGTATTTTAGATTATCCCATAGCATTTTTTTCTTATCTTAGAGACAACACTTTAAGATTAGTTTCCATTTTTTCTTCTTTGCAGGAGACCAGGAAGTTCTATTTGCAGATAAAGTTTTGAAGTTCACTGGTTCAGGGAAGATGAAATCCCGTATTCTTATAATTACAGATTTTGCCGTTTACATTGTTGATCCAGAGATTGATTCTCTTAAACGAAGAATAGCACTTGCAGCTGTTGACAAGATTTGTCTTAGTAAACTAAATGATAATTTTTTGGCTGTTATAATTCCCACCGAGTATGATTTGCTAATTGCGAGTGCTCGAAAGATTGAAATTATCACTGCATTTAATGAAGCTACTACGAAAGCATCTGATTATGAACTTGAGGTGGTTACTTCTAATAGGTAACTCAAAATACACCTATAATTACTAATACCTTATTTTATTCTTTGTTGGGTATGTATCATTGTCTTCCATGTATCATGTTATTATGTAACTGCATTTGATTTTTTGTTATGGTTCCTTAAGGATATCTACTGAGCTTTTTATCTTGATGTGAACATTCTAGGAAATAGCAAACACTTGAATTTTCTGGCAGTTCTTTATTTGAAAGTCAACAAATTTTATTTTCTTGTTTCATCGAATCTTTGCTACATGTTTGCTTTTTTGAGCTGCATTCTTCTAGTAAGTGCTACTGATATGAGTTTGCGGTATGACAAAATAGAATCCAGATATCATATGCGATGTTGTCCCAGTTTACGGATTATACAATTTTTGTTTATTTATCTTTATCTTAGGATCGTAAGTTGGGCACCTATATGGTCGAATATACTCGTCCACATGTGCACCATCAAAGCAACCTAGTATATCCAATAGCAATAGGGGAGTGCAAAGTAGAAAAATGGTCCATCTCCATTCACTTATTTCCCAGTGTTCGCTTCCTTTTCACTTGATTCAGATCCCTCCTTCCCCCTCAAGTCATGCCTGGTTCTGCTATGTTTCATCTTTGTCGTTTTAAAATCTCCTGACCCCCCTCCTCTCCCGCTTTGCTTCCGTATGAGAAAAATGAACCACAAAATATATAAATGCCCTAAATCAGAGTTTTCAAGCTCTAGGGGATTTCAATCGAAGGGGTAGGAAGGGATCAGAGTATGGGTTTGAAACCGGCAAATCTTAAAAGGAACCATTGCTTGTTGGTCCTAATAAAGGGTGACAAAGGCACTGGTTGTTGTGTGGAATGGGGTCTGATGGAGCTTAGCCTAGTTCGCAGTGGTTTAGCAGAGCTTTTGGGTCAGCCTGTGGTGTTATCCGGCGATGGTTTGTGATCGATTGGGATGTTGGAACTAACAATAAACTTACACATCTCCCGTTTGAAATTATGCATTCGGGTGTTTTGGATCAGAATGACCTGCTCCACTTATTCCGTCCTCTACACATGCTTCAGGTTGCTAATATGACCGTTTGAAATCACCACATTACTTGCTCTTCCATAATATGTATGCTTAAGCCACACCATCATGTCTTGTTGTCAAAAGCACCACTCACCTAGTGTTTATGGAATGCAATTAGAACCATGTCTGCAATTTCTCAAATTAGTGGTGCAGTGGCAAGTTTCCAGTGACAAATCATGTGCATCCATTAAAAATATCCAATGCTTAAAAACAGCGTGTGCACAAGTCCATCTTATATGTTGCCTCGTAAGATTCTGTTTGGTATGAATCTTGTAGCTGTTCAAAGTCATTGGTTATGTGTGAGAATTACTTTGGGTTGCTCACAGGAATTCAAATTAATTTTTAAAAGATCTTATTTGACTTCTGTATCCTCATGCATTGCATTCTCAAACTCGTATGGAATTCCATTTGGAAAGAAAATCCAGTTTTATCCCCAAATATTTATGTTCTGAATGCATGTCACTAATCACTTTCCCACCTTGGAACATCATGGCATTCCTGCATTGCAGATGTTTCCAACACTGCTGCATTCTCTAGTCCCTAACTCCGAAAATTTTATTAGGTGACTAGAATTGTAATAACTAAGACCTTATTGTAATGTTTCCTGAACTCGTGTTTAAAGTATATTGCACTTATTTTGATCAGTGTTTTGTGCTGTTTTCTTAAAATATACTGCTGTAAATTCTGTTGAGATTGTTCTAAACATTTATTATGAAAGTTTCTTGAGTTTTGATCTATCACTAAAGACATGTTTTTCCATTCCTTTGTAGGTTCGAGTATAATGCAGCGTCTGACGTGGTTAAGGAAATTGAATTTGAGGAAGTTGAAGGTATGTGGCAAAATTTACGTTCTAGTTTTTCATTTTCTTTATTAGGGGAAAGTGTGTGGACAGAGAATTATCATCTACTTCTCCATCCCACACTTTGTTATTTCTGTGGTGCATAGTATTTTCTTCTGCAATTTTCTGAAGCTTCTTTTATTTCTGTAATAAATAAATTACAGGTGGTGTCAAAACAAGAATTTTAAGGAAGTGAATTGCCTTTTGTATTTTCACGATGATATCTGTACACTTGGTAGGAGGATTTTTTATTGATTGTGTGGGAACTGTTCTTCTGGGGCATAGCTTTCCTTTTCCCAAGGTTAATAGTATCAGAAATTGTAAAAGAAAAGAAATGTATACATGATGTAAGTTTTCAGCTTAAAACCAGATTAAGCTGCGTGTATGATAGAATTAAACCAAAGTTTATGAACTAATATGAAAGTTCTGTTATTTTTACCATTTTGCATGCACTTACTAATATGATGGTAAAACTCTGTTTCAATTCGTTTTCGTTTCATGCACAAGATTACATATACTGTACATGTGAATTTGATGTTACTTGTTTGGATGAACAATCTTAAGGTGTTGATGCCTTCAGATTAAGTTTTCTCAAATGTTCTATATTTTCCTCTTGCATACCAGTAAAAGCATATACATTAATACTTTTGACGAACGACTTTGCCACTTATATAATAATGATATTCAAATTGAGGGTTGTGGTACTCAATTTATACTTCAAGAAAATGATATTATTTTCCATCAAATGAATAAAAGATATTGCTTTTCCCAACAAACGAAAAATGTTATACTGAACGTTTAGTTTTTATTTAGCAGAAAGAAATTGAATTGGGTGAGTTCTTAGCTTATTGTGCAGCTCAATAAGTATAACACACCAGAGTTTCCAATATGAACTATTGACCAAAACAAAATAATCTCACACTTTGAAACAGATATGTAAGAAATAGAAAAGTATTTAGGTTGAATAAATAGTTGTAGTAGAAACTTCTGATCTAGTCTCAGTAGACGGCGATCGATTTTCCAGATGAATCCCTTCTATCATTCTCACAACTTCAGCCATTTTTGGTCTTTGATCTGGCCTTCTTGCTGCACAAGCCATCCCTATTTGTAGCATCTCCACCATTTCTTCCTCTATATTTGAATACCTCAAAAGCTCCACATCAAAAACCTCTGAAGTCCATTCTTCTCTTACCACACACTTCACCCATCTAACCAAGTGAAATGCTTGATCACGTTCCGAAGAATATATTGGTGTTTTCCTAGTTAGAAGCTCAAGTAATAGGACACCAAAACTGTATACATCAGACGAATGTGTTGCTTTACGTGCATCGGTTACTTCTGGCGCACAATATCCTGTTGCTCTATTACCTGGTGAAAGTATCGAACTCATCAATGTTGTTAAGCCTATGTCAGATACACAACCATATCCTTGTGAGTTGATGAAGATGTTTGAAGCTTTTATGTTTCCATGAACTAGTTTCCCTCCTTGTTGAGTATGTATGTGAGCAATGCCTCTTGCTGTACCGATCGCAATCCTTAACCGGCTATACCAATCTATACTAGTCCTTCTTTCCCCTCTTTTGCCTACATGATTTAGATGCAAAACCATTCTTTACATTAGCCTAGGGCTGACAATGACCCGAGCCAACTCATGAGTAGTTCGAAGTTTGATTTGATAATTGACTCGTGAACTTGATTCGTGAACCAAATGAGCTGAACTTGAGTCAAAAAATAAGTTCGTTAAATATATGAGCCGAACATAAACTATATATAGTTCGACTCGTTTGACTCATGAACTAGCTCATTTATATATATATATATACTTTCCAAATCTTTTTAACATGACACATCAATGAACGTTTCAGTTCCCCATGTACGAATATTATTTACTTTGTCTTTACGAAAAAAAATTTCTCCTTAACTCTCTTTCTCAAAAGATAATTTTAATTACCTTTTCTCTCCTTTATTTTAATTTAAAATTTGCTTTTTTCTTTTAAAACAATAGTTTAAAAGGTTAAATTTCAAATTTTGAAATTTTGACAAAAAAAAAACTTTAAATCACGTGATTTGACTTAACGAGTTGAACCTAACGAGCCGAACCGAACTATTCGTGAACTTTAAACGAGCCGAACTCGAGCTGAAAAAATAGTTCGTGTCAAACTCGAGCCGAGTTTTGAGCTGAACCAATTTCTATCGAGCCGAGTCGAGCTCAGACGAGTTCGACTCAGCTCGACTCATTTCCAGCCCTACATTAGCCACTTTTATTAGTTGGAAAATGGATCAAGTAAATCAAGATAATATAAAATAAATAAATAAATAAATAAAGTGTCCTCTATATTTGTGTCTTGAGATTTTGAATATAGATATTTGTACATCAAGTTCAACTTAGTGGTTTATTGGATCAAACAATGTTAGCTTTAGTTTATTTGAAGCCATGACAGTGTGTTTAATGCACCTTTATAGTCAGTTAGGTGCAAAAACATTATTGAATCATCCCTAATGACATAGACGGAACCAGAAAACTGATTTGATGCATCTGTATAAAAAAAAAAAAATTACACCGACAAAACATATTATTGTAACTGCACCACATATCTCGTGGTAAAGATTTCGATCTATTGAAAAATAAATAAATCCGATTGCGATTATATTATTTCAGAAAACTAATTTTTCATTTCATGAGCTAGATGGGAAAAATTAGAGAAGTTAAAGATAATTTAATTGTAAATTTTTTTTGACATATAAGAGAAAAGGTTGAACATACCATGTAAGATGGAATAAACACTGCCTTGATGATAATAATCATATACTACTAGTTTCTCATCTTTTGAATAATAGTAAGCTCTTAATGCATCCACATTTTCATGCTTAATTTTCCCTAAAACTTCCATATGTTGTTCAAACTCTCTTTTCCCAACAGTAACTTCTTTCAACCTCTTTACAACCACAGTGGTTACATCCTCTAAAGCAGCCTTATATGTTGTTCCAATAGTACCTTTTCCAAGAATCTTACTTGAAGCTCTCAACAGATCCTCTAGATCAAATGCAAGATAACAATCCTCAAAAAAGACCAATTTGTTTTCATCTCGACGACCCGGAGAAGATTCTTCTTTCATAGATAATTCTTTTTTCTTAGATTTCTTCATAGGTTCCTTTGCACTTGCAGCATGGTCAGAACAGCACAGATTCATGACAACTGCATATCCAAGTGCATAAACACCAACAATGCAGTTTCACTTAATCCTTTGGTTTTATATAATTATAGAAAAAATTATGTAACTTTTTTTTACACATTCTTCCATATATAACTGAAGAAAATATTTATAAGAGATTGGTCAAAACAAAAAAACTGAAGAAAATAATAATTATTTTAATGTTTATATATTGTTAGTGTTTATCCATATATAATATTATTATTATTAGTTAATAGTTAATAATATATGTTTGACTCAATTAATATATAGATGGTGCTCAGTAACAGATCCTTGTTGTTTTAAGTATATAAACTATTTTAGTAAATTATATTAAAATTTTTAATTAGTATCTTACCAATGGTAAAAGATATTATCTTCTTGTTCAATACTATAATATTTGTTTCCAAAAATATTTATTTTCATGATTATTCAATTAATATATATGGTAAAAATATATTAACCTTTTTAACATTTTTTAAAAGGCGGGATCGATTAAGTCAAAGAGTAACCTTGGATATAGTTATTCCCTTAAATAAGTCATTATAAAAATTAAAATTCATTACACCAAGTCAAAATTTTGAATTAAACATTCTTGAGTTTATCAATTTCACAAATTTTTTATTAAAACTATGCGATTCATGGATTATTATGTAAAATATCATATATATATATATATATATATATATATATATATATATATTAAAAGAAACTACTACTATAATACCAAATTTATCCAATTAAGTTTAATAATATTTCAGAGTTTATGCCCTTAAATGTAATTTTAACTCTAAACTAAAAAAAATACAAAACAAAAATAGGAAGAATAAAAAAAGATAAGCATAAAAGAAATCTTCCCTTTAAAAATAGCATCTAAAACTACATCTAAAAAAAAGATATTAATCCAATATATTTAACAAAAAAAAATTAATTAAAAGAAATTTACGCATAAAAATAGAAACAAAAATAAATATAAAAGATACGCATAAAGAATAGTACTAACTTTTTTTGAATGAAAAAATAGTAACTTAATTATAAAAGAACATAAAAATAGAAACAAAAACAAAATGAGCCTGTTTGGTTGACTTATTATATGTTTTATAAGGTAGTTTAAGAAAACAAGTTATAAAAATACAATTTTTGTAAGTGAAAATTATGAATTAACATGCGTAAAAAAAAAACTTACGAATTAACATGGAACAATTTCTTTAATAAAAAAAATTAAATCATACACGGGACAATTGCTTTAATAAAAAAAGGAATTGCATAATAAATATTTATTAATGTTAATTATAATCTATTACTTTTAACGGTGTTCCGAGTTTTATGCCCTTAAATGTAATTTTAACTTTAAACTAATAAAAAAAAGAAAAATAGGAAAGAAAGATAACCATAAAAAAATCTTCCCATAAAAATAGCATCAGAAACCACATCTCTAAAAAAAAGCGCGAAACCAAAATAGGAGAAAAAGAAGATAAGCATCAAATAAATCTTCCCATAAAAATTTAATTAAAATGAATTTATGCATAAAAATATCAGCAAAAATCATTATAAAAGATACGCTTCAAAAACAGTACGGAGTAAGTAACTTTTTATTTTTTAATGAAAAATTAGTAATTCAATCTAACATATAAAAACTTATACTCCCTCCGTTTCTTTTTAATTGTCTTTTATTATCATATTTAGCGTTTCTATTTAATTGTCCTTTTTGTATTTTATGGGTATCATTTGTCAATTATACCCTTTGTCAATTGCTCTTATCTTTTTTCATAAAACCAATTAATGCTATATATTTGGAAAACTAAATCTTTTTTTTTTAATTTTTTTTGTTGGTACATAACATATTAAATTTTGTTTTCTTTTTGTATATAATATATTAAATTTATTGGAAAGAGAAAGTGTAGGCAAAAAAATAGGAATTTATTAGGGGATTAAAATGAGGGTATAATAGGAAGATAATGTGCAAAAATACACTTTCTTAATTTGGTGTTATCTTTCTAAAAAGACAATTAAAAAGAAACGGAGGGAGTATATAAGAAATAAAAATAGAATTATCTAATAAAAGAATATACTTATTTAAGAGCTTAAAAATAAAAGAACGGAAAAATAGAAACAAAATCACAACCGACCCGTTTGGATTGACTTATTTATGAGTTTATGCGAAATAACTTATGCAAATAAATAAGTTTTTTGAATTCTACTCTAATTTTATTATAAAAATATCTACTCTATTTCACTACAAGAAATATCGTTTTTGGCAGCAACAAATGTCGCTGCCAAAAACGCAAAGTTGCTGCAAAAAGTGTTTTTCGCAGCAAAAAAAAATGATGCTGCATGTCGCTGCCATAAGTGCCGTTGCGAAATGTTTTGCAAGGACAATTAATGTCGCTGCCATAACTTGTGTTTTGCAGCAACAATTAATGTCGCTTACAAAAGTAGTGTTTTTAGCAACAACTAATGTCGATGGCATAACTAGTGGTTTTTTGCAACAACATTTATTGTCGCTGTCATTACTCATATTTTTTTCAACAACAATTATTGTCGCTGGCAAAAAAGCCATAATTAGTGTTTTTCGCAGCAAAATAGTTATTTTTTATTAACGATATAAATTATTGTTATATCTTTTATGGTGAATTCTAGGGTGAGGGCTCAATTAAGTCCCTCACCGGTGAACCACTTAAATAAAAAATTAGAGTCGTTAGATTAATCAGGCCCACAGATTCTCTGTATACACCCTACGCACCAAATCATCTTTTCTTTTTTTCTTTTCTTCTCACCTCTTCGTACCTTCCTTCTTTCTCTGCTCTCAAAATTGAAAGAAGACAACAGAAAAAAATAAGGGATTTGATATCTATGAAATTTTCATCGTTACATAATCATGAAATCATGTTTCATATCGCGCATTAATTTTGGATTCATGTTTAATTGGGGGTTCTGGGTTTGAGGAAATGTCAAGATACAGTTACATAAACTGATATTAATTACTAGAAAATTGAAATATGTTAAGCGAATGAAATGCACAAAAGTGAAATAAATCTGCAAATGTAAAGTTGTGTAATACAAATTGAAAAGGTAAGAAGTAAAAAAAGGAAAAATAGAAACCTTTTTTCGTGTGATAGAAAAAGAAGATCTGGGAGTAGAGAAGGGGAAGGAAGAGGTGAGAGGGAGAATAGGAAGAAGAGACTTTGTTTGATTCAATGTGGAGGATTTGGTTGGGTACAATACTACAATACAGTCACAGAGAAATGAAATAAGGAGTAGTGATTCAGTGCATAGAGTGTATAATAGAATGTGTGCGCTTGATTAATCCAGTGGTTCTCAAAAGTGGTTCACCGGTGAGGGACTTAATTGAGCCCTCACCCTAGAATTCACCATCTTTTATACCTCAACAACAAAAATTATTGGAATAAATTAGATTTCCCAACTATAAAAGATATACAACATAAACCAACAAATTAGATTTAAAATAAAAGATATACAACATAAACCAACAAATTTATTTCTCAATATATTTTCTGAAAGAGAACAATTTAAAGATAACAAATAAGTGTTTTAAAAATTATAATACAATTCCTAAAGATAACAATCTAAAGGTAACAAATCAATCTTTAAAATATAGTCAGATAAGCTTCCTACTCGGAACAAACTTGTTACAACATATTTCCTACTCGAAAAACTTGCAAAAACGGTCTCCATTCGCAAACTCTCTTCTTTGTATAGTCAGATAAGCTTGTTGTAACTCAACTCACACGAACAATTGTTTAAAATCCCCTTTTGCTTGACAAATCTTAACAAATCTGAAAAACACAACAAACTCAAAGAAAACAGAAAAAGAAAATAGTGACTTTTTCCCTTAGTAATGACTATTCAAAGGCAATGCGATAAAAAAATAGTCCTATTATATTATGAATTAAAGTAACATGTGAATTATAACAATAATTAGTAAGTAACTATCCATAATATTATGCAAGATGCAATATACTCTGAATTAAACTAACTTGAACATTATATAACTCTAATAATATGAAATAGAAAAAGTAGTAAAATATATATACCTTGAGGCTATCATCGAAGGGCATGCTCACACTGCATAAACCTCATCAAAGTTGTGACATTTGCTTAAATGAAAGTAAGGAAAGATGGATAAAAATTGATAGAAATCTCATATGCAAGAGACTAGTATGCAAACATAAAAAGTGATTAATGCAATATACTATGATATAAAAACATAAAATTGATAGAAAACTCACATGCAAGAGACTTCAGAACCATCCTTCATATAATTAAATGGATAAAAATCTACTTCCTTAACAAAGTTGGGTCTTCCAGCGGCGATTGAAAAATTCTAATACAGAATCAAGAACCAAGAGATGAACAAACCAGAAGAAGGGTGAACGAGAATCGATGAATCTGATCCTATTTATATCGGTAAGATCAATTGAAATAAATTACTTGGAAAATAGGAGTGATGATTCCATTGTATACGAAGGAGAAGAAATAACATTGATTGATGATGCGATGATTAGGGATTGGAAGAAGAGATATTAGCATTCAAGGATTTGTGCATATCTCCTTCACGCGTGAGTTCAAAGTTTGTCGTATCTCAATTAGTAAAAACACACAATACTAATTTTATATTAGTATAAAATAAAAATAGAATAAAAACCATGCATATCCCAAATAACATAATTTCTATTTAATTAATAGAATTAGTAAATGCGTCAAAAAAAATATTTTAGCAAAAAAATTATTAATAGATGATAATTGAACCTTTTTAAGCGTCAGTTAAATGTTTGTATCTATCCAATTAGTCAAAATGCACAAATATTAATTTCTAACTAGTATTAAAAAACAAACCAAAAAAAAAAAAAACTAGTATTAAAAAACCATGTGTATCTCAAATCCCAAATAATATAAAAAAACTAGTATTAAAAAACAAACAAATAAATAAAAAAAATAACAAGATTTCCATACACGCACAAAAAAAAAAAAAAAACAAAAAAGAAGACAATGTGTATCTCAAATCCCAAATAACAAGGTTTCCTTTTAATTAATAGATAACATAAAAAAATAACCGTTTTTCATTTGATTCCCCCAAATTAATTATTCTATATAATAATTAATAATAAAAAATAGAGTAGTTAGAAGTTAACAAATTAAATAATTAAAAAATAATTAAAGATAGTTATAGAAATATATATATATTACTATTAATAGCAATTTTAAAAATAGTAAGCATTCTCATCATATGACAAATGACAAACTTAATATAATGTATTTCTACTAATAATATATTAAAAGGAACTAAAAAAACTAAATTTGTTCTCATCAAGTTTGATAATATTTCAAATATTCAATCATTAAATGTAATTTTAGCTCTAAAGTTTTAAAAAAAAAAGATACAAAACATAAAAATAGGAACAAAAATAATAATTTTAAGTTAAAAAAAATCTACCCATAAAAATAGGAACATAAACACGATACAAGATACGTATAAAAAATAGTAATTGAGTGGTTTCCCAGAAACTTTACAAGGTTGTTGCAAAAAAATTATACTATTAGCGGCAATAATAATTATTGTTGGGATAATTAACTTTTCCCGGTGATAATGTTATTGTTGAGAAAAAAACTAACTTATAACAACAACTTTAATTAGTTGTTACGATATGTATATTTTTATCAACAATTTAAATGTCGCTGCAAAAAAGTCGCTGTTAAAAATATTATTTCTTGTAGTGTTTTTGTTTACTCTTATATAAAAAATACGAAAGAAGTGCATTATTGATGAATATATATTATAATAATTATGGGGTAAATATTTGTCATTATACTTAAAACATCACGGGACAAGTGTTGATCAATAATTTTGTCAAAAAAAAAGAAAGTGTTGATCACTACTATATAAAAAATCATACACGGGACAATTGTTCTAATAAAAAAAATTATTAATAGACGGGATAATTGTTTTAATAAAAAAAAAATTAATCATACACGAGATAATTGCTTTAATAAAAAAAAATTAAATCATACACGGGACAATTGCTTTAATAAAAAAATTAATCATACACGGGACAATTGCTTTAATAAAAAAAATTTAATCATGCACGGGACAATTGTTTTATTAAAAAAAATTAATCATACACAAGACAATTGCTTTAATAAAAAAAATTTAATCATACACGGGACAATTGCTTTAATAAAAAAAATTAATCATACACTGAACAATTGTTTTAATAAAAAAAATTGAATATTAAATATTTTTTATTATTAATTATTAATTATAATTTATTACACAAAAATCATACACGGGATAAATACTTTAATAAAAAAATTACTTAATTTAATATATTTTACAAAAAATAACAGAATGACGTCATTTATAATTTAACAATAATTTATAAATAAAAATCAATAAACCCGGGCGAATGCACGGGTCTCAAAACTAGTATATATATATATATATATATATATATATATAATTTAATTTTCTTATAGTAAAAAATATAAATAATAATAATCACTCAAATATAAATTTGTATTCGTTAAAGTGTTATTGAACGGTATAACATTATCAAATGTTACCGGTGTAATTTGATTTATAGTAAAAAATATAAATAATTTGATTTTCCACTAGTGGAGGAATCGAACAGGGAGTATATTTGCCGAGAGGCTTAGCTTTAGGCACAAAGGCTTCATATATTAACTTTGTCCAAAGCTCTTTATTTTTATATTTTACACACTTAAATTAAATTGAGTACTTATTGAAAAAATTGTTTGATCCAACTTCTCATTGTCGTTGGTCATATAATGTTTCGATTTGCAAATGGTTACACCCACCGGCTGTAGAGCAGAAGATTGATTTTAAGAACAAGGAGTTGCATGAGGTTAATCAGAAAATTATTAAACATGAATATGTGGGTAAGGCTATTGCGCAATCTGAGGTATTGTTACAGCAGAAACACCCTGCAGTTACTCCAAAATGTGATAATTTAAAGGTTGTGGCAGAGGGTAAACAACCTGCAACACTGAGGTACTTGAGTTGGAATTTGAACAAGCCACGGCACATGATATTGTTACACTAACTCCACACTCATCGGTTTTGCGATAAGACAGAAGGAAGTGCCTGCTATAAAAGTTGGGCCAAACATAACCTTAGTATGCATTTGTAACGTGAATGTAAGGATGAAAAAAAGATAGTCTTAAGTTCCAATCCTTGAAAGGAAAAAGGTTAAAACTCTTGAGAAAGAATTTCGCAAATAAATGAACAATAGATGTAAATTTTCCAAACAAATAAAAAAATGTCATACTTAATGCTTCAATTTTTAATTAGCAAACACAAATTATATTGATGGAGATTTATTTTGGTCAACTATTGTTGTAAAGATTGTATAATTATTATTATTGAATTTATCCAAGTTTACTTAGTCTATTAATTAGGTCCGTTAGGTATAGCATAGTCTATTTAAACTCTTTAATAATTGTACTCATTCATTCAATTAATAAAATTACACCTATTTACCTATTTTATTGAGTTTAACATGGTATCATGAGCTCCCGATCTTTGGGATACGCTTCCGCATAAACTCTAACCGCCCCAATTTTTTTTCAATTCCTTTTCATTCGAAACTCAGATAACTTACTGTCCGTGTCACTTTTCTTACTTCCTGTGAACATATCAAAATTTAAAAAATATCATAATAACCGTCTCTCAATTCCGAGTCCATCGCCGTCAAAATCACCTCCAACAACCGCCTCACGTGCTCTCACGCACGGCTTCTATACCGGCGCGTGAGTCCCACTCTCACCACCGTCCGTAGCGCGTGGTGGCCACGCGCCGCCATCGGGACCTCCGTTCCTGACAAATTTGGTGTCAGTTTTTTCGTCTCGATCTCCTCTTTCCGTTGGTGTGTTCAAAACAATTTTCTGAAATACTTGAAATTTGGGTATTTTTTGTTACCTCTCGATAATTAACCTTATTTCGTTGCTCCGGTTATTTATTTTGCTTCAATGGCAGCAAACGATCCTCCACCCCCTCCACCCCCACCTCCACCTCCACCTCCGGTTATACCACCTCCTTTTAATGCTAAGGATTTCGTCATTCAAAAAGGCTATTGGCTTAATGGCGAAAAAAATTATTTTCAATGGTCTCAATTAATTCGTCAGACACTGAAAGGTTGTGATATGATTGACCATCTTGATGGTGATCCTCCTCTGGTCACTGCTCCTAATTTCTCCTCTTGGGATAAAGATGACTCTGTTATTATTACGTGGCTTTGGAACTCCATATCTCCTGAAATTAGTAGAAATTGCATGTTTCTGTCTACCGCACGAGCAATTTGGAACTACCTCAGTAGCAGTTATTCAATGAAACAAGACATGTCTGCTTGCTATGACTTAAAGAGGAAAATTTTCAACACCAAGCAAGGAAATCTTTCGGTCACCGAATATTTTGGGGTTCTCAATTCTCTTTGGATTGAACTTGATCAATATCAAAATTTGAAGATGGAGTGCAGTCAAGACACTGTCATTCTAAATGCTGTAATTGAAAGAGATAGAATATTTGATTTTTTGGCAGGTCTAAATGTGGAGTTTGACCCCATTCGAGTACAAATTTTGGGAAAGGAAAACTTCCCACTCTTACTGAAGTCTTTTACACTGTTCGCAGTGAAGAAACTCGCCGTCATGCTATGATTAGCGATCATCCTCCTGATGTGTCAGCACTCGCCGCCGGCAAAGGACCACAACCATCTCCAACCATATTCTTTTGTGAGCACTGCAACAAGCCTTGGCATAACAAGAAAAATTGTTTCAAACTACATGGAAAAGAACAGGTTCTTAGCCGAGGAGGAGGCCCTCGGAGTCTGCAGCAGAATCAGGCACATGTTGCAAAGGGAGGAACTGACTCGTCCTCTTTTAGCCAGAATGATGTGGAACGTCTACAGTCTCTTCTTGCCTCCATTAGTAAGCCTTCTGGATCTGGGTCTTTAGCAATTACTGGTGAGAATATGTACTCCCGATGTTATCCCTAAAAATGCTTGGATTCTTGACTCTAGGGCTACTAATCATATGACATTTGATCCGGCTTTACTATCCTCCTATACATCACCTTCGAGTATTCCTTATATCACTGTTGCTGATGGCTCTCATGCTCGTGTTGTTGGCGTTGGAGATATTGACCTACAACCTTCGTTCCATTTGCAATCTGTGCTTCATGTTCCTACACTTTCCAACAATTTAATTTCCATCCATCAGCTTACCCGTGATCGAAATTGTAAAGTAACTTTTTTTGCTTCTCATTGTGTTTTTCAGGACTTGACCTCGGGACAGACGATTGGAATTGCTAAAGAAAAAGAAGGGTTATACTACTTCTCTGATGAGCCAGATGGTCCAAGGGTATTGTCATCATCTCTCCGGTCTGAATCTTCCTTTTCTGCCTCACAAATTTGGCTTCAACACAAGCGTCTTGGTCATCCCCCATTTTCTTTAATTAAGTCTATGTATCCTGAGTTGTTTTTACGACATTCTGTTGAGTCATTTGAATGTGATGTTTGCGAGTTAGCAAAACATCGTCGTGTTTCTTTTCCTCCTATTTTTAATAAAAGTGTTGAACCATTTAATATTATTCACTCTGATGTTTGGGGACCTGCTCCTACCTCTAATGTTTCTGGTGCAAAATGGTTTGTTTCTTTTATTGATGACTGCACTCGATTAACTTGGGTTTTTTTTATGAACACTAAATCTGAAGTACCACAACTATTTATCCAATTTTATAATATGGTCAAAACACAATTTGGAAAAGGTATAAAAAGACTTCGTTCAGACAATGGTAAAGAATATGTCAATCATACTTTTTCTGCCTTCACTAGTAAACATGGCATAATCCATGAATTCACATGTGTCGACACCCCTCAACAAAATGGAGTCGCAGAAAGAAAAAATCGTCATTTACTTGAAGTTGCTAGATGCCTTATGTTTCAAATGTCTGTCCCCAATTCATATTGGGGAGAGGCAGTTCTTACTGCTGTCTATCTCATTAATCGAGTCATATCTCGTGTTTTAGGTAATACTAGTCCTATTAAATCTATGCTCTCACATTTTCCTTCTGCTCCTATATTACAGAATCTTAAGACCTGTGTGTTTGGTTGTGTTGCTTTTGTCCATGTTCATAAACAATATCGCAACAAGTTGGATCCTCGTGCAATCAGATGTATCTTTCTAGGTTATGCACCTAACAAAAGAGGGTACAAATGTTATCATCCTCCCAGTCGGAAATTTTTTGTCTCCAAAGATGTCACTTTTCATGAGAATGTGTCTTATTTTACTCGTCCTCAGTCTCAGGGGGAGAACGTAAATGACTTAGAGTCTGAGTCCGAGTTTCTAGTCCTGGGTCCTAGCCTTCCTAGAACATATGTTCATGCACCCACTTCTGTTTTAGAGGAATCAACACCTTCAGCACAAATTCAGGAGTATCAGAGAAGAAGTAAACTCGTCCCGCTCCAACAGCAAACTCAATCGTCTGAACCAGTGGTAAGTACTGAAAATGATCATCCTAATGATAATTCTCATATTTCTGATTCTGGTGATACTAACCCGAATGATGTACCTCTTGCTTTGGGAAGAAAAAAGAGATCATGTCCCTCCATATATAGACGTCCTACTTCTAATTTTGTCTCTTCTAAACAACTTTCATCACAATATGAAGATCCTATGAAGTTATGTTATGATAATCAACCGGCCTTTGCTGACAGAAGTGGTGAAGACGGGATTACCAATAGAATAATTCAGCCAACTTACTTGCAAGCTTCGAATGATTGATATCCATTCATCAGCTTGAGGGGGAGTGTTGTAAATATTGTATAATTATTATTATTGAATTTATCCAAGTTTACTTAGCCTATTAGTTAGGCCCGTTAGGTATAGCATAGTCTATTTAAACTCTTCAATAATTGTACTCATTCTTTCAATTAAAATTACACCTATTTACCTATTTTATTGAGTTTAACAACTATGAAGAAGTAGTTGCAATCAACTCCAAGATTTTAACCTTTAACAAGTGCAGTACAATCTAAAATACTCGAAAACAAACTTCAACGCAAAGACCTTAACCGTTAACAAGTACGATCTATGTGATGGGAGATAGTATATGATTGCAAGTGGTGGAAGTAGTTAGTGAGGTGGCGGGCTTTGAGTAGTTGATGTGGGTATGACATGGATTGATGGGTGTTGGAGGATTGAGATTTATTATGAAGTGAAGTAGTTGAATCTATTGGTGAATAACAAATTGGTGAGATAGCTTAATATGCAGCTTTAAAAAGCTGTTATGTGTTTCTAGCTCAAGATATATGAAAACATAAAGAAAAAGAATATAGCTAGTTTAAATCAAATATTAATGTCTTAATCAAACTTTCTAAGTCTTAAGCACTGAATAGTAACTTAATAGTGTCTTATGTGCAGCTCAAAACAACAATTTGACTTGGGAATTTTGTCAGAACATTGTTTCCATATTTTTGTGGATCCCAACCCAATAAGTATAACACATCAAAGAGTTCAAGAAGAATCCCTAGCTATAAATACAATAAAATAGTACCAGGCAAAGGGACCCAATTTGATTCATAATCCACTAAATCTGGTAGCTTAACCACCAAGAATCAATTTAACTTAATTTTTTACCAACACTAAAACCCCACAAATTAATAATCGAAATTGAAACATTGATTAAATTACACCTTAAAAACTATTAACCAAAACAAAAGAATCTCACACTATGAAACATAAGTAATCAAGTAAGAAATAGAAAATATATTTAAGTTACATAAATAGTTGGAGTAGAAACTTCTGATCTAGACTCGGTAGACGATGGTCGATTTTCGGGACGAATCGCTTCCATCATTCTCACAACTTCAGACATCTTTGGTCTTTGATCTGGCATTCTTGCTGCACAAGCCATCCCTATTTGTAGCATCTCCACCATTTCTTCCTCTACATGTGAGTACCGCAAAAGCTCGACATCGAAAACCTCTGCAGTCCATTCCTCTCTGACCACAGAATTCACCCATCTAACCAAGTGAACAATTTGTTCACCTTCCGAAGAATATATAGGTGATTTCCCAGTTAGAAGTTCAAGTAATAGGACACCGAAACTGTATACATCAGACGGATGCATCGCTTTACGTGTGTCGGTTACTTCTGGCGCACGGTATCCCATTGCTCTTGTGCCTGGTGGAGGTATTGAACTCATCAATGTTGCCAAACCTATGTCGGATATGCAACCATATCCTTGTGAGTTTAGGAAGATGTTCGAGGCTTTTATGTTTCCATGAACTAGTTTTCCTCCTTGTTGAGTATGTATGTGAGCAAGGCCTCTTGCTGTACCGATCGCAATCTTTAAACGGCTATCCCAGTCTAGATTTGTCCTTCCTTCCCCTCTTTTGCCTTCATGATTTAGATGCAAAAACATGTTTACATTAGCCACTTCCATATGTTGAAAAATTGATCAAGTAAATTTAGATAATATGAAAAAGTGATTCCTATAGTCCTATATTTGTTTTTCTTGAGGTTCGGAATTCAGATGCAGTATATCAAGTTCAACTTATTTGGTTCATTGGGTCAAATTATGTTAATTTAAGGCTCTAATATCAACTAGGGGTCTGTTTGGATTAACTTATTTGAACTTATTTACTAACATAAGCATTTGTAAGTCTGTCATGAAGAGTTCATGGAAACAACTTATGACAGTCCATAGGTTGTTTTCAACTTATTTATATAAACTTTAGGATACTTTATGAAAACAGCTTATAGCTTATATGAAAAATATTTGACTTTACATAAGCAGTTATACGATAAGCAATTAATTAAGTTGTTTAGCCAAATATAGTTGACTTGTAGGACACTACACAGAAAACAAATTCAGATTATATAATTCCAGAAAACAAATTTTTCATTTTGTAAGCTTGTTGAAAAAATTAGAGAAGCTGGAGATAATATAACTGTAAATTTTTCGATATATAAGAGAAAAGGTTGAACATACCATGTAAGATGGAAGAAACACTGCCTTGTTGATAATAATCAGATACTACTAGTTTCTCATCCTTTGAATAATAATAAGCTCTTAATGTATCCACATTTTCATGCTTAATTTTCCCAACCACTTCCATCTGCTGTTCGAATTCCCTTTTCCCGACAGTTACCTCTTTCAACCTCTTCACCGCTACGGTAGTTGCATCTTCTAAAGCAGCCTTATATGTTGTTCCAAATGTACCCTTTCCGAGAATCTCGGCAGAAGCTCTCAAAAGGTCCTCTAAATCAAATGCAAGATTACAATCCTCAAAAAATACTATTTTGTTTTTATCTCGACTCGCTGAAGATTCTGCTTTCATAGATACTTCTTTTTTCTTCGATTGTACGGATTCTTTTACACCAGAAGAAGCAAAGTCATAGCAGCATAAAATCATGACAACTGCAATCACTGCAAATCCAAGTGCGCAAACACCGATGATGATTCCCAATAATGCCGTTTCACTTAGTCCTTTGGATTTTTTCGGTGGAAAATTATAAGGTGGATGCATAGGAAAAGCCGGAGGAAGTGTACTACTAGTATTTGATGTAAGATTGTTACCAGAAAAAGCCGAACTCGGGAATCTAAGAAGTGATTTCGGCACAACACCACTAAGGTTATTGTTTGCTAAATTCAGCAAATGAAGGCTATGAATATTAAGATCAGGAATCTCACCAGAAAGAGAGTTATTCGCAAGGACTAATGAACCGAGATGAGTTAGATTAGAAATCGAAAAAGGGATGCTACCATTAAAAGAATTGTTGGACAAATTAAGAACAGAAAGATTACTCCAAACAGAAAAATCCAATGGCAATGGTCCAGAAAACTTGTTAGATTGAAGATAAAGACTAGTCAAGTTTTTCAGCTCAGAGAAATCATCAGGGAAAAAACCAGTAATACCATTTAATCTAAGACTCACAGTCTCGAGAGCCGAAAGACGAGCGAGAGTGTTTGGTGGAATTGAACCGGTTAACCCGGCTCCAGGCAACCGAATCGCAATAACTCGAGTTCCATCAGTGTTGCAGGTAACTCCTCTCCATGTTTGGCATACAGAAGAATTCTCATCCCAATTAAGATGTGGAGAATGATTCATTTTGTTAAGGAAATCAAGTAAAGCTTGTTTATCTTCTACTGGTTCAGCTTCAATACTAATCAACACTGCTGAAAACATGAACAAGAGAAATAGGTTCTTGTCCATTTTTTTTGACATGAAGGGAGAAGAATGAATAACACTTGATGTAAAGTAATAGAGTCTCTCTCTCTGTCTCTCTTCCTCTTCAAGATAGATATCAGTCACTTTCACATGAAATTAACAAAACTGAAGAGGTAACATAGGAATATTAGATAATTAAACAAGATTGTATAATAAATAAATAAATAAAAATTATAATTTGCGTATAATAGAGTGTATTTTATTAAGGTCAAAATAAACAGCTATTGTTTGAATGGAAAATAAGTAAATAACCTTATTATTGCAAAAAAAAAAATTGTTCACCTACTCTTTTGGTTTCTATAACTAAAAACTATGCAAATTGCAAACCATAACTTTGAGTTTAAAAATTTGATTAAACAGTTAAATAGCTAGCCAATAATAATTCACTGACCAAGTCTTAGAAACTCTTGAGAATTTTGAGTCGGGTCTAACACAACTTTACAAAACCGAATTATAAAGTGTTAGAATTGTCCTCACCCCTCCAATACATTGAACTTTGAGCGGAAACTTGATAGATTGGTTGAAAATATACATATTGAAAAATCTCACATTAATGAGATTTGTGAAAATTGTCTTAAAATATATTTAAGCATTATTTTATTTGTTTTTAAACCGGATATGTTTAAAAATAAAGGTTTATATTTTTGGCAAAATTATGTTTGTTTTTAAACCAGATATGTTCAAAAACAAAGGAGATTCAGTTTTATTTTAAAACGGGTTTGTTTCTAATTTTAAGAATTATATTTTTCTATAAATAGATGTTGATTTATTTATAAAAAAAAAAAAAAAAAAGGACAGCAACATAAGAGAACAAATGTAGGGAATTCAATTAGGATTTGCCGTCAATACAAAGGCTAGAGTTTTAGAGAATAACAAAATCTTAAAGGTAACTATGATATAATCTTAAAAATTTTGGGTTGAGCCCTTGGTCATACAAAACACAAATAGTGTAGAAATATTTTGCATACATGTATATATACTAACACACACACAAAAGTTCATAACAAATATTATACTCTATACAGTATATGGTTTATTCTTATCTTGCATTTTATAAAATTTCAAACCGAACACAAATAATACTAGTAATGCATAAAGCTAAAGTAAAAAAAAAAAACAGAGAAAAGTAAGACACACTTACTAGTTTGTAGATTCCAAAATTCAGCAGCATAGTAATAATAGAGTAATGTCCTTCTTCTCCTCCTCTAAAAGAAAGTGATGAATTGGATGGTAAGTATAGAAAAGAAAAGGAGTAGGTACAGGTACAGGAAGGAGCATATTGTTGTTTGAGAGAAGCAGTTAGTTAGATTAGATTAGAGGATAGAAAACCAAAATGGGGTAATGAATGATGGAAAATGAGCTGTATATGCTTCCGGGAACAGCGGTATCACATGCAGATGGAGTAAGACAAACTCATTCCTTTTATAATTATTTTCAACTCAAATTGATAACTATATATTATTTTATGCCGTACAAATAGGTGACTGCATATGATATTCAATTCATATGTATGGAGTCTTATTATATCATTCATATATGGAGTCTGGAGATGGTACATTATTTTTTATATTATGGTTACATTATCTTACAAAGGATCCTTATTCAAACCCATACTCTTTTTTGTGTGTGTTCCATTTTTGCTTGTTCTAAAAAAAAAAGTTTATGTTTTGCTAATAGATACAAAATTATAGTAATATAAAGAATATAATAAACATATACTACCTTATATGAAGAAGAAATTTTGATCTTTAGAGAAAAATTTAGGATTGAAAGTTCTTTTATCTCTCACCGATGAAGATGAGTGTATTTTTTGTCAGAGTGTTTTTAACCTAATAATATATATATATATATATATATATATATATATATATATATATATATATATATATACACACCAGTGGAGACATGATCGCTCAATAGATTTATATGTGAGAACAATCCAACTCATGACGATTATTCTCGATTACAACCCAATTGTTTAAATATCCCTTTATTAAAAAGGTTAGTGCATAATTAGAATTTAATAGTTTATGTAACCATTTATTAATTTTTTTTTTGGTACAAGTAACCATTTATTATTTTAATTGTTGATTAAGGTTAATCCACAAAATAAAATCCAACATATATGGGTCATGCTAACTAGTGCCCCTGAGGCACTAGTTAAAAATACAAAAAAGGTAACTTTTACATTGAAAACAACATTTTTTGTATTTTACAAACATTAATTGCACAAACTTCAATGTAATTTTACTATATTGGATATCCTTAACTAGTGCCCCGGGGCACTAATTAGCATTTTCCTATTTTTAAATAGATCAGATTAGGACTCTTTACTAGGTCATGTAGCTAAAAAAATGTCACTTTTAAGGTCACGATAAAACTTTAATTAAGATCTATCATGTCGATATACTTATTATAACAATTCACTTTAGAAGAGTTTATTCGTATTACTCGCTTAATTATAAGAAATAATAAAGGTTATTGTTAAATTAAAAATTACTCAAACACTATGATAAAATTGCTTTGAAGGATCGGTTCAAAGCAGATTCTAAATGTCAAAAAATGAACGCTAAAATTAAATCATAAAATATTATGTATAAATTGATATATCAAGCTATAATAAAAAAATTATAAATGAGAAATATTAATTATATTGTCAACTTTTTTACTTTACCGATAACTCACAATATATATATATATATATATATATATATATATATATATATATATATATATACCTCTCAATAACGTTTTAACCGATATAAATTTTATAAAATTCACCGTTGGATTGAAAGTTTATATCATATAGATCATTTATGTAAAGTTTCAGAAAAATCCAAAATCATTTGATATGATATTGAAATACATCAAAGTTAACGGTTTGCGTCTTTTTTTAAATGTCGTTGAACTTTATGTGTTTCAAAAACATATCAAATGATTTTGGATTTTTCTGAAAATTTACATAAATGATCCATATGATATAAATTTTCAATCCAACGGTGGATTTTATAAAATTTATATCGCTTAAAACGTTATTAAGAGGTGTAACATTTGGTGTCAAACTAGTTGGTGTCAACGGATCCTGACTATATATATATATATATATATATATATATATATATATATATATATATATATATATATTGTTGTGAATTCGATCCAAAAACACACCAATAATCCTTGAACTAGTGTGTGGGGCAAAACAATTAAAGCAACCAACAACAACAATGGATATCCAAGCAATTATAATATCAACCAAAGCTAAAAAGTAATGAAAGCAATAAAGAACACAAGATATTGTTTACCCAGTTCGGTGTTAATAAACCTACATCTGGGGGAGAGAGATCTCCGTTCCACTATCAAAGCTTCCTCATACTTGATTACAATGAGATTTACAAGAGTTGCAAGAATTTAGAGTTTTCCTAAATTCTACCCTTTTCCCAAATCTCCTCCCGTGACCAAGAGATTTCAATTGATAGCAATTACAAGGTATTAGAAAGAGTACCCAACCCTAGGATTAACCCAAGAGAAACCCCCTTGAACCCTAGCCTCCATATTGGTGAAACCCCCTTTCAAAACCCTACATTTTTCCTCTCTCTCGGCTGCAAAAAACAGAAACAGGGGTATATATGTGCGTTTTCGCGCCCAGCGCCACACTCCCGCGCCCGGCGCCAACTCGACAGAGTCCACAGCCCAAACGGGCCTCTCCTGGGCGCCTGGCGCCCTCACCAGGGCTCGTGGCCGCGCCTGGCGCCACCCCCTGCGTGTTGCCTGCTGCCTGTTGAGCCCTCACCAGGGCACGTCCAGCACCTGTTGCCTGCTGAGCCCTCACCAGGGCACATCAGCTTCTTGCAACAACTAGTACCTTGATCATGCAATTCAAAGGCAATCTTCAACATATATATTTATATATAAAATAAGATAATTCACTATATATTTGTTCGTATTACTCACACTAAATTAATTATATATACAGTATGAAACAACAAAGGCTATTGTTAAATTAAAAATCATTTTAAGAATTTTAAAATTAAATCATAAAATATTATAAATTGATGCATCTAACTAATAAAAATGAAAAATAGTGACATGTATGAATACTCACATAAAAATGTAGATGCATCTAACTAATTTATGAGAGAAATTCTTGTATGAATACTCACTCAAATTAATGATACACATACAAATAACAAATAATCAACGGTAAAGAAAAAATAGAAACATTCAAGTGGCATTCTCTACAATTAAAAGTCTAAAAGAAAACAAATGTGCAATACAAGAAGGAATGGCTGTCACATGACCTCTGATAAATTCTTACATCCTTTTGTTAATCCAAAGGGGGATTTTGACCTTTCATTTATTCTCACTCTATATTATTATGTAAGAATATTCGTTAGAAGAAATTATTAAACAGATTTCTTTGTGTTTCAAAATAAAAAATTTAAGTTTGTTGAATTTCAGTTATTTCACTTATTTATTTTAAGGATAAAATTTTAAGTTACTATAGACTACTTAATAAAAAAATAAAGATCGGTTTTTAGATTTGCAGCAGTAATACATCGAAAAAACTAAATTATACAATAATATTATATTGGTCGATATAATTTATGTTTGACTAATTAATTAATATAATTTATATCAATGGTATGTGATCATGCTATTTTAAGTATATACACCATTTTAGTAAAAATATATTGATAAATTATTAAAATCACAACTTTTTTTCATATATTATCTTTATAATTTGCATAAAATAGTAGACAAATATCGTCTGACACAGTAATATAGTATTGATGGTGCTAATACATCATTGTTGTAATATTAAGTAACCACCAAAATAATATTATTTTTTAATAAATTATCAGTTTGGAACACATGTGCTATCTTTATTTTTTTTTAAATTTAAAATAACAATGTTGGTATATATTATGGCTTATCATTTCATGACAAAATATAAGCAAAATTTAATTTTTTAAATTCATTGTATAGTAAACATATCATATACATCTATTACTATATATAAAAAAGATACAAATTTTTGGGATAACTTTTTCATTATTCTTATTTTGCCCTTTAATAAAACTACCAACAAAAAAAGTAACCACCAATTATGGTTTACTTTTTTTTAACAAGTTATTATATAACAAAATCCATTACAACAAATAATAGTTTTACAATTTATATACATCAATAGAATAAAAAAGAGGCGGCTAGTTAATTATAAAATAAATTTAAAAATATAATTTTTTTTTCTTATATGAGATTTATGGTTAAGTGTACTAGTTGACATTATGTCTCCTCAAAAGTCAAAGAACTTGCATTAACTTGTAGTAAATGTGTTACACTGGTGCACGCTATCTTTTGACTAAAATATTATAGGTACTACTTGTATTTTGAGGATTTTTTTTTTTGACTAATTGTATTTAGAGGAATTAGGAATCTATATATTTGTTTTCTCCATTTTCTCATCATTGCTATAGTTTTGGAGAGTTTTAGGACTATATTATGAGTTAGGAACCCTTGACACTAGCTTTAAATGTTACACATCTTAATAATGTTTTAATCGATATAAATTTTATAAATTCACCGTTGGATTGAAAGTTTATATCATATAGATCATTTATGTAAAATTGTAGACAAATCTAAAATCATTTGATATGTTATTGAGATACATCAAAATTAACGATTTGCGTTTTTTTAAAAATTTTAAGACCTCAAAATTTTGAATTAAGACCTAAAATCGTCGCACATTCTACACATATGTGCAGGTCGGGCCTTTTCACGGTAGATAATGATGATCTTGACCTCCCAATGACTTTGAAGAAAGTCAAGCAACCCGCATATATTCTTTATAACCATCCAACCCATGAGACTTTCATCATTCTTTCCATGAAGGTTGTGAGCTATAACTCGAGAGTTAGTCCAAAGTGTTGGAGTTGATTGTCAAGTCTCACATTGCTCAGTTTCTTAAATAATGTAGAAAGGTTAAAAAAAAATATTGGAGAAGTCCCACATCTCTTAATGTGGTAAAGTAAGAGGAAGACCAAGACTATATATTGGACTTAGATTCTTTGTTTTTAGATGCACCAGTCAGTAACACTTATAAGCTTATATTTGACTTAATTTAAATATTTTTTTGTAAGAGTGTGGTTGTATGGGCATTGGGGTGAGACAACTATCGTGGTTTTTTATCTGATTTTGGACTTTCCACATTATATTATTGTGTTGTGATTGTATTTATTTTTTCTTTAGTTATGTTATTTCCTAACACGAAGTTCAATATTAGTTACTACTTCTCTTCGCATAGCAAGTTTCGATCCTTAATATATGCCCCACTCTTCTTTTCTTTCTTTCTTTTTGTGCAAGCATCGTGCAACTTCTATATTTTCATTGTTTTGTATTCTCTTCTTCTCTTGGGTGGGTGTGAAAGTAAAGTTTTATGGGGTACAAAGTGTAAAATATACAAAAATATATAAGTAATTTTTTCAAGTTAATTCATTGAACCCCCTCAGTTCAACATGGCTTCGCCCTTGGTGGAGCCTGCCAAGAAACATCAAACTGCACTCTACCTCTATAGTTTACGGTCTCGCCCATCTCCATACTCATGTCATACTAAGAAATAGATTTCCTGCTGTAACTTTGTGACACAGATACAACTATAGATCGTTCGATCTAATTTGACAGATCGATGAGACCATTTGACTGTGTGTATAATCTAAACCGTCTGTTTTAAAATTAATTGTTGAGATTAATAACTGTGGCAAACTGTATTATTTTACAACTATAGTAAATCTAGGACCATAGTCAAGAATCACTATCCACAATACGCATGATTCCACAACTCATCATCATGAATAATATATATTTACATTTATTTATTTATTTATATTCTTAATAGAATGAGTAATGAATACGGGTATGGTTACAAGTACAAAGTTTGTTACCCATGTGAGTATGAGTACATGTATTTTTCAATTTGCGAGTTTGAGGATCTGTATAATAATATTCTATATATTGTCATCCTTATTCACAAAATTGGTACTGCCGCTATTTTAAAATCATCTAATTTTAATCATTCAATTAGATTTTCATATTTAAAAATGATAATTTAACATATTTTAAATGAGTATAAATATAACTTGATGAAATTACAAAAAAAAAATACTAAAAACTTTTGTTTAAATTTTAGAAATTATTTATTTATATAATTTAATCAATAAAATACAATTATTAATCCACCTAAATATACACCATCAACATTGCAAATGCATTTCAGGAGTTAAGTTTTAAATATAAAATCTTATGAATAGAGTTGTCAAAGAGGCCATCTCGGTCCGTTAAGCTTCATGGAGTGGAAACCTAGACCTGATCCGATAAGCAAAGGGCTACATGGCTCGATGGGCCGGCCCGACTAATTTTCATATATATTTTTTTTTAAAAAAAATAAACAGATTCAATGGACAATAAAACTACATATATATGTACACACACAAATTAGTATCCATAAAAAAAAAAGTTGGTGTAATGATTTCACGAGATAATAAATACCACAAAATATTTACGCAAAAATCGAGAGATCTATGAATGATAATTTTTGTGTGTGTTATGTGTAACCTCTTGGGTTTATATAATGCTAGGACTAGGTTTAGAAAGTTGATTTGGTTGCTTTAATTTTGGAATGATTTTGAATAAATTGAATGAATTTGAATAAGATAAAGAGATTTGAATAAGATGAATGAATTTGTATAAGATGAGAATAGACATGGCAATAAAACCCATGTCTGCGGCTATTCGCCCGTACCATCCCCGTTTTGATGGGGAAAATCCGAGTTGACTGGGTTTGGGTTCATGTTTGGGTTTTTCCTGATTTTAAAAGACGGAGATGGGGCGGGTAATGGGGACATTGATACCTACCCCGAATTCATCCCCGAACCCGCCCCGTTTATATAAATATTATATTTTCCTTTTCTTAAATTAAATTATGTATCAAAAAATATTATATATGTACAAAAAACTCTTAAATTACATTCATACGTTTATTTTAATTTTAAATTGAGTATTAAATAAATTGTTTTCCCTATTTTTTTTGTTTAATAAAATCATATTTTTGAAACAAAATAATTCTCGATTTTTAAATCCTTTTTTAATTAAAAAAATATCAAAATACAAATCGAGTTCATGTGGAAACTGGAAATAAGCGAGACGATGATACCCGAAACCCATTGGAGATACCCGAACCCCGTCGGATATGAGTTTGAGGTTCTACTTTTCTTCCCCTCTTAAAATGAGGATGAGTATGGGGATACCCGAACTTTATGAGTTTGGGTTTTGGGAGGGCAATATCTGCCCCCGTCCCGCCCCATTGCCATGCGTAGATGAGAATGAAGGAGATGCGGTTAAGATCTTTTTTCTTTTTATTCTCTCTTTTTTTATTATATTTTGGACTTTATTGCTCATGAAAATAATTTAAATAAATAAAAAATATAATTTGTAAAAATAACCATAAATAAAAAACGAAAATAATTTTTTTTAAAAAAAAAATAAACTTTGACTTTTTTTTTTATAAAATTGATTGGGCTAAATAAAACGATTTTTAGAATTTTTATGTAAATTTTTTTAATTCTTTAAGGGGCCTATCTAAAAGTCTGTGGGAATAGCCCATGACGACCCATAAAAAAGATAGGTTCGGGGGCTAAATAAAACCGAATTTTTCTCTTCTCCCCCCCCTCCCCATATTTCTTCAAACACCTTTGAAATTCCAATTTTGCCCTCATTTTTTGGAAAACGTTTTCCAAAATTCATATTTTTTCGGATTCTATTTTCCAAAATAGATTTAAAGGTAGTTTTTATAATTATTTTTTTCCATTCATATTCCAATATTTTTCGGATCTCCACAATTTTAAATCTTTTGGAACACATAATCCGAAATTGCTTTGGAAAACATTTTTCAAAGTGATTTTGGAAAATATTTTCCGAATTTCTGTTATATGTGATCATAACCTAATTTTTCAAAACATAATCTAAAATATAATTGCACTAATCAGTATCCAAACAAAATCTAAAATATGATTGCATTGATGGATGTGAGATATAAACATCTCATGACAACTTCATATGATTAATAATATATCTTTAATATTAATATTCTGAACATGTTTGCATAAATAACTTTTCAATTGCTATGAAAAATCAAGATAAAAATATTTTGGATTATGTTTGGATGCTGATTAATGTTAAAAACAGGGTTAAAATGATTGGGACTGATGAAAAATTAGGTTAGAACAACAAATTTGAAGTTATGATCACATATAATAGAATTTCGGAAAATGTTTTCCAAAATCACTTTTGGAAAATAATTTTCTAAATAATTTCAGATTATGCTTTCCGAAATATTTATATATTTGGAAAACGTTTTCCGAAAAAGTTAACTTTTTGAAAAATAGAATATGAAATACTGTAATATGATTGGAAAAAAATAAATCTAAAAACTATGTTTAAGTATATTTCGGAAAATATAATCCGAAAAAATATAAATTTTGGAAAACGTTTTCCAAAAACTATTTAGGAGGGAAAAATGGAATATAGGAGGGGTTAAAAGAAACACAAGGGGGAGAAGAGAAATAATCAATAAAACGTTATCATTCTTTTTTGAAGCCCAACCCAGGTAAAAATATAAGGTTAATGGGTTGGCCTGATAGTCCAATTTCTTTTTACACCTCTACTTATTTATTGTTTTTGATAAGCTTACTGCAAAGATTGTTAAAATCACGATTTAAAACGTAAAAATGATAGTTTTTACGTTTTTAGGTAGCAAAAACGAGTTAAATCGCTGGTAGAATCGTTTTCTGGTAAAATCGTGATCTGGAACAATTTTAAACGATTTAACTCGTAGTAAAATCGTGTAAAATCGTAACGAAATCGTGTAAAATCCTTGATTTTAACTCTTTGAGACGATTTTACCCAGGTAAAAATATAAGGTTAATGGGTTGGTCTGATAGTCCAATTTCTTTTTACACCTCTACTTATTTATTGTTTTTGATAAGCTTACAGCCAAGATTGTTAAAATCACGATTTAAAACGTAAAAATCATAGTTTTTACGTTTTTAGGTAGCAAAAACGAGTTAAATCGCTGGTAGAATCGTTTTTTGGTAAAATCGTGATCTGAAACAATTTTACACGATTTAACTTGTAGTAAAATCTCTAAAATCATGTAAAATCGTAACGAAATCGTGTAAAATCCTTGATTTTAACTCTTTGAGACGATTTTACCTTTTTAAAAAAACTAATAAAAAATTGACAATTTCTTTAAAAAAACCAAATTTTTATGAATATTACATTTTATTATGGTGATTTAATATATTTTAGCTTTGAAATTTTAAATTATTAATGTATATAAAAATAATATTATTTTAATATGAGGTAAAATCGACGATTTTACGTTTCGATTTTACCTAGCCAAAAAAAAAAAGGTAAAATCTTAATTCTGACAACCTTGCGTACAGCTCTACTTAAGAATGAACCAAATTTTGTGAACAAATAAAAATGAGATAACAAAACCGTAATTAAACATATTCCAAAAAAAAAAACCGTAATTATAAAAAAAAAAAATCTGAAAGAAATGAATATACTATATGGAAAATGCTATTTAGCAAAAATTTTTTGATGCAAGAAAGAGAAGAATCTTAGGTGGCAATATTTAATTGGTCAAATTATAATCACCCTCTCTCCCATGTATGGTTATTCAAGTTTTTAATTGGTCAAATTTCATAATTTTATGAATTCTTCTCTTTCTTGCATCAATAATTCTTGCTAAATAGCATTACTCATACTATACATATCGTCTCTGATTAGTCTATACTCTATATGCTTTCGTGTTTTGTCGCTTTTGAATCATTCCCCACGAAATCCGACGTGGCTATATCTGATTGGTTAAATTCGAGAAGAGGTGCGCGATATATCGGCAAAAGGAAACTCAACTTAGATATGCAAACGAATGATATAAAACTAAAAAGAAAAAGAATTAAAAAACGAGAAAATACAAGAGAAGATAAGAGAAGAGAAGAAAAGAAAAGATAAGAGATAAGAACGAAGAAAATAGAGAGAATACAGCACACAAACATAAACCCTAGTTCGAAAATATCGCGATAAATTGGAAAAATCATTGAAATCTGCGATCTCCGATTATCTCTCTCACTCACTCTGTAAGCTCCAAATTTCTCGCTATCTTATATCTTCATCTCCCCCCTTTTTTATTTATTTTTTAATTTTGGATTATTTTTCTGCATTTCTATAATCTATTTCCGCAATAGATCAAATTCAATTTATTTGATGCTTCGTATTTTCATAATCGAGTGTTCTACTTCTTATGAGATTATGAACTTTTCGTGTAGGTTGTTTAATTCGATTCCAAGGAACTTACGTTTCTGCATCTTATATAAGTAAGTTGAATTTCTTATTTTATAAAAATAATAGTAAATATATTTTTAACATGTAACGGATGCTGTTAGTATCATTCATTTCTGGAACTAGCGAGCATTATGTACTTTATATTAAGAAAAAAAATATTCAGTTGTTTGACTTCTGTAACTTCTGTTGATACTTTTGCTCAATCTGTTAATAACATACTCAAAATATTCCACTTGTCTTGTTAATATTGGTCAAATTTTACTTTAGTTATCTCTTGGTCAAAACTCTGGATTATTGGAGCCAATTTGGAAAACCAAATGGTTAAGACAAAAAGAAATTGTTAAAATAGCACCTATGCGGCTGAATTTAAGTTTTGTCGAACTCTGTGCGTTTGGTTTGAAAGAAAGAGGGAGGAAATAAAATTACGCAATCCAATTAAAGAACTTGGACTAACATTAGTCTAAATTCATTCATTGGATTGCGTAATTTTCTTTCATCTCTCTTTCTTTCCTTTGAACCAAACGAACCGGGCTCTGCTTGACCAAAAATAGCGGATAACTTATAAACTAGTTCATAGAGGATGAACTTATAAATAACTGATAAACTAGCTGATTGAATTTATAGTTTTTGGTAAAATTAATGAGTGAACTAACTTATACATATAAAATGATAGAAAAAAGATATGTTTAATTTATTTTAAAGTAAGATGAGAAGGGTAAAATTGGAAGAAAAAAATTATAAGTTAAGCCATACGCGATATCAAAATAAGCCAGTAAAAATAGACTATAAGCTTGTTAGAAAAAAATGTTACCAAACAGGTTTTTTTTTTCTTTTCAACAAGAGCTTATAAGATATAAGCCATAAGTTCAAAATTTGGCATTGCCAAACAAAGCCTTAGTTTCTTGAATGCAAATGTAATGATTCTTAGAACTAAAGAACAGATTCATCATATAATGTGTTGACAGTATGTTTTTATGTTTGTTTTAAAACATTGGTAGTGGTTCGAGAAAAGGATGTTTGTTGGGAATATGCAGAGAAATTAGATGGGAACAAGGTTAAATGTAAATTTTGCCAAAGAGTTTTAAATGGTGGCATTAGTAGATTGAAGCATCATTTATCTCGATTTCCAAGTAAAGGGGTGAATCCTTGTAGTAAGGTCCGGGATGATGTTACTGATAGAGTAAGGAATATAATTGCATCGAAGGAAGAGGTTAAAGAAACCTCTAGTTTGAAGAAACAAAAAGTATCAGAAGTGAAATCTCCGGGTAGTCATTCGGCAACTAAAGCTCTTATACCTTTGGAGACAGGATCCCCTATTGGGAAGATGTTCCCTATGGGCAATCCTATGACTCCTTCATCGATAAACAACCAAGAGAATGCAGAAAGAAGTATTGCTCTATTCTTTTTCGAGAATAAGCTAGACTTCAGTGTTGCACGGTCTTCATCCTATCAGTTGATGATTGATGCCGTTGGAAAGTGTGGTCCTGGATTTACAGGTCCATCAGCTGAAATTCTGAAAACAACGTGGTTGGAGAGGATAAAATCAGAAGTGGGGGTACAATCGAAAGATGTCGAGAAAGAGTGGGCTACTACTGGTTGCACTATTATTGCAGACACATGGACTGATTATAAATCAAAGGCCATTATTAATTTCTTAGTCTCGTCACCGTCGAGGATTTTTTTCCACAAATCAGTGGACGCGTCTGCATATTTCAGGAACACAAAATGGCTAGCTGATCTTTTTGATTCTGTAATTCAGGAGTTTGGCCCTGAAAATGTTGTACAAATTATTATGGATAGCAGTTTTAACTACACCGGTGTTGGTAATCATATTGTGCAGAACTATGGAACAATATTTGTATCTCCTTGTGCCTCTCAATGTTTGAACCTAATATTGGAGGAATTCACCAAAGTTGATTGGATTAATAGGTGCATTTTACAAGCACAAACCATATCGAAGTTAATATACAATAATGCTTCATTGCTCGATCTTATGAAAAAGTACAACGGAGGCCAAGAACTTATCAGAACTGGTGCCACAAAGTCTGTATCCACCTTCCTGTCTTTGCAGTCTATGTTGAAGCAAAGAACAAGATTGAAGCATATGTTTCACAGCCCTGAATATGCCTCGAACACTTCTTATGCAAATAAATCTCAGAGTCTTTCTTGTATTGCAATTGCTGAAGATAATGATTTCTGGGGAACAATGGAAGAGTGTGTGGCTATCTCCGAGCCATTTTTGAAGGTGCTAAGAGAAGTATCAGAAGGGAAACCAACTGTTGGTTCGATATATGAACTAATGACTAGGGCCAAAGAATCAATCAGGACATACTACATAATGGATGAGAACAAATGCAAGACATTCTTAGACATAGTTGATAAAAAGTGGAGGGATCAACTTCATTCTCCGCTACATGCAGCTGCAGCATTTTTAAACCCCAGTATTCAATACAATCCGGAAATAAAATTTCTCTCTTCTATAAAAGAAGACTTCTATAATGTTCTGGAGAAATTACTTCCTGTACCAGATATGAGGCGCGACATAACCAATCAAATCTATACATTTACAAAGGCACATGGAATGTTTGGTTGTAGCTTAGCAAAGGAAGCAAGAAACACAGTTGCACCATGTAAGTGTTAAATAGTACTCCCTCTTAATCCGTTTTGTTTCTCATAAATCAATTTTTATAATGAAAGTTCATTTTAAGCTGCATATTTCAACCGAACAGTTAATTTTGAAGTTAGAGATTGACTTCAGCATTGATCTTTAAATAAAGAAGACCATTTATTTTGAGGATAAAATGTGCATAAAGATCACTCTAGTTCGAGTGGATTCTTCTTTTGTAGTTCGGTATATCATGTTTTAAGGAAATTTTGGAATTTGTTTCGCTCATAGAATGTGAAAACTTAAGTTATCTGGGATTAATTATCTAAAGCGTGTCTTCATGATCATCTGGGATTAATTATCTAAAACGTGTCTTCATGATCATCTGGGAAGACTTGCTCAGTAAATCATAATCAAGAATGCATTGAAAATGAGTCACACAAAACTAAATTATTTTTTAGATATCAGTTCTAGGAACGGTTCTTGTTTCATTTCAGTTTATTATTTATTCTTCAAACTCGTAGCTTATGAATTGTAGGGCTTTGGTGGGAACAGTATGGTGATTCTGCTCCCGGGTTGCAACGAGTTGCCATTAGAATATTAAGTCAAGTTTGTAGCACTTTCTCATTTCAGAGGCAATGGAGTACCTTTCGGCAAATTCACTCCGAGAAGAAGAACAAGATTGATAGAGAAACACTGAATGACCTTGTTCATATAAACTACAATCTCAAGTTGAATAAGCAGATGAATGCAAAGTCTTTAGAAGTTGATCTGCTTCAATCTGATGAAATTGACATGACTTCTGAGTGGGTGGAGGAAAACGAAACTGCGAGTCCAACTCAATGGCTGGATCGTTTTGGTTCAGCCTTGGACGGAAATGATTTGAACACGAGACAATTTGGTTCTTCTATATTTGGTGCAAATGATCCCATATTTGGATTGTAAATTTGTATCCCATCTTTGTTTACTCATGTAGCATAGCAAGTGTTGTTTCTAGTTGTAGATCGTGTTTTTACCTTGATGAAAGAGGTCTCAAATTTTCCCTTTAGGTAGGAAGTGTGTATGTGAAAATGTTGTAAAGAGAGACCTATTGTTTATCATCTTTCTGTAATGTTAGCCAATTCCCCCAACCTTGTGGGAGCATAGGATTAGTCTACAATCACTATGAATGTAGTATATTTTTTGTTGGGCTTGAATACAAAAGTTCATCACTTCAATTTGTTTGTTGAACTACAATCGGCTTTTAGCTACAAAAAAATTAGATGGTTGCTATTCTTTCCCTGCATTGTTCACACTAGAAAAAAAATACTATTGGAAGATATCTTCCAGTAATATTTATACTACTGAAAAGATATTATTTGGTAGAATTTTGCACTATTGAAAATTATCTTCAGATGGATGGATGAACATTGAGAAATTTTGATCAATGTAGAAGGGACAATATCAACTATCAAGAGATATTTAGACGGGTACAATAGAAAGTTCACAAGTACACAGATTACACCATGTGAACTCAAATCTAGAAAAACCTAATGTGCAACCAATCCTATCTACTACCTTAAGATACAAGTAATGTGGTTTTTAGTATCAATCATAAAAATAGACAATGATAAATTTTAAATCTTCCTCTAAGACATAACTTTAGTTTGCTCTGAGAAAATATTACCAACGAGGAACACGTTTAAGAAACAAACAACTAAAATAATTTTCGGCAAAATTATATTTTTGGTCATTTATCTTTTTTTTTTTGGTAACATTTTGGTCTTTTATTTTTTATTTGTAACACTTTGGTTTTTATCTTATATATTTGTAACACTTTGGCCATTTACTTTTATTTGTAACACTTTGTTTCTTTATCTTTTATTTGTAACACTTTAGTCCTTTATCTTTTATAACTATCACATATAAACCCTTTTTTTTTCATATTTTTCTTTCTTAAAAAAATGCTGAATTTAATTTGTTAAGATACCTTTTTATTAAAAATAAATATAATTCATAATTTTGATGAATATGTTCATCATCTTCATCAATTCTTTCATATCTTCATGTTCTTTAAAAGACCAAAGTGTTACAAATAAAAGATAAAGGATCAGAGTGTTACAAAAAGATAAAATAAAGGACCAAAATGTTACAAATGAAAGATAAATGATCAAAATATTACCAAAAAATAATATAAAGGACCAAACATGTAAATTTGCCATAATTTTCTTATTAGTTAAATTTTTTCAACTTGTTATGAACAAATCAAAATTGGTTTTACGGTGATTAAGAAAGTTGATTAATTACAATTAATTTCTTATTTTTCATGTACAAACGAGTTAAATTTATCAAAGTAGTATCATTATATTTTTTATTTTATTTTTTTTGTTTTCACCCTCTGGTTCCTAGGGGAAGGGAGCCCTAGTATTTCAGAGTTCGGGCATCAAGTGGTTCAAATCCCCTCCCAAATTAAATAGTAGTATCATTGTTGATATATAACTATATATAAAAATGATACAAATTTTTGGGATGACTTTTTCATTATTCCTATTTTACCCTTAAAAAAAACTACCACAAAAAAAAGTAACCAACTATATATAAAAAGGATACAAATTTTTGGGATGACTTTTTCATTATTCTTATTTTACCCTTAAAAAAACTACCAACAAAAAAAGTAACCACCAATCTATAACTATATATAAAAAGGATATAAATTTTTCTTTGTTACTATTTTTTTGTGTTTGGTATACATTGAAGCGGAAAATCAAGAGGAAGCATATAAAAGAGAAATATCAAGAGGACTTAAACCATGATATTTTATATTTTAAAATTTTCAATTATTGTTATAGTATTTAATCTAATCTTTTATAATGTCATTTAGTTATTAAAGTTGAGATGTTGGAAAGTTTTAACTATTATATTTGATGTGAGAGACAACCTTCTCTATTTTTCATTTTGCCGGTACTTACATTGTAATCATAGGTATACAAAAAATCAAAGGTTGTTTTTATTATATGATGATTTTACATGCTTTTTTGTTTAATTTTTTATTTATCAATTCAGACTATAATTTCACTATTGTTGCAAATGATAAAAGAAAACATCCGAGAAAATAAGAAGATGAGACTTTATCGAGTTTTTTGAAAAAAATAATAGGCATGTCACACACCGTTGTTGGCAGTGGCGGAGACAGGAGTGGCCAGGATGGGCCATGGCCCACCCCAAAAGAAAAGGAAATTACTAATATGCCCATGATAGCTTAATAAAATTACACATGTATATACTCCATCCGTTTCTTTTTAATTGTCCTTTTAGAATGATAACATCAAATTAAGAAAGTGTATTTTTGCACGTTATCTTCCTATTATAACCTCGTTTTAATCCCCAATAAATTCCTATTTTTTTGCCCACACTTTCTCTTTCCAATAAATTTAATATATTATATACAAAAAAAAAAAAAAAAATTAATATGTTATGTACCAACAAATTTTTTTTTAAAAAAAAGATTTAGTTTTCCAAATATATAGCATAAATTGGTTTTATGGAAAAAGATAAGAGCAATTAGCAAAGGGTAAAATTGACAAATCATACCCATAAAATACAAAAGGGACAATTAAATAGAAACGCTAAATAAGATAATAAAAGACAATTAAAAAGAAACGGAGGGAGTAGTAAATATTACTTTGCGCAAAATATATAATGTTTGATCATGTGCCCGAGTGGCAAATGTATCACTTGTTACCTATAGCGGCATGGGTTCGATCCTTACCACCTTAAATTTTTGCATTATTTTCATTTTTATGCTTAAAAAAATATCAATTTAAGGATTTGAACATGTGACGAACAAAATAGCAAATCAAACATCTCAAGCAAATACCTATCCTTAAACAATAGTAATGCTCTAAATTACACATTTGAAAATTTGAATGTATCAACACACTTGATTTTTAAATAAATAAAATTTTTCTTGCCAACTATTTTATGTAAGAGAAAATAATTTAATATGAAAAAATACAATTTCATTGTTTTTAAATATTATACTAATTTTTACATCAAAAAACTTCAATATTCCCTATTATAAGTAATAATTTTTTTTAAAAAAAAACCAGATAACTTTTGTATGCCATAAAAATTTTCATATTTAATTTATTTATTATAATTTTTTAGTGGCCCACCCCAATATTATTTTCTGGCTCCGCCTGTTGGGTGGCCCCACAACCTTATGAGAATTTTATCACATCGAAAAAAAACATCACATGCACAACCGGAGCATTAGTGACAAAACAATGGTAGAAACTTGATTTACCTAAAAAACAAAAACATTCACAATATGTATTTTATATAAATTAAATCATGGAACTTTTAATACATTTCTATACGATAATATTATTATGTATACATTAATAATATTCTATTATACATAACATTTTAAGTTGATTATTATTAAAATATAGGAAAACTAAAATTGGAATTATGAATGATAGCAACATGAATTAGTTTAGGCCAAAAGAACAATTCTATGATAACAACATGAATTATGTAGGCTTAATTAGTCTGCAGGTCCCTTAAAGACTTTTTTGGTTTCACTTTGGTCTCTTAAAGAAAATAAGTTCCACTTTAATCCTTTATTGATATCTCCGGCAGTCAATATGGTCATTTTCGTCCATTTTTTCTCAGAAACTGTTAACTTATGTGGTAAAATAGGTTGTTACGTGGCACATGTACTGAAGTTAACGGTTTTTGAAAAAAATGAACGAAAATGACCATATTGACTGATGGAGATATCAATAAGGACCAAAGTGGAACTTATTTTCTTTAAGGGACCAAAGTGAACAAAAAAAAGTCTTTAAGGGACTTACAAACTGAAGGTGGAAAAACACAAGAAGGGGGGGTTGAATTGTACTTTGTTCCAACACAAACTAATTAAGCCTTATTTGTAAGTTTGCTAATAGAAGTCAACTAAATAGAACAAAAAAATTTACTTATCATAAGTTTTCTAAATTAAATTATGATTTGAATTATTAGTTGAGCTCACATGAATGACTTAAAAAATAGGAAAACTAAAAATACACACATTAATTTAAATAAAAATTAAATTTATAATAAACCACGATTTACAATTTATATACTTCAGTATAGTAGAAAACACGAATCACAGGCACGATGGCCGCTAGTAATTAATAAAAAGATTTTGTTAAACTATTTTCATTAAATATGATCATATGTTAATAATGATAGAATATCTTTATTCAACTTCTTATCTTATTTTACCATGCGCATCAAAGTGATCATGAGATTTTAAGACTTTGGACTCAACTCACCTTAATATATAAAATTGTATCGATATTTTGAGAGATCTTGCTTAGTTCGATAAGAAAGGCTTTAGCATACGCTTTTAATTCTTCTCTTCTCAGTTATCATTTTCATTCCCTTCTTCTTCCCAACGCAACGCAAGTGTTTGATTTGATTTGATGGAGTACGAATACAACAGAAGCAGGTCGGGTCCACAAGTTCCGATGTACCGTGCACCACCGTCCTCCTCCGCTCCCTCTTCCATCTACCCTAAGATCGGTCCTCACCCTTCCACCCCTGCCCCACCTCGTCCGTTACCCTATCAGCACAATCCCAATCCTTCTTCTTCTTCACCTTCTCGTAACTCTCTCTCTTATCATGCTTCGATTTTACCTTCCTCTATTTCATTATTTGAATTAGTTTTTATTGGTTATTTGTTTTTCTTTGTAATTTATGGAAAACACAAAATAGAAACAAAACTAATAGCGTTGTTTGTTAATTTTTTTGCAGTAGGGTTGGGCATTAAGGTTGCAATCAAGCCGGAATTTAGGATCGCACCGCCGGTAAGATTTATTTCGTAATTCAGTATTGGCTAGATAAATAAATATAGGTTTCAATTGCACGAATTAAATACTCATAATAACTACATAATTCAGAATTGTGCTTTTGTAATTTGGTAGTATAAGTATTTTACTTTGATGGATTGTTGTTTCACCTCTCAAACGTAGGGTGCATTAAAGGGAAAAAATCATCAATTTAGAATTGAATAAAGTATAGGCATTTTTCTATGCCAAGTGTTAAGAATCCCACATCGGATGTGAGATAACATGAACATGAATTCTAGAGACAATCCTCGCCTTACAAGCCAGTTTTGTAGGTCTGGGTTAGGTCCAACTCCCAATTTTAAGATCAAGTGTGTAAAATGCTCAAGCTTTTGCATAGTTCATCAAAACAACTCTATCGAAAGATTGAGATATTACATGATGACACAATATGAATGGCTTCTATGACCCTCATGCAAGAACCCTTGGGATTAAAGCTTGATAATGCATAGGGCCACCTACCTTGTGATTAAATTTAACTTATTAAATTAAAGAATGAGAGTGACTCTAGATTGAATTCTAGACCACTTGGTCGTCATAGAGTGTCTGATACCATCTCATGAAACAATTAATCCTAAATGATTATGCTGTTAGGATATAACATGTGACTGGTTTTGAATATGTTTTTATGGCTGAAGATGGCTTTTGAGTTGTTTTGACAATTTTACAGCCTCATTTGTTACCACATGTGGGAGATATTCCACGGAGCAACTTCCAATTTGATTTTGGATTGGAGAGGAAAATTTTGGCCGAAGCAGAGAAGGATAACCCAAATTGGAGCAAATTCGGGATAGAAAACCTTCCAACTAAGGCTTCTGATACATCATCGTCAAAGGTGATTTTTCTTGATTTAGAGCAGAAAGTTCTGATTTATTATAATTTGCATTTATGATTTATTTCCTGATTCAGAGGTTGTGACTTACTATTTGTTTTTTCATGCTTAGTACATTGTTTTTATGTATATAGATAAAATTCTCTACTGTTTCCAACTCACCTGGTGTAAAATGAAACTATATTTGCAGGTTACTTCTTCAGATCCCATTGTGAGCAAATATATAGCCATGGGACTCAGCCGAGAGGCAGTTCCAATTGCTGTTACGAACTATGGTGATAATCCAACCAAAGTATGTTCTCTGTCCCTGTAACTCATAATGGACATGATGTTAAGATAATAGCATTGCTCGAATTATTATTATTATGTTTTAATAAAATATAATAAATATATGCCCAACATTTGTCCATGTACTGACCATGCAAAGATCGAATAATTCAATGAAACTCAATTGGTTCTTCTCTTTATACTGGAATTTCTCGTTCAACTTATTACTGTGAACTTATTCTTAGTTGTCAAGTTGATAGTTTTTCAAGCATGCTAAAAACTGGTCAGTTTGGTAGTTATTTAACCAATGCTTATTGCATATTGCATTGCACGGCTGTTTTAATCTGATTTTTTTTCTGCTTTTGGCCATCCCTCCCTCTGTGTTTGGAGAGAGGAGTAATTTTGGTGTCCTATCCTAAAAATGTGGAGTAAACCGGTTCCTTTTTTGAAAAAAGTCAATTTTCAATAGGTTTAGTTTTTTGAGCTAAAATGGAAATTTTTTCCAACTAAGTGTCTGTTACAAGTAGACAATTTATTGAGTTTATTGTGTTAAAAGCTATTCTACCTCTTATCCAGACTCTACTTCCAGTTCAAACACAATTACTTGCCTACCTTGTACTATGGAAAGGTTCTTAGCATGAGAGAATCTTAGAAACATTTCCTTACTTGGCTCTTACTTCCCAGCCTTTCACTTTGTCATTTTTATAAAGAGTAGTGTGCATTGTTAGTTTTTTAAAAAACCTAACCATATTCAGCTGTTACCCATATTTGGGATTACCAAACTACATTTTCAGCTATGAAGCACCGACACCAAAATGACACACAGACATTGCTGATGTTCAAAACATAGGACAGTGACAAGGATGTGTGTGTGTGTGTGTAGAACACCAATTGCTTCAAAAATATACCACACAACAACACATCTCTGAAGCAATGATGCCAAACACCGACACACTAACACCACTAATGTTCAAAATATAGGACACCGACACGGATAATATGTGTGTGTATATTATAGGACACCAAATGCTTCAAAAATATTCCACACAACAATCCACCGTCAGCATATTACTCCCTAGATGCAGCTGGTCGTACTACAGTGTGTGATGCACAATCTGCAATGTGTGCATACATGCCTCATGGAGTCATATCATGATAGCTTCAATGGATCCATAATGCAGCACCCCTCTCTCTCTCTCTCTCTCTCTCTCTCTCTCTCTCTCTCTCTCTCTCTCTCCTCTTTCATTCTGCTACGTGTGCACCTGCCAACTGAAAAAACAAATGTGTTAAAACACATTTATTTTCATTGAAGGCCACAACGAAAACAGTGACGTCAAGCAATTCTGCTGCAGCGAGTTGAGTCCCTGGATGGGTGAGTTCATGGGACTAGTTGCAAATATCTGATTGCTAGTGGAGAGAAAGACCAAGTCTGAGCTGAGAGTGAGAAAACAATTTGGATATGGATATCCAGATCAGCAACCAGAATTCCCGTGTTTTTAAAAACAGTTTTTGATATGGGTGTGCTTTGGGTGTTGTAATCAGATATTTTGCCAATGCAAATTTTGTGAGGAGCACTACTTAGCTTCCCTAAAGTGTCATCATTCTGAAAATTACACATTCTGATAGGTTATTTATATTGTTTGTGTTTATCACAATGAATACAATGTTTATGGTTTTCAAATTATTCATTACATGGTGTTTTCTATGGGTTGAGACCAACTTAAGATAATCTAGTGTTTTATTATTTAAACTACTGCGAAAATTCTCTTATGTTGTATTCCCAGTTGCAGCATAGAAGGCAGTGATTTAGTTTTCTGACTGAATTTATTAATCATTTGCAGGTTAAAGAATTTGTTGATGGATACACTCTTCTGCGTGAAATGGGATTTTCATCAACTAGCGTCACCGAAGCCTTGGTAATGCATGACAACGATACAGACAAGGCGTTGGCACATTTCCTTAGTGGCTCATCATGAGACTGCTGGAAGCATATTTGTTGTAGGGTAATCATTTGTTGATAAAGAAATATGCAAGTTCCTTTTGTATAATACAAATACTGGCCAAATATAGGTATAGGGACATTGGCAATCTGTTATTGCCAGTTGTGGGATATTGGTTTTAGGTGATTTGGTGTTTGTGGAAAGAACAAATAGACCTGATTATTATCCATATTATAAAGGCTTTTTTGTTTTGTTAAAAAAGTTATTGTGTTTGTTTTTGGCTACTTCTTGGGGCATGTTTGATTGAGATTATTTATTTATGGTAAATTACCCTTTTATTTTCTGTCAGAAAGCTGAAATTAAAAAATAAATGTAAATATAAGTTAATCCAAAAAGTATGTGTGCTATTTATGAACCAATATGGAAGACTTTGGTTAAATTGTTTAGTTCATTGGAAAGGAATTTTTAAAAGATGGATGGAAGAACTGTTATGGTTATCGTGCTTGATCTCACAATTCTTGTTCTTTGGCTTCAAAAGAAGGCCAAATTTATGGTGCACAAGATAAATATTGTACTATACAAAAGTTTATTTTTATATTAGATCTTTGGCTTCATAAGACTCATTAATTTGACGGTAGAAAATGTATTTGTTCATGATAACTTGGGTACATTAGACTAACTTGTGTATCCTTCAGAGTGAGTGAAATGGGGCATCAATGGCTGAAATAGATGGCGCACCATTAGGTGTTGAATTTGGAATTGTACTGGTAGACGCTTGCACTCTATCGTTCATTTAAATATTTTCTTTTGAATTTGAAATGTTACTATGTAAGAGATTGTTAACTTGTATTATAAAAGATAGGCAATTGCTAGGGTGAATGAGTGTCATGTGTAGTCGCACTATGGCTAAGGAAATTTCTACAATATTGTCATTGTTTGTGAAGATATATTTTTTTTTTTAACTTGAATTCGTTTTAGGAGGAGTTCATTAATCATTTAAGTTTAATGTCTTGCTTTACATTATTTACTTTTCATTAAAACAAATTTACAATTTCTCTACCCCTAAAATCCCATTTCATCTATTCACCCTCTCATTATCAACATATCTAAAGGTTTGAGACACTTTGATAAACTCAATCCTTGTTCAATCCCTTCCGCCTGCAAATTTAAACATAAAATATTCATACATTAAGGATGGAAAGAAATGGGAAAAATAAATATAAATAGAAAAAAAAGGGCTCAGACGGATAGATGTTGGAAAATATTGGATATGTATCTATAGAGAGAAGTATCAAAGAGTAGCATCAAAGCACCAGTGGTCTTGTGGTAGAATAGTACCCTGCCACGGTACAGACCCGGGTTCGATTCCCGGCTGGTGCAAACTTAGCTGTGATGAAATCTGTGTCAAATGTGATAACGGGTTTATCACAAAAATGTCCACTTTGGTGGCTAAAACTGGCACATCTGAGCTTGATTTTTTTCCTTTTGTTTTATTAACAAACATCAATTTTTGTTTTACTCTTTTACTGTCATCATTGGAAGCAACAACTTGCCAAATCTTTTGAAATTACTGTATAAAAGTAACAAGCTAAATGTTCATTCAATGAAGTGAAACCTCAAATTAGATCCCTTTGACAAATTCAACAACTTTTATTTTTGAAACTACCATGTACAAAAAATATCCACATGCCACCATGTCATTCCTAAAATATTTTCAAGTACATTTCGGAAGTTCTTCTGACAAGAGGAGTTTGATAGATACTCGGTCAGTGTAAATTAATTTTACACGACATTCAATAAAAATTAAACATTCCTCCATGTCATATAGTTAAAGTGGGTGTAGTGGGGCGATTTGGCATAATACATAGATCCTATTAGATGACAGTGTAAAATTATTTTACATTGTCAATGTGTATCCTATTTTCTCCGGTATATTTGTGTTTATGATTGTAAATACAAGTCTTGGATTTAGAAACTGAAGACATGTGAGATCTTATAAGTGGATACAAAAATTACAATTGATGAATTGATCACGTAGATGGTGCAGCCTTTTGATTATGCACAACATATAAACTTGTTTTGATGACAGTTCTTTACAAAGATAGAGGTGTATGCTAATTCTTTTAAATCACAATGTCAAAATTGTCTGCATATCTTTATTTATTGTTTTTGCAAATTGATATCCTATTTTGCTTGATATTCTCTAATAAGTTAAATGATTATATATATGATCTTGATTGCTCGTACATGTGAAATCTCCATTCTCTAATAGGTTTGAATTTGTTACAAACAAATAATGGAAATTTTTGGTATGGCTCTGAAACGTATTCTGATATTCATTCAATACTTTGAGCCTTTTAAATAGGCAAATTACAAACTAGACACATGTAGCATAAACTCCACTACTCCCAAAAAATAGAACAACTATCCACTAATTATTTTGACTAAACCAGGAAAATAGAAACTGCAACATGCAGCAACCGACTTTGCTAAACTTTAGGCCACTAAACAACTAAATCAAAATTAATACTTAAAAACATATAATGTTTAAATTATGCCAACAATCCCTCCCTTAAAGTGATATTTGCTAATATCAGTTTAATGCATTGGCTGATTTAACTTGCAGACACCTAGCAACTCTCTTAGCTTGATAAACAACTCCCTCTTTAAAGCCTTGGTAAATATATCAGCAATTTGGTCTTCACTTTTGCAGTAGACCAAATCAATAGTTCCATCTTTGCAAAGATCCCTCAAAAAATAAAATTTCACATCAATGTGCTTACTTCTTCCATGTAAAACAGGATTCTTTGACAGCTTGATTGTTGAGCTATTGTCACAGAAAATAGTAGTACATCCAATTTGTTTGAATTTCAGCTCCTCAAGGATCTTTCTCAACCATATGGCTTGACAAGCACAAGTTGTAGCTGCAACAATCTCAGCTTCTGTAGTGGACAAAGTGACAATTGGTTGCTTTTTAGATGACCATGAAACCGCACCATTTCCAAGCATAAAGACATAACCAGAAGTACTCTTTCTATCATCCTGATCACCCGCGTAATCACTGTCTGTAAATCCAATCAAATCGGATTTTTCACCCTTTGTGTAGTATATCCCAAGATTTCGAGTTCCCTGCAAATAACGAAGTATTCTCTTGGCAGCCAACAAATGTAACTCTGTAGGATTTTCCATGTATCTACTGATCAAACTCACAGAGTACATTATGTCTGGCCTTGTTGTAGTCAAATACATTAAGCTGCCAACAATTTGCTTGTAAAGGGTGCTGTCAACCTTTTGTCCATCAAGATCTTTGTGTAACTTTGTACCACATTCAGCTGGAGTACTTACAGGATTACAATCTTTCATTTGAAACCTGCTCAAAATTTCTCCCACATATTTCCTTTGAGAAATAAAAATTCCAGCATCTAATTGCATCACTTCTATGCCCAAAAAATAATGCATTAAGCCCAAATCAGTCATTTCAAATTCATTCATCATCGACTTCTTAAATTCACTAAACATGGCAGCACAATCTCCAGTAAATATAAGATCATCAACATACAAACAAACTATAAGCACTTTCCCTTTGTCTCCGATCTTAACAAACATGGTATGCTCATAAGGACATTTTACAAAACCAACTTTAAGGAAGTAAGTTTCAATGCGATTGTACCAAGCCCTCGGAGCTTGTTTGAGTCCATAAAGAGCTTTCTTTAATCTATAAACTTTATGTTCATTTCCAAATTTAACATAACCAGGAGGTTGATCAATAAATACATGTTCTTCCAAGTATCCATGTAAGAATGCCGATTTGACATCTAGCTGGAAAATGGGCCAAGAGTTTTGTGCCGCTAATGCTATCACCAATCGGATTGAGTCATGCCTTGCAACCGGAGAAAATACTTCGGTATAATCAACCCCATACTGTTGCTTGTACCCTTTTGCCACCAAGCGTGCTTTGTACTTGTCAACCTCACCATTTTTGTTTAGCTTTGTCTTAAAAACCCACTTTACACCAATGGTTTTATGACCTTTAGGTAGATCACACAGATCCCAAGTATCATTCTTTACAATGGAATTTATTTCATCATCCATTGCTTTTCGCCACTTTTCCTCTTTGACTGCAGTCTCAAAGGTTGTAGGATCACAATCTGCAAACAAAGCAAAATGAGTAATTGGATTGCTTAACCCGGTGATTTCATAATCTTCCATCCAAGCAGGCCTTCTTCTAACTCGACCAACTGCTTGATCTTCTTTTTCTTCTTCTACTGTAGCAACTGGTGGTGAGTCTCTAGCGGTTGTTGGAATTGAATCAGTTGAGCTTCTAGGTATAACAGGTGCTGAAATTTGCTTTTGTTCAACATCATCATTCTCATAAAGAACCTTTGTAGGCTGCTGGTCATTCCATTCCCAAGTGCTTTCTTCATCAAAAATGACATCCCTACTGGTCACAATCTTCTTTGTCAATGGATTATACAATTTATATGCTTTTGATACATCACTTACACCAAGGAAGATGCATTTTTCTGCTTTTTCATCAAGTTTCTTCCTCTTCACATCTGGTATATGAGCATAGGCAATGCAACCAAATATTCTGAAATAGTCTACCACAGGTTTTCTTCCGCTTCAGGCCTCTTCCGGTGTCTTGTTTTGAACAGAAAAGGTTGGGCTTCTGTTTAGAACATGAACACTCCAATTTACAGCTTCTGGCCAAAAAGTCTTGGGAACTCGTCCTTTTGCTAGCAAACTTCTCACCACGTTAAGAATCGTTCTATTTTTTCTCTCTGATACACCATTTTGTTGCGGTGTATAAGCGGTTGTAAGCTCTCTTCGAATGCCATGTTGCATACAAAACTCTTCAAATGTCTTTGAAAAATACTCCCCACCACGATCTGTGCGTAGGGACTTGATGGTTTCTCCTGCTTCATTTTCAACACGAGCCTTGAAGCTTTTAAATGTTTCAAAAGCTTCAGACTTTTCCTGTAAAAAGTAAACCCATGTTTTTCTTGAAAAATCATCAGTGAAGGTAATGAAATACCTTTTTCCTCCATTAGAATGTGGATTTATCGGGCCACAAATATCAGAATGCACCAACTCTAGTACCTCATTTGCTCTCCACGACTTGCCTTTTGGAAACTGAGAGCGATGTTGTTTGCTAACAACACATTCTTCACAAACATGGGAAGGAGCAGTAATTGCTGGAAGACCTATGACCATACTCTTCTGTTGTAGAGTCCTTAATCCGCCAAAATTTAAGTGACCATAACGAAAATGCCACAAAATAGAAGGATCATTTGCTTCAGCAATGAAACAGCCTGTTAGAACTCATTTCAACAATTGCAACAACACCCATTTTAACAGGATCATAAATTTTACAAGCACCTTTTTCAATCCTGATCACATAACCCTTTTCTTGTAATTGACCAGCACTCAACAAATTATTCTTCAAATCAGGAACATACAACACATTAGAAATTGTTTCTACAAGACCATTCTTAGTCTTTATCTTAATATCACCTTTTCCCATCACTTTCACGGTTGAGGAATCACCAAAGGTAACATTAGAGTGAAAATTTTCATCTAAATTTGAAAAAGAAGACTTACTTCCACTCATATGGTTGCTGCAACCTGTATCCAGATACCAAATATCTGACTCGGTCTTCTTTCCGTCATGGACGGCCATCAACAAAGTTTCTGCTTCATGCTTGTCTTCCACAAAATTTGAACTCTCTCCTTTTTCTTTATGATTCAGCTTGGTGCGACATTCAGAGGCATAATGTCCATGCTTATGACATCTAAAGCATTCTATTCTAGATTTTCCATGATCCTGACTCCTTCCTCTGCCTTGAAACTGGTCATTATTGGGTCTGAAAGTTCTGTTGTCCTCTCTGTGTCCTCGACCTCCCCTTCCTCGACCTCGACCTCTTGAGTTGTTGGAATGAGTGTTGGTAGATGCTTTCTAGGCTTTCTCGTCAACCGTTGAACTTCGGTTCATTTTCTGTTCATGGAGCAACAATGAACTTTGCAATTCATCAAGAGAAAGGTCATCTATGTCTTTCGACTCTTCAATTGAGCATACAACATAGTTAAATTCCTGCGTCATGCTCCGTAGAATTTTTTCTACGATGGTTACATCTTGAATTTTTTCTCCATGGCATCGCATTTTATTTGCAATTTCCATAGTCCTCCCAAAATAGCTAGTTACAGATTCACCATCCTTCATTTGCAAAATTTCAAAATCCCTCCTCAAGGTCTGAAGCTGTGCACGCTTCACTCTAGAAGTTCCTTGGTATTTTTTTTTTCATTGAATCCCATATATCCTTGGAAGTATCTTTGCAAAGAATAGTTTCCAAAATGGGACGTTCAATGGCTTGGAAGAGGTAATTTTTTGCTTTCAGGTCTCTCAGTTTTCTGGCTTCAAATTCTGTTTTCTGTGCATCTGTCACAGCTGCACCTGCACCACCTGCTGATGGTTCTTGAATTCCTGATTCAACAACTGACCAATACTCCTTTGACCTTAAAAAGTTCTCCATAAGCATACTCCAATGGTCATAGTGACCATCAAAACGTGGAATGGAGGCTTGCACAAAGTTGGAATCAGTGGCCATTGAATGAAATAGCTAATTAGGTAAGGAATGGATAATATTATATTGCCTCACGTGTTTCACTCTCAGGAATCTTAAAGCTCTGATACCACTGTTACAAACAAATAATGAAAATTTTTGGTATGGCTCTGAAACGTATTCTGATATTCATTCAATACTTTGAGCCTTTTAAATAGGCAAATTACAAACTAGACACATGTAGCATAAACTCCACTACTCCTAAAAAATAGAACAACTATCCACTAATTATTTTGACTAAACCAGGAAAATAGAAACTGCAACATGCAGCAACAGACTTTGCTAAACTTTAGGCCACTAAACAACTAAATCAAAATTAATACTTAAAAACATATAATGTTTAAATTATGCCAACAGAATTAATCAAATTGTGAGGTGTTCTCATTTGGTAGCTATGTGATATATTGACTGATATGCATCTGGTCAAATCATGACATTATGATGCCATTTTGTTATCTACGTGGTGAAATGAGAAAATTCTATTGAATTTTTTTTTAACAAGTTGTACATAATATTTTGGTCATATATATGTAGGTATGTGGTTTTTGTTAAAGAAGGAATATACGACTAGCAAGTGGCAGTAACAAAGAAAATGCAAAATGTAACCATGTATGGTGAGGGATCACAAAAGAGTATCATCATTGGTAGCAAAAACTTTAGAGATGGAGTCACGACCTTCCTAACTGCAAGTTTTAGTAAGTCAAAAGTGCTTTTTAGTGAATGCAATGCAATCATGTATTGATGAATGTTGCATATTGTACCTGCAGTGGTAGAAGGAGAATGATTTTTGGGACTAGCAATGAGATCGCGCTGTGTTTCCCAACTATCGTTTCGAAGGGTACCAAGACACACTATACACACAAGCACACAGACAATTTTACCGTAGTTGTATCATAGCAGGAACAATTGATTTAATCTTAGGAGAGGCAGCAGTTGTATTCCAAAATTGCATCATGATTGATAGAAAACCAATGAACAATCAAGGTAACATTGGTGACAGCACAAGGTAGAATGGACAAACAACAAACACCGTGGATTATTCAATATTAGTACATGTGCTACATAATTAATATTAGTGGTAAAAATCCACCAAGTTAATGATTTTGACTGGGATTATTTAATTGTAATTTTGTTTTTTTGTTTTCTTGTTTTCTTTTTGGCTTTCAAAATTTAAATCTTTCTTATGTAAAATATTCACCTAATCACAATTGGATTGAATAAAAAAATTTAATACCTATGTGTCTATTTGGGAGATTTAAAGATTTTGCACATTTAAAACTAAACACTATTAATAAATATATAAAATTTAAGGATTTTATATGTTTAATTTACATAAATTATCAATAGAAAAAACTCTTTCAGTATGCGTTATTTTTAATAAAAGAGTTTTTTTTTTCATAAAAAATAGGATTAAATATATTTTTAGTTCAATAAAATCACGAGCTTTTGTGTATCCAAAAAAAATGACAAACTTTAAATTTAATCACTCAAAAATATTTATTTAATTTTAATCTCTATTTTTTTGACAAAAATTTTAATCTCTATTTATTCTATAGAAACTTTGTGTAAAAAAAATATTCTAAAGAAACTATTTTATAAGAGACCAAAACTATCCAAAAGCCCATGAGATATCCTTTATAAGCAAAATGTGTTCAGTCTTCTGCTTGATTCATTTATGCACAACGCTATGTTGTCTTGAATTAGTTTCATTCTTTTTTCTTCAAAAATGAAACACGCGTTCTAATGAAACACCCATTCTCGCAACTTGTATGAATGTCGGTCAAGGAAAATAATCGATGATTCCTTTCGTTGGTTAGTTGCAATCTTTGTTTGATACGAGGAGACTGTTGTAGAACACACGAGTAAGCCCTAATTTCATTCATGTACACCGGCGATTGGAGGAACACGAGTTTGCAACGGTAATTTCTGAATTTTTTTTCTACATATTGATACCGAATACTGAATTTTTCATTCTTGATAATTAGACAACATTAATTCAATCTTCTGCTGATAATTGAGGAAACATGCTATGTCCCAAAACCCTAATTGACACAAATGCAATGAAAGATAATTTTTCATCTAATCTTTCAGAAAAAAAAAAATGAAACACGCGTTGTGGGATTTATGTTGGCTTATACTAGCAGGTATCATAGGGTTTAATTCAGTATGAAATATCTGTCCCACATTGTTGTCCTCTTGATCAAAGAATGGATCCAATTGGTAACACTCGTTACGACTAAAATCAAACATGGAAACAAAATCAAAACCAAAAATTCATCACGAGATTGAAAATCTTGATCCAAAAAGGGATATGCAAGAAACTAGGTCAGCACAATTTCGTGTTGTGATTTCATGAGGAAGGAAGGGTCTTACCCTAACTATGACCCTCACCTTTGTAACTGAAATTGGGTTGTTGTTGTTGTTGTTGTTTTCATTTACGCAGCTTAGTGTGTATGCTATGTTGGCTTGAATTAGTTTCATTCTTTTTTTCTTCAAGAAACAGAAAATAACAAAACACACATTGCCGGTAACAAAAAAGAAGAAACACGCATTGTCGGAACCTCTGAGTAAGATCAATTTCTTGATCAAACTTCTATACAATCTTTGTTTGATACATGCTTGACAAGGAGACTGTTGTGGAACACACGAGTAAGCCCTAATGTTGTTTGCTACGGTAATTTCTGATTAGTCATTCTATTCTACATATTTGCATTTATGTATGTCTCAGATACACATTTTTCTCGTTGATGATTATTCAACAATATTCAATCTTTTGCGTGAGTAAAAAACAAAAAGAATATATTGGAGGCTTTTTTCATTCTTGATTATTTTACGGCATTCAATTTTCTGCTTGAGAAAAAAAAAACTAACATTTGATTGAGCAAATGTTCTTTGTCCCAAGACTTTGAATTTTATTTTGTTTGCTAAGGTTATTTTGGAATTTTCATTCCATCATTTGGTTTACAATTGATACCAGATACTGAAATTTTCATTCTTGATAGATCAACAACATTGAATAAAGTTTCTTTATAATTCAGAAATGTGCTTTTGAGTGACACAAAAGGACCTTAATTGGCAAATGTGTTCTGTCCCAAAGACCACAAGACCCTATTTGGCATAGATATTTTAAAAAGACAGTTTTTGTTTGCCACTGTATTTTTGAGATTACCCATTTTTTTCATTCTTATTCAAGATAATTCAATCTTCTGCTTGATAAAAAAGAAACCTTTAATTGAGCAAATGTTGAGATTATTATATGTTGCCTTGAGTCCAATTTCTAATGACTATATAAATGATGAGATTATTATATGCCGCCTTGATGAATGTGATGCTTAAACGTTGCCTCGATGACCCTTAAGTCCAATTTATATTGGTTATATAAATTTCTAAGATGCTTAAGCGCTGCCTCGATGATGACCCTTAAGTCCAATTTTTATATGCTATCTAAATCATGAGATTATTATATGTTGCCTTGATGGTTGTGATGCTTAAATGTTGCCTTGATGGTTGTGATGCTTAAATGTTGCCTCGATGACCCTTAAGTCCAATTTTTATTGGCTATATAAATGATGAGATTATTATATGTTGCCTTGATGATTGTGATGCTTAATTGTTGCCTCGATGACCCTTAAGTCCAATTTCTATTGACAACCGCCTATCTCTTTTGGCGTAAACATATCACATAATTGGAATGGTTAAAGGTATGCCTTGGTGGTCCTAAATGATATATTTGAGCCATTGATGACTCTAAACCTAGATGGTATTGCAAAATGAATTCTTTATTTACCCTTGATTGTAAAGTGTAGCCCCGATTGACCCTTAAGCATAGTATCTATTCAAAATGTAACTCCTGCCTTTGATAATGCAAATTTGAGATGTTTCAGCTTATTCATTCTTCTGCAATTTGAAATTTGTATTCATATTCATAATATCATTAATCATCTAAAATTGAGATGGTATAATTTGAGCTTTATGATCAAAATGAAAAATGTAATAGCCACAGGAGTTAATTAAGTTGATGAAAAATGGAAATCACAAGCAGCTTTGCTTCTAAGGTTTGTGGTGGGATTGGATTAATAAGAATTATAGGGATGCTAACTTAGACTTCATGATAAAAATTAATTGTCATCTCCAATCATTCTAGTCTTTGGGCAGCAATTTTTTGTTAAAGGTAAAGATTTTTTGCAATAGAGCAGATTGTAATCTCCGAATAGACATTCGTTGCTGCTTCGTATTAATTTTATAACAATTTGTATGGAGATTAATGCAATTTTCTTAAATTCGACTTTTATAGCGATTTTAGTCTTCAGTTTCATACCATTGGTGAGGTGATTGATCATGAGTTCAATCTTCCAGTTTTTCCTTATTTATCATATTATCGAAAGTGTTTGGCCTATTTGATGGGCACATGATAAAGTTGTCTATAAATGAAGTAAAAAAAAAAGCATTTGGTGTCACATTTAAACCTCGTCGAGGAACTGCGTATTAGGCTTGTTTAGTTGCATTGATTACCATAGACTAATTTGAACTGTCTTGATTAAAGCAGTATTGGGAACAAAGAGCCTTGTTTCCACTCTATGGGAATTTACTAATTTGTGTTTTTCCAATGAACATGATAATGGAAAATGAAAGTAGATGTTGTGCTACACAATGCAAAATTTAGTTTAATCCATGGAACTAAATTCCTCGTGCTCTTGGGGTTTCATATTTCTATATTAATTTTGCAGCCTAACATTTTTATATCTCAGGGTAATAGATGGCATTTGCTGCTGTTTTGGTTCTGTTCTTTTATAATTGGTCAAGTTTATATATTTTTTCTGCGGGGATTCGACCCTGAATACACTTTCTCATGTGTAGCTACTAGGTTTGGATACTTGAACTGATTTTGCCCTCCAGAATTGATGTTTTTATTGCTAATGAGTACTTGAATCTTGATTGAAATATCGGATGGAAACTTAATTCAAAATGCTTACTGCAATTCATATATTTAATGAGGAAGCACACACTACAATTCTATTTGCAGTGTTTTTGCTCACAGCAGTGGGGTTCATGCTGGACACTAATGGCAACTATGGAGAGCTAGTGGTTGTAGAATAGTAGATATGGTTGATGGAAAATGTATCTAAATGAGATTTCAAGCTTTCTTTAGTTATTACAAGTTAAAATATTATTGATTATTTTGCTTAGTGTCTCAGTTTGTGAGACAATTTAACCAAATTGACACAAATGACACATTTCAATTAATTTTCTTATCATTTATAGAAATAATTTTAAGTTGTTCTTGAAATTCTATTAATTTGTGTTTATGGTTTCAAGACAGAGCTGCATAAAACTATCCATATAGGTTGATTAGACGATTGATATATATCATATATTCATATATACTGTTGTAGGGTTGTTAAATCTTCAAATACTTTCATTTGAAACTATAAACACAATTGATGAAGCTGTTAACCATTACTAGAATTTCAAGAAAAGCTTAAATCTAAATACCCAGCAACAAAAGGATGGTAAAGGAAATTTGAAGCATATGATATTCATTATGTGAATTCACACATAATTTGAATTCTTTATTCATAATGTAGTATCAAAGCTGTTAAGTTCAATTGTTATTGACTATGTAAATTCAAGAATGGTTAAATACTGCCTCCTTAAGTTCAATGGCTATTGGCTATCTTTTTCCCGATAATTCAAGCAATGAAAATCATGGGATGATATGTTTGAGCCACCGACCTAGATGATATTGTAATGTGTAATACTTTATTCGAAAACATATAATTGATATGGCCAAATGTCAGCTCGATGAACCTAAAGACCAATTGGTATTTGTTATGTGAATTTTGAGATGGTATCTTGGTGCCATTGATGGTTGACCCTAGACCTAGCATTTGATTCTTTAGGGTGCACTGATGCATTCATTTGTAATTGTAGTGTTGCTGGTATAATTGCGACAGCGTATTTGGTGTCCCTTTGGTTCAACTCTCTTTTGGTTTTGTGCATGTGAAAACTGGCCAAGTACATGAAGTCAATTTACTACTGCTATGACACAAGTTGTTCTATGCACTTTCCTTTAACTCAATTTGTGTATTAATGACTGATTTTTTTGTTCTAACTACTTAATCATAACTACATGGTAAAGTGCAAAGAATGCAGAATATAATATGGCTGATGGTATGTAATTTTTATATGCCGGAATAATAGATCATACGATTTGGCTGAATTAGTTTGATTTATATGGTATAATCACAAGGATAATTCTTGCTAAATTTTGCAGCCAGTCATTTTTATATCCTGGATTAATAGATGGGCTTGGCTGGTGTTTTCTTTTTATTCAGTCAAGTACTTGAATGTGGAATGTTGATGCTGTTTAGTGGACTTGAACTTGGTTGTATATATGATTTTTAGTTGCATGATTAAGAGTTGTATCATGAAGCACCCACCATAAATAGAATGACATGACCGATAGCGAGTCCAATCTTTGAGTTCGTCCCTGTTTATCATATGATGATGATGATTAGGAGGAGTGGTGAACACTTTGTTTTTAAGCTATTTGGAGTATTTGGTGCGAGCAGAGCAAAGTTGTCTTTCATTTTACATGCCCAGATTTGTATTTTTGATTTTGAACTGTCATGATGATTAAGGACCATATATTAGCTAGTTTAGTTATTGATTTTAGAATTTATATGTTCACATATTCAATTTAATAAGGAAGCATATGAATTAAGTTCAATATCCTTATTGACTATGCAAATTATGGGAGGATATGTTTGAGACATTGATGGCCCTGGACCTATATGTTATTGTAATGTGTGAATAACGAGATGATTAGATGTCACCTCGATGACCCTTGAGTCCAACTTCTATTTATTATGTAAATTTTGAGATGGTCTCTTTGAACTATTGACGACAATGGAACTAATCAACTCGATGCTATTGGAATGTGAATTCTTATGTTCTATCCAACTGCTTAAGTAAGTATATCATGATAAAGTGCAAAGTGACCAGAACATGATATGGTGAAGGTAAAGAGATACGGTGCTCGGTAAGGTAAAATGGTGAACTACAAAAGCCAAATAGACAAACCTTTTCAGAGTAAGCTAAATAAAGTACACTGCAACTACAAAGTGAGGGATTATGATGATAAATATTTGTTGAGGTAGCTGAGAATTGAGACATCAAAATATTTGTTGAGATAGCTGCATAATGATTTCGAGACTTCAAATTTCAACATATTCATTCATCTGCAATTTGAAATCTTTATTCATAATATGATTCATCATCTAAAATTTAGATGGTATAATTTGAGCTTTATGATCTAAATGAAAAATGCAAATATTTCCGTCCTTTAATGGCCGAAGATTCGAGGAAAAAGAAAGTAGATTCTTGGTCCAAAGCTGTTAGTAGATCTTTGATTGTGCTCTTCTTATACAACTATTATTATTACTATTTTTATATTTTTAGCTTTGGTTCCTTTAATGAATAATAATTGACATTTTGTTTGTAGTTTGTTACTTCATTTCCTTGTATATGAAGAACAAAAGCATTACATTACATGAAAGAAAAAAGTTTCAGTGTTAGGCCTGATGTTTATATTTTTCCTTGTGTTTTGAGGACTTGTGGTGGTGTTCCTGATTTGGTTAAGGGGAGAGATATTCATTTTCATGTTTTGAGATTTGGGTTTAAGTCGGGTATTGATGTTGCTAATTCATTGATAACTATGTGAAATGTGGTGATATTGATACAACTAGGTTTGTGTTTAATAAAATGCCTAAAAAATATAGGATTTCATGGAATGTGATGATTGCTGGGTGTTTTGAAAACTGAGAGTGTTTGCAGGAGTTGAGATTGGTTTTGCGGGATGATTGAACATCCGGCCGGTTGAGCCGGATTTGATTACTACGACGATTGTGATTACTGCTTGTGAGCTTATAGGTGATGACATTATATAAGAAACTTGAAGCTATTGTTGCAAAATGTAAACACACTCATTGACAACTTTAGAAGTTGTTTTCTACTGTGCAACACATTTTCCTAATAGTACAATTGCCTAAGTTGGCATATCCATAGTTTTGTACAGTATATCTTTATAGGTGATTCAACCACTAAGTTATTATTGTTTTTTCAAACATTCCAATACTTACTAGTAAATGTAGATTAAACCTCACCTGGACAAAGCACTATGACTAGACCCATATGTTCCACACCAAGGCATATATTTGAAGGTGAGTAAGCCATCATTAGAGAGGCCTTTGATGCCTTGATTTTTCACTCTAGTTGATATAACATCTAAGTTACTCTTGCAACGAGGACAGAGTTGTCAAAACCTCACACGATCAAGACATCTGTTGAAGCTTGGTATGAATTTTTGTTAAAATGCTAATTTTTTTTTTTGTTAAATGTAAAGATTTCTCATTTCATTTTATTTTTTCTATGCTACTTTATTATTATTGTTGTTGAGATTGCTATGTCCTAATAAACTAGAGATCATGATGAACATTTCAATCTATTAGGAAGAACATTAATAGGACTCTAGCACACCAGAACATTAAATTGATTTTATGTATTTAGAGTACTAATCCATTTGTGAGTCTCACATAGCTAGCTATCTGTGTCGAAAGACGTTAAGAGAAGTTATTGAATTATGTGAGTTGTGTTTGAAAGATGCATTGCAGAGTGATCTTGATACATTAATAGGAAAATTTGATTTGAATTTAAAGGATTAATGTAGCTTGTTAAGAAAAATTGGTGTGCTTGGTGAAACTACTGTGCCATTCACTGTTTCTGATCCTATACCAGAATCAGATATTGTAACACATAGCAGTATAAAGAAACTTCTCTTATAAGGCTTGTTGAATATAGAAAGCCTATTGTTCCTCTTCAAAAGTTGTCCATGATGTTGGAATACACAACTCGCGTGATCATCAGACACGGAGGGTTTCATATGTTAATTGAGCTATGTCAGATGGCAATTCTGTGTTGCTATCTGCAAAAGTGAGACCGGTTTTGGCTGAAGAACATAAAAAGATATTGTAAGGGTTAGACAGTTCTTTTGAGATCAATCTCCTTAACTGTGAATTTTGTTAGGGTAGTGTAGAGAGGAATCTAGCTGGCTAGCTTTCTGAGCAAACTTTGAATTTTTTTTTTCTTGTTTAGTTTGTCTTGAAGCGTGGATCATTAAGTGCGCAAACAGTGAAAGATAACTTGCAGCTCAAGAAACTACAAACTAAATTATTTTTTCGTAAAATCAGAGATAAGTTAAGTTAAGAAGGATGACAAAAACTATTCCAAATTTAGTCCAAGTTGCTTGATCCGAGTCCGCCATACACAGCATAAAAATATGCAGCTTCTTGCCTCGGATTACTTGCTTCCATTAAATAGTATGGCTGCCTCAGTTTCAATCCCTCCAACTCCCAATCCCGTAACTCCCAACCAATCAATCATTGGTGTGTTGTGAATCACAGTACTAATCACACTATCAGGGGTAGAGAATGCAATGCATCAGTTTTGAAAACTGCTCTTCCTAGGTATTCTAGATTAAATAGACTTAAGAATATCATATTCCAAGTCGATTTATAACTTGCATTTTGTAATCCATAAATTAATATCTACCTGGTGGAAACCAAATTCGGATGGAGCATCATTCCTTGATCCTAAAATTTTTACACAAAATGAGTTCTTTTCTTTTATTCAATTTTTTTTCATTTGCAAGTGGCCCAAAACCCCTATCACTTGAATCAATTCAAGAAAATATATTCGTGCCACCTAGCCTTCTCTTGTGCCCTTCGAGCACCAGCAATAAATATACGAAAATTCATAATTTTACATGTTCAAGTTCTAGAATTTGAGTGTGTAATTTAAAAGTTCAAGTTTTAGAATTTGTACGGCTTGTATACATATTTGAAATTTAAGTATTTTACACATTTGTTAAATTATTTTGCATGCATAGTTTCTTTTCTTTAGAAAATGTTTTAACATTTCTTGGTGTTTATATAGCTTAATGTATTTAAAACGTTGATATGTTTTGAGTACTATATAAAATAGGGACTTCTCAATTTAATCCTTACTTAATTTTGATAGTATTTTTAGCTCACAGAAATGAGTAACTTTTAAGGAAAACCATCATAAATGAAAATTCAAGATTTTTACCTGTCCACTACTTAAGTAGCGGACGTTATAAAAATATTAAATTTGAGTAAAAAACAGCCCTCTAACATGAAAAATTCTCATTTTTATAACGTCCGCTACTTAAGTAGCGGACATGTAAAAATTTTGAATTTTCATAAAAACACCCTACAAATATGTAATTTTTGAGATTTTAAACATTAAATCTGCTACTTAAGTATTGGACGGTGATATTTTGGTAATTTTGTATGGCGCGCGAGAAAACTCGTAGGGAGGCAAAAGTAATTAGAATTTTGAATGGACCGATGCCCTTGGCCCATTAGAACAGAAAGCCCATGAGATAGCCTTTATAAGCACACATCATTTGTGATACAGTAACGAAACACGCATTGGTTCATTTGTGCTGCTTGTTTCTACGCTATCAGTTTCAATTTTTTTTTCTTTAAGAACAAGAAAATAACGAAACACGCGCAACCTCTGAGTAAGATCGGTCTCTTGATCAATGAATGTCGGTCCTTTAGTTAGGTTTTTCTTGCTCTTTTGGAAGTCAAAGAAGTTTCATTGATTTGGAACATCATGCGGAACAAAGAGACTGTTGTGGAACACACGAGTAAACCCTAATCTCGTTGTTGCATGAATCAACAGTACCATTCATTAAACGTGCTATGATTCTCGTTTGCTACGGTAATTTCTGAATTTTCATTCTACATATGTTCATTGATGTATATCTAGATACCCATTTCATTCTTGATTATTTAAGGGCATTCAATTCAATCTTCTGCTTGAGAAAAAAACAAACTTAAAACACGAAAGGACCTTAATTGGCAAATGTGTTCTGTCCCAAAGACCACAAGACCCTGTTTGGCGTAGATATTTTAAAAAGACAGTTTTTTGTTTGCCGCAATATTTTTGGGATTACCCTTTTTTTTCATTCTTATTCAAGAAAATTCAATCTTCTGCTTGAGAAAAAAGAAATCTTCAATTGAACAAATGTTGAGATTATTATATGTTGCCTTGAGTTCAATTTCTAATGACCCTTAAGTCCAATTTCAAATGGCTAATGATGAGATTATTATATGCTGCCTTGATGAATGTGATGCTTAAACGTTGCCTCGATGACCCTTAAGTCCAATTTATATTGGTTATATAAATTTCTAAGATGCTTAAACGTTGCCTCGATGACCCTTAAGTACAATTTATATTGGTTATATAAATTTCTAAGATGCTTAAAAGTTGCCTCGATGACCCTTAAGTAAAATTTTTATATGCTATATAAATGATGAGATTTTTATATGTTGCCTTGTTGATGGTGATGTTTAAACGTTGCCTCGATGACCCTTAAGTCCATTTTCTATGGGCTATATAATTTGCCTCGATACTCAAAATATAGAGTTATCGACAACCGCCTATCTCTTTTGGCGTAAACACACCACATAATTGGAATGGTTAAAGGTAAGCCTTGGTGGTCCTAGATGATATGTTGAAGCCATTGATGACTCTAAACCTAGATGGTATTGCAAAATGAATTCTTTATTTACCCTCGATTGTAAAGTTTAGCCTCGATTGACCCTTAAGTGTATAGTATCTATTCAAAAAGTAACTCTTGGGATGGCACATGCCTTTGATAATGCAAATTCGAGATGTTTCTGCTTATGCATTCTTCTGCAATTTGAAATTTTTATTCATAATATGATTCATAATGAGATGGTACAATTTGAGCTTTATGATCAAAATGAAAAATGTAATAGCCACAGGAGTTAATTAAAATGATGAAAAATAGAAATCACAAGCAACTTTGCTTCTAAGTTTTGTGGTGGGATTGGACTAATAAGAACTATATGGATGCTAACTTAGCCTTCATGAAAAGATTAATTGTCAGCTCCAACCATTCTAGTCTTTGGGCAACAATTTTTTGTTAAATGTAAAATGATTCTCGCAATGGAGCGGATTGCAATTGTCTTAAAAGAGACACATGTTGATGCTTGGTATAAATTTTATAACAATTTGTATGGAGATTAATGCAATTGTCTTAAATTCTACTTTTATAGTGATTTAGTCTTTAGTTTTATACCATTGGTGGGGTGATTGATCATGAGTTAAATCTTCCAATTTTGCTTTATTTATCATATGATCGAAAGGGTTTGGCGTATTTGATGGGCACATGATAAAGTTGTCCATAATTGAAGTAAAAAAAAAGAAAAGAAAAAAGAGATTGCAAATATTATGGAGATGCAAAAAGCTCAAAGTTCAATCACTATGTGTCTTACTGGTTTATCAATTTGGTATTTTGGAGTGACAATACGGGGAAGCTTCTGGAAGTCTAATATTGGGGTCACATTTTTTGGTTTGGCTTCAAAATTTTAGAAGCATCATTTTCCGATATGTTGGAGTCATTGTCACATACTTTTGCGCAGGGTTGCCTAAGCGCCTGACCTTGGGTTTTAGCTCTATTCCTGATTGTATTCGTTGATTCTATTATGAAGTAGCATCAATCTTGATTCTTGACTCTACAATTCTATTTTCAGTGTTTTTATTCACAGCAGTGCAGTTCATGCTGGACACTACTATGCATATATACAAGTGTGGCACTTTCAAATCAGTGGTATGTTCTAGTTTGCGGAATATTCTGAATCTTTCAGTATTTTTGTGTGTTATTCTATTCATTAAAGTGTATATTCATTGTGCACTTTTCTATTTGTCACATAAAGTGGCATAATATTGGCCACTATGGTTGTAGAACAGTAGATATGTTTAATGGAAAAATATGAGTAAATCACCATGAAAATTCATTCCATCATAATTCTACATATTCTTGGAAAGTTCATTTGATCATATTTGTACGCGCGGCTACACATTTCTTATTCAAGAACCTTTGACTTTGTTTTGCTATTGTGAGAGTAATTTTTTTTCTTCAGAATTTTGAAGGTGTTAATTTAATTATGAGCCTAATAACCCCAAATCTGACTCCAAAATGGATACTTTGTGTTTGATTCTAGTAAGGGATGAAATGTCTTGATAATCCTTAAGCAATACATTATGGCAAAAGTGCAGAGAGAGCATAACATGATATGGTGAAAGCAAAGAGATATGATTCTCTATAAGGTATATATAGTAATCTTTTTCAGGACAAGCCATATAATTTTAAAATTTTGATCTCTAGAAAGAGTTGAGGCTGGAGAATGTAATAGCTCAGGCCCCACTAACATAGGTGGTCCCGGCACTGCCACCTCACGATCTTCTCCACCCCACTCACTGGGCTGTTACAGAGAAATTCTTGTGCAACTACAAAGTGGGGGATCAGCCTAGTATGAGTATGATATTCTTATAAAGGATTTATACTATTTATTTATCAGAATTTTTCTAATTAGTTAGCTTGTTCAACCAGTATTGGGTACAAAGAGCCTTGTTATAGTGTAGTTTCCACTCTACAAAAATTTACTAATATGTGTTTTTCCAATGAACATGATAATGGAAAATGAAAGTAAAATGAAAGTAGATGCTGTTACACAATTCAAAATTTAGTTTGATCCATGGCATGTAAACCCCTCATGCTCTTGTAGTTGCATATTCCTATAATTTTGCAACCTAACATTTTTATATGTCAGGGTAATAGATGGAATTTGCTGCTGTTTTGGTTCTGTTCTTTTATAATTGGGCAAGTTTATATTTCTTTCCTGCGCGGACTCGACCGTGAATACATTTTATCATGTGTAGCTACTAGGTTTGGTTACTTAACTGTTTTTGCCCACCAGAATTGTTGTTTTTACTGCTAATGAGTACTTGAATCTTGATCGGAATATGGGATGGAAACTTAATTCAACATGCTTAATCTTACTGCATTTAATTTATGCAGATATATTTTTAAATCTTTGCTGATGAAATACCTATTATCTTTGGACCTATTAAGACCTATTATCTCTATCTGCTGGTCTTTGGGTGGCTATGATTAGGTACCATTTTAGTTAATCTGCATTTTCATTTCTAAGTTCATTTAACTGCAGTGGATAAACATAGTGGAGGAGGAAGTAGGTTTACTTTACATACTACAATTTCATATACTAAATTTTATATTTCTGATTTTGAACTGTCATGATCAAGAGCAATAGTAGTTAGTTTAGGTATTGATTTTTAGAATCAATATGTTCATATATTTAATTCTATGAGGAAGCACCCACTACAATTCTATTTGTAATGTTTTTCTTCACAGCAGTGGAGTTCATGCTGGACACTACTATGCTTATATAAAAGTGCAGCACTTTCAAATCAGTGGTATGTACTAGTTGGAGGAATATTCTGAATCTTTCAGTATTTTTGTGTTATACTCATGAACGAATGAAAGAACCATAAAATGGAACAAAAGAACTTATAGGTAGAGATAAATCTTTTGTTGTATACTATGTCATTGTCAGATGCCTTGAACCGATCAATTTGCCAAATGTGCGTCCCAGTTATCGTAAGGATACTTCCAAATCTAGAGGCAACTTTCAAGGAATCTTGTATATTACATCGATAGTCTTCTCATTATAATGCACTGGAATAAACTCAAACACCAGCACAAATTGCTCCTGAAAAACAAAAGTATGTTGAATCAGCTTGAGGCTGCAAATGAAACCAAACATTTCTATCGAGTAAATTCTGCATATAATGTTTTTTACTCATGTATATAATTTCTTAGATACTCGAAGTTGGGCTATCTTTTTGGCAGTTCATGAACTTAAATTTTAAATTAGAACAAGTATACATGCAGCACAGAAATAGAGAGAAAAAGAGACAGCGAGAGAGACCTGTTGACCAAGACGAGCAACAAAACTTTGCTTCGTCAACATGCTTCACATCAAGTCCAATAAACCAGGATCCAGCACTAACATCATCATGGGCATAGGTACGAAGAATAGATCTGACAACCCAACAGATTCATCATTGATGTATAAACAGTTGCTAACAATATTGGTGCAGCAAATAGTGGATCTGACCTGTTTATTGATATGAATTTAGCCAAAGCTCGTGATATTACATACGTCTCTCCTGATGCATGACGAAAATATCTGTTTCACAAGAGATTTAATTAATCATTTCAAGAGGAGATAAATAGTTTGACATGACAAAAAATATTGTGGTACGAACACATGACACAATTGACTAATCTTTTGCTACGAGCCAACAACTATGGATTTTGGCACAATGGTGTATATTTCAAGTCACATAACAGGCTATTCAAAACTTCATAATACCATGCAGCTATCCGAAACTAATGAATGCTGTGTCATACAAAACTCATCCAGTAAAATAAATGCAATTGTAAATCATATGAAATAACTGGTTTGTTGACTTACGATTTTTTGTCACCAAACTTCCACCATTCTGGTTCGTACCATTTATGGTTCCTGTCGACATTGACAGAGAAACAGTTTGAGAACCATAAAATGTATTCCATATAAGCATATAGCATTTTAACCGAGATAAGGGGATCACTTTTCAGAGAAAACTTCGCCTGATTTCATGCATCCTATGTAAAGGCGGGGTTTGTCCAAATGAGTTGCAAGTGTAGCTCCCAAGGCATCTGTGCAGGAAGAAACATGTAAGTAGTAAGAGATAAATAAATATGAAATCTTTTTGGAATTTTTTTAAATAGGGCAAAGAGGCACACAATAAAATGTTATCACATAATAAAAACAATAATGTTAACTTTTCCTTTTCAGAATATGAAAAAAAATATATATATATATATGGTTATGACTTATGAGGCATTATATCAAGTTGCACTAGAAACATTGCACCATTTCATCCACCTTGCTTAAATCCTATAGTTGACATCAGTGTTTATTTCACCATCATTTTAGATGGACTCGTTACTTAGACCGCGAGACTTGTGAACAACTACCATACAATTTAGTTTAGAGTTTATTAATTTTAGAAACTTCTAAATCATCAATTTTCCCAACAAAGAATCAATGTTTCCTCTTAAACTAACTGATATTATGTTGTTTTCTAATCCCACTAAGGAAAGTGTCTAAAGAGCAAGTGACCGAACAAATCAACTACTAATATTAATGCTAAACTTAGGGAGTTTAGTCTCTTAGACGTGTTTTGCACGTGCATTTTGAAGGAGTGACATTATTTAAACAATTTTTTTTACACTATAAAAATACACTCTTTATAACTATTGATGTGACTTGGAGAAGGAGGAAAAACTAGTTACAAAATAAAAATGAAATCATATCTACACAATATAGATATCTACGGTATCCAACAACAAAATTGTTGTCAAAATAACATTTATGTCTTGAAGTTAAGAAGTGGATCATCCAATTAAAATAAAAACTTGGATGTTAAGTTGAGAGTTATTTTCTTCTTCCATTATTTGCTGAAAGAAGACAACAATTTTAAATTTCATTATAGAAAAATTAGCTCATCCAGTTAAAGAAAAACTAACCAATATTTACATAAACATCATCATTGACTTTAGCATAAAACTCCGCATCCCATTCGTCTGCAGCGTGAGCGAAAAACAATTTTGCCTTCTCTGGGTGTCCCTCATTTTCTTCTACATGATCATCCTGACAACAGAAGTGTTGAAGGTGATGAGTTAACTAGCTTATGTTGTTGACCTCATTCTCCACTCTCAGGAAGCAGCAAAATACAAAACAAATGTTATAACCACCTACATATGCAGCAACTATGAGTACAAATGTGTTACTTTAACCTCATATTTGCCTGCTTATTAAGTTACTGACCGGAAAAACATAAAGAGTAAAGCAAATTGATGTCATTTCAAGATTGATGTAAGCACAAATATATGTCAGTAAATTGTGTTACTGATGTTTAAATACAATATGTAATTTTAAATTAACCAATGGAAACAGAAGAATGAAATAATAAAATACTCATTGTATTAACTATTTATAAAACTACAACAGAGATTGAAATTGCAAATTCAGAATGAGAAAATTCACTTGGATTTTTACAGAAAAGTTATCGCCAAATGATTACCAAGAAAATGATATCCCATTAAATTTACTATTGTAATAAAATAGAAAATTCCTAAGCAGATAAAATAAAAGCCTCGAGTTAGATATACATACTAGAATTAGGAAGTCATTTGTCAACCTATTCTCACGATCAATGTCTTTATCCTGACTGTCTCCACGATTTGGACTACAAAGTTATAGGAATTTCATAAGAACCGCTTACGAGTTATAATTAATTCTCCCTACTCCTACACAAACCAAAAAAACAACCAACCCTAATGAGTTAAAAAGAAAGAATTTCAACCTTCTACCGATAACAAATCGCACAATGATGCCCTTTCCATCTTCTATTTTCTTCAAAGCTGCACCTACAATTACATTACAGAGTTTTCTCATTAATCAATAGCAATAGCAGATGTTAAATTAAAATAGATCAATAAAGAGATTCTCCTTTGTGTGTCAAAGACTCGACGTGTAAGAAAAAATTATTTTTATCAGAAGCAGGAAACTGAAAGGGAAAGTTCCTCATATAGTCTTTATGTGTACTAACTCATTATAAACTTGTGTAGTGAAGAAAACGACATACTTATGCTATTGAACTTATAGCAACTCATGATACAGACAAGGTATACATTAAAGTTCATGCCTCACAAAAATTCTTTACATCAACGGAATACTCAAAGCTCAAAAGAGATATATTTATAGCAGAGTTATTTATAAAGTTACAACTTACAAACTTGCGAAATTGAACAAGAGAAAGAAAAGAGTAATTTTACCACTTCCCATCCAAGCTTTACGAATGGCATCTCTATTCTTCTGGCGGCCAAACTTTGTCAGTATACCTATGACTACCAAGGGTCTTCTCTTAGAGTAAGTCCCGTTGGTCTCAATCAAGCCCTTAGAAACAAAACCCTCTTGTTTAGCTGCAGCAAGTTCCATCTCAAGCGCATCAAGCTTCTTATGTTGTTCCCTAAATGACATTTAACCAAACACTAAAGTCACAAAAGAAGCTGAATTTACAAACGCAAAAGCAGATCATGAATAAAATCAAAGAAAATCACTACACTAACTTTTTTCTAATTTTTTGTAACATGTAAATTGAATTCACCTGCAAGCTATGATCTTCAACGTATCATCCACCGATATAGCAGATTGTCCCTAGAATGAAAAACTTTTGGTTAACTTAACTAAAACAAAAACTAGAAAAGGCAAGTCCAAGTCCTAGCAACTGTAAATCAAACTTGTGTGTGTCTCAAACACAGTGATCTCGATTCTCGATAATCAATAGATCACAATTCATATCACACTATCACACTACTAAATGATACAGTATTATATATAATTCTACACAGTTATAGTCCTTAGCACGCGATCTAATACTTACGAAATTAAAAATTAAAAAATCAGATAAAATTCAAATGCAATTACTAAAACAATGAAAAACTGGATCCCTAACTTAATTCAGCAGCAATGATTCATGAAAAACAAAATAATAAATGAAAATCAATATAACAGTAATTGAAATTGAAGGAACAAGAATCGATTCAGTTAAAAACTGACCTGACCAGTGATTCTATCAAGCTCTCTGATGAGATAAACACGATTCTCAGCGTCTTGCCATAATCTGAAAAGGAGAATTGAGATTAACAACATAGAATAAAAAAGTAGCAGTAATGGATTGGATTTGGAATGAAGTGAAGAAGAACCTTCCAGCGACGTAGATAGTAGCGAAAGTGGCGAACATGGAGATGAATAGTGAAGGAATTCGGGATCGATTAGCCATAGTGGAAAGTTTGTGGCTCGATCCTTTACTATGCATTTCGAATTTTGAATCAAATTGAATGAATGATGTTTTTATGCGGTGAGAAGAAGTTGATAGGAGAAAGAAAGAGTTGCTTCAGTTTTACTGCTGGTGAAGAAAAGTAAGTCACCAAACTCTCTCTCACTTTTCTGCTCTTTCCTTTTTCATTTTGATTTTTGAGTGACCGAAATAGCATAGCTATTATTATTTTGGCTTAATTAGTATTTTAGTTCTTTAAAGATATTTTTGATTTTATATTGGTTTCTTAAATAATACTGTATAAGTTTCGTTTTGGTTCTTTAAAGATATTTCCGTTAATCAAAAAGGTCATTTCCGTCAAAAAATTTAAAAAAACATTAGTTTTTGTGGAATGAATTGATGTGTCATTATGGATGTTATATGGTGTATGTAGTCCACCAAAGTCCTTATTAATTTTTTAAATTTTAACCATTTGATTTTTATTATTAGAAAGGAAGTCATTGGATCTTGCAAGTCTATTTTATTTTATCTTACATTAAACCATCAACAACACCTAATCTATTTTACTTTCCTTCATCTTCTTCTCCATCATCTTCATAAACTTCTTTAGAAAAAATCAAGATCTTCAATCAAACCAAGAAAATGGTTAAAACAATTAACACACAAATCCAACGATGAAGGGAGAAAGGTTTATGTCTCTTCCTGTATTAGGAGTATTGTCGTTGATACTTTTTGTTTATTACACAAAAATCTTCATCTTCCTCGAATGCCAAAAATGTAAGCTTTTTCACATAGCCATTAGTGAGTGTCTTTGTTTTCCCCTTTTCTTGTTTTGGGTGGTGGTGATAATTGGTGTGACTATGGTTATGTCTAGTGTTTATGGGTTTTGAGAGTTTCATAGTTTTTGGGTTTGATTGTTTGAAATAATGTTTGGATTTAGACCATTAGATCAAAAACATGTGACAATATTTTAATTAAAAAAATGAAAAGAAAGTTGATGAATGGTTAAGATGTAAGAATTGAGGAAAAAAAATTGAGAGGATCCTTTCTCTGTCTGATATGTAAGCTTTTGAATGTTGAGAGCTTCATCATTTTTTGAAGAAATTGAGGAATAGAAGAAAATGGGGGATGAATTTGAAGAGTGAGATTGAAGAGGATAGCATATTAAATGGTTTGGTGAGAAGATATGAGTTGATGATTATGTGCATGCGGCGAACAATATTAGTGTCGTAATAGAAAGAGGCCGAATGATCTATGATTGCATGGGTTCCTCCTAAAGCAACATTTGTTAAGCTAAATACCGATGGAGCTTATAAGGACAATCAGATAGCTGGTTGTGGTGGAGTAATTAGAGGCACGCAAGGAGAGTGGTTAGGAGGATTTGCTAAGCATGTCGGTTTATGTAGTGCGTTTATGGCGGAGTTGTGGGGAGTTTATGAAGGACTGAGATATGCTAGCCGAATGGGGTTCATGAAAGTTGAACTAAACATCGATTCAGAGGCAGTGGTTCAAGTAATCAAAGCAAGACGGGTGTGCAGTTCATCTAGTAATGCACTAGTAAAGCAAATTCGGAGACTGTTGGATATGGATTGGCTTGATGAAATTGCTCATACTTATCGGGAGGCAAATAAGTGTGTAGACGTTTTGGCTAATATAGGGTGTTCTCTTGATTATGATATTATGTTTTTTGATTCTTGCCCATCTCGAATCAGTGAGATTTGTAAAAAGGATCGAGTGGGGAATACCACCCCGAGACTTGTTCTTTTGTAATTTTTTCTTTTTTCGGGTTTAGGCCCTCATCATTATAAAAAAAATGGTTTAATTTCCAGAAATTTACTTAGTAAGAATCCCAAAAAAAAATTATTTGGTTTTGATTTTTTTAAGAATTTTCTGCAATTATTGAAGTTTTTTCCAAAAATATCTTTAAGGGACCAAACTAAATCCAATTATTGAAGTTTTTTCCAAAAAGTTAGTCACCTCATAAAAAAAGAGTTTAGGAGTAGCGAGGACTACGATTTGATGAGCCGCAATTGTGATTGAGAAGGGCAAGAATCACTTGATGTCCATATTAAATTGATCCTCGGACCAAAATTAAACTGGTGGTGAAAGCAAAAAAAAAAGTTTAGTAAACAATTTTTAAAAACTAAAAATGTAAATGGTATTAATATTAGACAATATATTATATATTTTTTTTAGAAAAAAATTTTGTATTTCTTTTTTTACTAAGGTAGGACTAGATCATTTCAAGTAAAAGAAAAAAATTTGAAATACATGTATGAATATTAATAGATAGAAAGATTAATTCTAGATAATAAAGATATTAAAACTCAAGTGGTTAATAAGTTCTACCAAATGGCAGATCATTCGGGAGAATTTGAATTCTATTTTGGGATGAAATAATTATTGGTTAGACTTTAGTTAATTTTCAATCGAACTTCGAATTACTATAATTTTTTCCCCTTAGGAATCTGAGAATTAACACAAAAAATATTTTTTTCCCTTAGGCTTCATCAAATACTTTAACGACAGATTTTTGCAATTTCCAAGAAATTTGCACATAACTTTCTGCAAAAGAAAGATACAGTAGATGCCTTTTACAAAAAAGGACTGAAATGTTACAAAAAAAGACAATAAAGGACCAAAATGTTACAAAAAATTAAAATAAAGGATTTACAATGTAATTTTGCCTATTTAATATTAAGTAGTTTTCAAAAAAAATTGATGGAGGTAGTTTTCAATTTTGTTGAAGATAATTTTTTATTTTTACTCAAGGTAATCCCAGTATTTATTTTTTTTCAAAGGCAGAGAAGATTAATTAAGAACATGCATCCAAGTACAAGAAGTACTTAAGGGAGAGATACAAAGTTTTAAACTAGGAATTTTTAGAAATTTTTTTTCTTGTTTGTAAGCTCATCTAAATGACACATATACCATATAAAAAGAAAATAAATACACATTGAAATAATGTTTAGGTAGGTGCAATCATATTCCTTTTTTAAGGAAAAGGAAATAATAGCAATTTTTAAAAATGAAAAGGAACCACTCTAGTTAGCTAGCCTATACAAATAAGAAATGTAAAAAAATAAAAAAAATTGTAAAAACAGAGTCAAGTATGATACTTTTTTAGTAACAAGCCATTTTTGCTAAACATATTGTGTGGCTTCCGTGTTTTACCAATTATAGGAACGAATAGAAACTCCAAATTTGAATTCATATATATATGCATATAAATAACCATTAACATTGCATGTTGAAACGAGGTAAATCCTAACAAACCAATTTTCTCTTCTTCATTTTGTTGTATGTGTGTTTCCTCATAGACAATGTCAGGAGAAGATGCACAGAAAGGAAGAAGAGTTGCCATAATTGGTGTATCTGCATTGTTATTGGTAGCTATGGTTGTTGCTGTCACAATTGGCGTCAACCAAAACCAAAATGGTTTAGATGACGATATAGAGGACAATAAGAGAAATCATGTTGCTTCCTCAATGAAAGCAGTACAAACCGTTTGCCATCCCGCCGAATACAAGAAAGAATGTGAGGAGGCTCTCACCTCAGAAGCGAAGGCCGACAATGTTACCGACCCAAAAGAACTTATTAAAATTGCATTCAATGTTACCATAAAAAAAATTGGTGAAAAACTCAAAGAAACTGATCTAATGCATGAGGTTGAGAAGGATCCTAGATCCAAGGATGCACTTGATACTTGCAAGCAACTTATGGATCTCTCCATTGGTGAATTCACAAGGTCACTAGATGGAATGGGTGAGTTTCATATTCAAAATATTGACAAATTTCTCATGAATGTGAAGGTTTGGCTCAATGGTGCTGTTACATATATGGATACATGTGTGGATGGGTTTGAGAACACTACCACCGATGCTGGTAAGAAGATGAAAGAGTTATTAACATCAAGCATGCACATGGGTAGCAATGCCCTTTCCATCATTTCTGATTTTGCAGACACTGTCTCTGATTGGAACGTCACCAATATTCTTGGGGGACGTCGTCTCCTTCACGATTCTGATACTCCATCTTGGGTTGATCATCGTATACTCCTTGATGCAAAGACAAAATCATTCAAACAAAAGCCCGATGTTACCGTAGCTTTAGATGGTAGCGGTGATGCTAAAAGCATCAACGAGGCATTGACAAAGGTTCCTGAGAAGAGTAAAAAACCATTTGTGATCTTCATTAAGGCGGGTATTTACGCAGAGTATGTCGAAATTACCAAGCATATGACCCATGTCGTGTTTATTGGTGAAGGTGGTAAGAAGTCAGTAATCACTGGTAACAAAAACTTTATCGATGGAATTAACACCTACAGAACTGCCACCGTTGGTATGTCTCTTTTAATTCATGCATATGTGTAGAGCCTAATTAAACAACTACTACTACATTCTTTGTTTTTTTTGCCTGCATTTGTTTCAGATTTTTTTTCAAAACAAAATATTTTTTTTAAGGCTTAAACAAACGCGTCATTTATTTTCTTCCAATGTTGATATATAAATTATATATTGATAAAATTTTTATGTATATTAATGCAGCTATTCAAGGAGATCACTTTACCGCCATTAACATGGGTTTTGAGAACTCAGCTGGTCCACACAAACATCAAGCAGTGGCATTAAGGGTTCAAGGAGATAAGTCCATCTTCTTCAATTGCTCAATGGATGGATATCAAGACACACTTTATGCACACGCCATGCGTCAATTCTACCGTGATTGCACCATTTCAGGTACTATTGACTTCGTCTTTGGAAATGCTTTAGCCGTTTTCCAAAACTGCAAATTTGTGGTCCGTAAGCCTATGTCAAACCAGCAATGCATTGTGACCGCACAAGGAAGGAAAGAAAAATTCCAACCATCAGCAATAATCATCCAAGGAGGTTCCATTGTTTCCGACCCCGAGTTCTACCCGGTCAGGTTTGACAACAAGGCCTACCTAGCCCGTCCATGGAAGAACTTCTCAAGGACTATCATTATGGATACCTTTATTGATGATTTGATTCAACCTGATGGCTATTTGCCATGGCAAACAGAATTTGGTCCTACCAACATGGACACTTGCTTTTATGCTGAGTACCATAACTACGGCCCCGGTTCAGACAAATCAAAACGTGTGAAATGGGCTGGAATCTGGAACCTCAATTCCAAAGCGGCACACTGGTTTGCACCATCCAAGTTCTTCCATGGTAGTGATTGGATCGAGAAAACCGGAATTCCTTACTTTTCTAGTATTCCTGAGCACCACAAGCACAAAAAGACTGTGCTTAAATGGTGATCTTCATAGTGTGTGGTTACAAATAGTATTCATAATTAATCTCTATTATTTTGGTGATCCATTATAATGTGAATACTCTGCGTTGACTACCGTCAACTGAACAAGGTGACTATTAAGAACAAGTATCCCTTTCCGCGAATTGACGACTTGATGGATCAAATAGTTGGAGCTTGTGAGTTCAGCAAGATTGACTTGAGATCGGGACGCTTTCAGTTCAGAGTGGCACAACGTAAGCATGATGGAATAGCAGTAGACCCGTCTAGATGGAGTACAGTGTTGCAGTGGGAAGCCCCTAAGTCGATAACCGAGATCAGAAGCTTTCTAGAATTGGCAACTGTTGTGTTCGTGTTAAAAGTGTGGAGGCAATGTAACACCACAAATTTTAGAAATAGTCATTTAGTCAATTTTGATGTTTTTATATGTTAATTGAGTAGTTAGTGAGTGAAGTTATTGAATTAATGAGAGAATAATTAATAAATAAAAATTTAGGTAATATTAACAATTAAAGTAAGAAAAAAAAGGAGAAAAATAGAAATTATAAGAGAAAGGTGCGCGTGAACATTAGTGGGGGTATGAGGAGAAATTATATCTAGAGAAAATTAGTATGAAAAATTATAGATAATCTATGATGAGAAATTTTAGGAATATATTATGAAAATAAAAGATAAGATTTTTATGAGAACTAAGATGAGAGTTTTTAGGGAATTAAAATAGAAATAAATGGATCAAAATAAATAAGAATTAGGATTACCACAATTTACACATAAAAATTCGTGTACCCTTTATGTTCAAAATAGTGAAATTTGAGAGCAACACTCAAATACTCGTAACTTTCTCATCTGAAGTTCGAATTCGATGTCGTTTGTTGCTGAACAACGGAGGAACAAGGGCGCAGTGGATATCTCAGTATAGATAGGAGAATGTTTCTGCAAATTTGAGGTAAGGGGTGAGTGAGTTCACATATAGGGCAGTGTTGACCATAAGTCGAGGGACCTTGCCATCCTTCCCTTTTCCCTTTTACGTTCTCTTAATCTTTATAAGATTTCCTATTAATTGTTATCAATTTTAAATTCTGGTGATTGATAGCTTGCTTATGTGATTATGTAAAGTTTATTTTGATCTGGCATGATAAATTTGTACTAATATTTTTTTATCACTAAAAGTGTTTTGGTTCGGATTTGTTTGAATATGTTTAAGACATTATTAACAGCATAAGATGTGTATATTTCAGTTACTTGAAACCCATTCAATCAAAAATATCTAGCACATGTTCTGTTACTTGATACTAGTGGCAAACAATTAGTAAGGTTTATTAAAAGGGTACTTATTTTACTGATGGAATTAACTATTAAGTGGTAAATTGAGATTTTAGACTTGTTTATTGTCTTTAAGGATTTATACGCTTCATAAGCGCAAATTCTTCAAGATTCAACAAGTCCTCCACGCTTGAAGCTGCCACAAAAAGCATTTAATTTTACAGTAAAATTTGTGTGGGACAAAAGGCATCGCAAGTCGCAATTTTTTTGAAAAAGGTTTCACTCTTTTGTGTATGCTTCTTTTCACCAAAATTGCTGCTGCATAAGTTCCTGGCATTTGTGTGGGCTTTTATATCCTGCAAATGGTGCTGCACAATTTTGTTAGATGATTTCTCTTTCAGCCTCCCGCGTTTCTTTTTCACATCTTGGATTTCCTGTTTTGCCCTTAACTAAAAAATTCGGTTTCTATAAACTGAATTGTTTTTGCCTTGAAATACAACTTTGGTTTTTAGAAACCGAAATTTTCCTGAAACTTGAACTAGAAAAATTTCGGTTTCTACGAACCAGATTTTTTATCAAGAGCAAAATCGAATTTTTTTGGCGTAAAAAAGAATCGTGGGGGCTGAAAGAGAAATTTTCATTTTGTTAACATTTGCGTGGCATTTTACCATTATTGCAAATGCATCCAAGCTGTCACATTTGCAAAAAAAACCGCCATAAATTTGAAAAAGTTGCCGCAAATGTTACGGAAAATTCAGACCTTTTCATTTGTGTGGGCCTGATTCGCTGCAAATACATCAAAGTCTACCGCAAATTCATGTTTTGTAAGATATAAAATTTTGGAACTACCTGATGCCAGAACTGAACTTCCGAATTACATTAAACTAGTGGTTAAAGAAAAAAAATAATATATATATATATAAGGTTTAATAATGAAAGGATAAATCTATATAACATAAAGGATAAATAATAAAATCTCATATATATGAAAGTATTTTATAATTTATTAATGGAGTTTTTGTTGGAACATGATGTGAAGATTGGAGAAAAAAACTTGGTATGTGAAATAAACACAAATGTGAACCAATGTGTGGTGTGAATTTGAAAAAGTTTCTAAGTCCCACATTGGATATAGATCACCAAGAGTGATAGTGTTTATAAGTAGGAAAGTGACCTTATGGTTTGGGCCCCAAGGGGTACCCAGTTTTGTGCGACGGAGGAGCCCATACACAATGCTGAATATCACACGCGCGCCGCCGCCGTCCGTCCGGCTCGGATTGGGCCGGGCTTGGGCTTGGTGATATATTAATTTTTTAGAAGTGAAAAAATAATTATTAATTAATTATTTTTTGCTATCGAATGGGTATGATTTTCGCACGTTTTTTAAATGTTACAAGACCAAGTCCTGAACGGGTATATACCCGTTACTGCTCCAACTCAGTCAATAACTGAGTGCCTAAAAATCTGGCCACGTTTTTGTGTGCTGGCTGATTCAAAGGATCCACTGATTCCTCCTCATCAGTTACTTTGTTTCACCTATAAATACAGTTCATTCATCAGAATTTTTTCTTTACGAAAATTATCTCTCTGTTCAATTCATTCTTCTTCTCTCACAAAATATTTTCTTCAGTAAATTATTTATCGTTCTTGTTGTTTCAGAATAGTGGTTGCTGCCGCTAAGAATTGATATTCGTATATCAATACATAGAACTGGTTTGTTAAACCAGAGAAAGGTGTCTTTCTGTCCGTTTTCTTCTGTGCAGTTGAAAACGGTATTATTTGCTTTGGCTGTTTTATCCTGGGGACTTCACGGTTTTTATTGAACTACACTGCACAATTTCGAGTAGTTCCGTGAAACGTCTTAAAGAGAGCGTATTGATCCGCGACTCGGCCAATAATTTGTTCGTTGCTGTTTTTGAAAACCGTTTTTATTTGATTCGAAAAATTCTGTTTCTAACAATTTTAAGACGTTTCTGAAATTATCATGGCAACCGAAGAAATTATTGGTAATTCTGCTGTTGGTGCTACCGAGAAACCGTTCAAATTTGAAGGTAATCATTTTAAACGTTGGCAACAGAGAATGTTTTTCTTCCTGACTTTGAAAAAGTGTGCCTACGTTTTAAATGATCCTATTCCTGTGGTTCCTACTGATGCTTCGGCTTCAGCCTCTGGTACAAAGGAACAAACGGTAACCAACAACGGTGAAAAATCTGTTACTGCTGAACCAGACAAGGACAAAGGTTCAGATTCTGCAGAACAGATTAAAGCCAAAGCGCTGCAAATTGAAAAAGAAAAACAATTATGGCTTCATAATGATTATGTATGCAAAAACTATATCATTAATGGACTTGAGGATGATTTGTATGATTATTATAGAACATACAATACTGCAAGTGATGTGTGGGAGGCTCTGAAAAAGAAATATGATACTGAAGAGGCTGGAGTGAAAAAGTATGCTGTGAGCAGGTATCTGAAGTATCAGATGGTGGATGAAAGGTCAATGGAGGTGCAGTCTCATGAACTCCAAAATATTGCTCATGAGATAATAACAGAAGGTATGCCTTTAGACGAACAATTTCAGATTGCTGGAATTATTGACAAGCTGCCCCCCGGTTGGAAAGATTTTAAAAATCAGCTTCGTCATAAAACTAAAGAGTTTTCAATTGAGAGTCTGATTACCCGTCTTCGAATTGAAGAAGAGGCACGGAAACAGGATATGAAAGAAGAGGAAAAAATTATGGTTGTCTCCAACAACAAAAAGAAATTCGGTGCGGCTCTGAAGCCTACGGGCAAACCATTAAAGAATCAGAACCGCAATCCTAATCATAACCGAATTAAGAATGGGAATCCTTCTCAAAGGTCCCATATTGCTAAGCAAAATCAGCAGCCTCCACCTCCTAGAAATGACGCTGTTGAACCATTCTACTGCTTTAACTGCTGGAAAATAGGTCATATGGCTAAAAAGTGCAAAAATAATAAGAGGCCAAAACCTGCTCACCTTAATGCTCAAGTGAATATGAATGTGGCTGATGAGCCATATACTGCTATGATCACCGAAATTAATATGGTCGGTGGTACTGATGGATGGTGGATAGATACTGGTGCTACTCGCCATGTCTGTTATGATCGTGCTATGTTTAAAATATACACGAATGCTGAAAATAAGAAGGTGCAGATGGGCAACGCACAAACTTCTGATGTTGCTGGTGTTGGAGAAGTTGAGCTGAATTTCACCTCCGGAAAGACTCTGATTCTGAAAGAAGTCTTACATGTTCCTGAGATGAAAAAGAATCTTGTTTCTGGTTTTCTATTAAATAAGGCTGGGTTTAGTCAGACTATTGGGGCAGACTTGTATACCATCACTAAGAATGGTACTTTCATTGGGAAAGGCTATGCCACTGATGACATGTTTAAATTGAATGTTGATCTGAATTTGAATTTGAATAAAATTTCTACTTCTGTTTACTCTTTGTGTGATTTTAATCTTTGGCATTCTAGACTTTGTCATGTTAATATGCGCTCTATTCATAATTTAAGTAACTTAGGCTTAATTCCTAAATTAAATATTAATGATGTAGAAAAATGTGAATTTTGTAGTCAAGCAAAAATAACAAAGAGCAAACATAAATCAGTAATAAGGGAATCTGAACCAATGGACCTTATACATTCTGATATTTGTGAACTAGATGGAACATTGACTAGGAATAACAAACGATACTTTATCACTTTTATTGATGATTGTTCTGACTACACATTTGTTTATTTAATGAAGAATAAAAGTGATGCATTTGATATGTTTAAAGTGTTTTTTAATGAAGTTGAAAATCAGTTTAACAAGAAAATCAAGAGATTTCGTAGTGATAGGGGGACATAATTGTTGGAGTAAGCCCTAAGAGCCAATCTATTTTCATAGTATTTGCTTTAGGAGTTTGAATATAAATATGGCATTTCTTTATTATGTTTGTAAGGTTGCAAAATAATGAAGTCCCTAGAATAGAAAGTCTGTTTAATATTAAGTGTGACTTAATCATGAGATTACATTAAACATAAAGACGCTATTCTTAAAGTATCCGTAGTCAAGTTTTATCATGAATTGGGATAATGATAAAACATAGAGACTATTATGAAGATAGACTGATGATCGCATCTCATGGATTATAGGATAAGGAGTTATCAAGTCTTGACATAGGTATAAGAAATATTAGGAGTAATATTTATACCGGATTGACCCGCTATGAGAGTACTACATGCAAAGTTATGCAAAGTGTCATAAGTTACTCTCATGGTGATAATGGTGTAAGCCGCCCTTAGACCTGAAACCACTATGTACCCTAGATGTGGAGTCAAGTGCTTTGTTACTGATCTAACGTTGTCCGTAACAGGATGACCATAAAGGCAGTTAATGGGTGCTTCACAAAGCATGCTGAGGGACAGTAGTGTCCTAGATGGAATTTGCCAATCCTGCATAACAGGATAAATGTCATGGGCCCAATATTGAACTGGACAAAGATGACACCAAGTATGCTTTGTGTTCAATATAGACATAAGGGGCAAAGGGGTAATTATACACGCATATATTATCACTAAGGTTATGTTATGATCACATGTTAATTTCTCATAACTTGGGTAGCAATGATGTGTTGCTAGATACCGCTCATTGTTTATTATATTAAATAGTGGATTTAATATAATTGCCAACGTTATGGAAACCTACAAGGGTCACACACATAAGAACAGGCTAGTGTGAAATTGGAACACCGTAAGGTACGGTGCAGCTCAGAGAATTAAGGAAGTATGATAAGGGTATCATGGTAATTAAATAAGCGTATCATAATTTGTTATGAAAAGAAAGCACTCATGTGTACATGACACATGGGGGGTGCGTTTCTTAAAAGATTTATTTAATTAAAAGGGTTTAGTATAATTGTGGCCCAATGACAAATAGTTTGTCTTGGTGCACAAGACACTTGGTTCTATAAATAGAACCTTTGTGATTGAGAAAAATACACTTAAGTGATTTCTTAAGAAACAGAAAACCCTAATCCTTATTTCTTGCCTCCACTCACAAAAGGCCTTCATCCTCTTGAGCTAGCACTCTCTTGAAGGTTCCTGTTCGTGTGGACTAGATAGAGGCGTTGTTCTTCGTCATCAACGCTCGTGATCAATCCGGTTCGTGATCAAAGAATTGACCGGCCACCGTTCGTGAAAAGAAAAGAAAAGGATTTTCTACAAGAGGTAAAAATCCTAAACACAAACTCATGCCCATTCGTAAGGATCTCTAAAGGAAAAATTTTAAATTCCGCTGCTTTATCATTACTATTTTTCCTTCAATAATATAATTCTAGTTTATTAATGAATTTTATAAACAACACGGAATTATACATGAAACGACTGCGCCATATTCCCCTGAAATGAATGGTAAAGCAGAAAGAAAGAATAGAACTCTTACTGAACTAGTTGTTGCTATTATGTTGACCTCTGGCGCCGCTACTCATTGGTGGGGGGAAATTATATTGACTGTTTGTTTTGTTCTGAATAGAGTTCCCAAATCTAAAAGAGATATCTCTGCTTATGAGATATTAAAGAAAAGACAACCAAACATGTCTTATTTGAGAACTTGGGGATGTCTAGCATATGTCCGTAAACCGGACCCGAAGCGAGTTAAACTTGCTAGTAGAGCCTATGAATGCGTATTCATCGGTTATGCAACAAACAGTAAGGCATATAGATTTTACGATCTAAATGCAAAAGTGATCATAGAATCGAATGATGCAGATTTCTATGAAAATAAATTTCCTTTTAAATCAAGAAATAGTGGGGGCACTATACAGAGTCAGATTCCTGAATCGAGTCACATTCCTGTGATACAAAATGAGAATAGCAATGACGAAGTACAAATTGAGCTTCGAAGAAGTAAACGAGCAAGAGTTGCTAAAGACTATGGTCCTGATTATTCGGCCTATATAGTAGATGAAGATCCAGCAAATCTTCAAGAAGCCTTGTCATCGATGGATGCAGATCTATGGCAAGAAGCTATTAACGATGAGATGGATTCTTTAGAATCCAATAAAACATGGCACTTGGTAGACTTGCCTCCTGGCTGCAAACCGATTGGTTGTAAGTGGATTTTGAAAAAGAAACTGAAACCTGACGGCACTGTTGATAAATACAAGGCTCGCCTTGTAGCCAAAGGTTTTAGGCAAAGAGAAAATATAGATTTCTTCGACACCTTTTCTCCCGTCACTAGAATAACATCCATTCGAGTACTTATTTCAATAGCTGCTATTTTTAACTTGGTTGTACATCAAATGGATGTTAAAACCGCTTTCTTAAATGGTGACTTAGAAGAAGAAATCTATATGGAACAACCTGAAGGATTTGTAGTACATGGACAAGAAACAAAGGTTTGTAAATTAGAAAAATCTTTGTATGGTCTTAAACAAGCTCCGAGGCAATGGCATGAAAAGTTTGATAACTTAATGGTATCGAATGAGTTCAAACTCAACGAGAGTGACAAATGTATTTATTACAAGACTAATGGTAACATTTGCACTATAATATGTCTCTATGTATATGACATGTTAATATTTGGATCAAACCTCTCTGCTGTAAATACCGTGAAATCATTGTTGTGCAACAACTTTGATATGAAAGACCTTGGAGAAGCGAGTGTGATTCTCGGAATCAAAATCACTCGGTCTGAAAAAGGAATTTCCTTAGATCAATCTCACTATGTGGAAAAGATCTTAAAGAAATATGATTACTTTGACCGTAAAGAAGCGAACACTCCGTGTGACGCTAGTATAAAACTCTTTAAGAACACTGGCGAAAGTATTAGACAGTCAGAGTATGCGAGCATCATTGGCAGTCTTAGATATGTCACTGATTGCACTCGACCCGACATTGCATATGCCGTGGGACAGTTGTGCCGGTTTACAAGTAGACCTGGTAATGAGCACTGGCAGGCTATAAATAGAGTCATGGGATATCTTAAAAAGACCATGAATCTCGGACTACATTATCAGAGATTTCCTGCCGTACTTGAAGGATACAGTGACGCTGACTGGAACACCTTATCAGATGATTCCAAAGCAACTAGCGGCTTTATATTTAGTATAGCCGGAGGAGCTGTATCATGGAAGTAAAAAAAAAAGACTATTTTGGCTCAGTCCACCATGGAGTCTGAAATGATAGCACTAGCAACAGCTAGTGAAGAAGCAAGCTGGTTAAGATGCTTGCTATCTGAGATTCCCTTGTGGGAAAAACCAATGCCAGCTGTGTTGATCCACTGCGATAGTACCGCGGCTATCGCTAAAATTGAGAACCGTTACTATAACGGAAAAAGACGTCAAATTAGAAGGAAGCACAGTACCGTGAGAGATTTACTCAGTAAAGGTGTTGTTAGAGTGGATCATGTACGCACTGATGATAACTTAGCCGATCCTTTGACGAAAGGATTAGCTAGAGAGAAAGTCTACAATACATCTGTTAAGATGAGACTAATGCCTACGAATTACTCATGATGGTAACCCAACCTAAAAGACTGGAGATCCCAAGAATTAGGTTCCAATGGGTAAACAACAAGTCGTGAGTAATAGGACATGAACATGCAAGGATAAGAGGCATGAATCCTGATCTGAGAGAGGATGAGTTAATGAAACTCTTAATGAGATCTATACTCTTTATGAGTGGAGTATTTCAGGAGTACTCTAGATAGACTCACCTATATGAATGTGGAACTGAGGCCGGTTCCTATGGAGTTTTGAGGCGAACTCCTAGATCGTTCATGAAACTGGGATACACGTGCAGGGCCATTAAAGCACGGGCTTTAGAATACACCTTAAGAGAGGTTGTGTGCTGGTTTGAGAAAAATCTGAGATAGAGTTCCAAGACTTAAAGTTACTATTGTTGAATCAGGCTCTTACTGGCTATGTAGAGGTTCCAAGACGTAGTTCACCTTTGCTTATGCATAATCTTACAGAAACGTTTTAACGTTATCTCTGAAACAACTTTTTTAAATTCAAGTGGGGGATTGTTGGAACATGATGTGAAGATTGGAGAAAAAAACTTGGTATGTGAAATAAACACAAATGTGAACCAATGTGTGGTGTGAATTTGAAAAAGTTTCTAAGTCCCACATTGGATAGATCACCAAGAGTGATAGTGTTTATAAGTAGGAAAGTGACCTTATGGTTTGGGCCCCAAGGGGTACACAGTTTTGTGCGACGGAGGAGCCCATACACAATGCTGAATATCACACGCGCGCGCGCCGCCGTCCGGCCGGCTCGGCTCGGATCGGGCCGGGCTTAGGCTTGGGCTTGGTGATATATTAATTTTTTAGAAGTGAAAAAATAATTATTAATTAATTATTTTTTGCTATCGAATGGGTATGATTTTCGCACGTTTTTTAAATGTTACAAGACCAAGTCCTGAACGGGTATATACCCGTTACTGCTCCAACTCAGTCAATAACTGAGTGCCTAAAAATCTGGCCACGTTTTTGTGTGCTGGATGATTCAAAGGCTCCACTGATTCCTCCTCATCAGTTACTTTCTTTCACCTATAAATACAGTTCATTCATCAGAATTTTTTATTTACGAAAATTATCTCTCTGTTCAATTCATTCTTCTTCTCTCACAAAATATTTTCTTCAGTAAATTATTTATCGTTCTTGTTGTTTCAGAGTAGTGGTTGCTGCCTCTAAGAATTGATATTCGTATATCAATACATAGAACTGGTTTGTTAAACCAGAGAAATGTGTCTTTCTGTCCATTTTCTTCTGTGCAGTTGAAAACGGTATTATTTGCTTTGGCTGTTTTATCCTGGGGACTTCACGGTTTTTATTGAACTACACTGCACAATTTCGAGTAGTTCCGTGAAACGTCTTAAAGAGAGCGTATTGATCCGCGACTCGGCCAATAATTTGTTCGTTGCTGTTTTTGAAAACCGTTTTTATTTGATTCGAAAAATTCTGTTTCTAACAGTTTTTTTTATAGAATATTGGATTTTTATTCGAGAAGCCTAAATATTTTTAATTAAAACAAAAAAAATGGGCAGCAAAAACTGATTATGACATTGGTTATCATTAATTTTGGATTGCTTCTTTATTTGTTTTCACTAGTTTTGAACATCAAGTTTTATAAATAAATTTAAAAAGAATATAATGAAGTGAGTAGAAATGTTTCAGCAGCAGCTAGCTCCTCATGATGTTGTCATTGAAAATATTAGGTTGGATAAAGCTAAATATTGGAATAGCTAAAAGCAAGTTGTGGAGGTTTGTTGCAAGGAGAACATGATGAATGATTTGGTGTAATTTTTTTCAAACTTCTTGAAATATATAGTGTTATATATGTAGTTGGGCTTTAGATAGGTCTTCATAACAATCGATGAATGAACTGAATGAATACATTTCTCACATACATAAGTCTTCAAATTACATTTCCCACGTACTTAATTTAAATGTTCAAACACTCTCCGCGCAAGCTGAGACTTATCTACTTAGGTTCTCTTTTTACTGGTGTTTTACCAACTTTTGATTCAAGGAACTGCTTTTTGAATTCGGATGGACCGATCATTTTTTATTCGAGATCGGGAGTTAGTGTCTAGTGGTCTCTCTATAGGTTGGGTTGATGTTTTCTCGGATGGTTTAGAAGCTGATGAGTGTCTTTCTAAGAATGAGATTAGAAGTAAACCTTAGGTGGTATCGTTTTGGTATTTTTATTGGTGTTTCTTTATATACAGCGCATTTGTTTTGTAGCTCATCTTTTTTGGATCTGTGTTTGTATTGTGCAGAAACCTATTTATAGAATGTTTGCCCTCTCATTTTTTTTACTAATATTAGGATAAAGTTTTTATTTATCCTATCTCTATTATATACATTACGAGATTCCCACAGAGTTTTCTCGTGCATTCTCAATAGTAATTTACTTATGTGACATTCAATTAGAGCCTCTATTGCTTAGGTGTCATTCAGAGTTTTTAGCTTAAGGTATGTTGTTCGAATCTCACGGGCAGCAATAATTGAATTTTTATAATATTCTAAGGAAAACTATCTTTCTTTTTGTAGAGAAAATTACCTTATAATTACTAACAAATGTATGTTGTTCGAATCTCATTGACAACAATAATTGAATTTTTATAATTTTTTTTTTGTAACAACTCTTTCAAATATTATATATTTTTTTGTTTTCTTTTTGTAGAAACTTTTTCAAATATTTTTTTTAAACTCAATTTATTTCTTTTTGTGAAAACTCTCAAATATTATATACTATCTTTTTTTTAAAAAACTCTCATAAATATTATAGTTTTTTTTATATAATCTCTAAAATATTATATATATATATATACACACACTTTTTTTTTTAAACCAAAGTATCATATGTGCGCAACTACAGAGATTAATCCCCTCGATTTAACTGAGATCTATTTAAGGGATTGACCTCTCCTAAGAAATGATTCTCCATATGCACCGGTCAAGATCGATCTCAAGACCAAATGGTTAAGGGGTCCAAGTATCTACCACTTGTGTGACACTATCTTAGTACTTTTTTAATATTTTAATTTTGTAAAATGAAGGAACATTTATATTTAGATTACTTTGAAACAAATTAAATAAGAAAGTACACTATTTTTTTCATGGATAAGATCACTCGAAGAATTGAAGTCTTGAACCCAAAAAATAGCTTATGACATATCTGTCAACTTTTTTTGCGTTAAAACATTTTGTTTTATTTTGAAGAAAAAATTATATTCATTAGAGACAAAAATAAAATAGAAGATTTTGAAAGAGAGAGAGAAAAAAAACTCTAAGTGTTGGAGAATGAGAAACGATAAGTACTTCCCACCTAAGCATTTTAATGTTATTCATGGACGCGGATAGTGTGATATCCGTATCCGCTCCGTCATACATATATGTATCCGTGTCCGCTCCATATCCGTGCGGATATCCGCTAAGCGGATAATCCACGAATATTGAAGTATCTGCGGATATTAACAGATATCCATGAATGATATTTTTTTATTAAAAAAAGAACTAATTATTGAAAAAAATTAGTTTTTTTAAAATACAAAACATTAACACATAATATTTATAAATTTTTCTCTCGATTTTTAATGAAAATACCAAATCTACAAACAACAATGACCTCACTGAACTACAAAAGAGCCAAACAAAGCTATAATTTATATAAAATACCCAAACTGCAAAAGATAAAATATAAAAATACAATTTTTGTATATAAAAATACTATAATTTATATGTAAGTAGAGATATTTAAGTAATTTTATTAATTATTTAGCGGGTATGGATATCTGCGGGCATGGATAATATCCATTAAATGCGGATAATTGAAATATCCATTTATTTTATCCTTGGATATCTATTAAGTTATCCGCTCCGTATCCATGATGGATTTTATCCGCATATATCCGCGGGTATAGATATTGTTGTCATCCCTATTCCCACCCTACTATTAAAAATACACATTGACTAATTAAAATTTTAATTTCAACTGCAAGAATTATCCTTATTTTCATATTCATATTTTATCATAGGGAAAACTTATTCAAAATTTTATCTAACACGAAGAAACGTGATCCTCATGATAAAAAGTGTATGTAGATCATAGTGAGAATTAAACACGAAAATTTAATTGATATTCATTAAAAATAATTTTGAACTAACAACTATTTTTTGTTGATGAAGCCTCTATAGAATCATATAATGGAGATGGAAGGGAGATAGAAATAGAGAGAGAGAGAGAGAGAGAGAGAGAGAGAGAGATAGAGATCTTATAGTTGTGTAGAATAGAAAACGGGGAGCATTTTCCACCCGACTATTAAAAATACACATTGACTAATTAAATTTTGAATTCCGAGCGAGGGTTATCCATATTTTCATATTTAATATTTTATCACGGGGATCATTTATTAAAAAAATTATTTAGTAGGATAAAAATGGATCCTCCATGATAAAAAATGTATGTAGAATATAGTGATAACTTAACACGAGAATTTTATTGATATTCATTAAAAAAAATACTAGAACTAGCAACTATTTTATTGTTGATGGAACTCTTATAGAGTATTGTGACGGAGACGGGAGAGAGAGAGAGATAATCTCTCAGTGATATAATATAATAGGAAACTGATAACATTTCTCACTCCACTATTAAAAATAAACATTGACTAATTAAAATTTGAATTTCGACTAAGGGGGTTTTTTTCATATTATGTTTCCATCGCACTTTCATGAGATTACATATGGCTGATGAAATCTATGGAAAATCTAAAATAAATTAAAATAATTTTTATTTTTTGTAATGTATGTTATTTTAAACTTTTTATAACCTTCGTTCGAACTTTTTAAACTTTCCATAACCTTCATTCCAACTTTTTTAAGAACCTTAATTTATTAATGTGAGTGGAGAGATTCACACATAGGTTTTCCCATTTGATGCTCACGTGTGAAGATTGCTTCTTTGTGGTACAGTGAAAAGAAATTTTTTGAGAATAGAAACAAGGTCAAAGTATCTTACTATTCATTTAAAAATAGTATAAAATTACAATTATTTTTGGTTGATGAAGTCCTACAGAGTCCCGTGTTAAAGATATATCGTATTTTCATACTCAAATAAATTAAAAGAAATCAATCTCATAGACAATTGAAAAAACGTAGATAACCTTCTAAATAATATAAAATGAAAAAAAGACATAGACAACCTTCAAAAGAAAAATAACATATGGAAATAAATATTATTGAAAAAATAAAAATTATCCCGTGTTTGACAATGAATCTAATGTAAACTTTCTATAAAGAGTCGGCACGAGATGAAGAAAGAAAATCATGGTATATTTTAATTTTATGGGTACGGTCCCAAAAAATCTTAAGGCCATGAAAAATCAAAGCATATTTTCTTTTGAGAATGAAGTTTATAATTATTTTATATTTATAGGATCACTATATAGTTTCGGGGATGAAGATGAGATAAAAAATCTATCTCATAATAGTGTAAAATGGGAAGCGAAGTAATACTCTTAATCTCGCTTTATTCTGTAACATCGTTAAATTTATTATATCATGCAAAACCTATTTCAATTTTACCTTAGAATTTTAAACCAAAATAATCAAATAATATATCAAAATAAACATATAAATAATATTAAAAAAGAAAATAATTCCGTGCACGGCACGGGCTAACATACTAGTTTAATTAATAAGAATACAGTGTTCAAAATAAAGTAATTACATTTACATGTTTTAAAATAATATTATTTGGAATTTTATATTATTATTTTAAAAAAAATTATTTGAAAAATGCAATTAATCTAGTATAATCTACATTCATTTGTATTATCTCATTTTATTTAAGCCTAAAATAGAAACTGTAACATCCCAAATTTAATTAATAGGAGGATTACTACGCAAAGCCCTTAAATTCATGTTGTTTGGAGGAGTATCACACATTAAGATATTTGTTCTTAGTTGGTATTAGAAGGACAAAGTAGTAAATTTATAAAGAGAGGTATTTATTGATCTAAACACCCCAAGATAATTCATTTGTCTCTAATTCACTTTCAGTAAGCTAAACATTACCCCCTCTTTCTCTCCTTTCACGCCAAATCCATGACCACCCCACTACTTAGCCTCTTCACTATGAACTTATGCAGCAAGACAGTTCTCCCTCATCCTCTAGTTACTACTTCCAAAAGTGTGAAAGCAAGGAAGCCATCCTCTTGTCTTCTCCCTCTCTTGACCGAGTTTCTCTCTCTCTCTTCCTCTTAAACCCAATTTCAATGACATGCATGGCTGATGGATTGGAAGTGCTGCATGTGCCAATTGGGAATTTACTATGCATCAGCTACTCAAGTTCTTATAACTAAGGTAAATGATAGTTCCTAATTTCCCCTTTTCCTAGATTTAATTCAAAAATCCAAAACCTAACCTCTATTGTATTTGGTACTGCATGTGTGGGGAAACCTTCGTGGATGATTGGTATAACATGTATGAACCATGGGTGGAAGGACTGAGTTACAGTAGCGAGCAAACAGACGCATTTTTGGCAGAATCGCGACGCTCGCTTAGCGAGCAAAATATCTCGCCGCAGCGAGCTTATCAGAGCAGTACCTGATAATGTTTGTGTTGGGCCCTTATTCCTGTACCTTGTTCCATACCCTTGGTAAGTCCTCAGAACTCCTATTGATCTTCCTCAGTTCCTGAAATGTTAAGTCTCATTTCCTTGACCTTGGTTAACACTCATAATCCATTCTTTTCATTTCTTGTCCAAGAAAAACAAATGGGGTTTTCAAGTGAGTTTGGTGAAGAACGTTTGTGGCTGTAGCTGAGCTTTGGTTCATTATTAAAGCTTCTGAGTTAAACTCAATACAGGTGGGTTCTTTAGGATAGTGTAGATAGTCTCCCTAAAATCATAAACTTGCATGTTAACTTAGGAATTTAGGGAATTGTTGTGTGAGGAGAATTAAACCCCAATTCACCTCCATTATGTTTTATATTATGTAAATTATGTTGCTACACTGGTTAAATGAGGATTGTAGGTGTTTCTTTGAAAACTATGATTTCTGACAAAACAGGGTAATTTCTGCATGAACTCGCCGTAGCGAGTAGTCAGCGAGTATTCATAGCGAGCTGGGTTTTGGGCTGATGATACTCGCCGTAGCGAGCTTCTGCTCGCCACAGCGAGTTGATTTAGGTCAGGACCTATAATCTCGCCATGGCGAGCTGATGACTCGCCACAGCGAGCTTATACAGGACCTGCTTACATTTTCTATTTTCTAATGAAACTCCACACACTCGTTTTATATCCCCATCAGAGCCAGATAGTTTGCAGTAATATAATTAATATAATGTCGAACAGAATGTTAATCACAGATAATTGTTAGGGCATAACTTAGACTATCATTAGGTTGTATGCTCCCCGGGTTTTGGGAATTTATGGTAGTGATAACTAAATTAGTACCAGTCAATCAGGAGCGACCTGTGATGTCGCGTTATGGACTCCCAATGGGATAATCCATTAGGATAATTTATTGTGAGCTGCATGCCGTAACCGAATCGGTTGACGGATATGGCAGGCCTCTGAGACATGCTCACCTCAGAGTGTCCTTGTGTCTAAAATGAATAAGAGTTTATTAATCTGTGATACACCTTTATATTATGCTATTATGTTATGCTAGTTAAGTTAGTATGTTATGACTGGTTTTAGGATCCCCGGTGTAGTCACCTCTAGGAGGGTAGTAGGACTCACTGAGGCTTAGTAGTCTCACCCCACTCCAAACAATTTTTTTTTAGGTAAACAGGATATTCGGAGCAAGGACCAGGTAGGAGGCTGACAGTTGGAGCTGAGCTTGGATTGTCCGCCTTGAAGATTTTATTTTCTTCGTCTTGCTTTTAGTTATTATCTTGTTTACTCAGAATACTAGCATTTATCGCTGTATTTTATTTGTTACCCCTTTTGTATTTTAAGCAATTTGTATCTTGCTAATTTATTCAGTAAATTTTAATTGTACTCAGATCCATATTATGTATGTCTTAACTAAATATTCTAGATATTTTAGTTGGGGCGTTATAATTGGTATCAGAGCAGGTTGATCCAGTATCGGACCTTGCCATGAGTCATATCGATCTTTCCCAAGTAATACAGACCCTTGGATCTGGACTGTTTACGCTGAAACCATCACGTGCTGAGTCTGATCAGCTCAGTATTGTGTATGGTAGGCAGGGTATTATGGTTTAGAACTGAAGTGGACTCTGGAATTCCAGCGGTAAATCCGTAGCGAGGCTGCAATCGAGGAACAATCGTTGAAGGAGATTCTTATAAGAGAATAATGGAACAGTGGCAGATGGTGCCACAGGAGTAAGTTGTGTATGCAAGCAAGGAATGCAAATGTATCCATATACTGAATTGTGTAGTACACGACAGTATTCAACTGACACTGTGTGTCAGGTAAGCTCCCTGAACCTATGAGTAACCTTATCCTATCAAGAGCCTAAATTCAGCCAAGTTCGTGGATTAATCAACACCCCAAAAATTAGTAGATCGTAAAAACAAAACTCATCCTGAAGTTCAAGCTAGTATACGATTGGGAGTTGTGGGTATTGTGTAGAGTAGAAAATTGAACGAACCACAGAATCATCTTTCTACACCCTGTCTAACTCGCTTAGCGAGTAAATGCGCGCTGCAGCGAGCCTAGCAGGTTGCTGCTACTGCTTGTTGCTGCCTTACTCCCTGATCAGTTGCTTTAATCATGGTGTGTAGCTTCCATCCCTCTTCCATAATCTCACCATCCAATCTATTGAGTTTTAGCGTGGAAAATCCTAAGCTACCTTGTGAGTATAAGAGTTGTTGAGGAATTATGTTTGGAGATAATAAGAATTGGGTTGAGTGTACCCTTCTATTAGAAACCAATAAGTGTAGTGGAACTATTAGAAGCTTAATCATAATCGATGTGACAATTAGAATCATGGTAATCTGTACCCGTACCCGAGAAAACATATTTAAGTTCAATCATGCATAAGATCCTGAGTTAGCAACCCAGCATAGAAAAACCTGGTGGATATCACCATTATAGAAGATCAAATCGAACCGTCCGTATTTGAGGAACCCAACTAGGACAAACGCACATTCCAATATCCCCTCAAGTCACCTTATTAGGTTATCCTTTAGAAATGCCCTTAACTAAGTCACTTTTACCTTTCAACTCGTAAGAACATTTCTACCTCACCACTGAGAGACCAGTTACATTTAGTACAACAATTAGGAATTTCCTCCCAGCCCCATCAGTCTTTAACAGTAAACCAGAAAATCCTTAGGGATCCAAACTCAGATTAGTCTACAGTTAGGAATCCTTACTAGCATTATCAGAACTCTTAAGTCAGAAATTTCTAGAACATCATCACCGAATAGTGAGCAACCAAACCGATGATAGAACCTTGTCACATAAGTATAACCTTGACTCACATCAAAGCTGAATTCTTCCTTAGCAATATCGTCACCTAAATAAGTTGGTTAAAGACCGTTAAATCAACATCCAAATACTAGCGACCTAGAACTTCTGACCAATTTAATTACCCTGTTAGGAATAGGGAACCTCATTATCCGTACCTTAATATTTTCTTATCGCCAAGCCTATTAGGTGGACACCAGAGACAACTACCATTAAATGCCCTCATTAAGGCCAGCCTATCGCTCCATACCTGAAATTACATCGAAACAATCATAGGCTAGATTTTGATTAGTAATAGCAATTGAGAGTTACCTTAGCACGATCAGCCACCAAGGTCAACCCGTCTTACCCTTGCCATTAGATAGTTTAGATATCGATAGTTCAGACAGATTAATACTAGTTTGACCTTAACTGAACCCACTCTTTTGACCATCCAGTTAAGAAGTGAGCAGGATCAGTAACCGTGCCTCGAGAGTTGTCCATCAATTGTCTCTAGGTTAGTAATTCAATATTACAGACCAGTTAGTTAGCCGGTTGAGGTTTAGAATTGACCAGCCATATTCTACCACTAACGTAGTACAGAGTAGTATGAAACACGACTTGATAAATCCAATTCAACATTAGTTCGACCAGTCACCAAACAAGTTCCTATATTAGAACCTTTGAAATAAGAGACCGGTAAGATTAGTTAACCAGCCAATTAGAAAATCATTTAGGATGTTGATGCTAGATATAGATGATGCTGAGCCACCATTTCAGTGCAAAACCCATATTAGTAACAGGCCGTAGTAGACATCAAACACCTAGGTCAATCTTTGGGTATATGTTAGTTACGCAGAAACAAGAAGCTGAGCTTAGCATTAGCATCAGCCAACACCGACATTCCCTCTTAGCTAAACCTTTCAATTTAGAGCCTATGTGAATCAGTTGGAACTACCGGTGAGAAATTGTCGGCGAGAATCATTGAGTGAAAACATATTTACCCTAACCTGAGAGAACTGATAGAGGAATTGGAATTGTAGAATATGAGTATTAATCATTGGAAGACAAACCTTCAATTGTCTATTTACCTCTAGAGATCCTAAATCAACTAAGTCTTTGAACGGAACAATGCTCAACTCAATATTCACATGTCTTGGAACACCATGGACGTGTGTATTCTCTAACCCGTCTAATCATGCCTCAGTTGGATAAATTCTTCTTGTGCCTTAATGGCTTGACAACTACGTGCCGTACCTAAAATCATTTAGGATGCAAACTTTTCAAATTCCTCGAAGCCAGTTAGCTACATCAAGGGTGATAACGTCACACTTAAGTAACCGCATTAAGTGTTTCTCAGTTTTCCAGTTGTGTTAACTTTAACAAAAATCTATCTGCGGAGGTTGATTATTCTTGGGAATGCCAAGAATAATTTCAGTTTCATTCTTACTCGTTCGGTGGATCTGTCAATAGACACACTTCAAACCACCCCTGTAAAACTTACCTAGCTCGGTATCAGCAAATCAATTAAACTTCGTGCACTCGAAACCAGTATTCTATTCTTCAATAAGTTAGTTACCTATCCTTCGTAGCCTTAACATGTCGACTCAGAATTAAGTTTGGACCAGTTCCAAGTTCAGTGGAATTAAGTATTATACCAGTGACAGCAGTGTTGAGAGATCAAACCTGCTAATTCGGTGCTCCTAACCATGTAAGATCAGTGTGTTAACCTTGAGTGCATCTGCCCGAGCATACCAACTTTTCAAAAAATTCAATTCCTATAATCTCGGGAGATCAAGTACGGAAGCCTGAACCAGAGCCTTCCAATTTCTAGTCTAGTTGCCAGTAATTAGTCAGCGTAAGTGTAAGAGTTAATTACTCGCTTGAAGTAATGTGCCATCCTCATTTGGAAACCCTTTCCTAATCGAATGATCTGTTAAGATAATTCAGTTAACCGTTCTAAGCCAAACCATTCGATCCAGCCTTAGCGTTACAAATTCAGACCTTATGTTTTCAGCTAGCCAGGTTCCATACCTTAGTTACCAACGAAGGATTTCAAATAAGTTTGACCTGTAACCCTGAGAATGATCTGAACCTAAGTGCGTCCGCGTGTTAAATGTACAACTTGATCATCGTGTCGTGTCGGGATAGATAGAGATTGTAGGTGGAATTTTATCGGATAACTATAAGTTCGTCTGCGGATGAGTTCCACCCGTTGGCAGAGGGACCAGTAGTGTCTAGACAAATTTTCCACTCGTTTTATATCTCGACCGATTCTGTAGTATTTACACAACACGTGATACAGGAGTACATATAACATGTCAAGCATGGTGGTGTCCAGAAAGGGGGACGACAGTTTGACTGAGAGAGTTTGGATATGACAATATCAACACCAGGCCAGATACCGATCCTCTAAACCGATTGTAACTGGAACTAATTCCATTGAGACTGGGAGAAGTGTAATGGCAGTAAAAGTTGAATCAGAGTGCGCAGCACTGCAACTTTTGAGAAGGTGAGAATAACCTTTAACCAATAACCCTTAAGAGAGAAAAGTTTTATTTCAAGGGATTGAGTGCTTTTAACTGGAGAATAGGTGAAGTGCAAATTGGATACTGACATAAACAACCCACCCTATTGTGTAACAGAGAAGTTTGAATTTCGAGGACGAAATTTCTTTAAGGGGGGTAGATTGTAACATCCCAAATTTAATTAATAGGAGGATTACTACGCAAAGCCCTTAAATTCATGTTGTTTGGAGGAGTATCACACATTAAGATATTTGTTCTTAGTTGGTATTAGAAGGACAAAGTAGTAAATTTATAAAGAGAGGTATTTATTGATCTAAACACCCCAAGATAATTCATTTGTCTCTAATTCACTTTCAGTAAGCTAAACATTACCCCCTCTTTCTCTCCTTTCACGCCAAATCCATGACCACCCCACTACTTAGCCTCTTCACTATGAACTTATGCAGCAAGACAGTTCTCCCTCATCCTCTAGTTACTACTTCCAAAAGTGTGAAAGCAAGGAAGCCATCCTCTTGTCTTCTCCCTCTCTTGACCGAGTTTCTCTCTCTCTCTTCCTCTTAAACCCAATTTCAATGACATGCATGGCTGATGGATTGGAAGTGCTGCATGTGCCAATTGGGAATTTACTATGCATCAGCTACTCAAGTTCTTATAACTAAGGTAAATGATAGTTCCTAATTTCCCCTTTTCCTAGATTTAATTCAAAAATACAAAACCTAACCTCTATTGTATTTGGTACTGCATGTGTGGGGAAACCTTCGTGGATGATTGGTATAACATGTATGAACCATGGGTGGAAGGACTGAGTTACAGTAGCGAGCAAACAGACGCATTTTTGGCAGAATCGCGACGCTCGCTTAGCGAGCAAAATATCTCGCCGCAGCGAGCTTATCAGAGCAGTACCTGATAATGTTTGTGTTGGGCCCTTATTCCTGTACCTTGTTCCATACCCTTGGTAAGTCCTCAGAACTCCTATTGATCTTCCTCAGTTCCTGAAATGTTAAGTCTCATTTCCTTGACCTTGGTTAACACTCATAATCCATTCTTTTCATTTCTTGTCCAAGAAAAACAAATGGGGTTTTCAAGTGAGTTTGGTGAAGAACGTTTGTGGCTGTAGCTGAGCTTTGGTTCATTATTAAAGCTTCTGAGTTAAACTCAATACAGGTGGGTTCTTTAGGATAGTGTAGATAGTCTCCCTAAAATCATAAACTTGCATGTTAACTTAGGAATTTAGGGAATTGTTGTGTGAGGAGAATTAAACCCCAATTCACCTCCATTATGTTTTATATTATGTAAATTATGTTGCTACACTGGTTAAATGAGGATTGTAGGTGTTTCTTTGAAAACTATGATTTCTGACAAAACAGGGTAATTTCTGCATGAACTCGCCGTAGCGAGTAGTCAGCGAGTATTCATAGCGAGCTGGGTTTTGGGCTGATGATACTCGCCGTAGCGAGCTTCTGCTCGCCACAGCGAGTTGATTTAGGTCAGGACCTATAATCTCGCCATGGCGAGCTGATGACTCGCCACAACGAGCTTATACAGGACCTGCTTACATTTTCTATTTTCTAATGAAACTCCACACACTCGTTTTATATCCCCATCAGAGCCAGATAGTTTGCAGTAATATAATTAATATAATGTCGAACAGAATGTTAATCACAGATAATTGTTAGGGCATAACTTAGACTATCATTAGGTTGTATGCTCCCCGGGTTTTGGGAATTTATGGTAGTGATAACTAAATTAGTACCAGTCAATCAGGAGCGACCTGTGATGTCGCGTTATGGACTCCCAATGGGATAATCCATTAGGATAATTTATTGTGAGCTGCATGCCGTAACCGAATCGGTTGACGGATATGGCAGGCCTCTGAGACATGCTCACCTCAGAGTGTCCTTGTGTCTAAAATGAATAAGAGTTTATTAATCTGTGATACACCTTTATATTATGCTATTATGTTATGCTAGTTAAGTTAGTATGTTATGACTGGTTTTAGGATCCCCGGTGTAGTCACCTCTAGGAGGGTAGTAGGACTCACTGAGGCTTAGTAGTCTCACCCCACTCCAAACAATTTTTTTTTAGGTAAACAGGATATTCGGAGCAAGGACCAGGTAGGAGGCTGACAGTTGGAGCTGAGCTTGGATTGTCCGCCTTGAAGATTTTATTTTCTTCGTCTTGCTTTTAGTTATTATCTTGTTTACTCAGAATACTAGCATTTATCGCTGTATTTTATTTGTTACCCCTTTTGTATTTTAAGCAATTTGTATCTTGCTAATTTATTCAGTAAATTTTAATTGTACTCAGATCCATATTATGTATGTCTTAACTAAATATTCTAGATATTTTAGTTGGGGCGTTATAGAAACTAAAATAAAATTAACTTTAAAATATTAGTATCCTAATTTTTATTTTGGTTAAGTAGCTTAGTGGCTATAAATTCCACATTTAAGGTCGATAAGTGAGATGATTGAGGTTCGAACCCCGGCCCTTGCATATATAATACAATTGTCCTACCAATTGAGCTAAGTTCATGTGACTATTAGTATCCTAATTTTGCTATGAAAAGTAATAATTTTTTTAAAGGAATGTAAGAAGTAATTTTTGAAAAGTCATTCATCATATTGACATATACAATTTGGGAATCTAGAATCCATGTTGTTTCTAATTGATACCAACCAAAATCTAACATTTTTTTTATGTTACTGTAATATTAGTACAAAGTTTCTGGTTATTATCGAAAATTATTTTTGGGTTCTCCTCTCCCAATGGGGCTTATTAAGTGTTTCTCTCTTTTCAATTGAATTTTTTCTATATGTATGAGTTCGAAATCAAACTCCTGATCACCATATGCTTAAGATGATCAAAATTCTTATCATTTAGGCCAATTTATTATGGGTAAATCTAACATCTCCTTTTAATCATCAATTTGCTTTAAATTATCAACTTTTGTTTTGAAGCACTAGTTATTAGTGATTATAATATGATGTCAATTTAATGTTTTGATGGTTGTGTTTACTTACTGAACTTGCTTTATTTTTCGATGGCTAACTGCTCCCTCAATTAATAATTATAAAATACACAAATGCATGTACCAATTTTGATTATGTTGTGTGTTACTATAACTTTTGACCTTAAGGGCTAGCTTCAAATCTAAACGTCTCTTATAGGGTAATTAAGGAAGGAAAGAGACATGCTTCTTTTGACGTTCTAAAGTACAATACTAATCCTTTTTATTTCTAGAAGCAGAGTAGAATTTTTCCATACACAAGAACAAAGTACGGTCTTGGAAACTTGGATCTATATATCATGAGCTATTGCCTCCTACCTCACCAAAACCAAAAGAGAAGAGGGAACACATTTTAACATAGAAAAGGAGAGAGTAGATAAAATTAATAAAGACGGAAAAAAATACTTGTAAAAATAGGTTTAATCTGAAATGTACAGGTGAAACGAATTTTTAAGCATGCACAAATTTGTATTTATTATAGGATTAATATATCTCAATATTACATTAATTTGTTACATCATCACATTTCATCTAAGAGTGCGTTAATGGGCTTAAATACAGTTTTGGCCACCTAAGTTTGCTAATTACTCTATTTTGACCCCCCTGCTTTCAAATGGTCGGATTTAGCCCCCAAGGTTTACCCCTTTTATATTTTGTAGTCCTCTTGATAATTTTGACCCATTTTGACTACAATTTTGCTGACGTGGAATTATTTTACGTGAGTTGTCTATTATTGATGCAAGTGGATCATCATGTTCAAGGAACAACACATAGTAGTGCACAAACGTGTGTATAGACTGCAACTGGTGCACAAATCAGTGCACAAATTTTGCCTCAATCTCGTGCAGAATCTAGTGCAAAAACTTGTACAAAATCTGGTCAAGGAGCATAGGTTCAGGGAGCAACACAGGTTTAAGGAGCAGCACAAACCGGAGCCAAAAGGGGAAGGAAGAAAAAGAATGAAGATGAAATGGGCACACAACAGTCAGCAAACAAGCCTTAGGTATATATTTAAGCATTATCCGAAGATAAAATGAGCATCACAGGTTAAGTATTGTGTTGTAGAAAGAATGAAGATGAAATTAGACAAGTTTGTGCACTACTTTGTGTTGTTCCTGGAACATGCGATGATCCACTTCCATCAATAGAGAACTCACTCGTGACCTACCTTCTTAGTCTAATTTCTATTTTTCTTTAAATGAAAAATAAGTTTTTTAGGTTGTCCGATAACATGACAACACGTGTAAAATAATTCCATGTTAGCGAAATTTTAGTTAAAATGGGTCAAAATTATTAAGAGGACCACAAATTGAAAAAAGGGGTAAACTTCGGGGGTTAAATTCGAGCATTTGAAAGTATGATGGTCAAAATAGAGCAATTGACAAATGTGAGGGTCCAAAACTATATTTAAGCCTAAAAAATAAAAGATTGGAATGTACAATGTTTGATTTTAAATTGTGTTTAGAACTGGGCAAACTGGAGGTCAATAGACTAGGCAAAAATTGAAATTTTTGACCGTCATTAAACTATGAAATAACTTTTTGTCTTATGTACAAGTTGTTTAAAATAACAAAATAATATTTTGTCTATTAAATAAAACACACACAAAAAAAATTATTCAATGAAATTTTTTGGTTGTAACATGCAAAACAAAATTGCATGAGAAACCCTCCAAAATAAAAATAAAATTAAAAAAATAAAAATACATTTATTGAAAAAATATATAGTAGAGGAAAATTTGAAAGAGTGCAATGCAAATGTATCGATGTCTTGGCTCACAGTGGCAAAGTCTGACAGTGAAGATGGGCAAAGAGGGATGGTGAGAGAAAAAAGAAAAATTAAAATAATAGTGTTCATATGTGTATAGAACAATGTAAAATTTGTGGACTATCATAATCTAACCATTAAACAAACTTGTGCACCATGGGAGACCTAACTCCCTTGTGCATGCTAGCCTTAGCCAAATCTAAAATCATTTGATATGTTATTGAGACCCGTCAAGATTAACGGTTTATGCGTTTTTATTGAATACCGTTAATCTTAATTGGTCTTAATAACATATCAAACGATTTTAGTTTTTTATAAAATTTAACACGAATGATCTACATGTTATAAACTATCAATCCAACGGTGGATTTTGTAAAATTTGTATTCGTTAATGCGTTATTAAGCGGTGTAACATTATATATATATATATATCAACACAATGTTTTTTAAAAGTCATCACTACTTAGTTAAGTCAAAGATTGCTATTTTAAACAGACAAATTTATCATAACAATTTTGGATTGAAGGGTGAAAATATTTAAGAAGATTTCTTTTATATAATTAAAATGATGTGTTATATATAAAGACAAGTTTTTCTTTTATAAACACAAGTGTTATAAGCATATCTTAATGTATTTCTTTGAAAAGCATTTACACTTTTTCTTTTTAGTTTTTTGTTTGATGATCTTCTTCAATTCTTGCTTAGATTCTGCCACCATGCAAATGCTTTATTTTCAATTCTGCTAGCTCTTTCAAACTTATGGCACTAGAAATAGAATATCAATTCCTTCCTCAAGAAAAAAAAAACTCTCTAATATTCTCTACCCAATTTTTCAAACCCCATTAATTACATATCATATAGTAAGAGGAGTATATATTAATGGTACACCTAATACGCCGGCCACACACATGTATAAAAAATATATATACTCATATTGCAGAATGCTAAATGTAAAACCTTTAAAAAAAAATTAGTATACCTTTCAATTATCAAGGTTTGCCAGATATGATTCTTTCTAATCATACAAATAATTAAAATATTGGAATTAAATATTTATCACCAATGTTTCAACTAACAAAATTAAATGCAATATTGCAAATGGACAGTACATGACAAAGAATTATGTCAACGGTGGAAGAAAAGTCATAAACAATATTTGAGCACCAAAATGGCCCAAAAATAAATCCAATTAAATTATTTCCAAATTCCAGCTAGCTAGAAAAAAATTCAACAAGGTAACTTAACTAGCTAGGTAAGTATACCAATCATATAAGCCCTATCTAAATTTTTTGTATATGAAATGAAAAATATAATCAAATTAAAAACTACAAATAAATGTTAAGCATTTATTATTAGTCTAAGAAATAGTTAAATAAATCAATAGATGGAGTATGAGCATGTGGTGAAACAAAATTAGAAGGACTAGGTAAAAAAAAATTAGGACCACCTTCCATAAAATGTCTACTACTAAGAAGTGCAGGACTTAAATCTTGAAGGAGGTTGCTAAACATGTTCGGATCCGAAGACGGCGGCGAGAAGAAATTAGGAGGAATTGGTGATAGTGAAGCTGGCCCTGGAGATAAAATCCCTTGAAACATCATGTTTCCTCTTTCTACTCCATGATTCATCAATTCTACTTGTTCAATTCCTTCCATGTCACTTATTACATCACTAGAAGTACTTGTTATTGGTACTATTTGTTGTTGTTGTTGATGTTGATGATGATGTTTTTTTCCCAAAGGAGACATAGCTTTTTCTACGGTGGCATAACGCGCGGCCGGGGATATAGTTCCATCATTTTTGAAAGGATCGACGATTGATGATGAAGATGACGAGGAGGACGAGGAGGATGAGCCGGTCAGGCGTTGAACGAGGTTCATGAAGTCACCGGGTGTGGTGTGGATTACTTTAGGGGAGACGGTATAGATAATAATCGGTTGGCGTGGTGGTGGTAGTTGTTGTTGCTGTTGTTGTTGCTGCTGCGGTGCCAACGGTGGTTTCTTGATTTTGTGAGAGTCTTTGTTTATTCTAAGAGGTGTAGGACGAGGACCTTGGAGTTCTCTTCTTGGTGATCTTCCATTGGGAATGTCTGGAAATTGATTCATATTGTTGTATACTTGAATTGAATTGTGATTATTAGAGGGAAAAAAGGGGGTGTGAAGAGTAATATTGTAGTATTATAGGACACTATAGAGAAGTTTCAGCTAGAGAGAGGGTGTGATGAATGAAATTAGGAGTAGATAAGCATATATAATTGTTATGAAATTTATAAACTAGAGAAATGAACTAATATAAGGGCTGACAAGAAATATGTAAAAAGGGATCTGGTCAATGATGAAGAGAAGAATAATTTAATGTAAAAAATGCATTTGTTGGGAAAAAATTGGCTTATTCAAAAAGAGTAAATATTTTTATACCTACGGCCGGTTTCGTGATGTTATGGTTGTCTGAATATGAACGCGTTTGAATAGAAATGAGTTGGAAAAAGTCATATGCTAAGGTGCAAGTAATGTATGGCGATATGATATGAGCAAGTAAGTGTTGTGGGAGTACTAAGGTGCAAGTGGATGGATACATGTCTTAAGTTGACAAGTTTGACAATACTTAATGCTAGTATTATTTATCTATATATGTCATTAAATTAGAATTATTTTTTTTTGTACATGAATAATTAGAATCTTAATTTATATATAAAAAATAAAATTGTTTCATTGACATTTTTTTTTATTATTATTATACATATGTAAATTGTGGTTAATCACGTATACAAATATCTTTTATTGATGTATAAAAATATTGTTAATTAAATTGACTAAATAATATTTTGTAAATTTAATTTATTTAATTTTTAACGTAATTAATCAGATGTCAAAGCTAACGTACATGTATAAAAACTAGGTAAATGTGTCTATACCTGATAGTTAAAATGTTAAATACAGTGAATCTAAACGGATGACCCGGCCTAGAATTAGAATTAAATTAACCCTCATGGTTTGAATTGAACTTTGTATGTGTTTTATTATATATATAATATAATAGGAAAATCCTACCATTTAAGCAGATAAAGGCAGGAGATATCTTTATAAGACTTTTTCTATAAAAGAAATCAAACTAGTGACCCTCTCATTGATGCGTATTTGTGTACTCGTTTTTTACACTTAAAATCTACCACTCTTCCACTTCACTAGAATTTCCTTTTTGTGGGATGAATCAATAACAAATACACATATATTTATTTATTTTTTATTTTTTTTGGTCAGGAAATACACATATATTTAAAAATAACACATGAAAGCACCGGATTATTACAAGACAAAATTTAAATTATTGAGCAAATTTTGTAATCTAGTAATTTTTTATTTTATTTTTTTCACTGACAGTTTAATTTGGTTTGTAAGTCGGTTATGACATTAAATGGTTTCAACTTCTTTCCAATCTTCCTACAAATTTAACGTCAATCACTACTGAATCAACTAATAATTGATACAAATTTTATTATTTTGTATGATTTTTAATGGAAAAAAGTTATTTTGAAATTTTAAATTACTTGTTCAAAAAAAAATATTTTATCTATTTTCTTCGAATCCAATTTGTTTCGTTCCAAATACAATTTTAAAAATTAAATACAATATAACTGGAGTTGTGTTATTCTATAATTTATTTTTTAACAGATCCATACTTTATCAAGGATTGGTTGTAAAAGAAATTAAAATTGTGGAGAGGTCGATCTTTATCTAAAGCGGATAATAAATAGATAATGATAAAATCAGCCTTTCTAACTATTCCAACTTATTTTTAGAGTATCTTCTTAACTATTCTTCTTTTTTACATTTTACTTTTTCCACCTACTGTAACTAAACTGGTTGTGGATGCATCTATATGATGTGAAAACTTAATTAGGAGCCATGACCAACTGCTACATTGCTACTTAGCACTTCATCATATATTTTATCATGAAAAGGTCAATGTTGTATACATATATATACAATGTCAATAACTCAATAAATATATAGAAGCTACGATTTTCATATAAAAGAGAAACGAACAATGAAACCGCGGAGATTAATTAGTTGGAACCATATGATACCTAAACATAATATCTATGAAGCCCCGATACTCTAAAATTGATGAAGTATCGTATCCGATACGCACCCGATACTGATACTCTTCCGATACGTCCCGATACTCGTATCGGAAGAGTATCGGTTAAATCTTTATTTTTAAATAAAAAAATAATATCCGATACGCGTCCGATACTTCCCGATACTCGTATCGAAAAAGTATCGGTTAAATATTTATTTCTAAATAAAAAAAAAATATCTGATACTATCTGTGTTTCCTAGTAAATGTCAAACTATTATGTTTGTTACACGGGTAACTAACTATATCTTTTTTTTGGATAGTACTAATGATGCTCTTTTTGTATAATACTTAACTTAAGATGTATAACTTAAAATGTACTGATGACTATTATTTTTTAGGACAATATTAATGAAACACAAATACTTAACTTATTATTAATGATTTTAATTTAATATAATTAGTATTTTTCGTCTTTGTCACTGTTTTGAAGTCACTATGGTGTCATAATATATAACATGTTGTTAAGTATTTGGGCTTGTCCCAAAATTCCAGTATAAAAATGGATGTTTTATGCTTTTAATTGGTCAGCTGCAGGACCTACATAATTGTCTGATATTGCTACAAGATAGACGAATTGAAGAGGCTTGATGTCATAACTATTATATATTTTTTGAGTTATTATATGTCTTTAGTTAGGACTGTGAAGTCCTTGTATGTTGAACATCAAATGTTTTTGCTTTTGTGCAAGCTAATTGGTTTATGTTTACTCTTTGTACAATGAACTATTGACGTTTATAATAATAATAATTATAATAATTTTTTGTTCTTTCAAAAAAAATTATCATTATTAATATTATTAATTTTAGTCATATTTATATATTGTGTATTTATATATATTTAATTTTAAATTAAATTTTTAAATAACGTATCGCGACCGTATCGGATTGTGAATTTTAAAAAATTTCACGTATCGGCGTATCGGATTCGTATCGTATCTGTATCGTATCCCGTATCGGGGCTTCATAGCATAATATATTAGCTAGAGGAGAGGACATAGTCACGTGAAAGATATATACGCTGAAATAGTCTCTTTAATTTCTCCCACTCTCGTGCCTGAATTTAAAAGTTTCTTTTAAACATCTTCAGTCTCTTTAATTTCACTAATCAACATCTTCAGTTGTGGAGTATATGATTTTTCATTCTAGAGCAAGGTTGCGTTGAGTGATCATCTGGGGCACTATTTTTGTAGGGGTATTATTTTTCTTACTTGCATTATAATATAAATAGAGCTTAAATGAAGTTTTACCTCCTATTTTAAATAAATCAGAATTTTATCCCCCTATTTTAAAATTTGGAATCTTATTCCCTATTTTAAAATTCAAAATTATCCCCTCTATTTTATAATTCTTTGGATTTTACCACCCCTATACACTACAAGAAAATCCAAAGAATTATAAAATAGGGGGTAAAATTCCAAATTTTAAAATAGGAGGATAAAATTCCGAATTTTAAAATAGGAAGATAAAATTCTGAATTTTAAAATATGGGTAAAATTCCGATTCATTCAAAATAGAGGGGGTAAAACTGCATTTAAGCTTATAAATAATAAATAAAGTAAATATTAAAAATAAAATTTCGTTTATATAAATTTACATTTTTGTTGACTAAAAAAGAAATTTAAAAAAATTAAGAACATAAAGGGTTTTACTAGCTATTTTTACTCAATATTATTTAAATTATATACAACAATACAAACTATTTCTATTAATATTGTTCTTATTATTTTGAACAAAAGGGCGCATGTTTCTAAAATCATTTGATCTATAATGATGAATTATTTTCCCACCCCCATGTATCTTTTCACCTTTTTAGAAGGTAAAAAAATTCGGTAAATATAATTTTAATTTTTTTTAGTGCAAATTTGAGTAAAATTTATACTAAAAAAACATTGATTTATGTTTACCGAAGTTTTTCTAGATGAAAAAAAGTTTTCAAGGGGTAGAAAAAGAATTCATCATGTACAATTAGTCAATTACCATGGGCCCAAGCCCAACAAAGCCGAGCTTAAAATCTCTCTCTCACTTTGGGAAGTGAATAATCAAAAGTAGATAGATCCTTGTTTGTTCTTCAAACAGAGTTGCCGCACCATATAACCAAAGCAACATCTCATTCTTCACTCCCAACTAGGGGTGATCATAACCGAACCAATCCAAAAGTAAAATCGTAAACCGAACCAATCCAAACCGAAAACCGCAAAAACCGCATTTGGTTTGGATGTATTTGGATGACCTTTCTATTGAACCGCAAACCGCAAAACCGCGAACCGTAAAAACCGCTAAAACCGCATTAAGCTTCTATTATATTCCAATACCACTAAAACCACATTAAGATTTTATTATATTCCAATATACATAGCCCAATTACCAAGTCAGTCCACCAAATTAATGGAACTTTAAGTTATTCTTATTTTTTGTATTGTAATGTTACTTTTTTGTTGTAACAACATTTTAGATCAACAACTTTTATCTGTACTATGATGTTGTTTTGAAACTTTAAATTTATTTTCTTGGATATTTAAAATTGTAAGGTATTATGATGTTATTTTGGATAAACAACTTTTATTGGTACTGTAATGTTATTTAGGAAATTCAAGTTTTTTTTTTTTTGGATATTTAAAATTGTTTGGTACTGAAATGTTATGGAGTAAACCGCAACAACCGAACCGATCCTAACCGCATTGGTTTGGTTTGGTTTGGTTTGGATGGCCTTTTAAAAACCAACCGAACCAAACCGAACCGCATGCATTTTTATCTTGCAGTTAGGATAACTTTTATGCTCAAAACCGAACCAAACCGCACCGCGATCACCCCTACTCCCAACCGTTAGAATGTCATTTTCAGTATTAAATTACGGTGATGGTGCTATCTCTTTTTCCACTCCCAACAATTTCATTCCTCGTCGCCGGTTTTAATCTCACGCTCGCTCTCTGACAATCTTCTTTCACTTTCTACCGTTTCTTCTTGATTCATCCGGAAGCAAGTCAGCTGGAATGTGGCTGGAGAGCTTATACGAGTGAATCTGAAAGAAATAATAGAGAGCATAAACAATTAAGTGTGAGAAAATTTGATTAGTGGATTTCAACATATTTTCATATTTTATACTTTGACATATATTAAAGCTTTTCTGCCTAATTTTTTTTTTTTTAAATTCAATATCCGGTCCAATGATTGACTAATCCGAGGAGACAATTCTAAGGTCCACTTGCGGAAGCCTAGTTAAAGCCAAAGTTTTTTTTTACTCTATATAGACTAGTCCACCGGAATTGACACCAGGAATAATCGAACCTCAGACCTTGAGATGAGCAAACTCCAAAGACCCACACCGTAACCCTATCTCTTTTTTCATTTTGTGAAGTGTGTGCGTGAATTCTGTTTTGAAAGTGTGCGAAATAATAATGCAGCGAAGGTTATTAACCTATCTGTGAGTGAGACACTAGAGATTAAGATCCTATGTTTCATGTCTTATGCAAAGTGTGCTTGTAGACTGCTTCTTTGTACTCCAGATTGTTGAATTTTTGTATGTTCTTTTCTATCTACCCAATGTACTTGTCCTGTTGAATTTATTTTGACATATTTTCAAATTTTTCATACTTTATTCCTATCTGCATAGGATAACATTATTGCCATCTATTATATATTTTCTGCCAAAGCATTGAATGAGGACTTAATAGTATGTCATTTTTTATAATCGGCTAAACTACATATTTAATCCCTTACATTTATTTTAAGTTTTAATTTGGTCCCTTACATTTAAAAAATTTCAATTTAGTCGCTTATGTTTATTTTAAGTTTTAATTTGGTCATTTCAGTCAGTTTTTGCACATGTGGCTGACGGTTTGCATACGTGGATTGACACGTTGACACTATCCAATTGAAACGATGGAATCATCAAAACTGACAGAAGGGACCAACTAATGCAAACGTTGATAACTTAAAAACCAAATTGAAACTTTTTAAACACTAGAGACCAAATTAAAATCTAAAATAAACGTGGGAAACAAATATGTAGTTTAGCCTTTATAATTCAATTGTATGCGACACCTGACTCATTAATTTTCCCTTACAATTTTCTGACTCAATTTTTTTCTCTGAACTTTGGTAACAAAAGTTATCAATTTCTACTTTTCAATTTATATTACTCATTGAATAGTGGTAATAATAGCCACAGACTGTCATCATTGACTAATTTTATGGAGGGTTAAAGAAAAAATAATAGTTAAGGCAGTGTATGCACTGTCAATTAAAAAAAAATTAGTCAATCCTATTTATTTGAGTGTGTGTCCTTAGCACTGCTCAAAATAGTAATAGGCTTCTTTATAAAATTCACTTTTGAAATGAGCAAAAATGGAAATAAAAGGGATAGAATGGAAAATCTATGTTTATTTGAATTTGAATGATTAAATAACAGAAGAAGAAAGACTTGTGTAAAAGGTAACAAATTTATTTGTTTACTTCATCATTTTGATTTTGAATACTAATTTAGTGGACAATGAAGCAAATAAAATTCTAACTTCATGTTTTTGCTTACATATAGAAAAATGCTAACCTCAAATTTTGTTTACTGCTTGGGATCAGAGTGAATAATTCTTTCCATATCAAGCATCTTTGTGGCATTGGCTTTGTTTTGGGGTTCACAAGCTATTTTTAGCTTATTTTCACAAGTCTTATAATAACTTATAAAAAATAACTTTTAGCTGATATGATACCTAGCATTTCTCGTTTGCTAATCTATTTGCAAGTTTGGCTTTGTCTTGATTTGCATCTCTATGAACACTAGCATTTGTGGATTATATTATTCTATTTGGTTAGAGATTCATTGATCGTGTTGTTGGCTCGGATTTCTTTTCAAGAAGTTGAAGGAGAGCTTCAAGCACTCATGAGAGAAAATTGCAAGTTTTTTAAAAATTTAGAAAATGCGTTCCAAAATTTCTATGCAAGGGCAACAATGAAAATTTAGGGGAAAAGAGTCTCGAGAGGAGGGGGGTGGGTGTAGAGAATTTATCTTAGAAAAATTTCCCAAGTCTAAACTGGACCATAAGTTGCACCTTAGTCCAAGGCCCATGACTTATATATATGATCATATTTCTTCATAAATATTATTTCTCTTTCTCATTTTTATTATAAGAATCGAAGTTTGTATTGTGGAATAATGTAAAAATATAAGGATACATACTATATTGATAACCGATGCTGTGAAATGATAGAAGGAAAGAATATTGTTTTTCTTAACCCTACATATGTAAAGGAAATAGACAAAATTTGAAATCAATATGAAATATGTTTCAGAATTGAAATAAGGATCTTAGGATTAAATATTTTATGAGAAAAGAGTTTATAGGGCTTGTAGTTTGAAAAAGGTGAGAATAGTTATCCAATGGTGGTGGCAAGGTAGAAAATAAAAATTAGATGCATGGGTTTTTACATTTATGAATTTTAAATTTCATCCATGTAACACTAGTACAAATATGACTTATTAATAAGCCTTTTACTACAGTGGAAAATATCCCAGATGTAAAAAGGATTATGAAGTACTTTTTACAACTGGTTTCAATTTTATAAGTAGTGAATAATACATCAACATAACATTTTACATCTGAGAATAATAGTCCCAGAAGCAAATAAAAACACGGTGGCAATCCTGTAATTATTACGAAAATTATATAACTTAAGTTTACATCTGAGTATATTATCTCAGTGGTAAAAGGCCTATTTTTATTTTTGATAGAAATTAATATTCATCATTCATCAGTCAATTTCATTCTCAAGCGTAAACATCATATTGCTGAACCCTAGCTCCCAAATCGCGATTTCTCCCTGTCAATCGCTTTCTCCCAAATCCCTCCCATATCGATCTGAAAATGTTATAGTTGCTGAACCCTAGCTCGTCATGCTCGATCCCAAATCGATTTCTCCGCTCGCTGCTTAATTAATTGATTTGTTCTTGCTCTCTCGTCAATCTCTGTCGCTCTCCCAAATCGCTCTTCCTATTGCTCTCACTGAAGGTACAATTGCTCTTTAGTTCGATTTCTCTCACTGAAACTCTCTCCTTCTGTTGCCGCCTCTAAATCCACCGATCTCATTTCCCTCGCCCGTCACTATGGAAACTGCTATTCCGAACTCTCCAAAGCTCGTCTCAGGTTTCACCTCAATAATTTCATTTATTTTTTATTTCCATTTTGATTTTGTGCTTTTATTGTTCAATTTTGTGTTATATTTATTAATTACTGTTCTATGATGCTATTGTGTTCATTTTGTTATTATGTAATGTGAAAAAGCATTTTTTTGATTAATTATTTTGTAACTAAATTGTAGTTTGCTTGTGGTTGCAACTTCTGGGACTGGATTTGTGTTAGGGAGTGGTGGTGCTGTTGATCTCTCTATGCTTTCTTATAGTTGTTTGGGTACCATGATGGTTGCTGCATCTGCTAGCACTTTAAATCAGGTTGGTTTCTCGGGAGAATATTGCTTCACATAATATATACTTATCCATTATATGTTTTATTTCTTAATTCATGCTCTTTGAACTTAATTCTGGTATGATTTTATGACTGAGACTAGATACAAGTGTGAAAATATCTGTATGAGGATTGAAGAAAGAAAATGCTACTAAATTGACCCCTGTTGCTCTAAACTATTTGTTTCCTTTTCTATTTAGACAAATGATAACTAGGTTTGAACATATTTTTAGTGCATAAAGATATTTTTTTGAACATATAGATTGACCCCTGTTAGCAACTTTGAACATATTTTTAGTGCATAAAGATATTATTTTATAAGTAAGTCCCAATTTGAGTGGACTAATTTAGCTTCTTAAAAAAAATTATTTTATAAGTAGATTTTTGTTCTAAACTATTTGTTTCCTTTTCTATTTAACTAAATGATAGCTAGGTTTTGTTGTTTTGCATGAGTAATATTTTCTTTGTTTTAACTTTTGAGACCATTACAATTACAAAGAAAAAATGATCTGGAAATTTATTCAAAACTCTCCAAAGTTCTCCCCCCCGGAGCATTTTTTTAGTTCCCCCATTGGTCTAATGAAGAAATTAAACTCTCATGCAAAGTGGGGGACTAACATAAGTTTGATCCGAGCAAATAAAAGAGCTTTATTGGTTCAAAATAGTTTGATTTTCAGATTTCAACTTCTTTCTATTTTCAGAACTTTTGTTATTTTACCAAAAACCAGAAAAAGTGAAAGGAAGACATAAGCTTCGGTTTAATTTGTAATCTCGCTCTGTTCATTTCAAAGGTTGGAGAGTTTCTTCAACAAGTAAGTGTGTGGAGATACGCATTAATTTGTTTTTCTTCATTTTCTTTTATAACTCAGTATTTAAGTACCATCAACACCAATCTCATATTTTACTAGCGGGGTTAATTTAAAGTCAAAAATTTTGTTCTGTATATAAGCCCGTTTAGATTAGCTCAGGCCGATAAGGTAAATCCTTTAAAGTTCAAAATTCCAAACCTTCATTAATTAATAGTGTAAATCCTTTAAAATTTTGCAATTTGTGATTGTACTTTGTTTTAATGTTTTTATCTTGTTGTTTGCAGATCATTTGAGTTTATTGCTTTTTGAAGTCATTTTTCATAGTCTTGCAGAACGCACCATCAACGCTCTTGTTCAATGATCCTACGGCATTATCAGAAGATGACTTGTATGAGTTGCGAAATCGTTGGGCAACTTGTTTTCTTGACCTATATAACCCGGAGAATGATTATGACGATGGTGACGATGGTGATGACGATGGTGCTAAGGGACGTTAGGTTCGTGTGAAGTTACATTGTATTTGTATTAATGTGCCGCAACGATATTAATATTTGACTTGTTTTCATTTTGAGTTTTGGATGTTGAATGGTTGTATCAACCAAATGACATGTTACTTTGTATTTTGTTGAACGGTTGTATTAACTTTTAATTCGGATGGTGAATGCGGTTGTATTATGGATTGTTTTTATTGTTAAGTTATATATATGTTTATTTGCAAGTTATTATGTTTTGGATGCTATGGTATATTGGTTAAAAAAAAGTAGGATTTGAAAGAAAAAAAAAAGCAGGATTTATAACAAAAAAAAAAATTGTGAACCTTTTACATCTGAGAACAATTTTCTCAGATGTGAAGAGCATGCCTTTTACATCTGGCAAAATGGTTACATCAGATGTAAAAAGTGCAATATAATTTAAAAAAAAATTAAAAAAATGATTTTCGCATCTGCAGAATAACGAGCCAGATGTAAAAGTTGCATGTTTTACATCTGACCGGGCCAGTGGTTAAAAGTGTCAGACTTTCTATAACTCGTAGGCTTATGACTGACTTTCGCCAGATGTAAAAGGTGCTTTTCGCCAGATGTAAAAGGTGTTTTCTGCACTAGTGTAATTTGAACGAATTTAGTTTTCGCCCCTGTAATATGCAAGAATTTTGATTATCGTCTTCGTAATTTGTCAAGTCAGTGCCCTTTGAACTGTGTGGCAGTGGTCCAATTAGCAAATTATGGTCATTTCAGTGTTTTTGTGTGACACAGCCACATCGATCAAGGATTAAAATCAAAGTAATTTACAGGGGCGAAAGGAGATAATTTTGTTTTATATGGACTAAAATCTATGTTCTCTAACTTTAGAAGGACCAAAGTACATTTTATCCTACTTGGTTAGAGATTCATTGATCATACTCTTGGCTTGGATTTCTTTTCAAGAAGTTGAAGGAGGACTTCAAGTACTCATGAAAGAAAATTGCTTTATTTAAAAAAAATTGGACACAAATAAGCACTTACTTGATGCTTATAGAAAATGAAAAATTCGCTTAAAAATTGGATTAAAATTCAAATTCACTAATTTCATAGAGACCAAAAGTACATTTTAACCTATTCGATTTGGGTAGAGATTTATAGATTGTGTTTTTGACTTGAATTTCTTCTCAAATTTCAAGAAGATGAAGGAGGACTTCAAGTACTCATGACTCATGAGAGAAAATTGCAACTTTTTTAAAAAATTGGACACAAATAAGCACTTATTTGATACTTATAGAAAATGAAGGATTCTTCTACTACCGTCACCTAGAGCTGTCAAATGGGCCGGCCCAGCTCGGCCCGGGCCCATAGGGCCAAAACATCTAATGGGCTTAAGTGGCCCGGCCCATTAAGGCCCAAGGCCCGGCCCGCTTAGCCCAGCCCAATAAACATGGACCGATGGGCCGGCCCGCCACATTTTTTTAAATTTTTTTTATAAAAAATTGACAAATTTTTTATAAAAAAAAAATCAATGGACAATAAAACTACATATGCATCCCACACAAATTAATATCCATAAAAAAGTGAGTGTCATTATTTCATGAAATAATAAATACTTCAAAATATTCATGCAAAAGTCGAGAGATCTGTGGATGATGATTTATAAAGTGCATCCTCAAAGCTAATAAATTTCAAACTTACATCAGACACTAAACTTTTAACATAACCATTCAAAATACATAAATTAAATTATAAATTATAAATCTCATCTTTTTCCTTAAAATAAACAAATCTCATCTTTTGCTACTTATTTTATCTAAAGATTTTATGCTAACTAAAATTCCTTATTTTTATGTAAAATTATTTTTAGATTTTTTTTTTAATTCTTTAATGGGCCGGCCCAAAAGTCCGTTGGGCCAGCCCATGATGGCCCATAGGCCCGACAGCCCAGCCCAATAAGGCCCAATAGCATACACTTATACTAGTGTGAGAGTACACGTGTATGCACGAGAAATATTTGGTAAAAATATTACATTACATTACATTAGTTGGGATCGAATATTACACAGTTATTGCGTCAATGCAGTAATTGTTGTAGACCGTCCGCTCAAAGATGGATGTGTGAAATCAAATACTATATTAAAATATTAAATGAACAGTAATTGCATGCATGTAATTCGTTCAATTATAAATAAACGTTTAAAATTGTTTACTGTGTGCAACTGTGTGATACAACTACAACACAGACAATCCAGTGTGCAAGTAAATCTTCATAATTTATCATACAATCATGATGGATTTATTTATACTCATTCTGATTTTCTGACCGTCAAGATTCACATGAGAGCTAACCAGCAAGCACATGCCCTTATACTCCGTATGTATTTTTTAGTCTTGATTAATGTGCATGGAGCTTAATTAATTTCTCTTTGAATTTGTTGATGCATGCACATTCAGGATAATAATATATGGTTGGTTCGGGTTGAAATTAATTATAACTTGCAATAAGATATTATTGACTAATAAATTATAGTTACTAATAAAATATACCGATCAAAGCTAGCATGCATATAAAAGAAGAAAAGAAATATGAATTGGAAGGAGTTTGAGACGTGGAAGACACTGATCCTCAACTCAAGTTTATATGATAAGATATGAATTATACGTATGATGTCATCTTTCGTGAAAGCAACGTTAAACTCCCACGTGCCACGAATGTTCTCTCCATCGATCGGTAGATCGAATCTTCATTCCTATCAATATGATTGCAACCCTTAGCTGCGCACCATGCTCTCATTATGTTCTTTTAATGTAAACATTAATTCCCTACTTACCTATTTCTGTTATTTCAATTTCATAGCAACACAAATTGGTTATTTTCTCGGCTGTATGGAACGTTTGAATGAGTACTACAATTAAGTTAGATTTATATATCTTAGAATTATCGAAATCTTTAAGTGTGAGTGAAGTGTCACATTACTTAGAAAAATTGGAGTTAAGTAACATATGAGTAAGATAATTTATGTATAGAGATTTTTTCATCAAATGAGTATATATAATTTCTTTGTCTAAGACATTGTTTACAAGGGTGTTATTATTGGCAGTGATACAAAACAAAGTCGTTATTGGTAGTTACGACTTTCATAAAAAAAAGTCAGAGTTATTAATGACAGTGAAGACTTTCATAAAAAAATAAATTCAAAGTCGTCATTGATAGTGACGACTTACTCTCTTTTGATAAAAGAATCATATCTAGACAACCAACAATGAATTGGTCCAAGTGGTAAGGGACTTGGTCCTCTTAAGCATGTGGTCAGGGGTTCGATTTCTGTCTTATGCATATGGAGAAAATTCGGTTGAGAGGGGAGAACCCACCTTGTGTGCCCCACAAGTTCCCCGACGGAGATTAGTCTTTGCTAACAGTGGTGGAAACTTCGTACCAATATTATGGATCATCGAGACTCTTTTCTCTGTGCTAAGTTCATCGATACTTCCATCAACAAATTTCACAATCATGAATGATGATTCATGTTATGTTGATCAACAATAGAAATGATAAATTTACTTAGCCAGTAATAACGGATACAATTTAGAATTTTTAACCTTTGTTCTATGAGCTTAGCTCATTTGGTTGAGACATCAAATCTACTTACATATACTTACAATATATTAAAAGAAATTACTATTAAAAGTACAAGTTTGTCCTTATTACTTTTAACGGTGTTCCAAGTTTTACGCCCTTAAGTGTAATTTTAACTCAAAACAAGCCATAAAAATAGGAAAGAACGATAAGCATAAGAGAAATCTTCCCATAAAAATAGCATCAAAAACCACATCTCTAAAAAAAAAAACACAAAACAAAAATAGGAAAAAAAAAAGATAAACATCAAATAAATCTTCCCATAAAAATTTAATTAAAATAAATTTACACATAAAAATATGAACAAAACTCACTATAAAAGATACGGTTCAAAAATAGTAAGTAACTTTTTTTTAATGAAAAAATAGTAACTCAATCTAACATATAAAAACTTATATATAAGAAATAAAAATAGAATTACCTAATAAAAGAAGATACTTATTTATGAGCTTAAAATAAAAGAACAGAAAAATAGAAACAAAAACACAATCAACCCGTTTTGATTGACTTTTTTATGAGTTTATGCGAAATAGCCTATGCAAATAAATAAGTTTTTTAAGATAGTTCATGAGAACTATTTATAAAGATGTTATTTTTGTTAGTGAAAACTTATGAATTAATATGCGTAAAAAAAACTTATAAATTAACATAAAAGTTTATTTATAAATTATAACCATAAACTATTTTCATAAAGCTTAAAAATAAGCCAAATTCAAACATGTCCAATATATTAAAATGTATTACTACTAAAAATTCTAATTTGTCCTCATCAATTCTTAAAAATATTTCAAATCTTCTATTTCGTAAAACAAATTATATTTTTTAATTTAATATATTATTATACAATAGTTGAATTCTACTCTATTTTTATTATAAAAAAATTAACTCTATTTTTGTTTACTCTTATATAATAAATACAAAAGAAGTGCATTATTAATGAATATATATTATAATAATTACGGGGTAAATATTTGTCATTATACTTAATACATCACGGGACAAGTGTTGATCAATAATTTTGTCAAAAAAAAAGAAAGTTTTGATCCCTAATATATAAAAAATCATACACGGGAAAATTGTTCTAATAAAAAAAAATTAATAATACACGGGACAATTGCTTTAATAAAAAAAGTTTAATCATACACGCGATAATTGCTTTAATAAAACAAATTTAATCATACACGGGATAATTGCTTTAATAAAAAAAAATTTAATCATACACGGGACAATTGCTTTAATAAAAAAAATTAATCATACACGGGACAATTGGTTTAATAAAAAAAATTTAATCATACACGGGACAGTTGCTTTATTAAAAAAAAATTAATCATACACGGGACAATTGCTTTAATAAAAAAATTTTAGTCATACACGGGACAATTGCTTTAATAAAAAAAATTAATCATACACGGAACAATTGCTTTAATAAAAAAAAAAGGAAATTGAATCGTAAATATTTTTTATTATTAATTATAATTTATTATACAAAAATCATACACGAAACAATTACTTTAATAAAAAAAATGACTTAATTTAATATATTTTACAAAAAATAACAGAATGACGTCATTTATAATTTAGCAATAATTTATAAATAAAAGTCAATAGACCCAAGCAAATGCATGTGTCTCAAAACTAATTATATATGTAGAGAGTTGCGGTTCGAATTTCGATCACTTCATTTATTCATTTTAAAAAGTGAAATTGTAGTTACTAAACTATGTAACAAAAAAAATTAACTCTTCACATAGACAACCGCAAACTTTATGGTTGATCTTGTTGTTTCTTCCGATATTTGTCCTTTTAGTGTATTGTTTAGCCTTGAAAGAGAAATAAGTAAATAAATAATTTTTAAAGTTATTTGGAGATGATCGATCTTTTATAGGTAAAGTATTGTTTCAAATATTTATTAATCGATCCCTCACTCGTTTTGCAGTCAATGAAGTAATGCAATTCCACAAATCAGAGGAAATAAAGTTAATTAATAGGTTGACCACTATATAGGGTTGAATGAATTAATTAGTGCACATAATTGCATGGAAATCTAGCTTTTTTAACAAAAGAATAAATTAAAAGGGATTATAGATAGTATGCCACAAATCCCCCTAAGCACGTGGTGATCATACTCCCACACCCGCAACGCTAGCCTTTTCCCATATACTATGTGAATGAAACTTATTCCATAAACCACAATTCCCTTCACTGCATTCAAGACACTGTACATTGTTTCACACTACATTCTTGCCGACTTTTATCACCCGCAAAAAACTCAAATCATGTGCATAATTAATTTGAAAATAGCAGTTAAGCAGTTTATATATATATATATATATATATATATATATATATATATATATATTTATTATAAGTCTGTTTTATCTGTAAAATGTAAATATTGGATAAAATAGTATAAGACATAATAACACATACACAAAAAATTATTTTGATATTTTATATGGTTTGTGTAAAGGACAAAAAATTGTCATATGATTTAGTGGTGATAAAATTTTAGTTTTAGTCTAACAAGTGAGCTGCTCTAGAGATTCTTAGAGCACTTCAGAAAATAACTTAGGTTGAAATGTCTTGTTTACTGAAATTCCTGGCACGCTATACACGATGCTTTACACGATGCTCCAACACTGCGTCCGGTCTAGCAAATAATAATCCAAAGCATATAAAAGAAAACAAATAAAAGAGACAAGTTATTTGTTAACCCAGTTCGGCGCAAACAACAACCTACGTCTGGGGGATACCAATCCAGGAAGGAATATCACTATAATAGTCCTAGTTCTAAGTTACCAGCAAACGCCCCGTTTACAACTTATAACCTAGGCACTACCAATGACTCTTCTACCTAGGAACTCCTAGATATGAGATCCCATCTCACTCCCTTACAACCTTACAAACAGCAAGAATTTCACTAATACAATATCAAAAGAATTTTGGAGACACACTCCTAAAAACTAAACACTCGTACCTAAAGGCTTAGAGTGATGCACAAGAACAATCATACTCCATGCTTAAAAGCTTTGGAGAAAATACAAAGTTACAACTCAATAAAACAGTCCTACAAAAGTATCAAGATGATACTAGAGAGGCTCACAAATAAAGCACAAGGCTTACAAAGACACGAAACCCTAAAAGTCTACATTTTGATACATTGGTTTCGGTAAAGAAACTAGGTTTAGCTCATTCCTTTAAATAGACGACGAGTTAGCATGGGCTTGATTTGTTTGACCCAAGCAATAACTCCACATTAATTAAAATAGATTCTCTACAAAAATATTCATCAAGGAGATTCTCTACAAAAATATTCTTCAAGAAGATCTTCTACAAAAACATTCTTGAGAAGGATCTGAAGCATTAAATAACCTTCCTTATATAAAACCTTATAAAACGCGCCATGCAAGATTAATGAGAGAGAAACCAACATTCCATTAATAGAACTTGTCATGAGCGCTCCTCCTGAGACATTTACAATGCTCTACGCAATGCCTAAGGCATCGGATCGCACATCTTGCACAAAGTTTATTTTTCCAAAAATGCAGCCAATTATCAAAGACTCAACAAACTCCCCCTTTGGCAAATTTTTGGCAAAAACAAATTATGACCATACAGATACTACTTAAACAGATACTTCAACTACTTCGCCTTAAATGGTCAGGAAAATAAACATTGATAGGATGTGGAATAGAATGCTTCAGCATTTCACAAAACTACTCCCCCTATACATATGCATGGGATGTTGGAGCATCGTATCCAACATCTCCCCCTGCATAACACAAATCAGCTCCCCCTCAATACCAAAAACGTATGCTCCCCCTAAATATGCATACCACAAGAACAGTATAGGAGCAACAAACACATCTTCTTCTTCCTTGTCCATAGAGCCAGAAAGTATCTTCCCTGGATCTCACCCAGAAACAGAACAGGATGCCTGCTCTGATACCAATACAACTTGAAACAGAAAGGCCTTATATGTCCCTTCTTACCACAATGGTGACATACCCACCTTCGATATCTCCTCTGACTTTTAGTTCTTTGGTGCACATGGGGTTTTGAATCAGACTCAAATTTAGGAACAAGGTAGGCTTTAGAATGTTGAGCATGATGCTCCAGCATCTTCTTCCCGGTACACGGATCAAAAACATCTTCAGCTGATGTAAACTTGGTTTCAGGATCCTGTTGATACTGATTCAGACTTGGGTTTTTTCTAGGATGTTGTGTATGATGCTTCAACATCACGTTTCCAGTGCAAGGATCAAAAACTCCTTCAGCGGGCATAAACTTGGTTTGCGGATTCAGTTGATGCTGGTTAAGACTTGTGTAGTTGTACCCAACTGACCTTGCCTTACCACTTGGTACACTCTCCAAGATTTGTTCAAGAAAATTGGTTCCTGGGTTCAGCTGACTTACACGTTTCCTTAGATCATCCATTTGAACATTTACTTGGATGACTTTCTCTTCAGCTTGTGTTGCCTTTTAAACCTGTATGTTTACTTCAGCTTGAAGTTTGTTAATGGTCTTTTTCTGCTTCTCAAGAATTCTATTGAAATTCCTGGCACGCTATGCACGATGCTTTACACGATGCTCCAACACTGCGTCCGGTCTAGCAAATAATAATCCAAAGCATATAAAAGAAAACAAATAAAAGAGACAAGTTATTTGTTAACCCAGTTCGGCGCAAACAACAACCTACGTCTGGGGGATACCAATCCAGGAAGGAATATCACTATAATAGTCCTAGTTCTAAGTTACCAGCAAACGCCCCGTTTACAACTTATAACCTAGGCACTACCAATGACTCTTCTACCTAGGAACTCCTAGATATGAGATTCCATCTCACTCCCTTACAACCTTACAAACAGCAAGGATTTCACTAACACAATATCAAAAGAATTTTGGAGACACACTCCTAAAAACTAAACACTCGTACCTAAAGGCTTAGAGTGATGCACAAGAACAATCATACTTCATGCTTAAAAGCTTTGGAGAAAATACAAAGTTACAACTCAATAAAACAGTCCTACAAAAGTATCAAGATGATACTAGAGAGGCTCACAAATAAAGCACAAGGCTTACAAAGACACGAAACCCTAAAAGTCTACATTTTGATACATTAGTTTCGATAAAGAAACTAGGTTTAGCTCATTCCTTTAAATAGACGACGAGTTAGCATGGGCTTGATTTGTTTGACCCAAGCAATAACTCCACATTAATTAAAATAGATTCTCTACAAAAATACTCATCAAGGAGATTCTCTACAAAAATATTCTTCAAGAAGATCTTCTACAAAAACATTCTTGAGAAGGATCTGAAGCATTAAATAACCTTCCTTATATAAAACCTTATAAAACGCGCCATGCAAGATTCATGAGAGAGAAACCAACATTCCATAAATAGAACTTGTCATGAGCGCTCCTCTTGAGACATTTACAATGCTCTACGCAATGCCTGAGGCATCGGATCGCACATCTTGCACAAAGTTTATTTTTCCAAAAATGCAGCCAATTATCAAAGACTCAACAAACTCCCCCTTTGGCAAATTTTTGGCTAAAACAAATTATGACCATACAGATACTACTTAAACAGATACTTCAACTACTTCGCCTTAAATGGTCAGGAAAATAAACATTGATACTATGTGGAATAGAATGCTTCAGCATTTCACAAAACTACTCCCCCTGCACATATGCATGGGATGTTGGAGCACCGTATCCAACATCTCCCCCTGCATAACACAAATCAGCTCCCCCTCAACACCAAAAACGTATGCTCCCCCAAATTATGCATACCACAAGAACAGTATAGGAGCAACAAAGACATCTTCTTCTTCCTTGTCCATAGAGCCAGAAAGTATCTTCCCTGGATCTCACCCAGAAACAGAACAGGATGTCTGCTCTGATACCAATACAACTTGAAATAGAAAGGCCTTATATGTCCCTTCTTACCACAATGGTGATATACCCACCTTCGATATCTCCTCTGACTTTTAGAGCTTTGGTGCACATGGGGTTTTGAATCAGACTCAAATTTAGGAACAGGGTAGGCTTTAGAATGTTGAGCATGATGCTCCAGCATCTTCTTCCCGGTACACGGATCAAAAACATCTTCAGCTGATGTAAACTTGGTTTCAGGATCCTGTTGATACTGATTCAGACTTGGGTTTTTTCTAGGATGTTGTGTATGATGCTTCAACATCACGTTTCCAGTGCAAGGATCAAAAACTCCTTCAGCGGGCATAAACTTGGTTTGCGGATTCAGTTGATGCTGGTTAAGACTTGTGTAGTTGTACCCAACTGACCTTGCCTTACCACTTGGTACACTCTCCAAGATTTGTTCAAGAAAATTGGTTCCTGGGTTCAGCTGACTTACACGTTTCCTTAGATCATCCATTTGAACATTTACTTGGATGACTTTCTCTTCAGCTTGTGTTGCCTTTTCAACCTGTATGTTTACTTCAGCTTGAAGTTTGTTAATGGTCTTTTTCTGTTTCTCAAGAATTCTATTGAAATTCCTGGCATGCTATGCACGATGCTTTACACGATGCTCCAACACTGCGTCCGGTCTAGCAAATAATAATCCAAAGCATATAAAAGAAAACAAATAAAAGAGACAAGTTATTTGTTAACCCAGTTCGGCGCAAACAACAACCTACGTCTGGGGGATAACAATCCAGGTAGGAATATCACTATAATAGTCCTAGTTCTAAGTTACCAGCAAACGCCCCGTTTACAACTTATAACCTAGGCACTACCAATGACTCTTCTACCTAGGAACTCCTAGATATGAGATCCCATCTCACTCCCTTACAACCTTACAAACAGCAAGGATTTCACTAACACAATATCAAAAGAATTTTGGAGACACTCCTAAAAACTAAACACTCGTACCTAAAGGCTTAGAGTGATGCACAAGAACAATCATACTCCATGCTTAAAAGCTTTGGAGAAAATACAAAGTTACAACTAAATAATACAGTCCTACAAAAGTATCAAGATGATACTAGAGAGGCTCACAAATAAAGCACAAGGCTTACAAAGACACGAAACACTAAAAGTCAACATTTTGATACATTGGTTTCGATAAAGAAACTAGGTTTAGCTCATTCCTTTAAATAGACGACGAGTTAGCATGGGCTTGATTTGTTTGACCCAAGCAATAACTCCACATTAATTAAAATAGATTCTCTACAAAAATACTCATCAAGGAGATTCTCTACAAAAATATTCTTCAAGAAGATCTTCTACAAAAACATTCTTGAGAAGGATCTGAAGCATTAAATAACCTTCCTTATATAAAACCTTATAAAACGCGCCATGCAAGATTCATGAGAGAGAAACCAACATTCCATAAATAGAACTTGTCATGAGCGCTCCTCTTGAGACATTTACAATGCTCTACGCAATGCCTGAGGCATCGGATCGCACATTTTGCACAAAGTTTATTTTTCCAAAAATGCAGCCAATTATCAAAGACTCAACAAACTCCCCCTTTGGCAAATTTTTGGCTAAAACAAATTATGACCATACAGATACTACTTAAACAGATACTTCAACTACTTCGCCTTAAATGGTCAGGAAAATAAACATTGATACTATGTGGAATAGAATGCTTCAGCATTTCACAAAACTACTCCCCCTGCACATATGCATGGGATGTTGGAGCACCGTATCCAACATCTCCCCCTGCATAACACAAATCAGCTCCCCCTCAACACCAAAAACGTATGCTCCCCCAAATTATGCATACCACAAGAACAGTATAGGAGCAACAAAGACATCTTCTTCTTCCTTGTCCATAGAGCCAGAAAGTATCTTCCCTGGATCTCACCCAGAAACAGAACAGGATGCCTGCTCTGATACCAATACAACTTGAAACAGAAAGGCCTTATATGTCCCTTCTTACCACAATGGTGACATACCCACCTTCGATATCTCCTCTGACTTTTAGTTCTTTGGTGCACATGGGGTTTTGAATCAGACTCAAATTTAGGAACAGGGTAGGCTTTAGAATGTTGAGCATGATGCTCCAGCATCTTCTTCCCGGTACACGGATCAAAAACATCTTCAGCTGATGTAAACTTGGTTTCAGGATCCTGTTGATACTGATTCAGACTTGGGTTTTTTCTAGGATGTTGTGTATGATGCTTCAACATCACGTTTCCAGTGCAAGGATCAAAAACTCCTTCAGCGGGCATAAACTTGGTTTGCGGATTCAGTTGATGCTGGTTAAGACTTGTGTAGTTGTACCCAACTGACCTTGCCTTACCACTTGGTACACTCTCCAAGATTTGTTCAAGAAAATTGGTTCCTGGGTTCAGCTGACTTACACGTTTCCTTAGATCATCCATTTGAACATTTACTTGGATGACTTTCTCTTCAGCTTGTGTTGCCTTTTCAACCTGTATGTTTACTTCAGCTTGAAGTTTGTTAATGGTCTTTTTCTGCTTCTCAAGAATTCTATTGAAATTCCTGGCACGCTATGCACGATGCTCCAACACTGCGTCCGGTCTAGCAAATAATAATCCAAAGCATATAAAAGAAAACAAATAAAAGAGACAAGTTATTTGTTAACCCAGTTCGGCGCAAACAACAACCTACGTCTGGGGGATACCAATCCAGGAAGGAATATCACTATAATAGTCCTAGTTCTAAGTTACCAGCAAACGCCCCGTTTACAACTTATAACCTAGGCACTACCAATGACTCTTCTACCTAGGAACTCCTAGATATGAGATCCCATCTCACTCCCTTACAACCTTACAAACAGCAAGGATTTCACTAACACAATATCAAAAGAATTTTGGAGACACACTCCTAAAAACTAAACACTCGTACCTAAAGGCTTAGAGTGATGCACAAGAACAATCATACTCCATGCTTAAAAGCTTTGGAGAAAATACAAAGTTACAACTCAATAAAACAGTCCTACAAAAGTATCAAGATGATACTAGAGAGGCTCACAAATAAAGCACAAGGCTTACAAAGACACGAAACCCTAAAAGTCTACATTTTGATACATTAGTTTCGATAAAGAAACTAGGTTTAGCTCATTCCTTTAAATAGACGACGAGTTAGCATGGGCTTGATTTGTTTGACCCAAGCAATAACTCCACATTAATTAAAATAGATTCTCTACAAAAATACTCATCAAGGAGATTCTCTACAAAAATATTCTTCAAGAAGATCTTCTACAAAAACATTCTTGAGAAGGATCTGAAGCATTAAATAACCTTCCTTATATAAAACCTTATAAAACGCGCCATGCAAGATTCATGAGAGAGAAACCAACATTCCATAAATAGAACTTGTCATGAGCGCTCCTCTTGAGACATTTACAATGCTCTACGCAATGCCTGAGGCATCGGATCGCACATTTTGCACAAAGTTTATTTTTCCAAAAATGCAGCCAATTATCAAAGACTCAACAAACTCCCCCTTTGGCAAATTTTTGGCTAAAACAAATTATGACCATACAGATACTACTTAAACAGATACTTCAACTACTTCGCCTTAAACGGTCAGGAAAATAAACATTGATACTATGTGGAATAGAATGATTCAGCATTTCACAAAACTACTCCCCCTGCACATATGCATGGGATGTTGGAGCACCGTATCCAACATCTCCCCCTGCATAACACAAATCAGCTCCCCCTCAACACCAAAAACGTATGCTCCCCCAAATTATGCATACCACAAGAACAGTATAGGAGCAACAAAGACATCTTCTTCTTCCTTGTCCATAGAGCCAGAAAGTATCTTCCCTGGATCTCACCCAGAAACAGAACAGGATGCCTGCTCTGATACCAATACAACTTGAAACAGAAAGGCCTTATATGTCCCTTCTTACCACAATGGTGACATACCCACCTTCGATATCTCCTCTGACTTTTAGTTCTTTGGTGCACATGGGGTTTTGAATCAGACTCAAATTTAGGAACAGGGTAGGCTTTAGAATGTTGAGCATGATGCTCCAGCATCTTCTTCCCGGTACACGGATCAAAAACATCTTCAGCTGATGTAAACTTGGTTTCAGGATCCTGTTGATACTGATTCAGACTTGGGTTTTTTCTAGGATGTTGTGTATGATGCTTCAACATCACGTTTCCAGTGCAAGGATCAAAAACTCCTTCAGCGGGCATAAACTTGGTTTGCGGATTCAGTTGATGCTGGTTAAGACTTGTGTAGTTGTACCCAACTGACCTTGCCTTACCACTTGGTACACTCTCCAAGATTTGTTCAAGAAAATTGGTTCCTGGGTTCAGCTGACTTACACGTTTCCTTAGATCATCCATTTGAACATTTACTTGGATGACTTTCTCTTCAGCTTGTGTTGCCTTTTCAACCTGTATGTTTACTTCAGCTTGAAGTTTGTTAATGGTCTTTTTCTGCTTCTCAAGAATTCTATTGAAATTCCTGGCACGCTATGCACGATGCTCCAACACTGCGTCCGGTCTAGCAAATAATAATCCAAAGCATATAAAAGAAAACAAATAAAAGAGACAAGTTATTTGTTAACCCAGTTCGGCGCAAACAACAACCTACGTCTGGGGGATACCAATCCAGGAAGGAATATCACTATAATAGTCCTAGTTCTAAGTTACCAGCAAACGCCCCGTTTACAACTTATAACCTAGGCACTACCAATGACTCTTCTACCTAGGAACTCCTAGATATGAGATCCCATCTCACTCCCTTACAACCTTACAAACAGCAAGGATTTCACTAACACAATATCAAAAGAATTTTGGAGACACACTCCTAAAAACTAAACACTCGTACCTAAAGGCTTAGAGTGATGCACAAGAACAATCATACTCCATGCTTAAAAGCTTTGGAGAAAATACAAAGTTACAACTCAATAAAACAGTCCTACAAAAGTATCAAGATGATACTAGAGAGGCTCACAAATAAAGCACAAGGCTTACAAAGACACGAAACCCTAAAAGTCTACATTTTGATACATTAGTTTCGATAAAGAAACTAGGTTTAGCTCATTCCTTTAAATAGACGACGAGTTAGCATGGGCTTGATTTGTTTGACCCAAGCAATAACTCCACATTAATTAAAATAGATTCTCTACAAAAATACTCATCAAGGAGATTCTCTACAAAAATATTCTTCAAGAAGATCTTCTACAAAAACATTCTTGAGAAGGATCTGAAGCATTAAATAACCTTCCTTATATAAAACCTTATAAAACGCGCCATGCAAGATTCATGAGAGAGAAACCAACATTCCATAAATAGAACTTGTCATGAGCGCTCCTCTTGAGACATTTACAATGCTCTACGCAATGCCTGAGGCATCGGATCGCACATTTTGCACAAAGTTTATTTTTCCAAAAATGCAGCCAATTATCAAAGACTCAATAAACTCCCCCTTTGGCAAATTTTTGGCTAAAACAAATTATGACCATACAGATACTACTTAAACAGATACTTCAACTACTTCGCCTTAAATGGTCAGGAAAATAAACATTGATACTATGTGGAATAGAATGATTCAGCATTTCACAAAACTACTCCCCCTGCACATATGCATGGGATGTTGGAGCACCGTATCCAACATCTCCCCCTGCATAACACAAATCAGCTCCCCCTCAACACCAAAAACGTATGCTCCCCCAAATTATGCATACCACAAGAACAGTATAGGAGCAACAAAGACATCTTCTTCTTCCTTGTCCATAGAGCCAGAAAGTATCTTCCCTGGATCTCACCCAGAAACAGAACAGGATGCCTGCTCTGATACCAATACAACTTGAAACAGAAAGGCCTTATATGTCCCTTCTTACCACAATGGTGACATACCCACCTTCGATATCTCCTCTGACTTTTAGTTCTTTGGTGCACATGGGGTTTTGAATCAGACTCAAATTTAGGAACAGGGTAGGCTTTAGAATGTTGAGCATGATGCTCCAGCATCTTCTTCCCGGTACACGGATCAAAAACATCTTCAGCTGATGTAAACTTGGTTTCAGGATCCTGTTGATACTGATTCTGACTTGGGTTTTTTCTAGGATGTTGTGTATGATGCTTCAACATCACGTTTCCAGTGCAAGGATCAAAAACTCCTTCAGCGGGCATAAACTTGGTTTGCGGATTCAGTTGATGCTGGTTAAGACTTGTGTAGTTGTACCCAACTGACCTTGCCTTACCACTTGGTACACTCTCCAAGATTTGTTCAAGAAAATTGGTTCCTGGGTTCAGCTGACTTACACGTTTCCTTAGATCATCCATTTGAACATTTACTTGGATGACTTTCTCTTCAGCTTGTGTTGCCTTTTCAACCTGTATGTTTACTTCAGCTTGAAGTTTGTTAATGGTCTTTTTCTGCTTCTCAAGAATTCTATTGAAATTCCTGGCACGCTATGCACGATGCTCCAACACTGCGTCCGGTCTAGCAAATAATAATCCAAAGCATATAAAAGAAAACAAATAAAAGAGACAAGTTATTTGTTAACCCAGTTCGGCGCAAACAACAACCTACGTCTGGGGGATACCAATCCAGGAAGGAATATCACTATAATAGTCCTAGTTCTAAGTTACCAGCAAACGCCCCGTTTACAACTTATAACCTAGGCACTACCAATGACTCTTCTACCTAGGAACTCCTAGATATGAGATCCCATCTCACTCCCTTACAACCTTACAAACAGCAAGAATTTCGCTAACACAATATCAAAAGAATTTTGGAGACACACTCCTAAAAACTAAACACTCGTACCTAAAGGCTTAGAGTGATGCACAAGAACAATCATACTCCATGCTTAAAAGCTTTGGAGAAAATACAAAGTTACAACTCAATAAATCAGTCCTACAAAAGTATCAAGATGATACTAGAGAGGCTCACAAATAAAGCACAAGGCTTACAAAGACACGAAACCCTAAAAGTCTACATTTTGATACATTAGTTTCGATAAAGAAACTAGGTTTAGCTCATTCCTTTAAATAGACGACAAGTTAGCATGGGCTTGATTTGTTTGACCCAAGCAATAACTCCACATTAATTAAAATAGATTCTCTACAAAAATACTCATCAAGGAGATTCTCTACAAAAATATTCTTCAAGAAGATCTTCTACAAAAACATTCTTGAGAAGGATCTGAAGCATTAAATAACCTTCCTTATATAAAACCTTATAAAACGCGCCATGCAAGATTCATGAGAGAGAAACCAACATTCCATAAATAGAACTTGTCATGAGCGCTCCTCTTGAGACATTTACAATGCTCTACGCAATGCCTGAGGCATCGGATCGCACATCTTGCACAAAGTTTATTTTTCCAAAAATGCAGCCAATTATCAAAGACTCAACAAACTCCCCGTTTGGCAAATTTTTGGCTAAAACAAATTATGACCATACAGATACTACTTAAACAGATACTTCAACTACTTCGCCTTAAATGGTCAGGAAAATAAACATTGATACTATGTGGAATAGAATGCTTTAGCATTTCACAAAACTACTCCCCCTGCACATATGCATGGGATGTTGGAGCACCGTATCCAACATCTCCCCCTGCATAACACAAATCAGCTCCCCCTCAACACCAAAAACGTATGCTCCCCCAAATTATGCATACCACAAGAACAGTATAGGAGCAACAAAGACATCTTCTTCTTCCTTGTCCATAGAGCCAGAAAGTATCTTCCCTGGATCTCACCCAGAAACAGAACAGGATGTCTGCTCTGATACCAATACAACTTGAAATAGAAAGGCCTTATATGTCCCTTCTTACCACAATGGTGATATACCCACCTTCGATATCTCCTCTGACTTTTAGAGCTTTGGTGCACATGGGGTTTTGAATCAGACTCAAATTTAGGAACAGGGTAGGCTTTAGAATGTTGAGCATGATGCTCCAGCATCTTCTTCCCGGTACACGGATCAAAAACATCTTCAGCTGATGTAAACTTGGTTTCAGGATCCTGTTGATACTGATTCAGACTTGGGTTTTTTCTAGGATGTTGTGTATGATGCTTCAACATCACGTTTCCAGTGCAAGGATCAAAAACTCCTTCAGCGGGCATAAACTTGGTTTGCGGATTCAGTTGATGCTGGTTAAGACTTGTGTAGTTGTACCCAACTGACCTTGCCTTACCACTTGGTACACTCTCCAAGATTTGTTCAAGAAAATTGGTTCCTGGGTTCAGCTGACTTACACGTTTCCTTAGATCATCCATTTGAACATTTACTTGGATGACTTTCTCTTCAGCTTGTGTTGCCTTTTCAACCTGTATGTTTACTTCAGCTTGAAGTTTGTTAATGGTCTTTTTCTGCTTCTCAAGAATTCTATTGAAATTCCTGGCACGCTATGCACGATGCTCCAACACTGCGTCCGGTCTAGCAAATAATAATCCAAAGCATATAAAAGAAAACAAATAAAAGAGACAAGTTATTTGTTAACCCAGTTCGGCGCAAACAACAACCTACGTCTGGGGGATACCAATCCAGGAAGGAATATCACTATAATAGTCCTAGTTCTAAGTTACCAGCAAACGCCCCGTTTACAACTTATAACCTAGGCACTACCAATGACTCTTCTACCTAGGAACTCCTAGATATGAGATCCCATCTCACTCCCTTACAACCTTACAAACAGCAAGAATTTCACTAACACAATATCAAAAGAATTTTGGAGACACACTCCTAAAAACTAAACACTCGTACCTAAAGGCTTAGAGTGATGCACAAGAACAATCATACTCCATGCTTAAAAGCTTTGGAGAAAATACAAAGTTACAACTCAATAAAACAGTCCTACAAAAGTATCAAGATGATACTAGAGAGGCTCACAAATAAAGCACAAGGCTTACAAAGACACGAAACCCTAAAAGTCTACATTTTGATACATTAGTTTCGATAAAGAAACTAGGTTTAGCTCATTCCTTTAAATAGACGACAAGTTAGCATGGGCTTGATTTGTTTGACCCAAGCAATAACTCCACATTAATTAAAATAGATTCTCTACAAAAATACTCATCAAGGAGATTCTCTACAAAAATATTCTTCAAGAAGATCTTCTACAAAAACATTCTTGAGAAGGATCTGAAGCATTAAATAACCTTCCTTATATAAAACCTTATAAAACGCGCCATGCAAGATTCATGAGAGAGAAACCAACATTCCATAAATAGAACTTGTCATGAGCGCTCCTCTTGAGACATTTACAATGCTCTACGCAATGCCTGAGGCATCGGATCGCACATCTTGCACAAAGTTTATTTTTCCAAAAATGCAGCCAATTATCAAAGACTCAACAAACTCCCCGTTTGGCAAATTTTTGGCTAAAACAAATTATGACCATACAGATACTACTTAAACAGATACTTCAACTACTTCGCCTTAAATGGTCAGGAAAATAAACATTGATACTATGTGGAATAGAATGCTTCAGCATTTCACAAAACTACTCCCCCTGCACATATGCATGGGATGTTGGAGCACCGTATCCAACATCTCCCCCTGCATAACACAAATCAGCTCCCCCTCAACACCAAAAACGTATGCTCCCCCAAATTATGCATACCACAAGAACAGTATAGGAGCAACAAAGACATCTTCTTCTTCCTTGTCCATAGAGCCAGAAAGTATCTTCCCTGGATCTCACCCAGAAACAGAACAGGATGTCTGCTCTGATACCAATACAACTTGAAATAGAAAGGCCTTATATGTCCCTTCTTACCACAATGGTGATATACCCACCTTCGATATCTCCTCTGACTTTTAGAGCTTTGGTGCACATGGGGTTTTGAATCAGACTCAAATTTAGGAACAGGGTAGGCTTTAGAATGTTGAGCATGATGCTCCAGCATCTTCTTCCCGGTACACGGATCAAAAACATCTTCAGCTGATGTAAACTTGGTTTCAGGATCCTGTTGATACTGATTCAGACTTGGGTTTTTTCTAGGATGTTGTGTATGATGCTTCAACATCACGTTTCCAGTGCAAGGATCAAAAACTCCTTCAGCGGGCATAAACTTGGTTTGCGAATTCAGTTGATGCTGGTTAAGACTTGTGTAGTTGTACCCAACTGACCTTGCCTTACCACTTGGTACACTCTCCAAGATTTGTTCAAGAAAATTGGTTCCTGGGTTCAGCTGACTTACACGTTTCCTTAGATCATCCATTTGAACATTTACTTGGATGACTTTCTCTTCAGCTTGTGTTGCCTTTTCAACCAGTATGTTTACTTCAGCTTGAAGTTTGTTAATGGTCTTTTTCTGCTTCTCAAGAATTCTATTGAAATTCCTGGCACGCTATGCACGATGCTCCAACACTGCGTCCGGTCTAGCAAATAATAATCCAAAGCATATAAAAGAAAACAAATAAAAGAGACAAGTTATTTGTTAACCCAGTTCGGCGCAAACAACAACCTACGTCTGGGGGATACCAATCCAGGAAGGAATATCACTATAATAGTCCTAGTTCTAAGTTACCAGCAAACGCCCCGTTTACAACTTATAACCTAGGCACTACCAATGACTCTTCTACCTAGGAACTCCTAGATATGAGATCCCATCTCACTCCCTTACAACCTTACAAACAGCAAGGATTTCACTAACACAATATCAAAAGAATTTTGGAGACACACTCCTAAAAACTAAACACTCGTACCTAAAGGCTTAGAGTGATGCACAAGAACAATCATACTCCATGCTTAAAAGCTTTGGAGAAAATACAAAGTTACAACTCAATAAAACAGTCCTACAAAAGTATCAAGATGATACTAGAGAGGCTCACAAATAAAGCACAAGGCTTACAAAGACACGAAACCCTAAAAGTCTACATTTTGATACATTAGTTTCGATAAAGAAACTAGGTTTAGCTCATTCCTTTAAATAGACGACGAGTTAGCATGGGCTTGATTTGTTTGACCCAAGCAATAACACCACATTAATTAAAATAGATTCTCTACAAAAATACTCATCAAGGAGATTCTCTACAAAAATATTCTTCAAGAAGATCTTCTACAAAAACATTCTTGAGAAGGATCTGAAGCATTAAATAACTTTCCTTATATAAAACCTTATAAAACGCGCCATGCAAGATTCATGAGAGAGAAACCAACATTCCATAAATAGAACTTGTCATGAGCGCTCCTCTTGAGACATTTACAATGCTCTACGCAATGCCTGAGGCATCGGATCGCACATCTTGCACAAAGTTTATTTTTCCAAAAATGCAGCCAATTATCAAAGACTCAACAAACTCCCCCTTTGGCAAATTTTTGGCTAAAACAAATTATGACCATACAGATACTACTTAAACAGATACTTCAACTACTTCGCCTTAAATGGTCAGGAAAATAAACATTGATACTATGTGGAATAGAATGCTTCAGCATTTCACAAAACTACTCCCCCTGCACATATGCATGGGATGTTGGAGCACCGTATCCAACATCTCCCCCTGCATAACACAAATCAGCTCCCCTTCAACACCAAAAACGTATGCTCCCCCAAATTATGCATACCACAAGAACAGTATAGGAGCAACAAAGACATCTTCTTCTTCCTTGTCCATAGAGCCAGAAAGTATCTTCCCTGGATCTCACCCAGAAACAGAACAGGATGCCTGCTCTGATACCAATACAACTTGAAACAGAAAGGCCTTATATGTCCCTTCTTACCACAATGGTGACATACCCACCTTCGATATCTCCTCTGACTTTTAGTTCTTTGGTGCACATGGGGTTTTGAATCAGACTCAAATTTAGGAACAGGGTAGGCTTTAGAATGTTGAGCATGATGCTCCAGCATCTTCTTCCCGGTACACGGATCAAAAACATCTTCAGCTGATGTAAACTTGGTTTCAGGATCCTGTTGATACTGATTCAGACTTGGGTTTTTTCTAGGATGTTGTGTATGATGCTTCAACATCACGTTTCCAGTGCAAGGATCAAAAACTCCTTCAGCGGGCATAAACTTGGTTTGCGGATTCAGTTGATGCTGGTTAAGACTTGTGTAGTTGTACCCAACTGACCTTGCCTTACCACTTGGTACACTCTCCAAGATTTGTTCAAGAAAATTGGTTCCTGGGTTCAGCTGACTTACACGTTTCCTTAGATCATCCATTTGAACATTTACTTGGATGACTTTCTCTTCAGCTTGTGTTGCCTTTTCAACCTGTATGTTTACTTCAGCTTGAAGTTTGTTAATGGTCTTTTTCTGCTTCTCAAGAATTCTATTGAAATTCCTGGCACGCTATGCACGATGCTCCAACACTGCGTCCGGTCTAGCAAATAATAATCCAAAGCATATAAAAGAAAACAAATAAAAGAGACAAGTTATTTGTTAACCCAGTTCGGCGCAAACAACAACCTACGTCTGGGGGATACCAATCCAGGAAGGAATATCACTATAATAGTCCTAGTTCTAAGTTACCAGCAAACGCCCCGTTTACAACTTATAACCTAGGCACTACCAATGACTCTTTTACCTAGGAACTCCTAGATATGAGATCCCATCTCACTCCCTTACAACCTTACAAACAGCAAGGATTTCACTAACACAATATCAAAAGAATTTTGGAGACACACTCCTAAAAACAAAACACTCGTACCTAAAGGCTTAGAGTGATGCACAAGAACAATCATACTCCATGCTTAAAAGCTTTGGAGAAAATACAAAGTTACAACTCAATAAAACAGTCCTACAAAAGTATCAAGATGATACTAGCGAGGCTCACAAATAAAGCACAAGGCTTACAAAGACACGAAACCCTAAAAGTCTACATTTTGATACATTAGTTTCGATAAAGAAACTAGGTTTAGCTCATTCCTTTAAATAGACGACGAGTTAGCATGGGCTTGATTTGATTGACCCAAGCAATAACTCCACATTAATTAAAATAGATTCTCTACAAAAATACTCATCAAGGAGATTCTCTACAAAAATATTCTTCAAGAAGATCTTCTACAAAAACATTCTTGAGAAGGATCTGAAGCATTAAATAACCTTCCTTATATAAAACCTTATAAAACGCGCCATGCAAGATTCATGAGAGAGAAACCAACATTCCATAAATAGAACTTGTCATGAGCGCTCCTCTTGAGACATTTACAATGCTCTACGCAATGCCTGAGGCATCGGATCGCACATCTTGCACAAAGTTTATTTTTCCAAAAATGCAGCCAATTATCAAAGACTCAACAAACTCCCCCTTTGGCAAATTTTTGGCTAAAACAAATTATGACAATACAGATACTACTTAAACAGATATTTCAACTACTTCGCCTTAAATGGTCAGGAAAATAAACATTGATACTATGTGGAATAGAATGCTTCAGCATTTCACAAAACTACTCCCCCTGCACATATGCATGGGATGTTGGAGCACCGTATCCAACATCTCCCCCTGCATAACACAAATCAGCTCCCCCTCAACACCAAAAACGTATGCTCCCCCAAATTATGCATACCACAAGAACAGTATAGGAGCAACAAAGACATCTTCTTCTTCCTTGTCCATAGAGCCAGAAAGTATCTTCCCTGGATCTCACCCAGAAACAGAACAGGATGCCTGCTCTGATACCAATACAACTTGAAACAGAAAGGCCTTATATGTCCCTTCTTACCACAATGGTGACATACCCACCTTCGATATCTCCTCTGACTTTTAGTTCTTTGGTGCACATGGGGTTTTGAATCAGACTCAAATTTAGGAACATGGTAGGCTTTAGAATGTTGAGCATGATGCTCCAGCATCTTCTTCCCGGTACACGGATCAAAAACATCTTCAGTTGATGTAAACTTGGTTTCAGGATCCTGTTGATACTGATTCAGACTTGGGTTTTTTCTAGGATGTTGTGTATGATGCTTCAACATCACGTTTCCAGTGCAAGGATCAAAAACTCCTTCAGTGGGCATAAACTTGGTTTGCGGATTCAGTTGATGCTGGTTAAGACTTGTGTAGTTGTACCCAACTGACCTTGCCTTACCACTTGGTACACTCTCCAAGATTTGTTCAAGAAAATTGGTTCCTGGGTTCAGCTGACTTACACGTTTCCTTAGATCATCCATTTGAACATTTACTTGGATGACTTTCTCTTCAGCTTGTGTTGCCTTTTCAACCTGTATGTTTACTTCAGCTTGAAGTTTGTTAATGGTCTTTTTCTGCTTCTCAAGAATTCTATTGAAATTCCTGGCACGCTATGCACGATGCTCCAACACTGCGTCCGGTCTAGCAAATAATAATCCAAAGCATATAAAAGAAAACAAATAAAAGAGACAAGTTATTTGTTAACCCAGTTCGGCGCAAACAACAACCTACGTCTGGGGGATACCAATCTAGGAAGGAATATCACTATAATAGTCCTAGTTCTAAGTTACCAGCAAACGCCCCGTTTACAACTTATAACCTAGGCACTACCAATGACTCTTTTACCTAGGAACTCCTAGATATGAGATCCCATCTCACTCCCTTACAACCTTACAAACAGCAAGGATTTCACTAACATAATATCAAAAGAATTTTGGAGACACACTCCTAAAAACTAAACACTCGTACCTAAAGGCTTAGAGTGATGCACAAGAACAATCATACTCCATGCTTAAAAGCTTTGGAGAAAATACAAAGTTACAACTCAATAAAACAGTCCTACAAAAGTATCAAGATGATATTAGAGAGGCTCACAAATAAAGCACAAGGCTTACAAAGACACGAAACCCTAAAAGTCTACATTTTGATACATTGGTTTCGGTAAAGAAACTAGGTTTAGCTCATTCCTTTAAATAGACGACGAGTTAGCATGGGCTTGATTTGTTTGACCCAAGCAATAACTCCACATTAATTAAAATAGATTCTCTACAAAAATACTCATCAAGGAGATTCTCTACAAAAATATTCTTCAAGAAGATCTTCTACAAAAACATTCTTGAGAAGGATCTGAAGCATTAAATAACCTTCCTTATATAAAACCTTATAAAACGCGCCATGCAAGATTCATGAGAGAGAAACCAACATTCCATAAATAGAACTTGTCATGAGCGCTCCTCCTGAGACATTTACAATGCTCTACGCAATGCCTGAGGCATCGGATTGCACATCTTGCACAAAGTTTATTTTTCCAAAAATGCAGCCAATTATCAAAGACTCAACATTTACAATATGTAACGGATCATCCTTTTTCCCTTCTAAGTGCTTCCTTTTATAGTCCACAATTCATTGGCTTAATGGGTATTTCACAGGATTTGGATGTCCAGACCCAATAAGCTATAACTCTGATATTCATATGGAGCTCGTCCATACAAGACACGTAGAAGTAAAGCACATGTAACCTACGTCACTCATCCGTGCAAATCACGTGGAGCTAGAGCACGCCTAAGTCACGTCACTATGTTCGTACATCATGCGTGGAGACCAAGTCGAGGTCCAAATGACTTGCATAGTTGAACTAATGGTGGAGTTCAGCATGACCTGAATGATTCAACTGAGCTACACATGTTGAAGATTGATCTCATGGTCGAGTTGAGCTAGACATGCTGAAGGAGGAGCTCATGACCGAGCTGAGCTGAGCTAACCAAGCTGAAGGGGAAGCTCATGACTGAGCTGAGCTGACCAAGCTGAAGGGGAAGCTCATGACCGAGCTGAGCTTAGCATGCTGAAGGATGTGTTGAGTTGAGCATGCAAGATGAAGATATCCTATTCGAGCTGAGGTGTGCATGCTGAAGGTCTGGCTGAGCGGAGCATGGTGAAGGTCGAGCTGAGCTGGACAAGCTGATGGGCTAACTCATGCTTAAGTTGAGCTGAGCAAGCTGAAGGAAGAACTCATGGTAAAACTGAGCTGAGCATGTTGAAGGAATAACTCCTGCTTGAGTTGAGTATGCTGAAGGTGGAGCTCATGGTCGGGCTGAGCTGGCCAGGCTGAAAGGGAAGCTCGTGGTCGAGCTGAGCTGGACATGCTGAAGGAAGAGCTCCAGCTCGAGCTGAGTTGAGCATGCTGAAGGTGGAGCTCACGGTCGAGCTGAGCTGGACAAGCTGAAGTAGAAGCTCATGGTCGAGCTGAGTTGGACATGATGAAGGATGCACTAAGTTGAGCTTGTATAAGGAGGGGCTTTTGCTCGATCTGAGTTAGGCTGAATGTCAAACTCATGGTCCAGTTGAGCTAGATATGATGAAGGTTTGGCTTAACAAAGCATGTAGGGGTTCTTTATTTCTTGAGCTGAGTTGGGCATACGGTGACATGAATGATCAAAGTTAAATAGAGTTCACATGGTATGGTCCTCCATACCAGTCCATAGTCCATCAATCGTTAAGTCTGTTATGGCGTAGATGTTTGTTATTCCTCGGGTTGACCTATACCAGTCCACAATCCACCAAACGTCAAGGCTTTTACGGCGCATGCGTTTGTTCTTCATCAGGACGACTTATACCATTTCACAATCCATCAAGCGTCAAGCCTTTTAAGGCGTAGGCGTTTGTACTTCATCAGATAGCCCTATACCATTTCATATATATATATGTGTGTGTGTGTGTGCGCGTGTGTGTGTTCACACTTCGCAATCAATATGAAGTTAATGTTGGGGGGTCTATAAGCATAAAAAGGAGGTTAAAGAAGAAATTTTAAATAATTTACTCCTCTATATTTATATACGCTATCGAAAAAATTCAAATTTCACATGTGGAGTTTATAAAGAGCGACATCCATCAATTTATAAATTAGTTTTGTAAAGATGCGTTCAATTCAATATAAAAACTAATTTAATATCTATTCGGACTCACCAATTTTATAAAATTAAGTTAAGAAATTAAATCCAAATTCTGAAAGTCAGTCCTCAATTTAACCAAGTTCCACAACTTGACATTTTGGCCTCATCACATCGCATTGAAAACTTTACTAACAATGTTGCAATGGTGATTTGCAATTTGTATGAACATAAGCTAGCTAGCTTAATAAGGGAGTCTCATAAAAGTAATGACTATGTAGGCAAGCAATTGTTTGACTTATCAACTTCAATGAATCACCTTCACTAAGCTAGCAAGACCCAATTAAGAAATGACACGTGAGTGATAGAGACACGTTCCATCCGCCTATGAAATAGCCACACTATAACATGAAATTCACATCAACATCACAAACTCTCATACAATCAATTAACCATATACACATGCACATGTTTACACACTCACACACACCCTTCCTTAATTCTAACGACTCCTTCAACCGCCCACGTTCCTCACTACCCTACACATATTCCTCTCTCCACATAAACCTTATAATATATATAATCTCTCACTCTCTCATTTTTTCTTGATAACCCTTAATTCATTAATCCCAATATATATCATACCATATAGTCTAAATAAATGTTCCAACAAAGACATAACAATATTAATACTAGCGAGCTAGATCAAATGTTGCATATGCTAACTTCTAATTCTATTCCAATGCCATTTCCAACAACCTCAATGGACAAATCAAATTCAAAGTGGAAACCAAACATTGAAATTGCTCCAAATTGTCCTCGTTGTGCTTCAACTCACACAAAATTTTGTTACTACAACAATTATAGCCTCTCACAGCCAAGATATTTTTGCAAAGGTTGTAGACGCTATTGGACTAAAGGTGGCTCTCTTCGAAATGTTCCCGTTGGTGGTGGTTGCCGTAAAACCCGTCGCGGAAAAGCGGTTAGAAGTTCTCATAATTCTGACCGCCTTTCCGCGAATGGTTCTGTTGATGATGGAGATGGTCATCATCAACAGAATCAAAATAACGGGTCGCGTGATATAGATATGGCGGTTGTTTTCGCCAATTTCTTAAACCAAAATCCAAATAGTATTACTACTACTACTACTCCGCCTCATCATCATGGTGATGAGGAATTAGAAATTGAGAGTGAGCCTAACAATAATAATGGCTTGTGTTCTTCTTCAAACAATGGTAACAATTTGTCGACACCGGATAGTGTCGAAACAGAGAATGATGCAGTGGTTCAGAGTGAGAATCCTTTTGATCAAGAATTGAGTTTGAGTGGAATTGAATATGATCAATTTGAAGGATTATTAGGTGTTGATGAAGATGTGGTACAAGATGTTCTATGGTCAGAATCTGATGCTATGAATATGATGGTGTCATGTTCAAATAATTATACATGGCAACAACCATCTACCATGATGCAAATGGAATTGGAGTATTCAATGCCATTGAATGAAAATTGTGGTATTCATCATGATCAATTATTACCTGTTAATGTTAATTCAAATTCTACTAATGTCAATTTGATTAGTGATCAAAGTTGGATTAGTAATTCTTGGGATTCTTTTGATCTTTCAACTATGGAAGTCTTCTCATCAAGTTCAAGACCTTAATCAATTCTAATTAATTAATTAATTAGATCTGATTTTCCAGATTATATATAGCTCAAATATTTTTTATTTATATATATGTTGGATACTGTATTAATGATATTCTTCTTCCTAGCTATTATTTCAGAGGATATAACATAAAGTATGAGAGATAATTAATTAGAGCTGTGCTACATTCTATTATGAAGTGAAAATTAGAATGTTAGCTAGCTATAGAAATTATTTATGCTTACTGGATATATTACATACATAGAATAAATTTGTGCTTCGGCCGAATCAATTTTCGAGTTATTATATTCTACTATATAAATTTTAGGCAATTTTTTTGAAATGTTCATCGAGAAATCACAACGTCAATCTTTCCGTCCATAGATATCGAAATGCATATCAGTTCCCCCATCTTTTGAGGCATGAGAATCAAGCATTGCTGAAATAATTGGAATTTTAAATTTATATGATCATGTCAACTACAATAATGTATGAATGTTTACTTGAATAAAGCAAGGATTGTATACCTGCTGCTGCTAGGGGATAGCTGTCCAAAATTTTGCCAATTCCTTTTAGAAGTTTCTACAAAGATTAAATTTAAGCTTCAAATTAATTAATCACTTCATAATTGTATGCATGCATTGGAATGCTTGTTTTTGGGGTAAGATGAAATGTTATTTTAGAGGAAGAGAAATGAAAATGTTAGCTAAATTACCAGCACTAGTTCACCCGGTTTTAGTGGAAATTCCTCCACGCATGTTATCTTGCTGCATATGGCACACACATTTAATAATTAATTACTATAGAGGATTAAGATGGAGAATTTAGTTCTTCTACTATAATACCTGATAAGACATTTTCCTTCAACTTCTTCAAATGTAAAGAATCTGCATCCATTTGTAAAGGGTAACTTCTTATCTTTCCACTCTGCAAAGAATGAATTTTGTGAATGTACAAAGAGTTTAATTGTTAGTAAATTATTTTACACATGCATCTAATAATATATTATCATATAATTTAATGAACGTGACACGTTATATATTTTAAAACACAATACATAATTTGTCAATATATTATTGAATGCATTTGAAAAATAATTTTACGGTGACAATGTACATACATTAAATTCATGTATAAATGTCATGACGAAGTGTGGCTAATGTAGCCATAACTGAATCACACGGTTAAATGTGTTTCTCAGAATTTTTTACACATCTGGATCATTAAAATTCAAATTTATAAAATGTATATTCTACACATACGAGTTTTAACAACCGGATATGTAAAAGTCCTAAGAAACAAGTTCTAATTTTAGAATACAAATGGGCTGTGAAGGGGTATTTTAGGGCGTGGGAGGCGAGAAGTATTATAGAAACTTAAAAGGAAAATTTCTCTTCCCAACCTTAAGTTTCTTTTTCACTCTCCAAATTTTTGTTTTTGTCCTTGAACAAAAATTTCGAAATGCATTTTTAAAATTTTTCTTGTTCAAATTCAGAAAATATGTTCCGAAGTTTTCATTTAAGGAAAAATAAATTCGGAAAATACGTTCCGAAGTTTTATTTCAAGGGAAAAAAATGAAAATTCAAGGGTGAAAAAGAGACATGGAAGGTGGGAAGAGAAATTTTCAACTTCAAGGCTTCAATATTTTTGGCCCACCAAAATGGATAGTATTATTGGGCTTTAGTTGGATAAGCTCTTAGACCATTGGAACCACCCCAAGAATGATATAAATATAAGGGAAAATTCTCTTCTCCTCCCATGACTCTTTCCCTCAATATTCCACTTTGCCCTTGGTTAAAAAGATCGAAACATGTTTTTCAATATTTTTTTTGCCTTGAATATAAATTTTGGAACGTGTTTTTCAAAATTTTGCCGAATTTGCACTAGAAAATTTTCGGAAAACACGTTCCGAACTTTTGATTCAAGAACAAAATTGAAATATTGGAGGGGAGGTGAGGAAGAGTCCCGGGGGGAGAAATTTGCGGTTTTGCTTTGCTGGATTTTGCCTGTTTTGAGGTGGATTTTTTTGCTGTTGAAGGAGCATTGAGTGTTGTTGTTGATTAAGATTCGTGTCATTAATATAGATAGAGTTAACGGACAAAGAGCATATTTGATTGACATTTTATAATTTCAGAGGGCTATTTGCATATTTCCAAATTTCATGAGGATATTTGACCAATTTTAAAATTTCAGTGGTATTTGACATTTCATTCTAAAAAGAAAGAAAAAAAAACAAAAACAAAGGAATGAATTGAATGAATATTACAAACCTAAGTGCATAAACGCAGTGACCATCATAACATTGTTGCTCTCTTTGACATCTTCCACAAAGACGTGAATATTTGGACCCATCGCATCCATCACGCTTTGCCAAAAGCTTATGATGCTCTAAAATTGAAATAAATAATATAAATTACATAAACGATCACCAGCCAATCATTCCATAAAGTGGTGACTTGTGAGTAATAATTTATTACGATGAAATTCATTATATAATTTGACGGAGAGAAGTTTGTACGTAAGATATAGTTTAGTTGACAATGTTGATATTACTAAACTAAAATTCAAATATGAGAATGTGACCTTCAGATAGTATTTGCCACATCAAAAAACGGAAAGAAAAAAGGACAAATTAAACTAATAAACCTCTTGTCCTTCATAGGCAGTGTAGAAAAGGAGATCTTGGTAGACACAATTAGGTGAAAGCAATTGCTTCAAAGTTTCAGTGTCTTTTTTATTGAAAGCCTTGTAGAATTCATGGACAATGTGAATTGTTGAAGGATTTGGGAGGAATTCAGAAGGAACACTGGATGATCCATCGCCGCTAGCACGCGCTTTCCATTTATCAATTGAGCACTGCTTCCTTAAGTTACGTAGCAATGTAGGTTTAGCAACAAGATTGACAAAATGCGTCTTGTTATTGTATAATCGAGCATTGCATGGTCGTTTGTTGGTGGTGTTCTTGCTGAAGCTTGTGCAAGCTTCTAATAGAAAATAAATTTGGGATTGGGTTAATGATGCCATGGTCATTGATTGGATTTTGAAATTGAAAGCATCTAGAGGATTGTCCCTATTACTATCTTTTTTATTTTGTTATAGTTACTTGTTAAGTGGTCTTTGTATCTATTTTCCATCCAAGAAAGGAATCGATAGATGCTCTAGTTGATTAGTTTGCTTCATTTTTCTAATCAAAATTGAATCATGTACAATATAGGCTACACCATAAAGCTGGTTTTTTAGTTTTTGCCTTTAATTTTGAGGTATAGGTTGTATATTATTATTTATTACTTGTGCATTTGAATATGAGAAGTCACCAGAATTTCCGAACTTCCGGATCTACAATGTTGCTCAAATCATTTATTGAATCTGTAATTGATTAAAGATAATCTTTCAATATGGACTAAAGGAACACTGCCACAAGACGAAATCAAACAACGCAGTACCAAGACGACGAACAACACTAGGCCGCACGCAGACGACGAAATCACAACAAAAGAAAATAGCTAAAAGACTAAATCTATGTCAAAAATCACTTATTTAGATTAAAAGTAAGAAAAAAAATATGCAGAGGAGTAATTTTAGGCTAAAAGACTTAAAATCACACCCTTGCCGATAGATGATGAAGAGAACTAAAAGGAAAAAAAAAAAAAAAGAGGGCTGGCTTAGTGTTACTTGCCTTCAACCTAACTAAGACAATCAATTTGGTGATCACTTCGGTACATTTTTTTTGTGAAGTATAGGTTAAGGGTTAGAAATTCACTTTTTGAAATGAATAAGTAGTAGATCCGACTTTAAACTTTGACCATACATATAAAATGTGATATTCTTACCAATTAAATTATGTTCATGGGGTCCACTTCAATACATTCTTATTTAAAAATATATTAATAAATTCATGAGTGACATTCATCTATTTGTATCTTCACTAATGATAATTTAATAAACACGAAACAAATATTTAATTATAAACCATTTCAAAACTGATTCAAAACTTAACCGAACTAATTTTATAAAAAGTGATCGGTTTTTATTAACGTAGATTTTAAGAACGGGTACAAACAAAATTATTACTTTCTCTAGTTTTATATGTAAAAAAATATTTACTTTTTAGATTTATTATAGAATTGGTATATCTAGACTATAATATTGCCTAAATATATTAATTTTACCATATATCTATAAAATGAATTTATTCTTGAATATAAACCAGAAGGAATATTAATATAGTTTAGTTCATGAACCATAAAAACACTCGTCAATCTTAGCTTACCGTTTCTTGTATAATTCTTTTACTTATTTTTATATTTCTTTGACAGATTTCTGGTGTGAATTCAAACCCAATTTTTCCAAATACTATAGACAAAAATTGTTGTGTGCATGACCTTCAGCACAACAATACACCCAGAAAACATGTATGATGGGACATTGTATTATTAGCACCCATACTTAGGCCCCGTTTGCTTCCACACACACGTACAAATTAAATATCAATTTAATGATTATAGTATATATATGATCATATTTTATCACATGAGAGTTTTTTCTGCATAGATTATAAATAAATATATTTTCTGCATAGATTGCAAAATGGGGTAAACTTGAGAGTTGGGGCTAAAATTGCACAATTGAAATTTTGGGGGTTAAAATCGAACAATTGTAAAATTTAGCGGGTTAAAGATATTGGAAGACATGCTTGGAATTTGATTTTAGTTTAGAAGTGATTTTAAAATTTAAGGTAGTGTTTGACAGAACTTTTTGTGACTTTTTATCTACTTAGAAGAAGTAGCCGAGTCAAACAAAATTTATAGCAGGCCCTTATATTAAAAAAAAAACTTTTTTTAATAAAGAAGAAAATTTAGTAAAAAAACGCTCAAATCAGGAAGTTAGAAAACATCATATTGACTCTTTAAACTCTTTCTAAAATAGTAATAGCTTTTGGTGCTAGAAAATCAAAAGTCTTAAATCCAAATGGTATAAATACATGTTGATTGCCAAGACATACTCTCTCATGTTTTGCCACTTTGCGTGAAGTAGCTTTGAGGGTTGTTTATCCAGCAGTTCTCCAGTTGTCAATCCCACAATTGGAGAAACTTCATTCAAGTCCACACAAGCATATTTTTCTCCTACCCACCTGTACACTAGAACATTGGCTGGCCTCAATGTAGATCGACCCTCCAGTGGGTCAATTATGAAGTTCACAGATGTCTCTTCACAGATACTCCAACGCGCTTAAAAACCAAAAAAAAAAATGACATCCCGAATAAAATCATGTCTATATTTAAAGTCTGTAAACTTCAACAATATGAACTGCATGGCACATGGCACACCAGACACGCCTTACAACAAATATGGCACCCCTCATCAACAAGAAATAAGAGAATGACGATATATATTTGAGGATAGTGCGATACTCTACCGAAAAATATATGTTAGCCTAATCCATTGATTGTGATAGCTAAAAGAAAATTGACTTTTTCACATTTAATGAACCTATCAACTTTTCTTATATAGTCTATTTGGTTGTACTTTTTATCTTCTTTTCTTCTCATTAAAATGAAAAGAGGGTAAACAACACACCCTCTCAATAGCCTATTTGGGCTCTTAACACACCCTCCCACTCCCACTCAATAGCAAAAACCTAATAGCAGGTGACCCAGCAAATCTGGGAAGAGACTTTGATAAGATCTTAAAATTCTAGGTTTGACCTAACTCAACTTTACAAGAACACATCTTGTAAGGAGATGATGCCTCTATATTTATAACTTCATCTTCATTGACTCTACTGATAGCAAGTGGCTTAACAAATCTTGGAAGGGACTTTGATACCATTTTAGAATTTTTAGGTTGAACCTAACTCAATCTTACAAAAACGGCTTGTGAGGTGATGATTCTCTCTACTTATAAATTTATGTTTAGATTATCTCGCATCTGATGTGAGACTCTATAAATATTTTTTTTTATCTCCATACTTTCAAAATACTTGTAGAAGGGAATCAATATAATTTTTAAAATCTATACTTGCTCTGCTAGACGGATATTTGTAAATAATATGAAAACACAAATAATAAATCAAGATGTTTAAATTAAAAAATATATAATATTAGATAAATATTACAAGTATATTTGTCAGGCTTAGACAAGTATATTTTTTTCTGAGGATAAGTTAATGCAGGAAAATTAGTCATTTGCTCAACAAATTAATAACCAATAATAATTTATTATTGAGAAAATATATATTTTCTTAATTCACGACAAAAGAAAATGCAACAAACCATTGCATATAGTAGATACCTTTCTTCTAATGAAGATGATATTTTGAATGATCCCTTTATGCCCTTCCTGATATGAAACTTGCTATCCTTGTTTTCTTTAGAGAAGAAAGATTATTAGTATTATTATATTTTTAAAATCAGAAAGATTGAGAAAGTAAATTATTTGGCATTGGACACTGTAAAAATTAGTCTCTAATCTCTAATTGTGGTTAGGGAATCAATTGTCCCCACCTTCCAAATCCATAGCTTATCCTAACAATATGACCCACATGATCCCTAATCAGATATCCAACTTGTTTTCATCTCTAAATCACTCAACATCTTTGTAAGGTCTGTGCCACTGAGAGATCCTTTTCTGTCTTCCAAATTTTCCTGTTTGTCTACTTTCTTCACATTAAAGTTCTCTTTCCTGTTCTCCAACAATTATTTTATGACAAAGTTAAAATGTCACATAATAATAATAATAATTCAATGATTGATAACATAGGTCAATCCAATCCAGTTAATAAGAATTTAACTCATACTTATATTGTAAGGATCTAAGTTTAAATTTCCTTACAGATTTGAGAATTTATTGATGGATCCTGTAATATATAAGTATATTATTACTATTCCGATTTGTTTGGATTGATTTCTTTTAGTTTATGCAAACCAACTTATTCAAATAAATAAATTTTTATGATTATTATGAACTTTTTAAGGTAGTTTATGAAAAACTACATTATAAAAATACAATTTTTGTTAGTGAAAATATTTATAAATTGATATAAAACATTATTTATTGGCATAAGTTATTTTTATAAACTAAAAAATAAGCTGAATTCAAACGGACTCTTATTAAACTTTTTATGAATTTTGAGACTTTTCCTAACTCGAACGACACGAGACTTAACTAATTTATATATATATATATATATATAGTTTGTATTTATTAAAAATTCAATGATCAAGTATGATAATATATACTAATTATTTGAGACCAATCAAAATCCCTGACCCACATATCTAGAGCTACATCTCACCATGGGGTATGCACCAAAAAATGCAAGTAATTATTAAATGAGCTTCACAATTTTCACTTTCATTAGTTAAAAATAGAAAAACCCACTTTCATGAAAACTTGGTCATGTAAGTTATTAGTAAAAGCTATAATTGTTGATCACTATTGTTGTGAATGTGTTTTAATTTTTTTAGGATATTTTATTTACTACGAAGGATTTAAGAGAAGAAACACAAAAATCAACACATGACAATATTTTAAAAGATGATGTCATTTTAATTCACTTCTTCTTTTTTTTTTTTGTAGAAATTATGGAGTAGGAATGTAAACAAGTGTGGAGATTATTTTTTACAATTCTTTTTTTAGATTTTCTTTAAAAAAAAAATTTCCCATTTTTTTATTATAACACCCCACATGAATTATCTAGAATATCAGTGGATTATTATAACCGGAACTGAGTACATTATTATTACATTGAGAAAATTCAAGCACACGCAGGTACTAAGTACAACACAGATTAAAATACAACGGAAGCAAAAACAGATGATCAACGATACAACAAAGGATTATTGATAAACAACAAAATACGGAAATAAGGAAAGCAAGAACAAATGCAAATCCTCCAAGCATAGCAGCTAGCACACCAACGAGCATACCTTAGCCAACCTGCTTATCTGAAAAATAATTGTTTGGAGTGGGGTGAGACAACTAAGCCTCAGTGAGTCCTACTACCCTCCTAAGGTGACTACACCGGGGAATCCTAATCAGTCATGCATACTAACAAATATATCATAATACATAAGCATAAATAAAGGTGTAACACAAACGTATATCTTATTCATTTTAACACTAGGACACTCTGAGGTGAGCAGGTCTCAGAGGCCTGCCATATCCGTCAACCGATTCGGTCACGGCATGAAGCTCACATAGTCATAACCTAATGGATTATCCCATTGGGAGTCCATATCGCGATATAATTCGCTCTTAATTGACTGATACTAAAATGTGTTATTACTACCATGAGTTTCCAAATCCCGGGGAACATACAAACTTAATTAAATCTAGGTTATACCCTAAGATCATCTGTGATTAACATTCTATTCCACATTATATCAGTTATACTTCTGCAATTTGTCTATCTCAGATGAGGAAATAAATCGAGTGATCAAAACAGTTTAAAAATCAAAAGTTGCAGGCTGTTCTGTGTAAGCTCGTCACGGCGAGTTACCTGCTCGCCATGGCAGGTTTACAGGTCATTTTTACACAATCTCGCCACGGCGAAATGCCAGCCGCCATGGCGAAATCTCAGGTACTGACCTAAACAACTCGCCTGGCGAGAGAATACTCGCCTGGCGAAGTTCTTCAGCCCAGAACCTTATTTTCGCCATGCGTGCTCGCCATCAGTCCGCCATGGCGTGTTCATGCAGAATGGCCCCTGTTTTACGAAAATCATGAAATTCATGTGGTTTCACCCACATTCCTCATTCAAGACAGTGCAGAAACATAAAACATATAATATAAGATAGAATGGAGGGAAATTTGGGAGTTAATTCCCCTCACACAACAATTCCCTAATTTTCCTAAGTTAACATGCAAAGGTTTAATTTTGGGAAACTATCTAACTAGCCTAAGAACCCACCTGGATTGAAGCTTTAATCTTGCTTCTGAGCTCCTAATGCAGCTACTGAAACCTCCTATAGTGCCCCACGAACCCCAGACCAGAATTTGGAACTTTGAACTCTTGAACCCTTATTTCTTGCTCTACGAATTTGAATGGTGTTTGATGGATTGATTCTGAGTTTGAGGGGGTATTTATAGTGGTTTAAGACTGATTAACAACAGAAAAGGGTTTGTCTCAAAGCTAGGTTGCATGCTCTCTCATTGGTTTGGAAGATGGTGAAATTGGGGTTGTTGTTGTGTAGTGACTTGTGATGCTTTGGGGAAGATGTTGAAGTGATGATTCTGATTTGGTTCACCCTCAGAGGCTTGCATGTGAGATGCTCTGCAGAGTTGGTTGATTAGTGCCAAGGCTAAGTGACAAACTTTGGTGTTAGGAGTGGTGTTGTTATTGTTGTTGTTTTGGCTCGTGAAAGAGGGAGAGAAGTGTGAGGATTGCTACTGATTTTTCTGAAGGTTGGAAGTGAATAATGGGAGCTTGTTTGCATGTGAAGTGAGTGGATTATAGCTTGGGTGATGAGTGGAAACATGAGTCACACATGTTGGTGAAGGGAGAGGGAGCCACGTGAGAGAGAGAGGAGAGGTGGAGGAGGGAAGATTTTGAATCCTTACTTGACTAATTATTTCCCAAGAGTAGAATTGTAGTATAAGTGTGTAGTATATATTTGATTAAATTTACTAATATTCGCACAAAATACTTTAATCTCAAGATTTAAATATCTCAACACCTCTTAATTAATTTATGAAAAATTAGGCAAGGCTCTAATTAAAATTAATTAGGTAATTCAGAATGTGGGATATTACAACCTACTCCCCTTAAAGAAATTTCGTCCTCGAAATTAAGAAATTTACCTCGAAAATAGATAAGGATAACTCTTCCGCATGTCTGACTCCAGTTCCCAAGTGAATTCACCGTCAGGAGACTGAGCCCATTCAACTTTGACAATAGGAATCCTCTTGTTCCGAAGTATTTTGGTATCACGTTCAACAATCCGAACAGGATCCGGCTGATAGGTTAGATCTGGCTGGAGATCAATTTGTTCAAGTTCCACTGGCTGATAAGGATCAGGAATATACTTCCGTAGCTGAGACACATGAAACACGTCGTGTAACCCTGACATAGATGGAGGAAGAGCTAACTGGTAGGCTACAGGACCGATGCGTCGAAGAATCTGATAAGGTCCAATGAATCTTGGACAGAGCTTCTTAGTTTTGAAAACACCTCGCAAACCCAACTTAGGAGTAACTCTCAAGAACACATGATCACCTTCCTGGAATTCCAAAAATCCTCTCCTCTTGTCGGCATAACTCTTCTGCCGACTCTGAGCAACTTTCAGCTTATCCCGAATAGACTTGATCTTTAAAGTGGTCTCTTGGACTATATCTGGTCCCAAGAAACTACGATCACCAACTTCTGTCCAACACAACGGGGTTCTACACTTCCTGCCATATAGAGCTTCATATGGTGCCATACCGATACTGGCATGGTAACTGTTATTGTAGGCAAACTCTATTAGGTGTAAGTGATTACTCCACGAACCACCATCTTCTAATACACACGCTCGAAGCATATCCTCAAGGGTCTGAATAGTCCTTTCTGACTGACCATCAGTCTGAGGGTGATGTGACGTACTCATCTTCAACCGAGTACCCATCGCGTTCTGAAATGCTTTCCAAAACCTTGAAGTGAAAATCGGGTCTCTATCCGACACAATACTCATAGGTACCCCATGTAGCCTTACAATCTGCTCCATGAATATGGCTGCATATTGAGGGGCCTTGTAGGTGGATTTCACTGGAATGAAATGAGCTGACTTAGTTAACCTGTCCACGATTACCCAGATCGAATCTTGACCTCTCTGGTTACGTGGTAATCCTCCTACAAAATCCATAGTGATATGTTCCCATTTCCACTCAGGAATATCCAATGGTTGTAACGGTCCTCCAGGTTTCTGATGTTCAATCTTCACCTGTTGACAAACAATACACCTGGACACGAATTCAGCAATCTCTGCCTTCATGTTGGGCCACCAATAATTTTCCTTCAAATCATGATACATTTTGGTGGATCCAGGGTGAATTGAAAATCCACTCTTGTGTGCCTCTTCCAGAATCAACCGCTTCAACTCATCATCCTGAGGTACACAAAGTCTTCCTTCATAGAGAATAGCACCGTCCGTAGCTACTGAGAACTCCGGATGACTTACTCTCTTCTGCAACTCTACATCATCCTGCTGAGCCTGCACAATCCTTGGGCGTAACTCACAGGACACTTCAATTCTGTTGATACGAATACCGCTCTTACGATATATCACGTTCAGGTTGAGATCCCTAAACTTCTCGTACAGACCGCACTGTTGCATCAACAACTCTGATGCATACAATGTCTTTCTGCTCAGGGCATCTGCCACCACATTGGCCTTTCCAGGGTGGTAATTGAGATTGAAATCAAAATCTTTGAGATACTCCATCCAACGCCGTTGCCTCATATTCAACTCCTTCTGATCAAACAAGTACTTCAGACTTTTGTGATCACTGAACAGATCAAACTGCACTCCATACAGATGATGCCTCCAGATTTTGAGTGCAAAGATAATGGCTGCTAACTCCAGATCATGGGTAGGATAATTCTGCTCATGAGGTTTTAGCTGCCTTGATGCATACGCTACAACTGCTCCATCTTGCATCAATACACATCCAAGTCCCTTGTTGGACGCATCACAGTACACCACGTACTTGCGGGTTGGGTCAGGAATTACTAACACTGGTGCTGTGGTTAGCTTTTCCTTTAAAGTTCTGAAACTCCATTCACAAGCAGCATCCCAATCAAAGGTTGCATCTTTTCTGGTTAAATGAGTTAATGGCAAGGCAATCTCCGAAAATCCTAAGATGAATCTCCGGTAGTAACCTGCCAAACCGAGGAAACTCCTGACTTCGGTAACACTTCTGGGTCTTTCCCAATTCAACACTGCTTCAACCTTGGATGGGTCGACCGACACACCGCCTTGCGATATGACATGTCCCAAGAATTTAATTTCAGATAGCCAAAATTCGCACTTGCTGAATTTGGCATACAGTTGCTTCTCTCTTAGGATGCTCAACACGATCCTCAGGTGCTCCGCATGCTCCTGTGAATCCTTAGAATAGATCAGAATGTCATCAATGAAAATGACAACAAACTGGTCAAGGTACGGTTGGAATATCCGATTCATGTAGTCCATAAAGATGGCTGGAGCATTAGTCAAACCGAACGGCATGACCAGGAATTCATAATGTCCATAGCGAGTCCTGAATGCTGTCTTGGAAACATCCGAGGACTTGATACGGATCTGATGATATCCAGAACGAAGATCAATCTTGGAAAAGACAGTAGCACCTCTGAGTTGATCCAAAAGGTCATCGATTCTTGGTAAGGGATACTTGTTCTTAATTGTGACCTTGTTGAGTTGGCGATAATCAATGCACAGACGCATCGTACCATCCTTCTTCTTCACGAGTAACACCGGTGCTCCCCAAGGTGAGACACTGGGTCGGATAAAGTGTTTCTGAAGTAACTCTTCAAGCTGAGATTTCAGTTCGTGAAGCTCTAAGGGAGACATCCTATAAGGAGCAACTGAGATTGGCTGGGATCCAGGAACTAGGTCGATAGAAAACTCAACTTCCCTTTCAGGAGGTAAATTCATAATATCATCTGGGAAAACATCTAAGAACTCACTAACAACTGGAATATCACTGGGGCTCAAACTGGGTTCCGGATCGATGGTGAACAAGACACTGAAACACTTAGTACCGGCACCTAAGTACTGGATCATTTGATGAGTATTCTGGAGTAAAGCGGTAATAGCTCTACTTTCTGGTGAAGTTTCGGTTGGAATGAAGAGATTCTTTTCAGCACATCCAATGTACACAGTATTGGCGGAAAGCCAATCCATGCCTAGGACCACATCTATATCCTTCAGAGGTAGACAAATCAGATCTATATGATAGACCTTACTGCCCACAAGAACGGGACAGTTCTGACAAACACGTTTAGAGGTAACCTTGCCACCTGTAGCAACAGCTACAGTCATTGGGGGAATTAAAGGCACAGAGGGTAATTGCAGTCGCTGAACACAGTCAACGGCTATAAAGGAATTAGTAGCTCCACAATCAAACAAGACTAAAACTTCAGACTGGCCTAACTTGCATACATCCATAATTAAAGCATTATTAGATTTGACATTCTCACCGTCAAGTGAGTATACCCGACCTTTGCTTTTTGAGGCACCGCTGGGATCTCCCTGTCTCTTCAGCTTAGGACATTCATGCTTGTAGTGGCCTGGCTGCTTACAATAGTAACATATATTCCTTCCCTTCATGCATTCTCCACTGTGAGGGAAACCGCACTCTGCACAATTCTTTGGTGAACGTTGAGAGTAACTCTGCTTTCCCTTACTTGTAGTACCTTTAGTTCTCACTTGCAGATTGAATTTTCCAGAATCCTTCTTCTTCTGAAAAGCTTCACTACGCTCCTTGTGTATGTTACCCAAATTTGCTTCTGCATGATAGCTCTTTTGCACCAAATCACCGAAGGTGGTAATGTGTTGCATAGAGACATCGTGGGCAATGTCAGCTCTCAGCCCGAACCGATACTTTTTCATCTTCCATGATTCACTGGGAGCATCATTCCCATCCATCACATAACGGACCAGCTCGTTGAACTTCATGGTGTACTCCGCCATAGACATGTTTCCCTGCTTCAGTTCAGTCAACTCACGTTCCATCTGGAATTGATAACTCTCTAGGATATAATGTCCAACAAAAAGGCGTCGGAAATTTTCCCAATTCACCTCCATCTGACTGGCCTCCATGTACGCCTTGGTTCCATCCCACCAGTTACACGCGTCGCCCCTAAAGAAGCGGGAGACGAATGTCACTTTGTCAACTTCGGTGCAATCCATGGATTCAAGGATTCCACTCATTCGTTGAATCCATTCCCTGGCTTTCGCTGGATTGTACTCCCCATAAAACTCCGGCGGACTCATTCGGCAGAATTCACGGAATGCAGCGCTTGATCCCTGCTGCTGAGGTGGAGGATTGTTCATATGCTGCTGAAACATATTCATGAATTCTTGATGCTGCTGGGCTTGTTGGGCTTGAAACTGCTGCTGCTGATGCATCATCTCAGCCCACATGTTTGCATTAGCGTCACCATACATTCCAGGTTCGTCATCATCATCAGCAACGTTCCTTCTAGGCCTTCCAGGTCCTCGTCTTGCTCCTGACATAGTGCTCTAACTGCCAATATCAAGTCAAGTTAGCTAGGCTTAAAGTGACATGACATCTAGAACAGATGTTAGAAATCCAGACAAATACTGGGATTCGGATAGTAATACTAATGAACTCTGGCATGATCTGAATCGACCTGCTCTGATACCAATTATAACACCCCACATGAATTATCTAGAATATCAGTGGATTATTATAACCGGAACTGAGTACATTATTATTACATTGAGAAATTCAAGCACACGCAGGTGCTAAGTACAACACAGATTAAAATACAACGGAAGCAAAAACAGATGATCAACGATACAACAAAGGATTATTGATAAACAACAAAATACGAAAATAAGGAAAGCAAGAACAAATGCAAATCCTCCAAGCATAGCAGCTAGCACACCAACGAGCATACCTTAACCAACCTGCTTATCTGAAAAATAATTGTTTGGAGTGGGGTGAGACAACTAAGCCTCAGTGAGTCCTACTACCCTCCTAAGGTGACTACACCAGGGAATCCTAATCAGTCATGCATACTAACAAATATATCATAATACATAAGCATAAATAAAGGTGTAACACAAACGTATATCTTATTCATTTTAACACTAGGACACTCTGAGGTGAGCAGGTCTCAGAGGCCTGCCATATCCGTCAACCGATTCGGTCACGGCATGAAGCTCACATAGTCATAACCTAATGGATTATCCCATTGGGAGTCCATATCGCGATATAATTCGCTCTTAATTGACTGATACTAAAATGTGTTATTACTACCATGAGTTTCCAAATCCCGGGGAACATACAAACTTAATTAAATCTAGGTTATACCCTAAGATCATCTGTGATTAACATTCTATTCCACATTATATCAGTTATACTTCTGCAATTTGTCAATCTCAGATGAGGAAATAAATCGAGTGATCAAAACAGTTTAAAAATCAAAAGTTGCAGGCTGTTCTGTGTAAGCTCGCCACGGCGAGTTACCTGCTCGCCATGGCAGGTTTACAGGTCATTTTTACACAATCTCGCCACGGCGAAATGCCAGCCGCCATGGCGAAATCTCAGGTACTGACCTAAACAACTCGCCTGGCGAGAGAATACTCGTCTGGCGAAGTTCTTCAGCCCAGAACCTTATTTTCGCCATGAGTGCTCGCCATCAGTCCGCCATGGCGAGTTCATGCAGAATGGCCCCTGTTTTACGAAAATCATGAAATTCATGTGGTTTCACCTACATTCCTCATTCAAGACAGTGCAGAAACATAAAACATATAATATAAGATAGAATGGAGGGAAATTTGGGAGTTAATTCCCCTCACACAACAATTCCCTAATTTTCCTAAGTTAACATGCAAAGGTTTAATTTTGGGAAACTATCTAACTAGCCTAAGAACCCACCTGGATTGAAGCTTTAATCTTGCTTCTGAGCTCCTAATGCAGCTACTGAAACCTCCTATAGTGCCCCACGAACCCCAGACCAGAATTTGGAACTTTGAACTCTTGAACCCTTATTTCTTGCTCTACGAATTTGAATGGTGTTTGATGGATTGATTCTGAGTTTGAGGGGGTATTTATAGTGGTTTAAGACTGATTAACAACAGAAAAGGGTTTGTCTCAAAGCTAGGTTGCATGCTCTCTCATTGGTTTGGAAGATGGTGAAATTGGGGTTGTTGTTGTGTAGTGACTTGTGATGCTTTGGGGAAGATGTTGAAGTGATGATTCTGATTTGGTTCACCCTCAGAGGCTTGCATGTGAGATGCTCTGCAGAGTTGGTTGATTAGTGCCAAGGCTAAGTGACAAACTTTGGTGTTAGGAGTGGTGTTGTTATTGTTGTTGTTTTGGCTCGTGAAAGAGGGAGAGAAGTGTGAGGATTGCTACTGATTTTTCTGAAGGTTGGAAGTGAATAATGGGAGCTTGTTTGCATGTGAAGTGAGTGGATTATAGCTTGGGTGATGAGTGGAAACATGAGTCACACATGTTGGTGAAGGGAGAGGGAGCCACGTGAGAGAGAGGAGAGGTGGAGGAGGGAAGATTTTGAATCCTTACTTGACTAATTATTTCCCAAGAGTAGAATTGTAGTATAAGTGTGTAGTATATATTTGATTAAATTTACTAATATTCACACAAAATACTTTAATCTCAAGATTTAAATATCTCAACACCTCTTAATTAATTTATGAAAAATTAGGCAAGGCTCTAATTAAAATTAATTAGGTAATTTAGAATGTGGGATATTACATTTATATTCTTTTTTGTTTATGAGGGGTGTTATTTTGACACGAATCTCTTACACAATACATACACATGAGAGAGAAATAAAGAAAAAAGAAGAAGATAAAAAGATAAAATATTACCAAATTATCCCTGTATATATATTGTGTAAGAAAAAGTGTGTGAAAATATCATTTCTCTTTGTTTATAGAGGTGTTGATTTGAATCATGTAATAATGGAATGACACTATTGATTCAAATCAAGTGTCAAAATTGGGTTCCAAAATCATTCATAAAAATGAGAAATCTAGGATTATTTTTAGTGAGCAATTGGGAAGGTCATTTTTATAACTCACTTGTTAAGAGATTGAGAGAAAAGAGTAGAATTTGGGTTTATTCTTTGAGAATTCTTGAGGTTAATTTCTTATAACATTTTTGTATTTCTTGTAAATACTCATTGCTAGTGGATCAAAGAGCAACTCTCCCCTCATACGTAGGTCAATATAGGCCGAACTGGATAAACAATTTTGATGCGTCTGTTTCTTTATTTTCATTATTTTGTTCTTTAGATTGATTGTACGATTGTGTTTTACACATAGTTGCTAGATTAATTTGCTTTGACCATTTAATTTGACCATCCTTATTATTTATTCTACTCTATTATTGTTGGTGTTGAATAAGGGTTCAATTTCACAACTATTAGGTGGATCAGAACAAGGTTCATGTATTAGAACAAGATCACTGACTAACTTTCATTATAAGAAACAACTTTGTCAAATAGAATGTGATTTTGAGACCTCACCATGCATATATAACAGAAAACATTGAAGTTCTTTTGTGGTTTCTACCACTTTCTACTTGTATATATATGAGTTGGCCATTTGTTTATTTAATGCTGGTTAGTCCTTCTCAATACTTTGATTGTAATGCCAAGTTAGATGAACCATCATGATTAATGTTTAGGAAACTTACAGCAACTTTTGTCATTTGCACCTAAAAGGAAGAGAATAAAATCTAATTAGAATTTAACCATTTTCTGCAAGGACATGCTATTCCTTTTTTATAAAGGATAAAGATTTTGACAATGAAAATTAACAAGTCAGTTTATGTAATATAAACTACAATAAGAAAGATAAAATTGTTTGAATTTTGTTTCGAGTTTAACTCAATCTTATAAATTCGACTTGAAGTTAAGATCTCTTTTTCAAAATATTTCATTATTATATTATACCACCTCTGTCCTTATATAAAACTCTCGCTAAATTTTGTTGTCCCTTTCTCGAAGACTTTTTTAAAGTTCAAGATGCATTAATAAAAATTTTATAAAAATATTCTTAATTAAATGAAAAGAATTAAACAAACAATATTTTTGCGCTTAGATGTAATGGTGTGAGTCTCTTCTAGTTTAACCAAGTTCCTATGTTTGATCCCTAACTTTGGCGTGCTGCAGCCAGCAGTGTTAAAACTCTTAGGGAGAATTTGTCCCATATCTGAGTCCCACAAGGTTTGAGAGACTAATCTCTGCAGTTGTGTGCAGAGAATACCTAGTTTACGCAGCAACAAAAAAATGAAGGATAATTTCAGAAAGAAAATATACATTATTCGACAAATTTAATGTAAACAACATATTTCTTAATTCTTGTGTTTTTATCAATGAAGTCTTATATTTAGCGATGAAGATAGTATTATTATACAATTATGGCATAGAAACTTATGAGTTCATTTATTTCTGTGCAAAATGATTACATATAGGAAAAACAGATAGGATGGGACTGCTATAGATCCCCACCTTGCAACCTTGCTAAATACATTTTAGGTGTCAAAGTTTATCAAAACCATAAGAATGTTCTGTCATGTAATAGTAGTTTTTGCCTTTTGTATTGTCAAAATAGGTATCTTATACAAATAATAGCACATGCACAGGACCCATTAGATACTAAAAAAGCCATTTCAGTCATTTTCAAAGCACTTTTATTTTTTATTTTTTTGCATTAGGTATATTGTATACTACAGAATCTTGTACGAAATTTGTTATTAGTTCTCATATAACCAAGTTCCAACAATACCTTTTACTGTCTGTAGAAGATTTGAAAGTAATTATCCAAGTGAGTAAAATAATATTTACTTGCTACCTCGAAGTTCAGAGCGTCGAAAGCAACAACAGAGTAAGTGTGTGTTTGGTATCATAGTAGATATGTCAAAATCGCGGTGATCCATCGTGATTTTCCAAAAGCTACAAAGTGTAGTTTCTGCAAAATCATGGTAGGTCACAGTGATTTTGATACATTCACCGTGTTTGGTCGCTCATTATGTATATGAGTTACCTCTCTTATATATTGTTCGTTTAGACCATTTTGATCCGATGTGAGACTAGACATAGATAGTTAAATTCCACACATGCTTGTCTAATGCTTCCAATTTGTCCTTTTCTTCAGCATTTGCTGTAAATCTATTATCTATTATTACAAATATAAAAAGAAAAAAAAAAATAGTATGATGATGAAGGACAAAGGAAAGGTCTACATCTTCATTAGTAACAATAAAAGAAGATATGTGAATTTCAATATCCAAGTATATTGAAATAGAGAAAAAAAGAGAGTATTAACACAGAAAAAAAGCTAGTGCTGCTGCTATGTTTAAATGAGATATAGAACAGTAGCAGAAGAATAACCACCTCATCATGTCAAACAATGTATTAAATTTTCTTATCTTGTTTCTCACTTTCTCTTTGTTTCCAATAAATTATTCTCTTAACCAAGAAGGTCTCTCTCTACTTTCATGGCTTTCATCTTTCAATTCTTCAAACTCTCTCACTACTACTACTACTAGCTTCTCATCATGGGATCCATCTCACAAAAATCCTTGCAGATGGGACTATATAAAATGTTCTTCAGAAGAGTTTGTCGAAGAGATTGTAATAACATCGGTTGATCTTCGTAGCCGATTCCCTACACAGTTACTTTCTTTTAACCACCTTACAACACTTGTAATCTCAAATGGAAATCTTACTGGTGAGATTCCAAGTTCAGTTGGAAACTTATCATCTTTGGTTACTCTTGATCTTAGTTTCAACACTTTAACAGGAAAAATACCACAAGAAATAGGAAAGTTATCTGAACTGAGATGGTTATCTTTGAATTCGAATTCGTTACACGGTGGAATTCCAACCACAATCGGTAACTGTTCAAAGCTTCAGCAATTAACACTGTTTGACAACCAGCTTTCCGGTATGATTCCAGGAGAAATAGGACAGTTGAAGAATCTTGAATCGCTGAGAGCTGGTGGAAACCAAGGTATTTTCGGAGAAATTCCAATGCAGATATCAGATTGTAAGGCTTTGGTTTTTCTTGGACTTGCAGTTACTGGAATTTCTGGTGAGATTCCTGCAAGTATAGGAGAACTTCAAAATCTGAAGACGCTTTCGGTTTACACAGCACATCTCACAGGTGAAATTCCACCAGAGATTCATAACTGTTCATCATTGGAAGATTTGTTTCTGTATGAAAATCAACTTTCTGGAAAAATTCCTTATGAATTAGGCTTCATGAAAAGCCTCAAGAGAGTATTGCTATGGCAGAATAATTTAACAGGAACCATTCCAGAAACTCTTGGAAACTGTACAAATTTGAAGGTTATTGATTTCTCTTTGAATTCTCTGATTGGTCAGTTACCTTATACTCTCAGTAATCTACTCTTATTGGAGGAATTTCTTTTGTCTGATAATAATATTTATGGAGAAATACCTTCATATATTGGTAATTTTTCCATGTTGAAGCAACTTGAATTAGATAATAACAAATTCTCTGGTGACATTCCATCTGTTATGGGGAACTTGAAGGAACTAACTCTCTTCTTTGCATGGCAGAATCAACTAAATGGAAGTATACCAATAGAATTATCTAACTGTCAGAAACTTGAAGCGGTTGATCTTTCGCACAATTTCCTCACTGGTCCAATTCCAAATTCTCTCTTTCATCTACGGAATTTAACTCAGTTGTTGCTGATATCAAACAGATTTTCAGGTCAAATTCCACCGGATATCGGAAGGTGCACCGGCTTGATCAGGTTAAGGCTAGGATCCAACAACTTTACCGGTCAAATTCCGCGAGAAATAGGCCTTTTGGAAAGTTTAACCTTTCTAGAATTGTCAGATAATCAACTCAGTGGAGATATACCTTATGAGATAGGTAACTGTGCTAATTTAGAAATGCTTGACTTGCACAAAAATGAGCTTCAAGGAACCATTCCTTCCTCATTAAAATTCTTAGACGGTCTTAATGTCTTAGATCTTTCGGCAAACAGAATCACTGGAAGCATTCCTAGGAGTTTTGGCGAGCTTACATCGTTAAATAAGTTGATTCTAAGTGGAAACCTTATCACCGGTTCGATCCCTCAATCACTAGGACTTTGTAAGGATTTGCAGTTGTTGGATTTAAGTAACAATAAGATCATAGGTTCTATTCCCAATGAGATTGGTTACTTGCAAGGATTGGATATTCTCTTGAACTTGAGTTGGAATTCTCTTACTGGTCCCATACCAAAAACTTTCTCAAATCTCTCAAAACTTTCAATCTTGGACCTATCTTACAACAACCTCAAAGGTAGTCTCATAGCACTTAGTAATCTTGATAATCTTGTGTCTCTAAATGTTTCATACAATAGTTTTTCTGGTACACTTCCCGACACAAAGTTCTTCCAAGAACTACCTTCTGCTGCATTTGCTGGTAACCCTGATCTTTGCATTAACAAGTGCCATGTAAGTGGAAATCTCCGAGGAAACAAGTCGTTAAGAAATATTATTATCTACACATTCCTTGGTGTTATTTTAACTTCTGCTATTGTCACTTGTGGAGTTATTTTAGCATTAAGGATTCAAGGAGATAGTTTTTATGGGAATAATAGTTTTGAAGAAGTTGAAATGGAATGGTCTTTCACTCCATTCCAAAAATTTAACTTCAACATCAATGACATTCTCACAAAGTTGTCGGATTCAAACATTGTCGGAAAGGGTGGCTCAGGAGTTGTTTATCGCGTAGAGACACCAACAAGGCAGGTTATTGCAGTGAAGAAGCTATGGCCAATAAAGAATGAAGAGACACCAGAGAGAGATATGTTTACAGCAGAAGTTCAGACACTTGGATCAATAAGGCATAAGAATATAGTGAGACTTTTAGGATGCTGCGAAAATGGAAAAACTAAATTGCTCTTGTTTGATTACATAAGTAATGGTAGTTTGTTTGGATTGTTACATGAAAGTAGATTGTTCTTGGATTGGGATGCAAGGTATAAGATCATACTTGGAACAGCTCATGGTTTAGAATATCTTCATCATGATTGTATCCCTCCAATTGTCCATCGCGATGTTAAGGCTAACAACATCTTGGTAGGTCCACAGTTTGAAGCTTTTCTCGCAGATTTTGGTCTTGCAAAATTGGTCATTTCCTCAGAGTGTTCAAGAGCCTCCCATGTAGTTGCAGGTTCTTGTGGATACATAGCTCCTGGTAAGTTTAAAAACTTTTTATATTCTATACATACATTTCATTTTTAGATTCTTAACACTTCAAGACATTTTTGTTTTTAATATAAAAATCTTGTATAGTTCTAAGGATGAATTGTTCAGAAGAACTTAGTGATTGAATCCTGGTTGGAACAATATTTGACCAGACTATATTTACCTCCTGACCAAACTCCGAATTACCAGGGCTCATTTTCCTATAAATTAGAGAATTGAAAGTATACGCCACGTTACATTTATTTTGATATTATGTACATTTTGACTAATAACTGCATTACGTGCGAAACTGCAGAATATGGATACAGTTTAAGGATCACAGAGAAGAGTGATGTATACAGTTACGGCATTGTGCTTCTCGAGATGCTAACTGGAATGGAACCGGCGGATAACAGGATTCCCGAAGGCGCTCACATAGTAACATGGGTTATCAGTGAAATCAGAGAGAAGAAAAGAGAATTTGCATCAATTCTTGATCAGCAATTAGTAGTGCAGTGTGGAACAAGAACACCAGAGATGCTTCAAGTGTTAGGTGTAGCACTTCTTTGTGTGAATCCATCACCAGAAGAAAGACCAACAATGAAAGATGTAACAGCAATGCTGAAGGAGATTAGGCATGGAAATGAAGATTTGGATAAACCAAATATGATCCATAAAGGCAACATGGTTATTACCAATCCAAAAGCAGCAGTTCATTGTTCAAGTTTCTCAAGATCATGTGAACTTTTGATGGAATCATCATCTTCTTCATAGTCAAAAAATTGATTATAAAATTTAAACCTTTTAATTTCTTAAGTGAGTAAAATTATTTATTTGTATAGATTAGAGTATTATTATATATTTTATGGTAATTCCACATTACAACTGTGTTGTTTTTGTAGATAAAATCATTCACTTGAGGACAAGTTAGAGAAGTGAATAATTGTGTTCTAATCTTAAGTTTGATCTTGTCCTAGAATTGCTGTCCATAAAAACAACTCTGTATGGTCCAAATCTCTAGTCAAATTAAAGGAATATAATTAATTATAAACAGTTGAAACAGCTCATATGTTAGCACTCTAGTCTCTATAAATATTCTCATTTATTTCTTTTTTAAAATGAACAGAAAATAAGGTTCTTGAAATGTAGACATATATAGAGTATAGTACTATTTCTTTTTAAGATCATTCCATTAAAAAATATTTTTTTTAAAAAAAAAAAAGAAGAAAAGAATATGTTAAGGTCCTACAATAGTTTTTGACTCAATCTTGTAACAAAAAATAAAAATAAAATATCATACATAATCTCTTGTGTCTATTTTAATATGGATTCTTTTTAAAAATGACAAATTAGTCGCTATTTTGTTAGTGGAAGAGTTAATCTCGAGTTCGGATCTTCTAAAAGAGTTAATCTCGAGCTCGGATCTTCTACAACTGACTTTACAGTGCAGACGACTTTGCGATGCAGTTAATTTGTAGACCGTTAAAACCAACTTTAAAGGATCCAATTATCACTCCAACCTTTGAGTTGTTTCTCACCAAATTAACGACTGTATTGTTGTATTCCTTTCCTTTTGTGGTTGTTCTTGTGACTAAGTTGGAATATCTTTCACATTCAATATTCCCTTCTTGGGTAAGTATTGGTTATGAAAAGTAGTGCTTATAAGATCTTTAGGTTCAATTAACCTTGGAAATAAATAATGACTTGTTAGAGAAGGGACCTCATAAAAGGACATAGCTTTCATGAGAAAAGCAAGAGATGATATTGTCTTCATTCGTGGCATTATAAGCTTCTAGAGCACAAAACTATGAAGAGAAGAGAAGCAAATTATGGGCCACAATCTTTCACAATTATTATTGTAAAGTTAGAGATATGTCGTACTCCATGTTATTGAAAAGATGTCTTGCTTTTATTCATGTGATATGAGACCATCCTTGCCCCACACTTAGTTTGATTCATCTTATAATAATTAATTATATCTTTGAAAAACAAGTAACCATCAGTGTTAAGTAATCACTATCTTCCCATGCAAGAAACGTTAACCTCAGAAACTAATCAAATTAATTAATCAGTTTCAAAGCTGATCCGAGGTGGATCAACATCAATCGCCAGAGTCGATGAAATGCAAAGGAGGATGATGGTTGTGCTCCTTAGCGTAGGTGTTGTACCTGCAAACACTTCAACACTCAAATCCATTTTTCAGTCACACCGGGTCATATTTTTTTACATAATAGAATATGTACTTTCTCCTAGTGCATGTTTTCTTTTATAAACAAGCTTTTGAGAGAATCATACGAAAACCTGTTGAGGCCGAGCATGACGTAGCGCGCGTCTCTGTAGTATAGTCCATTAAGGATTGCACATATGTCTAGTCCGGAACAAAAGGTAATGTATGTAGTGTGTATCGTGTATTTAGTTTGGTTAAGTTTATGTTCAACAGCATTATCTACTCCATAGTGTATACAGGTTAAAATATTATGACTTAGATTTAACAATACAGTGGAAAGGAACAGAGTCATGCACAGACAGTAGTGTCCCCTTTTAGTAAATTTTATATCCATTTTTAGTTTCCAACCAATAAAAGAAAATTGGTCAGCATTTACTTTTAATCTATTCTCAAACAATATCTCACATGCATGCCAAATTTATACAAACATTTTTGTTCACCAAACAACATTTATGTAATTTTCATAGATAATGTGTATTTTACAAGAGTCTCAACATAACATTTTTATAATTTTTTTTTTCTGGTATGTTTTTACATATGTTGCAATGTACTACAAACTTAAAGAAAAGGACAGTGTGATTCCAAAAACTAAAGGGCCTGTTGATGCTATTGTGTATGTCCAGTTTAATCTAAATTATGTGCAAACAAATTAATACAAAACTTCACATGTTAGAAAGTAAGTCAAATGCATCCAAAGGTGCTTTAAGTTTTATATTTGTAACAGTTACGTCCTTTAAGTTTTTTAGATAACAAATAGGTCCTTTAAGTTTCTGATTCGTTGCACCGTTACCCTTCCAGTTATTCTCCGTGTCTTTTTTATCAAAATATCCTCCAAGGTGGAAGTCAACATTAATGGCCACAATGCAACAACATAACGAAGGTTGACTCGAAGGATAATGGTGAAACAAGTTAAAAACGTAAAGAACCTATTTGTTACCTAAAAAACTTACAGGACCTAGTTGTTACCTAAGAAACTTAAATGACCTAATTGTTACAAATGTGAAACTTAAAGGACCTAGTAGATGCATTTGGCCTAGAAATTATTATTACTAGCTTACTGAAAGAATTGCATTTCCAAAAGGATTGCAGAACAGATTTCCTTATTATTACATGTTACAAAATACAATAATCAAAGAACATGGAAACTAGATCATCTTATGACTAAATGCTTTCTCAATATATCTTCTCATTAATCATTAACCTATACAACTTAATGACATGTTCAGGAAATATAAGAATTACAAATTACAACATTTCCTTTTAAATAACACTTTCAGAAATTCAAGCTAAACAAGATCACTGAATGGAAAGATAACAACAAAACAGGTGTAAGATTTCAATATGGCCGTGATATATTACATAAATATAGAACTGACGAAAAACTTGGGCTCACCGATTGATATCACAAGAATGATAATTTTACAATGTACAGATCAGAAGTTCTTTCATGGGTGCCACTTTATGCTGCATCCAACACTTCATACAAATAGGAAAACATGACAATGAGAGACCAAAAATCGAAATTTTCTCAAACAATCAAAAGGGAAATATATGAACAAAGTACCTAGGTTTTTGCTCCGATGGTACCGGCTGGCCACTCAGAACACGATCTATTGCCAAGCTCAGATCTCTTTAATTATAAATAAAAAGTTAATAAACCAAAAGGTTAATACTACTTTCAAGAGATTAAAATCGTTCAGATAATTGTTCAATACTAATTCAATAATAAGAAACAAACCTTCCAGTTACTGGTATGTTCTTATTACTTGGCCTTGAATCATCAAACTGACCATGATAAACCAGCTCAAACGGCCTTCGACCATCCTGTTATTACTTGATTAATCGATGGAAAATACAATGTATCTTAACACCGGTTAACAGTGACTAGTTGTATTTACCTTTTTGAAAAGGTAGAATTCGGGTGTACAAACTGCTCCAAAATCTCGTGCAACATCTTGTGACTGCGATAAATAACATTCCATCAAAGATCAAGGTCTTACAATATTACAGTCTTACAGACATAGATAACATCAGCTCTTCCATAAACTGATTGCTTTCAATTAACCCCATCAGATAAAAGACCCTCTACGGCAAAAATTCAATTCAAATTTAGTAATATTATGCTATCAGCTTCCAGTTTTCTCAGGTTATATAATAAATACATGATTAAATAGACATAGCTGTGAAGGCATCTGTTCAACCGACAAACCATGAGAATTGCAATTTTTTAATACATAAAACAGAATAAAACTTACTAAATTATACCTCATCATATAGGTATGGGAAAGGATAACCAAACAATTTAGCATCTTCTGCCATAAACTCTGGTCCGTCCTGTGACGCAGAATTCCAAGTTGGACAAATCATTCAATAGTTTCGACGCAGCTATATTCAGGGATGTGATGATTTTACTATCACCTGGGGATGAGTAGCTACAGAATTTGAAGATATAGCAACGGCAGCAAGTCCTTTCTGTAGAAAGAGGGAAAAAAAGATTTTTATAATGGTCTAGACCTACTACCGAGGAAATAAATAAATAAATCTACCTTCATATAGAATTTAGTGAGCTTTACAATGTCCTTTTTCAGGTGTATAACAAATGGACAATGGTTGCATATAAACATAACCTGCATGACAATGCAATGTGGGATGAAAACGATTAAACGAACAAAGTCACGATTAAGCGGAAAGAAAGATAACAGTTTGACTAAATTAGCAACATGAGATAGGTCTCAATTAGAATTTTCAAAATGGTTCATGGAGTATATGAAACTTGCTTGCATTTATGAATAGACCTATTTCAAATGAAATCATCTTAAATGTATGTTACTAGTATACTATACTATACTATACCATACCATACCATACAATACAATACCATACACTATACTATACCACACCATTACCTACCAAGAGAGGGTTCCCTCCCATGCAAAATTAACTACAGGGAGTGCAGTGCTACTTTCCACCCTTGAAAAAATATTTTTATAATATAAGTTACTGTTCACAGTAGTAATGAATGGTCATGATTTCACTCCAAAATAATGTGACGGGAGAGGATCCGGGTTCATACCATACCACAACATACTATACACTATACTATACTAATACTATACTATACCATACCATACCATACCATACTATATACTATACTATACCATACCATATCATGTGTGACATACCATACTATACACTATACCATACCATAACATACTATACACTATACTATTACTGTACTATACCATACCATACACTATTATACACTATACTATTACTGTACTATACCATACCATACACTATTATACACTATACTACACTACACTACACCCTCCGGCCACAGTTGTAAGAAAAATTTCAATTTTGTGATTCATTGAATGTAAAAATCCTACCAATAGAGCTGGATGAGCCTCAAAATCTTCCAATGTCCAAACCTTGCCAGTAAGAGGCTCTGAAAGCTATATCAAATTCAAACCATCCAAAAAAAAATTAAAAAAAAAATAAAAAGAAATGTAATTATTCCAATATTTCAAAAGAAAAAAATAAATAAAAAGGGGTAAAGCAAAAACCCGAAATTGAGGGGCTCTGAAACCCACGGTAACACCTTTAGACTCAATTCTAGCAGCTCTAATGACGAAGCTTGTTGTGTATGAGTTATTTCTTGTATTGAGTTTAGAGCGTTTAGGATGAAAAACCGATTTGGAAACAGAGAATGATTGAGAAAGTGAGAATTCAGAAGCAGTAGAACTTAAATGAACAAACGATAACGAGAATGAAGAAGCCATTTTCAGTGCCATAATGGGTTACTCCAATATTCACCTCAGCCTCTAATTTCCAGCATCATCTTCTTTATTAGGCTTTTCTGTCTTTTCTTCTCGTCTTAGATTTTTTATTTGTATCCTCTAAAAAAAATCACTTATGTGGGTTATATTATTCATTTTCATTCACCGGAAATTATAATATGGACACAAATTCAAATAATTTTCTCTTAGGCACACTCATAATATATGTAAAAAATTAAAGAAAAAATAATTAAAGTGACATTGATTGATGTGATTATTTTATTATTTTTTTTTTAATTTTATTTATTTATTTATGAGTGTGTGCCTAAATGTGATGCAGGGCCGGCCCAGAGCAAGGGCAAGCAGCCCTATAGCTCTGGGTCTCAAATTTTAGAGGGCCTCAAATTTTTTTTTTTTCAAATTCATGATATAAAGTATCAATTAAGTAGTTATGCGAAGCAAAATAATCATCAAATTCGGAATAGCCTAGTGGCCATGATTTGTCTTAAGCGCTTGTATACTTGGGGGTAGCGTGTTCAACTCCCCCTGAGGCACTTTTTTTCATTTTATTTTAGGACATTATTAAGACAACTATAAAATTAACAAATATTGAAATAAATTTAATAGAGTAATATGTATAGAACAAAATTACACAAATTATTTAAAAAATTGTTTCCTTTTAAGTTGTAATTTTATTCAAAAAAAAACTATCAATATTTTATGATTTGTTTTACGGGAACTATCGATATTTAATGATATTTACTTGAAAATATATTTTATTATTATTGGTTACAATATGATTATTTTTTATATTGTTGATATTATTTACATTTTAAATAAAATATTTCATTTTTTAAATTAAAAATAATCATTTTATTAATTTTATTTTATATTTAAAGGGCCCCTTTTCTTATTTGTTCGGGACCTCCAAATATTCAGGGACGGCCCTGATGTGATGTGTTGTAGTTGTGTTCAATCAAGACTTTTCTCATAGAGTAATAGATAAATGTTTTTCAATAAACGTTAAAAGGGTTTTTTTCGTTTATAGTGACCGGAAAGAGTATTTTTATTTTGCTCTTTATAAGAATCTGCTCAAAGAAAATTGAAGAGCACACAAATCCTAGATTTTTCATCCATTTTGGTTGTGTCACTGCTCGTAATTGCTTCAAATGGGCTCGACCCAATTGATAATGAGTAGGTCTGAGCCCAACTATTGTCAATGCCGTTTGTTATGAAGTTTTCTTTCCCCACCTCCGTAACTCTTTTCCACCTCCGGGGTTTCCCTTTTTACCCCAAAAAATAGCTTCAGTAAATGCATACCGAAGATTTTATTCATTTACACACCATTTACACCCCTTATAAAGGAAATTAAATCAGTGAACGCGTACCGAGAATTTTAAAAACTTCGGTAAAGGTGTACCGAAGTGGATGTATATATAAACAGAGTGTAACTCCCTCCTCCCATTTCAACATTCTGCGTTTTTTAAAACAAAAGAACCCTAAGGGGTTAAATCTTCACCATTGTTGATCATCAACTCGTTTTGAGGCCGGAATCCACAAATTTCATCAACTCCTACTCCATCAAGTAAGTTAATTTCGATTTTAGTTCCTAATTTGTGTTCCTCTTACTTCATCTCAGTGCAAATTAATTGTTTATTTCTTCATCTCAATCATCATCTCTGATTTGCAAAAAATTGTAGATTATGTAGTTTAAATAGTTGATTAGTGGTTCTTATGATGAATGCATGTTAGTTTCAGTGTGAATTTTGATTGAGGTTTTGGTAAAATTATAAATTTTGAATTGGTTAGGGATGAATATTTGTTAGGTTGAATGTTTATATTCTGAATTCTGTTGTATGATGAATGTAGGTTAGTTGTATGACGAATGTAGGTTAGTTGTAATGTTAATTTTCAATAGGTTTAGTTTTTGGTTAAATTCTTAATTTTCAATTGATTAGAGATATAATGTAAGTTTATGCAAAAATTTGCTTGACATTAGTTACGAATTATGTTCGATTACGGATTGAAACCAATTGTATTAGCTTATGGATTTATTTTTGTTTGTTTAGGTATGGACGAAAATATTGGTAGAGGCCCACATGGTAGGGATAGCAGGACGCATGGTTCTGCTCGTAGAGAAATTCCTCCTGCGCCAAAAAGAACTCGTCGCAAGAAAGTTCATCATGCTGAAACAGGTGGCTCAGTTTCCCGCACACGCCGATCACAGGTTGATGAAGCTGTCAATGAAGATGTGTATGATCCGAGTCAATACCTAGATGAGAATGCAGATTGGTTGTGTGTCCCATTGGTAACACTAACATGCCATTCCCTTGTTGCATAAAAGTAGCCTCGAATTCGAAACGGACAACCACATATCCTCGATCCCAACCCATCTTTCTTTAACTTCTTCCCTGTCGGTTTGTATGCACCGCCCCTTTCACAACCCAACACAATAAACGTCTTTCTCTTAGCGGTACCGTTGTCGGATCTCAAAACTACAATTGAAAACCGTAAAGGGGTTGCTCTGTCGCGTGCCTACTTAAGCAACATCTCTTTTGTTTCAAAAACTTGATCCGTCACAAAATAAGAAGATACATCAATATTTATTGTCGGAGCTTTGACTACAATGGCTTTGCACTCGTCCGGAGGTTTAGATTCGTCGGCCATAACTAAAAAATAACACAACAAATCAATAATAAATTTTAACTTATCAACAATTATTCATTTACACTTATCTTAATCATGCTAAGTCATGTTAGATCATAAGCCAATGCAAACTATAATTACTAAATCAATGCAGCAAATTAAAACATGTTGACTCATTATCTAACATGTGAGAGCCTTGATTGGCCTATGATTAGAGGAACCAACTGTCCAGTTTATGTCCTATAATTATATTTTTTTTTTTTTTTTTTTGTATTAATAAAATTTCAGACTATAGAAAAATTAATTTTAAAATAAAAAATATCTAAATAATACATTAATATTTTTTAAATATGTAAAAATCAGTTAGGCGAATTTCTAACCCGTGCTTGGCACGGGTGTGGACACTAGTAAGAAGATAAAGTGCAATAATACACTTTCTTAATTTTGTATTATTTTAAATAGACACTTAGAAAAACGGATGGAATATTATATTGTTATAATAAGAACATATCATATCTTTATCTTTAAGTAAATTTGAAATCTGTATAATCAAATATTAAATGTCATAAGTAACTAAAACTAAATAACAACTCGTATCTTTTATCTTTGGAGATGAGAAAACAATGGATATATACAAAAAAGAAGGAATAACAATCATATCTTTTTTTTAATTGTGTAAAAAAAATTTTTTTTTACATATAAATCATATCTTTTTACTTCCATAAAAAGAAATCTTCAATTACTTATCGATTATGTTATAAATACATAGTTCCATTCAATCTAATAAAGCATTAGCATTGACGTCTTAGCAAAAAAATACAAATAATTTTGTGATAATACTCTGAATTGATCGATATGGTTGTTATTAGAGAATTTAGTGATGATGATTTCAATAATGAAACAACGTTTGATGTAACAAGATTCACAACTTTTCTTCAAAAAGATAACTCCTTTCTTACTCCTTGGAGTTGGGAACCTAACACATCTAAGAATGAAATTAATACTACCCAAGAAAAACAATATCTTTCTTTTCATTCAGAATCATATTTTAGTTATCAGGTACTGTAATTTATTATTCATATTGTTTGTAATTGTTAAATCATCATCACTATCTTTTTTTATTTTTGTTAAACCAATGTGCTACATTCATGATCGAAATTCACCATGATTTATACTAGTGTTGAACTAATTAAATCATCCTAAGGAAGAAAAAAAACTCACTAGTGCTTATTACCAAACATGACTTATTTTTATTATGTTGTTCTTTCAGATTATTGATGAGAAGAGTGGGAACAATGCTCAAATAATTAATTACAATCAGTGCTGGTTATCTGAAAGGTAACGTGAAAAGTTTAGGGATATAAACCTTAAAAAAAAAATAATCTTTGTATATAATAACTTTTCAATTATTATTATTAATATTTGTTTTTAGTTCTTCTTTTCTAATTTTTATTATGCTTTTTTCTGTTATTTCATATCACATTCAAATGAGTCCAACTATTCATGGACTATCAATTATTAGAGTTTTGTAGCACTATCAAATTGTTTTCCTTGTTTTTCTTCTTTATTTCAGATTATATCAACAAGTTATTTGGTATCTAGTTCCACTCATATTTTACAATCAAGCTCCCACTTATTTCATGTTTCCTACTAATTAATTGAAGCAAGAAGCACATATGAAGAGTGGTATCAAAACGTCAAAGTATAACATCAAAAAATATATGAAGAGTGATGAACAATTGTATGGGGGTGTGATGAACAAAGAGGGTTAATAGTACTTATGTGTTATAATTTTGGGAGATAGACAAAAGTGATTTTAGAAGCTGATATTGAGTTTATGTAGTAGAGTTTAATCTGCCTTCAGAATTGATTTACATATTAAATTTAGAATTGTTTTTTGGTTTTCTATTAAATTTAAATTTAGAATTTGAAGCTTTGTATAAAAAATTTACAACAGCCTGAGATATATTATTCAACTCATTTCATGTGAATGTACTCAACATAACTCAATTTACCTTTGACTTAGTTTAAATAAAATTTTACTTTACAAAGTCAATTTATACCAACAATATGTGATATAAGTGGTAGATATACTTTGTGTCAAAAAAACAAAGTGATAACATACTTGGTGTTAAGAATAATATGCCTAAGTATTTTTTGAAAATTTTATTTTTAAATATAGTTTATATTTATATTTCAAATAAGATAATATTAGGATTTAAAATTTATCTTTATAATTGTCAGGATTTGTTTAGAATTTTTAGGATTAGTTGTTTTTTAAAGATATGATTAAAGATTTTATATCTAAATATATTTATATTTGAAATAAGATAATATTAAGATTTATATTTCTTTAGAATTATTAGGATTTGTTTAGAATTTTTTGGATTAGTTGTTATTTAAAGATATGATTGAAGATTTTTAGATTTAAATATAGTTTATATTTATATTTTAAATAAGATAATATTAGCATTTAAGATTTATATTTCTTTATAGAATTGTTAGGATTTCTTTTTGAATTTTTAGGATTAGTTGTTAAAGATATAATTTAGAAAGTCATAGCTCTATATATGGTATCGTTTGACCTAGTTTATTTTAAATTATTTTACTCAATAAAATGTGAAGCTAGACCAGACAGATTTTCAAGAAGCTCTTGATAGACGAAAAAAAATATTGTTTAATTTTTATGAGTAAAATGCATAGATAAAAGACTTTTAAAATTAAAAAAAAACAATTACAAACATCATGTTCAAGTCAGCAAATAAAAACACACAAGTGCCACATGAGTTCCATAAAATGATGAAGGTCAAGATTTTATTTATTTTGTAAAAAAAGTCCTCTTAATTAGAAACTCGCAATAATAAAATAGATTTGAGCATTAAAGAGAGTTTAACAATCAAAACTTTAAGGTAGTGTCATTGTAAAATCAAAAGAAATGACAAAACTCTCATCTTTGGTGTGTCGGAAACCAGTGCGAAAAAAAAAAAAAAGGCAAAACTTCATGATAGTAAGATTAAGAACCTTGTGTCTAAAATCCTTCATGATAGTAAGAGACTTAAATTGGATTAACACATGACTACACAAGAGCTTTATATATTTTAAATTTCAAAACAGCTACAAGTAAACGGGAACAACAATTTAGATTTCATGAATGATGATGTTATACAAAGAAAAACATTACTAATCTTGTCTTGTCTTGTTCCTAAAGAAGTAACATTGAGTCCATAACAATCACAACCTAAACCACTTAGCTTTTAACCCAATTCCTACTTAATAATTATGTCATTAGTGAGAATGATGCAATCTTAAATCTTCCAAATGTGGTCAAAGTTAAGAACCAATTTAAGAAGAATTGCAACCACAAGAAATAACCATTGTACCATTTTTAGCATTAATTTTTCACAAGTTGTGCTACCAAAACAATCTCATGATAGTCCAATGGTAAGTAATGCAAACAAGTCACAAAGAGTTATGATGGTGCAAATGTTTATTCAATAATCGATTTTAGACTCATAAGGTTTGAACCAAACCATCAACATATCAAAGCCAAGTCACCATCATCCAAACTACTCAAAGTTGACAAATTAAGAGTTACAATTCATGTGACTAGTGAACTTCATGTTATTAAAATTCTATCAGCATTTATTGGAAAGAGATCCAAGTGATACATACTAAGATTACTTAATCAATTGGTACAAGCTCGGACATAAACTTCAAGAGATGAGCATAACATAAATTGGAATTAAATTTAAGTTCAAAATAAAGTCATGTTAGCAACCTTAAAGAACAACAATCAGATTTTAGCCAACTTATTCACATACCAGTTGTGAAGTTGTTCCACATAAGCAACTTTGAAACACAGGAATATGCTAAATATGAATATTTTCCACTCTCCAATAAGATATGAGTATGTGTGCATGTTAGCATGCAGTTGTGCGGAGGTGCGTGCGTATGCATACACTAAAATAATATAATATCGAACATTTCATTTCTTCCAAGAATAGTTTTTGTGTTTGGCCTTTGACTAATTGACATTTCAAAGGATATTCTTAGTAAATATTTTATTATTATTACTATTATTATTATAATATAAATAATCTTTAAAAAATTATATGATTGAATAAATAAAACTAACATAATAAAAGAGTATCCATGTTCTTATTTGGCATGTATTCATAAATTAAGATTGTTTCTTCTCTGTTCAAACAACAACCCTGGGTGCAACCAAATTTCTGTGTTGAAGTTTGGAAATTAAAAAAACCTCAAATTCATTTATTTGAGCCATTGAAAAGTCTCTTAACGGCATATCTTGACCTCCATAAAATCTTCCCTGATTAAAAGTATCCAAATATATATCAAGAAAAATTATTGCATAGACTCGTTATACTTGGTTATTGACATACATAGTTAAATGAGTTGAACCAAATACTATACCTTATAGATAGGGCTATAACCTCATTCTCCTAGTTTGTTCGAAAAATCATTTGTATAGCTTCTACAATGCTACTAAAAGTGTAATGGATTACTCCATTAATAATAATTTTACTTCCATAATCTTCTATATTTTCTAGGCCAATCAAGGCTCTCACATGTGTATCAATGTCGTATGTGCTTTTTTGAATTGAAATGTTCATCCCATCTGAATCTAGTAAAGAGATATATAAATTATTATAACCAACATGGTTACTTTATATGCATTAATTCAAGTGAAAATTTTCAATTTAAAATGTTGGACCATAAACAATTATCAGGTTTATGGAATATTTTATATCTCTTCACATAAACAAATATCATTTTGAATATGAGAATAATAGTAACTATAAAAGTTATTGCTAGAATATTTTGCAATCGGGGGATTGAATGCTTTCTTGATGATTTTGGCCAACAAAAAAATAAATTGCAAAACATAAGATGACATAATATAATATTGTAATTACACACTTACTTTCGGAAACAAATACATTGTATACATGGACTCCCAACTAACTGTTGATTTAATAAATTATGTTCAATTTAATTGGTGAAAATAGTTTTTTTTAATAGATATCTGCTCATCTTAATTTGTTATTAAGAAAGTTGGCAGTTAATTAATCTATCATTTTTTGAGAATTTTTTTTAAAAAAATTTCTTTATTTTTTTTATTATTATAAAATATATTTTTTATTAAAAATAATTACTAAAATATGAATTAATAAAATATAAATTAATTACCTATATCTAAATTGTTCTTGATCAAAGGTATTAATGTTATTGCAAGGTCAACCTAGGACTAAACCCCGCAAACAACTGCATTGTTTCCTTTGTTTTTATTGCATGTAGTAAAAGTAATATTCATAAATGTCGCATACATCGCGGGGTTTCCACCATATCCTGATCCATTCAACCTCTTCTATCCACTAGAGAAGTATTATCTCTCCCGAGTAGTTTCATCAACAATATGATTTTACCGAATTTATCAAAAGATGGGTAAAGATATTTTTCAATGATTCGATCATGCTCATAATTCGTAATGATCTTTGGAAGAATTTTAAAAAAAAATTTGTTGCTCTTATACTCGCTATTTTCCTTCAACATGTTGGATGAGTTGTCCCTAATATTTTTAGTGTTCTCTATGAAGTATATGAACTTATTATCCTATATTTTTATACATGTAGGCGCACCGCCACACGTCCAAACGCACTGCTGTACGTCCGCACGCTCACATGCACACATACTCATATCATATTGGAGAGTGGAAAATATATTCGTTAGAAATTAACTCAAGAGGTGATAGAATTAACTTAGGGCAAGGTAGACATAATTGTTGTGAATTCGACTAAAAACTCACACCAATAATAAACTGATGTGTGGGGCAAGCGAAACAAGCAACCAAATATAAGGACGATAGAGACGATGATGCAATAATTCAAACAATAAACGGCGGAAGAAGAAGAACACAAGATATTGTTTACCCAGTTCGGCCAAATAAAGACCTACGTCTGGGGGAGAGAGCAACTCTCCGTTCCACTAGAATCAAATAAGTCACTTTATAAGAGTTCCCAATTGGGTTACAAGAATTAATCCTAATTCTACCCAAAATCCCGAATCTCTTCCCGTGGCCAAGAGACTCAATTTTACCTAGTCTACCCAAGGTGATCCCACAAGATGATCCCAAAAGTAGTTTGCCCTAGGATTCAAAACCCTAGCCTTTTGTGGTGGCAAACCCCAACTCTCTACATCTTGTCTCACTCTCTCAATTTTTCTATGAATAAAGAGTTCCCTATTTATAAAAAAATACAAGCCTAAAAAACAGAAACAAATCTATCTTATAAAATAAAACAGAATCCAAAACAGATACTCTCCGAAACAAACTTTTCCACAAAATCTGCACAAAAACGGATTTGCACAGCGGGTCTGCGCCCAGCGCAGCCACCCTGCGCCCCGCGCAGATGGCAGGAGCAAAAGCTCCAATTCTTCAGCAGTGCTGCGCCCCGCGCAGATGTAAGCACCTGTTTCCTGTTTCTGAGTTTTCAAGGCAATTCCTCACAAATCTCCACCTTGCCTTTAAAACGATGGTGATCCAATCAACCACTGTGTTGCTCCCTCCATCTTGAACCTCCATCCAAGATCACCGGCCAAGTCCAAGTCCCACTTGAACTTCGACCTCTTCCACTTGCTTCCAACAACTCTTGCTAGAATCACAAGCTGTACCTCTACCTCTTCATCCCTCGGAATGCCTTCCGCCCTCATGAAGATCTTGCATCCAACTACCATAGGATTTTTGGTAGCACCCACAAGACTCACCGCAACCTCTTCAGCCTTCGAACTGGTCAAGTCCGTACCTCCTGAAGAAACGCTTGCTCCCAACTATCGTCGGATTTTTAGATAGCTCAACAAGCTTCACCACCCTCTCTTCGACCCCCGGAGTGTACCGCTCCGTACTCTCGAAGAAACGCTTGCCTCCAATTGTCCATGGAATTTTAGGACAACCCTACAAGCTCCACCGTACCCTCTTCAGCCCCCGGATTGTGCCTTTTCCGTCCTCCTGAAGAATTGCTTGCCTCCGACTATCCATGGATTTTTAGGATAGCCCTACAAGCCTCACCACCCTTCGACCCCCGGAATGCCTTCCGTACTCTCGAAGTTTTTGCTTGGCTCCAAACCAACCTTGGAATTTTAGGTGGTTCCACAAGCTGCAACATCAAACTCTCCTTGTATCCAACTACCTCCAGCAGTCTCACAAGTTACCAAGTCTGATCATTGTTGCTTTCAATTGCCTCCCTGAAGATCCTCTCAAGGTCTTGCACTTCTTCAGCCACAATTGAAACGTGTCCCACAAGGTCTCCATGGTTCCCCTTTGGCTCCACACAACCACTCTCCTCCCTATCTCTAATTAGATACCCGAGAGTCAATGTTGACAGTCTCCCACTCTTGGAAGACTCCACCTCAAACTGAGTTTCCACCAAAGTACACCAACCATCCCCTCGTGATGAACAAGACCTCTCCAATCGTGTTTCTCCCTTCAACGCCTCAACCCTTGTTTTGAATTAACACTGCCCTCATCTTCACCTTCCACAACCCGTAGTCGTTACTCCCGGCGAACCTCTCAATATCCCCCTTCAAACCCATGGTACTTGAATCGACTGATCCCCTTGCCCCACGGTGGCGCCAATTGTTGTGAATTCGACTAAAAACTCACACCAATAATAAACTGATGTGTGGGGCAAGCGAAACAAGCAACCAAATATAAGGACGATAGAGACGATGATGCAATAATTCAAACAATAAACGGCGGAAGAAGAAGAACACAAGATATTGTTTACCCAGTTCGGCCAAATAAAGACCTACGTCTGGGGGAGAGAGCAACTCTCCGTTCCACTAGAATCAAATAAGTCACTTTACAAGAGTTCCCAATTGGGTTACAAGAATTAATCCTAATTCTACCCAAAATCCTGAATCTCTTCCCGTGGCCAAGAGACTCAATTTTACCTAGTCTACCCAAGGTGATCCCATAAGATGATCCCAAAAGTAGTTTGCCCTAGGATTCAAAACCCTAGCCTTTTGTGGTGGCAAACCCCAACTCTCTACATCTTGTCTCACTCTCTCAATTTTTCTATGAATAAAGAGTTCCCTATTTATAGAAAAATACATGCCTAAAAAACAGAAACAAATCTATCTTATAAAATAAAACAGAATCCAAAACAGATACTCTCCGAAACAAATTTTTCCACAAAATCTGCACAAAAACGGATTTGCACAGCGGGTCTGCGCCCAGCGCAGCCACCCTGCGCCCCGCACAGATGGCAGGAGCAAAAGCTCCAATTCTTCAGCAGTGTTGCGCCCCGCGCAGATGTGCTGCGCCCCGCGCAGATGTAAGCACTTGTTTCCTGTTTCTGAGTTTTCAAGGCAATTCCTCACAATAATAATTTTCTCTCTTCAATTTTATTCTCCCTCTCATTAACTCTAACAATCTAAACACCAAAAGCTCTATTTATGAGGTGATAGAATGCTTTGATATTTTATGAGAAAAAGCTCTTTTTTTTTTTCTTTCAGGATCTATTGTGAAAGTGTATATCCATGTTAAAGTAAAATTTGGGAGCAACAAATTTCTACAAATTTTTTGTTGTGAGTAGAAGAATCTGGATTAGAGAACACCAACAAAAGGGTTATGTTTTTTTCATCTTTAATCTATTTTATGCTTTTGTTTTGAAACTGAAATCTTTTATGTTTTTGTTAATTTGTTAATATAATTTTGTGATTTATAGAGTCTATTTCTTTGAGTAATCTCAGTTTTTTATTAGAGTATGACCAAAACTAAAATTAATTTTTATTATACTATTTCTTTGTTTTCATATGCATATGTAGATTAGTTATTAATTTGTGGCGATATATGATTTTTGTTATTGAGAATTTTGATTGCATAACCTTCTATTAACATAGGTGGTTCCTATTTTATAGGAATATTATTATGTTAGACACTATGTGTTATCTTATTCATCAATATATTACAAAAAAACTTTTTCAATATAGAAACTTAATTTTATTTATCAACCTTATTAGATTGTTCCTATTTTATAGGAATCTTATTACTTATTAGGTTTTTGTACAACTAACATAGGTTGTTACTCAAACTAGAATTTTGGTTTTTTTTACAGAATAAGGTTCTCCTCCACATGGAGATGCAATCATAAGCCAAGCAATTTAAGTACAATCCCAGGTAATCTCATTCTCATTCTCTGTTAGGTTATTTTTATTTGTTTCTGTTGTTAAGTTTATTTTTTTATGAGAAAAAATATATTTGAGTTATTGTTTCCAATGTTAATCTGAGTTTTAAACATATCAAAACTATTGTTATTAGCATTTGGGTCATCAATTGACTTTTGCACTTTATATTTGTGAAAGTTTTAGTTTGATGAAGGGATCTGATCCATATGACAAGATGATCAAGATAATGGCTGTTCTAGATGCTCTTAAGTAAGACCTATCTTCCAAATTCTATAATATTTGTTGAAAATTAAAGTTGGATTAGTGTTCCATTAGTTTATATGTGATGGATGTGCAGATCTGCCAATAAGATTTTGGTGTATACAAATTCTATAACCCTTTTGAAGATCCATTTAAATATAAAAAGTTATTAATTGAATGCATGACCTAATTGATTAGTATGCTATTTTACTTTGTATAATCTATTTTATGTTAGACTATACAATTATTTTACCCTAAGTAACCTTTCATTCATCTATTGATATATAAACTCTGGGTGAATATAGGATTTGTAACATTAAAAACCATGCAGCACCATGCAGAGCCCTTCAATAAGTTCAGGGTTTACATTTTCTGCACATGAACTATGGTTTCTATTGCCATTATATAACACTTTGAGTTAAGAAAATTGTGTTTGAAGTTTGGGAGATTTTGCTAAAAACCTGGTGCATGTATTTTTGATGGAACATGTTCATTTTGTTACTTTGCTTTCTGAACTTGCATACCTTAGATTTGACCTACTTCTTTTATTACAGGTGCACATAAATTAAAGTAGGTTTTTTTTTTAAAGTATAGAGTTAGACACTCATGAATATGAGCAGAACTTTGAGTGTTAAGGAGAATAAAAAGGAAAAGAAGGTATTCCAGGTTTTATACGATTCCAAAAAATTCCAGGTGTCAACACATGAATCATACCATTTCAAATATCTATGTGTCAATACTTCCAAATTTTTATCTTCTTATAGCATTCATTTTGAATCTAGCCAATCAAAAGCATTTGTTTGTGTAACAACCAATCAAAATGTTGTGTTTGTTTAATAATAATTGGCGGACCAAGTTGTAACCGGCCCATTCCAATTCCATCATGCATTCTTATTTTTTATTACTCTTTATGCAGGTCTGTTAAGAAGAATGAACTCCTTTACTATACAATATAGGCAAAGGAGTAATTATTTTAAGAAACAAATTCTACTTTAAGGGATGTTGTTATGGTTGTCATAGCTGATGAAGCACATCATCGTGATGTACACCACTTTGCATCAGTGAGTCGCCTCTCTTTATCCCCTCAATGATTATAAGGGTGTATTAAAGAACACACTTCATGTGATTATGTTGAATTGGATTAAAGAGTACTGATTGTATTGTAATGAAATGAATTGCAGGATATCCATTACCAAGGAAGAGAGTTAAGATAGGCTGCAGCTCCAATTGGTTATCACTAGAGTCCAATTTGTTGGTGAACAGTCAAAGTTTTAAGACTCAAATTCTGAAGTCATTTTGGCTATAAAAAATTAATAAAATTGCTGGTGACTATTACTATTAGTTATTTTATTGATTTGTCTAATGATGCCAATGTAAAAAAACAGGGTGGAATCTTCATTTGTTTGAAGTAATGAGAGTATTTGTAATTCTACTGTACACTGTTGTGCAAGTGGAGTTATACTTAGATGATATTTCTGAGAGCTCCATGATGAATTTTTCTTAATGATTCCTTTGACATATTGTTCTATTTGACCAAAGCTTCTATTACTTCTATTGGACATAACTACTATTAGATATTTGCTGCTATTGACCAATTGCACTTGATTTTATTTGCATTTGAATGACTTGTGGTTATTGACACTCTTAAATCTTGATACATTTGAATTTGTTTATGCAGGAGCTGTCAAACCTTAAGAAAACACTTCAAGTGGAAGTGAAGCAACTTAGATCAGTAAAATATGCTTTTTCTTGGCTTGATCATTTTCAGACAATGAAGGAGGTTGATTTAAAAGGAGATGAGAAGATTGATATGTAAGAGTGGAAAGAATATGCATCATAAACTCCTCTTTTTAATATCATGCTGTAGTGGCCATATCTAAAGTGAGATTGATATTTCAAAATGTGCCACGATGGAATTATATGGGCTAGATTAGCATAACCAATAATTAGTGGGGATAGGTAGTGAAATATGTGCTGATAAATTAATGGATAGTATGGGATAGATTAGCATAACCCTCTTATTTTTGAATCTGGTTTGTATCTCTGTCTAAGATATTTTATGAGAATCTAACTTTTGTTTATTTCTCTTTTAGGATCAATTGCTTAAACTGTAGTGAAATATGGGAGAACTTTCAATACAAGCTTGATACGAAGGTAGGAGATAAAGGATTGTTTTTATGTCTTCTATTTATTTATTTTTCCCTATTTTTTGCCTCATCTATTTTAATCCAATTTAAGATTCGAAATATGAAAGTATATTTGCTTATATTGTGTATTAAGATTAGTACTCTTCATGAATATTGATGGTCTGATGCTCAAAGTTCTTCTTTTAATTTTTGTAGCAATTTCCAATTGAGGAAATGTAACAAATAGGGAAAATGGATTTGTTTTGTTGTATTTTGCCTTTACAAATCATGAAACATGTTTTAAGCATGATGCTGATCTAAAATGGAGAAGTATCAATCACTTATTTTATTTATTGTTTTTGTAGGTTATTGGTTATGTTTTTGGAAACAGAAACATGGTTCCAATTTTTAATAGATTCAATTTCTCCTATTGATTAGTTTTTAGGTTTATGGACAAAGAATCATGTTTTCCAATTGTTTATGTTGCCAATTGCTATTGATTTTATTTGTATTTGAATTACTTATGATTATTGACACCCTTTGATAAATAGATGAGTTCAAACTTGCTTTTATAACATTAGTAGATTTGTCAATAGAGAGATTATGGCTGAAATTGTGGTCACATCAGTTTACGGATTGTATGCATCCCATATTTTGATTTTTTTTATTCATATCCTGTATTATTATATTGTTTGTTCTTTGTTTCAAATTGGGGAGAGTATGGAAAATGCCTTAAGAGCATGCTGTAAAGGTATTAAGATTGGGAAAATTCTGATCCACAGAGAAGGTGACAACGGTCAACAGGTTTGTCCATCTGTATCTATGCTTTGTCCATCTCTTTCTCTCTTTCATTCATTCATTTTATCATTATATTTTGTATCAATTTCTCTCATAAGCAATAATAATCCCTTCAATATGCTACATTGTTGAATTGCTTCATTTCTTCCCTTCTTTTTCTTCCCTTCTTTTAGGAAAAGTTGTACCAAAAAATATCTTTATGTGATTTGTCTCATTATAGTTTTTGCACAGTTTTTATATAATTTACTCAAGTAATCTACATGTTTTGGCATAAGCATCCAAAATACATGTTTTGATTAGTCTCATATCTTATTAGAATGATTCAAGCGTTCAAAATATAGTGTTAATGTCATATCATTGACTCAAGTGCTCAAATTGCATGTTTTGTAATTTGTCTCATATCTTATTAGAATGACTCAAGTGTTCAAACTACATGTTTTGATTATTTTTAGTTCAACATTCTCTAAATTTTAACTACATTTGTCTCTCATTAGAGTGTCTTCATAGTTTTTACTAGGATCTAAATATATGCATCATCTCTGTTTTGGAGGTTGTGGTTTAGTTCACTATACCATGAATTAAAATAGGACATTTGATAAAATATGTTTATTTATGATCTAATAAGTTTAGGCATATAAATGATACTTCATTCTTAATTTGGTATCATCCCGATCTCCTTAATTTCATTTGTTTCGATACGATTTCCTTGATATCAATTTTGATTAACCCTTTACTTTTTTTTGAGGGGCCACATCCTTTAAAATTTGAAGGCTTTGATATCTTATAGATTAGAAATTACTAAAAGAATTTTTTTTTTTTTGTTTCAGATTTATTAAAAGAGCTTCCCAAAAAGTAAGGTATATCAGCTTTCTTCCTTATGCTTATGGTTTCAGATTCGTTCAAATGATGTTGTTGAATTAGTTAGCTGAGTCACTATTTTTTTCCCATCCATTTGATTAATTTTAAGGTTTGCAAATATATTGATTTCAGAGCAACTAGCTACTAACGATCATTCATCAAGATCATCAAGATCAACCAGACACAATATACAATGTACTATGCCAAAATAAGTGACATGGTTTCGAGAAGATGGGACTAATAACTTGACATGGTTTCCAAATAGACTATAAATGTGTAGCTACGAAGTAACTATTTTACATGGTTATTGAATAGACAATAGAATGAATAAAAGCGATGAATGATTTATGCTATGTGTTCATTACTTTTTGATTCATTGTTCACAATGGCTGATTTATGCTCATTGTAGTTGTTGGCATTCAACCTAATGAATAACATTATTTCTACTGACTTAAGGATGAACCATGGGAATAGTCCCTACATGATATGTAACTTTTTAGATTAGTCTTTTGCAATAAACATGATTTCATATGCTCATTTTTTATGTCTTTGAAATTTGAAATGTACATTGTTGTTTGGCCTCTTCAAGTTAAGTTGTTTTTTTATTAGAAAATGGAGGTCAAATTTTGAGGTTTTGAATTAGATCATAGTTTATTTTTTCTCTATTTAATTTTTACATGTTAAATTAAACCGAGTATGTACAATTTCTTCTGTTTTTATTATCTTCATCAGCTTAATGATTTGTTCCATTAGACATCTTTATTTTATCCTTTGAAACATTGATAGTTGAATTTAGTGTATGTGTTGTAACCTGTTTAGTTATGTAGCAATGAATTCAAGATAGCCAAAATCAAACAAAAGAAGAAAAATGTATCATGAGGCATGAATGTTATACTGAGTTGTTGAATTTGAATTTTGGTTTTCTCATTTTCTTATAGTGTAGACATCATTGTTGAATCTAAATAAGTATTTATCCCTATATAATTGTAGTTGCTAAAAAGTATATCATCTAAATTGAGGAGGGAAAATTAATAAACATTATTTTGTCAGTTGATTTAATATGTCTATTTGTATTATATGTTTCCAATAAGTTTAAGGGGTGACTAAGAAATATATCATCTAAATTGAGGTAGGAACTAAAAAACTCTAATTTGTCATTTAATTGAATATAGTTATATTTATTACATGGTCCTGATTAGTCTTAACGATAACAAAATAAATGTCAACTAAATTGACGAGAGAAAACTAAAAAACAATATTTTCTCATTTGATTGAATATAGTTATTTGTACGACACATGTTTATGATAAGTTTGAAGGGTAGTTAAGAAATATGATATCTAAAGTGAGGAGGGAAAACTAAGAAAGAATATTTTAGGATTTGATTGAATATATTTACTTTTGCTACACGATTTCGGTAACTCTTAAGGATAACTAATAAATAAGAGGGGTTTATAAAAAAACATTATTGGAAAATCAAAGGAAAAACACGGGCAGCGTTTCAGAAGATTTATGCTTATGCGTATATCAACTTTGTTAATATTATGGAGGGATGATGTTACATAACTTTAGTATCATATAATTGAGTTCATTAAGTTTTGAGTTAATATTTGAGTTCATTAAGTTTTATGAACTTTAATTGATTGTATCTGAGTAGTATTTATTGAAGTTGATGTTTGTGATTTGAGTAGTTATATTTTATTTTTTCTTTTTAGAATTTAATTTTATAAAAAAAATGTAGGTTTTGGACAAAGTAATGTTTTTGCTCACGGGGACAAACGACATAATGAATATGAGAAAGATACACAAACAACAACTAAAAGACATTACAAAGAGACCGTTATGAACCACCGACACATACACCAAACAATAAACTAACACTGACATGTAGCATTTGTAATACTTTGAAAAATTAAAGTTGTTGAATGTATTTATTGTGTCGGTGTCAAACACCAAACTCTCATTTTATCTAAATGTCAATGCTACATATTTGGTGTATTTAGGGTTTTCAATAGAATTATAAAGGCTAAAAAGTGTGTAGAGACAATTTAGCACGGGGACAAACGACATTTGTAATTTATCCAAACTTTTTATATATTTTGAAATGTTTTTATATCCGTCATTGTTCTCCCTATTGATTGAGATTTTATAAAAAGATCAATTGAATTTTAAATGACTGTTACTATTTTTATATATTTGAATAAAAAACACAAATCTAAATTGAGGAGGATCGAATATAATATGTCCTACATGTGTCCATTTAATATTAAGGATAACTAAAAAATATTCTATTACAATTGAGGGCGGAAAAAAAAAGAAACATTATTTGTTGTTTCGATAAAGATATGCTCACGCGGACAAATGGCATAATTAAGTTGAGAAAGACACGCAGGCAACAACTAAAAGACATTACAAAGAGACCGTTATGAACCACTAACACATACACCAAACACTAAACTAACAATGACATTATTCATTTGTAATACTTTGAAAAATGAAAGTGGTTGAATGCAATTGTTGTGTCGGTGTCACTTTGTATGTATTTTAAGTTTTTGTTTCTAATTTATATCAGTAGTAATTGTATTATTTTAATATTAGTTATCATATTATTTGTCTAATTTTATGACAATGTTCGCATTCAATTAATTTTGTGTATAATATTATTCATTATATAATTGTTTTCTTTTAATAATAATCTTGAAGCAATATTTCTATAATTTATGAGCATAAGTAAATTGTTCCCCGTGCAACTGTAAATACTAGTATTTTACAATCAAAAGTTTACTAACTATGCTCTTTCGAATGTGAAATGTTGTAAGACCGAACACGAATTGTACTCCTGGATTGGAAATTGCGGTTTGACATTATTATAGGCATTGCCCGAGAGGGATGCTTTATCTCCTTCAAGACTCAAGATTGAGAGTGATACATAGAGACCTTAAAACAAGCAACATTCTTTTAGATGAGGAGATGATTCCAAAGATATCAGACTTTGGCCTTGCCAAAATATTTGCGGGGGAATGAGATAGAAGCAAGCACACAGAGAGTCATGGGAACTTAGTAAGTTCTTTACGCAAATGTAAATTTAAATGTTTAATTCACAAATCTAAGTTTTATTTATTCAATGTTTTTGTAGTTTTTCTGAGATTGGCTGCATCATAAGGCTAAAATAACTTGACCAGAGTGATTTAACTGAAGCACCAATGCTAAAGTAATTAATTAAAGTTTAAACCACTTGTGCATATTGAAGATGTACAGATGCAACATGTTCAAAAAGATGTCCTAGACATCTTGTCACTGGGTTCAGAGCATGTTTAGGCAACATGTCGAACAAGATGTCCTAAGACATGTGAGTGGGACATCTTGACCCAGTTCAGCTTAAAAGATAAAGTTTATCCATTAAGCACGCGTGTTTGTTTAAATTTGAATAAGGCGCGAATCTTTAAGTAACAAGCTGAGATTAGGATTAATGATAAAGTTTGTTATTAATTCTAAGTGTTAGATACGATCGGATTCGTATTTAATTTGTGGATAAAGATTAATTTCTTTTTCTTATGGAGTTTGTTTTAAAACAAGTTTGTTTTAAAACTAATTCTTATTGTAGTGCATCTGAAAGACTGAAGATGATCTGAAGAATTGCACGCCTATATAAAGAACTCAGCATAGATCTTAAAACTCAACCCACAAGAACTGAAGATTGTGAGTTCAAAGCTTTGTACCTACTGTGCAAAGCATTAGTGGCTCTTAGTATTGTTCTTAATACTTTGTAGCTTTGTGTCGTTGAATGTTGTCATTCAACTAAGTCTTTAAACTTTGAAGTTTAAAGTTGTCGTCACTTGGGATTAGTGATTAGAGAGAATTGGGTAGGTTCTCATACTCAGGGGAGTTAGCCCTTGAGTAGAAGATTACTAAGATTAAGAAAAGGCATACATGCCAATAGATGTTTGGTATGGTTGTAAGACTAAGTATTGATTTGGATTAGTAGTGTTCACTTCCTGAATTGGTATTCTCCAAAGTAGGGTTGTTTAGCGCCGAACTGGGTTAACAAATTACTAGTGTTCTTTATTGCTTTTATTTACTTCAGTACTGCAATAAACTTGTGATCCTCATAACCATTTGTCGAATTAGTTGTCTAAGACATCTGGACTATAGACACATTGTCCTAAACATTGTGTACGACATTTGTCCTGCCTAAGAACAGAATTTCAGTTTTCAATGAAATTTTTTTCATGCTTGCTAAAATGCTACGTGTAACAATCTTCTTGCTTTTCTTATAGCGGATATATGGCTCCATAGTATGCTTTGGATGGATTCTTTTCAATGAAATCAGATGTTTTTAGTTTTGATATAGTCCTGCTAGAGATTCTCAGCGGCAAAAAGAACACGGGACAGGATTAATTCTTTCTGTCCCAACATATTTCTAGCCTTTTGGTTTATGTATGTTTCTTCTACTTCACTCTAACTTGTTACTTTTTTGTTTTGTTTTGATGAATGGTAATATATACATTGACTTAAAATAATTTTCATGAATATTTTATTGGGCATGGAGATTATGGATAGAGAATAAGTTGCTGGAATTAATGGACTTTGCTATTTGTCAAACTTGCAATAAGAATCAATTCATTAAGTGTGCACATATTGAGCTCTTATGTGTACAAGATGAACCAGGTGATCGACCCACCATGTCAAATATTTTGACAATGCTTGATAGTGAGATTTCAACCATCCTAATTCCAACACAACCAACCTTTTTTATGACCAATTAAACACAAATCATGGAGTTCTTAAAATGAATATATATTACGTATTAAAATTAAAAGGTATAGTATGTGTAAACTTGGAACCCAGACCCACTTAGACTCTTACTCCTCTGATCTCATATATAAAAAATATTTTACTTTTTAAATTTATTTAATAAATGATGTATCTAGTCTATAATACTGATTAGATTTATCAGTTAATGAACCTAAGAAGTAAAAAGTTGCTTATATATGAGATCGGAGGAAGAAATATTTAAGAAGAACATCATTGAATACCTCATATAAAAAGTTACATCATATCTTAACATAAAAAATAACTTATTTATCAAATTATGGTCAATGAGTTAAACTTGGAATACATCTTGTTGTCAATTCGATTAATATCACACCAATAACCTTTAGTGTGTGGAGCAAACGATTAAAGCAACCACAAATTGAGAAAATACAATAATAATCACGAACAAGAATAAATGGTGAAAGCGATAAAGAACACAATAATATTGTTTACCCAATTCGGTGTTAATGAACTTACGTCTGGGGGAGAGAGCAACCTATCTGTTCCACTATCAATAGAAATCTTGATTACAATGAGATTCTCCACAAGAGTTACAAGAATTAGCGTTTTCCTAATTCTACCTTATCCCGAATCTCTCACCGTGACCAAGAGATTCAATCAACAAGTGTTTCCAAGGTGATAGAATGTTTCTCCCAACCCTAGAGTCTTCCCAAGATGTTCTCTATTAACCCTAGTATGTTTGTTGGCCTTAGAAACCCTAAAAACACATTAAAAGCCTCAGAAAACGCAAACAACATGTTTATAGTCGCGCACCCGCGCTCGGGCGCAGCCCGCCCGCGCCCCGGCGCCAGCAGGCAGTAGCCACGCCCTCACCAGGGCTCAATTGCGCTCAAGCGCAGCCTGCCTGCTTCCTGCTGCCTGCAGCCTGCTGAGCCCTCACCAAGGCTCACCAGCTTCCTGCAACAACATCATTTTCAAGGCAATATCCAACACATCTTCTAAGAGAATTCAAATTTCAAGTGCAACAATTATTTATCAAACTTTATTTAATTTTGAGACCGAGCTTTAAATAATCAAAATCATGTTCCCCTAAAAATTGGAGAATAAACACCAAGTTCTAATTATCCGTAAATTTAGCTTAGTTGGTAGGGACATTGCTTTATATATATAGCAATCAAAGTTCAAATTTTGAACATCACACTTATTTATCTTAAGAGTGAAATTTCTAACACTAAACTATTTGACAAAAAAAACCAAATTTAAAACGTAACATGTATATAGGTTTTTTGGACTTGGATTTCACTCACCATCGTGGCACGATGGTGTCGGATATTTCACGCTTTTCTGATTCTGCGCTGATTTTCTTCCAAACCTTTTCATTGTGGCACGATATCCATCGTGGCACGATGTTAACTTTCTAATTGGATTTTGGCTTCAACATTAAAGTTGTAGCTCTTTGTCTTAACTTTGCAACGCATATTCGCACGCCTCAATCCAATACTTGTAGCTCTGGTTATGGTCTGTGCAATGAGAAGGTGTCAAACTACAGTTTATTCTTCATTTTTGCGCTTTTTTTTTTTTATGATTTTCTAACTCTTACTTCTTCAATAAGTAACTTCAATTCCTTTATGTCTTTTTGCATGATTTGGTCTTAAAAACTACTAAAAATGACATAAATTAACCTAAATACATAATGAAAAACATCATATAATTTACTCTCATCACCAACCTAATAACTTTGGTATTTTTAGTTGTTGAGTTAGTATTAATTATAGACCAAACAAATTCTTAGTTTATCGCCAATATATTAAAATGTGTGCTTGGAAAGGCCATATAAACATTGATCATCGAAATAATGGCTTAGACTAACTTGGTTTAGCTGACAAACATGGTCGTCTCCGAGTATTTAGAAGCTTCGAGCTAATAATAAAAATGAACCCCCTAATATAAATAAATATGTTTTTTAAAAAGAATTTAATATTTATTTTTGTGAACAAACAAATATTAATAACACAAAAAACTCAAAAAGTAGTAGAACAACAACAAGACATAAGCACGGAGGCTATTATTAGTATAATTTTACTCTGCTATATCATTATTGATATAATTTGATTGATATAATTTTGTTTTGTTGGATCATTATTAATTGCTGAACTATTATTACTGCTAGTTAAACCCCCCAATATAACTACCTATTACCTAATTATTATTTTTGGAGGCCCCATTTTTTTAGAGGCCCCGTGCTATAGATCTTCTTGCATTGGTTCAAAGAAGGCCCTGCAGACAAATATTGACATTTTTATCTTAATTCAAATTTAAAACCTCATAATTGTGCCGTGGATTTTCGGTGATAAGGGCCACTTCAAACAAAAATAAATCTATACTCTTGGTCTTGTTTTTTTGTGCCATAGTTTTCTACACTTTCTTTTTATGGGCTTAGTTTTCTATACTCTGGGTCTTTGATTATTTTTTATATAATTCCCTTATAATAATAACGTTGTTTTTTTATTTAACATCTAAATGGAAACTAGTGCCGTCTTCTAGTTAACGGTGTCGACCGTGAATAAATAAAACACTTAAACATGTACTATACTATTTACTAGGTAAAATTAAGATTCTTCCAAAAGAATCTAGCACGTTCACACTTAAATATATGTAGTAATATGTACTATATATAACAAATAATGTATTTTCTATTGAAGATGAAGTTAGTATTTCTTATATGAATTGTTGATATCAGCACTTCAGCAAGTTGTGTTATGCATGTATATGTTGTTTGGAATTTTGATGTCATGTATGATGGCAAACATCCATAACCTATATATACTGAAGTCTGAAAGAAAATTGGAAGAAAATGTATGTACTGATATGTTATATTCTTTGTTTTATTTTTCTTTCCAAATAAATAAGTTTTTATATATTATTATAAATTTTTAAGTTAATTAATGAGAAAACAACTTATAAAGACATAATTTTTATCGGTTAAAATTTATGAATTGACATAAAAGTTTATATATTTGCATAAACTATTTTCATAAGTTTAAAAATAAGTCAAACTCAAGCGAGCTCAATACTAAAAGATCAAGTTATCATCCAAACTTGCTCCGCATTTTGCTAACCAATCCATACAAATACTATCTTCCCTTGCAATGAATGATGAAGAGACAAAAACCAAAGATAATCAATAAATATATTAATAAGATCGATATGGGTGCATAAATGTGAGTTGGAAGGAGATAATTGAGATTTCTTCTATTTTTTAACGGTTTTAAAAACAAAACAAGACAATGATTTAAACGACAACAGACTGAAACCAAAAAAATAAAGGACTATCTATATAATTTTGCCTTAATTTTAATATCTTTATTGACGAAATACAAAATACTCTGTAAATGTCAATGTAAACTACTTTGCATTATCAATGAATCTTCTATTTTTATTTTTTGTTAATTATGTCAAAAAAAAAACATAATCTTTTTTTATTCTTACACATGGTAAACTCTAAAGCTCCAAAATTGAAATCCATGATTTCCTGAAGCACCTAAGCCCCCACAATTAATTATAGGAATGATAATTTGACACATATTCAATGAGTATCCACAAAAAATATTCACAATGGACAAAATAATAATCCGCATTATGCTGACATTGGTATGAGTAATTACCGACAAATTGAGCGGGTATATGGGTGCAGGTACGGGTACCTTATACTATTATGAATGGTAAAATAAATAATAATAATAATAATAATAATAATAATAATAATCAATCCACGAAAGGAAAAAACAGTGTTTGGGAGGTTTGGATTCATAGACGCACGGATAAGACCGATGCCATTAAAGTAATGAAATTGTTTTCCGCTTTGAATTTTTGTATTTATTTCATCAGCTGGGATAGAAAGAATAGGCTGTTTTTCGGGACAAATGTCACAGAAGTCAGAGAAAAAGCTTTTGAAACACTAACTAGAAAAATAAAAATAGAATAAAACCCAATACAGATATAGTATATATTTATTTATTTTAATTATATTATTATTATTATTACACATTTTTAATAAAAATATTTATTTCTAACATAATACAAATATGTCAACATAGAAATGAATTTTAGCATGATATTATTAATAATTTTGTTTATAATTTTCATCATTCAACATTAAAATGTTTGAAATTTTTTTAATTCTATTAAAATGATATGATATTTTTATAATTGATCAATTTATTTTTAGCAAAACTGCAGGTAACGGATACTTAGGTACCCATAAGGTATGGACACGATGACAAAGATAATCACCCATACATATATGGAAATAGATACAATTTTTTTTTCAAACTGACCGATATGAGAATGGAAACTATAATACTCTACCTATATATATCTTGCCCATCACCATCCCTACCCATCAATCCTATTATGGTTGCTTTGTATCCTCTGGAATTAGCTTGCCGCAAGATTGCATTTTCCAAATAGAGGAAATAAATTTTGGAGTTGTAGGAACTTTGTGGTTAACTACTATTCATACATTTACTTCCTCTTTCTTAAAAGAGCCAAACTGTTATCTGAAATTTTGTCTAAAATTAATTGTTTGACATGATAAATTGATGAATTCTTATTGAATTAATGAGTAAAATAATTTTACATTAATTTTTGGTTCGCATGTTCAACTCAAATGAAATTGTATAGGATGTATATTTAGAATTTCACTAGTGAGTTTTTTTTTGTTTGATATTATATCTCCGATACGATTCTCAGAAAATGAGGCTGTAGTAAGGTTTGACTATGAGATAAGTAAAATCTGGAAAAAAAAAATCATTATAGTAACCTTTTTCTGTTCAATTATTCAAGGCAAAATTTCACCAAAGAGGTCATTTATCTTATTTATTTGAACACATTTGTCATTTATCTTCTTTTTTTTTGTCTCATATCAGTCTTTTATCTTTATAAATATGCACAAATTAATCCTCCATTTATTTATTTTATTAAAAACAATGATGTGGCAGGCCACATGAGATGAATTATTCATTTTAATTCTTTAGTTTACTTATTTATCAGATGGCCCTCGAGCGCGGCGGTCCTTTATGGAACTCATCTGACTAGTATGTGATTGAGTTGTGTTGAACGAAAGAAATCATCAATTGTTTAGAAATTTAACAAAACTCTTAGCTCAACTGTTGGACAAGGTCAAACTTTATTATTATCGGTGGTTGAAAGCAACAAATATCTCTCTAGTTTCAAACTACTATATGCGGTGGTCGAGCCCATTTATCTATTTGGGTATTGACTTATTATGTTAGCTTTGTTGTTTCCTACTTGATACTTTTGTAAACTTTTGTACTCTATTTCGGTACACCTTGTGCTGAGGAGACTACTTGATTGATTTTATTATATATTTTATTTTTGCTTGTTCAATTTTTTTTTTGAGATTTCAAGTTTGAAAAATCTAAGGTTTAATAAAAATTGAAGATTTCAATTTTGAAATTTAGAAGATGAGATAAACAAAACAATAATTTATGCTATTTTGAAATGTTTTTGGGTGTAATTTATTATAGATGGGTGAAGATGGTAAAGAACATGATGAAGATGATGAATATTCATCCTAATTTCTGATTTATTTATTTTTGTATTATCAATTAAAAATATTAAAATAAATAGTTTATCCCAAAAGATTTTTTTTTTGTTAAAATTTAAGATGAGAGGATGGTGTGCCCCAATCCAAGACAGGGAAGATTTTACGACTCAAAGACCACTTACAAAAGTATTTACATTTACCTCCCTCCAAAGATATTAGCAGTCGAGCTGTCAAAATGGGCGGCCCGTCCAATTTCGGGCCGGCCTAGTCGGGCTTCGGGCTTCGTCGTGCCAGGCTAAATAGCCCGAATAAAAAATGGGCTGCAAAAAACAAGGCACGAGCCCGCCCGATACGGGCTCTCGGGCTTTCGGGGCGGGCCGGTTTTTTTAAAAAAAATTAAAGCAAAATTAGATGGATGAAAGGTAATGAAAAAAGAAGAAATTTAAGTGCCCAATAAATTTGATAAATTCAGGAGATTTGTTATGCAACAAATTACAGAGAGACCACAACATTAATTTTTTTTGAACAAACTAAATTGAGATAGAAAGTTTGAAATTTGTTAGAATTAATGTAAAGTTATTTAAGCTAGTTACAATTTACGAGTAATTACATAGAGAAATAATTCACGCCCGTGATTTTGTATTTTTAGCTTATTTATTTTAATGATAAGATAAGTTATTTTTATTTTTAGTTTATTTTCATTTCATTATGTATATAATTTGCGTTACTAGTGCATGTATATAATTTGCGTTACTAGTGCATATTTATTCTCTAAAATGCGTGTTTGGTGGAATTGAAAGGTGTGTGTGACGTGTGTGTTGTGCTGCTGCCGTATTGTTAATTCTATAAAAAAAATTGGAAATTGCAACAAATGGATAGCAACAGTTTTGTAGAACTGCCAGTAATTTTAAAACAAAATTAAAATAGCAACGGTTTTGGGGAACCGCTGGTAATTTTTAAAACAAAATTAAAAATAGTAACGGTTTTGGGGAACCGGTGGTAATTTTTAAATAAACCGGCGGTTTAATTTTGTTTACCAGCGGTTTAGTTGATAAATAAAAAATAAACCCGCGAACCATCTCTTTTTTAATTTTTTTTAATTTACTTCTTTCTTCGGAGAAATTAAGCGCGCGTTCCTTCTCCTTCATCGCGAACCCTAACGCCACCATCTCTTTCAGCCGCCGTTCTCCAATCGCCGGCCGTCGTTCTCCTTCCATAAGGTATGTTATTCGCTCCCTCCAATCGCGAGGCTATTCATTAACGTTTTTATTAGACTTCTTGTATGAGAAAGGAACTTTCTGATGTCTTTTTTTTTTTTTTACATATGATCCTTGTAACATAGCAGACCTGTTGATTGATGCTTATTGTCCGGTTGCTGCACAAGATTTCTGATTTCATTATCCAATTCACTTGCTACTCTAGACTATTCATTGTGATGACTAATAAGATGTTTTCCTCAATCTCTCTGTTTGCTCACTTTCACTCCTCCTTATCTTCTTGCTTTTTTCTGGTAATTTTTCTTCTCAATCTGAGTTCTAAATTGAATTGAAGTTGAATTGAAATTTCTTCTCATTCTGAGTTCTGGTAATTTATTTTTTCTGAGTATGATTATTCCTCTATTTTCTGATTTTGTTTTTGTATTGATGAAACCCTAAGAAGTTGAAACCTTAAAATTTTGGTATTTTTCTGATGTAAAATTGCTAGTTGAGTTGTTGATTTGGTGTAGAACTGATGTAAATTGCTACTTTTATGCATGTTAGTTTTTTATTGTGTTGGGAGGTCTGTGTTTTCTATTGTTGTACTTGGACTGGTTTTGATGTTGTTGTTACAGGTTTTTCACAACACATATTTTTCCTATTTTAAACTTCCAACACATCAAGATAGGTCTAGAAGCTTGATGATTCTTCATATGAAGACACCTCATGTTTCAATAGAAAACTTGTAAAACCATTACTTGTATAATTAAAAAATGACGGTCCAATAAAAATCATACACTTTCATGCCGAGGCAACTTAATTAGTAGTATAAATAGGTAACAATGAGCTAACTATGGCGAGGAATAAGTTTGATCTTGGAAAGCATAGGCCTTCATCCATCTTGTTTAAGGATTGTGATCAAAGTGATCTTGGCAAAAAACTTGTTACTGTTATATGTAGCAAAATTTGGGTAATATATTAGTTCTAGTAATTAGTCAAGTTCTCTTGAACCTTTTGTTATATGTTTTGATTTTGGATCATTTTGCTTATTATAATAAATTCATTTTGCTTTTTTAGATGAGGAGGTTTTTGGTTCATAGAGCAAGTATTGAGAATGGTTTTACAAGTTCTCTTGAACCTTCTGTTATATGTTTTGATGTTGATATTATTAGAACATTTAGCGCAAAAAGGTCTCGGAGAGGGCATTTACCTCTTGATTTTATTTAGCACACTATTGGTATGTTATGTTTTATCTCTCTGAGTTTAAATTGTATTTTTGTTGACAAGATGACGAGTCTATTTAATGTATTTTGGTTTATGACTAATTATATATTACATCGCATGTGAATTTGCGGTTAAATTTTTTGTCCGGGCTCATTTAAAATCCTGGCTCCGCCACTGGTGTGGGGTGTGTGCTTTTATTTTTTTTCGATACACTGTTGTTGTTGTTTTTGCCTAGGTGTTGCAGTTTCTGCCTCTGTTGGCCGTTTCTGTTTGGTTCCAGGGCAGGCTGTGTTGCCTTGTTTTCCTTGCATGTTACTTGTTGTATCTTTGTATCCTTGCATTAGTACTTCTTGTACTTTTGTAGTTATTAATAATATTTTAGCCTTTTCCTAAAAAAAAGCAGGTCAGGTGTTGAATTTTGTATAGCTTTGGCTAAGTTATTTGTAGAAAGGGAGGTCTAAAGTGCTTATTTCATTGGTGTTGATTACATGTATCAGATTTCTTGTTGCTATGGTTTTAGCATTCCTTGTGCTAAATCACACTTTAATAAATTGATTTGCTTTTCCAAAAAAAAACTCCCTGTTGCAATAATGTTTCCAGAAATCTCATCCTGAATAACACAAATAACATCCTGAATAAATTATCACTATATTTACTCCATAACACTACTAGAAAACTCGCTTTTAGCAACCGATTTAGAGACCGAAAAATTTCGGTCACTATAGAGACCGATTTAGAGACTGATATTTTGAACGTAAACTTAAAATAAAATTGGTTGCTATATCGGTTGCTATATAATTATAGACACCGAATTAGTGACCAATAATTAGTGACCAATATTTCGGTCTCTTTATAAACCGAATTAGAGACCATTATTTTGACTGTCAAATTTTGAAATATTTCGGTCCCTAAATCAGTCGCTATATAGACCGAATTGGAGACCGATAAATAAAGATAAAAAATCGGACGCAAACGTTTTTTTAAACTTCATAGTAAAAAATAGAGTAAAACCCTTTTTCATAGTCATAGCCTAAACATTTGCAAAACCGTTGGCCAAAATCACACATTTTAAGCCCTCAAAATTCTCTTCCCCCGTGTGATTCCCTCTATCTTTTTATTTTAATCAATTAAAATTTTAAAATAAAGTAAAACCCAAAACAATAGACTCAAAACACTCACAGCACAACAATCACAAAAATAAAAAAGCAGCCTTCAATTTCTTCTTCTTCTTCTTCCATCGCGTGCACTCAACTTTCCTCTTCTTCTTCCATATTGATTCTGACCATCGCAGCACTCTTTCCAACGAAAACCCTAAATCCTAATCACAAAAACGCATGATTGAAGCGACGACGATTGAAGATCTCCAGTTGTCATTGAACCCAAGAATCGTACAATCCTTCGATTGAAGATCTTTGGTTGTGATTAAAGCTCTCTAAACAATAACCCACTAAGCTCAGGTTAGTTTTTTTTTTTTTTTTTTGGATAAACCCTTTTTCCTTGTTAGTAAATGTTGTTATAGGATTAGATTTCGATGTAGTTATAGGGTTTGTAATTTTAAGGAACACAAACATAAGCTTTGAGATTCAATTTTAAGTTTATTATTATTTAGATTAGACGATGTTTTATGAATGGTGAGCCAAAGGAAGATTTCAATTTGCTTATTTTATGAATGTTGCTGGCAGCCGGGAAATTTCTTATTGCGATAATCCGGATAATTTTTAACTATTGTAGCTTTTGGAGGTAGTGCTTTGGTAATAGGGATTGTTGTTTTGTGTCTAGTGTGCTGGTGTGTCTTTAGGCGCAGGGAGTTTAGAGTTTGGGACAGTTTTTGGGTCCTGGTTGTGTGTTGGTGTTTGAATATTCTGGTAGTGTTGTTGTTCTTTGTTAATTGTGTACAATTTTGCAATTTTTTTTTCTATTTGTTTAGTTTGTTTGTTGTGGTTTTTGTTTGTTTTGACTCTTGTGTTTGTTTAATATTATATGTTATATTTTTGAGGTGCTTACTTTTTTCGGACAAGTAGGTTATTTAGCTTATTCAATTTAAATTTTCTTAGACATTTGTTGAGAATTGGCTTATGTTTTCTTTATTTTAGTATTCGTTTTGTTCCACGTTAAAAGACTCAAAATGCAAGTTTCCACACTTGAAACATGTCTTTGGCTCTCAAAGTTTAAAATCGATTATGCCCTCAAAATCGATTATGCCCGCAGAGAGAGAGAGAGAGAGATTTAATGGCAAATATTTCAAGCACTAACATAAAGTAAAGAGGTGAAGTATAAAATAGTTTTTTCATTTTACGAAATTCTCTATCTACAAAATATGTACCGTCAATTTTGGTAAAAAAAATAAAAGAATAAGTACCGTCAATTCAATAGGTGATTGATTAAATTCTTATTCTACAAAGAAGTCATTGAAGGTGCGAGTGTACCAAAGATAGTAACTTGAATGGATTATTTTTTATAGATAATGCTAAACTTCTAATTGTCTGTGTTCATTTGCCTTGCAACGTCCTTGTTTATTATACATATAAATATATAATAGGTCCTTTATCTTTTGTTAGAATTTCCGATAAAGAGTTGGTTTCAGACTAAGCTCCAAGACTCACCACAAGTCCTTGAAAATGAATTGATTTCTCCTCAAGGCCCTCAATGTAAGGAAGGTGACACTCTGACACTTCTTGCATTATCTTAATGTTATTAATTAGGATAGTTGGTACTTATGTTGTCTTCAAATGGTCAGCATAAGATTATTTGAGGATTATATATAATGGTTTTGATAAATACTTTTCCGAATAATTAAAATGAGTATTCTCTTTATACCCTTTCCATATTTTATAAATCAGGTACATGCTGATATTAATCCGTACTAAATTATTATTTTACAATCCTCAATGCTATGTTTACTTTGGAGATTCTTAGATTGTTGACAGCTTCTATTGATTGATTTATGTTTTCAGTCCTAGACAATCTGATTTTTTTGTTTATGTTGTATGGTTTAAAATTGATTTAGTGTAGTGATTTTACATGCTACCAAGACTGACTTATGCAAATTCACTCTTAGAATATAAGAAAATAGCTTATATTATCTCCGACATTATCATTCAAAACACTCTTTTTTACGTTTTGCAGTGCATATTGGAAGACAGAGGAGGATGTAGGTGGTGGGATGACTGCCCTAGGAGGTTAGGCTGATGCCCACCCTTATGTTTCGTTCACTATCAATCTTGTTTAGATATGATTCAATCATTGATGTGTGTGTGACTACAAATCAAAAAATTTGAATCTACTCATAAGATTATTGTTATATTTCTGACTTTATTCTTGCAATTTTGGTGTTGAATTGAATGTGAAATTCAATTTCTTACTTTTGTAGGATTCAATTGCAGGAGCTAAAGAGTTTTAACCATATTCACTATATGGTTTTAACCATTTACAGGTTGATTACTAAGATTCAGATCAAGTATGGTTTTAACTCTTTGTGAACAGCACTAGTAAGCCATCAGAAATCTTAGCAAGGTTAAACAAAATGGTTCGTTATGATCCTGATGAGGAGATTGGACTTTATGAGGTTAGTTTGTGTTGTTAGTTTCGTTGTTTATCTATTGTTCTTCAGAGTAATTTAAAATCGTAGTGCATCCTTGCATATTCAGTTGTATAGCAAAGTTAAGAACTAAACTTGCTGGTGATTAATAGCAATTAAGTGCATCGTGTTTCTATGAAAATCTATCTTTCTTGCATGATTTACCATAAGGGAAAGGGTATTTTTTTTATTGGCATCTTCAGTTTCTAATCTCTACGAGTGACTGTATTTCTAGGTCAAGGCTTTTCACATATGATTTATCTCTACTAAGAGGGTAGTCACCGAATATTCTCTATGTAAAGGTAAAATTTCGCTTGATGCATATAGTCAATATATTGGATTATCTCTTGCCAATGTAATTATTTACTATTTGCTAGTTTGCTCTGTTTTCTTTCATTTACATCTTTGATTTGATTAATTTTTTTTTCTTCGAATTTTTGCTAGAAAAAGAGTCAAAGGAAGTTATGTATGAAAGGAAGCTATGAAGGTCCTGGAGTCTCTAGTTAGAGAGTGTATTAAAATGAAAAAAATTAAGCTTTATATAGATATAAGATAAGATGTCTATGTATTATCCTTGTGTTACCAATTGTGTAATTCTCAATTTGCACTGTTTCTATTGTAATTTTTCTATATAATCTTTGATTCTTTATAAGAATTTAATTTACTAATGTGTTTTGTTATGTTTATATGTGTGTGTGTGTATATATATATATATATATATATTACAGGGGCTATATATTTTAAAAAAAAAAAATTGAAATTAGTGACCGAATAAGCGACTGATTTGTTTAAAAATTAAATAATTTTAGTCGCTAATTTGGTTTCTAAAACTGGTAACAAAATCAGTCGCTAAATTGAGTCACTAAATCAGTTGCTAATAGCGTTGCACAATGTGTTGCAAACTCTGTCTCTAAACTGTTCTCTGATTTCGGTATCTAAATTGGTTGCTACAATTTGTTGCTAATTCAGTCTCAAAATTCAGTTGCTAATCGGTTGCTACAAAATCGGTTGCTAATTTGGTCACTACAGATCAGCGACCAAGGTTTTTGCTACTGATTTTAATTGGTTGCTAAATCGGTCGCTAATTGAATTAGCAACCGATTTTGATGAAAATCGGTCGCTAAATCGGTTGATAAACACATGTTTTCTAGTAGTGTAAGTATATACTCATAATTATGCAGGGTCATCCGTAAAGTTTGCGTTCACTACGTAGGGTTCAGAATTCGAAAACCAAAATTGAAGCATTTGACAATCATATTTGTGAGACAAATAAAGTCCTAAAATGGAGCTGGCCTTTATTAAAGAAAATGCTACAGAAATGGAGTTTGTCAGGACTGACTCAGCAGAAATAAGCTGCTCAGATGGAACCTCAGTGGATGGATCCTGCTCAGATGTCTCACTATCATCATCTGTATCATCCCCGGGAAGTTGGTCAGTAGCTTCTCCATTCAACTCATTCTCGGTATATGATTCCCCTTGAACTGGTACATTAAAGGCAACAGATGCTTCGTTAAGGTCGACTCGACTGCCTCATTAACATCTAAGTCATTGGCAATAGGCTCCTCTGTCTTGGACAAGTCATCCTGCCATGGAGGAGGAACATAAAAGGGAATTTCACCCCTGCCAGTCATGAATTATTTTACTCTTAAAGTATGAATTATTTTACTCTTGGTAAATAACACCTGATACTGGTTGTTCATAACATTGTTCAGGTTCTTGTAAGTAACAACAAAGCTTTTAATGTTTGGTAAATAACACATGTTACTGATCTCTAGAGGTCTATATAAGCCTAAAATCTGCTGGCTGAACTGGAACAGTTAATTTGAGTTAGGGAAATAAAGTGACCTTATTGGCTGCTATTATTTTTTCCTCATTCCTTCATTAATAGTCAATAGATATATGGCACAAATTGGTCTGTATGTCTTGCATCATTTCTGTGTTTTTCTCCAAAGCTAGTGTTATGAATGTGTGTTTTTTGTACATGATTTAGTTTTATCCAGAGATTATGTTATAAACTAAGCTAATGTTTGGTAGTGTATAGAAGAATGTTTGGTAGAATGAGTGTTTGATTTTGACACATAATTTGAAGTAAGGGAAACAAAGTGTCCTTTTGAGTAACATAACTTGATATTTTTCTGAAATTTGTCCACTGGTTTATGGTTCAACAACATTGACCCTTTTTGTGGACTGTGTTTACCTGCTAAGTTCTCAAGTAGTGAAGTTATGTGCTGTGTTTACCTGCTTAGTTCTCAAGTAGTGATGATTTTCAGGATGTTATTTTAAAGATATATAATAGTCAAACTTATCTATTACATTGTATAATTAAATAACTATTTTACTTCATTTTAGGAACAAAGAGATGGACAGTCTTACAATAGAGGAGACATGTATGAAATCTCTCACACGAAGAGGAACGGATCATATGTTAATGATGAGGCTCGACAAAAAAATGTAAGAAATTGTATTATATATGTTTACTGATTTTTGCTCTATATAAGTGCTCAACCATAGGTTAGAAGATTTATAATATACTAGCCGAAAGTTTGTCACGAATTGGTGCTGCTGTGTGTGCTTGTTGGTCTCTTCAAACATGTATAGTTATTTGTTTATTGGACTTAAGTAATAGAGCATATTGTATCCAATTTATTTGGTGATTCTTCTTCTTCTTCTTTTCCTTTTGAATGGTTCTAGATTCACCTGTTAATGTTTAGTGATTGTAAGCAATATTAGTTAATTATTAATACAATTATTTGAAGAAATATGTTGTATATAAAATACAAAATTATGGACAAAAAGTTAGATTCTATGTATTTTGTATTCTATCCAGATCCTTGTGGTTGGACTCCAATTTTGATAAATAACACTGTATTTATAGGAAGAGTTACAAAAAGAAAGGCAGACATCATCTGATAATGAAGCTTTTGTGACCGTGTTTGGGAAAGAGCATCATGGTTATGTTCGAGGAATGGGACTTGGTCCAACACCATCTCAAATTAATGGTTCTAGTTGTCGTCCTTCAGGATCAACTTCTTCATCGACTGCTGATGCCAAAATAGCTAAGATGCAAAGCGAAATTGATGTGCTACCTAAAGAAGTTGCTGAAGTTAATGAGCTTAAAGCTAAAGTTGCTGAATTTGATGCAATGAAGGAACAATTTGCTCTTATTATGGCTAATATGCAAAACCATATAAGACAATATTTGTGTGCCTTACATATATATATATATAATGTGAAGATAATGACATTGACTTGTTGTTATTGTTATATTATAGTTTTTTTAATAAGTTTTTTTTAAAATTTATTTCATGCTCAAAGTCACATGATATTAATTTGAAGTGCGTTTTTTATGAATGATATATATAAATATGTTGCTACTACAATACTTTTGTTTTTAACTATACTTTAAATTTTGTTTTCAGGGGTCTAACATAGGATCACCGTTTGAAGTACGACGCTCTTCTGAGTCTAGTCATAATGTTGAGGGTGATCAAGCAACTCCGGACGATTAAACTTAGATATATAATTTTTGTTTAGGCGTGTTGAACTTTTGATGTCACGCTTTTCCATTTGTTTTAATTTTGACGTACTAGGTGCATGTGTTGTGACCTTCGTTTTTATTTTTTGTTATGTACTATTTAGGTTGCATGTGTCAATGCAAACTTTGGATGTAATGCGCATGTATTATGACCTTTAGTTCCATGTGTCGTTGCGAACACCTTATTTTTGAATCAAATGGATGATATTTTGTTTATGAATTTGTCTATATTGCATGAATTATTATAGTAGTTCAATATTTAAAAATACTACGTTTGAATATTAATCGATGAATAAAAAAAACAGGGTAAAAAAATGTCCTACAAAAATGGACCTCAAAGAAACCAGAAAATAAATTAAAAAAAAAAGTAAATTATACAGCGGCGGTTTTCCAACCGCCGCTAAAACTTAAAAACAAAAAAATTTAAAAAAATAGCGGCGGTTTCAAACCGTTGCTAAAACTTAAATACTAAAAAATTTTAAAAAATAGCGGCGGTTTCAAACCGTTGCTAAAACTTAAATACTAAAAAATTATAAAAAAATATAGCGGCGGTTTCAAACCGCTGCAAAACTGGCTGAAAATTTTGTTTTTTCGTTTCATGTATTGCAACGGTTTCAAACCGCCGCAACACATATTGTGGCCGTTTGTGTAACGGTTTTCCAAACCGCCGCTATTTAAGCTACCAACGCTCAAATCTGCAACGGTTTGGCAACCGCCGGTAAAGATGCTGCAACAGTTAAAAACCGTTGCTAAACCATCCCATAACCGTTGCTAAACACATTTTTTTCTTGTAGTGAAATTGTTATATTTATGTGAACTTTTGGATTGGTAGCCCAAGTAAAAATGTTACAAACATCATTCCTTATTTACTCTTTTTTTTTTTTTAAATTATTGGGTTTGCGGGCGGCCCACGGCCGATTCGGGCAGACCCACATTTTTTGCGGGCTTTATCGGGCCGGGCTAAAAAGCCCGGATGTTAATTCGGGCTAGATTTTTAAGGCCCAAACCCGGGAAAATCAGGCCATTCGGACTGGTCCAGCCCATTTTCACAGCTCTAATTAGCAGGGCTCGAGCATGGAACTTCTCGGATTCAAGACCTGTCTTTTTACAACTAGACCAAATCTTTGGAGTTAAAGATAAAAATTGATATGAGACAAAAAAATATATAATTAACCAATATGTTACAAATAAATAAAGAACATTTATTATTTTGGCTTAATTAGTCTGCAGGTCCCTTAAAATTTTTTTTGGTTTCACTTTGGTCCCTTAAAGAAAATAAGTTCCACTTTGGTCCTTATTGATTTTTCCATTAGTCAATATGATCATTTTTGTCCATTTTTTTTTTAGAAATCGTTAACTTCTGTCCAGGTGCCACGTAACAACCTATTTTGCCACCTATATAGAAGTTAACAATTTCTTAAAAAAATAGACGGAAATGACCATATTGACTGAGAATGGTATCAATAAGGGATCAAAGTGAAACTTATTTTCTTTAAGGGACCAAAGTAAAACAAAAAAAATCTTTAAAGGACCTACAAACTAATTAAACCTATTATAATTTTACAATTATTCAATAAATCTAAAAAATGACTTTTTTCCAATAAAATATAACAAGGGAGTAAAATTAAGATTCTTTCAAGAGAATCTAGCACGTTCACACTTAAATATGTACTTATATACAAAACAAACAACATATTTTCTATTGAAGATGAAGACGAGTATTCCACTATTCCTACTGTATGATTTTTTTTCTTTCTGATGTCATGTATGATGATAAACATCCATAACCATATAAGTATATTTTGAAAGAAAAATGAAAATTTCTTTAATAGTCTTTTTGGTACATGTATATTCTTTGTTATTTTATTTTTTCAGTAGCAACAAGTAAAGATAATTAACCACTACATATTTTCTGTTTCTCATATCCAAAGCCCAATAATTAACACCAAGTTGCATAAAACCTAGGAATTTTCTTTTGTCATCGTACCCATTTTCTCGCATGCCCCTACAAATTATTCTTGTCCGCTATTTAGATAGCGGATGCACCTCAAAAACATCTTACTAGAATTATTTTTTATAACGTGCACTGTTTAAGCACTAAGATGGTAAAAATGGAAACGCATAGGATGCGCGAGAAGAAGGTATGAGATCTCTAAAAGCTATAGTTAACACCATGAAATGCAAAACTAAAATTGGAGATAGAACTAGAAGGTTAGATTGTTTGGGCCTGTCAGTTGAGGCATGAGACATACATGAATTTGATTTATTATGATAATGATTCATTTGATTAATAAACAAATATGAGGATTAGCCTGATAGGTGATGGGGGGATAGAGATTTATGATAACTACAAGGTCAAATATATTGTCCCTATCATATCAAAAATTATTAGCACAATAATATTACTACAAGCAAACATTAATTAATTTATTAAAATATATACAAAAGAGTTAAGTTACCATGTGTAATGAACAATTAATAATTGATGACACGGTTCCATATGAATTTCTATCCATCTCTCTCTCTGTCCAAAATATTTGAAACAATCAACTACTACTATAGTAGGAAAGTCAACGCTATTTTGCTTATATATAACTTTTGTTGAGTTTTATAAGTTATGTTTGTGTTAAAGAAGTTGAAGAAAGAGCATAAGAGAAATGAAGAGAAGTAGAGATACTGAGAAAAGATCAGAGATAAATTCTGCCATTGAAGAACTTTCTGTTCTTGTTATAGTCAAACCAGCTGGTGTAAATCATGAAGCTTCAGTTGCACATATCCCAACCAAGCCTTTTCTATCTCTATGTTATATGATTCTACAATTTCTTGGTTTGTTAATACTAACTTGTTATTTTCAAACATCATAGTTAATCATTGTAATTATGTATGATTGATTGATTGTTTTTATTGCAGATAAGGTAGGCCCTACAATGACTGTTTTGAGACAAGACATTCACCAGAATATTAAGGTAACCAAAATAATCATGAATCAATCACATATATACGTCAACGCCGGTAATAATTTGAGAAAATTATATAATTGAATGTAATTTCATGTGTCAGCGTCGTATTAGTGTCAGACATTGAACATACCTTTAATCTGAAGTTACGGTTAAGATTTTGTTACATGTTGGTCAATGTGTTATTGAGTTGTGTTTCATTGCAGAGATTGGAAGCTATGTATGAATCAAATCCTATAACCAATTCAAATTTGGTTGAGATATTGAAATCAGAAACAAGCAAAGGCAATGCTAAGAAGAGGATTAGTGGCAGTAAATCCTTTGTTTGGCTCACTAGGTGAACATATATCAGCTCATAATTTTTTCAACAAAAAATAAATTGTGGAAATTATGTGTTTGTTTAATTTCCATATGAATAAGTTTTTTTTTTGTGCCACTCTGCAGATCCTTGGATTTCACATCAGCATTGTTTCAAGCACTACTAGTAAAAGATCCTATAAAGAATATGGAACAAGCGGTTCAAGAGTCGTATGATGCAACTTTAAAACCATGGCATGGATGGATTTCATCAGCTGCTTTCAGAGTAATGATAATCACTTTTCCTTTTCTTCTAATTTTCAATTAGACGAAAATTGAAATTGTGATATTGAAATGTTACGTATGACTCATAGTTACTGATAAGTGGGCAGTTCGCTCGAGAGCTATGGTTTGAGGGTAATGTTTTAATCTGGACCGTAGTATTTAAATATAAGTTAAATATAAGTTGTACACCGTATACCCTAAGCATAAGATAATAGAAAGGAACTGCAGCTGCTATGCAGTCGATAAGATGTAGGCACAATTGGCCGAACTTCGTTACTAAACATCATGTGTTCATTGTTTGCGTTTTTCATAACTTTACTCGTTTGAACAAGGAGGTTTCTGTTCTAAGATGAACTAACAGAATTAGTACTGCAGGTGGCTATAAAACTAGTGCCTGATACTAAAACATTCATGGATCTACTCAGTGAAAAAGATGAAAATTGTGACACCCTAACGGAGAAAATGGAGATTTTGGTTTCTTTGCTCGTGCCTTTTCTTGACGATGTCCATTGTATTCTAGTAAGCTTGATTTCATGCTCTTTCTGATATAACATGAATTGGATATCTTTTCATATACTTACATGATGAATATCAATTTATTTTGCAGAAAGTGTATAAATTGTACAGGCTCAAGTCAAATTGAAGCTAAAGCTAAATTAGAAAAACTGATGTAGAACTGTAATTAGTATATACTGTATAGTTTAATTTTCTTTGCTCACTGTTTTCATGTAAACTACTACTTGTACAGTAAAATTTGTATCGACGCAGTTCTGTAGTAACAAGTTTTGCATCAAGTTGATTTTGACTTAATCTAAATAGATGATCTAATTCAATGATGTAAGCACGAGTAATATCGATCATTGATAAACAGACCAATATTTGATGGTATGAACAGAATCATTTAAAAATTAAACCATCCAATGATTGATCAGCATGACATTTTCTAAACTTCCCCTTTCTAACAAATATCGTCACAATCATGTTTTCTGAGAGAAATCAATGTAATACTTTCAATATAATAAATCAAGTCCATTCCCACAACGAGTTTTTCAAGCCATCTGAATTATTAGGAAGATCTTGAAGTGCAACCAATGCGGCAACTAAGCCAGCATTGCTTGCAATAGTTGGCTCATTGAACCTTTGATTGCTCCTTTGATCAACAAAATTATCATTTGTGTCTGGTCCTCCCACCATGGCTCCCAAAAGGATTTGTGGATTCGGATTTTTCGAGTTTAGCCATGTCCTACCATTGTCGCAATTGTAGGTCCGTTTATCCCAAGGGATAGAGGCACTTCTGTGATGAACATGTACTGGGAACTTGTCACCATATCCCACTAAATAGCTCATTTTCATAGGATTTTTTCCTACGATGTAGTTAACCTAAAGCACAAGGAAGCAAAATTTAGACTAGTTCCAATTCATATAGGTTACTACTATACGGAATGGTCAGGACTCAGGAGACTAGGAATTTACCTGAGAGATAGCAAAATCACGAAGCATTGCGACTGAGAATTCATCGGTTTCGCAGCTTGCTCCGGATATTTTCAGATGATCAATGTAATCACTATACAATTTACTGAGAAAAGACGCTGTTGCTGCATACTGAAGTAATGGCCCATTATCAGGTTTTGGGATAACCAATCCACCTACAATTATGTTTAACATGAATGATACACTTAGATAAATCATAATGTAAGTTTACATTTATCATAGAATTAAACTATTTACCAGGTGTTCTGCTCATATATTTTTTGAAAACGTACGAGCACATGAGGGAGTGAGTAGAATTTGACGAAAGTTTCAAAACATCCTCATATGGAAAACCAGGATCTTGGAAATATCGAATACCAGAAAGCAAAACCTGCAAATATTTTCATTACAAAACATTATACTAGTATCCCTTTTATCTTAAATCCGTCTAAATAATCAGCTCGAGTGTCAGATTAAAGTTACCGCAACAGCATTGAGCTTGTTATTCCAATAAAAGACCTCTTTGTCTAAATTTGTTTCATCACTCTTTGCCGATAAAAAAAATTCGGTAGCATTTGCAAGATAACGAGTTTCTTTAGTAGCAAGAAATAACCATGTAGCTCCCCAAGCCAACTCATCTTTGTAGCTAGTTGAGTTATAAAGCATTCTTGCTTGTTTTCCACATGCATCAACACTTGTGTAGGTTCCTTGCTTCTTAGGATCTTCCCTTGTAACTATTTCATATAGCCTTTCTGCTGCTAGAACTAGTTTCCCAGAGTAATCTTTGTCTTCTTTGAACACCATCGATGAAGCGGATAATGCTGCCACAATTTCAGCAGCTAAATCTGTAGCAGATCCATCACAAACTGAAACCGGTCTCGCATAACTCATGTCTTCAGGTCTTTGCCAGCAACTTATATCATTTTGTTCATTATTAGTACTAGTGGTACTTCCAACCTAATGAAATTGAAAAAACATTTAACAGTTTCTATTCATAACTTTAACTTTTAGTATCTGATTCTGAAACCTGTTTGGATAAAAAAAAACTTAATTTATTGCTTATAGCTCAAGTGCTTATCATATGAATGCTTATGTATAATTATTTTTAGAAGCCATCCTAAAGAGATTATGTAAATAAGCTAAAAAATATTTATAGACATGTCATAAGATGTTTCCATAAGTTTTCCATAAAGTCTCACAAGTGATTATATCAGTAGATAGATAGCTCAAATAAGTCAATCCAAACAGATATTGAAGATGATCCAAAAACTTATATCTTGCCTGAGAATACATTGTATGGTTGGATCCATTTGGAGGAATGAATGCCTTAAGCAAATAGTCAGTACCCCATCTGATGATATCCTTGACATGATCAAGCTCATCAATATCAGCATATTTAGTTTGATATTCCATTGCAGACCAACTCAACAAGGTCATAGTATAAGCTGTGGTGAAAGTAAACTTAATGTTGTTGCCTGAATCATAATATCCACCAATAAGATTAGTCTTTGCTTGATTCCCATCATTTAATCCCGAGTCTCCCCTATATTTCACTGGACTGTTCTTTGGATAATTCCCAGCTGCAACATAATAAATAATAAGATTAAAATCAGATTATTCAAATTCTTATATAGAGACAGACACCGGACATGGCACCGATGATAATTTTAGAAATGAAATTGATTTAATGTAACCACATATGTCATGCCGGTGTATAAGTTGTGTTGTCGGACACTGACATGTGTAAGACACCAAACACGTCTTTAATCCGAAGTGTCATTGCTACATGGAAGAGAAGTAAGTAGTACATTTTTGGGCATCATAAAATGTTAGTGCTTGATTTATTGCTAACTTGAGATTGGTTGAAGAGTCTTGATGCTTATGCTTCTGAGGTAAAAAGTGCACAAGAAGAGCTACTGCTATGATAGCAAAAAATATTGCTACTGTAACAGTAATAAAAATATGGAAGTGTTTCTTATCAGTGATGACAAGATTGCAGTCAACAGATTTTGGATATTGAGAAGGGATGGATTCATAGGAAGCAGAAGACTTAGGAGTAAGGTTGAAATCAAGCGCGATGGAGTTCCAGCGGCTTGAAGAAGGGAGAAGACGACCAGCTTCGGAAACTGTATGCATATAAGTCACATGATTCTTCTCTGATGCTGTTGGTGGTGGCATGATTGTTGTACTCTCTAGAAGTGTTGATATGATACATATATTTGGTTCATGTAAGCAAACTATTATTTGATAAAACAAGGTGTATTTTGATTAAGGAATTCATGTTACACATAATTTTTGTTGTTAGTTATTATGTGTGAAATTTGAATTGGGTTGATATTCCAAAGTATGTGATTGTTTTGTCATTGCCGTCCAAATTGGAGCTTTACATGAAGTACATAAATGTAAGTTATAATACAAAAAAAAAAGGCAAAAAGAATCTTTATAACTGCCAAACTTGTATTCTTGTGTTGTAATAACTAATACTACTAGCAAGAGTTAAGTTCAATCCTTCGTAATGTAAAAAAAATAAAAAATTGAAGCAGAATGGCATAAACCTGGTGAGGAATCAGGATATTATATTATACTGAATACAAGTTATTTTATTACGGTATTCTATATGTGTGTGTTTTTTTTTTATCAATGTGCTAATCCGAATAAACCGAACCGACCAACCCGTAACCCATTTAAGCCGACACCCGATAAAACCGAAACTTGAAATGGTCAGTGATGGGCCAAGATTTTACACTCTCGATTTTTTCCGGGTGAACCATTTTAGGCCCGAATCCGACCGAACCCGTCCGGTGCTCGCCCCTACAATCAAACTATATATCTTTTAAAATGTTCCTCTTGTTAACTTCAGATATGCAAAATAGAGAAACACAAAATAACGGCTAGGGTTTCATATAATACCAATAGCTTGAATTTACAAAATAGGATTACAAGACAATATATAATAATACTTAATGCACTACTAACCTAAAAGCCCAATAACATAAAACCCTATTATCTAACACTTCCCCTCAAACTCACGATGCATCAACATGAATCATCGAGAGTTTGTCAAGCAAGAAACAAAAAATAAATTCAAAACATCTTATTCTAATAATTCAAAATATCTTATTCTTATACTTCCCCTCAAGCTAAAGCTTACTAAGCTTTAAGCTTGTTACAAAATCAACCCTGAAAATAAACTAATATCAAATTTAGCTTCAATCTTCTGGCGTCAGATTTTCAGATTGTGAGTATTCCCTCATCGGATTCAGATGTGAGTATTCCCTCACCGGATTCAGATGTGAGTATTCCCTCACCGGATTCAGATTGTGAGTATTCCCTCACCGGATTCAGACTGTGAGTATTCCCTCACCGGATTCAGACTGTGAGTATTCCCTCACCGGATTCAGACTGTGAGTATTCCCTCACTGGATTCAGACTGTTAGGGTATGTTTGGTTCGGGAGTTTTGGATGGGAGGGGAGGGGAGGGGAGGTGATATTTTAAATTTTTATGTTTGGTTCAACTTTTTAACGAGGGGAGGGGAGGGAAGGGGAAAAGTAATTTATTTTTTTACCCTTAACCTTATAAACTCAAAATAAGGATTAAATTATAATAGATATATTACGTCAAAAAAAAATCGAATGGATATATAAAAAAAAAAATCTAATGAGTAGAAAACCTAAATTTTTTTTGTTGTAAAAAAAAAATAAAACCTAGAATTTTAATATTCCAACAAGGATAATTTAGAATTTTAATAAAAAATGTGAGGGTAATTTTGTCAACATAATAAATTATGTTTTACCTCGCCTCCCCTCCTTAAAAATCCTTCCCCTCCCCTACCCTCACCTCCCCTCCTCATCGGTTGAACCAAACAAGCCCTTAGTATTCTCTCACCGCGGATTCAGACAAAACCGGACAAAACAAATCAAATCAAACGAAACAAGACAGAACCAAAACAAACAAGAAATCAAACTAATTCAAACAAATCTAAACTTACTGAAATCAAATAAATTGGATCGAACCAAACAAAATCAAATCAATTGAAACCAAATCAGACAGAATTAAACCGACCAAACCAGAATTATCAAACAAATCAAAAAGGTAAAACCGTTGCTTCAGGAGATAGCAATTCATATCTCTAAATTCCATATGCAATGAAACATAGCCAATTATCATCTAATCCAAAAAAAATAACCTCAGGCAAACCAAGGGGAATCGAAGACAAACAACTCAACACATGCAATCAACAATTTCGACACAGATGAAAAACAATTTCTTTTTTTCGTCATATTTTCGGCAACAAATATATTCCCAATTTATTTTGGGAACTCGACAGCAAAAACGACAGATGGTTCAAGGCGGATCAAACCATGCTCTCGATACCATGTTAACTTCAGATATGCAAAATAGAGAAACACAAAATAATGGCTAGGGTTTCATATAATACCAATAGCTTGAATTTACAAAATAGGATTACAAGACAATATATAATAATACTTAATGGACTACTAACCTAAAAGCCCAATAACATAAAACCCTATTATCTAACACCTCTAACAACACTCCTCCCTCCCACCCATGGATCACTCCAAAAGGACGAGTCTCTCCCATCACCATTCACCATTCCCAAATTTTTTTAGGACTAATTAATATGATCATTCAAAAACTATCATATAGTAGGGGTTTTTTCTATTGGTTTATGTAATTCAAACAAATGTTACAGCTCGCTTAGCATGTGATTTGTGGCTAAGCGAGACAATATTGTGTTTGCTGGCTTAGCAGGGATGCGTGGCTGGCTTAGCGAGCTTATGTGTTCATGTACCTGTTATGACATAGTAGTTAGTTTGTTTTGTGTAATACAGCTGTATTTCTGTTAGTTTGTTAGAGAGGTTAGGAATTTGTTAGCTGACTTGTGATACAAGTTACCTCTCATTATGCTGTACTCTTCACCTATAAAAATGTGCTTTTAGTGATTAATAAAATTGACTATTTTCCCTTATTGTTTTTACACGTAGCTTTCACATTCATTTTTCAATTTTTCAATGTTGTTGCCTGAATCATAATATCCACCAATAAGATTAGTCTTTGCTTGATTCCCATCATTTAATCCGGAGTCTCCCCTATTTTTCACTGGACTGTTCTTTGGATAATTCCCACCTGCAAACATAATAAAAACATAAAATTAAAATCACCTTGTTCAATTACCGATACAGACACATACACCAAACACGACACTACATACTTGAATCTTTTGAATAATTTATTGGAAGATGCTTTCTTTTATGGTTTTTAAAAGAAAGCAACGTCACCTTGATTTCCACTAAAGACGTATTGTATAACGGTTTTTAAGAAATGACACACACATGTTCTCGCCTTTTGTGTGCTACTCCTTTGTAAGATATAATATTGCTCTTATTTATTTCCTAAAATAATACAATCTTCGTCCCTAAATATACAATTCCTTTGAGAAAAATACGGAGATTAAGAAAGTTGATTGTGATACTAAATTTGTTGATAACTGATATTACTTTTACAATTTTATCCTTTAAGAGAGAGAGAATTAGTTAATATTTTTTAGTGTACTTATTATAGATTATAGAAAAAAAAATGGATTTTAATTAGATGTACATTGTGATAAAGAAATATTTAATGGTTTTGAAAAATTTGAAAGGGATCTTATAAAATAGAAAAAGAAAAATCTCAAGAAACGGCTTATATTAGAATACAATCCAATTTAGGGTATAAATCTAAAATATGCTTATATTAGAATACAATGCAATTTAGGGTATAAATCTAAAATACACACGAGTAGGTAGAGCTGTCAAAATGGGCTAGCCCGAATTGGTGTCCCGAATGGCCCGAGATTTTTTCCGGGTTTGGGCCTTAAAATTCAAGTCCGAATTTTTTGTGGGCTATTTAGCCCGGCCCAATAAAGCCCGCCAAAAAATAGGCTAGCCCAAATAGGCTGCAGGCTGCCCATCGGCCCGAATAAATTATGGTTAAAAAAAATTATATTTTTATATGTGATCAAAGGTATGTTTATTAAAGTTTTATTATTTTTCAAATTTTTAATTAACCAAAAAATTTACAGTATATTTTTATTTTTAACAACCAATTTTTTAGTTTGTTTTGTAGACCTAAATGATGAAAATAATATTGATAAATATGATGAAAATTTGTGAAGATTGACCAAGTCATTGAAAAGATTTTTTTAAAAAATTAGAATTTGAACTTTGCTTTGAAGAATTGAAACTAAGTTTATGTTATTTTAGTGGGATTTGTATTATTAGTCAAGTGGCTTGTATTTTTTTTGTTGCCGTTGTTTTGTTGATTTCTCGTGTGCTTTGCCTTCGTGATAAAAAAAGACAGGTTATTTAACGATTTCTAATGTATTTGGCGCTTGCAATTGTTTATATTAATTTGAGTGTCTAATTTTGATATGAAAGTAGAACAAAAGTAAAAAAAAAAAAAAAGGAAAAACCGAGCCGGCCCGAATGCCCAATCCGTGCCGGGCTCGAGCCTTATTTTTAGAGGCCCGTTTTGAAGGTGGAAAAACACAAGAAGGGGGGGTTGAATTGTGTTTTGAAAATTAAAACTTTTTCTTAACTTAGAACATGTTTGCAGCGGATTAGAAACACAAAGTAAATAAGGTGCTGAGAGAGAGAAAGAAAGACACAAAATTTATCCTGGTTCCCCTCACAACTTGAGAGTACGTCCAGTCCCCTTGTTACTAACAAGAGCTTTTCACTATAATCTTTACAAGATTACAATTTGCTCAAGCACACTTGCAAGAGACTTCTCAGGTGCTCAAGTTTCACTAAACAAGAGACTTCACAAACAAACTTAAAATCTAAGAATGATTGTTTATGGACACTTGATAAACTATCAGAGGTGTTTACAAAATACAACGCAAATTGCTTTAAGACTTGAATGACAGATTGAACAAATTATGTCAGAATATTTCAAAGCCTTAAACGCAGTAATAGAACAGTAGTCATTTCTTCCATTTGAGTCTTCTATTTATACTTGGATGGAAGATGATGACCGTTGCAGAGAGATAAGTTGCCAGCTGGAATTTACTCGTACAATTGCTAGTTGTACATTGCCTTCTTTGGTAAAGAACTTCAATTCCATTACCTTGCAATTTGAATTATCACTCAACCATTTTGAGTAATAATAGTACAGTCGTACAATCCTCAAATGCGCTCCACTTATGGATAAGGTTAACGTTGTACCAACGAATATTCCTTCCTGTGGATATGACAGAGTCCCAAAATGGATTGTTCTTCAATCATTGATTCTGACTCAGTCAGTTCTTGAGTGACGTAAATTCCTTTTGTCTCAGAGCCTGTAGTGTAGCTTCTTAAGGTTCTCAGCTTCTGGATCCTTCAGAGCCTTGCTTTTGTCCTCAGAGCCACTTCCTTCAGACCTTGAATTTTAAGCTTCTGATGATCAGCAATATACTTCCAGAGCTTCTTAGCTTGGCTTCTCTGCTTTTATTCATAATGCTTCTGAATGAATTTTAACTTATAATTCTGCACACTAGAATAAACATTAGTAATACCAATTGCAATTTTAATACTTTGTTATCATCAAAACCAATTAAAAACCTAGAGGTTCATGTCAGACCCACTTTGTTCCAACAATCTCCCCCTTTTTGATGATGACAAGAAAAAGCATTAAAATTCAATTGTTGTTGATTTAATTATTTATGTTGACTTCAGGTTTCAGAGGTTTGCAATCTCCCCCTGAGTCTGATAATCCATAGGGTTAGGTATGTAAGCTCCCCCTAAGTCTTATCCATAATTAATTAAAACAGTTTAAGAGTTAATTTATTAACTTAAAATAAATTTTCATATTTTGACTCTCAGAGGCAGAGGTTTGTAAGCTCTACTTCTTAGGGTCTGATAATAATCAGAGGAGGTTTGCAATCTTCTCTTATATTATCTATGAAAATTAATTTTAGGTTCTAAAATTTCTCCCCTTTCAATAAAGTTCAGAATAAGAAGGAATCAGAAGGGATAAAGATTGATTCAGAATGCATATACAAAACAGTTTCAGGTCTTTAAGCAGTAGTGGAATCAATCAACATTAATTTTAACATCTTATCCTTACTCCCCCTTTTGTCATTATTCAAAAAGCACAGAAAACGAGATGAAACAGAGTCAAACTCGCATGAAAACAAGACAGTCAAGTCAAAAAAGTGGTTACAACTATGTTCATTAAATGAATTGTGTTGATTCCCATGTAGACAAGAGAGCTTGAAACCATTATAAGAGGAGATGATTCTTCTCATTTTATTCATACAGAATAATCAAAGAATATCATAACAGGCACACAATGGAAAAACAAGCTGCGAAGAGTGCTTCAGGATCAAAATAAGAGATCAAGAAGGAAGCTGAAACTTCACGCTTGGAAAGAAATAGGCAGCAATATGAAAGAAATAAGCAAGATATTGTTTTGACAGAGTCTGAACTTGATGCAATAGGCTCTGACTATGAAGAGTTCTTATGGACATATGATCCTGAGAAACCTTACTCAGAGTATCTAGCTGAGGCTCACCAAGCCATGCTTGACTATCTTTCTGATGCAAGCACTGCTGATGCAAAGCTCAAGAAAGATAAGCCAGAGGCTGCTGACGTAGATTCTAAGTAGGGTTCTCACTATCAATGTAATAGAAATTCTTCATTAATAATAAAAAGTTCTTGCTTTCATTCATATATTGTCTATGCATGTTTCTTTTATATTCACTTACAAATGTCAGAAAACCAGTTACCAGACACGCCTCATTCGGTATTGGTGCCCCGCTATTAAACAGACGATAATACTAAGAAGCTATATCATGAGTAAACAGGAGTACTGAAGTGGAGGAACCTTAGGTTTTGAAAATCCTAAAACTATAAGTTTAAAACCAAGATGCTCTCCAACACCTTGCACTAGGTTCAGTACCCACAAGAGTACCAGACATAAGTAATGAATATATTTTGATTTTGAAAAACAAAATAAAATTAACACACATACATTCAGCAATATAAACACACAAATATGGATAATATGAAGTTGAATTAATAAGGAAAGATTATCCAAACAAAGTACATCAAAACAAGCAAATACAGTCAAGTGCTCAAACATAAGGGTTAAGATTTTGGTTGATGTTGAGTAAGCTTCAGCAGCATCTCCATCATAGCATCTATTTTCTTATGAGTGGCTGCATCAGATCTGTTCATGTCTTCCCTTATGTCCGCTCTGAATTCATCCATTTCATTTCTTAGCTCTTCTCTTAAGTCATTCTTGATTTCATCCAGAGCTAGTTGCATAGAAGGAGGTATGACATATGAGGGAGAGCCTGGAACAAGTCTTGGTGGAGATCTAGGAGGAGTTATATCAACAATTGGAGCCTTACCCTTATCAGCAATGTCCTTATCTAGATTCTGATCAATCCTGACAACATCCTCAGCTGTTGCTTGATTCTCATTAATCTTGGTAGTTTCAAGCACAGCAATCTGGACAGCTCTATCCACCAACAACTTAAGAGCTTATTGATCAGCAAGCCTCTTATGTTCTATTTCACCAGCTATCCTAAGCCTGCTCAGCATCAATGACCAATCTGGCATATCTTATCTCTTCTTCAGCTATCCTCTCAGCTGCTTCACTTGACATTCTGGTGTTTTCACTTATAGCAGCCAGAAGCTCTAAACGTTGACGCTCCTCTTCATGATTGAAGAAAGTGAGTCTAGGAGCTTGAGAAAGATTAGCAAAGGTCATTATCTGTTTGACAACATCCATGCCTTTTCCTTGAATCTTATTCTTGATGTGATTACTCAAAAGTCTCAGAGTCTCGCTGAATTTATCTTCCAAATTCCTGATCTCAGCATCTACATCTGAAGGAAAAACAAGTGTTTCCTCTTCCATACTTTTAAATCTCTTGAGACTAATACTGATAGCAATATCTACAAGCTCAAGGTTAGGTTCTGAGATGGGATTGAAAAAGGGATGGTTTCTGTTGAAAGGAATGGTAGGTTCTGATCTCTTTCTCTTGAGAGGGATAATCTTAATTTTTCTTAGATCAACAGTTTGTTTTGAAGAGAGTGATAATGTCATTGGTTCATCATCTATATCTATGGCTTCTTTCATTAACCTCTCTTGAATGGGTAAAGCAAAATCAAAAGGTAGGATTAATTTATCCACTGTCAAAGGTTTGTAGCTAGGACCATGGATAAGAGGTGTTGAAGGAGGTGTTTGAATATTTTGGGTTTCAGTTGGAGTTGTTTCAGTTGTGGTGTGAGGTTCTTGTTCAGCTGTGTTTTGGCCAGGTCCATCAGTGGTGTGTTTTTTAGGTGAGTGTTGAGGTGGTTGTTCTGATGGTTTGGGTGAGTCAACGTGAGGTTCAGAATGAGTCATAACTTTAGAGGCAAAAATTTGAGGTGGTGTTTGAACAATGGTTATTGGGGGTTCTTGAACTGGTGGATTTTGAGGTGGTTCAGAGGTAGTATTCACAAATTTGTTTATTGGGTGATTTGGTGAATCTAGATTAGAATGAGTAAATGCATCACCAGACAAGTGTGTGGTGAGGTGGTCAAGGATGGAAGTGTCAATAACAACAGTTTCCTTGGGTGGATTATTTGTGGTTTTCTTAGGGGTCTTTTTCATGGGAGTTCCTTTCAGAGGGATCTCTTTCTTGGGTGGATTGTTTTTCTTTAGCTTATTTAGATGCTTAGTAGAATTCCTAAGAACCTCTTGTGTGTCAGTGCTGTAATCAGAAAGAGTGCTTTCTGATGAGGATGATGATGATTGTGAAGAGGGTAGGATAACATTAAGAGGTTTGGTATAGTCTATAGGGGATGTTTGAGCTTCAGAATTGCTAACAGGATTAGACTTAGAGACATTACCTTTAGAAGAACCAGCAGCTTTCTTTTGTCCAGAGACTACAAACTTTAATCTTTTGGGAGCTTTGACTGGTTGATCTTCTTCAGTAGTTGCTGGTCTCTCATTTCTCTTCTTTGTTCTTCTCTCTTTTTCAATAGCTTTCCTTTGAGCAATTCTAGCAACATGTTCCTCAGAGACTCTTATTTCATCATCAGCAGCACTGTTGTCCTCAGACTGATCCTCTTGTTCTTCATTGTTACTAGAGTTGTAAAAATGGGCCGGGCTATCGGGCCGGCCCAGTAGCCCTATAGTTTTATACGGGCTGGGCTGGGCTGGGCTTCCCAAAAATATCATTGGGCCTTATTGGGCTGGGCTGTCGGGTCTATGGGCCATCATGGGCTGGCCCAACGGGCTTTTGGGTCGGCCCATTAAAGAATTTAAAAAAAAATCTAAAAATAATTTTACCTAAAAATAAGGAATTTTAGTTAGCATAAAATCTTTAGATAAAATAAGTAACAAAAGATGAGATTTGTTTTTTTTAAGAAAAAAGATGAGATTTATAATTTACTTTTTTTTATAATTTATAATTTAATTTATGTATTTTGAGTGGTTATGTTAAAAGTTTAGTGTCTGATGTAAGTTTGAAATTTATTAGCTTTGAGGATGCACTTTATGAATCATCATCCACAGATCTCTCGACTTTTGCATGGATATTTTGAAGTATTTATTATTTCATGAAATCATGACACTCACTTTTTTATGGATATTAATTTGTGTGCGATGCATATGTAGTTTTATTGTCGATTGAATTATTTTTTTTAAAAAAAATTTGTCAATTTTTTATAAAAAAAATTGAAAAAATGCGGCAGGCCGGCCCATCGGCCCATGTTTATTGGGCTGGGCTAAGGGGGACTTGGGCCTTAATGGGCCGGGCCACTTAAGCCCAGTAGATGTCTTGGCCCTATGGGCCCGGGCCGGCTGGGCCGACCCATTTGACAGCTCTATCTATCACAAACGTGTAATTGAAAAATAAATGAACCAAAATTATGGAAATGCGGTGAGCGTGGATCGAACACGCGACCTTCAGATCTTCAGTCTGACGCTCTCCCAACTGAGCTATCCCCGCAACTCGTGTCATTTTGATAGTATTAATTTAATATAATACATCTAACTTACGGTAATTACCAACAACTCATGGAGAAAGATATAGGGGTACACCACCAATCAATTTTATCATTATGTGATGTGATTCGTAAAAATAGCCCACTCCTACCTTCCACTTGTATAAATAAAATACGAATCATGCTAATGAGTGTTTTAGCATAGATTATATAGGAGTATTTGTTAAGCATACCATTAAGTAGAGCTGTAAAAATGGGTCTGGCTATCGGGCCGGCCCAGTAGCCCTATAGTTTTATATGGGCCGGGTTGGGCTTCCCAAAAATATCATTGGGCCTTATTGGGCTGGCGGGCTTATGGGCCATCATGGGCTGGCCCAGCGGGCTTTTGGGCCGGCCCATTAAAGAATAAAAAAAAATATCTAAAAATAATTTTACCTAAAAATAAGGAATTTTAATTAGCATAAAATCTTTAGATAAAATAAGTAACAAAAGATGAGATTTTTTTTTTTTTTTTAAGGAAGAAGATGAGATTTATAATTTACTTTTTTTTATAATTTATAATTTAATTTATGTATTTTAAATGGTTATGTTAAAAGTTTAGTGTCTGATGTAAGCTTGAAATTTATTAGCTTTGAGGATGCACATTATGAATTATCATCCACATATCTCTCTACTTTTGCATGGATATTTTGAAGTATTTATTATTTCATGAAATCATGACACTAACTTTTTTATGGATATTAATTTGTGTGCGATGCATATGTAGTTTTATTGTCCATAGAATTTATTTTTACAAAAAATTTGTCAATTTTTTATAAAAAAAATTTGAAAAAAATGTGTCGGGCCGGCCCATCGGCCCATGTAGGCCCATGTTTATTGGGCTGGGCTAAGCGGGTCGGGCCTTGGGTCTTAATGGGCCGGCCCACTTAAGCCCAATAGATGTCTTGGCCCTATGGGCTCGGGCCGGGTCGAGCTGGGCCGGCCCATTTGACAACTCTAATTGTTACTATCCTCAGATTCTTCAATCAAAGCTTGCTCTACCAGTCTAGTCTTCTTTCTAGACCTGATGATATCTTTAGGACCTTTGAAAATATCCCAATCAGGCACATTCACAACCATACTTCTGCTAACCTTTGCTCCAGTTTCTCTTCTTACCATCTCTAGAAAATTCTCAATAACTTCCTCATTATCATGGTGGGAAATCCATCACACCAGAAATATGTCTCATAGATGGTCTTGAGAGGATTTTCTGCCTTTATCAGCTCCTCCTTCTTTAGTCTCTTCATGTTGATCAAAATAGTAGCATCAAATTTTGCAGTCTGAAAAACTCTCAGCTTTTCCTTTTGCCTAAGAATCTCAATTAGCTTGGTTTGACGTATTATCTCAGAGATCAATCTAGGGTGATGAAGTGTTGCTACAGCCTTATGTTGATTCTCAGTGATGCTGGAGCAGAGGTGCTCAAATAATAAACTAGCCAGGTTAACCTTCACTCTTTTATGCAGAAACCATAAAAAGTGCCTGTGTGGTAAAGAGATTGTATCATTTCCTCCTTCTCTGGGAATAATAGAAGCAAGAAAGACCTTGAAGGCAAAGTTAAATTCATCCTTCATGAATTTTGCTTTTCCAAATTCCTTTTCTTATGTTCCAGCAGGGAAAAGGTATGCTTTGATAGCATCAGTGTACTTACTTTTCAACTTGTACGCATTCACATCTTGACCTTTATTATCAACTCCCAAAATCTTTGCCACATGTTCTTGGGTAATCAGCACATCAATACCCAGTAAATTAGACCTAATTTCTTTTCCCTTAAATGGTCTCAAACCCAATTGGACTCTGGTCTTGCCTTTCAGAGTCTTGTCCTTTGCCACTAAATTACTTACTTCTTCATTTGCACTAAACTCATCAAACACATACGCCTTATGCCAGAAGTTCTTCACAATGTCGTAGTAGACGAACCCATTCAACATATCAAAATAGTTTCCCCACTGTTGATCATAAAACAGACTCTGAACATCGACTCCATTAAGCTTCAAACTTTCAAAGTCCACAAACTTCTCAGTAAGGAACTCCATAGCATCTCTACCACAATCCGTTGAAGGAGGACGATTAACGAACGAGGCTTGAGAGGTTAAATCTATTACCGGTACGAGTTCAAGGTCAAAAGGTTCTTGAACAATGACGGGAGAAGGTTGAGCAGTCATGATTGTAGATAATGTTGATGATGATGAGAGATTTTGACGATTCTGAGTTTTAGGGTTTGTGTAGGAAGTGATTGTGTGTAAAAGTTGTGCTTTGTGAGTGAAGTGACAATTTATATCAAATAGAGTACACACTCAGAAAATAAGCACAAAGGAGGGAGCGCGAACAGTTTAAAATTAATTTTAAATTGTAATAACTGCATTTTCATCATTAACTGTTCTCTACCCATCAGGATCTAGACATGTGTAAGAGAGGCTTAATCATAGCTGACACGTGTACAGACAACTGTTGTACACTAACAAGTACTAAACGTTTCATTTCCGTCTAGTTCAGAGCCAAACTCATTTATATCTAACACCTGATCAGAACCTGTTACTCTTCAGAGCCCATATTATTCAGAGCTTCCCAAAGGAGACTCTGAATTATTAGAGGCTCTGAGAGAGCTTCAGATCCTAATTCTATTTTGCATCTCAGAGCTAGTTTTCTTCAGAGATAAAATAAATGTTCAAATTCTTTTTAATAAAATCAAACCTTTCAATAGCCAAAGGCTTAGTAAATATATCAGCCCACTGATGTTCAATATCAATGAATTGAATATCTATGGTGCCTTTTTTTGTTGGTGTAAGCCCTAGAGGCCAATGGATTTAGTACTTGTATTGAATTAATTATTAATAATATATTGTTTCTTTTATTAATAATCAAAGGCATTTTTTTATTATGTTTGTAACGTTCAAAATAATGAAGTCCCTAGAATAGAAAGTCTGTTTAATATTAAGTATGACTTAATCATGAGATTACATTAAACATAAAGACGTTATTCTTAAAGTATCCATAGTCAAGCTTTAAGGTGAAAAGGGATAGCCTTAAAGCATAAAGACTATTATGAAGATAGGCTGATGATCGCATCTCATGGATCATGGGATAAGGAGTTATCAAGTCTTGACATAGGTATAAGAAATATTAGGAGTAATATTTATACCGGATTGACCCGCTATGAGAGTACTACATGCAAAGTTATGCAAAGTGTCATAAGTCACTCTCATGGTGATAATGGTGTAAGTCGCCCTTAGACCTGAATCCACTTTGTACCCTAGATGTGGAGTCAAGTACTTTGTTGCTGATCTAACGTTGTCCGTAACAGGATAACCATAAGGGCAGTTAATGGGTACTTCACAAAGCATGCTGAGGGACAGTAGTGACCTAGATGAAATTTGTCAATCCTGCATAACAGGATAAATGTCATGGGCCCAATATTGAACTGGACAAAGATGACACCAAGTATGCTTTGTGTTCAATATAGACATTAAGGGCAAAGGGGTAATTATACACACATATATTATCACTAAAGGTTATGTTTTGATCACATGTTAATTTCTCATAACTTGGGTAGCAATGATGTGTTGCTAGATACCGCTCATTGTTTATTTTATTAAATAAAGGATTTAATATAATTGCCAACGTTATGGAAACCTACAAGGGTCACACACATAAGGACAGTCTAATATTGAGATAAAAAGGGAACATCGTAAGGTACGGTGTATGTGCAATGTGATAAGGGTATCACAATAATTTAAACGCGCAAGAACACCAAAGGTTATGGTGGGAGGGTGCGCACATGAGTAATATTACTCATGGGGGCGCGCGCCCTAGTAAATTGTTTCTTGTTGGGCTTTGCCCAATGAAGCGCCGCGAAAAACGCCCGAGCGTAAATACGCGCGAAATGACACAGAGTCGCCACCGAACTTTATTTATTCCCAAAGGAAAAGGAAAATATCGATAAAACCTTGAAAGTAATGGAAAGATGGTCATCGCAACCATTTCCGGGTTCGGGAGTCTATTATGCGAGGGGAAGGTATTAGCATCCCTCACATCCGTTGTACTCAACGGGAACCTTCTTATTAGCTTAGGGTTAAAAAAATGTTATTTAATTTGTTTGCATGCTTTTAATTAATTATTAAAATATTTACAAGAGAGGAAAAAAATTAGTTTTTTATTATTGTGCTTGACGGTTGTTGGATCCCGCTCCTACGTATCTCCTAGTGCAATGGAGAAATCAAAGCTACGTAGTTCTTTGGGTAGAAAATGTTTGTGTGTTGATTGATTTTATTTATGAAAATGATTTGGTCGCGCTTGGGCGAAAAAGTTTGCTTGATTGAAAAAAGAGCGGACTCGCACTTGGGCGATGATATCCGTTTTGAGAAGAAAAGGTGAACGCACATGGGCGTCAAAAAGTTTGTTTGGTGGGTTGGAATTGATTTTAAATGGAGGACGAATATCCGAAGAAAGCGAGATGTCTACCTCGTTTCCGAATATTCGGGGAAGCGTCGAGTGTCTACCCGATTTTTCCTTTTTTCACTCGCATGGAAAATGTTTTATTATTTTTTGATATTTTTAACAATTTAATTGTTTGAGATATTTTTTTGGATTATATTTGAACATGATATGAACAAGAAATTAGAATCATAGGGGAAAAAGATAATACAATTTTTTTTGGTATTTTATCATATAAAAAAGGAACAAGAAGCAAGGTTGATATTTTTGGTATTTTAATTAAAAGAAACAAAGAGACATATTTTTTGGAATTTTTAATAACATATGAGAAAATAAAATCAACATGTTTTTTGGGATTTTTTAGATATTATGAGGAAAAATAAGGAAACATATTTTTTGGAATTTTCAGTTACTTTTAATAGAGCATAAAGCAAATAAAATAAAATAAAAACAAAAAAAAGGTTGCAAAACTAGGGTGGCTCGATATTGAATCCAGGACCACAGCATAACAAACATAGTACTCAACCACTGCGCCAACGCGCATTTGATGATATAAACACGGTTTGAATAATATATGTATGAAAACGAGAGTTTGAATTGAAGAAAACGCGCCACAGCATCATCTTCAACCTCATGACACCAAAAAAAAATCAAATTCGTGTTTTCTTGTTTTTTTATCAAATAAGACATGTTAATATACCATCTTGCTCAGAATTTCTCAAGAAATCCAACCATATCATTTGTTATAACTGTAATAAACTTGATAACGCGTAATTAACCAAAAACCATAAGAACCCTAAAGCTTAAGTTTGAAATTAAATTTCGTACATGAAGAATTAAGGCACAAAACGTTAGGGCTATTATTCTTCACATCGAAACAAGTATGAATGAAACAAGAATGAATTGAAATGATACCAAAATGAGTGAGTTCGAAATTTCAAGAAACTTACCTATTGGAGAAAGTCCAATGCTTCTTCTCAGGGTGTTTCAAGATGTAAATATGATCTCTTTAGCTTCCTTGAGTCCCCAGGAATGTAATGGAATGATTACTTTGGATTGAAAGTCTCTGAAACGTTCTAACCAATTCAAGTTGAAAGTGACAAAAAATGGGAATTGGGAGATGGTGATGATGATGTTACAGTTGGTGTTTAATGCATACAGTAGCTTATTTATGATGTATGGATTGTGGTGTGATGAAAAAAACAACAAGAACTTGAAGGACTTTATTTCGAAAATTTGGATTTCAAGCTTCTTTAATGGAGTTTTTTTGAGAGTTTTGTGTTGTTGTTGATATCATTGTTCTGAGGCTTGAGGGGCTTTTATAGAGGTTGGATTTGGCCTTCAGAAGTGAACAAGATTGTCTTTGGTTGCTTTTCAATGATGGTTTGTCTTTTCAAGTTGCAAAAGTGATTATGGTTTCAAGGTGAGATGTAGTGAACCAAGGGGGAATAGGGATGCTTTTTCTGAGTTTAGAGGCATGCTTCTGAGCTTTGAGATAGATTTTGATCAGAAGATAATATTACAAGGCTCAATGCAAGTGTTGTGGGAAAAAAGCAATATCAATGAAGCTTTATGCAAAAGTGCCCCATAGAGAACTTTTAATTGGAACATGCTTATGACACTTGTGTAAAGCAGAAATGTTGGTGAGATTTGGAAGCAGCATAGGCCTGTAAGCAATGATTACAAGATTTGGATTTGGTTTGTCATGAAAATGTGACCTCTAATCTGATCCATAAATCAGCTCTACCATGGCCACTTTGCCTCTTCGAAACTTGGTGCTCGAGCGCAAGAAATTCATGATCTTGGTATCAATGGAAAGAGAACATAACGTACTACAACTTTGATGTTTAACACTTGAGCTGAATAAACATGCATCATGTAGAAAACTGGCCATCAAAAATCAAAATAGTAACCGAAAAACACTTAGAAAATATTTCTAAGTTCCTGGTCATTTTCACAACTTTGAAACCTCAATTTTGGCACTTCATAAGTTCCAAATCCAACGCGATTTTGATTCACTATTTCCACAATAATGACGTATGCAAGGTCCTCTCTAAGCACATCCATCTAGCATGAAAAATAATTGCTTGGATTGATCACAAATTGGCCATAAAGTTAAGTACTTGGTAAGGTCAAAACTCTTGGAAAAATTTCTGTGTTTGAGAATTTTAAGAGTAATGAGACCTTGACTTTCCACTTTGATTTCTTCCACTCCAAGAAACCTTTTGGCCTCACATTTTTCATCAGCTTGAAGTATCAAATGCTCTCTTTAGGATCAGTCATCAAGCATCTCAAATGAATTTGTAGATTGCTCAAAATTGTCTTGTAAAGTTGGGTAGATGATCATGAAGATTTGTACTTGGACAAATATTTCAAAATCCCAATCTTTGACTTTTTGACCCTTTTCATGACTTTCTTGATTCTTGATGATCAAACTTTATAATCTCACATGTCTTTTCTCGATTCTTGACTTTTGAGGGTCGAAGTTGACCAAAAAGTCAAAAGTCAAACATTGACTTTTGCTAATAGTTGACTTTTTATCAATTGATCTACACATCTTCTACTATCAACAATTTCATCTGCTTCAATCTTTTTGTGTCACACACAATTAGGTCATATTTGAAAAAAAGTTGGGACAAAATTGGGGTACTACACCCAATAAGAGATATCTTGGTGCCCAAGACAAGAGTTGTCTTAATGCACAAGACAAGAAATATCTATAAATAGAGACCTCTTGTCATAGTTCTGTTAGTTGTTGGTTAGTTGTTGTTGAACACACCAAAAAGGCACAAGAATTATTTTAGAGTTAAAATAATTCTCTCTCTCTCTCTCTCTCTCTCTCTCTCTCTCTCACTCTCTCTCTCTCTCAATATTCTTGCATAGCCTTCAAACATAAAGGGCTAGCACTCTATTGAAGGTGACTGTTCGTGTGGACTACTAGAGGCGTTGTTCTTCGTCATCAACGCTCGTGATCAATCCGGTTCGTGATTAAAGTGTTGATCAGCCATCGTTCGTGAAAGAAAAGAAAAGGATTTTCAACAAGAGGTAAAATCCTAAACACAAACTCATGCTCATTCGTAAGGATCATTAAAGGAAAAAAATTTATATTCCGCTGCTTTTTTATCTCTATTTTCCTTCATTTTTGAACATGATCTCTTATAAAATGATGCTTTATTTCAATATGTTTAGCTCTGGAATGCAAAATTGGATTCTTAGATAAATGAATAGCAGCAGTATTATCACAGTACAGTGGAATACTACTTTCAGCTATGTTATAGTCCTATAACTGATATTTCATCTAGAGGAGTTGGGTGCAACATTTAGCAGCTGAGATGTATTCTACTTCTGCTGTAGACAAAGTAATGGATGCTTGTCTTTTGCTGGCCCAGGATATGAGATTCTCACCAATAAATTGGCAATTTCCACTAGTGGACTTTCTCTCAATCCTGTCTCCAGCATAGTCAGCATCACAGAATCCAACTAGCCTACTATCTAGGGATTTTTTATAAAGAAGTCCTAGATTAGTTGTTCCTTTCAGATACCTAAAGATTCTCTTAACTACTGTTAAATGAGATTCTCTAGGATCTAATTGAAATCTTGCACACAAACACACACTGTACAAAATATCTGGCCTATATGCTGTTAGATAGAGCAAAGAACCAATCATACCTCTGTATAGCTTTTGGTCTACTTTGGTGCCAATCTCTTCCTTGCTCAAGCTGCTTGTAGGATGCATGGGTGTGGCCATTGTCTTACAATCTTCAAGGTTGAACTTCTTCAGAAGCTCTTTTGTATATTTGCTTTGATGAATGTAAGTGCCATCTTTTCCTTGATTAATTTGAATCCCAAGGAAAAACTTCAGTTCACCCATCATGCTCATCTCAAATTCATCCTGCATCAGCTTCGAGAAATTCTTGCACAAAGAAGCATTAGTAGAACCAAATATTATATCATCAACATATATTTGAATAATTAAGATATCCTTCTTAGTTGTCTTTCTGAAGAGTGTATTATCAATTTGACCTTTTTGAAAACCATTTTCCAATAAGAAATTACTCAGTCTATCATACCAGGCTCAAGAGTTGTCTTAATGCACAAGACAAGAAATATCTATAAATAGAGACCTCTTGTCATAGCTCTGTTAGTTGTTGTTGAACACACCAAAAAGGCACAAGAATTATTTTTGAGTTAAAATAATTCTCTCTCTCTCTCTCTCTCTCTCTAAATATTATTTCATAGCCTTCAAACATAAAGGGCTAGCACTCTATTGAAGGTGACTGTTCGTGTGGACTACTAGAGGCGTTGTTCTTCGTCATCAACGCTCGTGATCAATCCGGTTCGTGATTAAAGTGTTGATCAGCCATCGTTCGTGAAAGAAAAGAAAAGGATTTTCAACAAGAGCTAAAATCCTAAACACAAACTCATGCTCATTCGTAAGGATCATTAAAGGAAAAAAAATTTATATTCCGCTGCTTTTTGATCTCTATTTTCCTTCAGTGGTATCAGAGCCACTTACGAATCCATGATTTGATGTTTGTTTATTTCATGAATTTTGTTTTAATTTGATTAAAACATCTAATGAAGATTAAAATCGAGTAATTAAAATTTGGCATCTATTTGTGTAAAATTGATGATTGACATTGAAACGGCTTCGGAATCCGACAATTGTATGGTGAAGCAGCAATATGTTAATCGTCATAAGTTTATACAAATAAGAATGATCAAGACTTATATGTGATATAAGTGATCGTGATGCAAAGCGGTGTATTTGATGCATCGTTCATAATTTCGTTCAATAAAACAAATTATGAAAGTTATTTGATATTTAATTGATTCATGTTCATTTGCTTTGGAATCCGACGTTAGTATGGTGAAGCAATGACATTTTAATTAATCATATTGAATTTCAGTCATGAAAGGTTTTGTCGGCACGAAATTTTTGCATTAGGATTCGCGAAAAACAAGGGTTTTTCACGGGCCTGCGCTAGGCGCAGGATGTGCTGCGCTAGGCGCAGATGGCAGAGTCAAAATTGACTCTCAGCTGCAAGCCTGCGCTGGGCGCAGATGACAGCCCCAAAATTGATCGTTCGCTGAAATTTTTAATTTTAATTATTCTACACGACTTAAACTGATAATAATAAAATATGTGTTTATTATTATGTTTTTGTGATGATTGATTATGGCCTTAGTTTACTCCTTTTGTTTTAATTTGGGATTTTAAATACGGCCTGCGTGTCGTGCCTCTCTCTAAATTTCTTGATGTAACTTCTCTTCTCATCTCACTCCCTCGTATGTAAAACGAGTATTCTTTGATGTAATGTTATAATAGAATTATTAGAGGAACAAAGGAGGACAGCCATGAAGATGATGCTTGGAGAAGTAGATCATCGTTAGGCTAGTTTAGGGTTCTCTCATTGGCTTGAGAGAACACTTGCGTTAGGAGGCCATAATCATATCATCTTATATTATTGTATGTATGTTGATGCATGTGAGAGCGTTTAATATGTTAAACAAGCCGGTGAGATCAAACAATTAAATATCCCTCAAAAGACACATAAGAGATTAATAAAGAAAATGTAGGTTCGCCCACCGCGGAGTGCATTCTCTTTAATAATAAAATATGTGGATATTAAGTTTACGCTTTCCAAGTTTTAGAACTCATCAAGACTAGTATCTGTCATACCCTAATTTTGCCCCATACTTTTTTTTATTCCCATTTTGCCCTTTTTGCATCAATTTCATAAAAACCCATAAAAATGCATCATTATTTCACAAAAATTCATAAAAATATTTTCTTTAATCATTTAGTTATTTTTCATAAATTATTTAATTATTCATGAAATCCCTTTTCATTTGCATTTTCTCATATCTCATTTGTAGATTACTTCATGGACAAGTAACACCTTTTTTCTTCATAATTTTTCATTTTAATCAACATCATTCTCATGTTAAATTTAAAATTAAAATCATCATGCATCATCATGCATATGCATTTTTATTTTTTCAACATTTCATTTTATTATTTCATGTGATTATTTAATCTTGCTATTTTGTCCAAAAAATCAAAGAAATGCCAAAAAAATTCCCAATCATTAACACATCATCATTTCTATCATTAGCAACCTAGAAGGTTCTATTCCTCTCCACCTCACCAAACAGTACAACAAAATTCCACATTATCCTTTCCCCAAAATCATAAAATATTACATTTTTGTACTATGTCATTTCTACACTTTCTTACTCCCTACACCAACCATTTCTAACCCTAAATCATCCTATATATACCATATACTAGAGCTGCTGCGCAGCTAGGGTTGGAGAGGAAGAAAATCAGATCAAAATTCATCAAAAACATCAACTTTTTTCTCTCATTTTCTCAAATTCGAAATCCATTAAAACCACCTTCAAACATCAATTTCTTCATCAAATAAGCTTCTAATAACTTCCAGTAGCACAAAACAATCATAAAACACAAGATCTAACCCATAATTTGAGAGAATCAAAACCTCAAAAACTCCAAAAAATGTGATAATGGAACTTAAACTTCCAGCCACCTTTTCAGCCATTTTTCAACACCATTCATCATCAAATGACACCATGAACCTTTTCCGATCAATAATCGTGCTTAATCTTGCTTAAATCGTGTTTTCCAAATTTTCCACTCAAACTTTATCTCAATATATCTCAAGCTTGAAACACTTTCTGGAAAGACTAATGATGGATTCATGACCAGCATGAAAAATCGAGCAGGATAGAGCTTTATTTCGCACGATTTGGTTAAGATATGGGGATTTTCGAAATTGGCCAAGCATGTGTTGTTGTTGTTCTTCACGAGGAAGAAGAAGACCCATCGTGGTCCTTCACGTTTCCAGATTTGATTCCGTCCGTTGGATCGTTCAAACATAACGCGTCCGTTGGATCGTTGGCGCAAACCACACGCGTTGGATGCTTTAATGAACAGATCTGACGTCCTGAAACGCGCGTGTGCATGGTGATCCTTATGCCTGCGAAGCACTAGAACGTTTCCTTGGCTGATTCAAATCTCACCATCAGATCTCATCAGACGGCCTAAAACACGCGCGTGCATCCTAGTCACCCTTTCCTGTGCCACACAGGATTGCAGGTTGGGCTTAGACCCAGATTCAGGTACTTTCTGCACCCCCATTTTTTGCTATGCCTGAATAATTTGCACCCCCCTGTTTTTGATTTTAAGTTAATTTTAGCTTATTTGTAGAAGCACTTATGTAACTTACAGCTTATTTAAGTTTGTTAGGTCATTGTTTATGCTTACATATTGTCAAACTTACTTGTGAATTTTTTTAGCTTATTTAATAATCTTTTTCCATGATAATTGCTTTTAGACCTAATTGCAAATAAGTGCTTATTTAGGGTTTCAAAAAGCTCTTTAGCTTATTTGACCTTAATTGTTGCACAACATTGATTCGAAATACAGTGTTCACTGTATACAATCAATTTTCAAACTTTTTCAAATTATTTTCATAAGTGATTCTCAATTAAGTTGTTTTGTGCATAAGTGCTTATTTAGGGTTTCAAAAAGCTCTTTAGCTTATTTGACCCTAATTCTTGCACAACATTGATTCATATACAGTGGTCACTGTATACAAACTTTTCTAAACTTTTTAACTTACTTTTATAAGTCCTTTTTCAACTTAAGTGCTTATTTGAACCAAAAGCTCTTTAGCTTATTTGGATCACTTTTTTGCACTAGATTAATTAATTTTCTCTTCCTTTTATTCTCTTTCTTTTCCTTTTGGACTTTGTTTTCATAATCAAATTAATAAACATTTTCACAAAAACTAATGAATGAAAAAGGGAGAATCTGACGTTTGCTTCTTTCTTTCCCGGATTAACTTGGTCGCCGGTCGTTTGACTAGTGTTCATGAATTAATTCTCATTCTAAAAATCAAGCGTTAAAAACAACCAACACTCGTCTTTTCTTTTAGACATTGTTTTCTTAATCAAACTAATCAAGATTTTCATAACAACGCGAATGAAAAAGGGAGAATCTGGCGTTTGCTTCTTTCTTCCCCGAATTAACTTGGTCGCCGGTCGTTTGACTAGTGTTCATGAGTTAGTTCTCATTCCAAACAAAACAAGTGTTAAAATCAAACCAACACACTTAAATCATTTTTTCAGTCAAACATGAATATACGCTTTATCCATTCCTCTGACACATACGAGCTTAAGCCTCTCTTTAGAGCATACAAGCACCGTTGTATCAGCGGAATGCGAAATAAGCAACATCCGTTATTCAACTCTCTTTTTCAATGGATATGCGTTTTATCTACTCCTCTGATACATACACAGCTTAAACCTCAAAGTAGAGCATACAAGCGTCGTTGTATCAACGGAATACGAAATAAACGTTACCCGCTAAAATCAACCAACCACACAAACATTTTTTATCAGAACTACGTGAGTTTTGAGTTTCCCATTGCACCAGGAAATACGTAGGAGCGGGCTCCTACAACCGTCAAACTCAAATAATAATTTTTTTTTTGTTTTATTTGGAAACGAAGTAGAAAATAGCCAAGTGATAGAGTAATTTAATTCAAACCTACGCAAACAAACCTAAACCACCTAAATGGTTCCCATTGAGTACGATGGATGCGAGGGGTGCTAATACCTTCCTCTCGCATAACCAACTCCCGAACCCGCCACGGTTCTTCAACCGTGTTTACCAAGGTTTTCGTAATATTTTCCTTTCCCCTTCCGGGATAAATAAACGTCAATGGCGACTTCATTGTGTTACGCAAGGATGAATTTTCCAGCCCGCTACAGCTGGCGACTTCACTGGGGACTCTTGAGAGTTAAGCCTAGTTTAGGCGGTGTATATTTGTCTGCTATTTCCAGGTTTGCAGTATCTTACTCTATCTTTTATTTTCTGTCAATTATATGCTTGGCTGGCTGTTTCTCTTCTTCTACTCATTCTTCTTTTTTTCTTTTTGCCCATGCGGCGTGGATACTGTGTGAAGCTCTATACCCGAGCTTGAGAAAAACTTAGGCTAAGCTAGGGGTCTTTATGATGGGTCGCCGGTCGTTTGACTAGTGTTCTCCACGTAATCACCCCGCCTAGAGTAGATCTGATTTGAGGAGCGTCGGGTCGCCGGTCGTTTGACTAGTGCTCGTCGGCATTTTTCATCGTTGGGTCTGTGACTCTAGGGACCTTTTGTTAACCGGTCTAGAACCAAACCTTGTTATTAGGGACCTCTGTTTAGAACCCGAGAGATTCCTCTTTGGACGCGTTTGCTGTGCAATAACGGCATCGTTTCCAAAGAGGTGATCCGTGATTTAACCATATCAAACTTAGAACAACATGTGAGAGGGGTGGGTTGCAGGTAACTTTGAGCCTTTTGACCTCAGAAATGATAATTGAACCTCTGCTTCACTGTGACAGAATCTGCTACAAAAGTGCATTCATGCATCCATTGCATTCATGCAAAAATATTTTTGCATAACATTTCAAAAAAAATGATAAAGCATAAAAGACTTTTACATGCATTTTGCATTCATACAATAGATCATTATCTCATCCTCACCCGTTCACATCAACAGCTTCATTCCCGACACTGATACCGGACTCAAAGCATTTCCAGGAAACCATGGAAAACATGCAGAAGCAGATTGATGCCTTTTGAGGCGATGTGGACCAAGTGACTGGTAAGTTGGACCGTGTTTTGGAAATACTAGCTAGTCTCAGTCTTCCTTCAAGAGTGGACCCTGCAACAGTAGGGGCAAATCCTCCAATTGGTTCCCCGTTGTCAAAATTGGTGTGGCCTTCATTCGGTTCATCATCTGGATATACTTCTATGGTTGCTCAAGACACCCAAGAGCCAATGGGCACCAACCCTGAATTTCCAATTGGCCAGCCAAGAACTCATCAGGTCCAACCCAGGCTTGCTATGCCTCAAAGTCTAGAGGACCCCAAGAACGCTCATCAAGGTGACAACTTTAAGGGAAAATCTGTTGTATCCCCGAGTGAGGAGACTCACCAAATGTTCAAGGCAATAGAGGACAAGCTAAGGATGATGGAATCATTCTTGCCCAACAATGTCAGCCCACCACACTCTCACTCTTGCTCGACGGTGCCAGCTCGCGCCCCATGCTTCAATCATCAGTATCCAACAGTTGTTCAACCTCAACAATCTCAAGGGTTTCCAAAACAGGCAATACAGACGCCTTTGAATTATTCCCAGTCAGGACAGTTCGCATAGAACTTGGGACATCAGCAGAATCAACCAAAGACCAATGAAAAGAGAAAAGTCTTTGACCCCATCCCGATACCCTACAGTCAACTTTTGTCATTTCTGGTGCACAATGGGATGGTTACCCCAAGAGCTTTAAGGCCAATGACTGTGCCATTTCCTGTTTGGTATGATACCAAGGCCAAATGTGCATACCATTCTGGTGCAGAAGGACACACTATTGACAACTGCAGGGCCTTCAAACACAAGGTTCAAGAACTCATTGATCAGAAGCGGTTGACTTTCAAGAGAGAGGGCGAGCCCAATTGTGAAGGATGATTTGTTGTTTGGTCTTGCAAACCCATTTGGGGATGCTAATCAAGAATTCAAGAAGTGAATCAAGCCATGAAACTATCTTGAGGCTGTCATATTTTAACTTCCTTGTTTCTTAGGTTTTATTAGCATTTTAACTTTGTTTGTTTGCAATAATAATCTTAATGAAATAATAATGCATGTTTTGAATCAATTCTTTCATGTCCACTCACTTTTTTCTTACTCCTCACAAAAGCAAAAAACGTATGTTAATACTTCTCATTTCATTTCTTTCTTTATCATTTCTGTTTGAACAAAGATTGGAGAGAGGATGATGAAAAACGAAATAACCAAGTTGCTACAGTATGCTTTCAAATAAAACATTGCTGATGATGTAGGGCATTGTTTCAAACTCCCAAACACCGGAGAAATAAGGAAGATAATCCGTAGTCACCCCTTTGAGCCTAGAAGTTGGTGTTTCTTTCTATACGAAAAAACCGCAATTTTTAACCCGGGGCAGGGTAGTGTTCAATTAATTCGAACATGCGTTCGAGTTTCAAGAGAAAAGCAAAAATCAATAAGGTGTTCCTCATCACCCATTATCAAGGCAGTCACAATTCGCCCAAACAAAATCCAAAAAAAAATAAAAGCCCGCTAAGTCAAAACCTCAAAATGGCTTAGGCAAAAATTAGGGTATCCCGCTAGACTAAAAATGCAAAAAAAAAAAAAAAAAAAAAACAGTCTAGGCAAAAGTTAGGGATTGAAAAATGATGAAAAAGTGAATGTCACCAAGACTCACGACAAAACAAAATCATGTGATCAAAACAAAAGGCAATGTGACTGCCATAAAAAAGGGGGAAACACATCCTCGGCCCCCGAGCCGTCATATTCTCACCATCACAATCTCAAAAAAAAATCTCTTGGGAATTGAACACATGAGTAGAGTTAATTGAACGTAGGACTGAAGGTCATCACGAAGAATGGGATGGGTTGAAGTTAAACTTTGAGCCTTATATCCTTTTATTCGGAAACCGTGAACCAGGCCACGTTACAACCCTCAAAAGACCTAATTGAAGCAAGGTTTATTTTGAAAGCATACGGTAGCAAGGTTGCGATAACCTGACTCACAAGAATCTTTTGTTAATCTTTTGTCAATATCATACTCTCACACCATCTTCCACCAAATACATCCAATGTACATAAATGTCATCTCAATTTCAATTTCAAAACTTGCATTAAAATTGCCTTAGAATTACTATTTCAAACAAACAGATTTATCTGCAAGACGTCACTTGACAACAAGGAGGTTCCAACTCTGAGCTGTTACCGAGCAATCAAGAAGAGCCATGGGCTAATCAGGGGCAGTTATCTCAGGACTTCACTTAATCATGGGGCACATCCCTTAGAAAAGTCATTTGGCATGGACAGAGTGTCATAAGGTCGCATCATGGAAAGCGGTATCGGAACCCAGTTTTCAAGGACCTAACAAATCAGTTTAGAACGCTCTTAATCAGGGGCAAATCACCTTGGGATTCTGCCAATCAAAAGCAAACTCTGATGACTAGGGGAAGATCACCTGAAGATCTTGTTGGCTCGGCCAAACATGTTCCAAGAATGGATCAATCTAGGGGCAAACCTCTATGAGAGGGAGAACCAATATCAGTAAGTTGGCAAAAATCAAGGGAAAAAGCAAAATACTTCAAATGCCCAACAGACTGGGGCAAGACAATATATACAGGGGCAGGTTCTCCCTATATCTTCAAGCTACTCAAGCAAAGTCTGGTAGATATCTGCAACCATTAAGTCCGGAACTGGTGTCGGGGATCAACATCAAGCCATCATTCCACAAAAACCTTGATACCCGAAACATTCCCACCCTCCATAGGGGCATCAGTCATCGTCATGCATTAGTCATGTCATTTCATTCATGCAAATAAGCGTCATGCATTAGTCATGTCATTTCATTCATGTAAATCATTAACATGCATTGATCACGTCATTTCATTCAAGCATCAGGTATGCCCCATACCACATATCCAATAACCTCATAACCGAATAGCCAAATCAAACATCCACAATCAAGAACCTAATCTTGCATTGACAAGTCCAATGATTATTGGCACACCTTCAAAGTCCAATCATTACTGGCAAACAACTTCAAAGTCCAATCATTATTGGCGCACCTTCAAAGTCCAATCATTATTGGCACACCTTCAAAGTCCAATGATTTTTGGCAACCACTCAAAATCCAATATCCAATGGAACCCAAATAAAACCCAGTGTTCATTAACACCCATGTTGAAACCCGACTTCCAATAGCACACAGTCATTTCCTGTCATCATTAATCATGCATTTCTTTTCATGCATAAATAATCATGATAAACATGCATTCGTAAAGCAGGTTTAAAGGTAACTCCTCGCAGAATACAGCTTTTGGTCACTTAATCACAAGAAAGGCAGTCTGACCTTCTTCCCCGGTGAGTCGGTTGATAAACTGTCTCCTCAGCAGATTAGTTGGAAAAATCTCCTCCCCAGTGAATGGCAGATTTTCTGGAAAAATTCTTCTACAAGACATCAGTTTGTCCGGTTCCCCAATAGGAATGACATCAACCTTGTCCGGTTCCCAAATAGGAATGACAAGAACCTTGTCCGGTTCCCCAACAGGAACGACATCAACTTTGTCCGGTTCCCCAACAGGAATGACAGCAACCTTGTGCGGTTCCCAAACAGGAATGACAACAACCTTGTCCGGTTCCCCAACAGGAATGACATCAACTTTGTCCGGTTCCCAAACAGGAATGACAACAACCTTGTCCGGTTCCCAAACAGGAATGACAACAACTTTGTCCGGTTCCCAAACAGGAATGACAACAACCTTGTCCGGTTCCCCAACAGGAACGACATCAACTTTGTCCGGTTCCCCAACAGGAATGACATCAACTTGTCCGGTTCCCCCAACAGGAATGACAGCAACCTTGTCCGGTTCCCCAACGGGAACGACAGCAACCTTGTCCGGTTCCCCAACAGGAACGACAGCAACCTTGTCCGGTTCCCCAACAGGAATGACAGCAACCTTGTCCGGTTCCCCAACAGGAATGACATCAGTTTGTCCGGTTCCCCAACAGGAATGACATCAGTTTGTCCGGTTCCCCAATAGGAATGACAACGAGCATCAGCAACCTTGTCCGGTTCCCCAACAGGAATGACAACAACCTTGTCCGGTTCCCCAACAGGAATGACAACAACCTTGTCCGGTTCCCCAACAAGAATGACAACAACCTTGTCCGGTTCCCCAACAGGAATGACATCAACCTTGTCCGGTTCCCCAACAGGAATGACATCAACTTTGTCTGGTTCCCCAACAGGAATGACAGCAACCTTGTCCGGTTCTCCAACAGGAATGACAACAACCTTGTCCGGTTCCCCAAAAGGAATGACAGCAACCTTGTCCGGTTCCCCAACAGGAATGACAACAACCTTGTCCGGTTCCCCAACAGGAATGACATCAACTTTGTCCGGTTCCCCAAAAGGAATGACAGCAACCTTGTCCGGTTCCGCAAAAGGAATGACAGCAAACATCTTCAGCTTTGTCCGGTTCCCCAAAAGGAATGACAGCAAACATCTTCAGCTTTGTCCGGTTCCCCAAAAGGAATGACAGCAAATATCTGCAGTTTTGTCCGGTTCTCCAAAAGGAATGACAAGCAAACCTCCTCAACCTTGTGCGGTTCCCCAAAAGGAATGACAGCAGGTATATTTGAGTTTCCCTAATAGGAAAGCTAAAACAGGTATACTCGATCCACTTATCCTTCATCAACATTCATTTCATAGCAAAATTAGGGCATTCTGTATTTCATTATCTTTTACCACAAGAATACGAATACCGAGGTTATTCGCATTCTTACGGTCCAAGCTAATTAAATAGGGGCAGCTGTCATACCCTAATTTTGCCCCATACTTTTTTTTATTCCCATTTTGCCCTTTTTGCATCAATTTCATAAAAACCCATAAAAATGCATAATTATTTCACAAAAATTCATAAAAATATTTTCTTTAATCATTTAGTTATTTTTCATAAATTATTTAATTATTCATGAAATCCCTTTTCATTTGCATTTTCTCATATCTCATTTGTAGATTACTTCATGGACAAGTAACACCTTTTTTCTTCATAATTTTTCATTTTAATCAACATCATTCTCATGTTAAATTTAAAATTAAAATCATCATGCATCATCATGCATATGCATTTTTATTTTTTCAACATTTCATTTTATTATTTCATGTGATTATTTAACCTTGCTATTTTATCCAAAAAATCAAAGAAATGCCAAAAAAATTCCCAATCATTAACACATCATCATTTCTATCATTAGCAACCTAGAAGGTTCTATTCCTCTCCACCTCACCAAATAGTACAACAAAATTCCACATTATCCTTTCCCCAAAATCATAAAATATCACATTGTTGTACTATGTCATTTCTACCCTTTCTTACTCCCTACACCAACCATTTCTAACCCTAAATCATCCTATATATACCATATACTAGAGCTGCTACGCAGCTAGGGTTGGAGAGGAAGAAAATCAGATCAAAATTCATCAAAAACATCAACTTTTTTCTCTCATTTTCTCAAATTCGAAATCCATTAAAACCACCTTCAAACATCAATTTCTTCATCAAATAAGCTTCTAATAACTTCCAGTAGCACAAAACAATCATAAAACACAAGATCTAACCCATAATTTGAGAGAATCAAAACCTCAAAAACTCCAAAAAATGTGATAATGGAACTTAAACTTCCAGCCACCTTTTCAGCCATTTTTCAACACCATTCATCATCAAATGACACCATGAACCTTTTCCGATCAATAATCGTGCTTAATCTTGCTTAAATCGTGTTTTCCAAATTTTCCACTCAAACTTTATCTCAATATATCTCAAGCTTGAAACACTTTCTGGAAAGACTAATGATGGATTCATGACCAGCATGAAAAATCGAGCAGGATAGAGCTTTATTTCGCACGATTTGGTTAAGATTTGGGGATTTTCGAAATTGGCCAAGCATGTGTTGTTGTTGTTCTTCACGAGGAAGAAGAAGACCCATCGTGGTCCTTCACGTTTCCAGATTTGATTCCGTCCGTTGGATCGTTCAAACATAACGCGTCCGTTGGATCGTTGGCGCAAACCACACGCGTTGGATGCTTTAATGAACAGATCTGACGTCCTGAAACGCGCGTGTGCATGGTGATCCTTATGCCTGCGAAGCACTGGAACGTTTCCTTGGCTGATTCAAATCTCACCATCAGATCTCATCAGACGGCCTAAAACACGCGCGTGCATCCTAGTCACCCTTTCCTGTGCCACACAGGATTGCAGGTTGGGCTTAGACCCATATTCAGGTACTTTCTGCACCCCCATTTTTTGCTATGCCTGAATAATTTGCACTCCCCTGTTTTTGATTTTAAGTTAATTTTAGCTTATTTGTAGAAGCACTTATGTAACTTACAGCTTATTTAAGTTTGTTAGGTCATTGTTTATGCTTACATATTGTCAAACTTACTTGTGAATTTTTTTAGCTTATTTAATAATCTTTTTCCATGATAATTGCTTTTAGACCTAATTGCAAATAAGTGCTTATTTAGGGTTTCAAAAAGCTCTTTAGCTTATTTGACCTTAATTGTTGCACAACATTGATTCGAAATACAGTGTTCACTGTATACAATCAATTTTCAAACTTTTTCAAATTATTTTCATAAGTGATTCTCAATTAAGTTGTTTTGTGCATAAGTTCTTATTTAGGGTTTCAAAAAGCTCTTTAGCTTATTTGACCCTAATTCTTGCACAACATTGATTCATATACAGTGGTCACTGTATACAAACTTTTCTAAACTTTTTAACTTACTTTTATAAGTCCTTTTTCAACTTAAGTGCTTATTTGAACCAAAAGCTCTTTAGCTTATTTGGATCACTTTTTTGCACTAGATTAATTAATTTTCTCTTCCTTTTATTCTCTTGCTTTTCCTTTTGGACTTTGTTTTCATAATCAAATTAATAAACATTTTCACAAAAACTAATGAATGAAAAAGGGAGAATCTGGCGTTTGCTTCTTTCTTTCCCGGATTAACTTGGTCGCCGGTCGTTTGACTAGTGTTCATGAATTAATTCTCATTCTAAAAATCAAGCGTTAAAAACAACCAACACTCGTCTTTTCTTTTAGACATTGTTTTCTTAATCAAACTAATCAAGATTTTCATAACAACGCGAATGAAAAAGGGAGAATCTGACGTTTGCTTCTTTCTTCCCCGAATTAACTTGGTCGCCGGTCGTTTGACTAGTGTTCATGAGTTAGTTCTCATTCCAAACAAAACAAGTGTTAAAATCAAACCAACACACTTAAATCATTTTTTCAGTCAAACATGGATATACGCTTTATCCATTCCTCTGACACATACGAGCTTAAGCCTCTCTTTAGAGCATACAAGCACTGTTGTATCAGCGGAATGCGAAATAAGCAACATCCGTTATTCAACTCTCTTTTTCAATGGATATGCGTTTTATCTACTCCTCTGATACATACACAGCTTAAGCCTCTAAGTAGAGCATACAAGCGTCGTTGTATCAACGGAATACGAAATAAACGTTACCCGCTAAAATCAACCAACCACACAAACATTTTTTATCAGAACTACGTGAGTTTTGAGTTTCCCATTGCACCAGGGAATACGTAGGAGCGGGCTCCTACAACCGTCAAACTCAAATAATAAATTTTTTTTTTGTTTTATTTGGAAACGAAGTAGAAAATAGCCAAGTGATAGAGTAATTTAATTCAAACCTACGCCCACAAACAAACCTAAACCACCTAAATGGTTCCCATCGAGTACGATGGATGCGAGGGGTGCTAATACCTTCCTCTCGCATAACCAACTCCCGAACCCGCCACGGTTCTTCAACCGTGTTTACCAAGGTTTTCGTGATATTTTCCTTTCCCCTTCCGGGATAAATAAACGTCAATGGCGACTTCATTGTGTTACGCAAGGATGAATTTTCCAGCCCGCTACAGTATCGAACTATGTAGGTTCGCCCACCGCGAAGTGCATATTCTATATTGGTAAGGTGCGATGGGATAATTGTAATATCCAACTTCTAAAGCAAGGGTCAAACTTAACTTAACAAATATAATGTGATTATATGAGTTTAAGAAGCAATGGTTGGGAATAATTCATAAGATGAATTCGAATAAGGAGTTATTCACCCAATTGATATTCAAGAATTATATGAGATACAATTGGAAGGAGTTCCTACCTAAATAAACTAAGTCTTGTGTAATCCGCCCACTGCGGACTTAAGACAAAGTGAAATATGGATCTTGACCCACTAGAAAATCTTCCAACGGGATTTTCCGAATCAAATGATGAGGGTCATTTGGTTTGAGTAAAATAGTGGGAGCATATTTAATTAAAGACCTAATTAAATAAAATGATACTTATATTTTCACTTCTTTATGTAGATAACCATGTCATTAAACACATCAAACAACATTTTGCGATCAATCCTTGACAAAGAAAAATTGAATGGTTCAAATTTTCTTGATTGGCACCGTAATTTGAGGATTGTCCTCAAGCATGATAATAAGCTGTATGCCTTAGAGGAACCTGTTCCTGAGGAGGAGCCTGCTAATAATGCTCCTAGGGCTGAAAAGGATGCTTACAAGAAGCATGTTGAAGATGTTAATGAGGTTGCATGCCTCATGTTGGCTACCATGAATTCTGAGCTGCAAAAGCAACATGAAAACATGAATGCTGTTGAAATGATCGAAAACTTGAAACCTATATGCGGAGCAGGCCCTTCATGAGAGGTTCGAAGTTTCGAAATCCCTTTTTCAATGCAAATTAAGTGAGGGATCTCCGGTAGGTCCTCATGTGCTCAAGATGATTGGGTATGTGGGAAACCTTGCAAGGTTAGGATTCCCTCTTGAGAAAGAACTTGCAACTGATCTCATTCTGCAATCGTTGCCGGATAGTTTCAGTCAGTTTATCCTAAACTTCAATATGAATGATTTGGATAAAACTCTTCCTGAATTGCTAAGCATATTGAGAACTGCCGAGCAAAATCTGAAGTCTAAAGGGAAATCCATTCTAATGGTTAGTAATGGAAATAAGCATCACAAGAAGCCCAAAAAGCAAGGTGGTAAATGGAAAGGCAAGGGAGTTGCCAAACCAAAGCAAACTGTCCCTGCTTTAAAACCTAATGGAGGCATAGAAAAGGAAGGCAATTGTTTCTATTGCGGTAAGACCGGACATTGGAAGAGGAATTGCCCAAAGTACCTGGAAGATAAGAAGAAAGGAGTTGCTCCTACAACTTCAGGTATTTTTGTTATAGAAATTAATTTATCTACTTCTACATCATGGGTATTAGATACTGGATGTGGTTCTCACATTTGTACCAATGTGCATGATCTAAAGGAGAGTAGAGAATTGGCAAAAGGTGAAGTGGACCTACGAGTTGGCAATGGAGCAAGAGTTGCTGCTTTAACTGTAGGGACTTATAATTTAGCTTTACCTAGTGGTTTAATAATTCAGTTAAAGAACTGCTATTATGTACCTGCCATTAGCAGGAATATTATTTCCGTTTCTTGTTTGGACAAGTTTGGTTTTTCATTTATGATAAAGAACAATTGTTGCTCTATTTATTTAAATGATATATTCTATGCTAGTGCTCAAATGTATAATGGACTATATGTCCTTGATCTTGAAACGCCAATCTATAACATTAATACTAAAAGGATGAAACCCAATGAGTTGAATCCAAGTTACCTTTGGCATTGTCGTTTAGGCCATATAAATGAGAGACGCATCTCCAAACTCCATAAAGATAGACTTTTGGACTCTTTTGATTATGTATCATATGATACATGTAGATCTTGTTTAATTGGAAAGATGACAAAAACCTCATTCACAGGAAAAGGTGAAAGGGCTAATGATCTTTTGGCACTCATACATACTGATGTATGTGGACCATTGAACATACCTGCTAGAGGTGGTTTTTCATACTTCATAACATTTACTGATGACTTTAGTAGATATGGATATGTGTATCTAATGAAACAAAAATCCGAATCCTTTGAAAAGTTCAAAGAATTTAAGAATGAAGTGCAGAACCAATTAGGTAAGAATATTAAAACTCTTCAGATCGAGGTGGTAAATATTTAAGCCTAGAATTTAATGATCATCTTAAAGAATGTGGTATAGTATCACAACTAACTCCTCCCGGAACACCACAATGGAATGGTGTATCTGAGATAAGAAATTGAACCTTGTTAGACATGGTGCGATCCATGATGAGTCATGCGGATCTTCCAAACTCCTTTTGGGGACATGCCCTATTGACATCAGCTTATACACTTAACCACGTTCCATCCAAAAAGGTTGAAAAGACACCATATGAGATATGGAGTGGAAAGAAACCACATCTGTCTTTCATGAAGGTTTGGGGTTGTGAAGTCTATGTAAAGCGACAAATTACAACTAAACTTGAACCCAAATCTGACAAATGCCTATTTGTAGGATATCCTAAAGAAACAAGAGGATACTACTTCTATAATCCTTCCGAGGGCAAAGTGTTTGTCGCTCGAACTGGAGTCTTCTTGGAAAAAGAATTTATTTCCAAAGGAATCAGTGGGAGGAATGTGGAACTTGAAGAAACTCAAGAACCACAAAATATTAGGCAAACAATGGAGGAACATGAGCGGGAACCATAAGATGTTGTGGAAGAACAAGCTGCTCAAGTAGAACAAGTCCAGCATAGGTCAACCAGGATACGTTACGAACCTGAAAGGTATGGGTATCTCATAACTGAACAAGGTGACGTATTACTCATGGATCAAGATGAGCCTGTAACCTACCAAGAGGCCATAACTGGTCCTGAATCTGAGAAGTGGCTAGAAGCCATGAAATCTGAAATGGATTCCATGTACACAAACCAAGTTTGGAACTTGGTAGAGCCTCCTGTAGGAATTCGTCCTATAGGATGCAAGTGGGTCTTCAAAAAGAAGACTGACATGGATGGTAAAGTACATACCTACAAAGCAAGACTGGTTGCTAAAGGATATAAACAAATTCATGGCGTTGACTATGATGAAACCTTTTCACCAATTGCAATGCTTAAATCTGTTCGGATTTTACTTGCTATCGCTGCATATCACGATTATGAAATAAGGCAAATGGATGTCAAAACTGCTTTCCTTAATGGAAATCTCCTTGAGGATGTGTACATGACACAACCTGAAGGATTTGACATACCAAATGAAGCTCATAAGATATGCAAGTTACAGCGATCACTCTATGGATTGAAGCAAGCTTCCAGAAGCTGGAATCTTCGTTTTGATGAAACTGTAACAAAATATGGATTCATTAAAAATGAAGATGAACCTTGTGTCTACAAGAAGGTTAGTGGGAGCATGATCGTTTTCCTAGTATTATATGTACATGACATATTACTAATAGGAAACGATGTCCCTACCTTACAACAAGTAAAGACTTGGTTACGGAATTGTTTTTCTATGAAAGATCTTGGTGAAGCAGCCTATATATTAGGAATAAGAATCTATAAAGATAGATCACGAAAACTGCTTGGCCTGAGTCAGAGTACATATATAGATAAAGTGTTAAGACGCTTTAGCATGCATGATTCCAAGAAAGGATTCATACCAATGCAACATGGAATATGTCTTTCGAAGACACAATCCCCTTCATCTAAAGAAGAAAGGGAACGCATGAATGAGATACCGTATGCATCAGCAATCGGATCTATTATGTATGCCATGTTATGTACTCGACCAAATGTCTTGTATGCTTTAAGCACAACGAGTAGGTACCAATCTGATCCTGGTGAAGCTCATTGGATAGCTGTCAAGAATATCCTTAAGTACTTGAGAAGAACTAAGGAAACATTCTTGGTATATGGAGGTGAGGAAGAACTTGCGGTTGTAGGGTACACCAATGCTAGCTTCCAAACCGACAAGGATGATTTTAGATCGCAATCTGGTTTCGTATTTTGCCTAAATGGTGGCGCTGTAAGCTGGAAGAGTTCAAAGCAAGAGACAGTTGCTGATTCTACAACTGAAGCCGAGTATATTGCTGCCTCAAGTGCTGCAAAGGAAGCTGTTTGGATCAAGAAGTTCATAACTGAACTTGAAGTGGTCCCTAGCATTGTTGATCCCATTAGTCTGTATTGTGATAACAATGGTGCAATTGCACAAGCTAAGGAACCTGGATCTCACCAATGATCCAAACACATACTTAGGTGATTTCATCTTATTCGAGAGATAATAGATAGAGGAGATGTGAAAATATGCAAAGTACCTACACTTGACAACATTGCTGATCCACTAACAAAGCCTCTTGCACAGTTGAAGCATGATGGGCATACTAGGTCTATGGGTATTAAAGTAATGCCAGATTGGCTCTAGTGCTAGTGGGAGATTGTTGGTGTAAGCCCTAGAGGCCAATGGATTTAGTACTTGTATCGAATTAATTATTAATAATATATTGTTTCTTTTATTAATAATCAAAGGCATTTTCTTTATTATGTTTGTAACGTTCAAAATAATGAAATCCCTAGAATAGAAAGTCTGTTTAATATTAAGTATGACTTAATCATGAGATTACATTAAACATAAAGACGATATTCTTAAAGTATCCATAGTCAAGCTTTAAGGTGAAAAGGGATAGCCTTAAAGCATAAAGACTATTATGAAGATAGGCTGATGATCGCATCTCATGGATCATGGGATAAGGAGTTATCAAGTCTTGACATAGGTATAAGAAATATTAGGAGTAATATTTATACCGGATTGACCCGGTATGAGAGTACTACATGCAAAGTTATGCAAAGTGTCATAAGTCACTCTCATGGTGATAATGGTGTAAGCCGCCCTTAGACCTGAATCCACTTTGTACCCTAGATGTGGAGTCAAGTACTTTGTTGCTGATCTAACGTTGTCCGTAACAGGATAACCATAAAGGCAGTTAATGGGTACTTCACAAAGCATGCTGAGGGACAGTAGTGACCTAGATGGAATTTGTCAATCCTGCATAACAGGATAAATGTCATGGGCCCAATATTGAACTGGACAAAGATGACACCAAGTATGCTTTGTGTTCAATATAGACATTAAGGGCAAAGGGGTAATTATACACGCATATATTATCACTAAAGGTTATGTTTTGATCACATGTTAATTTCTCATAACTTGGGTAGCAATGATGTGTTGCTAGATACCGCTCATTGTTTATTATATTAAATAAAGGATTTAATATAATTGCCAACGTTATGGAAACCTACAAGGGTCACACACATAGGGACAGTCTAATATTGAGATAAAAAGGGAACACCGTAAGGTACGGTGTATGTGCAATGTGATAAGGGTATCACGGTAATTTAAACGGGCAAGAACACCAAAGGTTATGGTGGGAGGGTGCGCACATGAGCAATATTACTCATGGGGGCGCGCGCCCTAGTAAATTGTTTCTTGTTGGGCTTTGCCCAATAAGAGATATCTTGGTGCCCAAGACAAGAGTTGTCTTAATGCACAAGACAAGAAATATCTATAAATAGAGACCTCTTGTCATAGCTCTGTTAGTTGTTGGTTAGTTGTTGTTGAACACACCAAAAAGGCACAAGAATTATTTTAGAGTTAAAATAATTCTCTCTCTCTCTCTCTCAATATTCTTGCATAGCCTTCAAACATAAAGGGCTAGCACTCTATTGAAGGTGACTGTTCATGTGGACTACTAGAGGCGTTGTTCTTCGTCATCAATGCTCGTGATCAATCTGGTTCGTGATTAAAGTGTTGATCAGCCATCGTTCGTGAAAGAAAAGAAAAGGATTTTCAACAAGAGGTAAAATCCTAAACACAAACTCATGCTCATTCGTAAGGATCATTAAAGGAAAAAAAATTTATATTCCGCTGCTTTTTGATCTCTATTTTCCTTCATTTTTAAACATGATCTCTTATAAAATGATGCTTTATTTCAATATGTTTAGCTCTGGAATGCAAAATTGGATTCTTAGATAAATGAATAGCAGCAGTATTATCACAGTACAGTGGAATACTACTTTCAGCTATGTTATAGTCCTCTAACTGATATTTCATCCAGAGGAGTTGGGTGCAACGTTTAGCAGCTGAGATGTATTCTGCTTCTGCTGTAGACAAAGCAATGGTTGTTTGTCTTTTGCTGGCCCAAGATATGAGATTCTCACCAATAAATTGGCAATTTCCACTAGTGGACTTTCTCTCAATCCTGTCTCCAGCATAGTCAGCATCACAGAATCCAACTAGCCTACTATCTAGGGATTTTTTATAAAGAAGTCCTAGATTAGTTGTTCCTTTCAGATACCTAAAGATTCTCTTAACTGCTGTTAAATGAGATTCTCTAGGATTTGATTGAAATCTTGCACACAAACACACACTGTACAAAATATTTTGCCTATATGCTGTTAGATAGAGCAAAGAACCAATCATACCTCTGTATAGCTTTTGGTCTACTTTGGTGCCAATCTCTTCCTTGCTCAAGCTGCTTGTAGGATGCATGGGTGTGGCCATTGTCTTACAATCTTCAAGGTTGAACTTCTTCAGAAGCTCTTTTGTATATTTGCTTTGATGAATGTAAGTGACATCTTTTCCTTGATTAATTTGAATCCCAAGGAAAAACTTCAGTTCACCCATCATGCTCATCTCAAATTCATCCTGCATCAGCTTGGAGAAATTCTTGCACAAAGAAGCATTAGTAGAACCAAATATTATATCATCAACATATATTTGAATAATTAAGATATCCTTCTTAGTTGTCTTTCTGAAGAGTGTATTATCAATTTGACCTTTTTGAAAACCATTTTCCAATAAGACCATAGAGTGATTTCTTTAATTTATACACGTAGTCAGAGTTTTTCAAATCCTCAAAACCTGGAGGTTGTTTGACATACACTTCCTCAGAAATAACACCATTTAGAAAGGCACTCTTAACATCCATTTGATATACTGTAATTCCATTATTAACAGCATATGAAAGTAATAACCTGATTGCTTCCAGTCTAGCTACTGGAGCAAATGTTTCAGTGAAGTCAATACCTTCTTGCTGACTATAGCCTTGTGCTACAAGTCTAGCCTTGTTTCTTACCACTTCACCTTGTTCGTTCAGTTTGTTTCTAAATACCCACTTGGTTCCAATGATGTTCTTATGTGCTGGTCTTGGCACTAAGTCCCATACATCATTTCTTTGAAACTGATTGAGCTCATCTTGCATTGCTACAATCCATCCATCATCAGTTAAGGCTTCATCCACATTCTTGGGTTCTATCATGGATATAAGTCCCAATAAAGAATCACTTTGTTGAAAAGCTGGTCTTGTCTTTCTTGGACTCTCTTTGTTACCAAGAATAAGATCTTCTGGATGAGACGACTTGTACTTAAATCTTCTTTTTGGGGCTTCAGCATTATCTTGCATTTCATCTTCTAAGACATCATCATGTTCTTCAGATGCTTCTATTGGAGATGCTTCTTCAGTGACTTCTTCCAATTCAGCTTCTGAAGTGTCATTAGCTTCTGATGTTTTCTCAGGTTCTGGTAGGTTGTATTGATATGGTACACCTGCATAGCTATTGTCTTGCTCTAACATTTTATTGTCAGGCTCTTTATCTTCAAATCTTACGTGTATAGATTCTTCCACTGTATTAGTTTCAGAATTATACACTCTGTATGCCTTTGAGCGTTCAGAGTAACCTATAAAGATTCCCTTACAAACTTTGGCATCAAATTTTCTTTTGTAGGCCTTATTGTTCAGAATGTAACAAGTACATCCAAACTGGTGAAAATAAGAGATGTTGGGCTTTCTTCCTTTGAAAAGTTCATATGTTGTTTTATTCAGTATAGGTCTGATATAGATCCTATTTTGAATATAACAAGCTGTGTTGACAGCTTCTGCCCAGAAGTGCTTAGCGAGTTTAGTCTCATGCATCGTGGTTCTTGTCATCTCTTATAAAGACCTGTTCTTTCTCTCTACAACACCATTTTGCTGTGGTGTCCTAGGAGCTGAGAACTCATGGATAATTCCATGGTCTTCACAGAAAGTTGCAAAAGGTTCGTTTTCAAACTCACCCCCATGATCACTTCTGATCTTTAGGATCTTAAGACTCTTTTCACTTTGCACTTGTGTGCAGAAGATGGTAAACACATCATATGCATCATCTTTTACTCTCAGGAATTTAACCCAAGTTCATTTACTGTAATCATCAACTATGACAAGTCCATATTTCTTTCCATTGATTGAGGCTGTACTTACAGGGCCAAACAAATCAATGTGAAGCAGTTCAAGAGGTCTTGAGGTAGAGACAATGTTTTTGGGTTTAAAAGAGATTTTTGAAATCTTACCAATCTGACAAGGACCACACTGAGCATCTGAATGATAGTTAAGATTGGGTAGACCTTTAACCAAGCTTAGTTTGCTGAGCTTAGAGATTAATCTCTAGTTAGCATGTCCTAAGCGTTGGTGCCAGACCCATTTCTCATCATTCAAAGATAGAAGACATACTATCTTTTGCTCTGTGAGTTCTGACAGATTAATTTTATAAACATTGCCTTTCCTTAAGCCTCTGAACACTACAGACTCATCAGACTCTCTAATTACAGTACATGCATCTTTATTAAACTTAACAACAAATCCACTATCACAGAATTGGCTAATGCTAAGTAGATTATGTTTGAGGCCATCAACTAACCAAACATCTTTAATAGAAAGAGAAGAGTTACCAACTGTACCCGTACCAGTGATCTTCCCTTTTTGGTTTCCTCCAAATCTCACAGTTCCTCCCTCTTTCAGAGTCAGGGTTTGGAACATATGCTTGTCTTCTGTCATGTGACGCGAGCAGCCACTGTCTAGGTACCAAGAATGCTGCTCTGGCCTTCTTGGTGCGCAAATCTGATGCATAAACAATCTCATATCTAGGTACCCATATTTTTATGGGTCCTTTATGGTTAGTCCTGACTGCCTTAGGTTGTTTTTGTTTGTAAGGCCTATCAGTAGTTCTGAAGTTATCAGAGCCTTTTGAAAAGTTTTTAGGCTTTACATAACTTCTTGACTTAGCTTTAGAGTATACCAGAGTTTTGTTTATTTTTACATTGGTCTGAGGTTTGGAAGCCTTAGGCTCTGAAGCATTCAGAGTCTGAGACTTCTTATCCTCTGACTCAATTATTTTTTCAGAGTCTGGTATATCTGTGACTACTGATTGGCTTTTAACAAACACAGCCTTAAGTTTTTCATTATCAATTTTAGAGGGTTTAGAAAATAATGGGTTTTCTTTAAAACGTGAGAACCCAAGACCTTCACCTCTATTTCTACTAACATGAAAAATCAAGGAAGATATCTTACTTCTCTGCATGCCATTGATAAGAAGTTCCTGCAGCGCAAATTCATGCTCTGGAGGAACCTTATCGTCATAAACATAGTGAGTTTCCATAAATGTGTTTCTGCTTTTCAGAGACTCATTTTCTTCACTTACTATGTTTATTTTCTCAGTCAGGTGATTGTAAGCCTTTTTCAGAACCTTACATTTACCTGCCTTTTTTGTGAGCATTTTTAAGACATCTTTAAGAGAATCTACTAATTCTGATCTAGATAGTTTAGCAATTACCTCTTCCTCATCTTCAGAGTCTGAACCAGCTTCAAAGTCTTCTCTGTCAGAGGTAGTTGCCATCAGTGCTAGATTTGCTTCCTCATCACCATCTGAGTCTGAGTCTTTGTCAAGATCTTCCCATGTTGCCAGAAAGCTCTTCTTGACTTTACTCTTATATATTTCCTTGCTAGAGCTCTGCTTTGATGGTCTACTTTTGTTCTCTGGACAATCAGCAATGAAATGACCAGGCTTGTTGCACTTGAAACACTTGCTTTGATCTTCCTTTTTGTCTTTAGCAGCACTAAGTCTCTTGGAAGATCCTCCAAACTTGCCTGCATATTTCTTGCTTCATTTTGCCCATTGTGAAACCTTAGCAGCCATCAGCACCATCTCTTCTTCATCATCAGACCCAACTTCTTGACCCTCTTCAGAAGCTTCATCTTCAGATTCTATGACCTTAGCTTTCAGAGCCTTTGATGAGCTCTTAGAGCTTAAGGCTATCCCTTTCATCTTCTTGGTTGATTCATCAGTCATTAATTCCATTTCATGACTTTTTAATGAACTAAGTAAGCTTTCAAGGGATACAGTATCCAAATCCTTAGACTCTTGAAAAGCAGTCACCTTGGGTCTCCATTTTGGTGGTAAGCTTCTGAGTACCTTTCTCACATGATCAGCTTCAGTATAACTTTTGTCTAATATTTGAAGTCCAGAGACTAGAATTTGAAACCTTGAAAACATAGTCTCAATTTCCTCTCCATCCTTCATCTTAAACAACTCATACTGATGCATTAACAAGTTAGCTTTCGCCTCCTTAACTTGTTTGTTGCCCTCATACTTGGATTTTAAAGAATCCCAAATTGACTTTGCAGTTCTTTTATCTCCAATTTTAAGGTACTCATCATGTGAGATTGCGTTTGTCATCATTCCTTTTACAGAGTGATGCTTCTTGTACTCTAGCTTCTGAGTAGGTGTAAAGGATTTCCTATTCTGAGAACTAACTACTCCTTCTAAGTCCATATTTTCAAAATTAACTCCATCTTCTACCAAGTCCCATAAATCACAATCAATACCCATGATGTGACTATACATCTTGGTCTTCCAGAAGGGGTAACCAGTCTCAGTTCCATTGAAGAAATGAACCTTATCAGATGACTTCCTTTCATGTGAGTTTGAGTCATAGTTGAAAGGAATCCCATTGTTGTTCTTCTCAGCAGACATGTTTTTCCTCGTGGATCTTTACTGTTTCACTGTAAGGTAAGTTAGGCAACAGACCTAGCTCCTGATACCAATTGAAGGTGGAAAAACACAAGAAGGGGGGGTTGAATTGTGTTTTGAAAATTAAAACTTTTTCTTAACTTAGAACACGTTTGCAGCGGATTAGAAACACAAAGTAAGTAAGGTGCTGAGAGAGAGAAAGAAAGACACAAAATTTATCCTGGTTCCCCTCACAACTTGAGAGTACGTCCAGTCCCTTTGTTACTAACAAAAGCTTTTCACTATAATCTTTACAAGATTACAATTTGCTCAAGCACACTTGCAAGAGACTTCTCAGGTGCTCAAGTTTCACTAAACAAGAGACTTCACAAACAAACTTAAAATCTAAGAATGATTGTTTATGGACACTTGATATACTATCAGAGGTGTTTACAAAATACAACGCAAATTGCTTTAAGACTTGAATGACAGATTGAACAAATTATGTCAGAATATTTCAAAGCCTTAAACGCAGTAATAGAACAGTAGTCATTTCTTCCATTTGAGTCTTCTATTTATACTTGGATGGAAGATGATGACCGTTGCAGAGAGATAAGTTGCCAGCTGGAATTTACTCGTACAATTGCTAGCTGTACATTGCCTTCTTTGGTAAAGAACTTCAATTCCATTACCTTGCAATTTGAATTATCACTCAACCATTTTGAGTAATAATAGTACAGTCATACAATCCTCAAATGCGCTCCACTTATGGATAAGGTTAACGTTGTACCAACGAATATTCCTTCCTGTGGATATGACAGAGTCCCAAAATGGATTGTTCTTTAATCATTGATTCTGACTCAGTCAGTTCTTGAGTGACGTAAATTCCTTTTGTCTCAGAGCCTGTAGTGTAGCTTCTTAAGGTTCTCAGCTTCTGGATCCTTCAGAGCCTTGCTTTTGTCCTCAGAGCCACTTCCTTCAGACCTTGAATTTTAAGCTTCTGATGATCAGCAATATACTTCCAGAGCTTCTTAGCTTGACTTCTCTGCTTTTATTCATAGTGCTTCTGAATTAATTTTAACTTATAATTCTGCACACTAGAATAAACATTAGTAATACCAATTGCAATTTTAATACTTTGTTATCATCAAAACCAATTAAAAACCTAGAGGTTCATGTCAGACCCACTTTGTTCCAACACGTTTTTCAGACTGGACCGCTCGTTTTGCCAGCTCTACGAGCAGGGACATTAGCACAATATTTTTGCCAAGCTAGAGCCGGACAAGCAAGACTCAACAAAAAATTATGCGAACCACGTATCAACATATGTTGCTTTTTAGGATTCTGTTGACACTTTACGAAAAATCAAATACAAAGTTTTTGCATTTCGGAGGAGTATGGTTGCAAGGCTAAAATTTAAAGCAATTGTCGGAAGGGCATCAACAGAACGGAAAACATGTGGCTTAATTTAACTCAACATATGCAATTAAATATTGATTTTTATTTTTTTTTCTTTTAATTATTATTTCATAAATAATCAAATAAATATTTTTGTTGTCAAGTAGTTTAGTAGTTAAAAATTCCGCTCTTAAAATGGATAAGTGGAATGACTCGAATTCGAATTTCAATTCCTACATATATATATATATATAACGCAATGTTCTAAGATCACGGAGTGTATCCAAAATATATGCTTATAGTCTTGTTCATTTTTAGTAGGGATGTCAATTTGCATCCGTCCGAGTGGATCCCCGCGGGAATTGCCCCGTTCGGAGCTCCGGAAACAAGATTTTTTTCCGTGGGGACGGAGATGGAGGCCAAAATTCCCCCGCGGGTAGTTCGGGGCGGGAAACGGGGAAGCTGCATTCGTCCCCGTAGATTCTCCGAATCCGTCTATATATAGTTAACTATATATTATTATTATTTGATTCTTTTTTCAAAAAAAAATTATTACTGAAGAGTTAATCAATATCTATTATTTTCTTTAATGATTGTAAAGAATTTTGATCCTTCACTTCATTGCCTTTTCCAAGTTCCAATTGCAAACTCCCAACCCTAAAAAAGTGGCTAATTGGCTATTAGATTTTGTATGATTATTAGTAGCTAAATATTTTTGCAATGTTTTTTTGGTTATGAATGTAATATTTATGTGTTGTTTTTATTTTTTAAAAAATAAAATGCAAAATATTTGTTTTTCAAAATAAAAAAAAAAAAAATAACGTCATACTACTATTATAATTCGGGGCGGGAATGGGGAAGCTTCCTTAGTAGATTCCCCGCCCCTAAATTTTAAGATATTTGAAGTAATTTGGCACACAGCACATGAATAAACACCAAATTGGCCGCCAGATACACTACTTTGACACTATTATTTTATTTTTTTTGACTAACACTATTATTTTATTGATTTTCATTATTTTTTGTTTCTTTTCGGCTTTTGGCAATCATCGTTCATTTATGCATTGCAACTCTGCAAGACAAAATCGTTGACCGAATGAAGAACACAATTTCTATTTCGATTTGGAACAAAAAACATTGAGAGTGAAGAAGAAAGAGAGGGTAGTGTAAAAATGGGGAAGGTAACAGTTCCATTTATAGGGATGATAATTGCAGAGTGTGTTCAAGTTGCTTTAATCATATTAAGCAAACAAGTTATGTCAAAAGGAATGACAAGTTTCATATTCATTTTCTATTCAAATTCAATCGCTGCTCTTGTTCTTCTTCCTTCTTCCTTTTTCATCCATAGATTTCAACTTCCTCCAATCACTTTTTCAACTCTTTCTGCTTTCTTCATACTTGGATTACTTGGGCAAGTTCATTCATTCATATTTCTTTCTTTGTTCATTTACTATGCTTATTGCTAATAATAAATATCACTATGTTTATTTTCAGTTATTTTGCGCAGGTTTTTGGATATGCTGGGATTAATTACAGCTCATCAACACTTGCTACTGCTATGCTTAATCTTGTTCCTGGTTTTACCTTCATCCTTGCTGTTCTTTTTAGGTTTATTCTCTTTAATTCCATTAACTATGCGAGATTAATTTCTATGCACTGACAGTGTAAACATGCATCCAATCAAATCACGTCAAGTAGATGTTTCTAGAATGAGAGTTATTTTATTTGATTGGATGTGTCGTTGTATACAAATTAAATCATAATAACTAGAATTAAATCATTTTCATATAAGTTATAAGCTGTTTCCAATAAGCTATCTTAGGGAACTTATGAAAATAAGTTGAAAATAGCTTATGAATGAACACTGTCATAAGTTGTTATCATTAGCTCTCCCAAATAATTTCACAAAATTTATGTTAGTCGATAAACTCAAATAAGTCAATCTAAAGATGCCTAGTCTAGCATTTGTGTAATTTATCGCTGTTTATTTACTCTCTTAATAAATAGCCAATGGCACTACTACCATCCACAACCTATGTGAATGGTTTTCTAATCCGTTATATTGTGTTTTGAGGTAATTGTGTAAACCTCCTTTTTTTCGGTTTGGGTTGGTACCTTGTTCTGTGAGGTCAGTACCCCTCGTACTTCATCTCGTTTTGTGGGTAGAGTACTCTGTGTACTTTCTTCCATCTTTTAATAATATTTTTTGTTGCTCAAATAAAAACTATCCACAACCTAAGTTATAGAGATGGAAGTAGTACTTTGCTCGATTTATATGTCTTCGATGGAAGATGGCGTATATTAGATAAGTAGTTCGATGATAACATTTCTTCCTTAACAATCGGTAGTTAGTTACGTAGTTTTATTCTGTTATAGTTTGTTAAGAGATGTTCAATCAACTGGCCAATGATATGAGGTTATTGATAAAGTTTATTCGTCAATCATCAAATATTAAAGTATAGGTTTCAAGTTTATTTACAATTATCTTAAGTGACAGATCCATAGTAGTTCATTATCTCGATCACTAGTACTTTCCCATCTGATTTCATAAATTTTGTGGATAACTTATTTCCTTGCATAACAACACTGAATCAAATGATATCATCTTGTCATTTCGATCAGATTAACTTTTAAGCCTTTATCCTTGAGGTTTGTTTCTTAGTTGGTGGATAGATGGAAAACTCGTGTAATTTGTAAGGGTAAACTGGCATACAACATCTACAAATCTTCCTCATTTGCTTGGATTTTCATGTTATCTAGTTTTGGAATGAAACCGAATTAAATTATCTTGTTTCACTTTGAAGAGAACTAAACTGAAAAATTAGTGTCCTTCGTGACATAAGTTCTGTATTGAGCTGATTACAATCTTAATTGCTTTGATATAAATTTTCTCACAATACCATTTTCGTCAACCAACATACATAAATGGTGAGGCTAAACATCAAATTGTGGGAAACATTTAGCACTTGGGGTCATAATTTTCATATTGCTTAAACTCTAATCATTTTAATTCCGGAAATTATAGTTTATGGATATCTTGTTAATGAATAACTAATGTACTTAATTGGCTAATATTTTATTGTTTTGAGATTTAAATATTCTTAAATGTTTATCAAACATTGAAATGATTATACTGCATATTCATGTCTAAGAGATTCCCTTTCCCTACTCATTTTATTTAAAACAACTCCTACTAAAAAACATTGGCAATGAATCATATTTTTTCTCTCGATCAGTTTATCACTGCATTAGATATGTCTGAACTCATCTCACTCTGTGGTTTCAGAATGGAACAGTTGGATTGGAGAAGCTCTAGCAGCTTAGCTAAATCATTGGGAACAATAGTATCAATTGCTGGTGCTTTTATTGCGACTTTATACAAGGGTGTTGCAATTCTGAAGGGTCCATCACCTGCAAACTTATCTCAGCAGCCACTTTTCTCACAAGATTTTAATTGGATACTCGGAGGATTATTTCTTTCAGCTGATTGTGTGATGGCTTCAGCATTTCTTATAGTACAGGTAACGGTAGAGATTTCCTGATCTTCAATTTCAACTTCCATTGCATGACACCGTTAATTTGTGTTAAGTTCATTATAATTGGTTATCTTTCAGGCTTCTATTCTTAAGAAATATCCAGCAGGGTTGATTGTTGTATTCTTTTATTGTTTCTTTGTTGCCATTCTCTCTGGGGTGACCTGTTTGGCTGTGGAAAGAGACATCAGTGCTTGGAGCTTGGAACCTAAGCTAAGGTTGCTATCAGTTTTATACTCGGTAATCAAAATGTATTTTTTGGATTGAAGTACAAGTTACATGTAGTATTAGTAACTATGCATTATTGTTGTCTTTAAGTCTGAAACTTCCCTCATAAACATTTCCAGGGAATCTTTGGTTCTGCAGTTCAAGTTGGTGTTACTACTTGGTGTTTGCACCAGACAGGACCTGTTTTTGTTTCCATGTTCAAGCCCATAGGAATTGTCATATCGGTAGTTATAAGTGTTGTTTTCCTTGGCGATGCATTCTATCTTGGAAGGTGGGTTCTGTGCCTGTCCTTTCGAATGTGTTTGGTGTTACCGTTGAGTTTATTTATATAAACACAAATTTTAATGTTTTCTTTCAAATTTCGACGCAGTTTGATTGGTGCTACTGTGATTGTTATTGGGTTTTATTCCGTATTGTGGGGAAAATCCAAAGATATTGAAGCCAGAAGCTTGGAATCAAGCAGCAACCAGACCCCCCTTTTGAAGGAAAACATCAGTGAAGACATATGAATCTTTTCGTTCATTTAAAAGGATTGTACGATTCTGCCAGCAAATTAGTCAGTTTCAATTGCTTTGCTCGGAATAAGGGAGATAACTCTGACTCTGATAAGTATATAGTTTTTCTCTTTCAATGGCGCATGGATAGTTTCCCGATGAAAGCTACCAGTCAAATCATCAAGGATTATTTGTATTTAAATGTTTTTTTGAACATGATTTATAATAGAACATAATAGTGTCACCTATAAGATAAAGATGTCGACCTTGTGAGTTGTAAACCTGTTTTGTTTATGAAATCTTGTAGAAAAACTACTGTTGTAAATTGTAATATACTATGTAAGATATGTACAAACACTGTCTGATAAAAATTTTCCATCCAATGGCTTGCAGAGGAAGATGAGAATCTAAGTGTATTTAAATAACAGCACTAAATAAAATGGAAGTTCTGCAATACAGTGAACGATTTCAGTTTTGCTTGTAGCTTAGAGATTCTTCAAAGGAATAAGATATGCACTGCAAACATGGGAGTGGACCTTTGTTTACTGCCTAGAAAGAAGAATTGAATTTTCTTTTTTCTTAAAAAGGTTTGCTGCTACCATTTTAGCCACAATAAAGTTTTTATGTCTATGTGATTGCAATTGCAACACAACCTTGATATAGATTGCATGAGTCGTATTTGATCGCCATTTTCTGCAATATTAAAGATCGCAACCGCAATCTTACTTAACACGGTACCTATTGACTGTGTTGGTATTTGTAAGAGGACAATTTGATGATTCAATTCTCGTCAGGATCGAAATGTAGCTCCTATATTTTTGACCAAGTACCGTTTGATCGGTAAAAAAAAAAATACTGGACAAAACAGTATAGGACAGTACAAGACAGTCGTTCAACGTATTGAACAAAAAAAATGTGCGATGTTTGGTGAATAAAAAGTTATTTTTATATTTTAGACAATTTGTGCAGAGGACAAAAAGTTGTCCCTCAGAAACAGTTGTAAAATCAAACACAATACAGTTGAAGTTATCTTGTTCGGTCCCTTATTTTTTAACAGATCAAACACACATTATAATGATATAAGAAAGTAAACTCCTTATTTGGTCTTGACATTGAACATTGGATATTGAAGGAGTGCAGAGTGCTTGCTTAGGTGTGTAGATTGTGATGGTTCCAACTTCCAATTATCTGGATAAAGGAGGATAATGTTGTATCCAAATTATGCTAAAACACTAATTTTAGAATGTAAGTTATTTTGCTTTGACATATCCACAAACTATATTTTAGATTATCCCCACTTTTCTATTTCTAGCCAAAGAACTTGCCAATTTCATGTTTTAAAATTGTTTCCTGGTCGTTGAAGAATGAATTTAGACTTGCATTGATAAGTCTTTTTCCACCTATAAAATGTCAATTATATAGTAATCATCAAGATTATTATAAGTCAAATACTAATTTTATTCAAGTAAAATTATGTAAATGATTTGTTTATCTCAAGAAAAAAACTCCAAGTGTATTCTACTAATCTTAAACATCGGTTAATATCATTGTAGTATGTTTTTTATTATAGGGAGGGCATAGTGATAAAAAAAAAAAGAAATATTTTATTTTAATATTGTGTATCTAATTCATTTTTTTAACTTTTCACCTATTAATTACACAAATCTTAAGAGAATATTTCTATATTTAGATTCTTAAGATGTGTTCTTAGGGCACATGTTAGCATACCCTTTATTATACAGTTATAACCAGGGGCGGATACAAGGCCAAGCTAGCCTGGGCACTTGCCCGGGCTCGGCCGAAATTTTTTGGTATTTTAGAGGTTAGTTTAGGGCAAAACTAAAATTTTTATGGATTAATTTATGACAAAATTGAGATATTTTATTCAAAATTGAAATTTTTCGATGTAATACTAATTTTTTTATTTAAAACTGCTATTTTGCTTAGGCTTTAGAAATTTTATGGCTCCGCCACTGGTTATAACTCATCATTACAAAAAAAAAAACTCATCATTACAAAATAAGTTTGTAAAATGAAAAGTATTAATCATTCGTGGATATAAATGATGGTTGGTACCATATTATATTATGTTTTCTTATAAAACTAACTTGTAAACTAAGAGGTGTCACTATTTATAAATTAACGTAAAAATGTGACACATTATTTCTATTTTACGGGAAACCTTGAGTTTTTCCCATGGATATGGAAGTTGTAATGTATTTTTTAAATGAAAATATGTTATTTTTACATTTGGATCAACTATTATAGAATTGAATTGAATGCTTTAAATTTGGTTCTTATTTACTTTTTACATGATTACATGATGGTTCTTCTTGGTAGCTGCTATGTAACTTTTCTTTTTTGAATTATCATTTTCCCTAATTAACCCAATAATATATACTACTTTGACCACTTTCTAAAATATTAAAAATAATATCAACACTTTAGTGCTAGCACATTGTGGACATATGAATGTATAAACAAATTTGTGAGGCACTCCAAACTGAAAATTTTTGTTTTGTTTTGAAAATTTCTGTTTTGTTTTTGTCAATCTTGGAATAAAGAAAATAAATTTTAGTCTTCTCCTTTGTCTGAAAAACCTTTCAAATTGTGAAGGAACAAAAACAACAAATTTATGGGCTGAATTTGTTAGTTTACTTTCACCAATAGGCCCACCAACACATGACATGCTCAACAATTCAAATTTCAAAAAAAAAAAAAAAAAAACTAACCAAGTTGAGTTGAGTTGGAATCCATCACCATTTTTTTTTTTTGCTTTTGCACCGGTTCCGACCCACCAAAGGTGAGCGACTAATCCGGAATCCATCACCATTTGACAACTAGGAAGATTAAAAAAAAAAAGATTCCACCAAAAAACATTAATTTTCATTAAGATTCCAATCAAGTCTTTCTTAATTACACGCAAATGGGTAGGTAATAATTAAATTAGTAACGCCAAAAAATCCAATAATGGTGGGGGCACAAACAATGTGTACCACTAAACCATTTACAAACATACTAAAAAGCTTCAAGTCATTGGTCCTTAATGATTCATGCCTTATTCTATGGTTACTTAACCACACTATATACATATAATAACTCAAAAAATAACCAACAAATAAATAGAGAACATCTGCATATTGTACCAAAAAAAAAAAAGAGAACATCTGCATAAGATCTATACACAAAAAAAAACAAAAAATTAACTAAAGACATCATATTCAAGTGATTAAAGAGTTCTTTATAGAACGAATCATTCGAAAAAAATTTGAGTTCAATTTTTTATAGGAACAATTTTTAGTTAGACTTTATTTATCTTGACACTAAATTTTAAAATATTGGAATTTTTTTCTTCTAAAAATCAGATAGTTAACGCAAAAAAAAAAAAAAGAGTAAAATGATTTAAAATTTGATTATGTCATGTTTTGGTCAATTGTTTAATAAATAAATAAATTAGCTAAGGACACTCGAGTTGCAACTTCTCCTATCAAGTAGCTTCACAATTCTATGAAAGGTTACTCACATCACATGCAGGGCCCTCATTTCTTCATATTTTGCTTCTTTATATTTAGATCACAAACATGCTTTTCAATTTCACTTCAATACAAAGAGAGAGTCTAGTTGTGTTTTGTGGCTCTTATTCAACCTCCAACAGTTGAGGAGCACACACACACATACACAAACAGACACATAGCTATATATACATATATAGCATATGTATATATTCTCAAATTGAATTTCTGTCCATATATTTATCACAAGGAATTTTACATATATATTAGAATTTTGTAATAGAAAAAATATTTAGGAAAACTAAATTAAATGGAAACTAAGATTAGGACTTCAGAATTGGTTCCATTTATAATTATGGTGATTATGGAAGGGTGCACAATAGCACTAACTATATTTGCAAAAACTTCCATAACCAATGGAATGAGTCCATTTGTGTTCATTGTTTATACTAATGCTTTGGCTACTATAATTTTGTTTCCTTCTTCCTTTTTATTAAACCACCAAAACCAAAACAGGTAGAAAAACTTTCTCTTTCTTTATTCATGTGTTTGTGTGTGTGTGTTTATGTTTCTAGCCAAGGTTTTAAATTGCGGTCGCGGTCGCGGTCGCGTTAAGGATTTCGCGATTTCGGCTGTTACGGCCGTTGCGTTACGGATTACGGTCGTCGCGCTGTGAATTAATCACAATATCGCACAAATTTTATTAAAATTATTTATACTATAATATATGTATAACAACTTAAATTTGAGATAAATGTAAAGTTTTGAACTAGAAAAGAGTTAAAAAAAATAACACTTTATAATTTATGTTCATATTTGTACTAAAAATGTGACTTTTATTCATTTCTATTGGAAAAAAATGAAAGTCTCTATCTAGTAGCATTTTGTCGCGGCTGTATTGCATTTTGTTGCGGCTGTATCGGTGTTTCGTCGCGGCCGTATCGGTGTTTTGGCGTGATTTCTTTTCACCACATAAAAACGGTAAAAAACGGTAACGGTAGGCTCGAAAACCTTTTTGTCGCGGCCTTTTTCTCGGTAACAGACCTTGATTTAAAACCTTGTCTAGCTACATGCATGAAATTGTTTTGCATGGATGATTGATATTAGTCTTGATCTTCTTTTCACAGAAAGGAGAAGCCACTTTTTACTTTCTCTTTGTTTATGAGATTCTTGCTACTTGGTTTTACAGGGTAAATATTCTCTTTGTCTCACTGAGTATTATTTGTTACATGAATCAAAAGGTGACATTCTATATAAAAACATGTCTAAAAGAAGGGATTCAAATTCTCTACAGTTATAGATCGATCTCAGATTCAAGTAGTCAGGACATCGGTAGTTGTTCAATTAAAATTAGTCGGTCTGAAATAATCAAGATTTTAATTTTATAATTTAAATACCGAGTTTGAATTTAGACTGTCTGATGTTGATCGAACAGTTGCTGGTGTTTGAAATGCGATGTTGATCCCTAAATAAGACGAACCAAAATTTTATAAATCTAAATTACTAAGACCCTTTGAACATAATATATTGATTATCAAAATTTAAAGCCTATTAACTTTTTTGTTGTGATTGATGGAATTTGCAGAATAACAATGACTCAAACACTTTTATTTTTGGGTCTAAGCTATAGTTCTCCAATACTTGTATGTGCCATGAGCCACTTGATCCCAACTTTTAATTTTCTCCTCAATATGATTAACAGGTTCCTCTTCAAAACTTTTTTCTTCATTTTTTTACATTAATATATAACTTATGGATCAATTTAATCGATTTTTTTTTTGTAGGAAGGTAGAGTTGAATTTGAAAAACACTAGTATCCAAGTACAAATGATTGGTATAATGGTATCAATAATGGGAGCAATAGTTGCTGAATTCTTCAAAGGGCCACTTATAAGACCCTCTTCTCACCACCTTAAACAAACTAAGCAACTTTTTATCTTTTCCTCAACACCTGAATTTTGGGTTTTTGGTGGCATTTTACTTGCTGCTGCTTCTTTTTCAGTTTCAATTGCCAACTGTATTCAGGTACTAGCTAGTCTTTTATTTTTCGTTTGTAAGCACTTTTCAAATTTTGCTTTTGAATCTTTGAAGTGATTCAATTTAATTTGTTTTGTTTTGTTTTGTTCATATATACTATATTAATTAGAAAGAAACTATTAAGCAATATCCAGAACCAATGAAGATGGTTTCATATTATACCTTGCTTGGGATGATCCTAAGTGCAATAGTCTCATGCATATTTGAGAGTGATGTAAATGCTTGGAAGCTAAAGCATAACATGGAGCTCATTCTCATATTTTTAACAGTACGCATCAACGCATATCAAATAATTTTAAATTTAATTATTTTTTGGAAATGATCTATATAATATAAACTTTTACAATACTTATGATAAATATGTAATATTTTAGGCGATATTTGGAGGTGTGATTCGTCCGAATATTCAAGTTTGGTTGAGTAGAATGAAGGGTCCACTTTATGTGCCACAGTTCAAGCCCTTTGGTATTGCTTTTGCCACCACTTTTGGAGTTTGCTTTTTTCCTAACAGCCTTCACTATGGAAGGTAATACTTGGATTAATTACCCTTCATCTTTCCCACAATTATCCATTTTTTTAAGTAGTACTAGTAATTAATATTATACATGAGTTATTTTGTATCACTTATATATGATGCTTTATTTTATCATCCTTGTGCAGTGTGATAGGAGCAAGTGTAATTGGAATGGGGTATTATACAATATTGTATGGGGAATTCAAAGGAGATGAAGATGAGAAAATTTATAATGAAAGCTCAGATTCTTGGGACAAGAAGATTCCTCTTTTGCAAGAAAAGATGGAACAAGTGTAAATAATTAAATAAATAAATTTAAAAAAACCTTCAAAGTGGACCTCTATTCTCTTGTACAAATACAATACATGCTGCATATATCATTTCAAACTTTATTTTTTGTGGTGAAAATATCATTTCAAACTGATTGTGATAGGTCTCTCCTTTGTGGCAAAGATTTTTATATTTCTTTACTCCAACTATATGTAAATCAGAAAAGATTCAAAGTAATATATGCTGAGAAAAGGTATAATTTGAGAGCTTGGGATTTTCCTTGTATCATAAAATAAAATTTGTGACTGTATATTTTATACTAATTATACTAATACATGTGTCACATGTTTATTGTGTTCAATAAATTACATCAGATCTTATTTGATTTAATAGTATGATTTATTGATTCAATTTAATTTGTGTATGATACAATACATATCTCACTCATACACTTTAGAATTATTTTGTGCATTTAGTAAAAAAGAAAAATCTCAATTACATAATTTAAGGACAACTACTTAATTAATAGTACAAAAATGTCAATAATACATCACACTTTCAACACGTTGAAATTCATTGTCCCATAAAATTTATGCTGGACCCACATTACTTAGTGAGGTCTATCTAATTTTTTTTCTCTTGGAAATTAGATTTATTTAAATTTTAATTAAAATAATAAGAATAGTCGAATTTAAATAACATTCAGTTCAGCAGTCCTTCCAAAATTTCTTCAATTTCTTTTGTATAATTCGTTGACTATGGAGAATAAACATATTTTTACATATTTTCTAGTTAAAGTTTATGGAAGCTTGAATCTTTATTTAGTTGAAACTCTGTTTTGGCATATTGTAAGGTGAGTATTTTTAAGATTTCTAAGAGGTGGATTTTTGTTGACAGAAACTGGTTTTTGAGAGAAAACAAATCCAAACCAACCGAAAATAAGACTTATTTTAAAAAGAACTAAGGGAGTAAGGGCTCATTTCTGTCTGTTTTGACTTGAGACCTATTTATTTGTAACCCTTACCCCACAGAAACATATAAAATTTCCCATTTGAGGCCTAATATTGTTTAAATCATGTATGATGCACACTCTTAACAGAATAACAGGTTTGATACTTTTTGCTTGGACTGAAAAAATGTCATGTTTTCTTCTCAATCTATTCAAAATATTAGTCTCACATAACCGTGGGAATTTTATCAGCCCTGTATATGACAATATATTTTCCATTATATTTACACATCTTTGAAGGCTTACCAGTGGCAGTATGACACCCCCTACATGCTATTTCGAGTTTTCCACCCTACACCAAAATCTATTAGAATTTTTATCTATGTGCAAAACTATAGATTGTTGAACTGATAGAATGTTGAATACTATCTTCTCATCCTGGAGGCTGACGCCTTGGATTGAGTATGTCTCTTTCCGCTGGACACCCCACTATCACTGACACTTCCTTCCACAAGTTTGTCGTGAACATCAGAAAATTCTGTTCTCCATGAATGCAGGGGAACGAGGTGGCTATCATCCTTGGTGTTTTTCTTCCGCTCTTCATCATGGCGTTTTACATTTTCTGATATCTGATGGAAGGTTTTGTTTATCTTTGAAATGCCCCTTTCAACAGGTTCTACCACGTGTGAAACTGTAAATTTCATGTCATCAACAATCTGAAACGAAAAGACAGCAAAAATAGAGCAGATGAGTTTGACATAAATATGTAAAAGCAAATTAAAAGGTTTGGAAGCTGAGTGTCATATCTCACAATTTCACCACTTCCAAGAACCACATCACGAACATTATGTGGAAACTTCATAGGCTTCTTATCTTTCTCACCATTGCGGCCCAGCCGCATTCTAGTTGAGCGCTCACAGTCACGAACCTCTGATGGATCAGGAGGTGTCCCTAGTGATGCATAGTCAGCCATCACTGATGCATTGCGAACACACCTCTCCCCTCTTTTGTAAGGTACTGCTGGGAAGACATAGAGGTGCACAACAGCAGCAACGCCCATCTGTAAACAATGTGAAGATGGGGAATCATTTAAAACATGCCGATCTAGAACTTTAAAATTGATTAAAAGCTTTTTCCATGTTGATGACACAAATTCCAGTTTAAACAGCATGAAGCGACTCACAACATTTATTAGAGTAGAAAAAACCAACACAAGATACTAAACATAAAACAAATGACTCACTGAGCTTAAAACCAAAATGAGTCCCTGTCACTGTTCTAAAGCAAAGCCAGCATTGACCTTTTTAAAATGTTCAAGAAAATAGAGTAGAGAATGATCATCTCATGTACCAAGTCCTATTGGACCAATCTTCCATGGTTCCAGAATCCATATATCACCACTCCAATGACAAGTAAAATTATCAAATACTTTTGATGCATAACTCAGTTTATTGTGTAATTTCAACTGTTTAATGAAATGTGGGTTGAACTATTGGCCTGCATAAGTACATATATTAATAAAAAGTACAATATGCAAACACAAATAACAAACCTCTATGCAGATGATATAGTCTTGTATACGTGTTTTCAGCTCTTGAGCCAGTGACCCTTTAAATGCTCCCATAGAAAAAAGAAATGCGACGGCCACTCCTTGCCACCATGTTAGAAAAACTATTGATTTAAATGTTAAAAATTTGGCTAATGGTTTGATTGGCTCCAGTTTATCTTTAATGACAGAATAGAATTGTACAAGGCAATACAGGGCCCATGTCTGACTAAAATTAAGAATACTGGCCAAGTAGGGATACCTGCAAGCACAAAAGAGAATCAGGTAGCATTGAGAGTTGAGTTATACCAAATACAGATTTGGAAAGAAAGAAAAAAAAAAGTATATATATATATATATATATATATATATATATATATATATATATATATATATATAGTCAATTGGTACACCAAATAAAAAGTAAAATTTGATCTGCGATCAAGAATGACTTGTGCTGTTCAGAACTAGGAACATATACTAATGGTATTCATTATACACATGCAGATAACTGAAAGCATAAGCCAATAGAATCTTACCCATATCTCCATTCAAACTTCCCCTCTCCATAAACCCCAAAAGACTCGAGGATCATTGCCAGCAATGCACAGATCATTTTCAGTATCATCTGGAATGTAGGTTTTAGTCAACAATAAGAAAAACAAGGATTCCACTTTCCCAAAAAGACAGAGCAGTGGAACAAAAGCACAATTTATCAAAATCCAACATACATATTGTACGATGCCAATTTTCACAGATTGATAGAAGTCAGGGCCAAGATACCAATCTCTTAAGAAGCAATTTAAAGGAAATGGATGTTCTACAACTCCATATGCATAGGCATCTTTCAGAAGAGGAGTGCTGGAGTCTGTTACGCTCGTACTTTCCATAAATTGAATTGTTTTATCCTCACCACCTAAAAGCAACAATAAACAAATTTGTAAAAAGAGCATGACCAATCCAGTACAATATAAAATTTGAGAAGATGTGTGAAATCTTTTAGCCATGTGTAATAAAATTAAAGCCTCACATATTAATAGATTTTGGATTAGACTTGACTGGAAGGATAATCTCTTAAAATATCTTAATCCTTAAACTTTTCACATGTGGGAAGAACATATACATGAATAATAACTATAACTAGTGAAACTATAAAGATATGCAATCCACTTGACATACCTAAGCAAGCTATCAGGTATCTCTCAAAGCAATATAGCGCAAAAGCCTCATAGCAGTCCCGGATAATTTCACAGTTAAATGCAGCACTGGAATCCAATAGTGACAAAAACTGCATCATATAAACATCAGAACATAACAACATACTATTAAAACTATATTATAATATTATATACACCAAGAAGGAACACTAATACTGATGTTTGTTGCAAGTCACTACTGATGGTCCTTTCAGGAAAATATGACCCAAGGTTTTTCTTAACATAAGTTAAAGAAGATTAAAATCCGAGTCTGTTATAAATAAAAAAGGAGGCAGTTTCCGTTTACAGCATTAAGAAGATATCTGAAAGAGGAGCATTTTAATCTGACTGTGGAAGACACTGACTGTGAAAGGAGGAGCATTTTAATCTGGCTGTGGAAGACACTGACGTATGATTTCTTTAGAATTAATAAAACCGAGTAAATGATGCTTTATGATATATAAAGAGATCAGAGAGTATTTGGCCATTTGCTTGGCATCTCTTACCGATTCCAATGCATAGACAGGAACCATTAAAATGAGTCCAATCAAAAACTTCTGCTCCTGATTGTAAAAAAATTTGAAAGTGTTAACTTCTGCTCATTAAAATTAGAAAGTATTATGAAATGAAAGGAAAGTGTTATACAGGCAAGAAATATAGAGTCAAATCAGTGAAAGGGTACAACTATAATAAGCACCGAGAGAGTAAAGGTAGGCATTACATAAATGGTAAATCTTTTGGTGCAGGAGGAAAAATAAGTAGGAATCAAAAGTAAAAAGTAAAAAGTAAATGAACACAAGTATCAACCTCGGGCTGATTATAGGCAGCTAAATGCTCGAATATTAGGTACATGGAAAGAACAAGGGCAACAAGCACAAATATACTTGCGCTGAAGACTGTCCAGCTAACAGTTCCTGTAGACTCCACACCTACGTTGTGAGGCCACATAATCCCTGATCTGCTAGTGGATTCAACTACCGTAAAAAGAAATATGGAAGCACACAAAATATCCATTAAACCCATTCGCCGAAAAAGTAGAATTGGTTGTAGTCAATAGTCTTCCCTTGATTTGATCAACTCTATGCTTTGCGATATTCCAGACAGTTTGAAGTGTCTCCAACCCCACAAAACCTTATATTTTGTTTGATTATCCCCCTCTTTCTGTCTTTTTTGTATGGAACGTGGAAACAGCACCCTTTAAGATATAGGATAAAACACAAGAAAACTGCCCTTTTGATGTATCATCAAATTTAACATGGAACACACAGAACTAACTATCCATCAACAGCAGCCAAAGATGTTTCCTTTTGATGTATGTAGAAAACCTGAATTGAGAATAGGACATATATCATGCATTGACAATTGAATTACCTAAGAAATAGTGTTGATTTATTAAAAATATCTTCATTCAGTTTTTGAAGCAATTACAGGTGGTTCAGCTGGTAAGCATGTCCAAGATAATAGAAGATTTAGTAATAATAAACCTTAAAAGACATAAAATATCAATAACTCCCAAAGCTGCAATATTGTCATTTGCACCAGAAAATCCAAAATTTAAAGCATCACTCGACCTCTACAGAGTCCCATAGTTTGATAGGGGGTAGGGATATAGATTATAGAAAATGGCCAATCATCAGATAAATAAGAGCTGGTGAGCCATTTTTTATCATGTATAGCACTTAATCACAAAACAGTTCAAAAACTTCATACAGCTATTTATTAACTACGGTACCATATATTCTCCTAACTATTTTTTGATTGTCATTGTATCAATCACCTTTACCTATAAATGTGATCACAAAGCACAAGTAGGTACACTGAGAGAGTAAAATAGCAACAATCTCATATGGAAAACTTATCTAAAGAACAAATTGGACACCTAGTCATCAAGTGACTGTGATTCCATTTGATCATAAAGAATGAAAGTCCACGAGAAACAAAATAACAAACTCTTTCGATTCATAAATATTCAGTACAAGACTTCATCATACTATTATAAATTATCTCCGAATCCAAGATGATCATATTAATATTCATAGCATATTTTGTTGCAATATTGCTGATATGCTATGAACCAAAGATACGGTCCTACTTAACGATTCATTTCTTTTTAAGCGCGAGAAATTCTAAGCAAAAAAAGTGCAACCGGATTTTGAAACACATACAAACCACCGAAGTCCAAAAGAAACGGATAGGCTAAACAACGTCTTAGCAACATTTGTACTTACTATTTACTATTCACAGCTCCTAAAGGTGAAAGAAGACAAACATCGCAGAATAAAGAATCTAAAAACAATAACTCTACTTCTAACTAGCAATGAAGATTCATAACTACAACAACTACCCTATCTAATTTTCAATTTCTCCAATACTGAGTTCAATCAAAACATAATTTCAATTCAGTTTATCACATAAACAATGAAGAATTAATCAAGAACATACTTCAGCAAAGCAAGGTAAACTCAGCAAAAAAAAAAAAAAGCAATCAGAATAAAATTCAATAACTATCACATAGATAATATATTTTAGCCATTTTTCACATTTCATGAACAAAATACTCTTCGCCGACAATTGAAGAAACAATCATCGATTTTCAATAAATAAAATAATATATATCGGTTCATTCGGAAATTAAAAATGCCAAAACCCTAGACCTCGAGAATATGCAGAAGACGAAAGAAAAAACGGCATGCGCCGAAACGAGAATCGGTGGAATAAGAAGAATAGAACGGTGGCAATGAGACGGAGAAAGCATTGGAGGAAAATTTGGGAAGGAAATCAAACCTGTGTTCAACGTGCTGTGCTTTTCCCGAGAAAATCGAGATTGATATTTTCCGGGAGAATAGAACGCAAGAAAAGGAAAAAGAAGAACGAGCGGAAAAAATAATAAAGAAAGAAAAGAGAGAAACGGAATTTTGCTTCGGCAGTTGGAAAACTCAAATCTCGAATTAATTTTGTTTATATTTTCATTTTCAAGAAAAATGAAAAAGAGTGAAAAGCTGATAGGATAAAGACACGTGGATGTTGTGCTCAACGGATGGAATCAGAGTCGTCCATTATGACCTCAAAGTAATTGAAAATTTGGTATTGGTGTCACACGTCGGTGTATGTGGCAAGTGAAAATAAAGGATTATCCTTAAATTTATCTCAATTAATTAATTAATAAGAATATTGCATTATATATATATATATATATATATATATATATATATATATGAAAATTGAAGTTTAAATTTTGGATATCCTACTTAATTATTTTAAAAAAAATGATATTTCGATCTAATCAATTTGACATAAAATAATAATAAATGAATTCGTTAAAAATATTGCATATCTTGACGGAAAAAAATATTGCATATAATATTCGAATTTTAACATAGACCGTCAAAATTTTAAATTAGAGACTACTTAAAAAAATAACAACAATGGAGGGTAACATAACTTAAAAATATAAATCTAAAATGACTAGACTAGAAATATAAAATATCGATTATAAAAATTTTAAAAAATAAAAATCAAATTATACAAGTCCAAAATTTTATTATTTTTTTAATATTTATATAAGACCAAATTATTATTATTTTTTTATATAGAGATATATGACCAAATTATTATGCTGCAGTACTTTTATTTTGTTGATAAAATCTAACAATATGTTTGTTAGGTATAGAATGGGGAAAAATTAAATTACATTGAACTATAGTATTGTCATTTAATTTGTTCTCTTCTTTTTTTCCGTGTAATAACCTCTTGTTATCTCTCTTATCGGAAAATAATACAACTAATAAAAATTACAGTATTTTTAACTTTTTTTTTAATTTATTTAAGGAAAATCTTCAAATTATGATATTTGAAAACTCACATACAAAGTGGAGGGATTAAGTTTCAAATCCTGATCATAATATCCGACACTAACAATTTAAGTATTTCTATTAGTTGAGCTATGATTTGTGGACGCTCAATACTTTTTATCATCCTCCTTATTATATTTCTTCTATTATTTTTTATGAAATAAAATGAGCTATTTTTACTTAAAAAACAAGTTGACGTAAATACCCGAGTTTAATAATGTCAAAAATTTGGATTGAAAGTCTCTGCTCTCTACCAAACAGTCAGAGAGGAATGGTATTTAGTTTGGTTTTTGTGAGTATATTGTTTGGTGCCGGTCGGCGGTCACTATATAACATTGCTTTCTGAATTAATCTTTTCCTTACATTATTTATTCTTTGATAAGAAAAAAAATTAACACTCAAATTTCTTCAATTAAGACAGCATGAAATATGGTCGCTAAAAAAAACAATATTGCAATTAATAGTTTTCATCTTTACAAGACATTCTCCAACAGACACAAAATGCCATCAACATGTGCATTACATAAAATGACATCAATAAAATTTCAGACTAATAATCTGAACTTGAAAATTATGAAGCATTGAATCTACAAATGGAATGACTTCTAGTATACAAAAGAATGGGGCATTTTTTACAAAATTGTTCTTTCATCAGTCAATAAAAACCTAATACTAGATCAGCCAAACGACGATGGAAAATCAAGCAAATCAAAAGGTTTTTCTCATTATACCTAAATGATTCATGTGGGCTTTTTTCCGCAAACAAAAGAGAGGGGCGGGTCATGGGTGGTTTGCTCTTGAAATTCTCATACTTCGTCGATCTTGAATCGCACTCAACAGCATGGAGCCAAAAAGCACCTAAATTGATCAATGGTTGGTGATTGTCTTCTAGATCAACAATGGATTGACTATTGAGTGTATATCCCAACATCAAGCTCCTTTAGCAACTTTTTCTTTATACATATACATAGGCCCAAAACTAAAATTCTCAGCCGCCTGAAGCTGTAAAACTATATCTATATGTCGTCAAGATGCAAAATATGTCAGGATATACTTCAAACAGAGGTGCTAGAACGAGCAACCCTTTGAGCTTCTTCCAAGTCCCTGAAAAACCTGCAAATTCAAATAGTAAACCTCTATTTTAAGAATCCAGAATGCTACCTATGCAAAGCAAGTTGAGTAAATGTTTTTGCAGTAAACTAATCTACCCTGGACCAATCAATAATCAACCAAGTATAACAAAAGCTATCAATCTGCAAGGCGCATTGAAGACCCGCCGAATGAATTTTATCAACCAAACCATGGCAACAAATAACTTCAAACAACATTCAAAATAACATAATTTTTTTGGTTTGAAAAAACTGTTGTGTTTTTATTTTATGATGATTTTGCTAATAATTTTAAATACATTACATAGTTTACACTTGTTTACTGTTTTCGAAGTTTGTAAAAGAAATGGTGAAAACAAAAAAAAAGCCATTTTACCATTTCTTGTATAAATATTTGGAAACATGAAACCGTGCAAATGATGTGACATGTTTGGAATTAGTAATAAAATAGAAAATAAAATCAGAAAAAGCCTCTAGTAAGCCCGATGACTACTTCAAATTTTGCTGTCAATAGCCTAGGACTATCAATTTCAAAAAATAAATATCATCCCAAATTGAAAGTACAATTAGAATGGGAAAATGACCATTTTCACTAATCCAATCCAAATTATCTTCGAGTTAATCTTACCTTTTAGAATTAAGAACAGAAGATCCACCAAGTATAAACCGAACGCCTGTATTGCTGGCATTTTGTAGAGCAACAGACCGTGATTCCTCATATGTTGTCCCACCAACAATGAAGATAATTACGTCTTGGGGCCTGGTATTCATACAATCATCAATTTCACATTTCTATGATAATAATGGACATAGAGAAACAGATGACAATGTAGTGGCATCACATATTTGGATATAAGTTATAAACCACTGGTTTATAAAACCACGAGACCTAGTCCACAAATGAAATTACAATGAAGAGTTTATATTCAATAGCAACAAACCTTCCTTGTTGAAAGTGATTCCCAAAAAATGGGTAATCCACATCTTTCAACCGCCCTTTGACGATGCTTTCCATGATTTGGAACAGAAGAGGCTGGTGCTGGGTGTAAACATTCTCAACACCCTGCAGCAAAACTCAAAAAATATATTTTGAGATTCATGACTCGCATCGTCAAGCAAGATTATCTATAGTAGTCATAATAATTCAAGGGTTGAATATGGTTTTTATTTGACAAAAGTTGAATATGGTTTTGGTCCCTGTAAAGTTTGAGAATATTGATTCCAGTCACTATATAGTTTTTATAGCTTTTTAGTCCCTAAAAATACAAAATTTGTGAAGTGAGGGACTAAAAACGTACTATTTTTCTTATATATAGGGACAAAAAATTAATAAAATGTGTATACGGATCAAATCAAATTTTACCAATATTATAAGGATAAAAAAAACATATTTAACTCAAAATTTGATGCAGACCTTCAGTCCACGAGCCATGTTACGAGCAATGTTCATTAGATCTCGATTTCCATAAAGATCACCAGTTCTCTTGTCAACACCAGCCTGCTTCAAAAGAAACTGGACAAGCTGTTGTGCCACAATGAAGATATCAATATCAGAAACTTTCTCATGTAGTCGTATCAAAAGCAGCAAAACCATCCATCTAAATGTGGTCCTTAAGTTAATCAATCTTGTTGAACCTGAATTTCTACTTTATAATCCAAGCCAAATATATGACAAGACAACACAACCCAAGATAATTTCACCACCACTACTATTTAACTAAGGTTTAAAATTGGATAACATCCGCTAAGGATTAAGGGATATTCAGACATTCATGCATAAAAATATCTGAATTTAAGAAGGACAACAGTTTAAATCAGTTTACCCCAGGTTTGTATTTGGCAGATCTGGAAGCCAGTTTGTTGAAAAGCTGCATTAATTGAACAGGGCTGTCCTTCTCATATCGCAAAGCATATAGCATGACCAAACGTAGTCGGTCCATATCTGATATGCTTTCATCATTTAGTAGATTTGTCACTGCCTACAAAATAGTACATAGAGACATAAGTTACCGCTTATCACTCGATCGTATGTTAACTTAATTATTTTTGTGTCAAAAAAAAAAACTTAATTATTTTAAAACTGTTACTGGTATATATAACAAAAATTAACAGGGAGGAAATAGAGTTGCATTTTTATGAGTGTTGGATAAAAATAAGACTGCTTCACATAATAAATAGTTTATGTTAAACATGGATTGTTCACTAAGTGAAACTAATAACGCATATTATTCAAGGATTTATTTACTCTTAAGTTTTCTTGTCGTTCATTGTCCTTAATCAAATATACTGTTGGAAATTCATGTCAGTAAAAAGCCCCACATTAAAAAGATAGGACCAAGTGAGAACAGAGAAGCTACAATAACTTGTATATTAATTCATGAAAGTAATAGAGAATAATATAAAGCTTCTGAAGACAGAGAACATAATAACTACAGTAAAGATGACATATATCCTTTTGAACTAATATCAGCACCGAGATGAAAAAATAATTATAGATTAGTTTTCTATATTCCCAGAACAACCCCCAAGAAATGCTGCTATAATACCAAGTACCATGTGCAGAGCATACGAAAAATAAGTTACAAGAAACATTGCATAGCTTAAAAGGATTCTCCCCTTTTGTCAGTTTTTTCAAATGCTTTTTACTGGTAGGGTAGGTAATAATTAGATATAAATATAATCATATAATTTGCTACTACAGAAATTGAACAGTATGCAATATTCACACTCCAAGTGACATTACTAATTACTAATATTGATACTAATAACTAGTATGTTTCTTAGTTTATTTGATGGTCATAAAAAAACTTTTGAAATTGAGCACAAGCAAAGGAGAATTTCAATAATTAACTACTTAAGACTATACAATTAATATATACCTCAAAAGCAGCTCCTTGCCCTCCATTGCAAGCCAACTCCTGTTCTGTTTGTGAAACTAACATAAGTTTCCGCTCTTCAACTATCTTGCTCATTTCTGTTACCAAAGTCACATGTTTTGTCACATTCCCATGCATTTTTCTGTACTCAGGGTAGTTGTCAACAAATTTGGCCATGTCCTCTGCCAAGAGTTAAATCATGAAATCAGTGAGTGTTAATAATACCGTGTATTATGCCACCCTGTATAAATAAGTTTTTATGTTCATAACTGTAACAACTGAAGGGATTTTAGAACTCTTAAATGTGAGAGAATAAAAAGTACAAACCTACTGTTTGGATGTTCTGATTACTCTTTGCCACTTGCTGAAATTCATCAACCAAACGCTTGATATTCATACCAATATCTCCAAAATTCTCGTACATGTTAGCTTTGAAAAAGGAATCTTGTTCTGATGAAAGCACAACCTCCTGCGACAAGAATTAGTAAAAAGAATTACCTTTCAATGAGCACAAAATCAAGACTGCAATATGCTTTTGACAGATTACCCAGTGAAAGAAATGTATCCAACCTCCTGATCTTTTGGAAATTTGCCAATGGATTTGACATCCACTTTGTTGTCTTGGATTCCTATCAATTCATGAACCATAGCCTGTACAATATAACACCAGAAATGATCATTACCTATATGCATAAATTTTTTATCAGATCACACAGCTGTAAGCTTGTTATTATAAACTAAACCTGTGTTAATATAACTGATACCTGATAGGTCCATTGATTTAGCAATGGGGTTACAGGATCATCCCTCCTGTCAATCACCAACAACAACGGAGAAACTTCCATTCGCCTAAAATCAAAAAGACCACTTTCCTCTTGGTACATCAGTTTCTGTTTCATGTTCAATAAAGTAAATTAGTTTCCCTAAGTATGTCAGCACAATCATTAATGATATAACATGGCATGATGGGGTGCACAAGTGCACCCATCCCAATAACAAATAGATTGGATTCATGTGTAAAGAAGCATGCATATACTCCAAGATAAGCCTTATGTATTATGCAATTCAGTAGCTTTGAAGCACGGACACCGGACACGACACGGACACCTCGACACCGATAATAGTTAAAAAAAAAAATGGCATAATTCAATGTAATCATATGTGTTGGTGTCGGACACCGACGCGCGTCCGGCACCACGACACACCTAATCCGAGGAGTGTCTATGCTTCATAGTTTAGTAGCATAGAAATGATGGAAGTATAAAAGCTTAAACACATAGAAACCATCGACCAAGTTGCTAAAATACAATATCAATTATTTAAAATAAACCATAAAATACAAGTTAGATAAGGTGCCTTGAACTCACAGCTGCTTCCTGTGCTATTCTTTTTGCAATGTCCGATGTTCTTTGATATCTAATTACTGGTCTCCGTTTTAATGTCAAAAAAACAGATGCAAGACCTTCAACAACCCGATCACTAAAACGCTGCAGTGCCGAAGGATCTACGACAGCTGGAAGCATATATATGTAATTTGAAGGCATGTGGAAAGTGAAATGATAAGGATCAATTGCAACATAATCTGCATAGAACTCCTGGATGATCAGGGCAACAACTTGATCAGAATTAAACTTTCCAACAAAAAACCCAGCAACTGAGATTGCAACAAAAAGGGTGGGGAGTTCAAAACTTCAAGCTCGACAGTGTGAAAAGTCATTTATCAGATAAATAACACGATAGTCGATACAAAAAGTTACAATTAGAAAAGGAATTAGAATACCCGTCTATCTGGAACTTGTTTCATGAGAATTTATAATATTGTTTTGATACTGTAAACTGATTTGTATTTTTCTTGTCAATTTTTAAATAAACCACCAAGTACTGACTTAAGAAATTAAAAAATTGAAGCCCTGACTTAAGAAATTAAAAAATTGAAGCCCTGACTTAAGAAATTAAAAAATATATAAATTTGCTCCAATTAAATAGTTAATTAAGGAAAAAATCATATTATGAATGAAAACTAAATTTAAATGCCCTTTGTTTGTTCTCTTTTTCCCCTCTTTTGGTATGACTTATACCATGATTTGAGGAGTTATAATAAATTTGGCAATTCAAAAAAAAAAAAAAATGCCCTCTTTGTCTCGTATTAAATGTTCTGTTTGGTTACTTATTTATCTCAAATTATCTGTCACTTTAGAATATCAAGAAAGCATCGATTACATTTTTCCTATAATAAGGACAATGTAGTCAACGGAGATTATTTTACCTTGGAAACGAATGTAATTATTAATTTTCTTAAAATATGTGCATAAACCTTAAATGAAAAATTATGAGACACGGAGACATGTATAAGGGTTAGAAAAGCATCTACTATCACAAAACATATGCGCAGTCAAATGTTATAAAATGGTTATATCAAAGTTCATAAGTCCATGTAGATTACAAACTTCAAAATTAGAGAGTATGCGCCCCATAAGAAGTTACCTGAACTTGTTGGACAACTTCCTGTTCATCTGAATCAGCAAGTAAGTGAATATGATGGTCCTTCAATATGTTGGAGAAAACTGTAATTTTAGAATGGATTCAAAAAGTGTCTTCAAATCAATGGGAGAAAATCACTATTAACTTTGAAAAATTACAAATTTCATTCATAACAAAGGATAGTACTATAGCTTATCTAAGTGTCAAGCAACAAAAATAAAGAACCTACATAGGTGATACTCTCCAAATCTAGGACTAGCCAGCTGACGGCGCATATATTGGATATTCTCTGCTGTAGGTCGAAGGAAGTAAATGGCCTTGAGATGTGACATTGGTTCACTTGACTTGGAAATTGAATCCACCAACTCCACCAAAAACACTTCTTTCTGAAGAAGCTCTGATTGTGAGTACACAACACTCACAATACTAACCTGCATAAATTTGCCAGGGAAAATACATTTTCTTATAAACAACGAAGAGATAAATAATCCAGGTACCACCAAGTTACTATGGCAGGTTGATTAATGGTTCATGAAGTAAAACAAAATACTCCCTCCGTTCCATAATAGATGACCCAGATGGAATAAAAATTGATCTCAAAATATCCCTGTGACCGTGAGCATAGCTCAATTGATAGGGATATTGCATTTTATATGCAGGGTTCGGGATTCAAACCTGGGATCTCCCACTTATTCACCTCAAGAGGTGAATTTCTACTTGACGACTATAACCTCTAATCACTAATACTTTCACGAATCACGACTCTAAAGTAAGTTATCAATATGGGTATGAAATGGCCAAACAGGTCATCTAATATGGGACGGAGAGAGTAGTAATCAATCAAACCAAAATTCTTTGGCATGTTTTACAATTACATATCGACATTATAAACCGAATAATCAATCAAACAATTGTAATTTATAACTATCAAAATTAAGCAGCGCCATAACATTTTCCCTAATCATTTGAAACATAAATGAGTAATTCGAACTACCATAAGTGACACTTCATTGTTCAAAACTCAAAGCAATAAAAAAATGACAACAAAAAAAGGTGAAAAAAACGATTTGGTGAAATATTGATGAGATTTGATAGCATTGTGAAAGATCGTTGATGAAAAGAGTTATGTACCGTTTGAGAATCAAGGATGAGAACTTTCATGCCAGAGATGTCTTGTAAGATTCTGTTGATGTAATCGCGTGCCGATGATGTGAGAACCATGTTGTGTGTAGGAATTGAATCGATGAGTCAATTCAATTGCTACGAGTTCGAATCGAGGAGTGGAGAGGTTACAGAGATGAAGAAGAAGGGTTCAGTGTTAGGAATTCAGAATTCAGATCCACCACCAGCGAGAACGACGAACGATTAAACGCACCGTTTTAGACTTGTTTGCTCATTTTCTTTTTGTTTTTCCTTTTTTTCGATTTGACAAGAAGACTAGTTTGCTTCTTTCTGCAATTTTATTTATTTTTTTAAGAACCTTCTTCCAATTTTTTTTTTTTTTTGGTATTCACCTTCTTCCAATTTTAATTGCACCTTTCTTTTTTCTTTTTTTTAATACTAGTCCATTGGCAAAGATTTTTTTTAAATAGTTTAGTGGTTAGAAATTTCATCGGATAAGTAGGATAAACGAATTCTAAAGAATATAATGAAACTATCATGGCTTTTATATTTTTAAAATGAGTCAAAAAATATATTAGCAAAAAATAAAAGTAGAGAAATTCTATGTTATTTTGACGAAATTAATTCATATTTTTAAAAAAAAAAAAATATTTCATCATATTAGAGGTGTAAGAGACACAAAATTGATTAAATTGAAAATCTAAATCAAATTAAATTGGAAAAATTGAGAGGCATATGTAACCGAACATTTAACACGTCCATTCATTTCATTGTTGCACATTCTTTTTTGAGAAGTTATTTTATATTTTAAACACTTATTCAAATTAATAGATTACATTAAATACAATCACATATTCAATATTTTCTAAAATCATAAAGGATAAATTTGCGAACAATCTCACAACATCCAAGTTAATAGCATACAATGGCAAAATGCATACAACAAATAATATGAAAAATTTAAAGTCACCGGAATGTTCATGCTTCCGAATCTGCAATGTTGATGTCCAAATCATTGATTGAATCTGCAACTGATTTAAGTTGATCTTTCAATATGAAAGAAACAAACACCACAACAAGACGAAAAATCAAACGTAGTACCAAGATGACGAACAAACACAACGTCGCACGCGGACGACGAAATCACAAATATAAAAGAAAACAACGAAAATAATATATCAATTGTTGTGCATTCTTGATGATTGTTTTTTATGGTAAATTATCATTATTTTGAATTTTTTATGGATTTATTTGTATTTAATGATGAGCTATTATTATTTTGAATATGTTGTATGTATTTATTTTGGGGAGAGATCAAATTACACCGGTGTAACATTTGAGTAATGTTACACCGTTCAATAACACATTAACGAATTCAAATTTTACAAAATCCACCGTTGGATTGAAAATTTATATCGTATAGATCATTTATATTGAGTTTTACAAAAATCTAAAATCGTTTGATATGTTATTGAAACACATCAATATTAACGGTTTCTGCGTTTTTATTGAATACCGTTAACTTTTATGGTTCTCAAAAACATGTCAAACGATTTTAGATTTTTATAAAGTTGAACATGAATGATCTATATGATATAAACTTTCAATCCAACGGTGGATTTTGTAAAATTTGAATTCGTTAATGCGTTATTGAGCGGTGTAACATTACTCAAATGTTACACCGGTGTAATTTGATCCCTCCCCATTAATTTTTATTTTTTTTAAGCAAAAGAAGAAAAATAGATTAAATAAAGGCTTAAACATCATTTTCGTCCTTGTAAGTTCATAAATTTTTTGTTTTAGTCCTTGTATCTTTTTTTGTTGCAAATTAGTCCCTGCATGTCCAAATCTTTTTTATTTTAATCCGTAAAGCTAAAATCCGCAGGAAAACCAAAAAATCGCGAACTTACAAAGACGAAAATGATGATTAAGCCTTAAATAAAAAGAAGATACAGAGACTGCGGTAAGAATAACCTGACCCAGTCAAACCAGTAGTATAAAAAACCCTAATGGGTAATGCAAACAGACAAACTACCCAACAAAAGTGGTTGTAAGATCCAACGAGCAAACACACACCACAAATGGGTACGAAACCAAATTGCAAAAAAAGAGGGGTGCGCGAATGATCACGAGTAATCGAAATAGAGATGAGCCAAAAGAGCCCAAATCCTTGGAAACTGGTGAATAAACCTGACCGTCAATACGGAAGCAGATCCACAAGCCAACAACTTACTGCGACGAAAACAACAGTAAGTGGCCATCAAACGATCTGAACGCAAAAAGCATCAAGAATGTGAAGTCATAACTCTTTCGAGCGAGTCAACAAAGTCAAGTATCAAAAAGTCAAAACTGTAGCAAAGTAGAGATAGAACCAAATCACCGACACGAGAAGGCAGCAACTATGGCGACAAGGCACACACCACCCACCACCGTTGACTGGCGAGCAGCAAACTGGACCAAAAGGCCATATCTAAAAGAACCGATAGCGAAGGACCAGTGAGCAGCAACCACCGCACCGGGAACATCGCTTAGAAACGGAAAGCCGTCACCACTAAAACTCAAAAAGAGCAAATGAGTGATACATCCACCATTAGACAACCTGAGAGAGGCGTAAGAAATGTAATGACCAGGAGAAATCTCGCAAGCACCACCAGTCAGCTAGATCTACATCTTGTCGACGAGATTTAATTAGATGTTGAGAGAAAACTATATTTGATAGGAATGTCTTCATTTTGTCAAAAAAAAAGGAATGTCTTCAATAATAACAATGTATTGTTGAAATGTTTCATGCAAATAAATTGAATTATCATGACTAGATATGTCTCTTCGCGGGGTAGGAGATAATTTCTACACCCGTATCAATTTGAGTTTATTTGGATCCACGTCTTAGAGTTAGTAAATGATTGGATGTCTGTTTGGTTGTGCGTTTTAGACGCCCCACACGTGAGTTTGCTTTCCCAGACGTGAGTTTGCCATTTTCTTGGGTGTTTGAATGAAAACAAAAAAGAATCTTGAAACGTTATTCTATACCTCAAACGTGAGTTTAATAGAGGCTACAATTCCAAGCTTCTGTGTCAAAGTAAAATTGATTTCAAGATTTTTTCTTTGACTGCTTTTTTATTCTTCTTTTTTATTCCTTATTTGCCCTTGCCTTTCTCAAATTCACTTTCTAGATCCACCACTCCAACAAGCTGCATGTTGCATTTCCTCTCTAAAATCAACAACCACACTAATTTGTTTGAGCACTGTAGCAATGTTGATGGTGAGGGAAAACATAAATTAGATGAAAAAATGGTAGAATGGGGAAGAATATTGAGAGATGGGGAAGGGAAAATGAGAAAAATGGTATAAGATTGAGAGATGAGAATGAGTAAAGGTAGAAGCTTTTTGAAGATTCTGGAAAAATTCTAGAGAAATGTATAATGGTGGTAGACTAGTGTTTTAATTTTGCAAAACAAGTGTGGTGTTTTTTTATTTTATGGAAAACAAGTGGTGGCGTTATTGAGAGACATAATTTTGCTGGACTATTTTTTTTTTACTTTTTTTGTTCACCAACTTATTGGACTGCTCTTAAAAAATAAAAACTATTGGTTGGATTTTTTTTGGCTAAACTGTTCATTTGGTCCCTTACGTTTATTTTAGGTTTGAATCAGGTCCCTTACGTTTTAAAAGTTTAAATTTGGTCCCTCGCGTTATCAACATTTGCATTAGTTAGTCTCTTCCGTCAAATTTTTCACTAACTTTGTTTGATCCTTACACATGGCTGACAGTTTACACATGTGGAAGTGATTTTGGACACATGGAATGCCATATAATAAACAGAACCTTCGCAAATAGAAAAAAATGCGACAAAGACCTTTGCAAACACTAACTCTTTTTTTCTATTTGTGAAGGTTCTGTTTATTATATGGCTGTCAACATGTCCAAAATCACTTCCACCTATCCAAATCGTCTGCTACGTGTAAGGATCAAACGAAATTAGTGAAAAATTTGACGTTAATGACTAACTAATGCAAACGTTGATAACGTGAGGACTGATGACAGGAATTTCTACGGTATTTTTAGTAGTATTATTTGTAGTAAAATGACCAAGACAGACCCAAATACGAAGAAAAACCTACAAAAGCAGGAAAAAACATCAAGACAGAGTCCAAGATGCCAAAAGACAAGAAAAGACCCAAAAGGTGATGAAAATGAGCATTCCATCGCAGCACGATGTCTCCCATCGTTCCATGATGGGAGCTGCTTGCTTGCCAAGAAAACAGAAGAAATAAATCTGAAGAAAATCTGTCCATCGCAGCACGATATAGCACATCGCAGCACGATGACATACCTTGGCGCCCAAGCTGATGAAATGCACAGGATCAGTTATAAAAATGAACTGAATCTTCACATCGCAGCACGATGACTCCATCGTACTGCGATGACCTTGCTGAGGACCATTACGAAAACTATAAATAGAGCCTCACATTCATTGTTAAAATCATTCAGAAATAGTAGAACACTCTCTACTATAAGGAGAGGTTCAGAGGAGCTCTATTGGGCATAGTTTTCTCCCCTTACGGGAAAACTAACTCAACAAGGTATGTTTTCTTTAGGCTTTTGTATTTAGGTTATTCTTGTAATTTAAATATGTAGTCTTTTGTAATTATGCCTTAGGTTGTGCTGGAGAAGATGAACCCCCCTATGAATATTTGGAGTCTGTGGTTGAGTCTAAGTTATAATAAATGATATTTAGTAATTATGTTTGTTATTTACTTTCTTGCACTTTAATAACGTTTCTCGTAATCTGGCCGGATAAGCGGGAGCGCCCATAGAATTGATATTAGGTTTTGACTTAATCTGGTCCGGAACTAGTAGTAAATAATGTTGGAACAAAAGAGGTTGTGACATGACCCAATTAAGTTTTGATAATAACAATAGTATTAATATACAATAGGGTACACTGATTATTTACTCTAAGTGTGCAGATATACAAACTAAAATTTTATATTCACTATGAGTACATTTGAAGCTCTGAAATGGCAAGCAAATTCTGACCAGAAGATACTCATCAGAAGATGCAAGTTAAAGTGCGTGAGAAGCTGCATATCAGAAGCTGTGTTTGAAGGCATCTGATTCTGATGAGAGCAGTGAAAGCCGTTTTGTCAGAAGAACATTCTCTGCTACAATGATTGGATTTCATCATCTTCTGACAGCCCAAAAGCTGGAGAATCAACCTTATCCTCAGGGATAATGACGTTAGTACTATTGTACGAACTTATTACCTAATTTGGTCGAATCTTTCTCCCCAAGATTGATCGTACACAAAGGTTACCTAATATGGCTAAGGGACGGTACTACCTCCAGCTGGCGAAATCTCACTGCATTGGATTCAAATTCAAAGACGCTCCACCCTCTACTATAAATAGGAGCTGAATTGAAGTTTTTTGTGTACGACACTATTGAACAATTTTGAACGAGTTGTTACTCTGCCAAAATCATCCTTAGCACAAAAAAAACTTGAATACAACTTGAACTCATTTGATTATCCAAGACTCAAGCTTCAGCTTCTGATCATTACAGTAGTTGAGCCTTAGATTTCTTTCATTAGGATTCTAAGTTAAGTCTTGTTATTGAGTTGTATTTATTTTTCATTGAACATTGATTTGTGTATCAGTGTTCATATACTCTGTTTTTCTTTTGTAAGTTGTTTGAAGTCTTTTGCGTTTGTGCTTGAGCAAAGGAAGTCTCTTGTAAGGATACTTGAGCATTGGAAGTTTCTAGCCTGTGTGCTTGAGCAAGTGTAATCTCTTGTGATTATTAGTGAACTCCCTTGGAAGTGCAAGGGGACTGGACGTACTCTCGGTTTGTGAGAGGAACCAGTATAAAATCTCTGTCTATATCTTTCTCTCACTCTTACTCTTTCTCAAGCTTTGATTGATTGTGTTTTGTTTTTATAACCGCTGCAAAATCTGATAAGTGTTTAAACTTAGAAGAAATTTTTAAACTACCCAAAACACAATTCAACCCCCCCTTCTTGTGTTTTTCACACCTTCAATTGGTATCAGAGCCTGGTTCTGTTTTTATCACTTAACAGTGAGACAGTTTCTCGTTGAAAAACACAATGACTGACGCTGCAGGTGCAAGTATGAAAGCAGTTCCTCATGACTATGATGTTGAAGATAAATCAAACAACAAAACACCAAAGTTCAATGGAGATAGCTCTATGTTTTCCTGGTGGAAAGATAGAATATACAGTCATCTCATTGGTATAGATGATGAGCTTTGGGACTTGGTTGAAGAAGGGGTAACGTTTCAAGGTCTTGATGAAAGAGGAAAGTTATCTGTTGAAGAAAGGAAGAAGTTCACTCCTACGGACAAGAAGGCTTACAAGAAACATCACAAAGTCAAGGATATTCTCATTGGTTGTATATCTCATGATGAATATCTCAAGATTACAGACAAATCTACTGCAAAGAGTATATATGACTCCTTATGTTCCACATATGAAGGGAACAAACAAGTTCAAGAAGCAAAGGCTACTCTTTTGATCCAACAGTATGAACTCTTTAGAATGAAGGATGACGAGAACATTGAATCTATGTATTCTAGATTCAAAATTCTTGTGGCTGGTCTCCAAGTTCTAAAGAGAAGTTATACAACTTCTGATCATGTAAGGAAGATTCTGAGAAGCTTACCTTCAAGGTGGAGGCCTAAGGTAACAACTATTCAGGAAGCTAAAGATTTGGACACTCTTGGCTTGGAAGAATTGGTAAGTTCTCTCATGAGTCATGAGATTGAACTATCTTCTGATGAGCCTCAGAAGAAGCTAAAGTCAGTGGCTCTGCCATCTACTTCAGTCTCGTCTAAGGCTCTGAAAGCCAAGATTGTAGAATCTGAAGCAGAGGAATCTTTCATAGATGACCAAGAAGATGGATCAGATGATGATGTCTTTGCACTCTTGTCCAAGAAGTTCCAAAAGTGGTCAAAGAGGGGCAAAAACTACTCAAGCAAAGGACTTGGATCAAGGAACAACGTCAGCAAAGAGAAGAAGGATGACACGAAAAATTGTTTCAATTGTCACAAGCCTGGACACTTCATGGCTGATTGTCCTGAACTCAACTCCAAGGGTAAACGAAGAAAGAGCACAATAAAAAATAAAGCTAAGAAGAGTCTGATGGCTACATGGGAAGACATCAATGAATTATCTAATGACGAAGAATCTGAGGAAGCAAATCTGGCACTCATGGCCACTGGCGCATCAGATAATGAAAGTGATTCAGAGTCTGACACTGATGATATTGAAGAGGTAATTTCTCATATGTCTAGTACTCAAGTCACCAAAGCTTTGAAAGATGTTATGATGAAGTACCTGGAAAGTCAAATGAGCTAGATCTTTGTAAACAAAAATTTAAACTGCTCAATGAAAAGGTCAACCAAATTCAAGCAAACTATTAAAAAGCTCTTAAAACTATTAAATTGCTTAAAACTGGTTGCAGATCATGTCACAAACCCTATGATGAGTATGAAATTGCTATTCAAGAGTTTGTCCATCATAACATCGACAAAGTTAAGATGTCTTCTATGATTCATGGTGGGAGCAATTATTATAGAAGACAAGGACTTGGTTCCTTTACATCTTCTGATAAAGTGAAAGCAAGCAATTTTGTCTGTTTAAGCAAACCACCTTCTGAATCTTATTCTAACCTTACTAAGGGTAATTCAGAACCTCTGACTGTGTCTGATACTCTTGTGACCTTGGAACCGCAAGATAAGGTATCCGAAGATAACTCATCTTCTGAACCTAAGTCTTCTAAAACCCAGGTTCCCCTCACTTCAGTATCCATGTCTACTCAAGTTAAAGCTATCAGAGTACCAAAGCCTATTGATAAGCGGGGCACCAGTACTTCTAAAGCAAACTTGGTAACTGGTTCTCTGACACACTCAAGAGGAAAGTCTCAGAGACAACATAAGCCTAAATCATTTTCTAAAGGCTCAGTTGACTCTATATCTTCTGAATACTCTTAGAAGAAGAATAAAATTCATAAAACTAACCAACATGGACCCATCAGAATATGGGTACCAAAGTCTGAAATAGTGTATACTGTAGGTATGCACCCAAAGAAGAAAAGAAAGGTCATGGTATCTAGACAGTGGTTGCTCACATCACATGACAGAAGACAAGCTCTTATTCCACACCCTGAATCAGCAAGAGGGAGGAACAGTAGGGTTTGGTGGCAACCAGAAGGGAAAGATCATTGGTATAGGTACAATTGGTAATTTTTCTTTGTCAATTTCTAATGTTTGATTAGTAGATGGACTACATCATAATTTACTTAGCATAAGTCAATTGTGTGATAATAATTATGATGTCATGTTTAATAAGGATTCATGTACTGTGATTAGAAACTCTGACCAATCCATTGTTTTTAAAGGTAATAGAAAAGACAATGTTTATAAGGTAAATTTTTCTGATTTAAAGGAACAACAAGTGCTTTGTCTATTGACACTGAGTGATGAAAAATGGATCTGGCACAAAAGATTAGGTCATGCTAACTGGAGATTAATCTCTAAGCTTAGCAAGGACAATCTTGTCAGAGGTCTTCCAAAGATTAAATATCACTCAGACTCACTTTGTGGTTCCTGTCAAAAAGGAAAAATTGTTAAAAGTTCTTTTAAGACCAAAAACATTGTATGTACTTCTAGACCTTTAGAACTCTTACATATTGATCTTTTTGGACCAGTTAGCACTGCTTCAATCAATGGTAAGAAGTATGGATTAGTCATAGTTGATGATTAAAGTAGATGGACTTGGGTTAAATTTCTAAGAACTAAAGATGACACATATGAAGTGTTTAGCATCTTCTGTACCCAAATTCAAAATGAAAAGGATTCTAAGATTTTGAAAGTAAGAAGTGATCATGGTGGTGAATTTGAAAATGAACCTTTTGAAAAATTTTGTGAAGAACATGGAATTCTCCATGAATTCTCTTCTCCTAGAACTCCACAACAAAATGGAGTTGTAGAGAGAAAGAATAGATCTTTGCAAGAAATGGCACGCACCATGATGCATGAAAATAATTTAACAAAATTCTTTTGGACAGAAGCTGTTAACACTGCTTGTTATATTCAAAATAGAATCTATATAAGACCTATTTTGAACAAAACAGCATATGAACTCTTTAGAGGAAGAAAACCCAATATTTCTTATTTTCATCAATTTGGCTGTACTTGTTACATTCTAAATAAAAAGTCCATCTTAAGAAATTTGACTCTAAAGCCTGTAAGGGTATCTTCATTGGATACTCTGAACGCTCTAAGTCATACAGAGTGTATAATTCTGAAACTAACACAGTGGAAGAATCAATGCACGTAAAGTTTGATGATAAGAGCCTGATGATAAAAAGTCAGAGCCTGTTAAAGATTTGTCAGGTTCTGATGAATCAGAAGATGAAGCTCCAGAGTATGACAACTACATAGAACCTGTAGAAGACTCTGAAACTCAAGAAGCAACACCTTCTGATGCTCCTCATGAACATCAAACTGATGATGATAACTCTGAAGCAACTGATATTCCAAGAAACACTTTCAAGTACAAATCTTAACATCCTGAAGAGCTCATTCTTGGAAACAAGAATAGTCCTAGAAAAACAAGATCAAACTTCAGAGATGAAGAATCATTGTTTGGACTAGTATCCTTGATTGAACCAAAGTCAACAAATGAAGCTCTCTCAGATGATGCTTGGATCGTTGCTATGGAAGAAGAGTTAAATCAATTCAAGATAAATGATGTATGGGATCTGGTACCCAAACCTAAGCATAAAAACATTATTGGAACAAAATGGGTATACTGAAACAAACTGAATGAGCAAGGTGAAGTAACCAGAAACAAAGCAAGACTTGTTGCTCAAGGATATAGTCAACAAGAAGGAATTGACTTTACCGAGACATATGCTCTAGTAGCTAGACTGGAAGCAATCAGGTTACTTTTATCTTATTCAGTTAATAATGGTATCACTCTCTATCAAATGGATGTAAAAAGTGCATTTCTTAATGGTGTTATTTCTGAAGAAGTATATGTCAAACAACCTCTTGGATTTGAAGATTTTTCAAATCCAGACCATGTATTCAAACTCAAGAAATCACTCTATGGACTCAAACAAGCTCCCAGAGCTTGGTATGAGAGACTGAGTACTTTCTTAGTAAACAATGGTTTTGAAAAAGGTCAAGTTGATAATACACTATTCAGAAAAACACTAAAGAAAGACATTTTGATCATTCAAATCTATGTTGATGATATCATTTTTGGATCAACTAATGCCACTCTGTGCAAGAATTTTTCTAAGCTTATGCAGGATGAATTTGAGATGAGCACGATGGGAGAATTGAAGTTCTTTCTTGGAATCCAAATAAATCAAACAAAGAAAGGAACATTCATTCATCAATCAAAATATATAAAAGATCTTCTGAAGAAATTCAATTTGGAAGATTGCAAGCCCATGAACACTCTAATGCATCCTACATCAAGCTTAAGCAAAAAAGAATCTAAAGGCAAAGTTGATCAAAAGCTCTATCGAGGTATGATTGGATCTCTTCTTTATCTAACTGCCTTAAGACCTGATATTTTATTCAGTGTATGCTTGTGTGCATGATTTCAATCAGATCCTAGAGAATCTCATTTCACTGTTGTGAAGAGAATCTTTAGGTATTTGAAAGCAACTTGTAACATTGGATTACTGTATCAGAAATCCAATGACTACAAACTGATTGGATTCTGTTATGCTGACTATGCTGGTGATATAATTGAAAGAAAATCCACCAGTGGCAATTGTCAGTTCATTGGTGAGAATTTGATTTCATGGGCCAGTAAAAGGCAAACCACTATAGCTACGTCAACAGCAGAAGCAGAATACATATCAACAGCAAAATGTTGTACACAACTACTTTGGATGAAATATCAATTAGAAGATTATCAAATAAGCAGTAACAATATTCCTTTATATTGTGATAATACTGCAGCCATTCATCTTTCCAAAAATCCTATTTTACATTCAAGAGCTAAGCATATTGAGATTAAACATCATTTCATAAGAGACTATGTTCAAAAGGGTGTAATTGATCTCAAGTTCATTGAAACAGAAAATCAATGGGCTGATATCTTTACAAAACCCTTAGCTGTTGAACGTTTTGATTTTTTCAAAAAGAATTTGAATATGATGGAAATCCCTGAATAGCTAAGACTCTGATGTAAAATTTGATTTTATAAGAATCTAATAGTTATCATAAGTTGAAGTCATTAGAACCTTCTGTATCAAAAGTTGTGATGAGACCATCTTCTGATGCACTATCAGAATCTGTAAAAGGGATGGTTCTGACGTGTAAGGAAAATCTTTTATATAAAAACCCGTTCGTTTTCCTTCCACTTACGTGTCGGTTATTTAAATAAACTTCTAATACATGTGTCCTGTTGCAAGTGGATAAAGAAGTTGGTTAATGATGATTAGTGTTCTAATCCTTATTTAATAGGTAAAAGACTCTGCTACCGCTATGTGTCTGTACTATTTTTTGCGCGAAACTTTCTATTTAAACACATAACTGTTCACATTCACACTTTTGCACTCTCACAACCTACACTTTTATTCTTTTAAAACTCAGAGCAAGTTTTCTTTCTCTCTCAAGTTAGCAAACCCTAACCCCCAAACTTCATCAAATGGCTACTTTTCCAACCGTGAAAGTTCATGCATGTATGATCGAAACCGAAAACTCCATTCCTACTCAGTTTGCAAAGGATCAATGATCGTACAAATATGATAATCTACAGTTCGCCGTTGAAAATCCCGTTGATTTTGAAAGTCTAAGAGTGAATGGTTTTCCTGAAGTAAAGGAACTATTCGAAAAACAAGGATTGATGTATTACTTTGACATCCTAAACGGTCCTACCTATACGGAAATGATCAAGGAATTTTGGATGAAAGCCTTTATTATTACAAAGGATTCGTACAATGCAGACTTGAAGAACTTGATTAAGGAGAAACCAAAGTTACAAGGTAAATCTCCTATAGAAATGGGTTTGAGACCTTTTGTTGGACCTGAGACTGTATCCTACGTGGCTGGATTCAAAGTTTCAATTAGATTGATTCATATCTACGAAGCTCTGAAACTATCTTCTGATGGATTATTTCTCAAGACAACAGATTCTGCTGGCCCAGATGTTGAACAATTCATCTACAAGGATAAATCTGAGCCAGAATCTAAGCTTGAAATGACCAATATCTGCAAGGTTATCTACAAAATCCTCATTGACAGTATTGTACCCAAGCTGGGAGGTACTGATCAACCATCTGTGATTCAGAAGCTGTTCACATTTCATCTTCATTCACCATGGCAGACCTATCATCCACCATGGCAGACTCCTAAGTCATATGTTTGCTCAGTGTGGTTTGCTGGATGCTGTCAAACCATTCTTTCCTGGTTATGGTACCTACTTGACTAGTTCTAAAGTGATTAATAACACTACTCTAAGGTATCTACATCTGGTGAAGAATACCAAGATAGTCTATCCAACAAATCCCCTGATTATCAGAGAAACTGAAGATGACATTGCTGAATGTAGACTGGTTCATATGAGTGATAGGGATGTTAGAATTATAGCAGAAAGTCATGCTAAATTCTTGAAGGATCTCGGAGCAGAAGTTGGAAGTGGAGAAACTAAGGAGTTGACTTTAAGGCAAGCAAGGATGCTGGGTCAACCATCTAGAGTCTTCTTAAAAAGGAAAGCTACTAAAAGTCCTGCAAAATCTCGTGGCAAGAAGGTTGCCAAGACAAATACTGGACCAAGAAAGCAAAGAAAGCCAAAGGCTTCAAAGAAATTGTTGCTAGATGGAACAGAAGAAGAGAAGGAAAAGGCTGAGATTGAAGCAGAAATTGAGAAGTTTGCTGCATTGAAAGAAAAGGAAGTAGAGCTGAAAGATGGCTATGATTGTGGTATTGACCCAAGTGCATTTGATGAGGTGAATTCTAAACTACCACCAAGAAATGATCCTCAAACTCTGGCTGCTAATCAAAAGATATATGGGCCAATAGGTAACGGTAAGTCTTCTGATGATCTTGATAATAGCTTAGTACTTGTTAATGTCTTTCAAAAACCAACCTTCAAACAACCAATTTTGATTCCAGTTAAATGTGTTTATGATAGAATTTTCAAAGGTGTTAATTCTGATAAAGATCTTACTCTTTCTGAGAATCAACATAGGTCAAAGCCATTTAACCCACTTCAAACTAACCCATCAGAATCTCAAGCTAATATAATATCTAATGATGCAGCACAAGGAACTACTTCTGGTACTGCACCAGTCATTCACTTTGTGGATGATAATGGAGATTCTGAAGCTACACCCTCACCACCTCGCAAAAAGAACACACCACCCCATCAATCTGTTTTATACATTGACCCAAAATAGTTGAATCTGGTACCTACACCAGAAGTTGATCAAGCTAAACCACACACACCCCCACCAGAAAATGAACCTCACAAATCACCAGAACCTGCAACTCAAATCAACCCAGACTCTGAAATTGTTCAGAATCCAAACCCTCCAGAGAATGTTGTTGAAAAATCTCCACACCATGTGGTTATGGACAACACATTCACTGCTTCTCACACCATTGATCCACATCTCCAAGAAATCACTAGGAACTTGGAATTGGACTTAACTGATAAAACCCTCATTCCCTCTTCTGATGTAAACTCTTACATGCATAATCTCTCTCATCAGTGTATCTATGTCCCTCCCCACCTACCTTCCAGGATCCTGAATGAACCCATTAGTGACACTAAGGAAGACATTACCAAATTGCTGCAAGCTGTTGACAAGAATATTAGGAGAATTAACATTGCTATTCCTAATATGTCTATTGAGTCAGCAGACATTGACAAAGAGTGTGATCTAACGGAAGTTGGATTTCAGAACATGATGAAGGCTGTCAGAGAAGCCTATAAGAAGGATTTGGAATTTAGAAATGAGTTGGCAAGACTAGAAGCTGAGAGAATTGAAAGAGACAAGAAAGAAGCTGGAGAGCGTGAGAAGAAGAGACAAGAGGATGAGAGGATTGAAAAGGAAAAACAAGAAGCTCTGGCAAGAGAGCAAGCTAGACTAGCAGAGGAAGCTAGAATAGCTGCTGAGCAAGCAAGGCTTAAACAATTAGCAAGGAATGCTCAAGAGTTTGCTCTGTTTATGAGACAAGATCAAGACAATCTCAAGAAGACTGTTGATGAACATTCTACTATGTTGGCCAAGATCTTCGCTACTCTTCAGAGCATTGATGCAAGACTACCTCCTCCTCCTCCACAATATTAGGATTCTATGCACTTTATTTTACTTGTTTTGTAATTGTTAAGAATCTGCTTTGACTATGCTTGTTGGATCTTTTGTTTTAATTAATCAATGAAGTACTTGTCGTTTAATTATTGATTCATTCTGATTGTTTATATTCTATTATTCATTTAATTATGCACAAATGTTTTTGAGACAAATATCAAAACATAAATTTCAAAAACTAAATAAAGAGTTTTATTCAAAAAGTAATTGTTGATTACATAAGTTCTAATCCAACTTTTCACTTGGATTCTACATCAGAAACAACTAGTTCTAAATCTAGCTGATTAGAATCAGAGGAAGAAGAAGGGATATCTTCCCTAGGTGGAACATATGTACTCAAGAATTCCTTCCAGTCAGAATCCCATTCAGATTCTGACTCAGATAAGGACTCTTGTTGTTTGGTCTTGGATCTTGTTTGATAATTGGCTCTAACAGGAGCAGAAGTTGATGCTTTCATCTTCTGAGGATTCTTCTTAGACTCTGAATCTTGTTGAATCTTCACTTTCTTCTTCTTCTTCTCCTATGACTTCTTACTTTTGATCACTCTTCTATCCTTATCCATCTTTGTATTTTAACATACAATGGAAGTGTTGAGTGAAATGACAAAGGTTTATGGTCCTTATATAGTATTTCAAAACAGACAAGTTTATGGTTTTACGACAAATCATTAAATTGGTTTAGGTGTAACCACTTTCTTTTAATTTGACTGTCTTGAAACTCTTCCTTTGACCATCTTTTTCAAACTTGTCATTAATTTTATGTTTGTTTTTAATCTTTTTGTTTAATGACAAAAGGGGGAGTAAGAGTAAATTAATTTATGGAACGCTAAACCTGAAGCCAAAATGCCAAAATTTCATTTATCAATTTATCTTGAAGTTCTGATTGATATATTAAGGAAAATTTTTATTTGAAATTTGAACTTATTATACATGTTACATATGAGAGAAGAGTGCAATTTTCTCTTATAAGTATCAGACTTAGGGGGAGAGCTTACAAACCTAGCCTCTAAGAGTCAAGTGTATAAGCTTAGTTCAAAATTCAAATAAAATTTTTAAACTGATTTAATTAATCATTGTTGAACTCAGGGGGAGCTTGCAAAACTCATAAACCTGAGAGAGGCATAATATAATTAATCAACAACCATTGTAAATTAATACTTGGTTTGTCATCAATCAAAAAGGGGGAGATTGTTGGAACAAAAGAGGTTTTGACATGACCCAATTAAGTTTTGATGATAACAATAGTATTAATATACAATAGGGTACACTGATTATTTACTCTAAGTGTGCAGATACATAAGCTAAAATTTTATATCCACTATGAGTACATTTGAAGCTCTGAAATGGCAAACAAATTCTGACCAGAAGATACTCATCAGAAGATGCAAGCTAAAGTTTGTCAGAAGCTGCATATTAGAAGCTGTGTTTGAAGACATCAGATTCTGATGAGAGCAGTGAGAGCCGTTTTGTTAGAAGAACATTCTCTGCTACAATGATTGGATTTCATCATCTTCTGACAACCCAAAAGCTGAAGAATCAACCTTATCCTCAGGGATAATGACGTTAGTACTATTGTACGAACTTATTACCTAATTTGGTCGAATCTTTCTCCCCAAGATTGGTCGTACACAAAGGTTACCTGATATGGCTAAGGGACGGTACTACCTCCAGTTGGCGAAATCTCACTGCATTGGATTCAAATTCAAAGACGCTCCACCCTCTACTATAAATAGGAGCTGAATTGAAGTTTTTGTGTACGACACTATTGAACAATTTTGAACAAGCTGTTACACTGCCAAAATCATCCTTAGCACAAAAACAACTTGAATACAACTTGAACTCATTTGATTATCCAAGACTCAAGCTTCAGCTTCTGATCATTACAGTAGTTGAGCCTTAGATTTCTTTCATTAGGATTCTAGGTTAAGTCTTGTTATTGAGTTGTATTTGTTTTTCATTGAACATTGATTTGTGTATCAGTGTTCATATACTCTGTTTTTCTTTTGTAAGTTGTTTGAAGTCTCTTGCGTTTGTGCTTGAGCAAAGGAAGTCTCTTGTAAGGATACTTGAGCATTGGAAGTCTCTTGCCTGTGTGCTTGAGCAAGTGTAATCTCTTGTGATTATTAGTGAACTCCCTTGGAAGTGCAAGGGGACTGGACGTACTCTCGGTTTGTGAGACGAACCCATATAAAATCTCTGTCTCTATCTTTCTCTCACTCTCTTACTCTTTCTCAAGCTTTGATTGATTGTGTTTTGTTTTTATAACCGCTGCAAAATCTGATAAGTGTTTAAACTTAGAAGAAATTTTTAAACTACCCAAAACACAATTCAACCCCCCCTTCTTGTGTTTTTCACACCTTCAAATAATGTTAGGTGTATAGAGACGGTAACATCATGAACTAGTCGTGAACTGAGCGGTTAGAGGAGGAATCATGAACTAGGTGTGAATTGAGCACTTAGAAGATGAACAGCCCGATATTAGGACCTAGAGGTTAATTGGTGAAGATTATAATGCATGTTTATAAACAACTTACTTAGTAATTAGGGTATGTGACACATCGAGGTTAGGCTCTCGTAGGTACCTTAGTTGTTAATGTAGGGAAACTTTAATACACATAGTGTAATAGTAAGGTATTACTACAAGAAAGAGAATTCACCGCCGAACATAATCTAAGTAACTATGTTATACACCGATCATGCCAAATATGAAGAAGGGAGTGAGTCCAACCACCATACCTAGCCTCTATATTTCATGAATCTATATTTATACATTATGTTTATTTATATTTATGCAAAGCATTACGCTTCCTTTTATAAAACCTTTTTCAAAAACCAAAACGAATGCAAACTATCACGAACTTAAATGACGCTAGTGAAGCTTCGACACGATCCATGTGGATATGAACTCATTCTAGACACCTAGAGTGTGAATTATTACTCGACGACAGACTGGTGCACTTGCCAGACCGTAGTCACGTTTTTGGCGCCGTTGCCGGGGATCGTGTTTACAAAGCATTACTAGATTTATTTAAGTTTGTCAAAAAATTTCAAAAATACAAAAAAATTAAAAAATCAAAAATCTTGTTGATGATTGTGGATTTTAATCTGTGAAAATTATAACACCCCACGTCTATATCTAGAATAAAACGTAGAATATTATTACTGGTACTGAGTCATTATTATTACAATTCCGAAATTAAGCACACGCAGGTGCTAAGTACAACACGATTACAAAGTTCAACGGAAGCGAAAGGAATACAACAGAACATTTATTGAAAGAAACAACAATTAGATAAAGAGACTAGAAAACATGAAACAAAATGCAGTCTTCAAGCACAACCACAAGCACGCCATAACGAGCATACCTCAACCAACCTGCTTATCTGAAAAATAATTGTATGGAATGGGGTGAGACTACTAAGCCTCAGTGAGTCCTACTACCCTCCTAGAGGTGACTACACCGGGGAATCCTAATTAGTCATAATATGATAGCATAACATAACATAATATAGATACATAAGTAAAGGTGTAACACAAAATTATATCTTATTCATTTTAACACAAGGACACTCTGAGGTGAGCATGTCTCAGAGGCCTGCCATATCCGACAACCGATTCGGTCACGACATGCACCTCACAAGTAACATAACCTAATGGATTATCCCATTGGGAGTCCATAGAGCGACATCATAAATCGCAAACTGATTGACTGATACTAGTATAATTGATTCTACCATAAATTCCCAATCCCGGGGAGCATACAAACCTATAAATCTCTAAGTTATAGCCTAAAGATTATCTGTGATTAACATTCTGTTTAACATTATATAAATTACGCTACTGCAAGGTATCTAACTCAGTTGAGGACATAAAATGAGTGCTTAAGGTTTCTTAGAAAATTTTGAAAATCAAGGTCTGTTTCCTGTCAAACTCGCTCAGCGTGTTATCACTCGCCAGGGCGAGTTTATAGGTTTGTCCTGTATGAGCTCGCTACGGCGTGTTATCAACTCGCCACGGCGAGATTATAGGTCATTGCCTAAATCAGCTCGCTAAGCTCGCAAGAGCACGCCAGGGCGAGTTTCATCAGCCCAGAAAACCCAGCTCGCCATGAATACTCGCCAGCAACACGCTGTGGCGAGTTCATACAGAATGTGCCCTGTTTTGCGAAAAATCAATATTTATCAAAACTAACACCTACAATCCTCATTCCAAGCAGTGCAGTTACATAATATGTATAATATAAGACAGAATGGAGAGGAATTTGGGGGTTAATTCCTCTCACACAACATTTCCCTAATTCTTAAGTTAACATGCAAAATTTCATGATTTTTGGAATCTAGCTAAACTAACCTAAGAAACCACCTGGAATAAACCTTTAATCTTGCTTCTGGGCTCTTCTAACAGCTACTGCAAATCCTAGCAAGACCCACGAACCCCTTGGGCAGAAATTGGAACTTAGACACTTGAGCTCTAAAACTTGCACTACAACATTTTTGAGATTAGGTAACAGGTAAAAAAGTGTGGCTAAAAATGATAAAACCGTGGTCTAAACCTTTGGCCACGGTTTTTCGAATGTGGTTTATGCGGCCGTGGCCTATTCTCTTAGGCCACTATTTTTTAACTTTTGGCGACGAAATTCATAAAAGCGTGGCCTATATTATAAGAACAAGCTACGGTTTATCCTGCCAACTTTAGGCTACGGTTTTTTGTGCGAACTTTAGGCCACCGTGGTATAAATGTGGCCAATACTTTAGGCCACGCGTATTCTGCTTCAAAACAACACTTTTTCAAATGTAGCCAAATTGTAAAGATAATTAATTATTATTGTTTAAAACCATCAATTAGACTTTATTTATAGGCATTAAATAAAATAAACAAGAATTGTAAATGATCAAAATCATAATTTATTTATATATAACAAAGGAAAACAACTCTGTAATTTATTTACATATCAATATATTATTATAAGTTTATAACCCTACAAAGTAAACATAAAAGAAAAAAAGACTAGAACACCAATTACATCAATTATTACAATAATTCTAGAAACCAACTAAGTCTTCAATTTTCTTCATTAACTGCATTCATTTTGAAGATGATCTTGTGTCAGAACTGCAAATATTAAATATGATGTTAGTATTACTAATTCAAATGCATGACACCAACTTGTCACAAATATAAATAAATTGTCAATACTAGAACATTAAGCTATATGTCAAGCACACACTAAAAAAACTTCTATCAGTGAAGCAAACTCGGAAGGTATATGTCAACCCTTCATATACCAAGCTAATATCAATGTACCTTAAAGCATATATTATAAATACAAAGAAATTATAATGTGGAATTAGGATCAGCTACAAGGCAAGGATAAATAAATAATTATCCACACATATCTAATATCATGACATCTACACTACCTTAAAGAATATATTCCATGTGATCTAATACTTGTATTGTCAATTCAGTTAGAACAGCAGCCAATGTTCAAAATTAAACCGACACAAAAACGCATACAAAGAGCACATGAGATTTAATCACCGCATTTGGCCAATTGTGCCTACGTCTCCAACTGTAGAGTGACTTCAATACCTTCATATCATTCAAACTCAGAGTTACAGATTACGTGTGGTTAATACTAAAGTCCAGTTTACAAGATTACCCCTAAACCTCGAGTGACCTACCCACTTATCAATAAATTATGAGTCATGCTCAACAAATGCAAAGCGTGACAACTTAATCCCTTAATCGTGCAAAACACCATCAAATTAGTCCATATATTAAGTTTCCATTACACTCATTTCTCTCAATACGTCAAAGACAGATCAAATTAAAGACACTTTATATAACTAGATAACTACTATGGCAGATTATTCATTATAGCAAAAAAAAAAAAAAAACTGCATGTATAAATGTATAAAAAATATAAAATTATCAACATATATAGTACTAACCAGTGTGAAGGTGAATTTGAAGTGTGTTTGGCAAGAAGCATACAGGAGTAAACCATTGTATGCATGAATTAAAGGAACTTCAAGTAGTTCAGCTGCATTTATTCATAAGAAGCATACATCATTTAGTCATGTGCACAATACAAACATTATAAAGCACATTCATTCATTGAAGCAGAAATGAGAAAATCACTGTTAGCAATTACTTCAGATAATAGTCTTAAGCTGCTAGGTGTGGTAGTTGTTTATCCTATTGAAGGATAGTAGGAAATGAGGCAAAAAATGACAGCTTGACTTCCAAAGAATTATATTTCAAAATCTGTCAAGACAATCAGTCCCTTAAGCATGGAATCTGAAATTTGTCACTAATAACTATAGCTAAATTACAAATTAGAAGAATAATATTTTATAATTTTCCTTCTAACAAAGGTATGCAAGTAAATCTTACTGCCAAAAAACACACCAATTTAATCAACTCTCAATAATAAGTATTTTTGCATGTAGATAAAACCAACCTTGAGATAGCAATTTATTCCAAGAAGGGTTGGGAATTGCATAATTTTTCCCAAGTTGGTTCCCCTAAAACATAATACTACCGTACACAACCGTAGATGCTAATTTAACAAGGTATCAACTCTCAACTCTCAATAATCATGCACTTGTTAGTACACCAAATCATCCAGCATATCATGTCCTAATAGAGAGCTCGGTTCACAAAACAAATATTTTTTAGGAGCAAACCAATCAATACAACCTAACTAATTGAACAATCTACATTTAAATAACCCTCACCTCTGGAGCAAAACCCTTCTGGATGATTTGAACTAACCCTCGCCTCTGGAGCAAAACCCTTCTTTTCCAGAACATTAGCAAAAATAAACACAAGGAAGTAGCAGCAAACACAGGGAAGTAGCAGTTCTTGATCTTCATTTTCTTTACTTCTGGATCAAAAAACGCCTGAACATTTGTTTTTAAAATAAAACAACCATCTTAAAGCTACATAACACTTCAAAGAAACAAGTCAACAACTATGTAATTCTTATATCCATGTATGAGGAAACTTTAGCATCTCAGAAAACATTACACAATGATCTACTAACAATAGTTAACCAAAGCCAACATTACACAATAGTTAACTAAAAAAAATCAAAATAACATCCCAATGATCTGCTAACACAAGGACGCTTCTCTATTTTTGAAAGAAACTTGATCTATTCACTACTCATAAATGTCTAAAATCTCTATTTTCATAATTTCTAGATGCACAAGAAGCTTTGGTTGATAATTATTTATGTCATGATGATTTCCATGAAGTAGAACTGAAAGCATATAAGGCAGGAAACTTGATTACTTACAACCTAAAAGCATGGTGACAAACGATTCATACAAGCATTCAATTTCAAATACCTAATTATAAAATTATATAACCAATAAACTAATTTCAAATACCTAATTATCAAATTGGAAACAATAAATAAAAAATTTAACAGAAAGTTTACGTTGGGCAAACAAGTTTGAATATGAGGAGAATCTGAAGCTTAGGTTGGACGAACAAGTTTAAATCCGAAGCTTAGGTTGAACAACGAAGAACGAATCTGGAGCTGAAGACGAAGATTGAATCTGAAGAACGAATCTGAAGCTGGAGATTGAATGTGAAGCTGAAGACGAAGATTGAATCTGACGCTTAGGGAAAAACGAACGAAGAAGGAACAAAGACAGAATGAACGAGTTTGAATCTGAAGCTTGGGTTTTGCGAGTGAAATGAAAACGGGTTTGAATCCGAAGTTTGGGATTTATGAGTGAAAAAAACAGAGGGAATATGTGTGAAATATGTTTTGCGTTAGAATAGAAGAGTGAGATAACAATGTCTATTGAGAGATTGAATTTCTGGAAAAGATTGGGGTTAGGGTTTCATCGAAAGAAAGAGAGAGACAAAGGGGAATAATTGTTGACTTATGTGTCGTGGGATGGATATGTTTTTAATTTGTTTATTTAATAATTTAGGCCACGCTTTTTCAGTGTTGCGAGTTAAATTTTGAAAGGCCACTGTTTTTTAGCGTAGCCTAAATACGACGGGAAAAAAACCGTGGCTATACTCTATATAGGCTACGGTTTTATCCAGATTTTAAAAGCACACGGAAAAACTTATGGTTTTAGTCAACCGTTGCAAAAGGGTGGACTATTCAATGTTTAGGCCACACTTTTTTAGAAGTGGCAATGTCTTAGGGTGGCCTAAAGTAAAAAATGTTGTAGTGTTGAATTTGTGGAATTGCTAAGTGTTGTTGTGTTGATGATTTGGTTATGAGGTTAAGAAGTATTTATAGAGGTTAAGGTTTGAATGGATACAGAATTGGTTTTGCCTTAGATGCCCATGCATACATTTTGATTGGGAAAAGGGTTTTGTTGAAAATTTGAAATGTTGGAGGCTTGTGTCTTGTTGAGCTCGTGATTGTTAATGAAAGGGGTGAAATCAGAGTTCTCATTTCTGACTCAATACATGTGAGTGAATGTGTGTTGGAGAAATAAGGAGTTTTGGATGGTTGTTGCATGTGATGGTCGTTGGAAATGGAAAGTTTGTTTGCTTGCTCTTGTTGCTTGGTGATGGCGTGAGAAAATGAGAGGAAAGGAGTGGAGTTTCTGATTTTGATTATTGTTGGCTGCATGTAACTTGTGAGGTGTTAGGTGATTAAGTGAGTGGATCAATGACTCATGGCAAGAGAGGGAGAGAGAGACACGTGAGAGAGGGAGAAATGGAGGAGGGAATTTGAATTCCTTGTGTTAATTAATACACTTATGAGCCATGGTGTATTAGTGTGAAAATAGGACTACTAATTTTTGCACATAATCCACTTAGTTCTCAAGATTTAATTAATTAAGTACCATTAAATAATTCGTAAATTATTAGGCAAGGCCCTAATTAAAATTAATTAGGTAATTTAGAGGTTGAGATATTACAACCTACCCCCCCCCCCCCCCCTTTAAAGAAATTTCGTCCTCGAAATTAAGAAATTTACCTCAGAAAAGATAAGGGTAACTCTTCCGCATGTCTGACTCCAGTTCCCAAGTGAATTCACCATCAGGGGACTGAGCCCATTCAACCTTGGCAATAGGGATTCTCTTGTTCCGAAGAATTTTAGCATCACGTTCAACAATCCGAACTGGATCCGGCTGATAGGTTAGATCTGGCTGAAGGTCAATATGTTCAAGTTCTACTGGACGATAAGGATCAGGAATATACTTCCGAAGCTGAGATACATGGAACACGTCGTGCAACCCTGACATAGATGGAGGTAGAGCTAATTGATAGGCTACAGGACCGATGCGTCGAAGAATCTGATAGGGTCCAATAAATCTTAGACAGAGTTTCTTAGTTTTGAATACACCTCGTAAACCCAACTTTGGTGTAACTCTCAAGAAGGTCTAAAGGTCTCCTCTTTCTGTCAGCAAAACTCTTCTGCCGACTCTGGGCAACTTTCAACTTATCCCGAATAGACTTGATTTTCAAAGTGGTCTCTTGGACATTGTCTGGTCCCAAGAATCCACGGTCACCAACCTCTGTCCAATACAAAGGAGTTCTACACTTTCTTTCATACAGAGCTTCATAGGGTGCCATACCAATGTTGGCATGGTAAATGTTGTTATATACAAACTCAATCAGATGCAAATGATTACTCCACGTACCACCATCCTCTAACACATATGCCCGAAGCATATCTTCTAGAGTCTGAATAGTCATTTCCGACTGACCATCAGTTTGATGGTGATGCGACGTACTCATCTTCAACCGAGTACCCATCGCATTCTGAAATGCCTTCCAAAATCTTGAAGTGAAAATCGGGTCTCTATCCGACACGATGCTCAAGGGTACACCTTGTAATCTTACAATCTGCTCCATGAAAATGGCTGCATATTGAGGGGCCTTGTAGGTGGATTTCACTAGAATAAAGTGGATTGACTTAGTTAACCTGTCCACGATTACCCAGATTGAATCTTGACCTCTCTGGTTACGTGGTAGTCCTCCTACAAAATCCATAGTGATATGCTCCCATTTCCACTCAGGTATTTCTAATGGTTGCAACGGTCCTCCAGGTTTCTAATGTTCAATTTTCACTTGCTGGCAAACAATACACCTTGACACAAATTCTGCAATTTCTGCCTTCATATTAGGCCACCAATAGTTTTCCTTCAGATCATGATACATTTTGGTGGATCCAGGGTGAATTGAAAATCCACTCTTGTGTGCCTCTTCCAGGATTAACCGTTTCAACTCCTCATCATGAGGTACACAAAGTCTTCATTCGTAGAGAATAGCGTCGTCCGTAGCTATTGAGAACTCTAGATGGTTTACTCTCTTCTGCAACTCCACATCATCCTGCTGACCCTGCACAACTCTTGGGCGCAGTTCACAGGATAACTCAATTCTGTTAATTCGAATATTGCTCTTCCGGTACACAACATTCAGGTTGAGGTCTCTAAACTTCTCATGAGGTTTTAACTGTCTGGATGCATACGCTACAACTGCACCTTCTTGCATAAGTACACATCCAAGTCCCTTGTTGGATGCATCACAATACACTACGTACTTACGGGTTGTGTCTGGAATTACTAACACTGGTGCTGTCGTTAGCTTTTCCTTTAAGGTTCTGAAACTCCATTCACAAGCGGCATCCTAATCAAAGTCTGCACCTTTTTTGGTTAGGCGAGTCAATGGCAAAGCAATCTCCGAAAATCCTAAGATGAATCTCCGGTAATAACCTGCCAAGCCAAGAAAACTTCTGACTTCTGACACACTTTTATGTCTTTCCCAATTCAACACTGCCTCTACCTTGGATGGATCGACAGACACACCGCCTTGCGATATGACATGTCCCAAGAACTTTACTTCAGATAGCCAAAATTCGCACTTGCTGAACTTGGCATACTGTTGCTTCTCTCTAAGAATGCTCAACACAATTCTCAGGTGTTCAGCATGCTCCTATGAATCTTTAGAATAGATCAGAATGTCATCAATAAAGATAACAACAAACTTGTCAAGGTAAGGCTGGAATATCCGATTCATGTAGTCCATAAATATGGCTGGAGCGTTTGTCAAACCGAATGGCATGACCAAGAATTCATAATGTCCATAGCGGGTCCTGAATGCTGTCTTAGCAACATCCGAGGACTTGATACGGATTTGATGGTATCCAGAACGACGATCAATCTTGGAAAAGATGGTAGCACCTCTAAGCTGATCCAAAAGGTCGTCAATACGAGGCAAAGGATACTTGTTCTTAATTGTGACCTTGTTGAGCTGACGATAATCAATGCACAAACGCATAGTACCGTCTTTCTTTTTGACTAACAACACCGGTGCCCCCCAAGGTGAGACACTGGGCTGAATGAAATGTTTCTGAAGCAACTCTTCTAGTTGAGACTTTAGCTCATGAAGCTCTAAGGGAGACATTCAATAAGGGGCAACAGAGATAGGCTGGGATCCAGGAACTAGGTCGATAGAAAACTCAACTTCCCTTTCAGGAGGTAAACTCATAATATCATCTGGGAAAACATCTACGAACTCACTAACAACTGGAATGTCACTGGGGCTCAAGCTGGGTTCTGGATCTATGGTAAACAAGACACTGAAACATTTGCTACTAGCACCTAAGTACTGGATCATTTGATGAGTGTTTTGAAGCAAAGCAGTGAGAGCTCTACTTTATGCAGAAGTTTCTGTTGGGATTCCCAAGTAAGGGAGGTGGATCACAATGAATCGCTTAAATACCAAGCCTTGTCCTTAGCCAGAATCGTCTGTAAGTTCAATATTGCAAGAACAACTTTTTGAAATTTTTATTTGTTTATTTATTTCAGAAAATATTTTTTTTTAGAAACAATTTTTTTTTATGTAGAGGAATAAAAATAAAATATAAAATAAAATAAAATATACTACTACTAATTAAAACAAGATTTTTTTTTAATAATCTAATAAATCCTAACACAATCAATATTTTAAATAAACGAAATCTACTAAATAAATAAACTGAATATAAATAAATTCTAACAGAATCAACTAAAATAAATAAAATATTTTTTTTTGGTTTTTATAATATTTGACTGAAAAATAAAATTCCTAAATTAACGCTAATTGCCTTGTTGAAACAACAATCCCCGACAACGGCACCAAAAACTTGATGACTTATTTGCAAGTGTACAAAATCATCACAAGTAATAAAGTAGTAAGTAAAATCGTCTCCACATGGATTGTGTTTAACAATTCAATTAAAGAGAATTTAGGAATTTATAAAAGCAATAAAGTTGGGGTTTTCGAGTTTGTTGGAATTAAAAGTATAAAAGAAACAATTAAAGATAAAGATTAAGATGAGAAGAATAGTTAGGTTGTTTCGAATCCCTTCCCTTTTACTACTTGTATTTTATTTCACATTCAAATTAAGTCTCATTCATCACGACGAATTAACCCCTAAGTAGTAATAATCACTCCCGTGTCTTATTATCTTATTCACTATTGACAACTCCCTAATCCCTTAGGTGATATGATAAATTATGAAAGCATTAAAGAACATTAATTCAAAAGTCACAACTGCAAACTACGTATCCCTACAATAACCCTGTTGAATAATTATCATCAATTCGAATACCAAAAGAATCTCCCGAAAATAATCGATATCAAGATCAATTTCACTAATACGTATACTAATGAAAAACATTAAACATAGATGTTAATTACATAACTAATAAAGACTGAATTGCACTAATATAATAACCAATTACATGGATCAAGTAGTTCTAGGGAAGTTCATCTACTCAACCTAAACTAGAGGGGGTTTAGCTACTAATTTGCATAATTAAATTACAAGAATAAAATAATGCATAAAAGAAAACCTAACCTTAGAGCAACTCCTCCTCCTTTTCCTTTAGAGAGTAGTAGTTCTCTCTATTTCTCAATGAATAATTGTGAAGGAGGAGAGCTCTATTTATGGTTTTTCGGATTTGGGCAGCAAGGCACATCGTGGTACGATGGATCCCATCGTGGCACGATGACCATAGGATTTAGTCGCTTAATTTTTAAGCTTACTTAGCCACCAAGTAATGCCGTCGTACCACGATACATGTCATCGTGGTACGATGAAAAGATTTCTTTTGAAAATAAAACTTGTGCTGTCTTGGCCAACAAGCAGCTCCATCGTACTGCAATGAATGCCATCGTAGCACAATGCGACTGCAAAATTACGTTTTTGCTTCAACAAGAAAGTTGTATATTTTTGTCTTAGCTTTCCAACGCATGGTCACAGACCTCATTTCGATACTCGTAGCTCAAGTTATAGTCCGCAGACTGAAAGTTGCGCATTTTCTTCCTTTTAGCCTCTTTTCATGCATCTTCTTCAATTCTTGACTTCTTGGACAAGTAGCTTTGCTTCTTTAGGTTTTTGCCTTGTAATTGGTATAAAACTAATACTAAACTAATAATAAATAATACTAAAACATCATATAAATTACTGTCATCACAACCCCAAACTTATACAGTTGCTTGTCCTAAAGTAACATGCCTGCCAAGCAGAATCGTCAGTGAAACAACAAGCAGATATAGATGACAGAAATTTCACAACCTTATGTATTTGTTAGCAATGGAACCACTGAACTTCACCTCAGCGATCATGCTCAGTCAACACTTGGGCTCAAGAGACGTCAATAGTAGCAAGTCAGACAAATGTTCACGAAGAGTCCATGTCCAACCTTTTCTCTCTCTCACATTTGTATTTTTCGCTCATAATTGAAAGGGTTATCTCTCAATCATCGTACAATCTGCCATTTTACCATAGGCTTGCAAGAACTCTAAGCAACCAGTCAAAATTCAATATACACGCATTTTTGGAAGTCTTTTCAGGGTTATAACGTGACTTAGGTCAAGGTAGGACATTTTTGGGAATAGTAGGTTAAACATCGGAGTTAAGATCTACTTTGTTGTTCCTTTTTGTGTACGCAACCTTATTCCTTAGGGTGTCTTTCTATGTTGGTATCAGAGATTAAGAACCGGATGTGTCTTTGTATGGTTCTTTTCTATCACTATCTTTGCCTTTTGGCTCTTTTTTTCTTTTTTATTTTTTCATTCATTTTTTTTGAAGAGACTATTTTTTTAGGGAAGTTTTGATGTTTTCCCATCTCTTTTTCATTTACTTTTTTCTTTTTGCAGTGATAGTTCTCTGTACACCCACCCCAAACTTAGATGTTGCAAGTTCCATGAGCAACCCCAAACTTTTTTTGTTGCCAAGACTTAGAGAACTATTACCTAACTCCAAAGAGGGTAAATCATTGTTTTTCCGGTCTATGGGCTTGTAATGTGGTTTGTCACCGAAACAAAAGGTATAATATTTTTTTACGGCTCAAAATTGGCTAGCAAAGGATATAATAATAATAAGGGTGGCTTGAAAAGGCTATGGGTTATAACAAACAATTGCCTCAATGCATATATATCAAATTAACCAGTCAGCAGAGAATTAGTGCAAGTTCTAAAAAATAAATAAGTGCACGGTACTCTCATAGTAGATCGAAAGAAAGTGGTAATACCGTTTGGAAATATTTAGCTCAAATCCTCACATGGCTTAGGTATATCTGAAAGTTGAACATTTGTCTTGCGAACATTACCTTCGTCACTCGTCTCGTTGTCTCTCAAACTTCCGCGCTTGCTGAGCAATCACCTTTGGTGTTCTTTGTATAAAGGCGGGAAATTCAAATCATCCAAATCTAGTCGTTACGTCACTGGAACTCTGCCTATAACTTTTAACATGCACTAGATAATAAACAAGCAAACAGTTATTGCATTTTTTTTTTGTAAGCATTGGGGGCTGTCAGGAAATGACATTCATTACATAGATGATAAACTACTAAGATACAAAGATAGAAGGGAACAACGGGAATGCTTCATGACTTACTGCCCGCCCTGGTTGATGATAAACCAGGTGTATAGGGTTCAGCTCCTTATTCAACAGGTCTGTGATGTTATCTGAGTATTGACCTGCTTGTGCCTGCTCTGAGTCTGATATGCAGAATGTTGCTACTATGGGTTTATTACCCCAAACTTTGAACTTTTGTAACGTCGTTATAGCTACTTCACCTTTTCATCCACTGTGCACCGTGACTGATCAGGTTTGATAGTTGACTTTGTCTTCTGTTGCTCAATTTGGTGGTAATCCTTTTTGCTCGGTTAAGAATGTCTGCGTCTTTGTCCCAAGAGATCGTCTCTCCTTTACTTGGGACTTGAGACGTTCATTCATCCTTCCATCTTGACTGGATAAAAATCTGGAGGTTATTTTTATTTTTCTTTGGTGCAATGGGACTGAATTTTGTGGTCTAATGGCTGTATAGAAGTTTTGGGAATGGAGGGGTAGGAAAATGTTGAGGTTTGATTTTTGTGGTGATGGATGAATGAATAGAAAAGATATAATGATGGTGAATTTGAAGGTTTAGAAGTGTAGGGTTAATTGGGTGGATGGTGTAAGTGTTGCAACTAGTGTTTCTTTTTGTAACTTCCAAACTTTCATCGTGTCATGAGCAGTTTCATTGCACGATGGTTGTTCCAATGCCATATTTTTCAAAAGTTTTATCTTCATCGTGACACAATAGAAAATTTGTTGCACGATGGGCTTTGGAACAGTTCTTTAAAAATCTTTTTAGGCTTAAAAATTTGCATTCCTTCCCTTTTGAAAACATATCTTAGTAGTTTTGAAAACTATCTAATTTAAAAATAAAAAAAACTTTTTAAAATGTGAGAAAATAAATGAAAGCGATAAAACATACTTTGGGTTCCCAAGAAGCGCTTTTTTAAAGTCATTAGCTAGACTTCAAAAGACTGTTAGGGCGTCTTATATGAGAGATGGAATATATCATCCGTCTTCTTCCTCTTTTTTGCTAGGAATCCCATGAACTGGAGAAAGAGAGGATATAATGATAGGAATTTCTACGGTATTTTTAGTATTATTATTAGTAGTAAAATGACCAAGACAGGCCCAAATACGAAGGAAAACCTACAAAAGCAAGAAAAAGCATCAAGACAGAGTCCAAGATGCAAAAAAACAAGAAAAAGCCTAAAAAGTGAAGAAATACAGCATTCCATCGCAGCACGATGTGTGCCATCGTGCCACGATGGCAGCTGCTTGCTCGCCAAGAAATCAGAAGAAATAAATCTACACAAAATCTTCCATCGCAGCACGATGCTTCATATCGCAGCACGATGATGTTACTTGGCGCCCAAGCTGATGAAATGCACAGGATCAGTTATAAAATTGAACTGAATCTTCACATCGCAGTACGATGGCCTTATCGTGTTGCGATGCTTTGCTGAGGCCCATTACGAAAACTATAAATAGAGCCTCCGTTTCATTGTTTTATTCATTCAGAAATAGTAGAACACTCTCTACTATAAGGAGAGGTTCAGAGGAGCTCTATTGGGCATAGTTTTATCCCCATACTGGAAAACTAACTCAGCAAGGTATGCTTTCTTTAGGCTTTTGTATTTAGATTATAATTTCTTTATTGTAATTTAAATATGTAGTCTTTATTATTTATGCCTTAGGTTGTGGTGGAGAAGATGAACTCCCCAATGAATATTTGGAGTCTGTGATTTAAAATATTATGTTTGTTATTTACTTTCGTGCACTTTAACAACGTATTCTCGTAATCTGGCCGGATAAGCGGGAGCGCCCACAGAATTGATATCAGGTTTCGACTTGTTATGGTCCGGAACTCGTAGTAAATAATGCTAGGTGTATAGAGACGGTAACAACCTGAACTAGTCGTGAACTGAGCGGTTAGAGGATGAATCATGCACTAGGTGTGATCTGAGCACTTAGAAGATGAACAGCCCGATACTAGGACCTGGAGGTTAATTGGTGAAGGTTATAATGCATGTTTATAAACAACTCACTTAGTAATTAGGGTATGTGACACATCGAGGTTAGGCTCTCGTAGGTACCTTAGTTGTTAATGTAGAGAAACTTTAATAGACATAGTGTAATAGTAAGGTATTACTACAACAAGGATAATTCACCGCCGAACATAATCTAAATAACTATGTTATATACCGGTCATGCCAAATATGAAGAAGGGAAGGAGTCCAACCACCACACCTAGCCTCTATATTTCTTAAATCTATTATATTTATACATTCTGCTTTTATATTTCTGCAACGCATTATGCTATATTTATAAAAACCTTTTTCAAAACCCAAAGCGAATGCAAACTATCACAAAATTAAATAACGCTAGTGAAGCTTCGGCACGATCCCTGTGGATACGAACTCATTCTATACACTAGAGTGTGAATTATTACTCGACGACAGACTGGTGCACTTGCCAGACCCTAGTCAAGTTTTTGGCGCCGTTGCCGGGGATTGTGTTTACGAAGCCTTATTATATTTAATTAAGTTTGCAAAAATATTTTAAAAATACAAAAAAAATTAAAAATTCAAAAATCTTGTTGATGATTGTGGATTTTGATCTGTGGAAATTATGGCTAAGGATAAGTCTTGGTATTTAAGCGATCCGGTGTGATCCACCTCACTTACCTGAGAATTTTTATGGTGACAAAGACACATGAGACAAACCAAAAATAGTTCCACAGAAAATATTTATCCCAGTGCTGCCGAGGTATTTCGTCTAAAGTGCATGCAGACAGGTACTCAAGGCACTAGGAAGGGTGGCAACAACAAATTAAAGACAGCATTCTCACATGAAAACTCTCAAAGTGATGAGAGACGGAGTACATTGTAAAAGAGAAAGCTGCAACAGAAAGTCAATTGTCAGGAAGGTCATTTGACTAAGAGCTTCCACAGGAAGTAAAAGAGTAAAAGGGCTGTTAACAGGAATGGTTCGGAAACACAGGAACCATTGGCGAAGATGACAAAGAAAAGAGAGAAAGGCCATCAGGAAAAGCTTCTATCAGGAGAATCAAGCTGTAAAGTCACCTCTAAAGAACAATTTCTTCCTTAGGAAGAAAGCACAAAAAGAGAGACATGCACGAATATAAGTTTGGGGTGAAATTACTGTGTTCTATGACACTGCACCGGTAAATTAGTCGCCAACCGGATAGTGGAGGATATGGTGAAACAGACCTGGTCCTACCAAATCAAGATGGCCAGTGCTTCAAGCTGGAACAAAGGAGCACAAATAGAGAGACACGCGAACCTATCCTCTGTAATGGAGAAAATGTCTCAAGCTAATGTGAGGCTAAACAAGCGCTGCTTGGGAGGCAACCCAAGGATAAGTATTTAAGTATTTCAATTCAGTAATTTCAATTCAGTAATTAAAGACAGCATTCTCACATGAAAACTCTCAAAGTGATGAGGGACGGAGTACATTGTAAAAGAGAAAGCTGCAACAGAACGTCAATTGTCAGGAAGGTCATTTGACTAAGAGCTTCCACAGGAAGTAAAAGAGTAAAAGGGCTGTTAATAGGAATGGTTCGGAAAAACAGGAACCATTGGCGAAGATGACAAAGAAAAGAGAGAAAGGCCATCAGGAAAAGCTTCTATCAGGAGAATCAAGCTGTAAAGTCACCTCTAAAGGGCAATTTCTTCCTTAGGAAGAAAGCACAAAAAAGAAAGACATGCACGAATATAAGTTTGGGGTGAAATTACTGTGTTCTATGACACTGCACCGGTAAATTAGTCGCCAACCAGATAGTGGAGGATATGGTGAAACAGACCTGGTCCTACCAAATCAAGATGGCCAGTGCTTCAAGCTGGAACAAAGGAGCACAGATAGAGAGACACGCGAACCTATCCTATGTAATGGAGAAAATGTCTCAAGCTAATGAGAGGCTAAACAAGCGCTGCTTGGGAGGCAACCCAAGGATAAGTATTTAAGTATTTCAATTCAGTAATTTCAATTCAGTAATTAAAGACAGCATTCTCACATGAAAACTCTCAAAGTGATGAGAGACGGAGTACATTGTAAAAGAGAAAGCTGCAATAGAAAGTCAATTGTCAGGAAGGTCATTTGACTAAGAGCTTCCACAGGAAGTAAAAGAGTATAAGGGCTGTTAACAGGAATGGTTCGGAAACACAGGAACCATTGGCGAAGATGACAAAGGAAAGAGAGAAAGGCCATCAGGAAAAACTTCTATCAGGAGAATCAAGCTGTAAAGTCACCTCTAAAGAGCAATTTCTTCCTTAGGAAGAAAGCACAAAAAAGAGAGACATGCACGAATATAAGTTTGGGGTGAAATTATTGTGTTCTATGACACTGCACCGGTAAATTAGTCGCCAACCGGATAGTGGAGGATATGGTGAAACAGACCTGGTCCTACCAAATCAAGATGGCCAGTGCTTCAAGTTGGAACAAAGGAGCACAGATAGAGAGACACGCGAACCTATCCTCTGTAATGGAGAAAATGTCTCAAGCTAATGAGAGGCTAAACAAGCGCTGCTTGGGAGGCAACCCAAGGATAAGTATTTAAGTATTTCAATTCAGTAATTTCAATTCAGTATTTTCATTTCAGTATTTTCAATTCAATAATGTATGCATAGAATTCCGCATGTCATTTTCATCTATTTTAACCCTTATTCAAACTTATAAAAAATTAAATAACTGCTTGCTGTTTATTATCTAGTGCATGACTAACTGTTATAGGTAAGATTGCGGCGAAATAAGTCAAAAATCTCGATGAGATGAATTTCACACCTTCAAACAGAAAACCAAAGGTGATTGCTCCGAAGTGCGAAGTTCAGGAGACAGAGAGACGAGTGATGAAGCAGATGTCTGTGAGACAAGTGTTCAACTTCAGATACCTAAGCCATGTGAGATTTGAGCCAAATATTTCCAAACGGTATTACCACTTTCTTTCGAATTACTATGAGAGTACCGTGCACTTGTTTATTTTCTAGAACTTCCTCTAATTCTCTGCTGACTGGTTAGTTTGGTATTATATGCATTGAGGAAATTGTTTGTTATAACCCAGAGCCTTTTTCAAGCCACCCTTATTATTATTATATCCTTTGCTAGCCAAATTTGAGCCGTAAAAAATATTATCCCTTTTGTTTCGGTGACAAACCACGATACAAGCCTATAGACCAGAAAAACAATGAATTACCCTCTTTGGAGTTAAGGTAATAGTTCTTAAAGTCTTGGCAAAAAAATAAGTTTGGGGTTGCTCATGGAACTAGCAACGTTTAAGTTTGGGGTGGGTATACGGAGAACTATCACTACAAAAAGAAAAAATAAATGAAAAAGAGACGGGAAAACATCAAAAATTCCCTAAAAAAAATAGTCTCTTCAAAAAAAAAAATGAAAAAGAAAGAGCCAAATGGCAAAGAAAGTGATAGAAAAGAACCACACAAAGACACATCCGGTTCTTATTTTCCGATACCAAACACAAAAAGGTACCCTAAGGAACACAGGTTGCGCACACAAAAAGGAACATCAAAGTAAGACTTAACTCCAAAGTTTAGCCTACTATTCCCAAAAATATCATACCTTGACCTAAGCCACGTTATAACCCTGAAAAGACCTTCAAAAATGCATGTATATTGAATTTTGACTGGTTGCTTAGAGTTCTTGCAAGCCTATGGTAAAATGGCAGGTTGCACGATGATTGAGAGATAACCCTTTCAATTAATGAGTGAAAAATACAAACGTGAGAGAGAGAAAAGTTGGACATGGACTCTTGCAGGCATTTGTCTGAATTGCTACTATTGACGTCTCCTGAGCCTAGCAGGACTGAGCATGATCGCGGCGGTAAGAAAATCAGCGGTACCATTGCTGAAATACAAAAAGGTTGTGAAATTCCTATCATCTTTATTTATCTCTTGTTTTCCTAACGATCTTGTCTGACAGCATGTTACTTGGCGCCCAAGATCAGCACGATGATGTTACTTGGCGCCCAAGCTGATGAAATGCACAAGATCAGTTATAAAATTGAACTGAATCTTCACATCGCAGTACGATGGCTTTATCGTGCTGCGATGCCTTGCTGAGGCCCATTACGAAAACTATAAATAGAGCCTCCCTTTCATTGTTTTATTCATTCTGAAATAGTAGAACACTCTCTACTATAAGGAGAGGTTCAGAGGAGCTCTATTGGGCATAGTTTTCTCCCCTTACGGGAAAACTAACTCAGCAAGGTATGATTTATTTAGGCTTTTGTATTTATGTTATAATTTCTTTAATGTAATTTAAATATGTAGTCTTTATTATTTATGCCTTATGTTGTGGTGGAGAAGATGAACTTCCCAATGAATATTTGGAGTGTGTGATTGAGTCTAAGTTATAATAAATGATATTTAAAGTATTATGTTTGTTATTTACTTTCGTGCACTTTAATAACGTATTCTCGTAATCTGGCCGGATAAGCGGGAGCGCCCATAGAATTGATACCAAGTTTCGACTTGGTATGGTCCGGAACTCGTAGTAAATAATGCTAGGTGTATAGAGACGGTAACATCCTGAACTAGTCGTGAACTGAGCGGTTAGAGGAGGAATCATGCACTAGGTGTGATTTGAGCACTTAGAAGATGAACAGCCCGATACTAGGACCTAGAGGTTAATTGGTGAAGGTTATAATGCATGTTTATAAACAACTCACTTTGTAATTAGGGTATGTGACACATCGAGGTTAGACTCTCGTAGGTACCTTAGTTGTTAATGTAGGGAAACTTTAATAGACATAGTGTAATAGTAAGGTATTACTACAACAAGGATAATTCACCGCCGAACATAATCTAAATAACTATGTTATATACCGATCATGCCAAATATGAAGAAGGGAGGGAGTCCAACCACCACACCTAGCCTCTATATTTCTTGAATCTATTATATTTATACATTCTGCTTTTATATTTCTGCAACGCATTACGCTATATTTATAAAAACCTTTTTGAAGGTGTGAAAAACACAAGAAGGGGGGGGGGGGGGGGGTTGAATTGTGTTTTTGGTAGTTTGAAAAATTCTTCTAAGTTATAAAAACTTGTCAGAGTTTGCAGCGGTTTAGAAAGCAAAACACAATTAAACAGCAACTTAAAAGTATGAGAGAAAGGGAGAAAGATAGAGACAGAGTTTTATACTGGTTCCTCTCACAAACCGAGAGTACGTCCAGTCCCCTTGCACTTCCAAGGGAGTTTACTATAATCAAACAAGATTACAATTGCTCAAGCACGCAGGCAAGAGACTTCCAATGCTCAAGTAACACTTACAAGAGACTTCCTTTGCTCAAGCACACAAGCAAGGGACTTCAAACAACTTTTACAAGAAAAACAGAGTTTGTGAACACTGATATACAAATCAATGTTCAAAAGAATAAGTAAAATATAACTCAATTACAAGACTTATCTTAGAATCCTAATAAAAGAAATCTAAGGTTCAACAACTGTATGAATCAGAAGCTGAAGCTTGAGTCTTGGATTTTCAAATGAGTTCAAGTTGTATTCAAGTTGTTTTGTTCATAGAATGATTTTCGCAGAGTAACAGCTCTTTCAAATTGCTCAATTGTTCTATGTACAAAACTTCACTACCACTCATATTTATTGCAGGAGATTTCGCCAGCTGGTAATAGTACAATTTTGAACCATATTCGGTAACCTTTGTGTACGACCAAACTTGGAAATGAAGATTCGTCCATTTGAGGTAAAAGGTTAATACAATAGTACTAACGTTACTATTCGGTGGATAAGGTTGATTCTCCAGCTTTTGAGTTGTCAGATGATGATGAAATTCAATCATTGTAGCAGAGAATGTTCTTCTGACAAAACGGCCTTCACTGCAAGTATCAGAACCTGATGTAATTAAACACAGCTTCTGATGACGTATCCTCTGATATGTAGCTTCTGACGAGACTTGACATAACATCTTCTGATGAGCATGTTCTGGTCAGAATTTGCTTCCCATTTCAGAGCCTCCAGTGTACTTATAGAAAATATAAAATTTTAGCTTATATATCTGCACACTAGAGTAGATAATTAGTATACCATATTGTATATTAATACCTTTGTTATCATCAAAACTTAATTGAGTCCTGTCAGAACCTCTTTTGTTCCAACAATCTCCCCCTTTTTGATTGATGACAAACCAAATATTAATTTACAATGGTTGTTGATTAATTACATCATGCTTCTCTTAGGTTTATGAGTTTTGCAAGCTCCCCCTAAGTTCAGCAATGATTAATTAAATCAGTTTAAAAATTTTCATTTGAATTTTGAACTAGACTTATACACTTGACTATCAGAGGCTAGGTTTGCAAGCTCTCCCCCTAAGTCTGATACTTATAAAAGAAAATTACACTTTTCTCTTATATGTACCATGTATAATAAGTTCAGATTTCAAATAGAAATTTTCCTTCATATAAGTCAGAACTTAAAAAAAATTATAAGCAAAATTTGGAATATTTGGCTTCAGGTATAGCGTTCAGAAAATTAATATACTCTTACTCCCCCTTTTGTCATTAAACAAAAAAGATAACACAGAAATGGACAAGAAAATAAATGCCAAGTTTGAAAATAATGGTCAAAGAGAGTTTTTCAAGACAGTCAATGTTTGAGAAAGTGGTTACAACTACATCAAATAAATGACTTGTCGTAAATCCATAAACATGTCTGTTTTGAAATCCTATATAAAGACCTAAAAACCTTTGTCATTTCACTCAACACTTCCATTTCAAGTTGAAAAACAACAATGGAAAAGGATAGAAGAGTGATCGAGAGTAAGAAGTCACAGGAGAAGAAGAAGAAGAAGATGAAGATTCAACAAGACTCAGAGTCTAAGAAGAATCCTCAGAAAATGAAAGCATCAACTTCTGCTCCTATCAGAGCCTATTATCAAATAAGATCTAAGACCAAACAAAAGGAGTCATCTTCTGGGTCAGAATCTGAATGGGATTCTGACTGGAAAGAATTCCTGAGTACATATGTTCCTCCTAGGGAAGAATACCCGTCCTCACCTTCTGATTCTCATCATCTAGAATCAAAACAAGTTGTTTCTGATGTAGAATCCAAGTGAAAAAGTGGATAAGAACTTATGTAATCACAAATTATTTTTTGGAATAAAACTCTTTAATTTATTTTGGAATCTTGTGTTTTGATATTTGTCTCAAAAATATTTGCATGCATGAATATAGTTAACCAAATATATAACAAAAATTAATCAAGATAAAACAAGTACTTGAATATTTATCAAAATAAATAAGTTCACAAAATATAATAACCAACAGATTCTGAGAAAAAGTTACAAAATATAATGAGAAACAAGTGCATATATTCCTAAGGTTGAGGTGGAGGAAGAGGGGGTATTCTTTCATTGATGCTTTTGAGAGTCTCAAGAATAGAAGCTAGAAGGCCAGCGTGTACAACAACTTTTTCCTTCAGTTTTTCTTGATCATCTCTCATTAGAAGGGCAAACTCTGGTGCATTTCTTGCCAGATTTTCAATCCTTGCATGTTCAACACCTAGTCTTGCTTCTTCTGCTAACCTAGCTTGTTCTCTAGCCAGAGCCTCTAACCTTTCTTTTTCCAGCCTTTCATCTTCCAATCTCTTCCTTTCACGCTCTTCAGCTTCTCTCTTTTCTTGTTCTGCCTTGATTCTAGCCATCTCATTACGAAATTCCAAATCCTTTTTGTAAGAAACTCTGATTGCCCTTAACATGTTTTGCAGTCCAACTTCCATCAGCTCACATTCCTTATCAATTTCTGCTGACTCAATAGATCTAGTAGGAATAGCATTCTGGAGTCTCCTAATATTCTTGTTAACAGCTTTTAGCATATTAGTGATATCCTCTTTGGTTTCATCCATTGGTTCATTTAGGATCCTAGAGGGCAAGAAAGGAGGGACAAAGATGCAATCATTTGACAGTTCTTCCATCAGATAATCAGGGTTGATGATGTGATTTGGAGGTGGTTGTTGGTTGTTTGGTAGGACATCAGTAACAATGTTGTCCGCCACATATTGTGGGGATTTTTCAACATTGATTACTGGAGAGGTATTTTTATGAGAGGCTTCAGAGTTTGGAATGATAGTCTCATTTGGTTCAGGGGATTTGTGAGAATCTGAGGTAGGCATTGTGTGTTCAGAGTTTGGTGGAGGTGATGGAGGATTGTTTTGGTTATTTTCTGGGGGTGGTGTTTGTGGTTTGTGTTGATCATTCTCTGGATTTGGTGTTGGTGGTTTTTCTTGATTGTTTTCTGGTTGCATATCTTCAGAGTCTGGTGTAGGATCCAGAATTGAGATAGCCTTGTTTGTGAGGGATTTTTCAGGAGGTGGGGAGGGTGTACGATCAGAATCTTCATTCACAAATTGAATGACTGGTGCAGTACTTGTAGTAGCTTGTGCATCAGCTGATCCATATAGAGTCTGTTGAGCCAGCACATCGTCAGGAATATTTCTTGGAGGAAGTTTGGAGTACATGTCATCAAAAACTTTAGGGTCAATTCCACAGTCATAACCATCCATCAGAGTCTCTTCCTTCTGCTTCAGAGCCTCAACTTGTGCAATAACATCATTCTTTAAAGCTTCTTCCTTATCCTCATCAGTTACTTCAGGCAACACCAATTTTCTCTTCCTTGTAGTCCTAGGTCCAGTATTCTTTGAAGTCTTAGCAACCTTTTTCTTTTCAGGAACTGCAGGACTCTTAACAGGTTTTCTTTTTGCAATGGTTTTGGTTGGTTGAGCCAAAATTCTTGCTTGCCTTACAGTCAGATCCTTAGATTCTCCAGTACCAACATCAGCTCCTAAACTTTTCAAAAATCCAGCATGAGCTTCTGCTATTCTTCTAGCATCTCTATCACTCACATGAATGAGCCTACATTCATCAATGTTTTCTTCAGATTCTCTGAGTAGCAGAGGGTGTGTAGGATGAACAGCCTTTTTACCCTTCAACAGGTGTAGATACCTCAGAGTAACACTATTGATGATTTTGAAGCTAATCAGATAAGTACCATACCCAGGGAAGAAAGGTTTGATTGCATCCATCAATCCACACTTAGCAAACACGTGACTTAGTAATCTCCCATGACGAATGATAGGTTTGCTAGAAGTTATAGATTCAGCAAGATGATTGAAAATAAGTTTACCAATGTCAACAAAGTATCCTTTACCAACATGGAATGTAAATAGCTTCTGAATCGTAGAGATCTGATCAGTACCTCCAAGTTTGGTAATGATACTGTTGATAAGGATTCTGTAGATAACCTTGCTTAGGTCTTTCCATTCAGTCTTGTCTCCAGGATTTTCTTTAGGTTTCAATATGAAATCATCAACATCTTCTGTAACAGAGTCTGTAGATTTGAAAACTAATCCACCATCTGATAGTTTCAGAGCCTCATTGACGTGATCTTCTCTGAATGCAATTCTAAATCCAGCAACATAAGATTCAATTTCTGTTGATACAAACGGTTTTAAACCCATCTCAGCAGGAGTTTTTCCAATTAACTCAGGTTTTTCTTTAGCCATCTTAACCATTCTTTCAAGATACTTAGCTTTGGTGATTACAGACGCCTTCATCCAAAATTCCTTGATAACTTCAGCATATGTTGGTTCATTCAACATATCAAAGTAGTACATCATATTTTGCCTTTCAAAACGTGTTTTAACCTCCGGAAATCCATTTACCCTTAGACTCTCGAAGTCTACAGGACATTCTATGGCGAAGGTTAGGTCATCATAGTTATATGGACGTTGATCTTTTGCAAACTTGTCTGGGATAGACTTTGCAATGTCGATTATACAACCACTAGTACTGATTGAAGCCATTGATGGAGTTTGGGGGTTAGGGTTTTGCTAATATTGAGAGAGAGAAAGAAATATTGCTTGAGTTTTAGAAGAACAAAAGTGTAGGTTGTGAGAGTGCAAAAAGTGTGAATGTGAACAGTTGTGTGTTTAAATAGAAAGTTTCGCACAAAAACAAAGTACAGACACATAGGGGTAGCAGAGTCTTTTACCTACTACAAATAGGAATTAGAACGCTGATCATCATAAACCAACTTCTCTTTCCACTTGCATCAGAACACGTGTATTAAAAGTTTATTAAATAACTGACACGTAAGTTAAGAGAAAAATGAACCGTTTTTACTAAAGATTTTTACTTACGCGCCAGAGCCATCTCCTTTTCAGAGTCTGATAGTACATCAGAAGATGGTTTCATCACAACTTCTGATACAGAAGGTTCTGATGACCTCAGCTTCTGATAGCTATTAGATTCTTACAAAAATCAATTTTTCACCATGTTGGAACAAAGTGGGTCTGACATGAACCTCTAATATTTAAAGTGGTTTTGATGATAACAAAGTATTAAAATTGCAATTGGAATTACTAATGATTATTCTAGTGTGCAGAATTACAAGTTTAAATTCGTTCAGAAACACTATGAATAATAGCAGAGAAGCCAGTTAAACAAGCTCTGAAAGCACACCACTGTTCATCAGAAGCTTAAATTTTGCATGCTGAAGAAAGTGACTCTGAGGACAAAACAAGGCTCTGAACGACTCAGAAGCTAAAGACCTCAAGAAGCTATGACAACAGCACCTGAAGCAAAAGGAATTTACGTCACTCAAGAACTGCAGAATCAGAACCAATGATTGAAGAACAATCTACTTCAAGGCTCTGTCACGTCCACAGGAAGGAATATTCGTTGGTACAACGTTAACCTTATCCATAAGTGGAGCGCATTTGAGGATCGTACTATTGTACTATTATTACTCAAAATGGATGAGTGATAATTCAAATAGTAAGGTAGTGGAATTGAAGATATTTGCCAAAGAAGGCAACTACAGCTATCACAAGTAAATTCCAGCTGGCACCTTATCTCTCTGCAACGGTCATCCTCTTCCTTCAAGTATAAATAGAAGACTCAAATGGAAGAAATGACTACTGTTCTATTACTGCATTTAAGGCTCTGAAGCATTCTGACATCATTTGACTAATCTGTCATTCAAAGTCTTAAAGCAATCTGTGTTGTATTTTGTAAACACCTCTGATAGTATATCAAGTGTCCATTAACAATCATTCTTAGATTTTAAGTTTGTTTGTGAAGTCTCTTGTTTAGTGAAACTTGAGCATCTGAGAAGTCTCTTGCAAGAGTGCTTGAGCAAGTTGTAATCTTGAATAGATTATAGTGGAAATCTCTTGTTAGTAACAAGGGGACTGGACGTACTCTCAAGTTGTGAGGGGAACCAGGATAAATCTTTGTGTCTTTCTCTCTCTCTCAGCACCCTTTACTTTCTTTGTGTTATTATCCGCTGCAAACTTGCTTTAAGTTAGAAAAAGTTTTAAATTTCTAAAACACAATTCAACCCCCCCTTCTTGTGTTTTTCCACCTTCAATTGGTATCAGGAGCTGGGCTGTTGCCTAACTCACCTAATAGTGAAACAGTAAAGATCTAGGAGGAAAAACATGTCTGCTGAGAAGAGCAAGAACAACAATGAAGTTGATTTTGACTATGATTCAAATTCAAGAGATAGAAGATCATCTGATAAAGTTCCTTTCTTCAATGGAACTGAGACTGGTTACCCTTTCTGGAAAACCAATATGTACAGTCACATCATGGGCATTGATTGTGACTTGTGGGACTTGGTAGAAGATGGAGTTAGCTTTGAAAATATGGACTTGGAAGGTGTAGTCAGTTCTCAGAACAGGAAGTCTTTTACACCAACTCAAAAGCTAGAGTACAAGAAGCATCATAGTGTAAAAGGAATGATGACCAACGCCATCTCTCATGATGAGTATCTTAAAATTGGGGATAAAAGAACCGCAAAGTCAATTTGGGATTCTTTGAAATCCAAGTATGAGGGCAACAAACAAGTTAAGGAAGCAAAGGCTAACTTGTTGGTGCATCAGTATGAGTTGTTCAAGATGAAGGATGGAGAGGATATAGAAACGATGTTTTCAAGGTTTCAAATCCTAGTATCGGGACTTCAAGTATTGGACAAAAGTTATACTGAAGCTGATCATGTAAGAAAGGTACTCAGAAGCTTGCCACCAAAATGGAGACCAAAGGTGACTGCTTTTCAAGAGTCTAAGGACTTGGATACTGTATCCCTTGAAAGCCTAGTTAGTTCACTCAAAAGTCATGAAATGGAGTTAATGACTGATGAGTCAACTAAGAAGATAAAAGGGATTGCCTTAAGCTCCAAGAGCTCGTCAAAGGCTCTGAAAGCTAAGGTAATAGAATCTGAGGATGAAGCTTCTGAAGAGAGTCAAGAAATTGGGTCTGATGAAGAGGAAGAGATGGTGCTGATGACTGCCAAGGTTTCACAATGGGCAAAAAGAAGCAAGAAATATGCTGGCAAGTTTGGAGGATCTTCCAAAAGAACTAGTGCTTCTAAAGACAAGAAGGAAGATCAAAGCAAGTGCTTCAAATGCAATAAGCTTGGCCATTTCATTGCTGATTGTCCAGAGAACAAAAGTAGACCATCAAAGCAAAGCTCTAGCAAGGAAAGGTACAAGAGTAAGGTCAAGAAAAGCTTTCTAGCAACATGGGAAGATCTTGACAAAGACCCAGACTCTGATGCTGATGAGGAACTAAACCTAGCACTAATGGCAACCACCTCTGAAAGAGAAGACTCTGAAACTGGTTTAGATTCTGAAGATGAGGAAGAGGTAATATCTAAACTCTCTAGAACTGAATTAATAGATTCTCTTAAGGATGCCCTAAAAATTCTCACTAAAAAGGCAGGTGAGTGTAAGGTCTTAAAAAAATCTTACAATAACCTAACTGAGAAAATGAACATAGTAGTTGAAGAAAATGAGTCTCTAAAAAGTAGGAACTCATTTATGGAAACTCACTATGTTTATGATGATAAGGTTCCTCCAGAGCATGAATTTGCACTGCAGGAATTTCTTATCAATGGGATGAAGAGAAGCAAGATAGCTTCTTTAATATACCATGTTAGTAGGAACAAATGTGAAGGTCTTGGATTTTCACATTTTAAAGATAATCCATTACTTTCTAAATCCTCTAACAAAGATAATACTAAACCTAAGGCTGTTTTTGTTAAAAGCCAATCAGAAGCAATAGTCATATCAGAGCCTGAAAAAGTAGTTGTGTCAGAGGCTAAGAAATCTCAGACTCTGAAACCTTCAGAGCCTAAGATCTCTAAACCTCAGACTAATGTTAAAATAAAGACAACTCTGATATATTCTAAAGCAAAGTCTAAGAGTTACACAAAGCCAAAAAGTTTTCCAAAAGGCTTGAATAACTCTAGAGCTTCTGAAAGGCCTAATAAACAAAAACAACCAAAGGCATTAAGGACTAACTCAAGAGGACCCATAAAAATATGGGTACCTAGATCTGAGATTATGTTTGTAGCAGATTTGCGCTCAAAGAAGGCCAGAGCACCATTCTTGGTACCTGGACAGTGGCTGCTCACGACACATGACAGGAGACAAGCATATGTTCCAAACCCTGACTCTGAAAGAGGGAGGAACTGTGGGATTTGGAGGAAACCAAAAAGGGAAGATCACTGGTACTGGTACAGTTGGTAATTCTTCTCTCTCTATTAAAGATGTTTGGTTAGTTGATGGCCTAAAACATAATCTACTTAGCATTAGTCAATTCTGTGATAGTGGATATGTTGTTAAGTTTAATAAGGATGCATGTACTGTAATCAACGAGTCTGATGAGTCCATAGTGTTCAGAGGCCTAAGGAAAGGCAATGTTTATAAAATCAATCTGTCAGAATTCACAGAGCAGAAGATAGTATGTCTTCTATCTGTTAATGATGAGAAATGGGTCTGACACCAACGCTTAGGACATGCTAACTGGAGATTAATCTCTAAGCTCAGCAAACTAAGCTTGGTTAAAGGTCTACCCAATCTCAACTATCATTCAGATGCTCTGTGTGGTCCTTGTCAGATTGGTAAGATTTCAAAAACATCTTTTAAACCTAAAAACATTGTCTCTACTTCAAGACCTCTAGAACTGCTTCACATTGATTTGTTTGGCCTGGTAAGTACTGCCTCAATCAATGGTAAGAAATATGGACTGGTCATTGTTGATGATTACAGCAGATGGACTTGGGTTAAATTTCTAAGAGTGAAAGATGATGCATATGATGTGTTTACCATATTCTGCACTCAAGTGCAAAGTGAGAAAAGTCTCAAGATCTTAAAGATCAGAAGTGATCATGGGGGTGAGTTTGAAAACGAACCCTTTGCAACTTTCTGTGATGACCATGGAATTGTCCATGAGTTCTCAGCTCCTAGAACACCACAGCAAAATGGTGTTGTAGAGAGAAAGAACAGGTCTTTACAAGAGATGGCAAGAACCATGATGCATGAGACAAAACTTGCTAAGCACTTCTGGGCAGAAGCTGTAAACACAGCTTGTTTTATTCAAAATAGGATCTATATCAGACCGATATTGAATAAAACAACATATGAACTCTTCAAAGGAAGAAAGCCCAACATCTCTTATTTTCACCAGTTTGGATGTACCTGTTACATTCTAAACAACAAGGCCTACAAAGAAAATTTGATGCCAAAGCTTATAAGGGAATCTTTATAGGTTACTCTGAACGCTCAAAGGCATACAGAGTGTATAATTCTGAAACTGACACAGTTGAAGAATCTATACATGTCAGATTTGATGACAAAGAGCCTGACGGTAAAATGTCAGAGCAAGTTGATAGCTATGCAGGTGTACCATATCAATATCACAATTCAGAACCTGAGAAAACATCAGAAGCTAATGGAACATCAGAAGCTGAATTGGAAGAAGCCTCTGAAGAAGCATCTCCAATAGAAGCATCTGAAGATCATGATGATATCTCAGAAGATGATATACAAGATACCTCTAAAGTTCCAAAAAGAACATTCAAATACAAGTCATCACATCCAGAAGATTTTATTCTTGGAAACAAAGAGAGTCCAAGAAAGACAAGATCAGCTTTTCATCAAAGTGATTCTTTATTGGGACTTATATCTATGATAGAACCAAAGAATGTTGATGAAACATTAACTGATGATGGATGGATAGTTGCAATGCAAGATGAACTCAATCAATTTCAAAGAAATGATGTATGGGACTTAGTGCCAAGACCTGCACATAAGAACATCATTGGAACTAAGTGGGTATTCAGAAACAAATTGAATGAACAAGGTGAAGTGGTAAGGAACAAAGCTAGACTTGTAGCACAAGGCTACAGTCAGCAAGAAGGTATAGACTTCACAGAAACATTTGCTCCAGTAGCAAGACTGGAAGCAATCAGGTTACTTCTATCATATGCTGTTAATAATGGAATTACATTATACCAAATGGATGTTAAGAGTGCCTTTCTAAATGGTGTTATTTCTGAAGAAGTGTATGTAAAGCAACCTCCAGGTTTTGAGGATTTGAAAAACCCTAACTATGTTTTTAAATTAAAGAAATCACTTTATGGTCTCAAACAAGCTCCTAAAGCTTGGTATGAAAGACTGAGTAATTTCTTATTAGAAAATGGTTTTCAAAAAGGTCAAATTGACAATACACTATTCAGAAAGACATCTAAGAAAGATATCTTAATCATTCAAATATATGTTGATGATATTATTTTTGGTTCTACCAATGCCTCCTTGTGCAAGAATTTTTCAAAGCTGATGCAGGATGAATTTGAGATGAGCATGATGGGTGAATTAAAGTTCTTCCGTGGAATACAAATAAATCAAGGAAAAGATGGCACTTACATTCATCAAAGCAAATATACAAAAGAGCTTCTGAAAAAGTTCAATCTTGAAGACTGTAAGACAATGGCCACATCCATGCATCCCACAAGCAGCCTAAGCAAGGAAGAGATTGGCACTAAAGTAGACCAGAAGCTATATCGAGGTATGATTGGTTCCTTACTCTACCTGACAGCATCAAGACCTGATATTTTGTACAGTGTGTGTTTGTGTGCAAGATTTCAATCAGATCCTAGAGAATCTCACTTAACAGCAGTTAAGAGAATCTTTAGGTATCTGAAAGGAACAACTAATCTAGGACTCCTTTATAAAAAATCCCTAGATAGTAAGCTAGTTGGATTCTGTGATGCTGATTATGCTGGGGACAGGATTGAGAGAAAATCCACTAGTGGAAATTGCCAATTTATTGGTGAGAATCTCATATCCTAGGCCAGCAAAAGACAAGCAACCATTGCTTTGTCCACAGCAGAAGCAGAATACATCTCAGCTGCTAAATGTTGCACACAACTACTCTGGATGAAATATCAGCTAGAGGACTATAACATAGCTGAGAGCAGTATTCCTTTGTATTGTGATAATACTGCCGCTATTCATTTATCTAAGAACCCTATTTTACATTCCAGAGCTAAGCATATTGAAATTAAGCATCATTTTATAAGAGATCATGTTCAAAAATGTACAATAAATATTCAATTCATTGATACTGAACATCAATGGGCTGATATATTTACTAAGCCTTTAGCTATTGAAAGATTTGACTTTATTAAAAAGAATTTGAACATGCATTTTATAACTGAAGAAAACTAGCTCTGAGATGCAAAATAGAATTAGGATCTGAAGCTCGTTCAGAGCCTCTAACAATTCAGAGTAACCTTTGGGGAGCTCTGAATAAATTGGGCTATGAATGGTAACAGGTTCTGATGAGGTGTCAGATAATAATGAGTTTGGCTCTGAACTAGACGAAAACGAAACGTTTAGTTCCAGTAAGTGTACAACAGTTGTTTGTACACACGTCAGTTGTGATTATGTCCTTCTTACACGTGTCTAGATCCCTCATTTGTGCTTATTTTCTGAGTGTGTACTGTATTTGAAATAAATTGTCACTTCTCTCACAAAGCACAACTTTTTCACATAATCACTTCCTACACAACCCTAAACTCCAGAATTTTTTCCCAAATTCTCTCTTCTTCTCAAAATCTTCTGTAATCATGACTGCTCAACCTTCTCGCAACATTTTTCAATGTGAGTTCAACCCAGAACTTCCTTCTGTGATTGATCTCTCGTCCCAGGCAAAACTTGTGTTTAAAGCGAATGCAACCGATGCTGGTCCAGAATCCTTTGAGTTCGTTACAGAAAAGTTTGTTGATTTTGAAAGCTTAAAAGAAAATGGTATTGATATTCAAAGTTTGTTCTTTGATCAACAATGGGGAAACTACTTTGAGATGTTGAATGGCTTTGTCTACTATGATATTGTGAAGTATTTCTGGCAAAAAGCAACAATTTTTGATAAGTTTCAGGCGGATGAAGAAGTAAGGAAGATGGTAGAAAAGGACAATTCTCTGAAAGGAAAAACAAGAGTTCAACTGGGTTTAAGACCTTTCAAAGGAAACGAGATTAGGTCTAACATAATGGGAATCAGTGTTCTGATCACTCAAGAACACGTAGCAAAAGTATTGGGTTTGGATAATAAGGGGGAGAATGTGGATGTATATGATGAAAAGAGCAAGCATCTGGAATCCATTAAGAAGGATTTATTTCTTCCTGGTACTTCAAAAGCTGATTTTTGTAGAGCAAAATTCATGAAGCAAAATTTCAACTTTGCTTTTAGAGTATTTCTTGCCTCTATCATCACCAGAGAAGGAGGTTTTGATACCATCTCAGTACCTCACAGGCATTTCATTTGGTTCTTGTATAAGAAGGTCAAGATCAACCTGGCAGAGCTTCTGTTTGACCATCTCTGCTTTACAATCTCTAAGAGTATAACCAAGTCACCTTCAGTGATTCATCACCCAAGGTTGATCTCTGAAATAATTCGTCAGACAAGACTGACTGATATTTTGAGCTCTAAAGAGAAATTGAGGGTTTTTCAAACTGCTAAGTATGATGCCAGTGTTTTGGTAAATATGAAGCTAGTTAAGAAAGAAGATCTGAAGAAGCCTAAAAATCCTCTACAGACCATATATGAAAACTACTTCTGGTGTGATGGTTTTCCAACCATATCAGAACATGATAATGAGGATGTTATCAAGAATTTTCTGGAAATTGTGACGAAGGATACTGGAGTAAGAATGCCAAGGAGCATGGTAGTCAGTGTGCCTAACTGGGATATCTTCAAACACTACAAGAAAACTGCGTTGGAGCGTCCGCCTAAAACAGACGCTAAACACCAAAAAATGGACGCTACACGTATTTAGCGTCTACTTAGAGTCTGTGTCGTGGTGGACGCTTAATTGCCTGAAGCTAACAGTTGCGTCTGGTAGACGCTACTTTAGCGTCTGTTTTGTTAGACGCAAAGCTGAAGCTGGTGGCATGCATATATGGCGGACGCTATTAGCTAATATTAGCGTCTACTTTTTTTAGATGCTATAAATTAGTTTCTGGATAATCTAGTGTCAACTTAAAGCAGACGCTAAGATTAGCGTCTACTTTTGTTAGATGCTATAAATTAGTTTTTGAATAATATAGTGTCAACTAAAAGCAGACGCTAATTTTTTTCTATTTTTTTTCTTTTTTTATACAACCTGGAACTCAAAACATAGTAGCAAATAATACATATCAAAGGTCCTATGATCCTTAATTTACTTTTTGTAAAAAGGCACAAGTAAGGCCAATAAGTAGTTAAGTACAATCAAATTACATGAAGCTCCCAGACAAAGAAGCAAACTTCACAAAACATACAAAGAAGACAATTATGTTTCCAAGACAAAAGCAAACTTCCTTGTAAATATGACTGATAAATGATGATCCTGAAATAAAGAATCGAAAATGGACGAGTTTCATGCATTGTATGTGCTATTTTAATCAAAGAAAGATTTCATAAACTCCATATTACAATTAAGTGGCTGAACTTGATTATGAGTGAACAAATTATTGACAGGTTCCATGGTATTTGAAGTCAATAAGATTACACACAAATTTGTCACTCACATTTTCCACAAAGTTAAAGTAGTCATAGACACAAAAAAACAAATTCCACTAGTCTTACATGTACAAGGTTCATGAGAAGCAAAGTTTACTATCCATACCTGCTCTGTTGCTTCACTCTTCCACACACTCACTTTGCATAAATCCTTCAAATAATCTGTCAAAAGAGGAACACCATTTACAATAAGAAAAAGAAAAACAGAACCAATAATTAAAGAAAAGATAAAGTTAGTTTAATTGATAAAGTTCAAATTCAAATATGAAATACTACTAGATCTAAAAAATTATGTACCTGTTTGTTGTAGATAAACCAAACAAGGCTACTACTCTCGATGAACCAAAGAACGAACAACCAAAACAACGAAAATCAGAACACGAATTGATTTGGGTTTCAACAATTCAGAACGCGAACACAGTCAGAACGCAGTCGTCAACAAAAACGCAGTAAGAACACGAAAACAATCAGAACACGTTAGAACAAAATTGAAAACGAGAACAACGAATTGAAGAAGACGAAGAACACGAACCTGCAGAACACGATCGATTTGGGTTTCAACGAAGAACGAAATTGCAGAACGAATACGTATGGGTTTCAACGAAGAATGAATGAAAAAAAGGAGAGGAGTCAGTAAGGGTTTCATAATATGTAAACGAAATCAACAAGAGAAAAAGAAGCTTTGTCAAAGAGATTTGATTTGTAACTATTTAGGGATTTGGAACTGTTCTAGGGGGTTGGAGTTGAGTTAGGGATTTGGAACTACATAGCTTGATGATTTAAACAGTGATGATGGAAACAAGAGAACTGAAGGAAGAAGGGATGAAGGTCGAAGGACGACGATGAAGAACGGCAACAATGAAGGAGGACGGCGGCGATGAAGGAAGTAGCGATTGTTCCACATACTGAGTTTAGATTTTTTTTGTGAAATTTGGGAAAGAAAAGGAAAATAATGTTAAGAATAAAAATAATTTATCTTTGAAATTTGGTAATGAAAAAAAAAGGTGGGAAATTGAAAATTTGGGGAAACTTTTGTCTTTTTATTTTTAATTAAATTTAATGTCAATTTAGAGTCTGCTAAAGCAGACGCTACACTGTTTATATAATAATAGTAAATAAAATTAAATATCAAGAAAACGTTTGAGTTTAACATGGGCGGAAGCTAATGCATATCGTAATTTTTTTTTATTTAGCTTTGTTTTAGCGTCTGCCTAGGCAGACACTATAATTAAAGCGTCTTTTAAAATAAAAATTAAATGGATAAAAATATTAGCGTCCGCGAGGCAGACATAACGTTAACGCTATTAGCGTCCGTGTCGGGGCAGACGCTAAAATTCTGAAGCTAAAACACATTTTTCTTGTAGTGAAAGGACCTAAAGAGATTACTAGGTCAAGAAGAAAACCTCAACCAGTAGAACAAGAACTAGTTGAGGAAGGACCAAAAGAAAAACCTGAAGATACCAGTGCCACTGAGGAAGATGAGCAAGTTACTGAGAAGCAACTTGCTAAGATTGCTCAAAGGAAAGCTGTTGTAAAAGAAAAGAGATCAAAGAAGAGGAACGAAAGGCCTGCAGCTGCTGAAGGAGATATACCTGTCAGAGCTCCTAAACGGAAAAAGACTGCTGTCTCTAAGCCCAAAGCTGCTGGCACTTCAACAGGTAATGTCTCTGAACCTAATCCTGTTAGCAATGCTGAAGCTCAAGAACCCCCCATAGACTTCACTAAACCTTTAAATGTAATCCTACCCTCTCCACAACCTTCATCATCATCATCATCCTCATCAGAGGCAACTCTCTCTAATTCAAGCATTGACTCTAATGAGTTAATTGCAAAGTTGGATCGTATTGAAAAAGAGAGAGCCAAGAAAAAGAAAACTATCAAAAGAACCCCCAAGCAAACCATACCCATCTCTTCTGATGAAGAAGAAGATAACACCATTCCTGACAACCTACAAACACCTCTATCCTTGATCATCTCACCACTCACCTATCTGGTGATGCTTTCACAAACTCTAACAAAAATTCACCAATCAATTGTCCATTTGTGAATCCACCAACCCAGGAATCACCTGTACAAACCATTCAAACACCACCCCCATCTCTTGATGATATAGCACAAGAGAATCCACCCACCTTCACACCTGTTCAGAATGATATCATGACTCATTCTGAAGTTCACATTGCTTCACCCAAACCATCAGAACAACCACCCCAACACTTGCCAAAACAAATCATCTCTGATGAACCTATTCAAAACACTCCTGAACAAGAACACCACACCACCACTGAACAACCACCATCTGAACACCAAGATACTTAAACACCTCCCAGAACATCTCTTACACATGGTCCTACCTACAAGCCCTTGACAGTGGATGAATTAATTCTCCCTGTTGATTTTGCTTTGCCTATTCAAGAGAGGCTAATGAAAGAAGCCATAAACATTGATGATGAACCAATTCAATTATCTCTCTCTCCTGAACGATCCACTGACCTTAGCAAAATCAAAATCACCCCTCTCAAAAGAAAAAGACCTGAACCAACCATTCCCTTCAACAATAGCCAACCCTTTTTCAATCCCATATCTGAACCAAATCTTGAGCTTATAAATATTGCTATCAGCATTAGTCTCAAGAGACTAAAGTGCATGGAAGAAGAGACTTTCATTTTCCCTTCTGATGTGGATGCTGAAATCAGGGATTTGGAAGGAAAATTCAGTGAAACTTTGAAGCTTCTGGGTAATCATGTCAAGGAAAGGATCAAAGGAAAAGGCATGGATGCTATCAGCCATATCATGGAATCTGCCAACCACTCTCATGCTCCAAGACTTACCTTTTTCAACTATGAAGAAGAGTGCCAACGTTTGGAAAGCATAGGCACTGCAGTTGAAGAAGCTGCAAGGTTACTTGAGGAGGAAATAAAGTATAACCAATTCGTTGATGATGCTGAGCAGGCTAGGATAGCTGCTGAAGCAGAACATAAGAGGCTGGCAGAGCAAGAAGCTCTTAATTTGCTTGTTGATAGAGCAGTTCAAATTGCTGTGGTTGAGACTGCTAAGATCCATGAGAATCAAGCAACTGAAGAAGACCACACTATGCTTGATCAGAATGAAAATGAAGCAGGCTCAGATAAGGGTAAGGCCCCTATTGTTGATAAGACCCTTCCTAGCTCACCTCCAAAGATTATTCAAGGTTCTCCTTCATCTACTCTCCCTCCAGCCATCGAAATAGCTCTGAATGATATTAGAGAAGAGATGAGGAATGACATAGATGAACTCAGAGCTGATTTTAGAGAAGAATTAAACAGATCTGGTGAAGCTACGAATAGGAGATTAGATGCTATGATGGAGATGCTGCTGAAGCTTACTCAGAATCAACCTAACCCTTAGCCTTATGTTTGAGCACTTATTTGAAAATTGTTTTGATGTATTTTTGGATAATTTTCCTTCTTAATTAAACTTCATATTATCCATATCTGTGTGTTTAGATTGTTGAATGTATGAATGTTAATTTTATTTTTATTTTTGTTTTCAAAATTAAAATGAATATTCATTGCTTATGTCTAGTATTCATGTGGGTACTCAACCTAGTGCAAGATGATGAAGAGCATTTTGATTTTTAAACTTATAGTTCTTAGGATTTTTCAAAACCTAAGGTATCCCCCACATCAGTACTCCTGTTTACTCATGATATAGCTTCTTAGTATTATCGCCTGTTTAATAACGGGGCACCAATACCGAATGAGGCGTGTCTGGTAACTGGTTTTCTGACATTTGTAAATGAATATAAAGAAAACATGCTCAAAGGAAAGAAATTAATAGCAGGAGAATTTTATTATTATTATTAAAGATCAGTTCATTATTACATTATGATAATGACCCTACTGGGACTTAGACTTAGTTTTGGCGGCTTCTGCTTCTGCATCCAACCTCTTATGCTTCTCCCTAATATAAGAGAGCAGGTCTTCAGTAGCCTCCTTCACTTGAGCCTCATAGTACTCAGCTGGCTTGTCATCATCATAGGTCCACATGAACTCATCCAGATCAGAGCCTATTTCTTCAAGCTCTGCTTCTGTCAGAACCACCTCTCGCTTGTTTCTTTCATAGAGATGCCTGTTTGCTTCGCAGCGCCAGGGCTTTGGTTCATTATCGCTCTCGCTATCTGAGCCTGAACTATCCTTGGTAACCTGCTTTTCCATTGTGTGTTTTTTCTCTTGATGTTACTTGTTTACTCTGAGTGAGTAAAATGAGAGGAATCATCCCTTTTTATAGTGTCACCAAGCTCTCTTGTCACACTGGGAATCAACACAATTCATTTAATGAATGTAGTTGTCACCACTTTATTGACTTGACTGCCTTGTTTTATGGTGCGTTTGACTGCTTGGTTTTCTGTGTCTTTTTGATTGATGCCAAAAGGGGGAGTAAGGACAGTGTAAAATTAATGTTGATTGATTCTAATTCTGCCCGAAAAATCTGAAACTGTTATGTTTACACATTTGAATCAATTTTTTATCCCTTCTGATTCCTTCTAACTATGAACTTTATTGAAAGGGGAGAAAATTTAAGAACCTAAAACTAATTTTCATAGATAATGTAAGAGAAGCTTGCAAACCTCCTCTGAACGTTATCAGACTCTGAGAAGCAAAGCTTACAAACCTATGCTTCTGAGAGTTAAATATGAAAATTTAATTTAAGTTAATAAATTAACTCTTAAACTGTTTTAATTAATTATGGATAAAACTTAGGGGGAGCTTACAAACCTAACCCTATGGATTATCAGACTCAGAGGGAGATTGCAAACCTTTGAAACCTGAAGTCAACATAATCAAATTAAATCAACAACAATTGAATTTTAATGCTTTAGTTTGTCATCATCAAAAAGGGGGAGATTGTTGGAACAAAGTGGGTCTGACATGAACCTCTAATATTTAAAGTGGTTTTGATGATAACAAAGTATTAAAATTGCAATTGGAATTACTAATGATTATTCTAGTGTGCAGAATTACAAGTTTAAATTCGTTCAGAAGCACTATGAATAATAGCAGAGAAGCCAGTTAAACAAGCTCTGAAAGCACACCATTGTTCATCAGAAGCTTAAATTTTGCATGCTGAAGAAAGTGACTCTGAGGACAAAACAAGGCTCTGAACGACTCAGAAGCTAAAGACCTCAAGAAGCTATGACAACAGCACCTGAAGCAAAAGGAATTTACGTCACTCAAGAACTGACAGAATCAGAACCAATGATTGAAGAACAATCTACTTCAAGGCTCTGTCACGTCCACAGGAAGGAATATTCGTTGGTACAACGTTAACCTTATCCATAAGTGGAGCGCATTTGAGGATCGTACTATTGTACTATTATTACTCAAAATGGATGAGTGATAATTCAAATAGCAAGGTAGTGGAATTGAAGATATTTGCCAAAGAAGGCAACTACACCTATCACAATTGTACGAGTAAATTCCAGCTGGCACCTTATCTCTCTGCAACGGTCATCATCTTCCTTCAAGTATAAATAGAAGACTCAAATGGAATAAATGACTACTGTTCTATTACTGCATTTAAGGCTCTGAAGCATTCTGACATCATTTGATTAATCTGTCATTCAAAGTCTTAAAGCAATCTGTGTTGTATTTTGTAAACACCTCTGATAGTATATCAAGTGTCCATTAACAATCATTCTTAGATTTTAAGTTTGTTTGTGAAGTCTCTTGCTTAGTGAAACTTGAGCATCTGAGAAGTCTCTTGCAAGAGTGCTTGAGCAAGTTGTAATCTTGAATAGATTATAGTGGAAATCTCTTGTTAGTAACAAGGGGACTGGACGTACTCTCAAGTTGTGAGGGGAACCAGGATAAATCTTTGTGTCTTTCTCTCTCTCTCAGCACCCTTTACTTTCTTTGTGTTATTATCCGCTGCAAACTTGCTTTAAGTTAGAAAAAGTTTTAAATTTCTAAAACACAATTCAACCCCCCTTCTTGTGTTTTTCCACCTTCACACCAGAGTCTTAGCTATTCAGGGATTTCCATCATATTCAGATTCTTTTTGATAAAATCAAAACGTTCAACAGCCAAGGGTTTTGTAAAGATATCAGCCCATTGATTTTCTGTTTCAATGAACTTAAGATCAATTACACCCTTTTGAACATAGTCTCTGATGAAATGATGTTTAATCTCAATATGCTTAGCTCTTGAGTGTAAAATGGGATTTTTGGAAAGGTGGATGGCTGCAGTGTTGTCATAATATAAAGGAATATTGCTACTGCTTATTTGATAATCTTCTAATTGATATTTCATCCAAAGTAGTTGTGTACAACATTTTGCTGCCGATATGTATTCAGCTTCTGCTGTTGACATAGCTATGGTGGTTTGCCTTTTACTTGCCCATGAAATCAAATTCTCACCAATGAACTGACAGTTTCCACTGATGGATTTTCTTTGAATTTTATCACCAGCATAGTCAGCATCACAGAATCCAATCAGCTTGTAGTCATTGGATTTCTGATACAGTAATCCAATGTTACAAGTAGCTTTCAGATACCTAAAGATTCTCTTCACAGCAGTGAAATGAGATTCTCTAGGATCTGATTGAAATCTTGCACACAAACATACGCTGAATGAAATATCAGGTCTTGATGCAGTTAGATAGAGAAGAGATCCAATCATACCTCGATAGAGCTTCTGATCAACTTTCCCTTCAGATTCTTCTTTGCTTAAGCTTGATGTAGGATGCATTGGAGTGTTCATGGGTTTGCAATCTTCCAAATTGAATTTCTTCAGAAGATCTTTTATATATTTTGATTGATGAATGAATGTTCCTTTCTTTGTTTGATTTATCTGAATTCCAAGAAAGAACTTCAATTCTCCCATCATGTTCATCTCAAATTCATCCTGCATAAGCTTAGAAAAATTCTTGCACAAAGTGGCATTAGTTGATCCAAAGATGATATCATCAGCATAAATTTGAATGATCAAAATGTCTTTCTTTAGTGTTTCTCTAAATAGTGTATTGTCAACTTGACCTTTTTCAAAACCATTGTTGACTAAGAAAGTACTCAGTCTCTCATACCAAGCTCTGAGAGCTTGTTTGAGTCCATAGAGTGATTTCTTTAGTTTAAACACATGATCTGGATTTGCTAAATCCTCAAATCCAGGAGGTTGTTTGACATATACTTATTCAGAAATAACACCATTAAGAAATGCACTTTTAACATCCATTTGATAAAGAGTGATATCATTTTTACTGCATAAGATAAAAGTAACCTGATTGCTTCTAGTCTAGCTACTGGAGCATAGGTTTCAGTGAAGTCAATTCCTTCTTGTTGACTGTATCCTTGTGCAACAAGTCTTGCTTTGTTTCTTGTTACTTCACCTTGTTCATTCAATTTGTTTCTGTATACCCATTTTGTTCCAATAATGTTCTTGTGCTTGGGTTTGGGTACCAGATCCCATACATCATTTCTCTTGAATTGATTTAACTCTTCTTCCATGGCAACTATCCAAGCATCATCTGAGAGAGCTTCATTCGTTCTCTTTGGTTCAATCAAAGATACTAATCCAAACAATGATTCTTCATCTCTGAAGTTTGACCTTGTTTTTCTGGGACTATTCTTGTTTCCAAGGATGAGCTCTTCAGGATGTGATGATTTGTATTTGAATGTATTTCTTGGAATATCAGTAGTTTCAGAGTTCTCATCATTAGCTTGATGCTCTTGAACAGCATCAGAAGGTGTAGCTTCTTGAGTTTCAGAGTCTTCTACAGGTTCTATGTAGTTGTCATACTCTGGAGCTTCATCTTCTGATTCATCAGAACCTGACAAATCTTTAACAGGCTCTGACTTTTTATCATCAGGCTCTTTATCATCAAACTTTACGTGCATTGATTCTTCCACTGTCTTAGTTTCAGAATTATACACTCTGTATGACTTAGAGCGTTCAGAGTATCCAATGAAGATACCCTTACAGGCTTTAGAGTCAAATTTCTTAAGATGGACTTTATTATTTAGAATGTAACATGTACAGCCAAATTGATGAAAATAAGAAATATTGGGTTTTCTTCCCTTAAAGAGTTCATATGTTGTTTTGTTCAAAATAGATCTTATATAAATTCTATTTTGAATGTAACAAGCAGTGTTAACAGCTTCTGCCCAAAAGAATTTTGCCAAATTATTTTCATGCATCATGGTGCGTGCCATTTCTTGTAAAGACCTATTCTTTCTCTCTACAACTCCATTTTGTTGTGGAGTTCTAGGAGAAGAGAATTCATGGAGGATTCCATGTTCTTCACAAATTTTTTCAAAAGGTTCATTTTCAAATTCACCACCATGATCACTTCTCACTTTCAAAATCTTGGAATCCTTTTCATTTTGAATTTGGGTACAGAAGATGCTAAACACCTCATATGTGTCATATTTAGTTCTCAGAAACTTAACCCAAGTCCATCTACTATAATCATCCACAATGACTAATCCATATTTCTTACCATTGATTGAAGCAGTACTAACTGGTCCAAAAAGATCAATGTGTAAGAGTTCTAAGGGTCTGGTAGAAGAGACAATGTTCTTGTTCTTAAAAGAACTTTTGACAATTTTCCCTTTTTGACAAGAACCACAAAGTGAGTCTGAGTGATATTTAATTTTTGGAAGGCCTCTGACAAGATTGTCCTTACCAAGCTTAGAGATTAACCTCCAGTTAGCATGACCCAATCTTTTGTGCCAGATCCATTTTTCATCACTCAGTGTCAAAAGACAAAGCACTTGTTGTTCCTTTAAATCAGAAAAGTTGACTTTATAAACATTGCCTTTTCTATTACCCTTAAAAACAACAGATTGGTCAGAGTTTCTGATTACAGTACATGAATCCTTATTAAACATAACATCATAATTACTATCACACAATTGACTTATGCTAAGTAAATTATGATGTAGTCCATCTACTAACCAAACATCGGAAATTGACAAAGAAGAATTACCAATTGTACCTATACCAATGATCTTTCCCTTCTGGTTGCTACCAAACCCTACTGTTCCTCCCTCTTGCTGATTCAGGGTGCGGAATAAGAGCTTGTCTCCTGTCATGTGACGTGAGCAGCCAGAGTCCAGATACCATGAGCTTTCTTTTCTTCTTTGGGTGCATACCTGCAGCATACACTATTTCAGATTTTGGTACCCATACTCTGATGGGTCCATTTTGGTTAGTCCTATGAATCTTATTCTTCTTCTTAGAGTATTCAGAGGATCTAGAGTCAACTGAGCCTTTGGAAAATAGTTTAGGCTTATGTTGTCTCTGAGACTTTCCTTTTGAATGTGTCAGAGAGCCAGTTACCAAGTTTGCTTTAGAAGTACTAGTGCCCCGCTTATCAATAGGCTTTGGTACTCTGATAGCTTTAACTTGAGTAGACATGGATACTGATGTGAGGGGAACCTGGGTTTTAGAAGACTTAGGTTCAGAAGATTAGTTATCTTCTGATGCCTTATCTTGTGGTTCCAAGCTCACAAGAGTATCAGACACATTCAGAGGCTCTGATCTACCATTGGTGAAGTTAGAATAAGCTTCTGATGGTGACTTGCTTAGACAGACAGTATTGTTTGATTTTCCTACACCAGAAGATGTAAGAGAACCAAGTCCTTGCCTTTTATGATAATTGCTAAGCCCACCATGAATAATAGAAGACATCCTAGTTTTGTCAATGTTATGGTATAAAAACTCTTGAAGAGATAATTCATACTCATCATGAGGTTTTTGACATGTTCTGCATCCAGTCTCAAGCACTTTAATTGTTTTAAGAGATTTTTGATAGTTTGCTTGAGTCTGGTTGAGATTTTCATTGAGTAGCTTCAATTTTTGTTTACAAAAATCTAGCTCACTTAACTTTTCCATGTACTTAACCATAGCATCTTTCAAAGTTTTAGCCATCTGAGTACTAGTCATTTTAGAGATTACCTCATCAACATCTTCTGTGTCAGACTCTGAATCACTTTCATTGTCTGATTCGCCAGTGGCCATGAGTGCCAGATTTGCTTCCTCAGAGTCTTCATCCTCAGATAGCTCATTTATGTCTTCCCATGTTGCCATCAGACTCTTCTTGGCTTTGTTCTTGATTGTACTTTTTCTTCCTTTACCCTTTGAGTTGAGTTCAGGGCAATCAGCCATGAAGTGTCCAGGCTTATGACAATTGAAACAATTTTTTGTGTCATCCTTCTTCTCTTTGCTAGTATTGTTTCTTGATCCAAATCCTCTGCTTGGGAAATTTTTGCCTTTCCTTACTGACCACTTTTGAAACTTCTTGGACAAGAGTGCAAACACATCATCATCTGATCCATCTTCTTGGTCATCTATGAAAGATTCTTCTGCTTCAGATTTTGCAACTTTGGCTTTCAGAGCCTTAGATGAAACTGAAATAGATGGCAAAGCCACAAATTTTAGTTTCTTCTGAGGCTCATCAGAAGATAGTTCAATCTCATGACTCATGAGTGAACTTATCAATTCCTCCAAGCCAAGTGTGTCCAAATCTTTAGCTTCCTGAATAGCTGTTACCTTAGGCCTCCACCTTGAAGGTAAGCTTCTCAGAATCTTTCTTACATGATCAGAAGTTGTATAGCTTCTCTTTAGAACTTGGAGACCAGCCACTAGAATTTTGAACCTAGAATACATAGATTCAATATTCTCATCATCCTTCATTCTAAAGAGTTCATACTGTTGGATCAAAAGAGTGGCCTTTGCCTCTTGAACCTGTTTGTTCCCTTCATATGTGGAGCATAAGGAGTCATAAATACTTTTGGCAGTGGATTTGTCTGTGATCTTGAGATATTCATCATGAGTTATGCAACCAATAAGAAGATCCTTGACCTTATGGTGTTTCTTGTAAGCCTTCTTGTCTGTAGGAGTGAACTTCTTTCTTTCTTCAACTGATAACTTTCCCTTTTCATCAAGTCGTTTAAAAGTTACCCCTTCTTCAACCAAGTCCCAAAGCTCATCATCTAAACCTATAAGATGATTGTAGATTCTATCTTTCCACCAGGAAAAGGTAGAACCATCTCCATTGAACTTTGGTGCTTTGTTGTTTGTCTTATCTTCAACATCATAGTCATGAGAAACTCCTTTCATGTTACCACTTGGAGATCCTTCAGTCATAGTGTTTTTCAACAAGAAACTGTCTCACTGTTAGGTGATTAAAAACAGAACCGGGCTCTTGATGCCAATTGAAGGTGTGAAAAACACAAGAAGGGGGGGGGGGGGGGGGGGGGTTGAATTGTGTTTTGGGTAGTTTGAAAAATTCTTCTAAGTTATAAAAACTTGTCAGAGTTTGCAGCGGTTTAGAAAGCAAAACACAATTAAACAGCAACTTAAAAGTATGAGAGAAAGGGAGAGAGATAGAGACAGAGTTTTATACTGGTTCCTCTCACAAACCGAGAGTACGTCCAGTCCCCTTGCACTTCCAAGGGAGTTCACTATAATCAAACAAGATTACAATTGCTCAAGCACGCAGGCAAGAGACTTCCAATGCTCAAGTAACACTTACAAGAGACTTCCTTTGCTCAAGCACACAAGCAAGAGACTTCAAACAACTTTTACAAGAAAAACAGAGTTTGTGAACACTGATATACAAATCAATGTTCAAAAGAATAAGTAAAATACAACTCAATTACAAGACTTATCTTAGAATCCTAATAAAAGAAATCTAAGGTTCAACAACTGTATGAATAAAAAGCTGAAGCTTGAGTCTTGGATTTTCAAATGAGTTCAAGTTGTATTCAAGTTGTTTTGTTCACAGAATATTTCCGCAGAGTAACAGCTCTTTCAAATTGCTCAATTGTTCTATGTACAAAACTTCACTACCACTCCTATTTATAGTGAGGGGTGGAGTGCCTTGAATTTGAATTCGTTGCAGGAGATTTCGCCAGCTGGTAATAGTACAATTTCGAACCATATCCGGTAACCTTTGTGTACGACCAAACTTGGAAATGAAGATTCGTCCATTTGAGGTAAAAGGTTCGTACAATAGTACTAACGTTACTATTCTGTGGATAAGGTTGATTCTCCAGCTTTTGAGTTGTCAGATGATGATGAAATTCAATCATTGTAGCATAGAATGTTCTTCTGACAAAACGGCCTTCACTGCAAGTATCAGAACCTGATGTAATTAAACACAGCTTCTGATGACGTATCCTCTGATATGTAGCTTCTGACGAGACTTGACATAGCATCTTCTGATGAGCATGTTCTGGTCAGAATTTGCTTCCCATTTCAGAGCCTCCAGTGTACTTATAGAAAATATAAAATTTTAGCTTATATATCTGCACACTAGAGTAGATAATTAGTATACCCTATTGTATATTAATACCTTTGTTATCATCAAAACTTAATTGAGTCTTGTCAGAACCTCTTTTGTTCCAACACTTTTTCAAAACCCAAAGCGAATGCAAACTATCACAAACTTAAATAATGTTAGTGAAGCTTCGGCACGATCCCTATGGATACGAACTCATTCTATACACTAGAGTGTGAATTATTACTCGACGACAGACTGGTGCACTTGCCAGACCCTAGTCAGGATGTTGCTTCCATATCCTCTTCAGTTTGACCGTAGCGAACAAAGCATAAATCATATCTATGACTTTATCAATTTCTGATTTTTCCTCTGCTTTGTTTCTAGGAGGTTCTTCTTGCTCTTGAATCTTCATTGGTTGGGGTTCAGCTCCCTTGTAGAAATCTTCATCCCGAACACTTGACGCGTCGTGTTGGTCCGTTTCTATTTCAACCAATTGTTTCTCTTGATCTTCTTCTTCATCATGTGCTTCTTCCTTGTCATCCATTCTTAGTTCAAGTTCCTGTTGTTGATTATTTATCAATATGCGACATGCTGCTAAGAATGGTTTTCCAAGGATTAGAGGAATTTCTTCTTCTAAAACAACAAAGTCTACCGGGATAACCAGGTCATTGACTTTGATAGGCACATCTTTGAAGATACCCCATGGATAGATTATGCCAAGATTGGTTAGAATAAGTTCCATGTTCTGGAATTCTGGCTCCGACTGGTCATCTGCAAGAGATAGAGACATCAAATTTATGTTAGAGTTAAAATCACAGAGTGCTCCTTCAATATTTGTCTCCCCAATAGAACAAGGTATTGGGAGACTTCTCGAGTCGTCCCGCTTTTGTTGAGGCTCCATTGTGAGAACTTCACTACATTCTTCGGTTAGGAGTACGCAGTTATCCCATTGTTGCTCCTTTTCTGGTGATCTTGAATCTAACTTCTTTACTGTTTCAATATACCTCTCTAAGTCTCTTGTATCTGTCTCCTTGGTTTGTGAGGGTTCCCAATCTACCTTGTGTATTTCTTCCTCACTTTTTAGGATTTTAGCTACCTCTTCATCACCCTCAAAGTCAGCATTTTTGTTACCTATGGAATCTAGCTCAATATGGGTTGTAACTGATTCAGTTGACACACCTTCTTGTGCTTCAAGATCCTTGCTAAGAATTTCTTCCACAGGTAATAGTCTTTTTTCTTTTGCAGCTTTGTTAAAAATATTCCAAGAAGAGGTCTAGGCCTTCTTCAATGGGTACATCTTCATCTTCGCTAATATCAACGATGGATTGATCTATCATCGCAATGGATTTCATGAGGTTTCCTGTATGTTCTGTCATTGCATACTAAACTCAAAGAAACAGAATAGTAGTAAAGCACAATGAAAAAGATAAAAAGATCTTAAATTTTTTTATTTTTATTTTTTATTGTTCTTGCAAATATATCACTACAGGGATTCCAAGGTAAGGGATGTGGATCACAATGGATCGCTTAAATAGCAAGCCTTGTCCTTAGCCAGAATCGTCTGTAAGTTCAATATTGCAAGAACAACTTTTTGAAATTTTTATTTATTTATTTATTTCAGAAAATATTTTTTTTTAGAAACAAATATTTTTTTTTTATGTAGAGGAATAAGAATAAAAATAAAATATAAAAGAAAATAAAATATACTACTACTAATTAAAACAAGATCTTTTTTTTTAATAATCTAATAAATCCTAACACAATCAATATTTTAAATAAACGAAATCTACTAAATAAATAAATTGAATATAAATAAATTCTAACAGAATCAACTTAAATAAATAAAATATATTTTTTGGTTTTTTTGACTGAAAAATAAAATTCTAAATTAACGCTAATTGCCTTGTTGAAACAACAATCCCCGGCAACGACGCCAAAAACTTGATGACTTATTTGCAAGTGTACAAAATCGTCACAAGTAATAAAGTAGTAAGTAAAATCGTCTCAGAAGGGATTGTGTTTAACAATGAAATTCCGGTAGCAAGTTGCAGATGAGCAGCGTGATGTGGTGCACGTTTGGGTTTAGGTATACGATGTGTTGCCTAATGTGCCAACATCATAAACATACGATAACTTGATGAACAAGAAAAATAAAGTGCAGAAGATAAAGAACACAATGAGTTTGTTAACCCAGTTCAGTGCAGCGCACTTACATCTGGAGGATACCAATCCAGGAATGAATCCACTATGATAGCTCTAATTCAAAGCTAAACTCCCCCGTTTACAACCTCTCGCTTAGACACTACCTTGTGCAAACTCTACCTTGCTCCTCGCAAGATATTGTTGGAACAAAGTGGGTCTGACATGAACCTCTAATATTTGAAGTGGTTTTGATGATAACAAAGTATTAAAATTGCAATTGGAATTACTAATGATTATTCTAGTGTGCAGAAATACAAGTTAAAATTAGTTCAGAAGCACTATGAATAATAGCAGAGAAGCCAGTTAAAGAAGCTCTGAAAGCACATCACTGTTCATCAGAAGCTTAAATTTTGCGTGCTGAAGAAAGTGACTCTGGGGATAAAAACAAGGCTCTGAAGGACTCAGAAGCTGTGAACCACAAGAAGCCATGACAACAGCACCTGAAGCAAAAAGAATTTACGTCACTCAAGAACTGACAGAATCAGAATCAATGATTGAAGAACAATCTACTTCAAGGCTCTGTCACATCCACAGGAAGGAATATTCGTTGGTACAACGTTAACCTTATCCATAAGTGGAGCGCATTTGAGGATCGTACTATTGTACTATTATTACTCAAAATGGATGAGTGATAATTCAAATAGCAAGGTAGTGGAATTGAAGATATTTGCCAAAGAAGGTAACTACAGCTATCACAATTGTACGAGTAAATTCCAGCTGGCACCTTATCTCTCTGCAACGGTCATCATCTTCCTTCAAGTATAAATAGAAGACTCAAATGGACGAAATGACTACTGTTCTATTACTGCGTTTAAGGCTCTGAAGCATTCTAACATCATTTGTTTAATCTGTCATTCAAAGTCTTAAAGCAATCTGTGTTGTATTTTATAAACACCTCTGATAGTATATCAAGTGTCCATTAACATTCATTCTTAGATTTTAAGTTTGTTTGTGAAGTCTCTTGTTTAGTGAAACTTGAGCAACTGAGAAGTCTCTTGCAAGAGTGCTTGAGCAAGTTGTAATCTTGAATAGATTATAGTGGAAATCTCTTGTTAGTAACAAGGGGACTGGACGTACTCTCAAGTTGTGAGGGGAACCAGGATAAATCTTTGTGTCTTTCTCTCTTTCTCAGCACCCTTTACCTTATTTGTGTTACTATCCGCTGCAAATTAGTTTTAAGTTAGAAAAAGTTTTAAATTTCTAAAACACAATTCAACCCCCCCTTCTTGTGTTTTTCCACCTTCAATTGGTATCAGGAGCTGGGCTGTTGCCTAACTCACCTAATAGTGAAATAGTAAAGATCTAGGAGGAAAAACATGTCTGCTGAGAGGAGCAAGAACAACAATGAGGTTGGTTTTGACTATGATTCTAATTCAAGAGATAGAAGATCTTCTGATAAAGTTCCTTTCTTCAATGGAACTGAAACTGGCTACCCCTTCTGGAAAACCAAGATGTACAGTCACATCATGGGTATTGACTATGATTTATGGGACTTAGTAGAAGATGGAGTTAGTTTTGAAAATATGGACTTAGAAGGAGTAGTCAGCTCTCTAAACAGGAAGTCTTTTACACCTACTCAAAAGCTAGAGTACAAGAAGCATCATAGTGTAAAAGGAATGATGACCAACGCCATCTCTCATGATGAGTACCTTAAAATTGGAGATAAAAGAACCGCAAAGTCTATTTGGGATTCTTTGAAATCCAAGTATGAGGGCAACAAACAAGTTAAGGAAGCAAAGGCTAACTTGTTGGTGCATCAGTATGAATTGTTCAAGATGAAGGATGGAGGGGAGATAGAAACGATGTTTTCAAGGTTTCAAATCCTAGTATCTGGACTTCCAGTATTGGACAAAAGTTATACTGAAGCTGATCATGTAAGAAAGGTACTCAGAAGCTTGCCACCAAAATGGAGACCAAAGGTGACTGCTTTTCAAGAGTCTAAGGACTTGGATACTGTATCCCTAGAAAGCCTAGTTAGTTCTCTCAAAAGTTATGAAATGGAGTTAATGACTGATGAGTCAACTAAGAAGATAAAATGGATTGCCTTAAGCTCCAAGAACTCGTCAAAGGCTCTGAAGGCCAAGGTAATAGAATATGAGGATGAAGCCTCTGAAGAGAGTCAAGAAATTGGGTCTGATGAAGAGGAAGAGATGGTGCTGATGGCTGCCAAGGTCTCACAATGGGCAAAAAGAAGCAAGAAATATGCTGGGAAGTTTGGAGGATCTTCCAAAAGAACTAGTGCTTCTAAAGACAAGAAGGAAGATCAAAGCAAGTGTTTCAAATGCAATAAGCCTGGCCATTTCATTGCTGATTATCCAGAGAATAAAAGTAGACCATCAAAACAAAGCTCTAGCAAGGAAAGGTACAAGAGTAAGGTCAAGAGAAGCTTTCTGGCAACATGGGAAGATCTTGACAAAGACTCTGATTCTGATGCTGATGAGGAAGCAAACCTAGCACTGATGGCAACCACCTCTGACAGAGAAGACTCTGAAGCTGGTTCAGACTCTGAAGATGAGGAAGAGGTAATATCTAAACTCTCTAGAACTGAATTGATAGACTCTCTTAAGGATGCCCTAAAAATTCTCACTAAAAAGGCAGGTGAGTGTAAGAGCTTAAAAAAACTTACAATAACCTAACTGAGAAAATGAACATAGTAGTGGAAGAAAATGAGTCTCTAAAAAGTAGAAACTCATTTATGGAAACTCACTATGTTTATGATGATAAGGTTCCTCCAGAGTATGAATTTGCACTGCAGGAGTTTCTTATCAATGGGATGAAGAGAAGCAAGATAGGCTCTTTGATATATCATGTTAGTAGGAACAGAGGTGAGGGTCTTGGATTTTCGCATTTTAAAGATAATCCATTACTCTCTAAATCCTCTAACAATGATAATTCAAAACCTAAGGCTGTTTTTGTTAAAAGCCAATCAGAAGCAATAATTATATCAGAGCCTGAAAAGGTAGTTGTGTCAGAGGCTAAGAAACCTAAAACTCTGAAACCTTCAGAGCCTAAGATTTCTAAACCTCAGACTAATGTTAAAACAAAGACAACTCTGATATATTCTAAAGCAAAGTCTAAGAGTTATACAAAGCCAAAAAAATTTCAAAAAGGCTTGAATAACTCTAGAGCTTCTGAAAGGCCTAATAAACAAAAACAACCAAAGGCATTAAGGACTAACTCAAGAGGACCCATAAAAATATGGGTACCTTGATCTGAGATTGTGTTTGTAGCAGATTTGCGCTCAAAGAAGGCCAAAGCACCATTCTTGGTACCTGGACAGTGGCTGCTCACGACACATGACAGGAGACAAGCATATGTTCCAAACCCTGACTCTGAAAGAGGGAGGAACTGTGGGATTTGGAGGAAACCAAAAAGGGAAGATCACTGGTACTGGTACAGTTGGTAACTCTTCTCTCTTTATTAAAGATGTTTGGTTAGTTGATGGCCTAAAACATAATCTACTTAACATTAGTCAATTTTGTGATAGTGGATATGTTGTTAAGTTTAATAAGGATGCATGTATTGTAATCAATGAGTCTGATGAGTCCATAGTGTTCAGAGGCCTAAGGAAAGGCAATGTTTATAAAATCAATCTGTCAGAACTCACAGAGCAGAAGATAGTATGTCTTCTATCTGTTAATGATGAGAAATGGGTTTGGCACCAACGCTTAGGACATGCTAACTAGAGATTAATCTCTAAGCTCAGCAAACTAAGCTTGGTTAAAGGTCTACCCAATCTCAACTATCATTCAGATGCTCTGTGTGGTCCTTGTCAGATTGGTAAGATTTAAAAAACATCTTTTAAAACTAAAAACATTGTCTCTACCTCAAGACCTCTTGAACTGATTCACATTGATTTGTTTGGCCCTGTAAGTACTGCCTCAATCAATGGTAAGAAATATGGACTGGTCATTGTTAATGATTACAGTAGATGGACTTGGGTGAAATTTCTAAGAGTGAAAGATGATGCATATGAGGTGTTTACCATCTTCTGCACTCAAGTGCAAAGTGAGAAAAGTCTCAAGATCTTAAAGATCAGAAGTGATCATGGGGGTGAGTTTGAAAACGAACCCTTTGCAACTTTTTGTGAAGACCATGGAATTGTCCATGAGCTCTCAGCTCCTAGAACACCACAGCAAAATGGTGTTGTAGAGAGAAAGAACAGGTCTTTACAAGAGATGGCAAGAACCATGATGCATGAGACAAAACTTGCTTAGCACTTCTGGGCAGAAGCTGTAAACACAGCTTGTTACATTCAAAATAGGATCTATATCAGACCTATATTGAATAAAACAACATATGAACTCTTCAAAGGAAGAAAGCCCAACATCTCTTATTTTCACCAGTTTGGATGTACCTGTTACATTCTAAACAACAAGGCCTACAAAAGAAAATTTGATGCCAAAGCTTGTAAGGGAATCTTTATAGGTTACTCTGAACGCTCAAAGGCATACAGAGTGTATAATTCTGAAACTAACATAGTGGAAGAATCTATACATGTCAGATTTGATGACAAAGAGCCTGACAGTAAAATGTCAGAGCAAAACGATAGTTATGCAGGTATTCCATATCAGTATAAGAATTCAGAACCTGAGAAAGCATCAGAAGCGATTGAGACTTCAGAAGCTGAAGTGGAAGAAGCCTCTGAAGAAGCATCTCCATTAGAAGCATCTGAAGATCATAATGATGTCTCAGAAGATGATACCCAAACAAGTACTGAAACTAATGAAGCTCCAAAGAGAACATTCAAATATAAATCATCACATCCAGAAGACCTCGTCATTGGTAATAAAGAAAGTCCAAGAAGAACAAGATCTAATTATCATCAACATGATTCACTTCTAGGACTCATATCTATGATAGAACCAAAGACTATTGATGAAGCTCTCTCTGATGATGGATGGATCATTGCAATGCAAGACGAGCTGAACCAGTTTCAAAGAAATGATGTGTGGGATCTGGTACCAAGACCAGAACACAAAAACATTATTGGAACCAAGTGGGTATTTAGGAACAAGCTAAATGAACAAGGCGAAGTGGTAAGAAACAAGGCTAGACTTGTGGCACAAGGCTACAGTCAGCAGGAGGGCATTGACTTCACTGAAACATTTGCTCCAGTGGCAAGACTGGAAGCAATCAGGTTATTGTTATCATATGCAGTTAATAATGGAATAACCTTATATCAGATGGATGTTAAAAGCGCCTTCTTAAATGGTGTAATTTCTGAAGAAGTGTTTGTCAAACAACCGCCAGGGTTTGATGATTTGAAAAACCCTGAGCATGTTTTCAAATTAAAGAAATCACTTTATGGTCTCAAACAAGCTCCTAGAGCTTGGTATGAGAGGCTAAGTAATTTCTTATTAGAAAACGGTTTTCAAAAAGGTCAAATAGATAATACCCTCTTCAGAAAGACATCTAAGAAGGATATTTTAATCATTCAAATATATGTTGATGATATTATATTTGGATCTACTAATGCATCTTTGTGCAAGAATTTCTCCAAGCTAATGCAGGACGAGTTTGAGATGAGCATGATGGGTGAATTGAAGTTTTTCTTGGGAATTCAAATTAACCAAGGAAAAGATGGCACTTACATTCATCAGAGCAAGTACACGAAAGAGCTTCTGAAGAAGTTCAACCTTGAAGATTGTAAGACGATGGCCACACCCATGCATCCAACAAGCAGCTTGAGCAAGGAAGAAATTGGCAGCAAAGTAGATCAAAAGCTATACAGAGGTATGATTGGTTCTCTTCTTTACTTAACAACATCTAGACCTGATATTTTGTATAGTGTATGCTTGTGTGCAAGATTCCAGTCAGATCCTAGAGAACCTCATTTAACTGCTGTTAAGAGGATCTTTAGATATCTGAAGGGGACTACTAATCTAGGACTGCTTTATAAAAAATCCCTAGATAGTAAGCTAGTTGGATTCTGCGATGCTGATTATGCTGGTGACAGGATTGAGAGAAAATCCACAAGTGGAAATTGCCAATTTATTGGTGAGAATCTCATATCCTGGGCTAGCAAAAGACAAGTAACTATTGCTTTGTCTACAGCAGAAGCAGAATACATCTCAGCTGCTAAATGTTGCACCCAACTACTCTGGATGAAATATCAGCTAGAGGACTATAACATAGCTGAGAGCAGTATTCCTTTGTATTGTGATAATATTGCTGCTATTCATCTATCTAAGAACCCTATTTTACATTCCAGAGCTAAACATATTGAAATTAAACATCATTTCATAAGAGATCATGTTCAAAAGGTACAATAAATATTCAATTCATTGATACTGAACATCAATGGGCTGATATATTTACTAAACCTTTAGCTATTGAAAGATTTGACTTTATTAAAAAGAATTTGAACATGCATTTTATAACTGAAGAAAACTAGCTCTGAGATGCAAAATAGAATTAGGATCTGAAACTTGTTCAGAGCCTCTAACAATTTAGAGTAACCTTTGGGTAGCTCTGAATAATTTGGGCTCTGAATGGTAATGGGTTCTGATGAGGTGTCAAATAATGATAAGTTTGGCTCTGAACTAGATGGAAACGAAACGTTTAGTTCTAGTAAGTGTACAACAGTTGTCTGTACACGCGTCAGCTGTGATTAAGTACTTCTTACACGTGTCTAGATCCTGATGGGTAAAGAACAGTTAATGTTGATTATGGCAGTTAACACTATTATTTAATTTTTAAAACTGTTCGCGCTCCCTCCCAAGGCTTGCTTTTTTCTGTGTATGTGTGCTAGTTGCTATATATAGGTCACTTCACTCACATTGCACAACTTTTACACAATCACTTCCTACACAACCCTAGACCTTACAGAAAATTCCCAAATCTCTTCTTCTTAACATTCTGCAAAAATGGCCGCTCGTCCATCAAACGAAATTGTTCAAAAACCATTCAATCCAGTTTTACCACCCGTAATAGACCTTAAGTCTCAAGGAAAACTTGTCGTCAAAGAAAATCAAACAGACGCTGGTCTAGAAGCCTTCGAATTCATCACTGAGAAGTTTGTGGATTTCGAAAGTTTAAAGGTGAATGGAGTTGACGTTCAAAGTTTATTTTACAATCAACAATGGAAAAACTACTTTGAGATGCTGAATGGATTTGTTTACTACGACATTGTTAAGTATTTCTGGCAGAAAGCAACAGTTTTTGATAGAATAAGCGCTGATGAAGAAGTGAGAAAGATGGTTGAGAAAGATAGTTCTCTAAAAGGAAAATCAAGAAGAGAACTAGGTTTGAAACCTTATAGAGGGAAGGAGATAAGGTCAAACATTCTAGGAATTAATGTGTTGATTACTCAGGAGCACATTGCCAAGGTTCTGGGCTTAGACAATGAAGGAGAAAATGTTGATGATTATGATGAGAAGAGTAAGCACTTGGAAGCCATCAAGAAGGACTTATTTTTGCCTGGCTGTTCAAACAGTGATTTTGGAAAGGCTAAATTCATGAGGCAGGATTTTGGATTTGCCTTCAGAGTATTTCTGTATTCAATCATTACCAGAGAAGGAGGATATGACACTATTTCAATTCCTCACAGGCATTTCATCTGGTTTATGTACAAGAGGGTCAAGATAAATTTGGCAAAGATACTGTTTGATCATCTATGCTCAACCATATCTAAAAGCAGAACAAAATCAACCTCAAGCATTCATCACCCAAGGTTGATATCTGAGATCATACGCCAAACAAAGTTGGTTGATATCTTGAGCACCAAGGAGAAAATTAGAGTCTTCAATACAGCTAAGTTTGATGCTACTGTGCTGGTGAATATGAAAAAGAAAACCAAGGAAGAAATCAAGCAAGCTAAGACCCCTCTGCAAGCTGTGTATGAGGAATACTTCTGGTGTGATGGTTTCCCCACCATATCAGAACATGATAATGATGCTGTGATAAAGAATTTCTTGGAATTAGTAAGAATTGACACTGGAATAAGTGTACCCAGGAGTATGGTTGTTGGAGTGCCTAACTGGGACATTTTTAAAGGACCTAAGGAGATCACCAGGTCAAAAAGAAAGCCAAAGCCCATTGAGCAAGAGATTGTAGAGGAAGGCTCTCAAGCTCAACCCGAGAATGATGCTGAGCAGATAAACAGTGGTGCTGAAGGTTTGGCCACTGAAGGGAATGAACAAGTAACTGAGGGGCAGTTAGCCAGCATTGCTCAAAGGACAGCTGCTCAGAAGGAGAAAAGGTCCAAGAAGAGACTAGATAGACCTACTGATGCTGCTGCTGAAGGAGATCATCATGTCAGAGCTGTCAAAAAGGCAAAGACAGTAGCTTCAAAGAAAAAAGTTGCTGACACATCTAAAGGTAACACTTCTAAGCCTAAAACTGATAGCATTCATTCTGCTCAATCTCCCAATCAATCATCCCCTATAGATTACACCAAGCCTCTTAGTGTAGTTTTACCCTCTTCCCAATCTTCATCATCATCATCATCCTCATCAGAGGCAACTCTCTCTAATTCAAGCATTGACTCTGATGAGTTGATTTCAAAATTGGATAGAATTGAGAGAGAAAGAGCCAAGAAAAAGAAAACCATCAAAAGAACCCCCAAGAAAACCATACCCATCTCTTCTGATGAAGAATAAGATAATACCATTCATGAACCCCTTAAACACTTCTGTTCTTGATCATCTCACCACCCACCTATCTGGTGATGCCTTCACTCATTCTAATAGAAATTCACCTCACCAATCTCCACCTGTGAATACTACTGAACCCCCTGTACAAACAATTCAAACACCACCTCCATCTCTTGATGACATAGCACAAGAGAATCCACCCACCTTCACACCTGTTCAGGATGATATTATGACTCATTCTGAACAACCCATTCAATCACCACACTCTCCACATATTCATGACATTACTGAACAACAACCTTCATCACCTCCACCTGAATTCTCCACCCCTGAACCAACTCCTAAATCTTCTCCAGAACCTATCTATGGCCCACTAAATAAACCTTTAGATGAAGAAGAGCTGAATGAGCTTGCTGAATTTATCTTTAAGGCAGAAGAGCAAATATTGAAAGATGCCATAGAGATTGATGATGAACCCCCTAACTTAAGCAAAATCCAAATCATCAATCTTAAGAGAAAGAAACCTGAACCAACCATTCCTTTTGACCCATCCAAACCCTTCTTCAACTCTGCTTCTGAACCCAATCTTGAGCTATTGAATAATGCTATTAGTCTTAGGCTCAAGAAATTTAAACAGATGGATGAAAAAGTTCTTGTCTTCCCTTCTGACATTGATGCTGAAATCAAAGAGATGGAGTACCTGTTTGGTCAATCTCTGAGGATTCTAGGTACTCATCTGAAGAACAAGATACAAGGTAGGGGAATGGCTACAGTAAGGAGTTTGTTTGATATTGCTGAGAGGTCACATGCTCCTCGTCTCACATTGTATAATCATGAAGAGGAAATTGCACGATTGGCAGCATTGAATGCTGAAATTAAGGAACTAGCAAAGAGTGCATTTGAAACAGCTGAGAAGCTACTCCGGGAAGACGCTGAATATGAAAGAGCTACTGATCAGGCTAGGATAGATGCTGAGATTGAACACAAGAGGCTAGCTGATCAAGAAGCACTTAAGATGTTGGTAGAAAGGGATAAGCACATTGCTGAAGTTGAGACAAATAAGATAAATGAGAATCAGGCAGCTCAAGAAGACATTGAGATGTTTGATCAGAATCAACTTGATGCAACCTCTGAGCAGGATATTAATGAAGATACTGATAAGGGTAAGAAGCCCATTATTGAACCCACTCCTCCTCACTCTCCTATGAAGATTGATATAGCTTCTACCTCTTCACCCATACCTCCAGCAGTACAAGATGCACTTGACAACATAAGAGCTGATCTTACGAATGAAATTGATGAGCTAAGGGTTGATATGCGTAATGACACAAATGCTGCTGTTGAAACGCTTAACAAAAGGATGGATGACATGCTGAGCACCCTTTTGAAGGCTATAGCAGATGTTAAGAAACCTTAGCCATATTTTGTGCACTTGTTTTATGTTGTTTTTCCTCATTGGCTCTTGTGTAATATTTGGATAATTTGTCTTAATTCAATATTTTGATATCCATATCTGAGTGCTTGTACCTGTGTGTTTATTTTACTTAGTTTTTCAAAATTAAAATGAATATTCATTGCTTATGTCTGGTATTCATGTGGGTTCTGAACCTAGTGCAAGATGCTGAAGAGCATTTTGGGTTGTTTTTAACTTATAGATATTAGGACTTTCAAAACCTAAGGTATCCCCCACATCAGTACTCCTGTTTACTCATGATATAGCTTCTTAGTATTATCGCCTGTTTAATAACGGGGCACCAATACCAAATGAGGCGTGTCTGGTAACTGGTTTTCTGACATATGTAAATGAATATAAAGTAAACATGCTCAAAGGAAAGAAATTAATAGCAGGAAAACTTTATTATTATTATAGAAAAGTTCTTTATTACATAAGAAAATGAAGCACTACTTAGACTTAGGCCTAGGCTCAGAAGCCTCTAACTCTAGACTCTTAAGTTTCTCCCTGAGAAAAGAGAGCACGTCTTCAGCGGTCTTCTGAACCTCAGCTGGATAATCTTCGTATGTAGCATCATCATCATATGTCCATAAGAACTCTTCCAGATCAGAGCCCAACTCCTCCTCCTCTGATTCTGTTAAAATCAATTCTTGCTTGTTTCTCTCATAGCGTAGCCTGTTTTCTTCGCAGCGCCAGGGCTCTGCTTCCTTCTTGCTCTCTTTCTTTGAGCCTGAAGCATCCTTGGTAATCTGCTTATCCATTGTATGTTTTTTTTTATGTTACTTGATTACTCTGTGTGAGTAAAATGAGAGGAATCATCCCTTTTTATAGTGTCATCAAGCTCTCTTGTCAGGCTGGTATTCAACACAATTCAATTAATGAAGTTAGTTGTCACCACTTTTTGTCTTGACTGCATTGATATATGGCGCGTTTGACTACTTGATTTTCTGTGCATTTTTTTTGATTGATGGCAAAAGGGGGAGTAAGGATAGCGTTAAAATTAATGTTGATTGATTCTAATTCTGCCCACAAGATCTGAAACTGTTGTGATTATACATTTTGAATCAACTTTTTATCCTTTCTGATTCCTTTTATCTTTGAACTTTACTGAAAGGGGAGAAAATTTAAGAACCTAAAATGAGTTTTCATAGATAATGTAAGAGAAGCTTGCAAACCTCCTCTGAACGTTATTAGACTCTGAGAAGCAAAGCTTACAAACCTATGCTTCTGAAAGTCAAATATGAAAATTTAATTTAAGTTAATAAATTAACTCTTAAACTGTTTTAATTAATTATGGATAAGACTTAGGGGGAGCTTACAAACCTACCCTTATGGATTATCAGACTCAAGGGGAGATTGCAAACCTTTGAAACCTGAAGTTAACATAATTAAATTAAATCAACAACAATTGAATTTTAATGCTTTAGTTTGTCATCATCAAAAAGGGGGAGATTGTTGGAACAAAGTGGGTCTGACATGAACCTCTAATATTTGAAGTGGTTTTGATGATAACAAAGTATTAAAATTGCAATTGGAATTACTAATGATTATTCTAGTGTGCAGAAATACAAGTTAAAATTAGTTCAGAAGCACTATGAATAATAGCAGAGAAGCCAGTTAAACAAGCTCTGAAAGCACATCACTGTTCATCAGAAGCTTAAATTTTGCGTGCTGAAGAAAGTGACTCTGGGGATAAAAACAAGGCTCTGAAGGACTCAGAAGCTGTAAACCTCAAGAAGCCATGACAACAGCACCTGAAGCAAAAAGAATTTACGTCACTCAAGAACTGACAGAATCAGAATCAATGATTAAAGAACAATCTACTTTAAGGCTCTGTCACATCCACAGGAAGGAATATTCGTTGGTACAACGTTAACCTTATCCATAAGTGGAGCGCATTTGAGGATCGTACTATTGTACTATTATTACTCAAAATGGATGAGTGATAATTCAAATAGCAAGGTAGTGGAATTGAAGATATTTGCCAAAGAAGGTAACTACAGCTATCACAATTGTACGAGTAAATTCCAGCTGGCACCTTATCTCTCTGCAACGGTCATCATCTTCCTTCAAGTATAAATAGAAGACTCAAATGGAAGAAATGACTACTGTTCTATTACTGCGTTTAAGGCTCTGAAGCATTCTGACATCATTTGTTTAATCTGTCATTCAAAGTCTTAAAGCAATCTGTGTTGTATTTTGTAAACACCTCTGATAGTATATCAAGTGTCCATTAACATTCATTCTTAGATTTTAAGTTTGTTTGTGAAGTCTCTTGTTTAGTGAAACTTGAGCAACTGAGAAGTCTCATGCAAGAGTGCTTGAGCAAGTTGTAATCTTGAATAGATTATAGTGGAAATCTCTTGTTAGTAACAAGGGGACTGGACGTACTCTCAAGTTGTGAGGGGAACCAGGATAAATCTTTGTGTCTTTCTCTCTTTCTCAGCACCCTTTACCTTATTTGTGTTATTATCCGCTGCAAATTAGTTTTAAGTTAGAAAAAGTTTTAAATTTCTAAAACACAATCCAACCCCCCCTTCTTGTGTTTTTCCTCCTTCAGATATGACTTCCCCCAGTCACTTCCCAGCTATCCTACCTTGCTCCTCACAAGGACCTTGCTCCTCACAAGGATTTTTACAAACTCAATGATGGAGACGCACTCCTAACCTAAAGAACCAACTCGTGCTTCAAAGCTTTGAGTGATTCAAAGTCCAAATCTTGTTCAAACTAGAATCAAGAAAAGGAACAGCTCTGTGCTTAAAAGCTTAAGAGCTAAATACAACCCTAAGTTCAAGTCTCAATGGAAACAAGAAGCAATAGGGACAAAGACTGAAATCTAAAGACTAGAAAATATTATTCTAAATTCAGTGAGTAAAACTATGTCTTCAGTCTTCTTTATATAGATCGAGATCCTGAAAGCTGGCCTTTGTATCTTCAAATAACAAACTCAATCTTTTAACAAAAGATATGTTTGTTTTAAATCTTTTTGAATCTTCTAGTAACAAACCGGCCTTTTAAATCTTTTCTGAATCTTTTTCAATCTTTCAGCTCGTTCCTTGGCGCGCAAGCTAACGTGGATATGTTTGTTTCAATACAAATCTTTTTCAAAAGATCACACGCAAATATTTGAAAGCGCGTTTTTAGGGCATTCAGTTCAGGTACCACATGTGTGCACATCAGTCACCACATCTGGACCAAAGGTTTATTTTAACAAATGAAGCCAACCCTAAAATAAACTCAACCTCACAGGTTGAAAACACTAACAATCTCCCCCTTTGGCAAATTGTGGCTAAAATAACCTTTGGAGTCAGCCAACTAGACTTTGGAGAGAATCATTAGAACATCAGAGACGTTGCAGCAGCAGAATCTTGTCTCATATCTTCTGAGAGAATAAAACTCCCAACATACAAGCATGGTGATGAATCATGCACACAGTTAAGAGGGGAAGTGTCTTCAGCAGCTTCAGTAAAATACTTTACTCCCCCTAAATTCAAGCACCATCTTCATCAGTCTTCAAAGGATCCGTCTTCATTCGTCTGGTTCTTCAAAGTCTTCAAAAAAATGTGCAGAATACAAGCACATTCTGTCTTCAACGATTTACACACATCTGGTATGACATCATGTACCAGAAACATATTGCACTACCTTATGTCTTACTCCCCCTGAATATACTACTACTTATCTTTTCTCCCCCTTTTTAGCCATAATATTGACAAAAAGTTAAGATCAGAAAGAGTAATCAAAAAGTATTGTGGCAATTAATTGTGCAATTTACAGAGTAGATGGTTCTATTGACAAATGATCTAAGCTCCACACATAACCAAGGTCTTCAAAAGGAGATGCTTCAGTACTCTTTAATTTCTTCAGTATTTGTCTTCACAGAATCCATATAGTCCAGCAATCCATAGTCTTGTAGTCTTCACTGTTCATGGTTGCTGTATGTGCATTCATAGTTAAGCAAGTACAAGTTACCCATATTTCTATGATTGTAACTAAATCACCCATATTGCAATGACTGTGACGTGAATCACCCATATTTCTATGACTGTGACCCTTAGCATAAAAGTCATCCATATTTCTATGATCATGACTAAGCATAATGAATCATCCATATTGCTATGATTATGATTATGATTATGCCCTATGCTTACAAACTTAAATGCTTTTGAGTTGCTTTGTACATAATCTACTTTCCCTATACCAGATATACCAAAAGGTCATTCTTTGACTTTGCCTTTAGTAATGCTTTTACAGATAGCATAATTTGTAGTCTTCAGCTCTGGATAGGATTCTTCACTTCTTCTCAGGGGCTCCAATGTGGACCACATTAAGCTCTACATCAGGATCTTCTTCATAGTTCTTCATCACAGTATGAAAGGTGGAATAGTCTTGATAAATGATGTTGAGAAAAATCTGTGATGACTGCCTTTGGATAGCGTGCATAAACAAACGGAAGTAACATGCAGGTCTCCGTTGCACGCTTCAATAGCAAGGTTGCTATTGATCATCAAGAAGGCAAATACCAAGTTTGCCTCTTAATGTCTCAAACTTACTTGCATCCAAAGCCTTTGTAAAAATGTAAGGCAGTTGATTGTCTGTGGCTACATGCTCTAAGGTCACAACCTTGTCTTCCACTAGATCCCTAATAAAATGGTGACGAATATCAATGTGCTTGGTCCTACTATGTTAGATAGGATTCTTGGAAATATTTATAGCACTCATATTGTCACAGTATAATGTGAGCACATCTTGCTCCACATTTTATTCACTCAGCATCTGCTTCATCCAAAGCAATTGAGAACAACTGCTTCCTGCTGCGATATACTCAGCTTCTGTTGTTGAAAGAGCTACACAATTTTGTTTCTTGCTGAACCATGAAATTAGGTTGTTGCCCAGAAAGAAACATCCACCCGAGGTACTCTTCCTATCATCTACACTGCCTGCCCAGTCAGCATCACAATACCCTGTCAACCTTGAGTCTTCACCATGAGAGTACATAATACCATAGTCACTTGTGCCATTCACATACTTCAGAATTCTCTTGACTTGTGTGAGATGACTCATCTTAGGCTCAACTTGCTTCAACCCATACAAAGCTTTCTTCAATCTATTGAGGAAAGCACTCTTCACATCCTAGAAGTAACCTTATATACTCAAGACGAGTTACTAGAGCAAAGGTTTCATCAAAGTCTACTCCGTCAATCTGACCTTCATCACATATATCTCCTTCTTCAATAGTGAGCTTTGGTGGCCCTCTGATGGCTTCTTTGGAGATAAGTTTCTTCATTCCCTTTAGATTCAAATGCCCAAGTCTTTGGTGCCATAACCTTTCTTCATCTTCTTGACTGATAAGACATGTGGTAGAATGAGTTGTTTCTTGAGGAACTCATAAGTAGCAATTGTCTTTTGATATGGCTCCTTTCATTAGTAACTCTCCTTTGTCATTAGTGACCAGACACTCATTCTTTGAGAAGTCAACTTTAAGCCCTTGATCAGATATTTGACTTATACTGATCAGATTAGGTTTCAGTCCTTTGACAAGCAGAACATTATCAAGCATGAGCAAACCATTATTGATTAGTTTCCCAATTCCCATGATTTGTTCTTTAGCACCATCAGCAAAGGTCACATAGCTTGAAGTGTATGACTTGATATCTACCAGAAAGCTTTCTACACCTGTCATGTGTCTGGAGCAGCCACTATCAAAGTACCAATCCTCTTTAGATGAGGCTTTGAAGGATGTGTGAGCTATATGAGCAGCTACTTTGGCTTTTGGCTTCCATTCTTTCTTGGTTCTGGCTGATCCATGATATGCTCTGGGTTGAGGTTTCTTCTTTGGGTACCCATAGAGCTTATAGCAGAAGGGTTTGATATGGCCATGCTTCCCACAATAGTGACACTTCCATGAAGTGAACTTTTTCTTGTGTACAAGTTCCTGATGTGGTGCAGGATGTGGCAACACCACCTTACAGTCAGATTTGTTTTGAGCTGGAACATATTTTGATTCTAGGGTTTCATTGCTGTAAATTTTCTCATAACCTATCACAGTTGGGTCATTAGCATGATTCCAGATTATGAGAATTTCACCAAGCTTCTTTGTTCCAGAGTTGAGCATCCTAGCTGACTTGGTCATGTTTTCCAAGTTATATGTCAATGACTTGACTTCATCCTGAAGGCTAGTTATCTTAGCTTGTAGCTTTACTCCTTCTGACTTGAGTTGATTAATGACAGCTTCTTGTTCTACCTTTGTTGCTTTTTCTGACTTAAGTTGATTAATGACAGCCTCCTGTTATACATTTGTTCTGCATACTTCCTCACTTATGATGTATAGCTCTTTGTATGCTGAGGCTAGTTCCTCATAAGTGAGTTCTTCATCATAGGACTCTGTATCAGAATTACACACACCAGTCATGGCGCTTACATGGTTGGCAGTTTTACTCTCCAATTCATCTTCATCAGACCAATATACAGAAAATCCCTTCTTTTGTTTCTTCAGATATATAGTGCATTCAGATCTGATATGACCATAGCCTTCACATTCATGGCATTGAACACCTTTGTCATCAGTTTCAGATTTTGCTGAAGTGTTTCCTTGTTTGCTGATGTCAGACTGGATGTGTTGCACATTCCTCCTCGGTCTTCTATCCACGCTCTTCAGAATCTTGTTAAATTGTCTTCCAAGTAACACTATGTCTTCTGAGAGATCTTCTCTGGTGTCAAGGTCATCATCCACTTCCTCACTATTAGTGTTGGAGGTAAAAGCTATGTTTTCCCTTTCTTCTGAACTTTATCACTGAAGTTCATCTCAAAGGTTTGAAGAGAACCCACAAGTTCTTCAACTTTCATGCTAGCAATGTCTTGAGCTTCTTCAATAGTTGTGACCTTCATGTCAAACCTCTTAGGTAAAGATCTAAGAATTTTCCTTACCAACTTCTCATCAGACAACCTTTCTCCCAAGGAATCAAAGGAGTTTGCTAGGTCAAGAACATTCATGTGAAAGTCATAAATAGTCTCTTCCGATCCTCCTTCATTCTGAGGTTCTCAAAATTTGAGTGGAGAAGTTGAAGTCTTGAACTTTTTACCTTGGACGTCCCTTCATGGGTTGTCTTGAGTATCTCCCAAGCATCTTTGGCAACAGTACATTGTTTGATGAGTCTGAACATGTTTTTGTCAACTCCAATGAATAATACATTTAAAGCTTTATTGTTGCCAAGCGCAAGTGTATCTTCTGCTGGAGTCCAATCTTCTTCTAGTTTGAACTCTTCTGTATCAACTCCATTAGCATCCTTGACTTTGGGGTGTTCTCAACCTCTCAGCACTGCTTTCCATGTTCTATTATCAAGAGATTTTAGGAAGGCAGTCATGCGTGACTTCCAATAGTCATAGTTTGTGCCATCCAGAAGAAGTAGTTTGCAGACCAAAGTTCCCCCCTTGTCCATGGTTCCGGAAAGTATCTTCCCTGGAGCTCACCCTAAAACAGAACAGGGTGTCTGCTCTAATGCCAATTGAAATTCCGGTAGCAAGTTACAGATGTGCAGCGTGATGTGGTGCACGTTTGGGTTTAGGTATACGATGTGTTACCTAATGTGCCAACATCATAAACATACGATAACTTGATGAACAAGGAAAATAAAGTGCAGAAGATAAAGAACACAATGAGTTTGTTAACCCAGTTCAGTGCAGCGCACTTACGTCTGGAGGATACCAATCCAGGAATGAATCCACTATGATAGCACTAATTCAAAGCTAAACTCCCCCGTTTACAACCTCTCGCTTAGACACTACCTTGTGTAAACTCTACCTTGCTCCTCACAAGATATGACTTCCCCCAGTCACTTCCCAGCTATCCTACCTTGCTCCTCACAAGGACCTTGCTCCTCATAAGGATTTTTACAAACTCAATGATGGAGACGCACTCCTAACCTAAAGAACCAACTCGTGCTTCAAAGCTTTGAGTGATTCAAAGTCCAAATCTTGTTCAAACTAGAATCAAGAAAAGGAACAGCTCTGTGCTTAAAAGCTTAAGAGCTAAATACAACCTTAAGTTCAAGTCTCAATGGAAACAAGAAGCAATAGGGACAAAGACTGAAATCTAAAGACTAGAAAATATTATTCTAAATTCAGTGAGTAAAACTATGTCTTCAGTCTTCTTTATATAGATCGAGATCCTGAAAGCTGGCCTTTGTATCTTCAAATAACAAACTCAATCTTTTAACAAAAGATATGTTTGTTTTAAATCTTTTTGAATTTTCTAGTAACAAACCGGCCTTTTAAATCTTTTCTGAATCTTTTTCAATCTGTCAGCTCGTTCCTTGGTGCGCAAGCTAGCGTGGATATGTTTGTTTCAATACAAATCTTTTTCAAAAGATCACACGCAAATATTTGAAAGCGCGTTTTTAGGGCATTCAGTTCAGGTACCACATGTATGCACATCAGTCACCACATCTGGACCAAAGGCTTATTTTAACAAATGAAGCCAACCCTAAAATAAACTCAACCTCATAGGTTGAAAACACTAACAAACAATTCAATTAAAGAGAATTTAGGAATTTGTAAAAGCAATAAAGTTGGGGTTTTCGAGTTTGTTGGAATTAAAAGCATAAAAGAAACAATTAAAGATAAAGATTAAGATGAGAAGAATAGTTAGGTTGTTTCGAATCGCTTCCCTTTTTTTACTTGTATTTTATTTCACAATTCAAATTAAGTCCCGTTCATCACGACGAATTAACCCCTAAGTAGTAATAATCACTCCCGTGTCTTGTTATCCTATTCACTATTAACAACTCCCTAATCCCTTAGGTGAGATGAGAAATTATGAAAGCATTAAAGAACGTTAATTCAAAAGTCACAACTGCAAACTACGTATCCTTACAATAACCGCAAATTATGTATCCCTACAATAACCCTGTTGAATAATTATCATCAATTCGAATACCAAAAGAATCTCCCGAAAACAATCGATATCTAGATCAATTTCACTAATACGTATACTAATGAAAAACATGAAACATAGATGATAATTAAATAACTAATAAAGACTGAATTGCAATAATATAATAACCAATTACATGGATCAAGTAGTTCTAGAGAAGTTCATCTACTCAACCTAACCCAGAGGGGGTTTAGCTACTAATTTGGATAATTAAATTACAAGAATAAAATAATGCATAAAAGAAAACCTAACCTTAGAGCAGCTCCTCCTCATTTTCCTTTAGAGAGTAGTAGTTCTCTCTATTTCTGAAGGAGGAGAGCTCTATTTATAGTTTTTCATACTTGGGCAGCAAGGCACATCGTGGTACGATGGATCCCATCGTGGCACGATGACCATAGGATTTATTTGCTTAATTTTTAAGCTTACTTAGCCACCAAGTAATGCCATCGTACCACGATACATGTCATCGTGGTACGATGAAAAGATTTCTTTTGAAAATAAAACTTGTGTTGTCTTGGCTAACAAGCAGCTCCATCGTACTGCGATGAATGCCATTGTAGCATGACGGGACTGCATAATTACGTTTTTGCTTCAACAGGAAAGTTGTAGATTTTTGTCTTAGCTTTCCAACGCATGGTCACAGACCTCATTCCGATACTCGTAGCTCAAGGTATGGTCCGCAGACTGAAAGTTGCGCATTTTCTTCCTTTTAGCCTCCTTTCATGCATCTTCTTCAATTCTTGACTTCTTGGACAAGTAGCTTTGCTTCTTTAGGTTTTTGCCTTGTAATTGGTCTAAAACTAATACTAAACTAATAATAAATAATACTAAAACATCATATAAATTACTGTCATCAGCACTAGATCCGCATTTATTTTTAGTCTTTCTTCTTATGTACTTTTTATTTTTTTATGTACTTTTTATTATTATCTATTATACTTTGAATTTCCTGATTATCATTTCATCTATTTAACCCGTATTCAAACTTACAAAAAAATTAAATAACTGTTTTGCTGTTTATTATCTAGTGCATGACTAACTGTTATAGGTAAGATTGCGGCGAAATGAGTTATAAATTTTGATGAGCCGAATTTCACGCCTTCATACAAAAAACCAAAGGTGATTGCTCCGAAGTGCGAAGTTCGGGAGACAGAGAGACGAGTGATGAAGCTGATGTCTTTGAGACAAGTGTTCAACATTAAGATATACCTAAGCCATGTGAGGATTTGAGCCAAATATTTCCAAACGGTGTTACCACTTTCTTTCGAATTACTATGAGAGTACCGTGCACTTGTTTATTTTCTAGAACTTGCTCTAATTCACTTCTGACTGGTTAGTTTGATATTATATGCATTTAGGCAATTGTTTGTTATAACCCAGAGCCTTTTCAAGCCACCCTTATTATATTATTATCTTTTGCTAGCCAAATTTGAGCCGTAAAAAATTATCCCTTTTGTTTCTATGACAAACCTCATTACAAGCCTATAGACCAGAAAAACCATGATTTACCCTCTTTGGTGTTAGGTAATAGTTCTCAAAAAGTCTTGGCAACAAAACAAGTTTGGGGTTGCTCATGGAACTAGCAACATCTAAGTTTGGGGTGGGTATACGGAGAACTATCACTACAAAAAGAAAAAAAGAAAAGAAAAGAGACGGGAAAACATCAAAAATTCCCTAAAAAAATAGTCTCTTCAAAAAAATGAATGAAAAAGAAAGAGCCAAAGGACAAAAGAAAGAGCCAAAGGGCACAAAAACAGTGATAGAAAAGAACCACACAAAGACACATCAGGTTCTTAATCTCCGAGACCAACACAAAAAGGCAACCTAAGGAATAATGTTGCGTACACAAAAAAGAACAACAAAGTAGAACTTAACTTCAATGTTTAGCCTACTATTCCCAAAAATGTCCTACCTTGACCTAAGCCACGTTATAACCATGAAAAGACCTCCAATAATGCATGTATATTAAATTTTGACCGGTTGCTTAGAGTTCTTGCAAGCCTATGGTAAAATGGCAGGTTGTACGATGATTGAGAGATAACCCTTTCAATTATAAGCGAAAAATACAAATGTGTGTGTGAGAGAGAGAGAGAGAGAAAGAAAGTTGGACATGGACTCTTGCAGGCATTTGTCCGATTTGCTACTTTTGACGTCTCCTGATCCTAGCAGGACTGGGCGTGATCGCTGCGGTAAGAAATCAGTGGTACCATTGCTGAAATATAAGCAAGGTTGTGAAATTCCTATCATCTTTATTTATCTCTTATTTTTCTAACGATCTTGTCTGACAGCATGTTACTTGAGGACAAGCAACAGTTTAAGTTTGGAGTTTTGATGACAGGAATTTCTACGGTATTTTTAGTAGTATTATTAGTAGTAAAATGACCAAGACAGGCACGAATACGAAGGAAAACCTACAAAAGCAGGAAAAAACATCAAGACAGAGTCCAAGATGCCAAAAGACAAGAAAAAGCCCAAAAAGTGAAGAAAATGAGCATTCCATCGCATCACGATGGGAGTTGCTTGCTTGCCAAGAAAACAGAAGAAATAAATCTGAAGAAAATCTGTCCATCGCAGCACGATATAGCACATCGCAGCACGATGACATACCTTGGCACCCAAGCTGATGAAATGCACAGGATCAGTTATAAAAATGAACTGAATCTTCACATTGCAGCACGATGACTCCATCGTACTGCGATGACCTTGCTGAGGCACATTACGAAAACTATAAATAGAGCCTCCCATTCATTGTTAAAATCATTCAGAAATAGTAGAACATTCTCTACTATAAGGAGAGGTTCAGAGGAGCTTTATTGGGCGTAGTTTTCTCCCCTTACGGGAAAACTAACTCAGCAAGGTATGTTTTCTTTAGGCTTTTGTATTTAGGTTATTCTTGTAATTTAAATATGTAGTCTTTTGTAATTATGCCTTAGGTTGTGGTGGAGAAGATGAACTCCCCTATGAATATTTGGAGTCTGTGGTTGAGTCTAAGTTATAATAAATGATATTTAGTAATTATGTTTGTTATTTACTTTCTTGCACTTTAATAACGTTTCCCGTAATCTGGCCGGATAAGCGGGAGTGCCCATAGAATTGATATTGGTTTTGACTTAATCTGGTCCGGAACATCATGAACTAGTCGTGAACATCATGAACTAGTCGTGAACTGAGCGGTTAGAGAAGGAATCATGAACTAGGTGTGAACTGAGCACTTAGAAGATGAACAGCCCGATACTAGGACCTGGAGGTTAATTTGTGAAGATTATAATGCATGTTTATAAACAACTCACTTAGTAATTAGGGTATGTGACACATCGAGGTTAAGCTCTCGTAGGTACCTTAGTTGTTAATGTAGGGAAACTTTAATAGACATAGTGTAATAGTAAGGTATTACTACAACAAGGAGAATTCACCGCCGAACATAATCTAAGTAACTATGTTATACACCGATCATGCCAAATATGAAGAAGGGAGTGAGTCCAACCACCATACCTAGCCTCTATATTTCTTGAATCTATATTTATACAATCTGTTTATTTATATTTATGCAAAGCATTACGCTTCCTTTTATAAAACCTTTTTCAAAAACCAAAGCGAATGCAAACTATCACGAACTTAAATAACGCTAGTGAAGCTTCGGCACGATCCCTGTGGATATGAACTCATTCTAGACACCTAGAGTGTGAATTATTACTCGACGACAGACTGGTGCACTTGCCAGACCGTAGTCAAGTTTTTGGCGCCGTTGCCGGGGATCGTGTTTACAAAGCATTACTAGATTTATTTAAGTTTGTCAAAAAATTTCAAAAATACAAAAAAATTAAAAAATCAAAAATCTTGTTGATGATTGTGGATTTTAATCTGTGAAAATTATAACACCCCACGTCTATATCTAGAATAAAACGTAGAATATTATTACTGGTACTGAGTCATTATTATTACAATTCCGAAATTAAGCACACGCAGGTGCTAAGTACAACACGATTACAAAGTTCAATGGAAGCGAAAGGAATACAACAGAACATTTATTGAAAGAAACAACAATTAGATAAAGAGACTAGAAAACATGAAACAAATTATTACTCGACGACAGACTGATGCACTTGTCAGACCGTAGTCAAGGACCAAATTAAAACTTTTAAAACGTAAAGGACTTGATTCAAACCTAAAATAAACGTAAGGGACCAAATGAACAGTTTAGCCATTTTTTGTTACGGATACTATTGGTACATGTTAAAGACCTTTTGGTAATTTATATGTTTAAAAGCAATTTTGATGCAAATTATCCAAACAACGTATTTAATAAAAATCACTTTTATTTTGATGTATCCAAACACAAATCAATTTTATCAAACTCACTTTTAAATCGAATCAATTCTCTCAAACTCAATTCTACCAAAATAAATTATTTTCGCCGCCAAACCAAACACATACTGGGTTGCTTTTTCATTATAGATAATTTGCTTTGTGATTGAGTTGTTAGGTCATGTGCAAAGTCATATATGTTGTTAAGATATTTGATGAATTGTTAGCATGACTATATGTTGATGAAGAAATATTGAATACTAATTGATTGTGACATAAAATTCGATAAATGATATTATTTGTATGATTGCATAAGCATCTATTATTTTTATCATTGTTGGTTGCCATGGCTTAGGTAGGAGGCACAACTCATAAATCGGTGATTTTGCACATATATTCTATGCATTTATTTACTTTTTAAAAATATATTGCCTGAGGATACGGTTCCGATATTTGATACAGGTACTGATACATAGTACAACATTTTTAGAAAAATTCAGGTACTGGTACGTACGTATAATTTTTTAAAAATATAATTATATGAAATAATATAATTATATTGTTAAAATGTATAACTAAACCTAAAAAATACTACACAAGACTGGTGGCAGGGGCTGAAACCACTTGGTGTCAAAACTGACCCTCGAACCAGATTCAACTGGTGGTGAAAAAAAAAATACTACACAAGTAATTCAAATTGTTCAAAAAACATCAAAATATCAAGTTAAAAAATAATTAGCTCAAAAATAGTCAAATTGTTTTCATCATCATTAAAAAAATCGACATCTAATTCAGATTCATCACGATAAAGACTAACAACTTCAAGAATAACACCCACATCAAATAGATATCATTCATCTCTACCAATATGTCATATTTTTGTTTCCTTTGTCAATATTTGGTCCCTTATGTTTATTTTAAGTTTTAACTTGATCCCTTATTTTTTAGAAGTTTCAATTTGGTCCCTTATGTTTCCATCGTTTGCATAAGTTGGTCATTTCCGTCAGTTTTGATGATTTCACTATTTAATTTGGACACGTGTCCAAGTGTCTGTCCACATATGCAAACCGTCTGCCACATGTGACAAAATTGACGAAAAAGACCAAATTAAAACCCAAAATAAACGTAAGGGAGCAAATTAAAACTTTTAAAACATAAAAGACCAAGTTAAAACCTAAAATAAACATAAGGGACCAAATGTTGAATTAATCTTTATAAGTATTACTATTTCTCTTTCACGAGAGAAGACGGAGATTTGTATGAATAAAAACTAAATCTTCAGCTATCTACGGTATGAGAATCTGTTGAGGCAAAATCTGTTTTGATATGTGTTTTAATGACAACAAACTTTATGGAATAAATGTTAAGATTTATGAATGGTGATCTACTGATGTTTGCACTTGAGTTTTTATTGAAAGATAGATAATGACAAAAGTGGACGAGCTAGAGATCACTCGCATCAACAAGTGCATTTTATATACTCAAACAATGAAACAATTGGAATAGCATCATATGATTACTACAATAATATCACAAGCTTCATGAAGATTTTTGAAAGGATGTTGTTTAAATCATAAAAGGTTTCATTGGATAGTTCAAGCAAGAAATTGAGTTTCATGATCAAAAGTCTTCCTCATCGTCACAAGGTTCACAACAAGTATTAAAAGTTCAAGGAAGAATTTGAGGATCACAAGTGAAGAATCAAGATGGAAAAAACCTGCATCACAAGCTACACAAGAATACATTTGATGTTATGTGACAAAACTCACATTGAGTTTTGTGTTACATGCTTTAAGGATTTACTACTAAAATTAACATCAATGGGAATGATGCATATGTTGAAGATCTCTAAAACCTACTCAAAGTTTTATCTTGCCAAAGCTTCTAAAGATGAGAAAGTTTGAGAATGATCTTCCATGAATTTTCAAAGGAGCTTATGCAAAGGCATAAATATTTTTAATCATTCTCTAAACTAGAAAATGATAATTCTCATGATGAGTACACCCACGCCTCCACTAAAAGCATCTCAAAGGTAGCCAATAAATAGGCTACAATGTGTGCAAAAACATCAAGAGAAATTGTGGAAAGTTTTGCAGCAACATGAAGATCACTCCAAGAAAAAATCTGGAAATACTGTTTCAAGAATGATCTGAGAACATTCTTAACAGACAGATTTGGTAAAAAGCACGTTTTGGGAATAAGAGCTTTCCAATTTAAGTCAAGACAAGAATGCACTTTTCATGGATGTTATTTCACTTAATTATAACAGTGCATAAGTCTTTAAAGGCAAGAATTGATTAGTTGTGGAAGAACACTCTTCTTTGGTCATGGTTAAAGAATAAAGAACTTATCATGAAAACAAGTTGTCATGGGCTGTCATCCTTCCTCCATTGGACAACTAGCAACAAATCATAGACCAATTGAAATGCAACAACACCCTATGATCAAGTAGTTGTCATGTACTTTCAAAAGGACACATTTGGAATATTCTTCAATGTGCTTTATGTAAAGACTTACACATTTGTATTTCTCAAGTACAACAAAACTATCATCATGCAATGCTACAGCTGGTATTTGAAGCACTTTACCGCTGCATATGGATAAGGATTAACAGCTGGTCTTTGAAGGGATAAGGATTGCAAGCTCACACATGGTTTCAAGCTCTTCCAAAGTATTTTAAGCACATGGTTTTTTATGTAAACCATTAACAACTGTCATATGTACTTCTCTGAAGTCACAAACGGCTATATTTACAGCAAATCATGTGGAGAAAGTTTTCTATGACATGCTACAGCTCATTACAGCTCAATCTCTCTCATTTCATGAAGAAACTGTTTGGAGAACGTTCAAAGAACATTCTGGCAGATCTGCTTTATGCAGCAACTTCTTGTGAGCTGTCATTTTGAGTGCACAAATGCTATATTCTGCAACACAACGATCATCCTTGATGCCCAAGCTACAGAGGGTCATCTACATCTATAAATAGCATGAAATGGTGCACAAGAAAAGCAAGAGTTCAAGCTACAAATCATCAATCACTTGTTTTTGTCCACAAGTCATAAAACTCTTCTTTCATCACTCATACTCAAGCTCTTCACTCTCATTATACTTCTGATTTTATTGAGTGTTTATATTTGCTTCTCAAACAACCCTTTGAGTTTCCACAAGCAAATATCTCCAAGAGACCACTTTTCAACATAATCCACTTTTAAGTGGTTGTATCCTTGTCTCTTCTTTTTACCACTCACACTCCAGCTCTTTATCAACCTCTTGGATCAAAATATTATTGAGTGTACTGAGTGCATATTGTAATAAGCTTCTCAAACTAGTTTTGAGTTTTTGTAAGCTTAGATCCGAAACAACTACCTTTGTAAAAGAAGATTGCTCAAGTCAATACGTAACTATTGATTGAGTGTTACCTTAGGACTAAGGTAGATTAAGCTTGTAAGGGCTTTGAAGATATGATCTTGGTTTAGATCATAGAAGAAAATTGATCTTGGTTTAGATCAAAGAAAGTATTGTAATCTTGGATTAGATTATAGTGAAAAACTCACAGGTGTGGGGACTGGACTAGCCCAGGATTCGGGTGAACCAGTATAACTTTTGTGTGTCAATCTCTCTTACTTTTAACTCTTTAATTTCTATAAATTCACATCACACAAACCACTTCATTTACTTTGAATACTCAAACAGCAGAGATTGTTCTTAGAACAATCTGATTTTTTCTTCACTAACATTTATTTAAGTATACACTTGAGATCAATTTTATAGAGTGCAGGATTAATTTAAAAGGGTCACAATTCAAACCCCCCCTTTCTTGTGACAATTTCTTCCACTTCAATTGGCATCAGAGCTCTGGCTCTAAGGTTTTAGCACTTAACTGTGTTAGAGGAAAAGATTCAGGAAGAAGTGGTGTCAAAACCTGCAAATCAAAGTACATGCCATAAATGGAAAAAGAAGGGACATTCCAAAACTAAATGTCCTATGAACAAGAAAGTACAAAGAAAGCTCGCTTCCAAGAAGAAATCCATGATGGCAACAAAAGGTGACTTTGATGACTCCAAAATAGAAGAAAAAGACCACATATGTCAAATGGTAAATGAAGAGGTAACAACTTCTAAAACTTGTCCTTTATGTAAAGAAATGAAAGTTGGATTTGATAATCTTCTACATGACTCAAACACTTTATCTCAAAAGTGTACAGTTATAGAAAATCAATTACTTGAGATAAAGAAAGAATATGAGAAATTACAGATCTTGAATGATAAATATTTTAAAACAATTCAAGAATTGCAATACTCTCATCTTAATATGTTTGAGCAACAAAAGATTCTCAATGATAAACAAATCACTAATCATCTTCCAGAATATTCTAAAAATCTTAAAGATAATGTTGTTTTAAAAGAAAATGTTTCAGATTTGGAAAATGACATAACAAGCTATGTAAAATCTGCAGAAACTTTTCAAAACATTAAGGAATCACAAGTTGTAATTTTTGACAAAACTATTTTAGGTAGTAGAACTTTTCAAAAACAAAAGTCACATGAGAAATTTTTAGTTCCTCATAAAGATCAAAAAATACAGAGATACAAATGTTCATATTGTTATAAATATGGTCATATTGAATCCTTTTGTCTTAAGAAAATATTCAAAAGAAAAGAACATTCTAATCAGAAACAAGAACATTCTCCGAATGTTCTGCAAATGCATTCCCATTTCAAAACTTCCTATAAAAGATCAACTTATTATCATAAGAGGACATCTTTTAAGAGAAATAACACTAATCTCCAAGGACCCAAATCACTATGGGTACCAAAATCATTATTAACTTGTGTTGTAGGAATGTCTTTAAGCAATCAAGAAAAAGTCTTGAAGCTTGAAAAATTGATGCTCATGGAATATGATTTTAGAAAGACAATATCTCCTCACATTTTAAAAAGGGGAGGAATGGTGAATCTACAACCTTTGAAATCATTGACAAAAATCAAACCAAAGGTACATGTATCATTAGTAAAATAATTTTGCTTAAATTAAGGATGATATATATGTTAAAGGTTTAACACATAACTTCTTTAAATTTTGTCAAAATTGAATTGGAGTTATTTCATATTCATCCTCATGGTTATGATTTTTCTTTTAAAATCTTTATGTTTAATACTTAGGTGAATTTAAAACCAAAATCATGTTTTAAAGTCTTTTGGAAAAGAAATGTTTTTAGCATAAAATAGTTTGTCAAGTATGTATGAAAACTTTTGTGAATTTATCCAATTTTGAGATATCTTTCAAAACTGGTTTTGGATAGAATAAAGTTTGTGAAACTTGTATTTATTATATCAAGAATAGTTTTCATTTCAACAATACAATTGTAAACAAAAAACCTTTTTGAACTACTTTATGTTGGTTTATTTGTTATTGACAAAACTACTAGTCTTATGACTTTGTACTAATTGATGATTTATTCCACTTGGAATTTATTTTTGAAGCATAAGAATGGTTTCTTTTAAGCCTTTCAAGTTATTTGAGAAAGGGTTCTTATTTTTTTTACAAAAGGGTTCTCACTTTAAAATCTCAAAAATCATTTTATGTAAGTAGTAATTATGGGGAGATTTGGAAAAACTTTCTTTCAAAACATTTTTTGATCAAAATAGTATTTCACTTAATCTTCGTTGATTTAAGAACTCTCCATTAAAAATATAGTTGTTTTAAATGAAAATACAACGACTCAAATATTTTTAATCAAGTATTAAAAAATACTTTTGAAAGACATTGCATGCTATGTTTTTAGTCTTCTATTTCTATCTTGAGTAAAGCTTCATTCCATGTAAAAAATATAGAAATACAATCATGCTTTTGTATATTTTCACGTCATTACTATAATTTGGCATATTAAAAAAAAAACATTGAAAAAATTGTTTCAAAATATAAAAAGTTTAGTGTTTAGGATACTCTACCTACATTCTCTAAAGACTAGAGTATATGAAATTTCAAATTCACATGTTGTATAAATCATGCATATTATTTTTAATGAGTTTGATAAGTTTCATAATAAAAGAAAATATGATAATAATGTTGAGGATGATAAACAACAACAAGAGACCATGGATCAAAAGTTTGAGACTGTTCAAGTACCGTCTCTACAAATACACCTGAAAAGTTTGAAGTTGAATTACCATCATCCTCAAGATTGAATCATTAATAGCTCCATTGAAAGAATACGAATTGAATTTTCTATTGAAGAAAATGGATAGGTGTAAAATGAATAAGCATGTGGATGTCATTCTTGAAAGATCATAATGTTCTCCCAATTATAAGAACGTTCACCATTGGAAGGAGTCATGGTATATGGAGACAACTTGTACATTGATGTTCAAGTAAGAAGAAATGAGTTGATTCAAGAAATGATAAATCAAGTTGAAGTATCAATGGCTGAACCACCCTCATCAACTCTTTATAAGGAATATATATTACTTGACAACATGTGTCAGAATTTTGTGTCTACAAAAAAAAGGAAGCAAATAAAGGTTTCTAATGAAGATATGTTTATATATCGCCTTGCTAAAAATTTTAAAGTTTAACATCCCATATGTCATCTTGCAACAAATGATCAAATGCTGTAGAGGCTAGAACAAGGAAATTTACTCTTCTTTGTAGAAAAATTCTCACCAAGATTTTTCATATCTACAAATTTGATCTTAAGGAAAAGATCTTCAACTCCAGCACCACCTTTGATATAAAGAACATTCATCACTTGAAATAATTGATGTTGAAGCTGAAGTTGAAAACAAAAGAAAAAGGGAAGCTTTTGAAAAAAATTGTTGAAGCTGAGATTACTCAAGGAGTACAATCTGAGAACGTTCTTGCTGCTATGGTAACAACTTCCAAAGACAAAGAAACTCTTATTGAGGGTATTGAACCTTTGTCTAAGTCCATTCCTTTTGTGGACCTTGATGCATCACTATATTATGACTCAAGTATATACATTGATGTTTATCCCACTCCTTCATAAGCTGCTACAAGAATTCTTGGAGATTTTTCAACCACAACTCATTCTTTTAATTAGTTTTTGGTCTTGCCTCATGAGAATCATTATCAAGATCTTTTGATTCATTTTTTAACTCTGAATTACCAAGCCTAGAATACCCCCAAAATGCCTATTTCCCTACTCTCTACATCTGCTGCACCAATTGGTGATGAAGCAAACATTAGACCTAAGCATTCTAAGATGGGAAGAGAAGAATTTGAAAAAAGAGGCAAACTTGAATGAGTTACTTGATGATGTGTTGGATCTAGTAGATCAATCTGAGAACGTTCTTCTTGCCAAGGCAACAAGTGCAATTGCAACGAAGTTCTACTTGAAGATAACTATTCACAGTTCTACTTTTTTTAATCTTGGCACTTCATTAAATTTTGAATATTCAAGCATTGGCATTGGTATTGGACCAACCTCTTCTCAAATTGTTGCTAAGATACTTTAAGAGGATGAATTTACTCAACATTGGAGAATGCATTAAAGGATAAAACTTTTCTCCTCAAACCAAGTGTCCTCTATTTACAATGAAGAGCAGGAGGTGAAATTATAAAACAATTAAAGATGCTCTCATCATTGAATCTCAAGTAAGGAAATTCATCATAAGAGGTACACAAAATTCTAGATCTTATAACATTTTCATTATATTAAGCTTGAATACATTGTTGCAATGCTATTATGTGATTAATTTGATGATCTTAATATCTAGAATTCAATATGAAGTTTCCTGCAAATATATGACTTTAAAGCTTAAATTGCATAGCTTAAATGCAATAAGTTTTTGCACTCCTTGTTCTTACACTCTTTCATGATTTTTGCTCATATAATGGAAAATAATCTCTTTCAAAATATCATGCTAAGTGTAAAATGAATGAGCATGTTTTTGTGCAAATTTGCCTTTTTACACCCTTGTAATAATTCTATCAAATAGTGTACTGTCAAGGATTGTTTTATTGATTTGATTTTTTCTCCAAAAAGTTTTGCTCACATTTTTAACAACAATCAAATTTCACATGCCAAAAGTCAATTGAATTAACAATTGTCTTAATTAATTTTTATCGTCTTATGACAAATGTTTTAAAAAAGCATTGTTCACATTATTGATCAATGTTTCTTAATTGCAAGTCATGTTATGTGCTTAATGAAAACTTATTCTTAATGATCAATGAATAATTTTTGGAGTTAGTCTCTTAATTATCCTTCATGATAGACCCAAAATTTTAGAACAAGAAAAATGACAAAGACTTGTGATTTTGTTAATCAAATATATGTCATATTTCGTTGTTACATAAAGCTTGACTTATAGTACACTCTTTATGAAAAATATTATTTCTATAAGTCTTATATATGAACACTTATCTCAATATAAAGCTTTGGATGAAACCATCTTTGTTACACATCTTGATTAATATATATTTTGCTTGATGCAAGTGTAACTTTTTGAATATGGTTTTTTCAATAATTGAGATTTTGTTACAGCTTATGTAAAAGATCATTCTTCAATAATTTTAAATGAATATCCATTTTTGTTGGATTTTTTATTTGAAGGATGTTAACAAGAGAACAAATGAGTGGTCTTCATAAGAATAATCTATGTTTCTACTCTCCATAAAATTGCAATTTGGTTTAAGAAGAATAATTCTTACACATTATGTTCTTAAACTCATATTTGACTTTTTCTCAACATAAAAGTGTTGTTTCTACACTTATGTGTTATGTTAGAAATGTGATCAAATATCTTTACATAAGATACTTTTAATATTTTTCAATCTTCATCATGAAAATATTTGGAAAAGAGAGAAATTTATTTTTGATATGTTATCAATTTACTATGATTTCATAAGCTTTTCACTCGCGCCATTTTCTCTCTAATTAATTTTAACGTTCTTAGACAATTTTGAAATAATCTTTTATTGTTAAAATGACCACAACATAGCCTTGTCCATTATTTTTAGAATGATCATGTTTAAAAGGAAAAAGTTATATCTACTCAAGTTATTTTGAAACTTTTAAGAGAATATTCATCTCATAAGACTTAGGGGGAGTTTTCCAAATTTTGAGAATGTTTGTTTCTTTATAACATGCATTGCCTTTGAGGTCAAAATCCTTCTTTATAATCAGTTTTATTAAAATCAAAAGCTTAAATGTGATTTAATCATTATTCATGTTGTATTTGCAATATTTAATTAAAATGATTGTTGATCATCATACATGTTATATGCTTTAAGTTTTTAAATGCAAACTTGATAAGTTTGATATGTGAATGTGCTTCTAAATTGCATGATTTCTATGAGCAATACATTTCTACTCTTGATTCCTATCATTGCACTTCATATTTCAAATTATTCTCAATACTTTTTGATAGATGACAAAAGGGGGAGAGATATATATGATGGGAGAGAAATGTTAGATGGAACTAGTTAATGAAGAATGTTTTAAATTAACCTCTTGCATGTATTTAGGGGGAGTTTAATTAGAATGAAAAATATTAAACTCTTGCATGTGTTTAGGGGGAGCTTAATTTCATATCTATGAACATTCTTTCATTTGTTATTATATCCATCCATAAAACATAAGATTTATTCAATAGGTTTGTCATCATCAAAAAGGGGGAGATTGTTGAGGCAAAATCTGTTTTGATATGTGTTTTAATGACAACAAACCTTATGGAATAAATGTTAAGATTTATGAATGGTGATCTACTGATGTTTGCACTTGAGTTTTTATTGAAAGATAGATAATGACAAAAGTGGACGAGCTAGAGATCACTCGCATCAACAAGTGCATTTTATATACTCAAACAATGAAACAATTGGAATAGCATCATATGATTACTACAATAATAACACAAGCTTCATGAAGATTTTTGAAAGGATGTTGTTTAAATCATAAAAGGTTTCATTGGATAGTTCAAGCAAGAAATTGAGTTTCATGATCAAAAGTCTTCCTCATCGTCACAAGGTTCACAACAAGTATTAAAAGTTCAAGGAAGAATTTGAGGATCACAAGTGAAGAATCAAGATGGAAAAAACCTGCATCACAAGCTACACAAGAATACATTTGATGTTATGTGACAAAACTCACATTGAGTTTTGTGTTACATGCTTTAAGGATTTACTACTAAAATTAACATCAATGGGAATGATGCATATGTTGAAGATCTCTAAAACCTACTCAAAGTTTTATCTTGCCAAAGCTTCTAAAGATGAGAAAGTTTGAGAATGATCTTCCATGAATTTTCAAAGGAGCTTATGCAAAGGCATAAATATTTTTAATCATTCTCTAAACTAGAAAATGATAATTCTCATGATGAGTACACCCACGCCTCCACTAAAAGCATCTCAAAGGTAGCCAATAAATAGGCTACAATGTGTGCAAAAACATCAAGAGAAATTGTGGAAAGTTTTGCAACAACATGAAGATCACTCCAAGAAAAAATCTGGAAATACTGTTTCAAGAATGATCTGAGAACATTCTTAACAGACAGATTTGGTAAAAAGCACGTTTTGGGAATAAGAGCTTTCCAATTTAAGTCAAGACAAGAATGCACTTTTCATGGATGTTATTTCACTTAATTATAACAGTGCATAAGTCTTTAAAGGCAAGAATTGATTAGTTGTGGAAGAACACTCTTCTTTGGTCATGGTTAAAGAATAAAGAACTTATCATGAAAACAAGTTGTCATGGGCTGTCATCCTTCCTCCATTGGACAACTAGCAACAAATCATAGACCAATTGAAATGCAACAACTGTAACAGCCCGAGCCTTCGGCGCTCCCGGCACTGCTACCTCACGATCTTCTCCAACCCCCTTCACTATTGGAGTTTTTGCCTTCCGTGGGAATCGAACCCATGTACCTGGGGATAAGTACATGTCCAATCCATTCCCACTACCAATTGGGCTACTAGCTCAATTGGTAGTGGGAATGGATTGCACATGTACTTATCCCCAGGTACATGGGTTCGATTCCCACGGAAGGCAAAAACTCCAATAGTGAAGGGGGTTGGAGAAGATCGTGAGGTAGCAGTGCCGGGAGCGCCGAAGGCTCGGGCTGTTACATAAAAAGGCGCCTTTTTATGTAACAGCCCGAGCCTTCGGCGATCCCGGCACTGCTACCTCACGATCTTCTCCAACCCCCTTCACTATTGGAGTTTTTGCCTTCCGTGGGAATCGAACCCATGTACCTGGGGATAAGTACATGTCCAATCCATTCCCACTACCAATTAACGCCCCAAAAATAAAAATAAAAATTAGAATTTATTTTATTTTATTTAATTATCTAGTTATTTTGGTGTTGATTGATGATGTTTATTTAATTAATTTTGTGCCGAATAATTAAATAATTGATAAATAAAATAAAGAGATATTAGGATAATAGAGGGGGTGTTAATGGGAAAATAGTAGAGATGATAATAAAGGTGAATAAACATAATTTTAATTCTCATTAAACCAATTTCTACCTCAATTATATCCTACCATAATTACCTTTATTTGGTTTCAATTGTATGCCATACATTTTGCTATTGAATCAAATTTATAACTGTTGATGTCCAGCCCCTAATTTCCTCACGTGAAAAGAATTTCTTTCTATTTGAATTTTAAATTTTAAATTACATTAAGGGGAGGTATTTATGTTGACTCACAATTACTACAAGAAATTAATTAGTCTATTTCATTTGTGTTGACTTACGCCCAAGAATTTTGGTTCTTAGTCAAACTTGCTTCTCATATTAATTCCTCTTAATGTGAAATTGATTACACAAAATAATGAGTAGTTAACACTCTTAATGTACCATTGAATGAGATTATAGCAATATTAGTATTTCTCCATCTTTGTACTTAAGATACAACCTTTTTATTCTAAGTTCCTCAAAAGCACTTTGCAAACAAAGTAAACAAGAGAAATGTAGCCTCCCTTATTATCTCAAGTGATAATCGTGATGTTTTGTTTTAAGCTTCGTTCTTTTTCTTTAACGTCGGTGCGATATTAGAATGCGCGTGGAATTCACTTTGTCTTGCAAATTTGCTGTGAGATGGTAGGACTCTTGTTAGAAAGGAAGCATTAGAGGTAAGGGCTTTTTCCCCATATACTCATACTGCGTAGGGATCGTGTTGTGAGATAGTAGTAGGACCTTTATCTTTTGGAGGATATTAAAATGAACTAATTTAAAGAAATTAATTTGATTGTTTTGTGTGATTATTGTGTGTTTTGTTGTGGAGGACTATATTGATTTTCTAATGATGTTGTCGTTGTCAATCTCATTTGATATTGTTGGTTGATGTTGTTATTAAGTCATTGCTAATGATGTTGATAAATGACGCTGTTAATGATGTTGTTGTTGTTGAGTCTATTATATGCTCATGCATCCATTCATGTGTCCAATGACGGTGCTTATCGGTGTTGTATAAATGATGTTGAGAATGATGTTGCTTACCGGTGTTGTATATATGGTGTTGAGAATGACGTTGTTTACCGGTGTTGTATAAATGACGTTGTGTCCTTTATGACATAAAACTGAATATGACGTTGCTATTGGTACCACATGCATTTAGCGAGTCTAAGCGCATTGCGTGCATTTTAGTGAAGTTGTGTTTTATTTAAATTAATGAAGTTGCGTTTTATCTATTGAGTGTGCTCATGTGTATAATTTGTTAATTGTGAGTTGTGATGTTGTATCTCTTTGGTGATGTTCTAATGTGTTTCTGTATATGACTGATTATGAGACATCCACATACTTTTTGGAAAATAAATAATTATATATTTTTCTAAAATCTTTTGATAGGTGAAGTGTTTTGTTATTATTTTATGACATTTTTCTTACGGTGAGTATGATTCAATTTGGATAAGGAAATTGACCCTTTACAATTAACATTTTAGGTACTGAAGAAGATGCTTGTTTGATGATTTGATTCGAAGTGTGTACGGGGCAAAAATGGGTTTTTATAAATTGAGAATTTTATGTAATGTAATAGTCCGTTGAGACGCCATTTTATTTTAAATTATTTTGTAAATAAAGGTATTTTTAATAATTTATTTATTAAACATTCGGGCTGTTACAACAACACCCTATGATCAAGTAGTTGTCATGTACTTTCAAAAGGACACATTTGGAATATTCTTCAATGTGCTTTATGTAAAGACTTACACATTTGTATTTCTCAAGTACAACAAAACTATCATCATGCAATGCTACATCTGGTATTTGAAGCACTTTACAGCTGCATATGGATAAGGATTAACAGCTGGTCTTTGAAGGGATAAGGATTGCAAGCTCACACATGGTTTCAAGCTCTTCCAAAGTATTTTAAGCACATGGTTTTTTATGTAAACCATTAACAACTGTCATATGTACTTCTCTGAAGTCACAAACGGCTATATTTACAGCAAATCATGTGGAGAAAGTTTTCTATGACATGCTACAGCTCATTACAGCTCAATCTCTCTCATTTCATGAAGAAACTGTTTGGAGAACGTTCAAAGAACATTCTGGCAGATCTGCTTTATGAAGCAACTTCTTGTGAGCTGTCATTTTGAGTGCACAAATGCTATATTCTGCAACACAACGATCATCCTTGATGCCCAAGCTACAGAGGGTCATCTACATCTATAAATAGCATGAAATGGTGCACAAGAAAAGCAAGAGTTCAAGCTACAAATCATCAATCACTTGTTTTTGTCAACAAGTCATAAAACTCTTCTTTCATCACTCATACTCAAGCACTTCACTCTCATTATACTTCTGATTTTATTGAGTGTTTATATTTGCTTCTCAAACAACCCTTTGAGTTTCCACAAGCAAATATCTCCAAGAGACCACTTTTCAACATAATCCACTTTTAAGTGGTTGTATCCTTGTCTCTTCTTTTTACCACTCACACTCCAGCTCTTTATCAACCTCTTGGATCAAAATATTATTGAGTGTACTGAGTGCATATTGTAATAAGCTTCTCAAACTACTTTTGAGTTTTTGTAAGCTTAGATCCGAAACAACCACCTTTGTAAAAGAAGATTGCTCAAGTCAATACGTAACTATTGATTGAGTGTTACCTTAGGACTAAGGTAGATTAAGCTTGTAAGGGCTTTGAAGATATGATCTTGGTTTAGATCATAGAAGAAAATTGATCTTGGTTTAGATCAAAGAAAGTATTGTAATCTTGGATTAGATTATAGTGAAAAACTCACAGGCGTGGGGACTGGACTAGCCCAGGATTCGGGTGAACCAGTATAACTTTTGTGTGTCAATCTCTCTTACTTTTAACTCTTTAATTTCTATAAACTCACATCACACAAACCACTTCATTTACTTTGAATACTCATACAGCAGAGATTGTTCTTAGAACAATCTGATTTTTTCTTCACTAACATTTATTTAAGTATACACTTGAGATTAATTTTATAGAGTGCAGGATTAATTTAAAAGGGTCATAATTCAAACCCCCCCTTTCTTGTGACAATTTCTTCCACTTCAGAATCATTACCCGGTATCGGTACTTTCCCTAAAATAGAGTACCCATACATCAGAAAAAATTCAACTAATTAGGGTTTTAACCCTCATCTGTATAAAAAAAAAAACAAAACTCAACTAATTATAAATATTCATTTTTATCACTAAATTAGTCAATTTAGTTACTTTCACCTAATTTCTATCATATCACTTTTGTAGGGTTTTGGAGTTAAATGGATAAAGAGCTCAACATAATTCAGATTCTAGGTCTAACTATGTTGGCTAAACGAGCATAACAAGGTCAAAGCGAGTCAAGTCAAAAAGATCAAAGTTTCAGGGCTAAACTACATATTTGGTCCCTTACGTTTATTTTAGGTTTCAATTTGGTCCTTCACGTTTAAAAAGTTTCAATTTGGTCTCTTACGTTATCAACATTTGCATTAGTTGGTCCCTTCCATCAGATTCCACTGTTCCACTATTTCAATAGGACACGTGTCAGCGTGTTCAGGTGTCCATGTGTCAATCCACGTGTGCAAACCGTCTGCCACGTAAGTAAACTGTCTGCCACATGTGCAAAAACTGACGGAAGGGACCAAATTGAAATCTAAAATAAACGCAAGGGACCAAATGTGTAGTTTAGCCAACTTTCAGGGAAGACAACTTCGCTAAGCAAACCAACAACGAGCCAAGTAAAAGTGATTGGATCTTGGAAACAAGTCAAATCGCTAAGCGAGTTGTAGCAAGGTCAAAGTGAAGAGTTCCATAGAGTATACTAGGAAAGCTTCATCAACAAATTCGCTAAGCGAGCATCACTTCACTAAACAAATCTAGGCTGTTCAGTGACCTTTAAAATGGCGTTACATTTCCCTCAACTTAAAAAAACGTCCATTCACTAAACAAGCTTATTTCGCTAAGCGAATGTACACTTTTTGACTTAATATAAATAGACTTTAGAATCACTTTTTCTTATCATCTTTGTATCATATGACTTGTTTTTTTAGAGAGAAACACATAGGAGATAAAGCGTTTACCACTTGGAGGGCATTGCGTGCATCTCCATCACATTTCTTCTGCTCTGCATTAGCTATAATGAGTATGTGTAGTTAAATCTTTCTGTGTTGAGATTAAGCCTAGTTAACTAGAATTTTGATGTAAATTCTTGATTTAACTAATTATTTATAATCTATGTTTCTCTAGGTTTATGATTTAGTCTCACACTTAATGATTTTTCGATTTTAAATTTTGAAATTGATATTTTAATTTGGAAAGTACTAAAACAGACTTTTTACTTATAGATTGTAATATAATCATATGTGATTTTAATATAAAATATTACTTTCCGTTTGTTATACATAATTGTCAAACTCGTAATCTTATTTATTACTATGTAATTCAGTCAATAATTGAAGGTCGGGATGTATTTGGCAATTTTGTCCCACTCACAAATGAACTAAATAGATCCAATGCTCTAGAAGGTTGTCCATATGATACCATATGGCCTGCTCCTCTTACAGTGACAAAAGTCAACAAATTTCCGTACTCAGTCACCCAACCTACACATTTTTGGGAAACTCGAGTGAATTAAATTGTAAAATTATATTGAAATTATGTTTCAACTTTCAACAAGTAGAAAATGGTTAAACTACTAAGTAATCAATACACACACACCTGCCCTTTGTGGTACCAAACTCTATATGGGTCTGTAATGTTGAACTTCAAATCAAGAGCTAGTTCACGAATGAGTGTTCGAGAACCCAATAAAGGCACAACAGAATCTTGGTCTCCACTATCATAATAGTTATAATTAGATCATTACTATAAAAATGTATAAAATCAGTAATAGGTATAAAATCAATAATAGTCAATAAGTTTCATTTGTTAAATATAGGAGCAAAACATATTTTAGTGTCTGAATAAATAAATACAATTTTTTATCTATGATTTTTTGTGTGAACAATTTAGTCCTTACACATAGCATCGTCAAAAAAAGAACAATTAAACCCCTAACAACAATTAAAAAAGACAAATTTTTAACAACATAATATGTTTCTAATTTGTTCTTTCTTAACATAAATAATATGTTTCTAGTTGAAGAGAACAAAATATATGATAAACTAAGTAAAGAACAAAATTAAGTAAATTGAAAAGAATGTACGATTAAAAACATATTACGTGATAAATAATATGTTTCTAATTGTTCTTTTCAATATGTTTCAATAATTTACTTCATTTTGTTTTTTTCTAATTGTTCTTTTCGATATTATAAATAATTTGTTTTTCAATAAATTTACTTAATTTTGTTCTTTTCTTCTTTAACGTTCGAACAACCACTATATCAACATAAATATAATATCGTAACTATGAACTAAGAAATATGTACTATAGGGTGGGTATATATTTTTTTATATTTTTTTTTAATACTTTTCAAGTACATCGATATTAAATTTCATAATATTTGCCATAATAACTTTGTTTGAATGTTAAAAAAGATGTTATTTAGGCTTTTCATTTGTATGACCAAATAGTCTCTTTTTAATTACCACAATGGACTAAATTATCCCTATTTAATTATTTTTAGGGGCTTAACTATACCTTGTATGATGGTACTTCTTGTAGGAATTACGTTGTTTTGGATTTTTATTTGCACAAATTATAAAAGTTGTTTTTATTTTGCTTAGGGATCCAATTAAGTCTTAAAGTTTTCACCAGAGTCTGAAATGAGTTTATACGAAAAAAACTAATTACCTATAAACCCATACTGGAATATGGTTTTGAACTATACGTTTTAGAACCGGAAGCATATTAATATCATGATCTGCATTGTTGTAATTTAAAACACTGCAACAAAGAAAAAGTGAATATCAGACATTTTATGAGTAATGAAAAAAAAATGACATTTTTATTGTGAGAAAAGTAGTTAATATTCCAATAAAGTTTTAAAAATTCAGCTGGTATTAACACAATTTTACAAAATCAACATGTAAGGCGACAATTTCCATTATTTATAAACTTTATTCAAATGATATCGCTAATTTACAGGAGTTTTTCAAATAATATTTATATATATATATATATATTTACAAATCGTTACAATTTATAATTTATAATTTATGCAATTATTTCTATCATATCACTTTTGTAGGGTTTTGGAGTTAAATGGATAAAGAGCTCAACATAGTTCAGATTCTAGGTCTAACTATGTTGGCTAAGCAAGCATAACAAGGTCAAAGCGAGTCAAGTCAAAAGATCAAAGTTTCAGGGCTAAACTATATATTTGGTCCCTTACGTTTATTTTAAGTTTCAATTTGGTCCCTTACGTTTAAAAAGTTTCAATTTGGTCCCTTACGTTATCAACGTTTGCATTAGTTGGTCCCTTCCGTCAGATTCCACTGTTCCACTGTTTCAATTGGACACGTGTCAACGTGTTTAGGTGTCTATGTGTCAATCCACGTGTGCAAACCGCCACGTAAGCAAATTGTCTGCCACATGTGCAAAAACTGACGGAAGGGACCAAATTGAAATCTAAAATAAACGTAAGGGACCAAATGTGTAGTTTAGCCAAGTTTCAGGGAAGACAACTTCGCTAAGCAAACCAACAACGAGCCAAGTAAAAGCAATTGGATCGTGGAAACAAGTCAAATCGCTAAGCGAGCTGTAGCAAGGTCAAAGTGAAGAGTTCCATAGAGTATACTAGGAAAGCTTCATCAACAAATTCGCTAAGCGAGCATCACTTCACTAAACAAATCTAGGCGGTTCAGTGGCCTTCAAGATGGCGTGACATTTCCCTCAACTTAAAATAACGTCCATTCACTAAACAAGCTTATTTCGCTAAGCGAATGTACACTTTTTGACTTAATATAAATAGACTTTAGAATCACTTTTTCGTATCATCTTTGTATCATATGATTTTTTTTTAGAGAGAAACACATAGGAGATAAATCTTTTACCACTTGGAGGGCATTGGGTGGTGCATCTCCATCACATTTCTTCTGCTCTACATTAGCTACAATGAGGATGTGTAGTTAAATCTTTTTGTGTTGAGATTAAGTCTAGTTAACTAGAATTTTGATGTAAATTCTTGATTTAACTAATTATTTATAATCTATATATGTTTCTCTAGGTTTATGATTTAGTCTCACACTTAATGATTTTTCGATTTTAAATTTTGAAATTGATATTTTAATTTAGAAAGTACTAAAAACATACTTTTTACTTATAGATTGTAATATAATCGTATGTGATTTAATATAAAATATTACTTTCCATATGTTATACATAATTGTCAAACTCGTAATCTTATTTATTCGTATGTAATTCAGTCAGTAATTGAAGGTCGGGATGTATTTGACAATTTTGTCCCACTCACAAATGAACTAAATAGATCCAATGCTCTAGAAGGTTGTCCATATGATACCATATGGCCTGCTCCTCTTACAGTGGCAAAAGTCAACAAATTTCCGTACTCAGTCACCCAACCTCCAACCTACACATTTTTGGGAAACTCGAGTGAATTAAATTGTAAAATTATATTGAAATTATGTTTCAACAAGTAGAAAATGGTTAAACTACTAAGTAATCAATACACACACACCTGCCCTTTGTGGAACCAAACTCTATATGGGTCTGTAATGTTGAACTTCAAATCAAGAGCTAGTTCACGAATGAGTGTTCGAGAACCCAATAAAGGTACAACAGAATCTTGGTCTCCACTATCATAATAGTTATAATTAGATCATTACTATAAAAATGTATAAAATCAGTAATAGGTATAAAATCAATAGTAGTCAATAAGTTTCATTTGTTAAATATAGGAGTAAAACATATTTTAGTGTCTGAATAAATAAATACAACTTTTTATCTATGATTTTTTGTGTGAACAATTTAATCCTTGCACATAGCATCGTCAGAAAAAGAACAATTAAACCCCTAGCAACAATTAAAAAAGAAATTTTCTAACAACATAATATGTTTCTAGTTGAAGGGAACAAAATATATGATAAACTAAGAAAAGAACAAAATTAAGTAAATTGAAAAGAATGTACGATTAAAAACATATTACGTGATAAATAATATGTTTCTAATTGTTCTTTTCAATATGTTTCAATAATTTACTTCATTTTGTTCTTTTCTAATTGTTCTTTTCGATATTATAAATAATTTCTTTTTCAATAAATTTACTTAATTTTGTTCTTTTCTTCTTTAACATTCTAACAACCACTATATCAACATAAATATAATATCGTAACTATGAACTAAGAAATATGTACTTTAGGGTGTGTATATATTTTTTGATATATTTTTTTAAAATAATTTTCAAGTATATCGATATTAAATTTCATAATATTTGCCAGAATAACTTTGTTTGAATGTTAAAGATGAAAAAGAATAAAAATGAATGATTTATTGAAAAAGATGTTATTTAGGCTTTTCATTTGTATAACCAAATAGTCTCTTTTTAATTACCACAATGGACTAAATTATCCCTATTTAATTAATTTTAGGGGCTTAACTATACCTTGTCTGATGGTACTTCTTGTAGGAACTACGTTGTTTTGGATTTTTATTCGCACAAATTATAAAAGTTGTTTTTATTTTGCTTAGGCATCCAATTACGTCTTAAAGTTTTCACCAGAGTCTGAAATGAGTTTATACAAAATAAACTAATTACCTATAAACCCATACTGGAATATGGTTTTGAACTATACGTTTTAGAACCGGAAGCATATTAATATCATGATCTGCATTGTTGTAATTTAAAACACTGCAACAAAGAAAAAGTGAATAATATCAGACATTTTATGAGTAATGAAAAAAATAACATTTTTATTGTGAGAAAAGTAGTTAAATATTCCAATAAAGTTTTAAAAATTTAGCTGGTATTAATACAATTTCACAAAATCAACATGTAAGGCGACAATTTCCATTATTTATAATTTTTATTCAAATGATATCGCTAATTTACAGGAGTTTTTCAAATTATATATATATATATATATATATATATATATATATATATATATATATATATATTTACGAATCATTATAATTTATAATTTATACTTACTCACTGCACATGGACCATGGGTATGACAGATTAGTACGGTTAGCATGAAGAGCTTTTTGAACCTCCGGAAGGTTGAGGTAAAAATATATTTCAGAATCCATACAAACATCTACACTCAAGCTTATTTTAGTAGCCTGAACTAATAAAATCACAAAATTAATATGTTCATATAATAATTATCTAAAATTTATAATATAATCACCAAAATAAAATAAACAAATTAAAAGAGACAAAATGTACCATTTTTTTCAATCTTAGTTCTTGTTCAGCTATGGATGGATAACAAACATCAAGAATCACATCATAACTATCTATATAGTCACCCACAATATCTTGAGCATCAAGCATAGCATCTTTGCATGATTTAGTTAAGTTATCAGGTTCGGTTGCATTATAATTGCAATAATTCATAATGGCAAGGCCAATTTCATCTGAAATCATTCCATGTGACCAAAAATATTCATAAATTGCTTGTGTATCACGATCCAATTTTAGAAGTGGGTTTCCAATCTAACAAAGTCAGAGAAAAAGTAAGATTAGTTTAATTAACTTTCTAAATTTTTTAATTAAACAATCAATAAGTCGTTAAATATACAGGATTAGTCCAAAAGTGACATACATATATAATTATGAGTAAATTAATAAAAGATGTCACATGAATGAGATCTTACAGCGACTCCTTTTATATTGAATTTGAAAGTAGTTGAATGAGAATTATAATCAAGAAGAACATTGGCTAATTGAGGTATGAAATGACCTAAATAAAAAATAAAATACTTCAATAAAAGTTAATGTATAAATAAAATGAGTTGGTTATAGGAATGATGACATAAATTTTGAGCACATACGTAAAGAATATGAATACAACTGAACTTGGTTAGCTAAATAGAGCATTTTGTAACTAGTTATCAAAATGGATATTTGATTTATAATTTTGTTGAACCTGCATAGCTTTCTCCAGTAAGAAACAACTTTCTTGATTTGTATGAAGGAAATTTCTCGTACCATTTCATCATGAATAAAAGCATATCATTGGCTGCCAAAAACAAAATAATTAAAGAATTATTTTCATGCTTAGTAAAACAAACAAATTGCATGTATAACACAAAAAATTTATAACTTTTTATCGCACAATTTAATTAAATACCTGTGGAGGCATCATCATAGTTATTATAATCAGAAGTTATATTTGAGTATGACCAACCAACTCCGATTGGAGACTCCACAAAAAGGAGATTAGAAACTATGAAAATAGTAAACAAAATAGATATATATTAGGAATCAATGTACACTTAAATTGTTCTCCAACATATATTAAAAAGAAGTACTTATATACACACCTTTATTCCAAGAATTTGAATTTCTTTGTAAACCGCGTCCATCTCCGGTAGAATAAAATGGACCTAATTCAGTAAAGGCGCCTCCTCCAATTGAGGAACAACCTGGACCTAAAAAATTATTTTTATAACTAATAATGTTATTGATATTTCACGTTATATTATAAATTTTTACTGTGAATATTGTGTAGCAATAATTATGTTAATAAGTAATAATATGATTACTTTATAGTCTTATGACTTAGTTTAATGAGTAGGACATTGTATTATATATGCAGGGGATCAGGTTCGAACCTCTAGATTACTTTATAGTCTTATGAGCTTAGTCTTATATATGATTACTCACTTTGATCCTTAACAATATATAAGAGACCGATTTATCAATATAAATAATACTCTAATATACTCCTTCTAATCCTTATTATAAGAAAAAGGGTTAATAGGAATCACATTTAAATCCTTTTTAAAAATAAATCACATTTTAAATTCATTGAATAACTACATCTAAAATGTGATTTTTTTTAATAATAGAAATCGAATGAAGTAATATAGAGGTTAAAACATATTTGTGGGGAGGACTAAATCCTTGCTTTAGCAGCTCCCATTGACCGGTCATGACAGAGCAAGAATTCTCTCAATTGTATATTGCACTAGAGAGGGAGAAGTGTAGATCACTACCTAATTTGTTTTCTAATTTTTTATTATTTTCAATCCAAGTACTATGGTTGCAGTGAATGAGTTATATACGGGAGAGTATCCACAACAAGGTATCAAAAAATGTTAATAAAAATTGAGTCCAATGCATAAGCACCCATAATAAGGATCCATAGGATAATAATAATATAGTAATAGTTAATCAATTAATTATTACCTCCATTGAGCCAAAGTGTGAGGGGTTTTTTGTCATGGTATTGGTCAGCTTCAACAAAATAATAGAAGAGACTCTTACCATGTTTTACATCAATATCAACATAACCAGCATATTGACTGAATTCAACCTTAGGTTGGCCTGGCAATTTCATAATCAAATCCTCATTTGGGTACCCTTCCACCCCAACAATGTCCCCTAGGAAGCACCCATAGCCCACCACAATGAACGCCCCAAAAAACCAACACTTTTCCATTCTAATAACTTCAATTCCCTCACAATAAACACACTTTATATCCATTCATTGAGACATTGAGTAGTCATTTAAACTAGGGGAGACACATTTTATGCAAGTTAGAGAAAAGTATCAACCTCATTTAATATTTACTATTTGCAATTGAATTGACATAAGTATTATATTGTATAAGGTAATAGAAAACAAATATTGTTTGACTAGTCTTCAAAAAAATATTGTTCGACTACAAAAACAAATGCTCTCCGGTTTTATATTTAATTTTCAGTTTTATATATCTAGTCTATAAATGAATTAAATACATTCGTTATTCAATTAATAAAAAAAAATTGCTTATAAGTACTATAATAGCTGAAGAAGCATTGCATATGGTAATAAATAACAGCATGACACGCATGTAGACAAACATCATGGTTTTCGGGAAAACAAAAAAAAAGCATGGTTTTGGTAAAAAAGAAAAAGTCAAACATAATGGTTGAACCGTTGAACTACAGCCCACTTCAAGAAACATTAGGTTTTGCAAAAAATAATCCAAATTTCAATTTTTTATGGTCTATGATATTTTAAAAAAAGTCTAATTGAAAAACATCTAAATGAGTTAGTAAATAATAAAAATCTTACAAAAACAAGTACATTCATTTTTAAGATTCAAAGTTTAAATGAATTCAAATAGAAATTCTGATTTACAATATTCTAAATGAGAAAAATCAACAATTACATTTTTGAAGTTTCAACTATATAATTGTCTTTAGTAAAAAAAAAAAACTATATAATTGTCAATACCTACATTCTTAAAATTTCATATACATTTTTTTGTAGAAATATATATATATATATATATCAAACAATATAATGTAATACAAATTTATATATTTCTTTTGACGGTCATACATAAATTTTAAATTATTTTAACCAAAATAAATATAAATAGTTTATAAAAAACCCAACCCACAAATTTTGAATATGGGCTTCATTCCAATTCATATACACCCGCAAATTGTCATTTATAAAAGAAATTAATTAATAATCTAATAATAACACATTTTCCGATTTTTATTATAAGAAAAAAAATATTTTAAATTAACTGAATAATCGATGTGTCTAATCTTATAATATAAATTAAATACATCAGTTGTTTAATGATTCAAAAAAGTAAATTTTATTTTTTTATAATAAAAGTAGAGGGAGTAATTACATTTAACATTAACATGGTTTTATTTATTTGTAATTAGCTTCTATACTATAGACAATTGAGATTTTACCTGCAATGCAAGGGAATTAAAAAATGCAATTTTATATAGAATTATAATTTAAAATTTTGAAAGATGATTGTCTATTCGCAAATTGTGCCAACTCATGGGCCATTTGATAAATAAATTACTTTAACAAATAAATATTAAAAACATCAAATAAAAACATATAAAAGCAAGGTAGTTCATACATCAATGCTGTATAATTAAAAATATATGTGACGGTGTATATGTTTGTCACATGTTGTGTCTATATTTTAATGTTAAAATAAAATATTAAGATATTATTGTGAATATTGTGACTAAAATAAACAACATATATAAAATAAATTTATTGCATTGTGTAAAAACTAGAGGTAAATAAACAGCATATAAAATGTTTTTATATGAACATATATAGGGTATTTCGGTATATTGTAGGAGACAAGGTTCCTACAGTGCAAAGGGTATGATTCTTGTCCCAAACTTCTCTGGGGAAAACTTTCTCCCCAAATCCAGTTCAAAACATGTATGCTATTTGTCCTTTTAATATATCAATATAGTAATTTTATGAATGGAATATCTTCATGCTTAAACTCTATTTCCACAAAAAGTAGCCCTTCATGGCTAGTTTAAGAAGTTTTCCATAATCATGAAGTATGAAGTATCTACCACCGTTTAACTGTGATCAATTTTTGCCGGAGAATCCATTGAACACAAGGTGAAGAGATAATAGTAAGTCTATGACGAATAATAGTGGCAGCATATGGTATGTGCAAGTTGTATTAGATAGAAGAAAACATAAAAACAGCACTGCTCTGCCGCTAATAGCAGCTGCTACAGAAGCAATTGACAATCCAAGCTCTAAATCCATAAAATTAGTTATATATATTAACAAAACAACAGACAAAATGAAGATCCATACCTGAAAGAACATATGCAGACATATACATAGATGAAGATGGAGATTTAACTTTCAACTGTCAAGGAAAATAAATTATTTAAGCGTCTGAGTGCAACCGTACAAAAAGTAATGAATGAAAGGGAGTACTTAAACGCCATTCTCTTTGCTTTTTATTCAGCGGTCTTCCTTTCCCTGCTTTCTCTCTGTTGAATCTTACATCTGCTAAACTCCAGGTGCAATATTTTGTTTCCACGTCGAAGGATTCAAGCTTGAAGACACCGTCACTTTCTGCAGATGGATTATTTGAATCATCATCAATGACATATTTCACATACATAGATCTCTCCTTGAATCGGTCAAGGTCATCTGGAATCCGAAGTGTTCTTTCAACACCTGGAGAAGACACCTGAAGAAACACATATCTAAGATATAAAGCTAATAGAAACAATATTGAACAACATAAATCCCAAATTCAATCCATCATCATTACTCCCTCTAGTCCTTATTATAAGAAAAAGTTTATTTTTAGATTCATAGAATGATGGATGTATCTAGTCCTTAATATATACCAAATACATCAATGATTCTATGAACTTAAGAAACAAACTTTTTCTTATGATAAGAAATAGAGGGAGTATCTTTCACAATCAAGAGGGATGTCATTATCAATAACCTTGGACCCCTTAAATCACATGGTTCATTTGTTTGCTCTAAAATTTAAAAACATTATCAATAGTATCCTGTGGAATGCGGATAAGCCAAAAGTGAAACCAATTGGACGAAAGAGTACTTTAAGGATTTGCACTCTCGAATACTGTTCATCGCAATAATCATGGATTATATCTCTACCTCCAACATAAGACAAAATGCAGTAAGATACTTGAAACAGTACCTCCAAACTTAAATTCTCAGGAACGGATTTGGAAAGTTCTGCTTCATCCAATTTTGCTCTGTATGTTTTAGAAAAGGCTTCAACATCTTCCATGGTGGGGGAGCCAGATCTATTGTGCATGGAAATCAGAACTCATAAATTAAGCATACATTCAATGTATGTAATAGCTGCTGTAAAAAATTGTATGTAATAGCAAGTTCAGTTCAGCAGCAATTTATGAAAAAATGAATTAATTGGATTAGAGGAACATTGAATAATGCAGATTATTGATCCCTGATGAGTACCTCTGTTGCTACATGCCAGAAATTCATTCATTGAGCAACACATGAAAGCATTTACATTTTTTATCTATAAGGTACTATCTAGGCAAAAAAGTCCTTTTGAGGGTCACAAAAAAGTTTTGCACTCAAACCTGTGATAAATCAGGCACCAATCCAATGCAGCATTTTAGAACATGTGATATATTTTTAGAAATCTCAGGACTTTTTATTCTTCAGGAAGGAAGGTGCCACAGTAGGACTACTAAGTTTTTTTCCATAAGCTCAACAGAACTTACATGGGTTAAGAATACCATATAGCGGTAAACCAAATTAAACTTACGTGCCTACCTACTTTACATATAAAATTGCAACAAAACCCCACATCAGGATCAAATTGTCCCATTCCAAAGTCAGAAAGTCAGCCTAACACTAGATATGAATGAAGGAAGGAAACCAATGGTTTCAATTGCGGATCGCAGAAAATAGCGGTTTGTTCAAATTCCACTATGCGACAGTGCTATAGTGCTACTATAGCCAGTACTTCATAATATTTTGTACTAAATAGTGAATTACGCAAAACAACAGTGACTTGTTAAAATTCTGCTATGCAATATCACTATAGCCACTATTTAACAACACAGAAGGAAATAATACTCAAATTAAATATGGACATGTGTAAATTACCTAAAAGATGGATAAACCTCTATATAACATTATTTCCCAAGAGGGTTATCGTTAGCACAAATATTTCACCACATGTCAGTCACACACACATTATATCCAGCCTACTATATCCAGTCATACAAATTCAAACTTGCACTTACTAAAGATTCATCCGAAACTGTTCAGAATCGATATTGATTTATTCATAATTATCATCAAATAATAAAACTAATGAAACTAACCCTGGCTGAGTGTATAAGGAAGTTCAACCATCAGGATCATGTAACACAAACTGATAGACATATCAACACATATGGTAAGCTAAGTGAGTGGTATAGCCCATGTTTGCTTGTCGCTTAATCTGATCAAATTTGATTAAAACAGCATAAACAACAAGCTTCCCTTCTAAAACATTATTATCTATTTTATTAATTTATTTATTCATACATTAAAATACTAACATTTTCTCAAAAAATCATCTATCCTACTCATAATAATAACAAACAAAATTTTCACACTGTTGCAGTGATGATGTCTTACTTATTGGAAAGCTTCTCAATGCGCACTTGAATAGTGGAATTAGCCAAAGTTTTAAAAGCATAAATTTGCAAGTCACCATCAAAAGACATAGTAACCTCTTTAGCAATAGCTAATACTTTTTTATCCCACCATGTTCTGGCGAGTGCGATTCCACCACCTGCACCACCATCACCTGCCTTCAAAAATCAACCAAATTCACATTCCTCAACAAAATTGAATTTTTCCACAAATAAACTATCAATTTAGTCCCTCAACTATTGCTATTCTCAATTTAATCCCTAAAATATATAAAGATAATAAATAGCCCCTACAACTCCAACAAAAAACTTACATAGGGCACACTATCCTCCTCCTCCTCCACATCATAACCCTCTTCCTCGTCGTAATACTCGCCACCACCGTCACCGTCATTTTCGAAGTCCTCATCAATTTCCGTGTCTGTGGAAACAACAAGTTCAATTCAAAGTTTAAACAAAAAATGAAATAGCTGAGAGATTCATAGAAGTTCTACATACCGTATTCAAATTCATCATCATCAACTTCTTCATCTTCTGATACTTCTTGGACAATGGTGGATTCTAGAACGGGTTCTGAATCAGAATTTTTCTTCTTGCTATGAAGAATACCAAGGGGCTTTATCGAAGTATATGGAAAAATGCAAAATTGAGAAGAGAATTTGATTGTAGAGCGAAGAGGGGCATAGAAAGAACTCCTAGACCTAGAAATGGTGAGAAGTAGCGGTGATGAAGGAATTCGCCATGGTTGCAAGCTTGAAGATGCTTTAATTAAATCCATTCAGTTTTATTTTTCAGAAAGAACAAAGTGTGAGATGTATGAAAAAAATCTAATTTATTTTTTGGAGGGAATGCAATGGGCCAAGCCCATTCTATAGAAAAAATTAGGGAAAAATGAGTTCGCATTAAAGGATATAAACTGCGAACTAAGTTTGTTTTTTAGAATGTGAACCTTATAAAAATTAATTTTTTTGTTCTCTTCATCCTTCTTTCATTTTCCATGAAATAATTTTGATCGAAACACAGTTCGCAAGTTAAAGTATGAACCATTCATTCACCCCTAGAAAAATATTTCGAATGGAATACTGAACGAGTGTGTGATTAAAATTTTTTAAAAAAAAACAAAAGAGACTTCAATTTATGGAATTATACTCTGTGAGTGTGTGTGTCTCTGATTGGTTGATATTGTCATAGCCGCTTCAGTGGCCAATTAAAATATGGTATTAGATCGTGACCAAATTTTTATAAGGTTCACTAGTTAAATTGGAAACTTAGTTTGCACTCTACATAGTGAATTGTGTTTCAGTTCGCATATTGAATAGCGAGTGACAATAGTTTTACTCAAACCAAAATCTAAACCCTCCAAAATGAAAAAAAAAAAAAAAAAAAAAGAGTTCACTTTCTATAATGCAAATTAAATTTGCATCCTAGGGTGCAAACTCTTTTTTTCATAAATTTTTTCATTCTAGGGGGCGCAGATGTTTGGTTTGAGTAAAAATGTTGTTACTCGCTACTTAGAGTGTGAGCTGAGTTCGCATCCTAGAAATCGAGGAGATTAGTTTGGTAATTTCAGGGGGTGCGTGAGGATTTTTAGGGGGTGCAAAAAGTAACACTCTTATAGAGAATTCTCATTTCGCCACCCTACCCATTTTCTCGTGCCCCCTATGATTTTACCAAAATACCCATTTATGTTACTTAGGTAGCGGATACACTAAAAAACACTCTGGCCTTCGTCTAAAATCACACCAATGAAAACTTTGATGCGTCATGCGTGGATCAAAAGGAATGAAAACCAATAAACAAGTGAAATAAGCAATAATAATAACAACGATAAAGAAAGAACACGCGATATTTGTTTATATGAATAAATAAAGCAATATATATTTATAGAAACAAATTTTTTCACAAAATCTACACAAAACTAAACCAGGCCTCAGCGAGCTGCGCCTCACACAGAGGCAGAACTGAACTCCTAGAATTTGTAACGTGCTGCGCCTCACGTAGACAACGGCATCATCAATGCAAACTCTAACTCTTCTTGTAACTGAAATTTCAAGACATATTCAACACTCTATTTAGATAGCGAACAATATTCTTCAAAAACTTCTCATTTTTATAATGTCCGTTACTTAAATAGCTGAAGGGTAAAATGGAAAACACATAGGACGCACGAGTAACAAATAGGGTGACAAAAGTAAATATCCATTATAAATATGTTCGATAGTAGTTGCATTTAGATGACTTATTTTCTTAGGTAAAATATTTCATCAAATTGTATGACCCAGCACTTCACAGACCCAATATCTCCAAGAATGATGATTAAAATGTTTCTATTGCTTTATTATGTTGCTAATTTTATATTTTATTTGCTTTCACTCAAGAATTCTAGATAAACTTAATATAAAAGAAACCCAAATTGTAGAAAAGAGGTGATGATTTTTTTTTAAAATGTTATTTGCAATTTAAATGGAGATGATTATTTTAATATAAAAATTGTGTTTTTATTTATTTATTAAGAGGCCATTTTTAATTTTTATACATGGCTCTGTTTGGTAAAAATGACTTATGCCTGATAAGCTAGCTTATGGCTGATGCCTTATAGCTTATAGCTGATGGCTGACAGCTTATAGCTGATAAGCTAATTGAAGTGTTTGGTAAAATTAGCGGTTCAGCTGGATGATAGATGTAAAATGACATAAAAGGACATTCTTAATTCATATTAAAATTGATATTAATTTAATATTTAAGATACTTTATTTATATTATAAAAATACGTTAATTATTTATAATTAATTTTTAAACATTTATATAGGATTTTTATTTTATTTCAAACCAAATTAAATCAATATTTATCTTCATTATTTTTATGTAGATTTTTTATTTTGTAAGAAACCTGGTTTTTCTAAAAACTCATAGTAAAAATTGATAGTTTTATTGTTGAAACAACCTTAGGTTATTTGTTTTGTTTTGTTTCACATCAATCCCAGGTTATTTGTTTAATTTTGTGTCAACCATAATTGAAACAATTAAAAGAAAACATAACAGACACAATATTATACTATGATTTGAACGTTATCTTGATTCTTGCGAACATACTTAGTGAAGGTGTGAAAAACACAAGAAGGGGGGGTTGAATTGTGTTTTGGGTAATTTGAAATTTTCTTCTAAGTTATGGAAAACTTATCAGAGTTTGCAGCGGTTTAGAAAACAAAACACAATCAAAAAGTAACTTTGAAGGTAGAGAGAAAGAGAGAAAGATAGAAACAGAGATTTTTATACTGATTCCCCTCACAAACCGAGAGTACGTCCAGTCCTCTTGTACTTCCAAGAGAGTTCACTATAATCACCAAAGATTACAATTGCTCAAGCACACAAGCAAGAGACTTCCAATGCTCAAGTATACAAACAAGAGACTTCCTAATGCTTAAGCACGCATGCAAGAGACTTCAAAACACATGTTTAAGAAAAACAGAGTCTGAACAATTGATATAAAGATCAATGTTCAGTTACAAAATAAATACAACTTTTGAAACAAGACTTAACTTAGAATCTTAATACAAAATTCTAAGGTTCAACTAATGAATTAACAGAAGCTGAAGATAGAGTCTTGAATTTTGAATATGAGTTCAAGTTGTATTTGCAGTTTTGTGCTTTAGGATGATTTTAGCAGAGTAACAGCTCTTTTCAAATTGTTCAAGTGTCGTATCCCAAAGCTTCAAACTTGCTCCAATTTATAGATGAAGGTGGAGCGTGTTTGATTCGAATTTGATGCAGTGAGATTGCGCCAGCTGTAGATAGTACCTTTGTTAACCAAATCAGGTAACCTTGTATACAATCAATCTTGGGGAAAACGTTTTATCCAAATCAAGTAAAGAGTTCGTACAATAGTACAAACGTCACTATTCTGTGGATAAGATTGATTCCTTCAGCATTTGGAATGTCAGAGTATAATCATTGATGCAGAGAATGTTCTTCTGACAAAACGGCTCTCACTGCTCTTATCAGAGTCTGATATGCATCTTCTGATGAGTAAAACTTGCATCCTCTGATGAAACACATATGCATCTTCTGATGTCTTCAAGTTCTGATCAGAGTTTGCTTGCCATATCAGAGCTTCCAATGTGCTTTTAATGAATATAAAAATTAACTTGAATATCTGCACACTTGGAGTAAATAATTAGTATACCCTATTGTACATTAATACTTTTGTTATCATCAAAACTTAATTGGGTCAGATCAGAACCTCTTTTGTTCCAACAATCTCCCCCTTTTTGATTGATGACAAACCACGTATTAATTTACAATGGTTGTTGATAAAATTTATCAAGCATCTCTTAGGTTGATGAGTTTTGCAAGCTCCCCCTAAGTTCAGCAATGATTAATTAAATCAGTTTAAAAATAATTATTTGAATTTTGAACTTAAACTAATACACTAGACTTTCAGAGGCTAGCGTGTTTGATTTGAATTTGATGCGATGAGATAGCGCCAGCTGTAGATAGTACCATTTTTAACCAAATCAGGTAACCTTGTATGCGATCAATCTTGGGGATAACGTTTTAGCCAAATCAGGTAATGAGTTCGTACAATAGTACTAACGTCACTATCTTGTGGATAAGATTGATTTCATCAGCTTTTGGGATGTCAGAGGATGATGATGATTTTCAATCATTGTTGCAGAGAATGTTTTTCTGACAAAACGACTCTCACTGCTCTCATCAGAGTCTGATACTAGCTTCTGACGAACATAATTTGCATCTTCTGATGCCTTGAAAATTTGGTCAGAATTTGCTTTGACATATCAGAGCTTCCAATGTGCTTATAGTAACTTTAAAGAATTAACTTGTATATCTGCACACTTGGAATAATTAATTAGCATACCCTATTGTATACTAATACCTTTGTTATCATCAAAACTTAATTGAATCATGTCAGAACCTATTTTGTCCCAACAATCTCCCCCTTTTTGATTGATGACAAACCAAGTATTAATTTACAATGGTTGTTGATAAAATTTATCAAGCATCTCTTAGGTTGATGAGTTTTGCAAGCTCCCCCTAAGTTCAACAATGATTAATTAAATCAGTTTAAAAATAATTATTTGAATTTTGAACTAAACTAATACACCAGACTCTCAGAGGCTAGGTTTGCAAGCTCTCCCCCTAAGTCTGATACCCATGAAAGAAAATTGCACTTTTCTTTTATGCGTACCATGTATCAGAAGTTCAAATTTCAACTAATATTTTCCTCAAAATCATATCATACGTAGACATAACTGAAAAGAATTAATTTTGGAATTTTGGTTTCAGTTTAGCATCTCATAAATTAATAACAACTCTTACTCCCCCTTTTGTCATTAAACAAAAAGATAAAACTGACAAAAATAAATGACAATTTAGAAAAAAATGGTCAAAAATTAAAGTTTCAATGCAGTCAAGGTGGTTACAACTACACCAATTAAATGGTTTGTCGTAAAACCATGAACTTGTCTATTTTGAAACCACTATATAAGGACCATAAACTTTGTCATTTCACTCAACACTTCCATTTCATTGTGAAGAATCAACAATGGAGAAGGATAGAAAAGTGATCAAAAGTAAGAGAGCTCAGGAGAAGAAGAAGAAGAAAGTGAAGATTCAACAAGACTCAGAGTCTAAGAAGAAACCTCAGAAGATGAAGGCATCAACTTCTGCTCCTGTCAGAGTCAAATATCAAACAAAATCCAAGACTAAACAACAAGAGTCCTTATCCAAGTCAGAATCTGAATGGGATTCTGATTGGAATGAATTCTTGAGTACATATGTTCCTCCCAGTGAAGAATACCCCTCTTCATAATCAATGAGATCACTTCTCATTGATCTCCCAATAAGGAAGTGAAGAGAATGTTGTGAACTCTTCCATTTCCCTTATATTCAAATAAGCTAGATTTAGGACTAGCTGTTTTTTTTATGTAGAATCCAAGTGAAAAGTTGGATAGAAACTTATGTAATCAACAATTTTCAATTGAATAAACTCATTATTTAGCTTTGAAATCTTTGAGTTGATATTTGTCTCAAAATCATTTATGAAAACATAAAAAATAATCAAACAAACAAATAAATAATGAACACAGAATATAATCATCAAACAACCAAGTACTTAAAAAGATATTCAACAAGATTACAAAACAAGTAACAGATCATAATAACAAAATAAGTAAAACAAGTGCATAGAATCCTAGGTTTAAGGTTGATCAGGTTGAGGAGGTAATCTGGAATTGATGCTCTGGAGAGTAGTCATTATAGCAGCCAACATAGAAGAATGCTCATCAAGTCTTCTCTGAAAGTTATCTTGATTTTCCCTTATGTGTTGAGCATATTCTGGTGCATTTTTGGCAATCTGTTCAAGCCTTGCCTGTTCAGCAGCTCTTCTAGCTTCTTCTGCTAGCCTAGCTTGCTCAGCTTCTTGCCTTTCCCTTTCAATGCGTTCATCCTCCAATCTTTTCTTTTCCCTTTCCTCAGCTTCCAACCTTTCTCTTTCACGCCTCTCTTCCTCTTCCTTCCTTGCTATCTCATTTCTTATGTTTAGATCCCTGGTGTAAGCTTCTCTTACCGATCTGATCATATACACCAGATTCTGTTCCATAAGGTCACGCTCTTTGTTGATATGTGCTGTTTCAATAGACCTGTTAGGAATGGCGCTGGACATTCTTCTAATGTTCTTGTCAACGGCTTGCAGAAAGCTAGTGATATCTTCCTGGGTTTGCTCTAAGGGTTCATTCATAATTCTGGTAGGTAGATGAGGTGGAATATAAATGCAGTCCATAGAAAGATCCTGCATCAGGGTTTTGAGGTGATTGGATTGGTCAGGAGGGGTTTTCTGAGCAATTTCAAGATTCAAAGTCTCATTGATTTGTTGAACATGTTTCTTGATGGGTGTAGATAAGTCACATGAGTTATCCATAGCCACATGATGTGGGGATTTCTCATGAGCATGTTCATCAGAGTGAAGGGTCTCAGACACTTGATTTTGATGAGGTTCTGGTGATTTTTGATGGTTATGTTCTGATGGAGTATGTTCTGGTGGGGGTTCATTTTCTGGTTGTTTATTGTCTGGTTGGATTTCATTCTCTGGCTGTGGGTCATGTTCTGGTTGAGTATTTTCTGGTAGTGGTGTTGTTGGTTTTTCTTGAGTGTTCACAGGTTGAACATTCTCAGAGATTTGTAGAGTTTCTGTGACAGGAATTTCAGGGGGTGGTGATGGTGTTTTATCAGAATCTTCATCCAAATTTTGAATGATAGGAGCAATACTTGTTGAAGCTTGTGCTGCATCATTGTATATAATATTAGCTTGAGATTCTGATGGGTTAGATAGGATGAGGTTAAACTGCTCTGATGTTGGTTGATTCTCAGAAAGAACATTGTCTTTCTCAGAATGAACTCCTTTTAAAATCTTATCAAAAGCATGTTTAACTCTGATTTCAGAAGGGAATTGAAGCCTTTTGAAATAATTTCTAACTCCTTTGCCGCCTCCAATAAAATTAGAAAACTTACCAGTTTCATTTCTATACAGAGTCTGTTGTGCCAGCAGATTATGAGGATCATTCCTTTTAGGAAGCTTCTTATGCATGTCGTCAAAAGCAGACTCTTCAATACCACTATCATAAGTGTCCTTCAGAGCCTCTTGCTTTTTGTTAAACTCTGCAACTTTTGCCAATGCTGCCTGAATCACAGCTTCTTCCTTTTCTTCTTCTGTAAGATCCGTCAATGCAGCCTTCTTAGCCCTTGGTTTCTTTGAGGATCTTGGAGCTGTAGTTTTCCGAGTCTTAGCAGCCCTTTTTCCCAGCAGGACTCTTGGCAGCTTTTCTCTTGACTGGTTCAAGTTTGAGAGGTTGTTCCAAAAGCCTTGTTTGTCTAACAGTTAGCTTTGTAGGTTGTCCATCTCCTACATCAGCTCCTAGCTTGTTCATGAACTCAGCATGTGCCTCTATAACCCTCTTGGCTTCACTATCACTGACATGTACAAGCCAACATTCACCAATGCCTTTCTCAGAGTCTCTGAGTAGCATAGGGTGTGTTGGATGGACTATCTGATCATTCCTCACAAGCCTTAAGTACCTTAAGGTAGTACTATTCACAATCTTAGAACTTAGCAGAAAGGTACTCATTCCTGGAAGGTAAGGTGTGATAGCATCCAACAAACCACACTGTGCAAACATGTGGCTAAGTAGTCTTGAATGTCGAACAATAGCTTTGCTAGAGATAATAGATACACATAGATGATCAAAAATAAGCTTACCAACATCCAGAAAGCTTCCTTTAGCAACATGATAAGTGAACAGCTTCTGGAGACTAGATATTTGATCAGTACCTCCCAATTTAGGCAAAAACACTGTCAATTAAAATCTTGTAGATAATCTTGCAGTTGTTGGTCCATTCAAACTTATCCTTAGGGTTAGCCTTAGGTTTGAAAATGTATTCCTCCATATCAGGACCAGCTTCATCAGAGTGTTTGAGAACTAAACCACCACGCTCTAGCTTCAGAGCCTCAAGAATGTGGCAAAGTCTGATGGAGATTCTGAATCCAGCTACAAATGATTCAATCTCTGTAGAAACGAAAGGTCTCAATCCCATTTGCTCTGGGGTTTTACTTCTTAGTTCAGTGTTCTCTTCAACCATCTCCCTGATCCTCCTATTATGTACATCTCTTGTGACAACAGAAGCTTTCATCCAGAATTCCTTAACAAGCTCTGTGTACGTTGGTCCATTCAACACATCAAAGTAGTACTCCAACCCTTGTCTCTTGTAATGATGAACAACTTCAGGAAAACCGTTTACTCTAATACTTTCAAGATCCACGGGATTCTCAATCGCAACCATTAGTTCATCATATTTGTATGATCGTTGATCCTTAGCAAACTCAGTGGGGTTGGATTCTTTTGGTAAAACCATGCATGCTTTAACACTTAATGTAGATGAAGAAGCCATGGTTGAGATTTGGAAGTTATGGTTTCTAAGGAGGGAGAAAGAAATTTCTCTGTGTTTTAGAAGAATGAAAGTGTAGGTTGTGAGAGTGCAAAAGTGTGAATGTGAACAGTTAGTGTGTTTAAATAGAAACTTACGCGCAAAAACAAGTACACATACACAAGGGTAGTAGAGTATTTTACCACAAATGGGAATTTGAAATGCTAATCATCATTAACCAACTTCTTTATCCTCTTGCAACAAGACATGTGTATTAGAAGATTATTTAAATAACTGACACGTAAGTTTGAGAAAACGAAAGGGTTTTTACAAAAGATTTTTACTTACGCGCCAGAACCATTTACATTCTAATCAGATTCTGATAGTGTGTCAGAAGATATTCTCATCACAACTTCTGATACAGAAGGTTCTGATGACTTCATCTTCTGATTACTATTAGATTCTCACAAACTCAATTTTTCATCAGAGTCTAAGTTAATCAGAGATTTCCATCATGTTCAGATTCTTTTTGATAAAATCAAAACGTTCAACAGCTAAAGGTTTTGTAAAGATATCAGCCCATTGATTTTCAGTTTCAATGAACTTGAGATCAATTACACCTTTTTGAACATAGTCTCTGATAAAATGATGTTTAATCTCAATATGCTTAGCTCTTGAATGTAAAATAGGGTTTTTAGAAAGGTGAATAGCTGCAGTATTGTCACAATATAAAGGAATATTGTTACTGCTGATTTGATAATCTTCCAATTGATATTTCATCCATAATAGTTGTGTACAACATTTAGCTGCTGATATGTATTCAGCTTCTGCTGTTGACATAGCTATGGTGGTTTGCCTTTTACTAGCCCATGAAATTAAATTCTCACCAATAAACTGGCAGTTACCACTGGTGGATTTTCTTTCAATTCTATCACCAGCATAGTCAGCATCACAGAATCCAATCAGCTTGTAGTCATTGGATTTCTGATAAAGTAATCCAATGTTACAAGTAGCTTTCAAATACCTAAAGATTCTCTTCACAGCAGTGAGATAAGATTCTCTAGGATCTGATTGAAATCTTGCACACAAACAGACACTGAATAAAATGTCAGGTCTTGAGGCAGTTAGATAAAGAAGAGATCCAATCATACCTCTATATAGCTTCTGATCAACCTTGCCTTCAGACTCTTCTTTGCCTAGACTTGATGTAGGATGCATTGGAGTATTCATGGGTTTGCAATCTTCTAAGTTGAACTTTTTCAGAAGATCCTTTATATATTTGGATTGATGAATGAATGTTCCTTTCTCTGTTTGATTTATTTGAATACCAAGAAAGAACTTCAATTCTCCCATCATACTAATTTCAAACTCATCCTGCATAAGCTTATAAAAGTTCTTGCAAAGAATGACATTAGTTGATCCAAAAATGATATCATCAACATATATTTGAATGATCAAAATGTCTTTCTTAAGGGTCTTTTTGAAAAGTGTATTGTCAACTTGTCCTTTTTCAAAACCATTGTCAACCAAAAAAGTACTCAATCTTTCATACCAAGCTCTGGGAGCTTGTTTGAGTCCATAGAGTGACTTCTTTAGTCTAAACACATGATCAGGATTTGTTAAATCTTCAAATCCAGGAGGTTGTTTGACATACACTTCTTCAGAGATGACACCATTTAGAAATGCACTTTTCACATCCATTTGATATAGAGTAATACCATTATTGACTGCATAGGATAAAAGTAACCTGGTTGCTTCCAGTCTTGCTACTGGAGCATATGTTTCAGTGAAGTCAATTCCTTCTTGTTGACTGTATCCTTGTGCAACAAGTCTGGCTTTGTTCCTAGTGACTTCACCTTGTTCATTCATTTTGTTTCTGTATACCCATTTTGTTCTAATAATGTTCTTATGCTTTGGTTTGGGTACCAGATCCCATACATCATTTCTCTTGAATTGATTTAACTCTTCTTCCATTGCAACTATCCAAGCATCATCTGAGAGCGCTTCATTTGTTGTCTTGGGTTCAATCAAGGAAACTAATCCAAACAATGATTCTTCAACTCTGAAGTTTGACCTTGTTTTTCTTGGACTGTTCTTGTTTCCTAGAATGAGCTCTTCAGGATGTGATGATTTGTATTTGAATGTGTTCCTTGGAATATCAGATTCTTCAGAGTTATCATCAATAGTTTGATGTTCTTGAGCAGCATCAGAAGGTGTATCTTCTTGAGCTTCAGAGTCTTCTACAGATTCTATGTTGTTATCATACTCTGGAGCTTCATCTTCTGATTCATCAGGTCCTGACAAATCTTTAACAAGCTCTGACTTTTTATCATCAGACTCTTTATCATCAAACTTTACGTGCATTGATTCTTCCACTGTGTTAGTTTCAGAATTATACACTCTGTATGACTTGGAGCGTTCAGAGTATCCAATGAAGATACCCTTACAGGCTTTAGAGTCAAATTTCTTAAGATGAACTTTGTTATTCAGAATGTAACAAGTACAACAAAATTGATGAAAATAAGAAATATTGGGTTTTCTTCCCTTAAAGAGTTCATATGTTGTTTTTTTCAAAATAGGTCTTATATAGATTCTATTCTGAATATAACAAGCAGTGTTAACAGCTTCTGCCCAAAGGAATTTTGCTAAATTATTTTCATGCATCATGGTGCGTGCCATTTCTTGTAAAGATCTATTCTTTCTTTCTACAACTCCATTTTGTTGTGGAGTTCTAGGAGAAGAGAATTCATGGAGAATTCCATGTTCTTCACAGAATTTTTCAAAAGGTTCATTTTCAAACTCACCACCATGATCACTTCTTACTTTCAAAATTTTGAAATCCTTTTCATTTTGAATTTGGGTACAGAAGATGCTAAACACTTCATATGTATCATCTTTATTTCTCAGAAATTTAACCCAAGTCCATCTACTATAATCATCTACAATGACTAATCCATATTTCTTACCATTGATTGAAGCAGTGCTAACTGGTCCAAAAAGATCAATGTGCAAGAGTTCCAAAGGTCTAGTAGTAGAGACAATGGTCTTGTTCTTAAAAGAACCTTTGACAATTTTTCCTTTTTGACAGGAACCACAAAGTGAGTCTGAGTGATATTTTATTTTTGGAAGACCTCTGACAAGATTGTCCTTGCTAAGCTTAAAAATTAATCTCCAGTTAGCATGACCCAATCTTTTATGCCAGATCCATTTTTCATCACTCAGTGTCAAAAGACAAAGCACTTGTTGTTTCTTTAAATCAGAAAAATTGACTTTGTACACATTGCCTTTTCTATTTCCCTTAAAGACAATGGATTGATCAGAGTTTTTGATTACAGTACATGAATCCTTATTAAACATAACATCATAATTACTATCACACAATTGACTTATGCTAAGTAGATTATGATGTAGTCCATCTACTAACCAAACATCAGAAATTGACAAAGAAGAATTACCAACTGTACCTATACCAATGATCTTTCCCTTCTGGTTGCCACCAAACCCTACTGTTCCTCCCTCTTGCTGATTCAGGGTGTGGAATAAGAGCTTGTCTCCTGTCATGTGATGTGAGCAGCCAGAGTCCAGATACCATGAGCTTTCTTTTCTTCTTTGGGTGCATACCTGCAGCATACACTATTTCAGATTTTGGTACCCAGATGGGTCCTTTTTGGTTAGTTTTGAGAATCTTATTCTTCTTGTTAGAATACTCAGAAGATCTGGAGTCAACAGAGCCTTTAGAAAAATGTTTAGGCTTATGTTGTCTCTGAGACTTTCCTTTTGAGTGTGTCAGAGAACCAGTTACCAAGTTTGCTTTAGAAGTACTAGTGCCCCGCTTATCAACAGGCTTTGGTACTTTGACAGCTTTAACTTGAGTAGACATGGGTACTGATGTGAGGGGAACCTGAGTTTTAGAAGACTTAGGTTCAGAAGATGAGTCATCTTCTGATACCTTATCTTGTGGTTCCAAGCTCACAAGAGTACCAGACACAGTCAGAGGTTCTGATGTACCCTTAGTAAAGTTTGAATAAGATTCTGATGGTGACTTGCTCAACAAGACAGGTTTACTTAATTTTCCTACATCAGGACATATAAGAGAACCAAGTCCTTGTCTTTTGTAATAGTTGCTAAGTCCGCCATGAATTACGGAAGTTACCCTAGTTTTATCTATGTTATGGTGAACAAACTCTTGTAGAGAGATTTCATACTCGTCATAAGGTTTGTGACATGTTCTGCATCCAGTCTCAAGCACCTTAATTGTTTTAAGAGATTTTTGATAGTTTGCTTGAGTCTGGGTGATATTTTCATTGAGGAGCTTCATTTTTGTTTGCAAAAATCTAACTCACTCAACTTTTCCATGTACTTCACCATTACATCTTTCAAAGCTTTGGTCATTTGAGTACTAGACATTTTAGATATTACCTCATCAATGTCGTCAGTATCAGACTCTGAATCATTTTCATTGTCTGACTCACCAATGGCCATAAGCGCTAGGTTTGCTTCCTCAGAGTCTTCATCCTCAGATAGTTCATTAATATCCTCCCATGTTGCCATCAGACTCTTCTTGGCTTTGTTCTTGATCATACTCTTTCTTCCTTTACCCTTGGAGTTGAGTTCAGGACAATCAGCCATGAAGTGTCCAGGCTTATGACAATTGAAACAATTTTTTGTGTCATCCTTCTTCTCTTTGCTGGTGTTGTTTCTTGATCCAGATCCTCTGCCTTGAAAATTTTTGTCCTTCCTTAGTGACCACTTTTGAAAGTTTTTGGATAAGAGTGCAAAGAAATCATCATCTAATCCTTCCTCTTGATTATCTATGGAAGATTCCTCTGCTTCAGATTCTACAACTTTGGCTTTCAGAGCCTTAGATGAAACTGAAATAGATGGCAAAGCCACAGATTTTAGCTTCTTCTGAGGCTCATCAGAAGATAGTTCAATCTCATGACTCATGAGTGAACTTATCAATTCTTCCAAGCCAAGTTTGTCCAAATCTTTAGCTTCTTGAATAGCTGTTACCTTAGGCCTCCACCTTGAAGATAAGCTTCTCAAAATCTTCCTTACATGACTAGAGGTTGTATAACTTCTCTTTAGAACTTGGAGACCATCCACAAGAATTTTGAACCTAGAGTACATTGATTCAATATTCTCATCATCCTTCATTCTAAAGAGTTCATACTGTTGGATCAAAAGAGTAGCCTTTGCCTCTTGAACCTGATTGTTCCCTTCATATGTGGAACACAAGGAGTCATAGATGCTTTTGACAGTGGATTTGTCTGTGATCTTGAGGTACTCATCATGAGTTATACACCCAATGAGAAGATCCTTAACTTTGTGATGTTTCTTGTAAAGCTTCTTGTATGTAGGAGTAAACTTCTTTCTTTCTTCAACAGATAGCCTTCCCTTTTCATCTAGTCCTTGGAAAGTTACCCCTTCTTTAACCAAGTCCCAAAGCTCATCATCTAAGCCAATAAGATGACTGTAGATTCTATCTTTTCACCAGGAAAAAGTAGATGCATCTCCATTGAACTTTGGTGCTTTGTTGCTTGACTTATCTTCAACATCATAGTCATGAGGAACTGCTTTCATGCTACCACTTGGAGTTTCAGTCATAGTGTTTTTCAACAGGAAACTGTCTCACTGTTAGGTGATTAAAAAACAGAACCAGGCTCTTGATGCCAATTGAAGGTGTGAAAAACACAAGAAAGGGGGGTTGAATTGTGTTTTGGGTAATTTGAAATTTTCTTCTAAGTTATGGAAAACTTATCAGAGTTTGCAGCGGTTTAGAAAACAAAACACAATCAAAAAGTAACTTTGAAGGTAGAGAGAAAGAGAGAAAGATAGAGACAGAGATTTTTATACTGGTTCCCCTCACAAACCGAGAGTACGTCCAGTCCTCTTGTACTTCCAAGAGAGTTCACTATAATCACCAAAGATTACAATTGCTCAAGCACACAAGCAAGAGACTTCCAATGCTCAAGTATACAAACAAGAGACTTCCTAATGCTCAAGCACGCAGGCAAGAGACTTCAAAACACAAGTTTAAGAAAAACATAGTCTGAACAATTGATATAAAGATCAATGTTCGGTTACAAAATAAATACAACTTTTGAAACAAGACTTAACTTAGAATCTTAATACAAAATTCTAAGGTTCAACTAATGAATTAACAGAAGCTGAAGATGGAGTCTTGGATTTTGAATATGAGTTCAAGTTGTATTTGCAGTTTTGTGCTTTAGGATGATTTTAGCAGAGTAACAGCTCTTTTCAAATTGTTCAAGTGTCGTATCCCAAAGCTTTAAACTTGCTCCAATTTATAGATGAAGGTGGAGCATGTTTGATTCGAATTTGATGCAGTGAGATTGCGCCAGCTGTAGATAGTACCTTTGTTAACCAAATCAGGTAACCTTATATACAATCAATCTTGGGGAAAACGTTTTATCCAAATCAAGTAAAGAGTTCGTACAATAGTACAAACGTCACTATTCTGTGGATAAGATTGATTCCTTCAGCATTTGGAATGTCAGAGTATAATCATTGATGCAGAGAATGTTCTTCTGACAAAACGGCTCTCACTGCTCTTATCAGAGTCTGATATGCATCTTCTGATGAGTAAAACTTGCATCCTCTGATGAAACACATATGCATCTTCTGATGTCTTCAAGTTCTGATCAGAGTTTGCTTGCCATATCAGAGCTTCCAATGTGCTTTTAATGAATATAAAAATTAACTTGAATATCTGCACACTTGGAGTAAATAATTAGTATACCCTATTGTACATTAATACTTTTGTTATCATCAAAACTTAATTGGGTCATATCAGAACCTCTTTTGTTCCAACACTTAGTAATGTTCAAACGTTAACTTGTGAACCAGGCTAGTACATGTTTACGACGTGAATGAAATGAAAATAGTAAGAAATAAAATGAGGAAGATTTTATAGTCATGTTACCTTTAATTTGCCTCCAGCTCAATCTGATCTATGTGGAGTCCTTGATATTTTGATTGTGTGATGGAAATAAAATGGAGGCATTTTTTAGGATTTGGAGTTGAGGGAAAAAGGTTGGTGAAATTGTTTATTGTTTGTGTTTTGATCTTAAGTCACCGGATGAACATTATTTTAATGTATGTAGTTTACTTTCTTTTTTTATGATCAATTTTATTTTGGTCAGATTTTACTTATTTTGCGATCGAATTCTAGATTATTGAGACTCTCTTACCCTAAAAACTTTGAAAAACTTTATTCTTATTATAACTTAAAATTTTTTTGTTTACAATATGATGAACAGTCTAATGAATATTGATGAACACTATGTAGTACTTTAGTAAATTTTAATAAAATATGTTTTTGTTCCATATAAGACACAAATTTGATCTCATGCTATCCATTTTGGCATAACTCAACCATATTCATATATCTCTCTCTCATGGTATGTTGTTTTTTTTTTTTCCTTTATGGGTCAATCAACCATCGAATTATAATTTTTAAAAAGGGTTGAATTGAAAGAGCAGTAAATATCCAAATTCATTAGACACACCCATAATATGAATATGTTATGCGTACCCTGTTTTTTTTTTTGTATATATAAAATATTATAGTCCTCCTGAGTTTTTAGTCTTAGCTATGTCACATTGGTTTGAATTCGATTGAAAAAGTTCAACGTAACAGTTTTAACATTGTCAGTTAAACTAGATATAGTAGAAAAAATGACCAATATTATCACATTATTGTATACCAAATATAAGGGACCAAAATAGTTAAATTTAAAAATAAATGAATCAATTTTACAAAAGAGTTAAACTAGATATGTAAAAAAAATGACCAATATTGATTAAAGAAAAGTTCAACGTTAATAAATAAAAACTACACTATTTTTTTAAGTTGTATTTTACTTTTTATTATAGTTAAAATAAAATAAGTAATTGGATCGAGACAATGTATTGAAAAGTAGTGGTGCATACGAAACCGTAACTCATAGCGAGAGAAAGTGTTTATAAAAATATATGATTGAGAGTAGAAAAAAAACATATAAACAAATTGTTGACAACAAGACCAAAATTATCATAACATCGGAATTCATGGACCAATATGCAAAACTCATACTGGCAAGAAACAAAATAAAAGAAAGAACATGTAACTAAAAATATACTGAAGCTTAGCAATCATCCATACCCGTGGAAGAGTGACAAAAATGAATTTGAAAAAAGGAAAAAAAAAATTAAACACAGTGAGAAAAATAATTGAAAATTGAGCATTAGTGGTAGAAAAATATAATAACTATATATAGAAAACTCAACCTTCTATCCACGTTTACTAATTTGAAAGGAAAATAATTAAAATTAATTGCATTGATCCTGACATGAAAATAATTTAAGAATATATGGAATATGCTTTTAGTATGCTGATATCATATTGAAGATCCATTCTAATGAATATGCTTTTGATATAATTTATCAAAATAATATTAAAATCTTTATTATCATGGTTTTATACATTGAAATTGTTGATTAAAAAAAATACGGTTTGGGTCTATTAGCTTTTAACAAAGAAATGAAAAATTTAATATACATGAATCAACTTAAAGAAAAAAAGATTTTTTTTTACTGGTATGTCCATCATGAAAATTCATATAAAATATTTTATCATTTTATTTAATTTATATATTTGTGAGATATCATTATTATATTTGAACTTTAACAATATAAATTTGAAATATTAATAACTTGAATTTGAAAATTGAAATTTGAATTATTTCCTTTTTAAAGATAATGAAATAAATGTCAAATGAAGGAAAACTGAGGGTTGTTGAGAGAAGATGATTTGTGAGGAAAGAGAAAGGGAAATCCTTCTCACTTATATATATTATAGATTCTCACTTATAGATATTATAGATTACTTGTCCAAAATATATGATTCTTTTAATTAACATCGAATGAGTCAACTTTGATTAAATAAAATTATAAATATTAAATAAAATTGATTAATATATGCATTTAATATTATTCAATTGATTAATATAGACAATTAGACATGAATGGTCTCTAAAAAGTTCATTATATATCTATGAATGAATTGTTAATATATATAAATTAATATTAAAAAATTAATGACAAAATATTATTTTTTTATGTTATTGTGTGGAGAAAAAATGTGTGAAAGATTATAACTATGAATGGTCTCCAAAAAGTTTATTAGATATTACATAAATATCAAACCATTTAAATATTATATTTTTATTTGAATATTTGTATTATTTACAATTATTCATTAATAAAAATATTTTTTTTCAATTCATTGATTTTTTTTTTGTCTAAAAGTGATTTAATTTTTGTTATTTTTATTTCATTTCTGTTTTCATATAATGATATTAGTAAGTGTTAAAAAAAATATCAATAAATATGAGGCATAGAATATCATATTTATTTTGATCATTAAAATTATTCCTTATATGAGAAACACACCTAATTTCTATTGTAGAGGCATTATTGGGTGAATAGAAATTTAAAAATGTCTTTATTGTATTATTTGTTTTAAAAAGTGGCATAATTATGACATTGAAGGCTAAATCGTTGTGAGAACATGGTTACTTTGAGTACGCCACGTGACAAGAGAGAGACTTTGAAATCCTTGTTGCTTATTACATATAATAGATTACTTGCCCAAAATGTATGATTCTTTCAATTAACACCGTATGAGTCAACTTTGATTAAATAAAATCATAAATATTATTAAATAAAATTGATTTAATAATAATTGATTAATATATACATTTAATGTTGATTCAATTGATTAATATAGGCATGGTCTCTTTTTTTTTTTGGTACAAATATAGGCATGGTCTCTAAAAAGTTCTATGAATGAATTTTTAATATAAATCAATATTAAAAAATTAATGACAAAATATTATTTTTTTATGTTATTGTGTGGAGAAAAAATGTGTGAAAGATTATAAGCATGAATGGTCTTCAAAAAGTTTATTAGATATTACATAAATATCAAACCATTTAAATATTATGTTTTTATTTGAATATTTGTATTATTTACAATTATTCATTAATAAATATTTTTTTCTTCGATTCATTGACTTATTTTTGTCTAAAAGTGATTTAATTTTTGTTATTTTTATTTCATTTCTGTTTTCATATAATGATATTAGTAAGTGTTAAAAAAATATCAATAAATGAGACATAAAATATCATTTTTATTTTGATCATTAAAACCATTCCTTATATGAGAAACACACCTAATTTTTTCGTTTATTTGAAATAATATTTCTTCTTCTGTCTCTAGCAGCCTTTGACAAAACACTGGAGATTTGTTTTATTGTATAGTGAGGATTAGACATTGTAAGACTTTTTTTCAGTCTACCACAACATTGCAAATGGATGGTTAGGCTGTTTGTGTTTACCAAATGATGAGGTGTTTTTTGTATACCCTTGCATAGAATAAACTATACCCAAATTCTCAAGTTTAGAGTCTGATTGTTGATAAGTCTGATCTGTGATAAGAAACTAGTGTCCACACCCGTGCCAAGTACGGGTTAGAAATTCGTCTAACTAATTTTTACATATTTAATAAATATTGATGTATTATTTAAATATTCTTTATTTTGAAATTAATTTTTCCATAATCTGAAATTTTGTTAATACAAAAAAAAGTAAAAACATAAACTTACGGGGCATAAATTGAACAACCGGTTCCTCCAATTTTTAAATTTTGCAGTTTGCCAATTTTCATCCAAATTTAGATCGGACATAAACCCCGTTCAACTTATCAGACCGCCAGATTTAGTCCGATTTGATTTGGCTACCTTGATATATTAAATTCATTTAATTGTTTTGTTTTGACAAATTTATATTATTATTATTATTGTTATTTGATTTTAGATTTAATAAATATTATAGAAGTGGAAAATTTATGGTTTGAATCTGTGTTGTGGGCAGTTAACTTTTGCTCATATAAATAGAAATATATATTATTTTGAACTATAAAAGCACAAATAATAAAATTAAAAACATAAATTAATATTCACATATAAAACAAATACATTTTAATATTGGTCTTATGATATCTCTAAAGTGAATAATATTAATAATTATCAATAGAAAAATATGCTAAATAGACACTCATATTACTATATGAATAAAAATATATGTCTCGTATCAGTATATGTGTAAAATATAAGATCTCATATAAATTACAAAAAAATGATCCCATATTAATATATCAATATAAATATAAACTTATTATAAATTAATCTCATAATATCAATAGTAAATAAATACGATTTGAAACAAAATAAAAATAGACCCCATATAACTTATATCATTTAATTGAACATATGAACACCATCTTAATATAAAATAGTCTTTTGTCAAAAAAAGATATAAAATAGTCTTTGTATTAATATATGAGTAAAAATATAGGCCCCATATAATCTGTTTTAATATATGAATAAAAATATAGTCCCTATATTAATCTATTTTTTTTAGTATTAATGATTTGGATTTCCAGGGAAAAATTCCTTGATAATTCATAGTCGACCCTCACATAAGTCCTTGAAAATATAGTCCGTATATTTTTTACACATAATAATATATGTGTAAAAGTACCCGTCCCATATAAATTATAAATAAAAAAGTCGCATGTAAATTACAAAATGAAAATAGATTCCTATATTAATATATGAATATAAATATACAAATCGTATTAATAAACAAAAAAAATAGGTACTATATAAATAACAAAAAAAGAAAAGAACACAGGCCCCATGAAAAGTACAAAAAAATAGGTCAATTTATTAATATATGAGTAAAAATTAAAATCCCATATAAGTGTCTTAAAACAAAAAGCCCCCCCCCCCCCCCCCCCCCCCCCCCCCCCCCCCCCACCCCCCACCCCCCAAGCAAACATGTGCCATTGATACATGTTAAAGTAACGACACATGTTAATGATTTAAATAAAAAATGTTTTATTGAAATTCATCCGGTTAATTCAACTTTAAAATTTTGGTTAATAGGCTTTTACCCCCAGCAAAGTAGGCGAGTTTTGCGTTCGTTACCCCGTGTAATTTTTTTTTTTTGAGATTACCTCCCTGCAAAATTTATTTATTTTTATTTACCCCCTTTTGCTGACGTGACAGGCAAAAAAACAAAATAACCGATTTAAAAAGTGAATCCAAGGGTGTAAATCAAAAAAATAAAATTTGCAAGGGGTAATCTCAAAAAAAATAATTATAGGGGGTAAAGCAAAACTCCCTTACTTTGCAGGGGGTAAAAACCTATTAACCCTTTAAATTTTCATAAATGAAATGCAGAAACAGAACATTTTGATCTTTGGATTCTTAACATGTACTCTAATTAAAATAAATAGTATAGAAAATGTTTGGTAATGGAATGTTCCATATTTTTTATGTTATTTGATCATCTAGTATAAAAAAATAACAAACATTTTCACCTTTATGTAATGAAAACATATCTAGAGTATATTTCTTAACATGAGGGATTATATTAACAAATCCCTCATGTTAATATATGAGTACAAATATAGTTCTGCGTACATATAAATTACAGCCTACATGTTAGCTTGTGAGTATAAATGCACAGATTTACTATTTAAGTAGCGGACATGAGTATTTTGATAAAATCATAGGGCGCGCGAGAAAATGGGTAGGCTACAAAAAGTAAATCCCATAAATATAATCCTCATATAAATTACAAAAAAAGGCCCCGTATAAATTTACTTGTGCTATTCTACCAGTTTCTTGCGAGCCCTACGTCTTTCCCATTTTGTCCTTCCACTATTTAAGTAGCGAACGTTGTAAGAATGAAATTTTTTTGTAAATAAGTGGCGGACATTATAAAAATAAAATATGGTAGGGTGTTTTTAGGGGGTATCTGCTACTTAAGTAGTGGACTGGGGTATTTTGATAAATTCGTAGGGCGCGCTAGAAAAATGGTAGGGTGACAAAAGTAAGTCCCCATATAAAAACATATGACTTTAAATATAGTTTCGTGTAGCAATTCCAAAAAAAAACCCATATTAAAATGATTATAAATATAAGCCCCGTATAAATTATAAAAAAGTCCCATAAATTAATATGTGAGTATAAATATATGTCTCGTATATATTACAAAAAAAAATGTGTCGTATTAATATATGAATATAAAGATAAGTCTCGTATTGAGAAAAGAAAAAAAGAAAGAAAGATAAGTCTTGTATAAATTACAAAAAACAAAAAGTCCCCTCTATTATTATATAAATATAGGTCACTGTAAAAATTACAAAAATATAGGCTTTATAGGTCTCTGAACAAATTATCATGAATGATGATTTTTGTAGAACCAAGCTTTGGTGTGATGATCACATATAAACATATTACTTCCATAATTATATGCAACTATATAAAGTAAAATTAACAATATATAACTATAGTACATGTGTAAAATGTAAGACCCAAGATTTCATTGTATAGTTGGTTTAAGGAATATTAGGGTTTCGATGTGTTCGTGTGACGAAACATCGTGTAATTATTAGCTTTTGCTGTAATCAAGCCTGTTTAGTGCTCGTGCACTGTTATTGTACAGACTTTTGTCTTGTGATCCTGTTTCTTGTATAAGAAGTTATTTGTGGTTTCAGAATAATAAGTTTTGGATTATTCTTGTTTTTGGAAAAACGAGTAAGATTTTACCCGTCGTTGTAAAATCTTATTGCGTCTGTTTTGAGTGAGGTTTCGGATGGAAGTTTTATATATCTGCGCGAGTTAGGATATATTCTGAGATTAATTTTCTGAGGTATGGAAGAAAATTACAGTCGCGGAAAAAGATTCGGCGATAAGTTTTGGAAATGTTAAACGTTAGACGTTCTTTCCGTAGGTTTTGTGTTTTGGTGAGTTTCGTTCGTCGCGGCGCGCGAGAACTGAACGTGTGAGTGTTTCTATGAGGTTTTGAGTTTTACCTCAAGTGGATTTGGTTTGGTTTGATCCAATGGCTAGGGTTTGGTCTTGGCAATGTGTTTTTGATCCAAGGGCCATGAGCTAGCAAGAGCTTTAGCAATAGTAAGGAGGTTTGCTCATTGTGGACTTAGAAAAACATCACCAAACATATCCATTCTTTCTCTCTTTCACGTGGAACTCCATTACTACTTCCAACCTTCACTAAATTTTCCATTCTTCACCATTTCACTCCATTTCAAGCTTTGGAGCTTTGAAGAAAGTTGTAGAGAATCACTTTCTAAAGGTAACCCTCTCTTCTCATCTCTTAGGATGGTAGACTTATAGAGTTTAAGAGTTTTTAGGTTTATGTTTTCATGAGGGTTTGTTAGAAAATGTTACTTTACATGGTTTTTGTTCCATGAATGTTGTTCATGAGGTCTAGAGAAGCATGTGTAGGCTTTGTTGTTTTGTTTTCCATGAGTTGGTGAAAATCTCATGAGAAAAGTTAGGGTTTTGGTTTGTTTATGTATTGATCAATTACATGAGGTTATGTTGTAAGGTTTTGAAAAGAAAAGTTGTCTTTGAACCTTTGGGCGAAAGGGAAATGCGTTGTATGGTTTTGTTTTGGAAAATCCGATGAAAAATATTTTGAGGTTTATGAAAATATTTTCCTAAGTGTTTTTGAGTAGTGTTTTGGGGTCAAAAGGGTTTAAACCTATTGTGACATGTGGTGTCGCTTTTTACCTTGAAAACATGTTTGATAATGATTACCGGACGGTTAAGGCCCGTAATAAAACTTGTGCTTAGATTTGGTTTTGATTTTGTAAATGAAAATCAAATAACTTGCACTCGAAGCAACCAACAAGCTTTCGGAAAATGAATTGCTTGCTTATGAAAATGGTTTGCTTTTATGCTTTGAAAAAGTGTTGGGAACTAATAGAATCAAACTAGGTTTGGGTGGAAAAAGGTGGTGTGAGTTGCTGTCTTGTGCTGTCATGACAGGTGCAACTCGCCGGGCGAGTGGTTACTCGCCAGGGCGAGTGTCACAGGTCCTGACAACACGCCAGGGCGAGCTCCAGAGCGAGTAAGACCAGAACTCTCTGCCTTCACTCGCTGCCAACTCGCCAGGGCGAGTTCTGGGACCTAAAATTTTGGATTCTGATTTCTAAACTTGGTTTTTAACTTTCTAATCCCTTTTTATTAATTTATGGAAGTGGTTGGGATTGGAAACGAGTTTTTCGGGTACTCGGAAAGTACGTAACTTATAACGCAAGAAAATAGCCATTTTGCAATTCAAATTATTTTAGACTTTTGGCTATTGTTTTGGGTCCTAAAAATAGTACAAATAACTCATGGTGGTCGATCAATACGATATATTTTGGTTTAGTATCCGAAAGAAGGATTTTACCTTAGAGAACCTTTGGGTTTTGGGGTTTTAGAGTCCAAATCATTAAGGATTGATTGATTATGGTTTTGATTGAATACTTTGCTTGTTTTAGGAAGCGAGTAAGTGTTATTGTGATCGTGTGATAGTTGAGTGCTTGACGAGGTAAGGGCTCCACTTTATTTCCGTCTTTAAATGGTTACGACATGCTTTGTTTTGCTGTGTGTGCAATTGCTGTGTGCTCGGGCATGTTTGTATTTATGTATTCTCGTTGATGAGATCGTGGTTATATTATGTGTGCAAATTACATATGATTGGAAAATGTATGTATAGTGTGATGCTTTGTACATAGGCTTTAGGCTATGTGAATGTTTGCATGAGCATATATGAATGCGTGCGTCTGATGAGACTACGCGAGGATTTTGTCTTGTGTGACTATCCTGTATATGCCAAAGAGAATATATGCCATGCATTTCATAGTTGCGTGCCTAGGTGTATGTCTGTGTGACTTTGCCTACGTACCGGGCGTTTGACTGTGTGGCTTCGCCAAATCCCTCTGGATTTATATTGAGTTGGTGTATGTCTGTGTGACTTCGCCTGGTGTTTGTCTGTGTGACTTCACCTGCCTTGTGTGGCATTTTAGTGCGGGTACGTATATTTCTGTGTGGCTTTGCCTACCCCACGACTCTTCGAGGAGAGGTTAATTTTCCGGAAAATCATGCATGTGGCAGCCAGTGATTGGTGTCACACTCATTGTAGAAGTCTGCATTAGGCTTGGTGTGCATTTATTTATATAAGCCATTGGTGGGAACTACTTTTGAGATTAAGAGCTTTCTCTTGTGTTTGTGGAAATATTTGTTATGTGTACAATTTTTCGCACCGGATATATATATATATACTTGTATTTTGTGGTGACCCTTTCTTTCATTTGCGGGCTCATCCCACCCAGATGATGGGTTAGGTCGTGGTGACGACGGTGGCTGTTCCAGGCCCCAGTGAGCGGTTGGAGCTTTAGCTTAGAGTAGTTAGACTATGCGCCGGTGTGTTTTGTGCACCGTGCTTTTTGGTTAGCATAGGATTTCTAACTTGTTTTGATACTGAGACTTGGATTGTAATTATTCAGGAAATACACTTTGCTTGTCGAAGCACCTTTTTGTAATGAGTTCTTTGTATATTTGAATGCCGGTTCATTTAAAATCTTTTATGCGCACTCTGAGTGTTAGTTGAAAAAGAAAAAAAAAATAATGCCCTTTTTGGCTTGTGAAAAATGGGGTGTTACATTTTGGTATCAGAGCACGGCTTTAAATCTTCAAAGGGAAAGTGTATACTCGAGTCGTTAGTCCAGAGTCGGTTAGAACGTAGCTAGTGTGGAGTTAGTTCTAGTGTTTGTTCTGTGTCGGGTTTCGAGTTAGTAATCCGTGGAGTGAGATATTCTGTTAGGATTCAGAATTGTGTGACTAAGGATCTAATCAGAATTGGTATTGTGCAGAAATCGAATGCCTCCAAGAAGGGCACCTACTGTACCTATGGCGGACAATGTGGATGTGAATCAGATGGCTTATGCCATGCATACAATGGCAGCGGCTGTGACAGCTCAGAGCCATGCTAAGGCGCAGAGAGATCTGGAAAAGCGCGAAAGGGAAATACTTGCTGCTGGTTCTAGACTTCTTTCAAATTTCAACCACCAGACACCTCCAAAGTTTAATGGGGAGGGAGGTCCGGAAACTGCTGATTTGTGGCTCCAATCTGTGGAGAGGATATTCGGGGCGATCCATTGTCCGGAGGGAGAGAAGGTGGTCTTAGCTACCTATCAATTACTCGGGGGTTCTGAGTATTGGTGGAGGAACACCCGTATTATCATGGAGAATGGCCATGAAGAGTTGAATTGGGAGAACTTCAAGAGGAGGTTCTTGGCCAAATATTTCCCTGAGACAGCTAGGGAAAGGTATGGGGAAGAGTTTTTGAGACTGAGGCAAGCAGGCATGAATGTTGAAGCATATGCCAAGAAGTTCGAATCACTATCCCGTTTCTTCCGCTTCTTTAGGGATGGGATAGATGAGGATTATATGTGCCGTAGATTCCAAGATGGGCTGAGGTACGAACTGCAGGATGCGGTTGTGCCATTGGGTATCCGACAGTTCCAGGTCTTGGTTGAAAAGTGCCAAGAGGTGGAAGACATGAAGAATAAGCGGGTGAACCGCCAAGGGAATTCTAATGCCGGAGGACCGAGCCGCACCAATAATCGTGGTTCGACCCAGAATAGTGGGAGGCAAGGGAGTAAGCCTTATAACCGTCCTCAGAATAGTAAAGGACCGGGCCGATCGGTGAATCAGGGAACCCGGGGAAGGTCAGAGGGTAGTAAGGGGACTTGCTACAACTGTGGAGAAGCGGGGCATTTTTCTAATGAGTGCACGCAACCGAAGGTGGGAAACACCTGCTACAATTGCAAGAAGCCGGGACACTTTGCTAGAGATTGCAGAGCCCCGAAGACTGGGCCATCGGCAAATGTGGCACAAGGCTCACAGGGTGCCAGACCTGCGGCAAAGGCACGTGCTTACTGTATGGGCACTGAGTTGAGTGGGCAGGCTAGCAATGCCATCCACGAGAGCTGTCACATCGCAGGTAATTCTTTAACTGCTTTGATTGACACGGGGGCAACCCACTCATTCATATCTTTGGCATGTGCAAATCGTTTGAGTTTGAATGTTTCTGTGCTTCCGTTTGATTTGAATGTTTTGACTCCTGCTAAGGATTTGGTAGTGAATACTGCATGTTTGCATTGTTTGGTAGTAATCCAGAATAGGGATTTTCTGGTCAATTTGGTTTGTCTACCGCTTACATCTCTCGAGATCATCCTCGGGATGGATTGGTTGTCTTATCATTATGTGATTCTAGACTGCGCTCGGAAATTGGTTTTCTTTCCCGAGCCAGGTGTGCGAAGGTACTTGTCTGCGAATCGGCTTTCTGTGGTTATGTGTAATGGGGAACCGGAGATAGTTTCACTTGCTAGCTTAGGAGTGACTTCGGAGATTCGAATTGAGGAAATTCGTGTAGTTCAGGATTTCCAAGATGTGTTCCCATCGGAGATTCCAGCTTTTCCTCCGTGTAGAGAGGTGGAATTCTTTGTTGACTTGCAACCGGGTACGGGTCCGATTTCAGAATCAGCTTATCGGATGGCTCCAGCCGAGTTGGTAGAGTTGAAAGGTCAGATTGAGGACTTGTTGGAGAAGGGTTTCATAAGGCCTAGTGTGTCGCCTTGGGGAGCACCGGTCTTATTGGTTAAGAAGAAGGATGGGAAGTCTCGTCTTTGCGTGGACTATCGGAAGCTTAATAAGGTGACTATCAAGAACCGATATCCATTGCCGCGTATTGATGATTTGATGGATCAGTTGAGGGGAGCCTCAGTGTTTTCCAAGATTGACTTGAAATCTGGTTATCACCAGATAAGGGTACGAGATGAAGATATTCAGAAAACGGCGTTTAGGACGCGTTATGGACATTATGAGTTCTTAGTGATGCCGTTTGGAGTGACGAATGCACCTGCTATCTTTATGGCCTACATGAATCGGATATTCAATTCATTTTTGGACCAGTTTGTAGTAGTGTTCATTGATGACATTTTGGTGTATTCGAAAAGTGAAGAGGAGCATGAAGAGCATCTTCGCTTGGTTTTGCAAGTTTTGCGGGAGAAAAGGTTGTATGCTAACCCGTCAAAGTGTGATTTTTGGTTGGAAGAGGTGAATTTCCTGGGCCATGTTATATCAAAAGAGGGAATAGCCGTGGATCCAGCCAAGATTGATGTGGTACTTTCATGGAAGCAACCTCAAACAGTGACTGATGTGAGGAGTTTTGTCGGTTTGGCCGGTTATTACCGAAGATTTATAGAAGGTTTCGCTAAAATTGTGGCGCCAATGACACAACTTACGCGAAAAGATCAACCGTTTGCTTGGACAGAGAAGTGTGAGTTGAGTTTTCAGTTGTTGAAGGAGCGTTTGACGACTTCACCAGTCTTGATGTTACCTCAGTCGGAGGAACCGTATGAGGTTTATTGTGATGCTTCTCATCAAGGGTTGGGTTGTGTGTTGATGCAACACAAGAGAGCAGTAGCTTATGCGTCAAGGCAACTTAAAGTGCATGAAAAGAATTATCCTACGCACGATTTAGAGCTTGCGGCCGTGGTTTTTGCATTGAAGATTTGGAGACATCATCTTTATGGTTGCACTTTTGTCGTGTTTAGTGACCATAAAAGTCTTAAGTATCTGTTCGATCAGAAAGAGCTTAATATGAGGCAACGGAGGTGGATGGAAACTTTGAAAGACTTCGACTTTACCTTGGAATACCATCCGGGAAAGGCTAATGTGGTAGCCGATGCTTTGAGTAGGAAGAGTGTGTCAGTTTGTTCGGCACAGATGGCTAGTCAACAAGAGTTGTTGAGAGAGTTTCGTGACTTGCACCTAGAGGTAGAGTTTGCTTCCGGGAATATGAGACTGGGTATGATTACCATCTCAAACGGTTTGTTGGAGGATATTGCTAATTGTCAAGATGACCAGTTCCTTATGGAGAAAAGGGCTTTGATTGTTCGAGGAACCAACCGAGATTTCAAGGTGGGATCGGACAATATCTTGAGGTGTCAAGGGAGAGTGTGTGTACCCGAAGCTTTGGGCTTGAGAAACATCATTCTAGGGGAGGCACACAAGAGTAAACTTAGTATACATCCCGGGGCAACAAAAATGTATCAGGACCTGAGGCAAGACTTCTGGTGGCCGGGTATGAAAAAGGATGTGGCTGAGTATGTGGCGTCGTGTCTGACTTGTCAGAAGGCGAAGATTGAACATCAGAGGCCGGCAGGAATGTTGCAGTCTTTAGATATCCCCGAGTGGAAGTGGGATAGCATTTCTATGGATTTCATCACTGGTTTACCTAAGACCAGAAGGAAGCATGATTCCATTTGGGTGATAGTGGATCGATTGACTAAGTCCGCTCATTTTCTACCGGTAAGGATTACGGATACGGCGGCAAAGTTGACCGATGTTTACATTGCTGAGATTGTGAGGTTACATGGGATTCCGTCAAGTATAGTGTCGGATCGAGACCCAAAGTTTACTTCACACTTTTGGAGGACTTTGCATGAGGCGTTGGGGACGAAACTGAGGTTGAGTTCTGCCTATCATCCCCAGACCGATGGGCAGACTGAGAGAACAAATCAATCGTTGGAAGATTTGTTGAGAGCATGTGTGTTGGATGATCGTGGAAGTTGGGATGATGTATTACCTTTGATAGAATTCACATACAACAACAGTTTCCACGCGAGTATTGGAATGGCACCATACGAGGCTTTGTATGGGAGAAGATGTCAGACTCCTTTGTGTTGGTACCAAGATGGGGAGAGTATGATAGTAGGACCGGAAATGGTACAACAGACGACGGACAAGGTCCGAAAGATAAGGGCAATGATGAAGGTTGCTCAAGATCGACAAAAGAGTTATGCGGATAGGCGTCGGAGGCCTTTAGAGTTTGAGGAGGGAGATCACGTATTTCTCCGTGTTACTCCAACAACTGGTGTCGGAAGGGCTTTGAAAGCAAAGAAGTTGACTCCGAAGTTTATAGGGCCTTATCAGATTTCGGAGCGGATTGGGAAGGTAGCTTACCGGATCGCGTTGCCACCGGTACTATCTTTGATTCATGACGTGTTCCATGTGTCGCAATTGCGGAAATATACACCGGATCCATCACATGTGATTACACCAGATGATATCCAGTTGAGGGATAACTTGTCATTCGAGGTTCCGCCGATCAAGATTGCGGATAGGAAGATGAAACGTTTGAGAACGAAAGAGATACCTTTGGTGAAGGTAATATGGAACGAAGCTACAGGAGATACGACCTGGGAGCTCGAGAGTAAGATGAAAGAATTATACCCCAGTTTGTTTGACGACGTCTAAGTTTCGAGGACGAAACTTCTTTTAGGGGGGTAGTATTGTAAGACCCAAGATTTCATTGTATAGTTGGTTTAAGGAATATTAGGGTTTCGATGTGTTCGTGTGACGAAACATCGTGTAATTATTAGCTTTTGCTGTAATCAAGCCTGTTTAGTGCTCGTGCACTGTTATTGTACAGACTTTTGTCTTGTGATCCTGTTTCTTGTATAAGAAGTTATTTGTGGTTTCAGAATAATAAGTTTTGGATTATTCTTGTTTTTGGAAAAACGAGTAAGATTTTACCCGTCGTTGTAAAATCTTATTGCGTCTGTTTTGAGTGAGGTTTCGGATGGAAGTTTTATATATCTGCGCGAGTTAGGATATATTCTGAGATTAATTTTCTGAGGTATGGAAGAAAATTACAGTCGCGGAAAAAGATTCGGCGATAAGTTTTGGAAATGTTAAACGTTAGACGTTCTTTCCGTAGGTTTTGTGTTTTGGTGAGTTTCGTTCGTCGCGGCGCGCGAGAACTGAACGTGTGAGTGTTTCTATGAGGTTTTGAGTTTTACCTCAAGTGGATTTGGTTTGGTTTGATCCAATGGCTAGGGTTTGGTCTTGGCAATGTGTTTTTGATCCAAGGGCCATGAGCTAGCAAGAGCTTTAGCAATAGTAAGGAGGTTTGCTCATTGTGGACTTAGAAAAACATCACCAAACATATCCATTCTTTCTCTCTTTCACGTGGAACTCCATTACTACTTCCAACCTTCACTAAATTTTCCATTCTTCACCATTTCACTCCATTTCAAGCTTTGGAGCTTTGAAGAAAGTTGTAGAGAATCACTTTCTAAAGGTAACCCTCTCTTCTCATCTCTTAGGATGGTAGACTTATAGAGTTTAAGAGTTTTTAGGTTTATGTTTTCATGAGGGTTTGTTAGAAAATGTTACTTTACATGGTTTTTGTTCCATGAATGTTGTTCATGAGGTCTAGAGAAGCATGTGTAGGCTTTGTTGTTTTGTTTTCCATGAGTTGGTGAAAATCTCATGAGAAAAGTTAGGGTTTTGGTTTGTTTATGTATTGATCAATTACATGAGGTTATGTTGTAAGGTTTTGAAAAGAAAAGTTGTCTTTGAACCTTTGGGCGAAAGGGAAATGCGTTGTATGGTTTTGTTTTGGAAAATCCGATGAAAAATATTTTGAGGTTTATGAAAATATTTTCCTAAGTGTTTTTGAGTAGTGTTTTGGGGTCAAAAGGGTTTAAACCTATTGTGACATGTGGTGTCGCTTTTTACCTTGAAAACATGTTTGATAATGATTACCGGACGGTTAAGGCCCGTAATAAAACTTGTGCTTAGATTTGGTTTTGATTTTGTAAATGAAAATCAAATAACTTGCACTCGAAGCAACCAACAAGCTTTCGGAAAATGAATTGCTTGCTTATGAAAATGGTTTGCTTTTATGCTTTGAAAAAGTGTTGGGAACTAATAGAATCAAACTAGGTTTGGGTGGAAAAAGGTGGTGTGAGTTGCTGTCTTGTGCTGTCATGACAGGTGCAACTCGCCGGGCGAGTGGTTACTCGCCAGGGCGAGTGTCACAGGTCCTGACAACACGCCAGGGCGAGCTCCAGAGCGAGTAAGACCAGAACTCTCTGCCTTCACTCGCTGCCAACTCGCCAGGGCGAGTTCTGGGACCTAAAATTTTGGATTCTGATTTCTAAACTTGGTTTTTAACTTTCTAATCCCTTTTTATTAATTTATGGAAGTGGTTGGGATTGGAAACGAGTTTTTCGGGTACTCGGAAAGTACGTAACTTATAACGCAAGAAAATAGCCATTTTGCAATTCAAATTATTTAAGACTTTTGGCTATTGTTTTGGGTCCTAAAAATAGTACAAATAACTCATGGTGGTCGATCAATACGATATATTTTGGTTTAGTATCCGAAAGAAGGATTTTACCTTAGAGAACCTTTGGGTTTTGGGGTTTTAGAGTCCAAATCATTAAGGATTGATTGATTATGGTTTTGATTGAATACTTTGCTTGTTTTAGGAAGCGAGTAAGTGTTATTGTGATCGTGTGATAGTTGAGTGCTTGACGAGGTAAGGGCTCCACTTTATTTCCGTCTTTAAATGGTTACGACATGCTTTGTTTTGCTGTGTGTGCAATTGCTGTGTGCTCGGGCATGTTTGTATTTATGTATTCTCGTTGATGAGATCGTGGTTATATTATGTGTGCAAATTACATATGATTGGAAAATGTATGTATAGTGTGATGCTTTGTACATAGGCTTTAGGCTATGTGAATGTTTGCATGAGCATATATGAATGCGTGCGTCTGATGAGACTACGCGAGGATTTTGTCTTGTGTGACTATCCTGTATATGCCAAAGAGAATATATGCCATGCATTTCATAGTTGCGTGCCTAGGTGTATGTCTGTGTGACTTTGCCTACGTACCGGGCGTTTGACTGTGTGGCTTCGCCAAATCCCTCTGGATTTATATTGAGTTGGTGTATGTCTGTGTGACTTCGCCTGGTGTTTGTCTGTGTGACTTCACCTGCCTTGTGTGGCATTTTAGTGCGGGTACGTATATTTCTGTGTGGCTTTGCCTACCCCACGACTCTTCGAGGAGAGGTTAATTTTCCGGAAAATCATGCATGTGGCAGCCAGTGATTGGTGTCACACTCATTGTAGAAGTCTGCATTAGGCTTGGTGTGCATTTATTTATATAAGCCATTGGTGGGAACTACTTTTGAGATTAAGAGCTTTCTCTTGTGTTTGTGGAAATATTTGTTATGTGTACAATTTTTCGCACCGGATATATATATATATACTTGTATTTTGTGGTGACCCTTTCTTTCATTTGCGGGCTCATCCCACCCAGATGATGGGTTAGGTCGTGGTGACGACGGTGGCTGTTCCAGGCCCCAGTGAGCGGTTGGAGCTTTAGCTTAGAGTAGTTAGACTATGCGCCGGTGTGTTTTGTGCACCGTGCTTTTTGGTTAGCATAGGATTTCTAACTTGTTTTGATACTGAGACTTGGATTGTAATTATTCAGGAAATACACTTTGCTTGTCGAAGCACCTTTTTGTAATGAGTTCTTTGTATATTTGAATGCCGGTTCATTTAAAATCTTTTATGCGCACTCTGAGTGTTAGTTGAAAAAGAAAAAAAAAATAATGCCCTTTTTGGCTTGTGAAAAATGGGGTGTTACATAAAAAAACTATATTACAGTAAATAAATAAATAACTACATTACATAAATTATTCTGTATATACTGCACCGTTAAAACGGGGAACTTCATACACAAATAAACGTTTCAAAATATAAAGAACAAATTTCATGAGAATGATATAGACTAATTAATCCAAATTTGCGATAAATGAATAAAAAAATTAAAATATCTTCATTGATATGAAATTTGCTTCAAAACTACTCATTATGTGTATCTTCATCTGCTAATTGTTTTTATAACTTCCACAACATGACCTTCAAGATAAGAAGAAGATCTCTCATTAGCACCTCAAAAAAAAAAAATGAGCACCTAAAAAAAAAGAAATACATTTACACTGATATAAAATAAATAACAAAAAAATAAAAAATATTTGTAGCATGTCAAAAAAATAACAAAAATTTCAGTATCATTTAAATATATTATAATTTACAAATTTTTCTTTTCATGATCCATTGATTTTGTTATTCATTTTCGTTCAAAAAAATAAACTTTTTATTTAATGTGTAAAAATCAAATATATCATCACCATTAACAAAAAAACCGTGCCTTTAATTTTGTATGATTTTATTTCCACTTTCAATTTCAAAGTAAAAATGCATAATGAAAATAAGGAACACAATAAATGCTAAATCGGCCTAATGAAAAATACATTATTCTAAATACTTGACAAAAATACATTATGGCATTTAATGCTAAATTGCTGTGAGAGCAGGGTTGCTGTGAGGGCACCACGTGGCAAGAGAGGAAAATGAAATCGTCTTCGCGTATTACATATAATATATATATACTTGGAATGATGACAGCACAATCATATATTTAATTATTTCTGATTTCATCACAATCATACATTATAATCAAATCACCTCATTATAAATGCATAAAATATTTTCCGATTTATTATTATTGTATTATTTGTTTTAAAAATTGGCCTAATTATGGCATTGAAAGTCAAATCGTTGTGAGAGCAGGGTTACTGTGAGTACGCCAGGTTGCAAGAGAGTGGCTTTGAAATCGTCCTCGCTTATTACATATAATAGATTTGTCTTTAATATCTTATTGTTTTGGGAGCTTTTTATATATATATATATATATATATATATATCAATGAGGGTCTAAGCCCGATTGTTTTTATAGTTTTTATTTTTATAGGAAAAATGGTTTTGCAACTTTGAAAGTAATAAGAATATATTTGATTCCATTTATTGTGATATTTATTATTATTATTATTATTATTATTATTATTATTTTTGACACAAGCAAACTTAGCTCATTCGATTATTTAAAATGTTCTCAATACAACGAGGAATCAATTAAAAAACATTGCATCTAAACCAAAAATTGGCTGCTTTAACAACCAAATGGACAACCAAACCCGTTTGACGCTTAACAACCTTCACCTCAAAGTTAGGATGTGAACATAACAATTTCTTAATACTAGTATTAAGATAAGATTCAAATTAGAATACCTTAAATACAACCACATATATATTCAACGTCTCTAAAACTATTCAGTTCACTTGTATGGAGGACATGTGGAAGTTATGTGATAATCATTGGTCCCATCAGTGTAAGATAACTTTAACTGCTGCTATTATAAACCCGTTGAATACAATTTGGTATGCTAGGAATCAAATCAGGTTTAGTGATAAAAAGATTTCCTGGAAGAATGCTATTTCTCTTATATCATCTAGCACCACCCTTACTGGTAACAGCACAAAGAAAGTTTCCTCCAACCCCATCAGAGATTTCTCTTTTTTGAAGTTCTTCAATATCACAATTCATAACCATAAGGTGCCTTGTCTTAAAGAAGTTATCTGGATGCCTCCTTCTTTGAACTGGATCAAATGCAACACTGATGGTGCTTCATATGGCAATCCTGGTTTAGCCTCTTGTGGGGGTGTTTTCAGAAATCATAATGCCGAGTTCCTTCTGGCCTTTGCTGAACCTCTTGGAATTGCATATTCTTACATTGCTGAACTTAATGGAGCTATTAAGGCAATTGAAATTGCTTTTGATAATCAATGGAATAACTTATGGCTTGAGACTGATTCAATGTTGGTGATCGATGCTTTCAAAATTCAAGATAAATGTGTTGCTTGGCCTTTAAGAAACAGATGGAAGAATGCTTTGACAAAAACTAGACAAATGAACTTCTTAGTGACTCATGTTTATAGAGAAGGCAACAAAGTGGCTGATTTGGTTGCTAAATTTGGTTTGAATGCTGCAATTTTTATTTCTTGGCTTTTGGCTCCTAGGTTTATTAGGGATTGTCTTCTTCATAATAAGCTAGGTTTGCCTAATTTTAGACTTGTCTCTTCTTAATGGAGTTTGGTTTTGCCCCCTCCTTTTGTATTATCTCTTATCTCTTTATTATATTTTGGTGTGGTTAGCTTTTTTGCTACCACCTTTTGATAAAAAAAAAAAGTCTCTAAAACGTAATGGATGAATATGTGAACAAACTTACATCATCTAAGTTAATTGCATACAACGATAAATTGTCTACTACAAATAATATGATAAAATTAAATTGGACAGAATATTCATGCCTCTGAATCTGCAACATTGATGTCAAGTCATTGATTGAATCTATAATTGATTAAAGTTGATATTTCAATATGAATAAAATGAACACCGCTATAATAAAGTAAATCAAATAGTGCCGCACAAGAAAAAACAAATGTAAAATGGTGATTCTAGGTCAAAAATAACCTAAAACCACCCCTCTTCAGTGAACAAAGGAGAAAAGAACTAAGAAAGAAGTGAGAATTTTTCTCTAAGAGAGAAGTTGAGGAAGACAAAAATTTTCTCTAGGAGAAATATATGTTACAATTTTCGTACATAGATGAAATGACAAAATTATTATAAACTTACATACACGAGTGTAAGGAATTTGAGGTTCGAACCCCAGTCAAGAACGGTACTTTAATTTTTACTAGTGGAGTTAAAATTTATGGATAAAGATATGTTTCAATTAAGCGTATGAAACATAAATCGATGGTTTTTTTTATTAGATAACAATATAAAACTATTTTATAACGTGAGTACATGTGCATGAATCCATAAAAATATATTTAGCTTTTTTAAAGAACTCAAGATTCAAATGCCTTTTTATTTTTCTTTTCTTTCCCATTAATCAAATATGTCCATTAAACATACCTTATTATAATCATTAATATTATGTTTTATATATTAAGAAAAAAAATATTTTTTTTATTAAAAAAAAATGCTAAAGTAGAGTATTCATCGAATTTATGGTTTTAATTTGGACACTTTAAATTAATATTTGGGTCTCTTTTTGACAAATGTTAGACCCTAATAAAAAGACTACTAATATTTGGTGCAGTTTAAGGTGGGAGCATCATTTAATTTTCCCACCATGGAAAATGTTCATTTCCACCGTTGATACATTGCATAAATATTGGAAGGCTCAGATAATATGACTGCACCATTTGCATCAATCTTGGAAGCGTACCGCATGCTTTTTGACTTTATATAATAAGTACCAATTATCATTTGTAATTTGTTATGAGTTATACTAACTTTTGTTATCAGAGTACTAATTAATGAATTAAAAAATAAAAAACCTCTGTGTTTAAAATTATATTTTTTTATGTTTTAAAAATATTAACTACACAAACTTAAAGATAATTTTATTATATTGAATTTTTTTAATTAACATTTTTCTTATTTATTAGTATGACTTAATTTTATTGTAGAATTTGACATTTGTACCAAAATTTATTTTAGTTTTTGTGTGACTATTTTTTTTTACTATAATATTGATACAAAATTTATACCGTTGTTAGTGGTGATTAATCTCCGTCGGAGAATTTAAGGGCATTTACGATGATTTCTCTACTCCAACTAATTTTTTTTTCATAAACCAAGAGTTAGGAATCAAACTTTTCAACAGCTGCTTAAAATGCCCAAGACTTTTCTTAAATCAAATTATTGTTGATTTTGTATGAATATTTTTAGTACCTATTGTTAATAAGTAATTAAATAAATAGAGTTCTTTTAACTTATTATTATTAAAGAATAAATAATAAGGAAAATATTAACTGATACCTCTATTTTTTATTTTTTTTGAATCTGCAAAGCTTTATTAGGGTCTGTTTGGCAACACCACCAAACTGACTTATAGCTTATGTCTTATAGCTTATAAGCTAAAAGACCTGTTTGGTAACAATCTTTTCAACACTGACTTATAGCTTATTTTACTGACTTATAGCTTATTTTCCAGAAACTATCAGCCATCTCAGCCATAAGCTAGCTTATCAGCCATAAGTCATTTTTATCAAACAGAGCCTTAATAGAAACAGAAAGGAAGATTCAACACAAGAAGTGTTAAGAATATAGATAGTTAGTTGGTTAGAAATTAGTTACAATTGGTTACTCAATTAGTTAGTTAATTAAGTCCTATAAATAGAACACTAATGTACACATTTTATCATTCTTTTATCAATCAATATGATTTCTTATGAGCTTTTACCTCATGAGTATTCCTATGCTCTCTACCTCTCTTATGCATATGATCTTCATCCCTATGATTCCATGATTCTTAACATGGTATCAGAGCGATACCCAAGGGAAGAAGATGAAGAATGCGCTTCCGCTTACGATTCTGAGAATTGTGAAGAAAATCAAGTTCAAAACGATGATTCAAGCTCTGTTTTTGCAACCATGGCGAACAACGATCCAGATATTGTTTTCGGCAGTTTCCATCAAGAATCAAATTTGGAAAAGGTCCAAATGCTATCGATCAATACAATCAATCCTTCAATTGAAGGAAATTCCATCAAGATCGGTGCAATCACTTGTTTCATCGACTCTGCGATTTCACAATCCATCGTTCCTGCGTTTTCTTCTCCGATCACGGTCGAGCGTCAATACGACGACAACCTTCGATTCTCGCAAGATCAAGATCAGACCAGCAAGAAAGATGAGACGCTTTCTGATTTGCTACAATCTTTATCAGAGAGCTTCACTTTCTTTTGTTACCATCTGTCATACCCTAATTTTGCCCTATGATATTTTTCACACTTTTGCATTTGTTAGAATAAGTCAACAAAGTCAAAACTTTGACTAAAAAGTCAACAAAGTCATTTTTTTAATTGAAAAAGTCAAAGTTGGCACAAAAATAAATGGAATCATTTTTCTTGCATGGTTTTTGCATGGCATGATCATAAAGGGCCATATTTACCATTTTGCCCTTCCATTAATTTTTATTTCTTATTTATTATTTATTTTTAGTTAGTTACTTGCATTTCAAGAAACCTTTTTAACATCAAATTTAAATCCTTTTTTTCTCATTTTTAATCCTTAATCATTTTGCATAATCACATTTCATCATCATGCATATTTTTATTTTGCATATTTATTTTTATTTTATTATTTTATGTGTTATTTTAATTTGTTATTTGTTCCCAAAAATCTTGGAAAATTCACAAAAAAATATTTAATCATCAACACATCATCATCCTTATCATTAGAGGATCTAGAACCTTCCTCATATCCACCTCATCATAGTACAACCCAAAATTCCTCATTTATCCATTTTGAAAAATCACAAAAAATCAATCATTTGTACTATGTCCTTTCTACCCTCATTCTCATTGATTCTAACCTAATTCCAATCATATATAAGCCTTCATCAAGCCTCAGCTGCGCAGCCAGAAGCCCTAGGTCAGAAAATCACCCAAAAATTCATCAACTTTTTCTCTCTTTTCTCAAATTTCGAAATCCATCAAAACCACCTTCAAACATCAATTTCTTCATCAAATAAGCTTCTAATAACTTCCAGTAGCACAAAACAATCATAAAACACAAAGATCTAACCCATAATTTGAGAGAATCAAAACCTCAAAAACTCCAAAAAATGTGATAATGGAACTTAAACTTCCAGCCACCTTTTCAGCCATTTTTCAACACCATTCATCATCAGATGACACCATGAACCTTTTCCGATCAATAATCGTGCTTAATCTTGCTTAAATCGTGTTTTCCAAATTTTCCACTCAAACTTTATCTCAATATATCTCAAGCTTGAAACACTTTTTGGAAAAACTAATGATGGATTCATGACCAGAATGAAAAATCGAGCAGGATAGAGCTTTGTTTCGCAGGATTTGGTTAAGATTTGAGAATTTTCGATTTTGACATTGTTCATGCGTGTTGTTGTTCTTCGTGAGGAAGAAGAAGACTCACCGTACTCCCTCTAGAACCCAGATCGTACAGAAACCGTCAGATCGTTGGATTAAGTCGGGACCGTTGGATTGTTCTGTTTGATCGCGCGCGTTGGATGCTTTAATGTACAGATCTGACGTCCTGAAACGCGCGTATTCATGGTAGTCAGCATGCCTGCAAAGCACCGGATTGTTTCCTTGGCTGATTCGAATACCACCATCAGATCTCATCAGACGGCCTAAAACACGCGCGTCCACCGTAGTCCTCCTCTCCTGCGCCACACAGGATTTCTGTTTGGGCTCTTGGGCTCAGGTACTTTCTGCACCCCTTTTTTTACTGCGCTTTATAAAATGCACCCCCCCTGATTATGATTATAAGTGATTTTTTAGCTTATTTGCAAAAGCACTTATGTGACTTATTGGCTTATTTAAGCTTATTAGGTTACTGTTTATGCTTATATTATGTTAATTTCATTTATGAACTTTTCTAACTTGTTTAAGTGATTATTTTTGATTAAGTGATTTGTGAATTAAGTTGTTTTAGTCATAAGTGCTTATTCGAAACAAAAGCTCTTTAGCTTATTTAGGCCAATGTTTTGCACTAGATTAATTAATTGTCCAGATTCTTTAGCCTAATTTTGTTGACTCATTTTCATAAGTCATTTTCCAACCTAATTGCTTTTTAGCTCATTTAATCACTTTTTTAGCTTATTTTCATAAGCACTTATTTGGTGCTTAAGCTTTTTAGCTTATTGGATCATTTTGCTTTGCTTAAATCATGCTTGATTTCAGATTATGCTTTTGCTTCTCCTAGCTTATTATTTAATCACTTTTCTAACGTGTAGCTTATTTATTTAAGTGCTTAATTATATTTAATTGCTTAATTCTATTTACGCCATCAATTGTTATGTTTGTCTTCAACTCTTTAGTTCCCCAATTCATTCTAACTCATATCATATACTTTGATTTAATTTTGCATTGTTATGTTTAATTAATTCGTTGTACGCTACTTTAGTTTATGTGTTTTATTTAATTATGCATCATATTTATTCACTTGTGTTGCATTCATTCACTTTATTCATCTAATTGCATTCATGCACATTTATCCTCATTTATTCATTTGTCATGCTTATTATGTCACTTACATTGATGTAACTTCTCGACTTCTATACTTCTCATCTTTCTTCTATTCTTGGACTGTTTGGTTTAAATTTGAGACTTGCTTTCATAATAAACATAGTGAAAAAGGGTTGATCTGACGTATGGCTTTTCACATCCCGAATGGTTCTTATCCCTGACGTATGGCTCGTGATCTTGGGACTATCCTCATCCTAAAACGTTAAAATAAACCAACATTCGTCTTTTCCTTTTGAAATACTTTCTTAATCAAACTAAATTAAGGTTTTCATAATAAACAAGGATGAAAAGGGGTTGATCTGACGTATGGCTTTTCACGCTCCGGATGGTTCTTATCCCTGACGTATGGCTCGTGATCTTGGGACAATCCTCATCCTAATCAAGCGTTAAAACTAACCCCACTCACTCAAACTTCTTTTCAGAAAAACATGGATATACGCTTTATCCATTCCTCTGATACATACACAGCTTAAGCCTCTGATTAGAGCATACAAGCGTCGTTGTATCAGCGGAATGCGAAATAAGCAACATCCGTTATTCAAACTCTTTTTTACAATGGATATACGCTTTATCCATTCCTCTGATACATACACAGCTTACGCCTCTAAGTAGAGCATACAAGCGTCGTTGTATCAGCGGAATGCGAAATAAGCAACATCCGTTATTCAAACTCTTTTTTTACAATGGATATGCGTTTTATCTATTCCTCTGATACATACACAGCTTAAGCCTCTAAGTAGAGCATACAAGCGTCGTTGTATCAGCGGAATACGAAATAAACGTTATTCGCATAAAACAAATAACCACACAAACAATTTTTTACCAGAACTACGTGAGTTTTGAGTTTCCCATTGCACCGGGGAATACGTAGGAGCGGGCTCCTACAACCGTCAAACTCAACTAATAAAAACCCTTTTTTCTAATTTATTTGGAAACGAAGTAGAGATTAGCCCAGTGACAGATTAATTCAATTTAAACCTGCGCAAACAAACCCAAACCACCTAAACGGTTCCCATCGAGTACGATGGATGCGAGGGGTGCTAATACCTTCCTCTCGCATAACCAACTCCCGAACCCGCCACGGTTCTTCAACCGTGTTTACCAAGGTTTTCGTGATATTTTCCTTTCCCCCTCTGGGATAAATAAACGTCAATGGCGACTTCATTGCGTTACGCAAGATGGAATTTTCCAGCACGCTACAGCTGGCGACTCCACTGGGGACTCTTGAGAGTTAAACCCAGTTTAGTTGGTTTGTTTGTTTGTTTGCTTTTTCCAGGTTTGCAGTATCTTGCTTTATCTTTTATTTTTCTGTCATTATATGCTTGGCTGGCTGTTTTCTCTTTTTCTACTCCTTCTTTTTTTTCTTTTTGCCCTTGTGGCATGGTTACTGTGTGAAGCTCTATACCCGAGCTTGAGGAAAACCTAAGTTAAGTTAGGGGTATTTATGCTGGCCTCCCTGACGTATGGCTCGTGAGCGCTAGCATAATCACCTCGCCTAGGGTAGATTCTTTTGAAAATATTGGCCGTCCTGACGTATGGCTCGCTAGCGCCAGTGTTTTCATGTGGAATCCATGACCCTAGGGACCTTTTGTAAACCGGTCTAGAACCAAACCTTGTTGTTAGGGACCTCTGTTTAGAACCCGAGTCAAGGTTGTGCAATGACCTTACCTAGAGGAGAAGGACCATATCAAACTTAGAACAACATGTGAGAGGGGTGGGTTGCAGGTAACATTGAGCCTTTCAACCTCAGAAATGATGTTCAAACCTATGCTTCATCGCAACAGAATCTGCTACAAAAGTGCATCCATGCATTCATTCATTAAAAATCATGACAAAAATATTTTTGCATAACATTTGCATAAAAAAATAAAGTGATAAAGCATAAAAGACTTTTACATGCATTTGCATTCATACAAAAATCACCATCTCATTCTCACCATTCCATCTCAACAGTCATATCCCCGACACCAACAATGGACAAGGAGTGCCTCTAGATTCATCATGGAAAATTGGCAAGAACAGCATAACGACTTGAAGGGAGAGGTAGCCCAGTTGGCTGCAAAGATGGATCAGGTCCTCGAAATGTTGCTTAATCGAAACCAGCCATCACCTCCAGTTGTGAATGTGGAAGCACCGCCTACTGAACCTGCAAACATGGTGTGGCCAGCATTCGGTCTACCGCCCGGGTATACACCACCAGGTTATGCACCTCTTGCAGATGGGGATACATTTGTTCCGCCACCAGCTAACAACGCGGAAAATCAAACAGTGGCAACTTTAGTTCAGCCAAGGCCTGTTCCATCTCAAGAAATTCAGAAGGACCCCAGAGATGCTTACCTAGGTCCGGAGATACAAGGTCGTGGACCAAAGCTTGATTTTGACATTCCTCAGCTGGAGGAAGCAAAGATGAAGTTCAAAGCTATTGAGGACCGGTTGAAAACCATGGAGGGAGCTAATGATTCCCTGGACTTCTCCAGCATGTGTTTGGTGCCAGACTTGGTACTACCTCCAAAGTTTAAGGTTCCAGAATTTGAGAAGTACATGAGTTTGAGTTGTCCAAAGAGTCATTTGATCATGTATAGTAGAAAGATGGCGTCCTACGCCAATGATGACAAGCTGATGATTCATTGCTTTCAAGATAGCCTTGCAGGGGCATCCCTCAATTGGTATATGCAGCTAGAAGCAAGTAGTGTCCGATCATGGAGAGACTTGGCCAATGCTTTCATCATGCAATATCAGTATAACTCGGATATGGCTCTCAGTCGCACCCAGTTGCAGAACATGACTCAAAAAGAGGGTGAATCTTTTAAGGTATTGTTAGCCTGTATTTTCGACAGGCATTAATAAATTGGAGAGAGATGATGAAATCTCATTTAATGTATATGATTGCTTTTTGATATTCTCTTGGGAATTGATTCTGGCATTAAATCAAGAGAAATTCTAGGCATTTGACATCAGAGACCTTTAATATGCAAAATTGCTTGTCAAAGCCTAGAGTTCTGTCGAATTCGATAGAACGTTTGTTGTCTGAATAAGCTTGTCGAGTTCGACAAGAGATTGTTTGTATAAATACATATTTTCGACGTTTATTAGTAATGGTCGAAAACTATATACATATATGTATTGCTTGTTTGTCTAACGTATTATGCAGAACGGAGAAAACATACTCTGGACTTAGCGAAATATTCAAAGTGGATAACGTTCAAAAGTCCCACCAGGTGTTAAAAGGAATTCAAATGTCAAAGACACGTGGAGCATAGTTAGACAATTTGTAGGTTTTAGCAGTTAGTCTGTTCGTCTATAAATATTAGTTTTTCATAGGAAAAACAGGTCCACAATTCACATGCAAATTCCTAAGATATTCAGAGTACCCATGTCAACGAGCGAAATGAATGACAGGAACATGTACGAATCTGTGTACCATCCTTTGTAAACACTTTTACAATTGTCAATGCAATTTACATTCTGCAGTATTGATTACTTGCATTTCATTTAAGCTTTCTGCAATTTAAAGCTTTTCTGCACTTTAAGCATTCTGCGATTTATTTCATTGCATGCTTTTACTTTTCAAAGTTTTTCTTTAAACTTTATTTGCAATTCATTTACAAGTTTTCTGCAAATTTAACTTTGAAGCACTTTACTTTAAACAAACCATTTGACTGCGTCAAATGCTTTTACTTTTTATCAACTTATCCGATTTAACCCAAAAAGATATGAATATGTTTTCATCATCTTCTGCACAATCCATATGTCCCAGGATTTACTAGTTGATCCTTCTTGTAATAATCAAACTAGCGGTTGTTTACTAAAAATCGGGGTAAACAAATTGGCACGCCCAGTGGGACCATTGGATTGTGTATTTTTATTTAGTGTGTTTTTGAAATTTTTTTACAAAAATTCGTTGTTTGGTGTTGTACTTTTGATTGTGTGTATATTTTTATATGCATTTGAGGAGTGGTAAATCTCTCCCAGAATTTTCAAGTATACTGACTCGTCCTCGTTCCAGAATGGTGAGACCACCAAACAATCCTAATAATAATAATAATAATAATAATAATAATAATGGGGCAGAAACAAATCCTGTTGTAAGTCCCCAGAATGTGACAGGGCAACCTGATCAACCAGTATCTGGCAATCCTAGCGCCAATCCTACTGGTGGGCCAACAAGCCCTGCCCTGAACTCTATAAATTCTGAAAGTATCCCAAGCAATAATGTTAATGGTGGGAGTACGAACCCTGTAATAAGTTCCGGAACCGTTGGTGTAAGCGCCAGTGGATCAACAATGCCTGCCACCACTACAAGTTTGGTAGGAGGGTTTCTTCCTCCAAATCCAAATGGTGCAATGATGACACAAATGAATGTATCATCCATGCCAACGAACGTGTCACACACACATGGATACACAGACGGTAGTCAAGTTGGTGGAACACCGTCAAGACCCCCATGGTTGCCTAGAAACCCACAATATGGAATGCCAACAACAACGATGGCAAGCCTGTATAATTGGCCTTCGATAGAAAATTCTCCCTCATCTTCTGCGATGGGAAATAGGGGAAATTCCTTGAATTTGACAAATAATTCCATGAATGCACTTAGGCAACAAATGGATGAAAGTAACCATGACATGGTGAACGCGTTAACCCAACAGATTGGCACGGTCTTTAATCCTGTGTTACAGACAGCCAATGATAATTATTTATTATTAGCCAATCAAAAGGGGAGGATGACAGATTTTTTTTGGTGCCCCTGATGCTCCAAACAACCAAAGGGTTCCTCGTGCAAACCCGGAGACTCAACCAGAAGTTCAAGCCCAACCAGTGCGCATTGAGAGAGAACAGCCAGAACAATGAGTGGTTTTGGTTAATAGAAACCAGGATGCTGATAATGTTCTTAGGAATGTTCGACAAGAAAATGTTGCAGGGCATAATAACTTGGCCAACTTGGTAGAAAATATCTTGGCCCAAAATGGTTTGAATATAGGATTGCATAGACCAAATTTTGTGTCAGCATTGTCTGAATATGTATTGCAGGCAGAATTGCCAAGGGGATGGAAAATTCCCAAATTCACAAAATTCGCTGGTGATACTAATGAGTCTACTGTCGAACACATTGCCAGATATTTGGCAAAGGCAGGGAATTTGGCAAATAATGAAGATTTAAGAATGAAGTTTTTTCCCAATTCCCTCACTAAAAATGCTTTTACGTGGTTTACCACACTTCCCCCTCATTCAATTCATACTTGGACTCAATTAGAAAGGCTATTTCATGAACAGTTTTACATGGGACAATCTAGGATTAGCCTCAAAGAGTTAGCCAGTATGAAGCGCAAAACCTCAGAAGCCATTGATGACTATCTGAATAGGTTTCGCCTCCTTAAGGCAAGGTGCTTTACTCAAGTGCCTGAACATGAATTGGTTGAGATGGCTGCTGGTGGCCTTGACTATTCCATTAGGAAAAAGTTAGATACTCAACATTTAAGAGACATGGCCCAATTAGCAGATCGTGTTCGACAGGTCGAACGCCTCAGGGCTGAAAAAGTCAGAAATTCTAAATTCCACAAAAAAGAAAAAGTGGCATACATAGAAACATATGAAAGTGAAAATGAGTTCGACGATGGTCAGGATTACATGGAAAATAATGAAGTTAATATTGCTGAGTTAAAACCAGGTCCTCCCTATACTTGTAAAATGTTAAAACCATCAAATGGGAATAATCCTGTCGAACCAAAAAATGATAGATTTGTTTCTAAGACATATACTTTCGACATTACTAAATGTGATGAAATTTTTGACTTATTGGTCACTGATGGCCAAATAATTGTACCAAAAGGTTTGAAAGTTCCACCTTTGGAACAACGTAAGAAAAGAGGTTTTTGTAAATACCATAATTTCTTGGGTCATAAAACCTCACAATGTGTTCTTTTCAGGGATCTGGTCCAGAAAGCCCTGCAGGAGGGAAGACTCAAATTTGGCGAAAAGCCAAAATCCAAACAGCAGGTGGATGAGGATCCATTACAGATTGCTGATGCTGCTTACACAGAGCCATTCGAATGCCTGATGTTAGAAGCACTGAACCTCACTGAAGGGGGGCAATTAGTTTCTATTCCTGAGGAAGAATACGAAAACAAAGTGGAAGAGGTATATCCACAGGCTGGGGAGACTTTACTAGATTTCCTTCAACGTTGCAAAGAGAATGATGGCGAAGCTACATTATGTCCTCATTGTAGTGCCATGTTCGACAAAAAGGCTGCTGCAGGCCTTAACAAGTTTGTGCCTCATAGTCAAGGCAGAAACAATTGGCCAACTCAAAAGCCAACTTATTCTAATGTTCTGAGTAGCCAACAGGCGCCTGTACATCAGAGGTTGGGACCACAAAAATCATTTGTCCCCTCAAGCAGGACACCTGTCAACCAATGGGTTCATGGAAGAAACATGGATTTTGGTCAAAGGAATATGGAGAAAGGAAATTCCAGTCACGTCAACCCCAAAAAAGATCCTGAATCAAGGAAGTATGATTATAGGAATAATTACAAAGGGAAGAATCCCATGACAAGATCTCAATGGCGCAGATATCAACGCCAGAAGAAAGTGGCTGCTCAAAAATCCCAAATCACTGCTGATGGTAATGGAGAGAGGCCTATGGAATTGGCGAAGAGGCCAATGAAAGAAAGGTTAGGAGAGCCAAAAGTCGAGTCTTCAGTTGCTGATAATGTCGAAGACGACCACATGGAAGCAGATGATTTTCTGGATTCTGAACCTGATCTCGACATAATAGTAAATGTTGTGTCAATTCTGCCAAGAGAGTTCGACGTCTGTTCTGAAATAACAGATGACGAAGAAGAATCTGGAATGCAAATGGCTCTTCACAGGCCAGTCTGTTACTATGTGATGAGCAATGGTGCTTTGGAAGACCAAATGGCTACGTTTGAGAGGCCAGATGAAGGCATGAAAAGTCACTTGAAGCCTCTTTTCATACAGGCTAAAGTGAATAGCGTAGGGATCAACAAAGTGCTAATTGATGGTGGTGCTGCTGTTAACCTCATGCCAGAATTTCTGCTGAGAAAGATTGGTAAATCTTTGGTGGATCTTCATCCTCACAACATAGTGCTCTCAAACTATGAGGGTGAAACTGGTTTTTCTTTAGGAGCAATCCAGTTGGATGTGGTTGTTGGAAGTACTGTAAGGCCAACCTTATTCTTGGTTGTGGCCTCTAAGGCAAATTACAATCTGCTCCTAGTTCGAGAGTGGATTCATGGAGTGGGGGCAGTCCCATCTACCCTGCACCAGCGCCTTATTATCTGGCGAGATGATGGTATAGTGTAAAATGTTGAAGCAGATCAAAGTTACTTCAAAACTGAAGTCCATCATCTGACAAAACACTCATTCGACAAAAAATTGGCAACTATCTCGCCATGCACTGACAGGGATTTTGCACATCCTCTAGTGAGAAATGTTCAACACTCAATTAAATTAGACCCTACTCATGGTTTTTTGTGGGAAAGGGAAAATGGAGACAGTGAGGATGGCGAGTATGAAGGCCACAACTGCCCAACTGGGTGGGATATCAAAGAAAACTACTATGTCTGAGTCCCAAACTTGGGCAAAGATTACGACCTACATGGCTGAAAACAGAATCAAAATGGCTTTAGAAGCCAATTCATTGTCAGAAAATATGGCTGATGCAACCAATGACATAAAAGTTGGCAAATATAAGCCAGAATTGCAAAAGCTGGATTGCATTTATGATGACGAACCCTTAGGATTTGAAAAAGATCCAATCAGTCAGAGTCACAAGATGCAAGCACATGATCCTTTGCAAGAAATTGACCTTGGAGATGGTTTGACAATAAGACCAACGTACATTAGTGCAAACATTCCTCCATATCTGAAGGCAAAAGTGGTGCAACTCCTATTGGAATTCAAAGATTGTTTTGCTTGGGATTATAATGAAATGCCAGGTTTGAGCAGAAAATTGGTGGAGCATGAACTACCAGTTCGACCAGATAAAAAGCCAGTGAAACAATTACCTAGAAGATTTGCACCAGAAATAATGTCAAAGATCAAAGAAGAAATTGAAAGGCTGCTGAGGAGCAAATTTATCAGAACAGCAAGGTATGTCGAATGGTTAGCAAATATAGTGCCTGTAATTAAGAAAAATGGTTCTCTTAGAGTATGTATAGACTTTAGAGACTTAAATAATGCTACACCAAAAGATGAATACCCTATGCCTGTGGCAGAAATGCTAATTGATTCAGCGGCTGGGTTTGAGTATTTAAGTATGCTAGATGGTTATTCTGGCTATAACCAAATTTTCATTGCTGAAAATGATGTACCCAAAACTGGCTTTAGATGCCCAGGAGCATTAGGCACATATGAATGGGTAGTGATGCCCTTTGGTTTAAAAAATGCTGGGGCCACTTATCAAAGAGCAATGAATTTGATTTTTCATGAATACATAGACACTTTCATGCAAGTGTATATTGACGACATAGTTGTCAAATCCTCGTCAGATGATGATCATTTAGATCATTTGAAAAAATCTTTTGAAAAGATGAGAAAATATGGATTGAAAATGAATCCATTAAAGTGTGCTTTTTGTGTTAATGCAGGAGATTTCCTTGGGTTTGTTGTACACAAAAAGGGCATTGAAATAAATCAAAACAAAACAAAGGCTATCATGGAGACAAAATCTCCAACTACAAAAAAGCAACTTCAGTCCTTACTTGGGAAGATCAATTTTTTGAGAAGGTTTATCTCAAACTTAAGTGGCAAAGCTCAACCATTTTCGCCATTACTTCGTCTCAAGAAAGAAAGCGTTTTCACTTGGGGGCAAGATCAACAACAAGCTTTTGACGAAATCAAGGATTATTTGTCAAAGCCACCAATGTTAATGCCTCCAATAAGGAACAAGTTCATGAAGTTGTATATATCAGCATCTGATTCGACACTGGGTAGTATGCTGGCCCAGGAAGATGAAAATGGTGAAGAAAGAGTCATCTATTACTTAAGTAGAGTATTAAATGATGCTGAGACTAGATATAGTAGTATTGAAAAATTATGCTTATGTTTGTATTTTTCTTGTATGAAACTCAAGCATTATATAAAGCCGGTTGACGTTTTGGTTTACTCTCATTGTGATATCATTAAGCATATGTTATCTAAACCAATCCTGCATAGTCGAATTGGAAAATGGGCTTTAGCCTTGACAGAATATTCACTAACTTATAAACCTTTAAAGGCAGTCAAAGGCCAAATTGGGGCTGATTTTATAGTGGATCATTCTGCATTAGAAACTCCTCAAAATTATGTGGATTCAGAACCTTGGAAATTATATTTTGATGGTTCTAAACATAAACATGGAGTTGGAATTGGGATTTTAATCATTTCTCCCTCCAAAATTCCCACCAAGTTCAAATATAAAATCAATGGTTTTTGCTCAAATAATGAAGCAGAATATGAGGCTTTGATAACAGGCCTAGAAATTTTGTTGGACTTGGGGGCAAAAAATATTTTGATCAGAGGTGATTCAGAATTGGTTTTGAAACAGTTGACAAAGGAATACAAGTGCATAAAAGAACACTTGATGAAATATTTTGTCATAGCAATTTCTTTGTTAAAACGTTTTGACCAAGTCATCTTTGAACATGTGCCTCGTATAGAAAATCAAGAAGCCAATGATTTGGCTCAAATAGCTTCTGGCTATAAAATTTCTAGTGAGAAACTAGAAGAGTTGATTGAAATTAAAGATAAACTCATTATTGATCAACATCCTTCCATGGAATTGTCAATGCCAAAACTTGTGGGGGCAGATATACCACAAGAAAATGGTCAAGATACCACTTATGATTATGACGAAAATTCAGAAATTTTTGAAATTTTTGCCATTGACAATTTATCTGATATTGATTGGAGAAAACAACTTGTCGAATATTTGCGAGATCCAAATGGAACGACCAATAGAAAGATAAAATATAGAGCTTTGAGTTATGTCATCATTGGCAATGAACTAATGAAGAAAACACCTGAAGGGGTTTTGCTAAAATGCTTAAGTGAAACTGAAGCCTATTTGGCTATATCTGATGTGCACAGTGGTGCATGTGGATCTCATCAGGCAGGCCATAAAATGAAATGGTTGTTGTTTCGACAAGGTATATATTGGCCAACAATTTTAAAGGACTGTATAGAGTTTGCCAAAGGTTGTCAAGAATGCCAAAGACATTCAGGCATACAACATGTACCTGCAAGTGAACTCCATTCAATAGTTAAGCCTTGGCCTTTTAGAGGATGGGCTTTAGATTTAATTTGTGAAATAAAACCAAGTTCATCTAAAAACCAACGTTATATTTTAGTTGGTATAGATTATTTTACTAAATGGATAGAAGCAATTCCATTACCAAATGTTGATCAAGAAGCAGTGATTAGTTTTATACAAAGTCACATTATTTATAGATTTGGTATACTTGAATCTATTACTACAGATCAAGGTTCAGTTTTTACTGGACGAAAGATGGTTGAATTTGCCCAACAAATTGGCTTTAAACTTTTAACTTCTACACCATATTATGCCCAAGCAAATGGTCAAGTGGAAGCTGCTAATAAGATTATCATTGGTTTGATAAAAAAGCATATTGCCCAAAAGCCTAGAAATTGGAACAAGACTTTGGACCAAGTCTTATGGGCATGCAGAAATTCTCCAAAAGAATCAACTAATACCACACCCTTTCGACTAACATATGGACATGATGCAGTCTTACCAGTCGAAATACATCTGCAATCAGTCAGAATTCAAAGGCAGATGGAAATCCCAAGAGATCATTACTGGGATATGATGTTAGATGAATTAGTTAATTTAGATGAGGAGAGAGTAAAAGCTTTAGAAACGTTAACTCGACAGAAAGAAAGGGTTGCTAAAGCTTATAATAAAAAGGTTAAGTTTAAAACCTTTAATGTTGGAAATTTGGTGTGGAAAGTTATTTTGCCAATGGATAAAAAAGACAGAGTCTTAGGCAAGTGGTCCCCAAATTGGGAAGGCCCTTTTAAAGTTGTTCAAGTTTTTTCAAATGGTGCTTACGAGATTGAAGAGTTAACAGAAGAACAACGTTCGTTGATTATAAATGGTAAATACTTGAAAAAGTATAAACCAGCGTTGCAAGAAATAAAAATTAACGAAGAATAAAGCTTAAGACATAAGGAAACAATGGTGATCATAAATTTGTTCGCCACAAAATGGGCATTGTCAAAAGTACAAACCAAAAACCTTAACAAATTGTTCAGAAAGTTGAAATAAAACTAAGAGCAAATTATTACAAATCTAAAATTGTCTCTTCAAGTCTTCGTATAGGCTTTGGAAAGAAGAAATTTCTTTGTCGAGAACCTTGTTCGACTCCTCCAGACCCTGAATTTCTTCTTCCACAGCTGCTGAAGCACTAAAGAACTTAATACCTTCGTTAGCCTCTTTGTCAATTTTGGCTTTGACAACATTGGAAAGGTTGGCCTTGGCTTCGTCACGCTTAGCTTTCTCTTCATCAATTTTTACGTTGAGACTTTGAATCTTTAAGTTCAGCTCTGCAATCTCCCTTTCCCAGGCAGTGATATTCTGGTTGTATTCAGCAAGTTCGACATTCGACTCTACTTCCTTCTCAAGTTGTTCGACATTGGCTTGGGCAGTATTGGCCTTTTCGACCAATGCAGCATACGCTTCAGTTTGAGCCTCCAGCTTCAGAGCATTGATCTTCCTCTTTTGAATGGCTTGAGTGAAACCATCAATAAGGTTTTCAAGTTGAATAACCTTGCGAAGGGTAGCACCATCAGTCAAAGGGTTGTGAAGCTTTTTCAGGAAGCCCAAGTGAGAAAATGCACCACTGGGGTTCGCCTCAATTAAAGCAAAGACATCTTGGTTGATGTAGTTTGCGTGCAGTTTAAGGAGCAAAGAATCCTGTCTCACTGTCGAACTAATCTCTGTATCAGAAGCCGTCGAACTGCTATGATGGGAGGCACCTTTGCTTTGTTCTTTGTTGCCTTTGCTTGAAAGAAGCATCTTGAGTGCTGCAGCAGGGTCAGAATCCTTCATGGCAATAAATTGCATCTCTGATATTCCAATGTCAGCAGATAACTTTGATGTCGAAGAGACTGAGAGTATTTCAGAACCTCCCTCAGTAGCCTCAGGCATGTAATCATCTTGGTTGTCGGATTCCATTTCGACATCAGTGTTTTCTGACGAATGAGTAGATTCAGCAGCATGCGCAGAGATGGTCTTTTCAGAATCTGGATGATTGGTGGAAATTTCTTCAATCTCTGGGCCTTTATCTTTTCCAGCTAGAGTGACCTCGACGTTATTGGTTCCAACGTCTTGGGCCAAGCTGTCTTCATCATTGACGAGTATAGTGGCATTTCCTTCATTGCCATCCTGGTCAAAAACAAAATAAAATAAAGTCTTAGAAATCACAACGAAAGTATGTTCATTTGACAAAGCCTTGAAGATGAAGACAATTTTTACCTGATCACTTGGGTCTTGTAAACTTGGGTTAACTTTCTCTCGTACGGGAGCGGGACCTCCAGTCGAAGGGGCTTCGACATTGATGGTTGGTTGATCCTCAATAGGAGAAGTGGAATCAGGGATTTCAATGTCTTTTTCTGTCTCTGCAGAAGGTTTAGGATTGGCTTTGACCTTCTTTTTCTTCTTCTTCTCTTTGTCAGCTTTCTTCTTTGGATTTGGGGGCATGCCTGCCTCACTAGTTTCGACACTGGCCTTTCCTTTGTCTCTTTGGCCTTCTCCACTAGGAGCAGCAGCAGTTGGGATAGTAGTACCAGCAGGCTGAAAGGAAAGCTAGATTATCAACACCAAAATTTCTTTGAAGTTAAGACAAACTCAAAAGAAGTGTCGAGATCAACTTACTGATGGTTCTTGGATGGTGAGTGATTTTTGTTTCTTTGTAGTGGTGGCTTCTCCAGTCTCCTTCGACGCCATTAAGGCTCTCTTACGAAGCTGCATTTGAAATCAAAAGGATCAAAGATATGTTTGTAAAAAAAAAAAATTGAAATTTAGAGACTAAGTTACTCTGAGATTTGATACCTTGGCCCCAGTGTTGGGGAGTGATTTCTTTGGAGTTGCAGTAGGAGCAGCAGAGTCCGTCGAAGTAGTGGTGTCCTTGACTTTAGAAGCACCTAGTGTCGAAACATGAAAGGAACACACATCAGTAAAGGGTTAAAAACTACAAGCACTATGAAAATCACAGTGTTAAATAACTCAAAGTTACCTTTGCCTTTGGGGGTTTTTTGCTGTAGAGCGTCGAATCCAGCCTCTATTGCTTGCAGAAGCACCTCATCATTATTTTTAGCATGTTTCTCATAATGCAAACTCCACCATGTGGCGAATTCAAAGGTGCAATATTGAGAAGTTTCAAAGGCAACAAGTGTGAGCTTATAGGGTTTCCTTTCGTCAGCGAGCTTCAAACGACGCTCAAAATATTCGACAGACATTCCAGAGTTACCCAAGACAATGTCATCTTTGTTCTTGAACAAACTCTATGGCCTGAACTGACTTAGGCCAAACTGGCGAGCAACTAAGTTAGGTTGGTATCCAACCAAACCTAAGTGTCTTCTTTCAACTCCTTGCCTTGAGGATAAAATGGTGGGGTTTAGAAACATAGACCAAATGTTATTCGTGTCCTCCTCTTCATCTGGGTTGGTAGCAGGGAATGGCCTTCTAAACCAGGCAGGCCCAATAGTCCTTTTGACGAATGGAGTATTCTTGGGTGTGATCTCGTCGAACTCGAGAAGGGTCTTGAAGAAAAAAGTAAAGAGCTGTCGAGTAGATAGATTTGTCTCTCTGTGTCTCAACAAGGCTAATCTAGCGCCTTCTGATTGTCGAAGAGCAACAGAAGATTCCATGTGAGTTGGAAGGAAAAGTTTGAAGTTTGATTCAAAGGTGGCATTCAGCCAAAGTTGCAGAAGCCAGATAGGGCCAGAGAAGGCAAGCTGTGATCCTTTATCAATTTTCTTCAGCATGTCACTAGCTTGCCCCAAAGAATCATAAAGGGAAGCCAAGATAAATCTTCCTAAGGCTACGTCTAAACCTTGGTGAAGCATGATGGCGAGAGGAACAAGTCTCTTCACCACTTGAAGTGAACTGTTGCACAGAACAAAATGTGATAGCCAATAAGTCAGGAAGGCTATATGTTCTTCGAAAGACACATCTTCGTCGCTTGTGTCATGAAAAGTTTTGAGAAATCCTGAGAAGGATAAGACTTTGAAGTCGAAGTGGTGGTTGACAGTGGTGTACTTGGGGTCGAAAGTAGGTCCTGTGGGTCTTAAGCCAGTAATGGCAGCAACGTCGAAGAGAGTTGGGGTCATCATTCCTGCTTTCAATTGAAAGGTGTTGGTAGAGTTCTCCCAAAAGTGAAGGGCAGCAATTAGCATTTCTGCATTGTACTTAGGTCCCTCTCTCGACAGCTGAATCAAGTCGAATATACCACTCTCTTTCCAGAAAGTAGCATATTGCTTTTCGACTTTGTTAAGCCATTTTAGGTAACTCTCACTAACTACAGGTGCAGACCTAAAAGCCCTATATCCTGGTTCAAAGAAACTCATGTCGAAGACAGAGTTGGCGAATATCTTTGGTTCACAAGTAGTGTTGAGAGGAAAGATATTACTTACATCCTCACTGAAGTTGTCGGATGAAGGAAGAGGGCCTGCGAAAGCAAGAGTTTTACCTCTAAGCTTGTGGGGAATCATCAACTCTTCTCCCCATATGTTGTCTTCGACGGAGGTCATATCCGGCTCCAACACGAACTCTGAATCCTCAATGATGATGGGTTTGTTATCATCAACAGCATAAATGATCACGTTTCTGGGATTGGAAGAAGAAGATGCCATTGTTGTTCTTCGTGTTCTTGATGTTCTTGAAGATCTTGATGATGTTGACAGGTGACAGCAAGAAGAAGCTAAAAACTTAAAAAAACCAACTCAGTTCTTGCTCAAATCTGAGTATAAAAACCACAGTGATGAACAAAAATGCAAGATGATCACGATCACTGGTGTAGATTGGACAAAAACGTAAGAAAAGAGCAAGATTAAGAGATGTGTTTGTTGGTTTTTTGCGCAAAGAATGTGTAGAGTTTCTCTGAGAAGAGAAAGTGAAGAGTTTAGAGTTTCAGAAAAATGAAAGTGTGGAATACGTTTTCTATTTATAGGCACTGCAATTTTGCATGTATCTGGTAACTGAAACATCACCACTCTTCCATCTCAACTGTTCTGATCTTGCCACGTGTCCCACTACGAAGCTAAAAAATTGGAAATCATGGTTTGTGGGGATTGAGGTGACAGTTATAAATTTTGTCATGATTGACAATAACTTGATTGTGACGTTTGCGCCGTCTTTGGCAAACGTGCAGAATTGGCAAAGGTGACAATCTTCAAAACTGCCATTTCTCCCTTGCATATTCGACATGCAGTCGAAATTGACATTTTTGAGGGGGCAATTTGTTAGCCTGTATTTTCGACAGGCATTAATAAATTGGAGAGAGATGATGAAATCTCATTTAATGTATATGATTGCTTTTTGATATTCTCTTGGGAATTGATTCTGGCATTAAATCAAGAGAAATTCTAGGCATTTGACATCAGAGACCTTTAATATGCAAAATTGCTTGTCAAAGCCTAGAGTTCTGTCGAATTCGACAGAACGTTTGTTGTCTGAATAAGCTTGTCGAGTTCGACAAGAGATTGTTTGTATAAATACATATTTTCGACGTTTATTAGTAATGGTCGAAAACTATATACATATATGTATTGCTTGTTTGTCTAACGTATTATGCAGAACGGAGAAAACATACTCTGGACTTAGCGAAATATTCAAAGTGGATAACGTTCAAAAGTCCCACCAGGTGTTAAAAGGAATTCAAATGTCAAAGACACGTGGAGCATAGTTAGACAATTTGTAGGTTTTAGCAGTTAGTCTGTTCGTCTATAAATATTAGTTTTTCATAGGAAAAACAGGTACACAATTCACATGCAAATTCCTAAGATATTCAGAGTACCTATGTCAACGAGCGAAATGAATGATAGGAACATGTACGAATCTGTGTACCATCCTTTGTAAACACTTTTACAATTGTCAATGCAATTTACATTCTGCAGTATTGATTACTTGCATTTCATTTAAGCTTTCTGCAATTTAAAGCTTTTCTGCACTTTAAGCATTCTGCGATTTATTTCATTGCATGCTTTTACTTTTCAAAGTTTTTCTTTAAACTTTATTTGCAATTCATTTACAAGTTTTCTGCAAATTTAACTTTGAAGCACTTTACTTTAAACAAACCATTTGACTGCGTCAAATGCTTTTACTTTTTATCAACTTATCCGATTTAACCCAAAAAGATATGAATATGTTTTCATCATCTTCTGCACAATCCATATGTCCCAGGATTTACTAGTTGATCCTTCTTGTAATAATCAAACTAGCGGTTGTTTACTAAAAATCGGGGTAAACAGGTATGTGCCCAAAGATGGAGAGAGTTGGCTGCACAAGTACGTCCCCCACTCCTAGAGACGGAACTTGTTGATATGTTCACAAATACCTTGCAAGGGGCATACTTTGAAAGGATGATTGGTAGCGTCTCATCTGGTTTTTCCGACTTGGTTAGGATAGGGGAAAGAATTGAAAGTGGACTCAAGAATGGAAAAATCCAAGCCACTACTGGAAGCCAAGGCAACACAGTGAAGCCTACAAGTAGCTTTGTAAAGAAAAAGGAAGATGAAGTAAATGCTGCCACTTCCCAAAATGGTCTGACATCACCAAATCAAATCCCATACCTCCAGTATCCATACCTAGCAGCTGCACAACATCAGCAACCTCAAGGGTACTCTTTCCAAATGCCTGTGAATCCCGTGCCACAAAAAGCTCAACAGCGAGCTAAAAAGGTCTTTGATCCGATTCCTGTGCCATACAGCCAGCTTCTTCCTTATTTGGTACACAACAGAATGGTAACCCCTAGGGCCCTGAAGACCATGACTGCACCATTTCCAGCTTGGTATAACTCGGAAGCAAAATGTGAGTTTCACGAGGGGGCAGAAGGACATACCGTGGACAACTGCATAGCCTTTAAATACAAGGTTCAAGAGCTCATTGATCAGAAACTGTTAACTTTCAAAGAGGGAGAGCCCAATTGTGAAGGATAGTCTGTTGTCCGGTCATGTAGACCCATCTTTGGATGCTAGTTGATGAGTTCAAGGATTGAATCAAGCCATGAAACTATCTTTATGTTGTCCTGTTTTAATTTCCTTGTTGTTAAGTTTTATTAGCATTTAAACTTTGTTTGTTTGCAATAGTAATCTTAATGAAATAATAATGCATGTTTTGAATCAATTATTTCATGTCCAAAAGCAAAAAACGTATGTTAATACGCCTCATTTCATTTCTTTCTTTATCATTTCTGTTTGAACAAAGATTGGAGAGGATGATGAAAAACAAAATAACCAAGTTGCTACAGTATGCTTTCGAATAAAACTTTGCAGATGATGTAAGGCATTGTTTCAAATCCCCAAACACCGGAGAAATAAGGAAGATAATCCGTAGTCACCCCCATTGTGCTTAGAAGTTGGTGTTTCTTTCTGTACGAAAAAACCCGCGATCTTAACCTGGGGCAGGGTAGTGTTCAATTAATTCGACCATGCATTCGAATTTCAAAAAAAAAAAAAACAAAAAATCATAAAAAAAAGTGTTCCTCATCACCCATCACCAAGGCAGTCACAATTCGCCAAACAAAATACAAAAAAAAGACAGAAAGAAAAGCCAGCTAAGTCAAAACCTCAAAATGGCTTAGGCAAAAATTAGGGTATCCCGCTAGACTAAAAATGCAAAAGAATAGTCTAGGCAAAAGTTAGGGATTGAAAAAAAAAATGAAAAAAAATGCAAAAAGCGAAGGTCACCAAGATTCACGACAAAACAAAATTATGTGACCAAAACAAAAGCCAATGTGACTGTCACACCAAAAAGGGAACACATCCTCTGTTCCCGAGCCATCATATTTTCACCATCACAATCTCAAAAACCTCTTGGGACTTGAATACATGAGTGGAGTTAATTGAACTTAGGACTGAAGATCATCACGAAGAAGAGGGTGGGTTAAAATTAAACTTTGAGCCTTATATCCTTTTATTCAGAAACCGTGAACCAGACCACGTTACAACCTTCAAAAGACCTAATTGAAGCAAGGTTTAGCTTGAAAGCATACGGTAGCAAGGTTGCGTTAACCTGACTCACAAAAATCTTTTGTTAAATTCATACTCTCACACTTTCTTCCACAATATACATCCATTGTACATAAATACCATCTCAACTTCAATTTCAAAACTTGCATTAAAATTGCCTTAGAATTACTATTTCAAGCAAACAGGTTTATCTGCAAGTCATCACCTGACAATAAAGAAGTTCCAACTCTGAGTTGATACCGAGCAATCAAGAAGAACCTTGGACTAATCTGGGGCAGCTATCTCAGGACTTCACTTAATCAGGGGGCACATCCCTTAGAAAGGTCATTCGGCATGGACAGAGCGCCCCAAGGTCAGATCATGGCAAAAGGGTGTCAAATTCAAGGACCTAGCAAGTCAATTCAAGACACTCCTAATTAGGGGCAAATCACCTTGGGGTTCTGCCAATTAAGAACAAACTCTTGTGACTGGGGCAGATCACCTGAAGATCCTGCTGGCCCAGCCAAACATGTTTCAAGAATGGGTCAATTTAGAGGCAAACCTCTCAGAGAGGGAGAACCAATATCAGTAAGTTAGCTGAAAGTCAAGGCAAAGCACTTCTAACGCCTAACAGACTGGGGCAAGACAGGAAACATCAGGTCAGGTTCTCCCTACGCTTTCAAGATACTCAAGCAAAGCCTGATAAATATCGGCAACCGCTGGATCCGGAACTGGTGTCGGGGATTAACTTCAAACCACCAATCCACAAAAAGCCTTGATACCCGAAACACTCCCACCCTCCATAGGGGCATCAGTCATCGTCATGCATTAGTCATGTCATTTCATTCATGTAAATCATTAGCATGCATTGATCACGTCATTTCATTCAAGCATCAGGTATGCCCCATACCACAAATCCAATAACCTCATAACCAAGAAGCCAAATCAAACATCCACAATCAAGAACCTGACCTTGCATTGCCACCTTCAAAGTCCAATGATTATTGGCACAAAGTCAAAGTCCAATCATTATTGGCACACCTTCAAAGTCCAATGATTATTGGCACACCCACTCAAATTCCAATCATTATTGGCACACACCCTTAAAGTCCAATCATTATTGGCAAACCCACTCAAAGACCAATCATTATTGGCACCCACTCAAAACCCAATATTCAATGGAACCCAAATAAAACCCAATGTTCATTAACACCCATGTTGAAACCCGACTTCCAATAGCATACAGTCATTTCATGTAATCATATACATTAATCATGCATTTCATTTCATGCATAAATAATCATGGTAAACATGCATACATAAAGCAAGTTCAAAGGTTTCTCCTTGCAGAATACAGGCTTTGGTCACTTAATCACAAGAAAGGCAGTTTGATCTCTTTTCTAGCAAGTCGGTTGGTAAATTGTCTCCCCAGCAGATTAAGTGAAAAATCATATCCAATCTCCTCCCCAGTGAATTGCCGATTTTCCAGAAAAATTCTTCTACAGGATAATCACAACAGTTTGTCCGGTTCCCCAAAAGGAATGACAACAACTTTGTCCGGTTCCCCAAAAGGAATGACAGAAAAACCTGAAATAAGGATATTCAGCGGAATCCGAAGGCCCGAGGGTGGTGATTCCTCTTCAAAATGCAACACCGAGGTGTTACATCTATCTTTCTCAAGGACGTACAACTCCTGGTTTAGGCGTTAGCTCCTTCAGAAACAGCGATTCCTGAAAGAAGGAGAAACCTGAAATAAGGATATTCAGCAGAATCCGAAGGCCTGAGGGTGGTGATTCTTCTTCAAAGTGCAACACTGAGGTGTTACAGCAAATTCCTGAGATAAGGAGAAACCTGAAATAAGGATATTCAGCAGAATCCGAAGGCCTGAGGGTGGTGGTTCTTCTTCAAGGTGCAACACTGAGGTGTTACAGCCATTCCTGAGATAAGGAGAAACCTGAAATAAGGATATTCAGCAGAATCCGAAGGCCTGAGGGTGGTGATTCTTCTTCAAAGTACAACACTGAGGTGTTACAGCAAATTCCTGAGATAAGGAGAAACCTGAAATAAGGATATTCAGCAGAATCCGAAGGCCTGAGGGTGGTGATTCTTCTTCAAAGTACAACACTGAGGTGTTACAGCAAATTCCTGAGATAAGGAGAAACCTGAAATAAGGATATTCAGCAGAATCCGAAGGCCTGAGGGTGGTGATTCTTCTTCAAAGTACAACACTGAGGTGTTACAGCCATTCCTGAGATAAGGAGAAACCTGAAATAAGGATATTCAGCAGAATCCGAAGGCTTGAGGGTGGTGATTCTTCTTCAAAGTACAACACTGAGGTGTTACAGCAAATTCCTGAAATAAGGATATTCAGCAGAATCCGAAGGCCTGAGGGTGGTGATTCTTCTTCAAGGTGCAACACTGAGGTGTTACAGCCATTCCTGAGATAAGGAGAAACCTGAAATAAGGATATTCAGCAGAATCCGAAGGCCTGAGGGTGGTGATTCTTCTTCAAAGTGCAACACTGAGGTGTTACAGCAAGTTCCTGAAATAAGGAAAAACCTAAAATAAGGATATTCAGCAGAATCTGAAGGCCTGCGGGTGGTGATTCTTCTTCAAGATGCAGCATCGAGGTGTTACATCTATCTTTTTCAAGGACGTACAACTCCTGGTTTGGGCATTAGCTCCTTCAGAAACAGCGATTCCTGAAAGAAGGAGAATCCTGAAATAGGGACGTTCAGTGGAATCCGAAGGCCCGAGGGTGGTGATTCTTCTTCAAAGTACAACACTGAGGTGTTACATCTATCTTTCTCAAGGACATACAACTCCCGGTTCTGGCGTTAGCTCCTTCATATACAGCAGCTCCTGAAATAAGAATATTCAGCAGAATCCAAGCACCTGGTTAGGCGACGATTCATCTTCATCAGTCCAAGCATCTGGTTAGGCGACGACTTATTCTCAGAATCTAAGCACCCTAGAGGCGATGGTTCACATTCAAGAAGAAATCCTGAGATAAGGATACCAAAGATACCGAGCAGGTTTACTCTTTCCTCTCATCATCACTCATGCCACTGCAAAATTAGGGCATTTTGTATTTAATTATCTTTTACCACAAGAATACGAATACCGAGGTTATTCACATTCTTACGGTCCAAGCTAATTAAATAGGGGCAGCTGTCATACCCTAATTTTGCCCCATGATATTTTTCACACTTTTGCATTTGTTAGAATAAGTCAACAAAGTCAAAACTTTGACTAAAAAGTCAACAAAGTCATTTTTTAATTGAAAAAGTCAAAGTTGGCACAAAAATAAATGGAATCATTTTTCTTGCATGGTTTTTGCATGGCATGATCATAAAGGGCCATATTTACCATTTTGCCCTTCCATTAATTTTTATTTCTTATTTATTATTTATTTTTAGTTAGTTACTTGCATTTCAAGAAACCTTTTTAACATCAAATTTAAATCCTTTTTTTCTCATTTTTAATCCTTAATCATTTTGCATAATCACATTTCATCATCATGCATATTTTTATTTTGCATATTTATTTTTATTTTATTATTTTATGTGTTATTTTAATTTGTTATTTGTTCCCAAAAATCTTGGAAAATTCACAAAAAAATATTTAATCATCAACACATCATCATCCTTATCATTAGAGGACCTAGAACCTTCCTCATATCCACCTCATCATAGTACAACCCAAAATTCCTCATTTATCCATTTTGAAAAATCACAAAAAATCAATCATTTGTACTATGTCCTTTCTACCCTCATTCTCATTGATTCTAACCTAATTCCAATCATATCTAAGCCTTCATCAAGCCTCAGCTGCGCAGCCAGAAGCCCTAGGTCAGAAAATCACCCAAAAATTCATCAACTTTTTCTCTCTTTTCTCAAATTTCGAAATCCAGCAAAACCACCTTCAAACATCAATTTCTTCATCAAATAAGCTTCTAATAACTTCCAGTAGCACAAAACAATCATAAAACACAAAGATCTAACCCATAATTTGAGAGAATCAAAACCTCAAAAACTCCAAAAAATGTGATAATGGAACTTAAACTTCCAGCCACCTTTTCAGCCATTTTTCAACACCATTCATCATCAGATGACACCATGAACCTTTTCCGATCAATAATCGTGCTTAATCTTGCTTAAATCGTGTTTTCCAAATTTTCCACTCAAACTTTATCTCAATATATCTCAAGCTTGAAACACTTTCTGGAAAAACTAATGATGGATTCATGACCAGCATGAAAAATCGAGCAGGATAGAGCTTTGTTTCGCACGATTTGGTTAAGATTTGAGAATTTTCGATTTTGACATTGTTCATGCGTGTTGTTGTTCTTCGTGAGGAAGAAGAAGACTCACCGTACTCCCTCTAGAACCCAGATCGTACAGAAACCGTCAGATCGTTGGATTAAGTCGGGACCGTTGGATTGTTCTGTTTGATCGCGCGCGTTGGATGCTTTAATGAATAGATCTGACGTCCTGAAACGCGCGTATTCATGGTAGTCAGCATGCCTGCAAAGCACCGGATTGTTTCCTTGGCTGATTCGAATACCACCATCAGATCTCATCAGACGGCCTAAAACACGCGCGTCCACCGTAGTCCTCCTCTCCTGCGCCACACAGGATTTCTGTTTGGGCTCTTGGGCTCAGGTACTTTCTGCACCCCTTTTTTTACTGCGCTTTATAAAATGCACCCCCCCTGATTATGATTATAAGTGATTTTTTAGCTTATTTGCAAAAGCACTTATGTGACTTATTGGCTTATTTAAGCTTATTAGGTTACTGTTTATGCTTATATTATGTTAATTTCATTTATGAACTTTTCTAACTTGTTTAAGTGATTATTTTTGATTAAGTGATTTGTTAATTAAGTTGTTTTAGTCATAAGTGCTTATTCGAAACAAAAGCTCTTTAGCTTATTTAGGCCAATGTTTTGCACTAGATTAATTAATTGTCCAGATTCTTTAGCCTAATTTTGTTGACTCATTTTCATAAGTCATTTTCCAACCTAATTGCTTTTTAGCTCATTTAATCACTTTTTTAGCTTATTTTCATAAGCACTTATTTGGTGCTTAAGCTTTTTAGCTTATTGGATCATTTTGCTTTGCTTAAATCATGCTTGATTTCAGATTATGCTTTTGCTTCTCCTAGCTTATTATTTAATCACTTTTCTAACGTGTAGCTTATTTATTTAAGTGCTTAATTATATTTAATTGCTTAATTCTATTTACGCCATCAATTGTTATGTTTGTCTTCAACTCTTTAGTTCCCCAATTCATTCTAACTCATATCATATACTTTGATTTAATTTTGCATTGTTATGTTTAATTAATTCGTTGTACGCTACTTTAGTTTATGTGTTTTATTTAATTATGCATCATATTTATTCACTTGTGTTGCATTCATTCACTTTATTCATCTAATTGCATTCATGCACATTTATCCTCATTTATTCATTTGTCATGCTTATTATGTCACTTACATTGATGTAACTTCTCGACTTCTATACTTCTCATCTTTCTTCTATTCTTGGACTGTTTGGTTTAAATTTGAGACTTGCTTTCATAATAAACATAGTGAAAAAGGGTTGATCTGACGTATGGCTTTTCACACCCCGGATGATTCTTATCCCTGACGTATGGCTCGTGATCTTGGGACTATCCTCATCCTAAAACGTTAAAATAAACCAACATTCGTCTTTTCCTTTTGAAATACTTTCTTAATCAAACTAAATTAAGGTTTTCATAATAAACAAGGATGAAAAGGGGTTGATCTGACGTATGGCTTTTCACGCTCCGGATGGTTCTTATCCCTGACGTATGGCTCGTGATCTTGGGACCATCCTCATCCTAATCAAGCGTTAAAACTAACCCCACTCACTCAAACTTCTTTTCAGAAAAACATGGATATACGCTTTATCCATTCCTCTGATACATACACAGCTTAAGCCTCTGATTAGAGCATACAAGCGTCGTTGTATCAGCGGAATGCGAAATAAGCAACATCCGTTATTCAAACTCTTTTTTACAATGGATATACGCTTTATCCATTCCTCTGATACATACACAGCTTACGCCTCTAAGTAGAGCATACAAGCGTCGTTGTATCAGCGGAATGCGAAATAAGCAACATCCGTTATTCAAACTCTTTTTTTACAATGGATATGCGTTTTATCTATTCCTCTGATACATACACAGCTTAAGCCTCTAAGTAGAGCATACAAGCGTCGTTGTATCAGCGGAATACGAAATAAACGTTATTCGCATAAAACAAATAACCACACAAACAATTTTTTACCAGAACTACGTGAGTTTTGAGTTTCCCATTGCACCGGGGAATACGTAGGAGCGGGCTCCTACAACCGTCAAACTCAACTAATAAAAACCCTTTTTTCTAATTTATTTGGAAACGAAGTAGAGATTAGCCCAGTGACAGATTAATTCAATTTAAACCTGCGCAAACAAACCCAAACCACCTAAACGGTTCCCATCGAGTACGATGGATGCGAGGGGTGCTAATACCTTCCTCTCGCATAACCAACTCCCGAACCCGCCACGGTTCTTCAACCGTGTTTACCAAGGTTTTCGTGATATTTTCCTTTCCCCCTCTGGGATAAATAAACGTCAATGGCGACTTCATTGCGTTACGCAAGATGGAATTTTCCAGCACGCTACAGCTGGCGACTCCACTGGGGACTCTTGAGAGTTAAACCCAGTTTAGTTGGTTTGTTTGTTTGTTTGCTTTTTCCAGGTTTGCAGTATCTTGCTTTATCTTTTATTTTTCTGTCATTATATGCTTGGCTGGCTGTTTTCTCTTTTTCTACTCCTTCTTTTTTTTCTTTTTGCCCTTGTGGCATGGTTACTGTGTGAAGCTCTATACCCGAGCTTGAGGAAAACCTAAGTTAAGTTAGGGGTATTTATGCTGGCCTCCCTGACGTATGGCTCGTGAGCGCTAGCATAATCACCTCGCCTAGGGTAGATTCTTTTGAAAATATTGGCCGTCCTGACGTATGGCTCGCTAGCGCCAGTGTTTTCATGTGGAATCCATGACCCTAGGGACCTTTTGTAAACCGGTCTAGAACCAAACCTTGTTGTTAGGGACCTCTGTTTAGAACCCGAGTCAAGGTTGTGCAATGACCTTACCTAGAGGAGAAGGACCATATCAAACTTAGAACAACATGTGAGAGGGGTGGGTTGCAGGTAACATTGAGCCTTTCAACCTCAGAAATGATGTTCAAACCTATGCTTCATCGTAACAGAATCTGCTACAAAAGTGCATCCATGCATTCATTCATTAAAAATCATGACAAAAATATTTTTGCATAACATTTGCATAAAAAAATAAAGTGATAAAGCATAAAAGACTTTTACATGCATTTGCATTCATACAAAAATCACCATCTCATTCTCACCATTCCATCTCAACAGTCATATCCCCGACACCAACAATGGACAAGGACTGCCTCTAGATTCATCATGGAAAATTGGCAAGAACAGCATAACGACTTGAAGGGAGAGGTAGCCCAGTTGGCTGCAAAGATGGATCAGGTCCTCGAAATGTTGCTTAATCGAAACCAGCCATCACCTCCAGTTGTGAATGTGGAAGCACCGCCTACTGAACCTGCAAACATGGTGTGGCCAGCATTCGGTCTACCGCCCGGGTATACACCACCAGGTTATGCACCTCTTGCAGATGGGGATACATTTGTTCCGCCACCAGCTAACAACGCGGAAAATCAAACAGTGGCAACTTTAGTTCAGCCAAGGCCTGTTCCATCTCAAGAAATTCAGAAGGACCCCAGAGATGCTTACCTAGGTCCGGAGATACAAGGTCGTGGACCAAAGCTTGATTTTGACATTCCTCAGCTGGAGGAAGCAAAGATGAAGTTCAAAGCTATTGAGGACCAGTTGAAAACCATGGAGGGAGCTAATGATTCCCTGGACTTCTCCAGCATGTGTTTGGTGCCAGACTTGGTACTACCTCCAAAGTTTAAGGTTCCAGAATTTGAGAAGTACATGAGTTTGAGTTGTCCAAAGAGTCATTTGATCATGTATAGTAGAAAGATGGCGTCCTACGCCAATGATGACAAGCTGATGATTCATTGCTTTCAAGATAGCCTTGCAGGGGCATCCCTCAATTGGTATATGCAGCTAGAAGCAAGTAGTGTCCGATCATGGAGAGACTTGGCCAATGCTTTCATCATGCAATATCAGTATAACTCGGATATGGCTCTCAGTCGCACCCAGTTGCAGAACATGACTCAAAAAGAGGGTGAATCTTTTAAGGTATTGTTAGCCTGTATTTTCGACAGGCATTAATAAATTGGAGAGAGATGATGAAATCTCATTTAATGTATATGATTGCTTTTTGATATTCTCTTGGGAATTGATTCTGGCATTAAATCAAGAGAAATTCTAGGCATTTGACATCAGAGACCTTTAATATGCAAAATTGCTTGTCAAAGCCTAGAGTTCTGTCGAATTCGATAGAACGTTTGTTGTCTGAATAAGCTTGTCGAGTTCGACAAGAGATTGTTTGTATAAATACATATTTTCGACGTTTATTAGTAATGGTCGAAAACTATATACATATATGTATTGCTTGTTTGTCTAACGTATTATGCAGAACGGAGAAAACATACTCTGGACTCAGCGAAATATTCAAAGTGGATAACGTTCAAAAGTCCCACCAGGTGTTAAAAGGAATTCAAATGTCAAAGACACGTGGAGCATAGTTAGACAATTTGTAGGTTTTAGCAGTTAGTCTGTTCGTCTATAAATATTAGTTTTTCATAGGAAAAACAGGTCCACAATTCACATGCAAATTCCTAAGATATTCAGAGTACCCATGTCAACGAGCGAAATGAATGACAGGAACATGTACGAATCTGTGTACCATCCTTTGTAAACACTTTTACAATTGTCAATGCAATTTACATTCTGCAGTATTGATTACTTGCATTTCATTTAAGCTTTCTGCAATTTAAAGCTTTTCTGCACTTTAAGCATTCTGCGATTTATTTCATTGCATGCTTTTACTTTTCAAAGTTTTTCTTTAAACTTTATTTGCAATTCATTTACAAGTTTTCTGCAAATTTAACTTTGAAGCACTTTACTTTAAACAAACCATTTGACTGCGTCAAATGCTTTTACTTTTTATCAACTTATCCGATTTAACCCAAAAAGATATGAATATGTTTTCCTCATCTTCTGCACAATCCATATGTCCCAGGATTTACTAGTTGATCCTTCTTGTAATAATCAAACTAGCGGTTGTTTACTAAAAATCGGGGTAAACAAATTGGCACGCCCAGTGGGACCATTGGATTGTGTATTTTTATTTAGTGTGTTTTTGAAATTTTTTTACAAAAATTTGTTGTTTGGTGTTGTACTTTTGATTGTGTGTATATTTTTATATGCATTTGAGGAGTGGTAAATCTCTCCCAGAATTTTCAAGTATACCGACTCGTCCTCGTTCCAGAATGGTGAGACCACCAAACAATCCTAATAATAATAATAATAATAATAATAATAATGGGGCAGAAACAAATCCTGTTGTAAGTCCCCAGAATGTGACAGGGCAACCTGATCAACCAGTATCTGGCAATCCTAGCGCCAATCCTACTGGTGGGCCAACAAGCCCTGCCCTGAACTCTATAAATTCTGAAAGTATCCCAAGCAATAATGTTAATGGTGGGAGTACGAACCCTGTAATAAGTTCCGGAACCGTTGGTGTAAGCGCCAGTGGATCAACAATGCCTGCCACCACTACAAGTTTGGCAGGAGGGTTTCTTCCTCCAAATCCAAATGGTGCAATGATGACACAAATGAATGTATCATCCATGCCAACGAACGTGTCACACACACATGGATACACAGACGGTAGTCAAGTTGGTGGAACACCGTCAAGACCCCCATGGTTGCCTAGAAACCCACAATATGGAATGCCAACAACAACGATGGCAAGCCTGTATAATTGGCCTTCGATAGAAAATTCTCCCTCATCTTCTGCGATGGGAAATAGGGGAAATTCCTTGAATTTGACAAATAATTCCATGAATGCACTTAGGCAACAAATGGATGAAAGTAACCATGACATGGTGAACGCGTTAACCCAACAGATTGGCACGGTCTTTAATCCTGTGTTACAGACAGCCAATGATAATTATTTATTATTAGCCAATCAAATGGGGAGGATGGCATATTTTTTTTGGTGCCCCTGATGCTCCAAACAACCAAAGGGTGCCTCGTGCAAACCCGGAGACTCAACCAGAAGTTCAAGCCCAACCAGTGCGCATTGAGAGAGAACAGCCAGAACAATGAGTGGTTTTGGTTAATAGAAACCAGGATGCTGATAATGTTCTTAGGAATGTTCGACAAGAAAATGTTGCAGGGCATAATAACTTGGCCAACTTGGTAGAAAATATCTTGGCCCAAAATGGTTTGAATATAGGATTGCATAGACCAAATTTTGTGTCAGCATTGTCTGAATATGTATTGCAGGCAGAATTGCCAAGGGGATGGAAAATTCCCAAATTCACAAAATTCGCTGGTGATACTAATGAGTCTACTGTCGAACACATTGCCAGATATTTGGCAGAGGCAGGGAATTTGGCAAATAATGAAGATTTAAGAATGAAGTTTTTTCCCAATTCCCTCACTAAAAATGCTTTTACGTGGTTTACCACACTTCCCCCTCATTCAATTCATACTTGGACTCAATTAGAAAGGCTATTTCATGAACAGTTTTACATGGGACAATCTAGGATTAGCCTCAAAGAGTTAGCCAGTATGAAGCGCAAAACCTCAGAAGCCATTGATGACTATCTGAATAGGTTTCGCCTCCTTAAGGCAAGGTGCTTTACTCAAGTGCCTGAACATGAATTGGTTGAGATGGCTGCTGGTGGCCTTGACTATTCCATTAGGAAAAAGTTAGATACTCAACATTTAAGAGACATGGCCCAATTAGCATATCAAGTTCGACAGGTCGAACGCCTCAGGGCTGAAAAAGTCAGAAATTCTAAATTCCACAAAAAAGAAAAAGTGGCATACATAGAAACATATGAAAGTGAAAATGAGTTCGACGATGGTCAGGATTACATGGAAAATAATGAAGTTAATATTGCTGAGTTAAAACCAGGTCCTCCCTATACTTGTAAAATGTTAAAACCATCAAATGGGAATAATCCTGTCGAACCAAAAAATGATAGATTTGTTTCTAAGACATATACTTTCGACATTACTAAATGTGATGAAATTTTTGACTTATTGGTCACTGATGGCCAAATAATTGTACCAAAAGGTTTGAAAGTTCCACCTTTGGAACAACGTAAGAAAAGAGGTTTTTGTAAATACCATAATTTCTTGGGTCATAAAACCTCACAATGTGTTCTTTTCAGGGATCTGGTCCAGAAAGCCCTGCAGGAGGGAAGACTCAAATTTGGCGAAAAGCCAAAATCCAAACAGCAGGTGGATGAGGATCCATTACAGATTGCTGATGCTGCTTACACAGAGCCATTCGAATGCCTGATGTTAGAAGCACTGAACCTCACTGAAGGGGGGCAATTAGTTTCTATTCCTGAGGAAGAATACGAAAACAAAGTGGAAGAGGTATATCCACAGGCTGGGGAGACTTTACTAGATTTCCTTCAACGTTGCAAAGAGAATGATGGCGAAGCTACATTATGTCCTCATTGTAGTGCCATGTTCGACAAAAAGGCTGCTGCAGGCCTTAACAAGTTTGTGCCTCATAGTCAAGGCAGAAACAATTGGCCAACTCAAAAGCCAACTTATTCTAATGTTCTGAGTAGCCAACAGGCGCCTGTACATCAGAGGTTGGGACCACAAAAATCATTTGTCCCCTCAAGCAGGACACCTGTCAACCAATGGGTTCATGGAAGAAACATGGATTTTGGTCAAAGGAATATGGAGAAAGGAAATTCCAGTCACGTCAACCCCAAAAAAGATCCTGAATCAAGGAAGTATGATTATAGGAATAATTACAAAGGGAAGAATCCCATGACAAGATCTCAATGGCGCAGATATCAACGCCAGAAGAAAGTGGCTGCTCAAAAATCCCAAATCACTGCTGATGGTAATGGAGAGAGGCCTATGGAATTGGCGAAGAGGCCAATGAAAGAAAGGTTAGGAGAGCCAAAAGTCGAGTCTTCAGTTGCTGATAATGTCGAAGACGACCACATGGAAGCAGATGATTTTCTGGATTCTGAACCTGATCTCGACATAATAGTAAATGTTGTGTCAATTCTGCCAAGAGAGTTCAACGTCTGTTCTGAAATAACAGATGACGAAGAAGAATCTGGAATGCAAATGGCTCTTCACAGGCCAGTCTGTTACTATGTGATGAGCAATGGTGCTTTGGAAGACCAAATGGCTACGTTTGAGAGGCCAGATGAAGGCATGAAAAGTCACTTGAAGCCTCTTTTCATACAGGCTAAAGTGAATAGCGTAGGGATCAACAAAGTGCTAATTGATGGTGGTGCTGCTGTTAACCTCATGCCAGAATTTCTGCTGAGAAAGATTGGTAAATCTTTGGTGGATCTTCATCCTCACAACATAGTGCTCTCAAACTATGAGGGTGAAACTGGTTTTTCTTTAGGAGCAATCCAGTTGGATGTGGTTGTTGGAAGTACTGTAAGGCCAACCTTATTCTTGGTTGTGGCCTCTAAGGCAAATTACAATCTGCTCCTAGGTCGAGAGTGGATTCATGGAGTGGGGGCAGTCCCATCTACCCTGCACCAGCGCCTTATTATCTGGCGAGATGATGGTATAGTGTAAAATGTTGAAGCAGATCAAAGTTACTTCAAAACTGAAGTCCATCATCTGACAAAACACTCATTCGACAAAAAATTGGCAACTATCTCGCCATGCACTGACAGGGATTTTGCACATCCTCTAGTGAGAAATGTTCAACACTCAATTAAATTAGACCCTACTCATGGTTTTTTGTGGGAAAGGGAAAATGGAGACAGTGAGGATGGCGAGTATGAAGGCCACAACTGCCCAACTGGGTGGGATATCAAAGAAAACTACTATGTCTGAGTCCCAAACTTGGGCAAAGATTACGGTCTACATGGCTGAAAACAGAATCAAAATGGCTTTAGAAGCCAATTCATTGTCAGAAAATATGGCTGATGCAACCAATGACATAAAAGTTGGCAAATATAAGCCAGAATTGCAAAAGCTGGATTGCATTTATGATGACGAACCCTTAGGATTTGAAAAAGATCCAATCAGTCAGAGTCACAAGATGCAAGCACATGATCCTTTGCAAGAAATTGACCTTGGAGATGGTTTGACAATAAGACCAACGTACATTAGTGCAAACATTCCTCCATATCTGAAGGCAAAAGTGGTGCAACTCCTATTGGAATTCAAAGATTGTTTTGCTTGGGATTATAATGAAATGCCAGGTTTGAGCAGAAAATTGGTGGAGCATGAACTACCAGTTCGACCAGATAAAAAGCCAGTGAAACAATTACCTAGAAGATTTGCACCAGAAATAATGTCAAAGATCAAAGAAGAAATTGAAAGGCTGCTGAGGAGCAAATTTATCAGAACAGCAAGGTATGTCGAATGGTTAGCAAATATAGTGCCTGTAATTAAGAAAAATGGTTCTCTTAGAGTATGTATAGACTTTAGAGACTTAAATAATGCTACACCAAAAGATGAATACCCTATGCCTGTGGCAGAAATGCTAATTGATTCAGCGGCTGGGTTTGAGTATTTAAGTATGCTAGATGGTTATTCTGGCTATAACCAAATTTTCATTGCTGAAAATGATGTACCCAAAACTGGCTTTAGATGCCCAGGAGCATTAGGCACATATGAATGGGTAGTGATGCCCTTTGGTTTAAAAAATGCTGGGGCCACTTATCAAAGAGCAATGAATTTGATTTTTCATGAATACATAGACACTTTCATGCAAGTGTATATTGACGACATAGTTGTCAAATCCTCGTCAGATGATGATCATTTAGATCATTTGAAAAAATCTTTTGAAAAGATGAGAAAATATGGATTGAAAATGAATCCATTAAAGTGTGCTTTTTGTGTTAATGCAGGAGATTTCCTTGGGTTTGTTGTACACAAAAAGGGCATTGAAATAAATCAAAACAAAACAAAGGCTATCATGGAGACAAAATCTCCAACTACAAAAAAGCAACTTCAGTCCTTACTTGGGAAGATCAATTTTTTGAGAAGGTTTATCTCAAACTTAAGTGGCAAAGCTCAACCATTTTCGCCATTACTTCGTCTCAAGAAAGAAAGCGTTTTCACTTGGGGGCAAGATCAACAACAAGCTTTTGACGAAATCAAGGATTATTTGTCAAAGCCACCAATGTTAATGCCTCCAATAAGGAACAAGTTCATGAAGTTGTATATATCAGCATCTGATTCGACACTGGGTAGTATGCTGGCCCAGGAAGATGAAAATGGTGAAGAAAGAGTCATCTATTACTTAAGTAGAGTATTAAATGATGCTGAGACTAGATATAGTAGTATTGAAAAATTATGCTTATGTTTGTATTTTTCTTGTATGAAACTCAAGCATTATATAAAGCCGGTTGACGTTTTGGTTTACTCTCATTGTGATATCATTAAGCATATGTTATCTAAACCAATCCTGCATAGTCGAATTGGAAAATGGGCTTTAGCCTTGACAGAATATTCACTAACTTATAAACCTTTAAAGGCAGTCAAAGGCCAAATTGTGGCTGATTTTATAGTGGATCATTCTGCATTAGAAACTCCTCAAAATTATGTGGATTCAGAACCTTGGAAATTATATTTTGATGGTTCTAAACATAAACATGGAGTTGGAATTGGGATTTTAATCATTTCTCCCTCCAAAATTCCCACCAAGTTCAAATATAAAATCAATGGTTTTTGCTCAAATAATGAAGCAGAATATGAGGCTTTGATAACAGGCCTAGAAATTTTGTTGGACTTGGGGGCAAAAAATATTTTGATCAGAGGTGATTCAGAATTGGTTTTGAAACAGTTGACAAAGGAATACAAGTGCATAAAAGAACACTTGATGAAATATTTTGTCATAGCAATTTCTTTGTTAAAACGTTTTGACCAAGTCATCTTTGAACATGTGCCTCGTATAGAAAATCAAGAAGCCAATGATTTGGCTCAAATAGCTTCTGGCTATAAAATTTCTAGTGAGAAACTAGAAGAGTTGATTGAAATTAAAGATAAACTCATTATTGATCAACATCCTTCCATGGAATTGTCAATGCCAAAACTTGTGGGGGCAGATATACCACAAGAAAATGGTCAAGATACCACTTATGATTATGACGAAAATTCAGAAATTTTTGAAATTTTTGCCATTGACAATTTATCTGATATTGATTGGAGAAAACAACTTGTCGAATATTTGCGAGATCCAAATGGAACGACCAATAGAAAGATAAAATATAGAGCTTTGAGTTATGTCATCATTGGCAATGAACTAATGAAGAAAACACCTGAAGGGGTTTTGCTAAAATGCTTAAGTGAAACTGAAGCCTATTTGGCTATATCTGATGTGCACAGTGGTGCATGTGGATCTCATCAGGCAGGCCATAAAATGAAATGGTTGTTGTTTCGACAAGGTATATATTGGCCAACAATTTTAAAGGACTGTATAGAGTTTGCCAAAGGTTGTCAAGAATGCCAAAGACATTCAGGCATACAACATGTACCTGCAAGTGAACTCCATTCAATAGTTAAGCCTTGGCCTTTTAGAGGATGGGCTTTAGATTTAATTGGTGAAATAAAACCAAGTTCATCTAAAAACCAACATTATATTTTAGTTGGTATAGATTATTTTACTAAATGGATAGAAGCAATTCCATTACCAAATGTTGATCAAGAAGCAGTGATTAGTTTTATACAAAGTCACATTATTTATAGATTTGGTATACCTGAATCTATTACTACAGATCAAGGTTCAGTTTTTACTGGACGAAAGATGGTTGAATTTGCCCAACAAATTGGCTTTAAACTTTTAACTTCTACACCATATTATGCCCAAGCAAATGGTCAAGTGGAAGCTGCTAATAAGATTATCATTGGTTTGATAAAAAAGCATATTGCCCAAAAGCCTAGAAATTGGAACAAGACTTTGGACCAAGTCTTATGGGCATGCAGAAATTCTCCAAAAGAATCAACTAATACCACACCCTTTCGACTAACATATGGACATGATGCAGTCTTACCAGTCGAAATACATCTGCAATCAGTCAGAATTCAAAGGCAGATGGAAATCCCAAGAGATCATTACTGGGATATGATGTTAGATGAATTAGTTAATTTAGATGAGGAGAGAGTAAAAGCTTTAGAAACGTTAACTCGACAGAAAGAAAGGGTTGCTAAAGCTTATAATTAAAAGGTTAAGTTTAAAACCTTTAATGTTGGAAATTTGGTGTGGAAAGTTATTTTGCCAATGGATAAAAAAGACAGAGTCTTAGGCAAGTGGTCCCCAAATTGGGAAGGCCCTTTTAAAGTTGTTCAAGTTTTTTCAAATGGTGCTTACGAGATTGAAGAGTTAACAGAAGAACAACGTTCGTTGATTATAAATGGTAAATACTTGAAAAAGTACAAACCAGCGTTGCAAGAAATAAAAATTAACGAAGAATAAAGCTTAAGACATAAGGAAATAATGGTGATCATAAATTTGTTCGCCACAAAATGGGCATTGTCAAAAGTACAAACCAAAAACCTTAACAAATTGTTCAGAAAGTTGAAATAAAACTAAGAGCAAATTATTACAAAACTAAAATTGTCTCTTCAAGTCTTCGTATAGGCTTTGGAAAGAAGAAATTTCTTTGTCGAGAACCTTGTTCGACTCCTCCAGACCCTGAATTTCTTCTTCCACAGCTGCTGAAGCACTAAAGAACTTAATACCTTCGTTAGCCTCTTTGTCAATTTTGGCTTTGACAACATTGGAAAGGTTGGCCTTGGCTTCGTCACGCTTAGCTTTCTCTTCATCAATTTTTATGTTGAGACTTTGAATCTTTAAGTTCAGCTCTGCAATCTCCCTTTCCCAGGCAGTGATATTCTGGTTGTATTCAGCAAGTTCGACATTCGACTCTACTTCCTTCTCAAGTTGTTCGACATTGGCTTGGGCAGTATTGGCCTTTTCGACCAATGCAGCATACGCTTCAGTTTGAGCCTCCAGCTTCAGAGCATTGATCTTCCTCTTTTGAATGGCTTGAGTGAAACCATCAATAAGGTTTTCAAGTTGAATAACCTTGCGAAGGGTAGCACCATCAGTCAAAGGGTTGTGAAGCTTTTTCAGGAAGCCCAAGTGAGAAAATGCACCACTGGGGTTCGCCTCAATTAAGGCAAAGACATCTTGGTTGATGTAGTTTGCGTGCAGTTTAAGGAGCAAAGAATCCTGTCTCACTGTCGAACTAATCTCTGTATCAGAAGCCGTCGAACTGCTATGATGGGAGGCACCTTTGCTTTGTTCTTTGTTGCCTTTGCTTGAAAGAAGCATCTTGAGTGCTGCAGCAGGGTCAGAATCCTTCATGGCAATAAATTGCATCTCTGATATTCCAATGTCAGCAGATAACTTTGATGTCGAAGAGACTGGGAGTATTTCAGAACCTCCCTCAGTAGCCTCAGGCATGGAATCATCTTGGTTGTCGGATTCCATTTCGACATCAGTGTTTTCTGACGAATGAGTAGATTCAGCAGCATGCGCAGAGATGGTCTTTTCAGAATCTGGATGATTGGTGGAAATTTCTTCAATCTCTGGGCCTTTATCTTTTCCAGCTAGAGTGACCTCGACGTTATTGGTTCCAACGTCTTGGGCCAAGCTGTCTTCATCATTGACGAGTATAGTGGCATTTCCTTCATTGCCATCCTGGTCAAAAACAAAATAAAATAAAGTCTTAGAAATCACAACGAAAGTATGTTCATTTGACAAAGCCTTGAAGATGAAGACAATTTTTACCTGATCACTTGGGTCTTGTAAACTTGGGTTAACTTTCTCTCGTACGGGAGCGGGACCTCCAGTCGAAGGGGCTTCGACATTGATGGTTGGTTGATCCTCAATAGGAGAAGTGGAATCAGGGATTTCAATGTCTTTTTCTGTCTCTGCAGAAGGTTTAGGATTGGCTTTGACCTTCTTTTTCTTCTTCTTCTCTTTGTCAGCTTTCTTCTTTGGATTTGGGGGCATGCCTGCCTCACTAGTTTCGACACTGGCCTTTCCTTTGTCTCTTTGGCCTTCTCCACTAGGAGCAGCAGCAGTTGGGATAGTAGTACCAGCAGGCTGAAAGGAAAGCTAGATTATCAACACCAAAATTTCTTTGAAGTTAAGACAAACTCAAAAGAAGTGTCGAGATCAACTTACTGATGGTTCTTGGATGGTGAGTGATTTTTGTTTCTTTGTAGTGGTGGCTTCTCCAGTCTCCTTCGACGCCATTAAGGCTCTCTTACGAAGCTGCATTTGAAATCAAAAGGATCAAAGATATGTTTGTAAAAAAAAAAATTGAAATTTAGAGACTAAGTTACTCTGAGATTTGATACCTTGGCCCCAGTGTTGGGGAGTGATTTCTTTGGAGTTGCAGTAGGAGCAGCAGAGTCCGTCGAAGTAGTGGTGTCCTTGACTTTAGAAGCACCTAGTGTCGAAACATGAAAGGAACACACATCAGTAAAGGGTTAAAAACTACAAGCACTATGAAAATCACAGTGTTAAATAACTCAAAGTTACCTTTGCCTTTGGGGGTTTTTTGCTGTAGAGCGTCGAATCCAGCCTCTATTGCTTGCAGAAGCACCTCATCATTATTTTTAGCATGTTTCTCATAATGCAAACTCCACCATGTGGCGAATTCAAAGGTGCAATATTGAGAAGTTTCAAAGGCAACAAGTGTGAGCTTATAGGGTTTCCTTTCGTCAGCGAGCTTCAAACGACGCTCAAAATATTCGACAGACATTCCAGAGTTACCCAAGACAATGTCATCTTTGTTCTTGAACAAACTCTATGGCCTGAACTGACTTAGGCCAAACTGGCGAGCAACTAAGTTAGGTTGGTATCCAACCAAACCTAAGTGTCTTCTTTCAACTCCTTGCCTTGAGGATAAAATGGTGGGGTTTAGAAACATAGACCAAATGTTATTCGTGTCCTCCTCTTCATCTGGGTTGGTAGCAGGGAATGGCCTTCTAAACCAGGCAGGCCCAATAGTCCTTTTGACGAATGGAGTATTCTTGGGTGTGATCTCGTCGAACTCGAGAAGGGTCTTGAAGAAAAAAGTAAAGAGCTGTCGAGTAGATAGATTTGTCTCTCTGTGTCTCAACAAGGCTAATCTAGCGCCTTCTGATTGTCGAAGAGCAACAGAAGATTCCATGTGAGTTGGAAGGAAAAGTTTGAAGTTTGATTCAAAGGTGGCATTCAGCCAAAGTTGCAGAAGCCAGATAGGGCCAGAGAAGGCAAGCTGTGATCCTTTATCAATTTTCTTCAGCATGTCACTAGCTTGCCCCAAAGAATCATAAAGGGAAGCCAAGATAAATCTTCCTAAGGCTACGTCTAAACCTTGGTGAAGCATGATGGCGAGAGGAACAAGTCTCTTCACCACTTGAAGTGAACTGTTGCACAGAACAAAATGTGATAGCCAATAAGTCAGGAAGGCTATATGTTCTTCGAAAGACACATCTTCGTCGCTTGTGTCATGAAAAGTTTTGAGAAATCCTGAGAAGGATAAGACTTTGAAGTCGAAGTGGTGGTTGACAGTGGTGTACTTGGGGTCGAAAGTAGGTCCTGTGGGTCTTAAGCCAGTAATGGCAGCAACGTCGAAGAGAGTTGGGGTCATCATTCCTGCTTTCAATTGAAAGGTGTTGGTAGAGTTCTCCCAAAAGTGAAGGGCAGCAATTAGCATTTCTGCATTGTACTTAGGTCCCTCTCTCGACAGCTGAATCAAGTCGAATATACCACTCTCTTTCCAGAAAGTAGCATATTGCTTTTCGACTTTGTTAAGCCATTTTAGGTAACTCTCACTAACTACAGGTGCAGACCTAAAAGCCCTATATCCTGGTTCAAAGAAACTCATGTCGAAGACAGAGTTGGCGAATATCTTTGGTTCACAAGTAGTGTTGAGAGGAAAGATATTACTTACATCCTCACTGAAGTTGTCGGATGAAGGAAGAGGGCCTGCGAAAGCAAGAGTTTTACCTCTAAGCTTGTGGGGAATCATCAACTCTTCTCCCCATATGTTGTCTTCGACGGAGGTCATATCCGGCTCCAACACGAACTCTGAATCCTCAATGATGATGGGTTTGTTATCATCAACAGCATAAATGATCACGTTTCTGGGATTGGAAGAAGAAGATGCCATTGTTGTTCTTCGTGTTCTTGATGTTCTTGAAGATCTTGATGATGTTGACAGGTGACAGCAAGAAGAAGCTAAAAACTTAAAAAAACCAACTCAGTTCTTGCTCAAATCTGAGTATAAAAACCACAGTGATGAACAAAAATGCAAGATGATCACGATCACTGGTGTAGATTGGACAAAAACGTAAGAAAAGAGCAAGATTAAGAGATGTGTTTGTTGGTTTTTTGCGCAAAGAATGTGTAGAGTTTCTCTGAGAAGAGAAAGTGAAGAGTTTAGAGTTTCAGAAAAATGAAAGTGTGGAATACGTTTTCTATTTATAGGCACTGCAATTTTGCATGTATCTGGTAACTGAAACATCACCACTCTTCCATCTCAACTGTTCTGATCTTGCCACGTGTCCCACTACGAAGCTAAAAAATTGGAAATCATGGTTTGTGGGGATTGAGGTGACAGTTATAAATTTTGTCATGATTGACAATAACTTGATTGTGACGTTTGCGCCGTCTTTGGCAAACGTGCAGAATTGGCAAAGGTGACAATCTTCAAAACTGCCATTTCTCCCTTGCATATTCGACATGCAGTCGAAATTGACATTTTTGAGGGGGCAATTTGTTAGCCTGTATTTTCGACAGGCATTAATAAATTGGAGAGAGATGATGAAATCTCATTTAATGTATATGATTGCTTTTTGATATTCTCTTGGGAATTGATTCTGGCATTAAATCAAGAGAAATTCTAGGCATTTGACATCAGAGACCTTTAATATGCAAAATTGCTTGTCAAAGCCTAGAGTTCTGTCGAATTCGACAGAACGTTTGTTGTCTGAATAAGCTTGTCGAGTTCGACAAGAGATTGTTTGTATAAATACATATTTTCGACGTTTATTAGTAATGGTCGAAAACTATATACATATATGTATTGCTTGTTTGTCTAACGTATTATGCAGAACGGAGAAAACATACTCTGGACTTAGCGAAATATTCAAAGTGGATAACGTTCAAAAGTCCCACCAGGTGTTAAAAGGAATTCAAATGTCAAAGACACGTGGAGCATAGTTAGACAATTTGTAGGTTTTAGCAGTTAGTCTGTTCGTCTATAAATATTAGTTTTTCATAGGAAAAACAGGTACACAATTCACATGCAAATTCCTAAGATATTCAGAGTACCTATGTCAACGAGCGAAATGAATGATAGGAACATGTACGAATCTGTGTACCATCCTTTGTAAACACTTTTACAATTGTCAATGCAATTTACATTCTGCAGTATTGATTACTTGCATTTCATTTAAGCTTTCTGCAATTTAAAGCTTTTCTGCACTTTAAGCATTCTGCGATTTATTTCATTGCATGCTTTTACTTTTCAAAGTTTTTCTTTAAACTTTATTTGCAATTCATTTACAAGTTTTCTGCAAATTTAACTTTGAAGCACTTTACTTTAAACAAACCATTTGACTGCGTCAAATGCTTTTACTTTTTATCAACTTATCCGATTTAACCCAAAAAGATATGAATATGTTTTCATCATCTTCTGCACAATCCATATGTCCCAGGATTTACTAGTTGATCCTTCTTGTAATAATCAAACTAGCGGTTGTTTACTAAAAATCGGGGTAAACAGGTATGTGCCCAAAGATGGAGAGAGTTGGCTGCACAAGTACGTCCCCCACTCCTAGAGACGGAACTTGTTGATATGTTCACAAATACCTTGCAAGGGGCATACTTTGAAAGGATGATTGGTAGCGTCTCATCTGGTTTTTCCGACTTGGTCAGGATAGGGGAAAGAATTGAAAGTGGACTCAAGAATGGAAAAATCCAAGCCACTACTGGAAGCCAAGGCAACACAGTGAAGCCTACAAGTAGCTTTGTAAAGAAAAAGGAAGATGAAGTAAATGCTGCCACTTCCCAAAATGGTCTGACATCACCAAATCAAATCCCATACCTCCAGTATCCATACCTAGCAGCTGCACAACATCAGCAACCTCAAGGGTACTCTTTCCAAATGCCTGTGAATCCCGTGCCACAAAAAGCTCAACAGCGAGCTAAAAAGGTCTTTGATCCGATTCCTGTGCCATACAGCCAGCTTCTTCCTTATTTGGTACACAACAGAATGGTAACCCCTAGGGCCCTGAAGACCATGACTGCACCATTTCCAGCTTGGTATAACTCGGAAGCAAAATGTGAGTTTCACGAGGGGGCAGAAGGACATACCGTGGACAACTGCATAACCTTTAAATACAAGGTTCAAGAGCTCATTGATCAGAAACTGTTAACTTTCAAAGAGGGAGAGCCCAATTGTGAAGGATAGTCTGTTGTCCGGTCATGTAGACCCATCTTTGGATGCTAGTTGATGAGTTCAAGGATTGAATCAAGCCATGAAACTATCTTTATGTTGTCCTGTTTTAATTTCCTTGTTGTTAAGTTTTATTAGCATTTAAACTTTGTTTGTTTGCAATAGTAATCTTAATGAAATAATAATGCATGTTTTGAATCAATTATTTCATGTCCAAAAGCAAAAAACGTATGTTAATACGCCTCATTTCATTTCTTTCTTTATCATTTCTGTTTGAACAAAGATTGGAGAGAGGATGATGAAAAACAAAATAACCAAGTTGCTACAGTATGCTTTCGAATAAAACTTTGCAGATGATGTAAGGCATTGTTTCAAATCCCCAAACACCGGAGAAATAAGGAAGATAATCCGTAGTCACCCCCATTGTGCTTAGAAGTTGGTGTTTCTTTCTGTACGAAAAAACCCGCGATCTTAACCTGGGGCAGGGTAGTGTTCAATTAATTCGACCATGCATTCGAATTTCAAAAAAAAAAAAAAAAAAATCATAAAAAAAAGTGTTCCTCATCACCCATCACCAAGGCAGTCACAATTCGCCAAACAAAATACAAAAAAAAGACAGAAAGAAAAGCCCGCTAAGTCAAAACCTAAAAATGGCTTAGGCAAAAATTAGGGTATCCCGCTAGACTAAAAATGCAAAAGAATAGTCTAGGCAAAAGTTAGGGATTGAAAAAAAAAAATGAAAAAAAATGCAAAAAGCGAAGGTCACCAAGATTCACGACAAAACAAAATTATGTGACCAAAACAAAAGCCAATGTGACTGTCACACCAAAAAGGGAACACATCCTCTGTTCCCGAGCCATCATATTTTCACCATCACAATCTCAAAAACCTCTTGGGACTTGAATACATGAGTGGAGTTAATTGAACTTAGGACTGAAGATCATCACGAAGAAGAGGGTGGGTTAAAATTAAACTTTGAGCCTTATATCCTTTTATTCAGAAACCGTGAACCAGACCACGTTACAACCTTCAAAAGACCTAATTGAAGCAAGGTTTAGCTTGAAAGCATACGGTAGCAAGGTTGCGTTAACCTGACTCACAAAAATCTTTTGTTAAATTCATACTCTCACACTTTCTTCCACAATATACATCCATTGTACATAAATACCATCTCAACTTCAATTTCAAAACTTGCATTAAAATTGCCTTAGAATTACTATTTCAAGCAAACAGGTTTATCTGCAAGTCATCACCTGACAATAAAGAAGTTCCAACTCTGAGTTGATACCGAGCAATCAAGAAGAACCTTGGACTAATCTGGGGCAGCTATCTCAGGACTTCACTTAATCAGGGGGCACATCCCTTAGAAAGGTCATTCGGCATGGACAGAGCGTCCCAAGGTCAGATCATGGCAAAAGGGTGTCAAATTCAAGGACCTAGCAAGTCAATTCAAGACACTCCTAATTAGGGGCAAATCACCTTGGGGTTCTGCCAATTAAGAACAAACTCTTGTGACTGGGGCAGATCACCTGAAGATCCTGCTGGCCCAGCCAAACATGTTTCAAGAATGGGTCAATTTAGAGGCAAACCTCTCAGAGAGGGAGAACCAATATCAGTAAGTTAGCCGAAAGTCAAGGCAAAGCACTTCTAACGCCTAACAGACTGGGGCAAGACAGGAAACATCAGGTCAGGTTCTCCCTACGCTTTCAAGATACTCAAGCAAAGCCTGATAAATATCGGCAACCGCTGGATCCGGAACTGGTGTCGGGGATTAACTTCAAACCACCAATCCACAAAAAGCCTTGATACCCGAAACACTCCCACCCTCCATAGGGGCATCGGTCATCGTCATGCATTAGTCATGTCATTTCATTCATGTAAATCATTAGCATGCATTGATCACGTCATTTCATTCAAGCATCAGGTATGCCCCATACCACAAATCCAATAACCTCATAACCAAGAAGCCAAATCAAACATCCACAATCAAGAACCTGACCTTGCATTGCCACCTTCAAAGTCCAATGATTATTGGCACAAAGTCAAAGTCCAATCATTATTGGCACACCTTCAAAGTCCAATGATTATTGGCACACCCACTCAAATTCCAATCATTATAAGCACACACCCTTAAAGTCCAATCATTATTGGCAAACCCACTCAAAGACCAATCATTATTGGCACCCACTCAAAACCCAATATTCAATGGAACCCAAATAAAACCCAATGTTCATTAACACCCATGTTGAAAGCCGACTTCCAATAGCATACAGTCATTTCATGTAATCATATACATTAATCATGCATTTCATTTCATGCATAAATAATCATGGTAAACATGCATACATAAAGCAAGTTCAAAGGTTTCTCCTTGCAGAATACATGCTTTGGTCACTTAATCACAAGAAAGGCAGTTTGATCTCTTTTCTAGCAAGTCGGTTGGTAAATTGTCTCCCCAGCAGATTAAGTGAAAAATCATATCCAATCTCCTCCCCAGTGAATTGCCGATTTTCCAGAAAAATTCTTCTAAAGGATAATCACAACAGTTTGTCCGGTTCCCCAAAAGGAATGACAACAACTTTGTCCGGTTCCCCAAAAGGAATGACAGAAAAACCTGAAATAAGGATATTCAGCGGAATCCGAAGGCCCGAGGGTGGTGATTCCTCTTCAAAATGAAACACCGAGGTGTTACATCTATCTTTCTCAAGGACGTACAACTCCTGGTTTATGTGTTAGCTCCTTCAGAAACAGCGATTCCTGAAAGAAGGAGAAACCTGAAATAAGGATATTCAGCAGAATCCGAAGGCCTGAGGGTGGTGATTCTTCTTCAAAGTGCAACACTGAGGTGTTACAGCAAATTCCTGAGATAAGGAGAAACCTGAAATAAGGATATTCAGCAGAATCCGAAGGCCTGAGGGTGGTGGTTCTTCTTCAAGGTGCAACACTGAGGTGTTACAGCCATTCCTGAGATAAGGAGAAACCTGAAATAAGGATATTCAGCAGAATCCGAAGGCCTGAGGGTGGTGATTCTTCTTCAAAGTACAACACTGAGGTGTTACAGCAAATTCCTGAGATAAGGAGAAACCTGAAATAAGGATATTCAGCAGAATCCGAAGGCCTGAGGGTGGTGATTCTTCTTCAAAGTACAACACTGAGGTGTTACAGCAAATTCCTGAGATAAGGAGAAACCTGAAATAAGGATATTCAGCAGAATCTGAAGGCCTGAGGGTGGTGATTCTTCTTCAAAGTACAACACTGAGGTGTTACAGCCATTCCTGAGATAAGGAGAAACCTGAAATAAGGATATTCAGCAGAATCCGAAGGCTTGAGGGTGGTGATTCTTCTTCAAAGTACAACACTGAGGTGTTACAGCAAATTCCTGAGATAAGGAGAAACCTGAAATAAGGATATTCAGCAGAATCCGAAGGCCTGAGGGTGGTGATTCTTCTTCAAGGTGCAACACTGAGGTGTTACAGCCATTCCTGAGATAAGGAGAAACCTGAAATAAGGATATTCAGCAGAATCCGAAGGCCTGAGGGTGGTGATTCTTCTTCAAAGTACAACACTGAGGTGTTACAGCAAGTTCCTGAAATAAGGAAAAACCTAAAATAAGGATATTCAGCAGAATCTGAAGGCCTGCGGGTGGTGATTCTTCTTCAAGATGCAGCATCGAGGTGTTACATCTATCTTTTTCAAGGACGTACAACTCCTGGTTTGGGCATTAGCTCCTTCAGAAACAGCGATTCCTGAAAGAAGGAGAATCCTGAAATAGGGACGTTCAGTGGAATCCGAAGGCCCGAGGGTGGTGATTCTTCTTCAAAGTACAACACTGAGGTGTTACATCTATCTTTCTCAAGGACATACAACTCCCGGTTCTGGCGTTAGCTCCTTCATATACAGCAGCTCCTGAAATAAGAATATTCAGCAGAATCCAAGCACCTGGTTAGGCGACGATTCATCTTCATCAGTCCAAGCATCTGGTTAGGGGACGACTTATTCTCAGAATCTAAGCACCCTTGAGGCGATGGTTCACATTCAAGAAGAAATCCTGAGATAAGGATACCAAAGATACCGAGCAGGTTTACTCTTTCCTCTCATCATCACTCATGCCACTGCAAAATTAGGGCATTTTGTATTTAATTATCTTTTACCACAAGAATACGAATACCGAGGTTATTCACATTCTTACGGTCCAAGCTAATTAAATAGGGGCAGCTGTCATACCCTAATTTTGCCCCATGATATTTTTCACACTTTTGCATTTGTTAGAATAAGTCAACAAAGTCAAAACTTTGACTAAAAAGTCAACAAAGTCATTTTTTTAATTGAAAAAGTCAAAGTTGGCACAAAAATAAATGGAATCATTTTTCTTGCATGGTTTTTGCATGGCATGATCATAAAGGGCCATATTTACCATTTTGCCCTTCCATTAATTTTTATTTCTTATTTATTATTTATTTTTAGTTAGTTACTTGCATTTCAAGAAACCTTTTTAACATCAAATTTAAATCCTTTTTTTCTCATTTTTAATCCTTAATCATTTTGCATAATCACATTTCATCATCATGCATATTTTTATTTTGCATATTTATTTTTATTTTATTATTTTATGTGTTATTTTAATTTGTTATTTGTTCCCAAAAATCTTGGAAAATTCACAAAAAAATATTTAATCATCAACACATCATCATCCTTATCATTAGAGGACCTAGAACCTTCCTCATATCCACCTCATCATAGTACAACCCAAAATTCCTCATTTATCCATTTTGAAAAATCACAAAAAATCAATCATTTGTACTATGTCCTTTCTACCCTCATTCTCATTGATTCTAACCTAATTCCAATCATATATAAGCCTTCATCAAGCCTCAGCTGCGCAGCCAGAAGCCCTAGGTCAGAAAATCACCCAAAAATTCATCAACTTTTTCTCTCTTTTCTCAAATTTCGAAATCCATCAAAACCACCTTCAAACATCAATTTCTTCATCAAATAAGCTTCTAATAACTTCCAGTAGCACAAAACAATCATAAAACACAAAGATCTAACCCATAATTTGAGAGAATCAAAACCTCAAAAACTCCAAAAAATGTGATAATGGAACTTAAACTTCCAGCCACCTTTTCAGCCATTTTTCAACACCATTCATCATCAGATGACACCATGAACCTTGTCCGATCAATAATCGTGCTTAATCTTGCTTAAATCGTGTTTTCCAAATTTTCCACTCAAACTTTATCTCAATATATCTCAAGCTTGAAACACTTTCTGGAAAAACTAATGATGGATTCATGACCAGCATGAAAAATCGAGCAGGATAGAGCTTTGTTTCGCACGATTTGGTTAAGATTTGAGAATTTTCGATTTTGACATTGTTCATGCGTGTTGTTGTTCTTCGTGAGGAAGAAGAAGACTCACCGTACTCCCTCTAGAACCCAGATCGTACAGAAACCGTCAGATCGTTGGATTAAGTCGGGACCGTTGGATTGTTCTGTTTGATCGCGCGCGTTGGATGCTTTAATGAATAGATCTGACGTCCTGAAACGCGCGTATTCATGGTAGTCAGCATGCCTGCAAAGCACCGGATTGTTTCCTTGGCTGATTCGAATACCACCATCAGATCTCATCAGACGGCCTAAAACACGCGCGTCCACCGTAGTCCTCCTCTCCTGCGCCACACAGGATTTCTGTTTGGGCTCTTGGGCTCAGGTACTTTCTGCACCCCTTTTTTTACTGCGCTTTATAAAATGCACCCCCCTGATTATGATTATAAGTGATTTTTTAGCTTATTTGCAAAAGCACTTATGTGACTTATTGGCTTATTTAAGCTTATTAGGTTACTGTTTATGCTTATATTATGTTAATTTCATTTATGAACTTTTCTAACTTGTTTAAGTGATTATTTTTGATTAAGTGATTTGTTAATTAAGTTGTTTTAGTCATAAGTGCTTATTCGAAACAAAAGCTCTTTAGCTTATTTTGGCCAATGTTTTGCACTAGATTAATTAATTGTCCAGATTCTTTAGCCTAATTTTGTTGACTCATTTTCATAAGTCATTTTCCAACCTAATTGCTTTTTAGCTCATTTAATCACTTTTTTAGCTTATTTTCATAAGCACTTATTTGGTGCTTAAGCTTTTTAGCTTATTGGATCATTTTGCTTTGCTTAAATCATGCTTGATTTCAGATTATGCTTTTGCTTCTCCTAGCTTATTATTTAATCACTTTTCTAACGTGTAGCTTATTTATTTAAGTGCTTAATTATATTTAATTGCTTAATTCTATTTACGCCATCAATTGTTATGTTTGTCTTCAACTCTTTAGTTCCCCAATTCATTCTAACTCATATCATATACTTTGATTTAATTTTGCATTGTTATGTTTAATTAATTCGTTGTACGCTACTTTAGTTTATGTGTTTTATTTAATTATGCATCATATTTATTCACTTGTGTTGCATTCATTCACTTTATTCATCTAATTGCATTCATGCACATTTATCCTCATTTATTCATTTGTCATGCTTATTATGTCACTTACATTGATGTAACTTCTCGACTTCTATACTTCTCATCTTTCTTCTATTCTTGGACTGTTTGGTTTAAATTTGAGACTTGCTTTCATAATAAACATAGTGAAAAAGGGTTGATCTGACGTATGGCTTTTCACACCCCGGATGATTCTTATCCCTGACGTATGGCTCGTGATCTTGGGACTATCCTCATCCTAAAACGTTAAAATAAACCAACATTCGTCTTTTCCTTTTGAAATACTTTCTTAATCAAACTAAATTAAGGTTTTCATAATAAACAAGGATGAAAAGGGGTTGATCTGACGTATGGCTTTTCACGCTCCGGATGGTTCTTATCCCTGACGTATGGCTCGTGATCTTGGGACCATCCTCATCCTAATCAAGCGTTAAAACTAACCTCACTCACTCAAACTTCTTTTCAGAAAAACATGGATATACGCTTTATCCATTCCTCTGATACATACACAGCTTAAGCCTCTGATTAGAGCATACAAGCGTCGTTGTATCAGCGGAATGCGAAATAAGCAACATCCGTTATTCAAACTCTTTTTTACAATGGATATACGCTTTATCCATTCCTCTGATACATACACAGCTTACGCCTTTAAGTAGAGCATACAAGCGTCGTTGTATCAGCGGAATGCGAAATAAGCAACATCCGTTATTCAAACTCTTTTTTTACAATGGATATGCGTTTTATCTATTCCTCTGATACATACACAGCTTAAGCCTCTAAGTAGAGCATACAAGCGTCGTTGTATCAGCGGAATACGAAATAAACGTTATTAGAACAAATAACCACACAAACAATTTTTTACCAGAACTACGTGAGTTTTGAGTTTCCCATTGCACCGGGGAATACGTAGGAGCGGGCTCCTACAACCGTCAAACTCAACTAATAAAAACCATTTTTTTTAATTTATTTGGAAACGAAGTAGAGATTAGCCCAGTGACAGATTAATTCAATTTAAACCTGCGCAAACAAACCCAAACCACCTAAACGGTTCCCATCGAGTACGATGGATGCGAGGGGTGCTAATACTTTCCTCTCGCATAACCAACTCCCGAACCCGCCACGGTTCTTCAACCGTGTTTACCAAGGTTTTCGTGATATTTTCCTTTCCCCCTCTGGGATAAATAAACGTCAATGGCGACTTCATTGCGTTACGCAAGATGGAATTTTCCAGCCCGCTACACCATCGTGATCTATGCATCATAGTGTTTGATCCCGGTGGAATTATGTCAGCGCTTTACAGTTTTGCTATTACGCTCTTTATTCTGTCAATTTTCGATTCGATTTCAACCTTTCCCTTCGATCCCGGCGGAATTTTCCTATGCAAAATTGGTCTTTGTTTTCCAAACTCATACTAAGAGTTCTCTTACTATGAGTTTGAGGGAGGATATTACTATATAGAAGCTTGGTTCTGCAACATTGTTCATAGTTAGATTCCAACATTGTTCATAGTTAGATTCTGATTTTGCTGTGTTAGTGGCCTTCATCTTGAAGTATTATGATACAACTTCTCATTGTTCTTGAGTCTTGCACTTATGCATAGTTTGAATTGAATTTGGAAGTAACTCATGGAATTGAAGTTGTTGATATTTGTTGAAGATTGTTTGATCCTGGTGGTAATCAATTAATCTCTGTTTTGGTGAACTATTACTTTGATACGCTCGGAAGGTGTTTGTATTAAGTCTTTTGAAGCGAAGTTCAGTGTTGCGATTTGGTCGAGTCTGGATGATGATTCTTGAGGTATTTCTGTGAAGTTCATCAGATTTGTAGTTGGGAATCCACTGTTTGGAAGCTCTATGGTGGTTTTCACATTGTAGTTCAAACTCAAATTGGTGAATTTCTCCATTATGAGTTTGAAGGGGACTATTACCATGTGGCTCTTCAGAACCTAATGAACTCAGAAATAGTTGAACTAGCTTCTGATTCCTCTTTAGAGGGCTTGCTTAGCAACAAATTGGTGTTTGAGATTGCAACTTTGTAACTGGATAGCAATTAAAGAGAATGTAGTATTTTCTAAATTTCACAGTATCAGAACCCAACATGATGAGTCTACAACACAGAGCTGTTGTATTGGTGAATAGCTTAGAAGAAGTGCAGTGTTTGGCTATGAGATGCACCTGCATCACATAATGGATTTTGAGCAACTTTGTCCTAAGCTTGTTTGATTGTTAGTTGCCTATGGCCTCAAAAAAATTGTTTCGGTGGCAATTGCATTATGTTGATGAAAATTGGGTAGTGTGTCATGTTGAAAGTCAATTGTGGAAGATATTTGAGCTTTAGCTACTATTTCTTGCCAAAGGTTACAATCCTTTTTGGATCACTGGTGGTTTATTAATTCTTTGGACGCTCACATGTTTGAGCCATTTAATTGTGTATAGCTTCACCGTTGCTTAACCTGACATGGGATTATTGGTTCCCTTGCTCATTGGACAATTGGCAGACCAACACTTACTGATATAAGTTCAAACACTACATGGTTGGTTGTGGCAAATGAGATTGTTTTTTTTGCTTGAATAGAGATCATGATCAACTAGAGAATTTGGTTTAGAACTTCACTGCTTTGAAGTTTCACATGCACACTTGGTTCTTTTTCTGCTGTCTTTGGTATGTTGAAGTTTATTTTTGGCTCCTGCTGTCATGCAAGTGTCTCAGCTTCTGTTTTGCTTCTTACAAGTACAATGTGCTTACTACAAGTTTTTGATGCAGCAAGTGTTAGTATATGGCTAAAGTAAAGCTCTAAATTAGCATTCTCATAATTTGGTATTGTCTTTATGCTTCCATTTGACTAGAGGGAACTTGACATGAATCAATCATGGAAGGCTATAATAGCAATTCATTTAATTTTTGGTCTATTAAAATTCGTTGAATACAATGCAATTTGGTATAGACAAGGTTATTTTGCACAAAAGGTATTGAAGTAGAGTCTCCCATGGAAGTAATTGCTGGCATGATAATTAACTGTGATTTTCAAATTTTGGATCTTCATTCTAGAGTTGGTTCTGGTGTCTGTTAAAGGTTTCTTTCCAATTGGAAGGGGTCACTTGCTGCAGGCTATGGATGGTGTTATGAGGCTGGTTGTGCAGTTTTCATGTTGCTTGCTTGGAGTCTATGGTTTGCAAGAATGTATTACAAGCCAAGAATTCAATGTTTTGTTTCTTTGTTGGGTTTTAGCTTTGTAATTCAAACTCAAATTGGTAAATTTACCAATGTTGAGTTTGAGGGAGGATGTTAAGAATATAGATAGTTAGTTGGTTAGAAATTAGTTACAATTGGTTACTCAATTAGTTAGTTAATTGAGTCCTATAAATAGAACACTAATGTACACATTTTATCATTCTTTTATCAATCAATATGATTTCTTATGAGCTTTTACCTCATGAGTATTCCAATGCTCTCTACCTCTCTTATGCATATGATCTTCATCCCTATGATTCCATGATTCTTAACAAGAAGTGCTTTGTCAACCATAAGTACAAAGAAACAAAAAAAGGCAGTAAAGGAAAAGGAAAATAGCAGCACCTAATGCTCAACTACAGCAAAACAAAAACTAAAACCAGGACACCATCCTAACGCATAAGGCACAAACCTGATTCCGCTCTCCATTCGTAAAAAAGGTAATTCGCCGATTTCGAAATTTAATATAGTAAAATTATATTTAAATATGTATATTTAATAAATTTAATATATAAAAAATATAATTTTAAATACAATTTTTTTTTATTATTTTAACTAATACTTCAAGGACATATGTTAAAAGAACTCAACTAAATACAAATGAAATTATGTGCTAAAGTCATACAGTACACTTCTAAAATTGATTTGAATTGTGTAGTCATGTCATCTAAGCCTTCCAAAATTATTGCAATGGATTGCAAAATTACATGATGCTCCCACCTTAAATTGCACCCTAATATTTGGGTCTCCTAATTTTTTGACAAATGTTAGACCCTAATAATTTATGAAACCAATATTTTTTTTTCTTTTTCAACTTAAGAGATTAAAATGAAAAGAAAATTTAAAGACGTAACGTAATGAGTATTAAACATGTGATTTTCAAACCAAAATACATAATTTGAACAAAAATCCAAAGTTTAGAAATAGCACCAAAAAATCCAAAGTTTTCTAGTTTTAACCGTCGGTAGGTAGAATACAAGGCGATACTGCCAATGAAATGTAACAAAAACAAACAAAAAAATTTACGAGGAATGTACTAACAACAAACATGTATGTACGTAAAACTTTTTCTCGTACGCAAAATAAAAAACATGCAACAATTTTTATATATTATAAATTAAATCCACAGTGACAAATACATTACCTTGTCGTTAGTTTTTATGTATTTGTTTTGAATTTTCAGTGTTTTTAATGTACTTATTAAAGATTACCAAAATGTAACTCACTTTGACCATTTCAAAAATTAAAAAAATAATCATTATTGTATGAAAAATTGAAATTATGAGTTAGTTTATAAAATTGTTCTCCATTAATGATATGAAAAAGATAAATTGAAGAATTAAAAGAAGAAAGAGAAATAAATAGTTAAGGGTATAATAGAAAAAAAACAATAAATGCTTCATTGGTAATGTAAAGTGAGATATAATTTAGTACAAATTTTTTTCTCAAAGTGATTTACATTTTGGTACGGAGGGAGTAGTTATATTTGTCGGAAAATGTTACATTTTGGGTACAACTTTAGTTTTTTTTCTTTTCTTTTTCGAAAGCTCTTATTTTCATTTTTAGCTTTCACATAGCTTCTAAGACCTAAAAAAGCCAAGACAAACATATTATTATTTTTGGTACAAGGAGGGAAAACAAAGAAAAACTATCTAGAAAATAAGGTCCCACCAACATCAGCTAGTAGGAGAAAACTCATTCAAGCTCGGAATATAGCTATGGGAGCATAAGGCTCAAGGTTGTGGGCATCAAGTTTGGCTAAATAATCTGCGTAGCCATTACCCTCACGAAGGGTATGAACAACTTTTACTGTCCAATCACTCGCAATGAGTTCCTTTATTATGTTGCAGATGATTGCTGCATAGTGGTGCCAAACATTAACAGGATTAGTAATCAACTTGATAACGGTCTTAGAGTCAGAATAATATCAAAGCTCTTTAATATCCAACCCCAAAGCCAAAACTAAGCCACGGCAAAACCGTGCACCAGGGGCATCCCGCACACATGTGCAGGATGTGCGACGACACCGGGCCTCTACTTTTTGAGGGCCTCAATTCAAAATTTTGAGGTCATATAATATTACTTATATATTATTTATACCCATAAAATATCAGATGTATATTAATAGATTAATTTTTAGGCCCTAAAATAATAGTTATATATTGTTAATGTTCATAAAATATCAAATGAATATCAATAGATTAGTTATCTATACTCGTAAATATAGTTCTAATCCATTTTAATCTTTGTATAAAATTTAATCTTAGATTAGGATGTTCCTTTTTGACGTTATATACAAAAATAATTATTTTGTATTTTTTGTCCATTTTTTTTTGAGGTATTTTTTTTTGTCCTATTTGATTTAATGCAATTGGTTTAATATTGATAATCTTTTTTGAGCTCTTAATATTGATAAGTTATATGTTTACAAGAATAAGAATAGTTATTTTTTTAAAAAAATTATATGCAATTTAAATCGATAATTTTATTTTTTTATTATTAAGGGGCCACTTTAATATTTGGCACAGAGCCTCCAAAAACTTTGAGACGCCCCTGCCGTGCACCCACGCACCACGAATCAAACTGCCAAATCTCGTAGTGCTGAAGGAAGTAGTTTTTGAGCAGAAGAGCCAACAAAGTTTTCAACTTTTCGGTGGGCATCCTGAGAGTAAAATAGGAAGTCACCTCATTATACATGCACAAAGAATTCCCCGCTCGCTAAATCCACCAAACAACGGCCATAGAGAAGAAAATAGTTGGTCCTTCTATACAAGTCGCAACCAGGCCAAACGATATTTTGTATATCACTCGGATCAACTGCAACTTTTTTATTTGATTAAAAGGCCATTTTAAAAAATAAAATTATCACTTTTAAAAGTACTATATGTATTTGGTACATATTTAAAATTATCACTTTTGTAATAACTTTGGATTAATAGTACTTTTACACATTATTTGGAGGAGTTTTAGTTTTTCCCTCTGTAAAATTACTTTTAGCAATATCAAACTTTTAATTTTTTTTAATTTTTTTTAGTCTCTGTGGTATCTAGTAGCATATGACTCTATTAAATAGTGGATATGACACGCCATATATCGACAGGTTTTAATGATTTATAATTTTTTTTTAAAAATATCTAATTCAACAATTTATTAACTAAAATAAAATGTTAATGGCAATTTTGTCCCTTGCCATTTGGGAGAGTTTTGATTTTACCCTGTAATTAAAATGCCACCAAATACTACGATGATTAAAAACAAAAAATCTTCAAATTATAAGGGTAGAACCACAAGAAAAAAGATACTAGGGAAAAGCCAAAACCCGTCCAAAAAATAAGGGGCAAAATTGCTATTAACCTATATACTTTTATAATAATTTAATCATGTTTGAAACAAATTATTAAAAAATTTAAAGATGATGAAATATTTTTGACAAACATCAGGACTAAAATTGCATACATATTTTTTTATAGGGATGGGAACATATTATTTTTACAAGACAATCAAAACAAAAAATTGATAATATTTTAAGAACAAAACTTATTTTGAACTTTTTTTGTGAAAGTTAGCTGCCTACTTATTTGCATATATACTTATTCCATGCATTCATGCAATTGAGGCGTCTACGGGATTCAGGTTTTGATGTTGGAATTTTACCCATTTATGTTCGAATGAAATCAAGATTCACGTGCAGCTATTTTTTCTTTCCCTCAAATATAAATTATCATAATAAATAATGTTTATTAAGAAAAAATACAAGTTCCCTTTTCTGAAGAAAAGTGGAATTTCCTAAAGTGGTATTTTTTCTAAAATAAGAGTTTTCGATTTCACAATTAAATATAAAATAAATTTCCATTAATTATTTGACTTATTCGTTTGCTATCAATTATTAATATTAATTAATTGTTACTATCTTAGTTTCTTTCTGTATAAGAATTAGTGACCTTGTTTCTTATAGAAAAACTCAAAGTGAGTATTATATACTAATATCCTTTAAAAAAATTATTATATACTAATACACTACAACTTTATGCTCTATCAATACTTTTTTTTTTGACAAATATGCTCTATTAATACTTAATCATTTTAATATGGTGAGTTTTCAGGGATTGGTTAAAGGGTGTGGTTCTTGTCAAGGAATGGAAGTTATTAGAATGAAGAAGTGTTGGTTTGTTGGAGTATTGATTGTGGTGAGCTTTTTGGGTACAAAAATTGGGGTTGAAGGGTACCCAATTGAGGATCTAGTTGTGAGACTACCAGGCCAACCTAAGGTTGAATTCAAGCAATATGTTGGCTATGTTGATGTTGATGTAAAACATGGGAGGAGTCTCTTCTATTATTTTGTTGAGGCTGACCACGATCCTGACAAAAAGCCCCTCACACTTTGGCTCAATGGAGGTAATATTAATTAATTTATATTATTGTTGTAATATATCATCTTATTTTAATCCTGATTATGGATGCATGCCTATGTACTCCATTTTCATTCACAATTTTCATTACCATGTTGTCTCCATTTTTTTCTTTCTTGTTGATATGTTGATAGCATAGGTGGTTGCTATCATTTATTTGTTCTAGTGATGTGTTGTATATTGTTCCTATCAATTCAGGTAGTGTTATTGTTTTTGTTGGTAGATAATCTTGTTTGGTTGACAAAAATGAAACATGTAGATCAAATTTGATAGAACATACTCTCTCTGGTCATATATATAGCAACTAAAATAATCTTTACATGTTAAAAGATTGTGTCTTTGGTATAATATACTTTCTCGAAACCATATAAGAGAAAATGAAGTCGGTAAAAGTTGATGTACCTATATAAGTTTTGTCGATAGAAGTTGATCTATCTAGTTTTTTTGGACAAAAATTGATCTATCTAGTTAAACTTTACAATAGGTACATCAATTTTTACCGATTTAATTTTCTCTTATATGGTTTGGAGGAGTATATTCTACCAAACACACAATCTTTTAACATGTAGAGATTATTTTATTTGCTATAAATTATAACACCTACATCAATTCAAATCATCTTACAAAGATTATAAATATAAGTTGTCTTTAATAGAGGGAAATAAGTAATCTGGTTAATTTTTTTAGGTCCGGGATGTTCTTCAATTGGAGGAGGTGCTTTTACTGAATTGGGCCCATTCTATCCTACCGGTGATGGACGTGGTCTACGAAGAAATCCAGAGTCTTGGAATAGAGGTATGTACATGACTATGACTTAGAATTCTCCGCCGTCACCAAAATCTTGCATTCATGTAGAACAATATTGGATTAATTGATATATGCACCGTCCGATCATGATTCAACGCTAATTTGGGTTTTAATAATAATAATAGATCAAGAAAATGATTTAGGTGTACATTAATTTAATTTTTTTGAATAATTGGGTGTATATTAATTAATTCCTAACATATATACATTTTGTTTGTGTTTTAATTATAGCTTCCAATATCCTCTTTGTGGAGTCTCCTGCTGGAGTTGGTTGGTCATATTCAAACACAACTTCCGATTATAACACTGGTGATGCTTCCACAGGTACAATTCCAAATTTGTGTAGTTATTATCTATTCCAATTTTTTTTATGTTATATATTGAATATGTTAGTTTTATAATTAGACATGAGCACGTATAATTCCTTAATTTGTTTTTGGCAGCCAATGATATGCTTTTGTTCTTTCTGAAATGGTATGAAAAGTTTCCTTCATACAGATCAAGGAAGTTGCTTCTTACTGGAGAAAGCTATGCAGGTCCACTTTTTAATAATGTTTAACATTGCATGTTCTTCTTCTTTCATTTTTATATACATCTTTTTGTGCTCTTTTTTTTTATTGATTCTCATGATCAATCAATTTTTGTTTCTTATGTACTATGTTTATAATGTTAATCAGGACACTACATTCCTCAATTAGCCAATGCTATTCTTGATTATAATGCCCATTCAACCAATTTCAAGTTCAATTTAAAAGGACTCGCAGTAAGATCTCATTCACATGCCATGTTTAATTTAATCACTCATAACGTTATATATGTGTCATGTTTGGATTGATAGTGTATATTTGATGATTTATTGTCTAATTCAGAAATTACTAAAGTTAATTAAATTAATCTTACTTTGTTAGATTGGAAACCCACTTCTGAATTTAGATCGTGATACGCAAGCAACATATGAATATTTTTGGTCACATGGAATGATTTCTGATGAAATTGACCTAACCATTAAGAACGTTTGTGATTTCGACGATTATACCGATTTTGGTTCTCATAACGTATCCAAATCATGCAACAAAGCCCTAAACGAGACTGATAAAATTGTGAGTGAGTACGTAAACAACTACGATGTGATTCTCGATGTTTGTTATCCGGCCATAGCTGAACAACAAATAATATTGAGAAAAATGGTACTTTTTTTACCTCTCATTTATTTTATCCTATAGTTATGATATTTTTAATAATTAATTAACTCAATTATTTCATTAATGCAGGCTACAAAAATAAGTTTAAGTGTAGATGTTTGTATGGAATATGAAATGGGTTTCTACCTTAACCTCCCAGAAGTTCAAAAGGCTCTTCATGCCAATCGTACCAATCTTCCGTATGCATGGTCTATGTGTAGTAATAAGTAAGTATAAACTATAACACATACTTTGATATAATTAGTATTGAAAAAAACATATTGTAAATAAAAGTATATGTTCGTATAGATAGAGTTTATAAATATAAAATATAGACAACCTAGTCTTATTATATATTGCTATTTTTCTCTAAAAAATTAATATTACTAGTTGATTTTCTTAATTTATTTTATTATTTTTTAAAAAACATATATGAATTATATTGACTATTATAATCACAGTAAACATGGCATTTTTAATCTTCATTATTGATGAGCAAATATCTTATATGCCTTTTTTTTTTCATTGCAGCACTTTAAATTACAGTGAACCTGATATCAAGATTAATATTCTTCCAATTCTTAAACGAATAGTTCAAAATCATATTCCGATATTGGTTTACAGGTAGTTGATTTTAGCAAATAAGACTAATTTGCTATATATACTATTTGTTTTGTAATTTTTTTTTTGTAATAAGCTAATCATTTATATTAAATTATTATGATAGTGGAGACCAAGATTCAGTTGTACCATTTCTAGGTTCTCGAACACTCATTCGCGAACTAGCCCATGACCTTAAATTTAAGATTACCGACCCATATAGAGTTTGGTTCCACAAAGGCCAGGTAAATGGTTATTTAATAAACAATTTTTTGCATATTGAAAATTGATTGGATTATGTTTCTTTTAATAATTTTATTAACTATATTTTTCCAAATTAATATATATGTAGGTTGGAGGTTGGGTAACTGAGTATGGAAATTTGTTGACGTTTGCCACCGTAAGAGGAGCAGGTCACATGGTACCATATGCACAACCCTCTAGAGCATTACATTTATTTAGTTCCTTTGTACTTAACCAGAGACTTCCAAATACTACTCGACCTTCAATTGGAAATTGAATTATGTATGTTAGAATTGTTGAAATAAATTTCATGATTGAGTTTACAAATTATATATATAACATATGGAAATAGCAAATTCTAAATTGGTTCTTAATACTATGGATGTGAGAATTTTAGTTTAAATAGATGGAGCACATAATTATTGGGCTCGGGCTTTCGTGAGAGACCAAATTATATCTGTCACGGTGAAAATATAGTTTATAACTGTTGAATTTGCTAGTTTATCATATATTATGTTTCTTCCTTGTTTTGGACTTCATACATTTGTGATGTTTATTGAAATTTGTAATGGAAGCTAGCACATCCTACATATAAGCACATCCTACTGAAATTTGCATATAGGGTTAATTTGCAATTTTGGTGTTGGTGTTGGGAGTTCCTCACTCCTGTTAGTTAATGTATTAATGAAATTTAAGTTTTAGATTTTAAGGGTGTTGATGACCGTAGTGCCATGATGATGATGAATTTGATATTAGATGATGATGAAGATGGATTTTTTTAATTGATTTAAAAACTTAAATAAAATAAATAACGTTATGGTTTTGAATATATAAGAAAAGCAATTTTATAGATTTATTGAATAAAATATGTATGCGGACTATAAAATTATCTAAATATATGGCTTTTTTTAAGTTCATTAATGCCAACTCAGCACCATCTCATTAGTGAGAATGAAATATAATTAAAATTGGTGAGGCTAAATCTTTTTAGTTGAGTTTCTTAACAGGAGGACCTAAAAGCTTATTTAAAAAAATAGAGGACTAAAAGTAAAAAAAAAAAGGCTTTATCTCATAGATCCAGACTTCTAAGATAAAATAGGTATGGAAACACTGATTAATAAAACTTTATGACTATATGACTAGATCGCAGGCTTCTAAAATCGAATTAGGTTTGAAAAACTTGATTATTAAGACTTAGTACTTGATCGAGACTTCAAAGATTGAATTAGGTTACATGAAAACCAATATATATATATATATTATGACTTCCGTTTGGTGCACATGATAGGATGAAAAAATGGATATTGATACGATATAATAGTGACATGATAAATACTATTTTATAATGTGTTTGATGCACACATGATAAGAAAGGGTCCGGTTATGGTGCATAAGCAAGGCTTTACTTATGCACTATGCATAAAGATTAGAATAGAAACAATAATAGTGATCTAATGGTTTCTATTGTCTTACATGAGAAACCAAAATTATTGTTAAATGATTTTAAATAATTGATGACTTCACGTCATTACCATGTTCTAACCGCATTTAAAATCATATTAGTTAGTTTTTCTATATTTTTCGCGTTGAATAAGAAGAAATTGCATCGAGTACAAAATAGCTTGAATCACAAGAAAATTGAAGAAAATCAGCACAATTTGCATCATGACGTATGTCCGGTATTTTGACCATATCTAGAGTTCCGTAACTCGGAATGAGACGAGACTTGCGGCAAATGAAAGCTAAGACCAAGGAATACAACTTTTACGAAGATAAAAAATTCATTTGACTTATGTATTCTGCGCGGTGGGCGAGATAAGCTGCGCCGTGTGCGGCCACGGGACAACACATCTTAATTTTGCGTTTTTCTATAAATAGGGGTTTCCAGAATTGACCCAGGGGTTGATTTTCTGTGTAAAAATACCAAAGAACATGTTTCTGAGACTGCTGGGACTGAAGATTCAACCGAGAGGAATATTCAATAACCTTATATTATCTTAATCATGTATTCTTTCTTCAAACTTGATGTTATTTATTTAATCATGAGTAACTAAACTTCTTGATTGGATCCTATGGGGATTCTAATTGTTATTTAACTTGAACTCATGTAGTCTCATATTACGAAGTTAGTTTCAGTTAATTATTCCTTGTTCTTAATGCTTTATATAAATTGATTACTTGTGTGATGATTCCAATTATTTATTTTACAATGCGAATAGGAATAAATCATCAATCTAGGGATAGTTATTCAATTAACCCTTACTTAAGGGATTTCGAATTGTTAATTGAGAATTCAAAAGTTAAAGTTCTAAAACCTCAATTGATCATAAATCACCTAAGAGATTAGGGAGTTATGATCAAGGGAGAGGATTATGTTACCAAGAGATTGGGCATAATTACTTTTTTTAATCGAATCGTGAAACTAAAATCGTAAAACTTGTTAACATGTGACTGCATTCTTGCAAGTGCACCAGTCTGTCGTCGAGTAATAATTCACACTCTAGGTGTCTAGAATGAGTTCGTATCCACAAGGATCGTGCCAAAGCGTCGCTAGCGTTATTTAAGTTTGTAGTTTTGCATTCGCTTTGGGTTTCAAAAAGGTTTTATAAAAATAGCGATATGCTTGAGGAAAAATAAAGATAGTTGATTCAGAAACATAGAGGATAAGTATGATGGTTGGACTCACTTCCTTCTTCATATTTGGCATGATCGGTGTATAACATAGTTAATCAGATTATTGTTCGGCAGTGACTTTATTCTTGTTATGATAATACCTTACTATTACCTATGTATAAGAAGTTTCCCTACGTTAATAACTAAGGTACTTACGAGAGCCTAACCTCGTTGTGTCACATACCCTAATTACTAGGTGAGTTATTCATTACACATGCATTATACCCTTCGCCCATCCAATGCCTCTAGATCCTAGTATCGGGCTATTAAGCTTCTAAGTGCTCAGTTCACACCTAGTTCTTAATTCCTCCTCTAATTGCTCAGTTCACAACTAGTTCAGGATGTTACCGTCTCTATTCACCTAGCACATTTACTACTAGTTCCGGACAAATATTAAAGTAAACCCTAATATTTATTCTATAGGCGCTCCCGCTTATCCGACCAGATTACGAGAATGCGTTGTTAAAGTGCGAGAAAGTAAATAACAAACATAGTACTGAATATCATTTATTATAACTTTGACTCAACCACAAACACCAAATATTCATAGGGGAGTTCATCTTCTCCACCACAACCTAAAACATCTATTACAAAAGACTTACATAATTTAATTACAAAAATAATATATATACAAAAGCCTAAAGAAAACATACCTTGCTGAGATAACTTTCCTGTAAGGGGAGAAAGCTATGCCCTTAGAGCTCCTCTGAACACCTCTATTATAGTAGAGAATGATCTATTACTTCTGAATGAAAAATAATGAGGAATTGGAGCTCTATTTATAGTTTTATAATTGGGCCTCAGCAAGCCATCGTAGTACGATGGGAAGATTTAGTTCAGAATTATAACTAATCATGTGCATTTCATTAGCTTGATCGCCAAGTAAGGTCATCGTACCACGATGACATGTATCATAGCACGATGAATAGATTTTCTTCAGATTTTCTTCTGTTGATTTCTTGGCCAACAAGCAGCTTCCATCGTGGCACGATGGAAACCATCGTGCTATGATGAACAACGCAAATCTTCACTTTTTTGGCTTTTTCTTGTCTTTTTGTATTCTTGAAGCTTTTCCTTGATCCTGTAGGTTATTCTTCGTATTTGGATCAGTCTTGGTCAATTTATTACTAAATATACTACCTAAAATACTGCAGAAATTCCTGCCATCAACATGCATCATGCATGAACTACTGAGATAATAATAATTAGATGAACCGAAAGGATCCAATCGTCTTCTCTCTCCGAGTTAAATCCTAATTTCTTGCCGTTTTATTAATAAAACCACAATCCTAAAATAATCCCCCTTTTATTTATGTCAATTAAATTACGTATGATTTCAACAAACTGTGTTTGATTCACTACAATCCCTGTGGAAAACGATCTTTTATATTACTAGTTACGGCTATTTAGTACACTTACTGAATTTCCATCAATAATGATTATAACTGAAACCATAACTATAGTTTAATGGTTTTGATAGTCTTATATGTGAAACCAAAATAATTTTCTAATGGTTTTAATGACATCAATAACAGGTACTGTTCATCTTATAAAAAAAAAAACTGCAATCACACCACCATTGCCATGGCAAAAATCACTTCTACAACCTACTTGAAATGTAGCCAAACAGTAACCGCGCCAGAAGAATGGTTCAATAAACTGAAATGCGATGGAACACGAAATAGCAAACCCTAGAATTTGGGGAAAATAATGAAAATAGAAAAACGAAATCGATGATGAAGATGAACCTGATTGGAAGAAGGAAAAACGAAATTGATGATGAAGATGAATCAGATCGGCAGCGGCACACGAAGAAGAAGATGAATAGTAAGCGTAGATCGCGTTTCACTGTTTCATTTTTTTAGAGATAGGGATCTGATGGTGGAAAATTGTTTATGCACCATGCATAATGAATAAGCTTATGTATATTAATTCTTGCCGATAAGAAATAGGGTAAATGATGTTTTGGTCCCAGTAAAATTGGCGAATTTGGGTTTTGGTTCGTGTAAAAAAAATCCACCCATTTTGCCCCTATAAAATTTAAACTCATTAGTTTTGGTTCCTCATTTGATCGGTCAGAAAAAAAATCTATGTGGCATGAGTTTAGTGACATAGCATTTGACATATTGGAATATTGGAAAGGTTGACATGTAAGCAAAATGACAAAAAATTGGTGAAAAGACAAAAATGCCTAGGACCAAATCTATTACTATATATAAAGAGGATAGATTTATTTTTTGGTGTAAACTTTTAATAATACCAAAAATACCCTTCATATAAAATCTAATAAAAATCTCAACTACATAATATGGTTAAGCAAATCCTCAACCTCTAGAGTAAATGTTGGGGGTCCATCTACTCAACACTAGTTATTTTTCTTCTTTTTTAGTTGTTAAAATTGTATTGTCCAAATGTTGAGTGTTCTTCTACTAAATAATTAAATATTAAATAAATGTGAGTTTTTAATATTTTTTTTCAAGTTTTTATGATTTTATATTTTTATTAATTTTAAAATAATTTTTTGATAATTTTATAACAAAATTTTTATTTGGGGTTTAAAAGAGGGTTAATATTAGAAGAGCATGGTTATGGTTAGAAGAGGTTTTGAGAGAGACAAAAAAAGAAAAAAAACAAAAAAGACAAAAAATTCATCAATTTCCGTGTCTGTCAGAAAAAGACAAAACTAGAAAAAGTTAATAGAAAATCGCCACTTCATGTGGCGCCACTCTATAGTGGTTTTTTTCAGTCAAAAGCTGGTGGAAAAGTGTGGTATATTGGGAATTGTTTTTCAAAAGATGGTATATTGGAAATTTTGGAATGAAAAGATGGTACTGAGGTCAAAAAGCCACACCTTGCCTTGAAAACGTTAGAACTGCACTCTCTTATTTTTTGCGTTTTTCCATAAAATAACATGAAACAAATTTCAGATTCTATCATTTGTCTTCAATTTCTTTAAAACTGTTCTGCATTTTTTTGCATTTTTGTTGGGTATATATGTATGTAATATTTGCACTAAAAAAAATACAAGTGAGTTTGTGTAGAACAACATGATTTTAATGCTCTTTTCAGCTTCATTAATATTAATGGTGTCAATTTTTTAGAACCAGAAAAAACTTTAGGCTTAATAGATCTTTTGGTCCCTGTATGTTCGTGAATTTTTTGTTTTAGTCCCTGTATCTTGTTTTGTTTCAAATAAGTCCCTCAATGTACAATTTTTTTTGGTTTTAGTCCCTAAAGTCAAAATCCGCAGGAAAATCTGAAGAAAAATTCTCCACAAAAACTGCAAATTTTCCTGCGGATTTTGACTTTAGGGACTAAAACAAAAAAAAATTATACATTCAGGGACTTATTTGCATCAAAACAAAATACAAGGACTAAAACCAAAAATTTGAGAACATACAGAGACCTAAAGATCTATTAAGCCAAAACTTTATGTGCTTGTTGTCATGAGAACAACTTGGCTTAAGATGCATTTGAATCTGAACTTCCGTATATATGCCAATTTCATATTGCACATAGCTATTGGTTTATATAGAGACTTAAATGGAACTGGAAGAGAATTTAGTGGGTGTAAGAAATGAAAGGAAAAAAATCAGCCCCAAACGTGTCAAATTTAGAAGAAAGGAAGGGAACTTATTAGAGCATCTCCAATGGTGAGTACCTATTTTTTAAGAATTGGTACCTAATAGGTACTTCCATTGAAGCAAAATACAAACTAGTACCTAATAGGTACTGGTGCTACAATAAGCAATGATACCTATATTGCTCTTGTGGGACCCATTTACAATGATGTATAGTTATTGGTGAAATGTATTATTTGTGGAACCCATTTAGAATTTTTTAAGGGGTGTTAGGTTGGAGGGATTGAGTACTTATTTGGTACTATTATTAAAAAATTATAAATGAATTATGTGTACATATGGGTGTGGAAGGGGAACTTAACGGAAGCAAACAATGTTGTGATAGTAGAGAGATGTTTATCAAATTAAATTTCTGCAGAGGTTAGTGTTTGTCTTGTTCAAAAATAGAGGGGGTTTGAGTGTGACACCATTAGTGATATTTTAACATACCTCAAGAGAGGTTAGTGAAATTTGTTCAAATATATATTATATTTAAATGACAAAATTATTTTTGTGAAATAAATACATATTTTTTAATTTTTTTTCTTTCATATTTTTAGTTGGCTTTAAAAAAATAATAAGTAATGAAACAATTTCATATAATTGTAGAAATAGTTCATTGATACTAGAGATGGCAAAAAAAAAAGCATCCGCGGATATTTGTGGATAAAATTCGCAATGGGCATGAAACGGATAATTTAATGGATATCCACGGACAAAATAAGTGAATAATTTAATAATTATTCGTATTTAATGGATACAAATGCGGGTTTAATACTATTTGTATCCGCAGATATTCATATCCGCTAAATAATTAGTAAATTTAATTAAATATTACAACTTAAATATAAATTCTAATATTTTTATATTTTATGTTTTTTTTTTCATATAGATAAAACTTTTACCCATATTACTTGGACAGTTGGATGAGTTTTAGGTTTTCCCTCTGTAAAATTATTTTTTGCAATTCAATCTTATAATTTGATTTTTAGTCTCGACAGTATCTAGTGGCATATGATTGATTGTATTAAATAGATGATATGACACACCATATTTTCACATTTTAATTGTAACATCATTATGCAGGTGTGGGGAAACATCTATAGGTGGCTCGACACTATATTCATATCATGTGATGACAATGTTCAACATTTTAATATGTTTGGAGACATAGCAAAAGGCGATAACAGTAAACGCTTTCAACATGTTATTTGGTTGGTAAGTGGTAACAACATGAAGTATTTGGCTTATGCAAAACAATATTATGTTTAGAGGAAAATGTGTTAACATTACTTCCTTACAAGATCAAATTATTTATATTTCGTGGTTTTGGTTTATAAACTGTATAGGAAAGTAATGTAAATTTAATTTTTTTCCGATTGGTACAATCCTTTATATTTGTTTTCAATGTATCTAGGGTTGTTACTCTTGAATTCTAAGGGTTGAGAGTACCCCTTGTATTTCTTATAATTCAATTTTGCTTATAAAAAAATATATATCAGTAGATTTTAATGATTTATTATTTTTTTAAAATATCTAACTTAACAACTTATTAACTAAAATAAAATGATAATGGTAATTTTGCCGCTTGGCGACAGGGGTGGAACCCTTTGTGGGCTGAGCAGAGCCATGACCCGCTCGAAATTTTTTTATTTTTTTTATGGGTATATAAATTAGTGGCGGTTATAAACTCCCGCAAAATAGCTTATGTAATTTTACTACTTTCTGATTAGCGGCATTTCAAACCCCCTCTATTTGGACCTAGAATTCTTTAATGCTTTCCAGTTTGCGGGGGTTTCAAACCCCCTCTATATGGAAGTTGACATTTCTAATTTTTATTTTACTTTTTGAAGCATTTCTTCTAACGTTTTAATGTTAATAATTAATAGATGTTTTAAAATGTATACTTTATTTTGTCAAATTGTTCAAATATATTTTTTTGAGAAAAAGGTACTCAAATTTTTATTTAAAATAGAATTTTGTATATACAAAATTCATGTTTGATCAATCTTTTGTTAAATTTTTTTTTTGGTATTTGATTTATAACTATAGCGGCCATCCCCAACTTTTTGGGCCTGCTCCGCCACTGCATGGCGAGTTTTGCCATGTAATTAAAATTAGAGCTGTCAAAACAGGTGGGGTAGGGTCGGCACAATTTTTTTTATTTTTTATTTACTTTTGCTCTACTACTATGCATATCAAAATTAGACACTCAAATTAATATAAACCATTGCGAGCTCCAAGCACTTGAGAAATTGTTAAATAACCAGGCAATTTTTTTTATCACGAAGGCAAAACACATGAGAAATCAACAAATCAACCAAGTAGTGATATGATCAAACAATGGCAACAAAAAAATACAAGCCACTTGACTAATAATATAAACGAAGTTCAAATTATCGAAATTTCTACATATCCACCAAAATAACATAAACTTAGTTTAAATTCTTCAAAGTAAAGTTCAAATTCTAATTTTCTTTAAAAAAATCATATTCTTAATGATGTAACATCCCAACTTTATTAATAGAAGAATATTAACTAGAGTCCATTATTAGAGCCTAATTGGGAAATTAAGTGAACAAGTGTGGAGAAGTAATCAATGAGCACACATACACTAAGTGACAATTGGTGGAAAATTGAAAAGGATAAAATGGTAATGAGACAATTCTATTGCTATAAGACCAAGACTCCTCATTTCTCTACTTTATACAAAGTCAGTAACCACACCATTCATTTTTCTCTTCCTCCCTTCTCTCTCACGCCTAAAACCCACTCATTTCTTTATTCATTTTCTTCACTCAACAACCCATTGTTCTCTTCCTCTTGTGCCCATTGTTGAGTACAGACTCAGAAACTTCTTCTCTCCCTCACGCCTCTACCACTCAAGCTTAAGGAGTTTAATTTCAAATTCTCTAAAACCTAAAATAATCTACCCTTTTGCATAAGTTATTGTTCAAAACCTTGAGGTAAGAATCAAACCTCATCTCCTTCTCTTCTCTTCCAATTTCGTGCTATCTTTCTAACCACAAAACCAAATACTATCTTGCATGTGCATAAATCTGAGCCTAAAGAGCTGCAAGTGTGGGTTTAAGCCAAGGAAATAAAGAAGCTAGTGAATCAAGGGTTATGTTCAAAAGGGGTCAGTTTGGAACCTAGAAGAACAAGTTCAAGTCAGAGGCTTACTCATGTTTTAAAGCTCAATTCCAGGTGGGTTCTTTAGGTCCTTACCTTAGTATAATTATTAGAGACTAGTTTTCCCCAAATATGTGAAAATGCATGCAAACATAGGTTTCTAGGTTGAATTTATGAAAGAGCGGGAATCAATCCCAATTCTCACTCCTATATAACTTGTTTTATATGATTGAATGTGTTTATAACTGGTTGCATGGAGATTGTAGGTAAAAACTATGAAAAATCGCGTTTTCTGCAAAACAGGGGTCTGTGCTGTCAAACTCGCCGCGGCGAGTGACTACTCGTCGTGGCAAGTGTTGATGCCTGTATAACTCGCCAGACGAGTTTCTGACTCGCCAGGGCGAGTGTTACAGGTCTGTTAGCACATAAGCTCGCCGTAGCGAGTAGGAGCTCGCCGTAGCGAGTTTAGCAGGGATAGAACCTGCATATTTTACCTTTTAAAAATATCAAACACTCGGTTTATGTCCGAATGCAACTGAGATTTCATGAACATATATTTAATAGTGTAAAATAGATTATATAGTTGGAGATTAACATGTATATACTTATGTATTAGTAACATGATTAGGAACCTTTGGGGGAAAATATTGGTAGTATTGCTTACTCAATTAATTAAATGGTATTACTTAACCATATTAAAGAATTCTTTCGAGTTCTATAGTTATTATGTGAGCCAACAGCGGAATCCGAACCTCAATATTCGGTATTACTTAGAGTCAGGCATCCGAGACCGGCTTGCCTCGGGTGACCTTTGAAGAGTAACTTGTCAAGATAATAATTTTGTGTTACACTTTATTAATTAATGATTAATACATTCATATGTAAAACAATTTGAACTTAGATTATTACACTATCTAGGTTCCCCCGGTGTAGTCACCATTAGGAGGGTAGTAGGACTCACTGAGGCTTAGTAGTCTCACCCCCAAATCAATTTTTTTAGGTAGACAGGTTATCCGGAGCTAGGACCAGATAGGAGACTGACAGTTGGAGCCGAGCTTGGATTGTCAGACTAGAAGATTTTAGTCTTCTTCTTGTTTCAACTTTAATCTGTTTATTTAGAATGTTATTTCTCTTTTCGTTGTATTGTATCTGTTCACCACATTGATCAATTAATTGTTGTAATTAATTCAATTATTCAGTGATTTTAATGTACTCATATTCAATTATTTATGTCTCGACTAAATATTCTAGATAAGTTTTGTTGGGGCGTTATAATTGGTATCAGAGCAGGTCGATCCATTATCGGACCTTGTCATGAGTCATTCAAACTCTTTCCTAAGTAATACAGACCCTTTGGATCTGGACTGTTTACACTGAAACCATCACGTGCTGAGTCTGATCAGCTCAGTATTGTGTATGGTAGGCAGGGTATTATGGTTTAGAACTGAAGTGGACTCTGAAATTCCAGCGTTAAGATCGTAGTGTAGACGCAATCAAGGAGCAGTTGATGAAGGAATATTATGAGTGGATATGGAAACAGTGGCAGATGGTGCCACAGGAATGAGAAGTAAATCTGGAGGATGTAAGAAGCAGTTAATAAACTCATAAGGAGTAAGCGCAGTTTGATGGATACTATAATTTGGTGACGTAACAAGTCAGGAGTAGAGTTGTAGCTTAAAGGAATGCAGGTGTACCCTTATACTAAAACGTGTAGTGCATAACAGAATTCCACTGACACTGTGTGTCAGCTAAACTCCTTAAACCTATAAGTAACCATATCCTACCGAGAGCCTAAATTCAGCCAAGTTTATTGACCAAACAACACCCAGTAATAGTAGTAGTAAACCAAATCTCCTTCCTGAATGCTTAGTTAATCATTTCAATCGAGAAGTTCACCCACATTAAGGAAATTAAGTAAGACCACAAACGTGTTTCATTATTCCTAACAACAACTAGTTAGGCTACCCAAACCTATTAGACCTTGCAGTTGAGATGTTCACCTGATGGGGAAGCTTAGATAGATAACCTTGTCATAGAAATTCAAATTGAACTACCTATACTAGAGAAACCAAATTAGAACAGAAGCACATTCCAACGTTCCTTCAAGTCACCTTAATAAAATTACCCCCTAGAATGTCCCTAACTAAGTTACTTCGACTCTTCAACTCGTAACAACATTACTACCTAACCACTAAGAGTCAAGATTCATTTAGTACAACAATTAGGATTTCCCTTTTTACTATACCAGTCTTTAGCTGTGGACCCAGCACACTTTAGAGGCCCAAACCTTAACTAGAATATACAGTTAGAAGCCTTTTATACCATCACGGAAACTCTTAAGTTTAAATCCCTGGAGCAATATCACCGAATAGTTTAGTAACCTAACCAATGACTGAACCTATTCAGTCTCGCAATTAGTATCCAATAACCATACTTCGTCCCGGAAAATCCCAAGTTATTAGGTATATCAGTTAGAAGTTCCATTGTGACAATAACCCGTCAACTAGATCAGACTCACCAAGTACCGTCACTTAGTTACTATAAGCTGCCAATCCAGTGTTACCAGCCAATTAGATAACTCTATAAGAATAGTGGAATCAGAACGCCTATACTTTAGCATTCCCTTACCGCAAACTATTAACCTAACAGGTACGATGCTACCTTTAGATGCCAATAGCATAGAGTCTCCAACCAACTTATACCGGGAACCGCACCGAACCATCGTAGGTTAAGTTTTGAATCAAATGGCAATTAAGAACTACCTTTAGCATAGTCAGTCGCTGAAGTCAACCGTAAAACATATCATTAGGTAGTTAGAGACCAAAACTTCAGATTCATATTAGCTGGGCTATCCACCAAACAATTTAGGTATGTGAGTCATTCAGCCGTACCTTACCACCACCTTAATGCCAGCCAGTTAGACAACATTTAGGATGTTAATTCTAGACGTCAAAAGATGTAGAGCCAACATGTCAGTTTGAGACCAATACTTTAGTCAGACTGTAGGAGACACAACTTAAGTAAATTAACTAATAGAGGTCACTGTTAAAGACATTAGCCATCCGGACCAATCTTCCAGGTGTACATGTTAGTTATCCAGACACAAGTAACCAAGTTTAACTTTAGCTCCATTTTGGCCGCCCGACAAATTTCACATAATTAGACCTGAACCTTTCAGCCAAGAGATTACTAGAACCAGACAAATCTTCCTGTGAGAGCTTGTCAGCAGGAAACTGGAGCGAAAACCTAGTTGTCCTAATCCGAGAGAAGTGACAGAAGAAATAGAATTGTGGAACGTTAGTCTGAAACCAACAGGAGACCAATCCTCAATTACCTTTCATTCGTCCTGGAATTCCCTTTCAGCCAACTCATGGATCGAACAATATTCAATTCTACATTCATAAGTCATGGAACACTATGAACATGTGTACTCTCTGACTTGTCTGAGTATGCCTCAGAAGAGAAAATCTTTCCCGTATTTTTAATACTTGTCAGTCAAGTACTCGCACAAATTCAATTAAGATGCAACTATCCAAATTCATCGACGTCAGTCAGTCACACAGATTGTGTAGAACTCGCTCTTAAGTAATAATGTTCAATGATCCCTGTCTTTCAATTACGTCATTAGTAACTTCGTCAAATTCGTGGAAGTCAATCCCTCTTGTTAGACCACGGATAGTTTCCGTTCAATTTCTCGCTCGTGGTTGATCTGTTAACCAACATCCTCAGCTATTCTGATACAAATGACTTAGCTCATTATCAGCAAATCAGTTAAACTTTGTGCACTCGAATCATCCCCAATTCAGTGGAGTTAAGCTTTGCAAGTGAAATCAGTGATGAGTTTCCAACCTTTCAGTTCTTTGTTCTAAATCATGTGAGGTCAGTTTGTTAACCTTGAGTATCTCTGCCGAACGTTCAACCTTCCAGATTCATTCTCTCTAAGCTTGTGAGATCAAGTACTAATTGCCCTTTTGAATAAGGTGATTTTCCTTTGGAAGCTAAGTCGTATCCTTAGCAAGCTATCAATTAACTCAGTGATTATCCTGAGCCAAACAGTTCAATTCAACCTCAACACAATAAGCCCAAACCTCACATGTTCAACTAGCCAAGTTTAGGACCCGACTGTCTAGCCAAGTTCCAGACATTAGTTACCGGTGAAGGACTTCAAACAAGAATGACCATTAGCCCTGAGAGATAATCTGAACCTAAATGCATCCGCATGTCGAATGTACAACTCGGTCATCGTGTCGTACCAGAGTGGATTAAAATTGTAGGTGGAATTTTATCGGATAACTATAGAGTCGTCTGCGGATGAGTCTAACTCGTTGGCAGAAGAATCAGTAGTGTTTAGACAATTTTCCACTCGTTTTATGTTTCGATCGATTCTGGAGTATTTAGACAACACGTGATACAGGTGTACAATTGACACGTCATGCATAATAGTGTTCGGAAAGGAGAACGACTTTGGGAATGGAAGAAGTTAATCGTAGTGGAAGAAGTAGAAGTGAATAAGACAAGAATGATGTACGAATTTGTCCAGCGAACTATAGACTAAGATGATGGCGACACTGTCAGAAGTTGACAACAAGTATTTGAATCAGAGTGCGCAGCGTGAGACCAGCTGAAAGTGTGGATTAAATTGGCCAGAGAATAGGAGGAGTTTGGATGTTGAAGGCGGATATAAACGATCTACCCGGAAGTGGAATGAAAGAATCCTGAATTTTGAGGACGAAATTCTTTAAGGGGGGTAGATTGTAACATCCCAACTTTATTAATAGAAGAATATTAACTAGAGTCCATTATTAGAGCCTAATTGGGAAATTAAGTGAACAAGTGTGGAGAAGTAATCAATGAGCACACATACACTAAGTGACAATTGGTGGAAAATTGAAAAGGATAAAATGGTAATGAGACAATTCTATTGCTATAAGACCAAGACTCCCCATTTCTCTACTTTATACAAAGTCAGTAACCACACCATTCAATTTTCTCTTCCTCCCTTCTCTCTCATGCCTAAAACCCACTCATTTCTTTATTCATTTTCTTCACTCAACAACCCATTGTTCCCTTCCTCTTGTGCCCATTGTTGAGTACAGACTCAGAAACTTCTTCTCTCCCTCACGCCTCTACCACTCAAGCTTAAGGAGTTTAACTTCAAATTCTCTAAAACCTAAAATAATCTACCCTTTTGCATGTTCAAACTCCTCTTTGGATTCAAGTTATGGAGTGAAGTAATTAACCCCAGCCACTGCATGTTTTGGGTGCTCATAGAATTGATAAGTTATTGTTCAAAACCTTGAGGTAAGAATCAAACCCCATCTCCTTCTCTTCTCTTCCAATTTCGTGCTTCCTTTCTAACCACAAAACCAAATACTATCTTGCATGTGCACAAATCCGAGCCTAAAGAGCTGCAAGTGTGGGTTTAAGCCAAGGAAATAAAGAAGCTAGTGAATCAAGGGTTATGTTCAAAAGGGGTCAGTTTGGAACCTAGAAGAACAAGTTCAAGTTAGAGGCTTACTCATGTTTTAAAGCTCAATTCCAGGTGGGTTCTTTAGGTCCTTACCTTAGTATAATTATTAGAGACTAGTTTTCCCCAAATATGTGAAAATGCATGCAAACACAGGTTTCTAGGTTGAATTTATGAAAGAGCAGGAATCAATCCCAATTCCCACTCCTATATAACTTGTTTTATATGATTGAATGTGTTTATAACTGGTTGCATGGAGATTGTAGGTGAAAACTATGAAAAATCGCGTTTTCTGCAAAACAGGGGTTTGTGCTGTAAAACTCGCCGCAGCGTGTGACTACTCGTTGTGGCAAGTGTTGATGCCTGTATAACTCGCCAGGCGAGTGTTAGCCCATATTTTTACTAAGTAAAAATATGTTCTAAATGCATAAATAAAATAATTATGCTTAATTATGTAATTATTTTTAATAGTCATTAAATATGTTTGGTTTTCAGAACCAATGAATTTAATGATCAATCATGCATGAACATATAATAAATGTTCTATTATTGAACATTACATTTAAATGCACATTCTTCTTTTTCAAGATCCTTTCGATTTGGTCGAAGTATCAGTAGGGTCGAAGCACCCAGTGAGTAAAAGTAATTTATGGACTTAGCGAAATATTCAAAAGAAAGCATGGTTACTTCGACTTCGACGGAAACAACGGCTAACTCAGAAGATAAGAAAGGATTCAAATTCAAAATACGTGTCGAAGACACGCGTCCTCTCTGTAGTGTTTAGGCGTTATTAGCAGTTAGGAATTAGTGTCTATAAATAGCCTAGTTATGTGATCGAAAAAGGGGTCGCAATCATTATACAAAATCCTCAGAAAAACTCTAAGTACCCATGTCAAAGCGAGAAACGAGTATTCGAAGGAAAATGTATGTAATGTGAACCACTTTATTCTGTAATCATTTACATTTGAATGCAATTTACAGTATCTTCATTTTTATCTCGTTTAATCCTTATTTCGACTCTTTTCTCCCATTCTGTTTATTCAATTGAATAAACATTCTTTCTTGCATTTCAAGTTATTAAAACATAAAAAAACAACACTTTATCAACATAAGAACAATAATGAATATCATTTACTTTGAAAATATAAACAAAAGCACTATGTCCCGAGATTTACTAGTTGATCTCTCTTGTAATAATCAAACTAGCGTTGTTTACCAAATTTCACAGTAAACAAATTGGCACGCCCGGTGGGACCGTGTGCTTTACGTTTAAATTTCTTCAAAGTTTGTGTAGTTAATTTGTTCTGCATTTTGTGTATTGTTTCCAAAGTTTGTGTGTAGTGTATACTTTTGAGGAACGGGAAATTACTCCGTGAAATGGTTAGACCACCACCCAGAAGTAACCCAAGACAAAACATGGAAAATCCAAACGGAAACAATAATAATAACGGTTCGAATGTATCAACCGCTTCGAGCGTTTCTGAGGCCATAATCTCTCCTGTAATCAGTGAGATTGTGCCCAACGCTAGTGGGACGACAGTTTCCGCCCCAATCTCTTCTGTGGTAAGTGCCACAATGACAATGCCAACGTCTACAGTGGTATCTTCGACCACTACAGAACCTATCTTGACTCTTTCCCATGCTATGGAGGGAAATTTCTCTCCAAATAGGAAAAATGTTAATGGGGGTGGCGCTAGTTCCTCTACTTTCTCATTACCCTTTTCCCAATATGTGGGTCAGGGCACAAGTAGGAACTACCCATATGGCATGCCTACCAGTATGATGCAGGGTTTGCAAACAAGTGCATCATTGTTCACAGAGTCAGCACCGTATTTGTGCCTAATAATCAGATAGTTTCTGGTTCTGCTACTCGAAACGGCAATCCCTCATTAACCAACAATGCTTTGAATGCTTTAAGGCAACAAATGGATGAGAGTAATCATGACATGGTAAATATGTTAACACAACAAATTGGTACAGTATTTAACCCATTAATTCAAAATACAAACCAAAGTTATCAATTGTTGGCAAATCAAATGGGAAGAATTGCTGATTTCTTTGGGGCTCCTCAAGCCCATAATCAACAAGTTCCCCAAGTTCAGAATGTGGTGCCTTTGCAAATTGCACAAGCACCAAATAATGCCATGATGCTTGCCCCAAATAATGTTGTAAACCCCATAAACCAAATCCAACAACCAGGGCCAGTGGTCGAGCCGCAGGTGCAAATTCAGGCACAGCAACAGGCTTTGCCCCAGGTCGAACAAAATCCTGGAATTGTGTTGGTAAATAGGAACCAAAATGCTGACGATGTAGTTAGAAATGTCCAGAATAATAATTTTGCTGGGCAAAATAACATAGCCAATTTGGTCGAAACTATCCTGGCACAAAATGGTTTAAACATAGGCATGCATAGGCCTCATTTTGTTTCTGCCTTATCAGAATATGTGCTTCAAACAGAATTACCAAGGGGCTGGAAAATCCCAAAATTTACCAAATTTGCTGGTGATACTAGTGAATCTACTGTTGAACACATTGCAAGATATTTAACTGAGGCAGGAGACCTAGCAAATAATGAGAATTTGAGAATGAAGTATTTTCCAAATTCTCTAACAAAAAATGCTTTTACATGGTTTACTACTCTCCCTCCACATTCAATTTTTAATTGGAATCAATTAGAGAGAGTCTTCCATGAGCAATTCTACATGGGACAGTCTAAGATAAGTCTCAAAGAATTAGCAAGCGTTAGGCGCAAAACTCCTGAGTCTATAGATGATTATTTGAATAGATTTCGTTTACTTAAGGCTAGGTGTTTTACTCAAGTGCCTGAACATGAATTGGTCGAAATGGCTGCTGGTGGCCTAGACTATTCGATCAGAAAGAAGTTAGATACTCAACATCTAAGGGACATGGCCCAATTGGCTGATAGGGTTCGACAGGTCGAACGCTTGAGAGCAGAAAAGGCTAGAAATTCAAAGTATCATAAAAAAGAAAAAGTTGCTTATGTAGAAACACATGATAGCGACCAAGAATATGATATCTCTTATGAAGATGTTGAACAAGGGGAAGTAGACCTAGCAGAATTAAAACCTGGTCCCCCTTACACTTGCAAGCTTTTAAAACCTTCAAATGGAAAAAACCCTGTTGAACCAAAAAATGATAAATATGTTTCAAAGACTTATACTTTTGATATAACAAAATGTGATGAAATCTTTGATTTGTTGGTTACTGATGGCCAAATAGTGGTTCCAAAAGGTGTTAAAATACCACCATTAGATATGAGAAAGAAAAGAGGTTATTGTAAGTATCATAATTTTCTTGGACATAGAACCTCACAATGTGTGCTTTTCAGGGACTTGGTTCAAAAGGCTTTGAACGAAGGAAGACTTAAATTTGGTGAAAAACCCAAAGCTGCAAAAGCAGATCCAGAATCTTCACAGAATGCTGATACCCTCTATGCTGAACCACAAGCTATTATGATGGTCGAAGCCATGGAGGTTTCAGAGGTGCAAGTGGAAAAAATCCCTGAAGAGGAATACTTTGAAAAAATGAAAGTAGTATATCCTCGTGCTGAAGAGGATTTGATTGACTTTCTGAACAGATGCAAGTTAAAGAACAAAGGAGTGATGCTTTGTGCTCGTTGTAGTGCTGTTTGCGATAAAGAGGCTACTGCAGGCCTCATGAAGTTCCAACCAGTGGCAAATAGGCAGGGGGCAAACCCAAAACCGCCTCGTGACAAAGGAAAGGGCATTCTAACTCGACCAAATAATATGGTCCAGATAGATCGAAGGCCCACTTTCCTTCCTTCGGGTTCGATTCCTATAGAACGCTGGATGCACCAAGGAACCATAAAGTTCAACAAGGGTGCAATGGAAGTTGGTGGCTCGAGTGGCACCAAACTAAGCTACTCAGAGGATGCTAACAAATACTCTTACAAAAATAATTATAAGGGTAAACATCCAATGACAAGAACTCAATGGCGTAGATTCCAACGCCAAAAGAAATTGGCAGCAACTAATCTCCAAACAGGCCAATATAAAGAAGTGGCGAGAAGGCCAGCAAAAGAAAGGATCCTTCCTCCTATAGATGAAAACAAAATGGAAGATGATGATCTGTTGGACTCTGAGCCAGATTTCGACGTAATATGTGTGGTTTCCATATTACCATCAGAATATGATGTGCAAACAGAGATAACTGAGCTCGAAACTGATTTCGACCAGTTAGAAATGGCTGATCCTAAGCCAATATGCTATTATGTCATGAACAATGGCTGTATCGAAGAGCAACAGGCTACATTCGAAAGGCCAGACTTAGGCATGAAAAACCACCTCAAGCCACTCTTCATAAGAGCAAAGGTTGAAGAAGTTGGAATTAACAAGGTGCTGATAGATGGAGGAGCTGCTGTGAATCTAATGCCTCTATCTATGTTACCCAAGATTGGCAAATATGACTGTGATTTGTCAGCCCATAACATTGTTTTGTCAAATTATGAAGGCAAAACAGGACATTCAAGGTGGGCAATTCAAGTGGATGTTGCCGTGGGCAGCATAGTTCGACCGACTCTATTCCTAGTGGTTGAATCCAAGGCAAACATCAACTTACTGTTGGGGCGAGAGTGGATTCACGGAGTAGGAGCTGTTCCTTCGACCCTTCATCAGAAATTGATGCTTTGGAGGGAGGATGGCTGCGTGGAAAATATAGAAGCTGATCAGAGCTTTTATATGTCAGAGGTAGACACCATAAATCAACAAACCTTTGACAAAAATTTGGCGAACATTGTGCCATGTTATGATAGAGAGAATGCTTTCACACCTTCTGATAATGTGATACATTCTGTCAAACTCCACCCAACCCAGGGCTTCATATGGGAAATAGAGGAAATAGATGTTGTGTCCTCAGAAGATGGAGTTATACCACCATCTGGGTGGAATGTTTATGAAGATTATGATGACTGAGTCCAGCGCATGGGCCAGGATTACGACTTATATGGCCGAAACTAAGTTAAATACGGCTTTGGAAGCTGATGTTCATCAAAATATGGCTACAGAAGCCAAGGTCGAAAGCGATGGCATTTCTATGCCACAAGCACAAAGGCTCGACTGCATCTATGATGAAGAACCTTTAGGGTTCGAAAGAGATCCACTTAATGAAACTCCTAAAATGCAGGCTCAAGATCCTTTGGAGGAAATTGACATTGGAGATGGCTCAGTAAAAAGGCCAACCTACATTAGTGCCAATATTAGTCCTGATTTAAAAGGAAAATTGGGACTACTTCTCAAGGAATTTAGTGATTGTTTTGCTTGGGATTATAATGAAATGCCTGGACTCAGTAGAGAAATGGTCGAACTCAAGCTACCAATCAAGGCAGGTAAAAAACCAGTGAAACAATTGCCAAGAAGGTTTGCACCAGATATCATGTCCAAAATCAAAGAAGAAATCGAAAGGCTGCTGAAGAGTAAATTCATCAGAGCTGCCAGGTATGTAGAATGGTTAGCAAATATAGTTCCTGTCATTAAAAAGAATGGTACACTTAGGGTATGTATAGATTTTAGGGACTTAAATAATGCTACACCTAAAGATGAGTATGCCATGCCTGTGGCAGAAATGTTAGTAGACTCAGCAGCAGGCTTCGAGTTTTTGAGCATGTTAGATGGTTACTCTGGTTATAACCAGATATTCATTGCTGAGGAAGATGTATCTAAAACAGCATTTAGATGCCCTGGTGCTTTACCCACTTATGAATGGGTTGTTATGCCTTTTGGCTTAAAAAACGCTGGTGCCACTTATCAAAGGGCAATGAATTCCATGTTTCATGATTTTATAGATACATTCATGCAAGTTTACATTGATGATATCATCATTAAATCCTCTTCTGAAGATAACCATTTGTTATATCTTAGGCAATCTTTTGAAAGAATGAGGAAACATGGATTAAAAATGAATCCATTAAAATGTGCTTTCTGTGTGCATGCAGGAGATTTCCTTGGTTTTGTGGTGCATAAAAAAGGCATTGAAATAAACCAAAACAAGACAAAGGCTATCTTAGAGACCAAGCCTTCTTCGACCAAAAAACAACTTCAATCTCTGCTGGGAAAAATCAACTTCTTGAGAAGATTCATTTCGAACCTAAGTGGAAAGGCTCAAGCTTTCTCACCACTACTTCGACTCAAGAAAGATGACCCATTCAAATGGAACGAAGAGCATCAAAAGGCTTTTGATGACATCAAAGAATACTTAATAAAGCCTCCAGTTCTAATGCCTCCTAGTAGGAATAAAGCTATGAAGTTGTATATTGCTACGTCTGATAAGACGATAGGAAGCATGTTAGCGCAAGAGGATGATAATGGCATAGAAAATGCAGTTTATTACCTTAGTAGAGTTTTAAATGATGCAGAAACTAGGTATACTGCCATAGAAAAACTTTGTCTTTGTTTGTATTTCTCTTGTACAAAACTTAAGCATTATATAAAGCCTGTTGATGTTTATGTCTATTCCCACTTTGATGTTATTAAACATATGTTAACTAAACCTATATTACATAGTAGAATTGGGAAATGGGCATTAGCATTAACTGAATATTCACTGACTTATAAACCTTTAAAGGCTGTCAAAGGCCAAATTGTGGCTGATTTTATAGTAGATCATTCTTTGGTCGAAATGCCACAGGATTATGTGGATATTCAACCATGGATTCTTTATTTTGATGGGTCCAAACATAAATATGGAACAGGAATTGGAATATTGATTATATCTCCTACTCAAGTTCCAACTAAGTTCAAGTACAAAATAAATGGACTTTGCTCTAATAATGAAGCTGAGTATGAAGCCTTAATTACAGGGTTAGAAATATTAAAAGACTTGGGGGCAAAGAACATTAAAATAAGAGGTGATTCTGAATTAGTATTGAAACAATTAACACAAGAATATAAATGTATGAAAGAGCATTTAGCAAAATATTTTTCTATAGCTAGTTCTTTGTTAGATTGTTTCGATCATGTGGACATTGAACTTGTACCTCGATTAGAAAATCAAGAAGCAAATGACTTAGCTCAAATTGCTTCAGGATATAAAATGTCAAAAGAAAAGTTGACACAATTAATCGAAATAAAAGAAAAAATGGTTTTACAAGAACCAATATCTGCACAATTGTCAATGCCAAAACTTGTGGGGGCAGATACTATATCACAAATAAATGGTGAAATGGGAAATCCCCTAGAAAATTTTCAAATTTTTGCCATTGACAACTTGTCAGATAATGATTGGAGAAAGCCTATAGTAGATTACCTTAAGAATCCAACAGGAAATATGGATCGAAAGGTAAAATATAGGGCTTTAAGCTATATAATTTTTGAAAATGATCTTTTCAAGAAGACTTCTGAAGGAATTTTGTTAAAATGCCTTAATGAAGCAGAAGCATATATAGCAATCTCTGATGTTCATAGTGGTACCTGTGGTTCTCATCAGGCAGGACATAAAATGAAATGGCTCTTGTTTCGACAAGGTTTGTACTGGCCCTCTATGTTGAAAGATTGTATAGAATTTGCTAAGGGTTGTCAAGAATGCCAAAGGCATTCAGGCATCCAGCATGTGCCTGCAAGTGAACTGCACTCGATAGTAAAACCATGGCCCTTTAGGGGTTGGGCTCTAGACCTCATTGGTGAAATTAAACCTGCTTCATCAAAAAGTCAACGTTATATCTTGGGTGGAATAGATTATTTCACAAAATGGATAGAGGCAATTCCTTTACCAAATGTTGATCAAGAGGCAGTAATTAATTTCATACAAAATTACATAATCTACAGGTTTGGAATTCCTGAAACAATTACTACTGATCAAGGTTCAGTTTTTACTGGACGAAAGATGCAGGAATTTGCCCAAGGAGTTGGCTTTAGACTGTTAACTTCAACACCATATTATGCACAAGCAAATGGTCAAGTCGAAGCAGCCAATAAAATTATTATAAATTTGATAAAGAAACACATAGCCCAGAAGCCAAGGAATTGGCATAAAACCTTAGACCAAGTGTTATGGGCTTGCAGAAATTCTCCTAAGGAGTCAACTAACACTACTCCATTTCGACTAACTTATGGTCACGATGCAGTATTACCAGTCGAAATACATTTGCAATCAGCAAGAGTGCAAAGACAAATGGAAATACCTCTAGACCATTATTACCAAATGATGTCAGATGAGTTAGTTGATTTAGATGAAGAAAGGCTTTGTGCTCTAGAAGTTTTAACAAAACAAAAAGAAAGAGTTGCTAAAGCATATAACAAAAAGGTTAAGTCAAAGTCTTTTAACATAGGGGAATTAGTTTGGAAAGTTATTTTTCCTATGGATAAAAAAGATAGAATCTTAGGCAAATGGTCTCCAAATTGGGAAGGACCATTCAAAATTGTCCAAGTTTATTCTAATGGCGCATTTGAAATTGAGGAATTAACTCCTGAAAAGCGTACTTTGGGTATTAATGGAAAGTATTTGAAAAAATATAAACCTACTTTACTCGAAGTAAAAATAAGCGCAGAATAACACTTAAACATATGAAGCAAAATGGTAAATTGTAAATTGCCATAAAAACATGGACTTTGTTCAGAAATTACAAGATCCAACAAACAAGAAAATAAGGGAACTATAAGCCCTTGGTACAATCAGCATAAATTCTCTTGAGAGTAGCCAGCTCTTTCTCAACCACAAGGTTCGAACTCTCCAAGGATTTGATCTCTTCACCAACAACTTCTGCTGAGCCAAAAGCCTGAAGCCCTTCTCTGCCATGTGCATCAATTTGCTCTTGGGTCGAAGCTTTGGCCTCTCTCTCAATTCGACCTCTCTTGGTTTCCTCCTCAATGATCTTGCGCCTGTAGCTGACAATTTGCTCCTCTAAGAGTTTGATTTGATCTTTGTAATGGGCAATATTGTCATCACATTCTTTCAGCTCTGCATTTCCCTCGATCAGTTGAGAAGACAATTGCTCCACTTCAGCTTGAGCCTTCTGAGCTTTCTCAAAGAACATGGCTTGAGCCTGTTGTTGGGTAGCAAGTCTTGTATTATTGTCAAGCCTCTTCTGCACTGCCTTTGCATATTGATCCACAATCGAACTAAGTTGGATAACTTTGTCAAGGGTTTCCTCATCAGTCCTAGGGTTATGCAATTTCTTCAAGAAAGCCAAGTGGCTATAAGCACATGCTGGGTTTTCTTCGATCTACTTTAATACATCCCGGTGGACAAAGGTGGCGGTGAGCTTCAGCAGCAGAGAGTCCTGATGCACCATTGAGTCGATTTCAGAATTTGAAGGCGCAGAGTCAGTAGTTGTGTGCTCACTCGAAGTGGCGCCTTGATGTTGTCTCTTGGAGAGCAGAAGTTTAAGGGTGCCAGCAGGATCAGACTTCTGCATATTGGTGAATTCCTCTTCTTGCACTCCAAGACTTGCAGAAAGCCTGGAGGTCGAAGAGACGGAAATAATCCCTGAACCACCAACTTCAGCTTCAGGCATGCTGTCAGAATCATGGGTCGAGCTAGCTTGGCCTGAGTGTGTGGAAATGCTGGGCATTGAATACTTGATGCTTGAGGTGTTGGGCTGAACTGGGGTAACATCCTTTTCTACATTGGTTCCTGAGCCCCCTCCTACTTGTCCTTCTTCGAATGACCCTGGCTCGACCTTATCATTCAAGGAACCCTGATTGTCATCATTTCCCTTGTTCTCTGTTGGCACCTTCTTCGACTGATCCTGCAAACACAAAAGAAAAATTAGTAAAGATCAAATGTAACTATGGAAAATCTAAGGTTGAGAGTAAAATGAATTATACCTCTATTTCTTCGACCTCAGGGTTAGTTTGAGGATTACCACCCTTCTCAGCATTGGGGGCATTGTTGCCTGGTTGTGCATTATCTTTCTTTCCCCCATCAGTAATTGGTTCATCATTGACCAAGGTCTCTGAATGAGGTGCAGGATTACCTTGTGGTCCGTCAACCTTTTCTTCTGCTGTCTTGGTAGGTTGGTCTTGTTCGACCACATTTTTCTCTGAAGCATTTGTCTGAGGGGTTGGATCTCCACCGCTTTCACTTGAGGTGCGGATTTTTAATGCCCTATGCACTTTAGGCTTCTTGATTGCTAGCTTGACCTTCATAGCAATTTCTGCCTTTTTCTCTTCGTGCTTTTTCTTCTTTTTCCTCTCACCCCCTTGATCCTTTGTTGGGGTATGTTGAGTTTTGGGTTCTTCAACCTTCTTTTTCTTCCTGGCTTTAGCAACCTCATCTCCTTCGACCTCTCGTGCAGAGGGTCCCCCTTCGCTAGGTTGTGAGGTCGAAGTTAAAGGCTGTTTCGTCTTCCTAACAAAAGGAATTTCTTGCTCTTCTTCATCCTGAGAGATTAAAAGCAAATAATGTCAGAATTTGTCCAAAAATGTATTATTTTGACAAAAGTTAAAGTACTTGATGTAAAAAGTTTGATCCTTACCTCTGCTTCTAACACAATAGTGTCTTTGGTTTTCTTTGAGCTAGCAGATACCGTCTCAGTGCTGCTCTTACCTTTACCACTCTGAAAACACAAATGACCAAAGCTTAAAAATATATATTCAAAGGGAAAGGAGAAAAACAAAATTTTAAGGATAAGTTACCTTTGCTTTAGAGGTTTCGACCTCTGTTTTAATTTTCACCCCAGTGGGTTTCTTTGCTTCAGTCGAAGTCTTTGATGACCCATCATCTTTCTTTATGCCTTTGCCTGAAATAAATCGTGTTAGTAAATATAAAAGATTTGAAATGATAAATCATGTGAGAATAGATAAAACATAAGAAATCAAGTTTTTACCTCGACCTGAGACACTGGTCTTCTTTCCAAGAGGTGGCACTATGAAGCCACTCTCCACCATCCCTAACAATTGCTCTGCATTGCCGATCGAATGCTTGGTGTAATGGTCACTCCACCATTTGCTGAAGCCATCAGTACAGTAGAAGGAAGGCTTGTACTCGAAGGGTTTGAAGTTAAACTCATAGGTCTCCATCATCCTCATGTACTTCCTGAAGGTTTTCTCAGTTATACCAGTGCCTAACACCATTTTGTCGAGGCTTTCAAAGAGGCTCTTTGGCCGGATTTGAGACATACCAAACTGTCTAGCCACACAATTGGGCAGGTATCCAACTAGCCCATATTGGTTCGCGTTCGACCCAATTCTACAAGAGAGCACAGTTTGCTCTAAATAAGCCCTCCAAACCTCATTAACTTCGTCTTCATTATCTGGGTTGAACGCAGGGAAATCTTCAACAAACCACGCTGCCCCATATTTGCGCTCAACAAAAGGAGCATGGCGTGGAAGAAACTTGTCAAAATTTAAAAACATCTTCATATGCTTCATGAAGAGTCTCCTTGAATCTTGATCCAGGGATCTAGGGGCCAACCTAACCAATCTCTGCCCTTCGATCTCCCTGTCATCTACTTCTTGTTGATAGTCAGAAGGCACTATCAATCCCAGTTCTGTCTCGAAAGTGGCGTTTAGCCAAAGTTGTAACAGCCACATAGGTCTAGCTATTGAAACCTTCGATCCGTCCTTCGAGGCCTTGATAGAGTCACTGACATTTTCCCATGGCTTCATACAAGCATGCCAATAATAAGCGCCCTAAGCTGAAAAGCCTCCCTTCATTGATCTGTTGTGCTATAGGGATGTACATGCGCGCTACTTGAAGAGACTTCGAGCAGAATACAAAGTGGGACAACCACAATGTTAAAAAGGCCACATGCTCCTCATGTGACACTTCTTCTCCTGCTTTTCCCATCTTCTCTGCTATATACTTAGAAAACGTGGCTTCCTTAAAATTGACTTCGATCTTATCGCCAGTCTTGGTTGGGTCGAAATGATCACCAATAGGCCTAAGGCCTGTGATAACAGCTATATCTAAGAGTGTAGGAGTCAACATGCCACACTTAAACTGAAAGGTGTTTGTGGACTTTTCATAAAAATGAAGGGCTGCTACAAGGAGTTCTGGTTTGTACTTAGGACCAGTTCGACTAAACTGGATAAGTTCATAAATCCCATAACTTTTCCAGGAATCCTTAAAGTCTTTTTCGACCCTATCTAACCAGGGAATATAGTCCTTATGCGCAGTATAGGGGGCAGCTCTAAAAATCTTAAGGGCATTATTCAAATACCCAAAATTATAGGGACTAGAGTCGAAGATCCTAGGGCCACAAGTGACATGCAAAGGGAAAAGATCATTTACCTCCTTTGCTAGAACTTCAGATCGTGTTGGATAAGGTCCACAGAAGGCATGATCTTCCTTCTTTATGGAGAATGGAATCATGAGTTGGGTATTCCAGATCTTCCTTTCCGCCTCAGTTCCAGAAGGCTCTAGAACCGCTTCCTCTCCATCTTCAAGGATACGAAGATCCTTCCATTTACCAGCAGTTGGTATTTCGAAATTCAAGTTGGAAGCCATTGATGAACAATATACCAAAGGTTGAAGAACAAAACGGGTTTTTGAGGAGATTTGTAGAAACTGAGTTGTTTTAGTTGAAACAAGGATGAATCGATGCAGAATTTAAAGTTAAATTACTTGTACGATTTAGAATTATGAATGCGTTGAGAATCAAAGCCTGATTTACAGAAAGGAAGAAGATGAACAGTGTTGTTCGTAGAAAGCTCTGAACTGGAGAAGTTGGTAAAAAGTGTTCCCTTGTTCTTTTGTTTCTATTTATAGGGAAACGTGTTTGTCTCCAGAAAAATAAATCAAAAAGAAATTCAAATAATTTCTCTTCAACTTCTACGTGTGCCACGTCTCCCACTATGCTAAAAACCAGGAGCAATGATGGATTGTGGGTATCAAGGTGACAATTATTTCTGAACATGACATAAGCGCCGTCATTGGTAACAGTGTCAAGCACGTGGTTATAAAATGCATTTTCCTTTCTCGTTCGACCACTCAATCGAAACAGGCATTTGGGGGCAATTTGTTAGCCCATATTTTTACTAAGTAAAAATATGTTCTAAATGCATAAATAAAATAATTATGCTTAATTATGTAATTATTTTTAATAGTCATTAAATATGTTTGGTTTTCAGAACCAATGAATTTAATGATCAATCATGCATGAACATATAATAAATGTTCTATTATTGAACATTACATTTAAATGCACATTCTTCTTTTTCAAGATCCTTTCGATTTGGTCGAAGTATCAGTAGGGTCGAAGCACCCAGTGAGTAAAAGTAATTTATGGACTTAGCGAAATATTCAAAAGAAAGCATGGTTACTTCGACTTCGACGGAAACAACGGCTAACTCAGAAGATAAGAAATGATTCAAATTCAAAATACGTGTCGAAGACACGCGTCCTCTCTGTAGTGTTTAGGCGTTATTAGCAGTTAGGAATTAGTGTCTATAAATAGCCTAGTTATGTGATCGAAAAAGGGGTCGCAATCATTATACAAAATCCTCAGAAAAATTCTAAGTACCCATGTCAAAGCGAGAAACGAGTATTCGAAGGAAAATGTATGTAATGTGAACCACTTTATTCTGTAATCATTTACATTTGAATGCAATTTACAGTATCTTCATTTTTATCTCGTTTAATCCTTATTTCGACTCTTTTCTCCCATTCTGTTTATTCAATTGAATAAACATTCTTTCTTGCATTTCAAGTTATTAAAACATAAAAAAACAACACTTTATCAACATAAGAACAATAATGAATATCATTTACTTTGAAAATATAAACAAAAGCACTATGTCCCGAGATTTACTAGTTGATCTCTCTTGTAATAATCAAACTAGCGTTGTTTACCAAATTTCACAGTAAACAGCGAGTTTCTGACTCGCCAGGGCGAGTGTTACAGGTCTGTCAGCACATAAACTCGTTGTAGCGAGTAGGAGCTCGCCGTAGCGAGTTTAGCAGGGACAGAACCTGCATATTTTACCTTTTAAAAATATCAAACACTCGTTTTATGTCCGAATACAACTGAGATTTCATGAACATATTTAATAGTGTAAGATAGATTATATAGTCAGAGATTAACATGTATATACTTATGTATTAGTAACATGATTAGGAACCTTTGGGGGAAAATATTGGTAGTATTGCTTACTCAATTAATTAAATGGTATTACTTAACCATATTAAAGAATTCTTTCGAGTTCTATAGTTATTATGTGAGCCAACGGCGGAATCCGAACCTCAATATTCGGTATTACGCAGAGTCAGGCATCCGAGACCGGCTTGCCTCGGGTGACCTTTGAAGAGTAACTTGTCAAGATAATAATTTTGTGTTACACTTTACACTACAAGAAAAGTTGTATATACCCAGGGCATTTTTACCCAGGGCTTTTTTCCGTGGGTATTACCCACGGCTTATCCATGGGTATAGTAAAAATATGGAAACTATTCCTTTCCACCCAATTTTTTTTTTCACGAAAACTCGGTACCCACGGCCTATCCGTATGTAAGCAAAAAATTTAACTTTAATACCCACGGCATATTCGTATGTAACGTTTCCCACGACATGGCCGCCTGTAAGAGTAAAAAGTAATTTCCTTTACCCACGGCATTTTCACTGTCCGGGAGCCTCACATATTATGAGATTAGTCTTAATTGAATAGTCAAGCGAGACAACAATTAACCAACCATAGGTATAAAAAACTCTCAAGCACAGACTATCAATTAAAACCATCATCTCACAATAGAGAGGACCGTAGCATGGATCAATAGTCAGATGTCTTCTGATACACAAGATCCTCATTTTAGAGGCGAGTGTAGAGCATACTAGCATCTCTATGGGAGAACTTATGATATGAACATAATAACTAGAGCTTTCAGAAAGAAAAGAGAAATTTAGAAGAACATGTTTTTCATAGAACACACTATGAGTTTATTTTCATTCAAGTCGTGAAATATGTTACAATCCTCCTCCTTTTATAGCCAAGGAGGTATATTAAAGACAAAGGGGTAACTATTCCCACTTAAGCCACTAAGGACATTATGGAAGACATACTTATGACACTTTTGACCAAAATGTCACATTATTTTATACACCTCACACTAAAAACAAACATATAACTATTCTTACACACTACTATTAGGCAAGTCACGTTTTTGCCTCATATGCCACCTTAGTAATGACTTATTGGACTGTTATATACTATTTTAGTGTTTAAAGATAGGCTCGTGACTTGGCGACATGTTCTGGTCAGACAGATATTCTTCTGAAAAATATTCTCCTGAGCAGTATCTTTCAAACTGTTGTGCATACCAGGTGTCTTCTGGATCTTCTCCATCAAAATTCTTTGATGACTGTTGTGAATACCAAGTGTCTTCTGGATCTTCTCCATCAAAATTCTTTGATGACTCAACCTCCATTGATTTTTCCTCGAATTTCATTTTTGTGAATTGTTGTTCAATATCCATCTGAAAGTCTTGTCTTGGTTGAGTAGCCTGACTAGAACTCTCTCCAATTACTTCTGGATCAACTGGTTTCCATTGAGGTGGAAGATTCCCATGGCTTATGCATGTAGTATTAGTTTGAGTTTTTCCTTTGTCATGAAAATTAATAAGATTGACCTAATCCATTAGTTCCTTGGTAACCTTTATGTTAGGAGGATAATCATCAATAGTTTCCCATAAATCAGCATAACTGCCACAAATGAGGAATTTAGTTCTGGGATCTGTCTGATATGGCCTGTGTACCATGAAAACTGTCTTAAGTTTGCTAATGGCTGTTAGACTACTAGGCTACCACTTAGAAGGGGGGTTGAATAAGTGGCTTCTTTAATCAACGGCAATTTAAAAAATATTTGATTAAAAACAATGCGCGGAAGCACCACCGGATCGGTAGTCTACTTTGCACCTTTTGACCAAAGGAAAGATAGTATAGCCTTGAACGAACTAGGAAAATTATCGGAACACTTAATGCAAAATATCCAAATTTAATCGATTAACAAAAACAGTCCCAAGCAAGTTATATGATTCGATATTCAAATTCAATCACAATCAAGATAATCGCAATTGAACCTTTGTGCACACTTACGAACACAAAATTCCAATTGACACAAAATATAAGCGAATTGCGTAAAGTAAGAATTTAAAGCGAAGCGACACACAAGAGATGATTAGGGAGTTCCCCGGCTTTCGTGTCGTCCTCGCGGTCGGCCGGGTACGTCTCCCCCCAAATAACCAAACGGGTTATTTGAGAGTATTATTGATTAAAAACAGTTTGAACACAAGTGCACAATTTACAATGAATTCAATAAACCTATATTGACTCAAAAGTAAAACTATGCTAAACCTCAATCGACGAACGAATCTTCACCCTCTGATTCCAACGATTTTACCCGTGCAACTCCTTGCAACAATCGTCCAGCTGAGTCCTTCAATTCTTCTCGATTGATCCTTCAAGATATCGAACAATCTTGAATCCCTAGCGAGCAACCAAACCTCTTTCGCAAATCAACCCGATCACGATTCTGATTCACCGCGAATCGTACCGAACGTTATTGACCAAGCGTACAACTTCTATTGGATTGATCCCATACTCAATCTTCAATGATTGCAACTTGATGGAAGATGATGATCTTGTGAAGGATACACTTTGATCCCAATTTTTCACCCAAATTGTATCCAAAGTGTTTCTCTCAAAGCACTCTTGCTTTCTCACTGGTTCTCACTAGATTTTTCTCAGTTGTGTTACAAACAAAAGATCACACACATTGCTATTTAAAGTAAAAATAGAATGAGCAAATTTAGGCATAATTTTTCATACATGTATCGATACAAATGATCATTTGTATCGATACAAATGTTTTGACCAACATTAAAAATGAAAATATTGACCTTTGTATCGATTCAAACACGGGTGTGTATCGATACAAATATCAGGATCTTGAAATCTTGACTGATATGTATCGAAGCATGCAAGCATGATTCGATACATCATGAGTTTTCTGGATTTTGAGAACATACAGATGTGTATCGATACATGCAAGCATGCTTCGATACACAGATGATGTTCTGTCTCTGAGAGACCACTTTTGTATTGATACAGACAATGTATGTATCGATACAAAATGCACAAAATCAAACAGAAGTAATTTCAGGACATATGTATCGATACAACTATGTATGTATCGATACAAAATACCTAAAAGTCAGTTTTTCAAGGTTTAGAAAATAGTTCTTTGTTGTCAAGTCATTTGTAATGTTGCCAAAATATGTTCAATCCTATTTTCATGTGTTTTGACAATTATTAAAACATGAGGATGAACTGGTGCACTTACATTCTCCCCCTTTTTGATAATTGTCAAAACTATGCATAAGCTAAACTAAGCCTATACCTATTATGCAAAATAAAAATAGCAATGTAATACAGACGCAATTAAAACACTAAGGCTAGTCATCAAATAAGCTCGCTCCCCCTGAGTTGATGCCATAATGCGTTTTGATCATCTTTAGCTTGTGCATCCAAATCTCCCCCCCTTTGACAATATCAAAAAGAAGAAGAGAGCACATTAGAAGTAACAAGTCCAAGCAATTTTTAATCAATGATCACATCGTGCACTTACATTTGTCGAAATGCACTTTATGATATAGTTTCCTAATCAAAATAAATACATACAAAGATATGCCAAAATATATCAATGACGAATACCAAATATCATGATAAAACATGGAATGTAAAACAACAATCCATAAACTAACTCATGAGTATTGAAAACATCGACATTTGTAAACAAGTAACATACCAAAATATGGGACGAAATAAACAAAACAATGCAACAAATGCATAAACATAAAATCAAATAATCCAAACATACGAAATTATCCAAAATAAAGTCATACATAACCAAAATAAACGTTGCTCAAAACATGGCAACATTAAGAATATTCGTACAACCAAATTGAAATGATCCAAAAGTCATAAGAAATAACATAATAAATTGTTCAAGAAAAGATAGAAATGAAATGCATAAAAAAAAGTTAAACATCCAACATCATCATTCATCATCCATGTTATCCGGGTTGCTAGGAGGGTTAGGGTTGTAATAGGCATCCATCTGAGTCTGAATGTTGTCAAACCGGGTGGTCACATAGTTTCTGAGGTCGGTAGTGGTGGTGTACAGCTCTTCAATTCTAGCATTCTGAGTAGCATAGTTTTGAGTGTACTCATTATAGAAGGTAGTTTGTTGCATGCTCATGTTTCTCATCATGTCCATCATTTCATTCCAATTACCACCTTCTTCACCTTGTCCCTCATCCTCAGCCTCACCTTGTCTAACATTCCTCCTTGGTCTCCTACCTCTAGGAGCAGCAGCTTGACCCTCATTGTCATCATCCGGACCATGGTACACATACACATTATCCACATTCAAAGACCAATTCATTTTGGACATTTGTGTTTCACTAAATTTCTGCAACTTTCCAAGAGTAGTGTACTCAATTGGAAGCTTTTGTCCAATTTTGAATTTCTGCACAATGCTAGAAATCATGCTACAGTACCCAAAACTTTGATCCCTGCTTGAATTCCTTAGGTCAAACATCCTACTCACAATGTAGAATGGCCAGTCAACCTTCCCGTCCTCCATAAGCAAAAACATCAAGTCAATATCCTTTTTATCCATCCTAGAGCTAGCACTTTTTGGACGCAAAATGTGACTCACAATCCAGTAAATCACTCTAGCATTAACCTTCAATTTTCCGGTTCCCATGGTTTCCGGAATATTGCCATTTCTAGTGATGGAAGAGATAAAGACATTGGAGTCATAATCCACCTAACTCGTTTCAGAATAAGCTAATAGATTCTCCCCGGTTATCCTACTTCCGGTGCTCATCCCAAACAACTCAAACCACATATTAGCAGTAAACTTATAAGTCTTATTCTTCCAACGAAACTCAAATTCAGCCCCATTTCTTTCCTGTAATCCAGCATAGAAAATCCTAACCACAGTCTCATTGTATTTTGTTTGTAGGTCACAGAAACTATCAAGTTGTTCAGTCTCAATTATCTCAGCAATATCATTCAAATGTAGATTCCTAAGAGTATCAATATTGACAGATTTTTGATGAAGTACACTCCTAGTCCTACAATACCTAGTGTAAGTAGTAATACAATCCTTATGAACATACTCCTCTTCTTTTAGACCAAAATTAGAAGCTTCACCACTAGTTGCTATTTCCTTATCTTTTCTAGCCTTCTTAGGTGCCATTACAAGAAGATTGAGAAGTAGAACGATTTACCTTACACTTTTGATGAAGAACTTTTCAAAAGAAATTTCACAAACCCCAATTTGATGAATTCCTTGGATTGAAATTTATGAGACTTTGACCACGAAATTGATGATGGAGATTGAGTGGGTAATGAATTCTGAGCGGATTGGTGTTAATTTTGTGAAATTTACTTGAGTTTTGAGGGAGATTGAAGAATTTGGGGTGAGGGTTTAAGAGGGAAACCGTATGAGGAAGAAGAGGTTTTGTTTGGTTGATGAATGAATGAATGAAAAATAGACATATAACCAGTTTTTACGATTTTGTATCGATACAAATTCGTGTTTGTTTCGATACAAGTCAGTTGTTTTGAAGCATGTATCGAAGCATGTAGGCATGTATCGATACATGAGTAATGTTCTGTCCAAACTGAAGAGCTATTTATCGATACAAGCTCATATGTATCGATACATATCAGTTCATTTTGAAATTTTGAAAAATAACTGACATGTATCCATGCAAAATTTATTTGTATCGATCCAAAATGCATAATTTTCAATTTTCTCAAAACACATGAACTTATAAGTTTCAAAAATAATTTTTATGACTTTCAAATAACACGTATGTCAGAAACACATATAATCACAAAGGTACATGCATATATATGTGAACAAAAGCAATACCAAAGCATATATTAACACGAGAACACATGTTAAACCACAAATGCATGATAAGGTAATCACATAAATGAATCAAAGTACCAAAATCAATCATATGAGAAATGTATGTCTATGTATGAACACAAAGTCACATAAAAAAAATATACAACCTAATATGAACTTAATAAGATAGTTGTAATGATCTTTGTCAAATCCCCATTTAAGACGTATGAGTCTCAAAAACTTATCAATATTTTTGAGCAAAATTCTTGGAAATGGAGGATTAGACAACTATCAGAACCAATATCATATTAAGATAGAAATTGTATGTATATGAACCAAAGAACAAATGCTAAGTAAAAAAAAATAAAGGAAAGGTAGAGAATAGAATCTTCCCTTGAGTGTTAGGTGGAGGAAGTGATCAATTTCCGCACCATTGTAAGTGTCGAGTTGAAGCTTTTCTCATTGCTCTCCTTGTTCATAGGTCTTGAACTCCATTGTTGTCGGTGTCTCTTGTCAATGGTTTCAAGACAATTCCCTACATACTTAGACATTTGAAATAGGTCTCCAACTCATGTTGGGTCCTAGTAGGTTAGTAGCACCATTATTGCCTAACTTGGGTAACCATTGCAATTTGCCTTTTGGTACCAATACCTTTCTAGCATGACATTTTGCAATAGTATGACCCTTGTCACAACAATAATGACAAACGATATAAGGATTACTTTTCTTATGATCCTTTTCAACAAATTTATACTTTTTATTTTTAGGTTTCAAAGATTTGTTGAATTTAGATGGATCAATCGCAAAAGTAATCTCCGGCTTGGATGGTTCTTTTATCTTATCTTGTAACTTTCGTAGGTCTCTACGTAAGTAAAAGCATCCATCACATCCGGTCCTATCGTTACCATAACTATCAAAAGTCACAAGAGGTTTTTGAATCAAAGACTCTTTGAGGGCTTTCAACTCAAGCTCCGTTTCCGAAACTTTTGCCTCAAGGTATTTATTAACTTCCATTAAACCTTTTTGTTGGAACAAAGTGGGTCTGACATGAACCTCTAACGTTTTAAGTGGTTTTGATGATAACAAAGTATTAAAATTACAATTGGAATTACTAATGATTATTCTAGTGTGCAGAATTACAAGTTAAAGTTCATTCAGAAGCACTATGAATAACAGCAGAGAAGACAGTCAAAATGAGCTCTGAAAGCACATCACTGTTCATCAGAAGCTTAAATTTTGCATGTTGAAGAAAGTGCCTCTGAGGACAAAAACAAGGCTCTGACGGAATCAGAAGCAAAAGGACCTCAAGAAGCAATGTCAACAGCAAAAGGAATTTACGTCACTCAAGAACTGACATATCCAGAACCAATGATTGAAGAACAATCTACTTCAAGGGTCTGTCACGTCCACAGGAAGGAATATTCGTTAGTACAACGTTAACCTTATCCATATGTGGAGCGCAATTGAGGATCGTACTATTGTACTATTATTACACAAAATGGATGAGTGATAATTCAAATAGCAAGGTAGTGGAATTGGATATCTTTACCAAAGAAGGTAACTACAGCTATCATAATTGTACGAGTAAATTCCAGCTGGCACCTCTCTCTCTCTGCAACGGTCATCATCTTCCTCCAAGTATAAATAGAAGACTCAAATGGAAGAAATGACTACTGTTCCATTAACACTATTCTATTACTACGTTCAAAGACTAAGAAGCATTCTGACACCATAATTTCAATCTGTCATTCTAAGTCTTAGAACAATTTGAGTTGTATTTTGTAAACACCTCTGATAGTATATCAAGTGTCCCTAAACATTCATTCTTAGATTTTAAAGTTTGATTGTGAAGTCTCTTGTTAAGTATAACTTGAGCATTTGAGAAGTCTCTTGCAAGTGTGCTTGAGCAAAGTGTAATCTTGTAAAGATTATAGTGAAAAGCTCTTGTTGAGAACAAGGGGACTGGACGTACCTTCAATTTGTGAAGGGAACCAGGATAAATCTGTGTGTCTATCTTTCTCTCTCTCAGCATCTCTTTGAATTTGTTTTAAATCCGCTGCATTAAACATCTTAAGAACCAAAAAGTTTTAAATTCCTAAAACACAATTCAACCCCCCCTTCTTGTGTTTTTCCACCTTCAATTGGTATCAGGAGCTGGGCTGTTGCCTAACTTTCACCTATCAGTGAAACAGTTAAGATTCAGGAAGGAAAAACATGTCTGCTGAGAAAGGAAACAATAGCAACAACAACAACAACAACGTGAACTATGACTATGATTCCAATTCTAAAGACAGAAGGTCTTCTGACAAAGTTCCCTTTTTCAATGGAACTGAGACCGGTTATCCATTCTGGAAAACCAAGATGTACAGTCACATCATGGGGATTGATTGTGATCTGTGGGACTTGGTAGAAGATGGAGTAAATTTTGAAAATATGGATTTGGAAGGAATAGTCAGCTCTAAAGACAGAAAGGCTTTTACACCTACTCAAAAGCTGGAGTATAAGAAGCACCACAGTGTAAAAGGGATGATGACAAATGCCATCTCTCATGATGAGTACTTGAAAATTGGAGATAAGAGAACGGCTAAGTCTATCTGGGATTCTCTTAAATCCAAGTATGAAGGAAATAAACAAGTTAAGGAGGCCAAGGCCAACTTGTTAGTACATCAGTATGAATTATTTAAAATGAAGGACGGAGAGGACATTGAGACAATGTTCTCTAGGTTTCAAATTCTTGTTTCTGGACTTCAAGTTTTAGATAAGAGCTATACTGAGGCTGATCATGTAAGGAAAGTACTCAGAAGCTTGCCGCCAAAGTGGAGACCAAAAGTAACAGCATTTCAGGAATCTAAGGATTTAGATACTGTGTCTCTTGAAAGCTTGGTTAGTTCTCTAAAGAGTCATGAGATGGAACTCATGACTGATGAATCGACTAAGAAGCTAAAAGGGATAGCCCTAAGCACCAAGAGTTCCTCTAAGGCTCTGAAGGCGAAGGTTATAGTATCTGATGAAGAAGCTTCTGAAGAAGGTCACGAGATGGACTCTGATGAAGAAGAAGAAATGGTTCTAATTGCTGCAAGAGTATCGCAATGGGCTAAGAGAAGCAAGAAGTATGCTGGTAAGTTTGGAGGTTCTTCCAAGAAGGTTGGTGCTTCTAAGGATAAGAAGGAAGAACAAAACAAATGCTTTAAGTGCAACAAACCAGGACACTTCATTGCTGACTGCCCAGAGAACCTGAGTAAAACATCCAAGAGAACCTCTAACAAAGAAAGATACAAAAGTAAGCTCAAGAAAGGGTTCCTTGCCACTTGGGATGATTTGGATCAGGAATCAGTTTCTGATGGGGAAGAAGAAGCAAACCTAGCCTTGATGGCAACCACTTCTGACCAAGAGAACTCTGAGCACGAAGCTGATTCAGATTCAGAAGATGAAGATGAGGTACTTGCTAATCTTTCTCGCTCTGAATTAATAGATTCCTTGAAAGATGCCTTAAAACTTTTAACCAAAAAGGCAGGTGAGTGTAAGGTCCTTAAAAAGGCCTACAACAACCTGACCAAAAAGGCAAATGAAATAATTGAACAAAATGAGTCTCTAAAATCAAGAAATGAATTTATGGAAACTCATTATGTTCTTGATGATAAGGTTCCTCCAGAGCATGAATTTGCTCTTCAGGAATTTCTTATCAATGGAATGAAAAGAAGCAAAATAGCCTCTTTGATTTATCATGTGAGTAGAAATAGAGGAGAAGGTCTTGGATTCTCACGTTTTAAAAATAATCCATTATCTTCAAAATCCTCTAATGTAGATAAATCAAAACCTAAGGTTGTCTTTGTAAAGAGTCAATCAGAAGTTCTAAATGAGTCAGCTTCTAATAGAACATCAAAGCCAGAGGCTCCAAAGTCAAAGGCTCTGAAGGTTAAAACCTCAGAACCTAAGATTTTTAAGCCTCAAGCTAATGTTAAATCTAAAGAAACTCTGACACATTCAAGAACAAAGCTCAAGAGTTATGATAAACCCAAAAACTTTTCAACAAGGGTGGATAACTCTAGAGGCTCTGATAGGCCCTTCAAACAAAGATCATCTAGGCCTGTAAAGACTAACACAAAAGGACCCATAAAGATATGGGTACCAAAGTCTCAAATAATATTTGCTTCAGGTTTGCACACCAAGAAGGCCAAAGCAGCAATGCTGGTACCTGGACAGTGGCTGCTCACGTCATATGACGGGAGAAAAGCGTATGTTCCAAACCCTGACTCTGAAGGAGGGAGGTACTGTGGGGTTTGGAGGAAACCAAAAAGGGAAGATCATTGGTACATGTATAGTTGGTAACTCTTCTCTTTCAATTAAAAATGTTTGGTTAGTTGATGGCCTCAAACATAATCTGCTTAGCATTAGTCAATTTTGTGATAGCGGATTTATTGTTAAATTTGATAAAGAGGCATGTACAGTAATCAATGACTCTGACAAGTCCATATTGTTTAAAGGATTAAGAAGAGGTAATGTTTATAAGGTGAATCTGTCAGAACTCACTGAGCAGAAAATAGTTTGTCTTCTATCTCTGAATGATGAAAAGTGGGTCTGGCACCAACGCTTAGGTCATGCTAACTGGAGATTAATCTCTAAGCTTAGCAAACTAAAGTTGGTTAAAGGCCTGCCAAATCTTAAATATCATTCAGATGCTCTGTGTGGTCCTTGTCAGATTGGCAAAATTTCAAAAACTTCTTTTAAACCTAAAAACATTCTCTCTACCTCAAGACCTTTAGAACTACTTCACATTGATTTGTTTGGTCCAGTAAGTACTGCCTCAATCAATGGGAAGAAATATGGATTAGTCATTGTTGATGATTACAGTAGATGGACTTGGGTAAAGTTTCTAAGAGTGAAAGATGATGCATATGATGTGTTCAGCATCTTCTGCACTCAAGTGCAAAACGAGAAAGGTCTCAAAATCTTAAAGGTAAGAAGTGACCATGGTGGTGAGTTTGAAAACGAACCATTTGCAACTTTTTGTGAAGATCATGGCATTGTCCATGAGTTCTCTGCTCCTAGAACACCACAATAAAATGGTGTTGTAGAGAGAAAGAACAGGTCTTTACAAGAGATGGCAAGAACCATGATGCATGAGACAAAACTTGCTAAGCACTTCTGGGCAGAAGCTGTAAACACAGCTTGTTATATTCAAAATAGGATCTATATTAGACCTCTATTGAATCTAACAACATATGAACTCTTCAAAGGAAGAAAGCCCAACATCTCTTATTTTCATCAGTTTGGATGTACCTGTTACATTCTAAACAACAAGGCCTACAAAAGAAAATTTGATGCCAAAGCTTGTAAGGGAATCTTTATAGGTTACTCTGAACGCTCAAAGGCATACAGAGTGTATAATTCTGAAACTAACACAGTGGAAGAATCTATACATGTTAGATTTGATGATAAAGAGCCTGACAGTAAAATGTCAGAGCAAGATGATAGTTATGCAGGTGTTCCATACCAATACATCAATTCAGAACCTGAAAAAGCATCAGAAGCTGTTGAAGCTTCAGAAGCTGTATTGGAAGAAGATGCTGAAGAAGCATCTCAATTAGAAGCATCACAAGAACATGATGACACTTCAGAAGAAGACACCCAACCAAGTGCTGATGTTGATGAAGCTCCAATAAGGAAATTCAAATATAGATCATCACATCCAGAAGATCTAATTCTTGGAAACAAAGAAAGTCCAAGAAAGACAAGATCAGACTATCAACAACTTGATTCACTTCTGGGACTAATCTCAATGATAGAGCCAAAGAATGTTGATGAAGCACTTACTGATGATGGATGGATTGTAGCTATGCAAGATGAGCTCAATCAGTTTCAAAGAAATGATGTATGGGACTTAGTGCCAAGACCAGCACATAAGAACATCATTGGAACCAAGTGGGTATTTAGAAACAAAATGAATGAACAACGTGAAGTGGTAAGAAATAAAGCTAGACTGGTAGCACAAGGCTACAGTCAGCAAGAAGGTATAGACTTCACTGAAACATTTGCTCCAGTAGCAAGACTGGAAGCAATTAGGTTACTTCTTTCATATGCTGTTAACAATGGGATTACATTGTACCAAATGGATGTTAAGAGCGCCTTTCTAAATGGTGTTATTTCTGAAGAAGTATATGTCAAGCAACCTCCAGGTTTTGAGGATTTGAAAAACCCTGACTATGTTTTTAAATTAAAGAAATCACTTTATGGTCTCAAACAAGCTCCTAGAGCTTGGTATGAAAGACTAAGTAATTTCTTATTAGAAAATGGTTTTCAAAAAGGACAAATTGACAATACATTATTCAGAAAGACATCTAAGAAAGATATCTTAATTATTCAAATATATGTTGATGATATTATTTTTGGTTCTACTAATGCTTCCTTGTGCAAGAGTTTTTCAAAGCTGATGCAGGATGAATTTGAGATGAGCATGATGGGTGAATTGAAGTTCTTCCTTGGAATCCAAATTAATCAAGGAAAAGATGGCACTTACATTCATCAAAGCAAATATACTAAAGAGCTTCTGAAGAAGTTCAACCTTGATGACTGCAAGATAATGTCTACACCCATGCATCCTACAAGCAGCCTAAGCAAGGAAGAGATTGGAAGCAAAGTAGATCAGAAGCTGTATCGAGGTATGATTGGTTCTTTACTCTACCTAACAGCATCTAGACCGGATATCTTATATAGTGTATGCTTGTGTACAAGATTCCAATCAGATCCTAGAGAACCTCACTTAACTGCTGTTAAGAGGATCTTTAGATATCTGAAAGGAACTACTAATCTAGGACTTCTTTATAAAAAATCCCTAGATAGTAAGCTAGTTGGATTCTGTGATCCTGACTATGCTGGTGATAAGATTGAGAGAAAATCCACTAGTGGAAATTGCCAATTCATTGGTGAGAATCTCATATCTTGGGCTAGCAAGAGACAAACAACTATTGCTTTGTCTACAGCAGAAGCAGAATACATCTCAGCTGCTAAATGCTGCACACAGCTTCTCTGGATGAAATATCAGTTGGAAGATTATAACATAGCTGAGAGTAGTATTCCACTATATTGTGACAATACTGCTGCTATTCACTTGTCTAAGAACCCTATTCTACACTCTAGAGCTAAACATATTGAAATAAAACATCATTTTATAAGAGATCATGTTCAGAAAGGTAAAATAGATATTCAATTCATTGATACTGAACATCAATGGGCTGACATATTTACTAAACCTTTAGCAATTGAAAGATTTGATTTTATCAAAAAGAATTTGAACATGCACTATATCTCTGAAGAAAATTAGCTCTGAGAAGTAGAATAGAATTAGCATCTGAAGCTCAATCAGAACCCCTTATAATTTAGAGTCTCATTTGGGAAGCTCTGAATGATTTGGGCTCTGAAGGGCAACAGGTTCTGATATGGTATCAGATACAAATGAGTTTGGCTCTGAACCTTTCGGAAACGAAACGTTCAGTACTAGTAAGTGTATAACAGTTGTCTGTACACGCGTCAGCTACGATTAAAACTCTTTCAACACGTGTCTAGATCCTGACGGGCAGAGAACAGTTAATGATGATTATGACAGTTAAGTATATTATTTAATTTTTTTTAAAACTGCTCGCGCTCCCTCCCAATGTTTATTTTCTCTGTGTATGTGTGCTAGTTACTATTTATAAGTCACTTCACTCACTTGCACAACTTTTTACACGAAATCACTACCTACACAACCCTAGACTTTACAGAAAAAATCCCAATCTTCATCCTCTCAATTTTCTGCAACTATGGCTGCTCGCTCGTCAAACGAAATCATCCAAGAACCGTTTAACCCTTCCCTACCACCCATCATTGATCTTAATTCGAAAGATAATCTAGTTTATCAACAAAATCAAACGGACGCCGGTCCAGACTCATACGATTTCTACACGGAGAAGTTTGTAGATTTCGAAAGTTTGAAAGCTAATGGAATCGATGTTCAAAATCTGTTCTTTGATCAAAAATGGGAAAATTATTTTGAAATGTTGAATGGTTTTGTGTATTATGACATTGTCAAATATTTCTGGCAAAAAGCAAAGGTTTTTGACAGAGCAAGTGCTGATGAAGAATATAAGAATCTAATTGCCAAGAACAAATTTCTTAAGGGTAAATCAAGACAGGAACTTGGTTTGAAACCATATAGAGGAAGGGAAATAAGGTCAAACATTTTGGGTATCAATGTTGTAATTACTCAGGCACACATTGCCAAGATTCTTGGTCTGGATAATCAAGGGGAAGATATAGAAGTGTATGATACAAAGAGCAAGCATTTAGACTCAATCAATCAGGACCTGTTTAAACCTGGGAGTACCAACAGAGACTTTGGAAAGTTGAAGTGCATGAGGCACCAGTTTGAATTTGCTTTCAGAATATTTCTCGCTACAATAGTCACTAGGGAAGGTGGATTAGATACCATATCTATCCCACATAAGCACTTCATTTGGTTCCTATACAAGAAGGTGAAGGTTAATTTGGCTAAGATTTTATTTGATCACATGTGTTTAACCATCACTGCAAGCAGAACCAAAATGCCTTCTAACATTCATCATCCTAGGCTCATATCAGAACTCATCAGGTAAACTAAACTCACAGACATTCTGAGTGCCAAAAAGAAGCTTAGAGTTTTTCAAACTGCTAAGTATGATGCTACGGTTCTGGTGAATATGATAAGAAAAACCAAGAATGAAATTATCTCAGTGAAGACGCCTCTGGAGCAAGTTTATGAAAAGTACTTCTGGTGTGATGGGTTTCCCACCATATCAGAACATGACAATGAGGATGTCATCAATAATTTCATTGAGATAGTTAGAAGAGATACTGGGGTAAGAGTACCCAGAAAGATGGTTGTGAGTGCACTTAATTGGGAAATATTCAAAGGTCCAAAGGCTATTACAAGGTCTTTGAGGAAGCCAAAGACCACTGAACAAGAGATTGCTGATGATGGTTCTGAGGACCAAGAAAACTCTGGTGCTGATGAGGCTATGGGAGGAGATAGTGGAGCTGAGGATATGGCCACTGAAGCTGTTCAGAAGGAAAGGCGGTCAAAGAAGAGAAATGACAGGCCTCAAGCTTCTGAGGAGGATCAGAACCCTCCTATGCCTGCCAAAAGATTGAAGTCTCGAGCTTCAAAGCCAAAAGGTAAAATCTCTGAGCCTAATACTTCTAGCATTCCAGTAGCTCAAAATGTTAATCCTGAACCTCAACCCTCTATCTCTCAACCCCCTCAAACTACCAATCAAACAACTCCAATAGACTTCACTGTACCTCTTAGTGTAGTCTTACCTGATCATGGAACTATATCATCATCATCATCTGATACTAGCACTGACTCTGAGGAGTTCATTGCTAAGATAATCAGAGAAGGACCAAAGAAAACAAATCTTAAAAAGACTACCAAGAGACCCATTAAGAAACCAATCCAACTCTCCTCTGATGAAGAAACCCCCATCATCATTGACACTACCATCCTCAATCAACCTTCCAACCCTGAATCTGTTCTTGAGCACCTTCAACAACACTTATCTGGAGATGCATTTACGCACTCCAATCCAAACACACCACCTCGCTTTCCTTTTAACAATCCCTCTGCTGATCAAGTTGATCATGAACCACCTGTTACTCAATCTATTCAAACTCCTCCTCCATCACTTGATCACATCTCACAAGTTAATCCACCCACATTTACACCTGTTCAGGATGAGTCAATTGCTCATTCTGAAGCCCAACAAGAATCACCTCATCAATCACCCAATAAAGTCACGACTGAACAACAACATCAATCACCTCCACCTGAAGTATACACTGATGAATCATCTCCTGCACCTTCACCACAACCCTTCTTTGGACCACTCAACAAACCTCTAGTCTTAGAAGAGGTTCTTGAGCTTTACCAACACATTTCTAAGGCTGAAGCCCAATTTTTCAAAGATTCCATCAATGTTGATGATGACATCATTCCTCCTGACCTCAGCAAAATAAAAATCATAAATCTCAAACGAAAACAACTTGAGCCAACTATTCCCTTTGATCCATCAATACCCTTTTTCAACTCTGACTCTGAACCAAACCTTGAGCTTTTGCACAATGCTATTGGTATTAGACTTAAGAGATTCAAACAAAGGGAGGAAGAAGCTCTTATCTTCCCTTCTGATTTTGATGCTGATGTCAGAGAGATGAAGTACTTGTTTAGTCAATCTTTACAAATTCTTAGTACTCATCTGAAGAACAAGACAAAGGACAGGGGAATGAAGACAGCAAGGGAATTATTTGAGATTGCTGAGAGGTTAAGTGCTCCAAGGCTCATAGTCTACAATCATGAAGAGGAATGTGCAAGGTTGGCAGCTTTGGAAGCTGAGATCAAGAAGTTAGCTGAGCAGGCCTTGATAGCTGCTGAACAGGAAAGGGCAGCTGAAGCTGAGCACAAAAGGCTAGCTGAACAAGAGGCATTAAACTTATTGGTGCATCGGGCTGTGCACATTGCTACATTTGAAACCAATAAGCTCAATGAAAATCAAGCTGCTGAACAAGATGTTGACATGCTTGATCAGAATCTGATAAGAGAAGATAATGATATGGATATCAATGAAGATTCTGACAAGGGTAAGAAGCCCATTATTGATCCAACTCCTTCTCACTCTCCTATGAGGATTGACATAGCTTCTACCTCGTCTGCAATACCTCCAGCAGTTCAAGATGCATTGGTTAGCATCAGAACTGAAATGGCTAATGAAATTGATGAACTAAGAGTGGATGTGCGCACTGATGTGAATGCTGCTGTGGAAACAGTTCACAAAAGGATGGATTACATGATGTTAACCCTTCTGAAAGCCATAGCAGATGTTAAGAAACCTTAGTCATTGTTTGTGCACTTATTTTGTTGTTAGTTCTTGTGTAATATTTGGATAATTTTTTTTTAATTAAAATCTATATTATCCATTCTTGTGTGTTTGTATATTTACTTGTGTGTTTGTTTTATATTTGTTTTTCAAAATTTAACTTCTTTATATACCATGATTTTGTCTGGTACTCTTAAGAATTCTGGCTCTAATGAAAGATGCTGAAGAGCATCTTAGTTTTTAAACTAATAAGTCTAGGATTTTAAAAACCTAAGAGTCCCTCTCATCAGTACTCCTGTTTACTCATGAAATAGCTTCTTAGTATTATGGCCTGTTAAATAGCCGGGGCATCTAGTGATTACTTTTGAAGTATCCTAGTTTAATATTGTATGAGGCGTGTCTGGTAACTGGTGTTCTGACAATAAGCATGTGGTATATAAAAGAAAGCAAGCTTAAAAGAGAGAGATAGGTAGAGGAACAACTTTTATTATTAATAAAAAGATTCTTTATTACATATGATCACACCTAGCCTAAGGCTTAGATTTAGAAGCCTCTGATTCTATACTCTTCAGTTTCTCATTGAGAAGAGATAGTGCTTCATCAGCAAGCTTCTGAACCTCAGCTGGATAATCTGCTAGATTATCTTCATATGTCCATAAGAACTCTTCCAGATCAGAGCCCAATTCTTCCTCCTCTGACTCTGTTAAAATCAGTTCTTCCTTGTTTCTCTCATATCGTAGCCTGTTTTCTTCGCAGCGCCAGGGCTCTGCTTCCTTCTTGCTCTTGTCTTTTGAGCCTGAAGCATCTTTGGTAACCTGCTTTTCCATTGTATGTTTGTTTTTGGAAATGACTTGATTACTCTAAATGAGTAAAATGAGAGGAATCATCCTTTATTTATAGTACCTTCAAGATATCTTGTCAGTAGGATAATCAATGCCATTCATTGAATGCGTTTGGTTGTCACTGCCTTTTGACTTGACTACCTTGTTTGGCGCTTTGACTGCTTGGTTTTCTGTGTCTTTTTGACTGATGCCAAAAGGGGGAGTAAGAGTAGCGTTAAAATTAATGTTGATTCATTCATATACTGCTCAATCTGAAACTATAATGTTAAATGCATTATGAATCAATGTTTATCCCTTATGATTCTTTCTCATTCTGAACGATTATTGAAAGGGGAGAAAATTTAAGAACCTAAAATAAAATTCATAGATAATATCAGAAGAGCTTGCAAACCACCTCTGAGCATTATCAGACTCTAAGAAGCAAAGCTTACAAAACTATGCTTCTGAGAGTTAAATATGAAAATTTATTTTAAGTTAATAAATCGACTCTTAAACTGTTTCAATTAATTATGGATAAAACTTAGGGGGAGCTTACAAACCTACCCTTATGGATTATCAGACTCAGGGGGAGATTGCAAACCTTTGAAACCTGAAGTCAACATAATTAAATTAAATCAACAACAATTGAATTTTAATGCTTTGGTTTGTCATCATCAAAAAGGGGGAGATTGTTGGAACAAAGTGGGTCTGACATGAACCTCTAATGTTTTAAGTGGTTTTGATGATAACAAAGTATTAAAATTACAATTGGAATTACTAATGATTATTCTAGTGTGCAGAATTACAAGTTAAAGTTCATTCAGAAGCACTATGAATAACAGCAGAGAAGACAGTCAAAATGAGCTCTGAAAGCACATCACTGTTCATCAGAAGCTTAAATTTTGCATGTTGAAGAAAGTGCCTCTGAGGACAAAAACAAGGCTCTGACGGACTCAGAAGCAAAAGGACCTCAAGAAGCAATGTCAACAGCAAAAGGAATTTACGTCACTCAAGAACTGACATATCCAAAACCAATGATTGAAGAACAATCTACTTCAAGGGTCTGTCACGTCCACAGGAAGGAATATTCGTTAGTACAACGTTAACCTTATCCATATGTGGAGTGCAATTGAGGATCGTACTATTGTACTATTATTACTCAAAATGGATGAGTGATAATTCAAATAGCAAGGTAGTGGAATTGGATATCTTTACCAAAGAAGGTAACTACAGCTATCATAATTGTACGAGTAAATTCCAGCTGGCACCTCTCTCTCTCTGCAACGGTCATCATCTTCCTCCAAGTATAAATAGAAGACTCAAATGGAAGAAATGACTACTGTTCCATTAACACTATTCTATTACTACGTTCAAAGACTAAGAAGCATTCTGACACCATAATTTCAATCTGTCATTCTAAGTCTTAGAACAATTTGAGTTGTATTTTGTAAACACCTCTGATAGTATATCAAGTGTCCCTAAACATTCATTCTTAGATTTTAAAGTTTGATTGTGAAGTCTATTGTTAAGTATAACTTGAGCATTTGAGAAGTCTCTTGCAAGTGTGCTTGAACAAAGTGTAATCTTGTAAAGATTATAGTGAAAAGCTCTTGTTGAGAACAAGGGGACTGGACGTACCTTCAATTTGTGAAGGGAACCAGGATAAATCTGTGTGTCTATCTTTCTCTCTCTCAGCATCTCTTTGAATTTGTTTTAAATCCGCTGCATTAAACATCTTAAGAACCAAAAAGTTTTAAATTCCTAAAACACAATTCAACCCCCCCTTCTTGTGTTTTTCCACCTTCACTTTTAATCGTTGAAAAGCCTCTTTAGTTTCTTTGTGTAACTTTTCAAAAGCAACTTGCAACTCATGATATTCAAAAAGAGTATATGAGCTAGAGGGATTTTGGTTTACCTTTCTGGGAACAAGTTTCTTACGATCATGAGATGTTAAGCACACATTTGCCAACACATCTTCATCACTAGAGCTAGAGCTTGATGATGAAGAGGAAGATGAGCTTCCGCTCTCCCATGCAACATAAGCTTTCTTTCCCTTATCCTTGCTTCCCTTTTTGAATGAAGGTGACTCTTTCTCCTTTCTCTTGAGCTTGGGACAATCCGGTTTAAAATGACCGATTTGTCCACATTCATAACATGCTCCTTTCTTGGAGTATCTAGTATCTTCATTCCTCCGACGGTAACCACTATCTTTTCGAAACTTTTTAAGATTCTCATCGGAATGTCTTATCTCATTCTTTCTCACATACCTATTGTAGCGTCTCACGAAGAGTCCCATTTCCTCATCATCGGAATCATCTTCGCTTGAGCTACTTTCCACATGCTCTACCTTTTTAGACTTGGTGGACTTGGATGTGGAGGTCTTTAGAGCAATGGACCTCTTATCCTTTTCCTTTTCCTTATCTTTGTCATTGTGCTTTCCCTTTTTCTCACTTTTCTCATGCTTTTCTAACAAGTTTAATACTTGTTCATGTTCCGTAAGCTTGCCAAATAAAGTTGTAAGACTCAAAGTAGAAAGATCATTCGCCTCCTTAATCGCGGTGACCTTCGGTTGCCAACACCTACTAAGACATCTTAAAATTTTGTTAGTGGCATCTTGATTTGTGATTGGCTTTCCCAAACGGTGTAACTTGTTGGTTATTTTGATAAATCGTTGTTGCATATCCTCGATGGTCTCACCATCTAGCATATGGAACAACTCAAATTCTTGTGTCAATGTATTAATTTTGGATATCTTTACATCATTGGTACCCTCAAAGTGAGTTACCAATGTGTCCCACATTTCCTTAGCCGATTGACAATGTGACACATGATAGAATTGATCAATCCCAAGGGATGATATTAAAATATTTTGTGCCTTTGCATCGTAATTGGCCTTTTTCTTTTCCTCTTCCGTCCATTGTGCCATAGGCTTATTGGTGACAATGCCATGAGTATCGGTGATTGTTGGAACAAACGGACCATTCTCAATAGCATTCCACACTTCACCATCAAAAGAATTGATGTGAATACACATACTACTTTTCCAATAGTCAAAATGATCTCCATTGAATATCGGAGCCCTATTATACGCCCCTTTAGGTGCAAAAGCCATGTTGTCTAATAATTGGCACAAACCACCGAATTTTGCAAGCAAAATTGAATCGGACTCGTGATACCACTTGTTAGACTACTAGGCTACCACTTAGAAGGGGGGTTGAATAAGTGGCTTCTTTAATCAACAGCAATTTAAAAAATATTTGATTAAAAACAATGCGCGGAAGCACCACCGGATCGGTAGTCTACTTTGCACCTTTTGACTAAAGGAAAGATAGTATAGCCTTGAACGAACTAGGAAAATTATCGGAACGCTTAATGCAAAATATCCAAATTTAATCGATTAACAAAAACAGTCCCAAGCAAGTTATATGATTCGATATTCAAATTCAATCACAATCAAGATAATCGCAATTGAACCTTTGTGCACACTTACGAACACAAAATTCCAATTGACACAAAATATAAGCGAATTGCGTAAAGTAAGAATTTAAAGCGAAGCGACACACAAGAGATGATTAGGGAGTTCCCCGGCTTTCGTGTCGTCCTCGCGGTCGGCCGGGTACGTCTCCCCCCAAATAACCAAACGGGTTATTTGAGAGTATTATTGATTAAAAACAGTTTGAACACAAGTGCACAATTTACAATGAATTCAATAAACCTATATTGACTCAAAAGTAAAACTATGCTAAACCTCAATCGACGAACGAATCTTCACCCTCTGATTCCAACGATTTTACCCGTAACAACCGTCCAGCTGAGTCCTTCAATTCTTCTCGATTGATCCTTCAAGATATCGAACAATCTTGAATCCCTAGCGAGCAACCAAACCTCCTTCGCAAATCAACCCGATCACGATTCTGATTCACCGCGAATCGTACCGAACGTTATCGACCAAGCGTACAACTTCTATTGGATTGATCCCATACTCAATCTTCAATGATTGCAACTTGATGGAAGATGATGATCTTGTGAAGGATACACTTTGATCCCAATTTTTCACCCAAATTGTATCCAAAGTGTTTCTCTCAAAGCACTCTTGCTTTCTCACTGGTTCTCACTAGATTTTTCTCAGTTGTGTTACAAACAAAAGATCACACACATTGCTATTTAAAGTAAAAATAGAATGAGCAAATTTAGGCATAATTTTTCATACATGTATCGATACAAATGATCATTTGTATCGATACAAATGTTTTGACCAACGTTAAAAATGAAAATATTGACCTTTGTATCGATACAAACACGGGTGTGTATCGATACAAATATCAGGATCTTGAAATCTTGACTGATATGCATCGAAGCATGCAAGCATGATTCGATACATCATGAGTTTTTTGGATTTTGAGAACATACAGATGTGTATCGATACATGCAAGCATGCTTCGATACACAGATGATGTTCTGTCTCTGAGAGACCACTTTTGTATCGATACAGACAATGTATGTATCGATACAAAATGCACAAAATCAAACAGAAGTAATTTCAGGACATATGTATCGATACAACTATGTATGTATCGATACAAAATACCTAAAAGTCGGTTTTTCAAGGTTTAGAAAATAGTTCTTTGTTGTCAAGTCATTTGTAATGTTGCCAAAATATGTTCAATCCTATTTTCATATGTTTTGACAATTATTAAAACATGAGGATGAACTGGTGCACTTACAATGGCTCCTGATGTCAATCTTCTTTCTTTTGCCTCATTTAGAGCTGAACCCAGTTGGTTCCTCCACCATTCTAGAGGAGAATACCATTCAAGTACAGTCCAAATTAAAGACTTGTGATTTTTTGCATCCATGAGATGTTGATACATGGCTTCAGTTGGAATTAAGACGGGCATAACATACAAACAAGTGGCACACCAAATATACCATAAGTGATCTTCAGTAAATTTAGACTTTGGATTTATCAGAAATGGTAAATAAAAGGGTGTATCTGGGAGGAAAGGGGAACGATATGGAAATTTTTTTATGATTTTTGCCATATAATAAAAAAGGTTGTTTCTGGCATACTCTTTGAGTTGGGAAGGCGAGCACGAAGAATTTATTTCTGGAGGCAGGGTCTTATTAATAAAAGCATGGACTGGTAATGGTTTGACCATGAGGATTAGAGGAAAGGTATGTGTATTGGTAATGATCTGGACAGGCTTCATTGGTCTGGAAAGTAAATCAGGGATTAAGTTTTGATTTCCTTTGATATGTTTTACCGTAAAATCATACCTAGAAAACCAATCTTTAAGACGGAGAGTTTGAGGATCTGGTGGCATCTTATTTTTGAATTCAAGGATTCTTGGAAAAGATGAATTATCCATTTGGACTTCAAAATGATAACCCCTCAGGTGAAAATCAAATTTTTGAATCCCTAATTTGACGGCTAGTGCTTCTTTATAAGTGGTGTGATAATGCTTCTCAACTTCTTTGAATTGTCCACTGGCATGACCACAATAATGTTTTACACCATTGATTTCTTCTATAAGGACTGCTCCCCAATAGTGATCACTAGCATCGGTCTGTAGAATTCTTTTCCCATCTCCTGGAATTTTTAAGGCAGGTGGAGTTTGTGCGATCTTTTTCAAGGCCTTTACTGCTTCTGTTTGTTTTGTACCCCATGGTGGAGGATTTTTCCTGAGTAATTGTGACAATGGACTGGTGTATTTAGCAAGCTTTGGTATGAAATCCCTGATATAATTGATAATACCAAGAAATTGTTGAATTTGTTTGACTGTGAGATTCTCATCAGGAAAATTTAATAACTCTTGAGCAATATGAGGTTGGGGTTGGTATCTTACTTGAGAGAAATGCATCCCTAAAAAGTCAATTTCTGTTTGGGCTATCCGGCTCTTTTTTTCTGAAAGCATCATTCCATATTTTTGGGCTATATGGAAGAATTGGTCTAGCAGCTGCTTATGGGCCTTTTCACCTTTTGAGAATAATAGCACGTCATCTATGTAGATGAGAATACTATCAAGAATGGGCTCAAAGATTCTGGTCATGGCCTTTTGGAATAGTGATGGAGCTACCTTAAGCCCAAACGGTAAGATTGTCCACTGGTATTGCGCATTGGGAATGCAAAATGCTGTTTTGTAGCGGTCATTGGGATCAATCCCCAACTGCCAAAATTCTGACTTCATATCAAACTTGGAATAAATCTGGGCATCTTTGATGAAGATGCACAATGAGGAGGCCTTTGGAATGGGAAATTTATCATCTTTGAGAAAATGATTTAGAGGTTTATGATCAATTACTAACCTCTTTTTCCCTCTTATTTTTTCAGACCTTTTCTCTACATAAAAAGCTTGACAAGCCCACTCAGATTTAGTGGGTTCTATCAGTCCTTGCTGGAGCAACTGATTGCACTCTTCTCTAGCTAATGCAAAATCAGACGGACTCATTCCTGGATGGGTAGCTTTTGTTGGGTTTATGTCTTCATTGAGTTTAAAAGGAAGCTATGACTTTCTTGGGATGAGAAAATTTTGACGCGAGGACATGAGCTTCAACACAAGGGAGAGGAGGAGTAGGTAGGGTACTTCCTATTTCCTTAAAAGAGTAAATAGGGAAGTATTCATCATCTTCTGTTTCAACAGGAGATCCTTCATTGGACGAGGAGTCTTGAAGAGCAAAAACTGTTTCTTCATCGGCATTGCTTTGTTCAGAATATAAAGATTCTAGGTCTCCTTCTAGAGGCTGGAGCGAGTTGATTAACTTTGAGGCTTTGTTGGTTTTATTAGGACAATTTTTGGAAAAATGTCCCTTTTCTCCACAAACAAAACATCTCTGACTTCTCCCCTTTCTTTTTTCTCCTCTTTTTGAGGTTTCTGAACGACCTGGTATACTTTTGGCGGTGATTTTTCTTCTTTGTTGAACAAGAACATCTGTTACCTTTGCACTTGATCTCTAGGTAAGGCTTTTGGCATGCCTTGGTGAACTTGGACTTTTGTTCCACGATTTCTGAGAAATGTTGATGTAGTCTGCACAACTTTTCAAGTGCTTCTAAGGTCATCTGATGGATCTGGCCAAGACTCATGGATTTGATATCTTTCTGTGCTGTGGCTATCATCTTATGGATCTCTGGCTGAAGTTCTTGTGGTAATGATGAGACATAAGTATTTTTTAGACTAGGGTCATTAAACCCGTTGAGAACATAGTATCTCTGGGACATCCTTTGGTAATGTTTCTCAAGGTCTTTAACCTTAAGAGAACAACATTTCATCTCAAAGAATTCTTGTCTGCTTTTTCTATCAAAAATCTCCATATCACCAATGAATTCACTGTGAAGAACTCCCAGAACGGCAGCAGCATTCTCTAGTATGTGTAATTCATCTTGTTTGAATGTACCAAGATTATGATACCATTCCTTTAAAGTGTCTGTCATTCTGCAGCAAAATTCATCAATGATTTTGTAAGAATCTGCTCCTGTCTTCATCAGCTGGGTATCAAGCCTTGCACCAAATTCAAGGAGTCTTTTCCTCCAGAGATTGGGTGGTATATCATCAAGTGTGAACCAAGGGCCACTATTTACTTTAGCCCTTTCCGCCGCTGGGTTTCTTCAAGTGATTCTTCATAAAAGGATCCCTCCTCTTTTACATTCACCATGAAAGATCTAGAGATATTCATATAATTACTTTCAAATTCTCTTTCTGATGAGGAGAAGTCCGAAGTATCACTGGTGGATGTATTATGAAAAGAATAATTTTCTTTGGGTGAAGATTTTTCACTGCTTCCTGTAGAGGATTCCGAGGAGCCACTTTCTTGGGAGAACTTCCAGTTTTCTGTTATCGCCATGGCTTGGAAACCTTTGTCTGGGATTTCCTCCTTTTGAAATTTTGGAGGTGTTTCAGCAACGTCTTGAGAATCAGAGGATGATACACTTAAACAGGCAGTTTTCCCTTTTGACCTATAGGATGAAGTGGTAGTTCTGGCAGATTTTGGTCTATAGGCTGTGGGTATATATTTTACATAGTCAGGTGGTGATGAGGCATATGATGGGTAGAAAGGCGATGGTCTTTCTGGTTGTGTAAAATAAGTAGGGAAAACAGGAGGATTGAAGAGAGGATCTTCAATCGGTTTAGGCTTGATATCTTTGGAAGCTTTCAAGAAATCATCAATTTCTTTTACTTGGCCTTGTAATCTTCTGATTTCTCTTTCCTTTTGGTCAAAATTTTTGCCAAAAGTTTTTTCTTCTAACATCTTCCTAAGATCATGGTCTAGCTGAGAAACCTGAGCTTTAAGGTTTCGATAGTGTTTTTGCATTTTTTGGGACAAAACTTTGAGACTTTCATCTGTTTCGTCCATCTTCTCAGTAATTTTATCAATCCTTTTGTCAAGATTCTGGATGTCATTTTGTGCCACCAAATTTTCAGACTGCCAATTTAATACTTCTTCAGCTTGGGTTAGAGGTTTAAGTTTCCCATCAGGTTGTACTTCATTTGGTTGTATGAATGGTTTGGACGATCGGCTTGTGATAGGGTCAATTTTTCTTTCCAAAGTTAGGAATTGACGGTCGTATTCTGGGGTTGAGGCTGAGAACATAAAACAAGGGATAAGTTCAGTATTTTTTGGGAAATTTATTGGCTTATAATGGTCTCTGGGAGACCATGTAACAAGATCAGGATCATTAGGTGGCAAAAGGTTCTCTTGTATGAGGATCTTAAGAGCTTCTTCGTTAAAGGGAAGAGGAGGAGCTTTCTTATGAATTTCTACCCATGGAACATTGTCAGGATCAGACCTCCTTTGGGTTGGAGGAGATGGTTTACATGCTCTCTTCTTCTTTCTTTTAGGGAGAATGATATCTCTGTCGATATCATCATCATGCATCCAACAATCACACTCAAGGTCACACAAACTAGGATTCACGTCCCAGATAAAATGACCCCCTATCTTGTCAGTATAGATGGGTTCTCCTTTTGCTGTGACAGCATGAATTGGACACCAATCTTCTTGGAGGATTGGTTGGATCATCATGGTCTGGAAGATATGAGTTGAGCTTGATCCTTCATCTGGATTTTTGAAAATAGTTCTGACTGCTCCATCAACAGATCTCCGTCCTTCGTCTGGTTTTTTGAAAATTGTTTTCACCGATCTATCCACAGATCTCCTGAAGGAAGCTTCTTGTGATTGTATTGGTCTTCTATCTTGATAATTTTTTCATAGTTCGTGATCCATTCTAGAGGAATTAGTTGAGTTAATTCCTCCCTTGAGATTCTTCTTGGAATTTGGACAATGGAGGGTATGTCTTCTTCTTTGTTGGTAACAACTAACAACGAGTCAGAAGAACAACCAGAAAGAGGCAAATCTATCGAGTGATTTTGGAGGCGATAAATTATCTGGTGATGCAAAGTGGCAGACAAGGCTTCCGGAACTTGATCAGATCCAGTGATTTGTACTTGGACTTTCAATCTTGTGGATAAAGTGCTATCATTGAGGCTTACGTTGTAATTTGGGAAAAATGAAACCAAACATGCACTTAATTTGTTCACACTTTGAAATGGAACTAGATTTTCTAATTGTGTTGATATTGTTAAGTGCAGATTTTGAAAATTCTCCAGCATCAAAGTGTGAGAGGACTTAGTATGTTATCATTTGAGCTTGAAGTTGTTGGGTTGTCTTCACAAAGGCCTTCCTTTTTCAGCTTAAAGAGAATTGTTGTTTCTTTTGATTCAAGGTGCACTAATGTTTCACCAATTTGTTTTTTGTTTTTCTTTGGTTAGTATATATTCTTCATCATTCAACCATTATGTTATTACCATGCACTTTTGAAAGTGATTGAGCTGAGGGTTATATCAGAATGAGGTGTGACTAGAAAATTGGCTGAAAAAGGAGTAAATAAACATGATACAAAAACACGAAAGAAAGGTAGGTTTGGCCATTTTATTGGAATGCTAACTGTTTGAGTTGTTGGGCTGTAAGGTGCCAATATAAGCACGAGCCAAGTTTCGTGGTAGATGAGTAGACATGCTAGAAAAGATAAGAAAGAAATTAATATTTGAGAAAAATGGGGATATTAGTACCTGTAGCAAACAAAAGAAGGGAAAAATGAGGTGTAATTAAAAAGTTAAATGAAAAAGGAATAGAATAAACACATACTACAAAAATCCAAAAGAAAGGCAGGTTCGGGCTTTTTATTGGAATGCTAACTGCTTGAGTTGTTGGGCAGTAAAGTGCCAACAAAAGCATGAACCTTTTTCCTGGTGGATGAGGAGACATTCTAGAAAAGATAAGAAAGGAATGGATGTATTTGAGAAAAATAGAAAAATGGCGATATTAGTACTAGTAGCAAACAAATTAAAAATTCTCACCTAAGATCACAATAGAGGATAGCTGATCATGTCGACAATAGTAGTCCAATAAACAAAGGTAGAGGAAGACCATGTAAACTTTTAAGGGAAATAAAGGCCTCATTTCAAACGGCCTTTCTGCAAACAACTGTAGTAAAATTTAATAATCGTAATTTCGAATTTCTTAGAGATGTAGGCTAGATGGTCATGTAATCTGAAAGTTTTTGGCTTCTATAAAAGTTAAACCAAATTTACACATCAGCCTTCATATGAGATCGTTGTTTTCTTTCCTGGTTTTTTACACTGCAAGAACCGGCCCATTGACTGTTCTTGAATATTTCTTCTTCAAATATTCTCTCTATTCGTGCTTGGTGGAATAATGTGTTTACTACTTTGTCCTATTGTATTCTGTTGATGATTTTGACTAATTTTACATGCTGAATTTCTGATGTTCATGTTTGTTCGGACAACATAGGCTGCATCATGTAACTTGTGCAACTCTATCTTTTGTTAGATATATCTTGTTCTTCCATTTTTGTGAATTAGTCTAACTTGCTTTGTCCTCTTTGTTTATGATACAACTTTTGTATTGGTTGCCATAATCTACTACATTTCCCGACCTCTGAGTACATTCACATGGATTCGGCCATTGATGTATCCTACTTGCTTGCTGAATCATTAAGTTTTCATTCTCACATTATGTAATTTTATCAAATATTCTCGATCATTTCCTTGATAAATTGGTTTTCAGATATTGTGCCGTAGCACCCACAGTCCTAGCTGGTCAAATTGATCCTGTCCTCTTTGAGGCCTTGTATGTGAGTAATAACTTTATGTTCAACATGCATTTACTTATGCTGCTGATTTTTTCCCTGTTGTGTCTGCAGTATTCCTCTGTCAATTCATGGTGTCAAGCATTTTAGCCTTTATTTTATAATTAGTAGCATCTAAGGTTCTCTATGGCCAATGTTTCTTGATCCGAATCTGATCTTTTGCAGGCATCCTAGCATGCAATATTCCTGTTTGCAAGGATCCCACAAATATGGCAAAACTTTTCTGTAAGTAGAAACATGAAGGGTTGTTTTGTATTCATGCTATATTGTGTAGGGCTGTTTTGGCAAAACTTTTCGATTAGAATTTGCAATGTAATCTTTACTTTGATAGTTAAGAAAAGTTTGTTCCAAAGTCATTTAGGGATTAGATAGTGTTGGAAGTCTAGGGGTGTTTATGAATTATTATTTTGTTGATAAGCTTTTTATATGTTTTAGCTTTCTGTTTAAAGTTATTAAGGAATTTATCAGTGGTACTAGTGGCAACTGAAAAATAGTAAACATTTATTTTATTTTTTTTTATAAAATTGACTTAACCCATGGCAATGCCGTGGGTAATGTTTACTCATAGCTTTTCCGTGGATAACTACCCACTGTGAAGTCCTCAATAATACCATGGGATAGGCCGTGGGTAACGTTACCCACGACATTTTTACTGGTAATGAGTTACCAACGAGGCTTTTTCCCACGACACGAGGCCGTGGGTATTCCGTGGGTAAATTACATTTACCTGTGGTGAAGTCGTGGGTAATAGCAAAAATGGCCATGGGTAGAGCTCATTTTTCTTGTAGTGTTATTAATTAATGATTGATACATTCATATGTAAAACAATTTGAACTTAGATTATTACACTATCTAGGTTCCCCCGGTGTAGTCACCATTAGGAGGGTAGTAGTACTCACTGAGGCTTAGTAGTCTCACCCCACTCCAAATCAATTTTTTTTTTGGTAGACAGGTTATCCGGAGCTAGGACCAGATAGGAGACTGACAGTTGGAGCCGAGCTTGGATTGTCAGACTAGAAGATTTTAGTCTTCTTCTTGTTTCAACTTTAATCTGTTTATTTAGAATGTTATTTCTCTTTCCGCTGTATTGTATCTGTTCACCACATTGATCAATTAATTGTTGTAATTAATTCAATTATTCAGTGATTTTAATGTACTCAGATTCAATTATTTATGTCTCGACTAAATATTCTAGATAAGTTTAGTTGGGGCGTTATAAATGACTTGGTCAATCTTCACAAATTTCCATCATATTTATCAAATATTGTTGTCATCATCTAGTTCTACAAAATAAAATTAAAAAATTGGTTGTTAAAAATAAAGATATAAATTTTTGGTTAATCAAACATTTGAAAAATAATAGAACTTTAATAAGCATACTTTTAAACCCATATAAATATATAAAAAAAATTAATTGTAATTTATTCGGGCCGGCTGGCGGCCTAATCGGGCTAGCCCATAATTTTTGCGGACTTTATCGGGCCAGGCTAAAAAGCTCGGAAAAAATTCGCTCTTGAATTTTAAGTCTCAAGCTCAGAAAAAACTCAGGTCATTCGGGCCGGGCCATTCGGACTAGCCCATTTTGAGAGCTCTAATTAAAATGCCACAAAATACGACAAGGACTAAAAACAAAAAATCTGCAAAATACAAGAGTAGAACCAAAAAAAATGCCGAAACTCGTCCAAAAAAAACAAGGGGCAAAATTGTTATTAGCCTATATACTTTTATAATAATTTAATCATGTTTGGAACAAATTATTAATTTTTTTTAAGATGATTAAACATTTTTGAAAAACATTAGGACTAAAATTGCATACATAATATTTTTATAGGGATGGAAACATATTATTTTTACAAGACAAACAAAACAAAAAATTGTTAATATTTTAAGAACAAATACATGTTCCCTTTTCTGAAGAAAAATGGAATTTCCAAAAGTGGTGTATTTTTTTCTTTCTTAAATAAGAGTTTTTCCTTTCCAATTAAATATAAATAATTTTCCATAAATTATTTGACTTATTTTTTTTGATATAAATTATTAATTAATTATTACTATCTTTGGTTGAATTTTTAGGTTCATTGAATAATTAGTGCATCTGATATATAGATTAAATATATCAAATATTCAATGAACCTAAAAAGTGAGTTGCCTATAGTTGTATTTGGTCTATATTATAGTCTATATACATCACTTATTCGATTATTCTGAAAATTAAATTTTTACTTATAAATAAAGATAGAGGGAGTATTACACTGCATTTTATGCTCTATTAATACTTAATAATTTTAATACGGTGAGTTCTAAGAAATTGGTTAGAGGTGGTTCTTGTGAAGGAATAAGAGTTATTAGGATGAAAAAGTGTTGCATTGTTGTTGTGTTGATTGTGGTGAGCTTGTTAGGTACAAAAATTGGGGTTGAAGGGTACCCAATTGAGGATCTAGTTGTGAGACTACCAGGCCAACCTAAGGTTGAATTCAAGCAATATGCTGGCTATGTTGATGTTGATGTAAAACATGGGAGGAGTCTCTTCTATTATTTTGTTGAGGCTGACCACGATCCTGACAAAAAGCCCCTCACACTTTGGCTCAATGGAGGTAATATTAATTAATTTATATTATTGTTATAATATATCATCTTATTTTAATCCTGATTATGGATGCATGCCTATGTACTCCATTTTCATTCACAATTTTCATTACCATGTTGTCTCCATTTTTTTTCTTTCTTGTTGATATGTTGATAGCATAGGTGGTTGCTATCATTTATTTGTTCTAGTGATGTGTTGTATATTTGTTCCTATCGATCAATTCAGGCTGTGTTATTGTTTTTGTTGGTAGAGAATCTTGTCTGGTTGACAAAAATAAAACATGTAGAACAAAAATGATAGAACATACTCTCCCTGGTCAAATATATATATATATAGTTTTGTCGCTAGAAGTTGATCCATCTAGTTAGCTTTACAATATGTACGACAATTTTTACCGATTTAATTTTCTCTTATATGGTTTGGAGGGAGTATATTATAAAAAATACATAATCTTTTAACGTGTACAGATTATTTTATTTGCTATAAATTATATATAAAGCCTACATCAATTCAAATCATCTTACAAAGATTATAAATAAATTGTCTTTTAATAGAGGGAAATTAAGTAATCTGATTAAATTTTAGGTCCGGGATGTTCTTCAATTGGAGGAGGTGCTTTTACTGAATTGGGTCCATTTTATCCTACCGATGATGCACGTGGTCTACGAAGAAATTCAGAGTCTTGGAATAGAGGTATGTACATGACTATGACTTAGAATTCTCCGTCGTCACCAAAATCTTGCATTAATGTAGCACAATATCGGCTTAATTGATATCTGCACTGTCTGATCATGATTCAACGATTACCGGTTATTGAATTTGTGTTTTAATAATATATCAAGAGAATGATTTTGGTGTATATTAATATATATTTTTTTTGAATAATTGGGTGTATACATTAGTTAATTCCTAATATATATACATTTTGTTTGCGTATACTCGTTTTAATTATAGCTTCCAATCTCCTCTTTGTGGAGTCTCCTGTTGGAGTTGGTTGGTCATATTCAAACACAACTTCCGATTATAACACTGGTGATGCTTCCACAGGTACAATTAAAACTAAATTTGTGTAGTTATTATCTATTCAAGCACAGATAATTCTTTAAATTGTTTTTTTTTAAACCAATTTAAAGAATTGATTTTCAAAAAAAAAAAAACAATTTAAAGAATTATATGTGCTAGAATAGATAATAACTACACATATAATTCTTTAAATTGTTAAATATTTAATATGTTAGTTTTATAACTAGGTACAAGCACATATATAATTCTTTAATTTGTTTTTGGCAGCCAATGATATGCTTTTGTTCTTTCTAAAATGGTATGAGAAGTTTCCTTCATACAAATCGAGGAAGTTGTTTCTTACTGGAGAAAGCTATGCAGGTCCAATTTTAATAATTTATCGTTACAAAACCTCTGCCATTTTTCCATTTCATTTTTACATTACATGTTCTTCTTTCTTTTTGTGCATGTTTTATCTACATATGTTTGTGCTCTTTTTTATTTATTCTCAATTTCTAATGATCAATCAATTTTTGTTTCTTATATACTTCTATGTTTATAATGTTAATCAGGACACTACATTCCTCAACTAGCCAATGCTATTCTTGATTATAATGCTCATTCAACCAATTTCAAGTTCAATATTAAAGGACTCGCGGTATGATCTCATTCACGTGCCAAATTTTTAATTTAATTATTCATAACTTTATATTTGTGCTATATTTCGATTGATCATTTACATTTGATGACTTATTGATTATCTAATTCAGAAATTACTAAAGTTTATTAAATTATTCTTACTTTTCCCTTGGCTTTGTTAGATTGGAAACCCACTTCTAAATTTGGGTCGTGATACACAAGCAACATATAATTACTTTTGGTCACACGGAATGATTTCTGATGAAATCGGCCTTACCATTCGGAGTGTTTGCGATTTCGACGATTATATCGATTCAGGTTCTCATAATGTATCCCAATCATGCAACAAAGCCCTAAACGAGACTGATAAAATTGTGAGTGACTACATAGACAACTACGATGTGATTCTCGATGTTTGTTATCCGGCCATATTTGAACAACAAATCATATTGAGAAAAATGGTACTTTTTAATACCTCTAATTTATTCTATCCTATAGTTATGATATTTTTAATAATTAATTAACTCAATTATTTCATTAATGCAGGCTACTAAAATAAGTTTAAGCGTAGATGTTTGTATGGAATATGAAAGGGATTTATACCTTAACCTCCCAGAAGTTCAAAAGGCTCTCCATGCCAATCGTACCAATCTTCCATATGCATGGTCTATGTGTAGTAATAAGTAAGTATAAACTATATATAACATATACTTTTGATATAATCTTCATTATTGATGAGCAAATATCTTATATGCCTTTTTTTTCATTGCAGTACTTTAAATTACAGTGAACCTGATATAAAGATTAATATTCTTCCAATTCTTAAACGAATAGTTCAAAATCATATTCCGGTGTTGGTTTACAGGTAGTTGATTAGCAAATGAGACTAATTTGCTATATTATTTGTTTTATACTTTTTTTTATAATAACTTATATATTTATTTGTAATAAGCTAATCATTTATGTTAAATTATTATGATAGTGGAGATCAAGATTCGGTTGTACCATTACTAGGTTCTCGAACACTCATTCGGGAACTAGCCCATGACCTTAAATTCAAGATTACTGACCCATATAGAGTTTGGTTCCACAAAGGCCAGGTAAATGTTTTTTTTAAATTAACTATTTGTTGCATATTTAAAATTGATTTGATTATGGCTTTTTTCTTTTGCAATTTTATTCACTCTATTTTTCCAAATTAATGTATATGTAGGTTGGAGGTTGGGTAACTGAATATGGAAACTTGTTGACGTTTGCCACTGTAAGAGGAGCAGGTCATATGGTACCATATGGACAACCTTCTAGAGCATTGCATTTATTTAGTTCCTTTGTGCTTAACAATAGACTTCCAAACACTACCCGACCTTCAATTGGAAATTGAATAATGTATATTTGAATTGTTGATGAATAAAATGTGATTTTTGAGTCTACCAATTATATATAATATGGAAATAGAAAATTCTATAGTCAAATTGGTTCTTGATACTATGGATGTGAGGATTTTATAGTCTAAATAGATGGAGCACAAAATTATTGGGCTTAGGCTTTCGTGAGAGACCAAATCATATCTCTCACAACGAAAACATAGATTATAACTGTTGCATTTTCTGAAAAATTAATGAAGGGTATGGATTAATGACTTGTAACTTGTTGCAACAGGGCATCTTTGGGTTATATATAGATTTTTTAGTTTGTGTAATTTAACTATGTAAATTAATATTGCAAATCGTATTCTTTAAAAATCCATAATTTAAAGATATATTTATTTTTTACCTTTCACTTGAGTGTATAGTTTTTACCAACTGTAAAAGTAAAGATTTTTTAAAAATCTTTAAGATGAAGATGACCTTTAAGACCCAAATTTAGGATGAAGATGAAGCTTTTTAAAAAAATTATATCTTATTTTGTTGAACACAAGTATCGAACACACAAAGCAAGACACACAAAAAAGTCAAATAAAATTATTGAGTTTGGGCTGCACTAGATTATTGAGTTTGGGTTGAAATTATTTGTGTGGGCTTAGCAAACTATTATAATGTATGTTTGTCATATTCATTAGTGATAAAATTATAGTGGGGGTGTGCATAATAAATAATTGTGAAACTTTACTAGTTGACCAGACTTCCTAAGATGAAATAAGGGAAATCGATTGACATAGTTGATTTGAATGTAGTCACAATTTAAACAGACTGATGTTAATCATATGCTCTTGACTTCATTGAATGTATGCAGTCATGGATTTTGACTGCATCATTCCATGTCCATCAAATAAGGTATCAAAACTTTGATAGTAATTAAGACTTTATCAATTGAACAGGCCTCCTAAGATCAATTAAGGTATGAAATCATGATAGTTTTTTTTTAAAGCAAAATTGGAAATGTAGAAGTGATATAATAATTTGATGAAATCTAGGCAAAGCCCGAACTCCATCAAACCAACCACAAACAACAACACCCCAATGATAACATTGATAAGAAATAAAGAAAACAAAAAAGATGGGGGGCTACACCAAACTCATCAAAGAAGATCAACAAAATTGAAAATTAGGGAGACCGACCCTATTACGGAAAAAGTCATCCCAAATGCAATTTGGCAAAGAATCCCACCAAATAACCCCAGTACAATGAAAACCCATATTAGCTAACTTATCAGCGCAATTGTTACCTTCCCTATATATATGAGAAATCCTGAAATGAAAACTTCTAATAATATTTAAACAATTAGCCCATCTGTTTTGCAATTTCCACGGAACAATTAGAGAGTTGGTAAAAGCTTGGACTGTCAGCAGAGAATCGCATTCAACCCAAAGAGACCTCCAACCTCTATCATTAGCCATCTCAATGGACAACATGGCAGCAGTGAGCTCAGCAAAAAGAGAATTAGAAATGCCAAGATTACAAGAAAACCCGCCAACAAAAGTACCTCTGCAATCCCTAAAATAAAATACCACCACAAGCAGCCAAACCCGGACAACCTTTAAAAGCTCCATCAAAATTACATTTAATCCACAAGTTACGAGGGGGAATCCAATTCACCTGAATGGTCTTAGGAGAAGAAGGAGGATGACAAGCCACTTTGAAGAATTTTAGAATTTTAAAGTCTTGAATAGAAGACTTCATTGTACCTTTAGAGTTTGATGCTGACAAGTAAATTGCATTGCAAAGTAAATTTTGGAGTTGTAAATGATTAAGAATTTGTTTATCAAATCTCCAATTATTTCTACTGTAAGTGCACCAGTTCATCCTCATGTTTTAATAATTGTCAAAACACATGAAAATAGGATTGAACATATTTTGGCAACATTACAAATGACTTGACAACAAAGAACTATTTTCTAAACCTTGAAAAACTGACTTTTAGGTATTTTGTATCGATACATACATAGTTGTATCGATACATATGTCCTGAAATTACTTCTGTTTGATTTTGTGCATTTTGTATCGATACATACATTGTCTGTATCGATACAAAAGTGGTCTCTCAGAGACAGAACATCATCTGTGTATCGAAGCATGCTTGCATGTATCGATACACATCTGTATGTTCTCAAAATCCAGAAAACTCATGATGTATCGAATCATGCTTGCATGCTTCGATACATATCAGCCAAGATTTCAAAATTCTGATATTTGTATCGATACACACCCGTGTTTGTATCGATACAAAGGTCAATTTTTCCATTTTTAACGTTGGTCAAAGCATTTGTATCGATACAAATGATCATTTGTATCGATACATGTATGAAAAATTATGCCTAAAATTGCTCATTCTATTTTTACTTTAAATAGCAATGTGTGTGATCTTTTGTTGGTAACACAACTGAGAAAAATCTAGTGAGAACCAGTGAGAAAGCAAGAGTGCTTTGAGAGAAACACTTTGGATACAATTTGGGTGAAAAATTGGGATCAAAGTGTATCCTTCACAAGATCATCATCTTCCATCAAGTTGCAATCATTGAAGATTGAGTATGGGATCAATCCAATAGAAGTTGTACGCTTGGTCGATAACGTTCGGTACGATTCGCGGTGAATCAGAATCGTGATCGGGTTGATTTGCGAAGGAGGTTTGGTTGCTCGCTAGGGATTCAAGATTGATCGATATCTTGAAGGATCAATCGAGAAGAATTGAAGGACTCAGCTGGACGATTGTTGCAAGGAGTTGCACGGATAAAATCGTTGGAATCAGAGGGTGAAGATTCGTTCGTCGATTGAGGTTTAGCATAGTTTTACTTTTGAGTCAATATAGGTTTATTGAATTCATTGTAAATTGTGCACTTGTGTTCAAACTGTTTTTAATCAATAATACTCTCAAATAACCCGTTTGGTTATTTGGGGGGAGACGTACCCGGCCGACCGCGAGGACGACACGAAAGCCGGGGAACTCCCTAATCATCTCTTGTGTGTCGATTCGCTTTAAATTCTTACTTTACGCAATTCGCTTATATTTTGTGTCAATTGGAATTTTGTGTTCGTAAGTGTGCACAAAGGTTCAATTGCGATTATCTTGATTGTGATTGAATTTGAATATCGAATCATACAACTTGCTTGGGACTGTTTTTGTTAATCAATTAAATTTGGATATTTTGCATTAAGCGTTCCGATAATTTTCCTAGTTCGTTCAAGGCTATACTATTTTTCCTTTGGTCAAAAGGTGCAAAGTAGACTACCGATCCGGTGGTGCTTCCGCGCATTGTTTTTAATCAAATAATTTTTAAATTGCCGTTGATTAAAGAAGCCACTTATTCAACCCCCCCTTCTAAGTGGTAGCCTAGTAGTCTAACAAGTGGTATCACGAGTCCGGTTCAATTTTGCTTGCAAAATTCGGAGGTTTGTGCCAATTATTAGACAACATGGCTTTTGCACCTAAAGGGGCGTATAATAGGGCTCCGATATTCAATGGAGATCATTTTGACTATTGGAAAAGTAGTATGCGTATTCACATCAATTCTTTTGATGGTGAAGTGTGGAATACTATTGAGAACGGTCCGTTTGTTCCAACAATCACCGATGCTCATGGCATTGTCACCAATAAGCCTATGGCACAATGGACGGAAGAGGAAAAGAAAAAGGCCAATTACGATGCAAAGGCACAAAATATTTGAATATCATCCCTTGGGATTGATCAATTCTATCATGTGTCACATTGTCAATCGGCTAAGGAAATGTGGGACACATTGGTAACTCACTTTGAGGGTACCAATGATGTAAAGATATCCAAAATTAATACATTGACACAAGAATTTGAGTTGTTCCATATGCTAGATGGCGAGACCATCGAGGATATGCAACAACGATTTATCAAAATAACCAACAAGTTACACGGTTTGGGAAAGCCAATCACAAATCAAGATGCCACTAACAAAATTTTAAGATGTCTTAGTAGGTGTTGGCAACCGAAGGTCACCGCGATTAAGGAGGCGAACGACCTCACTACTTTGAGTCTTACAACTTTATTTGGCAAGCTTACGGAACATGAACAAGTACTAAACTTGTTAGAAAAGCAAGAGAAAAGTGAGAAAAAGGGAAAGCACAATGACAAGGATAAGGTAAAGGAAAAGAACAAGAGGACAATTGCTCTAAAAGCCTCAAAGTCAAAGTCCAAAAAGGTAGAGCATGTGGAAAATAGCTCAAGCGAAGACGATTCCGATGATGAGGAAATGGGACTCTTCGTGAGACGCTACAATAGGTATGTGAGAAAGAATGGGATAAGACATTCCGATGAGAATCTTAAAAAATTTCGGAAAGATAGTGGTTACCGTCGGAGGAATGAAGATGCTAGGCACTCCAAGAAAGGAATATGCTATGAGTGCGGCCAAGTTGGTCACTACAAGCCGGATTGTCCTAATCTCAAAAGAAAAGAGAAGGAGTCATCTTCAAACAAAAGGAGGAGCAAAGGAAAGAAAGCTTATGTTGCATGGGAGAGTGGAAGCTCTTCATCTCATTCATCATCAAGCTCTAGCTCAAGTGATGAAGACGAAATGGCTAATGTATGCTTCACATCTCATCATCACAAAAAGAAGGACAAAGCTCCCAAAAAGGTAAACCAAAATCCCTCTAGCTCATATACCTCGTTAGAATATCATGACTTGCAAAATGCGTTTGAGGACCTATGTAGTGAAACTAGGAAAGCTTTCAAACGATTAAAAGAGATCATAAAAGTTAACAAAGCTCTTGAAAAGAAAGTTACCGAAACGGAAGAAGAATTGAAAGCTTTCAAAGTATCTCTATTAGAAAGGACTAGCGCAAGTCATAATAATGGTGACATAGTTGGTTGTGATAATTGTGTCACTTTGTCAAAAGATATTAAAGCTCTCAAAGACAAAGTGGAAAATTCATCAAAATCTAGAGTCTATCATCAAGTTGATCCAAAACATTTTCAAAACACTTTGAAAGTCAAAAACAAAAATTCAAAAAATGTTAAATTGGATCAAAAGAAGAATGACTCACATGTCACTTGTCACTATTGTTGTTGTGAAGGCCATACCATTGCAAAATGTAAAGCTAGGAAAGTGTTGGTACCTAAGGGCGTATTGCAATGGATGCCAAAACTCAACAAAACTTATTTGCCTCACCAATTAGGACCCAATGAAAATTGGGTACCTCTCTCTTATGTTTAATTGTTGTAGGAAAAGTGCCTTGATAATCTAGAAAGGAGATGGTTTCTAGATAGTGGATGTTCAAGGCACATGACGGGTGATGCCTCGCTTTTTATTGAATTCAAAGCAAAGGAGAAAGGCTATGTCACCTATGGAGACAACAATAAAGGCACTATTCTTGGTGTAGGTACTATCGGTAATCCTTCTACTATAACCATATCTAATGTTGTACTTGTGGATAACCTTAAGCACAACTTGTTGAGTGTTGCTAAGCTTTGTGATAAAGGGTTCACAATTAATTTCAAACCAACCTTTTGCACAATCGAAAGTAACAAAGACAAGAATGTGATTCTTAAGGCTATAAGGCATGGAAATGTATACATGTTGGACCTAGATGATAATAGCCTAAGTGGTGCTAAGTGTCTCATAACCAAGAATGATGAATCTTGGTTGTGGCATAGAAGAATGGCACATCTTAATTTCGATTTACTAAATAAAATAGCTTCTAAAGATCTTGTAATCGGTCTACCTAAAATTCGTTTTTCAAAAGATCACTTGTGTGACGCATGCCAAATGGGTAAACAAACTAAGGCTTCTTTTAAAACTAAAAAGTTTATTTCAACTACTAAGCCTTTAGAGTTAATCCATATGGATCTTTTTGGACCATCAAGGACCAAAAGCCTTGGTGGTAACTACTATGGACTTGTGATTGTAGACGATTACTCAAGATTTTGTTGGACACTATTCTTATCTAGTAAAAGCGATACCTTGTCCGCTTTTAAACAATTTGCTAAGATGATTCAAAATAAGCTAGACCTTAAGATCATTTCCATTAGGAGTGATCATGGAGGTGAATTTGAAAACAATAACTTTGATAAATTTTGCTCCAAACATGGCATTGAACACAATTTTTCGGCTCCACGAACACCACAACAAAATGGGGTAGTGGAGAGGAAAAATCGAATTCTAGAAGAGTTAGCTAGGACTATGTTAAGTGGTCTTCCTAAGTATTTTTGGGCCGATGTGATAAGCACCGCAAGTTATGTTCTAAATAGGGCGATCATTCGACCTATTTTGGACAAAACTCCCTATGAAATACTTAAAGGAAGAAAACCTAATCTTAGTCACTTGCGCTCTTTTGGATGCAAATGCTTCATTTTAAATAATGGAAAAGAAAGTCTTGGCAAATTTGATCCAAAAGCGGATGAGGGAATTTTCTTAGGTTATTCATTGTCTAGCAAAGCATATAGAGTATACAATAAAAGGTTACAAATTGTTGAAGAGTCGGTTCATGTAAGCTTTGATGAGACTTTTCCGGAAGAAAACGGGAAAGGTGATTTTATTGGTACATGTGTCGACACATTAGATATTCTAAAGGATCAAGAAGTTGTTGAAAGTGATCAACCCTTAACGGAAGTTCCAAAAGAAAAAGACGATAAGCCGACACCATCCAATGAAGACAAAGATGATGGAGGATCCTCTTCATCAAAGAATCATCATAAGCAAAGAGGAGCCGGTCTTGCAAAAGAATGGCGTACTCTAAAAGATCATCCCATTGACAAGGTCTTAGGTGATATCTCAAAGGGAGTGGCTACTCGGTTTCAAATAAGTAACTTTTGTTCTCACTATGCTTTTGTTTCACAAGTTGAACCTAAAAACTCAAAGGCCGCATTACTTGATGAACATTGGATTCTTGCAATGCAAGAAGAACTAAATCAATTTAAAAGAAATGATGTGTGGGATTTAGTACCACCTCCTCCAAGTCATCAAGTGATTGGGACACGTTGGGTTTTTAGAAATAAGCTTGATGAAAACGGTGTTATCATTAGGAACAAGGCACGGTTGGTAGCTCAAGGCTATAACCAAGAGGAGGGCATTGATTATGAGGAGACCTATGCTCCGGTTGCTCGCCTTGAGGCTATTAGACTTTTATTAGCTTATGCATGCAATATGAATTTCAAGTTATATCAAATGGACGTTAAGAGTGCTTTCCTAAACGGATACATAAATGAAGAGGTGTATGTCAAACAACCTCCCGGTTTTGAAGATAACGAACATCCGGACTATGTTTTCAAATTAAAAAGAGCCTTATATGGTCTTAAACAAGCTCCTAGAGCTTGGTATGATAGGCTTAGCAAGTTCTTGATTAAAAACGGATATTCAAGGGGAAAGGTTGATACTACACTCTTCATTAAACGTAAAGGAAAGGACGTCTTATTGGTTCAAATATATGTTGATGATATTATCTTTGGTTCCACTAACCCATCTCTTGTCAAGAGTTTTTCTAGTCTTATGCAAGGTGAATTCGAGATGAGCATGATGGGTGAACTAACCTACTTCTTGGGACTACAAATCAAGCAACTAGAAGAAGGAACCTTCATATATCAAACTAAATATTGCCTTGAGTTGCTCAAGAAGTTTGGGATGACGGATTCAAAAATTATGGAAACTTCCATGGCATCAACTTGTGCGTTAAGCAAAGATGAAGAAGGTAAAGATGTGGAAATCACAAAATATAGAGGTATAATCGGATCCTTACTCTATTTAACGGCATCTAGGCCGGATATTATGTTTAGTGTTTGCATGTGTGCACGATATCAATCATGCCCAAAGAATCACACCTAAAAGCCGTAAAAAGGATTTTAAAATACTTGAAAGGAACATCAAATTTTGGCTTATGGTACTCTAAGGGGAATGATTGTTCTTTGGTAGGTTACTCCGATTCCGACTTTGCCGGTTGCAAGTTGGATAGGAAAAGTACATAGCAAGAAACAAGTATCAGTTGCTTTGTCAACCGCCGAGGCGGAATACGTTGCAGCCGGAAGTTGTTGCTCCCAAATACTTTGGTTAAAACAACAACATCTCGACTACGATTTAAAACTACAACGTGTTCCAATCTTGTGTGACAACACTAGTGCTATAAACCTCACAAAGAACCCTGTATTGCATTCAAGGACTAAGCATATAGAGATTAGGCATCACTTTCTTCGCGATCATGTAGAAAAAAGGGATGTTGTTTTTGAGCATGTGGACTCGAAAAATCAACTTGCGGACATCTTTACAAAGCCACTTGCAACGGAACCCTTTATCTTTATTCGCGGAGAATTAGGGATCCTAGATATCTCTAACCTAGAATAATATACATTTGTACATGCACTTTGTATACATATTATACTTCTTGGCAACTTGGAGTTTTATACAATGGGAAGTGCATCAACACCCTACGGTACAAGGTTAAAAAGTATCATCTCTATCTTCTCTTCTTAAAACTTACACTCTTATGCCTATGTGAATTCTTTTCAAACATCAACATCACATATTAGTTCTTTTCAATACATACATATGTTTGCTCATTTCCAAAAATTCTTGCTTTAAGATAAGTAATAATTCTTGAAGTCCATATGTATCAAATGGCAATGTATGAAATATTGATTAATTGATGTGTCTATAGCTTACCATATTGCATAAATACTATCCGTGAATTTCATTTCTTCATGAACATCGTTATATGATATGGCAACATGAAATTATGCATTTGTTGCATTGTTTTGTTTATTTCGTCCCATATTTTGGTATGTTACTTGACTACAAATGTCGATGTGTTTCAATACTCATGAGTTGGTTTATGGATTGTTGTTCTACATTCCATGTTTTATCATGATATTTGGTATTCGTCATTGATATATTTTGGCATATCTTTGTATGTATTTATTTTGATTAGGAAACTATATCATAAAGTGCATTTCGACAAATGTAAGTGCACGATGTGATCAATTGATTAAAAATTGCTTGGACTTGTTACTTTTAATGTGCTCTCTTCTTCTTTTTGATATTGTCAAAGGGGGAGAGATTTGGATGCACAAGCTAAAGATGATCAAAACGCATTATGGCATCAACTCAGGGGGAGCGAGCTTATTTGATGACTAGCCTTGGTGTTTTAATTGCGTCTGTATTACATTGCTATTTTTAGGCTTAGTTTAGCTTATGCATAGTTTTGACAATTATCAAAAAGGGGGAGAATGTAAGTGCACCAGTTCATCCTCATGTTTTAATAATTGTCAAAACACATGAAAATAGGATTGAACATATTTTGGCAACATTACAAATGACTTGACAACAAATAACTATTTTCTAAACCTTGAAAAACTGACTTTTAGGTATTTTGTATCGATACATACATAGTTGTATCGATACATATGTCCTGAAATTACTTCTGTTTGATTTTGTGCATTTTGTATCGATACATACATTGTCTGTATCGATACAAAAGTGGTCTCTCAGAGACAGAACATCATCTGTGTATCGAAGCATGCTTGCATGTATCGATACACATCTGTATGTTCTCAAAATCCAGAAAACTCATGATGTATTGAATCATGCTTGCATGCTTCGATACATATCAGTCAAGATTTCAAGATTCTGATATTTGTATCGATACACACCCGTGTTTGTATCGATACAAAGGTCAATTTTTCCATTTTTAACGTTGGTCAAAGCATTTATATCGATACAAATGATCATTTGTATCGATACATGTATGAAAAATTATGCCTAAAATTGCTCATTCTATTTTTACTTTAAATAGCAATGTGTGTGATCTTTTGTTGGTAACACAACTGAGAAAAATCTAGTGAGAACCAGTGAGAAAGCAAGAGTGCTTTGAGAGAAACACTTTGGATACAATTTGGGTGAAAAATTGGGATCAAAGTGTATCCTTCACAAGATCATCATCTTCCATCAAGTTGCAATCATTGAAGATTGAGTATGGGATCAATCCAATAGAAGTTGTACGCTTGGTCGATAACGTTCAGTACGATTCGCGGTGAATCAGAATCGTGATCGGGTTGATTTGCGAAGGAGGTTTGGTTGCTCGCTAGGGATTCAAGATTGTTCGATATCTTGAAGGATCAATCGAGAAGAATTGAAGGACTCAGCTGGACGATTGTTGCAAGGAGTTGCACGGGTAAAATCGTTGGAATCAGAGGGTGAAGATTCGTTCGTCGATTGAGGTTTAGCATAGTTTTACTTTTGAGTCAATATAGGTTTATTGAATTCATTGTAAATTGTGCACTTGTGTTCAAACTGTTTTTAATCAATAATACTCTCAAATAACCCGTTTGGTTATTTGGGGGGAGACGTACCCGGCCGACCGCGAGGACGACACGAAAGCCGGGGAACTCCCTAATCATCTCTTGTGTGTCGATTCGCTTTAAATTCTTACTTTACGCAATTCGCTTATATTTTGTGTCAATTGGAATTTTGTGTTCGTAAGTGTGCACAAAGGTTCAATTGCGATTATCTTGATTGTGATTGAATTTGAATATCGAATCATATAACTTGCTTGGGACTGTTTTTGTTAATCAATTAAATTTGGATATTTTGCATTAAGCGTTCCGATAATTTTCCTAGTTCGTTTAAGGCTATACTATCTTTCCTTTGGTCAAAAGGTGCAAAGTAGACTACCGATCCGGTGGTGCTTCAGCGCATTGTTTTTAATCAAATAATTTTTAAATTGCCGTTGATTAAAGAAGCCACTTATTCAACCCCCCTTCTAAGTGGTAGCCTAATAGTCTAAAATCTACAACCCCAAATTAGCCAAACTATATTAGTAATAGCCGAATACGAAGGTCTTTGACTTGAGAGCTCCAATTTCTACCCAAAATAGACAACAAAGCAGCAGGAGAAGAAATGTCTAAAGGAAATTCAATGGATGAGGAAATTCATTATAGTTAATATTATTTATTTATAGTTTAAATTTTGGTTAAATTACAAATATTAAAAAAAAGGTTATATTACCTTTTATTTTTTCTCTATAGAATTTCGTACAAAATTTATTTCTTCCTGTTTCTTTCATTTTATCATATATTATGTTTCTTCCTTGTTTTGGACTCCATGCATTTGTGATGAAGGTGGAATTTTTTTAATTGATTTAAAAATTTAAATAAAATAAATAATGTTACTCCGGTTTTGAATATAAGAAAAAATAATTTTATAAAGGGTTAAATAAGTAAATGGTGTCTATAGTTTTCTAGAATTTTATTTTTAGTCCCTAAAGATTTTTTCCGCACTTTTTGGCCCTTGAAGTATTTCTTGTCATGATTTTTGGTCCCTATTTTTCATTCAAGTTGTGCATATCATTCAAAATTTTAATTTTGTTTTTCTGCGGTCATGTTTAATACATTATATGAATCTCTCTTGCAAAAGTTTAAATCTTAACAAAAGGTGAATTAAGTATGAATTTTTTAGTGTTTTGCATATAAAAATTCATAAACAATTCATGTTATGTTAAAAAATTCTAAATTTTTATTGAAAATGTTCTTATAAACATGAATAAAAAAAACCGTTCAAAAATATGATAGTGTACAGGAGTTTGATTAAAAGTAGGGATCAAAAGTTGTGATAGAAAATTTTTTAAGGACCAAAAAGTGCAAAAATAATCTTTAGAGATTAAAACGAAATTCTGAAAAAACTATAGAGATCATTTACTTATTTAACCCTTTTATGAATTTATTGAAAATAAAACATGTATGCAAACTATACAATTATCCAAATATCTGGTTTTTTCAAGTTTATTAAATTCAACTCAGTGCCACCTCATTAGTGAGGATGCAATATAATTTAATTTGGTGAGGGTAAAAAAATTGTTGAGCAACACGAAAAATATATTTGTTGAGTTTTATTATAGGAGGACCTAAAAGCTGATTTGAAATAACAGGGACTAAAAGTTAAAAAATAAGGGACTTTCTCTCTTACATCCGGACTTCTAAGATCGAATTAGGTATGAAAACATTGATTATTAAGATTTATGACTTGATCGAGATTTCTAAGATCGAATTAGGAATGAAAACCCTGATTATTAAGACTCTAGCATTTGATCGAGACTTCTACGATCGAATTAGGTATGAAAATACTGATTATAAAGACTTTATTACTTACTCGAGACTTCTAAGATCAAATTAGGTATGAAAACACCGATTATCAAGACTTTATGATTTTAACTTGACTTCTAAGATCGAATTAGATATGAGAATCCATACTATTATATCACTGTTTAAACATTTTTCTATTTAATTTACAATGCATAGAAAAAATAATTTTTAATAAGAACTAGACGCCGAAAAATAAATTTCCTTTTAAGAATTCATCTAATAGACTTTAGTCTTAGAGACACACCAACCAAAGATACAGTACATAGCAAACAATGTATAGTTACTAGTAATTGATTTATTGCATAAAAAGAAAAGTTAATTGATTTATTGTAACGTTTAGTAGTGTATATAGGTCTCATCGTTTTCCAAATGCACCCACTAGTTAGTTATCGTGTAAAATTGGGTTCCCTTCATCAACAGCCAGCACCATCAATCCACCGACAAATTTTTAAGCACTATCCACTTCTCCTTCTCCGTGTCTCTCTCTCTCTTAACGTAAAAGCCATTTTTCTTTTCTAGGAAACCTACACAATTTCTCCTAAAGACTTAGTTTAAACCCGAATCTTATAGTTTGTATGTGTGAGTTTTAATAAGACTTGCCACTTTAACTGTGGACAAAAAACAAGGTACCGAGTTATGAAGTCCAAATATGCGACAATTAAGATTATTAAAAAAACATTTTAGTACTATTTAAAAATGAGATAATTGATTATCCATAAATAACATCATACTTTAATTATAGACGTGTTTCTGTTTCATGCATGTGCCCGCATGAGCTATGGCATAGATCCTCATAAAAATAAGGACCTTAAAAAAATTATAGGATAGTAATCCTAGTAAATGGAGGATATAAAACAAGAGATTGTTTGCTTCCAAATAAGAGATTGTGAGGTTCAAATATTTAAGATTCTTTTTATTCTTAAATTAGGGATTTATTAGTTACAAAAGGTTCTAGTGAATAATTTTTTTAGACATTTTATAGTTTGTTATACTATAGTTTTATCAAATGAAGAAGCGTGTGATTTGTCTTATTTATTAAACTTTTTTTTATAAAAAAATGATTATTTTTTAATTATTGATATTATTTGTAATTTAAATCGATGACAATTTTATTAAAAAAATTTGTATTTTTTCTTTTATTAAGACTTGTTTTTAATATTTACACAAGCCTTCAAAAAGTCGGAGACGCCGCTGACTTTAATATTTATTATATAAGTGGAAACACGAATTTTATTAGTCTCATCTCCTCCGTTTTCATCATAAAAGATTATTAATTGCCCGCTACTTATTTGATACGCGTATCGGAGAAGTATGTATTCAACACTTATCGGTATCGAATACACGTGAGACACAATACTTGGTCATTTTTGTAGTTTCGGGGCTTCATAATCATAGCTACTTAGTGTGTCTAATGACCACATTACCCTCACCTTACCTTTTCATGCTAACTCAACTATTGTTCACAAATCACAACCACCATCTCGTGCAATTTTCATTCTTTAGTTTCATTTTCATTAATTAAAAGAAGAAACTCTCACTTCATAAAACTCTAATCTTCCAATTTTGCATTTCCATTAATGTCTGTATGATTATGACAACATAGTTAATAGCTTCTACAATGGATTTATGTGAAACTTGGTTGGTTATGCATTTAATGCACTTAATGGGTTTGTTCAGTTTTTGGATTTCATTCACAAAGTTTACAACTTTATTCACAAGAGTTTTTAGTTTTGTTCACAAAATTATGAAGGGTAATTGCAATGCTTGGATCTTAGTTTCTTTCAATGTGTTAGTCACAACTGGGTCTTTGATATCTTTCATATTAGTCCTTTCATGGGTTTATTCATATGCATTTTCAACTCCTAATTCAATGATTAAGAGTTATGAGATTAATGGTGAAACTGACAGTTCTGAGTTACAAGTTCAGAGCTATGTTTCTAGGGATGCATGCAATGTGTTTGATGGAAGGTGGATTCAAGATGATAGTTATAATTATAGTTACCCTTTATATGATGCTTCTCAATGTCCATTTGCAGAAAAAGGTTTTAATTGTTTTGCGAATGGGCGAAAAGATAGAGGTTATACAAAATGGAGATGGAAGCCTAATAATTGTGATATTCCGAGGTTTGATGCGCGTAGAATACTTGAACAACTTCGCGGGAAAAGAGTGGTTTTTGTTGGTGATTCATTGAGTAGGACTCAGTGGGAGTCTCTAATATGTATGCTAATGACAGGAGTTGAGAATAAGAAGAGTGTTTATGAAATCAAAGGCAATAAGATCACCAAACAGATTAGGTTTCTAGGTGTGAGGTTTAGTTCTTTTGATGTTAGAATTGATTTTTATCGTTCTGTTTTTTTGGTGAAGCCTGGTCCGGTGCCTAAATTTGCGCCGAAAAGGGTGAAAACAACACTGAGATTGGACAAGATAGATGATATTAGTCATGAATGGGTTGATTCTGATGTTCTTATATTCAATTCAGGTCACTGGTGGACACGGACTAAGCTTTTTGATATGTGAGTAACTTAATTCTACAAATATAGATTCATTTTTTTTTTTATATATGTAAATATGAGTTGTAGAAGTTAATGGTCTAATCTTGTTTTATTTATTTCTCAAATTATAGATTTGATTTACTCGCCAGCATATTTTCTTTACATGCTTCTTTTGGACTTAACTTTCATCCTTGTGCTTGTGCCATAAGTTAGAAATTGTTCTTTTGATTCTCCTTGTGTTCTCTTGGATTCAAGGTTAAAGTTGGAATTCTATTGAAGATTTTCTTAGGTCCATGGTCAGGTAATTTTAAAGGAGCTGAGAGCTTGCACAAATTTTAATGTGCTTCAACTTACACTCATTTTCTAAGTTCTGATAGCAAACACAAATTTGAATGGCCTACATCTTACACTCCTTTTCAAGGGATAATTAATTACTTTCACTAGTATGAACCCAAAGGGATTTTGCCAAGAATTGATACTTTTCTCAATTTGGACATGGTCTAAGCCAGTTTTTCTTTTACACTATCATGCTCACTGTAATTAGTTTTTCCTTGTGACATCAGTCTTGTGTAAAATTATCATCATGGATGGTAGAGAGTTACTAAATTCCCTATTTATGAAGGGAATTTACATGGCAACCGCTAAGCAGTTGCATAATACTTTTTTTTTGGTTTTCAAAACTAGTATTGGATCCACTGGTCTGCCTAATCTAGTTCAGTGGTCAATTTTGGCATCAAGTGGTTTCAGTCCCCTCCCGATCACAGTTGCGAGGGGTGAACCGTGGCCCTTCCTGCCAAGTCTAGCGTCAATCACCACTGAACCAACTAACGATTAGTGCAATTGCATAATCCTCTTACTGACATGATTTTTCATTTTTTTTTTTTGCATATTCATCTGTTATGAATTTTGTTTTTGTATGGACATGTTCTGTAATATAATCTCCATGCAGGATAGGATTAATTTTTTTTATGAAAATTATCAACCATTTGCTAACTTGATCCTCAGACAGGGGCTGGTATTTTCAGGTTGGTAGCTCACTGAAGCTTGGATTGCCAATTAATTCAGCTTTCAAAACAACTTTGCTCACCTGGGCATCTTGGGTAGAGAAAAAAATTAACACAAACAGGACAAGAGTTTTCTTCCGTACTTACGAATCATCGCATTGGAGGTGAGTTGGTTTTAAGTTGTAACCATATCATTTGGTTTTGTGAATTTCTAGATGAAACAACGACTAAACATGAACCAAATATTGCTATCGAATTTGATGATAAAACTTAAGATGCTTATCTTTTTGTACCAGTGGACATAACCATACTAAACATGAACCAAATTGAACTATCGAATTTGATGGTAATACTTAAGATGTTTATCTTTTTGTGCCAGTGGAAATAACCATAATGCTTGCAAAGTGACTAAAAGGCCTTGGAAGAGAACAAATGGCAAAGACCAAAGCCCGGTTTCAGATATGATCAAAAGAGTTGTAAAAAACATGAGTGTTCCTGTGACGGTTCTAAACGTGACACCGATGGATGCTTATAGGAGTGACGGCCATGTGGGGACTTGGAGCGACAATCCATCTGTACCTGATTGCAGTCATTGGTGTTTACCTGGTGTTCCTGATATGTGGAATGAAATTCTCTTCTCATATTTGCTACAAAAAGATGTAGCAAGTTAACTTTAAAGCTAGTAACATGTTATGTTATGTTATGTTTATGCTAGTTAATGTTTGTATTATTAACTGTATATGTAATTGAACAAGCAACAGTCATTACTGGTCTAATATGAATAATTAGGTTATACTCTCCTGAAGAGAATGTGATTTGCTGTGACAAAAAAAGAGAGCATGTGAGTTGCGGATCTAGGTCGCCTACGGTAATAAAAGGACACAGTTTGCCTCTGTTTTAGATCTCGGCTGTTGATATATGATCTGATGGCTGTAATTTTGCAGCACAAATTTCTAAAATTTCTCACAATTTAAGATCTCAACCGTTCAATGATTAAAAAAAAAGATCTCAACCATTCAATTAGATCGGATGGTTCTGAATATTGATTATTGTGTCCACGCAGTTATTGCGTGGAATCCTATTCCGTGAGCTGCTCCCACATTTTAGAAAAATATTTGCTAGTAATAATAAATTGAACTTGTAAGTTGATGAAAAAAAAATACTACTTCCAAAATATTCTTGCTCAAAGTGCATGCAAATGTGTTGTAATGAAGAGTTTACCATAAAAAGGAATTGTTATCTCTAGTGTAATAAATAATTGTTCAACAATCATTATCATAAACAAGACTTGTCACCATATATTGAGTGATTGCTGCTATCATTCACATAAAAATGACTTCAATTTTTAAACTGACATATAAAAACTCACCATATCAGAAACACAAGCCTATTTGGTAGGCTTTTTTTTTTTAATTTTTTTTACCTTCACCACCAGTTTAATCTAGTTCGGGAGTCGGTTATCGTATCAGGTGGTTCTAGCCCCCTCTCGATCGCAGTTGCGGGAGATCGAACTGTGATTCTCTCAACTAAGTTCAACGTCAATCCCTACCAAGTTCAACGTTAATCACCTCGAACCGTGGTAGGCATTTTTTAAATAGCCTTCATATACATTCGAACAATAAAGTAAAATTAGTTAGTTTATATTTACGGTGCTTTTCCTATTTTCTTTTCATATAAAAGTGAGTTCTAAATTTAAAATTATGGAAAGTATATAATTTACAAGTAGTCCACCGTAGACAGATGATCAATATTATTTACTTTTTTTTGATTAATGTGATCAATATTATTATAACGTATAAGAATATTACAAAATTCACCGTTGAATTAAAAGTTTATATTATATAGATCATCCATAAAAAAATTTAGAAGAATTGAAAATCAATTGATATTATATTGACATCTTTCAAGATTAACAATATTCAATAAAAATCCATAAACTGTTAATCTTTATGGGTTTCAATAACATATCAAACGATTTTTAATTTCTCTAAAAAAAATTATAAACGATCTATATGATAAAAACTTTCGATCTAATGGTGGATTTTGTGAAATTCGTATTAGAATTTGCCATATTTTTGTATCAATAATAGTTAGATGAAAACAAATTTCGGAGTATACCTTGGCAGTGCAAAATTTATTTGTTTACAAATGTGGGAGATGTTCTTTTCAAATATTGATTTTTTTTTGTTACATGAGAGAAAAGAAGAAAAACAAACAACAAAAACAAAGGAATTACTCCCTAACAAAAGCTACACCCCAAGCATCTGCTCGAAGAGAAATAAAAATTTGAGGCGGTGGTTCTTCTAAAATAACCAAAGGCGAGTTCGCAAATGCTCCCATCTTAGCCAATAAGTCAGCACATGCATTTGAGCATTTCCCTCTTAAAAGGTGTGGTTAATAAGAACGTTCCAATCTTTACTCAACAATTGTCGAATTCGTTGAATTCATTTGCAAATGATGAGGAGAAACACCGTTCTTAATCAAAAGAAACCGCTTGCACGATAAATTTGTAAATACATCTTTAAGTATTTATTTGGTTAATTATTTTGATCAACAAATATGTTTTCTATATTTGAATCTAAAATCTTCAAAAAATATTTAAGCATATTATTCTCAACAAATTAATGTGACACTCTACATGTCTCCCTTGTTAAGATTAGAATACTGCGAAGAAAATCACATTTTCTTACTCATGTTTGCCACGACCATCACCCAATTAGTTCATGCCTTAATAATATTTATACTTAATAATTCAGCGATATCCATCAAATCATTTTGGATTCTTTAGATGAATTTCACTTATATTTTTTTATATTACTTCACATTTTCTAATTATTTAAGGCTAAATTGCACATTTGACCCCTTACATTTATTTTAGGTTTCTATTTTGTCCCTTATGTTTAAAAAGTTTCAATTTTATCCCTTAAGTTTATTTTAGGTTTCAATTTAGTCATTTCCGTCAGTTATTGCACATGTGGCAGACAGTTTGCATATGTGGCAGACGGTTTGCATATGTGGATTAACACGTGGACACCTGAACACGTTGACACCTGTTCAATTGAACCAATGGAGTCACCAAAACTGGCGGAAGGGACCAACTAATGCAAACGTTGATAACGTAAGGGACCAAATTGAAACCTAAAATAAACGTAAGAGACTAAATGTGTAGTTTAGCCATTATTTAAACAACTCAACGATATTTTTAGATATTAATTCATACAACCCATCAAAAACTCTAAATACCGTACGATAATTCAAATAACAAGTATGTCAAAGCCTATGTGGCACTTAAGGTGCCGTTTACGTGCAGAGGAGTGTTCATTTATGTATGAACAGTGGCAACATGGGATTCTCGGGCCCTATTGCCCGTAAGTTGATAAAGTTTTAAGGGTAGGGTACAATATTAATATAATGTATATTTTTCAAATTTGTAAATGTTATTGGCCGTTGTATTACATGTAAATGTAATAGAACCTAATAAATTAGTGAGAAGAACAGCGAATGCGGCATAACGAAGACAAATTACCGATAAAAAGCGATGGATTGAAAAATCCTCAAGATCCAACGGTCAATTTTATATTGTACAATCACCATTTCTCTCACTCCAACCACTAGAATTTGATTTACTTATATTCTATTTTGATACATTTATCATGCAATACATTTTCGAATAATATATCGATAATTTTCTTTCTGTCATTTTAGTTTTGTTACTCAAATTTGTGAGTTTATCATTGTATATAACACTATTATATTGTATTGATATAAAATTTTATACAAATAGTTTAGAAGTCCTAAATCTACTGGTTGAAAATATCGAAATTATTAGGCTGGACATCCATAATTAGGTTCAATCCTTAGTCACTCCACTTTGTATGTATGAGTTTAGCATGACTTTGTCATTTTATCTATGTACAAAATATATCCTATACAAATATTTTAAATACATTTATTACTCTTTTTTCAAATGGAATTTATTAACTACTACAAGTTTACATTGAAATATAAAATATATAGATGTTAGAACTGACCCCGAACCAGATTAAATTGGTGGTGAAAATCAAAAAAAAAAAATATATAACTATATATACATTTAAAATAAAGATAATTTAGTAATAACGACACATATATCAAATAAATTTATTATTTCAATAATTTTTAGGAGAAATTCTTATAATAAAAGCACAGAGGACAGAGGAGGGAGTAGTTGTGACATTCCTTATAATAATATTTATAATTTAAGTCTGTTAAGCATGTCAAAATTTAATACTCTACCAGCTTTCTTTTTTTACCATCAATATTCTAACAGCCATGTGCACTAGTTACCTACCGAATAAATTTTAAAATTTAAAATGTTTGGTTTAAATTATGAGTATAACTGTATAACAAATACTGCGGATAAGCAGTAGAGTTGGGATCAAGGTTTGCTGCCCTACACACTGTTTTCTATTTCCACCGTCGATTTGAGATCAGACGGCAATTTAAATTAAAAATTATATTTTTCCAGTAAATTTGATTTTAGCTGTTGATTTTTTATCAAACGGCAGGTAAGCACTACTGCGTGTTACAACACGCTTTTCTGACAGCCACTACTAGAAACATTTGAAATACCGACGGAATTTAGAGACAGAAAAAAGTAGTTAGAGACCAAAATGTCTTAACAAACTTTTGTCTCTAAATCCGTCTCTATTTTATTATTTTTATAATTATAATTGAAAAGCAATAGTTGGAGACATAAATTAGAGGCAAAATTTTATTGTGTCTAATAATTTTTGTTTCTATATCAGTCTCTAATTAGTCAACTTGATATTAAAATAGTCAAACATATTTGTCAGAGACAAAATTTATTCGTCTCTAAATTAATTAATCTTTCTCTGAAATCCGTCTCTAAACAAAATAACATTGAAGATTCATTCCACCAAAAATTTCACACCAATTTTTTATTGTCCACACAAAATTTAAATAAATGATTTACTTTATTTTTTTATAATAATTTTTTTAATGTTACAAAACACATTTGCTTGGGTCACAACTAGTACTTTCTCCCGTCGGATGCATGCATGCGATATACATCCGATACAAATATAATTATAATTATAACAATTTAATCTTTAGTTGAACAATTTAATTTTTAATTTGATGTTAACAAAGATTAAATATTAAATATTTAAATTATTAAACTAATGACGTTTTAAGGTTTTATTAATGACATATCATAACAAATTTAAAATAGAAAATTTAAAGGACAAAAATTTAAATTTTTTTCTAAATGACTAAAAATAAAAGTTGATATATTTTAAAAAAAAAGCAATTTTTTTTAGCAAGTGGACAAAGTGTTTTTTTCTAAGTGGATGATGATTAATTATTTGTGTCAATTAAGATATAAAATAAAATAAAATCACTTGTTTTTAGTATTTCTTTTGCCTAATAGGTACTAAAAACAAAAGAATTTCTTTCATCCCTACAAATAAAATCACTTGTAACATAAAAAATCATAATATTGACATTAAAATGTTAAATTTTGCTCATTAGGGATTAAAAATAAAAGAATTTTTTTTATGGATGAAAACAAGTGATTTATTTTATAGGGAAAAAAATCAAAACTCGTTATAAAAGTAAGAACTGAAAATATATTTTACCTTAAATATTAACATATAAGATCTTATTAAATTTTTCTCGATGAATATTTTCAAAATATCAACTTTTCATAAATGATCAAAATAATGCATCGACAAATGTGCAGTATTCAAATGCGAATTTTATTTTGGGACATATCTTATTAATAAAAAAAGTAAAAATAAATATATTATTTTAGGTTTCTTCTAAACTATACTCCCTTCATAATTTGAGGTATTTATCCATCAATTAATTAGAACAAGAAAAATAGGTAGATTTGCATGTGGTATAATCTGCTCACAGTTTTTTCTTCATACTATTTAATTTTCATCATAGAAGTTCTTTAATTCTAGCATGATTTTTGTAAATTGTAATAGACATAAATATATAAATTAAAACACAGTCAATAAAAGCATATAAAAACTACAAAAATATTGTAAATAAATTTGGTAAAGATTATTTAATAATATTCAAATAAAATCATTTGGTAACGACAAAAGCATTAATATATATATGAAAATCATATTATAAATATTTTTACGTAGTTTTATATTATCACTGACAATAACTTATGAAGGTGGGTGCAATCTCAACGACCAAGCTTTAATAGAAGTCTTAGCAACAATCTTTGTCCATACAAGTATTAATAGTTACACATATATGTTGTACTTTATATAAACGGTGGCATGGTTCTCTAGTTTCTACAATATTATTTATCTAAGCTGCAAAAGAATATCAAACAATGATGATGGCATTATGCACCCAATTAAGAGCACCAAATGCATGGACTCCAACAAAAAGCCACTTAAAGTCCCCATCCAAAGCACTCCTAAAAGCCCAAAAAACACAATCATTGTCTCCCGAGAAGAAAGAAATTTTCAAGTCATTAGAGAGTTGGGTATCACAAAATATCCTGCCACTAGCCAAACCTGTGGAGGAATGCTGGCAACCACATGATTTGTTGCCAAACTCATCGTTGTCATCCGATGAGTTCATCGACCAAGTGAAGGTCTTAAGGGATCGAACGGCTGATCTTCCGGACGATTATCTAGTAGTTTTGGTGGGTGACATGATCACCGAGGAAGCATTGCCTACATACCAATCGTGGTTAAATAGGATGGATGGAATTGCAGATGAGACTGGGTCAAGCCACAATCCATGGGCCGTATGGACACGCTCTTGGACCGCCGAGGAAAATAGGCATGGAGATTTGCTTAAAACATATCTCTACCTTTCGGGACGGGTTGATATGTTCATGGTTGAGAAGACTATCCAATACTTGATTGGAGCTGGCATGGTGATACATTTTACACACTTTTTTTTTTTCAAAGTAATTTAGTGGCTAAAACTCCACCTTTTAAAGTAGATAAGTGGGAGCATCAGGGTTTCAACTGAGCTATGCTCACGGGGACACATTTATATAGCATAATTCACAAAATTTTTTAGACTTTTTTCAAATACACTCAATTATATCTTATCATATAATTATTTATTTATGCGCATGTTAAACTATTAAATTAATTGATTGTTTGGTGTAGGATATAGCTACAGGAAACAGTCCATATAAGGCTTTTGTTTATGCATCCTTCCAAGAGCGAGCCACTTTTCTTTCAGACGGTAGCATGGCCCGACTAGCTAAGGAGAGAGGTGATCCAGCACTTGCACTCATATGTGGCACGATTGCCGCGGACGAGAAGCGACACGAGATTGCATACGAGAGGATCGTGGAGAAGCTTCTAGAAGTGGACCCCACAGAGACGATGACAGCCATAGCAGAAATGTTCAGTAACAACATAACTATGCCTGGACACTTGATGCATGACGGACGAGACCCACATCTCTTCGGTCATTTCTCTGCGGTAGCACAGCGTATCGGCGTGTACACGGTTAGTGATTACATTGATAGCTTGGAATTCTTGATTGGAAGATGGAGATTGGAGAAGATAGAGGGTTTGACAAGTGAGGGAAAACATGCACAAGAGCTCGTGTGTGGGCTTGCACCTAAGATTAGGAGACTCCAAGAGCGTGCTGATGAACGGGTGAAAAAAATGAAGCCCAAATTTAGTTGGATTTTCAATAAAGAGATGGCTTAATGACTAAAAAACAATGATTATGTATCACATAATCTCTCCTTACCCTAGTTGTTTAATTATCCTGTACTTTTTAGTATAATAATTAATATAAATAAATAAAAAAATTGTTATTGTAGCAATGAGGACTACTGTTCAACAATTTGAGAGTGTAGGATTTTGCTGCTGTTATCATACACGCAGTTTGACGTTGTTTATAATTTCAACTATTGATTTAAAATCAGACGGTTTAAATAACATGTTAGTTTAATACATTTAAATAATCTCGGTCGTTAATTTAAATTGTACAATTTGATTAGAACTACAACTGCGTCAATATAGTTACAACACCAAATACAACTCCAAGAGTGTGTATGATGAATGATTTATAAAATAAATAAATATATGATATGATTTTAAAATTTTAATAAATACTTCTACTGTCCCAAATCTTTAATCTTTTTATGTATGGATACACATATTAAGATATACTCTCTCTGGTCATTTTTATAAGAAACATTTTAAAAAAATACACAGACCAAGAAAACTATTTTTTCTCATTAATAATTCTAAAATTTTATATATTATTGCAAAACTAACCTTAGATTTTAATGGGAAATAAGTCTCTCTAATTAATGCACTAGCATTGGAATGAATTACTTGATTTTATTTATTAAGGTTACAAATAGAATTGTGTATTTAATAAAAAACAATTTAAAGAATGTTTCTTATAAAAAGATCAAAATAAAATTATAAATTATTTCTTATAAAAAGAACGGGAGGAAATAATAAATTTAGATAGATTCATACAACTTTACCCTTATTCCACTTAATGAAATAAACATTCATTTAAAATATGTGTTTTGTTTTAAGGGTACAAAAGAAAAAAATATCATTTTTGTCAAAAAAAAAATCATTAATTAATTGTGTGTTTATTTTCTAAAAGAATAAAAAAAAAAGTTTAAGGACGAAGGCAGTAGTGGCACTACAAGAAATATCATTTTTTGCAGCGACAAATGTCGTTGCCAAAAACGCAAAGTTGCTGCAAAAAATGTTTTTTGCAGGGAAAAAATTGTTGCTGCATGTTGCTGCCATAAGTGCTGTTGCGAAAAGTTTTGCAAGGACAATTAATATCGCTGCCATAACTAATGTTTTTACAACAACAATAATTGTTGTCTTATGAGACTATTGTCGCTATGAAAATGTATTTTTGTCAACAACTAAAGTCGCTGCAAAAAAGTATTTTTGTCAACAAACTAAAGTCGCTGCAAAAATGTATATTTTTTTTTGTAGATTTTTTTTTTCAAAGTCGGTGATATTTTTGGTACTATTTACAATAAAAACTTCAAATATTAATTTAATCTCCCGTAGGAATTAATTTTCATTATCAACCATTGATTGCTAAATTTTATTTATAAGTTGTGTTTCTCGTTCAACCTTTTTTTTTAATCAATGAATTTTATTTATAAAAAAAATTAAATACAAATAAAAAGAACCAAGATACAAATCACAAGTTTTTAGACCGTATCAAAACCAAGTGGTCATTCACATAATATCGAAACACTAAACTAGCTTCGGCCACTAGGCCAACAACAACAACAAACTAGAAAACACAAAAAGAGCAGTATTACTTTGAATGTCTATCACTTAATCTTATATGAATACAACAAAAATTATTAAGACATCGATGACTTGATATTTTTCCCCACTCTCTTTTTCTGCATTATTCATCATCTTCTTTCATAGTCTCGACACTTTTCCTTGCTTGCGTTAGTAATCTTCGAATACTTTCTAATATTAGATGCCTTATTGTCGTAGCTTTTCAAAGAGAAGCGCGGGATGAATAGTAATATGTGGTATAGAGAGTTTGCAATACATGAGTCAAGTGAATGAATTTATAGATGTTATTTCATATGTCAGCAACTAGAAAAGCATAAACTATATAGTATATTTATTATAGGAGAATATATAATAATTATGTATATACCTTGAATTGTATTTGGAAGATGGTGGAATCTTGATACAATGGAATCATGAAGTTCATGAAACCCATTAGGATTGTCAATAAACGTTCTCTTGCTATTTTCCAAACTTTAACTCCTGGATGTGCCCCAGATACCATCGAAAATATATATGTTGCAACTATCCTTAAATAGATTTAACAAATATTCCCAGGAAATAAAATAATGGATTCTCTTTACTCAAATATGCATGAGTATCTTAACAGTGGTGGTGGATATGTATGGTATTTTTTTTTTTTTTTGAAAAGGGTATAGAGTGGTACCTATTTCTAATATAATAAAATTGATTACTATTATCTTTACTAATTTGTTCTTATCAGTTTTAATAATATTCCAAATTTTGTATCTTTCATTGTAATTTTACCCATTAACAATATATGCATAAAACTAGGAAAACAAAAATATAAAGATTATATGAAGTTTAGTAAAAAAAATATAGAAAAAAACAAACAATAAAAAGATTATACACAAATCTACGCATAAAAATAGGAATAAAACAATAAAAATTATCTAAAAAAAAGTAATTAGGATTGCTATCAAACCAAACATTGCATCATGACTATCAAACCAAACATTGCAGCATAACTATCTAGTTTGGATCAGTTACCAGTAAATAAATTTAGTTAAAACAAATTTCTTGTGTGCCATCATTATTTTAATGCATGTTATACAACACTAATAACTCCCATTCCAATGCTTGGAACTGTTGCCAATTTAAAAACTTAACATCTCTTAGTATTGGAGTGAATATAAAGATTATACGAAGTTTATTAAAAAAATATAGAAAAAAACAAACAATAAAAAGATTACACACAAATCTATGCATAAAAATAGGAATAAAACAATAAAAATTAGGTAGTTTTTTTTATTTATATAAAAAAATTATGTATACAACAACAAATTAGTTATATCATTGTTAAAAAGTTGCATTATTTGCAACGACAAAAAAATATTGTTGGGACAAGTCATTTTTCCCAACAATAATGTAATTGTCGAGAAAAAACTAACTTATTCCAACAACTTAAATTAGTTGCTGCTATATGTATATTTTTGTCAACAATTTGAATGTCGTTGCGAAATAGTCGCTGCGAAATATCTTATTTCTTGTAGTGTGGACAAGTAGTTGATGCGAATGCAAACGGATCTATGAAGCACGAGTATTATACTTTAGGGAGAGTACCCATACTATCGGATACCAGTACGCATACGGTACTTTTTCGGTATGCACTGATGTTGTATCTATTTTATTTTTATTACTTTTTTTGCAACAGGTACATATGTGATACTCCTGCGGTATGTATGTTGTACACGAATCCAAAAAAACGTAAAATTTTTCTTTTTTCTTTTATTCGCTTTTTATTTATTTATAGGAAGATTTATACTTTTTATTTGTTTATAATATAAAAATAGCAGCTCTACTAATAAACAATAGCAAAGTAGTAGATGGATTTATTCACCAATTCATTGAAAAGGAATATGCTTAATCTAATTTTAATATTCAAACAAATTTTCATTGGCTATCGAGAAATGGAAATATATAGTAATACTTGAAATGAATGAGCAACAAAAATATGTGATATTGGTATAGATAAATGAGATTTATTTGATGTAGCTGATTTTCTTGAAGTTGCAAGTCTTTCTTACGAAAAGTCTGAACTAGACGCCGCTTTTTTTAATGACGATGGAGAGGAAAAGTCCGTCTTTTAGCTAATTGCTTTTTAATATTTTAATATTTTTAAATAATTTCAATTATTTGTGTGATATTTTTTATGTTTAATTATTTGTTTTAACAATATAATTTTATTATTTTATTTCTATAATTATATTAAAACAAATTATATGGACGTATCTGTACTTTTATTTTTCTAAATGTCGTACCTCATATCAATATTGATACTGGATACCGGTTCTGGATACCAGTATTATATACCGGTTCTGGATCCGATACTATATACCGGTACCGTACTACCGACACCTAACATCATATAAACATCACATGATTAAAGATTCAAACTTGCCTTGACCAAAAAAAATAGTTAAAAATTGCATTTGAGGACGGTTGTAATTAATGGAGACATGTCATGCTCCAAACACTTGATAGTACTGTTCACCGTGCACTATGCAGAAGTCCTATGGTTTTCAATTAAGTAGGATTGCATGTTGTTGTGCACATAAAGGATCTAGGTAAATTCTAATATGGACCACCTTATGGCTAAGATTGCCATTGTAGAGAAAATATGAGGGGAAAAATTGGAGAGGATCCAAATCCCTCACCAAGTGGTCTATAGTGGACCAGTTACGAATAATATTATAATAAATACAAATTTTACAAAATCCACCGTTGAATTGAAAGTTTATATCATATAGATCATCTATAGAAAATTTTAGAAAAATTGAAAATCATTTGATATGTTATTGAGACCCATCAAAATTTACGGTTTATTAAATACTGTAAATCATGATAAATCTCAATAAAATATCAAATGATTTTCAATTTTTCTAAAATATTTTATGAATGATCTATATGATATAAACTTTCAATCTACCAATAAATTTGGTAAAATTCGTTTTCGGTAGATCACTTGTCCACGGTGGATCACCTTCGACCACTTGTGAAGGTGGTCCACCGTAGCATTAGCCAAATTTCATATATAGCTTTGTTTTGTTAGAGATTTTTTTTGTAGACGGAAAAAGCTAATCTCAAAAGAAAATGATATATATTAATAAAATGGAGTAAAATAGAAAAAGTACAAGAGATATTCTACCTATAAGAAGTTGGATAAGTATAATTAGTACTCAGCCCAAAACCCTAACCAAAAAAGACAAGAAACTCTATCTTCATAGCCAATAAAGAAAACACAATGGCAATAACCTGGGCGAGACAAGCTACCTTCATGCTAGGAGCCTCTTTTCCTTCTGCCCAGCTCCCTGAAAACAACGTTCGACTTAAACAAGAACTCGCCTTTCTTTTTGTTAAAGAAATAAGATAGCCGAGGAGACTAGAGCTGCCTAAGTATACATAGTAAAGAATTGACATACCACTCATATAACATACAAGGAGATGTGAGTTTTTTAGCCAACAACCATCTCCAAGAAATACATTTAATCATATGAAAAACCTATTCAAAATTGTTAGAGTGTCCTGAATAAGTAAATTTCTGATTTGTTTAGTTTGTATAAAAATTTGTGGGAAAATAAAACACAAGAATATTTAGGCAAGTATGGAAACTATTTGTTGAGTATGTCTTAAAATCAATGTTTCGAAAGTCATAATTAAATTCATGTTGGAGAAGTTGTTTGCTGCACGAGGCGCAGAAACACGTCTGTTTCTTGTTCATATTTGGTTTGTGTAGATTTTGTGGAAAAAATTATTTTGCAGGATATCTGAGTTGGATTTGATTTTATTTTATAACAAGATTTATTTTAAATAATAGACATATATTTTTCTATAAATATAGGTTGTTTATTCATATAGAGCTTGTTTATTCATAGAAAAATAAGAGAGCAAAACATGTAAGGGTTTGAGTGACAATCAGGATTTGCCGCAAAACAAAGGCTAGGGTTTTAGAGAGAAACAAGGGGTTGTCTCTTGCTATAATTCTAGGGTCGGGCAAGAGGTTATTGTATTCACCTTGGGTATACAAGATCAAACTGAGTCTTGGCCACGGGAAGAGATTCGAGATTTGGGTAGAATATTTAGGATTGAAGGCTAATTCTTGTAAGTTACTTATTTGATTCTAGTGGAACAGAGAGCCGCTCTCTCCCCCATAGTAGATTGTTTTAACCGGGTTTTTACACTTTCAATGTATTAAATGCACGAGTTTCAAGACCGAATTTTCTTATTTATGTGCTTAACTAGTGCACTGGGTGCACTATACTGCTACAGATTTATAAAAGATTTAAATTAAAAATCAAAATATATACATGTGCATCTTAGTTGTGCGAGTTATCGGGTTATAAAAAAGTTTTAAAACAAAATATGACAGTATTTGATCTTTATTTATCCATCTACTATCGATAAAAAGTCAAAAAAAAAAAAATTGTAATCAAAATGTAAAGTATTTAATCTTTCATTGATATACATTTTTGTTTCGGTACATCGTTTACCCTTGTGAATATGTCTGATATGTATCTTTATAGAGTAGAAGCAAAGAGAAAGAAATATCTTTATGATACTTATCGTGTTATACGAATATTTTACAGGTGTCGGACACCGATCAAAAAAGTGTCGGAGTAAAGACAAAATAAAAATTTGGACACCTATCTAAGCTTTCCGATATGTGTCATACAAGTGTCGGACACCAACACATGTCGAATACCGCACACGCCTAATCATAAAGATGTCGGTGCTTTATAGGATTCAAATACATCTTTAGAAATTTTTTTCTTGTAGTTAATAAATTTAAATAGTAGATAAAAAATACTATTAGTAAAAAAGGTAGATTAAAATACTACAACCCCCCTCTATAACTATTCAATTTCAAGCTCATAGAGCTAGTGCTTGCAATTTGCAGACAATGCATCTGGTTGAAAGCAGGAATCAGTTAGAAGCGTATATGGGCATAAGTCTTGTTATTATTAATTATGATAATGATTTACCCTAGTATACAAAATGCTAAATAGTGCATTCGGTGTGCACTAGTTAAGGAAATTATATCTTAAAATTCGTTTATTCAATACATTAAAAGCATAAAAGTTGTCTTTATCGACATTAACTTTATATTTTATTTCTATTTTTGATATGCTTAACAAGTGCACCAGATGCACTCTTTAGCATAACCCTTTTAGTATTTATTATAGTATGGGATAACACTTCCCTTTTATGCCAAACACTTCATTACAACACATTTGCAAGTAGGGGCGGAGGGTTTTGGAACAATGGGGTATATATGGCAAAAATTAATTTGTTTAAATAATTGATCAAGTTGTGCACTATCAGACGGCCAATTCTAGCATTGATGAGTGTCATATGTCTCCCACCATGGCCGAATTATTTTCACCCTTAGATTATGAAGGTTCACAATAAACTATAATGAAGTTTCTACATTGTATTGTAATCTATATAATATTTTTTTTATAATAATCTATATATCAGTATTTCTATCCCGGTATATACATTACGAGAATCGGGAATTTTTTTCCCAAAAAAATATCTGGTAAAAAGATCGAAAAAAAAATTTCGGAAAAAACTCCAAAATTGTATTTCTCTGAAATCGAAATTTATTTCCCATAAAAGATCGGAGTTTTTTTCCGGGAAAAACTCCCGAATTATTTTTATCTGAAATCGAAACTTTATTCCCGAAAATAAATTGAAAATATTTCTCGAAAAAAGATCGGAAACATTTTTTTCCGAATAAAATGACTGAACTTTTTTCTGCTCGAAAAAATATCGGAAAAATTCCGAAATTGTATTTATTTGAAATTCGGAACTTTTTTCTGAAAAAATTGAAAAAAAAAATCCCGAAAAAAGATCGGAAACTTTTTTTCGGTAAAAATCATGAGTTTTTTTCCGAATAAAATATTGGAACTTTTTTTGCGAAAAAAAATCGGAAACCTTTTTTCGGAAAAAAACTTCGAAATTGTATTTATCTGTAATCGAAACTTTTTTTCTGAAAAAACATTGAAATTTTTCCCGAAAAAGATTGGAAAGTTTTTTCTCGGAAAAATATCAAAAACTTTCGCGGAAAAAGATCGAAAACTTTTTTTCAGAATAGATTATTATAAAAAATAATAAATAATAATATAGATTAGAATACAATGTACAAGTCTCCATGAGCTTAGCTTAATTGGTTGGGACATCGCACTATATGTGCAGGAGCCGGGGTCGAACCCCAGACACTCCACTTATCCACCTTTAAGGTGGAATTTCAAGCCACTAGGTTACCTACCAAAAAAATAAAAGAATACAATGTACAAACTTTATTATGGTTTATTGTGGACCTTAATAATCTAAGGGTGCAAATAATTTTCTCATGATGGGAGATCTATGACACTCACCCATGCTAGAATTGCCCCAATCAGACAGGGACCCGGATCTTCGGAAGGCCAATATCATCTTTTTGTTTGGTAAAGTAGTTTAGGGATTAGACTTTTTTGTGGTGAGTATGAGGTAAGTTAAGTTTTATATTGCTTAAAAAAGTGAGATACTTCACAAGTACAGTGAAATTGATATCTAAAATAAAGTCTCAACAACAATAATAACATAGAACATCCACAATGGAGTTACTCATTTTTGAGTATTTAATTGAGTCTCAGATGTACACATCACTCATTTATAATTTTTTAATAATAATACTTAGGGTTAATAGGCTTTTACCCCCTGTAAAGTAGGCGAGTTTTGCGTTACCCGCCTGTAATTTTTTTTTTTTGAGATTACTGTTTACTGTGAAATTTGGTAAACAACGCTAGTTTGATTATTACAAGAGAGACCAACTAGTAAATCTCGGGACATAGTGCTTTTGTTTATATTTTCAAAGTAAATGATGTTCATTATTGTTCTTATGTTGATAAAGTATTGTTTTTATGTTTTAGTAACTTGAAATGCAAGAAAGAATGTTTATCCAATTGAATAAACAGAAGGAAAGAAAGAGTCGAAAGTAAAAGATAATTGGATTGAAGAAAGATTAAAGAAAAACTGTAAATTGCATTCAAATGTAAATGATTACAGAATAAAATGGTTCACATTACATACATTTTCCTTCGAACACTCGTTTCTCGCTTTGACATGGGTACTTAGAGTTTTTCTGAGGATTTTGTATAATGATTGTGACCCTTTTTCCGATCACATAACTAGGCTATTTATAGACACTAATCTAACTGCTACTAACGCCTAAATAACTACAGATAGGACGCGTGTCTTGACACGTATTTTGAATTTGAATCCTTTCTTATCTTCTGAGTTAACCGTTGTTTCCATCGAAGTTGAAGTAACCACGCTTTCTTTTGAATATTTCGCTAAGTCCATAAATTACTTTTACCCACTGGACGCTTCGACCCTACTGATACTTCGACCAAATCGAAAGGATCCTGAAAGAAAGAGAATATGCATTTAAATGCAACGTTCCATAATAGAACATTTATTATACGTTCATGCATGATTAATCATTAAATTCATTGGTCCTGAAAACCAAGCATATTTAATGGTTATTTAAAATAATTACATAATTAAACATAATTATTTTATTTATGCATTTAGAACATATTTTTACTTAGTAAAAATATGGGCTAACAAATTGCCCCCAAATGCCTGTTTCGATTGAGTGGTCGAACGAAAAAGGAAAAGGCATTTTATAACCACGTGCTTGACACTATTACCAATGACGGCGCTTATGTCACGTTCAGAAGTAACTGTCAACTTGATACCCACAATCCATCATTGCTCCTAGGTTTTAGCATAGTGGATGACGTGGCACACGCAGAAGTTGAAGAGAAATTTTTGAATTTCTTTTTTATTTATTTTCTGGAGACAAACACGTTCCCCTATAAATAGTAGCAAACGAACAAAGGAACACTTTTTACCAACTTCCAAGTTTCAAAGCTTCCTTACGAACCCACTGTTCATCTTCTTCTTTTCTGCAAATTACACACTGATCTTCAACCATCTTGCAATTCTAAACCGCACAAGTGATTCACCCTCAAATTCCGCATCGATTCATCTTTGTTTCGCCTTAAACAAACAATTTTTCACAATTTTCTTCGCAAAACCCTTTCAGTTCTTGATTTTCTGCGTACTGTTCATTAATGGCGTCCAACTTGGATTTCGATGTACCCACTGCTGGCAAATGGAAAGACCTTCGCGTCCTTGAAGATGGCGAAGAAGTAGTTCCAGAACCTACTGGCACTGAGGCGGAAAGGAAAATCTGGAACACTCAACTTATGATTCCATTTTCCATCAAAAAGGAGGATTACGCTTTCTGTGGACCTTATCCCACACGTGATGAGGTTGTATCGAAACAGGTAAGTGATATCTTCCCTTTGCATACAGTGAGCTCGGAATCTTTAGCTCCAATCCTTATAACTTTGGGTATATGAAGAATGCCCTTAAGATTTTTAGAGCTGCCCCCTATACTGCGCACAAGGATTACATTCCCTGGTTAGATAGGGTCGAAAAGGACTTTAAGGATTCTTGGAAAAGCTATGGTATTTATGAGCTTATCCAATTTAGTCGAACTGGTCCTAAGTATAAACCAGAATTGCTAGTGGCTGCCTTACACTTCTATGAAAAGTCTACCAACACTTTTCAGTTTAAGTGTGGCATGTTAACCCCCACCTTACTAGATGTAGCTGCTATCACAGGCCTTAGGCCTGTTGGTGATCACTTTGATCCAACCAAAACTGGAGATAAGGTCGAAGTTAACTTTCAAGAAGCTACATTCTCTAAGTACATAGCAGAACAAATGGGTGAAGAAGGAGATGAGGTGTCCACTGAGGAGCATGTGGCCTTCTTAACATTGTGGTTATCCCACTTTGTGTTTTGCTCGAAATCCCTTCAGGTAGCGCGTATGTACATTCCCCTAGCACGACAGATTAATGAGGGTAGACTCTTCAGTTTAGGGCGTTTGTTATTAGCCTATCTATATGAAGCAATGGGGTATGCCAGTGATGCAATCAAGGCTTCCAAGGATGGATCAAAGGTTTCAATTGCTGGACCTATGTGGTTGTTACAACTTTGGCTGAATGCCACATTTGAGACAGAGTTGGGGTTGATAGTGCCTTCTGACTATCAACAAGAGGTAGATGAAAGGGAGATCGAAGGGCAAAGGTTGGTTCGATTAGCCCCTAGATCTTTGGACCAAGATACTGGCAGACTCTTCATGAGACACATGAAGATGTTTTTTAATTTTGACAAGTTTTTACCACGTCATGCTCCCTTTGTCGAGCGTAAGCATGGTGCTGCGTGGTTTATTGAGGATTTTCCTGCATTTAACCCTGACAATGAGGATGAGGTCAATGAGGTCTGGAGGGCCTATTTAGAGCAAATTGTGCTCTCATGCAGGATCGGTTCGAACGCAAACCAGTATGGGCTTGTAGGATATCTGCCCAACTGTGTGGCTAGGCAATTTGGTATGTCCCAGATTAGGCCCAAGTCCCTTTTTGAAAAACTGGATAGAATGGTGTTGGGCACTGGAGTGACTGAGAAGACTTACAAGAAGTACATGAGAATGCTGGAGAATTATGAATTTAATTTCAAACCCTTCGAGTATAAGCCTTCTTTCTACTGCACTGATGGCTTTAGCAAATGGTGGAGTGACCATTACACCAAACATTCAATAGGCAATGCTGATCAATTGCTAGGGATGGTGGAGAGTGGCTTCATAGTGTCATCTCTTGGAAAGAAGATAAACGTCTCAGGTCGAGGTAAACATCTAAACTCTTATATTTATCTTATAAGATTTATTCCCTCAAACCTTTTTATATTTAGTAATACAACATTTTGCAGGCAAAGGCATAAAGAAAGACGGTGGGTCTTCAATGACTTCGACTGAAGTGAAGAAACCCACTGTGGTGAAGATTAGATCAGAGGTCGAAACCTCTAAGGCAAAGGTAATTTAGCCTTATGAATTTTTTATTTATTTTCTCTCCTCATGTTTAAATATATGTTCTAACTTCGACCATTTATGTCCTTAGAAGGGAAAAGGTAAGAGCAGCACAGAGACAGTGTCTGCTAGCTCGAAGAAAGAAAATACAGTGGTTTTAGATGAGGAGGTAAAAATCGAACTTTCCATCAAGTGCTTCAAACTTTTATCATAGTAATATATTTTGAAGCAAAATCTTGACCTTTTTTACCTCCATCATTTCAGGATGAAGAAGAACAAGAGGTCCCTTTGGTCAGGAAAAGAAAACAACCATCAACTTCGACTTCACAACCTGGTGAAGGGAAAGCAACAACTGTTCCAGAAGTCGAAGCAAGTGAGGCTGCACAAGCCAAGAAACAGAAGAAGGTTAAAGAAGCTCCCACAAAGGACCAAAGGGGAGAGAAGAAAAAGAAGAAAGAAATTGGTATGAAGGTCAAGTCAACCATTAAGAAGCCTAAAGGGCTTAGGGCACTAAAAATCCGCGTTTCGAGTGAAAGCGGTGGAGATCCAACCCCTCAGACAAATGCTTCAGAGAACAAAGTGGTCGAACCAGACCAACTTACCAAAACATCAGAAGAGCAGGTAGATGGACCACAAGGTGACCCTGCACCTCATTCAGAGACTTTGGTCCATGATGAACCAATTATTGATGGGGGAAAGACAGATGATGCACAACCAGGCAACGATGCCCCCAATGCTGAGAAGGGTGGTAATCCTCAAACTAGCCCTGAGGTCGAAGAAGAAAAAGAGGTATAACTTATCTTACTCTCAACCTTAGATTTTCATAGTTACATTTAATCTTTACTAATTTTCTTTTGAGTTTGTAGGATCAGTCGAAGAAAAGTCCTGTTGAGGAAGATCAACAACCAAACCCTGAGGTGGTGCCAACCAATGCTTCGAGCATCAAATATTCAATGCCTAGTATGTCTACAAACTCAGGCCAAGCAAGCTCGAACCAAGAATCTCAACATGACTCTGATGCAATTCCTGAAGCTGAGGTTGGGGGTTCAGGGATCATATCTGTCTCTTCGACTTCGAGACTTTCTGCAAGCTTGGGCGTACAAGAAGAAGAATTTACCAATATGCAGAAGTCTGATCCTGCTGGTACCCTTAAACTTCCACTCTCGAGGAAAGCAAATTAGGGAAACACCTCTAGTGAGCACACAACCACTGACTCAGCACCTTCCAACTCTGAAATCGACTCGATGGTGCGCCAGGACTCTCTGCTGCTGAAGCTTACAACTACATTTGTCCAAAGGGATGTGTTGAAGCAAATCGAAGAACAACCAGCATGTGCTTATAGCCACTTGGCTTTCCTGAAGAAGCTTCACAATCCTAGGACTGATGAGGAAACCCTTGGCAAAGTCATACAACTTAGTTCGATTGTGGACCAGTATGCCAAGGCAGTGCAGAAGAGGATTGATAATAACACAAGACTTGCCACACAACAACAAGCTCAAACCATGTTCTTTGAGAAGGCCCAGCAAGCACAAGCTGAAGCGGAAAGATTGTCCTCTCAACTGGTCGAAGGAAATCCAGAGCTAAAAGAATGTGATGACAAGGTTGCCCATTACAAGGAACAAATCCAACTCTTAGAGGAGCAGATTGTTAATTACAGGCGCAAGATCATCGAAGAGGAAACCAAGAGAGCTCGCATTGAAAAAGAGACCAAAGCTTCGACCCAAGAGCAGATTGACGCATATGGCAGGGAAGGGCTTCAAGCTTTTAGCTCTGCAGAAGTTGTTGGTGAAGAGATCAAATCCCTGGAGAGTTCGAATTTGGTGGTCGAAAAGGAGATGGCAACCCTCAAGAAGATTTATGCTGACTGCACCAAGAATTTATGATTCTCTTAGTTTACTTTCTTTATTGTCTGTTCGAACAATATTTTGGATCTTGTAACTTTTGAACAAAGTCCATATTTTATGGCAATTTTACAATTTACCATTTTATTTTACATGCTTGAGTATTATTCTGTGCTTATTTTTACTTCCCCTTTTGACATCAGTCAAAAACACAGAAAAACAAGCAGTCAAAGCACCATATCAAGGCAGTCAAGTCAAAAGGTGATGACAACCAAATTCATTAAATGAATTGTATTGATGACCACACTGATAAAAAGGCTTGATGGCACTATAAAAAGGATGATTCTTCTCGTTTTAACTATTCAAGGTAGTCAAGTAACTTCAACAAGAAAATCATACCATGGAAAGGCAAGTTACCAAGGATGCTTCAGGCTCAAAAGAAAAGAGCCAAAAGGGAGCAGAGCCCTGGCGTTGCGAAGAAAACAGGCTACGCTATGAGAGAAACAAGGAAGAACTAATTTTAACAGAATCAGAGGAGGAAGAAATGGGCTCTGATCTGGAAGAGTTCTTATGGACATATGAAGACAATCTAGCAGATTATCCAGCTGAGGTTCAGAAGCTTGCTAATGAAGCACTATCCCTTTTCAAGGAGAAACTGAAAAGTATAGAATCAGAAACTTCTAAATCTAAGCCTAAGTCTGGGTAGAATTATGTTATCATATGTAATAAAGAACTTTTCTTATTGATAATAAAAATAAAGTTGTTCCTACTTCCTATTTCTCTTTTTAAAGCTTGTTTCCTTTGACTAATTCCTGATTTGTGGCAAGTTTTAATTATTGCCATTTCGATTTCATGTTCAAGTATTATTCTGCGCTTATTTTTACTTCGAGTAAAGTAGGCTTGTATTTCTTCAAATACTTTCCATTTATACCCAAAGTACGTTTTTCAGGAGTTAACTCCTCAATTTCATATGCGCCATTAGAATAAACTTGAATAATTTTGAATGGTCCTTCCCAATTTGGGGACCATTTGCCTAAGATCCTATCTTTTTTGTCCATAGGCAATATAACTTTCCAAACTAATTCTCCTATATCAAAAGACTTAAACTTAACCCTTTTGTTATATGCTTTAGCAACTCGTTCTTTTTGTTTTGTTAAAACTTCTAAAGCACTAAGCCTTTCTTCATCTAAATCAATCAACTCATCTGACATCATCTGATAATAATGGTCTAGAGGTATTTCCATTTGTCTTTGTACTCTTGCTGATTGCAAATGTATTTCGACTGGTAATACTGCATCATGACCATAAGTTAGTCGAAATGGAGTAGTGTTAGTTGATTCTTTAGGAGAATTTCTACAAGCCCATAACACTTGGTCTAAGGTTTTGTGCCAATTTCTTGGCTTTTGGGCTATATGTTTCTTTATCAGATTTATAATAATTTTATTTGCAGCTTCGACTTGACCATTTGCTTGTGCATAATATGGTGTTGAAGTTAACAGTCTAAAGCCAGTTTCTTGGGCAAATTCCTGCATCTTTCGACCAGTGAAAACTGAACCTTGATCAGTAGTTATTGTTTCAGGAATTCCAAACCTATATATTATGTAATTTTGTATGAAATTAATTACTGCTTCTTGATCAACATTTGGTAAAGGAATGACTTCTATCCATTTTGTGAAATAATCTATTCCAACTAAAATATAACGTTGATTTTTTGATGAAGCAGGTTTAATCTCACCAATAAGGTCTAGAGCCCAACCCCTAAAGGGTCATGGTTTTACTATTGAATGTAGTTCACTTGCAGGCACATGTTGAATTCCTGAGTGCCTTTGGCATTCTTGGCATCCTTTCGCAAACTCTATACAATCCTTCAACATAGAGGGCCAGTACAAACCTTGTCGAAACAAGAGTCATTTCATCTTATGTCCTGCTTGATGAGAGCCACAAGTACCACTATGAACATCAGAGATTGCTATATATGCTTCTGCTTCATTAAGGCATTTTAACAAGATTCCTTCAGAAGTCTTTTTGAAAAGATCATTTTCAAAAATTATATAGCTTAAGGCCCTATATTTTACCTTTCGATCCACATTTCCTGTTGGATTCTTATGGTAATCTACTATGGGTTTTCTCCAATCATTATCTGACAAATTGTCAATGGCAAAAATTTGAAAATTTTCTAGGGGATTTTTTATTTCACCATTTATTTGTGGTATAGTCTCTGCCCCCACAAGTTTTGGTATTGACAATTGTGCAGATATTGGTTCTTGTAAAACCATTTTTTCTTTTATTTCGATCAATTGTGTCAACTTTTCTTTTGACATTTTATATCCTGAAGCAATTTGAGCCAAGTCATTTGCTTCTTGATTTTTTAATCGAGGCACATGTTCAATGTCTACATGATCGAAACAATCTAACAAAGAACTAGCTATAGAAAAGTATTTCGCCAGATGCTCTTTCACACATTTGTATTCTTGTGTTAATTGTTTCAATACTAATTCAGAATCACCTCTTATTTTAATGTTCTTTGCCCCCAAGTCTTTTAATATTTCTAACCCTGTAATTAAAGCTTCATACTCAGCTTCATTATTAGAGCAAAGTCCATTTATTTTGTACTTGAACTTGGTTGGAATTTGAGTCGGAGATATGATCAATATTCCAATTCCTGTTCCATACTTATGTTTGGACCCATCAAAATAAATAATCCATGGTTGAATATCCACATACTCCTGTGACATTTCGACCAATGAATGATCTACTATAAAATCAGCCACAATTTGGCCTTTGACAGCCTTTAAAGGTTTATAAGTCAGTGAATATTCAGTTAATGCTAATGCCCATTTCCCAATTCTACTATGTAATATAGGTTTAGTTAGCATATGTTTAATAACATCAAAGTGGGAGTAGACATAAACATCAACAGGCTTTATATAATGCTTAAGTTTTGTACAAGAGAAATACAAACAAAGACAAAGTTTTTCTATGGCAGTATATCTAGTTTCTGCATCATTTAAAACTCTACTAAGGTAATAAACTGCATTTTCTATGCCATTATCGTCTTCTTGAGCTAACATGCTTCCTATCGTCTTATCAGACGTAGCAATATACAACTTTATAGCTTTATTCCTACTAGGAGGCATTAGAACTGGAGGCTTTATTAAGTATTCTTTGATGTCATCAAAAGCCTTTTGATGCTCTTCGTTCCATTTGAACGGATCATCTTTCTTGAGTCGAAGTAGTGGTGAGAAAGCTTGAGCCTTTCCACTTAGATTCGAAATGAATCTTCTCAAGAAGTTGATTTTTCCTAGCAAAGATTGAAGTTGTTTTTTGGTCGAAGGAGGCTTGGTCTCTAAGATAGCCTTTGTCTTGTTTTGGTTTATTTCAATGCCTTTTTTATGCACCACAAAACCAAGGAAATCTCCTGCATGCACACAGAAAGCACATTTTAATGGATTCATTTTTAATCCATGTTCCCTCATTCTTTTAAAAGATTGCCTAAGATATACCAAATGGCTATCTTCAGAAGAGGATTTAATGATGATATCATCAATGTAAACTTGCATGAATGTATCTATAAAATCATGAATCATGGAATTCATTGCCCTTTGATAAGTGGCACCAGCATTCTTTAAGCCAAAGGGCATCACAACCCACTCATAAGTGCCTAACGCACCAGGGCATCTAAATGCTGTTTTAGATACATCTTCCTCAACAATGAATATTTGGTTATAACCAGAATAACCATCTAACATGCTCAAAAACTCGAAGCCTGCTGCTGAGTCTATTAGCATTTCTGCCACAGGCATGGCATACTCATCTTTAGGTGTAGCATTATTTAAGTTCCTAAAATCTATACATACCCTAAGTGTACCATTCTTTTTAATAACAGGAACTATATTTGCTAACCATTCTACATACCTGGCAGCTCTGATGAATTTACTCTTCAGCAGCCTTTCGATCTCTTCTTTGATTTTGGACATGATATCTGGTGCAAACCTTCTTGGCAATTGTTTCACTGGTTTCTTACCTGCCTTGATTGGTAGTTTTAATTCGACCATTTCTCTACTGAGTCCAGGCATTTCGTTATAATCCCAAGCGAAACAATCACTAAATTCTTTGAGAAGTAGTACCAATTTTCCTTTTAAGTCAGGACTAATATTGGCACTAATGTAAGTTGGCCTTTTTGCTGAGCCATCTCCAATGTCAATTTCCTCCAAAGGGTCTTGAGCCTGCATCTTAGGAGTTTCATTAAGTGGATCTCTTTCGAACCCTAAAGGTTCCTCATCGTAGATGCAGTTGAGCCTTTGTGCTTGTGGCATAGAAATGCCATCGCTTTCGACCTTGGCTTCTGTAGCCATATTTTGATGAACATCAGCCTCCAAAGCCGTAATCCTGGCTCATGCGCTGGACTCAGTCATCATAATCTTCGTAAACATTCCACCCAGATGGTGGTATAACTCCATCTTCTGAGGACACAGCATCTATTTCCTCTCTTTCCCATATGAAGCCATGGGTTGGGTGGAGTTTGACAGAATGTATCACATTATCAGAAGGTGTGAAAGCATTCTCTCTATCATAACATGGCGCTATGTTCGCCAAATTTTTGTCAAAGGTTTGTTGATTTATGGTATCAACCTCTGACATATAGAAACTCTGATCAGCTTCTATATTTTCTACGCAGCCATCCTTCCTCCAAAGCATCAACTTCTGGTGAAGAGTCGAAGGAACAGCTCCTACTCCATGAATCCACTCTCGCCCCAATAGTAAGTTGAAGTTTGCCTTGGATTCGACCACTAGGAATAAAGTTGGTCGAACTATGCTGCCCACAGCAACATCCACTTGAATTGCCCCCCTTGAATGTCCTGTTTTGCCTTCGTAGTTTGACAAAACAATGTTATGGGCTGACAAATCACAGTCATATTTGCCAATCTTGGGTAACATAGATAGAGGCATTAGGTTAACAGCAGCTCCTCCATCTATCAGCACCTTGTTAACTCCAACTCCTTCAACCTTTGCTCTGATGAAGAGGGGTTTAAGATGGTTTTTCATGCCTAAATCTGGCCTTTCGAATGTAGCCTGTTGCTCCTCGATGCAGCCATTGTTCATGACATAGTAACAAATTGGCTTGGGATCAGCCATTTCTAACTGGTCGAAATCAGTTTCGAGGTCAGTTATCTCTGTTTGCACATCATATTCCAAAGGTAATATGGAAACCACACATATTACGTCGAAATCTGGCTCAGAGTCCAGCGGATCATCTTCTTCCATCTTGCTTTCTTCTATAGAAGGAAGGATCCTTTCTTTTGCTGGCCTTCTAGCCACTTCTTTATATTGGCCTGTTTGAAGATTAGTTGCAGCCAATTTCTTTTGGCGTTGGAACCTACGCCACTGAGTCCTTGTCATTGGATGTTTACCCTTGTAATTATTCTTGTAAGAGTATTTGTTGACATCCTCTGAATAGCTCAATTTGGTGTCACTTGCGCCACCAACTTCCATTGCACCCTTGTTGAACTTTATGGTTCCTTGGTGCATCCAGCGTTCTATAGGAATCGAACTAGAAGGAAGGAAAGTGGGCCTTCGATCTGTTTGGACCATATTATTTGGTCGAGTTAGAATGCCCTTTCCTTTACCACGAGATGGTTTTGGGTTTGCCCCCTGCCTATCTGTAACTGGTTGGAACTTCATAAGGCATGCAGTAGCCTCCTTATCACAAACAGCACTGCAACAAGCACAAAGCATCACTCATTTGTTCTCTAGCTTGCATCTGTTTAGAAAGTCAATCAAATCCTCTTCAGCACGAGGATATACTACTTTCATTTTTTCATAGTATTCCTTTTCAGGGATTTTTTCCACTTGCACTTCTGACACCTCCATGGCTTCGACCATCATAATAGCCTGTGGTTCAGCATAGAGGGTCTCAGCATTCTGTGAAGATTCTGGATCTGCTTTTGCAGCTTTGGGTTTTTCACCAAACTTAAGTCTTCCTTCGTTCAAAGCCTTTTGAACCAAGTCCCTGAAAAGCACACATTGTGAGGTTCTATGTCCAAGAAAATTATGATACTTACAATAACCTCTTTTCTTTCTCATATCTAATGGTGGTATTTTAACACCTTTTGGAACCACTATTTGGCCATCAGTAACCAACAAATCAAAGATTTCATCACATTTTGTTATATCAAAAGTATAAGTCTTTGAAACATATTTATCATTTTTTGGTTCAACGGAGTTTTTTCCATTTGAAGGTTTTAAAAGCTTGCAAGTGTAAGGGGGACCAGGTTTTAATTCTGCTAGGTCTATTTCCCCTTGTTCAACATCCTCATAAGAGACATCATATTCTTGGTCGCTATCATGTGTTTCTACATAAGCAACCTTTTCTTTTTTATGATACTTTGAATTTCTATCCTTTTCTGCTTTCAAGCGTTCGACCTGTCGAACCCTATCAGCCAATTGGGCCATATCTCTTAGATGTTGAGTGTCTAATTTCTTTCTGATCGAATAGTCTAGGCCACCAGCAGCCATTTCGACCAATTCATGCTCAGGCACTTGAGTAAAACACCTAGCCTTAAGCAAACGAAATCTATTCAAATAATCATCAATAGACTCAGGAGTTTTGCGCCTAACACTTGCTAATTCTTTGAGACTTATCTTAGACTGTCCCATGTAGAATTGTTCATGGAAAACTCTCTCTAATTGATTCCAATTAAAAATTGAATGTGGAGGGAGAGTAGTAAACCATGTAAAGGCATTTTTCGTTAGAGAATTTGGAAAATACTTCATTCTCAAATTCTCATTATTTGCTAGATCTCCTGCCTCAGTTAGATATCTTGCTATGTGTTCAACAGTAGATTCGCTAGTATCACCAGCAAATTTAGTAAATTTCGGGATTTTCCAACCCCTTGGCAATTCTGTTTGAAGCACATATTCTGATAAGGCAGAAACAAAATGAGGCCTATGCATGCCTATGTTTAAACCATTTTGTGCTAGGATAGTTTCAACCAAATTGGCTATGTTATTTTGCCCAGCAAAATTATTATTCTGGACATTTCTAACTACATCATCAGCATTTTGGTTCCTATTTACCAACACAATTCCAGGATTTTGTTCGACCTGGGGCAAAGCCTGTTGTTGTGCCTGAATTTGCACCTGCGGCTCGACCACTGGCACTGGTTGTTGGACTTGGTTTGCAACATTATTTGGGGCAAGCATAATGGCATTATTTGGTGCTTGTGCAATTTGTAAAGGCACCACATTCTGAATCTGGGGAACTTGTTGATTATGGGCTTGAGGAGCCCCAAAGAAATCAGCAATTCTTCCCATTTGATTTGCCAACAATTGATAACTTTGGTTTGTATTTTGAATTAATGGATTAAATACTGTACCAATTTGTTGTGTTAACATATTTACCATGTCATGATTACTCTCATCCATTTGTTGCCTTAAAGCATTCAAGGCATTGTTGGTTAACGAGGGATTGCCATTTCGAGTAGCAGAACCAGAAACTATCTGATTATTAGGCACAAATACGCCTGGTGCTGACTCTGTGAACAATGATGCACTTGTTTGCAAACCTTGCATCATACTGGTAGGCATACCATATAGGTAGTTCCTACTTGTGCCTTGACTCACATATTGGGAAAAGGGTAATGAAAAAGTAGAAGAACTAGCGCCACCCCCATTAACATTTGTCCTATTTGGAGAGAAACTTCCCTCCATAGGATGGGAAAGGGACAAGATAGGTTCTGTAGTGGTCGAAGGTACCACTGCAGATGTTGGCATTGTCATTGTGGCACTTACCACAGAAGATATTGGGGCGGAAACTGTCGCCCCACTAGCGTTGGGCACAATCTCACTGATTACAGGAGAGATTATGGCCTCAGAAACGCTCGAAGCGGTTGATACATTCGAACCGTTATTATTATTGTTTCCGTTCGGATTTTCCATGTTTTGTCTTGGGTTACTTCTAAGTGGTGGTCTAACCATTTCAGGGAGTAATTTCCCGTTCCTCAAAAGCATACACTACACAAGAATCTTTGGAAACAATACACAAAAATGCAGAACAAATTAACTACACAAACTTTGAAGAAATTTAAACGTAAAGCACACAGTCCCACTGGGCGTGCCAATTTGTTTACTGTGAAATTTGGTAAACAACGCTAGTTTGATTATTACAAGAGAGACCAACTAGTAAATCTCGGGACATAGTGCTTTTGTTTATATTTTCAAAGTAAATGATGTTCATTATTGTTCTTATGTTGATAAAGTATTGTTTTTATGTTTTAGTAACTTGAAATGCAAGAAAGAATGTTTATCCAATTGAATAAACAGAAGGAAAGAAAGAGTCGAAAGTAAAAGATAATTGGATTGAAGAAAGATTAAAGAAAAACTGTAAATTGCATTCAAATGTAAATGATTACAGAATAAAATGGTTCACATTACATACATTTTCCTTCGAACACTCGTTTCTCGCTTTGACATGGGTACTTAGAGTTTTTCTGAGGATTTTGTATAATGATTGTGACCCTTTTTCCGATCACATAACTAGGCTATTTATAGACACTAATCTAACTGCTACTAACGCCTAAATAACTACAGATAGGACGCGTGTCTTGACACGTATTTTGAATTTGAATCCTTTCTTATCTTCTGAGTTAACCGTTGTTTCCATCGAAGTCGAAGTAACCACGCTTTCTTTTGAATATTTCGCTAAGTCCATAAATTACTTTTACCCACTGGACGCTTCGACCCTACTGATACTTCGACCAAATCGAAAGGATCCTGAAAGAAAGAGAATATGCATTTAAATGCAACGTTCCATAATAGAACATTTATTATACGTTCATGCATGATTAATCATTAAATTCATTGGTCCTGAAAACCAAGCATATTTAATGGTTATTAAAAATAATTACATAATTAAACATAATTATTTTATTTATGCATTTAGAACATATTTTTACTTAGTAAAAATATGGGCTAACAATTACCCCCCTGCAAAATTTATTTTTTTGATTTACCCCCCTTTTGCTGACGTGGCAGGCAAAAAAAACAGAATAACCGATTTAAAAAACACACTTTTTAAATCGGTTGAACAAAATAACCGATTTAAAAAGTGCATCCAAGGGGGTAAATCAAAAAAATAAATTTTACAGGGGGTAATCTCAAAAAAAATAATTACAGGGGGGTAAAGCAAAATTCGCCTACTTTACAGGGGGTAAAGACCTATTAACCCTAATACTTAATAAGCACTCAATACCTCCAATTCAACATTTCTTAAAAAGTTCTAAATGAGTCCCACAAATAACACATCTCATCAATAACTCTACATCATTATAAGCGGGTATCATAAAAGTAAATCAAGTACCAATGTTTATTTAAGAAGTAGTACCTATTAGGTACCATTTTTCGTTTTGCTCCAATGGGAGTACCTATTAGGTACTAGAACTTAAGAAAATAGGTACCACCATTGGAGATGATCTTAGTAGCTACCATATATTTTTAGCCCAGCCGCCCAAGTATCTAACGCCTTTGCCTAAGATATATAGGCAAAATTACACAAATAGTCTTTTATCTTATTTTTTTGTAACACTTTGGTCCTTTATCTTTTTTTTTATAACACTTTGGTTTTATCTTATTTATTTGTAACACTTTAATCATTTATTTATTTTTTTCCCATTTAGGTCCTTTATCTTTTATGATGCGCACATATAAATCCTTTTTCTCATTTTTTTAATTTAAAAACATGAAGATAATTTTATTTTATTTTTTAAAATATATTTTTATTAAAAAAATGTAGAATAAGATGAACGTATACATCATCTTCATCTTCTTCATTTGAATCTTCATCTTATTCCTTTGGATCTTTATCATTTTTCTTGAATAAAACATTTTCTACTCAAATATACCTCAAATATCACGAATCTATATTATGTTTACCTCAAATCTTCTGCTAAACACAAAAATCAAAACCCCAAATTCTTAGTAAACTCTAACCATTCATTCTTCCATTGTTGTTGCTGCTCGGTGCTTACCAATAACCATTCAACCTTGTTATTCTCTTTGTTATTTTTTACTATTGTTGTTAATTAAAGAGTTATTTGACAATCTAGGGTATGTTTGAATTTGGGGTTTAAGGGTATATTAAGAATTTGGGATTTTGATTTTTGTGTTTAGTAGAAGATTTGACGTGAACATGACATAGATTCATGATATTATAGATATATTTGAGTAAAAATTTTTTTGATTCAAGAAAAATGATGAAGATTCAAAGGAAGAAGATGAAGATGATGTAAATGTTCATCTTATTCTACATTTTTTTAAAATATTTTTTAATAAAATCATATTTTAAAAAATAAAATAAAATTATCTTTATGTTTTCAATAAAAAAAATGAGAAAATGGATTTATATGTGCACATTATAAAAGATAAATGATTTAAATGCGAAGAAAAATAGATAAAGGATTAAAGTGATATAAATAAGTAAGATAAATGACCAAAATGTTACAAAAAAAAAAAAATAAAGGACCAAAGTGTTACAAAAAAAAAATAAGATAAAGGACCATTGATGTAATTTTGCCAGTTATATAATACAAAAAGAAAGGAAAAACAAAACGGGTAAGCCGACACTCTGAGACACTCACCTCGAGTGACCGTGAGTAATAAAAGTAACTAAAATAATGATTGTGTGATACACCTTTATTTATGATTATGCTATTCTTTAATGAATATGAGTTTTAAGTGATCAACTGATTTAGGTAAACTTGGTGTTAGGACACCAAGTAGAGGGTAGTAAGAAATTCATTGAGGCTTAGTAGTCTCACCCCATTATTTGATTCGCAGGCAGGTTAGGAAGCTGAGGAAGGAAGCACAAGTAGTAATTGATGGAGGATTATGTCCCAACGGCTTTGGCTATCTTACATGATTGTACCTTGTACTTTAGACATGATGTACTAGTATCTTGACTAATTATGCAGTGAGTATGAGGTGTCAGCACTATTTCTGCATTATGTAACTGTTGTACAAGAATTTTTATTGTAATTTTTAATATATCGCGATTCAATTATATATATTTCTATTGATATTCTAGATAAATCGATATGGGGTGTTATAATTTAGCATTTTCCATAAAATAAATATGCAAAACCGTAACCAAAATAGATATACATATAAATAAATAAAAAAACCTATATGTGCTAATGAACTGAAGCGCATGTACATCTTCTTTTTATACTTGAATATTTGAAAGGCAATCCAACGATTTAGCATTGGCAGTAGAGATGACAGCAGGCGCGTTGCTGCTGAGGATCCAAACTCGAGGTAAGAGTCTGTTTACTTTATCACTTATCAATGTTATCATAAGAAACAAGCTTTTTTTAAAAAAAACATTGTTTAAAAAAATACAAACTTTAGTTTGTCTAATATATATATATATATATATATATATATATATATATATATATATATATTATTGAAAAAGATAAGAGTAATTGACAAATAGTACAATTGACAAATCACACTCTTAAAATACCTAAAAGACAATTAAATAGGAATGCTAGATACAACATTAATGGACACTTAGAAAAAAGGAAAAAGTATTACTCCCTCTGTCCCTATTTATAAGAGCTAGTTTGAAAAAACACGGGTATTAAGAAAGTGAGTTTTAGTATTAAATTGATTGCCAAATAATATTGATTGGACATGTTTACCCTTACCATTAATTGTAATACTTTATATCAAACAAAATAGAATTTAATACTATTAAAAAAACTATGCAAAGTAAATAATGGTAAATTTGGAAAAAGAATAATTAATATCATTGATAATTGTAAAAATGTCCTATAAAAGAGACAAATTTTTTGTCAAAATAGCTCTTATAAAAAGGGACGGAGGGAGTATTTAATTTTTCTCGTAGAAGTATTTAATTCCGGCATAAATATTTTTGCAATACCACATAAAAAAATTAAAACAATACATTTTTTTATTAAAAGCCAAAGCAACACTAAATAAGCACAAAATACATCCACAAAAATATTGTATATAAATATCGTCTAGATTATTCAATAAAAAAATTCACTACAACAAGTTTGAGATTTAGTATCATTTGAAAAATGTTACTAAATCAAGAAAAATGTTACTAATTCAATTTAGTAACATTTTATCAAGTGTTACATAAAGCCTATGTTACTAAAAGGCTTTAGTAACATTTAAGAGTACTATTAGTAACACTCGATAAATGTTATTGATTATATCGTTTGTAACACTAGAATTTATCTTTAGTAACATCAAAAGTACTATTAGTAACGCTTGATAAATGTTACCAATTTATATATATTTTGTAACACTAGAATTTATCTTTAGTAACACTAGAAAAGTGTTACTCTAGAAAAGTGTTACTAGATTGAAATTTTTGTAGCCAATCCACCACATTTGCCTATTAAACCTATAAATTATCATAGTTTTAGCTTTCACATAACATCATTCATTGTGAGACAAACGTTGCTGGTAAACTCTTTCAATTATTGAATCTAAAAATTACAAAATAAGTACACTTTACACAATCACGCAAATCACAATACGGATCAACATTTTAGATTAACATTTTTCTTATAACAAGACAATAAGATACCCTAGCTAAACCAATGAACTTGCTATTGTGAGGAATTGCCTTGAAAACTCAGAAACAGGAAACAGGGGCTTTCATCTGCGCGGGGCGCGGCACTGCTGAAGAATTGGAGCTTTTGCTCCTGCCATCTGCGCGGGGCGCAGGCCCGCTGGGCAGATCCGTTTTTGTGCAGATTTTGTGGAAAAAATTGTTTCGGAGAGTATCTGTTTTGGATTCTGTTTTATTATATAAGATAGATTTGTTTCTAATTTTTAGGCATGTATTTTTCTATAAATAGGGAACTCTTTATTCATAGAAAAATAAGGTTGAAAGCAATTAGGATTAGAGTTTGCCACACTAGAGTTTTAGAGAATTCATTCTCGGTATAATTCTAGGGGTTTGGGCGAATCATCCTTGGTTCACCTTGGGTAGCTATGTCAAATTGAGTCTCTTCATCACGGAAGAAGGGATTCGGGACTTGGGTAGAATTAGGATTAATTCTTGTAACCCAATTGAGAATTCCTTGTGTAAAGTTTCTCATTGATCATAGTGGAACGGAAGGGTTGCTCCCTCCCCCAGACGTATGTCTTTATTTGGCCGAACTGGGTAAACAATATCGTCTTGTGTTCTTCTCTTTCTCTTGAATTATTTACTTTCATCATCTCTATCACTTTATTATTGGTTACTTGGTTAATTTGCTCCACACATCAAATTCATTGGTGTGATTTTTCAACGAATTCACAACAGCCATGAGAGGACCTATGCAGGTAATGAAGGCTGAGCAACACTAATTAAGAGATTTCAGTGACATTGACAAAATCATAATAGGGGCATCAAACTCATTGTCAATCCAAACATACAAACTGTGTCTAATCTAACAAAATATCGCGAAAAATATGCCAATAAATAACTCAAACTATATTAAACCAGAAAAGCATCAAAATACGCGAGATAAAATTTTTTATTTTTTTTTTGGTATTCATACGCGAGATAAATTTAGAAGCTACTTTTGTGTAGTATAATAAAACACAATAAATTACTATACATACATATTTTAGAAGAGGCAAGGTACAGTGAGAATGAAAATATGTAGTTCTTACCTACAAGTTAGAATTCCAGTAGCCTCTATTTTAATATCTTGTTGGACACTTGAATAACTAAAATCTACAAAACTACTTCATAGTAAACCGAAATTTACAATAAGTTACATCCAATTGAACGACGTGCAATATGAAAAATACAAGGACATACCACTAACCCTGCGGATCTCCACTTCTCTCCATTCTTGTACAAGGGCACGACAGCAGCACATCAAATGGGAGAGAAAATCATCAACAAAGCCCCCTACCATAGAAAGTAATTGTGAGCAATATGAAATATTTAAAAAGACTAGCAAATGTAAGCATGCACAAATCCTCAAATCCTAACAAGTACAAGGTGTTGTAGGCCTTACCCCCACACTTGGCCTATTCTGATAAAGCTTTGTTTTTAAATTCCTCCCCTTCTCTTTACCTCCACACTTAATCAAAATTACCCACATGATTTTTGTTACGAAGTAAAAGATGAAATTTGTAGTTGCATCATATCAGTGCCATGTAAATAAAAGGGTAAACTCTATTAAAGCTATCAAATGTTTATTAGGAATGCACCGGGTAAACTTTCTCTTAAAGTACTTAGTGACATAATCAACATCTAATAACCTCATAGAAAACTTAATTCATTCATGCTATTTGAAAATAAACTTATTAAAACTGAAAGTTACAATCAAAGAATCATAAGCAAGGGGAAATATTGAATTAATTTTTCACAATAGAAAGTGTTCAATTTGTTCTACCATAGAAGGTTGGTTGAAGCATTTTATCAAACAGAAAATATGCATTGTGCCATGAGCCACAACAAAAGCAAAATCAAAACAACAAAATACAAAAAATCATTTCAATTCAACCATTTTTCAAACATAAAAAGCCAAAGTAAAAGAAAGAGAGAAAGAAAGCAAGATATTAGAACAATGAGATTACCTTCGGCGATAGTGATACAAACCGCGGAGAACAGCGATCAAGAGCAAACCGAATCGATGAGATGATTGAGTCACGCCGAATTGAGGAGATGATCGAGTCATGCCAAATGGAATTAGGGATTTTTAATCCACCAAACCAAATCGACGTAAAATTGCAGAAGCGAAAGACGTTAGAATTGAGGAATACAACGCCATGGGAAGTCGATGAAGGAGGTTTGTATGCGGAGGTTGAAGACGAGAGTTGTTCGAATGGGAGAACAAGTCAAATAGGACTGTGTTTGAATCGCGCGCAATGAAGCTTCATATCGGAGTACCGTATTTTCAATCGCGCGCGCTCAGTTTGAAAGAAATAGGAGAAGAAAGTGTGAGAGAAAGTTAAGAAAGAATTGTCACATGGTACGTACGGTCCAAAGAGGCAAAGGAGTATGTTACACTTTTTAAAAAATGTTACAAAATCACCCATATTAGTAACACTTTTTATGAATGTTGCAGGTGAGTGTTACTGAAAGTAAAAAATGCAGTAGTGATTTGTCAATGAAAAATACATTAAATCCTCAACAAGAAATTAAAATGAAAACCATATTACAAACAAAAAAAAATTACGAACCTATATTACTACTGGCATTAATTTATGAAGGGAGGTATGTTTATGCTATCCAACGACATCGTTTTTTAATTGAAGTTTTTTTTTTTTTTTATCAAAACAATATATTTATTCATTCAAATTGATAAAGTACATTAGATATAAATATAAATAATGTGACAAAATAAAAGTAATCTGTTCAGATCCGACTCAAGTCTACATCACCGAAAAATTGTCTGCTTTGTAGTTAACCCGTCACTTGTAGAAAAAGACGCCTCAATAGTTTGAAATGACCATTTGCCTCGATTACCAAGCGATGTGACACTATTTTGGTGTATCCAGAACAGAAGCCCCCCAGTCGAGGCTAAGGGGCTGAATGGTGTGACCCATGAGTCGTTTCTCACAGACGGCGCCAATGTTCTGATCCGACCTTAAGTCCACATCTCCGAGAGATTGCAGGGTTAACCCGTCACAGGTTTTGTCCTTTGTAGAAAAAGGCACCTCGATGGTTTGAAAGGTGTAGGTGTTTGTATATAAACTATCATTTGCCTCGATTACCAAACGATGTGGGACTATTTTGGTGTATCCATAACATACCTGAAATACTCATGTTTTCGGATCTATATCGTTGACGACTTTGTCATTGGTTGAATAAGTAGTTGATCAAACGTGATATGTCAATCTGAATCAAACGAACACCGCAACAAGATGGGAAAACAAACGAACACCCTATCAAAACGGGAAATCACACAAACGCCGCACAAAGACGGGATATCACACGAATGTCGCACAAAGACGACGAAATCACAAATAAAACAAACAAAAGAAAACTCTAATTTATGTGAAAATCACTTAGGAAAAAAAAATGCACAGAGGTGATTCCAGGTTAAAGAATAACCGAAACCACCTATTTTTGAAGCAAGAAGAAGAAAACCCCTTAGAAAAAAGTTAGGGTTGGCTCACCAAGAAGAAGGAGAGTGCATTTCTTTTTCCAAGTTGTTATGTTTATATAAACGGTGCATTTGGTTTTCTAGTTTCTACAATGTTACTGTATTGCAAGAGAATATCAAACAATGATCATGACAATATGCACCCAATTAAGAGCACCATCACATGCATGTGCTCCAACAAAAATTCACTTTAAGGGCCAATACAAAACAGTCCTAAGAGCCCAAAAGACACACTCAATGTCACCTGAAAAGAAAGAAATTTTCAAGTCATTAGAGAGTTGGGTGTCACAAAATGTGCTGCCACGAGCCAAACCTGCGGAGGAATGCTTGCAGCCACGACATCTTTTACCAGATTCATCATTGTCATCAGATGAGTTCATCGATCAAGTGAAGGCCTTAAGGGAGTGAAGGCCTTAAGACGATTATCTGGTAGTTTTGGTTGGTGACATGATCACCGAGGAAGCATTGCCGACGTACCAATCATGGTTAAATAGACAAGATGGGATTAAAGACGAAACTGGTTCAAGCAGCAATCCATGGGCTGCATGGACACGATCTTGGACGGCCGAGGATTAAAGACATGGTTGAGAAGACTATCCAATACTTGATTGGAGCTGGCATGGTGATACATTTTAGACACACGAATATAATTTACGAAATTATTTAAATTTTTTGCAATAACTCATTAATTAACAAATTGATCAATCCACATAGAATTCACTAATATATATATATATGGTAATACATATATATTTTCAAGATATGATACTTGAAACTTGTTAAATTAATTGATTGTTTGTGGTGTAGGATATACCAACAGGAAATGATCCATATAAAGCTTTTGTTTATACATCCTTCCAAGAGCGGGCAACTTTTTGTCACACGGCAACATCATGGCTCGATTAGCTATGGAAAGAGGTGATCCAGCGCTTGCCCTCATATGTGGCACGATTGCTGCAGATGAGAAACGCCATGAGATTGTATATGAGAGGATTGTGGTGAAGCTTCTATAAGTGGACCCCACAGAGACAATGACAGCCATAGCAGAAATGTTGAGTAACAACATAATGATGCCTGGACACTTGACGCATGATGGACGGGACAAACACCTCTTCAGTCATTTCTCTGCAGTAGCACAGCGTATCAGCGTCTACACGATTAGTGACTACATTGATTGCTTGGAGTTCTTGGTTAGACAATGGAGATTGGAGAAGCTAGAGGGTTTGACGAGCGAGGGAAAACGTGCACATGAGCTCGTGTGTGAGCTTGCACCAAAGATTAGAAGACTACAAGAGCGTATTGATGAGCGAGCAAGAAAGATGAAGACCAAGTTTAGTTGGATTTTCAATAAAGAGATGTCTTCATGAAAGCAGATAAATTTTAAAAATGTAGCAAGAAAAAACAATGACTATGTATCTCATAATCTCTCCCTACCCTATTGTCTGGCTTATCCTGTACTTTTTATACTGACTAGTATGTTAGCCCGTGCCAAGCACGGGATTATTTTCTTTTTTAATATTATTTATATGTTTATTCTGATATATTATTTGATTATTTTGGTTTAAAATTCTAAGATAAAATTGAGATAGATTTTGCATGATATAGATTTACCGATGTTACTGAATAAAGCGAGATTAAAAGTATAACTTACTTCCCATTTTACACTATTATGAGATATATTATTTATCTCATCTTCATCCCCGACACTATATAGTGATCCTATAAACATAAAATAATTATAAACTTCATTCTCAAAGGAAAATATGCTTTGATTTTTCATAGCATTAAGATTTTTTGGGATCGTACCCATAACATTAAAATATATAATGATTTTTTTTTCATCTCGTGCCGACTATTTATAGAAAATTTACATTAGATTTATTGTCAAACACGAGATAATTTTTATTTTTTTTCAATAATATTTATTTTCATATGTTATTTTTCTTTTGAAGGTTGTCTATATTTTTTTTTCATTTTATATTATTTAGAAGGTTATCTACGTTTTTCCAATTGTCAATGAAATTGATTTCTGTTAGTTTATTTGAGTATGAAAATACGATATATCTTTAACACGGAACTCTGTAGGACTTCATCAACAAAAAATAATTGTAAATTTTATACTAATTTTTAAATGATAGTAACATATTTTGACCTTGTTTCAATTCTCAAAAATTTTGTTTTCACCGTATCACAAAGAAGCAATCTTCACGCGTGAGTGTCAAATGTGAAAACCTATGTGTGAATCTCTCCATTCACATTAATACATTATGGTTCTTAAAAAAGTTCTAACAAAGGTTTTGGATAGTTTAAAATAATATACATTACAAAAAAACCAAAATTATATTAATTTATTTTAGATTTTCCATAGATTTCATTAGGCATATGTAATATAATGAAAGTGCGAAGGATCACTTTTTATCGTGCTAAATAAATTTTTTAATAAATGATCCCCGTGATAAAATATTAAATATGAAAATATGGATAACCCCCGCTGTCAGAATTCAAAATTTAATTTGTCAATGCGTATTTTTAATTGTCGGGTGGAAAGTGCTCCCTGTTTTCTATTCTACACCACTAAGAGATTTATTTCTCTCTCTCTCTCTCTCTCTCTCTCTCTCTCTCTCTATTTTTATCTCTTTTTCGTCTTCATTATATGATTCTATATAGGCTTCATCACCAAAAAATAGTTGTTAATTCTATATTTTTTTTAATGAATATCAATTAAATTTTCGTGTTTAGTTCTCACTATGATCTATATACACTTTCCATCATGAGGATCACGTTTCTTCGTGCTAGATAAAATTTTGAATAAGTTTTCCCTATGATAAAATATGAAATATGAAAATAAGGATAATTCTCGCAGTTGAAATTCAAATTTGAATTTGTCAATGTGTATTTTTAATAGTGGGGTGTGAATAGGGATGACAACAATATTCATACCCGCAGATATCTGCGGATAAAATTCACCATGGATACAGAGCGGATAACTTAATAGATATCCACGGATAAAATAAATGGATATTTCAATTATACGCATTTAATGAATATTATCCATGTCCGCGGATATCCATACCTGCTAAATAATTAGTAAAATTACTTAAATATTTCTACTTACATATAAATTCTAGTATTTTTATATTTTATCTTTTGCAGTTAGACTATTTTATATAAATTCTAGTTTTGTTTGACTCTTTTGCAGTTCATTGAGGTGATTTTTGTTTGTAGATTTGGTGTTTTCATTAAAAATAGAGAACAAATTTTATAAATATTATGTGTTAATGTTTTATCTTTAAAAAAACTGATTTTTTTTCAATAATTAGTTCTTTTTTTTAATAAAAAATAGCATCCATGGATATCTGTTAATATCCGCTGATACTTCAATATTCGTGGATTACCCGCTTAGCGGATATTCACACAGATATGGAGTGGACACTGGTATCATATATGTATGACGGAGCAGATACAAATATTACATATCCACGTCCATGGATATCCATTGACATCCCTAGGTGGGAAGTATTTGTCGTTTCTCATTCTCCAACACTGGAAGTTTTTTTTTTCTTTCTCTCTCTCTCTCTCTCTCTCTCTCTCTCAAAATCTTCTATTTTGTTTTTGTCTATAATGAACACAATTTTTTCTTCAAAATAAAATATAATGTTTTTACGTAAAAAACGTTTACAGATATGTCATAAGCTATTTTTTGGGTTCAAGACTTTAATTCTTCGAGTGATCTTATCCATGAAAAAAATAGTGTACTTTCTTATATCAATGTGTTTCAAAGTAATCTAAATATAAATGTTCATTCATTTTACAAAATTAAAATATTAAAAATGTACCAAGATAGTGTCGCACAAGTGGTAGATACTTGGGCCCCTTAACCATTTGGTCTTAAAATCGATCATATAACTGGTGCATATGGAGAATCATTTCTTAGGAGAGGTCAATCCCTTAAATAGATCTCAGTTAAATCGAGGGGATTAATCTCTATAGTTGCGCACGGATGATACATTTGGTTTACAAAAAAAAAAGTGTATATATATATATATATACTCCCTCCGGCCACAATTATAAACAAAATTGCACCTTTTAGATTCATTGAATAATTGATGTATCTATACTATAATAAAGACCAGATACCTCTGCTATTCAATGAATCTAAAAAGTACATTTTTGTTTATATTTGTGGCTGGAGGGAGTATATATATAAATATAATATTTTAGAGATTCTATAAAAAAAAATATAATATTTCTGAGAGTTTGTAAAAAAAAAGAGTTTCTAAAAAAAGGATAGTATATAATATTTGAGAGAGTTTTCACAAAAGAATAAAAAAAAATTGAGTTTAAAAAAATGTATTTGAAAAAGTTTCTACAAAAAGAAAAAAAAAAATATTTGAAAAAGTTTTTACAAAAGAAAAAATATTATAAAAATTCAATTATTGTTGTCAATGGGATTCGAACAACATACCTTTATTAGTAATTATAAGGTAATTTTCTCTACAAAAAGAAAGGTAGTTTTTCTTAAAATATTATAAAAATTCAATTATTGTTGCAGTGGGATTCGAACAACATACCTTAAGCTAAAAACTCTGAATAACACCTAAGCAAGAAAGACTTTAATTGAAAGCTACATAAGCAATTACTATTGAGAATGCACGAGAAAGCTCCGTGAGAATCTCGTAATGTATATAATAGAGATTTATGAGGACTGTTGTTCCTCTTTTGCTGCTTCTGCATAATTTTGTCACATCTTCCTGCATTTAATTCTTTACATATTGGCTCTAGAATTCAATTTGCAGTTGTTGTTTGGTGTTACATTATGTTCATTTTTCTTCTAGTATATCATCTTTTTTAGGATGGTAAAGTTTCTTTTTAGCACTTTTTAGTGTTTTTCTTTTTGGACTGTTTACCCCCATTTTCATCCACCATAGAATAAAATCACTTAAAATACCAGAATGACAACAAAAAAATTAAAAAAAATCAAAATCCATCATGTATTAAGACAATCCCAGCAGCACAATTCATTACACACAAACTTCAAAACTTCTCACAAGCTCAATAATCCAAAAGTGATTATTTATAAAATTTATTTATATAAACAACAAAATAGAGAACTCAGTCCCCCAATAGGGACTATTTCACCATTGTTTTACATTTTTACTCCTCCATTTTGATGATACATCTGATGGACTCCCCTTTCAGCATCAAATCAAAAGCTTTGTTAATCTCTGAAAATGGTACCGTGTGAGTGATGAATTTCTCAAGTTCCAGCTCCTGCAATATCACAGTAAACATCACATTAGCAACACAAATAACATATCATTATCTAACATTAATTAATTCTCCTTAAAATGTTACACAATGTAATATACTAGTATATAAGCTTACCCCTTTCATGTACTTCTCTACAACATTAGGAAGGTCGGTTCGAGGCTTGTAGTTACCATAGAAAGTACCCTTAAGAGTCCTTTCGTTCAAGAAATTCATAGGATGTGTTTTGAATGCATCGTCTTTGTTTGGAACTCCAACAAGTACAGCAACACCCCAACCCTAAAAGAACAAATCAAGGTTCAAATATTTCGTAAGGTTTATAATTGTTTTAGCAACAAGTACGAGCAAATGAATTTTGTTTTGCATACATCGTGGACACATTCGAATGCTGAGATCATGGCTTGGATGCTCCCGGTACATTCAACAGCGCGATCCACACCTCCGTTGGTCATTTCAGCAATTACCTGCACAAACATGTAGCATTTTAATCCATAGAGTCATACTCGAAATTCAAATTAGAAAATTCATAGAGAACAGAAATATAATAAACTAATATATAAAAATGTAGATGAACATACTTGTTGAACAGGTTTGTCGTGATCTTTCGGGTTGACGAACTCATTTACCCCAAACTTCTTAGCTGCCAACAAGAAAATATTAAGAGACTGCATCAATAAAATAATAATCATTGAATTTATGTTGACCTCAATCTTAAGGAAATTGATGGAATAAGAAAGCATTGTACCTAATTCAAATCTGCTGGAAACTAAATCAACTCCAATGATTCTTGATGCACCCGAAATTCTTGCCCCTTCAGCAGCCTGAAATTTGGTTTTATCACGAATAGATATTATTATTAACTCTTTATTTTCAACAATAACCGCAACACACGTACTCGAGGTAAAAGAGTAACATACAGCAAGGCCAACAGCTCCAAGTCCAAAGATAGCAACAGAAGAACCAGGTTTCGGTTTCGCAACATTGACTGTAGCACCAAGACCTACAAGCATAAATGCAAATTGAATTAGGAAAATAAAAAACTCTTTATTTTTGAGTTACCACGTTATAGGTACGAAGTTTCCACCGCCAACAACGGAGAATAATCTCAGTCGGGGAACTTTGTGGCAGACAAGGTGGGTTCTCCCCTCCCAATTGAACTTTTCCATACACAAGAGCCAGAAATCAAACTCCTGGTCATCTGCTTAATTAAGGGGGCCAAAACCCTTGCTGATTAATATCTTAACTTGAGGTAGGGAACTTCTATATATGTACCTGTGCATATTCCACAACTGAGAATACAAACTTTGTCAAGTGGTGCTTCAGGGTTGATCTTTGCAACACATCCCGCATGAACAACAGTGTATTCACTGAATGTAGAGGTACCAACAAAATGGTGAATGGGCTGTCCCTTGATCGAGAATCGTGTCTGGTTGTCGTTGATCATAACACCCCTATCTGTGTTGATCCTAAGCAGATTACACATGTTACTCTCTTCTGACTTACAATGTGGGCATTCGCCACACTCCCCTGTGAATACAGGCAGAGCATGGTCCCCCGGTTTCAGATGAGTAACACCCTCACCTATGCTCTCCACAATCCTGATATACATGATGCCAACATGATAAATAATATGTACACATTAGATACTCAAAAGATTTAATCAAAATTATGTAAGGGAAAGATTTATAATATGTGATTCTACTTTCATTGTTTAGAAGAGAAACATACCCTCCAGCTTCATGACCAAATATACGAGGAAATAATGGATTCTGACCCTGAAACAAGGAAAAACAAGAAATTCATATTAAATTACTGCAATGCACAACAGGACTAATTTGTAATATATATTTGGTTTGTTGTCCCTTAACAATTTGTGGATTTTCAAAAGTTACTAATTTGTAATTAGTCCTTAAACTAAAAAGTTTTTGAATGAATCCTAAACTTTACTAAATCAATCAATTATTTTGTGAAGAGTAGTCTGATGCTAGAATTTCACTTTTAAGATGAATAAGTATATGTATCATGATTCGATTCTCCGTCCATATATGTTACATGCAATATATATTTCTATCGACTGAATTATGTTCACCGAAACGAAACCTGTCAATTTTTATTGTGAATGATGTGAAGAGACAAATAGACAGAGATAACATACCTTAGCTTCCCAGAAGTAAACATCAGTGTGGCAAAGGGAGGTGAAGAGTATCTTAAGACGAACTTCACCGGCCTGCGGTGGTGCCACCTCTTTTCTTCAATCACAAGTGGCTTCCCTGCCTCCCATGCAACCGCAGCTGCATACAATTACAAAAATATCAATAAGGATCGATGATTGATTAGTAGAAACAAAACAAGATTATTATTAGCAAACAAGAAAGATAAAAAAGGAGATAGTTGACCTCTGCATTTGATGACCTGGCCAGCAGTGTTGGACATGGCTGTATGAATATAACAAATGAAAATATGGAATAGAATAGAATCGATATGGATATGGATATGGATGAATTGTTTGATTTTACTTTGTTTTGCTAACTGTGTGTTTTGGTTTATTTTGTGTGGAAACAAGTACGTGTGAGTTAGCTTTATTTATAGTAATAGAAAAGGAAAGAAAGGAGAAACATAAAGTCTAGTATTTTCTAATTAAATAAACATAGTTGATAGTACGTACTTTGAATTTGATTAATTAAAGAAACCAACTTCGGTTGGCGGAGATGCCGCCCGGTCAGCCTGGGTACGTGCCCGGGCTCGGCTGCTTTCGTGTTTGGTACTCGTAGTAACACAATAAAAGTTGGAGTGTTTCCAACCAGAAAATTATTGTTTTGTTTGCAAGGAGCAGCCAGAGAAGATGAAGTTAAGAGAGAGAAAGAAAAAGACATAGTGCTCGTTTCGACAGAAAAACAGGAGATGAAGATGGCTGCAATTTTACAATACTCTAGTACTCTAGGTTACAAAAGAAGATGGATTTGGGCTCTCAAAGCCCAATAATTTTCTTTTCCTACACCAGCCCATTAATTAACTTGAATGATAAAAGTAAAGAAAAGAATATTTTGATGGTTTTTTATTTTAATTTTTTTTGAACAGATTCTTTTAGAAAACGTTTGGCAATTTTTTTTTACTAACTACTTTATTTTTTTTATTTATTTAGATCTCTAATATTCATTTATTATGCTAATTATAATATAAACATTATATAATATTTTATTTTGTTTTATGTTTTATGAAAAACACATTAAAATCCAAATTGATATTAAATAAACATTCACCACATCAAAGACTCAAAAAGGAAATTTACCGTCTGCGGCTAAAATTGTGCCCAGGCTTTCAAACATTTCTGGCTCCGCCTATGGTTTTGTGGGTTACCGCTGCTGTTGCTGTTGTTTTATTTACCACTAACTCTACTGGTTTTGCATTCTCTTCTTTTATACCAAATTTATTTCCATTGGGATTAGTTGACTAATTTAACATATGAATGAATACTTTAATATATAGACTGCCATTACAAGCTGTGGTTCATCGTATTCCGGGACTAATACGACGTATAAGCACAAGTTGAAGTTAATTTATTGACTACTCCTCTATCTTTTCATAATTTGAGGTATTTATTTTTGGACCAATAAACAAGCTATATAAATGGATTTATATGTCGTCCATACAATTAACTTGTAACAAATTTGTGGGAACCACATACAAATCTACTTATGTGACTTGTTTTTATCGATTGAACGGTAAATACCTCAAATTATGAAAAGTTAAATTAGGAAAAAACCTAATTTTGTTATTTTCATTTTTATAACTGAAAAATGATTTAGTTGAATTTGATTACCATCATATACTCCGGCTTAGAGGCTAATAGAATTAATGTTCATTAAATTAACTTCTCCGTGACTATTCAAGTAAATTAGGAGTAACGTGAGAGCATGTGTAAGTATAAAAATGTGATAACGAGTTCTCCTTCTTTAGTTCATCTCAATTTAATAAAGTGATTTTAGTATGTGGGAGCACATTTCACTAAAGTGTTAATCCGCTGTGATAATAAAATAATTGCAAGATAACTATAACGTCATATTACCAAATAGTACCGGGAAAAACATTCTAATCCATATCCATATCCATATCTAAATTATAAACTACAAATTAAAATTAAAATTATATTTCCAACTATCACATTAATTATTTAACTTGGCTATAAAAAAATATTACTTCGTTGATGTTGGTTTTATGTTGACAAGTGGCCTTAGTACACCTTATAGAGAAATTCGATATCATGTGATGCAATATTTGGCAAGAAATTTAGCACAAAATACTAAAGAATTATTTAAAACTTAGTGGCTGGTATGATATTTCTGTTGTATTAATGCCTTTTAACTGAATCATTTCATGACTTTCAAATTGTGTATCCGTATTGCATTTGTACTACTTCACAATTCAACATTAAGCATAGAGAGTGTGCATGATGATGCAGTTTAATAAACGGAGGACTTGTTTTCAGAAAAAATATAGAGGACAAGTAGGAGTTTGTGCTAATGGAAATAGATACACATAAAGATTCAATATTGTGTTTGTATCCTGTTAAAGATTCATCTTGCACAAGTTTTTCACCATCCACAAATTTATTTTCAACAATAGAGTGATAAGTCTCACCATTAAATCAAATGTTAAGTGACATATTGATCTAATGTGACACTTACTGATCCAATGGTAAAAACAAATTTGTGCGTAGTTAAAGACTTATCTCACTTGTGCGTATCAGACTACTTAGTTCTTAATGTTTTTGTTTGGACGGTTTAACCATTTTCCTTCACCAAAAATAAAATAGCTTCAAATACCACAAAAACAACAACAAAGAATTAACAAAATCAAAATCTAGCTTATCTTATATTAAGACAATCCCAGCAGCACAATTCTTGACATACAAAAACTCTCACAAACTGAATAATCCAAAGGGATTATTTATGAAATTTATTTATACATAACTAGAGAGAAAATTCAGTCCCCTAGTAGGGACTATTTCATCATTGTTTTACAGTTTTACTCCTCCATGCGGATGATACATCGGATGGACTCCCCTTTCAGCATGTAATCAAAAGCTTTGTTAATCTCTGAAAATGGGATTGAGTGAGTGATGAATTTTTCAAGTTCCAGCTCCTGCAATATCACAGTATAACATCTCATTAGCAAGTAGCAACACTAACTAGTTATCCTAAAAACTGCACCATTCAATATATATATATAAACTTACCCCTCTCATGTATTGCTCTACAACATTAGGAAGATCGGTTCGAGGCTTGTAGTTACCATAGAAAGTACCCTTAAGAGTCCTCTCATTCAAGAAATTCATTGGATGAGTTTTGAATGCATCGTCTTTGCTTGGAACTCCAACAAGTACAGCAACACCCCAACCCTAAGAAGAACAAATCAAGGTTCAACTTTAGTAAGGTTTATAATTCTTTTAGCAACAAGTAAAAGCTAATTGAATTTTGTTTTGCATACATCATGGACGCATTCGAATGCTGAGATCATGGCCTGGATGCTCCCGGTACATTCAACAGCACGATCCACACCTCCATCAGTCATTTCAGCAATTACCTGCACAAACAAACAGCATTTTAATCCATTGAAACATACTAAAAATTCAAAATAGAAAAGGCACAGAGAACAGAAATATAATAAACTACTATATAATAAATTGTTGATGAACTAACCTGTTGAACAGGTTTCTCATGATCTTTCGGGTTGACGAACTCGTTTACCCCAAACTTCTTAGCTGCAATCAAGAAAAGAATAAGAAATGCCATCAAAAAATGAATAGTCATCAAATTTATGTTGACCTCAATCTTAAAGCATTTGATGGAATAAGAAAGCATCGTATACGTACCTAATTCAAATCGGCTGGAAACTAAATCAACTCCAATGATTCGAGATGCACCAGACATCCTTGCCCCTTCAGCAGCCTAAATTATGGTTTAAAGAATATAGAAGGAGTTAATATTAGCTCATTTCATTTCAAATCATAACTGCGATACACATGCGTGCACACAAAGTTAGGTGAAAGAGTAACATACAGCAAGGCCAACAGCTCCAAGTCCAAAGATTGCAACAGAAGAACCGGGTTTCGGTTTTGCAACATTGACAGTAGCACCAAGACCTACGAGGATAAATGAAAATTGAATTATCAAAACATAAATATTTTATTAATATCTTAACTTAAGGTAGGGAACTTTTATATATGTACCAGTGCATATTCCGCAGCTGAGAATACAAACTTTGTCAAGTGGTGCATCAGGGTTGATCTTTGCAACACAACCAGCATGGACCACAGTGTACTCGCTGAATGTAGAAGTACCGACGAAATGGTGTACGGGCTGTCCCTTAATAGAGAATCTTGACTTGTTGTCATTGATCATGACACCTCTGTCGGTGTTGATCCTAAGAAGATTACACATGTTGCTCTCCTCTGACTTACAATGTGGGCATTCCCCACACTCCCCTGTGAATACAGGCAGGGCATGGTCCCCTGGTTTCAGATGAGTCACACCTTCGCCTACGCTCTCCACAATCCTGATTAACATCATGCCAACAATATCAATAACATGTATTCATATTACATACTAGAAAAACAGAACATTTAATCAAATGCAGTATTTGTGAAAATAGAGAAACATACCCTCCAGCTTCATGACCAAATATACGAGGAAACAATGGAGTCTGACCCTGAAACAAGGGAAAGCAAGAAAACCATATTAAATTGCTGCAATGCACAACAGAACATGAAGCCTTGGATAAAACAAACAACCAGTATTCAAATACTTTCTTCAGAAAATAAAACCATTTTCTATTTTACAGTGCATTGAAAAAGGAAAAAAAAAGAATTTGTGTAAGAAACTAAGCACCTCAATCTTCTTTGTAATCAAATCAAATAAAACTACATTAGAAGAGAAAATTCTCTAATATGAAATTGGTTTAATCACAACGAAGTTCCCATAAATATATTGGGATTTGATTTTTAATCCCATAATTTGTATGTTGGCTCGGGGGTTCATCATGACCAAAGTCAACCACACAAGTCAATTGGACATTACATCTTAACCTTTAAGACATTAGCCTATATGAAGCACAAACACATATAAGGACACGAGACACAACACTGCCACGTCGACACCGATTAAAATTTGAGAAAATGGTATAATTTAATGTAATCAAAAGTGTCAGTGTCAGAGGACACCCCTAATCCAAGATTGTTTATGCTTCATAGACATTAGCTACATGGATCTCTCACTTCACTATATGTTGCACAAGATTCATTTTTTATGAGGATTATAACTCACTCACACTTGACACACCAACATCCTTAAAACAATTAAAGTCGCAAAACTTTTAAATAATTTATAATTAATCACTAAATTTAGGTTTCCAAATACAAATTTCATTTTCTACTTTTAAAATTTAATTGTGGATGATGTGAAGAGACAATTAAAAAGACACAAAGTTTGTTTATACCTTAGCTTCCCAGAAGTAAACATCAGTGTGACAAAGGGAGGTGAAGAGTATCTTAAGACGAACTTCACCGGCCTGTGGCGGCGCCACCTCTACTTCTTCAATCACAAGTGGCTTCCCTGCCTCCCATGCAACCGCAGCTGCATACAATACATATTTTCAAAAATATCAACCCACCGATTCATTCATTTAACAGTAACAAGAAAAAAAAAATATTCCAAAATGAACAATTAGAAGATAGATCCTTAAAAATCAAAATGAAAATTAAGATGAAAACATAATAACAGATGTTAGTAGTAGATGTTCACCTCTGCACTTGATGACCTGACCAGCAGTGTTGTTCGACATGATTATCAGATGATGATGATGATGACTGAGTTCTTTGTTTGCTATGCTTTGCTTTGCTTTGCTTTGTTTTGTTAATTGTTAACTCTATGTGTGTGGAAACAAGTAGGTGTCAGTGATGTTTATTTATAGTAATGGAAAAAGAAAGAAAAAGGAACATGGAAATCTTTTATTTCTAAATAAACATAACATAGTACTTTTAAAATTAAAAAATTGTGAATACCACTTTGGTTTTGAGTGGTACCGCTGTCGCTGTTGTTTTATTTCCAAGCGGCGCATTTGACTTACTGCCAAGCAAAGCTACCAGCGCAACAACTGTGTGGTTTTCGAATCTCTTCGTATATTCTACTGGTTTTGGAGTATTTGGTTTTTGAATTATTGTCTGTTAATTGTTTTTAAAATAGATAGTTCATGGATTAACTAATTGATGGATTTGGTCAAAAAAAAATTAAAAGTCATACTGTCAAACACCTAAAATTTCTCAATGCATTTTTTATTTATTTATCTTTTTAGTTCTTTGACTAGTGTTCTGAAACACTAGTTAGTAAGACTCAACAATATATTAAAGATTTATAATATTTTGAGAATTTGGATTACATATATAAATTGCGTCATGCAATTATTCGTTTTAGATGTCTAATCTGAAATCAACAATTGACATTGTTTTAATAGGAATAGTTAATGTATATTCTAATCGAGTTATTACAACCTTCAATTATCTTCCTCACAAATTGACCACCACTGTTGCTCAACTTGTCTTCTCACTACATTATCTTTGTCGTCCCTAGCGCATCAAACACCTTAACCTCTTTCACCTCTTATCAATTGCCACCGCTTTCACCTCTTATCAATTGCCACCGCTCTGATGTTGAGGTATTGGTGGTGGTGCGACGAACGGTTTTGGCCTTTTGCACCACCTGTCAACCCCAATTGGTCTCAATCTGAAGGGGTGCTTCCAACCCGTGTCGCCGGACTGCTTCTTCGTTCGTTGGATCTTTTGTTATGTGGTATGTTGGAATAAAATTGGTTTTGTGGATCCATCTGAAGATTTTAATAATTACAAAATTTTAAAAGTACAATCGGTATTACTATATATGTTCAAGCATGCATGACTATAAGATAAAATCTATATCCACTTTTGAACGTGCATAAGAGAAGTTGAATGAGACTCTGAACAGAAGAAATATCTAAAGAGCTTTCACATGTTATAATCTTCAGACGCTGAAGAGGATCAGAAGTCTGTTGGAACAAAATTGATTTGTCAATATCTCTAATAGTTTTGATGATAACAAATTATTAAAAGTACAATTGGATAAGCTAATAATTCAAGTGTGCAGGATTATTAGATAAAATTTCACATGTGCACTGAATACTTTAAAGAGCATTACATCATTCAAGAGAAGCCGAACGCTTAAAATTAGACTTTGAAGAGTATGCCAAAATCTGAAGATCAGACTCTGGAAGCATCAAATTCTAGAAAACCATGGTCTGGAAGTATCAAACTCTAGGACAACAGACTCTGGCTGAGTCACTCTCCAAAAGCTCAGACCTATGGGAGAGCTGAAAGCTTCTACAAAGAATTGACTTGTGTATAAAGTAGAACATGTTAGTAAGGCATGCTTGTACTTTTCCTCAAATGGTATTGACAATATTTTCAAGGTCAAAAGCAATGGAACAGTTATTAACCATCTTGCAAAGGAATTCAAATTCACTTTGCAGTAAAGCTAACCAACTCTTTGCAAGTTCCAAAGATTTATGAAAGCTTCTCAACAGTTACAGATCTTCCACGATAGTATATCAAGTGTTTTATTCCAAAAAAAATTAAATTTCTTAAGTTATTAGAAGTCTTTTGCTTGTGTGGTTGAGCATTTGTAATTAGTGGTGATTATAGTGAAATTCCTTGGAAGTGCAAGGGGATTCGACTACTCTCGTTTTGTGAGAGGAACCAATATAAAATTCATGTGCATGATATTTCTCTCTTTCTCTCTGTGTCTCTTATCTGCTGCTGAAACTCTTTTTAACATCAAAAAGTTAGAGATCGTTTTTAAACTAGAAAAAGTCAACATAATTCAACCCCTCTCCCTTCTTATGTTTTCTCACCCTTCAAAGGTCATCTTCTTTAGAGTTTAGGACACTCGGACTTTGGTCAATCAAAGTTTGTGTCCTCAGACCTTGGTAGTTCAAATGCTCTGATCATAGTTGACAAAGAGGAAATGATAAAGTAAAAAGGTCACTATCATGGCAATTTGAACAATTGTCCATTTGCCAATAATGTGCAAACATTATCCTCTTGGTCAAAGCACTTGGAGCGGATATTACCCAGTTAGCAACAGATTCAAACTGCCTTCGCAGAATGCAAGCTACAAGTTCCAACGTGCATCTCAAGCTTCTCAAACGGACATCTTCAACGGATTTATTTCATTCATCTATAAATAAAAGACCTTAGTTGAAGATTATTATTAAGAGCTACTAGACTCTGAAGCACTGATATTCTGTCAAATTGCAAAGCTGTCTAAAACAATTATAATTCTTACCAAGTTTGTATCTTAGAATTTAAGTGTTCATTAAGTCTTGAACTACATTTATTTTGTAAACACCGCTGATAATACATCAAGTGTTCTTTGTTAAATTTCTTAAATTCATTTTAAGTTAGTAGAAGTCTTTTGCAAATGTACTTGAGCAAGGAAGACTCTTGTAAGTGGACTTTAGCAAGGAAGTCCAAAGTTAGTTTACTTAGGCATTTGTAATATGTAGCGATTATAGTGAACTCCCTTTGAAGTGCAAGAGAATTGGATTACTCTCGTTTATGGGAGGAACCAATATAAAAATCTTTGTATAGTCTTGACTACGGTCTGGCAAGTGCACCAATCTGTCGTCGAGTAATAATTCACACTCTAGGTGTCTAGAATGAGTTTGTATCCACAAGGATCGTGCCGAAGCTTCATTAGCGTTATATAAGTTTGTATATTTGCATTCGCTTTGGGTTTTGAAAAAGGTTTTTATAAAAAGAGTGTAATGCGTTGCAGAAAATATAAATATAAATAAATAAATAGATAGATTCCGAAACATAGAGGATATGTATACTGGTTGGATCCACTCTCTTCTTCATATTTGGCATGAACGGTGTATAACATAGTTAATCAGATTATTGTTCGGCGGTGACTTTTCCTTTGTTGTAGTAACACCTTACTGTTACACTATGTATATTAAAGTTTCCCTACATTAATAACTAAGGTACCTACGAGAGTCTAACCTCGTTGTGTCACATACCCTAATTACTAAGTGAGTTGTTTATTACACATGCATTATTAGCTTCACCAATTAACCTCTAGGTCCTAGTATCGGGCTATTCATCTTGTAAGTGCTCAGTTCACACCTAGTGCATGATTCCTCCTCTAATCGCTCAGTTCATGACTAGTTCAGGATGTTACCGTCTATATACACCTAGCATTATTTACTACCAGTTCCGGACCATATTAAGTAAGTACCTAATATCAATTCTATGGGCGCTCCCGCTTATCCGGCCAGATTACGAGATACATTATTAAAGTGCAAGAAAGTAAATAACAAAAATAATACTGACTCAATAAGAGACTCCAAATATTCATAGGGGAGTTCATCTTCTCCACCACAACCTAAGCATCTATTACATAAGACTACATATTTAAATCTTAATATAATAAAACGAGAGTAACTAGAGGCACCCTAAACTCTAACCCTAATATGAATGGTCTAGATTTTTACATGTGGAAAAAATATATTATATCAATGGCTACGATAAAAGCTTGAATACTAAGTTGCCACATTAATTAATGAATGTGACACGTCATATTTATCTTTATTATAACTAGAGGTACCCCTAAGGGATAAACATAAACATTAATAAAACAAAAAAAAACTAATAATCAGTTACGAAAATTATGTATAGATTCGATCCGTACAAAAAAAAGGGATAAACTTTAATAAAACAAAAAAAAAACTAATAATCAGTTACGAAAATTATGCATAGATTCAACTTAATTGAGGGTTATAAATACAAGGACCCTCAAAGTATTTTTCTCTCACTATATTTTTTTGTTATAATTTATATATTTGTCTTCATATAGTTTATTTTGTTTATATATTTATTTTGAATTTCTAATTTGTATGCATGTGTCAAATCTAAAATCCTTTGTTTATGTTTGATTTGAAGTTTTTTTTTTGTTCTTTTTGTTACAGTATTATTGCTAATCTAGAGATTTTGTTACGGTTCTATCATCATGAAGTTGTAATTGTTACACAACCTCTTTTACCATGAAGTTGTTATTATCGAGTAAGTTTTAAACTTTATGCAACCTTATTTATTTATTTATATATTTTTTTGTTTCACCCTTCTACTTAATGATTTATTGTTCTCTTTTTTATATGTTTTGATTTGATTTTTATTTAGCTTTTTGTTTATGTTTTTAGTATAATTATAGTATTCTTTCACTTATTATGTGTTTAATAATCATTCTCCTTTTATGTTAATTCAGATAGTGGTCAATGCATAGATTTCTTCTAACTAATTTTTTCCTCTCTCTTATTTTTATGTTTGATATTTTTTACATTTACAGGTAAAATTGTATTTAAGGGCAGAAGATTTGAAATATTATTAAAATAGATGAGGATAAATTAGGTTTTTTAGTAGTAGTTTATTTTTATATATTATTAGTAGATTTATTTTATGTGTATATTTATCTTTTTTGTAAAAAAGTTTATTGCTTTTCTTTTGTTTCTATATGTAACATCCCTAAATTTTAATTAATAAATGAATATTAATTAGAATCAATTTTGGAACTTAAATTGGGATTAAGTTATCAAGTTTAGAAGGAATTTTGGAACACAAATGCAATAAGTGGCAAATGGTGCTATTTTATAAGGGTAGTATGGTAATGAGACAATGAAGTGACTATAAGATCAACCCACCACACTTGAGATTTTCATTTTTCTCCCAACTCATCCAATCTCACACTCTTCTTGCTCTCCCTTCTCTCTGTTCCACGAGCAGTAACAACAACAACATATAAATGTTGTGTTCATATTAGTAAATTACCCACTTCCTCCATGGAATCACAAGCTGCCTCCTAATCTTTCTTTTTCTTTCACGCAAACATCATCATGAATTTAGCCATCATGCTTTAAATCTTCTTTCTTAATCAAACCCACCACCATCACCCCTCTTTCATGATGTTCTTGATCAGAAAACTCGCATGCAACTGGGTAATCGTGCTCTAAAACTCTTAAGCTCTTCATAAAGGTAAGATGCAAACTCAATCTTCATGAACTCATGAAAACCCCTTTTCAATTCAATCTCTCAAACTTACTTCTATGCTTCAATTTCTGTGATGCATGTGTGTTTATTCTGTCGAAATACAAGTTTGGAAGAGGTTAGAAGGTATGAGTAGCATGGAGGAATGGAAAGTTGGAAATTCTGCAGAACCTTGTTCCCAACCCTGTCGCGCTCGCCACGGCGAGCAGATACTCGCCCGGCGAGTATAGCAGCTGAAGCTGCATGTATTATTCCTCTTCTGTAACCAATTCCCAATCTTTGGTAAGCTGTTTCCTAACCCTTCTATTCCTTCTCAGTGGCTAGAGATGACTATTTCAATTCTTTAACCTCAGTAGATCCTAAAACATTCCTTAACCCGTTTCTTTCCTTTTTATTCGAGTTTACAATTGGGGTCCAAGTGAATTCCATTGCTGGAAGGTTTGTGGCTGTTGCTGAGTATTGCATCAGTGTAAAGCTTCAATCTACAGGTGGGTTCTTAGGCTAGTTTAGTTAGTTTTCCCCAATTTATGAAATATGCATGTTAACCTAGGAAATTAGGAAAATATTGTGTGAGGGGAAATGACTCCCAATTTTCCCTCCATTCTGTCAAATATTATGTCTATTATGTGATTGCACTGTTTTAAAAGAGGATTGTAAGTGATTTCTTTGTAAAATTATCAAAATTCGCAAAACAGAGTGTTTTCTGTAGTAACTCGCCACGGCGAGCCTTCATGGCGAGTTAACAACTTCTGGGCTGATGAAACTCGCCATGGCGAGCGTTTGCTCGCCTCGCGAGTTGATTTAGGCCAGAACCAGTTTACTCGCCATGGCGAGCAGATTTCTCGCCATGGCGAGATTGTGCAGGAAATTTTACCAGTTTATTCGCCATGGCGAGCAGATTTCTTGCCATGGCGAGCTGGAGCAGAATTGACCCAACTTTTCAATTATTCCTAAAATTCATCACTCGTTTTATATCCTCTATTACTTCAGATATTTTGCAATTATGTAATTAATATAATGTTTCACAGGAGGTCAAACACAATTGGAATCTTAGGGTATAACTTAGGAAATTTAGTTTGTATGCTCCCCGGGTTTTGGGATAATTATGGTAGTAAGAACTAAACTAGTATCAGTCAATTAGGTGCGATTGTGATGTCGCTTTATGGACTCCCAATGGGATACTCCATTAGGATAAGTTATTGTGAGCTGCATGCCGTGACCGAATCGGTTGACGGATATGGCAGGCCTCTGAGACCTGCTCACCTCAGAGTGTCCTCGTGTTTAAAATGAATAAGAGTTTATTAATCTGTGATACACCTTTATTTTATGCTATTATGATATGTTAGATATGTTAGTTATGTTACGACTGACTTTAGGATTCCCCGGTGTAGTCACCTCTAGGAGGGTAGTAGGACTCACTGAGGCTTAGTAGTCTCACCCCACTCCAAACAATTTTTTTAGGTAAACAGGATATTCAGAGCAAGGACCAGGTAGGAGGCTGACAGTTGGAGCTGAGCTTGGATTGTCCGCCTTGAAGATTTTATTTTCTTCGTCTTGCTTTTAGCTTGTTATCTTGTTTACTCAGAATACTAGCATTTATCGCTGTATTTTATTTGTTATCCCTTTTGTATTTTAAGCAATTTGTATCTTGATAATTTATTCAGTAAATTTTAATTGTACTCAGATCCATATTATGTATGTCTTGACTAAATATTCTAGATATTTTAGTTGGGGCGTTATAATTGGTATCAGAGCAGGTCGATCCAGTATCGGACCTTGCCATGAGTCATATCAATCTTTCCCAAGTAATACAGACCCTTGGATCTGGACTGTTTACGCTGAAACCATCGCGTGCTGAGCCTGATCAACTCAGTATTGTGTATGGTAGGCAGGGTATTATGGTTTAGAACTGAGGTGAACTCTGAATTCCAGCGTTAAGGTCGTAGTGGAGCCGCAATCGAGGAACCATCGTTGAAGGAAACTCTTATCAGAGAAATATTGGGATAGTGGCAAATGGTGCCACAGGAGTAAGTGGTGTATGCAAGCAAGGAATGCAAGTGTATCCATATACTGAATGGTGTAGTACACAACAGTATTCAACTGACAAAGTGTGTCAGGTAAACTCCCTGAACCTGTAAGTAACCTCATCCTAGTGAGAGCCTGAATTCAGCCAAGCTCGTGAGCCAATCAACACCCTAGAACAGTAGGCAGTAAATCAAAAGTCACCCTAAATTCAAGTTAGTATATGACTGGGAGTTAGAGTGTTGTGCAAGGTAGAGAATTGGACGAACCACAGAATTATTCTTTTGCATTCTGTCTAACTCGCTTAGCGAGCAAGCACACGCTGCAGCGAGCTTAGCAGGCTGCTGCTACTGCTTGTTGCAACGTGATTCTCTGTTCAGTCATTCTTAGCCATGGTGAACAGTCTCAAGCCCCCATGTGTATCTTATCATTCTACCTTGGTTGAATTCGGAATAAACAATCCCCAGCTACCTTGTGAGTATAAGAGTTGTTGAGGAACTACGTCTGGAGATGATATTAGGATTAGGAGACAATAAGAAATTGGACTGAGTGTACCCTTTGTACTAGAAACCAAATTAGGACATAAGCACATTTCAATACCCCCTTCCCATTAACTTATGAGACTAACCACTAGTATGCCTTAACTAAGTTACTTCGACCCCTCAACTCGAAACGACATTCCTACATCACTACTAAGAGTCAAACATAAATTAGTAAAACCATTTGAGGTTATCTCCTTACTACACCCGTCATTAACAGTAAACCAGAAAATTCTTAGGGACCCAAACTCACCCACAGTTATGAATCCTTACTAGCATTATCAGAACTCTTAAGTCAGAAATTACTAAGACATCATCATAGGATAGTTTAGTAACCAAACCAGTAATCAGACTCAAGCAGCTCAGTAATTAGTACCCGATACTAATACCTTATCCCAAGAATCTAGAATTGCTAGTATGCCACTTAGAAAATTCCATGACTACACCCGACTCTTAGACAAACATAATAGCATCATCACCGAATAGTTAGAAACCAAAACGAAGAAAGAATCTTGTCACGAAGGTATAACCTTGACTCACATCAAAGCTGAATTCTTCCCTAGCAATACCGTCATCTAAATAGGACTGTTAAGGCCGTTAGGTTAGGTATCCATAAACTAGTAACCCAACACTTTTGACCAGTTGATTACCCCGATAAGAATAGAGAAATCTTAGCACTTATACCTTAATAATTTCTTATCGCAAAACCGGCTGAGTAAACCCTTAAGATAACCACCTCTAAATGTCATTATAAGGACCAGTCTATCGCTCCATATCAGAAATTACACCGAACCATCATAGACTAAGTTTTGATTAGTAATAACAATTGAGAGCTACCTTTAGCACGAACAGTCGCCAAAGTCGAACTGTAGTTGCCTTGTCATTAGATAGTTTAGAAACCGACAATTTAGTTCCATACTAGTTTGACTACACCCTACACAGATTCATGCATTAGAACCTGATAGCTAAAAATTAGTAGAATCAGTTAGCCGTACATTTAGAGTTGTCAGTCAGTTATCACTAGACCATTACTACAGTATTATAGACCAAGTAGACACCCTGTGTGAAGATTAGGATTGAACCGCCATATTTTAACACTATCCGGATGCCAACCAACCTTATTACCGTTTAGGATATTAATACTAGAAGCCGACGACTCAGAAACAACACTAGTACCAGACAGTAGGAGACATGACTGGATTAGATTAGCAAGTAGAAGCCCTTACTAGAGACATCAGCCACCCAGACCAATCTTTTAGTACACATGATTAGTTACCCAGACACGGGCAAACCAGTTAGTTTCAACCCAGGTTAGCCAACCGATACCTCCATACATATAGATCCTTCAGCTAAAAGAGTATTAGAATCAGTTAGACGGCGTACCGGTGAGAAATTGCCAGAGAGAAACCTCGAGTGAAAACATAGTTGCCCTAACCTGAGAGAACTGATAGAAGAAGTAAAACTGTAGAATTTGAGTATAAACCAATAGGAGACAAATCTTCAATTTTCTATTTACCTCTAGAGATCCTATTTCAACGGAGTCTTTGACCCGAACAATGCCCAATTCAATATTCGCAAGTCTGGGAACAACAGGAACGTGTGTATTCGCTAACCCGTCTAAATCACGCCTCAGTTGGACAAATTCTTCTCGTGCCTCAATGACTTGACAACCACTTTTGAACCTAAATTCTATTAGGATACAACCTTTCTAAATTCCTCGAAGCCAATTGATTACATCGAGGGTGATAATGTCACACTTAAGTAACCGCAGTAAGTGTTTTCAGTTTTCCAGTTAAGTTATTACTAACAGAAGTCTATCTGCGAAAGTTAATTATTCTTGAGAAGGTCAAGAATATTTTCGGCTTCATTTCCTACTCGCTCGGTTGATCTGTCAATCGACATACTTCAAAACACTCCGGTAACACTTATCTAGCTCAGTATCAGATAAACAGTTCAACTTCGTGCACTCTAAACCAGTAACATGTTCTTCAATAAAGTTAGTTACCTATCTTTCGTAGCCTCATCAGTCGAATTTAGAATTAAGTTGGACCAGTTCCATGTTCAGTGGAATTAAGTCATACCAGTGAAATCAGTGTTGAAGATTCAAACCTACCAACTTCGTACTCCTAACTACGTAAGATCAGTGTGTTAACCCTGAGTACCTCTGCCCGAACATTTCAACCTTCAAAAATTCAATTCCTGTAATCTCGTGAGATTAGGTACTGAAGCCTGAACGCCTGAACCAGAACATTTCAATTCCAAGTCTAATTATCAGTAATTGACTAGCATAAGTGTAAGAGTTACTTACTCGATTGGAGTATTATACCAATCTCATTTGGAAACCCTTTTCTATCCTTAGTGATCTGTTAAGATAATTCAGTCGACCGTCTTAAGCTAAACCATTCAATTTAGCCTCAGTCTTACAAGTTTACACTTTTCTTGTGCAATCAGTCAAATGGAGAATCTGATTACTTTATCCTGGTTCCCTACAATAGATACCAATGAAGGATTCCACGCAAGATTAACCATTAATCCTAAGAAATAATCTGAACCTAAGTGCATCTGCATGTTGGATGTACAACTTGACCCTCGTGACGTGCCAGAATGGATTAAAATTGTAGGTGGGATTTTATCGGATAACTATAGGTTCGTCTGCTCATGAGTCCGACTCATTGGCAGAAGGATCAGTAGTGTCTAGACGATTTTCCACTCGTTTTATATTTCAATCGATTCTGGAGTATTTGGACAACACGTGGTACAGGTGTACATTTGACGTGTCATGCATGATAGAATCCGGAAAGGGAACGATCTTGGAAAGGAAGATTTCGAACTGTTGTAATAACACTTGAGGTTATAGTCTGTACCCAACCAGGCCAGATACCGACATCCAAGTCCGTGGAAGTGGAAGTATATACCAGTGGTAACGGAAGAAGACTGACCGTAATTGGGGTGTCCAAGGAATCATAGACTAAGATTAGGGCAACTCTGTCTGAAGATGACGGTGGGCAATTGAATCAGAGTGCGCAACACTGGGACTTGAGAATGTGAGGATAATCTTAGCCAGTAACTTAAAAGGAAAGTTTTATTCCAAGGGATTGAATGCTAGTGACTGGAGATTAGTCGAAGTGTAGAGTTGGATGGAGACATAAACAACCTACTCTGTTGTGGAATAGAGAAGTTTGAATTTCGAGGACGAAATTCTTTAAGGGGGGTAGATTGTAACATCCCTAAATTTTAATTAATAAATGAATATTAATTAGAATCAATTTTGGAACTTAAATTGGGATTAAGTTATCAAGTTTAGAAGGAATTTTGGAACACAAATGCAATAAGTGGCAAATGATGCTATTTTATAAGGGTAGTATGGTAATGAGACAATGAAGTGACTATAAGATCAACCCACCACACTTGAGATTTTCATTTTTCTCCCAACTCATCCAATCTCACACTCTTCTTGCTCTCCCTTCTCTCTGTTCCACGAGCAGTAACAACAACAACATATAAATGTTGTGTTCATATTAGTAAATTACCCACTTCCTCCATGGAATCACAAGCAGCCTCTTAATCTTTCTTTTTCTTTCACGCAAACATCATCATGAATTTAGCCATCATGCTTTCAATCTTCTTTCTTAATCAAACCCACCACTATCACCCCTCTTTCATGATGTTCTTGATCAGAAAACTCGCATGCAACTGGGTAATCGTGCTCTAAAACTCTTAAGCTCTTCATAAAGGTAAGATGCAAACTCAATCTTCATGAACTCATGAAAACCCCTTTTCAATTCAATCTCTCAAACTTACTTCTATGCTTCAATTTCTGTGATGCATGTGTGTTTATTCTGTCGAAATACAAGTTTGGAAGAGGTTAGAAGGTATGAGTAGCATGGAGGAATGGAAAGTTGGAAATTCTGCAGAACCTTGTTCCCAACCCTGTCGCGCTCGCCACGGCGAGCAGATACTCGCCCGGCGAGTATAGCAGCTGAAGCTGCATGTATTATTCCTCTTCTGTAACCAATTCCCAATCTTTGGTAAGCTGTTTCCTAACCCTTCTATTCCTTCTCAGTGGCTAGAGATGACTATTTCAATTCTTTAACCTCAGTAGATCCTAAAACATTCCTTAACCCGTTTCTTTCCTTTTTATTCGAGTTTACAATTGGGGTCCAAGTGAATTCCATTGCTGGAAGGTTCGTGGCTGTTGCTGAGTATTGCATCAGTGTAAAGCTTCAATCTACAGGTGGGTTCTTAGGCTAGTTTAGTTAGTTTTCCCCAATTTATGAAATATGCATGTTAACCTAGGAAATTAGGAAAATATTGTGTGAGGGGAAATGACTCCCAATTTTCCCTCCATTCTGTCAAATATTATGTCTATTATGTGATTGCACTGTTTTAAAAGAGGATTGTAAGTGATTTCTTTGTAAAATTATCAAAATTCGCAAAACAGAGTGTTTTCTGTAGTAACTCGCCACGGCGAGCCTTCATGGCGAGTTAACAACTTCTGGGCTGATGAAACTCGCCATGGCGAGCGTTTGCTCGCCTCGCGAGTTGATTTAGGCCAGAACCAGTTTACTCGCCATGGCGAGCAGATTTCTCGCCATGGCGAGATTGTGCAGGAAATTTTACCAGTTTATTCGCCATGGCGAGCAGATTTCTTGCCATGGCGAGCTGGAGCAGAATTGACCCAACTTTTCAATTTTTCCTAAAATTCATCACTCGTTTTATATCCTCTATTACTTCAGATATTTTGCAATTATGTAATTAATATAATGTTTCACAGGAGGTCAAACACAATTGGAATCTTAGGGTATAACTTAGGAAATTTAGTTTGTATGCTCCCCGGGTTTTGGGATAATTATGGTAGTAAGAACTAAACTAGTATCAGTCAATTAGGTGCGATTGTGATGTCGCTTTATGGACTCCCAATGGGATACTCCATTAGGATAAGTTATTGTGAGCTGCATGCCGTGACCGAATCGGTTGACGGATATGGCAGGCCTCTGAGACCTGCTCACCTCAGAGTGTCCTCGTGTTTAAAATGAATAAGAGTTTATTAATCTGTGATACACCTTTATTTTATGCTATTATGATATGTTAGATATGTTAGTTATGTTACGACTGACTTTAGGATTCCCCGGTGTAGTCACCTCTAGGAGGGTAGTAGGACTCACTGAGGCTTAGTAGTCTCACCCCACTCCAAACAATTTTTTTAGGTAAACAGGATATTCGGAGCAAGGACCAGGTAGGAGGTTGACAGTTGGAGCTGAGCTTGGATTGTCCGCCTTGAAGATTTTATTTTCTTCGTCTTGCTTTTAGCTTGTTATCTTGTTTACTCAGAATACTAGCATTTATCGCTGTATTTTATTTGTTATCCCTTTTGTATTTTAAGCAATTTGTATCTTGATAATTTATTCAGTAAATTTTAATTGTACTCAGATCCATATTATGTATGTCTTGACTAAATATTCTAGATATTTTAGTTGGGGCGTTATACTATATTTATGCATAGATTTCTATATAATATTTTTATTTTATTCTTTCTATACTTTTCTATATTTTTTTAGTGAAATTACAATGAAGGATACACAATTTAGAATATTATCCTATTTTTATGAATAAATTCAACTATAATCTTTATTTTTATTTTTTTGTTCTTATATGTTATGCATAGATTCATGTATAATTGTTTTATTGTATATATCTTATTTTTTCTAAATTTTTTTTAGTGAAATTAAAAAGATAAATATAAAATTTAGAATGTTATCTTATTTTTATATATAGATTTGTATTTTTTTTTTTGTATTTATCTTATTGTTTCTAATTATTTTCTATAATTTATTTGGTGAATTACAATGAAGGATATAAAACTTAATATAATATTATTAAAATGGATAAGGAAAGAATAGTAAACTTAGTAGTAATCAACTTTATTATATTGAAATAAACAAATTAAAAGTATATAAAATCGAATGAATAAAAATAGTTGTCATTTATCGTGCCATACACTAATACCAATCAATATTTTTTTTTCCTTAAATATAGGATTTAACCTTGAGAAATTAAGATATATAAATTTATCTTAAAAACGTTCACAAAGAGAACTTTTTTTAACAATGCAATAGGGATCTACATGAAAAAGACATAACAACTGAATATGTGTTTTTGTTTTACAAGATATGCGTCCAATAAAAAAATAAATAATGGTTGACTTAAAAATATGTCTAATTTTTTGTCGATTAAATTAATAAAGATTTATTTTAATTAAAAAAAGGTACAAATTCGTAGTAATAGATATATATTTCCTTACGAATATGGTTTGGAAATCAACAGTACAGATATACTTTTTTTATGGAAGCAATAAGGATATACTTGAAAAATGTATAGCAATTTTTTTACAAGATGTGCGTCGAATAAAATATAATAAGTAAATATTGTATTAAAAATAGGTATCATTTAAGTTTCTATTATACTAATATAACTTCAGTTATGATTAATTTTTTTCGTAATTTAGAATAACTAATATTAACAAAATATGTTTATATAATATTTATTGTTTGTATGTTATGTTTAATAAAACTAAAATTATCTTCTTCTTTTTTATATAGAAACTAAAATTATCATCAATACTAAAAATTTATTGTAATATTAAAATATCTGTACTCGTGCATGGCACGGGGTCAAAGTCTAGTTACAATAAAAGAATTATAACCTAAACATAAAAGCCTAAATAAAACATACCTTGCCGAGTTAGTTTTCCCGTAAGGGGAGAAAACTATGCCAAATAGAGCTCCTCTGAACCTGTCCTTATAGTAGAGAGTGTTCTACTATTTCTGAATGATTTAAATAATGAATGGGAGGCTCTATTTATAGTTTTCGTAATGGGCCTCAACAAGGCATCGTACTGCGATAGGTCCATCGCAGTACGATGTGAAGATTCAGTTCAATTTTATAACTGATCCTGTGCATTTCATCAGCTTGGTCGCCAAGTTACCCCATCGTGCTACGATACATGCCATCGTGCTACGATGAACATATTTTCTTCAGATTTATTTCTTCTGTTTTCTTGGCCAGCAAACAGCTTCAATCGTGGCATGATGGAAGCCATCGTGCTACGATGAAATACTCATTTTATTCACTTTTTGGGCTTTTTCTTGTCTTTTGGCATCTTGGACCTTGTCTTGATGCTTTTCTCTGCTTTTGTAGGTTTTCCTTCGTATTTGGGTCTGACTTGGTTATTTTACTACTAATACTAATACTAAAAATACCATACAAATTCCTGTCATCATAACCCCAAACTTAAATTGGTTCTTGTCCTCAAGTAATATGCTGTCAGACAAGATCGTTAGAAAAATAAGAGATAAATAAAAATGATAGGAATTTCACAACCTTGCATGTATTTCAGCAATAGTACCGCTGATTCTTACCGTAGCGATCATGCTCAGTCCTGCCAGGCTCATGAGACATTGATAGTAGCAAATCAGACAAATGCCTGCAAGAGTCCGTGTTCAACTTTTTTTCTCTCTCTCTCTCTCTCTCTCATTTGTATTTTTCGCTCATAATTGAAAGGATTATCTCTCAATCATCGTACAACCTGCCATTTTACAATAGGCTTGCAAGAACTCTAAGAAACCTGTCAAAATTCAATATACATGCATTATTGGAGGTCTTTTTCAAGGTTATAACGTGGCTTAGGTCAAGGTAGGACATTTGTGGGAATAATAGGCTAACAATGGAGTTAAGTTCTACTTTGGTTCCTTTTTGTGTATGCAACCTTATTCCTTAGGGTGTCTTTTTGTGTTGGTATCATAAAATAAGAACCGGATGTGTCTTTGTATGGTTCTTTTCTATCACTTTTTGTGCCCTTTGGCTCTTTCTTTTATTTTTGAAGAGACTATTTCTTTAGGGAATTTTTTTTTATGTTTTCCCGTCTCTTTCATTTTTTCTTTCTTTTTTTTTTTCTTTTTGTAGTGATAGTTCTCCGTATACCCACCCCAAACTTCGATGTTGCTAGTTCCATGAGAAACCCCAAACTTATTTTGTTGCCAAGACTTTTGAGAACTATTACCTAACTCCAAAAGAGGGTAAATCATTGTTTTTCTAATCTATAGGCTTGTATCGTGGTTTGTCACCGAAACAAAAGGGATAATATTTTTTTTACGGCTCAAAATTGGCTAGCAAAGGATAATAATAATAATAATAATAATAATAATAATAATAATAATAATAATAATAATAAGGATGGCTTGAAAAGGCTCTGGGTTATAACAAACAATTGCCTCAATGCATATAATATCAAATTAACCAGTCAGCAGAGAATTAGAGCAAGTTCTAGAAAATAAACAAGTGCACGGTACTCTCATAGTAGATCGAAAGAAAGTGGTAATACCGTTTGGAAATATTTGGCTCAAATCCTCACATGGCTTAGGTATATCTGATTGTTGAACATTTGTCTCACAAACACCAACTTCATCACTCGTCTCGCTGTCTCCCGAACTTCGCACTTCGGAGCAATCACCTTTGGTATTTGTGTGAAGGCGTGAAATTCGGCTCATCAAAATTTATAACTTACTTCGCCGCAATCTTACCTATAACAGTTTATCATGCACTAGATAATAAATAGTAAACAGTTATTTAATTTTTTGTAAGTTTGAAAAAGGCTGTTACAGATGAAGATGACATGCAGAATTCTTGGCATACTTTATTGAATTGAAAAACAATACTGAAAAAAAATTACTAAATTGAAATACTAATATATAAATACTTATCCTTGGGTTGCCTCCCAAGCAGCGCTTGTTTAGCCTCTCATTAGCTTGAGGCATTTCCTCCATTACAGAGGATATGTTCACATGTCTCTCTCTTCTGTAGGAGCTTTCGCCTTAGCTCCTCCCTCTTTCTTGTTGCTTCTCTCATACTTCTCTAGGTTTTGTTTCTCTTTGAAGGTGGCCAAGCAGAGTCGTCCATCATCTTCTGAAGGTGCTGTTTTTATAATGGACTTCCTCTTGCCTCTTGGTGGATGTTCCTTCTTCTGTTCTTTCTCAGCTCTAACCTAGTTATTCTTCTTGAACTGGAGTCGGTGGTGTAGCTTCTCCATCCTTCCACTCGAGCATGTAGCACACTTCCCTCTTGGTTCTGGATGCTTTGATGGTTCTTACTTCTTCTCCGCTTCTTAGAGTCAACTCAGCGAGCTCCACATCAATGAGTGCCCTGCTGGTTGCTAAGAAGGGTCTTCCAAGAATGATATGATGCTCTTCATCTTCTTGGATATCCAGGATCATGAAGTCTACCGGAAATACCAAGTCTTTAACTTTCACCAAGACATCCTTCATTATGCCTTCTACGTAAATAGTGGATTGATCTGCTAATGTGAGTTCCCTTTTTGTACCTGCAGTTGGTGTTATGAGTTTAAATTTCTCTGCCAGAGATAATGGCATTACATTCACACTTGAACCCACATCACATAATGCTCTGACTTTTGCTTCCTCAATTTGACAGAGTATGGTGACGCTTTCAGGATCTGTCTTCTTGATTGGCAGTCGTGGTTTCGCTGCTGGTTTTATTTTGTATTCTTCTAGCTCACTTAAGTACTCGTCATAGACTTCCTCTAGTGTCATCCCCAGCGTTTCGAACCACTCTTCGAACTTCTTTAGCTCTTTTTCATCGTACTCGCGCCCTGTATTCAATTTTTTCATGACTTTGCACTCCTCCTTTGGATTGTGCACCGTGTTACCTGCAATATCTTTTGAAACATGAGTGCTTACCAGTTTTGAGAGTTGACCAATCTGGGTTTCAAGACTTTTTATCGTCGCCGCCTGGTTGGCTACTGTAGTTTGGATATTTTCAAAGTTAGTATTGCTCATGTTAGCAAACTTGTTGAGTAACTCTTCCAATGGAGAGGGCTTTCTTGGTTGAGGTGCAGCTTGAGCCTGGTTCCCTGTCTGGTCCCAGCGTAAATTTGGGTGCTTGCTCCAACCTGGGTTGTAGTTGTTTCCCATGTAATTCACCTGCTCTTCGCTCCCTGTTCGCTTGTTTGACAGATGTATTTTAAAAGCAGTGTGCAAGTATACACAGTCAATTTTGCAGCAAGTAATAAGAAAAAAGTATCGATCCCACAGGGATTGTGATAAGGGAATTTCGTTCCAATGATATTCAAAGTAGTTTTATGCTTATGAGTGATAACAATAAATAAATAACAAATTTAGGGTAGCAGTTTTGAGTAACAACAAAATGATTAAATAGGTTTTGAGAAAACAATTATGAAAGTATGTTGAAACTATGATCCATTCAAATCCGGTTTAACATAGGTATGTGATGAGATGAGTGAAGGCAAGACTCCTGCAAGCAACTCTTGCCTTATGGTGTATTTCTTCAACGTTAAATCATACAATGTGTGATAAGATGGGTCCTATGTCTAGGTCAAACTTACTTCATTGCAGTTCAGAAATCCGTGGTTGTGTTCTTACTATGGCCCTAAAGCTTATGTCTAAGTCTTTAAGTAGAGAATATATGTCTATACCTCACTTAACCATATTAGTTCATTAAATCTATTTATCATTAGATGTCTCATAACAATAAACTTGTATTCAAATCGAAGGTGATCAATCCTAGATGCAAATATATGGCAAAATAACAAATGAACTAAAGGAGTAAACAAATACACATCACATCACATGAATAATATTAAACCTTCATTAAACTTCACATAATTTCATCATCAAGAGTATTAGCTCATGGTGAGCTTAGAAACCATAACAACCAGAATAATAAGCTTACACATTAAAATGAATTCTAAATGTAAACCTATAACCGTGATGGCCTTAGAGAAGATGTCTCAAGCTCCAAGATCGCTACAGTCACGACTCCGGTAATCAGTAAGCAGCGGCGGCACACCAAGAGTGAACTTGATTTTTCTCTTTGTTCTTCACAACGGCTGAGCTCTCTAACTTTAGGGTTTAAGGCTCCTTTATATAGCACTTTTTCTTGGATCATGGGCCTTCCCTGTTGAGGATAAGACAACCCAAAGGAATAAAGCATATTCCCCTAAATTATTAGTACGATGATAGTACATCTGCACAAGGGAAATCTTCCAGCTGTCTTTCCTCGCGTTAGCGCTTGTTATCATCATCTTCTTCTAACATGGCAGCATTTGCTGAATTGACTGACTAGCCGCCATTCATAGTTGTACGGACTGATAGTCTTGACTCTGATTATCTCTTGTATTGGCTCTTGGACCTTTTGGATGGCCCAGTGGTCTGTCTTGACACCAGTTGACACTAGAACTACTCTTTCCATGATGAATTTATATTTTATTCCTAAGTACATACTAGACTCACAAAATCATTAAAATAAACCTAAACATTGAATGCAAACCATATTAGCAGGCAATAAATCAAGTGTCAAGGGCCTAATTATACTCACAAAATATGAGTTATCACTCCCTTCTGGCAAACAATGCCCATTAGGGTGATCTTCTAGGCAGAAGTCGCAAACTCCCTCTACCTTTTTAACACTAGCCCCCTTCACAGCTTTCTCTTTATCAGCAAGTTGCCTCCTGATGACAGGAATTTCTATGGTATTTTTAGTAGTAGTATTAGTATTAAAATGACCAAGACAGGCCCAAATACGAAGGAAAACCTACAAAAGTAGAGAAAAGCATCAAGAGAAGGTCCAAGATGCCAAAAGACAAGAAAAAACCCAAAAAGTGAAGAATTTGAGCATTTCATCGTAGCACGATGGCTTCCATCGTGCCACGGTGGAAGCTGCTTGCTGGCCAAGAAAACAGAAGAAATAAATCTGAAGAAAATCTTCTCATTGCATCACGATGCATCATATCGCAACACGATGACATAACTTGGCGCCCAAGCTGATGAAATGCACAGGATCAGTTATAAAATTGAACTGAATCTTCACATCGTACTGCGATGGATCTATCGCAGTACGATGCCTTGCTGAGGCTCATTACGGAAACTATAAATAGAGCCTCCCATTCATTGTTTAAATCATTCAGAAATAGTAGAACACTCTCTACTATAAGGAGAGGTTCAGAGGATCTCTATTGGGCATAGTTTTCTCCCCTTACGGGAAAACTAACTCAGCAAGGTATGTTTTATTTAGGCTTTTATGTTTAGGTTATAATTTATTTATTGTAATTTAAATATGTAGTCTTTTGTAATAGATGCTGAGTACGGTCTTAAATAAAACAATGAATGATTTAAAACATAGTTTGTCGAGTTAGTTTTCCCGTAAGGGGAGAAAACTATGCCAATTAGAGCTCCTCTGAACCTCTCCTTATAGTAGAGAGTGTTCTACTATTTCTGAATGATTTAAACAATGAATGGGAGGCTCTATTTATAGTTTTCATAATGGGCCTCAGCAAGGCATCGTACTGCGATAGGTCCATCGCAGTACGATGTGAAGATTCAGTTCAATTTTATAATTGATCCTGTGCATTTCATCAGCTTGGTCGCCAAGTTACCCCATTGTGCTACGATACAGGCCATCGTGCTACGATGAACAAATTTTCTTCAAATTTATTTCTTCTGTTTTCTTGGCCAGCAAGCAGCTTCCATCGTGGCATGATGGAAGCCATCGTGCTACGATGAAATACTCATTTTCTTAACTTTTTGGGTTTTTTCTTGTCTTTTGGCACCTTGGACCTTGTCTTGATGCTTTTCTCTGCTTTTGTAGGCTTTCCTTCGTATTTGGGTCTGTCTTGGTCATTTTACTACTAATACTAATACTAAAAATACCATAGAAATTTCTGTCATCAAGTCTTCTCTTTTTTCTTTCTCTTTTGTGTGTTTACATATCCGCTGCAATAACTCTGTTTTGATAAACACAAAAGAATTTCAAAAAACCAACATAATTCAACCCTCCTTCTTGTGTTTTTCTCAACTTTATGACCACCGTCGAAGGTGGTTAATGGTGCACCGGTTTCCTTTCTCCTGGAGTTGGTCTGTGTTTCTGATTGGGAAACCTCCACCAATCTTGGTGCTTCTGTTTGGGATATCACCACTGTTGTTTTAGTGGTGGTGTGGTGTTTTGTTGTCACCGTGAGCAGTTGGTTCATGGATTTGTTGTTTCTGCATTGACGATCAGATCCATTCGCCTTGCTATGTGGACATTTTAGTGTTGATTATTTGTTCATTTGCCTTGAATTTTTAGAACTTTTTTTTTTGTCTTTTATGATTAAATAGAAGTTGTTTGGTATGTTTCATTGTCCTGTACTCACTGGATTAGGTCTATGTCTCCCCATTTTTGTATATATTCCTTATTTATTTCCTTTTTTATTAATATAATAAAGAGATATAGCCAAATTTGTCCCTGATGTATAGATACTCTTCGTCTTATAAAAAAAAAACTCTAATTTATTTATAAAAAAAAATTGTCAAATTGTTAGTTGTTAGTATATTACAATGTATACTCTAAATTGTCTTATCTCATTTATTTATTTTTTAAAAATGTGATATTCAGCCCAAAGACGAACTAATATAAGAGGACCAATTACACCGCCCACTTCCATGATCGCCGTTTAAAGCCATAACTTATTTGAAATTCCGTTAGCAAGTCACATATGTGAAGCGTGATGTGGAGCACGTTAGGGTTAGGATATACGATGTGATTCCTAATGTGCAAACATCATAAACATACAATAACTTGATGAACAAGGAAAATAAAGTGCAGAAGATAAAGAACACAGTGAGTTTGTTAACCCAGTTCGGTGCAACTCACCTACATCTGGGGGATACCAATCCAGGAATGAATCCACTATGATAGTTCCAATTCAAAGCTAAAAAGTCTCAGTTTACAACTTATCACTTAGACACTACCCGTGTTAATTCTACCTAGGTCCTCCCTAGATATGACAATCTCTGGTCACTTCCTATAACAACCTTGCAAACCACAAGGATTTAAATAACAAACTCAATGATGGAGACGCACTCATATTCTAAAGAACCAACTCGTGCTTCAAAGCTTTGAGTGATTCAAAACAACTCTTTGCTTAAAAGCTTAAGAGTGACAAATAGTCATATTCTTGTTTCAAACTAGAACCAAGAAAGGAACACAACAGCTCTATGCTTAAAAGCTTAAGAGCTAAATACAACCCTAGTTCAAGTCTCAATGGAAACAAGAAACAAAGGGACAAAGACTGAAAATCCTAAAGACTAGAATTATGAATATTGATTTCAGTGAGTAAAATATGTCTTCAGTATTCCTTTATATAGAACGAGCTTCATGGGCTAGGATCCCTGATTTGATAGCTGGCCTTCGTAATCTCCAAGAAACAAACTCAATCTTTTACAAAGATATGTTTGTTTTAAATCTTCTAGTAACAAACTGGCCATCTTTAATCTTTTCTGAATCTTTTTCAATCTTTCAGCTCGTTCCTTGGCGCGCAAGCTAGCGTGGATGTGTTTGTTTCAAAACAAATCTTTTTCAAAGATCACACGCAAAATAATGAAAACGCGTTATTTTAGGGCGTTCAATTCAGGTCCCATATGTGTGCACATAAGTCACCACATCTGGACCAAAGGCTTATTGTAACAAATGAAGCCAACCCTAAAACAAAAACAACCTTACAGGTTGAAAACACTAACAATCTCCCCCTTTGGCAATTTTTGGCTAAAATAACCTTTGGAGTCAGCCAACTAAACTTTGGAGAGAATCATTAGAACATCAGAGGCTTTGCAGCAGCAGATCTTCAGCAGTTTCAGTAAAATACTTTACTTCCCCTAAATTCAAGCACCATCTTCAACAATCTTTAAAGGATCAGTCTTCATTCGTTTGGTCTTCAAAAGATGTGCAAAATACAAGCACATTTTGTCTTCGACGATGTGAACACATATGGTATCACATCATGTACCAGAGCAAACATATTGCACTACTTATACCTTACTCCCCCTAGATATACTACTTATCTTTTCTCCCCCTTTTTAGTCATAATATTGACAAAAAGTTAAGATCAGAAAGAGTAATAAAAAAGTACTGGGTCAATTCATTGTGTAAATTACAGAGCAGATAAACAAATGTTTTGAGCATCGCACATAATTAAGGTCTTCAGAAAAGAGATGCTTCAGTAGTCTTCAATTTCACCAGTATTTGTCTTCAATGGTTGATATATGTGCTTTCATAAATAAGCATGTACAAGTTACCCATATTTCTATGACAATAACTAACTAAGTCACCCATATTGCTATGACTGTGACTCAAATCTCCCATATTTCTATGACTGTGATCCTAAGCATACAAAGTCATCCATATTTCTATGATTATGACCAAGCACGATGAATCATCCATATTTCTATGATTATGATTATGAGCATGCCCTATGCTACAAGTTTAAATGCTTTTGAGTTGCTTTGCATGCACATATTCTACTCCCCCTGTACCAGATATACCAAAAAGGTCATTTTTTGACCTTGCCTTCAGTAATGCTCTTGCAGATAGCATTATTTGTAACCTCCACCTTTGGATAGGGCTCTTCACTTCTTCTCAGAAGCTCCAATGTGGACCACATCGAGCTCTACATCCGGATCTTCTACATATTTCTTCATCACAGTATGAAAGATGGAATAGTCTCTATATATGAAGTTGAGAAAAACCTGTGATGATTGCCTTTGGATAGCGTGCATAAATAAATGGAGGGAAAAGGCAGGTATCCGTTGCACGCTTGAATAACATTAGTTGTTATTGATCATCAAGAAGGAAAATACCAAGTTTGCTCCTTAATGTCTCAAATTTACTTGCATCCAAAAGCTTGGTAAATATGTCAGCCAGTTGATTCTCTGTGGCTACATGCTCTAAGGTCACAACATTATCTTCCACTAGATCCCTAATAAAATGGTGACGAATATCAATGTACTTAGTCTTACTATGTTGGATAGGATTCTTGGAAATATTTATAGCACTCATATTGTCACAGTATAATGTGAGCACATCTTGCTCCACATTGTACTCACTCAGCATCTGCTTCATCCAAAGCAATTGGGAACAACTAATTCCTGCTGCAATGTTGTCAGCTTCAGCTGTGGAAAGAGCTACACAATTTTGTTTCTTGCTAAACCATGAAATTAGGTTGTTGCCCAGAAAGAACATCCACCTGAGGTACTCTTCCTATCATCTGCACTGCCTGCCCAATCAGCATCACAATAGCCTATCAACCTTGAGTCTTCAGGTTGGGAGACTGATGTGACCACATAAGGTTCCACATCACGAACTTTAGATGTCAATTGTTGTTGAAAAATTGGATGTGACTTCTGAATTTGCTTGTCAATCTGACTTTTACCACATATATCTCCTTTTTCAATAGTGAGCTTTGGTGGCCCTCTGATGGCTTCTTTAGAAACAAGTTTCTTTATTCCCTTTAGATTCAGATGCCCAAGTCTTTGGTGGTATAGTCTTGTTTCATCTTCTTGACTGATAAGACATGTGGTAGAATAAGTTGTTTCTTGAGGACCCATAAGTAGCAGTTGTCTTTTGATCTGACTCCTTTCATTAGTAATTCTCCTTTGTCATTAGTGACCAGACACTCATTCTTTGAGAAGTCAACTTTAAGCCCTTGATCAGATCGTTGGCTTATACTGATCAGATTAGCTTTCAGTCCTTTAACAAGCATAACATTATCAAGCTTGGGCAAACCATTATTGATTAGTTTCCCAATTCCCATGATTTATCCTTCAGCACCATCACCAAAGGTCACATAACTTGAAGTATATGACTTGATGTCTACCAGAAACCTTTCATCTCCTGTCATGTGTATGGAACAACCACTATCAAAGTACCAATCTTCTTTAGATGAGTCTCTGAAGGATGTGTGAACTATATGAGCAGATACTTTGACTTTTGGCTTCCATTCTTTCTTGGTTCTAGCCATTCTATGATATACTCTAGGTTGAGGATTCTTCTTTGGATAACCATATAGCTTATTGCAGAAGGATTTGATATGGCCATACTTACCACAATAGTGACACCTCAAGGAAGTGGATTTTCTTTTGTTCTCAGGTTTCAGATGTGGTGCAGGATGTGGCAATATCTTGAAGTCAGATATGTTTTGTGCAGGAACAAAGTTTGATTCTAGGGTTTCATTGTTGTAAAGTTTTCCATAACCTACCCCAGTTGGATCATTAGCATGATTTCTGATACTAAGAATCTCATTAAGCTTTTTTCTTCCTGTGCCAAGCATCCTAACAGACTTGGTCATGATTTCCAAATTAGAAGTTACTAGCTTGACTTCATCTTCAAGGTTGGTTACTTTTGCTTGTAGCTTCTGTTCTTCCATCTTAAGTTGATTAATGATAGCCCTTTGTTCTACAGCTGTTGATTTTTCTGACTTGAGGTGATTAATGACAATCTCTTGTTCTACATTTTTCTGCATACTTCCTCACTTATGATGCATAGTTCTTCGTATGCTGAGGCTAGTTCCTCATAAGTGAGTTCTTCATCACATGAGTCATTATCAGAAAAACACACACCAGTCATGGCACTCACATGATTGGAGGCTTTATTCACCAACTCATTCTCAGAGTCATCTTCATCAGACCAACTTACAGATAACCCCTTCTTTTGTTTCCTTAAGTAGGTAGCACATTCAGATCTGATATGACCATAGCCTTCACATTCATGACATTGAACACCTTTGTCATCAGTTTCAGTTTTTGTAGAAGTGTTTCCTTGTTTGCTGATGTCATGCTGGATGTGTTGCACATTCTTCTTTGGTCTCCTACCCACATTCTTCAAGATTTTATTAAATTGTCTTCCAAGTAGAGCTATATCATATGAGAGGTCTTCTTCATCAACTTTCTCACTATCAGTGTAGGAGGTAAAAGCTATGCTTTTCCCTTTCTTCTCAAGTTTATCACTGAAGTTCGTCTCAAAGGTTTGAAGAGAGCCAACAAGTTCTTCAACTTTCATGCTAGCAATGTCTTGAGCTTCTTCAATTGATGTGACCTTCATGTCAAACCTCTTTGGTAAAGATCTAAGAATTTTCCTTACCAACTTCTCATCAGACAGCCTTTCTCCCAAGGAATCAAAGGAGTTTGCAAGGTCAAGAACATTCATGTGAAAGTCATAAATAGTCTCTTCCTCCTTCATTCTGAGATTCTCAAATTTTGAGTGGAGAAGTTGAAGTCTTGAACTTTTTACCTTGGAAGTCCCTTCATGGGTTGTCTTGAGTATCTCCCAAGCATCTTTGGCAACAGTACATTGTTTGATGAGTCTGAACATGTTCTTGTCCACTCCATTAAATAGGGCGTTCAAAGCTTTATTGTTGCCAAGAGCAAGTGTATCTTCTGTTGGAGTCCAATCTTCTTCTAGTTTGAGAACTTCTGTATCAGCTCCATTGGCATCCTTGACCTTGGGATGTTCAAAACCTCTTAGCACTGCTTTCCAAGTTCTACTATCAATGGATTTCAAGAAAGCAGCCATGCGTGACTTCCAATAGTCATAGTTTGTGAAATCCAGAAGAGGTGGTTTGCTGACCAAAGTTCCATCCTTGTCCATGGTTCCGGAAAGTATCTTCCCTAGAGCTCACCCTAAAACTGAACAGGGTGCCTGCTCTGATGCCAATTGAAATTCCGTTAGCCAGTCACATATGTGAAGCGTGATGTGGAGCACGTTAGGGTTAGGATATACGATGTGATTCCTAATGTGCTAACATCATAAACATACAATAAATTGATGAACAAGGAAAATAAAGTGCAGAAGATAAAGAACACAGTGAGTTTGTTAACCCAGTTCGGTGCAACTCACCTACATCTGGGGGATACCAATCCAGGAATGAATCCACTATGATAGTTCCAATTCAAAGCTAAACAGTCTCAGTTTACAACTTATCACTTAGACACTACCGTGCTAATTCTACCTACGTCCTCCCTAGATATGACAACCTATGGTCACTTCCTATAACAACCTTGCAAACCACAAGGATTTAAATAACAACCTCAATGATGGAGACGCACTCCTATTCTAAAGAACCAACTCGTGCTTCAAAGCTTTGAGTGATTCAAAACAACTCTTTGCTTAAAAGCTTAAGAGTGACAAATAGTCATATTCTTGTTTCAAACTAGAACCAAGAAAGGAACACAACAACTCTGTGCTTAAAAGCTTAAGAGCTAAATACAACCCTAGTTCAAGTCTCAATGGAAACTAGAAACAAAGGGACAAAGACTGAAAATCCGAAAGACTAGAATTATGATTATTGATTTCAGTGAGTAAAATATGTCTTCAGTTTTCCTTTATCTAGAACGAGCTTCATGGGCTTGGATCCCTGATTTGATAGTGGCCTTCGTAATCTCCAAGAAACAAACTCAATCTTTTACAAATATATGTTTGTTTTAAATCTTCTAGTAACAAACTGGCCATCTTTAATCTTTTCTGAATCTTTTTCAATCTTTCAGCTCGTTCCTTGTTTCAAAACAAATCTTTTTCAAGGATCACACACAAAATAATGAAAGCCCGTTATTTTAGGGCGTTCAGTTCAGGTCCCACATGTGTGCACATCAGTCACCACATCCACATCTAGACCAAATGTTTATTTTAACATATGAAGTCAACCCTAAAACAAAAACAACCTTACAGGTTGAAAACACTAACATTTTTTACTCTGTATGAACTAGCTAACCGAAATTGACACCAAAGGGAATCGAACCTGAAACCTTGTGAGGAGCAAACTCCAAGGTCCCAACCCAACACCACTTGACCAAACTTAAGTGTGAGTTAATCTCAATTAAAATAATGGATTCAAGTGATTAATAAGTTTTACCAAATGACAGATTATTCGGAAGAATTTGAGACAATATTTCAGCATGTGTTACCATAATATTTATACGCCGTTTAATATTGATTAATCTTTGTTGAGAAATTTATGGAATACACAAGGTGAGTTCTCCTTGTTGATGCAGACTCAACCACAAGAATACAGAAAATGAACCAAGATAGTCTTAGTCCCACACAGAAAATGAACCAAGATATTCTTAGTACTGTGCATTTGTGAATGAGCACAAAATGGGCGCATAACACTAATTTTATGATTAGGCTCACAATAGGCGCAACAAAAACTCTTGCTTCACAAGTAATGGAATGAACACAAAAACTAAGGGTGTGTTTGATAAGTCCAATAAGCTAGCATATAGCTTATTGGACTAGCTTATAAGTTTGTTTAATAAAAATAAATGTATTTGGTAACAAGCTTATCTAATTAGTTTATAGTGTTTTTTGAGATGTTATTTCAAGTAGCATATGAACTTATAGTTTATAGTTTTGAACATTTTAATCTATTTTTACGCTTATTATATTCATTTATTATTTCTTTATTTTTTAAAAAATATAATAACTACCTACTAACCATGCATTTTTATGTTATTTTGTACTTACAACAGCTAAATTGTCAAATAGTTTAATTTTATTCTACTCGCTTTTCAGCTCTAAGCTATTAGCTATCAGCTATAAACTAGCTTTTCACCTATAAGATATTAGCTATTAGCTATAAACTAACTTTTCAACTATAAGCTATAAGTTAGTTTTTCCGCTATAAGTTAATTCTTCAGCTATCACCTAACTTGTAGCTTATTTTTACCAAATAAAACTTAAAACTGAAATTTAGAGAAATCAAATGGTTCTAATTTACTTGTTCATTAGAGATGAATTACAACACTATTTATAAGCAATGCCTTGTAGCTAAGTAAATACTAAAACAATATAACATACTAGTTAAAATATAAATTTTAATTCTATATGTATGCAGTTTTGCCCGATTTAATTAAAAAAATGGAATATAAAATTGATTAGTTGGTTTAAACAAAAATGCATCTAATAATATTTTGTTTTTTAAATTTTTGGTTTTTTAAATCGCTTTGCGATTCCAAATTTCACCTAAATTCCATATTTGTTCAATTTTATCACTAAATTGTCCGTTATAAACATCTCCAACATTTGCTCGGTTTTAAATATTTTATATAACATAATAGTTAAATAGTTAAGTTTAAATGTAATTTTACCCACTCAAATTTTATAATTCCTTTAATTTAACCTTTATATTTTAATTGCTCGATATTAACTTTCAAATTTTAAATTTTACAATTGCTATTTCATAGTTAAATTATCCGTTATAAACATGTCCACTATCATATGCCAAAAAATAAACTCTAACTATAAACTATTTTATACCTTCTAGATTTTCCAAAAAAGAGTCCAAGACTCTTATATGATCATGATTAATACTCATTAATTTCTAATAAAAATATTTTTGGTTTTTCTTTAGATTTTAGATATTCCAATATAAAAATTTAAACTAAGCCGATGTTTTGATTTAAAATGGAAATAAAAAACAAACAAAATTCACCATTATTCTCCTTTCCGATTAAAAAAGTGACTAAAAGAATAAAGAAAATGTTAAGTAGTGTCTCTGACCACCAATTAAAGAACTAAATATGATAAACAAATTTGAAAACTTGTGTATTCTATATTTTAAAATATAAAAAATGTTTATTTCAATGTAAAATTTATTTATTTTGACATTCTTAACTAAAAAGAAAAAAAAGAAAAACTTTGGAAGGAAGCAAAAGATTGAAAAACTAAAAAGAAGAATTATTCACGAAGAAAGAAGTAGTTAGGACAGTAGTTAGTATAACAAAAAATAATTAGAAAACTACCGTCAAGAACAACAGCAAATTAACAACCAAAAAAAATAACTAGTGTATATTATTAGATATAGTATAAAAAAAAAGATATAGTGTCACATCATTCACTCAAACCATACTTTCACAAAATGTTACAAATTCAATAAACAGATACATCAATTTCATTATTATTTTTTTCAAAAACCAGGTAGAGAAACTCCTTTAAATTGTTTTGTGGACATTTTTTCAACAATATTACTCCTCCATTTTGATGATACATCTGATGGACTCCCCTTTCAGCATCAAATCAAAAGCTTTGTTAATCTCTGAAAATGGTAACGTGTGAGTGATGAATTTCTCAAGTTCCAGCTCCTGCAATATCACAGTAAACATCACATTAGCAACACAAATAACATATCATTATGTAACATTAATTAATGGCTTAAATAGTGTTTTAGCCCCTGCAATTGTCCCTCATTTTGAAAAGAGCCCCTGTTAAAAAATATTTTTGATTTTAGTCCCTGCAAAATTTGAAAGTTTTGAAAAGAGCCTCTGAGCAGGAATCCTTGATGTCATGTCACCATTTTATTGACAAAATCTAGTCAACATCTTAAGCCTGCAACATCACAGTTTAAACCCTTATCCAAAGTTAAAGGTGTTGCTGCAACAACTTCAAAATCCCCAAAAAAAAGTAAAAAACTATGATTTCAACAAGTTAAGAACGAGTGGTAGAACTTGCTATTTTGGACCACAATCTAAAGTTGGTGCCCCAGGGACTTGACCAGACAAGCCACGTGTACTATTCAGCACAATCTGCAACTGTCACGTCAATAAAATAGTGACATGGCATCAAAGATTCCTGTTCAGGGGCTCTTTTCAAAACTTTCAAATTTTGGAGGGACTAAAATCAAAAAAAAAATTTAACAGGGACTCTTTTCAAAATGAGTGACAATTACAGGGGCTAAAACATTATTTAAGTCTTAATTAATTCTCCTTAAAATGTTACACAATGTAATATATTAGTATATAAACTTACCCCTTTCATGTACTTCTCTACAACATTAGGAAGATCGGTTCGCGGCTTGTAGTTACCATAGGTGGTGCCCTTAAGAGTCCTCTCATCCAACAAATTTATAGGATGAGTTTTGAATGCATCATCTTTGCTTGGCACTCCAACAAGTACAGCAACACCCCAACCCTTAAGACAACAATAAATCTCTTTAAAGATTTGATATAAACTTCTTAGCAACAAGAGGAAAAAATGTTATGTTCTACTTACATCATGTACACATTCAAATGCTGAGATCATAGCTTGAATGCTTCCAGTACATTCAACAGCGCGATCTACACCTCCATCTGTCATTTCAGCAATAACCTTGAACACAAAAAATGACAAAGCATGTTTAATTCATAGCAACAAAATTTGAATTTCATTTTCAACTAAGTTTAGAGATAACAGAAATGTAATAAATAAATACTGAAATATTGCTGAGCTAAACTAACCAGTTGTACAGGTTTGTCATGATCTTTTGGGTTCACAAACTCATTCACCCCAAACTTCTTAGCTGAGAACAAGAACATTACAAAAATTTAGTCATATAAATTATGTTGACCTCAATCTTAAAGCATTGGATGAAATATGTGAGCATTGTACCTAATTCAAAACGGCTGGAAACTAAATCAACTCCAATGATTCGCGATGCACCAGATATCCTTGCCCCTTCAGCAGCCTGAAATTTGTATTAAAGAGAATGAGAAACGGAGGTTAATATTGGATCTTTTCGACAGCTATAATAATATTAAATACGCACGCACACTCAACAAGGTATAAGAGTAACATACAGCGAGGCCAACAGCTCCAAGTCCAAAGATAGCAACAGATGAACCGAGTTTCGGTTTTGCAACATTGATGGTAGCACCAAGACCTATAAGCATGAATGCAAATTGAATTAGAAAATCACAGATTCAACCTAGTTATATAAACGTAAGGATCTTCTATAATGTTTGGATACACAACTTAATTAAGTGTTTAAAGTACGAACCCTTATCATATAAGTACTTACATATAAGCTATTATTTCTTTAAGTAAAGATAAAATAAAGGTATAAAGTATAAACTATGTTCATAAGCTATTTAAGTAAGCTAATTAATATAAGCTGAAAATAGCTTATGAAAATGTCATAAGTTATTTCCATAAATTCTATCAAACAGGTAAACTCAAATATGAATGTTTGTAGGTAAACTCAAATAAGTCAATCAAAACTAACTCATACCTGTGCATATTCCACAACTGAGAATACAAACTTTGTCAAGTGGTGCATCAGGGTTGATCTTTGCAACACAACCAGCATGGACCACAGTGTACTCGCTGAATGTAGAAGTACCGAGGAAATGGTGTACGGGCTGTCCCTTAATAGAGAATCTTGACTTGTTGTCATTGATCATGACACCTCTATCTGTGTTGATCCTAAGAAGATTACACATGTTGCTCTCCTCTGACTTACAATGTGGACATTCCCCACACTCCCCTGTGAATACAGGCAGGGCCTTGTCCCCTGGTTTCAGATGAGTCACTCCCTTGCCTACGCTCTCCACAATCCTGATTAATATCATGGCAACAAATATCAATACCATTCATTCAAACACTTGGTGTCTGTGTCAATGGATCATAACTCTTTATACTAATAATTAATACATTTAATTAAAAACCAGTCTTTGTCTAAACCATACATATGTGATTCTACTTTCAATATATTTAGAAGAGAAACATACCCTCCACCTTCATGACCAAATATACGAGGAAATAACGGAGTTTGACCCTGAAACAGATGGAAAATAAAACCGTTTTAAGGCATTGCAATGCATATCGTAAAATTTGGGTCGAACCTAACTCAACACTTGCAAGACTGAATGGTGATGTGAATATTGCTCTCACTGATAAACTTGTGTTCAGATCTTATCTAATACAATGTGACTGTTATTAGCATAAGAAACATTGAAAACCCCAAAATAAATAAATAAATAAAAGTATCAATCACCAACTTTCCTTCAATCTAAAATTAAACCTCAAAATAATTCCAAATCATAGAAAAATAAACATGCAAAAGAAACTAAACATAAAACACCTCATTTTTCATATGCAATCAAATCAAACTCAATCAAAAGATTAAACAACCGATCTTTGGATTACCGGAGCCCCTTTCTTGAAAACCAGAAAGTTAATACTAGGTGGACCTTAATATCAAAATTTGTGAAACCTCATGTTTATAGTCCTTATGATTATTACCTTAGCTTCCCAGAAGTGAACATCAGTGTGGCAAAGGGAGGTGAAGAGTATTTTAAGACGGACTTCTCCGGCCTGTGGCGGCGCCACCTCTACTTCTTCGATCACCAGCGGCTTCCCCGCCTCCCATGCAACCGCAGCTGCATACAATACATATTTCCAAAATATCAATCAGGGATTATCATCATATATATAATGTAAACTAAATTAACACCAAATCATTATGTAAATTGATTATTAGTCTGTTTTAGACAAAATGTGTAATAATAGTATATATCATGATAATTATAATTTTGTAGATAGAAATTATTGAAAATTGATTTAACAAATTAATCTTGAATTGATCGATACCTTTGCATTTGATGACTTGACCAGATGTACTTGACATGATGAGTTAAGAATGAATGGATGAAGATTGTATAACAAACAAATATAAGTGAGAATTGTTTATTATGATTGTAATGTAAATTGTGAAAGAAAGGAATTGTGAGTTCTTGTTGTTGGTGATGTTAACTATTTATAGTGTGAGAAAGAATAACCAAAAAGGGAAAGTTATGAAACCATTTGTTATTTTGTGTCCAGGTGGCATTTAGCATGGTCTAGTAAAGTTTTTGTTCACCATGGTCAAATTGAGAATTTACCAATAGATCACATAGGAAACATAGTTTTATAATAGATTGTCAACACTATATTTTTTTTCTCTCTCCTCCATGCTCCACACACCCACCAGGCCACCACCAACAACAACAACATCAAATCCACCTTCCCAATCTCAACTCTCCTCTTGGACCTTAAACTCTATTATCTTGCATCTTTTTTTGTTATCATGCATCTTCTCTCTTTTCTTCTATTTTGTTAGATAGTATAAATTTGGCATTTGAAAAAGTCAATAAGAGAAAGCCATGAATGGTTATCTAGTTTTACGGAAAGCCTTAAATTGTTTAGCAAATGCTAAATATGCATTTTCTCTATTGTTATAAATAGTTATTATTACTTGTAATGAAATCAATCATCAGAACATAAAAGAATTTATAACGAGAAAGCTCCAGCGAGTTTGTGAATTACATAAAGTATTAATTGTTAATTTTAACTTCATCAAGGCAATTCAATTTATTTTGCCAACATTTGGCATCAGAGCTTGTTACATTAAAATGACTACAAGTTCAAGCACTAATCAAGTTTTGTCGGTGCAAACAACCATTTTCAAATTCAATGGTAAATCCAATTTTCCTATGTGGAAACGGTTGATGGAGTTGTGTTTATCAACCAACGGGTATGAAGAAATTATGAAGAACGGTTTTGTAGAACCAACTGATGAAGATAAAGAAAAAGCTGATGAGAAACAAGTTGAGAAAGATCGTCAACTCAACGAAAAAGCTTTATTTTTGATATGTCAATCTGTGGAGCTATCTGTTTTTGAGAAAATTTTCCATGCTAAAACAGCTAAGGAGGCTTGGGAAATTTTACTTAAAACATATGAAGGTGCTGACCCAGTTAAACGAACGAGGTTGCAAGGATTAAAACGTCAGTTTGAGCTAATGGAGCAAGGAAAAGACGAAAGCATTCATGACTATTTTTCACAAATGGACAAACTAATCAATGAAATGAAATCCAATGGTGATGACATAAAGGAGAAAGATGTTGTGGAGAAAATTATGTGCACTCTTTCAACTCGTTTTGATTATGTAGTAGCAGCAATTGAAGAAGGAAAAGATGTCACCACAATGAGTTTAAATGATTTGCAAGTGTAACAGCCCGGATTTTTAATAAAGAAATTGTTTAGAAAAAACTTTATTTCTTTAAAAAGTCTGACTATCATTTTTTTCTCTAAAGAATAATAACTATTCAAGTTTATAAATAATAACTATACAACGAGAAAAATATTTCTTTCATATTACAAATTAATAAAACCCATATTTGTTTATCATAATATTTTACCATAATATTTTTTTTATTTTCTAGTTTCGGGGACGAAACTAAAATTTTGGTGGGTAGAATGTAAGACCCGACAATTGTATGTTATTGATAAATATTTTATACTATTTACGAGTTAGAACATTTTAATTTCTATTTTATAAAGTGATTTTCGTACCCTATGATTTTATTTAAGGAGGGATCCCTATCTGACCTATTTTTATTTTCTAGTTTCGAGGACGGAACTCTTTTAAGGGGATAATAATGTAAGACCCCGATATTTTATATATGCATCTTATTGATTTTATTTGCTCTAATTATTTTTCAACAATTTTCTTATCCCTATAGTTATATTTTTAATTATTTATTGTTATAGTTTTATTTCAATTATTTATTATACATAATTACCTAGTTAATTTTGGTAATATTGTGAATTATATAAGTAGTGCATTGCATTAAGAAGTAAAGAAAAATGGTAACTTATTTTCACACGTTTTCTACCTTAATGCTATTTAAATAAATTAATATACCTCTTAATTATTTGTCTCACGTTTTTGCATTGTTTAGGGAATTTGTTCCAATTTATACTCCTTTGAATTACCACACATCCAGTTTAATATTTAATATCAGTAACTATTCAATTTAATTTGATTAGGCAAGAAATTAACACCCATTTATAGTGTTCCATTTCTAGCTTCTGCGCCTACTTCCCTTCTTTGGATTTGGATCCTCTCAATCCCATTTTTTGTCAAGCTCCCTCAATCAACAAATTTTGACCTTCCGATCAATCTAATGGTGGAAAAATTAAAATTCCACATTTACACAACCTAAATAATAAAATACTTAAACAAATCCTCTTTCAACTAAAACGGATTTAAAAGTAGATGAGCCATTTCTCCACCCTCTTCGATCAATTTTTCCAACAGTTTCTTCATCTTGAACATTAATTTATTTTCTCATCCTCTTCAATTAATTTTTCCATCAATTTCTCCATTCTCTTCAATCAATATCTCCATGGAGGTGGCTTAATTTGCAACTTCCATCAATTTATAGTGGTGTTGCTTAAAGCTTGTAACATGTTTGTGTTATGATCAATTTGGCGTTAGAGGCTTGCTTGCTTACCAAAAAAGACCATGACAAAAACTAATCAAAGAGGGACCTAATTACTATAACAATAGAAAAACCATATGACGGCAAATTCTGGATTGTATAGCCCTGACGATATTTCAAACCCTACTTTTAGATGTTTAATTATGTATATTAGGTTTTATTTTAATAAATTATACTTTTAGTATTTTGGCTCATTAGATTGATCTTAAGGTTAGAATTTATTGATTGAGAGAGATTGATAAAAAATGGGATTGAGAGGATCCAAATCCTCCCTTCTTTTGTGACTCATGTCTTGCCTTGCCAAAATATATGGTCTCTCTGGTTACTAGAATCACACATTCAATTCCAAAAATTATTTCATGTCATCTTGTATCAACACTCTCTCAAATATTCCAACTCCATTGATCCATCCCTAGCATCCACTTTTATATTTTGCCTCTCAATACATAGCTTTTGTTTCGATCGTTGGAAAGAACTTTGGGGTGAGAGATATTGTGTCAGTGCACTGTAGCTGTGAATTGAGGTAAGGGCTATTTCCCCATACATTCATACTGCATAGGACTATGTTGTGAGATGATAGTAGAGCCTTTATCACTTAAAATGAACCAAAGGAATCAACTTTAATAAGTAAATAATTGTATTTTGTTAATTGTGCTTTGTTAGATCGGAAAGTTTATTTTAATAGTACTGTTATATATATAATTGTTATTGGTTCACTTGCTATGTGAATATAATTATATGCATTTGTTGCTACGTGTGGTTTTGTTTAAGTCTGTGTTCATTGTAATATGTATACATATTGCTACTTGTTATGATTTAATTGCCTTATATGATATGTATATATATCGAGATGTTATCCAATCCGTGGAAAGTTTTGTTTGCGAATCTATTTCATGACTTGAGTTTGGTTTGAAGAGGATGCATATATATAAAAGTGTAGAGACTATTTCTTCTATTTATTTTTTGTTACGGTCATGTGGTTCATTTTTTTTTTTAGAAAAAGACTTTATATTATTGAGACATGCATCATATAGGATGTGGATAGGCGTCTGTATGTTTGCCTGTGTGGCAGGTTTGATATTTTTGCCTTTGTGGCAGGTTTCTCATTGGTATGAGATTTTATTATCCGGATCATATGTGTTCTCATATACAGAGGTCTTAGTCGCATTGCATTGCATTTGATAAGAGAAAAAGTTTTTTTTTTTAAAATAAACTAATAATTATATTTTGATAAGGTGAAGTGTTTTGTTATTGTTTTATGATATATTCTTATGGTGAGTATGATTCAATGTGGATATGGAAATTGACCCTTACATGATTATTGTTGTAGGTGCTAAAGATGAAGTGTGTGAAGTTGATAATTTGCTTGTACGTGCGCGGGGATAAACAAATATGGGTTTTATTAATTTGTAATATGAAAGAAATATTTTTCTCGTTGTATAGTTATTATTTATAAACTTGAATAGTTATTATTCTTTAGAAAAAAAAATGATAGTCAGACTTTTTAAAGAAATAAAGTTTTTTCTAAACAATTTCGTTATTAAAAATCCGGCCTGTTACAGCAAGCATCTTTGGAGTCACGTGAGATGCGGATGAATGAGAGATCAGGTGGCACATCTGAGCAAGCTTTAAAAGCTCAAACAAATGTTAGAAATGAGGGACCTGTGGAAAGAAGGCCAAACCATTTTCAAAGAGGACATAGTTCCAAAGGTAACTGGGGGAATTCTCAAACTGACTTAAGCCAAAGCACACGAGGTAGTGGCTCTTTTCAAAATAAATCTAATATTCAATGTCACAAATGTCAAAAGTACGGACATTTTCAATCAGAATGCAAATCTCATATTCAGTGCCATAATTGTAAAAAGTATGGTCACTATGGTCGAGAATGTCGTGCTAAACCATTGAATATTAGAGATAGCCATGCTCGAGTTGCAGAAATTGAAGATGATATGAAAATGGTGCTTACAACATCTGATGACAGAAATTTCTATGGTATTTTAGGTAGTATTATTAGTAGTAAAATGACCAAGACAGACCCAAATACGAAGGAAAGCCTACAGAATCCAAGAAAAGCATCAAGACAAAGTCCAAGATGCAAAAAGACAAGAAAAAGCCCAAAAAGTGAAGAAAATGAGGATTCCATCGTAGCACGATGGCTCCCATCGTAGCACGATGGGAGCTGCTTGTTTGCCAAGAAAATAGAAGAAATAAATCTGCAAAATATTTGTTCATCGCAGCACGATGCACCTCATCGCAGGATCAATTATAAAATTTAACTGATTCTTCCCATCGTATTGCGATGGACCTATCGCAGTACGATGGCTTGCTGAGGCCCATTACGAAAACTATAAATAGAGCTCTCCATTCATTGTTAAAATCATTCAGAAGTAGTAGAATATTCTCTACTATAAGGAGAGGTTCAGAGGAGCTCTATTGGGCATAGTTTTCTCTCCTTACGGGAAAACTAACTCAGCAAGGTATGTTTTATTTAGGCTTTTATGTTTAGGTTATAATTTCTTTATTGTAATTTAAATATGTAGTCTTTTGTAATTGATGCCTTAGGTTGTGGTGGAGAAGATGAACTCCCCTATGAATATTTGGAGTCTGTGATTGAGTCTAAGTTATAATAAATGTTATTCAGTATTATGTTTGTTATTTACTTTCTTGCACTTTAATAACGTATCTCGTAATATGGCCGGATCAGCGGGAGCGCCCTTAGAATTGATATTAGGTTTTAACCTAATATGGTCCGGAACTAGTAGTAAATAATGCTAGGTGTATAGAGACGGTAACATTCTGAACTAGTCGTGAACTGAGCGGTTAGAGGAGGAATCATGAACAAGGTGTGAAATGAGCACTTAGAAGATGAATAGCCCGATACTAGTATCTAGAGGTTAATTGGTGTAGATAATAATGCATGTGTATAACCAACTCACTTAGTAATTAGGGTATGTGACACATCGATGTTAGGCTCTCGTAGGTACCTTAGTTATTAACGTAGGAAAAATTTAATATACATAGTGTAACAGTAAGGTGTTACTACAACAAGGAAAAGTCACCGTCGAACAATAATCTGATTAGCTATGTTATACACCGGGTATGCCAAATATGAAGAAGGGAGGGAGTCCAACCACCATACCTATCCTCTATTTTTCTGAATCTATCTATTATATTTATTTATTTTATGCAAAGCATTACGCTCATTTTATAAAAACATTTTTCCAAAACCCGAAGCGAATGCAAATATACGAACTTAAATAACGCTAACGAGGCTTCGGCACGATCCCTGTGGATACGAACTCATTCTAGACAACTAGAGTGTGAATTATTACTCGACAAAATACTGGTGCACTTGCCAGACCGTAGTCAGCATGTATGCCTTTTCTTAATCCTAGTAATCTTCTACTCTAGGGCTAACTCCCCCTGAATATGAGAACCTACCCAACTCCCTCTAATCACTAATCCCAAGTGACGAAAACTTTAAACTTTCCAATTTAAAAGACTTAGTTGAATGACAACATTCAACTACACAAAGCTACAAAGTATGAAGAACAATACTAAGAGCTACTAAAGCTTTGCACAGTAGGTACAAAGCTTTGAACTCACAATCTTCAGTTCTTGTGGGTTAATTTTTAAGCTCTATGTTGAGTTCTTTATATAGGCGTGCAAATCTTCAGATCATCTTCAGTCTTTCAGAATTAGTTTTAAAACAAACTCCATAAGATAAAAGAATTAGTTTTAAAATCTTCTTTATATAGGCGTGCACTACAATAAGAATTAGTTTTAAAACAAACTTGTTTTAAAACAAACTCCATAAGATAAAAGAATTAATCTTTATCCACAAATTAAATACGAATCCAATCGTATCTAACACTTAGAATTAATAACAAACTTTATCATTAATCCTAATCTCAGCTTGTTACTTAAAGATTCGCGCCTTATTCAAATTTGAACAAACACCCGTGCTTAATGGATAAGCCTTATCTTTTAAGCTGAACTGGGTCAAGATGTCCTACCCACATGTCTTAGGACATCTTGTTAGACATGTTGCATTAACATGCTCTGAACTCAGTGACAAGATGTCTAGGACATCTTGTTCAACATGTTGCATCTGCACATCTTCAATATGCACAAGTGGTTTAGACTTAATTACTTTAGCATTGGTGCTTCGGTTAAGTCACTATGATCAAGTTGTTTTAGCCTTATGATGCAACCAATCTCAAAAGAACTACAATTTCCCCCTTTGGCAAATTATGGCTAAAACAACCACAAACTGTTGGAACAAAGTGGGTCTAACATAAACCTCTGAAGTTTTAATTAATTTTGATGATAACAAAGTGTTAAAATTACAATTGGTATAACTAATGATTGTTCTAGTGTGGAGAATTATAAGATAAAATTCATTCAAAAGTGTTGGAGTAAGCCCTAAGAGCCAATCTATTTTCATAGTATATGCTTTAGGTGTTTGAATATAAATATGGCATTTCTTTATTATGTTTGTAAGGTTGCAAAATAATGAAGTCCCTAGAATAGAAAGTCCGTTTAATAATTAAGTGTGACTTAATCATGAGATAATATTAAACATAAGGACACTATTCTTAAAGTATCCGTAGTCGAGCTTTAAGGTAAAGGGGATAACCTTAAATCATAAAGACTATTATGAAGATAGACTGATGATCACATCTCATGGATCATGGGATAAGGAGTTATCAAGTCTTGACGTAGGTATAAATATTAGGAGTAATATTTATACTGGATTGACCCGCTATGAGAGTACTACATGCAAAGTTATGCAAAGTGTCATAAGTTACTCTCATGGTGATAATGGTGTAGACCACCCTTAGACCTGAAACCACTTTGTACCCTAGATGGGAAGTGAAGTACTTTGTTGCTGATCTAACGTTATCCGTAACAGGATAATTATAAAGGCAGTTGATGGGTACTTTACGAAGCATGCTGAGGGACAGTAGTGACCTAGATGGAATTTGCCAATCCTGAATAACAGGATAAATGTCACGGGCCCAATATTGAACTGGACAAGGATGACACTGTGTATGCCTTTTGTTCAATATAGACACAAGGGCAAAGGGGTAATTTTACACACTGATATTATCACAAGAGGTTATGTTTAGATCACATGTTAATTTCTCGTAACTTGAGTAGCAGTGATGTGTTGCTAGATACCGCTCACTGTTTATTATAATAAATAGTGATTTATTATAATTGTCAACGTTACGGAAACCTACAGGGTCACACATAAGAACAATCTAATGAGATTGGAACACCGTAAGGTACGGTGCACCTTGGAGAAATAAGGAAATATGATAAGGGTATTATGGTAATCAAAATGAGCATTACATCATATGGTATGATGTAGCAAGAAGGGGGTGCAAATATGTACTAGACATATTTACATGAGAATGGTGCCCACTATAGCCCGTTTAGTTAAAAGGGCTTTAGTGTAATTTTGTCATGGCAAGTGGCTCTATAAATAGAACCCTTGTGGTAAGGAGAAATAGACACACACTTTTGTTACTCATTCTCATGAGCCTTTGTTCTCTCTCCTCTCTTGAGAAACCCTAATCACCTTTCTAGAGTTTTTGTGAAAAACCCTAATCCTTATTTTGTGCCTCCTTTCTCCTAACCCTTCAAACCATTGGAGCTTGGAGCTAGCACTCCATTGAAGGCTGTTGTTCGTGTGGACTGGCTAGAGGCGTTATACCTTTAACGCTTGTGATCAAATTCGAGGTTCTTGTTCGTGACCTTGTTCGTGATTCAAAGTGTTCGATAGCCGTTCGTGATTTAAAGGGAGTTTTCGAATCAAAAGGTAAAACTCTAAACACAATTCATGACCATTCGTAAGGATCACAAAAGGAAAATTTTAAATTCCGCTGCTTTTTTTCATTACAATTTTCCTTCAGTGGTATCAGAGCCACTTACGAAACCATGAATTGATGTTTGTTTAAATTCATGAATTCAGTTTTAATATGATTAAAACGGTTAATAAAAGATTAAAATCGAGTAATTAAAATTTGACGGTTGTTTGTGTATAAATTGGATGATTAACATTGAAACGGCTCCGGAATCCGGCACTTGTATGGTGGAGCATGCGATATGTTGATTGTCCTAAGGTTACACGAACCAGAACGGTCAATACTTACATGTGATGTAAGTTTTGTGTATGAATTGGGTAATTAACATTGAAACGGCTTCGGAATCCGACACTTGTATGGTGAAGCATGCGATATGTTAATTGTCCTAAGGTTACACAATCAAGAATGGCCATAAACTTATATATGATATAAGTAACCGTAATGCAAAATGGTGTATGTGATATACCGTTAATAATTTCGTTCAATAAGACAAATTATGAAAAGTTATTTGATATTGAATTGATTCATGTTCATTTGCTTTGGAATCCGACAATAGTATGGTGAAGCAATGACATGTTAATCAATCATATTGAATTTCAGTCATAAAAGGTTTTGACGGCACGAAATTCTGCATTAGGATTCGCGAAAAACAAGGTTTTCAACACGGGCCTGTGCTAGGCGCAGGGTGTCTGCGCTAGGCGCAGGGTGTCTGCGCTAGGCGCAGGGTGTCTGCGCTAGGCGCAGATGGCAGAACCAAAGCTGCCTATTTGCTGAATACCTGCGCGGGGCGCAGGACAGTCTGCGCGGGGCGCAGATGACAGCTCCGTTTTTGACCGTTCGCCAAAATTTTAATTTCATTAATCTACACGACTTAAGCCGATCGTAATAATAAAATATGTGTTTATTGTTATGATTTGTGATGATCAATTAAGGGTTGCACAAATGTTGTGTCATTAAAATTAGGATTTGCAAAACGTATCAAGTGTTGATGCGAAAAGTAGATGATAAATATATTTAATTTTGAAATCGTTTCAAAATTCTAGAAATATCTTTTAAAATTGTTTTAAAAGATAATATCATCAATTTTGGAAATATTTTATTCAAAAGGGTTTTGATTAAATAATTTTCCATATTTGACGAATATATTTAATTATGAAATCGTTTCAAATCTCTAGAAATATCTTTTAAAATTGTTTTAAAAGATAATATTACCAATTTTGGAAATATTTTATTCAAAAAGGTTTTGATTAAATAATTTTCCATATTTGGAGAATTGTCAAAAGATTTAATTCTACTTTAAAATAATGTTATTTATTTTAGCAAATTTTGATTCGAAATATTTAATTGTGAATTAAATATTTGAATCAAACTTACCTGATTTGATCAATCGCCGGATTTAATTAATTATGAGACTTTAATAATAATAAAGTTTGTTTGTTATTATTATATTTGATGATCGGTTATGGCCTTAGTTTATTTATTTTATTGCATTTGATTTTTAAAATACGGCCTGCGTGTCGTGCCTTATCTCTATTCTCTATATTCTCTTCCCATCCACTCCCTCGTATGTAAAACGAGTATTCTTTTATATTATTATGTAATATTATGAAGAAGAAGAACAATGGAGGTCAACCTTGGAGATCATGCTTGGAGAAGTATAGATCGTTTTAGGTTAGATTAGGTTCTCTCATTGGCTTGGGAGAACAAATGTGCTAGGGGCCATAACTGTTTCATTTTATTTATTTATGTTTGTTGATGCATGTTTACTTGTATGTATGTTGATGCATGTGAGTGTCGATTTATATGATAAATAAGCCGGTGAGATCAAACTAATCAAAATCCCTCAAGAGACACATAAGAGATTAATAAAGAAGATATGGGTTCGCCCACCGCGAAGTATATTTTTCTTTAATAATAAAATATGTGGATATTAAGTTTATGCTTTCCAAATTTTAGAACTCATCAAGACCAGTATCGAACAATGTAGGTTCGCCCACCGCGAAGTGCTTGTTTTACATTGGTAAGGTGCGATGGGATAATTGTAATATCCAACTTCTAAAATTAGGGTCAAACTTAACAAAACTAAATATAATAAGATTATATGAGTTTAGAAGCAAGAGTTGGGAACGATTCATAAGATGAATTAGAATAAGGAGTTATTCACCCAACTGAGATATTCGAGAATTGTATGAGATACAATTGGAAGGAGTTCCTACCTAAGTAACTAAGTCTTGTGTAATCCGCCCACCGCGGACTTAAGACAAAGTGAAATATGGATCTTGACCCACTAGAAAATCTTCCAACGGGATTTTCCGAATCAAATGATGAGGGTCATTTGTTTTGAGTAAAATAGTGGGAGCGTATTTAATTAAAGACCAAATTAAATATGATTTAGTCATAATATTTTACATATCTTTGTAATTAGAAATACAATACATATTAAGTTCTCCTTATGAAGGACAAGATTTTCAGAAAGGAGTTTCTGTATTGGTACAAATTGAGAATTGTTCTCAAATGCGAGAAAACTATAAGTTCTTGAACTATAAACTGTGGACAACCTGCTATAACTAGATAAGAAAGGGATACTTGTTAGAAGTATCAAGTTGACATCTAGACATAGAATATATCATACTAATAAATGATATAATCATTTAAATCTCAAGTAAGATCTTTTGAAAGAACTTTAAGAGTATGATAAATTTCTCAATGGATCAAAGAGTTGATTATAGGTTCAATCCAACAAATTATAATGGAATAGATATAGACAAAATTGTTTTGAATATCTACCGGAATTTGTTGAGTTGAATGAGAATTAATTTGCACTATCAAAGACTTGAGATATAATATAAATAAGATTTATATTCCTCTTATTTGAATAGTACAAAATGGTTGTCAAAGTAGAACGGCTATGGTTAGACCATTAAATAAAATGACGTAAATAGTTCTTGGAAGAGTCAAACCAAAAGTATGAAGTGAGACTTCAATAATGCACATATTGTTATAGAAAGTCAAAATTTCTATTTCTACATCAAAAGTATATGATACAAGATGTTGAATCTCAATTTTTCGAAAATAGAGATGCTTAAAGAATTAGAACATTGGCTATAATTTTAAGTCAACCCATATCTAGAATGAAAAATTGTTTCATTGATAATGAGAGCTTATGCAATGACTTAAAATCGAGTTTGAAATGGAACACAATAATTGTTATTAAATTCCATCTAGTAATAGAAGTAGCAATTGTATATCTTGTATTGACAATATATGAATTGTAGCCTTAAATGATAAGACAAGTAATGGTCCTATCATTTAAGCAAAGTCTTCTATACTATTACTCCAAGTCAAGTAATGGACTAGGGTTCCATGGTCTTGATAGGGTTATCTATAACAATCATGATAAGAGCCAAATATGATTTGGACCTTAAATATATCAAGAGCATTGTTGTTTAGTACAAATATTCGATGTGTCAATAAAATAACGCATGAACTATTTGAACAATATACATGAGATGTATGTCGACCACTAAACATATTTGGTATATTGAGTTTATTTTACTTCATTAACATTGATGATTAAAATCATTAGATGTTGGTAGGTGTGTGACACCAATTAGAAATCTTTGAATTTATCAAAGAAATTCAACAATGAAGAAAATAGAACTCGACAAAAGTATTTAAGTTATATGAATGAGTCATATCAGTAAATACTTAATTAAAGGTCTATAATAACTATTTTATCACATCATGTTTGACATGATTTAAGGATAGTTTAATTATATATTGACTCTTTCTATAAATCTCTTTACTTATAATTAATCTTCACCCACAATTAGTTCCCTTTTAAAATGATCATAAAGACACCATATGCGATATGGAGGTAAGAGTACCAAGTTTGTCTTTATGAGAATTTTGGATTAAAATTTATTAGATAAATCTAATTCCAAATGAATGAATGAATAAGTGGAAATATCCTAAAGAAAGGGATATTGGTCCTATATCACTCTTAAGGACAAAAGGTTGTTTTGTTGCTAGGTTTGAAACATTCCTCTAGTGGGAGTGTGTCTCTAAAAGAGACAGTGGGAGTGATATAGAACTTGAATAAATTCAAGTACCACAAAACGTATTTATTTAAAAGGGAATGCAAACCGGTTCCTCAAGGTTGTTGAAGAACCATTGTTTTAAAGTTGCACAAATCCAAAATAAGTCTAACATATCACATATGGCTACAAGGTATGGTTTTATCATGACTCAGCAATGTGATATGATTCTCATGGAAGATGAGTCTTTGACTTTCTAAAAGGTCGTAAGACGATCTAGATTATGAGAAGTGGCTAAATGCCATGAAAACTCATACAGAATCCATATACACTAACCTTATGTAGATAATGGTTATGTCTTCAAGATGAGTAAGACTCATACGATGAAAGTGAGTATTCTTTTTGAACACTGATATGGATGGTATTAAGAATACCTTATAATATTTGATTGCTTCTGCTAAATGTTGTACTACATGTTTTGGTAGATGGATAACAAAGTTGCATTCCTTAATTGGAATAACCTCATATATATGTGTTGGACATATACGTAAGGGTTTTGTTGATCCAAATGATGCTAGAAAGGTATATAACTTGTAGCTATCTAATTTTGATTGGATAGAGTTCTCAGAAAATTAAATTATTGTTTGTTCCTTTTATGAAGTTTTATGAAAACAAATTAACAAGGACAAACCTATCTAATTTTGATTAGATCGAATAAATTTGAATATTTGTTCCTTTTGAAAGTTTTGTAGAAAACAAATGAAGGACAAATATAAATCTTGTGCATACAAAGTTTTAGTGGGAGTGATAATATCTGATATCATATTAATCATCAAGACATTTTTCTTATACATGTGAGACATGACTAGGAAAATAACTCTTGATGAAACACTTAGGCAAGAATTCCTAAAGAGTTAGGAATAACCTATGTACCAAAATTGAAATTAGTGTTTGACACTAACTTACCTTCAAGAATATCCCTAAGGACCTTAAAGGAACTAAGGCCTATTTCTTGAAATAGATAGGTTTGGGAAGGATCATTATAATGAAGTTATAATGAAGGAAGTTTCCATACCAATGTATTGTATATCATGGCTGAATACAAGCATTGAAAGCTATAAGATAAGCTTCGTAATATGTTTGTTTCAGTTAAATAAGTTGAGTATTTAAGATTGGATCGTTTGGCTCATGATTGAGCTAAAGCTATGTTTCCGGTGTTACAAGTCACATTAATCACATTAGTGATGATAATAGTTTAATCTTGCAAGAACACTTGAGAATAGATCTCACCGACGATTCATGAATATACTTAGACACTTATATATTTCGATAGAGATCGAAATAGAACGTTGGAAGATACGTAAGATACCAACATAGGAAATAGTTCCTTATCCACTAACAAAGACTCTTGCGCAGTTGAAGCGTGATGGGCATACTAAGTCTATAGGTATTAAGAGTAACCTAGATTGGCTTTAGTGCTAGTGGGAGATTGTTGGAGTAAGCCCTAAGAGCCAATCTATTTTTATAGTATTTGCTTTAGGTGTTTGAATATAAATATGGCATTTCTTTATTATGTTTGTAAGGTTGCAAAATAATGAAGTCCCTAGAATAGAAAGTCCATTTAATAATTAAGTGTGACTTAATCATGAGATAATATTAAACATAAGGACACTATTCTTAAAGTATCCGTAGTCGAGCTTTAAGGTAAAGGGGATAACCTTAAATCATAAAGACTATTATGAAGATAGACTGATGATCACATCTCATGGATCATGGGATAAGGAGTTATCAAGTCTTGACGTAGGTATAAATATTAGGAGTAATATTTATACTGGATTGACCCGCTATGAGAGTACTACATGCAAAGTTATGCAAAGTGTCATAAGTTACTCTCATGGTGATAATGGTGTAGACCACCCTTAGACCTGAAACCACTTTGTACCCTAGATGGGGAGTGAAGTACTTTGATGCTGAGCTAACGTTATCCGTAACAGGATAATTATAAAGGCAGTTGATGGGTACTTTACGAAGCATGCTGAGGGACAGTAGTGACCTAGATGGAATTTGCCAATCCTGAATAACAGGATAAATGTCACGGGCCCAATATTGAACTGGACAAGGATGACACTGTGTATGCCTTTTGTTCAATATAGACATAAGGGCAAATGGGTAATTTTACACACTGATATTTTCACAAGAGGTTATGTTTAGATCACATGTTAATTTCTCGTAACTTGAGTAGCAGTGATGTGTTGCTAGATACCGCTCACTGTTTATTATAATAAATAGTGATTTATTATAATTGTCAACGTTACGGAAACCTACAGGGTCACACACATAAGAACAATCTAGTGATATTGGAACACCGTAAGGTACGGTGCACCTTGGAGAAATAAGGAAATATGATAAGGGTATTATGGTAATCAAAATGAGCATTACATCATATGGTATGATGTAGCAAGAAGGGGGTGCAAATATGTACTAGACATATTTACATGAGAATGGCGCCCACTATAGCCCATTTAGTTAAAAGGGCTTTAGTGTAATTTTGCCATGGCAAGTGGCTCTATAAATAGAACCCTTGTGGTAAGGAGAAATAGACACACACTTTTGTTACTCATTCTCATGAGCCTTTGTTCTCTCTCCTCTCTTGAGAAACCCTAATCACCTTTCTAGAGTTTTTGTGAAAAACCCTAATCCTTATTTTGTGCCTCCTTTCTCCTAACCCTTCAAACCATTGGAGCTTGGAGCTAGCACTCCATTGAAGGCTGTTGTTCGTGTGGACTGGCTAGAGGCGTTATACCTTTAACGCTTGTGATCAAATTCGAGGTTCTTGTTCGTGACCTTGTTCGTGATTCAAAGTGTTCGATAGCCGTTCGTGATTTAAAGGGAGTTTTCGAATCAAAAGGTAAAACTCTAAACACAATTCATGACCATTCGTAAGGATCACAAAAGGAAAATTTTAAATTCCGCTGCTTTTATCGTATCCATTTTCCTTCAAGAAGCACTATGAACAAAAGCAGAGAAGCCAAGCTAAGAAGCTCTGAAAACCTATCACTGATCATCAGAATCTTAAAATTCAAGTTATGAAGTTAGTGGCTCTGGGGACTAAAGCTAGACTCTGAAAGGTTTCAGAAGCTGAAGACCATAAGAAGCTACAACAATAGACTCTGAAACAAAGGGAATTTACGTCACTCAAGAACTGACAGGATCAGAAGCAATGATTGAAGAATAATCTACTTAAGGTCTCTGTCACATCCATATGAAGGAATATTCGTTGGTACAACGTTAACCTTATCCATAAGTGGAGCGTATTTGAGGATTGTACCATCGTACTATTATTACTCAAAATGGTTGAGTGATATTTCAAATATTCAAGGTATTAGAATTGGATTTCTTTCTATAGAAGGCAATACACAACTATCAACTTGTACGATTCATTCCAGCTGGCATCTTATCTCTCTGCAACAGTCATTTCATTCTTGAAGTATAAATAGAAGACTCAAATGGAAGAAATGTCAACTGTTCTATTACTACGTTTAAGACTCTGAAAATCTCTGACATCACAATTTTCTATTTGTCATTCTTAGTCTTAAGCAAATTGCGTTGTATTTTGTAAACAACTCTGATAGTATATCAAGTGTGTGTTAAACATTCATTCTTACTTTAAGTTTGTTTGAGAAGTCTATTGTTAAGTGTAACTTGAGCAACTGAGAAGTCTCTTGCAATTGTGCTTGAGCATCTTGTAATCTTGTGAGATTATAGTGGAAAGCCCTTGGAAGTGCAAGGGGACTGGACGTACTCTCAACTTGTGATAGGAACCAGGATAAATTTTGGCTCTGTTTGGTAAAAATAGCGGTTGGCTGATAAGCTAGCTGATGGCTGATAGCTTATAGCTTATAGCTGATGGCTGATGACTTATGACTTATAGCTGATAAGCTAATAGAAGTGTTTGGTAAAATTAGCGGTCAACTAGCTGATAAATGTAAAATGACATAAAAGGACATTCTTAATTGATAATAAAATTTATATTTAAGATAATAATTTAAATTTATTAATGTAATATATTTTTTATATATTATTATCAAATTAATTTGTCTATCTTAAAATTGCACAAGTACAATTATATAAAAAATATTAGTAATTTATAATATTTTTTTAAGATAAATTTTTCTTTTGAATATCTTACATACATAGCCCATATATAATTAAGAATATCTAACACAAAAATGATTTTTTTTAAACAACATCCTACAAAAAGGAAAAAATAACTTACATACATATGGAGTATATGATACTCCGGATATGGATAACGAAATCATACGTACTGTGTATTACTTTTTTTTTTTAAACAGAAACGTATTATATATTACATTAATACCGAATATATCCTACATATATATCAAACATCGCTTTTTTTATAAAAGAAATATAGATGGAGATAGTTTGTATTATTCTAAGCCCATAATTATTTTCTTTTAAATTAAAATAAATTATAAAGGGTAAAAGTGGATTTTAGTTAAGACAACAAGGGTAAAAATGGAAGAAAAAATGATAAGCTATAAGCTATAAGCTCATAAGCTACTTGAAATAGCTTATGAAAAATAAGCTATAAGTCAGTAAAATAAGCTATAAGTCAGTAAATAAAAACTGTTACCAAACAAGTCTTTTAGCTTATAAGCTATAAGACATAAGCTATAAGTCAGTTTTCTGACCTTGCCAAACAGACCCTTTGTGTCTCTCTTTCTTTCTCTCTGTTTCTGTGTTTGTTTTGTGTTTAATCCGCTGCAAATTAGTTTTCACTTAAGGAAAAGTTTTAAAATCCAATACACAATTCAACCCCCCCTTCTTGTGTTTTTCCACCTTCAATTGGTATCAGGAGCTAGGTCTGTTACCTAAGTCACTTAACCGTGTCACAGTAAAAGATCCAAAGGAAAAACAATGACTGACGCTGCTGGAAATAGTGGAGCAAAGAAACACTGTGAGATACCCTTTGATTACGACACTACAAATGAAAGGAAGTCTTCTAACAAGGTTCAATATTTCAATGGAAATGCCAATTCTTATCCCTTCTGGAAAACTAAGATGTACAGTCATATAATAGGTGTTGATTGTGATTTATGGGATTTGGTAGAAGAAGGCGTTGAGTTTGAAAATATGGATAAAGAGGGTGTGGTAAGTTATCAGAATAGAAAATCCTTCACACTAGACCAGAAGAAAAAGTATAAGAAACATCATCAAGTTAAAGGTATGATGACTAATGCAATTTTGCATGATGAGTACCTTAAAATTGTTGATAAAAGATCTGCAAAGATAATCTGGGAATCTCTGAAATCAAAATATGAAGGGAATAAACAAGTTAGAGAGGCTAAAGCAAACTTGTTAGTTCATCAGTATGAATTGTTCAAAATGAAGGATGGAGATGACATTGAGACAATGTTCTCTAGGTTTCAAGTACTAGTATCTGGACTTCAAGTTTTGGACAAAAGCTACACTATTGCTGATCATGTCAAAAAGATTCTCAGAAGTTTACCCCCAAAATGGAGACCCAAGGTAACTGCTTTTCAAGAAGCTAAGGACTTAGATGAAGTTACTCTTGAGGACTTAATTAGTTCATTGAAGAGTTATGAAATGGAATTAATGACTGATGAATCAACCAAGAAACTAAAAGGGATAGCTCTAAGCTCTAAGAGCTCATCAAAGGCTCTGAAAGCTAGAGTTATAGAATCTGAGGATGAAGCTTCTGAAGAGGGTACTATGGAAGGGTCTGAAGATGAAGAAGAAATGGTGCTCATGGCTGCTAAGGTGTCTCAATGGGCAAAACGAAGCAAAAAATATGCAGGCAAGTTTGGAGGTTCTTCCAAGAGACTTGGTGATACTAAAGACAAAAAGGAAGACCAACGCAAGTGCTTCAAGTGCAACAAGCGTGATCATTTCATTGCTGACAGAAGACTCAGACTAGATCATCCAAGCAAAGCTCTAGCAAAGAAAGAAGAGCTTTCTTGCAACTTGGGAAGATCTGGACAAAGACTCAGACTCTGATGGAGATGAGGAAGCCAATCTAGCTCTGATGGCAACTACCTCTGATAGAGAAGACTCTGAAGCAGATTCTGACTCTGATGATGAAGAAGAGGTAATTGCTAAACTTTCTAGAACTGAATTGGTAGATTCTCTTAAAGATGCTTTAAAATTGCTTACAAAGAAAGCAGGTGAATGTAAGGTTCTCAAAAAGGCCTACAATCACCTGAGTGAACAAGCAAACATAATGACTGAAGAAAATGAGTCTCTTAAGAGTAGAAACTCATTTCTTGAAGCCCATTATGTATAAGATGATAAGATTCCTCTAGAGCATGAATTTGCTCTGCAAGAACTTCTTATCAATGGCATGCAGAGAAGTAAGATAGCTTCCTTAATTTATCATGTAAGTAGAAATAGAGGTGAAGCCCTTGGATTCTCGTGTTTTAGTTAGAGTAGTCCATTGTCTTCTAACTCCTCTAACAAAGATAAATCTAAACCTAAGGTAGTCTTTGTTAAAAGTTAATCACAAGTCAAAGTTATATCAGACTCTCAAAAGACCTCTAAGTGAGAGGTTAAGAAGTCTCAGACTCTGAACTCTTCAGAACCTAAGATTTCCAAGCCTCAGACTAATGTCAAAACAAATAAAACTCTGATATACTCTAGAGCTAAATCTAAGAATTATACAAAGCCTCAAACATTTTCAAAAGGCTTTAATAATTCTAGAACTTCTGATAGACCTTACAAACAAAGACAATCTAAGGTGGTAAGGACTAACTCAAAAGGACCCATAAAAATATGGGTACCTAAGTCTGAGATTGTGTTTGCCTCAGATCTGCACTCAAAGAAGGCCAAAGCAGCAATCTTGGTACCTGGACAGTGGCTGCTCACGACATATGACCGGAGAAAGGCATATGTTCCAAACCCAGACTCTCAAAGAGGGAGGCACTGTGGGATTGGGAGGAAAGCAAAAAGGGAAGATCATTGGTACATGTACGGTTGGTAACTCTTCTTTATGCATTAATAATGTTTGGCTTGTAGAAGGCCTTAAACACAATCTGCTGAGCATTAGTCAATTTTGTGACAGCGAATATGTGGTTTTGTTTGATAAGAATTCCTGTATTGTAACCAGAGACTCTGACAAGTCTATAGTGTTCGGAGGCTTAAGGAAAGGCAATGTCTATAAGGTCAATCTGACAGAACTCACTGAGCAAAAGATTGTTTGTCTTTTGTCTCTGAGTGATGAAAAATGGGTGTGGCACCAACACTTATGACATGCTAACTGGAGATTAATCTCTAAGCTTAGCAAACTAAGTTTGGTAAAAGGCCAACCCAATATTAATTATCACTCAGATGCTCTGTGTGGTCCATGTCAGATTGGGAAGATCTCTAAGACTTCTTTTAAACCTAAGAACATTGTCTCTACCTCTAGACCTCTTGAACTGCTTCACATTGATCTTTTTGGGCCTGGTAGCACTGCCTCAATCAATGGGAAGAAATATGGACTAGTCATAGTTGATGATTACAGTAGATGGACATGGGTTAAATTCCTTCGTGCAAAAGATGATGCATATGATGTATTTACCATCTTTTGCACTCAAGTACATAGTGAGAAAAGTCTTAAGATCCTTAGGATCAGAAGTGATCATGGTGGTGAGTTTGAAAACGAACCATTTGTAACTTTCTGTGAAGACCATGGAATTGCCCATGAGTTCTCTGCTCCTAGAACACCACAAAAAAATGGTGTTGTAGAGAGAAAGAACAGGTCTTTACAAGAGATGGCAAGAACCATGATGCATGAGACTAAGCTTGCTAAGTACTTCTGGGCAGAAGCTGTGAATACTGCTTGTTATATTTGAAGGTGTGAAAAACACAAGAAGGGGGGGTTGAATTGTGTTTTTGGTAGTTTGAAAATTTCTTCTAAGTTATAAAACTTATTAGAGTTTGCAGCGGTTTAGAAAACAAAACACAATCAAACAACAACTAAAAAGGTATGAGAGACAGAGAGAGAGACAGAGAGAGAGAGAGAGAGAGAGAGAGAGAGAGAGAAAGATAGAGACAGAGATTTTATACTGGTTCCTCTCACAAACCGAGAGTACGTCCAGTCCCCTTGCACTTCCAAGGGAGTTCACTAATAATCACACAAGATTACAATTGCTCAAGCACGCAGGCAAGAGACTTCCAATGCTCAAGTAACACTTGCAAGAGACTTCCTTTGCTCAAGCACGCAAGCAAGAGACTTTAAACAACTTACAAGAAAAACAGAGTATATGAACACTGATATACAAATCAATGTTCAATAAGAATAAATAAATACAACTCAATGACAAGACTAATCTTAGAATCCTAATAAAAGAAATCTAAGGTTCAACTACTGTATGATTCAGAAGTTGAAGCTTGAGTCTTGGATTTTCAAATGAGTTCAAGTTGTTTTTTGTGCACAGGATGATTTTTGCAGAGTAACAGCTCTTTCAAATTGTTCAATGTTGTTGTACACATAAACTTCACTACCACTCCTATTTATAGTAGAGGGTGGAGCGTCTTGAATTTGAATTCGTTGCAGGAGATTGCGCCAGCTGGTAATAGTACGATCTTTGAACCATATCAGGTAACCTTTGTGTACGACCAAACTTGGGAATAAAGATTCGTCCAAATCTGGTAAAAGGTTCGTACAATAGTACAAACGTTACTATTCTGTGGATAAGGTTGATTCCTCCAGCTTTTGGGTTGTCAGAAGATGATGAAATTTAATCATTGTAGCAGAGAATGTTCTTCTGACAAAACGGCCTTCACTGCATATATCAGAACATGATGTATTCAAAACATAGCTTCTGATGACGTAGCTTCTGATATGCAGCTTCTGACGAGACTAGACATTGCATCTTCTGATGAGCATGTTCTGGTCAGAATATGCTTCCCATTTCAGAGCTTCAAATGTACTCATAGTGAATATAAAATTTTAGTTTATATATCTGCACACTAGAGTAAATAATTAGTATACCCTATTGTATATTAATACCTTTGTTATCATCAAAAGTTATTTGAGTCATGTCAGAACTTCTTTTGTTCCAATAATCTCCCCCTTTTTGATTGATGACAAACCAGTATTAATTTACAATGGTTGTTGATTAATTATATCATGCTTCTCTCAGGTTTATAAGTTTTGCAAGCTCCCCCTGAGTTCAACAATGATTAATTAAATCCGTTTAAAAATTTTATTTGAATTTTGAACTAGGCTTATACACTTGACTCTTAGAGGCTAGGTTTGCAAGCTCTCCCCCTAAGTCTGATACTTATAAAAGAAAATTGCACTCTTCTCTTATATGTACCATGTATAATAAGTTCAGATTTCAAATAGAAATTTTCCTTAATATTACAATCAGAACATCAAAAATAAATTGATAAATTAAATTTTGGCATTTTGGCTTCAGGTTTAGCGTTCCACAAATTAATAAACTCTTACTCCCCCTTTTGTCATTAAACAAAAAGATTAAAACTGACAAGAATTAAATGACAAGTTTGAAAAAAATGGTCAAAGGAGAGTTTCAAGACAGTCAATTTTTAAGAAAACGGTTACAACCAAATCAATTAAATGACTTGTCGTAAAAACATAAACTTGTCTGTTTTGAAATCCTATATAAAGACCATCAACCTTTGTCATTTCACTCAACACTTCCATTGCATGTTGAAAAACAACGATGGATAAGGATAAAAGAGTGATCAAAAGTAAGAAGTCACAGGAGAAGAAGAAGAAGAAAGTCAAGATTCAATAAGACTCAGAGTCTAAGAAGAAACCTCAGAAGATGAAGGCATCAACTTCTGCTCCTGTCAGAGTCAATTATCAAACAAGATCCAAGACCAAACGACAAGATTCTTCATCCGAGTCAGAGTCTGAATGAGATTCTGACTGGAAAGAATTCTTAAGAACATATGTTCCACCTAGGGAAGAATACCCGTCCTCACCTTTTGATTCTCATAAGTTAGATTTAGAACTAGCTGTTTCCGATGTAGAATCCAAGTGAAAAGTTGGATAAGAACTTATGTAATCAACAATTATTTTTGGAATAAAACTCTTTATTTAGTTTGGAACCTCTGTTTTGATATTTGTCTCAAAAACCTTTGTGAATGCATAAGATAAATAACATAAAATAATTAAACAGAATAAACAACCAAACAAAAAAGTACTTTAGAAATTAAAAGATAACATGTTCCATAAACATAATAAGACAGATTCTGAACAACAAAATACATAACAAAAAGTAACATGAATTAAAGTGCTTAGAATCCTAGGGTTGAGGTTGAGGAAGAGGGGGTAATCTTTCATTAATGCTCTTCAGAGTATTAAGGATGGACGCCAGAATGTCAGAATGTGCATCAACTTTCTGCTTCAGTTTATCTTGATCTTCTCTCATAAGAAAGGCAAATTCTGGTGCATTGCTTGCTATACGTTCAAGTCTTGCTTGCTCAGCAGCAATCCTTGCTTCTTCTGCTAGCCTGGCTTCTTCTCTAGCCAGAGCCTCTAACCTCTCCTTCTCAATCCTTTCATCTTCCAACCTCTTTCTTTCACGCTCTTCAGCTTCTTTCTTTTCTTGTTCAGCCTTTATTCTAGCCAATTCATTTTGAAATTCCAAATCTTTCTTGTAAGATACTCTGATTGCCCTTAACATATTCTGCAGTCCAACTTCCATGAGCTCACATTCCTTATCAATCTCTGCTGACTCAATAGTCCTATTAGGAATAACATTTTGGATTCTCCTAATATTCTTGTCAACAGCTTTCAGCATTTTAGTAATGTCTTCCTTGGTTTCGTCCATGGGTTCATTCAAAATCCTAGAGGGTAAGGAAGGAGGGACATAGATGCAATCATCAGAAAGGGTTTGCATCAGAGTATTGGGATTGGTGGTGTGATCAAGAGGTGTTTGTTGGTTGGTTGGTAACACTACAATAATAATGTTGTCCATTGCCACATTTTGTGGGGATTTTTCAACATTAGTTACTGGAGAGTTGGATTTGTGAGCGACCTCAGAGTCTGAGTTGATATGTTCATTTGGTTCAGGTGATTTGTGAGAATCTGAAGTGGGATTTGTTTGTTCAGCAATAAGTGGTGATAATGGTGGTTTGTTTTGGTCATTTTCTGAGGGTGGTGTTTGTGGTTTATTTTGTTCATCATTTGGTTGATTTTCTTCAGGTTCTGGAGAAGGTTCCAGAGCTGTGAGTTCTTTGTTTATGAGTGAATCAAATTTTTGAGGAGGTGGGGAGGGTGTGCGATCAGAATCTTCATCTTCATCCACATTGTGAATGACTGGTGCAGTACTAGTAGTTGCTTGTGCTGCATCATTATATATTGAATTAGTTTGAGATTCCGATGGGTTAGTTTGAAGTGTGTTAAACGGCTCAGATGATGGTTGATTCTCAGAAAGAGCAAGATCTTTCTTAGAATAAACTCCTTTGAAAATTTTATCAAAAGAACGTTTAACTGTGATCAAAGGAGGATGTTAGAGTTTTTTAAAGACATTTCTAAAAGCTGAGCTATTACCAAGATATGTAGGATTCTTACCATCTGCTGGTCCATATAGGGTCTGTTGAGCAAGCAGATTATGAGGATCATTCCTTTGAGGAAGTTTGGAATGCATATCATCAAACTCCTTTCCCTCAATTCCACATTCATATCCATCCTTCAGAGCCTCAACTTTTGCAACAGCTGCATCCCGTTCAGCTTGTTCTTTTTCTTCTTCAATTAATTCCAACAGCAATTTCTTTGGCTTTCTTGTCTCCCTAAGTCCAGTACTATTCTTTGTCTTAGCAACTTTCTTGCTACCAGATGCTGCAGGACTCTTAATAGCTTTTCTCTTTGTAAGGATTTTGGTTGGTTGAGCCAGAATCCTTGACTGTCTTATAGTCAGATCCTGAGATTCTCCACTTCCAACCTCAACTCTTAAACTCTTCAAAAATCCAGCATGAGCTTCTGCTATACTCCTAGCACCTCCATCACTCACATGGATTAGCCTACATTCATCAATGTCTTCTTCAGTTTCTCTGAGTAACAGAGGATGTGTTGGATGAACAACCTTTTTACCCTTCAACAATTGTAGATACCTCAGAGTAGTACTATTTATGATCTTAGAACTAAGCAAAAATGTACCATACCCAGGGAAGAAAGGTTTGATAGCATCCAACAATCCACACCGAGCAAACATATGACTTAGTAGTCTACCATGAAGAATGATAGGTTTGCTAGTAGTTATAGAGTCAGCAAGATGGATGAAAATGAGTTTACCAATATCAAAAAAAAAAAAAAAAAACAAAATTTCCCCTTCCAACATGGAATGTAAACAGCTTCTGAACAGCAGAAATCTGATCAGTACCTCCCATCTTGGATATTATACTGTTAATAAGGATTATGTAGTAACTTTACATAAATCTGTCATCTCAAGCTTGTCTTCAGGATTTGCCTTAGGCTTAAAAATGAATTCATCAACATCTGGTCCAACAGAGTTTGTGGTTTTGATGAAGAGTCCACCATCTGATAACTTCAGAGCCTCATAAATATGATCCAGTTTAAAGGAGATTCTGAATCCAGCCACAAACGATTCAATTTCTATAGTTACAAACGGTCTTAAACCCATCCCAGCAGGAGTTTTTCCATACAACTCAGGTTTTTCTTTAATCAACTCCTTTAGTCTTTCTTGGTACTCGGTTTTTGTGATAACGGACGCTTTCATCCAAAATTCCTTGACTAACTCATTATACGTTGGTCCATTCATCACATTAAAGTAATACATCATTCCTTGCCTTTCGAAACGATCTTTCACTTCTGGAAACCCATTTACTCTTAAACTTTCGAAGTCTACAGGATTTTCTATTGCGAATTGAAGGTCATCAAACTTGTATGGCCTTTGATCCTTTGCAAACTTGTTTGGGGTGGATTTCTCAATATCAATTATGCATCCACTAGTACTGAGTGTTGCAATTTTTGATGAAGTTTGGGGTTAGGGTTAGCTAGTTTGAGAGAGAAAGAAATGTTGCTTGAGTTTTAGAGGAATGAAAGTGTGGGTTGTGAGAGTGCAAAATTGTGAATGTGAACAGATGTGTGTTTAAATAGAAAGTTTCACGCAAAAACAAAGTACATACACATAGAGGTAGCAGAGTCTTTTACCTATTACAAATAGGGATTAGAACGCTAATCATCATTAACCAACTTCTCTGTCCACTTGCAACAGGACACGCGTATTAAAAGTTGGGTTAATAGGTCGTTACCCCCCTGCTAAGTGGACGTGTTTTGCGTTACCCCCCTGCTAAAAATTTCTTGAAGATTGCCCCCTTGCAAAGTTTTTTTTTTTGGTTTTCCTCCTTGAGTGCACTTTTTACATCGGTTATTTTGTTCAACCGATTTAAAAAGTTATGTTTTTTAAATCGGTTTTTTTGTTCAACCGATTTAAAAAGTGCAAATTTCTTGCATCCAAGAGAGGAAAAGGGGGGAAACCAAAAAAAAAAACTTTGCAAGGGGGCAATCTTCAAGAAATTTTTAGCAGGGGGGTAACGCAAAACACGTCCACTTAGCAGGGGGGTAACGACCTATTAACCCTTAAAAGTTTATAAAATAACTGACACGTAAGTTAAGAGAAAAACGAACCGTTTTTACAAAAAGTTTTTACTTACGCGCCAGAGCCATCTCTTTTACAGAGTCTGATAGTACATCAGAATATGATCTCATCACAACTTCTGATACAGAAGGTTCTGATGGTCTTAGCTTCTGATAACTATTAGATCCTTACAAAAACCAAATTTTCATCAGAGTTTCATCTATCCAGGGATTTCCATCATATTCAATTTCTTTTTGACAAAATCAAAACGTTCAACAGCCAAGGGTTTTGGAAAGATATCAACCCATTGATTTTGTGTTTCAATGAACTTAAGATCAATTACACCCTTTTGAACATAGTCTCTTATGAAATGATGTTTAATCTCAATGTGCTTAGCTCTTGAATGTAAAAGGTGAATGGCTGCAGTATTATCACAATATAAAGGAATATTGTTACTGCTTATTTGATAATCTTCTAATTGATATTTCAGCCAAAGTAGTTGTGTACAACATTTTGCTGCTGATATGTATTCTGCTTCTGCTGTTGACATAGCTATGGTGGTTTGCCTTTTACTGGCCCATGAAATCAAATTCTCACCAATGAATTGACAATTTACACTGGTGGATTTTCTTTCAATTTTATCACCAACATAGTCAGCATCACAGAATCCAATCAGTTTGTAGTCATTGGATTTCTGATACAGTAATCCAATGTTACAAGTAGCTTTCAAATACCTAAAGATTCTCTTCACAGCAGTGAAATGAGATTCTTTAGGATCTGATTGAAATCTTGCACACAAACATACACTGAATAAAATATCAGGTCTTGATGCAGTTAGATAAAGAAGAGATCCAATCATACCTCGATAGAGCTTCTGATCAACTTTGCCTTTAGATTCTTCTTTGCTTAAGCTTGATGTAGGATACATTGGAGTGTTCATGGGTTTGCAATCTTCTAAATTGAATTTCTTCAGAAGATCTTTTATATATTTTGATTGATGAATGAATGTTCCTTTCTTTGTTTAATTTATCTGAATTCCAAGAAAGAACTTCAATTCTCCCATCATACTCATCTCAAATTCATCCTGCATAAGCTTAGAAAAATTCTTGCACAAAGTGGCATTAGTTTATCCAAAGATGATATCATCAACATAAATTTGAATGATCAAAATGTCTTTCTTCAGTGTTTTTCTAAATAGTGTATTATCAACTTGACCTTTTTCAAAACCATTGTTTACTAAGAAAGTAACTAGTCTCTCATACCACGCTCTGGGAGCTTGTTTGAGTCCATAGATTGATTTCTTTAGTCTGAACACATGGTCTGAATTTGCTAAATCTTCAAATCCAGGAGGTTGTTTGACATATACTTCTTCAGAAATAACACCATTAAGAAATGCACTTTTAACATCCATTTGATATAGTGTGATATCATTGTTAACTGCATAAGATAAAAGTAACCTGATTGCTTTCAGTCTAGCTACTGGAGCATATGTCTCAGTGAAGTCAATTCCTTCTTGTTGACTATATCCTTGTGCAACAAGTCTTGCTTTGTTTCTGGTCACTTCACCTTGTTCATTCAATTTGTTTATGTATACCCATTTTGTTCCAATAATGTTCTTGTGCTTGGGTTTGGGTACCAGATCCCATACATCATTTCTCTTGAATTTATTTAACTCTTCTTCCATAACAACTATCCAAGCATCATCTGAGAGAACTTCATTTGTTGTTTTTTTTTCAATCAAGGATACTAATCCAAACAATGATTCTTCATCTCTAAAGTTTGATCTTGTTTTTCTTGGACTATTCTTGTTTCCAAGGATGAGCTCTTCAGGATGTGAGGATTTGTATTTGAAGGTGTTTCTTGGAATATCAGTTGCTTCTGAGTTATCATCATCAGTTTGATGTTCTTGAGTAGCATCAGAAGGTGTAGCTTCTTGAGTTTCAGAGTCTTCTACAGGTTCTTTGTAGTTGTCATACTCTGGAGCTTCATCTTCTGAGTCATCAGATCCAGACAAATCTTTAACAGGCTCTGACTTTTTATCATCAGGCTCTTTATCATCAAACTTTACGTGCATTGATTCTTCCACTGTCTTAGTTTCAGAATTATACACTCTGTATGACTTAGAGCGTTCAGAGTATCCAATGAAGATACCCTTACAGGCTTTAGAGTCAAATTTCTTAAGATGGACTTTATTATTTAGAATGTAACATGTACAACCAAATTGATGAAAATAAGAAATATTGGGTTTTCTTCCCTTAAAGAGTTCATATGTTGTTTTGTTCAAAATAGGTCTTATATAGATTCTATTTTGAATATAACAAGCAGTGTTAACAACTTCTGCCCAAAAGAATTTTGCTAAATTATTTTCATGCATCATGGTGTGTGCCATTTCTTGTAAAGATCTATTCTTTCTTTCTACAACTCCATTTTGTTGTGGAGTTCTAGGAGAAGAGAATTCATGGAGAATTCCATGTTCTTCACAAATTTTTTTCAAAAGGTTCATTTTCAAATTCACCACCATTATCACTTCTCACTTTCAAAATCTTGGAATCCTTTTCATTTTGAATTTGGGTACAGAAGATGCTAAACACCTCATATATGTCATCTTTAGTTCTCAGAAATTTAACCCAAGTCCATCTACTATAATTATCCACTATGACTAATCCATACTTCTTACCATTGATTGAAGCAGTGCTAACTGGTCCAAAAAGGTCAATATGTAAGAGTTCTAATGGTCTGGAAGTAGAGACAATGTTCTTGTTCTTAAAAGAACTTTTGACAATTTTCCCTTTTTGACAGGAACCACAAAGTGAGTCTGAGTGATATTTAATTTTTTGGAAGACCTCTGACAAGATTGTCCTTGCTAAGCTTAGAGATTAATCTCCAGTTAGCATGACCCAATCTTTTGTGCCAGACCCATTTTTCATCACTCAGTGTCAAAAGACAAAGCACTTGTTGTTCCTTTAAATCAGAAAAGTTGACTTTATAAACATTGCCTTTTCTATTGCCCTTAAAAACAATAGACTGGTCAGAGTTTCTAATTACAGTACATGAGTCCTTAATAAACATGACATCATAATTACTATCACACAATTGACTTATGCTGAGTAAATTATGATGTAGTCCATCTACTAACCAAACATCAGAAATTGACAAAGAAGAATTACCAACTGTACCTATACCAATGATCTTTCCCTTCTAGTTGCCACCAAACCCTACTGTTCCTCCCTCTTGCTGATTCAGGGTGTGGAATAAGAGCTTGTCTCCTGTCATGTGACGTGAGCAACCACTGTCTAGATACCATGAGATTTCTTTTCTTCTTTGGGTGCATACCTGCAGCATACACTATTTCAGATTTTGGTACCCATATTCTGATGGGTCCATTTTGGTTAGTTTTGAGAATCTTATTCTTCTTTTCAGAGTATTCAGAAGATCTAGACTCAACTGAGCCTTTAGAAAATGATTCAGGCTTATGTTGTCTTTGAGACTTTCCTCTTGAGTGTGTCAGAGAACCAGTTACCAAGTTTGCTTTAGAAGTACTAGTGCCCCGCTTATCAACAGGCTTTGGTACTCTGATAGCTTTAACTTGACTAGACATGGATACTGATGTGAGGGGAACCTGGGTTTTAGAAGACTTAGGTTCAGAAGATGAGTTATCTTCTGATACCTTATCTTGTGGTTCCAAGGTCACAAGAGTATCAAACACAGTCAGAGGTTCTGAGATACCCTTAGTAAAGTTAGAATAAGCTTCTGAAGGTGATTTGCTTAGACAGACAGAGTTGTTTGATTTCCCTACATCAGAAGATGTAAGGGAACCAAGTCCTTGTCTTTTATGATAATTGCTAAGCCCACCATGAATAACAGAAGATATCCTAGTTTTGTCTATGTTATGGTGAACAAACTCTTGAAGAGAAATTTCATACTCATCATAGGGTTTGTGACATGTTCTGCATCCAGTTTCAAGCACTTTAATTATTTTAAGAGATTTTTGATAGTTTGCTTGAGTCTGGTTGAGATTTTCATTGAGCAGCTTCAATTTTTGTTTACAAAAATCTAGCTCACTCAACTTTTCCATGTACTTCACCATGACATCTTTCGAAGCTTTGGTCATTTGAGTGCTAGACATTTTAGAGATTACCTCATCAATATCGTCTGTGTCAGACTCTGAATCACTTTCATTATATGACTCGCCAGTGGCCATAAGTGCCAGATTTGCTTCCGCAGAGTCTTCGTCCTAAGATAGTTCATTGATATCTTCACATGTTGCCATCAGACTCTTCTTGGATTTATTCTTGATTGTCCTTTTTCTTCCTTTACCCTTGGAATTGAGTTCAGGACAATCAGCCATGAAGTGTCCAGGCTTATGACAATTGAAACAATTTTTTGTGTCATCCTTCTTCTCTTTGCTAGTGTTGTTCCTTGATCCAAATCATTTGCTTGAGAAAATTTTGCCTTTCCTTGTTGACCACTTTTGAAACTTCTTGGACAAGAGTGCAAAGAAATCATAATCTGATCCATCTTCTTGATCATCTATGAAAGATTCCTCTGCTTCAGATTCTACAACTTTGGCTTTCAGAGCCTTAGATGAAATTGAAATAGATGGCAAGGCCACAAATTTTAGTTTCTTCTGAGGCTCATCAGAAGATAGTTCAATCTCATGACTCATGAGTGAACTTATCAATTCCTCCAAGCCAAGTGTGTCCAAATCTTTAGCTTCCTGAATAGCTGTTACCTTAGGCCTCCACCTTGAAGGTAAGCTTCTCAGAATCTTTCTTACATGATCAGAAGTTGTATAACTTCTCTTCAGAACTTGGAGACCAGCCACTAGAATTTTGAACCTACATAGATTCAATATTCTCACCATCCTTCATTCTAAAGAGTTCATACTGTTGGATCAAAAGAGTAGCCTTTGCTTCTTGAACCTGTTTATTCCCTTCATATGTGGAACACAAGGAGTCATAAATACTCTTGGCAGTAGATTTGTCTGTGATCTTGAGATATTCATCATGAGATATACAACCAATAAGGAGATCCTTGACCTTGTGGTGTTTCTTGTAAGCTTTCTTGTCTGTAGGAGTGAACTTCTTTCTTTCTTGAACAGATAACTTTCCTCTTTCATCAAGACCTTGAAAAGTTACCTCTTCATCAACCAAGTCCCAAAGCTCATCATCTATACCAATAAGATGACTGTAGATTCTATTTTTCCACCAGGAAAAAGTAGAAGCATCTCCATTGAACTTTGGTAGAGACTTCCTTTGCTCAAGCACACAAGCAAGAGACTTCAAAAAACATACAAGAAAAACAGAGTATATGAACACTGATATACAAATCAATGTTCAATAAGAATAAATAAATACAACTCAATGACAAGACTAATCTTAGAATCCTAATAAAAGAAATCTAAGGTTCAATTTTTGTATGATTCAGAAGTTGAAGCTTGAGTCTTGGATTTTCAAATGAGTTCAAGTTGTTTTTGTGCACAGGATGATTTTTGCAGAGTAAAAGCTCTTTCAAAATTGTTCAATGTTGTTGTACACAGAAACTTCACTACCATTACTATTTATAGTAGAGGGTGGAGCGTCTTGAATTTGAATTCGTTGCAGGAGATTGCGCCAGCTGGTAATAGTACGATCTTTGAACCATATCAGGTAACCTTTGTGTACGACCAAACTTGGGAATAAAGATTCGTCCAAATCTGGTAAAAGGTTCGTACAATAGTACAAACGTTATTATTCTGTGGGTAAGGTTGATTCTCCAGCTTTTGGGTTGTCAGAAGATGATGAAATTTAATCATTGTAGCAGAGAATGTTCTTCTGACAAAACGGCCTTCACTGCATGTATCAGAACATGATGTATTCAAAACATAGCTTCTAATGACGTAGCTTCTGATATGCAGCTTCTGATGAGACTAGATATTGCATCTTCTGATGAGCATGTTCTGGTCAGAATTTGCTTCCCATTTCAGAGCTTCAAATGTACTCATAGTGAATATAAAATTTTAGCTTATATATCTGCACACTAGAGTAAATAATTAGTATACCCTATTGTATATTAATACCTTTGTTATCATCAAAACTTAATTGAGTCATGTCAGAACCTCTTTTGTTCCAACAATATTCAAAATAGGATCTATATCAGACCTATATTGAACAGAACAACATGTGAACTCTTCAAAGGAAGAAAACCTAATATTTCTTACTTTCTTCAATTTGGATGTACTTGCTACATTTTAAACAATATGGTCTACAAAAAGAAATTTGATACCAAAGCTTGTAAGGGAATCTTTATAGGTTACTCTGAACGCTCAAAGGCATACAGAGTGTATAATTCTGAAACCAACACAGTGGAAGAATCTATACATGTTAGATTTGATGACAAAGAGCCTGACAATAAAATGTCAGAGCAAGATAATAGCATTGCAGGTGAACAGTATCAATACAGCTATCCAGAGCCTGATAGTTCATCGAAGGATGATGAAGCTTCAGAAGCTCAAGTGGAAGTAGTCTCTGATGAAGCATCTCCCATAGAAGCTTCTGAAGAACATGAAGACACTTCAGAAGATTAGACTCAAGAAGACTCTGAAACTAATGAAACTCCTAAAAGGACATTTAAGTACAAATCATCACATCCAGAGGATCTTATACTTGGAAATAAGGAAAGTCCAAGGAAGACAAGATCAGCTTTTCGACAACATGATTCTCTATTGGGACTTATATCTATGATTGAGCCCAAAACTGTTGATGAAGCACTAACTGATGATGGATGGCTTATGGCAATGCAAGATGAGCTGAACCAGTTCCAAAGGAATGATGTGTGGGACTTAGTGCCAAGACCAACACATAAGAACATTATTGGAACCAAGTGGGTATTTAGGAATAAGCTCAATGAACAAGGTGAAGTAGTTAGAAACAAGGATAGACTTGTAGCACAAGGCTACAGTCAACAAGAAGGCATAGACTTCACTGAGACTTTTGCTCCAGTAGCTAGACTGGAAGCAATCAGGTTATTGCTATCTTATGCTGTAAATAATGGAATAACCTTGTATCAAATGGATGTTAAGAGTGATTTCCTAAATGGTGTTATCTCTGAAGAAGTGTATGTCAAACAACCTCCAGGTTTTGAGGATTTGAAAAACCTTGAATGTGTTTATAAACTTAAAAAATCACTCTATGGTCTTAAACAAGCTCCAAGAGCTTGGTATGAAAGACTAAGTAATTTTCTTTTAGAAAATGGTTTTCAAAAAGGGCAAGTTGACAACACACTCTTCAGAAAGACCATCAAAAAGGACATCTTAATTATTCAAATTTATGTTGATGACATAATATTTGGTTCTACTAATGCTTCTATGTGCAAGAATTTCTCCAAGCTTATGCAGGATGAATTTGAGATGAGCATGATGGATGAACTAAAATTCTTTCTTGGAATTAAAATCAACCATGGAGAAGATGGAACTTACATTCATCATAGCAAGTATACAAAAGAGCTTCTGAAGAAGTTTAATCTTGAAGATTGTAAGATAATGTCTACACCCATGCATCCTACAAGCAGCTTAAGTAAGGAAGAATTTGGAAGCAAAGTAGATCAGAAGCTATATAGAGGTATGATTTCTTTACTCTATTTAACAGCTTCTAGACCAGATATTTTATACAGTGTATGTCTGTGTGCAAGATTTCAGTCAGATCCTAGAGAACCTCGTCTAACTGCTGTTAAGAGGATCTTAGATTATCTGAAAGGAACAACTAATCTAGGACTACTTTATAAAAAATCCCTAGATAGTAAGCTAGTTGGATTCTGTGATGCTGACTATGCTGGAGACAAGATTGAGAGAAAATCCACTAGTCGAAATTGCCAATTCATTGGTGAGAATCTCATATCTTGGGCTAGCAAGAGACAAGCAACTATTGCTTTGTCTACAGCAGAAGCAGAATATATCTCAGCTGCTAAATGCTGCACTCAGCTTCTCTGGATGAAATATCAATTAGAATACTATAACATAACTGAAAGTAGTATTCCACTGTATTGTGATAATAATGCTGCCATTCATTTATCTAAGAATCCAATTTTACATTCCAGAGCTAAGCATATTGAAATAAAACATCATTTTATAAGAGATTATGTTCAAAAGGGTACAATAGATATTCAATTCATTGATACTGAACATCAATGGGCTGATATATTTTCTAAACCTTTAGCTATTGAACGTTTTGATTTTATTAAAAAGAATTTGAACATGCATTTTATCTCTGAAGAAAACTAGCTCTGAGATGTAAAATAGAGTCATAGTCTGAAACGTTTTCAGAGTCTATAATGTTCAGAGTCTCTCTTGGGAAACTCTGAGTGTAGTAAGCTCTGAAGAGTAACAGGTTCTGATGAGGTGTAAGATACTAATGAGCCCGGCTCTGAACTAAGCGTAAGTGGAAACGTTTTGTACTAGTTGGTGTACAACAGTTGTCGTTACGTGTGTCAGTTTGTTAACGTCTCTCTTGCACGTGTCTAGATTCTGATTGGTTAGAGAACAATTAATGATGAATTTACAGTTAATACAATTTAAATTTAATTTTAAACTGTTCGCGCTCCCTCCTTTTGGTTTGTTTTCTCTGTGTGTGTATATTACTTGCTATATATAGTCACTTCAAACACTTAGCACAAATTTTACACAATCACTACCTACACAAACCCTAAAACCCAGAAATCTCAATCTCTTCATCATTCATCAAAATTTCTTCACAATGGCTGCTCGTCCTACTCGCAAAGTAGTGCAGAAACCTTTCAATCCACAGTTACCACCAGTAATCAACCTAAATTCTCAAGCTCAACTGAGTGATCCTCCGAACACGAACGATTGTGGGAGAGAAGGAATGGAATTCCTTACAAAGAAGTTCGTTGATTTCGAAAGCTTAAAGGTTAATGGTATTGATATAAAGGAACTATTTTATGATCAACAATGGGGTAACTATTTCGAGATGCTGAATGGGTTCGTCTATTTTGATATTGTAAAAAATTTCTGGAATAAAGCTTATATTTTTGAGAAGTTTGATGCTGATGAAAAAGTTAGAAAGATGGTTGAAAAGGATAACTCTCTAAGAGGTAAAACTAGAGTTCAGATGGGATTAAGACCTTTCAAAGGGAAGGAAATTAGGTCAAATATACTTGGAGTTGATGTTCTGATTACTCAAGAGCATGTAGCAAAGATACTTGGCTTGGATAATGAGGGTGAAAAGATAAATCTATACAAGTCAACGAGCAAGTATGTTGACTCTGTCAAAGAGGATCTTTTTCCTGCTGATACAAGAGAATTTTAGTTTGGTAGGGCCAAATTCATGAAGAAGAAATATAACATGGCTTTTAAAGTATTCCTTGCATCTATAGTCACAAGAGAAGGAGGAACAGATACAATCTCATGGCCTCATAGACACTTCTTATGGTTTATGCATCAGAGGGTAAAAATCAATTTGGCTGACACTCTCTTTGAACATCTATGTCATTGTATTTCTGAGAGTCACCACAAAGCAAAGGTTATAATTCATCATCCAAGGTTGATTTCAGAAATCTTCAGACAAACTAAGTATATAGAGGCTCTGAGAACCCATGAGAAGTTAAGAGTCTTTTGCACTGCTAAGTTTGATGGCAAGACTCTGGTGCACATGAAGTTGATCATGCCTAGTAATTTGAAGAAGCCAGAAAATCCTCTCAAGAAGATATATGAGAAGTATTTTTGGTGTGATGGTTTTCCAACTATCTCTGAGCATGATAATGATGAAGTGGTTAAGAACTTTCTGCAAATGGTAAGAGATGAAACCAGTGTCAAGGTGGATAAGAGAATGGTGGTTGCAGTCCCTGATTGGGATCTTTTTAACAATCCTAAGGAGAGGCCTAGATAATCAAAGAAGCCAGTGGTGTTTGAGGAACCTGCTGAAGAAGAAGATGCTGAGAATAAGAACCAAGAACAGGTAAAAATGATGAGCATGACAACATTGACGAAATGGTTGACAACCCTGAAAATGTAATAGCTGCTGAAGAGACTGAGGGGACTTCTGGAAGGCAAGAGGTATTGGCTACTGAGAAGGACAAATTTGATCCTGTTGAGAATGAAAGGAGATCTAAGAAGCGCAATGAAAGACCTCCACCTTCTGAAGAAGAAAGGACTATGCCTGCTAGAGCTACTAAGAGGACAAAGACTGTTGCTCCCAGACGCACAAAGAAAGCTGCTAGCACTAACACAGGTAAAGTCTCTGAGCCTAATACTAATAGCAGTTCTAAAGCTCAAGATCAACTCCCTCCTAGCACTACTATAGGTTATACCAAACCTCTTGTAATGATAAAACCAACCCCAACAGTTCAAATATCATCATCATCATCTTCCTCATCAGAATCATCATCCTCATCATCTGAGGGAGCTGAATCTAATTCTAGCCATGAACCAATAAGCAAATTGCTTAGAAAGGCACCTAAGCTTAAACCAAATCCAAAACCTCAAAGCACCAAAACACCCATCGTCAAAGAGTTTGTCTCAGAAGGCAACTCTGTTTTAGATCACCTTACATCTCATATCTCTGGTGATGCATTCACCACATCAAATTTGAATTCACCAAACCATCCAATCAACAAATTTCTAAGTGATCCTGTTCATACCTATGTTGACCCTGAACCTGAAGTACATTACCATATTCCATCTCCACCCCCAATAAAATCACCAGAATATGTATTTCATGCCCCACCCATGCATTTTGAACAAGAAATTAATGACCCCGTCATCGTTTAAGAACTTGACTAACAAATTCCCATTCAAACATCCTTACTTGAACAACAAACTCAAAATGTTGAAGTCACCCTTGAACCTCAATTCCAACCTCTGAACAATGTGATGACATTCCTTCTGACAATCAAGAGCATCACATTCCTCAAACATCTATACATAATGAATCCATTGATCATGACACATTCCCATTATCCTACCCTACATCTCCCACATCTGAACAACTCATTGGTCCAATTTACAAATCCTTAACTAGTGATGAGTTAACTCTATCTGCTGATACTTTTCTTTTCATTCAAGAGAAATTGTTAATGAAATCTGTTGACATTGATGATACTCTTGAACTACCCCGTATATATCCCAAAATAAACATCAGCAACATTCAAATAAAACCTCTTAAAAGCATGGAGGAAGAAGCCTTTGTTTTTCCTTCTGATGTTGAGGCTGAAGCAAGAAAGTTGGAGCAGAAATTCAGATAGTCTCTGAACTTGCTGGTAGGGTATGTGAACAACAAGATTAAAGGTAGAGGTATGGCAATTCTGAGGACAATTATGGACCAAGTTGAACACTCAAGTGCACTAAGACTCACTAATTTCAATCATGAAGAGAAAGAGGAGCTTATACTACAAGAGAAATTGTGTGCCACCATCTCAGAGAGTGTGAGACAAGCCTTTGAGGAAGCTAAGAAATTAGCTGAGGAAGAGGCAGAACTTTCTAGAAGAGCTTCTGAAGCTGAGTATAAAAGACTAGCTGACCAAGAGGTTATGAAAATTGCAGTAGAAAGAGCTGCAAGGATTGCTGAAGTTGAACTTAAAAAGCAAGCTGAAGCTCAAGAAATGGGTCCACAGCAGGATAAGGACACCATTATGGTTGACCAAGAGAATGATAAGTCAGCTTCTGGAAAGGATAAAAATGTGGTTGTTGATTCTACTCCTTCAAGCTCTCCAATTAGAACCATCAGAGAATCTGGATATCCTTCATCTGCTATTCCTCCAGCTGTTCAAGTAGCTTTAGATGAGATGAAGACTGAGATGAACTCTGATATCACTGAGATGAAAACTGATATCTCTGAAATGAAAACTGCAATGGAAGTTAAAGATCAAGCTACAAATGATAAAATGGATAAAATGATGCTCTTTCATCAAGATATTGCAAGTCGTTTGCCAAAACCTTAAACCCATTACTCGAGCACATAGTTTTTTTGTTTTATAACTTCTGATATGCAATTCTTGGATAATCCTCTTTTGATTATTTAACTTCTGATTATCTATGTTATATTGATTGTGTGTCTGAATGTGTGTTATTTTTATTTTGTTTTCCAAATTAAAAATTATATTCACTGACTATGTCTGATACTCTTGTGGCCTCTGAACCTAGTGTAAGATGTTGAAGAACATCTTTTTCAACTTATATTTGCTTTTGAAAACCTAAGGTTACCCCACTTCAGTATTCATGTTTACTCAAAATATAGCTATCTCAGTATTATAGCCTGTTTATAAGCGGTGCACCAATACTCTATGAAGCGTGCTTGGTAACTGGTGTTCTGACAAAGTTAAAGTAGAATATAAGAAATATGCAAATCAAATAAACAATTTTAAGCAAGAATTTTTAATTATTATTCATGCAAAGTCTTATTACATAAGATAGTGAGAACCCTACTTAGACTCTACATCAGACTTAGACTCAATCTCATCCTTCACTTCAGACTCTGATGTGCCAGCACTGGAAGGAAGGTCTAGAAGAGTTATACAGTTCTCAGAGTCTGAGTACTCCTTCGCAGGATCATATGTCCTAAGAAACTCTGCATAATCAGAATCTGTTTCATCAGAATCTGATATCTCAATCACTTGCTTGGTTGTTTGCTTTGGTTGCCTGTTTCTTCTTGAGTGTGAAGTTGTTGCTTCCTTTTTGATCTCCTTCTTAGATCCTGAAGCTTTCTTCATTGCTTGATTTTCTTATTGTTTGCTTAACAATGTATTCTTTAATTATTTGTTGTGAATAAAATGAGAAGAATTGTCTCTTTTTATAATGCTTGCAAACGATCTTGTCTACCTGGAAATCAACACAGTTCATTTAATTGGACATGGTTGTAACCAACCTTTGACTTGACTGTCTTGTGATATGCGTTATTTGACTTGTTTCTCTCGTTTTCGTTACTTTTTGATTAATGACAAAAGGGGGAGTAAGAATAGCGTTAAAATTAATAATAATTGATTCCTTAACTGCACAAAGATATGAAACTGTTATGTTTATACATTTTGAATCAATTACTATCCCTTCTTTTGATTTCATTACTTCTGAACCATATTGAAAGGGGAGAAAATTTTAAATTTGAAATACATTTTTATAGATAATATAAGAGAAGCTTGCAAACCTTCTCTAAGTATTATCAGGCTTTAAGGGAAGAGCTTACAAACCTCTGCCTCTGAAAGACAACTATGAAAAGTTATTTCAAGTTAATAAATTAACTCGTAAACTGATTTTAATTAATTATGGATAAGACTTTGGGGAGCTTACAAACCTAACCCTATGGATTATCAGACTCAGGGGGAGATTGCAAACCTCTGAAACCTGAAGTCAACATAAATAATTAAACCAACAACAATTGAATTTTAATGCTTTAATTTGTCATCATAAAAAAGGGGGAGATTGTTGGAACAGAGTGGGTCTGACATAAACCTCTAAAGTTTTAATTAATTTTGATGATAACAAAGTGATAAAATTACAATTGGTATTACTAATGGTTGTTCTAGTGTGCAGAATTATAAGTTAAAATTCATTCAGAAGCACTATGAACAAAAGCAGAGAAGCCAAGCTAAGAAGCTTTGAAAACTTATCACTGATCATCAGAAGCTTAAAATTCAAGTTCTAAAGTTAGTGGCTCTGGGGACTAAAGCTAGACTCTGAAAGGTTTCAGAAGCTGAAGACCATAAGAAGCTACAACAACAGACTCTGAAACAAAGGGAATTTACGTCACTCAAGAACTGACAGGATCAGAAGCAATGATTGAAGAATAATCTACTTAAGGTCTCTATCACATCCACATGAAGGAATATTCGTTGGTACAACGTTAACCTTATCCATAAGTGGAGCGTATTTGAGGATTGTACAATCGTACTATTATTACTCAAAATGGTTGAGTGATATTTCAAATATTCAAGGTATTGGAATTGGATTTCTTTCTATAGAAGGCAATACACAACTATCAACTTGTACGATTCATTCCAGCTGGCATCTTATCTCTCTGCAACGGTCATTTCATTCTTGAAGTATAAATAGAAGACTCAAATGGAAGAAATGACAATTGTTCTATTACTACGTTTAAGACTCTGAAAAGCTCTGACATCACAGTTTTCTATTTGTCATTCTTAGTCTTAAGCAAATTGCGTTGTATTGTGTAAACACCTATGATAGTATATCAAGTGTGTGTTAAACATTCATTCTTACTTTAAGTTTGTTTAAGAAGTCTCTTGTTAAGTGTAACTTGAGCAACTGAGAAGTCTCTTGCAATTGTGCTTGAGCATCTTGTAATCTTGTGAGATTATAGTGGAAAGCCCTTTGAAGTGCAAGGGGACTGGACGTACTCTCAACTTGTGATAAGAACCATGATAAATTTTGTGTCTCTCTTTCTTTCTCTCTGTTTCTGTGTTTGTTTTGTGTTTAATCCGCTGCAAATTTGTTTTCACTTAATGAAAAGTTTTAAAATCCAAAACACAATTCAACCCCCGCCCCTTCTTGTGTTTTTCCACCTTCACAAACCACTTTGTTGAATGTGCACTCTTCAGTCTTCAATCTTCAAATTCTTCAATCTTCAAATTGATCTCTGTTGATGCAATCTTCTGTTCTAAGATCTTCAGAATCTTGTGTGTCTTCAATTTTCAAGACTTCTTCAATCTTGACTATGTGATGAACCTATTCTAGTATGAATAAGTCTTAGTCTTGTCTTCATATGATCCATTACAATGAATTTTCTAAGTCCTGGGATGAGATACCTAGTGACTTAGTGAACCAAAGTCTTGAGTTGCAGCGGAAAGTACTTAATCAGAGTGATCAAGACTCACTAGACTTTTTAGAGGTTCAATTTTAGCATTTTAATTATGCTCAGGACACACCTTTTTAAGCATAGCTTTTAGTTTTAAATTTTTTTTAAAGCTTGCCATATTTATCCGTAAAGCAAGAGAATGATTCTACTTCCCAAAGAGTTGTTCGTATCATCAATTATTTCTCCCCCTTTTTACCATAATTTGTCAAAGGTTAAATGGAAAATACTTCATTGATTAAAAGAGAACGAAACAGCTTACAAAAGTGCACACTTAGTGCCGGATGTCAAAGTCTCCAATGTCTAGGACATTTGGTCGGCCACAAAATTTACAAGAAGATGAACAGAAACTAAAAGGAAAAATACAACAGTGCTTATTTTCCTATATTATCCAGTTACTGTTCTTTAACCTTCTTCTTCTTCTTGCTCAACCTCAGCTTGAGCATCTCCTTCATTCTCAGCAAGTTTCTTTGTCAGTTGTATTATCAAGTGATCTACACAGGTTTTTCTGATAGTACTTGATTTGATAGTTTCCTCCATCTCCTTAGATACTAGAATAAGCTCAGCAAGTACCTTTTTCTGTGAGCTTTTGTCCAGTGGAGCAGAGGTCTCAGCCGCTTCTTTGTCTTTGAACACAATGTCTGGGACATGTGGTTCAACAAACAACTTTCGATTGAACGATATTGGTGGAGGTCTTTTACTCTCATATTCCTCAGGAAGCAGGATGCTTGGGTGTTGGTTGAGAATTAACTAAGTGATCAAGCTTGGAAAGGCTATTGGCAGCATTGTTGCATTGGTTTCCATATGCTTCATTGTTTGCTCGAAAACATGTTTCCCAAAGTCTACCTTCTTCCCTTTTCTTATGAGATAAATGAGTTTGGCCAAGTTTGGAGTTATACCTGAGCTGTGATTTGTTGGGGCCCAATTAGCTGTGCCAATCCTGTTGAGAATTGCATACTTGACTATTAATTTTGATGTTGGTAACAGTCCTTTCATGGGCCAATTTTTAGCTTAACCAGCAGTAATTTCCTCAGCAACCTTGTCCATTGAGATTGGTTGGAGAGAAGTCAATGTTCTTTTCTCGTAGTTGTACCTTGTGATAGTCATCACTTCCTTCCTCAATGCATTCTTTAGTGAGATTTGTGATGAACTCTCTCACAAGCTTCTCGTAGCACCTTCCAACCCCCATCACTGTCTTCATGACTTTTGCTTTTTCAAGAAGAGTGATAATCTCTTTGTAGGAAAGAGCTTCAGTGCTTAACTCCCTTTCAGCAGCAATCCTCCTCTAAACTACTATCTTCCATCTTTTTTCTCTGTCTTCAATATGGAAGGACGTTGAGGGTGCAGCTTTCCTTTTCTTTGACATGATGTCTGGGACATCGTCTTCGACATCAGGCTCAAACTCACTTGAGGACTCTGGTTTCCTCTTTCTTTTCTGATACTTTTCTTTTAAGTAGGACTTGGGAATCTCCACATTCTTCCCCCTATTCCACTTCACTCTATCAGCCACTTGTTAGTGTTTTCAACCTGTAAGGTTGAGTTTATTTTAGGGTTGGCTTCATTTGTTAAAATAAGCCTTTGGTCCAGATGTGGTGACTGATGTGCACACATGTGGTACCTGAACTGAATGCCCTAAAAACGCGCCTTCAAATATTTGCGTGTGATCTTTGAAAAAGATTTGTTTTGAAACAAACATATTCACGCTAGCTTGCGCGCCAAGGAACAAGCTGAAAGATTGAAAAAGATTCAGAAAAGATTTAAAAGGCCGGTTTGTTACTAGAAGATTCAAAAAGATTTAAAACAAACATATCTTTTGTTAAAAGATTGAGTTTGTTATTTGAAGATACAAAGGCCATCTTTCAGGATCTCGCTCTATATAAAGAAGACTGAAGACATAGTTTTACTTACCGAAATCAATATTCATAATTCTAGTCTTTAGGATTTCGAGTCTTTGTCCCTATTGTTTCTTGTTTCCATTGAGACTTGAACTTAGGGTTGTATTTAGCTCTTAAGCTTTTAAGCACAGAGCTGTTCCTTTTCTTGGTTCTAGTTGGAAACAAGATTTGGACTTTGAATCACTCAAAGCTTTGGAGCACGAGTTGGTTCTTTAGAGTAGGAGTGCGTCTCCATCATTGAGTTTGTAAAAATCCTTGTGAGGAACAAGGTCCTTGTGAGGAGCAAGGTATGATAGCTGGGAAGTGACTGGGGGAAGTCATATCTTATGCACTTTATCTTTCCTTGTTCATCAAGTTATCGTATGTTTATGATGTTGGCACATTAGGCAACACATCGTACATCTACACCCTAACGCGCACCACATCACGCTGCACATCTATAACTTGCTACCGGAATTTCAATTGGCATCAGAGCAGGCACCTTGTTCTGCTTTAGGGTGAGCTCCAGGGAAGATACTTTCCGGAACTTTGGTCAGCAAACCACCTCTTCTGGATGGCACAAACTATGATTATTGGAAATCACGCATGGCTGCTTTCTTAAAATCCATTGATAGTAGAACTTGGAAAGTAGTGCTAAGAGGTTGAGAACATCCCAAAATCAAGGATGTTAATGGAGATGATACAGAAGAACTCAAACCAGAAGAAGATTGGACTCCAGCAGAAGATACACTAGCTCTTGGCAACAATAAAGCTTTAAATGCATTATTCAATGGAGTTGACAAAAACATGTTCAGACTCATCAAACAATGCACTGTTGCCAAAGATGCTTGGGAGATACTCAAGACAACCCATAAAGGAACCTCCAAGGTAAAAAGCTCAAGACTTCAACTTCTCCACTCAAAATTTGAGAATATCAGAATGAAAGAAGAAGAGACTATATATGACTTTCATATGAGTGTTCTTGACCTAGCAAACTCCTTTGATTCCTTGGGAGAAAGGCTATCTAATGAGAAGTTGGTAAGAAAAATTCTCAGATCTTTGCCAAAGAGGTTTGACATGAAGGTCACAGCTATTGAAGAAGCTCAAGATATTGCAAGCATGAAAGTAGAAGATGTAGTAGGCTCTCTTCAAACCTTTGAGATGAACTTCAGTGAAAAAGTTGAGAAGAAAGGGAAAAACATAGCCTTTACCTCCAAAACTGACAGTAAGGAAGCTGATGACGACCTTGACACTAGAGGAGATCTCTCAGACGAAATAGTATTGCTTGGAAAACAGTTCAACAAAATACTGAAGAGAGTAGATAGAAGATCAAGGAGGAATGTGGAGCACATCCAGCTCAACATCAGCAAACAAGGAAACACCTTAGCAAAATCCATGACAGAAGAAGATAAGGGTGTTCGATGTTTTGAATGTGAGGGTTATGGTCATATCAGATCTGAATGTGCCACATATTTGAAGAGACAGAAGAAGGGTTTAGCAGTATCTTGGTCAGATGAAGAGAACTCTGACAATGAGTTGGAAGATATGACTGCAAACCATGTAAGGGTAACAACTGATGTGTGGCTCTCTGAAAATGACTCTTCTGATGATGAACTCACTTATGAAGAAGTGGTCTCCATGAACAAAGACTTGTGCCTCAAAAGTGATGAATTTAGCAGAACTCTGGTAGAACGGAATTACGATATCATGCGACTGAAGCATGAAAAGCAGGAGCTACAAAAGAAGATAATCAGCCTTCAAGAAGAAATCAAGCAACTGTCATTCAATCTTGAAAGCATGACCAAATCTGTTAGAATGATGGGCACTGGAACGAAGAAGCTAAATGAAATCCTTAGCAATCATCTTGATGACCCAACTGAAGTAGGATATGGAAAGACTTACAGCAAAGAAACTCTACAATCAAGCTTTGTTCCTGTTACCACATCCTGCACCACATCAGAGACACACACACAGGAAGAAGTCCACTGCTAAAAAATGTCACTACTATGGAAAGAATGGTCATAAAAAATCCTCCTGCTATAAGCTCTATGGTCACCCAAAGAAGAAATCCCAATCACAAACTAGAGCTTATCATACAAAGGCCAAGGTCAACAAAGAATGGAAGCCAAGAGTCAAAGAAGCTGCTCACATAGCTCATACATCCCTCAGAGCCTCATCAAGAGAAGACTGGTACTTTGACAGTGGCTGTTCCAGGCATATGACAGGTGTAGAAAAATACTTGAAAGACATTAAGTCATATACCACCAGCTATGTGACCTTAGGTGATGGAGCTAAAGGGAAGATCAAGGGAATTGGGAGACTTCACAACAGTGGTTTACCAAAACTTGATGATGTTTTGCTTGTGAAAGGGTTAAAGGCAAACTTGATCAGCATAAGTCAACTCTATGATCAAGGACTAAAAGTTGATTTTACAAAGAATGAATGCCTTGTAAGTACTGACAAAGGAGAGCTGCTGATGAAAGGAGAAAGGTCAAAAGACAATTGCTACTTGTGGATTCCTCCAGAAACAGCTCATTCTACTACATGCCTTGTGAGTCAAAAAGATGAAGCAAAACAATGGCACCAAAAGCTTGGGCACCTGCACTTAAGAGGTATGATGAAACTCATCTCCAAAGAAGCTATCAGAGGACTACCAAAGCTTACCATTGAAGAAAAGGATATCTGTGGAGAGTGTCAGATAGGCAAGCAGATCAAGATGTCACACCCAATGTTGCCACATCAGGGAAAATCCAGAGTTTTAGAACTTCTCCACATTGACTTGATGTGACCTATGCAAGTTGAAAGTCTTGGTGGAAGTAGATATGCCTTTGTAGTTGTGGATGATTTTTCAAGATACACTTGGATAAGCTTCCTCAAAGAAAAATCAGACACATTTGAAGAGTTCAAAGATCTGTGCACAAGACTTCAAAGGGAGAAAGACAGCCCAATCATCAGAATTAGAAGTGATCATGGCAAAGAATTTCAAAACTCATGATTTGCAGAGTTTTGCTCAACTGAAGGGATAGCACATGAGTTCTCCTCTCCAATCACACCACAACAAAATGGGGTTGTTGAAAGGAAGAACAGAACCATACAAGAAGCAGCAAGGGTCATGCTACATGTAAAGAAACTACCTTACTACTTCTGGGCAGAGGCAATGAACACAGCATGCTATGTTCATAATCGTGTTACACTAAGAGCAGGCACCTCTACCACTCTGTATGAGATCTGGAAAGGAAGAAAATCCAATGTCAAATACTTCCATGTCTTTGGAAGCAAGTGTTACATCTTGGTTGACAGAGAACAAAAAAGAAAGTTGGACCCCAAGAGTGATGAAGGAATTTTTCTTGGTTACTCCACAAACAGCACAGCCTACAGAGTCTTTAACAACATGACAAAAACAATGATGTAATCAATCAATGTTGTTATCAATGACAGTCCTGATGAGAAAGTGCATGATGAGGTACCAGATGTGGGCACATCAGACCCCCTACCTGAAGACTCTGAAGTTGAAGAAAATTCTGAGAAAGCAGATCAAGAGCCAGATCAAGGTCAGACAAGCAAGGGTCATTCCATCAGAGTTCAGAAGAATCATCCCAAAGAACTCATCATAGGAAATCCAGAATTACTAGTCATGACTAGGTCAAGGGAGGTAATCTCTAATGCTTGCTTTGTATCCACCATAGAACCAAAGAATCTTAAGGAAACCTTGACAGATGAATGTTGGATTATGCAATGCAGGAAGAGTTGAACGAGTTCAAGAGGAATGAGGTGTGAGACTTAGTTCCAAGACGTAATGGGGTCAACATCATTGGCACCAAGTGGGTTTATAGAAACAAGTCTGATGAAAGTGGTGTTGTCACAAGGAACATGGCTAGGCTTGTAGCACAAGGATACTCTCATATGGAAGGAGTAGATTTTGATGAAACCTTTGCTCCAGTAGCTCGTCTTGAGTCTATAAGGTTACTTCTAGGAGTGGCATGCATCTTAAAGTTCAAGCTATTCGAAATGGATGTGAAGAGAGCTTCCCTCAATGGGTACTTAAATGAAGAAGTCTATGTGGCTCAGCCAAAGGGATTTGTTGATCCTAATTTCCCAGATCATGTCTATAGATTGAAGAAAGCTTTGTATGGATTGAAGCAAGCTCTAAGGGCTTGGTATGAAAGGCTAACCAAGTTTCTTCTACAGCAAGTGTATAAAAAGGGTGAAACAGACAAGACCTTGTTTGTGAGACAAGAAAAAGGAAAGCTCATGATAGCACAAATCTATGTAGATGATATTGTGTTTGGTGGCATGACAGATGCTTTGGTGAAACAATTTGTACATCAAATGCAATCTGAATTTGAGATGAGCCTTGTAGGTGAATTAACCTATTTTCTTGGTCTACAAGTAAAGCAAATGGAGGACACAATATTCATCTCTCAAAGCAAATATTCCAAGAATATTGTGAAGTGTGGAATGGAGAGTGCAATTCACAAGAGAACTCCTGCAGCAACTCATATTCAACTTTCCAAAGATGAGAAAGGTGTCAGTGTTGATCAAAGCCTATACAGAAGCATCATTGGCAATCTACTGTACCTCACAGCAAGTAGGCCTGATAACTCCTTTGCTGTTGGTGTATGTGCTAGATACCAAGCTGAGCCTAAGATGAGTCATCTCACACAAGTCAAGAGAATTCTGAAGTATGTGAATGGCACAAGTGACTATGGTATTATGTACTCTCATGGTGAAGATTCTTTGGATGCAAGTAAGTTTGACACATTAAGGGGCAAACTTGGTATTTGCCTTCTTGATGATCAATAGCAGCTTATGCTATTAAAGCCTGCAACGGATACCTGCCTTGTACCTCCGTTTATCAATGCACGCTATCCAAAGGCAATCATCACTGGTTTTTCTCAACTTCATATATCAAGACTATTCCATCTTTCATACTGTGATGAAGAACTATGTAGAAGATCCTGATGTAGACCTTGATGTGGTCCACATTGGAGCCTCTGAGAAGAAGTGAAGAAGCCCTATCCAGAGCTTGAAGTTACAAATAATGCTATCTGCAAGAGCAATACTGAAGGCAAGGTCAAAGAATGACCTTTTTTGTATATCTGGTAAAGGGGGGCAGAATATGTGCATGCAAAGCAACTAAAAAGCATTTAAACTTGTAGCATAGGGCATGATCATAATCATAATCATCGAAATATGGATGATTCATCGTGCTTGGTCATAATCATAGAAATATGGATGACTTTTTATGCTTAGAATCACAGTCATAGAAATATGGGTGATTTGAGTCACAGTCATAGCAATATGGGTGACTTGGTTAGTTAGAGTCATAGAAATATGGGTAACTTGTACATACTTATTTATGAATGCACATACAGCAACTATATTGAAGACAAATACTGGTGAAATTGAAGACTACTGAAGCATTTTTTTTGAAGACCTTTATTATGTGTGATGCTCAAAACATTTGTCTATCTGCTCTGTAATTTGCACAGTGAATGGCCCGAGTTCTTTTGATTACCCTTTCTGATCTTAACTTTTTGTCAATATTATGGCTAAAAAGGGGGAGAAAAGATAAGTAGTATATCTAGGGGGAGTAAGGCATAAGGTAGTGCAATATGTTTGCTCTGGTACATGATGTGATGCCAGATGTGTGCACATCGTCGAAGACAAAATGTGCTTGTATTTTGCACATCTTTTGAAGACTTTGAAGACTAGACGAATAAAGACTGATCCTTTGAACACTGCTGAAGATGGTACTTGAATTTAGGGGGAGTAAATGATTACTGAAGATTCTTCCCATCTTTCCTGTGTGCATGATTCATCACCATGCTTGTATGTTGGGAGTTTTATTCTCTCAGAAGATATGAGGCAAGATTCTGCTGCTGCACGCCTCTGATGTTCTAATGATTCTCTCCAAAGTTTAGTTGGCTGACTCCAAAGGTTATTTTAGCCAAAAATTGCCAAAGGGGGAGATTGTTAGTGTTTTCAACCTGTAAGGTTGTTTTTGTTTTAGGGTTGGCTTCATTTGTTAAAATAAGTCTTTGGTCCAGATGTGGTGACTGATGTGCACACATATGAGACCTGAATTGAACGCCCTTGTTTGCGCAGGTTTAAATTGAATTAATCTGTCACTGGGCTAATCTCTACTTCATTTCCAAATAAATTAAAAAAGGTTTTTATTAGTTGAGTTTGACGGTTGTAGGAGCCCGCTCCTACGTATTCCCCGGTGCAATGGGAAACTCAAAACTCACGTAGTTCTGGTAAAAAATGTTTGTGTGGTTGGTTGATTTTAGTGAATAACGTTTATTTCGTATTCCGCTGATACAACGACGCTTGTATGCTCTGCTTAGAGGCTTAAGCTGTGTGTGTATCAGAGGAATAGATAAAACGTGTATACATTGTAAAAGAGTTGAATAACGGATGTTGCTTATTTCGCATTCCGCTGATACAACGACGCTTGTATGCTCTACTTTAGAGGCTTAAGCTGTGTATGTGTCAGAGGAATGGATAAAGCGTATATCCATGTTTTTTTTGAAAAGAAGTTTAAGTGAGTGGGGTTAGTTTTAACGCTTGATTGGGATGAGGATGGTCCCAAGATTACGAGCCATACGTCAGGGATAAGAACCATCCGGAGTGTGAAAAGCCATATGTCAGATCAACCCCTTTTCATCCTTGTTTATTATGAAAACCCTAATTTAGTTTGATTAAGAAAGTATTTCAAAAGGAAAAGACGAATGTTGGTTTATTTTTACGTTTTAGGATGAGGATAGTCCCAAGATCACGAGCCATACGTCAGGGATAAGAACCATCCGGGGTGTGAAAAGCCATACGTCAGATCAACCCATTTTCATCCTTGTTTATTATGAAAATCTTGATTTAATCAATAGTGAGGATAATCCCAAGATCACGAGTCATACGTCAGGGATAGGGATTATCCGGGTGTGAAAAGCCATACGTCAGATCAACCCTTTTTCACTATGTTTATTAAGAAAGCAAGTCTCAAATTTAAACCAAACAGTCCAGGAATAGAAGAAAGATGAGAGGTACAGAAATTTGAAGGGTTACATCAATATAAACAATGAAAAAACTGGCACACCAGTACACGATGTTGTACACGATGTTACAACTCTGTTAACCGCTTTAATGAACAGATAATGCAAATAATAAGAAGTGCAGAATTAAACAAACACACAGTGATTTGTTAACCCAGTTCGGAGCAAAACGCAACCTACATCTGGGGGATACCAATCCAGGAGGAAATCCACTAATAGCCCTAGTTCAAAGTCTTACAGCAAACTCCTCGTTTACAACTTATCACCTAGCAACTATCCTTATGTCTTTCTACCTAGGAACTCCTAGGTATGAGTTCCCAACTCACTCCTTAAGCTCAATAGTACAGACAGCACTATTGTTAATTCAACCACTGTGATGGAGACACTCTCCTAGACACTAGATCACTTTTACCTAAAGGCTTCAAGTGATACACACGCACTAAGATCCAAACTCCTTGCTTAAAAGCTTTGGAGTGGACACACACACAACAACGATCTCCTTGCTTAAAAGCTTCAGAGACAATTGTGATTACAACTCAATAGAACACACAGTCCTAAGCTTGCATCAAAGAGATACAAGAAAGGCTCACAAAACACAAGCACACACACGTATCCTAATACGGCTAGACTCAACAATAATGCTTGAACAACTGCCTAAATTAGGTTTTCGTCCTTCAATATATAGCTGGTAATATTGGGCTTCAGTAGCTTTGCCCACAAGAGAAACATCCAGCTCACACATAAAATAAAACCATATCTTTGGAGATTTGATATGTTTATAAAATATAATTCTTCTATATTAATTCCCAAAACAATCTCTGAGTGAAAGATATGTTTAGGAAATAAAACTTCCTTCATGCACAAGCCAAGAACTGATATGTAAGAGAAAAGATCTTCTCTAAAAATAAAACGCGCGCGCATTAAATGCTGCCGCCAGCTGGCGCGCTCACGTCAGGTCATGATGTTGTAACATTACATACCACATCCTGCCTAAATATTGTTTTACCAAAATGCAGCCAACATCAAATAGTCAACAAACTCCCCCTTTGGCAAATTTTTGGCTAAAACAACTTGGGATCACACAGACAAGCTACAAGGATACATACATCACTACAACTTCTTCACATCAACATAAACACACAAAAGAAGAGAAGCTACATCTTCAAAAATGATTTCCAAACATACTCCTTCAAGGAAACATTAGATCAGAATTCAGTCGTATCTTTAGAGCACATCAGAGGCATACAACAGCAGAAGCAAAGACAACTACATCGCCTTAAGTGATCACAAACATAAGCATGACTCAAAAACAGCATGTTCCAACATCACATACAACATCTCCCCCTGCATCACATACATAGTACTCCCCCTGAAATGGTGCATAGTAGACTAACACATAGGATCATGCATATCAATCAGGTACTAACACATAGGCATATCATAATAGATCATTTCAGCACAGAATATCAACTACTACCAGAGAACATGTGGAAACAAATGTTGTAACTTTCTACTCCCCCTTTTTACCACAAATTTGACAAAGATGCTTTTGGGAGCCAAAATAGAGTAGTAGCAGCATAGATCATAAAGTACTAAGTACTATTACAGCCAGATGCACTAGGGAGTGCTTAAAAATATCCAGGGCATAGCCCAAAAGAAGAACATAAGTACCTGAACTACAGCCAGAAACATAAACAACTTTTAGAAAAAAAGTACACATTAAGGTGGAATACAACCACTAAAAATCAGCACTAGCATCTGAGAGCTCCAGCTCCTCAGTGCCTCCATCCTCACTTTGATCACCTCCTTCTTGTCCAACCTGCACCTGCTCACCCTCTTCAGCAGCTTCTTCTTGCTTAAGAGCCACAATCACTTGCTCAAGGCTCTTTTTCTTTTCATCTAGAGCTCTGCAAGCTGCTTCCAAAGAAGCTATCATCTCCTTCCTGCTCATAGAACCAGAACCAGTAGGAGCAGCAACAGAAGGGCCTGTAATCTCAATATCTGCAGCATGTGTTCCTTCAAACAATCTAGGGTGAAAATCAAGAGGAGATTCCCTCTTACTCACCTCATCATCAGCAGTTATAATAGTGGGGTGTTGAGTTAAAATGATTCCACAGATAAGAGATGGATAAGCTATAGGCATTCTAACAGCCCATGACTTAGCATGTTGCACAGTTTCCTCAAAAATATGAGCCCCATAGTTGAACTCAGTACCAGTACCAACAGCATATACAAACCTAGCTAAGCTAGTAGCAATATCAGAGGTGTGGGTAGTGGGAACCCAATTTACAGTGCCAATCCTATTAAGGATGGCATATTTAACCGAGAGCATGACAGAGGGCACTTTACCTTTCATTGGCCAAACCTTGACCTGATTAGCTGTGATGGTCTTGCAGACCTGATTGTTTGTCACCTCCAACTCAGCATAGCCATCCTCCTTGTTGCCTAAGTATTTGTTGATAATAGCAGGAGAGAACATAACACATTTGCCTCGGACATACACCTTGTGATATTCTTTGCTCAGAGTGTTGTCACAGTCTTCAGGAATGTTGACCAAGAATTCCTTGACCAACTTCTCATAACAGTCACCAATGCCAGACACAGTCTTCATTAACCCTGCCTTCTCATTGAGAGCAATAATCTCCTTTTGCTCCAAGGCTTCAGCACTCAGCTCCCTCTCCAAAGCCAACCTTCTATTAGCCACAAACTTCCACTTCTGAGCACTCTCAATGAAATGGAATGAAATGTTGTCCATGGGGACATCAGGAACATTTTGGGGAATAATCCTTCCACCAATTTTCTTCTTACCAGTAGACACAATGTTTGGCACATCATGTACCACATCAGGTTCTGGTATAGCAGCTCTGCGAAATTTCTTCTGACTTGTCTTCTTAGCAGAGGACACAATGTTGGGAACAATGTGTGGCACATCCTCTTCCACCTCATAGTCAGAATCACCCACTTCAGGTTGTTTTCTTTTCCCACTCTTCTTCTTCTTCTCACTAGCAATCTCAACTTTGCTAGGCTTTCTGCTAGGACCAATCATCTTTTTCTTCTTGGATGGGGTTGCCTTAGCCACAACCTCTACCACTACATCAGCATCCTTCCCTTTTCTGTTTCTCAACCTTCTTGCAATGCTACCACCTGCCACTTCACTAACAGTTTGCTGCAGATCATCCATAGCATCCACATCAACTACATCATCATCTACTGACACATCATTGTCAGTAGTAGGTATATCTGTATTTTCCTCCTCATCAGCAACAAGTTCTTTTTCAGTCTGAGGAACAATAGTCTCATCAGCAACGGGTTCTTGGTCAACCTGTTCTTCAGTATTCACAGCGTCACCAACTATATCAGGAGTTGGTTCATCTTGTGCCAAGGATGTTGTAACATCCGGCACAACATTGGGTTTAGGAGTGGTATCCCTCAAGGAGTTTTGAACTTCCTTCAGAACTTGATCAGTCAATGTCTCTTCAACGTCAGGTGAATCTGGAATAATTCCTTCTCCCACAGTATCAGACACAGTAGTATTGTCACCAGTTATCCCCTTTTGAATTTCTAGGGTTTCATCAACAACATTAGGATTACCTTCAGCAACAGCGTTCAGATCGGAATCACTCTTCTCAGAGCCATCAACATGTGCTTCCACATTCTTCTCAACAACATCATCAAGATATAACTCTTGCATGGTGTGGATCGACTTCGATTTGGAGTTTGATCCTTTCTTTTTCGAAGTTTTCTTTGAAGCAGAGGACGAAGACCCTTTGGTTTTCTTCGATTTTGGAGTTTTGAATGTTGAGGGCCTCTTTGCGGTTGATTTCTTTGGTTTGGGATTGAGAACGGAGGAGAACGATGGATGGATCGTGGTGATGGGGGTAGCATCGGTGATGACAGGAGAGGAATCAAGAGTTTCAGTGGGATTAACGGAAGTAGCAGAGTTTGGTGATTGAGACATGGTTAGAATTTGGGTTTGAGAGGAATGAAGTTGAATGAAGGAGTTCAGAGTGTTTGAACGGTTTGAGAGGTTGGAGATAAAGTGGAATATGGAGAGAATCAGTTTGAAAATTGATTTGCTAAGAAAATAACCACTAATGTTATGTGGCGTGTTTATAGGGATGTAAGCACCATTATTACCTTGTTTATCGTGCAGCACAAGGATTGGAGAGAGAGAAATAATAAATGCTGCATATCTCCCTCCAAATAACTGTAATTGCTACAGATCTTCAAATAGGCAAATCCCTAATTTGCCCCTTAAGTTTTCAAATTGAACTGCATCAAGTGCTTTGGTGAAGATATCAGCCACTTGATCCTTAGTTCCTACATGCTCCAGTGTCACAACTTTATTTTCCACTAGATCTCTGATGAAGTGATGGCGAATATCAATGTGTTTGGTTTTGCTATGTTGAACAGGATTTTTTGAAATATTTATGGCGCTCAAATTATCACAGTACAATGTTATAACATCTTGTTCCACATCATATTCCTTCAGCATCTGCTTCATCCAAACAAGTTGAGTACAACTACTTCCAGCAGCTACATACTCTGCCTCAGCTGTGGATAGGGCCACACAATTTTGCTTTTTGCTGAACCAAGAAATAAGATTACTTCCTAGGAAGAAGCACCCACCAGATGTGCTTTTCCTGTCATCAGCACTACCAGCCCAATCAGCATCACAATATCCACACAAGCTTGAATCTTCACAATGTGAATACATCATCCCATAATCACATGTTCCATTGACATATTTCAGAATCCTCTTGACTTGATTGAGATGGCTTACCTTTGGTTCTGACTGGTACCTGGCACAAACCCCTACAGCAAAGGTAATATCTGGTCTACTTGCAGTCAAGTACAGTAGGCTTCCTATCATGCTTCTATACATACTTTGGTCTACACCCACACCTTGTTCATCTTTGGTTAGCTTCAGATGGGTTGGAGCAGGAGTTCTCTTGTGAGAAGCATTATCTAGACCAAACTTCCTGACAATGTTTCTGGCATACTTGCTTTGACAAATGAAGATAGTATCCTCCATTTGCTTGATCTGTAGTCCCAAGAAGTAGGTCAATTCTCCTACTAAACTCATTTCAAATTCGGATTGCATTTGTTGAACAAAATGTTGTACCATCGTATTCGACATTCCTCCAAAGACAATGTCATCCACATAAATTTGTGCAATCATGAACTTACCTTTCACTTGCTTTACAAACAAGGTTTGATCAGATCCACCCTTTCTATAGCCTTGACCTACTAGGAATTGAGTAAGTCTTTCATACCAGGCCCTAGGCGCCTGTTTTAGACCATAGAGAGCCTTTTTCAGTTTGTAGACATGATTAGGATACACAGGATCAGTGAACCCTTTTGGTTTCTCCACATAGACTTCTTCATGAAGATACCCATTCAGAAACGCACTCTTGACATCCATTTGATAGAGTTTAAATTTCAGGAAGCAAGCAACCCCCAATAGTAGTCTAATTGATTCCAATCTAGCTACAGGGGCAAATGTCTCCTCAAAGTCAAGCCCTTCCACCTGAGTGTAACCTTGAGCAACCAGCCTAGCCTTGTTTCTGGTAATGACCCCTTTTTCATCAGATTTATTCTTAAAGATCCATTTTGTACCTATGACATTTACTTTATCAGGTCTTGGAACCAGATCCCACACTTCACTTCTCTTGAATTGATTCAATTCCTCTTGCATAGCCTCAATCCAGAATTCATCAGTGAGAGCTTCTTTCACATTCTTAGGTTCAAACATGGAAACAAAGCAGGAATTTGCTATTACATCATTGGATCTTCTAGTGGTGATTCCTTGTTCAGGATTTCCAATGACTAGGTCCAAGGGGTGATTCTTCTGGACCCTCACAGATGGTCCTTTGTTCTGAGTGGGTTGATTAGTGGTGTCACATGTAGTATTCTCAATATTCTCTTCTTGTTTATCATCAGATTGTTCTTCTAGATCATGCTCTTCTAGGACAGGACCTGATGTTCCAACATCGTATTCCACATTGTCAACCTTCTCAGTCTCCACATCATTTACTACCACATTGTAAGATTCCATAACGACTTTAGTTCTTGAGTTGTATACTCTGTAAGCTCTACTGTTGGTAGAGTATCCAAGGAAGATCCCTTCATCACTCTTGGGATCAAGCTTCCTTCTTTGCTCTCTGTCTGCCAGGATATAACATTTGCTACCAAAAACATGAAAATGCTTGACAGTTGGTTTTCTTTCCCTCCATAGTTCATATAAAGTAGCCGATGTCCCCTTTCTTATAGTCACCCTGTTGTGTATGTAGCAGGCTGTATTCATAGCTTCAGCCCAGAAATGGTAGGGTAGGGATTTTGCATGTAACATCACTCTAGCTGATTCTTGAATAGTTCTGTTCTTTCTTTCCACCACACCATTTTGTTGAGGTGTTATGGGTGATGAGAACTCATGCTTAATTCCTTCATTTGCACAGTACTCACTGAATTTTTCATTTTCAAACTCTCTTCCATGGTCACTTCTGATTCTCACAATTCCACAGTTCTTTTCTCTTTGAACTTGAGTGGATAGAGTCTTGAAAATATCAAATGAGTCAGATTTGTCTCTAATGAAATTAACCCAGGTGTACCTGGAGAAATCATCTACTACCACAAATGCATACCTCTTACCTCCTAAGCTTTCAACTTGCATAGGCCCCATGAGGTCCATGTGTAGAAGTTCTAGAGTTCTTGATGTTACCTGATGTTCCAACATTGGATGCGACATCCTGGTTTGTTTTCCAATCTGACATTTACCACATATACTTCCCTCAGTGATTTTTAGTTTGGGAAGCCCTCTGATATCTTCAGCAGTAACAACTTTCTTCATTCCACTTAGGCTTAGATGACCAAGTTTCTGGTGCCACAGTTGAACTTCATCTTCTTTACCAAGTAGACATTTTCCTTGTTGTATTTCTTCATGGGATACCCACAAGTAGCAATTATCTTTGGATCTGCCACCTCTCATAAGAATTTCTCCTTGATCATTGCTAACAAGACATTCTTCTTTTGTAAAGTTCACCCTTAATCCTTGATCACACAGTTGGCTTATACTGATCAGATTTGCAGTGAGTCCCTTTACTAGCAACACATTTTCTAAGTTAGGCAACTCTTTGTTGACAAGTTTGCCTATCCCCAGAATTTCACCTTTGGCTCCATCTCCAAAAGTTACAGAACTAGAAGCATACCCTTTCAAGTCCTTCAGATACGTCTCTACCCCTGTCATGTGTCTAGAACAGCCATTATCGAAATACCAGTCTTCTCTGGTTGATGCTCTGAGAGATGTGTGTGCAATCAGCCCTTTGTTCTCAGCTTTTGGTTGCAACACTTTTCTGACAGGTTCCTCTCTAGGAGCAGTTTTTGGTTGTTGCCAATGTCTTGGATATCCATACAATTTGTAGCAAAAAGGCCTTATGTGGCCCTTCATTCCACAATGATGACAGAACCATTTTCTTGAATGACCATGGTGTCCTGGGGCACGACGATGGTTAGCAAAAGTTCTGGGGCCTTGTCCAAGCTTAACATTTGGATAGGTTTTAGGATGTGGTACAGGAGGTTGTAACATCTTTTCCCCAGTGTATGGATTAATTACCTCATCAGCTGGAAGGAATTTGGTGTTTTTGTCCTGTTGATGTTTATTAAGAGCAGTGTAGTTGTATCCTATAGCTTTCATTCTTGTACTAGGGACACCATCTAAAATTTCCTCAAGTAAGTTGGCTCCACAGTTCAGTTGATTGACTCTTTTCTTCAACTCTTCCATGTCTGCATTTGCTTGAGTTAGCTCCTTCTCAACTTTCAGCACTTGGCCAATTTGGAAATCCTTTTCTGTATGAAGTTGATTTATAGTCTTCTTCTGTTTCTCCAGGATTCTACACACCTCTTTATAGCGAACAAGAAGGTCATTGTAGAGACCAAGTAATTCCTCATAGGTGTCATTCTCCTCATCATCAGAATGCTCTTCATACACTACCTCCACATCATCATCTGAATCGGCCACAGTATCACAGACCCCAGTCATAGCAGAAACATGTCTAGCAGATTCCTCACCTTCTTCAGAATCTTCATCAGACCATGAAACAAACAATCCTTTCTTTTGTTTCTTCAGGAAGGTTGCACATTCAGTTCTAACATGTCCATAACCTTCACATTCATGACATTGTAATTCTTTGGCTGGTCCACTTTTCTCCTCAGGTCTAGCTTTCTTGACATTGTTTTGCTGTTTGTTGATGTCGAATCTAATGTTCTGCCCATTCTGTCTGGCTCTCCTATCAACCCGCCTTAGAACTCTTCCAAATTGTTTTCCAATTAGAGCAAGAGCATCAGAAATACTTTCATCTCCTTCAACAACAGTCTGGGATTCCTCTTCATCATCATTTGAGATAAAAGCTACACTTTTACTCTTTTTATCTCCTCTCTCATTAATGGTCAGTTCAAATGTTTGAAGAGAACCCACCAGTTCATCTATCTTCATGTTAGCTATATCCTGAGCTTCCTCAATGGCAGTCACTTTCATGTCAAACCTTTTTGGAAGTGACCTGGGCATCTTTCTAGACAACTTCTCATCAGATACTTTCTCACCAAGTGCCTCAAAGGCATTAGCAATGTCAACCAAACTCATGTGAAAATCTTGAATACTTTCCTCCTCTTTCATTCTCAGATTTTCAAATTTGGTAGTAAGAATTTGAAGCTTTGACATCTTTACCTTAGAGGTGCCTTCATAGCATGTCATCAATATCTCCCAGGCTTCCTTTGCAGATAGACAATTTTTGATGAGCTTGAACATATTTGTATCTACTCCATTGAAGAGAGCATTTACTGCCTTATTGTTGCTGAGAGCTGCTTCATCTTCTTCCTTTGTCCAATCTGCCTCTGGCTTTAGTTCACCAGTGGAAGTACCTTCTTTGGTCACAATTAAAGGATGATCCCAACCTTTCAAAACTGCCTTCCAAGTCCTACTATCAATGGACTTTAGGAATGCAATCATCTTTGGCTTCCAATGATCATAATTGGAACCAGTCAGCATAGGGGGTCTGTTCACGAATCCTCCTTCCTTGTCCATTTTGCCAGTTAAAACTTCCTGAATCTCACCCTAAACAGGCAGGGTGCCTGCTCTGATGCCAATTGAAAAAACTGGCACACCAGTACACGATGTTGTACACGATGTTACAACTCTGTTAACCGCTTTAATGAACAAATAATGCAAATAATAAGAAGTGCAGAATTAAACAAACACACAGTGATTTGTTAACCCAGTTCGGAGCAAAACGCAACCTACATCTGGGGGATACCAATCCAGGAGGAAATCCACTAATAGCCCTAGTTCAAAGTCTTACAGCAAACTCCTCGTTTACAACTTATCACCTAGCAACTATCCTTATGTCTTTCTACCTAGGAACTCCTAGGTATGAGTTCCCAACTCACTCCTTAAGCTCAATAGTACAGACTGCACTATTGTTAATTCAACCACTGTGATGGAGACACTCTCCTAGACACTAGATCACTTTTACCTAAAGGCTTCAAGTGATACACACGCACTAAGATCCAAACTCCTTGCTTAAAAGCTTTGGAGTGGACACACACACAACAACGATCTCCTTGCTTAAAAGCTTCAGAGACAATTGTGATTACAACTCAATAGAACACACAGTCCTAAGCTTGCATCAAAGAGATACAAGAAAGGCTCACAAAACACAAGCACACCCACGAATCCTAATACGGCTAGACTCAACAATAATGCTTGAACAACTGCCTAAATTAGGTTTTCGTCCTTCAATATATAGCTGGTAATATTGGGCTTCAGTAGCTTTGCCCACAAGAGAAACATCCAGCTCACACATAAAATAAAACCATATCTTTGGAGATTTGATATGTTTATAAAATATAATTCTTCAATATTAATTCCCAAAACAATCTTTGAGTGAAAGATATGTTTAGGAAATAAAACTTCCTTGATGCACAAGCCAAGAACTGATATGTAAGAGAAAAGATCTTCTCTAAAAATAAAACGCGCGCGCATTAAATGCTGCCGCCAGCTGGCGCGCTCACGTCAGGTCATGATGTTGTAACATTACATACCACATCCTGCCTAAATATTGTTTTACCAAAATGCAGCCAACATCAAATAGTCAACAAACAACATAAAGCATAATAATTAAATGCGATGAACAAGTAATCATGAATGCAAATTCATAAATAAAAATGCATGATGTAATTAAATATGCATGAACATAATGAGAATGGATGAGTATGCATGAAGCGAAGATTAAATAAAAACGCGAAAGCTAAAGTAACGAACGATGAAATAATAAATAAACCAAGGTCGACCAAGTAAGAATAAACAACATGGGATCAAATGCAAGCTAACCAAAGGTATACATTTCTGTTTGTGTCAAGAAAAAGTGGTCAAAAGCACTTAAAAAAGTGTTTGTACCACTTAAGCACTTATTGAAATAAGCTAAAAGCTCTTAAGTTAAAAGGACTTATGAAAATAAGTTAAGAAAGTTAGACAAAATTCATATACAGTAGCTACTGTATTTGAAATAATGTTGTGCAAAAATTAGGGTCAAATAAGCTAAAGAGCTTTTTGAAACCCTAAATAAGCACTTATACGCAAAACAACTTAATTGAGAATCACTTATGAAAATAAGTCGAAAAAAAGTTGGAAAAAATTGTATACAGTGACTAATGTATATGAATTAATGCTGTGCAAGAATTAGGGTCAAATAAGCTAAAGAGCTTAAGGAAACCCTAAATAAGCACTTATGCGCAAAACAGCTTAATTGAGAATCACTTATGAAAATAAGTTGAAAAAGTTTGAAAAAAAATTGTATACAGTGACTACTGTATTTGAATTAATGTTGTGCAAAAATTGAAATCAAATAAGCTAAAGAGCTTAATGAAATCCCAAATAAGCACTTATGAGCAAAACAACTTAATTGGAAAATCACTTATGAAAATAAGTGGAAAAAGTTTGTAAGGTAGTCAAACATGACTTACATGATTTTAGCATAAATATGTGAACAAAAACTTAATTAAGCTAAAGTCCACAAAAGTGCTTTTGCAAATAAGCTAAAAAAAAATAATTAAAATCAAAACAGGGGGGGTGCAAATTACTCAGAAGTAGCAAAATATAGGGGGTGCAGATAGCAAGTTTGCAGAAGAAAAAAAAAGTCAATAAAAGAAGATTCAGTGTTATGCTGGAAGTAAGGGACACGGTGGAACGCATGTCCTAGAGCGCACGACCATTCATTAATTGATCCAACGCTCATGACTTAAGCTGTTGATCCAACGGACGCGAGATAAACAAGCGATCCTACGCGTGATGAACGATCTGACAAACTGAGGGTGTATCGTGCGATGAACAACATCAAAATCGCAAATTCTCGAATCTTAACCAAATCGTGCGAAACAAAGCTCTATCCTGCTCGATTTTTCATGCTGGTCATGAATCCATCATTAGTTTTTCCAGAAAGTGTTTCAAGCTTGAGATATATTGAGATAAAGTTTGAGTGGAAAATTTGGAAAACACGATTTAAGCAAGATTAAGCACGATTATTGATTGGAAAAGGTTCATGGTGTCATTTAACGATGAATGGTGTTGAAAAATGGCTGAAAAGGTGGCTGGAAGTTTGAGTTCCATTATCACATTTTTTTGGAGTTTTTGAGGTTTTGATTCTCTCAAATTATGGGTTAGAGCTTGTGTTTTATGGTGGATTCATGTTACTGGAAGTGTTTGGAAGCTTATTTGATTAAGAAATTGAAGTTTGAAGGTGGTTTTGATGGATTTCGAATTTGGGAAAATGAGAGAAAAAGGTTGATGTTTTTGATGAATTTTGATCTGATTTTCTTCCTCTCTAACCCTAGATGCGCAGCTGCTTATGATTAGGCTTTATATATGAATGGAATTAGGTTAACAAAGGGTGAATTGGTGGATAAGAAAGGGTAAATTGGAGAATGTAAATTGTGATATTTTGTGTACTATTTTTTTTTCCTTTGGTTCCAAACAAAATGGCAATGGTGATGTGTTAAAAAAAGAATGTTCTAGGCTTATGATGATGTGTCAATGATTGGAAGAATTTTCTGACATTCTTTTGATTTTTTTGGAATAAAACAAATTAAGATAATACATAAAATAATAAAAATAAAATAGATATGTCAAAAATATAAATATGCATGATGAAATATGATTATGTAACATGTTTATGGATTAAAATTAAATAAAAAGGATTTAAATTTGATGTATAAAAAGGTTTCTTGCAATGCAAGTAACTAATTAAAAATAATTAATAAATAAGAAATAAATTTAATGGAAGGGAAAAATGGTTAAAATTCATCATTTATGATCATGCCATGCAAAACCATGCAAGAAAAATAATTCTATGTGTTTTTTGTGTCAACATTGATTTTTCAATTAAAAATTGACTTGGTTGACTTTTTAGTCAAAGTGTTGACTTTGTTGACTTTTTTTCTTCTAATAAATGCAAAAGTGTGAAAAATATCATAGGGCAAAATTAGGGTATGACAGCCCTAAAATAACGCACTGTCATTATTTTGCGTGTGATCTTTGAAAAAGATTTGTTTTGAAACAAACACATCCACACTAGCTTGCGCGCCAAGGAACGAACTGAAAGATTGAAAAAGATTCAGAAAAGATTAAAGATGGCCAGTTTGTTACTAGAAGATTTAAAAAGATTTAAAACAAACATATCTTTGTAAAAGATTGAGTTTGTTTCTTGGAATTTACGAAGGCCAGCTATCAAATCAGGGATCCAAGCCCATGAAGCTCGTTCTATATAAAGGAAGACTGAAGACATATTTTATTCACTGAAATCAATATTCATAATTCTAGTCTTTAGAATTTTCAGTCTTTGTCCCTTTGTTTCTTGTTTCCATTGAGACTTGAACTTGGGTTGTATTTAGCTCTTAAACTTTTAAGCACAGAGTTGTTCCTTTCTTGGTTTTAGTTTGAAACAAGAATAGAACTTTGAATCACTCAAAGCTTTGAAGCATGAGTTGGTTCTTTAGGTTAGGAGTGCGTCTCCATCATTGAGTTTGTTATTTAAATCCTTGTGGGTTGCAAGGTTGGCATAAGAAGTGACCAGAGGTTGTCATATCTAGGGAGGACCTAGGTAGAATTAGCACGTAAGTGATAAGTTGTAAACTGGGATTGTTTAGCTTTGAATTGGAACTATCATAGTGGATTCATTCCTGGATTGGTATTCCCCAGACGTAGGTGAGTTGCACCGAACTGGGTTAACAAACTCATTGTGTTATTTATCTTCTGCACTTTATTTTCCTTGTTCATCAAGTTATTGCATGTTTATGATGTTAGCACATTAGGCACCAGATCGTATATCATAACCCTAACGTGCTCCACATCACGCTGCACATCTGTGACTCGCTACCGGAATTTCAAGAATCTGATGTCTTATTACACAGCTTCTGATGCATGGCTTCTGATATGTAGCTTCTGACGAACTTTGACTTGCATCTTCTGATGAGTATCTTTTGATCAGAATTTGCTTGATATATCAGAGCTTCAATTGTACTTAAAAGTGAATATAAAATTTTAGCTTATATACCTGCACACTTAGAGTAAAGTATCAGTGTACCCTATTGTATATTAATACTATTGTTATCATGAAAACTCAATACTTAGTCTTACAACCACACCAAACACCTATTGGCATGTGATGACAAGAATTTCTATGGTATTTTTAGTGTTAGTATTAGTAGTAAAATGACCAACACAGGCCCAAATACGAAGGAAAACCTACAAAAGCAGAGAAAAGCATCAAGACAGAGTTCAAGATGCCAAAAGACAAGAAAAAGCCCAAAAAGTGAAGAAAATGAGCATTCCATCGTAGCATGATGACTCCCATCGTGCCACGATGGGAGCTGCTTGTTGGCCAAGAAAACAGAAGAATAAATCTGAAGAAAATTTGTTCATCGCAGCACGATGGAGTATATCGCAGTACGATGATTTAACTTGGCGCCCAAGCTGATGAAATGCACAGGATCAGTTATAAAAGTGAATTGAATCTTCACATCGTACCTAGATGGTTCCATCGCAGTACGATGCCTTGCTGAGTCCCATTACGAAAACTATAAATAGAGCCTCCCTGTTATTGTTTAATTCATTCAGAAATAGTAGAACACACTCTACTATAAGGAGAGGTTCAGAGGAGCTCTATTGGGCATAGTTTTCTCCCCTTACGGGAAAACTAACTCAGCAAGGTATGTTTTATTTAGGCTTTTATGTTTAGGTTATGATTTCTTTATTGTAATTTAAATATGTAGTCTTTTGTATAGATGCCTTAGGTTGTGGTGGAGAAGTTGAACTCCCCTATGATAATTTGGAGGCTGTGATTGAGTCTAAGTTATAATAAATGTTATTCAGTATTATGTTTGTTATTTACTTTCTTGCACTTTAATAATGTATCTCGTAATCTGGCCGGATAAGCGGGAGCGCCCTAAGAATTGATATTAGGTTTTAACTTAATATGGTCCGGTACTAGTAGTAAATAATGCTAGGTGTATAGAGACGGTAACATCCTGAACTAGTCATGAACTGAGCGGTTAGAGGAGGAATCATGAACTAGGTGTGAACTGAGCACTTAGAAGATGAATAGCCCGATACTAGGATCTAGAGGTTAATGTGTGAAGATAATAATGCATGTGTATAAACAACTAACTTAGTAATTAGGGTATGTGACACATCGAGGTTAGGCTCTCGTAGGTACCTTAGTTATTAATGTATGGAAACTTTAATATACATAGTGTAACAGTAAGGTGTTACTACAACAAGGAAAAGTCACCGCCGAACAATAATCTAATTAGCTATGTTATACATCGGTCATGCCAAATATGAAGAAGGGAGGGAGTCCAACCACCATACCTATCCTCTATGTTTCTGAATCTATCTATTATATTTATATTTATTTATTTTATGCAAAGCATTACGCTCATTTTATAAAAATCTTTTTCCAAAACCGAAAGCAAATGCAAATATACGAACTTAAATAACGCTAACGAGGCTTCGGCACGATCCCTGTGGATATGAACTCATTCTAGACACCTAGAGGGTGAATTATTACTCGAGGACAGACTACTGCACTTGCCAGACCGTAGTCAGCATGTATGCCTTTTCTTAATCCTAGTAATCTTCTACTCAAGGGCTAAATACCCCTGAATATGAGAACCTACCCAACTCCCTCTAATCACTAATCCCAATTGACGAAAACTTTAAAATTTACAGTTTAAAAGACTTAGTTGAATGACAACATTCAACGACACAAAGCTACAAAGTATCAGGAAGAATACTAAGAGCCACTAATGCTTTGCACAGTAGGTACAAAGCTTTGAACTCACAATCTTCAGTTCTTGTGGATTAAGTTTCAAGCTCTATATTGAGTTCTTTATATAGGCGTGCAAATCTTCAGATCATCTTCAGTCTTTCTGATGCACTACAATAAGAATTAGTTTTTGTTGAGACCTTGGTGTTGGCTGCATTTTTGGTAAAATAAACTTTGTGCAAGATGTGCGATCCGATGCCTCAAGCATTGCGTAGAGAATTGTAGCGTCTCACGAGGAGCGCTCATGACAAGTTCTATTTATGGAATGTTTGGTTTCTCTCTCATGAATCTTGCATGGCGCGTTTAATCAGGCTTTGTATAAGGAATATTATTAATGCTTCAGATTCTTCTCAAGAATACTTCTGAAGAGTATCTCCTTTGAAGAATATATTTTTAGAGAATCTCTTTTAATTAATATGGAGTAATTGCTTTGGTCAAACAAACCAAACCCATGCATATCAAAATCAAGGAAGATTTGGCTGAAGTATTTAAGGAATATGAAAACCCTAATTCAGTCTAGTAGTTGTTCACGCCGTATTGTGTTTTGTCTAGAATTCTAGGTTTTGCGTGTGTGTTATTTTTGTGAGCCTTTCTTGTGTCACCTTGATGCAGGCTTAGGACGTGTTCTTTGTGTTGTATTGTGTGATCCTTCTCCTAAGCTTTGAAGTACGGAGTTAGGACTTTTGGTGATTTAACAATCTAAGCCTTTAGGTACGAGTGTGTAGTTTTAGGAGTGTGTCTCCAAATCTTTGTGTAATTGAGCTATTGAAATCCTTGCTGTTTGTAAGGTTGTAAGGGAGTGAGATGGGATCTCATATCTAGGAGTTCCTAGGTAGAAGAGTCATTGGTAGTGCCTAGGTTGTAAATTGTAAACGGGGCGTTTGCTGGTAACTTAGAACTAGGACTATTATAGTGATATTCCTTCCTGGATTGGTATCCCCCAGACGTAGGTTGTTGTTTGCGCCGAACTGGGTTAACAAATAACTTGTCTCTTTTATTTGTTTTTCTTTTATGTGCTTTGATTAATTACGCGTAAGGCCGAACGCAGTGTTAGAGCATCGTGCATAGCGTGCCAGGAATTTCAATTGGCATCAGAGCAGGCACCCTAACATATTTGGGTGAGCTCCAGGGAAGTTATTTTCTGGTACTATGGACATGGAAGGAGGAACTGTGGGCATACCACCACTTTTAGATGGCATCAACTACGATTACTGGAAGCCGTTGTCATACCCTAATTTTGCCCCATGATATTTTTCACTTTTGCATTTGTTAGGAAAAAGTCAACAAAGTCCAAACTTTGACTAAAAAGTCAATAAAGTCACAACTTTGACTAAAAAGTCAACAAAGTCTTTTTTAATTGAAAAAAGTCAAAGTTGGCACAAAAATAAATGGAATTATTTTTCTTGCATGGTTTTTGCATGGCATGATCATAAAAGGCCATATTTACCATTTTTGCCCTTCCATTAATTTTTATTTATTATTTATTTTTTTTAGTTAGTTACTTGCATTTCAAGAAACCTTTCTAACATCAAATTTTAAATCCTTTTTTCTCATTTTTAATCCATAACCATTTTGCATAATCACATTTCATCATCATGCATATTGTTATTTTGCATATTTATTTTTATTTTATTATTTTATGTGTTATTTTTAATTTGTTATTTGTTCCCAAAAATCAAAAGAAATGCAAAATTCCCAAAGCACTAACACATCATCACATAGCCTAGAACCTTCCTAATCACCACCTCATCAAGGATAGTACAATAGTACAAACCTTATCTTTACCCAAAAATCACCAAAAACCCTAATAAGGTACATTACCACTTCTACCCTCATTCCCCATCTCTTAACCTAAAAACTACACTATATATACCCTCATTAACTGCTGCTGCGCAGCTGAGGTCAGGAGGTGCAGAAATTGAGAACAAAATCATCCCAAAAAAAAATACCAACTTTCTTCATTTTTTTCATTTTTTCGAAAACACATAAACAAGCAAGAAGCTCTCATTTTTTCATCATCAATTTCTTCCTAAAGATCCAAGAAGTTGAAACAACCTTAAAGATCAAAGGGAACGTAAAGATTTTGGGGGTTTTGAACACAAAGTGGCTAAGGAGAGTTTGAGAACAAGGAGGACAAAACAGAGTTTCAAACAGGTAAATATTTATGCAAACCTCATCCTCATGACTTGATGTTTGATTCTGGGTGGTTGATTGTTGTTATTCGAAGCTATTTGATGTTGCACCATTTTTGTTTTTTGAAGCTTTTTGTTGATCTTTTTCGTTTTGCATGATTCATGTTTTGTTTGTGTTTTTTGTGTTCATATTCATGTTTAACATTCAAAAACGAGTTGATTAGAAGTTTGCTTTTTTTAATTTTGAGCTAAATCTGAGTTTTGAGTTTTTTTGAAAATTTGGAGAAGATGAAGATTAGCTACGGGAAGCTTTTTCGTAGCTAAATCCCGTAGCTAATCTGTAGCTAACTATGAACACCGTGGGTAAAACATTGAAGGCCGTAGGTAAAAGTCATGCTTCTGTTTGTTTTTGTGTAACGCGCTGCCAGATTTAATCCTGGCCGCTGGATCTAGCGCGCGTGTGAGGACGGCTCTGATCCGTTTATATTCTTTAAATCTCTCGCGTCTGTTGGATCTGACGCGTGAGATTCTGTTCCCTAGCATACACCCTTTTCGCTCACCGTACTGAATCTGTTCCTTTTTTTGTTCTGTTTTGTGTTTTTTTGTTGCACTGGGTTTGGGCCTTGGGGCGCAGGCTTATTATCAGCACCTCCCTGTTTTACTAATCTTTTATAATTTGCACCCCCCTCTGTTTTTGTTTTTAATTGATTTTCAGCTTATTTCCAAAAGTACTTAAGTGACTAATAGCTTATTTAAGCTATTTTAGTCACTTTGCTATGCTTAAATTTTGCTCTTCATCTCTGAGTTTTCATTTTAGCTTTTTAGCTTATTTAATCACTTTTTAGCTTATTTTCATAAGCACTTATTTGGTACTTGAGCTTTTTTAGCTTACTGGACCATTTTGCTTTGCTTACATCTCAGTAATTTCCAGATTTTATTATTCCTTCTTTTAGCTTATTATTTAATCACTTATGCATATTTATTTAATTGTTCGCAACATTATTTTTGCATCATATTTAATTATTACTTCATATATGCTTATTCATTGTTGCATCCATGCATTATTTAATTATGTCGTTTGATTCATGCATTTAATTTAAGTACTTGCATTCATACTTTATTTATTTTGTTATTACTTTGTTATTATACCACTCGCATCTGTTATTATACTATTGCGATCTTTGTGGTTCCTTTTTTTCCCTTTTGAACTTTGTTTTCACAATCAAATTAATGAACATTTTCACAAAAACTTATGAATGAAAAAGGGAGAATCTGGCGTTTGCTTCTTTCTTTCCCGGATTAACTTGGTCGCCGGTCGTTTGACTAGTGTTCATGAGTTAATTCTCATTCCAAAATAAGCGTTAAAAATAACCAACCCTCGTCTTCTCTTTTGAACTGTCTTTTCTTAATCAAATTAACTAAAGATTTTCATAATAACGCGAATGAAAAAGGGAGAATCTGGCGTTTGCTTCTTTCTTTCCCGGACTAACTTGGTCGCCGGTCGTTTGACTAGTGTTCATGAGTTAGTTCTCATTCCAAACAAAACAAGTACTAAAAATCAAATCCCACACACTTAAACTTTCTTTTTACAATGGATATACGCTTTATCCATTCCTCTTACACATACACAGCTTAAGCCTCTAAGTAGCGCATGCAAGCGTTGTTGTATCAGCGGAATGCGAAATAAGCAACATCCGTTATTCAAACTTTCTTTTTTACAATGGATATACGCTTTATCCATTCCTCTGACACATACACAGCTTACGCCTCTAAGTAGAGCATACAAGCGTCGTTGTATCAGCGGAATGCGAAATAAGCAACATCCATTATTCAAACTCTCTTTTTACAATAGATACACGTTTTATCTATTCCTCTGATACATACACAGCTTAAGCCTCTAAGTAGAGCATACAAGCGTCGTTGTATCAGCGGAATACGAAATAAACGTTACCCGCTAAAATCAACCAACCACACAAACATTTTTTACCAGAACTACGTGAGTTTTGAGTTTCCCATTGCACCAGGGAATACGTAGGAGCGGGCTCCTACAACCGTCAAACTCAAATAATAAAAACTTTTTCTTTTGATTTCTTTGGAAACGAAGTAGAGATTAGCCAAGCGATAGAGTAATTTAATTCGAACCTGCGCAGACAAACCTAAACCACCTAAACGGTTCCCATCGAGTACGATGGATGCGAGGGGTGCTAATACCTTCCTCTCGCATAACCAACTCCCGAACCCGCCACGGTTCTTCAACCGTGTTTACCAAGGTTTTCGTGATATTTTCCTTTCCCCTTCCGGGATAAATAAACGTCAATGGCGACTTCATTGTGTTACGCAAGGATGAATTTTCCAGCCCGCTACAGCTGGCGACTTCACTAGGGAAGACTCTCGAGAGTTAAGCCTAGTTTAGGTGGTTTATATTTGTTTGCTATTTCCAGGTTTGCAGTATCTTGCTTTATCTTTTATTTTTCTGTCAATTATATGCTTGGCTGGCTGTTTCTCTTCTTCTACTCCTTCTTCTTTTTTTTTTTTTGCCTATGCGGTGTGGATACTGTGTGAAGCTCTATACCCGAGCTTGAGAAAAACTTAGGCTAAGCTAGGGGTCTTTATGATGGGTCGCCGGTCGTTTGACTAGTGTTCTCCACGTAATCACCCCGCCTAGAGTAGATCTGATTTGAGGAGCGTCGGGTCGCCGGTCGTTTGACTAGTGCTCGTCGGCGTTTTTCATCGTTGGGTCCGTGACTCTAGGGACCTTTTGTTAACCGGTCTAGAACCAAACCTTGTTATTAGGGACCTCTGTTTAGAACCCGAGAGATTCCTCTTTGGACGCATTTGCCGTGAGCTTGCAATAACGACATCGTTTCCAAAGAGGCAATCCATGATCAAACTTAGAACAACATGTGAGAGGGATGGGTTGCAGGTAACGTTGAGCCTTTTGACCTCAGAAATGTTAATTAAACCTCTGCTTCACCGTGACAGAATCTGCTACAAAAGTGCATCCATGCATCCATGCACTCATGCATTCATACAAAAATATTTTTTGCATAACATTTCAAAAATAAAGTGATAAAGCATAAAAGACTTTTACATGCATTTGCATTCATACAAAAAACATTATCTCATCCTTACCTGTTCACATAAACAGCTACATTCCCGACACTGATACCAGACTCAAAGCATTTCAAGGAAACCATGGAAAACATGCAGAAACAGATTGATGCCTTGAGAGGCGATGTGGACCAAGTGACTGACAAGTTGGACCGTGTTTTGGAAATACTAGCTAGTCTCATTCTGCCTTCAAGAGTAGACGCTGCAACAGTATGGGCAAATCCTCCAATTGATTCCCCATTGTCAAATGTGGTATGGCCTTCATTCGGTTCATCATCCGGACGTACTTCTGCAGTTGGTAAAGTCACCCAAGGGTCAATGAGTACCAACACCAAATTCATGGTTGGCCAGCCAAGAACTCATCAGGACCAACCCAGGTTTGCTATGCCTCGAAGTCTAGAGGACCCCAAGAACGCTCATCAAGGTGATAACGTTAAGGGAAAATCTGTTGTATCCCCGAGTGAGGAGACTCGCCAAAGGTTCAAGGCAATAGAGGACAAGCTAAGGATGATGGAATCATTCTTGCCCAACAATGTCAGCCCACCTCACTCTCACTCTCGCTCAACGGTGCCTGCTCGCGCCCCATGCTTCAATCATCAGTATCCAACAGTTGTTCAACCTCAGCAATCCCAAGGGTTTCCAAAGCAGGCAATACAGACGCCTTTGAATCATTCCCAGTCAAGACAGTTCGCACAGAACTTGGGACATCAGCAGAACCAACGCGGGCCCCGAAAGGAAAGGAGAAATGTGCACTATGATCGTATACACATGCCATATGGGCAAATCCTGCCACACTTACTCCAAAAAGGGTTGGTCCAGCTAAAGCCCCTTGACCCCGTGTCACCACCATATCCACCTGGTTTCGATGAGAATGCTAGATGTGACTATCATAATGGGTCTCCCGGACACAACATCGAGAACTGTAGGGGTTTCAAATACAAGGTTCAAGAGCTCATTGATCAGAAATTGTTAACTTTCAAAGAGGGAGAGCCCAATTGTGAAGGATAGTCTGTTGTCCGGTCATGCAAACTCATTTATGGATGCTAATCAAGAGTTCAAGGATTGAATCAAGCCATGAAACTTTCTGTAGGCTGTCCTGTTTTAATTTCCTTGTTTGTTAAGTTTTATTAGCATTTAAACTTTGTTTGTTTGCAATAGTAATCTTTATGAAATAATAATGCATGTTTTGAATCCATTCTTTCATGTCCATTCAATTTTCTCTCTTCTACTTCACAAAACCAAAAAAATATATATATGCTTCTCATTTCATTTCTTTCTTTATCATTTCTGTTCGAACAAAGATTGGAGAGAGGATGATGAAAATGAAATAACCAAATTGCTACAGTATGCTTTCAAATAAAACTTTGCTGATGATGTAAGGCATTGTTTCAAATCTCCAAACACCGGAGAAATAAGGAAGTTAATCCGTAGTCACCCCTTTGAGCCTAGAAGTTGGTTGTTCTTTCTATACGAAAAAACCCGCAATTTTAACCCGGGGCAGGGTAGTGTTCAGTTAATTCGATCATGCGTTTGAGTTTCAAGAGAAAAGAAAAATCAATAAGGTGTTCCTCATCACCCATTACTAAGGCAGTCACAATTCGCCAAACAAAATAAAAAAAAAATGAAAGAAAAGCCCGCTAAGTCAAAACCTCACAATGGCTTAGGCAAAAATATGGGTATCCCGCTAGACTAAAAATACAAAAGAATAGTCTAGGCAACAGTTAGGGATTGAAAAAAAAATGAAAAAAATGCACAAAGCAAATGTCACCAAGATTCACGACAAAACAAAATCATGTGACCAAAACAAAAGGCAATGTGACTGCCACACAAAAGGAGAAACATATCACAACCTCACCATCACAATCCCAAAAACCTTTTGGGAATTGAACACATGAGTAGAGTTAATTGAACGTAGGACTGAAGGTCATCACGAAGAATGGGATGGGTTAAAATCAAACTTTGAGCCTTATATCCTTTTATTCAGAAACCGTGAACCAGGCCACGTTACAACCCTCAAAAGACCTAATTGAAACAAGGTTTATTTTGAAAGCATACGATAGCAAGGTTGCGATAACCTGACTCAAAAGAATCTTTTGTTAATCTTTTGTCAATATCATACTCCCACACCTTCTTCCACAATATACATCCATCTCAATTTCAATTTCAAAACTTGCATTAAAATTGCATTAGAATTACTATTTCAAGCAAAACAGGTTTATCTGCAAGTCAGCACCTGACAATAAAGAAGTTCCAAACTCTGAGCTGTTACCGAGCAATCAAGAAGAGCCTTGGGCTAATCAGGGGCAGTTATCTCAGGACTTCACTTAATCATGGGGCACATCCCTTAGAAAAGTCATTTGGCATGGACAGAGTGTCATAAGGTCGCATCATGGAAAGCGGTATCAGAACCCAGTTTTCAAGGACCTAACAAATCAGTTTAGAACGCTCTTAATCAGGGGCAAATCACCTTGGGATTCTGCCAATCAAAAGCAAACTCTGATGACTAGGGGAAGATCACATGAAGATCCTGTTGGCACAGCCAAAAATGTTTCAGAATGGGTCAATCTAGGGGCATACCTCTCAGAGAGGGAGAACCAATATCAGTAAGTTGGCCGAAAGTCAAGGCAAAGCACTTCAAATGCCCAACAGACTGGGGCAAGATAAGATACACAGGGGCAAGTTCTCCCTATACCTTCCAGCTACTCAAGCTAAGACTGATATATATCTGCAACCATTAAGTCCGGAACTGGTGTCGGGGATTAACTTCAAGCCATCATTCCACGAAAAGCCATTCACCACCCACCATAGGGGCACTAATAATCGTCATGCATTAGTCATGTCATTTCATTCATGCAAATAAGCGTAATGCATTAGTCATGTCATTTCATTCATGTAAATCATTAGCATGCATTGATCACATCATTTCATTCAAGCATCAGGTATGCCCCATACCACAAATCCAATAACCTCATAACCAAGAAGCCAAATCAAACATCCACAATCAAGAACCTGACCTTGCATTGCCACCTTCAAAGTCCAATGATTATTGGCACAAAGTCAAAGTCCAATCATTATTGGCACACCTTCAAAGTCCAATGATTATTGGCACACCCAATCAAATTCCAATCATTATTGGCACACACCCTTAAAGTCCAATCATTATTGGCAAACCCACTCAAAGACCAATCATTATTGGCACCCACTCAAAACCCAATATTCAATGGAACCCAAATAAAACCCAATGTTCATTAACACCCATGTTGGAACCCAATTTCCAAGAGCATACAGTCATTTCATGTAATCATATACATTAATCATGCATTTCATTTCATGCATAAATAATCATGGTAAACATGCATACATAAAGCAAGTTCAAAGGTTTCTCCTTGCAGAATACAGGCTTTGGTCACTTAATCACAAGAAAGGCAGTTTGATCTCTTTTCTAGCAAGTCGGTTGGTAAATTGTCTCCCCAGCAGATTAAGTGAAAAATCATATCCAATCTCCTCCCCAGTGAATTGCAGATTTTCCAGAAAAATTCTTCTACAGGATAATCACAACAGTTTGTCCGGTTCCCCAAAAGGAATGACAACAACCTTGTCCGGTTCCCCAACAGGAATGACAGCAACCTTGTCCGGTTCCCCAACACGAATGACAGCAACCTTGTCCGGTTCCCCAACAGGAATGACAGCAACCTTGTCCGGTTCCCCTACAGGAATGACAGCAACCTTGTCCGGTTCCCCTACAGGAATGACAGCAACCTTGTCCGGTTCCCCAACAGGAATGACATCAACCTTGTCCGGTTCCCCAACAGGAATGACAGCAACCTTGTACGGTTCCCCAACAGGAATGACAGCAACCTTGTCCGGTTCCCCAACAGGAATGACATCAACCTTGTCCGGTTCCCCCAACATGAATGACAGCAACCTTGTCCGGTTCCCCAACAGGAATGACAGCAACCTTGTCCGGTTCCCCAACAGGAATGACAGCAACCTTGTCCGGTTCCCCAACAGGAATGACAGCAACCTTGTCCGGTTCCCCAACAGGAATGACAGCAACCTTGTCCGGTTCCCCAACAGGAATGACATCAGTTTGTCCGGTTCCCCAACAGGAATGACATCAGTTTATCCGGTTCCCCAACAGGAATGACATCAACCTTGTCCGGTTCCCCAACAGGAATGACAGCAACCTTGTCCGGTTCCCCAACAGGAATGACAGTAACCTTGTCCGGTTCCTCAACAGGAATGACAGCAACCTTGTCCGGTTCCCCAACAGGAATGACAGCAACCTTGTCCGGTTCCCCAACAGGAATGACATCAGTTTGTCCGGTTCCCCAACAGGAATGACATCAGTTTATCCGGATCCCCAATAGGAATGACAACGAGCATCTTCAACTTTGTCCGGTTCCCCAACAGGAATGACATCAGTTTGTCCGGTTCCCCAATAGGAATGACAACGAACATCTTCAACCTTGTCCGGTTCCCCAACAGGAATGACAACAAATATCTTCAGCTTTGTCCGGTTCCCCAACAGGAATGACAACAAATATTTTCAGCTTTGTCCGGTTCCCCAACAGGAATGACAGCAACCTTGTCCGGTTCCTCAACAGGAATGACAACAAATATCTTCAGCTTTGTCCGGTTCCCCAACAGCAATGGCAGTAACCTTGTCCGGTTCCCCAACAGGAATGACAACAAATATCTTCAGCTTTGTCCGGTTCCCCAACAGGAATGACAGCAACTTTGTCCGGTTCCCCGAAAGGAACGACAGCAAATCTCTTCAGCTTTGTCCGGTTCCCCAAAAGGAATGACAAGCAAATCTCCTCAACCTTGTCCAGTTCCCCAAAAGGAATTACAGCAGGTATATTTGAGTTTCCCTAATAGGAAAGCTAAACAGGTATACTCGATCCACTTATCTTTCATCAACATTCGTTTCATAGCAAAATTAGGCATTTTGTTTTTAATTATCTTTTACTGCAAGAATACGAATACCGAGGTTATTCGCATTCTTACGATCCAAGCTAATTAAATAGGGGCAGCTGTCATACCCTAATTTTGCCCCATGATATTTTTCACTTTTGCATTTGTTAGGAAAAAGTCAACAAAGTCCAAACTTTGACTAAAAAGTCAATAAAGTCACAACTTTGACTAAAAAGTCAACAAAGTCTTTTTTATTTGAAAAAAGTCAAAGTTGGCACAAAAATAAATGGAATTATTTTTCTTGCATGGTTTTTGCATGGCATGATCATAAAAGGCCATATTTACCATTTTTGCCCTTCCATTAATTTTTATTTATTATTATTTTTTTTTAGTTAGTTACTTGCATTTCAAGAAACCTTTCTAACATCAAATTTTAAATCCTTTTTTTCTCATTTTTAATCCATAACCATTTTGCATAATCACATTTCATCATCATGCATATTGTTATTTTGCATATTTATTTTTATTTTATTATTTTATGTGTTATTTTTAATTTGTTATTTGTTCCCAAAAATCAAAAGAAATGCAAAATTCCCAAAGCACTAACACATCATCACATAGCCTAGAACCTTCCTAATCACCACCTCATCAAGGATAGTACAATAGTACAAACCTTATCTTTACCCAAAAATCGCCAAAAACCCTAATAAGGTACATTACCACTTCTACCCTCATTCCCCATCTCTTAACCTAAAAACTACACTATATATACCCTCATTAACTGCTGCTGCGCAGCTGAGGTCAGGAGGTGCAGAAATTGAGAACAAAATCATCCCAAAAAAAAAATACCAACTTTCTTCATTTTTTTCATTTTTTCGAAAACACATAAACAAGCAAGAAGCTCTCATTTTTTCATCATTAATCTCTTCCTAAAGATCCAAGAAGTTGAAACAACCTTAAAGATCAAAGGGAACGTAAACATTTTGGGGGTTTTGAACACAAAGTGGCTAAGGAGAGTTTGAGAACAAGGAGGACAAAACAGAGTTCCAAACAGGTAAATATTTATGCAAACCTCATCCTCATGACTTGATGTTTGATTCTGGGTGGTTGATTGTTGTTATTCGAAGCTATTTGATGTTGCACCATTTTTGTTTTTTGAAGCTTTTTGTTGATCTTTTTCGTTTTGCATGATTCATGTTTTGTTTGTGTTTTTTGTGTTCATATTCATGTTTAACATTCAAAAACGAGTTGATTAAAAGTTTGCTTTTTTTAATTTTGAGCTAAATATGAGTTTTGAGTTTTTTTGAAAATTTGGAGAAGATGAAGATTAGCTACGGGAAGCTTTTTCGTAGCTAAATCCCGTAGCTAATCTGTAGCTAACGATGAACACCGTGGGTAAAACATTGAAGGTCGTAGGTAAAAGTCATGCTTCTGTTTGTTTTTGTGTAACGCGCTGCCAGATTTAATCCTGGCCGCTGGATCTAGCGTGCGTGTGAGGACGGCTCTGATCCGTTTATATTCTTTAAATCTCACGCGTCTGTTGGATCTGACGCGTGAGATTCTGTTCCCTAGCGTACACCCTTTTCGCTCACCGTACTGAATCTGTTCCTTTTTTTGTTCTGTTTTGTGTTTTTTTGTTGGACTGGGTTTGGGCCTTGGGGCGCAGGCTTATTATCAGCACCTCCCTGTTTTACTAATCTTTTATAACTTGCACCCCCCCTCTGTTTTTGTTTTTAATTGATTTTCAGCTTATTTCCAAAAGCACCTAAGTGACTAATAGCTTATTTAAGCTATTTTAGTCACTTTGCTATGCTTAAATTTTGCTCTTCATCTCTGAGTTTTCATTTTAGCTTTTTAGCTTATTGTTTAGCTTTTTAGCTTATTTAATCACTTTTTAGCTTATTTTCATAAGCACTTATTTGGTACTTGAGCTTTTTTAGCTTACTGGACCATTTTGCTTTGCTTACATCTCAGTAATTTCCAGATTTTATTATTCCTTTTAGCTTATTATTTAATCACTTATGCATATTTATTTAATTGTTCGCAACATTATTTTTGCATCATATTTAATTACTACTTCATATATGCTTATTCATTGTTGCATCCATGCATTATTTAATTATGTCGTTTGATTCATGCATTTAATTTAAGTACTTGCATTCATACTTTATTTATTTTGTTATTACTTTGTTATTATACCACTCACATCTGTTATTATACTATTGAGATCTTTGTGGTTCCTTTTTTTCCCTTTTGGACTTTGTTGTCACAATCAAATTAATGAACATTTTCACAAAAACTTATGAATGAAAAAGGGAGAATCTGGCGTTTGCTTCTTTCTTTCCCGGATTAACTTGGTCGCCGGTCGTTTGACTAGTGTTCATGAGTTAATTCTCATTCCAAAATAAGCGTTAAAAATAACCAACCCTCGTCTTCTCTTTTGAACTGTCTTTTCTTAATCAAATTAACTAAAGATTTTCATAATAACGCGAATGAAAAAGGGAGAATCTGGCGTTTGCTTCTTTCTTTCCCGGACTAACTTGGTCGCCGGTCGTTTGACTAGTGTTCATGAGTTAGTTCTCATTCCAAACAAAACAAGTACTAAAAATCAAATCCCACACACTTAAACTTTCTTTTTACAATGGATATACGCTTTATCCATTCCTCTGACACATACACAGCTTAAGCCTCTAAGTAGCGCATGCAAGCGTTGTTGTATCAGCGGAATGCGAAATAAGCAACATCCGTTATTCAAACTTTCTTTTTTACAATGGATATACGCTTTATCCATTCCTCTGACACATACACAGCTTACGCCTCTAAGTAGAGCATACAAGCGTCGTTGTATCAGCGGAATGCGAAATAAGCAACATCCATTATTCAAACTCTCTTTTTACAATAGATACGCGTTTTATCTATTCCTCTGATACATACACAGCTTAAGCCTCTAAGTAGAGCATACAAGCGTCGTTGTATCAGCGGAATACGAAATAAACGTTACCCGCTAAAATCAACCAACCACACAAACATTTTTTACCAGAACTACGTGAGTTTTGAGTTTTCCATTGCACCGGGGAATACGTAGGAGCGGGCTCCTACAACCGTCAAACTCAAATAATAAAAACTTTTTCTTTTGATTTCTTTGGAAACGAAGTAGAGATTAGCCAAGCGATAGAGTAATTTAATTCGAACCTGCGCAGACAAACCTAAACCACCTAAACGGTTCCCATCGAGTACGATGGATGCGAGGGGTGCTAATACCTTCCTCTCGCATAACCAACTCCCGAACCCGCCACGGTTCTTCAACCGTGTTTACCAAGGTTTTCGTGATATTTTCCTTTGACCTTCCGGGATAAATAAACGTCAATGGCGACTTCATTGTGTTACGCAAGGATGAATTTTCCAGCCCGCTACAGCTGGCGACTTCACTAGGGAAGACTCTCGAGAGTTAAGCCTAGTTTAGGTGGTTTATATTTGTTTGCTATTTCCAGGTTTGCAGTATCTTGCTTTATCTTTTATTTTTCTGTCAATTATATGCTTGGCTGGCTGTTTCTCTTCTTCTACTCCTTCTTTTTTTTTTTTTTTTGCCTATGCGGTGTGGATACTGTGTGAAGCTCTATACCCGAGCTTGAGAAAAACTTAGGCTAAGCTAGGGGTCTTTATGATGGGTCGCCGGTCGTTTGACTAGTGTTCTCCACGTAATCACCCCGCCTAGAGTAGATCTGATTTGAGGAGCGTCGGGTCGCCGGTCGTTTGACTAGTGCTCGTCGGCGTTTTTCATCGTTGGGTCCGTGACTCTAGGGACCTTTTGTTAACCGGTCTTGAACCAAACCTTGTTATTAGGGACCTCTGTTTAGAACCCGAGAGATTCCTCTTTGGACGCATTTGCCGTGAGCTTGCAATAACGACATCGTTTCCAAAGAGGCAATCCATGATCAAACTTAGAACAACATGTGAGAGGGATGGGTTGCAGGTAACGTTGAGCCTTTTGACCTCAGAAATGTTAATTAAACCTCTGCTTCACCGTGACAGAATCTGCTACAAAAGTGCATCCATGCATCCATGCACTCATGCATTCATACAAAAATATTTTTTGCATAACATTTCAAAAATAAAGTGATAAAGCATAAAAGACTTTTACATGCATTTGCATTCATACAAAAAACATTATCTCATCCTTACCTGTTCACATAAACAGCTACATTCCCGACACTGATACCAGACTCAAAGCATTTCAAGGAAACCATGGAAAACATGCAGAAACAGATTGATGCCTTGAGAGGCGATGTGGACCAAGTGACTGACAAGTTGGACCGTGTTTTGGAAATACTAGCTAGTCTCATTCTGCCTTCAAGAGTAGACGCTGCAACAGTAGGGGCAAATCCTCCAATTGATTCCCCATTGTCAAATGTGGTATGGCCTTCATTCGGTTCATCATCCGGACGTACTTCTGCAGTTGGTAAAGTCACCCAAGGGTCAATGAGTACCAACACCAAATTCATGGTTGGCCAGCCAAGAACTCATCAGGACCAACCCAGGTTTGCTATGCCTCGAAGTCTAGAGGACCCCAAGAACGCTCATCAAGGTGATAACGTTAAGGGAAAATCTGTTGTATCCCCGAGTGAGGAGACTCGCCAAAGGTTCAAGGCAATAGAGGACAAGCTAAGGATGATGGAATCATTCTTGCCCAACAATGTCAGCCCACCTCACTCTCACTCTCGCTCAACGGTGCCTGCTCGCGCCCCATGCTTCAATCATCAGTATCCAACAGTTGTTCAACCTCAGCAATCCCAAGGGTTTCCAAAGCAGGCAATACAGACGCCTTTGAATCATTCCCAGTCAAGACAGTTCGCACAGAACTTGGGACATCAGCAGAACCAACGCGGGCCCCGAAAGGAAAGGAGAAATGTGCACTATGATCGTATACACATGCCATATGGGCAAATCCTGCCACACTTACTCCAAAAAGGGTTGGTCCAGCTAAAGCCCCTTGACCCCGTGTCACCACCATATCCACCTGGTTTCGATGAGAATGCTAGATGTGACTATCATAATGGGTCTCCCGGACACAACATCGAGAACTGTAGGGGTTTCAAATACAAGGTTCAAGAGCTCATTGATCAGAAATTGTTAACTTTCAAAGAGGGAGAGCCCAATTGTGAAGGATAGTCTGTTGTCCGGTCATGCAAACTCATTTATGGATGCTAATCAAGAGTTCAAGGATTGAATCAAGCCATGAAACTTTCTGTAGGCTGTCCTGTTTTAATTTCCTTGTTTGTTAAGTTTTATTAGCATTTAAACTTTGTTTGTTTGCAATAGTAATCTTTATGAAATAATAATGCATGTTTTGAATCCATTCTTTCATGTCCATTCAATTTTCTCTCTTCTACTTCACAAAACCAAAAAAATATATATATGCTTCTCATTTCATTTCTTTCTTTATCATTTCTGTTCGAACAAAGTTTGGAGAGAGGATGATGAAAATGAAATAACCAAATTGCTACAGTATGCTTTCAAATAAAACTTTGCTGATGATGTAAGGCATTGTTTCAAATCTCCAAACACCGGAGAAATAAGGAAGTTAATCCGTAGTCACCCCTTTGAGCCTAGAAGTTGGTTGTTCTTTCTATACGAAAAAACCCGCAATTTTAACCCGGGGCAGGGTAGTGTTCAGTTAATTCGATCATGCGTTTGAGTTTCAAGAGAAAAGAAAAATCAATAAGGTGTTCCTCATCACCCATTACTAAGGCAGTCACAATTCGCCAAACAAAATAAAAAAAAAATGAAAGAAAAGCCCGTTAAGTCAAAACCTCACAATGGCTTAGGCAAAAATATGGGTATCCCGCTAGACTAAAAATACAAAAGAATAGTCTAGGCAACAGTTAGGGATTGAAAAAAAAATGAAAAAAATGCACAAAGCAAATGTCACCAAGATTCACGACAAAACAAAATCATGTGACCAAAACAAAAGGCAATGTGACTGCCACACAAAAGGAGAAACATATCACAACCTCACCATCACAATCCCAAAAACCTTTTGGGAATTGAACACATGAGTAGAGTTAATTGAACGTAGGACTGAAGGTCATCACGAAGAATGGGATGGGTTAAAATCAAACTTTGAGCCTTATATCCTTTTATTCAGAAACCGTGAACCAGGCCACGTTACAACCCTCAAAAGACCTAATTGAAACAAGGTTTATTTTGAAAGCATACGATAGCAAGGTTGCGATAACCTGACTCACAAGAATCTTTTGTTAATCTTTTGTCAATATCATACTCCCACACCTTCTTCCACAATATACATCCATCTCAATTTCAATTTCAAAACTTGCATTAAAATTGCATTAGAATTACTATTTCAAGCAAAACAGGTTTATCTGCAAGTCAGCACCTGACAATAAAGAAGTTCCAAACTCTGAGCTGTTACCGAGCAATCAAGAAGAGCCTTGGGCTAATCAGGGGCAGTTATCTCAGGACTTCACTTAATCATGGGGCACATCCCTTAGAAAAGTCATTTGGCATGGACAGAGTGTCATAAGGTCGCATCATGGAAAGCGGTATCGGAACCCAGTTTTCAAGGACCTAACAAATCAGTTTAGAACGCTCTTAATCAGGGGCAAATCACCTTGGGATTCTGCCAATCAAAAGCAAACTCTGATGACTAGGGGAAGATCACATGAAGATCCTGTTGGCACAGCCAAAAATGTTTCAGAATGGGTCAATCTAGGGGCATACCTCTCAGAGAGGGAGAACCAATATCAGTAAGTTGGCCGAAAGTCAAGGCAAAGCACTTCAAATGCCCAACAGACTGGGGCAAGATAAGATACACAGGGGCAAGTTCTCCCTATACCTTCCAGCTACTCAAGCTAAGACTGATATATATCTGCAACCATTATGTCCGGAACTGGTGTCGGGGATTAACTTCAAGCCATCATTCCACGAAAAGCCATTCACCACCCACCATAGGGGCACTAATAATCGTCATGCATTAGTCATGTCATTTCATTCATGCAAATAAGCGTAATGCATTAGTCATGTCATTTCATTCATGTAAATCATTAGCATGCATTGATCACATCATTTCATTCAAGCATCAGGTATGCCCCATACCACAAATCCAATAACCTCATAACCAAGAAGCCAAATCAAACATCCACAATCAAGAACCTGACCTTGCATTGCCACCTTCAAAGTCCAATGATTATTGGCACAAAGTCAAAGTCCAATCATTATTGGCACACCTTCAAAGTCCAATGATTATTGGCACACCCAATCAAATTCCAATCATTATTGGCACACACCCTTAAAGTCCAATCATTATTGGCAAACCCACTCAAAGACCAATCATTATTGGCACCCACTCAAAACCCAATATTCAATGGAACCCAAATAAAACCCAATGTTCATTAACACCCATGTTGGAACCCAATTTCCAAGAGCATACAGTCATTTCATGTAATCATATACATTAATCATGCATTTCATTTCATGCATAAATAATCATGGTAAACATGCATACATAAAGCAAGTTCAAAGGTTTCTCCTTGCAGAATACAGGCTTTGGTCACTTAATCACAAGAAAGGCAGTTTGATCTCTTTTCTAGCAAGTCGGTTGGTAAATTGTCTCCCCAGCAGATTAAGTGAAAAATCATATCCAATCTCCTCCCCAGTGAATTGCAGATTTTCCAGAAAAATTCTTCTACAGGATAATCACAACAGTTTGTCCGGTTCCCCAAAAGGAATGACAACAACCTTGTCCGGTTCCCCAACAGGAATGACAGCAAGCTTGTCCGGTTCCCCAATAGGAATGACAGCAACCTTGTCCGGTTCCCCAACAGGAATGACAGCAACCTTGTCCGGTTCCCCAACAGGAATGACAGCAACCTTGTCCGGTTCCCCTACAGGAATGACAGCAACCTTGTCCGGTTCCCCAACAGGAATGACACCAACCTTGTCCGGTTCCCCAACAGGAATGACAGCAACCTTGTACGGTTCCCCAACAGGAATGACAGCAACCTTGTCCGGTTCCCCAACAGGAATGACAGCAACCTTGTCCGGTTCCCCAACAGGAATGACAGCAAACTTGTCCGGTTCCCCAACAGGAATGACACCAACCTTGTCGGGTTCCCCAACAGGAATGACATCAACCTTGTCCGGTTCCCCCAACATGAATGACAGCAACCTTGTCCGGTTCCCCAACAGGAATGACAGCAACCTTGTCCGGTTCCCCAACAGGAATGACAGCAACCTTGTCCGGTTCCCCAACAGGAATGACAGCAACCTTGTCCGGTTCCCCAACAGGAATGACAGCAACCTTGTCCGGTTCCCCAACAGGAATGACATCAGTTTGTCCGGTTCCCCAACAGGAATGACATCAGTTTATCCGGTTCCCCAACAGGAATGATATCAACCTTGTCCGGTTCCCCAACAGGAATGACAGCAACCTTGTCCGGTTCCCCAACAGGAATGACAGCAACCTTGTCCGGTTCCTCAACAGGAATGACAGCAACCTTGTCCGGTTCCCCAACAGGAATGACAGCAACCTTGTCCGGTTCCCCAACAGGAATGACATCAGTTTGTCCGGTTCCCCAACAGGAATGACATCAGTTTATCCGGATCCCCAATAGGAATGACAACGAGCATCTTCAACTTTGTCCGGTTCCCCAACAGGAATGACATCAGTTTGTCCGGTTCCCCAATAGGAATGACAACGAGCATCTTCAACCTTGTCCGGTTCCCCAACAGGAATGACAACAAATATCTTCAGCTTTGTCCGGTTCCCCAACAGGAATGACAACAAATATTTTCAGCTTTGTCCGGTTCCCCAACAGGAATGACAGCAACCTTGTCCGGTTCCTCAACAGGAATGACAACAAATATCTTCAGCTTTGTCCGGTTCCCCAACAGCAATGGCAGTAACCTTGTCCGGTTCCCCAACAGGAATGACAACAAATATCTTCAGCTTTGTCCGGTTCCCCAACAGGAATGACAGCAACTTTGTCCGGTTCCCCGAAAGGAACGACAGCAAATCTCTTCAGCTTTGTCCGGTTCCCCAAAAGGAATGACAAGCAAATCTCCTCAACCTTGTCCAGTTCCCCAAAAGGAATTACAGCAGGTATATTTGAGTTTCCCTAATAGGAAAGCTAAACAGGTATACTCGATCCACTTATCTTTCATCAACATTCGTTTCATAGCAAAATTAGGCATTTTGTTTTTAATTATCTTTTACTGCAAGAATACGAATACCGAGGTTATTCGCATTCTTACGATCCAAGCTAATTAAATAGGGGCAGCTGTCATACCCTAATTTTGCCCCATGATATTTTTCACTTTTGCATTTGTTAGGAAAAAGTCAACAAAGTCCAAACTTTGACTAAAAAGTCAATAAAGTCACAACTTTGACTAAAAAGTCAACAAAGTCTTTTTTAATTGAAAAAAGTCAAAGTTGGCACAAAAATAAATGGAATTATTTTTCTTGCATGGTTTTTGCATGGCATGATCATAAAAGGCCATATTTACCATTTTTGCCCTTCCATTAATTTTTATTTATTATTATTTTTTTTTAGTTAGTTACTTGCATTTCAAGAAACCTTTCTAACATCAAATTTTAAATCCTTTTTTTCTCATTTTTAATCCATAACCATTTTGCATAATCACATTTCATCATCATGCATATTGTTATTTTGCATATTTATTTTTATTTTATTATTTTATGTGTTATTTTTAATTTGTTATTTGTTCCCAAAAATCAAAAGAAATGCAAAATTCCCAAAGCACTAACACATCATCACATAGCCTAGAACCTTCCTAATCACCACCTCATCAAGGATGGTACAATAGTACAAACCTTATCTTTACCCAAAAATCGCCAAAAACCCTAATAAGGTACATTACCACTTCTACCCTCATTCCCCATCTCTTAACCTAAAAACTACACTATATATACCCTCATTAACTGCTGCTGCGCAGCTGAGGTCAGGAGGTGCAGAAATTGAGAACAAAATCATCCCAAAAAAAAAATACCAACTTTCTTCATTTTTTTCATTTTTTCGAAAACACATAAACAAGCAAGAAGCTCTCATTTTTTCATCATTAATCTCTTCCTAAAGATCCAAGAAGTTGAAACAACCTTAAAGATCAAAGGGAACGTAAACATTTTGGGGGTTTTGAACACAAAGTGGCTAAGGAGAGTTTGAGAACAAGGAGGACAAAACAGAGTTCCAAACAGGTAAATATTTATGCAAACCTCATCCTCATGACTTGATGTTTGATTCTGGGTGGTTGATTGTTGTTATTCGAAGCTATTTGATGTTGCACCATTTTTGTTTTTTGAAGCTTTTTGTTGATCTTTTTCGTTTTGCATGATTCATGTTTTGTTTGTGTTTTTTGTGTTCATATTCATGTTTAACATTCAAAAACGAGTTGATTAAAAGTTTGCTTTTTTTAATTTTGAGCTAAATATGAGTTTTGAGTTTTTTTGAAAATTTGGAGAAGATGAAGATTAGCTACGGGAAGCTTTTTCGTAGCTAAATCCCGTAGCTAATCTGTAGCTAACTATGAACACCGTGGGTAAAACATTGAAGGTCGTAGGTAAAAGTCATGCTTCTGTTTGTTTTTGTGTAACGCGCTGCCAGATTTAATCCTGGCCGCTGGATCTAGCGTGCGTGTGAGGACGGCTCTGATCCGTTTATATTCTTTAAATCTCACGCGTCTGTTGGATCTGACGCGTGAGATTCTGTTCCCTAGCGTACACCCTTTTCGCTCACCGTACTGAATCTGTTCCTTTTTTTGTTCTGTTTTGTGTTTTTTTGTTGGACTGGGTTTGGGCCTTGGGGCGCAGGCTTATTATCAGCACCTCCCTGTTTTACTAATCTTTTATAACTTGCACCCCCCCTCTGTTTTTGTTTTTAATTGATTTTCAGCTTATTTCCAAAAGCACCTAAGTGACTAATAGCTTATTTAAGCTATTTTAGTCACTTTGCTATGCTTAAATTTTGCTCTTCATCTCTGAGTTTTCATTTTAGCTTTTTAGCTTATTGTTTAGCTTTTTAGCTTATTTAATCACTTTTTAGCTTATTTTCATAAGCACTTATTTGGTACTTGAGCTTTTTTAGCTTACTGGACCATTTTGCTTTGCTTACATCTCAGTAATTTCCAGATTTTATTATTCCTTCTTTTAGCTTATTATTTAATCACTTATGCATATTTATTTAATTGTTCGCAACATTATTTTTGCATCATATTTAATTACTACTTCATATATGCTTATTCATTGTTGCATCCATGCATTATTTAATTATGTCGTTTGATTCATGCATTTAATTTAAGTACTTGCATTCATACTTTATTTATTTTGTTATTACTTTGTTATTATACCACTCACATCTGTTATTATACTATTGCGATCTTTGTGGTTCCTTTTTTTCCCTTTTGGACTTTGTTGTCACAATCAAATTAATGAACATTTTCACAAAAACTTATGAATGAAAAAGGGAGAATCTGGCGTTTGCTTCTTTCTTTCCCGGATTAACTTGGTCGCCGGTCGTTTGACTAGTGTTCATGAGTTAATTCTCATTCCAAAATAAGCGTTAAAAATAACCAACCCTCGTCTTCTCTTTTGAACTGTCTTTTCTTAATCAAATTAACTAAAGATTTTCATAATAACGCGAATGAAAAAGGGAGAATCTGGCGTTTGCTTCTTTCTTTCCCGGACTAACTTGGTCGCCGGTCGTTTGACTAGTGTTCATGAGTTAGTTCTCATTCCAAACAAAACAAGTACTAAAAATCAAATCCCACACACTTAAACTTTCTTTTTACAATGGATATACGCTTTATCCATTCCTCTGACACATACACAGCTTAAGCCTCTAAGTAGAGCATGCAAGCGTCGTTGTATCAGCGGAATGCGAAATAAGCAACATCCGTTATTCAAACTTTCTTTTTTACAATGGATATACGCTTTATCCATTCCTCTGACACATTCACAGCTTACGCCTCTAAGTAGAGCATACAAGCGTCGTTGTATCAGCGGAATGCGAAATAAGTAACATCCATTATTCAAACTCTCTTTTTACAATGGATACGCGTTTTATCTACTCCTCTGATACATACACAGCTTAAGCCTCTAAGTAGAGCATACAAGCGTCGTTGTATCAGCGGAATACGAAATAAACGTTACCCGCTAAAATCAACCAACCACACAAACATTTTTTACCAGAACTACGTGAGTTTTGAGTTTCCCATTGCACCGGGGAATACGTAGGAGCGGGCTCCTACAACCGTCAAACTCAAATAATAAAAACTTTTTCTTTTGATTTCTTTGGAAACGAAGTAGAGATTAGCCAAGCGATAGAGTAATTTAATTCGAACCTGCGCAGACAAACCTAAACCACCTAAACGGTTCCCATCGAGTACGATGGATGCGAGGGGTGCTAATACCTTCCTCCCGCATAACCAACTCCCGAACCCGCCACGGTTCTTCAACCGTGTTTACCAAGGTTTTCGTGATATTTTCCTTTCCCCTTCCGGGATAAATAAACGTCAATGGCGACTTCATTGTGTTACGCAAGGATGAATTTTCCAGCCCGCTACAGCCGCGTATATGGCCTTTCTAAAATCTATGGATAGCCAAACTTGGAAAGTAGTTATCAAAGGTTGGGAACACCCTGTGATAAGGGGCACAACCGAATTAAAGCCAGAAGAGAACTGGTCTAAGAAAGAAGATGAGTTGGCTCTTGCAAACAACAAAGCCTTGAATGCTTTATTTAGTGGAGTGGACAAATACATATTCAGGCTATCAAGCAATGCACTGTGGCAAAAGATGCTTGGGAAATTCTCAAGACTACTCATGAAGGGACACCCAAGGTAAAGATGTCAAGGCTCCAACTTCTAACCACTAAGTTTGAGAACCTCGGAATGAAGGAAGATGAAAGTGTACATGATTTTCATATGAACGTGATTGATTTTGCCAACTCATTTGATTCACTTGGTGAAAAGATCCCTGAAGAAAAGCTTGTGAGAAAAATTCTCAGGTCTCTACCTAGGAAATTCGACATGAAAGTTACAGCCATTGAAGAAGCTCAAGATATCTCAAGCATGAAAGTGGATGAGCTTATTGGATCACTTCAAACCTTTGAATTATATATAAATGAAAGACCTGGAATGAAGAACAAAAGCATAACGTTTATCTCCAACGCGTATGATGAAACTGTTGAGCATATTGCAGCATTCAATGGTAGATATGAATTTGATGAAGACTCTTGTGATGAAGACATAACTTTTGATGAGCTTGCTAGCACCTACAACGAACTACTCACAAGGTATGAAGAAATGTGTAGAATTCTTGAGAAGCAGAAAAAGACCATTAACAAACTTCAAGCTGAAGTAAACATACAAGTTGAAAAGGCTACACAAGCTGAGGAGAAAGTCATCCAAGTAAATGCTCAAATGGATGATCTAAGAAAACGTGTAAGTCAACTGAACTCAGGAGCAAACCTTCTTGAAGAAATTCTGGATAATGTACCAAGTGGAAGGTTGAGATCTATTGGGTACAACTATTCAAGTCTGAATCAGTATCAACAGGATCCTGAAACCAAGTTTACATCAGCTGAAGATGTTTTTGATCCGTGTACCGGGAAGAAGATGCTGGAGCATCATGCTCAACATTCTAAAGCCTACCCTGTTCCAAAATTTGCTCTTGATTCAACACCTCGCGTGCACAACAGGCCCAAGAATCAGAGGAGATATAGAAGGTGGGTAAGTCACCATTGTGGTAAGAAGGGACATATAAGGCCCTTCTGTTTCAAGTTGTATGGGTATCCCGAGCGGAATCATCAAGCAAAGCCTGCACCTTAAGTGATAAATGTGAAGAAGGAATGGAAACCCAAAGATGACTCCTCTACTTTAATCACCAAGGCAACTCCCATTACTACTGTTCCAGTAATTGCCGCAAAGGAGAATAAAACTTCTACTATGAAGAAAGGAACATCTAGCCTGTAAGTGAGTCTTCCTCTGCGTCGATTTATGTCCCTTTAGGTACTGAAATCAAGCCACTAGTAAAGCCTAGATCTGATGAAACTCTAGGACAACCAAGTTTGAATGTTGCTATTGAATGCACCAATATGTCACCTACCAAGGTTGTTGATACTGTTATTAGTTCGCTAAAGGAAACTCCACATGAGTCGAATGTTGTGCCAGATGTCTCAACATTTGTGGCCTTGCCTTGGCAGACATCCGATTTGTTGTTACTATAATGATTCTGGGCCTTGCCCTGAATATTTGAGCACTCTTCAGTGCATATGGTCTGTAATATTAGTGTTGAAGGGGAGCTGACTTATGTTATGCAGGGGGAGATGTTGGATACGATGCTCCAACATCCCATGCATATGTGCAGGGGGAGATATGGTATGAAATGTTGGATACAATGTTGAAGCATTCTAATCCCCATCCAATCAAGTTTATTTTCCTGACCATTTAAGGCGAAGTAGTTTTTGTGTTCCGCTGTTGCATGCCTCTCTGATAATCTTAAAAAGATACATCTTATTCTTTTCTACTGTTCTCCATGAAGGAGTAGTATGGCAACTGTTTTGAAGGATAACTACTACTCATCTCTATGTTTGGGTGTTTATGTTGAGATAAAGAGGAGTAGGTGAAGTATCAGTTTAAGTATTGTCTATATGGTCATAATGTGTTTTAGCCAAAAATTTGCCAAAGGGGGAGTTTGTTGAGTCCTTGGTGTTGGCAGCATTTTTGGTAAAATAAACTTTATGCAAGATGTGCGATCCGATGCCTCAAGCATTGCGTAGAGCATTGTAGCGTCTCACGAGGAGCGCTCATGACAAGTTCTATTTAGGGAATGTTTGGTTTCTCTCTCATGAATCTTGCATGGCGCGTTTAATCAGGCTTTGTATAAGGAATATTATTAATGCTTCAGATTCTTCTCAAGAATACTTCTGAAGAGTATCTCCTTTGAAGAATATATTTTTAGAGAATCTCTTTTAATTAATATGGAGTAATTGCTTTGGTCAAACAAACCAAGCCCATGCATTTCAGAATCAAGGAAGATTTGGCTGAAGTATTTAAGGAATATGAAAACCCTAATTCAGTCTAGTAGTTGTTCACGCCGTATTGTGTTTTGTCTAGAATTCTAGGTTTTGCGTGTGTGTTATTTTTGTGAGCCTTTCTTTGTGTTGTATTGTGTGATCCTTCTCCTAAGCTTTGAAGTACGGAGTTATGACTTTTGGTGATTTAACACTCTAAGCCTTTAGGTACGAGTGTGTAGTTTTAGGAGTGTGTCTCCAAATATTTGTGTAATTGAGCTATTGAAATCCTTGCTGTTTGTAAGGTTGTAAGGGAGTGAGATGGGATCTCATATCTAGGAGTTCCTAGGTAGAAGAGTCATTGGTAGTGCCTAGGTTGTAAGTTGTAAACGGGGCGTTTGCTGGTAACTTAGAACTAGGACTATTATAGTGATATTCCTTCCTAGATTGGTATCCCCCAGACGTAGGTTGCTGTTTGCGCCGAACTGGGTTAACAAATAACTTGTCTCTTTTATTTGTTTTTCTTTTATGTGCTTTGATTAATTACGCGTAAGGCCGAACGCAGTGTTAGAGCATCGTGCATAGCGTGCCTGGACTTTCAGTTTTAAACAAACTTGTTTTAAAACAAACTCCATAAGATAAAAGAATTAATCTTTATCCACAAATTAAATACGAATCCAATCGTATCTAACACTTAGAACTAATAACAAACTTTATCATTAAACCTAATCTCAGCTTCTTACTTAAAGATTCGCGCCTTATTCAAATTTGAACAAACACGCGTGCTTAATGGATAAGCTTTATCTTTTAAGCTGAACTGGGTCAAGATGTCCTACCCACATGTCTTAGGACATCTTGTTCGACATGTTGCTTTAACATGCTCTGAACCCAGTGACAATATGTCTAGGACATCTTGTTCAACATGTTGCATCTGCACATCTTCAATATGCACAATTGGTTTAGACTTAATTACTTTAGCATTGGTGCTTCAGTTAAGTCACTATGACCAAGTTGTTTTAGCCTTATGATGCAGCCAATCTCAGAAGAACTACATAATTCCTCTCAGGGTCTGAACCATCCTTCTCAGGATCATATGTCCTAAGAAACTCTGCATAGTCAGAATCTATTTCATAAGAATCTAACTCTACAACCTCTTACTTAATTATTTGTTTTGGTTGTTTGTTTTTCCTTGAGCGTGAAGTTGTTGCTTCCTTCTTGATCTCCTTCTTGGATCCAGAAGCCTTCCTCATTGCTTGATTTTCTGATTGTTTGCTAGAGACTTATTCCTTGATTATTCGTTATGAATAAAATGAGATGAATAACCTCTATTTATAGCGCTTAAAAACACTCATGTCCACCTGGAATTCAACACAATTCATTTAATTGAACATAATTGTAACCAATATTTGACTTGACTGTGTTGTAAAATGCGTTATTTGACTCTTTTTCTCTCGTTTTCGTTACTTTTTTATTAATGAAAAAAGGGGGAGTAAGAATAGCGTTAAAATTAATGATAATAGATTCCTTAACTGCGCAAAGACCTGAAACTGTTATGCTTATGCACTCTGAATCAATTTCTATCCCTTCTTGTGATTTTATTAATTCTGGACTTTATTGAAAGGGGAGAAAATTTTAAATTTGAAATACATTATCATAGATAATACAAGAGAAGCTTGCAAATCTTCTCTGAATATTATCAGACTTAAAGAGAAGAGCTTACAAACCTCTGCCTCTGAAAGACAAATATGAAAATTTATTTCAAGTTAATAAATTAACTCTTAAACTGATTTTAATTAATTATGGATAAGACTTAGGGGGAGCTTATAAACCTAACCCTATGGACTATCAGACTCAGGGGAAGATTGCAAACCTTTGAAACCTGAAGTCAACATAAGTAATTAAATCAAAAACAATTGAATTTTAATGCTTTTGTTTGTCATCATCAAAAAGGGGGAGATTGTTGGAACAAAGTGGGTCTGACATAATTCTCTATAGTTTTGATGATAACAAAGTATTAAAATTGCAATTGGTATTACTAATGATTGTTATAGTGTGCAGAATTATAAGTTAAAATTCATTAAGAAGCACTACGAACAAAAGCAGAGAAGCCAAGCTAAGAAGCTCTGAAAGCCTAACGCTGATCATTAGAAGCTGAAAATTCAAGTTCTGAAGTTAGTAGCTCTGAGGACAAATAGCAGACTCTGAAAGGTTTCAGAAGCTGAAGACCATCAGAAGCTACAACCTAGAATCTGAAACAAAAGGAATTTACGTCACTCAAGAACTGACAAGACCAGAATCAATGATTGAAGAATTATCCAATTAAGGTCTCTGTCATATCCATTGGAAGGAATATTCGTTGGTACAATGTTAACCTTATCCATAAGTGGTGCGTAATTTAGGATTGTACTATCGTACTATTATTACTCAAAATGGTTGAGTGATAATTCAAATGAACAAGGTAGTGGAATTGGATTTCTTTCTATAGAAGGCAATCACAACTATCAAAATTGTACGATTATTCCAGCTGGCACGCTATCTCTCTGCAACGGTCATTCTCATTCCTTCAATTTAAATATAAGACTCAAATGGAAGAAATGACTACTGTTCCATCACTGCGTTAAGACTCAGAAAGCTCTGACACCCCAGATTCTATTTCGTCATTCAAAGTCTTAAGCAATTTGCGTTGTATTTTGTAAACACCTCTGAGAGTATATCAAGTGTCTGTTAAACATTCATTCTTACTTTTAAGTTTGTTTGAGAAGTCTCTTGTTAAGTGTAACTTGAGCATCTGAGAAGTCTCTTGCTAGTGTGCTTGAGCATTTGTAATCTTGTGAGATTATAGTGAAAAGACCTTGGAAGTGCAAGGTGACTGGATGTACTCTCAACTTGTGAGAGGAACCAGTATAAATCTTGTGTCTCTCTTTCTCTCTCTGTTTCTTTGTTTGATTTGTGTTTAATTCGATGCTAATTAGTTTTCACTTAAGAAAAAGTTTTAAATTCTAAACACAATTCAACCCCCCCCCCCCCCCCTCTTGTGTTTTTCCACCTTCAATTTTTAGGTAGTATTAATAGAAGTAAAATGACCAAGACAGACCCAAATACGAAGGAAAACCTACAGAATCCAAGAAACGCATCAAGACAAAGTTCAAGATGCAAAAAGACAAGAAAAAGCCCAAAAAGTGAAGAAAATGAGCATTTCATCGTAGCATGATGGCTCCCATCGTAGCACGATGGGAGCTGCTTCTTTGCCAAGAAAACAGAAGAAATAAATCTGCAAAATATCTGTTCATCGCAGCACAATGCACCTCATCGCAGCACGATGACTTTACATGACGACCAAGATGATGAAATGCACATGATCAGTTATAAAATTTAACTGAATCTTCCCATCGTACTGCGATGGACCTATCGCAGTACGATGGCTTGTTGAGGACCATTACGAAAACTATAAATAGAGCTCCCCATTCATTGCTAAAATCATTCAGAAATAGTAGAACATTCTCTACTATAAGGAGAGGTTCAGAGGAGCTCTAAAGGGCATAGTTTTCTCCCCTTACGGGAAAACTAACTCAGTAAGGTATGTTTTCTTTAGGCTTTTATGTTTAGGTTATAATTTTATTGTAATCTAAATATGTAGTCTTTTGTATAGACGCCTTAGCTTGTGGTGGAGAAGATGAACTCCCCTATGAATATTTGGAGTCTGTGATTGAGTCAAAGTTATAATAACTGATATTCAGTATTATGTTTGTTATTTACTTTCTTGCACTTTAATAACGTATTCTCGTAATCAGGCCGGATAATCGGGAGCGCTCATAGAATCAATATTAGGGACACCTAATATTCTTCTGGAACTAGTAGTAAATAATGCTAGGTGTATAGAGACGGTAACGTCCTGAATTAGTCGCGAACTGAGAGGTTAGAGGAGGAATCATGCACTAGGTCTGAACTGAGCACTTAGAAGATTAATAGCCCGATACTAAGACCTAGAGGCATTGGATGGGTGAAAGTAATAATGCATGTATAATAAACAAATCACTTAGTAATTAGGGTATGTGACACATCGAGGTTAGGCTCTCGTAGGTACCTTAATTATTGACGTAGGGAGACTTTAATATACATAATGTAATAGTAAAGGTATACACTACAACAAGGAAAAGTCACTGCCGAACAATAATCTGAATAACTATGTTATACACCGTTCATGCCAAATATGAAGAAGGGAGGGAGTCCAACCACCATACATATCCTCTATGTTTCTGAATCAAATTTATCTTTATATTTTCTGCAAGCATTACGCTATCTTTATATAAAAACCTTTTTCAAAAACCAAAGCGAATGCAAAAACTACGAACTTAAATAACGCTAACGAAGCTGCGGCACGATCCCTGTGGATACGAATTCATTCTAGACACCTAGAGTGTGAATTATTACTCGACGACAGACTGGTGCACTTTCCAGAATGCAGTCACCATCTAAGTGGGAATAAGGAACTATTTTCCAACTTAGATGAAAGTTTCCGCAGCATAGTCAAGCTCGGTGATAATTCAAAACTACAAGTTTTGGGAAAAGTAAAGATTGCCATCAAATTGAAGGATGGATCTTTGAATTATATTTCTGATGTATTCTATGCACCTAGTATATGTCAGAATCTCTTAAGCGTTGGACAACTTGCTAAGAAAGGCTATAATTTAAACTTCGACAAAAGTGGTTGCACTATTAATGATGCTGAGATGGGCCTCATAGCAAAGACAAGCATGTCAAGGAATCGTCTATTTCCAATGAACATCAAGTATGATGCTAATATATGTTGCAAAGCTGTAGCTATTGATGATAATTGGCTTTGGCACATGCGTCTTGGACACTTCAACTTGAAAGCATAAAGGGGTTACTGGCTTACCGGTTATCCAAATTCCTGATCAACTGTGTGAAGCTTATGTAGTAGGAAAGAAACATCGAGATCCTTTTCCTAAAGGTAAGGCATAGAGGGCTACAAAACCACTTGAGCTTATGCACTCTGATTTATTTTATGTGGAAGTACCATCCAATGGAGGTAATAAATATTTTATTACTTTCATTGATGACTTTAGTAGGAAGACGTGGGTTTATGTTTTGAAAACTAAATCGGATGCATGTGATGCACTTAAACGATTTATGGCGTATGTTGAAAGACGAAGTGGTTATACTCTAAAATCCTTAAGAACTGACAGGGGAAAAAAGTATATTGTTTGTGATGATTTCTTAAGAAAACATGGAGTTAAGCATCAAATGACTACAAGATACACTCTTCAACAAAATGGAGTGGCAGAAAGGAAAAATAGAACAATCATGGATAATGTGAGAAGCATGTTGCATTGCATGAATTTACCCAAGAGTTTTTGGGCCGAAGCAGTGACTTGTGCAGTATACCTTTTAAATAGGTGTCCAGTGAAAAGTATACGTGATAAAACTCCACAAGAAGCTTGGAGTGGGCAAAAACCAAATTTGAGTAACTTGAAAGTTTTTGGTTGTATTGCTTATGCACATGTTCCAGATCAACTGAGGAAGAAGCTTGATGACAAGGCAGAAAACTGCATCTTTGTAGGATATAGTGAAGAAACAAAAGCCTACAAATTGTACAATCCAGAAACTCAAAAGGTAGTCATCAACAGGGATGTTACCTTTGATGAAGATGGATTGTGGGATTGGTCAGACAAGAAAAAAGAGTTGTTACATGTACCAGTTACTATAAATGAAGAAGTAGATGATAAAGTTGATGAACCATCCACTGAACCAATATTTGATGAACCATCAACTGAACCAACACAAGACTCACCACCTCGTAGATATCCACAACGGGAGCGTCGTCCACCTCCTCACTTGAAAGATTATGAAGTTGGTCGAGATGATGATCCTGATGATACAGAGGAAGAAATTACTTATTATGCCTTATTTACTAATTGTGATCCTATGACATATGAGGAAGCAACCAATAAATATTGTTGGATGAAAGCAATGGATGAAGAAATTCATGCAATTGAGAAAAATAATACATGGGAGTTAACTACACTTCCAGAAGGAAAGAAGCCAATTGGAGTCAAGTGGGTGTACAAAACAATGTACAATCCAAAAGGAGAAGTAGATCGCTTCAAAGCACGGTTAGTAGCAAACGAGTACAAACAAAAACCCGGCATTGATTATTTTGAAGTATTTGCTCCAGTTGCTAGAATGGATACGGTACGCATGATTCTTTCTCTTTCTACTCAAAATCAATGGAAGATATTTCAGATGGATGTCAAGTCCGCCTTCTTGAATGGTGTGCTTGAAGAAGAAGTTTACGTAGAACAGCCGCTAGGTTATTTACAACAAGGAAATGAAGGTAAAGTGTACAAGTTGAAGAAAGCATTATATGGATTAAAGCAAGCGCCAAGAGCTTCGTACACACGTATCGACACATACTTCATAAACAATGGTTTTCATAGAAGTCCATATGAGCATGCCTTATACGTCAAAGCAAACAAGGATGAAGATGTTATTATTGTTTGTTTGTACGTGGATGATCTAATCTTTACTGGAAACAATTCCAGATTGTTAGCAGAATTCAAGGAGAATATGTCCACACAATTAGAAATGACAGATATGGGCCTAATGTCATATTTTCTAGGCATTGAAGTGAAGCAGACCAATGAGGGCATTTTTATTTCACAGAAGAAATATGCAGCATATATTCTGAAGAAATTTAAGATGGAATCATGTAAACCAATGCTGACTCCCATGGAAGAAAGATTGAAATTAGAAAAAGAAAGTGGCGGTGATCTTGTCAATTCAACACATTTTAGAAAGCTAGTGGGAAGCCTCAGGTACTTGACAGCAACAAGACCTGATATAGTTTATGGAGTTGGACTTATAAGTAGATTCATGGATTCGCCAAGACAATCACATTGGCAAGCTGCAAAGAGAATTTTGAGGTATGTCAAAGGAACAATTGATGAAGGAATTTTGTATTCAAGTTCTGCCAAGCTAGAGTGTATTGGATACACAGATAGTGATTGGGCAGGTGAAACTGAAACTCGAAAAAGCACTTCGGGTTATGTTTTCCATCTACGAACAGGCGTGTTTTCTTGGTCCTCTAAGAAACAACAAGTAGTTGCTTTGTCAACAGCAGAGGCAGAGTACATACCAGCAACAAATTGTGCTACTCAGGCAGTTTGGTTGCGGAGAATGTTAAGTGAATTGCAGTATCAACAAGATGGTCCGACAAAGATATTTTGTGACAACAAATCAACGATTGCTTTAACAAAGAATCCAGTGATTCATGGGCGTAGCAAACATATTGACATCAAACATCACTACATTCGAGACTTGATAAGAGATAAGGAAATTGTGGTGGAGTATTGTACTTCAGAAGATCAAATTGCTGATATTTTTACGAAGCCATTAAAAACCAATTTGTTTTTAAAGATGAAGAATTTGCATGGAATGATGAAGCCAAATTTAAGGGAGGATGTTAGATAGTATAAATTTGAATAAAACTGAAGAAAATTTGTTCATCGCAGTACGATGCTACACAACGCAGTACGATGACTTAACTTGGCGCCCAAGCTGATGAAATGCACAGGATCAGTTATAAAATTGAACTGAATCTTCACATTGTACTGCGATGGATCCATCGCAGTACGATGCCTTGCTGAGGCCCGTTACGAAAACTATAAATAGAGTCTCCCTTTCATTGTTTAAATCATTTATAAATAGTAGAACACTCTCTACTATAAGGAGAGGTTCATAGGAGCTCTATTGGGCATAGTTTTCCCCCTTTACGGGAAAACTAACTCAGCAAGGTATGATTTATTTAGGCTTTTATGTTTAGGTTACAATTTCTTTATTGTAATTTAAATATGTAGTCTTTTGTAATAGATGCCTTAGGTTGTGGTGGAGAAGATGAACTCCCCAATGAATATTTGGAGTATGTGATTGAGTCTAAGTTATAGTAAATGTTATTCAGTATTCTGTTTGTTATTTACTTTCTTGCACTTTAATAACGTATCTCGTAATCTGGCCGGATAAGCGGGAGCGCCCTTAGAATTGATATTAGATTTTGACTTAATATGGACCAAAACTAGTAGTAAATAATGCTAGGTGTATAGAGACGGTAACATCCTGAACTAGTCGTGAACTGAGCGGTTAGAGGAGGAATCATGAACTAGGTGTGAACTGAGCACTTAGAAGATGAATAGCCCGATACTAGGATCTAGAGGTTAATTGGTGAAGATAATAATGCATGTGTATAAACAACTCACTTAGTAATTAGGGTATGTGACACATCGAGGTTAGGCTCTCGTAGGTACCTTAGTTATTAACGTAGGGAAACTTCAATATACATAGTGTAACAGTAAGGTGTTACTACAACAAGGAAAAGTCATCGCAGAACAATAATCCTATTAGCTATGTTATACACCGGTCATGCCAAATATGAAGAAGGGAGGGAGTCCAACCACCATACCTATCCTCTATGTTTCTGAATCTATTATATTTATATTTATTTATTTATGCAAAGCATTACGCTTATTTTTATAAAAACCTTTTTCCAAAACCCAAAGCGAATGCAATTATACGAACTTAAATAACGCTAACGAAGCTTCGGCACGATCCCTGTGGATACGAACTCATTCTAGACACCTAGAGTGTGAATTATTACTCGACGTCAGACTGGTGCACTTGCCAGACCGTAGTCAAGTTTTTGGCGCCACTGTCGAGGAATGTGTTTACAAAGCATCGGTAGATTTATTTAAGTTTGTCAAAAAATTTCAAAAATAAAAAAAAACAAAAAATCTTATTGATGATTGTGAATTTTGATTTGTGAAAATTCTGGCTAAGGATATGTCAAAGTCTCCGAGCGATCCGTTGTGATCCACCTCACTTACCTGGGAATTTTCATAGTGACAAAGACACATGAGACAAACCAAAAAAATGTAGAGTTTTACCATTAATTTTCCAGTGCTACTGAAGGTATTCATTTTTTGTGCTTGATAATAGGTATCCTGGAGTTTAAGTACGACCCTGAACTAGAAAGAACGCTTTGGAAAAGAAGGAAAGCACAAAGGCTTGCACAATCCAGTAATCTCAACACAGAAGAAGAGCCTACCACCGAAGCCATGGGGGACGAGCAAAGAGTTACAATGGGAGATTACTGCAAGAGGACTGACACAGATCAGATCTCACTGGGGTTCCAACCGGCAAACCCAGCTACCTTTGATATTAAGGGTAATGTTCTTACAGGTTTACGGGAGAACCAGTTTGACGGACGTGGCAACAATAATCCCTGGGATCATCTGTCAAAGTTTTCAGAGACATGTAAGATCCAGAAGATGCCGGAAAATGTCTCAGAGGACCAGAAAAAGTTGTGTTTGTTTGCTTTTTCTCTTACAGGTCCAGCTAAGGATTGGCTTCAATGTTTGCCAAGGGGAACGATTGCAAAATGGAAGGAGCTTGAAGACAAGTTCATGGAAAGATTCTTCACACACACACATACACACTATTTCAGAAGAGGAAGTCAGAGATCCTAAGTTTCAAATAGCATGAATATGAAACGATGTGCGAGGCTTATGAACGTTTCAAGCTGCTTATGAGAAGGTGTCTGAACCACAACATTAGTGTCATGGAACAGATGCAACTATTCACTTCTGGTATGAAGATGCAACACCGCATGATACTAGATGCCTCAGCTGGTGGGTCCATCAAGGTAAAGACCTATGCAGAGACTAAGGATCTGGTTGAGCAGATGTGCCAGAATGAATACAACATAAGCCACGATCGGAACGAGAAGACTCCTGGAATTCTAAAGGTGGACCAGGAGATTGCCTACAAAGTAGAGATCGAGTTACTGAGGAGGCAACTTGCTGATAAAGAGAAAGCTGTGAAGGAAGCTAGTGTTAAGAAGGTAGAAGGAGTCTGCGACTTCTACCTGGAAGATCATCCTAATGGGCATTGTTTTCCAGGAGGGAGCGAAGAGCAGGTGAATTACATGGGAAAAAACTACAACCCAGGTTGGAGCAAGCACCCAAATTTACGCTGGGACCAGACAGGGAACCAGGCTCAAGCTGCACCTCAACCAAGAAAGCCATCTCCATTGGAAGAGTTACTCAACAAGTTTGCTAACATGAGCAAGACAAACTTTGAAAACATCCAGACTATAGTATCCAACCAGGGGGCGACGATAAAAAGTCTTGAAACCCAGATTGGTCAACTCTCAAAACGGGTAAGCACTCATGTTTCAAAAGATATTGCAGGTAACACGTTGGACAATCCAAAGGAGGAGTGCATGTTGGGTTTTTCTAGAGATAAATTATTAAAACTCTTTTAATATCATACTTTAGAGCGGAATAAACACCCGTTAACATGGATCTCGTAAGCACAAAATATCACTAAAGATTCATGTGTTTACCTTTTGAAGCGTCGAGAACTTTGATCACAAGCGTTGCACGAACGACAAACGCTTCTACTCAGTCCACACGAACAGAGCTTCTCCGATGACCGGTGCTAGCCAATTCCAACGGAGATTCAGAGAGAATAGAGTTTAGAGAACGGCGGCTAGGTTTGTGAATTTGGGTCAGCATGAAAAACTTCACCACAAGGGTTATATTTATAGAACCACTTATGTGGTCATCAAGTCAAGCACTTAAATACACCATACCTTACGGTTGACCGCATTTCTCTATTTTCATAAATTATATAATAAGTCTTACTTAATTATTTAATTACTAATAAGTCCTACTTATTATTTTATAGATAAGTCTTACTTATTTATTCTCTCATTTATATGTCCTTTGTGTGTGACCCTGTAGGTTCTCGTAACGTTGGCAATAATAATAAATCACCTATTTAATATTATAAACAGTGAGCGGTATCTAGCAACACATCACTGCTACCCAAGTGACGAGAATGTCATGTGATCTGACAAAACCTTTCTGTGATAACGATCGTGTATATAATTACCCCTTTGCCCTTTATATCTATATTGAACACAAGGCATAAATTGTGTCACCCTTGTATAGTTCAATATCATGTTTCTTGATCCCAAAATATACTGAGTAACGAATAAGCTCAATATCTCATATTGACTTAGTTGGGCGTGGCCACGCATATTGCAGTCATATTTTATCAAGAGGCCTACAGATATCACTCATGTTATGTAGGAGGGGCAAATTCCATCTAGGTCACTCATGTCCCTCAGCATGATTTGTGGAGTACCCATCAACCGACTTTTTAGCCATCCTGTTACGGACAACGTTTGAACGACAACTAAGCACTCTACTCCACATCTAGGGTCCATAGTGGTTTCAGGTCGAAGGGTGCTATACACCGCTATCACTATGAGAATATCTTATGACACTTACATAACAAACTATGTAGTATTCTCATGGTGGGTCAATCCAGTATAAATATTACTCCTAATATTTATACCTATGTAAAGACTTGATATCTCATATCCATAACCCATGAGATGTGGTTATCAGTCAACTAACATAATAGTCTCTATGTTTTACTATTATCCTAGTTCATACTAAAGCTTGACTACGGATACTTTAAGAACAGTGTCCTTATATTTAATAGGGTCTCACGATTAAGTCACACTTAATGTTCCATTAAATGGACTAACTATTCTAGGGACTTTATTATTTTGTAAAACAACCATAATAAAGAAATGCCTTATCATATATATTAAATATATATAATTCAAAGTCACAATACAAAAGAAAACACCATCAAAATAGATTGGCTTTTAGGGCTTACTCCAACAGTGCAAAGTCCTGAAAGATCACAAATCAGAGCAAGAGCAGAGAGAAGAACAGGTAAAAGACTACGAAGAGTGGTACAAGCTGTTCGGAATGACCTTAGATGAAGCTTATGACGAGTTCATGAGAGAGCTGAAAGAATACAGAGAAAGCCTCGTAAGACTGCCACCCAAGAAGACAGATCCTGGAATCGTCACCATATTATGTCAGATTGAGGAAGCAGAAGTAAAAGCACTGTGTGATGTGGGTTCATGTGTTAATGTAATGTCATTATCTCTAGCAAAGAAGTTAAAACTCACAAAACCAAATGCAGGTACAGAACGTGAACTCGTGCGAGCAAACCAGTCAACTATTCACTTACCAGGTACAATAGAGGATGTCCTAGTGAAAGTCAAAGACCTGGTATTTCCAGCAAACTTCATGATCCTGGATATCAAAGAAGATGAAGAGCATCCTATCATTCTTGGAAGACCATTCTTAGCAACCAGCAGGGCACTCATTGATGTGGAGCTCGCTGAATTGACTCTAAGAAGCGGAGATGAAGTGAGAACTATAAAGGCATCCAGAACCAATAGGGAAGTGTGCTACATGCTCAAGTGGAAGGATAGAGAAGCTACACCACCGACTCCAGTTCAAGAAGTAAAGGTAAAGATAGAGATAGAGGAGCTGGAGAATGAAATGGCGCAGCAGGAGATAAAGACAGCTCAGGAAGAGGAGGTACCCGAAGAACTCACTGACAAATTAAAGAGGCTAACTATTGAAGTGGACATCCGAGCAACATGAGTCAAAGCATGGGGTAAAGACCGAAAAGTGGCCAGAAAATCTAAGTTTGGGGTTAATACGCCACCTCTGAAGAAGCCTGGTGCTGAAGGAAATAAGTATAACTGGGTCAGAGCTGAGAAAGAAAAGAAGAAGGAACATCCACCAAAAGGCAAGGGGAAGTCCATTATAAAAACAATACCTTCTGAAGATGATGGACGACTCTGCTTTGCCACCTTAAAAGAGAAACAGAACCTAGAAAAGTATGAGAGAAGCAACAAGAAAGAGGGAGGAGCTAAGGCGAAAGCTCCTACAGAAGAGAAAGACATGCGAACATATCCTCTGTAATGGAGGAAATGCCTCAAGCAACTGAGAGGCTAAACAAGCGCTGCTTGGGAGGCAACCCAAGGATAAGTATTTATATTTCAGTATTTTCAATTCAAGTATTTTCAATTCAGTAATTTCAATTAAGTTTTTCAATTCAATAAAGTATGCCAAGAATTCCGCATGTCATCTTCATCTGTAAACAGCCCTTTATTAAACTTATTAAAAAAATTAAATAATTGTTTTGCTGTTTATTATTCAGTGCATGACTAACTGTTATAGGTAAGATTGCGGCGAAGTAAGTTATAAATTTTGATGAGCCAAATTTCATGCCTTCACACAAATACCAAAGTGATTGCTCCGAAGTGCGAAGTTCGGGAGACAGAGAGACGAGTGATGAAGCTGGTATCTGTGAGACAAGTGTTCAACTTTCAGATATACCTAAGCCATGTGAGGATTTGAGCCAAATATTTCCAAACGGTATTACTACTTTCTTTCGATTTACTATGAGAGTACCGTGCACTTGTTTATTTTCTAGAACTTGCTCTAATTCTCTGCTGACTGGTTAATTTGATATTATATGCATTGAGACAATTGTTTGTTATAACCCAGAGCCTTTTCAAGCCACCCTTATTATTATTATATCTTTTGCAAGCCAATTTTGAGCCATAAAAATTATCATCCCTTTTGTTTCGGTGACAAACCACATTACAAGCCTAAAGACCAGAAAAACAATGATTTACCCTCTTTGGAGTTAGGTAATAGTTCTCAAAAAAGTCTTGGCAACAAAACAAGTTTGGGGTTGCTCATGGAACTAGCAACATCTAAGATGGGGGTGGGTGTAGGGAGAACTATCACTACAAAAAGAAAAATGAAAAAAGAGACGGGAAAACATCAAAAAAAATTTCCTAAAAAAATAGTCTTTTCAAAAATAAAGAATGAAAAGAGAAAGAGCCAAAGGGCAAAAGAAAGAGCCAAAGGGCACAAACAGTGATAGAAAAGAACCACACAAAGACACATCCGGTTCTTAATCTCTAACACCAACACAAAAAGGCACCCTAAGGAACAAGGTTGCGTACACAAAAAGGAACAACAAAGTAGAACTTAACTCCACATGTTTAGCCTACTATTCCCAAAAATGTCCTACCTTGACCTAAGAAACGTTATAACCCTGAAAAAGACCTCCAATAATGCATGTGTATTGAATTTTGACTGGTTGCTTAGAGTTCTTGCAAGCCTATGGTAAAATGGCAGAATGTACGATGATTGAGAGTAAACCCTTTCAATTATTGAGCGAAAAATACAAATGTGAGAGAGAGAAAAAGTTCAACACGGACTCTTGCAACATTTGTCCGAATTGCTACTATCAACGCCTCCTGGGCCTAGCAGGACTGAGCATGATCGCTGCGGTAAGAATCAGCGGTACCATTGTTGAAATACATACAAGGTTGTGAAATTCCTATCAACTTTATTTATCTCTTATTTTTCTAACGATCTTGTCTGACAGCATGTTACTTGAGGACAAGCAACAGTTTAAGTTTGGGGTTGTGATGACAAGAATTTCTATGGTATTTTTAGTGTTAGTATTAGTAATAAAATGACCAAGACAGACTCAAATACGAAGGAAAACCTACAAAAGCAGAAAAAAGCATCAAGACAAAGTCCAAGATGCCAAAAGACAAGAAAAAGCCCAAAAAGTGAAGAAATTGATCATTCCAACGTAGCACGATGACTCCCATCGTGCCACGATGGGAGCTGCTTGCTGGCCAAGAAAACAGAAGAATAAATCTGAAGAAAATCTGTTCATCGCAGTACGATGCTACACAACGCAGTACGATGACTTAACTTGGCGCCCAAGCTGATGAAGTGCACAGGATCAGTTATAAAATTGAACTGAATCTTCACATCGTACTGCGATGGATCCATCGCAGTACGATTCCTTGCTGAGTCCCGTTACGAAAACTATAAATAGAGCCTCCCTTTCATTGTTTAAATCATTCAGAAATAGTAGAACACTCTCTACTATAAGGAGAGGTTCAGAGGAGCTCTATTGGGCATAGTTTTCCCCCCTTACGGTAAACTAACTCAACAAGGTATGTTTTATTTAGGCTTTTATGTTTAGGTTATAATTTCTTTATTGTTATTTAAATATGTAGTCTTTTGTAATAGATGCCTTAGGTTGTGGTGGAGAAGATGAACTCCCCTATAAATATTTGGAGTCTGTGATTGAGTCTAAGTTATAATAAATGTTATGCAGTATTATGTTTGTTATTTACTTTCTTGAACTTTAATAACGTATCTCGTAATCTGGCCGGATAAGCGGGAGCGCCCTTAGAATTGATATTAGGTTTTGACTTAATATGGTTCGGAACTAGTAGTAAATAATGCTAGGTGTATAGAGACGGTAACATCCTGAACCAGTCGTGAACTGAGCGGTTAGAGGAGGAATCATGAACTAGGTGTGAACTGAGCACTTAGAAGATGAATAGCCCGATACTAGTGTCTAGAGGTTAATTGGTGAAGATAATAATGCATGTGTATAAACAACTCACTTAGTAATTAGGGTATGTGACACATCGAGGTTAGGCTCTCGTAGGTACCTTAGTTATTAACGTATGGAAACTTTAATTTACATAGTGTAACAGTAAGGTGTTACTACAACAAGGAAAAGTCACCGCCGAACAATAATCTGATTAACTATGTTATACACCGGTCATGACAAATATGAAGAAGGGAGGGAGTCCAACCACTATACATATCCTCTATGTTTCTGAATCTATTATATTTATATTTATATTTATATTTATTTATTTATGCAAACTATTACACTTATTTTTATAAAAACTTTTTTCCAAAACCCAAAGCGAATGCAATTATACGAACTTAAATAACTCTAACGAAGCTTCGGCACGATCCTTGTGGATACGAACTCATTCTAGACACCTAGAGTGTGAATTATTACTCGACGACAGACTGGTGCACTTGTCAGACCGTAGTCAGTTAGCTAGTTCTACGGAAAGCCTTAAATTGTTTAGCAAACGCTAAATATGCATTTTCTCTATTGTTATAAATAGTTATTATTACTTATAATGAAATCAAACATCAGAACATAAAAGAATTTATAACGAGAAAGCTCCATCGAGTTTGTGAATTACATAAAGTATTAATTGCTATTTTTAACTTCATCAAGGCAATTCAATTTATTTTGCCAACATATTTTCCTCATTTTTTCTAACTCATATTTTATGTTCTCAATTTTACAAGTTTTGTATAATAAAATCACAATTTTTATGGATATAAACTAAAGAATAATCACTACTTTATAATCCATCAAAGTGAAACTTCATTCCCCACAAGGTTATGCTTTTTATTACATTTAATTTTATTTTGTATAATGACTGATTATTTGGGTTATTGATATGGTTTTTAGATTTGGGTAAGAAGAAAGTAAGGTTATTTGTGAGAGGTGTGATTTTGAAGAATTGTGGAGAAATGGAAGTGAGACATACTTTGATTAACAAAGTTAAAGAAGCAAAAGATACTTTTGAATCGTTGAAACTAAATCCATAACATAATTTCAAGCAAAAATATTGTTTTTAAGCATACCTTTTTGGGCATTATAAATATAAGATGAAAAAAATAAAACCTTAAACTTTCAGTAAATTAATCGATATATTATCAGTACATAATTTCTACAAGCAACAATTGTTTTTCTTTGTACCTTTTAGGGAGATTATTACAGTTGGTGCAAGTTAGTTTATTTCGATGTTGGGGTTGTAAATCTGTGAGTGAGTTTGTTCTAATGTTTTGATATTGGGAGTTCGGATAGTGGATTTTGCTGCTGGTGGTGGACCGTTGGTGGTGGGTGAATGGAGCATGGAGTAGAGAGATTGATTGTGGAAGATAGTGTGAAAAAGAAAAAATCTAGTGTTGAAACTTGAAAGAGTATGATAAAACATTTGATCCAATGGTCAAACAACAACTTGACCATGGTGAACAAATATTTTACTTGACCAGGCTAAATGCCACCTTGTGTCCAAAGGGCGCCTTTGGTTCGACACATAACTGTGTTCGCCAGTATCAAATAAAATACATCAATTAAGGAAAAGTAAAATAAATAGTTGTAAGGGGAAGGGCTCATTTTATATATCGCATAAATTTAGAAATTCTAGTAGATACTTTGTAACATGGTAATTTAAAAACAAAATATGGTGTAGTTACTTAATTTTATTTATAATAAATGGAAAATCCTTACATGGACTATGGTGGACCAATTATGAATAACCCTATAACGAATATGAATTTTACAACATTCGCCGTTGGATTGAAAGTTTATATCATATAGATCATCCATAAAAATTATCAGAAAAATTGAAAATTATTTGATATGTTAATGAGACATATCAAAATTAACGGTATTAATTTTTTTCCAAAAAACAGTTAATTTTAATGTGTCTCAATAACATATCAAATGATTTTCAATTTTTCTAAGAATTTTTATGGATGATCTATATGACAAAAACTTTCAATCCAACGGTGAATTTTGTAAAATTCGTATTCGTTATAGTAGTATTGATCACTAGTCCACGGTAGACCACTTGTGAAGGTGGTCCACCATAGCATTAGCCATAATATATATTTATATTGATAACGAATTGAAGGACAATTTATATATTTAACTATTTACTAGTATTATAGCTCGTGCCGTGCACGGGATTATTTGATTATTTGAAGGTGATTATTTTGATATATTATTTTGGTTCTGCGTCTTGGACACGTGTTTTAGGTAGTTTAGGAGAAGTAAACGTGGGCGTATGGGCCATTAGAGTGGACTTTGTCGGGTCATGGGTCCATAGGGGCGTGACCCGGCTTTGAGGCGGATTGGGCCTGTGCACTATTGGGCTAGAAGTCTCTTGCCCGTTACACAGCCCCCCAAGCATGAGACTCTGCAAGAGGCGAAATGCTGATTCAGAGACATAAGAATCTCCCCACATGACTGAAATGATGTGGTTCTTCTAACAGGTATATCCCTTTTCCTTGCTTTATCACACGTCCATTTTTCTGGGTACACCACAACTGAACCCCTGAGCTGCCTCCTTTATGATAGGGCCTTCAAAACGGCATCGGGGACTGTCAGAACGTTACTATATAAAAGGGGGCGCCAAACCCTACTTTGGTCACATCCTCCTTCTATCTCCAAACACTATCGATATCCTTTTCTCGCTATGGCCTCCACTACCAACCCTCTTGTTATAGAAATAAAGAATGTGCTTCGCAGGGGAATTAACGACCTCATAGATGACACTGAAAGTTTCTGTACTTTGGTGAGTGATCTGCTGGCTGAGGAAATCGAGTTGACGCCTTCTGAGTGTCGGTTCCTAGATTATCTTGTTCCCTTTCGAGATAAACTGGTGAGGGATGCTCTCGTTATAGCCTCGGTGGAATGTGCTGAGGCTCAAAGTCAAGACGAGTTATCCGCCATTCTAGACAAATCCTGGGACATGAAGGAGGCTATGCGGATGTATGAAGGTACTTTGAGCGCTTCCTTTGACATGGAAGAGGAGTATGATCGCGTTGTTGATAAGTTGCAGGCGGAGGTGGATGAATTAAAGGACAAGAAAAGACGGCTGCAGGAAGATATCAGGCAGGATATCTCCAGCTTGCTGGAGAGGCGTCGGGCCCTTCTGAGGCTGAAAGAGGATCAAGGATTGCTGGGGAGAGCCCATGATCGTACTTCCGCGGAGTTGGAGGTGGCGATGGATTGCAAAGATGCTCTGGAGGCGAGATGGAAAAAAGTGAAAGAGATAGGGAACCTTGCTTGATAGTCCTAGGATCATGATTTCTTTGTTTACTTTAAGAATGTTCTTTGTTACATTTTGACGTTGTAATCTGAATTTTTCCTTTAAATAATAGACTTTCTTTTGCTAGCATGTATGAGGGCCTTTTTCTTTTTGTTTCTATTGTACGTCCTTGATATGGCGATACTATTATTGAGGATTGCGCGACGTAACTAGTATAGTGTGATGCGTGACGTAACTAGTATCCTAATAAACGTCTCGCCCGTGGGTATCTCGTTGTCCGGACACGCGTCATTATTTCCTCGACTTGGCGGACACGTGTTTTGTCCGCTGGTTAACGAAACGTTTAAGTTTCCATTTTTGTCCGTTGGATACTTCGTATTCCTTCGTTTTGCTATATATATCGACGCCCCTTTGTTCATATCCGACATTCTCTCCATTTATCCTTGTTGGCGATTTTATTCACATCGTCTCCTTTCTTGCTTCAGTTGCTTTCGCGTTTCACAAGATATGTTCTCTCCTTTTCCCTTCCTCTCTTTTTTTTGTTTGATCATCGCGATAGCTTTAGGGGTGGCTTCCACCATGGCCAGTTATACAGTGTCGGCCACCCATTTGGCCTTGAGATAAGCTCGCATCCCCTCTGTTTGGGTTATAACGACTCCGTTCCTTTTTCACAGGAAAAAGACAACGGGTGTAATCGTAGCGTCTGGTATGGAAATCTTTTCAACATATACCTCGGTGGAGTCGGTCCAGGAGTTTAGAAATGATGTGACGCTGTCTGATTCCGGTAGAGAGGATGACGTTGTAACCGACCCCGTGGGCGACAATGAGTTGGTTACGGGGGTCAACACTCAGCCCCCTCACTATTTCTATAAGTACACTAAAGTGATGGAGGCCCTCAATCTTAGTCTCCCTTTTACTGATTTTGAGCTTGCTATCTTAAATGTTTTGAATGTCGCCCCGACACAACTTCACCCAAACGGATGGGCCTTTGTGAGGGCCTTTGAACTTGTATGTCTAGGGCTAGACCTGGAACCTAGGCTAGGCGTGTTCTTTCACTTTTACCACGTCAAGAGTTTATCCTTTGGCAAGCCAGTATCAATTAGTAGTCAACCAAACATGGGCTTGTTCACCCTTTATGCTTCTAACTTTAAAAACTACAAAGATACATTCCTTCGTATACGGAGTGGTCCGCGTCTTCCCGGGTTAATGTTCGACTCTAAGGGGAAGCGTTTATTTCCCTTCTACTGGACTCAGAATTCTCGCCTGATAAAGGGGGTTGACGGAAATAAAGGAACTTTGGGCTTTAGAAACTGATCATCCAAGCCTTGTACTTTATTTGCGTAAGTGTTTTCCATTAAGCTTTTGAATTTTGATCGCCAACATTAGAATCATTTTTTTTCATGTCTGAAATGTAGTTTGTATTTTTGCAGAACGAATGAGGACGCTTTCTCCAGAGGAATGGGCTTCCATCTTGGCTAAAGCCAAGCAAAAGAAGACACAAGAGGATTGTGCCGATCCTACCATTGCCCCGGTCGTCCAGGATACTACCTCCTCCAAAAGAGTTAAGAGGCGCAGGAAAATGGGGATTGCCAAGCCTGCTAAGGTTCTGAAGGCGGGGCCTGCCCATGCTATCTCGCCGGTTAAACAGGGCGAAGCTGCAGATGCGGTCCAGGCTGCATCGAGTGAGGTTCATTCTGCAGATCTGCAATCTCCCCCCTGCTGCGGAGGCAGCTGGCGAGACTGTTCAAGGAGGAAGGGTGACGGAGCCATCTCCCTTTGGTGATACTTTTGATCCCGAAGAGTATATTAGGACGAATTTTGTGCTGGAAGGGAACTTGGATCGTTTTGAAACCATGGATGCAATGGAGATGCGGAGGGTGGCCCTGGGGTTTGAGTTCAAAGGGATGATGCTGAACTATTTTGTGTCTGCTCGCCAGAAAAGGGAGGCTAAAGCGGTGAACAAGAGATTCGAGGAGAAGTTGGCTGAGGCGAGGGCGAGTATGGAGCGATCCCATGCCATTTCCGTCAAAGAGCTGCTCGATAGCCATCATGGGGCTCTTGAGAAGGTTAAGGCTGGCTGTGAGAGCCGGATTGTGGCGTTGAAGGAGGTGTATGCCAAAGATCGTCTTGCCTTGGAGGACAAACTGTGCGCTTCGGAGAGGAATGGTAGGAATCTGGTCAAGAGTCGTAATGCTTTGATAGTCGCCCTGGCGATGGCTGAAGATGATGCTGCAGGATTTGAGGATGAGGTTGTGGAGCTGGAGGAGAGTAATAGTGCCCTTAAGGACTCTTTAGGCGAGAAGTATGTGGAGGGTTTTGCAGCAGCTTTAGATCAAGTTAAAGTTTTGTTCCCTGGTTTGGACGAAGCAACCCTTTCTGAGGCTGATCTTTTGAAGTTTGTGGAGGATGGAAAACTATTATCTCGCCTTCCTCAGTCAGAGAAGGTTTCAGACGAAGCAGCCGTGGATGAACAGTTGGGGTCCGAGTCACGCTGAGGGCGTTGTTTTTACTTTGAGTTTGTATTTTTTTGGGCGTTGTATTCTGATGTATTTTTAGGTTTCTTTTTGTTGATTGTCTAAGGTGAACTTTTGTGATGTAATGACTTGTCCCCATTAATGATTACCATGAACTTGCTGTTTTCTAATGTTTAATCTTGTGTAACTGCTCATTGTTTTAATAACTTCAATTTTATTGTTTTTGGATTGATGTAACGCTAATCCCAAGGCCGTCAAACTAGGGTGGTTGTAACTGCCTACTTAATAATTTAATGCGGCCTTGCTTATCCTTCTATAAATATTGGCGTGTTCTTCCTTCATCTCACACTTATCGATTCCTAATGGAGAGAAAGGGTATTGTTACTAGATCAAAATCCCATCGGGGGGAAAGGTGTTGGAGCCGTCTGTTACGAAACCCAAACGTGCTGCTAGGCTCCTGAAAGGTAAAGCGAGGAATGTTCCTGCCCCGTTAAATTCCTCGGAGTCTTATAGTCTCGATGAGGATTATGTTGAATTCCTGAAGACGTAGGATCCTCATGAGTCGTATTCTTCTGGTTCTGACAAAATTAATGCGGATTATGCTGAGTTCTTGAAGACTTATGATCCTCAGGAGTCCTATCCTTGTGACCCTCCCTCCGGAGAAGAGGAAGGATCCCAGATTACTGTGGGATCTAAGGTGAAGATGCCAAAATCTTTGAAGGTGAAAGCCTCCAAGTGATATGTTCTCTTCCCCGGCGAAGATGGTGGATCAACAGGATCCCATAGTTGAGTCAGATAACAGTGGGAATATAATGCCAGGGACTGTGGAATCCACGGTAGTTATAGGACTTTGTTGTAGTTTTCTTTGAATTTGTATCGCGGCTATTTATTAATAAACTGTTGTTTGGCTTTGGATGCCTCCTTTCCTATTTTACTCTGTGGTTGCATGCATCATTGTGTGTATTTTATTTGACATGCGATTATAGTTGTGCCCAGGGCGTGGCGACTCATTTAAAGCATTACGCTTTCGTAGTTGTGCCATGGGTGTGGCGGCTTATTTAAAGCATTACGCTTTCGTAGCTGTGCCATGGGCGTGGCGGCTTATTTAAAGCATTACGCTTTCGCAGTTGCACCATGGGCGTGGTAATTTATTTAAAGCATTACGCTTTTGCAGTCGCGCCATGGCGTAGTAATTAACTTAAAGCATTACGCTCCTGTAGCTGCGCCTCTAGGGCGTCACAACTTTTGAAAGCGTTACGCTTTGATGATCGCTCTATGCAAGCGAGATTTTATGAGGTTATTGCATTTCGTTGATCATGACTAACTTGGGATACTCGTGATGAATTAAAACTGAGCGATGAGCCTCAATAAAAACTCCTGCCCTTGCAGAAGAAAAGAGTGTCCCATCACCCTTTTACGTTAATCATAAAAATGGCTTGAAGTCTTACATAATCAAATACTCAAATGATAAAAAGATAAAAAACATAAGAAAATGCGGTAAAGGCTCTGAGGCGTTGAGGTCCTTGCCTCTTAACTGTAGTAGAATTTGAGATTCATCATGTTCCATGTCCTTGGGAGCGTCTTGCCTTGGAGAGTTTCCAGCATGTATGCTCTGTTTCCATATGCTTCTTGTATCCTGAATGACCCTTCCCAGCTGGGGGCCAGTTTTACTCCCTTGTCTTTTCCCATTGGTCTTTTGAAGACCAGATCTCCTCCTTTAAAGCTCCTTGGGATTACTTTAGTGTTGTACTTGTGAGATATTCTCTGCTTCATGGCGAATTCCCTTATGTGCGCCTTCTCTCGGATTTCTTCCAGCTCGCCCATGGCGCTGACTCTGTCTTCCTTGTGTTCTTCCCCCAGATCCAAGTCTGCGGCCTCTGTCATGTTAGTGGTGTGTTTGATCTGGGCGGTGCTGATAGGAGTTTGTTGTTTCCTGATTTTGAGGTTGGATTCATAACATTGGCGGGCCAGAATTTGGTCTCCTCTGACCATTCTTACTCCTCCATTATCTAATGGGTACTTGATCGCCAGATATAGTGTTGACATGGCTGCTCCTAGGGCGTTAAACTCGGGTCTGCCGATGATAATGTTATAAGGTGCGCATAGTGTTCTCACGACTAGATATCGTACCTTGATTGTTTTGGCATTCTCTTTGTCGCCGAAGGTTGTCAACACCGTGATGTGTCCCATTACTTCTGCTTGTTCCCCCGCGAATCCAACCAACGTTCCATGGTATGGCTGCAACTGCTCGCCGACGAGTTGCATGGTCTTGAAGGCGTCCCAGTACATGATGTCGGTTGAGCTTCCCGAGTCTACCAGCACTCTCTTTACATCGCAGTTTAATATTTGTATCTGAATGATAAGAGGGTCGTCATCGTGTGGTACCACTCCTTTAGCATCATCTGGTGAGAATGATAGGTCTGGTGCGGGTGGGAAGGCTACATGGTTGATTAAGTTGAAGGTGTGAAAAACACAAGAAGGGGGGGTTGAATTGTGTTTTAGGTAGTTTGAAAAATTCTTCCAAGTTATAAAAACTTGTCAGAGTTTGCAGCGGTTTAGAAAACAAAACACAATCAAACAACAGTTTAAAAGGTATGAGACAAAGAGAGAGAGAGATAGAGACAGAGATTTTATATTGGTTCCTCTCACAAACCGAGAGTACCTTCAGTCCCCTTGCACTTCCAAGGGAGTTCACTATAATCAAACAAGATTACAAATGCTCAAGCACGCAGGCAAGAGACTTCCAATGCTCAAGTAACACTTACAAGAGACTTCATTTGCTCAAGCACACAAGCAAGAGACTTCAAACAACATTACAATAAAAACAGAGTATATGAACACAGATACAAAAATCAATGTTCAATAAGAATGAATAAATACAACTCAATGACAAGACTAAACTTAGAATCCTAATAAAAGAAATATAAGGTTCAACAACTGTATGATTCAGAAGTTGAAGTTTGTAAGTACACCAGTTCATCCTCATGTTTTAATAATTGTCAAAACACATGAAAATAGAGTAGAACATATTTTGGCAACATTACAAATGACTTGACAGCGAAAAACTATTTTTAAAACTTTGAAAAATTGTTTTTAGGTATTATATATCGATACATAAACATGTGTATCGATACAAATGTCCTGAAATTACTTCAGACTGATTTTGTGCATTTTGTATCGATACATATATCACTTGTATCGATACAAAAGTGATCGAATCATGCTTGCATGATTTGATACATATCAGTCAAGATTTCAAGAAACTGATATATGTATCGATACACACCCGTGTTTGTATCGATACGTAGGTCAAATCTTTCAATTTGAATGCTGGTCAAAGGGTTTGTATCGATACAAACCATCATTTGTATCGATACACGTATGTTAAATTTTGCCCAAATTTGCTCAATTCTATTCTCTCTTTAAATAGCAATGTGGTGTGTCATTGTAACAGAGATAAAACCAGTGAGAAAGTTCAGAAAACGCTTTGGGATTCAAATTGAGTGAAAATTTGGATCAAAGGTTTTATTCATCACAAGTTCATCATCTTCATCAAGTTTGCAATCAAATTGAAGTTTGAGTATGGGATCAATTCAATAGAGACTGCATATTTGTTTGATAACGTTCGGTATGGTTCGCGGTGAATCAGAATCGTGATCGGGTTGAATTGTGACGAAGGTTTTGGTTTCTCTCAAGGGTTCAAGATTGTGTGAATCTTGAAGGTTCAACAACAAGAAGCGAAGGACTCAGCTGGACGATCGAGTGCAGATTGGCACGGGTCGGATCGTTGGAATCAGAGGGCGAAGCTTCGTTGTGTGTTGAGGTTTATTCGCATAGTTTACTTTTGATTCGTTATAGGGTTATAATATTCAATTGTAAATTGTGCACTTGTGTTCATCATTTTTAATCAATATACTCTCAAATAACTCGTTTGGTTATTTGGGGGGAGACGTACTCGGCCAACCGCGTGGACGACGCGAAAGCCGGGGAACTCCCTAATCAAACGCTTGTGTCTTTCTCTCTTTCAATCTTTTACTTTTTAGTAATCGCTTTAATTTTAAGTCAATTGATTTTTTCGTGTTCGTACGTGTGCACAAAAATTCAATTGGTATATCTTGATTGTGATTGGATTAGATTGGATACTATTAACTTGCTTGGGCTGTTTTAATTGAAACGTTTAATTTCGAATAATTTGTACACGATCATTTCTAAGTCTTTTCATATGTTCAAAGGTTATACTACCTTTCCAGTGATCAATCGGGTACAAAGAGACTACCGATCCGGTGGTGCTTCCGCGCGTACCGTTTAAACGAAATAATTTTGAAAAACCTACATTGTTTTAAAGGGTCACTTATTCAACCCCCCCCCCCCCCCCCCCCTTCTAAGTGATAGCCAAGTAGTCTAACAAGTGATATCACGATCCCGGTTTAATTTTGTTTACAAAATTCGGAGGATTGTGCCAATTATTAGAAAACATGGCTTTTGCACCGAAAGGGGCGTATAATAGGGCTCCTATATTCAATGGAGATCATTTTGATTATTGGAAAAGTAGTATGCGCATTCACATCAATTCTTTTGATGGTGAAGTGTGGAATGCTATTGAGAACGGTCTGTTTGTTCCAACAATCACCGACCTCAATGGCGTTGTCACAAATAAGCCTATGGCACAATGGACGGATGATGAAAAGAAAAAGGGCAATTACGATGCAAAGGCACAAAACATACTTATTTCATCCCTTGGGATTGAACAATTTTATCATGTGTCGCATTGTTCTACGGCTAAAGAAATGTGGGATACATTAGTTACTCATTTTGAGGGAACTAATGAGGTCAAAATTTCGAAAATAAACACCTTAACTCAAGAGTTCGAATTGTTTCATATGCAAGATGGTGAAACCATTGCGGATATGCAACAAAGATTTGTAAAAATCACCAACAAGTTACATGGTCTAGGTAAACCAATCACAAATCAAGATGCTACTAATAAGATTTTGAGATGTCTTAAAAGGTCATGGCAACCAAAGGTCACCGCAATCAAAGAAGCGAATGATCTTACAACCTTGAGTCTCACAACCTTATTTGGTAAGCTAATGGAACATGAACAAGTGCTTAATTTGTTGGAAAAGCATGAAAAAGGTGAGAAAAAGGAAAAACACAACGAAAAGGAAAAAGAAAAGGATAAGAGGTCCATTGCTCTAAAGGCCTCAAAATCCAAGTCCAAAAAGGTTGAGCAAGTGGAAAGTAGCTCAAGCGAAGACGATTCCGATGATGAGGAAATGGGGCTCTTCGTTAGACGCTACAATAGATATGTGAGAAAGAATGGGATAAGACATTCCGATGACAATCTTAACAAGTTTCGGAAAGATAGTGGTTACCGCCGGAAGAATGAAGATGATAGACACTCCAAGAAAGGGGCATGCTATGAATGTGGCAAAGTTGGTCATTTCAAGCCGGATTGCCCTAAGCTCGAGAGAAAAGAGAAGGAGTCACCCTCATTCAAAAAGGGAAGCAAGGACAAAGGAAAGAAAGCTTATGTTGCATGGGAGAGCGGAAGCTCATCTTCCTCTTCATCATCAAGCTCTAGCTCAAGTGGTGAAGATGCATTGGCTAATGTGTACTTAACATCCCATGATCGCAAGAAACTTGCTCCTAAAAAGGTAAATCAAAATCCCTCTAGCTCATATACGCTTTTAGAATATCGTGAGTTGCAAGTCGCTTTTGAAAAGTTACACAAAGAGACTAAAGAGGCTTTTCAACGACTAAAAGGTTTAATGCAAGTTAATAAATACCTTGAGGCAAAAGTTTCACTCAAAGAGTCTATGATTCAAAAACCTCTTGTGACTTTTGATAGTTATGGTAACGATAGAACCGGATGTGATGGATGCTTTTACTTATCTAGAGACTTGCGAAAGTTGCAAGATAAGCTAAAAGAACCATCCAAGTCGGAGATTACTTTTGCGGTTGATCCATCTAAATTCAACAAATCTTTAAAACCTAGAAATAAAAAGTATAAATTTGTTGAAAAGGATCCTAAGAAAAGTAATCCTCATATTGTTTGTCATTATTGTTGTAACAAAGGTCATACTATTACAAAATGCCATGCTCGGAAAACCTTGGTACCAAAAGGCAAATTGCAATGGTTGCCCAAGTTAAGCAATAATGTTGCTACTAACCAACTAGGACCCAACATGAGTTGGGGACCTACTTCAAATGTCTAAGTATGTAGGAGAATGTCTTTAACCATTGACGAAAGACACCGACATCAATGGAGTTCAAGACTTACGAACAAGGAAAATGATGAGAAAAGCTTTAACTCAACACTTATAATGTTGCGGAAATTGATCACTTCCTCCACATAACACTTAAGGGAAGATTATATTCTCTACATTTTCCTTTATATTTTTTTTTACTTAGCATTTGTATATTGGTTCATATACATACAACTTTCACCTTAATATGATATTTGTTTTGATAGTTGTCTAATCCTTCATTTCCAAGAATTTTGCTCAAAAATATTTATAAGTTTTTGAGACTCATACGTCTTAAATGGGGATTTGACAAAAATCATTACAATTGCCATATTAAGTTCATACTTGGTTTGTATATGTTTGTTTTGTTCTTATATGTGACTTCGTGTGCATACATAGATATATACTTTCATATGATTGATTTTGGTACTTTGATTCATCTATGTGGATGCCTTATCATGCATATATGGTTTAACATGTGTTCTCATGTTATAATGTGCTTTGGTATTTTGTTTTGCTCACATACATAAGTATGTACCTTGTTGATTATATGTGTATCATACATACATGTTATTTCGAAGTCATAGAAATCATTTTTAAACATATAAGTTCATGTGGTTTGAGAAAAATCGAAAATAATGCATTTTGGATCGATATAAATAAACACTGTATAGATACATGTTAGTTATTTTTCAAAATTTCAAAATGAACTGATATGTATCGATACATATGATGCTTGTATCGATACATAACTCTTCAGTTTGGGCAGACACTGTCTCATGTATCGATACATGCTCGCATGCTTCGATACATGCTTTAGAAAAACTAACTTGTATCGATACAAACATGATTTTGTATCGATACAAACGCGTGAAAACAGCTTTATGTATCAATTTTCATTCATTCATTCATCAAACAACACAAACTTCTTCTACACGAAAATTCCATCAAAAACCCTCATTCCCAAATTCTCAATCTCCCTCAAAACTCTACCAAAACTCACAAACTTGACACTAAACCACTTCAAATTCATTACCCATCCACATTCCTTCATCAATTTCGTGGTTCAAGCTTCAAAATCTTCACATTCAAGACAAGGGTTTTCAATTTGGGTGTGTGTGGATTCTTCATTTTCTCAACTCTCAACAAGGTAACATTACTCTATTCCTCACTTTGATAATGGCTACTAGCAATAGAAGTAAGAATAATGGTAGGACTAAGATAATAAGGGATAGTGATCATGAAGAAAACTTTAGGCAAGAGAACTTTATTCATGAGAATTACATAAGCTTCTACATTAGAAATTGTAAGGAAAAGAAGGTAATCCCTCAAAATGCTGTTGATGTTGAGAACCTTGAGGAATTACATTTAAGTGAGGTTGCTGAGATCATTAAGAGAGAAAATATCTCTACCTTTTGTAACTTGAAGAGAGCTTACATAGAGGATTTGGTTATGATTTTCTATTCCGGATTACAAGAACAAAATGGTGCTGAGTTTGAGTTTTGTATAGGAAAGAAGATTTACAAGTTCGCTAACACCCTTTGGTTCAAACAATTTGGCTTGATAACCGATAATAACTTGCAAAAGTTCACCGATGTTGATGGTCCTAAGTACAATATGGCTGAGTTTGCTAGCACTCTAACTAGGAATGGTAAAAGTCCAAATGGAAAGGCCGGTAGGCTCAAGAAAGGTCCAAGGGTTTTACTTTGGATTGTGAATCACATTCTACGGCCTAGAGGTGGATCGTATTCTCGACTTGATTGGAAGGATATTGACCTTATGAATCTTATGATGGAAAGAAAGAAAATGGATTGGCCACACTACATTGTGAGCCGCTTATTTGCCTTGAGAGGTTCTAAGAAGGATCATTGTTTCGGATATTCAAGTTGGATCATCACTATCTTAGACCACTTCAAAATAACCTACAAGGTAGCGGGATCCTGGATTATTCCAAAAAGAGATCAAATTTTTAGCATAACTCAAATGAAAAAGATGGATTATAAGTGGAATAATGAGATTGAAGATTATGAGTTTTGTGGAAAGGAAGACGAAGATGAAGAACCAACTCAAGGGAATCAAGAAGAAAGGGGTAAGAGACCAAGAGTGGAATAACATGACAATGAAAGTATGGACAATGACCCCTCGGAGATTGGTAATGGTGCAATTATGGAAATGTTAAAGGAAATAAGCATAAAACAAGCTAAGTTCCAAAATGAGATAACGATGAGACTTGATGATATGCATGCTTATAATGTCTCAAGGTTTGATCATCTACAAAACCAATTGGATGAATGCATCAAGCAACAAACTCCCGTTGACCAATACTTCAATTCCAATCACAACCCGGATGGCATGGATGATGATGATGCTTAAATTTGTTTTATCGCATTTATTTTCTCGTACTGCATGAACAATTTTATTTTGTTATTTCTTATGACTTCTCTTATTTCGATATGGTTGTACGGATAATTTTAATGTTGTCATGTTTAGACAACATTCACTTTGGTTTGTATGACTTGGTATGTTGGATAATTTGGTTTGTATGGATGATTTCTTATGTTTATGCATTTGTTGCAATGTTTTGTTTATTTCGTCCCATATTTGGATATGATTGGTTGATTTGAAATGTCGATGTGTTACGATATTCATGCGTTGGTTTTGGTTTGTTATTCTACATTCCATATTTGTCATGAAATTTGGTATTCGTCATTGATATATTTTGGCATATCTTTGTATGTATTTATTTGATTAGGAAACTTTATCATATAGTGCATTTCGACAAATGTAAGTGCACGATATGACTATGGTTAAAAGTGTTTGAACTTGATACTTCTAATGAGCTCTCTTCTTCTTTTTGATATTGTCAAAGAGGGAGAGATTTGGATGCACAAGCTAAGGACAAATAGCTAAAGAAGTCTTGAATATTATCAACAATGTCAAACGTATTATGGCATCAACTCAGGGGGAGCGTTGCTTATTGTTAGCCTTGGTGTTAATTGTGTCTGTATACATATTGCTATTTTATTGCATATTAGGTATAGGCTTAGTTAGCTTATGCATAGTTTTGACAATTATCAAAAAGGGGGAGAATGTAAGTGCACCAGTTCATCCTCATGTTTTAATAATTGTCAAAACACATGAAAATAGAGTAGAACATATTTTGGCAACATTACAAATGACTTGACAGCGAAAAACTATTTTTAAAACTTTGAAAAATTGTTTTTAGGTATTATGTATCGATACATAAACATGTGTATCGATACATATATCACTTGTATCGATACAAAAGTGATCTCTCAGAAAACCAGATAGTGCATGATGTATCGAATCATGCTTGCATGATTTGATACATATCAGTCAAGATTTCAAGAAACTGATATATGTATCGATACACACCCGTGTTTGTATCGATACATAGGTCAAATCTTTCAATTTGAACGCTGGTCAAAGGGTTTGTATCGATACAAACCATCATTTGTATCGATACACGTATGTTAAATTTTGCCCAAATTTGCTCAATTCTATTCTCTCTTTAAATAGCAATGTGGTGTGTCATTGTAACAGAGAGAAAACCAGTGAGAAAGTTCAGAAAACGCTTTGGGATTCAAATTGAGTGAAAATTTGGATCAAAGGTTTTATTCATCACAAGTTCATCATCTTCATCAAGTTTGCAATCAAATTGAAGTTTGAGTATGGGATCAATTCAATAGAGACTGCATATTTGTTTGATAACGTTCATTACAGTTCGCGGTGAATCAGAATCGTGATCGGGTTGAATTGTGACGAAGATTTTGGTTTCTCTCAAGGGTTCAAGATTGTGCAAATCTTGAAGGGTCAACAACAAGAAGCGAAGCACTCAGCTGGACGATCGAGTGCGGATTGGCACGGGTCGGATCGTTGGAATCAGAGAGCGAAGCTTCGTTGTGTGTTGAGGTTTATTCGCATAGTTTACTTTTGATTCGTTATAGGGTTATAAGATTCAATTGTAAATTGTGCACTTGTGTTCATCATTTTTAATCAATATACTCTCAAATAACCCGTTTGGTTATTTGGGGGGAGTGGTACTCGGCCAACCGCGTGGACGAAGCGAAAGCCGGGGAACTCCCTAATCAAACGCTTGTGTCTTTCTCTCTTTCAATCTTTTACTTTTTAGTAATCGCTTTAATTTTGAGTCAATTGAATTTTTCGTGTTCGTACGTGTGCACAAAAATTCAATTGGTATATCTTGATTGTGATTGGATTAGATTGGATACTATTAACTTGCTTGGGCTGTTTTAATTGAAACGTTTAATTTCGAATAATTTGTACACGATCATTTCTAAGTCTTTACATACGTTCAAAGGCTATACTACCTTTCCAGTGATCAATCGGGTGCAAAGAGACTACCGATCCGGTGGTGCTTCCGCGCGTACCGTTTAAACGAAATAATTTTGAAAAACCTACATTGTTTTAAAGGGTCACTTATTCAACCCCCCCGCCCCCTTCTAAGTGATAGCCAAGTAGTCTAACAAGTGATATCACGATCCCGGTTCAATTTTGTTTACAAAATTCGGAGGATTGTGCCAATTATTAGAAAACATGGCTTTTGCACCGAAAGGGGCGTATAATAGGGCTCCTATATTCAATGGAGATCATTTTGATTATTGGAAAAGTAGTATGCGCATTCACATCAATTCTTTTGATGGTGAAGTGTGGAATGCTATTGAGAACAGTCTGTTTGTTCCAACAATCACCGACCTCAATGGCGTTGTCACAAATAAGCCTATGGCACAATGGACGGATGATGAAAAGAAAAAGGTCAATTATGATGCAAAGGCACAAAACATACTTATTTCATCCCTTGGGATTGAACAATTTTATCATGTGTCGCATTGTTCTACGGCTAAAGAAATGTGGGATACATTAGTTACTCATTTTGAGGGAACTAATGAGGTCAAAATTTCGAAAATAAACACCTTAACTCAAGAGTTCGAATTGTTTCATATGCAAGATGGTGAAACCATTGCGGATATGCAACAAAGATTTGTAAAAATCACCAACAAGTTACATGGTCTAGGTAAACCAATCACAAATCAAGATGCTACTAATAAGATTTTGAGATGTCTTAAAAGGTCATGGCAACCAAAGGTCACCGCAATCAAAGAAGCGAATGATCTTACAACCTTGAGTCTCACAACCTTATTTGGTAAGCTAATGGAACATGAACAAGTGCTTAATTTTTTGGAAAAGCATGAAAAAGGTGAGAAAAAGGAAAAACACAACGAAAAGGAAAAAGAAAAGGATAAGAGGTCCATTGCTCTAAAGGCCTCAAAATCCAAGTCCAAAAAGGTTGATCAAGTGGAAAGTAGCTCAAGCGAAGACGATTCCGATGATGAGGAAATGGGGCTCTTCGTTAGACGCTACAATAGATATGTGAGAAAGAATGGGATAAGACATTCCGATGACAATCTTAAGAAGTTTCGGAAAGATAGTGGTTACCGCCGGAAGAATGAAGATGATAGACACTCCAAGAAAGGGGCATGCTATGAATGTGGCAAAGTTAGTCATTTCAAGCCGGATTGCCCTAAGCTCAAGAGAAAAGAGAAGGAGTCACCGTCATTCAAAAAGGGAAGCAAGGACAAAGGAAAGAAAGCTTATGTTGCATGGGAGAGCGGAAGCTCATCTTCCTCTTCATCATCAAGCTCTAGCTCAAGTGGTGAAGATGGATTGGCTAATGTGTGCTTAACATCCCATGATCGCAAGAAACTTGCTCATAAAAAGGTAAATCAAAATCCCTCTAGCTCATATACGCTTTTAGAATATCATGAGTTGCAAGTCGCTTTTGAAAAGTTACACAAAGAGACTAAAGAGGCTTTTCAACGACTAAAAGGTTTAATGCAAGTTAATAAATACCTTGAGGCAAAAGTTTCGGAAACGGAGCTTGAGTTGAAAGCACTCAAAGAGTCTATGATTCAAAAACCTCTTGTGACTTTTGATAGTTATGGTAACGATAGAACCGGATGTGATGGATGCTTTTACTTATCTAGAGACTTGCGAAAGTTGCAAGATAAGCTAAAAGAACCATCCAAGCCGGAGATTACTTTTGCGGTTGATCCATCTAAATTCAACAAATCTTTAAAACCTAGAAATAAAAAGTATAAATTTGTTGAAAAGGATCCTAAGAAAAGTAATCCTCACATCGTTTGTCATTATTGTTGTTACAAAGGTCATACTATTGCAAAATGCCATGCTCGGAAAACCTTGGTACCAAAAGGCAAATTGCAATGGTTGCCCAAGTTAAGCAATAATGTTGCAACTAACCAACTAGGACCCAACATGAGTTGGGGACCTACTTCAAATGTCTAAGTATGTAGGAGAATGTCTTGAACCATTGACGAAAGACACCGACATCAATGGAGTTCAAGACTTACGAATAAGGAAAATGATGAGAAAAGCTTTAACTCAACACTTATAATGTTGCAGAAATTGATAACTTCCTCCAGATAACACTTAAGGGAAGATTCTATTCTCTACCTTTTCCTTTATATTTTTTTTTACTTAGCATTTGTATATTGGTTCATATACATACAACTTTCACCTTAATATGATATTTGTTTTGATAGTTGTCTAATCCTTCATTTCCAAGAATTTTGCTCAAAAATATTTATAAGTTTTTGAGACTCATACGTCTTAAATGGGGATTTGACAAAAATCATTACAATTGCCATATTAAGTTTATACTTGGTTTGTATATGTTTGTTTTGTTCTTATATATGACTTTGTGTGCATACATAGATATATACTTTCATATGATTGATTTTGGTACTTTGATTCAACTATGTGGATGCCTTATCATGCATATATGGTTTAACATGTGCTCTCATGTTATAATGTGCTTTGGTATTTTGTTTTGCTCACATACATAAGTATGTACCTTGTTGATTATATGTGTTTCATACATACATGTTATTTCGAAGTCATAGAAATCATTTTTAAACTTATAAGTTCATGTGTTTTGAGAAAAATCGAAAATAATGCATTTTGGATCGATACAAATAAACACTGTATAGATACATGTTAGTTATTTTTCAAAATTTCAAAATGAACTGATATGTATTGATACATATGATGCTTGTATCGATACATAACTCTTCAGTTTGGGCAGACACTGTCTCATGTATCGATACATGCTCGCATGCTTCGATACATGCTTCAGAAAAACTAACTTGTATCGATACAAACATGATTTTGTATCGATACAAACGCGTGAAAACAGCTTTATGTATCAATTTTCATTCATTCATCAAACAACACAAACTTCTTCTACACGAAAATTCCATCAAAAACCCTCATTCCCAAATTCTCAATCTCCCTCAAAACTCTACCAAAACTCACAAAACTTGACACTAAACCACTTCAAATTCATTACCCATCCACATTCCTTCATCAATTTCGTGGTTCAAGCTTCAAAATCTTCACATTCAAGACAAGGGTTTTCAATTTGGGTGTGTGTGGATTCTTCATTTTCTCAACTCTCAACAAGGTAACATTACTCTATTCCTCACTTTGATAATGGCTACTAGCAATAGAAGTAAGAATAATGGTAGGACTAAGATAATAAGGGATAGTGATCATGAAGAAAACTTTAGGCAAGAGAACTTTATTCATGAGAATTACATAAGCTTCTACATTAGAAATTGTAAGGAAAAGAAGGTAATCCCTCAAAATGTTGTTGATGTTAAGAACCTTGAGGAATTACATCTAAGTGAGGTTGCTGAGATCATTAAGAGAGAAAATATCTCTACCTTTTGTAACTTGAAGAGAGCTTACATAGAGGATTTGGTTAGGATTTTCTATTCCGGATTACAAGAACAAAATGGTGCTGAGTTTGAGTTTTGTATAGGAAAGAAGATTTACAAGTTCTCTAACACCCTTTGGTTCAAACTATTTGGCTTGATAACCGATAATAACTTGCAAAAGTTCACCGATGTTGATGGTCCTAAGTACAATATGGCTGAGTTTGCTAGCACTCTAACTAGGAATGGTAAAAGTCCAAATGGAAAGGCCGGTAGGCTCAAGAAAGGTCCAAGGGTTTTACTTTGGATTGTGAATCACATTCTACGGCCTAGAGGTGGATCGTATTCTCGACTTGATTGGAAGGATATTGACCTTATGTATCTTATGATGGAAAGAAAGAAAATGGATTGGCCACACTACATTGTGAGCCGCTTATTTGCCTTGAGAGGTTCTAAGAAGGATCATAGTTTCGGATATTCAAGTTGGATCATCACTATCTTAGACCACTTCAAAATAACCTACAAGGTAGCGGGATCTTGGATTATTCCAAAAAGAGATCAAATTTTTAGCATAACTCAAATGAAAAAGATGGATTATAAGTGGAATAATGAGATTGAAGATTATGAGTTTTGTGGAAAGCAAGACGAAGATGAAGAACCAACTCAAGGGAATCAAGAAGAAAGGGGTAAGAGACCAAGAGTGGAATCACATGACAATGAAAGCATGGACAATGACCCCTCAGAGATTGGTAATGGTGCAATTATGGAAATGTTAAAGGAAATGAGCTTAAAACAAGCTAAGTTCCAAAATGAGATAACCATGAGACTTGATGATATGCATGCTTATAATGTCTCAAGGTTTGATCATCTACAAAACCAATTGGATGAATGCATCAAGCAACAAACTCCTGTTGACCAATACTTCAATTCCAATCACAACCTGGATGGCATGGATTATGATGATGCTTAAATTTGTTTTATCGCATTTATTTTCTCGTACCGCATGAACAATTTTATTTTGTTATTTCTTATGACTTCTCTTATTTCGATATAGTTGTACGGATAATTTTAATGTTGTCATGTTTAGACAACATTCACTTTGTTTTGTATGACTTGGTATGTTGGATAATTTGGTTTGTATGGATGATTTCTTATGTTTATGCATTTGTTGCATTGTTTTGTTTATTCCGTCCCATATTTGGATATGATTTGTTGATTTAAAATGCCGATGTGTTACGATATTCATGCGTTGGTTTTGGTTTGTTATTCTACATTCCATATTTGTCATGAAATTTGGTATTCGTCATTGATATATTTTGGCATATCTTTGTATGTATTTATTTGATTAGGAAACTTTATCATATAGTGCATTTCGACAAATGTAAGTGCACGATATGACTATGGTTAAAAGTGTTTGAACTTGATACTTCTAATGAGCTCTCTTCTTCTTTTTGATATTGTCAAAGAGGGGGAGATTTGGATGCACAAGCTAAGGACAAATAGCTAAAGAAGTCTTGAATATTATCAACAATGTCAAACGCATTATGGCATCAACTCAGGGGGAGCGTTGCTTATTGTTAGCCTTGGTGTTAATTACGTCTGTATACATATTGCTATTTTATTGCATATTAGGTATAGGCTTAGTTAGCTTATGCATAGTTTTGACAATTATCAAAAAGGGGGAGAATGTAAGTGCACCAGTTCATCCTCATGTTTTAATAATTGTCAAAACACATGAAAATAGAGTAGAACATATTTTGGCAACATTACAAATGACTTGACACGAAAAACTATTTTTGAAACTTTGAAAAATTGTTTTTAGGTATTATGTATCGATACATAAACATGTGTATCGATACAAATGTCCTGAAATTACTTCAGACTGATTTTGTGCATTTTGTATCGATACATATATCACTTGTATCGATACAAAAGTGATCTCTCAGAAAACCAGATAGTGCATGATGTATCGAATCATGCTTGCATGATTTGATACATATCAGTCAAGATTTCAAGAAACTGATATATGTATCGATACACACCCGTGTTTGTATCGATACATAGGTCAAATCTTTCAATTTGAACGCTGGTCAAAGGGTTTGTATCGATACAAACCATCATTTGTATCGATACACGTATGTTAAATTTTGCCCAAATTTGCTCAATTCTATTCTCTCTTTAAATAGCAATGTGGTGTGTCATTGTAACAGAGAGAAAACCAGTGAGAAAGTTCAGAAAACGCTTTGGGATTCAAATTGAGTGAAAATTTGGATCAAAGGTTTTATTCATCACAAGTTCATCATCTTCATCAAGTTTGCAATCAAATTGAAGTTTGAGTATGGGATCAATTCAATAGAGACTGCATATTTGTTTGATAACGTTCAGTACGGTTCGCGGTGAATCAGAATCGTGATCGGGTTGAATTGTGACGAAGGTTTTGGTTTCTCTCAAGGGTTCAAGATTGTGCAAATCTTGAAGGGTCAACAACAAGAAGCGAAGGACTCAGCTGGACGATCGAGTGCGGATTGGCACGGGTCGGATCGTTGGAATCAGAGGGCGAAGCTTCGTTGTGTGTTGAGGTTTATTCGCATAGTTTACTTTTGATTCGTTATAGGGTTATAAGATTCAATTGTAAATTGTGCACTTGTGTTCATCATTTTTAATCAATATACTCTCAAATAACCCGTTTGGTTATTTGGGGGGAGACGTACTCGGCCAACCGCGTGGACGACGCGAAAGCCGGGGAACTCCCTAATCAAACGCTTGTGTCTTTCTCTCTTTCAATCTTTTACTTTTTAGTAATCGCTTTAATTTTGAGTCAATTGAATTTTTCGTGTTCGTACGTGTGCACAAAAATTCAATTGGTATATCTTGATTGTGATTGGATTAGATTGGATACTATTAACTTGCTTGGGCTGTTTTAATTGAAACGTTTAATTTCGAATAATTTGTACACGATCATTTCTAAGTCTTTTCATACGTTCAAAGGCTATACTACCTTTCCAGTGATCAATCGGGTGCAAAGAGACTACCGATCCGGTGGTGCTTCCGCGCGTACCGGTTAAACGAAATAATTTTGAAAAACCTACATTGTTTTAAAGGGTCACTTATTCAACCCCCCCCCCCCCCCTCTTCTAAGTGATAGCCAAGTAGTCTAACAAAGTTGAGTCTTGGATTTTCAAATGAGTTCAAGTTGTATTCAAGTTGTTTTTGTGCACAGGATGATTTTTGCAGAGTAACAGCTCTTTCAAAATTGTTCAATATTGTTGTGTACAAAAACTTCACTTCCACTCCTATTTATAGTAGAGGGTGGAGCGCCTTGAATTTGAATTCGTTGCAGGAGATTGCGCCAGCTGGTAATAGTACGATCTTGAACCATATCCGGTAATCTTTGTGTACGACCAAACTTGAGAATGAAGATTCGTCCAATTCTGGTAAAAGGTTCGTACAATAGTACTAACGTTACTATTCTGTGGATAAGGTTGATTCTCCAGCTTTTGAGTTCAAGTTGTATTCAAGTTGTTTTTGTGCACGGGATGATTTTAGCAGAGTAACAGCTCTTTTAAAATTGTTCAATATTGTTGTGTACAGAAACTTCACTTCCACTCCTATTTATAGTAGAGGGTGGAGCGCCTTGAATTTGAATTCGTTGCAGGAGATTGCGCCAGCTGGTAATAGTACGATCTTGAACCATATTCGGTAACCTTTGTGTACGACCAAACTTGAGAATGAAGATTCGTCCAATTCTGGTAAAAGGTTCGTACAATAGTACTAACGTTACTATTCTGTGGATAAGGTTGATTCTCCAGCTTTTGAGTTGTCAGAGGATGATGTAATTCAATCATTGTAGCAGAGAATGTTCTTCTGACAAAACGGCCTTCACTGCAAGTATCAGAACCTGATGTAATTAAACATAGCTTCAGATGATGTAGCCTCTGATATGCATTTTCTGACGAGACTTGACATTGCATCTTCTGATGAGCATGTTCTGGTCAGAATTTGCTTCCCATTTCAGAGCTTCCAATGTACTCATAGTGAATATAAAATTTATCTTATATATCTGCACACTAGAGTAAATAATTAGTATACCCTATTGTATATTAATACCTTTGTTATCATCAAAACTTAATTGGGTCATTTCAGAACCTATTTTGTTCCAACATAAGTGTGCTTCCCTGCCCGTCCTATGGAGGTAGCGTCTTCTTGTCGAGCTGGACTCACCTCCTCCAGCGAATCCTCCGGCTATAGTATTCACCGCAATTCTTACTGTGTCCTTTCCCTTATCCTCTTCTGTGTCTGGACTTCTCTGTGTCTTTGTTGTGTCCGAGCTTTCTTCGTTTCTCTGTGATGCCTTTTCGATGAACTTCCGGAGGTGGCCGCTGCGGATCAGTTCTTCGATCAAGTCACGTAACTTGTAACATCTCTCCGTATCATGCCCTTTGCACCTATGGTAGCGGCACCATTCGTTGACATTGGGCCCTAGTGTTATGTGGCGCTCTGGCTCTTGAGGTCTGGTTGCGAGGTTAGTATGTAAGATTTCATCCAATATGTGCACTCGGGTGTCGTTGAGTGGCGAATACTCCTCGTAACGACGGGAGGGTCTGTCGTTACGCCTTGGTGGGTACTGTGATCTCTCCTGTCGATTGTTCCATTTGGAGTCACGGGTAGACCAGCGTCGTTGGTTCCGTTCTGGCGTTCTGCTGCTATGATAATCTGTTGCTCTCTTTCTAGAGTCGCTTGACCTTTTTTCTGCGTTTCTCTCTTCTCCTTTGATGTAACATTCAGCTCGCTTCATCACTTCTTGCATCGTTTCCGCGGGCTTCTACACCAATGACTCATTGAAATGTCCTGCCTTAAGGCTGTTATGGAATGCCGCTACAAACATCTCTTGATTGGGGTTTGATACTTTGATTGTCGCCTCACTAAAGCGGGCGAGATACTCCCTGAGCGTCTCGGAGTTTCCCTGGCGAAGGCTGAACATGTTAGTCGTCGTGACTTGTACGTGTTTGCTTCCGGCGAACTGATGAGTGAATTTACGGTGGAAGTCTGCGTAGCTGGCGATGGAGTTGTTAGGCAGGTTCATATAACATCGCAAGGTCACGTCTTTGAATGTGCTGGAGAGGAGTTTGCACTTCAAGTGTTCTTCTGCATCTATAATAGAGGTTTGCGTCCGTACCGCCATTAGGTGCTCCAGCGGGTCAGTTTTACCGTCGAAACTTGGTAACTGAGGGATTTTGAAATTCGCGGGTACTTGCGCATCCCATAATGCTTGGACCAGGGGTTAAGAATCTTCTACTTCTTCTTCTTCGGAGTCCTGGTTTGCCTCTGCTTCTTTCTCTTCCTCTCGCTCTTTCTGTATTTCGGCGACTTTCGACTGTGGGCGACATATTTCGCTCATTGCCTGTTGCAACGTTGAATTACTATCATGGTTAGTTGTGCCTCCAGCCATGGTTATGGTTGTATTTACTCCTGTATTTCTTGAGGCCTGGGAATGATTTTACCAGGGCCCCACGGTGGGCGCCAAATGTTCTTGTGTAGAACTTTAATGGATGGTTACTTTCGTATTGGTCCTCTCCTTTTTTCATTCCTTTGGTCTATCTATATAGGGGGGGGATGAGAGTCAGTTTCCTCCCTGCTCTTTTCCCACGGTGCATGATCGTGGCCCCTTCACGTTTTCCCGCCATGGGGCGGTTTTGAGTTCCACTACCTCGGAGCGGTTCTGCGCCTTGGACACGTGTTTTAGGTAGTTTAGGAGAAGTAAACGTGGGCGTATGGGCCTTTAGGGTGGACTTTGTCGGGTCATGGGTCCATAGGGGCGTGACCCGGCTTTGAGGCGGATTGGGCCTGTGCACTATTGGGCTAGAAGTCTCTCGCCCGTTACAGTTTTGCATGATATAGATTTAACGATGTTACAGAATAAAGCAATATTAAGAGTATTACTTCGCTTCCCATTTTACACTATTATGACATAAATTCTTTTTCTCATCTCCATCCTCGAAACCATATAGTGATTCTATAAATATAAAATAAATATAAACTTCATTCTCAATACTTTGATTTTTCATAGCCTTAAGAATTTTTAGGACTGTACCCATAAAATTAAAATATACCATGATTATTTTTTTTCATCTCCTGCCGACTCTTTATAGAAAATTTACATTATATTCATTGTCAAACACGGGATAATTTTTATTTTTTTCAATAATATTTATTTCCATATGTTATTTTTCTTTGGAAGGTTTTCTATGTCTTTTTTTTTTATTTTATATTATTTAGAAGGTTATCTACGTTTTTTCAATTGTCTATTAGATTATTTTTTTAATTTATTTGAGTATGAAAATACGATATATCTTTAACACGAGACTCTGTAGGACTTCATCAACAAAAAATAATTGTAAATTTTATTCTAATTTTTAAATGAATAGTAACATACTTTGGCCTTGTTTCTACTCTCAAAAAATTTCTTTTCGCGCGTGAGCGTCAAATGGGAAAACCTATGTGTGAATCTCTCCACCCACCTTAATAAATTAAGGTTCTTAAAAAATTTCGAACGAAGGTTATGGAATGTTTAAAAAGTTCGAACGAAGGTTATGGAAAGTTTAAAAAAGCATATATTACAAAAAATCAAAATTACGTTAATTTATTTTAGAGTTTCCATATATTTCATCAGCCATATGTAATCTAATGAAAGTGCGATGGACACATAATATGGAAAAAAACCCTTAGTCGAAATTCAAATTTTAATTAGTCAATGTGTATTTTTAATAGTGGGGTAGGAAATGTTACCAGTTTCCTATTATATTGTACCACTGAAAGATTTTTTTTCTCTCTCTCTCTCTCTCGATTCTCTCTCTCTCTCTCTCTCTCTCTCTCTCTCTCTCTCTCTCTCTCTCTCTCTCTCCCGTCTCCATCACAATACTCTATAGGAGCTCCATCAATAATAAAATAGTTGCTAATTCTACTATTTTTTTAATGAATATCAATAAAATTCTCGTATTCAGTTATCCATATCTTCTACATATACTTTTCATCATGGAGGATCACTTTTTATCGTGCTAAATAAAATTTTTAATAAATGATCCCCATGATAAAATATTAAATATGAAAATATGGATAACTCCCACAGTCGGAATTCAAAATTTAATTAGTCAATGTGTATTTTTAATAGTCGAGTGGAAAGTGCTCTCTGTTTTCTATTCTACACCACTAAGATATTTCTCTCTCTCTCTCTCTCTCTCTCTCTATTTCTATCTCTCTTCCGTCTCCATTATATGATTTTATAGAAGCTTCATAAACAAAAAATAGTTGTTAATTTTATTTTTTTTAATTAATATCAATTAAATTTTCGTGCTTAGTTCTCACTATGATCTAAAAACACTTTTCATCATGAAGTTCACGTTTCTTCGTGCTAGATAAAATTTTGAATAAGTTTTCCCTATGATAAAATATGAATATGAAAATAAGGATCATTCTCGCAGTTGGAATTCAAATTTTAATTCAACAATGTGTATTTTTAATAAGGGGGTGGGAATAAGGATGACAACAATATCCATACCCGCGGATATATGTGGATAAAATTCGTCATGGATACAGAACGATAAATTAATGGATATCCACGGATAAAATAAATGGATATTTCAATTATCAGCATTTAATGGATACTATCCACGCCGCGGATATCCATACCCGCTAAATAATTAGTAAAATTACTTAAATATCTCTACTTACATATAAATTCTAGTATTTTTATATACAAAAAGTTGTATTTTTATATTTTATCTTTTACAGTTTGGCTCTTTTGCAATTCAGTGAGGTGATTTTTGTTTGTAGATTTGGTGTTTTCATTAAAAATAGAGAGCAAAATTTATAAATATTTTGTATTTTAAAAATAATAATTTTTTTCAATAATTAGTTTCTTTTTTAATAAAAAAATATCATCCATGGATATCTGTTAATATCCGCGGATATTTCAATATTCGTGGATTGCTCGCTTAGCGGATATCCGCACGGATATGGAGCGGACATGGATAACATATATGTATGACGGAGCGGATACGGATATCACACTATCCGCGTCCATGAATATCCATTGACATCCCTAGGTGGGAAGTACTTGCCGTTTCTCATTCTCCAACACTGAGAGTTCTCTCTCTCTCTCAAAATATTCTATTTTGTTTTTGTCTCTAATGAACATAATTTTTTCTTCAAAATAATAAAATATTTTTACGTAAAAAAAGTTTACAGAAATGTCATAAGCTATTTTTTTGGTTCAAGACTTCAATTTTTCGAGCGATCTTATCCATGAAAAAAATAGTGTACTTTCTTATTTCAATTTGTTTCAAAGTAATCTAAATATAAATGTTCCTTCATTTTACAAAATTAAATTATTAAAAATGTACCAATTGATAGTGTCGTACAAGTGGTAGATACTTGGGCCCCTTAACCATTTGGTCTTGAGATCGATCCTGACCGGTGCATATGAAGAATCATTTCTTAGGAGAGGTCAATCCCTTAAATAGATCTCAGTTAAATCGAGGGGATTAGTCTCTGCAATTGCACACGGATGATACATTTGTTTTGAAAATTAAAAAAAAATGTGTATATATATATATATAATATTTTAGAGATTCTATAAAATAAAAAATATTTCAGAGTTTCTAAAAAAAAATAGTTTCTAAAAAAAAGATAGTATATAATATTTGAGAGAGTTTTCACAAAAAGAAAAAAAAAAATTGAGAGTTTAAAAAAAATAAATATTTGAAAAAGTTTCAACAAAAAGAAAACAAAAAAATTTAATATTTGAAAGAGTTTTTACAAAAAAAAAATTACAAAAATTCAATTATTGTTGTCAATGAGATTCGAACAACATACATTTGTTAGTAATTATAAGGTAATTTTCTCTACAAAAAGAAAGGTAGTTTTCCTTAAAATATTATAAAAATTCAATTATTGTTGCCATGGGATTCAAACAACATATCTTAAGCTAAAAACTCTGAATGACACCTAAGCAAGAGAAGCTCTAATTGAATGTCACATAAGATTGGGAAGTTGAGTGCTTTTTTCACTGTTTATAACAAACCACCCTCTTTGGTTTTCTTTCATCACCGTCACTCCACTATGGCCAATCCTCCCACCGCCACAAATACAACCAACCATGTCAACATCCCTTGGCCCTGTTTGTTTTCTCAATCTCCCCATAAACCCATCGCCCCTTCCACCGCTCCACCACCTCAACAGAAAACCTTTGGTCAAGCACTTAATAATGTTTGTGACATACCTCTCAACCAACTTCCCAAATCTTGTGTTAAGGGAGATGATTTAGCCATTTCAATCCCTGAGGATGAATACATGGTTGGTATCGATGCTTGTAAGCACAATCTTCATGGAAGAATCATCTTACCAAAGGGAGCAACACCCTTCATTGTTGAAAGCTTAAAAGCTAAACTAGCGGTTCTTTGGAAAGCAATCGGAAAGTGGGGTCTCATGTCTTTAGGTAAGGGTTATTACGAGTTCACTTTCTCTTCTCTTGAGGATATGAGAAGTGTCAGGTCGATTGGATCTTGGAGTTTAGCACCAGGGATTTTGAAGCTTTTTGCTTGGACAACTGATTTCAATCCTAACTTGCAGCAACAAACTTATGCCCAGGTATGGATTAGAATTTATGGTTTATCTCAGAAGTATTGGAGGCCAAAGATCCTTTTTGCTATTGCTAGTAGCATAGGAACACCAATATGCACTGATTCTTTTACCGACAAACCAATGCTGGATAGAACTTTTGGTCACTATGCTAGAGTCTTAGTGGATTTAAACTGGTTTCAAGAGCTTAGGTATCGGATTCTAGTTGAAAGAGTTGGATTTGCATTCATTGTTGATGTTGAGTATGAAAATCTTCCAGATGTTTGCTCTAATTGCAATATCATTGGTCATCATGTGGGAAATTGTAAGAGAAAAAAGGATTTAAACAAACCATTGCAAGCTGCTGGTGTAGTTAAAAAGGATGGCATTGATGCATCAAAGACTTTTGTCCCTGTGACTCTCAAAAATACAGAACTTGTTAAAGACAAGCCTTTAGAACCTGTGCTGGTACCTGTGGTTGATGTGGCTGGTTCATCTAATAACAGATATGAACAAGTTGATCATGCTCAAAAGCGTAGGGAAGAAGATAAGGTGCTTGAAGATGAGTTAAAAGAAGTCATTGAAATTAATTCTGTCCAACATGGTAAAACTGTCGAAATTCCTCACCAAGAAGAAACTCAAAGTAATGAGGATAATGAATTTGTGGATGCTACTCAACAACTTGATGGTGTTGTTCAAACTCGCCAAGTTCCTTTAGTTGTGCAAAATGACATTGAGTTTTTGAAGGAATCTTGGGCTCATCTTGCTGAGTTAGAAGATAATTGTGCTATGGTTACACCTACAACTGTGATGGCTAACAAGTCATTGTCTAAATCTGCTGCTTCAAACTCCAATGCTTTGAATCTCTCAAGTACGGCATATGGTTCTTCCACAAATCCAGTGCCTCAAATTGGATGGCTTCAACAAGCTGATAAGGTAATTCCCTCTGTGGATGATAGTCAAGAATTTCAACTTGTACTCTCTAAGTCGGCCAAAAAATCTATCAAAGCTAAGCCTGGGTTTCAAAAGCTTTCTAACACCTACACCACTAGGTCTAAGAATGTCCCTCCTAAGCCTTCCAAATGAAGTGTCTTTATTGGAATGTTAGAGGTTTAGCCAATTCTCCTACAAAATTGGCTTTAAAAAATCTTATAACCATAAATAAACCCGATTTTTCTTTCATATCAGAACCATGGATGAATTTATCTAGAATATCACAATCTTGGTGGAATAGACTTGGTTTGAAAGTTTTTGCTGTTAATAGTAGGAATAACTTACTCCCTAATATGTGGTGTGCAATTTTTGGCTTTACTGCGGTCTATGCCTCAACTTATTTTTTGTCTAGACGATCTCTATGGACTAACATTACTAGTATTCAAACCCAACACCCTATCCCTTGGTGCTGCATTGGGGATTTCAACACCATACTTGGTGCTCAAGAACACAAAGGATCCACTACTCCAGCTAGAACTCCTATGTTAGACTTTCAAGATTGGAGTGATTCCAATAATCTGCTCCATCTTCCTACTCAAAGAGCTTTTTACACCTGGTCCAATGGTAGGCGAGGCAGACATGCCACTCTTAAAAGGCTGGATAGAGTAATTTGTAACATAGACTGGATCAATGCCTGCAGCACCGTCAAAGTGTCAACGCTCACTAAACTCAGGTCAGATCATTTTCCAATTCTTCTGGAGTTTAAGAACCAAGATATACATGTTGCCTCTAATTTCAAATTCATGAAGATGTGGATCGCTGATGATATGAATTTCTACGGTATTTTTAGTATTATTATTAGTAATAAAATGACCAAGACAAACCCAATACGAAGGAAAACCTACAAAAGCAGGAAAAAGCATCAAGACAAGGTCCAAGATGCAAAAAGACAAGAAAAAGCCAAAAAAGTGAAGAAAATTAGCATTCCATCGCAGCACGATGGCTCTCATCGTGCCACGATGGGAGCTGCTTGTTCGCCAAGAAAACAGAAGAAATAAATCTGAAGAAAATCTTTGCATCGCAGCGCGATGGAGTATATCGCAGCACGATGGAGTAACTTGGCGCCCAAGCTGATGAAATGCACAGTATCAGTTATAAAATTGAACTGAATCTTCACATCGTAGCACGATGGCTTCATCGTACTGCGATGCATTGTTGAGGCCCATTACGAAAACTATAAATAGAGCCTCTCATTCATTGTTTAAATCATTCAGAAATAGTAGAACACTCTCTACTATAAGGAGAGGTTCAGAGGAGCTCTATTGGGCATAGTTTTCCCCCTTACGGGAAAACTAACTCAGCAAGGTATGTTTCTTTAGGCTTTTGAATTTAGGTTATATTTTTGTAATTTAAATATGTAGTCTTTATAATTATGCCTTAGGTTGTGGTGGAGAATATGAACTCCCCTATGAATATTTGGAGTCTGTGATTGAGTCTCAGCTATAATAAATGATATTTAGTAATTGTGTTTGTTATTTACTTTCGTTCACTTTAATAACGTATCTCGTAATCTGGCCGGATAAGCGGGAGCGCCCATAGAATTGATATTAGGTTTTTACTTAATATGGTCCGGAGCTCGTAGTAAATAATGCTAGGTGTATAGAGACGGTAACATCCTGAACTAGTCGTGAACTGAGCGGTTAGAGAAGGAATCATGCACTAGGTGTGAACTGAGCACTTAGAAGATGAACAGTCCGATACTAGGATCTAGATGTTAATTGGTGAAGATTATAATGCATGTTTATAAACCACTCACTTAGTAATTAGGGTATGTGACACATCGAGGTTAGGCTCTCGTAGGTACCTTAGTTGTTAACGTAGGGAAACTTTAGTAAACATAGTGTAATATTAAGGTATTACTACAACAAGGATAATTCACCGCCGAACATAATCTAAGTAACTATGTTATACACCGATCATGCCAAATATGAAGAAGGGAGAGAGTCCAACCACCATACCTAGCCTCTATATTTCTTGAATCTATTATTTATACATTATGCACTTTATATTTCTGCAAAGCATTACGCTATTTTTATAAAAACCTTTTCAAAAACCCAAAGCGAATGCAAACTATCACAAACTTAAATAACTCTAGTGAAGCTTCAGCATTATCCCTGTGGATACGAACTCATTCTACTCGTAGAGTGTGAATTATTACTCGACGACAGACTGGTGCACTTGCCAGACCGTAGTCAAGTTTTTGGCGCCGTTGCCGGGGATTGTGTTTACAAAGCCTTACTAGATTTATTTAAGTTTGTCAAAAAATTTCAAAAAGCCTACCACCAAAGCCATGGGGGACGAGCAAAGAGTTACAATGGGAGATTACTGCAAGAGGACTAACACAGATCAGATCTCACTGGGGTTCCAACCGGCCAACCCAGCTAACTTTGATATTAAGGGTAATGTTCTTACAGGTTTGCGGGAGAACCAGTTTGACGGACGTGCCAACAATGATCCCTGGGATCATCTCTCAAAGTTTTCAGAGACATGTCAGATCCAAAAGGTACTGGAAAACGTTTCTGATGACCAGAAGAAGCTGCGTTTGTTTTCTTTTTCTCTTACAGGTCCAGCTAAAGATTGGCTTCAATGGTTGCCAAGAGGAACGATTGCAACATGGAAGGAGCTTGAAGACAAGTTCCTGGAAAGATTCTTCACACAGACACTATTCCAGAAGAGGAAGTTTGAGATTCTGAGTTTCAAATAGCATGAATCTCAAACGTTGTGTTTGTGTTTTCCTTGTCTCCTTGATATTCAGGAACATCATGAATTTTCAAATAAATACAAGTCATGGATTAAGGGGGAGATATGCATCCTAGGGGGAGTATTCCGGAAAACTCACAAACATCAAATATGTATTTGTCATCATCAAAAAGGGGGAGAATGTGAAGACAAGCTTCTAAATTGAAGTTATTTTGATGAAGACAAATATGTGAAAAGAAGAAAAAGATTGGTTATGATCAAGTGTTCAAGTTGAAAGAATTTCAATTATATCTCATGAAGATGTTGATCAAGTTATGGGGTTTAATCATAGGTACAATATGCAATTCATTATTATAAGCTTTAGGTGCTCATAAACTTTAATCTAAATCTTTCTAAAGTTACTATTATAATGTTGCATGATTCCCATCCAAAAAGGTTTTTAACTTAATTTTTTCAAGCTTTTAACGTTTCTGAAATGCTGTTTTTCAAGCAGTAGAATGCTGTTTTTCAAGCAGGTAAACAGATTTACCTCCACATGTAAATCGATTTACTAGCAGTCTGTTTCTGAAATTTTAACTGGTAAATCGATTTACTTGACTGGTAAATCGATTTACCCTGCGAAATTTTGCAAATTTTGTAACGTTAAAAAGGGAAAGGGAAATTGATTTACCTATTAATGGAAATCGATTTACCTCTACTTGAAATTGAAAATTCTAATTCTTTTTGCACCTTTTCATTATTATACCTCTTCCAAATCTTTGCAATTTAATACTCCAAGAGGTATCATATTCTCTATATAAATATACATCAGAATTTCTTTAAACACAATTCAATCACTTTCATAAACTTTCTAACAACAATTCTTTGCACAATCTTTCATAAAACTCTTTGAAACTTTCCTGCATAATTTCATATCAAACAAAAGTTTCATGAGCACTTAGAGTTTATTTTTCTAAATTGTTATATTTAAAGTGAAAACAAATTGCTAGAATTTTGTTGTATCAAAATTCTCTTGTATTCAAACTTATCATCAATTATCTGTAACTCTGTATTATTGCTTGTTTTCCTAGTTTGTGGAAACAAGTGTTTTTGAGAGAAAGAACACCTTGTTGTCCAGGATTGTTGGAAGCAAGAGAGTGAAAAAGAGAGGATTGTTCTCTTGTTTCACTTTGTAGGGAATCACCTTGTTGTCCAGGATTGTTGGAAGCAAGAGAGTGAAAAAGAGAGGATTGTTCTCTTGTTTCACTTTTTAAAGGTCATAGTGAAATCCTTCAAGGAGTGAAGGGACTGGATGTACCCTTAGGTTAGAAGGGGAACCAGTATAAATCTTTTGTGTTCTTCTTCTCCTCCCTACACTTTTATTTTTCTCCATATTGTTTATACATTCATCATAAACCTTCAAGAAAAATAATAATTACCATAACATCTCTAAAATAACCAAAAAATTATAGAAACTAATTCACCCCCCTCTTAGGTTGCACTCTTAAACTAACACTGCGAGGCTTATGAACGCTTCAAGTTACTCATGAGAAGGTGTCTGAACCACAGCATAAGTGCCATGGAACAGATGCAACTATTCACTGCTGGTATGAAAATGCAACACATGATGATACTAGATGCCTCAGCTGGTGGGTCCATCAAAGTAAAGACCTATGCAGAGACTAAGGATCTGGTTGAACAGATGTGCCAGAATGAATACAACATGAGTCATGATCGAGCTGAAAAGACACCTGGAGTACTAAAGGTGGACCAGGAGATTGCCTATAAAGTAGAGATCGAGTTACAAAGGAGGCAACTTGCTGATAAAGAGAAAACTGTGAAGGAAGCTAGTGTTAAACAGGTAGAGGGAGTTTGCGACTTCTGCCTAGAAGATCACCCTAATGGGCATTGTTTGCCATGAGAGAGCGAAGAGCAGGTAAATTATATGGGAATCAACTACAACCCAGGTTGGAGCAAACACCCAAATTTATGCTGGGATCAGACAGGGAACCAGGCTCAAGTTGCACCTCAACCAAGAAAGCCATCTCCGTTAGAAGAGTTACTCAACAAATTTGCTAACATGAGCAAGACTAACTTTGAAAGCATGCAGACTACAGTAGCCAACCAGGGGGCGACGATAAATAGTCTTGAAACCCAGATTGGTCAACTATCAAAACTGGTAAGCACTCATGTTTCTAAAGATATTGTAGGTAACACGGTGGACAATCCAAAGGAGGAGTGCAAAGTCCTGAAAGATCAGAAATCAGAACTGGAACAAAGAGATGAACAGGTAAAAGACTACGAAGAGTGGTACAAGCTGTTCGATATGACACTAGATGAAGCCTATGACAAGTTCATGAGAGAGCTAAGGGAGTATAGAGAAAGCTGAGCAAGACTGTCACCCAAGAAGACAGATCCTGGAAGCGTCATCATACTCTGTCAGATTGAGGAAGCAGAAATCCGAGCATTATGTGATGTGGGTTCAAGTGTTAACGTAATGCCATTATCTCTGGCGGAGAAGTTAAAACTCACAAAACCAACTGCAGGTACAGAAAGGGAACTCGTCTTAGCAAATCAATCAACCATCTACTCAGCAGGTACAATAGAGGATGTCTTGGTGAAAGTCAAAGACCTGGTATTTCCAGCAGACTTCATGATCCTATATATCTTTAGAAACATGAGTGCTCATCATTCTTGGAAGACCATTCTTAGCAACTAGCAGGGCACTCATTAATGTGGAGCTCGCCGAGTTGACTCTAAGGAGTGGAGCGGAAGAAAGAACTATCAAAGGTTCCAGAACCAAGAGGGAAGTGTGCTACATGCTTGAGTGGAAAGACAGGGAAGTTACACCACCGACTCCAGTTCAAGAGGTATAGGTAAAAATAGAGATAGAGGAGCTGGAGAATGAAATTGCGCAGCTAGAGATAGAGACAGCTCAGGAAGAGGAGGTACCCGAAGAACTCACTGAAAAACTGAAGAGGCTTACTATTGAAGTCGACATCCGAGCAACATGGGTCAAAGCATAGGGTAGAAACCGAAAAGTGGCCAGAAGATCTATGTTTGGGGTTAATACGCCACCTCTGAAGAAGCCTGCTGATGAGAGAAAAGAGGAAAGAGAAACGAAAAGCTGGGTTAATACAACAAAAGAACAAAAGAAGGAACATCCACCAAAAGGCAAAGGGAAGTCCATCATAAAAACAGTACCTTTAGAAGATGATGAACGACTCTGTTTTGCCACATTCAAAGAAAAACAGAACCCAGAGAAGTATGAAAGAAGCAACAAGAAAGAGGGAGGAGCTAAGGCGAAAGCTCCTACAGAAGAGAGAGACATGCGAACCTATCCTCTGTAATGGAGGAAATGCCTTAAGCTAATGAGAGGCTGCACAAGCGCTGCTTGGGAGGCAACCCAAGGATAAGTATTTATTTAAGTATTTTGATTCCGTATTTTCAATTCAGTATTTTCAATTCAATTTTTTAATTCAATAAAGTATGCCTAGAATTCCGCATGTCATCTTCATCTGTAAACAACCCTTATTTCAAACTTACAAAAAATTAAATAACTGTTTTGCTGTTTATTATCTAGTGCATGACTAATTATTATAGGTAAGATTGCGGCGAAATGAGTTATAAATCTTGATGAGACGAATTTCACACCTTCATACAGAAAAACCAAAGGTGATTGCTCCGAAGTGCGAAGTTCGGGAGACAGAGAGACGAGTGATGAAGCTGGTGTCCGTGAGACAAGTGTTCAATTTCAGATATACCTACGCCATGTGAGGATTTGAGCCAAATCTTTCCAAACGGTATTACCACTTTCTTTCGAATTACTATAAGAGTACCGTGCACTTGTTTATTTTCTAGAACTTGCTTTAATTCTCTGCTGACTGGTTAGTTTGATATTATATGCATTGAGACAATTGTTTGTTATAACCCAGAGCCTTTTAAAGCCACCCTGATTATTATTATATCATTTGCTAGCCAAATTTGAGCCGTAAAAAAATATATTATCCCTTTTGTTTCGGTGACAAACCACATTACAAGCCTATAGACCAGAAAAACAATGATTTACCCTCTTTGGAGTTAGGTAATAGTTCTCAAAATTCTTGGCAATAAAATAAGTTTGGGGTTGCTCATAGAACTAGCAACGTTTAAGTTTGGGGTGGGTATACAGAGAACTTTCACTACAAAAAAAAGGAAAAAAATAAAAGAAAACTGACGGGAAAACATCAAAAATTCCCTAAAAAAAATAGTCTCTTCAAAAAATAATGAATGCAAAAGAAAGAGCCAAAGGGAAAAAGAAAGAGCCAAATGGCACAAACAATGATAGAAAAGGACCATACAAAGACACATTCGGTTCTTCATCTCCAATACCAACACAAAAAGGCACCCTAAGGAACAAAGGTTGAGTACACAAAAAGGAACATCAAAGTAGAACTTAACTCTAATGTTTAGCCTACTATTCCCAAAAGTGTCCTACCTTGACCTAAGCCACGTTATAACCCTGAAAAAGACCTCCAATAATGCATGTATATTGAATTTTGACCGGTTGCTTAGAGTTCTTGCAAGCCTATGGTAAAATGGCAGGTTGTACGATGATTGAGAGATAACCCTTTCAATTATGAGCGAAAAACACAAATGTGAGAGAGAGAGAGAGAGAGAGAGAGAGAGAGAGAGAGAGAGAGAGAGAAAGTTGAACATGGACTCTTGCGGGCATTAGTCCGATTTTCTACTATTGACGCCTCCTGAGCCTAGCAGGACTGAGCATGATCGCGGCGGTAAAGAATCAGCGGTACCATTGCTGAAATATAAGAAAGGTTGTGAAATTCCTATCATTATTATTTATCTCTTATTTCTCTAACGATCTTGTCTGACAGCATGTTACTTGAGGACAAGCAACAGTTTAAGTTTGGGGTTGTGATGACATGAATTTCTACGGTATTTTTAGTATTATTATTAGTAATAAAATGACCAAGACAGGCCCAATACGAAGGAAAACCTACAAAAGCAGGAAAAAGCATCAAGACAAGGTCCAAGATGCAAAAAGACAAGAAAAAGCTAAAAAAGTGAAGAAAATTAGCATTCCATCGCAGCACGATGGCTCTCATCGTGCCACGATGGGAGCTGCTTGTTCGCCAAGAAAACAGAAGAAATAAATCTGAAGAAAATCTTTGCATCGCAGCACGATGGAGTATATCGCAGCACGATGGAGTAACTTGGCGCCCAAGCTGATGAAATGCACAAGATCAGTTATAAAATTGAACTGAATCTTCACATCGCAGCACGATGGCTTCATCGTACTGCGATGCCTTGTTGAGGCCCATTACGAAAACTATAAATAGAGTCTCCCATTCATTGTTTAAATCATTCAGAAATAGTAGAATACTCTCTACTATAACGTATCTCATAATCTGGCCGGATAAGCGGGAGCGCCCATAGAATTGATATTAGGTTTTGACTTAATATGGTCTGGAACTCGTAGTAAATAATGCTAGGTGTATAGAGACGGTAACATCCTGAACTAGTCGTGAACTGAGCGGTTAGAGGAGGAATCATGCACTAGGTGTGAACTGAGCACTTAGAAGATGAACAGCCCGATACTAGGACCTAGAGGTTAATTGGTGAAGATTATAATGCATGTTTATAAACAACTCACTTAGTAATTAGGGTATGTGACACATCGAGGTTAGGCTCTCGTAGGTACCTTAGTTGTTAATGTAGGGAAACTTTAATAGACATAGTGTAATAGTAAGGTATTACTACAACAAGGATAATTCACCGCCGAACATAATCTAAGTAACTATGTTATACACCGATCATGCCAAATATGAAGGGAGGGAGTCCAACCACCATACCTAACCTCTATATTTCTTGAATCTATTATTTATACATTCCGCAATTTATATTTCTGTAAACATTACGCTTCTTTTTATAAAAACCTTTTCAAAAACCCAAAGCGAATGCAAACTATCACAAACTTAAATAACGCTAGTGAAGCTTCGGCACGATCCGTGTGGATACGAACTCATTCTACTCGTAGAGTGTGAATTATTACTCGATGACAGACTGGTGCACTTGCCAGACTGCAGTCAATCGCTCATCCTGACTGCATCAACATTATTAAGCAATCTTGGAACTCTAATTTCACTGGTTGTCCTATGTTTATCTTAAATCAAAAATTGAAGAAAGTCAAAGAAAACCTCAAGGTTTGGAATAAGAGTGTGTTTGGTAATATTCATTCCAATGTGAAAAATGCTACTGCTAAAGTTGATTCTATCCAGCAAGACATAGATACTTTTGGCCCCACTGATGATTTTATTGATCAAGAGAGACTTGCCAAAATTGATTTGGAAAATGTCCTTAACATGGATGAAATTTTCTGGAAAGAGAAAGCTAAGGTTAAATGGCATTGTGATGGAGAGAGGAACACAACCTATTTTCATAGATTAGCCAAGATTAGAAACACCACCAACCTTATTACCTCCCTTAAACATGGAGAAAACACTCTCACCGACCCAAATGATATCTCTGCTCATGTGGTTGATCATTTTTCCAATTTATTCAATCATAATTCCAATGTCACAGATAATGGTATTATTGAGGAAGTTATCCATAATCTTCTCACTGATAGAATTAATAACATGTTATGCATGCTTCCTTCTCATGGTGAAATTCATAATGCTGTTTTTTCTTTAAACAAAGATAGTGCCCCAGGTTCTGATGGTTTTGGAGCATTTTTTTTCAAACTTATTGGGAAATAATCAAGCATGATGTGTGTAAGGCTGTTCTTCAGTTCTTCACCACTGGTTGGTTATTGCCCAATTTTAATTCTAATACTCTTGTTCTTATTCCTAAGACTAACAATGCAGGTTCTTTGAACCAGTTTAGGCCCATTGCCATTGCTAATTTCAAATTCAAGATAATATCTAAGATATTAGCTGACAGACTGGCCTCAATCATGCCTGCAATTACCTCAGTTCAACAGAGAGGTTTTATAAAAGGGAGGAGCATTAATGATTGCATATGTACAACTTTTGAGGCTATCAATGTTCTTCATAAGAAATCTTTTGGTGGAAATCTAGCTATCAAAGTGGATGTTGCAAAAGCATTTGATACCCTTGATTGGAGTTTTCTTTTAAAAGTTCTCAAAGCTTTCGGATTCAACCAAGTTTTTTGTAAGTGGATTCACTCTATTCTTCTATCAGCTAAAATCTCTATTTCTTTTAATGGTAGACAACATGGTTTCTTTTCCTGCTCTAGAGGGGTGAGACAAGGTGATCCCCTCTCGCCTCTCCTCTTTTGTTTGGCTGAAGAAGTTATTAGTAGAAGTATAACTAAGTTGGTTAGAGAAGGCAGTCTTAAGTTGATTAATGGTAGCAGAAACTACAATGTTCCATCTCATGTGCTTTATGCGGATGATATAATGCTTTTTTGTAAGGGATCAGCCTCAAACATTCAAGCTTTATCTTCCCTGTTTGTGAGATATGGTCAATTTGTCAATCCTCAAAAATCTTCTATATTTGCAGGGTCAATTCCTCACAGTAGGTTAGCTATTATAGCCAACTCTCTTGGATTTCAGATTGGTACTCTTCCTTTCACTTATCTCGGGGTTCCAATTTTTAAGGGTAAGCCTAAAAAGTGTCATTTACAACCTTTAGCTGATAAAGTTAAGCTCAAACTTGCCTCTTGGAAAGCCTCTCTGCTTACTTTAGCTGGTAGGGTAGAGCTTTTAAAAGCGTTGTCTATAGCATGCTCATACACAGTATTACCATCTATAACTGGCCTGTCAGCCTTATTAAGGATTTAGAGAAGTGGTCAAGGAATTTTATTTGGAGTGGAAATGTCAATCAAAGAAAATTGATCACTGTAGCTTGGCACAAAGTTTGTCTACCTTTCAATGAAGGAGGTTTAGGGCTTAGGTCTTTGTCAAAAATCAATGAAGCAGGTAATTTGAAGATGTGTTGGGATCTTGTTCATTCAACTCTTCAATGGGCCCAACTTCTCAAAGCTAGAGTTTTTAAAAATTACAAATATGTGTCTTATCATATTTCATCTTCTATTTGGAATGGCATAAAGCATAAATTTCCTGATATTGTCATGAACTGTTCTTGGCAAATTGGTAATGGTGACATTATTAATTTTTGGACTGACACATGGTGTGGTGAACCATTGATCAGTCTTCTCAATATACCTCAAAATATTCAACATAATCTAAAGTCTACTGTTAGTTGTTTCATTCATAATGCTTCTTGGCAGATTCCTCAAGCTATTATGACAGCTTATCCTTCTCTTCATAATCTTATTGATCATGTTACTTTACCTGTGCTGGCTAGAGAGGATAGTTTTTTGTGGAATTATTCTCATGATGGTATTTTATCTTTTAAAGATGCTTACAACTTTCATTGTTAAATCGGTCAGCAACTAAATTGGGCTAAATTGATCTGGAATTCTACAATTCCGCCATCCAAATCCATCCTTATTTGGAGATGTTTTCATGGTAAGCTGCCTACTGATGAGAATTTATCTAAAAGAGGGTGTTGTCTGCCTTCCATATGCAGTTTATGTGGCTCTGCCACTGAAACCACTCAACACATCTTCATATATTGTCCTTTTTCCATTCATCTTTGGAACTGGTTAGGTGATGTTCTTGCTAAGCAGTGTAATTTTCTGAACCTCGAGGAGCCTCTCAAGCTTTGCTCAGCCCACTACTCACCTCTCTGCAATTTAGTCATCCTTGCTGCTATTATTAACACTTTCAATGTTTTTTGGTTTTCTCGAAACCAGTGCAGGTTTAATGATAAAAAGATCAATCCCAGATCAGCCATCAATTTAATTATTTCAAGTGTCGCTCTTTCAGGAAACAACTCTCAGTTGAAAGCCAAATCCTGTATTGAAGAATTTGTCACTCTCAAAGCTTTCAATGTCCACTTTAAAGGCTTTCCTCCTCCCTCTATCAAAGAAGTTTTGCGGCAACCACCAGTCTTCAATTGGATTAAATGTAATAGTGATGGAGCTTCTTTAGGTAATCCCGGGCCCTCGTCTTGTGGAGGTATTTTTAGAAATTCAAATGCAGAATTCCTTGGGGCTTTTGCCAATAACTTAGGCATTTCAAATTCCCTTTGTGCTGAGCTCAATAGTGCAATGTATGCAGTGGAAATTGCTCATCAGAAAGGTTGGAAGAACCTTTGGCTGGAAACAGATTCCATGTTAGTAGTTTCAGCTTTTAAATCTCCAAAGACCATTCCTTGGCAACTCAAGAACAGATGGGACAACTGTATCTTGTTGTTAAACTCTATGAATTTTTTTGTTACTCATATCTTTAGGGAAGGAAACACTTGTGCAGACAAATTTGCTAATATTGGTCTCTCTATCCTCACTATTATATTGGTGGAGTCATCCTCCCGTTCATATTAGGGAAGATATTGTTAGGAATATGTTAGGCTTACCTTACTTTAGATTTGGTTAGCTTTTGGAGGGTTGTGGTGTTGTCCCCCCTCTCATTGTACTATATTTCTTTTTCTTTCAATATTTATATAGCTATCTTGGGGTTTGCCTCCTTGGCAAGCTTCCTTTGTTAAAAAAAAAAAATGTCACATAAGCAATTACTATTGAGAATGCACGAGAAAATTCCGCGAGAATCTCGTAATGTATATAATAGAGATTTCTCTTTCTTTTTTTTTAATTCTTCAATTTATATTTCTTATGTCATTAATGAAGAACAATTTATAAATTAGTCCTTCCGTTACAAAATATAAGTTGTTTTGGAAAGAAAAAAAAATTTGTTTCAAATTATAAGTCGCTTTACAATACCAATGAAGCATTTAATGTTATTTTTCATATTATACCTTTAACTATTTATTACTCTTTTTTCTTTCAATTTTTAATTTATCTTTTTCATATCATTAATGAAGAACAATTTTGTAAATCAACTCATAATTTCTTTTTTCTATACAACATTAACTATATTTTTTAATTTGTGTAAAATAGTCAAAACAACTTATATTTTGTAACGAAGAGGTCGAGAGGGTAATTTATAATTTATTTTTTACATACAGCAATCATTATATCTCTTAATTTGTGTAATATATATTTGTGCACACACACTAATCCAAAAATTTAAAACAAAAATAACATAGTCACATCAATTAACATCAATTTATTTCTTTTCTCTTTATTTTTTTATTTGTGTGAATGTACCTAACATTTATTATTTACTAGACTTTTTACCCGTGCTCGCACGAGTTCAATCATTCAATTCAATTATATAATAGAAATGTTGATAATGTGTGATTATTTATAGTAATAAGCATTTAGGGCCCGTTTGGATATATATATATATATATATATATATATATATATATATATATATATATATAATAATTATAAGCACCTGTATAAGTTAATTATATATATATATATACTAATATATAAAGGGGATACAAATTTTTGGGATGACTTTTTCAATATTCCTATTTTACCCTTAAAAAAAACTACAAAAAAAAAATAAACTAAGCACAACTTCCACATAAAAGTAGGTTTTCAGTATTTTGTATAGTAAAAAAATATATATATATTTTTTCTTCTTAATAAGTAGCCACAACAAAAAAGGAGGTTAAGTAGTTATCAATTCACTAAGTCCAATAAAAAATGAGATTTAGTAGTTATTTATATTTGCACAATAGAGAATACCGATAACAACAAAAAAAAAATATCGATCACACAAACGGGCATTGGCGGCTAGTATATATAAAGTAAAAAAAATCCATTAAGCTATGTTACCAAAAAAAAAAAACTTAAATGAAAAACAGAAAGTTTCTGTCAAAAAAGAAAAAGAAAAATAAAAGTGTGTAGATAAGATGCATAAACATAAAAAGACAAAAATAAAATAAAAGTTTAAAAATCATTATCTTCAGATGGTGTGTAATAGAGATCATTAGGCATTGATAACACTTCAATTCCATTGATGAAAGCATAGTTATTAGAATTTCCATTACTTGGAATGAAACTCAAATCAAGCATTTGATCCTCACCAACGTTAATAACATATTCTTTAAACATCAGCGTTTAATGAAGCATTAAAATCCTTAAGAAGTGTGAATCCATTGGAAATAACAGTGAAAGAAGCATCGTGACGGTTAAAACCGTTGGTATAAGTAGAAAGGTAGAAAAAAAGACGGAGGAATTTAGGACCTGTAGCAACGGGAAAAGAGTAATTGAATATTGTGTGTGATAAACGTGCTGATGAATAAAGAATTTTGCATCTATACATAATTTTCGTAACTGATTATTAGTTATTTTTGTTTTATTAATGTTTATCCATTTTCTCTTTTTTGACAGATCTCAATTTTTTTTTTAAACACATGACGTGTCACATTCATTAATTGATGTGGCAACATAATATTGGTTTAAAAATTGATTATTTAAGTTTTTATCATAGCCGTTGATATAATTTTTTTTTCCAAGTGTCAAAATCTAGACCATTCATATTAGGGTTAGAGTTTAGAGTGCCTCTAGTTACTCTCGTTTTATTATATTAAGATTAAGATGTTTGTGCCTAAGTTAGAATTTTAGATGATGAAAATCTCAATCACGGGACAAACATAGATTAAGCGGTTTTATAAATCTAATGACCGTTCCGTAAAAACGATGCGCCACGACACGAGGACTATAAGGAGGACCACTAGCGTTAACTTTTTCTTTCCAACATTCTCAACTTTCCTTATTAAATAAAATACTAAATATTACCAATAATTTACAATTAATATTTGGTTTTTTTTAAAGTAATCTATTAACTAAAAATTTCATATTTAAGGTGGATTTGATTCCTGTATATATAATACAATATCCAATTGAGTTAAAGCCCATGTACAATATTTGGATTTTTTAGTTTTGTAATATTTACTTTTAAATAACTTTATTTTTGTAAAATTAAATGAATGAATACACATATTAAATAATACATCACAGAATGGAGTATCTCCATTGAATTCTTCTTAATTTTATATATGAATAGAATTACTGGAGCAATTTGTCTATTTATCTTTCATTCATGTATAATTGTTTTGAAGATATAATATTAAATAAAAAATAGATGTGTTGAATATGAAAAAAAAAATTAACTAAACACAAGTTGTCAAAAAAAAAATTAACTAAACACAAAATCATAATATTAATTAGAATTGAATTTATATACACGGTCGGTGTAAAATTATTTTGCATACATCCAATAATATACCAATACATCATGTATTGTGTTTAAAAACATATGATGTGTCACATACTCACATTCATTAAATGATGTAGCAACACATCATTAGATGCATTGTGTAAAAAATCATTATACTAACAGTGCACAACAATTAAACTCTATTAAGGCTCCGTTTGGCCCAACTTTTTTTAGCTTTTTATTCTCTTAAGAAAGAGAAATTGGGCCAAACACAATTTTAATAAAGCTCTTAGCTATAAAAATCAGCTTTTCTTTAATGTGTAAAATTAAATCAAAAGAACTTCTAAGAGAAGAGGTTGAAACATACTTTTGGGAAAAAATTTGGAGTTTTTTTGTTATTATCTTTAGAAAATTTAATTTAATCTAATTTGTTATCATCTTTTCTTATGTTTCATATTAATCTTTAGCGTGTTATTATCTTTTAAAAAATATATATATATTTTACCAAATAACTTTGAAGTTAAAAAAAACAATTACCAAACAACTTTATCTTTTTTCTAAAAAGCTATTATTTTTCACTTTTAACTTTTAGATAGCTTCTAAAATCTAAAAAAAAACATATCAAACGGACCCAAAGTAATCTCAATATCACTTGAAACAATTTTAGATTACATACATTCATTCATTCTAACATTAAATTTTGTAAATTTATGTATTGTGTAGGGTAACATTACAGAAAAGACTCCCTCTCCCCAACGTGATATTCACTAGAGAGGGAGTAATCTCCACCATTAAAATCTTGTCATGTTTTTCTTTTTTATTTACCCTCATATAACACAGATGTAATTTATTAATGTTAATATTTGTGCTCATTTGCAGTTCATGAACTCATCAAACAAATACTGAATAATTTTTGGCGACAATCATGAATGAGTTCAACGTTAGTAGGGAATATAAATTTCTCAGTTTAAAATAAATTTACTATGAATTTTTATGCAAATTTAACGTAATTTATTATAAAACCGTGTCAAAATAAGATACCTAAATGTAGAGGAAAGTAGCGGTCGTAGAGATACCTAAATAGGATGCTGTAGAGCAAGTAACAATTACAATGATACCAAAATAAGATGCATGCAGGGACTTCACATTATAATAACTAAGGTGCACAAAGGTGAAGGAAGTGCAGTGAAAATAAGTGAGGAAAAAAGATATGTATAAAATAATCGTTCTACAAGAAGGCTATCATGACTGAGCTAATTTTGCCAAAATAACCAAGTCTAAAATCTTCACATCCAATGTGTCATCTACTTTTACAATGCCATCAGTACCATCCACACCAATCAACTTGCCGGTGGAACCGCGCAACGCCCCGCCCATTATCTTTATTTTATCGGATTTCCTTGGAACTACAGCCTCCATTTCAGAGGGAAGTGCTGTTATTGTTTCACCATTTCCGCTAGACCCAAGACATACCTTATATGAACCATCCTGAAGAAAATAATGGCCATGTAAATACCGGAAACTCAAACAATTGTTATGAATGATACCAGAAATCCAAACAATTGAAATGAATTATAATTAAGGTTTGAAGGTGTGAGGTTTATTATGACAAATGAGACTTTGCATTACAGTTTCATATTGAAATAAAAACCGAGCACCGATCTTCATTTGTATACCAATACAACTCCTGACTCAAGTTGAGTAATCAATATATTTTTCAACACATAAAACAAATCTTTTAGATCAACATACCGGTAGAACTTCTTTTATAACTCCAACAGACTCATCTCCGGCCCTGTGTACATTGACCAATATGTCCGGCATAAACCAAGGCCCTTCAGTGTCACCACCTACGACAAAATTAAAAACGTTGACAAATGTGTGTGGAAGAAATAAAACATCATTTCAAATATTTGCTGATAAATTGACAATCCAATCAAATAAATTATTCAAGAGAATTAGGCTATTGCCATTATAGATTTTAGAGGATTAGGTCCATCACAAAAGAAAAATACAAGTGGCCAACCAAATACATGGCAGAATACTGATCATTGTCATATTAAATGCACCACAACAGAGACCATGCCTGTCATAGGCTTTTGCTATTATAGATTTAAGAGAATTAAGTCTATCACAATGTGTGGTGATATAACTAAATAGAAATAGAAATGCTTTAAAAACAAAAATTTGTGCACATTAAATCGGTAAGTTGACGAAATATAGAAACTTACCTAATACGGGTGACATCATGTCAAGACCACCAGTTCCTGGAGTCATGGGCTGTCCTCCAGGGGTGCCAGGAAGATAAGACGCAGAATTTGGTGTCATAGGCTGACCTGGTGTTGATGGTAAATATGGGCTTGGAGCATTCGCTGCAATACAATCCCCATCCCCCCAAATAGAATTAGTTGAAAAACAAAAACTATAAATATTCTAAAGATTCAAGGGGCAAGAGGTGCTCCTACCATAGGCAGAACTGTCACGTGGCGTTCCAGCCTCACTATAATTGCCACCGGGAGTACTAGCCCACCCAGCACCAGGAGTTGGGGCTTCATATGGCCGGGAAGGGGGGCTTCCTGGCTGAAAAGATTAAACAGAAGGAAAAAAAACAATGAAATAAATATCAGCATGGCTCAGTATGGCTCCTTAAATTAATTACAGTTGCAGTGTCTGAAGTTGGCTAATACTCCTGACCTGGTACTGTGGACTGGCACCCCAAGAGCCTGGATTTCCATCTTCCCAGTTATCTCTGAATTTATTCCACCATCAGATTTCATAAATCATATATACATATACACTATAATACTAATATGATGGTACTGCAGACTGTAAACTGATCAAAAATTCATTTAAATATTAACTAACTGTATTCATACAACCCTTTTGCACTAGTAGTTTGATTTTAGAATACTGATACCTATTAAAATGTTGAGTAACTGAAAGATCTTATTGTGTCTTACTATTACAAGAAACACTTCAAAAAAACCTTAGCAATCAGCATACAAAATAATAGGGAAAACGGGGGGATCAAAGTATTTATTATGCTCAGAAGGGGAGGATGATGTTAGGACAAACCTAGGAGGACTCATTGGTGCATACGGATTCCAAGCTCGGTCACGCATAGGTGTCCTCATTCCATCATGAATTGGAGTTGCTGCAAATAATAAATTTAACAAATATTAACAGTTTATAAGAGACTCAAATGTCAACTCAAAAAATGCGTGGAAAAAAAAATGTCAACTCATATAAAGCAGAAACCAAGAAATGTACAATTGATCATACCTCCGGGATCTCTCATCGGAGTCATATATGGATGCAAAGGAGTTCGAGATGGATGCATTGGGGTTTCACTTCCCATCCCATATCGAGATGTTTCACTGGACGAACACAAGAGTTATATGATTAAATATCTTCCAATACACACAAGAAATCACAAACTTTTATGTAGATATATAACTTACCGTTGTGGGGTAACAGCCACATTGTCAGTTATATGATTACGGTCAACTGCAAACAACCACGTCAGAGACCATGTGAATACAAAGATGCAGACAGCTCAGGTGTTTCCCCAAATTACAAGACTCACCTGTTACAACCTTCATTTGGGACTCCAATTCAACCCGAACAAATGTTCCTTTAACTTCAATAACACGCCCTCGATAACCTTTATAGGAACCCTGGCGTACTTTAACTGTGGCACCAGTCAAACCATCATGCCCCCTTCCACCCCTATGCCTCCCTCCAGCTTTACCAATTCCATATAAATCAATATCAGACAACTTTCTCTAACAAAGTATATTATAATAACATATTGATCAAATGTTTAGCATTTAACATAAGGAAAGATTTAAACATACAATCAGATGAAGGCCTTCCGCGAGGAACCCTACTTGGAGACTGTGGAATCCGAGATGGAGTTCTAAGACCGGGGAATCGTGTGTGCGCATCACCCTGGAGTAGATGCAAGTGAATTAAGCAAAACATTACATCAAAGTTAACTTTTAAATTTATGTAAAAACTACTTAAAAGAATCAAAATAGGAAAAATGGATACATTTCTGTCACCATTGGACCGTGAACCTCCCACAACTACACACGAGTGGGCCTTAACACATATAAAGCCTGCATGTTCAAGATGATGGCGATCAAAGATGAACAAGATTCCCCTATATATGTGCTCCACAGGACCTTGTTTGCCCTAACAACAAAAAAAAAATGTTACATCTGAATAATATCAACTTCCATGAAAACAAAATAGCTAACAGTCAGAATCTCACTCTGCAGGGACCATCAATTATCTTCACAACATCTTTTGCTGATATTGTATTCTTAAATCTATCCTGCACACTTATTTTCTTCTCTATCTTACACTTGATCTCTCTTAATTTCACAAGTACAACTTCAGGTCTGTCAGGAACCCCCTTGAGAACCTAACAAAGGTGAAAGACATATTATAATGACATAAAGTCTTAATTTTAATTGAGAAAGTCTTAAGTTTTGATTCATTGAGATACTAACCTGAAATGCCTCACTTTCTACACGGATTATCACACCAAAACTCAAATTACTGCACCATGTTAGATTAGAAGTGAGAAAGGTTCGAACCACAGCATAAAGAAGAAAGGCACTATGCATCTAAGGCACAAGAAAAATGCTTACTCTAGCAATACAAGATCACGAAGTTCATAGTCCCCAATTCTAGTCACACCGGTGGTTACCTCAGAGCTCTCTACAACATCGTCTGCAAACACGCGGATCTAAAGAGAGAATATGTTTGTCATTTCTGCACTAAATGTAACTAGATATTCAGAAATATTTCATCAAGTCAATCAAAGGACTACAAAACTCACATGCTCCTTTGTGGTATCAGATATTAAGATCAGAACATGCTGTTCCACCTTCACAACCATGCCAGTCGCACCCTCTTGAGCACCAGAAACAACTTTAACATGGTTTCCAGGTTCAAAATATTTAACTAGTTCCTTTTCATTTACTGCAAGAGTTTTCTAAGAAAATGGAGGGGGGAAAAAGGAAGAAAAAAAACTAGATAATTAGATCATCATTGAAGCAATTATCACTATTTATCAACATGCAAAATGGAAGACTATACAATGAAGGAAACCAGTCAAATATTATTTCATACATACAGGAAGATCCTTTATTTCTGGTCTTATATGAACATTATCTTCATCCACTTTCTCCACCCATCCCTTCAAATTCTTCAAATCGCCCTTGATGACAATAACAGCATCACCCTTCATGAAATGCCCTTTCTTTCTGTTCGCAAACAGAGTTGACAGACTGGCTACATCACCATCTCCACTCTCACCCGGTTTACGAAATTTTTCAAGCTCGTCAAATGTAGGTTTGATGTTCTGAGCACTAATGGATTTAATAGATACAGTTTTGTATAAGAATCCATCTTTGAACATCATGCCTCCAAAGGCTTCAAACCGTTCCCCATAGGCATCACGCCTATGCTCCACTCGGATATGCAGTTCCCTGATAGAAAGATTAAGCCCTGTCAGACCAGGAACTGAAAAGATTCATAGAAATTAGAAATATATTAAGCAATAGCTAGGAGAATCAACAATACCTAGCTTCATCGACGTTCATAAACCGAGGTGGGGGGACAAATGCCTTCTTTTTCACAACTTCTCTACCTTCCTGGATGATAAATGCATTTCGCAAGAAAATAGGGACTCAATAATTCAACTTTCAAGGAAGTTAAACACTAAACAAATATAAAGCATGCATTGAACAAGACAACGGAACATTTCATACCAATTTGTTTGCGAGAGCCTGTAAGTCTATCCGCGGAATTAGTTTCACAGTAACCCTTTGCCGCACATTATCCACATCCACTACCTGATGAAGAGATATAAATTAGGTGACAAATTAAGAACATGTGAGGGATGGAATCAAGAACTTTCCAGAATATGGTGCATACTTTGGCGAGGTCCCCCTTGTATGTCCCAATCTTCATTCTAACCCAAGTACCTCTAGCAAGATCAATGGCTTTGCTTTCAACTGACAGCACGTCAGTCATTTCTCTTATTGGAACAAGCGTTATTTTTTGCCCAAATATATTGCGAAGACCTTTGCAAGCCTGAAACACATGTAAATAGTTCACAACTTTATCCACGATGTATGTGTGATAACAACAGATATTTCACACAATACCTCTCTAACATGAGCTTCTTTATCTGCTTCCACATATATATAATTTTTTAGATGATCAAGAGCAATAGCTGATCTGATTTGCAATTCAGACCCCTTATCTATGTACTTTTGCATGAGACAAACAGCTGTTTCACGCTCACGGCCAATCTGAGGAACATAAATCAAAGGATGAGACATACTTTATATCCTTGCCTGTAGTCAGAACAAATAAATCAACAAAAAATGAGGGGATCATACCGCACATTTGACCATCCACAGCTTTGGGTCTCTCACGGATGGCAAAAGCGCCTGCTGTTCTACATCTGTAGTTTCTTCATCATAATCTGCCATCCGCTGCTTTCCATATCTCTCTTGTATGCTTCTTGCCATTGCTTCAAGATCTTCATGATCTTCTTGGTGGGGTGGCAGTCTGTGACGTGCCCTCCCTCTATTATCATCGTCATAAGGCAGATCAGATCCGGGCTCAACAATGAAATCTGCATGTTTTAGATGGTTATTAGTTTATCTACATAGATATCTAACTACATAAAAGTATGTACATATATATCAAACAAGTTACTGAAAATAGAGAGAGGACTTGTAACAATTCATATATGTGTATTCAGTAATCACGAAAAGTACAACTAGAGTTACTAGGTAAGAGACTTGAGTCCAAAAACAATAGACAGTGCATTCAAAGGACAATTATTGTATAGCGGTATAGTATAACCTAGTATCAAACACTAACGGACAAATGGGGTTAAACTACCAGTGTTAAGATATCCCTTGATCTATTATTGTTTTGGTTCATGGCATAAAATAACTGAAATGAAATCTATCCAGAGCTAGAGTAATAGGGAATTTAATAACACCATTACCATTTACATTATGAGAACCTAAGAAAATGCTTCAAAGTCACGTCGATTTACTGATTACCACATAAATACTTGTTTTCATAATCCTATTTTTTAAACAAAAACTACCTCCCTAAACTGAATTCAATATAAGTGCAACCAAACACCGATAGCAAAATATGCATACGAAAACCACACATCACAAATCACCCTCAAATCTCATGTGCAGACTTCATACATCCTAGATTCAACCCTAATCATATTGATTTCCTTCTAATCTAAACGCAAATGAAATTAATTAAAGAAAAAAAAATTGATCAAATGAAACAAAAATGCACACCGTCATCTCCTTCTTCCTCTTCCTCCTCCTCATCAGAATCAACAGCGGCCTCAATTTCAAAGAAATTCGAAGCACCCTTCCTCGATTTCTGTCGCTTACGGCTGCTTTTCCCACCACCGTCATAATCATCATCCTCATAATCCTCTTCCTCTTCTTCCTCCTCATCTTCATCCACCTCCTCCGCATCATCGTCAATAAAACTAGATCTTCTCCGTTTCTTTCCACCGCCTCTATCCTCCTCTTCTTCATCCACTTCCTCTTCATCGAAATCAGCGACCTGGTCCTCGTAATCCTCGTCGTCTTCATCGTCCATTCCACGATGACTCATCGTGAACCCTAATTTGGTGATGCTAGGAAACCCTAATTTGGTGATATACGCGAGTGGTGGCTCTTGTGCGAGTGAAATGAAAGTAGTTTCACCTACGAGGGCTTTTATAGGGTGAGAACAAAGCACAAGCGAAACGCGAAAATGGATTGAGTTTGTGAAATTTTTGGGATTGGATAGATGGATGGATGAATTGGTATATATGAACTGTAAAATGGAAGATTTGGGTTCTCTTATGTTCGGTAGCCCTAGGATGAATGAATTTCAACAAGAGGGTTACTTATTTTCCCGATTCAATTTTCTACCCTGTTTGCTTCTATTTTTTTATTCTAAAAAACATTTTTTTTTTCATGAAATGATAGTTCAGGGACCAAATTGATGGATTATTAATAGTTCAGGGACCATTCAGTATATTTTTATAGTTTAGGGACCAAATTGGAGAGAGGTTGATAGTTTGGGGACTAAATTGAAGGTTTATTATTAATACAATATATATTATTTTTTTATCTGGCTTGAGAAATTGAGTGTCAATGCAATTTCTAAATAAAATTACACATACAAAAAAAAAATATACACACACAAAATATACACATATCAACATATATAATTATTTTTTTCCTTTTTTTCTTCTTCATGTTTTCCTTATATAAACTTTAATTTTATTGAAATGATTACTTTCATTATTTTTTTATTGAAATAATTATAGTTTTTGGACAAAATAGCCAAATTTCGAGGCTATAAGATCAACTAAAAGAGTCAAACAAATAAAACTAATTAAATGATATTAAAATTTCAATCGACTCTAGTGCATATTTATTTGGACCAGAAAAACGTCTTCCGTGCACGTAAATATTTAAAAACTCTAATTAATGCAAATTTAATTACTATAAAATCAATAGTTTATGAATATTAATTGCCGATATAATTTTGAAAGTATCAAAGAGGAAGTTGAATCATCTGAAAAAAAGGAAAAAACTTGGATTAGAAAAATGACATTCAAATTTTGAAAGAAATTAACAACAAAAATTAACTAACCAAATAAAAAAAATAATGAAGGAAAGAATTCATGAACAAATGCGGTGGACTTACCAATGAAAAAGAGAATGACCAGATGAAGCATAAGTATAAAAACTCACTCCAGACATTTGCAAGGAGAAAGAACTCAAAATACTAAAAAACTTTAGTCCTTAAATAGAATATATATATATATATAAATTTACTCTTTGTTCCTTATTCATATGCACTTTCGATCTAATGAAAAATACATACATAAAATACAACAAATAACACAAATTGCATCTCATTCACTTAATAAACGTTTATGAAATTCCATGACTCTACATGAACAATTTTGACCAATACATTCCATAATTCTTTCAAAGCTGTGTCTACATGAACAACTTTGACCAATACATTTATAAGTATTTCAAGCTGGTGTAGAATGTTTGTTAAGTCTTCACCTTTATATAGAGTTTTGAATCAGACTTGAAGACTCTAACTTAATTGTGATTTGTCTATATTTAGGATATGTGTCTGCCTCATAATGTTGATATGATTCTGCAATGGTATAAATCGGGTTACAACGAAACTTGTGAGATTCTCTAGCCATAATTTAAGGAAAAAGTCAAAATGTGTCTTTGTATCTATAATATTTATTTTAGATACTACCATTCTTTTGTTTAGCCATAATTTTAGCAAATATATTAGCCATAAATACGGAATGTTATGTTTAATTCTTTTGTTTATCATTTCTTGATTCATTTTTTTTTTGAGACAAGAAAGTTGTATTATTTAATTAGTTGCAATGTTTCCATATTATACATATAAAATATAAATACAATATAGAAGATATAATCGTTTAAAAAAGAAACAAAAGAAGATAGATATTTTAGAATTAGCAATTGTATGGAAATAATTATCAATTAATGGAATTTGGAAACAATATCAATTAGTGAATAGAAATACATTTATTTTATAGAAAAAAAGAAATACATTTACACTGATATAAAATAAATAACAAAAAAATTAAAAAAATTATATATTAGATCTAATATAAAAAATAAAAAATATTTGTAGCAAGTCAAAAAAATAACAAAAATTTCAGTATCATTTAAATATATTATAATTTACAAATTTTTCTTTTCACGATCCATTGATTTTGTTATTCATTTTTGTTCAAAAAAATAAACTATTTATTTAATATGTAAAAGTCAAATATATCATCACCATTAACAAAAAAAGCATGCCTTTAATTTTGTATGATTTTATTTCCACTTTCAATTTCAAAGTCAAAATGCATAATCAAAGGTGATCATGACGGCATTTAATAAAAATACATTCTAATGCAAAAGTCTTCACTACCTCCACGTTCAACATGGTCCCTAATTTGGCGAAACTTTTTTGCATATTTGCTATGTGCGTCAACCATTTGTTTGAGTTCTTCGACTAAAATCACGTCTAATGCCTTTGATGGTTCGGTAGAACTGGAAAATATACAAATCAAATTAAACAAATTGAATATTTCTTTAATTGTGATAAAAAATAATAATAATGTAGAGAGAAGTATGTTGACGCACATAATGAAAGGTGATCATTATGACATTTAATAAAAATACATTCTTAATAATAATGATGATAATAAGAATAAGAAAACGGTGTGAGAGCAAAGTAGTAGTAATAAGAATAAATATAATTAAATACTTGACAAAAATACATTATAATCAAAAATACATTATGACATTTAATGCTAAATTGCTATGAGAGCAGAGTTGCTGTGAGGATGCCACGTGGCAAGAGAAGAAAACGAAATCGTCCTCGCGTATTACATATAATAGATAATAGATAACAACTTCCTGATAATAGATGTTGTGTAACAATAGCAACTTCATGTTGATAGAACCGTAACAAAATCTCTAGATTAACAATAATACTATAACAAAACGAACAAAAAAAAACTTCAAATCAAACATAGACAAACAGTTTAGATTTGACACATACAAAATAGAAATTCAAAATAAATATAGAAACAAAATAAACTATATGAAGACAAATATATAAATTATAACAAAGAAATATAGTGAGAGAAAAATACTCTGAGGATGCTTGTATTTATAACGCTCAATTAAGTTGAATCTATACATATTTTTGTAACTGATTATTAGTTTTTTTTTTGTTTTATTAATGTTTATCCTTTTTTTCTTTTTTTTGTGCATATCGGATCTATACATAATTTTCGTAACTGATTATTAGTTTTTTTTGTTTTATTAATGTTTATCCATTTTCTCTTTTTTTTGATAGATCTCAAAAAAAAAATTGTTTGTTTTAAACACATGACGTGTCACATTCATTAATTGATGTGACAACATAATATTGGTTTAAAAATTGATTATTTAAGTTTTTATCATAGCCGTTGATATAATTTTTTTTCCAAGTGTCAAAATCTAGACCATTCATATTAGGATTAGGGTTTAGAGTGCCTCTAGTTACTCTCGTTTTATTATATAAAGATAAAGATAAAGATAAAGATAAAGATATTAAAAAATATTTGAAGGATTAAATACAATCACTACATCATTAAAAAAAAAACATTATAAAAGATTTAAATATCATCACTTATATTGACACGTGTTGTTGAACCCTGAAATTGCAACTTTCTTTGTAGAAAAAATAAAATATTTGAAAGACAAATATTGGAGAATCACAAACATAGTGGCAGCACCAAGTCCACAAAAATCGTATACTCGGCAACCTTAGCCTTAGATAGAACCTCAACTTCCACATTAAACTTTCCACTAGTTTTTACTACTATTATTATCTGCACTCTTGTTCTCTAATTACATTTTCCTAATAAGCACATCATCAATCATCGTGGACATGGCAACAACAGCTTTGTCCACAACCACTCTACTTTCCTCCAGAAGAAACCCACAACACATGTACTTTCAACCCTCTTCAATCAAAAATGAAATTCCAAGAACTGTACATGCTTCAGTCTCAAAAGACAGTTTTCCAATCAATGAAGAGAGTGATAAATGTTCCTCTTTGTTGGTGAACAGAAGAACAGTATTGGCTTCTGGAGTTTCCTTGTTGGGGTTTCCAGGAGTGAGTTTAGCTGTGGTGAAACAAGGTCTTTTAGCTGGTAGAATTCCTGGTCTGTCTGAGCCAGATGAACAAGGTTTGTTAACTTTGCATCATCAAAGGTTATATTTTTCCTTTTTATTAAATTCTGACACTTAGTTTGAGCTAGAAGAGTCCGTCCTAACTCCACCACATGTCTATGCTTTCTTTAAGCTCTTCCATTTCCTATGTGGCCGATTCCATTATCCAAGTCACAAAAAATTGACGTTAGGGACTAAAAATGCAAACGGCAAAAACGCGGGGACTAAAAATATAATAAAAAAATGTAGGGACTAAAAGTCGAAACTCACATAAAAGTAGGGATTAAAAACATATTTAACTCTTTAATTAATGCAAACAAGTGAAGAAGTTTAATAAAAAAAAGTTGGGAATTTTGGTGCCACTTGTTTTCTAAAAAGTTTGTAAAATATATGAAGCTAATAGGTTTGTGCTCAACTTAGGGATATGAAGGATCAATTAAGAATGAGAAGGAAGCAAAATTAAGTTGAAATGCTTTTGAATTGGGAGGTAGGACTATCTAAAACATATAACTATAGTATAGCAAGCTTCTCAAATGGAGTTAAGACTGATTACTTAGCTTCCCTACAACTTATAGTTACTGGTATAAGGTAGTAAATCATGTTTATTGATTGTATCCGTAGGTAGGGGCGGCTTTGTTTTGTTTAGTTCTCATTTTGAGTGGATGTCGTACCACCTGTACTTAGTCTCATTCCTTGGGTTTAGTACTCCTTGTACTTTGATGTGTAATTTGTTTAAGTGAACTTGTGTATTGTTGATGATCTTAGGACTTATCTAATGAGCTTAAATAGGAGGAGTCTCAGCATGCAGGATAGATACAAAATGGAATGCCAGTGCAAATGAGTTTCAGTTAATAATTAATAAGTTGCAGAGTAAATTGATGAGTTTCAATATATGAGCAATTTCAGAAAGGGGTCTTATATGTAGGAAACATTGTAGTATATATTTGTACCCAACAAACATCATAAAATAGATATGCATAGGGAAATACAGAAATAAACTAAATAGTATTATACATAATTTCAAAAGCAAGTATTATTATGCATAAATATTTGTTGGCATTTATGGCCTATAGGTCACAACACAAGAGAAGCATGCATATAATTAAGTGTGGTTAATTTCATCCAGTGGCATGGTATATCCTCAGTTAGCCACAATCCATAATATTCAATTTCACTACCAACACAAAATAAAAAGGGGTAACTAGGTGAAACTTTTATAGTTTTATTTGACAATCTTTCAAGATTTCTTCTAGGACTCTATTACTAGAATGTCCAAAAGCCTTCTAATGCAAACTCTCTTTGACTGATAAGTTTGACTGACAAGAGACATGTGCATTTTGATATAATTCTTCCTTAATCCTTCCTTCCACCAGAACTGTTCCTGCTACCCTGTCCTTCACAAAACATATGATTGTATGATTGTAAATTGTTCCTTCCTTCCACCAGAACTGTTCCTGCCACCTTGCATGATTGTAAATTGTACTGTTGCATATGATTTTTATTTATAATAAAAACCACAAGAAATGGAAACTTCAAATGGAAGCCATGACAAAAGAAATGTGTTGATGGTTTCATTTGTACACAAAATGTTAATTCTGAATTTTGTGGTTTTACATGTTTTCAAGTCTGAATCCCAGCTGTCTAATTTATTTTATGGTTTTTAAGTGAAAATGAAATAATGTAGTCAACTTTTCAATCAGACAGGTTGGAGGACATATCGCAGGCCAGATGAGAAGTCAGGAGGACATGGTGTTGGATGGAGTCCTATCATTCCATACACCTTCTCAGTGCCTCAAGAATGGGAAGAGGTGATGATTTATGAACTCTTCTGTTCGATAATGCAAAATAATCCTATAATATTTCTGAGTCCTGCCAAAGTATTTAAAGATTAGGGTAGCCATTTTCTGGAAGAGCTTCTAAAATAACTTTCCTTGCTCTTTTTTTTATTGAGAAATGTTCTCATTTATTCAGAAGATATTTTCTCACATTTATATGTTTTTGTTCTTATGCTTGCTTGTTTTTATCTAAACTTAAGCATATATTTGCTTAACAGGTACCTGTATCAATAGCGGATCTTGGTGGCACGGAGTTAGATTTGAGATTTTCCAGCTCTAAGGAAGGACGTCTATTTGTCATTGTTGCTCCTGTTCTTAGATTCTCTGACGGTGAGTTTGCCTGATTTCCTTTTTGTTTACTTTCTGGAAAAAGGAGAATAAAATTGAAATAGAATGAACATGAATTTTTTTACTATACAGATCTTGGTGATAATGCTACAATAGAAAAAATTGGACCTCCGGACAAAGTGATCAGTGCTTTTGGTCCAGAAATGATTGGAGAAAATGTAGAAGGGAAGGTTCTTAGTTCAAATGTAGCAGAACATGAAGGAAGAACTTACTATAAGTTTGAGCTAGAGCCTCCTCATATTTTCATTACTGCCACTGCTGCTGGCAACCGCCTATACTTGTTTGGTGTAACCGGTAATGGTATGTTTCCTTATTCTCTTCTACCCTAGATTTGCAACATTAAGTCTGAACAATCATAAAGAAAGTATATACAAAAATTACAAAGTTAATAGAAAATAATCCAAGTTATCTTAATTGCAGGCCTTCAGTGGAAGAGACACTACAATGATTTGAAGAAGATATCCGATTCTTTTAGAGTTGTATAATTGGAATTTTCAATGAGTTGAGAGATCACGTGTTACAATTTTCTGATCTGTAGAATAGTCTACTCAATACAGAAGTTTCCCACTACTTTGCTTGATTGGGATATATGTGAATCAAGAGATCAAATATGTAAAGTCTTTGTACCTTCAATATACAAAAACAGTTTTGTTACACTGTTATACTAAAGTAAATAATCTGTTATGAAGTGGACCTTTCTTGACTGTTGCTTGCTAAGCTTACTCACAAGAAGCTATTCTTTCAGTCTTGATCACAAAAGCTCATAGTGATAATTAAGAGGCCTGGTTATATAATTTTTCCAACAGTTTAAAGGAAAGAGGATTTTTTCTATGAAGCCAAAGGGCATTGCCGCGGGTCTTGGTAAAGACTTGTTGATAATTAAATGACATATTAATGAAGAACCACCAGCAGAAATTGAACTCAAGGCTTTCTTTGTTGGACTTTTATTTGTTGAAGAAGGATATATTAAAATCTTCAATCTAAGCACGAGGCGTGCCAGATAAATGAAGAACAATTACAGTGTCAAAGCAAGATAGTCACTTTAGTCTAACATGACAACGAAAACAAAAAAGACAAAAACTTGTTATCTCCTATCACCACATGGATTTATAAACTTTAAATAGCATTCCCAACTGCATAATTATGCACACAGGGAAACACTTCGATACCAAAACTAAAAGATTCCTTGATTTATCTTACATCCACCTCCTACACCATACATAACTAGTAAGCCTTTAGCTTTAACTCCTGGAAGCATCCCAAGTATATTAGTGTAAATTACTACCAGTACAGCTGCTTGCATCCACAAATTCAATCTCTGTTCCGGTCATACAAAAACACATACAGCATAAAACTATTACATTTACAGATTCGATCTATCAACTCAACTTGCAAAACTAGCGAAAATACTTCCACAGCTTGATAAATGTAATTACATGCTGCAACACAATTTCAAGTCATCAGAAGTTTTCGCAGACCAAACAGAATACTCCAAAACAGAACCGCCTGTGCTAAGAAACGGCTCTTCCAGACCATGCCACTGCAGAAAATACGTCAGCTGCATATAACCCTTCATGAGTCCACCCAATGTGACAACGAAAAGTTTAAACTAGCCAATTTTAAGCTGCCAGCCCGTCGTCACCTTCGAAAATTCCTCATTACCGCAACCGCTAATGCAACCTTGATTGTTACGATCAATAGCCCCCTGATTCACTATGTTAACTTTGGTTGGAATTCTATCGAACCTCATTAGCTAAGTGTAATTGTTCCCTATCCCCCTCTTTTTTGTTGTATGAGATCCCGTCCATTGTGTCAATCTTCATCGGCTTTCCACACTTAAATGTGGTTTCAAGCATAGCTCCTTACCCTCGTCTGAATCACAGATAAAATAGCTAAACTGATTAAGAACTATGTGAATATTAATGGAGACAGCAACAACCAACTGATCATGGGATGTGGCTAGGAGATACACAGCAGTGTTCATTTTGTTATTCTACTCTTTAGATTGGAGTTTGCCCGTTCATTTGATGTGAAACTTCTTTACTTATACTTAAATCAACATTAGAGTTACTAAGCATGATTGAACTATACCCTGGTATCTTTTCAGACCCTCCATCAACCATGCTCCTCCTTATCATTTCAGCATTCTCCCAGTTTTTTGAAGCTGCATAGATATTTGACAGAAGCACATTGTGGGAATTATCACATGTAGCAGAGTCTGCACTAATCATCTTAATAACTTGTTCTGCCAATTTCATATCTGAATGAATCCAGCAAGCACCAATCATTGACCCCAAAACTGTTTCATTAGGTTTAACTGGCATTCTTTTTATAAACTCAAATGCCTCCTTTAACCTCCCTGCTCTCCCCAAGAGGTCAACTATGCATCCATAGTGCCTGATGCCTCTTTCAATTCCATATGCCTCCATTTTAGATATTACTTCCAAAGCTTCACTCACCAAACCTGCATGAGCACAAGCTGAGAGTATTGTAGTAAATGTGACGGCATCAGGTCTTATATTTGACTCTTCCATCCTACCCAAATACTCAAGAACCTCCTTGCATTTTCCATTGATAGCAAAACCTGAAATCATAGCATTCCAGCAGAAAACATTCCTCTCATTGCATCTTTCAAATACCAACCTTGCATTAACCAAGTCCCCACATTTCGAATACATGTCAACCAATCCACTTAAAACAAATTGGTTCACAACCATTCCTTTAAATTCTATCATGTTATGGATTTGTTTGCCAATATGCAGGTCTCCAAGTTGAGCACAAGCAGATAAAACACTAACAACAGTGAACTCATCTGGCTCAAAACCTTCAACTCTCATTTCCTCAAAAGTCTGCAATGCTTTCTCACCAAATCCATTCTGCACATAGCCAGCAATCATAGAATTCCAAATCTCCAAATTCCGAACTGGAATCTGTCGAAAAATAGCCTCAGCCTCCAAGACACTGCCCTTCTTGCAATATCCACAAACCATAGATGACCAAACAAAATAATTCCTTTCTGGCATTAACTCAAAAACCTCTCTTGCAGCTTCCATTTCCCCTTTCTTAGCATACCCATCAACCATCACAGTCCATATCACCACATCCTTCAACTCACATGGAACCTTATCAAACAACACCCTAGCAGATACAGTATCACCATTTTTAGCAAGCCCACCAATCATCTGACTCCAACTCACCCTTGTTTTCGCCGGCATTTCCTCAAAAGCAATCAAAGCAGAATCAGTGTCACCATTTCTCAAATACCCACCAACCATTGCATTCCAAGTAACAACATTTCTTTCAGGCATACAATCAAACAGTTTGCGTGCATCCAAAACAACGCCGCATTTTGCATAAGCTGCAACAATTGCGGTTCCAATAAACACGTTGATGTCTGAACCTGCTTTGATGGACTCTGCATGTAAACTCTTAACGTAGTGAAGGAAGGCAAGAGAATCACATGCTTTGAGTAACTGAGGGATCACGGTGGGGTTGTGTGTTCCTTCGTGCCGAGATTGTGTGTACATAACAAGAGCAGTTCTGAATGATGTTTGGTCAGTAATGTTGTTCCTTATTGAACGAGACCAATTTGATGAGTTGAAAATTTCTCTGTTTCCACGAATTTTTGTCACATGTTGCATGTTTCATTTGTTTTTTCTTTGGATATTGCACAGACTGTGTATGCAGTTTATTTCTCTTGTGAGGCTTTTAGTTTAGGAAAAGTTTTTCTTAACAAAATTTAAGAGCACCTGATACAACCCATCATGAGTTCCAATGCCATATACTCATAAGTCATGAAGCAATTCTATCATTTTTATTAAGGTTAATAGGTTTTACCCTCGTAAAGTACGTCAGTTTTACGTTACCTATTGTAATTTTTTTCTTTGAGATTATCCATTTGTAATGTTTTAGAATTTTTTTTCTAGTTCATTTTACCCCGGGGTAAAACAAAACAAGATTACAAGGAGGTAAAATGAACTAGAAAAAAATTCTGAAACATTACAAGCAGATAATCTCAAAGAAAAAAATTACAGGGGTAACGCCAAACTCGCCTACTATGCTCCTTTTTCCTTAGCTCTTTTTCTTCGTTTTCTTGTCACAGATTGAAGACACGTGGCAAAACAAAATCAAACGGTTGGGATTAATTGGTTACAATTATTTATTTGTTTATAATAATAACAACAAGAAACCTTGTCCTCGTATAGCACAGTCTCATCTTCTCCATCTTCTTTCACCACCGTTTCCACCACCTTGTCCTCCGTTTCTACCACCGTCTCACCGTCGTCCTCTAAATTGCTCCACCTCTTTCAATTCACTTTCTCTTTTCCCTTACTCGGTGTTGCTCCTCCACTGGTTATTTACCATAGGTATTCTTATCTTTTAATTTCCCCCTTTTCAATTTTAAGATTCAACATTTGTTATTGAATATAATAAATTCATAATGTATTGAGATTTCTGGTTTTGTACAATTTTTTTTTCTTTTTCTGAATAGCCAAACAATAACAAGGGAGGGAAGAAGCCAAACAATACAAGGAAAGGCAACAAAAGCAACAATAACAGCCCGCCCCCCACACCAGAGAAACAGAAAAACAACAAAAACAGCAGCTGGAAAAAACCAGCACCTAACGCACAGTTGCTTCATTGTATGGTTGTGGTAGAGTTGTTTCTCTTCTCTTCTCTTATTTTTTAATGGAATTGGTTGATAAATTTTGGTGCACTCTGCAACAATAACGTTGCTTTCGACGGAGCGGTGATGGCTGAATAGCGGCAACGAATTTGTACGAGTTCAACATGGCAACAACAATTACTTAGCACATTAACAAGGAGATGATGAAGAAGATGAAAAGACAATGATACTAAGAAGACGCGCTAAAGTTTTTCTGATTTGATGTCTTTTTAAATTTTAATTACTTAATAAAGCCTTTAATTTTAAACCGTTTGATTTTGTTTTGCCACGTGTCTTCAATCTGTGACAAGAAAAGGAAGAAAAGGAACTAAGGGAAAAGGAGCATAGCTGCTTTCGTAAAAGCCTATTAACCCTTTTTTTTATTCAATGGTACAACTCAAAAAAATTCATTTTTGAGTTCACAACTTTAACTAGAGAAATTTTTAGGTAGGCACAACACTAAATAACACTTGTTAGGCACACACATAAAATAGAAACATTTAAAGATAAAATGATAAGTCAACATTAAGTGATGCGACTAAATTGTTTAATTATTATTATTATTATTATTATTATTATTATTATTATTATTTTTTCATTTATGTGTGTGTCCAACAAATGTTATTTAGTGTTGTGCCTAAGTAAGAATTGTTAGTGTTTTCAACATGCAAGGTTGAGTTTATTTTAGGGTTGGCTTCATTTGTTAAAATAAGCCTTTGGTCCATATGTGGTGACTGATGTGCACACATGTGGTACCTGAACTGAATACCCTATAAACGCGCTTTCATATATTTGCGTGTGATCTTTGAAAAAGATTTAAACTTATCCACGCTAGCTTGCGCGCCAAGGAACGAGCTGAAAGATTGAAGAAGATTCAGAAAAGATTTAAAAGCGGGTTTGTTACTAGAAGATTGAAAAAGATTCAAAAAGATTTAAAACAAAACATATCTTTTATTAAAAGATCATATCTTTTGTTAAAAGATAAGTTTGTTTTCAACAAACAGCTACCAGATCTCGTTCTATATAAAGGAGTGCTGAAGACATGTTTTATTCACTGAAATCAATATTCATAAATCTAGTCTTTAGGATTTCAAGTCTTTGTCCCTAGGATTTCTTGTTTCGTTTGAAACTTGAATTAGGGTTGTATTTAGCTCTTAAGCTTTTAAGCATAGAGCTGTTCTTTTCTTGGTTCTAGTTTGAAACAAGATTTGAACTTTGAATCACTCAAAGCTTTGAAGCATGAGTTGATTCTTTAGTTTAGGAGTGCGTCTCCATTATTGAGTTTGTCAAAATCCTTGTGGTATAGCAAGGTTCTTGTGGGAACAAGATTGTATAATTCCTTGTGGTGGCAAGGTACTTGCGGGAGCAAGACTAAAATTCCTTGTGGTAGAGCAAGGTCCTTGTGGGAGCAAGGTGGATAGGCTGGGAATTCACTGGGGGAAGTCATATCTTGTGGTAGAGCAAGGTAGGGTTACACAAGGTAGTATCTAAGCGAGAGGTTGTAAACGGGGAGTTTAAGCTTTGCATTAGAGCTATCATAGTGGATTCATTCCTGGATTGGTATCCCCCAGACGTAAGTGAGTTGCACTGAACTGGGTTAACAAACTCATTGTGTTCTTTATCTTCTGCACTTTATTTTCCTTGTTCATCAAGTTATCGTATGTTTATGATGTTGGCACATTAGGCAACACATCGTATATCTAAACCCTAACGTGCACCACATCACGCTGCACATCTGTAACTTGTTACCGGAATTTCAAGAATTTCCCCTTTAACTAACATATTAATATTATATTTATATTTAGTTTTATTACAACATAAAATATTAATTTAAGTATTTCTAATTAATTTTAATATGAAAGAGGAATCTTTAAAATATAAATAATTTTTATAATTAATTTAATAAATAATTACACATGGGTGAAAGGTAAACGTTCAACAAGCTGCGCCGCTAATCCTTTTTGGATGGCAAAATCAATCATTTGGAGTTTGGAAAACTACATCCATAGACCTAGGAGAGATAATATTTGTTTACGCTGAAATTTGGTAAACAACGCTAGTTAAAGTTATTACAAGAGAGATCAACTAGTAAATCTCGGGACATAGTGCTTTTGTTTATATTTTCAAGATAATTAGTGTTCATCATTGTTCTTATGCTTTTTAATGTTGTTTTTATAATTGTTTATGTTTTACTTTACTTGAATTGCAAGAAAGAATGTTCATCCAAAAGAATAAACAGAGAGAAAGAAAAGGTCGAAATTAAAGGGAAGGATAATTGAATTGAAGAAAGCAAATAAACTGCATTGAATGTAAATGATTTACAAGGAAAATAAATGGTTCACAGTTACATACATCCTCCTTCGATCACTCGTTTCTCTCATTGACATGGGTACTTTGAGTTTAGTAAGGATTTTTGTATTAAGATTGTGACCCTTTTCTCGTTCAAAGAACTACGCTATATATAGACACTATTCCTAACTGCTAATAACGCCTAAATATGTACAGGAACTACGCCCAAAAAGTGAAGAAATTGAGCATTTCATCGTAGCACGATGGCTTCTATCGTGCCACGATGGAAGCTGCTTGCTGGCCAAGAAAACAGAAGAATAAATCTGAAGAAAATCTGTTCATCGCAGCACGATGACTTTCCTTGGCGACCAAGCAGATGAAATGCACAGGATCAGTTATAAAATCGAACTGAATCTTCACATCGCACTACGATGGATCCATCTCAGTACGATGCCTTGCTGAGGCCCATAAATAGAGCCTCTTATTCATTGTTTAAATCATTCAGAAATAGTAGAACACTCTCTACTATAAGGAGAGGTTCAGAGGAGCTCTATTGGGCATAGTTTTCTCCCCTTACGGGAAAACTAACTTAGCAAGATATGTTTTATTTAGGATTTTATGTTTAGGTTATAATTTCTTTATTGTAATTTAAATATGTAGTCTTTTGTAATAGATGCCTTAGGTTGTGGTGGAGAAGATGAACTCCCCTATGAATATTTGGAGTCTGTGATTGAGTCAAAGTTATAATAAATGTTATTTCGTATTATGTTTGTTATTTACTTTCTTGCACTTAAATACGTATCTCGTAATCTGGCCGGATAAGCGGGAGCGCCTTAGAATTGATATTATGTTTTAACTTAATATGGTCCGGAACTAGTAGTAAATAATGCTAGGTGTATAGAGACGGTAACATCCTGAACTAGTCGTGAACTCAGCGGTTAGAGGAGGAATCATGCACTTGGTGTGATCTGAGCACTTAGAAGATGAATAGCCCGATACTTGGACCAAGAGGTTAATTGGTGAAGCAAATAATGCATGTGTAATAAACAACTCACTTAGTAATTAGGGTATGTGACACAACGGGGTTAGGCTTGTTGGAACAAAAGAGGTTCTGATATGACCCAATTAAGTTTTGATGATAACAAAAATATTAATGTACAATAGGGTATACTAATTATTTAATCCAAGTGTGCAGATATACAAGTTAATTTTTATATTCATTGGAAGCACATTGAAAGCTCTGATATGGCAAAGCAAACTCTGATCAGAACTTCAAGTCATCAGAAGATGCGTATTTGACTCATCAGAAGATACATATCAGACTCTGATAAGAGCAGTGAGAGCCGTTTTGTCAGAAGAACATTCTTTGCATCAATGATTATACTCTGACATTCCAAAAGCTGATGGAATCAATCTTATCCACAAAATAGTGACGTTTGTACTATTGTACGAACTCTTTACCTGATTTGGATAAAGCGTTTTCCCCAAGATTGACTGTATACAAGGTTACCCGATTTGGTTAACAATGGTACTATCTACAGCTGGCACAATCTCACTGCATCAAATTCGAATCAAACATGCTCCACCTTCGTCTATAAATTGGAGCAAGTTTGAAGCTTTGGGATACGATACTTGAACAATTTGAAAAGAGCTGTTACTCTGCTAAAATCATCCTAAAGCACAAAACTGCAAATACAACTTGAACTCATATTCAAAATCCAAGACTCCAGCTTCAGCTTCTGTTAATTCATTAGTTGAACCTTAGAATTTTGTATTAAGATTCTAAGTTAAGTCTTGTTTCAAAAGTTGTATTTATTTTGTAACTGAACATTGATCTTTATATCAATTGTTCAGACTCTGTTTTTCTTACGCTTGTGTTTTGAAGTCTCTTGCCTGCGTGCTTGAGCATTAGGAAGTCTCTTGTTTGTATACTTGAGCATTGGAAGTCTCTTGCTTGTGTGCTTGAGCAATTGTAATCTTTTGTGATTATAGTGAACTCTCTTGGAAGTACAAGAGGACTGGACGTACTCTCGGTTTGTGAGGGGAACCAGTATAAAAATCTCTGTCTCTATCTTTCTCTCTTTCTCTCTACCTTCAAAGTTACTCTTGATTGTGTTTTGTTTTCTAAACCGCTGCAAACTCTGATAAGTTTTCCATAACTTAGAAGAAAATTTCAAACTACCCAAAACACAATTCAACCCCTCCTTCTTGTGTTTTTCACACCTTCAATTGACATCAAGAGCCTGGTTCTGTTTTCTAATCACCTAACAGTGAAACAGTTTCTAGTTGAAAAACACTATGACTGAAGGAACTCCAAGTGTGAGCATGAAAGCAGTTCCTCATGACTATGATGTTGAAGATAAGTCAAGCAACAAGGCACCAAAGTTCAATGGAGATGCTTCTACCTTTTCCTGGTGGAAAGATAGAATCTACAGTCATCTTATTGGTTTAGATGATGAGCTTTGGGACTTGGTTGAAGAAGGGGTAACTTTCCAAGGACTAGATGAAAAGGGAAGGCTATCTGTTGAAGAAAGAAAGAAGTTCACTCCTACAGACAATAAGCTTTACAAGAAACATCACAAAGTTAAAGATCTTCTCATTGGGTGTATAACTCATGATGAGTACCTCAAGATCACAGACAAATCCACTGCCAAGAGCATCTATGACTCCTTGTGTTCCACATATGAAGGGAACAAATAGGTTCAAGAGGCAAAGGCTACTCTTCTGATCCAACAGTATGAACTCTTTAGAATGAAGGATGATGAGAATATTGAATTAATGTATTCTAGGTTCAAAATTCTTGTGGCTGGTCTCCAAGTTCTAAAGAGAAGTTATACAACCTCTGATCATGCAAGGAAGATTTTGAGAAGCTTACCTTCAAGGTGGAGGCCTAAGGTAACAGCTATTCAAGAAGCTAAAGATTTGGACAAACTTGGCTTTGAGGAATTGATAAGTTCACTCATGAGTCATGAGATTGAACTATCTTCTGATGAGCCTCAGAAGAAGCTAAAATATGTGGCTTTGCCATCTATTTCAGTTTCATCTAAGGCTCTGAAAGCCAAAGTTGTAGAATCTGAAGCAGAGGAATCTTCCATAGATAATCAAGAAGAAGGATCAGATGATGATTTCTTTGCACTCTTGTCCAAGAACTTTCAAAAGTGGTCACTAAGGAAGGGCAAGAATTTTAAAGGCAGAGGATCTGGATCAAGGTACAACACCAGCAAAGAGAAGAAGGATGACACAAAAAATTGTTTCAATTGTCATAAGCCTGGAAACTTCATGGCTGATTGTCCTGAACTCAACTCCAAGGGTAAAGGAAGAAAGAGCACAATCAAGAACAAAGCCAAGAAGAGTCTGATGGCAACATGGGAGGATATTAACGAACTATCTGAGGATGAAGACTCTGAGGAAGCAAACCTAGCGCTTATGGCCATTGGTGAGTCAGACGATGAAAATGATTCAGAGTCTGATACTGACGACATTGATGAGGTAATATCTAAAATGTCTAGTACTCAAATGACCAAAGCTTTGAAAGATGTAATGGTGAAGTACATGGAAAAGTTGAGTGAGTTAGATTCTTGCAAACAAAAAATGAAGCTACTCAATGAAAATCTCACCCAGACTCAAGCAAACTATCAAAAATATCTTAAAACAATTAAAGTGCTTGAGACTGGATGTAGAACATGTCACAAACCTTATGACGAGTATGAAATCTCTCTTCAAGAGTTTGTTCACCATAACATAGATAAAACTAGGGTAACTTCCGTAATTCATGGTGGACTTAGCAACTATTACAAAAGGCAAGGACTTGGTTCTCTTACATGTCCTAATGTGGGAAAATCAAGTAAACCTGTCTTGTTGAGCAAGTCACCATCAGAATCTTATTCAAACTTTACTAAGAGTACATCAGAACCTTTGACTGTGTCTGGTACTCTTGTGAGCTTGGAACCACAAGATAAGGTATCAGAAGATGACTCATCTTCTGAACCTAAGTTTTCTAAAACCCAGGTTCCCCTCACATCAGTACCCATGTCTACTCAAGTTAAAGCTGTAAGAGTACCAAAGCCTATTGATAAGCGGGGCACTAGTACTTCTAAAGCAAACTTGGTAACTGGTTCTCTGACACACTCAAGAGGAAAGTCTCAGAGACAACATAAGCCTAAACAATTTTCTAAAGGCTCTATTGACTCCAGATCTTCTGAGTACTCTAACAAGTAGAATAAGATTCTCAAAACTAACCAAAAAGGACCCATCAGAGTATGGGTACCAAAATCTGAAATAGTGTATGCTGCAGGTATACACCCAAAGAAGAAAAGAAAGCTCATGGTATCTGGACTCTGGCTGCTCACGTCACATGATAGGAGACAAGCTCTTATTCCATACCCTGAATCAGCAAGAGGGAGGAACAATAGGGTTTGGTGGCAACCAGAAGGGAAAGATCATTGGTATAGATTTGTCAGGTTCTGATGAATCAGAAGATGAAGCTCCAGAGTATGATAACAACATAGAATCTGTAGAAGACTCTGAAACTCAAGAAGATACACCTTCTGATGCTGCTCAAGAACATCAAAATATTGATGATAACTCTGAAGTGACAGAAATTCCAAGGAACACATTCAAGTACAAATCCGCACATCCTGAAGAGCTTATCCTAGGAAACAAGAATAGTCCAAGAAAAACAAGGTCAAACTTCAGAGATGAAGAATCATTGTTTGGATTAGTTTCCTTGATTGAACCCAAGACAACAAATGAAGCTCTCTCAGATGATGCTTGGATAGTTGCAATGGAAGAAGAGTTAAATCAATTCAAGAGAAATGATGTATGGGATCTGGTACCCAAACCAAAGCATAAGAACATTATTGGAACAAAATGGGTATACAGAAACAAATTGAATGAACAAGGTGAAGTCACAAGGAACAAAGCCAGACTTGTTGCACAAGGATACAGTCAACAAGAAGGAATTGACTTCACTGAAACATATGCTCCAGTAGCAAGACTGGAAGCAATCAGGTTACTTTTATCTTATGCAGTCAATAATGGTATTACTCTATATCAAATGGATGTGAAAAGTGCATTTCTAAAGAAGTGTATGTCAAACAACCTCCTGGATTTGAAGATTTAACAAATCCAGATCATGTGTTTAGACTAAAGAAGTCACTCTATGGACTCAAACAAGCTCCCAGAGCTTGGTATGAGAGATTGAGTACTTTCTTGGTTGACAATGGTTTTGAAAAAGGACAAGTTGACAATACACTTTTCAAAAAAGACCCTTAAGAAAGACATTTTGATCATTCAAATATATGTTGATGATATCATTTTTGGATCAACTAATGCCACTCTTTGCAAGAACTTTTCTAAGCTTATGCAGGATGAGTTTGAAATGAGCATGATGGGAGAATTGAAGTTCTTTCTTGGTATTCAAATAAATCAAACAGAGAAAGGAACATTCATTCATCAATCCAAATATGTAAAGGATCTTCTGAAAAAGTTCAACTTAGAAGATTGCAAACCCATGAATACTCCAATGCATCCTACATCAAGTCTAGGCAAAGAAGAGTCTGAAGGCAAAGTTGATCAGAAGCTGTATAGAGGTATGATTGGATCTCTTCTTTATCTAACTGCCTCAAGACCTGATATTTTATTCAGTGTATGTTTGTGTGCAAGATTTCAATCAGATCCTAGAGAATCCCACTTCACAGCAGTGAAAAGGATTTTCAGGTATTTGAAAGCTACTTGTAACATTGGATTACTGTATCATAAATCCAATGACTACAAGCTGATTGCATTCTGTGATGCTGACTATGCTGGTGATAGAATTGAAAGAAAATCCACCAGTGGTAACTGCCAGTTCATTGGTGAGAATTTAATTTCATGGGCTAGTAAAAGGCAAACCACCACAGCTATGTCAACAGCAGAAGCTGAATACATATCAGCAGCTAAATGTTGTACACAACTACTTTGGATGAAATATCAATTGGAAGATTATCAAATAAGCAGTAACAATATTTCTTTATATTGTGATAATACTATAGCTATTCACCTCTCTAAAAACCCTATTTTACATTCAAGAGCTAAGCATATTGAGATTAAACATCATTTTATCAGAGACTATGTTCAAAAAGGTGTAATTGATCTCAAGTTCATTGAAACTGAAAATCAATGGGTTGATATCTTTACAAAACCTTTAGCTGTTGAACGTTTTGATTTTATCAAAAAGAATCTGAACATGATGGAAATCTCTGATTAACTTAAACTCTGATGAAAAATTGAGTTTGTGAGAATCTAATAGTAATCAGAAGATGAAATCATCAGAACCTTCTGTATCAGAAGTTGTGATGAGAACATCTTCTGACAAACTATCAGAATCTGATTAGAAGGTAAATAGTTCTGGCGCGTAAGTAAAAATCTCTTGTAAAAACCCTTTCGTTTTCTCAAACTTACGTGTCAGTTATTTAAATAATCTACTAATACACGTGTCTTGTTGCAAGAGGATAAAGAAGTTGGTTAATGCTGATTAGCATTTCAAATTCCTATTTGTGGTAAAAATACTCTACTACCCCTATATGTTTGTACTTGTTATTGCGCGAAAGTTTCTATTTAAACACACTAACTGTTCACATTCACACTTTTGCACTCTCACAACCTACACTTTCATTCTTCTAAAACACAGAGAAATTTCTTTCTCCCTCCTTAGAAACCCTAACTTCCAAATCTCATCCATGGCTTCTTCATCTACATTAAGCGTTAAAGCATGCATCGTCCTTCCAAGAGAATCCAACCCCACTGAGTTTGCTAAGGATCAACGATCATACAAATATGATGAACTAATGGTTGCGATTGAGAATCCCGTTGATCTTGAAAGTATTAGAGTAAACGGTTTTCCTGAAGTTGTTCATCATTACAAAAGACAAGGGTTGGAGTACTACTTTGATGTGATGAATGGACCAACGTATACAGAGCTTGTTAAGGAATTCTGGATGAAAGCTTCTGTTATCAAAATAGATGTACATAATAGGAAGATCAGGGAGATGATTGAAGAGAACCCTGAACTGAAAGGTAAAACCCCAGAGCAAATGGGATTGAGACCTTTTGTTTCTACAGAGATTGAATCATTTGTGGCTGGATTCAGAATCTCCATCAGACTTTGCCACATTCTTGAGGCTCTGAAGCTAGAGCGTGGTGGTTTAGTACTCAAACACACTGATGAAGCTGGTCCTGATGTGGAGGAATATATTTTCAAACCTAAGGCTGACCCTAAGGACAAGTTTGAATGGACCAACAACTGCAAGATCATCTACAAGATTTTAATTGACAGTGTTCTGCCTAAATTGGGAGGTACTGATCAAATATCTAGTCTCCAGAAGTTGTTCACATTTCATGTTGCCAAAGGAAACTTTCTGGATGTTAGTAAGCTTATTTTTGATCATCTATGTGTGTTTATTCTCTCTAGCAAAGCTATTGTTCGACATTCAAGACTACTTAGCCACATGTTTGCACAGTGTGGTTTGTTGGATGCTATCACACCTTACCTTCCAGGCTTAGGTACCTTTCTCCTAAGTTCTAAGATTGTGAATAGTACTACCTTAAGGTACTTAAAGCTGGTGAAGAATAATCAGATAATCCATCCAACACACCCTATGCTACTCAGAGATTCTGAGAAAGACATTGGTGAATGTTGGCTTGTACATGTCAGTGATAGTGAAACCAAGAGGGTTATAGAGGCACATGCTGAGTTCATGAATAAGCTAGGAGCTGATGTAGGAGATGGACAACCTACAAAGCTAACTGTTAGACAAGCAAGGCTTTTGGAACAACCTCTCAGACTTGAACCAGTCAAGATAAAAGCTGCCAAGAGTCCTGCTGGGAAGAAGGCTGCTAAGACTCAAAAGACTACAGCTCCAAGATCCTCAAAGAAACCAAAGGTTAGGAAGCTTGCATTGATGGATCTTACAGAAGAAGAAAAGGAAGAAGCTGTGATACAGGCAGCATTGGCAAAAGTTGAGGCGTTCAACAAAAAGCAACAGGCTCTGAAGGATAGTTATGATTGTGGTATTGAAGAGTCTGCTTTTGACAACATGCATAAGAAGCTTCCTAAAAGGAATGATCCTCATAATCTGCTGGAACAACAGACTCTGTATGGAAATGAAACTGGTGAGTTTTCTAATTTTGTTGGAGGCAGCAAAGCAGTTAGTAATTATTTCAGAAGACTTCAATTCCCTTCTGAAATCAGAGTTAAACATGCTTTTGATAAGATTTTAAAAGGAGTTCATTCTGAGAAAGACAATGCTCTTTCTGAGAATCAACCAACATCAGAGCAGTTTAACCTTATCCTATCTAACCCATCAGAATCTCAAGCTAATATTATATGCAATGATGCAGCACAAGCTTCAACAAGTACTGCACCTATCATTCAAAATCTGGATGAAGATTCTGATAAGACACCATCACCACCCACTCAAAAATCCCCCAAACACCATGAAATTCATATCACTGGAACTCTACCAAACTTTGAGACTGTTCAACCTGTGAACACTCAAGAAAAACCAACAACACCACAACCAGAAAATAAACAACCAGAAAATGACCCACAGCCAGAGAATGAAACCCAACCAGAAAATGAACCCCCACCAGTACATACTCCATCAGAACATGACCATCAAAAATCACCAGAACCTCATCAAGATCAAGTGTCTGAGACCTTTCATTCTGATGAACATGTCCATGTGAAATCCCCACATCATGTGGCTATGGACAATTCATGTGACCTATCTACACCCATTAAGAAACATGTTCAACAAATCAATGAGACCTTGAATCTTGAAATTGTTCAGAAAACCCCTCCTGACCAATCCAATCATCTCAAAACCCTGATGCAGGATCTTTCTATGGACTGCATTTATATTCCACCTCATTTACCTTCCAGAATTATGAATGAACCCCTAGAGCAAACCCAGGATGATATTACTAACTTTCTGCAAGCTGTTGACAAGAACATTAGAAGAATGTCCAGCGCCATTCCTAACAGGTCTATTGAAACAGCACATATCAACAAAGAGTGTGACCTTATGGAACAAAATCTGGTGTATATGATCAGATCAGTAAGAGAAGCTTACACCAGGGATCTAAACATAAGAAATGAGATTGCTAGAAAGGAAGAGGAAGAGAGGTTGTTAAGAGAAAAGTTGGAAGCTGAGGAGAGGGAGAGGAAAAGATCGGAGGTTGAACGCATTGAAAGGGAAAGGCAAGAAGCTGAGCAAGCTAGGCTAGCAGAAGAAGCTAGAATAGCTGCTGAACAGGCAAGGCTTGAACAAATTGCCAGAAATGCACCAGAATATGCTCAACACATAAGGGAAAATCAAGATAACTTTCAGAGAAGATTTGATGAGCATTCTACTATGTTGGTTGCAATAATGACTACCCTTCAGAGCATCAATGCCAGATTACCTCCTCAACCTGATCAACCTTAAACCTAGGATTCTATGCACTTGTTCTGTTTATTTCTCTTTAATGTTCTGTTATTTCTTCTGTAACTTGTTGGATATTATTTCTTGTTAAGTACTTGGTTAATTATCCTCTGTGTTCATTATTTATCTGTTTATTTGGTTATCTTTTATTTTATGCTTTCATGTTATGCTTTCTAAATGACTTTGAGACAAATATCAACACGAAGATTTCAAAGCTAAATAAAGAGTTTATTCAATTGAAAATTGTTGATTACATAAGTTTTTATCCAACTTTTCACTTGGATTCTCCATCAAAAATAGCTAGTCCTAAATCTAGCTTATTTGAATCTAAGGGAAATGGAAGAATTCAACATTCTCTTTACTTCCTTATTGGGAGATCAATGAGAAGTGATCTCATTGATTATGAAGAGGGGTATTCTTCACTAGGAGGAACATATGTACTCAAGAATTCCTTCCAATCAGAATCCCATTCAGATTCTGATGAGGACTCTTGTTGTTTGGTCTTGGATCTTGTTTGATAATTGACTCTGACAGGAGCAGAAGTTGATGCCTTCATCTTCTGAGGTTTCTTCTTAGACTCTGAGTCTTGTTGAATCTTCACTTTCTTCTTCTTCTTCTCCTGCGCATTCTTACTTTTGATCACTTTTCTATCCTTATCCATTGTTGATTCTTCACAATGAAATGGAAGTGTTGAGTGAAATGACAAAGCTTATGGTCCTTATATAGTGGTTTCAAAATAGACAAGTTCATGGTTTTACGACAAACCATTTAATTGGTGTAGTTGTAACCACCTTGACTTCCTTGAAACTTTAATATTGACAATTTTTTCTAACTTGTCATTTATTTCTTGTCAGTTTTATCTTTTTGTTTAATGACAAAAGGGGGAGTAATAGTTGTTATTAATTTATGAGATGCTAAACTGAAACCAAAATTCCAAAATTATTTCTTTTTAATTATGTCTTCGTATGATATGATTTTGAGGAAAATATTAGTTGAAATTTGAACTTCTGATACATGGTACGTATAAAAGAAAAGTGCAATTTTCTTTCATAGGTATCAGACTTAGGGGGAGAGCTTGCAAACCTAGCCTCTGAAAGTCTAGTGTATTAGTCAAGTTCAAAAGTCAAATAATTATTTTTAAAACTGATTAAATTAATCATTGCTGAACTTAGGGGGAGCTTGCAAAACTCATCAACCTAAGAGATGCTTGATAAATTTTATCAACAACCATTGTAAATTAATACTTGGTTTGTCATCAATCAAAAAGGGGGAGATTGTTGGAACAAAAGAGGTTCTGATATGACCCAATTAAGTTTTGATGATAACATAAGTATTAATGTACAATAGGGTATACTAATTATTTAATCCAAGTGTGCAGATATACAAGTTAATTTTTATATTCATTGGAAGCACATTGGAAGCTCTGATATGGCAAAGCAAACTCTGATCAGAACTTCAAGTCATCAGAAGATGCGTATTTGACTCATCAGAAGATACATATCAGACTCTGATAAGAGCAGTGAGAGCCGTTTTGTCAGAAGAACATTCTCTGCATCAATGATTATACTCTGACATTCCAAAAGCTGATGGAATCAATCTTATCCACAAAATAGTGACGTTTGTACTATTGTACGAACTCTTTACCTGATTTGGATAAAACGTTTTCCCCAAGATTGACTGTATACAAGGTTACCCGATTTGGTTAACAATGGTACTATCTACAGCTGGCACAATCTCACTGCATCAAATTCGAATCAAACACGCTCCACCTTCGTCTATAAATTGGAGCAAGTTTGAAGCTTTGGGATACGATACTTGAACAATTTGAAAAGAGCTGTTACTCTGCTAAAATCATCCTAAAGCACAAAACTGCAAATACAACTTGAACTCATATTCAAAATCCAAGACTCCAGCTTCAGCTTCTGTTAATTCATTAGTTGAACCTTAGAATTTTGTATTAAGATTCTAAGTTAAGTCTTGTTTCAAAAGTTGTATTTATTTTGTAACTGAACATTGATCTTTATATCAATTGTTCAGACTCTGTTTTTCTTACGCTTGTGTTTTGAAGTCTCTTGCCTGCGTGCTTGAGCATTAGGAAGTCTCTTGTTTGTATACTTGAGCATTGGAAGTCTCTTGCTTGTGTGCTTGAGCAATTGTAATCTTTTGTGATTATAGTGAACTCTCTTGGAAGTACAAGAGGACTGGACGTACTCTCGGTTTATGAGGGGAACCAGTATAAAAATCTCTGTCTCTATCTTTCTCTCTTTCTCTCTACCTTCAAAGTTACTCTTGATTGTGTTTTGTTTTCTAAACCGCTGCAAACTCTGATAAGTTTTCCATTACTTAGAAGAAAATTTCAAACTACCCAAAACACAATTCAACCCCCCCCCCCTTCTTGTGTTTTTCACACCTTCAAGGCTTTCGTAGGTACCTTAGTCATTAATGTAGGGAAACTTTAATATACATAGTGTAACAGTAAGGTGTTACTACAACAAAGGAAAAGTCACCGCCGAACAATAATCTGATTAACTATGTTATACACCGTTCATGCTAAATATGAAGAAGGGAGGGAGTCCAACCACCAAACTTATCCTCTATGTTTCTAAATCTATATATTTATTATTTATTTATTTTTGCAAGTATTACGCTATTTATTTAAAACCGTTTTCAAAATCCAAAGCGAATGCAAAATATACAAACTTAAATAACGCTAACGAAGCTTCGGCACGATCCCTGTGGATACGAACTCATTCTAGACACCTAGAGTGTGAATTATTACTCGACGACAGACTGATGCACTTGCCAGACCGTAGTCAAGTTTTTGGCGCCGTTGTCGGGGATTGTGTTTACAAAGCATCGGTAGATTTATTTAAGTTTGTCAAAAAATTTTAAAAATACAAAAAAATTAAAAAATCTTGTTGATGATTGTGGATTTTGATCCGTGAAAATTCGTGCTAAGGATAAGTCAAGGTCTCCGAGCGATCCGTTGTGATCCACCTCACTTACCTGGGAATTTTCATAGTGACAAAGACAAATGAGACAAACCAAAAAAATGTAAAGTTTTACCATTATCTTTTCCAGTGCTACTGAAGGTATTCATTTGTTGTGCTTGATAGCAGGTATCCTAGAGTTTAAGTACGATTCGTAACCAGAAAAACGCTAAGGAAAAGAAGGCAAGCACTAAAGCTCGCACAATCCAGTAATCTCACCACCGAAGGCAAACCTACCACTGAAGCCATGGGAGACGAACCAAAATGAAGGGATTACTGCGGAAAAGTCAACATCAAGCAGGAACCAGAATGGTCACTACCAAGCAACCACAACAACTCTGAAGGGATATTTTGGGACGACCTGGCAGATATAGATATGGAATCTCAAGGGGACAATTTTTCTGATGTCTCGGAGCAACCTATGAAGGACAGCTGGAAACCCATGATACCTTTAGATAACAAGTGGAAGGATCATGTAACGTGGATCAAGAATTGGATGCGGTTGGCATCTACATCCAGGCTGAAGGAAAATTGATACGATAAAAGCAGCGGAATTTTAAAATTTTCCTTTTGTGATCCTTACGAATGGTCATGAATTGTGTTTAGAGTTTTACCTTTTGATTCGAAAACTCCCTTTAAATCACGAACGGCTATCGAACACATTGAATCACGAACAAGGTCACGAACAAGAACCTCGAATTTGATCACAAGCGTTAAAGGTATAACGCCTCTAGCCAGTCCACACGAACAACAACCTTCAATGGAGTGCTAGCTCCAATGGATTGAAGGGTTAGGAGAAATGAGGCACAAAATAAGGATTAGGGTTTTTCACAAAAACTCTAGAAAGGTGATTAGGGTTTCTCAAGAGAGGAGAGAGAACAAAGGCTCATGAGAATGAGTAACAAAAATGTGTAACTATTTCTCCTTACCACAAGGGTTCTATTTATAGAACCACTTGCCATGGCAAAATTACACTAAAGCCCTTTTAACTAAATGGGCTATAGTGGGCGCCATTCTCATGTAAATATGTCTAGTACATATTTGCACCCCCTTCTTGCTACATCATACCATATGATGTAATGCTCATTTTAATTACCATAATACCCTTATCATATTTCCTTATTTCTCCAAGGTGCACCGTACCTTACGGTGTTCCAATCTCACTAGATTGTTCTTATGTGTGTGACCCTGTAGGTTTCCGTAACGTTGACAATTATAATAAATCACTATTTATTATAATAAACAGTGAGCGGTATCTAGCAACACATCACTGCTACTCAAGTCACGAGAAATTAACATGTGATCTAAACATAACCTCTTGTGATAATATCAGTGTGTATAATTACCCCTTTGCCCTTATGTCTATATTGAACACAAGGCATACACAGTGTCATCCTTGTCCAGTTCAATATTGGGCCCGTGACATTTATCCTGTTATGCAGGATTGGCAAATTCCATCTAGGTCACTACTGTCCCTCAGCATGCTTCGTAAAGTACCCATCAACTGCCTTTATAATTATCCTGTTACGGATAACGTTAGATCAGCAACAAAGTACTTCACTCCCCATCTAGGGTACAAAGTGGTTTCAGGTCTAAGGGTGGTCTACACCATTATCACCATGAGAGTAACTTATGACACTTTGCATAACTTTGCATGTAGTACTCTCATAGCGGGTCAATCCAGTATAAATATTACTCCTAATATTTATACCTACGTCAAGACTTGATAACTCCTTATCCCATGATCCATGAGATGTGATCATCAGTCTATCTTCATAATAGTCTTTATGCTTTAAGGTTATCCCCTTTACCTTAAAGCTCGACTATGGATACTTTAAGAATAGTGTCCTTATGTTTAATATTATCTCATGATTAAGTCACACTTAATTATTAAACGGACTTTCTATTCTAGGGACTTCATTATTTTGCAACCTTACAAACATAATAAAGAAATGCCATATTTATATTCAAACTCCTAAAGCAAATACTATGAAAATAGATTGGCTCTTAGGGCTTACTCCAACAATCTCCCACTAGCACTAAAGCCAATCTAGGTTACTCTTAATACCTATAGACTTAGTACGCCCATCACGCTTCAACTGCGCAAGAGGCTTTGTTAGTGGATAAGGAACTATTTCCTATGTTGGTATCTTACGTATCTTCCAACGTTCTATTTCGATCTCTATCGAAATATATGTGTCTAAGTATATTCATGAATCGTCGGTGAGATCTATTCTCAAGTGTTCTTGCAAGATTAAACTATTACCATCACCAATGTGATTAATGTGACTTGTATCACCGGAAACATAGCTTTAGCTCAATCATGAGCCAAACGATCCAATCTTAAATACTCAACTTATTTAACTGAAACAAACATATTACGAAGCTTATCTTATAGCTTTCAATGCTTGTATTCAGCCATGATATACAATACATTGGTATGGAAACTTCCTTCATTATAACCTCCTTATAATGATCCTTCCCATACCTATCTATTTCAAGAAATAGGCCTTAGTTCCTTTAAGGTCCTTAGGGATATTCTTGAAGGTAAGTTAGTGTCAAACACTAATTTCAATTTTGGTACATAGGTTATTCCTAACTCTTTAGGAATTCTTGCCTAAGTGTTTCATCAAGAGTTATTTTCCTAGTCATGTCTCACATGTATAAGAAAAATGTCTTGATGATTAATATGATATCAGATATTATCACTCCCACTAAAACTTTGTATGCACAAGATTTATATTTGTCCTTCATTTGTTTTCCACAAAACTTTCAAAAGGAACAAATATTCAAATTTATTCGATCTAATCAAAATTAGATAGGTTTGTCCTTGTTAATTTGTTTTCATAAAACTTCATAAAAGGAACAAACAATAATTTAATTTTCTGAGAACTCTATCTAATCAAAATTAGATAGCTACAAGTTATATACCTTTCTAGCATCATTTGGATCAACAAAACCCTTACGTATATGTCCAACACATATATATGAGGTCATTCCAATTAAGGAATGCAACTTTGTTATCCATCTACCAAAACATGTAGTACAACATTTAGCAGAAGCAATCAAATATTATAAGGTATTCTTAATACCATCAATATCAATGTTCAAAAAGAATACTCACTTTCATCGTATGAGTCTTACTCATCTTGAAGACATAACCATTATCTACATAAGGTTAGTGTATATAGATTCTGTATGAGTTTTCATGGCATTTAGCCACTTCTCATAATCTAGATCGTCTTACGACCTTTTAGAAAGTCAAAGACTCATCTTCCATGAGAATCATATCACATTGCTGAGTCATGATAAAACCATACCTTGTAGCCATATGTGATATGTTAGACTTATCTTGGATTTGTGCAACTTTAAAACAATTGTTCTTCAACAACCTTGAGGAACCGGTTTGCATTCCCTTTTAAATAAATACGTTTTGTGGTACTTGAATTTATTCAAGTTCTATATCACTCCCACTGTCTCTTTTAGAGACACACTCCCACTAGAGGAATGTTTCAAACCTAGCAACAAAACAACCTTTTGTCCTTAAGAGTGATATAGGACCAATATCCCTTTCTTTAGGATATTTCCACTTATTCATTCATTCATTCATTTGGAATTAGATTTATCTAATAAATTTTAATCCAAAATTCTCATAAAGACAAACTTGGTACTCTTACCTCCATATCGCATATGGTGTCTTTATGATCATTTTAAAAGGGAACTAATTGTGGGTGAAGATTAATTATAAGTAAAGAGATTTATAGAAAGAGTCAATATATAATTAAACTATCCTTAAATCATGTCAAACATGATGTGATAAAATAGTTATTATAGTCCTTTAATTAAGTATTTACTGATATGACTCATTCATATAACTTAAATACTTTTGTCGAGTTCTATTTTCTTCATTGTTGAATTTCTATGACAAATTCAAAGATTTCTAATTGGTGTCATACACCTACCAACATCTAATGATTTTAATCATCAATGTTAATGAAGTAAAATAAACTCAATATACCAAATATGTTTAGTGGTCGACATACATCTCATGTATATTGTTCAAATATGTCATGCGTTGTTTTATTGACACATCGAATATTTGTACTAAACAACAATGCTCTTGATATATTTAAGGTCCAAATCATATTTGGCTCTTATCACGATTGCTATAGATAACCCTATCAAGACCATGGAACCCTAGTCCATTACTTGACTTGGAGTAATAGTATAGAAGACTTTGCTTAAATGATAGGACCATTACTTGTCTTATCATTTAAGGCTACAATTCATATATTATCAATACAAGATATACAATTGCTACTTCTATTACTAGATGGAATTCAATAACAATTATTGTGTCCCATTTCAAACTCGATTTTAAGTCATTGCATAAGCTCTCATTATCAATGAAACAATTTTCATTCTAGATATGGGTTGACTTAAAATTATAGCCAATGTTCTAATTCTTTAAGCATCTCTATTTTCGAAAAATTGAGATTCAACATCTTGTATCATATACTTTTGATGTAGAAATAGAAATTTTGACTTTCTATAACAATATGTGCATTATTGAAGTCTCACTTCATACTTTTGGTTTGACTCTTCCAAGAATTATTTACGTCATTTTATTTAATGGTCTAACCATAGTCGTTCTACTTTGACAACCATTTTGTACTATTCAAATAAGAGGAATATAAATCTTATTTATCTCAAATCTTTGATAGTGCAAATTAATTCTCATTCAACTCAACAAATTCCGGCAGATATTCAAAACAATTTTGTCTATATCTATTCCATTATAATTTGTTGGATTGAACCTATGATCAACTCTTTGATCCATTGAGAAATTTATCATACTCTTAAAGTTCTTTCAAAAGATCTTACTTGAGATTTAAATGATTATATCATTTATTAGTATGATATATTCTATGTCTAGATGTCAACTTGATACTTCTAACAAGTATCCCTTTCTTATCTAGTTATAGCAAGTTGTCCACAGTTTATAGTTCAAGAACTTATAGTTTTATCGCATTTGAGAACAATTCTCAATTTGTACCAATACAGAAACTCCTTTCTGAAAATCTTGTCCTTCATAAGGAGAACTTAATATGTATTGTATTTCTAATTACAAAGATATATAAAATATTATGACTAAATCATATTTAATTTGGTCTTTAATTAAATATGTAACACCCAAACCATTTGTTTAATAAAATACAATTCTTAATAAAATTTGATTCAAAATGCGCAACGTAAATAGATTATATTATATGAAAATTGATGGTTCAAGTATTACATTCTTCAACAAAATAATTACTAATAACTTGATTAGCAAAATATCGCTTATTACAAAAGTATGCCTAAAAAGATACATCCTCAAATAAATTAAAATAAGAGAGTCAAAGACTTTATTTACATATATACATATATATAAACCCTTCCCCCCGTGTCATGATCAGAGCGGATACGTCAACCTGAGAACCTGAACCCCAAAGTTCAGAAATTAACACAAAATAAGAGAGTTAGATCACATAATCCACAAAATCATAAGCATAAGGTACACTTACTACTCCAATGAAATTATAAACATAATTCAACTCTAACTCATCAACATAAACCTTAACACATATACAAGTATTCAAGATTCACCACACAAACACAATTAACTCATCAACATAATCTTAACACATATACAAGTATTCAAGATTCACCACACAAACACATTTAACCCATCAACATAATCTTAACACATATACAAGTATTCAAGATTCACCACACAAACACAATTAACTCATCAACATAATCTTAACACATATACAAGTATTCAAGATTCACCACACAAACACAATTAACTCATCAACATAATCTTAACACATAAATGCACATTCTCCTAATGCATCTAATGTCACAACCAATGTCATGTCACCCTAGACACAACTAATGCATGTGGTACCATTCGTCTTTATTAGAGTATCTCACCTCTAATATTCTCCATTATCAGTTACATATAACTCGATAATTCTCCATTTTTAGAATATATAATTCTAATTCCTCATACAATTCATGAATGCATGTATGTTCATGAATACTCACACATAGTCAATACACTAGGTATTAGACATCTCCATAAATTAAGTAGAACACAAATCCACTTACTCCATCATCAAGATTATTTGCAATATAGATGCACATATTCAATACTCCAATTAAACCTCAACACCAACAATTAATCATTGCATAAGAATACCTCATTGCATAAGAATACCAATGAAACATGTTATTACTCCAATCACATGTAAATTGAAACACATCAATACCAACAATTAATCATTGCAAAAGAATATCAATGAACATGTTATCATACTCCAATCACACATCAATACCAACAATTAATCATTGCAAAAGAATATCAATGAACATGTTATCATACTCCAATCACACATCAATACCAACAATTAATCATTGCAAAAGAATATCAATGAAACATGTTATCATGCAATGCCCCTTCTACACGCAAGACCCCTTCTATCATGATGAATAGTTTCTACAGGTAAGACCCCTTCTATTATGCAGAATATTTTCTACAGGTAAGACCCCTTCTATTATGCAGAGTATTTTCTACAGGTAAGACCCCTTCTATTATGCAGAATATTTTCTACAGGTAAGACCCCTTCTATTATGCAAAATACTTTCTACAGGTAATACCCCTTCTATCATGCAGAATATTTCATACAGGTAAATACCCCTACTATCATGCAGTATGTTTCATACATAAGAACACTCAAAATACCCATTTTCTTTTCATGATATAATTCATAAATGAGCTTCCTTTAAGTTAGCACATATGATTATACACACAAAAACACCATTAGATTCACAGATCTGCACCATTTCATACCATAAAGTAAGAATTTACACATTTATTCAAAAACTCATAAAACTCAAGAAACTTAGTTCAAACATCTACAAATTCCCATTTTTCCCTTTAAATTCGTATACACATCATAGTATAGGTTCATTAAGCATATTAGGAACAACAAAATCAACTTTCTTTAAGAAAATCTCCCACCCCAAAAATGAAAATGAGTGGAGAAAGTTTGGGAACGGAGAAATCGACATTCTCCCCTTTCTCGGATCACTCATGATTAAGAATCTACTCTCTTACCTTAGATCGGTTGAAAACTCTAGTCCTTCATCTTGATTCTCCCCTCTTACTCTTGCCCTAGCTCTTCTCTTTTCTTCCTTCTCTCTACTTCTCCAAGAACATGAAAAATGAACTTTCTCTTACTAACTTGCCCTTAAGTAGCGCCCCACTCCCTTTGGTCTAAGGCCCAAATGGGTTTAAGGCCCATTAACACGGTACACTCACTCGTTACTAATATTTCGCGGTAAAACTAATTATCTTACACTATCATCTAGTAAAATATTCTACCTCACTAAAATACAAATAATTAAACTTAAAACGACTAATAAATAAAATGGGATGTTACAAAATACGCTCCCACTATTTTATTCAAAACAAATGACCCTCATCATTTGATTCGGAAAATCCCGTTGGAAGATTTTCTAGTGGGTCGAGATCCATATTTCACTTTGTTCTAAGTCCGCGGTGGGCGGATTACACAAAACTCGGTTATTTAGGTAGGAACTCCTTCCAATTGTATCTCATACAATTCTCGAATATCTCAGTTGGGTGAATAACTCCTTATTCTAATTCATCTTATGAATCGTTCCCAACTCTTGCTTCTAAACTCATATAATCTTATTATATTTAGTTTAGTTAAGTTTGACCCTAATTTTAGAAGTTGGATATTACAATTATCCCATCGCACCTTACCAATGTAAAACAAGCACTTCGCGGTGGGCGAACCTACATTGTTCGATACTGGTCTTGATGAGTTCTAAAATTTGGAAAGCATAAACTTAATATCCACATATTTTATTATTAAAGAAAAATATACTTCGCGGTGGGCGAACCCATATCTTCTTTATTAATCTCTTATGTGTCTCTTGAGGGATTTTAATTAGTTTGATCTCACCGGCTTATTTATCATATAAATCGACACTCACATGCATCAGCATACATACAAGTAAACATGCATCAACATACATAAATAAATAAAATGAAACAGTTATGGCCCCTAGCGCATTTGTTCTCTCAAGCCAATGAGAGAACCTAATCTAACCTAAAACGATCTATACTTCTCCAAGCATGATCTCCAAGGTTGACCTCCATTGTTCTTCTTCTTCATAATATTACATAATAATATAAAAGAATACTCGTTTTATATACGAGGGAGTGGATGAGAAGAGAATATAGAGAATATTGATAAGGCACGACACGCAGGCCATATTTGAAAAACCAAATGCAATAAAATAAATAAACTAAGGCCATAACCGATCATCAAATATAATAATAACAAACAAACTTTATTATTATTAAAATCTCATAATTAATTAAATCCGGCGATTGATCAAATCAGGTAACTTTGATTCAAATATTTAATTCACAATTAAATATTTCGAATCAAAATTTGCTAAAATAAATAATCATTATTTTAAAGTAGAATTAAATCTTTTGACAATTCTCCAAATATGGAAAATTATTTAATCAAAACCTTTTTGAATAAAATATTTCCAAAATTGGTAATATTATCTTTTAAAACAATTTTAAAAGATATTTCTAGAGATTTGAAACGATTTCATAATTAAATATATTTGTCAAATATGGAAAATTATTTAATCAAAACCCTTTTGAATAAAATATTTCCAAAATTGATGATATTATCTTTTAAAACAATTTTAAAAGATATTTCTAGAATTTTGAAACGATTTCAAAATTAAATATATTTATCATCTACTTTTCGCATCAACACTTGATACGTTTTGCAAATCCTAACTTTAATGACACAACATTTGTGCAACCCTTAATTGATCATCACAAATCATAACAACAAACACATATTTTATTATTACGATCGGCTTAAGTCGTGTAGATTAATGAAATTAAAATTTTGGCGAACGGTCAAAAACGGAGCTGTCATCTGCGCCTCGCGCAGACTGTCCTGCGCCCCGCGCAGGTATTCAGCAAATAGGCAGCTTTGGTTCTGCCATCTGCGCCTAGCGCAGACACCCTGCGCCTAGTGCAGGCCCGTGCTGAAAACCTTGTTTTTCGCGAATCCTAATGCAGAATTTCGTGCCGTCAAAACCTTTTATGACTGAAATTCAATATGATTGATTAACATGTCATTGCTTCACCATACTATTGTCGGATTCCAAAGCAAATGAACATGAATCAATTCAATATCAAATAACTTTCATAATTTGTCTTATTGAACGAAATTATTAACGGTATATCACATACACCATTTTGCATTACGGTTACTTATATCATATATAAGTTTATGGCCGTTCTTGATTGTGTAACCTTAGGACAATTAACATATCGCATGCTTCACCATACAAGTGTCGGATTCCGAAGCCGTTTCAATGTTAATTACCCAATTCTTACACAAAACTCACATCACATGTAAGTATTGACCGTTCTTGTTCGTGTAACCTTAGGACAATCAACATATCGCATGCTCCACCATACAAGTGTCGGATTCCGGAGCCGTTTCAATGTTAATCATCCAATTTATACACAAACAACCGTCAAATTTTAATTACTCGATTTTAATCTTTTATTAACCGTTTTAATCATATTAAAACTGAATTCATGAATTTAAACAAACATCAATTCATGGTTTCGTAAGTGGCTCTGATACCACTGAAGGAAAATTGATACGATAAAAGCAGCGGAATTTTAAAATTTTCCTTTTGTGATCCTTACGAATGGTCATGAATTGTGTTTAGAGTTTTACCTTTTGATTCGAAAACTCCCTTTAAATCACGAACGGCTATCGAACACATTGAATCACGAACAAGGTCACGAACAAGAACCTCGAATTTGATCACAAGCGTTAAAGGTGTAACGCCTCTAGCCAGTCCACACGAACAACAACCTTCAATGGAGTGCTACCTCCAATGGTTTGAAGGGTTAGGAGAAAGGAGGCACAAAATAAGGATTAGGGTTTTTCACAAAAACTCTAGAAAGGTGATTAGGGTTTCTCAAGAGAGGAGAGTGTAACATCCCAGAGTTTTATTTAATTAAAGAGAAATTAAACGAAATGCTTAAGGGAGTTACTTTCAAATTACCAAACTAGTTATACAATTGTACTAGTTTACTACCATGGTTTATAAGGAAACAAGAACAATTTTCCCTAAACTCATGTCTCTCTCTCACGCCCCCACCTATTGCTCCACCACCCCCTTGACCTTAAAGACTCTATTTAAGTGCTTGACTTGGACTAAACACTCATTTTTCTAATTTCTCCACTTCCTAAAGAACATGAGGCAGGAACCCATTTCTCTCTTGCTCTCTTCTCTCTCGTGGCTGAAGCAACAACAACAATCTTTCCTCAAGCTTCAAAGCGTTGAATCCACATGCAATTATTCCATCTTCTTCCTCATTCGCTAGTAACATAAAGAGGTAAGAGCTTCAACTAGATCCTTCTCTTCTCCTCAAACTCGTGCTCCTACTTTCCACCCTTATAACCAGAAATTCTGTTTGGTCTTGCATGCATGAGAATCAAGTTGGAGATGGGTTGTTCTTGAACATAGAGAATGGAAGCAAAGTGGAGTTTCAAGTTCAACACTTTTCCAAATCTGTCCATTCCGGTTCGTGGGTGTAGCTGAGGAGTTTGTAGCTGTTGTAGAGCCCATGAATCAAGCCTAAAGCTTCAATTCCAGGTGGGTTCTTAGGCTAGGTAGTTAGATTTCCCCAATTTTACAAACTATGCATGTTAACCTAGGAAATTAGGAAAATCTTGTGTGAGGGGAAATAACTCCCAATTTTCCCTCCATTCTGTCATATATTATGTCTATTATGTGATTGCACTGTTTTAAAAGAGGATTGTAAGTGATTTCATTTCAAAATTATCAAAATTCGTAAAACAGAGTGTTTTCTGCAGAAACTCGCCACGGCGCGCATTCATGGCGAGTTAACAACTTCTGGGCTGATGAAACTCGCCATGGCGGGCGTTTGCTCGCCTCGCGAGCTGATTTAGGCCAGAACCAGTTTACTCGCCATGGCGAGCAGATTTCTCGCCATGGCGAGATTGTGCAGGAAATTTTACCAGTTTACTCGCCATGGCGAGCAGATTTCTTGCCATGGCGAGCTGGAGCAGAATTGATCCAACTTTTCAATTTTTCCTAAAATTCATCACTCGTTTTATATCCTCTATTACTTCAGATATTTTTGCAATTATGTAATTAATATAATGTTTCACAGGAGGTCAAACGCAATTGGAATCTTAGGGTATACCTTAGGAAATTTAGTTTGTATGCTCCCCCGGGTTTTGGGAATTTATGGTAGTGATAACTAAATTAGTATCAGTCAATCAGGAGCGATCTGTGATGTCGCGTTATGGACTCCCAATGGGATAATCCATTAGGATTAGTTATTGTGAGCTGCATGCCGTAACCGAATCGGTTGACGGGTATGGCAGGCCTCTGAGACATGCTCACCTCAGAGTGTCCTTGTGTGTAAAATGAATAAGAGTTTATTAATCTGTGATACACCTTTATATTATACTATTATGTTATGTTAGTTAAGTTAGTATGTTCCGACTGATTTTAGGATCCCCCGGTGTAGTCACCTCTAGGGGGGTAGTAGGACTCACTGAGGCTTAGTAGTCTCACCCCACTCCAAACAATTTTTTTTTTAGGTAAACAGGATATTCGGAGCAAGGACCAGGTAGGAGGCTGACAGTTGGAGCCGAGCTTGGATTGTCCGCCTTGAAGATTTTATTTTCTTCGTCTTGCTTTTAGTTTATTATCTTGTTTACTCAGAATACTAGCATTTATCGCTGTATTTTATTTGTTATCCCTTTTGTATTTTAAGCAATTTGTATCTTGCTAATTTATTCAGTAAATTTTAATTGTACTCAGATCCATATTATGTATGTCTTGACTAAATATTCTAGATATTTTAGTTGGGGCGTTATAGAGAGAGAACAAAGGCTCATGAGAATGAGTAACAAAAATGTGTAACTATTTCTCCTTACCACAAGGGTTCTATTTATAGAACCACTTGCCATGGCAAAATTACACTAAAGCCCTTTTAACTAAATGGGCTATAGTGGGCGCCATTCTCATGTAAATATGTCTAGTACATATTTGCACCCCCTTCTTGCTACATCATACCATATGATGTAATGCTCATTTTAATTACCATAATACCCTTATCATATTTCCTTATTTCTCCAAGGTGCACCGTACCTTACGGTGTTCCAATCTCACTAGATTGTTCTTATGTGTGTGACCCTGTAGGTTTCCGTAACGTTGACAATTATAATAAATCACTATTTATTATAATAAACAGTGAGCGGTATCTAGCAACACATCACTGCTACTCAAGTCACGAGAAATTAACATGTGATCTAAACATAACCTCTTGTGATAATATCAGTGTGTATAATTACCCCTTTGCCCTTATGTCTATATTGAACACAAGGCATACACAGTGTCATCCTTGTCCAGTTCAATATTGGGCCCGTGACATTTATCCTGTTATGCAGGATTGGCAAATTCCATCTAGGTCACTACTGTCCCTCAGCATGCTTCGTAAAGTACCCATCAACTGCCTTTATAATTATCCTGTTACGGATAACGTTAGATCAGCAACAAAGTACTTCACTCCCCATCTAGGGTACAAAGTGGTTTCAGGTCTAAGGGTGGTCTATACCATTATCACCATGAGAGTAACTTATGACACTTTGCATAACTTTGCATGTAGTACTCTCATAGCGGGTCAATCCAGTATAAATATTACTCCTAATATTTATACCTACGTCAAGACTTGATAACTCCTTATCCCATGATCCATGAGATGTGATCATCCGTCTATCTTCATAATAGTCTTTATGCTTTAAGGTTATCCCCTTTACCTTAAAGCTCGACTATGGATACTTTAAGAATAGTGTCCTTATGTTTAATATTATCTCATGATTAAGTCACACTTAATTATTAAACGGACTTTCTATTCTAGGGACTTCATTATTTTGCAACCTTACAAACATAATAAAGAAATGCCATATTTATATTCAAACTCCTAAAGCAAATACTATGAAAATAGATTGGCTCTTAGGGCTTACTCCAACAATCTCCCACTAGCACTACAGCCAATCTAGGTTACTCTTAATACCTATAGACTTAGTACGCCCATCACGCTTCAACTGCGCAAGAGGCTTTGTTAGTGGATAAGGAACTATTTCCTATGTTGGTATCTTACGTATCTTCCAACGTTCTATTTCGATCTCTATCGAAATATATAAGTGTCTAAGTATATTCATGAATCGTCAGTGAGATCTATTCTCAAGTGTTCTTGCAAGATTAAACTATTACCATCACCAATGTGATTAATGTGACTTGTAACACCGGAAACATAGATCAAGAATTTGATGCGGTTGGCATCTACATCCAGGCACTATTCGAAAAGACCATATTCAGCTAAGAGGAGCCGGAAGATAGAGTACCAGCAGAATGTCGTTCGTGAATGGTTGTGCAGGTCTGACACCATTTTTGTGGAAGACTACACTAACGTCGGATGTGACGACAAAATAATTAATGCACTCATGGAGGAACTGGTGGGTAACCATGATGAAAAGTGCATGGCGCTTAAAGACAAAAAGCGCAAACACTACGAGAAAGAAGCTGATAGCGAGTTCAGAGAAAGGCTAGCAAAAAGACTACAACTGCCACCCAAAAAGGAGAATCCTGGAAGCGTCACCATCATCTGTCAGATTGGGAAAGCAGGAGTCAATGCACTGTGTGATGTAGGCTCAAGTGTGAACGTAATACCATTATCTTTGGCAGATAAGTTCAAGCTCGCATTACCTACTGCAGGGACAACACAGGAACTCGTATTAGCTAATCAATCATCCATTCACTCAGTGGGCACAGTCAGAGACGTCTTGGTGAAAGTCAAAAACCTATAATTTCTAGTAGACTTTATGATCCTTGACATCGGAGAGGATGAAGAACATCCCATCATACTTGGAAGACCATTCCTAGCCACCAGCAAGGCGCTCATTGATATGGACCTTGGAGAGATAACGCTAAGGAGAGGAGGTAAATCAATAACCGTGAAAACATCCAATGTAAAGAAAGATAAATGCTATAGCTTATTGGATCATTTTGCTTTGCTTAAATCATGCTTGATTTCAGATTATGCTTTTGCTTCTCCTAGCTTATTATTTAATCACTTTTCTAACATGTAGCTTATTTAGTTAAGTGCATAATTATATTTAATTGCTTAATTCTATTTACGCCATCAATTGTTATGTTTGTCTTCAACTCTTTAGTTCCCCAATTCATTCTAACTCATATCATATACTTTGATTTAATTTTGCATTGTTATGTTTAATTAATTCGTTATACGCTACTTTAGTTTATGTGTTTTATTTAATTATGCATCATATTTATTCACTTGTGTTGCATTCATTCACTTTATTCATCTAATTGCATTCATGCACATTTATCCTCATTTATTCATTTGTCAAGCTTATTATGTCATTTACATTGATGTAACTTCTCAACTTCTGTACTTCTCATCTTTCTTCTATTCTTGGACTGTTTGGTTTAAATTTGAAACTTGCTTTCATAATAAACATAGTGAAAAAGGGTTGATCTGACGTATGACTTTTCACACCCGGATAATCCCTATCCCTGACGTATGGCTCGTGATCTTGGGATTATCCTCACTATTGATTAAATCAAGATTTTCATAATAAACAAGGATGAAAAGGGGTTGATCTGACGTATGACTTTTCACACCCCGGATGGTTCTTATCCCTGACGTATGGCTCGTGATCTTGGGACTATCCTCATCCTAAAACGTTAAAATAAACCAACATTCGTCTTTTCCTTTTGAAATACTTTCTTAATCAAACTAAATTAAGGTTTTCATAATAAACAAGGATGAAAAGGGGTTGATCTGACGTATGGCTTTTCACACTCCGGATGGTTCTTATCCCTGACGTATGGCGTTAAAACTAATCAAGCGTTAAAACTAACCCCACACACTCAAACTTCTTTTCAGAAAAACATGGATATACGCTTTATCCATTCCTCTGATACATACACAGCTTACGCCTCTAAGTAGAGCATACAAGCGTCGTTGTATCAGCGGAATGCGAAATAAGCAACATCCGTTATTCAAACTCTTTTTACAATGGATATACGCTTTATCCATTCCTCTGATACATACACAGCTTACGCCTCTAAGTAGAGCATACAAGCGTCGTTGTATCAGCGGAATGCGAAATAAGCAACATCCGTTATTCAAACTTTCTTTTTCAATGGATACACGTTTTATCTACTCCTCTGACACACACACAGCTTAAGCCTCTGATTAGAGCATACAAGCGTCGTTGTGTCAGCGGAATACGAAATAAACGTTATCCACTAAAACCAACCAACCACACAAATATTTTTTACCAGAACTACGTGAGTTTTGAGTTTCCCATTGCACCGGGGAATACGTAGGAGCGGGCTCCTACAACCGTCAAACTCAACTAATAAAAACCCCTTTTTTTTTAATTTATTTGGAAACGAAGTAGAGATTAGCCCAGTGACAGATTAATTCAATTTAAACCTGCGCAAACAAACCCAAACCACCTAAACGGTTCCCATCGAGTACGATGGATGCGAGGGTTGCTAATACCTTCCTCTCGCATAACCAACTCCCGAACCTGACACGGTTCGTCAACCGTGTTAAACCAAGGTTTTAGTGATATTTTCCTTTCCCCCTCCGGGATAAATAAACGTCAATGGCGACTTCATTGTGTTACGCAAGATGGAATTTTCCAGCCCGCTACAGCTGGCGACTTCACTGGGGACTCTTGAGAGTTAAACCCAATTTAGTTGGTTTGTTTGCTTTTTCCAGGTTTGCAGTATCTTGCTTTATCTTTTATTTTTCTGTCATTATATGCTTGGCTGGCTGTTTTCTCTTCTTCTACTCCTTTTTTTCTTTTTGCCCTTGTGGCATGGTTACTGTGTGAAGCTCTATACCCGAGCTTGAGGAAAACCTAAGTTAAGTTAGGGGTATTTATGCTGGCCTCCCTGACGTATGGCTCGTGAGCGCTGGCATAATCACCTCGCCTAGGGTAGATTCTTTTGAAAATACTGGCCGTCCTGACGTATGGCTCGCTAGCGCCAGTGTTTTCTTGGAGAATCCGTGACTCTAGGGACCTTTTGTTAACCGGTCTAGAACCAAACCTTGTTATTCGGGACCTCTGTTTAGAACCCGAGAGATTCCTCTTTGGACGCGTTTGCCGTGCAATAACGGCATCATTTCCAAAGAGGTGATCCGTGATTTAACCATATCAAACTTAGAACAACATGTGAGAGGGATGGGTTACAGGTAACTTTGGGCCTTTCAACCTCAGAAATGATGTTCAAACCTATGCTTCATCGTGACAGAATCTGCTACAAAAGTGTATCCATGCATTCATTCATAAAAAAAATCATGACAAAAATATTTTTGCATAACATTTGCATAAAAAAATAAAGTGATAAAGCATAAAAGACTTTCACATGCATTTGCATTCATACAAAAAACATTATCTCATCCTCACCTGCTCACATCAACAGCTTCATTCCCGACACTGATACCAGACTCAAAGCATTTCAAGGAAACCATGGAAAACATGCAGAAACAGATTGATGCCTTGAGAGGCGATGTGGACCAAGTGACTGACAAGTTGGACCGTGTTTTGGAAATACTAGCTAGTCTCATTCTGCCTTCAAGAGTAGACGCTGCAACAGTAGGGGCAAATCCTCCAATTGATTCCCCATTGTCAAAAGTGGTATGACCTTCATTCGGCTCATCATCCGGAAGTACTTCTGCAATTGGGAAAGTCACCCAAGGGTCAATGAGTACCAACACCAAATTCATGGTTGGCCAACCAAGAACTCATCAGGACCAACCCAGGTTTGCTATGCCTCAAAGTCTAGAGGACCCCAAGAACGCTCATCGAGGTGATAACTTTAAGGGAAAATCGGTTGTATCCCCGAGTGAGGAGACTCGCCAAAGGTTCAAGGCAATAGAGGACAAGCTAAGGATGATGGAATCATTCTTGCCCAACAATGTCAGCCCACCTCACTCTCACTCTCGCTCAACGGTGCCTGCTCACTCCCCATGCTTCAATCATCAGTATCCAACAGTTGTTCAACCTCCACAATCCCAAGGGTTTGCAAAGCAGGCAATACAGATGCCTTTGAATCATTCCCAGTCAGGACAGTTCACACAGAACCCAAGACAGCAACTGAATCTGCCAAAAGCCACTCGGGAAAAGAAAGTTATTGATCCAATCCCAATTCCATGCAGTCAGCTCTTATCATATTTAGTGCACAATGGAATTATTACCCCAAGAGCTTTAAGGCCAATGACTGTGCCATTTCCTGTTTGGTATGATACCAAGGCCAAATGTGCATACCATTCTGGTGCAGAAGGACACACTATTGACAACTGCAGGGCCTTCAAACACAAGGTTCAAGAACTCATTGATCAGAAGCGGTTGACTTTCAAGGGAGAGGGCGAGCCCAATTGTGAAGGATGATCTGTTGTTTGGTCTTGCAGACCCTTATGAGGATGCTAGTTGAAGAATTCAAGGATTGAATCAAGCCATGAAATTATCATTTAAGCATTTTCTTTCTTGTAATCTCCCTGTTTGCTAAGTATTTACTTACATTTAAACTTTGTTTGTTTGCAATAGTAATCTTAATGAAATGATAATGCATGTTTTGAATCCATTCTTTCATGTCCATTCACTTTTCTCTCTTCTACTTCACAAAAGCAAAAAATGTATGTTAATACGCCTCATTTCATTTCTTTCTTTATCATTTCTGTTTGAACAAAGATTGAAGAGAGGATGATGAAAAACGAAATAACCAAGTTGCTACAGTATGCTTTCGAATCAAACTTTGCTGATGATGTAAGGCATTGTTTCAAATCCCCAAACACCGGAGAAATAAGGAAGATAATCCGTAGTCACCCCTTTTGAGCCTAGAAGTTGGTGTTTCTTTCTATACGAAAAAACCCGCAATTTTAACCCGGGGCAGGGCAGTGTTCGATTAATTCGACCATGCGTTGGAGTTTCAAGAGAAAAGCAAAAATCAATAAGGTGTTCCTCATCACCCATTATCAAGGCAGTCACAATTCGCCCAAACAAAATTCAAAAAAAAAAAAAAAAAAGAGGGCTCGCTAAGTCAAAACCTCAAAATGGCTTAGGCAAAAATTAGGGTATCCCGCTAGACTAAAAATGCAAAAAAAAAAAAAAAAAAAAAAAACTGTCTAGGCAAAAGTTAGGGATTGAAAAATGATGAAAAAAGTGAATGTCACCAAGACTCACGACAAAACAAAATCATGTGATCAAAACAAAAGGCAATGTGACTGCCACGCAAAAAGGGAACACGTCCTCGGCTCCCAAGCCATCATATACTCACAATGACAATCCCAAAAAACCTCTTGGAACTTGAACACATGAGTGGAGTTATCTGAACTCAAGGCTGAGGATCATCATGAAGAATGGGATGGGTTGAAATTAAACTTTGAGCCTTATATCCTTTTATTCGGAAACCGTGAACCAGGCCACGTTACAACCCTCAAAAGACCTAATTGAAGCAGGGTTTATTTTGAAAGCATACGGTAGCAAGGATGCGTTAACCTGACTCACAAAAATCTTTTGTTAATATCATACTCTCACACTTTCTTCCACAATATACATCCATGGTACATAAATACCATCTCAATTTCCATTTCAAAACTTGCATTATAATGGCATTAGAATTACTATTTCAAGCAAACAGGTTTATCTGCCAGTCAGCACTTGACAATAAAGAAGTTCCAACTCTGAGTTGATACCGAGCAATCAAGAAGAACCTTGGACCAATCTGGGGCAATCGTCTCAAAACTTCATTTAACCATGGGGCACATTCCCTAGAAAGGTCATTCAGCATAGACAGAGTGTCCTAAGATCGCATCATGGAAAGCGGTATCGAAACCCAGATTTCAAGGACCTAATAAATCAGTTCAAGACACTCTTGATTAGGGGCAAACCACCTTGGGGTTCTTCTAATCAAAAGCAAACTCTGATGACTAGGGGCAGATCACATGAGGATCCTGTTGGCCCAGCCAATCATGTTTCAGAATGGCTCAATCTAGGGGCATACCTCTCAGAGAGGGAGAACCAATATCAGTAAGTTGGCCAAAAATCAAGAAAAAAGCTAAATACTTCAAATGCTCAACAGATTGGGGCAAGACAATATACACAGGGGCAGGTTCTCCCTATATCTTGAAGATACTCAAGCAAAGCCTGATAAATATCGGCAACCGCTGGATCCGGAACTGGTGTCGGGGATTAACTTCAAACCACCAATCCACAAAAAGCCTTGATACCTGAAACACTCCCACCCTCCATGGGGGCATCAGTCATCATCATGCATTAGTCATGTCATTTCATTCATGCAAATAAGCGTCATGCATTAGTCATGTCATTTCATTCATGTAAATCATTAGCATGCATTGATCACGTCATTTCATTCAAGCATCAGGTATGCCCCATACCACAAATCCAATAACCTCATAACCAAGAAGCCAAATCAAACATCCACAATCAAGAACCTGACCTTGCATTGCCACCTTCAAAGTCCAATCATTATTGGCACGCACTCAAGGTCCAATCATTATTGGCACACCTTCAAAGTCCAATGATTATTGGCACACCCACTCAAATTCCAATCATTATTGGCACACACCCTTAAAGTCCAATCATTATTGGCAAACCCACTCAAAGACCAATCATTATTGGCACCCACTCAAAATCCAATATTCAATGGAACCCAAATAAAACCCAATGTTCATTAACACCCATGTTGAAACCCGACTTCCAATAGCACACAATCATTTCATGTCATCATATACATGCATTTCATTTCATGCATAAATAATCATGATAAACATGTATTCATAAAGCAGGCTCGAAAGTTTTTCCTCGAAGAATACAGCTTTTGGTCCCTTAATCATCAAGAAAGGCAGTCTGACCTCTTTCCTAGCAAGTCGGTTGGTAAACTGTCTCCCCAGCAGATTAGTTGAAAAACCATATCCAATCTCCTCCCCAGTGAATTGCAAATTTTCTGGAAATATTCTTCTACAAGATGGTCACAACAGTTTGTCCGGTTCCCCAATTGGAATGACAGAATCCTGAAATAAGGACATTCAGTGGAATCCGTAGGCCTGAGGGTGGTGATTTCTCTTCAAGTGCAACACCGAGGTGTTACATCTATCTTTCTCAAGGACGTACAACTCCTAGTTTAGGCGTTAGCTCCTTCAGATACAGAATCCTAAAATAAGGATATTCAGTGGAATCCGTAGGCCTGAGGGTGGTGATTTCTCTTCAAGTGCAACACCGAGGTGTTACATCTATCTTTCTCAAGGACGTACAACTCCTGGTTTAGGCGTTAGCTCCTTCAGATACAGAATCCTGAAATAGGGACATTCAGTGGAATCCGTAGGCCTGAGGGTGGTGATTTCTCTTCAAGTGCAACACCGAGGTGTTACATCTATCTTTCTCAAGGACGTACAACTCCTGGTTTAGGCGTTAGCTCCTTCAGATACAGAATCCTGAAATAAGGATATCCAGTGGAATCCGTAGGCCAGAGGGTGGTGATTTCTCTTCAAGTGCAACACCGAGGTGTTACATCTATCTTTCTCAAGGACGTACAACTCCTGGTTTAGGCGTTAGCTCCTTCAGATACAGAATCCTGAAATAGGGACATTCAGTGGAATCCGTAGGCCTGAGGGTGGTGATTTCTCTTCAAGTGCAACACCGAGGTGTTACATCTATCTTTCTCAAGGACGTACAACTCCTGGTTTAGGCGTTAGCTCCTTCAGATACAGAATCCTGAAATAGGGACATTCAGTGGAATCCGTAGGCTTGAGGGTGGTGATTTCTCTTCAAGTGCAACACCGAGGTGTTACATCTATCTTTCTCAAGGACGTACAACTCCTGGTTTAGGCGTTAGCTCCTTCGGATACAGAATCCTGAAATAAGGATATCCAGTGGAATCCGTAGGCCTGAGGGTGGTGATTTCTCTTCAAGTGCAACACCGAGGTGTTACATCTATCTTCCTCAAGGACGTACAACTCCTGGTTTAGGCGTTAGCTCCTTCAGATACAGAATCCTGAAATAGGGACATTCAGTGGAATCCGTAGGCCTGAGGGTGGTGATTTCTCTTCCAAGTGCAACACCGAGGTGTTACATCTATCCTTCTCAAGGACGTACAACTCTTGGTTTTGGCGTTAGCTCCTTCATATACAGCAGCTCCTGAAATAAGGATATTCAGCAGAATTTAAGCACCTGGTTAAGCGACGGTTCATCTTCATCAGTCCAAGCACCTGGTTAGGCGACGACTTATTCCCAGAATCCAAGCATCTGTTTAGGCGAGGGTTCATCTTCATCAGTCCAAGCATCTGGTTAAGCGACGACTTATTCTCAGAATCTAAGCACCCTTGAGGTGATGGTTCACATTTAAGAAGGAATCCTGAGATAAGGGTACCAAAGATACCGAGCAGGTTTACTCTTTCCTCTCATCATCACTCATGCTGCTGCAAAATTAGGGCATTTTGTATTTAATTATCTTTTACCACAAGAATACGAATACCGAGGTTATTCGCATTCTTACGGTCCAAGCTAATTAAATAGGGGCAGCTGTCATACCCTAATTTTGCCCCACAATATTTTTCACTTTTGCATTTGTTAGAAAAAGTCAACAAAGTCAAAACTTTGACTAAAAAGTCAACAAAGTCATTTTTTTAATCGAAAAAGTCAAAGTTGGCACAAAAATAAATGGAATCATTTTTCTTGCATGGTTTTTGCATGGCATGATCATAAAAGGCCATATTTACCATTTTTGCCCTTCCATTAATTTTTATTTCTTATTTATTATTTATTTTTAGTTAGTTACTTGCATTTCAAGAAACCTTTCTAACATCAAATTTTAAATCCTTTTTTCTCATTTTTAATCCATAACCATTTTGCATAACCACATTTCATCATCATGCATATTGTTATTTTGCATATTTATTTTTATTCTATTATTTTATGTGTTATTCTTAATTTGTTATTTGTTCCCAAAAATCAAAGAAAATTCTTCCAATCATTGACACATCATCATAAGCCTAGAACATTCTTTTTTTAACACATCCATTGCCATTTTGTTTGGAACCAAAAGACAAAAAAATAGTACACAAAATATCACAATTTACATTCTCCAATTTACCCTTTCTTATCCACCAATTCACCCTTTGTTAACCTAATTCCATTCATATATAAAGCCCAATCATAAGCAGCTGCGCAGCTAGGGTTTGAGAGGAAGAAAATCAGATCAAAATTCATCAAAAACATCAACTTTTTTCTCTCATTTTCTCAAATTCGAAATCCATCAAAACCACCTTCAAACTTCAATTTCTTAATCAAATAAGCTTCCAAACACTTCCAGTAACATGAATCCACCATAAAACACAAACTCTAACCCATAATTTGAGAGATTCAAAGCTCAAAAACCTCCAAAAATGTGAGAATGGAGTAGGAGCTTTTAGCCGCTGTTTCTATCGTTTTTCAGCACCATTCATCACCAAATGACACCATGAACCTTTTCCCATCAACAATTGTGCTTAATCTTGCTTAAATCGTGTTTTCCAAATTTTGCACTCAAACTTTATCTCCATATATCTCGAGTTCGAGACACTTTCTCTAAAAAGTAATCATGGATTCATGACCACCACGAAATATCGAGCAAGATAGAGCTTCGTTTCGCACGATTTGGTCAAGATTTGAGGTCACCACGAATTTGGCCGAGCCTCCTTGTTGTTGTGTTCATCGGGATCTTCATCAGGGAAGAAGAAGACTCACCGTGCTCCCTCAATTTTCCAGATTAATCCTCATCCGTTGGATCAAAAGGAAGTGTCACAGCCGTTGATGAAGTGATTATATCGCGTTCGTTGGATCATTTAATGAGGAGATCTGGCGTGCCACAACGCGCGTTCCACCGTAGACCCCGTCTCCTGCGAAGCGCGGGATTACTTCCTGTTTGGATTTGAATCTTGGCCCTCTGATTGATCTGGACGCACCAGATCTGAGGTACCAGATCTGAGGTACGTATCATGCACCCTTTCAACAGCCACACTATTTTTTTTTTTATTATTTTGACTTTCTGATTTTTTTGTTTGACTGGGCTTTTCAGCCCAGAATTGATATTTGCACCCCCATTTTTTGCTATGCCTGAGTAATTTGCACCCCCCCCGGATTATGATTATAAGTGATTTTAAGCTTATTTGCAAAAGCACTTATGTGACTTATTGGCTTATTTAAGCTTATTAGGTTACTGTTTATGCTTATATTATGTTAATTTCATTTATGAACTTTTCTAACTTGTTTAAGTGATTATTTTTGATTAAGTGATTTGTTAATTAAGTTGTTTTAGTCATAAGTGCTTATTTGAAACAAAAGCTCTTTAGCTTATTTAGGCCAATGTTTTGCACTAGATTAATTAATTGTCCAGATTCTTTAGCCTAATTTTGTTGACTCATTTTCATAAGTCATTTTCCAACCTATTTGCTTTTTAGCTCATTTAATCACTTTTTTAGCTTATTTTCATAAGCACTTATTTGGTCCTTAAGCTTTTTAGCTTATTGGATCATTTTGCTTTGCTTAAATCATGCTTGATTTCAGATTATGCTTTTGCTTCTCCTAGCTTATTATTTAATCACTTTTCTAACATGTAGCTTATTTATTTAAGTGCTTAATTATATTTAATTGCTTAATTCTATTTACGCCATCAATTGTTATGTTTGTCTTCAACTCTTTAGTTCCCCAATTCATTCTAACTCATATCATATACTTTGATTTAATTTTGCATTGTTATGTTTAATTAATTCGTTGTACGCTACTTTAGTTTATGTGTTTTATTTAATTATGCATCATATTTATTCACTTGTGTTGCATTCATTCACTTTATTCATCTAATTGCATTCATGCACATTTATCCTCATTTATTCATTTGTCAAGCTTATTATGTCATTTACATTGATGTAACTTCTCAACTTCTGTACTTCTCATCTTTCTTCTATTCTTGGACTGTTTGGTTTAAATTTGAAACTTGCTTTCATAATAAACATAGTGAAAAAGGGTTGATCTGACGTATGACTTTTCACACCCGGATAATCCCTATCCCTGACGTATGGCTCGTGATCTTGGGATTATCCTCACTATTGATTAAATCAAGATTTTCATAATAAACAAGGATGAAAAGGGGTTGATCTGACGTATGACTTTTCACACCCCGGATGGTTCTTATCCCTGACGTATGGCTCGTGATCTTGGGACTATCCTCATCCTAAAACGTTAAAATAAACCAACATTCGTCTTTTCCTTTTGAAATACTTTCTTAATCAAACTAAATTAAGGTTTTCATAATAAACAAGGATGAAAAGGGGTTGATCTGACGTATGGCTTTTCACACTCCGGATGGTTCTTATCCCTGACGTATGGCGTTAAAACTAATCAAGCGTTAAAACTAACCCCACACACTCAAACTTCTTTTCAGAAAAACATGGATATACGCTTTATCCATTCCTCTGATACATACACAGCTTACGCCTCTAAGTAGAGCATACAAGCGTCGTTGTATCAGCGGAATGCGAAATAAGCAACATCCGTTATTCAAACTCTTTTTACAATGGATATACGCTTTATCCATTCCTCTGATACATACACAGCTTACGCCTCTAAGTAGAGCATACAAGCGTCGTTGTATCAGCGGAATGCGAAATAAGCAACATCCGTTATTCAAACTTTCTTTTTCAATGGATACACGTTTTATCTACTCCTCTGACACACACACAGCTTAAGCCTCTGATTAGAGCATACAAGCGTCGTTGTGTCAGCGGAATACGAAATAAACGTTATCCACTAAAACCAACCAACCACACAAATATTTTTTACCAGAACTACGTGAGTTTTGAGTTTCCCATTGCACCGGGGAATACGTAGGAGCGGGCTCCTACAACCGTCAAACTCAACTAATAAAAACCCCTTTTTTTTTAATTTATTTGGAAACGAAGTAGAGATTAGCCCAGTGACAGATTAATTCAATTTAAACCTGCGCAAACAAACCCAAACCACCTAAACGGTTCCCATCGAGTACGATGGATGCGAGGGTTGCTAATACCTTCCTCTCGCATAACCAACTCCCGAACCTGACACGGTTCGTCAACCGTGTTAAACCAAGGTTTTAGTGATATTTTCCTTTCCCCCTCCGGGATAAATAAACGTTAATGGCGACTTCATTGTGTTACGCAAGATGGAATTTTCCAGCCCGCTACATTTAGCCTCTCATTAGCTTGAGGTATTTCCTCCATTACAGAGGATAGGTTCGCATGTTTCTCTTTTGTCCTTTGTTCCAGCTGGAAGCACTGGCCATCTTCCATATTTTAGCTCTTACAACTCTGGTAGGATCATGTCGGTTTCACCACACCCTCAACTATCCGGTTGCCCACTTATTTACCGGTGCAGTTTCATAGAACGTAGTGATTTCACCCCAAACATATATTTGTGCATGTCTCTTTTTTTTGCGCTTTCTTCTCAAGGAAGAAATTGTTCTTCTGAAGTGACTGTGTAGATTGATTCTCCCGATTGTAGTAGTTCATCCCTGATGGCCTCTCTCATCTTTGCCAATGGTTCCTGTGTCTCCGAACCATTTCTGTAAACAGACTTTTTCTTTCTTCCTGTGTTTGCGGAAGCTTCAAGTCAAATGATCCTCCCGACCATTGGTTTTTTGTTGCAGCTTTCCCTTCTACAATTCGTTCCATCTCCCGTCATCTTTAGGAGTTTTCTTGTGATAAATGTTGTCTGTTGTTTGACTGTTGCCAGCCTCTGTAATTCCTAGTGCCTTGAGTACCTGTCTGCATGCACTTTAAACAAATACCTCAGTAGCACTGGAATAAATATTTTTTGTAAAACTATTGTTGGTTTGTTTCATGTGCCTTTGTCGCTATGAAAATTCCCAGGTAAGTGAGGTGGATCAAAACGGATCTCTCGGAGACTTTGACTTATCCTTAGCTAGAATTTTCACAAATCAAAATCCACAATCATCAACATGATTTTTTGATTTTTTAATTTTTTTGTATTTTTAAATTTTTTGACAAACTTAAATAAATCTACCGATGCTTTGTAAACACAATCCCCGGCAATGGCGCCAAAAACTTGACTACGATCTGGCAAGTGCACCAGTCTGTGGTCGAGTAATAATTCACACTCCAGGTGTCTAGAATGAGTTCGTATCCACAGGGGTCGTGCCGAAGCTTCATTAGCGTTATTTAAGTTTGTATAATTTGCATTCGCTTTGGGTTTTGGAAAAAAGTTTTATAAAAAGAAGCGTAATACTTGCATAAATATATATATATATATATATGGGGAGGGATCAAATTATACCGGTGTAATATTTGAGTAATGTTACACTGCTCAATAACGCTTTAACAAATTCAAATTTTACAAAATCCACCGTTGGATTGAAAGTTTATATCGTATAGATCATCTATGTTGAGTTTTACAAGAATCTAAAATCGTTTGACATATTTTTGAGACACATAAAGATTAACGGATCAAATTACACCGGTGTAACATTTGAGTAATGTTACACCGCTCAATAACACTTTAACAAATTCAAATTTTACAAAATTCACCGTTGGATTGAAAGTTTATATCATATAGATCATCTATGTTGAGTTTTACAAAAATCTAAAATCGTTTGATATGTTATTGAGACACATCAAGATTAACGGTTTATGTGTTTTTATTGAATACCGTTAATCTTTAAGTATCTCAAAAACATGCCAAACGATTTTAGATTTTTGTAAAACTCAACATATATGATCTATACGATATGAACTTTCAATCCAACGGTGAATTTTCTATAATTTGAATTCGTTAAAGCGTTATTGAGCGGTGTAACATTACTCAAATGTTATACCGGTGTAATTTGATCCCTCCTATATATATATATATAGATTCAGAAACATAGAGGATAGGTATGGTGGTTGGACTCCCTCCCTTCTTCATATTTGGCATGAACGGTGTATAACATAGTTAATCAGAGTATTGTTCGGCGGTGACTTTTCCTTTGTTGTAGTAACACCTTACTGTTACACTATGTATATTAAAGTTTCCCTACATTAATGACTAAGGTACCTACGAGAGCCTAACCTCGTTATGTCACATACCCTAATTACTAAGTGAGTTGTTTATTACACATGCATTATAAGCTTCACCAATTAACCTCTAGGTCCTAGTATCGGGCTATTCATCTTCTAAGTGCTCAGATCACACCTAGTTCATGATTCCTCCTCTAACCGCTCAGTTCACGACTAGTTCAGGATGTTACCGTCTATATACACCTAGCATTATTTACTACTAGTTCCGGACCATATTAAGTTAAAACCTAATATCGATTCTAAGGGCGCTCCCGCTTATCCGGCCAGATTACGAGATACATATTTAGGTGCAAGAAAGTAAATAGCAAACATTATACTGAATAACTTTTATTATAACTTTGAGTCAATCAAAGACTCCAAATATTCATAAGGGAGTTCATCTTCTCCACCACAACCAAATGCATCATTACAAAAGACTACATATTTAAATTACAATAAAGAAATTATAACCTAAACATAAAAGCCTAAATAAAACATACCTTGGTGAGTTAGCTTTCCCGTAAGGGGAGAAAACTAACCCAATAGAGCTCCTCTGAACCTCTCCTTATAGTAGAGAGTGTTCTACTATTTCTGAATGATTTAAACAATGAATGGGAGGCTCTATTTATAGTTTTTGTAATGGGCCTCAGCAAGGCATCGTACTGCGATAGATCCATCGCAGTACGATGTGAAGATTCAGTTCAATTTTATAACTGATCATGTGCATTTCATCAGCTTGGGCGCCAAGTTATGTCATTGTGTTGCGATATGATGCATCGTGCTGCGATGAGAAGATTTTCTTCAAATTTATTTCTTCCGTTTTCTTGGCCAACAAGCAACTTCCATCGTGGCACGATGGAAGCCATCGTGCTACGATGAAATGCTCAATTTCTTCACTTTTTGGGCGTTTTCTTGTCTTTTTGCATCTTGGACCTTGTCTTGATGCTTTTCTCTGCTTTTGTAGGTTTTCCTTCGTATTTTGGCATGTCTTGGTCATTTTACTACTAATACTACTACCAAAAAAAATATCATAGAAATTCCTGTCATCAGTAGTCTTTTGTAATAGATGCCTTATGAATATTTGGAGTCTGTGATTGAGTCAAAGGTATAATAAATGTTATTCGGTATTATGTTTGTTATTTACTTTCTTGCACTTAAATACGTATCCCGTAATCTGGCCGGATAAGCGGGAGCACCCTTAGAATTGATATTAGGTTTTAACTTAATATGGTCCGGAACTAGTAGTAAATAATGCTAGGTGTATAGAGACGGTAACATCCTGAACTAGTCGTGAACTGAGCGGTTAGAGGAGGAATCATGCACTAGGTGTGATCTGAGCACTTAGAAGATGAATAGCCCGATACTAGGATCTATAAGTTAATTGGTGAAGCAAGTAATGCATGTGTAATAAACAACTGACTTAGTAATTAGGGTATGTGACACAACGAGGTTAGACTCTCGTAGGTACGTTAGTCATTCATTAATGTAGGGAAACTTTAATATACATAGTGTAACAGTAAGGTGTTACTACAACAAAGGAAAAGTCACCGCCGAACAATAATCTGATTAACTATGTTATACACTGTTCATGCCAAATATGAAGAAGGGAGGGAGTCCAACCACCATACCTATCCTCTATGTTTCTGAATCTATATATTTGTTATTTATTTATTTATGCAAGCATTACATTATTTTTATAAAACCCTTTTCAAAACCCAAAGCGAATGAAAAATATACAAACTTAAATAACGCTAACGAAGCTTCGGCACGGTCCCTGTGGATACGAACTCATTCTAGACACCTAGAGAGTGAATTATTACTCGACGACAGACTGGTGCACTTGCCAGACCGTAGTCACCGTTGTATGCATCGAAGTCGAAATACTAATGTTTTTTGAATATTTGCTAAATACATAATCTTTCCTCTGCACAGCGCGCTTCGAACATACTAGAGCTTCGACCAACTCGAACCTGAAGAAAACAAACATCTTTAAAACAAAACATGCATGATTTTCAATTAAATTCAATTGGCTCTAAAACTAAACATCTTTAATGTTTTTTGAAACAACAAATAATTCAATGAATTTCATTTATTATCTTTTAATCACGCACTTAGAACATATTTTTGGCTTTACCAAAATATGGGCTAACAATATTGTTATGCATGATTTTTTGAACTCTTTGCAAAAGATCAACAACATCTAGTGCTAGGAATCCAAAAGTGTGAAACGCAAATGGTATAAAAGCATATTGATTGTCAGAACACGTTTTTTCATGTTTGGCCACTTTGTTTGAAGCAGCTTTGAGGGCCGCTTGTCCCGCAATAAAATCCTCCGTCCTCAATCCCACAAGTGGGGAAACTCCAGTCAAATCCACACAAGAGGAATTAAAATATTAATTGAACTTAATTTTTTTTAACAATAATTGAAAATTAACATTAAATACATAATACATATAATTAAAAAAAACGGCTACCATAAAAAATAATAATAAACAACATTACATAATTGAGATGAAATTATGAGATAAAAATTATGAGAGTAAAAATGATGGGTAAAATTAAAAATAAAGAGATGAAATTATGAGATAAAAATTATGAGAGTAAAAATGATGGGTAAAATTAAAAATAAAGAGATGAAATTATGAGATGAAAATTGTGTATAGTATTTTCAAATGACCATATTTAAAAACAAATGAAAATTATAGTAAAAAAATTATTAAAATATTAATTACGTATATTTTGCATATGTGATGAAACCGACATATTTTTATCTTTGTTTACTTATATTTTGTACTTGTGTTAGGTGAAGAACGTTGCTTCCTGAAGCAATCGGCGTTCTACAATGGTTGAACCAACAAAAAGCATGGAGTTGCTTCAATAAACCAACAAAGAACCACCCATTGGACTTACTATAAAGAGCAGTGGTAAAGGTTATTAAGGATGGTGCAACTTCAAGTTCTCCGGGAATATCACTGTTAAAGAGTATTAGAAGATTGTTGGAGTTTGATTGGGATGTTAAAATCAATCATTCTTATAGAGAGGTGAATATGTGTGCGGATGAAATTACAAATTTAGGATATTCTTTAGAGATTACATTATTTTCTTTGAAGAGTATCGAAGGCACATAAAGAATCTACTTATGGTTGATTGTATGGGGTTTTTATCCCCAAGATTAATTTTGATGTAGTCTCTTTTGTTTGTGCTTAGTCCCTCTTCATTATAAAAAAAAATCTAACGAAAATAATTGCAAGAATAAATATTCACCCTTATTTATATCCACTATTCCTCATGATTTTTACAAAAAAGAGAAAATTAAAGTGACACTATCTATTTGTCAAAAAAAAAAGTGACACCATCTATTAAGATATTGTTATATAATAATTCTTGGATTTTTTCTCTTAAATCATTTGTAATAAATACCATCTCTTGTTAATTTAATGTTGCTAACAATATTACAATAACATGTACAATTTGACATTTTCAAAAAAATGGCATAATTACCATAAAAAAAACGCATTTGTTGCATAGCTAATTTTTAAACCTATCACAAATAGCTTATGCAATTTGCTTAACTCCATATGGAGTGTTCGGATTATCCATATTTATCGAGACGCTAATAGATGTGCTAATATGCTTGCTAATTTGGGGTGTGCTTCCTAACATGGTTTACATGTGTTCAATGATCCTCCTACTGAGGTGAAAATGCTCTTAGTTCATGATTTTAGGGGTATTTCTTTCCCCCGCTTTATAGCATGTGCTTTTTCTCCTTTCGGGCTTAGGCCCCTTTGTACTCCAAGAAAAAAAATAACAAGTAAGTTCTAATGTTAATCATATCTCATAAGTTATCACTAACAAAATATGTATCTTAATAAGTTATTTTATTGTTAACTACATTGACAAGTTTATCTATTAAACACAATAGTTCATTTATCTGCATCAGCTGTTTTCATAAGAAAAAATAAGTTAATTCAATTAGGCTCTATGTTGCTATTTAATTGACAATGCTATTTTATGTTGGAAGAATTTCTTTTCGCACCCCATACCTTTTTATGTATCCTATGAAATTACCAAAATACTCTACTCGCAATTTAAGTTGCGAACTCAGTTCGCACCTTATCATGTAAACGACTTTTTTATTCATCTTCAATGTTTGCACCTGTCACACCCCCTCATCTCCAACGCTTGACATAATAATTGTTCGCTACATAACCTGCAAACATCTCATATTAGTTCACATTTTAAAAGATGAACTTTTGCCACCTTGCTCTGATACCACTTGTAGGACCAAATGCTTACCACTACAACAAAAGCAACTGTTGTTAGTGAAGCCACAACTGAATATTCTTATAGTTCTTTAAGGGGTTGTACCTAAGCGCCATTCGTTGAGATGTTAAGTCCATTAAATTCTAAGTGTGACGATGGATTAATACCAACACAAAAAATAAAAATTTGGAAGTTTAAGACAAAAAATAAAAGATGATCGATCCAAAAGGATGCTTTTTCTTTTACCAACTATTCATTTAATTTATTTTTTGGTTAAAAAAAAACTATTCATTTTTTATTTATTTTAGTACTAAAACAATAAAATTGATATCATTAAAATAGTTAAAAAATAATATTGATATCATTAAAAAAAATGACCGGATATTGATATCATTAAATAAATTTGACCGAATATTGATATCATTAAATAAATTTGACCGAATATTGATATCATTAAATAATTTTGAAAACTAGAAAAACGTATAAAAAATGATCACATTTTTCGCTTATAAAAAGGGTAAGAAGGAGGGTATGTTTTCACAGTAGCGCTGAACAAGAAGAAATTTGAGCAACATACCTTGTCGCACTTCTCATTCAATGACACACAAGTAATCTCTTTCACCACTTTCTTTTGCTTTAAATAAATATTTATACTCTTTCATTTTCATTTTTTTCTCTCTTATTTTATATGTTATATAAATTTTGACTTCAAAAGGTAGATCTCAAATTACCATGAATTGGTAACTTCTACAATGATATTTATCGCTTAGATTTTATCATTGTTTTAAATTGTTTTTGTATTTTGAAACCTCTTATAATCTTGGTAATTTTATGCGCCGGTTTACATGGTTTTTCTTTGATTCAGTTGTGCAATAATTTTAAACACTAACCAGACCAGATAGAGATCGGATTCTTGGTTCGACTGTCCAATCCGATTTTGACTACCTTAGTTCCAGGTTTAAGCCCTACTAGTGCCTTTGGAGGGAGGTAAATGTAAATACCTTTGTAAACTCTCTTTGAACCCTAAAGTCTTCACTACCTTGAACTGGGGCACACAACATATTCGGAACGTTTAATGTGTCCAAGTTGTTGTAGAAATAGACCTTACACAATGTAGAAAAGTAGTTATTCATTGGTGTATGAGGTTGAGGCTCGCCTGAGGGAACCTACTAAGGGCGGTTTGAATTTTGTTCACAATCTTCAACATTGATTGAAGGAAGTTCAACAGTAAATAAAAAATGTAAAGATCGACTAAGCTAGATAAACACCTCGACCTTGTTGGCATTCAAATTTGTTATAAACATTCTTGATTATTTCGGCTTTGAGCCTAACCACAATCAAAATCCACAGGAAATCATGCTTAGCAGCAGTCAATTGCTCTGTTGACGATTGTTGATCAGCTCCAATGCTTAGAACTACTGCGACAAAGAATTTATAGGTTTGACACATGGTTCAACCCAATTGTCGGGAACATGATCCATACGTTGCCCAACCTAGGGTTGAACCCCGTGCTGAACCTAAATTTTTTTGTCGTAGTAGTTCTAAGTATTGGAGCTAATCAGTAGCCGTCAACTAAGTAGTTGATGGCTACATAGCATGATTTCCATGTGAATTTTGATTGTCGTTAGGCTCAAAGCCGAAACAATTAGGGTTGTTCATACCAAATTGAATAACCTAAGGAGTGAGGTATTTAGCTAGTTCACTCTTCACACTCTTGATTTCCTGTTGAAGTTCCTTCAACTTATGTTCAAAATTGTGAGCAAAACTAAAACCTCCTTTAATAGAGTCCCTTAGACGAGCCTCGACCTTATACACCTATGAGTTAACTGAGCATTTAGGCCATTTGTAAAATGTTGCATTTGGGAGAGTTCATCGATGCCATGATCCGTACACTTCTTCAAACACAATTTGAACTTTTCATAAGCATCATAAAGTGATTCGGTTTCCCCTTGAGTGAAGTTACAAATCTCGGACCTTTTTTCAAGGAATTTGTGAATGGGAAATAACCGATCAAGAAACTTCTTTTGTAGCTCTCTCCATGTATGAATGGTGTTGGGAGGAATGGTAACAAGCCAATCTTTGCCTCTTTCCGTCAATGAGAACTTGAATAACCGTAACTATTTTGAAGATTCCGAGATACCGGGAGGATCCGTATAGTCGCAAGCATCATAGAAATGATTCAAGTGAAGATTGGGACATTGAGAGTCCCCTCCGGAATATTTGTCCTCCTTAAGAGCTTGGATAACCGAATTCTTGACTTCAAAAGATACCTGATTGGCCGGTTGAAAACCAAGGTTGGCTACACCTCCTTCGGCACGTTGTCCATAGTCACCCAATGTAACACCCCGTTTTTCAAAGACTAAAAAGGGGCATTATTTATTTATTTATTTTTTAAAACAAAACAGAGCGCGCATATAAACAGTGAGAGCCGGCATTAAACATACAAAAGAACTCATTACCATAAGGTGCTTCGACAAGCAAAGTGTGTCCCTGAATAATTACAGTCCAAGTCCAAGTATTCAAAGTACTCCAAGCACTACAACCCCAAACAGACCAAGCTAGAAACCTATGCCTAAACAAAAGGCCCGATGTACAACCACCCCGGCACAGAGTCTAACTAAGCCAAAGCTCCAACATCTCAATGGGGCCTGGAACAGCCACCGTCGACACCACGACCTAACCCATCATCTGGGTGGGATGAGCCCGCAAATGAAAGAAAGGGTCACCACAAAATAAAAGTATATATATATATATATATATATCCGGTGCGAAAGATGTACACATAACAAATTTCCACAAATACCAACAGAGAAAGCTCTTTAAACACAAAGTAATTTCCACCAACGGCTTATATAAATAATGCACACAAAGCCTAATGCAGACTTCTACAATGAGCGTGACAACCAATCACTGGTTCGCCACATGTATGAATTCCGGAATCGTAGGTCCAACCCCTACTAACAATACCAATGGAAACCCCGTAGCTCTCCCGATCACTACGAACCATTAGAGTGGGCTCTCCCGATCACCACACCCCTACCATAAGTATCAATAAAATCCCGTAGCTCTCCCGATCACTACAAGGATTAGAGTGGGCTCTCCCGATCACCACACCCCGTAGCTCTCCCGATCACTACGTATCGATCTCAACAAAAATCTCGTAGCTCTCCCGATCACTACGAATAAAAAGGTGGGCTCTCCCGATCACCAGACCGTGCACGCAACTACCAAATGCATGAGCATACGCTTCCCCATATATGCTAATGCAATGAATACATACCTCTCTAGCATATGTAAACCAAACATAACAACATACATACATATCCAATCATATGTAACAAACCACAACAAACATACATACATTTCCAATCATATGTATTCACCCACATGTTCATACATACATCTCCAATCATATGTAAAACAACGCACGTATTGTAAACACTTTCTCATCACGAGAATACATAACACATACATGCCAAACACACAAACACGCATCACCGAAAATAACCAACAAACATGTTATAACTCAGTGAAAAGACAGAAATAAAGTGATGCCCTTACCTCGGCAAGCTTCCGTTACTCTTTTTCGCGAAAATCTACAATTCACGCTACCTAAAATATATGTAGCGTAACATCAATAAAATATTCCTCGTTCATCCTATCGAAACGAAACTTGTTCTCAAAAGTCTAGGGGGGTTTAAGGTACTTTCTAACTCTCTCACCTAGCGATTCCAAGTTCTTCCCAATCCGATAAAAATTCACGAAGTTAAAGACATTATTTTAGTCACACGAAATTCATTTTGTTTTCAAATCATAAACTAAAACCATTTTGGATTTTCCACTTCAAGGACTTGTTTCACACACAACAAGACCATTTGAAACACAACTAAAACTTTTCAAAAATATTTTTATGAAAAATCGAAGTTTTCTTGCGTTACAAGTTACACATTTTTTTCTTCCTAACAACCTTTCCTATACTCATTTTTCTTCAAAACTAAGATTATCCAACACACACAAAATTTTCACACAATTGTGGACTTAGAAAAATTTTGAAATTTCTTCCCCACACAAGAGAAAGGCCACGGCCAAAATCTTTCAAAACACCCTTCCATTCAAAATTTTTCACTTCTAAATGCATGGTAATATCCCATAATACCTAACTAGCACTTATCAAAGCGATTTAGAAATTATCGAGTCGAATCGCAAATTTTCGAAAAATCTCAAATAAGTTTTTCTTAAGGCAAGAGATCATTTTTCTTTTCAAAACATCCCATAACCAATCAAACAATTAAACAATGCTCATGGGAAGCAATTTGCCTCTAAACAAATTTTCGAAATTCGATTCCTCGAACCCTATATGGGTGCCACGGCCAAATGAGGCAAAAGGGCAACCCTACACAATTTTTCCTCATTTGAAATCCTAACCACATTTGTTAGCTCGTAACGATATTCGATCGTATACCCGACTCTTTTTGAAACTCGAAATAAATTTTCCTAAATTGTGTTCTTCGAGTCGCTCAAGAACACGAGAATAATTTTTTTCTCATTTTTCGAAACGAATTTCATATTCACAAATCCATTTTGTCAAAAAGCTCAAAACTAACTTCAAAACCAAAATCATACAACACAATCCAAGTTTATGATTTTTTTCAAATTTTTTCTTCAAAACTCTTAAACAAAGATTTGTGAAAACAAGATTTAACCATGGAAATCAACTCATGTTTCACTCATGTGTACTAATAACTCTTATGAACACATCTATGGAACCAAAACTAATCAAAACTAAATCCTAAAATTTTTCATCTCAAGAACATAAACTAAAAATTCATAAAACTCCATGAGTTTTGCCAACTAAGAGAAAGGAAGAGGTTTGTTACCTTAGAAGATGATTCCTCACAACTCCAAGCTTTCCAACAAGCTTATGATCAAGGGATTTGGTGATGGATTGAAAATTTTATCAAGGATGGAAGAGAGAAAGAAGTGTCACGGCCAAATGAGAGAAAGAGAAGTGAGTTTTGTGATTTTGCTTCCAAGACTAATAGTTAAACCTCCTTACTATTCAATCAAAGTCTTGATCAATCTAGGCCCTTAGATTAAAACCAACTTGCAAGACTAAACCCTAGCCGTTGGATCAAAATAACTCATGATTGTTTTTTGAACAAATATCCACTTTACGCTACTCAGCTCATCGCGTTTGCTCTCGGCGAGTCGCACCTCGCTAACGGACGGAAATCTCAAAAAATACAAAATCTCACAAATAAACGTCCGTCGTAAACCGTTTCCAAATATTATCGCTAAACTTTATTCTCCGACTGAAATTTATTTCCTTAGCTCCCAAAAATATTCCGAAACTAGATTCCAACTCGCGTCGATATATAAAGTCTCCAATTAAAATTCGACGGAAAACAGAAACCGTAAAATTCTAAGAAGCGGGTACAGTTTTCTACTCGTTTTTCCAATAAACGGAGAAAGTCGAAACTCAAAATTCTGAAAGCGCAGGAATGTTCAGATTGATAAATAAAGACCATGGGCCAAAAGTCTGGGTTTTATTTATGCATAGGGAAAAAGCAGTCTCCAAAGTCTCCTTAAGTAATGGTCTTGCTACTTGTGAGCCATTGGATCAAATAGTGAAAGTTCTAAGACTTAATCCTAGTCATCCACCTCTTCACAAAATATCTAGATATTTCTTATGTGATCTTATCCTCCCACTAGCTCGCGCTTAAACGAGTCGTATCTCGCGTACCGATAAATTTTACGGAAACATAAAAATTTCTACCGTAAACCTTTTAATAAAAACAATTCACAAACTTATCGCCGAATCTTTTTCCGCGACTGTAATTTTCTTCCACACCTCGGAAAATTAATCTCAGAATATATCCCGCTTCGCGCAGATATATAAAACCCCCAACTAAAATCTCACTGAATTCAGAATCAGTAAAATTTCACAACAGCGGGTAAAATCCTACTCGTTTTTCCAAAAATGAGAATAATCCAAAACTCGCGTTTCTGACTTCACAGAAACCTTCTAATTCAAGAAAGAGGATTACAGGATCAAAGCCTGTGTAATTACAGCGCACACACACAAAACAGACTCTATTTCAGCAAAAATCCCATTTTTGCGACGATACTCACAAAACCGCCTCACCAAAAATCCTAAAACTCGTAGCCGACGCTAGAGTTCCTTAGGAAAACTGTACAGTGGAATCTTGGGTCTTACACCCAATGTCCTCCTTAGAGGTGGTGGTGGATTATCACCCATATCAAGTTCCTCTTGAGCTTGGTTGGCCAAACGAATCTCTCTTCTTGTTGCTAGCAAAGTTATTTCAATTTCCGGATCAAAGAGAAGTTCTCCTGACCTATTACCTCGGATACAAAAACAGAAAATACCAAGCAATACCAATCCAAAAAAACTAAAACTAAATGAAAAAACTGAAAATTAAAGCTAAAACAAAAACTAAAATAAATAAAATCCTAAGCAAAGCCAATTGCCTTGTTGAAATGAATCAACAATCCCCGGCAACAGCGCCAAAAACTTGATGGATATTTTCGCAAGCGTACAAATATCGCAAGTAATAATAGAGTTATCGTATCCACAAGGATTGAGATAATCTCAACAATGAATAATTGGCTTAACTAGTAAATGTAAAATTAAAGACATAGGGGGGAGTTTTAGCATTCAAATTTGTGAAAATGAAACTTTGGAATTTTATCAAATGGTTGGCGGGCGATTGGATTTTGTTCTGATTCATTGCATTCCACTATGATACTAGTTGGTTGAATCCTAAACATAGTTCATTAAATCACTATGACAATTTAGCATAACAATTGCACCCACTCTCATGGTCATACATCTCACTACATCATACTAAAATCCCCTAATCTCTTAGGTCAATTGCATAGCATAACATAGGCAAATTAAGTGTGTTAAATCCTTAGTCTCAACCTTTAATTCTCTATCTCTAGACTAATTAGAAGGTTGCATCCATTAATCTAGTTCCAATTCACACAATTAATCTCTTAACAAACATGAATTAATCATCATCACATACATTCATCAATGGATATGTAGCAATAAACACAAAATTAATGGAATAGTAATTGAATTAACCACAAAGAAATCAACACATAACAAGCATATGATTCATAGTTTCATACAATTATTCATCACAAAACCCAATCTAACAACTTAGTTCATCATAGCTACAAGAGGTGAAAGAAAACTAGAATTGAAATACATGATAATTGGAAGAAGAATTGGATGAGGAGAGATCTTCAATCTAGTTTCCAAGCCTTCAAATATTGTTTCTCCATCATGATTCTCTTGATTTCAAGCTCCAAAATGATACCCCAAGACCCTTTTTACTTCCAAATTCGTAACCCCCTTCAAATGGGTCAACTTTCCCTTTTATAGTGTCAAAAATGGGTCAAAATTGAGTCCTAGTTCGCCTCTCGCGAAAATGGGTTCGCTTGGGCGAAATTGGCAGACAAAACTGGCCATTTTCAGCCATTTTCGCCTCCCAGTTCGCCTCTGGTTCGCTTGGGCGAAATTTCCAAACAGCCCACTAAAAGATGAAAAAACAACATTTCTCCCTTTTCAAGCTACCTTTCATTCCATGTCTTTTCCACCTTAAATATGATCAGAACCACTTCAAAACATCTCTAAAACACCATCGAAATGATCTTAGAATGTAGAAATGAAAAGAGTCATCAGTACTCATAGAAAAAAAATAACAAGTAAGTTCTAATGTTAATCATATCTCATAAGTTATCACTAACAAAAAATGTATCTTAATAAGTTATTTTATTGTTAACTACATTGACAAGTTTATCTATTAAACACAATAGTTTATTTATTTGCATAAGTTGTTTTCATAAAAAAAATAAGTTAATTCTATTAGGCTCTATGTTGCTATTTAATTGACAATGCTATTTTATGTTGGAAGAAATTCTTTTCGCACCCCATACCTTTTTATGTATTCTACGAAATCACTAAAATACTCTACTCGCAATTTATGTTGCAAACTCAGTTCGCACCTTATCATGCAAACGGTTTTTTTTTATTCATCTTCAATGTTTGCACCTGTCACACCCCCGCATCTCCAACGCTTGACATAATAATTGTTCGCTACATAACCTGAAAACATCTCATACCAGTTCACATTTTAAAAGATGAACTTTTGCCATGACCTTGCTATGATACCACTTGTAGGACCAAACGCTTACCACTACAACAAAAGCAATTGTTGTTTTGTACTTCTTGTACATTATAGTGCTTATCAATAAAATTTTGATGTTAAAAAAAAAAAGCAATTGTTGTTAGTGAAGCCACAACTGGATATTCTTATAGTTCTTTAAGGGATTGTACCTAAGTGTCATTCGTTGAGATGTTAAGTCCATCAAACTCTAAGAGTGACGATGGATTAATTCCAACATAAAAAAAAAATTAAAATTTGGAAGTTTAAGACAAAAAATAAAAGATGATGGATCGAAAAGGATGCTTTTTCTTTTACCAACTATTCATTTAATTTATTTTTTGGTTAAAAAAAATATATTCATATTTTATTTATTTTAGAACTAAAACAATAATATTGATATCATTAAAATAGTTAAAAAATAATATTGATATCATTAAAAAAAATGACCGGATATTGATATCATTAAAAAATTTGACTGAATATTGATATCATTAAAAATATTTGACCGAATATTGATATCATTAAATAGTTTTAAAAACTAGAAAAACGTATAAAAAATGATCACATTTTTTGCTTATAAAAAGGGTAAGAATGAGGGTATGTTTTCACAGTAGCACCGAACAAGAAGAAATTTGAGCAACATACCTTGTCGCACTTTTCATTCAATGACACACAAGTAATCTCTCTCGCTACTTTCTGTTCCTTTAAATAAATATTTATACTCTTTCATTTTCATTTTTTTTCTCTCTTATTTTATATGTTATATAAATTTTGACTTCAAAAGGGAGATCTCAGATTACCATGAATTGTTAATTGCTTAGATTTTATCATTGTTTTAAATTGTTGTTGTATTGTGAAACCTCTTATAATCTTTAAAATGTTGTTATGATGAAATTCTAGTTGTGAATGTGATGCCGCTGATGAAATTAACCTAAAAAAATCTTCATGTGCACTTAGGCCATATACAATTCACATAGTAGCTAATAACCTTTTGTAATAATACAAAACTTTAGTGGAAAAAATATCTTTAATAAAAGAAAGAGCTAATATTTTAGAATAAATAAAAATCACCCTGGGCTTCTTCTTGCATAAAGCCCAATCTATCATGAAACCCTAAATTTACAAATCTTAAATGATAAGAAAGATGGTTGAAACATTGCAACAGCGCCTCCACCAACTACGAAACTTTTTCATCTTCTATCTCTTGTGCTTTCCCTATTCTTCTTCTTCTCCAATCTTTTTTTTTCTTTCATTCTCTTGCATTTGACTTCTAAGGAAACATAAACAAAATGGATTTCCCTTCCTTTTCTTTCTCCCAATCTTTCAATTGCTTCTGCTATTTTGTTTTTAATTCAACCTAGATCATATAGTTTCAACATGAAGTTTTCAAGATATTCCACCTATCTAATCTTTTGGTTTTAATAAACCACCTATCTAATTTTGATACATAATTGAAAATTAACTTGAACAATTATTGCCCTTGAATTGCCGCCGCTGGCCGCCGTTAGAGGAGAAAGGGAAAAGGTTTCATGTTTTTGGAAACAGAGTGGAAGGAAACAAGCAATTATTTCTTCTTCTTCTTCTTCTTCTTCTTCTTCTTCTTCTTCTTCTTCTTCTTCTTCTTCTTCTTCTTCTTCTTCTTCTTCTTCTTCTTCTTCTTCTTCTTCTTCTTCTTCTTCTTCTTCTTCTTCTTCTTCTTCTTCTTCTTCTTCTTCTTCTTCTTCTTCTTCTTCTTCTTCTTCTTCTTCTTCTTCTTCTTCTTCTTCTTCTTCTTCTTCTTCTTCTTCTTCTTCTTCTTCTTCTTCTTCTTCTTCTTCTTCTTCTTCTTCTTCTTCTTCTTCTTCTTCTTCTTCTTCTTCTTCTTCTTCTTCTTCTTCTTCTTCTTCTTCTTCAATTAAATAAATAAATAAGTGAAAAAAGTCATGACCGCAGAATTGGCCAGACCGGCCTGGTTATTAAATTTTATCGGTTATGCGCCGGTTTACACGGTTTTTCTTCGATTCACTTGTGCAATAATTTTAAACACTAACCGGAACAGTTATAGATCTGGTTCCTGGTTCGACCGTCCAATCCGATTTTGACTACCTTAGTTCCAAGTTTAAGCCCTACTAGTGCCTTTGGAGGGAGGTAAATGTAAATACCTTTATAATCTCTTTTTGAGTCCTAAGGTTTTCACTACCTTGAATTGGGGCACACAACATATTCGGAATGAACAATGTGTCCAAGTTGTTGTAGAAATAGACCTTACACAATGTAGAAAAGTAGTTATTAATTGGTGTTTGAGGTTGAGGCTCGCCTGAGGGAACCTACTAAGGGCAGTTTGAATTTTGTTCACAATCTTCAACATAGGTTGAAGGAAGTTCAACAGTAAATAAAAAATGTGAAGATCGACTAAGCTAGCTAAACACCTCGACCTTGTTGGCATTCAAATTTGTTATAAACAATCTTGATTGTTTCGGCTTTGAGCCTAACAACAATCAAAATCCACAGAAAATCATGCTTAGCAACAGTCAAATGCTCAGTTGAAGATTGTTGATCAACTCCAATGCTTAGAACTATTGCGACAAAGAATTTGTAGGTTTGACACATGGTTCAACCCAATTGTTGGGAACATGATCCATATGTTGCCCAACCTAGGGTTGAACCCCGTGCTGAACCTAAAAATGCTTTGTCGTGGTAGTTCTAAGTATTGGAGCTAATCAGTAGCCGTCAACCGAGTCGTGAAACGGCTACATAGCATGTTTTCCATGTGGATTTTGATTGTTGTTAGGCTCAAAGCCGAAACAATTAGTGTTGTTCATACCAAATTGAATAACCTAAGGAGTGAGGTATTTAGCTAGTTCACTCTTCACACTCTTGATTTTCTGTTGAACTTCCTTCAACTTATGTTCAAAATTGTGAGCAAAATTAAAACCGCCTTTAATAGAGTCCCTTAGACGAGCCTCGATCTTATACACCAATGAGTTAACTGATTTTTCGCGTTGTGTAAAGTCTATTTGTCGCAACAACTCGCTCATGTTGCTCCTTCTGAACACTTTTTGTATGACGATGAACCGTAGCCGGTTGTCTGATGGAAAGAACAGAGCAAATTTGTAGTTTGATAACTTAATTTGCAATTTGAGTCCCATTTTACAGAAAAATAAATTTAAAATACATCTGTAGGTCTTTTAAGTTTTACGTTTGTAACATTTAAGTCCTGTAAGTTTTTTAAGTAATAAATAAGTCCTTTAAATTTTTTAAATAACAAATAGGTACTTTAAGTTTGTCATTTGTAACATCTAGGTCCTATTTTTAAAGTAACTGAAAGGACCTAGATGTTACAAATTACAAACTTAAAGGACCTTCTCAAGACTTATTTGATACTTAAAAAACTTAAAGGACCTAGATGTTACCTATTACAAACGTAAAACTTAAAGGACATATAAATATATTTTGAAAAAAATAAAATAGGTGAACATGCTGGTAATTATGAAGGAGGTTTTCTGGTGGCCATTCATTTATAATTGCATGAACTAGTGGTTAAATTATGATCATTATCAAATATAACAATTGTTGTTGAATGAATTCTAAAAGTTTTAGTACATTGTCTCTCCAATCTTCTATTATACTAAAAGGAGAGCATGGTTCCTCCCCTAAAACCCTACTGCATGACATCATGCGTGATGTCATGCAGCTCTCATCCATTGCATTGCCCAATCAATGCTCCACACATTTTCTTGAACATCCAATGGTTGCATGCCACAGTTCGTCCATTACTTTTTGACACATGTATTGACACCTCCATATCTCATGACAATTGGTTCAATAGTGAGGTCACTTGTGTGTGATTATTGACACTGCATGCATTTTAATTGAGTCTCTATTCTTACCAATTGACTCCCTCTCTATCAACTACATTCTGACTTAGTTGACACCTTGGGTTTGCATGAGATCCAATTGGACCTCTCAATGGACCAATCAGCAACCTCCCCCAAGGTTATTAAATCTGGCTTTCTCTTGCACTTCTCTCACTCTCATTTTTTCCTCCGTCTCTCTTTCTCCCTCGTGCTCTCACTCCCTGTCCTGTCTCTCATGCTGTTGATCTCTATTGTTCCTCCTCCGTCGCCCTGCTCCTGTTTTGCTACCTGCTCCATTGTAAAATCGGGGCTCTCGAAATGCTACTCTCTCTCTGCCTTTTCAATCGCATTATTGGGCGAAAAGGGTTACCTTGGATCCAGTGGATTTTATCGTTGTAAGTCATTTTTTCATCAACGCCGGTTCTGTTCTTTATTTTAAAAAATATTTGTGTTGATCTGTAGTTTTTTCGTTGCATGTGTAGGGAGAGGCAGCGACGAAGAGGATTTCCATTAGAGGAAAATTGAAGCTTTGTTTGATCTGTGGTTTTTTCGTTTGTTGCATGTGTATGGAGAGGCGAGGGCGAAGAGGATTACATCAGAGCAAAGTTGAATTTGGTGAAAATTGAATATGGGTTTTCTTCCAATCCAGAGTTTTTTTTCGCTATAACAATTTTTGTTATTAACAAATGTTCTATTTTTTTTTATACAGGTATTTGATTTGATCTGTTATTATTTAGTTTTTTTCAAGTGTCTGGAGAGGCAGTGAAGCAAGGGCTGTAACATAAATTAACTTTTTGCATGTGTAGGGAGAGGTAGGGAAACAAGGTTTTTGCTGTAAATTGACTCTCGTGGTCATTTTATTGTTTTTTTGTTCAACTTTAAACTTTTTGTATTTGTTAATTATCCTGGATCTCTGAATATTATTGCCTTAAGCAATAAAAAGGGTTATGTATTTTTTCCTAGCCAAGTCTAAAATTTTTCAATTTTATGCGTATGGGGACAGCCACTACAACACATGCATGTAAGGATCTTTGGTTCTTGATATTTTTTCTAACCAAGCTTTAAATTCTAATTTTGCAGTCACTTCAAAGGATGCATGTTAATATTTCTGGATAGAACACACCATTTGTAAGGTTCTCTTTGTTATTTGTTGACCGTCTTGGTAAATTTTATTGGTTCTTTCTATAATTTTTTTTTTATTGTTAGGCTAGGTTTTATTCTTTGGATTTGGATTGTGTTGCGGTTTTCCTCAGTTCCAATATAATGTCCTGACCCTTATTTTTAAAAATCCGTTTCTGGTTCATTTGTGGTTTTAACTTTTTAATTTATTGACGTTTGATTTGTGTGGATTTTCATGGTTTATGCAAGTTTATTGTCATGCATGTCAGTTTTAACTTGGTTTCATGACTAATACGTTTCTAATTTTGGTATTCATTTTGTTTTCATGTTATTTTTTTAATAGATTTGTTTGAATGTTATTTTTTTAATAGATTTAATAGATTTCCTCCATGCTTTGTTCATACACTAATTGTGCTTCCAATGGATTGAATCCAAGAATAATGTGCTCTATTGGTTAGATCAATTTGCTGGTTTCCTTAGTCCTTTCACTTTTCAATTGTCCCATCAATGTTAAGTCTGGTTCTGGATTTAAAATGTTGCTTATATTGGAGTTTCTTGGAAGGGTAATGTAAATTTTCTATTCATATTTGTACTTTTCTTGAGTTTGCCAATTTTCTACATGCTTTGTTCAATATGTGTGGAAGATGGGGAGCGGGTTTCTGAGCTTATCACTGTGAATTTGATTCTTTTGTCTAATTGCATGCAGGTGTATCATCATCTTTTAGACCTTATAAAAGAACAGAAACAGTTTAAGAGAATTTTAGATTCTTTCGTCCGAGCTGATTTATATCAGGTCATTTTACTCTACTTTATAATTCCTTCGTTGTGTATATTAGAATCAGCCTAACCATACCAATCAAAATATTGAGTTCTGTTAAGATGTGAATTAGCAATGTATTTATAGAAGTGGTGTTTATTTGATATTTGATTTATGAAGCAAACTGTGCTAAATGTTTATTCAATAATATATTCAAAATAATCATTCAAGAAGAATTAATGTCTCTGATGTTCATCTTAAATTTTACAAAGCCTGCATATTTGTGCAATGCCTCATTTGCTTTACATTTAGTCTCTTTGCTTGATATATGGTTGATTTTTTTTGTTTCAGATTTTGGGAGTTGCCAGCATACGGGTGTTTCTTGATGGGTGATCAAGGTCCGTGGGAAAATCCAGGATTGTTGGAAATCATACAGGTCTGTTAACATCGTGAACCACGCTTTAAGCTCTTAATACTATGATATCCAATATATGTGGCATCGTTTACATATTCCTTCCAACCATTTATTTTACCTCTTTCAACTAATTGTATATATTCTTTACCAACATGTATTGGGGGAGAAGCTTGGTATTGAGAGGGGAACTTTTGGTATTTTGGGGAGTCTAACTATGGTAGACCTGTGGTCCCTTCGTTACTTAGACGAAATCTGAATCCAACGGGATCGATGTGCAGGAACTATGGGGCATTGTTATTATTTATCAATTATGTACGTCCTTTAGATCTTGAGAGCTAGAATGGGGCATGAAAATCAATATTCAGTGATGGTCCACCCCGGGTTGTCCTGAAGCTGTGTTATCACGTTCATCTACCTTAAATGAAGTTAGATGCATTGGATAATCCATCTTCACGGCGACCTAGAGTGGACAATCATTGGGTGTAGGCTTTCATGCCCCAATTTAGCTTTCAAGATCGAGTTAATACACAAAGTTGTTAAATAATTGCGACCTCTCCGTGGTTTCTTAATATCGATCCTGTTGGGATCGGGTTTCGTCCAACTAATGATTGTGTCATTGGTCTATTTTATTTATTTTCTCTAAAATCTCATTATCTTTCTTTTTCATCAAGGCACATTGTTAATGAATTTATGCATTACTAAAATCATACAATGAAATATGTAAAAATAGATTAGTTTTCTTATTCATCATCATCATCATCGTCTGGTTCTACTTATACTCTCCTGTCCTTTTCTGTGTTTTTTCATTGTACAGAGTGCCATTAATATCAAGAATTAATTCAGACAATCAAAGTTCTGATGTTTTCCAATTAGTGATAATGGTATTTATAAATACAATTGTCATTAATTGGAAGACACCAGAACATTGATTGACTGAATAAGTGCTTGCTCTTAACTGCATACTTTACATTGCCGGAATATACAAAAAAGAATAAGATGAGAACCAGATGATGATGGTGGTGATGGATAAAAAGACCCGTCTGTTTTCACATATGTCATTTTGTGATACTGTTGTTGGTGGAATTAACGGGTCAATGCACATATATCTTACATATTCCATTTTCAACATGACCTAATTTTTACTTTTATTTTTTGTTTTTCATGCAACCCCAAACTTCCCTCTCTGATCTTTCCATTCATAACCAGCAATTGCTTCTCGAGGTGATGTGTATCTTGCTTATTTAACTCTAATTTAGCTAATGGGGATATTGATAATGAAAGAAGTACTGTTGGGATTTTGGGGGTGTGGATATGATAGACTTAGGATCCCTTAATTTGTTGGACGGAATCTGAATCCAACAGGATCGATGTGTATGAATCACGAGGGAATTGTTATTGTTTGCCAACTTTGCGTGTTATTTGGTGTCTGAGAGCTAGAATTGGGCATGGAAACCAGTGTTTACCGTTAAACATGTGTTTTCATGCCCCGCTTTAGCTTTCAATATCGAACATAGCCGCAAAGTCGGCAAGCAACATCCATCTCTTCATGATTTCTAAATATCGACCCTATTGGACTCGGATTTCGTCCAACTAAATGATGGATCATGTGTCTGTTCTGTTCACTTTCTCTGTAATTCCAACATTACCGCTTTCATTACAGTTTTACTCCCTTAACATATCTCTTAACTAATAGTATATGTTCTTCGCTGATACGTGTTGGTGAAGGAGAACGGTAATGGGAGGCGTACTGTTGGATTTTCGACACTATACATTTCATCACCGTTCTTCTTGATCAACATCTATTGCCAAGCAACATGTATTAGTGGTTTGTAGATGTGGTTTGCTACAGTCATGCAGTCATATGAGAAAGTTGTTCGCTGAAGAGACATTTTGTCCCCAGAATATGTTATGTGAAAAGGCAAACTACGTTTGTTTTCCACAAGACAACTTCTCGGGACACAATATCTCTTCTGAGAGCAATTTTCTCTTCTGATTGGATGACTGTAGCAAACCTTTGTCTCTAAGTCGCACTTGCTTTATTTTCTAAGTCGCATTTTGCTTGATATCTCTTAACTAATGGTACATGTTCTTTGCTCATATGTGTTGGTGAGGGAGAACGGTAATGGAAGGCGTACTGTTTAGATTTTCGGCACTGCCCCTTTCATCACCGTTCTTCTTCATCAACATCTATTGCCATGGAATGTGTATTAATAGTTTGTTGATGTGGCAATGGACTTCCTTTTATGCTAATTAAATTAATCTCCTAATATTTGTTTTATATTTGAATTTCGTGAAGGTGTAAGTTTAACATCAAGGATTATTACCAGACAACAATAATATGGTAAGTTTTTGAATACTATTAGTGCTCTTCTTCCACAAGTAGCGGGATTCCACGTATCACATCAATGACATCATGCAAACAGAAAAACTTTCTTAATCATCACCATCATGAGCATTTGATTCTGTCTGTACTGTTCTTAGAGCCAGATGATCATGGTGGTGATGGCCAAGAAGGCTTCTTATTGATCGAGGGGATGCATCAATATAGTCTCATGCAGATATATCTCCTTTATGTGGTAATGTATTGGTCTAATATTTTTCACTTTTACCTAGGAGTTTGTGTCTGGCATTGGATTTATAGAGGACTTGAAGAATGAAGAAATGTCTACGATATGATCATGTGGTTAGTAAAATTGGAATGATTTTTCAATTAGTTGGCCTTTCTTAAAAAACTTTGAATTGTGCGGTATAATAATTGGTATAGAAAACTGGCGGGTTGTTGATAGACGTTGTATCAAATTCCATAGTCTAACAGATTGTTTTTGATTGATTCCAGTATTTGATCACATCATGGGTACAATGGATGTTCCAGTTTCTTTGGGAAACCACGAGTTAGGGACATTGTTGTTGAAGGGGTACGTATATGGTAAGTAAAATTTGAGTGACCTTTTTGTTAGAGGATCTTTCTTGAAACAACTTTGTCTGTGTGCGTTGGTGGGGGGGATTGGTAGTGAAAGGAGTGTTGTTGGGATTATAGGGGATCTGGATATGGTAGACCTCAGGCCACTCTATCTCTTAGACGGAATCTAAATCCAGTATGATCGATGTGCAGGAATCGTTATGGGATTGTTGTTATTTGCCAACTTTGCGTCTAAATTGGATCTTGAGTGCTAAATTGAGGCATGAAAACCTGTATTTAGTGATTGTACACTCTGCGTGATCCCAAATCTGTGTTATCCCATTAATATGGATTAAATAAATCGGGTTAGTGGGATAGTCCGGGTTTCGAGTCTCCCAAAGTGGACTATCATTAGGTATAGTTTTTCATTCCCCAATTTAGCATTCAATTCCAATTAGCCCACAGATTTGGCAAATAACAACCATCTTTGCATGGTTTGTAAATATCGATCATGCTGGGATCGCAATCCGTCCAATGGATGTATATGCCAGTTGTCTGATCTATTCACTTTCCTTATAATCCCAGCATTACCCCTTTCACTACCATTCTTTTTCCTCAACACATATTGCATGTTTGAATGGGGTGAATCAGGTAATTAGCTGTGATTTTAGTGGTATTTTCATTGTCCTTTTAGTAAAAAACTTGATTTTAAATTTATCCTACGAACAACAATCTAATATTTTTAGTAAAAATCATAGGCTGTAAAAATATAGAAAATTGAAAAGCTTTATACTATCCAACTATCTCTTTGTATGAAATTGCTTTATACTATCGAACTATCTCTTTGTATGAAATTGGAGCTTTGGATCTCAATAAACATAATTTAATTCTTATTTATCTTATGCAATTATGATCTAGGATTTGATGCTTGCCACATACTTGAACAAATGACATAAGTTGGTGCATAAAATTGCAGGTCCTTACCAATAGTATTGAAGTGAATCTACATAGGAATGCTCTCAGGGGTCAAGAGTCCACCAGGTCATAAGTTAGAGACCATATATCATTAGCGCCTAATATATAGGATACTTATCGCAAATAACTCTATTCAGGTAAACCATCTATTTTGTTTTTGTATGCATGAAATCCTATTCGTTCTCTTATTCCATTGATTGTATCTATCAATCGAACACAATAATAAAATCATACAATAGAATATGTAAAAAAGAGTATTGTTGGGATGGGAAGATTGGTAATGGAAGGAGTAATGCTGGGATTTTAGTGAATCTGAATATGGTAGGCTTAGGATCCCTTCATCTGTTAGACAGAATCTGAATCCAACAGGATCGATATGCAGGAATCGTGAGTGAATTTTTGTTGTTTCCCAGTTTTCTGTGTGATCTAATTCTTGAGAGCTAGAATGGGGCATGAAAACCTATACTCAGTGATGGTCCACTCTGAGTGTAGGCTTTCCTGCCCCACTCTAGCTTTCATGTTCGAGTTTGCACCCAAATTTGGCAAGTAACACTTATCTCTCCATGATTTCTAAATATCGATCCTGTTGGGATCGGATTCCGTCCAACGGATGGATATGTCATGGGTCTAATCTATTCACTTTCCCTATAATCCCAGCATTACCACTTCCATCACCATTCTTTTTCATTAACGCACATTTTTAAAAAAATATGTATTAGTAGTTTCCAGATGTGGCGAAAGTGACTATGTGTGGCATGTAATGATATTTAATACGCATATTACTCTTTGCATGACTCTACCATGAATTTAAAAAACTCTTAGTTTGTTCTTATTATTATTTCCATATCCATTTGCATGAAATTCTATTGATTCTCTTCTTTTCTCCAGTGAACTGAAATATGTGCAAATGGAGGAATTTTCTTATTCATCATCATCATCGTCTGATTCTGTTTATAGACACTCATTCAGGCGGAAAAGGATAGAATCAGAACCAGATGATCATGATGATGATGGCCAGGAAGGCTCCCCTATTTTCATGTATGTCATTTTATGTTTCTCTTGGTAACTTTAGAGGGTAGTGTATATATTTCTTATTCAATCTCTATCATTTCGTTGTTTGAAGTTTTTTTTTTCTTCATATTATACACTGCCTAATTTTTATTTTTTGTTGTACATGCTACCTTGAACTTTGCTTTTTGAGCTTACCATTCAAAATCAACGATTGCATCCGGAGGTGACGTATATGACTTGGAGAATCAGGAAATGGCTAGGATATGAGCATACAGTAAGTAGAATTGGATTGATTATCAAATTATTTGATATTTCATAAAAAATATTTCAATTGTGTGGTAGAATTGGTATATAAAAATGGCGTGTTGTTGGTAGATGTTGTATCAAAATTGTTATTGGATGGGTATGTGTATGGTATGTAAAATTTGAGTGACTATCTTTCTTGAAAATCTTTCCATTGTGAGGTAGAATTGGTATGTTGTGTCAAATTTCCCAATTTATGGCATCTATTTTTTTAAATCTTATTGTCTCTAATATATAGTTTTTTATTAAATCCAATTTATGTCATGACCTTTTTTAAATCATGCAGGATTTAAGCATGTCATGGTTCTTGAAGAGATGAGTTAACGACATGGTTTTTGAAGGGATCACATTTATGAACTACCAATGAAGTGGCATATGATGTGATAGAGGGTGCGTTTGTTTGAGATTTTTTTAAGAAAAAATCTATTTTTTTCTTAAAAAAATCCATTTTGTAATGTTGATAGTGTTTGTTATGGATTTTTTTAAAAATCATTTTCTTAAAAAAATCATTTTTAGCCCCAAAATGAAAAGCTATTTCTAATAGCTTTTCAAGAATCAATTTTTTTTAAACTAAGGAATCTAAGTGTATGAACTTCTTTTTTTAAAAAAATAGATTTTTATGATTGTAAACAAACACAAAGTAGCTTTAGATTTTCTTCAAAATCTCTACAAAAAAATCTCTAGATTTTTTTTAAAAAAAATCATTTTTTTTAAAGCTTAAACAAACGCACCCAGAATTGATGTATAGAAACAATGTTTAAAAATTACTCACTAGCTAAAAAAAATTAGTTTATGGCATAGGATTTCCTTTATGTTGGTGGAATATTTTACTTCTTTACTAAATAGGCTTTCAATTATGTGACTTCATTCTATATTGTTTACAATTGTTGTTAATTATCAAATTGTCCTTTGGGAGTAATAGTTTGGGTGCAATATTTTATTTCTTTATTAAATAAGCTTTCAATTATGTGATTTCATTCTATATCGTTTACAATTGTTGTTAATTATCAAATTGTTTTTCTTTATGTTGACGGGAAATTTTACTACTTCCTTAAATAAGCTTTCAATTACGTAGACAAAGAGCGGATTGTTGATAGAAATTGTATCACATTTCATTCTATATTGTTTACAATTGTTGTCACCTGGGAGTAATATCATTTGTATTGTCTTATCCTATTCTCAATAATTTTGTTTTTGATATAAACTTTTATGATTGACAGCAACCATGATTGGCAACAACCATGATTGGCCTCTCAGACCCGTGCAAAGCACGGCCAGCACCCTAGTTATATATGGATAGAAGTATTAATAGGTCATGTTGATAGAAATTACAAGTGAAAAAACATATCATTTTTGTATGTATCGCTTCAAATCTGGTTGCATATAATACAAGGAACACTTGGGGATTATGAATAGATATGATAAATAAGACGTTAAATTATCGCATGAGACCAACAAGAAAGTTAACAAAATTTTGCAGTTATGTTACATAATTCTTTGGGTTAACAGGCTTTTACCCCCTGCAAAGTAGACGGGTTTTGCGTTACCCCCTGTAAATTTTGTTTTTTGTGATTACCCCCTTGCAAAGTCAAGATTCTGTCATTTACCCCCCTCAATTCCAATTGGATTTGGAATCTTCATTATTTGCTGACGTGGCAAGCATAGGTGGCACTTGACTGGACAAAACTGCTCACATGGCATTGGCAGATCCACGTGGAGTTTTTTAAATATTTTTTTTGCCATGTCAGATAATAGGTGTGATTTTTTTAACTATTATTTTTTACATATTTCTTTATAATTTGTATTTTTTAACATTTTAGCAATTAAAAAAAAAATAAAGAATGGAAAATACAAAAAAAAAAAGAAAAAGAACTTAAAAGCCAACTAAAGAAATTTTTTAAAAAATTCTATCGACTTAGTGCGTGGGAAACTTGATTTGAAAAGTCACCATTGGCTTTTTTTTTAAAAAGAAAGAAAACGTTTCCAAGAAATTGTTAAGAAATTTTAAAATAAAAATTATAAAAGAAATTTAAAAAAAAAATTGCCAATCCATTGTTTTTTTTTATAGGTAGCCAATCCATTGATTAAAAAAAAAAAAACGTAAAAGCCAACTGTAGAAAACGTGTTCCTGTGTTCATCACGAAACAGTCCTTAATTCCATCTTCTTCACCTGGATTGTTATGTGATAATTTCATCTTCTTCACCTTCATTGTTCTTATATTCCATTTGAAAAATCCTTAATTTCATCTCCAATTTATAAGAACCCTATTTCCCAATTTGAAAACCCAAACCAATTTCATCGAATATTCGGTTGATTTGATTATGTTCGATTAAATTCTGTTTATGGTTTATAAGAACCGATTCTATTCGATTCTTCAATTATGTTTGCCATTCAGCCACTGAGAATGAGATTTTCTGTGTTCGTGTTGTTGTTCGATTTGGGATTTGGATTTCTGCTTTCGTGTTTGGGATTTGAATTTTGCCACTGTTTCTGTTTTATGAAGAATGATGTTGAACCCATGAAGCTGGTGTAATTTTTGGAAACATGATGTTGTTGTTGTTGTTCTTCTTCTGAATAAAAAAAAAAAAAGAATGGGTGAAGAATGAAGATGTTGAACCCAAATTAGAATTTGATGATTGTTCTGGACTGGGCCTAGAGCTGGCCCAATCCATCTTCTGCTCGATCTAGGGAGCTCAGAGCTCGTGCTCGACATTTTGGACTAGGAGCTCCTCCTCGACAGCTAGCGAGCTCCCCTGCCCGGAATCGCTACATCGCCACAGCTTCCACGTGCTCCTATTAACCAGGACACGATCTGGATGAGTTTAACCGCTTCTCCACACGACGCGGGACAACTCATTACCAGGATAAGGACTAAATGCCGGTTCCTTATTCCAACATAGGAGAAATCCTGGCAGTCTCCCCTATTGGGCCGTCCTTCACAACCCATTAAGGAGACCTTGGCCCATCGCTGGGGGATCTATAAATACCCTCCTTCACTGGAGGGCCAGGTATTCAATTCTCATTACTCACTTTCACGGTCGTACTTGTTCACCCTTCTGACTTAAGCATCAGAGCGCCTGCAGGTACAACCCCCCCTCCGGTGGTGAATTGCAGCTCAACGTCAACGGAACTCTCATCAAGTGAAGGATTCACCGGTCCTACATCCTTTCTGATCACAGGTTAGATCAATGATGAACCAAGATCTTCTTGTAAATGTTGTTGTTGATTTATTTTAGTGGTGTTGGCGATATTGTTGTTGTTCTTGTTGATGATGATGATGTGATTGTTCTTGATGATGATTTTGTTGTTGTTGATGATGTTGTTGTTGAAGACGATCTTGTTGTTTTTATTTATTTTATCTCCTTTAAATTAATTAAAAATCCATTAAATAATATTTATCCATGTGTCAATAAAAAAAGAAAGAAAAAATAAAATAAAAGCCATGTATGCTTGCCACGCCAGCAAATAATAAAGATTCCAAATCCATGTGGTACTGAGGGGGGTAAATGATAGAATCTTCACTTTGCAATGGGGTAATCACAAAAAAAAAATTATAGGGGGGTAACACAAAACTCGCCTACTTTGTAGGGGGTAAAAACCTATTAACACTAATTCTTTTATATATGACTTTTTTTATTATATATTATTTTAGGTAACAGTTGGCACTCTTCTAAATGGGTTGAGAGAAGGAGACACACCAAAATTAACATAGCCAATGAGTTTTACCCCTAAAGAATTTCTGAGATGCAGTCGTCTATGAGTTTTTCCCTCAATGGAGACACCCTGCATTGTAGTCACAATGAGTTTTGCCCTGAAAGGAGATGCAACAAATAAGCATCGCCATTGAGTATCGTCCTCAAAGGAGATGTACGAGGTGTAGTCTCCTATGAGTTTCTCTCTCAATGAAGACACATCGCGTTGTAGTCTCCAATGAGTTCTACCCTCAAATGAGACACAACGAATTAACATCACCAATGAGTTTCTCCCTCCAAGGAGATGTCCAAGGTGTAGTCGCCTATGTGTTTCTCCCTCAATGGAGGCACAAAGAATTGAGTTTCACCCTCAAAGGAGATGTCTGAGGCTAGTTGCCTATGAGTTTCACCCTCAATGGATACACACCACGTGGTAGTCACCAATGAGTTAAGTTAGTTTGCTTTCACTTTTAGTTCTAAAAATAGTTTTGATTCAGAACAAGAAATAAAAGATGAAAAGAGATTAGAAAAGAAGTATAGGTTAAGTGCTTTCGAATTCCTCCCATACTCATGCTTGGTAATACTTAAGTCTCTTTTAGCAGATCATTTCTAATACTTAAGATTCAATTCATAAAGACGTCTACTTATAAATTGTATAAAGAACAAGAAAGTAAATAGAGGATATTCAAATACGTGTTTCATAATGTTCTGTAGTTAACAATCAATCATTATAAAGATCACTTTATTTGTTTTTTATGTAACTTTATTATTATTTTTATGATTTTAATTTAAGTTCCAATTTATCTATATTTTCTTTAAAAATATTATTTGCAAGTTTTTATTATAAGAAATTCAATTATATACATAATATTCTACATAATTCGTGCATCGCACGGGTTGCGGTCTAGTATATATATATATATATATATATATATATATATATATATATATATAGTATAGTTTTGGTTTTCACCACCAGTTTAATCTGGTTCGGGGCTCAGTTCTGGCATCAAGTGGTTCCTGCCCCCTCTAGTCGCAGTTGCGGGGATCAAACTGTGGTCCTCCCAATCTAATTTAGCGTCAATCAATATTGAACCAACTAACGATTCAATGACTATAATTAATGACATAAAAAAAAAGATTTGATTGTTTTTTAAAACTAGAACATCGACCCGTGCGGTGCACGAGTCTAATTAGCCGTAATATTTTACAATAAAAACGTGATATAAATTTTTTAATATTAAAATGCATATAAAAAAAGTCCAGTAACATTAAACATTAGTTCAATGATAAATTTGGATAAATGTTGTAACACCCGTATTTATTTATTTTATTTTTTAATTAGAGTTAATTAGCCTTTTATGGTATTTTATGAGAAGTTAGTAATTAATTAGGAGTTGTGGCTATTTTGGGAAAGAGTAGAGTTATTGAGTAGAATATGTTTTGTTGGATATTTGGTGTTGGCATCATTTTTGCAAAAGACAAATATACAAGCAAGATGTGCCAGATGTGCTATGACATGTTCCAACATCTGGATACCTGTCCAGGTGGTGTGTTTTCGCGCCTACTTGGCGCCTGATCTATTTATGGAATCCACACATTTATTCTTGGTGTCCAAGGAATACCCTTTTGTTCGGAATCTCGCATTAATTATCTTCCAGATTATGCTCATCTACGACAGGAAACGTGAGATATGATTCTGAAATACGCAAGGTGGATCTGTAGGTGAATGAAGCCCATGCATGATATCCAAGCCCATGCAAGCTCACCATATTTAAACAAAGACAAGAAACCTATTTTGGTTACTGAAGCCGTCATATTCATAGAGTATTATTAGGGTTTTGAGTCTTGTTAATTGTGAGCCTTTCTTGTGTCACTTTGATGCAAGGTTAGGACTTTGTTTTTATTGAGTTGTAATTGTTAACTTCTCCAAAGCTTTGAAGCACGGAGTTGTTTTGTTCTTTAAAACTGTTTTCAAACCACTATTATAAAGCATCAACACAGGGTCTGTGTTTAGAGTGGAAGTGAGATGGGATCTCTGCTCTAAGAGGTTCTTAGGGTGAAGTCAAACAATAGTGTCTAGGCAATAGGTTTTAAACCGTGGTGTTTAGCTTTGAACTAGAACTATCATAGTGGATTTCCTTCCTGGATTGGTATCCCCCAGATGTAGGCTGTGTTACGCACCGAACTGGGTTAACAAACCTTTTGTGTTCTTTATTACCTTCTGTCATTTTTAGTTTCTCTATATTCATATTATAGTCAGCATAATGCTTCAACATTGCTCTCAACGTCTCAATTGTTGAAGCATTCAATAGCACATTTGATAGTTGACCCGCCAGGAATTTCAATTGGCATCAGAGCAGGCACCCTGCCTGTTTTTGGGTGAGATTCAGGGAGATAATTCTCTAGCAAGATGGACAAGGAAGGAGGACTGGTAAATAGACCACCATTTCTGGATGGCTCCAACTATGATCTTTGGAAATCCAGAATGGCTACGTTCTTAAAGTCTATTGATAGTAAGACCTGGAAAGCTGTTTTGAAGGGTTGGGAACCCCCTGTCGTTCTTGACAAAGATGGTAACAAAACTGCTGTTTTGAAACCTGAAGAAGAATGGTCCCAAGAAGAAGATGAAGCTACTCTAGGAAACAACAAAACATTGAATGCCTTGTTTAACGGAGTGGACAAAAGCATGTTCAAGCTCATTAAACCATGCATTGTGGCAAAAGAAGCTTGGCACATCCTAGAAACAGCCCATGAATGTACCTCTAAAGTCAAGATGTCTAGACTCCAATTTCTTACGACCAAATTTGAAAATCTAAAGATGAAAGAAGATGAATGCATACATGACTTTAACTTGAGCATTCTTGATATTGCCAACTCTTTCGAAGCATTGGGCGAAAGAATGTCTGATGAAAAGCTTGCAAGAAAAATCCTCAGATCTCTCCCTAAGAGATTTGATATGAAGGTGACTGCAATTGAAGAAGCCCAAGACATCGCAACAATGAAGGTGGAAGAATTGATTGGATCACTTCTAACCTGTGAGGTAGCTATAAACGAAAGAACAGATAAGAAAGCCACGAGTATTGCCTTTGTTACCAATGCTGAGATGAAGAATCTCAAGAAGATCAAGAAGAAAGTATGTCTGAAGCCCTAGTCTTACTTGGAAAACAATTCAACAAATTGATCAAATGAGTTGATAAAAGGCAGAAGTCAAATGGGCAGAACATTCGATTCGACATCAGCAAACAGACCGATATTCAAGTTACAGATGCCGAATCTGATGATGATGGTAGAATGACTTATGAAGACTTAGTTATAACCTATCAACAATTGCTTACAAGTTATAATGAAGCTTGCAGAGTTCTAGAGAAGCAGAAAAAGACAATTAGTCAACTTCTGATTGAGAAAACCAATCAATCTGACAAGCTATCAGAAGCACACAATGAAGTAACTCAGCTGAATGCAAAGGTGGATGAACTGAAGAAACAAGCAAGTCAACAAGTCTATGTTACTGATTTTTCTGAGAAAAGCTCAGTTGGGGTACCTACCATAAAGACCAACTCAATAGGATATGACTACAAGGTGCTGAATAAACTCCAACAAAACCTGGAGACTAAGTTCAAATCTGATGAAAAAGTCATCAATCCATATACTAGAGAAAAGATGCCTCAACATCGCATCCCACATCAAGGTAGATATCCCAGACCTAATTCAAGGCAGCGTCCAAAATCTCACTCTCACAATCGCAAACACAACAGAAGGCCCAGATCATGGATTTGTCATCATTGTGGTAGAAAAGGTCACATTAGACCTTACTTCTTCAAACTGTATGGGTATCCTGATTGGTATCACCAACCAGAACATGGATCTATTACTTAAAGTGTCAAAAAGGAGTGGAAGCCAAAGTTAGAAGAAACCGAACTGATAGCTCACACCTCTCTCAAAGTCTCATCTAGAGAAGACTGGTACTTTGACAGTGGGTGTTCTAGGCACATGACCGGAGTTGAAATTTTTTTGAGGGATGTGAAATCTTACAAAACTAGTTTTGTGACTTTTGGAGATGGAGCTAAAGGTGAGATTATTGGAATTGGAAATCTTATAAACAATGAGCTACCAAATCTAGAAAATGTGCTGCTTGTAAAAGGATTAACAGCAAATTTGATCAGCATAAATCAACTATGTGATCAAGGTCTGAAAGTAAATTTCACAGAAACTGAGTGTTTAGTTGTTGATGATGGTGGAAAAGTGCTAATGAAAGGAGCAAGATCAAAAGACAACTGTTATCTCTGGGTTCCTCAAGATAATGTGAGTCCTTCAACATGCTTGAGTAGCAGAGAAGAAGAGGCAAAACTGTGGCACCAAAACCTAGGACATCTCAATCTAAGAGGAATGAAGAAGGCAATCTCAGCTGTAGCAATCAAAGGACTTCCAAAATTAAAAATTGGTGTTGACAATATATGTGGTGAATGTCAAATTGGAAAACAAACCAGAATGTCCCATCCAAAGCTGCAACATCAGGTGACGTCTAGGGCACTTGAATTACTACACATGGATCTCATGGGTCCAATTCAAGTTGAAAGTCTAGGAGGAAAAAGGTATGCTTATGTTGTGGTTGATGATTTCACAAGGTTCACTTGGATTAATTTCATCAAAGAGAAATCAGATACCTTTGAAATTTTCAAAAACCTATGCCATCAACTTCAGAGAGAAAAGAATAGTGTTATTATAAGAGTCAGAAGCGATCATGGAAGGGAATTTGAGAACTCCAAATTCACAGATTTCTGCTCAAATGAAGGAATCAAACAGGAATTTTCTTCACCTATAACACCCCAACAGAATGGAGTAGTTGAGAGAAAGAATAGGACCCTTCAAGAATCTGCAAGCCATGAATACAACCTGCTACATACACAATAGGGTAACTTTACGAAAAGGTACCTCCTCCACCCTGTATGAGTTGTGGAAAGGAAGAAAATCCACAGTAAAATACTTTCATGTGTTTGGTAGCAAATGCTACATACTGACTGACAGAGAACCAAGAAGAAAAATGGATCCTAAAAGTGAAGAAGGAATTTTCCTGGGATACTCAACAAACAGCATATCATATAGGGTCTACAATTCCAGAACTAAAGTTGTTATGGAATCTATAAACGTAGTGATTAACGATCTTCCTGCAGTCAGTCCAACTAATGTTGAAGAGGATGTTGAAGCATTTGGTCCTCCAATAGAAATGGTTGATGATGATGGAAAAAATGAAGATCACAATGAAAATCAGATTCCTGAACCAACAACTGCAAGGAAGGGTCCCTCGGTCAGATTCCAAAAGAATCATCCTCTAGATCTAGTAATTGGGAATCCTGATCAAGGAATTACAACCAGAAGGTCCAATGAGGTAATCTCTAACTCATGCTTTGTCTCTTTAATTGAACCCAAAAATGTTAAGGAGACCCTCACTGATGAATGCTGGATAGAGGTCATGCAAGAAGAACTAAATCAGTTTAAAAGAAGTGAAGTTTGGGACCTCGTTCCAAGACCTGAATGGCTCAATGTTATTGGAACTAAATGGGTTTTTAAAAATAAATCTGATGAAAAGGGAACTGTAACTAGAAACAAGGCAAGATTGGTAGCCCAAGAATACACTCAAGTGGAAGGTCTTGACTTTGATGAAACGTTTGCACCGGTTGCAAGATTGGAGGTTGTAAGACTACTATTGGGTGTTGCATGCATTCTTAAGTTCAAATTATTTCAAATGGATGTGAAGAGTGCCTTCTTGAATGGATACCTTCAAGAAGAAGTTTATGTTGAACAACCCAAGGGATTTGTAGACAATGAATTTCCAAATCATGTCTATAGATTAAAAAAGGCATTATACGGATTAAAACAAGCACCTAGAGCTTGGTATGAGAGATTAACTCAATTTCTCACCAACTAGGGCTACAAAAAGGGAGGTACAGACAAAACTTTTTTTGTCAAAGAGAATGGAGGTAACCTCATGATAGCTCAAATATATGTGGATGACATAGTGTTTGGTGGGATGTCGAAGCAGATGGTGCAGCATTTCGTTCAACAAATGCAATCAGAATTTGAAATGAGCTTAGTAGGAGAGTTAACATATTTTCTTGGCCTACAAGTTAAGCAGCTGGAAGATTCCATATTCATCTCTCAGAGCAAGTATGCAAAGAACATTGTCAAGAAGTTTGGAATGGATAATGCTTCACACAAACGAACTCCTGCTCCAACACACTTGAAATTAACTAAAGATGAAAAAGGTATTTTAGTTGATCAAAGTCTATACTGGAGTATGATTGGAAGCCTGCTGTATCTTACAGTAAGTAGACCTGACATAACCTTTGCTGTAGGAGTCTGTGCCAGATACCAAGCTGATCCAAAAATAAGCCATCTTACCCAAGTAAAAAGAATATTGAAATATGTCAATGGAACAAGTGATTATGGGATATTGTATGCTCATAATGGGAATTCCAAACTGATTGGTTATTGTGATGCAGACTGGGCAGGAAGTGCTGATGATAGAAAAAGCACTTCTGGTGGTTGCTTCTTCCTAGGAAACAACTTGATCTCATGGTTCAGCAAGAAACAGAATAGTGTAGCCTTATCTACAGCTGAACGAGAATATATTGCAGCTGGGAGCTCGTGCTCTCAACTAGTTTGGATGAAACAAATGCTGAAGGAGTATAATGTGCAACAGGATGTTCTAACATTGTACTGTGACAATCTCAGCGCAATAAATATCTCAAAAAATCCAATCCAGCACAGTAGAACAAAGCATATTGACATACGTCATCATTTCATCAGAGACATTTAGTTGAGGAAAATATTGTGACCTTGGAGCATGTTACTACTGAAGAACAAATTGCAGATATATTCACAAAAGCATTAGATGCAAAACAATTTGAGAAGTTAGGGGGCAAATTGGGAATTTGCCTGCATGAGGAGTTATAGCAGTTAATGATGTTGAAGCGTGCAACCGCCAGTTTTTTGTCTTATTCACTTATTTTTGCACGCTATCTTAGGGAAATCAAATCAAATCTTTTTTTCCCCCATAAAACTACTACATCACACAAGTTACTACATTACCTTTACAAAACTCCTAAACTTCCTAATCCTAGTTTTTCACTCTCCACCGTCACACAAATAATCTCTCCTCTCTTCATCGTTACCAAGCATCACCTCAAACGTTGTCAAACAATGTCTTCCTCTACTGTCATCGTGTCTCCTAAGAAAACTTCTCCTGATGATCAAACAAAGGCTCCTGCCACTCATGCAAGCACTCCAACCATTCCATTGAGAGTTGATCCCGTGTCAACAGTGTTTCCTGATCGAACTTTCTCTGTTGCTCCTGAAGTCAAGAAAGAAAAATCAAAGAAGAAGAAATCTGCAACTAAGAAGAAATCTTCTTCTACCTCTGTGAAGAAAATCCCCAAACTCAAAAGGGATGAATCGAAAGTTCCTCTAACTATGGAGGACTTATACTTGAAGGAAAATCCGTTCAACATTCCCAATGTTGATGCGAATGTTGAATCGTCTGCTAAGGAACCCAAAGTGGTCGATGCTGAAGCACTAGAGAATAATGAAGATGTTGTCTCTCAGAAAATTACTGTTACTACTGAGAAGACTGAAACTTCGGCAAAAGGTAATTCTGATGATACCCTAAAAACTATTGATAACAAATCTGATAAAAATCCTAAGGTAGTTGACAAGAATACTGTGAGTTCTGATGGTTATGTTACTTCTAGTGCTGGTGTTACCAATGTGGATGGTAACTTAATTAGTGATGAAACTGTTAAGATTCCTGAGGAAAAGCAGGATGTTGGACCGGATGTTGAAACATCCTTGGGACAACAAGAGATGGAAGAAGATGATGAACCATCCCCCAACCAGGAGGATGTGATTGTTGAACCAAATACTGAGGTTCATGTTCATGAAGATCAAAGTAAGTCCGATGAATCTGATGGTGCTGGAAATCAGGTAGAAACTGATACTGCTGATCTTGAGATGGAAGAATCTCCTGAAATACCTTAGTCCAAAACCCATGGTCCTAGCATTGCTAAAATGCTAAGGAGCAGCATAGACAAAACATATCTCGCTCCTACCAAGACTCCCATGACTAGGATAAAGAGTGTTACTGTTGGACCCAAGAAAGGATGGAGCAAGGTCACCCCTAAGGTTACCTCTGAAAAGAAATCCAAGAAAAGGAAGATGGTTGAGTCTAGTGACTCTGAGTATGAGAATGTGGAAACAGATGTGCCACACATTCCTGTGTCTGCACAAAGAAAATCAGCAGGCAAAAAGATTGGTGCTAATATAAGTGATGTACCTACTGACAACATTTCCTTCCATTACCCTGAGTATGCACAAAGATGGAAGTATGTGTTTCAAAGGAGATTGGCCCTAGAGAGAGAATTGGGAAAAGATATCCTAGATATCAAAGAGGTAGTAGACCTCATAAAGCATGCTGGTTTGGAGTCTACTGTCACCAACTTAGGGGACTGTTTTGAAAAACTAGTGAAAGAATTTCTGGTGAATATTCCTGATGATTGTAATGATCCCATGAGTCCAGACTACCATACTGTCTATGTGAGAGGAAGAAAGGTTAAGTTCTCTCTTGCAATAATCAACAAGTGGTTGGGAATTGACACAAGCCCTTGCACTGATGGTGATTTGAACTACAACAAGGTTTGCAAAGTGTTAACTGCAAACCACATAAAGATATGGCCCAGAAAGGGTACAATTTCTGCTATCAACTTGTCTGTCAAATATGCTGTCTTGAAACGGACTGGTGCAGCTGACTGGGTGCCTACTACTCACTCCTCTGATATAGCCATGAGTATGGATAAGGTCATCTATTGCATTGACACTAAAACCAAAATGAATATTGGTGCCTATATTTTTGATCAGACTGTGAGGCATGGTAAGTCTGATGCTGTCAAGCTGCCTATTGCTTTCCCTACCCTATTGTCAAGTATTATTTTGGACCAACAACCTGACATCTTAACTACTGCTGATGCACCTAAGAAGAGGGAATTTCCTCTGAGCCTGCACTTCAAACTGTTTGGAAGTCACCATGTTGCAGATCTTGTTGAAGCATCTGCTCCTGCTTCTACCTCTACTGCTCCTACTACTGGTTCAGGATTCATGTCAAGAAAGGAAATTGTAGCTGCTATGCAGGAGACCTGCAAATTTCTGGATGCAAGGAAGTTTCTGTTTGAAAGGATGATCTTGGCTTTGGAGAATGAAGAAGCTGGTAATGAGGAAGTTGGTGTAGCAGAAGATGATGGGGCTGATAATGTTGCTGAGGAAGAGGAGGAAGATGATGAGGAAGAAGACGACATAGAGACTGATGCTTAAGCATGTCTCTTGTAATTTTCTTCTTTTTGTTTGTTTGTTTTTATTTGGGCTCTAGCCCTGGATAATTTATGCACCTATGTGTGTTGTGGTACTCTTATGGTCTATACTGATTATAACTCTGCACTCTACTACTTTATGTTCCGGTACTCTTATCTATGCATGGAGTTTATTTGGAGTTAATTTGGCCAAATTTTATGCCTAAAAAGGGGAGTAGAATTCTGAGCTCTCTCTACATTACTGATATGTGCCATGATATGTTTAAGCATGTTCTGATATGGATATAGTAGTAGTAGTAGTCTGCATGCATGCACTCAGGGGGAGAAGTACTTCTGTTATATTGTGAATATGCCCCATGCTGTATTGAGGGGGAGTAGTATGTTCTCTGAAGAATAAGTGTTGTTTCATATATACCCCAGGTTCTATTGAGGGGGAGTAACACCATCTGCTATGTGCTACATGTTATATGCATAATGCACTATATGATGTTGAAACATGTTGGTGTTTCTTGCTTGTGTGTAGAAGATCTCTTATCTTTTTCAGTGACCTACTTATAGGCTTATGTTGTGTTATATTTCCGCTGTGCATGCCTCTGATACGCATAGCTGATACCTCACCTGACCCTTATCTACTATCTTTCAATTGAGGCACTCTTAAAGGTAGTTCTTCAAGGCGTGTTATTTTATCTACTCTTTGTGTGTTTGTGTTGAGACGATGAAAAATCTGTGTGATGTATCTCTCTGCTAGTATTTATATGGTCTCAGATTATTTTAGCCAAAAAATTCGCCAAAGGAGGAAATTGTTGGATATTTGGTGTTGGCATCATTTTTGCAAATGACAAATATACAAGCAAGATGTGCAAGTTCTGCAAGATGTGCTATGACATGTTCCAACATATGGATACATGTCCAGGTGGTGTGTTTTCGCGCCTACTTGGCGCCTGATCTATTTATGGAATCCACGCATTTATTCTTGGTGTCCAAGGAATACACTTTTATTCAGAATCTCGCATTAATTATTTTCCAGATTATGCTCATCTACTACAGGAAACGTGAGATATGATTCTGAAATACGCAAGGTGGGTCTGTAGGTGAATGAAGCCCATGCATGGTATCCAAGCCCATGCAAGCTCACCATATTTAAACAAAGACAAGAAACCTATTTTGGTTACTGAAGCCGTCATATTCATAGAGTATTATTAGGGTTTTGAGTCTTGTTAATTGTGAGTCTTTCTTGTGTCACTTTGATGCAAGGTTAGGACTTTGTTTTTATTGAGTTGTAATTGTTAACTTCTCTAAAGCTTTGATTCACAGAGTTGTTTTGTTCTTTGAAACTGTTTTCAAACCGCTATTATAAAGCATCAACACAGGGTCTGTGTTTAGAGTGAAAGTGAGATGGGATCTCTGCTCTAAGAGGTTCTTAGGGTGAAGTCAAACAATAGTGTCTAGGCGATAGGTTTTAAACTGTGGTGTTTAGCTTTGAACTAGAACTATCATAGTGGATTTCCTTCATGGATTGGTGTAACACCCAAACCCGTATTTAATAAAAATACTATTTAAAAATGCGCAACGGGAATAAAGTTTAATTCATGAAAGACTTGGTTCGAGTATTACATCGTACACATAAAAGATTACCAATAACTTAATTAGTAAAACGATTATTGTACAAATAAGTTTATAAGAAAATACATATTTAAATACATTGGAAATAAAAGCAAGACTCTAAATAATACATTATAGAAATAATCCCATCCCCGTGTCACATTAGAGCAGAGCTTCACTGACAACTCGATCACAAACATAACCTGAAGATCTGGAACCCAAATCCAGCACATACACAAAACAGAGGGTTAGATAATATAACCATTAAAGAAACTAAGTATAAGAACACATTTAATACTTAGGACATAGCATGGCCATGTCTAACAACTCATTCCATAAACAAATATCAATCTCATACCATTCATATTTCATATAAAGTACAATGCATCATAATAATACCACATTCTCAATCAATTGACAAGTATACACATCATCATCAATTATCAATCAATATTACACATCTCATAATATGTTCAATCATAAGTATCACATTATTCAACCATTCACAATTATAATGGAATACAATCTCAATTATCAAATAGAAATTAGAGTGCACAACTCCCTAATGCAACTAATGCGAACACATAATGTATGTCACCCTAGACATATCTAATGCATGTGGTACCATCGTCTTTATTAGAGTATCTCACCTCTAATATCCTTCTTTATCAAATATTATCATTTGATATCCTTCTTTATTAGAATCCACATGATTCTAATATCCAACTCAAAAATGAATGCATGAATGTACACATACCAAATAATGATGATAACACTATACATCTACTCATGAATAATAGGCCACTCATCCCTATTATTCCTTCTTTAAGTTCTCATTATCTCAACACATCATCATATCATCATTAAGGTATACATTCAAACATATCATAAAGTAATTCATTCACCTCAATTCAATTAGGCATCGAATTATTATTATCAATCTCTAAATAATAACATTCATCATAATCAATCATCATTTACCAATTTATATATATATATATATATATATATATATATATATATATATATATTTATATCTATATATATAATCGTATTATCATCATCACTAATCATTAACAATTATCTATTATTATTGTTATAAACATAATCTTATCTCAACATACTCATAAATCATAATCAATTAGCATGTGCAACGATACCTAACATCTAAATCAATTATAAGTTATCATCCTCAATTTCAATCAATCATACACATATAAGCATATCATCATCATACCAACTCAAGATTCAATCAATCCAAATCTATAACATGTTATAAGACTAAATCTAATCATGTTATAATCTCATACTCATCATACAACTTAAAGAAATTTCTCAAAATTAGGTCCTGGTCGCTGGGCGAGGCCTGGCGAAGAAACAAGCTAGAAAAGGCAGTGCAGTCGCCACTCACAGCGAAGCCTGGCGACGGCTGCTCGCTTTTGGTCGCTGGTGGTCGTTGGGCGACCACTGCCTAGACAGGATGCTCTGTTTCGGGTTAAAACGAGAATCAACACGAAATTCATCATCCAATATTCAAAATACAGAAAGTTACCAACTTTAAGCTCATAAAATCATGCTAAACATAGAAGTACAATTTAAAACATCATCAAACATCATTTCATACAATAAAGCATGGATTTTTCAAGTATTATTTCATAAAACCCATTTTTGAGCAAAACCCCATTTTTCTCATAAAATCATGAAATCAATCCATTAATCTATGTAATAGCAAGAGTAGAATCATTGAAACATATCATTCTAACATAACAAGCATTAATAAAACACATTCCGTATCATTCCAATCCCCACCAAGAGATGAGAGGGTTTGGGTATGGAGAATAGACATCTCCCCCCTCTTTGATTATCTCACAGTTATATTATCTAAGCCTCTTACCTCAATAAAGTTGGAATCTCTACTCCACCACTTGATTTCCTTTAATCTACCATGGCTTATTCTTTATTTGATCTCCTCCTTTATCTCTTTCTCTAAACCTCCTTCTCTTCTTTCTTTCTCAACCCTTTCTCTCTTCTTTCTCTATCTCTCAAATTTTTTGATAAATAACAACAACACTACCTCTCATAAAAATCCTTCCTTTATATATATTCCTCTTCTAGGTTATAGTCAAATCCCCATACTACCCTTAATTTTACTACAAATCCCACTCACAATCTCCACTTTACTATTACCACAAATTCTTGCACTATTTACACAATTGCAACTACTTCCTCTCCAAGACACTCTATCCCTTTAAGCTAATAACCAAAGTGTCACTCTTATCTCTACACAACCCACTAACTCACACTAGATTACTATATTACCCTTAATTTTACCATAAACTCTTATTCATTCTAATTAAGCCCAATACTCATAAAAGCCCATCATCAACAAACATAAATGCAACAATTAATTAATACATATAAAACATATCAATTAACATACACAATTAATTAAATAACATATGTTAATCAAATATAATAAAATATAAGATTTGGGGTGTTACAATTGGTATCCCCCAGATGTAGGTTGTGTTACGCACAGAACTGGGTTAACAAACCTTCTGTGTTCTTTATTACCTTATGTCATTTTTAGTTTCTCTATATTCATATTATAGTCAGCATAATGCTTCAACATTGCTCTCAACGTCTCAATTGTTGAAGCATTCAATAGCACATATGATAGTTGACGCGCCAGGAATTTCATGTTTTATTAGAATTATGATAATAAAAGTTGGGCTTGAGTGTTAATGGGCCTAAGTTAGTAAGAGGGACATTATTGTCTTTGAGCAAGTGGGTTTAGGTTAGAGTTATGAGGATAGAGAGAGAATGGTCATAACTTTGAAAAATAGAAAGAGGTAGAAAGAGAGAGTCTTGAAGAGAAGGAAGTAGAGGGGAAAAATAGAGAAAGCTCAAGAGGAGAAGAAGAATCATAAATTCATCATTTCTAAGGTTAGAGAGTAGTTTACAATTCATGTGAGATGATCAAAGAGGGGGGATATGCCTATTCTCCAAACCCGAACCCTCTCATCTCTTTTGGGGGGAAATGGGATTCAAGGGAATGTGCAAATGAATATTTGTGTTGTTGTATGATGTTAACATGTTATTACATGATTCTATTTTCCATTTCTATCATCAAATTCGTGTGTTATAGGACATTTGTTGTTGTTAGTATTTTAAAAATGGGTTTTGAATGAATGAGGAAAAATCTCTACTTTTCACTTGGAATGATGTTTGATGATGTTAAAACTTGTACTTCTAGGTTAGTATATGATATATATGCTTAAAGATGATAGCTTTAGAAGTTGATAACTTGTAAAACGTGATTTTTATGTGTTTTCATGTCAAACCCGAGAGCATAGTACGAATTCTGGGTATGTTCGTTGGGTCTTCGCTAAGTGACTCATCGTGTTCTTGCCCAGAAACCCAGATTTTGATAGCTCGCTTAGCGAACGGTAGCGAGGGTTAGCAAGTATCCTTCGCCAAGTCTCGCAGGAAGTGGATTATAGTATGTAACTTCTTCGCCAGGTCTTGCTAGGGCTCGCTCAGCGAGTGTAGTCTGATTTTGGGAAATTTTCTTTAAGTTGTATGATGAGTATGAGATTATAACATGATTAGATTTGGTCTTATAACTTGTTATAGACTTCGATTGATTGAATCTTGAGATGTATGATGATAATATGCTTATATGTGTATGTTTGATTGAAATTGAGAATGATGAGCTATGATTAGCTAAGATATTATGTGTTGTTGTATCTTGCTTGTATGTATACCTTAATGATGATGTGATTTGATGTGAATTTATGAGGATTAATAGGAATGAGTAGCCTATTAATCATGAGTAGATGTGTAGTATTATCATCATTATTTGGTATGTGTAAATTCATGCATCCATATTTGAGTCGGATATTAGAATTGAGTAATTCTAATAAAGAAGAATATCAAATGATAATATTTGATAAAGAAGGATATTTATAACGCCCCAACTAAAATATCTAGAATATTTAGTCAAAACATAAATAAATGGATCTGAGTACATTAGAATTAACAGAATAGTTAATTAATTTACAACTTGAAGAATACAAATGAATAAATCCAACATAAAAATACAGCGGAAAAGAAACAAGAATGCTAAAAAAACAACTGTAGCAAGGAAGAAAATGAATCTTCTGCTATGACAACCCAAGCTCAGCTCCGACTGTCAGTTCCCGTCCTGGTCCTTGCTCTGGATCACCTGTCTTCCTAAAAAATTTAAATTGGAGTGGGGTGAGACTACTAAGCCTCAGTGAGTTCTACTACCCTCCTAATGGCGACTACGCCGGGGGAACCTAGATAGTGTAATGATCTAAGTTCACTGTTTTACATATACAAGTATTAATCCATAATATAATTAAGGTGTAACACAAAATTATTATCTTGTCGATTACTCTTCAAAGACACGCCGAGGCAAGCCGGTCTCGGGTGCCTGACTCTGCGTACTACCGAAACAGAGGCTCGGATTCCGACGTTGGCTCACATAATAACTAATAGAATTACAGAGGAATTCTATCAACATGGCATAATGCCGTTTAATCCAATGATTTAAACAATTCTACCAATATTTCCCGCCCACGGTATCCTAATCATGACATAGTACTGATAAATTAAATATACATGTTATTCTCTAACTATATAATCTATTTTACACTACTAAAGGTGTTCATGAAATTCCAGTTGCATTCGGACATAAAACGAGTGTATGATATTTTTAAAATAGTAGAATATGCAGGTTATGTCCCTGCTAAACTCGCTGTGGCGCGTGAATACTCGCCACGGCGAGATTTTGTGTCACTGACCTGTAACACTCGCCCTGGCGAGTCAAAGACTCGCCTGGCGAGTTATACAAACCATAACACTCGCCCTGGCGTGTGGTTACTCGCTACGGCGAGTTTATCAGATATGTCCCCTGTTTTGCAGAAAATACGATTTTTAAAGGAAACACCTACAATCTCTATGCAACCAGTTATAAACACACTATACAGTATAAATTAAATTATATAGGAGTAGGAATTTGGGATTAATTCCTGCTCTTTCATAAATTGGTCCTAAAATCCTAAGTTTGCATGCATAACATATTTTGGGGAATCTAAGCTTCTAAAATAATAACTAAGGTAAGATCCTAAAGAACCCACCTGACATTGACACTTGAACAACACCAATAATACATCCGAAACTCGCCAAAATGCCGAATTTGCAGCCACAAAACTCTAATCCCGTGGTCCTCTAAAACACCATTTTGACAGCTTTAGCACCACAACTTCAGAAATTCACCCTTACTTCATTACTGAGCCAAAAATTACGAAACTTAGGTCAAAATGACCGGAATTGAGTTATCTAACTAGACCAAAAAGAATCATTCCAATCCGAGTTACAGGGAGAGAGAAATTACTGTTTTAGTGCAGTTGTGTCCTTGAGCACGGGTTTTGCACCTATTCAACCAATTCTTCTAGTTCTTCCCCAAATTCTCAATGCAATAGCCAAAATAACAGTAATGGAACTTAGGAAACTTTAACCATCAATTAATTATTCAGTAAAACAGAGGAAAGAACAAAATCTATCCATTACCTTAGTTTCCTATAACGAAGGATGATGATTATGATGCTAGCTCTAAAATGCATCTTGACTTCATTCCAAAATCTGACCCTTATCTCTTATCCTCCTAATCCTTGAAGCTTCTAACAAGTTACTTCACAAGCATACCAAACCTTTATAGTAAATCAGCAACTTTAATAAGCTCATCCCACAACTCTGCTCACGTGTACAGCCACTCCAAGAAGAAAATCTAACTAGCTTAATATTTGGAAATATGGTTCATCTAGTTTTCAAGAGAAGATGTGGGTTTCAAGACTAGAACTTGCTTTACATGAGATTCTGTTAATGAGTTAACAAGGTTTAGGACACATGCATCCAAGGATTTGGAGAATTAGATCTATGGGGTGTTTGGATTTGATTTTCGGCCAAGAGGGGTGAGGGTGGAGAAATGAACTCTTGCTTGTGTTCTAAAACTGCTCATGAATTAGGAGTCTGCATTTGAATGTGGGATTTGAGGTTGGATTTGTGTTCTTGAGCTTTAGCCATGGATGAAGGAGTTATGGTGTTGAACTTGTTATTTGCGTGTGAGAGAGAAAAGAAGGGAAATGTTTGATCTGATTTTTCATAATGAGGTTAGTGTTTGGAGTGTTGGTCACTTTTAATAAAGAATTGTGGTCCCACCTAGTGCGTTTGTTGTTGCATCACGTGAAAGAACAAGGAAATGGAAAGGAAAATTGTGGCAATTGTTTTTATTTCTCTTATGGTTAAACACAAATGTGTGGTCCCTCTTTATCAATTGTCCCTAGATGTACTTGTGTCCTTAATTATTCCTTAATGTTTATTCTCTTATTTCCAATAATTATCTCTAATTAATTTTCTTCTATTAATTAAATTTGGAATGTTACAATCTACCCCCCTTAAGAAAATTTCGTCCTCGAAATTCGAAACTCCTTTATTCCACAACAGGGTAGATCGTCATAACCGCGTCCAATTCTATACTTCACCTAGACTTCGATCAATTGCATTCATTTCCTTGGAATAAAACATTCCTCGTTTAGGGAAATCGGCTAAAAGTTGGTTAATTAATCCACACTTATAACTAGTCTCATGTTGCGCACTCTGATTCGAATACTTACTGTCACCTTCTAACAACGTTCCAACCACCTTAGTCTTATAATTCCTTAACACATTCCTACGCCTGCTTGTCTTATCCATCTCTACTTCATCTACTACAATTAACTTCTTCCGTTACTATCGGTATCTGGCCTGGTTAGGTACTCACAAGACTGGTGGCAATGCTAAGTAATTAACTGAAGGGTATAAGCTTGTGTATTACTACGGGCAAATTCAAAATCTTTCTTTCCACAATCGTTCTCCTTTCTGAACACTATTATGCGTGACGTCTCAATTGTACCCCTGTACCACGTGTTGTCTAAATACTCCAGAATCGATCGAAATATAAAACGAATGGAAAATTGTCTAAATACCACAGATTCCTTTGCCAAAAGTTAGACTCATCCGCAGGCGAACCCATAGTTATCCGATAAAATCCCACCTAAAATTTTAATCCATTCTGGCACAACACTGTGATCAAGTTGTACATCTAACACGCAAATGCATTTGGTTCAGACCATTTCTTAGGGTTAATGGTTACTCCTGTTTGAATCCCTCACTGGTACTATCGTATGGGAACTTGGATAAAGCAATCAAATTCTAAACTTGGCTAGCTGAATACATAGGGTTTAAATTTGTAATGCTGAGGCTGAATTGAATGGTTTGGCTTAGAACGGTTGACTGGATTAACTAACGGATCACTATGGTTAAGGAATGGGTTCCGATGAGGATGAAACATTACTCTAAACGAGAAATTAACTCTTTCACTTATATGAACTTGTTAATGATAACTAAACTTGGATTCAGAATATTCTGGTCAAGATATCTGAGTTTAGTACTTGATCTCACAAGGTTAAGAACACGGAGCTAGAAGGTTTGAGTCATCAACACTGATTTCACTTGCATAGCTTAATTCCACTGAATTGGAAATGATTCGAACTTAATTCTGATTTCGGCTGATGAGGCTACGAAAAGGCAGATAACTAATTATTTTGAAGAACTGATTACCAAATTCGAGTGCACGAAGTTTAACTGATTTGCTGATACTGGGCTAAGTAATTTGCATCAGAACAGCTGAGAATATTGATTAACAGATCTACCAATGAGCAAGAGATTTGAATTTGAATCTATCCGTGGGTTCTTCAAGAGTGACAGACTTTCACGGATATGATTGAGTTACTAATGACCTGACTGACAGACTGAAGGCATTGAATAAGTTTACTTGGGAGTGACAGATTGACGAATTTGGAAAGTCGCATTCTAACAGAATTCTGTGTGTAGTACTTGACTGACAAGGATTTTAAGGCACGGAAGGAATTTATCCATCTGAGGCATGATCAGACGAGTTAGACAGTACACACGTTCATGGTGTTCCAAGACTTATGGACGTGTAATTGAACATTGCTCGGTTCGACAAGCTAGTTGAAAGAGGATCCAGAATGAAAGATAGGTAATTGAAGATTTGGTATCTTATTGGTTCAGACAGATAATCCGCTATTCCATTTCTTGTGTTAGAGCTCTCAGGTCCGGACAACTAGGCTTTCACTCACGTTTCTTGCTGGCATGATCTCACAGGGGGGTTTAACTGTTTCTGTTAATCTCTTAGCTGATAGGTTTTGGAATAAGTGAGATTGTCGGGTGGCTAATTGAAGCTAAAACTTAAACTTGTTTACTTGCGTTGGGGTAACTAACATGTATATAACTAAAAGCTAGTCTAGGTGATTGGTCAACCTAATAGTGTCCCTTATTTGTGATTCTCATCAGGTCGTGCCTTCTACTGTCTGGTACTAAAGCAGTGATAAAATGTGGCTGGTCAAGTTAAATCCTTGAACTGGGTAACTGGTTGGTCTATAATACTGATTTACTAACCTAAAGATAATTGATGGACAACTCTCAAATGCACGGTCAACCGATCCTTCTAACTTCTTAGCTAAGTGGTCATATGTATGATTTTTGTTTGGTTAAAGTCCAACTAATATTAATCTGAATTATCGGTCTCTAAACTATCTAGTGATAAGACTCAACGGATTGACTTTGTTGACTGATTGTGCCAACGGTAATTCTTAACTGGTATTTAATCAAGGCTTAACCTACGATGGTTCGGTACAATTTCCGGTATAGAGTGATAAGCTAATCTTATTTATTGTCATTTAAGGGTAGTATTAAAATGTTAGCTCAATAGGCTTGCGGTAAGAGAATGCTAAACCTATGAGTTCTGGTTCAACTATACTTATAGAGTTAGCAAATTGACCGGTAATGCTGAGTTGGCATCTTATAGTAACTAAGTGACAATATTTAATATGTCTATCCAAATATTAAAACAACGGGAGCTCTGAATGGTATACTAGTAACTCTGGATGTCTGAGATAAGGTATGAATGTCGGGTACTAATTATGAGGCAGACTAGGTTTATTGCTGGTTTGGTTCCAACTATTTCGCGATGATGCTTCTCGAATTGACTTAAGTGTGTATTGGGATTATAAGTGATTCCTAACTGTTGAGTTAATCAACGTTTGGGTCTCTAAAATTTATTGGGTTTACTGCTAACGACTGGTATAGTTAAAAGGTAATTCCTAATTTGTTACACTAAATGAAACTTGACCCTTAGTGGTGAGGTAGGAATGTTGTTGCGAGTTTGAAGGGGCGAAATAACTTAGTTAAGGGCATTCTCGAGGGAAGCCTAACAATGTGATATAGAAAAGATATTGGAATGCGACTGCTTTCTTAATTTGGGTTTCTCTAGTATAGATGGTTTGCTTGAATTTCTATTGCTGAGATGTCTAACAGGTCCACTACACTGAGTTACTAATTTCAGGAACATAAGAGTGGCGCTACTTAAGGCGTTTTCTCAGGTACAATACTTCTAATAAAGGATCCTAATCACTAGACTAAAACTGAATCTCTAGTGGTTGAGTTTAAATATTGGTTCCTATTAGAAAGAGTGTACTCGTTCCATTGAGAACATTAAGGTTTGATAATCTTGGGATAGTCTAGTTGAGTTGGAATCTCCGAAATTAACGGAACATGGATGAGGTCTAACTAAAATTTGCTAACACAGGTGAATTTCTCGCTTGCAACGAACAACTATCTATTTCCAAGAAAGAGTTTTGGCTTACTACTACTATTACTGGGTGTTACTCGGTCGATAAACTTGGCTGAATTTAGGCTCTCGGTTGGATAAAGTTATTTCTAGTTTCAAGAAGTTTACCTGACACACAGTGTCAGTTGAATATAAGGGTACGCTTGCATTCCTTCAAACTACAACTCTACTCCTGACTTGTTACGTCACAAGCTTAGTACATCTACCAGACAACACTTACTCCTTATGAGTTTGTCCACTGCTTCCTTACACTCTCCAGTTTTTACTTCTTACTCTTGTGGCACCATTTTCCACCGTTCCAATATTCACTTATAAGAATTTCCTTCGACGACTGCTCCTCGATTGCATCTTCACTACGATCTTGACGCTGGATTTTCAGAGTCCACTTCAGTTCTAAACCATAATACCCTGCCTACCATACACAATACTGAGCTGATCAGACTCAGCACGTGATGGTTTCAGCATAAACAGTCCAGATCCAAGGGTATGTATTGCTCAGGAAAGGATTGAAATAACTCATGGCAAGGTCCGATACTGGATCGACCTGCTCTGATACCAATTATAACGCCCCAACTAAAATATCTAGAATATTTAGTCAAAACATAAATAAATGGATCTGAGTACATTAGAATTAACAGAATAGTTAATTAATTTACAACTTGAAGAATACAAATGAATAAATCCAACATAAAAATACAGCGGAAAAGAAACAAGAATGCTAAAAAAACAACTGTAGCAAGGAAGAAAATGAATCTTCTGCTATGACAACCCAAGCTCAGCTCCGACTGTCAGTTCCCGTCCTGGTCCTTGCTCTGGATCACCTGTCTTCCTAAAAAATTTAAATTGGAGTGGGGTGAGACTACTAAGCCTCAGTGAGTTCTACTACCCTCCTAATGGCGACTACGCCGGGGGAACCTAGATAGTGTAATGATCTAAGTTCACTGTTTTACATATACAAGTATTAATCCATAATATAATTAAGGTGTAACACAAAATTATTATCTTGTCGATTACTCTTCAAAGACACGCCGAGGCAAGCCGGTCTCGGGTGCCTGACTCTGCGTACTACCGAAACAGAGGCTCGGATTCCGACGTTGGCTCACATAATAACTAATAGAATTACAGAGGAATTCTATCAACATGGCATAATGTCGTTTAATCCAATGATTTAAACAATTCTACCAATATTTCCCGCCCACGGTATCCTAATCATGACATAGTACTGATAAATTAAATATACATGTTATTCTCTAACTATATAATCTATTTTACACTACTAAAGGTGTTCATGAAATTCCAGTTGCATTCGGACATAAAACGAGTGTATGATATTTTTAAAATAGTAGAATATGCAGGTTATGTCCCTGCTAAACTCGCTGTGGCGCGTGAATACTCGCCACGGCGAGATTTTGTGTCACTGACCTGTAACACTCGCCCTGGCGAGTCAAAGACTCGCCTGGCGAGTTATACAAACCATAACACTCGCCCTGGCGTGTGGTTACTCGCTACGGCGAGTTTATCAGATATGTCCCCTGTTTTGCAGAAAATACGATTTTTAAAGGAAACACCTACAATCTCTATGCAACCAGTTATAAACACACTATACAGTATAAATTAAATTATATAGGAGTAGGAATTTGGGATTAATTCCTGCTCTTTCATAAATTGGTCCTAAAATCCTAAGTTTGCATGCATAACATATTTTGGGGAATCTAAGCTTCTAAAATAATAACTAAGGTAAGATCCTAAAGAACCCACCTGACATTGACACTTGAACAACACCAATAATACATCCGAAACTCGCCAAAATGCCGAATTTGCAGCCACAAAACTCTAATCCCGTGGTCCTCTAAAACACCATTTTGACAGCTTTAGCACCACAACTTCAGAAATTCACCCTTACTTCATTACTGAGCCAAAAATTACGAAACTTAGGTCAAAATGACCGGAATTGAGTTATCTAACTAGACCAAAAAGAATCATTCCAATCCGAGTTACAGGGAGAGAGAAATTACTGTTTTAGTGCAGTTGTGTCCTTGAGCACGGGTTTTGCACCTATTCAACCAATTCTTCTAGTTCTTCCCCAAATTCTCAATGCAATAGCCAAAATAACAGTAATGGAACTTAGGAAACTTTAACCATGAATTAATTATTCAGTAAAACAGATGAAAGAACAAAATCTATCCATTACCTTAGTTTCCTATAACGAAGGATGATGATTATGATGCTAGCTCTAAAATGCATCTTGACTTCATTCCAAAATCTGACCCTTATCTCTTATCCTCCTAATCCTTGAAGCTTCTAACAAGTTACTTCACAAGCATACCAAACCTTTATAGTAAATCAGCAACTTTAATAAGCTCATCCCACAACTCTGCTCACGTGTACAGCCACTCCAAGAAGAAAATCTAACTAGCTTAATATTTGGAAATATGGTTCATCTAGTTTTCAAGAGAAGATGTGGGTTTCAAGACTAGAACTTGCTTTACATGAGATTCTGTTAATGAGTTAACAAGGTTTAGGACACATGCATCCAAGGATTTGGAGAATTAGATCTATGGGGTGTTTGGATTTGATTTTCGGCCAAGAGGGGTGAGGGTGGAGAAATGAACTCTTGCTTGTGTTCTAAAACTGCTCATGAATTAGGAGTCTGCATTTGAATGTGGGATTTGAGGTTGGATTTGTGTTCTTGAGCTTTAGCCATGGATGAAGGAGTTATGGTGTTGAACTTGTTATTTGCGTGTGAGAGAGAAAAGAAGGGAAATGTTTGATCTGATTTTTCATAATGAGGTTAGTGTTTGGAGTGTTGGTCACTTTTAATAAAGAATTGTGGTCCCACCTAGTGCGTTTGTTGTTGCATCACGTGAAAGAACAAGGAAATGGAAAGGAAAATTGTGGCAATTGTTTTTATTTCTCTTATGGTTAAACACAAATGTGTGGTCCCTCTTTATCAATTGTCCCTAGATGTACTTGTGTCCTTAATTATTCCTTAATGTTTATTCTCTTATTTCCAATAATTATCTCTAATTAATTTTCTTCTATTAATTAAATTTGGAATGTTACAATATTAGAGGTGAGATACTCTAATAAAGACGATGGTACCACATGCATTAGATATGTCTAGGGTGACATACATTGTGTATTTGCATTAGTTTGCATTAGGGAATTATGCATTCCAATTGATAATTGATATTTGATAATTGTGATTGCGTTCCACTATAATCTTGTGAATGTTTTGAGGTATGTGAGTTTGATTGAATGACTTGACTCTTTGTTAATGAGTATGATAAAACCATGATGTTGCATATTGCTAGTACAATATGATATGTGTATGATTTAGCAATGATATAATTGCTTACATAGTATGAGTATACACTATGCTTATTATTATGAACTTGAATTGTAGCTAACTCTCTATTATTATGAACTTGAATTGTAGCTAATTCTTCACTTGAGGAGTGATCCCGTGGCTTTGGAGATTAGCTTGCGATAATTAGCATAGCTTGGTAAGGTGAAGAGTAGGAGGATTCTAGAAGTTAGAGGTCTAGCATTTGATCTGATACTTGTAACCTTGCTAGAACTAGTACCTTAGTTTCGCTTGTTTTAAGACTTATGTATGACCTTGCTACCTATCTTATCTTATCTTTAATTACGTGTTGGATTATTTTGGATTATGTGATGGGTCATCATTCGTGGAAGTACTTAGTTGGAGTTGTAATATGATTTATGACTTGCATGCTTGGATTCTAATGCTATGAGTTATGATTTTGATAGTTTAATGCTTCCGTTGTCCTTAAGCGAATCAATATGCATGCCATTAATTGAGTTCATGTTATGTAATGCCTTGATTGTTTATATGTTGAATGATTTAAATTAATTATTGCATGCGAATCGATTAGGAGCCATGTTTGCATCCTTGAAGCGTTACAATTTGCCATGTTTCATCTATGACACCCCTTTAATTGCCATGTTTGCATCCTTGAAGCTTGAGAGTGAAGTTGGAATTAAGGAACTACCTGTTGTGCAATAATTTCCCGATGTGTTTCCGGAAGATGTGTCAGATATGCCTCCAGAAAGAGAAGTACAGTTTACTATTGATTTGGTACCTGGTACGAGTCCAATATCTATGGCACCTTACAGGATGTCAGCAACTGAGTTAAGTGAATTAAAGAAATAACTAGAAGAGCTACTAGAGAAGAAGTTTATTCGTCCTAGTGTATCGCTGTGGGAAGCACCTGGCTTTTAGTAAAGAATAAGGAAGGAAGTATGAGGTTGTGTATTGATTATCGTCGTTTGAATCTTGTGTGTTTAGCAAGATTGATTTGAGGTCCGGTTTTCATCAACTTCGAGTTAAAGCGGAAGATATTCCGAAGACTGCTTTTAGGACAAGATATGGTCATTACGAGTATTCAGTCATGCCTTTTGGAGTAACCAATGCATCGGGAGTGTTCATGGAGTACATGAATCGGATTTTCCATTCATATTTGGATAAGTTCGTAGTGGTTTTCATTGATGACATTCTAGTGTATTATAAGACCGAAGAGGAACATGCAAAACATTTGAGGATAGTGTTGAGGACCTTACAAGAGAAGAAGCTTTATGTTAAGTTATCCAAGTGTGAATTTTGGTTGAAGGAAGTGAGTTTTCTAGGTCACGTGATATCTAGTGGAGGTATTGCGGTGGATCCTTCTAAAGTTGATGCGGTAATGAAGTGGGGAACTCCAGAGTCAGTGTTTGAGATCAGAAGTTTTCTCGGATTGGTCGGTTACTATCGGAGGTTTATTGAAGGTTTTTCGAAGTTGGCTTTACCGTTGACCCGGTTGACTAGGAAAGATCAAGCCTTCGTTTGGGATAGTTTGTGAGAAAAGTTTCCAAGAGTTGAAGAAGCGGTTGACGTCGGCACCGATTTTGATTCTACCAAAACCGAATGAGCCGTTTGTTGTGTATTGTGATGCATCTTTGATGGGATTGGGTGGTGTTCTTATGCAAAATGGACAAGTGGTTGCTTATTCTTCTAGACAATTGAAAGTGCATGAGAAGAACTATCCAACACATGATCTTGAGTTGGCGGCCGTGGTGTTTACTTTGAAGATATGGAGACATTATTTGTTTGGTTCTAGATTCGAAGTCTTTAGTTACGATAAGAGCTTGTGGTATTTGTTTGATCAGAAAGAATTGAATATGAGGCAGAGACGTTGGTTGGAATTTCTGAAGGATTATGATTTTGAGTTGAGTTAATGTTGTAGCAGATGCTTTGAGTAGGAAGTCGATACATATGTCTTCACTTATGGCAAGAGAATTGGATCTAATTGAAGAATTTAGAGATCTCAGTTTGGTTTGTGAGACTACACCGCATAGTGTGAAGAGAAAGATTCTAGAGGAAAGACATAGAAGTGGTTTGAGTATTCATCCTGGAGCTACTAAGATGTATCAAGATCTCAAGAAGTTGTTTTGGTGGCCAAGTATGAAAAAGGAAGTTGCCGAGTTTGTTTATGCTTGTCTAACTTGTCAAAACTCCAAGGTTGAGCATCAAAGACCATCTGGATTATTACAACCTATGTTTATTCCGGAATGGAAGTGGGATAACATTGCTATGGATTTTGTAAGCGGATTGCCAAGGACTACAAAAGGGAATGGTTCAATTTGGGTGATTGTCGATAGGTTGACAAAGTCGACGCATTTTATTGCTTTTAAGACCGGAACCTTAGTGCCAAGGTTGGCGGAGATTTATGTTGACCAAATTATGAGATTGCATGGTATTACATCTAGTATTGTATCGGATCGAGATCCAAGGTTCACTTCGAGATTTTGGGAAAGTTTGCAAGAGGCTTTGGGAACTAAGTTAAGAATGATTCGGCTTATCATCCTCAAACGGATGGACAATCGGAAAGAACTATTCAATCACTTGAGGATTTGTTGAGAGCTTGTGTTTTGGAAGATGGAGGGAGTTGGGATAGACACTCACCTTTGGTAGAGTTCGCCTACAACAATAGCTATCATGCGAGTATTGGAATGACACCTATTGAAGCTTTGTATGGTAGGAGATGTCGTACTCCTTTGTGTTGGTATGAGGACGGAGAAAGTGTTATGTTGGGACCAGAATTGGTTCAACAAACTACGGAAAAGATTAAGATGATTCAAGAGAAAATGAAAGCGACTCAAGGTAGACAAAAGAGTTATCATGACAAGAAGAGGAAAGATGTGAAATTTCAAGAGGGAGATCATGTATTTTTTAGAGTTAATTCAACCACCGGTATTGGTCGTGCTTTGAAATCTAAGAAGTTGACATCGAAGTTTATTGGGCCTTATCAAATCTTGAAGAGGGTGGGAAATGTGGCTTTGTAACACCCTGTTTTTCAAAGCCTAAAAAGGGGCATTATTTTTTATTTTTTTTTTAAAACAAAACAGAGCGCGCATACAAACAGTGAGAGCCGGCATTAAACATACAAAAGAACTCATTACCATAAGGTGCTTCGACAAGCAAAGTGTGTTCCTGAATAATTACAGTCCAAGTCTAAGTATTCAAAGTACTCCAAGTACCACAACCCAAAACAAACCAAGCTAGAAACCTATGCCTAACCCAAAGGCACGATGTACAACCACACCGGCACAGAGTCTAATTCTAAACTATAGCTCCGGCACGAGTTCACTGGGCCCTGAGCAGCCGCCGCCCTCGCGACCTACAACATCATCTGGGGTGGGAGGAGCCCGCAAATGAAAGGATGCAAGGGTCACCACACATAACACAACAGCAAAAACATATATATATAACAGCGAATAAACACTTAGCAGTTCATATACTTGCACACAGTATTGAAATGCACACCAGCCTATCAATGCAGACTCTAAATGATTGTGATCACCCTAGCCGGGTCTTTTTCACATGCATGAATTATTCCGGAATAAACCTCTGCAGAAGGTCGTAGGCTCGGGTGGGATAACACCCCCTACTAGTGGTGGGATAACACCAGGTAGAGTCACTCACTCAATACCAAAACAATCACGGTGGGATAACACCGGGTGAGTCACACGGACAACACCAAACTCAAAAAGGACGACACCAATCACTGGTCGTCGCACCCCGTGGTCCATTCCCGATAACCACTTACTATGAATGCATGAGCATACGATTCCCCTTATATGCTAATGCAACAAATACATACCTCTCAAGCGTATGTAATTCAATCATAAATGTGTACATATATTTTCAAAATCATATGCACGCCAATCACATATTCATACACATATTCTCAAACATATGTAAACCACACATATATTGTAAACAATTTCTCATCCCGAGAATACATCACACATACATGTCAAGCACTCAAAATACACCACAAACAAAGCATACACACATGCCATTACGGAAATAATACAAAAGAAAGGTGCCCTTACCTCAGCAAGCTTCCGTTACTTTAATTTTGCGAAAATCTACAACACACGCTACCTAAAATAAATGTAGCGTAATATCAATAAAATACTCCTCGTTTATCCTATCGAAACGAAACTCGCTCTCAAAGCTCCAGAGGGGTCTAAGGTACTTCCTAAAGCTATCCCTCAATGATTTCAGGTTATTCTCATAGTGTTTAAAAATTCACGAAGTAAATTGTACTATTTTTATAACACGAAAATCATTTTGTTTTCAAATCATAAACTAAAACCATTTTGGATTTCTCCACCTCAAGGACTTGTTTCACACACAACAAAACCATTTGAAACACAACTAAAACTTTTCAAAAATATTTTTATGAAAAATCGAAGTTTTCTTGCGTTACAAGTTACACATTTTTTTCTTCCTAACAACCTTTCCTATACTCATTTTTCTTCAAAACTAAGATTATCCAACACATACAAAATTTTCACACAATTGTGGACTTAGAAAAATTTTGGAATTTCTTCCCCCACACAAAGGAAAGGCCACGGCCATTTTTTTCAAAAACACCCTTCTATTCAAAATTTTTCACTTCTAAATGCATGGTAATATCCCATAATACCTAACTAGCACTTATCAAAACGATTTAGAAATTATAGAGTCGAATCGCAAATTTCGAAAAATCTCCATTAAGGTTTTTCTTAAGGCAAGAGATCATTTTTCTTTTCAAAACATCCCATAACCAATCAAACAATTAAACAATGATCATGGGAAGCAATTTGCCTCTAAACAATTTTCGAAATTCGATTCCTCGAACCCTATATGGGTGCCACGGCCAAATGAGGCAAAAGGGCAACCCTACACAATTTTTTCATTTGAAACCCTAACCACATTTGTTAGCTCGTAACGATATTCGATCGTATACCCGACTCTTTTTGAAACTCGAAATAAAATTTTTCTAAATTGTGTTCTTCGAGTCGCTCAAGAACACGAGAATTTTTTTTTTTTATTTTTCGAAACAAAATTCATATTCAACAATCCATTTTGTTTAAAAGCTCAAATCTAACTTCAAAACCAAAATCTTACAACACAATCCAAGTTTTTGATCTATTTCAATTTTTTTCTTCAAAACTCTTAAACAAAACTTTGTGAAAACAAGATTTAACCATGGAAATCAACTCATTTTTCACTCATGTGTACTAATAACTCTTATGAACACATCTATGGAAACAAAACTAAATTCTAACATTTTTCTTCTCAAGAACAAAATCATGAAACTTACAAATCTAAGAGGTTTTAAGGCAAGAATAGAAATGGAAGAGGTTAGTTACCTTAATGAGCAAGTGATTCCTAAGTAAGCCAAAGATCCAAGCTTGAATAGATGAGAAGAATGAAATTTTTGAAGAGATGAGTGAGGGAGTGAGAAGGGCGGCCGAGAGAGTGAGAGGGGAGGAAGAGCTTTTGTGTGATTTTTGTTTCCAAGACAAAAACATAAACCTCCTTACTAATAAAACACTCTTGTGAAATCTAAGCCATTGGATCAACTAACTTAAGCAAGGCTAAACCCTAGCCCTTGGATCAAGAGGGTAATCATTACCTTCTTTGAAAAAATATCTAAGATATTTTCTCTTGCACTCGCAGACGAGTCGTACTCCGTCGACGGTCTATCTTGCGAAAAATATAAAACTTACGAGGTGATTGTTCGTCGTAAAACATTTCCAAAAATTATCGCTAAACTTTATTCTCCGACTGAAATTTATTTCCTTAGCTCCCAAAAATATTCTGAAACTAGATTCCAACTTACGCCGATATATAAAGTCTCCAATTAAAATTCGACGGAAAACAGAAACCGTAAATTTCTAAGAAGCGGGTACAGTTTTCTACTCGTTTTTCCAATAAACGGAGAAAGTCGAAACTCAAAATTCTGAAAGCGCAGGAATGTTCAGATTGATAAATAAAGACCATGTCTGGGTTTTATTTATGCATAGGGAAAAAGCAGTCTCCAAAGTGATCCAAAAATCTTACTATAAAGTGGTCTTGGTTCATGGCAACCTTTGGATCAAAAGGCAAAGTTCAAAGATTAAATCCTAGCCATCCATCTCTTCACAAAATATCTAGATATTCTTATGGTCTTAGCCCACTAGCTCGCTCAGTCCCTGTGCTCGCGCTTAAACGAGCCGTATTTCGCGTACCGATAAATTTTACGGAAACATAAAAAATTCTACCGTAAACCTTTTAATAAAAACAATTCACAAACTTATCGCCGAATCTTTTTCCGCGACTGTAATTTTCTTCCTCACTCTTGAAAATTATTCTGACAATATATCCTAACTCACGCCGATATATAAAACTCTCATCTAAATTTCTACGGAATTCAGACATCGTAAAAATTTCCAACAGCGGGTAAAATTCCTACTCGTTTTTTCCAAAAGCGAGAATAATCCAAAACTCGTTATTCTGACTTCACATAAACCTTCTTATACTCAAAAGAAGACTACGACCCAAAAGTCTGTGCCTTTCCAGCGCACGAGCACAAAACAGGCTCCATTTCAGCAAAAATTCCATTAATGTGACGATACTCACAAGACCGCTCCACCAAAAACCCTAAAAACTTAGCCGACACTAAAGTTCCTTAGAAAAACTGTACAGTGGAATCTTGGGTTTTACATTACTACCCTCCAAAAAGAAGTTTCGTCCTCGAAACTAAAGTTAAGAGTAACAACTCAACTGGTTATTACCATCCCCAACACAACAAAATCCCTCAGGATTAGGTGTAGCCACACAGATGGTAACACCGGGTGAAATCACACAGATACTCTCACCAACACACTGGCACAACCGTGCACCAACCGCAACTCTCAACGAGTGCACCACTCAAAAATTAACCTCACAACAGAGGTTCACAACCTCGAGTTCCTCAAATTTTCAAAGGTCCACACAAATTTTTTTTTTTTTTTTCTTTCCAAAATCACTTATTTTGCCTCCGCGATATAGCCTATTCCACTAGGTTCACGCGAAGCAGTGACTGGCTACCCTCCAAAAGAAACACCGAAACTTTCTACGCACTACCAAAGCTAGCAAAGCTAGTCAATTCCATTCAACACGATTCCGTCTACTATCAACAATAAATTAAGGACGGCCAGTCCCTCAATTTGTCAAGAGATAGTCGCCAATCATGATGGTGGTTTAGACCATTTTTACCCAACTTAAGTGATACTTCATTCCACTTGTGCTCAAGGTCCTCCGAGGCACAAGGGTCCAACAATTCCTTCGAGGTTTTCTACAAGTTTTCCTCAATTACTTACTACCTCGAACCACTTCTACTTCGATCTCGTCGACAAAACACGTCACTCCAAATACGTCACTTAAACCCTCATGCTTCCACTCACGAATCATCCAACAGTAAGTACAATGCCACCATGGCAAGTACCACTCAACCATTACATCCTAAAGATGTTGTCATCTTATAAGTACTTCACAACTTCACCAATATCATGAGTCCTAAAAATGTTTCCTTAATCTCGTAATTGTACTGAACTGTACATTTTCCTTCAAATCTCGTTCTAACCATAGGCTTAACGACATCCACCCAACATCCAGTTGGAGATTGCCACTTTTCAAATTTTCTTGGCACATGCCAGACTATACCATCTACTTTTGGACTCCCTTTATCCAATTCTCAAATTCCCAGAAATTCAATCTCTCAGTCGTCCACATTATTTTCCAATTTAATACTTAGCATACCCTTGCATGCCTTAAAAAAAATGTTTTTTTTTTTTTTCCTCGTTGACTGTCATCGTTGGCACACACCTCCTTACATCATATCCCCATTCTATTTATGAACTCTCTCTTGAGTTCCCTTCCTCTTACCTTTGAATTCTCTTCTAAACAAAAGAGCCAGTCACCCTATCCATTCTTAAACGTTCCAACATATTATCCTTAGTGTAAAGTCCTACATCCAAAATACATCTAGAGGCACTTCTCACCTCAATTAACAGAAGCCACATCTCCATGTGCGTCTGCATTACTTGTTCTTAACACCTTTTCTCAACGGCCAACTTCCTCATTCTCTTCTTCCCTAAATGACACTTCACATTCAACCTCGTCTCGACTTCCAAAGTCTCATGTGAAATTCCACAACATGCTTTCCACTTAGTATTTTAATCGTTCGGATATCGACCGCAACATTTCTTCCAATTCAAAACTCTCTTTCCCATTTCTATTCTTTTGTACTTTTATCCAAATATGTCAAGCTCCACTTTCATTGGCATACACTCCTCATGTGTTTCCAAACTCAACCTTAACCCCTTACGAGGTACATCGCTGCAGTCCCTCTTAACATTCCTTTTAACTTTTCCACGTTAATCAATGAGGTTGTCAGCCTCCCCTTACATCTCGTATTACCTACTCACTTTCTTGCTAACGTACAACGTTAACCCTTCCTTTTGCGACTATCTTGTCAATGTTATAAACTTTACAAAATTCCAATTAGGTCTGTCTCATCGATCTACTAATTTGCAACTTTCAAGTTCGACAACTGTCTAGAGTTGGTTCCCAAACCACCATGACCAATAACTTGCTAAATCAAAACAACATCTTTAATTCGCCGCACACAATCCAAATACTCACTCATTTCACATAATTTTGTATCACTACAAGCATACCCTTCTCCGTTCGACCAATCTCAAATCTTCATAACCATCTAAAGCTACAGCATTCTCCAATAACAATAACCAATTTCCCACATACGTTCTCGCTATCCAACCTGACACATCCATTCACTGACTGGATTTATCCATCTCTAACTTCCCTTACGGTGTCAACTATTGTACGTGTCGTAATCAAACGCTCCAAATGATTAATTCCTCAAGTTCCTATTAAGTATCTCCTCTCCATTCGACTGGTCCTTCATCATCGTGACTATTCTAAAGTCATAAGGTCGGTTCCCACCGGGGAATCAATTCCCAGATCTCGGTTCTGGCCAATCATATTCTTACATTTATTCACTCATCGTTTTCTTATTCACTTCTAACTTTTTACTAACAATCATCTCTTATGAATGACTATATCTAAACTCGTCCTTATAGGGTCACTGTAATTCGCCTACAAATCGACTCATAATTCGCCTACAAATCGACTCATCTTACTCAGCTATCAAACCTTTAACACTTATCTCAAATCTTAATGCTCGACTTATCAAAAGTATCTACCAACGCACGACACTTTGCTATGATTTTATCCTTAGTACGTTCGATACCCAAATCAAACTCTCGAATTTACTGCTCAAGAACTCTAAAAACTCGTCGTAACATCCATTTAATCCTAATATACAATAAAAGTCCTTCCAACTATCAACTTTCATTGTCTTAGTATTCTTACTAACGGACTCCTTTTCTACTCAAACACGACATTCTTAGAAAATATCCAAAAATTCTCGTCCATAACTTGAATTTATTCAAAACTTGCCCACCTCAAATCTTATGGTATCATAAATTCAAGCTGCTACTTAGTCCTTCAACCATCTTGGTCGATCAAAATTGTTATCTTAAACTCACATCCACACAGGATCTCTACTCAAATCTTGGCTAATCTCTTCAACTACTCAATAATTCTTGACTAATCCCCAAGATTTTCTCAAAATGTTTACTTTCTCCTATGGTTTACCTGCCAATAACTGACAATTCCAGCTTCTACTGCTACAATTCTCTAGGCATTCCCATACTACACACCTCCGGTATCACCCGTCATCGACATACAACTCACTTTCCAAGGTTGAACTCCTCGTTCTTACCTAAACATCTCTCCAAATCCACCTTTATCCAATAATCAATCACCGATAATTTTGTTTCACACCGACATCTATACTTACTATCTCCCGAACTATGTATAGATTGTCACATATCAAAGTGATACTTGGTCTCCTACCTTCAATCGTCACGAGATTCATCCTTACAAATCTTATTTTCGGATCTAATTTATCTCACACACTTGAATTAACCCTTAAGGTACCCATCGTTCGCATAAATGCCGTATAACCCCACCAGGTTTCCTTACTCTGGACGCACAACGTCCTTTAATTCCAATTCAAGTTGCCTCAATTATTATCCAATCATTGTAATTAAATCCAATTGACATCTCGCATGCTCCACCATTCCATAGTGGTTGCGTTCTCTTGAAAACCTGATGACTTCATCAAGTCGCACCCTAACTCACCAGAGCAGATATTCAATATCTTCTTCAAAAGGTCGTCCCCAATTCGATCCTTACTTACAATCCTTTTTCAATTGACGTTCACCCGTCCATACTCAGTACCTTTGAGTGACAACGAGCAATACTACTTCCATTGATTTACTTCCAAGAATCTCTCGTAGTTCTTGTTCACCTCGAGTCCATCCCCCTCGGACCACTACGTCTAAGAAATTAAGAGACACTTGTCGACTAAATTCGACCAAGGCTCGGGGTTTCACAATTTCACTTACTGAAGCCTCACTCCCTGCATTACTTCGGTAAGACACAAATCAGTGTCTAAGCATATCCCATGCTAGACTCAAAACAACCAACCACATAGCCCACAACACAACTCTGGCTATGTTCTAACCGACTCTGGACTAACGACTCAAGTACACACTTTCCCTTTGAAGATTTAAAGCCGGGCTCTGATACCACAATGTAACACCCCGTTTTTCAAAGCCTAAAAAGGGGCATTATTATTTTTTTTTATTTTTTATTTTATTTTTAAAACAAAACAGAGCGCGCATACAAACAGTGAGAGCCGGCATTAAACATACAAAAGAACTCATTACCATAAGGTGCTTCGACAAGTAAAGTGTGTTCCTGAATAATTACAGTCCAAGTCTAAGGTACCGTTTGGCTGGACTTATTTACTACTTTTTTATATTTTTAAGTAGAAGGCAGGCCAAACACAAAATGTAACACCCCGTTTTTCAAAGCCTAAAAAGGGCATTATTTTTTTTTTTTTTTTTTTTAACACAAGACAGAGTGCGCGGAAAATATTTTACAAGAGCCGGCGTTATTCATACAACAGAACTATAGCATATAATAGTGCTTCTCATAAGAAAAGTGTGTACCTGAATATTTACATAACCAAAACATAACGTCTAGTCCACGACAAATATACAAAGTAGTCGTGACTAGGAATACTATAGCCAACACCAAAAGAGGCTCATCCAAAGCGTAAGAGTTTAGAGTACAGTCGTCCCAAGAATACGTTAGAACCTACTACAAAACATACTACCAGTCACCAGCCAACAAGGCCTGTCCAAAAGAATACTACTCTAAGTCAGTGGTCCTAGTCCTAACATGCTCAACGGCATCAGGAGTCGTCCGTATCGCTCGATAACAAGACCAAGCTCAAAGTAGAAGTGGGGGATACCAGGTGAGGTACTCCGGATCCTCCAATGGATCCATCCCCTGCAGCAGTCGCTGCCTCCTGAAGAACATCATCCGGCTCCCCTAAGAAGTCGGGTAAAGCCCCATCGCCCCAACTACCCATGGAGGAGGAAGAAGTAGTAACTAGACCATCTGTGGGGGTCTCTCCAAGGACCGATCCACCACCCTCTGGTGTATCTGGCGCCCCTGGCAGTGGTCCTCCAGGAACTGTCCACAATGCACTGAGCAGCACTGGTAGAGGTATGGTGAAAGGCGGAGCCTGCCATATCAGACACTGATGAACCTGACGGGTACCCAGAAAAGTAGTAATCCTAACGCGCCCGTGGTAACTAGCCGTGCCGGAAGCTGGGTCGAGGCTCCAGGCAGGCAGAAACAGGCGATCAAGGAAGTCCCACCTCGTCACCGTCTCTCTCGTGAGCACAGGTAACAAAGGGTGATTCATCGTCTGGGTGGGAGGAGCCCGCAAATGAAAGAATGCAAGGGTCACCACACATAACACAACAACAAATAGCATGTATATATATAAATATAACAGCGAATAAACATTTAGCAGTTCATATACTTGCACACAGTATCGAAATGCACACCAGTCTATCAATGCAGACTCTAAATGATCGTGATCACCCTAGCCGGGTCTTTTTCACATGCATGCTTTTATTCCGGAATAAACCTCTGCAGAAGGTCGTAGGCTCGGGTGGGATAACACCTCCTACTATTGGTGGGATAACACCAGGTAGAGTCACGCACTCAATACCAAAACAATCACGGTGGGATAACACCGGGTGAGTCACACGGACAACCACCAAACTCAATTAGGAGGACACCAATCACTGGCCGTCGCACCTCGTGGTCCATTCCCGATAACCACGTACTATGAATGCATGAGCATACGATTCCCCATATATGCTAATGCAACAAAATACATACCTCACAAGCGTATGTAAAACAATTGTAACACCCCATTTTTCACAAGCCAAAAAGGGCATTATTTTTTTTTTCTTTTTCAACTAACACTCAGAGTGCGCATAAAAGATTTTAAATGAACCGGCATTCAAATATACAAAGAACTCATTACAAAAAGGTGCTTCGACAAGCAAAGTGTATTTCCTGAATAATTACAATCCAAGTCTCAGTATCAAAACAAGTTAGAAATCCTATGCTAACCAAAAAGCACGGTGCACAAAACACACCGGCGCATAGTCTAACTACTCTAAGCTAAAGCTCCAACCGCTCACTGGGGCCTGGAACAGCCACCGTCGTCACCACGACCTAACCCATCATCTGGGTGGGATGAGCCCGCAAATGAAAGAAAGGGTCACCACAAAATACAAGTATATATATATATATCCGGTGCGAAAAATTGTACACATAACAAATATTTCCACAAACACAAGAGAAAGCTCTTAATCTCAAAAGTAGTTCCCACCAATGGCTTATATAAATAAATGCACACCAAGCCTAATGCAGACTTCTACAATGAGTGTGACACCAATCACTGGCTGCCACATGCATGATTTTCCGGAAAATTAACCTCTCCTCGAAGAGTCGTGGGGTAGGCAAAGCCACACAGAAATATACGTACCCGCACTAAAATGCCACACAAGGCAGGTGAAGTCACACAGACAAACACCAGGCGAAGTCACACAGACATACACCAACTCAATATAAATCCAGAGGGATTTGGCGAAGCCACACAGTCAAACGCCCGGTACGTAGGCAAAGTCACACAGACATACACCTAGGCACGCAACTATGAAATGCATGGCATATATTCTCTTTGGCATATACAGGATAGTCACACAAGACAAAATCCTCGCGTAGTCTCATCAGACGCACGCATTCATATATGCTCATGCAAACATTCACATAGCCTAAAGCCTATGTACAAAGCATCACACTATACATACATTTTCCAATCATATGTAATTTGCACACATAATATAACCACGATCTCATCAACGAGAATACATAAATACAAACATGCCCGAGCACACAGCAATTGCACACACAGCAAAACAAAGCATGTCGTAACCATTTAAAGACGGAAATAAAGTGGAGCCCTTACCTCGTCAAGCACTCAACTATCACACGATCACAATAACACTTACTCGCTTCCTAAAACAAGCAAAGTATTCAATCAAAACCATAATCAATCAATCCTTAATGATTTGGACTCTAAAACCCCAAAACCCAAAGGTTCTCTAAGGTAAAATCCTTCTTTCGGATACTAAACCAAAATATATCGTATTGATCGACCACCATGAGTTATTTGTACTATTTTTAGGACCCAAAACAATAGCCAAAAGTCTTAAATAATTTGAATTGCAAAATGGCTATTTTCTTGCGTTATAAGTTACGTACTTTCCGAGTACCCGAAAAACTCGTTTCCAATCCCAACCACTTCCATAAATTAATAAAAAGGGATTAGAAAGTTAAAAACCAAGTTTAGAAATCAGAATCCAAAATTTTAGGTCCCAGAACTCGCCCTGGCGAGTTGGCAGCGAGTGAAGGCAGAGAGTTCTGGTCTTACTCGCTCTGGAGCTCGCCCTGGCGTGTTGTCAGGACCTGTGACACTCGCCCTGGCGAGTAACCACTCGCCCGGCGAGTTGCACCTGTCATGACAGCACAAGACAGCAACTCACACCACCTTTTTCCACCCAAACCTAGTTTGATTCTATTAGTTCCCAACACTTTTTCAAAGCATAAAAGCAAACCATTTTCATAAGCAAGCAATTCATTTTCCGAAAGCTTGTTGGTTGCTTCGAGTGCAAGTTATTTGATTTTCATTTACAAAATCAAAACCAAATCTAAGCACAAGTTTTATTACGGGCCTTAACCGTCCGGTAATCATTATCAAACATGTTTTCAAGGTAAAAAGCGACACCACATGTCACAATAGGTTTAAACCCTTTTGACCCCAAAACACTACTCAAAAACACTTAGGAAAATATTTTCATAAACCTCAAAATATTTTTCATCGGATTTTCCAAAACAAAACCATACAACGCATTTCCCTTTCGCCCAAAGGTTCAAAGACAACTTTTCTTTTCAAAACCTTACAACATAACCTCATGTAATTGATCAATACATAAACAAACCAAAACCCTAACTTTTCTCATGAGATTTTCACCAACTCATGGAAAACAAAACAACAAAGCCTACACATGCTTCTCTAGACCTCATGAACAACATTCATGGAACAAAAACCATGTAAAGTAACATTTTCTAACAAACCCTCATGAAAACATAAACCTAAAAACTCTTAAACTCTATAAGTCTACCATCCTAAGAGATGAGAAGAGAGGGTTACCTTTAGAAAGTGATTCTCTACAACTTTCTTCAAAGCTCCAAAGCTTGAAATGGAGTGAAATGGTGAAGAATGGAAAATTTAGTGAAGGTTGGAAGTAGTAATGGAGTTCCACGTGAAAGAGAGAAAGAATGGATATGTTTGGTGATGTTTTTCTAAGTCCACAATGAGCAAACCTCCTTACTATTGCTAAAGCTCTTGCTAGCTCATGGCCCTTGGATCAAAAACACATTGCCAAGACCAAACCCTAGCCATTGGATCAAACCAAACCAAATCCACTTGAGGTAAAACTCAAAACCTCATAGAAACACTCACACGTTCAGTTCTCGCGCGCCGCGACGAACGAAACTCACCAAAACACAAAACCTACGGAAAGAACGTCTAACGTTTAACATTTCCAAAACTTATCGCCGAATCTTTTTCCGCGACTGTAATTTTCTTCCATACCTCAGAAAATTAATCTCAGAATATATCCTAACTCGCGCAGATATATAAAACTTCCATCCGAAACCTCACTCAAAACAGACGCAATAAGATTTTACAACGACGGGTAAAATCTTACTCGTTTTTCCAAAAACAAGAATAATCCAAAACTTATTATTCTGAAACCACAAATAACTTCTTATACAAGAAACAGGATCACAAGACAAAAGTCTGTACAATAACAGTGCACGAGCACTAAACAGGCTTGATTACAGCAAAAGCTAATAATTACACGATGTTTCGTCACACGAACACATCGAAACCCTAATATTCCTTAAACCAACTATACAATGAAATCTTGGGTCTTACAATACTACCCCCCTAAAAGAAGTTTCGTCCTCGAAACTTAGACGTCGTCAAACAAACTGGGGTATAATTCTTTCATCTTACTCTCGAGCTCCCAGGTCGTATCTCCTGTAGCTTCGTTCCATATTACCTTCACCAAAGGTATCTCTTTCGTTCTCAAACGTTTCATCTTCCTATCCGCAATCTTGATCGGCGGAACCTCGAATGACAAGTTATCCCTCAACTGGATATCATCTGGTGTAATCACATGTGATGGATCCGGTGTATATTTCCGCAATTGCGACACATGGAACACGTCATGAATCAAAGATAGTACCGGTGGCAACGCGATCCGGTAAGCTACCTTCCCAATCCGCTCCGAAATCTGATAAGGCCCTATAAACTTCGGAGTCAACTTCTTTGCTTTCAAAGCCCTTCCGACACCAGTTGTTGGAGTAACACGGAGAAATACGTGATCTCCCTCCTCAAACTCTAAAGGCCTCCGACGCCTATCCGCATAACTCTTTTGTCGATCTTGAGCAACCTTCATCATTGCCCTTATCTTTCGGACCTTGTCCGTCGTCTGTTGTACCATTTCCGGTCCTACTATCATACTCTCCCCATCTTGGTACCAACACAAAGGAGTCTGACATCTTCTCCCATACAAAGCCTCGTATGGTGCCATTCCAATACTCGCGTGGAAACTGTTGTTGTATGTGAATTCTATCAAAGGTAATACATCATCCCAACTTCCACGATCATCCAACACACATGCTCTCAACAAATCTTCCAACGATTGATTTGTTCTCTCAGTCTGCCCATCGGTCTGGGGATGATAGGCAGAACTCAACCTCAGTTTCGTCCCCAACGCCTCATGCAAAGTCCTCCAAAAGTGTGAAGTAAACTTTGGGTCTCGATCCGACACTATACTTGACGGAATCCCATGTAACCTCACAATCTCAGCAATGTAAACATCGGTCAACTTTGCCGCCGTATCCGTAATCCTTACCGGTAGAAAATGAGCGGACTTAGTCAATCGATCCACTATCACCCAAATGGAATCATGCTTCCTTCTGGTCTTAGGTAAACCAGTGATGAAATCCATAGAAATGCTATCCCACTTCCACTCGGGGATATCTAAAGACTGCAACATTCCTGCCGGCCTCTGATGTTCAATCTTCGCCTTCTGACAAGTCAGACACGACGCCACATACTCAGCCACATCCTTTTTCATACCCGGCCACCAGAAGTCTTGCCTCAGGTCCTGATACATTTTTGTTGCCCCGGGATGTATACTAAGTTTACTCTTGTGTGCCTCCCCTAGAATGATGTTTCTCAAGCCCAAAGCTTCGGGTACACACACTCTCCCTTGACACCTCAAGATATTGTCCGATCCCACCTTGAAATCTCGGTTGGTTCCTCGAACAATCAAAGCCCTTTTCTCCATAAGGAACTGGTCATCTTGACAATTAGCAATATCCTCCAACAAACCGTTTGAGATGGTAATCATACCCAGTCTCATATTCCCGGAAGCAAACTCTACCTCTAGGTGCAAGTCACGAAACTCTCTCAACAACTCTTGTTGACTAGCCATCTGTGCCGAACAAACTGACACACTCTTCCTACTCAAAGCATCGGCTACCACATTAGCCTTTCCCGGATGGTATTCCAAGGTAAAGTCGAAGTCTTTCAAAGTTTCCATCCACCTCCGTTGCCTCATATTAAGCTCTTTCTGATCGAACAGATACTTAAGACTTTTATGGTCACTAAACACGACAAAAGTGCAACCATAAAGATGATGTCTCCAAATCTTCAATGCAAAAACCACGGCCGCAAGCTCTAAATCGTGCGTAGGATAATTCTTTTCATGCACTTTAAGTTGCCTTAACGCATAAGCTACTGCTCTCTTGTGTTGCATCAACACACAACCCAACCCTTGATGAGAAGCATCACAATAAACCTCATACGGTTCCTCCGACTGAGGTAACATCAAGACTGGTGAAGTCGTCAAACGCTCCTTCAACAACTGAAAACTCAACTCACACTTCTCTGTCCAAGCAAACGGTTGATCTTTTCGCGTAAGTTGTGTCATTGGCGCCACAATTTTAGCGAAACCTTCTATAAATCTTCGGTAATAACCGGCCAAACCGACAAAACTCCTCACATCAGTCACTGTTTGAGGTTGCTTCCATGAAAGTACCACATCAATCTTGGCTGGATCCACGGCTATTCCCTCTTTTGATATAACATGGCCCAGGAAATTCACCTCTTCCAACCAAAAATCACACTTTGACGGGTTAGCATACAACCTTTTCTCCCGCAAAACTTGCAAAACCAAGCGAAGATGCTCTTCATGCTCCTCTTCACTTTTCGAATACACCAAAATGTCATCAATGAACACTACTACAAACTGGTCCAAAAATGAATTGAATATCCGATTCATGTAGGCCATAAAGATAGCAGGTGCATTCGTCACTCCAAACGGCATCACTAAGAACTCATAATGTCCATAACGCGTCCTAAACGCCGTTTTCTGAATATCTTCATCTCGTACCCTTATCTGGTGATAACCAGATTTCAAGTCAATCTTGGAAAACACTGAGGCTCCCCTCAACTGATCCATCAAATCATCAATACGCGGCAATGGATATCGGTTCTTGATAGTCACCTTATTAAGCTTCCGATAGTCCACGCAAAGACGAGACTTCCCATCCTTCTTCTTAACCAATAAGACCGGTGCTCCCCAAGGCGACACACTAGGCCTTATGAAACCCTTCTCCAACAAGTCCTCAATCTGACCTTTCAACTCTACCAACTCGGCTGGAGCCATCCGATAAGCTGATTCTGAAATCGGACCCGTACCCGGTTGCAAGTCAACAAAGAATTCCACCTCTCTACACGGAGGAAAAGCTGGAATCTCCGATGGGAACACATCTTGGAAATCCTGAACTACACGAATTTCCTCAATTCGAATCTCCGAAGTCACTCCTAAGCTAGCAAGTGAAACTATCTCCGGTTCCCCATTACACATAACCACAGAAAGCCGATTCGCAGACAAGTACCTTCGCACACCTGGCTCGGGAAAGAAAACCAATTTCCGAGCGCAGTCTAGAATCACATAATGATAAGACAACCAATCCATCCCGAGGATGATCTCGAGAGATGTAAGCGGTAGACAAACCAAATTGACCAGAAAATCCCTATTCTGGATTACTACCAAACAATGCAAACATGCAGTATTCACTACCAAATCCTTAGCAGGAGTCAAAACATTCAAATCAAACGGAAGCACAGAAACATTCAAACTCAAACGATTTGCACATGCCAAAGATATGAATGAGTGGGTTGCCCCCGTGTCAATCAAAGCAGTTAAAAAATTACCTGCGATGTGACAGCTCTCGTGGATGGCATTGCTAGCCTGCCCACTCAACTCAGTGCCCATACAGTAAGCACGTGCCTTTGCCGCAGGTCTGGCACCCTGTGAGCCTTGTGCCACATTTGCCGATGGCCCAGTCTTCGGGGCTCTGCAATCTCTAGCAAAGTGTCCCGGCTTCTTGCAATTGTAGCAGGTGTTTCCCACCTTCGGTTGCGTGCACTCATTAGAAAAATGCCCCGCTTCTCCACAGTTGTAGCAAGTCCCCTTACTACCCTCTGACCTTCCCCGGGTTCCCTGATTCACCGATCGGCCCGGTCCTTTACTATTCTGAGGACGGTTATAAGGCTTACTCCCTTGCCTCCCACTATTCTGGGTCGAACCACGATTATTGGTGCGGCTCGGTCCTCCGGCATTAGAATTCCCTTGGCGGTTCACCCGCTTATTCTTCATGTCTTCCACCTCTTGGCACTTTTCAACCAAGACCTGGAACTGTCGGATACCCAATGGCACAACCGCATCCTGCAGTTCGTACCTCAGCCCATCTTGGAATCTACGGCACATATAATCCTCATCTATCCCATCCCTAAAGAAGCGGAAGAAACGGGATAGTGATTCGAACTTCTTGGCATATGCTTCAACATTCATGCCTGCTTGCCTCAGTCTCAAAAACTCTTCCCCATACCTTTCCCTAGCTGTCTCAGGGAAATATTTGGCCAAGAACCTCCTCTTGAAGTTCTCCCAATTCAACTCTTCATGGCCATTCTCCATGATAATACGGGTGTTCCTCCACCAATACTCAGAACCCCCGAGTAATTGATAGGTAGCTAAGACCACCTTCTCTCCCTCCGGACAATGGATCGCCCCGAATATCCTCTCCACAGATTGGAGCCACAAATCAGCAGTTTCCGGACCTCCCTCCCCATTAAACTTTGGAGGTGTCTGGTGGTTGAAATTTGAAAGAAGTCTAGAACCAGCAGCAAGTATTTCCCTTTCGCGCTTTTCCAGATCTCTTTGCGCCTTAGCATGGCTCTGAGCTGTCACAGCCGCTGCCATTGTATGCATGGCATAAGCCATCTGATTCACATCCACATTGTCCGCCATAGGTACAGTAGGTGCCCTTCTTGGAGGCATTCGATTTCTGCACAATACCAATTCTGATTAGATCCTTAGTCACACAATTCTGAATCCTAACAGAATATCTCACTCCACGGATTACTAACTCGAAACCCGACACAGAACAAACACTAGAACTAACTCCACACTAGCTACGTTCTAACCGACTCTGGACTAACGACTCGAGTATACACTTTCCCTTTGAAGATTTAAAGCCGTGCTCTGATACCAAAATGTAACACCCCATTTTTCACAAGCCAAAAAGGGCATTATTTTTTTTTTCTTTTTCAACTAACACTCAGAGTGCGCATAAAAGATTTTAAATGAACCGGCATTCAAATATACAAAGAACTCATTACAAAAAGGTGCTTCGACAAGCAAAGTGTATTTCCTGAATAATTACAATCCAAGTCTCAGTATCAAAACAAGTTAGAAATCCTATGCTAACCAAAAAGCACGGTGCACAAAACACACCGGCGCATAGTCTAACTACTCTAAGCTAAAGCTCCAACCGCTCACTGGGGCCTGGAACAGCCACCGTCGTCACCACGACCTAACCCATCATCTGGGTGGGATGAGCCCGCAAATGAAAGAAAGGGTCACCACAAAATACAAGTATATATATATATATCCGGTGCGAAAAATTGTACACATAACAAATATTTCCACAAACACAAGAGAAAGCTCTTAATCTCAAAAGTAGTTCCCACCAATGGCTTATATAAATAAATGCACACCAAGCCTAATGCAGACTTCTACAATGAGTGTGACACCAATCACTGGCTGCCACATGCATGATTTTCCGGAAAATTAACCTCTCCTCGAAGAGTCGTGGGGTAGGCAAAGCCACACAGAAATATACGTACCCGCACTAAAATGCCACACAAGGCAGGTGAAGTCACACAGACAAACACCAGGCGAAGTCACACAGACATACACCAACTCAATATAAATCCAGAGGGATTTGGCGAAGCCACACAGTCAAACGCCCGGTACGTAGGCAAAGTCACACAGACATACACCTAGGCACGCAACTATGAAATGCATGGCATATATTCTCTTTGGCATATACAGGATAGTCACACAAGACAAAATCCTCGCGTAGTCTCATCAGACGCACGCATTCATATATGCTCATGCAAACATTCACATAGCCTAAAGCCTATGTACAAAGCATCACACTATACATACATTTTCCAATCATATGTAATTTGCACACATAATATAACCACGATCTCATCAACGAGAATACATAAATACAAACATGCCCGAGCACACAGCAATTGCACACACAGCAAAACAAAGCATGTCGTAACCATTTAAAGACGGAAATAAAGTGGAGCCCTTACCTCGTCAAGCACTCAACTATCACACGATCACAATAACACTTACTCGCTTCCTAAAACAAGCAAAGTATTCAATCAAAACCATAATCAATCAATCCTTAATGATTTGGACTCTAAAACCCCAAAACCCAAAGGTTCTCTAAGGTAAAATCCTTCTTTCGGATACTAAACCAAAATATATCGTATTGATCGACCACCATGAGTTATTTGTACTATTTTTAGGACCCAAAACAATAGCCAAAAGTCTTAAATAATTTGAATTGCAAAATGGCTATTTTCTTGCGTTATAAGTTACGTACTTTCCGAGTACCCGAAAAACTCGTTTCCAATCCCAACCACTTCCATAAATTAATAAAAAGGGATTAGAAAGTTAAAAACCAAGTTTAGAAATCAGAATCCAAAATTTTAGGTCCCAGAACTCGCCCTGGCGAGTTGGCAGCGAGTGAAGGCAGAGAGTTCTGGTCTTACTCGCTCTGGAGCTCGCCCTGGCGTGTTGTCAGGACCTGTGACACTCGCCCTGGCGAGTAACCACTCGCCCGGCGAGTTGCACCTGTCATGACAGCACAAGACAGCAACTCACACCACCTTTTTCCACCCAAACCTAGTTTGATTCTATTAGTTCCCAACACTTTTTCAAAGCATAAAAGCAAACCATTTTCATAAGCAAGCAATTCATTTTCCGAAAGCTTGTTGGTTGCTTCGAGTGCAAGTTATTTGATTTTCATTTACAAAATCAAAACCAAATCTAAGCACAAGTTTTATTACGGGCCTTAACCGTCCGGTAATCATTATCAAACATGTTTTCAAGGTAAAAAGCGACACCACATGTCACAATAGGTTTAAACCCTTTTGACCCCAAAACACTACTCAAAAACACTTAGGAAAATATTTTCATAAACCTCAAAATATTTTTCATCGGATTTTCCAAAACAAAACCATACAACGCATTTCCCTTTCGCCCAAAGGTTCAAAGACAACTTTTCTTTTCAAAACCTTACAACATAACCTCATGTAATTGATCAATACATAAACAAACCAAAACCCTAACTTTTCTCATGAGATTTTCACCAACTCATGGAAAACAAAACAACAAAGCCTACACATGCTTCTCTAGACCTCATGAACAACATTCATGGAACAAAAACCATGTAAAGTAACATTTTCTAACAAACCCTCATGAAAACATAAACCTAAAAACTCTTAAACTCTATAAGTCTACCATCCTAAGAGATGAGAAGAGAGGGTTACCTTTAGAAAGTGATTCTCTACAACTTTCTTCAAAGCTCCAAAGCTTGAAATGGAGTGAAATGGTGAAGAATGGAAAATTTAGTGAAGGTTGGAAGTAGTAATGGAGTTCCACGTGAAAGAGAGAAAGAATGGATATGTTTGGTGATGTTTTTCTAAGTCCACAATGAGCAAACCTCCTTACTATTGCTAAAGCTCTTGCTAGCTCATGGCCCTTGGATCAAAAACACATTGCCAAGACCAAACCCTAGCCATTGGATCAAACCAAACCAAATCCACTTGAGGTAAAACTCAAAACCTCATAGAAACACTCACACGTTCAGTTCTCGCGCGCCGCGACGAACGAAACTCACCAAAACACAAAACCTACGGAAAGAACGTCTAACGTTTAACATTTCCAAAACTTATCGCCGAATCTTTTTCCGCGACTGTAATTTTCTTCCATACCTCAGAAAATTAATCTCAGAATATATCCTAACTCGCGCAGATATATAAAACTTCCATCCGAAACCTCACTCAAAACAGACGCAATAAGATTTTACAACGACGGGTAAAATCTTACTCGTTTTTCCAAAAACAAGAATAATCCAAAACTTATTATTCTGAAACCACAAATAACTTCTTATACAAGAAACAGGATCACAAGACAAAAGTCTGTACAATAACAGTGCACGAGCACTAAACAGGCTTGATTACAGCAAAAGCTAATAATTACACGATGTTTCGTCACACGAACACATCGAAACCCTAATATTCCTTAAACCAACTATACAATGAAATCTTGGGTCTTACAACAATCATAGTATGTACATATATTTTCAAAACCATATGCACGCCAATCACATATTCATACACATATTCTCAAACATATGTAAATCACACATGTGATACAAAGCAACTTCTCATCACGAGAATACATAATATAATCATGCCAAACATTCACACAATCCAGAATCAGGCATACATATATTATACGGAAAAGTAAAGGTGCCCTTACCTTAGCAAGCTTTTGTTACTCTAATTCCGCGAAAACTACAACACGCGCTACCTAAAATAAATGCAGCGTAACATCAATAAAATATTCCTCGTTTAACCTAACGAAACGAAACTCGTTCTCAAAGCTCCAGAGGGGTCTAAGGTACTTTCCAAAGCTATCCCTCAAGGATTTCAGGTTATTCTCATAGTGTTTAAAAATTCCCGAAGTAAATTGCACTATTTTTATAACACGAAATTCATTTTGGTTTCAAATCACAAACTAAAACCATTTTGGATTTCTCCACCTCAAGGACTTGTTTCACACACAACAAGACCATTTGAAACACAACTAAAACTTTTAGAAAATATTTTTATGAAAAATCGAAGTTTTCTTGTGTTACAAGTTACACATTTTTTTTTCTTCCTAAAAACCTTTCCTATACTCATTTTTCTTCAAAACTAGGAGTATCCAACACACACAAGATTTTCACACAATTGTGGACTTAGAAAAAATTTTGAAATTTCTCCCCCACAAGAGAGAAAGGCCACGGCCAAAATTCTCAAAACCCCCCTCCATTCAAAATTTTTTCACTTCTAAAAGCATGGTAATATCCCATAATACCTAACTAGCACTTATCAAAGCGATTTAGAAATTATCGAGTCGAATCGCAAATTTTCGAAAAATCTCAATTAAGTTTTTCTTAAGGCAAGAAATTATTTTTCTTTACAAACATCCCATAACTTATCAAACACTTAAACAATGATCATGGGAACAATTTGCCTCTAAACAATTTTCGAAAATCCGATTCCTCGATCCATATATAATTGCCACGGCCAAATGAGGCAAAATGGCAATCCTACACAATTTTTTTCTCATTTGAAACCCTAACCACATTAGTTAGCTCGTAACGATATCCAATCGTATACCCGACTCTTTTTGAAACTCGAAATAAATTTTTTCTAAATTGCGTTCTTCGAGTCGCTCAAGAACACGAAAAATATTTTTTTCTTATTTTTCGAAACAAAGTTCATATTCAACAATCCATTTTGTTTAAAAGCTCAATTCTAACTTCAAAACCAAAATCTTACAACACAAATCAAATTTATGATCCTTTTCAAATTTTTTCTTCAAAACCCTTACTAAAAATTTGTAAGAACAAGATTAAACCATAGAATCAACTCATGTTTTCAATCATGTGTACTAGCAACACTTAAGAACACATCTATGGAAACAAAATTAAATTCTAACAATTTTCTACTCAAGAACAAAATTATGAAACTTAAGAATTCAAGAGTTTTTCATGAGAATCAAAGGAAGGAAGAGGTCTAATTACCTCAAGATGAAGAAGATGATCCAAGAGCTTGATGTTCCTAGCACAAATCCAAGCAAGTTCTTGAGAGGAAGTGAAAATTTTGAGTGGTTAAGGGTTAGTAATGGAGTTCGGCCGAGCAAGGCACAAGGGGAGGGAGTATTTATCAATTTTTGCTCCAAGACAAACTTAAACCTCCTTACTATTCACCCCAAAGTCTTGGACATTCTAGGCCATTGGATCAAGATCACTTTTGCAAGACAAAACCCTAGCCAATGGATCAAAAAAAAAATCTCATGATTGCTTTTTGAAAAAATATCTCCTTCTCGCCACTCAGCTCGTCGCGTTTGCTCTCGGCGAGTCGCGCCTCGTTAACGGACGGAAATCTCAAAAACAGAAAATCTCACCAATAAATGTCCGTCGTAAACCATTTCCAAATATTATCGCCGAATTTCATTCTCCGACTGAAATTTATTTCCTTAGCTCCCAAAAATATTCTGAAACTAGATTCCAACTTACGCCGATATATAAAGTCTCCAATTAAATTTTGACGGAAAACAGAAACCGTAAAATTTTAAGAAGCGGGCACAGTTTTCTACTCGTTTTTCCAATAAACGGAGAAAGTCAAAACTCTAAATTCTGAATTCACAGGAACGTTCTCGTATATAAAAGAGGATTAAAAACCAAAAGCCTGAGCTTAAATAGTACACGAGTCCAAAACCAGTTCCAACTCAGCAAAACGCTGTTATTACACGATACTTAAGAAACTAATCTTACCGAAACCCTAAAAACTCTTATCCACTACTTACGCTTATAACTTGCGTACGATACAGTAGAATTATGGGTCTTACACAAAATATATTAAGTAGTTAATAAAATAAGAACTTATTTTGAAATGAAATAAACTGAATAGAAGGAGCTTTGGCCAAAAGGTGTTGAAACCTACTTTACAACAACTTTCACGGAGCTTAGTTTTAGTGAGACCCTTCATCGAATCCCGCCTCAGCCATTTTTCTTATTTTTTAATATTATTTCAGTATAATTCTTTTATATTGCACAACTCAAGTTCCCGCTTTTTATTTTAGGATCTCCCGCTAAACCCTTAACCCTATTCATATATATATTTGCTACTCTGCCATTCTGATTTTGCACTGCGCCGCTGCATAGACTCACCAGGTACTTTTCTACTTTTTTTTTTCATTTCATTTTATTTATATTGTTTTATACTATTATAGAGAAGTGATACTAGTACACGATCGGAGTAGATACTGGCAACAAAATTATACATGCCTATTGCATATGCTTATGCCTATTGCTATATCCTGATGTCTTTTACTCCATGTGACAGGAGTATTATATTAATAGTATATGCTTACATATATTTTGTCTCTTTCTTCCATGTGAAATTTTTATATTATAGTATAGTATGTGGTACATTATTATTTTTGTTAACTTGTAGTGATTTTATATTACTAGTTAGTAAGTATACTGTATATGTATCCTACTATAAATATATAATCTTTTACTATTTACATATTTTTGAGAATTTTGTATTAGTATTTATGTCTATTCATTTGAACTATTTTAACGATTATGTATTCGCATTTATTTCTCTGTTTTCAATTTTTCTTTCAGATGCCTTCTAACCAAATCAATGAGCATTCGAGAAAAGTTAAAAAAAGAAAATGTGGGTTTTATAAGATATGTTATGCTGCAGCAGTAATTGCTTTTGACTATCATACGAAGTACTTAATGAAACAAGGTAATAGATTTCTTTATTCTCATGGATGGAATTGGGTTCGAGAAACTCTTAACACTCCAGGTGAAAGTTATAACATGTTTAGGATGGAATCTCACGCCATATTGAAACTTGAAAAGTTATTGGTGAGTAAAGGATGGTTGCATCCATCTAAAGAAATGACGTCATTGGAGGCACTTGCTATGTTTCTTTGGAGTTGTGCACATAGCGAGACTAATCGAAACGTTCAAAATAAATTTGGGAAATCAGGAGAGACTGTAAGTAGAAAGTTTGGGGAAGTTTTGGAAAGTTTATGTTTATTAGCAAAGGAAATTGTAAAGCCTCCAGATTTCAACTTTGCAGAAATTCCATCAAAGATTAAAAATGATCGTAGGTATTGGCCTCATTTTAAAGGGTGCATTGGTGCAATTGACGGAACACATATTCCTGCCATTGTTCCCACTAAAGATCAAATGCGTTATATTGGTAGAAAGGGATGTCCAACACAAAATGTCATGTTAGTGTGCAATTTAGACATGTTATTTACTTTTGTTGTTGTTGGTTGGCCTGGTACTGCACATGACACTCGTATTCTTTCATGTGTGATTGAAGAAATGAAAAGTGTGTTCCCTCATCCTCCTGAAGGTATGCATAACTTCATTATATAATAAATTTTAACACACACACACATATGTATCTATAAAGTTATTCATCTATATAAACTAATAATAGGTTTTTTTAATTTTTAGGAAAATACTATCTGGTTGATGCTGGATATCCAAATATGAAAGGGTACCTATCACCATACAAAGGTGAAAGATATCACATTCCAGATTTTAGAGATGGCAGTCAAGCTGAAGGAATGCATGAAGTGTTCAACCATGCACATTCTTCATTAAGAAATGTCATTGAAAGAACAATTGGAGTTTGGAAGAAAAGGTGGCATATATTATCTGATATGAGACCATTTTCACTAATCAAACAACAAAAGATCGTAGTTGCAACAACAGCACTTCATAACTTTATCCGAATGTGTGGTGTTGAAGATGAAGAATTTAACAAATTCGATGATATCTATGAACATATGACTGGGCCAGAAGAAGAAAGAAATATAAATGAAGAAATGAGTTCATATAATCCAAGAGTACAAGATGGAGGCTACATGAATACCGTTAGAAATCAAATAGGCGCTGCATTGATGGAAATTAGAAATGATTGAGTTTGTGATGATTTATGTTCCTTTTTTTTTTTTAAATAAGATGATTTATCATATTATGGAAGTCTCCTTAAATTATCTCTCATCATAAAATGTTTCAAGAAATTTAATTATTTTTATATAGAAATAGAGTTTTGCAAAGCATTTATCCTTTATATCGCAAACATTTTATTTATTTATTGTACTAATGCATAATAAATTGAAAGATTTATAAAAACATTTTCCCAAACAACTTTTAACTTAAAAATAACTTTAAAGTTTCTACAAATAAAAATTACCAAACAACTTTAACTTTATTTTTAAAGCTCTTACTTTTACCTTTGTTTTGAAAGTGACTTTTTGACCGTAAATAAGTCAGGCCAAACGGACCCTAAGTATTCAAAGTACTCCAAGTACCACAACCCAAAACAAACCAAGCTAGAAACCTATGCCTAACCCAAAGGCACGATGTACAACCACACCGGTACAGAGTCTAATTCTAAACTATAGCTCCGGCACGAGTTCACTGGGCCCTGAGCAGCCGCCGCCCTCGCGACCTACAGCATCATCTGGGGTGGGAGGAGCCCGCAAATGAAAGGATGCAAGGGTCACCACACATAACACAACAGCAAAAACATATATATATAACAGCGAATAAACACTTAGCAGTTCATATACTTGCACACAGTATTGAAATGCACACCAGCCTATCAATGCAGACTCTAAATGATTGTGATCACCCTAGCCGGGTCTTTTTCACATGCATGAATTATTCCGGAATAAACCTCTGCAGAAGGTCGTAGGCTCGGGTGGGATAACACCCCCTACTAGTGGTGGGATAACACCAGGTAGAGTCACTCACTCAATACCAAAACAATCACGGTGGGATAACACCGGGTGAGTCACACGGACAACACCAAATTCAAAAAGGAGGACACCAATCACTGGTCGTCGCACCCCGTGGTCCATTCCCGATAACCACTTACTATGAATGCATGAGCATACGATTCCCCTTATATGCTAATGCAACAAATACATACCTCTCAAGCGTATGTAATTCAATCATAAATGTGTACATATATTTTCAAAATCATATGCACGCCAATCACATATTCATACACATATTCTCAAACATATGTAAACCACACATATATTGTAAACAATTTCTCATCCCGAGAATACATCACACATACATGTCAAGCACTCAAAATACACCACAAACAAAGCATACACACATGCCATTACGGAAATAATACAAAAGAAAGGTGCCCTTATCTCAGCAAGCTTCCGTTACTTTAATTTTGCGAAAATCTACAACACACGCTACCTAAAATAAATGTAGCGTAATATCAATAAAATACTCCTCGTTTATCCTATCGAAACGAAACTCGCTCTCAAAGCTCCAGAGGGGTCTAAGGTACTTCCTAAAGCTATCCCTCAATGATTTCAGGTTATTCTCATAGTGTTTAAAAATTCACGAAGTAAATTGTACTATTTTTATAACACGAAAATCATTTTGTTTTCAAATCATAAACTAAAACCATTTTGGATTTCTCCACCTCAAGGACTTGTTTCACACACAACAAGACCATTTGAAACACAACTAAAACTTTTCAAAAATATTTTTATGAAAAATCGAAGTTTTCTTGCGTTACAAGTTACACATTTTTTTCTTCCTAACAACCTTTCCTATACTCATTTTTCTTCAAAACTAAGATTATCCAACACATACAAAATTTTCACACAATTGTGGACTTAGAAAATTTTTGGAATTTCTTCCCCCACACAAAGGAAAGGCCACGGCCATTTTTTTCAAAAACACCCTTCTATTCAAAATTTTTCACTTCTAAATGCATGGTAATATCCCATAATACCTAACTAGCACTTATCAAAACGATTTAGAAATTATAGAGTTGAATCGCAAATTTCGAAAAATCTCCATTAAGGTTTTTCTTAAGGCAAGAGATCATTTTTCTTTTCAAAACATCCCATAACCAATCAAACAATTAAACAATGATCATGGGAAGCAATTTGCCTCTAAACAATTTTCGAAATTCGATTCCTCGAACCCTATATGGGTGCCACGGCCAAATGAGGCAAAAGGGCAACCCTACACAATTTTTTCATTTGAAACCCTAACCACATTTGTTAGCTCGTAACGATATTCGATCGTATACCCGACTCTTTTTGAAACTCGAAATAAAATTTTTCTAAATTGTGTTCTTCGAGTCGCTCAAGAACACGAGAATTTTTTTTTTTATTTTTCGAAACAAAATTCATATTCAACAATCCATTTTGTTTAAAAGCTCAAATCTAACTTCAAAACCAAAATCTTACAACACAATCCAAGTTTTTGATCTATTTCAATTTTTTTCTTCAAAACTCTTAAACAAAACTTTGTGAAAACAAGATTTAACCATGGAAATCAACTCATTTTTCACTCATGTGTACTAATAACTCTTATGAACACATCTATGGAAACAAAACTAAATTCTAACATTTTTCTTCTCAAGAACAAAATCATGAAACTTACAAATCTAAGAGGTTTTAAGGCAATAATAGAAATGGAAGAGGTTAGTTACCTTAATGAGCAAGTGATTCCTAAGTAAGCCAAAGATCCAAGCTTGAATAGATGAGAAGAATGAAATTTTTGAAGAGATGAGTGAGGGAGTGAGAAGGGCGGCCGAGAGAGTGAGAGGGGAGGAAGAGCTTTTGTGTGATTTTTGTTTCCAAGACAAAAACATAAACCTCCTTACTAATAAAACACTCTTGTGAAATCTAAGCCATTGGATCAACTAACTTAAGCAAGGCTAAACCCTAGCCCTTGGATCAAGAGGGTAATCATTACCTTCTTTGAAAAAATATCTAAGATATTTTCTCTTGCACTCGCAGACGAGTCGTACTCCGTCGACGGTCTATCTTGCGAAAAATATAAAACTTACGAGGTGATTGTTCGTCGTAAAACATTTCCAAAAATTATCGCTAAACTTTATTCTCCGACTGAAATTTATTTCCTTAGCTCCCAAAAATATTCTGAAACTAGATTCCAACTTACGCCGATATATAAAGTCTCCAATTAAAATTCGACGGAAAACAGAAACCGTAAAATTCTAAGAAGCGGGTACAGTTTTCTACTCGTTTTTCCAATAAACGGAGAAAGTCGAAACTCAAAATTCTGAAAGCGCAGGAATGTTCAGATTGATAAATAAAGACCATGTCTGGGTTTTATTTATGCATAGGGAAAAAGCAGTCTCCAAAGTGATCCAAAAATCTTACTATAAAGTGGTCTTGGTTCATGGCAACCTTTGGATCAAAAGGCAAAGTTCAAAGATTAAATCCTAGCCATCCATCTCTTCACAAAATATCTAGATATTCTTATGGTCTTAGCCCACTAGCTCGCTCAGTCCCTGTGCTCGCGCTTAAACGAGCCGTATTTCGCGTACCGATAAATTTTACGGAAACATAAAAAATTCTACCGTAAACCTTTTAATAAAAACAATTCACAAACTTATCGCCGAATCTTTTTCCGCGACTGTAATTTTCTTCCTCACTCTTGAAAATTATTCTGACAATATATCCTAACTCACGCCGATATATAAAACTCTCATCTAAATTTCTACGGAATTCAGACATCGTAAAAATTTCCAACAGCGGGTAAAATTCCTACTCGTTTTTTCCAAAAGCGAGAATAATCCAAAACTCGTTATTCTGACTTCACATAAACCTTCTTATACTCAGAAGAAGACTACGACCCAAAAGTCTGTGCCTTTCCAGCGCACGAGCACAAAACAGGCTCCATTTCAGCAAAAATTCCATTAATGTGACGATACTCACAAGACCGCTCCACCAAAAACCCTAAAAACTTAGCCGACACTAAAGTTCCTTAGAAAAACTGTACAGTGGAATCTTGGGTTTTACATTACTACCCTCCAAAAAGAAGTTTCGTCCTCGAAACTAAAGTTAAGAGTAACAACTCAACTGGTTATTACCATCCCCAACACAACAAAATCCCTCAGGATTAGGTGTAGCCACACAGATGGTAACTCCGGGTGAAATCACACAGATACTCTCACCAACACACTGGCACAACCGTGCACCAACCGCAACTCTCAACGAGTGCACCACTCAAAAATTAACCTCACAACAGAGGTTCACAACCTCGAGTTCCTCAAATTTTCAAAGGTCCACACAAATTTTTTTTTTTTTTTTTCTTTCCAAAATCACTTATTTTGCCTCCGCGATATAGCCTATTCCACTAGGTTCACGCGAAGCAGTGACTGGCTACCCTCCAAAAGAAACACCGAAACTTTCTACGCACTACCAAAGCTAGCAAAGCTAGTCAATTCCATTCAACACGATTCCGTCTACTATCAACAATAAATTAAGGACGGCCAGTCCCTCAATTTGTCAAGAGATAGTCGCCAATCATGATGGTGGTTTAGACCATTTTTACCCAACTTAAGTGATACTTCATTCCACTTGTGCTCAAGGTCCTCCGAGGCACAAGGGTCCAACAATTCCTTCGAGGTTTTCTACAAGTTTTCCTCAATTACTTACTACCTCGAACCACTTCTACTTCGATCTCGTCGACAAAACACGTCACTCCAAATACGTCACTTAAACCCTCATGCTTCCACTCACGAATCATCCAACAGTAAGTACAATGCCACCATGGCAAGTACCACTCAACCATTACATCCTAAAGATGTTGTCATCTTATAAGTACTTCACAACTTCACCAATATCATGAGTCCTAAAAATGTTTCCTTAATCTCGTAATTGTACTGAACTGTACATTTTCCTTCAAATCTCGTTCTAACCATAGGCTTAACGACATCCACCCAACATCCAGTTGGAGATTGCCACTTTTCAAATTTTCTTGGCACATGCCAGACTATACCATCTACTTTTGGACTCCCTTTATCCAATTCTCAAATTCCCAGAAATTCAATCTCTCAGTCGTCCACATTATTTTCCAATTTAATACTTAGCATACCCTTGCATGCCTTAAAAAAAATGTTTTTTTTTTTTCCTCGTTGACTGTCATCGTTGGCACACACCTCCTTACATCATATCCCCATTCTATTTATGAACTCTCTCTTGAGTTCCCTTCCTCTTACCTTTGAATTCTCTTCTAAACAAAAGAGCCAGTCACCCTATCCATTCTTAAACGTTCCAACATATTATCCTTAGTGTAAAGTCCTACATCCAAAATACATCTAGAGGCACTTCTCACCTCAATTAACAGAAGCCACATCTCCATGTGCGTCTGCATTACTTGTTCTTAACACCTTTTCTCAACGGCCAACTTCCTCATTCTCTTCTTCCCTAAATGACACTTCACATTCAACCTCGTCTCGACTTCCAAAGTCTCATGTGAAATTCCACAACATGCTTTCCACTTAGTATTTTAATCGTTCGGATATCGACCGCAACATTTCTTCCAATTCAAAACTCTCTTTCCCATTTCTATTCTTTTGTACTTTTATCCAAATATGTCAAGCTCCACTTTCATTGGCATACACTCCTCATGTGTTTCCAAACTCAACCTTAACCCCTTACGAGGTACATCGCTGCAGTCCCTCTTAACATTCCTTTTAACTTTTCCACGTTAATCAATGAGGTTGTCAGCCTCCCCTTACATCTCGTATTACCTACTCACTTTCTTGCTAACGTACAACGTTAACCCTTCCTTTTGCGACTATCTTGTCAATGTTATAAACTTTACAAAATTCCAATTAGGTCTGTCTCATCGATCTACTAATTTGCAACTTTCAAGTTCGACAACTGTCTAGAGTTGGTTCCCAAACCACCATGACCAATAACTTGCTAAATCAAAACAACATCTTTAATTCGCCGCACACAATCCAAATACTCACTCATTTCACATAATTTTGTATCACTACAAGCATACCCTTCTCCGTTCGACCAATCTCAAATCTTCATAACCATCTAAAGCTACAGCATTCTCCAATAACAATAACCAATTTCCCACATACGTTCTCGCTATCCAACCTGACACATCCATTCACTGACTGGATTTATCCATCTCTAACTTCCCTTACGGTGTCAACTATTGTACGTGTCGTAATCAAACGCTCCAAATGATTAATTCCTCAAGTTCCTATTAAGTATCTCCTCTCCATTCGACTGGTCCTTCATCATCGTGACTATTCTAAAGTCATAAGGTCGGTTCCCACCGGGGAATCAATTCCCAGATCTCGGTTCTGGCCAATCATATTCTTACATTTATTCACTCATCGTTTTCTTATTCACTTCTAACTTTTTACTAACAATCATCTCTTATGAATGACTATATCTAAACTCGTCCTTATAGGGTCACTGTAATTCGCCTACAAATCGACTCATCTTACTCAGCTATCAAACCTTTAACACTTATCTCAAATCTTAATGCTCGACTTATCAAAAGTATCTACCAACGCACGACACTTTGCTATGATTTTATCCTTAGTACGTTCGATACCCAAATCAAACTCTCGAATTTACTGCTCAAGAACTCTAAAAACTCGTCGTAACATCCATTTAATCCTAATATACAATAAAAGTCCTTCCAACTATCAACTTTCATTGTCTTAGTATTCTTACTAACGGACTCCTTTTCTACTCAAACACGACATTCTTAGAAAATATCCAAAAATTCTCGTCCATAACTTGAATTTATTCAAAACTTGCCCACCTCAAATCTTATGGTATCATAAATTCAAGCTGCTACTTAGTCCTTCAACCATCTTGGTCGATCAAAATTGTTATCTTAAACTCACATCCACACAGGATCTCTACTCAAATCTTGGCTAATCTCTTCAACTACTCAATAATTCTTGACTAATCCCCAAGATTTTCTCAAAATGTTTACTTTCTCCTATGGTTTACCTGCCAATAACTGACAATTCCAGCTTCTACTGCTACAATTCTCTAGGCATTCCCATACTACACACCTCCGGTATCACCCGTCATCGACATACAACTCACTTTCCAAGGTTGAACTCCTCGTTCTTACCTAAACATCTCTCCAAATCCACCTTTATCCAATAATCAATCACCGATAATTTTGTTTCACACCGACATCTATACTTACTATCTCCCGAACTATGTATAGATTGTCACATATCAAAGTGATACTTGGTCTCCTACCTTCAATCGTCACGAGATTCATCCTTACAAATCTTATTTTCGGATCTAATTTATCTCACACACTTGAATTAACCCTTAAGGTACCCATCGTTCGCATAAATGCCGTATAACCCCACCAGGTTTCCTTACTCTGGACGCACAACGTCCTTTAATTCCAATTCAAGTTGCCTCAATTATTATCCAATCATTGTAATTAAATCCAATTGACATCTCGCATGCTCCACCATTCCATAGTGGTTGCGTTCTCTTGAAAACCTGATGACTTCATCAAGTCGCACCCTAACTCACCAGAGCAGATATTCAATATCTTCTTCAAAAGGTCGTCCCCAATTCGATCCTTACTTACAATCCTTTTTCAATTGACGTTCACCCGTCCATACTCAGTACCTTTGAGTGACAACGAGCAATACTACTTCCATTGATTTACTTCCAAGAATCTCTCGTAGTTCTTGTTCACCTCGAGTCCATCCCCCTCGGACCACTACGTCTAAGAAATTAAGAGACACTTGTCGACTAAATTCGACCAAGGCTCGGGGTTTCACAATTTCACTTACTGAAGCCTCACTCCCTGCATTACTTCGGTAAGACACAAATCAGTGTCTAAGCATATCCCATGCTAGACTCAAAACAACCAACCACATAGCCCACAACACAACTCTGGCTATGTTCTAACCGACTCTGGACTAACGACTCAAGTACACACTTTCCCTTTGAAGATTTAAAGCCGGGCTCTGATACCACAATGTAACACCCCGTTTTTCAAAGCCTAAAAAGGGGCATTATTATTTTTTTTTATTTTTTATTTTATTTTTAAAACAAAACAGAGCGCGCATACAAACAGTGAGAGCCGGCATTAAACATACAAAAGAACTCATTACCATAAGGTGCTTCGACAAGTAAAGTGTGTTCCTGAATAATTACAGTCCAAGTCTAAGTATTCAAAGTACTCCAAGTACCACAACCCAAAACAAACCAAGCTAGAAACCTATGCCTAACCCAAAGGCACGATGTACAACCACACCGGTACAGAGTCTAATTCTAAACTATAGCTCCGGCACGAGTTCACTGGGCCCTGAGCAGCCGCCGCCCTCGCGACCTACAGCATCATCTGGGGTGGGAGGAGCCCGCAAATGAAAGGATGCAAGGGTCACCACACATAACACAACAGCAAAAACATATATATATAACAGCGAATAAACACTTAGCAGTTCATATACTTGCACACAGTATTGAAATGCACACCAGCCTATCAATGCAGACTCTAAATGATTGTGATCACCCTAGCCGGGTCTTTTTCACATGCATGAATTATTCCGGAATAAACCTCTGCAGAAGGTCGTAGGCTCGGGTGGGATAACACCCCCTACTAGTGGTGGGATAACACCAGGTAGAGTCACTCACTCAATACCAAAACAATCACGGTGGGATAACACCGGGTGAGTCACACGGACAACACCAAACTCAAAAAGGAGGACACCAATCACTGGTCGTCGCACCCCGTGGTCCATTCCCGATAACCACTTACTATGAATGCATGAGCATACGATTCCCCTTATATGCTAATGCAACAAATACATACCTCTCAAGCGTATGTAATTCAATCATAAATGTGTACATATATTTTCAAAATCATATGCACGCCAATCACATATTCATACACATATTCTCAAACATATGTAAACCACACATATATTGTAAACAATTTCTCATCCCGAGAATACATCACACATACATGTCAAGCACTCAAAATACACCACAAACAAAGCATACACACATGCCATTACGGAAATAATACAAAAGAAAGGTGCCCTTATCTCAGCAAGCTTCCGTTACTTTAATTTTGCGAAAATCTACAACACACGCTACCTAAAATAAATGTAGCGTAATATCAATAAAATACTCCTCGTTTATCCTATCGAAACGAAACTCGCTCTCAAAGCTCCAGAGGGGTCTAAGGTACTTCCTAAAGCTATCCCTCAATGATTTCAGGTTATTCTCATAGTGTTTAAAAATTCACGAAGTAAATTGTACTATTTTTATAACACGAAAATCATTTTGTTTTCAAATCATAAACTAAAACCATTTTGGATTTCTCCACCTCAAGGACTTGTTTCACACACAACAAGACCATTTGAAACACAACTAAAACTTTTCAAAAATATTTTTATGAAAAATCGAAGTTTTCTTGCGTTACAAGTTACACATTTTTTTCTTCCTAACAACCTTTCCTATACTCATTTTTCTTCAAAACTAAGATTATCCAACACATACAAAATTTTCACACAATTGTGGACTTAGAAAATTTTTGGAATTTCTTCCCCCACACAAAGGAAAGGCCACGGCCATTTTTTTCAAAAACACCCTTCTATTCAAAATTTTTCACTTCTAAATGCATGGTAATATCCCATAATACCTAACTAGCACTTATCAAAACGATTTAGAAATTATAGAGTTGAATCGCAAATTTCGAAAAATCTCCATTAAGGTTTTTCTTAAGGCAAGAGATCATTTTTCTTTTCAAAACATCCCATAACCAATCAAACAATTAAACAATGATCATGGGAAGCAATTTGCCTCTAAACAATTTTCGAAATTCGATTCCTCGAACCCTATATGGGTGCCACGGCCAAATGAGGCAAAAGGGCAACCCTACACAATTTTTTCATTTGAAACCCTAACCACATTTGTTAGCTCGTAACGATATTCGATCGTATACCCGACTCTTTTTGAAACTCGAAATAAAATTTTTCTAAATTGTGTTCTTCGAGTCGCTCAAGAACACGAGAATTTTTTTTTTATTTTTCGAAACAAAATTCATATTCAACAATCCATTTTGTTTAAAAGCTCAAATCTAACTTCAAAACCAAAATCTTACAACACAATCCAAGTTTTTGATCTATTTCAATTTTTTTCTTCAAAACTCTTAAACAAAACTTTGTGAAAACAAGATTTAACCATGGAAATCAACTCATTTTTCACTCATGTGTACTAATAACTCTTATGAACACATCTATGGAAACAAAACTAAATTCTAACATTTTTCTTCTCAAGAACAAAATCATGAAACTTACAAATCTAAGAGGTTTTAAGGCAAGAATAGAAATGGAAGAGGTTAGTTACCTTAATGAGCAAGTGATTCCTAAGTAAGCCAAAGATCCAAGCTTGAATAGATGAGAAGAATGAAATTTTTGAAGAGATGAGTGAGGGAGTGAGAAGGGCGGCCGAGAGAGTGAGAGGGGAGGAAGAGCTTTTGTGTGATTTTTGTTTCCAAGACAAAAACATAAACCTCCTTACTAATAAAACACTCTTGTGAAATCTAAGCCATTGGATCAACTAACTTAAGCAAGGCTAAACCCTAGCCCTTGGATCAAGAGGGTAATCATTACCTTCTTTGAAAAAATATCTAAGATATTTTCTCTTGCACTCGCAGACGAGTCGTACTCCGTCGACGGTCTATCTTGCGAAAAATATAAAACTTACGAGGTGATTGTTCGTCGTAAAACATTTCCAAAAATTATCGCTAAACTTTATTCTCCGACTGAAATTTATTTCCTTAGCTCCCAAAAATATTCTGAAACTAGATTCCAACTTACGCCGATATATAAAGTCTCCAATTAAAATTCGACGGAAAACAGAAACCGTAAAATTCTAAGAAGCGGGTACAGTTTTCTACTCGTTTTTCCAATAAACGGAGAAAGTCGAAACTCAAAATTCTGAAAGCGCAGGAATGTTCAGATTGATAAATAAAGACCATGGGCCAAAAGTCTGGGTTTTATTTATGCATAGGGAAAAAGCAGTCTCCAAAGTGATCCAAAAATCTTACTATAAAGTGGTCTTGGTTCATGGCAACCATTGGATCAAAAGGCAAAGTTCAAAGATTAAATCCTAGCCATCCATCTCTTCACAAAATATCTAGATATTCTTATGGTCTTAGCCCACTAGCTCGCTCAGTCCCTGTGCTCGCGCTTAAACGAGCCGTATTTCGCGTACCGATAAATTTTACGGAAACATAAAAAATTCTACCGTAAACCTTTTAATAAAAACAATTCACAAACTTATCGCCGAATCTTTTTCCGCGACTGTAATTTTCTTCCTCACTCTTGAAAATTATTCTGACAATATATCCTAACTCACGCCGATATATAAAACTCTCATCTAAATTTCTACGGAATTCAGACATCGTAAAAATTTCCAACAGCGGGTAAAATTCCTACTCGTTTTTTCCAAAAGCGAGAATAATCCAAAACTCGTTATTCTGACTTCACATAAACCTTCTTATACTCAAAAGAAGACTACGACCCAAAAGTCTGTGCCTTTCCAGCGCACGAGCACAAAACAGGCTCCATTTCAGCAAAAATTCCATTAATGTGACGATACTCACAAGACCGCTCCACCAAAAACCCTAAAAACTTAGCCGACACTAAAGTTCCTTAGAAAAACTGTACAGTGAAATCTTGGGTCTTACAGGCTTATAAGATTGCTTTACCTCCGTCGCTGTCTAATCTTCATGATGTGTTTCGTGTGTCGCAATTGAGGAAATATGTCTCGGATCCATCACATGTGATTGTATCCGATGATGTGCAAGTAAGAGATAATTTGACCGTCGAAGCCAAGCCTTTGAGGATTGAAGGTAGAGAAGTGAAAAAGTTGAGAAACAAGAAGATAGCGTCCGTTAAGGTCATTTGGGGAGGACCCGCGGGAGAGAATGCTACTTGAGAGCTAGAGAGCAAGATGAAGAGTTCTTATCCGAAGTTGTTTTCAGGTAAATTTTCGAGGACGAAAATTCTTTTAAGGGGGGTAGAGTTGTAACACCCGTATTTATTTATTTTATTTTTTAATTAGAGTTAATTAGCCTTTTATGGTATTTTATGAGAAGTTAGTAATTAATTAGGAGTTGTGGCTATTTTGGGAAAGAGTAGAGTTATTGAGTAGAATAGGTTTTATTAGAATTATGATAATAAGAGTTTGGCTTGAGTGTTAATGGGCCTAAGTTAGTAAGAGGGACATTATTGTCTTTGAGCAAGTAGGTTTAGGTTAGAGTTATGATGATAGAGAGAAAATGGTCATAACATTGAAAAATAGAAAGAGGTAGAAAGAGAGAGTCTTGAAGAGAAGGAAGTAAAGGGGAAGAATAGAGAAAGCTCGAGAGGAGAAGAAGAATCAGAAATTCATCATTTCTAAGGTTAGAGAGTAGTTTACAATTCATTTGAGATGATAAATGAGGGGGGAGATGCCTATTCTCCATACCCAAACCCTCTCATCTCTTTTGGGGAGAAATGGGATTCAAGGGAATGTGCTAATGAATTTTTGTGTTGTTGTATGATGTTAACATGTTATTACATGATTCTATTTTCCATTTCTATCATCAAATTCGTGTGTTATAGGAGATTTGTTGTTGTTAGTATTTTAAAAATGGGTTTTGAATGAATGAGGAAAAATCTCTACTTTTCACTTGGAATGATGTTTGATGATGTTAAAACTTGTACTTCTAGGTTAGTATATAATATATATACTTAAAGATGATAGCTTTAGAAGTTGATAACTTGGAAAATGTGATTTTTATGCGTTTTCATGTCAAACCCGAGAGCAGAGTACGAATTCTGGGTCTGTTCGCTGGGTCTTCGCTAAGCGACTCATTGTGTTCTTGCCCAGAAACCAAGATTTTGTTAGCTCGCTTAGCGAACGATAACGAGCGTTAGCGAGTAGCCTTCGTCAGGTCTTGCTGGGAGTGGGTTACAGTCTGTAACTTCTTCGCCAGGTCTCGCTAGGGCTCGCTCAGCGAGCGTATTCTGATTTTTGGAAATTTTCTTTAAGTTGTATGATGAGTATGAGATTATTACATGATTAGATTTGGTCTTATAACATGTTATAGACTTGGATTGATTGAATCTTGAGTTGGTATGATGATAATATGCTTATATGTGTATGTTTGATTGAAATTGAGAATGATGAGCTATGATTAGCTAAGATATTATGTGTTGTTGTATCTTGCTTGTATGTATACCTTAATGATGATGTGATTTGATGTGAATTGAGGAGGATTAATAGGGATGAGTAGCCTATTAATCATGAGTAGATGTGTAGTATTATCATCATTATTTGGTATGTGTAAATTCATGCATCCATATTTGAGTCAGATATTAGAATTGAGTAATTCTAATAAAGAAGAATATCAAATGATAATATTTGATAAAGAAGGATATTAGAGGTGAGATACTCTAATAAAGACGATGATACCACATGCATTAGATATGTCTAGGGTGACATACATTGTGTATTTGCATTAGTTTGCATTAGAGAATTATGCACTCTAATTGATAATTGATATTTGATAATTGTGATTGCGTTCCACTATAATATTGTGAATGTTTTGAGTTATGTGAGTTTGATTGAATGACTTGACTCTTTGTTAATGAGTATGATAAAACCATGATGTTGCATATTGCTAGTACAATATGATATGTGTATGATTTATCTATGATATAATTGCTTACATAGTATGAGTATACACTATGCTTATTATTATGAACTTGAATTGTAGCTAACTCTCTATTTTTGTGTATATGTATGGTTTGAGTCCAGATTCTTCACTTGAGGAGTGATCCCGTGGCTTTGGAGATTAGCTTGCGATAATTAGCATAGCTTGGTAAGGTGAAGAGTAGGAGGATTCTAGAAGTTAGAGGTCTAGGATTTGCTCTGATACTTGTAACCTTGCTAGAACTAGTACCTTAGTTTCGCTTGTTTTAAGACTTATGTATGACCTTGCTACTTATCTTATCTTTAATTACGTGTTGGATTATTTTGGATTATGTGATGGTTCTTCATTTGTGGAAGTACCTAGTTGGAGTTGTAATATGATTTATGACTTGCATGCTTGGATTCTAATGCTATGAGTTATGATTATGATAGTTTAATGCTTCTGTTGTCCTTAAGCGAGTCAATATGCATGCCTTGAATTGAGTTCATGTTATGTAATGCCTTGATTGTTTGTATGTTGAATGATTTAAATTAATTATTGCATGCGAATCGATTAGGAGCGTTACAAATGTTCATACAACAGAAATTATGGTATATTATGAAATACTTTCTTATAGACTACATTGGAAGTTTTATTTGTATCTTCACCGTCTTCGTCAGTAATGAATATTCTTAATCCTTCTTGAAATTGCAATATACAATTGACCATGTGAAAACAATGACGACGGAAGATATATCCCAACATGTTTGAGAGAATTGTCCTTCACTCATATTAATAGTCATTGCAAAAGAAACCATTAAAGAAAATTATTTCTGTTGAAATTTAATTCGTCAACGTGTATTTTTATTAATGGGACTAGAAGTACTCACCGTTTTGTAATTCTCCACTGAGAGATTTCTCTCTCTCCCTCTATCAATCTTCTCTTTGGTTTTTTTCCTAATGAACATTTTTTCCACTGAGAAACAAAATGTTTTTACGTAAAAAGAAAATATAAGTGTACAGATATGTCATAAGCTATATTTTGAGTTCAAGACTTCAAGTGATCTTATCCATAAAAAAATAGTGTACTTTCTTATTTCAATTTGTCTCATAGTAATCTAAATATAAGTGTTCATTCATTTTACAAAATTAAAATATTAAAAATGTACCAAGATAGTGTCGGCGTGTCGCACAAGTGGGAGATACTTGGATGTCTTAACCATTTGGTCCTGAGTTTGATCCCTGCAGATGAAGAAGCTTTTGTTAGGAGAGGTCAACCCCTTAAATGGATCTCAGTTAACCCGAAGGGATTAGTCTCTACAGTTGCGTGCAAAAGATATATTTGGTTTACAAACATTAAAAACCTTTTTCATGATTTCCCTAATTTCTTCGGCAGTTTGGCCAACAATGGTTTGACATTCATTGTCCCAAAAGATGAAGTCAGCTTTATTACCTTGATGTTCAACTTGAACAACAACTTTGAACCTGTAAAATTGGTGTCCGGCCATTATTATGTTTTACATGTTACATTTGTATCAAATGTGAAACAAAAAAGTGTATGTTATTGGAAAGAGAATAAACCTAGCAATGGCGCTTTTGACTTGCTCACCACATGAACAGGTATAATTGTCAACCTGACCTCTCGAAGATTTGGTACATTTTGAGCAGCTCTCGTAGTACCAACCAAACTGAGTAGGATTGAACATTTTGGTTGTTCCAATAGTGATGCAGTGGGTATCCTATAGCAATGTGTATAAATTGATCAGAAGAGGCTATATGATTTACTGCAATACATATAGCAATGACATATGCATAAATTTGTAAACAATGTGTAAGTATAAGACAACCTTTTGCAAGGACCTCATTTGAGCAATTGATGTAAAGTGACTTCTATTTGACCAAATGTCGTTGCCGGAGAGTTGAGAGGAAGATGAAACTTGAGTAAAATCTTGAGTAGCACCCTGAGTTGATGAAATATCTTTGAATCTAAAAGATTTAAGGGGTTATGTTAATAACAATTGAAAAAAATAAATAAATAAAACATATGGACAGTGTAGAATGTAAGATAACATACGATGCTTTGAAGCTTTCGACAGAAGGATGTTCAAAATTAATAAGAAGCTTAGAGCCAGACCAATTGTTACAGAAGTTGGGTCTCCCATTGTCTAATAAAATATGAATCAATAAATAAATGATATAGATTAAATTGAGGACTTATGGTTATTTGATAATGTTATAAACTAATAATTGAAGCGAATAAATCTCCTAATTTGCATTGAGCATGTGTCAAAATGATGACAATTGGTCCTTTGTCTTTTCGAGCATCGATATAGTTAGACAGTTGAGTTGAGAAAGATTCCCAAAGAGTGACATCAACCATGGTGCCACTTTAAAATTTAAAACATGATATAGAAAAATTAGTATTCAAAGAAACAAATCAAGATAAAGTTAAACACTTAGTGATATAATAATACCTTTCATCAGTAAGGATTAAGTTGGTACATGGTTTTTTGCCGGATGCAACGGTTTGTGTTTTAACGACTTCATGAAGAACCCCAATGATCTCTGAAATACATTAACCAACAAATGAGTTTAAGCTCGTAGACAATTGATATTTGAAATGAATTAACCAAAAAACGTACCATATAAGATGTTAATTTTGAAGTTCCCATCGTGAACTTCTTTGAAATTTTTGAACCAAAAGAGTTGATCAGGAATGTTAGTGATTTCAGGAGCTGGTTTAACATTGGTACCTGACCCAAGCACTATTTTGAAAGGACCTTCACATGGTTTGTATCCTGCGTCATTGTCATATACTTGACAATTGTACAACACATAGATCTTATGATCCTCAATAAAAGACTTCCAGTGTTCAAATTCCTTATAGCGAGTAACGACGTGCACACGATCTCCCTACAAAAGAAAATCAGATACAATTGACATTAATTATAACTGATAGGAGACAAAATCAAAATGAAAACAAACAATAGTGGACAGACCTTTTCATCAACAATAATCATCTCCAGATGTTGAAAGCCATTAGTTCCTATAACAACCCAAGAGTCTACAACTTGAACTGCAATTTTCCATATGGCTCTTTCCTTGTTAAGGTCCTTAATAAAATCAAAAGCTCTTGACATCTCAAAAGCTACATAAGAAATGATAAATTTTTAGACTGCTTTTACTTAGTACAATAAGCTCAAATTACTTGAATAAATATGTGAGCTTGGGTTGTAATAAAGCACATTTGGGTTGTAAAAAAGGAGTTAGAGAGTAAAAAATAAAGTATATTCTCAAATACATTTGCTGTTATGATTTTTGAATGACAATGTGAATCTAACTTAAACACAACAAATAACTTAAACACAACAAATAAAATACCAAAATAAAACTTTGAATGCCTCATAAAGAACAGAGGAAGTACACAGAACAATCTGAAAACGTAAATAACAACTCTTAACACATAAAGACATGGAAAAAAAGAATGATAAACACAAAAAGATAACAAAAACAGATCTAAGCAAAATACTGAGAACATATTTCACAAATGGGTAAATAAATCCAGCATAGCAAGTTTCCATTTTTACGAAGAACACATAATGCAGATAAGGAAACCGAAAAACATTAGAAAAAAAAAAAGATAGAGAAGGTGTTTTGGTTGATGAACTTACCTTTGAACAAAGAACAATTTCTTTCAGAGGAGTTTCAATGGATGAGAGGAAGCAAAATATGTGAAGATTGGTATCTGTGTCAATATGGAAAGGTGATATGATGTATTGAGTATAGAAGCTACTTGCACTGTACAAGAAAGCAAAGTTGGTAAAGCAACATCACGTGTTACGATCTCTCCATGGAAAGGGGTTGGGAAAAAAAGCCACGTGTAATTTTAAGAATTAATTGGACTTGCAAAGGGCATTTTGGTAACTTGATACACTACACCCTTATTGGATAGATAGTGACTCTAATATATTTTTTTAGAAACTTTAATTTTTTTGGTAACCCAAATGTATCTTCCGCACGCAACTGTAGAGAGCAATCCCCTCGAGGTAACTGAGATCCATTTAAGGGGGTTGACATCTCCCAAGAAATGTTTCTCCCAAGAAATGACACCAAAGCAATTTTTATTGAGAATGCGCGAGAGAGCTCCATGGGAATCTCGTAATGTATATAATAGAGATAGACTAGTGGTAATGCACCATATAATTCTTAAGGAACATGGGTTCGATTCTTGGTGAGCTATTTTTAATATTTTATTTAAATTGATTTAGGGTTAAAATGGAAGGGAAAATGAGAGGGAAGAGATTAGATTAATGATAACCTAAACGTAAGAAACTTATAATCTCTATTATAAACATTACGAGATTCCCACGGAGCTCTCTCGTGCATTCTCAATAAACAAATCCTACGTGTCATTATTAGAGAGCTTCTATTCATGCGGAGATTTTAGCACGAGATTTGTGATTCGAATCTCATTGACAACAATAATTCAATTATTATAATTTTATATGGAATTCTACCTTTTTTTTTTTGTTTTTAAAGAAAACTACTTTATAATTAGTATAAGATATGTTGTTAGAATCTCATTGACAACAATAATCTAAATTTTATGGAAAGCTATTATCCTTTTTTATAGAAAAAAACCTTATTGTTTAAAAAAAATTGTTGGATATATACAACTAAACTAGAGCTTCTCTTTTTTTTGCATCTTTTTTTTTTTTTTTTTTACAGAGTTTGTATTATTTTTTTTTATTCCATTAGAGCTTTTCTAATATTTTTTTATTGTAAAAACTATAATATTATATATTTTTTTTTTTGTAGAAACTCTATTTTTTTTTTTGTAGAATCTTCGATATTATATCTTTTTTATGTATAAATCTTTCTTTTTGTGGGGATTGGTATTTTTTTTATTTTAGAAACTCTAATATTATTGTATATTTTAATATTATTGCGTAGGTGAAATTCTATTAAAAATTATTCAAAATTTTATCTAACATGATGAAACACGATTCTCGTGATGAAAACTGAATGTACAGATGATAGTGAAAATTGAGCACGAGAATTTTATTGATATTCAATAAAAAAAATAGAATTAACAACCTTTTTGTTGATAGGGCTCCTATAGAGTTCTGTAATGAAGTCGATAAAGAGATAGAAATAGAGAGAGAGAGAGAGATCAGTTGTGTAGAATGAAAAACGGGGAACACTCCCCACCCGACTATTGAAAATACACATTGACTAAATTAATATTAAAATTCCTACTGCGGGGCATATCCATATTTTTATATTTTATCAGGTGGATCCCTTATTCAAAGTTTTATTTAGCACGATGAAAATTGGTTCTTAATGAAGAAAAGTGTATGTAGAAGATAGTGATAAATGAGCACGAGAATTTTATTGATATTGTGATGAATTGCCTTGAAAATAAATAAGAAAATCAAGTTTGGTGGTGTTGTTGTTGTCTGACGTTGGGGCGCAGGCAAAACTGGCGCACAGGCGCAATTAACCAGCAGGAGGCAGTAGCTACTGACCTCCTGCGCTAGGGCGCGGACGCGCGTATTTAGATTGCTTTTTTGCATTTTCTGATGCTTTAACATGGTTTTAGGGTTATTTCTGAGCCGACAAAAGTCTAGGGTTATAAGATTAACATCTTGGCAATACTCTAGGATTGGGGGATTGATTCATCACCTTGGGAAACACTTTCAAATTGAATATCTTGGCCACAGGAAGAAATTCGGGCAAATGGTAGAATTAGGGAAAAGACTATTTCTTTTAACTCTTTGGAGATTATACTTTGTAACTGAGAACTTGATTTGATAGTGGAACGGAGAGCTGTTCTCTCCCCCAGACGTAGGTCTTTATTTGGCCGAACAGGGTAAACAATATTGTGTCTCACTTTATCGCTTTCGTAGTTTTATCTGTTCAGATTATTATTGCTATTTCCGCTTGATTGATTACTTATTCTAATTGCTCCACACATCAAGGTTATTGGTGTGAGATTTACGAATTCTCAACAATTGGCGCCCACCGTGGGGCAAAGGATCAAAAGAATTAAGTTTCATGGGTTCGAAGTGGGACATCGATAAATTCACCGGGAGTAATGTCTTCGGTCTGTGGAAGGTGAAGACGGGAGCAATTTTAATCCAACAGAAGTGTGAACAAGCGCTAAAGGGTGTGGCACAGATGTCGGTTAATCTCTCGGATGCGGAGAAAACTGAGATGGATGAGAAAGCACTTAGTGCTATTATTTTGTGCCTCGGTGATAAGGTATTGAGAGAGGTAGTCAAGGAAAAGACTGCTGCTGCTATGTGGACCAAACATGATGCATTGTATATGACCAAGTCCCTGGCACATAAACAGTTACTGAAACAACAACTGTACTTCTTCCGTATGGTTGAAAATAAGCCGCTTATGGAGCAACTGGCTGAGTTCAATAAGATTATTGACGATTTGGCGAACATCGATGTGAATCTTGAAGATGAGGATAAAGCTTTCCACTTGTTGTGTGCCCTACCCAAGTCACTTGAAAATCTCAAGGATGCATTGCTTTACGGCAAAGAAGGCACTATCACCTTGGATGAGGTCTAATCGGCTCTGAGAACCAAGGAGCTATCTAAGTTCAGGGACTTGAAGATAGATGATAGTGGAGAAGGCTTGAATATTTCAAGGGGTAGAAGCGAGAATCACGGTAAAGGAAAAGGGAAGAAGCATAGGTCTAAGTCTAGGCCAAAGGGTAGTGGTGACATCTCAAAATTCAAATGTTACCATTGCCACACACCAGGTCACTTCAAGAAGGACTGTCCTCAGAGAGGGGGCAGTTGTGGTTCGTCGGCTCATATTGTTGTTAGTGAAGAGGAAGGTTATGAGAGTACAGGAGCACTAACTCTGACAAGTTGGGAACCTGAGAAAAGTTGGGTCATGGACTCATGATGCTCATATCACATCTGTCCGAGAAAGGAATACTTTGAGACCTTGGAATTGAAAGAAGGTGGAGTTGTGCGTCTTGGTAACAATAAGGCGTGCAAGGTTCAAGGTATGGGTTCTATCCGACTCAAAATGTTTGATGATTGTGATTTCCTTTTGAAGAATGTGAGGTATATTCCCGAACTTAAGAGAAATTTAATTTCCATTAGCATGTTTGATGGTCTAGGTTATTGCACTAGAATTGAACGTGGTGTGATGAGAATTTCTCATGGTGCATTAGTAATTGCTAAAGGGTCTAAAATTAATGGTCTTTATATTTTAGATGGTTCAACTGTTATTTCTAATGCATTAGTAGCTGGTGTAGAAACAGCGGACATAACTAAACTATGGCATTTGAGGTTGGGTCATGTCAGTGAGAGAAGTTTAGTTGAATTAGCTAAATAGGGCTTACTAGGAAAAGAGAAATTGAACAAACTAGATTTCTGTGATAATTGTACACTAGGCAAACAACACAAGGTGAAGTTTGGGGTGGGAGTACATAAATCTAGTAGACCTTTTGAGTATGTTCATTCGGATCTTTGGGGTCCAGCATCAATTTCCACTCATGGGGGAGGTTTATATTTTCTTAGCATAATTGATGATTATTCTAGAAGGGTATGGGTGCACATTATTAAAAATAAAAGTGACACATTTGAAAAGTTTAAGGAATGGCATATCTTAATAGAAAATCAAACTGGAACTAAACTGAAAGTTTTGAGAACTGACAATGGCCTGAAGTTTGTTTCAGAGCAATTTAATGAGTTTTGCAGGAAAAAAGGTATAAAGAGGCATAGAACCGTTGAATACACACCCCAGCAGAATGGTCTTGCAGAAAGAATGAACAGAACCTTGTTGGAGCGGGTGAGGTGTATGTTGTTGGGAGCTGGACTACCGAAAAGTTTCTGGGGGGAAGTTGTTAGTACTGCAGCATATTTTATCAACAGTGCTTGAGGAGAGTGGAAGCCAACCAATATAGACTCCGGACTATCAGCTAACAAGAGATAGGAGAGGAGAACTATTAATCCACCTAATAGATATGGTTATGCTGACCTTATTTGTTATGCTTTGAATGCAGCTGAAGTGGTGCAAGACTCAGAACCAAAGAACTTCAGGAGGCATCAGAAAGCATAGATAGCAAAGACTGGCTGAAGGCAATGGAAGCTTGTGCCATTACCTAAAAACAAAAGGGTAGTTGGTAGCAAGTGGGTGTTCAAAAGGAAAGAAGATATACCAGGGGTCGAAGCACCAAGGTATAAAGCAAGACTTGCAGCAAAGGGTTTTACTCAGGTGGAAGGGATCGACTACAATGAGATTTTTTCACCGGTGGTGAAACATTGTTCTATAAGGGTACTTATGGCGATTGTTAACATGTATGATCTTGAGTTAGAACAGATGGATGTGAAGATCGCATTCTTGCATGGTGAATTAGAAGAAACAATCTACATGCAACAACCTGAAGGTTTTGTGGAAGACAACTCGAAAGTGTGTCTGTTAAAGAAATCTTTGTATGGGTTAAAGCAAAGTCCAAGGCAGTGGTATCGTCGGTTTGATGATTTCTTATTAAAGACCGGGTTTGTGAGAAGCAACTATGACAGTTGTGTGTACATGATGAAGAAGGATGAGAAAGTCATCCTCTACCTTCTTCTTTATGTAGATGATATTCGTATTGCAAGTTCTGACAAGCATGAGATTCAAGTGCTCAAGGTAAAATTAAATGGTGAATTTGAGATGAAGGATCTTGGTAATGCAAAGAGGATACTTGGCATAGATATTGTGAGAGATTGGAGTAAAGGTGAATTGTTCTTATCTCAGCATGAGTATTTTAAGAAAGTGGTGGAGCGGTTTAGAATGTCAGATTCTAAGGTAGTGAATACACCACTTGGTGACCATTCAAAGTTGTCGATTAAACAGTGTCCTCAATCCAAGGATGAGAAAAAGAAGATGGAAGGTACTCCCTATGCAATGGGGTTGGAAGCATCATGTATAATATGGTTTGTAGTAGACCAGATTTATCCTATGCAATTAGTGTGGTAAGTCGGTTTATGGCAAATCTGGGCCATGTTCATTGGCAAGCTTTGAAGTTGGTGTTAAGGTATTTAAATGGAACCTTGAAGGGTGTACTCAATTATACTAGAACAGATCCGGGTAGGGATGCTTTGGAAGGTTATGTGGATGCGGACTATGCAGGTAATTTAGATACTATAAAATCGTTGTCTGGTTTTGTATTTACATTGTTTGGAACAGTGGTAACATGGAAGGCAAATCAACAGTCGGTTGTAGCCTTGTCGACGACTCAAGCATAATACATAGCTCTTATTGAAGGGGTCAAGGAAGCCATGTTGTTGAAGGCTATGATTGGAGAAATGGGGATTAGTCAAGGGTGTGTGAAGATACATTGTGACAGTCAGAGTGTCATTCATTTGGCAAATCACCAGGTGTATCATGAGAGGACAGAGCACATTGACATCCGGCTGCACTTTGTGAGAGACATGATTGAGACAAAGAAAATCATGGTGGAGAAAGTTGCATGTTCACCAAATCGTTACCTAGAGCAAAGTTCAAGCAATGCTTGGACTTGATTAACTTCGTCGAGGAGTAGGCGGAGGTTGGAGAGAGTAGCACGGTGATTGGTGGGAAGTTGGCACCATCATCGTTTTAAAGGCAAGGTGGAGATTTGTGATAAATTGCCTTGAAAATAAATCAGAAAATCAAGTTTGGTGGTGTTGTTGCTGTCTAGCGCTGGGGTGCAGCCAAAACTGGCGCCTGGGCACAATTAACCAGCAGGAGGCAGTAGCTACTGACCTCCTGCGCCGGGGCGCGGACGCGCGTATTTATACTGCTGTTTTGCGTTTTCTGAGGCTTTAACAGAGTTTTAGGGTTATTTCTGAGCCGACAAAAGTCTAGGGTTATAAGATTAACATCTTGGCAATACTCTAGGGTTGAGGGATTGATTCATCACCTTGGGAAACACTTTCAAATTGAATTTCTTGGCCACGGGAAGAAATTCGGGCAAAGGGTAGAATTAGGGAAAAGACTATTTCTTGTAACTCTTTGGAGATTATACTTTGTAACTGAGAGCTTGATTTGATAGTGGAACAAAGAGCTGCTCTCTCCCCCAGACGTAGGGCTTTATTTGGCCGAACTGGGTAAACAATATTGTGTGTCACTTTATTGCTTTTCGTAGTTTTATCTATTCAGATTATTATTGCTATTTCCGCTTGATTGATTACTTATTCTAATTTCTCCACACATCAAGGTTATTGGTGTGAGATTTACGAATTCTCAACAGATATTCATTATAAAAATAATATAGAATTAACAACTATTTGTTGTTGATGAAGTCCATATAGAGTAGTGTAACGGAGACGGGAAAGAGATAGAAATAAATAATGGACAATGTAACACCCCGTTTTTCATAAAGCCAGAAAAGGCATTATATTTTTTTTTTTTTATACACATCAGAGTTACACATAAAAGATTTTAAATGAGCCGGCATTCAAATATACAAAGACTCATTACCAAAAGGTGCTTCGACAAGCAAAGTGTATTCAGGAATAATTACAGCAAAACTTACTAATTACACGATGTTTCACAACATGAACACATCGGAACCCTAATAAACCTAAAACCAATTATACAATGAAATCTTGGGTCTTACAATACTACCCCCCTAAAAGAAGTTTCGTCCTCGAAACTTAGACGTCGTCAAACAAACTGGGGTACAACTCTTTCATCTTACTCTCGAGCTCCCAGGTGGTATCTCCTGTAGCTTCGTTCCATATTACCTTCACCAAAGGTATCTCTTTCGTTCTCAGACGCTTCATCTTCCTATCCGTAATCTTGATCGGCGGAACTTCAAATGACAAGTTATCCCTCAACTGGATGTCATCTGGTGTGATCACATGTGACGGATCCGGTGTGTATTTCCGCAATTGCGACACATGGAATACGTCATGTATCAAAGATAGTGCCGGTGGCAACGCGATTCGGTATGCTACCTTCCCAATCCGTTCCAAAATCTGATAAGGCCCTATAAACTTTGGAGTCAACTTCTTCGCTTTCAAAGCCCTTCCAACGCCAGTCGTTGGTGTAACTCGAAGAAATACATGATCTCCATCTTCAAACTCTAGAGGCCTCCGACGCCTATCCGCATAACTCTTCTGGCGATCTTGAGCAACTTTCATCATTGCCCTTATCTTTCGGACCTTGTCCGCCGTCTGTTGTACCATTTCCGGTCCTACTAACATACTCTCCCCATCTTGGTACCAACACAAAGGAGTCTGACACCTCCTCCCATACAAAGCCTCGTATGGTGCCATTCCAATACTCGCGTGGAAACTGTTGTTGTATGTGAATTCTATCAATGGTAACACATCATCCCAACTTCCACGGTCATCCAATACACATGCTCTCAACAAATCTTCCAATGATTGATTTGTTCTCTCAGTCTGCCCATCTGTCTGAGGATGATAGGCGGAACTCAATCTCAGTTTCGTCCCCAACGCCTCATGCAAAGTCTTCCAAAAGTGTGAAGTAAACTTTGGGTCTCGATCCGACACTATACTTGACGGAATCCCATGTAACCTCACAATCTCAGCAATGTAAATATCGGTCAACTTTGCTGCTGTATCCGTAATCCTTACCGGTAGAAAATGAGCGGACTTTGTCAAACGATCCACTATCACCCAAATGGAATCATGCTTCCTCCTGGTCTTAGGTAACCCAGTGATGAAATCCATAGAACTGCTATCCCACTTCCACTCGGGGATATCTAACGACTGCAGCATCCCTGCTGGTCTCTGATGCTCAATCTTCGCCTTCTGACAAGTCAGACACGACGCCACATACTCAGCCACATCCCTCTTCATACCCGGCCACCAGAAATCATGCCTCAGGTCTTGATACATCTTCGTTGCTCCAGGATGCATACTAAGTTTACTCTTGTGTGCCTCCCCTAGAATGGTGTTTCTCAAGTCCATAGCTTCGGGCACACACACTCTACCTCGACACCTCAAAATGTTGTCCGATCCCACCTTGAAATCCCGGTTGGTTTCTCGAACAATCAAAGCTCTCTTCTCCATGAGGAACCTGTCATCTTGACAATTTGCAATGTCCTCCAATAATCCGCTTGAGATGGTAATCATACCCAACCTCATATTCCCTAAAGCAAACTCTACCTCGAGATGCAAGTCACGAAACTCTCTCAATAACTCCTGTTGACTAGCCATCTGTGCCGAACAAACCGTCACACTCTTCCTACTCAAAGCATCGGCTACCACATTAGCCTTCCCCGGATGGTATTCCAACGTAAAGTCGAAGTCCTTCAAAGTTTCCATCCACCTCCGTTGCCTCATATTAAGCTCTTTCTGATCAAACAAGTACTTGAGACTTTTATGGTCACTAAACACGACAAAAGTGCAACCATAAAGATGATGTCTCCAAATCTTCAATGCAAAAACAACGGCCGCAAGCTCTAAATCGTGCGTAGGATAATTCTTTTCATGCACTTTCAGCTGTCTTGACGCATAAGCTACTGCTCTCTTGTGTTGCATCAACACACAACCCAACCCTTGATGAGAAGCATCACAGTAAACCTCATACGGTTCATCCGACTGTGGTAACACCAAGACTGGTGACGTTGTCAACCGTTCTTTCAACAATTGGAAACTCGACTCACACTTCTCCGTCCAAGCAAAAGGTTGATCTTTTCGCGTAAGTTGCGTCATTGGCGCCACAATCTTAGCGAAACCTTCAATGAATCTCCGGTAATAACCGGCCAAACCCACAAAACTCCTCACATCAGTCACTGTTTGAGGCTGCTTCCAGGAAAGTACCGTATCAATCTTGGCTGGATCCACGGCTATTCCCTCTCTTGATATGACATGGCCAAGGAAATTCACCTCTTCCAACCAAAATTCACACTTTGACGGGTTTGCATACAGCTTACTTTCCCGCAAAACTCGCAATACTAGACGAAGATGCTCTACGTGTTCTTCTTCATTCTTTGAATACACTAGGATGTCATCAATAAATACCACCACAAACTTGTCCAAGAATGAGTGGAATATCCGATTCATGTAGGCCATAAAGATCGCAGGTGCATTCGTCACTCCGAACGGCATCACTAAGAATTCATAATGCCCATAACGCGTCCTAAACGCCGTTTTCTGAATATCCTCGTCTCGTACCCTTATCTGGTGATAACCAGATTTCAAGTCAATCTTTGAAAACACTGAGGCTCCCCTCAACTGATCCATCAAATCATCAATTCGCGGCAATGGATATCGGTTCTTGATAGTCACCTTATTAAGCTTCCAATAATCCACACACACACGAGATTTCCCATCCTTCTTCTTAACCAATAAGACCGGTGCTCCCCAAGGCGACACACTAGGCCTTATGAAACCCTTCTCTAACAAGTCCTCAATCTGACTTTTCAACTCTACCAACTCAGATGGAGCCATCCGATAAGCTGATTCCGAAATCGGACCCGTACCCGGTTGCAAATCAATAAAGAATTCCACCTCTCTACACGGAGGAAAAGCTGGAATCTCCGATGGAAATACATCTTGGAAATCTTGAACCACTCGAAATTCCCCAATTCGGATCTCCGACGTCACTCCTAAACTAGCAAGTGAAACTATCTCCGGCTCTCCATTACACATCACCACTGACAGCCGATTTGCAGACAAGTACCTTCGCACACCTGGCTCGGGAAAGAAAACCAATTTCCGAGCACAGTCTAGAATAACATAATGATAGGATAACCAATCCATCCCGAGGATGATCTCGAGAGATAAGAGCGGTAAACACACTAAGTTGACCAGAAACTCCCTATTCTGAATTACTACTAAACAATGCAAACATGCAGTATTTACCACCAAATCCTTAGCAGGAGTCAAGACATTCAAATCAAACGGAAGCATAGAAACATTCAAACTCAAACGATTTGCACAATCCAAAGATATGAATGAGTGGGTTGCCCCTGTGTCAATCAAAGCAGTTAAAGAATTACCTGCGATGTGACAGCTCTCATGGATGGCATTGCTAGCCTGCCCACTCACCTCAGTGCCCATACAATAGGCACGTGCCTTTGCCACAGGTCTGTCACCCTGTGAGCCTTGTGCCACATTTGCCGACGGCCCGGCCTTCGGGGCTCTGCAATCTCTAGCAAAGTGTCCCGGCTTCTTGCAATTGTAGCAGGTGTTTTCCCCCTTCGGTTTCGTGCACTCATTAGCAAAATGCCCCGCTTCTCCACAGTTGTAGCAATTCCCTTTACTACCATCAGATTTTCCCCGGCTACCTTGATTCACCGATCGGCCCGGTCCCCTGTTATTCTGAGGGCGGTCGTAAGGCTTACTACTTTGTTTCCCACGATTCTGACTCTGACTCGGACCACTCGAACGACTTGGTCCCCCAGCACTAGAATTCCCTTGGCGGTTCACCCGCTTATTCTTCATGTCTTCTACCTCCTGACATTTCTCCACTAATACTTGAAACTGTCGGATACCCAATGGCACAACCGCATCCTGCAGCTCGTACCTCAGCCCATCTTGGAAACGACGGCACATATAATCCTCATCTATCCCATCCCTAAAGAAGCGGAAGAAACGGGATAGTGATTCAAACTTTTTGGCATATGCTTCAACATTCATGCCCGCTTGCCTTAGCCTCAGAAACTCTTCCCCATACCTCTCCCTAGCAGTCTCGGGAAAGTACTTGGCCAGAAACCTCCGCCTGAAGTTCTCCCAACTTAACTCTTCATGAACATTCTCCATGATCAGTCGGGTGTTCCTCCACCAATACTCAGAACCCCCTAGTAACTGATAGGTAGCTAAGACTACTTTCTCCCCTTCTGGACAACGAATTGCCCCGAAAATCCTCTCCACAGATTGGAGCCATAAATCCGCAGTTTCCGGACCTCCCTCCCCATTAAACTTTGGAGGAGTTTGGTGGTTAAAACTTGAAAGAAGTCTAGAACCAGCAACAAGTATTTCCCTTTCGCGCTTTTCCAGATCTCTCTGCGCCTTAGCATGGCTCTGAGCAGTCACTGCCGCTGCCATTGTATGCATGGCATAAGCCATCTGATTCACATCCACATTGTCCGCCATAGGTACTGTAGGTGCCCTTCTTGGAGGCATTCGATTTCTGCACAATACCAATTCTGATTAGATTCCTTATCCAAACATTTCTGAGTCTCTACAGAAAATCTCATTCAACGGTTACTAACTAACAACCGACACAGAACAGGCACAAGAACTGACACTAGAACTGACACCACTTTAGCTAAGTTCTAACCGACTCTGGACTAACGACTCAAGTATACACTTTCCCTTTGAAGATTTAAAGCCGTGCTCTGATACCAAAATGTAACACCCCGTTTTTCATAAAGCCAGAAAAGGCATTATATATTTTTTTTTTTTTATACACATCAGAGTTACACATAAAAGATTTTAAATGAGCCGACATTCAAATATACAAAGACTCATTACCAAAAGGTGCTTCGACAAGCAAAGTGTATTCAGGAATAATTACAGCAAAACTTACTAATTACACGATGTTTCACAACATGAACACATCGGAACCCTAATAAACCTAAAACCAATTATACAATGAAATCTTGGGTCTTACAGACAACAGAAACACTTCCCACTCTACTATTGAAAACATACATTGACTAATTTATCAATATGAGTGGAGATTCATACATAATTTTTTCCATTTGACGCTCACACGTCAAAATTGCTTCTTTGTGGACAATGACAGAAAAAAGTTTGAGGATGGGAACATGGTCAAAGTATGCTAATATTCATTTGAAAAATAGTATAAAATTTACAATTATTTTTTGTTAACGGAGTCCCTATAGAGATGTGAGAGAGAGGGAGGAAGTGAGAATCTCATGGTGTTGTCGAACGAGGAATAAGGAGTATTTCCCACCCCACTATGCCACTGTAACATCCTTAACCATATATCGTATTTTTATACTCAAGTACATTAAATAAAATCAATCTCATAAATAATTAAAAGAAAAATATAGGCAAAATTCAAAATAATATAAAATGAAAAATGACATAGACAACCTTCAAAAGAAAAAAATGAACATAAGCAAATAAATATTATTAAAAAATGAAAATTATCTTGTGGGAGAGATGTAGAAATAGTGTGTGAGAGAGAGAACTCTCACGGTTGAAGAATGAGAAACACAGAACACTTTTGACTCCACTATTAAAAATGCAGCTAGATAAATTAAATTTTTATTTAAGAATAAAATTTATAATTATTTTATATTCAAAGGGTCATGTCATACCCCATTTTTTGACCTTCCTAAAATTTTAAATTTTTATTTTCTATGTCATATTGTTTTATTATTATTTTATTCCTAAATTCAAAAAAACAAAAACAAAAAATACCTTTTAACTCGTTTACCCTGCTTAACTCATTTAATTTTAGATAATTAACCATTTAACTTTTTGCATTTATTTTTTCACCATTTTTTTTAAATACTCTTTTGTACCAACATTTACTCATAAATTTTTTTTCTATTTCCATTTTTACCCTTTTACAAAATAATACAAAAAGATTTCTTCATTTGCAAGAAACATCAAAACTTATCTTTTCTATGTTCCTTTACAATAATTCTTTTAATTTGTTTTAATCCATTTTATCATAAATAAAATTCCATGAAAATTCCTCAAGTGTTCTCACCTCACAATCAGACCTAGAACCTTCTCAAAAGACACCCCACCATCTCACACAAGTGTGATCACACACATGTGCCAAGAATCACAAAAATCTCAAATCAAAAACTCCAATTTACCCTTACTTGGTCACCAATTCACAAAGCCCTTAAACCCTAATCTTCCCTTATAAATAGAGCACTTATTTTCCGAGAAAAGGGTTCAGAAGATCAGAGAAACACTCAAAATCACAAAATTCTTCTTACTCTTATCAAAAATTCAAAAACTCAAAACTAAGTTCTATTTTCAAATCTGAACCACCAAACACCTTCTCCATACTTCCAGAAACTTAACTCCACTCTTAAATCAAAGTTACAGTGACAAATTCGAGGCAATTTTGAGGAAGAAGGTTGAAGAAAACTTGAGATTCGAACGCTAATTTCTTTTAGGATTTGGATCCTTTTTTGAGGTTGTTTCATCCTAACTTCACCTCAAGAAGCTATTCCAACCTTTAATCGACTGAGTTTATAACTGTATTGAGATATCCCAATTTTGATTTGAAACTTTATTTCTGCGTTTCTTAAAATTGAAGAAGTATTTTGAAAAACTAAGACCGGATTCGTAATTGCCATGGAATTCCGCGTCGATTCATATACTCCTTAGCAAGTTCTGGGCCTTTTTTGAACTCCGACGAAGTCACCGTCACCGGAAACCGGGTTTCCTCGCCGGAGAAGATGAACCTATGGTGATCCTTAATCTCAAAACCCAGGTTAAACTCTGATCGTAGGATCTCAGACGCGCGAACGAACAGGGTTGATTTCCTGGTTTTATTTTAAAACGCGTTCGCGCGATTGATTCAACGGCTCAGATCCCGTTTCCATTTCGTACGTGCGTTTTTTGTTTGCCTTACTGGATTTCTAGGAAGGTCGGTGTGGTTTGGGGGCCGGTTTGGGCCTAAACCAGCTGGGTAGGCTTTGCTACCTGCACCCCTCTCCTGATACGTTTTAATATTTTGCACCCCCTTCTGATTTAATTTTCTTTAGCTCTTTTTAGCCTATCAAGCACAATGTTGAGGCTTATTTTTATTTCTTCTTATTTCATTTAATTGTCTTTAATGTGTTTAATTCATTGTTATTAATTAATTGTTATTTGAAGCTTATGAGATAAGTGCTTTTGGCATAAGCTATTCTTAGCTATTTTTAGCTTTTTAAAGCATGAGGTTGAGGCTTATTTTGCTTTTTCTGTTTTTATTTATTTATTCATTTATTTTTTATTAATTGTAATTAATGTTATTATTTCTTTAATTCCTTCTAGCTCAATATTTATTTACCTATCTCTATGCCATTATCATCTCATCTCATCATTTTATTTATTGTCCACTTATATTCATCCTTGTATATTTATTTATTTGTTGTAATTTTTTTATCTTGTACATTTATTAATTGTTCTTGTATTTATATTATCTATTTTTTTGCTTTTTGGACCTGGAATGTAATTAGGACTATTTGTAAACTATAAATAAAAATGCATAGCATCCCCCTCTCTTGCATCATTTCGTGTTTATTTTATTGCAAGTCCTTAGAATGTACATAGGATCAAATGTAAAACATAAATGAGAATTTGCATCTCATGCATATTTACTTGTTTATCGCTTTTCCGCAAGTAACGCGTAACGCTAAATTCCGAGAGAAAAGACATCACTTTGATCAAAATATCTGTGAATCGTTTTTTGCGCTTAGTTTAATTTTTAGGATGCTTTTAAGTTAGTGCCATTTACACGCATAACTTTCTCCTAATTTCTTTCTGAAAAATGAGGTCAAAACCTCTTTCAAAATACCAAAACAATTTCTTTGCAAAAACATCTTCGAAGCTCAAAAAATTATTTTCATTATCAAACATTTTCAAACATAAAAACGCTTGGACTTCAAACCAAGTCGCATTTCCTAAAAAGCAATCAATCAAACCTTTTTCTAATAAAAAAAATCTCTTGGATTTCAAACCAAGTGTCTTTCTCATCACTCAAACACTTTTTTAATCAAAAAATCATGGACTTCAAACCAAGTGATTTTTTTTCTCAAAAAACAAACCTTGGATTTCAAACCAAGTGTTCGCGTTATTCTTTCTCAATCAAACTTCAATCAATCTCTAATTACCTAGACTTTTCTTTCAATTTAAAATCAATCAACCTCACTCTTTTATGCCACTTTGGGCTTTTACTTTTAAAAACCATCTTCAAAACTTTAAAATCAACCAACACATTTACTCGCAATTTTTACCCGAACTACGGTGGTTTTGATCCCTCGGGTACGTAGTGCAAAAGGCTCTAAGTCTTCCCAAATCACACAAAATAACAAAAACATTTTCTTTTACAAGCTTAATATATTTTCTAAATTAAAACCATTTTCTCAATCATCACTTCAATTCCCTAACTCTTATACATTTTGCAAACAATTAAAATCAAGCGCATAGATTAGAAAATACAAGAGGTTCCTAGAGGATACTATAGATGCTTAGGGTGCTAAGACCCTTCCCTTCGTATAACCAACCCCCGAACTTTGATCTCTAAAAAATAGGGTATTTTAACGAACTTTTCCCCTTTCCCTCGGAAAAATAAAAGATCGGTGGTGAATCTAAAAATTGCGAGTCGACGCTAATTAATAGCTTGATATCCAAAAATCACCGTGACAGAAATGGCGACTTCACTGGGGACCAACCAAGCGGGTTGAGCCTATCTTGTATTTATTTTGTCTTTGCGCTATTAATACTTTGCTTGTATATTTGTGTATGTATGTTTGCTTGGGAATCTCTTGAGTGGTGAGATAAGTCATAACCCGGACTTGAGAGAAACAATAAGATAGGAAAGTGGTATAATCAAAGCGACATGCCCGGAGTATATTTCGGACCATGGCACGCTTGTGATATAATCACACTTAGTTGAGGAAGCTTGGGGGTAACAATGTTGACATGAGTAATCGTGTTCGGCGTTCTATTCCCGAGGGACCGACGACGCTATGGACCTTTAGAGTTACCTTTAACCCATCTTGACTTTTAGGATGTAGTGCGGTGGCTAATTAAGAGTCAATCTTAAGTTGGTCGATACGCGATACTACACTCAAACAAGATTGTCTTGCGGATATTGTTGGACCGAGAGTTAATCTCGTGAGCCGATAATATCCATGAGACGGTTTATAACTTTGGGAACATTGTAGAACCCGAAATACAGGTACAAAATAAACCTTAGTAACTCCAACATTTTGCTTTAACCCCACCATGTTTTCGCATAATCATGCATACATGCACTCATTCATAAAACTTTTTCTCATTCGATACCGAAGGACTTAAATTAAATTCCTTTTAAACATTGTAGATATGGATATCGTGAAGAGAAAGACTAAGGATTATGGTTTTAAGGGATGTGACTTGTCAAAACTAAGGGAACTAGGAGCATTAGTGACTTCATCCGAAGATTTCCGTAAGAGCTATGGAAGGTTGCTTTGTCTCCTTAAAGTGAAGGTTGAGAAGGGGTTTGGAGACCTTGGTTCAATTTTATGACCCGATCTACCACTGCTTCACATTTCCAGATTACCAACTTGTCCCCACTCTCGAAGAATACTCATACTTGGTTGGACTACCGATACTTGATCAAGTGCCTTTCAGTGGCCTTGAACCTACCCCCAAGCTCCTACACATTGCAAACGCCCTACATCTCCAAGTCTTTCTTGTCCAAGCAAACATCACAACCAAAAAAGACCCCATAACTCAAAAAGCTTTCATAGGCCTACCTACTAAATTCTTATATCAACAAGCCTTGACTTTCGCTGATCCGGGAAGTAATGACGCTTTCCACGCTATCCTAGCCTTACTCATATACGGCCTCCTACTTTTCCCAAATATCGAAAACTTCATTGATATCCATGCCATCCAGATTTTCCTCACAAAGAACCCAGTCCCAACATTATTAGCCAACACATATCATTCCATCCATGATCGCACTTCAACTAGACGTGGTACCATTATCTGTTGTACTCCTCTGCTTTATAAGTGGTTTGTTTCTCATTTACCTCAGACACGCTCTCGCTTAGCCAATCCTGATAATCTCCCTTGTTCCCATAAAATCATGTCTCTCACCCCGTCAGATATAGTTTGGTATAACCCGGTATACGACACTGGAAAGTTCATCTTCAGTTGTGGCGAGTATCCTAATGTGCCTCTCATTGCAATGTATGGAGGAATTACCTACAACCCGGTACTTGATAAAAGACAGTTTGGATATCCGATGAAGACGAAACCAGCACGCCTTCAATTGACTAGTGAATTCTATTCCAATCATGAAGATCATTCAAACAAGAGAGGGAGGTTCTTGCAAGCCTGGCGTGCCATTGAGAGGCTTAGTAGAATCCACCTAGGAAACAAGTCAGATTTGATTGATAAGTCTTATACTCAATGGGACATTGAGAGGGCCGCTGTGTTTGGAATGTCTTACCATATGACAAGGCTTGTATCCTCAACCGTACCATCCTCATCCTTACCCACACCACCTGCCACCAAAGCAAAATTCCAAGAAAGTTTGGCCGAGGTAGTCGAAGAAAGGAATGGTTCGAAGAGAAAGTACGAAGAGTTAGAGCTTAGGCATGAAGCGTTGAAAGGGAAATTGGAGATAAAGAAGCACGAGCTTTTGGCTCAAAGTCGGATAATTGTCCAGAAGACCATCCAGCTTCAAGATAAGGATGCTGCCCTTAGGAGTGACCCAAGGAGGAGGAAGCACAACATGGATATGTTCTCCGGCCCACATTCAGATTTAGAAGACCCTCTCGCCTAGGATGTTTGAGAGCTTTTATTTTTTTTTTCTTTTTAGTTTACCCCTTAATTCTTGTATGTTTTATGTTAAAAAAAAAAAGGGAGAAGAAAAAAAAAGGGAATTTGCTTTGTAATGTTTTAGTTATCAAATCAAATGAATGTTTTCTACAATATTTACATTTAATTTAGTATAAGTCCTTCGATACCAAAACAATCTTGCATAATTTAGCATAAACATATCATGCATCATGCTGCATTCATAAGTTTCAAAAACAGAGTCTCATATTCTTCTCTTTCTCTTCTGCCTCAGTTAAAAGTGGCTAGGCGTATCCGGTATAAGGCAACTCGCACCTACAACACCCGGTCTCATCTAAACAAGAAAATGGCAAATTTCGAAGAAGAGAACACCATACTTCGGGAGAAGATGACAAATATGCAGGCTGAGATTGAGAACTTGACTACTATAGTGGCTTCTTTGTTGGCCAATCAGAATCAAGGCCCTGCATCGGCTCCTCAGTCCAGTAATGTGCCTATACCTCCTCCGGTTTCATCTGCACACATCAGTGCCCCCCGCCTCACTATGCCCGAAGGTTGCACATGGGGGTTATCCGAAGGTTTTCTTGGAGAAGGATTTTTTCCTCAGGTAACTGAAGCTCCTCTCGTCTATTCAGCAATACCCATTCCTCAGCTTGGAAATACTCTCCCTCAAGTTACCGCAACTGTCTCTGCACCCGTGGTTCATGCAATTCCACAATACAAAGAGCCCATTTTTCATGCTGAAAGTATGGGAAGTTTTGATAGAGTTGATGACCTGCAAGACATGTTCAATGAGATGCTGTTAGCCCATATTTTTACTAAGTAAAAATATGTTCTAAATACATGATTAAAATAATTATGTTTAATTATATAGTTATTTTTAAGAGTCATTAAATGTGTGTGGTTTTCAGAGCCAATGAATTTATCGATCAAGTCATGCATGAACATATAATAAATGTTCCATTACTGAACATTTCTCTTTAAAACTGCGTATTCTTCAGGATCCTTTCGATTAGGTCGAAGCTTCAGTAGGGTCGAAGCGTTCTGTAGTGCAGGATTAAAGCGTGGACTTAGCGAAATATTCAAGGAAAGCATTATTACTTCGACTTCGATGGATACAACGGCTAAATCAGAAGATAAGAAGGGATTGAAATTCAAAATACGTGTCAAAGACACGCGTCTTCTCTGTAGTCATTTAGGCATTACTAGCAGTTAGGAATTAGTGTCTATAAATAGTTTAGTTATGTGATCGAAAACGGGGTCACAATCATTTATACAAAATCCTTACAAAACTCAAAGTACCCATGCTAACGAGAGAAACGAGTTCGAAAGGGACAATGTATGTTCTGTGTACCATTACTTTTCTGTAAACATTTACATTTGAATGCAAATTTACAGTATTTTCATCTCTATCCCAATTAATCCTTATTTCGACCTTTTCTTTCATTCTGTTTATTCAATTTGAATAAACATTCTTTCATGTATTTCAAGTAACATAAAAACATAAAAACAACAATTTATGAACATAAGAACAATAATGAGTACTATTCACTTTGAAAATATAACCAAAAGCACTATGTCCCGAGATTTACTAGTTGATCACTCTTGTAATAATCAAACTAGCGTTGTTTACCAAATTTCACAGTAAACAAATTGGCACGCCCGGGGGGACTGTGTGCGTTGTGTTTAAGTTTTTCAAAGTTTGTGTATTTAATTTGTTCTGCATTTTAAATTGTTTCGAAAAGTCTTGTGTGTAGTGTATGCTTCTGAGAAACGGGAAATCACTCACTGAAATGGTTAGACCACCACCCAGAAATAACCCAAGACAAAACATGGATAGTACAAACGAAAACAATGGTAACGGCGGTTCAAACCCTTCAACCGCTTTGAGCGTTTCAGAGGCTATAATCTCTCCTGTAATCAGTGAGATTATACCCAACGCCAGTGGGGCAACGGTTTCTGCCCCAACATCTTTTGTGGTAAGTGCCACAATGACAATGCCAACGTCTACAGTGGTACCTTCGACCACTACAGAACCCATTTTGACTTTCTCTCATGCTATGGAGAGAAATTTCTCTCCAAATAGGTCAGATGTTAATGGGGGTGGCGTTGGTTCGTCCACTTTTGCATTGCCTTTTTCCCAATACATGGCTCAAGGCACCAGTAGGAATTACCCTTATGGTATGCCTACCAGTATGATGCAGGGTTTGCAAACAAGTGCATCATTATTCACTGAGTCAGCACCAGGCGTGTTTGTGCCTAATAATCAGATTATTTCTGGTTCTGCTACTCGAAACGTTAACCCTTCATTACCCAATGCTACCTTGAATGCTTTGAGGCAACAAATGGATGAAAGTAATCATGATATGGTCAATATGTTAACACAACAAATTGGTACAGTATTTAACCCATTAATTCAAAATACAAACCAAAGTTACCAATTGTTGGCCAATCAAATGGGAAGAATTGCTGATTTCTTTGGGGCTCCTCAAGTCCCTAATCAACAAGTTCCCCAAATTCAAAATGTGGTGCCTTTGCAAATTGCACAAGCACCAAATAATGCTATTATGCCTGCACCAAATAATATGGTAAACCCCATAAACCATGTTCAACAACTAATGCCAGTGGTCGAACCACAAGCGCAAATTCAGGCACAGCTACAGGCTTTACCCCAGGTCGAACAAAACCCTGGAATTGTGTTGGTAAATAGGAACCAGAATGCTGATGATGTAGTTAAAATGTCCAGAACAATAACTTTGTTGGGCAAACCAACATAGCAAATTTGGTCGAAACCATTCTGGCACAAAATGGATTAATTGTAGGCATGCATAGGCCTCATTTTGTCTCTGCCTTGTCAGAATATGTGCTTCAAACAGAATTACCAAGGGGTTGGAAGATTCCAAAATTTACTAAATTTGCTGGAGATACCAGTGAATCTACTGTTGAACACATAGAAAGATATTTAACTGAGGCAGGGGATCTAGCAAACAATGAGAATTTAAGGATGAAATATTTCCCAAATTCTCTAACAAAAAATGCTTTTACAGGGTTTAATACTCTCCCTCCACATTCAATTTTCAATTGGAATCAATTGGAGAGGGTTTTCCATGAGCAATTCTACATGGGACAATCGAAGATAAGTCTCAAAGAATTAGCAAGTGTCAGGCGCAAAACTTCTGAGTCTGTGGATGATTATTTGAATAGATTCCGCTTACTTAGGGCTAGATGTTTTACTCAGGTGCCTGAATATGAATTGGTCGAAATGGCTGCTAGTGGCCTACACTATTCGATCAGAAAGAAGTTAGATACTCAACATCTAAGAGATATGGCCCAATTGGCTGATAGGGTTCGACAGGTCGAACGCTTGAAAGCAGAAAAGGCTAGAAATTCTAAGTATCATAAGAAGGAAAAAGTTGCTTATGTGGAAACACATGATAGCGACCAAGAATATGATATCTCTTATGAGGATGTTGAACAAGGGAAATAGACTTAGCAGAATTAAAACCAGGTCCCCCTCATACTTGTAAACTTCTAAAACCTTCAAATGGAAAAATCCTGTTGAACCAAAAAATGATAAATATGTTTCAAAAACTTACACTTTTGATATAACAAAATGTGATGAGATTTTTGATTTGTTGGTTACTGATGGCCAAATATGTTGGAGTAAGCCTTAAGAGCCAATCTATTTTCATAGTATTTGCTTTAGGAGTTTGAATATAAATATGACATTTCTTTATTATGTTTGTAAGGTTGCAAAATAATGAAGTCCCTAGAATAGAAAGTCCGTTTAATAATTAAATGTGACTTAATCATGAGATAATATTAAACATAAGGACACTATTCTTAAAGTATCCGTAGTCGAGCTTTAAGGTAAAAGGGATAACCTTAAATCATAAAGACTATTATGAAGATAGATTGATGATCACATCTCATGGATCATGGGATAAGGAGTTATCAAGTCTTGACGTAGGTATAAATATTAGGAGTAATATTTATACTGGATTGACCCGCTATGAGAGTACTACATGCAAAGTTATGCAAAGTGTCATAAGTTACTCTCATGGTGATAATGGTGTAGACCACCCTTAGACCTGAAACCACTTTGTACCTTAGATGGGGAGTGAAGTACTTTGTTGTTGATCTAACGTTATCCGTAACAGGATAATTATAAAGGCAGTTGATGGGTACTTTACGAAGCATGCTGAGGGACAGTAGTGACCTAGATGGAATTTGCCAATCCTGCATAACAGGATAAATGTCACGGGCCCAATATTGAACTGGACAAGGATGACACTGTGTATGCCTTGTGTTCAATATAGACATAAGGGCAAAGGGGTAATTATAAACACTGATATTATCACAAGAGGTTATGTTTAGATCACATGTTAATTTCTCGTAACTTGAGTAGCAGTGATGTGTTGCTAGATACCGCTCACTGTTTATTATAATAAATAGTGATTTATTATAATTGTCAACGTTACGGAAACCTACAGGGTCACACATATAAGAACAATCTAGTGAGATTGGAACACCGTAAGGTACGGTGCACCTTGGAGAAATAAGGAAATATGATAAGGGTATTATGGTAATTAAAATGAGCATTACATCATATGGTATGATGTAGCAAGAAGGGGGTGCAAATATGTACTAGACATATTTACATGAGAATAGCGCCCACTATAGCCCATTTAGTTAAAAGGGCTTTAGTGTAATTTTGACATGGCAAGTGGTTCTATAAATAGAACCCTTGTGGTAAGGAGAAACAGTTACACACTTTTGTTACTCATTCTCATGAGCCTTTGTTCTCTCCTCTTGAGAAACCCTAATCACCTTTCTAGAGTTTTTGTGAAAAAACCTAATCCTTATTTTGTGCCTCCTTTCTCCTAACCCTTCATACCATTGGAGCTAGCACTCCATTGAAGGTTGTTGTTCGTGTGGACTGGCTAGAGGCGTTATACATTTAACGCTTGTGATCAAATTCGTTGGTGACTTGGTGGTGACCTTGTTCGTGATGGTTCGAGGTTCTTGTTCGTGACCTTGTTCGTGATTCGAAGTGTTCGATAATCGTTCGTGATTTAAAGGGAGTTTTCGAATCAAAAGGTAAAACTCTAAACACAATTCATGACCATTCGTAAGGATCACAAAAGGAAAATTTTAAAATTCCGCTGCTTTTCTATTACTATTTTCCTTCAAAATAGTGGTTCCAAAAGGTGTTAAAATACCTCCATTAGATATAAGAAAGACAAGAGGTTATTGTAAATATCATAATTTTCTTGGACATAGAACCTCACAGTGTGTACTTTTCAGGGACTTGGTTCAAAAGGCTTTGAACGAGGGAAGACTCAAATTTGGTGAAAAACCCAAAGCCACGAAGGCAGATGCTGAGCCTTCACAAAATGCTGATACTCTCTATGCTGAACCACAGGCTATAATGATGGTCGAAGCCATGGAGATTACAGAAGTACAAGTAGAGAAAATCCCTGAAGAAGAGTAATTCGAGAAGATGAAGGTAGTTTATCCTCGTGCTGAAGAGGATTTAATTGACTTTCTGAACAGATGCAAACTAGAGAACAAAGGGGTGATGCTTTGTGCCCGTTGCAGCGCTGTTTGTGATAAGGAGGCTACTGCGGGCCTTATGAAGTTCCAACTTATAGCAAACAGGCAGGGGGCAAAGCCAAAGCAGTATCAGGACAAAGGAAAGGGCATCTTGACTCGACCAAATAACGTGGTTCAAATGGATCGAAGGCCTACTTTCCGTCCTTCTGGTTCGATCCCTGTGGAACGATGGATGCACCAAGGAACCATAAAATTCAATAAAGGTGCAATGGAAGTTGGTGGCTCCAGTGGCACCAAACTAAGCTACTCAGAAGATGTTAACAAATACTCTTACAGAAACAATAATAAGGGTAAACATCCAATGACAATGACTCAATGGCGTAGATTCCAACGCCAAAAGAAATTGGCTACAAAAAATTCTCAAACAAGCCAATACAAGGAAGTGGCTAGAAGGCCAGCAAAAGAAAAGATCCTTCCTCCCATAGATGAAAACAAAATGGAATATGATGATCTGCTGGACTCTGAGCTAGATTTTGATGTAATATGTGTGGTTTCCATATTACCATCAGAATATGATGTCCAATCAGAAGTAACTGAGCTCGAAGCTGATTTCGACCAGTTAGAAATGGCTGATCCTAAGCCAATATGTTATTATGTCATGAACAATGGCTGTATCGAAGAGCAGCAAGCTGCATTCGAAAGGCCAGACTTAGGCATGAAAAACCATCTCAAGCCTCTTTTCATCAGAGAAAAAGTTGAAGGAGTTGGAGTTAACAAAGTGCTGATAGATGGAGGAGCTGCTGTAAATCTAATGCCTCTGTCTATGTTACCCAAGATTGGCAAATATGATTGCGATTTGTCAGCCCATAACATTGTTTTGTCAAATTATGAAGGCAAGACAGGACACTCAAGGGGGGCAATCCAGGTAGATGTTGCTGTGGGCAGCATAGTTCGACCAACTCTGTTCCTAGTGGTTGAATCTAAGGCAAACTTCAACTTGTTGTTGGGAAGGGAGTGGATTCATGGAGTAGGAGCTGTTCCTTCGACCCTTCACCAGAAGTTGATACTTTGGAGGGAAGATGGTTGTGTTGAAAATATAGAAGCTGATCAAAGTTTCTATATGTCAGAGGTAGATACCATAACTAAGCAAACCTTTGACAAGAATTTGGCGAACATTGCGCCATGCTATGATAGAGAGAATGCTTTCACACCTTCTGATAATGTGATTCATTCTGTCAAACTCCACCCATATGGGAAAGAGAGGAAATAGATGCCGTGTCCTCAGAAGATGGAGTTATACCACCATCTGGGTGGAATATCTACGAAGATTACTATGACTGAGTCCAATGCATGAGCCAGAATTACGGCTTATATGGCCGAAACTAGATTAAATACGGCTTTAGAAGCTGATGTTCACCAAAATATGGCTACAGAAGCCAAGGTCGAAAGTGAAGGAAAATAGCGTTATTTTAAGCAGCGGAATTCAAAAATTTTCCTTAGTTTGATCCTTACGAATTGGGCATGATATGTGTTTTAGGGTTTTTACCTCTTGAAGGGAAGAACCTTTGAATCATGATCTCTTGTAGGGAAGAACCTTTGAATCACGAACAACACGATCACGAGCGTTGATGAAGATCACCGATGCCTCTAAATAGTCCACACGGACAGTCACCTTCAATAGAGTGCTAGCCCTTTATGCTTGAAGGCTATGCAAGAATATTGAGAGAGAGAGAGAGAGAGAATTATTTTAGGATTTTCAATTCTAAAATATTCTTGTGCTTTTTGTTGTGTATTGAGCAATGACAAGAGGTCTCTATTTATAGATATTTCTTGTCTTGTGCATCAAGACAACTCTTGTCTTGGGCCCCAAGATCTCTCTTATTGGGCAAAGCCCAACAAGAAACAAAACTAAGGCGCGCGCCCCCCATGAGTGGTAGTACTCATGTGCGCGCCCTCCCACCATAACCTATGGTGTTCTTGCTCGTTTAAATTACCGTGATACCCTTATCACATTGCACATACACCGTACCTTACGGTGTTCCTTAATTATCTCAATATTAGACTGTCCTTATGTGTGTGACCCTTGTAGGTTTCCATAACATTGGCAATTATATTAAATCCTTTATTTAATATAATAAACAATGAGCGGTATCTAGCAACACATCATTGCTACCCAAGTTATGTGAAATTAACATGTGATCATAACATAACCTTTAGTGATAATATATGCGTGTATAATTACCCCTTTGCCCTTTATGTCTATATTGAATACAAAGTATACTTGGTGTCATCTTTGTCCAGTTCAATATTGGGCCCATGACATTTATCCTGTTATGCAGGATTGGCAAATTCCATCTAGGTCACTACTGTCCCTCGGCATGCTTTGTGAAGTACCCATCAACTGCCTTTATGGTTATCCTGTTACGGACAACGTTAGATCAGCAACAAAGTACTTGACTCCACATCTAGGGTACAAAGTGGTTTCAGGTCTAAGGGCGGTTTACACCATTATCACCATGAGAGTAACTTATGACACTTTGCATAACTTTGCATGTAGTACTCTCATAGCGGGTCAATCCGGTATAAATATTACTCCTAATATTTCTTATACCTATGTCAAGACTTGATAACTCCTTATCCCATGATCCATGAGATGCGATCATCAGTCTATCTTCATAATAGTCTTTATACTTTAAGGTTATCCCTCTTCACCTTAAAGCTCGACTATGGATACTTTAAGAATAGCATCTTTATGTTTAATGTAATCTCATGATTAAGTCACACTTAATATTAAACGGACTTTCTATTCTAGGGACTTCATTATTTTGAACGTTACAAACATAATAAAGAAATGCCTATTATTTTTAATAAATAAAACACTAAAGTATTGGCCTCTAGGGCTTACTCCAACAATCTCCCACTAGCACTAGAGCCAATCAAGCATTACCTTAATACCCATAGACCTAGTATGCCCATCACGCTTCAACTGCGCAAGAGCCTTTGTTAGTGGATTAGGAACTATTTCCTATGTTGGTACCTTACGTATCTATCCAACTTTCTATTTCGATCTTTATCGAAATATAGAAGTGTCTAAGTATATATATGAATCGTCGGTGAGATCTATTCTCCGTTATTGTTTGCAAGATCAAACCATTACCATCACTAATGTGATTTAATGTAATCTGCAACACCGGAAATATAGCTTTAGCTCAATCATGAGCTAAATGATCCAAAATACTCCACCTCTGTAACTGAAATAAACATATTACTAAGCTATATAGCTTACAATGTCTATATTCAGGCATGATATACAATATATCAGTATGGAAACTACCATCAATATAACTTCCTTATAATGATATTTCCCACACCTACGTATTTCAAGAAATGGTCCTTAGTTCCTTTTAAGGTCCTTAGGGATATTCTTGAAGATCAGTTAGTGTCCAACACTAGTCTCAATTTTGGTACTTATTGAATATGCTACAAGCATATGGTGTATCTGATTAAGTACATATTATGATGTGTATGATTAATCCATCTTCCAAAGCATATGGATTATTTTCACGTGTCTCTCTCTCATCCAATGAGATATGCTATTGTCCTTTAGACAAAGACCAATCTTCTGACACATGCGATGATTTTGCACATCAAGTGTCTGAACACTTCATCAATATATGTACATAGGCTATTCCTAACTCTTTAGAAATCCTTGCCCAAATACATAGGATATTCCTAACTCTTTAGGAATTCTTGCCTATGTATTTCATCAAGAGTTATTTCCTTAACCATGTCTCACATGTAAAAGGAAAAGGTTTTTGATGATTAATGTGTCAGCCACATATAACACCAGATTAATATTATTACTCCCACTAACCTCCTTGTGTGCACAAGATTTTTTTATTTGTTCCTTTTTGAAGTTTTGTGAAAAACAAATTTATAAGGGACAAATAATTAAACTTCTGAGAATTTTGATATAATCAAAATTAGATAGCTACAAATTGTATACTTTTCTAGCATCCTTTGAATCAAGCAAAACCCTTCGTATATGTCTAGCACATATATATGAGGTCACTCCAATTAAGGAATGTATCTTTGTTGTCCATCTGCTAAAACTTGTATTACAATATTCAGTAAATAGAATTTAAACAGATTTTAAGCTTTATGATTACAATTATGATTTCATCATAACTTGCATTATGACTTTGCGTGAAACCTTAAATGATCAATCAAATCGTAAAGGGTATTCTCAATACCATCCATATCAGTGTTCAATAAGAATACTCACTTTCATCGTATGAGTCTTACTCATCCTGATGACAATACCATTATCACCATAAGGTATGTGTATATGGATTCTGTAAAAGATTTCATGGCATTTAGCCACTTCTCAGATTTTAGGCCTTTTACGACCTCTTACCAAGTCAAAGATTCATCTTTCATGAAAACCATATCACCTTGTTGAGTCATGATTAGATCATACATCTCACCCATGTAATATGTTAGACTTATCTAGGATTTTGTGCAACTTAAACTGATGGTCTTTCAACAACTTTGAGGAATCGGTTTATGTTCCCTTTTCAAACAAATATATTTTGTGGTACTTGAACTTATTCAAGTTCTATATCACTCCCACTGTTTCTTTTAGAGACACACTCCCACTAGAGGAATGCTTCAAATCTAGCAACAAAACAACTTTTGTCCCAAGAGTGATATAAGACCAGTATCCCTTAGATTCTTTAGGATATTTCCACATATTTATTCTTCCAATTTTGGAATTAAATTTATCTGATAAATTTTTAGTCCAAATTTTCATAAAGACAAACTTGGTGGTCTAACCTTTATATCATATATATGGTGTTTTTATGATTACTTTTAAAAAGGGAAACTATTTGTGGGTGAAGATTAATTATAAGCAAATAAATTTCTAAGAGTCAATGACATAATTAAACTATCTTATATCATGTCAAACATGATGTGATAAAATTAGTTTATTATACTCCTTTAATTAAGCATTTATTACTATGACTTATTCATATGACTTAAACACTTTTGTCGAGTCATATCCTTTTACTCCATTTATCGAACTCCTTGACAAATTCAAAGATTTTCTAATTTGTGTCACAAACATATCCCCATCTAATGATTTTAATCATCAATGTAAATGAAGTAAAATATACTCAATATAATATGTTTAGTACTCGACATACATCTCATGTATATTGTTCAAATAGATCATGTGTCAATTTACTTTCAACAAGTAATTAACACATCAAATGTTTGTACTAAATAACAAATGCTCTTGATATATACATATAAGGTCCAAATCTTATTTGGCTCTTATTACAACTGTTATAGATGTTCTTATCAAGATCATGGAGCCCTAGTCCATTACTTGATTTGGAGCACTAGTATAGAAGACTTTGCTCAAATGATGGGACCACTACTTGTCTTATCATTCAAAGCTACTTTTCATATCTTGTCAATACAAGGTATTTAATTAATACTTCTATTACCAAATAGAACTCAATAACAATTATTGTATTCTATTTCAAATTTGATTTTAAGTCATGGCATATCTTTTATTATCAATGAAACAACTTGTTTCATTCTAGACATAGCTTGACTTAAACTTATAGTCAATGTTCTAATTCTTTAAGCACCTCTTTAGAGATTCAACATCGTGTATCATATACCCTTGATTTAGAAATAGAAACTTTGACTTTCTATAACTAGGTGTATAAAATTGAAGTCTCACTTCATTCTTTTATTTTGACTCTTTCATGAACTATCTACGGCACTCCCATTTCAACCAATTTGAAACATCCGTTCTCCTTTGGCAACCTTTATTGTTCTATTCAAATAAGAGGAGTATAAATCTCATTTATATCATATCTCTATTCTTGTACAGTGCAAATTATTTCTCATTCAATTCAACAATTTTCCGATAGATATAATAATTTTGACCATATCTATCCACTAAAATTGATTTGATTGAACCTATGACCAACTCTTTGGTCTATTGAGAAATTTTATCATACTTTGTTGTTCTTTCAAAAGAACTCGTTTTAAATGATCTCATCATTTCTTTTAAAAGTATGAAATATTCTATATCTAGATGTCAACTTGATGCTTCTGACAAGCATCTTTTTCCAATCTAGTTTATAGTAGGTACTTTTATAGAGTATAGTTAAATAGCTTATAGTTCTTCTTGCATTTGAGAACAATTCTCAATTTGTGTACCAATTCAGAAACTCTTTTCTGAGATTCTTGTCCTTCATAAGGACAATATAATTTATATTGTATAAAGTTTTAATTACAAAGATATGTAAGATATTTGTATAATTTTTAATAAGGACTTTTATTAAAATGCTTCCACTATTTTATTCAAAACAAATGACCCTCACCATTTGATTCGGAAAATCCAGTTGGAAGATTTTCTAGTGGGTCAAGATCCATATTTCACTTTGTCTTAAGTCCGCGGTGGGCGGATTACACAAGACTTAGTTATTTAGGTAGGAACTCCTTCTAATTGTATCTCATACAATTCTTGAATATATCAATTGGATGAATAACTCCTTATTCCAATTCATCTTATGAATTATTCCCAACCATTGCTTCTTAAACTCATATAATCTCATTATATTTGTTGAGTTAAGTTTGACCCTTACTTTAGAAGTTGGATATTACAATTATCCCATCGCACCTTACCAATATAGAGTATGCACTTCGCGGTGGGCGAACCTACATAGTTCGATACTAGTCTTGATGAGTTCTAAAGCTTGGAAAGCGTAAACTTAATATTCACATATTTTATTATTAAGGAGAATGCACTCCGCGGTGGGCGAACCTACATTTTCTTTATTAATCTCTTATGTGTCTTTTGAGGGATATTTAATTGTTTGATCTCACCGGCTTGTTTAACATATTAAACGCTCTCACATGCATCAACATACATACATACAATAATATAAAATGATATGGTTATGGCCTCCTAACGCAAGTGTCCTCTCAAGCCAATGAGAGAACCCTAAACTAGCCTAACGATGATCTACTTCTCCAAGCATCATCTTCATGGCTGTCCTCCTTTGTTCCTCTTGTAATTCTATTATAATGTTACATAAAAGAATACTCGTTTTACATACGAGGGTGTAAGATGAGAAAAGAAGTTACATAAAGAAATTCAGAGAGAGGCACGACACGCAGGCCGTATTTAAAATCCCAAATCAAAACAAAAGATTAAACTAAGGCCAAAACCAATCATCACAAAAATACAATAATAAACACATATTTTATTATTATCAGATTAAGTCCTGTAGATTAATAAAATTAAAATTTTGGCGAATGATCAAAAATTGGCTGTTGTCATCTGCGCCCAGCGTAGCCTGCCCTGCGCCTAGCGCAGGTCTGCAGCTGAAAACCAATTTTCATTCTGCCATCTGTGCCTAGCGCAGCATACCCTGCGCCTAGCACAGGCACGTAAACAACCCTTGTTTTTCCGCGAATCCTAATGCAGCAATTTCGTGCCGTCAAAACCTTTCATGACCGAAATTCAATATGATTGATTAACATGTCATTGCTTCACCATACTAATGTCGGATTCCAAAACAAATGAACATCAATCGCTTCAATATCAAATAACTTTCACAATATGTTTTAATGAACGAAATTATGAACGATGCATCAAATACACCGTTTTGCATCACGATCACTTATATCACATATAAGTCTTGATCATTCTTATTTGTATAAACTTTATGACGATTAACATATCGCTGCTTCACCATACAATTGTCGGATTCCGAAGCCATTTCAATGTCAATCATCAAATTTTACACAAATAGATGCCAAATTTTAATTACTCGATTTTAATCTTAATTAGGTGTTTTAATCAAATTAAAACAAAATACATGAACTAAACAAACATCAGATCATGGATTCGTAAGTGGCTCTGATACCACTGAAGGAAAATAGTGTTATTTTAAGCAGCGAAATTCAAAAAATTTCCTTAGTTTGATCCTTACGAATTGGGCATGATATGTGTTTTAGGGTTTTTACCTCTTGAAGGGAAGAACCTTAGAATCACGATCTCTTGTAGGGAAGAACCTTTGAATCACGAACAAGACGATCACGAGCGTTGATGAAGATCACCGACGCCTCTAACTAGTCCACACGGACAGTCACCTTCAATAGAGTGCTAGCCCTTTATGCTTGAAGGCTATGCAAGAATATTGAGAGAGAGAGAGAGAGAGAGAGAATTATTTTAGGATTTTCAATTCTAAAATATTCTTGTGCTTTTTGTTGTGTATTGAGCAATGACAAGAGGTCTCTATTTATAGATATTTCTTGTCTTGTGCATCAAGACAACTCTTGTCTTGTGCACCAAGATCTCTCTTATAGGGCAAAGCCCAAGAAGAAACAAAACTAAGGCGCGCGCCCCCCATGAGTGGTAGTACTCATGTGCGTGCCCTCCCACCATAACCTATGGTGTTCTTGCTCGTTTAAATTACCGTGATCTCTTATCACATTGCACATACACCGTATCTTACGGTGTTCCTTAATTATCTCAATATTAGACTGTCCTTATGTGTGTGACCCTTGTAGGTTTCCATAACGTTGGCAATTATATTAAATCCTTTATTTAATATAATAAACAATGAGCGGTATCTAGCAACACATCATTGCTACCCAAGTTATGAGAAATTAACATGTGATCAAAACATAACCTTTAGCGATAATATATGCGTGTATAATTACCCCTTTGCCCTTTATGTCTATATTGAACACAAAGCATACTTGGTGTCATCTTTGTTCAATTCAATATTGGGCCCATGACATTTATCCTGTTATGCAGGATTGGCAAATTCCATCTAGGTCACTACTGTCCCTCAGCATGCTTTGTGAAGTACCCATCAACTGCCTTTATGGTCATCCTGTTACGGACAACGTTAGATCAGCAACAAAGTACTTGACTCCACATCTAGGGTACAAAGTGGGTTCAGGTCTAAGGGCGATTTACACCATTATCACCATGAGAGTAACTTATGACACTTTGCATAACTTTGCATGTAGTACTCTCATAGCGGGTCAATCCGGTATAAATATTACTCCTAATATTTCTTATACCTATGTCAAGACTTGATAACTCCTTATCCCATGATCCATGAGATGCGATCATCAGTCTATCTTCATAATAGTCTTTATGCTTTAAGGTTATCCCTTTTCACCTTAAAGCTCGACTATGGATACTTTAAGAATAACGTCTTTATGTTTAATGTAATCTCATGATTAAGTCACACTTAATATTAAACGGACTTTCTATTCTAGGGACTTCATTATTTTGAACGTTACAAACATAATAAAGAAATGCCTATTATTATTAATAAATAAAGCACTAAAGTATTGGCCTCTAGGGCTTACTCCAACAGAAAGTAAAGGCACTTTTATGCCACAAACACAAAGGCTTGATTGCATCTATGATGAAGAACCCCTGGGATTCTAAAGGGATCCACTTAATGAAACTCCTAAGATGCAAGCTCAAGACTCTTTGGAGGAAATTGACATTGGAAATGGCTCAGTAAAAAGGCCAACTTACATTAGTGCCAATATTAGTCCTGATTTGAAAGGAAAATTGGTGCTACTTCTCAAGGAATTTAGTGATTGTTTTGCTTGAGATTATAATGAAATGCCTGGACTCAGTAGAGAAATGGTCGAACTTAAGCTACCAATTAAGGTAGGTAAAAAACCAGTAAAACAATTGCCAAGAAGGTTTGCACAAGAAATCATGTCCAAGATCAAGGAAGAGATCGAAAGGCTGCTGAAGCGTAAATTCATCAGAGCTGCCAGGTATGTAGAATGGTTAGCAAATATAGTTCCTGTTATTAAAAAGAATGGTACACTTAGAGTATGCATAGATTTTAGGGACATAAATAATGCTACACCTAAAGATGAATATGCCATGCCTGTGGCAGAAATGTTAGTAGATTCAGCAGCAGGCTTCGAGTTCTTGAGCATGTTAGATTGTTATTCTGGTTATAACCAAATATTTATTGCTGAAGAAGATGTATCTAAAACTTCAGTCAGATGCCCTGGTGCTTTAGGCACTTATGAATGGGTTGTTATGCCTTTTGGTTTAAAAAATGCTGGTGCCACTTATCAAAGGGCAATGAATTCTATGTTTCATGATTTTATAGATACATTCATGCAAGTTTATATTGATGACATCATCATTAAATCCTCTTCTGAAGATAGCCATTTGCTATATCTTAGGCAATCTTTCGAAAGAATGAGGAAACATGGATTAAAAATGAATCCATTAAAATGTGCTTTTTGTGTGCATGCAGAAGATTTCCTTGGTTTTGTGGTGCATAAAAAAGGCATTGAAATAAACCAAAACAAGACAAAGGCTATCTTAGAGACAAAGCCTCCTTCGACCAAAAAACAACTTCAATCTCTGCTGGGAAAAATCAATTTCTTGAGGAGATTCATTTCGAATCTAAGTGGAAAAGCCCAAGCATTCTCTCCACTACTTCGACTCAAGAAGGATGATCCGTTCAAATGGAATGAAGAGCATCAAAAGGCTTTTGATGAAATTAAAGAGTATTTAATAAAGCCTCCAGTTTTAATGCCTCCTAGTAGGAGTAAAGCTATGAAGTTGTATATTGCTGCGTCTGATAAGACAATAGGAAGCATGTTGGCTCGAGAAGATGATAATGGCATAGAAAATGCAGTTTATTACCTTAGTAGAGTTTTAAATGATGCAGAAACTAGATATAATGCCATAGAAAAACTTTGTCTTTGTTTATATTTCTCTTGTACAAAACTTAAGCATTATATAAAGCCTGTTGATGTTTATGTCTATTCCCATTTTGATGTTATTAAACATATGCTAACTAAACCTATATTACATAGTAGAATTGGAAAATGGGCATTAGCATTAACTGAATATTCATTAACTTATAAACCTTTGAAGGCTGTTAAAGGCCAAATTGTGGCTGATTTTATAGTAGATCATTCTTTGGTCGAAATGCCACAAGAATATGTGGATATTCAACCATGGATTCTTTACTTTGATGGATCCAAACATAAAAATGGAACAAGGATTGGAATATTGATAATATCACCTGCTCAGGTTCCAACTAAGTTCAAGTATAAAATAAATGGACTTTCCTCTAATAATGAAGCTGAATATGAAGCCTTATTTACAGGTTTATAAATACTAAAAGACTTGGGGCAAAGAACATTAAAATACGAGGTGATTCTGAATTGGTATTGAAACAATTGACACAAGAATATAAATGTGTTAAAGAACACTTAACAAAATACTTTGCTATAGCTAGCTCTTTGTTATATTGTTTCGATCATGTAGATATTGAACATGTACCTCGATTAGAAAATCAAGAAGCAAATGACTTAGCTCAAATTGCTTTAGGATACAAAATGTCAAAAGAAAAATTGACACAATTGATCGAAATCAAAGAAAAAATGATTTTAAAGGAATCAATTTCTGAACAATTGTCAATGCCAAAACTTGTGGGGGCAGATGCTATACCACAAATAAATGGTGAGATGGAAAATCCCCATGAAAATTTTCAAATTTTTGCCATTGACAACTTGTCAGATAATGATTGGAGAAAGCCTATAGTGGATTATCTTAGGAATCCAACAGGAAATGTGGATCGAAAGATAAAATATAGGGCTTTAAGCTATATAATTTTTGAAAATGATCTTTTCAAAAAGACTTCTGAAGGAATTTTGTTAAAATGCCTTAATGAAACAGAAGCATATATAGCAATCTCTGATGTTCATAGTGGTACCTGTGGTTCCCATCAAGCAGGACATAAAATGAAATGGCTTTTCACTACTACAAAAAGGGGTTTTCACATCGGGCCATTTTGACATTTCACATCGGACCAGGGTCCGATGTAAACACACTTGATGTGATAAGTCTGACACATTTCACATCGGATCAGGGTCCGATGTTAAAACTAATATATAACATCGGTTATTCGTTTAGTCAGATGTGAAATCTGAACTATAATTTATTTTTTAAAAAAAACAAATGCACATTTCACATCTGTGTATCACCTAAGCCGATGTGAAAAGCCACCATTGTACATCTGTGCAGTAGCAACACCGATGTGAAATCCATGTTTTTTTTTTTTTCTGTTTTTGGCACCTAATTTTCCATATTTTTTCCTGCATCGCACAAACCACATTTTGGTACCAAAATTTGTTTCCATATCAATATCATCACACAGACCACAAACATATATATATATATATATATATATATATATATATAGCTCTAATAAAAATTGTTCAGAACTCAAATTAATTTCATTGCAACAAGTTAATAGCTCGCAAATGTTATAACATTTCTACAAACACAAGTAAATCAAAATCACCAAAATTAAATCCAACTGAAACAACACTAAATTAAGTTCTTTCTAATACAAAAAGTAAACATGGCTAACACAAGACCAATTGCAACACAAAAGGCAAAAAAATGTTAATTCTCCATTTTACACTAACTGTGATGCAGGGAGGAAAGCAAAAACGCAGATGCAGTCTTGAGCAAAAATAAGGCCATGAACAGTGTTGAGGATACAAGGGCAGTCCTATCAAACGAGTTTTTGACTGTCTGTTAACACGCACCTGCATGAAAAACAACATCATTAGCTTCAGCCACTACATTGATATCAGAAGCAAAGAGCCAAAAATAAATTACACAATCCATGCAACCACTGGCTAGAGTTACATACATTACATGCACAAACTCAAACACAAAGGCACCACAAAACAAGACATTGAACAATTCCACAATTTTAAAAAAAGCCATAAACAAATCAAAGGCTCACACATGAGTAATCTAATACCTTGAGCCATAACTAAATTGCCAAAGCAACTACGAGTCGAGGACGCATATAAATCACTCTGGGAACGCAAGATAATAAGCAAATCTATAGGCAATATATCCTAATCTTATTTCTCTTAAGCAGCCACTAATCTTACAGTAGATTAAATCCATCACATTCAACACAAAGAAATATAAACTAAGAAATAGAAAGAAAAATAAAAACAGAAATTTTGAAATTGAATCTATACCTTGCAAAATAGAGACTGACTTTGAACTTTGTGAAACAGATTCAATGCAGTATATGAAAAAAGGGGTGAAAAAAGTGAAGTAGGCCCGAAAGTAAATAAAATAATTAAAAGTGTGAGAGAGAAATGTATGTATGGTATTGGTATATGTATCTAAATTGAAATGAAATATACATGAAAATAAATACTCTAGTTCATAACATGAGAGGTTTGTTAGCATCAATTTCTTATTCTTAAAGAGAGGAATAAGAATCAAATTTCATAACATGAATTATTCATAACATATGTCGGTCAATATAATATCAATATTTAAGAATTCAATGCAATATGATGAATACAATATTACTTACTTTCAAAGCTAACTCTAATACTTCAACTATGGCATTTATACTTGACATTTTCTTTTCGTAGATTATGGTGAGGGGATCATCAAGTTCCTGTAGACACACATAGATGACATTATTAGACATGATATATCAGCAAAGCAAATAAAAAGACAGATTCAAGACATTGGTGTTTTAGATACATATAGTTTTATATGCAAAGTGGATACATATAGTTCTAATATATGGTTCTGATACATATGGATACATATGATTCTGATAGTATTTTGAGCCATGTCTCATGCCTAGTCTTTTGTCTCATGCCTTGTAAAAGACCTGACACATATGGTTTTATATGCAAAGTGAAAGACCATATATGCAAAGTGTAAGACCTGAGATTGCCTTTAGCTTTTCTGATATGCATATAGCCAAAAACAAACACTTAAAAGTTGTGTCAGTCTGCAAGAGTGAACCACATCAGTTCACAATTCACAAAACATCAAAGCTCTAATCTTATAGGTATGAAGTTTACAACATGGATAAAAGTGAAATTTTAATTAATGATGACAAAAGAGGTACAAATAACTTGAATCATGAAAGGCTATTTTGAAAACCAAATTAACACAAGCAATGGTTTATGATATTGAATTGTGCTTAGTTGTGTAAAATAATAATAATAATGGAGTGACTAATTACCTTTCCAAATGGGGCAACTAGCTGGTGCAGGTCTGTTATTATATCACTTAACTTCTTCCTCACCTGATTCATACTCATAATTAGTATATACGTTTTAGTTTTTAAGCTAGCTATAAGGATATATATAAGAATTTGATTTGCTTTAATCAATTTCTCTCTTCCAACAATTATAATTAAGATACCAAACAACAAAACATACACATATATACAAGAGAGAAATTATAGAAAAGAAAGAGAGAGTTAATTTGTGAGTAATTAATTATATAACCTTTAGAGGTGGTTGGCTTGAAGATGGCAAAACCCTGGCCTCTTATTAATTCCAACAGTTGAGCTATTACACTAGAGAAAAGGATCGAATAGATAAGATTAGTTTCAATAGCATATACATGACTTATATTAATAAATTACAGAAAAGAACATACACATATCCTTGAGTGTTAATTAATTTGTGAGTAGTTAACCTTTAGAGGTGGTTGGCATGAAGATGGATGAACCGTAGCCTTCTTATTAACTTCAATACTAGAGCTATTACACTAGAGATAAAGACCAAAGGGATAGATAAAATTAATTTGAATAGCATATACACATGACTTATATATATTATGACTAATCTTTTACCTTAGATACTTCATCAACTGTAGGTCCATAAGCCCAACTGCATACTAGATAATACAGTAAATTAAGAGCACTAAATCCGGTTATAACCCAATAGTACTTTTCAAAACAACCCTCGTTAATATTATCTGATATCCACCCTTTTTTTCCTCCTCTCAAAGTGATGTTTTCTATAGAAACAAAAAAGGAAACAATCAAAAAGTGGGAAATTTAATCTGTACCTTGCAAAATAAAGACTGATTTTGAACTTCGTGAATGAGTTTCGTGAAAGAGACTCGCGTCTTTACCCCACTACCTCTAGGTTAACCTTCACAATTAAACATTGACTCACTTAGTTTCAAATATCAGAACCTTTGAGATAACTATAGGATAGGTTAAGAACACACACTTAACACCTAAAATAAATTAATAATGCAAATTTATATGATTTGCCCAGTGATGACTTTCTTCTTCTTTTTTCCACTTCATATATAGAAAAAAATAAATTAATATTGCAAATTGATACAAAACACACAAAACTGATCATGTTCCATTTTAAGTCATATAAATAGAAACATACTCTTTCAATATCAGCACAACAACAAAAAAAAAAACATTCCTAAAATCTATTCTTCTATTTCAAAAGAGAACCATGAAAACCTCTATCTTAGCATTTTCAATCATTTCTTTAGCCTTCATTTGCAAAGACTCTGCAGAATCAAAACATAGCATATGCAAATAAATTGTTTAGAGAAAAATAAAAATTATTGTTCCTTGGTTTGTTCTCTTCTCTAGCAAATAGCATAGCATAACCTCAACTGATCTCAACATCAAATCCTATGTAAAACCAGTCACAACTAAGACTGGGTAGGGAACTCAATCAGTTAATTTTGCTAAACCAGTCACAACCTTAACCCATTTCAACAGGGTTTTCGAGTTTCACGTAATCAATAACCAGATTAACCAATTCACAACAACAAAAACTAAACATTTAATTAAAATAACATAGAATCAGATGAACTCAAACGAACCTATAACAACGACATCAAATTTCTGCGTTTTAGGGTTTCTGCGTTTGAACTCCAGATGAACACACCTCGTTGTTGTTGAATACGCCACCAGCAACCTCACGAACCTAAAACGCGACCAGAAACCTCGTTCGTGACTGAGAGAAAGAAAGATAAATGATTCGTGAATGAGTTGAGTAAGATTCAATTAGAAATTTCGTGAATGAGAGATAAAGGTTCGATTTTTGTGAGGATTGAGAGAAACAAGAGAGAAACGAGAGAGAAAGATCGATTTTGGTGAGGATGGAGAGATTCACTTTCGAAGAGATTTGGTTTAGGGTTTCGGTCGTGACAGAGAAAGCCTAAGAGGGTACTTATGTTCGCACGCGTGTTCTAAGTATATGGGAAAGAAGGATTTCTAATTGAAAAGGATTTTACATCGGTGGAACCATGGCTGTATATAAAATCCTTATAACATATTATCCTCTTAATTACAAGATTGCCACCGTGTCCCCTTTAATATATGGTATATAATTACCTGATGTAAAAAGCCTAAATCAAAAGTATATTTTGTAGTAGTGTTTGTTTCGACAAGGTCTATATTGGCCTTCTATGCTAAAAGATTGTATAGAATATGCCAAGGGTTGCCAAGAATGCCAAAGGCATTCAAGAATTCAACATGTACCTGCAAGTGAACTGCATTCAATAGTAAAACCACGGCCCTTTAGGGGTTGGGCTCTAGACCTGCTTCGTCAAAGAATCAATGTTATATTTTAGTTGGAATAGATTATTTCACAAAATGGATAAAAGCCAATCCTTTGCCAAATGTTGATCAAGAGGCAGTAATTAATTTCATACAAAATCATATAATCTATAGGTTTGGAATTCCTGAAACAATTACAACTGATCAAGGTTCAGTTTTCACTGGACGAAAGATGCAGGAATTTGCCCAAGAAATTGGCTTTAGACTTCTAACTTCAACACCATATTATGCACAAGCAAATGGTCAAGTCGAAGCATGTAAGACCCAAGATTTCACTGTACAGTTTTCCTAAGGAACTTTATTGTTGGCTAAGTTTTTAGGGTTTTTGGTGAAGTGGTTTCGTGAGTATTGTCGCGATAATAGGATTTTTGCTGAAATGGAGTCTGTTTTGTGCTCGTGCGCCGGAAAGGCACAGACTTTTGGGTCGTAATCCTCTTTTGAGTATGAGAAGGTTTCTGTGAAGTCAGAAATCCGAGTTTTGGATTATTCTCACTTTTGGAAAAAACGAGTAGGAATTTTACCCGCTGATGTTAAATTTTACGGTTTCTGTTTTCCGTCGAATTTTAATTGGAGACTTTATATATCGGCGTGAGTTGGAATCTAGTTTCAGAATATTTTTGGGAGCTAAGGAAATAAATCACAGTCGAGGAAAAAGTTTTAGCGATAATTTTTAGAAGCGGTTTACGACAGACGTTTATTCCGTAGTTTTTCTATTTTTGCGATTTTCGTCCGTTAGCGAGGTGCGACTCGTTTAAGCGCGAGCTAGTGGGAGGATAAGATCACATAATAAATATCTAGATATTTTGTGAAGAGGTGGATGGCTAGGATTAAGTCTTAGAACTTTCACTATTTGATCCAATGGCTCACAAGTAGCAAGACTTTTATAAGTGGTGGACTTGGAAAAATCACAAAGTCACTTCACTTTTCTTCTCTTTGGCCGTGAGCCAAGTTCTTTTCCTTTCCATTCATAAAATTTCCATTCCTTCACCATAGCACTTGATCTTGAGCTTGTTGGAAAGCTTGGAGTTGTGAGATTCTTCTTCCTAAGGTAACTAAACCTATTCCCTATCCTTGTGTGGCTAAGATTCTTAGGGAGTTAGGATTTTTATGATTATGTTCTTGGGAGAAATTTCATAAGAATTGGTTGTGAAAGGTTTTTGTTCTATGAAAGTTGTTCATGAGTGAATATCTAGGATGTTTAAGCTTAGTTATTTTGATTTCCATGGTTGGATGAGAATCTCATGAAAATTCTTGTTAGAGTTTGATAAGAAAAATTTATATTGATCAAGAACATGAATCTTTACTTGGTGTTTGTGTTAGTGAAGTTGTTTTTGAGCTTTTAAGTAAAATGGATTCTTGATTATGAACTTTGTTTTGAAAAATAAGAAAAAATTTATTTTGGTGTTCTTGAGCGATTCGATGAGCATATTTTAGGAAATTTCGTTTCGATTCTCAAAGTAGTCAAATTGAGCAATGGGATTGCCTTTGCAAACTAATAGATGATTACTAGGGTTTTGTAATGAAAAATTTTAGGTGTTGGCCTTGTTTTGTTGTTTAGGCCGTGGCACCTATAAAGGGAGGAGGTAGAGTTTTCAAATTTTGTTAAGTCATTTTAAGAGGACTTAATCACGGTTTTAAAGAAATGATTGTGATATGGTTTGTTGGAGAAGAAAATGTGTTGTTTTTGTCTTAAGGAAAATTCATTCAAAATTGTCAAAAAGTGTAGTTCGATTTAAAACGAATTGGATTGTTCGGGTAAATGATTTTCGGGTATTATAAGATATTACCATGCTTTTGGAATCGAAAATTTTTGAGTGATTGTGGGTTTTTAGAATTTTTGGCCGTGGCCAAAGGAAGGAAATGATGATGGGATTTCAAAATTTTTCTAAGTCCACAATGGTGAGAAATGATCATGACATTGGTGTGTGATCATAGGCTTTAAAAGAATGAGTATAGAGTTTTTAATTGGTAAGAAAAACTTGAAACTTGCGACGCAAGAAAACTCTGATTTTTTTGTTGATTTATTTTTGAAGAGTTTTTGGTTTGTTTTCAAATGTTTTTGTAGAGTGAAAATGGGTTCCCTGAGGTTGAAAACAATAGTGGTTCTTGGTATGCTTTGAGAACAAAATGAATTTCTTGTAGCGAAAAATAATGTCTTTAACTTCGTGAATTTTTATCGGATTGGGAAGAACTTGGAATCGCTAGGTGAGAGAGTTAGAAAGTGCCTTAAACCCCCCTAGACTTTTGAGAACAAGTTTCGTTCCGATAGGATGTACGATGAGTATTTTATTGATGTTACGCTACATATATTTTTAGGTAGCGTGAATTGTAGAATTTCGCGGAATAGAGTAATGGAAGCTTGCCAAGGTAAGGGCATCACTTTATTTCTGTCTTTTCACTGAGATACAACATGTTTGGTTATTTTTGGTGATGTGTGTTGGTGTGCTTGGCATGTATGTGTTATGTATTCTCGTGATGAGAAAGTGTTTAAAATACTTACGCTGTTTACATATGATTATGAGAATGTAAGTATGAACAGGTTGTTGGAATACATATGGTTGGAAATGTATGTATGTCGTTGTGTTTGATTTACATATATCTGTGTGATATGTATTTGTTGCATGAGCATGGATGGAACGTGTATGTCAGTTGGGACTGCACGGGCGGATGTGTCTGTGTGACTCCGCCGGGGCTGTGTCTGTGTGACTGCCCTATGTATATGCGTTTCTTAGTTGGCGATAGCATCTGTGTGGCTATGTTCGCCTGGTGTTAGCATCTGTGTGGCTACACTTTTGAGGGGGGTGACAGCATCTGTGTGGCTGACAGCATCTGTGTGGCTGGTAGCATCTGTGTGGCTATTTTCACCCGGTGATAGCGTCTGTGTGGCATCACCTGACCCTTGTGGCTTTTCTTTTGAGGGGGTGACAGCATCTGTGTGGCTGACAGCATCTGTGTGGCTGGTAGCATCTGTGTGGCTATTTTCACCCGGTGATAGCGTCTGTGTGGCATCACCAGACCCTTGTGGCTTTTCTTTTGAGGGGGTGACAGCATCTGTGTGGCTGACAGCATCTGTGTGGCTGGTAGCATCTGTGTGGCTATTTTCACCCGGTGATAGCGTCTGTGTGGCATCACCTGATCCTTGTGGCTTTTCTTTAGAGGGGGTGACAGCATCTGTGTGGCTGACAACATCTGTGTGGCTGGTAGCATCTGTGTGGCTATTTTCACCCGGTGAAAGCGTCTGTGTGGCATCACCTGCCCTCGTGGCTTTAGTGGGTTGGACCTACGACTCTCTGCGGAGAGGTTAAATTTCGGAATTCATGCATGTGGCGAACCAGTGATTGGTTGTCACGCTCATTGTAGAAGTCTGCATTAGGCTTTGTGTGCATTATTTATATAAGCCGTTGGTGGAAAGTACTTTGTGTTTAAAGAGCTTTCTCTGTTGGTATTTGTGGAAATTTGTTATGTGTACATCTTTCGCACCGGATATATATATATATATATATATACTTTTATTTTGTGGTGACCCTTTCTTTCATTTGCGGGCTCATCCCACCCAGATGATGGGTTAGGTCGTGGTGTCGACGGTGGCTGTTCCAGGCCCTATTGAGATGTTGGAGCTTTGGCTTAGTTAGACTCTGTGCCGGTGTGGTTGTACATCGTGCCTTTTGTTTAGGCATAGGTTTCTAGCTTGGTCTGTTTGGGGTTGTAGTGCTTGGAGTACTTTGAAATACTTTGACTTGGATTGTAATTATTCAGGAACACACTTTGCTTGTCGAAGCACCTTATGGTAATGAGTTCTTTTGTATGTTTAATGCCGGCTCTCACAGTTTGTATGCGCGCTCTGTTTTGTTTTAAAAATAAAATAAAAATAATGCCCTTTTTAGTCTTTGAAAATCGGGGTGTTACAAAGCAGCTAATAAAATTATTATTAATTTGATAAAGAAACACACAGCCAAAAAGCCAAGAAATTGGCATAAAACTTTAGACCAAGTGTTATGGGCTTGCAGGAATTCTCCTAAGGAATCAACTAACACTACCCCATTTCGACTTACTTATGGTCATGATGCAGTATTACCAGTCGAAATACATTTGCAATTAGCAAGGGTACAAAGGCAAATGGAAATACCTTTGGACCATTATTACCAAATGATGTCAGATGAATTAGTTGATTTAGATGAAGAGAGACTTAATGCTTTAGAAATCTTAGCAAAACAAAAAGAAAGAGTTGCTAAAGCGTATAACAAAAAGGTTAAGTCTAAGTCTTTTAACATAGGAGAATTAGTTTGGAAAGTTATTTTGCCTATGGACAAGAAAGATAGAGTCTTAGGCAAATGGTCCCCAAATTGGGAAGGACCATTTAAAATTGTTCAAGTTTATTCTAATGGCGCTTATGAAATTGAGGAGTTAACTCCTGAAAAACGTACTTTGAGTATAAATGGAAAATATTTGAAAAAATATAAACCTACTTTACTCGAAGTAAAAATAAGTGCCAAATAATACTTAAACATCGAAACAAAATGGCATCTGTAAGTAAAAGTTGCAACAAAATATGGACTTTGTTCAAGAATTACAAATAAAAATCCAAAAGGATCGAATGCTAGAAATTGTTCAAAAAGGCAATAAACTAAGGAAAAAATTACAAGTTCCTAGTGCAATCAGCATAAATTTTCTTTAAGGTGGCCAACTCCTTTTCAACCACAAGATTCGAACTCTCCAGAGACTTGATCTCTTCAGCAACAATTTCTGCTGAACTGAAAGCTTGAAGTCCTTCCCTGCCCTGCGCATCAATTAGCTCCTGGGTCGAAGTCTTGGCTTCCTGTTCGATTCGAGCTCTTTTAGTCTCTTCATCAATGATCTTGCGCCTGTATCTAACAATTTGTTCCTCCAAGAGCTTAATTTGCTCCTTATAGTGAGCAATATTTTTATCACACTCTTTAAGCTCAGAGTTGCCTTCGACCAGTTGAGAAGATAACTTATCCACTTCAGCCTGTGCCTTTTGAGCTTTTTCAAAGAACATGGCTTGAGCTTGTTGCTGAGTAGCAAGCCTTGTGTCATTGTCAAGTCATCTTTGCACTGCTTTGGCATACTGGTCTATGATCGAACTGAGCTGAATAACCTTGCCTAGAGTTTCTTCATCAGTCATGGGGTTATGCCGTTTCTTCAAAAAGGCCAAGTGGTTGTACGCACAAGCCGGATTCTCTTCGATCTGCTTCAGTACATCTCTATGAACAAAAGTGGTTGTAAGCTTCAGCAGCAGAGAATCTTGACGCACCATTAAGTCAATATCTGAATTTGAAGGCGCAGAATCAGTGGTGGTATGCTCACCAGAAGTGGTTTGTTGGTTTTGTCTCTTTGAAAGCAGGAGCCTAAGGGTGCCAGCAGGGTCAGATTTCTGCATGTTAGTAAACTCATCCTCTTGCACACCTAGACATGCAGAGAGCCTCGAGGTCGAAGAAACAGAGACTGGGTCTGGACCACCAGCTTCAGGGATATCATCAGATTCATGAATGGATTCTTGGGTCGAACTGGCTTGACCTGATTTGATGGAAGAACTAGGAATAGTATAGTTGACACTTGATGGATTATTCTGGGTGCCATCATTTTCATTACAAGCTCCAGGTCCTTTTCCTTCCTTTGGCCCTTCACTAGGTTTCCCTAGATCGACCTTCCCATCATTAGCTTCTTTAGCGCCGTCATCCTTGGGGTTTTGGTCATCATCAGTTGTGCCTTTGCTTGGTACCCCTTTAGAATCTGGCTGTTTATTTCCTTCTGGAGTCTCCTCTTTCGATTCATCCTACAAACACAAAGAAAAGTCAGTTAATACAATGGATGAGTTGAAAAGAAATTGAAGTTTGAAAATGGAAATAAAGTGTACCTCTTTGTTTTTGACCTCGGCGTTGGGGGCATTTCCATCCTCCTGTACTTTATCTTGATTTCCCTCATTAGTGACATTCTGGGTTTCGATTAATGGTTTTGGTTGGGGCATTGGATCTCCTTGAGGCATAGAATCATTATCTCCTTTAGCAGTGGTATTTTGGTCCTCTTCGACCAATCCTTCCTTATCCTGCGTCTGAGTTTTCTCAGGCTTAGGAGTTCCACCACTTTCACTGGAGGTACGGATCTTTAGTGCTTTGTGCACTTTATTTTTCTTGATTGCTGATTTTTCCCTCACAATGACTCCAGCCCTTTTCTCTTCATTCTTTTTCTTTTTTTCTTCTCTCATCCCCTTGATCCTTCGTTGGGGCTTGTTGAGCCTTAGGTTCTTCTACCTTCTTTTTCTTCCTGGCCTCTTCAGCTTTTTCAACTTGGGCAGGTGCTTCCCCATCACCCTTTTAGGAAGTCGAAACAGTAGGTTGTTTTCTTTTTCTAACTGGAGGAACTTCCTATTCCTCTTCATCATCATCAACCTGAAATAACAACATTATGAATAAATGAAGGATGTTAAAATTTGGCTAAACTATGAAAGAGCCAAAATAATTGATGTAAAAATGCTGGTTTTTACCTCTACATCCACAATAATAGTGTCTTTCGACCGTTTCGAACCAGCAGATACAGTTTCAGTACTGCTCTTCCTTTTTCCACTTTGAGAATATAAATAATCAAGTTAAAAACATATATTCAAAGGAAAAGGAGAGAGCATGCAAAGTACAGGACTAAGTTACCTTTGGCTTAGAGGTGTCAACCTCTGATTTGATCTTGATTCCTGTGGGTTTCTTCACTTCGACTGAAGTTTTTGAAGACCCAGCATCTGGCTTCACGCCTTTGCCTGAAAAATATTATGTTAGTTGATACAAAAGGTATGAAGTATTATATCATATAAAATATATATATAAAGCATGAAGGGTAAGATTCTCTACCTCGACCTGAGACATTGATTTTCTTCCCTAGAGCTGGCACTATGAAGCCGTTCTCCACCATTCCCCGCAATTGCTCTGCATTACCAATCGAATGACGCGAGTAATAGTCATTCCACCACTTACTTAAGCCATCAGTGCAATAAAATGAAGACTTATACTTGAATGGTTTGAAGTTGAATTCATAACTCTCTATCATCTTCATGTATTTCCTGAAGGTCTTCTTAGTAATATCAGTGCCCAAAACCATTCGATCAAGTTTTTTAAAGAAACTTTTTGGCCTTATTTGGGATATGCCAAATTGCCTAGCTACACAATTGGGCTGGTATCCAACCAACCCATATTGGTTTGCATTAGCCCCAATCCTACAAGAAAGTACCGTTTGCTCCAGGTATGCTCTCCAAACCTCGTTCATTCATCTTCATTGTATGGGTCGAAAGCAGGGAAGTCTTCCACAAACCAAGCAGCTTCGTACTTGCGTTCAACAAATGGAGCATGACGAGGTAAAAATTGGTTGAAGTTCAAAAACATTTTCATGTGCCTTATGAAAAGTCTTTGACTATCTTGATCTAGAGATCGAGGGGCTAATCTCACCAACCTTTGCCCTTCGACCTCTCTGCCATCTACCTCCTCTTGATAATCAGAAGGTACTATCAGTCCCAGTTCCGTTTCAAAAGTGGCATTCAACCATAGTTGTAATAACCACATAGGACCAGCAACAGAGAATTTGGACCCATCCTTTGACGCCTTAATCGCGTCACTTGCGTTGCCTATAGCCTCATACAGGCTTGCCAACAATAAGCGTCCAAGGCTGAAGAGCCTACCTTCATTTATCTGTTGCGCCATAGGAATAAACATTCTTGCCAGTTGAAGAAACTTCGAGCAGAAAACAAAATGGGATAGCCATAATGTCAAGAAAGCCACATGCTCCTCATGTGACACTTCCTCCCCCTCTTTACCCATGTTTTCTGCAATATACTTAGAAAACGTGTTTTCTCTGTAATTAAGCTCGATCTGATCACCAGTTTTGGTAGGGTCGAAATGATCACCTGTAGGCCTAAGGCCTGTAATAGCAGCTACGTCCAGAAGTGTAGGGGTCAACATTCCACATCTAAATTGGAAGGTGTTGGTGGATTTCTCATAGAAGTGAAGCGCAGCTATTAGGAGTTCGGGTTTATACTTAGGGCCGGTTCGACTAAACTGGATCAAAGGGTATATCCCATAACTCTCCCAAGTGCTCTTAAAATCCTTTTCGACCCTATTTAGCCAAGGGATATAGTCCTTATGGGCAACATATGGAGCAACTCTAAACAACTTAATAGAATTTTTCAAGTATCCAAAATTGTAAGGGTTCGACTAGAAAATCCTAGGGCCACAAGTCACATGCAAAGGGAAGAGATCATTTACCTCTTTCGATATAACCTCAGAATGTGGTGGATAAGGGCCACAGAAGGCATAATCGTTCTTCTTTACTGAAAAGGGTATCATGAGCTGAGTCGTCCAAATCTTCCTTTCAGCCTCACTGCCAGCAGGTTCTGGAACCACTTCTTCGCCATCTTCGAGAATGCGTAGATCCTTCAATTTTCCAGCAGATGGTATCTCAAAATCCAAGTTTGAAGCCATTGATGAACAAGGTTTGAAAGTTCATGAAAAAGAAAAGGGTTTTTGGTAGAATCTGCAAAGATTAAAGTATTTTGGTTGAAACTAGGATGAATCAAAGCGGAATCAAGAACAGAATCAATGTACCGGTTTAGAATCTCAAAATTTGTTGTGATTGAAGTTCAATTTGGTGGAAAATCAAAGAGGAACAGTGTTTCTACGTAAGCTTCTGAGTTTGGAAGTTGGTAAAAAGTGTTTCTTTGTTTCTTTGTTACTATTTATAGGGAAACGTGTTTGGCTCGAAAATAAATAAAAAAGAAATTCAAACAGTTTCGTTTCAACTTCTACGAGTGCCACGTCATCCACTATGCTAAAACCTAGGAACAATGATGGATTGTGGGGATCAAGGTGACAGTTACTCTTGTACATGACATAAGCGTCGTCATTGGTTACAGTGTCAAGCACGTGGGTTCAAAAAATGCCTTTTCCTTTCTTGTTCGACCAACTCTATCGAAACAGGCATTTGGGGGCAATTTGTTAGCCCATATTTTTACTAAGTAAAAATATGTTCTAAATACATGATTAAAATAATTATGTTTAATTATATAGTTATTTTTAAGAGTCATTAAATGTGTGTGGTTTTCAGAGCCAATGAATTTAGTGATCAAGTCATGCATGAACATATAATAAATGTTCCATTACTGAACATTTCTCTTTAAAATTGCGTATTCTTCAGGATCCTTTTGATTAGGTCGAAGCTTCAGTAGGGTCGAAGCGTTCATTAGTGCAGCATTAAAGCGTGGACTTAGCGAAATATTCAAGGAAAGCATTATTACTTCGACTTCGATGGATACAACGGATAAATCAGAAGATAAGAAGGGATTCAAATTCAAAATACGTGTCAAAGACACGCGTCCTCTCTGTAGTCATTTAGGCATTATTAGCAGTTAGGAATTAGTGTCTATAAATAGTTTAGTTATGTGATCGAAAAAGGGGTCACAATCATTTATACAAAATCCTTACAAAACTCAAAGTACCCATGCTAACGAGAGAAACGAGTTCGAAAGGGACAATGTATGTTCTGTGTACCATTACTTTTCTGTAAACATTTACATTTGAATGGAAATTTACAGTATTTTCATCTCTATCCCAATTAATCCTTATTTCGACCTTTTCTTTCATTTTGTTTATTCAATTTGAATAAACATTCTTTCTTGTATTTCAAGTAACATAAAAACATAAAAACAACAATTTATGAACATAAGAACAATAATGAGTACTATTCACTTTGAAAATATAACCAAAAGCACTATGTCCCGAGATTTACTAGTTGATCTCTCTTGTAATAATCAAACTAGGGTTGTTTACCAAATTTCACAGTAAACAGATGCGACGTGAGATGAGAGACCTTAAAGGAAAGGATCTGTTTGGTAAAGACGCTCATGAGCTGTGTTTGGTCCCTGATGTTGTAGTACCACACAAGTTTAAGGTTTTGGACTTTGAGAAGTATAAGGGGAGCACCTGCCCTAAGGCTCATCTGACAATGTACGCAAGAAAGATGTCGACCCAGACCAGCAACGACAAGCTCTTGATTCGTTACTTCCAGGATAGCCTGACAGGAGCGACTTTAAGATGGTATATGGATCTCGATAGAGTTGATATCCGTACTTTCAATGACCTAGCCAGTGCTTTCATGAAACAGTACAACTACAACTCTTATATGGCTCCGGATAGAGATGAGCTCCGAGAAATGACACAGAGAGAGAAGGAGTCTTTCAAGGAATACGCCCAGAGGTGTAGGGAATTGGCTGCTTAGACTCGTCCTCCTATTGAAGAGAGAGAACTATCCAAGATGTTCATCCATACTCTCAACCCTTTCTTTTACGAGAAGATGTTTAATATGGTGCCAAGAAATTTTACCGAGGTAGTAGAAACGGGGATGTGTCTAGAGGAGGTAATCCGCCAAGGAAGATTGACGAAAGAAAGTACTCCTGCTAGCACTGCTAAGAAATACGGTCACAGTTTTCCGAATAAGAAAGAAGCTGAGGTTGGCATGGTAGCTCAAGGAGGATTTCAGCCAAGATACTCAACCTACCAACATGTCTCAGCTATTACACTCTCATCCCAACCACAAATGAACCAAACACTACCTCCTCAATACTCACAATCTTACCAACCAACATATCCCCAACAAATGCCTCCACAACAACCCTACCCACAGCAGAATCGCCTACAAAATAATTGTATTATTACAATTCGGAAATTCAAGCACACGCAGGTGCTAAGTACAACAAGTTAACTGAAACAACAGAAGCAAACAAGATTACGACAAAATTATTAGCAGAAATACAACAACAAAGGAAACTAGAAAGCATGAATAAAGATGCAATCCTCAAGCAAGAGCCACGAGCACACCAACAGCATACCTTAGCCAACCTGCTTATCTGAAAAATAATTGTATGGAATGGGGTGAGACTACTAAGCCTCAGTGAGTCCTACTACCCTCCTAAGGTGACTACATCGGGGAACCTAATCAGTCATACATACTAGCAAGATATCATAAAACATAAGCATAAATAAAGGTGTAACACAAAGTATATCTTATTCATTTTAACCACAAGGACACTCTAAGGTGAGCATGTCTCAGAGGCCTTCCATATCCGTCAACCGATTCGGTCACGGCATGCAGCTCACATAATCATAACCTAATGGATTATCCCATTGGGAGTCCATAAAGCGACATAAATCGCAGCTGAACTGACTGATACTAATTAGTTATTTTCTACCATGAGTTTCCAATTCCCGGGGAGCATACAAACCTCAAATCTCTAAGTTATTCCCTAAAGATTTTCTGTGATTAACATATTGTTTAACATTATATAAATCATGCTACTGCAAAATGTATAACTCAGGCGAGGACATAAAACAAGTGCTTCAAGTTTTATTAGAAAACAGTTTTAAAAATATAGTTATGTCCTGCTAAACTCTCTCAGCGAGTCATAGCTCGCTACGGCGAGTTCATGGGTATGTCCTGTATCAACTCGCTACGGCGTGTTGTCAGCTCTCCACGGCGAGATTATAGGTCCTGGCCTAAATCAACTCGCTAAGCGAGCAGGAGCTCGCTGTGGCGAGTTTCATCAGCCCAGAAAAACCCAGCTCGCTATGAATGATCGCTGTCAACTCGCTGCGGCGAGTGTACATAGAATGTACCCTGTTTCACGAAAAATGCAATTTTAACAACATCAACACCTACAATCCTCATTCTAAGCTATGCAGTCACACATTATATATAATATAAGACAGAATGGAGAGGAATTTGGGAGTTAATTCCTCTCACACAACATTTCCCTAATTCTTAAGTTAACATGCAAAATTTCATGATTTTGGGCAACTAACTAACCTAAGAACCCACCTGGATTTGAAGCTTTAAACCTTGCTTCTGGGCTCTCTAGCTTCTGGGCTCTCTAGCACAGCTACTGCAACCTCCCAACAAGACCCACGAACACAGGACCAGAATTGAGACATTGACACTTGAGCTCTAAGCTTGGATTTGTGAAATTGTGAAGTGTTGTGGAGTTGATGATTTGATTCTGAAGTTAGGGAGGTATTTATAGAGGTTTGCAGCTGATCAATGACAGAAATGAGTGAGGTTTGGGTTCCTTTGCATGTTATCTCATTGGGTAGAAAATTGGTGAGAATGGGGTTATTGTTCTTTTGCATCTTGTGAATCTTTGGAAAGGTGATGGTTCTGATGCTTCAATGTTTTGCTTCAGATTCTGTAACATTAAGACATGGCATGTGAACTCATGAGTAGAGGTTGGGAATTGGTGATTTGTAACTTAGTTGCATGTGTTAGCTTAGGAAATGAGAAGTTTGGAGTTTTGCTAATGTTTGTTGTTGTTGGCGTGGGAACAAGAAATGAGGGAGGGAGTGGTGTTTTGCTGATTTGTTTCTTGTTTGAATGCATGTAACAGTAAGGTGGTTTCATGACTCACTACTAGGTGGTGAGGTGTTGGGTAAAGGTGAGAGTGGAAGGCTTGAGTGGATGATGACTCATAGGAGAGTGAGAGAGATCACGTGAGAGAGAAGAATGGGAGGGAGTTTGAAATTCTTGACTTAAGTAGTCACAAGATCATATTTAAGTTGTATTTGTGTAGTTTAGATCTAAGGGGACATACTAATTTCTACACATAAAACTCCTAATCTCATGATTTAATTAATCAACACCACTAATTAATTTAAGAAAAAGTTAGGCAAAGCTTTAATCTCAATTAATTAGGTAGTTTAGAATGTGGAATATTACAACCTACCCCCTTAAAGAAATTTCGTCCTCGAAATTAAGAAATTTACCTTGAAAACAGGTATGGATAACACTTCCGCATGTCTGACTCCAGCTCCCAAGTGAATTCACCGTCAGGAGACTGAGCCCATTCAATTTTGACAATAGGAATCCTCTTGTTTCGAAGTATTTTAGCATCACGTTCAACAATCCGAACAGGATCCGGCTGATAGGTTAGATCTGGCTGAAGATCGATTTGTTCCAGTTCCACTGGGCGATAAGGATCAGGAATATATTTTCTGAGTTGAGATACATGAAACACGTCGTGTAACCCTGACATTGTTGGAGGTAGAGCTAACTGATAGGCTACAGGACCGACGCGTCGAAGAATCTGATAAGGTCCAATAAATCTTGGACAGAGCTTCTTAGTTTTGAACACACCTCGCAAACCCAGTTTAGGAGTAACTCTCAAGAACACATGATCACCTTCCTGAAATTCCAAAAATCTCCTTCTCTTATCGGCATAACTCTTCTGCCGGCTCTGAGCAACCTTCAGTTTATCCCGGATAGACTTGATCTTTAATGTGGTCTCTTGGACAATATCTGGTCCCAAGAATCCACGATCACCAACTTCCGTCCAACACAACGGGGTTCTACACTTCCTGCCATACAGAGCTTTATAAGGTGCCATACCGATACTGGCATGGTAACTGTTGTTAAAAGCAAACTCAATTAAATGCAAGTGACTACTCCACGAACCACCATCTTCTAGTACGCATGCTCTGAGCATATCCTCAAGAGTCTGAAGAGTCCTTTCGGACTGACCATCAGTTTGAGGGTGATGTGACGTACTCATCTTCAACCGAGTACCCATCGCATTTTGAAATGCTTTCCAAAACCTCGAAGTGAATATTGGGTCCCTATCTGACACAATACTCATAGGTACACCATGCAACCTTGCAATCTGCTCCATGAAGATGGCTGCATATTGAGGGGCCTTGTAGGTGGATTTCACTGGAATGAAATGAGCTGACTTAGTCAACCTGTCCACGATTACCCAGTTCGGATCTTGACCTCTCTGGTTACGTGGTAGTCCTCCTACAAAGTCCATAGTGATATGTTCCCATTTCCACTCTGGTATATCTAATGGTTGCAAGGGTCCTCCAGGTTTCTGATGTTCAATCTTTACCTGTTGACAAACAATACACCTGGACACGAATTCAGCAATCTCTGCCTTCATGTTAGGCCACCAATAGTTCACCTTCAAATCACGGTACATTTTGGTGGATCCAGGGTGAATTGAAAACCCACTCTTGTGTGCTTCTTCCAGAATTAACCATTTCAACTCATCGTCCTGAGGTACACAGAGTCTTCGTTCATAAAGAATGGCACCGTCCGTAGCTACTGAGAACTCCGGATGACTCACTCTTTTCTGCAACTCCACATCCTCCTGTTGAGCCTGCACTACTCTTGGGCGCAGTTCACAGGATAACTCGATTCTGTTAATTCGGATTCCGCTCTTCCGATACACAACATTCAGGTTAAGGTCTCTAAACTTCTCATACAAGCCACACTGATGCATCAACAACTCTGACGCATACAGGGTCTTTCTACTCAGGGCATCTGCTACAACGTTTGCCTTCCCAGGGTGGTAGTTGAGATTAAATTCAAAGTCCTTAAGGTATTCCATCTATCGCCGTTGTCTCATATTCAACTCCTTCTGATCAAACAGGTACTTCAGACTTTTATGATCACTAAACAAATCAAACTGTACTCCATACAGATGATGTCTCCAGATCTTAAGGGCAAAGATTATGGCTGCTAACTCCAAATCATTAGTAGGGTAGTTCTGCTCATGAGGTTTTACCATCCGAGTCCCTTGTTGGACGCATCACAATACACCACGTACTTCCGGGTTGGGTCAGGAATTACTAACACTGGTGATGTGGTTAGCTTTTCCTTTAAGGTCCTAAAACTCCATTCACAAGCGGCATCCCAATCAAAGACTGCATCCTTTCTGGTTAGGCGAGTCAATGGTAAGGCAATCTCCGAAAATCCTAGAATGAATCTCCGGTAATAACCTGCCAAGCCAAGAAAACTCCTGACTTCTGTCACACTTCTGGGTCTTTGCCAATTCAAAACTGCTTCTACCTTGGATGGGTCGACAGACACACCGCCTTGCGATATGACATGTCCCAAGAATTTAACTTCAGATAGCCAAAATTCGCACTTGCTGAACTTGGCATACAGTTGCTTCTCTCTAAGAATGCTCAACACAATTCTCAGGTGTTCAGCATGTTCCTGTGAATCCTTCAAATAGATCAAAATGTCGTCAATGAAGATAACAACAAACTTGTCATGGTAAGGCTGGAATATCCGATTCATGTAGTCCATAAATACTGCTGGAGCATTAGTCAAACCGAATGGCATGACCAGGAATTCGTAATGTCCATAGCGGGTCCTGAATGCTATCTTGGAAACATCTGAGGACTTGATGCGGATTTGATGATATCCAGAATGAAGATCAATCTAGGAAAAGATAGTAACACCTCTAAGTTGATCCAAAAGGTCATCAATGCGGGGTAAAGGATACTTGTTCTTGATTGTGACCTTATTGAGCTGACGATAATCTATGCACAGGCGCATCGTACCGTCTTTCTTTTTGACAAGTAACACCGGTGCTCCCCAAGGTGAGACACTGGGTCGAATGAAGTGTTTCTGAAGCAACTCTTCCAATTGAGATTTCAGTTCATGAAGCTCTAAGGGAGACATTCTATAAGGGGCAACTGAGATAGGCTGGGATCCAGGAATAAGGTCGATAGAAAACTCAACTTCCCTTTTAGGAGGTAGACTCATAACATCATCTGGGAAAACATCTAGGAACTCACTAACGATAGGAATATCACTGGGGCTCAAACTGGGTTCCGGATCGATGGTAAACAAGACACTGAAACATTTACTGCTAGCACCTAAGTACTGGATCATTTGATGGGTGTTCTGGAGTAAAGCGGTAAGAGCTCTACTTTCTGCAGAAGTTTCGGTTGGAATGAAGAGATTCTTTTCAGCACATCCAATGTACATAGTATTGGCGGAAAGCCAATCCATGCCTAGGACCACATCTATATCTTTCAGAGGTAGACAGATCAAATCTATATAATAGACCTTACTGCCCACAAGAACAGGACAACTCTGACAAACACGTTTATAAGTAACCTTGCCTCCTGTGGCAACAGCCACAGTCATAGGGGGAATTAAAGGCACAGAGGGCAATTGCAGTCGCTGAACACAGTCAACGGTATAAAGGAATTAGTGGCTCCACAGTCAAACAAGACTAAAACTTCAGACTGGCCTAACATGCACACATCCATAATTAAAGCATTATTAGATTTGACATTCTCACCGTCAAGTGAGTATACCCGACCTTTGCTTTTTGAGGCACTATTGGAATGTCCCTGTCTCTTCAGCTTAGGACATTCATGCTTGTAGTGGCCCGGCTGCTTACAATAGTAATACACATTCTTTCCCTTCATACATTCTCCACTGTGAGGGAAACCACACTCTGCACAATTCTTTGGTGAACGTTTAGAGTAGCTCTGCTTTCCCTTACTGGTAGTACCTTTAGTCCTCACCTGCAGATTGAATTTCCCGGAATCTTTCTTCTTCTGAAAAGCTTCACTACGCTCCTTGTGTATATTTCCAAGATCTGCCTCAGCATGATAGCTCTTTTGCACCAAATCACCGAAGGTGGTAATATGCTGCATAGAGACGTCATGCGCTATGTCAGCCCTCAGTCTAAACCGGTACTTTTTCATCTTCCATGATTCACTGGAGCGTCATTTCCATCCATCACGTAACGGACCAGTTCATTGAACTTCATGGTATACTCCGCCACTAACATATTCCCCTGCTTCAGTTCAGTTAATTCTCGTTCCATCTAGAATTGGTAGCTCTCTGGGATATAATGTCCGACGAAAAGGCGTCGAAAATTTTCCCAAGTCATCTCCATCTGACTGGCCTCCATGTACGACTTTGTTCCATCCCACCAGTTACACGCATCGCCCCTAAAGAAGCGGGAGACGAATGTTACTTTGTCAGCTTCGGTGAAATCCATGGATTCTAGGATTCCACTCATTCGTTGAATCCATTCCCTGGCTTTTGCTAGATTGTACTCTCCATAAAACTTCGACGGACTCATGCGGCAGAACTCTCTGAAAGCAGCGTTTGATCCTTGCTGCTGGGGTGGAGGATTGCTCATGTGTTGTTGAAACATAGCCATGAACTCTTGATGCTGTTGAGCCTGCTGGGCCTAAAACTGCTGTTGCTGGTACATCATTTCAGCCCACATGTTAGCGTCTGCATCTCCGTACATTTCAGGCTCATCGTCATCAGCAACGTTCCTTCTTGGCCTTCCTCGTCTTGCTCCTGACATAGTGCTATAACTGCCAATATCAAGTCAAGTTAGCTAGGCTTAAAGTGACATGACATCTAGAACAGATGTTAGAAATCCAGACAAAGACTGGGATTCGGATTCGTAATATTAATGAACTATGGCACGATCTGAATCGACCTGCTCTGATACCAATTATAACACCCCACATAAATGTCTAGAATATTAGTGGAATATTATTATTGATAACGAGTACATTATTATTACAATTCGGAAATTCAAGCACACGCAGGTGCTAAGTACAACAAGTTAACTGAAACAACGGAAGCAAACAAGATTACGACAGAATTATTAGCAGAAATACAACAACAAAGGAAACTAGAAAGCATGAATAAAGATGCAATCCTCAAGCAAGAGCCACGAGCACACCAACAGCATACCTTAGCCAACCTGCTTATCTGAAAAATAATTGTATGGAATGGGGTGAGACTACTAAGCCTCTGTGAGTCTACTACCCTCCTAAGGTGACTACACCGGGGAACCTAATCAGTCATACATACTAGCAAGATATCATAAAACATAAGCATAAATAAAGGTGTAACACAAAGTATATCTTATTCATTTTAACCACAAGGACACTCTAAGGTGAGCATGTCTCAGAGGCCTTCCATATCCGTCAACCGATTCGGTCACGGCATGCAGCTCACATAATAATAACCTAATGGATTATCCCATTGGGAGTCCATAAAGCGACATAAATCGCAGTTGAACTGACTGATACTAATTAGTTATTTTCTACCATGAGTTTCCAATTCCCGGGGAGCATACAAACCTCAAATCTCTAAGTTATTCCCTAAAGATTTTCTGTGATTAACATACTGTTTAACATTATATAAATCATGCTACTGCAAAATGTATAACTCAGATGAGGACATAAAACAAGTGCTTCAAGTTTTATTAGAAAACAGTTTTAAAAATATAGTTCTGTCCTGCTAAACTCGCTCAGCGAGTCATAGCTCGCTACGGCGAGTTCATGGGTATGTCTTGTATCAACTCGCTACGGCGTGTTGTCAGCTCTCCACGGCGAGATTATAGGTCCTAGCCTAAATCAACTCGCTAAGCGAGCAGGAGCTCGCTGCGGCGAGTTTCATCAGCCCAGAAAAACCCAGCTCGCTATGAATGCTCGCTGTCAACTCGCTGCGGCGAGTGTACACAGAATCTACCCTGTTTCACGAAAAATGCAATTTTAACAACATCAACACCTACAATCCTCATTCTAAGCTATGCAGTCACACATTATATATAATATAAGACAGAATGGAGAGGAATTTGGGAGTTAATTCCTCTCACACAACATTTCCCTAATTCTTAAGTTAACATGCAAAATTTCATGATTTTGGGCAACTAACTAACCTAAGAACCCACCTAGATTTGAAGCTTTAAACCTTGCTTCTGGGCTCTCTAGCACAGCTACTGCAACCTCCTAACAAGACCCACGAACACAGGACCAGAATTGAGAGTTTGACACTTGAGCTCTAAGCTTGGATTTGTGAAATTGTGAAGTGTTGTGGAGTTGATGATTTGATTCTGCAGTTAGGGAGGTATTTATAGAGGTTTGCAGCTGATCAATGACAGAAATGAGTGAGGTTTGGGTTCCTTTGCATGTTATCTCATTGGGTAGAAAATTGGTGAGAATGGGGTTGTTGTTCTTTTGCATCTTGTGAATCTTTGGAAAGGTGATGGTTCTGATGCTTCAATGTTTTGCTTCAGATTTTGTAACATTAAGACATGGCATGTGAACTCATGAGTAGAGGTTGGGAATTGGTGATTTGTAACTTAGTTGCATGTGTTAGCTTAGGAAATGAGAAGTTTGGAGTTTTGCTAATGTTTGTTGTTGTTGGCGTGGGAACAAGAAATGAGGGAGGGAGTGGTGTTTTGCTAATTTGTTTCTTGTTTGAATGCATGTAATAGTAAGGTGGTTTCATGACTCACTACTAGGTGGTAAGGTGTTGGGCAAAGGTGAGAGTGGAAGGCTTGAGTGGATGATGACTCATAGGAGAGTGGGATAGACCACGTGAGAGAGAAGAATGGGAGGGAGTTTGAAATTCTTGACTTAAGTAGTCACAAGATCATATTTAAGTTGTATTTGTGTAGTTTAGATCTAAGGGGACATACTAATTTCTACACATAAAACTCCTAATCTCATGATTTAATTAATCAACACCACTAATTAATTTAAGAAAAAGTTAGGCAAAGCTTTAATCTCAATTAATTAGGTAGTTTAGAATGTGGAATATTACACAATACCCATGAAATATGCTGATCTACTCCCAGCCCTGCTTGCTAAAAACTTTGTTCAAACAAGGCCACCTCCTCCAGTTCAGCTATATTACCCACTTGGTACCGCAATAACCTAACATGTGCCTTTCACCAAGGGGCACCTGGCCATGATGTGGAGCGTTGTTATGCTCTCAAAAAAGCTGTTCAAGATCTAGTTCGAAACAAGGTGCTATCCTTCAAAGATGAAAATCCTAATGTCCAAAATAATCCCTTGCCAAATCACAATTCCTCTGTTCATTTGATCCAAAATTTCCTAGCCACAAATGCCATCCTTAGTGTGCAATGTATCAAGACTCCTTTGGTTCCTATCCATAGAAAAATGTGTGAAGCAAAGATGTTTAATCATGATCATACAGTCTGTGAGATATGTCTGATAGATCCTCATGAGTGTTCATAGGTTCAAAGAGACATCCAAGGGTTGATGGATAAAGGAGAGTTGCTGGTAACAAAGAAGAGTGAAGGTGTCTGTGGTATAGTACCAGAATTCAATGTCGCTGACCATTTGGAGACGATTTATAATAGTGGTGAATCTAATATTCCCCGGCTTACGATTCGCACGCCAGGGCCCATTCCTTATACATCTCAAAGAGTTATACCATACAGATACCAGGCTACCATGATACAAGACGGTGTAGAGACACTCATTCCCTCTCTGACTTCTATAAGCAACATTGCAGACAGCAGCAGAATCTTGAGAAGCGGACGTGTTATTCAAGGGATAGTCCCTCAAAAGCCAAGTACTCCTACTATTGAAAAAGCATCAGCCCGTGTTCACAGTAAACCATTTGAGAGGGAATATGGGGATTCAGATGAGGTAATGAAGTTGATTAAGAGGAGTGAGTACAAGATAGTGGATCAATTGCTGCAGACCCCTTCCAAGATCTCTATACTATCCTTGTTGATGAATTCTGAGGCTCATCGGGAAGCATTAATGAAGGTACTAGATCAAGCTTATGTGGAGCAAGATGTGACTTTGGGTCAATTTGGAAGCATAGTAGGGAATGTGACAGCTTGCAACAATCTGAGTTTCAGTGACGAAGAGCTCCCTGAAAAAGGGCGGAACCATAATTTGGCGTTACATGTCTCAGTTATCTGCAAGTCTGATTCTCTATCCAATGTGTTGGTAGTTACCGAGTCATCTCTGAATGTAATGGCCAAGACTACTTTAGACAAACTCTTATACAAAGGTGCCCAGTTAAGGCCAAGTGCGATGATTGTGAAAGCATTTGACGGGTCGAGAAAATCAGTAATTGGGGAGATAGAATTGCCTATTTCAGTTGGTCCACATGAGTTTCAGATTACCTTTCAAGTGATGAATATACAAGCTTCATACAGTTGTCTGCTAGGACGTCCTTGGATTCACGAGGCTGGAGCCGTGACATCCACATTACATCAAAAGTTGAAGTATGTGCGAGAAGGAAAACTAGTGATTGTGAATGAAGAAGAGGCTTTACTTGTTAGCCATTTGTCAGCATTCTCGTTTATCAGCGCCGATGGATCAGATGGTACATCATTCCAGGGACTCTCTATTGGTGACTTTGTCTTCAATGTACCAAATGGCAGATGGCTTGATTCCTTGTAGGGACACACATTCCCTCTCTGACTTCTATAAGCAACATTGCAGACAGCAGCAGAATCTTGAGAAGCGGACGTGTTATTCAAGGGATAGTCCCTCAAAAGCCAAGTACTCCTACTATTGAAAAAGCATCAGCCCGTGTTCACAGTAAACCATTTGAGAGGGAATATGGGGATTCAGATGAGGTAATGAAGTTGATTAAGAGGAGTGAGTACAAGATAGTGGATCAATTGCTGCAGACCCCTTCCAAGATCTCTATACTATCCTTGTTGATGAATTCTGAGGCTCATCGGGAAGCATTAATGAAGGTACTAGATCAAGCTTATGTGGAGCAAGATGTGACTTTGGGTCAATTTGGAAGCATAGTAGGGAATGTGACAGCTTGCAACAATCTGAGTTTCAGTGACGAAGAGCTCCCTGAAAAAGGGCGGAACCATAATTTGGCGTTACATGTCTCAGTTATCTGCAAGTCTGATTCTCTATCCAATGTGTTGGTAGTTACCGAGTCATCTCTGAATGTAATGGCCAAGACTACTTTAGACAAACTCTTATACAAAGGTGCCCAGTTAAGGCCAAGTGCGATGATTGTGAAAGCATTTGACGGGTCGAGAAAATCAGTAATTGGGGAGATAGAATTGCCTATTTCAGTTGGTCCACATGAGTTTCAGATTACCTTTCAAGTGATGAATATACAAGCTTCATACAGTTGTCTGCTAGGACGTCCTTGGATTCACGAGGCTGGAGCCGTGACATCCACATTACATCAAAAGTTGAAGTATGTGCGAGAAGGAAAACTAGTGATTGTGAATGGAGAAGAGGCTTTACTTGTTAGCCATTTGTCAGCATTCTCGTTTATCAGCGCCGATGGATCAGATGGTACATCATTCCAGGGACTCTCTATTGGTGACTTTGTCTTCAATGTACCAAATGGCAGATGGCTTGATTCCTTGTAGGGACACACATTCCCTCTCTGACTTCTATAAGCAACATTGCAGACAGCAGCAGAATCTTGAGAAGCGGACGTGTTATTCAAGGGATAGTCCATCAAAAGCCAAGTACTCCTACTTTTGAAAAAGCACCAGCCCGTGTTCCCAGTAAACCATTTGAGAGGGAATATGAGGATTCAAATGAAGTAATGAAGTTGATTAAGAGGAGTGAGTATAAGATAGTGGATCAGTTGCTGCAGGCCCCTTCCAAGATCTCTAAACTATCCTTGTTGATGAATTCTGAGGCTCATCGGGAAGCATTAATAAAGGTACTAGATCAAGCTTATGTGGAGTAAGATGTGACTTTGGGTCAATTTGGAAGCATAGTAGGAAATGTGACAGCTTGCAACAATCTGAGTTTCAGTGACGAAGAGCTCCCTGAAAAAGGGCGGAACCATAATTTGGCGTTACATGTCTCAGTTATCTGCAAGTCTGATTCTCTATCCAATGTGTTGGTAGTTACCGAGTCATCTCTGAATGTAATGGCCAAGACTACTTTAGACAAACTCTTATACAAAGGTGCCCAGTTAAGGCCAAGTGCAATGATTGTGAAAGCATTTGACGGGTCGAGAAAATCAGTAATTGGGGAGAAAGAATTGCCTATTTCAGTTAGTCCACATGAGTTTCAGATTACCTTTCAAGTGATGAATATCCAAGCTTCATACAGTTGTCTGCTAGGACGTCCTTGGATTCAAGAGGCTGGAGCCGTGACATCCACATTACATCAAAAGTTGAAGTATGTGCGAGAAGGAAAACTAGTGATTGTGAATGGAGAAGAGGCTTTACTTGTTAGCTATTTGTCAGCATTCTCGTTTATCAGCGCCGATGGATCAGATGGTACATCATTCTAGGGACTCTCTATTGAGGAGAAAGGTCCAAACAAAACTGAGACGGCCATGGCATCTTTGAAAGACGCACAAAGGGTTGTGCAAGAGGGCAAAACTTCTGGTTGGGGTGAAGTGTTACAATTGCCAGAAAACAAGGATAGGTCAGGTCTGGGTTTCACTCCATCTACAAGAATGGGTAAGAGGGAACCATTTGAGGATGTTTTTCGCAGTGCTGGTTTCATCAATGCTCCTCCAGAGATTAATGCTATTATTGGGGATGAGGATGAAGAGGAACCACTGTCTTTTGTGACCCCAAGAGGAATATGCCACAATTGGATTGTTGTTGATGTCCCTTATGTCACTCATCTATCTAAGTAATATGTTTGTCTTTTTATGTTTTTCAAAAATCCTCTTGTCTCGCCCCAGACAAGAGTGAAATCATGTTGGGCTTTGTTAAATGCTTCAAGTATTTTAATGAAAATTGTCGTTTTTATCATGACTATTTATGTTTTTATTTATATCCTTCTATTCTGGAAAATCGTAACACAAAAAACCAAAAAATATATATATCTTTTATTTTACCTTCTATTTTTCTAGCTTTTATCAAATCAAAAAGTCTGCATTCATTTGTTTACTAAAACCCATCATCAATCACATGCAGACTTAACATCAATGAACCTGTTGAACACAACGATCCTAGGCCCTCTATCAACTTTGAGTTCCCTATCTACGAGGCTGTAGAAGAAGAGGATGAAGAGATTCCCGACGAGATCAAACGGTTATTGGATCGAGAGAAAAGGGCCATTCAGCGTCACCAAGAGGCTATAGAATTGATCAATTTGGGTACCGATGAAGAGAAAAGAGAAATCAAGATAGGGGCATTGTTAGAAGCATCTGTCAAAGAAAAGGTGATTGATTTGCTCAGAGAATATGTTGTCATCTTTGCATGGTCGTATCAAGATATGCCCTGTCTAGATCCTGAGATTGTTGAGCACCGTCTGCCTTTGAAGCCAGAATGTCCTCCAGTGAAACAAAGGTTGAGAAGATCTCACCCCGATATGGCTCTCAAGATCAAGGAAGAAATTCAAAAACATATTAATGCAGGTTTCCTTATCACTTGAGAATATCCTCAATGGTTGGCTAACATAGTGTCGGTTCCCAAGAAAGATGGCAAAGACAGGATGTGTGTTGATTATAGAGATTTGAATAGAGCTAGTCCGAAGGATGATTTCCCTTTACCGCACATTGATGTATTGGTTGACAACACTACCAAATCCAAGGTTTTCTCCTTCATGGATGGTTTCTCGGGGTACAATCAAATCAAGATGGCTGTTGAAGACAGAGAGAAGACTTCCTTCATCACACCTTGGGGCACTTTCTGTTACCAAGTAATGCCTTTTGGTCTAATGAATGCAGGTGCCACTTACCAAAGGGGCATGACCACTCTGTTCCATGATATGATGCATAAAGAGATTGAGGTATATGTGGATGATATGATTGTCAAATCAGGCACTGAAGAAGAGCACGTAGAATACTTGTTGAAAATGTTTCAAAGATTGAGAAAATACCAACTCCGGTTGAATCCTAACAAATGTACTTTTGGTGTTAGATCCGGAAAGCTCTTGGGTTTCATTGTCAGCTAGAAAGGTATCGAGGTTGGTCCTGATAAAGTCAGAGCCATCAGAGAAATGCCAGCTCCCCAGACAGAAAAGCAAGTTAGAGGTTTTCTTGGTCGGCTACTTACATTTCCAGATTCATTTCCCATATGACTGCCACATGTGGGCCAATTTTCAAACTACTCCGTAAAAATCAAGAGATTGTTCAGACAGAGGATTGTCAGAGAGCCTTTGACAGTATCAAGAAGTATTTAATAGAACCTCCAATTCTTATTCCTCTAGTTGAAGGGATACCACTCATCATGTATCTAACTGTGCTAGAGGACTATATGGGTTGTGTGCTTGGGCAACAGGATGAAACTGGTAGAAAAGAACATGCAATTTACTATCTGAGCAAGAAATTCACTGACTGTGAGTCTAGATACTCCATGCATGAGAAGACTTGTTGTGCCTTAGCTTGGGCTGCCAAGCGTCTTCGTCATTACTTGATTAATCACACTACTTGGTTGATATCCAAAATGGATCCAATTAAGTATATTTTTGAGAAAGATGCTTTGACTGGAAGAATTGCTCGTTGGCGGATGTTACTATCCGAATATGATATTGAATACCGCACTCAGAAAGCAGTCAAGGGTAGTGTCCTAGCCGACCACTTGGCCCACCAACCAGTTGAGGATTACCAACCAATCAAGTTTGACTTTCCAAATGAAGAGATCATGTATTTGAAAATGAAGGATTGTGACGAGCCGTTGTTTGGAGATGGGCCATATCCAGAATCCAAATGGGGTCTGATATTTGATGGGGCTGTGAATGTCTATGGTAGCGGAATTGGGGCAGTTATTATCACTCCTAAGGGTGCTCATATCCCTTTCACCGCCAAATTACAGTTTGATTGTACCAACAATATTGCCGAATATGAAGCCTGCATCATGGGTGTTAGACTACTAGGCTAAACCACTTAGAAGGGGGGGTTGAATAAGTGGCTTCTTTAATCAACGGCAATTTTTTAAAAAAAAAAAATTTATTTGATTAAAACAATGCGCGGAAGCACCACCGGATCGGTAGTCTACTTTGCACCTTTTGACCAAAGGAAAGATAGTATCGCCTTGAACGAAATAGGAAAATTACGGAACGATTAATGCAAGATATCCAAATTTAACTTGATTAACAAAAACAGTCCCAAACAAGTTTATATGGTTTGATTATCAAATTCAATCACAATCAAGCAAGAATCAATTGAATTTTTGTGAACCAATACGAACAACAAAAATTCAATCGATTAATCAAATTAACGAAATTAACGAAATTAAAAGAGAGGGATAAAGAGAGATACACACGATGTGATTAGGGAGTTCCGCGGATTGCGCGTCGTCCACGCGTTTGTCCGAGTACGTCTCTCCCCAAATAACCAAACGGGTTATTTGAGAGTTTATAGATCAAAAACTTGATGAACAAACAGTGCACAGTTTACAATTGAAATCTATAATCCTATAGCAAGACAAAATGTAAACTAATGCGAATAACCTCGACACCCAACGGAACTTCACCCTCTGATTCCAACGATTCACGTTGTGCCAAACCGCACCTAATCGTCCAGCTGAGTCCTTCGTTCCTTGTTGTCGAATCCTTCAAGACACGCACGATCTTGAATCACTTGAGAGAAACACTAGAACCTTCAACGCAATTCAACCCGATCACGATTCTGATTCACCGCGAACCGTATCGAACGTTATCACACAAATCTGCAGTTTCTATTGAATTGATCCTATACTCAAATCCAATTTTGATTGCAAACTTGATGAAGATGATGAACTTGTGTTGAATCAAACCTTTGATGCAAATTCTCACTCAATTTGTACCCAAAGCGTTTTTCTGATCTTTCACACTAGTTTTCTCTCACTTGTCTCCTTTACAATGACACAACACATTGCTATTTAAAGAGAAAATAGAATGAGCAAATTTAGGCATAATTCTTCATACATGTATCGATACAAATGATCATTTGTATCGATACAAATGCTTTGACCAACGTTAAAAATTGGAAAAATTGACCTTTGTATCGATACAAACACGGGTGTGTATCGATACAAATATCAGAATCTTGAAATCTTGACTGATATGTATCTAAGCATGCAAGCATGCTTCGAATCATCTTGAGTTTTCTGGATTTTGAGAACAAACAGATGTGTATCGATACATGCAAGCATGCTTCGATACACAGGAGCTGTTCTGTCTCTGAGAGACCTCTTTTGTATCGATACAGACCATGTATGTATCGATACAAAATGCTCAAAATCAAGCAGAAGAGATTTCATGACATTTGTATCAATACACCAATGTATGTATCGATACAAAATACCTAAAAGTCAGTTTTTCAAGGTTTTAGAAAATAGTTCTTTGTTGTCAAGTCATTTGTAATATTGCCAAAATATGTTCAATCCTATTTTCATGTGTTTTGACAATTATTAAAACATGAGGATGAACTGGTGCACTTACATTCTCCCCCTTTTTGATAATTGTCAAAACTATGCATAAGCTAAGCCTATACCTAATATGCAATAAAATAGCAATATGTATACAGACGCAATTAAAACACCAAGGCTAACAATAAGCACGCTCCCCCTGAGTTGATGCCATAATGCGATTGTCGTAGAAAATATTCAAGACTCTTTTAGCTATTCATCCTTAGCTTGTGCATCCAAATCTCTCCCCATTTGACAATATCAAAAAGAAGAAGAGGGTCTATTAGAAGTATCAAGTTCAATCAATTTTGATCCAAGTCATATCGTGCACTTACATTTGTCGAAATGCACATATATGATGAAAATTCCTAATCAATATAAATACATATAAAGATATGCCAAAATATATCAAATGACGAAAACCAAATATCATGATAAAACATGGAATGTAGAACAACAATCCATAAACCAACTCATGAGTATTGAAACATATCGACATTTTAAATCAACCAACATATCAAATATGGGATGAAAATAAACAAAATAATGCAACAAATGCATAAACATAAAACCAAACATCCAAACATACGAAATAACCCAAAATAAAGTCATACATATCCAAAATGAATGTTGCCCAAACATGGCAACATTAAAAATATTCGTACAACCATATCGAAATGATCCAAAAGTCATAAGAAATAACGAAAGAAATTGTTCATGCGAAGATAGAAATAAAATGCAAAAGACATTTAATCATCAAAGATCCTCAGTTATGCCATCCGGGTTTGGGTCGGGGTTAAGGTAGTGGTCAACGGAAGTTTGTTGCTTGATGAGTTCATCCACTTGGTTTTGGAGATGGTCAAACCTTGTGACATTGTAACCATGCATATCATCAAGTCTCTTGGTGACTTCATTTTGAAACATTGCTTGCCTCAAGCTCATTTCCTTAAGCATTTCCATGATTGCACTATTGCTAACTTCCGAGGAGTCACCTTCCATGCTTTCACCTCCACTCGATTCCACTCTTGGTCTTTTACCCCTTTCCTCTCTATTACCTTCCATTTGCTCCTCATCTTCATCCTCCTTTCCACAAAATTCATAGTCCTTAATCACATCATTCCACTTATAATCCATCTTCTTCATCTGAGTCATGCTAAAGATTTGATCTCTCTTTGGGCTAGTCCAAGATCCTGCCAAGTTAAGGGTTAGTTTGAAGTGTTTCAAGATGGTGCAAATCATACTCGCATATCCAAAGAATTGATCCTTCTTAGAGTTTCTCAAGGCAAACATACGGCTGACAAAGTAGTGTGGCCAATCCATTTGCTTCTTTTCCATCATGATGTACATAAGATCAATGTCTTTCCAGTCGAGTCTAGAGTATGGTCCACCTCTAGGTCTTAGAATGTGATTCACCACCCACAATAAGACTCTTGGACCTTGCTTGAGTCTACCGGCTTTACCATTCGGACTTTTTCCATTCTTGGTTAGGGTGCTGGCAAACTCAGTCATATTGTACTTAGGACCCTCAGCATCAGTGAACTTGGTTAGGTTCGTATCGGATTTCAAGCCAAAAAGTTTAAACCAAAGATTGTTAGAGACCTTGAAAATCTTCTTTCCTATACAAAACTCAAATTCAGCCCCATCTTGCTCTTGTATACCGGAATAGAAGATTCTAACTAATTCCTCTATGTAAGCATTTCTTAGATTGCAAAAGTTAGTAAGATTTTCTCTCCGAATAATTTCAGCAACATCACCCAAATGCAATTCCTCAAGTGTCTCAATACTCACAGCATTTTGGGGAATTACTTTCTTTTCCAAGCAAGTTCTAATGAAGAAGTTGTAGTAGTTTTCATGGATAAAATTTTCTCTCCTAAAGTTTTGATCATGAGTAGAAACCCTGATTATCTTAGTCCTACCATCATCCTTCTTTCTATTGCTAGACATTTTTAAGGTGAGAAGTAGTGAAATGTTACCTTTGAAAGTTTGAAGAGATGAAGAATGTGTGAACCCAAGTTGAGATACTCCTTGCTTCCAATGTGAATATTATAGACCAAGAACCATTAAATTGATGGAGGATTATGAATGGGTACCAAATTTGAAGTGGTTTGAAGTCAAATGTTGGAAGTTTTGGTTAAGTTTTGAGGGATATAGAGAATTTGGGAATTGAGGGTTTTGAGAGTGTTCATGTTGGAGAAGAAGAAGTTTGTGATGATTTGATGCATGAATGAATGAAAATTGTCATATAAAACTGTTTCACGCGTTTTGTATCGATACATATTAATGTTTGTATCGATACAAGCCAGTCGTTTCGAAGCATGTATCGAAGCATGTAGCCATGTATCGGTACATGAGTAACGTTCTGTCCAAACTGAAGAGCTATGTATCGATACAAGTTCATATGTATCGATACATATCAGTTTAGTTTGAAAATTTGAAAAAATAACTGACATGTATCCATGCAAAATTCATTTGTATCGATCCAAAATGCATAATTTTCAATTTTTCTTCAAACACATGAACTTATAAGTTTCAAAAATGATTTTTATGACTTTCAAATAATACGTATGTAAGAAACACATATAATCACAAAGGTACATGCATATATATGTGAACAGAAGGAATACCAAAGCATATCTTAACATGAGAACACATGTTAAACCACAAATGCATGATAAGGTAATCACATAAATCAGTCAAAGTACCAAAATCAATCATATGAGAAATGTATGTCTATGTATGTACACAAAGTCACAGAAAAGAAAAACATATATATCCTATTATGAACTTAATAAGATAGTAGTAGTGATCTTTGTCAAATCCCCATTTAAGACGTATGAGTCTCAAAAACTTATCAATATTGTTGAGCGAAAATTCATGGAAATGGAGGATTAGACAACTATCAAAATCAATATCATATTAAGATAGAAATTGTATGTATATGAACCAAAGAACAAATGCTAAGTAAAAAAAATATAAAAGTAAAGTTAAAGAATAGAATCTTCCCTCAAGTGTTTGGTGGAGAAAGTGATCAATTTCCACACCATGTGTGTGTTGAGTTGAATCTTATCTTGTTACTTTCCTTGTACATGAGTCTTGAACTCCATTGTTGTCGGTGTCTCTTGTCAATGGTTTCAAGACGATTCCCTACATACTCAGACATTTGAAATAGGTCCCCAACTCATGTTGGGTCCTAGTATGTTAGTAGCACCATTATTGTCTAACTTAGGTAACCATTGCAATTTGCCTCTTGGTACCAATACCTTTCTAGCATGACATTTTGCAATAGTATGACCCTTGTCACAACAATAATGACAAACGATATAAGGATTACTTTTCTTATGATCCTTTTCAACAAATTTATACTTTTTATTTTTAGGTTTCAAAGATTTGTTGAATTTAGATGGATCAATCGTAAAAGTAATCTCCAGCTTGGATGGCTCTTTTAGCTTATCTTGTAACTTTCGTAAGTCTCTACGTAAGTAAAAGCATCCATCACATCCGGTCCTATCGTTACCATAACTATCAAAAGTCACAAACCAGCTGGATTTCTAGGAAGGTCGGTGTGGTTTAGGGGCCGGTTTGGGCCTAAACCAGCTGGGTAGGCTTTGCTACCTGCATCCCTCTCTTGATACGTTTTAATATTTTGCACCCCCTTCTGTTTTACTTTTCTTTTTAGCTTATGAGATAAGTGCTTTTGGCATAAGCTATCTTTAGCTCTTTTTAGCCTATCAAGCACATTGTTGAGGCTTATTTTTATTTCTTCTTATTTCATTTAATTGTCATTAATGTGTTGAATTCATTGTTATTAATTAATTGTTATTTTAAGCTTATGAGATAAGTGCTTTTCGCATAAGCTATTCTTAGCTATTTTTAGCTTTTTAAAGCATGAGGTTGAGGCTTATTTTGCTTTTTCTGTTTTTATTTATTTATTCATTTATTTTTTATTAATTGTAATTAATGTTATTATTTCTTTAATTCCTTCTAGCTCATTATTTAATTACCTATCTCTATGCCATTATCATCTCATCTCATCATTTTATTTATTGTCCACTTATATTCATCCTTGTATATTTATTCATTTGTTGTATTTTTTTTATCTTGTACATTTATTTATTGTTCTTGTATTTATATTATCTATTTTTTTGCTTTTTGGACCTAGAATGTAATTTGAACTATTTGTAAACTATAAATAAAAATGCATAGCATCCCCCTCTCTTGCATCATTTCGTGTTTATTTTATTGCAAGTCCTTAGAATGTAAATAGGATTAAATGTAAAACAGAAATGAGAATTTGCATCTCATGCATATTTACTTTTTATCGCTTTTCCGCAAGTAACGTGTAACGCTAAATTCCGAGAGAAAAGACGTCACTTTGATCAAAATATCATTGTGAATCGTTTTTTGCGCTTAGCTTAATTTTTAGGATGCTTTTAAGTTAGTGTCATTTAAACGCATAACTTTCTCCTAATTTCTTTCTCAAAAATGAGGCCAAAACCTCTTTCAAAATAGGAAAACAATTTCTTTGCAAAAACATCTTCGAAGCTCAAAAAACTATTTTCATTATCAAACATTTTCAAACATAAAAACGCTTGGACTTCAAACCAAGTCGCATTTTCTAAAAAGCAATCAATCAAACCTTTTTCTAATAAAAAATAACTCTTGGATTTCAAACCAAGTGTCTTTCTCATCACTCAAACACTTTTTTAATCAAAAAACCTTGGACTTCAAACCAAGTGATTTTTTTTCTCAAAAAACAAACCTTGGATTTCAAACCAAGTGTCCGCGTTATTCTTTCTAAATCAAACTTCAATCAATCTCTAATTACCTAGACTTTTCTTTCAATTTAAAATCAATCAACCTCACTCTTTTATGCCACTTTGGGCTTTTACTTTTAAAAACCATCTTCAAAACTTTAAAATCAACCAACACATTTACTCGCAATTTTTACCCGAACTACGGTGGTTTTGATCCCTCGGGTACGTAGTGCAAAAAGCTCTAAGTCTTCCCAAATCACACAAAATAACAAAAACATTTTCTTTTACAAGCTTAACATATTTTCTAAATTAAAACCATTTTCTCAATCATCACTTCATTTCCATAACTCTTATACATTTTGCAAACAATTAAAATCAAGCGCATAGATTAGATAATACAAGAGGTTTGATATAGTTTTTTTTTGTGTTTTTGGTATTGCGGAATTTGGTGAGATATATTTTTGTGTGGAGAAACTGAAATTCTTGTTTTCATTGAAATAATAGGTATATGGCTCTTTATATAGAGCTACATAAAAAAAAAAAAAATATCTTTAAATAACAAACTAATCCTATAAATTCTAAACAAATCCTAAATATTCTAAACAGAAATATAAATCATAAACCCTAATATTATTTTATTTCAAACATAAATATAAAACTATATTTAAATATAAAATCTTCCAAAAAAGATATTTAGGCATTATTCCCAACACTCTTCCTTGACTGAATATCTTTTTGTTGTATCCAATCCGAGATTTGAGTTGAAAATTTATTTTCATCCTCTTTTTTTTTTGTTTCTCAATCCTCCTCCTTGATCGAATATCTTTGTCTTGTATCCAATCTGAGATTCGAGTTGAAAAAAAACTTTTTTTGAACACTCCTCTTCGACTGAATATCTTTGTGTTGTATCCAACCTGAGATTCATGTTGATTTTGTTGTTGTTGTTGTTCATCCACATCAATTTTTTTTTTCTTTCTACATCTTCATATGAGACTTGAGTTTTTTTTTATGTATATGTTTTGGTTATGGGTTATATAATACAGAAACAATGTCGCATATAACATATGAAAGGTCATATGAGACTTGAGTTTTTTTCATTGAAACTATCTCGCATATAACATATGAAAAACCATATGAAACTTGAGCTTTTTTCATTGAAACTATCTCGCATATAACATATGAAAGGCCATATGAGACTTGAGATTTTTTCATGTATTTTTTTTTTTGTTATGGGTTATATAATACATGAAACTATCTCGCATATAACATATGAAAAGTGTAGGTCATGGTTATGGTTTTTGGTTATGGATTTTTTTTTTCACATCTTCACAATAAAGATGCAGTCATGGTTATGGGTTGTTGATTTCATGGTTTCTTCTTTGTCTGAACCTTAGCGCTCTGATACCACTGATATGGTTTTTTTTTTGTGTTTTTGGTATTGCGGAATTTGGTGAGATATATTTTTGTGTGGAGAAACTGAAATTCTTGTTCTCATTGAAATAATAGGTATATGGCTCTTTATATAGAGCTACATAAAAACAAATAATAATTTTAAATAACAAACTAATCCTATAAATTCTAAACAAATCATAAATATTCTAAACAGAAATATAAATCATAAACCCTAATATTATTTTATTTCAAACATAAATATAAAACTATATTTAAATATAAAATCTTCCAAAAAAGATATTTAGGCATTATTCCCAACAAGGTTCCTATAGGATACTATAGATGCTTAGGGTGCTAAGAACCTTCCCTTCGTATAACCAATCCCCGAACTTTGATCTCTAAAAAATAGGGTATCCGAACTTTGATCTCTGAAAAATAGGGTATTTTAACGAACTTTTCCCCTTTCCCTCGGAAAAATAAAAGATCGGTGGTGAATCTAAAAATTGTGAGTCGACGCTAATTAATAGCTCGATATCCAAAAATCACCGCGACAGGTCACTATATAGTCCTGAGGTGAAAATGAGAGAAAAAATGAGAGAAATAAACGGGGAGGGAAATAAGATTCTTTATCTCGATTTATAACATTGTTAAACATATATCTTGCAAAATCTATCTCAATTTTATCTTAATCACTACAAGAATTTCCCTTCGTAGCGGCCAAAATTTGCGGCGGCCAAGAGCCCACTGAAACATTTGCGGCGGTTTTTGGCCATTTGCGGAGGAAAATCCCGCCGGAAACGTATCCAGCAATTAAATAATAAAAAATTACATTTGCGGCGGTTTTGTAAGGATTTGCGGCGGTTTTAAACCGCCGGAAACAAAGCGGAAAATAAAAATTTGAACTGAAGAATTTGCGGCGGTTTAAAAACCGCCGGAAATTTAAGGCGGGAAAAGCCAAAGAAACTGCCGCTAATATTGTGGCGGACAAAAACCGCCGCAAAATAACTGTACTGTTGTTAGCCTGTATTTTCGACAGGCATTAATGAATTGGAGAGAGATGATGAAATCTCATTTAATGTGCATGATTGCATTTTTAATATTCTCTTGGGAATTGATTCTAGTATTAAATCAAGAGAAAATTAAGGCATTTGACGTCAGAGACTTTTAATGCAAAGTTGCTTGTCAAAGCCCAGGGGTCTGTCGAATTCGACAGAACATGTTATTGCCCAATGAGCTTGTCGAATTCGACAAGAAGTTATTTGTGCAAATATCTATGTTTCGACGTTACTGACAATGGTCGAAAATTATATATATATATATATACGTGTGTATGTTTGTTTGTCTAACGTACTATGCAGAACGGAGAAAGCATACTATGGACTTAGCAAATTATTCAAAAGTGGATAACGTTCAAAAGTCCCACCAGGTGTCAAAGGGAATTCAAATTGTCAAAGACACGTGGAGCATAGTTAGGCATTTTGTAGGTTTATAGCAGTTATTCTAGTTTGCCTATAAATATTAGTTTTTCATAAGAGAAACAGGTTCACAATTCACATGCAAATTCCTAAGATATTCAGAGTACCCATGTCAACGAGCGAAATGAATGACAGGAACATGTACGAATCTGTGTACCATCCTTTGTAAACACTTTTACAATTGTCAATGCAATTTACATTCTGCAGTATTGATTACTTGCATTTCATTTAAGCTTTCTGCAATTTAAAGCTTTTCTGCACTTTAAGCATTCTGCAATTTATTTCATTGCATGCCTTTACTTTTCAAAGTTTCTCTTTAAACTTTATTTGCAATTCATTTACAAGTTTTCTGCAAATTTAACTTTGAAGGGTTTTACTTTAAACCAAACCATTTGACTGCGTCAAATGCTTTTACTTTTTATCAATTTATCCGATTTAACCCAAAAAGATATGAATATGTTTTCATCATCTTCTGCACAGTCCATATGTCCCAGGATTTACTAGTTGATCCTTCTTGTAATAATCAAACTAGCGGTTGTTTACTAAAAATCGGGGTAAACAAATTGGCACGCCCAGTGGGACCATTGGATTGTGTATTTTTATTTAGTGTGTTTTTGAAAAATTTTTACAAAAAATTCGTTGTTTGGTGTTATACTTTTGATTGTGTGTATATTTTTATATGCATTTGAGGAGTGGTAAATCTCTCCCAGAATTTTCAAGTATACCAACTCGTCCTCGTTCCAGAATGGTGAGACCACCAAACAATCCTAATAATAATAATAATAATAACAATAATGGGGCAGAAACAAATCCTGTTCCAAATTCGACAGGGCAACCAAATCAACCAGTATCTGGCAATCCTAGCGCCAATCCTACTGGTGGGCCAACAAGCCCTGCCCTGAACTCTATAAATTCTGAAAGTATCCCAAGCAATAATGTTAATGGGGGGAGTTTGAACCCTGTAATAAGTTCTGCGACCGTTGGCGTGAGCGCCAGTGGGTCAACAATGCCTGCCACTACTTCAAGTATGGCAGGAGGGTTTGTTCCTCCAAATACGAATGGTGCAATAATGACACAAATGAATGTATCATCTATGCCAACGAACGTGTCACACACACATGGATACACAAACGGTAGTCAAGTTGGTGGAACACCGTCAAGACCCCCATGGTTGCCTAGAAACCCACAATATGGAATGCCAACAACAACGATGGCAAGCCTGTATAATTGGCCTTCGATAGAAAATTCTCCCTCATCTTCTGCGATGGGAAACAGGGGAAATTCCTTGAATTTGACAAATAATTCCATGAATGCACTTAGGCAACAAATGGATGAAAGTAACCATGACATGGTGAACGCGTTAACCCAACAGATTGGCACGGTCTTTAATCCTGTTTTACAAACAGCCAATGATAATTACTTATTATTAGCCAATCAAATGGGGAGGATGGCAGACTTTTTTGGTGCCCCTGATGCTCCAAACAACCAAAGGGTTCCTCGTGCAAACCCGGAGACTCAACCAGAAGTTCAAGCCCAACCAGTGCGCATTGAAAGAGAACAGCCAGAACAGGGAGTGGTATTGGTAAATAGAAATCAGGATGCTGATAATGTTCTTAGGAATGTTCGACAAGAAAATGTTGCAGGGCATAATAACTTGGCCAACTTGGTAGAAAATATCTTGGCCCAAAATGGTTTGAATATAGGATTGCATAGACCAAATTTTGTGTCAGCATTGTCTGAATACGTATTGCAGGCAGAATTGCCAAGGGGATGGAAAATTCCCAAATTCACAAAATTTGCTGGTGATACTAATTAGTCTACTGTCGAACACATTGCCAGATATTTGGCAGAGGCAGGGAATTTGGCAAATAATGAAGATTTAAGAATGAAGTTTTTTCCCAATTCCCTCACTAAAAATGCTTTTACGTGGTTTACCACACTTCCCCCTCATTCAATTCATACTTGGACTCAATTAGAAAGGCTATTTCATGAACAGTTTTACATGGGACAATCTAGGATTAGCCTCAAAGAGTTAGCCAGTATGAAGCGCAAAACCTCAGAAGCCATTGATGACTATCTGAACAGGTTTCGCCTCCTTAAGGCAAAGTGCTTTACTCAAGTGCCTGAACATGAATTGGTTGAGATGGCTGCTGGTGGCCTTGACTATTCCATTAGGAAAAAGTTAGATACTCAACATTTAAGAGACATGGCCCAATTAGCAGATCGTGTTCGACAGGTCGAACGCCTCAGGGCTGAAAAAGTCAGAAATTCTAAGTTCCACAAGAAAGAAAAAGTGGCTTACATAGAAACTTATGAAAGTGAAAATGAGTTCGACGATGGTCAGGATTACATGGAAAATAGTGAAGTTAATATTGCTGAGTTAAAACCAGGCCCTCCTTATACTTGTAAAATGTTAAAACCATCGAATGAGAATAATCCTGTCGAACCAAAAAATGATAGATTTGTTTCTAAGACATATACTTTCGACATTACTAAATGTGATGAAATTTTTGACTTACTGGTCACTGATGGCCAAATAATTGTACCAAAGGGTTTAAAAGTTCCACCTTTGGAACAACGTAAGAAAAGAGGTTTTTGTAAATACCATAATTTTTTGGGCCATAAAACCTCACAATGTGTTCTTTTCAAGGATCTGGTCCAGAAAGCCCTGCAGGAGGGAAGGCTCAAATTTGGCGAAAAGCCAAAATCCAAACAGCAGGTGGATGAAGATCCATTGCAGATTGCTGATGCTGCTTACACAGAGCCATTTGAGTGCCTGATGTTAGAAGCATTGAACCTCACTGAAGGGGGGCAACTAGTTTCTATTCCTGAAGAAGAATACGAAAACAAAGTGGAAGAAGTATATCCACAGGCTGGGGAAACTTTATTGGATTTCCTTCAACGCTGCAAAGAGAATGATGGCGAAGCTACATTGTGTCCTCATTGTAGTGCCATGTTCGACAAGAAGTCTGCTGCAGGCCTCAACAAGTTTTTGCCTCACAGTCAAGGTAGAAACAATTGGCCAAATCAAAAGCCAACTTATTCTAATGTTCTGAATAGCCAACAGGCGCCTGTACATCAGAGGTTGGGACCACAAAAGTCATTTGTCCCCTCAAGCAGGACACCTGTCAATCAATGGGTTCATGGAAGAAACATGGACTATGGTCAAAGGAATATTGAGAAGGGAAACTCCAGTAACCTCAATCCCAAAAAAGATCCTGAATCAAGGAAATATGATTACAGGAATAATTACAAAGGGAAAAACCCCATGACAAGATCTCAATGGCGCAGATATCAACGCCAGAAAAAAGTGGCTGCTCAAAAATCCCAAATTACTGCTGATGGTAATGGAGAGAGGCCTATGGAATTGGCGAAGAGGCCAATGAAAGAAAGGTTAGGTGAACCAAAAGTCGAGTCTTCAGTTGCTGATAATGTCGAAGACGACCACATGGAAGCAGGTGACTTTCTGGATTCTGAACCTGACCTCGACATAATAGTAAATGTTGTGTCGATTCAGCCAAGGGAGTTCGACGTCTGTTCTGAAATAACAGATGACGAAGAAGAATCTGGAATGCAAATGGCTCTTCACAGGCCAGTCTGTTACTATGTGATGAGCAATGGTGCTTTAGAAGACCAAATGGCTACATTTGAGAGGCCAGATGAAGGCATGAAAAGTCACTTGAAGCCTCTCTTCATACAGGCTAAAGTGAATAATGTAGGAATCAACAAAGTACTAATTGATGGTGGTGCTGCTGTTAACCTCATGCCAGAATTTCTGCTGAGAAAGATTGGTAAATCTTTGGTGGATCTTCATCCTCACAACATAGTGCTCTCAAACTATGAGGGTGAAACTGGTTTTTCTTTAGGAGCAATCCAGTTGGATGTGGTTGTTGGAAGTACTGTAAGGCCAACCTTATTCTTGGTTGTGGCCTCTAAGGCAAATTACAATCTGCTCCTAGGTCGAGAGTGGATTCATGGAGTGGGGGCAGTCCCATCTACCCTGCACCAGCGCCTTATTATCTGGCGAGATGATGGTATAGTGGAAAATGTTGAAGCAGATCAAAGTTACTTCAAAACTGAAGTCCATCATCTGACAAAACACTCATTCGACAAAAAATTGGCAACTATCTCGCCATGCACTGACAGGGATTTTGCACACCCTCCAGTGAGAAATGTTCAACACTCAATTAAATTAGACCCTACTCATGGTTTTTTGTGGGAAAGGGAAGATGGAAACAGTGAGGATGGCAAGTATGAAGGCCACAACTGCCCAACTGGGTGGGATATCAAAGAAAACTACTATGTCTGAGTCCCAAACTTGGGCAAAGATTACGGCCTACATGGCTGAAAATAGAATCAAAATGGCTTTAGAAGCCAATTCCTTGTCAGAAAATATGGCTGATGCAGCCAATGACATAAAAGTTGGCAAATATAAGCCAGAATTGCAAAAGCTGGATTGCATTTATGATGACGAACCCTTAGGATTTGAAAAAGATCCAATCAGTCAAAGTCACAAGATGCAAGCACAGGACCCTTTGCAAGAGATCGACCTTGGAGATGGTTTGACAAAAAGACCAACGTACATTAGTGCAAACATTCCTCCAGATCTGAAGGCGAAAGTGGTGCAACTTCTGTTGGAATTCAAAGATTGTTTTGCTTGGGATTACAACGAAATGCCAGGTTTGAGCAGAAAATTGGTGGAGCATGAACTACCAGTTCGACCAGATAAAAAGCCAGTGAAACAGTTACCTAGAAGATTTGCACCAGAGATAATGTCAAAGATCAAGGAAGAAATTGAAAGGCTGCTGAGGAGCAAATTCATCAGAACAGCAAGGTATGTCGAATGGTTAGCAAATATAGTGCCTGTAATTAAGAAAAATGGTTCTCTTAGAGTGTGTATAGACTTTAGAGACTTAAATAATGCTACACCAAAAGATGAATACCCTATGCCTGTAGCAGAAATGCTAATTGATTCAGCAGCCGGGTTTGAATATTTGAGTATGTTAGATGGCTATTCTGGCTATAACCAAATTTTCATCGCTGAAAATGATGTACCCAAAACTGCCTTTAGATGCCCAGGAGCATTAGGCACATATGAATGGGTAGTGATGCCTTTTGGTTTGAAAAATGTTGGGGCCACCTATCAAAGAGCAATGAATTTAATTTTTCATGAATACATAGACACTTTTATGCAAGTGTATATTGATGACATAGTTGTCAAATCCTCGTCAGATGATGATCATTTAGATCATTTGAAAAAATCTTTTGAAAAGATGAGGAAATATGGATTGAAAATGAATCCATTAAAGTGTGCTTTTTGTGTTAATGCAGGAGATTTCCTTGGGTTTGTTGTGCACAAAAAGGGGATTGAAATAAATCAAAACAAAACAAAGGCTATTATGGAGACAAAATCTCCAACTACAAAAAAGCAACTTCAGTCCTTACTGGGGAAGATCAATTTCTTGAGAAGATTTATCTCCAATCTAAGTGGTAAAGCTCAACCGTTTTCACCATTACTTCGACTCAAGAAAGAAAGTACCTTTACTTGGGGGCAAGATCAACAACAAGCTTTTGACGAAATCAAGAGTTATTTGTCAAAGCCACCAATGTTAATGCCTCCAATAAGGAACAAGTTCATGAAGTTGTATATATCAGCATCTGATTCGACACTGGGTAGTATGCTTGCCCAGGAAGATGAAAATGGTGAAGAAAGAGCCATCTATTACTTAAGTAGAGTATTAAATGATGCTGAGACTAGATATAGTAGTATTGAAAAATTATGCTTATGTTTGTATTTTTCTTGTATGAAACTCAAGCATTATATAAAGCCTGTTGACGTTTTGGTTTACTCTCATTGTGATATCATCAAACATATGTTATCTAAACCCATCCTGCATAGTCGAATTGGAAAATGGGCTTTAGCCTTGACAGAATATTCACTAACTTATAAACCTTTAAAGGCAGTCAAAGGCCAAATTGTGGCTGATTTTATAGTGGATCATTCTGCGTTAGAAACTCCTCAAAATTATGTGGATTCAGAACCTTGGAAATTATATTTTGAGGGTTCTAAACATAAATATGGAGTTGGAATTGGGATTTTAATCATTTCTCCCTCCAAAATTCCCACCAAGTTCAAATATAAAATCAATGGTTTTTGCTCAAATAATGAAGCAGAATATGAGGCTTTGATAACAGGCCTAGAAATTTTATTGGACTTGGGGGCAAAAAATATTTTGATCAGAGGTGATTCAGAATTGGTTTTGAAACAGTTGACAAAAGAATACAAGTGCATAAAAGAACACTTGATGAAATATTTTGTCATAGCAATTTCTTTGTTAAAACGTTTTGACCAAGTCATCTTTGAACATGTGCCTCGTATAGAAAATCAAGAAGCCAATGATTTGGCTCAAATAGCTTCTGGCTATAAAATTTCTAGTGAGAAACTAGAAGAGTTGATTGAGATTAAAGATAAACTCATTGTTGATCAACCTCCTTCTATGGAATTGTCAATGCCAAAACTTGTGGGGGCAGATGTACCGCAAGATAATGGTCAAGATACCACTTATAACTCTGACGAAAATTCTGAAATTTTTGAAATTTTTGCCATTGACAATTTATCTGATAATGATTGGAGAAAACAACTTGTTGAATATTTGCGAGATCCAAATGGAACGACCAATAGAAAAATAAAGTATAGAGCCTTGAGTTATGTCATCATTGGAAATGAACTAATGAAGAAAACACCTGAGGGAGTTTTGCTAAAATGTTTAAGTGAAACAGAAGCCTATTTGGCTATATCTGACGTGCATAGTGGTGCATGTGGATCCCATCAGGCAGGCCATAAAATGAAATGGTTGTTGTTTCGACAAGGTGTGTATTGGCCAACAATTTTAAAGGATTGTATAGAGTTTGCCAAAGGTTGTCAAGAATGCCAAAGACATTCAGGCACACAACATGTACCTGCAAGTGAACTCCATTCAATAGTTAAGCCTTGGCCTTTTAGAGGATGGGCTTTAGATTTAATTGGTGAAATAAAACCAAGTTCGTCTAAAAACCAACGTTATATTTTAGTTGGTATAGATTATTTTACTAAATGGATAGAAGCAATTCCATTACCAAATGTTGATCAAGAAGCAGTGATTAGTTTTATACAAAGTCACATTATTTATAGATTTGGTATACCTGAATCTATTACTACAGACCAAGGTTCAGTTTTTACTGGACGAACGATGGTTGAATTTGCCCAACAAACTGGCTTTAAACTTTTAACTTCTACACCATATTATGCCCAAGCAAATGGTCAAGTGGAAGCTGCTAATAAGATTATCATTGGTTTGATAAAAAAGCATATTGCCCAAAAGCCTAGAAATTGGAACAAGACTTTGGACCAAGTCTTATGGGCATGCAGAAATTCTCCAAAAGAATCAACTAATACCACACCCTTTCGACTAACATATGGACATGATGCAGTCTTACCAGTCGAAATACATCTACAATCAGTCAGAATTCAAAGGCAAATGGAAATCCCAAGGGATCATTACTGGGATATGATGTTAGATGAATTAGTTGATTTAGATGAGGAGAGAGTAAAAGCTTTAGAAACGTTAACTCGACAGAAAGAAAGGGTTGCTAAAGCTTATAATAAAAAGGTTAAGTTTAAAACCTTTAATGTTGGAAATTTGGTTTGGAAAGTTATTTTGCCAATGGATAAAAAAGACAGAGTCTTAGGCAAATGGTCCCCAAATTGGGAAGGCCCTTTTAAAGTTGTTCAAGTTTTTTCAAATGGTGCTTACGAAATTGAAGAGTTAACAGAAGAACAACGTTCGTTAATTATAAATGGTAAATACTTGAAGAAGTATAAACCAGCGTTGCAAGAAATAAAAATTAGCGAAGAATAAAACTTAAGACATAATCAAACAATGGTGATCATAAATTTGTTCGCCACAAAATGGGCATTGTCAAAAGTACAAACCAAAAACCTTAACAAATTGTTCAGAAAGTTGAAATAAAACTAAGAGCAAATTATTACAAAACTAAAATTGTCTCTTCAAGTCTTCATATAGGCTTTGGAAAGAAGAAATTTCTTTGTCGAGAACCTTGTTCGACTCCTCCAGACCCTGAATTTCTTCTTCCACAGCTGCTGAAGCACTAAAGAACTTAATACCTTCGTTAGCCTCTTTGTCAATTTTGGCTTTGACAGCATTGGAAAGGTTGACCTTGGCTTCATCACCACTCTTACATCTCAATTGTTCTGATCTTGCCACGTGTCCCACCACGAAGCTAAAAAAGTGGAGATCATGGTTTGTGGGGATTGAGGTGACGGTTATAAATTTTGTCATGATTGATAATGACTTGATGTGACGTTTACGCCGTCTTTGGTAAACGTGTAGAATTGGAAAAGATTGGAATCTTCAAAACTGCCATTTCTTCCTTTGAAGTTCAAAATGCAGTCGAAATTGGCATTTTTGAGGGGGCAATTTGTTAGCCTGTATTTTCGACAGGCATTAATGAATTGGAGAGAGATGATGAAATCTCATTTAATGTGCATGATTGCATTTTTAATATTCTCTTGGGAATTGATTCTAGTATTAAATCAAGAGAAAATTAAGGCATTTGACGTCAGAGACTTTTAATGCAAAGTTGCTTGTCAAAGCCCAGGGGTCTATCGAATTCGACAGAACATGTTGTTGCCCAATGAGCTTGTCGAATTCGACAAGAAGTTATTTGTGCAAATATCTATGTTTCGACGTTACTGACAATGGTCGAAAATTATATATATATATATACGTGTGTATGTTTGTTTGTCTAACGTACTATGCAGAACGGAGAAAGCATACTCTGGACTTAGCAAATTATTCAAAAGTGGATAACGTTCAAAAGTCCCACCAGGTGTCAAAGGGAATTCAAATTGTCAAAGACACGTGGAGCATAGTTAGGCATTTTGTAGGTTTATAGCAGTTATTCTAGTTTGCCTATAAATATTAGTTTTTCATAAGAGAAACAGGTTCACAATTCACATGCAAATTCCTAAGATATTCAGAGTACCCATGTCAACGAGCGAAATGAATGACAGGAACATGTACGAATCTGTGTACCATCCTTTGTAAACACTTTTACAATTGTCAATGCAATTTACATTCTGCAGTATTGATTACTTGCATTTCATTTAAGCTTTCTGCAATTTAAAGCTTTTCTGCACTTTAAGCATTCTGCAATTTATTTCATTGCATGCCTTTACTTTTCAAAGTTTCTCTTTAAACTTTATTTGCAATTCATTTACAAGTTTTCTGCAAATTTAACTTTGAAGCGTTTTACTTTAAACCAAACCATTTGACTGCGTCAAATGCTTTTACTTTTTATCAATTTATCCGATTTAACCCAAAAAGATATGAATATGTTTTCATCATCTTCTGCACAGTCCATATGTCCCAGGATTTACTAGTTGATCCTTCTTGTAATAATCAAACTAGCGGTTGTTTACTAAAAATCGGGGTAAACAACTGTCTTTTTTTTTAATCAAACTTACATTAAAGAAACTAATATTTATTATAGCATTATATATAGCATGATTAATATTTATTAAAAAATTATATATGTTTTTTATGTAATTTTTTTTTTAATGAACTTTTTTTATATAAATAAGTTGTTTGTAATATATAAAACTTACAGTATAAAATAAAACTTGATATTTAGTAAAAAAAACATATGCATGATATAAGTTTTTTGTATATTATATAAAATTTATATAAAGCCAAATATTTTATATAAAAATTTTCAAAGAACCAAATGTTTACTAAGACTTAGTAATATATTTGTATAAGATGAATCTAAATAATATAAGTTTTATATAATATAAAATTAATATTTTTATTTAGATTAATCTTAAGAGAGTAATATATGATTTTTTTTTATAAGAGAATAATATATGAATTAAATTAGTTAGTATATTCTTTTGTTATTATTAAATTTTAATTTTTATATAAGTTTTTTGTATTATATAAATATAAAATTTATATAAAACTAAATATTTTATTTAAAACATATATTATTTAGAATGAAACTTATATAAAACTAAATATTATGTATAAAACTTACAAAAATACGACTTAAACTACCGATTTTTAGAAGAGATTTTAAATTGTATCAACCCGACCGTTTAATATCACCTAATTTGATTAACCAACAAATTAGAAAAAGACCTTTGATCATCGAAATTCGAATATATAGACAAGTCGTAATTACAGTCTAATCGAAAACCTATTTTTAATGAAAGAGTGTTTGACAAAAATTACCGATTTTGACCGGATAATTCGAATTTTATCAATCCAACCGTCCAATATCACCTAATTGGACTAACAAACAAATTAGAAAAATAATTTTGATCATTGGACTGCTAATGCATAGACAGATTGTAATAACAGTCGAATTGGAAACATAGTTTTAATGAAAGGGCCATGAAGTTTGACTAAAACTACCGATTTTGACCGGAGATTTCAAATTTTATCAGTCCAACCGTCCAGTATCATCTAATTGGACTAACAAACAAATTATAAAAAGAATTTTGTTCATCGGACTCCAAATGTATAGACAGATCATAATAAAAGTCTCATCGGAAACCTAGTTTTAATGAAAGAGTCTGGAAGTTTGACTGAAACTATTGATTTTGACCAAAGATTTTGAATTTTATCAATTCAACCGTTCAATATCACCTAATTGGACTAACAAACAAATTAGAAAAAGAATTTTGTTCATCAGACTCCAAATGTATAGACATATCGTAATAAAAGTCTAATCGGAAACCTAGTTTTAATGAAAGGGTCTTGAAGTTTGACTGAAACTATCGATTTTGACCAAAGATTTCGAATTTTATCAATCAAACCGTTCAATATCACCTAATTGGACTAACAAACAAATTAGAAAAAGAATTTTGTTCATCGGACTCCAAATGTATAGACAGATCGTAATAAAAGTCTCATCGGAAACCTAGTTTTAATGAAAGGGTCTTGAAGTTTGATTGAAACTATCAATTTTGACCAAAGATTTCGAATTTTATCAATCCAACCGTTCAATATCACTTAATTGGACTAACAAACAAATTAGAAAAAGAATTTTGTTCTTCGGACTCCAAATGTATAGACAGATAGTAATTAAAGTCTCATCGGAAACCAAATTTTAATGAAAGGGTCTTGAAGTTTGACTAAAACTATTGATTTTGATCGAAAATTTTGAATTTTATCAATCCAACCGTTCAATATAACCTAATTGCACTAACAAACAAATTAGAAAAATAATTTTTATCATCAGACTCCAAATGTATAGACAAATTGTAATAAAAGTCTTATCTGAAACGTAGTTTTAATAAAAGTGCAGTGTCCGGGGTTCGAACCCCAGCTTCTGCATATATAAGGTCGATATGTCCCTACCAATTGAGCTAAGTTCACGGGAATTGATAATGTAAAGTTATATCGGTACATATTCTATTTATTTAAAAAAAATAAATAATTATGAATAATTAGGTAAGTTATAATTTTTTTAAAAATATGCTAAAAGAATTATTTTATAACACCCCACATGAAATATCTAGAATATCCGTGAAATATCATAACTGGTACTGAGTCATTATTATTACAACTTTGAAAATTCAAAGCACACGCAGGTGCTAAAGTACAATACGGATAAAGGAACAACGGAAGCGAATTAGAATACAACGATACAACAATAAGATTATTGAAATGCAACGAGACAAGGAATAAAAGAAAGCATGAACGAGTGCAATCCTCCAAGCACAGCTACTAGCACACCAAAGAGCATACCTTAGCCAACCTGTTTATCTGAAAAAAATAATTGTTTGGAGTGGGGTGAGACAACTAAGCCTCAGTGAGTCCTACTACCCTCCTAAGGTGACTACACCGGGGAAATCCTAATCAGTCATACATACTAACAATTATCATAATACATAAACACAAATAAAGGTGTAACACAAAAACATATCTTATTCATTTTAACACTAGGACACTCTGAGGTGAGCAGGTCTCAGAGGCCTGCCATATCCGTCAACCGATTCGGTCACGGCATGAAGCTCACATAGTCATAACCTAATGGATTATCCCATTGGGAGTCCATAGTGCGATATAATTCGCTCTTAATTGACTGATACTAAATTGAGTTATTTCTACCATAATTTCCAATTCCCGGGGATCATGCAACCTTAATTAAATCTAGGTTATACCCTATGATTATCTGCGATTAACATTCTATTTAACATTATACCAGTCACATTTCTGCAATTTATCTATCTCAGGTGAGGAAATAAAACGAGCGATTAAAACAGTTTGGAAATCAAAAGTTGCAGGTTTTACTGTGTAAGCTCGCCTGGCGAGTTACCTGCTCGCCATGGCAAGTTTACAGGTCATTCTGGACAATCTCGCTATGGCGAAATGCTAGTCCGCCATGGCGAAATCCAGGTTCTGACCTAAACAACTCGCCTGGCGAGCAAGTGCCCGCCATGGCGAAGTTCTTCAGCCCAGAACCCTCTTTTCGCCATGAGTGCTCGCCAGCAATCCGCCATGGCGAGTTCATGCAGAAAGGCCCCTGTTTTGCGAAATTCAACAAATTATCATAGTTTCGCCTACATTCCTCATTTAAGATAGTGCAGAAATATAAAATATATAATATAAGATAGAATGGAGGGAAATTTGGGAGTTAATCTCCCTCACACAACAAATTCCTAATTCCTAAGTTAACATGCAAAAGTTTAATTTTGGGAAATCTAACTAAACTAGCCTAAGAACCCACCTGGATTGAAGCTTTAATCCTTGTTTCTGGGCTCCTAAAGCAGCTACTGAGACCCTCAGCTAACCCACGAACTGAAATGACCAAAGATTGGAAATTTGATGAAAAGATGAACTTCTAGCCTTGCTCTAGGATTTGAAATGTGTTTGATGGTTTGCTTCAGCTAAGTGATGGGGTTTATATAGTTGAGTTTCTGAGCTAAGAGCTGAACACGAATTTTGTTTGTTCTTGGGTGCATGTTAAGTTATTGGGTTAGAAAATGGTGAGAAGAGGTGTGTTGTCTTTATGCATCATGTGAAGCTTTGGAATTGTAAGGCTTCAGTTCAGATTCTAACAATGGTTCAGCAAGAGTGATTCTCTGTCATGGGTTGTGTGTTTGTGGTAGAAATGGACAATTTCATGTGATAAGTAGAATTGATGAGTTTGGTGTTTTATGGATGTTGTTGTTGTTCACGTGAGGGAGAGAAAAAGATAGGGTAGCAGCTTCAGCTCTTGCTGAATTAATGAGTGAGTAATTTGGCTTGGCTAAGCATGCTAAGTCCTAGAGTTAGTGGATGATGAGGTGTTGCCTCAAGAAGAAAAGAAGGAATGAGTCATTGAGTGAGTCACATGAGTGAGAGAGTTTTCAAATCTCTTAGTTAAATAATCTTAAGAATTCTAATAAAGTGGTATTTGTGTAGTTTTAGTCCTTAGTTGGAGTTTCTAATTACACACACAATACACTTATTTACCAAGAAGTATTTAACTTATTACCTATGATTAATTTACGAAAAATAGGCAAAGCTCTAATTTTAATTAATTAGGTAATTTAGGGTGTGGGATATTACATATTTAAAAATAAAAAAACCCTCCCATAAAAAGAAAATTTTAACTTGCAAGCAATGTTAATTTAATAAAAAAAATATCAAAAAATATTCTAATGTTTTATAAAAATGATTATAGTATATTTCAAAAATTTATTATTTATTTATATTATGATATGCATCCAAAAATGGCCCAAATAGATAAAAAAAAAAAAAGCCCACATCCAACACAACGTCCAAAGAGGCGGAATACAACAAACCCTAATATCTCACAACACTCTCTAATTTATTTTTAGGCTTAATCACTAATTTGGTCCCTTATCTTTAATTTAGTTCTCAATTTGGTCCCTTATCTTTTAAACGTCTCAATTTGGTCCCTTATTTTTTCTGAAGTTCTCAATTTGATCCCTCCCGTCAAATTTTTCACTATTACCATTAAATTTGGACACGTGTCATCTGTCCAAGTGTGCCACATGTCCAAAATTTTAAAAGACAAAGGACCAAATTGAGAACTGCAGATAAAATAAGGGACCAAATTGAGACTTGCAGAAAAAATAAGGGACCAAATTGAGACTTTTAAAAGATAAGGGACCAAATTGAGACGTTTAAAAGATAAGGGACCAAATTGAGCGCTAAAATAAATATAAGGGACCAAAGTATGAATTAAGCCTTATTTTTATTTTTTATTTTCCAATGAAGTTCACTGAACTCTCTCCCTCTCTCATCTCAATCTGCGCTTCTTCAAACCCTAAGGCTCTGTTTGGTTCAAGTGAGAAGGAGGGGAGGGGAGGTTAGGGGAGGGATTTTTAAGGAGGGGATGCGGGGTAAATTATGTTGACAAAATTACCCTCATTTTTTTATTAAAATTCAAAATTATCCTTGTTGGAATATTAAAATTTTAGGCTTTATTTTTTTTTTTACAACAAAAAATATTTAGATTTTCTACACATTAGATTTTTTTTTTTTTGTTATATATCCATTAGATTTTTTTTTGACGTAATATATCTATTATAATGTAATTCTTATTTTGAGTTAATAAGGTTAAGAGTAAAAGAGTAAATTACTTCTCCCCTCCCCTCGTTAAAAAATTGAATCAAACATAAAAATTTAAAATATTCCCTCACCTCCCCTTCCCTCCAAAAACTTCGAAACAAACGGACCCTTAACCCCAACCTGGCCGCCGCCGTTTTTCTCGATCTCGCCCTCTACCTTTCTTTTTCGTTCAAGTGAGTTTATTTTCCTTTTTTGTTGTAGATCTATAGATTGGTAGCATGATTCTGACGATTTTATACATTATTTTTGGTTTCTGATTTTCGGTTTCCTTTCTTAAACATGATTTTTGGTTTCTGTTTGGTAGCATGATTTTATTTAAACAGAAATCATGTTTTTTATTTTTTGAAAGAACTCAGAAATCATGGTTTAGGTACTAATTGAAAGAACTCAGAAATCTCTATTGTTACAAACTTTACTTTCTGTATTCGTTTTTTTTATTTTATAAGATTATAAAAATGTGATCTTTTCTTAAATAATTATTCTGGGTTTCTTTTGATTTTGAAAATTAGTATTTTTTTGTGTTGTAATTTTTGAAGGTGAAGTGTTTTCAAGCACAGCTGCTGTGGATTTTACACCCCATGTGGTCACAGTTTATACAGGAGAGGTAATGTAATGCTATTGGTAAAGTTATACACAATCAAGTTTTTGCATTCCTTTTTTAAGATGTAATGTATAAATTTCTTGAATGTTTTTAACAGATCTATATGATTTGGTAAAGTTAGATTACATAAAGATGTTATTTTTTTAACAGATGTTTTTAACGTTTTTTATTTCTTTTTGCAGGTAGCTTTAAGTTTCACCATTTTGGAAGGATCAACAAACTACCTCCACTATCATTTAGAAGATTTTTTAATTTAATTTTGGATGATTGTAATTTTTTAATTTATAAACAATACAAGCCATATTGAATGGCCATATGATTATATGAATGACCTTATTATAATTACTATTAATTATCCTACAGATTTATATAGAAGACTTTAATTTTAATTAGTCTTATTGCAAAAGATATGTTTTAAATATGTTGGCAGGTTCATTCAATGGCCCCAATTTAGAATATTAATATTATTTTTCAAAATTAAATATTTGTAATGTAATTATAAAGGATAAATATTTTAAATATAAATTGAAAAGATTTTTCCCCAAACAAAAAGATTTAACAGATGAAATTTAATTATTTTTTTTTGTTTTATTTGGGTGCTGTTCCGGCGGCAAAAAGCTGCCACTAATATTTTCTTTTGTTTTATATGGGTGTGGATCTGGCAGTTTAAAGCCGCCGCTAATATATAGTGTTGTCTTTTCCGGCGGTTTTGAGCCGCCGCAAATGTTTTGGAATACTTTTCTGGCGGTTTAAAGCCGCCGCTAATATATAGGGTTGACTTTTTCGGCGGTTTTGTGCCGCCGCAAATGTTTTGGAATCAACCAATCTTAAGTCACTTCCGACGGAAAAAAGCCGCCGCAAATATTCGCCACTAATTTCCGGCGGTTTTTTGATGAAAAAAGCCGCCGCAAAGTTTGCGACAAGCGTTTATCCTGTGGCATAAAAAACCGCCGCAAATACTCTTTTCTGGCCGTTTTTTTGGCATTTCTGGCCGTTTTTGGCCGCCGCAAATGACAGAAATTCTTGTAGTGAATATTTTTAAGTAAATTGCTCAAATAATTTATTAAAATAAAAAAATAAATAATATTAAAAAAGAAAATAATCTCGTACACGTCAGAAGCTAACATACTAGTATAAGAGATTATGTAAAGATCTCAAAAGGAGGTTTGCCTATTTCAAAATACAAAGATTCGCAAATAAAGGTGTGATAAGTAAGGAATTGAATTAGATGCAGTAATTACGTCGATACAATTACACGTTATAGCCAACTTATCTAAAATTGGTGATTAAAATTGTTTATAGTTTTCTTTTGTTAATAAGTAATATGAAACAATCTAATTTAAACTCAATGCTTGCTATAAAAAACTGTGTGAAACAGTATGCTACTCTTATATAATATCGAGTCCATGTCTATAACTTCTCTTTTTTTGTGCATTCATTCAAGTCTAGGTCTATAACTTAACGCGTTCAAAACAAGTAAAACATACATTTGGGGATTAAACTAGAGAAAAAAAGAATATACATTTTGTGAAGAATTGCCTTGAAAACTCAGAAAATCAGAAAACTGGGTTTCTAGCAGCTGTGTGGCGCCTAGCGCCAGGAGGGTGCTGGAAATAGCTGTGGCTTCTGGCTTGGTGGCGCCTAGCGCCAGGAGAGTGCTGGAAATGGCTGTTTTGGCGCGGGGCGCCGGTACGCGGGTCTATATATATTCAGTTGCGTTTTCTGATATTTTTAAGTTGTTTTTTAGGGTTTGCAGCCAATCAAAAGACTAGTTGCTTGGTTTGTTTTGCCTTACACACTAAAGGATTATTGGTGTGGTTCAATCGACGAATTCACAACAATTGGCGCCCACCGTGGGGCAAGGGTTTGAACAAATTAGGCATCAATGGGTTCAAAATGGGAGATTGAGAAATTCACCGGTAATAACGACTTTGGGTTGTGGAAGGTGAAGATGAGGGCACTATTAACTCACAACAAGTGTGTTGAAGCTTTAAAGGGGGTGACACAAATGTCGGCTACACTCTCGGATGCGGAGAAGACCGAGATGGATGAGAAAGCATTGAGTTCGATTATCTTGTGTCTTGGTGATAAGGTATTGAGAGAGGTAGCGCGAGAGACTTCGGCGGCGGCGATGTGGTCGAAGCTTGATGCATTGTATATGACAAAGTCATTGGCTCATAAGCAATGTTTGAAGCAACAACTATACTTCTTTCGTATGGTTGAGAACAAGTCTGTGGTGGAGCAATTGACTGAGTTTAATAAAATCATTGATGATTTGGCGAATGTTGATGTGAACTTGGAAGACGAGGACAAAGCTTTTCATTTGTTGTGTGCTTTACCTAAGTCATATGAACACCTCAAGGATGCATTGCTTTATGGCAAAGAAGGTACTATCACCTTGGATGAAGTCCAATCAGCTTTGAGAACCAAGGAGTTAACCAAGTTTAAAGACTTGAAGGTTGATGATGGTGCGGAAGGGTTGAATGTGATGAGGGGTAGAAGCGAGAACGGAGGCAAAGGAATGTGGAAGAATGGGTCCAAGTCTAGGCCAAAGGGTGATGGTGGTAGCAAGTTCAAATGCTACTATTGTCAGGAACCGGGTCACTTCAAGAAGGATTGTCCTCGGAGAGAGGGCAGTAGTAGTTCGTCGGCTCAGGTTGCGGTGAGTGATAAAGCTTATGAGGAAGGCTATGAGAGTGCGGGAGCACTCATAGTCACATGCTTGGAATCATAGATGGTTGTCAGCCTGGAGAGGCGGTGGTAATAATACTCAACATCGGCCTGGAGAGGCGGTGGAATAATACTCGGGTGGCTCTTGAAACAACAACTTGGTTATGAGGATGCGGAAACTCTAGTGGTATGAAGTTCGGAATCGGTGGAGTCTTAAGTCGTGGACTTTGATGCTCCTATCACATGCGTCCAGAGAAAGAATATTCTTGAAGCCCTAAAGCTAGTTGAAGGTGGAGTTGTTCATCTTGAAGACGGGAAAGCTTGTAAGGTTCAAGGTATCGGTGAGTCTCTTTTACATGATGTGAGGTATTTTCTTGAACTTAAAATGCATAGATAGTTGGTTCTAATGTTGGTTATGCATTTGTTACTAGAGGTATTTCTCATATGGTTTGAGTTGTGGAACTTCAGTTGATACTTGCTAGTGACATAGGTTTAGTGTGACTAGTGAAACGAGGTTTACTAGGTGTTGGAACTAAACTGGAAATGTTGGATACTAACAATGGCCTGAAGTTTGTTTCAGAGCAATTATTGACAGTTTTGTAGGTTACAAGGTGGGAAACATAGTGGGAATACCGGTTTGAGACTTTGGTGGAGTAATCTTGGTTTGAGGTGGAGGTACACCAAAGTGGTATGACTATGGAGACCTTGTGGATTGAAGTTTCAATTGTGTCTGAAGAAGTGCAAAACTTGAAATATCTTCAGGGAGGCAATTGGAAGCAACGGTGATCAAATTCGGGAACTTGTGAGACTATTAGAGGTAGTTGGATACAAGAGAATTTGAAGTTGCGGCTGGTGGAACTTGCCTAAAATTCCAAGGCTAAGTTGAGGGGCAAGCATTTTTCTTCGAGAGTACGGAAGGCATTCCGGGGTTCGAAGGTGGTGGAGTGACTTGTAGGATTGTTCTAAAATTCCAAGGACAATTGGAGGCAAGTATTTCTTTGAGAGTACGAAGCGGTTCACTTCGGGGTTCAAAGAAGGTGTGGTGTAATCAGGTTGGAGAGAGCAGCATGGTGGTTGATGGGAAGTTGGCATCACCATCGTTTTGAAGGCAAGGTGGAGATTTGTGAAGAATTGCCTTGAAAACTCAGAAAATCAGAAAACTGGGTTTCTAGCAGCTGTGTGGCGCCTAGCGCCAGGAGGGTGCTGGAAATAGCTGTGACTTCTGGCTTGGTGGCGCCTAGCGCCAGGAGAGTGCTGGAAATGGCTGTTTTGGCGCGGGGCGCCGGTACGCGGGTCTATATATATTCAGTTGCGTTTTCTGATATTTTTAAATTGTTTTTTAGGGTTTGCAGCCAATCAAAAGACTAGGGTTTATAGAGAATTCTCTTGGCAATAATTCTAGGGATTGGGAATCAATTAAACACCTTGGTAAACACTTGTAATTGAATTTCTTGGTCACGGGAAGACATTCGGGACTTGGGTAGAATAGGATTAAAGGCTATTTCTTATAACCCTTGTTGTTGGGATTTCTTTGTAACTTGAAACTTCATTGATAGTGGAACGGAGAGCTGCCCTCTCCCCCAGACGTAGGTCTTTATTTGGCCGAACTGGGTAAACAATATCGTTTGTGTTCTTTATTGCTTTACTAGTTTATTATCTCGTTGTTTGTTGATTAATAGTGCATACCCATTGTTGTTATTGATTGCTTGGTTTGTTTTGCCTCACACACTAAAGGATTATTGGTGTGGTTCAATCGACGAATTCACAGCACATTTAATAATATATTTGTAGCAATGATTCAAAAAAATAAATTATAACAACTAATTCAATAACTAAAATCCCCTTTTACTCAAAGGAAATATAATGCTCCGAACTTGTCGCAATTAGTCGATGAGATTAAATATTTTTCTTGGTCTTGATTTAGAGGTCGTTCCGGCCATAAGACTTTTCTTTCTTTTTATGAATGGTGTGTAGCTCCTCTTATTTGTTTTCAAAGCATATAATAATTTGCTTTGTATTGTAAGGGATTGAGTACCTCTTGTACTCCCTTATAACAATTTTGCAATGGTTACAATTAATTATCCAATTATATATTGATTAAGAGATAACTAAAATCCAAGGTCATCATAAAACACGTCTAAGATTAAAGTAAAACGTGTAGAACAAGAACTCTGATCAGTTATCACGTACCTTCTTAGATGGAGACACAAAAAATGTTAATGAAACCTAAGAAGAAAAGTTTGAAATCTTCATCTGCATGTGTTCCATCAGATGTGCTTAATCCACAATTGTGTCTTCTAGACATGTGGCTCCATAATTTTGGTGGTAGTTTGTGGCACCGTAGGTGTGTGTGGTCAGCATTGAGGGATTTTAGAAGGTGACTCATAAGCTTGATGTAACTTCATGCATGTCTCAAATTTTGATTAAACAATGAACATAGAACTGTTAACTTAAGATCATAAATTGGCAATGTATTTTGTTATAAAATAATTGAAATTCATTTAAAAATATATTTATTTTAACTTGTGTTTTTTTTTTTAAGTAGCCTAGTGGCTAGAAATTTCACCCTTAAAATGGATAAGTGGGATGATTGAAGTTCGAACTCTGACCCCCTGCATATATAATGCAATGTCTTACCAACTGAGTTAAGCTCACGGAACTTAATTGTGTTTTTCTATATGCGCTAATGATGAATTAAACTTTAGATAAATCAAACAGTTAATAGATCTAACTAATTCTATCACATTATATAGATTATTTTCTTGTTGTTTTGTGAGCTTAACTCATTTGGCAGGACATTACATTATATGTGCACGAGGTTGAAGTTTGAACCTCGATTATTCTACTTATCCACCTTAAAGGTGAAATTTCTATCTACTAAACTATTTGATAAAAAAATTACCATCTTCTTTTCTTTTTGGTAGAACATTTTGATTGGTACTCACTACTCATTATCAACTTTTTAAAATTATATTCATAATAAGAGAACAAGACACTCAAAATATTGAGTGTCTTGTTAAAAGAGTGAATTTGGTATCCTATTTTTATTTTAAGTCATAACTTTATAATTTTATTTTTTTGGATTGATTAGTCATATAATCATAACAAAAGTAATTATACATATATCTATCAATCCAAACATGTATTAGTTATATAAAAAAAATTATAAGGAATTTTTTAATTATAATTATCTATCAATCCAAATATTAGTATGTAGGGAATTTTTTTTTTTGGTACCAACAGAAAATGATTTTAATAGATATTATAGTTTAAGCTTATACTAACAAATATTAATATAAGTTATATAATTTTTAGATTTCAATTTTATATATATATAGTACTCCTAAAAATCTTGTGTGTTACATGCGCCTCTACTTTAAAACATCTCCAATAAGAATATCATAGATTAGTAATTTCTTCCTTAATTTTTATTATCATTGGAGTTTCAAGACGTGACATAAAGAGTATCAAAACTGATGATACGGTACCTTATTTAAGGTATCATATCATTAATTTAATATTATATTTTTTTAATATGAAATTAAATATAAGGTATCACTTGCCAGTAATATATGATACTCACATTAGTATCACAATTGAAGCAAAATATATATGAGTTATATAAGTATTACATGACATTGTATGGACCACTTGTAACGCTCCGAACCCCAGACTAATAATAATCTAATTTTTAAAATACTTTTTCAAAAATTCTCTTTTAGAAACATCACGTAGCGGGTAAAAGAACTATAAAATTGGGCTCAATATAAGAATTATTTAAAAATTATTGTAACGGCAAAACATGGTAACTTCTTTCCTAATAAAATATATTAGGGTTTAAAATAAAATGGCAAAACATCCTAGACTCTAGGACTTCTTCCCAAGTGTCAACCAGAGCGGGTTTCCCTTGACCCGAACTCGAAACTTGACAACCTGTAGATACTGCGATTTCACAATCGCAGGGCCAAGCCAGACAAGACAAAAAGCAATGGGTGATAATATCAGTATATTAACCCATAAGAATAGGGGAAACATAAACACAAAAATATCATCCTTTGGGACGATCAAACACATAAGCAAACACAGCTCATAAATGTAACCACTATCACAACATCATTAACAACTTCATTAGTATTAAATATTACTACTTCATTAGTATTAAATATTACTACTTCATTGCTACATCGTAGCTAACTACATCATTACTACGTCATTACCATATCTGACTATATTATTATTATAATATTGTAACTCAACATCATTACTCGACACAACTATAATTTAGACAACACCATTACTATCAACGAACACAACTTAATAACAATAATTTATTTATTATTAAATTAATCAATAATATCCAACAGCTTAAACACCAATCATTCCTCAATTTAAAATTAATTAAAGTAGTATATTACTCGCTCTGGACATCAGCTAATACACTACTAAGCGGATGAAGGTTCCCCCTGCTGTAGGATTTTCTCACAGTTTGCTGTTGTAAGCAATCATAGTCACTCAATTGAGATCAGATGGTTACATTAAATACAAAGTTAAACAATCTGATCCATTGATTTAGATCAGATGGTCTACAAGTCAGGAAATCCATTTTCCTTCTAAGCAGAACCTACATCACTCTTATTTTCATTTGAAATTAACTAGCAAACCCTTCATAGTCTTAATTAATTCAATTAATAAAAGAATTGCACATTCTAGGCAACCGCATAAATGTTCTATCTTATTTCTAGACCCTGGGTTCCTCTTCACCATACATAGTAAGATCCCAAGAAAATTTTCTAGAGGATTACATTCTAACTTAAAATATTAATAAACCCACTAATCCACATTAAGTGAGACTTTGTTACTCTTAATTTGTGAAAGCAATAAAACTCTGCTAATATGAATTAAACTTAGGTAGATATTATATTTATTAAGTTCTCTCCAGCAACTTAAATTACTTACGTAAAAATTCAGGTTTGACGTCTATAACTCCATAGTGTAAGGATGTGACTTAACTGACGTACTAGCAATTGAAGTTCTGTCCATTTCTAAAACTAGATAAGTATAAATTAAAACATGATTATTCTAATTCTCAAATTAATTCGACACCAATTAAATTCAACACCGAATAAGTCAAACACCCATTAATTCGAAGCCATGACTACTGGGTAATATTTATTTCAATTATCTCACTCAACAGAAAATAAATCAACTCAACTCGGAAGGCAATAAGATTATGGTACAACTTAATTCGGTCACTGTGTACTTACAAACTATAATCTAGTATTTTAAAATCATATAATTATATTAATCACCCAATCAAATTAATCACCCATATGAGCCATCGATGCAACAAGACATTCATGCCAATGTTAAACTAAATATTAATTTAATTAGTATTATGATAAGTGCATCGAATTGCAAAATAAGCATATTAACAAAATTCATATAGTTGATAGTGATCTATATTTTGTTGAATTTCCTAATTGAGTAACAATATACGGCAAGGCAGATGAGTCACATAAAGGCATATATTGAAATCAAGGATTAAATCAATCATACAATTAAAATAATTTAATCAGGCAAATGCATATAGTCGCGAATACACCATTATATAAATAGTTTAGACAATTAACATATACGAAATTTTTATATTGAAAAACAATAATCAAAAGTAGAATTATAAAAGACCCAAGAACATCAAAAGAAAAGAAAAAAAAGGGGAAAAGGAAGGAGGGCAAAGTCACCTCTGTTGTTTTGTAATTTCAAATCCTTGTCATAGTTAGTTGTCTTTAGTTAGTTAGTTAGTTAGTTACCTAATTGTTTTGACAGTTAGAGGTTAGTTAAGGTGGTTACTTGTGAAGCAAGTAACTCACACTACTTAGGAGAATAACTATAAATAGTGTACATAGCATTGTATATTGTAACTTTCATTCTTTTCATTCTCAATAATAAACACTATTTTCTCCTACTTTCTCTCCTCTTTTAGATTCATTCATCTTCTTCTTATGTGTGTGTGATCAATTTGCTCCAACAAATTGGTATCGTGAGCTCTGGTTCGAGGTGTAAGATACACAAAGATCCAAGTTCTTGGGTGAATTCCTTCAACATTCAGTAGCTATGTTAGAGAATATATTACCCAACAATCTTCCCATTATTGAGGGCAAGAACTGGGAGAGATGGAGCAAGCAGATGAAATCCTTGTTCGGGTTTCAAGATTCACTTGAAGTTGTGACTAATGGGGTGCAAGACTTGTCGTCCAACGCAACAGAAAGCTCAAAGAACCAGTCATAGGGATCAGAAAAAGAAAGATTGTAAAGCAATGTATGCAATACAAGCCTCATGCTGAAACAGCCAAAGAGGCTTGGGATATTTTGGTAAAGACCTATGAAGTTGGAGAAAAAGTTAAAGGTGTGACGTTACAGTCACTGAGAAGGCAATATGAATTGCTGCAGATGGATAAAGTTGAATCAGTTGGATCTTATGCCTCTAGGGTTCAAGGTTTGGTTCATACAATGAAGGCATGTGGTGAAGTAATGACTGAAAGAATGATTGTGGATAAGGTAATGAGAATTTTGACTCCAAACTTTGATCATGTGATAGTTGCAATCCAAGAAGCTGAAAGTGTAGCTACAATGCAGATGGAGGATCTTGTTGGTTCTTTAGAGGCACATGAATTGATGATCAATGAAAGAAATGGTGTACAAGAATCAGTTCAAGCCTTTGAAGCTCAAACAGTCAAGAAGAATGGTGGTTACAAAGGAAAGGATCAAGACAAGTCCAAGAATTTCTCACAAAAGCAAGGTAATCTTGATGAGAAATCTGAATCCTTCAAGAAAGGAGGAGGAACATCAAATTACAAGAAAAAGGATAAAAGTCATATTCAGTGTTACAATTGTGAGAAATGGGGTCACTATGCTTCTGACTGTAGATCAAAGAAAGGCCAGGACAATGGTGAAAAGGCAAATGTAGCACATGATAGCTCAAGTTCAGAAGATGAAATAAGCTTCATGGTGACAAGTGTTGATGAAACATCAGATTCTATGGAATGATATTTTGACTCAAGATGTTCTAACCATATGACTGGTAAAAGCATCATTCTGACTGACGTTGATGAGTGTCTCAACACAAAGATCAAACTTGCCAACAGTGAATCCATCAAAGCTGAAGGTTTGAGGAATGTTATGATTCAGATGTCAAATGGCAAGAAAGTTGTGATTGAAAAGGTTCTCTATGTGCCTAGAATGAAGTATAATTTGTTGAGTGTAGGGAAATTGATTTCAAAGGGTTTCAAAATAGTGATTGAAGATGAGACACTACAACTCTTTGACTCTAAGAAGAGACTGATCCTCAAGGCAGCTCAGGGCAAGAACAGGACCTACAAGACTCAATTCAAGGTCATTGAAGTTGAATGCTTATCTGCAATTGTTGATAACAGTTAAGTGATTTCTGAAGGGGTTGGAAGTATCTTGGTGAAGAAAAAGGATGGACAAGAAGCTATTTTCACGGACGAGTTGTATGTTCCCTCAATAGAGAGTAATTTGATAAGCATAGGTCAATTACTAGAGAAGAACTACTCAGTGAAAATGCATGATAAAGAGTTGAAGTTGGTTGATGCAAAGGATAGAGAGATCCTGAAAGCTCCAATGTCCAACAACAAAACCTTCATGAGATCGACCAACATGTTGGAACATCAGTGTGTTATCCCAACTGTGAATGAAAATCAGAACTAGATTTGGCATCACAAGTATGGCCACTTCCATTTCAAAAGTTTGAACTTGTTAAATTTGAAGAAGATGGTGAATGGTCTTCCTCAGATAAAGTTCATAAGCAACTATGCAAAGAGTGTTGCTGTTTACTGTGAAATTTGGTAAACAACGCTAGTTTGATTATTACAAGAGAGACCAACTAGTAAATCTCGGGACATAGTGCTTTTGTTTATATTTTCAAAGTAAATGATATTCATTATTGTTCTTATGTTCACAAAGTATTGTTTTGTTTTATGTGTTACTTGAAATATAAGAAAGAATGTTTATTCTAATGAATAAACAGAATGGAAGAAAAAGTCGAAATAAAGATTAATTGGGATAGAAATAAAAGAACTGTAAATTTGCATTCAAATGTAAATGTTTACAGAAAAAGAAATGGTACACAGAACATACATTTTCCTTTTCGAACTCGTTTCTCTCGTTAGCATGGATACTTTGAGTTTTGTAAGGATTTTGTATAATGATTGTGACCCATATTTCGATCACAGAACTAAACTATTTATTGACACTAATTCCTAACTGCTAATAACGCCTAAATAACTACATAGAGGACGCGTGTCTTTGACACGTATTTTGAATTTGAATCCTTTCTTTTCTTCTGAATTAGCCATTGTATCCATCGAAGTCGAAATGATAACTCTTATCTTTGAATATTTCGCTAAGTCCACAATTTAATCTTGCACTACTGGGTGCTTCGACCCTACTGACGCTTCGACCAAATCGAAAGGACCCTGAAGAATACGCAATTTTAAAGAGAAATGTTCAATAATAGAACATTTATTATATGTTCATGCATGATTGATCATTAAATTCATTGGCTCTGAAAACCAAATATATTTAATGACTTTTAAAATAATTATATATTTAAACATAATTATTTTAATTATCAATTTAGAACATATTTTTACTTAGTAAAAATATGGGCTAACAAATTGCCCCCAAATGCCTGTTTCGATCAAGTGGTCGAACGAGAAAGGAAAAGGCATTTTAAACCCACAGGCTTGACACTGTTACCAATGACGGCGCTTATGTCACATTCAGAAGTAACTGTCACCTTGATTCCCACAATCCATCATTGTTCCTAGGTTTTAGCATAGTGGATGACATGGCACACGTAGAAGTTGAAGAGAAATTATTTGAATTTCTTTTTGATTTATTTTTTGAAGACAGACACGTTCCCCTATAAATAGTAACAAAGGAACAAAGAAGCACTTTTTACCAACTTCCAAAACTCAGAGCTTTCTTTACGAACAGCACTGTTCATCTTTTGATTTCTGCAAAATCAAACTCTGATTCTCAAACCATTTGCAATTCCAAACTGTTCAAACACATCTATACTAGATTCCGCGTTGATTTATCTCTGATTCAACCCTAAACACACAATTTTTCCAGATTTCATAACGAAAAACCCTTTTTCATTTTTTAAGTTCTTGAACAGTTTCAACAATGGCTTCCAACTTGGATTTCAAAATACCAACCGCTGGGAAAAGAAAAGATCTACGAGTTCTCGAAGATGGAGAAGAAGTAATTCCAGAACCTTCTGGAACAGAGGCTGAGAGAAAAATCTGGACAACTCAGCTTATGATACCCTTTTCTCTAAAGAAAGATACTCATGCCTTATGTGGCCCATATCCATCACATTCTGAGACTACTTCAAAAGAGGTAAATGCTATTTTCCATTTGCATGTTACCTGTGGTCCTAGGATATTTGAGTCGAACCCTTACAATTTTGGGTATTTGAAAAATGCCCTTAAGATTTTTAGAGCTGCCCCTTATACTGCCCATAAGGACTATATCCCCTGGTTAGATATGGTCGAAAAAGATTTCAAGGATTCTTGGCAAAGTTATGGGATATACCCTTTGATCCAATTTAGTCGAACCAGTCCCAAGTACAAACCAGAACTTCTTATAGCAGCCCTTCATTTCTATGAAAAGTCCACAAACACCTTTCAATTTAAATGTGGCATGTTAACTCCCACCCTCTTAGATGTAGCTGCTATCACAGGCCTTAGGCCTAATGGTGATCATTTCGACCCTACTAAGACTGGAGATAAGGTCGAATTAAACTACAAGGAAAATACCTTTTCCAAGTACATAGCAGAAAATATGGGTAAGGAGGGTGAAGAAGTGTCCATAGAGGAACATGTGGCCTTCTTAACATTGTGGCTCTCACTTTATTTTCTGCTCGAAATCCTTGCATGTAGCTAGGATGTTTATCCCCATGGCGCAGCAGATCAACGAAGGGAGGCTTTTCAGCTTGGGGTGTTTATTGCTGGCAAGTTTGTATGAGGCAATGGGTAATGCTAGTGATGCTATCAAGGCATCAAAGGACGGATCGAAGGTTTCGGTGGCTGGACCTATGTGGCTTTTACAACTTTGGCTAAATGACACATTTGAGACGGAATTGGGGTTGATAGTGCCTTCTGACTATCAACAGGAAGTAGATTCTAGAGAGGTCGAAGGGCAAAGATTAGTAAGGTTGGCCCCTCGATCTCTTGATCAGGATACCAGAAGACTCTTCATAAAGCACATGAAGATGTTTCTAAATTTTGACAAGTTTCTTCCACACCATGCTCCCTTTGTTGAGCGTAAGTATGGGGCAGCGTGGTTTGTTGAAGAGTTTCCAGCATTCGACCCAGACAATGAGGATGAGGTGAATGAGGTTTGGAGAGCTTACCTGGAGCAGACAGTCCTTTCATGTAGAATTGGGTCTAATGCAAACCAGTATGGGTTGGTTGGATACCAGCCCAATTGTGTAGCCAGACAATTTGGTATGTCTCAAATCAGGCCAAAGAGTTTCTTCGAGAGCCTTGATCGAATGGTTCTAGGTACTGGCATCACTGAGAAGACCTTCAAAAAATACATGAGGATGATAGAAAATTATGAGTTTAACCTCAAACCCTTCGAGTATAAGCCTTCATTTTATTGTACTGATGGCTTCAGCAAATGGTGGAATGACTATTATTCGAGTCATTCAATTGGTACTGCAGAGCAGTTGCTAGGAATGGTGGAGAGTGGCTTCATAGTGCCAGCTCTTGGGAAAAAGATTAGTGTCTCAGGTCGAGGTAAAAAATCTTATCCTTTATGCTTTATATATTTTCATATGATTTAATACTTCATACCTTTTATATTAACTAACACACTATATTTTAGGCAAAGGTGTTAAAAAGGATGACGGGTCTTCAAAAACTTCATTCGAAGTGAAGAAACCCACAGGCGTGAAGATTAAATCAGAGGTCGAAACCTCTAAGCCAAAGGTAACTTAGCCTTGTACTTTACCTGTTTTCCCCTTTCTCTCTTAATATATGTTTTTAACTTTGATTATTTATGTCCTTAGAGTGGAAAAGGGAAGAGCAGCACTGAGACTGTGTCTGCCAGCTCGAAGAAATCCAAAGATACCATTGTTGTGGAGGTGGAGGTAAACCAACCCTTTCAAACCAATTATTTCGGCTCTTTTTGATATAATATATCTTAACCAAATTTTGACATCCTTTACATTCCTAATATCGTTATTTTATGATGATGATGAAGAGGAAGAAGAGGTTCCTTTGGTAAGAAAAAGAAAGCAACCTTCGACTTCGACCTCGCAACCCAGGGAAGGGGGACCCTCTACACAAGAGGTTAAGGAAGATGAGACTGTAAAAGCCAAGAAGAAGAAGAAGAAGAAGGTTGAAGAGAACACAGCTCAGCAAGCCCCCACGAAGGATCAAGGGGAGGAGAAAAGAAAAAAGAAGAAGAATGAAAACAAAAGAGCTGACGTTGTTGTGAAAGTCAAACCAACAATTAAAAAATCTAAAGTGCCTAGAGCACTAAAGATTCACACCTCTAGTGAGAGTGGTGGTAATCCAACTCCTCGAAGTGACACTGCAAAGAATGATGTGGTCGAACAAGACCAAACTATCAAACCTGCAGGAGAGGAGACTGCTGGGCCAAAGGGTGATCCTGCGTCACAATCAGAGACTTTGGTCAAGGATCAAAAGATTGATGATGAGGGCAAACAAAATGACCAGCAGGGAAATGAAGATGCCCCCAACACTAAGAAGGAAAAAGACAACTTCACTGTTCCTGAAGTCGAAGCTAAGGAGGTATATTTCACTTTATTTTTCAATTTCAAATTTTCCATATCATTCTTTAGCCTTAACTGATTTTCTTTGTGTTTACAAGATCAATCGAAGGAGAATCTTGTTGAAGAGGACAAATAACCAATCTTCCAAGAAGTGCCAACAGAGAATAAGGAGGATAACAACCAAGACCCTTTGGGTGATGGTAAGGTCGAATCAGAGCCATTTAATAAAGGCAATATGGGAGGAGGACCAGAAGCCAACGCTGAAGGGGATGTCACTAAGGTTCAGCCCACTACTTCAAGCATTAAGTACACAATGCCCAGCATTTCTACAACTTCAGGCAAGGCTAGCTCGACTCAAGAGTCTCAACATGATTCTAACACTATGCCTGAAGCTGAAGCTGGCGGTCCAGAGATTGTATCTGTTTCTTCGACCTCGAGGCTCTCTACAAGCCTAGGCGTGCAAGAGGAAGAGTTCACCAATATGCAGAAATCAGACCCTGCTGGCACTCTTAGGCTCCTGCTTTCCAAGAGACAAGATAAAGGCGCCACTTCGAGCGAGCACACCACTACTGACTCTGCGCCTTCAAACGCTGATATTGACTCAATGGTGCACCAGGACTCTTTGCTGCTGAAGCTTACAACTACCTTTGTCCACAGGGATGTGTTGAAGCAGATCGAAGAGAATCCAGCTTGTGCTTATAGCCATTTGGCCTTCTTGAAGAAACTGCATAACCCTAAGACTGATGAAGAAACTCTTGGCAAAGTTATCCAGCTTAGTTCGATCGTGGATCAATATGCCAAGGCAGTACAAAGAAGGCTTGACAATGACACAAGGCTTGCTACTCAACAACAAGCTCAAGCCATGTTTTTTGAAAAGGCTCAAAAGGCACAGGCTAAAGTAGACAAGTTATCTTCTCAATTGATCGAAGGCAATTCAGAGCTGAAAGAGTGTGATGACAATATTGCTCATTATAAGGATCAAATCAAACTCTTAGAGGAACAAATTGTTAATTACAGGCGCAAGATCGTTGATGAAGAGACAAAGAGAGCTCGAATCGAACAAGAGGCCAAAACTTCAACCCAGGAGCAGATTGATGCACATGGCAGGGCAGGACTTCAAGCTTTCAGTTCAGCAGAAGTTGTTGGTGATGAGATTAAGTCACTAGAAAGCTCAAACCTTGTGGTCGAAAAGGAGCTAGCCACCCTTAAGAAGATTTACGCTGATTGTACTAAGGGTTTATAATTTTTCTTAGTTTACTGTCTTTTCGAACAATTTCTGGTTATCCAATTCTGTTTGGATTTTGCACTAGTAATTCTTGAACAAAGTCCATATTCTATGGCAATTTATAATTTCTCATTACCATTTTGCTTTTATGTTTAAGTATTATTCTGCACTTATTTTTACTTCGAGTAGAGTAGGTTTATATTTTTTCAAATACTTTCCATTAATACCCAAAGTACGTTTTTCAGGAGTTAACTCCTCAATTTCATAAGCGCCATTAGAATAAACTTGAACAATTTTAAATGGTCCTTCCCAATTTGGAGACCATTTGCCTAAGACTCTATCTTTTCTGTCCATAGGCAAAATAACTTTCCAAACTAATTCTCCTATGTTAAAAGACTTAGACTTAACCTTTTTGTTATACGCTTTAGCAACTCTTTCTTTTTGTTTAGTTAGAACTTCTAAAGCACTAAGCCTTTCTTCATCTAAATCAACTAACTCATCTGACATCATTTGGTAATAATGGTCTAAAGGTATTTCCATTTCTCTTTGTACCCTTGCCGATTGCAAATGTATTTTGACTGGTAATACTGCATCATGACCATAAGTTAGTCGAAATGGAGTTGTGTTAGTTGATTCCTTAGGAAAATTCCTGCAAGCCCATAAAACTTTGTCTAAGGTTTTATGCCAATTTCTTGGCTTTTGGGCTATGTGTTTCTTTATCAAATTAATAATAATTTTATTAGCTGCTTCGACCTGACCATTTGCTTGTGCATAATATGGTGTTGAAGTTAGAAGTCTAAAGTCAATTTCTTGGGCAAATTCCTGCATCTTTCGTCCAGTAAAAACTGAACCTTGATCAGTAGTGATTGTTTCAGGAATTCCAAACCTATAGATTATGTAATTTTGTATGAAATTAATTACTGCTTCTTGATCAACATTTGGCAGAGGAATGACCTCTATCCATTTTGTGAAATAATTTATTCCAACTAAAATGTAACGTTGATTTTTTGATGAAGCAGGTTTAATTTCACCAATCAGGTCTATAGCCCAACCCCTAAAGGGCCATGGTTTCACTATTGAATGTAGTTCACTTGCAGGTACATGTTGAATTCCTGAGTGCCTTTGGCACTCTTGGCAACCCTTGGCATATTCTATACAATCTTTTAGCATAGAAGGCCAATATAGACCTTGTCAAAACAAAAGCCATTTCATTTTATGTCCTGCTTGATGGGACCCACAGGTGCCACTATGAACATCAGAGATTGCTATATATGCTTCTGCTTCATTAAGGCATTTTAACAAAATTCCTTCAGAAGTCTTTTTGAAAAGATCATTTTCAAAAATTATATAGCTTAAAGCCCTATATTTTATCTTTCGATCCACATTTCCTGTTGGGTTCTTAAGATAATCTACTATAGGCTTTCTCCAATCATTATCTGACAAGTTGTCAATGGCAAAAATTTGAAAATTTTCAATGGAGTTTTCCATTTCACCATTTATTTGTGGTATAATCTCTGCCCCCACAAGTTTTGGCATTGACAATTGTTCAGATATTGGTTCTTGTAAAACCATTTTTTCTTTTATTTCAATCAATTGTGTCAACCTCTCTTTTGACATTTTGTATCCTGAAGCAATTTGAGCTAAGTCATTTGCTTCTTGATTTTCTAATCGAGGTACATGTTCAATATCTACATGATCGAAACAATCTAACAAAGAACTAGCTATAGCAAAATATTTTGTTAAATGTTCTTTAACACATTTATATTCTTGTGTTAATTGTTTCAATACCAATTCAGAATCACCTCTTATTTTAATGTTCTTTTCCCCCAAGTCTTTTAGTATTTCTAAACCTGTAATTAAGGCTTCATACTCAGCCTCATTGTTTGAGCAAAGTCCATTTATTTTATACTTGAATTTAGTTGGAACTTGAGTAGGTGATATAATCAAAATTCCAATTCCTGTTCCATGTTTATGTTTGGACCCATCAAAGTACAGGACCCATGGCTGAATATCCACATAATCTTGTGGCATTTCGACCAAAGAATGATCTACTATAAAGTCATCCACAATTTGGCCTTTAACAACCTTTAAAGGTTTATAAGTTAATGAATATTCAGTTAATGCTAACGCCCATTTTCCAATTCGACTATGTAATATAGGTTTAGTTAGCATATGTTTAATAACATCAAAATGGGAATAAACATAAACATCAACAGGCTTTATATAATGCTTAAGTTTTGTACAGGAGAAATATAAACAAAGACAAAGTTTTTCTATAGCAGTGTATCTAGTTTCTGCATCATTTAAAACTCTACTAAGGTAATAAACTGCATTTTCTATGCCATTATCATCTTCTTGAGCCAACATGCTTCCTATTGTCTTATCAGACGTAGCAATGTACAACTTCATAGCTTTATTCCTACTAGGAGGCATTAGAACTGGAGGCTTTATTAAATATTCTTTGATGTCATCAAAAGCCTTTTGATGCTCTTCGTTCCATTTGAATGGATCATCTTTCTTGAGTCGAAGTAGTGGTGAGAAAGCTTGAGCTTTTCCACTTAGATTCGAACTGAATCTTCTTAAGAAGTTGATTTTTCCCAGCAGAGATTGAAGTTGTTTTTTGGTCGAAGGAGGCTTTGTCTCTAAGATAGCATTTGTCTTGTTTTGGTTTATTTCAATGCCTTTTTTATGCACCACAAAACCAAGGAAATCTCCTGCATGCACACAAAAAGCACATTTTAATGGATTCATTTTTAATCCATGTTTCCTCATTCTTTCAAAAGATTGCCTAAGATATAGCAAATGGCTATCTTCAGAAGAGGATTTAATGATGATATCATCAATGTAAACTTGCATGAATGTATCTATAAAATCATGAAACATGGAATTCATTGCCCTTTGATAAGTGGCACCAGCATTTTTCAACCCAAAAGGCATAACAACCCATTCATAAGTGCCTAGAGCACCAGGGCATCTAAATGCTGTTTTAGATACATCCTCCTCAGCAATAAATATTTGGTTATAATCATCTAACATGCTCAAGAACTCGAAACCTGCTGCTGAATCTACTAACATTTCTGCCACAGGCATGGCATACTCATCTTTAGGTGTAGCATTATTTAAGTCCCTAAAATCTATGCATACTCTAAGTGTACCATTCTTTTTAATAACAGGAACTATATTTGCTAACCATTCTACATACCTGGCAGCTCTGATGAATTTACTCTTCAGCAGCCTTTCGATCTCTTCTTTGATCTTGGACATGATTTCTGGTGCAAACCTTCTTGGCAATTGTTTCACTGGTTTTTTACCTGCCTTGATTGGTAGCTTTAGTTCGACCATTTCTCTACTGAGTCCAGGCATTTCATTATAATCCCAAGCAAAACAATCACTAAATTCCTTGAGAAGTAGCACCAATTTTCCTTTCAAATCAGGACTAATATTAGCACTAATGTATGTTGGCCTTTTTACTGAGCCATTTCCAATGTCAATTTCCTCCAAAGGGTCTTGAGCTTGCATCTTAGGAGTTTCATTCAGTGGATCCTTTTCGAATCCCAAGGGTTCTTCATCATAGATGCAATCAAGCCTTTGGGCTTGTGGCACAGAAGCGCCATTACTTTCGACCTTGGCCTCTAAAGCCATATTTTGATGAACATCAGCTTCCAAATCCGTATTTAACTTAGTTTCGGCCATATAAGCCGTAATCCTGGCCCATGCATTGGACTCAGTCATAGTAATCTTCATAAACATTCCACCCAGATGGTGGTGCAACTCCATCTTCTGAGGACACAGCATCTATTTCCTCTCTTTCCCATATGAAGCCCTGGGTTGGGTGGAGTTTGACAGAATGTATCACATTATCTGAAGGTGTGAAAGCATTCTCTCTATCATAACATGGCGCAATGTTCGCCAAATTCTTGTCAAAGGTTTGTTGATTTATGGTATCAACCTCTGACATATAGAAACTTTGATCAGCTTCTATATTTTCAACGCAGCCATCCTCCCTCCAAAGTATCAACTTCTGGTGAAGGGTCGAAGGAACAGCTCCTACTCCATGAATCCACTCTCTCCCTAACAGCAAGTTGAAATTTGCCTTAGATTCAACCACTAGGAACAAAGTTGGTCGAACTATGCTGCCCACGGCAACATCCACTTGGATTGCCCCCCTTGAATGTCCTGTTTTGCCTTCATAATTGGACAAAACAATGTTATGGGCTGACAAATCACAGTCATATTTGCCAATCTTGGGTAACATAGATAGAGGCATTAGATTCACAGCAGCTCCTCCATCTATCAGCACTTTGTTAACTCCAACTCCTTCAACTTTTGCTCTGATGAAGAGGGGTTTGAGATGATTTTTCATGCCTAAGTCTGGCCTTTCGAATATAGCCTGTTGCTTTTCGATACAGCCATTGTTCATGACATAATAGCATATTGGCTTAGGATCAGCCATTTCTAACTGGTCGAAATCAGTTTCAAGCTCAGTTACTTCTGATTGAACATCATATTCTGATGGTAATATGGAAACCACACATATTACATCAAAATCTGGCTCAGAGTCCAGCAAATCATCATCTTCCATTTTGTTTTCTTCTATAGGAGGAAGGATCCTTTCTTTTGCTGGCCTTCTAGCCACTTCTTTATATTGGCCTGTTTGAAGATTAGTTGCAGCCAATTTCTTCTGGCGTTGGAATCTACGTCAGTGAGTCCTTGTCATTGGATGTTTACCCTTATAATTATTCCTGTAAGATTATTTGCTAACATCCTCTGAGTAGCTTAGTTTGGTGCCACTAGAGCCACTAACTTCCATTGCACCTTTGTTGAATTTTATGGTTCCTTGGTGCATCCAGCGTTCCACAGGGATCGAACCAGAAGGAAGGAAAGTGGGCCTTCGATCAGTTTGGACCCTATTATTTGGTCGAGTTAGAATGCCCTTTCCTTTGTCATGAGGCTGTTTTGGGTTTGCCCCCTGCCTATTTGCCACTGGTTGGAACTTCATAAGGCCTGCAGTAGCCTCCTTATCACAAACAGCACTGCAACGAGCACAAAGCATCACTCCTTTGTTCTCTAGCTTGCATCTGTTCAAAAAGTCAATCAAATCCTCTTCAGCTCGAGGATATACCACCTTCATTTTTTCAAAGTATTCCTCTCTAGGGATTTTCTCCACTTGCACCTCTGTAACCTCCATGGCTTCGACCATCATGATAGCCTGTGGTTCAGCATAGAGGGTATCAGCATTCTGTGAAGACTCTGGATCTGCCTTTGTGGCTTTGGGTTTTTCACCAAATTTAAGTCTTCCTTCGTTCAAAGCATTTTGAACCAAGTCCCTGAAAAGTACACACTGTGAGGTTCTATGCCCAAGAAAATTATGATATTTACAATAACCTCTTTTCTTTCTCATGTCTAACGGAGGTATTTTAACACCTTTTGGAACCACTATTTGGCCATCAGTAACCAATAAATCAAAAATCTCATCACATTTTGTTATATCAAAAGTGTAAGTCTTTGAAACATATTTATCATTTTTTGGTTCAACAGGGTTTTTCCCATTTGAAGGTTTTAAAAGTTTACAAGTATAAGGGGGACCAGGTTTTAATTCTGCTAGGTCTACTTCCTCTTGTTCAACATCCTCATAAGAGATATCATATTCTTGGTCGCTATCATGTGTTTCCACATAAGCAACTTTTTCTTTTTTATGATACTTAGAATTTCTAGCCTTTTCTGCTTTCAAGCGTTCGACCTGTCGAACCCTATCAGCCAATTGGGCCATATCTCTTAGATGCTGAGTATCTAACTTCTTTCGGATCGAATAATCTAGGCCACCAGCAGCCATTTCGACCAATTCATGTTCAGGCACCTGAGTAAAACATCTAACCTTAAGTAAGCAGAATCTATTCAAATAATCATCCACAGACTCAAGAGTTTTGCGCCTAACACTTGCTAATTCTTTGAGACTTATTTTAGATTGTCCCATGTAAAATTGCTCATGGAAAACCCTCTCCAATTGATTCCAATTGAAAATTGAATGTGGAGGGAGAGTAGTAAACCATGTAAAAGCATTTTTTGTTAGAGAATTTGGAAAATACTTCATTCTTAAATTCTCATTATTTGCTAAATCTCCTGCCTCAGTTAAGTATCTTGCTATGTGTTCAACAGTGGATTCACTAGTATCACCAGCAAATTTAGTAAACTTTGGGATCTTCCAACCCCTTGGTAGTTCTGTTCGAAGCACATATTTTGACAAGGCAGAGACAAAATGAGGCCTATGCATGCCTATATTTAAACCATTTTGTGCCAGGATGGTTTTGACCAAATTGGCTATGTTATTTTGCCCGGCAAAGTTATTGTTCTGGACATTTCTCACTACATCATCAGCATTTTGGTTCCTATTTACCAACACAATTCCAGGATTTTGCTCGACCTGGGGCAAAGCCTGTTGTTGTGCCTGAATTTGCACTTGTGGTTCGACCACTGGCACTGGCTGTTGGATTTGGTTTAAAGGGTTTACAACATTATTTGGTGCAGGCATAATGGCATTATTTGGTGCTTGTGCAATTTGCAAGGGCACCACATTTTGAATTTGGGGAACTTGTTGATTAGGGACTTGAGGAGCCCCAAAGAAATCAGCAATTCTTCCCATTTGATTAGCCAACAATTGGTAACTTTGGTTTGTATTTTGAATTAATGGGTTAAATACTGTACCAATTTATTGTGTTAACATATTGACCATATCATGATTACTTTCATCCATTTGTTGCCTTAAAGCATTCAAGGCATTGTTAGTTAAAGAGGGGTTAATGTTTCGAGTACCAGAACCAGAAACTATCTGATTATTAGGGACAAACGTGCCTGGTGCTGACTCTGTAAATAATGATGCACTTGTTTGCAAACCCTGCATTATACTGGTAGGCATACCATATGGGTAGTTCCTACTTGTGCCTTGACCCACATATTGGGAAAAGGGTAATGAGAAAGTAGAGGAACTAGCGCCACCCCCATTAACATTTGACCTATTTGGAGAGAAATTTCCCTCCATAGCAAGGGAAAAAGTCAAGATAGGTTCTGTAGTGGTCGAAGGCACCACTGTAGACGTTGGCATTGTCATTGTGGCACTTACCACAGAAGATGTTGGGGCAGAAACTGTTACCCCACTAGCGTTGGGCACAATCTCACTGATTACAGGAGAGATTATGGCCTCAGAAACGCTCAAAGCGGTTGATGCATTCGAACCGTTATTATTATTGTTTCCGTTTGGATTTTCCATATTTTGTCTTGGGTTACTTCTGGGTGGTGGTCTAACCATTTCAGGGAGTGATTTCCCGTTCCTCATAAGCATACACTACACACAAAACTTTTGGAAACAATTTAAAAAATGCAGAACAAATTAACTACACAAACTTTGAAGAAATTTAAACACAAAGCACACAGTCTCACTGGGCGTGCCAATTTGTTTACTGTGAAATTTGGTAAACAACGCTAGTTTGATTATTACAAGAGAGACCAACTAGTAAATCTCGGGACATAGTGCTTTTGTTTATATTTTCAAAGTAAATGATATTCATTATTTTTCTTATGTTCACAAAGTATTGTTTTGTTTTATGTGTTACTTGAAATATAAGAAAGAATGTTTATTCTAATGAATAAATAGAATGGAAGAAAGAGTCGAAATAAAGATTAATTGGAATAGAAATAAAAGAACTGTAAATTTGCATTCAAATGTAAATGTTTACAGAAAAAGAAATGGTACACAGAACATACATTTTCCTTTTCGAACTCGTTTCTCTCGTTAGCATGGGTACTTTGAGTTTTGTAAGGATTTTGTATAATGATTGTGACCCCTATTTCGATCACAGAACTAAACTATTTATAGACACTAATTCCTAACTGCTAATAACGCCTAAATAACTACAGAGAGGACGCGTGTCTTTGACACGTATTTTGAATTTGAATCCTTTCTTTTCTTCTGAATTAGCCGTTGTATCCATCGAAGTCGAAATGATAACTCTTTTCTTTGAATATTTCGCTAAGTCCACAATTTAATCTTGCACTACTGGGTGCTTCGACCCTACTGACGCTTCGACCAAATCGAAAGGACCCTGAAGAATACGCAATTTTAAAGAGAAATGTTCAATAATAGAACATTTATTATATGTTCATGCATGATTGATCATTAAATTCATTGGCTCTGAAAACCAAATATATTTAATGACTTTTAAAATAATTATATATTTAAACATAATTATTTTAATTATCCATTTAGAACATATTTTTACTTAGTAAAAATATGGGCTAACAGTTGCATAGCCAAGTCAGCAAGGAAGTCAGTTAAACATGACTTGCCTATGAAGTCTTCTCAGAAGCTGCAAGTGATCCATTCAAATGTTTGTGGACCTCTAGAAGTTCAATCAATTGGAGTGGGACTAGTGACTAGATTCACGGAGAGTCCTAGAAAATCTCATATGAATGCAGCAAGAAGAATATTGAGGTACATAGCAGGCACACTAGATTTTGGAATTCTCTTTCCAAAGTAAGCAATGAAAGCAAAATCAGAGATAATTTGCTATTCATATGCTGATTGGTGTGGTGACAAGGTAAATAGAAGAAGCACCACAGGGTATTACTTTAGATTCATGGAAGCTTTAGTTGCTTGGTGTCAAGAAAACAACCAAATGTTGCACTGTCATCATGTGAAGCAGAGTACATAGCTGGCTCTTATGCAGCTTGTCAAGCATTGTGGATTGATTTAGTTTTGAAGGAGTTAAGAATTGATGTTGAGAAGCCAATTGTGTTGTAGATTGATAACCTGTCAGCCATCAATCTTGCAAAGAATCCAGTACTACATGGAAGAAGTAAGCATATAGAGGTTAGATTTCATTTTCTAAGGGAGCAAGTCAATCAAGGCAGCCTATAAGTGAAGCATTGTGCCACTGGTTCACAAATAGAAGATGTGCTGACTAAAAGCTTGAAAACATATAGGTTTTTGACTTTGAGAAGTGCACTAGGAGTATTTCAGAAGGGTACGACAAGTTCTGAAGAGGCTCAGAAGCTCTAAAGGTTCAGAAGCTCCGAAGAGTCATATTCTGAACACTAAAGTTCTGAAGACAACAAATTTGAAATTAAGGGAGCATGTCAGAAATTCTTTAAAGGGTTGTTGTCGGTGATTTCTATTTTCATAATATATTACTAAAATTTCTCATCATAGATTATCTATAATTTTCTTAATTCACTTCCCTCATACTATTCTAATTTAAATTTTATTTTTCTACTATTCCGTCCATTAACTAATTCTCAAACTAATTAACGTCTTACTCTAGAATTTAATTTTTAATTTCCACTAATAATCCCATACATCTAACCAATCAAATAATTTACTTAGAACATAAACACCTAAATAAACTATATTCTATATAAATAACTATTTCTAAATTTTGGGGGTGTTACACCACTTATTAATGATATATAATATCCAAAGTGATATTATTGTTTGAGATGCTCTTAGAATCATGCATGCTAACATGTTAGCATTTTCCTTTACTTTAAAATAAATAAACATAAAAAATGATAAAATTAAATAATTAGGTAATAGATACCCCACACCCAACAAAATTCCATACTGATAAAATATTCACAATCTCATAATTTACTCTTAATTTTATACTTTTTCGATAAATCATGACAAAGAATGAATTTTTATTTATTACATTAATATTAATATGAAGTTTTCATCTCCGTTTGTGGTGATTTATCTCTGTCGAAGAATTTGTAGGACACGAAAACTGAGTTCTCTCTTTTCCAATCGAATTTTTAATATATGCATGAGTCCGAAATTAAACACCTACCACATGCTTAAAGAGATCAAAATTTTTACCACTTAAATCAATTAATTGTTAATAATAATGATTTATCTATCATTTATATGTATAAAAGACATAGATATATTTCTATTAAAAAAAAAATAGTCGCTTAAAGTGAGTGAGTTTTATGAAAAGATAAATAAAACGTATTAACAAAAAATAGCACACAAGTAAGTTCAAATAAAACAATCCAAGTAAAAGTTATTTTTTAGATTTGTTAATAAAGTGATACATCTAATCTATAATATTGATTAATCTATTACTTTTTCAATAAATCTAAAAAATAAAATTTCACTTATATATAAAATCGAAAAGAGTAAATCATAAAAATGATCAAAACATATTTTTCTTCTTTACTTTACTTGCACTTTCAGCTACTACTAGTGTCTAGTACTATACAGGGCATCAATGTTTTAAGAACCGGACCAGAGGTCGAATCGGTGTGGCTACTGGTTCAAGAGTCAATCGGTCCGGTTTTTAAAACATTGCAGGGCAGTGAGTTAAAGTCAAAATAAGAAAAATGAATCAGTTGTTACGGCAGATTGCTATAATAGATCTAGATTATTTGATTTACATAGGCTTTTATTTAATTTTAATATATAATTTAAATCGTTCAATTTAAAATTAACAGTTGTGATCTATTATGACACAAAATTGTGTAGTATTCCTTCCAGCCTTAATTATAAACAAATAGTCTCCCCGTTCCTTTTTATAAGGAATAATTTGAAGAAAAAAAAACACACAAACTAAGGAATCTTATTTTTTTAATTAAAAATTCTAATATTTTATAATTTATTCCAAAACTAATCTTGGTAAAATTAATGTATAGGGAATATGTTAATATAATTAATACATAACATTGGAATAAATAAATGGTAGAAATGAAATTTTCTCAAATTGTTCTTTATAAAAAGGAACGGAGAAAGTATCATTTTTTTGAAACATTAAATAACTAATGTATCTAGCTTAAAAAGTGACTTAAATATATTAATTTATAAATATATTTAAAATTGACATTTTCTTATAATTAGGACAGGAAAAAGTAACATTTAACTGCATACAAAAGATCGAAACTGTTGGATAGAATGATTACCACTAAACTGAAAGATGCTTTTCACCTAATATCCTCGAGTCGTGTCTTACTTCAAATCATATTTTGTGCTTATTCTTTGACTCCATTCAGTAGATGGAATTTTTACAAATTAGATTTAAATTAAATTATCGTAATTGAGTGATGACAAAGATATTGCGTGTAGGTACACGTGTTCATCTGAATTAATTAAGGTAAAAACAGAATAAGTTGGTTGTGCTGCTACGTCCATCAATTTCATTTGGAAACACTAACATGTATTCTTAGGTATATCACACAAGATAATGATTTAAAAATGCAATATTTTATTATAATTCATGTATTTAATCCATTTTTTCAATTTGATCACAACTTAATTACACAAAATTTAAGATAATATTTCTACTTTTAGATTCTTATCATTTGTCTTTAGGGCACATCTACTTACAATATATTAAAAGAAACTACTATTAAAAATACAAGTTTGTCCTTATTACTTTTAACGGTGTTTCAAGTTTTACGTCCTTAAATGTAATTTTAACTCTAAACTAATAAAAAAAATAGGAAAGAAAGATAAACATAAAATAAATTTTCCCATAAAAATAGCAACAGAAATCACATCAAGAAAAAAAAAAAAAGAAGAAAAGAAGATAAGCATCAAATAAATTTTCCCAATCAAACAAATAAAAATAGTAACTTTTTTTTCAATGAAGAAATAGTAACTCAATCTAACATATAAAAACTTATACTTCGTATATAAAAAATAAAAATAGAATAACTTATTAAAAAAAGATACTTATTTATGAGCTTAAAAATAAAAGAATAGAAAAATAGAAACAAAAACACAATCGATCTGTTTGGATTGACTTATTTATGAGTTTATGCGAAATAACTTATTCAAATAAATAAGTTTTTATGTATTATTATAAGTTTTTTAAGGTAGTGCATGAAAACAATTTATAAAGATATAATTTTTGTTAGTGAAAACTTATGAATTAACATGCCTAAAAAAAGCTTATGAATTAACATAAAAGTTTATTTATAAATTGTAACCATAAAATATTTTAATAAGTTTAAAAATAAGCCAAATTCAAACAGGCCAAATAAATTAAAAGGTATTACTACTAAAAAGTCTAATTTGTCCTCATCAATTCTTAAAAATATTTCAAATTTTCTATTTCGTAAAAAAAATTATACTTTTATAATTTCATATATTATTATATAATAGTTAAATTCTACTCTCTTTTCAATATAAAAAAAAATCAATTCTATTTTTGTTTACTCTTATATAAAAATACATAAGAAATGCATTATTGATGAATATATATATATTATAATAATTACGGGACAAATATTTTTGATTATACTTAAAACATCACGGGACAAGTGTTGATCACTAATATTTAAAAAATCATACACGGAACAATTGTTCTAATAAAAAAATTAATCATACATTGGACAATTGTTTTAATAAAAAAAATTAATCATACACGGGACAATTGCTTTAATAATTTTTTTTTTAATTTTTATCAAAAAAATAAATAAAATTTAATCATACACGGGACAATTGCTTTAATAAAAGAAATTAATCATACACGGGACAATTGCTTTAATAAAAAAAATTAATCATACACGGGACAATTGCTTTAATAAAAAAAATTTAATCATACACAGGACAATTATTTTAATAAAAAAAATTAATCATACATGAAACAATAGCTTTAATAAAAAAAAGAAATTGAATAGTAAATATCTTTTATTGTTAATTATAATTTATTACATAAAAATTATACACGGGACAATTGCTTTAATAAAAAAATGACTTAATTTAATATATTTTACAAAAAATAACAGAATAACATCATTTATAATTAAACAATAATTTATAAATATAAGTCAATAGACCCGTGCATCGCACGGGTCTCAAAACTAGTATGTTAGTAAGACCCATTTCATTTTGGCTAATGCTAAAGTGTATTATTTTCACAAATGGTCTATCGTGGACAAGTGACCAATACTATCATAATGAATATGAATTTCATAAAATATATCGTTGGATCGAAAGTTTATACCATATATATCATTCATACAATAGTTTGGAAAAATTGAAATTCATTTGATATGTTATTGAGACTCATAAACCATTAATTTTAATGGATCTCAATAACATATCAAATGATTTTCAATTTTTCTAAATATTTTTATGGATGATCTATAGGATATAAATTTTCAATCCAAGAGTGAATTTTGTAAAATTTATATTCGTTAGAATGTTATTCATTACTAGTCTACCATGAACCATGTGAAAAAGTGGTCCATATTTAAATTTTTTATTTTATATATGGATATTATTATGTTTTAGGCTAAAATGCACTTTTGACTTCTTAACTTGCACAAAGTTGCAATTTTAGCCCTCTAATTTAAAAATAGTAGTTTTGGCCTCTTAACTTTAGCACTTTTTGCAAAACCTCAATTTTGACTAAGTCAGTGTATATGTGACAACTCACTTAGCTGAGTAAGACGCTATGCGTGTAATTTTTTTTATTCTAAAATATAAAAATGTCACATAATTAGAAATGAAATAAAATAATTAGAAAAGGAAATAAACTTCTGAGTTTGGAGTTTATCTGTTACTGTTCATATTCTCAAATTTACCACTGTCAAGCACATAAGATTTATCACTATCAATTAAAGAATCCATTTAAGATTTTACATTTTTTTAGTGGCACTAGTCCACCATGAATTCACTGTTTAACAAAAAACACACTTGCTGATTTGGCAATTGGCATGATAATTAAGTGCCTCGCGTGGTATCCACAAATTTATTTGTTTTGATGGATCATTCTAGAGTATCTTGAGGTTCTATAGTTCAAATTCAATTCAAGTGGGCTGTTTTATGTGTGGATTCAAGTAGACTAATTTTAAATTTATGCATCACGTTTTTTTAATGCTTTGACAAGCCAAATATATGTTTGCTTGCTGTTCTGTTTTTTTTTAGCAAACCAAAAAAAAAAAAATATATATATATATATATATATATATATATATATATATATATAAAACTCAGTTACCTTAGCACAAGATATGTCAAGGTAAATTATTAATGTCTCCAAAAAGTCACAAAATGTTATAAACAGTTGACAAAAAAACAGATCATACAAGGCACAAGCAAAGCAGAGGACTTGACCACCAGCTATGGCAATTAGAAGTTAAAGTAACACTTGTTGCTTTGAACCACCTAAAAGAAAAGAGTCTGATCTTGTCCAAGAACTGATGAGCAGTGCATGTCGAGCCCCAAAACAGCCTTGATTTCTCTCCGTCCACACAACCCAAACGCGAGCAAGCCAAATGAGCTACAAAAAGGAACGGCGTGCCCGAGAACCACCTGCTGAATATATAAACTGGACAAAGTGATCACGTAAAGAAGTGTACTCCATCACTGGGATGTCAATCCATGAACGAACTAAAGCCAAAAGAGAACCAAAAGTCCCACAAGAGATAAATAAATGATGCGCTGACTCCACCTCTCCGCAACCAGAAACACAAAGATGGTCTGCAGTAGGTAAGATGCCTCGAATGACCAGGTCGGCGTTTTTGGGCAACCTGTCACGTAATAGACGCCACGCAAAGATGGAGACCTTCAACGGAACATGTGGGTGCCAAATGAGTCTATCTGCGTCATCCATAGGAGTCAAAACCTTAGAATTCAAAAGCTGGTATGCTCCCCGGACAGTGTAGCCTCTATCAGGGTTAGGCTGCCACTGCAACCTATCTGAGGACCGATCCTGCAATGAAAGGGTAATTAATAAAGATTGACACTCCCTCAACTCCTCTTCGTCCCACCCCCTTAACTACCTCTGCCACACCCAGGCCTCCCCATCTGCTCCCCACCCTACTGAGAACATCTCTGCCACCGTACACCATTTAGTCTCCGCTAAATCAAACAGGTGGTCAAACCGATCACGCAAGGGAATCCCATTCACCTAGGGGTCGGCCCAGAAGAAAGTATCTGAGTCGTCCCCCACCCTCCTCGAAATATGCTCCTCAAACCATCTGCCCCCTAACTCACCTCCCTCCCTAATACGCGCTATCTCCCTTCACCATGAAGACCTTCTCCGCCCTCCAACGTGGAGCCTACCTCCCTCCATCCCGTACCGGGCGACCAACACTCTGAACCACAACCCCTCTCTGTCCACTAGCATCCTTCAACACCATTTATCTAAAAGAGTCAAGTTAAACTCCCTCAACTGTCTGACCCCCAAACTACCATACTCCTTTCGCAAGCAAATTGATTCCCATGTAACTCATGAAATTTTCCTATAATCCTCACCTCCCAAAAAAAAAATTAAGTAAAAGAGATTCAATAGAAAAAATGATACAGGGTTGATCCAAAGGCCATGCGTCTTAAGCTAAAGTTTTAAGCCTAAAAAAATTAAATTTGATTATAAACATAGAGTATTTTAATTTAGTTATAATGTTTCTTTAATTCAATAGATAAAGATTGTTTCAAAAAAAAATATTCAATTGATAAAGATGATAGTTGTATCCTCTTTTGGTCGCCTTCAACTTTTTTTATTCAATTGAGTGCGTTCAAAAGTTTTTTAAATTTGATATTTATAAGTAATTTAAATTTTGGACTTTCGACTGTCTTTTGTACAAAACAAAAAAATTAATTTTTAAATATGTCGTAACTCTTTTAATATTCATCCGTTACAAAAAAATTAAAATACATATGTCACTGTTAGTTAGGTAACATGGCATTGTACACTAAGTTTAAAGAATCAATTTGATATTTAAAAAACTTAAAAAATCAATCTGTAATAAACATTTAATTTAAAGGACTTATGAATATATTTTCCCTTTTTATGAAGTTATTTGTAACTCTTTATTTTAAAACTAGCAAAATACCCGTGCATAAGGCATTGCCGTGATTTTTTTTTTATTGTAGAAAGAATATTATATAGTTTGCAATTAGTTCTGTTAAAAAATTACTTTAACTCATATATTAATATAAACCACGAATTATTAATCCCAAAAAAAAAAATATAAACGACAAACATACAACCTGCAAATAAATTTGTTTATATTAATACTTTCTTTAAAAATAAAAAAATAGTACAATGTCATTTGTTACAAACAAATACAACTTTTATTTAAAAGATGGAAAAATTAAATATCAATTTTTATATTTTTGGCACTTAAAAATTCATATTTAATTCATTTTTTTATTAAAAAAGAAATTGTGGGAGAGATTTTTTTAATATTATGAACATGAATACAAAAATTCATTCGAAAATGTGATGTCACATATTTTAAGGACCAAAACTTGCTGATTTTTTTAAAAGGAATTAAAAACGAAGTATGATGTATTTATAAGGACCAAAAACTTATATTATAACCCTTAAAAAATTAACTTTTTACAAAAGATATTTTTACAATGTATTGAACATGACCGAAAAAAATTAAAAAATAGATACCAAAAGTTGCGACGGAAAATATTTACAGACCGAAACTTGTTGAAATTTTTATGGGAATTTTTTTTTTTTTGAGATATTTATAGGGACAATTTTTTTTATTATAATAATAATATTTAACTTTTTTAAGTTTTGTAGATATTTATTACAATTGATTGATTATAATAAAGTGAATTAATAATAAGGAAAATGATAGTACCATGTGTCAGTTTGTAGTGTTATCAAGGATAAAAATCTCCTTTCATTAGTATCTATTTTTCTTTTATATATATATAATAATTCTCTTAACATATTTTAGTTGGTTCTCAAGAAAAATAAGACTTGATTTGTTTTGTCATCTCTAATACCAAAGATTAGTGATTAAACTTTATTTATCAAGTCTTTCACCGTGCACAAGTTTTAAATATTATTATAACGAAATGAATTTTATAAAATTTACAGTTGAATTGAAAATTTATATCATATAAATTATCCATAAATTTTTTAAAAGAAATTAAAAATCATTTGATATACTATTGAGAACCATCAAAATTAATGGTTTATGAATTTTTATTAAATAATGTTAATTTTGATGGGTCTTAATGACATATCAGATGATTTTCAATTTCCTTAAAAAAAATATGGATGATCCATATGATATAAAATTTCAATCTAACGATAAATTTTATAAAATTTATATTTGTTATAATAATATTTGCAACTTGTAAATCATGAAAGACTTCTATATGAGACAAAGCCTCGTAATGTTTCAAAATAATAATGTGTTGAATGTTTGGCCCAGCTTATTTTCTACTTTTTTTTCTTCTCCTTAAAATTAATACGAAGTAGTAAAGAAGGAAAAAATTGTATTTGACTTCACTTTTCGTTATTTTTTACTTCTTTACTTTGTTTTTCTAATACTTTTAAGGAGAAATAGTGTCAAATATAATTTTATACTTCTTTATTTCGTTTAAACTAAAATAAGTCGGGCCAAACGGGACCTTAATCTTTAAAAAGAATGAGATGAGATGAGATATAATGGGGTGGTTTTCCCCCCAAATTTTAAACAAATACATAAATAAATAGAATTTGGCTTTATCTAACTTTACATTATGTACCTGCTGCAAATCCTACAAATGTACAATGTTATTGAATCCTCGGTGTTATCCAGCAAAGAATTCGTGAAATTCTATGATAAGCTCGGAGAAACCTAGGGAAAAAAAAAAACTAATCCATTTGATAAATGTTCTCAAAGGTTCATATTGCCCCTTAGGCCTATTTTTGTACTAATATTTTAAATTAAAAAAAAACACTTATTTTAATTAAAGTGTGATTGCAACTATTATCTTTAAATGTCAGAAGCTGCACAAAGTTGTATACGATATATGTTAAGCCACATTTTATTTTTTCTGTACCATATCTCGTGAGTTATATACGTGTATGACAATTAATTGACAAAAAAATGAGCATCTGAATCAATTTGTTTTGTACTGTGAATGAAAACATCTCTCAGCATCAAATCAAACGGATTAGATCATATTCATATACAGTATTATGCTCTGATTAACCTTAATACTGTTTATTCATATTCCTATATAAACCCACTAACTAGTTTAGTACTCTCATATTATTAACATCATAGTTCATTAATATATACCATCTCTGAAGAAATTATCTAGCATTTCTGGAGATTAAGTAGAAGAAAGGAGAAAAATTAAATATTCAACATCATGGATATAGCACATTTTTTGCTTGGAATATGTGGTTGGTTAATTAATGATGTTTTTTGGTTTTGCTTTTATTGTTGTATATATTTGTTCTACGTCTCATTGTTCTGCTTTTTTGGTACAGGGAATGCTTCTGCTCTATTCCTCTTCTTGGCACCTGTGTATGTAGTACTTAGCTGTTTCCTTTTCCATGTTTTTCTCTCAGAAACATCGACATTTCTGATTGAAGATATGTCTGGTGTTCGAGACATGTCATTTTTTTTTTCTCTCTCCATTTTCTTATTTATTTTATGGTTCTGGCTTTACTACCATGTTATAATTTTTTTCATTTTTTAGAATTAATATGAGGTTTACTCAAAACTAAAAAATTCAAATCAGCTCGTAAAATTAAGGATGCTCACCGGTCACCACATGTAAATATATTAAGATGGTACTACTACTAATATTGAATGTGAGACTCATAAGTCATAACACAATATTCAAATGCATGAAATCAACATTTATTTGTTACAAATTGAGTTTAATTTGTATAGGATTACATTCAAGAGGATTATAGTGAACAAATCCACAGAGAAGTTCTCAGGCATTCCATATGTTATGACACTGCTCAATTGTCTTCTTTCTGCTTGGTGAGCTTTCTTTTTACTTTGCAGCCACTTCCCACCAAATCTTGTGTCAAATCATGTGACTTTCTTAATGTCTATATTTTTACTTTTTTATTTTATGGTAATGTCTCTTTTATTGCTTTACCTTGATGTAATTAGTTTCTTATGAAAACAAAATACTTTAGTAGTACTTGTGCATTGCCAGAGCATGTTTCTTTGGTTTAACCTTAGAGACAAGAATGTCTTTTGGAGCAAATAAATAATTTTGCCTTTTGGATAGTGTTTTTGACTAAGTAGACGTTTGTGGTTAACATCATGGACTAAAGTGATTAACAGAGTAAAGCATAAAGAGTTAATTGGGTTTTCATCCGAGTGTGAACTAATATGGCAACAAATTACATTTTCAATAACCAAAATGATGATTTATCCGTGTCAACTTATATCCATTTCTTTTGGGTACGAATTTTTTTGCGAGTGTTTTTTACTCTATTCTAACTTCTAACAACCACAGGTATGGCTTGCCTTTTGTGTCTCCCCACAACTTACTAGTATCAACGGTAAATGGCGCTGGAGCAGCAATTGAAATCATATATGTTTTGATATTCATCATATTTGCACCTAAAAAGGAAAAACTCAAAATCTTTGGTCTCTTTACCGCGGTACTTTCTGTGTTCTCTATTGTTGTTTTTGTGTCTCTCTTTGCCCTACATGGTACTCCTAGGAAGGTCTTTTGTGGTTTCGCCGCCTCCATATTTTCCGTCATCATGTATGGTTCTCCACTCTCTATTATGGTAAGCCAAGCCCCTTTGTTGACATTAACATTTGCACCATATTTTTATCAACTAGCAAAGTACTTAAGCATTTGAAAAATATGATTTCGCTGCACATTCGAAACACGTATTTTCAAAATCAATTACACATGAAACAAAATGTTCGGCAAATTATTATTAGTTAATTTAACACTATCGAGCCAAAACATGCAATTTTATGGGGATTTGAAATTATGTGCAGAGACTAGTGATAAAAACCAAAAGTGTGGAATTCATGCCATTCTTCTTGTCGCTTTTTGTGTTTCTTTGCGGAACTTCTTGGTTTATCTTCGGTTTGCTAGGCCGTGACCCATTTATTGCAGTAAGTTATTCTCTCTAGTCTTAAATATAAAAAAAGTCAAATATATTTTATTTAAATATGCAAGTTTGAGTTAATAATTTTAGTTTCAAGAAAAAACTCACTGTTTTTGTTTTTAGGTACCTAATGGTCTTGGTTCAGTTTTGGGGGCAATGCAACTAATATTGTATTTCATATACCGTGACAAGAAAGGTGTTACAAAAAAGCAGCCCCCAATAGATGAGGAATCATTGGAAATGAGCAATGGAAAAAACCCATCAAATGAAACAATCTAATGCAAATGAAATTCAAGGATGACATGTCAAGAATCTTTTGTTCTTCAAAACAATTTGTCTTTTGTTAGCTACATATATAATTTGCAACTAAAAGCAAGAAGCTCTAAGATAATTAATCCGTTAGATTGTAGTAATGCACGGAAACAAACATGTTTTGGTGAATTTTTAGTAGCTAGCTAGCTTCTTCCCCATATGAGTTGGTTGCTGTTAAGTGACATTTTCCTTGTAACCTACAAAATAAAACTGGAAAATAGTATTAGTACTAGTACTAATTGTTGAGTTTAATTCACATATATAGTCATATAGAGGAACAATTGTTTCATCAAAGTGGTGGATATTTGTATTATTATGCAGGGGAAGAGGTTCGAACCCCGGTCATCCCACTTATTCACCTTAAGAGAAAAATTTCAATAACTATTACGCTATTTAAAAAAAAAAAAATCAAACAGATAATTGGTTGTGAGTTGTTAACGAAATACATTTTTTTTTATATTTATAATATTGATGACAATGTATCAAAATGAGTAAATTACCAAATTATCCCCTAATATATGAGCCGTTTCTGATTTTGAATGACATCAGACAAATTAGCCATTCTATGACTTGTAAGGACTAGTTTAATGTGGTAAATTCAAAGACTAGTTATTAATGCGGTATAATTCAATGACTAATTTGATATCAAAATTCAAAATACCAGGCATATGTTGATTAATAAGAATTTATAATTAAATTAACATTCTCAAATCCTATCACTTTCATAAGATCACATCCTATATGCATCCCCAGCTCACACTACTTGTCATAGCCAACACCATTAAAACCACGTCTCTTCACAAAATAATAATCAAGAAAGCAAAATCCCAATACATCACACTTGAAGCATTATTCTAAGAGCAACAATAGTGCAAGTTCACTAAGTCCATATTCTTAATAGCATACGTTGGCAATAAAGAATTTGCATTGCATTATGTATGACCTGGCAGTAGAAGCAAATACAATTAGTTGCCGTGATTAAGTTAACCAACGTTCTCTAACTTTAAATAGGACATTAAATACTATGGTTTTATTTATGTTTACATTGATTTGCCAATATTAATACTCCAACGGCTATATATTGTTTAACTTGGTATAAGGCTATATGATATATTTTTATCTTTGTATAAATATTAGTAGTAATTTTATATTTTTGTACACACTAATTTACCTTTTAAAATTTTACTTTATTTTGTTTCTTTCAATTTCCAATCATATTTCATTTATCAAATGGATCATAACCAATGGAATCCTTATTTTAATTATTTCCAAAATCCTACCGGTGACACTTCTCAAAATTTTCAAATGTGCCCACGACCATCGCTCCCTAGTAGCGACGGTTCTCAAAATCCCCAATCTTTTATGTTTCAATCACCACCTTTCTCTACCGGCAACAATTCTCAATATCCTCGACCTTTTATGTTTCAGCTACCACCAACCAACATCACTAACCAATATACGCATCCAATGGGTACCAACAATGTTGTAGAGTCTCATAACGTTCAATTAGAATCACCAATTGGGTCTACTACGAATTCTCAGGATAGCACAATCCCAATTTGACAACATTGTTTGAAAGGAAAGCACATGTGCATCAAAGGCAAAACCATCGCCAACTTCAAGCAGACTTAGTAGAGCATATTTGGGAGAAATTTGGCCATGAGAATAACGAAAGTTAATTTTTATCTTATTTTGTATTTCGTTTAAAATGTAATTGTTGTTTATTGTTATGTGTTATTTTAAATTCCTATGAAAATGTTACTTTTTTATGTGTTATTGTTATATGTATTATTTTAATATTTATTTTTTTATTAAAAAAATTAATATTTTTATGTGTATTAATTAAAATAATTAAATTAATAACTTTGAATCAAAACTAATTACAAATAGAAAAACATAAACATCTGGGGTCAATATTTGGTTCTTTATAACCAACCACCATTAAAGTAAAAACTACTCAAATCAACTATAAATTTTTTAAATCCTACAAATCACTTTGGACCCACAAAAAATAATTTAGTTTACTCATTTAGTTTACTTCCACTAAAGATGCCCTAAAAGAGAATTATTTTTGCTGCCTTACCATTTTTGGGGTGCGTCCTACGAAATTACAAAAATACTCTTCGTCTATGACTTAAGTCACGGACACCCCTTAAAACACTCTACCGGGTTTTATTTTTATAACGTCCGCTACTTAAGTCACAGATGATATTTTTCAAAATTTCTCATTTTTCCTACATCCGTGACATAAGTCACGGAATGTATTTTGATAATTTCGTAAGGCGCGCGAGCAACTCATAGGGCGGCAAAAGTAATTCTTATTCTAAAATGAGTTATTAGAGGCAAAAGATCACTTTGAAGTTGTACCCAAAAGAGAATGAAAATGATATAAGATGAGTCCATGAGTGTTATGGACTCAACACTTGAGCCCAGTGAGAACTTAGAAGAGCTGAACCATCATACTAAGCCCAAACGAAAGACCCGAAGACTAGCAAGGCTGGATGATTTCCACCTCGCTCATTAGTCAGGTACCACTTCTCCTATCTTTCCTAGACATAGAATAATTAAATCCTATCCATATTATCCTTTCCTTACGGCTGTATTGTCCTATTATTAGTACTATTGTTAACAATGGACAGCTGTCAGTAATTTTACTACTACTATATGTATCCATGAAAGGAATCAATGAAGGCAAGAATGAATTAAGCAAAATTAGAGTCATCTCCACTCACAGAGAATCCTTTTTATTTATTGCATTTGTTTTCATTTAAGCGCAAGTTCCCTTCATTTGGGGCTTTCATTGCTACAATGAGCTCCAATCCTCCTGATATCAGCGACATGATTTCACAGCTTTTACAAAATCAACAAAACTTTCAAGCTAACCTCACCTCTGTTAGCGAAGAACTCACACAACTGCGTAATCGTATGGGTTCTGCTGGCTTCACCAACGCACTCACCGGTACTACTCGCACCCATCAGTTTGGCCAAACCTCCATTAAACTTGATATCCCCAAATTTGATGGTACAAATCCTTTAGGCTGGATTTTCACCATACTGATGAAGAACAACGTTTGAACACTGCTTCATTTTACATGGAAGGAGAAGCACTCACCTGGTTCCAATGGATGCATCAAAATGGTTCACTTCACTCTTGGCCTGCATTCCTTCGTGCTTTCGAGCTCCGTTTTTCCCCATCTCAGTTTGATGACCCAAGGGTGCTTTGTTCAAACTATGCCAAACCAGCACTATGGAAGACTATCAAACTGCATTCGAAACATTGGCCAATCGTATTGTGGGTCTCCCTCCCCAATTTTATCTAAGCTGCTTCATTTCTGGGCTCAGACCACACATCCGACGCGAGGTACAAGCATTTCAACCCATTCCTCTATCTCATGATATTAGTTTAGCTAAGTTACAGGAAGACCAATCCAATGATAAACCCTCATCTTCTATAAATCACCGCCACGACAACCAAACAAACCCTAGTACTTTCCTTCGCCCCCATAGCCCACTAAATCGACCCATCCTAACCCCACCCCAAACACCTCTCAAGCTTCAAACACTACTCAACCACCCAACACCACCTGACAACCACAAATCATAAAACTTTCTCCGGCCAAGCTGCACGCTTGTCGCGAACGTGGCCTTTGCAAACGATCCTTTTACATATTGATTGCTGACCTGGAAAACCTTGAGTCTGACACTGACGCAATGATTCAACTCATGATCGAACCCGACAACACCCCTCAACAAGACCTGCATCCAGAACCGGAACCTAACCTACAAATTAGTCTTTATGTTTTAATGGGCCATACTATCCCACAAACCCTAAGAGTATTGGGCCAAATTAATCACACCCCCTTATGGTATTAGTTGACAGTGGTAGTACACACAACTTCATTCAGAACAGGGTAACTAAACAATTGGCTCTGCAAGGTTCTTCGACCCATGAATTCCAAGTATTAATGGGTAATGGTGAGACACTCGAATGCTCTTCTCTTTGTCAACAGGTAGAGCTTAGATTGGGCACCCACCCTTTTTTAGTGGACTTGTTTGTCCTCCCATTAATTGGTGTTGAAGTTGTTTTGGGAGTACAATGGTTGAAAATCTTAGGCCCAGTATTAACTGACTATAAATGAAGGTGTGAAAAACACAAGAAGGGGGGGTTGAATTGAGTTTTGGGTAGTTTGAAAATTTCTTCAAAGTTAGAACACTTATCAAATTTTGCAGCGGTTATAAAAACAAAACACAATCAATAACGTCTATGAAGGAGTAAGAGAGTGAGAGAAAGATAAAGACAGATATTTTATACTGGTTCCTTTGACAAACCGAGAGTACGTCCAGTCCCCTTGCACTTCCAAGGGAGTTCACTAATAATCACCAAAGATTACAATGCTCAAGCACACAGGCAAGAGACTACCACTGCTCAAGTAAACTTACAAGAGACTTCCTTTGCTCAAGCACACACGCAAGTGACTCCAAACAACTTACAAGTAAAAACAGAGTATGTGAACACTGATATACAAATCAATGTTCAAGAAAAATAAATACAACTCAATGACAAGACTTAACTTAGAATTCTAATAAAAGAAATCTAAGGTTCAACTACTGTATGATTCAGAAGCTGAAACTTTGAATCTTGGATATTCAAATTGTAACGCCCCGAACCCGAGACTACTAATATTCTAATTTTAAAAAAATACTTTTTCAAAAATTCCTTTTAAGAGACATTATGCAGCGGATAAAAGAACTGTAAATTGGACCCAATATCGAAATTATTTAAAAACTATTATAAAGATAAAACATAGTAACTTCCTTTCTAATAAAATACATTGGCTTTAAAAATAAAGTAGCTAGATATACTAGACTCTAAGACTTCTTCCCAAGTGTCACAATCAGAGCGGGCTCCACTTGACTCGATCTCGAAACTTGACAACCTGTAAATACTGCGATTTCACAATCGCAGGGCCAAGCCAGACAAGACAAAAAAAACAAGGGGTGAGAATACATTCACACAAGCATCGGTGTATTAACACACAAGAATAGGGAAAACATAAAACACAAAATATCATCCTTTGGGACGATCAAATACATAAGCAAACACAACATCATAAACATAGCAACTCAATCAATTTAAATTCAACTCAATTAGACAATAGATGTAATGCGATCTAGACTCTCTAAATGCATGTGGTACCAAGGTCGGAGGTCAGAATTATATTCCTGAAAACACTCCTCAACACCGAATCAACACCGAATTATCAACACCGATTTATCAACACCGAATTATCAACACCGAATTATCAACACCGAGGACTGACACATGAATGGATGCATGAACATATATTCCGACATCAATTAAATGCTCAAACATTGAATCAAACAACACCAAAATGAATAACAATTAGAATTGAAAACTCAAAAACAACATCGTCAATTACACCTTTATATTAGCACCATTAACATCAATTAATAACAACACCGCTAAACAACCGAAATAAACTCGACACCAAAACACCAATTAAATTCGATACCAATCAAACTCAACACCAAATTAATTAACACAAAATAGATCCAACTCCAATTACACTCGCATCTAGTCCTCATAGAATTTTAATTTAAAACTACCAGCAAGAGGCTAATTAACAACCTATAATAATGTTAGCACTTAATTAGAGAAATCATTCTCTACAAAATCAAACATATTAAGATACTCTAAAATAGTTCGATACAAAAATATGTCACAGTGACTCACATCTACTTATACATATGGTCTGCTTCTTAATTTCAACTAGTTATAAAATAAGGTAACAAACATAATACTCACAGACAGTTAACAACATACGACATGTGATAAAACCATCAAATATATTATAGACACATAACATAGCAAATTAGACTCTTGAATACAATGATTTAATTATAGAAGATATATAGAACCGAAACATGAAGTATGTATATTAACCAAATTAAAAACGTAGATAATAGACAAAACCATAATTTAATAGAAGGATATAGTCAATCTTATTTCTTTATTTATTTTTACAATTTACCAAAATATCAATTAGAAACAGAATTTAAATAAAAAATCAAAACATAAGAAAGAAAAGGAAAAATAAAAGGGAATGGGAAGGAGGGCAAGGTCCCCTCGACTACTCTTATGGTTAACACTACCCCTATGCGTGAACAATCTCCCCCCTTACCTCGAATTTGCAGAAACGTGCTCCATCTTAATTGGGATATCTACTGCGCTCTTTCTCCTACGGTCGTTCAGCAACAAACGGAATCGAATTCCGACTTCGGATGAGAAAGTTATGAGTATTTTGGCATTGCTCTCGAATTCCACTATTTGATCACGAATTTTTGTCCCTAAAATGTGGTAATCCTAATTCTAAGTTATTTTGATCTATTTATAGAGGAAGATTATGTTTTTCTTTTCCTAAAAGCAAGTAAGATTCAAAACAGATTTATTTCTATTTTAATTCCCTAAAAACTCTCAACTTATTCCCCAAGAAAATTCATATCTTTTATTTTAATGATATACTCCTAAAATATATTTCAAAATTATATCTCTAATGATTCTAAAATATACCTTACTTAATTCTATTTTTCAAATAATTCTCTCAGTCTCCCTAAAATTAAATAAATTTTAACCTATCAAATAATTTACTTAACACATAAACACTTAAATAAACAATATTCTAAATAAATAACTACTTCTAAATTTTGGGGTGTTACACAAATGAGTTCAAGTGGTATTCAAGTTGTTTTTATGCTAAGGATGATTTTGGCAGAGTAACAGCTCGTTCAAAATTGTTCAATTGTGTTGTGCACAAAAACTTCAATTCTGCTCCTATTTATAGTAGAGGGTGGAGCGTCTTGAATTTGAATCTGTTGCAGTGAGATTTCGCCAGCTGGAAATAGTATAATCCTTAACCATATCAAGTAACCTTTGTGTACGAACAATCTTGGGGAGAAATATTCTTCCAAAGCAGATAATAAGTTCGTACAATAGTACCAACGTCATTAACCCTGAGGATAAAGTTGATTCTCCAGCTTTTGGGTTGTCAGAAGATGATGAAATTCAATCATTGTAGCAAAGAATGTTCTCCTGACAAAACCTTGAATTTGAATCCGTTGCAGTGAGATTTCGCCAGCTGAAAATAGTACAATCCTTAACCATATCAAGTAACCTTTGTGTACGAACAATCTTGGGGAGAAATATTCGTCCAAATCAGATAATAAGTTCGTACAATAGTACCAACGTCATTATCCCTGAGGATAAGGTTAATTCTCCAGCTTTTGGGTTGTCAGAAGATGATGAAATTCAATCATTGTAGCAGAGAATGTTCTTCTGACAAAACGGTTCTCACTGCACTTATCAGAACATGATGTCTTCAAATACAGCTTCTGATAGTGTAGCTTCTGATATGCAGCTTCTGACACGTCTTAACTTTGCATCTTCTGATGAGCATGTTCTGGTCTGAATTTGCTTGCCATTTCAGAGCTTCAATTGTACTCATAGTGAATATAAAATTTTAGCTTATATATCTGCACACTTAGAGTAAATAGTCAGTATACCCTATTGTATATTAATACATTTGTTATCATCAAAACTTAATTGAGTCATGTCAGAACCTCCTTTGTTCCAACAATCTCCCCATTTTTGATTGATGACAAACCAATTATTAATTTACAATGGTTGTTGATTAATTATATCATGATTCTCTCAAGTTTATGAGTTTTGCAAGCTCCCCCTGATTTTAGCAATGATTAATTAAATCAGTTTAAAAATATTTATTTGAATTTTAAACTAAGCTTATACACTTGACTATCAGAGGCTAGGTTTGAAAGCTCTCCCCCTAAGTCTGATACTTATAAAAGAAAATTGCACTCTTCTCTCATAAGTAACATGTATAATAAGTTCAAATCTCAAATAGAAATTTTCCTTAATATATCAATCAGAACGTCAAAATAAATTAAGCAAAATATTGGCATTTTAGCTTCAGGTTTAGCGTTCCAAAAATTAATTTACTCTTACTCCCCCTTTTGTCATTAAACCAAAAGATTAAAAACTGACAGGAAATAAATGACAAGTTTAAAAAAAAACATGGTCAAATAGAGAGTTTCAGGAAAAATTCCACAAAGATAGACAAAACAGATTCTGTATAGAAATTACAAAACAAATTAAAAAGTGCTTAGAATCCTAGGGTTGAGGTGGAGGAAGAGGAGGTAGTCTTGCATCAATGCTCTGAAGAGTAGCAAGGATAGTGGCCAACACAACAGAATGTTCATCAACTTTCTTCTTCAGATTGTCTTGATGAAAGCATTGGCCAAGTCTCTCCATGATCGGATGCGACTGCCTTCTAGCTGCATCTACCAGTTGAGGGAAGCCTCTGCAAGGCTATCCTGAAAATAATGAATCATCAGCTTGTCATCATTGGCGTAAGACGCCATTTTCCTACTATACATGACCAAGTGGTTCCTTGGACAGCTCAAACCCCGGTACTTTTCAAATTATGGGACCTTGAATTTTGAAGGTAACACCAAGTTAGGCACTAAGCACATGTCAGGAAAGTTTAGTGAATCACTGTCTCCCTCTATTGTTTTCAAGCGGTCCTCTATAGCTCGAAACTTATGTTCTGCTTCCTCCAGCTGAGGAATAGCAAAGTCAGACAGAGGTTCACCATTGTGTATCTCAGGACCTGAGTAAACTTCCTTGGGGTCCTCTTGAATTTCTGGAGCAGGCCTTGGCTAAACTAAAGTGGCCCCTGTCTGGTCTTCTGTGATGCTAGCCAAGTCCCATCTGCAGGAGGCACGTAACCTGGTGGTCCCATCTATGGTCCCATCTGTGTAGTCCCATCTACAGGAGGCACGTAACCTGGTGGTGCATACCCGGGTGGTAAACCGAATGCTGGCCAGACCACGCTTGCAGGTTCAGTAGTCAGTGTTTCCACATTCACAGCTGGATGTGGTGGCTAATTCTGAGTAGCCAAAAGCTCCAATACCTTGTCCATTTTCGCAGCCAACTGAGCGACTTCTCCTTTCAAATCATTGTGTTGTTCTTGCCAATTTTCCATGATGACTCTAGAAGCAATTCTTGTCCAATGCATGTGTCGGGGAAGTAACTGTTGAGATGGAAAAGCGACGATGAGTGGATGTTTTTTGGTATTTATGAATGCAAATGCATGTAAATTTTATGTTTATTTTATTATTTTGGTTTTCAAGGAATTGCAAGCACATAATTATCATAAGTATTTCGGTACATGGCGAAGTGAATCAAAAAATCAAACCATCATTCAAATTTCTCATCAAGGTCATTAGATAGTCATTGAAACCAGTCATACAAAGATTCAAATATTCAAAGATTCATTACATAGCCAAGTCTTAAATACAAATCTCGAAACGCTTCTTTGCCTTCTTGACTATGTTCTTATACACTGTCAAAAGCCCTCGGCAATACCCCATGAATTCTCTGACTCCTCTTGGAACACCATGCAGAGGAAGTTCCACCTCAGCGACTCTCAATCTTTCAGGCAGCTCATCTAACGCTTCGTTAGAGATGAGGAGCATTCGAGAAAAAGCCTCTTTCGATCTTGCTTCAGCATGTTGTAACACCTCAATGGTCAACTTATGTTGTTTCAGATCATCCTTCATTCTTCTGGTCCTCGTGAGCCTCCATGAGTTGAGCCAAGCTTTTCTCATATCTCTCGATACAATCCTTGTCTTTACGCCTCTCTTGAGAGTGAAATTCTTCCCTTTTTTGCTTCTCAAGTGCTATTCTTTACTCAAGCTGCAAGTACTTTTGAGTGACTTCCCGCAGCTTTTGAGTTTTCTCTTCATACTCCTTCCTCCATTCTCCTTGAGCCGTCATGACTTGATTCCCGGTGTCATACAAGGTATTATTGGAGTGTTCTAACATTCTGATTTTTTCCTTTGTTGCCTTGATGCTTTTATCCGCACTTGTTAAGCCATCTTTGAATTTCTCCTCTCTTGTTTGGGCATCTCTCATCTTTTTCCGACACTCTTGGATTACTTTCTCTTTTTCATCCATTTCCCTCTTCAAGATCTTAATGTCTCCTTGATCTCTGAAATGTTTAAACCGTCACTCTTCATTTTTCTCTTTAAGCTATGCAATTTGACTCTTCAAAGCGTCGACCTCCTTTTTTGAAATAGTTACAAGTGGATCGGGCTCCGTTTGATGAGAAATTGTAGGAGCGACAATAGCGAAAGACATCTGAATCTCTGAAACACGACCTTTCACCCACTGAGTGTAAGCTTCTTTGGCCACGCAATCTTTTTTACCCATTGTAGTCTTATCAACCCTTACCCAAGCTTTCTTGATCTTGTGCCACAACTCTAAGTTATCTGATTCCGCCTTCAAGACAAACTCCGTTAATAATGTCTTTTCAGGCCCGACTTCCATAGCATGGCCCAACTGACGTAAAGCAAGGGTCGTGTTTCAGAGATTCGGATGCCTTTTGATATCGTCGCTCTTACAATTTCTCAACAAATGGAGCCCAATCCACTTGTCACTATTTCAAAAGAGGAGGTCGACGCTTTGAAGAGTCAAATTGCACAGCTTAAAGAGAAAAATGAAGAGTGGCAGTTTAAACATTTCGGAGATCAAGGAGACATTAAGATCTTAAAGAGGGAAATGGATGAATAAGAGAAAGTAATCCAAGAGTGTCGGAAAAAGATGAGAGATGCCCAAGCACGAGAGGAGAAATTCAAAGATGGTTTAGCAAGTGCGGATGAAAGCATCAAGGCAACAAATGAAAGAATCAGAATGTTAGAACACTCTAATAATATCTTGTATGGCACTGGGAATCAAGCCATGACAGCTCAAGGAGAATGGAGGAGGAAGTATGAAGAGAATGCTCAAAAGCTGCGAGAAGTCACTCAAAAGTACAAGGAGCTTAAGCAAGGAGCAGCACTTGAGAAGCAAAAGAGGGAAGGATTTCACTCTCAAGAGAGGTGAAAAGACAATGAATGTATCGAGAGGTATGAGAAGAGCTTGGTTCAGCTCATGGAAGCTCATGAGGACCAAAAGAATCACTTGGCCGAGCAAATAGAGAGGTTGAAGGATGATCTGAAACAACATAAGTTGGCCATTGAAGTGTCACAACAGGATGAAGCAAGATGGAAAGAGACTTTTTACCGAATGCTCCTCATTTCTAATGAAGCATTAGATGAGCTGCCTGAAAGATTGAGAGTCGTTGAAGTGGAGCTTCCTCTACATGGTGTTCCAAGAGGAGTCAGAGAATTCATGGGGTATTGTCGAGGGCTTATGACAGTTGTCGCACCGCAAAAAACGCCCGAGCGTAAATACGCGCGAAATGAAAACAGAGTCGCCACCGAACTTTATTCATTCCCGTAGGAAAAGGAAAATATCGATAAAACCTTGAAAACAATGGAAAGATGGTCATCGCAACCATTTCCGGGTTCGGGAGTCGATTATGCGAGGGGAAGGTATTAGCACCTCTCACATCTGTTGTACTCAACGGGAACCTTCTAGTTAGCTTAGGGTTTAAAAGGTGTTTTTAAATTGTTTGCATGCAATTTATTAATTATTGAAATATTTACAAAGGGGAAAAAATAGTTTTTTATTATTATGCTTGACGGTTGTTGGATTTTGCTCATATGTATCTCCTAGTGCAACGAAGAAATTAAAGCTACGTAGTTCTTTAGTAGAAAATATTTGTGCGTTGATTGCTTTTATTTGTGAAAAGAAAAATGTTTTGATTTTTGAGAACGATGTTTAAGTCGCATTCTAGTGGTTAAACGTACGCTTGTATGCTCGCGCATGGGAGGCTTAAGCGTTGTTTGTATCACGTTAGAATGGATAAAATATGTTCGTTTTTTGAAAAGAAATTGATTTTAGTTTGATTGCGCAAGGGCAAAAAATTGGTTTGATGAGTTGTTTGTTTTTTTGTTTTTTATGTTTGAAAAAATATTTTTTTTTAAAGAATGACGAGTATCTAAACTACGAGCCAAATGGCAGGAGTTCGGATAATCGGGGAGCGGAAAGCCAAACGGCAGTCACCCCTTTTTCATTCGGGTTTGTTTTGAAAATTATTTGATACGAATTAACTCGCAAGAAAAGAAATTAAAATTGATATTTTTGTGTTTTTATATTTTTGGCATTATAAAGAACTAACATATTTTTGGTGTTGTTTAAACATAACATGAAAATAATAATACACAAATAACAAAAATCAAATGTCATTAAATAAAGTAGAACAAATAAATTAACTAAGAAATAAAAATAAAACAGAGAGGGTGCAGTAGCAGATCTGGGAGTGTAAACTAAAACAAAATGGAGCTAGAGCCCAAGATAATCGAACAGCCTTAATTAACAAAATAAAATAAAGGCTTAATGACAGTTTTGGTACCCTTATTTTCAAAAAATTTGGATTTTAGTACCCCTATTTCTAAATCAACAATTTTGGTACCCCTATTTTATCAAATTTTGAAATACCACTCATTTTTATTCTCTTTTGATGATGTGGGGCTTTTGAATATTATGTGGCATTTTTAGTAATTTAAAAAATAATTGCCATGTCAAATAAAGTTAATATTATTATACTAATAATTGTTTTTTATATATAGAGAATTATATTAGTAATTATTGTTATTATAATCTATCAATAAATAAAGAAATTAAAAAAGAAAAGAATAGATTGAAGGGTATTTACGTCAAAAGGATTTCTAAACAATTTTTTTACGTGACATTTGTTTTTTTTCAAGATTTTTAAACAATTTTATGATATTTTATTTGGCTTTTTTTGTTCTATTTTATTTCCATATTTCTAATTTTTTTATTATCCTTTTACAATTTTTGTATACTTTATTAGTATTTTTTAAAACATTTTTGTTGTACTTTATTTTGTTTTCTATTTTATTTTCCGAATTTTTAAAATTTTAAAATTTAAATATTTTAATATAATCTTACGTGACAATAATTTTTTAAATAAACAAATGTCACGTATTATTAAAAAATGCCACATCATCAAAAGAAAATAAGGATATGTGCAATTTCAAAATTTGACAAAATAGGGGTACCAAAATTGCTGGTTTAGAAATAGGGGTATCAAAATCCAAATTTTTAGAAAATAGGGGTACCAAAACTGCAATTAAGCCTAAAATAAAATATGAATAAATAAATAAGCAAAAATAAATAAGTGGAAAAGTGAGTAAATAAAGGAGTGAATGTATAACCAATTGTTAGTTGGTTCAGTGGTGATTGGTGTAAGACCCAAGATTTCATTGTATAGTTGGTTTAAGGAATTATTAGGGTTTCGATGGGTTCGTGAGATGAAACATCGTGTAATTATTAGCTTTTGCTGTAATTGAGCCGGTTTTGTGCTCATGCACTGTAATTGTACAGACTTTGGTTCTGTGATCCTGTTTCTTGTATAAGAAGTTATATGTGGTTGTAGAATAATAAGTTTTGGATTATTCTTGTTTTTGGAAAAACGAGTAGGATTGTACCCATCGTTGTAAAATCTTATTGCGTCTGTTTTGAGTGAGGTTTCGGATGGAAGTTTTATATATCTGCGCGAGTTAAGATATATTCTGAGATTAATTTTCTGAGGTATGGAAGAAAATTACAGTCGCGGAAAAAGATTCGGCGATAAGTTTTGGAAATGTGAAACGTTAGACGTTCTTTCCGTAGGTTTTCTGTTTTGGTGAGTTTCGTTCGTCGCGGCGTGCGAGAGCTGAACGTGTGAGTATTTCTATGAGGTATTGAGTTTTATCTCAAGTGGATTTGGTTTGGTTTGATCCAATGGCTAGGGTTTTGTCTTGGCATTTTGTTTTTGATCCAATGGCCATGAGTGAGCAAGAGCTATGGCATAGTAAGGAGGTTTGGTCACTTGGTCACTTAGAAAAACATCACCAAATCATCTCATTCTTTCTCTCTTTCACGTAGACTCCATTACTTTCTTTCCAACCTTCACAAATTTTCTATTCTTCACCTTTTCACTCCATTTCAAGCTTTGGAGCTTTGAAGAAAGTTGTAGAGAATCACTTTCTTGAGGTAACCCTCTCTTCTTATCTCCTAGGTTGGTAGATTTTTAGAGTTGTGAGGTTTTTGGGTTTATGTTCTTAAGAGGGTTTGGTGAGAAAGGTTGTTCTTGCTAGTTCTTGTTTCATGAAAGTTGTTCATGAGAGTTTAGTAAGCATGCTAGGCTTTGTTGTTTCAATTTTTCCATGAGTTTGTGAGAATCTCATGAGAAAAGTTAGGGTTTTGAGTTGGTTATGTATTGATCAATTACATGAGGTTATGTTGTAAGGTTTTGAAAAGAAAAGTTGTCTTTGAACCTTTGGGCGAAAGGGAAATGCGTTGTATGGTTTTGTTTTGGAAAATCCGATGAAAAATATTTGGTGGTTTATGAAAATATTCCTAAGTGTTTTGGGTAGTATTTGGGGTCAAAGTGGTTTGAAACTATTGTGACATGTGGTGTCGCTTTGTACTTTGAAAACATGTTTGAAAATGATTACCGGACGGTTAAGGCCCGTAATAAAAACTTGTGCTTGGGTTTGGTCTTGATTTTGGAAATGAAAATCAAATAACTTGCACTCGAAGCAACCAACAAGCTTTCGGAAAATGAATTGCTTGCTTATGTAAATGGTTTGCTTTTGTGCCTTGAAAAAGTGTAGGGAACTAATAGAATCAAACTAGGCTTGGGAGGAAAAAGGTGGTGTGAGTTGCTGTCTTTTGCTGTCATGACAGTTGAAACTCGCTGAGCGAGTGGTTACTCGCCAGGGCGAGTGTCACAGGTCATGACAACACGCCAGGGCGAGCTCCAGGGCGAGTAAGACCAGTACTCTCTGCCTTCACTCGCTGCCAACTCGCCAGGGCGAGCTCTGGGACCTAAAATTTTGGATTCTGATTTCTAAACTTGGTTTTTAGCTTTCTAATCCCTTTTTATTAATTTATGGAAGTGTCGGGGATTGGAAACGAGTTTTTCGGGTACTCGGAAAGTACGTAACTTATAACGCAAGAAAACGGCCATTTTGCATTTCAAATTATTTAAGACTTTTGACAATTGTTTTGGGTCCTAAAAATAGTACAAATAACTCATGGTGGTCGATCAATACGATAGATTTTGGTATGGTATCCGAAAGAGTGGATTTTCCTTAGAAACCTTCAAGTTTTTGGGGTTTTTGGTTTAGTTTCAATACGATTGGTTGGGAAACAATGTATTGATGGTACGCTGCTTGTTTTAGGAAGCGCGTTGTGTTGTTTGGACGTGTGTTGTTGACGGAAGTTTGCCGAGGTAAGGGCTCCACTTTATTTCTGTCTTTAAAACGATTACGACATGCTTTGTTTTGCTGTGTGTGCAATTGCTGTGTGCTTTAGCATGTTTGTACTTATGTATTCTCGTTGATGAGAACGTGTTTATAAAAATGTGTGCAAATTACATATGATTGAGAAAATGTATGTATGCTGAGATGCTTTGTACATAGGCTTAGGGCTATGTGTTTGGTTGCATGAGCATATGTGAATGCGTGCGTCAGATAGGACTACGCGAGGATTGTGTCTTGTGTGACTATCCCGTATATGCCGAAGAGAATATATGCCATGCATTTCATAGTTGCGTGCCTAGGTGTATGTCTTGTGTGACTTGCCTTCGTACCAGGCGGTTGTCTGTGCGACTTCGCCAAATCCCACTGGATTTTATTGAGTTGGTGGTTGTCTTGTGTGACTCACCCGGTGTTATCCCACCGTGATTGTTTTGGTATTGTCTTGTGTGACTCTACCTGGTGTTATCCCACCACTAGTAGGAGGTGTTATTCCACCAGAGACCTACGCCTTCTATAGAGAGGTTGAATTCCGGAATTAATTCATGCATGTGGCTAACCAGAGATCGGTTGTCACCCCCATTGTAGAAGTCTGCATTAGGCTTGGTGATTTATTTACATATGCCCGTTGGTGGGAACTACTTTTGAGATTAAGAGTTTTCTCTTGTGTTTGTGGAAATATTTGTTACGTGTACAATTTTTCGCACCGGATATATATATATATACTTGTATTTTGTGGTGACCCTTTCTTTCATTTGCGGGCTCATCCCACCCAGATGATGGGTTAGGTCGTGGCGACGACGGTGGCTGTTCCAGACCCCAGTGAGCGGTTAGCCTAGAATAGTTAGACTATGCACCGGTGTGTTTTGTGCACCGTGTTTTTTGGTTAGCATAGGATTTCTAACTTGTTTGATACTTAGACTTGGATTGTAATTATTCAGGAAATACACTTTGCTTGTCGAAGCACCTTTTGGTAATGAGTTCTTTTGTATATTTGAATGCCGGTTCATTTATAAAACTATTATGCGCACTCTGAGTGTTAGTTGAAAAAGAAAACAAAAATAATGCCCTTTTTGGCTTTTGAAAAACGGGGTGTTACATTTTGGTATCAGAGCACGGCTTTAAATCTTCAAAGGGAAGGTGTATACTTGAGTCGTTAGTCCAGAGTCGGTTAGAACGTAACTAGTGTGGAGTTAGTTCTAGTGTTTGTTCTGTGTCGGGTTTCGAGTTAGTAATCCGTGGAGTGAGATATTCTGTTAGGATTCAGAATTGTATGACTAAGGATCTAATCAGAATTGGTATTGTGCAGAAATCGAATGCCTCCAAGAAGGGCACCTACTGTACCTATGGCGGACAATGTGGATGTGAATCAGATGGCTTATGCCATGCATACAATGGCAGCGGCTGTGACAGCTCAGAGCCATGCTAAGGCGCAGAGAGATCTGGAAAAGCGCGAAAGGGAAATACTTGCTGCTGGTTCTAGACTTCTTTCAAATTTCAACCACCAGACTCCTCCAAAGTTTAATGGGGAGGGAGGTCCGGAAACTGCTGATTTGTGGCTCCAATCTGTGGAGAGGATATTCGGGGCAATTCATTGTCCAGAAGGAGAGAAGGTGGTCTTAGCTACCTATCAATTACTCGGGGGTTCTGAGTATTGGTGGAGGAACACCCGACTGATCATGGAGAATGGCCATGAGGAATTGAATTGGGAGAACTTCAAGAGGAGGTTTTTGGCCAAGTACTTTCCCGAGACTGCAAGGGAAAGGTATGGGGAGGAATTTCTGAGGTTGCGTCAGGGGGGCATGAATGTTGAATCATATGCCAAGAAGTTTGAATCACTATCCCGTTTCTTCCGCTTCTTTAGGGATGGGATAGATGAGGTTTATATGTGCCGTAGATTTCAAGATGGGCTGAGGTACGAACTGCAGGATGCGGTTGTGCCATTGGGTATCCGACAGTTCCAGGTCTTGGTTGAAAAGTGCCAAGAGGTAGAGGACATGAGGAATAAGCGGGTGAACCGCCAAGGGAATTCTAATGCCGGAGGACCAAGTCGCACCAATGATCGTGGTTCGACCCAGAATAGTGGGAGGCAAGGGAGTAAGCCTTATAACCGTCCTCAGCACAGTAAAGGACCGGGCCGATCGGTGAATCAGGGAACCCGGGGAAAATCAGAGGGTAGTAAGGGGGCTTGCTACAACTGTGGTGAAGCGGGGCATTTTTCTAATGAATGCACGCAACCGAAAGGGGGAAGCGCTTGCTACAATTGCAAGAAGCCGGGACACTTTGCTAGAGATTGCAGAGCCCCGAAGACTGGGCCGTCGGCAAATGTGGCACAAGGCTCACAGGGTGCCAGACCTGCGGCAAAGGCACGTGCTTACTGTATGGGCACTGAACTGAGTGGGCAGGCTAGCAATGCCATCCACGAGAGCTGTCACATCGCAGGTAACTCTTTAACTGCTTTGATTGACACGGGGGCAACCCACTCATTCATATCTTTGGCATGTGCAAATCGTTTGAGTTTGAATGTTTCTGTTCTTCCGTTTGATTTGAATGTTTTGACTCCTGCTAAGGATTTGGTAGTGAATACTGCATGTTTGCATTGTTTGGTAGTAATTCAGAATAGGGATTTTCTGGTAAATTTGGTTTGTCTACCGCTTACATCTCTCGAGATCATCCTCGGGATGGATTGGTTGTCTTATCATTATGTGATTCTAGACTGCGCTCGGAAATTGGTTTTCTTTCCCGAGCCAGGTGTGCGAAGGTACTTGTCTGCGAATCGGTTTTCTGTGGTTATGTGTAATGGGGAACCGGAGATAGTTTCACTTGCTAGCTTAGGAGTGACGTCGGAGATCCGAATTGAGGAAATTCGTGTGGTTCAGGATTTCCAAGATGTGTTTCCATCAGAGATTCCAGCTTTTCCTCCGTGTAGAGAGGTGGAATTCTTCATTGATTTGCAACCGGGTACGGGTCCGATTTCAGAATCAGCTTATCGGATGGCTCCAGCCGAGTTGGTAGAGTTGAAAGGTCAGATTGAGGACTTGTTGGAGAAGGGTTTCATAAGGCCTAGTGTGTCGCCTTGGGGAGCACCGGTCTTACTGGTTAAAAAGAAGGATGGGAAATCTCGTCTGTGTGTGGATTATCGGAAGCTTAATAAGGTGACTATCAAGAACCGATATCCATTGCCGCGTATTGATGATTTGATGGATCAGTTGAGGGGAGCCTCAGTGTTTTCCAAGATTGACTTGAAATCTGGTTATCACCAGATAAGAGTACGAGATGAGGATATTCAGAAAACGGCGTTCAGGACGCGTTATGGGCATTATGAGTTTTTGGTGATGCCGTTTGGAGTGACGAATGCACCTGCTATCTTTATGGCTTACATGAATCGGATATTCAATTCATTTTTGGACAAGTTTGTGGTGGTGTTCATTGATGACATTTTGGTGTATTCGAAGAATGAAGAGGAACATGTAGAGCATCTTCGTCTAGTATTGCAAGTTTTGCGGGAAAGTAAGCTGTATGCAAACCCGTCAAAGTGTGATTTTTGGTTGGAAGAGGTGAATTTCCTGGGTCATGTTATATCAAGAGAGGGAATAGCCGTGGATCCAGCCAAGATTGATACGGTACTTTCATGGAAGCAACCTCAAACAGTGACTGATGTAAGGAATTTTGTTGGTTTGGCCGGTTATTACCGGAGATTCATTGAAGGTTTCGCTAAGATTGTGGCGCCAATGACGCAACTTACGCGAAAAGATCAACCGTTTGCGTGGACGGAGAAGTGTGAGTTGAGTTTCCAGTTGTTGAAAGAACGGTTGACGACTTCACCAGTTTTGATGTTACCACAGTCGGAGGAACCGTATGAGGTTTATTGTGATGCTTCTCATCAAGGGTTGGGTTGTGTGTTGATGCAACACAAGAGGGCAGTGGCTTATGCGTCAAGACAGTTGAAAATGCATGAAAAGAATTATCCCACGCACGATTTAGAGCTTGCGGCCGTTGTTTTTGCATTGAAGATTTGGAGACATCATCTTTATGGTTGCACTTTTGTCGTGTTTAGTGACCATAAAAGCCTTAAGTATCTGTTCGATCAGAAAGAGCTTAATATGAGGCAGAGGAGATGGATGGAAACTTTGAAAGATTTTGATTTCACTTTAGAATACCATCCTGGAAAGGCTAATGTGGTAGCCGATGCTTTGAGTAGGAAGAGTGTGTCGGTTTGTTCGGCACAAATGGCTAGTCAACAAGAGCTGTTGAGAGAGTTTCGTGACTTGCACCTAGAGGTAGAGTTTGCCTTAGGGAATATGAGACTGGGTATGATTACCATCTCAAACGGTTTGTTGGAGGATATTGCTAATTGTCAAGATGACAAGTTCCTTATGGAGAAAAGGGCTTTGATTGTTCGAGGAACCAACCGAGATTTCAAGGTGGGATCGGACAATATCTTGAGGTGTCAAGGGAGAGTGTGTGTACCCGAAGCTATGGACTTGAGAAACATAATTCTAGGGGAGGCACACAAGAGTAAACTTAGTATACATCCTGGAGCGACAAAGATGTATCAAGACCTGAGGCATGATTTCTGGTGGCCAGGTATGAAAAAGGATGTGGCTGAGTATGTGGCGTCGTGTCTGACTTGTCAGAAGGCGAAGATTGAACATCAGAGACCGGCAGGGATGCTGCAGTCATTAGATATCCCCGAGTGGAAGTGGGATAGCATTTCTATGGATTTCATCACTGGGTTACCTAAGACCAGGAGGAAGCATGATTCCATTTGGGTAATAGTGGATCGTTTGACCAAGTCCGCTCATTTTCTACCGGTAAGAACTACGGATACAGCAGCAAAGTTGACCGACATTTACATTGCTGAGATTGTGAGGTTACATGGGATTCCGTCAAGTATAGTGTCGGATCGAGACCCAAAGTTTACTTCACACTTTTGGAAGACTTTGCATGAGGCGTTGGGGACGAAACTGAGATTGAGTTCCGCCTACCATCCTCAGACAGATGGGCAGACCGAGAGAACAAATCAATCTTTAGAAGATTTGTTGAGAGCATGTGTTTTGGATGATCGTGGAAGTTGGGATGATGTTTTACCGTTGATAGAATTCACATACAACAACAGTTTCCACGCGAGTATTGGAATGGCACCATACGAGGCTTTGTATGGGAGAAGATGTCAGACTCCTTTGTGTTGGTACCAAGATGGGGAGAGTATGATAGTAGGACCGGAAATGGTACAACAGACGACGGACAAGGTCCGAAAGATAAGGGCAATGATGAAGGTTGCTCAAGATCGACAAAAGAGTTATGCGGATAGGCGTCGGAGGCCTTTAGAGTTTGAGGAGGGAGACCATGTATTTCTCCGTGTTACCCCGACAACTGGTGTTGGAAGGGCTTTGAAAGCGAAAAAGTTGACTCCGAGGTTTATAGGGCCTTATCAGATTACGGAGCGGATTGGGAAGGTAGCATATCGGATCGCGTTGCCACCGGTACTATCTTTGATTCATGACGTGTTCCATGTGTCGCAATTGCGGAAATATACACCGGATCCATCACATGTGATCACACCAGATGACATCCAGTTGAGGGATAATTTGTCATTCGAGGTTCCGCCGATCAAGATTGCGGATAGGAAGATGAAACACCTGAGGACGAAAGAGATACCTTTGGTGAAGGTAATATGGAACGAAGCTACAGGAGATACTACCTGGGAGCTCGAGAGTAAGATGAAAGAACTATACCCCAGTTTGTTCGACGATGTCTAAGTTTCGAGGACGAAACTTCTTTTAGGGGGGTAGTATTGTAAGACCCAAGATTTCATTGTATAGTTGGTTTAAGGAATTATTAGGGTTTCGATGGGTTCGTGAGATGAAACATCGTGTAATTATTAGCTTTTGCTGTAATTGAGCCGGTTTTGTGCTCATGCACTGTAATTGTACAGACTTTGGTTCTGTGATCCTGTTTCTTGTATAAGAAGTTATATGTGGTTGTAGAATAATAAGTTTTGGATTATTCTTGTTTTTGGAAAAACGAGTAGGATTGTACCCGTCGTTGTAAAATCTTATTGCGTCTGTTTTGAGTGAGGTTTCGGATGGAAGTTTTATATATCTGCGCGAGTTAAGATATATTCTGAGATTAATTTTCTGAGGTATGGAAGAAAATTACAGTCGCGGAAAAAGATTCGGCGATAAGTTTTGGAAATGTGAAACGTTAGACGTTCTTTCCGTAGGTTTTCTGTTTTGGTGAGTTTCGTTCGTCGCGGCGTGCGAGAGCTGAACGTGTGAGTATTTCTATGAGGTATTGAGTTTTATCTCAAGTGGATTTGGTTTGGTTTGATCCAATGGCTAGGGTTTTGTCTTGGCATTTTGTTTTTGATCCAATGGCCATGAGTGAGCAAGAGCTATGGCATAGTAAGGAGGTTTGGTCACTTGGTCACTTAGAAAAACATCACCAAATCATCTCATTCTTTCTCTCTTTCACGTAGACTCCATTACTTTCTTTCCAACCTTCACAAATTTTCTATTCTTCACCTTTTCACTCCATTTCAAGCTTTGGAGCTTTGAAGAAAGTTGTAGAGAATCACTTTCTTGAGGTAACCCTCTCTTCTTATCTCCTAGGTTGGTAGATTTTTAGAGTTGTGAGGTTTTTGGGTTTATGTTCTTAAGAGGGTTTGGTGAGAAAGGTTGTTCTTGCTAGTTCTTGTTTCATGAAAGTTGTTCATGAGAGTTTAGTAAGCATGCTAGGCTTTGTTGTTTCAATTTTTCCATGAGTTTGTGAGAATCTCATGAGAAAAGTTAGGGTTTTGAGTTGGTTATGTATTGATCAATTACATGAGGTTATGTTGTAAGGTTTTGAAAAGAAAAGTTGTCTTTGAACCTTTGGGCGAAAGGGAAATGCGTTGTATGGTTTTGTTTTGGAAAATCCGATGAAAAATATTTGGTGGTTTATGAAAATATTCCTAAGTGTTTTGGGTAGTATTTGGGGTCAAAGTGGTTTGAAACTATTGTGACATGTGGTGTCGCTTTGTACTTTGAAAACATGTTTGAAAATGATTACCGGACGGTTAAGGCCCGTAATAAAAACTTGTGCTTGGGTTTGGTCTTGATTTTGGAAATGAAAATCAAATAACTTGCACTCGAAGCAACCAACAAGCTTTCGGAAAATGAATTGCTTGCTTATGTAAATGGTTTGCTTTTGTGCCTTGAAAAAGTGTAGGGAACTAATAGAATCAAACTAGGCTTGGGAGGAAAAAGGTGGTGTGAGTTGCTGTCTTTTGCTGTCATGACAGTTGAAACTCGCTGAGCGAGTGGTTACTCGCCAGGGCGAGTGTCACAGGTCATGACAACACGCCAGGGCGAGCTCCAGGGCGAGTAAGACCAGTACTCTCTGCCTTCACTCGCTGCCAACTCGCCAGGGCGAGCTCTGGGACCTAAAATTTTGGATTCTGATTTCTAAACTTGGTTTTTAGCTTTCTAATCCCTTTTTATTAATTTATGGAAGTGTCGGGGATTGGAAACGAGTTTTTCGGGTACTCGGAAAGTACGTAACTTATAACGCAAGAAAACGGCCATTTTGCATTTCAAATTATTTAAGACTTTTGACAATTGTTTTGGGTCCTAAAAATAGTACAAATAACTCATGGTGGTCGATCAATACGATAGATTTTGGTATGGTATCCGAAAGAGTGGATTTTCCTTAGAAACCTTCAAGTTTTTGGGGTTTTTGGTTTAGTTTCAATACGATTGGTTGGGAAACAATGTATTGATGGTACGCTGCTTGTTTTAGGAAGCGCGTTGTGTTGTTTGGACGTGTGTTGTTGACGGAAGTTTGCCGAGGTAAGGGCTCCACTTTATTTCTGTCTTTAAAACGATTACGACATGCTTTGTTTTGCTGTGTGTGCAATTGCTGTGTGCTTTAGCATGTTTGTACTTATGTATTCTCGTTGATGAGAACGTGTTTATAAAAATGTGTGCAAATTACATATGATTGAGAAAATGTATGTATGCTGAGATGCTTTGTACATAGGCTTAGGGCTATGTGTTTGGTTGCATGAGCATATGTGAATGCGTGCGTCAGATAGGACTACGCGAGGATTGTGTCTTGTGTGACTATCCCGTATATGCCGAAGAGAATATATGCCATGCATTTCATAGTTGCGTGCCTAGGTGTATGTCTTGTGTGACTTGCCTTCGTACCAGGCGGTTGTCTGTGCGACTTCGCCAAATCCCACTGGATTTTATTGAGTTGGTGGTTGTCTTGTGTGACTCACCCGGTGTTATCCCACCGTGATTGTTTTGGTATTGTCTTGTGTGACTCTACCTGGTGTTATCCCACCACTAGTAGGAGGTGTTATTCCACCAGAGACCTACGCCTTCTATAGAGAGGTTGAATTCCGGAATTAATTCATGCATGTGGCTAACCAGAGATCGGTTGTCACCCCCATTGTAGAAGTCTGCATTAGGCTTGGTGATTTATTTACATATGCCCGTTGGTGGGAACTACTTTTGAGATTAAGAGCTTTCTCTTGTGTTTGTGGAAATATTTGTTACGTGTACAATTTTTCGCACCGGATATATATATATATATATATACTTGTATTTTGTGGTGACCCTTTCTTTCATTTGCGGGCTCATCCCACCCAGATGATGGGTTAGGTCGTGGCGACGACGGTGGCTGTTCCAGACCCCAGTGAGCGGTTAGCCTAGAATAGTTAGACTATGCACCGGTGTGTTTTGTGCACCGTGTTTTTTGGTTAGCATAGGATTTCTAACTTGTTTGATACTTAGACTTGGATTGTAATTATTCAGGAAATACACTTTGCTTGTCGAAGCACCTTTTGGTAATGAGTTCTTTTGTATATTTGAATGCCGGTTCATTTATAAAACTATTATGCGCACTCTGAGTGTTAGTTGAAAAAGAAAAAAAAAATAATGCCCTTTTTGGCTTTTGAAAAACGGGGTGTTACAATTGGCACTGAACTTGGTAGGGAGGACCACGGTTCGATCCCCGCAATTGCGATCGGGAGGGGGCTGGAACCACTTGATGCCAGAACTGACCCTCGAATCAGATTAAACTGGTGGTAAAAAAAAAGAGTGAATGTATAAAATAAAAACACAAACACGATGGAACAGAATGAAAGTAAATTGGAAAACAGAAACGTGTTTTTGCGTGAGAGAAAAGTGTTAACCGAGAGAGAGAGAGAGAAAAGTTGCGGCGGTGCACGGCGGTGGTTGTTGATTCGTTCTTCCCTTTTTCTTCCTCGCTTTATTTCAGTTTCTGTTTCTCCTTTGTTTTTGTTTGTTCTGTTTTTTGACTTTGTGGGTTTGAGGTTTTGAATTGATGAAGGTTAGGAAGACAAAAGTGGGTTGAAGATGAAAGATGTTTTCTTTCTTTGTCTATGTTTCTCTCTGTTGGTTTGTTTTGTTTTAAGCTTTTGAATGGTGATGGACTGATGGTTGGTTGAAAGGTATGGTGAAGGTTTGTGAATGAAGATCGTGGTATTGTTGTGTTGTGATGTTTATACGAGATTATAGATTAAAGATGGTGAAAGGTTGGGGCTGCGGCTGATGAAATATTTGCCCCCCCTCTTCTGATTCTTGGCCTCTCTTTTATGACCCAAGATTAGGGTTAGGTTTGCAATTGTGGTATGGTAAAACTGTTCTTTCATGTTGGTGAAATCTGAGTTCCTAATTAAAGAAGAAGACAAAGGTGAATTTTGAAAGGAAGGATGCGTGTGCTCTGTTCCTGTTGTTGCTGATACTTCCTTTTCCATTTTTTTTTGTTTTAATAATAATAATAATAATAATAATAATAATAATAATAATAATAATAAAGGAAAGAAAGATAAGTGACAACAATGGAAGGAATAAATGAAGAAAAAGAAATATTAGTAGTAATATTTAACATTTTTCCAATAAAGTTACTAAAAATAAATTGACATATTATTTTTGAATCTTCTCAAATAAAAGTAAAAACTTACCTATTTTGACATGAGTAATGCTATTTAGCAAGAATTATTGATGCAAGAAAGAGAAGAATCCATAAAATTAGGAAATTTGACCAATTAAAAACTTGAATAACCATACATGGGAGAGAGGGTGATTATAATTTGACCAATTAAATATTGCCACCTAAGATTCTTCTCTTTCTTGCATCAAAAAATTCTTGCTAAATAGCATTTTCCATCATACATTTTTTTTTAGATTTTTGTGAATAAACAAAAAAGAATAAATGAAAATGATAAAAATGAGATTTGAACTTGTGACCGTACACCAAAAACTCTTTAGACACTGCTCGCTATCAAGTGAGCTACTGTACATATTTGAAAGAAAATGCTACAAAAATTAATATAACAAAAAAAAAGGTCGGTCAAAATTTGGGGTATGACAACAGTGTACAAGAACATAGTCAAGAAGGCAAAGAAGCGTTATCACCGTAGCCCAGTTTGATGGAGTATGCAACAATATCACAGCTCGCTGCTTGGGGTTCATTGATGCTGACTTACCAATTGAAGGACCTTCGCACAACAGAGCTTTGCATATCTCAATGAAATGTCAGGACAATACCATTGCTAGGGTGCTGGTAGACACCAGATCTTCGTTGAATGTAATGCCTAAGTCAACCTTGATTAAGCTCTCCCTCGCTGGACCAGTTCTAAAACAGAGTAACATGATTGTCAAGGCTTTTGATGGGTCTCAATGGGAGGTGATTGGAGAGATAGAATTGCCCATGCTGATTGGTTCTCACCTTTTCAATATATTATTCCAGGTCATGGATATTAACCCTTCCTACAGTTGTCTGCTTGGTCGACCCTGGATCCATGCTGTCGGCGCAGTCACGTCAACCTTGCATCAGAAGCTCAAGTTCACTGTGGATGACAAATTAATCATTGTGTCGGGTGAAGAGGATACTCTGGTTAGTTATTTGACATCATTCCGATATGTTGAAACTGAAGAAGGTGCTCTTGAGACTCAGTTCCAGGCCTTAGAGATCGCCACTGCTACCTTTATGAACCCAGTACTGACAGGCCAAGGGTTGAAAACCTCTGTTACATCATGGAAGAATTTAAAGAAGGCTATGGAAAGTGGTAGACTCCTAGCAGGTTGGGGACAATTGTTGCTTTTTCCCGAAAAGAAGGATCATCACGGCATAGGTTATCAGCCAATTAAAGGAAAACAGAAGCTTCATGGAGCTACCACTCCCCTGGAAGACGTCTTTGAAAGTGTCGGGTATAGTTCTGCTGAACAGATCAATATGATGGGAGATGATGAGGCCAGTCAAGGAAGTCAAAATTAGGTGCGTCAGTGTCCTTCAAGCACCATTCTTCGTAACTGGAAGACTGTTGAGATCCCAAAGTCTTTTTTGTTTCAAAGTAATTTTCACTTATTTTCAAACTTCCCTTGCCATGCTCGGGGCAAGTGGATGAGCTTGTAAGGGCTACTTTGTTTTAATGAATGGTTATCAATAAATAAAAAGTATTTTATGTATGTTAGAAATAAACTAAGAATGCTATAGAATAGAGATAGAGAAGACAAGTGCAATGTATTATTCTCTTCATATATGTGTGTGTTTACACTATAGCAAGAGTCCTATTTATAGGACCCAAATAGGTAGGTGGATGAACAAAGGAAATTAAGGTCCAATATTAGTGGGAGTTATAGGAATTGGAAAAGGAAGAATGGACATCCACTATGACTTATAATTATTCATAACACTCCCCCTTGGATGTCCATCGAGGATGTGCCTCATTAAAACCTTACTAGAAAAAAACACAGTGGGAAAAAAATTCTAGTGAAGGAAAAAGAGTACAACATCCTTTTACATAATATATTTATTTCTCCCCCTCAACCATACAACCATCTCTAAGACGACGAAGACCAGTCTTTTGTATCGGTTGCTCAAAAGTTCTATTTGGGAGCGACGTTGTGGAAAATTATGCTAGATTATCACACGAACAAATTTGCTGAATGTTTATTTCGCCATTCTTCATAGTAATTGTTGCATTGATTCTTCCGGCAGATAAACTATAATTTTCTTGCATGTTGAAACTCATGATCCTTAATGAAGAGCATTTTCCGCTTCCTTGATTATGTTGTTTCTCCAAGATACAAAACATATGCTTGACTTTGTTCTGATACCTGTACTTACAAATATTGACAAAAACAAAACACTACGATACATATAATTAACAAAATACATTAATGTCCTTGTTTAAACATGGTACTTCATGACCAATTCAAGTTGTTCATCATTTTCTTGAGGACATGATCTATATTAACATCAAGTGACATCACAATCATTTTAGTATACAATCAATTAGATTTGTTCATATCAAATTATTTTAATATATTTGCTATATAAGTTTTTTGATGCACAAAATTTCATTTAAATAATAAATATGCAAATTCAAACAAACATTTCGCATGCGACATATGTAATTTCAAATCATTCTATAATCAACATATTTTAGGATCTCTTATGGAGTCCTAATAAAACTACTTTCAAATATTTAGAATGGACATACGATATCATTTCTTCAATGTATCAATTCGAATGAGTTTCATATAAATTTAGCCTTTCAAGTGCTACTAAACTTTATCAAACAAGAAAAAAATCTTGAATTCACTTCAGGTGAATATGTCTCATCAAAATAAATTGTAGACATTTACCATCTACTTTTGGTGAACATATCAAACTCTATAAGTATGTATTATATCAATATAATTATCTTTATTGTAAAAATCATATATATCTAACTAACTTCACATCTTCAGGTGTGTGGACTACAAGTCCAAACAGTTCAGTTATATGAATAAAGTTTGATTTCACTGAAATTGTCTATTTGCATCTGCAGATATTTTCTTTATCTATAATCATTAATAGACTTTGATTCATGATTCTCGTTATCACTTATCACATATAGCGCTATAGACAAACATCGTCAACGTTTACTTTCATTTTTGGTTCCATCTCATTTTATTCATAACTTATCGAGATCTCATTAATTTCATAAATTTTAGGTACCTGATCAGTTCTTCTGGAACTTAAAAATCAATCATATCAGACAACTTTTCAAGAGTTTCTACATCCTCATTTGGGTTATCTTTCATTTTAGCTCCTTTTCTTGTTTGAGGATTTTTATCTTTGGAACCAATTGGTCTACCACGCTTCATGCGCGGTAGAGACTCATTTGCAATATTCTATTATCCGACAAGGATATATATTTTCTTTGGAGCATTATTAGCAGCTTCTATTTTAATTTCTTAACTTTGCAAATGAGTTATATTTTGAGGATCAAGATGAGACAATAATATTTATTTTCAAATAATTCATTTGAACTTCAGGTTCATATTTTTCAGCTGCTACTTCCCTCCCCCTAATATTGGAATAATTCATCACTTGATAATCAGCCTTCTGGGCTGTGAACAAGTCTCTAATTTTTAACTTAAGGTACTTTATAATAGATGGAGATTCATATCAAATATATTTTCCCAATATTCTTTAATAATTCATCTTAGTGCATTATATTGGAGCAATTGGAACATACCAACACATCCAAAAATGCTTATAAGAAAAATATTAGGTTATAAACCTAAAACTAACTGAATAGCAAATTAAGGGGATAACTTCTATATAATAACTTATTGGCTTGATGCGAAGCAAAAACTCAATATAAATTATCTCATGTTCCCAAAGTAGAATTTTGTACTTATGATTTCATAAGTACCAATCACACATTTAACTTTAGACGTCTAAATAATGGATCTTCAAGTCCATTTTTCTTAATAAGCATATGCTACAATATATTCATATCAATTTTGGTCGACCTATGGTATTTACCAATTTCACAAACTTCTGGTTGTGAGTTGATTGAACATTAGTTGATGCATCAATTAAAGTCGTATAATATCTAAATGGTAATTGAGGATTTGATTTACAAATGTCACCTATTCTCAAAATTTGAGTGAGACTCAATATTTCAACTTCCTTTGGGAACAAGGAATACACAAATTATTAGATTGAAGAAACTTCTGGCTCTTCAATACATATCCAAAAAGTATAATAATATTTTATTTTTTTTGCATCGCAATAGATCCGGGATAACTCAACCGGTCTTGCCAAAGACAAACTTATTATGATTTGTAAACTTCAGGTTTACAATAATGTGTGCTTCAATTGCACTAATATATATATTCTCAAAGAAAACTTTGTTCTCTGTGTAACAATATATTAGCTCTTCTGGAGCTTTCAATAAATTTGTAGTAACAAAAATAATTTAAAACAATACTTGCAGAAAATATTTATAGATCAATTATAATAAATAGATCATCTATCTATATAATAATTGTCAAACTCCATCTAGGAAAAACAAAAGACTAAGAAATGTGTTAATTAATAGTATCTTAAAATTGTGAAAGTAAAATTGTGAAAGTAAAGAAACTAAGCAATTCTCACCTTGTACTCTATTAATTATGGATTATCATGCAGTAAATATAAGCAAATAATATTGAAAACAATTTTCTCCTTTTATGCAATTATATAATAAGTCGCAGGGGAATGCAAAACTAACGTCCAAGAGTGTGACATTAATCCTTGCAAATGGAGTCAATGAACTTTGATGACTTCATAATATCATAAAATCTTTTATAGTGTCATGTCATCTTTAAGTTCATATTAATGAAAATTTTATGACCTTGACGTGTATCATATCAACAAACAGTATTTGAATCATTCACTTCTGGGAACGACATTCAAATAATCACGGTATTCGATAGCATATTATAAAGATCAAATAGATCTTAGAAATTTTTGTGTAGTTTTTTTTTTTAAGAAGTATATAATCAATCTATAATAAGTTATTTGTACGATCCTTCAAGAATATATCATTACCGAATTCTTCAGAAATTTATAGATAATAAAAATCGAATTTTTAAGTTCTTCAAGAACTATGCAATATATTTTAATAAAATCAATTCTCTAATCAATCCTTTAGGGATTAGCCCTTTTGAATTCTTCTAGAATTCACAAAGAGTAATGTTGAGTTTTTCAGGAACTATCATTTTGAATTCTTCAGGAATTCGAAAATAATAATATGAGTTCTTTAGAAACTGCTTTGGAATTCTTCTTGAATTCATACAGAATAATAATCTCTATCAAGAGAAAAAGTATAAGACTAACAATCAACACAAAATTAATATCTTAACTTATACTATAATATATTTTAAAATTAATAGAATTCCTAAAAGCATATTAATTGAATCTTAACTTAAATATCATACCGCAAGTTCGATCCAAAATAAATGTGATTTCCGTTATAAAATCCTTTCATGGAAAAGTATCAAATCATTTATTTGACCAAAATTGAATACGCTATATATATGATCCGCAAAATAAATAAAAGTTGCTTCTAGATTTGAATCATAATTATAGTCCTTATTAATGACCACACAAAATTTTATCTAGTAAAAGGAAATACTCCTATACATGTAGCTGACTCTACAAATTAAACACTAGGTCTTTTCAGTTTAAATTAGATGATAATCAAACCGAAAAATAAATAAATAAATAGACCTACCTTCAAACTTCAAAGTTAATTATTATGCTATTTACCTGAAGCACTTTTGCATACTAGATTATTTTTTGGATCAATTCCAAAAAAAATGCAGATAACAATACACCATTGACAATTTTCATCAGACCAGTTAATGTACAACAAAGAATATCATGGCAGAAAAGAAATCGATCATAATTAATAACTTATTTCCACGAACCCAAAAGAAATTCAATAATTAATATCAAGAACCAATAAATCTGCTTATATCATGTTCCAATCACTTGCAATAAAAAAAATGTTCCAATCACTTGTATATTTTTTCACTAAATCACTTGTATAAATATATGCGTACAAAAGTGAAACAATTAAAAATTAACAAAAACATAAACAATCCAGATACAATTAAGAACCAAGGGGACATTAACCTATGCAGAATAAGAATGCACTTGTAAAAGAAAAATAAAAGTCATATGAATTTATTCTTTTATTTATCTTGATTCACAAACACAAAGATATATTGGCATATAGAAAGACATATATCAATCCGAAAAATACAACCAAACTAAGCATACGATCAAATCATTTGCACAATTTTTAATTAATTAACCTTTAAAATAATATTCTAAATCATATAATAGTAAACAATTGTATGACAACCATTTTAACATACACAGTACATATAAACAACGAAATCTTTTTAGAGATCCTAATCCATGCTTCATTTGTTGAACGAATAGTAATATAGCAATTAGAGGAAAACTCAACTACACTGAATGCACACAGTAGAGCTAAATTACATAACTACACTTATTTAGAAAATACAAGCAATGACTTACAAACATACAACAATAACATTAAGAACAAGCATAGATCAATATTACCTCAAGTTATGTTGTTAGAGCTTCGTGCTGATAACGTGTTAGAAATAAACTAAGAATGCTATAGAATAGAGATAGAGAAGACAAGAGCAATGTATTATTCTCTTCATATATGTGTGTGTTTACACTATAGCAAGAGTCCTATTTATAGGACCCAAATAGGTAGGTGGATGAACAAAGGAAATTAAGGTCCAATATTAGTGGGAGTTATAGGAATTGGAAAAGGAAGAATGGACATCCACTATGACTTATAATTATTCATAACAATGTACATTTTGTCTCATTTTATTCTTTCTTTTTCCAGTTTTAAAAGATAAAAAAAGGCAATAACTTCTTGCATATCATAATCACTCTTGCATCTCTCTAAAACAAAATATATCATGCAGAAATGCATCCCTGGATCATAACAATACTTTAAATCTTCATGATCTCAAGCTCCCAATCAATCTTATTGAAGAGGAGGGGGAAGAGGATGTTGAACTCCCAGAAGAGTTAGCTCGACTATTGGATCAAGAGCAAAGAATGATCCGACCTCATCAAGAACCAGTGGATGTGATCAATCCGGGGACTGAAGAGGATAAGAAAGAGGTGAAGGTAGGTGCCGCTTTACAACTAGAGGTGAAGGAAAGTTTGGTCAAGCTGCTTTGAGAGTATGTGGATGTCTTAGCATGGTCTTACCAGGATATGCCAGGATTGGACACAAACATAGTTTGAACCCAAGCTTCCGCTCAAGCCTGAATGTCCACCAGTCAAACAGAAATTGAGAAGGACTAAACCAGACATGGCTCTCAAGATACATGAAGAAGTCAGGAAGCAATTTGACGTTGGATTCCTTGTAGTGGCCAAGTACCCAGAATAGATCGCCAACATTGTGCCGGTACCAAAGAAGGATGGCAAGGTGCGAATGTGTGTAGACTACCGAGACTTGTATAGAGCAAGCCCAAAAGATGATTTTCCATTACCTCACATTGATGTATTGGTAGATAACACGGGTCGATTTCCGGTCTTTTCTTTTATGGATGGTTTCCCAGGTTATAACCAGATTAAAATGGCATCTGAAGAGATGGAGAAAACTACTTTCATAACGCCATGGGGCACTTTCTGCTACAAGGTTATGCCTTTCGGTTTGAAGAATGCAGGGGCAACATATCAGCGAGCGATGGTTACTCTTTTCCATGATATAATTCACAAAGAAATAGAGGTATATGTGGATGATATGATTGCCATGTCCTCGTCAGAAGAAGGACATCTCGTACACCTTCAGAAGTTGTTTGAAGGTTGAGGAAATATCAATTGCGCCTGAATCCGAATAAGTGCACATTTGGCGTCAAATCGGGGAAGTTGTTAGGTTTCATTGTAAGTCAAAGGGGAATCGAGGTTGACCCTGACAAAGTCAAAGCTATTCAGAATATGCCCGCACCAAAGACAGAGAAGGAAGTGCGAGGGTTTCTAGGCAGACTGAATTACATCTCCAGGTTCATCTCTCATCTTAATGCAACTTGTGAACCGATCTTCAAGTTATTAAGAAAGGACCAGATTATTGAATGGAATGAAGATTGTCAAGGGGCATTTGATAAGATCAAACAATACTTGCAAGAGCCGCCAATTTTGATACCACCAGTTCCCGGAAGGCCTCTTATTCTATATTTGCACACACTTGAAGGATCCATGGGTTGTGTATTTGGTCAGCAAGACGAGACCAGCAGGAAAGAGCATGTGGTATATTACTTGAGCAAGAAGTTTACTAGTTGCGAGGCAAGATATTCACTACTAGAAAAGACTTGTTGTGCGTTGGCATGGGCTGCTTGCTGTTTGAGGCAGCACATGGTTTGTCACACTACAATGCTGATTTCCAAAATGGACCCAATCAAGTATATTTTTGAGAAGCCTGCTCTGAGCGGAAGGATTGTCCGCTGGCAGATGTTGTTGTCTGAATATGATATTCAATACGTAACTCAAAAGGCCATCAAAGGAAGCGTGTTGACAGAACATTTAGCTCATCAACCCTTGGGGGACTATCAACATGTGCGCTTTGACTTTCCAGATGAGGACATTATGGCACTAAGTGAGAATTTTCCAGAAGAGGATGAAGGGCCTGAACTAGGATCCCGGTGGAAGCTTGTATAATACAAGTTGTATTTGATGGCATGTCGAATGCTCTGGGGCATGGTGTAGGAGCAATTATCATATCTTCTAAGGACACCCATATACCTTTTACAGCAAGAATTGTGTTTGATTGCACCAACAACATCGCAGAATATGAGGCGTGTATCATGGGCCCAGAAAAGGCAATTGATTTAAGAATCAAAATCCTGGAGGTGTACGGAGATTCCGCATTAGTCATTTACCAAGTCAGAGGAGAATGGAAAACCTGCCACCCCAACCTGATCCCGTACCGAGACCACGTTTTAAGATTGGTAGAATGCTTTGATGAGATCACCTTCCATCATATTCCAAGGAAGGAGAACCAGTTGGCCGATGCTTTAGCTACACTCTCATCCATGTACAAAGCAACTTGGCCCAATCATGTACCATTAATAGAGATCAACCGCCGTGAAACACCCGCTCATTGCTTAACAGCTGAAGTAGGGCAAGACGAGAAACCATGGTTCCATGACATCAAGAATTTCCTTCAAAAGCAAGAATACCCCTTGGGGGCATCTAGTGGAGATAAGAAAACCCTGAGAAGGTTGGCATCCGATTTCTTCTTAAATGGAGAAGTGTTGTACAAAAGGAATCATGATTTGGTTCTCCTCCGCTGTGTGGATAAGAAAGAAGCTGACATACTCATTGAAGAAGTCCATGAAGGGTTATTCGGTACCATAGGCGAAGCTTCTCAAGGGCAAGCCCGGGCAGGTGCCCGGGCTTCCGCGAAAATATTTTGGTATTTTTATGGGTTAGTTTAGGGTAAAATTGAGATTTTTAAGGGTTAGTTTATGACACAATTGAGTTTTTTTATTCAATACTGAGATAAATTGAAATTTTTAGGGATTATTTTAGGTCAAAATTGAGATTTTTAGGAGTTAGTTTAGAACAAAACTAAGATTTTTATTCAACATTGAGATAAACTGAAATTTTTAGGGATTAATTTAAGGAAAAACTGAGATTTTTTTGTAGACAAAAATTTTGCCCGGGCTTAATATAATTGCTGGCTCCGCCACTGTTCGGTACACACATGAATGGGCATGCCTTGGCAAATAAAATCCTCCGAGCCAGTTATTATTGGTTGACTATGGAAACAGATTGTTTGAATCATTTCAGAAAGTGTCACAAATGCCAGATTTATGCTGGTAAGATACATGTCTCACCGGGCCGATTATTATTGGTTGACTATGGAAACAAATTTCTTTCTCTTTTTTTAGGCATAATACTTTTTGACTGCATCGGAGTTCACTGGGAGTGGGAATTCTTCTTCATCCATGGTAGCCAAGATTAAAGCCCCCCCCTATCACGTCGGGTATAATTCTCAACGCAACCTATCAAAAAACAAGGAAGATTAGTATGTATTGAGATTTATATTTGAAATAAAATGAAATTGAAAACAATAAAGAAGTGAACTTGCCTTGAAATGTGCATTGGACTTTCCTCGAAACAAAATTTAACCCTCTCAAAAATTTATTTAACCAATACCTGTCGATCTTATAGATCATTGAGACAAAATTTATCCATCTCATAATTTATATAACCAATATAAATTGGATTTAAACATAATTGCGGACACATTAAACCCTCTCTAAAAATTTATATTGTCAATAACAATTGGACTCAAGCATCATGAAGGCAATAAATCATCTCAAAATATCAATTGAACTGAAAAGTCAACAAGCCAACATTTATCCATCTCAGATTTATATAGCCAATAACAATTGGACTTTAGCGTCATTAAGGCAACATAAAACCCTCTCAGAATAATTTATATAGACAATAACAATTGGAGTTAAGTGTCATGGAAGCAACAAATCATTTCAGAATATCAATTGGACTTAAGAGTCAAAAAGGCAACATGTATCCGTCTCAAAATTTATATAGCCAATAACAATAGGACTTGAGCATCATTGAGACAACATTAAACCGTCTCAATAATTTATAGGCTAAACTACATATTTGGTCCCTTACGTTTATTTTAGGTTTAAATTTGGTCCCTTACGTTTAAAAAGTTTCTATTTGGTCCCTTACGTTTATTTTATGTTTCAATTTGGTCCCTTCCGTCAATTTTTGCACATGTGGCAGACAGTTTGCTTACGTGGCAGACGATTTGCACATGTGGATTGACACGTGGACACCTGGACACGTTGACACGTGTCCAATTGAAATAGTGGAACAGTGGAATCTGACGGAAGGGACCAACTAATGCAAACGTTGATAACGTAAGGGACCAAATTGAAACTTTTTAAACATAAGGGACCAAATTGAAACCTAAAATAAACGTAAGGGACCAAATATGTAGTTTAGCCTAATTTATATAGCCAATTGCAATTGGACTTAAGGGTCATCAAGCCAACATCTAATCATCTCAAAATTTATTAAATTTACAGTTATTGAGGCGACATAAACCACCTACAAATTCTTATACTCAACAGAAATTGGACATTTTGTTATTTAGGCGACATGTAATCAAATCAAAATTGACATACATAGTCAATAACAATTGTACTTAAAAGACATAGTCACTACGTTTAAATAATCTCAAAAATTATATAGTCAATAAAAATTGGACTATAACTTCCTTTCAAATCTATCGTTTTTAAAAGTTAAATCTATCATTTTTAAAAGTCAAATCATTACAAGGCACAAAATTTCCGATAAGGGTCCAACACGGATATTTGACCTATCAAATAAAAGTCATCACAACACCAATTAATAGTATGTGGTTCATGCATATCATGTGTTTTTTTATAGCATCTAATAGTAAGTCAAAAACGAACAACGGACAGACACCGAAATAAGAAGCATCCAACAATATTAAATTTGCTTCGCTAAGTAAGAAAATCAAAACAAAAGCAAATTTTCCGAGAAGGAACCACCCAACTAAACCAACTCTCTAGCAATGAGTAAATTTTGGATCAATATATCATCCTATAGATATCTAATATGAAATATTTAGTCTAATATGACTTAACCTTACTCGGGGCAACATTTAAATTTCACTATTCGGGTCTCATTCTTTTGTCAAAGATTGAATAAAATTTTAATTTTCAAAATTTTGGGTGTTAAAGTATTTTGAAGTAGAAGATTGAGTTTTTTAACGATCAATAAAAGTGTGTACCTCTTTTCAAGTAAATGAATCCAATGTTACTTATGCAATTTCCAACAAAATCATAATCATTGTGATAATTAAACAGCACAAAATCATCAACAAATTAACATCTACTCATGAAATTGAAGCTACTAATTCCCCATTATATAAGACAAGAAAACAGAATTGAGAGAAGGATAAAAGTAAAATCGAAAAGAATGAAATTTAGTACCTTTCAATGTGAACAAGGTTGAGAAGAGCAATAAGAGAGGAAAGACGAACATCAAAATTGGAATAAGATACCTACATGGCTACATTTTACACTTGATAAGGTCAGTCAGCCATTTAAGTACATCCCAGAATAAGACAGGAAGCATGTCCATATCAACCAAATGTGTTCTTTAATAACAGAATATCATTTAGACTCCCTGAATATAAAACCAAATAAAATAACACAAGTAATGTACCTCTTATAAGTAAAAAAATCAATGTTTCAGTCAATAATAAAAATATCTCTTTTAGGTGAAGGCAATTTGTGAAGGAATATCTGGCATAGCATAGGCCTCAGTGGCATGTTTATATGCAATTTTTTGGTTTTGTGTCATCAACAACACTGAGCATATTTCTTTGGTGAAATTAGTGTCAGCATTAGGTCCAGTTACTTTGATGTTATGACTTTCACAGGCATGTTACCTGTCAGGTTGGATTACGACAAATACATGTCCAGTTGAGAGTTTGACGGATTAAATTAACCAAAATTGTAGAGCACTCTCTCCAATCTGTTTGTCTTTGTTCAAAAACCCATTTTAAAACTAAACAAAAAAAAGGGTTAACCGTAGAACATAAAAGTCCAAGTACAAGAGGCATTGATAAAGAGATGATGAAGAACAATGGAAAGCCATATCCCCAGTTAAAACAGCTCCGAAAAGCTTCAGCCTTTATCTAAAGCGGGTTTGCAAGTTCAATGGTCAAAGATAGTGAATGATACAGTCCATCTCGAAACTGATTCTAACATATACTCTCTCAATTAAGTGGCCACCGTGGCTAATTGAGCCGGGTAGTCTTAAATGATTCTAATTTTATATCTAAGTATGCTCGCTACTACTAGTTCACTAATAATAAATTAAAGTCAAAATTACACACTTTAGTCTTTTATTTTTCATTTGTAATATTTTGGTCTTTTATTTTATCTTTTTGTAATATTCTGATCATTTATCTTTTATTTGTAACACTTTGATCCTTTAAAGAACATAAAAATATGAAAGAATTGATAAAAATGATAAACATATTCATCAAACTCATGAGTTTTATTTAATTTTAATAAAAAGATATCTTAACAAATAAAATTCAACATTTTTTTAATAAATAAAATATGAAAAAAAGGGTTTATATGTGAATGTTATAAAAGATAAAGGATTAAAATGTTACAAATAAAAGATAAAGGACAAAAATATTACAAATATATAAGATAAATGACCAAAGTATTACAAATAAAAGATAAATGATCAAATTGTTAAAAAAAAAAAATAAAGGACATTTTGCCTAAATTAAAATGATAGTTAAGCATAAAATACCATTGTACTGTTCAAAGTGGAATAGCTCTTGATCAAACAAAAAGTATATCTAATATAATATTATTAAGGCTCGCAACTCCATAAAAATAAGAATTGAAGTAATTAATAAGTCAGACAATGGAAAACTTATAATAAATTATGTGGTACTTTGAACACAAATATATATATATATATATATATATATATATATATATATATAATACAGTCTCCGGAGTAACTATCTCCAATGAAACTGTTTCTTTCCTCAAACTGAACATCAGCAAAGGAAGGTCTAGGATAGTAGTTTCTAGTTTTCGGCCTAGGAGGCTTATCAATTCGAGAAATAATATTTTCTTCTTCTTCAAAAGATAAAGTGTTAATTTTAACTTCTGACGTTGATCCTATGTTTAGAATTTTCAATCTATCCACTAATTCATCTAGTTTTTGTTCAGGATTAAATCCTAGAGTTAGATCTTTAATTTCTTTATCTGTAGGAATATTATAATGATAGATTGGCCTAGTAAGGTCAGATACTTTAGTTTCTAAGGTTTCTGGTAAAAGTTGTTCAACTCTATCTAATTGTTGTGACATGGTGTACAATATTTGATTAGTGTAATTTAGTTGACTATGAATATTGTTTATATCTTTTTTCTGTTCTGTAGGGTTAATTATGGCCTTAAAAGGCGAGGCTTCTATTTCAATATTTTCTTTAGGAGGTGTAATTTTTAAAGCTTCTAAAGGTGGATGAATAGATGGTGCATCTGAACAACATATATTAAATATTATTCAAAATATGACTATGGCAGCCACTGCCTTTAAGATTAAAAAGAATTCAGATAGAAAAACAAAAGATATGTTAGTAATGGGATTTACAGGTCAATTAAAAGGTTGGTGGGATAATATCCTCAGTGAGGAAGATAAGTTAAAAATTGATTCGGCCGTTAAATTAGAGACAAATGAAGAAATTTGTGTTACAACCTTATTATATGCTATAACTAAATTCTTTATAGGAGAACCTTTAAAATTACAACAAAGAGCGTCTGATCAATTACTAAATCTTTATTGCCCAACCATGTCAGATTACCGTTGGTATAAAGATATGTTTCTTTCTAAGTTATGTCTGCGTCCTGATGGAGCAGCCATTTATTGGAAAGAAAGGTTTATTAGTGGGTTACCTAGATTATTTGCAGAAAAAGTTAAAAGTAATATTAGACAAAACTACAACGGAGAGATACCTTTTAATTCATTAACTATGGGAGAAATATCAAATTATATTGTAGAAACTGGATTACAAATCTGTACTGATTATAAAATACAAAATAAAATCAAAAATGAAAAAGCAAATAATAAAAGAGAAATGGGATCGTTCTGCGAACAGTACGGTGCTACCCCCATAAGAGCTCCTAGTAACCCTAAAAGTAAAAAGAAAGATTTTAGTAAAAATAAGAAGAATCTTAAGCAAAAATATTATAAGAAAGATAATTACCAAAAAGAAAATTATCAAGAAAGTAGAAAGTTCTATAAGAATCCAAGAAAGAAGAAAGGTAGAAACTCTTACCAGAAAAATAGTAATAAGAATAAAGATATTAAATGTTACAAGTGTGGTCGATTTGGTCATTATGCCAATGACTGCAAAGTCAAGGAAAAAATTCAACAAATTAGTGATTTAAATATATCAGAAGAATTAAAAAACAATTTAATTCGTACTCTAGAAAATATAATGCTTTTATCAGATGAAGATTTCTCTTCGTCTAATGAATCTGAAGCTGAAGATATTAACAATTTAATTGAAAGTAGTGAATCTAGCGAAGAAGAATTAGATGAATGTTTAGGAATAGATTTTTGCAACTGTAATAATTGCATTAAAAGCATTAATGTTTTAACCAATCATCAAGCAAATACCTTAATAGGAATTCTGGACAAAATGGAAGAATCTGAAAGTAAACAAGCGTTTATGCGACAGATTAAGGATATCATCGATGATAATGAAATAGAAAAGAAAGAATTACATAAGGTAGAATTTAAAGATGTTATGGAACTCTTTAAGAAACCCTCTCAGAATCCTATAACCTTAAGGGATTTACAAGAAGAAATTAAAATCCTTAAAAAAGAAATTCAATCATTAAAAAATAGAGATGATGAATTGGAAGTTAAAATTCTAGAATTACAAGGAACTTTAATTATTCAAGAACAGAATAGGCTATGAACTATTATTCCTCTTCCTTCTTCCAGTAAGAACGAAGAAGAAGAAATCTACATTAATAAAATAGAGAAAATGATTTCTCACAAATGGTATACAAAGATTAATTTAATAATCAAAGATACGGCTTATGAATTTACTGCGTTAGTAGATTCTGGAGCAGATTTAAATTGCATACAAGAAGGATTAATACCTACCCAATTCTACGAAAAAACTAAAGAATCATTACGAGGAGCCAATGGTAATAGATTACAAGTTTCGTATAAGTTATCCAACGCTAAAGTTTGTAAAGATAAAATATGTTACATAACCTCCTTTCTATTAGTTAAAAATATTACAGAAGAAATTATATTAGGAACGCCTTTCTTAACTTTACTTTACCCTTTTAAAGTAAATGAGAATGGTATAACTACTTCAGTATTAAGTAGAGAAATTAATTTTGAATTTTTAGATAAACCAAAAATTAGAGATTTAAACTCTGTTAAAGGAAAAACTATATCTCGAATTAATCTAATAAATAAAAAGAAAAAACAAATTAATTTTATTAATAAAGAAATACATTTTAAGCGAATAGAAGAACAATTAGAAACCCCAGTCATTAAAGAAAAGATTAATCATGTCTTAGAAAAATTTAAGAAAGATCTTTGTTCAGAACAGCCCAATGCGTTCTGGAAAAGAAAAATACATACTGTTTCTTTACCTTACGAGCCAGATTTTAAGGAAAATAATATACCAACTAAAGCTCGTCCTATACAGATGAATCAAGAACACCTAGACTACTGTAAAAAAGAAATACAAGACTATTTAGATAAAGGCTTAATTAGACCTAGCAAGTCTCCCTGGAGTTGCTCGGCTTTTTATGTGATTAATGCTTCAGAATTAGAACGAGGAAGTCCTCGATTAGTGATAAACTATAAACCATTAAACAAAGCATTAAAGTGGATAAGGTATCCAATACCTAATAAAAAAGATTTAATAAATAGATTACATAACAAAAGTATTTACTCTAAATTCGATTTAAAATCAGGATATTACCAGATTCAATTAGAAGAAAAAGATAAATACAAAACAACATTTGTAGTGCCTTTTGGTCATTACGAATGGAATGTTATGCCCTTAGGATTAAAGAATGCCCCCTCAGAATTTCAAAATATTATGAACACAATATTTAATGATTATTCAGATTTCACTATAGTTTATTTGGACGATATATTAGTCTTTTCAGAATCTATTAATCAACATTTTCAACATATGGAATTATTTTATCAAATCATTAAAAATAATGGATTAGTCTTATCAGAGAAAAAATTAAAAATATATCAGTCGAAAATTAGATTTTTAGGATTTGATATAGCACAAGGGATGTACACCCCAATTAGTAGGTCATTAGAATTTGTTAGTAAATTTCCTAATGAATTAAAAGATAAGACCCAATTACAAAGGTTTTTAGGATGTGTTAATTATGTGTCAGATTTTATTCCTAATCTAAGAACCATATGTATTCCTTTGTTTAAAAGACTTAGGAAAAATCCACCTCCGTGGGATGATACAATGACCCAGAGTGTATTACGACTTAAGGCAATAGTTAAGAAATTACCCTGCTTAGGAATACCAGATCCTACAGCCAAATTAATAGTGGAAACTGATGCCTCTGATCTAGGATTTGGAGGAATTTTAAAACAAATACTACCGGGCATGGATAAGGAACAAGTTGTCAGGTTTTACTCTGGAACTTGGAACCCAGCCCAATTAAATTACAGTACTATTAAAAAAGAGATTTTAGCAATTGTTTTATGCATTACTAAATTTCAAGATGATTTGTTTTCGAAACCTTTTTTATTAAAAACTGATTGCAAAGCTGCAACAAGTGTTTTACAAAAAGATGTTAAAAACTTAGTTTCAAAACATATTTTTGCAAGATGGCAAGCATTACTCTCTTGTTTTGATTTTGAAATTGAGCATATACAAGGAATCAAGAATTCCTTGCCAGATTTCCTAACAAGAGAATTCCTGCAGGGCAAAAATGAGTAAAGCTCCTGCTGACCCTCGTGACAATTACGGTCCACCAAAGAAAATTACAGATAAAGCTTTAGCATTAAGTCCTTCAAGTTCAGCAGAAAGAACATTAGCATTAAGTTCACCCAGTTATCTAAACAAAATTATGGTCAGTCCCCAGCCTATTACCTCTTCAAGAATTAGACCACCATCAGGAATTAGGCCTGCTTTAGTTACCCCATTACACTTTACTACTCAAATTTCAAGTCCTTCTTCATTAAATGTTCGCCCTACAAAATTGGCTTATTACTCACCCCCAGAGACTACCCCTAAATCAACTTTTATTACAAAAAACCAAATCGTACCTATTATACCTTTGGAAAGCCATTACTGTCCTCAGAATACCTCATTAATCCAAATAGTTTCAAAAATATTACCTCCTGGATTTTTCTACCTTCCAGAAGACTCTAACTTAAGAAAAACCAGAACATATTATGAGTTCATTTTAGTTGATACAGACTCAATAATACTCACTCATAATTATGATAGTAAAGATCCTTCAAAAATTACCTTTTCCAAATTCAAGATTAACAAAGTCTTGACTCCTGCAGATTGGGGTCAACCTCCTTACAAGGAGAAAGCTCTTAGCAGAACTTTTGTTCCGCAGTGTTACAATTACTATGATTACATGAAAGCTTGGTACCACTTTTTAGATATTGAGCCTTACAACCATACGTGGTTTATTTGGTTCAACAAAAATATATCAATTAATTTTCCATCCTGGTTTATTGAATGGTTCTACACCATCGGACCTATCTTGGATACATTACCAGACTACGCTTTTGAAGCTTTTAAATTATTTAAAGAAACTACTACTTGCCCCCAGCATAAAGCTTTGTTGGGATTCTGTGCAGTTTTTGGAATTACTTGGATTACGTCCTGGACTTTATCTACTGAGCCTTTATGGGAAGATGCTCCTCCCTTACAACTAGTAAAAAGATACTCCGTTAAATGGTGGAGTAAATTTAATCCGCAATTACTCTCGTCGGAAAGACTAAATGCCTGGTTCAAAGCTAACCCCAATCTTTGCAAGGCAACAAAATTATCCTCTTCATCAGATGTTACTGATTTCTCTTCGATACATCCTAAATTACTTGAAACCCTAAAAGGAATTACTGATCCTCAAGAATTCATGGATAGAGTCAAAGACGCCATGTCTGTTTTATCCGACACTGAAAGTACCAGTATTACAAGCGCAGCAGAAAATGAAGATGACTGTTACGGCATTCAAGACCTCTAGACATCACTTTTGAAATTACGTACTCTTGAGGGGCCACTTTTTTGGAATTATGTGAAATTATTATGTAACTTTATCTTTATGTCATATGTCATAGCTTTTACTTTTTATCTTGTCGGCTTTTGTCCTTTGTAATTATTATTAGGATTTGAAAAAATAATGTATTTTGGTTTTGAAGTTTGAAGTCCGAAGGGAATCCTTACTCTATAAAAGGATCCTTCGTTTGTATTACAGAGCATGCAAATTTTCAGATCAAAAACCTGAAGAATCTTGCCTTGCTTCCTCTGTAAGTATTAAAATAATCAATAAAATGTTTTCATTCTGTTATAATTTCTTTTTTAAATTATATACTATTAAACTTATTATATTTTCGACTTCCAGTATCACATTATTTATAGATTTACTTCCATTATTTTCATCCTACAATCAATTTATTTGGATTATGTTTTGCTTTTCGTCCACAATTAAGATCCAGATATATATATATATATATATATATATATATATATATATATATATCTTTGTGCTAAAAGTCAAATGTGAAAATATTTGTTTGACCGGTCCCAAGGTTACCTGCAACCCATCCCTCTCACATGTTGTTCGAAGCTTGATAAAGTGCCTAAAATCACGGATCACCCCTTTGGAAATGATGTTATAATGCATCCATGCATACATGCTCACGGCAAACGCGTAAGTGCAATAACGACATCGTTTTCAAAGGGGTGATCCGTGATTTTAATATCATCGATGGTTTCCATAATCCCAATAACTAAGTAGAAAAGCGTGACAGAAACAAGCATGAAAGCATTGTTCTCATTGATGCAGCAACAAAATAAGCAAGAACCTAAAAAAAAATTCAACAAAAAATAGATTCAGAGCAAAAATAATTCAGGTGTTACGGGGAATCCAATGAAACATATATTTTGCACTACACTTTTCAATGTACACGCTTAAAAAATTGGGGAAATATATCAAAAGACAGGGATACAGGAAATATATCAGCAGAGCAGTCATAAACTCACACATAAGCAATCTGAGATGTGAGGTCTGGCAAATGAGCGCAGCTTTGCTCCAGTTTTGGTAGCTCCAGTTATGCCTGTTAGTTGTACAGATGGCTGACATGTGGTAAAATTAATTTTAATGGCTGAGATTAAAAGTCTTATAATTAAGTATTTGTTTTAATAATAAATAAAAACACAACAAAAGAGAGAAGTATACTATGAACATGAACATTGAACACAGACAAAACAACAGGCACACGTCATATGCTTCTTCTTCATCTTGTAGTCATTGTTCCATCTTCAACTAGCCGCTTCTTCCTCTTGCCGCCACATCTTCGTCCGCCACATAGGCGTTGCGGCGTCCTTCCTCCATTCTTCTCACACAACCATCACACATCACCTCGTTGTCATGAACGAATCTCGCCGTCATCTCTAAATCTCGTCACAAAACCAATCCACTTTGCTCCCTTTAACAGAGCAAGGCTATGGTAATCGATTATGAATATGTGACAAGTATAAATATAGTTAGTTTTAATGAATTTTTAATTTTTGACAGTTTCAATTAAAGTTAAAATAAAGGTCAAAATTGATTCCTTCCAGAGAAGAGCTCACTATTGCGTTTTACTGTTATCTATTGGAATTGGAATGGAAACTGGCAACAGCCAACAGCGGCGAGTGGAAGGTGTGAGGTGAAGATTGAACAGAAAATCTAAAAGAAGAAGCGCGTTATCCTGTGCTCCCTATTTATTTATACTTAATTATAAGACTTTTAATCTCAGCCATTAAAATTAATTTTACCACATGTCAGCCATCTGTCCAATTAACAGGCATAACAGGAGCTACCAAAACTGGAGCAAAGCCGCGCTCCTGGCGAATCGACCATTGTGAATCAAAGATTGACATCAATTTAAGCAACATTTATTCAACCCTAACTAGATTTTCAAAAAAAAAAATCACATAGAAGAAATAGAAGAACCCTTCTAATGCATTCAATTAAATCCAGGAGAAAAAATAAAATGAAAAAAATCAAAATAGAAGTATTTAAATTAGAACTAAGAAAGATACATTTACTTGAAGCTGCAAATAGTTTTATTAAAGATAGGTATTTAAAATAGCCAATAATATCCTAAGCTTGTTGACTACCCTGCAAATTAAAATTCAATTCATTTAGATAAATGTTGACAAATTCGCTACTTTATTTTTCTAAATGGGAAAATTTTATAGAAAACGGCTTAAAATTAATAAATAGTTTACAAAAAAATAGAAAATACTTTAAAAAAAAGATTATCCTAAGGTTAAATTCATCCAAAAAAATGTTCTACCAAAATTAATAGTCGGGTTAGTATCTTACAAAAAAATGTTAGTTAACCAAGCAAATCAGAATCGGATCGATTATTGAACAGATGTACATACCGGTTCAAGGTTCAATAGGTCGGACCGGAGGTCAACAGATAGAACTGTTTTTAATTATATATATATATATATATATATATTTATATTTTTAAATACTATATATAATAATAATAATAATTAAAATTAGATAATATTTATAATTTCATACTATATAAAACATAAAACATCATAAGTCAACTCATTTGATTCATGAACCAAATTCAAAACCAAACAAGTCGAACTATATATAGCTCAACTTCAACTCATTTGGTTCATGAACCAAGTTCAAAACCAAACAAGCTGGACTATATATAGCTCAAATTCAACTCATTAAGTTAACGAACTTAATATTTAGCTTAAGTTTGACTCATTTGGTTCATGAACCAAGTTCAAAACCAAACAGGCCGAACTATATATAGCTCAAGTTCAGCTCATTTAATTAACGAACTTAATATTTAGCTTAAGTTTGACTCATTTGGTTCATGAACCAAGTTCAAAACCAAACAAGTCAAACTATATATAGCTCAAGTTCAGCTTATTTAATTAACGAACTTAATATTAACTGAAGTTCGACTTATTTGGTTTATGAACCAAGTTAAACGAATTAATTGTCGAACCGATCTCAAACTTTATTCGAGTTGCTTCGGTTCATTGCCAACCATAATAAAGAATTACGAATTAAATAATAAACTTTATTTTTCAATTCATTTCATTTTATCCGTGGTGGTATGATATTCAATTCATTTCATCCAATTCCATAATAGAACCATAATAAACTTTATTCGATCTCAAACTTTTGTCGAACCGATCTCAAACTTTACGAATCATAGCTTATTTAATAGAAAAAGTTGGAAAGAATTACGAATTTGCCATTACTGAAAACTAGTTGTTCTCCGTGTGTTTTTAAAACCCAAAACTGTGAAGGAAAACATCTTTTAGCTATTTCACTTTTCCAGATTTTAAAACTAATAATTAGAAATAGTTTTGAGAAACACTTTTACAAAATTGTATTATCAAACAAGTTTCTATTTTTTGAAAATTTTAAAAACTAAATCAAACACGCCCTTAGTGTATTTTTACCAGATGACGGCGATCCGTTGCTGAAGGATTCTAGGTTTCACGATGATTTCTCTGATGTATGAATTTCACGGTGCATTTTTATGGTTCAAGATGATGATGGAGATGAGTCTCGACGGAGAAAGATTAGGTTTCGTGGGTCGGTTTGTGAATGAGATTAATGAGTTTCGCGGTGAAATTTGATGAATTTTACAGTGAGATCGATGAGTTTCCGGTTGAAATCGATGAGTTTCGTGAATGCGCGATCTGAGGATTGAACACGTTCACAACTGTGCGATTGGTGGCGAGAATCGCAACGTGAACGAATGAAGAAATGGTTATAAACTCTGATTTCGTCGCAGAGAGTGATTCTAGGGTTTAGGGGTATTAGTGTTCAAAGGGTTTTAGAGAGTGAATAGTTTTAGTTAGGCTTAAGGCTCCGTTTGGATTGATGAAATGTAATGGAATGAAGCGAAGCGGAATAAAGTGGAATGGAATAGGATGGAGCGGAATGAAATAAATATTTTGTTCCATTGTTTAGATATTTTAAAAATGAGATGAACAAAATTGAAGGTAAGTGGTGGTATGATATTCAATTCATTTCATCCAATTCCACTCCGCTCCGCTCCATTCCATTATTATTTTTCAAATCCAAACAATGGAACATTATTATATTCCATTTCGTTCCGCTCCATTCCATTATATTCCATCAATCCAAACAGAGCCTAAATGCAATTCTAGTCCCCCTATTTTGAAAAACATGAAGTTTTGGTCCCCCTATTTTAAAAACCAACTTTTTAGTCCCCCAATTTTAACTTTTTTCGAGTTTTGATCCTCCATTCCATTTTAGTTTCAATTTTGCTGATGAGTCATTGGGACTAATGACATGGCACTGTATAGGTGGACAAAACTAATATCCTTGTCATTATTAATTTATTTAATTCAAGCAATTATTATTTTATAAATTTTTTTTGGGAAATATTTTATAATTTTTTTAATAATTTAAATAACAATTTTTGTTTTTTACGGTAAATTATAAATCAAACTAAAGAACTATAAGCACAAAACATCTTCCTTTTTTTTTTTGGTACAAAAAACATCTTCATTATCAGGATTATCACACCACACCATCAAAGAACCACAACCACCAAGTTTCATCAATAAATCCATCATTCAACACCAAAACTCAGCCACATTCAATTTCTCTACTCATTAAACCTAGTCACATTCAACAATAAATACAAAAAACACAACAACCATAGACCCATTTGATTTCATTGCACCTCCATATTCTCCAGAAACACAACAATCCCAAAAACTCAACAACAAAAAATAATCAACAATTAAAATTCTTCAAGAACAAATCCAGTCAGAAGAAATCCAAAAATCAAAGTTCAATAATAGATCTTGGTTGTAAGAAGCAGATCTGATAATACAATTTCAAAGAGTTAGACGAAGTTGAGAAAGTAGCCGATTTTAGAGATGACAAAGACGACGGTGACTGACCAATTGTAGTGGCTATCGTTCTCACGAAGAGAGAGATCGAGAGAAGAGATTGATTTGGGTTTGGGAGATGGAGGGTAAGAGAGATCAAAGAGCAACGATTGTATTGGTTCTCTAGTTACCGAGATGGATTTTGGCAACAAACAAATTTACAAGAAGTAAGGGGAGTAAATGGTTGTGAATGGATAGGGAAGAAGACGGAGGAGAAAAAAATTCCCAATTTTTTTTTTATAATAAATTTTTTTCCCAATTCTAATTTTATAATTGACATTTTAATTTAATATATTATTTTGATAATTAAAATAATTTTTAAAATAATAAATATTGAATAAGTTAAATTAATAATGACATGAATATTAACTTTGTCCACCTACACAGTGACATGTCATCAGTGACAAGGACACATAAGCAAAATTGAAGTGGGGGATCAAAACTACAAAAATATCAAAACTGGGGGATCAAAAAGTTGATTTTTAAAATAGGGGGACCAAAACTTCATATTTTTCAAAATAGGAGGACTAGAATTGCATTTAAACCTTTTAGTTATTATGTGTATCGGTTGATATAAACGTTGAACTATTTTTTTTTTTTTGCTACTCACACCCCTAAAAAACCTGGTTACACCCCAGATTGACCAAAATACCCTTAAAACAAATTACATTTCCAATCCATAGAAAAAACTTTGCAAGGTGGAGTTCATAGTGGAAATATCAGTTTGTGACTTTGGTGGATGAATCTCGGTTTGAGGTGGAATTTGTTACTAGTTGGACTAGAGGAAGACAAACATTCAACAATAGCTCTTGGCTATCTAATGGGAGGTAGGGAGGAGAGTGGAATTGTTGCACCAAAGTGGTATGACTATGAAGGCCTTGTGGGATTTGTTTATATTGTGGCTGAAGAAGTGCAAAACCTGGAAGAATCTTCAGGGTTGAGAGCAACTGCGATCAGACTTGGTAACTTGTGAGACTGCTGGAGGTAGTTGGATACAAGGAGAGTTTGATGTTGCAGCTTGTGGAACCACCTAAAATTCCAAGTTTGGTTTGGAGCCAAGCAAGACTTCGAGAGTACGGAAGACATTCCGGGGGTCGAGGTTTCGGTGGCAAACCCCAATTCCCTATTTGTGGTTCTAGCAATGGTTGTTGGAAGCAATTGGAAGAGGTCGAGGTTCAAGTGGGACTTGGCCGGTGATCTTGGATAGAAGATTCAAGATAGAGAGAGCAACACGGTGGTCGATTGGATCACCATCGATTTAAAGGCAAGGTGGAGAATTGTTGGATATGCCTTGAAATCTCAGTTACTACAAGTCAGAAAAATCAAGTTTTGGGCTGAGTGCGGCACTTGGGTGCAGGCCACAGCTGGCAGATTCAGTTTTGCGTAGATCTTGTGGAAAAATATGTTTTTGAAGAATATCTGACTTGGATTGTGTTTGTTTTTAAACTGGATATATTTAAAAATAAATAGGAGATTTGGTTTTATTTTAAAAGATTGTTTTTAAAATAATAGACATATATTTTTCTATAAATAGAGGTTGTTTATTCAGAGAAAAATTGGGAGAGCAAAGAGAGACAAGATGTAGGGAATTGGGGTTTGCCACCACACAAGGCTAGGGTCTTAGGATCCTAGGGGTTTGGGCAACTCATTATTGGGATCATCTTGTGGGATCACCTTGGGTAGACTAGGTCAAATTGAGTCTCTTGGCCACAGGAAGATATTCGTGTTTTTGGGTAGAATTAAGATTAATTCTTGTAACCCAATTGAGAATTTCTTGTTAAGTGAATTATTTGATTCTAGTGGAACAGAGAGTTGCTCTCTCCCCAAGACATGGGTTAATTAACACCGAACTGGGTAAACAAATTGATTGTGTTCTTTTCTTTCGTCGGTTATTGATTTGGATTATTGCATCATCATTTCAAACCCGTTCATTATTTGGTTGCTTGTTACGCTTGCTCCACACATCAGTTTTTATTGGTGAGTTTATTGTTGAATTCACAACAATTGGTGCCCACCATGGGGCAAGGGGATTAGTCGATATCAAGTACCATGGGTTGAAGGGGATATTGAGAAGTTCACCGGGAGTAACGACTACATGTTATGGAAGGTGAAGATGAGGCAGTGTTAATACAAAAGAAGTGTTGAGGCGTTGAAGGGGGAAACACGATTTGATGGTTTTGCAAATTGCAAGGTGGAGTTCATAGTGGAAATACCGGTTTGGACTTTGGTGGAGGAATCTCGGTTTGAGGTGAAGTTGGACTAGAGGAAGACAAACATTCAACAATGGCTCTTGGCTATCTAATGGGAGGTAGGGAGGAGAGTGGAATTGTTGCACCAAAGTGGTATGACTATGAAGAATAACTACGGTCTGGCAAGTGCACCAGTCTGTCGTCGAGTAATAATTCACACTCTAGGTGTCTAGAATGAGTTCGTATCCACAAGGATCGTGCCACAGCTTTATTAGCGTTATTTAAGTTTGTAGTTTTGCATTCGCTTTGGGTTTTTGGAAAAAGGTTTTTATAAAAATAAGCGTAATGCTTGCAGAAAATATAAAGATAAATTTGATTCAGAAACATAGAGGATAGGTATGGTGGTTGGACTCACTCCCTTCTTCATATTTGGCATGAAAGGTGTATAACATAGTTATTCAGATTATTATTCGGCGGTGACTTTTCCTTTGTTGTAGTAATACCTTTACTATTACTCTATGTAATTGAAGTTTCCCTACGTTAATAACTAAGGTACCTACGACAGTCTAACCTCGATGTGTCACATACCCTAATTACTAGGTGAGTTATTCATTACACATGCATTATTACCTTCACCCATCCAATGCCTCTAGGTCATAGTATCGGGCTGTTAAGCTTCTAAGTGCTCAATTCACACATAGTTCCTGATTCCTCCTCTAACCGCTCAGTTAGCGACTAGTTCAGGATGTTACCGTCTCTATTCACCTAGCATATTTACTACTAGTTCCGGACTAATATTAAGTGTCCCTAATATCAATTATATGAGCGCTCCCGCTTATCCGGCCATATTACGAGAATACGTTATTAAAGTGCAAGAAAGTAAATAACAAATATAATACTGAATAACATTTATTATAACTTTGGCTCAATCACAGACTCCAAATATTCATAGGGGAGTTCATCTTCTCCACCACAACCTAAGGCATCTATTACAAAAGACTACATATTTAAATTACAAAAGAATTATAACCTAAACATAAAAGCCTAAAGAAAACATACATTGCTGAGTTAGTTTTCCCGTAAGGGGAGAAAACTATGCCCTTAGAGCTCCTCTGAACACCTCCTTTATAGTAGAGAGTGTTCTACTATTTCTGAATGAATTAAACAATGAGAGGAGGGCTCTATTTATAGTTTTCGTAATGGGTCTCAGCAAGCCATCGTACTGCGATAGGTCCATCGCAATATGATGGGAACATTCGGTTAAATTTTATAATTGATCCTGTGCATTTCATCAGCTTGGTCGCCAAGTAATGTCATCGTGTTACGATGAGGAGCATCGTGCTGTGATGAACAGATATTTTCCAGATTTATTTCTTCTATTTTCTTGGCCAGCAAGCAGCTCCCATCGTGGCACGATGGGAGCCATCGTGCTATGATGATCAGCACATTTTCTTCACTTTTTTGGCTTTTTCTTGTCTTTTTGTAATCTTCGTTTTGCTTCGATGCTTTTCCTTGATTCTGTGGGATTTCTTCCTTCGTATTTGGGCCTGTCTTGGTCATTTTATTACTAATACTAATAATACCGTAGAAATTCCTGTCATCAAAGACCTTGTGGGATTTGTTTCAATTGTGGCTGAAGAAGTGCAAAACATGGAAGAATCTTCACGGAGACAATTGAAAGCAACCACGATCAGACTTGGTAACTTGTGAGACTGCTAGAGGTAGTTCGATACAAGGAGGGTTTGATGTTGCAGCTTGTGGAACCACCTAAAATTCCAAGGTTGGTTTGGAGCCAGGCAAGACTTCGAGACACTACTACAAAAACAGGCCTTTAATAGCACTTATTTTGACTTTTGATAGCGCTTTAAAACGCTATTACTAATACCGCTATTATAGGTCTGGGTTCCTATAATAGCGTTTTAATATGCTATCAAAAGTTGACATTTAATAGCGGTTTACCAAAAAAGCGTTGTAGTATGTAACTGGGCGTGACCAAAGTAGCTTACGGAAACGACTTTTTATAGCGGGTTTTTATAAAAGCGCTGTTAAGTGTTAGTTATAATAGCGCCCGTACTTACAAAACACTATTATAATTTCCTATATGGACCAACCTTTAATAACGCCCGTGAAAAAACGCTATTGTATGTCTTGTCCTTTTTTCTTTTTTTACACTAAACCTGTCTGTTTTTTAAAATTGCTCTTTTTTTCTTTTTTTTTTTAACTAAACCTGATATATTTATTACAATAAATTGCTCTTCTTTATACTAGCCGCCAAACGGGCACGTTTGTGTAATCGATATTCTTTTTTTTCTTCGTGTGTGATCGATATTCTGTATTGGTCAAGTATAAATAATTACTTAATCTCCTTTTTTATTGGACTTTGTTAATTGATAACTACGTAACCTCCTTTTTTTTGTTGTGGTTAGTTATTAAGAAGAAAAAAATATATTTTTTTTACTATAAAAAAACTGAAAACCTACTTTTATGCGAAAGTTGTGCTTAGTTATTAAGAAGAAAAAAAAAATTATTTACTAAAAAAAAACTTAAAATCTATTTTTACGTGGAAGTTATTTTTTAAGGGTAAAATGGAAATAACAAAAAAGACATCCCAAAAATTTGTATTCCCTTTATATATTAGTATAGAAGTATAGATATAGACTTTCAAAACATGTATTATTAATTTTTTTAATAATTGTACCACACAAGACAAGCTCTAATAAAACAAAAACTTGTAAATTGTAATATATTCATTTCATAAACAAAACTAATCCAACTACAAGACGAATCCGAATTGAATAGTACAAACACAAAGACCATAACAAAAGAGATATTGTCAAACTTTGGCCATACTTTCTTATGAGAAAATCAATGACAAATTTTAATTCAAACATAAAAACCACTACAAAAAAAGAGATTGTCAAACTCTAGCCCTACTTTCTTCTGCGACCTTCCAGTTGATGATAAGCACCCACTTCTTTGGAAAAGAAAGGCATCAAAATTATCTGCATAATAAAACATATATATAGTCATTGTCTATATAGATGTACAAAAAATTTCTAAGTAGCCATTACTCTAAAATTCTAGTGTCACGTGTCCAAATTCCTAACTAGACAACTCCATTATACTCAAAATAATGAAAATTAAGCACGTAAACATCCACATACAAGTCAAACCCAGACCATGTGGCAACAAAACTATGAGATACCCTTTCTACATCAAAGGAATACAAGAACCTTTTTGTGGCTACCCTGGTTTTGGTATCTCTTCTAACAATAATACCGGTTTTCCAATCCTTAATCTTATCAATCATTAAGAGTTTCCAATGTTGTTTTTTCAAGATCAAACATCAACAAAGATTGTCTTTCACCTAGCCATAACGTCACTTTTCCTATTAGCATGTTCAATCTTGCACATAACCAAACCCAAGTGATTTTGTTCTTTGGATATGACTCAACAAAGCTACCTAGAACGCTGCCAAGGAACCGAATTGGGTTGCTTTGCAGAAAATGAAATGAGTTCGGTCATGGCATTGTATGGAGATGATAAAACAGTGGAGGAAGGTGAGGTTTTGATTCAGATAAATACAGTTTCACGTGTTACTGTACTGATAGAATTCATTCCGCTAAATGTGATCCAGGTTTTTCTCTTTTTAATCCTTAATTCCCATTTTTTTATTTCTTTATATCAATTACTTTTTCAATCCCCATTAACATCTCCTTATCCCCATTACTCTAAAATTTTAGTGTCACATGTCCACATTCCTAAGTAACCATAAAATTTGACAATGGATGTGTAAATCCAAGAATACCAACTACAATTTCTACCAAGCACAACTGCCATATCAAAATATATTTGGATTATTAAATATTTATAAGATACAACTTACCAATTAATGATCAACTATTATTTTTGCCGCCTTTTTGCATCATTTATAACATCTTCAACCATACAGGTAGCCCACTCCTGCTTCACCTCATCTTGCTTCTCTTTAGAGTATGTAGGATGACTATGGCGATTAGGGCTGGAAATGAGTCGAGCTGAGTCGAACTCATCTGAGCTCGACTCGACAAGATAGGAATTGGTTCAGCTCGAAACTCGGCTCGAGTTCAACACGAACTATTTTTTCAGCTCAAGTTCGGCTCATTTAAAGTTCACGGACAGTTCGGTTCGGCTCGTTAGGTTCAACTCATTAAGTCAAATCACATGATTTTAAGTCATTTTTTGTCTAAATTTTAAAATATAATCTTTAACCTTTTAAACTATTTTTTTAAAAGAAAAAACTAATATTAAATTAAAATAAAGGAGAGGAAATGTAATGGAAAACGAAAAATGAAAAGTCTTTTGAAAAAAAGAGAGTTTAAAAGAGTAATTTTTTTTTGGAAAGGTAGAGTAAGTAATATCCATACACGGGGAGCTGAAAAGTTCATTGATGTATCAAGTTAAAAATATTTGGAAAATTATATATATATATATATATATATATATATATATATATATATATATATATATAATTATAATAATAATAATAATAATAATAATAACAACCGAGCTAGTTCATGAGCCAAACGAGTCGAACTATATATAGTTTACGTTCAGCTCATTTATTTAATGAACTTAATTTCTGACTCAAGTTTAGCTCATTTGGTTCATGAATTAAGCTCACGAGTCAATTATCGAATCGAGTTTCGAACTATTTACGAGTTGGCTCCGGTTATTGCCAGCCCTAATGGTGATGAAAATACTTCAAATATAAAAGTAACACAAAATTGAGTCAGAATTGAATTACACTACATTACATTTACCTACATGTAAGAATATGAATTAATAATAATTAAAATAACTTACCAATAGCATTAGCTACTTGTATCATTAGCTACTGCTTCTGTGCAGCATTAGCGCCTAGATAGATATGTAACCAATTTCAAAATTTGTTTACCAATAACTGCTAGCTAGAGATGTAATGAAACCTGAAGACAAATTGGCTATTAACAAGTGGCTATTGACACTTGGTAGAAGTATTGCAGTAAAAAAAATTCAATTCACATAAGATTTGAGCCTTTACTTTTTGTTGGCAGCAAAATACAGTATGTTAGCTAAAGTTTTTTATATAATCCATTGATGATATTAAATTTTCTAATTATTTAGTTGTTCAACATGATAAGACAACATATAGTTTTGACACTCGTCATCAATGTTATTTGATGTTCTTGACACACTCACAAGTTGAGACTTAGACCAACATTTTTAAAGCAATTGAATAGAATAAGGATCAAAACCAAAACAGTATCAAAACCAACACTCCAAAAGGACAAAAAAGTATGTACAAAAACTTACAATCTCCAAAGGATCAAAACCAAAACAGGGGACAAAACACCACCCCCAGCAAAACAGAACCGTCAATAACAAGAAGGCACTAAGGCCAAAGACCAGCTCCTAACCCAAAACACCCAGGCAGCAAAACCGAAAAACAAAACAGCACCAAACCACACCAGCAACACCTAAAAACCAGAAGAAAAAAAAACCAGAAAAACAGCACTAACTAGAAATTAAAACATATCCTCGGATCCCAACACCATTCATAGAAAAGGCAAGGTAAAATCTTCAAATGATGAGAGCTCCATAATTTAAATAGTATTTGATATCCATTAACATATAGTATACCTTTCAAAATACAAGTAAATATCGACTATACTTATCTTCATCCTCTATGTACTTTTGATCAAGTAACTTGTAATGAAAGTAATGTGAACACTCAAGAGACAAGAATAACTTTTTTATTGAGAAATCCTTAAATACTATGACAGCATAAAAAACTGAAGGCACAAAGGCATTGATAATTTTGTACATATAAAACAAGACTAGTGAACAAATATTTAATTAATTGTTAATATACTATTTGTAATTAGACTAGTGAACAATGAGTGTGAATTATGCCATGTAAAAAGAATCTACCAATCTATGCAGACTCAATAGTTCCAAATCAATAATAAATAGTGGTATCCCTAAAATTCTAAAGCAAATTCAAAATAAGCCAAACTACAACTCACACCGGAGCTGAAAGATGAATATGCTGATTTTCAAGTGTCTTCAGATGGCTTTAGAAACGGTGTTTGACTCTAAAATCTGAGAGTTATCTAGTGGCATGATGCGAGATCCCTAGACGCAATATTTTTCTGTCTTTGCCAAAAGGAATGCCTACATGCTATGAGTTTCAGTTTCACTACACATCTATAAATCACTTTAACTAAATATTCACTTCACTTTAACTCAGAACAGAATAGTGAAAACATGCTGAATTGAGTTTCCATCTTTGATAGCCTAATTACAATTTCACTTTAACTTTGATTCACTTCACTTGCTATTCAATCTTTGATAGCCTAATTACAATTTCAGATTGATTTTTATCATGTATATCAGTTTTAGGACCTTGTTAATTCTGGAACAAAACAATAAAAAAAGATAGCACACACCTAATTCAACAAACCAATTTTCTATACTCATCATATACAAAATAGTATACCAAACCAATGGCAACAAATCAACATAAGTGATACCAAACAAACAAAGATATTAGTACATTTTTGAAAAAATCATAGCTAAATAGCCCACACCTATAAACAGTGTCTTATAACTTAAATCAATTTTGCAAATTAAATTTTCTCATACGTGTATAATGTGAGCTATAATGTAAATATAACTATAACTTATCTCTAAGCATACCTTAATGACGACGGTTTGAGTTGTGACGACACAACACGAACAAGTTGTAATGAGCACGGCGACGAACGACGACGAACGGGTACGAATTCTGAAAGTTAAATTGCGGGATATATGGTGGAGGGAAGAGGATTTATGGGTTATGGGTTCACAGTGATTTCTGGGTTCTTGAAGGAAGATGAACTTCGAAGCGAAGATGAACGGTTTGATTCCTGTGGGTGTGAAGGAATTGGATTGCAGAAAGAATCTTGATTTTGTTTCTAGGGTTTCAAAGAATTTCGATGAATTTCAAAGAATATTGATTTCGTCGGTTTGAATTTGAAGATGGATCTTGGGTTTTGCAGCAAGGAAGGATACTGATTTTAGTGCGGGAAAACGAAATCTATATGAAGTGTGATCTGATCTCTATATTAATTTTTAAAGGACATATTTATATTACTATTATTATTAATTATCAATTTCCAGCCGCCATTAAAAAAAAAACAAATTATCAATTTCCAGCAACCAAGGGGTCATGGGTTCGAAACCCACCCACCACCCGTTTTTATTAATTTTCCAGCGCGTGTTTTTGGCTTTAATAGCGTTTTTTTAAAAGCGTTATTATAATGCTATGCGTTTTGGGCTTTAATAGCGTTTTTATAAAAAGCGCTATTATAGGTTCCGTTTGTTGAAGGCTTTGATAGCATGTTTCCTAAAAGCGCTATTATAAAGGCTACAGTTTGTGTTTTAATAGCGCTTTTTAAATAAGCGCTATTAAAACTTATTTTTGTAGTAGTGAGAGTACGGAAGGCATTCCGGGGGTCAAAGGGTGGTGAGGCTTGTAGGGCTATCCTTAAAATCCATGGATAGTCGGAGGCAAGCAATTCTTCAGGAGGACAGACAGGTTCAATCCGGGGGCTAAAAGAGGGTAAGGTGGAGCTTGTAGGACTATCTAAAAATCCGGTGATAGTTGGATGCAAGTCTTTTGATGACTTATTTGCAAGTGTACAAAATCGTCACAAGTAATAAAGTAGTAAGTAAAATCGTCTCCACAGAGACTGTGTTTAACAATTCAATTAAAGAGAATTTAGGAATTTATAAAAGCAATAAAGTTGGGGGTTTTCGAGTTTGTTGGAATTAAAATCATAAAAGAAACAATTAAAGATAAAGATTAAGATGAGAAGAATAGTTAGGTTGTTTCGAATCCCTTCCCTTTTCCTACTTGTATTTTATTTCACAATTCAAATTAAGTCTCGTTCATCACGACGAATTAAGTAGTAATAATCACTCCCGTGTCTTATTATCCTATTCACTATTAACAACTCCCTAATCCCTTAGGTGAGATGAGAAATTATGAAAGCATTAAAAAACGTTAATTCAAAAGTCACAACTGCAAACTACGTATCCCTACAATAGCCGCAAATTACGTATCCCTACAATAACTCTGTTGAATAATTATCATCAATTCGAATACCAAAAGAATCTCCCGAAAACAATCGATATCTAGATCAATTTCACTAATACGTATACTAATGAAAAGCATTAAACATAGATGATAATTAAATAACTAATAAAGACTGAATTGCAATAATATAATAACCAATTACATGGATCAAGTAGTTCTAGGGAAGTTCATCTACTCAACCTAACCCTGATGCGACGACAACGTGACTGCAAGTATACAGCCTTGTCGCGTAGTTTTAAAAGATATCGAACCCACATGGACCAATAGTCGACCTACCGTTATCTAATGTTACTTTGTAAATCTAAGGCTAATAATTAAAATAAAGCGATTTGAATTATAAAATAAATTTTTGGATTTTTTAAATAAGTTTTAAATAATAGGAAAAGTATTACTAGGATGCGCTCAAAGTTGCTTCAAAGGGTTCAGTATTTAAATCGTGCTAGATAAAAGATTTAGTTTTCGAAACTATATTGTTTTAAAAATACTAATCTCAGCTCTCGCAAATCTTGACTAGCATTATAAGTTATAAAGGTGGTGCTTAACTCTCGTCCTCACACCCGCTAATAAAATACTTTTTGAAAAACAATATAATTTGATTAACTCTAATCCCAACTCTCGTTGCTGATTAGAGTTAACGTTCAGTTTTTACTATCTAGCAAAAATCTCACGCTCTCGCTCTATCGATTTTTACTTTGATTAATTCTCACTCTCGTGACAAATTATAATATTTGGTTAAATTAAAAACTGCTAAAGAAAACTATTTCATTAATTCTAAATAGCTCTCGCGGACTTTAGAATTAATGCTCAGTTTTTACTATCTGGCATAAACCTCAACTCTCGTCTATGTTGGCCTATGCCTTAAATAATTCTCACTCTCGTGACAAATTATGGAATGCATTATTTAAAAACTGATTAAAAACCCTCGCACGACTATAACTACCGAACCCCTATTAGCTCCTAATTACACATCCTAGCAATATTAAATTAGCTAGACATAATTAAAACTAAAGGCATAAAAATAAAATAAGCAAATAAATAAATAGACATAAATAAATAAAAGCATAAAATAAAATAAGACAAGAAAATAAATAAATAAGACAAGAAAATAAAATAAGAACCTGAATTAAAAAGATTGGAAGTACGGACACCGGAATAAAATTTTAAACTAAGAGAAGAAAACTTTTCAAGACAAATGTCTAGTTTTCAATTCTCTCTTCAACTATTTTTCAAGTTGGTTGTTGTGTCCAAAATATAAGAAACTAGGTCCTATTTATACTAAAAAGCAAGGAGACAAAAACAGGTTTGACCGATGTGGGACTTTGTGAGAACGAGCGTGATCCGTTTGATTGGAATTCACGGACGGCTGGAGATGATGGCCGGCGACCGGCATGCAATGGGCTAGGCCCAATTTTTCCACTTCTTCTTAAGATGTGGCGGACGCCACATGTCATTATGGGGGTATTTGTTGAAATTGTGGCGGATGCCACATGATCATAGTGGTAGGTGCCACATTTAAACTAGGCTTGTCCCATTTTGTCCAGTTTTGTTCCTTTTCGGCCCGTTTTCGCTCCTTTATTCAACTCAAATGATTTTTATCTGATAAAATAAAATACCAGGAATTAATAACGATTTATTATATAAAGTTATGAAATCGAAAAAAAATAACAAAATTATTATATTAATTTAACTAAATAAATAGTACATTTTCTGATGCATCAAACCCAGAGGGGGTTTAGCTACTAATTTCATAATTAAATTACAAGAATAAAATAATGCATAAAAGAAAACCTAACCTTAGAGTAGCTCCTCCTCCTTTTCCTTTAGAGAGTAGTGGTTCTCTCTATTTCTGAATGAATAATTGTGAAGGAGGAGGACTTTATTTATAGTTTTTTTGACTTGGGCTGCAAGGCACATCGTGGTACGTTGGATCCCATCGTGGCACGATGACCTTAGGATTTAGTTGCTTAATTATTAAGCTTACTTAGCCACCAAGTAATTCCATCGAACCACGATACATGTCATCGTGGTATGATGAAAAGATTTCTTTTAAAAATAAAACTTGTGCTGTCTTGGCCAACAAGCAGCTCCATCGTACTGCGATGAATGCCATTGTACTGCGATGAGAAATCAAAATTACGTTTTTGCTTCAACACGAAAGTTGTAGATTTTTGTCTTAGCTTTCCAACGCATGGTAATGGAACTCATTCCGATACTCATAGCTCAAGTTGTGGTCCGCAGACTGAAAGTTGCGCATTTTCTTCCTTTTAGCCTCTTTTCATGCATTTTCTTCAATTCTTGACTTCTTGGACAAGTAGCTTTGCTTCTTTAGGTTTTTGCCTTGTAATTGGTCTAAAACTAATACTAAACTAATAATAAATAATACTAAAAACATCATTTAATTACTGTCATCACCTTTCTTCGAGAGTACGGAACTGAACACTCCAGGGGTCGAAGAGACTATTTTTTTAAGGAATATTTGATTTTTTCCCGTCTATTTTTAACTCTTTTTTTTTGTAGTGATAGTTCTCTGTACACCCACCCCAAACTTAGCTGTTGCTAGTTCCATGAGCAACCCCAAACTTATTTTGTTGCCAAGACTTAGAGAACTATTACCGTAACTCCAAAGAGGGTAATTCATTGTTTTTCAGGTCTATAGGCTTGTATCATGGTTTGTCACCGAAACAAAAGGGATACTAATTTTTTTACGGCTCAAAATTGGCTAGCAAAGGATATAATATAATAAAAGGTGGCTTTAAAAGGCTCTAGGTTATAACAAACAATTGCGTCAATGCATATATATCAAATTAACCAGTCAGCAGAGAATTAGGGCAAGTTCTAGAAAATAGACAAGTGTCCGGTACTCTCATAGTAGATCGAAAGAAAGTGGTAATACCGTTTGGAAATATTTGGCTCAAATCCTCACATGAATTAGGTATCTGAAGGTTTGAACATTTGTCTCACAGACACCAGCTTCATCACTCGTCTCGTTGTCTCCCGAACTTCGTACTTCGGAGCAATCACCTTTGGTGGAAATGCCTCAAGCTAATGAGAGGTTAAACAAGCGCTGCTTGGGAGGCAACCCAAGGTACAATTTACTGTTTTATTTTAATTTTTGCAATTTTAAATTTTAATTTTAGTTTAAAAAAAAAAAGTACCACACTTTTCAAAGAAAGACCCATAAAAATAAATTTTTGAGAAAAAGTTGAAAAATCAAATTTTTAGCAAAAAACAGGCAATCCATCGCAGTACGATGTATCGTATGGTGCTGCGATGTGAACGGAAAAATTTTCAAATCTAACAGCAAACCATCACAGTACGATGCGATCCCATCGTGCTGCGATAAGTGAACGTTGCCTATAAATAAAGCACGAATTTTTCACTTTTTACATCAAAATTTTGCGTCGTTACTCTGCTCAAATTTACCCATAAACTTCACAACATCTTTATCTCATAAAAAGCTCCAAAACTCATATTCTTCTTCTTCTTCTTCTTCTTCTACACTTTCTAAACCTTCCATCAACCAAATTTCCCAACAAAAAACCAAACTTTTTCATAAAAATCAAACCTTTTTCACTTTCACGACCATGGCACCAAAACGATCCAGAGTGTCAGGATCCACTTCACAGGCAGCCCCTCCTCGCTTCTTGAGTAGCGTTACTCAGAGGCAGCATGGTATTGTTGGGGAGAAGAGGCAGGTTCAGGAGGTCGGTATCGAGATCCCTGCTTTTGAAGGAAAATAGCGTTATTTTAAGCAGCAGAATTAAAAAAATTTCCTTAGTTTGATCCTTACGAATTGGGCATGATATGTGTTTTAGGGTTTTTACCTCTTCAAGGGAAGAACCTTTGAATCACGATCTCTTGTAGGGAAGAACCTTTGAATCACGAACAAGACGATCACGAGCGTTGATGAAGATCACCGACGCCTCTAACTAGTCCACACGGACAGTCACCTTCAATAGAGTGCTAGCCCTTTATGTTTGAAGGCTATGCAAGAATATTGAGAGAGAGAGAGAGAATTATTTTACGATTTTCAATTCTAAAATATTCTTGTGCTTTTTGTTGTGTATTGAGCAATGACAAGAGGTCTCTATTTATAGATATTTCTTGTCTTGTGCATCAAGACAACTCTTGTCTTGTGCACCAAGATATCTCTTATTGGGCAAAGCCCAACAAGAAACAAAACTAGGGCGCGCGCCCCCCATGAGTGGTAGTACTCATGTGCGCGCCCTCCCACCATAACCTATGGTGTTCTTGCTCGTTTAAATTACCGTGATACCCTGATCACATTGCACATACACTGTACCTTACGGTGTTCCTTAATTATCTCAATATTAGACTGTCCTTATGTGTGTGACCCTTGTAGGTTTCCATAACGTTGGCAATTATATTAAATCCTTTATTTAATATAATAAACAATGAGCGGTATCTAGCAACACATCATTGCTACCCAAGTTATGAGAAATTAACATGTGATCATAACATAACCTTTAGTGATAATATATGCGTGTATAATTATCCCTTTGCCCTTTATGTCTATATTGAACACAAAGCATACTTGGTGTCATCTTTGTCCAGTTCAATATTGGGCCCATGACATTTATCCTGTTATGCAGGATTGGCAAATTCCATCTAGGTCACTACTGTCCCTCAGCATGCTTTGTGAAGTACCCATCAACTGCCTTTATGGTTATCCTGTTACGGACAACGTTAGATCAGCAACAAAGTACTTGACTCCACATCTAAGGTACAAAGTGGTTTCAGGTCTAAGGGCGGTTTACACCATTATCACCATGAGAGTAACTTATGACACTTTGCATAACTTTGCATGTAGTACTCTCATAGCGGGTCAATCCGGTATAAATATTACTCCTAATATTTCTTATACCTATGTCAAGACTTGATAACTCCTTATCCCATGATCCATGAGATGCGATCATCAGTCTATCTTCATAATAGTCTTTATGCTTTAAGGTTATCCCTTTTCACCTTAAAGCTCGACTATGGATACTTTAAGAATAGCGTCTTTATGTTTAATGTAATCTCATGATTAAGTCACACTTAATATTAAACGGACTTTCTATTCTAGGGACTTCATTATTTTGAACGTTACAAACATAATAAAGAAATGCCTATTATTATTAATAAATAAAGCACTAAAGTATTGGCCTCTAGGGCTTACTCCAACAATCTTCCACTAGCACTAGAGCCAATGAAGCATTACCTTAATACCCGTAGACCTAGTATGCCCATCACGCTTCAACTGCGCAAGAGCCTTTGTTAGTGGATTAGGAACTGTTTCCTATGTTGGTACCTTACGTATCTATCCAACTTTCTATTTCGATCTTTATCGAAATATAGAAGTGTCTAAGTATATATATGAATAGTCGGTGAGATCTATTCTCCATTATTGTTTGCAAGATCAAACCATTACCGTCACTAATGTGATTTAATGTAATCTGCAACACCGGAAATATAGCTTTAGCTCAATCATGAGCTAAACGATCCAAACTACTCCACCTCTGTAACAGAAATAAACTTATTACTAAGCTATATAACTTACAATGTCTATATTCAGGCATGATATATAATATATCAGTATGGAAACTACCATCAATATAACTTCCTTATAATGATATTTCCCACACCTACATATTTCAAGAAATGGTCATTAGTTCCTTTTAAGGTCCTTAGGGATATTCTTGAAGATTAGTTAGTGTCCAACACTAGTCTCAATTTTGGTACTTATTGAATATGCTACAAGCATATGGTGTATCTGATTAAGTACATATTATGATGTGTATGATTAATCCATCTTCCAAAGCATATGGATTATTTTCACGTGTCTCTCTCTCATCCAATGAGATATGCTATTGTCCTTTACACATCAAGTGTCTGAACACTTCGTCAATATATGTACATAGGCTATTCCTAACTCTTTAGGAATCCTTGCCCAAATACATAGGATATTCCTAACTCTTTAGGAATTCTTGCCTAAGTATTTCATCAAGAGTTATTTCATTAACCATGTCTCACATGTAAAAGGAAAGGGTTTTTGATGATTAATATGTCAGCCACATATAACATCAGATTAATATTATTACTCCCACTAACCTTCTTGTGTGCACAAGATTTTATTATTTGATCCTTTTTGAAGTTTTGTGAAAAACGAATTTATAAGGGACAAATAATTAAACTTCTGAGAATTTTGATATAATCAAAATTAGATAGCTACAAATTGTATACTTTTCTAGCATCCTTTGAATCAAGCAAAACCCTTCGTATATGTCTAGTACATATATATGAGGTCACTCCAATTAAGGAATGCATCTTTGTTATCCATCTGCTAAAACTTGTAGTACAATATTCAGTAAATAGAATTTAAACAGATTTTAAGCTTTATGATTACAATTATGATTTTATCATAACTTGCATTATGACTTTGCGTGAAACCTTAAATGATCAATCAAATCTTAAAAGGTATTCTCAATACCATCCATATCAGTGTTCAATAAGAATACTCACTTTCATCGTATGAGTCTTACTCATCCTGATGACAATACTATTATCACCATAAGGTATGTATATGGATTCTGTACAAGATTTCATGGCATTTAGCCACTTCTCAGATTTTAGGCCTTTTACGACCTCTTACCAAGTCAAAGATTCATCTTTCATGAAAACCATATCACCTTGTTGAGTCATGATTAGATCATACATCTCACCCATGTAATATGTTAGACTTATCTAAGATTTTGTGCAACTTAAACTGATGGTCCTTCAACAACTTTGAGGAACCGGTTTATGTTCCCTTTTCAAACAAATATATTTTGTGGTACTTGAACTTATTCAAGTTCTATATCACTCCCACTGTTTCTTTTAGAGACACACTCCCACTAGAGGAATGCTTCAAATCTAGCAACAAAACAACTTTTGTCCCAAGAGTGATATAAGACCAGTATCCCTTAGATTCTTTAGGATATTTCCACATATTTATTCTTCCAATTTTGGAATTAAATTTATCTGATAAATTTTTAGTCCAAATTTTCATAAAGACAAACTTGGTGGTCTAACCTTTATATCATATATATGGTGTTTTTATGATTACTTTAAAAAGGGAAACTATTTGTGGGTGAAGATTAATTATAAGCAAATAAATTTCTAAGAGTCAATGACATAATTAAACTATCTTATATCATGTCAAACATGATGTGATAAAATTAGTTTATTATACTCCTTTAATTAAGTATTTATTACTATGACTTATTCATATGACTTGAATACTTTTGTCGAGTCATATCCTTTTACTCCATTTATCGAACTCCTTGACAAATTCAAAGATTTTCTAATTTGTGTCACACACATATCCCCATCTAATGATTTTAATCATCAATGTAAATGAAGTAAAATATACTCAATATAAATATGTTTAGTACTCGACATACATCTCATGTATATTGTTCAAATAGATCATGTGTCAATTTACTTTCAACAAGTAACTAACACATCAAATGTTTGTACTAAATAACAATGCTCTTGATATATACATATAAGGTCCAAATCTTATTTGACTCTTATTACAACTGTTATAGATGTTCTTATCAAGATCATGGAGCCCTAGTCCATTACTTGATTTGGAGCACTAGTATAGAAGACTTTGCTCAAATGATGGGACCACTACTTGTCTTATCATTCAAAGCTACTTTTCATATCTTGTCAATACAAGGTATTTAATTAATACTTCTATTACCAAATAGAACTCAATTACAATTATTGTATTCTATTTCAAATTTGATTTTAAGTCATGGCATAGCTTTTATTGTCAATGAAACAACTTGTTTCATTCTAGACATAGCTTGACTTAAACTTATAGTCAATGTTCTAATTCTTTAAGCACCTCTTTAGAGATTCAACATCGTGTATCATATACCCTTGATGTAGAAATAGAAACTTTGACTTTCTATAACTAGGTGTACAAAATTGAAGTCTCACTTCATTCTTTTATTTTGACTCTTTCATGAACTATCTACGGCACTCCCATTTCAACCAATTTGAAACATCCGTTCTCCTTTGGCAACCTTTATTGTTATATTCAAATAAGAGGAGTATAAATCTCATTTATATCATATCTCTATTCTTTGACAGTGCAAATTATTTCTCATTCAATTCAACAATTTTCCGATAGATATAATAATTTTGACCATATCTATCCACTAAAATTGATTTGATTGAACCTATGACCAACTCTTTGGTCTATTGAGAAATTCTATCATACTTTGTCGTTCTTTCAAAAGAACTCGTTTTAAATGATCTCATCATTTCTTTTAAAAGTATGAAATATTCTATATCTAGATGTCAACTTGATGCTTCTGACAAGCATCTTTTTCCAATCTAGTTTATAGTAGGTACTTTTATAGAGTATAATTCAATAGCTTATAGTTCTTCTTGCGTTTGAGAACAATTCTCAATTTTGTGTACCAATTCAGAAACTCTTTTATGAGATTCTTGTCCTTCATAAGGACAATATAATTTATATTGTATAAAGTTTTAATTACAAAGATATGTAAGATATTTGTATAATTTTTAATAAGGACTTTTATTAAAATGCTTCCACTATTTTATTCAAAACAAATGACTCTCAGCATTTGATTCGGAAAATCCCGTTGGAAGATTTTCTAGTGGGTCAAGATCCATATTTCACTTTGTCTTAAGTCCGCGGTGGGCGGATTACACAAGACTTAGTTATTTAGGTAGGAACTCCTTCCAATTGTATCTCATACAATTCTTGAATATATCAATTGGGTGAATAACTCCTTATTCTAATTCATCTTATGAATTATTCCCAACCATTGCTTCTTAAACTCATATAATCTCATTATATTTGTTAAGTTAATTTTGACCCTTACTTTAGAAGTTGGATATTACAATTATCCCATCGCACCTTACCAATATAGAGTATGCACTTCGCGGTGGGCGAACCTACATAGTTCGATACTAGTCTTGATGAGTTCTAAAGCTTGGAAAGCGTAAACTTAATATTCACATATTTTATTATTAAAGAGAATGCACTCCGCGGTGGGCGAACCTACATTTTCTTTATTAATCTCTTATGTGTCTTTTGAGGGATATTTAATTGTTTGATCTCACCGGCTTGTTTAACATATTAAACGCTCTCACATGCATCAACATACATACATACAATAATATAAAATAATATGGTTATGGCCTCCTAACGCAAGTGTCCTCTCAAGCCAATGAGAGGACCCTAAACTAGCCTAACGATGATCTACTTCTCCAAGCATCATCTTCATGGCTGTCCTCCTTTGTTCCTCTTGTAATTCTATTATAATGTTACATCAAAGAATACTCGTTTTACATACGAGGGAGTAAGATGAGAAAAGAAGTTACATCAAGAAATTCAGAGAGAGGCACGACACGCAGGCCGTATTTAAAATCCCAAATTAAAACAAAAGAGTAAACTAAGGCCATAACCGATCATCAAAAACACAATAATAAACATATATTTTATTATTATCAGATAAAGTCCTGTAGATTAATAAAATTAAAATTTTGGCGAACGATCAAAAATTGGCTGCTGTCATCTGCGCCCAGCGCAGCCTGCCCTGCGCCTAGCGCAGGTCTGCAGCTGAAAACCAATTTTCATTCTGCCATCTGCGCCTAGCGCAGCATACCCTGCTTCTAGCGCAGGCACGTAAACAACCTTTGTTTTTCCGCGAATCCTAATGCAGCAATTTCGTGCCGTCAAAACCTTTCATGACCGAAATTCAATATGATTGATTAACATGTCATTGCTTCACCATACTAATGTCGGATTCCAAAGCAAATGAACATGAATCGCTTCAATATCAAATAACTTTCATAATATGTTTTAATGAACGAAAGTATGAACGATGCATCAAATACACCGCTTTGCATCACGATCACTTATATCACATATAAGTCTTGATCATTCTTATTTGTATAAACTTATGACGATTAACATATCGCTGCTTCACCATACAATTGTCGGATTCTGAAGCCGTTTCAATGTCAATCATCAAATTTTACACAAATAGATGCCAAATTTTAATTACTCGATTTTAATCTTAATTAGGTGTTTTAATCAAATTAAAACAAAATACATGAACTAAACAAACATCAGATCACGGATTCGTAAGTGGTTCTGATACCACTGAAGGAAAATAGCGTTATTTTAAGCAGCAGAATTCAAAAAATTTCCTAAGTTTGATCCTTACGAATTGGGCATGATATGTGTTTTAGGGTTTTTACCTCTTGAAGGGAAGAACCTTTGAATCACGATCTCTTGTAGGGAAGAACCTTTGAATCACGAACAAGACGATCACGAGCGTTGATGAAGATCACCGACGCCTCTAACTAGTCCACACGGACAGTCACCTTCAATAGAGTGCTAGCCCTTTATGTTTGAAGGCTATGCAAGAATATTGAGAGAGAGAGAGAGAGAGAGAGAATTATTTTAGGATTTTCAATTCTAAAATATTCTTGTGCTTTTTGTTGTGTATTGAGCAATGACAAGAGGTCTCTATTTATAGATATTTCTTGTCTTGTGCATCAAGATAACTCTTGTCTTGTGCACCAAGATATCTCTTATTGGGCAAAGCCCAACAAGAAACAAAACTAGGGCGCGCGCCCCCCATGAGTGGTAGTACTCATGTGCGCGCCCTCCCACCATAACCTATGGTGTTCTTGCTCGTTTAAATTACCGTGATACCCTTATCACATTGCACATACACTGTACCTTACGGTGTTCCTTAATTATCTCAATATTAGACTGTCCTTATGTGTGTGACCCTTGTAGGTTTCCATAACGTTGGCAATTATATTAAATCCTTTATTTAATATAATAAACAATGAGCGGTATCTAGCAACACATCATTGCTACCCAAGTTATGAGAAATTAACATGTGATCATAACATAACCTTTAGTGATAATATATGCGTGTATAATTACCCCTTTGCCCTTTATGTCTATATTGAACACAAAGCATACTTGGTGTCATCTTTGTCCAGTTCAATATTGGGCCCATGACATTTATCCTGTTATGCAGGATTGGCAAATTCCATCTAGGTCACTACTGTCCCTCAGCATGCTTTGTGAAGTACCCATCAACTGCCTTTATGGTTATCCTGTTACGGACAACGTTAGATCAGCAACAAAGTACTTGACTCCACATCTAGGGTACAAAGTGGTTTCAGGTCTAAGGGCGGTTTACACCATTATCACCATGAGAGTAACTTATGACACTTTGCATAACTTTGCATGTAGTACTCTCATAGCGGGTCAATCCGGTATAAATATTACTCCTAATATTTCTTATACCTATGTCAAGACTTGATAACTCCTTATCCCATGATCCATGAGATGCGATCATCAGTGTATCTTCATAATAGTCTTTATGCTTTAAGGTTATCCCTTTTCACCTTAAAGCTCGACTATGGATACTTTAAGAATAGCGTTTTATGTTTAATGTAATCTCATGATTAAGTCACACTTAATATTAAACGGACTTTCTATTCTAGGGACTTCATTATTTTGAACGTTACAAACATAATAAAGAAATGCCTATTATTATTAATAAATAAAGCACTAAAGTATTGGCCTCTAGGGCTTACTCCAACAAACTCAGTCCCACGAGTTCGGGAGATTCATACAGTATTGTTTTTCATAGGATCAGTTATAAAATTGAACTGAATCCTGCTGATGAAATTGAACTGAAGCAATAAAGCTGATGAAATGCATAGGATCAGTTATAAAATTGAACTGAATCTTCCCATCGTACTACGATGGACCTATCGCAGTACGATGGCTTGCTGAGGCCCATTACGAAAACTATAAATAGAGCCTTCCTCTCATTGTTTAAATCATTCAGAAATAATAGAACATTCTCTACTATAAGGAGAGGTTCAGAGGAGCTCTAAAGGGCATAGTTTTCTCCCATTACGGGAAAACTAACTCAGTATGTTTTCTTTAGGCTTTTGTATTTAGGTTATAATTTTATTGTAATTTAAATATGTAGTCTTTTGTATTAGATGCCTTAGGTTGTGGTGGAGAAGATGAACTCCCCTATGAATTTTGGAGTCTGTGATTGAGTCAAAGTTATAATAAATGATATTCAGTATTATGTTTGTTATTTACTTTCTAGCAATTTAATAATAACGTATTCTCGTAATCTGGCCGGATAAGCGGGAGAGCTCATAGAATTCATAATAGGGACACCTAGTGTTCGTCCGGAACTAGTAGTAAATATGCTAGGTGTAAAGAGACGGTAACGTCCTGAACTAGTCGCGAACTGAGCGGTTAGAGGAGGAATCATGCACTAGGTGTGAACTGAGCACTTAGAAGATCAATAGCCTGATACTAGGACCTAGAGGCATTGGATGGGTGAAGCTAATAATGCATGTGTAATGAACAACTGACTAGGGTCTGGCAAGTGCACCAGTCTGTCGTCGAGTAGTAATTCACACTCTAGTGTATTGAATGAGTTCGTATCCACAGGGATCCTGCCGAAGCTTCACTAGCGTTATTTAAGTTTGTGACAGTTTGCATTCGCTTTGGTTTTTGGAAAAGGTTTTATAAATATAGCGTAATGCGTTGCAGAAATATAAATAACAGAATGTATAAATATAGATTCAAGAAATATAGAGGCTAGGTATGGTGGTTGGACTCCCTCCCTTCTTCATATTTGGCATGACCAGTGTGTAACATAGTTACTTAGATTATGTTCGGCGGTGAATTATCTTTGTTATAGTAGTACCTTACTATTACACTATGTTTATTAAAGTTTCCCTACATTAACAACTAATGTACCTACGAGAGCCTAACCTCGATGTGTCACATACCCTAATTACTAAGAGAGTTGTTTATAAACATGCATTATAACCTTCACCAATTAACCTCTAGGTCCTAGTATCAGGCTGTTCATCTTCTAAGTGCTCAGATCACACCTAGTGCATGATTCCTCCTCTAACCGCTCAGTTCATGATTAGTTCAGGATGTTACCGTCTCTATTCACCTAGCATTATTTACTACGAGTTCCGGACCATACCAAGTCAAAACCTGATATCAATTCTATGGGCGTTCCCGCTTATCCGGCCAGATTACGAGATACGTTATTAAAGTGCGCGAAAGTAAATAACAAACATAATACTTTAAATATCATTTATTATATCTTAGACTCAATCACAGACTCCAAATATTCATAGGGGAGTTCATCTTCTCCACCACAACCTAAGGCATAAATTATAGAGACTACATATTTAAATTACAAGAATTATAACCTAAATACAAAAGCCTAAAGAAAACATACCTTGCTGAGTTAGTTTTCCCGTAAGGGGAGAAAACTATGCCCAATAGAGCTCCTTTGAACCTCTCCTTATAGTAGAGAGTGTTCTACTATTTCTTAATGAATAAAACAATGAAAGGGAGGGTCTATTTATAGTTTTCGTAATGGGCCTCAGCAAGGCATCGCACTGCAATAAGCTCATCGCAGTGCGATGTGAAGATTCAGTTTATTTTTATAACTGATCCTGTGCATTTCATCAGCTTGGGCGCCAAATTACTCCATCGTGCTGCGATTAGAGCTGTCAAATGGGCCGGCCCAGCCCAGGCCCATAGGGCCAAGACATCTACTGGGCTTAAGTGGGCCGGCCCATTAAGGCCCAAGGCCCGACCCGCTTAGCCCAATAAACATGGGCCGATAGGCCAGCCCGACACATTTTTTCAAATTTTTTTATAAAAAATTGACAAATTTTTTGTAAAAAAAAATTCTATGGACAATAAAACTATATATGCATCGCACACAAATTAATATCCATAAAAAAGTGAGTGTCATGATATCATGAAATAATAAATACTTCAAAATATCCATGCAAAAGTTAAAAGATTTGTGGATGATGATTCATAAAGTGCATCCTCAAAGCTAATAAATTTCAAGCTTACATCAGACACTAAACTTTTAACATAACCATTCAAAATACATAAATTAAATTATAAATTATAAAAAAAAAGTAAATTATAAATCTCCTCTTTTTCCTCCAAAAAAAAAAAACAAATCTCATCTTTTGTTACTTATTTTATCTAAAGATTTTATGCTAAATAAAATTCCTTATTTTTCGGTAAAATTATTTTAAGTTTTTTTCTTAATTCTTTAATGGGCCGGCCCAAAAGATGATGGCCCATAGGCCCGGCAACCCAGCCCAACAAGGCCCAATGATATTTTTGGGAAGCCCAACCCGGCTCATATAAAACTATAGGGCTACTGGTCTGGCCCGATAGCCCGGCCCATTTTTACAGCTCTAGCTGCGATATACTCCATCGTGCTGCGATGCAAAGATTTTATTCAGATTTATTGCTTCTGATTTCTTGGCGAACAAGCAGCTCCCATCGTGGCACGATGGGAGCCATCGTGCTGCGATGGAATGCTGATTTTCTTCACTTTTTGGGCTTTTTCTTGTCTTTTTGCATCTTGGACTCTGTCTTGATGCTTTTTCTTGCTTTTGTAGGTTTTCCTTCGTATTTGGGTCTGTCTTGGTCATTTTACTACTAATAATAATACTAAAAATACCGTAGAAATTCTTGTCATCACAACCCCAAACTTGAACTGTTGCTTGTCCTCAAGTTACATTCTGTCAGACAAGATCGTTAGAAAAACAAGAGATAAATAAAGATGATAGGAATTTCACAACCTTTTTTGTATTTCAGCAATGGTACCGCTGATTTTCTTACCGCCGCGATCATGCTCAGTCCTGCTAGGCTCAGGAGACGTCAATAGTAGCAAATCGGACAAATGGCCCTAAGAGTCCATGTCCAACTTTTCTCTCTCTCTCTCTCTCTCTCTCTCTCTCTCTCTCTCTCTCTCTCTCTCTCTCTCTCTCTCTCACATTTGTGTTTTTCACTCATTAATTGAAAGGGTTATCTCTCAATCATCGTGCAACCTGCCATTTTACCATAGGCTTGCAAGAACTCTAAGCAACCAGTCAAAATTTAATACTCATGCATTATTGGAGGTCTTTTCATGGTTATAACGTGGCTTAGGTCAAGGTAGGACATTTTTTGGGAATAGTAGGCTAAACATTGGAGTTAAGTTCTACTTTGTTGTTCCTTTTTGTGTGCGCAACCTATGTTCCTTAGGGTGCCTTTTTGTGTTGGTGTTAGAGATTAAGAACCAGATGTGTCTTTGTGTGGTTCTTTTCTATCACTGTTTGTGCCCTTTGGCTCTTTCTTTTGCCCTTTGCCCTTTGCCCTTTGGTTCTTTTCTATCACTTTCTTTGCCTTTTGGCTCTTTCTTTTGCCCTTTGGCTCTTTCTTTTTTCATTCATTTTTTTTAAGAGACTATTTTTTTAGGGAATCTTTTATGTTTTCCCGTCTCTTTTTCATTTATTTTTTCTTTTTGTAGTGATAGTTCTCCGTATACCCACCCCAAACTTAAACGTTGCTAGTTCCATGAGCAACCCCAAACTTATTTTGTTGCCAAGACTTTGAGAACTATTACCTAACTCCAAAGAGGGTAATTTCTTTGTTTTTCTGGTCTACAGGCTTGTATCATGGTTTGTCACCGAAACAAAAGGGATATTTTTTTTTACGGCTCAAATTTGGCTAGCAAAGGATATAATAATATAAAGGGTGGCTTGAAAAGGCTCTGGGTTATAACAAACAATTGCCTCTGTAACATCCCAAAAATTTTATTTAATAGAAGAAAAATAATTAGAGGTGTAATTGGGATAAATTGTGTCAAACTTATTATGATAAAAATAATAAGAGTAATTTAATTTGACCAATTTATGTGAAACACCAAGACTAATGGGACCCACAAGTTTGGCTATAAGTTACTTGAACACCTTTGGATCAAGCCACTTATCTCTTATTCTTTCTTTCACTTACTGAACAGCAAGTCAGTAAGCAAAAACTCTCATTTTCTTCTCTCTCACGAGCCATTCCTTCTTCTCCTCCAAACCCCACAAATCTGAAGCATGCAATCCTCTTCCATGGACATCAGTTTGTCATCACCAGGAAACCATCTCAGTTTGCTATTCTCATCCCTCTCTTCTCTCTGAATCGCAACAACAACAACAAAGGGGGTTAAACTCCATTTTCACTTTTCTGAAGGCATGCACAACTCTTGGCTCAAGCTTTCTAGATGACAAAGGAACAATTTAGAGGCTCAATTAAGGACTGAGACTAAGCATCTAAGGTAAGAAATTGTCAATTGCATCCTTAACCCTTGTTATGGTTCTGTTCATGTTCCTTCCTCCGAAATACCCAATCCTTAATTTGTACTTGCCTGATGTTGCATGTATGTTTAACATGTTCGTGATTGACTGGAAGAGGCAGTGCGAAACATGGGTAAAAGGATTAAGCTGCTGCAGAGGCAAACAGAGCCTTTCCCTGAATTTTCGAGGCACTCGCCGGGCGAGTAAATCCTCTCGCCGCAACGAGCTTACCAGTGCAGCTCAAAAACTGCTGCATGTGTTCTTCTATTCTTTGAACCTAGTTCCTCAACCCTTGGTAAGTTATTCCTAACCTTTCCTTACCCTTCACAGTCTGGTGTTGGCTAGTTCATTTTCCTTAACCTTAGCGATCATTCATAAACTCATGAATCCATTCCTTTTTCTTTTCTCATGAGCACAAGTTTTGGGGTTTTTCAAGAGAGTTCGGTTGCAGAAAGCTTTGTGTGGCTGAGCCTGTTTCAGTGATAAAGCTTCTGAGATAATCTCAATACAGGTGGGTTCTTTAGGATAGTTTAGTTAGTTGCCCAATTTATGAACTTTGCATGATAATTTTAGGAAAGTTAGGGAATTGTTGTGTGAGGAGAATTAACCCCAAATTTACCTCCATTCTGATTTATGTTATATAATTTATTTTGCTGCTCTGATTAAAATGAGGATTGTAGGTGTATTTTTGAGAAAAACATGATTTTGGCAAAACAGGGAAAATTCTGCATGAACTCGCCACAGCGAGTAGCTGGTGAGCATTCATGGCGAGCTGGGCTCTGAACTGATGAAACTCGCCATGGCGAGCTTCTGCTCGCCACAGCGAGTTGATTTAGGTCAGGACCTATAATCTCGCCATAGCTAGCTGGTGACTCGCCGTAGCGAGCTTGTACAGAACTGCTCTACATTTTCTATTTTCTAAATAAAGATATCCACACTCGTTTTATATCCTCGTTAGAATCAGATAACTTGCAGTAAAATAATTAATATAATGTCGAACAGAATGTTAATCACAGATAATGACTAGGGTATAACTTAGTTATTTATTAGGCTTGTATGCTCCCCGGGTTTGGGAATATTGGTAGTAAGAACTAAATTAGTTTCAGTCAATTATGAGCGATTTTGTGATATCGCGTTATGGACTCCCAATGGGATAATCCATTAGGATAAGTTATTGTGAGCTGCATGCCGTGACCGAATCAGTTGACGGATATGGCAGGCCTCTGAGACATGCTCACCTCAGAGTGTCCTTGTGTTTAAAATGAATAAGAGTTTCTAATCTGTGTTACACCTTTAATTTCAGTATTATGTTATGTTTATGATTATGTTAGTATTTGAAACGACTGATTTAGGTGCCCCGGCGTAGTCGCCATTAGGAGGGTAGTAGGACTCACTGAGGCTTAGTAGTCTCACCCCACTCCAAATCAATTTTTTTTAGGTAGACAGGTTAACTGGAGTAAGGACCAGGATGGAGCTGATGATTGGAGCGAGCCTTGGATCATCACATTAGACGATTTTAGTCTTTCCTTGCTTTAGTTATTTGTATATCTTGGATTTCTATTCTATTCCGCTGTATTTCTTAAATTCATTAACTGATGTAAAGAATTATTTTCTGTTTACCTCGTTTAATTTATTGTACTCAGATCCATTTATTTATGACTTGACTAAATATTCTAGATATTTTAGTTGGGGCGTTATAATTGGTATCAGAGCGGGTCGTTCCAGTATCGGACCTTGCCATGAGTCATTCCAATTTTTTTTCCTGAACAATACAGACCCTTTGGATCTGGACTGTTTACGCTGAAACCGTCGCGTGTTGAGCCTGATCAACTCAGTATTGTGTATGGTAGGCAGGGTATTATGGTTCAGGGCTGAAGTGAATCCTGGAATTCCAGCGTTAAATCCGTAGTGAAGCTACAATCAAGGAGCATTCGTCGAAGAGAACCCTTATAAGAGAATATTGGAACAGTGGCAAATAATGCCACAGGAGTAAGATGTATAAACAAGCAAGGAATGCAAGTGTATCTTTATGCTGAAATGCTTAGTGCATAACAGTATTCCACTGGCACTATGTTTCAGCTAAACTTCCTGAACCCATAAGTAACCTTATCTTAACGAGGGCCTAATTTCAGCTAAACTTGTGGACTAATCAACACCCAATGACAGAAGGCAGTAAACCAAAACTCATCCTAAATTCAAGTTAGTATATGACTGGGAGTTATGAGTGTTGTGCAAAGTAGAGAATTGGGCGAACCACAGAATTATTCCTTCACAGCCCTGTCAAACTCGCTTAGCGAGTAAACGCGCGCTGCAGCGAGCTTAGTAGGCTGCTGCTACTGCTTGTTGCTTCCTTACTCCCTGTTCAGTTGTTTTAATCATGGTGAGTAGCCTCTAGCCCTCTTCCATAATTTCACCATTCTACCTTTCTAGTTTTAGTGTAGGTGATTCTAAACTACCCAGTGTACATAAGAATTGTTGAGGAGATGCAGAGGAGTTGATTTTGGAAGTTGGATGCAACTAGAAATTAGATTACGTATACCTTTCCTATTAGAAGCCAATGACTCTGTTGAATTATCAAGAACTTAACCATAACCGAGGTAACAATTAGAATCCTTGTAATCCGTATCCGTACCCGAGAAAGCACATTAAGTCCAATCACCTATAGGACTCTGAACCAGTAACCCAGCGTAGTGAACTTGATGGATATAATAGAAATTCAACTGAACCATTCAAATTAGAGAAGCCAATTTAGGAACAAAATCACATTCCTATGTTCCCTCAAGTTACCTTATCAGGCACCCGTTTAGAATACTTTCCCTAAGTATCTCGACCTTTCATCTCGTGTTAGTATTCCTAATTCATCGTTAAGGACTAAACTTCATTGGGCACAACAATTAGGAATTTCCTTTTCAACCACACCAGCCTATAGTAGCAGACCCAGTAAACTCATTAAGTACCTTTACTAACATGTCCCTAGAATAGTAACTTCATGGATTAGCACAAACCGATACTACGTGATTAGGACTTCAAATCAAACAACCTATACTAGAGAATCACATTAGAAGCCAATAATAGAGCCTTGACACATAAGTGTGGACCTTGCCTCACATCAAAATTAAGATCATCCTTAGTGACACCGTCATCCAAATAGGTTTGTTAAGGACCATTAACTCAGGCATCCAAACACTAGCGACCTAGAACTTTTGACCAATTTAATCACCCTGTTAAGAATAAGTAAACCTCAGTATCAGTACCTCAATATTTTTCTTATCGCAAAACCTATTAAGTAAACACCTGAGATAACTACCTTTAGATGTCAGCAAATAGGACCGACCTATCAGAGTATACCAGTAGTCGCACCAGACCCTTGTAGGTTAAGTTTTAATTAGTGTAACAGTTAAGGATTATCGTTAGCACTGTCAGACGCCAAGTCAATCCGTAGTTGCCTTGCCATTAGATGGATTAGAGGCCGGAAACTCAATTCCATGTTAGATTGACCATTCAATTTGCGAACCCTTGCAGTTGAACCATTTAACTAAGAAATCAGTAGAATTAGTTAAACCGTACATTCGAGAGTTGTCATCTAGTTACCATTAGGCTAGTAATCCAATATTGTAGGCCCACTAGCCACCCAATTTGAGGATTAGGTTTAAACTACCATAATAAATTACTCTCCTGATGCCAACCAAGTTATATTACCACCTAGGATAATAACACTAGATGCCAGCGGCATAGGGTCAACATGTTGTGTAGAACAAACCTTAAGCCAGACAGTAGAAGACAAAATAGGAGACTGTTAGAAATCATTTAGATCCATCATTTAGGAATCGTCAATAAGAAACTTGAGTGAGAATCCAGTTGTCCTAACATGAGAGCTCTAGCGGCAGAAATAGAGATGTAGAACATTACCCTGAACCCGATAGGAAACCAATTTTCAATTACCTTTCATTCGCTTTGAGATCCTCTTTCAGCCAGCTCATTGGACCAAGCAATGTTCAAATCTGCGTTCATAAGTCCTGGAACACTATGAACGTGTGTACGCTATAACTTGTCTGATTACGCGTCAGATGAGAAAATTCTTCTCGTGCCTTAAATGACTTGTCAATCACATGTTATGCCTAAATTCAACTAGGATTCAAACTTTTCAAATTCCTTGAAGCCAATTAGTTACATTAATAGTGATTAATGTCACACATAAGTAACCGCATTAGATGTTTTTCAGTTTTCCAGTTGTGTTATTATCAAGAAAGATCTATCTGCGGAAGTTAATTATTCTTGAGAAGGTCAAGAATAATTTCAGTTTCATTTCCTGCTCGTTGGTTGATTTGTCAATCAACATCCGTAACTGTTTTGATACAAAAGACTTAGCTCAGTACCAGGGAATTATTTAAATTTCGTACACTCGAGTCTGCTACATCAACTCTTCAATATAATTAGTTGTCTATCTCTTCGTACCCTTTGCCATCAAGTTCAGAATTAAGTTCGGAGTTATTCCCTATCCAGTGGAGTTTAGTTGTTCCAGCGAAATCAGAGTTAAGGTTTCAAACCTGTCAGTTTCATCTTCTAAAAATTCATGTCAGATTAGCGTGTGAACCTTAAGTACCTCTGCCCGAACGTTTCAACCTTCTAGATTCATTCCCTATAATCTAGTGAGGTTTTGTACCGAAGCCCGAACGCTTAAACCGGAACATTTCAATTCCAAGTCTAATTACCAGTAATTAGCATAAGTGTAAGCACTACTTGCTCGCTTGGAGTAGTATATCCATCTTATGAGTAAACCTTTCCCTATCCTTAGTGATCTGTTAAGATAATTCAGTCAACCGCTCTAAGCCAAATCATTCTATTCAGCCACAGCATTACAAGTTTACACTTTACGTGTGCAATCAACCAAGTAGAGAATCTGATTTTCTCATCCCAGTTTCACGTATTAGATACCAATAAAGGAAATTCAAACAAGATGGACCTTGACCTTGAGAGATAATCTGAACCTAAATGCATCCGCATGTTGGATGTGCAACTGCGACCACCGTGCTGTACCAGAATAGATTAAAATTGTAGGTGGGATTTTATCGGATAACTATAGATTCGTCTGCTCATGAGTCCAACTCATTGGCAGAAGAATCAGTAGTGTCTCGACGATTTTCCACTCGTTTTATATTTCAATCGATTCTGGAGTATTTGGACAACACGTGGTACAGGTGTATACTTGACGTGTCATGCATCAAAGCGTTCGGAAAGGGATCGATCCTGGAAAGGAGGAATTAAAATTTGTTGTATTAACACTCGAGCTTATACCTTGGGTTTTGGTTTGTACCCAACCAGGCCAGATACCGACATCTAAGTCCGATAAAGTTGGAGTTATATACCAGTGGTAACGGAAGTAGACTGACCATAATTAAGGTGTTCGGGGAATCATAGACTAAGCTAATGTGAGGATAGCCAGAAGCCAGAAGATGACTGTAGGCGATTGGATCAGAGTGCGCAGCGCTAGAACTTGGAGAATGTGAGGATAGCCATAGCCAGTAACTTAAGAGGAAAGTTTTATTCCAAGGGATTGAATGCTATTAACTGGAGAATAGACGAAGTGTGGTTTCGTATGCAGCCATAAACAACCTACCCTGATGAGGAATGAAGAAGTTTGAATTTCGAGGACGAAATTACTTTAAGGAGGGTAGAATGTAACATCCCAAAAATTTTATTTAATAGAAGAAAAATAATTAGAGGTGTAATTGGGATAAATTGTGTCAAACTTATTATGATAAAAATAATAAGAGTAATTTAATTTGACCAATTTATGTGAAACACCAAGACTAATGGGACCCACAAGTTTGGCTATAAGTTACTTGAACACCTTTGGATCAAGCCACTTATCTCTTATTCTTTCTTTCACTTACTGAACAGCAAGTCAGTAAGCAAAAACTCTCATTTTCTTCTCTCTCACGAGCCATTCCTTCTTCTCCTCCAAACCCCACAAATCTGAAGCATGCAATCCTCTTCCATGGACATCAGTTTGTCATCACCAGGAAACCATCTCAGTTTGCTATTCTCATCCCTCTCTTCTCTCTGAATCGCAACAACAACAACAAAGGGGGTTAAACTCCATTTTCACTTTTCTGAAGGCATGCACAACTCTTGGCTCAAGCTTTCTAGATGACAAAGGAACAATTTAGAGGCTCAATTAAGGACTGGGACTAAGCATCTAAGGTAAGAAATTGTCAATTGCATCCTTAACCCTTGTTATGGTTCTGTTCATGTTCCTTCCTCCGAAATACCCAATCCTTAATTTGTACTTGCCTGATGTTGCATGTATGTTTAACATGTTCGTGATTGACTGGAAGAGGCAGTGCGAAACATGGGTAGAAGGATTAAGCTGCTGCAGAGGCAAACAGAGCCTTTCCCTGAATTTTCGAGGCACTCGCCGGGCGAGTAAATCCTCTCGCCGCAGCGAGCTTACCAGTGCAGCTCAAAAACTGCTGCATGTGTTCTTCTATTCTTTGAACCTAGTTCCTCAACCCTTGGTAAGTTATTCCTAACCTTTCCTTACCCTTCACAGTCTGGTGTTGGCTAGTTCATTTTCCTTAACCTTAGCGATCATTCATAAACTCATGAATCCATTCCTTTTTCTTTTCTCATGAGCACAAGTTTTGGGGTTTTTCAAGAGAGTTCGGTTGCAGAAAGCTTTGTGTGGCTGAGCCTGTTTCAGTGATAAAGCTTCTGAGATAATCTCAATACAGGTGGGTTCTTTAGGATAGTTTAGTTAGTTGCCCAATTTATGAACTTTGCATGATAATTTTAGGAAAGTTAGGGAATTGTTGTGTGAGGAGAATTAACCCCAAATTTACCTCCATTCTGATTTATGTTATATAATTTATTTTGCTGCTCTGATTAAAATGAGGATTGTAGGTGTATTTTTGAGAAAAACATGATTTTGGCAAAACAGGGTAAATTCTGCATGAACTCGCCACAGCGAGTAGCTGGTGAGCATTCATGGCGAGCTGGGCTCTGAACTGATGAAACTCGCCATGGCGAGCTTCTGCTCGCCACAGCGAGTTGATTTAGGTCAGGACCTATAATCTCGCCATAGCGAGCTGGTGACTCGCCGTAGCGAGCTTGTACAGAACTGCTCTACATTTTCTATTTTCTAAATAAAGATATCCACACTCGTTTTATATCCTCGTTAGAATCAGATAACTTGCAGTAAAATAATTAATATAATGTCGAACAGAATGTTACTCACAGATAATGACTAGGGTATAACTTAGTTATTTATTAGGCTTGTATGCTCCCCGGGTTTCGGAATATTGGTAGTAAGAACTAAATTAGTTTCAGTCAATTATGGGCGATTTTGTGATATCGCGTTATGGACTCCCAATGGGATAATCCATTAGGATAAGTTATTGTGAGCTGCATGCCGTGACCGAATCGGTTGACGGATATGGCAGGCCTCTGAGACATGCTCACCTCAGAGTGTCCTTGTGTTTAAAATGAATAAGAGTTTCTAATCTGTGTTACACCTTTAATTTCAGTATTATGTTATGTTTATGATTATGTTAGTATTTGAAACGACTGATTTAGGTGCCCCGGCGTAGTCGCCATTAGGAGGGTAGTAGGACTCACTGAGGCTTAGTAGTCTCACCCCACTCCAAATCAATTTTTTTTAGGTAGACAGGTTAACTGGAGTAAGGACCAGGATGGAGCTGATGATTGGAGCGAGCCTTGGATCATCACATTAGACAATTTTAGTCTTTCCTTGCTTTAGTTATTTGTATATCTTGGATTTCTATTCTATTCCGCTGTATTTCTTAAATTCATTAACTGATGTAAAGAATTATTTTCTGTTTACCTCGTTTAATTTATTGTACTCAGATCCATTTATTTATGACTTGACTAAATATTCTAGATATTTTAGTTGGGGCGTTATAGCCTCAATGCATATAATATCAAACTAACCAGTCAACAGAGAATTAGAGCAAGTTCTAGAAAATAAACAAGTGCACGGTACTCTCATAGTAATTCGAAACAAAGTGGTAATACCATTTGGAAATAATTGGCTCAAATCCTCACATGGCTTAGGTATCTGAAGTTGAACACTTGTCTCACAGACATCAACTTCATCACTCGTTTCTCTGTCTCCTGAACTTCGCACTTCGGAGCAATCACCTTTGGTTTTCTGTATGAAGGTGTGAAATTCGTCTCATCAAGATTTATAATTTATTTCGCCGCAATCTTACCTATAACAGTTAGTCATGCACTAGATAATAAACAGCAAGCAGTTATTTAATTTTTTATAAGTTTGAATAAGGGCTGAATAGATGAAAATGATAATCAGGAATTTCAAAGTACAATAGATAATAATGAAAATAAGAAGTACGTAAACAAAAGTACATAAATAACAGAAAGACTAAAAATAAATGTGGATCTAGTGCCCGCCCTCATCATCACCGGTCATCTCCTCCTCAATCTCAGCTGCCAACTCCTCCGCAACTGCGTGATCCCATCTATCCTGAACTTGCTGCTGATGCTGCAGCAAGTTCTGGTTCTGCCTGCTGAAGTGCCTCGTCAAATCCGGCTGCTCCGGATACTGCTGGTGGTAGGAAAGCAGAGGATGTTGTGCTCTATACCCCTGAACAGCGTCCATCTTGTGGGGGGAGTATCTGGGTAATCCCCAGTCCATCAGGACTAGAATATCATACCGAGTGGCCGCCATGCCCAGCTCATACTCTGAGAACTGGTGCTGCTGGGGTGGCGGCTGCCCCTGCTGGGCTCTCTCAAAATCCCGCTTGGCTCGGGAAAGGTACCTCGCACCCAGAGGAATCTCTGCACCAATGATGTTGTCATCGTCCTCCTCTGGTACCCCAGCTAGGGAACAGAGGTGGGAGATGACAAAGGGGTGGCCGATGATGGCCTCAGAAGATGTGACCATGCGCTTGATGCTCTGCGCAATCACATGGCCGACCTGGATGGGCTCCCCCATCATAATGATGTAGATGCCCAAGCACCTAGAGGTGATGATCTCCGTCTCGTTGGAACATTCTTCAAAGTTGCGGGTCCACCATTTGGCCCACAGCTTTGCCAGAGGCAGCATGTCCGTACCCTGCAGTCTCTGTCGTGCTCCCTGTCTCGAGTAGCGCAAATCCTTACCTGGGATAGCCAGGGCTTCTCGGATCTGGTCGTACTCATCGTCGGTAATGGCTCCCTCTCTCCAGGAAGCATGCCTCATCTGGACCCCGCACTGCTCCTCAGGGTGGAATCCGAAGGTAGTGTCAATAGTGTCCGGGGAGAAACTGACATAAACCCCCCGGACATAGGACATGTACTCCCCAGCGCCAAATGCGAAAGCATTGGCGTAGAACTCCTCCACCACTGTCTCGTTGCATTCCCCCAACATGTTGTTGAAGGGCACCCATCCATATCCTGTAAGAATCTCCCGAACTCGTGGGACTGAGTCGAAAGCAGGGATCTCGATACCGACCTCCTGAACCAGCCTCTTCTCCCCAACAATACCATGCTGCCTCTGAGTAACACTACTCAAGAAGCGAGGAGGGGCTGCCTGTGAAGTGGATCCTGACACTCTGGATCGTTTTGGTGTCATGGTCGTGAAAGTGAAAAAGGTTTGATTTTTATGAAAAAGTTTGGTTTTTTGTTGGGAAATTTGGTTGACGGAAGGTTTAGAAAGTGTAGAAGAAGAATATGAGTTTTGGAGCTTTTTATGAGATAAGGATGTTGTGAAGTTTCTGGGTAAATTTGAGTAGAGTAACGGCGCAAAATTTTGATGTAAAAAGTGAAAAATTCGTGCTTTATTTATAGGCAACGTTCACTCATCGCAGCACGATGGGATCGCATCGTACTGTGATGGTTTGCTGTTAGATTTGAAAAAATTTCCGTTCACATCGCAGCACCATACGATACATTGTACTGCGATGGACGTCCGTTTGTTTGGAAAATATGAACGTTGTTCATCGTAGCACGATGCGATGCATCGTGTTGCGATGGACTGCCTGTTTTTTGCTAAAAATTTGATTTTTCAACTTTTTCTCAAAAATTTATTTTTATGGGTCTTTCTTTGAAAAGTGTGATACTTTTTTTTAAAACTAAAATTAAAATTTAAAATTGCAAAAATTAAAATAAAACAGTAAATTGTACCTTGTGTTGCCTCCCAAGCAGCGCTTGTTTAGCCTCTCATTAGCTTGAGGCATTTCCTCCATTACAGAGGATAGGTTCGCATGTCTCTCTATTTGTGCTTCTTTGTTCCAGCTTGAAGCACTAGCCATCTTCCCTTCCTATTGATTACAATCTCAGCAAGACCAGTTCTGTTTCACCATATCCTCAACTATCCGGTTGGCGACTTATTTACCGGTGCAGTTTCATAAAACACAGTAATTTCACCCCAAACTTATATTCGTGCATGTCTCTCTTTTTTGCGCTTTCTTCCTGAGGAAGAAATTGTTCTTTAGAGAAGACTTTACAGCTTAATTCTCCTGATTGAAGCTTTTCCTGATGGCTTTTCTCTCTTCTCTTTGTCATCTTCGCCAATGGTTCCTGTATTTCCGAACCATTCTTGTTAACAGCCCTTTTACTTACTTACTTCCTGTGGAAACTTTTAGTCAAATGATCCTCCTGACCATTGACTTTTTGTTGCAACTTTCTCTTCTGCAATGTATTCCGTCTCTCATCACTTTGAGAGTTGTCCTGTGAGAATGCTGTCTTTATTTGGCTGTTGCCAGCCTTCCTAGTGCCTTGAGTACTTGCCTGCATGCACTTTAAACAAAATACCTCAGTAGCACTGGGATAAATATATTTTTTATTATAACTTTTTTTTGTGAAACTATTTTTGGTTTGTCTCATGTGTCTTTGTCACGATGAAAAATTCCCAGGTAAGTGAGGTGGATCACACCAGATCGCTTAAATACCAAGACTTATCCTTAGCCAGAATTTCACAGATCAAAATCCACAATCATCAACAAGATTTTTTTGAATTTTAAATTTTTTTTGTGTATTTTTGAAATTTTGTGACAAACTTAAATAAATCTAGTAAGACTTTGTAAACACAATCCCCGGCAACGACGCCAAAAACTTGACTAGGGTCTGGCAAGTGCACCAGACTGTCGTCGAGTAATAATTCACACTCTAGTGTATAGAATGAATTCATATCCACAGGGATCGTGCCGAAGCTTCACTGGCGTTATTTAAGTTTGTGATAGTTTGCATTCGCTTTGGTTTTTGGAAAAGGTTTTATAAAAATAGCGTAATGCGTTGCAGAAATATAAATAACAGAATGAATAAATATAGATTCAAGAAATATAGAGGCTTGGTATGGTGGTTGGACTCCCTCCCTTCTTCATATTTGGCATGACCGGTGTGTAACATAGTTACTTAGATTATGTTCGGCGGTGAATTATCCTTGTTGTAGTAATACCTTACTATTACACTATGTTTAATAAAGTTTCCCTACATTAACAACTAAGGTACCTACGAGAGCCTAACCTCGATGTGTCACATCCCCTAATTACTAAGTGAGTTGTTTATAAACATGCATTATAACCTTCACCAATTAACCTGTAGGTCCTAGTATCGGGCTGTTCATCTTCTAAGTGCTCAGATCACACCTAGTGCATGATTCCTCCTCTAACCGCTCAGTTCACGATTAGTTCAGGATCTTACCGTCTCTATTCACCTAGCATTATTTACTACGAGTTCCGGACAATATCAAGTCAAAACCTGATATCAATTCTATGGGCGCTCCCGCTTATCCGGCCAGATTACGAGATACGTTATTAAAGTGCGCGAAAGTAAATAACAAACAAAATACTTAAATATCATTTATTATATCTTAGATTCAATCAGAGACTCCAAATATTCATAGGGTAGTTCATCTTCTCCACCACAACCTAAGGCATAAATTATAGAGACTACAAATTTAAATTACAAGAATTATAACCTAAATACAAAAGCCTAAAGAAAACATACCTTGCTGAGTTAGTTTTCCCGTAAGGGGAGAAAACTATGCCCAATAGAGCTCCTTTGAACCTCTCCTTATAGTAGAGAGTGTTCTACCATTTCTGAATGAATAAAACAATGAAAGGGAGGCTCTATTTATAGTTTTCGTAATGGGCCTCAGCAAGGCATCGCATTGCGATAAGCTCATCGCAGTGCGATGTGAAGATTCAGTTTATTTTTATAACTGATCCTGTGCATTTCATCAGCTTGGGCGCCAAGTTACTCCATCGTGCTGCGATATACTCCATCGTGCTGCGATGCAAAGATTTTCTTCAGATTTATTGCTTCTGATTTCTTGGCGAACAAGCAGCTCCCATCGTGGCACGATGAGAGCCATCGTGCTGCGATGGAATGCTGATTTTCTTCACTTTTTGGGCTTTTTCTTGTCTTTTTGCATCTTGGACTCTGTCTTGATGCTTTTTCTTGCTTTTGTAGGTTTTCCTTCGTATTTGGGCCTGTCTTGGTCATTTACTACTAATAATAATACTAAAAATACTGTAGAAATTCCTGTCATCAACAACTTACCTAGTAATTAGGGTATGTGACACATCGAGGTTAGGCTCTCGTAGATACCTTAGTTATTAACGTAGGGAAACTTCAATATACATAGAGTAATAGTAAAGGTATTACTACAACAAGGAAAAGTCACCGCCGAACAATAATCTGAATAACTATGTTATACACCGTTCATGCCAAATATGAAGAAGGGAGGAAGTCTAACCACCATACCTATCCTCCATGTTTCTGAATCAATTTATCTTTACATTTTCTGCAATGCATTACGCTATTTTTTAAAAAAACCTTTTGCCAAAACCAAATGCAAAAACCACGAACTTAAATAACGCTAGCGAAGCTGCGGCACGATCCCTGTGGATACAAACTTATTCTAGACACCTAGAGTGTGAATTATTACTCGACGACAGACTGGTGCACTTGCTAGAATGCAGTCAAATTTTTGGCGCCGTTACCGGGGATTGTGTTTACAAAGCATCAGTAGATTTATTTAAGTTTGTCAAAAAATTTCAAAAATACAAAAAAATTAAAAAATCAAAAAATCTTGATGATTGTTGTAACATCCCATTTTATTTATTGATCGTTTTAAGTTTAATTATTTATGTGAGGTAGAATATTTTATTAGACGATAGTGTAGAATAATTAGTTTTACCGCGAAATATTAGTTAACGAACGAGTGTACAGTGTTAATGGGCCTTAAGCCCATTGGGCCTAAGACCAATAGTGGGGCGCCACTTAATGGCTTGGTTAGTAAGAGAAACTCATTTTTCTTATGTTCTTGGAGAAAGTAGAGAGAAGGAAGAGAAGAGAGAAAGCTAGGGCAAGAGAGAAAGGGAAGAGATTTCAAGAGGAAGGACTAGAGTTTTCAACCGATCTAAGGTAAGAGAGTTAGATTATATAATCCCGAGTGATTCTAAAGAGGGGAGAATGTCTATTTCTCCGTTGCCAAACTCTTTACACTCATTTTCTTTTGGGTCTTGGAAGTAATTTCTTAAAGAAAATTGTAGGAATTGTTCATAACATGTTTAATATGTATGAACGAATTTAATGGGGAAAAATGGGAATTTGTAGATGTTTGTTCAAGAACAATGAGTTTTGTGGTTTTTGAGTAAAAATGATAAATCATTATTTTTTTGATGTATATGTTGTAGATCGGTGAAATGAACTGTCCTTTTGTGTTTATATGTATGTATTACACTTGAAAACAACTTCTTTTGGGATCTGGAACATCAAAAATGGGTTTTTGGGTCGATTTTGAGTTCAACCCGTAATGCTGATTTTTCATGAACTGGTGTTGCTCGCTGAGCGACCAGTAGCGACCAGCTCGCTGATTTTCGCCAGAAGCTGTTTCTGTCTGACTTCTCTTCGCCATGGCTTCGCTCAGTGACCAGTACTGGGTCAGACTTATTTTGTGGATGTTTTAAAGTGTAATTAGGCACTTGTAACATGGATTAATGGTATTCTAACATGCAATTAAGTGTTTGTAACTATGATTGATTGCTTGTTGATGAATAATGATGTGTTGATGAATTGTTGATTATATTTGTGGAATATAATTGTTGTTGATTGTGTGGATGATGTTTGTTGAAAGGTCAAAGAAGTATATTAAGGTGTTAATCAACTTAATAAAGAAGGATATTAGAATTGTGTTAGTCTAATAAGAAGAATATTAAGATTACGTGAGATATCTTAATAAAGAAGTAAATTGGATTGTGTTCCACTTAAATTAAATGGAGATGTCTAATACCTTGTGTATTGACTATGTGTGTTGTATTTATGAACATCATGCATTCATATTTGTATGTGGAGCAGATACTTTAAGTGAACCTTAAAGTATAGTAGATATTTTAGTAGCTGCGGTTGACTAGAATATATTTGGGATACGTTTATCCTTGCAGAGTTCGTCATGACTTAAAAATGAACAAGGAGCAGATGGGTATATATCTACCCATGGAGAGAGTCCGTCATGACTTTAAAATGAACATTGGGGTATGTTTATCCTTGCAGAGTCCGTCATGACTTAAAAATGAACGAATGGTACCACATGCATTAGATATGTCTAGAGTGACATAGCATGATTTGCGGCATTAGATGCATTAGGATGATGTGCATATTATGTGATAATTGATATGTGACATTAATCGGATTTGTTGATGAATTGTCTATATGTGTTAAGACTTAATTGAAGTGTTAGATGTTTATTAACTCTAAATGATACTTCTATTTGTTGATGCGTCATAAATCTCATAATTGAACTAAGATTGAGAATGTATTTTTGTGTGATTATTTGTCTTTATTTGATAAGACTAGGGTGAATATAAATGTTTATGAATGCTTATATTCTACTTTGATGTATTAAATCTTAAATCATATGTGTTGATTAATAATAGATTGGTATGCTAAGGTTAGATTATACTTGATAAACTCATGTGGTAGTAAGCGTACTTTATGCTTATGATTTTATTTGATTATGTAATCTAACTCTCCGTTTTGTGTGTTTTACTGGTTTGGGTCCAGATTTCTCAGGTTGTATGTTATCTTCGTATGAGTCATCGGTGAAGCTCCGCTCTGATTGTGACACGGGAAAAAGGGGTTTTATATTTATATAAAGTCTGCTTATCTAGGTTGTTTTGTATAATTAAAGAATACATTATTTGATTCAATAATTTGTATAATCAAGATTTTACTAAATTAAATACAATAGTATTAGTTTGTTAAGAGGAGTGTAATATCTCGAACCAACATTTTATCAATCAAGTGATCTAAGTCTATATCTTTATTACGTCTGTTGCGTCATTTTTGAAAAAGAAATTTTAAAGCCAGAATAATGGCAATAATGGGTTTGGGTGTTACAATTGTGAATTTTGATCTGTGAAAGTTTTGGCTAAGGATAAATCTTTGTATTTAAGCGATCCGTGTGATCCACCTCACTTACCTGGGAAGTTTCACAGTGACAAAGACACATGAGAAAAACTAAAAATATGTAAAGTTTTATCATTATCTTTTCCAGTGCTACTGAAGGTATTCATTTGTTGTGCTTGATAACAAGTATCCTGGAGTTTAAGTACGATCTTGAACCAGAAAGAACGCTAAGGAAAAGAAGGCAAGCACTAAAGCTCGCACAATCAAGTAATCTCAACACCGAAGGAGAGCCTACCACCAAAGCCACGGGGGACGAGCCGAGAGTTACAATGAGAGAATACTGCTAGAGGACTGACAATGATCAGATCTCACTAGGGTTCCAACCGGAAAACCCTGCCAACTTTGATATCAAGGGCAATGTTCTTACAGGTTTGCGGGAGAACCAGTTCGACGCGCGTGCCAACAATGATCCTTGGGATCATCTGTCAAAGTTTTCAGAGACCTGTCACATCCAGAAGGTGCCGGAAAACGTCACGGAGGACCAGAAGAAGTTACATTTGTATGCTTTTTCTCTTACAGGTCCAGCTAAAGATTGGCTTCAATGTTTGCCAAGGGGAACTATTGCTACATGGAAGGAGCTTGAAGACAAGTTTCTGGAAAGATTCTTCACACACACTGTTCCAAAAAAGGAAGTATGAAATTCTAAGCTTCAAGCAACATAATTTTATAAATTTTTAAAACAGAAATAAAGATTCCTAAAACTAGCATAACAACTTTGTCTACACCGTCCCCGACAACGGCGCCAAAAACTTGACTACGGTCTGGTAAGTGTACCAGTCTGTCGTCTAGTAATAATCTGCACCCTAGTTAGGATGGGTTCGTATCGACAGGGACAACACCTAGGTTACTAAGCTTATCTTAGGAATTGTTGAGATTGCCTCCGCTTTGATTTTAAGGTTGGATTGTTTTAAGTAATTAAGAAATAAAGGTTGATTTAGTTCGAAGGTAGGTTAAGTGTCTCGAATCCCTCCCTAAATCCTGCTGGGTAGTTGGTACTATTGGTGAACTAATATAAGTAGTAATAACCGCGTACGATAATTACCCTAATTACGAGTATTAAGAACCTTAATTATTAGACAGAGAACCTGTGTCAGACACGTTATCACGTCCCTATGCTAGTGGTTAGACTCTAAATATGTAGTCAATTAAGCTTGGTTTAATTAGTTCTTTACCCTTAACCACTAGTGTGACTAAGCTATCCTCTATTGATCGGGGTTAGCTGCCGGCTTTGAGGCACAATACTAGGTATCACTAACCCTAAGAGCGTTCTGTAACATCCCGATTTTCGTAACTCGATATATTTTACTTTACTTAAAATCTCAATATATTTTTAGGATTAAAAAGAGATAATTATTTATAAGAAAAATAATAATAGTTATTTTATCTCATAGTTTACACTATTTCATGAGATCAAATATTTTAATTTAATAGAGTTAAAAGAAATGATAAAGATCTTAATTAATTCAAACTAAATTATTTGTTGATTTTTATTTTAATCATATAGTATATAATATAAATATATATATTTGATAGTCAACATATTTTACATATACATGTATGTATAGAGCAAAACGTAAGTAACATATTTTAATATAAGTATATATATGCATGCATGTTACCAACTTAACAATAATATTGGAATTAATATTAAGTTACTAGGTACTATGTATATGAATGATGATACACCCTATACGATATATCACAAGTGTAAATATATATTATGGGAAAATTAGTAAGTATGAATAATAAGTCTAGTAACCTATATTCTTTTATGTTGGACCAATTAAATTTAACCACACTTATAAGTAAATGAGTCATACTCCTAAAATTACATGAGTCATACCTATGGATAAATTACAAACCGTAAAAAAATATAGTATCTTGTTAGAGGAATTCAATCACATGGTGTATTAATAAGATGAAACCCAAGGCCACCTCATCTAATTCTACATGATTCCAACTTTCCAACACATAAACCTAAAGCCAAAAATGGTGTGTTGGTATATCTATACATAGGTTAGTAATCATATCATACAGAAGAGAAATTTAGTATAAATAGGGGAGTTCATGCATTCATTTCCTCCATCACATGAATTAAATCTCTCTTAAAAATTTATGCTTGCTCGTAGCCTCAATTTGTGAAACCTTTAGTGAAAGCTTCGTAACTTTGGTTCCGTCTCAGAAGAATTGCAAAGGATTACCACCGGAGGAGCCGTTTCTCAAGAGTTTTATCAAAAGTTAAGGTGGGGCAAGATTCCGTACACGTTGGGACGGTTAGCGTAAAATAGCTTAATATATATGTGTAGTGGTGATCACAAGCCACTACAACCGATAAATAACTAAGGAGAGCTTATTCTCTTTTAGTGATTTTCTCGAATCGCTAAACGAGTATACGCCGTCCTTAATTATTTATCATATGAATGATATATGATAATTTGAGTTTGTATTGTGCTTGCTTTATGTGACTGATTTGCCTAACTATTTCTTTATTTGAATGATTGTGATTGCTAGATCAAGAAAACAATCTATTAACCTTGTAGGTGAGAAGTGACAACATCGATAGATATTAAGTGTAAGAGCCCCAACGAAACAAGGGCAGTTTATACTTTGAGTAGTTGTATTCGGTTGGGTTCTGGCTAAGGAAAAATTTGGTAGACTATGTCTCTTACGGTTACCTCTCTTTCCTGGGAAGTCAACCATACTCAACCTAGGTGACTAAAGTATATTATAACTAAATTGATTGAGGTGATAAATTCTTGAGGATTGAAATTAGTACTGAGGGTTTGAGTTGCCATGATCTGATTGAAGAGTGCATATAGAATTGCATTTAGGAATGTGTAAGTCCACTGCCGTGTGTATGGGCGCACGAGGTTGATCAGCTGCCTGAATCCTGACGAGGATTTTTATTGTGCACTTGGCAAGATAATTAGATCTTGGCCTGTTTTCTTAGGGGCGATCGACTTATAACACTTGGACTCCATGTGAAGTCAAGTGGCGTAGCTCTTGGTAAATGGGAGTACGTTGGTGGCAAGTGGTCTTGTGATATCTGATCTCGGTAATTGGGAGGATATCCTTGATAGCGTCTTAAGGCCCGAGTCAGCATATAATTTAGGAATGCATTAGAATAGATATAATTTATTTTGAAGATAAATATGAGATTCTAGGACGTTTGATTGATTACCTGTGTTTAACATATATATTTCTATTTTACACCCCATTCCCACTTTTTATACTTGTACGTATGTCTTAGCCCCTGTCTTCTCTATGTTGTGTATTTGTGGTACAACCTTACAGATGGCAGGTCTCATTCCGACCCATATCAGGATAGCCCCGGGTCAGAGGTTATGGAGTACCCTTGAGATTCAGTATCATGATGAGGACGAGGAAGATGGTAGTTGAAGGATCGATGGCACTACTGATACTTTAATATATACCGGCTCAGTGACTTATATATATCGTAGTCATGGGATGTATGATGCTTTCTTCACAGCTCCTGTCCAGATCACACAGAGAGTACCATTTCACCGTATTTGGGATAGCCATCGCCATGTCCATGAACCTGCACCGGAAAACTTGGGCAGAAGACGTGTAGTGGGAGATGCCCGCACCTATCGTCGTCTGTTTGGCCAGGTTTACCGTGGGCGAGGTCGTGGACGTGGAAGAGGACAAGTGTCAAGGGATCACCATGCCTCGACTGAGGATTCATCTACATCATCTTATCATCCGTCTGATCCCTAGATGTTTGTTCTGATGGAGGTGAAATGGCGATGATTTTGGATATGGACCATTTTGTATGTACAACCAGTATAGTGTCCATCTTTTTGGTTAGTCTATCATCGTCATCTTTTAGTATGTTCTGGTTTAGCTTATGTACTTGTTTTGCTTCTCTCTGTGTGTCAGTACTACTCTTAACCTTAAAATGACTATGTAATCAAGTTTGGAGGATTATATATATATATGAAGCATATTTTATGTAACATTATTGTTTTACTTTCATTTATCTTTAAGTTTTAAATTCGGTTAATCAAAAATTCCGCCAATGGGACATAGGTCGTCTCACGTTCCCTAATTGTGTACATCAATCAGGTTACGCAATTAAAACATAGACAATAGAATAATAAAACTGAATAAACAATTATATGAACTTAGTGCCAAATTACATATTTCCAGCATTCCTAAGGGAATTCAACTCCTCACCTAATCCAGAGGGGGTTTAGCTACTAAAATGCATAATTAAATTACAAGAATATAAAAATGCATAAAAGAAAACCTAACCTTAGAGCTCGTCCTCCTTTTCCCTTAGAGAGTAGTATTGCTCTCTGTTTCTGAATGAATATTATGAGGAAAAGGGAGCTCTATTTATAGTTTTCGTAATGATCTGCAGTAAGCCATCGTGCTGCGATGGGCCTATCGTGCTGCGATATGAGGATTCAGTTCAAAATTATAACCGATCTTGTGCGTTTCATCAGCTTGAGCACCAAGTCACTCCATCGTACCACGATACATGTCATCGTGGCACGATAATCATATTTTCTTTAAAAATGTATCCTGCGTTGACTTGGACAGCATGATGGGAGTCATCGTGCTACGATGAACGCGCCCTTTTTGTCCATTTTTTTGGCTTCTTTTAGCTTTTTCTTGAATTTCTTGACTTCTTGCATAAGTAACTTCATTTCTCTGGGAATTTACCTTGTGATTGATATAAAGTGCTGTAATTTATTACTAAAATTATACTAGAAATGCAGTACGAATTCCTGTCATCATTCACGTATGCAAATTTGTTAGTTACATGGACGATTTAAACGGAAATTTAACTAAAAGGAGTAAATTAAAATATTTTAAACCTAAGAAACCAAATTGAAACCTAAAATAAACATAAGGGACAAAATATGTAATTAAGCCGAAATAAAAATAGAAGAAACCTAATAAAAGAAGATACTTATTTATGAGCTTAAAAATAAATGAAAAAAAACTAGAAAGAAAAACACAGTGAGCCCGTTCAGATTGATTTATTATAAGTTTTATAAATTGTAACATCCCAAAATTTAATTAATAGAGGAATGTTAATTAAATTATTATATTTGGAACTTAATTAGAAATTAAGTGACAAAACCAACCTTATCAACTACACTAGCCACCAAGACTTAAGGGAGGAATTTAAATTAATCTCTTCCACTTACTTTTCCTCTCTTGAGCCTCCCTCAATTTCTTACCAACACCCCCACTCACTTACTTAGTTCTATATAAGCTCATGTTCACCTAAAGAAGCAAAAATTTGGCAAGCTTCTCACTCTTTCTCTCTCTCTCTCGTGGCTGAACTGCAACAACAACAACTCATCAATTCATGTTCCAATTCTTGTTGAATTTAACATGCAAAGATCCAACCTTCCTCACCAAACCGTTCGTATCTTAAAGAGGTAAGTTAGCACCTAGATCCTTCTCTTTGCCTCAAATTCGTGCTCCTACTTTCCACCCTTATAAACATAAATTCTGTTTGGCCTTGCATGTATGAGAAACAAGTTGGATGGGTTGTTCTTGAACATAGAGAATGGAAGCAAAGTGGAGTTTCAAGTTCAATACTTTTCCAAATCTGTTCATTCCGGTTCGTGGGTGTAGCTGAGGAGTTTGTAGCTGTTGGAGAGCCCAGGAATCAAGCCTAAAGCTTCAATTCCAGGTGGGTTCTTAGGCTAGGTAGTTAGATTTCCCCAATTTTATGAAATATGCATGTTAACCTAGGAAATTAGGAAAATATTGTGTGAGGGGAAATAACTCCCAACTTTCCCTCCATTCTGTGATATATTATGTCTATTATGTGATTGCACTGTTTTAAAAGAGGATTGTAAGTGACTTCATAGCAAAATTATCAAAATTCGTAAAACAGGGTGTTTTCTGCATAAACTCGCCACGGCGAGCCTTCATGGCGAGTTAACAACTTCTGGGCTGATGAAACTCGCCATGGCGAGCGTTTTCTCGCCTCGCGAGCTGATTTAGGCCAGAACCAGTTTACTCGCCATGGCGAGCAGATTTCTCGCCATGGCGAGATTGGGCGGGAAAATTTTACCAGTTTTCTCGCCATGGCGAGCAGATTTCTTGCCATGGCGAGCTGGAGCAGAATTGACCCAACTTTTCAATTTTTCCTAAAATTCATCACTCGTTTTATATCCTCTATTACTTCAGATATTTTTGCAATCATGTAATTAATATAATGTTTCACAGGAGGTCGAACGCAATTGGAATCTTAGGGTATAACTTAGGAAATTTAGTTTGTATGCTCCCCCGGGTTTTGGGAAATATCGGTAGTAAGAATTAAATTAGTTTCAGTCACTTATGAGCGATTTATTATATCGCATTATGGACTCCCAATGGGAATATCCATCAGGTTATGTATTGTGAGCTGTATGCCGTGATCGATCCGATCGACGGACAAGGCAGGCCTCCGAGATATGCTCACCTCGGAGAATCCTTGCGGTTAAAATGAATAAGAGTTTGTTTATCTGTGTTACACTTTTAAATTCTGTTATTATGATATCATGTTTCGTATGTTAGTAATAAAAAGACTGATTTAGGTGCCCCCGGTGTAGTCACCTCTAGGAGGGTAGTAGGACTCACTGAGGCTTAGTAGTCTCACCCCACTCCAAACAATTTTTTTTAGGTAAACAGGATATTCGGAGCAAGGACCAGGTAGGAGGCTGAAAGTTGGAGCTGAGCTTGGATTGTCCGCCTTGAAGATTTTATTTCTTCGTCTTGCTTTTTAGTTTATTATCGTGTTTACTCAGAATACTAGCAACTTCCGCTGTATTTTATCCGTTATATACTTTGTATCTGAAACAATGTTGTATCTTGTTTATTTTAATCAGAGAATTATTTGTACTCAGATCCTTTTATGTATGTCTCGACTAAATATTCTAGGTATTTTAGTTGGGGCGTTATATAAATTAATTTATGAAAACATGTTATAAAGATATAATTTTTGTTAGTAAAAACTTATGAATTAACATGCGTAAAAAAAATTTACGAATTAACACCGGACAATTGCTTTAATAAAAAAAATTTAATCATACACGGGATAATTGCTTTAATAAAAAAAATGAATTGAATAATTAATATTAATTATAATTTATTACACAAAAATCATACACGAGACAATTACTTTAATAAAAAAATATTAATTTAATAAATTTTACAAGAAAGAGCACATGCCGTCACTTATATTTTAAAATTATTTTATAACATATTTCTAAATATTTTATCCTAAATAAATTTTATACTTTAGTATAATATCAATCTTAAATATAAAAAAAATTAAAATCAATGGAAATGAGCTTTCACAAATAGTTTTATTTTAAACAATAGAAGAATGAATTCTCATCAATAATAAATATAAAAAAAACACAAGATAAAATATTTATCATTAATACATAAAAGAAATTGAATAAAAAATTCATGCACGGAACAATTGCCTTAATAAAAAAAATTAATCTTACACGGGACTATTGTTTTAATAAAAAAATTGAACAATAAATATTTATTATTATTAATGATAATTTAGTACACAAAAATCATACACGGGACAATTGGTTTAATCAAAAAAATTATTAATTTAATAAATTTTACAAGAAAGAACACAATGACGTCACTTATTTCTTAACAATATTTTATATTGTAAAAATCATAGACCCGGGCGAATGCACGGGTCTCAAAACTAGTATGATTTAGTGGGTCAAACTATTTATATATTTAATTTTAAAAATACTCAAAATTATAGTAATCAAGAAAGAAAATGAAGAGATCCCAACTTCCATAGGAGAAAAGATTCTCTCAATTTGAAAAAATATTGAGAAAATAATGTTGGTTTATAGACCATTAAATTAGAAATATAGAGTAATATATAAATATAAATTGAAAAAAAATGAGAAAAAATTGATTGATGGTTGAAATGTGAAAATTGAGTAAAATTGAAGAAAAATAAATTGATAGAATGTAGAGACATCGATTTGACTTAATTTTTTTCAAGAGAGAGAATGAAAATGAATACTAGAATCAAAGAGAAAGAAAGATTGAAGAAAAAAATTCAATCAGATCGAATAGAATCTTGACGTCCGCAAATCACTTTTTTTCTCTCTCTAACTTTCTCTCTATAAAACACTTTCTCTCTCTAAAAACACACACAGTTAAGCACTTAACAGCAGCAGCAGCGGCTACAACAGAAACAGAACAAGCGTTTCACTGAGATTGAATATACTGTTACGCCTTATCACCCTAAATTACACTGATAAAACCCTAGAAAATTAATTAATGGGTGCAAATTCAGAGAACCCAAGTGGAAAGTTCGAAACTTTTTGCTCCCTCTCAATTCATTGATCAATTTTCATACTCAATTGCACTTCAATTTCTCAATTTTTTAACTCTCTCGGTGAGTTATGCTCTCAATTTTATACTTTGATTGTGTTTGTTTCTTGCTTTTTGAATTTTTGAATCATTTTGTTTTCTTTCAATTGAGATTGAACTTGTTTTGAGAGAAATGGTGGTTTTGCAGTGATGGAGTTAATTTGATTGAAGCTGATTTTGTTTTTTTTTTGTTGTAATTTTGTTTAATTTGTGATTGATTAGTGTTATAGTGAACTAGTGATACTAATGCTGATTGAAATTTTGGTGATTTGATTTATTGGTTAATTGGGTTATTGTTTATATTGTGTGTTGGTTGATGGGTTGGATCTAAGGTGTCATTTGTTTTATAGAGATTCATTCATGTGAAAGATGTTCTGAATCAAAATTGTTTACTGGTTTTGGTTTAATTTGGTCTATGGCTTATGCTTCTGTTGAATCACAGTGAAGACTCTGAAGTTTCTGATGAACTGCCGTGTCATGTCATTGTAATTTGTTCTTGTTTTTTTGAAACAGGTTGTAATTTGTTCTTGTTGAACTCATGTTTTATGTAATGTAGTTGTCCTGCTTAGGTGATTGCTTGAAGACCAACTATTGAGACATGGTACCTCCGGGTCCAGGGCCACCAACTCCCATTGGCGGTGCTCATTCTCTCTCTCCTTCTCTATTGAGAACTAATTCAGGAATGTTAGGAGCTCAAGGGGGTCTCATGTCTTCACAGACATCTTACTCTTCGCTCGTGTCTCCTCGTACTCAGTTCAACAACATGAACATTCTAGGAAATATGTCCAATATAACTTCTATGCTGAATCAATCATTCTCAAATGGAGTTCCAAGTCATGGGCTCACTGGTCAAGGAAGTAACCAGCGTGGAGGAATTGAAACTGGAGCTGAAACAGGCCAAATTTCCGGTGTTGGAAATGGGATGAGCTTCAATAATTCTCCATCCTCATTTATACAATCAAATATGGCGAATGCGGGTTCTTCTGGTCAAATTCAGGGTCAGCAATTTTCGAACCCTTCTAGCAACCAACTATTGTCAGATCATCAGCATTCTCAACAGCTTGATCCTCACAATTTCCAACACAGCCAGCAGTCAATGCAACAGTTCCCTTCTCCTCTGAATACACAGCAGCAGCAACATTTTCAATCAATGCGAGGAGGAATAGGTGGAATGGGATCAGTGAAGTTAGAGCCCCAGGCAAACAACGACCAACTTGGACAGCAGCAGCTGCAATCAATGAGGAATCTTCCTCCAGTGAAATTGGATCAACAACAAATTCAAACAATGAGAAATCTTGCACCAGTTAAAATGGAGCCCCAGCATTGTGATCAATCGTTATTTTTGCAGCAACAACAGCAGCAGCAGCAGCAGCAACAGTTCCTCCACATGTCGAGACAGTCTTCTCAGGCTGCTGCTGCTCAGATCAATCTTTTGAACCATCACAGGCTTTTACAGTTACAACAACACCAGCAGCAACAACTCTTAAAGGCAATGCCTCAACAACGACCTCAATTACCACAACAATTTCAACAGCAGAATATGCCTATGAGGTCTCCTGTGAAACCTGCATATGAACCAGGGATGTGTGCAAGGCGGCTGACATACTACATGTATCAGCAACAACATAGACCCGAGGTAAGAATTTGTTTATATATTGGTTTTATTCTGTGTATATCATATACTCTATGTATATATAATAGGTATTGCTTTGGGTTTTATATAGGATAACAACATCTTGTTTTGGAGGAAGTTTGTCGCTGAATATTTTGCTCCCAATGCAAAGAAGAAATGGTGTGTTTCTATGTATGGAAGTAGCAGACAAACAACTGGAGTTTTCCCTCAGGTCCGTACCGAAGAAACCCTTATAATCAAATTATAGTGCCTGGATAACCTTGTCTAAGTTAATAACTTAATTACTGAATGATGTGTTTACCAAATGACTATTGCCTTAAATTTTGCCATGGATATTCTATGGAATTCAAGCAGCCGGCTATAGTAGTCTTATTGATGCTAAGTATTTGTTTTAGCTTAACATGGAATTTTAAATTTTTTCAGGATGGATGGCACTGTGAAATATGTAATCACAAACCTGGCCGTGGGTTTGGTAAGTGTTATTTTTTTGAGGTTCTTTTCTGCAATTCATTATTCAGACTATTTTTATTCTTCACCTGGCATCTTAACTTTCTATTAAGTACATATATTTTGGGTTGTTTGCCAATGTCATTCTGTTGTACCATTCTCCTTCTGACTGCTTATGTTTTTTATGGGTTTTCAGAAGCAACTGTTGAGGTTCTTCCCAGGCTTTTCAAGATAAAGTATGAAAGTGGTACTCTGGAAGAGCTACTTTATGTTGACATGCCCCGTGAATATCATAATTCCTCGGGCCAAATTGTTCTAGATTATGCAAAAGCGATACAAGAAAGTGTTTTTGAGCAACTTCGTGTTGTTCGTGATGGTCAACTTCGAATAGTTTTCTCTCCAGACCTGAAGGTAGTGTATAGAAATCAAAACGTTCAAGTTATGCTGAAAAATGCTTTCCTGTTATTATAATTCTTGGCATCCTCTATATGAAAAAAGTTTAATTGACATTCTCTTGTTTATGATTTCTTTTGCAGATATGCTCTTGGGAATTTTGTGCCCGTCGGCACGAAGAGCTCATCCCCAGAAGATTGTTAATACCTCAGGTTGTTGATTAAGTAGTTGCATCATAGATGCCCCTGTTACCATAAAGAATACATTAACTTCTTTTGAAGCAATAAAGAATACATCAACTGTTTTTTTAAAGTCTGTAGTAAGTTTTGTGATTGTTATTTAGTAAGATACTTGCCATGGATTTAAGAATCATTGGCTTCGTGGCAAGTTAATATGGTATTTTTTGCTAGGAATAACTTTTGTAATGCTGGTGTTATATTGTAGATATGTTAATAGAGCAGAGTTTGGCTATATATTAACATATTATACACTGATTAGTCATTCTTATTTTTACTTCATTTTTATAATCCACAGGTTAGTCAGATTGGAACGGTTGCTCAGAAATACCAGTCTTTAACTCAAAATACAACACCGAATATATCTGCTCCAGAGTTACAAAACAATTGCAATATGTAAGTCCGTTTCACATTCATTCTATATGCTAGTTTCTGAGACTTTGAGCCTTTCATCAATTATCTAATTGAGATGTATTGTGTTTAGCAACCAAACATGTCAATTTTTTGCTGACGCTATTTCCCTCTGATTAGGGATTTAATGTGAACGTTTCACCATGCTCATCTCTTCTAATAAAATATGTTCTTCTGCCATTTCTTCTACTCTCCTTTTTATTTTGTAGCCCTTCTTTTTGGTGGTTGACCGTTGACAATCATTTATATAGTAACCTTGTTTGCTGGTGTTTATTTGTTTTCTAAGCTATGCTACAGTTTAGCCTGCAATAGTCCTTTTTCTCTTGATGTCTGTATGGTCTAACTTAATTAGGGCTGCTTTTTGTTGTATGGTTCTGTATTTCTTTTAATAACTCTATATTCTTCTTTTAAAGGTTTGTTACATCAGCCCGTCAATTGGCTAAAGCCCTAGAAGTTCCATTAGTTAATGATTTAGGATATACTAAGAGATACGTGCGCTGCCTACAGGTAATGTTTCACTCTTATGACATTGCTTATGGTATTATTTTGATATTCAGTCTACACACTATTATTATTTTGATATCCAGTCTACACATTAATGAGAAAATAGATATCTATTTCCTTTTAATGTTTAGAACATCTTTTGGTTTGTGTGGAACTAGGGTATTGTTTTGGCGCCATCATAACTCTTATTTGAAAATTGAAATGCTAATTTGGGAAATTTCTGAACAAATCACTCCACTCATCCTTGCTTGTTTTGAAAGGGAAATCCTTGCTCGGTTTTCTATATCTTAACGTGACTGCAAAATGTAATGTTTCTAAATCCTGCTTACTATATTTTCCTGAATCAATCTTTTAACAGGGTCTTCTCTAAAGAGAGGACTTGGGACACTTTAATTCCTGGCTGATGCTTTGATGTTTCATTTATATTTTGGTAAATAATTTGTATTTTTTGGGGGGGAAGAGTGATTTTCAAGGAATACACGTCAGGAATTCTTGTCATTTGCACAAAAAAGAGAAGAAAAATCTCTTTTTTTCCACATGCAGCAACAATGTTTTTTTTTTCTTAAGCGGTTCATCTAGAGTATTTTTTTTCCAATGAACACTACTGTAGAGGACAGGCTCGGTCAACATGACAAACTTCATTTGTTATTATTGTTTATGATGCAGATATCAGAGGTGGTAAATAGCCTGAAAGACTTGATAGATCACAGCAGAGAAACAGGGACTGGACCTATGGGTAAGTTGATGGTTTATATGGTTGATTCCTCATATGCAAGTATAGTTATTAATGGTTCAATCAAATAATGTTTATTAAAGAGAGTTCAACTGTTTCTATGTTGATTACTTGATTTATTGTTCCTGATCAATCAATAGATGTCATATAGAAGTTGGAAGTTCTTGATGCATTGAGTTTGCTTCTTTACCTTTATACATATAAAATTGATTTTGTATATCATTCTTGCCATACTTGTTGGTTCATATTTGGAGACCTTGTTTTGAACCTTTCAAAGCTATGTCTAGTATTGAAAACGTGTAATCAATTTTAGATACTTGTTGGTCATTTGCTTAAGGATTGGTCGTGGTCGTGGGGACCAAGTTAGTCTGGTGGAACTACGTATTTAAGGGTCTGTGATTGGATTTTGGGGTATTGGCGGGCATTTTTTATGGAGGATTGCAGTTACTAGTAAACCATTTAATATTTGCAGACTGGAAGGTTGGTAATGGATGAGTTTGAGATCAAGAGGGTGTTCTGTAAATCATTTTTGTTGTACTTGATATTGTTTTCATGGGCAATTTGTTTTTTATTTTGCAGTGATCTCTCTAGCTTCTTTTTTTGTTTTGAAAAAAGTGATCTCTCTAGCTTTGATCACTGTAATAGCTGTGAAAATGAGTTCCAACTCTTCTCACGATAGTGTTCTTGTAATGTTATATCACTTAATCAGAAGAAAGTTTAGTCAACTGAGAATAAAAAGATGGATGTGTGCACTACTGTTTGTAGTTATATAGATTTTTAGTCTTTTATTTATAATTTTTGCCAGCTGTTTGATTTTGTTGATAGTGATGATGGATTTTTGCTTTATTTCTTTTACCTTCTTTCAGAGAGCTTAGCCAAATTCCCTAGGAGAACTGTAAATTCATGTGGAGTTCGAAATCAAGCTCAACAGCATGAAGATCAATCAAAACAACAGCAGCAACAGCAAATGGGGGTCCACAACTCAAATGGCGATCAAAACCCAGTGCAAGCTGCTGCCATGCAAATTGGTTCCAGCAACGGTATGGTTAGTGTAAATAGTTCTGTCACCTCAGCGTCTGCATCAACAACCACAAGCACTATTGTTGGACTTCTCCATCAAAACTCTGTGAATTCTAGACAAAATTCAATGAACAATGCAAACAGTCCATATGGAGGTAGATCTGTTCAGATTCCATCCCCTGGTTCCTCCAGTACTGTGCCACAGGTCCAGCCAAGCTCATCCCCTTTTCAGTCACCGCCTACACCATCCTCATCTAATAACCCCCCACCAACACCTCATTCTACTTTAACGCCTACCAATCAAATAAATACAACAAATTCAACAGCTAATATTTCCTTGCAACAACAACATCAATATCAACCATCTCTTTCTGATGACGCTGACCCAAGTGATGCTCAAAACTCTGTCAAAAAAATAATACACGAGATGATGATGTCCTCCCAGATGAATGGTACAGGTGGAATGACAGGTGTTGGTTCTCTAGGAAATGATTTGAAGAATGTAAATGGCATTCTGCCAATGAGTGCAAATACAGGGCTCAACAATAGTAACAGCACACTTAATAATACAGGTGTTGGTAGTTATGGAACAATGGGGTTCGGTCAATCCACTATGCCTAATGGAATCAGAGCTGCTATGGTAAACCATTCAGTCATGAATGGAAGGGGAGGAATGTCAGTCATGAATGGAAGGGGAGGAATGTCAATGTCATCTATTGCTCGGGATCAAGCTATGAATCATCAACAGGATCTTTCAAACCAACTACTTAGTGGTCTAGGAGCAGTAAACGGTTTTAGTAATCTTCAATTTGATTGAAAACCTTCTCCTTGATTTTCCCTTTGTAGATGGTATGCATGTTGTGGTTCTTGACAGCTGCTTGTGCTGCATGATGAGCAATGTTAGAATTGCATTCGTCGGCAGAACACAATTGGGTAGTGATAGGGTGTAGGCGACTCTGCCGATATATGATTTTATATATAAGAAATGAAAATTTGATGGCTGGTTTGGCTTATGTGGCTGATTTTTTCTTATGAATTCAAGTAACTTTATGTTTAAATTTTGTACTGTCATGAATTTTTTCCGCTGAACTCGCCCTTGATACACACAGTCGAGGAAGGTAACAATTTTTGTCTCAAAAGTAACCGGTTGTTGGGAAAGTAATTAGATATTATCCCAAGCAATCATCAATTTTAAGGTAATCAGCATTCAAACATTGAAGGAAGTCTGTTTATCCAGTGTAACCTTTTACAAATGATGAAAAATGAAAGAAATATACAAAGATTATTCAATGTGTTGAATCCATAGATTGAAAGATGATCATTACATAGTGATGATAAAGATACAAACTACCTTTTGCCTTGTAAGGCATGGAAAAGAATGGGATAAAATGAAAATCAGGAATGTCACTATTGTCATTTCTTCCATCCCAGTTCATCCATTTTTGGTATTATAATGCATGTCATTATGTATGATTTTTTTCCTCATTTCATACAATATATTTTTCCACTTTTGAGATCAGAGCAGACTTGTCAACTGCACCAATCACAGTTTCTAGTTTCTCTCCATTCTTGAAGAATATAACAGTTGGAATGCTTCTGATGCCATACCTTGTTGCTGTGTTTGGAGATTCATCTGTGTTGAGCTTGTAGCATGCAATTTTTCCAGCATATTCTCTGGCTAACTCATCAACAATAGGTGCTATAATCCTGCATGGACCACACCATGGTGCCCAAAAATCTACCAGCACAGGGATTTTACTTGCAAGGACAAGCTCATCCCAGCTTGAGTCAACCACTGCCTGAGCTGCTAAGTATGAGCATGTACATGTGTTACTTCCTTAGACAAAAACACTACACATAGGTCAAACCGACTTAAAGTTTGGTTTGAAGTGCTATGCCTAAATGGGAAAATAAAATACGAGCGAACAATCATTTTAGTCTCAGACAGTATCACTATAATTTTTGAATGTATCAAAATTACAAAAACATCTTTAAGTATATCATCTGTAGTAATTCGACAGGCCAAGCTAACTAATAAAAAACATATATGAGGAACATCGACTAACAAGAGATACAATCAAGAATATTTTGTAATTTTGGTTAATCCAAAGATTATAGTGATAGTGGTCGACACATTGAAGGACCAAAATAACCGTTTATTCCAAGTACCAAACATTGACACTAATTTTAACTATATTCTGATGTAGTTTCACAATGGAGAGTTGTAAAAAAGAAAAAAAAAAAGTTAACAAGGTGCAGGAAGTGTGTACCTTCATTTACAGCTTCACGAGCATTGCAAATAAAACGTGATTTTCTGTAGGCAACACCAGATGGAAGTGATAGTGTTGAGTTGAGCTCAGATTTCTTGAATCCTACTTTTTGAGCTGAGAAAACAAGCTTTTCCCTTGAAGTTGAAAACAATGGAGGAAGACAATGAGGTCTTGGTGTGGATACTCTTAAACAATTCTCAAGAGCCATGTTGCTATTTTTTGTGTAGTTCTGTGGAAAATGCAATCTTGGTTTTCAGCACTTGTTGTTGTGGATAAGCTTCTTGTGTTGTGATGGTTTTTAATTTGTTTGGTTTGAAATTCTGAAGTGTGTTTTGCAAGTGGATATTATTATAGATTGTGAGGTTCTAAGAAGGCTCGAATTCATGTGGTGTATGTCACTTATGTTTTCGAACACATTTTTGTCCAACTAAAAAGTAGTACACATCATCCAAAATTCTGAGAACCAGAAATTAGTTTTACATTTTTTTTTTGAATTTAGATTTTTAATCAATAGGTAAGTAAAATTTTACAGAATATGATTATAATTAGATGAAACACACTTTAAATATAGTTTATTAATTTTTTTTGTTAATCTTCCAGTTTTTAGAAAAAATGGCTATAATAATTTAAAGTTTGATCCAAAACCAGTAAAATATGACATATAGTTATTTAACCAAAAAACCAAACTTGATTAAGTTTTTTAATGATTTGAAATCAATTACTTAATTTAAATTAGTCCTACATTACTATTGAGAAATAATTCCCACTTTTAACTCATTTAGAAATAATTTTCTAGATATATCTTTTACTGCAGATCTATAAACATTGTAAATTTAGATGATTGACTAATGTTTCCAATTTCTGACTTATCGTTTTTGGTTGACATTTTCATCTTAGATAGTGCTATAACTTTGACTTTTACCTATTTTAGTTGTTGAATCTTGGTATCAATGTCCATTATTTTTTTTATTAACTTTCTGATTCACAAAGATTGGATCTTAGTAATTTAGAGTTATCATGTCATAAAGTATAGTAAAAAATCGTTCTCAGTAAAGTTTAGCCAAATTGTTTTCATTAGAAATTGAATTCTGATTCTGCCGAACAATTTGTTCTAAAGGAGTTTATTAACCACTTGAACTCAGTATCTTAGTTCAGTGTCCATATTCACTCAAACAAGTGCAAATAAAATTGAAGAAAAAAAAAATTTACTCCCTCCATTCGATATTAAATGATTGGCTAAACTACACATTTGTTCCCTTACGTTTATTTTAAGTTTCAATTTGGTCTCTTCCGTCATTTTTTGCACATGTGGCAGACGGTTTGCTTACGTGGCAGACGGTTTGCACATGCGGATTGACACGTGTTCAATTGAAACAGTGGAACAGTGGAATCTGACGGAAGAGACCATTTAATGCAAACATTGATAACGTAAGAGACCAAATTGAAATTTTTTAAACGTAAGAGACCAAATTGAAACCTAAAATAAACGTAAGAGACCAAATATATAGTGTAGCCTAAATGGTTTGTTTGATCATTTCACAATTTAAAAAAAATGTAATAATTAAAAAAGAAAGAATGCAATTGTTATTTAATCACACTTAAAAAATATTGGTGATTTACTTGACCCTAACCATTAGAGGGTATAGTTACACTACCTCTGACCCTAAATATAGGATCTCATAATCACAAAATTTAAGAAAATTGTTAGTAGTAATAAATTTATTGATAGTAGATGTTGTTTTTACAAATTTATTCTTTAAGAAAGAATTTGTTTTTTATTATAAAATTTATTGTAAGGTGTAGAAAAAAAAGTAAATTAAATAGACGTATTTATGTATAAAAATATTAAATGTAGTTGAAAATTGAAACAAAGTGTTATAACGGAGCTCCTTCTAAGGACGTGCCCGGGGAATACCGGGTTCGATTCCCAGGGGGAACAACGCTTGGTCAGTGCGCATGCCTCTACGCACGAGCCGGATTAGTCGCTCACCTTTGGTGGGTCGGAACCGGTGCGAAAGCAAAAAAAAAAAAACAAGAAAGTTTCTCAAAATGGTGTGAATATAGGGGCGGAGATAGTAAAATATTACGTTAAAAGTTGAGTAGGTTAAATATTATGGGACACAGTTTTGTTCCATTTAAGTAATTTATTTTAGAATGGAGGAAATTTATAATAATCATTTGTAATTCTCACAAAGAATCACTTATTTATAAAAATTGGTTAAATATATATATTTTTGACAATAAAAAAATGGTTAAATATATTTTTAGTCTCTATAAAATTACTAAATTTTATTTTTAGTCCCTATAAAAAAAGTGGCATCTTTTGGTCCATGTAATTAAACTAATGTATATTTTTGAAGTATTATTTTGTTACATGTTTAGAACATTATAAAAAGTTTATCAGAAAACCAAAATTTGATTTCTAAATTGAGTTTTTATTACTTTTGACTTTATCTTTTGAAATTTAAAAAATTCATATTTAATTATTCTCATTTAAAAAAATTATAAAGTTTTATAAAGAAACTTGAAATTTGAGGATAATTAATCAACTTTTAAAATTTTGAAAATGGCAAAGGCAAACACTGCCTGCATAATTTATTTTAAGGACCATAACATGTCACTTTTGTTTATAAAATAAGGATTTTTACTGCGGGACAGGCAGCCCTGAAAGCTGCTTCATGCAAAGTTGTCAAACATGAGAAAACATGTTCTGACAATCAACATGTTTTCATACCATTTGCATTCGACACTTTTGGTTTTCAGGCACCAGAGGCTGTGAGTCTTCTGCATAGAATTCAAAAGATTATAAATAGCAATGTTGTGTCTCCTAGAGCTATGAATGTTGTATTTAAGAGAATTGGATTTGCTATTCGAAAAGGGGTAGCGGCGCAACTTATCGCCCGTTTACCTTTCAGTCATATGTAATTATTTTATCAATTATTATAATATATATTGAAATTTTGATAAAAAAAAAATCGGAAATTTTTTAAAAATTAAAAATATATTTAATTCCTATAGAAAAATAAAAATGAACGGTTCTTTAATTTTCGAGTCAAAACTATTTACTTCAATCATTCTCAATCCAGTATATTTCACTATACATCTATTTTTTTATTTTTATATATATTCACTATACATCTATGACAATGATAATTACACTGATAAAAATATCACACTTTCTCGAATTTGGATAACTTCCTTCCCATTTTTTCTACATCTCTCTTCTTTTTCTCTATCTCTTTCATAAATTCTGTTGGGGAAAACCTAGACTCAATAGTCTCTTTAAAATGCGGAATTATTTCTCCCAATCACCTCACCTGTGCAATTAATTTGACAACCAGAAAATCCAACCAAGCAGAATAATAATAACAATAAAGAACACCGGAATTTAAAGTGGAAAATCCTCTCAATGTGAGAGAGTAAAAAACCACGGGACCAAGCCAGATAAATCTTTCACTATGAATAAATAATGGGTACAATCAGTCATCTAGTGAACACTAGGAACAACAATAATCATCACCTATGGTGGAATCAACAATAACTCAACTTCCACACAAAATGGGTAAACTAACACAACCTAGAGAGAGATTTAAATAACTAGTAAAAACTAACTAAGTGATAGAAAAAACATACTCAAGTTGTAGCTCAAAACAAGCAACTTTGCTACACACTCATTACCACTTAGAAGCCAAAATCTCTTCTTTGTTCTCAGTTGCCATCGCACTGTTTCTTCTGTTTGTCACAGGGATGCTGCGCTGCTACTGTGTTGTGTTGTTGTGTTTTTTCAAAGTTTAAACTAGGGATTTTGCAATTCCCTCCTTTGTCTCACGTGAGCAAGTCACATGGCAACATGGGCCAATAACATATTAAGCCCCATTCATTTTAACACCTCCTCTTTTTCTTATTTTGTTTATTTGGGAAACTCCAAATAGGACGGATACCCAACAAACTCCCCTGACCGACTAGTTGGAGGGCAACACCAATCCGGCTTTCATACGACAAAACTCAAACTTTCCCCTCGGTAACACCTTCGTCAACATATCCAAACCGTTGTCATCGGTGTGAATCTTCTCAAGCTCCATCAACTTGGAATCTAATGCATCATGAATCCAATGATAACGAATATCAATATGCTTCGACCTCGAGTGAAAGGAAGAATTCTTCGACAAGTGAATAACACTTTGATTATCACAAAACAAGACATATTTTTCTTGTTTCACACCAAACTCCATTGCAAATTTCCTCAACCATAACAACTCTTTTGACGCTTCCACAATGGCAATAAACTCGGCTTCGGTAGTAGAGAGTGCAACACACTTTTGCAACTTCGATTGCCAAGCTACGGCTCCCCCGGCAAAAGTCACCATATATCTCGAAGTAGATTTTCGATCATCAATGCTTCCGGCTAGATCCGAATCCGTATAACCAACCAACATAGGCTTCTTGCATCCCAAAGTTAGCTTCAAATTCGACGAGCCACACAAATATCTCATTACCCACTTCACAGCCTCCCAATGAACTTTTCCCGGATTTGAGAGATAACGACTCACCACTCCCACGGCATGAGCAATATCGGGTCTTGTACAAACCATAGCATACATCAAACTACCAACCGACGACGAGTATGGAATGTTCTTCATACTCAACTTTTCTTCATCCGTAGATGGACATAGTTTATGGCTAAGCTTGAAATGAGAAGCAAGTGGAATGCTCACCGCTTTAGCTTTATCCATACTAAAACGTCGAAGGACCTTCTCCACATATTTTTCTTGTGACAAGTACAACTTCTTCTCATTTCGATCTTGAACAATTTCAATACCAAGAATTTTCCGAGCATCTCCTAAATCCTTCATAGAAAAAGATTCACTCAAAGTGTTCTTCAACTCTTTAATTCTTGAAATATTATTTCCAACAATTAGCATATCATCCACATAAAGTAAGAGAATAATGAAATCACCTTCGGAAAAATTCCGGAAAAATACACAATGATCGGCCTTGGTCATCTTGTACCCATGTTCAATCATCACCGAGTTGAACTTTTGATACCATTGGCGAGGTGCTTGTTTCAAACCATAAAGACTTTTTACCAATTTCCAAACATAGTCTTCTTTCCTTTCTCTACAAATCCATCCGGTTGCTCCATGTAAATTTCTTCATGTAGATCACCGTGAAGGAAAGCCGTCTTCACATCCATTTGCTCTACTTCCAAATCAAGACTAGCGGCTAGCCCAAGAACCAATCGAATAGATTGCATTTTCACAACCGGAGCAAAAATCTCACCAAAGTCAATGCCTTCCTGTTGTTTAAAACCTTTAACAACTAAACGAGCCTTGTATCTTCTTTGAGAAGTACACTCATCTTGCTTAATCCGATAAACCCATCTATTCTTCAATGTTCTCTTACCCTTTGGCAACTTCACCTACTCACAAGTATTATTCTCACGAAGGGATTGCATTTCATCCTCCATGGCATCCATCCACTCCTTTTTGTTCTCATCCTCCAAAACTTCTTTAAAGCTTTCGGGTTCTCCACCATCGGTAAGATTAACATACTCATTCGAGGGGTACCGAACGGAAGGCCTTCTATCACGAGTAGACCGCCTCAACTCATTAGAAGCAATAGGTTGCTCAACACCTTCAATCTCTTGATCAACCTCATTTTCAACATCATCTTTCGTAGCACCTACATCAACAACATCATTAGGATTTAAAACATTATCAATATTTAAATCCATACCTTGATTTTCAATTGGAGCATCTTCGAAAGTGATAGGAGTAGGAGTAGTTGAGTCCGTATCAACAATTTCTTCATCTTCAAAGATCGGATCTTTATTCTCAACTTTGTCGATGTCCTCAATGGTATAATCTTCCATGAATACAACATCACGACTACGAATAAGCTTCCGTTTAACCGGATCAAAGAATCGATACCCAAACTCATCAAGTCCATACCCAATAAACACACATTTCTTCGACTTCTCATCCAATTTTGATCTCTCATCCTTTGGAATATGCACATAAGCCATGCACCCAAACACCCGAAGATGGCCGTAGGAAGCTTCTTTACCACTCCAAACATGATTTGGAACATCAAACTTCAACGGAACACATGGAGTGAGGTTCAAAAGATGTACAACCGTGTTCAATGCTTCTCCCCAAAAGTATTTCGACAACTTTGATTGAGAAAGTAAACATCTCATTCTTTCAACCAAAGTTCTATTCATTCTTTCGGCTAACTCATTCAATTGCGGTGTCTTTGGAGGAGACTTTTGATGACGTATACCTTGCTCTTGACAATACTTGTCGAAAGGACCAACATACTCTCCCCCGTTATCGGTTCGGATACACTTGAGCTTTTTCCCCGTTTCTCTTTCAACCATTGCTTGAAACGACTTGAAGATATCTAACACTTGATCTTTCGTCTTCAAGGTATAAGCCCATGTTTTACGAGAAAAATCATCAATGAAAGTCACGAAGTAATATGCACCACCAAGTGAACGTGTCTTCATCGGACCACACACATCGGAATGTATCAAATCCAACACTTCCGATTTCCTCTTTGGTTCGGATGACATAAAGGAAACTCGCCTTTGCTTACCCGCCAAACAATGCGAACATTTTCTCAACTTTGCATCGGAAACACCATTCAACACATTCTTCTTTGCCAAAATGCTCAAACCTTTTTCACTCATATGACCCAAACGCTTGTGCCATAATTCAGATGAGCTATCATTGTCACAAGTGTTGCTGTATCACTTCGAAACCCCAAGTTGGAATTCCTTTTTCCTCTAGCAACCACCATTGAGCCTTTCTTTAACTTCCATTCATTGCCCGAAAAAGAATTATCATATCCTTCATTATCCAACTTTCCAACGGATAAAAGATTGAATCGAAGTTCCGGAATGTGTTTCACACCTTTGAGAACTAGAGTAGTACCATTGCTAGTTTCGACACAAACATCTCCAATTTCGATAACATTTGCTTGTCCATTATTTCCCATACGAACAACGCCAAAGTCACCGGTCTCGTAAGTTGAAAGATCACGTCTCGAGGTTGCATGAGTAGAAGCACCACTATCAACCACCCAATCCATATCATCACATGATAGATTGACATTCTCTACAACACCATCACAAACAATAAAGAAATCATCAACAATAGCAACATCTTCATTATTGTTACCTTCTTTGTTGTCGTTGTTGTAGCCCTTCTTCTTGTTTTCTCTTTTCAACTTTCGGCAAAATCTTTTTATGTGTCCCTTCTCTTTGCAATGATGACACTCAATATTAGCGAATCTATTAGAGGCTCCTTGTGATTTACCACGTGATGTCCCCCGGTTAATCGGACCTCTACTTTGTTGTCTCCCCCTTGATTCGGTAACCAACACCTCGGAATGTGAAGAAGAACCTTGTGACTTGCGCCTCAACTCCTCATTCAACACACTAATTTTAGCCAAGTCCATCGAGATGATACCATTCGGAGCGGAGTTAGACAAGGATGTCCTAAAAGTCTCCCAAGAATTAGGCAAAGTACCAAGAAGCCACAAGCCTTGAATTTCGTCATCAAAAGTAAGCTTCATCTCCGACAATTGATTTAGAATGCCTTGGAAAGTGTTTAAGTGATCGGTCATTGGTGAACCATCACTATACTTCAATGACATCAATTGCTTGAACAAGAACAACTTATTATTCCCCGTCTTTCTTGCATACAACTCCTCAAGTTTGATCCAAAGAGAGCGAGCATGAGTCACCGAGCTCACATGATTCAAAACATTGTCATCCACCCATTGGTGAATGTAACCACAAACTTGTCTATGCAACAAAGTCCATTCTTCATCACTCTTTCCATCGGGTTTTTCACTAGAAAAAACTGGCAAGTGAAAGCCTTTAACATAAAGCAAATCTTCCATCTTCCCTTTCCAAACATTATAGTTGGATCCATTCAAGCTCACCATCCTAGTTGTGTTCGTCTCCATCAATGCACAAATCAAACCACGGCTCTAAATACCACTTGTTGGGGAAAATCTAGACTCAATAGTCTCTTTAAAATGCGGAATTATTTCTCCCAATCACCTGTGCAATTAATTTGACAACCAGAAAATCCAACCAAGCAGAATAATAATAACAATAAAGAAAACCGGAATTTAACGTGGAAAATCCTCTCAATGTGAGAGAATAAAAAACCACGGGACCAAACCAGATAAATCTTCCACTATGAATAAATAATGGGTACAATCAGTCATCTAGTGAACACTAGGAACAACAATAATCATCACCTATGGTGGAATCAACAATAACTCAACTTCCACATAAAATGGGTAAACTAACACAACCTAGAGAGAGATTTAAATAACTAGTAAAAACTAACTAAGTGATAGAAAAGACTTACTCAAGTTGTAGCTCAAAACAAGCAACTTTGCTACACACTCATTACTACTTAGAAGCCAAAATCTCTTCTTTGTTCTCAGTTGCCATCGCACTGTTTCTTCTGTTTGTCACAGGGATGCTGCGCTGCTACTGTGTTGTGTTGTTGTGTTTTTTCAAAGTTTAAACTAGGGATTTTGCAATTCCCTCTTTTGTCTCACGTGAGCAAGTCACATGGCAACATGGGCCAATAACATATTAAGCCCCATTCATTTTAACACCTCCTCTTTTTCTTATTTTGTTTATTTGGGAAACTCCAAATAGGACGGATATCCAACAAATTCAATCTCTTTTTTCATTAAAAAATAATAAAACTAAGTAAGAGGAGAGAATGAATTTAAGAGAGAGATAGTAAAGAAGGAGAGAAATGTAAAAAAAAGGGAAAGAGAGGATTCAATTTGCACTTTTTCATTTATTTTACATTTTTTAATCCTTGTATAATAGTCAATTAAATCACTTATTTTTTTAATTTTTTTTCTCATAATATATATGTATAGATATAAGATAATTACACATGAATAAAAGAAAGACGGGCAACAAGCTGCGCCGCTAAACCTTTTTGTATCGCAAAACCCAATCTTTGTAATACTACCTTCATAGACCTAGAGGACATAATATCATTATGCATAATTTTTTGAATCTTTTTTTGAATGTCTACCACCTATGATGCTAAAAAGCCAAAAGGTTTAGATAAATCACTTTTTGAATCACTTATTTCATTATGGAAAAAAATATTATCTAGCGTGATTTATCCCTTGTGGAAAAAAAAAGTGATTTATCCCCAATGAGACCAGATTTTATTTCATTTATTTATTTACAAAAACCACGACACAGACAGTGTTGTCGGCAACAGAAATGAAACGCCTAATTATTATTTAAGATCAAATTAACCAATTCACAATTTGGGTTCAACTTTGGATGCTCCCTTTGTCCCTTCTTTACATATTAATATATTATTATATTATTATTATTCTTATTATTATTATACTCATAAAAAGGATACTAGTTGTTTGAAAAAAAATAAATCTTCAATTAAAGTTAACAATTTACTGTACCTTTTTAATTATTAATTTTAATTTAATTTGGACATGAAACCAATACGTTATACAATTTCTTCTAACGATTGTGACCCCTCAACAAGAACAAGGTGGCATAAAGCTGATTGAATATATAATTAATACAAGTTCCTCAATCTGTATACTTATGTGCTTGCTGATTCATGCCGTTTTCATCTTTCTTTATAGTACATTCTTAATTTTAATCAGCTTACAAGCACAAAATTATTTTCATTATATATTAATAATATGAGTCACGGTAGTGTCACATAGTTAAACGGATTTGGATCCTCTCCTAAGTTTTGATAATAAATTATGTTGCTAATAAGGTCTTAATTAATTTAAAATCGTGGTCAAGTCACAATCCTTGTTATTATAAAGAATTGTAGTTTGAATCACGGTTGCGTCGCGAAGATGTATAAATTATTGACGTCACATTGCGAACATAAAAAACTGTAGACAAAAATGTAAAGACTTATATGAGACTCGAAGAGGACAATACCTTAGAAACGCGATGTAGCGTATACATGAGTTTGGAATAATAACTAGAAAGCCTAATGATAACACTAGCTACAATAGAAAGATCAGAATGAGTGTATAGAACTATGGAATAAGTAAGCAAAACTCTAGAATATGAATTATCTTGGTCACTTCCAAGCTGAAGCAACAATCAAGTTTTTGTCTTCCCAACCAAAATGAAGTGCACCCTTTTCCTCTTTTATCTTGTACCTATCACAATACGCCTTAACGAGTTTTCGTATTTCATCGCTCACGTTAGTGCTCATTGGAGATGAAATGAAGCCAGCCATTGTCATCCTAGCTCTCCATTTTCCTGCGACTTCATATCGTTCTATCCGATCCTCGCCTTCACACGCAACTGTATTAACAATGTCCCTTGCTAAGCATTGCCTCTCTACATTCATCCTATCTTGACTCTCTCTAGGAAGAGTAACATCAAGCGACTCAAACACAGCCGAATAGTAATTGTAAGCTTCAACAAATCTTTGCAAGAAAGGGGTAGTATTGGTGTTTACATTTTGCTCCACGACCGTTACAAGCTTCGGATTCAAACCCTTTACCAAACGAAGAAGTTGGTCTCGTTCGTTTACTGTTGAAACACTCTCATCAGGCATATGATGAAGCTGGAATGCAAAATTCACCACAAGAGCTTCTCCTTGACGACAATTAAGCATCGATGAAGTAACAATTGAAGTCCTTGATGCGACTGCTCGAAATTCAAATGACAAACCAAGTGTTTCTGCTAGTTGTTCAAGTCTTTGTCCTATGATCTTTAGTCCTCCGAGGGATCGCTGCACGGACTCAGGATCATCAATGCCAGTCAATCTAACATGGGACGGCTTAATAGACCTCGAAGCAAGTGTTTGAATAAGATTTATATACTGACTTCCTTGATTGATGTCAAAATCTATTATATGAATCTTAATTTCATCTTTAACTGCTTCGGAAATTGCACTGTTAGCAGCAATAAACCCGAATTTAAAACACGGACAGACCTCAAAAAGTATCTGCATCGCTGCTAAACGGTCCAAAGAAGGAGGTTCCTTACATTTTAAAGCTCTATAAATACTTTTTCCGGATTCAGCGAGGCGAGCGGCAAGTCCCTCCACCATATAGGCTGCAATTCTTTGAGAAGGCTCTCCTTGAATTGAGACCATCTGCCGAAGAACGTTTATCATCAACGATGCTCCCTCTTCATTTCCTTCTGAAATTGCGGTAGCACATTCATATAGCAATTGCTTGGGGGTCCTAGAATTTTTTGGTATTTCTCTGCTGATGCTGCTAATATTGGAATCTGAAGATGAATATTCCTTTGGTGAGTCACGGAGTAGCATATTCTGTATTGGATCCGGATCAGCCCAATCGATAATGTTAGGATCAATTTCCATGCTTTGAGAAATCACATATTCTTCTTCCACCTCAATGTCACTATCATCAAGTAATGCTCTCTCCAATGCTTCTAGTTTTGATCTCATTACACCATCAACTTCAATTGAATCCACGCTTCGATTTTCCATAATAAAATCTGATCCGAAACAAGTATCAAATTGTTTCTTAGCAACCAATGAAGCTCCTGAACTACCTATTAGCTGGTAAGAAGAAGCACTATCTGGATGAATTGAACTTGTAGAGATGTCGGAACTAGATGGTTCTATCAGTTCTTCGGTTTGTGAGTCGTCGAAATACTTTTTGTAACTCTGTCCGGAGTAAGTATCAGTCATATACATGCTTCAATTGATCTGTTATTCAGTTCACACTTAAGTGTTACTTTATCTAAAACATCTTAGTAGAAACTTCAAATATGAATTATATATGGCAAATTCTCAAAAGTTTATATAAAGAAAAGTAACATATACTTGCAAAAACTTTCATACTACTGCTAGATTCTGAAAAAACCTACCTACTAAGATTGAAACTATACAAGTACTCACTATGACAACTTCTGGTAAACCAAATGTATCCTCCGCACGCAACTGCGGAGACTAATCTCCTCGAAGTAACTGAGATCCACTTAAGGAGTTGACTTCTCCTAAATGTTTTTCTACACGCACCTGCCGGGAATCGAACCCAGACCAAATGGTTAAAGAGTCAAAGTATCTACCAATTGTGCCACACAATATATGTACTAACTATGATAGTTTTACCAACCTAGAAACTGAGTTCCATCTTATTATGGCAAAAAAATAAATAATAGGCCTAACATAGTGGCCTTACTGTATCTGGAAAAGCAAAAATATTATTAAAATAATTGTGTGCTTTACATCCATTTATAGTATGATCTTCTGTCTGCAGATAATAAATCAATTCACAAAGCAAATAAATCAAAATTGATCATTGATTCTTCGGTCAATCAATTCTTTTCTTAAATTTTTTCTCTTGTTAGATGGAAGAATATCCCAGCAACAATAAAATCCACTTTTAACAAACAATTTGTTATTATTATTATTATTATTATTATTATTATTATTATTATTATTATTATTATTATTATTATTATTATTATTATTATTATTATTATTATTATTATTATTATTATTATTATTATTATTATTACTATTATTATTACTATTATTATTATTATTTATTTTATTTTTTTATGTAAGTTTTTTTTATTTATTTTTGACATATTATTGTCTGAAATTCCAACATAGATCAAAGTGATAAAACAGAAAAGGCTAAACAACACCCTCTGGAAGCAGAGACATAAACAAGCAAAATTTTAACAAATATTGAGCAAGATTAGAAACTAAATTTCCTTAAAATTTGTTACAAACTTACAATTATCACATGCATCATACTATATAAATAACATAATATATAGTACCTCTTATATGAAGGAGGGATCAAAGTTACTGAGGAAAGTGTATATGATCTGTTGCAATTTGCATGCAATTATTTTCAATCAAATTATTACCCTGTCATTTTGTAAAGATAGAGAAAGTTAGGATGATTGAACCTTTGAAGAAGAAGAAAGCTTAATTAGCATTGGTATTTGACAAGAGGCAAGACCACTTATTGATGTGTACGTTTTTCTATATTAAAAGAATTGTTTGATAGAGAGTTCAAGTTGGTACGAAAGCAACAAGTAATATCAAAGCTAATATATAACAGAATACTAACAAGTGGATGGATACTTTGAGGGATCACCATTCTCTGTTGAAGAGAATAACACAGTAGCAGACATTAATAAATATCAACCGTTGATTGAATATCCGACGGTTCAAATGAAAAAAATACCTTAAATAATCTCGGCCGTTGGTTATGATCATACGGATGAAAGTAGTAATTGTGTCGCATAGTTACCACAGTGAATTTGTTTCCATACTTTGAGAATCGTTTAATTTTTATGTGTATTATTTAAATACGTGCAAGTTATAAAAGATAATAAGTAAGAGAAATGAATATAGACATATATACAGTGTCTATATTTTTTAACATAAATTTGGTCAAATGAATGCATAAAAATGAAGAAAATAGAAACTCAATGATTCAAAATAATAATACTACTTATAAAAAACAAAAATCTTTAGAGATTTGTAAATTATATTATTATTGTATTTACGAAAAAAAAGTTGTACTCCATAGTTTGATGAATGTTATTGAGATAGTACTGAAAAAAGGTTGGACTAGGTTTTGATTTGAGATGGACTCTCAACTATTTATTATATAGCATTGAGAAACTCTGGTATTGTTCCTTGACACTTAAGAAATAGATGAATAAATTGCACGAAGATGACAAAAGACTTGTACTTTTGCATATCACATATTTTTTTAGAGCGCAATGTGTTGGAATAAAGTGGGTCTGACATAAGTCTTCAAGTGAAAATTAATTTTGATGATAACAAATTGTTAAAATTACAATTGGTGTTACCAATAATTGTTCTAGTGTGCAGAATTATAAGTTAAAATTCAATCAGAAGCACTACGAACAAAAGCAGAGAAGTCAAGTTAAGAAGCTCTGAAAGCCATCAGAAAACTATCAGAAGCTAAAGCTTCAAGCTCTGGAGAACCTAGTTCTGAAGCATCAAAGCAAGTTCTGAAGTCCTCAAAAAGCTGAAGATCTCAGAACCTACTCTATCAGAAGCTGAAGCAAAAAGAATTTACGTCACTCAAAAACTGACAAGACCAGAATCAATGATTGAAGATTTATCTTTAAAAGGTCTCTGTCATGTCTGGAGAAAAGAATATTCGTTTGGATAACGTTATTCTTATCCATAAGTGGAGCGTATTGAGGATTGTACTATCGTACTATTATTACTTAAAATGGTTGAGTAATATTCAAAAACGCAAGGTAGTGGAATTGAATTTCTACCTATAGAAGGCAATCCACAGCTCATCAAATAGTACGATTCAACAGCTGGCATCTTATCTCTCTGCAAGGTTATCTCCAATCATCCTCTATAAATAGAAGACCTCATTGGAAGAAATGACTACCGTTCTAACACTCTGTTTTACGCGAAGACTCTGATGCTCTGACACTTAAGAAAAATTTGTCTTTCATTGTCTTTGTGTAATTGTGTTGTATTTTGTAAACACCTCTGATAAGTGTGTGATATTTTCATTCTTATTATCTTTGTAAGTTTGAAAAGTCTCTTGTTTTGTGAAGTCTCTTGCTAGTGTGTTTGAGCAGTTGTAATCTTGTGAGATAATAGTGAAATCTCTTGGAAGTGCAAGGAGACTGGACTACTCTCGATTTGTGAGAGGAACCAATATAAATTTGTTTGTGTCTTTCTCTCCCTTTCTCTCCTTTACTCTGTTTTGTGTTTGAATCCGCTACTATCCTCTTAAAGTTTGAGAAAAAGTTTTAATTCCTAAAACACAATTCAACCCCCCTTCTTGTGTTTTCCCACACCTTCACAATGTTGTGTAGACTAAATTGTTTTTATTGGCCTTCAGCAAAATCGGACACTTTAGTGGATTGTGCTTATGTTTGCATCTTAGATTTTTGGCTAAACTGTTCATCTGGTCCCTTACGTTTATTTTAGGTTTGAATCAAGTCCCTTACGTTTTAAAAGTTTGAATTTGGTCCCTCACGTTATCAACATTGACATTAGTTGGTCCCTTCCGTCAAATTTTTCACTAATTTCATTTGATCCTTACACGTGGCTGACGGTTTGGATAGGTGGAAGTAATTTTGGACACGTTGACAACTATATAATAAACATAACCTTCACAAATAGAAAAAAGAGTTAGTGTTTGCAAAAGTCTTTGTCGTATTTTTTTTCTATTTGCGAAGGTTCTGTTTATTATATGGCATTCCACGAGTACAAAATCACTTTCACATGTGTAAACTGTCAGCCATGTGTAAGGATCAACCAAAGTTAGTGAAAAATTTGACGGAAGGGACTAACTAATGCAACACTACAAGAAAACATCAATTTAGCGGCCGCAAAAAACGGCCGAAAAGTAGTGAAAACGGCCGAAAAATCAAAAAAATGGCAAATTTAGCGGCGGCCATGATCGGCCGCAAAATGCTGCCCCGGTAGCACTTACCGGCGGCCACGTCCGTCACAAACTGACGTGTCAGTCTGCCATGCCTGCCACACAATTACCGTCGGCTTTGGCCGTCGCTAAATCTGACGCAGCCTGCCACGCATACCACACACTTACCGGCGGCTATGGCCACCGCAAAATTTGATTTTAAAAAAAAAATAAAATTATTTCTTTAAATATTATAAATAAAAATAGCGAATTTCATCTTTTTTTCTTTAAATTTTTTTATTTATTTGGTTATACTGATTTTTTTGATAAGTTAAAAAAACCATTCTTTTTTTATAAGTTAAAAATATCATCTTTCAATAACAACAAACCCAAAAAATTCAAATCAATAAATTCTTCAAAAACCCATAAAATCATACACTAAAAATCAAACCCATGAAACACAAACCCATAAAATTAGAGAGATGAGATTGAGAGAGAAAGAGAGATTTTGTGAGAGTGATGAAATAAATAGGAGTAGTAGTTGTTGTTGTTGTTGTGATTTTGTGAGATTGAAGTTGTTGTTGTTGTTGTTGTTGTTGTTGTTGTGATTTTGTGAGATTGAAGTTGAGATTGAAGTTGTTGTGATTTTGTGAGATTGAAGTTGTTATTGATGAACCATGAAGTAGTTGTTGATGATTTTGTGATTTTTTCAAAGTGTTTGTGGTGGTGTTGTGTTGTGTTTTGAAATTGATTGAGAAAAAGAAATGAGGTGAATGAGATAAGAGTGAGAGAAGAGAAAAAGAAATGAGGATGAAGAGAAAAAGAAATAAGGGTAAAGAGGAAAAAAGTCATCCTTTTTTTTTTTTGTTAATTGTTACTTTGCGGCGGCCTTAAGCCGTCGCTATTCCTTCCAGCTTTTTTTTTAAAACGTTTAGGAGGTACCGGCGGCCTGGTCTGTCGCTACCTGCTGCTTCAGTTTCCAAGACCTGCAACGTTGCAGGCAGCAAATTTTGCGGCGGGCCGGTAATTGTGCAGATTTAAAAAAAATATTATTTTATTACTTTCCTGCGGATTTGCTTAATTTGCGGCGGCTTAGGCGGCCGGTAAATTAGCGGCTGCCTAAGCGGCCGGTAATTTAATGGAAAATCAGTCGGAAAATTGATGTTTTCTTGTAGTGCAAAGGTTGATAACATGAGGGACCAAATTCAAACTTTTAAAACGTAAGGGACCTGATTCAAACCTAAAATAAACGTAAGGGACCAAATGAACAGTTTAGCCTAGATTTTTTAAATTGAAATAAATTAAGATTTCCCTTTGTGTCTTTTTTACAAGGTTTTTACTTTTCCTTTTATAACAATATTTCTAAAGTGTCGCAAATGATAAGTGGTTGGGGTGTTAAGTTAATTTGGATGTCTTAGTTTATCGTGTGGTGTTTTTGCAGTATTTACTACATACTTGGTTTCTTTATCTTCAAAATTTACAATATGTTCAAGTCAATCAAAACTAACATTGAAATGTATATTATTATTAGTAAAATAATATTCGAATATACACACCCCAATTCAAGATGAGGCATCTCGAGCATATCTTTTGTTCTGCATGACTTCAATAGTCAATATTATGAATTTTTTTTCAATATACCCCTAAAAAGAAAAAGTATCACCGCAATACCCTAATTTTCAATTTAATTGTTGCAATGTGGCGACACTATCATGTCCACCAATGCAGTGCAGATGGCGACACTGGCAATGTCGCCACTAACCGGTCCTTTTTTTTTTTGTTTCTAACTTAATTAAATGAAAAATTTTGTTTTTTTAATGTTAATAAATATAATCAATAATTTATTTCACTCAACTCCCATCTCATTCTATAAATACGAGAAAAATTTAAAATTTAAGATACGATATAATCAAAAGACTTAAAAAAATTAAATTTAAAATTTAATATATAAATGTAAAATATGTAAACTTAACCAAAATTGATAATAAAATAAATAATAACATTCCTAAAATTTATCGGAAATATGTTTCGTTTTTTTGTATTAAAGAAATGAAATTTAATTGCTAGATACATCTCTGGTAAAATTTATCGGGAACATGTTTGGTCTTTTTTGTATTAAAGAAATAAAATTTTATCGCTGGATACATCTCCGATGAAATTTATTGGGAACATGTTTGAACTTTATATATTAAATTTTAACTTTTTTGTTTTTGTTTTGATCGTACCGTATCTTAATTTTAAAATTTTTCTCGTATTTATAGAATGAGATGGGAGTTGAGTGAAATACATTATTGATGATATTTATTAACATTAAAAAAGCAAAATTTTAAGCAAAATTTTCATTAAATTAAGCTGGAAACAAAAGAAAAGAACCGATCAATGGTGACACTGACAATGTTGTCACCTGCACTACAGTGGTGGACGTGGTAGTGTGTAGGGGTGATCGCGGTGCGGTTTGATTCGGATTTTTAGCATAAAAGTCATTTTAACCGCAAGATAAAAATGCATGCGTTTCGGTTTGATTCGGTTGGTTTTTAAAAAGTCATTCAACCAAACCAAACCAATGCGGTTAGGGTTGGTTCGGTTTGTTCGGTTTATCGCGATATAAAAAATATGACAATATTTCTAATTTGTTACAAAATAAACATAAAAAAATTTAATTTAATTTATTTTATTGTTTACATGATATAATATGCATATACAAAAATTGCATACACATAAGAATTTATTTTCAATACCAACTGTATAATTATGAATCGCGCGACATGATATGTTTTGACAACTTACTGTTTTATGGACTCAATTTAGGTTGGGTTTGCAAAGTTGATATAGTTAAGTTAACTATTGCGGTTTGGTTCGAATTTCTAAAATGATAACCGCAAACCAAACCAAACCAAACCGCGCGGTTTAGAAGAAAAATGATCTGTGCGGTTAAAACTGATTGCGGATTTTTGCGGTTTCGGTTTGGATTGGTTAAATTTGCAGTTTTACTTTTGGATTGGTTCGAATACGATCACCCCTAGTAGTGTGGCCACATGCAGTTTGCAGGGGCTGCATGTTTTTTGATATTAAAAAATAATAATTTTTCGAAAATCAAAATCGAAGAAATTACCGGCTGAGTTACGACCAGGTCACTCTCTTTAAGACGTTTCACGGTACTGCTAAAATTATGCAAAACATACATTCAACCGTGCCGCCTCTAGGATAAAAAACTTGTTCTAGAACCGATCAATTATTGCACTGTAATGATCGGAAGAAACACCTTCTTGAATGGTTCAACAAAACCATTGATAATTGATACAACAATATCAATTTTAACCGATACTAGGGGTGTCAATATTATCCGTTTGTCCATTATCCATCCAATCCATTGAAAAATTTATCCATCCAATCCATCCATTAAGAAAAAAATTGGTTAATGGATTGGATTTGATCCATCCATTTAATTAAATGGATGGATCCAATCCATCCACTTTAATTTTAAAATCCAATGGATAATTGATCATTATTAATTTTAAATCCAATGGATTGTCTCTTTTTAAAAAATAATAAAATTCTTCAAAAAATAAATAATAATAATAATAATGACACTAAAATAAATAAAAAACAAACAATCAGTCAAAAACCCAAAAATCGGCCGAAAAACCGAAAATTGACTGAAAACCCAAAAATCGGCCGAAAAACCGAAAATCTGCCGAAAATCAAAAAATCGACCGAAAACACAAAAATCACCCGAAAAACCGAAAATCGGCCGAAACTCAAAAAATTGGCCGAAAACCCAAAAATCGGCCGAAAACTCAAAAAATCGGCCGAAAACACAAAAATCACCCGAAAAACCGAAAATCGGCCGAAACTCAAAAAATTGGCCGAAAACCCAAAAATCGGCCGAAAACACAAAAAATGGCCGAAAACCCAAAAATTGGCCGAAAACACAAAAAATCGTCTGAAAAACCGAAAATTGGCCGAAAACTAAAAAATCGGCCGAAAAACTCAAAAAATACCCGAAAAACCGAAACTCGGCAGAAAACCCAAAATACACCCGAAAACCAAAAAATCGGCCGAAAATCAAAAAATCGACCGAAAACACAAAAATCACCCGAAAATCGGCCGAAACTCAAAAAATTGGCCGAAAACCCAAAAATCGGCCGAAAAACCGAAAATCGGCCGAAAACTCAAAAAATCGGCCGAAAAACCGAAAATTGGCCGAAACTCAAAAAATTGGCCGAAAACCCAAAAATCGGCCGAAAACACAAAAAATGGCCGAAAACCCAAAAATTGGCCGAAAACACAAAAAATCGTCTGAAAAACCGAAAATTGGCCGAAAACTAAAAAATCGGCCGAAAACTCAAAAAATCACCCGAAAAACCGAAACTCGGCAGAAAACCCAAAATACACCCGAAAACCAAAAAATCGGCCGAAAAACTGAAAATCGGACGAAAAACCTAAAATCAGTTTTTCGGCCGATTTTTTGTGTTTTCGGCCGTTTTTTGGTTTTTCGGCCGATTTTTGTGTTTTCAGCCGATTTTTTGGTTTTTCGGCCAATTTTTTGTGTTTTCGGTTGTTTTTGGGTTTTTCGGCCGATTTTTTGTGTTTTCGGTTTTCGGCTGTTTTTTGGGTTTTCGGCCGATTTTTTTTTGTTTTCGGCTGATTTTTTTGTATTATCGGTTTTTCGGCCGATTTTTTGTGTTTTCGGTTTTTCGGCCAATTTTTGGGTATTCGGCCGTTTTTTGGTTTTTCGGCCGATTTTTTGGTTTTTCGGCCAATTTTTTGTGTTTTCGGTCGTTTTTGGGTTTTTCGGCCAATTTTTTGTGTTTTCGGCTGTTTTTTGGGTTTTCGGCTGATTTTTTGTGTTTTCGGCCGATTTTTGGTTTTTCAGCCGAATTTTCAGTTTTTCGACCGATTTTTTGCGTTTTCGGCCGATTTTAGGTTTTCGGCCGATTTATGGATTTTCGGGTGTATTTTGGGTTTTCGGCCGATTTTTGGTTTTTCGGCCAATTTTTTTAGTTTTCGGTCGATTTTAGGATTTTTTAGTGTTTATGTTGGGTTTTCGGTCGATTTTTAAATAATATTTTATCTACATAATATTTAAATTGAAAAATAATATTATTTCGATATTTTTATTTTATTGAATTAATAATTGAATTAATTTTGTTGGATGGATTGGATATCCATCCATTAAAATGATGATAATGGATGGATTGGATGGATTTTATCTCTAAATGGATGGATTGGATTGGATTTTTTTGATCCCATTTTAATGGATTGTTAATGGACAAATGGATTACTTTGATCCATCCATTAACAATCCAATCCAAATCCATCCAATCCATCCATTTTGACACCCCTAACCGATACTACAATATCGGTTTCCAAACCAATGAAACACAGAGAAAATTTCGATGAAAGAAAGAAGGATAAAATTCTGTTTTGTTTGTGATTTTTTCGGAGTATAGGAATTGTTATTCACACACAATGAAGAAGATGATCTTTTGATATATAACCAAAACTGACAAGACAAAGAATAACGGTAGGGGAAATAGTGAGTAAAGTGAATTAAAGAAAATTGAAAATGTGTTGGATTTGTCATGATTGGAATTTAGAATCAGCTGGTGATGAGTCATCGTTAATCAGTAATGACCAGAGTTAATCAGTTTTATTCACTCTGTTAACCAGTCAGTAATAACCAGAGTTAACAAGTTTTATTCACTCTGTTAACCAGTCAATAATAACCAGTTACGACCAGAGTTAACCAGTTTTAGTGACTTTGTTTACCAGTCAGTAATAACCAGTTATAACCAGAGTTAACCAGTTTTAGTGACTCTGTTAACCAGTAATTAACCAATAAAAATTGATTTATTTCGTGACTAAAAATAACACATCACCTATGGACGCCCCAATTAGTCACATTTGAATATATAAACACTACTAACGAGTGTGTTCTCTCCAACGTGGATCTTTTCCACTTTTTTTCCAGTTCACATTTCTTAGTTCAAAGTCCTTCAAGACCACAGTGTTTATTCCCCTCTATTAAAATTTAGTTAATTGCTTTTAGCAAATGAATTTATATTATATAAAAATTATCTATAACAATCAATGATTCAAGGTCTGGTAAAAAGATTAAAAGAATAAATCACAATATTTATTAAAAACATCAACTTCAATAATTAAGAAAAAAAATTCTATAAATTTTCCTTACATTTTGGTTGGTTTCAAGTGTGTGAGTAGTTAAGTCTCATATTGATTATGTATGCGAAGAATATTTGATTTATAAAAGAGGGTGACTCATTAATCTAATACCTTATGGTTTTGGGTGGAGATATAGTGTCTCACTATCTTATGGTTCTGGAGTATTGGTCAATAGTTTTTCTCGAGCTTCTCTGGACTCCTCAAAAAGTGGTATCAGAACCTGGTTCGATTTGATTGGGAAACATGAATGGATCCACGTTGTATTTATAAAAGAAATGACTCATTAACCTAATATGTTAAAGTTTTGAGTGAAAATATAATATCTCTCTTATAGTCCTAAAACTACCTATAATTTCTCCTGAACTTCCCTCAACTCCCTAACATCTTTCTCAAACAAGCATATACATTATTTTACATAAATAATTCAACTACTAAACTGTTAAACGGTGTGAAATTCCATTTTAAAATGGTGTGAAATTGCAAAATTAAGTATACCACCGACCGACAGTGAATTAAGTTAAAACTAAAATAACGATAATAATTATGTTGTTTAAATTGCACGACACATCCAACTAATAACAATCTCAACTGTTTTATTTTTTATAAGAAATCGTAATCATTTGACCCCATCTTATCCAAATCCAAATGGACTTTAATATTTAACAAGGTAATAAAATAAATTAAAATAAAACGTACCAATCCGAGGATTATTTTTTCCTTTGAAAATGGTTTAAGAACGTTTGAGCTTCAATCAGGGGCATAGCTCAGTGTATTTATGGATAGTCATGGCTATTTTTTTATTTCTATAATTTGTTTAATTTTTTATTAAGTTGATATGCTTATGTTTAGTTACTCTAATAGTGTAATATTAGCTACTTCAAATAAGTTCATTTGCGAAAAATGAAATTCTGTTCTTAGGCAGGACAGATGTCGTACACAATGTCTAGGACAATGTGTCTATAGTCCAGATGTCTTAGACAACTGGTTCGACAATTGGTTATGAGGATCACAAGTTATTGCAGCACTGAAGTAAATAAAAGCAATAAAGAACACCAGTAATTTGTTAACTCAGTTCGGCGCTAAACAACCCTACTCTGGAGGATACCAATCCAGGAAGTGAACACTACTAATCCGAATTAATACTTAGTCTTACAACCAAACCAAACACCTATTGGCATGTATGCATTTTCTTAATCCTAGCAATCTTCTACTCAAGGGCTAACTCCCCCTGAATATGAGAACCTACCCAACTCCCTATAATCACATATCCCAAGTGACGACAACTTTAAACTACAAAGTTTAAAGACTTAGTTGAATGACAACATTCAACAACACAAAGCTACAAAGTATCAAAACCAATACTAAGAGCCACTAATGCTTTACACAGGAGATACAAAGCTTTGAACTCACAATCTTCAGTTCTTGTGGGTTGAGTTTTAAGCTCTATGTTGAGTTCTATATATAGGCGTGCACATCTTCAGATCGTCTTCAGTCTTTCAGATGCACTACAATAAGAATTAGTTTTAAAACAAACTTGTTTTAAAACAAACTCCATAAGATAAAGAAATTAATCTTTATCCAAAAATTAAATACGAATCCAATCGTATCTAACACCTAGAATTAATAACAAACTTTATCATTAATCCTAATCTCAGCTTGTTACTTAAAGATTCGCGCCATATTCAAATTTGAACAAACACGCTTGCTTAATGGATAAGCTTTATCTTTTAAGCTGAACTGGGTCAAGATGTCCTACCCACATGTCTTAGGATATCTTGTTCGACATGTTGTCTTAACATGTTACGAACCCAGTGACAAGATGTCTAGGACATCTTGTTCAATATGTTGCATCTGCACATCTTCAATATGCACACGTGGTTTAGACTTAATTACTTTAGCATTGGTGCTTCAGTTAAGTCACTCTGACCAAGTTGTTTTAGCCTTATGATGCAGCCAATCTCAGAAGAACTACAATGCAAATTATGGCTAAAACAACCACAAACCACTTTGCTGAATGTGCACTCTTCAATCTTCAATCTTCAAATTCTTGAATCTTCAAATTGATCTCTGTTGATGCAATCTTCTGTTCTGAGATCTTCAGGTCTTCAAGGTCTTTGATCTTCAGAATCTTGTGTGTCTTCAATTTTCAAGACTTTTTCAATCTTGACTGTGTGATGAACCTATTTTAGTATGAGACAGTCTTAGTCTTGTCTTCATATGATCCATTACAATGAATTTTCTAAGTCTAGAGATGAGATACCTAGTGACTTAGTGAACCAAAGTCTTAAGTTGCAGCGAAAAGTACTTAATCAGAGTGATCAAGACTCACTAGACTTTTTAGAGGTTCAATTTTAGCATTTTAATTATGCTCTGGATAAACTTATTAAGCATAGCTTTTAGTTTTTAAATTTTTCTAAAGCTTGCCATATTCATCCGTAAAGCAAGAGAATGATTCTATTTGCCAAAGAGTTGTTCTTATCATCAATTATTTCTCCCCTTTTTTACCATAATTTGTCAAAGGTGTAAAAGGAAAATACTTCATTGATTAAAGAGAACGAAACAGCTTACAAAACTGCACTAGTCATAAGTGCCGGATGCCAAAGCCTCCAATGTCTAGGACATTTGGTAGGCCACAACTTACAGAAGATGAACAGAAAAGGAAAAATACACAAAGTACTTATTTTCCTATACTCCGAGTCTGTTCTTCAATCTTCTTCTTCTTCTTGTTGCTCTGCTTGAGCATCTCCTTCATTCTCAGCAAGATTCTTTGTCACCTGTAGTATCAAGTGATCTACACAGGTTTTTCTGATTGTACTTGATTTGATAGTTTCCTCCAGCTCTTTAGATACTTGAATAAGCTCAGCAAGTACCTTTTTCTGTGAGCTTTTGTCTAGTGGAGCTGAGGTCTCAGCTGCTTCTTTTTCTTTGAACCCAATGTCTGGGACATGTGGTTCAGTAAACAGCTTGCGATTGAAGGATATTGGTGGAGGTCTTCTACTTTCATATTCCTCGGGAAGCAGGATGCTTGGGTGTTGGCTGAGAATTAACTCAGTGATCAAGCTTGGAAAGGCTATTGGTAGCTTTGCTGCATTGGTTTCCACATGCTTCATTGTTTTCTCGAAAACATATTTCCTAAAGTCTACCTTGTTTCCTGTTCCAATGAGGTATATGAGTTTGGCTAAGGTTGGAGTTATACCTGAGCTGTGATTAGTTGGGACCCAATTTGCTGTGCCAATCCTGTTGAGTATGGCATATTTGACTGTCAGCTTGGACGTTGGAAGTAGTCCTTTCTTGGGCCTTTGCTTAGCTTGACCAAAGGTAATTTCTTCAGCAATTTTGTCCATTGAGATGATTTTGTTGCTTTCAGATTCTGTGCTTCTCTCCAGGAGCTCGTTAATCACAGTTGAAGAGAAGTCAATGGTTCTTCCTCTCATATGCACCTTGCGATAGTCATCACTTCCCTCTTCAGCGCATTCTTCAGTGAGATTAACCACAAACTCCCTAACCAGCCTTTCATAGCACTTGCCAACTCCTAGCACAATCTTCATGAGTTTGGCTTCTTCAAAGAGTGTAGTGATTTCCTTTTAAGAGAGTGCTTCACTGCTTAGTTCCCTCTCAGTAGCCATTCTTCTCTGACTTACTATCTTCCACCTTTGTTCATTCTCCTTAGCGTGGAAGGTTGTTGAGGTTGCAGCTTTTGTCTTCTTTGACATGATGTCTGGGACATCATCTTTGTAAGTGCACCAGTTCATCATCATGTTTTAATAATTGTCAAAACACATGAAAATAGGATTGAACATATTTTGGCAACATTACAAATGACTTGACAACAAAGAACTATTTTCTAAACCTTGAAAAACTGACTTTTAGGTATTTTGTATCGATACATACATAGTTGTATCGATACATATGTCCTGAAATTACTTCTGTTTGATTTTGTGCATTTTGTATCGATACATATATTGTCTGTATCGATACAAAAGTGGTCTCTCAGAGACAGAACATCATCTGTGTATCGAATCATGCTTGCATGTATCGATACACATCTGTATGTTCTCAAAATCCAGAAAACTCATGATGTATCGAATCATGCTTGCATGCTTCGATACATATCAGTCAAGATTTCAAGATCCTGATATTTGTATCGATACATACCCGTGTTTGTATCGATACAAAGGTCAATTTTTCCTTTTTTTAACGTTGGTCAAAGCATTTGTATCGATACAAATGATCATTTGTATCGATACATGTATGAAAAATTATGCCTAAATTTGCTCATTCTATTTTTACTTTAAATAGCAATGTGTGTGATCTTTTGTTAGTAACACAACTAAGAAAAATCTAGTGAGAACCAGTGAGAAAGCAAGAGTGCTTTGAGAGAAACACTTTGGATACAATTTGGGTGAAAAATTGGGATCAAAGTGTATCCTTCACAAGATCATCATCTTCCATCAAGTTGCAATCGTTGAAGATTGAGTATGGGATCAATCCAATATAAGTTGTACGCTTGGTCGATAACGTTCGGTACGATTCGCGGTGAATCAGAATCGTGATCGGGTTGATTTGCGAAGGAGGTTTGGTTGCTCGCTAGGGATTCAAGATTGTTCGATATCTTGAAGGATCAATCGAGAAGAATTGAAGGACTCAGCTGGACGATTGTTGCAAGGAGTTGCACGGGTAAAATCGTTGGAATCAGAGGGTGAAGATTCGTTCCTCGATTGAGGTTTAACATAGTTTTACTTTTGAGTCAATATAGGTTTATTGGATTCATTGTAAATTGTGCACTTGTGTTCAAACTGTTTTTAATCAATAATACTCTCAAATAACCCGTTTGGTTATTTGGAGGGAGACGTACCCGGCCGACCGCGAGGACGACACGAAAGCCGGGGAACTCCCTAATCATCTCTTGTGTGTCGATTCGCTTTAAATTCTTACTTTACGCAATTCGCTTATATTTTGTGTCAATTGGAATTTTGTGTTCGTAAGTGTGCACAAAGGTTCAATTGCGATTATCTTGATTGTGATTGAATTTGAATATCGAATCATATAACTTGCTTGGGACTGTTTTTGTTAATCAATTAAATTTGGATATTTTGCATTAAGCGTTCCGATAATTTTCCTAGTTCGTTCAAGGCTATACTATCTTTCCTTTGGTCAAAAGGTGCAAAGTAGACTACCGATCCGGTGGTGCTTCCGCGCATTGTTTTTTAATCAAATAATTTTTAAATTGCCGTTGATTAAAGAAGCCACTTATTCAACCCCCCTTCTAAGTGGTAGCCTAGTAGTCTAACAAGTGGTATCACGAGTCCGGTTCAATTTTGCTTGCAAAATTCGGTGGTTTGTGTCAATTATTAGACAACATGGATTTTGCACCTAAAGGGGCGTATAATAGGGCTCCGATATTCAATGGGGATCATTTGACTATTGGAAAAGTAGTATGCGTATTCACATCAATTCTTTTGATGGTGAAGTGTGGAATGCTATTGAGAACGGTCCGTTTGTTCCAACAATCACCGATGCTCATGGCATTGTCACCAATAAGCCTACGGCACAATGGACAGAAGAGGAAAAGAAAAATGCCAATTACGATGCAAAGGCACAAAATATTTTAATATCATCCCTTGGGATTGATCAATTCTATCATGTGTCACATTGTGAATCGGCTAAGGAAATGTGGGACACATTGGTAACTCACTTTGAGGGTACCAATGATGTAAAGATATTCAAAATTAATACATTGACACAAGAATTTGAGTTGTTCCATATGCTAGATGGTGAGACCATCGAGGATATGCAACAACGATTTATCAAAATAACCAACAAGTTACACGGTTTGGTAAAGCCAATCACAAATCAAGATGCCACTAACAAAATTTTAAGATGTCTTAGTAGGTGTTGGCAACCGAAGGTCACCGCGATTAAGGAGGCAAACGATCTTACTACTTTGAGTCTTACAACTTTATTTGGCAAGCTTACGGAACATGAACAAGTACTAAACTTGTTAGAAAAGTATGAGAAAAGTGAGAAAAAGGGAAAGCACAATGACAAGGATAAGGAAAAGGATAAGAGGTCCATTGCTCTAAAGACCTCCACATCCAAGTCCACCAAGTCTAAAAAGGTAGAGCATGTGGAAAGTAGCTCAAGCGAAGACGATTCTGATGATGAGGAAATGAGGCTCTTCGTTCGACGCTACAATAGGTATGTGAGAAAGAATGGGATAAGACATTCCGATGAGAATCTTAAGAAGTTTCGGAAAGATAGTGGTTACCGTCGGAGGAATGAAGATGCTAGGTACTCCAAGAAAGGAGCATGTTATGAATGTGGACAAATCGGTCATTTTAAACCGGATTGTCCCAAGCTCAAGAGAAAGGAGAAAGAGTCACCTTCATTCAAAAAGGGAAGCAAGGATAAAGGAAAGAAAACTTATGTTGCATGGGAGAGCGGAAGCTCATCTTCCTCTTCATCATCAAGCTCTAGCTCTAGTGATGAAGATGTGTTGGCGAATGTGTGCTTAACATCTCATGACCGTAAGAAACTTGTTCCCAAAAAGGTAAACCAAAATCCCTCTAGCTCATATACTCTTTTAGAATATCATGAGTTGCAAGTTGCTTTTGAAAAGTTACACAAAGAAACTAAAGAGGCTTTTCAACGATTAAAAGGTTTAATGGAAGTTAATAAATACCTTGAGGCAAAAGTTTCGGAAACGGAGCTTGAGTTGAAAGCCCTCAAAGAGTCTTTGATTCAAAAACCTCTTGTGACTTTTGATAGTTATGGTAACGATAGGACCGGATGCGATGGATGCTTTTACTTACGTAGAGACTTACGAAAGTTAGAAGATAAGATAAAAGAACCATCCAAGCCGGAGATTAATTTTGCGATTGATCCATCTAAATTCAACAAATCTTTGAAACCTAAAAATAAAAAGTATAAATTTGTTGAAAAGGATCATAAGAAAAGTAATCCTTATATCGTTTGTCATTATTGTTGTGACAAGGGTCATACTATTGCAAAATGTCATGCTAGAAAGGTATTGGTACCAAAAGGCAAATTGCAATGGTTACCTAAGTTAGGCAATAATGGTACTACTAACCTACTAGGACCCAACATGAGTTGGGGACCTATTTCAAATGTCTAAGTATGTAGGGAATTGTCTTGAAACCATTGACAAGAGACACCGTCAACAATGGAGTTCAAGACCTACAAACAAGGAGAGCAATGAGAAAAGCTTCAACTCGACACTTACAATGGTGCGGAAATTGATCACTTCCTCCACCTAACACTCAAGGGAAGATTCTATTCTCTACCTTTCCTTTACATTTTTTTTACTTAGCATTTGTTCTTTGGTTCATATACATACAATATCTATCTTAATATGATATTGGTTTTGATAGTTGTCTAATCCTCCATTTCCAAGAATTTTGCTCAAAAATATTGATAAGTTTTTGAGACCCATACGTCTTAAATGGGGATTTGACAAAGATCATTACAACTATCTTATTAAGTTCATATTAGGTTGTATATGTTTTCTTTTTTATGTGACTTTGTGTGCATACATAGACATACATTTCTCATATGATTGATTTTGGTACTTTGATTGAATTATGTGATTACCTTATCATGCATTTGTGGTTTAACATGTGTTCTCGTGTTAAAATATGCTTTGGTATTGCTTTTGTTCACATATATATGCATGTACCTTTGTGATTATATGTGTTTCTTACATACGTGTTATTTGAAAGTCATAAAAATTATTTTTGAAACTTATAAGTTCATGTGTTTGAAGAAAAATTGAAAATTATGCATTTTGGATCGATACAAATAAATTTTGCATGGATACATGTCAATTATTTTTCAAATTTTCAAAATGAACTGATATGTATCGATACATATGAGCTTGTATCGATACATTGCTCTTCAGTTTGGACAGAACGTTACTCATGTATCGATACATGCCTACATGCTTCGATACATGCTTAAAAACAACTGACTTGTATCGATACAAACACGAATTTGTATCGATACAAAATTGTAAAAACAGGTTATATGTCTATTTTTCATTCATTCATTCATCAACCAAACAAAACCTCTTCTTCCTCATAGGGTTTCCCTCTTAAACCCTCACCCCAAAATCTTCAATCTCCCTCAAAACTCAAGCAAATCTCACAAAATTAACACCAATCCGCTCAGAATTCATTACCCACTCAATCTCCATCATCAATTTCGTGGTCAAAGTCTCATAAGCTTCAATCCAAGGAATTCATCAAATTGGGGTTTGTGAAATTTCTCTTCAAAAGTTCTTCATCAAAAGTGTAAGATAAATCGTTCTACTTCTCAATCTTCTTGTAATGGCACCTAAGAAGGCTAGAAAAGATAAGGAAATAGCAACTAGTGGTGAAGCTTCTAATTTTGGTCTTAAAGAAGATGAGTATGTTCATAAGGATTGTATTACTACTTACACTAGGTATTGTAGGACTAGGAGTGTACTTCCTCAAAAATATGTCAATATTGATACTCTTAGGAATCTACATTTGAATGATATTGCTGAGATAATTGAGACTGAACAACTTGATAGTTTCTGTGACCTACAAACAAAATACAATGAGACTGTGGTTAGGATTTTCTATGCTGGATTACAGAAAAGAAATGGGGCTGAATTTGAGTTCCGTTGGAAGAATAAGACTAATAAGTTTACTGCTGATATGTGGTTTGAGTTGTTTGGGATGAGCACCGGAAGTAGGATAACCGGGGAGAATCTATTAGCTTATTCTGAAACGAGTCAGGTGGATTATGACTCCAATGTCTTTATCTCTTCCATCTCTAGAAATGGCAATATTCCGGAAACCATGGGAACCGGAAAATTGAATGTTAATGCTAGAGTGATTTACTGGATTGTGAGTCACATTTTGCGTCCAAAAAGTGCTAGCTCTAGGATGGATTAGAAGGATATTGACTTGATGTTTTTGCTTATGGAGGACGGCAAGGTTGACTGGCCATTCTACATTGTGAGTAGGATGTTTGACCTAAGGAATTCAAGCAGGGATCAAAGTTTTGGGTACTGTAGCATGATTGCTAGTATTTTGCAGAAATTCAAAATTGGACAAAAGCTTCCAATTGAGTACACTACTCTTGGAAAGTTGCAGAAATTTAGTGAAACACAAATGTCCAAAATGAATTGCTCTTTGAATGTGGATAATGTGTATGTGTACCATGGTCCGGATGATGACAATGAGGGTCAAGCTGCTGCTCCTAGAGGTAGGAGACCAAGGAGGAATGTTAGACAAGGTGAGGCTGAGGATGAGGGACAAGGTGAAGAAGGTGGTAATTGGAATGAAATGATGGACATGATGAGAAACATGAGCATGCAACAAACTACCTTCTATAATGAGTACACTCAAAACTATGCTACTCAGAATGCTAGAATTGAAGAGCTGTACACCACCACTACCGACCTCAGAAACTATGTGACCACCCGGTTTGACAACATTCAGACTCAGATGGATGCCTATTATAACCCTAACCCTCCTACCAACCCGGATAACATGGATGATGAATGATGATGTTTGATGTTTAACCTTCTTTTTTTATGCATTTCATTTCTATCTTCTCTTGAACAATTTATTATGTTATTTCTTATGACTTTTGGATCATTTCAATTTGGTTGTACGAATATTTTTAATGTTGCCATGTTTTGAGCAACGTTTATTTTGGTTATGTACGACTTTATGTTTTGGATAATTTCGTATGTTTGGATTATTTGATTTTATGTTTATGCATTTGTTGCATTGTTTTGTTTATTTCGTCCCATATTTTGGTATGTTACTTGTTTACAAATGTCGATGTGTTTCAATACTCATGAGTTGGTTTATGGATTGTTGTTCTACATTCCATGTTTTATCATGATATTTGGTATTCGTCATTGATATATTTTGGCATATCTTTGTATGTATTTATTTTGATTAGGAAACTATATCATAAAGTGCATTTCGACAAATGTAAGTGCACGATGTGATCATTGATTAAAAATTGCTTGGACTTGTTACTTCTAATGTGCTCTCTTCTTCTTTTAGATATTGTCAAAGGGGGAGAGATTTGGATGCACAAGCTAAAGATGATCAAAACGCATTATGGCATCAACTCAGGGGGAGCGAGCTTATTTGATGACTAGCCTTGGTGTTTTAATTGCGTCTGTATTACATTGCTATTTTTATTTGCATAATAGGTATAGACTTAGTTTAGCTTATGCATAGTTTTGACAATTATCAAAAAGGGGGAGAATGTAAGTGCACCAGTTCATCCTCATGTTTTAATAATTGTCAAAACACATGAAAATAGGATTGAACATATTTTGGCAACATTACAAATGACTTGACAACAAAGAACTATTTCCTAAACCTTGAAAAACTGACTTTTAGGTATTTTGTATCGATACATACATAGTTGTATCGATACATATGTCCTGAAATTACTTCTGTTTGATTTTGTGCATTTTGTATCAATACATATATTGTCTGTATCGATACAAAAGTGGTCTCTCAGAGACAGAACATCATCTGTGTATCGAATCATGCTTGCATGTATCGATACACATCTGTATGTTCTCAAAATCTAGAAAACTCATGATGTATCGAATCATGCTTGCATGCTTCGATACATATCAGTCAAGATTTCAAGATCATGATATTTGTATCGATACATACCCGTGTTTGTATCGATACAAAGGTCAATTTTTCCTTTTTTTAACGTTGGTCAAAGGATTTGTATCGATACAAATGATCATTTGTATCGATACATGTATGAAAAATTATGCCTAAATTTGCTCATTCTATTTTTACTTTAAATAGCAATGTGTGTGATCTTTTGTTAGTAACACAACTGAGAAAAATCTAGTGAGAACCAGTGAGAAAGCAAGAGTGCTTTGAGAGAAACACTTTGGATACAATTTGGGTGAAAAATTGGGATCAAAGTGTATCCTTCACAAGATCATCATCTTCCATCAAGTTGCAATCGTTGAAGATTGAGTATGGGATCAATCCAATAGAAGTTATACGCTTGGTCGATAACGTTCGGTACGATTCGCGGTGAATCAGAATCGTGATCGGGTTGATTTGCGAAGGAGGTTTGGTTGCTCGCTAGGGATTCAAGATTGTTCGATATCTTGAAGGATCAATCGAGAAGAATTGAAGGACTCAGCTGGACGATTGTTGCAAGGAGTTGCACGGGTAAAATCGTTGGAATCAGAGGGTGAAGATTCGTTCCTCGATTGAGGTTTAGCATAGTTTTACTTTTGAGTCAATATAGGTTTATTGGATTCATTGTAAATTGTGCACTTGTGTTCAAACTGTTTTTAATCAATAATACTCTCAAATAACTCGTTTGGTTATTTGGGGGGAGACGTTCTCGGCCGACCGCGAGGACGACACGAAAGCCGGGGAACTCCCTAATCATCTCTTGTGTGTCGATTCGCTTTAAATTCTTACTTTACGCAATTCGCTTATATTTTGTGTCAATTGGAATTTTGTGTTCGTAAGTGTGCACAAAGGTTCAATTGCGATTATCTTGATTGTGATTGAATTTGAATATCGAATCATATAACTTGCTTGGGACTGTTTTTGTTAATCAATTAAATTTGGATATTTTGCATTAAGCGTTCCGATAATTTTCCTAGTTCGTTCAAGGCTATACTATCTTTCCTTTGGTCAAAAGGTGCAAAGTAGACTACCGATCCGGTGGTGCTTCCGCGCATTGTTTTTTAATCAAATAATTTTTAAATTGCCGTTAATTAAAGAAGCCACTTATTCAACCCTCCTTCTAAGTGGTAGCATAGTAGTCTAACAATCTTCGACATCAGGTTCAATCTCACTTGAGGACTCTGGCTTCCTCTTCTGAGACTTCTCTTCTAAGTATGATTTGGGAATCTCCACCTTCTTTCCCCTATTCCTCCTTATTCTATCAGTGATTGACTGAGATCTTCTGATAGCGATCTCTTCACTTTCTGTTTCTTCCCCAATCTCTATGACTTCTAGGGTCTCAAAGATTTCTTCTTCTTCCTCTTCGGAGAGCTGTCTCCTGTGCATCCTTTGGATCATCTTCCATTGGATGTTCTTCAGATGTGGTGTCTCTTGTTGTTGAGACATTTGTTGCGACATCCTTGATGTTGGGGTCGGATGTCATGACATCTTCTTCACCATTCTTCTTGTTTTCTGTTTGAGGCTCAAGATTCTGGAATTGAGTAGCCTCTTTCAGAGATGATTCTTCAGGAATTTGATCTTCCGCATTCTTTGGTGACGTTTGACGTTCTGGAATGGACGATTCCTTATGTTCTTCACCTTGCATTGGATTAGTGAAGGGCCCAATCAGTTTGCTGCTTCTCTTTTTCCTTGTCGTAGTCCTCTTTCCTCTGGGAACAATTAGTTTGTCAAGATCAACCTCTTGTTGGTTGATGGTTGAGTCTGAAACCCTAGCTTGATCACTAGGTCCTTCGCCTTTGTTGATTGTTTGGTTGTTTGAACTCATTGTGATTTCTTGACTCATGTTTGTTTCGTGTTTCTTTGAAGAAGATTTCTTTTGAGAAGGTTTGAGAGATGTTGTACCAGATGTTGAAGCGTGTGTGATAGCACAAGTGATGATCTTGGTGGCTTTTTATAGACGAAACTTAGGTAGTATGTTACCTTGTTTATTATGCAGAAGTAATGATGATTAACGTTATAATCCTTCTGCACGCCACCCCGTCACTTAAAGTTCTACACACTTTTGGACGTGTGGAACTCTAGAGTTCCTTTTCCACGTTCAGGTTGAAGTGTTTCAACTTCCCGACGAGTGTACAAATGTTGGGACATTTGGTAGAACATCTGGTCATTCTCTTACTTGACTGTCAAGCAAGCTATTTTTGGACCATTGTTGGGAGGAGTCCATTTATAGCACTTGTCCCTTGCCTTGACACCTTTCATCCCTACCTTTTGATTATTAGCAATAATGCACTCATAATTGTTGAAGTACACATCTAGTCCTTGTTCACACAGTTGACTAGTGCTTATCAAGTTTGTAGTGAGTCCTTCAACTAGTAGAACCTTGTCTAGGTATGGTAAGCTGGGATCTCTTAGCTTGCCTATACCTTTGATTCTACCTTTAGCACCATCACCAAAAGTAACACTTCCTTTGGAGCAAGGCCTTAATTCCTTAAGGTATTTTTTATCTCCAGTCATGTGTTTGGAGCATCCACTGTCAAAGTACCAGTCTTCATATGAGGATAGCCTGATACAAGTATGAGCCTTTAGTTTTGAATCTTCTTTTCATTCTTCCTTGGTGATCTTGATCTTTGATGATAGCCATGAATTTTGAAGCATTCTTTCATAACATGCCCAGATCTACCACAATGATCACATCTATTGAAAGCTCTTCTGTTTTGGGAGTATAGCTTCTTAAGATGTGGTCTAGGTATGTGCTTCTTTTGCTGCTTGTGAAGCTGACCTATGTTCCCATTCCTTTTGTGTTGAACAGGATGTTGAGACATGTGGCTTGACATCTTCCTATTTGTTTGGACAGATTGTTGAGACTTGTAGTTTATGATCATGTCTTTGTGCTTAACAGAATGTTGAGACATTTGGCTTGACATCCCTTTCTTGGTCTGAACATAGTGCTGAGATGTGTGGTCTATGATCATGTTTGTGTGTTGAGCAGGATGTTGAGACACTTGGCTTGACATCTCTTTCTTGGTCTGATCATAGTGCTGAGATGTGTGGTCTATGACCCTGTCTGTGTGTTGAACAGGATGTTGAGACATTTGGCTTGACATCTCTTTCTTGGTCTGATCATAGTGCTGAGATATGCGGTCTATGATCTCGTCTATGTGTTGAGCAGAATGTTGAGACTTTTGGCTTGCCATCTGGTCCTTAGGTTTCTGTAGAGGAGGAGTTACCTTTTCTGGAGCAGATTCAGCCTTTTTGAAGGGATGATCGAATCTTAATCCAATCATGTCTTCAACTATTTTCTCAGTTTCAAGGAACTCATCCTTTGAGTCAGATTCATAGTCTAGACATCTCAAAGATTCAGTCATGCTTATGAGTTTAGACTTTAAGAAGTTATATTATTTTCTCGGAGATGCTTGCTTCTTATGCTCCCTGATCAGCCTCTCAATGATCTCGTCTTGTTCTCTTATTTTAGCATTGTAGAGAAGTTCTTCATTATCATCACTGTCTTCAGTGTCTGTGAAGTTTTTGAAGCTATCATTGTTGCTTGTTTCAAACATACCTGAGAATGCATTGTTTATGTCTTCATCTTCGCTTTCATCCTCAGAGTCAGAGAGAATTGCAGCTAGTCCCTTTTTCTGTTTTTTGAGAAAATTGGGACATTGTATTCTGGTATGCCCAAAACCTTCACATTCGTAGCACTGTACCTCTGTTTCTTCTTCAGAGTTAGTTTCTTCTTTTGACATGCCTTGTGCCTTGTTGTTGGACATCTTGTCTGGGACATTTGTCCTCCACTTAGCTCGGACCCTGTTCACAGATTCGTTGAACTTCTTGGTCAGCAGAGCTATTGCTTCTGATAGACAATCTTCACTTTGGCTTTCCTCAGACTTGAAGGCCAAATTCTTCATCATCTTTTCAGGTCTATCTTCAAAGGTCATCTCAAAAGTTTGTAATGAGTCAAGGAGTTCATCAACCTTCATCGTGCTCAAGTCTTGTGATTCTTCAATAGCAGTTACCTTCATAGAGAATCTCTTAGGAAGTGATCTAAGGATATTTCTGGCTAGTTTCTCCTCAGGTATCTTCTCTCATAGAGCAAAGCATTAATTTGCTATGTCTCGAACCCTAGTGTTGAATTCTGAGATGGTCTCATCATCCTTCATTCTTAGATTTTCAAATTTTGAGGTGAGAAGTTGTAGCTTTGACATTCTAACCTTGGAAGTTCCTTCATGTGCAGTTTGCAGAATTTCCCAGGCTTGCTTGGCTTCTGTACATGTGTTGATCAGTTTGAATATGTTTTCATCAACACCATTGAAGATAACATTGAGTGCTTTAGAGTTGTTATTGGACTCAGTCTCCTCTTCTGGGGTTCAATCTCCTTCAGATTTTAATATTGAAGAACCATCTTCTGCTGAAACTATTGGGTGATTCCAACCTGTAATAATTGCCTTCCATGCTTTTTGATCCATGGATTTGATGAAGGCAATCATTCTTGCTTTCCAATAGTCATAGTTTGATCCATCCAGAACTGGTGGTCTGTTTATTAATCATCCATTCGTGTCCATCTTGAACAAGATTTTTGTCTCCCTGGAGCTCACCCAGCAGGTTAGGGTGCCTGCTCTGATGCCAATTGAAATTCTGTTCTTAGGCAGGACAGATGTCGTACACAATGTCTAGGACAATGTGTCTATAGTCCAGATGTCTTAGACAACTGGTTCGACAATTGGTTATGAGGATCACAAGTTATTGCAGTACTGAAGCAAATAAAAGCAATAAAGAACACCAGTAATTTGTTAACCCAGTTCGGCACTAAACAACCCTACTCTGGAGGATACCAATCCAGGAAGTGAACACTACTAATCCGAATTAATACTTAGTCTTACAACCACACCAAACACCTATTGGCATGTATGCCTTTTCTTAATCCTATCAATTTTCTACTCAAGGGCTAACTCCCCCTGAATATGAGAACCTACCCAACTCCTTCTAATCACTAATCCCAAGTGACAACAACTTTAAACTCCAAAGTTTAAAGACTTAGTTGAATGGCAACATTCAACAACACAAATCTACAAAGTATCAAAACCAATACTAAGAGCCACTAATGGTTTGCACAGTAGGTACAAAGCTTTAAACTCACAATCTTCAGTTCTTGTGGGTTGAGTAATAAGCACTATGTTGAGTTCTATATATAGGCGTGCAAATCTTCAGATCGTCTTCAGTCTTTCAGATGCACTACAATAAGAATTATTTTTAAAACAAACTTGTTTTAAAACAAACTCCATAAGATAAATAAATTAATCTTTATCCACAAATTAAATACGAATCCAATCGTATCTACACTTAGAATTAATAACAAACTTTATCATTAATCCTAATCTCAGCTTGTTACTTAAAGATTCGCGCCATATTCAAATTTGAACAAACACGCGTGCTTAATGGATAAGCTTTATTTTTTAAGCTGAACTGGGTCAAGATGTCCTACCCACATGTCTTAGGACATCTTGTTCGACATGTTGTCTTAACATGCTCTGAACCCAGTGACAAGATGTCTAGGACATCTTGTTCAACATCTGCAAATCTTCAATATGCACAAGTGGTTTAGACTTAATTGCTTTAGCATTGGTGCTTCAGTTAAGTCACTCTGACCAAATATTCTAGCCTTATGATGCAGTCAATCTCAGAAGAACTACAAAAAAATAAGTAGAAAATTGTGGACATAAAACTCTTACTTGGTAGATAATTTTATTCTTTTTGGCTTGACATTTTTGCTGCTTATATATAGTAACTATACATAAAACTTTGTCAACAACAAAAGTTAATGAGAATAAATTTTAGTCCATTCACTTCATTGGATTTAAACAAAATCAAAGGTGAGATGAAGAGTAAAGAGTTACTTTTGGAGTCAATATATCCTTGCTCTAATACAATAATAAAAAAATCGATTTATTCTATATTCCTATTTAGTGTGTGTTGGATATTTTGATTATTTCAAAAGTTAATTATTATTTCTATTTTATTATGACCCAATTTAATCAATTTTATTTGAGAATTAATTTTATTTATTTGCCACTAGCCGCCAAACGCGCACATTCCGTGCCCGTTTGTGTGATTTGTCTTTTCTATTCTACTGAGGTATATAAATTGTAAAACTATATTTGTTGTAACTGGTTTTGTTATATAAGAATTTGTTAAAAAAAGAGTAAACCATAATTGGTGGTTACTTTTTTTGTTGATAGTTTTATTGAAGGGCAAAATAAGAATAATGAAAAAGTCATCCCAAAATTTGTATCTTTTTTATATATAGTTAGTTACTTTTTTTGTTGGTAGTTTTTTTAAGGGTAAGATGAGAATAACGAAAAAACTATCCAAAAATTTGTATCATTTTTATATTTAGTAATAGATTTACTTGGTATATGACCGTTTTGTTATTTCATATTAAGAGATAAGAGGGATTATTATTATTATTATTAACTAGCCGCCAACGTGCCCGTTTGTGTAATCGATATTCTTTTTTTTCGTGTGTGATCGATATTCTGTATTATGCAAATATAAATAATTACTTAATCTCCTTTTATATTGGACTTTGTTAATTGATAACTACGTAACCTCCTTTGTTTGTTGTGGTTAGTTATTAAGAAGAAAAAAATATATTTTTTTTTTTACTATAAAAAAACTAAAAAACTGAAAATCTATTTTTATGTGGAAGTTATTTTTTAAGGGTAAAATTGGAATAATAAAAAAGCCATTCCAAAAATTTATATCCCCTTTATATATTAGTATAGATAATAATAATAATAATAATAATAATAATAATAATAATAATAATAATAATAATAATAATGATGACTAAGACATACACCTAGCCAATTTATTTTTGATAAACCGTTTGATTATTCCTTATTAATAGATTATTGTTTTTGCTTGAGAAAAACTGATACAACATGGAATCCAATGTGTGTCATGTATATATGAAAGTGAGAATGACACACGCATAAAAACTTCTTTCTTCTCACAATTTTTATCTCAAAATCAATAAGTTTTATGTACTCGTGTCTTGATAGCCTCAGTATGTTTATTACCGAGAAGAACTGGTTGTACTCTGGGGCAGTTGCACTATATTGCAGATAATTCCTTTATTCAGTGTCACGACACGCCTCCGGTTATTATTTTTCAGCCATCCGCAACAGAAGTGTGGAGTTGGTTCATGCTCGGGAGAGAGGGGAGGGAGCCATCAAATTTCCAACAAAATCAAATTTGTTATCACAAACTCATCCAACTTGCAGCCAAGATTTGGGTTGTTCGTATATTAATCAAAGTTAATTAGGATTTCCCAAAAGAAATTAATAGCTCAACTGCTCAAGTACATTTTTTTTAAGGAAATAACTCTAGTACTACTATTGTAAGAGATAAAAAAAAAAAAATCGATTATATCACTGCTTAATGGCTATTCACACCCGTTTTATTGCTTTTGGGCTAAAACTATAGTCGATTCTGAACTGGCTTTTATACTCCCTCCGGTCTCATATATAAGAAACAAAACAAAAAAATTTAAAGTTTTAAATATAAACAAAAGTTTACTTCAATTATTAAGTTTTATGACATTATTCCAATTTCAACCAATAAATGCAATGCTTTACATTTTCCAAAAATGTATAATGTGTTTTTCCTCATCGGTTAATGTATTTTAACTACTTTCTTAAAGGAAGAGCTTTTTTAAAAATTTTCTTATATACAAGACTAGAGGGAGTACTTTTATCCTAGCCTAAGATTTGGGCTAGTTCAGTTAAAACTAGAAAACAAGGAACATTTGTTATTTGAATTCCTTCTTTTCACGCCTTCTTCCAGTTTTTGCAAAATGTTTTATTTTTCCGCAGGCCCGGCCTTGAGGGTAGGCAATGAGTGCCATGGCCTAAGACCCATCAGTTTTAAGAGCCCAAAATATTTTATTATACCTACTTACTATTATTGAAAATAAAAAAACAATTATATTTAAAGAAAGAAAACATACTATTATAAAAAAAAAATCAATTATATTGCGAAATAGGTGGGATTTAAAATGTGATTGAGGTCAAATATTTTTTTTAATACCTACTAAATAATTAAGCATAATGGTAGGATTAAAATAGAACCCTACAGAACAACAAAAAGACGGCACCACTTGTCTTTGTTCCTAATTCCTATTGAGTTTGTTTTGTTTTTTTCTTTCTAATTCTTGCATTCTTGTAAGGTATCTAAGAATGTTATAGGTTTTTCTTGTTTAGGTTTTGGCGTTGTTTTATTTTTTGTGTTCCTAATTTTATTAACAAGTTATTTAATTTATTTTCTACAAATTGTTAATACTTAACATGTTATTTTTTTCATCCAATTTCAACCATTTGGATCTTACAATTTTCAATTGTTCTTTGAATTCAGCATTCTACTCACATATGCTATTGTTCTCTACTTGAGTTTTTTTTTTTTTTTTTTCTATCTGAAGTTTAGAAGATGTTGTCTAAAAAATATTTATGTAATAAAGAAAAACTGGAAACAAATGAAAGGAAGAGCTAATAAAATCACAACAAGGGACTCTTGAAAAATTTGTTTTTAAAATGGTAGATACCCAAGAAATATATATTAATGCTATTATATTAAACAAAATTTTTTTTTTTTGCCTAAGGCCCATAAAATGTCAGGAACGGCACTGTTTTTCCGCTTCCTTCCGGTTAAAACTAGGATGTAAAATGTTTTACTTTTCTGCTTCCTTCCAGTTTTTGCTATTTACACACTCCCATCCTATACGTTGTGAGAAGAGTAATATGGAAAAATTGGGAGGCGCATGTGAAACTCAGGGGGTGTGAAAATCCTGCTTCTGCACTATACCTATAAGACAAAAGATATCAATGAAGGTACCAGTAAATGTATTATGTATATAGCGATATTATGGATTATTTTGTCCAAGCCCCTGGCCCTATCTATGATTGGTGGCTTTCAAGTTAGAGATTTTATGCAGCAAGCACCATTACATGGTGGAGTGTGAGGAATATCACAAGATTGATGGTCATATATAATGAAAGAAACTTTAGTCAATTTGTTATGCTTTAATTTTATTTTTGAATTTGAAGAGTTTAGCTTTACATTCCTTTGTAATGACATTGATTAACATTCTAGCTATAGAGGTATGGAGAAAAGGAACATCATGAGCATCATATTAGTTAAAATTGCGAATACTTGGTTGTTTTTTTATTTTTGAAAGGAGCTACAACTTTGTTAAATGCATTTTTTCTAGCAAATTTGCTATTCATATTGTCAACATTAATCCATGGTTTATTAATATGTTGATAGTTTTTATTTGGTGGTAAAGATTAGCTGTATTAATTTTGGTGTATATATATATATAGTCTATTAGTCATAAGGCAACTGACAATTTTGATATTGTTAAGTCGGAGATCTTCATCTAAATTTATACATAAAATCTTTTGTTTTTTTTTTTAGAAAACCTAAAATTAACCTGACACTTATGTAAGTTTAAGTGGTATTTATTATTTCATTAAAACAAAATTTGGTGTATCTAATACCATAATTTCTTACTGTGTTTAAGAATTTAATTTGAATCCTCTTCAATTTTGATTGTTTGAGAAAATATGTTTTGCAAGTGAAAAAAACATTCATAGCTAGAGAGCCAATGAAAGTTAAATTAAAAAAATATCGTTATGAAAATAAAACAAAAGTTTAATTATTTAATTATGAAAAATATTACAAAGAACTTACACTTGAAAACTAAAGTTACTACTATAGTATTAAATAAATTGACAGAAAGTAATTAAGTGGATGTTATTAAAACTTTTTTGTCGCTTTTGCAATATATATATATACGAATTCAGTTGCAACACAAAGACCTACTTTTGATTCAAAGTAATCCAAAAACAGCAATAATTGAACTTTGTACCATTTTGCTGATTATTATCTTAGGTTTCTGTTAATTAATCTTCTTATAAATATACATGCACAAAAATAAGTAGTAGCTGAGAATTTCTTGGATTTGCATACATGTTGAGCTAACTTAGTTTGTTCTATCCTAAGTTTTCATGCTGGCATTAATTAACTACTATTTTAATTTAGTTAATGACAAATTTGGAAGTCATATCCAAGGTATTCTTCTGTCCCTTACTTTGAAATTTAAGTGAACTCAGTCGCCGAGTTAAATATGGCATGGGAAAATGGTTGTGACTCTTTTTCCATGCCAACCAGAGCCTCAAGGGCACTAGTTAAGGGGGAAAAAATTATATTGAAATCACTCTTTACATTTTTTAAAAATAACTACACAAATTTCAATACACTTTTATTATATTTAGCTTCCTTAACTAATATCTCGCAGACACAATTTAGCATTTTCGTTTAAAATAAATGAGTATTAGAGATCTTACTAATTTTTAGCCATAAAATATACTCCCTGCGTCTTAAAAATGTTATATCTGAGATGTGTGCGGTTCTTAAGCAAAACACTCTTATTAATTATAATTAGTGAAATAGTTAAATAGAGCGAAAGTTAATAAATATGAGTATATTAGTTAGAAAAAATATGGCCAAATCCACTCCAAGGTAATCTAAAATATGAGTGTTCATTTTCTTTCTTAACAAGTAGTGTTCATTTTCTTTCTCAACATCAAATTAAATTTATTTGCTATTTGCTATGCCTGTGTGAGGGCTATGATTGTGATTGTTACTTATATCATCTGTTTTAAGTTAGACTTCATTCACCATCGAGTACTAAATACAAAAATAACATTCGTGTACTTAAGTGTTAAATTTTGATTGCTCTATCTTCAAATTTACCGAATATGATTAGACAAGAAAATGACTCAGCAGAATTAATCAATATAAGATAAGTTGGCTGGTGATTGATTGATTAGTTAATTATAGAGAACATGTATACCTCTAATATTTACTAATTATTAATAATATTATCACTATATCACATATACAGAGTATATCCACTTAACGATGTTAATACGTCACTATGTTTTAACTTTTAATCTGCATTCATTCATAAATGGTTTTTTAAGAAATTAAGGGTAGGTTGGATGTCGTTGTGTTTATGCTATTCCAGGTGACTAGAAGAAATTAAAGAAAGGCTTGTGGGCATAGTTCTGTTTCATTTAGGATGAAGATTAAAAAGTTTACTATTAATGTTCAAATCATAGCTCACTTTGATTGATTTAGTTTTCTATTTGGAAAACAGAAAAAGAGTGTGATCCTAATAAGGTAGGAGTGTATATAGATCGGAATGAGTTGAATTTGATCAAAATCAAAATCCAAATTATAGAGAGTAACTCTGGATTGAGTTGGGTAAAAGACCACAAAATTAATATTAATTATGTAATATTTTTTATTCAGAAATTATTTCTTTATTAAAAGGTCTTAATTAAATTTTTACTTTAGGCGTCAACAGTAGTGGATACATTAGTTTACCAAACTATTGTTCTTAAAATATACATTAAATTCTTTTCCAAAATAAAAATAAACTGCATCGGTAAGCCTTTGATCAAAAGACCAGAAGTATTCTTGTGCTTACAAAATTTGTGATTGTCAGATTAGGTGTGGGTGACATGATTTTGATCTTAGATCTCAAATTTTGTAAATATAATAATAAAATCTGCTTGAAATTAGGACGTTCAATTATAATGTGACTTTCACAAATCTTTTAACCACAAGATTGTTTGTAGTTTTATTAACAACTAATAAAAATCTATCCTTTTATTTTAAATAATTTGAATAGATCATGTTTCAAGGTTAGCTATTTTTTGGACTAACCCTGAGATCGGAGATTGAGAAAATAATAAAAAATGTATTAAACTAGAATTAATTCGGTACTTAGGTTGGTTCTGAATATATATTCATGTGAATTTAGTTCGGTTGTATATACACGGTTGAAATTTGATTCTGACAATTTACATATTCATTTTAAAAGTAAAGTTCTAATCACTAATATATTTGACAAAAATAAATAAATAAATAAATAAATAATAAATAAATAATAAATAATAATTCATGTATACCTTCATGTACAATGGACCATGATTTTGTTTATGGGCCTCCTAGTTACAAATAAAAGCCCACATTTGTGAAATTATCCAATTAATATTCTTGTGTGACGATAGAATTGACTATAATTTAGCAAGTTCCATGTTGGACTAAGCATTGTTTCATGATTAATTAGTTGAAAAAATTTAAAGTAAAATGTATAGGTAGGTGAAGTGTCATTATCTATTACCACCACTAACAATACCATTTTGAAGGTATATCACAGCGCAGAATAAGGATGTCGCTTTTGGCTCAAAAACTGTCACACAAGAAAGAAAGCCACTAAATTACCAACGAACCGTACTTAGGTGGGCTTAAAAATTAATAATATAATTTTAAACACAAAAATAATTACCACCACATATATTAATTTAATGATGGTAGTTAGTATTTTAAGGCTATGTGAGCAAGATATTGAAGTCCAACATAACATATAAATTTGTTCTTAAGGCTATGTGAGCAAGATATCGAATTACACGTCAAAATGTTCAATGAACCTGTTGGCTAGAATGAGATCATACATTAATATAATATTTAGTACAATAAAACTAGTATACAAGGAAAAATTTATTTTAGATGATTCACAAATATAATTAAGCCAATTTATAAATTAGAATTATTCATTATTATGACAAAAAAAAAATAATTTGAATTGTTCATTTTTGCACAATTTATCAAAAAGGGAAAATGTGTTATAGTAACTTGGAAAGAAATTGAGATTTTTTTGGGTCAAGATTTTATTTAATGGTTTATAAAAAAACGGACGACTAAACAATTGAAAATTAAAATTCACACAAAACATAAGTAGATGAGTCGAAATTTGTATCCTAATTAATATTTTTAACATCTTATTAGTTGAGCTAAAATTATAGTTAATTTTAAGCTTTTATTATCGGCCACATCCAGAACTATTCCTTTGACCAACGTTAAAAAAAGGAAAAATTGACCTTTGTATCGATACAAACACGGGTATGTATCGATACAAATATCATGATCTTGAAATCTTGACTGATATGTATCGAAGCATGCAAGCATGATTCGATACATCATGAGTTTTCTAGATTTTGAGAACATACAGATGTGTATCGATACATGCAAGCATGATTCGATACACAGATGATGTTCTGTCTCTGAGAGACCACTTTTGTATCGATACAGACAATATATGTATTGATACAAAATGCACAAAATCAAACAGAAGTAATTTCAGGACATATGTATCGATACAACTATGTATGTATCGATACAAAATACCTAAAAGTCAGTTTTTCAAGGTTTAGGAAATAGTTCTTTGTTGTCAAGTCATTTGTAATGTTGCCAAAATATGTTCAATCCTATTTTCATGTGTTTTGACAATTATTAAAACATGAGGATGAACTGGTGCACTTACATTCTCCCCCTTTTTGATAATTGTCAAAACTATGCATAAGCTAAACTAAGTCTATACCTATTATGCAAATAAAAATAGCAATGTAATACAGACGCAATTAAAACACCAAGGCTAGTCATCAAATAAGCTCGCTCCCCCTGAGTTGATGCCATAATGCGTTTTGATCATCTTTAGCTTGTGCATCCAAATCTCTCCCCCTTTGACAATATCTAAAAGAAGAAGAGAGCACATTAGAAGTAACAAGTCCAAGCAATTTTTAATCAATGATCACATCGTGCACTTACATTTGTCGAAATGCACTTTATGATATAGTTTCCTAATCAAAATAAATACATACAAAGATATGCCAAAATATATCAATGACGAATACCAAATATCATGATAAAACATGGAATGTAGAACAACAATCCATAAACCAACTCATGAGTATTGAAACACATCGACATTTGTAAACAAGTAACATACCAAAATATGGGACGAAATAAACAAAACAATGCAACAAATGCATAAACATAAAATCAAATAATCCAAACATACGAAATTATCCAAAACATAAAGTCGTACATAACCAAAATAAACGTTGCTCAAAACATGGCAACATTAAAAATATTCGTACAACCAAATTGAAATGATCCAAAAGTCATAAGAAATAACATAATAAATTGTTCAAGAGAAGATAGAAATGAAATGCATAAAAAAAGAAGGTTAAACATCAAACATCATCATTCATCATCCATGTTATCCGGGTTGGTAGGAGGGTTAGGGTTATAATAGGCATCCATCTGAGTCTGAATGTTGTCAAACCGGGTGGTCACATAGTTTCTGAGGTCGGTAGTGGTGGTGTACAGCTCTTCAATTCTAGCATTCTGAGTAGCATAGTTTTGAGTGTACTCATTATAGAAGGTAGTTTGTTGCATGCTCATGTTTCTCATCATGTCCATCATTTCATTCCAATTACCACCTTCTTCACCTTGTCCCTCATCCTCAGCCTCACCTTGTCTAACATTCCTCCTTGGTCTCCTACCTCTAGGAGCAGCAGCTTGACCCTCATTGTCATCATCCGGACCATGGTACACATACACATTATCCACATTCAAAGAGCAATTCATTTTGGACATTTGTGTTTCACTAAATTTCTGCAACTTTCCAAGAGTAGTGTACTCAATTGGAAGCTTTTGTCCAATTTTGAATTTCTGCAAAATACTAGCAATCATGCTACAGTACCCAAAACTTTGATCCCTGCTTGAATTCCTTAGGTCAAACATCCTACTCACAATGTAGAATGGCCAGTCAACCTTGCCGTCCTCCATAAGCAAAAACATCAAGTCAATATCCTTCTAATCCATCCTAGAGCTAGCACTTTTTGGACGCAAAATGTGACTCACAATCCAGTAAATCACTCTAGCATTAACATTCAATTTTCCGGTTCCCATGGTTTCCGGAATATTGCCATTTCTAGAGATGGAAGAGATAAAGACATTGGAGTCATAATCCACCTGACTCGTTTCAGAATAAGCTAATAGATTCTCCCCGGTTATCCTACTTCCGGTGCTCATCCCAAACAACTCAAACCACATATCAGCAGTAAACTTATTAGTCTTATTCTTCCAACGGAACTCAAATTCAGCCCCATTTCTTTTCTGTAATCCAGCATAGAAAATCCTAACCACAGTCTCATTGTATTTTGTTTGTAGGTCACAGAAACTATCAAGTTGTTCAGTCTCAATTATCTCAGCAATATCATTCAAATGTAGATTCCTAAGAGTATCAATATTGACATATTTTTGAGGAAGTACACTCCTAGTCCTACAATACCTAGTGTAAGTAGTAATACAATCCTTATGAACATACTCATCTTCTTTAAGACCAAAATTAGAAGCTTCACCACTAGTTGCTATTTCCTTATCTTTTCTAGCCTTCTTAGGTGCCATTACAAGAAGATTGAGAAGTAGAACGATTTATCTTACACTTTTGATGAAGAACTTTTGAAGAGAAATTTCACAAACCCCAATTTGATGAATTCCTTGGATTGAAGCTTATGAGACTTTGACCACGAAATTGATGATGGAGATTGAGTGGGTAATGAATTCTGAGCGGATTGGTGTTAATTTTGTGAGATTTGCTTGAGTTTTGAGGGAGATTGAAGATTTTGGGGTGAGGGTTTAAGAGGGAAACCCTATGAGGAAGAAGAGGTTTTGTTTGGTTGATGAATGAATGAATGAAAAATAGACATATAACCTGTTTTTACAATTTTGTATCGATACAAATTCGTGTTTGTATCGATACAAGTCAGTTGTTTTTAAGCATGTATCGAAGCATGTAGGCATGTATCGATACATGAGTAACGTTCTGTCCAAACTGAAGAGCAATGTATCGATACAAGCTCATATGTATCGATACATATCAGTTCATTTTGAAAATTTGAAAAATAATTGACATGTATCCATGCAAAATTTATTTGTATCGATCCAAAATGCATAATTTTCAATTTTTCTTCAAACACATGAACTTATAAGTTTCAAAAATAATTTTTATGACTTTCAAATAACACGTATGTAAGAAACACATATAATCACAAAGGTACATGCATATATATGTGAACAAAAGCAATACCAAAGCATATTTTAACACGAGAACACATGTTAAACCACAAATGCATGATAAGGTAATCACATAATTCAATCAAAGTACCAAAATCAATCATATGAGAAATGTATGTCTATGTATGCACACAAAGTCACATAAAAAAGAAAACATATACAACCTAATATGAACTTAATAAGATAGTTGTAATGATCTTTGTCAAATCCCCATTTAAGACGTATGGGTCTCAAAAACTTATCAATATTTTTGAGCAAAATTCTTGGAAATGGAGGATTAGACAACTATCAAAACCAATATCATATTAAGATAGATATTGTATGTATATGAACCAAAGAACAAATGCTAAGTAAAAAAAATGTAAAGGAAAGGTAGAGAATAGAATCTTCCCTTGAGTGTTAGGTGGAGGAAGTGATCAATTTCCGCACCATTGTAAGTGTCGAGTTGAAGCTTTTCTCATTGCTCTCCTTGTTTGTAGGTCTTGAACTCCATTGTTGACGGTGTCTCTTGTCAATGGTTTCAAGACAATTCCCTACATACTTAGACATTTGAAATAGGTCCCCAACTCATGTTGGGTCCTAGTAGGTTAGTAGTACCATTATTGCCTAACTTAGGTAACCATTGCAATTTGCCTTTTGGTACCAATACCTTTCTAGCATGACATTTTGCAATAGTATGACCCTTGTCACAACAATAATGACAAACGATATAAGGATTACTTTTCTTATGATCCTTTTCAACAAATTTATACTTTTTATTTTTAGGTTTCAAAGATTTGTTGAATTTAGATGGATCAATCGCAAAATTAATCTCCGGCTTGGATGGTTCTTTTATCTTATCTTCTAACTTTCGTAAGTCTCTACGTAAGTAAAAGCATCCATCGCATCCGGTCCTATCGTTACCATAACTATCAAAAGTCACAAGAGGTTTTTGAATCAAAGACTCTTTGAGGGCTTTCAACTCAAGCTCCGTTTCCGAAACTTTTGCCTCAAGGTATTTATTAACTTCCATTAAACCTTTTAATCGTTGAAAAGCCTCTTTAGTTTCTTTGTGTAACTTTTCAAAAGCAACTTGCAACTCATGATATTCTAAAAGAGTATATGAGCTAGAGGGATTTTGGTTTACCTTTTTGGGAACAAGTTTCTTACGGTCATGAGATGTTAAGCACACATTCGCCAACACATCTTCATCACTAGAGCTAGAGCTTGATGATGAAGAGGAAGATGAGCTTCCGCTCTCCCATGCAACATAAGTTTTCTTTCCTTTATCCTTGCTTCCCTTTTTGAATGAAGGTGACTCTTTCTCCTTTCTCTTGAGCTTGGGACAATCCGGTTTAAAATGACCGATTTGTCCACATTCATAACATGCTCCTTTCTTGGAGTACCTAGCATCTTCATTCCTCCGACGGTAACCACTATCTTTCCGAAACTTCTTAAGATTCTCATCGGAATGTCTTATCCCATTCTTTCTCACATACCTATTGTAGCGTCGAACGAAGAGCCTCATTTCCTCATCATCAGAATCGTCTTCGCTTGAGCTACTTTCCACATGCTCTACCTTTTTAGACTTGGTGGACTTGGATGTGGAGGTCTTTAGAGCAATGGACCTCTTATCCTTTTCCTTATCCTTGTCATTGTGCTTTCCCTTTTTCTCACTTTTCTCATACTTTTCTAACAAGTTTAGTACTTGTTCATGTTCCGTAAGCTTGCCAAATAAAGTTGTAAGACTCAAAGTAGTAAGATCGTTTGCCTCCTTAATCGCGGTGACCTTCGGTTGCCAACACCTACTAAGACATCTTAAAATTTTGTTAGTGGCATCTTGATTTGTGATTGGCTTTACCAAACCGTGTAACTTGTTGGTTATTTTGATAAATCGTTGTTGCATATCCTCGATGGTCTCACCATCTAGCATATGGAACAACTCAAATTCTTGTGTCAATGTATTAATTTTGAATATCTTTACATCATTGGTACCCTCAAAGTGAGTTACCAATGTGTCCCACATTTCCTTAGCCGATTCACAATGTGACACATGATAGAATTGATCAATCCCAAGGGATGATATTAAAATATTTTGTGCCTTTGCATCGTAATTGGCATTTTTCTTTTCCTCTTCTGTCCATTGTGCCGTAGGCTTATTGGTGACAATGCCATGAGCATCGGTGATTGTTGGAACAAACGGACCGTTCTCAATAGCATTCCACACTTCACCATCAAAAGAATTGATGTGAATACGCATACTACTTTTCCAATAGTCAAATGATCCCCATTGAATATCGGAGCCCTATTATACGCCCCTTTAGGTGCAAAATCCATGTTGTCTAATAATTGACACAAACCACCGAATTTTGCAAGCAAAATTGAACCGGACTCGTGATACCACTTGTTAGACTACTAGGCTACCACTTAGAAGGGGGGTTGAATAAGTGGCTTCTTTAATCAACGGCAATTTAAAAATTATTTGATTAAAAAACAATGCGCGGAAGCACCACCGGATCGGTAGTCTACTTTGCACCTTTTGACCAAAGGAAAGATAGTATAGCCTTGAACGAACTAGGAAAATTATCGGAACGCTTAATGCAAAATATCCAAATTTAATTGATTAACAAAAACAGTCCCAAGCAAGTTATATGATTCGATATTCAAATTCAATCACAATCAAGATAATCGCAATTGAACCTTTGTGCACACTTACGAACACAAAATTCCAATTGACACAAAATATAAGCGAATTGCGTAAAGTAAGAATTTAAAGCGAATCGACACACAAGAGATGATTAGGGAGTTCCCCGGCTTTCGTGTCGTCCTCGCGGTCGGCCGGGTACGTCTCCCTCCAAATAACCAAACGGGTTATTTGAGAGTATTATTGATTAAAAACAGTTTGAACACAAGTGCACAATTTACAATGAATCCAATAAACCTATATTGACTCAAAAGTAAAACTATGTTAAACCTCAATCGAGGAACGAATCTTCACCCTCTGATTCCAACGATTTTACCCGTGCAACTCCTTGCAACAATCGTCCAGCTGAGTCCTTCAATTCTTCTCGATTGATCCTTCAAGATATCGAACAATCTTGAATCCCTAGCGAGCAACCAAACCTCCTTCGCAAATCAACCCGATCACGATTCTGATTCACCGCGAATCGTACCGAACGTTATCGACCAAGCGTACAACTTATATTGGATTGATCCCATACTCAATCTTCAACGATTGCAACTTGATGGAAGATGATGATCTTGTGAAGGATACACTTTGATCCCAATTTTTCACCCAAATTGTATCCAAAGTGTTTCTCTCAAAGCACTCTTGCTTTCTCACTGGTTCTCACTAGATTTTTCTTAGTTGTGTTACTAACAAAAGATCACACACATTGCTATTTAAAGTAAAAATAGAATGAGCAAATTTAGGCATAATTTTTCATACATGTATCGATACAAATGATCATTTGTATCGATACAAATGCTTTGACCAACGTTAAAAAAAGGAAAAATTGACCTTTGTATCGATACAAACACGGGTATGTATCGATACAAATATCAGGATCTTGAAATCTTGACTGATATGTATCGAAGCATGCAAGCATGATTCGATACATCATGAGTTTTCTGGATTTTGAGAACATACAGATGTGTATCGATACATGCAAGCATGATTCGATACACAGATGATGTTCTGTCTCTGAGAGACCACTTTTGTATCGATACAGACAATATATGTATCGATACAAAATGCACAAAATCAAACAGAAGTAATTTCAGGACATATGTATCGATACAACTATGTATGTATCGATACAAAATACCTAAAAGTCAGTTTTTCAAGGTTTAGAAAATAGTTCTTTGTTGTCAAGTCATTTGTAATGTTGCCAAAATATGTTCAATCCTATTTTCATGTGTTTTGACAATTATTAAAACATGATGATGAACTGGTGCACTTACAAAGATGATGTCCCAGACATCATGTCAAAGAAGACAAAAGCTGCAACCTCAACAACCTTCCACGCTAAGGAGAATGAACAAAGGTGGAAGATAGTAAGTCAGAGAAGAATGGCTACTGAGAGGGAACTAAGCAGTGAAGCACTCTCTTAAAAGGAAATCACTACACTCTTTGAAGAAGCCAAACTCATGAAGATTGTGCTAGGAGTTGGCAAGTGCTATGAAAGGCTGGTTAGGGAGTTTGTGGTTAATCTCACTGAAGAATGCGCTGAAGAGGGAAGTGATGACTATCGCAAGGTGCATATGAGAGGAAGAACCATTGACTTCTCTTCAACTGTGATTAACGAGCTCCTGGAGAGAAGCACAGAATCTGAAAGCAACAAAATCATCTCAATGGACAAAATTGCTGAAGAAATTACCTTTGGTCAAGCTAAGCAAAGGCCCAAGAAAGGACTACTTCCAACGTCCAAGCTGACAGTCAAATATGCCATACTCAACAGGATTGGCACAGCAAATTGGGTCCCAACTAATCACAGCTCAGGTATAACTCCAACCTTAGCCAAACTCATATACCTCATTGGAACAGGAAACAAGGTAGACTTTAGGAAATATGTTTTCGAGAAAACAATGAAGCATGTGGAAACCAATGCAGCAAAGCTACCAATAGCCTTTCCAAGCTTGATCACTGAGTTAATTCTCAGCCAACACCCAAGCATCCTGCTTCCCGAGGAATATGAAAGTAGAAGACCTCCACCAATATCCTTCAATCGCAAGCTGTTTACTGAACCACATGTCCCAGACATTGGGTTCAAAGAAAAAGAAGCAGCTGAGACCTCAGCTCCACTAGACAAAAGCTCACAGAAAAAGGTACTTGCTGAGCTTATTCAAGTATCTAAAGAGCTGGAGGAAACTATCAAATCAAGTACAATCAGAAAAACCTGTGTAGATCACTTGATACTACAGGTGACAAAGAATCTTGCTGAGAATGAAGGAGATGCTCAAGCAGAGCAACAAGAAGAAGAAGAAGATTGAAGAACAGACTCGGAGTATAGGAAAATAAGTACTTTGTGTATTTTTCCTTTTCTGTTCATCTTCTGTAAGTTGTGGCCTACCAAATGTCCTAGACATTGGAGGCTTTGGCATCCGGCACTTATGACTAGTGCAGTTTTGTAAGCTGTTTCGTTCTCTTTAATCAATGAAGTATTTTCCTTTTACACCTTTGACAAATTATGGTAAAAAAGGGGAGAAATAATTGATGATAAGAACAACTCTTTGGCAAATAGAATCATTCTCTTGCTTTACGGATGAATATGGCAAGCTTTAGAAAAATTTAAAAACTAAAAGCTATGCTTAATAAGTTTATCCAGAGCATAATTAAAATGCTAAAATTGAACCTCTAAAAAGTCTAGTGAGTCTTGATCACTCTGATTAAGTACTTTTCGCTGCAACTTAAGACTTTGGTTCACTAAGTCACTAGGTATCTCATCTCTAGACTTAGAAAATTCATTGTAATGGATCATATGAAGACAAGACTAAGACTGTCTCATACTAAAATAGGTTCATCACACAGTCAAGATTGAAAAAGTCTTGAAAATTGAAGACACACAAGATTCTGAAGATCAAAGACCTTGAAGACCTGAAGATCTCAGAACAGAAGATTGCATCAACAGAGATCAATTTGAAGATTCAAGAATTTGAAGATTGAAGATTGAAGAGTGCACATTCAGCAAAGTGGTTTGTGGTTGTTTTAGCCATAATTTGCATTGTAGTTCTTCTGAGATTGGCTGCATCATAAGGCTAAAACAACTTGGTCAGAGTGACTTAACTGAAGCACCAATGCTAAAGTAATTAAGTCTAAACCACGTGTGCATATTGAAGATGTGCAGATGCAACATATTGAACAAGATGTCCTAGACATCTTGTCACTGGGTTCGTAACATGTTAAGACAACATGTCGAACAAGATATCCTAAGACATGTGGGTAGGACATCTTGACCCAGTTCAGCTTAAAAGATAAAGCTTATCCATTAAGCAAGCGTGTTTGTTCAAATTTGAATATGGCGCGAATCTTTAAGTAACAAGCTGAGATTAGGATTAATGATAAAGTTTGTTATTAATTCTAGGTGTTAGATACGATTGGATTCGTATTTAATTTTTGGATAAAGATTAATTTCTTTATCTTATGGAGTTTGTTTTAAAACAAGTTTGTTTTAAAACTAATTCTTATTGTAGTGCATCTGAAAGACTGAAGACGATCTGAAGATGTGCACGCCTATATATAGAACTCAACATAGAGCTTAAAACTCAACCCACAAGAACTGAAGATTGTGAGTTCAAAGCTTTGTATCTCCTGTGTAAAGCATTAGTGGCTCTTAGTATTGGTTTTGATACTTTGTAGCTTTGTGTTGTTGAATGTTGTCATTCAACTAAGTCTTTAAACTTTGTAGTTTAAAGTTGTCGTCACTTGGGATATGTGATTATAGGGAGTTGGGTAGGTTCTCATATTCAGGGGGAGTTAGCCCTTGAGTAGAAGATTGCTAGGATTAAGAAAATGCATACATGCCAATAGGTGTTTGGTTTGGTTGTAAGACTAAGTATTAATTCGGATTAGTAGTGTTCACTTCCTGGATTGGTATCCTCCAGAGTAGGGTTGTTTAGCGCCGAACTGAGTTAACAAATTACTGGTGTTCTTTATTGCTTTTATTTACTTCAGTGCTGCAATAACTTGTGATCCTCATAACCAATTGTCGAACCAGTTGTCTAAGACATCTGGACTATAGACACATTGTCCTAGACATTGTGTACGACATCTGTCCTGCCTAAGAACAGAATTTCATTTTTCGCAAATGAACTTATTTGAAGTAGCTAATATTACACTATTAGAGTAACTAAACATAAGCATATCAACTTAATAAAAAATTAAACAAATTATAGAAATAAAAAAATAGCCATGACTATCCATAAATACACTGAGCTATGCCCCTGATTGAAGCTCAAACGTTCTTAAACCATTTTCAAAGGAAAAAATAATCCTCGGATTGGTACGTTTTATTTTAATTTATTTTATTACCTTGTTAAATATTAAAGTCCATTTGGATTTGGATAAGATGGGGTCAAATGATTACGATTTCTTATAAAAAATAAAACAGTTGAGATTGTTATTAGTTGGATGTGTCGTGCAATTTAAACAACATAATTATTATCGTTATTTTAGTTTTAACTTAATTCACTGTCGGTCGGTGGTATACTTAATTTTGCAATTTCACACCATTTTAAAATGGAATTTCACACCGTTTAACAGTTTAGTAGTTGAATTATTTATGTAAAATAATGTATATGCTTGTTTGAGAAAGATGTTAGGGAGTTGAGGGAAGTTCAGGAGAAATTATAGGTAGTTTTAGGACTATAAGAGAGATATTATATTTTCACTCAAAACTTTAACATATTAGGTTAATGAGTCATTTCTTTTATAAATACAACGTGGATCCATTCATGTTTCCCAATCAAATCGAACCAGGTTCTGATACCACTTTTTGAGGAGTCCAGAGAAGCTCGAGAAAAACTATTGACCAATACTCCAGAACCATAAGATAGTGAGACACTATATCTCCACCCAAAACCATAAGGTATTAGATTAATGAGTCACCCTCTTTTATAAATCAAATATTCTTCGCATACATAATCAATATGAGACTTAACTACTCACACACTTGAAACCAACCAAAATGTAAGGAAAATTTATAGAATTTTTTTTCTTAATTATTGAAGTTGATGTTTTTAATAAATATTGTGATTTATTCTTTTAATCTTTTTACCAGACCTTGAATCATTGATTGTTATAGATAATTTTTATATAATATAAATTCATTTGCTAAAAGCAATTAACTAAATTTTAATAGAGGGGAATAAACACTGTGGTCTTGAAGGACTTTGAACTAAGAAATGTGAACTGGAAAAAAAGTGGAAAAGATCCACGTTGGAGAGAACACACTCGTTAGTAGTGTTTATATATTCAAATGTGACTAATTGGGGCGTCCATAGGTGATGTGTTATTTTTAGTCACGAAATAAATCAATTTTTATTGGTTAATTACTGGTTAACAGAGTCACTAAAACTGGTTAACTCTGGTTATAACTGGTTATTACTGACTGGTAAACAAAGTCACTAAAACTGGTTAACTCTGGTCGTAACTGGTTATTATTGACTGGTTAACAGAGTGAATAAAACTTGTTAACTCTGGTTATTACTGACTGGTTAACAGAGTGAATAAAACTGATTAACTCTGGTCATTACTGATTAACGATGACTCATCACCAGCTGATTCTAAATTCCAATCATGACAAATCCAACACATTTTCAATTTTCTTTAATTCACTTTACTCACTATTTCCCCTACCGTTATTCTTTGTCTTGTCAGTTTTGGTTATATATCAAAAGATCATCTTCTTCATTGTGTGTGAATAACAATTCCTATACTCCGAAAAAATCACAAACAAAACAGAATTTTATCCTTCTTTCTTTCATCGAAATTTTCTCTGTGTTTCATTGGTTTGGAAACCGATATTGTAGTATCGGTTAGGGGTGTCAAAATGGATGGATTGGATGGATTTGGATTGGATTGTTAATGGATGGATCAAAGTAATCCATTTGTCCATTAACAATCCATTAAAATGGGATCAAAAAAATCCAATCCAATCCATCCATTTAGAGATAAAATCCATCCAATCCATCCATTATCATCATTTTAATGGATGGATATCCAATCCATCCAACAAAATTAATTCAATTATTAATTCAATAAAATAAAAATATCGAAATAATATTATTTTTCAATTTAAATATTATGTAGATAAAATATTATTTAAAAATCGACCGAAAACCCAACATAAACACTAAAAAATCCTAAAATCGACCGAAAACTAAAAAAATTGGCCGAAAAACCAAAAATCGGCCGAAAACCCAAAATACACCCGAAAATCCATAAATCGGCCGAAAACCTAAAATCGGCCGAAAACGCAAAAAATCGGTCGAAAAACTGAAAATTCGGCTGAAAAACCAAAAATCGGCCGAAAACACAAAAAATCAGCCGAAAACCCAAAAAACAGCCGAAAACACAAAAAATTGGCCGAAAAACCCAAAAACGACCGAAAACACAAAAAATTGGCCGAAAAACCAAAAAATCGGCCGAAAAACCAAAAAACGGCCGAATACCCAAAAATTGGCCGAAAAACCGAAAACACAAAAAATCGGCCGAAAAACCGATAATACAAAAAAATCAGCCGAAAACAAAAAAAAATCGGCCGAAAACCCAAAAAACAGCCGAAAACCGAAAACACAAAAAATCGGCCGAAAAACCCAAAAACAACCGAAAACACAAAAAATTGGCCGAAAAACCAAAAAATCGGCTGAAAACACAAAAATCGGCCGAAAAACCAAAAAACGGCCGAAAACACAAAAAATCGGCCGAAAAACTGATTTTAGGTTTTTCGTCCGATTTTCAGTTTTTCGGCCGATTTTTTGGTTTTCGGGTGTATTTTGGGTTTTCTGCCGAGTTTCGGTTTTTCGGGTGATTTTTTGAGTTTTCGGCCGATTTTTTAGTTTTCGGCCAATTTTCGGTTTTTCAGACGATTTTTTGTGTTTTCGGCCAATTTTTGGGTTTTCGGCCATTTTTTGTGTTTTCGGCCGATTTTTGGGTTTTCGGCCAATTTTTTGAGTTTCGGCCAATTTTCGGTTTTTCGGCCGATTTTTTGAGTTTTCGGCCGATTTTCGGTTTTTCGGCCGATTTTTGGGTTTTCGGCCAATTTTTTGAGTTTCGGCCGATTTTCGGGTGATTTTTGTGTTTTCGGTCGATTTTTTGATTTTCGGCCGATTTTTTGGTTTTCGGGTGTATTTTGGGTTTTCTGCCGAGTTTCGGTTTTTCGGGTATTTTTTGAGTTTTTCGGCCGATTTTTTAGTTTTCGGCCAATTTTCGGTTTTTCAGACGATTTTTTGTGTTTTCGGCCAATTTTTGGGTTTTCGGCCATTTTTTGTGTTTTCGGCCGATTTTTGGGTTTTCGGCCAATTTTTTGAGTTTCGGCCGATTTTCGGTTTTTCGGGTGATTTTTGTGTTTTCGGCCGATTTTTTGAGTTTTCGGCCGATTTTTGGGTTTTCGGCCAATTTTTTGAGTTTCGGCCGATTTTCGGTTTTTCGGGTGATTTTTGTGTTTTCGGTCGATTTTTTGATTTTCGGCAGATTTTCGGTTTTTCGGCCGATTTTTGGGTTTTCAGTCAATTTTCGGTTTTTCGGCCGATTTTTGGGTTTTTGACTGATTGTTTGTTTTTTATTTATTTTAGTGTCATTATTATTATTATTATTTATTTTTTGAAGAATTTTATTATTTTTTAAAAAGAGACAATCCATTGGATTTAAAATTAATAATGATCAATTATCCATTGGATTTTAAAATTAAAGTGGATGGATTGGATCCATCCATTTAATTAAATGGATGGATCAAATCCAATCCATTAACCAATTTTTTTCTTAATGGATGGATTGGATGGATAAATTTTTCAATGGATTGGATGGATAATGGACAAACGGATAATATTGACACCCCTAGTATCGGTTAAAATTGATATTGTTGTATCAATTATCAATGGTTTTGTTGAACCATTCAAGAAGGTGTTTCTTCCGATCATTACAGTGCAATAATTGATCGGTTCTAGAACAAGTTTTTTATCCTAGAGGCGGCACGGTTGAATGTATGTTTTGCATAATTTTAGCAGTACCGTGAAACGTCTTAAAGAGAGTGACCTGGTCGTAACTCAGCCGGTAATTTCTTCGATTTTGATTTTCGAAAAATTATTATTTTTTAATATCAAAAAACATGCAGCCCCTGCAAACTGCATGTGGCCACACTACTAGGGGTGATCGTATTCGAACCAATCCAAAAGTAAAACTGCAAATTTAACCAATCCAAACCGAAACCGCAAAAATCCGCAATCAGTTTTAACCGCACAGATCATTTTTCTTCTAAACCGCGCGGTTTGGTTTGGTTTGGTTTGCGGTTATCATTTTAGAAATTCGAACCAAACCGCAATAGTTAACTTAACTATATCAACTTTGCAAACCCAACCTAAATTGAGTCCATAAAACAGTAAGTTGTCAAAACATATCATGTCGCGCGATTCATAATTATACAGTTGGTATTGAAAATAAATTCTTATGTGTATGCAATTTTTGTATATGCATATTATATCATGTAAACAATAAAATAAATTAAATTAAATTTTTTTATGTTTATTTTGTAACAAATTAGAAATATTGTCATATTTTTTATATCGCGATAAACCGAACAAACCGAACCAACCCTAACCGCATTGGTTTGGTTTGGTTGAATGACTTTTTAAAAACCAACCGAATCAAACCGAAACGCATGCATTTTTATCTTGCGGTTAAAATGACTTTTATGCTAAAAATCCGAATCAAACCGCACCGCGATCACCCCTACACACTACCACGTCCACCACTGTAGTGCAGGTGACAACATTGTCAGTGTCACCATTGATCGGTTCTTTTCTTTTGTTTCCAGCTTAATTTAATGAAAATTTTGCTTAAAATTTTGCTTTTTTAATGTTAATAAATATCATCAATAATGTATTTCACTCAACTCCCATCTCATTCTATAAATACGAGAAAAATTTTAAAATTAAGATACGGTACGATCAAAACAAAAACAAAAAAGTTAAAATTTAATATATAAAGTTCAAACATGTTCCCAATAAATTTCATCGGAGATGTATCCAGCGATAAAATTTTATTTCTTTAATACAAAAAAGACCAAACATGTTCCCGATAAATTTTACCAGAGATGTATCTAGCAATTAAATTTCATTTCTTTAATACAAAAAAACGAAACATATTTCCGATAAATTTTAGGAATGTTATTATTTATTTTATTATCAATTTTGGTTAAGTTTACATATTTTACATTTATATATTAAATTTTAAATTTAATTTTTTTAAGTCTTTTGATTATATCGTATCTTAAATTTTAAATTTTTCTCGTATTTATAGAATGAGATGGGAGTTGAGTGAAATAAATTATTGATTATATTTATTAACATTAAAAAAACAAAATTTTTCATTTAATTAAGTTAGAAACAAAAAAAAAAAGGACCGGTTAGTGGCGACATTGCCAGTGTCGCCATCTGCACTGCATTGGTGGACATGATAGTGTCGCCACATTGCAACAATTAAATTGAAAATTAGGGTATTGCGGTGATACTTTTTCTTTTTAGGGGTATATTGAAAAAAAATTCATAATATTGACTATTGAAGTCATGCAGAACAAAAGATATGCTCGAGATGCCTCATCTTGAATTGGGGTGTGTATATTCGAATATTATTTTACTAATAATAATATACATTTCAATGTTAGTTTTGATTGACTTGAACATATTGTAAATTTTGAAGATAAAGAAACCAAGTATGTAGTAAATACTGCAAAAACACCACACGATAAACTAAGACATCCAAATTAACTTAACACCCCAACCACTTATCATTTGCGACACTTTAGAAATATTGTTATAAAAGGAAAAGTAAAAACCTTGTAAAAAAGACACAAAGGGAAATCTTAATTTATTTCAATTTAAAAAATCTAGGCTAAACTGTTCATTTGGTCCCTTACGTTTATTTTAGGTTTGAATCAGGTCCCTTACGTTTTAAAAGTTTGAATTTGGTCCCTCATGTTATCAACCTTTGCACTACAAGAAAACATCAATTTTCCGACTGATTTTCCATTAAATTACCGGCCGCTTAGGCAGCCGCTAATTTACCGGCCGCCTAAGCCGCCGCAAATTAAGCAAATCCGCAGGAAAGTAATAAAATAATATTTTTTTTAAATCTGCACAATTACCGGCCCGCCGCAAAATTTGCTGCCTGCAACGTTGCAGGTCTTGGAAACTGAAGCAGCAGGTAGCGACAGACCAGGCCGCCGGTACCTCCTAAACGTTTTAAAAAAAAAGCTGGAAGGAATAGCGACGGCTTAAGGCCGCCGCAAAGTAACAATTAACAAAAAAAAAAAAGGATGACTTTTTTCCTCTTTACCCTTATTTCTTTTTCTCTTCATCCTCATTTCTTTTTCTCTTCTCTCACTCTTATCTCATTCACCTCATTTCTTTTTCTCAATCAATTTCAAAACACAACACAACACCACCACAAACACTTTGAAAAAATCACAAAATCATCAACAACTACTTCATGGTTCATCAATAACAACTTCAATCTCACAAAATCACAACAACTTCAATCTCAACTTCAATCTCACAAAATCACAACAACAACAACAACAACAACAACAACAACTTCAATCTCACAAAATCACAACAACAACAACAACTACTACTCCTATTTATTTCATCACTCTCACAAAATCTCTCTTTCTCTCTCAATCTCATCTCTCTAATTTTATGGGTTTGTGTTTCATGGGTTTGATTTTTAGTGTATGATTTTATGGGTTTTTGAAGAATTTATTGATTTGAATTTTTTGGGTTTGTTGTTATTGAAAGATGATATTTTTAACTTATAAAAAAAGAATGGTTTTTTTAACTTATCAAAAAAATCAGTATAACCAAATAAATAAAAAAATTTAAAGAAAAAAAGATGAAATTCGCTATTTTTATTTATAATATTTAAAGAAATAATTTTATTTTTTTTTTAAAATCAAATTTTGCGGTGGCCATAGCCGCCGGTAAGTGTGTGGTATGCGTGGCAGGCTGCGTCAGATTTAGCGACGGCCAAAGCCGACGGTAATTGTGTGGCAGGCATGGCAGACTGACACGTCAGTTTGTGACGGACGTGGCCGCCGGTAAGTGCTACCGGGGCAGCATTTTGCGGCCGATCATGGCCGCCGCTAAATTTGCCATTTTTTTGATTTTTCGGCCGTTTTCACTACTTTTCGGCCGTTTTTTGCGGCCGCTAAATTGATGTTTTCTTGTAGTGTTGCATTAGTTAGTCCCTTCCGTCAAATTTTTCACTAACTTTGGTTGATCCTTACACATGGCTGACAGTTTACACATGTGAAAGTGATTTTGTACTCGTGGAATGCCATATAATAAACAGAACCTTCGCAAATAGAAAAAAAATACGACAAAGACTTTTGCAAACACTAACTCTTTTTTCTATTTGTGAAGGTTATGTTTATTATATAGTTGTCAACGTGTCCAAAATTACTTCCACCTATCCAAACCGTCAGCCACGTGTAAGGATCAAATGAAATTAGTGAAAAATTTGACGGAAGGGACCAACTAATGTCAATGTTGATAACGTGAGGGACCAAATTCAAACTTTTAAAACGTAAGGGACTTGATTCAAACCTAAAATAAACGTAAGGGACCAGATGAACAGTTTAGCCAAAAATCTAAGATGCAAACATAAGCACAATCCACTAAAGTGTCCGATTTTGCTGAAGGCCAATAAAAACAATTTAGTCTACACAACATTGTGAAGGTGTGGGAAAACACAAGAAGGGGGGTTGAATTGTGTTTTAGGAATTAAAACTTTTTCTCAAACTTTAAGAGGATAGTAGCGGATTCAAACACAAAACAGAGTAAAGGAGAGAAAGGGAGAGAAAGACACAAACAAATTTATATTGGTTCCTCTCACAAATCGAGAGTAGTCCAGTCTCCTTGCACTTCCAAGAGATTTCACTATTATCTCACAAGATTACAACTGCTCAAACACACTAGCAAGAGACTTCACAAAACAAGAGACTTTTCAAACTTACAAAGATAATAAGAATGAAAATATCACACACTTATCAGAGGTGTTTACAAAATACAACACAATTACACAAAGACAATGAAAGACAAATTTTTCTTAAGTGTCAGAGCATCAGAGTCTTCGCGTAAAACAGAGTGTTAGAACGGTAGTCATTTCTTCCAATGAGGTCTTCTATTTATAGAGGATGATTGGAGATAACCTTGCAGAGAGATAAGATGCCAGCTGTTGAATCGTACTATTTGATGAGCTGTGGATTGCCTTCTATAGGTAGAAATTCAATTCCACTACCTTGCGTTTTTGAATATTACTCAACCATTTTAAGTAATAATAGTACGATAGTACAATCCTCAATACGCTCCACTTATGGATAAGAATAACGTTATCCAAACGAATATTCTTTTCTCCAGACATGACAGAGACCTTTTAAAGATAAATCTTCAATCATTGATTCTGGTCTTGTCAGTTTTTGAGTGACGTAAATTCTTTTTGCTTCAGCTTCTGATAGAGTAGGTTCTGAGATCTTCAGCTTTTTGAGGACTTCAGAACTTGCTTTGATGCTTCAGAACTAGGTTCTCCAGAGCTTGAAGCTTTAGCTTCTGATAGTTTTCTGATGGCTTTCAGAGCTTCTTAACTTGACTTCTCTGCTTTTGTTCGTAGTGCTTCTGATTGAATTTTAACTTATAATTCTGCACACTAGAACAATTATTGGTAACACCAATTGTAATTTTAACAATTTGTTATCATCAAAATTAATTTTCACTTGAAGACTTATGTCAGACCCACTTTATTCCAACACATTGCGCTCTAAAAAAATATGTGATATGCAAAAGTACAAGTCTTTTGTCATCTTCGTGCAATTTATTCATCTATTTCTTAAGTGTCAAGGAACAATACCAGAGTTTCTCAATGCTATATAATAAATAGTTGAGAGTCCATCTCAAATCAAAACCTAGTCCAACCTTTTTTCAGTACTATCTCAATAACATTCATCAAACTATGGAGTACAACTTTTTTTTCGTAAATACAATAATAATATAATTTACAAATCTCTAAAGATTTTTGTTTTTTATAAGTAGTATTATTATTTTGAATCATTGAGTTTCTATTTTCTTCATTTTTATGCATTCATTTGACCAAATTTATGTTAAAAAATATAGACACTGTATATATGTCTATATTCATTTCTCTTACTTATTATCTTTTATAACTTGCACGTATTTAAATAATACACATAAAAATTAAACGATTCTCAAAGTATGGAAACAAATTCACTGTGGTAACTATGCGACACAATTACTACTTTCATCCGTATGATCATAACCAACGGCCGAGATTATTTAAGGTATTTTTTTCATTTGAACCGTCGGATATTCAATCAACGGTTGATATTTATTAATGTCTGCTACTGTGTTATTCTCTTCAACAGAGAATGGTGATCCCTCAAAGTATCCATCCACTTGTTAGTATTCTGTTATATATTAGCTTTGATATTACTTGTTGCTTTCGTACCAACTTGAACTCTCTATCAAACAATTCTTTTAATATAGAAAAACGTACACATCAATAAGTGGTCTTGCCTCTTGTCAAATACCAATGCTAATTAAGCTTTCTTCTTCTTCAAAGGTTCAATCATCCTAACTTTCTCTATCTTTACAAAATGACAGGGTAATAATTTGATTGAAAATAATTGCATGCAAATTGCAACAGATCATATACACTTTCCTCAGTAACTTTGATCCCTCCTTCATATAAGAGGTACTATATATTATGTTATTTATATAGTATGATGCATGTGATAATTGTAAGTTTGTAACAAATTTTAAGGAAATTTAGTTTCTAATCTTGCTCAATATTTGTTAAAATTTTGCTTGTTTATGTCTCTGCTTCCAGAGGGTGTTGTTTAGCCTTTTCTGTTTTATCACTTTGATCTATGTTGGAATTTCAGACAATAATATGTCAAAAATAAATAAAAAAAACTTACATAAAAAAATAAAATAAATAATAATAATAATAGTAATAATAATAGTAATAATAATAATAATAATAATAATAATAATAATAATAATAATAATAATAATAATAATAATAATAATAATAATAATAATAATAATAATAATAATAATAATAATAATAATAATAATAATAACAAATTGTTTGTTAAAAGTGGATTTTATTGTTGCTGGGATATTCTTCCATCTAACAAGAGAAAAAATTTAAGAAAAGAATTGATTGACCGAAGAATCAATGATCAATTTTGATTTATTTGCTTTGTGAATTGATTTATTATCTGCAGACAGAAGATCATACTATAAATGGATGTAAAGCACACAATTATTTTAATAATATTTTTGCTTTTCCAGATACAGTAAGGCCACTATGTTAGGCCTATTATTTATTTTTTTGCCATAATAAGATGGAACTCAGTTTCTAGGTTGGTAAAACTATCATAGTTAGTACATATATTGTGTGGCACAATTGGTAGATACTTTGACTCTTTAACCATTTGGTCTGGGTTCGATTCCCGGCAGGTGCGTGTAGAAAAACATTTAGGAGAAGTCAACTCCTTAAGTGGATCTCAGTTACTTCGAGGAGATTAGTCTCCGCAGTTGCGTGCGGAGGATACATTTGGTTTACCAGAAGTTGTCATAGTGAGTACTTGTATAGTTTCAATCTTAGTAGGTAGGTTTTTTCAGAATCTAGCAGTAGTATGAAAGTTTTTGCAAGTATATGTTACTTTTCTTTATATAAACTTTTGAGAATTTGCCATATATAATTCATATTTGAAGTTTCTACTAAGATGTTTTAGATAAAGTAACACTTAAGTGTGAACTGAATAACAGATCAATTGAAGCATGTATATGACTGATACTTACTCCGGACAGAGTTACAAAAAGTATTTCGACGACTCACAAACCGAAGAACTGATAGAACCATCTAGTTCCGACATCTCTACAAGTTCAATTCATCCAGATAGTGCTTCTTCTTACCAGCTAATAGGTAGTTCAGGAGCTTCATTGGTTGCTAAGAAACAATTTGATACTTGTTTCGGATCAGATTTTATTATGGAAAATCGAAGCGTGGATTCAATTGAAGTTGATGGTGTAATGAGATCAAAACTAGAAGCATTGGAGAGAGCATTACTTGATGATAGTGACATTGAGGTGGAAGAAGAATATGTGATTTCTCAAAGCATGGAAATTGATCCTAACATTATCGATTGGGCTGATCCGGATCCAATACAGAATATGCTACTCCGTGACTCACCAAAGGAATATTCATCTTCAGATTCCAATATTAGCAGCATCAGCAGAGAAATACCAAAAAATTCTAGGACCCCCAAGCAATTGCTATATGAATGTGCTACCGCAATTTCAGAAGGAAATGAAGAGGGAGCATCGTTGATGATAAACGTTCTTCGGCAGATGGTCTCAATTCAAGGAGAGCCTTCTCAAAGAATTGCAGCCTATATGGTGGAGGGACTTGCCGCTCGCCTCGCTGAATCCGGAAAAAGTATTTATAGAGCTTTAAAATGTAAGGAACCTCCTTCTTTGGACCGTTTAGCAGCGATGCAGATACTTTTTGAGGTCTGTCCGTGTTTTAAATTCGGGTTTATTGCTGCTAACAGTGCAATTTCCGAAGCAGTTAAAGATGAAATTAAGATTCATATAATAGATTTTGACATCAATCAAGGAAGTCAGTATATAAATCTTATTCAAACACTTGCTTCGAGGTCTATTAAGCCGTCCCATGTTAGATTGACTGGCATTGATGATCCTGAGTCCGTGCAGCGATCCCTCGGAGGACTAAAGATCATAGGACAAAGACTTGAACAACTAGCAGAAACACTTGGTTTGTCATTTGAATTTCGAGCAGTCGCATCAAGGACTTCAATTGTTACTTCATCGATGCTTAATTGTCGTCAAGGAGAAGCTCTTGTGGTGAATTTTGCATTCCAGCTTCATCATATGCCTGATGAGAGTGTTTCAACAGTAAACGAACGAGACCAACTTCTTCGTTTGGTAAAGGGTTTGAATCCGAAGCTTGTAACGGTCGTGGAGCAAAATGTAAACACCAATACTACCCCTTTCTTGCAAAGATTTGTTGAAGCTTACAATTACTATTCGGCTGTGTTTGAGTCGCTTGATGTTACTCTTCCTAGAGAGAGTCAAGATAGGATGAATGTAGAGAGGCAATGCTTAGCAAGGGACATTGTTAATACAGTTGCGTGTGAAGGCGAGGATCGGATAGAACGATATGAAGTCGCAGGAAAATGGAGAGCTAGGATGACAATGGCTGGCTTCATTTCATCTCCAATGAGCACTAACGTGAGCGATGAAATACGAAAACTCGTTAAGGCGTATTGTGATAGGTACAAGATAAAAGAGGAAAAGGGTGCACTTCATTTTGGTTGGGAAGACAAAAACTTGATTGTTGCTTCAGCTTGGAAGTGACCAAGATAATTCATATTCTAGAGTTTTGCTTACTTATTCCATAGTTCTATACACTCATTCTGATCTTTCTATTGTAGCTAGTGTTATCATTAGGCTTTCTAGTTATTATTCCAAACTCATGTATACGCTACATCGCGTTTCTAAGGTATTGTCCTCTTCGAGTCTCATATAAGTCTTTACATTTTTGTCTACAGTTTTTTATGTTCGCAATGTGACGTCAATAATTTATACATCTTCGCGACGCAACCGTGATTCAAACTACAATTCTTTATAATAACAAGGATTGTGACTTGACCACGATTTTAAATTAATTAAGACCTTATTAGCAACATAATTTATTATCAAAACTTAGGAGAGGATCCAAATCCGTTTAACTATGTGACACTACCGTGACTCATATTATTAATATATAATGAAAATAATTTTGTGCTTGTAAGCTGATTAAAATTAAGAATGTACTATAAAGAAAGATGAAAACGGCATGAATCAGCAAGCACATAAGTATACAGATTGAGGAACTTGTATTAATTATATATTCAATCAGCTTTATGCCACCTTGTTCTTGTTGAGGGGTCACAATCGTTAGAAGAAATTGTATAACGTATTGGTTTCATGTCCAAATTAAATTAAAATTAATAATTAAAAAGGTACAGTAAATTGTTAACTTTAATTGAAGATTTATTTTTTTTCAAACAACTAGTATCCTTTTTATGAGTATAATAATAATAAGAATAATAATAATATAATAATATATTAATATGTAAAGAAGGGACAAAGGGAGCATCCAAAGTTGAACCCAAATTGTGAATTGGTTAATTTGATCTTAAATAATAATTAGGCGTTTCATTTCTGTTGCCGACAACACTGTCTGTGTCGTGGTTTTTGTAAATAAATAAATGAAATAAAATCTGGTCTCATTGGGGATAAATCACTTTTTTTTTCCACAAGGGATAAATCACGCTAGATAATATTTTTTTCCATAATGAAATAAGTGATTCAAAAAGTGATTTATCTAAACCTTTTGGCTTTTTAGCATCATAGGTGGTAGACATTCAAAAAAAGATTCAAAAAATTATGCATAATGATATTATGTCCTCTAGGTCTATGAAGGTAGTATTACAAAGATTGGGTTTTGCGATACAAAAAGGTTTAGCGGCGCAGCTTGTTGCCCGTCTTTCTTTTATTCATGTGTAATTATCTTATATCTATACATATATATTATGAGAAAAAAAATTAAAAAAATAAGTGATTTAATTGACTATTATACAAGGATTAAAAAATGTAAAATAAATGAAAAAGTGCAAATTGAATCCTCTCTTTCCCTTTTTTTTACATTTCTCTCCTTCTTTACTATCTCTCTCTTAAATTCATTCTCTCCTCTTACTTAGTTTTATTATTTTTTAATGAAAAAAGAGATTGAATTTGTTGGATATCCGTCCTATTTGGAGTTTCCCAAATAAACAAAATAAGAAAAAGAGGAGGTGTTAAAATGAATGGGGCTTAATATGTTATTGGCCCATGTTGCCATGTGACTTGCTCACGTGAGACAAAAGAGGGAATTGCAAAATCCCTAGTTTAAACTTTGAAAAAACACAACAACACAACACAGTAGCAGCGCAGCATCCCTGTGACAAACAGAAGAAACAGTGCGATGGCAACTGAGAACAAAGAAGAGATTTTGGCTTCTAAGTAGTAATGAGTGTGTAGCAAAGTTGCTTGTTTTGAGCTACAACTTGAGTAAGTCTTTTCTATCACTTAGTTAGTTTTTACTAGTTATTTAAATCTCTCTCTAGGTTGTGTTAGTTTACCCATTTTATGTGGAAGTTGAGTTATTGTTGATTCCACCATAGGTGATGATTATTGTTGTTCCTAGTGTTCACTAGATGACTGATTGTACCCATTATTTATTCATAGTGGAAGATTTATCTGGTTTGGTCCCGTGGTTTTTTATTCTCTCACATTGAGAGGATTTTCCACGTTAAATTCCGGTTTTCTTTATTGTTATTATTATTCTGCTTGGTTGGATTTTCTGGTTGTCAAATTAATTGCACAGGTGATTGGGAGAAATAATTCCGCATTTTAAAGAGGCCGACACGGCTTCTTGTAATTTGCTCATAAACTGCTGAGGATTAGAAATAGCAGCTAATGATGCTAATAGCCTTGATCTATCTGATAAGAAATTAGCATCTTCCGGAGCAGTAATGGATGATTTGCAAAGATCGGGATGATGTTTGCACCATTCTGCTAATCTTTTTGACGAAATTAATTCTGGGTTAAATTTAGACCACCATTTAACTGAGTATCTTTTTACTAATTCTTGAGCAGGAGCAGCAGCCCATAAGGGTTCTGTTCCAAATGTCCAGGATGTAATCCAGGTAATTCCGAAAGTAGCACAAAAACAAAGTAATGATTTGTAAGCAGGGCATGTGGTAATTTGAGTAAACTCTTCAAATGACTTCTTAGCATAATCTAGGAAAATTTCTAAAATTGGTCCAATGGTTTCAAACCATTTAATAAACCAAATCGGAAATCTTAATGAAATATCTTTATTAAACCATATAAACCAGGTATGGTTAAATGACTCAATATCTAAAAAATTGTACCAAGCAATCATGTAATCATGGTAAGAGTAATTTTGTGGGATAAAAGTTCTTGAAATTTTTTTTACTTCTGAGGGAGGCTGACCCCAATCAGAAGGAGAAAGGACTTTATTAATTTTAAATTTAGAAAAAATAATTTTTTCTGGATCATTTTTATCATAGTTGTGGGTAAGAGAAATAGATTCAGTATCAACGAGTATGAACTCATAATATCTTCTATTTTTGAAACGGTTTAAGTCAGTAGGAAGAAAGAAGAATCCTGATGGTAAGGCTTTAGAAACAATCTGTAATAAGGAGGCATCTTGGGAAAGGTATTGACTTTCTAAAGGAATAATAGGAACATAAGATTTTTTTGTAATGAATGTAGATTTTGGGGTAGTTGCCGGAGGAGTGTAATAGTTTATCTTATTATTTTGAGGTTTAGATCCTCTTAATGTGGAAGTAAAGGCCAAAGGAGTTAATATAGAAGGTCTAATCCCGGCTGATAGAGCCGAAGGGGTGACTGGAGTAATAGCCTTAGAAATGTAAGATGAGGAACTGGCTAATGTAGTGTCTTCTTTTTTAGTAACCGGAGGACCATATTCGTCACGAGGATCTATCTTTTTGCTCATTTTTTTCCCTGTAAAAATTCTCTAGTTAAGAAATCTGGCAAGGAATTCTCAATTCCTTTAATATGCTCAATTTCAAAATCAAAACAAGAGAGTAATGCTTGCCATCTTGCAAAAATATATTTTGAAACCAAATTTTTAACATCCTTTTGTAAAACACTAGTTGCAGCTTTGCAATCAGTTTTTAATAAAAAGGGTTTCGAAAACAAATCATCTTGAAACTTTGTAATACATAAAACAATTGATAAAATTTCTTTTTTAATAGTACTGTATTTTAATTGGGCTGGGTTCCAAGCTCCAGAATAATATCTGACCACTTGTTCCTTATCCATACCCGGCAGTATTTGTTTTAAGATTCCTCCAAAACCAAGATCAGAGGCATTAGTTTCCACTATTAATTTGGCTGTAGGATCTGGTATTCCTAAGCAGGGTAATTTCTTAACTATTGTCTTAAGTTGTAATACACTCTGGGTCATTGTATTATCCCAAGGAGGTGGGTTTTTCCTAAGTCTCTTAAACAAAGGAATACATATGGTCCTTAGATTGGGAATAAAGTCTGACACATAATTGATACAACCTAAAAACCTTTGCAATTGGGTCTTATCTTTTAATTCATTAGGAAATTTACTAACAAATTCTAATGACCTACTAATTGGGGTGTACATTCCTTGTGTTATATCAAAGCCTAAAAACCTAATTTTTGACTGATATATTTTTAATTTTCTCTTAGATAATACTAATCCATTAATTTTAATAATTTGATAAAATAATTCCATATGGTGAAAATGCTGATTAATAGATTCTGAGAAGACTAATATGTCGTCTAAGTATACTATAGTAAAGTCTGAGTATTTATTAAATATAGTGTTCATAATGTTCTGAAATTCTGAAGGAGCATTTTTTAATCCTAAAGGCATAACATTCCATTCGTAATGGCCAAAAGGTACTACAAAAGCAGTTTTATACTTGTCTTTTTCTTCTAGTTGAATTTGATAATATCCAGATTTCAGATCGAATTTAGAATGAATACTTTTATTATGTAATCTATTAATTAAATCTTTTTTATTAGGTATGGGATACCTAATCCATTTTAATGCTTTTTTCAAGGGTTTATAATTTATTACTAATCGAGGACTTCCTCGTTCTAGTTCCGAAGCATTAATCACATAAAACGCCGAGCAACTCCAAGGAGATTTACTTGGCCTAATTAAATCTTTATCTAAATACTCTTGTATTTCTTTTTTACAGTATTCTAGGTGTTCTTGATTCATTTGTATTGGACGAGCTTTAGTTGGTATATTAACTTCTTTAAAATCTTGTTCATAAGGTAAAGAAACAGTGTGTACTTTTCTTTTCCAGAACGCATTGGGTTGTTCTGAACAAAGATCCTTTTTAAATTTTTCTAATACATGACCAATCTTTTCTTTAATAACTGGGTTTCTAATTGTTCTTCTATTCGCTTAAAATGTATTTCTTTATTAATAAAATTAATTTGTTTTTTCTTTTTATTTATTAGATTAATTCGAGATATAGCTTTTCCTTTAACAGAGTTTAAATCTCTAATTTTTGGTTTATCTAAAAATTCAAAATTAATTTCTCTACTTAATACTGAAGTAGTTATACCATTCTCATTTACTTTAAAAGGGTAAAGTAAAGTTAAGAAAGGGGTTCCTAATATAATTTCTTCTGTAATATTTTTAACTAATAGAAAGGAGGTTATGTAACATATTTTATCTTTACAAACTTTAGCGTTGGATAACTTATACGAAACTTGTAATCTATTACCATTGGCTCCTCGTAATGATTCTTTAGTTTTTTCGTAGAATTGGGTAGGTATTAATCCTTCTTGTATGCAGTTTAAATCTGCTCCAGAATCCACTAATGCAGTAAATTCATAAGCCGTATCTTTGATTATTAGTTTAATCTTTGTATACCATTTATGAGATATCATTTTCTCTATTTTATTAATATAGGTTTCTTCTTCATCCTTTTTACTGGAAGAAGGAAGAGGAATAGTATTCCGTAGCCTATTCTGTTCTTGAATAATTATGGTTCCCTGTAATTCTAGGAATTTAACCTCTAAATCATCATCTCTAGTTTTTAATGATTGAATTTCTTTTTTAAGGATTTTAATTTCCTCTTGTAAATCCCTCAAGGTTATGGGATCCTGAGAGGGTTTCTTAAAGAGTTCCATGACATCTTTAAATTCTACTTTATGTAATTCTTTCTTTTCTATTTCGTTATCATCGATGATGTCCTTAATCTGTCTCATAAATGCTTGTTTACTTTCAGATTCTTCCATTTTATCTAGAATTCCTATTAAGGTATTTGCTTGATGATTGGTTAAAACATTAATGCTTTTAATGCAGTTATTACAGTTGCAAAAATCTATCCCTAAACATTCATCTAATTCTTCTTCGCCAGATTCACTACTTTCAATTAAATTGTTAATATCTTCAGCTTCAGATTCATTAGACGAAGAGAAATCTTCATCTGATAATAGCATTATATTTTCTAAAGTACGAATTAAATTGTGTTTTAATTCTTCTGATATATTTAAATCACTAATTTGTTGAATTTTTTCTTTGACTTTGCAGTCATTGGCATAATGACCAAACCGACCACATTTATAACATTTAATGTCTTTATTCTTATTACTATTTTTCTGATAAGAGTTTCTACCTTTCTTTTTCCTTGGATGTTTATAAAACTTTCTATTTTCCTGATAGTTATCCTTCTTATGATATTTTTTAAGATTATTCTTATTTTTACTAAAAGCTTTCTTTTTACTTTTAGGGTTACTAGGAGCTCGTATGGGGGTAGCACCGTACTGCTCGCAGAACGATCCCATTTCTCTTTTATTATTTACTTTTTCATTTTTGATTTTATTTTGTATTTTATAATCAGTACAGATTTGTAATCCAGTTTCAACGATATAATTTGATATTTCTCCCATGGTTAATGAGTTAAAAGGTATCTCTCCGTTGTGGTTTTGTCTAATATTACTTTTAACTTTTTCTGCAAATAATCTAGGTAATCCACTAATAAACCTTTCTTTCCAATAAATGGCTGCTCCATCAGGACGCAGACATAACTTAGAAAGAAACATATCTTTATACCACCGGTAATCTGACATGGTTGGGCAATAAAGATTTAATAATTGATCAGACGCTCTTTGTTGTAATTTTAAAGGCTCTCCTATAAAAAACTTAGTTATCGCATATAAAAGGGTTGTAACACAAATTTCTTCATTTGTTTCTAATTTAACAGCCGAATCAATTTTTAACTTATCTTCCTCACTGAGGATATTATCCCACCAACCTTTTAATTGACCTGTAAATCCCATTACTAACATATCTTTTGTTTTTCTATCTGAATTCTTTTTAATCCTAAAGGCAGTGGCTGCCATAGTCATATTTTGAATAATATTTAATATGTGTTGTTCAGATGCACCATCTATGTTCCACTCTATGATACAGTCTCCGGAGTAACTATCTCCGATGAAACTATTTCTTTCCTCAAACTGAACATCAGCAAAGGAAGGTCTAGGATAGTAGTTTCTAGTTTTTGGCCTCGGAGGCTTATCAATTCGAGAAATAATATTTTCTTCTTCAAAGGATAATGTATTAATTTTAACTTCTGATGTTGATCCTATGTTTAATATTTTTAATCTATCTACTAACTCATCTAGTTTTTGTTCTGGATTAAATCCCAGGGTCAAATCTTTAATTTCTTTATCTGTAGGTATATTGTAATGATAGATTGGCCTAGTAGGGTCAGATATTTTAGTTTCTAATGTTTCTGGTAAAAATTGTTCAACTCTATCTAACTGTTGTGCCATGGTGTACAATATTTGATTTGTGTAATTTAATTGACTATGAATATTGTTTATATCTTTTTTCTGTTCAGTAGGGTTAATTATAGCCTTAAAAGGTGAGGCTTCTATTTCGATATTTTCTTTAGGAGGTGTAATTTTTAAAGCTTCTAAAGGTGGATGAATAGATTCAACTATTTCCTTTTTAGAAGTTTTCCATTTTAAACTCATTCTAGTTTTAGTATTTAAAAATAATTTTTTAGCATAAGGGTTTAATATATTATTGTCTAAACAATATAATTCGAACCAAGTAAAAAAGTAGATACTAATTTCGTGATGTTCTAAAAATTGATAGAATATTTTAAGATATGAGTCTCTTTCATCTTTTGAAAAGGTATCGAAATACCACTTACGTTTATCTTTATTATAATCTAATAAGAATTCTTCTTTGATCCAAGTTTTATCTATTTCAAAAGGTTCTTCTGTTTTAATCATTCCTAATATTTGAGATTCAGTAGGTGAAGGAGATCTACTGATTCTTTCTTGATAAATAGGCTGTGGTATGGTTGGAGCAAAATTTACTCCTGCTAAATTTAATCTGATAGTGGAGTCTACAGAACGTCTAGCAGAGGAGGATCCTATGCTGGGCGACTGATTATATCTAAACGATTGACTCCTATTCATTCTAATTCTGATGTTTCCATCTTGATCAGTAATAATATCTCTAATAGATCTTGATTCCAGTTTTTCTGGTTGGGTAGCGTTTTCTATTATCCATTCTTCTGGAATTTTCTCCTTTAATTCTGAAATGGTTAATATTTTTGGGGTAATAATACTGGATTTCTTTAGATTAGCTTCTATAATACATGTCTCATTTCTAGGCGTAGATCTTAAAGATTTGTAATTATAGTTAACATTTGTAACTTTATAGGTTATCCTAGTAATGATATCTACATTAGATATTCCTTCTGTAAAGTTATCATTTTGATGTTGAACGCAGATGACTAAAGATGAACTTGTGATTTCATCACCTAAACTCATCGAGTAATTTGGGTAACAGTTAAAATAAACAGGACCATCATTAAGATTAGATTCTAACATGGCTATAACAGAGTCATGAAAGTCTCTAATTCTAGAATCTCGTAAAATTAGTAATATGGGTGAATTTAATCCTAATTTATGTAAGGGTTTAACAGCTACTTGAACTAGTCCTAAGTGAATGTATCTAAATCCATTTTATAATGTTGGTCTAATAATTTTTTATCTAATAACGTAAAAGTTTCTTGTTTATTCTTTATATTTCTAGCTTGTTCTAGAGTATGTATAATTTTTTGACTTTTAAAATCGAAGGTACTAATCTTATAAACTTCATTTAACTTAATTTCTGGCATATTCCAATTAATTAATTTATTTTCCATTTCTTGTACTTCTAATTCTTGATTTTGAAAAGTATCTTGGTTTAATGTTGTTTCAGTATCGGAGGAAGTAGGCGGAACTAAAGTCCTATTACTACTCCTACCACTAACACTGCTCCAAGCTCTATTCAGTAACCGAGACAATTTACACGGTTGAAATTAGTGTATATACAACCGAACTAATGATCATTTGTATCGATACAAATCCTTTGACCAACGTTAAAAAAAGGAAAAATTGACCTTTGTATCGATACAAACACGGGTATGTATCGATACAAATATCATGATCTTGAAATCTTGACTGATATGTATCGAAGCATGCAAGCATGATTCGATACATCATGAGTTTTCTAGATTTTGAGAACATACAGATGTGTATCGATACATGCAAGCATGATTCGATACACAGATGATGTTCTGTCTCTGAGAGACCACTTTTGTATCGATACAGACAATATATGTATTGATACAAAATGCACAAAATCAAACAGAAGTAATTTCAGGACATATGTATCGATACAACTATGTATGTATCGATACAAAATACCTAAAAGTCAGTTTTTCAAGGTTTAGGAAATAGTTCTTTGTTGTCAAGTCATTTGTAATGTTGCCAAAATATGTTCAATCCTATTTTCTTTGTGGTAGGAGTTGTTTGGGATGAGCACCGGAAGTAGGATAACCGGGGAGAATCTATTAGCTTATTCTGAAACGAGTCAGGTGGATTATGACTCCAATGTCTTTATCTCTTCCATCTCTAGAAATGGCAATATTCCGGAAACCATGGGAACCGGAAAATTGAATGTTAATGCTAGAGTGATTTACTGGATTGTGAGTCACATTTTGCGTCCAAAAAGTGCTAGCTCTAGGATGGATTAGAAGGATATTGACTTGATGTTTTTGCTTATGGAGGACGGCAAGGTTGACTGGCCATTCTACATTGTGAGTAGGATGTTTGACCTAAGGAATTCAAGCAGGGATCAAAGTTTTGGGTACTGTAGCATGATTGCTAGTATTTTGCAGAAATTCAAAATTGGACAAAAGCTTCCAATTGAGTACACTACTCTTGGAAAGTTGCAGAAATTTAGTGAAACACAAATGTCCAAAATGAATTGCTCTTTGAATGTGGATAATGTGTATGTGTACCATGGTCCGGATGATGACAATGAGGGTCAAGCTGCTGCTCCTAGAGGTAGGAGACCAAGGAGGAATGTTAGACAAGGTGAGGCTGAGGATGAGGGACAAGGTGAAGAAGGTGGTAATTGGAATGAAATGATGGACATGATGAGAAACATGAGCATGCAACAAACTACCTTCTATAATGAGTACACTCAAAACTATGCTACTCAGAATGCTAGAATTGAAGAGCTGTACACCACCACTACCGACCTCAGAAACTATGTGACCACCCGGTTTGACAACATTCAGACTCAGATGGATGCCTATTATAACCCTAACCCTCCTACCAACCCGGATAACATGGATGATGAATGATGATGTTTGATGTTTAACCTTCTTTTTTTATGCATTTCATTTCTATCTTCTCTTGAACAATTTATTATGTTATTTCTTATGACTTTTGGATCATTTCAATTTGGTTGTACGAATATTTTTAATGTTGCCATGTTTTGAGCAACGTTTATTTTGGTTATGTACGACTTTATGTTTTGGATAATTTCGTATGTTTGGATTATTTGATTTTATGTTTATGCATTTGTTGCATTGTTTTGTTTATTTCGTCCCATATTTTGGTATGTTACTTGTTTACAAATGTCGATGTGTTTCAATACTCATGAGTTGGTTTATGGATTGTTGTTCTACATTCCATGTTTTATCATGATATTTGGTATTCGTCATTGATATATTTTGGCATATCTTTGTATGTATTTATTTTGATTAGGAAACTATATCATAAAGTGCATTTCGACAAATGTAAGTGCACGATGTGATCATTGATTAAAAATTGCTTGGACTTGTTACTTCTAATGTGCTCTCTTCTTCTTTTAGATATTGTCAAAGGGGGAGAGATTTGGATGCACAAGCTAAAGATGATCAAAACGCATTATGGCATCAACTCAGGGGGAGCGAGCTTATTTGATGACTAGCCTTGGTGTTTTAATTGCGTCTGTATTACATTGCTATTTTTATTTGCATAATAGGTATAGACTTAGTTTAGCTTATGCATAGTTTTGACAATTATCAAAAAGGGGGAGAATGTAAGTGCACCAGTTCATCCTCATGTTTTAATAATTGTCAAAACACATGAAAATAGGATTGAACATATTTTGGCAACATTACAAATGACTTGACAACAAAGAACTATTTCCTAAACCTTGAAAAACTGACTTTTAGGTATTTTGTATCGATACATACATAGTTGTATCGATACATATGTCCTGAAATTACTTCTGTTTGATTTTGTGCATTTTGTATCAATACATATATTGTCTGTATCGATACAAAAGTGGTCTCTCAGAGACAGAACATCATCTGTGTATCGAATCATGCTTGCATGTATCGATACACATCTGTATGTTCTCAAAATCTAGAAAACTCATGATGTATCGAATCATGCTTGCATGCTTCGATACATATCAGTCAAGATTTCAAGATCATGATATTTGTATCGATACATACCCGTGTTTGTATCGATACAAAGGTCAATTTTTCCTTTTTTTAACGTTGGTCAAAGGATTTGTATCGATACAAATGATCATTAGTTCGGTTGTATATACACGGTTGAAATTTGATTCTGACAATTTACATATTCATTTTAAAAGTAAAGTTCTAATCACTAATATATTTGACAAAAATAAATAAATAAATAAATAAATAATAAATAAATAATAAATAATAATTCATGTATACCTTCATGTACAATGGACCATGATTTTGTTTATGGGCCTCCTAGTTACAAATAAAAGCCCACATTTGTGAAATTATCCAATTAATATTCTTGTGTGACGATAGAATTGACTATAATTTAGCAAGTTCCATGTTGGACTAAGCATTGTTTCATGATTAATTAGTTGAAAAAATTTAAAGTAAAATGTATAGGTAGGTGAAGTGTCATTATCTATTACCACCACTAACAATACCATTTTGAAGGTATATCACAGCGCAGAATAAGGATGTCGCTTTTGGCTCAAAAACTGTCACACAAGAAAGAAAGCCACTAAATTACCAACGAACCGTACTTAGGTGGGCTTAAAAATTAATAATATAATTTTAAACACAAAAATAATTACCACCACATATATTAATTTAATGATGGTAGTTAGTATTTTAAGGCTATGTGAGCAAGATATTGAAGTCCAACATAACATATAAATTTGTTCTTAAGGCTATGTGAGCAAGATATCGAATTACACGTCAAAATGTTCAATGAACCTGTTGGCTAGAATGAGATCATACATTAATATAATATTTAGTACAATAAAACTAGTATACAAGGAAAAATTTATTTTAGATGATTCACAAATATAATTAAGCCAATTTATAAATTAGAATTATTCATTATTATGACAAAAAAAAAATAATTTGAATTGTTCATTTTTGCACAATTTATCAAAAAGGGAAAATGTGTTATAGTAACTTGGAAAGAAATTGAGATTTTTTTGGGTCAAGATTTTATTTAATGGTTTATAAAAAAACGGACGACTAAACAATTGAAAATTAAAATTCACACAAAACATAAGTAGATGAGTCGAAATTTGTATCCTAATTAATATTTTTAACATCTTATTAGTTGAGCTAAAATTATAGTTAATTTTAAGCTTTTATTATCGGCCACATCCAGAACTATTCCTTATTTTTGTTTAAGTTCTAAAGAACATTAAACCAAGATAGAGCTTGGAGCAAAGATGTCTCGGTTACTGAATAGAGCTTGGAGCAGTGTTAGTGGTAGGAGTAGTAATAGGACTTTAGTTCCGCCTACTTCCTCCGATACTGAAACAACATTAAACCAAGATACTTTTCAAAATCAAGAATTAGAAGTACAAGAAATGGAAAATAAATTAATTAATTGGAATATGCCAGAAATTAAGTTAAATGAAGTTTATAAGATTAGTACCTTCGATTTTAAAAGTCAAAAAATTATACATACTCTAGAACAAGCTAGAAATATAAAGAATAAACAAGAAACTTTTACGTTATTAGATAAAAAATTATTAGACCAACATTATAAAAATGGATTTAGATACATTCACTTAGGACTAGTTCAAGTAGCTGTTAAACCCTTACATAAATTAGGATTAAATTCACCCATATTACTAATTTTACGAGATTCTAGAATTAGAGACTTTCATGACTCTGTTATAGCCATGTTAGAATCTAATCTTAATGATGGTCCTGTTTATTTTAACTGTTACCCAAATTACTCGATGAGTTTAGGTGATGAAATCACAAGTTCATCTTTAGTCATCTGCGTTCAACATCAAAATGATAACTTTACAGAAGGAATATCTAATGTAGATATCATTACTAGGATAACCTATAAAGTTACAAATGTTAACTATAATTACAAATCTTTAAGATCTACGCCTAGAAATGAGACATGTATTATAGAAGCTAATCTAAAGAAATCCAGTATTATTACCCCAAAAATATTAACCATTTCAGAATTAAAGGAGAAAATTCCAGAAGAATGGATAATAGAAAACGCTACCCAACCAGAAAAACTGGAATCAAGATCTATTAGAGATATTATTACTGATCAAGATGGAAACATCAGAATTAGAATGAATAGGAGTCAATCGTTTAGATATAATCAGTCGCCCAGCATAGGATCCTCCTCTGCTAGACGTTCTGTAGACTCCACTATCAGATTAAATTTAGCAGGAGTAAATTTTGCTCCAACCATACCACAGCCTATTTATCAAGAAAGAATCAGTAGATCTCCTTCACCTACTGAATCTCAAATATTAGGAATGATTAAAACAGAAGAACCTTTTGAAATAGATAAAACTTGGATCAAAGAAGAATTCTTATTAGATTATAATAAAGATAAACGTAAGTGGTATTTCGATACCTTTTCAAAAGATGAAAGAGACTCATATCTTAAAATATTCTATCAATTTTTAGAACATCACGAAATTAGTATCTACTTTTTTACTTGGTTCGAATTATATTGTTTAGACAATAATATATTAAACCCTTATGCTAAAAAATTATTTTTAAATACTAAAACTAGAATGAGTTTAAAATGGAAAACTTCTAAAAAGGAAATAGTTGAATCTATTCATCCACCTTTAGAAGCTTTAAAAATTACACCTCCTAAAGAAAGTATCGAAATAGAAGCCTCACCTTTTAAGGCTATAATTAACCCTACTGAACAGAAAAAAGATATAAACAATATTCATAGTCAATTAAATTACACAAATCAAATATTGTACACCATGGCACAACAGTTAGATAGAGTTGAACAATTTTTACCAGAAACATTAGAAACTAAAATATCTGACCCTACTAGGCCAATCTATCATTACAATATACCTACAGATAAAGAAATTAAAGATTTTACCCTGGGATTTAATCCAGAACAAAAACTAGATGAGTTAGTAGATAGATTAAAAATATTAAACATAGGATCAACATCAGAAGTTAAAATTAATACATTATCCTTTGAAGAAGAAAATATTATTTCTCGAATTGATAAGCCTCCGAGGCCAAAAACTAGAAACTACTATCCTAGACCTTCCTTTGCTGATGTTCAGTTTGAGGAAAGAAATAGTTTCATCGGAGATAGTTACTCCGGAGACTGTATCATAGAGTGGAACATAGATGGTGCATCTGAACAACACATATTAAATATTATTCAAAATATGACTATGGCAGCCACTGCCTTTAAGATTAAAAAGAATTCAGATAGAAAAACAAAAGATATGTTAGTAATGGGATTTACAGGTCAATTAAAAGGTTGGTGGGATAATATCCTCAGTGAGGAAGATAAGTTAAAAATTGATTCGGCTGTTAAATTAGAAACAAATGAAGAAATTTGTGTTACAACCCTTTTATATGCGATAACTAAGTTTTTTATAGGAGAGCCTTTAAAATTACAACAAAGAGCGTCTGATCAATTATTAAATCTTTATTGCCCAACCATGTCAGATTACCGGTGGTATAAAGATATGTTTCTTTCTAAGTTATGTCTGCGTCCTGATGGAGCAGCCATTTATTGGAAAGAAAGGTTTATTAGTGGATTACCTAGATTATTTGCAGAAAAAGTTAAAAGTAATATTAGACAAAACCACAACGGAGAGATACCTTTTAACTCATTAACCATGGGAGAAATATCAAATTATATCGTTGAAACTGGATTACAAATCTGTACTGATTATAAAATACAAAATAAAATCAAAAATGAAAAAGTAAATAATAAAAGAGAAATGGGATCGTTCTGCGAGCAGTACGGTGCTACCCCCATACGAGCTCCTAGTAACCCTAAAAGTAAAAAGAAAGCTTTTAGTAAAAATAAGAATAATCTTAAAAAATATCATAAGAAGGATAACTATCAGGAAAATAGAAAGTTTTATAAACATCCAAGGAAAAAGAAAGGTAGAAACTCTTATCAGAAAAATAGTAATAAGAATAAAGACATTAAATGTTATAAATGTGGTCGGTTTGGTCATTATGCCAATGACTGCAAAGTCAAAGAAAAAATTCAACAAATTAGTGATTTAAATATATCAGAAGAATTAAAACACAATTTAATTCGTACTTTAGAAAATATAATGCTATTATCAGATGAAGATTTCTCTTCGTCTAATGAATCTGAAGCTGAAGATATTAACAATTTAATTGAAAGTAGTGAATCTAGCGAAGAAGAATTAGATGAATGTTTAGGGATAGATTTTTGCAACTGTAATAACTGCATTAAAAGCATTAATGTTTTAACCAATCATCAAGCAAATACCTAAATAGGAATTCTAGATAAAATGGAAGAATCTGAAAGTAAACAAGCATTTATGAGACAGATTAAGGACATCATCGATGATAACGAAATAGAAAAGAAAGAATTACATAAAGTAGAATTTAAAGATGTCATGGAACTCTTTAAGAAACCCTCTCAGGATCCCATAACCTTGAGGGATTTACAAGAGGAAATTAAAATCCTTAAAAAAGAAATTCAATCATTAAAAACTAGAGATGATGATTTAGAGGTTAAATTCCTAGAATTACAGGGAACCATAATTATTCAAGAACAGAATAGGCTACGGAATACTATTCCTCTTCCTTCTTCCAGTAAAAAGGATGAAGAAGAAACCTATATTAATAAAATAGAGAAAATGATATCTCATAAATGGTATACAAAGATTAAACTAATAATCAAAGATACGGCTTATGAATTTACTGCATTAGTGGATTCTGGAGCAGATTTAAACTGCATACAAGAAGGATTAATACCTACCCAATTCTACGAAAAAACTAAAGAATCATTACGAGGAGCCAATGGTAATAGATTACAAGTTTCGTATAAGTTATCCAACGCTAAAGTTTGTAAAGATAAAATATGTTACATAACCTCCTTTCTATTAGTTAAAAATATTACAGAAGAAATTATATTAGGAACACCTTTCTTAACTTTACTTTACCCTTTTAAAGTAAATGAGAATGGTATAACTACTTCAGTATTAAGTAGAGAAATTAATTTTGAATTTCTAGATAAACCAAAAATTAGAGATTTAAACTCTATTAAAGGAAAAGCTATATCTCGAATTAATCTAATAAATAAAAAGAAAAAACAAATTAATTTTATTAATAAAGAAATACATTTTAAGCGAATAGAAGAACAATTAGAAACCCCAGTTATTAAAGAAAAGATTGGTCATGTATTAGAAAAATTTAAAAAGGATCTTTGTTCAGAACAACCCAATGCGTTCTGGAAAAGAAAAGTACACACTGTTTCTTTACCTTATGAACAAGATTTTAAAGAAGTTAATATACCAACTAAAGCTCGTCCAATACAAATGAATCAAGAACACCTAGAATACTGTAAAAAAGAAATACAAGAGTATTTAGATAAAGGTTTAATTAGGCCAAGTAAATCTCCTTGGAGTTGCTCGGCGTTTTATGTGATTAATGCTTCGGAACTAGAACGAGGAAGTCCTCGATTAGTAATAAATTATAAACCCTTGAACAAAGCATTAAAATGGATTAGGTATCCAATACCTAATAAAAAAGATTTAATTAATAGATTACATAATAAAAGTATTTATTCTAAATTCGATCTGAAATCTGGATATTATCAAATTCAACTAGAAGAAAAAGACAAGTATAAAACTGCTTTTGTAGTACCTTTTGGCCATTACGAATGGAATGTTATGCCTTTAGGATTAAAAAATGCTCCTTCAGAATTTCAGAACATTATGAACACTATATTTAATAAATACTCAGACTTTACTATAGTATACTTAGACGACATATTAGTCTTCTCAGAATCTATTAATCAGCATTTTCACCATATGGAATTATTTTATCAAATTATTAAAAATAATGGATTAGTATTATCTGAGAGAAAATTAAAAATATATCAGTCAAAAATTAGGTTTTTAGGCTTTGATATAACACAAGGAATGTACACCCCAATTAGTAGGTCATTAGAATTTGTTAGTAAATTTCCTAATGAATTAAAAGATAATACCCAATTGCAAAGGTTTTTAGGTTGTATCAATTATGTGTCAGACTTTATTCCCAATCTAAGGACCATATGTATTCCTTTGTTTAAGAGACTTAGGAAAAACCCACCTCCTTGGGATAATACAATGACCCAGAGTGTATTACAACTTAAGACAATAGTTAAGAAATTACCCTGCTTAGGAATACCAGATCCTACAGCCAAATTAATAGTGGAAACTGATGCCTCTGATCTTGGTTTTGGAGGAATCTTAAAACAAATACTGCCGGGTATGGATAAGGAACAAGTGGTCAGATATTATTCTGGAGCTTGGAACCCAGCCCAATTAAAATACAGTACTATTAAAAAAGAAATTTTATCAATTGTTTTATGTATTACAAAGTTTCAAGATGATTTGTTTTCGAAACCCTTTTTATTAAAAACTGATTGCAAAGCTGCAACTAATGTTTTACAAAAGGATGTTAAAAATTTGGTTTTAAAATATATTTTTGCAAGATGGCAAGCATTACTCTCTTGTTTTCATTTTGAAATTGAGCATATTAAAGGAATTGAGAATTCCTTGCCAGATTTCTTAACTAGAGAATTTTTACAGGGAAAAAAATGAGCAAAAAGATAGATCCTCGTGACGAATATGGTCCTCCGGTTACTAAAAAAGAAGACACTACATTAGCCAGTTCCTCATCTTACATTTCTAAGGCTATTACTCCAGTCACCCCTTCGGCTCTATCAGCCGGGATTAGACCTTCTATATTAACTCCTTTGGCCTTTACTTCCACATTAAGAGGATCTAAACCTCAAAATAATAAGATAAACTATTACACTCCTCCGGCAACTACCCCAAAATCTACATTCATTACAAAAAAATCTTATGTTCCTATTATTCCTTTAGAAAGTCAATACCTTTCCCAAGATGCCTCCTTATTACAGATTGTTTCTAAAGCCTTACCATCAGGATTCTTCTTTCTTCCTACTGACTTAAACCGTTTCAAAAATAGAAGATATTATGAGTTCATACTCGTTGATACTGAATCTATTTCTCTTACCCACAACTATGATAAAAATGATCCAGAAAAAATTATTTTTTCTAAATTTAAAATTAATAAAGTCCTTTCTCCTTCTGATTGGGGTCAGCCTCCCTCAGAAGTAAAAATTTTTTCAAGAACTTTTATCCCACAAAATTACTCTTACCATGATTACATGATTGCTTGGTACAATTTTTTAGATATTGAGCCATTTAACCGTACCTGGTTTATATGGTTTAATAAAGATATTTCATTAAGATTTCCGATTTGGTTTATTAAATGGTTTGAAACCATTGGACCAATTTTAGAAATTTTCCCAGATTATGCTAAGAAGTCATTTGAAGAGTTTACTCAAATTACCACATGCCCTGCTTACAAATCATTACTTTGTTTTTGTGCTACTTTCAGAATTACCTGGATTACATCCTGGACATTTGGAACAGAACCCTTATGGGCTGCTGCTCCTGCTCAAGAATTAGTAAAAAGATTCTCAGTTAAATGGTGGTCTAAATTTAATCCAGAATTAATTTCGTCAAAAAGATTAGCAGAATGGTGCAAACATCATCCCGATCTTTGCAAATCATCCATTACTGCTCCGGAAGATGCTAATTTCTTATCAGATAGATCAAGGCTATTAGCATCATTAGCTGCTATTTCTAATCCTCAGCAGTTTATGAGCAAATTACAAGAAGCCGTGTCGGCCTTCTCAGATACTGAAAGCATTACCAGTACATCGGATAATATCAATGAAGATGATTGTTATGGAATTACCGATCTTTGATTAAAGGTATCAGAAAAGATTATCTTCAGTGGCTAGTCAAATCAAATTATTACTTTCGGTGAAGAAATCCTCTTGTCGGCCATTTAGTTTGGATTATTCAAAATTATTGTATTACTTTTACTGTTACTTTGTCACCATGTAATAATTGATATCCCTGATTGAATCAGGACTGTAGTATTATGTATTTTAGTTTTATTATTTTGAAGTCCGAACTTTTCTCATCCTATAAAAGGATAGTTTGGCATTAGAGTAAGGCATGCAAAATTTTGAGAATCAAAACCTCAGAAGCTTGACTTGCCTCTACTACTGTAAGATTATTATAAGAATAAAATGCTTTATTTGAATTATAATTTCTTCATTTACTTGTATGTTATAAAATTTATTATATTCTCAGTATGCGATCTTACTCTTTTTATCAATCTCTTACCATTATTCTCTTCATATAATACTTTCGTCTGGATTATGTTCTGTTTTACCTCATTAATTTCCGCCTCCCCTTCCACACTTAGAAACCCCAGTTATTAAAGAAAAGATTGGTCATGTATTAGAAAAATTTAAAAAGGATCTTTGTTCAGAACAACCCAATGCGTTCTGGAAAAGAAAAGTACACACTGTTTCTTTACCTTATGAACAAGATTTTAAAGAAGTTAATATACCAACTAAAGCTCGTCCAATACAAATGAATCAAGAACACCTAGAATACTGTAAAAAAGAAATACAAGAGTATTTAGATAAAGGTTTAATTAGGCCAAGTAAATCTCCTTGGAGTTGCTCGGCGTTTTATGTGATTAATGCTTCGGAACTAGAACGAGGAAGTCCTCGATTAGTAATAAATTATAAACCCTTGAACAAAGCATTAAAATGGATTAGGTATCCAATACCTAATAAAAAAGATTTAATTAATAGATTACATAATAAAAGTATTTATTCTAAATTCGATCTGAAATCTGGATATTATCAAATTCAACTAGAAGAAAAAGACAAGTATAAAACTGCTTTTGTAGTACCTTTTGGCCATTACGAATGGAATGTTATGCCTTTAGGATTAAAAAATGCTCCTTCAGAATTTCAGAACATTATGAACACTATATTTAATAAATACTCAGACTTTACTATAGTATACTTAGACGACATATTAGTCTTCTCAGAATCTATTAATCAGCATTTTCACCATATGGAATTATTTTATCAAATTATTAAAAATAATGGATTAGTATTATCTGAGAGAAAATTAAAAATATATCAGTCAAAAATTAGGTTTTTAGGCTTTGATATAACACAAGGAATGTACACCCCAATTAGTAGGTCATTAGAATTTGTTAGTAAATTTCCTAACGAATTAAAAGATAAGACCCAATTGCAAAGGTTTTTAGGTTGTATCAATTAGGTGTCAGACTTTATTCCCAATCTAAGGATATGTATTCCTTTGTTTAAGAGACTTAGGAAATACCCACCTCCTTGGGATAATACAATGACCCAGAGTGTATTACAACTTAAGACAATAGTTAAGAAATTACCCTGCTTAGGAATACCAGATCCTACAGCCAAATTAATAGTGGAAACTGATGCCTCTGATCTTGGTTTTGGAGGAATCTTAAAACAAATACTGCCGGGTATGGATAAGGAACAAGTGGTCAGATATTATTCTGGAGCTTGGAACCCAGCCCAATTAAAATACAGTACTATTAAAAAAGAAATTTTATCAATTGTTTTATGTATTACAAAGTTTCAAGATGATTTGTTTTCGAAACCCTTTTTATTAAAAACTGATTGCAAAGCTGCAACTAGTGTTTTACAAAAGGATGTTAAAAATTTGTTTTCAAAATATATTTTTGCAAGATGGCAAGCATTACTCTCTTGTTTTGATTTTGAAATTGAGCATATTAAAGGAATTGAGAATTCCTTGCCAGATTTCTTAACTAGAGAATTTTTACAGGGAAAAAATGAGCAAAAAGATAGATCCTCGTGACGAATATGGTCCTCCGGTTACTAAAAAAGAAGACACTACATTAGCCAGTTCCTCATCTTACATTTCTAAGGCTATTACTCCAGTCACCCCTTCGGCTCTATCAGCCGGGATTAGACCTTCTATATTAACTCCTTTGGCCTTTACTTCCACATTAAGAGGATCTAAACCTCAAAATAATAAGATAAACTATTACACTCCTCCGGCAACTACCCCAAAATCTACATTCATTACAAAAAAATCTTATGTTCCTATTATTCCTTTAGAAAGTCAATACCTTTCCCAAGATGCCTCCTTATTACAGATTGTTTCTAAAGCCTTACCTTCAGGATTCTTCTTTCTTCCTACTGACTTAAACCGTTTCAAAAATAGAAGATATTATGAGTTCATACTCGTTGATACTGAATCTATTTCTCTTACCCACAACTATGATAAAAATGATCCAGAAAAAATTATTTTTTCTAAATTTAAAATTAATAAAGTCCTTTCTCCTTCTGATTGGGGTCAGCCTCCCTCAGAAGTAAAAAATTTTTCAAGAACTTTTATCCCACAAAATTACTCTTACCATGATTACATGATTGCTTGGTACAATTTTTAGATATTGAGCCATTTAACCATACCTGGTTTATATGGTTTAATAAAGATATTTCATTAAGATTTCCGATTTGGTTTATTAAATGGTTTGAAACCATTGGACCAATTTTAGAAATTTTCCCAGATTATGCTAAGAAGTCATTTGAAGAGTTTACTCAAATTACCACATGCCCTGCTTACAAATCATTACTTTGTTTTTGTGCTACTTTCGGAATTACCTGGATTACATCCTGGACATTTGGAACAGAACCCTTATGGGCTGCTGCTCCTGCTCAAGAATTAGTAAAAAGATACTCAGTTAAATGGTGGTCTAAATTTAATCCACAATTAATTTCGTCAAAAAGATTAGCAGAATGGTGCAAACATCATCCCGATCTTTGCAAATCATCCATTACTGCTCCGGAAGATGCTAATTTCTTATCAGATAGATCAAGGCTATTAGCATCATTAGCTGCTATTTCTAATCCTCAGCAGTTTATGAGCAAATTACAAGAAGCCGTGTCGGCCTTCTCAGATACTGAAAGCATTACCAGTACATCGGATAATATCAATGAAGATGATTGTTATGGAATTACCGATCTTTGATTAAAGGTATCAGAAAAGATTATCTTCAGTGGCTAGTCAAATCAAATTATTACTTTCGGTGAAGAAATCCTCTTGTCGGCCATTTAGTTTGGATTATTCAAAATTATTGTATTACTTTTACTGTTACTTTGTCACCATGTAATAATTGATATCCCTGATTGAATCAGGACTGTAGTATTATGTATTTTAGTTTTATTATTTTGAAGTCCGAACTTTTCTCATCCTATAAAAGGATAGTTTGGCATTAGAGTAAGGCATGCAAAATTTTGAGAATCAAAACCTCAGAAGCTTGACTTGCCTCTACTACTGTAAGATTATTATAAGAATAAAATGCTTTATTTGAATTATAATTTCTTCTTTTACTTGTATGTTATAAAATTTATTATATTCTCAGTATGCGATCTTTCTCTTTTTATCAATCTCTTACCATTATTCTCTTCATATAATACTTTCGTCTGGATTATGTTCTGTTTTACCTCATTAGTTTCCGCCTCCCCTTCCACACTGGTATCAGAGCCTATACGGTTCTGAGGCCCTTTGAATTAATAAACTTTAAAGTTTCATTCTGTTTTACTTTAAATTATTATTTTAAATCTTTTCTTTAATTATTTTACTATTGATTCAACCCATAACCCTGAGTGTTGGAAAGTTTTGTGAGAAAGATGCTGAATAGCTGGGTGGTCCAGGTAGTAAGACCCGCAGATAGGGCAGTGAAACCGTTGGTTTAGCCTAGTTGTATTTTTCTTTAGAACTTAAACAAAAATAAGGGGGAGAAGAGAGTCACATAGTAAGATAAGACAAGAAAATTTTGAGAATAGTAATTTAGAGTTAATCAGTTGAAACCTTTAGAGTGAAATTGATTCAAAGATGTCTCGGTTACTGAATAGAGCTTGGAGCAGTTTTAGTGGTAGGAGTAGTAATAGGACTTTAGTTCCGCCTACTTCCTCCGATACTGAAACAACATTAAACCAAGATACTTTTCTTTTCCAGAACGCATTGGGTTGTTCTGAACAAAGATCCTTTTTAAATTTTTCTAATACATGACCAATCTTTTCTTTAATAACTGGGGTTTCTAATTGTTCTTCTATTCGCTTAAAATGTATTTCTTTATTAATAAAATTAATTTGTTTTTTCTTTTTATTTATTAGATTAATTCGAGATATAGCTTTTCCTTTAACAGAGTTTAAATCTCTAATTTTTGGTTTATCTAAAAATTCAAAATTAATTTCTCTACTTAATACTGAAGTAGTTATACCATTCTCATTTACTTTAAAAGGGTAAAGTAAAGTTAAGAAAGGTGTTCCTAATATAATTTCTTGTGTAATATTTTTAACTAATAGAAAGGAGGTTATGTAACATATTTTATGTAATTCTACTTTATGTAATTCTTTCTTTTCTATTTCGTTATCATCGATGATGTCCTTAATCTGTCTCATAAATGCTTGTTTACTTTCAGATTCTTCCATTTTATCTAGAATTCCTATTAAGGTATTTGCTTGATGATTGGTTAAAACATTAATGCTTTTAATGCAGTTATTACAGTTGCAAAAATCTATCCCTAAACATTCATCTAATTCTTCTTCGCCAGATTCACTACTTTCAATTAAATTGTTAATATCTTCAGCTTCAGATTCATTAGACGAAGAGAAATCTTCATCTGATAATAGCATTATATTTTCTAAAGTACGAATTAAATTGTGTTTTAATTCTTCTGATATATTTAAATCACTAATTTGTTGAATTTTTTCTTTGACTTTGCAGTCATTGGTATAATGACCAAACCGACCACATTTATAACATTTAATGTCTTTATTCTTATTACTATTTTTCTGATAAGAGTTTCTACCTTTCTTTTTCCTTGGATGTTTATAAAACTTTCTATTTTCCTGATAGTTATCCTTCTTATGATATTTTTTAAGATTATTCTTATTTTTACTAAAAGCTTTATTTTTACTTTTAGGGTTACTAGGAGCTCGTATGGGGGTAGCACCGTACTGCTCGCAGAACGATCCCATTTCTCTTTTATTATTTACTTTTTCATTTTTGATTTTATTTTGTATTTTATAATCAGTACAGATTTGTAATCCAGTTTCAACGATATAATTTGATATTTCTCCCATGGTTAATGAGTTAAAAGGTATCTCTCCGTTGTGGTTTTGTCTAATATTACTTTTAACTTTTTCTGCAAATAATCTAGGTAATCCACTAATAAACCTTTCTTTCCAATAAATGGCTGCTCCATCAGGACGCAGACATAACTTAGAAAGAAACATATCTTTATACCACCGGTAATCTGACATGGTTGGGCAATAAATATTTAATAATTGATCAGACGCTCTTTGTTGTAATTTTAAAGGCTCTCCTATAAAAAACTTAGTTATCGCATATAAAAGGGTTGTAACACAAATTTCTTCATTTGTTTCTAATTTAACAGCCGAATCAATTTTTAACTTATCTTCCTCACTGAGGATATTATCCCACCAACCTTTTAATTGACCTGTAAATCCCATTACTAACATATCTTTTGTTTTTCTATCTGAATTCTTTTTAATCCTAAAGGCAGTGGCTGCCATAGTCATATTTTGAATAATATTTAATATGTGTTGTTCAGATGCACCATCTATGTTCCACTCTATGATACAGTCTCCGGAGTAACTATCTCCGATGAAACTATTTCTTTCCTCAAACTGAACATCAGCAAAGGAAGGTCTAGGATAGTAGTTTCTAGTTTTTGGCCTCGGAGGCTTATCAATTCGAGAAATAATATTTTCTTCTTCAAAGGATAATGTATTAATTTTAACTTCTGATGTTGATCCTATGTTTAATATTTTTAATCTATCTACTAACTCATCTAGTTTTTGTTCTGGATTAAATCCCAGGGTCAAATCTTTAATTTCTTTATCTGTAGGTATATTGTAATGATAGATTGGCCTAGTAGGGTCAGATATTTTAGTTTCTAATGTTTCTGGTAAAAATTGTTCAACTCTATCTAACTGTTGTGCCATGGTGTACAATATTTGATTTGTGTAATTTAATTGACTATGAATATTGTTTATATCTTTTTTCTGTTCAGTAGGGTTAATTATAGCCTTAAAAGGTGAGGCTTCTATTTCGATATTTTCTTTAGGAGGTGTAATTTTTAAAGCTTCTAAAGGTGGATGAATAGATTCAACTATTTCCTTTTTAGAAGTTTTCCATTTTAAACTCATTCTAGTTTTAGTATTTAAAAATAATTTTTTAGCATAAGGGTTTAATATATTATTGTCTAAACAATATAATTCGAACCAAGTAAAAAAGTAGATACTAATTTCGTGATGTTCTAAAAATTGATAGAATATTTTAAGATATGAGTCTCTTTCATCTTTTGAAAAGGTATCGAAATACCACTTACGTTTATCTTTATTATAATCTAATAAGAATTCTTCTTTGATCCAAGTTTTATCTATTTCAAAAGGTTCTTCTGTTTTAATCATTCCTAATATTTGAGATTCAGTAGGTGAAGGAGATCTACTGATTCTTTCTTGATAAATAGGCTGTGGTATGGTTGGAGCAAAATTTACTCCTACTAAATTTAATCTGATAGTGGAGTCTACAGAACGTCTAGCAGAGGAGGATCCTATGCTGGGCGACTGATTATATCTAAACGATTGACTCCTATTCATTCTAATTCTGATGTTTCCATCTTGATCAGTAATAATATCTCTAATAGATCTTGATTCCAGTTTTTCTGGTTGGGTAGCGTTTTCTATTATCCATTCTTCTGGAATTTTCTCCTTTAATTCTGAAATGGTTAATATTTTTGGGGTAATAATACTGGATTTCTTTAGATTAGCTTCTATAATACATGTCTCATTTCTAGGCGTAGATCTTAAAGATTTGTAATTATAGTTAACATTTGTAACTTTATAGGTTATCCTAGTAATGATATCTACATTAGATATTCCTTCTGTAAAGTCATCATTTTGATGTTGAACGCAGATGACTAAAGATGAACTTGTGATTTCATCACCTAAACTCATCGAGTAATTTGGGTAACAGTTAAAATAAACAGGACCATCATTAAGATTAGATTCTAACATGGCTATAACAGAGTCATGAAAGTCTCTAATTCTAGAATCTCGTAAAATTAGTAATATGGGTGAATTTAATCCTAATTTATGTAAGGGTTTAACAGATACTTTAACTAGTCCTAAGTGAATGTATCTAAATCCATTTTTATAATGTTGTTCTAATAATTTTTTATCTAATAACGTAAAAGTTTCTTGTTTATTCTTTATATTTCTAGCTTGTTCTAGAGTATGTATAATTTTTTGACTTTTAATATCGAAGGTACTAATCTTATAAACTTCATTTAACTTAATTTCTGGCATATTCCAATTAATTAATTTATTTTCCATTTCTTGTACTTCTAATTCTTGATTTTGAAAAGTATCTTGGTTTAATGTTGTTTCAGTATCGGAGGAAGTAGGCGGAACTAAAGTCCTATTACTACTCCTACCACTAACACTGCTCCAAGCTCTATTCAGTAACCGAGACATCTTTGAAGGTTTCAACTGATTTCACTCTAAAGGTTTCAAACTGATTAACTCTAAATTACTATTCTCAAAATTTTCTTGTCTTATCTTACTATGTGACTCTCTTCTCCCCCTTATTTTTGTTTAAGTTCTAAAGAACATTAAACCAAGATAGAGCTTGGAGCAAAGATGTCTCGGTTACTGAATAGAGCTTGGAGCAGTGTTAGTGGTAGGAGTAGTAATAGGACTTTAGTTCCGCCTACTTCCTCCGATACTGAAACAACATTAAACCAAGATACTTTTCAAAATCAAGAATTAGAAGTACAAGAAATGGAAAATAAATTAATTAATTGGAATATGCCAGAAATTAAGTTAAATGAAGTTTATAAGATTAGTACCTTCGATTTTAAAAGTCAAAAAATTATACATACTCTAGAACAAGCTAGAAATATAAAGAATAAACAAGAAACTTTTACGTTATTAGATAAAAAATTATTAGACCAACATTATAAAATGGATTTAGATACATTCACTTAGGACTAGTTCAAGTAGCTGTTAAACCCTTACATAAATTAGGATTAAATTCACCCATATTACTAATTTTACGAGATTCTAGAATTAGAGACTTTCATGACTCTGTTATAGCCATGTTAGAATCTAATCTTAATGATGGTCCTGTTTATTTTAACTGTTACCCAAATTACTCGATGAGTTTAGGTGATGAAATCACAAGTTCATCTTTAGTCATCTGCGTTCAACATCAAAATGATAACTTTACAGAAGGAATATCTAATGTAGATATCATTACTAGGATAACCTATAAAGTTACAAATGTTAACTATAATTACAAATCTTTAAGATCTACGCCTAGAAATGAGACATGTATTATAGAAGCTAATCTAAAGAAATCCAGTATTATTACCCCAAAAATATTAACCATTTCAGAATTAAAGGAGAAAATTCCAGAAGAATGGATAATAGAAAACGCTACCCAACCAGAAAAACTGGAATCAAGATCTATTAGAGATATTATTACTGATCAAGATGGAAACATCAGAATTAGAATGAATAGGAGTCAATCGTTTAGATATAATCAGTCGCCCAGCATAGGATCCTCCTCTGCTAGACGTTCTGTAGACTCCACTATCAGATTAAATTTAGCAGGAGTAAATTTTGCTCCAACCATACCACAGCCTATTTATCAAGAAAGAATCAGTAGATCTCCTTCACCTACTGAATCTCAAATATTAGGAATGATTAAAACAGAAGAACCTTTTGAAATAGATAAAACTTGGATCAAAGAAGAATTCTTATTAGATTATAATAAAGATAAACGTAAGTGGTATTTCGATACCTTTTCAAAAGATGAAAGAGACTCATATCTTAAAATATTCTATCAATTTTTAGAACATCACGAAATTAGTATCTACTTTTTTACTTGGTTCGAATTATATTGTTTAGACAATAATATATTAAACCCTTATGCTAAAAAATTATTTTTAAATACTAAAACTAGAATGAGTTTAAAATGGAAAACTTCTAAAAAGGAAATAGTTGAATCTATTCATCCACCTTTAGAAGCTTTAAAAATTACACCTCCTAAAGAAAATATCGAAATAGAAGCCTCACCTTTTAAGGCTATAATTAACCCTACTGAACAGAAAAAAGATATAAACAATATTCATAGTCAATTAAATTACACAAATCAAATATTGTACACCATGGCACAACAGTTAGATAGAGTTGAACAATTTTTACCAGAAACATTAGAAACTAAAATATCTGACCCTACTAGGCCAATCTATCATTACAATATACCTACAGATAAAGAAATTAAAGATTTGACCCTGGGATTTAATCCAGAACAAAAACTAGATGAGTTAGTAGATAGATTAAAAATATTAAACATAGGATCAACATCAGAAGTTAAAATTAATACATTATCCTTTGAAGAAGAAAATATTATTTCTCGAATTGATAAGCCTCCGAGGCCAAAAACTAGAAACTACTATCCTAGACCTTCCTTTGCTGATGTTCAGTTTGAGGAAAGAAATAGTTTCATCGGAGATAGTTACTCCGGAGACTGTATCATAGAGTGGAACATAGATGGTGCATCTGAACAACACATATTAAATATTATTCAAAATATGACTATGGCAGCCACTGCCTTTAGGATTAAAAAGAATTCAGATAGAAAAACAAAAGATATGTTAGTAATGGGATTTACAGGTCAATTAAAAGGTTGGTGGGATAATATCCTCAGTGAGGAAGATAAGTTAAAAATTGATTCGGCTGTTAAATTAGAAACAAATGAAGAAATTTGTGTTACAACCCTTTTATATGCGATAACTAAGTTTTTTATAGGAGAGCCTTTAAAATTACAACAAAGAGCGTCTGATCAATTATTAAATCTTTATTGCCCAACCATGTCAGATTACCGGTGGTATAAAGATATGTTTCTTTCTAAGTTATGTCTGCGTCCTGATGGAGCAGCCATTTATTGGAAAGAAAGGTTTATTAGTGGATTACCTAGATTATTTGCAGAAAAAGTTAAAAGTAATATTAGACAAAACCACAACGGAGAGATACCTTTTAACTCATTAACCATGGGAGAAATATCAAATTATATCGTTGAAACTGGATTACAAATCTGTACTGATTATAAAATACAAAATAAAATCAAAAATGAAAAAGTAAATAATAAAAGAGAAATGGGATCGTTCTGCGAGCAGTACGGTGCTACCCCCATACGAGCTCCTAGTAACCCTAAAAGTAAAAAGAAAGCTTTTAGTAAAAATAAGAATAATCTTAAAAAATATCATAAGAAGGATAACTATCAGGAAAATAGAAAGTTTTATAAACATCCAAGGAAAAAGAAAGGTAGAAACTCTTATCAGAAAAATAGTAATAAGAATAAAGACATTAAATGTTATAAATGTGGTCGGTTTGGTCATTATGCCAATGACTGCAAAGTCAAAGAAAAAATTCAACAAATTAGTGATTTAAATATATCAGAAGAATTAAAACACAATTTAATTCGTACTTTAGAAAATATAATGCTATTATCAGATGAAGATTTCTCTTCGTCTAATGAATCTGAAGCTGAAGATATTAACAATTTAATTGAAAGTAGTGAATCTGGCGAAGAAGAATTAGATGAATGTTTAGGGATAGATTTTTGCAACTGTAATAACTGCATTAAAAGCATTAATGTTTTAACCAATCATCAAGCAAATACCTTAATAGGAATTCTAGATAAAATGGAAGAATCTGAAAGTAAACAAGCATTTATGAGACAGATTAAGGACATCATCGATGATAACGAAATAGAAAAGAAAGAATTACATAAAGTAGAATTTAAAGATGTCATGGAACTCTTTAAGAAACCCTCTCAGGATCCCATAACCTTGAGGGATTTACAAGAGGAAATTAAAATCCTTAAAAAAGAAATTCAATCATTAAAAACTAGAGATGATGATTTAGAGGTTAAATTCCTAGAATTACAGGGAACCATAATTATTCAAGAACAGAATAGGCTACGGAATACTATTCCTCTTCCTTCTTCCAGTAAAAAGGATGAAGAAGAAACCTATATTAATAAAATAGAGAAAATGATATCTCATAAATGGTATACAAAGATTAAACTAATAATCAAAGATACGGCTTATGAATTTACTGCATTAGTGGATTCTGGAGCAGATTTAAACTGCATACAAGAAGGATTAATACCTACCCAATTCTACGAAAAAACTAAAGAATCATTACGAGGAGCCAATGGTAATAGATTACAAGTTTCGTATAAGTTATCCAACGCTAAAGTTTGTAAAGATAAAATATGTTACATAACCTCCTTTCTATTAGTTAAAAATATTACAGAAGAAATTATATTAGGAACCCCTTTCTTAACTTTACTTTACCCTTTTAAAGTAAATGAGAATGGTATAACTACTTCAGTATTAAGTAGAGAAATTAATTTTGAATTTTTAGATAAACCAAAAATTAGAGATTTAAACTCTGTTAAAGGAAAAGCTATATCTCGAATTAATCTAATAAATAAAAAGAAAAAACAAATTAATTTTATTAATAAAGAAATACATTTTAAGCGAATAGAAGAACAATTAGAAACCCAGTTATTAAAGAAAAGATTGGTCATGTATTAGAAAAATTTAAAAAGGATCTTTGTTCAGAACAACCCAATGCGTTCTGGAAAAGAAAAGTACACACTGTTTCTTTACCTTATGAACAAGATTTTAAAGAAGTTAATATACCAACTAAAGCTCGTCCAATACAAATGAATCAAGAACACCTAGAATACTGTAAAAAAGAAATACAAGAGTATTTAGATAAAGATTTAATTAGGCCAAGTAAATCTCCTTGGAGTTGCTCGGCGTTTTATGTGATTAATGCTTCGGAACTAGAACGAGGAAGTCCTCGATTAGTAATAAATTATAAACCCTTGAAAAAAGCATTAAAATGGATTAGGTATCCCATACCTAATAAAAAAGATTTAATTAATAGATTACATAATAAAAGTATTCATTCTAAATTCGATCTGAAATCTGGATATTATCAAATTCAACTAGAAGAAAAAGACAAGTATAAAACTGCTTTTGTAGTACCTTTTGGCCATTACGAATGGAATGTTATGCCTTTAGGATTAAAAAATGCTCCTTCAGAATTTCAGAACATTATGAACACTATATTTAATAAATACTCAGACTTTACTATAGTATACTTAGACGACATATTAGTCTTCTCAGAATCTATTAATCAGCATTTTCACCATATGGAATTATTTTATCAAATTATTAAAATTAATGGATTAGTATTATCTAAGAGAAAATTAAAAATATATCAGTCAAAAATTAGGTTTTTAGGCTTTGATATAACACAAGGAATGTACACCCCAATTAGTAGGTCATTAGAATTTGTTAGTAAATTTCCTAATGAATTAAAAGATAAGACCCAATTGCAAAGGTTTTTAGGTTGTATCAATTATGTGTCAGACTTTATTCCCAATCTAAGGACCATATGTATTCCTTTGTTTAAGAGACTTAGGAAAAACCCACCTCCTTGGGATAATACAATGACCCAGAGTGTATTACAACTTAAGACAATAGTTAAGAAATTACCCTGCTTAGGAATACCAGATCCTACAGCCAAATTAATAGTGGAAACTAATGCCTCTGATCTTGGTTTTGGAGGAATCTTAAAACAAATACTGCCGGGTATGGATAAGGAACAAGTGGTCAGATATTATTCTGGAGCTTGGAACCCAGCCCAATTAAAATACAGTACTATTAAAAAAGAAATTTTATCAATTGTTTTATGTATTACAAAGTTTCAAGATGATTTGTTTTCGAAACCCTTTTTATTAAAAACTGATTGCAAAGCTGCAACTAGTGTTTTACAAAAGGATGTTAAAAATTTGGTTTCAAAATATATTTTTGCAAGATGGCAAGCATTACTCTCTTGTTTTGATTTTGAAATTGAGCATATTAAAGGAATTGAGAATTCCTTGCCAGATTTCTTAACTAGAGAATTTTTACAGGGAAAAAAATGAGCAAAAAGATAGATCCTCGTGACGAATATGGTCCTCCGGTTACTAAAAAAGAAGACACTACATTAGCCAGTTCCTCATCTTACATTTCTAAGGCTATTACTCCAGTCACCCCTTCGGCTCTATCAGCCGGGATTAGACCTTCTATATTAACTCCTTTGGCCTTTACTTCCACATTAAGAGGATCTAAACCTCAAAATAATAAGATAAACTATTACACTCCTCCGGCAACTACCCCAAAATCTACATTCATTACAAAAAAATCTTATGTTCCTATTATTCCTTTAGAAAGTCAATACCTTTCCCAAGATGCCTCCTTATTACAGATTGTTTCTAAAGCCTTACCATCAGGATTCTTCTTTCTTCCTACTGACTTAAACCGTTTCAAAAATAGAAGATATTATGAGTTCATACTCGTTGATACTGAATCTATTTCTCTTACCCACAACTATGATAAAAATGATCCAGAAAAAATTATTTTTTCTAAATTTAAAATTAATAAAGTCCTTTCTCCTTCTGATTGGGGTCAGCCTCCCTCAGAAGTAAAAAAAATTTCAAGAACTTTTATCCCACAAAATTACTCTTACCATGATTACATGATTGCTTGGTACAATTTTTTAGATATTGAGTCATTTAACCATACCTGGTTTATATGGTTTAATAAAGATATTTCATTAAGATTTCCGATTTGGTTTATTAAATGGTTTGAAACCATTGGACCAATTTTAGAAATTTTCCTAGATTATGCTAAGAAGTCATTTGAAGAGTTTACTCAAATTACCACATGCCCTGCTTACAAATCATTACTTTGTTTTTGTGCTACTTTCGGAATTACCTGGATTACATCCTGGACATTTGGAACAGAACCCTTATGGGCTGCTGCTCCTGCTCAAGAATTAGTAAAAAGATACTCAGTTAAATGGTGGTCTAAATTTAACCCAGAATTAATTTCGTCAAAAAGATTAGCAGAATGGTGCAAACATCATCCCGATCTTTGCAAATCATCCATTACTGCTCCGGAAGATGCTAATTTCTTATCAGATAGATCAAGGCTATTAGCATCATTAGCTGCTATTTCTAATCCTCAGCAGTTTATGAGCAAATTACAAGAAGCCGTGTCGGCCTTCTCAGATACTGAAAGCATTACCAGTACATCGGATAATATCAATGAAGATGATTGTTATGGAATTACCGATCTTTGATTAAAGGTATCAGAAAAGATTATCTTCAGTGGCTAGTCAAATCAAATTATTACTTTCGGTGAAGGAATCCTCTTGTCGGCCATTTAGTTTGGATTATTCAAAATTATTGTATTACTTTTACTGTTACTTTGTCACCATGTAATAATTGATATCCCTGATTGAATCAGGACTGTAGTATTATGTATTTTAGTTTTATTATTTTGAAGTCCGAACTTTTCTCATCCTATAAAAGGATAGTTTGGCATTAGAGTAAGGCATGCAAAATTTTGAGAATCAAAACCTCAGAAGCTTGACTTGCCTCTACTACTGTAAGATTATTATAAGAATAAAATGCTTTATTTGAATTATAATTTCTTCTTTTACTTGTATGTTATAAAATTTATTATATTCTCAGTATGCGATCTTACTCTTTTTATCAATCTCTTACCATTATTCTCTTCATATAATACTTTCGTCTGGATTATGTTCTGTTTTACCTCATTAGTTTCCGCCTCCCCTTCCACATATATATATATATATATATATATATATATATATATATATATATATTATTTATAAAAATTACTGTTTTTTATATAGTTTTATGACGATTTAAATACTAAAAAACTCACCCTCAAATTGGAGAAAGCGTCAAACACGCCCTGTATTTATAACACATTTATCAAATACCCCCTATGAAGAAACCAAGAAATTGCTGCTATGACAGATTTACAACAACAACAACATCAACATGAACAAACTCAAAAATTGCTTCTTCATCCACCATTTTCATCATCCATCATCATCTTTTCAACAACAACAAATCTACTGAAAAAAAAAAAAAACTAAAACAGATCTAACAACTAAATCATCATTTCAAAAAAAGAAAAAACAAGAACATCATCATCAACAACAAATCTACTTAAACTAGGAAAAAATCGTCAACAAGTACAACAACATCATGAAGAATAGCAACATCATCATGAAAAAGAGAGATATTCGAGATTCGAGATCGAAATCACAAATTCCAGATCGAGAGAGATTCAAGATGTATGTGTTTTATGATTTTCAATTTTGCAAATCGATTCGTTAAGGATTTTGGTGCTGAAATCGATTAATGTATGTTGTTGTTGTTTGTTCTTTTCAACCCTTTTTTGTTCTTCTTTGTTCATCTGGGTTATATTATAGAGAGAGAGATTTGAGATTGAAATTTGTTATAAAACACACACACACACCCATATATATATATATACACCCATATATATATATATATATACAGAGAGATAGAGAGAGAGAGATTTTTTTTTTGGGGGGGGGGGGGGTATTTGATAACTGTATTATAAATAAAGGGGGGTATTTGACGTTTTGTTCAATTTGTGGGTCAGCTTTTAGTATATAAAAAAAAGAGTAATTTTTAAAAATAAAAAAAAGAAGCGTATTTTTCTTTAAAAAAAAGTAAAAGAAAAATATATTAATATAATAGCAAGAAAATAATACGATGGTCATGATCATATAACATGCCAGATTGGATCTAATGGCATTTTAGGACATAATGCACGTGAAGGACCTATTGTGGTCGTGCACCCTAGACCTCGCCATATTGAAATATTAATATTTGCAGACATTCATTGAAATTTCTTTTCTTCTATGTAATATATAGTAACTTTGATTCTATAAGATCTCTCTAGACTCTAAGAACAAAAGTAGTGGCAGATATAAGCTATGACTTTAATGTGATGACATACTGTAATAGCTAGTCTATATACTCTATGTAAAGCAAACTATTTTTTGCTTATGTGTCAACTTATCAAAGCTCCTTATATTTTTCTCTTTTCTAAGCAAAAGTTGGTGCTTATGTGTCATCTCTCATTTTATTGTGATGATGTGTCATCTTTTAATAAGCTAGGCCAAACATGTCATCATATGGTATGGAATGTTAAGGGACAAATTAAAACATTTGATTAAGAATAAAAAAAATGTTATGAAAGGTGAAAGATCATCCCTTTTAATGGTTATTTTTTGTATACTTCTTTACAATATCTTGCTTGTTAATTAATAAAAAATGTTATGAAATGTGAAAGATCACTTCTTTGTTACTTTTTCATCAATTATAAATACCTTATGATGCTCCATTCAATTTCATATTTTCTCAATTTCTTATTTTAAACATCTACTCCAAATTTCCATTTTTTGTTGAACAATTCTTCTTTCTACTCACTCTCTATATATATCAACCAACTATTTGTGTGATTTTTCTATCAAAAGTATAGTAATAGTACTATGGGATCTTTGATTCATATTCCAAATTAATATTACGGTGGTACAAGTTTTTTTGAATGTTTCTCATTTGTTACAAGTGATGGAGAAGTGGTGGAGATTATATGTATGATTTATCTTTATTATAAGAGGTTGATGTTTTTAGTCTCCTTTGACTATTTTAATTTGTGAATATTTGCAATATATCTATTGAAGATTAGTAGTGAAAACTATCAAGACTTATCTATTATACTATTTAATCGTCATTTCGCAATATAAATATGTTATATATGATGAATGAGAAAATTGGCACAAGAAATATATATTGTAATTTCATTTTGACTAATGCTTTTTTTTAACGGCACATTTTAACTAATTCTATTTTAACTAATTTCATTTTAACTAAGAAATATGTATATTTGTTTTTCTATCTTCTATATATACATTTATCGATCAATCTATCTATCTATGTTCTAACTATGATGTCCTTACATGTAAAATCCCTATTAATATTTGTAACTCCCAATTAGTAGTAATATTATTTCTGTAAAAATATAATTATCTTTCACTTTTCTAACTTCAATTAGCACTAAAATAATTTTTAAGAGTCATGTACTAAAAAAAATATTTATTTGGTCATTAGTCTCTTTTATGACAATGGTTCTTATAGTTATACAAGAAAATATGTGACATGAATTATAATTATAATTTCTTGATTACTTATACTAAAAAATGTGTGATATCATTTTGAATGAAATCGTGCAAGACTCCTAATCTATCTATATCTATCTATCTATCTATATCTATATACCATTGTAAAGCAAACTATTTTTTGCTTATGTGTCAACTTAACATAGCTCCTCACATTTTTCTCTTTTCTAAGCAAAAGTTGGTGCTTATGTGTCATCTCTCATTTTATTGTGATGATGTGTCATCTTTTAATAAGCTAGGCCAAACATGTCATCATATGGTATGGAATGTTAAGGGACAAATTAAAACATTTGATTAAGAATAAAAAAATGTTATGAAAGGTGAAAGATCATCCCTTTTAATGGTGATTTTTTGTATACTTCTTTAAAATATCTTGCTTGATAATTAATTGAATAACTTATAAAAAAAATGTTATGAAATGTGAAAGATCACCTCTTTGTTACTTTTTCATCAATTATAAATACCTTATGATGCTCCCTTCATTTTCATATTTTCTCAATTTCTTATTTTAAACACCTACTCCAAATTTCCATTTTTTGTTGAACAATTTTTCTTTCTACTCACTCTCTATATATATCAGCCAACTATTTGTGTGATTTTTCTATCAAAAGTAATAGTAATAGTACTATGGGATCTTTGATTCATATTCCAAATTAATATTACGGTGGTACAAGTTTTTTTGAATGTTTCTCATTTGCTACAAGTGGTGGAGATTATATGTATGATTTATCTTTATTATAAGAGGTTGATGTTTTTAGTCTCCTTTGACTATTTTAATTTGTGAATATTTGCAATATATATATGGAAGATTAGTAGTGAAAACTATCAAGACTTATCTATTATACTATTTAATCGTCATTTCGCAATATAAATATGTTATATATGATGAATGAGAAAATTGGCACAAGAAATATATATTGTAATTTCATTTTGACTAATGCTTTTTTTTAACGGCACATTTTAACTAATGCTATTTTAACTAATTTCATTTTAACCAAGAAATATATATGTTTGTTTTTCTATCTTCTATATATACATTTATCGATCAATCTATCTATCTATGTTCTAACTAATGATGTTCCTACATGTAAAATCCCTATTAATATTTGTAACTCCCAATTAGTAGTAATATTATTTCTGTAAAAATATAATTATCATTCACTTTTCTAACTTCAATTAGCATTTAAATAATTTTTTAAGATTCATGTACTAAAAAAAAAAAATTTATTTGGTCATTAGTCTCTTTTATGACAATGGTTCTTATAGTTATACAACAAAATATGTGACATGAATTATAATTATAATTTCTTGGATCCTTATACTAAAAAATGTGTGATATCATTTTGAATGCAAGACTCCCTTAACGAATCGTTCAAGACTCTCAATTAGTATTAGAATTCACTTTTGTAGCTACAATATTACCAGAAGAAGGAGGGGAAAAAAAGGCAAGGGGTATTAATGTTTTTTTTTCATTAGTACTTATGTCTATTAAAAAAATAAAAACTGCAATATATTAAAATAGATTTATTCTTATATTTAAAAGTCTACAAATATAATATTTACATATATAATGATAATTATATAATGATAATAATATATAATATAGAACATTAAGAAGTAAAAGATCAATCTATTTTCGTTTATATATTCTAAATTGAATTTGGAAAATAATTATTAAAGAAATGCTATCAAGATAGTAGACAACAATTGCGTGGATATTCTTGACCTTAATCTTTGAATGATTTCACTTATTAGTGAAGTTCTACTCCTACAGTGATAGGAAATAGTGAAGTGCTAACTAGAAATATGTTTGGTCTTTTGTTATTTTAGATTATGACAATCTCTCTTTCGAGAGTTTTGGTTTAACCCCTCTTTTATAATATTTGATGTTAAAAGAAGAAAAAATAAAGAAAAATAATTTAGAATATTATATTTTACATAAAATACTATTTTAGTTTATAAATTTCAAGATAGGTGTGTGCCATTTTTCCATAAAAAAATATATTATAGAGATATAGGGAATAGTGCCTCTAAAAAAATATAGAGAAGAATGAAGAACATATTCCAAATTATATACATTTGTGATAATAATTTGCTTAGAACCTAAGGAATTTATCATGTAAACACTAAAAAAACTAAAAAGGTTTATTGTGTTAACACATAAAAGTATTTATTTTGAAGATTAAACAACAGAAAAATATATTTAACACAATAGAAAAAAAACAATAGAAAAAAATTGGGTTAAATATGTTTCTCATTCTTATAAAATCAGTGAATTTTGGTTTTTGTCCCTATAAAACAAAATTATATGTTTTTATCCGTAAAAAATTTTCTATTTTGTTTTTAATCCTAATGGACAAAAGAAAAATGTGAAATCATTTTTTAATAGTGTGACAGGATATGAACCAAACTCGGGAAAACAAAATGCTAAATTTTTTTACTATAAATTATTATTCAAATGCACTTCTATTAATTTCTATATAGAGTTGAAAGCCACAATATATTTTTCAAAAGCTATTTTTATATATTTAAAGTTCAAGTATGATTTTTTTTAAGTATGATATATATTGTCCTACAGGTTAGTCTTAAAAATTCTTCTATTTATAGTGATAATTCACAAAGTATGATATATATTGTCCTAAAAAAAATTCTACGTAGTTAAAGTATGATATATATAGCCCTATAGGTTAACTTTAAAAAGTTCTTCTATTTCATAGAGATAAAAGATATTTAGAATTTTTAACCAATAAAAAAATATTATACAAAAAATTGTATAAGTGCATTCTAAAAAAAAAGTCGTGCGTTCAAATATTTGGATTTTATTTTCAAATACTACATATCGATAATATACATTTGGATTTTGGGTCTTTCTCACTTTCTTCACTGGTTACTATGACATGATATGATTGATCGGAACTTAAGTTACTCTATTGTATAAATTGGACGAATATAATTAGTCATACATTTTTGATTGCTATAACAAGAAAATTGTGACATATTAATTACATTTCCAGTGGCATACAAGAAAATGGTGACATATTTTTAATAATTTTCAGTGGTATGAAAGTGCTTTTCATAATAATAATAATACCATAATTTTTCGATGTACTATATTTTTTATGACATGATGGTGTAGTCTATTATTTGCCTAAAAATAATAGTATGGCAAATCGGTTCCTACGAAAGTTTTTGTTGCGCTTCAAACAGATTTCACGTGCTATACAATATTTTATTGTAATAAAAAATTTGTTTTCAATTTAGCACTAAGCATGCTCAAAATAATGTGCATCATGTATGTATATTTAAGATTAAATAATAATCAAATTAAACTTTAATTAAAAAAATGAATTAAGGGTAGTTTGTTTTACATTTAAAAAAATACTTTTTCTTTGTATTTTTAAAAATAATTTTTATGATAACTTCATTAATATTAGTAAATATTATTTCAAACTCTTCTTTTTATTAATTTTAGAGTTATTTTCACATTCAATAACTTGAATATTCATGTTAGAGATTTTAACTTAATAAAAAACACAATTTTTTTTAAAAATTTATCTCTAAAAAATGACTTTCCTGAAAACCTATTTGAAATAGTTTTTTTTTAGAGATTTTATGTAATTTGATGATCCAAAATTTTTTCTAACAAAACGATGGAATACTTAACATAATATTTTAAGATAAGCTATTTAAACCAATTTTTCATTTGAAGTATTTATAAAAAAAATTCTTTGTTAACATTTTTTAACACAAAAATAATAAACTATAAAAATCTATTTTTAAAAGGTTAAAACAAACGCACCCTAAGATGAATAATTACTAATTTGTTTTTACTAAAATCGTGTTTGAATGATACATATAAAAATAGGAGTACTTTGATTTTAATTTTTTTTTAAAGTGTGTTATTTATTATCATTAATTTTTCTAAATGAAATAATTTCATTGACTCAAGTTACAATAAAATTTTAATAACCTCTATTTAGATTCCACTATTTTTATTTTTATATGTAAGTGAACGACACATTATCTATGTCAAAAGCATTTTTTTATATATCTCTCTCTATATTATATATTTACTTTGTGAAATAACATGTTTCAAAATATTTTATAAATCTTTTTCTTAAAACCAAAAAATTAATATAATACACCTATCAAAACTAACTTGAAAAAAATTATAAATACCAAACAACTTCAACTTTGAATTTTTTATTTTCAACTTTATTCTTATAGTAGCTTTTAAATCTTAAAAAAGTAGGATTAAAAACAACTTAAAACTATACTTCAAAAATTAAGAAAAAAAATGAATATCTATCAATGTACATATTAATTTCCTTTAATAAACAAATTATACAATAAAATATTTAATCAAGCCCGTGCAACGCACGGGTTTAATACCTAGTAATTACTAATTGCATATGTTTCTAGACTAGCTTGTTGCTGTACCTGTAAATTCTTTATTATTATGCACATGCACATGCACATGCACATGCACATGCAAGAGTACATGAGATTTAAATAAATTAGATGAGAATAAATAAATTATATAAGATTATTTTCGATATATATGATTATAATTTGAAGATTTTTTCGAATACAATATGGTCGGAATTTCTTAGTGGTTTTTGGCTTGGCAAATGAAGGTGAATATTATCTTTATTATGAGTGGTTTGATGTATATTCATTGGATTGAATTTTGGGAATGTATCCATCTCTCATGATAGGGAGGGTAGTTCTATTAGTCTTTGTATATTTTGTTACGGAGTTCTTTTTTGTATTTAAGTTGGAGTATCATTGGTATTCATTTTTAATATCATTGTTTTTTACTTAAAGTATTTTTATTTAAAACATGCCAAACATAAAATATGAGTATCTCTCGATTGAGATTTAGACATTAAATTTTTCATGTTTAGAGTTAATCCCTTTTATAGACTTAATTCATCCTCTTTGATTTGTAGATGCTTTTTTAGTATATAATACACAAGACACGGGATGTTTAAGTACCCAAAACTCTTAATTTTTTATAACATAAATAATAAAAGGCTTAAAAGCAGTTTTATCCCCTATTTTGAATAAATTAGAATTTTACCTCCCCTATTTCACTAAAACGGTAATTAATCTCTTTATGTAACTCCAAATTTAGTGGAATTTGATTATGTGGAAAGTTAACTCGATTACGGTCGTTTTGATTAGAGCTGGGTATACGGGCCAAGGTCCGCGGGCTGGCCCGTTTAACCCACAGTTTTGACGGGCTTAAGTCCAATTTTTTTGGACCGTTTATATTTTTACCCGTGTGGGTTGGACCGTTAAAACCGTGGGTTATGCGGGTTAAATCCGCGGGTTCGTGGGTTTGGCCCGTGACCCGTTTATTTTATTTTTTTATATATAATTAATTACAAATTTTATCTCTTTGGTTGTATTACTTAGTTAAAGAAGATAGATAAACCCAAAAATGTCACAAACTTTATTTTTTTATTTGTTACTTACGATTTATATGATATAACATAAAATTGTTAACAATATAGTTTTTTTTAGCATTTATTATATCAATATTTTTGTTTTTTCTTTGAAAAAAGTGATTTTTAATTTTTTTTATAATAGTCCGCGGGTTAACCGTTTAACCCGCGGATTTATGCGGACCGAACTCGGACTTATATATCTTAACCCGTTTACATTTATTGACGGGCTTGCTCGCCCCGTTTAATACGCGGACTTATGCGGGGCGGGTTAAACGGGGCGGGCCAGCCCGTGTACCCAGCTCTAATTTTGATACCAGTTTGATGAATTATTGATCAAAATCGAGTTATCAAAATTGATCAGGTACCAGCTTGCTTTTGAGCCTCAACTTCAAGGCTTCGCACAGAACTCAAGTTTGATCAATGATTCACCAAACTGGTACCAAAATGACTGTAATCGAGTTAACTTTCCACAGAATTAAACTCCACTAAATTTGGAGTTACCTAGAGAGATTAATTGTCGTTTTAGTGAAATAGGGGGGGTAAAATTCTGATTTATTCAAAATAGGGGGGTAAAACTGCATTTAAGCCATAATAAAATTATTTATTTACTACAAAAAATATAATTTTTGGCAGCAATTTTTTTCGTTAATGTTCGTTACAACTTGCTGGCAAAATTACCTTTGGTGATTTTGCCAGCAACTTATAACAACTTTTAACAAAAAAATTGATGCAAAAAATCATATTTCTTGTAGTGATTAATATTATTTATGATTTACAAATTGTTGACAGTAGTGAATATTTCACTCCAACATAATAAATTCATTTATTAATCTAAAACTTTAATTAGATCTTGCATGGCTTTTTTAGTAAATAGGTTTACGATTAGTTAAATTTGTAAGTCTAGTTTCTTTGGTTAAGTTTAATCTAAATGCTATGAATTGTAAATTGGTATATAAAAGTAAAACTAGTGTAAATTGGCTTTCATACATCAATCGAGAGCAATTAAAAAGTCACATAATCCTTGTGCATTTTTGTGTGTTTTTAAAGTGAGGAAATGAATAGCCTAAATCGATCATAACTCCTCCTATTCATAGAAGAAATGTGAAGAATGAATAACCGTCTTCGATCTTGCATGTTTACCACGTGTGCAAACCTATGCTTAAAAATTCGTCCATTGTTATCATCGCTTGATGTTTGAATTTTAATACTGGTGGAAAACTTTTTCTTTTGCTTTCGTGCTTTTCTTCTACTACGAATCTTCTGTTTCTTTGATATATTTCGAAAATCTAACTATCTAAGATGATTTTTAAAAATTCAACTGCCTTTCAAAAGTGATTAATATTTTACATGTAACATAAACACACAATGATATGTGTTTTGAAAAATGTTTAGTAAAAAAAGGGTTTTTGAAAAGGAACAAAAAAGGAGGGCATCATTTGTACTTTGATACCAGAAAAAGAGAGCACCATATGTGTTCTGTTTGTTTTGGTGAATTTAATGTGAATCTTCATCTAAAAAATATATAAAGCTGGACTTTTTAAGATTTTAGTAAAAAATGAATTTTGTAATCATAAACATTAGAGAACAAATATAATGTTTTATTAAAATTCAAATAGTAAGGTTCATAATTGGATTAGATCTATAAACACCTCTATTTATTTTATAATATTATTATTAATTATCATAATGATTAATTAAAAAAATTAGAATTAAAAATATCTTTCGTCCCTGTAGTAACAAATTTTGATTTTCTTCTCTATGTCATGTACGTTTTTTCATCCCTAAAACTTTCATGAATTTTGTTCCTAATAATTTATGTTCATTTTAACGACAATGTTATGACTCTTTTATGTTCAATATATGTCTATGTATTACGTTAAACCTATGTAAATCCATATTATGTTCAAAAAATTCCAAAGGATAAAAATATATTATTTTTTATAAGATAAATCTAAATTTTTCTAATTTTATAAGGATGAAAAATATATTTAATCCAAACAATTATTGAGTGAAAAAAATAAACAACCACAATGGATTTTAATTTATAGATCAGTTTTGTTAAAAAAAAAATTAGAGATCAATGCTTTAATCTAAAGTTATTTTTAATCGTACATTCAATGACATGTCTTCAATTTCTCTATGTTTGATCCTTTCTATTTATTTACTATTTTTTAATTAATTGTCAATTTTTTATTAAATATAATCGGTTATATATACAATTATGTATTATTATATTTGTAAAAAGTGATTTATTGTCCATGATATAAAAAAAAAATTTAGTATGAATTTTTTTTCTTAATTTTTTATTTATAACTCTTTGATTTTTAATATTGTGTTTGATCTGCTAAAAAATAGAGGACTGAACAATTTTTGTTGTACCATGTTTGACTCATAAATTGGTTATGAGACTGGACAAAAAAGAGATAGTATAAGGAACATAACAAAAACAAGAATTTTTGTCCCTCATTAAATAACATATAATTTTTTGTCCACATTACAACTATAAAAACACAAAAATATCAATTTTATTTTCGAATATAAAAAGATCTCATCTCTCTAACTCTCTCCAATATAATTTTGTCGTATCATGTATTATCTTGTTCGATCATGTATTGTTTTGCAAATCAAACATATAAACAATAGGTTTGATAATTTAAAGTTCCTTCGTGAGGTAATTTATAGTACTCCGCAGGGGCGGACCTGGACTGAAAATATTGGTGGGACTAAAAAAATTAGGCACTATTGAATAAGAAAAATTTATCCTAATAATTTAGTTAAACAAAAAACATTACATAAAATTACTACTAATACAACATTTATATCCAAAAAAAGAACACAAACAAATTAGAAAATTTTTAGTAAAAAGAAAAAGAAATCAACAAACTGACAAACTATCCAAAATACCACAAAGTTTCTGTTCGAAAAAAAGAAATGACTATAACTTATTGAATATTCGTTAAATCATGCATATTATTGTTTGATACTTCACAAGATTCTACTTTAGACCAAAATATATAGAACCCAAAATTATGTTATTTTATAGTTTATTTCAATTAGCTTATAATTTATTAATTTATATTCTAATTTTACATATTACTTGAATTTTTTTTTTAAAACTATTGTTTTATGTCATTTCATATTTACATGTTCGTTCAATAGGTAATTTTACTCAATAGAACAAATTCAATTAGTTATTCACTTTTTCTTTTACAAACAAAGTCTCGATAAATTAAAATAATACACTAATACCGACTTAAAATTATATAACTTAAAATAATACACTATGTATAACCAACGACTTGAAATATAAATAATAGACTATAAACTAATATTTACACTAATGTTAAAATTAATGTATACTGAGAGATTTATAATCATCGATAATAAACTTTAAACTAATATTTACATTAATATTTGTACAAATATGTGTACAGAATAATTTAAAATTATTTATAAAATTATTATTATTATTTTTTGAAAAAATATGGGCCGGGCCGGTGTGGCTGTCCGTCCCTGGTACTCCGTATCAAGTTTAAGAAATACATACTAGTATATATTTCATGCTTGAATGCAGGATCAATTTGGTGTGCTTGTATGCATCTTACAAGTTAAAGTTCAACTACCCTCATATAAAAGTGATGCTATTCTAAACCTTAATAATAGTAGAATATTTGACGTAAAATAGTCACTGGAATCAAACAATGACCTCATAACTGTCAGTTTGGACATATGTCAAGAAAATACAAAATGAGGGTATGAATAAGACGAAAGGGGGTGTGAAAAAGGTTATACATATGGAGTAATGAACAATGTGAAAGATTATTAAATTGTATTCATTGTGTTTATCATCCGACTGTATAAAGAAGTTCCCCGTCAAGTGTGAGATGAGTTACATATGAGTTATAAATAGGAATAATTTGTATCTTATAAGTTGATTTGATAAAAATAAATCACTTTTAACTCATAATTCTAAGGTATTTTAAGAATCAATGTGATGATGGAATTGTTGTAAATTTGAAGTGTATTTCAAAAAAATTTAATTGTATCTAATAAATTATTAGTGAAAAGTGTATAAATATATTTTTATTAAAAATATTTTATTTTCTAATTTTGTGATTATATTGAGAGGCCGTTTGTTAAAGATTATTTTTAAAAAAAATCACATTTTTTATAAATATTACACCTGTTTGTTATAGATTTTTAAAAAATCAGAATCTAAAAATAATCAGAAAACGGCTAAAAATGAGAAGCTGCTAAAAATAGCTTCTCAAATAATTGTTTTTTTAGAGAAGAGAGAAAACATGTGTAATTATTTTATAACTAAAAAAAATCACTTTTACAGGTTGTATCCAAACAAGTTAAAGATTATTTTATTAAAAAAAGTGATTTTTATTACAATAAACAAACACAAAATAAATTATACTTTTCTATAAAATCTCTAAAAACTAATCTCTAAATTATTTAATATCAAAATCACTAATTTTTTAATATGTAACAAACGGGCGTTGAATTAATTAGTGTTTGTTTTGATCTAAATGAAAAAATTTGAATTAGAGTTTCGGTTAAGTTGATATAGAAAAAGTTAGTTCCTAACTCCTCCATTTAATTTTTGGGCAAACAACTTGCTATTTCTTTCTTTTCAAAGACTCCAACAAGTAGTCAACCAAATCACTTGTAGATCAGATCGAACATCTTTACCAAAGAAAAATAAATTACAAAGTTGCATTGCATGCTCTTCAATAATATTTGGAAGAGGACCAAAGACACCTACCTATCCACTGAAGAATTTTAATCCAAAGCACATGAGAAAAATCGCAACCAACAAACAAGTGATTGGAAGTTTTAGCAACCCATCCTTCTAACTACACAAATGCAAAGAAGCTTTAAGGTATATTTGGACACATGTCATCACCACATCAAGCTAGAGCAAAATCCTATGTGGACTATATGACAAAATTCATACTTCTTTTGCCAATTTTTTGAATACATTTTCCCTCCTTTCAAATTCTGCCAAGCTAGGCCAAATAAGATGAGTTCATCACAATAAAGCCCATAAAAGTCTGGTCCGTTTCCACCAATTGCTTGATGCCAAAAATAAATAAATGAAAGGACCTGCATAAGCATGAAGGCGTGTCCCTTTCAAAAACAAATTACAGTGAAACGTCACTTTCATTACCATGTGGCACTCAGATTGTCATCAGCTTAGAGAAAAAGCGGTCAAAGGATACCTCTTTCAAAAAACAAATTCTCAACTTCTAAATTTCAAATTTCAAACCTCTTCTCTCTCTCTACACACCAAAGCCACAAACTTCTTCACATGATGAGCTCCATTTTTCTTCCAAAATAGAAACCCATGGATATTGAAAACCAAGCTCCTCCCCTCTCTGAAGGTATGTTCATTTGATTAGCGAAAAAAGAAGAAGAAGGTATGTTCCTTTATTTCTTCGTTTTTCTTCAATTTAATTTATAACCCTAATTTTCTAATCCCTCTTTTCATTTTGTTTTTCTCATTCTCTTATCAGGAGGTAAACTATTCATTTCTGAAACCTGAATCATGTTCTCCCAAAAGTGAAGGTATCTCCCAAACCTGAAACCTTTATTTCTTGAGTTGTTGTCTAGAATTTGACAGTACTTTCTCTACTCTGTGTCTCCTATTTCATATTATGGTTTTGTTCAGTTCTATCTGTTTCATATCACTATTAACAAAATAATTTTATATTGAGAGATGTTTAACCTAGAGAGAGAGAGTGTGGCGATCAAGTAATATTGTTTCACCATCGTCCTCCCTTCTTCTACCATCAACGCCGCCCTCAAATTCCTAGCCTATCCACCATGACACCATTCAATATACCTTGGAAATTTTTAGACCTTTCTCTAGAACCAAAAAGACCAATCATCGAACCACCCAAACCCACGAAATCCTTCGCCCAAGCCCTCACCAATCTTTGCGACATTCCCCTCTCACAATTTCAACAACCGGTCGTTAAAGGCTACCGTCTTGCTATAGAGATACCAGAAGCAGCGTACGAGGCTGGTTTGGAGGCCTGCAAACATAATCTCCATGGTAGAATTCTTTGGCCTAAAGGTTCGACACCGTTATCGGTCGTTGCCTTGAAAGCTAAGTTAGCTTTGATTTGGAAAGATTTGTCCAATTGGGGAATCATATCTCTTGGTAAGGGATATTTTGAATTTACCTTCTCATCTCTTGTGGATGTTCGTAGGGTTAGGTCAATTCCCTCATGGAATCTTAATCCTGGTCTCCTAAAGTTTTTTGCTTGGACTAAAGATTTTAATCTGAAAATGCAACACAACACTTCTGCTCAGGTGTGGGTTAAAATTTTTGGTTTGTCTCAAGAATATTGGCACAAGAATATTCTGTTCACAATTTCGGGGAGTTTAGGGACACCAATTTGTATTGATTCAATTACGGCGAAGCTCATGCATGAACGTACCTTTGGACAATTTGCTAGGGTTTTGGTGGAGATTGATTTGATGCAACCAATCTGATACAAGCGGCTTGTAGAGAGGAAAGGCTTTGCTTTCTTTGTTGATTTGGAGTACGAGCATATTCCTGCGTTCTGTACTGAATGTAAGATGATTGGGCATGATTTTGAAAATTGTAAGAGATGGAATATGGATGCAGGCTTGAGAAGTCACAAGGAGACTCACATGAAACAAAAAGCACCAGCGAAAAAACAAGTTTACGTTCCAACTAATGATGGCCGATTGCAGTTAGGAAAATCAAAAGAAGTTGTTAATGTTGAAAAGGAAGTTATCAACGTAGATGAATGTAACAGTCCATTACCTCAAGTCAATGTGGAAGGTAATAATATTGAGCAAATTTCTGCTAGTGGAGCGCATGAACCTGCACATCATGCAAACAATGATAATAATAATCTCGGTTACAGTGACAATTGCATTTTGAGGCCAGTTAGTCCCAAGGAATTATCTCGGTTACAGGATGAGCAGCTTGAGAAAGAATTGAATGAAGTTTCTGATGGGAGTTGGAGTACAGATTCGCAGGATTCTTTTGTCGATACAACTTGGCCTGATGTGCAATTGGCGGTGGGCAAAGCCACGGTAGGAGACAATAATAATGAGGTTGTTACACCTGACAATCCCATTGGTGGTGAAGCTAGCAAAACTGTGCCGATACCTGACAGAGTTGCTAGGGATATGGTTTTTCTCAAAGAATCTTGGGCCAATATGACTGAAGCGGATGATGAGGCATTTCAAAATGTTGAAAACACAAACATTGACGCAGATTCTAATGAACAAGGTTTTCAACTTCATTTGACAAAGAATCAGAAAAAAGCTCAAAAGAAAGCGAAGCAATCAAGCAGGGATTCATATGCAACCAGATCAAAGGTTCCCCCAAAACCTTTCAGATGAAGTGCATTTTCTAGAACACAAGGGGTTTAGCTAACTCCCCTACAAGATTAGCTTTGAAGAACATTATTTCTCAACATAAACCTGATATCATTTTACTTTCAGAACCTTGGATGGATATTGATGATCTTCCAAGGAGATGGTTAGTTAAACTCAATCTCAAGTGTTTTGCTTCTAACACTAGACCTAACAACTTGCCTAATCTTTGGTGCCTTTGTAAACTTTCTCTTAACCCTACCCTTCTAGCCTCTTCTGACCAACATGTAACATTTACCATCAATGACAACAATAACACACTAGCCTTTTCAGCCATATATGCCTCAACAAATTATCTGACCAGACGAAATCTATGGAATGAATTGAATTCTTTACAAGCCCAATATAACTTGCCCTGGTGGTTTTTAGGAGACTTCAATGTGATTATGGGTGCTCATGAGCACAGAGGTCGTTCCACCCCTGCCCGATTGCCCATTGCCGAGTTTCAATCTTGGACGGATTCTTTTAATCTCATTCATCTTCATACTAGAGGTGCAACTTTCACTTGGAATAATGGAAGAGGTGGTACTCGACATACAGAGAGAAGATTAGATAGAGTTATTTGCAACCAACAGTGGTTGGACTTATGTTGTGTTTCCACGGTAAATACTATAACTAAACTTCGCTCGGATCACTTCCCTCTTTTGTTTGACTTTAAAACTACCATGACTACTTTTGCTTTACAATTTAAATTCATGAAAATGTGGTCTCTGCATCCGGCTTGTAGTGATGTTATTTCTGATAGTTGGAATTCTATGGTGATTGGTTGTCCAATGTTTGTGTTAAGTCATAAGTTGAAGTCTCTCAAGGCTAAGCTTAAGACTTGGAACAAGGAATGTTTTGGTAATGTAGATGATATGGTAGCCTCTGCCGAGCTGCAACTACAGCAGGTTCAAATGAATATCCAAGATAATGGTCACAATGATGCTCTTTTGCTTGAAGAAAAATTAGCCAGTACTTTGTTAGAAGATGCCTTAACCAAACAAAAACTTTTTGGCAAGAAAAACCTAGATTAAATTGGCATCTTGAGGGGGATAGAAACACCAAATATTTTCATAGACTAGCCAAAATCAAAACCACCACCAAACACATTACCTCATTACAAGATGGTGACAGTTATTACTGATCAAAACCAAATCTCTGAGCATGTGGTTAACTTTTATAAAAATTTATTTTGTATTAACATTGTTTTGCAGGATTCGTTGCTTGCTGAGGATGTCATCCCATCTCTGGTATCTGAGGACACTAACGCCATCTTGACTATGCTTCCTTCTCACTCTGAGATTAAAGCTGCTGTTTTTGCTCTCAATAAGGATAGTGCACCAGGTCCGGATGGGTTTGGAGCTTTCTTCTACCAACACTATTGGGACATTGTCAAAGCTGATGTTATCAATGCTGTGTTTGAATTCTTCACTTCCAGTTGGATTCTCCCAGGTTTCAATTCTAATATCATTGCCTTGCTGCCTAAGTTTCCTGAAGCCTCCTCCATTGATCAATATAGACCAATTGTTATGGCTAATTTCAAGTTTAAAATCATATCTAAGATTCTTGCTGACAGGTTAGCCTCAATCATGCCTAGTATTATCTCCAAGGAACAGAAAGGTTTCATTCATGGTAGGGACATTAGAGATTGCCTTTGTATTGCCTCTGAAGCTGCCAACTTTCTCCACAATAAATCTTTTGGAGGTAACCTTGCTTTAAAAATTGACATTGCTAAAGCCTTTGATACTCTTGACATTGGGTGTTAAACAAAGTGACCCTCTATCACCTCTTCTTTTTTGTCTGGCTGAAGATGTGTTAAGTCGGTCCATTTCCAAGCTTGTCTCACAAGGCTCCCTGCATTTGATTAAAGGCACTAGGAATGTTTGTATTCCTTCTCACTCTTTATATGCTGATGATTTGATGATTTATTGTTAAGGTAACTTATCTGGTTTAAAAGCTCTGAAAGATTTATTTACTAGCTATGCCGCAGAATCTGGTCAGTGCATTAGTCATGCTAAATCTACCATTTTTTCCGGTTCTATCACGCCTAGAAGGTTGGATCTTATTGTTGCTCTGTTGAATTTTAGAATAGGATCCATGCCTTTTAATTATTTAGGGGTTCCTATCTTTAAAGGGAAACCTAAAGTGTGCCATCTACAGCCCATTGCTGACAAGATCAAGTTGAAATTATCAGCTTGGAAAGCATTTCTTCTCTCTTTTGCTGGTCGAGTGCAATTGGTAAAATCAGTAATTCAGAGCATGTTGACTTATAGCATCTCTATTTATTCTTGGCCTGTTTCGTTGCTTAAAGACCTAGAGAGGTGTATCAGGAACTTTATATGGAGTGGTGACTTAGATAAACGGAAACTTGTCACGGTGTCTTGGAAAAAGATGTGCAAGCCTCTGGCTCAAGGTGGTCTTAATATCAGATCCTTGATTCAGTTGAATGAAGCTTCTAATCTAAGGCTTTGCTGGTCTTTGATGAATTCTCCATCCACTTGGGCTGTGTTGCTCCGACAAAGAGTTCTCAGAAAGGGTAAGGCTATAAGGTATCATATTTTCTCCTGTTTATGGTCTGGCATTAAGGATGAATTTGCGGTGATTAATGATAATTCTGTTTGGTTACTTGGTAATGGGTCTAATATTAATTTTTGGGTCGATAATTGGTGTGGTGACCCTTTAGTTGAGAAGCTTGGCATTCCTGTTCATCTTCATCATTTATTAACTTCATCAGTTAGTGATTATATTGCAAATGGTCAGTGGAACATACCAGCTCAGCTTTCTCTTATGTTCCCCAACTTATACTCAATTGTTTCTACTGTTTCTATTCCTATGGAGTATTCTCAAGACAAGTTCTTATGGAGGCACACGGATTCAGGTGATCTTGAACTCAAGCAGGCATATGCGTTCAAAGGTCAGCAGGTACAAGAATTACATTGGGCCAAGCAAATTTGGAATGTTGATATTCCCCCCTCAAAGTCATTCATGGTGTGGCGATTGATGCATGGTAAGATGCCCACAGATGAAAATTTAATGGCAAGGGGTTGTGCAATTCCCTCAATGTGTAGTCTTTGTAAACACCAGGTGGAGTCTTCATTTCATGTATTTTTTGAATGTCAATACGCAATTAGACTTTGGTCGTGGTTAGCGGGATGCTTGAATGTTACTCTCCAATTTTCCTCTATGGACGATATATGGGGATTGTGCGATTTACATTGGTCTCCGCAAAGCAAGGTTACGCTTATTGCAGCTCTTATCAATTTGTTAAACACTCTTTGGTTCGTGCGAAATCAGGCGCGGTTTAGCAACACTCGAATTTCTTGGAGGCACGCTATTTCCTTAATCACAGCTACGACATCCTTGACAGGAAACAACAATCTCAAAACTTCCACCAATTCCATACGTGACTTTTCCTTCCTGAAAATGTTTCGTATCTCTATTCTTCCTTCTCGTCCTTCATTTACGCGAGAAGTTCTTTTGCTTCCTCCCATGCTGAATTGGATCAAATGTAACATTGATGGGGCCTCTTGTGGTAATCTGGGTAATGCATCATGCGGTGGAGTTTTTAGGAATCATGAAGCTGAGTTCGTATATGGTTTTGCTGAACCATTAGGGGTCAGGAATGCGTTTGTTGCTGAATTGTGTGGTGCCATGCGTGCTATTGAAATTGCTTTTCAAAATCATTGGAATCATCTTTGGATTGAGTCTGATTCTTTATCGGTAGTTTCAGCTTTTAATCACCCAGAGAAACAGGTTGCGTGGAGTCTCAATAACAGATGGAGAAATACAATTTTTTTTGGCCAAACAAATGAATGTCATTGTTACTCATATTTTTAGAGAGGGTAATCAAGTAGCGGATCTTTTAGCAACTCATGGGTTATCCATTCCTTCCATTGTTTTTTGGTCTGATATGCCTTTGTTTGTTAGAGATTGCTTTGTTATTAATAAGCAAGGCATTCCTACATTTCGAATTTGTACTTCTTAGATGGGGTTTTGGCTTGGTCACCCTCATCTTGTATAATTTCTCTTCATTTTTCAATAAATTTTCTGGCGGTTAGCTCGTTGCTTTCCACCTTTTGATCTAATAAAAAAAAATATTTTAATTTATTTTTTTGGAATGTTATTGTTTGTTCATGTTCACAAAAATCTCCTATGATTAGGTATGTTTTTTGAACTTTAATTGATTGTTTCGAATAATATTTAGCTGATGTTTGGGATTTGAGTAGTTATGTATTCGTTTTGAAATTAACTTCATTCTTTAGTTTATGCAAGTTGGCTTATCGTTATTTCTTGATTTACTCGGGACCAACATGATCCTTTCATATAACTTATGTTTAAAAAGAATAAAACTTTCAAGAGAAGTAAAGAATATTAAAATAGTCAAAATTTCTGCTTAAGCATCAAGTTCAGTTCTTATTTAATTTTTTTGTTCAGTTGTTTCAAAATCTCTAATTTTTAGTTAAGTTTGAAGTTAAATTTTTGAAATTTGAATTTCCCCTTCTGAATTTGAATTTCCTCCCTTCTGGTTTGATTTATTTTCAAAAATATTGAGTAATATATAGCTGGTGCTTTGGGTTCAAAAGGGGCTATGATACCATCATGGTGAGCTTGACAAGAAAAGAAAGAAAGAAAGAAAGAAAGAAAGAGGGAATCAAGTATTCAATTAAGAACTATCTTTCATTAGCTGCTCATTACCCATTAGAGTTTTTATAGTTCAGCAATATTGATTAGAACTCTGATTTTATGCTAAAATTGTTTCCTTTGATGAAATAAATGTTGTTGGAGTTTATGATTGCTTATCTAATTGAGTAATTAGGGTTATTGTTGCAAGATACCATAAATTTCGGGCTAATCTCTAATCACAATCTTATGTTCCTCCCTGTTTTTCGTTTGACGGTTTGCTTAGTGAGAGTTTTAGTTATGATGATTTTGCTTATTTTTATTCACCCTTTTCTTCTCTGGTAACACATTGATGCTCGAATTGATGATGCACCTCAAATGTTTCAGACATAGCTTATTTTAACAATATGTTGATCACTGGTTTTGTATGGTAACAGGTTTTATGCATAAAGTATGAAAGAGTTCAAATAAATGATGTTGGAGAGAGTCAATCAAATTGAAGGTATAATCATGGCTTCAAATTTATTTATCAACATAATCCAAGACTAAATGATATTTGCTTTAAGCATAAATTATTCAAAGATATTTGCTTTTTAAGCATAAATATTCAATGTTTGTTATTATTTATAAAAGATACTAGAAGTAGATATCAAACCCTATTTTTTCTTTTAAATGATTCATTACTGGGGTGTAGTGTTCATAGCAATATGGCAGCTTTATCCATTATGCAATCATTTTCAAAACTATGTCAAATTTTGATATGTATTTACTATTATTATAAACATAAAGCATATGCAATATTAGGTAACACATGATTGAATGTTTCAAAAAAATGAGTTCATGACATTAACCAAAGATTTATAATTTCACTATATCAAAGCATAATAGAGGCGTCCACCCGGGAACTGGACGCCTCTGCTATATTGAAAGATCTCCATTTCTACGGCGGTTTTGCAACGAATGCGTCTCGGGCCGGATTGACTAACCTATCCCTTAATTAAGGGGGCCTTGCCGTAGTTGGGTGCTATGCTTTAGTGTGATTTTCACCCTTTTTCTTTTGGGATTGGTTTTTCTTTGAATAAAAATGGAAGCTTTGCTTTCATCGTGATTGTTGAAATTATTTCTATGAAAAAGTATAAATTTTTGGGTCAAAATGGAAATGTGATTGATGAATCTTTATGACATGATAGATAATTTTATATGCTTATTCATGTATTAGAAATGAAATGATGTTATAAAAATGGGTACTTGTTGTATTGTCGTTGTTAATTTTGAATTTTGATGAGTTGATGAAAAATGATGATAATCCATGAATAAGTGATTGTGAGTTGATGTTTTGTTATTGAAAGTGTTTTTGAATCGCATGTAAGTAGGGTAACTGATGATGAATATATTTTTATAAGTCAAAATAAGTGCTTATGAGTGTGAAAAAGTGATTAAATGGTCATTTTCTGCTTAATATTATAATTGTTCCATTTCCCTCGGCGATCTGCGCCTCGCGCGGCACTTCTGGTCCCTGTGCCTCGTGCAGCCCAACTAACCCTGTGTTGAGTGTTGCTTTTGTTGACGTTTGACTTTTTGAATACTTATGCATCTGAAACCGGTTTTTCACAGTTTTTGCATAGACTCCGATTCCGAAGTTGGTTTTATGAGAAAATGCTTGGATGATACTGTTATGAGAAATATGACAATACTTTAGTATTTTGGAAATAACTTTTTATTGTTTAATTAATTGGGATTAATGAACCATTCTTGGTGTGTAACATGTAATGTCTTTAAAGATGGCGTGTTATACTGTTATAACGCTTGGATGATGCTGTTATATCACGCTTTCATTATTTTGCGTGTGATCTTTGAAAAAGATTTGTTTTGAAACAAACACATTCACGCTAGCTTGCGCACCAAGGAACAAGCTGAAAGATTGAAAAAGATTCAGAAAAGATTAAAGATGGCCAGTTTGTTACTAGAAGATTTAAAAAGATTTAAAACAAACAAATCTTTGTAAAAGATTGAGTTTGTTTCTTGGAGATTACGAAGGTCAGCTATCAAATCAGGGATCCAAGCCCATGAAGCTCGTTCTATATAAAGGAAGACTGAAGACATATTTTATTCACCGAAATCAAAATTAATATCTTAGAAAATAGTCTTTAGGATTTCGAGTCTTTGTCCCTTTGTTTCTTTGTTTCCATTGAGACAAGAACTAGGGTTGTATTTAGCTCTAAAGCTTTTAAGCACAAAGCTGTTGTGTTCCTTTCTTGGTTGTAGTTTGAAACAAGAATAGGACTCTTTGTCACTCTGTTTACTGTGAAATTTAGTAAACAACGCTAGTTTGAGGTATTACAAGAGAGATCAACTAGTAAATTTCGGGACATAGTGCTTTGTTTATATTTTCAAAGAAATTAGTGTTCATTATTGTTCTTATGTTTATAAATGTTGTTTTTCATGTTTTTTTATGTTACTTGAAATACAAGAAAGAATGTTTATTCAATTGAATAAACATAATGAAAGAAGAGTCGAAATAAAAGACAATTGGAATAAAATGGAAGAACTGTAAATTTGCATTTAATGGTAAATGTTTACAAAAAAGAAATGGTTCACACTACATACATTTTCCCTTTCAAACTCTTTTCTCTCGTTGACATGGGTACTTTGAGTTTTGACAGGAATTTTGTATAATGACTGTGACCCCTTTTTCGATCATAGAACTATCCTATTTATAAGCACTAATTCCTAAAAGCTAATAACGCCTAAATGACTACAGAGAAGACGCGTGTCTTGACACGTATTTTGAATTTGAATTCCTCCTTATCCTTTGAATTTAGCCGTTGTATCTATCGAAGTCGAAATAGCAATGTTTTCCCTAAATATTTTGCTAAGTCCATACTTTTCTTCTGCATAGGTTTTAGGCATAGTGGGTGACGTGGCGCTCGTAGAAGTTGAAAAGAAATTATTTGAATTTCTTTTTGATTTATTTTTTAAACCAGACACGTTTCCCTATAAATAGTAGTGGAGAAACAAAGGAACACTTTTCACCAACTTTCGTTTTCAGACCTCTTTTGCGATAAAAACCTCCATTTTTGATTTTCTGCAAAAATCAAGCTTTACACTCCAAGAAATCAGTGATTCTGAACCGTTCAGACGATTCTAAACTAGATTCCGCTTTGATTCAAACCAGAAATTTCAGCTTTCCACAGATTTATAAAAAACCCATTTTTATTTCTTTTGAACTTCATCACTGTTCATCAATGGCCTCGAATCAAGAGTACGAAAAACCATCTGCTTGGAAATGGAAGGATCTGATGATTCTTGAAGATGGTGAACAGGTTGTTCCTGAACCATCTGGTAGTGAGCCTGAAAGGAAAATCTGGATAGCTCAACTCATGATCCCCTTCTCTGTGAAGAAGGATAACTATGCATTTTGTGGCCCCTATCCACCACACTCAGAGATCATATCAAAAGAGGTAAATGATCTATTCCCTAAGTATGTAACATGTGAGCCTAGGATATTCGAAGTAGCACCTTATAATTTTGAATACCTCAAAAATTCCATGAAACTGTTTCGAGCTACCCCTTATACTGCTCATAAGGATTATATCCCCTGGTTGAATCGGGTCGAAAAAGAATATAAGGGAGTTTGGGAAACTTATGGGGTTTATCCCCTAATTCAATTTAGTAGAACCGGTCCCAAATATAAACCAGACCTCCTTATAGCTGCCCTTCATTTCTATGAAAAATCCATCAACACTTTCCAATTCAGATGTGGTATGTTAACCCCCACCCTCTTGGATGTAGCTGCTATCACAGGCCTTAGGCCTAATGGTGATCATTTCGATCCCACCAAAACTGGTGACAAGGTCGAACTCAATTACAAGGAGAGCACTTTCTCCAAGTATATTGCTGAAAATATGGGCAAGGCAGGAGAAGAAGTATCAACTGAGGAGCACATGGCCTTCTTGACACTATGGTTATCCCATTTTGTCTTTTGCTCGAAGTCTCTCCAGGTTGCAAGGATGTTTATCCCAATGACCCAGCAGATTAACGAAGGCAGGATGTTTAGTTTGGGGCGCTTATTACTGGCAACTCTTTATGAGGCCATGGGAAATGCAAGTGACGCAATCAAGGCATCAAAGGATGGGTCGAAGTTTTCTGTTGCTGGACCCATGTGGTTGCTACAATTGTGGTTGAATGCCACATTTGAGACTGAACTTGGATTGATAGTTCCTTCTGACTATCAAAAGGAGGTAGATGAGAGAGAGGTCGAGGGGAAAAGGTTGGTTAGATTAGCCCCTCGATCTCTGGATCAAGATAGCAGAAGACTTTTCATAAGGCACATGAAAATGTTCTTGAACTTCAATCAATTTTTACCACGCCATGCCCTCTTCGTTGAGCGTAAATATGGCGCTGCATGGTTTGTTGAGGAATTCCCTGCGTTCGACCCAGATAATGAAGACGAGGTCAACGAGGTATGGAGAGCTTACTTGGAGCAAACTGTATTGTCCTGCAGGATTGGGGACAAATCGAACCAGTTTGGCTTAGTTGGATACCAGCCTAACTGTGTTGCTAGGCAGTTTGGCATGTCTCAAATCAGGCCAAAAAGCTTCTTTGAAAAGGCAGATCGAATGGTGTTGGCTACTGGTATTACTGAGAAGACTTACAAGAAATACCTAAGGATGATAGAGAATTATGAGTACACCTTCAAGCCATTCGATTTCAAGCCATCTTTTTACTACAATGATGGATTTAGTGCTTGGTGGCAAGATTACTATTCTCGCTCGTCCATTGGTAATGCAGAGCACATGCTGGGCATGGTGGAGAGTGGCTTTATTGTGACAACTCTAGGAGAGAAAGTTGTTGTCTCAGGTCGAGGTAACAACTTAGTCTTTATCTTCCCTTATATTGATATTACCTTTTATGCTGTCATCATTAACTAATGCAATATCTCTTAGGCAAAGCTGCAAAAAGAGATGTTGGGTCTTCAAAAGCTTCAATTGAAGTGAGGAAACCCACAGGAGTGAAGATAAAAACTGAGGTCGAACCTTCCCAACCATAGGTATCTTAGACATTTATTTTAAATCCTTTTTCGACTTTTACTTTTAAACATTTGCATTTAACTAGCATTTATGTTTTCAGAGTGGAAAAAGGAAAAGTAGCACTGAGACTGTGTCTACTACCTTAAAAAAGTCGAAGGATACAATTGTACTGGATGTAGAGGTAAGTATTAATGTTTTTTCTGCCTCAAAATTTTGGCTCTTTTCAAATATATTTTTTAGCCATATTTGACATCCCTCATCGTTCACTATTTGTATTTCAGGAGGATGATGATGAAGAAGAAGAGGAAGTTCCCCTTGTAAGAAAAAGGAAACTGCCATCTACTTCGACTTCACACAAAGGTAAAGGGGGACCCTCTTCAAATGAAGACAAGGCTGAGGAAGCCAAAAAGAAGAAGAAGAAACAAGAGCCTAAAGCTCAAGAGACCCCAAAGAAGGATCAAGGGGAAAATGATGAAAGAAGAAAGAAGAAAGAAGAAAGAAGAAGAAGAATGAAGAGACCAGACCTGTGGTCACTGTGTGGGAAAAATCAGCACTTAAGAAAACTACAGTGCACAAGGCACTCAAGATTCACACGCCCAGTGATGGTGATGAGATCCCTAAACCCAAGGAAACTCCTGCTCAAGAGAAGGAAACATTGGTCGAAAAGGACCAAAATGTTAATGTTGAAGAAGATAAGGTTTCTGGGCCTAAAGAAGATCCATTGCCACAGCCAGATCTATTGGTCGAAGACCACAATGCCAGAAATGAGGGGAAGCAAGATGCCCCCAATACTGAGAAGGAAAATGAATCCAATACCAATCATGAGGTTAAAGATACAGAGGTAATTTCATTCTCTTTTTCCAACTTTAATTTTCTCTTTGAACCTTCAACTGTTTTAATTTGACCTTTGTTTTTGCATTTGTAGGATGAGTCGAAAGAGGAGACTCCCACAGAGCAAAATCAGCAAAGTCCAAAAGAGACACTGCTCTCTTCTCCAGACAAAAACAAAGTTGATGAAAGCAAGAGCCATAAAAATGATGGACCCAACAAGGCTGATGGTGAAAAGGTTGAACCAGAGAACAACAATGAAGGGCCAAATGAAGGAGAAGGGCCAAAGGTGGATACTGGTAGTGGTAATACCAAGGTTTTGCCAACCATTTCAAGCATCAACTATACTCTTCCCAGTAACTCCACCAAATCTGGACAAGCCAGTTCGACACAAGAATCTCAGCATGATTATGAAGACATGCATGAAGCTGAGGCTGGTGGCCCAGATCTAGCATCAGTCTCTTCGACCTCAAAGCTTTCTTCCAGTCTTGGAGTGCAAGAAGAAGAGTTTGCTAATATGTACAAGTCTGATCCTGCGGGTACTCTTCGACTCTTACTTTCAAAGAGGCAAAGCCAAGCTACCACCTCAAGTGAACAAACCACCAGTGATTCTGCTCCTTCGAACGCTGATATAAATTCAATGGTGTGCCAAGATTCACTGCTTCTGAGACTCACCACTGACTTCACTCAACGAGATGTGTTAAAGCAACTCGAAGAAAATCCTGCCTGTGCCTACAACCATTTAGCCTTTTTGAAGAAGTTGCACAATCCCTTGACTGATGAAACAACTTTGGGCAAGGTTATTCAACTTAGTTCGATCATTGATCAATTTGCCAAAGCTGTGCAGAAAAGGAATTAAAATGACACAAGATTGGCTACTCAACAACAGGCTTATGCCATGTTTTATGAGAAGGCACAAAAGGCACAAGCTGAAGTTGACAGGCTGTCTTCCCAAGTCAACGAAGGCAATCCAGGAGTTGAGAACTGCAACAAGAACATTGCCTTTTACAGGCAATATATTGAACTCTTGGAGAACCAAATAGTAAGGTATAGGCGCAAGATTATTGAAGAGGAAGTCGAAAGGACTCGAATTGAAGAAGAAGTAAAGGCCTCTACTCGAGAGTTGATTGATGCGCAGGGCAGGGAAGGACTTCAAGCTTTTAGCGCAGCAGAGGTGGTTGCGGATGAAATCAAGTCTTTGGAGAGCTCAAATCTAGTGGTCGAAAAGGAGCTTGCTACCTTGAAGAGGATTTATGCTGATTGTACTAAGGACTTGTAATTTTTTTTTTCTTTTGTTCTTTCGAACAATTTATAGTGTTTTAATCCTATTTGGATTTCATTTGTATATTTTGAACAAAGTCCCTAATTTGTGGCAACTTTTGATTTACAATTGCCATTTTGCTTTTATGTTTAAGTATTATTCTGCGCTTATTTTTACTTCGAGTAAAACAGGTTTATATTTTTTCAAATACTTTCCATTTACACCCAAAGTACGTTTTTCAGGAGTTAACTCCTCAATTTCATAAGCACCATTCGAATAAACTTGAATAATTTTAAATGGTCCTTCCCAATTTGGGGACCATTTGCCTAGGAGTCTATCTTTCTTATCCATAGGCAAAATTACTTTCCAAACTAATTCTCCAATATTAAAAGACTTAGACTTAACTTTCTTGTTGTAAGCTTTAGATACTCTTTCTTTTTGCTTTGTTAAAACTTCTAAAGCACTAAGTCTTTCTTCATCCAAATCAACTAATTCATCTGACATCATCTGCCAATAATGGTCTCAGGGTATTTCCATTTGTCTTTGCACCCTTGCTGACTGCAAATGTATTTCGACTGGTAGTACAACATCATGACCATAAGTTAGTCGAAATGAAGTAGTATTAGTTGACTCTTTAGGAGAATTTCTACAAGCCCATAACACTTGGTCTAAAGTTTTATTCCAATTTCTTGGCTTTTGGGCTATGTGTTTCTTTATCAAATTAATGATGATTTTATTGGCTGCTTCGACCTGACCATTTGCTTATATATAATATGGTGTTGAAGTTAAAAGCCTAAAGCCAATTTCTTGGGCAAATTCCTGCATTTTTCGTCCAACAAAAACTGAACCTTAATCAGTAGTAATTGTTTCAAGAATTCCAAATCTATAGATTATATGATTTTGAATAAAATTAATCACTGCCTCTTGATCAACATTTGGTAATGGAATTGCTTCAATCCATTTTGTGAAATAATTTATTCAACCTAAAATGTAACGTTGATTCTTTGATGAAGCAGGTTTAATTTCACCAATCAAATCTATAGCTCAACCCCTAAAGGGTCATGGTTTTATTATGGAGTGTAGTTCACTTGCAGGCACATGCTGGATCCCTGAATGCTTTTGGCATTCTTGGCACCCCTTGGCATATTCTATGCAGTCCTTCAGTATGGAAGGCCAATATAGGCCTTGTCGAAACAAAAGCCATTTCATTTTATGTCCTGCTTGATGGGAACCACAAGTACCACTATGAACATCAGAGATTGCTATGTAAGCTTCTGTTTCATTAAGGCATTTTAATAAAATCCCTTCAGAAGTCTTTTTGAAAAGATCAGTTTCAAAAATTATATAGCTTAGAGCCCTATATTTTATCTTTCGATCCACATTTCCTGTTGGATTCCTAAGATATTCCACAATAGGCTTTCTCCAATCACCATCTGAGAGATTGTCAATGGCAAAAATTTCAAAATTATCATGGAAATTTTCAATCTCATTTTTAATTTGTGGCGTAGCCTCTGCCCCCACAAGTTTCGGCATTGACAATTGTTCAGAAAATGGTTCTTGTAAAACCATTTTTTCTTTGATTTCGATCAATTGTGTAAACTTTTCTTTTGACATCTTATAACGTGAAGCAATTTGAGCTAAGTCATTTGCTTCTTGATTCTCTAGTCGAGGTACATGTTCAATATCCACGTGATCGAAACAATCTAACAAGGAACTAGCTATAACAAAGTATTTTGCTAAGTGTTCTTTAACACATTTATATTCTTGTGTTAATTGTTTCAATACTAATTCTGAATCACCTCTTATTTTAATGTTCTTTGCCCCCAAGTCTTTTAATATTTCCAAACCTGTGATCAAGGCTTCATATTCAGCTTCATTGTTAGAGCAAAGTCCATTTATTTTATATTTGAATTTAGTTGGAACTTTAGTAGGTGAAATTATTAGGATTCCAATCCCAGTTCCATGTTTATGTTTGGATCCATCAAAGTAGAGAATCCAAGGTTGAATATCCACATATTCTTGTGGCATTTCGACCAAAGAATGATCAACTATGAAATCAGCCACAATTTGACCTTTAACAACTTTCAAAGGTTTATAAGTAAGTGAATATTCAGTTAATGCTAATGCCCATTTTCCAATTCTACTATGTAATATAGGTTTAGTTAACATATGCTTAATAACATCGAAATGGGAATAGACATAAACATCAACAGGCTTTATATAATGCTTAAGTTTTGTACAAGAGAAATACAAACAAAGACAAAGTTTTTCTATGGCACTATATCTAGTTTCTGCATCATTTAAAACTCTACTAAGGTAATAAACTGCATTTTCTATGCCATTATCATCTTCTTGAGCCAACATGCTTCCTATTGTCTTATCAGACGCAGCAATGTACAACTTCATAGCTTTATTCCTGCTAGGAGGCATTAAAACTGGAGGCTTTATCAAATAATCTTTTATGTCATCAAAAGCCTTTTGATGCTCTTCATTCCATTTGAATGGATCATCCTTCTTGAGTCTAAGTAGTGGTGAGAAAGCTTGAGCCTTTCCACTTAGATTCGAAATAAATCTCCTCAAAAATTTGATTTTTCCTAACAAAGAATGAAGTTGTTTTTTGGTCGAAGGAGGCTTTGTCTCTAAGATAGCCTTTGTCTTGTTTTGGTTTATTTCAATGCCTTTTTTATGCACCACAAAACCAAGGAAATCTCCTGCATGCACACAAAAGCACACTTTAATGGATTCATTTTTAATCCATGTTTCCTCATTCCTTCAAAAGATTGCCTAAGGTATAGCAAATGACTATCTTCAGAAGAGGATTTGATGATAATATCATCAATATAAACTTGCATGAATGTATCTATAAAATCATGAAACATAGAATTCATGGCCCTTTGATAAGTGGCCCCAGTATTCTTTAATCCAAAAGGCATAACAACCCATTCATAAGTGCCTAGGGCACCAGGGCACCTAAATGCTGTTTTAGATACATCCTCTTCAGCAATAAATATTTGGTTATAGCCAGAATAACCATCTAACATGCTTAAAAAATCGAAACCTGCTGCTGAATCAATTAACATTTCTGCCACAGGCATGGCATATTCATCTTTAGGTGTAGCATTGTTTAAATCCCTAAAATCTATGCATACTCGAAGTGTGCCATTCTTTTTAATAACAGGAACTATATTTGCTAACCATTCTACATACCTGGCAGTTCTGATGAATTTACTCTTCAGCAACCTTTCGATCTCTTCCTTGATCTTGGACATGATTTCTGATGCAAATCTCCTTGGTAATTGTTTCACTGGTTTTTTACCTGCCTTGATTGGTAGTCTTAATTCGACCATTTCTCTACTTAGTCCAGGCATTTCGTTATAATCCCAAGCAAAACAATCACTAAATTCTTTAAGAAGTAGCACCAATTTTCCTTTGAGATCAGGATTGATATTAGCACTCATATAAGTTGGCCTTTTAACTGAATCATTTCCAATGTCAATTTCCTCCAAAGGGTTTTGAGCTTGCATCTTTGGGGTTTCATTAAATGGATTCCTTTCGAACCCCAAGGGCTCTTCATCATAGATACAATCAAGCCTTTGAATTTGTGGCATAGAAGTGCCATCACTTTCGACCTTGGCTTCCATAGCCATATTTTGTTGGATATCAGCTTCCAAAGCCGTATTTAACCTACTTTCGGCCATATAAGCCGTAATTCTGGCCCATGCATTGGACTCAGTCATAATAATCTTCATAGATATTCCACCCAGATGGTGGTATAACTCCATCTTCTGAGGATTCAACATCTATTTCCTCTCTTTCCTATATAAAGCCTTGGGTTGGGTGGAGTTTTACAGAGTGTATGACATTATCAGAAGGCTTGAAAGCATTCTCTCTGTCATAGCATGGCGCAATATTTGCCAAGTTTTTGTCAAAGGTCTGTTTAGATATGGTATCCTCCTCTGACATGTAGAAACTCTGGTCAGCTTCAATGTTTTCAACGCAGCCATCTTCTCTCCAAAGCATCAACCTTTGGTGAAGGGTCGAAGGTACATCACCTACACCATGAATCCATTCTCTGCCCAACAGCAAGTTGAAATTTGCTTTGGATTGGACAACCAAGAACAGAGTTGGTCGAACTGTACTTCCCACAACCACGTCCACTTGAATTGCCCCCATAGAGTATCCTGTTTTGCCTTCAGAATTGGACAGAACAATGTTATGGGCTGACAAATCACAGTCATATTTGCCAATCTTGGGCAACATAGATTGAGGCATTAAGTTTACAGCAGCGCCTCCATCTATCAGCACCTTATTCACTCCAACTCCATCCACTTTTGCTCTGATAAAGAGAGGTTTGAGATGGCTTTTCATTCCAAGGTCTGGCCTTTCGAACAAAGCTTGTTGTTCTTCGATGCAGCCATTGTTCATAACATAATAGCAAATTGGCTTTGGGTCAGCCATTTCTAACTGGTCGAAATCAGTTTCGAGCTCAGTTACCTCTGATTGAACATCATATTCTGATGGTAATATGGAAACCACACATAGTACATCAAAATCTGGTTCAGAGTCTAGTAGATCATCATCTTCCATTTTATTTTCATCTGTTGGAGGAAGGATCCTTTCTTAAGTTGGCCTCCTAGCCACTTCTTTATATTGGCCAGTTTGCAAGTTTGTTGCAGCCAATTTCTTTTGGCGTTGGAATCTACGCCACTGACTCTTAGTCATTGGATGCTTTCCTTTGTAATTATTTTTGTAAGAATATTTGTTAGCATCTTTTGAATAGTTTGGTTTGGTACCACTAGTGCCACCAACTTCCATTGCACCTTTGTTGAATCTAATCATTCCTTGGTGCATCCAGCGTTCCAAAGGGATCGAACCAGATGGTAGGAAAGTTGGCCTTCGACCAGTTTTAACAGAGTTATTTGGTCGAGTTAGTATGCCTTTTCCCTTGTCCTGGTACTGTTTTGGTTTTGCCCCCTGCTTATTTGTCACAGGTTGGAACTTCACAAGGCCTGCAGTAGCCTCTTTATCACAAACAGCACTGCAACGGGCACAAAGCATAACCCCTTTGTTCTCAAGTTTGCACCTGTTTAAAAAGTCAATTTGATCCTCTTCAGCACGAGGATAAACTACTTTCATTTTCTCGAAATATTCCTCTTCAGAGATTTTTCTGCTTGCACCTTTGTAACCTCCATGGCTTCGACCATCATTATTTCTTGTGGTTCAGCATAGAGAGTATCAGCATTCTGCAAAGGCTCAACATCAATTTTCATGGCTTTGGGCTTCTCACCAAATTTGAGTCTTCCCTCATTCAAAGCCTTTTGGACCAAGTCCCTGAAGAGTACACATTGTGAGGTTCTATGTCCAAGAAAATTATGATATTTACAATAACCTCTTTTCTTTCTCATATCTAACGGGGGTATTTAAACACCCTTAGGAACCACAATTTGGCCATCAGTGACCAATAAATCAAAAATCTCATCACATTTTGTTATATCAAAAGTGTAAGTTTTGACACATTTATCATTTTTTGGTTCAACAAGATTTTTCCTATTTGAAGGTTTCAAAAGTTTACAAGTATTAGGGGGACCAGGTTTTAATTCTGCTAAGTCTATTTCCCCTTGTTCAACATCTTCGTAGGAGATATCATACTCTTGGTCACTATAATGTGTTTCAACATAAGCAACCTTTTCTTTCTTATGATACTTAGAATTTATAGCCTTTTCTGCTTTCAAGCGTTCGACCTGTCGAACTCTGTCAGCCAATTGGGCCATATCTCTTAGATGTTGAGTATCTAATTTCTTTCTGATAGAATAATCTAGGCCACCAGCAGCCATTTTGACCAATTCATGTTCAGGCACCCGAGTAAAGCATCTAGCCTTAAGTAAACGAAATCTATTCAAATAGTCATCCACAGACTCAGGAGTTTTGCGCCTAACACTTGCCAATTCTTTGAGACTTATTTTAGATTGTCCCATGTAGAATTGTTCATGGAAAACCCTCTCCAATTGGTTCCAATTGAAGATTGAATGTGGAGGGAGAGTGGTAAACCACGTGAAAGAATTTTTTGTTAGAGAATTTGGGAAATATTTCATCCTTAAATTCTCATTGTTTGCTAAATCTCCTGCCTCAGTCAAATATCTTGCTATGTGTTCAACAGTGGATTCACTAGTATCACTAGCAAATTTGGTGAATTTTGGGATTTTCCAACCCCTTGGTAATTCTGTTTGAAGCACTTATTCTGATAAGGCAGAAACAAAATGAGGCCTATGCATGCCTATGTTTAAACCATTTTGTGCCAAGATTGTTTCGACCAAATTTGCTATGTTGTTTTGTCTAGCAAAATTATTGTTTTGGACATTTCTAACTACATCATCAGCATTTTGGTTCCTATTTACCAAGACAATTCCATGATTTGGTTCGACCTGGGGCAAAGCCTGTGGCTGTGCCTGAGGATGCGCTTGTGGTTCGACCACTGGAAAATGGCATTATTTGGTGTTTGCGCAATTTGCAAAGGTACTACATTTTGAATTTGGGGAACTTGTTGATTAGGGACTTGAGGAGCCCCAAAGAAATCAGCAATTCTTCCCATTTAATTGGCCAACATTTGGTAATTTTGGTTAGTATTCTGAATTAAAGGATTAAACACTGTACAAATTTGTTGTGTTAACATGTTAACCATATCATGGTTACTATCACCCATTGGTTGCCTCATTGCTGCCAGAGCAGTATTGGTTAATGTAGGCGTATTATTTCGCGTAGCAGAACCAAATATCTCTGGCGCTGTCTCTGTAAATAATGAGGTACTTGTTTGCAAGCCCTGCATCATAGTAGTAGGCATACCATAGGGGTAATTTCTACTGGCGCCTTGACTCAAGTATTGAGACACAAGCAATTGAAATGTAGACGAACCTGCGCCACCCCCATTAACATGTGACCTATTTGGAGAAAAGTTACTCTCCATATTGTGAACCAAAGTTAATATAGTTTCTGTTGTGGTCGAGGGCGCTGTTTTTGGATGATGGCATTGCCATGGTAGCGGTTATTATCGAAGACGTTGGGGCAGAGACTGTTGCCCCAGTGACATTGGGTATATTCTCACTGATTACAGGAGAAACTATAGCCCCTGAAATACTCGAAGCGGTTGAAGGATTCGAACCGCCATTATCATTGTTTCCATTTGAACTTTCCATGTCTGGTCTTATGCTATTTATGGGTGGTGGTCTAACCATTTCAGGGAGTGATTTCCCGTTTCTTAAAAGCATACACTAACAAATAATTTCTGGAAACAAAAACTACAGAACAAACAAAGGTACACTAAATTTTGAAGAAAAATTTAAACACAAAGCACACAGTCCCACTGGGCATGCCAATTTGTTTACTGTGAAATTTAGTAAACAACGCTAGTTTGAGTTATTACAAGAGAGATCAACTAGTAAATCTCGGGACATAGTGCTTTGTTTATATTTTCAAAGAAATTAGTGTTCATTATTGTTCTTATGTTTATAAATGTCGTTTTTTATGTTTTTTTATGTTACTTGAAATACAAGAAAGAATGTTTATTCAATTGAATAAACAGAATGAAAGAAGAGTCGAAATAAAAGACAATTGGAATAAAATGGAAGAACTGTAAATTTGCATTTAATGGTAAATGTTGACAAAAAAGAAATGGTTCACACTACATACATTTTCCCTTTCGAACTCTTTTCTCTCGTTAACATGGGTACTTTGAGTTTTGACAGGAATTTTGTATAATGATTGTGACCCCTTTTTCGATCATAGAACTATCCTATTTATAAGCACTAATTCCTAACTGCTAATAACGCCTAAATGACTACAGAGAAGACGCATGTCTTGACACGTATTTTGAATTTGAATTCCTCCTTATCCTTTGAATTTAGCCGTTGAATCTATCGAAGTCGAAATAGCAATGCTTTCCCTAAATATTTTGCTAAGTCCATACTTTTCTCCTGCATAACTGAACGCTTCAACCCTATTGACGCTTCGACCAAATCGAAAGGACCCTGAAGAAAATAACGTTAAGACTAATGCTCTAAATAGAACATTTACTATATGTTCATGCATGATTAATCATTAAATTCATTGGCTCTGAAAACCAAACATCTTTAATGACTTTTGAGATAATAATAAAATAATTGAATAATTATTTTAATTATGCATTTAGAACATATTTTGACTTAGTAAAAATATGGGCTAACACACTCTTAAGTTTTTAAGCAAAGAATTGTTTTGAATCACTCAAAGCTTTGAAGCACGAGTTGGTTCTTTAGGTTAGGAGTGCGTCTCCATCATTGAGTTTGTTATTTAAATCCTTGTGGGTTGCAAGGTTGTTATAGGAAGTGACCAGAGGTTGTCATATCTAGGGAGGACCTAGGTAGAATTAACACGTGTAGTGTCTAAGTGGTAAGTTGTAAACTTGGACTGTTTAGCTTTGAATTGGAACTATCGTAGTGGCTTCATTCCTGGATTGGTATCCCCCATACGTAGGTGAGTTGCACCGAACTGGGTTAACAAACTCATTGTGTTTTTTATCTTCTGCACCTTATTTTCCTTGTTCATCAAGTTATTGCATGTTTATGATGTTAGCACATTGGGAACCACATCACGCTGCACATTTGTGACTTGCTACCGGAATTTCAATTGGCATCAGAGTAGGCACCCTTTTCTGTTTTAGGGTGAGCTCCAGGGAAGATACTTTCTGGAACCATGGACAAGGATGGAACTTTGGTCAGCAAACCACCTCTTCTGGATGGCACAAACTATGACTATTGGAAGTCACACATGGTTGTTTTCTTAAAATCCATTGATAGTAGAACTTGGAAAGCAGTGCTAAGAGGTTGGGAACACCCCAAACTCAAGGATGCTGATGGAGCTGATACAGAAGTGCTTAAACTAGAAGAAGATTGGACTACAACAGAAGATACACTTGCTCTTGACAACAATAAAGCTTTAAATGTATTATTCAATGGAGTGGACAAGAACATGTTCAGACTCATCAAACAATGTACTGTTACCAAAGATGCTTAGGAAATACTCAAGACAACCCAGAAGGGACCTCCAAGGTAAAACGATCAAGACTTTAACTTCTCCATTCAAAATTTGAGAATCTCAGAATGAAAGAAGAAGACATTATCTATGACTTTCACATGAATGCTCTTGACCTAGCAAACTCCTTTGATTCCTTGGGAGAAAGGCTGTCTGATGAGAAGTTGGTAAGGAAAATTCTTAGATCTTTACCAAAGAGGTTTGACATGAAGATCACAGCAATTGAAGAAGCTCAAGACATTGCTAGCATGAAAGTAGAAGAAATTTTAGGCTCTCTTCAAACCTTTGAGATGAACTTTAGTGATAAAGTTGAGAAGAAAAGGAAAAGCATAGCCTTTACCTCCAACACTGATAGTGAGGAAGCTGATGAAGAAGGCCTCATAGATGATATAGCTCTTATTGGAAGACAATTCAATAAAATCTTGAAGAATGTGGGTAGAAGACCAAGGAGGAATGTGCAGTACATCCAGCCTAACATCAGCAAACAAGGAAACACTTCAACAAAAACTGAAACTGATGACAAAGGTGTTCAATGTCATGAATGTGAAGGTTATGGTCATATCAGATCTAAATGTGCTACCTACTTAAAGAAACAAAAGAAGGGGCTATCTGTAAGTTGGTCTGATGAAGATGACTCTGAGAATGAGTTGGTGAATAAAGCTTTCAATCATGTGAGTGCCATGACTAGTGTGTGTTTTTATGATAATGACTCATGTGATGAAGCACTCACTTATGAGGAATTAGCCTCAACATACAAAGAATTATGCATCAGAAGTGAGGAAGTATGCAGAACAAATGTAGAACAAGAGATTGTCATTAATCAACTCAAGTCAGAAAAATCAACAGCTGTAGAACAAAGGGTTATCCTTGACCAACTCAAGATGGAAAAACAGAAGCTACAAGCAAAAGTAACCAACCTCGAAGATGAAGTCAAGATAGTAACTTCTAATTTGGAAAACATGACCAAGTCTGTTAGGATGCTTGGCACTGGAACAAAGAAGCTTAATGAAATTCTCAATATCAGAAATCAGGCTAATGATCCAACTGGGTAGGCTATGGAAAAATTTACAACAATGAAACCCTAGAATCAAACTTTGTTCCTGCTCAAAACAGATCTGACTTCAAGATGTTGCCACATCCTGCACCACATCAAAAACCTGTGAACAAAAGAAAATCCACTTATTTGAAGTGTCACTATTGTGGTAAGTATGGCCATATCAAATCCTTCTGCTACAAGCTCTATGGTTATCCAAATAAGAAACCTCAACCTTAACCCAGAGCTTATCATGCAAAGGCCTGGACCAAGAAAGAATGGAAGCCAAAAACCAAAGTAGCTGCTCATATAGCTCATACATCCCACAGATCCTCTTCTAAAGAAGATTGGTACTTTGACAGTGGCTGCTCTAGACACATGACAGGTGAAGAAAGGTTTCTGGTAGACATCAAGTCATATACTTCAAGTTATGTGACCTTTGGTGATGGTGCTAAAGGACAAATCATGGGAATTGGGAAACTAATCAATAATGGTTTGCCCAAGCTTGATAATGTTCTGCTTGTCAAAGGGCTGAAAGCTAATCTAATCAATATAAGCCAACTATCTGATCAAGGGCTTAAAGTTGACTTCTCAAAGAATGACTGTCTGGTCACTAACAACAAAGGTGAATTATTGATGAAAGGAGCCATATCAGAAGACAATTGCTACTTATGGGTTCCTCAAGAAACAACTCAGTCCACCACATGTCTTATCAGTCAAGAAGATGAAGCAAGACTATGCCACCAAAGACTTGGGCATCTGAATCTAAAGGGATTGAAGAAACTTGCTTTTAAAGAAGACATCAGAGGGCCACCAAAGCTCACTATTAAAGAAGGAGATATATGTGGTGAAGGTCAGATTGACAAGCAAATCTAGAAGTCACATCCAATTTTTCATCAACAGGGGACATCTAAAGTTCATGATGTGGAACCTTATGTGGTCACATCAGTATCCCAACCTGAAGACTCAAGGTTGATAGGCTATTGTGATGCTGATTGGGCAAGCAGTGCAGATAATAGGAAGAGTACCTCAGGTGGATGTTTCTTTCTAGGCAACAACCTAATATCATGGTTTAGCAAGAAACAAAATTATGTAGCTCTTTCCACAGCTGAAGCTGAGTACATTGCAGCAGAAAGCAATTGTTCCCAATTGCTTTTGATGAAGCAGATATTGAGTGAGTACAATGTGGAGCAAGATGTGCTCACATTAAACTGTGACAATATGAGTGCTATAAATATTTCCAAGAATCCTATACAACATAGTAGGACTAAGCACATTGATATTCATCACCATTTTATTAGGGATTTAGATGAAGATAATGTTGTGACCCTAGAGCATGTAGCCACAAAGAATCAACTAGCTGACATATTTACAAAGGGGCTTAATTCATACTTTGGTCCCTTATGTTTATTTTAGCGCTCAATTTGGTCCCTTATCTTTTAAACGTCTCAATTTGGTCCCTTATCTTTTAAAAGTCTCAATTTGGTCCTTTATCTTTTCTGCAAGTCTCAATTTGGTCCCTTATCTTTTCTGCAGTTCTCAATTTGGTCCCTTGTCTTTTAAAATTTTGGACACGTGGCACACTTGGACATATGACACGTGTCCAAATTTAATGGTAATAGTGAAAAATTTGACGGGAGGGACCAAATTGAGAACTGCAGAAAATATAAGGGACCAAATTGAGATGTTTAAAAGATAAGGGACCAAATTGAGAACTAAAATAAACATAAGGGACCAAAGTATGAATTAAGCCTTACAAAGGCTTTGGATGCAAGTAAGTTTGAGACATTAAGGGGCAAACTTGATATTTGCCTTCTTGATGATCAATAGCAACTAATGCTATTCAAGCGTGCAACCGATACCTGCCTTTTCCTCTGTTTATTTGTGCACGCAATCCAAAGGCAATCATCACAAGATTCTCTCAACGGTCATCACTCCCTATATCAATGTTATCCCTTCTTTCACGCAAACACTTCAACATCTCTCTCATTTTCGTTTTGCTCTCACAACGATCAAACCCTATTTGCTCTCAGCTCTCTCTCTGTCGCAACTCATAAACCAATTTTCACCATGTCTATTGCTACTGCAACATCTCAACAAAACTCTGCTCCATCATCACCAAACCCTAATCAAGAAATTGATTCAGCTGTGATCATCATTGATGCAGTTCCTGTTTCAATGGTTTCTCCAACAAGCATCAAGAAGAAGAGGACAACACGTTCAAAGAAGAAATATGATGTTGTAGAAGATAAGGCTATAACACCACCCCCTTATGTTGAACAATCAAAGAAGAAAAAGAGCAAGAAATCCAAGATTGGATCATCAAAGAAAGTTCATACAATGGGAAGTCTCTATCTTGATCCTATTGGTCATAAACCTGCAGAATATGAGAATAGGGGTGATGAAGACCAAGGTGATCCTACTCAAACCTTGGAGATGTTCAGCAAGATTGCTCCTAAGAAGATCACAGAAGAAAAACGCCACCCCATGACTCAGAAGATCATCAATGATGTCCTTAGGGAAATCAATGATGCTGATGTTGTGCCAGATGTTTCCACATCTTTTGCACAAGAAGAGCATGGTACATGAAAAGATCCTGAAGAAGATCTAGCTGTAGTGGAGAAACAAGTCTCCAACGAAGAAGGTCCTAAGGATGACACTCAGGCTGAAAAGAGTAAAGAATCCAAGGGTTCTGAAGAAGAAGAAGGCTCCAAAGCTTCTAATCAAGATGCTGGTGGAGATAATGTAGTTGTAGATGCTGACAACTATGATCTGAACATATCATTGAAGCAAGTTGCTGAAGACAGCATTGCTAGAAGGACAAGGAGTGTAAATATTTCTATTGTTGATAGTGCACCTTCCAAGAAAGACAAAGAAAAGAAGAAGAATGCAGCTAAGCCTGTTAAGTATGGTCCCAGCAGATGTTCCAGCAAGTTTGTGACTCAGATTGAGAACAAGAAGACTCTGAAAAGAAAAGAGCCACCATCAAGTGACTCTGAATTTGATGGGGAAAAGGATGTGCCCCACATCAGTGAGTCTGAAGCAGAAGATCAGGATGTAGAGCTCAATGTGGTCCACATTGGAGCTTTTGAGAAGAAGTCTGTCAAGAAGAAGAAGATACCACAAGGGGTTCCTGATGTTCCCATTGACAACATCTCATTTCATTCACTGGAGAATGTTGCAAGGTGGAAGTTTGTGGTCAGTAGAAGGCTGGCGCTGGAAAGAGAGCTTAGCAAGGAAGGTCTGCAATGCAAGGAGGTCATGAAGTTGATCAAGCATTCTGGCTTGATGAAGACAATATCTGGGTTGGGTAGCTGCTATGAGAAGTTGGTCAAAGAGTTCCTGGTGAACAACCCAGTTGACTGTGACAACCCTTTGAGCAAGGAGTACTAGAAGGTTTTTGTGAGAGGCAAAGAAATTTCTTTCTCAACTGACACCATCAACACCTATCTGGGAAAAAGTGAAGAGCCATATCCTGAGCTGGAGGCTACTGATGATGCTATCTGCAAGAGCATCACTGGAAGCAAGGTCAAACATTGGCCTAAAAAGGGAAAGCTACCTGCAAGTAATCTTACCCCCATGTTCACACTCCTCAACAGAATTGCTGCTGCAAATTGGGTGCCTACAACACACAACTATGAGGTTGCAACAGGTTTGGCTAGGTTTATCTACTGTGTAGGTAACAAGGTTAATTTTGATTTTGGCACTTATATCTTTGAGCAAATTGTTAAGCCACTAGTACAAAAATACCTTTATAGAAAGGTGCTTAAGTCAGTTGCATTAACCACCTGACTTAACAAGTCATGCGGTGGCAGTTCCGTAAATATTTTTAACGTCTTTAGGTCGGTTGCATTTAAAACCGTCTTAACAAAGATTAAATAAAAAAAAAATTAATTCGTATGAAGTGTCTTAAGTCGCCTATGTTTATTAACGGACTTAAGAAACCTATGTATTAAGTCGGATGTCAAACACCTGACCTAAGAAGTTTTATTTATTTTTAAAAAATTAAATTCAAAGTGTAGTACGAGGGAATCGAACCCAAGCACTCTTCCGAAAAGCTAAGAAATAATTATATCATTCACAAAACGTAAACCTTCTCTTCACGACTTCCTTGCAAACAAACTCTTCTTCTCTTCACTGCAAATCCAATCTTCACTACAAACCCTTCTTCTTCGTCACTACAAACCCTTCATTCAGCAAAATAACCATTCATTAAACTCTTCTCACTACAAACGAACCCTTTATTGGAAACCCTTCATCATATACGAATCCTTCATAGAAAACCCAGAAATCGTACACTTGACTGCCGAGAAATTGAATCCCACACTGCAAATTTGAAACCCTAACTTTCTGGAAGGCGATACTCATTCATAAGTAGTAAACCCTAACCTTTTTTTTTTTTAGATTTCAATTTCTGTTTTTGTTACTATTGTTGCTATTTCTGTTTTATTATTGTTATTATTATTTTTCTATTTTAGTTGTTGTGTAGTGATGAGAGTTGTTGAGTTGTGAATGTTTTTAATTTGGTGGAATATTTTTTTATCAAAATCCAAAAATTAATTACACAGTAGTGATAGGATGAAGTTTTTCATCATCTTAATTTTTTGGAATCCTTGAATTTGTGCTAAGCCTTGTTCATGTTAAATATTAATTGTATGAACCAAGAAATTTGTAGGTGCTTCCTTGCAGGTTCTATCTTTGTGTCATGATTAATTAATTGCGGGTGTCTAGAATAACTTTAGAAAAAATAAATTGTGTCTAAACTCTAATCCTAATGTTAAAGATTATATGACTCAAATAACATTCACAAATTTTTTATCTGTGGTGTTGGTTTATGTGTTGCACTCTCTAGTATTCTGTTTGTATATATGCTACACATGATTTTGAATTAATCACAATCCTATTTGTGTGTTGCTAGAGTATGTGTATATAATATGATTCTCTTTAGTTTGATGATTAATTAACCAAGATTATATAGGAGTATTGCTTCGAGTTTTATTATTTGTCTCGGGATGAGGCTTTGTCACTTGGTTATGAAAATAGAACTGTTATTGTACATTGTATTTCCTAAAATTTGGAACTGGTGTGCTGCATGTCTTTAAAAGTTGCTACTTTTCCTTCTCTTCACTGCTATAAAAACAGGGGTAGAGTAAGCCTTTTTCTTTAGACAACTTTGTTGTTTTCAATTTTGTGTTGCATTTTTTGAAAACATGTGTAGTATTGTTGCTGAATATACTATCTATGACAATTAAGCATTTTTTGCAATGTGTAGAGTCTGCACTAGTAGAGAAAAGAACTCAATGAAAGCTATTAATGAGGTACACCTTGGAGAGTTGAATTGAAAAATTGGACACCAATAAAAATGGTTTGATTACAAATTAATTTGTTTGTAAAGATGCATCTATTTCATTTGCATCACTATTGATTTTTGTTTGTTTTTTAATGTTTCTATTTGTGTGTGGAATCAGACGTGTGCACCATGTTGAACTTGTAGAGGCCTTTATTTTTCTATAATTTGTGCCTCAAGACATTGGGTATTCAACCTAAATTTGATATTGCATGGTCAAATCTTGTTGGTCGGTTCATGGAATTTGGTGTTTCAACAAGGTTTGTCTCGCTTTCATATTCACGTGCTTGAATGAACTTTACATAGGAGCCTTTTATAAATTAGATTATCCAACTAGCTTTATGTATTCACTTCTGATATTTTGTTGTTGTTTTTTTTTATCAAGTTTATTAATGTTCACCTTTAGAACTCATGAAGTCCTGATGTAACGAGGATTAATTTAGTCTCTTTCTCTTTTTATATAATACAATTTTATCATTAAATAATCTCATTTTATATATTTAAAAAATATATTCACGAAGCTATTAAACTCAATACCTCCTTCCCTGATGCATACAAGACAAGGTGTTAAGAATATAATTTGTTGGATGCAACTAGAACTCTGATCGGCATTGATGGATTCTTGAAAGTTTGTATTTTTTTTCTTCACTAGGATTTAGGGATGCCTCAAGAAGCTATTGCATGAGATCAGCAAGTGTGATAGGAAAATTAATTACAAAGGCCATTTTGTGCATAAGGGAAGAAACTGCTCCTGAAAAGCTTCTACGTTGTGGCACATACATAGTAATGGTGTGTATTGACAGTGGGAAAATGACACGAGCCTGTAATTTTTATATTCAATAATGTGTGCAAGTTTACCTGGGTAGTCTTGTTCCATGTTTATTTTGAATTACTATTGTTTGTTGGTAGCTGTCGCGCCGCGAAAAATGCCCGAGCGTAATGAACGCTCGAATGACTACAGAGTCGCCACCGAAATTTTTTATTAAAAGGGAAACGTCGATAAAACCCTCAAAGGATGGAAAGGAAAGGTCATCGCAACCATTTCCGAGTTCGGGAGTTGGTTATGCAAGGGGAAGGTATTAGCACCCCTCACATCCGTTGTACTCAATGGGAACCTCCTAATTAGTTAAGGGTTTGAAGTTCGAAATTTGTTTGCTTGCTTTTATTATAAAAAATTGCTTTTATTTACATATTATTATTTCTTAATATATTTACAAAAGGGGAAAAAAGTTAGTTTTTTATTAGTGTGCTTGACGGTTGTTGGATCCCGCTCCTACGTATTCCCTAGTGCAATGGGAAAATCAAAGCTACGTAGTTCTTTGTAAAAAATGTTTGTGTGTTGGTTAATTTTATTTATGAAAAAAAAGATTTGTTTTTAAAAGAAAAGAAAAAGTTTGCTTTGATTGAAAAGATAGTATCTGTTTGAGAAAAAAGTAATTAAAGCGTACATGGACGCAAAAAATTAAATTTTGGTGAGTTGAGATAGATTTTTATTTATGGAAGACGAATAACCGGTAGGCAAAGTGTACACTAAGCGTCGATCATTCGAGAGATGAACGGATGTACATCCGCCGATCTCCTTTTTAATCCAATTTAATTTATTAAAGAATGAGTTGAATATATTTTTATCTTTATTTTTATTTTGATTGTTTTTATTGTTACGGGTTGGTTAAAAGAACGCAAATAAGATTAATGGTGGTTACATACTCATATCAACAGAACAAAACCAAATCAAGTAATAACAAGAGGTGTAAACCAAATGGATGGATGTTAATCAATACAATTGACAAAAGAAAATAAATAAATAAACAAGTAAATAAATAACGAATAAATAATTAAATAAACAAAATAAATAAACACAAACAGATGAGCAAATAATACGTGAAACAAAACAAACCGAGAACGGGAGAGAAGTGAGTGACCGAGAGAGAGAAGTGAGACCGTGTGAGAGAAAGAGACTCGCGACCGGACTGGTGGCGGCTGACGGACACGTACGTCGGTGGTCGGAGTTTATGGCCGGACTCGTGATGGTGCCGGTGATTGATCAGATTCGACGGCGGCAATGGATCATATTTGATGACCAATCCGTTTCTGTTTGTTTTGTTTTTGCCCCTCTCTTTTGCTCCTTTGGTTATGAGTAGTGTTTTTTGTCTTTGATTTGTGAATGGTGGTGATGTTTGGAGATTGAAAATTGTAGTAAAAGTTTTGGATTGATGAAGGTGGAAAGTGGTGGAGATGGATAGTGGTTTTGGTTATTGGTTAATTGTTGAAGATGATGATTATGTGTGATATGGTGTGGTGTTTATTGAAGATGGTATTGTTGTGTGAGGTTTTGATTATGGAGATGGTTGTATTATGATTGAAGATAATGGTTGATGGTGATCATGTGTTTATGAGGAAGAAGAAAAATAGGTGTAGTTATGTGAAGGTGATGGGGGTTGAGGGATTATGGTGATGATCATGGAATGGAAGTATAAGGGTGGTAGTTTTTAAAAGTGACGCAGCCACCGTTTTTTTTGTTGATTTCTCTCTTTGGTATTTTGGTATGAGTGGTGATTAGTGTGCATGTCTGAGTCTTAATCCCCTTTGTGTTAAAAATTATGTGTGTATAAGAATAGAATTAGAATTAGAATTAATTGTTGATTGATTAAGTTTGGAAGGGGATTATGTGAATTGAATATGATTTATGAGTGAATGAGGATCTTCCTCTTTGAGTTTGATTTGTCTTTAATTGCTCTTGATTTTTGGAGATTCACTCCCTTTTCTATTTTTTGCTTGACTTTTGTTTCTTAAACACTAAGTTAATTTATTTAAATAAAAAAACTAATAAATAAATAAAAAATGAAAATATGATTTTTTGTGATTTTTGAATAAAGATAAAAATAGAGTTAGAAACAAAAAGAGAAAAAATTGCAAAAAGAAGATAAAGGCGAGATTTGAACCCGAGACCTTATACTCACAATCCTTTGTACACTCTCTTCACTACCAAATGAGCTAAGTCACATATTCGAAATGAAATACGACGAAAATCAATATGATGAAAAATGGTGGGATGTTAGGTCAAAAATTGGGGTATGACAGATGCCCCTATTTAAGTTTCTTTATCTGAAGATATGAAGATGAAATCTTTGTATCGGCAGGATGAAGAGACTTAAATACAGAAAATAACACAATTTTGGACCTAAGATGCTAAAAATGCTCATGATGCAAATGTGAATGCTAGAGGTAAACTACTAACACTGCGGAAAAATTTGATAGGCATTACCTACCATTGATGCAGGGTGGCTTTGCTGACTGAAAAAGAGACGTCGGCTACTGTCAATGTAAGAGAGTAAGGCCAAAGTAAAAGGGGATATTGTTCGTTATCAATGTAGGAGAACGAGACAAAAGATAAAGGGGATATTGTTCGTTGTCAATGTAGGAGAACGAGACAAAAGATAAAGGTGTTGTCCACTGTCAATGTAAGAGAGCAAGGACATAAAAAGAAAAAGACATTGTCCGCTGTCAATGTAGGAGAGCAAAGACATAAAAGAAAAGCCATTGTCCGCTGTCATTGTGGGAGAGCAGGACATGGAAAATAAAGAAACGGTCCGCCGTCATTGTAGGAGAGCAAGGACACAAAAGTAAAAGCAAATGTCTGCTGTCATTGTGGGAGAGCAAGACATGGAAAATAAAGACATGGTCCGCCGTCATTGTAGGAGAGCAAGGACACAAAAGTAAAAGCAAATGTCTGCTGTCATTGTGGGAGAGCAAGACATGAAAAATAAAGGCATGGTCCGCCGTCATTGTAGGAGAGCAAGGACACAAAGGTAAAAGCAAATGTCTGCTGTCATTGTGGGAGAGCAAGACATGGAAAATAAAGACATGGTCCGCCGTCATTGTAGGAGAGCAAGGACACAAAAGTAAAAGATAATGTCTGCCGTCATTGTGGGAGAGCAAGACATAACAAGAAAAATATTGTCCGCTATTATTGTAGGAGAGCAGGACACAACAAGAAAAATATCGTCCGCTATCATTGTAGGAGAGCAGGACACAACAAGAAAAGATATTGTCTGCTGTCATTGTAAGAGAGCAGGACGTAACAAGAAAAGATATTTGTCTTGACCAGACACACTGGAGATGACTTTTTGGGGAAATTAAATGTAAATTTGCAAATTGTTTGTTTGCAAAACTTGCTACTTGGAATATGTTTGATGACGACATCTCTGGACCAGACACACTGGGGATGACTCTTTTGTGAAATATGTTTGATGGAGACATCTTTGAACCAGACATACTGGGGATGACTCTTTTGTGAAATATGTTGAAGCAATACACAGGATGGTCAATGCAATCATGTATGAATGATTTTGTTTGCATGTTATATATATGAATGCTTATATGCATGTAGGTATGAATGTATGTATGTATGAAGTATGTATGAATGTGTGTATGAAACTAGTATTTGTATGACAGTGTGACTGTAAAATAACTGGATGAGACAATATTGGATAGGTAAGATGGGAAGTGGACCGACATAGTTGTACAACCACTTGACAGTCTTCATTGGGGATAACATCATGGCAGATGAATTAAGCCAACATTGGGGAAAGGCCCGCACAGTGTATCGGCTGATGGTGAAATAAACATTTCTCGGGGATAAAACCCATTAAACAGAAGTCTGGCAGAAGTCGCCATTTGCAAACCGAATCAGAGTGCTTCTCTCATAGATGTGCTTCGGCAGTCATGCTTTGCTTCGCTTTGCCTCTTTTTTCGAATCCCTAACTTTTGCCTGAATCGCCCTTTCGGGTTTTCAATCCACCGGGAATATATATATCTTTTTGTATGCCCCTAATTTTTGCTTGGACTGCCTTTTCAGGTTTTCAATCCACTGGGACGCTCTTTTGTGCCTAAGCCTCCTTTTCAGGTTTTCGACTTAGCGAGCTTTTTCTTTTTTTCTCTCTTTTTTTTTGTAGCAATGACTGTGTTTGTCTTGCAGAATCTATCCCTTCTCGGGACGGACATTGTTGCATGCATCTAGGACTCAATTGAGAGAGAGAATATGTTGGTAGTTTATGCCCAAAGACATGAAAAAGTTCTGATTAACAACTTTGAATTCCACTATTGAAGATCCTTCAAATCGGAGGTACTCTGACAACTGAGGTGCCCCAAGTGAGTGAATCCTTGACTTTGAATCTTTGAAAGGTATGCCCCTTGATGTAAGGACTTGCCCCTGATTGGCTGGATCTTGAGGTAACTTGCCCCAAGTTAGAAGCGTTTCAAGTCGGTTCGTTCTCGATTAGACCATTTGCTTGAATTTCCTTGATGCCAAATATAGATTTACCAACAAAATTGCTTTCTTTTGAAAAGTGTTTTTGATGCAATGCACATGCAAGTTTTGGAATCAGGAAATTTTATAGAAAACACATGTGGTGTGTGTGAAAGATAGTTACTCAACAAGTAGGTGGAGTCAGTTTTATTTTATAATGATTTTGCTGATTATGCTTTCATAGTGAACCTAGCTTCAATTAGGTCTTTTGAGGGTTATAACGTGGCCTAGTTCATGGTTTTGAAAGAAAGAGATTAATAGGCTCAAAGTTTTGTTTTAACCCACCCATTCTTCTTTGATGTCCTCCATTCCTAGATTCAATTAATTTGGCTGACCCCTTAGTTGACAAGAGAATTTCAGCAATGATGTTTGAGGTTGACGCTCTGGTCGAAGCTTTTGATGAGATTCTTGAAGTGGCAGTCACTTCTTTTCATTTACAAGCTTTTTCAATTTCTTTTTTATCCCTTATTTTTGCATGGGCCAATTCTTTTATATTTTATGGTCCATCGGGATGCCCTAAATTTTGCCTAAGCCTTTTTACTTAGCGGGTTTTTTTTTTCTTTTTCTGATGTACGAGAATTGTGACTGCCACAGGTTATTGTGAGTTTTGTTCACTCACGACCTCCTCCATTTTAGATGGGTTAATCCTCTTGCAATTAATTGAAAGACTACCCTGCCCCGGGTTAAAATTAAGGGTTTTTTATAGCAGAAAGAACACCAACTTCTGGCTCAAAGGGGTTGGCTACGGATTATCTCCTTATTTGTCCAGTGTTTGGGAAATGAAACAATACCTTACATCATCAACCGGGTCTTACTAATGAAAGCACATATCAACAATTTTAGCCATTTGGTTTACATCATTCTCCCCTTAAGTTTGTTATCATGAAAAGTGAAATTGAAAAGTATTGCCATTTGTGATGGCACAAGAAAAGAGTGAATATGAATTGATGAATTCCGAAAACATGCATGCTCATTTTATTAAAAACTATTCAAAAAGTACAATTTTAAAAAGCAAACAAATACTTGGCAAGAAGGAAATTGCAATTTTGAAAATAAAAGGCTTTGTGATCCTAGGGACGAGCTTCTTGATAATCTTGAATCATATTGACGGAGGACCCATGGTTCAGCAGAGGATTGACTTGCACATTTGGGTTTGAATCCCTGAAGGACAAAAGATTGGCACGGACCAAATTCTGAACTTCTTTTTTTAGGGCATAGCAATGTTCAACATCATGTCCGGGAGCTCCTTGGTGGAAAGTACATGAAAGATCGGGACGGTACCAAGCAGGCAGTCTTTCTGGTACAGGGGGAGGTGGTTTGGTTTGGACGAGGTTTTTTGTGAGAAGAGCAGGAAGCAAATCAGCATACTTCATCGGTATAGGGTCAAATGATTGGCTTTTTTGGGTACGGCTTTGTTGGTTGAAGGGTTGTTGAGGAGCTTGTTGTTGAGGGTAAGGTGGTGGATAATGCGGATTTTGAGGAATGGGTGAGATAGCAGCGATATGTGGGTAAATGGGATATCCTGACCGGGATCCTCCATGGGTCACCATGCCAACCTCTTGCTCTTTCTTCCTCGGATAACCATTGCCAAACCTCTTGGCATTGTTAGTTAGGGTATCCTCCTTCCTCAAACGTCCTTCTCGGACTCCTTCCTCGAGACGCATTCCCATTGCTACCATCTCCGTAAAATTGTTTGGCGCACTGGCCACCATCTTCTTGTAGTAAAATCGGCTGAGAGTGTTGAGAAACAGCTTGGTTAGCTCTTTTTCCTCCAAAGGTGGACGAATTTGTGCAGCAAGTTCTCTCCACCGCTGTGCATACTCTTTGAAAGACTCTTTTTCTCCTTGGGTCAAAGCCCGAAGTTCATCCCTATCTGGGGCCAAGTATGAATTGTAGTTGTATTGCCGAATAAAAGCACTGGCTAGGTCATTAAAGGCGCGGATATCAGTACTATCAAGGTCCATGTACCACCTTAGTGCGGCATCTGTCAAACTGTCCTGAAAATAGTGGATGAGTAGCTTGTCATTGTCGGTCTGAGTTGACATCTTCCTTGCATACATCACCAGATGAGCTCTAGGGCAAGTGCTTCCCTTATACTTCTCGAAGTCAGGGACCTTGAATTTGTGCGGAATTATAACGTTAGGAACCAGACAGAGTTCATGCGCACTTTGACCAAACAATTCCTTTCCCCGGAGAGCCCTCATTTCTCGATGCATTTCATTGTATTTGTCTTGTAGGTCATCCACTCTATCAAATGCTTCCACACTTTCAGTATGAAAAATAGGTCCCTGATCTTGTGGATTGGTGTGGACCAGAGGTGCTGAATAGGTCACCATGGCTTGAGAAAATGGTAGGCCGAGCTGAGGAACTGAGTCTGCCTTCTGAAAACTAGAGGCTTGAATTTCGGAAACTGTACGGCAAAGCCCTTCACGAACACATATAGTGGCATGCCCCACGGGTAACCTTCGGGCATAGTTGGCTGAGGAGTACTAGTAGACACAGTTGAAGTCGACTGAACCAAAGAAGTGTCGGTGAGCTGAGGGACCGATGGCTGAGCCTGAGTGGCCAACACAGTAGCCATCATAGCAGTTAGCTTCTCTATCTCGACCTTCATGGATGTTACTTCTTCACGAAGCGCTTGATTCTCTTGCTCAAGTTGATCCATCTTCTTTCTTATGTTTGATCGAGTGCCGTAGGTACGAGTAGATTTGTAATGGATACGTCGGGCCACTTTTCCATTGACTATGGCAGAGAAAGAGAGAGAGAGAAAAAGAGAGAGAGAGGGAAAAAAAAGATATGAGACTCGATTTTGAGACTTATGAATGCAGTATGATGCATGATATATTATGTAAAAGAGAAATTTTTTCTTATTTTGACTTTCAAAGGACTTTGAGGTGATAACGCAATTGTGAACATCATGAAGGGTAAATTTTCAAAATATGTCTGACAAATTATATGGTGTTTACAATGTCATCCCTCTAAGTCTGTTGGAAATTAATGAAAAAAGTTTTTCATGGATGCATGATGCATGTTGGAAAAGATGATAGAATAATCTATATAGGAGGGTTCCCTAAAGTAGGGTGGTTCTAAGTGTTTTTACCCAATCCCCTCACATGTAGGATCTAGGGTTTTTGTTTGTTTAAGGTGACAACTAAGGTCACGGACCCACATGAGATTCCTCACCAGATTAGGCTAGCCACCTCGTGGTGAGATCTTGCAAGGGTCTCCCTTAGATGAAATTATTGGGTTCTAAAAAGGTCCCTAGAGTCATTGACCATATTCAAAATTTCGCCAAGAGGATGGGCTAGCCAATTCGAGACGAACCTTTTGAACAGATCTACTCTAGGCGGAGTTTTCATATGTCGCCGATAGGGATGTACATCCCATGGGCTCATACTACGCAACATCCTTACTTAAACTTATATTTTTTCTCAAGCCCGGGTGTGGAGCTTCTCTCAAATAGTAAACCCTCACAATTGATATATATACAAATAATATAGAAATAAAGCGTAAAAGCAAAATAGAAAGAAAAATAAAATAACATAAAATAAAAAGAAAGCAAGCAAACAATCAGATAAAACTCAACCCTAAAACTAACGAGGATAGGCTTAACTCTCTAAGTTTTCCCCAACAGAGTCGCCAGCTGTCGCGCCGCGAAAAATGCCCGAGCGTAATGAACGCTCGAATGACTACAGAGTCGCCACCGAAATTTTTTATTAAAAGGGAAACGTCGATAAAACCCTCAAAGGATGGAAAGGAAAGGTCATCGCAACCATTTTCGAGTTCGGGAGTTGGTTATGCAAGGGGAATGTATTAGCACCCCTCACATCCGTTGTACTCAATGGGAACCTCCTAATTAGTTAAGGGTTTGAAGTTTGAAATTTGTTTGCTTGCTTTTATTATAAAAAATTGCTTTTATTTACATATTATTATTTCTTAATATATTTACAAAAGGGGAAAAAAGTTAGTTTTCTATTAGTGTGCTTGACGGTTGTTGGATCCCGCTCCTACGTATTCCCTAGTGCAATGGGAAAATCAAAGCTACGTAGTTCTTTGTAAAAAATGTTTGTGTGTTGGTTAATTTTATTTATGAAAAAAAAGATTTGTTTTTAAAAGAAAAGAAAAAGTTTGCTTTGATTGAAAAGATAGTATCTGTTTGAGAAAAAAGTAATTAAAGCGTACATGGACGCAAAAAATTAAATTTTGGTGAGTTGAGATAGATTTTTATTTATGGAAGACGAATAACCGATAGGCAAAGTGTACACTAAGCGTCGATCATTCGAGAGATGAACGGATGTACATCCGCCGATCTCCTTTTTAATCCAATTTAATTTATTAAAGAATGAGTTGAATATATTTTTATCTTTATTTTTATTTTGATTGTTTTTATTGTTACGGGTTGGTTAAAAGAACGCAAATAAGATTAATGGTGGTTACATACTCATATCAACAGAACAAAACCAAATCAAGTAATAACAAGAGGTGTAAACCAAATGGATGGATGTTAATCAATACAATTGACAAAAGAAAATAAATAAATAAACAAGTAAATAAATAACGAATAAATAATTAAATAAACAAAATAAATAAACACAAACAGATGAGCAAATAATACGTGAAACAAAACAAACCGAGAACGGGAGAGAAGTGAGTGACCGAGAGAGAGAAGTGAGACCGTGTGAGAGAAAGAGACTCGCGACCGGACTGGTGGCGGCTGACGGACACGTACGTCGGTGGTCGGAGTTTATGGCCGGACTCGTGATGGTGCCGGTGATTGATCAGATTCGACGGCGGCAATGGATCATATTTGATGACCAATCCGTTTCTGTTTGTTTTGTTTTTGCCCCTCTCTTTTGCTCCTTTGGTTATGAGTAGTGTTTTTTGTCTTTGATTTGTGAATGGTGGTGATGTTTGGAGATTGAAAATTGTAGTAAAAGTTTTGGATTGATGAAGGTGGAAAGTGGTGGAGATGGATAGTGGTTTTGGTTATTGGTTAATTGTTGAAGATGATGATTATGTGTGATATGGTGTGGTGTTTATTGAAGATGGTATTGTTGTGTGAGGTTTTGATTATGGAGATGGTTGTATTATGATTGAAGATAATGGTTGATGGTGATCATGTGTTTATGAGGAAGAAGAAAAATAGGTGTAGTTATGTGAAGGTGATGGGGGTTGAGGGATTATGGTGATGATCATGGAATGGAAGTATAAGGGTGGTAGTTTTTAAAAGTGACGCAGCCACCGTTTTTTTTGTTGATTTCTCTCTTTGGTATTTTGGTATGAGTGGTGATTAGTGTGCATGTCTGAGTCTTAATCCCCTTTGTGTTAAAAATTATGTGTGTATAAGAATAGAATTAGAATTAGAATTAATTGTTGATTGATTAAGTTTGGAAGGGGATTATGTGAATTGAATATGATTTATGAGTGAATGAGGATCTTCCTCTTTGAGTTTGATTTGTCTTTAATTGCTCTTGATTTTTGGAGATTCACTCCCTTTTCTATTTTTTGCTTGACTTTTGTTTCTTAAACACTAAGTTAATTTATTTAAATAAAAAAACTAATAAATAAATAAAAAATGAAAATATGATTTTTTGTGATTTTTGAATAAAGATAAAAATAGAGTTAGAAACAAAAAGAGAAAAAATTGCAAAAAGAAGATAAAGGCGAGATTTGAACCCGAGACCTTATACTCACAATCCTTTGTACACTCTCTTCACTACCAAATGAGCTAAGTCACGTATTCGAAATGAAATACGACGAAAATCAATATGATGAAAAATGGTGGGATGTTAGGTCAAAAATTGGGGTATGACAGATGCCCCTATTTAAGTTTCTTTATCTGAAGATATGAAGATGAAATCTTTGTATCGGCAGGATGAAGAGACTTAAATACAGAAAATAACACAATTTTGGACCTAAGATGCTAAAAATGCTCATGATGCAAATGTGAATGCTAGAGGTAAACTACTAACACTGCGGAAAAATTTGATAGGCATTACCTACCATTGATGCAGGGTGGCTTTGCTGACTAAAAAAGAGACGTCGGCTACTGTCAATGTAAGAGAGTAAGGCCAAAGTAAAAGGGGATATTGTTCGTTATCAATGTAGGAGAACGAGACAAAAGATAAAGGGGATATTGTTCGTTGTCAATGTAGGAGAACGAGACAAAAGATAAAGGTGTTGTCCACTGTCAATGTAAGAGAGCAAGGACATAAAAAGAAAAAGACATTGTCCGCTGTCAATGTAGGAGAGCAAAGACATAAAAGAAAAGCCATTGTCCGCTGTCATTGTGGGAGAGCAGGACATGGAAAATAAAGAAACGGTCCGCCGTCATTGTAGGAGAGCAAGGACACAAAAGTAAAAGCAAATGTCTGCTGTCATTGTGGGAGAGCAAGACATGGAAAATAAAGACATGGTCCGCCGTCATGGTAGGAGAGCAAGGACACAAAAGTAAAAGCAAATGTCTGCTGTCATTGTGGGAGAGCAAGACATGAAAAATAAAGGCATGGTCCGCCGTCATTGTAGGAGAGCAAGGACACAAAGGTAAAAGCAAATGTCTGCTGTCATTGTGGGAGAGCAAGACATGGAAAATAAAGACATGGTCCGCCGTCATTGTAGGAGAGCAAGGACACAAAAGTAAAAGATAATGTCTGCCGTCATTGTGGGAGAGCAAGACATAACAAGAAAAATATTGTCCGCTATTATTGTAGGAGAGCAGGACACAACAAGAAAAATATCGTCCGCTATCATTGTAGGAGAGCAGGACACAACAAGAAAAGATATTGTCTGCTGTCATTGTAAGAGAGCAGGACGTAACAAGAAAAGATATTTGTCTTGACCAGACACACTGGAGATGACTTTTTGGGGAAATTAAATGTAAATTTGCAAATTGTTTGTTTGCAAAACCTGCTACTTGGAATATGTTTGATGACGACATCTCTGGACCAGACACACTGGGGATGACTCTTTTGTGAAATATGTTTGATGGAGATATCTTTGAACCAGACATACTGGGGATGACTCTTTTGTGAAATATGTTGAAGAAATACACAGGATGGTCAATGCAATCATGTATGAATGATTTTGTTTGCATGTTATATATATGAATGTTTATATGCATGTAGGTATGAATGTATGTATATATGAAGTATGTATGAATGTGTGTATGAAACTAGTATTTGTATGACAGTGTGACTGTAAAATAACTGGATGAGACAATATTGGATAGGTAAGATGGGAAGTGGACCGACATAGTTGTACAACCACTTGACAGTCTTCATTGGGGATAACATCATGGCAGATGAATTAAGCCAACATTGGGGAAAGGCCCGCACAGTGTATCGGCTGATGGTGAAATAAACATTTCTCGGGGATAAAACCCATTAAACAGAAGTCTGGCAGAAGTCGCCATTTGCAAACCGAATCAGAGTGCTTCTCTCATAGATGTGCTTCGGCAGTCATGCTTTGCTTCGCTTTGCCTCTTTTTTCGAATCCCTAACTTTTGCCTGAATCGCCCTTTCGGGTTTTCAATCCACCGGGAATATATATATCTTTTTGTATGCCCCTAATTTTTGCTTGGACTGCCTTTTCAGGTTTTCAATCCACTGGGACGCTCTTTTGTGCCTAAGCCTCCTTTTCAGGTTTTCGACTTAGCGAGCTTTTTCTTTTTTTCTCTCTTTTTTTTTGTAGCAATGACTGTGTTTGTCTTGCAGAATCTATCCCTTCTCGGGACGGACATTGTTGCATGCATCTAGGACTCAATTGAGAGAGAGAATATGTTGGTAGTTTATGCCCAAAAGACATGAAAAAGTTCTGATTAACAACTTTGAATTCCACTATTGAAGATCCTTCAAATCGGAGGTACTCTGACAACTGAGGTGCCCCAAGTGAGTGAATCCTTGACTTTGAATCTTTGAAAGGTATGCCCCTTGATGTAAGGACTTGCCCCTGATTGGCTGGATCTTGAGGTAACTTGCCCCAAGTTAGAAGCGTTTCAAGTCGGTTCGTCCTCGATTAGACCATTTGCTTGAATTTCCTTGATGCCAAATATAGATTTACCAACAAAATTGCTTTCTTTTGAAAAGTGTTTTTGATGCAATGCACATGCAAGTTTTGGAATCAGGAAATTTTATAGAAAACACATGTGGTGTGTGTGAAAGATAGTTACTCAACAAGTAGGTGGAGTCAGTTTTATTTTATAATGATTTAGCTGATTATGCTTTCATAGTGAACCTAGCTTCAATTAGGTCTTTTGAGGGTTATAACGTGGCCTAGTTCATGGTTTTGAAAGAAAGAGATTAATAGGCTCAAAGTTTTGTTTTAACCCACCCATTCTTCTTTGATGTCCTCCATTCCTAGATTCAATTAATTTGGCTGACGCCTTAGTTGACAAGAGAATTTCAGCAATGATGTTTGAGGTTGACGCTCTGGTCGAAGCTTTTGATGAGATTCTTGAAGTGGCAGTCACTTCTTTTCATTTACAAGCTTTTTCAATTTCTTTTTTATCCCTTATTTTTGCATGGGCCAATTCTTTTATATTTTATGGTCCATCGGGATGCCCTAAATTTTGCCTAAGCCTTTTTACTTAGCGGGTTTTTTTTTTCTTTTTCTGATGTACGAGAATTGTGACTGCCACAGGTTATTGTGAGTTTTGTTCACTCACGACCTCCTCCATTTTAGATGGGTTAATCCTCTTGCAATTAATTGAAAGACTACCCTGCCCCGGGTTAAAATTAAGGGTTTTTTATAGCAGAAAGAACACCAACTTCTGGCTCAAAGGGGTTGGCTACGGATTATCTCCTTATTTGTCCAGTGTTTGGGAAATGAAACAATACCTTACATCATCAACCGGGTCTTACTAATGAAAGCACATATCAACAATTTTAGCCATTTGGTTTACATCATTCTCCCCTTAAGTTTGTTATCATGAAAAGTGAAATTGAAAAGTATTGCCATTTGTGATGGCACAAGAAAAGAGTGAATATGAATTGATGAATTCTGAAAACATGCATGCTCATTTTATTAAAAACTATTCAAAAAGTACAATTTTAAAAAGCAAACAAATACTTGGCAAGAAGGAAATTGCAATTTTGAAAATAAAAGGCTTTGTGATCCTAGGGACGAGCTTCTTGATAATCTTGAATCATATTGACGGAGGACCCATGGTTCAGCAGAGGATTGACTTGCACATTTGGGTTTGAATCCCTGAAGGACAAAAGATTGGCACGGACCAAATTCTGAACTTCTTTTTTTAGGGCATAGCAATGTTCAACATCATGTCCGGGAGCTCCTTGGTGGAAAGTACATGAAAGATCGGGACGGTACCAAGCAGGCAGTCTTTCTGGTACAGGGGGAGGTGGTTTGGTTTGGACGAGGTTTTTTGTGAGAAGAGCAGGAAGCAAATCAGCATACTTCATCGGTATAGGGTCAAATGATTGGCTTTTTTGGGTACGGCTTTGTTGGTTGAAGGGTTGTTGAGGAGCTTGTTGTTGAGGGTAAGGTGGTGGATAATGCGGATTTTGAGGAATGGGTGAGATAGCAGCGATATGTGGGTAAATGGGATATCCTGACCGGGATCCTCCATGGGTCACCATGCCAACCTCTTGCTCTTTCTTCCTCGGATAACCATTGCCAAACCTCTTGGCATTGTTAGTTAGGGTATCCTCCTTCCTCAAACGTCCTTCTCGGACTCCTTCCTCGAGACGCATTCCCATTGCTACCATCTCCGTAAAATTGTTTGGCGCACTGGCCACCATCTTCTTGTAGTAAAATGGGCTGAGAGTGTTGAGAAACAGCTTGGTTAGCTCTTTTTCCTCCAAAGGTGGACGAATTTGTGCAGCAAGTTCTCTCCACCGCTGTGCATACTCTTTGAAAGACTCTTTTTCTCCTTGGGTCAAAGCCCGAAGTTCATCCCTATCTGGGGCCAAGTATGAATTGTAGTTGTATTGCCGAATAAAAGCACTGGCTAGGTCATTAAAGGTGCGGATATCAGTACTATCAAGGTCCATGTACCACCTTAGTGCGGCATCTGTCAAACTGTCCTGAAAATAGTGGATGAGTAACTTGTCATTGTCGGTCTGAGTTGACATCTTCCTTGCATACATCACCAGATAAGCGCTAGGGCAAGTGCTTCCCTTATACTTCTCGAAGTCAGGGACCTTGAATTTGTGCGGAATTATAACGTTAGGAACCAGACAGAGTTCATGCGCACTTTGACCAAACAATTCCTTTCCCCGGAGAGCCCTCATTTCTCGATGCATTTCATTGTATTTGTCTTGTAGGTCATCCACTCTATCAAATGCTTCCACACTTTCAGTATGAAAAATAGGTCCCTGATCTTGTGGATTGGTGTGGACCAGAGGTGCTGAATAGGTCACCATGGCTTGAGAAAATGGTAGGCCGAGCTGAGGAACTGAGTCTGCCTTCTGAAAACTAGAGGCTTGAATTTCGGAAACTGTACGGCAAAGCCCTTCACTGAACACATATAGTGGCATGCCCCACGGGTAACCTTCGGGCATAGTTGGCTGAGGAGTACTAGTAGACACAGTTGAAGTCGACTGAACCAAAGAAGTGTCGGTGAGCTGAGGGACCGATGGCTGAGCCTGAGTGGCCAACACAGTAGCCATCATAGCAGTTAGCTTCTCTATCTCGACCTTCATGGATGTTACTTCTTCACGAAGCGCTTGATTCTCTTGCTCAAGTTGATCCATCTTCTTTCTTATGTTTGATCGAGTGCCGTAGGTACGAGTAGATTTGTAATGGATACGTCGGGCCACTTTTCCATTGACTATGGCAGAGAAAGAGAGAGAGAGAGAGAGAGAGAGAAAAAAGATATGAGACTCGATTTTGAGACTTATGAATGCAGTATGATGCATGATATATTATGTAAAAGAGAAATTTTTTCTTATTTTGACTTTCAAAGGACTTTGAGGTGATAAGGCAATTGTGAACATCATGAAGGGTAAATTTTCAAAATATGTCTGACAAATTATATGGTGTTTACAATGTCATCCCTCTAAGTCTGTTGGAAATTAATGAAAAAAGTTTTTCATGGATGCATGATGCATGTTGGAAAAGATGATAGAATAATCTATATAGGAGGGTTCCCTAAAGTAGGGTGGTTCTAAGTGTTTTTACCCAATCCCCTCACATGTAGGATCTAGGGTTTTTGTTTGTTTAAGGTGACAACTAAGGTCACGGACCCACATGAGATTCCTCACCAGATTAGGCTAGCCACCTCGTGGTGAGATCTTGCAAGGGTCTCCCTTAGATGAAATTATTGGGTTCTAAAAAGGTCCCTAGAGTCATTGACCATATTCAAAATTTCGCCAAGAGGATGGGCTAGCCAATTCGAGACGAACCTTTTGAACAGATCTACTCTAGGCGGAGTTTTCATATGTCGCCGATAGGGATGTACATCCCATGGGCTCATACTACGCAACATCCTTACTTAAACTTTTATTTTTTCTCAAGCCCGGGTGTGGAGCTTCTCTCAAATAGTAAACCCTCACAATTGATATATATACAAATAATATAGAAATAAAGCGTAAAAGCAAAATAGAAAGAAAAATAAAATAACATAAAATAAAAAGAAAGCAAGCAAACAATCAGATAAAACTCAACCCTAAAACTAACGAGGATAGGCTTAACTCTCTAAGTTTTCCCCAACAGAGTCGCCAGCTGTCGCGCCGCGAAAAATGCCCGAGCGTAATGAACGCTCGAATGACTACAGAGTCGCCACCGAAATTTTTTATTAAAAGGGAAACGTCGATAAAACCCTCAAAGGATGGAAAGGAAAGGTCATCGCAACCATTTTCGAGTTCGGGAGTTGGTTATGCAAGGGGAATGTATTAGCACCCCTCACATCCGTTGTACTCAATGGGAACCTCCTAATTAGTTAAGGGTTTGAAGTTTGAAATTTGTTTGCTTGCTTTTATTATAAAAAATTGCTTTTATTTACATATTATTATTTCTTAATATATTTACAAAAGGGGAAAAAAGTTAGTTTTCTATTAGTGTGCTTGACGGTTGTTGGATCCCGCTCCTACGTATTCCCTAGTGCAATGGGAAAATCAAAGCTACGTAGTTCTTTGTAAAAAATGTTTGTGTGTTGGTTAATTTTATTTATGAAAAAAAAGATTTGTTTTTAAAAGAAAAGAAAAAGTTTGCTTTGATTGAAAAGATAGTATCTGTTTGAGAAAAAAGTAATTAAAGCGTACATGGACGCAAAAAATTAAATTTTGGTGAGTTGAGATAGATTTTTATTTATGGAAGACGAATAACCGGTAGGCAAAGTGTACACTAAGCGTCGATCATTCGAGAGATGAACGGATGTACATCCGCCGATCTCCTTTTTAATCCAATTTAATTTATTAAAGAATGAGTTGAATATATTTTTATCTTTATTTTTATTTTGATTGTTTTTATTGTTACGGGTTGGTTAAAAGAACGCAAATAAGATTAATGGTGGTTACATACTCATATCAACAGAACAAAACCAAATCAAGTAATAACAAGAGGTGTAAACCAAATGGATGGATGTTAATCAATACAATTGACAAAAGAAAATAAATAAATAAACAAGTAAATAAATAACGAATAAATAATTAAATAAACAAAATAAATAAACACAAACAGATGAGCAAATAATACGTGAAACAAAACAAACCGAGAACGGGAGAGAAGTGAGTGACCGAGAGAGAGAAGTGAGACCGTGTGAGAGAAAGAGACTCGCGACCGGACTGGTGGCGGCTGACGGACACGTACGTCGGTGGTCGGAGTTTATGGCCGGACTCGTGATGGTGCCGGTGATTGATCAGATTCGACGGCGGCAATGGATCATATTTGATGACCAATCCGTTTCTGTTTGTTTTGTTTTTGCCCCTCTCTTTTGCTCCTTTGGTTATGAGTAGTGTTTTTTGTCTTTGATTTGTGAATGGTGGTGATGTTTGGAGATTGAAAATTGTAGTAAAAGTTTTGGATTGATGAAGGTGGAAAGTGGTGGAGATGGATAGTGGTTTTGGTTATTGGTTAATTGTTGAAGATGATGATTATGTGTGATATGGTGTGGTGTTTATTGAAGATGGTATTGTTGTGTGAGGTTTTGATTATGGAGATGGTTGTATTATGATTGAAGATAATGGTTGATGGTGATCATGTGTTTATGAGGAAGAAGAAAAATAGGTGTAGTTATGTGAAGGTGATGGGGGTTGAGGGATTATGGTGATGATCATGGAATGGAAGTATAAGGGTGGTAGTTTTTAAAAGTGACGCAGCCACCGTTTTTTTTGTTGATTTCTCTCTTTGGTATTTTGGTATGAGTGGTGATTAGTGTGCATGTCTGAGTCTTAATCCCCTTTGTGTTAAAAATTATGTGTGTATAAGAATAGAATTAGAATTAGAATTAATTGTTGATTGATTAAGTTTGGAAGGGGATTATGTGAATTGAATATGATTTATGAGTGAATGAGGATCTTCCTCTTTGAGTTTGATTTGTCTTTAATTGCTCTTGATTTTTGGAGATTCACTCCCTTTTCTATTTTTTGCTTGACTTTTGTTTCTTAAACACTAAGTTAATTTATTTAAATAAAAAAACTAATAAATAAATAAAAAATGAAAATATGATTTTTTGTGATTTTTGAATAAAGATAAAAATAGAGTTAGAAACAAAAAGAGAAAAAATTGCAAAAAGAAGATAAAGGCGAGATTTGAACCCGAGACCTTATACTCACAATCCTTTGTACACTCTCTTCACTACCAAATGAGCTAAGTCACGTATTCGAAATGAAATACGACGAAAATCAATATGATGAAAAATGGTGGGATGTTAGATCAAAAATTGGGGTATGACAGTAGCTATTATATATTATTTTTTCTTGTCATAAGCCTCAGACTCTACAAGGTTGTCCCTCCTTGTGTAGGATACCACTTCCTCTAAGGGTGCTTGATGAGATACATACAGATCCGGATGTAGCACTTCCTCTATGGGTGCTTGGTGATATTCTTCATGTGCAACATTGATGTTCTCCCATTTAAGAATATGCAGATTTTGAGGAACTTCAGGGACATCTTTAAGACTTTTTATTTGTGTTATCATTACAGTAATTAGGTTCTAAGATGATTTAGGGATGCTTCATCCAATGAAGATCCATTTTTCCATCTATTGTTATCAAATAGTTTATGTAACCGTTCATTTTGCAGGGAATGCAGATTGGCAAGAGTTCTAGTGGTGAACTAAGATATCCTTCATTGTCTTCCCAAAAGCTAAATTTGGCTTGGTCTTGTGAACTTGGAGAGTTTCAGTGGTGTGATAAGGTTGGTTGAAAATCCACCTTATTTTTGTTGATAAAAGGCTTAGCTATTAGTTTGTAAGGTTGCAGACTTGTTATTTCTTTGTTTAGGGAAAATGTCACTTCCAACCTATAAGTTTTTTATTCAATAATGTGTTAATTTAAGAGTGAATGATATTTTTTTTCTTTTATATATTTTTCTAATCGACAGTTTGTATGTAATGTGAGATGTACTATCGTTTGTCTGAAATACAATATTTTGTCCATTAACTTCAAAGTCTTTTATTCAATCTCCTTCTCTTAATCTGAAATCATATAACTTCAGCAAATGTCGAAGTTTTATTCTAAACTTGATCTTTTCTGCACCGTTACTTCTTTTCATATTTCTTGTGATATCTTGATTTATAAGTTAAGTTTTTGTTTATGTTGTTGACAACATATATGAATAGAAGTAACTGCTGCTACTGTTTATTACGCGACCCAGAAGAGGATTTTACTGTTAGTGACTAAAATATTGGAGGCATTTGAAGGGTATACACTTAAGTTGTGACTAATTCACTACTGATTCATACTCCATTGTAGACATATTGATCAAACATAAGCATTTGAAGGGTACCACATTGGTCAAACAGTAGCCTCATCTGTTATCTCTAGTTTGAATTTGAGTTTCAAGTTATTTTGCCCAATTTACATTACATAAGAACAACATTACAATCAAACTACTGAAGAATAAATTTACAAACTAATTTAAGGGGTAATATCACTCATATCAAGAATAAGAGTGTAACTAATTACCAACTAATTACAATTCTAACATACACTTATTCTTGATATGAGTGATATTACCCCTTAAATTAGTTTGTAAATTTATTCTTATGTAGTTTGATTGTAATTTTATTCTTATGTAATTTAAATTGGGAAAAATAACTCAAAACTCAAATTCAAACTAGAGATAACTGATGAGGCTATTATTTTTTTAAAAAAAATATCTACATGTTAAGTCGGTTAACCGTTTAGCTGACTTAAGAAGATATTTGTTAAGTCAGACGGTTACCAATCACCTGGTTTAAGAAGTCGTTTGTTAAGACGGTCAAAAGGTAAACCGACTTAAGAGGTGTTTTCTTAAGACGGGTAAAAACCGACTTAAAAAATCAAAACTTCTTATGTCATCAACTATTAAGACTGGTACGGAACCGACTTAAGAGGTCATTTTTAACCGACTTAAAAAGCGTTTTTTGTACTAGTGAGCATGCCAAACCCTAGTTATTAAGATGGCTATACCCTTTCCCTCTCTGCTGTGTGGAATAATTGTGAGCCAGAGACCTGATGTTCTGGTTAAGGAGGATATGGCTTGTAGAAGAGAGTCTTCTATCTCTTTTAGTGCTCAAGATCTGGATGTGGAATCAAATGTGGGCACATCAGCTACTGGTGGTATGAGTAGAAAGGATATTAAAGCTACACTGAAGGACACCTGCAAGGCCTTAGAAGAAAATAAGCTTAGATTGGAAGCTGTTATAGCAGGTTTGGAGTTAGAGGAAGAGCAGGATCAGCCTGATGTTAATATTGAAGATAATGAAGAGGTTGGTGATCATGCAGCTGGGGATACTGATGGGAGTGAAGATTTTTGAATTGTTGTAATTCATATTTTCCCTGTATCAGCTGTTTTTAAGCATTGCTTTTATTTTTCCTGCTTTTATGTTTTTGCACCTTGAAGTGCCTACTTTTTAATGATGAACAATTAATGACCCCTGTACTTTTGATTACTCTTTCTGATCTTAACTTTTTGTCAATATTATGGCTAAAAAGGGGAAGAAAAGATAAGTAGTATATCTAGTATATCTAGGGGGAGTAAGGCATAAGGTAGTGCAATATGCTTGTTCTGGTACATGATGTGATGCCAGATGTGTGCACATCGTTGAAGACATAATGTGCTTGTATTTTGCACATCTTTTGAAGACTTTAAAGACCAGACGAATGAAGACTGATTCTTTGAAGACTGCTGAAGATGGTGCTTGTTGTTTAGGGGGAGTAAATTGTTACTGAAGCTGCTGAAGATGCTTCCCCATTTTCCTGTGTGCATGATTCATCATCATGCTTGTATGTTGGGAGTTTTATTCTCTCAGAAGATATGAGGCAAGATTCCGCTGCTGCAAAGCCTCTAATTCTCTAATTATTCTCTCCAAAAGTTTAGTTGGCTGACTCAAAGGTTATTTTAGCCAAAAATTGCCAAAGGGGGAGATTGTTAGTGTTTTCAACCTGTGAGGTTATTTTTGTTTTAGGGTTGGCTTCATTTGCTAAAATAAGCCTTTGGTCCAGATGTGGTAACTGATGTGCACACATATGGAACTTGACCTGAACGCCCTTAAAATAACGCGCTTTCATTATTTTGCGTGTGATCTTTGAAAAAGATTTGTTTTGAAACAAACACATCCACGCTAGCTTGCGCGCCAAGGAACGAGCTGAAAGATTGAAAAAGATTCAGAAAAGATTAAAGATGGCCAGTTTGTTACTAGAAGATATAAAAAGATTTAAAACAAACAAATCTTTGTAAAAGATTGAGTTTGTTTCTTGGAGATTACGAAGGTCAGCTATCAAATCAGGGATCCAAGCCCATGAAGCTCATTTTATATAAAGGAAGACTGAAGACATATTTTATTCACCGAAATCAAAATTAATATCTTAGAAAATAGTCTTTAGGATTTCGAGTCTTTGTCCCTTTGTTTCTTTGTTTCCATTGAGACGAGAACTAGGGTTGTATTTAGCTCTAAAGCTTTTAAGCACAGAGTTGTGGTGTTCTTTTCTTGGTTCTAGTTTGAAACAAGAATAAGACTGTTTGTCACTCTTAAGCTTTTAAGCAAAGAGTTGTTTTGAATCACTCAAAGCTTTGAAGCACGAGTTGGTTCTTTAGGTTAGGAGTACGTCTCCATCATTGAGTTTGTTATTTAAATCCTTGTGGGTTGCAAGATTGTTATAGGAAGTGACCAGTGGTTGTCATATCTAGGGAGGACCTAGGTAGAATTAGCACAGGTAGTGTCTAAGTGATAAGTTGTAAACTGAGACTATTTAGCTTTAAATTGGAACTATCATAGTGGATTCATTCCTGGATTGGTATCCCCCAGACGTAGGTGAGTTGCACAGAACTAGGTTAACAAACTCATTGTGTTCTTTATCTTCTGCACTTCCTTTTCCTTGTTCATCAAGTTATTGCTTGTTTATGATGTTAGCACATTAGGAACCACATCATGCTGCACATCTGTGACTTTCTACCGGAATTTAAAGATTGAAGAAAAGGATTAAAGATTCCATCATTATAAGGTATGAGAGTAGTATGTGGGTTCTAGAGTGATCAAGAGAGGAGGAGAAAATCTATTTCTCTCCATCTCAATCCTCTCTCATTCTTTTCTTTTGGGTTTTTGGGTGAGATAATTGGGAATGTGTTTATCTATGTGATTTGATGTTGATTGAATTATTTTAAATGTCTATTCATGTTTAATAGATAGATTGATACGAGAAAAATCATTATTTTATGAGTTGATTGTGTTGTTGATATGAAAAATGGATTTTTATGGAAAAATGAGTTTGAATCTTAATTTAAGTTGTGTTAATTGTTTTTGAAGTTGAAATAAGTGTTTTCTATTCATATACTTGCATGGAATCTGTTCTATGAATGTTATTAGATTTAAATAAGTGCTTTTGAGTGGAGAAAAGTTATTTTTGGGTCAATTTTGCAAAATCCCGTTTTTGAACAGTGAATTGCGCCGCGCGCAGATTTCCCGCGCCACGCGCAGATTGATTGCCAGTTTTGGGGTGTCACGCGCAGAGAGTCTTGTGCCACACGTAGCAGTGGTCAACAACGTTGATCGTTGACTTTTGTTGACTTTTGACTTTTTGACGGTTTATGCACCAAGAACCTATTTTTATAATAATTTTTCGCATATAATCCAATTCCGGAGTTCTTTTTATGAGATTGTGTTTGGTAAATGATGTTTACCCAATTTTTGTGTTACTTAATGTGTTAAGTAAAATTGATATGTCTAAATTAAATGAGACTATGTTATGATGATGATAGATAATTGTTGATAATTAGTGATGATGATAATATGATTATGTATATGTTTGAATGAATAGTATATGTATATGTATATATGACTTGATAAATGATGAATTGAGTTGTGATATTGTATATGTTGTTTAACTCTGATGATTATGTATGTTGGGATGAGATTATGATTCATGATATTATATGTGTGGATGATGTATGATAAAGTGATTATTTCTATATGATATGTGTGCTTGAATGTATAACCATAATGATGATGTGTTGAGATGAGTTGATGAGAAGTTGAGAAGGAATATTAGGTTGAAATGTCCTATTATTCATGAGTAGATGTGAAGAGTATTGACTACGGTCTGGCAAGTGCACCAGTCTGTCGTCGAGTAATAATTCACACTCTACGAGTAGAATGAGTTCGTATCCACAGGGATCGTGCCGAAGCTTCACTAGCGTTATTTAAGTTTGTGATAGTTTGCATTCGTTTTGGGTTTTTGAAAACGCTTTTTATAAAATAAGCGTAATGCTTTGCAGAAATATAAATTGCAGAATGTATAAATAATAGATTCAAGAAATATAGAAGCTAGGTATGGTGGTTGGACTCCCTCCCTTCTTCATATTTGGCATGACCGGTGAATTATCCTTGTTGTAGTAATACCTTACTATTACACTATGTTTATTAAAGTTTCCCTACGTTAACAACTAAGGTACCTACGAGAGCCTAACCTCGATGTGTCACATACCCTAATTACTAAGTGAGTTGTTTATAAACATGCATTATATTCTTCACCAATTAACCTCTAGGTCCTAGTATCGGGCTATTCATCTTCTAAGTGCTCAGTTCACACCTAATGCATGATTCCTCCTCTAACCGCTCAGTTCACGACTAGTTCAGGATGTTACCATCTCTATACACCTAGCATTATTTACTACGAGTTCCGGACCATATCAAGTCAAAACCTAATATCAATTCTATGGGCGCTCCCGCTTATCCGGCCAGATTACGAGAATACGTTATTAAAGTGCACGAAAGTAAATAACAAACACAATTACTAAATATCATTTATTATATCTGAGACTCAATCACAGACTCCAAATATTCATAGAGGAGTTCATCTTCTCCACCACAACCTAAGGCATAAATATAAAGACTACATATTTAAATTACAAAAGTATAACCTAAATACAAATGCCTAAAGAAACATACCTTGCTGAGTTAGTTTTCCCGTAAGGGGAGAAAACTATGCCCAATAGAGCTCCTCTGAACCTCTCCTTATAGTAGAGAGTGTTCTACTATTTCTGAATGAATTAAACAATGAATGAGAGACTCTATTTATAGTTTTCGTAATGGGCCTCAGCAAGGCATCGCAGTACGATGAAGCCATAGTGTTGCGATATGAAGATTCAGTTCAATTTTATAACTGATCCTGTGCATTTCATCAGCTTGGGCGCCAAGTTACTCCATCGTGCTGTGATGTGCTATATCGTGCTGCGATGTGAAGATTTTCTTCAGATTTATTCCTTCTGATTTCTTGGCAAGCAAGCAGCTCCCATCGTGGCACGATGGGAGTCATCGTGCTGCGATGGAATGCTCATTTTCTTCACTTTTCTGGCTTTTTCTTGTCTTTTTGCATCTTAGACTCTGTCTTGATGTTTTTTCTTGCTTTTGTAGGTTTTCCTTCGTATTTGGGTTAGTTTTGGTCATTTTACTACTAATAATACTACTAAAAATACCGTAGAAATTCTTGTCATCAAGTATCATCATAAGTGATAAATGTACATTCATGCATCCATGAGTCAAATTGAGAGAGATCCCCCATGACTTAAGACTGACTTGATGCGTAGGGATATAATTTTATCCTAATTTGGGCGGGCACCACATGCATTTAGTTGTGTCTAGGGTGACATAACATTAATGATGACATTAGTTGCATTAGGAACTTGTGCAATCCTAATTGATACTTGGTAATTGATACTATTGTGTGCATTAATTGTTATATTGTGTATTTAATATGAGTAATTTGATGTTAATGATACGTGATTGCTATTTGTATATTAATTATGAATAGCTTGATGATACGTGGATTATATGATTTACAAGATACTTAATTTATGAGTTATAGATGTATCTTAATTGTATAATCTTGCATCTTTATGTTGCAAATGTTAGTAGAATTTATTATGTTGTTATTAAGTGTATAGTATTCGATATACTTTCATTTATTTTGGGATTCCTTACTAACTCTCTGTTTTGTGTACTTGATGGACCTTTGGGGGTCTAGGTTCTCAGGTTATGTTTATGGTTGAGTTGTCGGTGATGCTCCACTCTGATTAGGACACGGAAAATGGTTTACCTTTAATATTTAGAGTCGTTTGTTATTATATTAATTAAATGTGTATATAATTTATAACTTTGTATAGATGTCATCTTACTAATTAGTAGTGTTTTGAAGATGATGTAATACTCGAACCATTGTTTTTATAATTCAAACTTTATTTTCCGTTGCACATTTTGAAAAGATTTTATAAAAGTAGAAATAGTTAAATAATGGGTTTGGATGTTACAATTTGGTATTAGAGCCTGGTTATCTTCGGACTGTGTGGGTTATGTGTGTCGATCAGAGCAGGTCTGTGCGGTCAGACTAAGTGGGCATAGTGTCTTGTGTGATTGTTGTGTCTCTTGTGATTTAATTAGTTAAGTTACACTTGCACCTTAGTCACTATTAAATATTTTTGCAAATGTATGATTAGTTTCATGAATTTTGTCACATGTTGGTTTACTTAATTCTTGAGACTTGTGTTTTAATTGGTGTTAACTTATGAATCTATTGTTTTGTAAATGTTGATAAGCTGTGATGTGTTTATTTTACGAATTTATTTAGTGATTGTTTATTCATGAATTATGAGTGATATGAATTGAATTATGTTATTCATTCTTTTGGTGAGTAATTGATGAGATTGATAATTATCTTAGTTGTAAATTATCAAGTCAAGTAATGAGTATGTGTTCTTTGATGTTGATTCATGATGAATGTTATGCTTTTATTATTATAATAGTTGTAGGTGCTTAAAGCTATAATCTTTGTGTAGTTTTGACATGATTTTATTTGTTTATGATTCCATGATAAGTGAGTGATGATAACATGATATAATTGTGCGTAATTGATAATGAATATGTATTCATCATTGTTGTTGATTTCAAGATAATGACTTAAATGATAATGTCTTCTTGTTATTGCTCTATTTAAAATGATTATGTTCGTATATGGGTATAGATTTTTTTGTTGATGAAAATCTATGTTATATGAATTAAGTGTGATTGTTTATACATATGTCGTAAAGAAATATTGTGGTGATTTATTCATGATGATTGACTTTGTAACATGATTGAAATATGAAAATGATGATATGTATGTGTTCGTGGAATTGTTTGAGAATTTATGAATATGAATGAAATAGTGAAATTACTTGAATGCTTTAACATGACAATTATTGGTGAATATTCATGAAATGATTGTGATCTATTAAGATGAACATGTATTGGTGAATTACATGTATTGTGATAGCTTATTGATTATGTATGATTTGTTAATACTTGAGTTGCTATGAATCTTATGAGAAAATGTGATGATTATGTGATTTCACATGTTTGAAAGTTAATTTGTGATTATTAATATGCTCCTATGTTGATATAACTTAATATGCGTAAATTATGACATGATGTGATTATATTCTTGACGATTAATGATGGATGATGTTTTGCTCTAGTTGCTCAAATACGAGACTTCTTATTTTCCTTGTATTTTATTGTGAGTAGATTAAATGCAAATATAGTAATGATGTTGTTATTTGAACTTGTATAGGATAATGAAATTCATTTTTGTGCAACGTAAGATTCAATATGACTTAGATATGATAATTGAATTGATAGTTTAATGTTACTATTTATAATAGAGTTTATGTGTATAATTATGCATGTCCTTGTGTGTATCTTTTGTGAAGTTCTTTATAACATGAGATAATTTTTGGAACTAACCTTGTTGAAAATGTAAACTATTTTCTTTGAGTAAATGAAGCTAATTTTTATAGAAATAAGAGGAGTAGGAATTTTGACAGAGATGAGTAGATTCTAGGACATATTTGATATATGTTTGTTTTATTTGACATGTGCTAACTCATTGTTATGAAACTTGATTTGTTCTTTTATTGTTTATGAGTTATATTATATGACCATGCTATTTTGTCTAAGATGGACTTAGTAAATGCATTGCACATGTTAATTGTTTTATTTTACCATGTCAGCTATCATGCTAATTAATTTAATTATTTTCTTGCATGATATGATTTAATGCATGTGAACTATTAGATTGTTTGGAATTGATTGTTATGTAATATTCATCTTTTCTTGTCTTGATTTAATTATTTTCTTGCATGATATGATTTATGATGTATGTTACTTGAATGTCCATATGAAATGTTTTATTTTCGCTTTGTGCGGTCTTAAGTAGATGTTTGTAGTTACCCCTTGTATGCGACATGTGTGCGAACCATTGTCGATATTAGTTTCTTCTAGGAAGAATAAGTTAGAACCGTAGAAACCTACAGTTAGATATGAGAATTGAGAGTTTCAATAAATGATTGTAGGTGGGTTTGAGATAAGTGGGGAAGAAAGTTAAAATCCTCGGATATGTTTGAGTGTAGGAGAATGAGATAGATAGAGATGCTCGAAGGAGTGTTTATTAGTTAGCTAAGTTTATTTCGGAGTTGATTGAACGGAAGGAATAAGTTGACGAAGTGTGGGTCTTGGTCGTGAGGAGAAAAGATTGTTGATCTGTCGGAAGTGGGCGTCGTGTTTTAGTGAGAGATTCCTAAGTTGGTTGGCGAGACCAGTTGAACTTGGAGTTAGCAGTTGCTAGTGCACTTATAGTTTGGAAGTGGAGGTGTTCGGCGATCGCAAGAGTTCAAGTTATTAGTTGACCAAATAGAGATGAATAAAGTGGTGTGAGGAAATAGTTAGAATTTCGAAGGATTCATATTTTGGGTTGAGTTGTCATCCGAGTTGAGTAATTGTAATAGCAGATACTTAGAGAAGTAAGTTTTGCAGATGTCGGCACTTATGTTGAAAAAGTTGGAGTTAAGCGAACGGTTCGAAAATATGAGGATGATATAGGAGATAACACTTAGAAGTGTAAGTTGAGTAGGATGAAGTTGGTAAATCACATTCTTGAGGAAATTAGATGAGCTGGAAAAGTGTTTTACCAATTACCATAGTTATCGCGTGTATTGGAATGGAATGTAAAGGATAATACTTCTACCATATTATAGTCAACACCTGAAAAGCAACTTTTATCCTTCATTGAATTTTACCAATCACCATGCCTACGTGGAAGATGTTCTTTTTTTTTTAAACTGCAAATGAATTTTATTAAAGACACTATTATGCACAAGGAGTACATAGCAGGCCAAGAGAAACATACAAAAGACAAGCAGCAAACTACACGCCAACCTCAAACAACAACAAAACAAAAAAAGGCCAGAACAAATTTCAAAAAAAATAAATAAACAGAGCACATAACAGTATCACAAAAACATGCCACTATAACCAGCTTCAATACCTAACAGCCCCTCCAAACCAGGAAAACATCCAGGCCAAACACAAAAACCGATAGCAACAGAAGCAGACGTAGCACCTATTCTGAAACCTGAAAGTAAATAGTCTTAGTTAAAACTCAGTCACTTATACTTTAATATCAGATTAGAACAAAAACTAGAATGTTGGGGTTTTCAAAATTGGGGATTTTGGGTTTCTACCCAAACGGTACTAGTTTTACGCCCTAATTTTTTTCCATATTCTCCAAAATTCGCTTGGCCATGGTTCATCGAGGATAACATTAGTTAGACATATTATGCCAGTAGTGGAAATAGAAAAGAGAAACCTTAGGAAACATCAATAAGCGGTAAGCAATTCTCCTATACAACAATACAATAAGTAACCAAATATGAATAGAAAAGATTAAAAAAGAAGGAGATGAGGAATAGGAGAATAATAGGTTTTCTGACCTTTGAGAGTGAGAGACTGAGAGCGGCTTGTTCATTGTTGGTATCACTGTGGTGGTGGCTGAAAAGGGTTTTATTGTCGAAGAGAATAAGAGGCTTTTGTTTTTGTGGAGAAGCGGGAAACGAAAAAAGGGATGAAATTCAATTCCAATGAGACGCGCGTATCTTTATTTAGCGCACTGACGGTCTGGCAAGTGCACCAGTCTGTCGTCGAGTAATAATTCACACTCTAGGTGTCTAGAATGAGTTCGTATCCACAGGGATCATTCTGAAGCTTCACTAGCGTTATTTAAGTTCGTATAATTTGCATTCGCTTTGGGTTTTGAAAAGGTTTTTATAAAAACAGCATAATGCTTGCAATAAATAAATAAATATATATAGATTCAGAAACATAGAGGATATGTATGGTGGTTGGATTCCCTCCCTTCTTCATATTTGGCATGACCGGTGTATAACATAGTTATTCAGATTATTGTTCGGCGGTGACTTTTCCTTGTTGTAGTAATACCTTACTATTACACCATGTCTATTAAAGTTTCCCTACGTTAATAACTAAGGTACCTACGAGAGCCTAACCTCGATGTGTCACATACCCTAATTACTAAGTGAGTTGTTTATAAACATTCATTATTATCTTCACCAAGTAACATCTAGATCCTAGTATCGGGTTGTTCATCTTCTAAGTGCTCAGTTCAAACCTAGTTCATGATTCCTCCTCTAACCGCTCAGTTCACGACTAGTTCAGAATGTTACCGTCTCTATACACCTAGCATTATTTACTACTAGTTCCGGACCATATTAAGTCAAAACCTAATATCAATTCTATGCGCGCTCCCGCTTATCCAGCCAGATTACGAGAATACGTTATTAAAGTGCAAGAAAGCAAATAACAAACATAATTACTGAATATCATTTATTATAACTTAGACTCAATCACATACTCCAAATATTCATAGGGGAGTTCATCTTCTCCACCACAACCTAAGGCATCTATTACAAAAGACTACATATTTAAATTACAATAAAGAAATTATAACCTAAACATAAAAGCCTAAATAAAACATACCTTGCTGAGTTAGTTTTCCCGTAAGGGGAGAAAACTATGCCCAATAGAGCTCCTCTGAACCTCTCCTTATAGTAGATAGTGTTCTACTATTTCTGAATGATTTAAACAATGAATGGGAGACTCTATTTATAGTTTTCGTAATGGGCCTCAGCAAGGCATCGCACTGCGATGGAGTCATCGTACTGCGATGTGAAGATTCAGTTTAATTTTATAACTGATCCTGTGCATGTCATCAGCTTGGTCGCCAAGTCATGTCATCGTGCTGCAATGTGCTATATCGTGCTGTGATGAACAAATTTTCTTCAAATTTATTTCTTCTGTTTTCTTGGCAAGCAAGCAGCTCCCATCGTGGCACGATGGGAGACATCGTGCTGCGATGGAATGCATAATTTCTTCACTTTTTGAGCTTTTTCTTGTCTTTTGGCATCTTGGACCTTGTTTTGATGCTTTTTTTGCTTTTGTAGGTTTTCCTTCGTATTTGGGCCTGTCTTGGTCATTTTACTACTAACAATAATACTAAAAATACCATAGAAATTCCTGTCATCACGTACCTATACCCATGGCCGTGCACTGCATATCCTATGTATATGACGTCTATACCTACAGCTTAATAAGCGTCACTAAAACTGTCCGTGGGTATATGGCAGTTTTCTTGTAATGTAATAGATGAGGTAGTAGTTGAGATGGTGATTAAGAAAGAGATTAGGAGGTCCCATAAGTCCTAGCTTAACTGGCAAAATATGCCGAAATTGTTAGGTCGGACGTCTTGACCCGGGTTCGAACCCGAGATATCACTATTATGTGAGTTTAATTTCCAGTGGATTACCACTTCAACTAAGACCAAAAAAAAAAGAGATTGGGAGGGAAAAAGTTAGGGTTAAATGAGAGTTTAAAATGTGTCACAACTTACCTTTTATAATAACTAGACTCCGACCCGTGCATTGCACGGGTTTAATCGGTGTGATAAATATACGATTTAAATTTTTATATAGAAAGTTTAACAATATCAATCTTCTATGAAATAATCTTACAACTAAAGAAAGTTTCATTTCCACTGTCGAAGAAAGATAGCAAAATTTAAGCTATAAAAGCAACAATATGGAATAAGAAGAAAAAAGATTGTCAACTAACTCACTTTCAAATGCAACAATAACTCAAATGAAATTCATCTGCTTCAATAAATCTTAAAAATCTAGTGCTACTTTAAACTTCAAAATCAGCCATTTATTCCAAACAAAAACTAAAAGTCAGCCCATTATACCAAAAACAATCAGTTATAACAAAATCAAACATTTATGCAAAGTATCATGAATATAGTAACCACAAAATTAGAAGCAAACAATCAATAAGTTTAAAATAAGTGTGTTTAGTATAAATAGTTTAGAGTAAAACTATGCAAATTAAATGGTGACTTTAAATCATATAAAGTATTGGACCTAAAGCAAAAACAACCAAAAGGAAAAAAATGACCTAAATCATGCAAAAAAATCAAAGACAAAGAATCAACAGAAAGCAAAATAGATCTACACAAAGCAGTATAAACATTTTTGTCCTAAACCATAAATTAGGTTCCTATTACCAAAAACTCAAAAGTTAAAAGTTAACTACATTGATATGCAGCTAAAGTTAGACATAGAGATGAAAAAACCTATGAAGAAACCATCAATATTAACTATGAATGTCTATCTTTACAACAGAAACAAATAATTACTAATACATGTGCTTAAAATATTAAAAAAAGTTTCTAATAATATATACCACCACACAGCACATATGCAATGCCTCTTCTTCCCCCAACCACTTTGCTAGATCGTTTTGAATCCTGATGAAAACTTAAAAAAGTATTTATTAAGCCAAAAAAAAATAGAGGAAAACAAAGTGGGTTAGGATTATGTTGTGAAAACAAATAGAAAAGGGGTTGGAAACGACTTTACCCTTATGACCCATGGCATGTCTAGATCGTGAAACGACTTTACCCTTGTGGTCCGAAATGGCTTTATTGCGGCGGAATAGACGGCGATCCAGCGAGCATGCATAGATCGTGCAACAAAAGTAGTCCGGTTTAATGAAAGAAGCATGAATTTCATGCTGGTTTTCCTTGATGAAGTTCGTGGTGGCCGGTAACGGCATCTGAAGGCGGCGGTCGGTGGTGAAAAAATGAATTTTGTTTGTGTCAGCGAGAGAGATGAAGGTTTGAAAATGATAGACAATTCTTTAGTGCTATTCTCAATTTTCACCGGTATTGGAAAGACTTTCATAGAGATGGAGGAGGCTGTGAGAGTGATGTTACAGGAGAGAAAAAAGATTTTCCTTGTGGGTTCATGTTTAACGCGTGAGAGAGGGAATGAGAGAGAATGAGAGCAAATTTTGGGAAGATAAAATATCAGTTTTCCAAAAGCTGCTAGTATTAAGGAGCCTAGTATTAATGAAAGATATATTTAAAATTCAAATTTGCATAGAAAGAGGTGATTAGGTGGAAAAATAGGTGAGAAATAAGGATGTCATTAAGAGTGTATTAGCAGGGAAAAATTAGGGTTAAGTGGTAAGCAAAAAAGGTATCACAACTTACCATTTATAATAATTAAGATTAAGATAAGATTAAGATTAAGATAAGATTAAGATTAAGATAAGATAAGATAAGATAAGATTAAGATAAGATAAGATTAAGAATTAAGATAATGTAAGTGCACCAGTTCATCCTCATGTTTTAATAATTGTCAAAACACATGAAAATAGAGTAGAACATATTTTGGCAACATTACAAATGACTTGACAGCGAAAAACTATTTTTAAACTTTGAAAAATTGATTTTTAGGTATTATGTATCGATACATAAACATGTGTATCGATACAAATGTCCTGAAATTACTTCTGACTGATTTTGTGCAATTTGTATCGATACATATATCACTTGTATCGATACAAAAGTGGTCTCTCAGAGGCAGAGTGTCACATGTGTATCGAATCATGCTTGCATGTATCGATACATACCTGTGTCTCTCAGAAAACCAGTAGGTGCCTGATGTATCGAATCATGCTGGCATGATTTGATACATATCAGTCAAGATTTCAAGAAACTGATGTATGTATCGATACACATACGTGTTTGTATCGATACATAGGTCAAATCTTTCAATTTGAACGCTGGTCAAATGGTTTTGTATCGATACAAACCATCTTTGTATCGATACATGTCTGTTAAATTTTACCCAAATTTGCTCAATTCTATTTTCTCTTTAAATAGCAATGTGGTGTCATTGTAACATAGAGGAAACTAGTGTGAAAGATCAGAAAACGCTTTGGGTTGCAAATTGAGTGAGAATTTGGATCAAAGGTTTCATTCATCACAAATTCATCATCTTCATCAAGGATTTCAATCAAATTGAAGTTTGAGTATGGGATCAATTCAATAGAGATTGCATTCTTGTGTGATAACGTTCGATACGGTTCGCGGTGAATCAGAATCGTAGTCGGGTTGAATTGTGTGACGAAGGTTCTAGTTTCTCTCAAGTGATTCAAGATCGTGCGTGTCTTGAAGGATTCGACAACAAGGAACGAAGGACTCAGCTGGACGATTGGGTGCGGTTCGGCACAAAGTGAATCGTTGGAATCAGAGGGTGAAGTTCCGTTGGGTGTCGAGGTTTTTCGCATTAGTTTACATTTTGTCTTGCTTTAGGATTATAGATTTCAATTGTAAACTGTGCACTTTTTTGTTCATCAAGTTTTTGATCTATAAACTCTCAAATAACCCGTTTGGTTATTTGGGGGGAGACGTACTCGGATAAACGCGTGGACGACGCGCAATCCGGGGAACTCCCTAATCACATCGTGTGTCTCTCTTTATCTCTCTCTTTTAATTTCGTTAATTTCGTTAATTTGTTAATCGATTGAATTTTTGTTGTTCGCATTGGTTCACAAAAATTCAATTGGTTCTTGCTTGATTGTGATTGATTTGAATATTGGTTTGTAACTTGCTTGGGACTGAAATTATATTGTTTACATTCAAATAATTTTGAACTCAAACATTTTCGTAACTTTTCACAAATTCGTTCAAGGCTTAATACTACTTTTCTTTTGGTCAATCGGTGCGTAGACTACCGATTCGGTGGCTCTTCCGCTCGCTTGATTAATTTGAAACATTTTTTTAAAAAACCCATTGTTTCAAGGATCACTTATTCAACCCCCCCTTCTAAGTGATAAGCCTAGTAGTCTAACAAGTGGTATCACGAGTCCGGTTAAATTTTGTTTACAAAATTCGGAGGATTGTGCCAATTATTAGAAAACATGGCTTTCGCACCGAAAGGGGCGTATAATAGGGCTCCTATATTCAATGGAGATCATTATGATTATTGGAAAAGTAGTATGCGGATTCACATCAATTCTTTTGATGGTGAAGTGTGGAATGCTATTGAGACCGGTCCGTTTGTTCCGACAATCACCGATCCTAATGGCATTGTCACTATTAAGCCTATGGCACAATGGACGGATGATGAAAAGAAAAAGGTCAATTACGATGCAAAGGCACAAAACATATATACTTATTTCATCCCTTGGGATTGAACAATTTTATCATGTGTCGCATTGTTCTACGGCTAAGGAAATGTGGCATACATTAGTTACTCACTTTGAGGGAACTAATGAGGTCAAAATTTCGAAAATAAACACTTTAACCCAAGAATTTGAGTTGTTCCATATGCAAGATGGTGAAACCATCGCGGATATGCAACAACGATTTGTTAAAATCACAAACAAGTTACATGGTCTAGGCAAACCAATCACTAATCAAGATGCTACTAACAAAATTTTGAGGTGTCTTAATAGGTCATGGCAACCTAAGGTCACCGCAATCAAAGAGGCGAATGATCTTACTACCTTGAGCCTCACAACCTTGTTTGGTAAGCTAACGGAACATGAACAAGTGCTTAGTTTGTTAGAAAAGCATGAGAAAGGTGAGAAAAAGGAAAAACACCATGAAAAAGAAAAAGAAAAGGATAAGAGGTCAATTGCTCTAAAAGCCTCAAAGTCCAAGTCCAAAAAGGTTGAGCATGTGGAAAGTAGCTCAAGCGAAGACGATTCCGATGATTAGGAAATGGAGCTCTTCGTTCGACGCTATAATAGATATGTGAGAAAGAAGGGGATAAGACATTCCGATGACAATCTTAAGAAGTTTCGGAAAGATAGTGGTTACCGCCGGAAGAATGATGATGCTAGGTACTCCAAGAAAGGGCTATGCTATGAGTGTGGCCAAGTTGGTCACTACAAGCCGGATTGTCCTAATCTCAAGAGAAAAGAGAATGAGTCATCTTCAAACAAAAGGAGGAGCAAAGGTAAGAAAGCTTATGTTGCATGGGAGAGTAGTGGCTCTTTTTCTCATTCATCATCAAGCTCTAGTTCAAGTGATGAAGGCGAATTGGCTAATTTCACAACTCATCATCACAAAAAGAAGGATAAAGCTCCCAAAAAGGTAAACCAAAATCCCTCTAGCTCATATACTTTGTTAGAATATCATGATTTGCAAAGTGCATTTGAGGACCTATGTAGTGAAACTAGGAAAGCTTTCAAACGATTAAAAGAAATTATAAAAGTTAACAAAGCTCTTGAAAAGAAAGTTTCCGAAATGGAAGAAGAGTTGAAAGCTTTCAAAGTATCATTATTAGAAAGGTCAAGTACAAGTCATGATAATGGTGATATAGTTGGTTGTGATAATTGTATCACTTTGTCAAAAAATATTAAGACTCTTAAGGACAAAGTGGAAAATTCATCAAAACCTAGAGTCTCTCATCAAGTTGATCCAAAACATTTTCGAAACAATTTGAAAGTCAAAAATAAAAATTCTAAACATTTCAAAATGGATCAAAAGAAGAGTGACTCACATATCACTTGTCACTATTGTTGTTGTGAAGGTCATACCATTGCAAAATGTAAAGCTAGGAAATTGTTGGTACCTAAGGGCGTATTGCAATGGATGCCAAAACTCAACAAAGTTTGTTTACCTCACCAACTAGGACCCAACATGAGTTGGGGACCTATTTCAAATGTCTAAGTATGTAGGGAAGCGTCTTGAAACCATTGACAAAAGACACCGACAACAATGGAGTTCAAGACTTACGATCAAGGAAAGTGATGAGAAAAGCTTCAACTCAACATCTACAATGGTGTGGAAATTGATCACTTCCTCCACCTAACACTTAAAGGGAAGATTCTATTCTCTACCTTTACCTTTATATTTGTTTTACTTAGCATTTGAATATTGGCTCATATACACAACTTCTACCTTAATGTGATATTTGACTTGATAGTTGTCTCATCCTTCATTTCCAAGAATTTTGCTCAAAGATATTGATAAGTCTTTGAGACTCATACGTCTTAAATGGGGATTTGACAAAAATCATTACAATTGTCATATTAAGTTCATACTTGGTTTGTATATGTTTGTTTGGTTCTTATATATGTGACTTTATGAGCATACATAGACATATATTTTCATACGATTGATTTTGGTACTTGATTCATTTATGTGGATGCTTTATCATGCATATATGGTTCAACATGTGTTTTCATGTTATAATGTGCTTTGGTATTATTTTTGCTCACATACATAAGTATGTACCTTGTTGATTATATGTGTTTCATACATACATGTTATTTTGGATAATTTTGTTTGTATGGATAATCATGTTATCTTTATGCTTTTGTTGCATTGCTTTGTTTATTTCGTCTCATATTTTGATATGTTTATTGATTTAAAATGTCGATGTATTACAATATTCATGCGTTGGTTTTGGTTTGTTATTCTACATTCCATGTTTGTCATGAAATTTGGTATTCGTCATTGATATATTTTGGCATATCTTTGTATGTATTTATATTGATTAGGAATTTTATCATATATGTGCATTTCGACAAATGTAAGTGCACGATATGACTTTGGTTAAAATTGATTGAACTTGATACTTCTAATAGACTCTCTTCTTCTTTTTGATATTGTCAAAGGGGGAGAGATTTGGATGCACAAGCTAAGGATGAATAGCTAAAAGAGTCTTGAATATTATCTACTATGACAATCGCATTATGGCATCAACTCGGGGGGAGCGTGCTTATTGTTAGCCTTGGTGTTTTAATTGCGTCTGTATACATATTGCTATTTTATTGCATATTAGGTATAGGCTTAGTTAGCTTATGCATAGTTTTGACAATTATCAAAAAGGGGGAGAATGTAAGTGCACCAGTTCATCCTCATGTTTTAATAATTGTCAAAACACATGAAAATAGAGTAGAACATATTTTGGCAACATTACAAATGACTTGACAGCGAAAAACTATTTTTAAACTTTGAAAAATTGATTTTTAGGTATTATGTATCGATACATAAACATGTGTATCGATACAAATGTCCTGAAATTACTTCTGACTGATTTTGTGCAATTTGTATCGATACATATATCACTTGTATCGATACAAAAGTGGTCTCTCAGAGGCAGAGTGTCACCTGTGTATTGAATCATGCTTGCATGTATCGATACATACCTGTGTCTCTCAGAAACCAGTAGGTGCTTGATGTATCGAATCATGCTGGCATGATTTGATACATATCAGTTAAGATTTCAAGAAACTGATGTATGTATCGATACACATACGTGTTTGTATCGATACATGGTCAAATCTTTCAATTTGAACGCTGGTCAAAGGGTTTTGTATCGATACAAACCATCTTTGTATCGATACATGTCTGTTAAATTTTACCCAAATTTGCTCAATTCTATTTTCTCTTTAAATAGCAATGTGGTGTGTCATTGTAACATAGAGGAAACTAGTGTGAAAGATCAGAAAACGCTTTGGGTTGCAAATTGAGTGAGAATTTGGATCAAAGGTTTCATTCATCACAAATTCATCATCTTCATCAAGGATTTCAATCAAATTGAAGTTTGAGTTTGGGATCAATTCAATAGAGATTGCATTCTTGTGTGATAACGTTCGATACGGTTCGCGGTGAATCAGAATCGTAGTCGGGTTGAATTGTGTGACGAAGGTTCTAGTTTCTCTCAAGTGATTCAAGATCGTGCGTGTCTTGAAGGATTCGACAACAAGGAACGAAGGACTCAGCTGGACGATTGTGTGCGGTTCGGCACAAAGTGAATTGTTGGAATCAGAGGGTGAAGTTCCGTTGGGTGTCGAGGTTTTTCGCATTAGTTTACATTTTGTCTTGCTTTAGGATTATAGATTTCAATTGTAAACTGTGCACTTTTTTGTTCATCAAGTTTTTGATCTATAAACTCTCAAATAACCCGTTTGGTTATTTGGGGGGAGACGTACTCGGATAAACGCGTGGACGACGCGCAATCCGGGGAATTCCCTAATCACGTCGTGTGTCTCTCTTTATCTCTCTATTTTAATTTCGTTAATTTCGTTAATTTATTAATCGATTGAATTTTTGTTGTTCGCATTGGTTCACAAAAATTCAATTGGTTCTTGCTTGATTGTGATTGATTTGAATATTGGTTTGTAACTTGCTTGGGACTGAAATTATATTGTTTACATTCAAATAATTTTGAACTCAAACATTTTCGTAACTTTTCACAAATTCGTTCAAGGCTTAATACTACTTTTCTTTTGGTCAATCGGTGCGTAGACTACCGATTCGGTGGCTCTTCCGCTCGCTTGATTAATTTGAAACATTTTTTTAAAAAAACCCATTGTTTCAAGGATCACTTATTCAACCCCCCTTCTAAGTGATAAGCCTAGTAGTCTAACAGATAAGATTAAGATGAAGAGAAAGAGAGTGAAATTAAGAGAGATAGGAGAGAGGATCTAACTTATTAATTTGAGGGGATCAATTCCGCTATCCACTTATAGAACCCCATTTAAAGTTAGAGTTTTTTTCCTTCTATATGAACCATCCCACCAAAATTAACAAAAAAAAATAATAAAATTGAACCTGAAGTACACTCTAAGACCCTAAACGAAAATACCACTGAACCAATACAAGTGAATTTGACGGATCTCTTGTAATAATAGTTTGGATTCTAAAATTCAATAAAAATGTTGTCGAAATTTGAAAATATAGACATGATAAATTTGTCAAGAAAAGAAAGAAATTTTTTTTGAGTGGAGTGTAAATAATTCCACTGAACTTTAATCAACGTTATCCTCCACTCGTCATTGAAACATTGGCATTCTTAGTGCAATTGCTTTAATCATTCCCCACACTCAAACCTCGGGACCTCAATCTGGACCTCAATCTACTCCAATAAGCCCCAAAATTCACGCTGCGGATTTTACAATCAAATTCTTTGGGGAAGTGATTCCCCACTTGTTGTAAAAAAAAAAAAAGGGGTGTACGTGGGCCGGATTGTGTTGGGTTTGGCCAAAACCAAAACCCGAACCACATAAGGTACTGTGGATTGGGTCTAGAAAAATAACCACCCATTATAACATCGGGCCGGGTTGGGTAAACCTACTAATTTTTGGGTTGGGCAGTGGGTTACCCAAACTATTTTTCTATTTTTTATATTAAAAATATAAATATCGAATCATTATATTTTTTCATAAAAATAACTCAACCATTGTATTTTTTTGAAAAATAGTGTTACTTTTTTCACTATAAAAAATAATCACCTATTTTTTATGTATACCCACTAATTTATGGGTTGGATAGTGTGTTATCCAATTGATTTTTTTTCATTTTTTATAATATCAAATGACTAAACGAAGAATCATCGTATGATTCATATTTGTTTATAAAAATTATTCAATATTTTTATTTTTAAATAGTGCAATGAATTATCATATTTGTTTATAAAAATTATTCAATCTTTTTATTTTCTTAAAAAATAGTATAACTTATTTTCAATATAAAAATATTTATTGATCAAAGACAAAATCTTTAGTATTTTCATAAAAATATTTGAAAAAACATAACACTAGTGGATTGGTGGGTTTTTTGGGTTGGATCCGGTTTTACCCAAAACCCAAAATTTTTTATGGGTTTTTCATTTTTGAAATACATATCCACCCACTTGCCCGACCCAACCCACTTTTTTGGGTTAGATTGGGTGGGTTTGACAGGATCGAGTGAGTTTGCCCAATCCATGTACACCCCTACAATAAACACCCAGCCCCTTAAATACCCCCCTTAACTATCAATAATTGACAATGAGTTAATTTAAGTGATAGACAATTTTGTGTGGAAGATAATGCAGCGCTCCAATGCAGATTACTCAGCACTCTCACAACGCAAACCATTGTGACCGTTATTGGCATAAAGATAATGCGGTTTGTTACATAATAATTACTTCTAAAAATATTGCATTGTTTTTTACAAATTTTTTAAAAAATTAATCGAAAAATAATCACTAAAAATGATAAGTTGCTGATAGTAGCTTATCAAATACTCCCTCCGTCCCTATTTATAGGAGCTAGTTTGACAAAAAGTTTGTCCCTTTTTATAAGACCCTTTTACAATTATCAATGACATTAATTATTTATTTTTCAAACTTACCCTTATTTACTTTGCATAGTTTTTTTAATAGCATTAAATTCTCTTTTGTTTGATACAAAACACTACAATTTATTGTAAGGGTAAACATGTAAAATTAATATAATTTGCCAATCAATTTAATACTAAAATCCACTTTCTTAATACCCGTGTTTTGTCAAACTAGCTCCTATAATTAGGGACGGAGGGAGTAGTAATAGATATGTTTTTTACCTAACAAAAAAAATTAGAGGAAAGAGAAAACAAATGTTAAAAGGTGGAGATTAATTTGTAATTATAAAAATCAGTTTTGCATGTTGTATCCAAACAAAGTAAAAATTATTTTATTAAAAATGGTGATTTTTATTATTACATTAAACAAACACAAAGTAAATTCTAGTTTTTAATACTTCTCTAAATTATTTAATATATCAAAATCACAATTTTTTAATACGTAACAAAATGTTTTTCTAATATATTGCTTAGAAAATTTGAGTTCCCAAAAAACATTAAATTTTTTTATTTGATATTCAAATACTTGCATACAAAATTCATATGAGAACATTTCTAGATACTAACTCACTAAAATTTGTGTTTACATCAATTTCTATGAGCATTTTCTAGTTTGGCAAAGACATTTACAACACTTTCATTTAACAAAACCGTACACCTTGAAGAATAGGAAGAAAAAGGATTGAAAATTGCATATAAAATGATTGAACAAGATAAAACTACGAATGATTGATGATTTGCAAACTTGTAGAGAGCAGAAATAAGAGTCACACTTTCAATAGCATCCGGTAACCATATATCCTAGAAATTCATTTGTATGCATATTTATTTGATACTTGATACGAGAGAATTACATACAAAAAGAGAATTTGATCATGTGTTCTAATGTATTATTGTATCAACTCATCAATTATTAACCAACAATATCAAGTATTATTGTACAAAAATTCTTATTTGATACAATGATATGTACACCGAGAGACAAAAAAAAAATTTGGTATTAATTATTTTGTTGGGTTTAATTAATCCTTAAAAAAAAATTTGGGGATCAAATTTTAAACTTATTTTTTTGGATCTAGAACGATCGTTCTCTTCACCCTGCTTTAGGGCTCTACTTACAGCATAGCAATAAAATAATTAAGTTGCGGGTGATTTGAAATTTTTTATATTAATACTTCTGAATCAGATTAAACTGGTAGTGAAAGCTAAAAAAAAAAAAATTCTCATAGCCATAAAACAAGTTAGGGGTGATTTGAAATTTCTTTAGTTGAGTTATGATAGTGTCACCCTATATTTGTTTTCTTTTGAATAGTCGACAAATAATACTGCTAGTTGTTTTTAAAAAATAAGTATCAAATTACTTTAGCATCTTTAGTGATAAATACTTTTCAACTAAGTTTCTTTATTAATTTCTCATCATTATACATAATTAAAAAGGGAAATGATGTAAGGTCATTAGGTTTAATCAGATTAGTGATGATAGATTTAGGTAATATGCTTGAGCTTGAAAGTTCGATCTTTTATTTCACTTTAAATAAAACAAACAAAAATAATATGTATCTCGTAAGAGGAGTTCAGTTGATAAATATTAAAGATATTATTGAAGAAACTATGATTTAAACACCCCTTAATATGTAAAAAGATGTGCTAATATCTAGAAAATCGATCCCTCAACAACTTTATTATTAATTATTTCTTTATATCTTGTCATTATATTTTTTACTTATAAAAAGAAAATAATCTTGTCATTATTTTTTTGGTACAGAATATATCTCATCATTATAAATGTAAAGTATAGAATATAATGTTTTTGACCAACAATGAATTGATTCAAGTGGTAAGGGTCTTGGTCTTCTTAAGTGGGCAAGAGTTCGATTAATGGCTCATGCGCGTATAGAAAAAATCTGGTTGGGAGGGGAGAACTCACTTTGTGTGCCCCACAAGTTTTCCAACAGAGATTAATCATCATGACTCATGCGTATAGAAAAAATTCGATTGGAATGGAAGAGCTCACCTTGTATGCCCCACAGATTTCCCGATAAATCATCGGCGGTAGAAATTTCGTACCAATATCATGGTAATTATTAAAAAAAAATATATAATGTTTTTGGAGTAGTGTACTAGTAGTAATTATTAAATTGAATTCATGCTTAAATAATTTTTTTCTATTAAAGTAACACTTATTTTAAAAGGGAAAGAATAATATATATAAAAACATTTTTGGTCCTCCTATATAGAACAAATTCCTCAACCAATTCCATTATAAAAGCGGATAAGTCTCCACCTAGCAAGCCAACACTACCATTTCACTTATAAATTTTCTATAGGCATCATCTATAGTTTATTCTAAGATTCTTAGTCTAAGAGCAGGGGCGGAGGCACAGGGGGACAGGGGGTTGCTGTGGTCCCCCTACCTCTTTGAGTTTTATTTATATAATACTAGTAATATTATACTTAGTTAATTTTTATAGGTGATGATTGAGTCAATAAAAATTGATGTATTTGGTTTATAATATAATTTAGATAAATCAATTTTTTTTGACTCAATTTGTCTCTTATAAAAAGGACAAGAGGAAGTACTACTATATATTTATATATATTAGGTCTTTGTCTTTTACGGTAAAAAAAAGTGTGCAAGCATGGGATGTGTTTAGAATGAAATTTATTATAGACACTTTTTGGAAATGAGGCTCTTTGGTTAGTAATTGTGGTTGCTTGTCTTTGTTGGCTATTTTGGTGTGTGAAACTTATGTATTGTTTTGTTAATAGTGCTAAAAAGGACTTTGTATTGATTTTTAACTTGTAACATAAAATATGTTGTATATTTTATCTTACCTTTTGAGTATTCTTTATACTTAAAAAACTTACATATATTGATTTTGGATATTGTTTATATGTTCTTAAATTTCTTACATATGTAGTAGTTTTTATATAAAAAAAAAAAAAAACATTTTATATATACTAACTTATACGACATTTTTTATTAAAAAAAATTATACAGCATTTTAGACTTAGTCCCCCCTATGTTTAATTCCTGGCTCCGCCCCTGTCTAAGAGTAAGAGAGAATATGTCTCAGGGAAGAGGCAGTGCATCTATGAACATGGCCACTGTGATGATTTCACTGCTCTGCCTTTTGGTTCTTGCTCAAAGTGCTAATGCAGCAACCTACACCGTTGGAGGACCTGGAGGATGGACCTTCAACACTGATACTTGGTCCAATGGAAAAAAGTTTAGAGCTGGTGATGTGCTAAGTAAGTTTCTCTAAATATCGTGATTGTGCAGTTTTAGTTTTCTGACTTTTCTCTATTTTCTTTTATAGATTTTAGTCTATGATGGTAGTTCCCTCCTAAAATTATGTTTACATAATCCATACATTGTTTTGAATTTTTTTAGAAAAAGAATTTAATTTTTTTTTTAAATTTATTTTATAATTTTTATAATGTTTGTTATGAATTTTTTTAAAAATCATTTTCTAAACAAATCATTTGGGTTCGTCTATCTGTATTGACTTGAGACCTAATAGTGTACTTCTCCATAAAGTTTCAGGTTCGATTTTCAATGGTGTCAATTTAGATGGAGTAATTTAGCTTCTTAAAAAAAAAATTCCAAAATGAAAAACTATTTATAATAGCAGAAATAGCTTTTCAAGAATTTTTTTTTTAAACTAAGGAACCTAAGTGTAGAAATTTTCTATTTTTAAGATATGATTTTTTTTTTTTTATAGTAAACAAATGGAGAAAATTTCGCAGGGGACTAATAAAGAACAAAATTCAGAGAATCAAAATCACTCTCATAAAAAAGAGACAAGAATTGCATAATCGCGATTTTTTGTTGTTGCTGTTGAGGAAAGACGGGATTAAAATTGGATTTAAACTTTTTAATTATTGTTTTGGAAACAATTAAGTTCCAAGTTTAACTATATAGTATATGCATGCTAATTGAATATTGCAGTCTTCAACTATGACTCGACGACACACAATGTGGTTGCCGTCGACAAAAGCGGACACAACAGCTGCAAGGCGACGGGAGGTGCTAAAGTGTTCAGTTCAGGGAAAGACCAAATCAGGCTAGCAAGAGGACAGAACTTTTTAATATGCAGCGTTCCTGGTCACTGCCAATCTGGGATGAAGGTTTCCATCAATGCAGTCTAGCTAGTGTGTGTTCAAGCTATTTGTGACTGCAGTAATCAGTTAATTAATTAATTAAATTAATGGGCAATTAACTTGTGGTCTTGATCTGCTTAATGACAAAAATTAACAACGTGCTACTAGTTATTGTATGTTAATTTGCTCAATTATGTATGTATATGTGCAAGGGAGTGTTGGTGAGGTGGTTTTCTATATATAACTTGTATGTTTGCTATGTTTGTTTGTGTGATGTGCTGTGAGGCTGTGACTATGAGAATATAAAATACAGAGATATTTATAATACATAGTCACGGACTCTTGTTTGGACTAATTAATTTACATATGTATATGGTTAATGCTACGACCAATGTCGATGTCAACCAAAATTATCAGAAATTTTAATGATTATATATATATATATATATATATATATAGGTTTGCTAATTTAGAGCCACTTAAAAACATGTGGGTCTAAATTAGCAATGTGCACCTTTTCTAATGGACTAAAAATACCCTTGATATTTACTTATTTTACACTAGAAAATTGAGGGTTAGTTAGGTAAATTTTATTAAATGATGTGCACCCACTTTGCTAATTTAGACTCACTTAATTATAAATATATAAAACCTAAATAAACAACCTAAGAAATCAAAAAAAGGACAACTTAAAAAAACATATGTACAATCCAAACTTCTGAATACTCAAGTGAACTATTTTTTTTTTAAATAATCAAAATTATCATAATCGATTCTAACTTACACTTAAAACAACCTAAGAAATAAAAAAAAAAAAAACAACTTAATAAAACATATACAATACAAACTACTAATTTGAGACCCAGTATTATTTCATGCACTTGTATATACATTAAATTATCTGATTTAGATTTCTATGCGGGTGCGGGTGCGGCTGCGGCTGGTTTTTGGAGTGGGACTAAGGAATGTTGATGGTAAGACATTATCCAAAATTAGTAGTTTGTATTGTATATGTTTTATTAAGTTTTTATTTTTTATTTTCTAGGTTGTTTAAAGTGTAAGTTAGAATCGATTATGATAATTTTGATTATTTATATAACGCTCCAACTAAAATATCTAGAATATTTAGTTAAGATATAAATAATTGAATCTGAGTACATTAGTTTAAACGAGACAAGTAACTGAACCACAAGAATTCCTTACATCATTAGATGAATTTATAAAAAATACAGCGGAAACAAGAATACGATGCTAAGATAAACAGAAAAACTAAAACAAAGAGGAAGACTAAAGTCTTCTAGTCCGATGATCCAAGCTCAGCTCCAATCATCAGCTCCCTTCTGGTCCTTGCTCCAGTTAACCTGTCTACCTAAAAAAAATTGGTTTGGAGTGGGGTGAGACTACTAAGCATCGGTGAGTCCTACTACCCTCCTAGAGGTGACTACACCGGGGAATCCTAAACAGTCATAACATGCTAACATTTTCATAATCATAACATAATACTGAAATTAAAGGTGAAACACAGATAAAAACTCTTATTCATTTTAACCGCAAGGATTCTCCGAGGTGAGCATATCTCGGAGGCCCGCCTTGTCCGTCGATCGATCCGATCACGGCATACAGCTCACAAATACATAACCTGATGGATATTCCCATTGGGAAATCCATATGCGACAATTCAAAATCGCTCCTAAGTGACTGATACTAATTTAGTTCTTACTACCATAATTTCCCAAAACCCGGGGAGCATACAAACCTAAATAAATTCTAAGTTATACCATAAGATTTCAATTGTGTCTGACCTCCTGTGCAACATTATATTAATTACATAATTGCAAAAGCATCTGTAGTAATAGAGGATATAAAACGAGTGATGAATTTTTGGAAAAATTGGAAAGTTGGGTTAATTCTGCCCCAGCTTGCCATGGCGAGAAATCTGTCCGCCATGGCGAGTAAGCTGGTCAAATTTTCTGTACAAGCTCGCCATGGCGAGAAATCTGCTCGCCATGGCGAGTAAACTGGTTCTGGCCTAAATCAACCCACGAGGCGAGCAAACGCCTGCCATGGCGAGTTTCATCAGCCCAGAAGTTGTTAACTCGCCATGAAGGCTTGCCGTGGCGAGTTTCTGCAGAAAACACTCTGTTTTACGAATTTTGATAATTTTGCAATGAAATCACTTACAATCCTCTTTTAAAACAGTGCAATCACATAATAGACATAATATATGACAGAATGGAGGGAAAATTGGGAGTTATTTCCCCTCACACAATATTTTCCTAATTTCCTAGGTTAACATTCATATTTCATAAATTGGGGAAAACTAACTAAACTAGCCTAAGAACCCACCTGGAAATTGAAGCTTTAATCTTGCTTCTGAGTCTAGCTACAGCCACGAGCACTATACTCCAAGACTCACTTGAAACCCCATTTGCTCTTGAAATACGAAATTGGAAGGAATTGAATTCTCGGATGCCTTGAGTGTTTGTTTGTTAATGGTTTGATTCTGAAATTTGAAAGGTAAAAGTGATGGTTTCTTACTAGCCAGAACTGAGTTGGTTTGGGTTAGTTTCTCATTGCATGCAAGCCCAATAGTTGGGATTTTGGGTGAGTTGAAAGTGATGTGGTTGTTAATGAACAAAGCATGGAAGTGAAGGATTGGGAATGATTCAGAATCTGGTTCTCTGCAGAGATTGTTGATTGCATGTGATATTAGTAGTTGAAGAGAAAAATGGATTTGGTGTTGTGTTGTTGTAGAGTTGGCGTGAGGAAAAGAGAAAGTAGAGGAGTATTACTAACTTCTTGCCTTGCATGTGTCCATATATATAGAAATTACAAGTGATGGGGCATTAGAGAATGGATGGGAGGCGTGAGAGAAGGAAAAATATGAGTGGAGACGTTAATTAAATTTTCTCTTGCTTTGGTGAACTTAAGTTTAGCTAAAATAGTAGGCTTGGTCACTTAAGAAATAATTCCCTTAATTCTAACTAGAACACTTTAACTCCAACTAATCTCCAATAATTGATTTTAATTTAATTTCTTCTATTAAATAAAATGTTGGGATGTTACAATTTAAAAAAAAAATAGTTCACTTGAATATTCAGAAGTTTGGATTGTATATATGTTTTTTTAAGTTGTCTTTTTTTGATTTCTTAGGTTGTTTATTTAGGTTGTATATATTTATAATTAAGTGAGTCTAAATTAGCAAAGTGGGAGCACATCATTTAATAAATTTTACCTAACTAACCCTCAATTCTTAGTGTAAAATAAGTAAATATCAAGAGTATTTTTTGTCCATTAGAAAATGTGCACATTGCTAATTTAGACCCACATGTTTTTAAGTGGGTCTAAATTAGCAAACCCCTATATATAGATATATAAACCTAAATATATTATGTGTAAATTAATAATTTCTGCATTTCAAAACAATTGTATTTTTTTACTATTGCATACATGTCGATGAATGATTTTGACCATTAACATTTTTAGTTACGTACTATTAAAAAATACGAAAATTTGATATTTTGAAAGTATTTATCGAGATAAATCTAATGACATCTCATATGTTAATATCTATCTATATATTTTAGTAATAAAATATGGTCAAAGTAGATTATATGAATAGTGCACAATGTAAAAAAAGACAATTGATTTGGAATGGAGGGAGTAATGCACATCTTTTCCAATCAGACTAAAATATTATTTTAATTATTTTAAATCAATTGTAGTTAAAAGGTAATTTTGTAAAATTAAGTTAAAGTTAAAACTGAAAACATACTAACCTTTTTCCAATTGGTATAATTATGCTTCAAATTTGTTTTTCTAAATTGTCCATTTTTTATTTTTTAGGTTGTCATGTGTTTATTTGTGTTATTATATGTTTATTTATGTGTAACTGAGCAAAATAGAGTGCACATCATTTAATAAACTATATCAAACTAAACTCTCGATTTTCTAATGTAAAATAATTAAATATCAAAGGTTATTTTGTCCAATTAAAAAAGGCGTGCATTGATAATTTACCCATATTTTATTATTGTGAAATTATTAAAAGGAATTAATTGTATTTTTGGTCTCCTATTTTATCAAACTCGCGAAAATAGTCTATTCTAAAATCAAACTTTTTCATCCTTCTATTTTCATATTTATTGCAATTTTGATACCAACTTCTATTTTTCCTGTTAAAAACTGAAAAAAATACTTGTATAGGTGTTCTGGACCAGCTAAAGCCCAATAAACTGAGGCTCAAACGATAAACATATAATATACCATGTCACCCTTAATACGACTACGGAACAAACACATAACCTCTCCCATTAGCATGCTGCGAGTCCATAGCTCAATGCAGGTCAAGTACACCAAATAAATGACCCTTCAAAGATATTTGTGACCGATTCTCTCCACATGGAGGACCCCACATAAACGATTATTCCTCATATTCCACTATATATGCATGCATGCACTCACTCTCAAGGTACACCTGTTGTACCTAAATTTAGGACTTTCTCTCACCTCTAGCAAATATTGACTTGAGCGTTGGAGTGCTAACATTCTTACAGGTACCTTTTCCCTTATTGGTACGTGAAGATTCAATCATCATTTACCAAGTACAGATCTGATCATCCTTCACCTCACAAATAACATTCCATTTCTAAGCACTTGGGTAAATAGACACACTCACAAGTACAAAAATTAAAGTCCTATAAATTGATGTGACAGTTTTATATTTCTTTCAATTTTTGTATTTGTATAAGTGTGCCTAAATGGTCGTGCATATGTAAGACTTCCACTAAAATCTTCACTTTTAGGGCAAAAAACATGAGTTAGACCAAAACTGCAACAAATGTAAAAATAGAGGAAACACAAAAAATCAATTTTTAAAATAACGCGACTTTTTGTTAGTTTAATCAAATAGGGACCGTAAGTGCAATTAAACATACAATCTATCATCTTTTATACCAGAGGTTGTGAATATTTGAAAAGGGTTCAAAAGTTCATGGATAGTAATGTTGTGTTCTCTAGGTTTATAAATGTCGCTTTTCGAAAAATTAATTTTAACATAGGAAATTATTTAGGGACGCAACTTGTTATCCATCTACTTTTGATTTTACTATTTTAAACTTCGACAGTTTCGCTCCCTCTATCAAATATTTTGTCTAGAATATGGTGATACAACATGTTTTAAATTAAATTTAGGTTTAATTACTCATTTGATCCCTTATCTTTAATTTAGTTCTCAATTTGGTCCCTTATCTTTTAAAAGTATCAATTTGGTCCCTTATCTTTTAAAAGTCTCAATTTGGTCCCTTATCTTTTCTGCAGGTCTTAATTTGGTCCTTTATCTTTTCTGCAGTTCTCAATTTGGTCGCTTGTCTTTTAAAATTTTGGACACGTGGCACACTTGGAAAGATGACACGTGTCCAAATTTAATGGTAATAGTGAAAATTTTGACGGGAGGGACCAAATTGAGAACTTCAGAAAAAATAAGGGACCAAATTGAGATGTTTAAAAGATAAGGGACCAAATTGAGAACTAAATTAAAGATAAGGGACCAAATTAGTAATTAAGCCTTAAATTTATAAGAATTTTTCTTACAATTTTATTGATGTTGGTATTTTTTCATCATCGTATTATTTACCGCATTGCCAACTTATAATTAAAAAATATGATGAGAGATCAAAACTTTAAAATTTTAAAATTGGGAAATCAATTATGTAAAATGGTGAAAATAAAGGACAAAAATTGCAATAAATTTTTTTAACTTTTGGTCCCATTAAGAGAAGTTTTAGTCCCTAATTTGAAAACCTATTATTGGTTCTCAGTTTTACCTTTTTTGGAATTTTAATTCCTCATTTGATTTTTAGATTTTTTTTTTCTTTATAATGTGACATATCAATTTATGATATGAATTGCCCGTACACCAAATATTCTTTTCAACAAACATATGTATTTTTTCCAAAGACATTATATAAGACAAAGTTTACCTAAATTCCCAAAGACCGGCCACTAGTAGTACTCTTCCATATACGTTTGTGTCAAAAAAGAAAAAAGCACTCTTCCATATACGCAAAGACATTCTATATTAGCTCAAAGAGTGAGTGTCGAAACACAGTCATACATTCAACAGTTCGTGAATATGAGCAATATGAAAAATATAAGCTTAAATCTCATTCCAAAAACTAGCTTAAAGGGTGAGGGTATCCAAACACATTTATACACCAACGACCTGGAAACCAGAGTATTGTGAGACTTCAAACAACTTCAACAGTTTATTAAAAAAACATTTTACAGACGGTGAATGAAATTTACCGAGAAACATTTTGAATTTTAAATTGATGATATTTAATCTAAATATTATTTATTGAATAACATCCAACTTAATTCAATTAAGAACTACTATTTAATAATTGACCTTCAATATTGAAGAAAAGCCACCAACATGTCCCTGCTTGGGTCGTGTCATCAATATTCCATCTACATAATATTAATTGAAAACACTTTTGGTCCCATAGCTCAACAGATTGGTCAAGTAATTCTATTATTAAAAAAAGAACTAGTCTTAATAATTTTACTTATAAATTTGCTATAAGCACTTATAGTTTATAGTTTACATTGAGATAGAGAATATCAAATATGTCTGAGGGAAGAGGCAGTGCATCAGTGAACATGGTCATTGTGATTTCACTGCTATGCATTTTAGTTATAGCTGAAAATACTAATGCAGAAACTCACAAAGTTGGAGGACCTAAGGGATGGACCTTCGGCATGGTGAGTTGGCCCAATGGTAAAACGTTTAAAGCTGGCGATGTGCTTGGTGAGTTTAAATTTAACTTGTCAACATTTTTATTTTTTAGATAAATGAAATAACAATAGTAATTAAAAACTCACGTGCTTAAATGAAAGATTTGAAATTTAAATTCCGATTATGAATATCTGATTTAACAATTTTGATATTTTTTGTTAGAACTAGAATTTATAAGCATTTGTCGATATTCTTAATTATAGAAGTTTATGTTCCATTTTTCTCAATATTTTTAAAATTGTTTTTGGAAGATATTGCAAAATTAGTGTACCAAATGTAAGAAATAAATGGAATTATTCTAACATCAAATATTAGGATATATAACATATCATGACAATAGCGGAAATTGTAACTACTCAACCTCTTTTCTACGTACTCCCTCCGTACCAAAATATAAGTCACTTTGAGGAAAAAATTTTTACCAAATTATGAGTCACTTTACATTATCAATGAAGCATTAAATGTTATTTTTTCGATTATACTCTTAACTATTTATTACTCTCTCTTCTTTCAATACTTCAATTTATTTTTTCCTATCATAAATGAAGGGCAGTTTTGTAAATCAACTCATAATTTCTTTTTTCCATACAACATTAATTACATTTATTAATATGCTTAAAAGTGTCAAAATGACTTATATTGTGGTACGGAGGGAGTATTTAGTGGAATCGAACTATGTACCATGAAGTTCAAGAACATGTTCAATCAATTCTCACTACCAATTAATTAATCACGCAATGTTACTCAAGGTATATTTGTATTCATAAAAAGTACTATAAAAATTGGCAGGTAGTTGTTGAGTTATCTTTTATATTAAGTACCCTCTAAATTTGGGATCTGAATTTACTATAGTAAAAAAATTTCAGAGTTACACTGTAATTAATCTTGACTATTAATTTTACATTGAACGATTTAAACTATACATACACTAAAATAATTTTGACCATTTATTAAGATAAGATGGTTTACATTGTAATTGCATCAATGTAGTTACAATATGAAATCTTTTTTTCTAAATTTGTAATTGATTTTTTTTGCAGTATTCGACTACAATGCAAAGTTACACAATTTGGTTGCGGTGGACGAAATTGGATACAAACGCTGCAAGACGCCGGCAGGTGCTCAAGTGTTACGTACAGGGCATGAAGAAATCGAGTTAGCTAGCGGGGCAAACTACTTCATATGCAATGTTCCCGGTCACTGCCAAACTGGGATGAAAATTTCCATCAATGTAGCTTAGTGTTTGATCGCTTTAATTACAAAAAATAACAGCATCAATATTGTTGCGCCGAAAATAATATACTATATATGTAACTCTTTACGTAATGGAGTTCTCTAAGTGGTTAAAAAAATAATATATTAAATAAGTTGTATTTTTTAATTAAATACACTCAACTCATCAAATTAATAATCAAAGAACTTGCGACTAGAACAAGAAATGATCGCTCTAATTAAAGTCTGAGTCACCATATACGCCCATGTCAATTAGTTTGTAAAGCATCCACCACAATTTTGGAGTCACTTTCAAAGCCAATATGCTGGACAATCCTTAAAAAAGTTCTCTGCCACACCATGAACTAATTTTCTTCCATATTATGTCCTTGATATATCCAAATGTGTAGCCATTTTTCTCCCACCATAGATGGAAGGCCAATACTTTCCCGTACCCAAAACATGGAAAGGTTTTCTTAAGTTGCTATTAAAATTCTGGCACACCACATACAGATGTCGTGTACAATGTTGTAACACTTATGAAAATACGATATTGAGTGAAATGTTATGACATCTGACTACAGCAGAACATAATGGACAATATAAACTATAAAAGACAGGAAATTAAATAACACGGGATATTTGTTAACTCAGTTCGGTGCAACGTCACCTACTCTGGGGATACCAATCCAGGAAGGAAAACCACTATAATAGTGTTAGTTCAAAGCCCTCAGCAAACACCTCAGTTTACGACGTATCACCTAATCACTACTCGTCCTAATTTCTACCTAGGAACTCCTAGATATGAGATCGCATCTGTAACACCCAAACCCGTTATTTAATAAAATTATAACTCTTAAAATATAATGCAAAGTACGCAACGGAAATGATTATTTATTATAAAAATAATGGTTCGGGCATTACAAATACTTCTTACAAAACACTTATCAATAACTTAATTAGTGGATATACCATTTATTACAAAAATGTTTCTAAGATAATACATCCTTAAATGAGTTTGAAAAATAGGAACAAAACTCTACACATAGGAAACCAATTGCCCGTGTCGTGATCAGAGCGAAGCTTCACCGAGACATACCAACTGAAGAATTTGGACCCAAACCATGCACATACACAAAAATAGAGAGTTAGTTACATTTCAAGTTCATAATAATAAGCATAGCATGCACTTATATTATGTAAGCAATTATATCATAACTAAATCATACTCATAGCATATCATACTAGTAATATATAACATCATGGCAATATCGTACTCATTAACAAGGATTAAATCACTTAATCAAGTCCACATAATTCAAACATTCATAAGATCATAATGGGACACAATCACATTTATCATTTATCAATTAGGGTGCACAATTCTCTAATGCAAACTAATGCAAACACATAATGTATGTCACCCTAGACATATCTAATGCATGTGGTACCCGCATCAAATTAGGATAAACATATATCCATCGCATCAAGTCAGTTTTAAGTCATGGGGGACATCGCATCAAATTGACTCATGAATGCATGAATGTACACATACCATATAATGATGATAACACTAAACATCTAATCATGAATAATAGGCCGCTCAACCCTATTATCACTTCTCAATTCGCATCAAATACACATCATTATATCATCATTAAGGCATACATTCAAGCAATACATAACAACACATAATATCTTAGCTAATCATAGCTCATCATTTTCAATCTCAATCAACTATGCACATACAAGCATATATTCATCACACTAGCTCAAGGTCTAATCAATCCAAATCTATAACATGTTATAAGGCCAAATCTAATCATGTTATAACTCACTCTCATCATACAACATGAAGAAATTTCTCAAAATCAGGTCATGGTCGCTGGGCGACAGCTAGCGAATCAACAAGCGACGAAAGGCAGAGAGGTTATCGCTCAGAGCGAAGCTTGGCGACGGCTGGTCGTTGGTAGTCGCTGATGGTCGCTGGGCGACCAACTCAAAATTCTGGGTTCATGAAGAACACATGAATCCTCGCTTGCAGCGACGAACTGGTAGCTGGGCGACCAAACCCAGAAATTCATACTCTGCTCACGGGTTTCACATAAAATCACATAAAAATCACGAATTTCATGTCATAAACTCTTAAAGCTATCACATTTAAGCATACATATCATGTATAGACCTAGAAGTACAAGTTTTAACATCATCAAACATCATTTCAAGTAGAAAGTAGAGATTTTTCTTCATTTTATTCAAAACCCATTTTCAAATATCAACAACAACAATTCATTCATAAATCACGAAATTGATGATAGAAATGGAAGATAAAATCATATAATGACATATTAGCATCATACAACAACACATAAAATCATTAACACATTCCCTTGATTCTCATTCCCCACCAAAAGAGATGAGAGGGTTTGAGTATGGAGAATAGGCATCTCCCCCCTCTTTGATCATCTCACATGAATTGTAAACTACTCTCTAACCTTAAGTTAATGATGAATACTTGAATACTTGAATTCTTCTTCTTCTTCTTCTTCTTCTTCTTCTTCTTCTTCTTCTTCTTCTTCTTCTTCTTCTTCTTCTTCTTCTTCTTCTTCTTCTTCTTCTTCTTCTTCTTCTTCTTCTTCTTCTTCTTCTTCTTCTTCTTCTTCTTCTTCTTCTTCTTCTTCTTCTTCTTCTTCTTCTTCTTCTTCTTCTTCTTCTTCTTCTTCTTCTTCTTCTTCTTCTTCTTCTTCTTCTTCTTCTTCTTCTTCTTCTTCTTCTTCTTCTTCTTCTTCTTCTTCTTCTTCTTCTTCTTCTTCTTCTTCTTCTTCTTCTTCTTCTTCTATTTTTCTCTTATGAGCTCTTACTCACTCTAATCCTCAAAACCCTATTTAGAACCTAATGATTTGCAAAGACCAAACTATCCTTCCTCTTTGTCTAAGCTCAATTAACTTAAGCCCAACTATTCTATTCTTTCACAACACTACTCACTCACTTAATAAAATAATTAACCTAATAAAAATACTATAAAAAGGTTATTAATTCTAATAAATCTAATAAAATAAAAATACGGGTGTTACAGCATCTCACTTCCCCTCAAACAACACATACAGTGTTGCTTACAATGATAACAAAAACAAGAAGAAGACAACTCCAACAAAACAACCTAACTCCGTACTTCAAAGTTTTCGAGCGGTTCATAAATTGCAACTCGGCTAAACAAGCCATCTCTATGCATTTATAATCAATGGCAGCACCCAGAGAGGTATACAAAATAAAGCACAAGGCTTAACAAAGACACGACCTCCTAAAGACTATTTTCTTAATAAATTGGCTTCGGTGAAAACCCCTGTAAATCTGCGGCGGTTTTTTAGTGGAGGTTCGAAACCCCCACAAAAACGAAAAATATGTAAAAATCAAAATAAAATCAAAATCTGAAACTTTCATTAAAATATAGTAATTAGCCAAAATTAAATCTTATACTGGATAAACAAAAATAAATAACATAAAACATATTAAAGCTTATCAATGCAACTAAACTCTCAACCAAAGTAGAGTAAGGAAGTTAATATCCCTGTTAAAATGCCAAATCACTAGTGCTAAGAGTAACATGGAATTACAACCTCCAGAACGTTATTAATTAGAAAACAAACCATCCATTATGCATGAAATTTAACTTCTCTCACAATACAAGAAAATATGTGAATACTCAATTTTGACATTACCCATGCTTTGAATTGATTCCAGCTCAGAATGGAAGGAGCTCCCACTGTAAGCACAAATGAAGTTGAACCAAAAAACTTGAAACCTGATGAAACATTTTCGTCGCAGATTTAGACCTATAAAATAAGAATCAATCAGATATAATTTCAAATGCATCAGCCACTAAATAATAGATGTAAGATGATAAAAGATACAAGAAATCATTAATTAGAAAAATAGTTACTTCAAAAGGCATGTGTTCTAACTTGGATTGGTCATTTGAGCTTTTATCTTTGTACTCGGCCTTTAAGGACAAGGACTCGTCTTTGCCAATAGAAGCGTTCGTGACTTTGAATCAAACAAATGAATTTTGTTAAGGATAATAAAATTTTAGAGATTGTATTTAGCTTATGCTTAATTCTCATTAGTGTACCTTGAATTCCTAATGCAACTGTCTCACATACTTGCACCGTTATCAACTCAGCGGGAATAAAACCTGGATCCAAAAGTAGTTTAAACATGGAAAATAATAATAGGAGTTTATTATAAACCAATGCAAGAAAAGTGTGTACCTTGCAAATGTAACGGCTTCACTAAAAATCTGAAAATAGCAAACGGAAGCATCAATATAGACTCTATCCAGAATGCATAACGCCAACCAAAATGACTTCCAACCTGTTATTGAACACAAAGGATAAACCAAAAAACAAGTACATGGATATTTAGTATTTGGAGTTTAATAGTGATATCGAAACCAGATAAAGACTTATGAAACCACCATAGATATAGCCAAGTGCGTATCCCGATGGTATACACATGTAAAATATTGCGAGCCATGCTGTTTTCTGAGGCAAACATTATTAGTATGAGATAGAGAGATTCCCACCAGAAAGAAAAAGGAACAGAAACCATTTCTTGACAAATTGCAATGTCCAACAGTTGAAATGGAGCAAACTTAAAATGGAGTTGCCAAAGAGATAAAAAGTTTATAAACAACTAGAACTATTTTTACTATCACATGATTTCAAATTAAATAGTATATGATGTTGAGAAATAATTGTTGTTACCATAAAATCCTGTAAGATTTGAGAAGGTCAATATAGACCATACCAGTTGCTAGAGTTAACTTGTAGTGTGATAAGTAGCCAATACAACTGGTTGTTTATGTAACCACTTAATGATCTCCTCAAGATAAAGTCCTTCAAAACAAGAAAAATAAATGAGAAAAATAAAGTCCTTCGAGGGTAGAGAAGCCTCCTAAGAAGAAGATAAGAAGAAAAGACTAAATTCTCATATTTTTCATAATGATTGAATAAGCTAATACAAGTTTATATAGGAGTTTCCATAACAAAACTAGTAACCAAAATGCTAACAAACTTATTCTAGAATATTCTAGAATATTGATGAGTCACTACTTATTTAATTTTGGGCTTGACATTTAATTGGGCTCTAGGATCATAACATTACCCACCCCTTCAAAATCAACCTTGTCCTCAAGGTTGTGAAATTTGTTGCATAAATATTCCTGGATCCCATTGCTTGAAATGGAAGGAACCATATGTATGTAAAAGGTTAGGAGCAGCAGAATTTGTGGCCTGAGAAATGGTTGCAGAGGCTGAGTTGTAACTATCTTTGCCAATGTACATCAAAGAAGAGCTAGCAATAGCATTAAAACGCCATGACAAGGTAATGACACCTCTATTGAATATTCCAAATATCTCTATTGGTGAATTTTGTTGCAAGTTCCACACGTTTTCACCTCCTAAGACCTGATAACTGCTCTTGGTTAGCTTCAAGCTTTGGTGAGTTGAAACAAATTTAGTGAACCTTTTAAAGCAATCCATGACAACTCTTACAAGTGACAAATTTTCTCCACTAGCTTCCTTTAACATAAAAGCAAAATAACTTGCTAATTCTTTAACATAGCTAAGAGTACAATCTAGGAAAAGAAAAGCTAATTCTTGTGTGACCTCATCAATCAATAGCTTCCTTACTTCCTTAGAATTAGCCTTGCCAAAAGCAGTTGACAACACACCCACTTCAAAAACAGTATGTGACCAATGTGGATAGAATTTCTTAAGTAATGCAACAATTGCACTAGCATGGGAACAAGAGATAAATGTATCAAATGTTATAGGTCTCATATTTCTAGCCCATACTGTCAATTTGTTAACACCATTGACAAGCTGCACAACTCTAATGTCATCCACTCTAAACATTTTATTGAGAACAACTTGATCAAGATAAATCACCAACACTAATTCCATAAGGATATGTATATCAGTAGCAACATAGCCAAGTAGGGAAAGGAGTCCACCTACTACCTCAAACTTCTCCACAAATAAAGGTTTTCTCTGAACACTAAGACATATTAAAATAGCATATGAAGAGATGCATATATATGACATACCAACAATGTCAGTAGCTGAGTGCATGCTAATTGGAACCTTGATGGAAGATCTAACTCTAATCAATTTCAAGGTATACCTGGAGGCATTTGATGATTGGCTATACTCAAAAGTTCCTTGCCTCCATATTGTAATTTTCTTTGTAAGGATATCATCAATAAAGCTATCACTCTCAGGCCAAAAAACAATTTCAAAACCATCAGCAATAATATCACTCCCAAAGTTGGAAGCATGATGTGAGTAGCATATGTCTCCATGATGATAATAACACATATTTAGATATGGATAAACACCACAAGAACTACCAGTATCATTAACATATGGTTCATAAGGAAACATGGGCTTTTCATCAGTGACAAGAAAATGGATCCAAATCCCACTAGACAGAAAGCAATTATGGCCAATAGTAACATTATTATGACACAAAATAGCCGCTATAGTATCAATCTTAGCAGTGAGTACTTTCCCTTCTTTCATATAATGTTGGATAATCAGTTTTGACCAACACAGCAAAAATGACGATGTTTGAATGACAATTTGATCTGGTGGTTTTGGTGCAATCGCAAAATCCACATCATCGTTATCCCGTCTACTGTTGGAATGAAGCTCGGTCATGGTGACAACTACATGATATGTGATTTTAACACAGGGTTGAGATGATTGAATCTGTGCTGGCGTCAAAATAGGCAGCGATGAAGGATCCAAGAGTGGCATGGTTTTAGCAGTGGTATCAGAGGTTGGTGGTGACAGTGAAATCAGAATAGAGACACAATCTGGTGGTTTAGGTGGTTTCGATGGAGTTGAACTGTTTTTCGGTGACTTAAACAAGGGAGGTCTGTAAACAATGTCAAAGAATTTGAATTCTAGTCCGAGCCCACAATATTGAAGAAAATCAAAGGCAACAACACTTAATTTTGCATTCCCTATAAGCATGACATGCCCCATTGGTAATGTGCCAGAGATGGAAATATAAGGTGGTGTAAAAAATGCATGAATTTGCATCCCACAAAGCAAGCTTTTAAGAGTGTAAAAAGAGAAATTGGTTTTAAGGGACATTTTAACAAACAGATACTGGGCGTGACATGAGTAGCTTACGTTAGTTAGGGGTGTTGAGCAGGTGGGTCCTGGGTCATAAGGATAGGACGGTGCCGACAACGGTGACATCGGAACGACAGTTCGATCAGGTGGTTCTGGAGAGGGCAGAGCAATCGGAATGTTGCTCTCAGCAAAATAATAAATCCAAGGCGTTGCCGACGTTGAAAACCCCAATCTCTCTTGCAAAGACCTCGAGTGAATGAGTTTTGGCATTGGCTTGGAGTTGAACGAGATGTGTGAATCCCAAATCGACACTTCGCCTTCCCAGAGGATCGCGTTCTCATCAAATTTTTTTGTCGTCAACGAAGCATTTGGCAACACTGAACCATTCTGCGGTGCAACATCATTTGAATTTTCAGAATGATTTTCAACAATGAGTTTGCTTTCATCGAACCATTTGGGAATGTCGTTAAACTGCTGTGGTGCTGATAATTCGACTATTCCATCTTTGAATTCACTCATTGGAGTCACCTTTTCCATCATGAAACTCTCCTTAGGCACTTCAATCTCTGTCGTGGATAGAAGGAATTTGCTGTCGAAATGCTTTGCTACAACTGGAGAAGAATCCAGATCTTGCGTCAACTGTTGCGGTGGTGCTAACTCCAACTCCTCTCCATCATCTGGTACAGGTAGAATTGCTCTCCACTCAGGCTTAAATTGCCACAGGAATATTGAAGTGAATGCATCCCAATTCACCGATCGGTGGTGTGGATACCACCGAATCCACCATGTGAGTGGTGGACCTTTCATGGCAAGTCCAGCCACTATCATCTTATACGTCTCTGGTGTACGCCAATGTTTGAAGTATTTCTCGGTACAAAGCACCCACCAGTAGGCATCGATTTGGCCATCAAATTTTGGAATTACCATCTCAGATGGATTTGTAGGAAAGAGCTCATCCATGAAAGCACCAATGTTAGGGTTGTGAAAATAGATTTACTCTACTTCGAGGGTAGAGAAGCCTCCTAAGAAGAAGATAAGAAGAAAAGACTAAATTCTCATATTTTTCATAATGATTGAATAAGCTAATACAAGTTTATATAGGAGTTTCCATAACAAAACTAGTAACCAAAATGCTAACAAACTTATTCTAGAATATTCTAGAATATTGATGAGTCACTACTTATTTAATTTTGGGCTTGACATTTAATTGGGCTCTAGGATCATAACAGTAGTCTAACTCAGTCAATGATTCAAATCAGAAACTCAGTAATTCACAACGGCACCAACTAATCTAAACAACACCACAATCAAAATCTAAATTGCATGCAAGTTTTTTAGGTGAAGCAGATCTAGAAACTTATCCACCTTACTGTCCTTACAGTGCTGATGAGCTATCCATCCACTTCCCAACTCAATTTCTATCATCTTCACAACTTCTTCAACCTATCATAATAACAATTTCATAAAAACTTGTTCAACACTTCAAATCATAATAGATAACTAAAATAAATTACCTTTCATTACTCCAACCCTAAAACAACATAATAAAATCAAGAGCATGAATAAAACACATGTGATTGTTGTCACCTAATTTAACATAACTGGTTTAGTCATGAATCAGCACCAAAAGCAAAAACTTACAAAGGAAATCATAGGAACAAATACAAATAAAATAAAAAATAAATAAGTAACATGGTGTAACGGACGAAATAATTCCAGCCCAAATCCGCATAAGCCCAATCTACCTAGGAACCGGGTCACGCCCGTGTAGGCCCACGACCCAATAGGACCCACTCGGCCAATCCATTACCCAAGTCCTACCCTCTTGAAACAACATAGGACACGTGGGAAATGAGGACATCCCACTCCTAGATCATGGAGTGCTATAACCGCCTTATGGCGGGAAAGCACCAGGAAGACCCACGATCATGCATCATGGAGCAGTGGGGATGAGAAAAAACCAACTCTCATCACTCTATATATATCTGGAGAACCAGAGGAAGAAGGGAGAGCAGACATAAAAAAGAAATAACCATAAACACTCATAAAAGTTCTACACAAGAATATCAGGCTCCCACCGTGGGGCCATGGCAAAACTATTTGACTAGGGTCTGGCAAGTGCACCAGTCTGTCGTCGAGTAATAATTCACACTCTAGTGTATAGAATGAGCTCGTATCCACAGGGATCGTGCCGAAGCTTTACTAGCGTTTATTTAAGTTTGTGATAGTTGCATTCGCTTTTGGTTTTGAAAAAGGTTTTTATAAAAATAAGCGTAATGCTTGCAATAATATAAAAGCAGAATGTATAAATAATAGATTCAAGAAATATAGAGGCTAGGTGTGGTGGTTGGACTCTCTCCCTTCTTCATATTTGGCATGACCGGTGTATAACATAGTTATTTAGATTATGTTCGGCGGTGAATTATCCTTGTTGTAGTAATACCTTACTATCACACTATGTTTATTAAAGTTTCCCTACATTAACAACTAAGGTACCTACGAGAGCCTAACCTCGATGTGTCACATACCCTAATTACTAAGTGAGTTGTTTATAAACATGCATTATAACCTTCACCAATTAACCTCTAGGTCCTAGTATCGGGCTGTTCATCTTCTAAGTGCTCAGATCACACCTAGTGCATGATTCCTCCTCTAACCGCTCAGTTCACGACTAGTTCAGGATGTTACCGTCTCTATTCACCTAGCATTATTTACTACTAGTTCCGGACCATACCAAGTCAAAACCTGATATCAATTCTAAGGGCGCTCCCGCTTATCCGGCCAGATTACGAGAATACGTTATTAAAGTGCAAGAAAGTAAATAACAAACACAATTACTAAATATCATTTATTATAACTTAGACTCAACCACAGACTCCAAATATTCATTGGGGAGTTCATCTTCTCCACCACAACCTAAGGCATAAATAATAAAGACTACATATTTAAATTACAAGAATATAACCTAAATACAAAAGCCTAAAGAAATCATACCTTGCTGAGTTAGTTTTCCCGTAAGGGGAGAAAACTATGCTCAATAGAGCTCCTCTGAACCTCTCCTTATAGTAGAGAGTGTTATACTATTTCTGAATGAATAAAACAATGAAAGCGAGGCTCTATTTATAGTTTTCGTAATGAGCCTCAGCAAGGCATCGCAGTACGATGAGGCCATCGTGCTGCGTTGTGAAGATTTAGTTCAGATTTATAACTGATCCTGTGCATTTCATCAGCTTGGGCGCCAAGTTACTCCATTGTACTGCGTTGTGTGGCATCGTGCTGCGATGGGCAGATTTTCTTCAGATTTATTCTTCTGATTTCTTGGCGAACAAGCAGCTCCCATCGTGGCACGATGGGAGCCATCGTGCTGCGATGGAATGCTGATTTTCTTCACTTTTTGGGCTTTTTCTTGTCTTTTTGCATCTTGGACTCTGTCTTGATGCTTTTTCATGCTTTTGCAGGTTTTCCTTCGTATTTGGGTCTGTCTTGGTCATTTTACTACTAATAATAATACAAAAAATACCGTAGAAATTCCTGTCATCACAACCCCAAACTTGAACTGTTGCTTGTCCTCAAGTAACATGCTGTCAGACAAGATCGTTAGAAAAACAAGAGATAAATAAAGATAATAGGAATTTCACAACCTTTTTGTATTTCAGCAATGGTACCGCTGATTTTCTTACCGCCGCGATCATGCTCAGTCCTGCTAGGCTCAGGAGACGTCAATAGTAGCAAATCGGACAAATGCCCGCAAGAGTCCATGTCCAACTTTTCTCTCTCTCACATTTGTGTTTTTCGCTCATTAATTGAAAGGGCTGTCTCTCAATCATCGTGCAACCTGCCATTTTACCATAGGCTTGCAAGAACTCTAAGCAACCGGTCAAAATTCAATACTCATGCATTATTGGAGGTCTTTTCAGGGTTATAACATGGCTTAGGTCAAGGTAGGACATTTTTGGGAATAGTAGGCTAAACAATGGAGTTAAGTCTTACTTTGATGTTCCTTTTTGTGTACGCAACCTGTGTTCCTTCGGGTGCCTTTTTTGTATCGGAAAATAAGAACCGGATGTGTCTTTGTGTGGTTCTTGTCTATCACTTTCTTTTGCCATTTGTCTCTTTCTTTTGCCCTTTGGCTCTTTCTATTTTTTTTGAAGAGACTATTTTTTTAAGGATTTTTTTTTTATGTTTTCCCGTCTCTTTTTCATTTATTTTTTTTCTTTTTGTAGTGATAGTTCTCCGTATACCCAACCCAAACTTAAACGTTGCTAGTTCCATGAGCAACCCCAAACTTATTTTGTTACCAAGACTTTGAGAACTATTACCTTAAATCCAAAGAGGGTAATTTCATTGTTTTTCTGGTCTATAGGCTTGTATCGTGGTTTGTCACCGAAACAAAAGGGATATTTTTTTACGGCTCAAATTTGGCTAGCAAATGATATAATAATAATAAGGGTGGCTTGAAAAAGGCTCTGAGTTATAACAAACAATTGCCTCAATGCATATAATATCAAACTAACCAGTCAGCAGAGAATTAGAGCAAGTTCTAGAAAATAAACAAGTGCACGGTACTCTCATAGTAATTCGACGAAAGTGGTAATACTGTTTGGAAATATTTGGCTCAAATCCTCACATGGCTTAGGTATCTGAAGTTGAACACTTGTCTCACAGACACCAGCTTCATCACCCGTCTCTCTGTCTCCCAAACTTCGCAATTCGGAGCAATCACCTTTGGTTTTCTGTATGAAGGTGTGAAACTCGTCTCATCAAGATTTATAACTTATTTCGCCGCAATCTTACCTATAACAGTTAGTCATGCACTAGATAATAAACAGCAAGCAGTTATTTAATTTTTTATAAGTTTGAATAAGGGTTGTTGACAAATGAAGATGACATGCGTAATTCTAGGCATTCATTTATTGAATTGAAAAACTGAATTGAAAATACTTAATACTTATCCTTGGGTTGCCTCCCAAGCAGCACTTGTTTAGCCTCTCATTAGCTTAAGGCATTTCCTCCATTACAGAGGATAGGTTCGCATGTCTCTCTCTTTTGTAGGAGCTTTCGCCTTAGCTCCTCCCTCTTTCTTGTTGCTTCTCTCATACTTCTCTGGGTTCTGTTTTTGTTTGAAGGTGGCAAAACAGAGTTGCCCATCATCTTATGAAGGTACAGTTTTTATGATGGACTTCCCTTTGCCTTTTGGTGGATGTTCCTTCTTTTGTTCTTTTGGTGCATTAACCCATCTTTTCTTTTCTCTTTCCTCTTTTCTCTCAGCAGCAGGCTTCTTCAGAGGTGGCATATTCACCCCAAACTTAGACCTTTTGGCCACCTTTCGGTTTCTACCCCATGCTTTGACTCATGTTGCTCGGATGTCCACTTCAATGGTTAGCCTGTTCAATTTTTCAGTGAGTTCTTCGGGTACCTCCTATTCCTGAGCTGTATCTATTTCTAGCTGCGCCATTTCATTCTCCAGTTCTGTTATCTCTACCTTTACCTGTACTTCTTGATCTGGAGTCGGTGGTGTAGCTTCCCTGTCTTTCCACTCTAGCATGAAACACTTCTCCTTTCCTGCATTGAAAAGGTTTACGGTTGTTGACTTACCTCCATTCCTTAGTGTTCTTTCTCCAAGGTTCATATCAATGAGTGCCTTGCAGGTGGCTAGGAATGGCCTTCCAAGAATGACGGGATGCTCTTCGTCTTCTCCAATGTCTAGGATCATGAAGTCTACTAGAAATTCTAGGTCTTTGACTTTCACCAAGATGTCTCTGACTGTGCCTATGGAGTGGATGGATGACTGATTTGCTAGTACGAGTTCTTGAGTTGTGCCTGCAATAGGTAATGCGAGCTTGAACTTATCTGCCAAAGATAATGGTATTACGTTCACACTTGAGCCTACATCACATAGTGCATTGACTTCTGCTTTCCCAATCTGACAGATGATGGTGGCGCTTAAAGGATCCTGCTTCTTGGGTGGCAATTGTGATCTTTTTGCTATTCTTTCTTGGTACTCGCCTTCAGTCTCTCTTTCGCGCTTCTTTTCTTTAAGCGCCATGCATTTTTCATTTTGATTGCCTGCAGTGATTTCTTCGTTGCTGCATATGGCGTTCATGTAGTCTTCATCGAAAATGCGATAAGTGTTGAGCTGCCATTCACGGACAACATGTTGCTGATACTCAATTTTCCGAATCCTTTTGCCTGAGAATGGTCTTTTCACGTAGTGCCTGGATGTTGGTGCTATCTTCATCCATTTCTTCATCCATTTTGAATGTTCTTTCCACCTGGTATCTAAAGGTATCACGAGTTTCCAACTGTCTTCCCTGGATGGTTTTGAGACCTCAGAGAATTTGTCCCCTTGAGATTCGACTTCTATATCTTCCAAGTCGTCCCAAAATATTCCTTCAGAACCGTTGTTGTTGTGAGGTGGTGTCCATTCTGGTTCCTGCTTAATGCTGACATTCCCGCAGTAATCCCTTTCTTGTGGTTCGACTCCCATGACTTTGGTGGTAGGCTCTTCTTCTTTGTTGAGATTACTGGATTTCGCAAGCCTTGTGCTGCTCTTCGTTTCCGGAACGTTCTTTCGGGTTCAGGGTCGTACTTTAACTCCAGAATATCCTGTTATCAAGCACAACAAATGAATAACTCCAGTAGCACTGTAAAAGTAAATTGTGGAACTTTTTTTTGGTTTGTCTCATGTGTCTTTGTCACTATGAAAATTCCCAGGTAAGTGAGGTGGATCACACCGGATCGCTTAAATATCAAGACTTATCCTTAGCCAGAATTTCACAGATCAAAATCCACAATCATCAACAAGATTTTTGATTTTTTTTGTATTTTTGAAATTTGTTGACAAACTTAAATAAATCTAGTAAGGCTTTGTAAACACAATCTCCGGCAACGGCGCCAAAAACTTGACTAGGGTCTGGCAAGTGCACCAGTCTGTCGTCGAGTAATAATTCACACCCTAGTGTATAGAATGAGTTCGTATCCACAGGGATCGTGCCGAAGCTTTACTAGCGTATATTTAAGTTTGTGATAGTTGCATTCGCTTTGGGTTTTGAAAAAGGTTTTTATAAAAATAAGCGTAATGCTTTTAATAATATAAAAGCAGAATGTATAAATAATAGATTCAAGAAATATAGAGGCTAGGTGTGGTGGTTGGACTCTCTCCCTTCTTCATATTTGGCATGACCGGTGTATAACAATGTTATTTAGATTATGTTCGGCGGTGAATTATCCGTGTTGTAGTAAACTATTACACTATGTTTATTAAAGTTTCCTACATTAACAACTAAGGTACCTACGAGAGCTTAACCTCGATGTATCACATACCCTAATTACTAAGTGAGTTGTTTATAAACATGCATTATAACCTTCACCAATTAATCTCTAGGTCCTAGTATCGGGCTGTTCATCTTCTAAGTGCTCAGATCACACCTAGTGCATGATTCCTCCTCTAACCGCTCAGTTCACGACTACTTCATGATGTTACCATCTCTATTCACCTAGCATTATTTACTACTAGTTCCGGACCATACCAAGTCAAAACCTGATATCAATTCTAAGGGTGCTCCCGCTTATCCGGCCAGATTACGAGAATACGTTATTAAAGTGCAAGAAAGTAAATAACAAACACACTTACTAAATATCATTTATTATAACTTAGACTCAACCACAGACTCCAAATATTCATTGGGGAGTTCATCTTCTCCACCACAACCTAAGGCATAAATAATAAAGACTACATATTTAAATTACAAGAATATAACCTAAATACAAAAGCCTAAAGAAATCATACCTTGCTGAGTTAGTTTTCCCGTAAGGGGAGAAAACTATGCTCAATAGAGCTCCTCTGAACCTCTCCTTATAGTAGAAAGTGTTATACTATTTCTGAATGAATAAAACAATGAAACGGAGGCTCTATTTATAGTTTTCGTAATGGGCCTCAGCAAGGCATCGCAGTACGATGAGGCCATCGTGCTGCGATGTGAAGATTTAGTTCAGTTTTATAATTGTTCCTGTGCATTTCATCAGCTTGGGCGCCAAGTTACTCCATTGTGCTGCGTTGTGTGGCATCGTGCTGCAATGGGTAGATTTTCTTCAGATTTATTCTTCTGATTTCTTGGCGAACAAGCAGCTCCCATCGTGGCACGATGAGAGCCATCGTGCTGCGATGGAATGTTGATTTTCTTCACTTTTTGGGCTTTTTTCTTGTCTTTTTGGGATTTTCTTCACTTCTTGATGCTTTTTCATGCTTTTGCAGGTTTTCCTTCGTATTTGGGCCTGTCTTGGTCATTTTACTACTAATAATAATACTAAAAATACCGTAGAAATTCCTGTCATCACTACTCCAGGCCTCAAGAAAAACACGAGTGACAATAGCCATAACCATGGCCGGTGTTACTCCTAATGATAACCAATCATCAACCTTACAAAAGGCGATGGGTGAGATACGTCACCTCCAATCAAAGGTAGCAGAAATCCAAGAGGAAATGGAAGAAGAGAAGGAAGCAGAAGCAAACCAAGAAGAAGAAGAAGAAGAAGTAGAGGACTTTCAACCTTTGGTGCAAACGCTATGGGATGCGCAAGTACCCGCAAACTTTAAAATCCCTCAACTGCCAAGCTTCTACGGCAAAACTAACCCATTAAAGCACCTAATGGTGGTAGGAACGCAAACCTCCATCATCGGAGCAGAGGAGCACCTAAAATGCAAACTCCTCTCCATCACATTCAAAGACACCGCTCTGCGATGGTACATGAATCTACCAAACAACTCCTACACCAGCTACGCAGATTTCCACCGCAAGTTCATCCATCAGTTCGCTGGTAGAAGGCATATACAGGTTACGACGACTAACATGTTTAGCCTCCGACAAGGGAATTCTGAAACACTCAAAGAATACCTCGTCCGATTCAGCGAGGCAACGATTAAAGTTTCTAATCCGAACCAAGAAATGTTCGTAGCAACATTCCACAATGGCCTCAAAACAGGGCATTTTAACAAATCCCTTGCACAAAAGCCAGCGGAGACAATGCAAGAAGTAATGAAACGAGCAGAGTGCTACATCAAAGGCGAAGAGAGTAACGCCGAGAAAAGATCCAGTGACTCCAGAGAAAGAACAACGAAATTCCGCAGCAACAGAACCCCGAAACGAAACCAACGACGTTGGCCTATCAGAGAGCCCAGATGGCCAAATCGTTCGGAGAGGTCCCAATATCCACCAAGGCGTAACGATAGACCCTTCTGTCGCTACGAAGAATACTCGCCACTCAACGACACCAAGGTGCACATATTAGACAAAATTCTGCATAGCAACCTTGCAACAAGGCCCCAAGAGCCTGAATGCCACATAACACTAGGGCCCAATGCTAACGAGTGATGTCGCTATCATAGGTGCAAGGGCCATGACACAGAAAGGTGCTACAAGTCACATGACTTGATCGAGGAATTAATCAGGAGCGGCCACCTCCGGAAGTTCATCGAAAAAACAGCGCAAAGACAAGAGGAAAGAGCCAAAACGACAAAAGCCCCGCGAAGCCTAAACGCAGAGGAAGAAAAAGGAAAAGACACAGTGAGAATCCCCGTGAATACCATAGCTGGTGGATTCGCTGGTGGAGGCGAGTCTAGTTCCGCGAGAAGGAGATACCTCCGTCGAACGGAAAGGGAAACACATTTAGTCAGCCTCGTCGCCTTGCCACTAGCAAAGGATGCCAACGGGGTGGTACCACATGATGACGACCCCCTCGTCATCCAAGTGCAGATACTAAACTGCGATGTTAAAAGGGTACTGATAGATTCGGGAAGTTCAGCTGATATCATGTACTAGGACGCCTTCAAAGCCATGCAGCTCGCCGGCGAGCAGTTGCAGCCATACTACGATACGTTAGTGGGATTCGCGAGCGAACGGGCAGAAGTAATAGGACATATCACATTGTTAACAACTTTTGGCGAGAAGGAAAATGCCAAAACAATCAAGGTAGGATATCTGGTCGTGCGAACTTTATGTGCCTCTTATAACATTATCATTGGCAGACCAGCGTTCAACGCCTTAGGAGCAGCAATGTCTACGCTGTACCTAGCGATCAAATACCCGTTAGAGAATGGGGGCGTAGGAATGGTAAGAGGAGATCAAGTGCAGGCTCGACAATGGTACGAGTTCAGTCTAAAGGTTAAGAAACCACAAAACTCCGTCAATCCTACTCAGATGGAACACGCCAATAACATGATGGAAACCGCGGGCATGGACCACAGAGAGGAATTTAGAGAGGACAAAGTCAGTCCCATTGAAGAACTAGAGAAAGTTCAAATCGGAGAAGAAGCTCACCAAATTACTAGCTTGGGAACGAACATGCAGACGGAGGAACGGGAAAGAATCCTAGATATATTGAAGCGTAACGTAGATTGGTTCGTATGGCATCCTAAGGATACGTCTGGGATAGACGAAAGCATCATCACGCATAAGCTAGCCATATTCCCGAAAGCAAAACCCGTGTCGCAGCGAAAGAGAAAGCAGGGCAAAGAGAGAAGAGCGGTGATAAACGAGGAAGTCGCCAAGCTGAAGAAAGCACAGTTCATAGAAGAGATCAAATATCCAGAGTGGCTAGCTAATGTGGTGATGGTAAAAAAGAACAACGACAAGTGGAGAATGTGCGTAGACTTCACGGACCTCAACAAATCTTGCCCAAAGGATCCATACCCCCTACATAGCATAGAAAAACTCATAGACGGCGCATCGAGTTACAAAATGCTCAGTTTTATGGATGCTTACTCGGGCTACAACCAGATAAAAATGAGTACATCAGATGCACTGCACACCGCATTTATGACGAACACTTGCAACTACTTCAACAAGGTGATGCCATTTGGTCTCAAAAACGCCGGCGCCACCTATCAGCGTCTGATGGACAGAGTATCGACAAAGGCAGCTATCACATCAGTAAGGAAATACAACATGAGGCTCAATCCGTCAAAATGCTCATTTGGTGTATGATGACAGTAATTTCTATGATGTATTTAGTATTATTTATTATTAGTTTAGTATGAAGGTTGAAAAACACAAGAAGGGGGGTTGAATTGTGTTTTAGAAATTTAAAACTTTTTCTAACTTAGAACACAAAAGCAGCGGATAATAAACACAAAGAAAGTAAAGGGTGCTGAGAGAGAGAGAAAGACACAAATATTTATCCTGGTTCCCCTCACAACTTGAGAGTACGTCCAGTCCCCTTGTTACTAACAAGAGCTTTTCACTATAACCTTCACAAGATTACAAATTGCTCAAGCACTCTTGCAAGAGACTTCTCAGGTGCTCAAGTTTCATTAAACAAGAGACTTCACAAACAAACTTAAAATTTAAGAATGAATGTTAATGGACACTTGATATAACTTTAAATTGAATCCTTATTTATTTAAGTACTCTGTTGATTGTGGTTAATCTTTTAAATGTGTTTATAATCTGTTTATTTTATGTTCTTTATGGTATGCTTTCATAAATTTTTTTTGGAGACAAATATCAACACATAGACTTCAAAACTAAATAAAGAGTTTTTATTCAATTGATAATTGTTGATTACATAAGTTCTAATCTATCGTCCTACTTAGATTCTACATCAGACACAGCTAGTTCTAAATCTAGCTTATTAGAATCAGAGGGAGAAGAAGGGTATTCTTCCCTAGGAGGAACATATGTACTCAAGAATTCCTTCCAGTCAGAATCCCATTCAGATTCTGACTCGGATAAGGACTCTTGTTGTTTGGTCTTGGATCTTGTTTGGTAATTGGCTCTGACAGGAGCAGAAGTTGATGCTCTCATCTTCTGAGGTTTCTTCTTAGACTTTGAGTCTTGTTGAATCTTCGCCTTCTTCTTCTTCTCCTGTGCTTTCTTACTTTTGATCACTCTTCTATCCATATCCATTGTTGATTTTTCACAATGAAATGGAAGTGTTGAGTGAAATGACAAAGTGATGGTCCTTATATAGTGGATTCAAAATAGACAAGTTCATGGTTTTACGACAAACCATTTAATTGGTGTAGTTGTAACCACCTTGACTGCATTGAAACTCTACTCTTGACCATTTTTTTTCAAACTAGTCATTTAATTTTTGTGAGTTTTATCTTTTTGCTTAATGACAAAAGGGGGAGTAAGAGTCGTAATTAATTTATGAAATTCTAAACTGAAACCAAATTCCATATTTTGGCTTATTAAAATTATGTCTTCGTATGATATGATTTTGAGGAAAATATTAGTTGAAATTTGAACTTCTGATACATGGTACGCATAAAAAAAACTGCAATTTTCTTTCATGGGTATCAGACTTAGGGGGAGAGCTTGCAAACCTAGCCTCTGAGAGTCTAGTGTATTACTTTAGTTCAAAATTCAAATAATTATTTTTAAACTGATTTAATTAATCATTGCTGAACTTAGGGGGAGCTTGCAAAACTCATCAACCTAAGAGATGCTTGATAAATTTTATCAACAACCATTGTAAATTAATACTTAGTTTGTCATCAATCAAAAAGGGGGAGATTGTTGGAACAAAAGAGGTTCTGACGTGACCTAATTAAGTTTTGATGATAACAAGAGTATTAATATACAATAGGGTATACTGATTATTTGATCCAAGTGTGCAGATATACAAGTTAATTTTTATATTCCCCAGAAGCACATTGGAAGTTCTGATGTGACAAGCAAATTCTGACCATGTTGTGATTCATCAGAAGATGCAACATCCATTCACATCAGAAGCTAGAGATCAGACTCTGAAGATTGGAAATATCAGATTCTGATAAGAGCAGTGAGAGCCGTTTTATCAGAAGAACATTCTCTGCAACAATGATTGAATATCATCATCATACTCTGACATTCCAAAAGCTAATAGAATCAATCTTATCCACAGGATAGTGACGTTAGTACTATTGTACGAACTCATTACCGGATTTGGCTAAAATGTTATCCTCAAGATTGATCGTATTCAAGGTTACCTGATTTGGTTAAAGAATGGTACTATCTACAGCTGGCAAAATCTCACCGCATCAAATTCAAATCAAATGCGCTCCACCTTCATCTATAAATAGGAGCAGATTTGAAGCTTTAGGATACGATACTTTGAACAATTTGAAAGAGCTGTTATTCTGTCAAAATCATCCTAGAGCACTAAGAACTTCAAATACAACTTGAACTCATATTCAAATCCAAGACTCCAGTTTCAGCTTCTGTTAATTCATTAGTTGAACCTTAGAATTCTTATATTAAGATTCTAAGTTAAGTCTTGTATCAAAAGTTGTATTTCATTGTAACTGAACATTGATTTGCATATCATTTGTTCAGACTCTGTTTTTCTTATATTTGTTTTGGAAGTCTCTTGCCTGCGTGCTTGAGCATTAGGAAGTCTCTTGTTTGTATACTTGAGCATTGGAAGTCTCTTGCAAGGTTGCTTGAGCATTTGTAATCTGTTGAGATTATAGTGAACTCTCTTGGTAGTACAAGAGGACTGGACGTACTCTCGGTTTGTGAGAGGAACCCGTATAAAATCTCTGTCTCTATCTTTCTCTCTACCTTCAAAGTTTTGTTTAATTGTGTTTTGTTTTCTAAACCGCTGCAAACTCTGATAAGTTTCTATAACTTAGAAGAAATTTTCAAACTACCTAAAACACAATTCAACCCCCCCTTCTTGTGTTTTTCACACCTTCAATATACTTCTTCAGAAATGACACCATTTAGAAAGGAACTCTTAACATCCATTTGGTATAATGTAATTCCATTATTAACAGCATATGATAAAAGTAACCTGATTGCTTCCAGTCTTGCTACTGGAGCAAATGTTTCTGTGAAGTCTATACCTTCTTGCTGACTGTAGCCTTGTGCTACAAGTCTAGCTTTGTTCCTTACCACTTCACCTTGTTCATTCAGTTTGTTTCTAAATACCCACTTGGTTCCAATGATGTTCTTATGTGCTGGTCTCGGCACTAGGTCCCACACATCATTTCTTTGGAACTGATTGAGCTCATCTTGCATTGCAACTATCCATCCATCATCAGTTAAAGCTTCATCAACATTCTTTGGTTCTATCATAGATATAAGTCTCAATAAAGAATCACTTTGTTGAAAAGCTGATCTTGTCTTTCTTGGACTCTCTTTGTTTCCAAGAATAAGATCTTCTGGATGTGATGACTTATATTTGAATGTTCTTTTTGGAGCTTCAGAGGTATCTTGTATATCATCTTCTGAGATATCATCATGATCTTCAGATGCTTCTATTGGAGATATTTCTTCAGAGACTTCTCCCAATTCAGCTTCTGAAGTTCCATTAGCTTCTGATGTTTTCTCAGGTTCTGAATTGTTATATTGATATGGAACACCTGCATAGCTATCATCTTGCTCTGACATTTTACTGTCAGGCTCTTTGTCATCAAATCTAACATGTATAGATTCTTCCACTGTGTTAGTTTCAGAATTATACACTCTGTATGCCTTTGAGCGTTCAGAGTAACCTATAAAGATTCCCTTACAAGCTTTGGCATCAAATTTTCTTTTGTAGGCCTTATTGTTCAGAATGTAACAGGTACATCCTTTGGCATCAAACTGGTGAAAATAAGAGATGTTGGGTTTTCTTCCTTTGAAGAGTTCATATGTTGTTTTATTCAATATAGGTCTGATATAGATCCTATTTTGAATATAACAAGCTGTGTTTACAGCTTCTGCCCAGAAATGCTTAGCAAGTTTTGTCTCATGCATCATGGTTCTTGCCATCTCTTGTAAAGACCTGTTCTTTCTCTCTACAACACCATTTTGTTGTGGTGTTCTAGGAGCTGAGAACTCATGGACAATTCCATGGTCTTTCATGGGTATCAGACTTAGGGGGAGAGCTTGCAAACCTAGCCTCTGAAAGTAGAGACAATGTTTTTGGGTTTAAAAGATGTTTTTGAAATCTTACCAATCTGACAAGTGTTGGAACAAAAGAGGTTCTGATATGACCCAATTAAGTTTTGATGATAACAAAAGTATTAATGTACAATAGGGTATACTAATTATTTAATCCAAGTGTGCAGATATTCAAGTTAATTTTTATATTCATTTGAAGCACATTGGAAGCTCTGATATGGTAAAGCAAACTCTGATCAGAACTTCACGCAATCAGAAGATGCGTATGTGATTCATCAGAGGATGCAAGTTCTACTCATCAGAAGATGCATATCAGACTCTGATAAGAGCAGTGAGAGCCGTTTTGTCAGAAGAACATTCTCTGCATCAATGATTATACTCTGACATTCCATAAGCTGATGAAATCAATCTTATCCACAAGATAGTGACGTTAGTACTGTTGTACGAACTCATTACCTGATTTGGCTAAAACGTTTTCCCCAAGATTGATTGTATACAAGTTTACCCGATTTGGTTAACAATGGTACTATCTACAGCTGGCGCAATCTCACCGCATCAAATTTGAATCAAACACGCTCCACCCTCGTCTATAAATTGGAGCAAGTTTGAAGCTTTGGGATACGACACTTGAACAATTTGAAAAGAGCTGTTACTCTGCAAAAATCATCCTAAAGCACAAAACTGCAAATACAACTTGAACTCATATTCAAAATCCAAGACTCCAGCTTCAGCTTCTGTTAATTCATTAGTTGAACCTTAGAATTTTGTATTAAGATTCTAAGTTAAGTCTTGTTTCAAAAGTTGTATTTATTTTGTAACTGAACATTGATCTTTATATCAATTGTTCAGACTCTATTTTTCTTACACTTGTGTTTTGAAGTCTCTTGCCTGTGTGCTTGAGCATTAGGAAGTCTCTTGTTTGTATACTTGAGCATTGGAAGTCTCTTGCGAGGTTGCTTGAGCAATTGTAATCTTTTGTGATTATAGTGAACTCTCTTGGAAGTACAAGAGGACTGGACGTACCCTTGAATATAAAAACTCTGTCTCTACTCTTCTCTCTCTCTATCTTCAATACTCTGATCAAATTGTGTTTTGAATATTCTAAACCGCTGCAAACTCTGATAAGTTTTTCATAACTTAGAAGAAATTTTTAAACTACCCAAAACACAATTCAACCCCCCCCCCCCCCCCCCCCCTTCTTGTGTTTTTCACACCTTCAATTGGCATCAAGAGCCCGGTTCTGTTTTCTAATCACCTAACAGTGAAACAGTTTCTAGTTGAAAAACACTATGACTGAAGGAACTCCAAGTGTGAGCATGAAAGCAGTTCCTCATGACTATGATGTTGAAGATAAGTCAAGCAACAAGGCACCAAAGTTCAATGGAGATGCTTCTACCTTTTCCTGGTGGAAAGATAGAATCTACCGTCATCTTATTGGTTTAGATGATGAGCTTTGGGACTTGGTTGAAGAAGGGGTAACTTTCCAAGGACTAGATGAAAAGGGAAGGTTATCTGTTGAAGAAAGAAAGAAGTTCACTCCTACAGACAAGAAGCAGTACAAGAAACATCACAAGGTTAAGGATCTTCTCATTGGGTATATAAGTCATGATGAGTACCTCAAGATCACAGACAAATCCACTGCCAAGAGCATCTATGACTCCTTGTGTTCCACATATGAAGGGAACAAACAGGTTCAAGAGGCAAAGGCTACTCTTCTGATCCAACAGTATGAACTCTTTAGAATGAAGGATGATGAGAATATTGAATCAATGTATTCTAGGTTCAAAATTCTTGTGGCTGGTCTCCAAGTTCTAAAAAGAAGTTATACAACTTCTGATCATGTAAGGAAGATTTTGAGAAGCTTACCTTCAAGGTGGAGGCCTAAGGTAACAGCTATTCAAGAAGCTAAAGATTTGGACAAACTTGGCTTGGAGGAATTGATAAGTTCACTCATGAGTCATGAGATTGAACTATCTTCTGATGAGCCTCAGAAGAAACTAAAATCTTTGGCCTTGCCATCCATTTCAGTTTCATCTAAGGCTCTGAAAGCCAAAGTTGTAGAATCTGAAGCAGAGGAATCTTTCATAGATAATCAAGAAGAAGGATCAGACGATGATTTCTTTGCACTCTTGTCCAAGAACTTTCAAAAGTGGTCACTAAGGAAGGGCAAGAATTTTCAAGGCAGAGGATCTGGATCAAGGTACAACACCAGCAAAGAGAAGAAGGATGACACAAAAAATTGTTTCAATTGTCATAAGCCTGGACACTTCATGGCTGATTGTCCTGAGCTCAATTCCAAGGGTAAAGGAAGAAAGAGTACAATCAAGAACAAAGCCAAGAAGAGTCTGATGGCAACATGGGAGGATATCAATGAACTATCTGAGGATGAAGACTCTGAGGAAGCAAACCTAGCGCTTATGGCCATTGATGAGTCAGACGATGAAAATGATTCTGAGTCTGATACTGACGACATTGATGAGGTAATATCTAAAATGTCTAATACTCAAATGACCAAAGCTTTGAAAGATGTAATGGTGAAGTACATGGAAAAGTTGAGTGAGCTGGATTTTTGCAAACAAAAAATGAAGCTACTCAATGAAAATCTCACCCAGACTCAAGCAAACTATCAAAAATCTCTTAAAACAATTAAAGTGCTTGAGACTGGATGTAGAACATGTCACAAACCTTATGACGAGTATGAAATCTCTCTTCAAGAGTTTGTTCACCATAACATAGATAAAACTAGGGTAACTTCCGTAATTCATGGTGGGCTCAGCAATTATTATAAAAGACAAGGACTTGGTTCTCTTACATCTCCTAATGTGGGAAAATCAAACAAACTTGTCCTGCTGAGCAAGTCACCATCAGAATCTTATTCAAACTTCACTAAGGGTACATCAGAACCTCTGACTGTGTCTGCTACTCTTGTGACCTTGGAACCACAAGATAAGGTATCAGAAGATGATTCATCTTCTGAACCTAAGTCTTCTAAAACCCAGGTTCCCCTCACATCAGTACCCATGTCTACTCAAGTTAAAGCTGTCAGAGTACCAAAGCCTGTTGATAAGCGGGACACTAGTACTTCTAAAGCAAACTTGGTAACTGGTTCTCTGACACACTCAAGAGGAAAGTCTCAGAGACAACATAAGCCTAAACATTTTTCTAAAGGCTCTGTTGACTCCAGATCTTCTGAGTATTCTAACAAGCAGAATAAGATTATCAAAACTAACCAAAAAGGACCCATCAGAGTATGGGTACCAAAATCTGAAATAGTGTATGCTGCAGGTATGCACCCAAAGAAGAAAAGAAAGCTCTTGGTATCTAGACAGTGGTTGCTCTCGTCACATGACAGGAGACAAACTCTTATTCCACACCCTGAATCTGCAAGAGGGAGGAACTGTAGGGTTTGGTGGCAATCAGAAAGGAAAGATCACTGGTATAGGTACTGTTGGTAATTCTTCTTTGTCAATTTCTGATGTTTGGTTAGTAGATGGACCACATCATAATTTACTAAGCATAAGTCAATTGTGTGATAGCAATTATGATGTTATGTTTAATAAGGATTCATGTACTGTAATCAGAAACTCTGATCAATCTATTGTCTTTAAGGGATATAGAAAAGGCAATGTGTATAAAGTCAATTTTTCTGATTTAAGGGAACAACAAGTGCTTTGTCTTTTGACACTGAGTGATGAAAAGTGGGTCTGGCACAAAAGATTGGGTCATGCTAACTGGAGATTAATCTCTAAGCTTAGCAAGGACAATCTTGTCTGAGGCCTTCCAAAAATAAAATATCACTCAGACTCACTTTGTGGTTCCTGTCAAAAAGGAAAAACTGTCAAAAGTTCTTTTAAGAACAAGAACATTGTCTCTACTACTAGACCTTTGGAACTCTTACACATTGATCTGTTTGGACCAGTTAGCACTGCTTCAATCAATGGTAAGAAGTATGGATTAGTCATTGTAGATGATTATAGTAGATGGACTTGGGTTAAGTTTCTGAGAACTAAAGATGACACATATGAAGTGTTTAGCATCTTCTGTATCCAAATTCAAAATGAAAAAGATTCCAAGATTTTGAAAGTAAGAAGTGATCATGGTGGTGAATTTGAAAATGAACCTTTTGAAAATTTTTGTGAAGAACATGGAATTCTCCATGAATTCTCTTCTCCTAGAACTCCACAACAAAATGGAGTTGTAGAAAGAAAGAATAGATCTTTACAAGAAATGGCACACACCATGATGCATGAAAATAATTTAGCAAAATTCTTTTGGGCAGAAGCTGTTAACACTGCTTGTTATATTCAAAATAGAATCTATATAAGACCTATTTTGAACAAAACAACATATGAACTCTTTAAGGGAAGAAAACCCAATATTTCTTATTTTCATCAATTTGGTTGTACATGTTACATTCTGAATAACAAAGTCCATCTCAAGAAATTTGACTCTAAAGCCTGTAAGGGTATCTTCATTGGATACTCTGAACGCTCTAAGTCATACAGAGTGTATAATTCGGAAACTAATACAGTGGAAGAATCAATGCACGTAAAGTTTGATGATAAAGAGCCTGATGATAAAAAGTCAGAGCCTGTTAAAGATTTGTCAGGTTCTGATGAGTCAGAAGATGAAGCTCCAGAGTATGATAACAACATAGATTCTGTAGAAGACTCTGAAGCTCAAGAAGATGCACCTTCTGATGCTGCTCAAGAACATCAAACAAATGAGGATAACTCTGAAGCAACAGAGATTCCAAGAAACACTTTCAAGTACAAATCATCACATCCTGAAGAGCTTATCCTAGGAAACAAGAATAGTCCAAGAAAAACAAGGTCAAACTTCAGAGATGAAGAATCATTGTTTGGATTAGTATCCTTGATTGAACCAAAGACAACAAATGAAGCTCTCTCAGATGATGCTTGGATAGTTGCTATGGAAGAAGAGTTAAATCAATTCAAGAGAAATGATGTATGGGATCTGGTACCCAAGCCTGAGCACAAGAACATTATTGGAACAAAATGGGTATACAGAAACAAATTGAATGAGCAAGGTGAAGTTACAAGAAATAAAGCAAGACTTGTTGCACAAGGATATAGTCAACAAGAAGGAATTGACTTCACTGAAACCTATGCTCCAGTAGCAAGACTGGAAGCAATCAGGTTACTTTTATCTTATGCAGTCAATAATGGTATTACTCTATATCAAATGGATGTGAAAAGTGCATTTCTAAATGGTGTCATTTCTGAGGAAGTGTATGTCAAACAACCTCCTGGATTTAAAGATTTAACAAATCCTGATCATGTGTTTAGACTAAAGAAGTCACTCTATGGACTCAAACAAGCTCCCAGAGCTTGGTATGAGAGATTGAGTACTTTCTTGGTTGACAATGGTTTTGAAAAAGGACAAGTTGACAATACACTTTTCAAAAAGACCCTTAAGAAAGACATTTTGATCATTCAAATATATGTTGATGATATCATTTTTGGATCAACTAATGCCACTCTTTGCAAGAACTTTTCTAAGCTTATGCAGGATGAGTTTGAAATGAGCATGATGGGAGAATTGAAGTTCTTTCTTGGTATTCAAATAAATCAAACAGAGAAAGGAACATTCATTCATCAATCCAAATATATAAAGGATCTTCTGAAAAAGTTCAACTTAGAAGATTGCAAACCCATGAATACTCCAATGCATCCTACATCAAGTCTAGGCAAAGAAGAGTCTGAAGGCAAAGTTGATCAGAAGTTGTATAGAGGTATGATTGGATCTCTTCTTTATCTAACTGCCTCAAGACCTGATATTTTATTCAGTGTATGTTTGTGTGCAAGATTTCAATCAGATCCTAGAGAATCTCATCTCACTGCTGTGAAGAGAATCTTTAGGTATTTGAAAGCTACTTGTAACATTGGATTACTGTATCAGAAATCCAATGACTACAAGCTGATTGGATTCTGTGATGCTGACTATGCTGGTGATAGAATTGAAAGAAAATCCACCAGTGGTAACTGCCAGTTCATTGGTGAGAATTTAATTTCATGGGCTAGTAAAAGGCAAACCACCATAGCTATGCAACAGCAGAAGCTGAATACATATCAGCAGCTAAATGTTGTACACAACTACTTTGGATGAAATATCAATTGGAAGATTATCAAATAAGCAGTAACAATATTCCTTTATATTGTGATAATACTGCAGCTATTCACCTCTCTAAAAACCCTATTTTACATTCTAGAGCTAAGCATATTGAGATTAAACATCATTTTATCAGAGACTATGTTCAAAAAGGAGTAATTGATCTCAAGTTCATTGAAACTGAAAATCAATGGGCTGATATCTTTACAAAACCTTTAGCTGTTGAACGCTTTGATTTTATCAAAAAGAATCTGAATATGATGGAAATCTCTGATTAACTTAGACTCTGATGAAAAATTGAGTTTGTAAGAATCTAATAGTAATCAGAAGCTGAAGTCATCAGAACCTTCTGTATCAGAAGTTGTGATGAGGACATCTTCTGACAAACTATCAGAATCTGATTAGAAGGTAAATAGTTCTGGCGCGTAAGTTAAAATATTTTATAAAAACCCTTTCATTTTTTCCCTCACTTACGTGTCAGTTATTTAAATAATCCTTTGATACACGTGTCTTAGTGCAAGAGGATAAAGAAGTTGGTTAATGATGATTAGCATTTCTAATTCCCATTTGTGGCAAAAATACTCTACTACCCCTATGTGTTTGTACTTGTTATTGCGCGAAACTTTCTATTTAAACACACTAACTGTTCACATTCACACTTTTGCACTCTCACAACCTATACTAACCCCCAAACTCCATCAATGGCTTCAATAATTCCAAGGGATTGTATCATCGACATTGCAAACTCCAAACCTACTAAGTTTGCTAAAGATCAACGACCATACAAGTATGATGACCTAAACCTTGCAATTGAAAATCCGGTTGATCTAGATGGGTTAAGAGTAAACGGATTCGCAAATGTAGTCAATTTGTTCAAGAGACAAGGTTTGGAATACTACTTCGATCTACTGAATGGTCCAACTTATACTGAGATGGTGAAAGAATTCTGGATGAAAGCAACGATTATCAACAAAGACGTGTACGTTCAGAGAATCAAGAATATGGTTGAAGAGAATCCTGAACTTCAAGGAAAAACTCCAGAACAAATGGGTTTGAAACCTTTCACATCTACAAAGATTGAATCGTTTGTGGCTGGATTCAGAATCTCCATCAGAGTATGTAATATTTATGAGGCTCTAAAGATAGACAGTGGTGGTCTTATTCTCAGAAACTCTGATGAGATTGGTCCTGATGTTGAGGAATTTATTTTCAAACCTAAGGCTGATCCCAAGGACAAGTCTGAATGGACCAACACCTGCAAAGTCATCTACAAGATTCTAATTGACAGTATTTTGACCAAGTTGGGAGGCACTGATCAAGTCTCAAATCTTCAGAAGCTGTTTACCTTTCACATTGGAAAAGGAAGCTTTGTGGATATTGGTGACCTCATCTTTGATCATCTTGCCAATTCTATTCTCTCTTCTAAATCTATTATGCGACACCCAAGGCTACTTAGTCATATGTTTGCACAGTGTGGTTTGTTGGATACAATCACTCCATTTCTCCCAGGTTATGGTTCCTTTCTACTCAGTTCAAAATTTGTAAATAGCACTACGCTAAGGTACATGAAACTGGTGAAAAATAATCAGATTGTTCATCCAACACACCCACTGTTGATCAGAGATTCTGAGAAAAACATTGATGAGTGTAGACTTGTGCATGTCAGTGATAGTGCTGCTAAGAGAGTTATAGAGGCACATGCTGATCTATTGAAAAAACTGGGAGCTGATGTAGGAGATGGACAACCTACAAAATTGACTGTAAGACAATCTAGGATTCTGGAGCAACCAACCAGAGTTCAACCTATCAAAAGAAAAGCTGTTAAGAGTCCTGCAGAGAAGAAGGTTGCTAAGACTCAGAAGACTACAGCTCCTAGATCTCAAAAGAAACCAAGGGCAAGGAAAGTTATACTGGAGGATCTCACTGAAGAAGAAAAAGAAAAAGCTGATTTGGAAGCAGCTTTGGAAAAAATAAATAAGTTCACTAAGAAGCAAGATGAACTGAAGGATGGATATGAGTGTGGTATTGATGAATCAGCATTTGATGAGATGCATAAGAAGCTTCCTAAAAGGAATGATCCTCATAATCTGCTGGAACAACAGACTCTGTATGGAAATGAAACTGGTAAGTTTTCTAATTTTGTTGGAGGCAGCAAAGCAGTTAGTAATTATTTCAGAAGACTTCAATTCCCTTCTGAAATCAAAGTTAAACACACTCTGAATAAGATTTTAAAAGGAGTTAATTCTGAGAAAGACAACATTCTTTCTGAGAATCAACCAACTTTAGAGCAGTTTAACCTCATCCTAACTAACCCATCAGAATCTCATGCTAATACTATATGTATTGATGCAGCACAAGCTTCCACAAGTACTGCACCTATCATTCAAAATCTGAATGAAGATTCTGACCGCACACTCTCACCACCACCTGCAAAATCCCCCACACACCATCTTAACCAAATTCTCAAACCTACCCCAAACTCTGAGAATGTTGAACCAGAGTCAACCCAAGAAAAATCATCACCTCCACCAGAAAATGAACCACACCCACAATCACCTCCACCAGAACATACACAGCCAGAAAATGAAAAACCAAAATCACCAGAACCTACAATGACAGAAGTGGTTAACCCTGAAGAACATGCTGTTGATCAATCACCACATCATGTGGATAAGGACAACTCATGTACTCTACCCACACCAATCAAGCAAAAATTCAAACAAATTGATGAGTCTCTGAATCAAGAAGGACTTCAGAAAACCCCTCCTCACCAAACCAATCATCTCAAGACCCTAATGCAGGATCTTTTTATGGACTGCATCTATGTTCCACCTCAATTACCTTCCAGAATTATGAATGAACCCCTAGACCAAACCCAGGATGATATCACTAACTTTCTGCATGCTGTTGACAAAAACATTAGAAGAATGTCCAGCGCCATTCCTAACAGGTCTATTGAATCAGCACATATCAATAAAGAGTGTGACCTTATGGAACAGAATCTGGTGTATATGATCAGATCAGTGAGAGAAGCTTACACCAGGGATTTAGAAGTCAGGAATGAGATAGCAAGGAAGGAAGAGGAAGAGAGGCTTGCAAGAGAAAAGTTGGAAGCTGAGGAGAGGGAGAAGAAAAGATTGGAGGATGAACGCATTGAAAGGGAAAGGCAAGAAGCTCAAGCTAGAGAGGAAGCTAGACTAGCAGAAGAGGCTAGAAGAGCTGCTGAACAAGCAAGACTTGAGAACATTGCCAGAAATGCACCAGAATATGCTCAACACATCAGAGAAAATCAAGAGAATATTCAGAGAAGAATTGATGAGCATTCATCTCTGCTAGCTGCAATCATGACTACTCTCCAGAGCATCAATGCCAGACTACCACCTCAACCTTAAAACCTAGGATTCTATGCACTTGTTAACTTTAATTCATTATCATGTTCTGTTCTTTGTTTGTAACTAGTTGAATTTTTATTCACTTAAATACTATGTTTGGTGTTTATTTATTGTGTTTGGTTATAATTTATTCACTTTTTGAATCTATTTTATGCATTCATAAATTCTTTTTGAGACAAATATCAACACAAAGATTTCAAAACTAAATAAAGAGTTTATTCAATTGAAAATTGTTGATTACATAAGTTCTTATCCAACTTTTCACTTGGATTCTACATCAAAAACGGCTAGTTCTAAATCTAGCTTATCAGAATCTAAGAGAAATGGAAGAATACACAACATTCTCTTTGCTTCCTTATTGGGAGATCAATGAAAAGTGATCTCATTGATTATGAAGAGGGGTATTCTTCACTAGGAGGAACATATGTACTCAAGAATTCCTTCCAGTCAAAATCCCATTCAGATTCTGATGAGGACTCTTGTTGTTTGGTCTTGGATCTTGTTTGATAATTGACTCTGACAGGAGCAGAAGTTGATGCCTTCATCTTCTGAGGTTTCTTTTTAGACTCTGAGTCTTGTTGAATCTTCACTTTCTTCTTCTTCTTCTTCTCCTGTGATTTCTCACTTTTGATCACTCTTCTATCCTTATCCATTGTTATGTTTCACAATGAAATGGAAGTGTTGAGTGAAATGACAAAGTGATGGTCCTTATATAGTGGATTCGAACCAGACAAGTTCATGGTTTCACGACAAATCATTTAATTGGTATAGTTGTAACCACCTTGACTGCATTGAAACTCTACTCTTGACCATTTTTTTCAAACCTGTCATTTAATTTCCTCTGTCAGTTTCATCTTTTTGCTTAATGACAAAAGGGGGAGTAAGAGTTGCAATTAATTTATGCAATGCTAAACTGAAATCAAAGTCCATTTTTTATCTATTAAAATTATGTCTTTGTATGATATGATTTTGAGGAAAATATTAGTTGAAATTTGAACTTCTGATACATGGTACGCATAAAAGAAAAGTGCAATTTTCTTTTATGGGTATCAGACTTAGGGGGAGAGCTTGCAAACCTAGCCTCTGAAAGTAGAGACAATGTTTTTGGGTTTAAAAGATGTTTTTGAAATCTTACCAATCTGACAAGTGTTGGAACAAAAGAGGTTCTGATATGACCCAATTAAGTTTTGATGATAACAAAAGTATTAATGTACAATAGGGTATACTAATTATTTAATCCAAGTGTGCAGATATTCAAGTTAATTTTTATATTCATTTGAAGCACATTGGAAGCTCTGATATGGCAAAGCAAACTCTGATCAGAACTTCAAGCCATCAGAAGATGCGTATGTGATTCATCAGAGGATGCAAGTTCTACTCATCAGAAGATGCATATCAGACTCTGATAAGAGCAGTGAGAGCCGTTTTGTCAGAAGAACATTCTCTGCATCAATGATTATACTCTGACATTCCATAAGCTGATGAAATCAATCTTATCCATAAGATAGTGACGTAAGTACTGTTGTACGAACTCATTACCTGATTTGGCTAAAACGTTTTCCCCAAGATTGATTGTATACAAGGTTACCCGATTTGGTTAACAATGGTACTATCTACAGCTGGCGCAATCTCACCGCATTATATTTGAATCAAACACGCTCCACCCTTGTCTATAAATTGGAGCAAGTTTGAAGCTTTGGGATACGACACTTGAACAATTTGAAAAGAGCTGTTACTCTGCAAAAATCATCCTAAAGCACAAAACTGCAAATACAACTTGAACTCATATTCAAAATCCAAGACTCCAGCTTCAGCTTCTGTTAATTCATTAGTTGAACCTTAGAATTTTGTATTAAGATTCTAAGTTAAGTCTTGTTTCAAAAGTTGTATTTATTTTGTAACTGAACATTGATCTTTATATCAATTGTTCAGACTCTGTTTTTCTTACACTTGTGTTTTGAAGTCTCTTGCCTGTGTGCTTGAGCATTAGGAAGTCTCTTGTTTGTATACTTGAGTATTGGAAGTCTCTTGCGAGGTTGCTTGAGCAATTGTAATCTTTTGTGATTATAGTGAACTCTCTTGGAAGTACAAGAGGATTGGACGTACCCTTGGTTTGTAAGGGGAACCAGTATAAAAACTCTGTCTCTACTCTTCTCTCTCTCTATCTTCAATACTCTGATCAAATTGTGTTTTGAATATTCTAAACCGCTGCAAACTCTGATAAGTTTTTCATAACTTAGAAGAAATTTTTAAACTACCCAAAACACAATTCAACCCCCCCCCCCCTTCTTGTGTTTTTCACACCTTCAACAAGGACCACACAGAGCATCTGAATGATAGTTGAGATTGGGTAGGCCTTTAACCAAGCTCAGTTTGCTAAGCTTAGAGATTAATCTCCAGTTATCATGTCTTAAGCGTTGGTGCCAAACCCATTTCTCATCATTAACAGATAAAAGACATACTATCTTTTGCTCTGTTAGTTCTGACAGATTGATTTTATAAACATTGCCTTTCCTTAGGCCTCTGAACACTATGGACTCATCAGACTCTCTAATTACAGTACATGCATCTTTATTAAACTTAACAACAAATCCACTATCACAGAATTGACTAATGCTAAGTAGATTATGTTTGAGGCCATCAACTAACCAATCATCTTTAATAGAAAGAGAAGAATTACCAACTGTACCAGTACCAGTGATCTTCCCTTTTTGGTTTCCTCCAAATCCCACAGTTCCTCCCTCTTTCAAAGTCAGTATTTTCAAAGTTAACTTCATCTTCTACCAAGTCCCATAAATCACAATCAATGCCCATGATGTGACTGTACATCTTGGTTTTCCAGAAAGGGTAACCAGTCTCAATTCCGTTGAAGAAAGGAACTTTATCAAATGATCTTTTATCTTTTGAATTTGAATCATAGTCAAAACTAACTGCAGCATTGTTGGATTTCTCAGCAGACATGTTTTGCCTCCTGGATCTTTACTGTTTCACTATTAAGTGAGTTATGCAACAGCTCAGCTCCTGATACCAATTGAAGGTGGAAAAACACAAGAAGGGGGGGTTGAATTGTGTTTTAGAAATTTAAAACTTTTTCTAACTTAGAACACAAAAGCAGCGGATAATAAACACAAAGAAAGTAAAGGGTGCTGAGAGAGAGAGAAAGACACAAATATTTATCCTGGTTCCCCTCACAACTTGAGAGTACGTCCAGTCCCCTTGTTACTAACAAGAGCTTTTCACTATAACCTTCACAAGATTACAAATTGCTCCACTTATGGATAAGGTTAACGTTGTACCAACGAATATTCCTTCCTGTGAACGTGACAGAGCCTTGAAGTAGATTGTTCTTCAATCATTGGTCCTGATTCTGTCAGTTCTTGAGTGACGTAAATTCTTTTTGCTTCAGATGTTGTTGTCATAGCTTCTTGAGGTCTTTAGCTTCTGAGTCCTTCAGAGCCTTGTTTTTATCCTTAGAGTCACTTTCTTCAGCACGCAAAATTTAAGTTTCTGATGAACAGTGATGTGCTTTCAGAGTTTGTTTAACTGGCTTCTCTGCTATTATTCATAGTGCTTCTGAACGAATTTTAACTTGTAATTCTGCACACTAGAATAATCATTAGTAATTCCAATTGCAATTTTAATACTTTGTTATCATCAAAACCACTTATAATCTTAGAGGTTCATGTCAGACCCACTTTGTTCCAACATAGTATTAGTTTTAGACCAATAGGTTGAAACTTGGAAGTGTATATTGACGACATGGTGGTGAAAAGTGTCGACGAAGGCAGCCATCACAGGGACCTGGAAGAGATATTGACATCAGTAAGGAAATACAACCTGGGGCTCAATCCGTCAAAATGCTCATTTGGTGTATGATGACAGTAATTTCTATGATGTATTTAGTATTATTTATTATTATTTTAGTATTAGTTTTAGACAAATTACAAGGCAAAAATCTAAAGAAGTGAAGCTACTTATCCAAGAAGTCAAGAATTGAAGAAAATGCATAAAAGGAGCAAGTCCGAAAAACTAATTTGCCCATCGTAGCACGATGGCACCCATCGTAGCACGATGGGAGGAAAACTTCGCGCCCAAGAAAAGAACAGAATCTGCAGTTATATTTTTGAAGCAAATCCACACATCGTAGTACGATGTGCCTTGCAGCCCAAGTCTGAAAAACTATAAATAGAGTTCTTTTTCTCATTATTATTCATTCAGAAATAGTGAGAAACATTCAAAAATTTAGAGAACTATTTCTCTATAAGGAGCAAAGGAGGAGGAGCTCTAGGGAAGGAACTTCCCCCCTTCAACGGGAAAGGTAACTTCTTCCGCAAGGTAGCAAGGTTATTGGTATGCATTTATTTAATTCTTGTAATTTAATTATGTCTATTAGTAGTTAAACTCCTTTAGGTTAAGTGGAGAAGATGAACTCCCTTAGGAATGTTGGAATCATGTAAATTGGTACTAAGTTTATATAATTTTCTATTCAGTTTTATTTATTCTGTTGTCTATATTTTAATTACGTAACCCAATTGATAGCTACAATTAGCGAAACGCTCTTAGGTTTAGTGATACCTAGTATTGTGCCTCAGAGCCGGCAGCTAACCCCGATCAATAGATAGTAGCTTAGCCATTCCCGTGGATAAGTGCTAAAGAACTACTGAAACCAAACTTAATTGACTACATATTTAGAGTATAATTGCTAGCGTGGGGACGTGACAACGTGTCTAACACGGGTTCCCTGTTCTATTAATTAATGCTTTTTATAGTTGTAATTAGGGTAATTCTCGTACACGGTTATTACTACTTTTATTAGTTCGTCAATAATAAAAAGAAATAGTCAACGATATAGTACCACTTACGCAACATGAATAAGGGGGGGATTCTAACTACTTAACATATCCTCTTAAATTGTCTCTTTTCTAGTCTATATTCTTTGTTTCTGGAATCTAAAAATATTCCGACTTATAAAGCGGAGGCAACTCATAAGTTCATAAAGTAAATTAGTTGTTTTGACACAATCCCTGTGGATACGAACTCATTCTACTCAGTAGAGTGTGAATTATTACTCGACGACAGACTGGTGCACTTGTTAGACCGTAGTCAAGTTTTTGGCGTCGTTGCCAGGGATTGTGTAGACAAAGTAGTCAGCGTACTTTAGGAATTTGTATATATATATATATCATGTAAAAAAAAATTAATTTTTTATAAAATTTGTTTTTGCAAAATTAAATCTACGGAGATTCTGGCTTAGGAAAAGGCTTGGTATTTAAGCGATCCATTGTGATCCACCTCCCTTACTTGGGAATCCATGTGGTGATAAACTTGCAAAAACAACAAAAAATAAATCTTTTTGAAAACCTTTATCTTTTGTGATTTACTACTAATCAATTCTTTGAGTTTAAGTCATGACAATAGGATGGAGCCAAGATGAATGTTAAAAAATTCTAGAAATTTGTATCAAAGCTAGCAAAACTCTCAATGCACCGATAGAATGTGCTTTTCAACTATACCATGAATTCATCCAAAGACCTAGAAGACACTCATCCATTGAGAAATCCTTGAGTGAATTCATAGAAGAAGCTGCTAGTGAGGACTTCGAAGAACAAGAGGGGGAGTCAACTGAATCAGTTACAACCCCAATAAAGCTAGATTCCAAAGGCAACAATAGTAAAGACTTCAAGGCTGATAAAGTAGTGAAAACCATTGAGACTCCAAGAAGTGAGAAAGACGTACATAAGGAAGAAGAAAAATCCTCACTACCTGAGGAAGTGAATACAAGATATTTAGGGACATTTATGGAAACAGAAGAGAAGCTAGAAGCAGGTTCACCGAAAGAGGAGCAACCACAAAAGAAACCTCAACAACAGCGGAACGACCCAAGAAGTCTCCCAATACTTTGTTCCATTGGGGAGGTGAATTTTAAGGGAGCACCCTGTGATCTTGATTCTAACATAAATTCAATGTCTTTATATCTTGTAAACAGTTTGGAAGAAGCATATTGATGACAGGAATTTCTACGGTATTTTTAGTAGTTTTATTAGTAGTAAAATGACCAAGACAGCCCCAAATACGAAAGAAAATCTACAAAAGCAAGAAAAAGCATCAAGACATAGTCCAAGATGCAAAAAGAAAAGAAAAAGCCCAAAAAGTGAAGAAAATCAGCATTCCATCGCAGCACGATGTGTGCCATCGTGCCACGATGAAAGCATGCTTCCTCGCCAAGAAATCAGAAGAAATAATTCTTGAAAAAATCTTTCATCGCACCACGATGCATCACAACACAGCACGATGGAGTAACTTGGCGCCCAAGCTGATGAAATGCACATGATCAGTTATAAAAATAAACTGAATCTTCACATCGCACTGTGATGAGCTTATCGCAGTGCGATGCCTTCCTGAGGCCCATTACGAAAACTATAAATAGAGCCTCCCTTTCATTGTTTAAATCATTCAGAAATAGTAGAACATTCTCTACTATAAGGAGAGGTTCAGAAGAGCTCTATTGGGCATAGTTTTCTCCCCTTACGGAAAAACTAACTCAGCAAGGTATGTTTTCTTTAGGCTTTTATGTTTAGGTTATAATTTCTTTATTGTAATTTAAATATGTAGTCTTTTGTAATAGATGTATTAGGTTATGGTGGAGAAGATGAACTCCCCAATGAATATTTGGAGTCTGTGATTGAGTCTAAGTTATAATAAATGATATTTAAAGTATTATGTTTGTTATTTACTTTCGCGCACTTCAATAACGTATCTCGTAATCTGGCCGGATCAGCGGGAACGCCCATAGAATTGATATCAGGTTTCAACTTGGTATAGTCCGGAACTCGTAGTGAATAATGCTAGGTGTATAGAGACGGTAACATCCTGAACTAGTCGTGAACTGAGCGGTTAGAATAAGAATCATGCACTAGGTGTGATCTGAGCACTTAGAAGATGAACAGCACGATACTAGGACCTAGAGGTTAATTGATGAAGATTATAATGCATGTTTATAAACAACTCACTTAGTAATTAGGGTATGTGACACATCGAGGTTAGGCTCTCGTAGGTACCTTAGTTGTTAACGTAGGGAAACTTTAATAAACATAGTGTAATAGTAAGGTATTACTACAACAAGGATAATTCACCACCGAACATAATCTAAGTAACTATGTTATACACCGGTCATGCCAAATATGAAGAAGGGATGGAGTCCAACCACCATACCTAGCCTCTATATTTCTTGAATCTATTATTTATACATTCTGCATTTATATTTCTGCAAGCATTACGCTATTTTTATAAAAACCTTTTTCCAAAAACCAAAGCGAATGCAAACTATCACAAACTTTAACGCTAGTGAAGCTTCGGCAAGATCTCTGTGGATACGAACTCATTCTATACACTAGAGTGTGAATTATTACTCGACGAAAGACTGGTGCACTTGCCAGACCCTAGTCAAGTTTTCCAGTGCTACTGAAGGTATTCGTTTGTTGTGCTTGATAACAGGTTATTTTGGAGTTAAAGTACGACCCTGAACCCGAAAGAACGTTCCGGAAAAGAAGAGCAGCACAAAAGCTTGCAAAATCCATTAAGCTCAACACAGAAGAAGAGCCTACCAACAAAGCCATGGGGGACGAGCAAAGAGTTACAATGGGAGATTACTGCAAGAGGACTGACACAGATCAGATCTCACTGGGATTCCAACCGGCGAATCCAGCTAACTTTGATATTAAGGGTAATGTTCTTACAGGTTTGCGGGAGAACTAGTTTGACGGACGTGCCAACAATGATCCCTGGGATCATCTTGCAAAGTTTTCAGAGACATGTCAGATTCAGAAGGTGCCGGAAAACGTTTCTGATGACCAGAAGAAGCTGCGTTTGTTTGCTTTTTCTCTTACAGGTCCAGCTAAAGATTGGCTTCAATGCTTGCCAAGGGGAACGTAGAAGGAGCTTGAAGACAAGTTCCAAGAAAGATTCTTCACACATACATTATTCTAGAAGAGAAAGTCTGAGATTCTGAGTTTCAAACAGCATGAATCTGAAACGATGTGCAAGGCTTATGAACGGTTTAAGCTGCTTATGAGAAGGTGTCCTAACCACAACATTAGTGCTATGGAGCAGATGCAACTATTCACTGCTGGTATGAAGATGCAACATAGGAGTATACTAGATGCCTTAACTGGTGGGTCCATCAAAGTAAAAACCTATGCAGAGACTAAGGATCTGGTTGAGCAGATGTGCCAGAATGAATACAACATGAGTCACGATCGAGCTGAAAAGACACCTGGAATTCTGAAGGTGGACTAGGAGATTGCCTACAAAGTAGAAATCGAGTTACTAAGGAGGCAACTTGCTGATAAAGAGAAAACTGTGAAGGAAGCCAGTGTTAAAAAGGTAGAAGGGGTCTGTGATTTATGCCTAGAAGATCACCCTAATGGGCATTGTTTGCCAGGAGGGAGCGAAGAGCAGGTTAATTACATGGGAAACAACTACAACCCAGTTTGCAGCAAACACCCAAATTTACGCTGGGACCAAACAGGGAACCAGGCTCAAGCTGCACCTCAACCTAGAAAGTCATCTCCATTGGAAGAGTTACTCAACAAATTTGCTAACATGAGCAAAACTAAAATATCCAGACTACAGTAGCCAACCAGGGGGAGACGATAAAAAGTCTTGAAACCCAGATTGGTCAACTCTCTAAACTGGTAAGCACTCATGTTTCTAAAGATATTGCAGGTAACACGGTGGACAATCCAAAGGAGGAGTGCAAAGTCCTGAAGGATATGAGCACAGGGCGCGAGTACGATGAAAAAGAGCTAGAGGAGTTCGAAAAATGGTTCGAAAGTACGTTGGGGATGACCATGGAGAATTACTATGATGATTGCTTAAGTGAGCTAGAAAAATATAGAATCAAACCAGCGGGGAAACCATACCTGCCACTCAAGAAGACAGATCCTGGAAGCGTCACCATACTCTGTCAAATTGAGGGAGCAGTAGTCAAAGGCATTATGTGATGTGGGTTCAAGTGTGAATGTAATGCCATTATCTCTGGCAGAGAAATTTAAACTCATAACACCAATTGCAGCTACAAAAAGGGAACTCACATTAGCAGATCAATCCACTATTCATGTAGCAGGTACAATTAAGGATGTCTTGGTGAAAGTCAAAGACCTGGTATTTCCAGCAGACTTCATGATCCTAGATATCCAAGAAGATGAAGAGCATCCCATCATTCTAGGAAGACCATTCTTAGCAACTAGCAGGGCACTCATTAATGTGGAGCTCGCTGAGTTGACTCTAAGAAGTGGAGCAGAGGAAAGAACCATCAAAGCTTCCAGAACCAAAAGGGAAGTATGCTTCATGCTAGAGAGGAAAGACAGGGAAGCTACACCACCGACTCCAGATCAAGAAGTACAGGTAAAAGTAGAGATAACAGAACTGGAGAATGAAATGGCGCAGCTAGAAATAGATACAGCTCAGGAATAGGAGGTACCCGAAGAACTCAATGAAAAATTGAAGAGGCTAACCATCGAAGTGGATATCCGAGCAACATGGGTCAAAGCATGGGGTAGAACCCGAAAGGTGGCCAGAAGATCTAAGTTTGGGGTGAATACGCCACCACTGAAGAAGCTTGCTACTGAGAGAAAAGAGGAAAGAGAAAAGAAAACATGGGTTAATGCACCAAAAGAACAAAAGAAGGAACATCCACCGAAAGGCAAAGGGAATTCCATCGTAAAATCAGTACCTTCAGAAGATGATGGACAACTCTGTTTTGCAACCTTCAAAGAAAGACAGAACCTAGAGAAGTATGAGAGAAGCAACAAGAAAGAGGGAGGAGCTAAGGCGAAAGCTCCTACAGAAGAGAGAGACATTCGAACCTATCATCTGTAATGGAGGAAATGTCTCAAGCTAATGAGAGGCTAAACAAGCGCTGCTTGGGAGGCAACCCAAGGATAAGTATTTAATTATTTCAATTCACTATTTTCACTTCAGTTTTTTTCAATTCAATGATGTATGCCTAGAATTCCGCATGTCATCTTCATCTGTCAACAGCCCTTATTCAAACTTATAAAAAATTAAATAACTGCTTGCTGTTTATTATCTAGTGCATGACGAACTATTATAGGTAAGATTGCGGCGGAATAAGTTATAAATCTTGAAGAGACGAATTTCACACCTTCATACAGAAAACCAAAGGTGATTGCTCCGAAGTGCGAAGTTCAGGAGACAGAGAGACGAGTAATGAAGCTGATATCTGTGAGACAAGTGTTCAACTTCAGATACCTAAGCCATGTGAGGATTTGAGCCAAATATTTCCAAACGGTATTACCACTTTCTTTCGAATTACTATGAGAGTACCGTGCACTTGTTTGTTATAACCCAGAGCCTTTTCAAGCCACCCTTTATATTATTATATCATTTGCTAGCCAAATTTGATCCGTAAAAACAAGTCTATAGACCATGGAACTATAGACCAGAAAAACAAAAAAAAATACCCTTTTTGGAGTTAGGTAATAATTCTCAAAGTCTTGGCAACAAAATAAGTTTGGGGTTGCTCATGGAACTAGCAACATTTAAGTTTTGGGTGGGTATACGGAGAACTATCACTACAAAAAGGAAAAAAAATAAATGAAAAAGAGACGGGAAAAACATCAAAAATTCCCTAAAAAAATAGGCTCTTAAAAAAAATGAATCAAAAAGAAAGAGCCAAAGGGCAAAAGAAAGAGCTAAAGGGAAAAAGAAAGTGATAGAAAAGAACCACACAAAGACACATCCGATTCTTATTTTCCGATACCAACACAAAAAGGCACCCTAAGGAACACAGGTTGCGCACACAAAAAGGAACTACAAAGTAGAACTTAACTCCAATGTTTAGCCTACTATTTCCAAAAATGTCCTACCTTGACCTAAGCCACGTTATAACCCTGAAAAGACCTCCAATAATGCATGTGTATTGAATTTTGACCGGTTGCTTAGAGTTCTTGCAAGCCTATGGTAAAATGGCAGGATGCACGATGATTGAGAGATAACCCTTTCAATTAATGAGCGAAAAACACAAATGTGAGAGAGGGGAAAGTTGGACATGGACTCTTGCGGGCATTTGTCCGATTTGCTACTATTGACGTCTTCTGAGCCTAGCTGGACTGAGCATGATCGCGGCGGTAAGAAAATCAGCGGTACCATTGCTGAAATACAAAAAAAGGTTGTAAAATTCCTATCATCTTTATTTATCTCTTGTTTTTCTAACGATCTTGGCTGACAGCATGTTACTTGAGGACAAGCAACAGTTCAAGTTTGGGGTTGTGATGACAGGAATTTCTATGGTATTTTTAGTAGTATTATTAGTAGTAAAATGACCAAGACAGACCCAAATACGAAGGAAAACCTAGAAAAGCAAGAAAAAGCATCAAGACAGAGTCCAAGATGCAAAAAGACAAGAAAAAGCCCAAAAAGTGAAGAAAATCAGCATTCCATCACAGCACGATGTGTGCCATCGTGCCACGATGAAAGCATGCTTCCTCGCCAAGAAATCAGAAGAAATAAATCTTGAAAAAATCTTCCATCGCACCACGATGCATCACAACGCAGCACGATGGAGTAACTTGGCGCCCAAGCTGATGAAATGCACAGGATCAGAGGAGAGGTTCAGAGGAGCACTATTGGGCATAGTTTTCTCCCCTTACGGGAAAACAAACTCAGCAAGGTATGATTTCTTTAGGCTTTTGTATTTAGGTTATAATTTCTTAATTGTAATTTAAATATGTAGTCTTTATTATTTATGCCTTAGGTTGTGGTGGAGAAGATGAACTCCCCTATGAATATTTGGAGTCTATGATTAAGTCTAAGTTATAATAAATGATATTTAAAGTATTATGTTTGTTATTTACTTTCGCGCACTTCAATAACGTATCTCGTAATCTGACCGCATAAGCGGGAACGCCCATAGAATTGATATCAGGTTTCGACTTGGTATAGTCCGAAACTCGTAGTAAATAATGCTAGGTGTATAGAGATGGTAACATCCTGAACTAGTCGTGAACTGAGCGGTTAGAGGAGGAATCATGCACTAGGTGTGATCTGGGCACTTAGAAGATGAACAGCCCGATACTAGGACATAGAGGTTAATTGGTGAAGATTATAATGCATGTTTATAAACAACTCACTTAGTAATTAGGGTATTGACACATCGAGGTTAGGCTCTCGTAGGTACCTTAGTTGTTAACGTAGCGAAACTTTAATAAACATAGTATAATAGTAAGGTATTACTACAACAAGGATAATTCACCGCCGAACATAATCTAAGTAACTATGTTATACACCGGTCATGCCAAATATGAAGAAGGGATGGAGTCCAACCACCATACCTAGCCTCTATATTTCTTGAATCTATTATTTATTCATTTGATGACAGGAATTTCTATGGTATTTTTAGTAGTATTATTAGTAGTAAAATAACCAAGACAGACCCAAATACGAAGGAAAACCTACAAAAGCATGAAAAAGCATCAAGACAGAGTCCAAGATGCAAAAAGACAAGAAAAAGTCCAAAAAGTGAAGAAAATCAGCATTCCATCGCAGCACGATGGCTCCCATCGTGCCATGATGGGAGTTGCTTGTTCGCCAAGAAATCAGAAGAATAAAACTGAACTAAATCTTCACATCGCAGCACGATGGCCTCATCGTACTGCGATGCCTTGCTGAGGCCCATTACGAAAACTATAAATAGAGCTTCCCTTTCATTGTTTTATTCATTCAGAAATAGTAGAACACTCTCTACTATATGGAGAGGTTCAGAGGAGCTCTATTGGGCATAGTTTTCTCCCCATACGGGAAAACTGGCATAGTTTTCTCCCCTTACGGGAAAACTAACTCAGCAAGGTATGTTTTCTTTAGGCTTTTGTATTTAGGTTATTATTCTTTGTAATTTAAATATGTAATCTTTATTATATATGTCTTAGGTTGTGGTGGAGAAGATGAACCCCCCAATGAATATATGGAGTCTGTGGTTGAGTCTAAGTTATAATAAATGATATTTAGTAATTGTGTGTTGTTATTTACTTTCTTGCACTTAATAACGTATCTCGTAATCTGGCCGGATAAGCGGGAGCGCCCTTAGAATTGATATCAGGTTTTGACTTGGTATGGTCCGGAACTAGTAGTAAATTATGCTAGGTGAATAGAGACGGTAACATCCTAAACTAGTCGTGAACTGAGCGGTTAGAGGATGAATCATGCACTAGGTGTGATCTGAGCACTTAGAAGATGAACGGTCTGATACTAGGACCTAGAGGTTAATTGGTGAAGGTTATAATGCATGTTTATAAACAACTCACTTAGTAATTAGGGTATGTGACACATCAAGGTTAGGCTCTCGTAGGTACCTCACTACAAGAAAAATGCATTTTAGCTTCAACACAAAACGGATGCTAAAGGGCAAAAAATGGACGCTAAAAGCATTTTAGCGTCAATTTAGCGTCCAAAATTTTGAGGACAGTAAAAGCTTTGATGCTAAACATTAGCGTCCATGTTGACGCTAATTAGTGTTTACAGTTATGGACGCTAAAACTGGAGCTACAAGTTACGGACGCTAATTAGCATCAGTAGTTACTGATGGTAAAAAATGTGAAAATTTTGACTACGAAATCGGTTTAAACTTCAACCGATTTAAAAGGTCAATTTTTTATAAAAAAAAAGTTTCTATTTTTCTACCTCACGTAACCAAATGTTGTACGTGGACCATAATTTCATACAAACTTAATAACCAAAGTTTTTTATGCTAATAATATAATTAATTAAACACTTAATAAACATTTATCATCTAAAAATTTATGTGCAAGTTATTTCTACGATTGAACAAAGAGTGAAGGTCAAAAAAAATTTCTCAATAAGCATATACATGTTAATAAATATTTCAGTACAATCAACTAATATTCATTTAGACGCCAAAAAATGATAAAAGCTACTATTAACCATCTTTGTAGAATGTATTGTATAGAACAAATTATGAAATATATTCATATTGCTACTTTGACATGTTACATTTTTTTGGTCTAGCAATAAGAAATTTCTACATAATATTCAAAATCGAACCTTTGGACATAAGAAGACTTGCAAGTTGATCAATAGTTTTGTATTTGCTATCATAATCTTCTCAATAGTGAGGGTATCATTTTTCTCAAAACAATGCAATTTACCTACAAGAAGGCAGTGAAAAAGATATTCAAATGCAAATTCACATAAAAGTAAAACCATGAATACATTTATGGATAATTTTAATATGCTCCTTTGCTTACTCTATAGTCTATATGTAACTCTCTCCAAATAAACATGATGTATTTCTCTAATAGAGTCATACTAAAGAAAATGTATGTCCCTTCACATAACAAAGGCCCTGCACAAGCTTAAAACAGACTAGGCAATAAGAAGAAAACCAGAACAGAAGACTCGTAAAACAAGCATCAAGTAGTGCAAACCATATCAGCGATTAGTTGAATATTGAGCACACCTTTTCAGGATCTCCGCCATCTTTAAATAATGTATATGCTCCCCTCATGACTAGCCTTATGTCTCTTCCAACCTAAATTCATCAAGAAAGTGAACAATTATTTGAATATTGTCATGTTCTTTGTTTGTGACAACTTCCTAACTAGTAGTACTAGAATCAAAGACATGCCTTTTAAGGTATTGTTAACTTGCTTTGCTTCATTGACTCCAAATAATGGTGTGCCGAAGAAGATATAATAGTGAACTTCCTCACAAAAAGAATGAAAAGGAAGCATATCATATAGTAAGGAGTAGAACTATATCCATACTTCTACAACCTGACACAATATCCAGACAAGATCCATCAATCCGAAACAAGATTATGTGTCTATATTTGTTTCATTCACTATAAAATTTCACTCTGTGAACTAATTCAGCAACTAATTTCAACAAATTAATAACTAAATAATTGATTAAAACCTATAATTGAACAGATCCCTATTGTTTCATTCAGATACTTAAAATCAGAACACAAGTACAATAGAAACCAGTAAAATGGCAAATATTCACAAACCACAACCCGAAAAAATAAAGAAAAAATGCAGAAGAGAATGAAAAACACAGGAGTTGAGAGAGAGAGAGAGAGAGAGAGAACAATGACAGAAACTCACCGAGGAGAGTGAGAACGAGAACAACGGCGACCGAAACTCGCCAATGAGAGCAAAATCGAAATAACAATTTATGTAATCTATACAATGTTAGAAACAAATTGTTATCACCATGGATTGTCGATGTACAATTCGACCAAACCCGAAATTCAAAGTTGAATGGTTTATTAAATTGAAGAGAAGGGGGACATTAGAGGTTATTGCGAACAAGAAGAAGGAATTAAAGAAATGAAAACTCACCGATTGAAATCAGAGATCGAAGAAGCTTACTTGGACAAGAGAGAAAGCGCACATGAGAGACGATGCCCAAATCAGAGATAAAGATGATGGTGGTGGTGGTGATGATGAAGCATTGATTAGTGAGGGAGAGAGCGCACTAGAAGTTCATGTGACTACTCTGTCCGTTACCCTTGTCAAAGATTAGACCATGGTAGTAGTAAGTTGCAAGCCAACAACCATAATAAAAAAATTGATTAGGATTTGATCATTCCTATTATTGGATATTATCAAGATTTATTGTTTGGTGCAAATTATTTATTTAATCAATCCTGAAAGTGTTACTAACCTAAGATGCTTCTTTCCATGCTCTTGTATTAATTGTTACAAAGTTGTTGATTCTTAGGCATACAAAAAGGTCATTTCTACAAATTATAATCTCTTTGTTATTACATATTCATGAACAAATAGAAAGTCAATAGAAGTTAGATGAAAATTCTACCTTGATGTGTTCCAAACTCGTCTTTATGGTTCTGGAAGTTTGAATGTGGGAGGCTTATCAACACCCCTCCTTGAATCAACACCTCTTCTTGAGTATTTCCTACAATTTCAACAATTTGTTTTACTATATACATATAAATTGTTCCGAAAAGAAAAAAGAAAAAAAAAACATGAATCATCTTCCCTATAATAAACCAATTTTATATGCATGCATCTTTATAAAAGTGAAAAGAAAGAGAACACCAAACACAATTGTTATTCATGGAAATTAAACGACATGGGCATACAACACATTTTAATTAGGGCAAGAAAGGCAAAGTTAATGCATTTAATTTCATGTAGATGTTCAACGAAAGGAAAAGTTAGGAGACTATTACCATTGGGCTTTGCTTGAATCATCCTTATTTCTCTACATCAACACTGCATATTGCAGACTTTCTTACTCCTTGCAACCCAACTCAAAACTTCAAATATAACAACAGATTCACCAGAGAGATAATTAGAACAATGTCTCTAGTCACCAATACACTTTGTACCACACTTGCAGCAAAATCACAATGTATAACAACTAGTGAATTTAATTTTCCTCAAATCCATGACATAGAAACACAATCCCTAGACACTTTAATAGGTATCAAGTGTCTGTGTTGAAGGATAGTTGTGTAACTAACACTCTTCTATGACAACGAGTATAAAACATCCAGATACCATGACATCACATATTGTTGACTGCCATTATTTTATTATCAAATAATCCCATATGCTTCCAATGTGAAAGAAAAGAAAACAAAGTTCTATATGCAGCAGGTTCTAACACAAACAATTGATCTATAGATTATGGAATATATAATCTAGCATAATCTATGGTCCATTGATACACACATTTGATTACTATGTGGCTCTCATACCAAACAACACAGAGAACAAACTAACAAACACTAAAACAAATTCAAACAACACTAGAACAAAACTAAAAAGCAACCACACCAGATCCAAACAATCTGAACCAGAAAAAGACTGAAACAAGCAACAAGGAACCGAACCAATCTAATAGATCAACCAAACATCAAACCAGGGCGAAAAAAAAATCAAACAAAATTCCCTAAAAAAACAAGAAATCTACACAAACCACAAACCGTAAAATATAAAGATAAGAAATGGAAAACCCCAAAAAAGAAAGAATAAATCATAGCAGAAGAAAATAAAAACAAGGGACTTGAGAGAGAAACAGAAAACTACCGAGTCAATGTAGATGATAAGAGATACAAAGGAGCAGGGTGAACGGCTTCAATAGTCCACGAACGGCAGAGCGAACTGCGAGTGAGACAAACCCAAACTTCTAAGCAACTCAATGGGAGAGAAAATGGCAAGGATGAGAGAACGGATACGAAATCGGCGAGGTTCAGAGAAGAAATTGATTAGGGTTTTTTTTGTTCACCGAGGAGGGAAATGGGAAAGTCACAATAAGTGAGGGAAATGTGAAAAAAAGAAGGGGGAATAAAAATTGTATAAAGGCATTTTAGTTTCATAAATAATGGACTATTTAAAAAAAATTAAAATTTAAAAATTTAGCGTCCAAAATTTGTAGATGCTATTTTTTTTTTTGACAAAAGCAAACTCAATATATTTCATTACTTAAAACAGTCTCAATACAACGAGGGATCGAATCGAAAATACAACGACGAGACATAGAATATGCCGCTCTAGCTAGAGTGTGAGCAACAATATTCGCTTGTCGTTTAACATACTTAACCTCAAAATAAATATGCAAAGTAAGTAGAGATTTAATGTGAGATATCAAAATGTGAAAATCAAATAGGCCATGCTGTGATGAGGAGATTGCATCCATCACTATTTTTGAGTCACTCTCAAAAGTAACCAATGTGTGGCCTCTTTGTATCATCTCCTCCATTGCATCAATTAAAGCCAAAGCCTCCCCATCCATTACACTGTGTGATGAAAAGACTATGTTAGTAGCAGCTAGCTTGAAATGGCCACGGTAATCATGTAAGCACCAACCTCATCCGGTAGCTCCATTCTCGTTGAAAAAACTAGCATCAACGTTGCATTTTAAGGTGCCTATAGCAGGCTGCTGCCACTGCATCTGGTTAGAAACTAATCCATGCTGCTGGACGGGCGGTTGTTGATCATGCAACACGCCATTTGCTGCTGCCCATTGGCTCCAATATGCTTGCGCCTGCACACCCGTTTGAACAGCACTTGAATTTCCTTCATTCCACACTTTGTCATTTCGGATATGCCAAATAAACCATAAAAGGACAGCTGCTTTGCTAGCATCAATATCAGCCTCCTTCCTGCAAATATCAAATATCAAGTCTCTAACATTATTAAAAACATGCAGCCATGAATTAATAATATGGGACAGATCCATAATGTTCCAAGCTGCATTCATAACACTAATTCTACTCCCATCCCCAATTTGCCATCTACACCCATATGATAAAACTTGTCTAGCCCTCCAAATGCTTCTCCATGCAAAGCTAGGATTATTTCCAAGATTGGATTCTAAAAAAGAGGTTTGCGGAAAATACCTTGCTTTGTAAACTCTAGAAACTAAGGATGTGGTGTTATTCATAAAATTCCACCCTTGTTTCGCGACCATCGCCATATTAAAACTTTGGAAATCTCTAAATCCTAGGCCACCCTCCTCCTTCGGGCAAGCTAATTTGTCCCAAGCAAGCCACCGTATACCTTTATTATTACTACCTCCACCCCACCAAAACGCATTGATCATCCGTTCAATTTTGTTAATCAAATTGTCTGGTAAGAGATAAATATTCATGATATAAGCCGGAATAGCTTGTAAAACAGATTTAATCAGGACTTCCTAACCGGCTCTCGATAGGGGCCTACTCCTCCAACTGTTGATCCTCTTCCAAATGTGATCTTTGATGTAAGCAAAAGTCTGTTTCTTGCTCCTTCCCACCATGGATGGCAAACCAAGATAAGTACCTGTCCCCAACACATGCCGGACTCCCATGAAATTAGAAAGGTCTTCTTGCCCCGCTCTGCTCAAATTACGGCTAAAGAAGACTTCCGACTTCGATAAATTGATCTCTTGGCCAGATGTCATCTCATAGGTTTTTAGAATCTCCATAAGTTTAGTTGTCTCCGTAATATTTTACCTGCAAAAAAGAAAGCAATCATCTGCAAAGAAAAGATGGGACACAGTCGGTGCCCCTCTGCATATTTTGACGCCGTGTATATCTCCACTTGCAACTGCTTTGTGAATAAGTGACGTGAGACCTTCTGTGACAAGAATGAACAAATAAGGAGAAAGAGGGTCTCCTTGTCTGAGACCTCTGCCAGGATAAATAGGACCTACTTTTTCAAAATTCACTAACGCCGAGTAGTTAACAGAGCTTACACACAACATCATCCACTTTATCCAAGTATCTGAAAAACCCATCTTTTCAAGAACTCCTTTCAAGTAACTCCATTCCACCTTATCATAAGCTTTACTGAAATCAATTTTGAGTGCCAACTCCCCTTTTACACCTTTCGTGCGCCTCTTCAAACAATGTATTAGTTCAAAATAGCGATAAGAGCATTATCAATGATTGATCGCCCCTCCACAAAAGCTGATTGCTCCTCCAAAATATATCTAGGCAAAACACACTTCAATCGATTCGCCAACAGTTTAGACACCACCTTATAAAGAACATTACAAAGTGATATCGGTCGAAATTCCCTCAAACTCACTCGGATTCTCACATTTTGGAATAAGGCAAATGTTCGTTTCATTAAGAGTTGAAGGAAAATAACCTCTTACCAACCAATCTTTGACAGCTTTGAAAACATCATCACCACACAAGTCCCCAAAATTTTGATAAAAAGCCGGGTTGACACCATCCGGTCTTGGGGATTTGTCCGGATGCATCTGGAATAAAGCAGTACGAACCTCCTCTTTGGTGATAGGTGCTTCTAATCTAGCATTTTCCTCCGCCGATACTCTAGGGGAAATAAGAGAAAGAACTGGTTCAAGAAAACCTCCTTTTGGCGTGAAAAGTTCATAAAAATACCTCCTAGCAATTTCACAAAGGTTCTGTTGGCCTGTAATCAACTCATCCGCCTCATTTTTCAACTTCTCAATCTTGTTTATCTTAGTTCTAGCTGTGGCAGACATGTGGAAAAATTTTGTGTTGAGGTCCCCCTCCTTGAGCCAATGCATTTTAGCTCGTTGTTTCCAAAAAGCTTCTTCTTGAATAAGAACTTTTGCGTGTTGACGATGAGCTTCTTGGAACCTAGCTGCACTAGCCGAGTCCCGTTTGTCTCTAAGCCGCTCCATTGTTGTCTCATGCTCCAAGATTTCTTCTTTAAAACGCTTTCTTTTCCGTCGACTCCACTTTTGGAGTTTATCCGCACAATGCGATAGTCTGTTAGTTATCTCTAGACTATCCCTCACGTTCCATCCTTCATTCACTACCTCTCCAATGTCCTCCTCCATAAGCCAGCTATTCTCAAACTTGAAATCATAATTGTACCGCTGTTTTACTACCGGTGAGCATTGAAGCAAAATAGGACTATGGTCCGAGTGAGAAGACAAGATATTACGAAGTTTGGCATTAGGGAATATAGATAACCAATCTGCTGAAACCAAAGCTCTGTCTAACCGTTCTTCTATCATTCTGTCAGTCCCACTACTCTTTACCCAGGTAAACGAATATCCTTCCAGATTGATCACAGTCATTGACAGCGCTTCTGAATCCAGTACTGAGCCAATTAGGATGTGGCAGCAAACCTTTCTTATCCTCCTGGGAGAGGAGATCATTAAAATCCCCTATCACACACCATGGTAACGGCGACATAACACGACAATTTACACTGTCCTTCCACATAACTGACAAACCACCGCTTCTTCCTTCCACATCAATAGATAAGCAAGAATCATATTTTAGCAAAGTTATGATTCTTTCCATCTTATGTGCTTTAGTTAAGGTTTCAGATAAAAATAACACATCCGGTCTACACCCTTGAGCTAGGTTTCTGAGATTAGGAATTGCACTCGGGACGCTCAACCCCCGGAATTTCACTTAGGAATTGCGTCACATTTGAAGTGTTTACTGTATCCTGTTCATTGTCCCTTCTTCTTTTTTTCTCTGTCTGAGCTTCCATGGAAACAGGCAGATTTTGGTTCAAGTTAGGCACGTGTTTGTGAAGGTTTGAAAAACACAAGAAGGGGGGGTTGAATTGTGTTTTGGGTAGTTTGAAAAATTCTTCTAAGTTATAAAAACTTATCAGAGTTTGCAGCGGTTTAGAAAACAAAACACAATCAAACGACAACTTAATAAGTATGAGAGAAAAGGAGAGAGATAGAGACAGAGATTTATATTGGTTCCTCTCACAAATCGAGAGTACGTCCAGTCCCCTTGCACTTCCAAGGGAGTTCACTATAATCAAACAAGATTACAATTGCTCAAGCACGCAGGCAAGAGACTTCCAATGCTCAAGTAACTCTTACAAGAGACTTCCTTTGCTCAAGCACAAAAGCAAGAGACTTCAAACAACTTTACAAGAAAAACAGAGTTTGTGAACACTGATATACAAATCAATGTTCAAAAGAATGAGTAAAATACAACTCAATTACAAGACTTATCTTAGAGTCCTAATAAAAGAAATCTAAGGTTCAACAACTGTATGAATCAGAAGCTGAAGCTTGAGTCTTGGATTTTCAAATGAGTTCATGTTGTATTCAAGTTGTTTTGTGCACAGGATGATTTTTGCAGAGTAACAGCTCTTTCAAATTGTTCAATTGTTGTGTACACAAAACTTCACTACCACTCCTATTTATAGTGAGGGGTGGAGCGTTTTGAATTTGAATTCGTTGCAGTGAGATTGCGCCAGCTGTGAGTAGTACGATCTTTTAACCATATCAAGCAACATTTGAATACGAACAAACTTGAGAATGAAGATTCACCCAAATCTTGTAATAAGTTCGTACAATAGTACTAACGTCACTATTCTGAGGATAAGGTTGATTCTCCAGCTTTTGAGTTGTCAGAAGATGATGAAATTCAATCATTGTAGCAGAGAATGTTCTTCTGACAAAACGGCCTTCACTGCAAGCATCAGAACATGATGTGTTCAAAACGTAGCTTCTGATGGCGTAGCCTCTGATATGCAGCTTCTGACGAGACTTTGACATTGCATCTTCTGATGAGCATGTTCTGGTCAGAATTTGCTTCCCATTTCAGAGCTTCAAATGTACTCATAGTGAATATAAAATTTTAGCTTATATATCTGCACACTAGAGTAAATAATTAGTATACCCTATTGTATATTAATACCTTTGTTATCATCAAAACTTAATTGAGTCATGTCAGAATCTCTTTTGTTCCAACAATCTCCCCCTTTTTGATTGATGACAAACCAAGTATTAATTTACAATGGTTGTTGATTAATTACATCATGCTTCTCTCAGGTTTATGAGTTTTGCAAGCTCCCCCTGAGTTCAGCAATGATTAATTAAATCAGTATAAAAAATTTTATTTGAATTTTGAACTAGACTTATACACTTGACTATCAGAGGCTAGGTTTGCAAGCTCTCCTCCTAAGTCTGATACTTATAAAAGAAAATTGCATTCTTCTCTTATATGTACCATGTATAATAAGTTCAGATTTCAAATAGAAATTTTCCTTCATATATAAGTCAGAACTTAAAAAAAAATTATAAGCAAAATTTGGAATATTTGGCTTCAGGTATAGCGTTCCAGAAAATTAATATACTCTTACTCCCCCTTTTGTCATTAAACAAAAAGATAACAAGGAAACGGACAAGAAAATAAATGCCAAGTTTGAAAATAATGGTCAAAGGGAGTTTTTCAAGACAGTCAATGTTTAAGAAAGTGGTTACAACTAAATCAATTAAATGACTTGTCGTAAATCCATAAACATGTCTGTTTTGAAATCCTATATAAAGACCCAAAAACCTTTGTCATTTCACTCAACACTTCCATTTCAAGTTGAAAAACAACAATGGAGAAGGATAGAAGAGTGATCGAGAGTAAGAAATCACAGGAGAAGAAGAAGAAGAAAGTGAAGATTCAACAATACTCAGAGTCTAAGAAGAATCCTCAGAAAATGAAAGCATCAACTTCTGCTCCTATCAGAGCCAATTATCAAACAAGATCCAAGACCAAACGAAATGAGTCATCTTCTGAGTCAGAATCTGAATGGGATTCTGACTGGAAAGAATTCCTGAGTACATATGTTCCTCCTAGGGAAGAATACCCGTCCTCACCTTCTGATTCTCATCATCTAGAATCAGAACAAGTTGTTTCTGATGTAGAATCCAAGTGAAAAGGTGGATAAGAACTTATGTAATCAACAATTATTTTTTGGAATAAAACTCTTTAATTTGTTTTGGAATCTTGTGTTTTGATATTTGTCTCAAAAACATTTGCATGCATGAAGATAAATAACCAAATATAATAAAAAATAATTAATCAAGATAAAACAAGTACTTAAATATTGATCAAAATAAACAAGTTCACAAACATGATAAACAACAAATTCTGAAAATAAGTTACAAAAGTTTTGAATTTCAAGTGCATAGATTCCTAAGGTTGAGGTGGAGGAGGAGGGGGTTGTAAGACCCATAATTCTACTGTATCGTACGCAAGTTATAAGCGTAAGTAGTGGCTAAGAGTTTTTAGGGTTTCTGTAAGTTAATTTCATGAGTATCGTGTAATAACAGCGTTATTGCTGAGTTGGAACTGGTTTTGGATTCGTGTACTATTTAAGCCCAGGCTTTGGTTCTTAGTCCTCTTTTATATACGAGAACGTTCCTGTGCTTTCAGAATTATGAGTTTCGACTTTCTCCGTTTATTGGAAAAACGAGTAGAAAACTGTACCCGCTTCTTAAAATTTTACGGTTTCTGTTTTCCGTCGAATTTTAATTGGAGACTTTATATATCGGCGCGAGTTGGAATCTAGTTTCAGAATATTTTTGGGAGCTAAGGAAATAAATTTCAGTCGGAGAATAAAGTTTAGCGATAATATTTGGAAATGGTTTACGACGGACGTTTATTGGTTAGATTTTATATTTTTGAGATTTCCGTCCGTTAGCGAGGTGCGACTCGCCGAAAACAAACGCGATGAGCTGAGTAGCGTAAAGTGGATATTTGTTCAAAAAGCAATCATGAGTTAATTGGATCCAAAGGCTAGGGTTTAGTCTTGCAAAAGTTATTTTGATCTAAGGGCCTAGATTGATCAAGAGATTGATAAATAGTAAGGAGGTTTATCTATTTGGTCTTAGAAGCAAATCACACAAAAACTACTCCCTTCCCTCTTATTTCTCTCGGCCGAACTCCACCCCTTCACTCATCCACTTCAAAAATTTTCTCTTCCTCTCAAGAACTTGCTTGGATTGTGCTAGGATCATCAAGCTCTTTGACCATCTTCTTCATCTTGAGGTAACTAGACCTCCTCCTTTCATCATTTCTCATGAAAACTCTTAGATTCTAAGACAATTATTCTTGTGTTCTTGAGAAAAAAAATTTTAGAATTTAGTTTTAATTAGTTTTGATTCCATAGTAGTGTTTAAGAGTGTTAGGTAGGAAACATTAGTGAAGCATGTAAGTGATTCTCATGGTTAAATCTTGTTTTCACAAATTTTGGTTAAGGGTTTTGAAGAAATTTTTTGAAAAGATCATAAACTTGGATTGTGTTGTATGATTTTGGTTTTGAAGTTAGTTTTGAGCTTTTTGACAAAATGGATTGGTGAATGTGAAATTTGTTTCGAAAAATAAAAAAAAAAATTATTCTCGTGTTCTTGAGCGACTCGAAGAACATAATTTAAAAAAAATTTATTTCGAGTTTCAAAAGGAGTCGGGTACACGATCGAATATTGTTACGAACTAATGAATGTGGGCTAGGGTTTCAAATGAAAAAATGTGTAGGGTGACCTTTTTGCCTCAAATGGCCGTGGCACCCATATAGGGTTCGAGGAATCGAATTTCGAAAATTGTTTATAGGCAAATAGCTTCCCATGATCATTGTTTAATTGTTTGATTGGTTATGGGATGTTTTAAAAAGAAAATGATCACTTGCCTTAAGAAAAACCTTATTTGAGATTTCTCGAAATTTGCGATTCGACTCTATAATTTCTAAATCGTTTTGATAAGTGCTAGTTAGGTATTATGGGATATTACCATGCATTTAGAAGTGAAAAATGTTGTGTGGAAGGGTGCTTTTTCAAAATGTGGCCGTGGCCTTCTTTGTGGGGAGGAAGAAATTCCAAAAAATTTTCTAAGTCCACAATTGTGTGAAAATTTTGTATGTGTTGGATAATCTTAGTTTTGAAGAAAAATGAGTATAGGAAAGGTTGTTAGGAAGAAAAAAATGTGTAACTTGTAACGCAAGAAAACTTCGATTTTTTCATAAAAATATTTTTGAAAAGTTTTAGTTGGGTTTGAAATGTTTTGTTGTGTGTGAGACAAGTCCTTGAAGTAAGAAAATCCGAAATGGTTTTGGTTTATGATTTGAAAACAAAATGATTTTCGTGTTATAAAAATAGTACAATTTACTTCGTGAATTTTTAAACACTATGAGAATAACCGGAAATCATTGAGGGATAGCTTTAGAAAGTACTATAGACCCCTCTGGATTGTGTGAATGTTTGGCATGATTATATTATGTATTCTCGTGATGAGAAGGTGTTTTGTATCGCATGTGTGGTTTACATATGTTTGAGAATATATGTATGAATATGTGATTGGCGTGCATATGATTTTGAAAATATATGTGCATATTATGATTGGTTTACATACACTTGAGAGGTATGTATTTGTTGCATTAGCATATAAGGGGAATCGTATGCTCATGCATTCATAGTAAGTGGTTATCGGGAATGGACCACGGGGTGCGACGGCCAGTGATTGGTGTCCTCCTTTTTGAGTTTGGTGTTGTCCGTGTGACTCACCCGGTGTTATCCCACCGTGATTGTTTTGGTATTGTCTGAGTGACTCTACCTGGTGTTATCCCACCACTAGTAGGAGGTGTTATCCCACCTGAGCCTACGACCTTCTGCAGAGAGGTTTATTCCGGAATAATTCATGCATGTGAAAAAGACCCGGCTAGGGTGATCACAATCATTTAGAGTCTGCATTGATAGGCCGGTGTGTATTTCAATACTGCGTGCAAGTACATGAACTGCTAAGTGTTTATTTGCTTTTATATATATATATGCTATTTGCTGTTGTGTTATGTGTGGTGACCCTTGCAACCTTTCATTTGCGGGCTCCTCCCACCCAGACGATGGATCACCATTTGTTACCGATGCTCTTGAGGGAGACGGTGACGAGGTGGGACTTTCTTGATCGCCTGCTTCTGCCTGCCTAGAGCCTCGACCCAGCTTCCGGTACGGCTAGTTACCATGGGCGCGTTAGGATTACTACTTATCTCGGTACCCATCAGGTTCACCAGTGTCTGATATGGCAGACTCCACCTTTCTCCATACCTCTGCCGGTACTGCTCAGTGCACTTTGGACGGTTCCTGGGGGACCCCTGCCAGGGACGCCAGACACACTAGAGGGTGGTGGATCGGTCGTTGGAGAGACCTCCACGGATGGACTAGTCACTTCTTCTTCTTCTTCCATGGGCAGTTGGGGTGATGGGGCTTTACCCGACTTCTTAGGGGAGCCGGAAGATGTTTTCCAGGAGGCAGCGGCTGCTGCAGGGGATGGGTCCATTGGAGGACCCGGAGTACCTCACTTGGTATCTCCCACTTCTACCTTGAGCTTGGTACTATTATCGAGTGATACGGACGACTCCTGATGTCGATGTGCATGATAGGACTAGGACCGCTGACTTTAGAGTAGTATTCTTTTGGACAGGCCTTTGTTGGTCGGTGACTGGTAGCATGATTTGTAGTAGGTTCTAACGTTTTTGGATGACTGTACTTTATACTCTATACTCTTACGCTTTGGATGAGCCTCTTTTGGTATTGGCTGTAGTATTTCCCTAGTCACGACTACGTTGTATATTTGTCGTGAACTAGATGTTATGTTTTGGATATGTAATTAATCAGGTACACACTTTGCTTTTGAGAAGCACTATTGACGCATATAGTACTATTCCAGTCACCTTGTCGGTCGTACTATTATATGCTTTAGTTCTGTTGTATGAATAATGTCGGCTCTTGAAAATATTTTCCGCGCACTCTGTCTCGTGTTATATAAAAAAAAAAAAAGTGCCTACTTTTGGGCCATGAAAAATCGGGGTGTTACAGGGGTAGTTTCTCATTGATGCTTTTGAGAGTCTCAAGAATGGAAGCTAGAATGCCAGAGTGTGCATCAACTTTTTGCTTCAGTTTATCTTGATCATATCTCATAAGAAGGGCAAACTCTGGTGCATTACTTGCTAAATGTTCAAGCCTTGCCAGTTCAGCTGCAACTCTTGCTTCTTCTGCTAACCTAGCTTGTTCTCTAGCCAGAGCCTCTAACCTTTCTTTCTCAAGCCTTTCATCTTCCAACCTCTTCCTTTCACGCTCTTCAGCTTCTTTCTTTTCTTGTCCTGCTTTGATTCTAGCCAACTCAATTTGAAATTCCAAATCTCTTTTATAGGAAACTCTGATTGCCCTTAGCATATTTTGCAGTCCAACTTCCATAAGGTCACATTCCTTGTCAATTTCTGCTGACTCAATAGTCCTACTAGGGATAGCATTTTGGATCCTCCTAATGTTCTTGTTAACAGCTTTTAGCATTTTAGAAATGTCCTCTTTGGTTTCAGCCATGGGTTCATTTAAGATCCTAGAGGGTAAGGAAGGAGGGATATAGATGCAATCATCAGAAAGGGTTTGCATCAGAGTATCAGGATTGGTGGTGTGATTTGGAGGTGGTTGTTGGTTGGTTGGTAACACTACAGTAAGAGTGCTGTCCACTACCACATTTTGTGGGAATTTTTCAGCATTATTTACTAGAGAGTTAGGTTTATGAGAGACCTTAGAGTCTGGAACGATATTTTCTTTTGGTTCAGGTGTTTTGAGGGAGTCTGTGGGGGGAATTATTTGTTCAACAATAGGTGGTGACAATGGTGGATTGTCTTGGTTATTTTTTGGGGGTGGTGTATGTGGTTCATTTTGGTGATCATTTGGTTGGTTTTCTTCAGGTTCTGGAGAAGGTTCCAGAGTTGAGAGATTTTTGTTTATGAGTGATTCATATTTTTGAGGAGGTGGGGAGGGTGTGTGATCAGAATCTTCATCCTCATTCACATCGTGAACGACTGATGCAGTACTTGTAGTTGCTTGTGCTGCATCATTACATATTGAATTAGCTTGAGATTCTGATAGGTTAGTTTGAAGTGTGTTAAACGGCTCAGATGATGGTCGATTCTTCGAAATAGCAAGATCTTTCTTAGAATTAACTCCTTTGAAAATTTTATCAAAAACACGTTTAATTGGGATCTCTGAGGGAAATTGAAGCCTTTTAAAAACATTTCTAAAAGCTGATTTGTTACCAAGATACGTAGGATTCTTACCATCAGCTGGTCCATATAGGGTCTGTTGAGCAAGCAGATTGTCAAGATCATTCCTTTGAGGAAGTTTGGAGTGCATATCCTCAAATACCTTTGGGTCAATTCCACAATCATATACATCCTTTAGTAGTAGTTCCTTCTTCTGGAGTGCTGCAACTTAGCAATAGCTGCCTCAAGGTCAGCTTTATCCTTTTCTTCATCAGTCAAATCAGTCAACACTAATTTCCTTTTCCTTATAGCCCTTGGTCCAGTATTCTTCTTAGTTTTAGCAACCTTTTTGCTTTCAGAGACAGCAGGACTCTTTACAGGTTTTCTTTTTGATAAGATTTTGGTTGGTTGAGCCAAAATCCTTGCTTGCCTCACAGTCAGATCCTGAGATTCTCCACTTCCAACCTCAGCTCCTAAACTCTTCAAAAATCCAGCATGAGCTTCTGCTATTCTTCTAGCATCTCTATCACTCACATGGATGAGCCTACATTCATCAATGTTTTCTTTAGTTTCTCTGAGTAGCAGAGGGTGTGTAGGATGAACAACCTTTTTACCCTTCAACAGTTGTAAATACCTCAGAGTAGTACTATTGATGATTTTAGAACTAATCAAAAAGGTGCCATACCCTGGGAAGAAAGGTTTGATAGCATCCATCAGTCCACACTGAGCAAACATGTGACTTAGTAGTCTCCCATGACGAATGATAGGTTTGCTAGCAGTTATAGATTCAGCAAGATGGATGAAGATGAGTTTACCAATGTCAACAAAGTTTCCTTTTCCAACATGGAAAGTAAACAACTTCTGAATTGTAGAGATTTGATCAGTACCACCTAGCTTGGAAATGATACTGTTAATAAGGATTCTGTAGATAACCTTGCTTAGGTCTTTCCACTCTGCCTTGTCTTCAGGATTTACCTTAGGTTTGAAGATGAATTCATCAACATCTGTTCCAACAGAGTCTGTAGATTTGATGAATAACCCACCATCTGATAGCTTCAGAGCCTCATAGATATGATCTTCTCTGAATGCAATTTTGAATCCAGCAACATACGATTCAATTTCCGTTGATACAAAAGGCCTTAAACCCATCTCAGCAGGAGTTTTTCCAAGTAACTCAGGTTTTTCTTTAACCAACTCAACCATTCTTTTAAGATACTTAGATTTTGTGATAACATACGCTTTCATCCAAAATTCCTTGACAACCTCACTGTATGTTGGTCCATTCAACATATCAAAATAGTACATCATTCCTTGCCTTTCAAACCAAGTTTTCACTTCTGGAAATCCATTTACCCTTAGACTCTCGAAGTCTACAAGATTTTCTATGGCGAAAGTTAGATCATCAAACTTGTATGGCCTTTGATCCTTTGCAAACTTATCCGGGATTGACTTTTCAATGTCGATTATACATCCACTAGTACTGGTTGAAGCCATTTGATGAAGTTTGGGGTTAGGGTTTGCTAGTTTGAGAGAGAGAAAGAAATATTGCTTGAGTTTTTAGAAGAACAAAAGTGTGGGTTGTGAGAGTGCAAAAGTGTGAATGTGAACAGTTGTGTGTTTAAATAGAAAGTTTCGCGCAAAAACAAAGTACAGACATATAGGGGTAGCAGAGTCTTTTACCTATTACAAATAGGAATTAGAACGCTAATCATCATAAACCAACTTCTTTGTCCACTTGCAACAAGACACGCAAATTAGAAATTTATTAAATAACTGACACGTAAGTGAAGAGAAAAAATGAACCGTTTTTACAAAAGATTTAGTTACGCGCCAGAACCATTTCTTTTACAGAGTCTGATAGTTCATCAGAAGATGGTTTCATCACAACTTCTGATACAGAAGGTTATGATTACCTCAGCTTCTGATAGCTATTAGATCCTTACAAAAATCAAATTTTCACCAGAGTCTTAGCTATACAGGGATTTCCATCATATTCAGATTCTTTTTGATAAAATCAAAACGTTCAACAGCTAAGGGTTTTGTAAAGATATCAGCCCATTGATTTTGTTTCAATGAACTTAAGATCAATTACACCCTTTTGAACATAGTCTCTGATGAAATGATGTTTAATCTCAATATGCTTAGCTCTTGAGTGTAAAATAGGATTTTTGGAAAGGTGGATGGCTGCAGTATTGTCACAATATAAAGGAATATTGTTACTGCTTATTTGATAATCTTCTAATTGATATTTCATCCAAAGTAGTTGTGTACAACATTTTGCTGCTGATATGTATTCTGCTTCTGCTGTTGACATAGCTATGGTGGTTTGTCTTTTACTAGCCCAAGAAATCAAATTTTCACCAATAAATTGACAATTACCACTGGTGGATTTTCTTTCAATTTTATAGAGTCATTGGATTTCTTATACAGTAATCCAATGTTACAAGTAGCTTTCAAATACCTAAAGATTCTCTTGCACACAAGCATGCACTGAATAAAATATCAGGTCTTGAGGTAGTTAGATAAAGAAGAGATCCAATCATACCTCGATAGAGCTTCTGATCAACTTTGCCTTCAAATTCTTCTTTGCTTAAGCTTGATGTAGGATGCATTGGAGTGTTCATGGGTTTGCAATCTTCCAAATTGAATTTCTTCAGAAGATCTTTTATATATTTTGATTGATGAATGAATGTTCCTTTCTTTGTTTGATTTATTTGAATTCCAAGAAAGAACTTCAATTCTCCCATCATGCTCATCTCAAATTCATCCTGCATAAGCTTAGAAAAGTTCTCGCACAAAGTGGCATTAGTTGATTCAAAAATGATATCATCAACATAAATTTGAATGATCAAAATGTCTTTCTTTAGAGTCTTTCTGAATAATGTATTATCAACTTGACCTTTCTTAAAACCATTGTTCACTAAGAAAGTACTCAGTCTCTCATACCAAGCTCTGGGAGCTTGTTTGAGTCCATAGAGTGATTTCTTGAGTTTGAACACATGGTCTGGATTTGATAGATCTTCAAATCCAGGAGGTTGTTTGACATATACTTCTTCAGAGATAACACCATTAAGAAATGCACTTTTCACATCCATCTGATAGAGAGTGATACCATTATTAACTGCATAAGATAAAAGTAACCTGATTGCTTCCAGTCTAGCTACTGGAGCATATGTCTCAGTAAAATCAATTCCTTCTTGTTGACTATATCCTTGTGCAACAAGTCTTGCTTTATTTATGGTTACTTCACCTTGCTCATTCAGTTTGTTTCTGTATACCCATTTTGTTCCAATAATATTCTTATGCTTGGGTTTGGGTACCAGATCCCATACATCATTCCTCTTGAATTGATTCAACTCTTCTTCCATAGCAACTATCCAAGCATCATCTGGGAGGGCTTCACTTGTTGTCTTAGGTTCAATCAAAGACACTAATCCAAATAATGATTCTTCATCTCTAAAGTTTGATCTTGTTTTTCTTGGACTGTTCTTGTTTCCAAGGATAAGCTCTTCAGGATGTGATGATTTGTACTTGAAGGTGATTCTTGGAATCTCTGTTGCTTCAGAGTTGTCATCATTTGTTTGATGTTCTTGAGCAGCATCAGAAGGTTTGCCTCATGAGTTTCAGAGTCTTCTACAGATTCTATGTAGTTGTTGTACTCTGGAGCTTCATCTTCTGAGTCATCAGAACCTGATACATCTATAACAGGCTCTGACTTTTTATCATCAGACTCTTTATCATCAAACTTTACATGCATTGATTCTTCCACTATATTAGTTTCAAAATTATACACTCTGTATGACTTAGAGCGTTCAGAGTATCCAATGAAGATACCCTTATAGGCTTTAGAGTCAAATTTCTTAAGATGGACTTTATTATTCAGAATGTAACATGTACAGCCAAATTGATGAAAATAAGAAATATTGGGGTTTCTTCCTCTAAAGAGTTCATATGTTGTTTTGTTCAAAATAGGTCTTATATAGATTCTATTTTGAATATAACAAGCAGTGTTAACAGCTTTTGCCCAAAATAATTTGACTAAATTATTTTCATGCATCATGGTGCGTGCCATTTCTTGTAAAGATCTATTCTTTCTTTCTACAACTCCATTTTGTTGTGGAGTTCTAGGAGAAGAGAATTCATGGAGAATTCCATGTTCTTCACAAATTTTTTCAAAAGGTTCATTTTCAAATTCACCACCATGATCACTTCTCACTTTCAAAATCTTGGAATCCTTTTCATTTTGAATTTGGGTACAGAAGATGCTAAACACCTCATATGTTTCATCTTTAGTTTTTAGAAATTTAACCCAAGTCCATCTACTATAATCATCCACTATGACTAATCCATACTTCTTACCATTGATTGAAGCAGTGCTAACTGGTCCAAAGAGATCAATATGTAAGAGTTCTGAGGGTCTGGTAGAAGAGACAATGTTTTTGTTCTTAAAGGAACTTTTGACAATTTTCCCTTTTTGACAGGAACCACAAAGTGAGTCTGAGTGATATTTAATTTTTGGAAGACCTCTGACAAGATTGTCCTTACTAAGCTTAGAGATTAACCTCCAGTTTGCATGACCTAATCTTTTGTGCCAGATCCATTTTTCATCACTCAGCGTCAAAAGACAAAGCACTTGCTGTTCCTTTAAATCAGAAAAGTTGACTTTATAAACATTGCCTTTTCTATTACCCTTAAAAACAATAGATTGGTCAGAGCTTCTGACTACAGTACATGAATCCTTATTAAACATGACATCATAATTACTATCACACAATTGACTTATGCTAAGTAAATTATGATGTACTCCATCTACTAACCAAACATCAGAAATTGACAAAGAAGAATTACCAACTGTACCTATACCAATGATCTTTCCCTTCTGGTTGCCACCAAACCCTACTGTTCCTCCCTCTTGCTGATTCATGTGACGTGAGCAGCCAGAGTCCAGATACCATGAGCTTTCTTTTCTTCTTTGGGTGCATACCTGCAGCATACACTATTTCAGATTTTGGTACCCATACTCTGATGGGTCCATTTTGGTTAGTCCTATGAATCTTATTATTCTTCTTAGAGTATTCAGAGGATCTAGAGTCAACTGAGCCTTTGGAAAATAGTTTAGGCTTATGTTGTCTCTAAGACTTTCCTTTTGAGTGTGTCAGAGAACCAGTTACCAAGTTTGCTTTAGAAGTACTGGTGCCCGGCTTATCAACAGGCTTTGGTACTCTGATAGCTTTAACTTGAGTAGACATGGATACTTGTTGACTATTTGGTGTTGGCTGCATTTTGGTAAAACAATGTTTAAGCAAGATGTGGTATGTAATGTTACAACATCGTAACCTGACGTGAGCGCGCCAGCTGTAGCGTATCATTAATGCGCGCTGTTTTATTTTTAGAGAAGATCTTTTCTCTTTCATCAGTTCTTTGCGTGTGCATCAAGGAAAGTTTTATTTTCTAAACAGATCTTTTATCTAAAGATTGTTTTAGGAATTATATTGAAGATTTATTTTAAAAACATATGAAATCTTTTAAAGATATGGTTCTATTTGATTTTATGAGCTGGATGTTTCTCTTGGGTCAGAGCTACTTAAGCCCATGTTACCAGCTATATATTGAAGGACTAAAAACCTAATGAAGGCAAGTGTTCAAGCGTGAGTTTAGCCGTCTTAGGGTTTTTTGCTTGTGTTATTTTGTGAGCCTTTCTTGTGTCTTATTGATGCAAGCTTAGGACTGTGTGTTTATTGATTTGTAAGCATACTTGTCTTTGAAGCTTTTAAGCAAAGAGATAGTTATTGTGTGTGTGTCCTCTCCAAAGCTTTTAAGCAAGGAGTTTGGATCTTAGTGCTTGTGTATTGCTCGAAGCCTTTAGGTAAGAGTAATCTAGTGTTTAGGAGAGTGACTCCACCATAGTGATTGAATCAACAACAGTGTTGTCTGTACTGTTGAGCTTAAGGAGTGAGTTGGGAACTCATACCTAGGAGTTCCTAGGTAGAAGGACATAAGGATAGTTGCTAGGTGATAAGTTGTAAACGAGGAGTTTGCTGTAAGACTTTGAACTAGGGCTATTAGTGGAATTCCTCCTGGATTGGTATCCCCCAGATGTAGGTTGCAGTTTGCACCGAACTTAGTTAATAAATCACTGTGTGTTTGTTTATTTCTGCATTATTTACTGTTTTATACTTTGTCAATTAGATCTGGTAAAGTGTTGTAACATCGTATACAACATCTTATACTGGTGTGCCAGATTTCAATTGGCATCAGAGCAGGCACCCTGCCTGTTTAGGGTGAGATTCAGGAGATTTATCTGGCAAAATGGACAAAGAAGGTGGATTCGTGAGCAGACCCTCAATGCTGAATGACTCCAATTACGATCATTGGAAGCCAAAAATGATTGCGTTCTTGAAATCCATTGACAGCAGGACTTGGAAGGCAGTGTTGAAAGGTTGGGACCATCCTATGATTGTTGACAAAGATGGTAACTCAACAGGTGTAGTAAAACTAGAGGCACTTCAAAAAATGCTCTTTTCAACGTAGATGAGCTTGGACAAAGGAAGAAGATGAAGTTGCTCTCAGCAACAATAAAGCAATAAATGCTCTTTTCAATGGACTAGATACAAATATGTTCAAGCTCATCAAAAAATGTCTATCTGCAAAGGAAGCTTGGGAGATACTGATGACATGTTATGAAGGCACTTCTAAGGTAAAGATGTCAAAACTTCAACTCCTCACTACCAAGTTTGAAAATCTTAGGATGAAGGAGGAAGAAAGCATACAGGATTTCCATATGAATATACTTGATATTGCAAATTCCTTTGAGGCCCTGGGTGAAAAAGTATCTGATGAAAAACTATCTAGAAAGATACTCAGATCCCTACCAAAAAGGTTTGACATGAAAGTGACTGCTATAGAAGAAGCTCAGGATATAGCTAATATGAAGGTGGATAAATTGGTTGGATCCCTCCAAACTTTTGAAATGTCTATCAATGAACGAGGAGATAAAAAGAACAAAAGTGTAGCTTTTATCTCAAATGATGATGATGAGGAGTCCCAGACTGTTGTTGAAGGTGAAGAAAGTATAGCTGATGCTCTTGCTCTAATTGGAAAGCAGTTTGTTAAAGTTCTAAGACGTGTGGATAGAAGGGCCAGACAGAATGGGCAGATCATTAGATTCGACATCAACAAACAGCAAACCAATATGAAGAAGAATAGGCCTGAGGAGAAAAGTGGACCAGTCAAAGAAGTGCAATGTCATGAGTGTGAAGGATATGGACATGTCAGAACATAATGTGCAACTTTCTTGAAGAAACAAAAGAAAAGTCCTACTGTCTCATGGTCTGATGAAGATTCTGAAGAAGGCAAAGAGTGTGCTAGACATGTTTCTGCAATGACTGGACTTTGTGCTCCTGTTGCTGAATCTGATGATGATGTGGAGGTAGTCTATGAAGAACTTTCTGATGAGGAGGAAAATGACACCTACAAAGAATTGCTTGGCTTGTACAATGATCTACTTGTCCATTACAAAGAGGTATGTAGAATTCTGGAAAAGCATAGAAAGACTATAAATCAACTTCACACAGAGAAGGATTTTCAAGTTGGTCAAGTATTGAAAGTTGAGAAAGAGCTAACTCAAGCCAATGCTGATATGGAAGAGTTGAAGAGACGGGTTAATCAACTTAATTCTGGTGCAAATTTTCTTGAAGAAATTTTAGAAGGAGTTCCCACTACAAGACTGAAATCTGTAGGGTACAACTACAATGCTCTTAACCAGCATCAACAAAACAAAGAAACAAAATTTCTTCCTGCTGATGAGGTAATCAATCCCTATACTGGGGAGATAATGTTACAACCTCCTATACCACATCCTAAAACTTATCCAAATGTTAAAATTGGACAAGGTTCCAGGACTTTTGCTAATCATCATCGCACTCCAGGACATCATGGTCGCTCACGCAAATTTGTTTGTCATCATTGTGGGAAGAAAGGACACATAAGGCCTTTTTGCTACAGATTGTATGGTTACCCAAGACATTGGCAACAGCCAAAAACTAGTCCAATAGATGGAGCTTGCAAGAAGGAATGGATACCAAAGGGTGAAAATAAGGGGTTGATTGCTCATACTTCCCTCAGAGCATCATCTAGAGAAGATTGGTATTTTGATAGTGGTTGTTCAAAACACATGACAGGTGTGGAGAAATACCTAAAGGATATGAAGGGATATGCTTCTAGCTTTGTAACCTTTGGAGATGGAGCCAAAGGTGAAATTCTAGGCATAAGCAAACTTGTCAACAATAAATTGCCTAACCTGGAGAATGTACTTCTGGTAAAAGGCCTTACTGCTAATCTAATTAGCATAAGCCAATTGTGTGATCAGGGGTTAAAGGTAAATTTCACAAAAGCTGAATGTCTTGTTAGCAATGAGGAAGGTGATATTCTGATGAGAGGTACCAGATCCAAAGATAATTGTTACATGTGGGCATCTCATGAAGAAGCCAATCTAGGAACATGTCTACTTGGTAAAGAAGATGAAGTTCAACTGTGGCACCAGAAACTTGGTCATCTTAATCTAAGTGGAATGAAGAAAGTTGTTACTGTTGAGGCAATCAGAGGACTTCCGAAACTAAAGATTACTGAAGGAAGTATTTGTGGAGAATGTCAGATTGGTAAACAAACCAGGATGTCGCATCCAAGGTTGGAACATCAGGTAACTTCAAAACCTCTTGAATTGTTGCACATGGACCTTATGGGACCCATGCAAGTTGAAAGCTTATGAGGTAAAAGATATGCTTTTGTGGTTGTTGATGACTTCACCAGATATACCTGGGTAAATTTTATCAGAGAGAAGTCTGATATTTTTGATGTATTCAAAACTCTATCCACCCAAGTTCAAAGAGAAAAGAACAGTGGGATTGTGAGAATTAGAAATAACCATGGAAGAGAGTTTGAAAATGTAAAATTTAGAGATTACTGTGTTAGTGAAGGAATTAAACATGAGTTTTCATCACCCAAAACTCCTCAACAAAATGGTGTGGTGGAAAGGAAGAACAGGACGATTCAAGTATCAGCCAGAGTTATGTTACATGCAAAAGGTCTACCCTACCATTTCTGGGCTGAAGCAATGAACACTGCTTGTTATATACATAACAGGGTGACTTTGAGAAAAGGTACATCTGCTACTCTATATGAGTTGTGGAGGGAAAGAAAGCCAACTGTCAAGCATTTCCATGTGTTTGGAAGCAAGTGTTATATTCTGGCAGATAGAGAGCAAAGAAGAAAACTTGATCCCAAAAGTGATGAAGGGATTTTCCTTGGATACTCTACCAACAGCAGAGCTTACAGGGTATACAATTTAAAGACCAAGGTTGTAATGGAATCCATCAATGTGGTTGTGAATGATGTGGAAACTGAAAAAGGTGATGATGTTGAACAAGATGTTGTAACATCAGGACCTTTCATAGATGTTCAGGAAATAGAGGAACAACCTGTAGCTATTGAACCTGTAGCTACTGAAGAAAGGATCCCAGAGGAAATTACTGAGGAGATTGCTGATCAACCTACTCAGAGCAAGGGTCCATCAGTTAGGGTTCAGAAGAATCACCTCAAGGAGCTCATCATTGGGAATCCTGATCAAGGGATCACCACTCGAAGATCTAGTGATGTGATAGCAAATTCTTGTTTTGTGTCCATGTTTGAACCTAAGAATGTAAAGGAAGCTCTCACTGATGAATTATGGATTGAAGCTATGCAAGAGGAATTGAATCAGTTCAAGAGAAGTGAAGTGTGGGATTTGGTCCCTAGACCTGACAATGTGAATGTTATTGGAACCAAATGGATTTATAAAAACAAATCTGATGAGAAGGGGATTGTTACAAGAAACAAGGCTAGACTTGTTGCTCAAGGTTACACTCAAGTGGAAGGACTTGACTTTGAAGAAACCTTCGCCCCTGTTGCTAGATTGGAATCCATAAGGTTACTTTTATGTGTAGCTTGCATTTTAAAATTTAAGCTATACCAGATGGATGTTAAGAGTGCGTTTCTGAACGGGTACTTGCATGAAGAGGTTTATGTTGAACAACCCAAGGGATTCATAGATCCAGATTTTCCAAAGCATGTGTACAGATTGAAGAAGGCACTGTATGGTCTGAAATAGGCACCAAGGGCCTGGTATGAAAGGCTTACTCAGTTCCTGGTGAATCAAGGATACAGGAAAGGAGGATCTGACAAGACCTTGTTTGTGAAGGTAGAAAAGGGAAAGTTCATGATTGCTCATATTTATGTGGATGACATAGTCTTTGGAGGAATGTCGAATACAATGGTTCAACATTTTGTCCAGCAAATGCAGTCTGAATTTGAAATGAGTCAAGTAGGAGAACTGACCTACTTCTTGGGACTACAGATCAAACAAATGGAAGATACTATCTTCATCTCCCAAAGCAAATATGCACAAAATATTGTTAGGAAGTTTGGGATGGATAATGCTACTCACAAGAGAACTCCTGCACCCACTCATCTGAAGCTGACCAAGGATGAAAATGGTTTGAGCGTTAATAAAAGTATGTACAGAAGTATGATTGGGAGTCTATTGTATTTAACTGCAAGCAGACCAGATATTACTTTTGCTGTGGGAGTGTGTGCAAGGTACCAAGCAGAACCAAAGATGAGTCACCTCAATCAAGTTAAGAGAATTCTGAAATATATCAATGGCACATGTGACTATGGGATGATGTACTCTCATTGTGAAAACTCTACCTTGCTTGGGTATTGTGATGCTGATTGGGCTGGTAATGCTGATGACAGGAAAAACACCTCTGGAGGATGCTTCTTTCTAGGTAATAATCTAATCTCTTGGTTCAGCAAAAAGCAAAACTGTGTGGCTCTATCTACAGCTGAAGCAGAATATATAGCTGCTGGGAGTAGTTGTTCTCAACTGGTTTGGATGAAGCAAATGTTGAAGGAATACGATGTGGAACAAGATGTTATAACATTGTACTGTGATAATTTGAGCGCCATAAATATTTCAAAAAATCATGTTCAACACAGCAAAACCAAACACATAGATATTCGTCATCACTTCATCAGAGATCTTGTGGAAAATAAAGTTGTGACATTGGAGCATGTAGGTACTAAGGAACAAGTGGCTGATATCTTCACCAAAGCACTTGATGCTGTTCAATTTGAAAAATTAAGGGGCAAGTTGGGAATTTGCCTGCATGAGGAGTTATAGCAGTTAATGAGTTTTAGGCGTGCAACTGTCATGTTTTCCCTCTCCAATTTATTTTTGCACGCTATCCTAGGAGAATCAAATCAACTTCTTTCTTCTCATTACACGTGGTATGTGCTATCAGATGTCCCAATCTCTGGCGTGTTTATCTGTTATGTTTGCATTTATCTACTGATGCATGATCGTTATGATGATGGTAGTTGTAGTTCAGTTGTAGCATGCTTGCCTATTGAAGCATGCGTATGATATGTGTTTGCATTTAGCCTGTCTGGCCTATGTGCATGAGACTGAGTAGGCAAGGGAAACATGAGTATGTGTTGCACATGCTGCAGGTGTTGAGGAAGAGTAACTCTTGTGGTAGTTGGTGGTGGTTACTACTATTCTTGTATGTGCTCCTTATGTGCGAGAGTCTATTTTTCTCTGCATGCTGGTAGTATGGGAGAGCGGAGTGATGATATACGTGTGCTAGTTGTATGATAGCTATCCTGTTGATAAACTTCCAACTTATGCTCTGATTAGTAGTGTGCTAGTTCCTTGCTAGATGTATGTGGATGTGTTGTGATAAGATGGGCTATCAAATGTTGAAACATCATGGTGACTGGGAATTTATTTTTCCTAAGGTACTCGTTTGTGAGAGTTTACTTCTCTCTGTTAATGTTCTCTGTGGGGCTAGGTGAACCCAATTCCGCTGCTGCATGTCTCTGGTATTTTTGGTATGTCTTTTTACTGAAGTGAAAGAAGGGTCACAGTCATAGAAATATGGGTAACTTGTACATGCTTATTTATGGTTGCACACTGAAGACGGAAGATCAAGATCCCATATTGATCTATATCTGATGAGTGGTGTATCCCATGGTGTTATCTTCGGGTGTAGTAGCTCTGTGCACTGTGTGGTTGATGTGATGGAGGTAGTATAAGCTTATGCCTTATGTCTTGTGACCTTCCTGCTATATTACTACAAAAGGTTATGGTGTGATGTTCTTGTTCCAAGTTGGTATGACATGTGTTCTGTTCGTCTGTGGTGCAATGAGAAATTGCTTAGCAGATTTATGGGCAGGTTCTCTTGATGTCTCGGTGTATTTGGATGTAATAGTTTTTGGTAGAAGTTCTGTGCTGAAATGATTTATGCCTATGTGTTAGTACCTGATATGCATGCCCTGCTATGATAGTCTGATATGCATCATTTCAGAGGGAGTAGAAGTACTATGTATGTGATGTAGGGGGAGATGTTGTATGTGATGTTGGAACATTCTGTTTGTGTCATCCTTGCTAATGTTTGTGATCACTTAAGGCGAAGTAGTTTTTTTTCTGTGTTTCCGCTGTTGTATGCCTCTGATATGCTCTATAGATACAACAAAATTCTGATCTAATGTTTTCCATGGAGGAGTATGTTTCGAAACTGTTTTTGAAGATGTGCTACGCTTATCTTCTTTTGTGTGTTTATGTTGATGTGAAGAAGTGTTAGTGATACTTGTATCTTTGTAGCTTGTCTGTGTGATCCCAAGTTGTTTTAGCCAAAAATTTGCCAAAGGGGGAGTTTTTTGACTATTTGGTGTTGGCTGCATTTTGGTAAAACAATGTTTAAGCAGGATGTGGTATGTAATGTTACAACATCGTAACCTGACGTGAGCGCGCCAGCTGTAGCGTATCATTAATGCGCGCTGTTTTATTTTTAGAGAAGATCTTTTCTCTTTCATCAGTTCTTTGCGTGTGCATCAAGGAAAGTTTTATTTTCTAAACAGATCTTTTATCTAAAGATTGTTTTAGGAATTATATTGAAGATTTATTTTAAAAACATATCAAATCTTTTAAAGATATGGTTCTATTTGATTTTATGAGCTGAATGTTTCTCTTGGGTCAGAGCTACTGAAGCCCATGTTACCAGCTATATATTGAAGGATTAAAAACCTAATGAAGGCAAGTGTTCAAGCGTGAGTTTAGCCGTCTTAGGGTTTTTTGCTTGTGTTATTTTGTGAGCCTTTCTTGTGTCTTATTGATGCAAGCTTAGGACTGTGTGTTTATTGAGTTGTAAGCATAATTGTCTCTGAAGCTTTTAAGCAAAGAGATAGTTATTATGTGTGTCCTCTCCAAAGCTTTTAAGCAAGGAGTTTGGATCTTAGTGCTTGTGTATTGCTCGAAGCCTTTAGGTAAGAGTAATCTAGTGTTTAGGAGAGTGTCTCCACCATAGTGATTGAATCAACAACAGTGCTGTCTGTACTGTTGAGCTTAAGGAGTGAGTTGGGAACTCATACCTAGGAGTTCCTAGGTAGAAGGACATAAGGATAGTTGCTAGGTGATAAGTTGTAAACGAGGAGTTTGCTGTAAGACTTTGAACTAGGGCTATTAGTGGAATTCCTCCTGGATTGGTATCCCCCAGATGTAGGTTGCGGTTTGCACCGAACTGAGTTAACAAATCACTGTGTGTTTGTTTATTTTTGCATTATTTACTGTTTTATACTTTGTCTATCAGATCTGGTAAAGTGTTCGTATACAACATCTTATACTGGTGTGCCAGATTTCAATACTGATGTGAAGGGAACCTGGGTTTTAGAAGACTTAGGTTCAGAAGATGAGTTATCTTCTGATGCCTTATCTTGTGGTTCCAAGCTCACAAGAGTATCAGACACAGTCAGAGGCTCTGATCCACCCTTGGTGAAGTTATAATAAGCTTCTGATGGTGACTTGCTTAGACAGACAGTATTGTTTGATTTTCCTACATCAGAAGATGTAAGAGAACCAAGTCCTTGTCTTTTATGATAATTGCTAAGCCCACCATGAATAATAGAAGACATCCTAGTTTTGTCAATGTTATGGTATAAAAACTCTTGAAGAGATAGTTCATACTCATCATGAGGTTTTTTACATGTTCTGCATCCAGTCTCAAGCACTTTAATTGTTTTAAGAGATTTTTGATAGTTTGCTTGAGTCTGGTTGAGATTTTCATTGAGTAGCTTCAATTTTTGTTTACAACAATCTAGCTCACTCAACTTTTCCATGTACTTTGCCATAACATCTTTCAAAGCCTTAGTCATTTGAGTACTGGACATTTTAGAGATTACCTCTTCAATATCATCTGTGTCAGACTCTGAATCACTTTCATTGTTTGATGCGCCAGTGGCCATGAGTGTCAGATTTGCTTCCTCAGAGTCTTCATCCTCAGATAGCTCATTTATGTCTTCCCATGTTGCCATCAGACTCTTCTTGGCTTTATTCTTGATTGTACTTTTTCTTCCTTTACCCTTGGAGTTGAGTTCAGGACAATCAGCCATAAAGTGTCCAGGCTTATGACAATTGAAACAATTTTTTGTGTCATCCTTCTTCTCTTTGCTATTGTTGTTTCTTGATCCAAATCCTCTGCTTGGGAAATTTTTGCCTTTCCTTACTGACCACTTTTGAAACTTCTTGGACAAGAGTGCAAACACATCATCATCTGATCCATCTTCTTGGTCATCTATGAAAGATTCCTCTGTTTCAAATTCTGCAACTTTGGCTTTCAGAGCCTTAGATGAAACTGAAATAGATGGCAAAGCCACAGATTTTAGTTTCTTCTGAGGCTCATCAGAAGATAGTTCAATCTCATGACTTATGAGTGAACTTATCAATTCCTCCAAGCCAAGTGTGTCCAAATCTTTAGCTTCCTGAATAGCTGTTACCTTAGGCCTCCACCTTGAAGGTAAGCTTCTCAGAATCTTTCTTACATGATCAGCAGTTGTATAGCTTCTCTTCAGAACTTGGAGACCAGCCACTAGAATTTTGAACCTAGAATACATAGATTCAATATTCTCATCATCCTTCATTCTAAAGAGTTCATACTTTTGGATCAAAAGAGTAGCCTTTGCCTCTTGAACCTGTTTGTTCCCTTCATATGTGAAACACAAGGAGTCATAAATGCTTTTGGCAGTGGATTTGTCTGTGATCTTGAGATATTCATCATGAGTTTTACAACCAATAAGAAAATCCTTGACCTTGTGGTGTTTCTTGTAAGCCTTCTTGTCTGTAGGAGTGAACTTCTTTCTTTCTTCAACAGATAACTTTCCCTTTTCATCAAGTCCTTGAAAAGTTACCCCTTCTTCAACCAAGTCCCAAAGCTCATCATCTAAACCAATAAGATGACTGTAGATTCTATCTTTCCACGAGGAAAAGGTAGAAGCATCTCCATTGAACTTTGGTGCTTTGTTGTTTGTCTTATTTTCAACATCATAGTCATGAGAAACTGCTTTCATGCTCCCACTTGCAGCTGCGTCAGTCATAGTGTTTTGAAACAAGAAACTGTCTCACTGTTAGGTGATTAAAAACAGAACCAGGCTCTGATACCAATTGAAGGTGTGAAAAACACAAGAAGGGGGGTTGAATTATGTTTTGGGTAGTTTGAAAAATTCTTCTAAGTTATAAAAACTTATCAGAGTTTGCAGCGGTTTAGAAAACAAAACACAATCAAACGGCAACTTAATAAGTATGAGAGAAAGGGAGAGAGATAGAGACAGAGATTTATACTGGTTCCTCTCACAAACCGAGAGTACGTCCAGTCCCCTTGCACTTCCAAGGGAGTTCACTATAATCAAACAAGATTACAATTGCTCAAGCACGCAGGCAAGAGACTTCCAATGCTCAAGTAACTCTTACAAGAGACTTCCTTTGCTCAAGCACAAAAGCATGAGACTTCAAACAACTTTACAAGAAAAACAGAGTTTGTGAACACTGATATACAAATCAATGTTCAAAAGAATGAGTAAAATACAACTCAATTACAAGACTTATCTTAGAGTCCTAATAAAAGAAATCTAAGGTTCAACAACTGTATGAATCAGAAGCTGAAGCTTGAGTCTTGGATTTTCAAATGAGTTCAAGTTGCTTTCAAGTTGTTTTGTGCACAGAATGATTTTTGCAGAGTAACAGCTCTTTCAAATTGTTCAATTGTTGTGTACACAAAACTTCACTACCACTCCTATTTATAGTGAGGGGTGGAGCGTTTTGAATTTGAATTCGTTGCAGTGAGATTGCGCCAGCTGTAAGTAGTACGATCTTTTAACCATATCAAGTAACCTTTGAATACGAACAAACTTGAGAATGAAGATTCGCCCAAATCTGGCAATAAGTTCGTACAATAGTACTAACGTCACTATTCTGAGGATAAGGTTGATTCTCCAGCTTTTGAGTTGTCAGAAGATGATGAAATTCAATCATTGTAGCAGAGAATGTTCTTCTGACAAAACGGCCTTCACTGCAAGCATCAGAACATGAAGTGTTCAAAACATAGCTTATGATGGCGTAGCCTCTGATATGCAGCTTCTGACGAGACTTTGACATTGCATCTTCTGATGAGCATGTTCTGGTCGTGAATATAAAATTTTAGCTTATATATCTGCACACTAGATTAAATAATTAGTATACCCTATTGTATATTAATACCTTTGCTATCATCAAAACTTAATTGAGTCATGTCAGAATCTCTTTTGTTCCAACAGTTTGGATGGGTCAGGTTTGGGGTCGGTTCGGGTAAGGATAGGTCCGGTTCGAGAGCTGTTATGGGTCGGGTTTTCTTAACTGGTTCGGGTAAGGGGGTTAACCGTTGGTTTAGGATTTGGTATGGGGTTAGCATTGAATGAGAATTGATGAGAGGGGTGATGGGTTAATGATTCGGTTATGATTGGTAAGTAGGAGAGAGATGTGAAAGTTTGGCTATTATTTGGTAATGAGTGGGCAATGAATGTGTTGTCTGGGATATTATTATTAGGGAACAGATGTGGGTAGGGATTTGACTGGTTACTGACTGGCTGGCTTAGTATAATGCGATTATTCTCATTTTTTTTCAGCGTGTGCAGTTATGGCAGGGGTAGGAATTGATGAGGGAATTATTGCGTGGGTCATACCTTGTCGGTTTTGTGTTTCAGAAGGGACAAAGCTGGGGCCCGTCAATGATTGCTGATGATGAGTTGGTCGGTTTTGATTTGCTGAGTGCGCATGGTTATGGTGACGTGACGGGTCCACATGTTCTTCACCAGAAACGTGCGATTGGCTCCCCTCTCTTGCAGACCTTCCATAATCCTCCTCCATAAGCCACCTTGATGTTTGTCTACCACCCCTTCTTCTAGGATCTGCTCTTAAATCTTTAGACCACGTCCTTATTCCATCGTTTGCCTCCATGGAAAAACGTATCGAGCATTTATTCTCTCCATGGCCAACAATCCCACATACAAAACAGAAAACACCTAGCTTCTCATACTTAAAGTTTACGGTACACCATTTCCCTCCTTGATTTTTAACTCTTGACTCTTTCTTGAGAGGTTGTCTGACATCAACTCGGACCTTAATTCTCATGCATTCCCTCCAAAAGCTACCCTTATTATTTTTATCGTACTCCACAAACGATTCAATATAACTGGCCAAAGTCTTGCCTACCCTTTCCGCCATAAGACCTGTCGGGAGGTTGTGCGCCTGAACCCAAAAATCAACATGGTACAAAGGGATATTCTCAATTTGCACTCCTAGTTGCACGCTCTCTATGATGAGCATCTGATTATTGAAAGACCAAGGACCACCTGTAAGAACCGCCTCCATGTCCAATTCATTAGCAAATTGAAAAAGGAAAAGGCCTGGGGTTGCTTCTCTGATCTTCACCCCTTTGACTGGCCTCCATACATCTGCCATAGTCACTTTCATGGAATTAACATGTATAGATCGGTCTCCCAGGAATTTTCCAACTAGACACCACCTAAAATCAACCACCTCCGCCTCCCCGTCCTCTAGATCGAAAACAAAACCCTCCTCTTCTTGTAGAGACAAATTTTCCAGAATTACCCTAGACATAGTGAAGATTGATTTTGTGTAAACTCAAAAACAGTTTCGGTAAAAGTGAACAAGAAAAAATAGGCTTCTCAATAGAGAAGATAACAAACCCTAGCAGAGACTAGGAAAGCTAAAGTATGTAAAATAGTTGTACGTGAAGAGTTGGTTTTTTAGTCATCACGAAAAAAAGGAAAAAGAAAAGAGCTGGATTTGTCTTTTGTCTCCTACTAAAAAAAATAAATTAAAAATAATTAGCGTCAACAATAGCATCCGTTGAACTGACACAAAATTGTGAAAAATAAATGAATTGCAAAAAAGTCATTTGTGTTAAATTTTATGGACGCTAAATAGACGTTATTAGCATCAGAAATGGTCTGACGCTAAAATTTTGGAAGCTAAATTGCAGTTTTCTTGTAGTGAGTTGTTAATGTAGGGAAACTTTAATAAACATAGTGTAATAGTAAGGTATTACTACAACAAGGATAATTCACCGCTGAACATAATCTAAATAACTATGTTATACACCGGTCATGCCAAATATGAAGAAGGGAGGGAGTCCAACCACCACACCTAGCCTCTATATTTCTTGAATCTATTATTTATACATTCGGCTATTTATATTTCTGCAAGCATTACGCTTATTTTTATAAAAACCTTTTTCCAAAAACCAAAGCGAATGCAAACTATCACAAACTTAAATAACGCAAGTAAAGCTTCGGCACGATCCCTGTGGATACAAACTCATTCTATACACTAGAGTGTGAATTATTACGAACTCATTCTATACAACTGGAGGGCGCCCATCATTCAATATCTCCAAAATGAAACAATGCCCTGACTAGGGTCTGGCAAGTGCACCAGTCTGTCGTCGAATAATAATTCACACTCTAGTGTATAGAATGATTTCGTATCCACAGGGATCGTGCCGCAGCTTTACTAGCGTTATTTAAGTTTGTGATAGTTTGCATTCGCTTTGATTTTTTGAAAAAGGTTTTTATAAAATTAAGCGTAATGCTTTGCAATAAAATAAATAATAGAATGTATAAATAATAGATTCAAGAAATATAGAGGCTAGGTGTGGTGGTTGGACTCCCTCCCTTCTTCATATTTGGCATGACCGGTGTATAACATAGTTATTTAGATTATGTTCGGCGGTGAATTATCCTTGTTGTAGTAATACCTTACTATTACACTATGTTTATTAAAGTTTCCCTACATTAACAACTAAGGTACCTACGAGAGCCTAACCTCGATGTGTCACATACCCTAATTACTAAGTGAGTTGTTTATAAACATGCATTATAACCTTCACCAAGTAACCTCTAGGTCCTAGTATCGGGCTGTTCATCTTCTAAGTGCTCAGATCACACCTAGTGCATGATTCCTCCTGTAACCACTCAGTTCACGACAAGTTCAGGATGTTACCGTCTCTATTCACCTAGCATTATTTACTACTAGTTCCGGACCATACCAAGTCAAAACCTGATATCAATTCTAAGGGCGCTCCCGCTTATCCGGCCAGATTACGAGATACATTATTAAGTGCAGGAAAGTAAATAACAAACACAATTACTAAATATCATTTATTATAACTTAGACTCAACCACAGACTCCAAATATTCATTGGGGAGTTCATCTTCTCCACCACAACCTAAGGCATAAGTAATAAAGACTACATATTTAAATTACAAAGAATCATAACCTAAATACAAAAGCCTAAAGAAAACATACCTTGCTGAGTTAGTTTTCCCATAAGGGGAGAAAACTATGCCCAATAGAGCTCCTCTGAACCTCTCCTTATAGTAGAGAGTGTTCTACTATTTCTGAATGATTAAAACAATGAAAGGGAGACTCTATTTATAGTTTTCGTAATGGGCCTCAGCAAGGCATCGCAGTACGATGAGGCCATCGTGTTGCGATGTGAAGATTTAGTTCAGTTTTATAACTGATCCTGTGCATTTCATCAGCTTGGGCGCCAAGTTACTCCATCGTGCTGCGATATGATGCATCGTGCTGCGATGGGCATATTTTCTTCAGATTTATTCTTCTGATTTCTTGGCGAACAAGCAGCTCCCATCGTGGCACGATGGGAGCCATCGTGCTGCGATGGAATGCTAATTTTCTTCACTTTTTGGGCTTTTTCTTGTCTTTTTGCATCTTGGACTCTGTCTTGATGCTTTTTCATGATTTTGCAGGTTTTCCTTCGTATTTGGGCCTGTCTTGGTCATTTTACTACTAATATTAATACTAAAAATACCATAGAAATTCCTGTCATCATGCCCCCAGAGAGAGATGAAGCCCACAGATTAAAGAAAGCGGCGGCGCACTACACCCTAGTAGGAAACAAATTATACAAAAGAGGGTTTGAGAGAGATACATGACGGATCATGTGGAAACCACATTGAGGAAGGTCACTAGCAGGGAAAGTAATAAGAGCTGGATTTTTCTGGCCCACGATTCTAAGAGATGCTTCCAGTTACGTACGCAGCTGCGATGCCCGCCAGCGACACGCCAATTTACATCACGCCCCTGGAGAGCCCCTGAAAACAGTCATGTCGCCAAGGCCGTTCTACATGTGGGGCGTGGACATATTGGGCCCATTCCCAGCAACACAAAGCCAAGTGAAATCCCTATTGGTAGCAATGGACTACTTCACCAAATGGGTAGAAGCGGAGCTAGTCGCAACCATCTCTGCGGAAAAGGTAAAAAAGTTTTATTGGAAAAAGATCATATGCAGGTTTTGGTTACCCAAATACATAGTATCAGACAACAACACTCAGTTTACCAGTGAAGCCGTCATCCAATTATGCGAAGAGAAAGGGATACGCAACACCTTCGTATCGGTGGAACACCCGCAAGCGAACCGACAAGCGGAGTCGGCAAACACGGTGATTTGGAAGGCCATCAAAAAGAAGCTGACAACAAAAGACAGGAATTGGGAGGATTCGTTACCAGAAATCTTATGGGCTTACCACACCACCATACAGACTTCCACAGGCGAGACGCCCTTCAACGAAAGCAAGGTGAAGAGATATCGGGAATAGACGAGGCGACGTTAATATATATAGTAAAGCAACGAAATATGAAATGCCCAATGGACAAAAGTGGAAACCGTAACGTTTCGTTAACCAATGGACAAACCACGTGTCTGCCCGTTTAAAGAAATCATGACACGCGTCAGGGCAGCGAGATGTCTACGGGCGAGACGGCCCCATTACCTCAGAAACGCTAACACGCCCCGCACCCCGTTGTAATATGAACGCCCAAACGCACATACAATCACGCCCAAACAAAGATATATAACAATAAGAAATAATATAGGCGCCTACTGATGACAGGAATTTCTACGGTATTTTTAGTATTATTATTAGTAGTAAAATGACCAAGACAGGCTCAAATATGAAGGAAAACCTACAAAAGCATGAAAAAACATCAAGACAGAGTCCAAGATGCAAAAAGACAAGAGAAAGCCAAAAAAGTGAAGAAAATGAGCATTCCATCGCAGCACGATGACTTCCATCGTGCCACGATGGGAGCTGCTTGTTCGCCAAGAAATCAGAAGCAATAAATCTGAAAAAAAAATCTTTGCATCGCAGCATGATGGAGTATACCGCAACACGATGGAGTAACTTTGCGCCCAAGCTGATGAAATGCACAGGATCAGTTATAAAACTGAACTAAATCTTCACATCGCAGCACGATGGCTTCATCGTACTGCGATGACCTTGATGAGGCCCATTACGAAAACTATAAATAGAGCCTCCCTTTCATTGTTTAAATCATTAAAAAATAGTAGAACACTCTCTACTATAAGGAGAGGTTCAGAGGAGCTCTAATGGGCATAGTTTTCTCCCCTTACGGGAAAACTAACTCAGCAAGGTATGATTTCTTTAGGCTTTTGTATTTAGGTTATAATTTCTTTATTGTAATTTAAATATGTAGTTTTTATATTTATGCCTTAGGTTGTGGTGGAAAAGCTGAAATCCCCAATGAATATTTGGAGTATGTGATTGAGTCAAAGTTATAATAAATGATATTTAGTAATTATGTTTGTTATTTACTTTCGTGCACTTTAATAATGTATTCTCGTAATCTGGCCGGATAAGCGGGAGCGCCCATAGAATTGATATCAGGTTTTGACTTGATATGGTCCAAAACTCGTAGTAAGTAATGCTAGGTGTATAGAGACGGTAACATCCTGAACTGAGCGGTTAGAGGAGGAATCATGCACTAGGTGTGATCTGAGCACTTAGAAGATGAACAACCCGATACTAGGACCTAGAGGTTAATTGGTGAAGAGCATAATGCATGTTTATAAACAACTCACTTAGTAATTAGGGTATGTGACACATCGAGGTTAGGCTCTCGTAGGTACCTTAGTTGTTAATGTAGGGAAACTTTAATAGACATAGTGTATTAGTAAGGTATTACTACAACAAGGATAATTCACCGCCGAACATAATTTAAGTAACTATGTTATATACCGGTCATGCCAAATATGAAGAAGGGAGGGAGTCCAACCACCAAACCTAGCCTCTATATTTCTTGAATCTATATTATTTATACATTCTTGAATCTATATTTCTTGAATCTATGTTACGCTTAATTTTATAAAAACCTTTTCAAAAACCCAAAGCGAATGCAAACTATCACAAACTTAAATAACGCTAGTGAAGCTTCGGCACGATCCCGGTGGATTCGAACTCATTCTACTCGTAGAATGTGAATTATTACTCGACGACAGACTGGTGCACTTGTCAGACCGTAGTCACCTACAAAGGGAATACTTTTTATTTGAAGGAGTAGTTCGGATTACAACTTTAAAATAGAAAATGAAACAAAGAACATTCTTGGACGAGTAAAGAGAATACAAATCTAGAACTATCAGGCGAGGTTTCCCGTTTCTTTCACTTTCTTCTATCTCGCCTCCAAAGCATCCTTGCAATCCATGGCCACCTCCAGCTCCGCAGAGGTGCGGTCATGGCCCATCCCCAACATCTTTTGATCGTCCTTCAACTCCATAAGGGCTCGGCGTCTCTCCAACAAATTGGCGATTTCTTTGCAGATATCCTCATGTAGTTGTTTTTTCTTTTCCTTCAATAGGTCCACCTCGGCTTGCAGCTTACCGACAACACAATCATACTCCTCCTCCATGTCAAAGGAAGCGCTAAGAGTCCCCTCATACATCCGCATGACATCTTTCATATCCCATGACTTCGGGCCTCGGCACACTCCATTGAGGCTATGACGGGAGCATCCCTCACCAACTTATCACGAAAAGGAACAAGGTATTCCAGGAAATGGCGTTCTGAAGGCGTTAACTCAGCTTCTTCGTCCTGAAGATCGCTCACCAGAGTGCAAAACTCTTCGTTGTCATCGATGAGTTTGTTTATCCCTCTACGAAGCACATTTTTTAGTTCAATAACAAGGGGATTAGTGGTAGGAGCCATAATGGAAATAAGCATCAACACTATGGGGAAGAGAAAGGGTGTGATCCAAATAGGGTTCGGTACTTTCTTATATAATGGAATTCTGACAATCCTCGATATCGTTCCATGGCCCTATCATGGAGGAGGCAACTTAGGGATTCGGTTGCGTCTTACCATGGAAAAAGGCAAGTGGGAAAGCAGAAAATATGAATATATCCATTATGATCACCACGTGAAGAAACCTTGAATGCATGACTCAACACTTCGTCCCCCATGGAGCCCAAATGCGCATAAGCCCAATCTACCTAGGAACCGGGTCACGCCCGTGTAGGCCCACGACCCGCCAGGACCGACTCGGCCAATCCATTATCCACGTCCTACCCTCATGAAACAGCATAGGACACGTGGAAAATGAGGACATCCCACTCCTAGATCATGGAGTGCTATAACCGCCTTATGGCGGGAAAGCACCAGGAAGACCCACGATCATGCATCATGGAGCAGTGGGGATGAGAAAAAACCAACTCGATCTCATCACTCTATATATATCTAGAGAACCAGAGGAAGAAGGGAGAGCAGACATAAAAAAGAAATAACCATAAACACCCATAAAAGTTCTACAGAAGAACACATGGCAATAAAGATTCTATATGATTGGTCACAAAAAAAAAAAAGTTCAACATTACTGAAAAAAAAGGAACCAATAGAATTCAAACCTTGGCCAGATTTTCCAATACATCAGCACCATCAATGATCAATCCAGGTGTGCTGATCAAGATGTTTGCTCCTTGTTCCTCAATTTTCTTCATGTCAGTGTTCACTTTCACTACACCAATGAGGATCATTGACTTAATAATCGATAAAATTGAAATGAAAGGTTGAGTAACATTAAAAATAAGGGATACTACATAATTATTCCCAGTACCTAAACAAAAGAAAATCTTCATAGTCACACACACGCGCACATAAATAAGCCAAATATGAATCCTAACTTGCAAGATTTTGCAGGTTGATATTGATACCCAACACACAAAAAAAAAAAACTTGAGCTACACACCATAACTGCCTCTTGCAAAGAATTGGTTTATTAGTTCAGCTATGCACCTTCACCACCAATGATCATGCAGCATCTTCAACCAATGTGTTTAAAGAACAACTGAAACCATCAATATGAAACATAAACAAGTTAAACAACATGATTACATAACTAACACATGATAAATCACTACACAAATTTTGTTGACATTAGTACAAAAGTATTATTATCCAATCCAATCTAATAGTAACCAAACCAACATCAATTAATATAATTTGTTTCAATATCAGAACTTTAAATACAATTCATATCTACAACAAAAAATTAGCAAGTAGCAACTACACAACACTTACTCCTACCAATCAATTATAAGATTCACATTTAGTACAAGTCAATGAAATGAATCTCAAAAACATCAGCAAGTACCCCAAAACTTGCTCCTACCAATAATAATGAAAATGATTCGGTCAATCTACATGCAAAACCAAATCAACAATAACAATTAACTCATTTTCCTTTATTGAAAGTGAAACAAATTTACTGATTAAATAAACTATAGAAAAGGAATTAATAAACATAATCGAACCCTAAGTTGATTGAGAATAAACTTCAGGAATTGATTGAGAAATTGATTGAAACCCTAAGTTGAAATTAAAATGGAAAATGGACTTCGAAATTTATCGAAACTGCAAAGAAATTAGAAATTGAATCAAAAATCAAAACTTAGAAAATAAGATTAGCAAAATCGAACATCTGAGTTGAATAGATACGTGCTAAGGACAAAGAAGCTCATGTGAGTTCACCGGCATAAAGTTTCGCCGGAGACGACGGAGGAAACCTCTGTCTCGTGACTGAGTTTCTCGTTCTCATGACTGAGTTTCTCTTTCACTGTGTGTTTCTGCTGAAAATAAAAAACAAATAGAAATAAAAGTGGAAAAAGAAAAGGTGGGAAAACAAAAATAAAAGGCGCCAATTGAAAAAGTAGAGTTAATCATTACATTAATTTACTGGGGTTTAAAATCCCCCAAATATAAAAGAATTGTTTTTAAGTTTATATTAAATGTGGATCATTTTGTGGGGGTTTAAATAACCTCCACTAAATAGCGATTTTTTTGTAGTGCCACAAAAGATTTAGTATTGATATACTTCAACAAAGATATATTGTAAACATATCTATGAGGATATACTTAAACAAAATATTTGTTATCTTATAATAAGATACCATCCTGATCTTAGATAAACGCATTACTTGCAATAGAAGCAAGCGCAAAAATATTCTTCAACCAAATCTTCAAAGATCTCATGCGAAAATATAACAGAAAATAACGTGTATTCGAGATGTCCTAATGTTGTTCATGATGTTACAACATTCGGTTCAACATTTTGGACATAGGCTTATTTTATCAAAATGAAGCCAGCAACTAAAAAACCCAACAACTTAAATTTCGACTAAAGAATACTTTGGACTTGGACAAATTAATCTCTTGGCCACTAGCAACACGAATGAGTGGCCTCTGTAATATTAACCCTGCAAAACAAGAAGCAGGCATGAGTGCCCCTCTACAAATTTTGACAACAAGGATTTTTCCTCTCTCTCTCTCTCTCTATAGTATTTTATTAGAGTTGTCAAGCCTTCAGTTACCAAAATAAAATGATACAGAGACAATAGGTCGCCTTGTCTAAGATCCCTTCCAACCTTATCAAAAATTCATTAACACAGAGTAACCGACTGAGCTAACACACATCATCATCCATTGGATCCATTTTTTCGAGAATCGTATACAGAGAAGCATACTCTTCAAGAAGGCCCCAATCAACCTTATCAAATGCTTTGCTTTTATCAATCTTGATAGCCAACTCTCCCTTCATTCCTCTCGTCTTTCTTTCCAGCACACGTATAACTTCTATAGCAATCAGGGAATTATCTAAAATAGATCTACCCTCCACAAATGTCGATTGTTCCTCCGATATGCACTTATCAAGACACACCTTCAGACGGTTTGGAAGGAGTTTCGATACAATTTTGTAAAGAACATTAGACAAATATTAGTCTCATTAAGGTTGACACAAACAATATCTGTACTTATATTTTATCTCAATATTTAAGTTTGAATAATATTATTCATCCTATAATATAACCGATCACAAATTTCAATATGAACCACTTCTTAAAATGATCCACGATGGATTAGAATTAAAAAATATTTAAAGTATTATCGATAATATACGTTGTTATTTGAAAGTATAATTTAATGATAATTCTTATTTTTATGATTGAAATAATGAAAAAATATATATGTAAAACCGTTCTTTTAGATTGGATAAAATATAAATAGAACCGTCTCCATTGGCTTATGCTATTGGGCATAGCGCAAAATATTTTTGTTACTGATCTTCTTTGGTTGAAATTTTGAAAAACAAATTTTCGTGGTAGAACAGAAAAATTTTATTTTCGCTTAAACAAATAACACTTTAAACTTACAACTCAACTATTATAACAAATATGAATTTTATAAATTTATCGTAATGTGTATTTAATAAAAAGTATTTAATCTTAATGGGTTTCAATAACATATCAAAATAATTTTCAAAATTAGAGACATGCCCGTTTATCTTAAACATTTTGAATGAGCGAACAAGGGAACATTCACGACATTTTTGGCGTCACGACATTTTCAAACATTAGCGACAAGGTTCATTAAGTTTATAAGCCAATAATTTCACATTGAGTGATTCATCCAGCATTTTTGGCGACACAAGATTTTAAAAAATTAGGGACAGGGGTCATTAAGTTCATAAGGAAACAATTTCACATAAGGAAAAACTATTTCACATTGAGTGATTCATCCAACATTTTTGGGATCACGACATTTTAAATCCTTTACAAAACTTATGAAAAATTAGGGACAAGGGTCATTGAATTGATAAGGCGACTATTTCATATTGAATTATTCATCCAGCATTTTTGGGATCACGACATTTTCAATCCCTTACAAAACTTATAAAACATTAGGAACAAAGGTCATTAAATTCATAAGGCAACAATTTCACATTAAGGCAACACTATTTCACGTTGAGTGGTTCATAAATTATTTTAGGATCATGACATTTTCAATCCCCTACAAAACTTATGAAACATTAAGAACAAGGGTCATTAAATTTTTTAGGCAACAATTTCCAATTAATAAAACAACTATTTCACATCGAATGATTCATCCAACATTTTTTGGATCACGACATTTTCAATCCCTTACAAAACTTATGAAACATTAAAGACAAGGGTCATTAACTTCATACGGAAACAATTTCTCTTTAAGGCCATAACTATTTCACATTAAGTGATCCATCCCGCATTTTTGTAATCGCGGCATTTTCAAACGTTAGGGACAAGGGTCATTAAGTTCATAAGGCAACAACTATTTAACATAGAGTGATTCATCTAGCAATTTTGGGATCACGACATTTTCAATCCCTTACAAAACTTATGCAACATTAGAAACAAGGGTCATTAAATTCATAAGGCGACTATTTTATATTGAGTGATTCATCCAGCTTTTTTCGAATTACGACATTTTCAATCTATTGCTAAACTTATGATACATTAGAGACAAAGGTCATTAAATTCATAAGGCAACAATTTCTCATTAAGGCAACAAGTATTTCACATTGAGTGATTCATCCATGATTTTTGGATCACGACATTTTCAATCCCTTACAAAACTTATGAGACATTAGGCATAAGTGTTATTAAATTCATATAGCAACAATTTCAAGTTAAGGCAACAACTATTTCACATTGAATGATTCGTACAACATTTTTTGGATCACGACATTTTCAATCCCTTACAAAACTTATGCAACATTAGGGACAAGGGTCATTGAGTTCATAAAGCAATAATTTCACATCAAAGCAACAACTATTTCACGTTTAGTGATTTATCCAGCATTTTTGGCGTCACGACATTTTCAAACATTTGGGACAAGGGTCATTAAGTTCAGAAGAATAAAATTTCACATAAGGCAACAACTATTTCACATTGAGTGATTCATCCAAAAAATTTGGGATCGCAATATTTTCAATCCCTTACACAACTTATGAAACATTAGGGACAAGGGTCATTAATTTCATAAGTAAACAATTTCACATTGAGTGATTCATCCAACATTTTTTGTGTCACGACATTTTCAAACACTAGGGACAAGGGTCATTAAGATCATACGGAAACTATTTCACATTGAGTGATTCATCCAACATTTTTGGGATCACGACATTTTGAATCCCTTATATAACTTATGAAACATTAGTGACAAGGGTCATTAAGTTCATAAGACAACAACTTCACATTGAGTGATTCATCAAGAATTTTCAAACATTAGGGACAAAGGTCATAAATTTCATAAGGCAACAACTATTTCACATTGAGTGATTCATTCAGCATTTTTGGGATCACGACATTTTCAATCCTTTACAAAACTTATGAAACATTTGGGACATGAGTCATTGAATTCATAAGGTGCCTATTTCATATTGGATGATTCATCCAACATATTTGGGATCACAGCATTTTCAATCACTTACAAAACTTATGAGACATTAGGAACAAAGGACATTAAATTCATATGGCAACAATTTCACATTAAGGCAACAACTATTTCACATTGAATGATTCATCCAGCATTTTTTGGATCACGACATTTTCAATCTCTTACAAAACTTATGAAACATTAGAGACAACAATTTCAAACAATTTCACATTAAGGCAACAACTATTTCACATTGAATGATTCATCTAGCATTTTTGGATCACGATATTTTTAATCCCTTACAAAACTTATGTGACATTAGGGACAAGGGTCAATAAATTCATAAGGCAACAACTATTTCACGCTGAACGATTCATCCAGCTTTTTTTGGATCATGACATTTTCAATCCCTAACAAAACTTATGAAACATTAGGGACAAGGGTCATAAGGCACCAATTTCACTTTAAGGCAACAACTATTTCACATTGAGTGATTCTTCCAGCATTTTTGGCGTCACGACATTTTCAAACATTAGGGACAAGGATCATTAAGTTCATAAGGCAAAATTTCACAAAAGGCAACAACTACTTCACATTGAGTGATTCTTCCATTATTTTTGGGATCACAATATTTTCAATCCCTTAAAAAACTTATGAAACATTAGGGACACGGGTCATTCAATTGATAAGGCGACTATTTCACATTGAGTGATTCTTCCAGCATTTTTGGCGTCACGACAATTTCAAACATTAGGGACAAGGATCATTAAGTTCATAAGGCAAAATTTCACAAAAGGCAACAACTACTTCACATTGAGTGATTCTTCCATTATTTTTGGGATCACGATATTTTCAATCCCTTAAAAAACTTATGAAACATTAGGGACACGGGTCATTCAATTGATAAGGCGACTATATCATATTGAGTGATTCATCCAGCATTTTTGGGATCACGACATTTCAATCCCTTACAAAATTTATGAAACATTAGGGACAAGGGTTATTAAATTCATAAGGCAACAATTTTACATTAAGGCAACAACTATTTCACATTGAGTGATTCATCCAACATTTTCGGGATCAAGACATTTTCAATCCCTTACAAAACTTACGAAACATTAGGGACAAGGGTCATTAAGTTCATAAGCCAACAATTTCACATTAAAGCAGCAAATATTTCACATTAGGGTCATCAGGGACTAGGGTCATTGAGTGATTCATCTAGCATTTCTGGGATCATGACATTTTCAGTCCCTTACAAAAAGTTTGAAGTTTCAGTTTTTTCCGAAGCAGAAGATGGAAGGTTTTTGAATAATCAACAATGATAAAATGGGCATCGTTCCCAATAAGTATCAATTCCAAAAATTGCCTTTTAAAATATTGATACCATACAGGATCTTGGAACATAACATCTTTTGTACAATTAAAGGTTCTTTTGTTTTTTCTCAAGTAGAAGATTGAATTTTTCGTTCGAAGGAGTGGTTTACGAAGATGTAGAAGGAATCGATGGAATAGAAGAGTGTTTGGTGTTAGGGTTTTCTGTGTTTTGCGTTTCCATTGCGTTTAAGTTTGTTTCAGTTTTTTGGAACCAGTAGTTTTTTGGAACCAGTTTTTTGCGTTTCAGTTTTTTGGTACTTCCTAATGCAATCAGTTTGGTTAGTCAATAATAATATATATGCACAAATTTTAATTTCTAATTTTATATAGTAAGATAGTTACAGTAGAGAGCATATAAACTCTTAATAGTTGCGAGAAATGCAATTGATTTCCTACATTCACAATATAAATGTGTGAACCATTCAAAGAAGAACTAATTTCCTAAAGTCCTCTAAATCATTTTGTAATATCCCCCTCCACAAATGAAGGTTTTGATCCTACCTCTGTATACTTTAGTATCGTTCAACTTGAAGAAAGGAAATCTCATAACACTATCAATTTAGGTTTGATTTATATTGCAAAATGCAATGCCATATCATGAAACCAAACAGATACATGTTAATGAAAGCATAGATCATCTTTGTGAACACTTATTTTTGGGTTTAATTAACAATTTAATAGCTTGCATTCAGAACAGAGCTGGAAGAAAGTATTTGGGCATTGAAGTAAATACACATTTGAAGTATAGACTTAATTATGTTTAGAAAAATAATTGACAACATTTTTTTTGCTTTCAATATCAACAATAATGTATCAGTAAGTTTACCAGCATACAAACTTCCTCCTGTTCATCTGCCAATGATGAAGCTTCTCACGCATACTTCTCCAGCTTTTCTGATTGTCCGCATCAGCCATCAGGAACACAACTATCAAACATCCATTGGCTCTGCCAAAGTATCATCATCCATGGTCTGATTTTCATGTAGTGTGGCAAGGTAATGCAATCAATAGGCTTACAGAGGCCAAAATCAGAGAGCTTCATGTGGCCATTTTTATGCAGAAGTAGGTTATCGGGTTTAATATCTCTGAGACATGGAAAATAATTCATGTTTAAATGGCCAATTTCACCATCCAATAAACCATCAGGTTTAATATCTCTGAGTCAATGATTAAACAAATTAAGTCAACAGCTCATAGGCACCACAAGCATCGATCCAAGCTTGTAAACTAGCTAGAAGAATTTAGTTAAAAGATTTTGAGCAGGTTTACTTGTAGTAGTTGACAGTGTTCAAAAACAATGTAACACATTTTTCATAAACTTGAAGGAGTTTTACAAATAAGCCTGTTGGGGCATGAAAAGAACGTCATAGAAAACAATTTCAACAAAGAGATAAGATAAAGCAGTAGAAATAAAAAGGGCAGCCGAGCACATATAATCAACCAATGGCTAGAAATTAAGGCACGCAAGAGATATGAAACTATCGCACTCATGAGAAAACTAAAGGAGCTTACCTTCTTCAATTAATTTCGGTGTTTTCCTTGCGCACTCAAATATCTACATTGTCAATAAAAAAAGAATTTGAATTGGTCATTTGGGACAAGGGTCATTAAGTTCAGAAGAATAAAATTTCACATAAGGCAACAACTATTTCACATTGAGTGATTCATCCAAAAAATTTGGGATCGCAATATTTTCAATCCCTTACACAACTTATGAAACATTAGGGACAAGGGTCATTAATTTCATAAGTAAACAATTTCACATTGAGTGATTCATCCAACATTTTTTGTGTCACGACATTTTCAAACACTAGGGACAAGGGTCATTAAGATCATACGGAAACTATTTCACATTGAGTGATTCATCCAACATTTTTGGGATCACGACATTTTGAATCCCTTATATAACTTATGAAACATTAGTGACAAGGGTCATTAAGTTCATAAGACAACAACTTCACATTGAGTGATTCATCAAGAAATTTCAAACATTAGGGACAAAGGTCATAAATTTCATAAGGCAACAACTATTTCACATTGAGTGATTCATTCAGCATTTTTGGGATCACGACATTTTCAATCCTTTACAAAACTTATGAAACATTTGGGACATGAGTCATTGAATTCATAAGGTGCCTATTTCATATTGGATGATTCATCCAACATATTTGGGATCACAGCATTTTCAATCACTTACAAAACTTATGAGACATTAGGAACAAAGGACATTAAATTCATATGGCAACAATTTCACATTAAGGCAACAACTATTTCACATTGAATGATTCATCCAGCATTTTTTGGATCACGACATTTTCAATCTCTTACAAAACTTATGAAACATTAGAGACAACAATTTCAAACAATTTCACATTAAGGCAACAACTATTTCACATTGAATGATTCATCTAGCATTTTTGGATCACGATATTTTTAATCCCTTACAAAACTTATGTGACATTAGGGACAAGGGTCAATAAATTCATAAGGCAACAACTATTTCACGTTGAACGATTCATCCAGCTTTTTTTGGATCATGACATTTTCAATCCCTAACAAAACTTATGAAACATTAGGGACAAGGGTCATAAGGCACCAATTTCACTTTAAGGCAACAACTATTTCACATTGAGTGATTCTTCCAGCATTTTTGGCGTCACGACATTTTCAAACATTAGGGACAAGGATCATTAAGTTCATAAGGCAAAATTTCACAAAAGGCAACAACTACTTCACATTGAGTGATTCTTCCATTATTTTTGGGATCACAATATTTTCAATCCCTTAAAAAACTTATGAAACATTAGGGACACGGGTCATTCAATTGATAAGGCGACTATTTCACATTGAGTGATTCTTCCAGCATTTTTGGCGTCACGACAATTTCAAACATTAGGGACAAGGATCATTAAGTTCATAAGGCAAAATTTCACAAAAGGCAACAACTACTTCACATTGAGTGATTCTTCCATTATTTTTGGGATCACGATATTTTCAATCCCTTAAAAAACTTATGAAACATTAGGGACACGGGTCATTCAATTGATAAGGCGACTATATCATATTGAGTGATTCATCCAGCATTTTTGGGATCACGACATTTCAATCCCTTACAAAATTTATGAAACATTAGGGACAAGGGTTATTAAATTCATAAGGCAACAATTTTACATTAAGGCAACAACTATTTCACATTGAGTGATTCATCCAACATTTTCGGGATCAAGACATTTTCAATCCCTTACAAAACTTACGAAACATTAGGGACAAGGGTCATTAAGTTCATAAGCCAACAATTTCACATTAAAGCAGCAAATATTTCACATTAGGGTCATCAGGGACTAGGGTCATTGAGTGATTCATCTAGCATTTCTGGGATCATGACATTTTCAGTCCCTTACAAAAAGTTTGAAGTTTCAGTTTTTTCCGAAGCAGAAGATGGAAGGTTTTTGAATAATCAACAATGATAAAATGGGCATCGTTCCCAATAAGTATCAATTCCAAAAATTGCCTTTTAAAATATTGATACCATACAGGATCTTGGAACATAACATCTTTTGTACAATTAAAGGTTCTTTTGTTTTTTCTCAAGTAGAAGATTGAATTTTTCGTTCGAAGGAGTGGTTTACGAAGATGTAGAAGGAATCGATGGAATAGAAGAGTGTTTGGTGTTAGGGTTTTCTGTGTTTTGCGTTTCCATTGCGTTTAAGTTTGTTTCAGTTTTTTGGAACCAGTAGTTTTTTGGAACCAGTTTTTTGCGTTTCAGTTTTTTGGTACTTCCTAATGCAATCAGTTTGGTTAGTCAATAATAATATATATGCACAAATTTTAATTTCTAATTTTATATAGTAAGATAGTTACAGTAGAGAGCATATAAACTCTTAATAGTTGCGAGAAATGCAATTGATTTCCTACATTCACAATATAAATGTGTGAACCATTCAAAGAAGAACTAATTTCCTAAAGTCCTCTAAATCATTTTGTAATATCCCCCTCCACAAATGAAGGTTTTGATCCTACCTCTGTATACTTTAGTATCGTTCAACTTGAAGAAAGGAAATCTCATAACACTATCAATTTAGGTTTGATTTATATTGCAAAATGCAATGCCATATCATGAAACCAAACAGATACATGTTAATGAAAGCATAGATCATCTTTGTGAACACTTATTTTTGGGTTTAATTAACAATTTAATAGCTTGCATTCAGAACAGAGCTGGAAGAAAGTATTTGGGCATTGAAGTAAATACACATTTGAAGTATAGACTTAATTATGTTTAGAAAAATAATTGACAACATTTTTTTTGCTTTCAATATCAACAATAATGTATCAGTAAGTTTACCAGCATACAAACTTCCTCCTGTTCATCTGCCAATGATGAAGCTTCTCACGCATACTTCTCCAGCTTTTCTGATTGTCCGCATCAGCCATCAGGAACACAACTATCAAACATCCATTGGCTCTGCCAAAGTATCATCATCCATGGTCTGATTTTCATGTAGTGTGGCAAGGTAATGCAATCAATAGGCTTACAGAGGCCAAAATCAGAGAGCTTCATGTGGCCATTTTTATGCAGAAGTAGGTTATCGGGTTTAATATCTCTGAGACATGGAAAATAATTCATGTTTAAATGGCCAATTTCACCATCCAATAAACCATCAGGTTTAATATCTCTGAGTCAATGATTAAACAAATTAAGTCAACAGCTCATAGGCACCACAAGCATCGATCCAAGCTTGTAAACTAGCTAGAAGAATTTAGTTAAAAGATTTTGAGCAGGTTTACTTGTAGTAGTTGACAGTGTTCAAAAACAATGTAACACATTTTTCATAAACTTGAAGGAGTTTTACAAATAAGCCTGTTGGGGCATGAAAAGAACGTCATAGAAAACAATTTCAACAAAGAGATAAGATAAAGCAGTAGAAATAAAAAGGGCAGCCGAGCACATATAATCAACCAATGGCTAGAAATTAAGGCACGCAAGAGATATGAAACTATCGCACTCATGAGAAAACTAAAGGAGCTTACCTTCTTCAATTAATTTCGGTGTTTTCCTTGCGCACTCAAATATCTACATTGTCAATAAAAAAAGAATTTGAATTGGTCATAAAAGAAAATAAATAAGATTAAATACCGTTTTTATTTGATATAAATGTAAATTGTATTGAATTGACGTTAATAATGTCAATTGTTTTAGCCGTAAAGACGAGGAGGGTCAAAATTTTGTAGTTTTAAAGTTTAGGGTATGACTACGGTCTGGCAAGTGCACCAGTCTGTCGTCGAGTAATAATTCACACTCTACGAGTAGAATGAGTTCGAATCCACAGGGATCGTGCCGAAGCTTCACTAGCGTTATTTAAGTTTGTGGTAGTTTGCATTCACTTTGGTTTTTGGAAAAAGGTTTTTATAAAAATAGCATAATGCTTGCAGAAATATAAATGCGGAATGTATAAATAATAGATTCAAGAAATATAGAGGCTAGGTATGGTGTTTGGACTCCCTCCCTTCTTCATATTTGGAATGACCGGTGTATAACATAGTTACTTAGATTATGTTCGGCGGTGAATTATCCTTGTTGTAGTAACACCTTACTATTACACTATGTTTATTAAAGTTTCCCTACATTAACAACTAAGGTACCTACGAGAGCCTAACCTCGATGTGTCACATACCCTAATTACTAAGTGAGTTGTTTATAAACATGCATTATGCTCAGATCACACCTAGTGCATGATTCCTCCTCTAACCGCTCAGTTCACGACTAGTTCAGGATGTTACCGTGTCTATACACCTAGCATTATTTACTACGAGTTCCAGACCATATCAAGTCAAAACCTAATATCAATTCTATGGGCGCTCCCACTTATCCGGCCAGATTACGAGAATACGTTATTAAAGTGCACGAAAGTAAATAACAAACATAACTACTAAATATCATTTATTACTTAGACTCAATCACAGACTCCAAATATTTATAGGGGAGTTCCTCTTCTCCACCACAACCTAAGGCATAAATATAAAGACTACATATTTAAATTACAAAATATAACCTAAATACAAAAGCCTAAAGAAACATACCTTTCTGAGTTAGTTTTCCCATAAGGGGAGAAAACTATGCCCAATTGAGCTCCTCTGAACCTCTCCTTATAGTAGAGAATGTTCTACTATTTCTGAATGAATTAAAAAATGAATGGGAGGCTCTATTTATAGTTTTCGTAATGGGCCTCAGCAAGGCATCGCACTGCGGTGAGCACATCATACTGCGATGTGAAGATTCAGTTCAGTTTTATAACTGATTATGTGCATTTCATCAGCTTGGGCGCCAAGTTACTCCATCGTGCTGCGTTGTGATGCATCGTGCTGCGATGGGCAGATTTTCTTCAGATTTATTTCTTCTGATTTCTTGGCAAGCAAGCAGCTCCCATCGTGGCACGATGGGAGCCATTGTGCTGCGATGGAATGCTAAATTTCTTCACCTTTTTGGCTATTTCTTGTCTTTTTGCATCTTGGACTCTGTCTTGATGCTTTTTTATGCTTTTGTAGGTTTTCCTTCGTATTTGGGCCTGTCTTGGTCATTTTACTACTAATAATAATACTAAAAATACCGTAGAAATTCCTGTCATCAGGGTATATAGGTCTTTACCCCCTGCAAAGTATGCGTGTTTTGTTTTACCCCCTGCAAAAAATTTCTTTAAGATTCCTCCTTGCAAAATATTTTTTTTGGTTTCCCTCCTTGGGTGCAAGGAATTTGTACATTTTAAATCGGTTGAACAGAAGAACCGATTTAACAAACATCACTTTTTAAATCGGTTGAACAAAATAATTCATTTAAAAAGCGCATCCAAGGGGGGGGGACAAAAAAAATATTTTGCAAGGGGAGAATCTTAAAGGAATTTTTTGCAAAGGTAAACCAAAACTCCCCTACATTGCAGTGGGGTAAAGTGCTATTTACCCTAAAGTTTATTATCTATTTGTAGGAAAAAAAATGTATTATCGACAGTCGTTAAAATTTCTGATAATTTTAAATATTGGTCCACAATGAACCACTTGTAAAGGTGGTCCACCGTAGCCATTGGCCGTGCTACGATTTCTATCCTTTAACTTGACATCATTGCGGTATCTATTTTATTATATGGATCACATTAACTACTACCTTTCGCTATTCCTCTTTAAGTGTCTATTTAAAATAGTAACATCAAATTAAAAAAATGTATTTTTGCACTTTATCTTCCTATTATACGAGAGTGGTTATGATGCCATGTGTAAATAATGATAATTTCTTAGCGCGCCCCCATATGTATACTGCGCCCCACAGATTTATAGCGTGTCGCCCAGTTTTTTTCTCTCCCCCAGATTTCTAGCGCGCCCCTCATTTTCAATTAAATAATTACTTTTATTCCTTTGTAGTACATACTATAAGAACCTATTTTCAATTAATTGTGTTGGATGATTATATATTTTAATTTAAAATTACATACTAAAACATCTACTATAATTATGGTTTAATTTATCACAATTAACATAGAAACTATTAAGTACATCTAATGGTTTTGGAGTAGAACCCTCTGAAACCATTACACGGAAAAATGATTTTGCATGATTAAGTACATCTAATGGTTTTGGAGTACATATCTCTGAAAGCATTCCACAGCAAAATAGTTTTGGAGTACAAATCTCTGAAACCATTCCACAGCAAAATGGTTTTGGCATGATTTTTGTTTAAAACTAACTACTAAAACATTTAACCATACATAATACTCTGAAAATTATCCCTAATCAATAAATTAAAATTCAATTAATCAAAATTAATCAAAAAAAATTTTAAAAAAAAATTTCGAGGGCACGCTAAACAATCTAGGGGCATGCTAGAAATCTGGGAGACAAGCTAAGCAAACTGAAGGGTAAGAAATTTTCATTACTTAGGCACCATAATTAACTTGTGCCGTAATGAGATAGTCTTGACTACTCCTATAATATATATAATATATATATATAGCTATTTGCTATATTTATTATTTATTTTTTCTTTAATTGAGTATTCATTCTATTATGAGTATGTGGCTTTGCTATTATAGTTATCTACTTTTCCAGGCCACTTGATTTTAATTTTCTGCGACAATATCTTTAAAATGTGCTTTTTTTGTTTGTTTTTTTAAATTGTTTCCTCTGATTGTGACTCAGGAACTGTAAGCTTCACTATTACTGACTATCAGGTGCGTTATTAATCTCTTGAACACAATTTCTATCAGTTTTTTCATAAAGGTCCATTTGGTTTGGCAGAAATTATTTCTTACTTTCAGGATGTTCCAAAAAAGCTATGTATCATGAAAATTATGTTAGTAAAGACCATTATTTCAAAACTTTCTATCAGTTTGACAAATACTGGACTTAAGATATCTAAAAGGCTAAAAGTTGATAACGAACTAATATGGCTTGTGCACTCAATAAAATGATGGTTTTAAAATACATTAGGCTGAACTTGCAGGTTTGAATGTGACATCATGAGATATAACTGTTAGATTAATTATTTAATTAATCAATTATGGATTGACAATAATCAATTATTAGGAATTATTATTTATACTGATTATGGTCTATTGTTATTAAGCATTTATTGATGAATTATATGATTGGGCTTTTGTCTCTGATTGGACCGTGATGGGTTGGACCATTAAGCTAAGCCCAGTGAGAGGTCCCTGCCCTCAACCATTCGGCTATATAATTGTTATCCCATCAGACAGTTAATACAAGGGTGAAAACCTAATTCTGAATGCCAATGGTGATGAGGGTAGTTATTTCACTCACGCTTCTTTCTGATCACTTGTGACTACAATCCTAGAAGGTACGTATCATGATCTTCTCTAGTAATATATCAATATGTTATAATCTTGTATCTATTGATTCATGGCTTATACATTAAATTTTCCTACAATTGGTATCAGAGCTGTGTAGATACATATTATGGCTATTGTTCTATCTGATAATATATTGTGAAAATTAAATCGAAGATCACATGAATCCTATTTGGTTGGATTTGTACTACCCAAACGTATTCTCGATTGTCAATCTTTTAACAAATAGTATATGTAAATGAATTTTTAAATGGAGTTTGTGTGTGTCTGCTTTTCCCTTCATATACTGTACATTGAAATTGAGATTCATGTTTGTTGCTCTTTGGTTTTTGAATACTGTAAAAGTTTATGCCTGGTATCCTATGCGCGTTGTGGCTGGAAAGATCAAATTATCCTACTTTTTTTTTTCTTTCAGAACCCTTGTTATTCTTTATCAGCGATTTATATTCATTTACTCGAAGATTCTAAAAATTGTAATGGGTTTCTTTTGTTATTTAAACGTGATCAAAACCAATATTTAATCTTTGATTTTTGTTGCCTATATCGCAACACCGAGCCGGGTTTTTCAAATGGGTCAACCGCGACCCGTTTTATGTATAAACGGGCGAAGAAGAAATAGGAAAAGGGCCACTCTTAAAAATTCCAATTTTTATTTTATTTTGCCAATTAACTATTATTTATTATTCTGATCCTTTTGGCACAAATTTTGGAATTTTTGGACACCTAAAATTAGTTTATATTCATTATTTTGAGAATAAATTGTAATACTCATATCATATTCTCAAAATCTTTGGTCCAAAACTAATATGGAAATTTATTTACTCTTTTATGACACTTAGAAAATTTCTCACTCTCTGAATTAATGTGTCATTAAATTATTTTAATTGATTCCATATCAATCAAATTGATACTCTATTACCAATCATTAGTTGGTTCAGTGATTGGCGCTGAACTTGGTAGGGAGGGGGCTGGAACCACAGTTCGATCCCCAATAACTGCGATTGGGAGGGGGCTGGAACCACTTGATGCCAGAACTGACCCCCGAACCAGATTAGACTGGTGGTGAAAACCAAAAATAAAATAAAAATGATACTCTATTATTTTGGAACAAAATGTAATTTTAATTTATGACCTTTCAAAATAACTAAATAATGATAATAATAATAATAATAATAATAATAATAATAATAATAATAATAATAATAATAATAATAAAAGGTGTTATTTAAATATGAGAATTGTATAACACATTCTCTTAATTTGAGCCTAAAATATTGTCTGTTAATATTATTTTATTTTAAATAGTAGTAACACTAATATATTTTATTTGATATGAAAGTGTTATGATCATAAAATTATTTAGGCTCAAATTTTGGAGATTATTGACAGCAAATGTTATATTATTGAATAGAAAATTATCATTATTAAATTATATGTTGTCTTATTGTTATTTAAATGCTCACTAGTGAAATATAGTCACATATAGTAATTCGAGCAATTCTTAAGGCAAATTAAATTGTAACATCCTTGTATTGTTTTATTAAAATAGAGTGTTATGACTTGATATAATGGTTTTGTCATTGTTTATTCTATGAACCGCTTGAGATGATGTTATAATAAGAGACTTCGTGAAATCTAGCTAAAGTCATCAAAGTTCACCGACTCTACCTACAAGGATGAGAGTCACACATTCTCCGAGGTCAGTGTAATTTAATTATGTGACTTACATTATATAATTGCATATAAGGAGAAAATTGTTTGAATATTATATACTCCTTTTGTGTAGATGTAAAATGTGCAATTATATACATAAAATGTAACTATTGTCTAGAATAATTTTGAAATTAGAACTCCTCAATCTTTTATTGATTTCTCGTTAATTAACTCCATTTAAAATTAAAAACTATAACACCCCACGTTTATATCTAGAATAAAACACTGGATATTATTACTGGTACTGAGTACATTATTATTACAATTGATAAAAAGAAGCACACGCAGGTGCTGATTACATCAGAGTTACTAGAATTCAACGGAAACGATAGAAAGATACAACAACAAAGTTTATTGAATGGAAATACAACAGAACAAAGGAACTAGAAAGCATAAAATAAATGCAATCCAAAGCAAAGCCTCGAGCACCCCAACCAGCATACCTTTAGTCAACCTGCTTAACTGAAAAAAAATTGTTTGGAGTGAGGTGAGACTACTAAGCCTCAATGAGTCCTACTACCCTCCTAAGGTGACTACACCGGGGGAAACCTAAACAGTCATATCATACTAACATAAACATAATCATAACATAAGCATATAATAAGGTGTAACACATCAAATTTAACTCTTATTCATTTAAACCGCATGGATTCTCCGAGGTGAGCATATCTCGGAGGCCCGCCTTGTCCGTCGAACGATCCGATCACGGCATACAGCTCACAATACATAACTTGATGAATAATCCCATTGGGAAATTCATATGCACCATAATTATCCCATAATTATCCCAAAACCCGGGGAACATACAACTTAATTATTTCAGAATCGCTTCCTAAGCGACTGTTGCTAGTATTGATTAATCTACCATAATTATCCCAAAACCCGGGGAACATACAACTTAATTATTTCTAAGTTATACCCTAAGATCATCTGTGATTAACATTCTATTTGACATTATATCAGTTATATCTCTGCAAACTATCTATCTCAGATGAGGAAATAAAACGAGCATTGAAAACAGTTTGAAATCAAAAGTTGCAGGCTGTTCTGTGTAAGCTCGCCGTGGCGAGTTACCTGCTCGCCATGGCGAGATTACAGGTCTATCCTGTATAGCTCGCTACGGCGAGTCACCAACGCGCCATGGCGAGTCACGGATTCTGACCTAAACAACTCGCCTGGCGAGCATAAGCTCGCCGTGGCGAAGTTCATCAGCCCAGAAACCTCCAGCTCACCATGAACCTCGCTAGCAGCTCGCTGTGGCGAGTTCATACAGAAATGCCCCTGTTTTGCGAAAATCATAAAATTCATGTGATTTCACCTACATTCCTCATTCAAGACAGTGCAGAAACATAAAACACATAATATAAGATAGAATGGAGGGAAATTTGGGAGTTAATTCCCCTCACACAACAAAATTCTTAAAACCTATGTTAACATGCAAAAGTTTGAAATTTGGGAAACTAACTACCTAGCCTAAGAACCCACCTGGATTGAAGCTTTATCCTTGCTCCTGGGCTCTTCTAATAGCTACATCAACCTCCCACAAAGCCCCACGAACTCCAGACCAGAATTTGAAACTTTGACACTAGAAAACCCTCTAATTTTTGCTCTACGAATTTGTGTTGTGTTTGATGAATTGATTCTGAGTCTGAGGGGGTATTTATAGTAGTTTATGGCTGAGTATAAACAGAAATGAGTTTGTCTTGGTCTTGGCTTGCATGTAATTTGATTGGATGATGTTTTGATAAAAATGAGGTCTTGGATGGTTGCTAAATTGCAGATTCATGTGAACTGAGGCTAGGGAATTGATTCTGGTTTTACTGAGCAGAAATGTTGCATGTGGGTGGAGGGGATTAAATAGTTTGGAGCTTAGTGGCATGTGATAAAGGGTTGGGAATGGGGATTTTGTAATCTTGCTCTAGTTGTTGATGCTTAGGCGTGGAGAAGAGAGAAAGTGAGGGAGTAGCATACTGAATTCTGCATGCAATGAGAGTGGAGAAAATGTTAATGAGATGGAGTTGAGTAGTGATGAGAGTTTGAGTGGAATTGTGACTCATGGGTGAGAGGGGGAGAGTGAGACACGTGAGAGAGGGAGAGTTGGAGGAGGGAGTTTGAATTGTCTTGGTTAAATTAAATCCCACTTGAATTAATCATGTGTTAGTGTGTAGTGTAGGCTTAATTAAAATTCCTAATTTTACACATAACTCACTTTAATCCCAAAACTTAATTAATTTACCACCTCAAATAAATTTTTAATTTTATTAGACAATCTCTAATTAAATTAGTTGGATAAATTAGAAGTTGGGATGTTACAATCTACCCCCCTTAAAGAATTTCGTCCCCGAAATTAAGAAATTTACCTCGTAAACAGATATGGATAACTCTTCCGCATGTCTGACTCCAGTTCCCAAGTGAATTCACCAACAGGGGACTGAGCCCATTCAACCTTGACAATGGGAATCCTCTTGTTCCGAAGTATTTTAGCATCACGTTCAACAATCCGAACTGGATAGGGTTGATAGGTTAGGTCTGGCTGGAGATTGATCTGCTCAAGTTCTACTGGACGATAAGGATCAGGAATGTACTTCCGAAGCTGAGACACATGAAACACGTCGTGTAACCCTGACATAGAAGGAGGTAGAGCTAACTGATAGGCTACAGGACCGACGCGTCGAAGAATCTGATAGGGTCCAATAAATCTTGGACAGAGTTTCTTAGTTTTGAACACACCTCGCAAACCCAACTTAGGTGTCACTCTCAGGAACACATGATCACCTTCCTGGAATTCCAAAGGTCTCCTCTTACTGTCAGCATAACTCTTCTGCCGACTCTGAGCAACTTTCAACTTATCCCGAATAGACTTAATCTTTAAAGTGGTATCTTGGACAATATCCGGTCCCAAGAATCCACGATCACCGACTTCTGTCCAGTACAACGGAGTTCTACACTTTCTGCCATATAGAGCTTCATAAGGTGCCATACCGATACTGGCATGGTAACTGTTGTTATAAGCAAATTCAATCAGATCAAATGGTTACTCCAAGAACCACCATCTTCTAACACACATGCTCAAAGCATATCCTCAAGAGTTTGAATAGTTCTTTCCGACTGACCATCAGTTTGAGGGTGATGCGATGTACTCATCCTCAACCTAGTACCCATCATATTCTGAAATGCTTTCCAAAATCTTGAAGTGAAAATCGGGTCTCTATCCGACACGATACTCAAGGGCACACCATTTAGCCTTACAATCTGCTCCATGAAAATGGCTGCATATTGAGGGGCTTTATAGGTGGACTTCACTGGAATAAAATGAGCCGACTTAGTTAACCTGTCCACGATTACCCAGATCGAATCTTGACCTCTCTGGTTTCGTGGTAGTCCTCCTACAAAATCTATTGTGATATGTTCCCACTTCCACTCAAGAATATCTAATGGTTGCAACGGTCCTCCAGGTATCTGATGTTCAATCTTCACCTGTTGACATACAATACACCTCGACACGAATTCAGCAATCTCTGCTTTCATGTTAGGCCACCAATAGTTCTCCTTCAGATCATGATACATTTTGGTAGATCCAGGGTGAATTGAAAATCCACTCTTGTGTGCCTCTTCCAGAATTAACCGTTTCAAATCATCATCCTGAGGTACACAAAGTCTTCCTTCATAGAGAATAGCACCGTCCGTAGCTACTGAGAACTCCGGATGATTTACTCTCTTTTGCAACTCCACATCATCCTGCTGAGCCTGCACTACTCTTGGACGCAGTTCACAGGACAACTCAATTCTGTTAACACGAATACCGCTCTTCCGGTACACAACATTCAGGTTGAGGTCTCTAAACTTCTCATACAGACCACATTGATGCATCAACAACTCCGACGCATACAGGGTCTTTCTACTCAAGGCATCTGCTACAACATTTGCCTTTCCAGGGTGATAGTTGAGATTAAAATCAAAGTCTTTGAGGTACTCCATCCATCGTCGTTGCCTCATATTCAACTCCTTCTGATCAAACAGGTACTTCAGACTTTTGTGATCACTGAACAAATCAAACTGCACTCCATACAGATGATGTCTCCAGATCTTTAGGGCAAAGATAATGGCTGCTAACTCCAGATCATGGGTAGGATAATTCTGCTCATGAGGTTTTAACTGCCTGGACGCATACGCCACAACTGCGCCATCTTGCATAAGGACACATCTAAGTCCCTTATTGGATGCATCACAGTACACCACATACTTACGGGTTTGATCTGGAATAACTAACACTGGTGTTGTTGTTAGCTTTTCCTTTAAGGTTCTAAAACTCCATTCACAAGCGGCATCCCAGTCAAACTCTGCACCTTTCCTGGTAAGACGGGTCAAAGGCAAAGCAATCTCCGAAAATCCTAAGATGAATCTCCGGTAATAGCCTGCCAAGCCTAGGAAACTTCTGACTTCAGTCACACTCCTGGGTCTTTCCCAATTCAGCACAGCTTCTACTTTGGATGGGTCAACAGACACACCGCCTTGTGATATCACATGCCCTAAGAATTTGACTTCAGAGAGCCAGAATTCACACTTGCTGAATTTTGCATACAACTGCTTCTCTCTAAGAACTTCCAACACAATCCTTAGATGTTCAACATGCTCTTCGGAATCCTTGGAATAAATCAGAATGTCATCAATAAAGATAACAACAAACTTGTCTAGGTAAGGCTGGAATATCCGATTCATGTAATCCATGAATATGGCTGGAGCATTAGTCAAACCGAACGGCATGACCAGGAATTCATAATGTCCATAACGGGTCCTGAATGCTGTCTTGGAAACATCCGAGGACTTGATACGGATCTGATGATATCCAGAACGAAGATCAATCTTGGAAAAGATAGTAGCACCTCTGAGTTGATCCAACATGTCATCAATTCTGGGTAAAGGATACTTGTTCTTAATTGTGACCTTGTTAAGCTGACGATAATCAATGCACAGACGCATACTACCGTCTTTCTTTTTAACTAGCAACACCGGTGCTCCCCAAGGTGAGACATTGGGTCGAATGAAGTGTTTCTGAAGCAACTCTTCCAATTGAGACTTAAGCTCATGAAGCTATAAGGGAGACATTCGATAAGGGGCAACTGAGATGGGCTGGCAACCAGGAACTAGGTCGATGGAAAACTCAACTTCCCTTTCAGGAGGCAAATTCATAATGTCATCTGGAAACACATCTAGGTACTCACTAACAATTGGAATGTCACTAGGGCTCAAACTGGGTTCCGGATCGATGGTGAACAAGACACTGAAACATTTACTACTAGCACCTAAGTACTGGATCATCTGATGAGTGTTTTGAAGCAAAGCAGTGAGTGCTCTACTTTCTGCCGAAGTCTCGGTAGGAATGAACAAGTTCTTCTCAGCACAACCAATGTACACGGTGTTGGCAGAAAGCCAATCCATGCCTAGGACCACATCTAAATCCTTCAAAGGTAGACAGATTAAATCTATATGATAGACTTTAATGCCCACGAGAACAGGACAATTCTGACAAACACGCTTCGAAGTAACTTTGCCACCTGTAGCAACAACTACAGTCATTGGAGGGATCAGAGGGACAGAGGGCAACTTTAGTCGCTGAACACAGTCAACGGCTATAAAGGAATTAGTGGCTCCACAATCAAATAAGAGTAAAACTTCAGAATGTCCTAACATGCACACATCCATAATTAAAGCATTATTAGATTTAACTTGCTCACCGTCAAGTGAGTATACCCGACCTTTGCTCTTAGAAGCTCCGCTGGAATCGCCTTGCTTATTCAGCTTAGGACATTCATGCTTGTAGTGGCCTGTCTGGTTGCAATAATAACACACATTCTTCCCCTTCATACATTCACCGTTTTGAGGGAATCCACATTCTACACAATTCTTTGGTGAACGCTGAGAATAGGTCTGCTTCCCCTTACTGGTAGAACCCTTAGTCCTCACTTGCAAATTGAACTTCCCAGAATCTCTCCTTTTCTGGGCAGCTTCACCACGTTCCTTATGAATGTTGTTGAGATCTGCTTCAGCATGATAGCTCTTTTGCACCAAATCACCAAAGGTAGTGATATGCTGCATGGAGACGTCATGCGCTATGTCAGCCCTTAATCCAAACCTGTACTTCTTCATCTTCCATGATTCAGTTGGGGCGTCATTACCGTCTGCCACATAACGAACCAGATCATTGAACTTCATAGTATAGTCTGCCACTGACATACTTCCCTGCTTCAACTCAGTCAATTCCCGTTCCATCTGAAATTGATAACTCTCCGGGATGTAATGTCCGACAAAGAGACGTCGAAAATTACTCCAGGTCATCTCCATCTGGCTAACTTCCATGTATGACTTTGTTCCATCCCACCAGTTACACGCGTCGCCCCTAAAGAAGCGGGAGACGAATGTCACCTTATCAGTTTCAGTGCAATCCATAGACTCCAGGATTCCACTCATCCTTTGAATCCATTCTCTTACCTTAGCGGGATTGTACTCTCCATAAAACTCCGGTGGACTCATGCGGCAGAACTCTCGGAATGCAGCACTTGATCCTTGCTGCTGAGGTGGAGGATTGTTCATGTGCTGTTGGAACATAGCCATGAACTCTTGATACTGTTGGGCTTGCTGGGCCTGAAACTGCTGTTGCTGGTACATCATCTCAGCCCACATGTTCGCATCAGCATCTCCGTACATCTCGGGTTCATCATCCTCATTAACGTTCCTCCTTGGCCTTCCAGGTCCTCGTCTTGCTCCTGACATAGTGCTCTAACTGCCAATATCAAGTCAAGTTAGCTAGGCTTAAAGTGACATGACATCTAGAACAGATGTTAGAAATCCAGACAAATACTGGGATTCGGATTCGTAATACTACTGAACTCAGGCACGATCTAAATCGACCTGCTCTGATACCAATTATAACACCCCACGTCTATATCTAGAATAAAACGCTGGATATTATTACTGGTACTGAGTACATTATTAATACAATTGATAAAAAGAAGCACACGCACGTGCTGATTACATCAGAGTTACTAAAATTCAACGGAAACGATAGAAAGATACAACAACAAAGTTTATTGAATGGAAATACAACAGAACAAAGGAACTAGAAAGCATAAAATAAATGCAATCCAAAACAAAGCCTCGAGCACACCAACCAGCATACCTTTAGCCAACCTGCTTATCTGGAAAAAAAATTGTTTGGAGTGGGGTGAGACTACTAAGCCTCAGTGAGTCCTACTACCCTCCTAAGGTGACTACACCGGGGGAAACCTAAATAGTAATATCATACTAACATAAACATAATCATAACATAAGCATATAATAAGGTGTAACACAGCAAATTTAACTCTTATTCATTTTAACTGCAAGGATTCTCCGAGGTGAGCATATCTCGGAGGCCCGCCTTGTCCGTCGATCGATCCGATCACGGCATACAGCTCACAATACATAACCTGATGAATAATCCCATTGGGAAATTCATATGCGACAATTCAGAATCGCTTCCTAAGTGACTGTTGCTAGTATTGATTAATCTACCATAATTATCCCAAAACCCGGGGAACATACAACTTAATTATTTCTAAGTTATACCCTAAGATCATCTGTGATTAACATTCTATTTGACATTATATCAGTTATATCTCTGCAAACTATCTATCTCAGATGAGGAAATAAAACGAGCATTGAAAACAGTTTGAAATCAAAAGTTGCAGGCTGTTCTATGTAAGCTCGCCGTGGCGAGTTACCTGCTCGCCATGGCGAGATTACAGGTCTAACCTCTACAGCTCGCTACGGCGAGTCACCAACGCGCCATGGCGAGTCACGGATTCTGACCTAAACAACTCGCCTGGCGAGCATAAGCTCGCCGTGGCGAAGTTCATCAGCCCAGAAACCTCCAGCTCACCATGAACCTCGCTAGCAGCTCGCTGTGGCGAGTTCATACAGAAATGCCCCTGTTTTGCGAAAATCATAAAATTCATGTGATTTCACCTACATTCCTCATTCAAGACAGTGCAGAAACATAAAACACATAATATAAGATAGAATGGAGGGAAATTTGGGAGTTAATTCCCCTCACACAACAAAATTCTTAAAACCTATGTTAACATGCAAAAGTTTGAAATTTGGGAAACTAACTACCTAGCCTAAGAACCCACCTGGATTGAAGCTTTATCCTTGCTCCTGGGCTCTTCTAATAGCTACAGCAACCTCCCACAAAGCCCCACGAACTCCAGACCAGAATTTGAAACTTTGACACTAGAAAACCCTCTAATTTTTGCTCTACGAATTTGTGTTGTGTTTGATGAATTGATTCTGAGTCTGAGGGGGTATTTATAGTAGTTTATGGCTGAGTATAAACAGAAATGAGTTTGTCTTGGTCTTGGCTTGCATGTAATTTGATTGGATGATGTTTTGATAAAAATGAGGTCGTGGATGGTTGCTAAATTGCAGATTCATGTGAACTGAGGCTAGGGAATTGATTCTGGTTTTACTGAGCAGAAATGTTGCATGTGGGTGGAGGGGATTAAATAGTTTGGAGCTTAGTGGCATGTGATAAAGGGTTGGGAATGGGGATTTTGTAATCTTGCTCTAGTTGTTGATGCTTAGGCGTGGAGAAGAGAGAAAATGAGGGAGTAGCATACTGAATTCTGCATGCAATGTGAGTGGAGAAAATGTTAATGAGATGGAGTTGAGTAGTGATGAGAGTTTGAGTGGAATTGTGACTCATGGGTGAGAGGGGGAGAGTGAGACACGTGAGAGAGGGAGAGTTGGAGGAGGGAGTTTGAATTGTCTTGGTTAAATTAAATCCCACTTGAATTAATCATGTGTTAGTGTGTAGTGTAGGCTTAATTAAAATTCCTAATTTTACACATAACTCACTTTAATCCCAAAACTTAATTAATTTACCACCTCAAATAAATTTCTAATTTTATTAGACAATCTCTAATTAAATTAGTTGGATAAATTAGAAGTTGGGATGTTACAAAAACTATTTTGGGAGTATTTAAAATCAAATTATTTTGAGAGTTCTATTCTGGATAATTGTGTATTTACTCTATTAGTTAAATTCTTCAATTCATATTATTTTAGCATAAAGATCCAAATATTTAAAGTTAATCAATTCTTTTGCAAGATATATAAATTCAGGCACTTGTCTATTTTCTTAGTCACAAATTAATTATGGTGTCTTAACCTTCTTTCTTTTAAAATTGGTATAGTAAAATGTATATTATATATGTCGTTTATATTAAGTGAATCCAAAATTGATATTTTTTTTCTTTAATATACATTATACTTTCTACTATACACTTCAATTTAGACCCATAATTAATTGTCCTTAATTTTGTGACAAATATTATAAATTCTATAATTATGTTAATTATGTGTCTTGTCGCAATTTAACATTTGGATCACCTTATTATTAAACTATATATTTTATTGAATGATGCAATCTTGCATTTTGTTGATGCTAAAATTCTAAGTATGAATTAAAACTTGTACGCCTCATTGTAGTTTGTCAGTTAAATATTATAAAACAAGTTTATTAAAATTGAGGCAATTTTAAAACTATTAGCATCCTTGCAACTAAGTATTTATGTAAATCATATTGATTTATAATTAGAGTCTCGTATATGTTATATTGTAACTGCTTATTCTTTATTAATGAATATTCTGAGATGATGTTACCAAAATGGTATTCAAAAGCCAATGACTCTAAGGACAAGGATGAATGTCACATTCTATGAGGTTAGTCGCGATCTAATTAAAATTTGCAACCTCATGTGACTTATTATTTGCTATTGCATATATGAAGAAATTTATTTCTTCTTCTCTTTTGTTGTCCAATTATGTATATAAGTGTAGAACCCTCTTTTCCAAAATATTCTAAATAGAACTCTACAACTATTACATATATTATCTTCTTAAAATAACACTCCTTTTGTAATCATATCCTAAGTTATAGCTTAGTGGGAGTATTTAAATCCTTATTCTAATAGTTCTATTCTGGATAAAATACAAAACTATTTCACACACTTATATTTTTAAAATAACAACTCTTGTTATTATACTCTTTTGTATATAATAAATTCTACGGTCATATTTATGATGTGCTAATTTAAAACATTGTTAAGCATGTTTTTTTGTTATTTGAATATGACTAATATTGGGTAAAATTAAATAGCTTGTTTATGCATGATATTATTTTATCATATTGTTTTAAGCATAAACATTATTGATTTGTATAATTGTAATCTCACCTATCGTGGATACAATTGTGCAAAGTATACTAAATATTATATTGATAACAATTATACCATATCGGTGTGTTGTTGTTAATATAATTTTGTTATCACTCAATGTACTCTAATTTTATACTTATTATTTTTCAAGTACCCTGTCACTTTTGAAATGTTGTGACATAAGAATAGTACATTGTAATGCTATAGTTCTTGTTTATTACCCTTAATACTCTTGAATGAAATTATAATAAATAAGACACTTTAGTGAATATACTATACTAGAAGACATGTAGCTATTATTTGAATTCTAATTTCAATTAATGACATTTAAAATTTTTAAATATTTTGGATTGCTAATATCCCTGAATCGTGTAAGTGACGGACATACCCTATCGGTGTGACGTTACCCAACATGATCATTATGTGATAGAGACATAGTTGAATATTTATTTAAAATATTTTCAAACTTTCAATTCAACTATCATTCTCTATCAAGTGGGAGAATCTTCACTATGTATTGTGTATCGTGATGGACATACCCTATCGGTATGACATTACTTAACATAATCATCCTTTGTGTGAGAAAAATATCTCGCAAATTTAACTATAATTATCCATTAAGTGAAGAAAATTCTACATGTCAATTAACTATAGCTTACAAATAAAGATATTTATTTGTTTCATAATTCTAGACACAAAACTATTGTAGAGACTTGTATTGAGGATATTATTCATAGTTTTTTCTCATAAAATATCATATACTTCCATATCATTCTATATCATTATAAACTTATTTTGTAAAAGCAATATGTCAAAATCCCAAAAATTTTAACGACTCTATTAAGAAAAATTTATTTATTTTATACCATTATTCTAAATAATGATAAATGGTATATTTGAGATATTTAATTACGTCATTTTCACTATATTTGACATATTTTATAGTATTTCAATTATTCAACACTTATGGAAGTTAATGACTATTTTCTCATGTATCCTCAATAATAATTATAAAATATAAGTCTTGTGTATTTCCGCTGCGTGTAACCTAACTGTTTCTCAAATGTGTGTGTCTATAATTGTAGCATTTGAGTTCTATTGAGTGAGTTATTAAACTTTTGACATGTACAGTCTCATATCCTATTTTATACTAGAGACTTAATCTCATTCATATGACGATATACTTTTTATATAAAATATAATCATCATACTCTATCATATACGGTTACAATTTATTATAAATTCTTGAAAATTTTATTTATGATAAGGAGATTTTGTATTATAAATTATTAAGAAAAGGTTACATTCTCCTTAATTCTAAATGCAGAATATGTGGTTAACCATGAAATTCAAATCTTGATAAAAATCTGCCATTGAAAAGTTATGTATATATTGGATTTCATAATTATCATTGAGTTACCACTTGTAATAGTAAATCTGCTATATTTATGTGCAAAATATGTGGTTGAGTTTGTGAAACTCTATTAGTGAAATAAAATAAAATAATATAACCACATATATAGATAATTTTGCACTAGCAAATAAGTATCCCACTATTAAATATTACATATTATGATATTTGTATATCAGTGATCACTAATGAAAACACTAAAGAAAATTTCACTCATTCTTGTTTATATATATGTGGAATCAGTGGGAGTGTGTACATAATATTATATACTATGAGCTCAAATGAAAAATTTCACTCTTGTTCATATATGTGAGATTAATGGAAATATGTACACAATGATCTAAACACAAAACTTAAAGTTATAATCTCACTCTTGCCATATATTCTTGCGCGCTAAATGAAATATGGCATAGCTTAAGAGACTTTAAATTTTAGTCTCATTCTATTATACTGAGATATATATAAAAATTCTTTAATCTCAGTAAGCATCATAATTAGATGCTTAAGTCAGTTGTTGGAAAATGCACAATAATCTCTTAGCATGCAAATATATTGTGCTTCTCTTTTACCACCATTTCACAAGGTCATAAATAGTAAGTACTGCTATAATATCAATACTCCTATCGAGTATGATGTTGTATTCTTAAAGTACTTATGAATTGCATAATCATAATTGTTCATTATTGGCATTCTTGTGGTCACATTAATCCATATCTTATTTTTCTTTAAACTAAGTGGTTGTGTTAATCCAATTAGAGACTCTCCAGTCTTCTATTTCCTTACGGATTTTCATAGTCACAATTTTTGTTAAAACTTGGATTAATTGAATGTCAAACATTGTAGAACATTTACTGATTTTGACTAAAAGTAATTATTCCCTTAATAGGCTATCCCTATAAGCTAGTAATTACTTGACCTCATGTGGATATTCTATGAATTTTATAAAATTAAAACTCATTGGCATAACCACTAACTATAGACTTATATAAATGAGTATTATAACTCATAATGATTTGATTAAGTCTTCTATATATTGGGTTAGTGGGAGTTTATTATAGCATTATCATATGCTTGGGCCATTCTTTAATAACATATTATTCTCATATGAAATATGTTACTCTAAATTCATCATTCTAGTATAAAGGGTAAGTCTTTGACTTGTATGATATGTTTTCCCTATCGGATTCATTTTCTGCAATGTTGAAGTTTACTTTTATTTGGTAAAAAAGTGCTTTGACCATAATTTAATTCTAGTATTAAAATTTATATTATCTCATTAATTGATGATTGTCATCCAAGTGGGAGAATGTTAGATTAATTATTTAATTAATCAATTATTAATTGACAATAATCAATTATTATGAATTATTATTAATACTGATTTTGGTATATTATTATTAAGCACTTATTGATGAATTATATGATTGGGCTTTTGTCTCTGATTGGACCGTGATGGGTTGGACCATTCAGCTAAGCCCAGTGAGAGGTCCCTGCCCTCAACCATTCGGCTATATAATTGTTATCCCATCAGACAGTTAATACAAGGGTGAAAACCTAATTCTGAATGCCAATGGTGATGAGGGTAGTTATTCCACTCCCGCTTCTTTCTGATCACTTGTGACTACAATCCTAGAAGGTACGTATCATGATCTTCTCTAGTAATATATCAATATGCTATAATCTTGTATCTATTGATTCATGGCTTATACATTAAATTTTCCTTCAATAACAACAATTAATTGATAATGTGGTGCCTAGTGTCTAGAGTAGAAGGACAAACAACAGAGGGAAATCAGCTAATAAGTGTACTATATGCTAATTTTTTGGAGATGTTAGCACTATTATATATCAGGACTTTTATACAAGTAAAAGTAACTATACTTGTATGTTCCTCAATAGATATGGTCATGCTGAGCCAACAAAGAGAAAGAGCAATCAATTGTTAGTTCTAATGAAGTCAACAAAGAGGAAAGTCATACTTAACCCAATACGTTCCAATGAAGAAATGTGAGTACAATGGTAGATACATTTTATTCTTTCATTTCTCTTTAATTTTGTTCATTGAACTGTGTTTTAATTTCTGTCTCATGCATATTGTTACTTAGAGCAAATTCATGTGTGTTGGAGTCTTGTTTTTACTTTTGCAAGGATTTAGAGTAACTTTTTTTCATGGTTACTTTTTTTCATCAACAAATTCTTGGTTTTTCTTCTTCATAGAAATCATACTAGCATGTGTTGTTTGTTAGGGCTCTTATATGGAAAGTTTCTCTTATATGATTAGATAAAATATTGAAAATTGCTATATAACTAAGGTCTATGAATTAATTTTTGTGAAGCTAAGGCTCCTATATGCATTTGATTTGTCACTTACATGCAATATTTATGTTCATTTAAGTTTCTTATATGCATCTTTGAACCATCTAAATTGTTATTCGCTGATGACATCATTTGTGATTAGACTTGTCTTATTTATAAAACTTGTGATGTCACCTTACTTTCATTCTCACTATGTTGTGTCCATAGTTATGTATATTGTTGTAAGAAGCTTATGCTTTGTTATGTCAATTGCAGGCAGCTGCTAAGTGCAGAGCTCTAGGGGAACGAAGTGGTCTTCCTCGCTACAAAAATAATACTTTTGGATACCTATCTTTTGAAGACATGCTGCAAAATTCGGAGGACGCAATAGCAACAACAACGATGATGACGGTGCAATTCGTTCTAATTATTTAGGGTTGATGATATATATGCATGTACCTTGTTTTTTTAAAATTTAAAGTTACCCTATTTGCTCACATTCTGATACTGCACAAGTCTTGATTGAGATTGAGGTATATATGCATATTAGAATGTTGGTAGTTTTCTTGTCCACTCTGTTTCTAAATGATTAATATATAGTTTGGATTTTTTGTTGCTTATGGATTGCTATGGATTGGTTTTGTTGTTGGTTATGGGTTGCTATAGATTGGTTTTGTTGTTGCTTGATATTTTTTTGACATGGAATGTGTTTTTTCCATCCGTTGTGTAGGTTGAGGAAGGGAGTGAGTTGTATTGTCAGGTATCGGTGATTCCTGAAAGTGAGGTTAAGCTTATTTATGATTTGTTTTTTTTTCTTTAATTTTGTTTCAGTTCTGTTTTGGAGAGAGTTCTGAAATTGATCATGTAGGGCATTTCTGTTGGTCCCTTGACCCAAATACTGTCACAGTGGCAATATCACTTCATATCAATCAGTATTTGTATGCTGCTTGTTTGATATTCTAATTTTGAATCTGCATAATCTTCTATTAAACAAGTACCATTGCAGAAAATATTAACCTTAGAAGGACACGTGGCAGATGATGTACCGATCAAGGTGAGGACAGTTGCATAATTCTAAATGTTACTATATGTATTATGTACTAAATGGCCACGACTTCAAAATATAAAGCACGATTCCAACTGATTAGTACCGATTAATTTATCCTTCATCTGTTTCATGCATAAGTTTCAGGTAATTGGAATGGATATGTTGCGATGTATATGATACAGGCATTGGAATACCAGGTAATTTACTATGATACATCATTTGTTGTTTATATTTATAATAGATGTTAGCCTAGATGTTATATATATATATCATTAAGACAATGACTTAAATTTTGTTTGATTAATTGTTGTTTATAGTGTTATTAAATTTTCATGAAAATAATTTGTTGTTATTTTTTAATCAATTAAATATTTTAATAGTAATAATTTCAATTATTTATTCATTTGAATGTATAATAGTATACAATTAAATATAAAAATAATGGTTACTTATAGTGACAGCAAAAACTGTGGGCAGAAGTATTTTATTTTAAACTGCTTTCTGGGTTTTACCTACAGACAAATTCGTAGCTAAAAGTCTAAAACTTTCACTGACGGCCAGTACGCAATAACAGACGGCCAAAAAACCGTTGCAAATCGGCGTACATAGTTTACGTGTACGGTGGTCGTCGGTCAAAGTCAGGCGGGGTCTATACCTACAATTTTTGACCTTTAGTGACGGATTTTGTCCGTAGGTACAAGTCAAATTTCTTGTAGTGATTGTACGTAAATGAATGTTTTTTAAAAAACTAGAAAAAATAGAAAATGTCAAAAGATATTTGTAACACCCCAAATCTTATATTTTATTATATTTGATTAATTGATGTTATTTAATTAATTGCGTATGATAATTGGTATGTTTTATATGTATTAATTAGTTGTTACATTTATGTTTGTTGAAAATGGGCTTTTATGAGTATTTGGCTTAATTAGAATGAATAAGAGTGTGTGGTACGATTAAGGGTAATATAGTAATCTAGTGTGAGTTAGTGTGTTGTGTAGAGATAAGAGTGACACTTTGGTTATTATCTTAAAGGGATAGAGTGTCTTGGAGAGGAAGAAGTGGCACTTGTGTAAATAGTACAAGAATTTGTGGTAATAGTAAAGTTGAGATTGTGAGTGGGATTTGTAGTAAAATTAAGGGTAGTATGGGGATTTGACTATAACCTAAGTTGAGAGTTATATAAAGGAGTGGTTTTTATGAGAGGGAGTGTTGTTGTTATTTATCATGAAATTTGAGAGATAGAGAGGTAGAGAGATAAGAGAGAAAAGAAGAGAGAAAGGGTTTGATAAAGAAAGAAGAGAAGGAAGTTTAGAGAAGAGAAAGAGATGAAGGAGAAGATCAAATAAAGAATAAGTCATGGTAGATTAAAGAAAATCAAGTGGTGGAGTAGAGATTCCAACTTTATTGAGGTAAGAGGCTTAGATAATATAACTTTGAGTGATCAAAGAGAGAGGAGTTTGTCTATGACTCCACACCCAAACTCTCTTCACTCTTTTTGGGTATTGGGAAGAAAAGGGTTTTGGGAATGTGTTTATAATTGAAGCTTGATAATGATTCATGTATAATATGCTTCTATTTATGATTGTTGTGTGAAATCCATGATAAAGTTAATTACTTGAACTTTGATTTTGATTGATTATGTGATAAATGGGTTTTTGTTAAAATGGGTATAGTTTCTCAAATTTGAATTATGATAAGTGATTTTGAGTGTTCAAATAAGTGATTTTATCCATAAACATGCTTGGTAACTGTTTATAAGTATTATTGGGTTCAAATAAGTGATTTTGGGTGAAGAAAAGTGATTTTTGGTTCAAAACGCGTAAAAACGATTTTTTCATCAGGTCCCTGCGCCATGGCACAGCTTTCCTGCGCAATGGCGCAACCTCCTCTGGTCCATGCGCAGTAGCGCAGCATTCCTGCGCCAAGCGCAAGATCTGGTCAACAACGTTGACTGTTGACTTTTGACTTTTTGACGGTTTATGCACCCGGAACCCATTTTCAATAATTTTTCGCGTAGAATCCAATTCCGGAGTTCGTTTTCTAAGATGATGTTTAGTTAATGATGTTTACCCAATTTTGATGTTACTTAATGTGTTAAGTGAAGTTGATATATCTAAAATAAATGAGGCTATGTTTATGATGATAATAGATAATTGTTGATGATTAGAGATAATGATAATATGATTATGAATATGTTTGAATGAAGAGTATATGTGTATGTATATATGACTTGATTACATGATGATTGATTATGGTGAAGGTTATTATTTGGTGATTGATAATAATAACTTGTGTACTTAATTGAGTTGAGATTAATGAATTAAGTTATGATATTACTTATATGGATTAAGTATGATGATTAATGATGTATGAGGATTAGTTAATAATGTATGTTGATTAGCTAATGACGTGTGATGATTAGAAGTTAATTAATGATGATGAATTAAGGTGATGTTTTATAATGATGAGTGTGTTGTTGCTTTGTGATTATGATGTTGAAGCTTATGAATATAGAATATTAGGATTGTGTTATCCTAATAAAGAAGAATATTAGATTGTGTAATCTAATAAAGAAGGATATTAGATATTGTGTTATCTAATAAAGAAGAATATTGGATTATGTTATCCATATTGATGATGAGTTGATGTTAGTTGTTATCATATGTTTAATAAAGAATCATGAACATACATGCATTCATGATTGAGTTGGATATTAGAATCATGTGGATTCTAATAAAGAAGGATATCAAATGATAATATTTGATAAAGAAGGATATTAGAGGTGAAATACTCTAATAAAGACGATGGTACCACATGCATTAAATATGTCTAGGGTGACATACATTATGTGTGTGCATTAGTTTGCATTAGGGAGTTGTGCACTCTAATTGTTATTTGATAATTGAGATTGTATTCCATTATAATTGTGAATGGTTGAATAATGTGATACTTATGATTGAGCGTGTTATGAAATGTATAATATTGATTGATAATTGATGATGATGTGTATACTTGTCAATTGATGGTGAATGTGATATTATTATGATGCATTATATTTTATGATTATGAAATATGAATGATATGAGGGCGATATTTGTTATGGAATGAATTATGAGACATGACCATGCTATGTCCTAAGTATTAAGTGTGTTCTTATACTTAGTTTCTTTTATGGTTATATTATCTAACCCTATGTTTTGTGTATGTGCTGAACCTTTGGGGGTTCAGATTCTCAGGTTATGTTTGTGACCGAGTTGTCGGTGAAGCTCAGCTCTGATGTGACACGGGGATGGGATTATTTTTATAATGTATATTTAGAGTCTTGCTCCTTATTTCCAGTGTATTTAAAGATGTATTTTTCTTATAAACTCATTTTTGTACAATAATTGTTTTACTAATTAAGTTATTGGTAAGCTTTTATGTGTACAATGTAATACTCGAATCATTCCTTTTATAAATCAAATTTTATTTCCGTTGCGTATTTTGGAGAATATTTTATTAAAGTGGTATTTTATTAAATACGGTTTTGGGTGTTACAATTTGGTATCAGAGCTCCGGTTGTCCTCGGACATAGTGAGGTATGTGTGTGTCGTGTGTCAATCAGAGCAAGTCTATGCAATCAGGCTAAGTGAGCATAGTGTCAGTTAGGTTTGTGTATCAGTGGTGTCCTCTTGTGATGTAATTTTATAGTTACACTTGCACATTAGTCACTATTAACCATTTTGTGGATGTATGATGAGTTTATTGAATCTTGTTTTTATTACTTATTGGCATGTGTTTTACTTGATCCTTAAAACTTTTGTTTTAATTGGTGTTGACTTATGAATCTATTGTTTCATAAATGTTGATAAGTTGTAATGTGTTTATTTTATGAATATACTTAGTGATTGTTTATTCATGAACCATGAGTGATATTAATTAGATTATGTTATCTATTCTTTTATTGAGTACTTGATGAGATTGGTAATTATCTTAGTTGTAAGTTATCTAGTCAAGTAATGAGTATGTATTCTTTGATGTTGATTTGTGATGAATGTTATGCTTTTATGATTATAATAGTTGTATGTTCTTAAAGCTATAATCTTGTGTAGTTTTGACATGATTTTATTCATTTATTATTTCATGATAAGTGAGTAATGATAACATGATATAATTGTGTGTAATTGATAATGATTATGCGTTCATCATTGTTGTTTTGAAATGTGACTTAATGATGATATTTGTTGTTGTTGATGTTTTCATTCGATGGAATGAGTGAATATTATTATTGTCACTAATTATGTTTATTCTTTAAAACTTGAGAATATGATTGTTGTTTTTATTTCAAGATAATGACTTAAATGATAATGTCTTCTTGTTATTGCCCTATTTAAAATGATTATGTTCGCATATTAGTATAGATTCATTTGTTGATGAAAATCTATGTTATATGAAATTAAGCATGATTGGTTATGCATGTGTCTTAAATGAATGTTGTGATGATTTATTTATGATAATTACTTGTGTAGTATGATTGAATTAATTAAATGATGATTTGTATGTATGTATGTATGTATGTATCCGTGGAATTATTTGAGAACTTGTGAATATGAATACAATAGTGAAATTACTTGAATGCTTTAGCATGACGATTATTGGTGAATATTCATGAAAAGATTGTGATCTATTAAGATGAACATGTATTGGTGAATTCTATGTATTCGAATAACTTTTATGAATTTTATTGTTAGTTCCTCGTTAGTATGTTGTTTTACTTGATTCTTGGATCTTGTGTTTTAATTTGACAATAACTATAGCATCTATAATTTTTACTTCATGTTTGGAAGTTAATTCATGATTATTACCATGCTAGCTTATAACTACATATGCCTAATTAGTACATGATGTGATTGTATCCTCGTTGATTAATGATAAATGATGTTTTGCTTTAGTTTCGTGAATATGAGACTATTTGTTTTCCTTGTATGTTATCGTGAGTAGATTAAATGCAAATATAGTAATGATTTTGTTATTTGAGCTTGTATAGGATAATGAAATTTATTTATATAGACTCAAATGAGACTTGAATATGTTAGTTGAATTGATAGTTTAATGTTACTATTTGGAGTTTATGTGTATTATTATGCATGTCCTCGTATATATCTTGTGTAATTCTTTTTACATGAGTTAATTTTGGAAGTAACATTAATTCTTGATTATGTGGACCTTGTCGAAAAGGTAATTGTTCTTTTTGATTAAGTGGATTCTTGAACGTGTTTGGTTTATGTTTTATTTTCATATGATGATTCTATAACTAGTAGCTATTTCTTATGATGTGAATGATGTTGAAAATCTATATTATTTTCTTTTGAGTGAATGAAACTAGTTTTTCATGAAAATGGAAAGAGTAGAATATTAATGAATTCTAGGATATGTTTGACGCATGTTTTGCCTTATATGATTAAGCTAGATTATTTCTCTTGCATGAATATACTTATGTGATTATGATTTGTTGAGTTTTGGAATTTGTTGCTATGGAATATTTATCTTTACTTGTTTTGATGTGATTGTAATTTTCTAAAATTTGGAGAAGACATGTATGTTCCTTAAATGCTTTCATGATTTTGTGTAGATGATTGAGTGTCGTGTTATGTTAATTATTTATCTTGTATGAGATGCTTATGTGAAATGTTGTGTCATGCTCTTGTACAATATAGGATAAACACTTGTGCATTCGATTTGTCTTACAAATATTTATTGTTAATCGTTGTTGAAGTATTTTGAAATTATTTAAGTGATAAGTATGCTTAGAATGATTTGTGTTTGATGGATAATGATATGCACTATATTCGTAAATTGTTGCAATGTCTTTTAAGAAGTTGTTAATTGTATCGTTCTTTCTTTTGAGAAATTTTGAGAATGAATGAATTCAATGTGATGCGAAATTTGACGATCTTATTTGATTAGGTTGATTACCATGCTAAGTTAATTGTTTCATTGCATGATTTATGTATATGAATGTGAATCCTTGAGTTACTTAGAATTTGATGTTATGAAATGTTTGTTCTTTACCATGACCAAACTCTTAGATTGATGATTTAAAAATGAGAAATTTCATGTAGGTATTTATTTGTGTGTCCTTGTGTAGTTTATGCATATGTTGGTAATGTGTTATTTTCTTCGATCATTGAAATTTTAGATGAATACAACATGATAGATTAATTGTAGATTATTTGAATATCATTTACCATGATTCCTATGTGAGTAACTATATGAATTGTGCATTGTGAATGAATCTTTCAAATGTGTTATTTTCATAAACATGTTTTCATGACTTTACGGATTTGTCAAATTGTGATTTCCTCTTTTGATGAATTTTAAAATGTATGAATCTATGTGTGGATGATCTATGTCTCCATAATTGTTTCTCTTATTAGTCGTTACATGATTTAAATACGATGTTTTAGTGAGAGTTTATTTGTTTGGTAAGAATGATTGAATTCTTAAGTTTTATTGTTGTGGAACATCTATCTTTCTTGTTTTAAGTTGATTCGTAACTTTTAAGTTTAGGGGCGATGTATGCTAATTAAATGTTTATGTGAGACGATGTGATATACTTTTGTGTGCTCATGTGTAAATGTTTTATATATTTATTGATAAATGCTTATCTGTTTCGTGCTTAAGAAAGCACTATCATAGCTTGGTAAGGATGGTTTGAACCACCATCATGATTGTTGTCCATTTATTAACAAATTAAGGAACTGGCCGTCCTTGATCTCTTGTTAATGGATAGACACGATTGTGTTGATTGGATGATACTAATCTTGTCAAACTTTGGTAGTGTCTAGAGTTTGCTAAGAAATGAGAAAAATGATATTTTTTTATGGAATGTATTGACCGTGTTTTATGAACTTGAAATTTTGCGATGAATATGTATATGTGATGATTATAAATGATTTTATTAGATTGAGTTATTTGGTAATCCATGATATGTTTAGGGTTATGCTAATTTCGTAATTTTGTATGACTTTATTATGTGCGCATCAATGACATGTTATTTTGTTGATTGAAATATCTTATCATTTTGTGTATATAATTTGTAATAGTATGAGGTAGTGCCATGATTAAGTCTTGTCCATTTTGATATTGTATGCAATTGGTGATGAATATTACATTTATTTGGTATGATTATAACTGTTGATTATTATTCATTGATCTATGATTTTTGAACTTGTTAGTTGTAACTTTTGCGTGAAATTTTCGAGGACGAAAATTCTTTAAGGGGGGTAGAGTTGTAACACCCCAAATCTTATATTTTATTATATTTGATTAATTGATGTTATTTAATTAATTGCGTATGATAATTGGTATGTTTTATATGTATTAATTAGTTGTTACATTTATGTTTGTTGAAAATGGGCTTTTATGAGTATTGGGCTTAATTAGAATGAATAAGAGTGTGTGGTAGGATTAAGGGTAATATAGTAATCAAGTGTGAGTTAATGGGTTGTGTAGAGATAAGAGTGGCACTTTGGTTATTATCTTAAAGGGATAGAGTGTCTTGGAGAGGAAGTAGTGACACTTGTGTAAATAGTACAAGAATTTGTGGTAATAGTAAAGTTGAGATTGTGAGTGGGATTTGTAGTAAAATTAAGGGTAGTATGGGGATTTGACTATAACCTAAGTTGGGAGTTATATAAAAGAGTGGTTTTTATGAGAGGGAGTGTGTTTACTGTGAAATTTGGTAAACAACGCTAGTTTGATTATTACAAGAGAGACCAACTAGTAAATCTCGGGACATAGTGCTTTTGTTTATATTTTCAAAGTAAATAGTATTCATTATTGTTCTTATATTCATAAAATGTTGTTTTTATGTTTTTATGTAACTTGAAATGCAAGAAAGAATGTTTATTCAATTGAATAAACAGAAGGATAGATTGAGTCGAAAGTAAAAAGCAATTAGAATAAATGGAAAGACTGTAAATTGCATTCAAATGTAAATGATTACAGAATGAAAAGTGGTTCACATTACATACATTCTCCTTCGAGCACTCGTTTCTCGCTTTGACATGGGTACTTTCAGTTTTCTGTGGATTTTGTATAATGATTGTGACCCCTATTTCGATCACAGAACTAAACTATTTATAGACACTAAATCCTAACTGCTAATAACGCCTAAATAACTACAGAGAGGACGCGTGTCTTTGACACGTATTTTGAATTTGAATCCTTTCTTATCTTCTGAATTAGCCGTTGTATCCATCGAAGTCGAAATGATAACTCTTTTCTTTGAATATTTCACTAAGTCCACAATCTTGCACTACTGGGTGTTTCGATCCTACTGACGCTTCGACCAAATCGAAAGGACCCTGAAGAATACGCAATTTTAAAGAGAAATGTTCAATAATAGAACATTTATTATATGTTCATGCATGATTGATCACTAAATTCATTGGCTCTGACAACCAAATGTATTTAATGACTTTTTTAAAATAATTACATAATTATTTTAATTATCCACTTAGAACATATTTTTACTTGGTAAAAATATGGGCTAACAAATTGCCCCCAAATGCCTGTTTCGATCAAGTGGTCGAACGAGAAAGGAAAAGGCATTTTAAACCCACGTGCTTGACACTGTTACCAATGACGGCGCTTATGTCACATTCAGAAGTAACTGTCACCTTGATTCCCACAATCCATCATTGTTCCTAGGTTTTAGCATAGTGGGTGACGTGGCACACGTAGAAGTTGAAGAGAAATTATTTGAATTTCTTTTTGATTTATTTTTTGAAGACAGACACGTTCCCCTATAAATAGCAACAAAGGAACAAAGAAGCACTTTTCAACAACTTCAACATTCAGAGCTTTTCTTGCGAAAATCCATTCTTAGTTTTTCTGCAAATCTCGTTCTTGTTCTTTGAGATTCAACGATTTCAAACCATCAATCAACTTCTATCTTTAATTCCGCGTTGATTCATCAACTTTTCAACCACAAATCACATTTCAATTTCGGAATCTCCACAAAAACCCTTTTTTCATTTTTTAAGTTCCTGAACAGTTTCAACAATGGCTTCCAACGTAGATTTTGAAATACCAACCGCTGGGAAATGGAAAGATCTACGAGTTCTTGAAGATGGGGAAGAAGTAATTCCAGAACCTTCTGGAACTGATGCTGAGAGAAAAATTTGGGCAACCCAGCTTATGATACCCTTTTCTCTAAAGAAAGATGCTCATGCCTTCTGTGGCCCATATCCATCACATTCTGAGACTACTTCAAAATAGGTAAACGCTATTTTCCCTTTGCATGTTATCTGTGGTCCTAGGATATTTGAGTCGAACCCTTACAATTTTGGGTATTTGAAAAATGCCCTTAAGATTTTTAGAGCTGCCCCTTATACTGCCCATAAGGACTATATCCCCCAGTTAGATAGGGTCGAAAAAGATTTCAAGGATTCTTGGCAAAGTTATGGGATATACCATTTGATCCAATTTAGTCGAACCGGTCCCAAGTACAAACCAGAACTTCTTATAGCTGCCCTCCATTTTTATGAAAAGTCCAGAAACACTTTTCAATTCAAATGCGGCATGTTAACCCCCACCCTCTTAGATGTAGCTGCTATCACAGGCCTTAGGCCTAATGGTGATCATTTCGACCCTACTAAGACTGGAGATAAGGTCGAACTGAACTACAAGGAAAATACCTTCTCCAAGTACATAGCAGAAAATAAGGGTAAGGATGGTGAAGAAGTGTCCATAGAGGAACATGTGGCCTTCTTAAATTGTGGCTCTCACACTTTGTTTTCTGCTCAAAATCCCTGCAAGTAGCTAGGATGTTTATCCCTATGGCGCAGCAGATCAACGAAGGAAGGCTTTTCAGCTTGGGGCGTTTACTGCTGGGAAGTTTGTATGAGGCAATGGGCAACGCTAGTGATGCTATCAAGGCATCAAAGGATGGATCGAAGATCTCAGTGGCTGGACCTATGTGGCTGTTACAACTTTGGCTAAATGCCACATTTGAGACGGAATTGGGGTTGATAGTGCCTTCTGACTATCAACAGGAAGTAGATTCTAGAGAGGTCGAAGGGCAAAGATTAGTTAGGTTAGCCCCTCGATCTCTTGATCAAGATACCACAAGACTCTTCATAAAGCACATGAAGATGTTTCTAAATTTTGACAAGTTCCTTCCACGCCATGCTCCCTTTGTTGAGCGTAAGTATGGTGCAGCGTGGTTTGTTGAAGAGTTTCCAGCATTCGACCCAGACAATGAGGATGAGGTGAATGAGGTTTGGAGAGCCTACCTGGAGCAGACAGTCCTTTCATGTAGAATTGGGTCTAATGCAAACCAGTATGGGTTGGTTGGGTACCAGCCCAATTGTGTAGCGAGACAATTTGGTATGTCTCAAATCAGGCCAAAAAGTTTCTTTGAAAGCCTTGATCGAATAGTTCTAGGAACTGGCATCACTGAAAAGATCTTCAAAAAATACATGAGGATGATAGAGAATTATGAGTTTAACCTCAAACCCTTCGAGTATAAGTCTTCATTTTATTGTACCGATGGCTTCAGCAAATGGTGGAATGACTATTATTCGAGTCATTCAATTGGTACTGCAGAGCAGTTGTTAGGAATGGTGGAGAGTGGCTTCATAGTGCCAGCTCTTGGGAAAAAGATTAGCATCTCAGGTCGAGGTAAAAAAAACTTATCCTTTATGCTTTATATATTTTCATATGATTTAATACTCGATGCCTTTTATACTAACTAACACACTATATTTTAGGCAAAGGTGTCAAAAAGGATGATGAGTCTTCAAAGACTTCATTCGAAGTGAAGAAGCCCACAGGCGTGAAGATTAAAACAGAGGTCGAAACCTCTAAGCCAAAGGTAACTTAGTCTTGTACTTTACCTGTTTTCCCTTTTCTCTCTTAATATATGTTGTTAACTTTGATTACTTATGTCCTTAGAGTGGAAAAGGGAAGAGCAGCACTGAGACTGTGTCTGCCAGTTCGAAGAAATCTAAAGATACCATTGTTGTAGAGGTGGAGGTAAACTACCCCTTTCAAACCAATTATTTTGGCTCTTTTTGATATAATACATCTTAACCAAATTTTGACATCCCTTACATTCCTAATTTTGTTATTTCAGGATGATGATGAAGAAGAAGAAAAGGTTACTTTGGTAAGAAAGAGAAAGCAGCCTTCGACTTCGACCTCACAACCTAAGGAAGGGGGACCCTCTACACAAGAGGTTAAGGAAGATGAGGCTGTGAAAGCCAAGAAGAAGAAGAAGAAGATTGAAGAGAACACAGCTCAGCAAGCCCCCGCGAAGGATCAAGGGGAGGAGAAAAGAACGAAGAAGAAGAGTGAAAACAAAAGAGCTGACGTTGTTGTGAAAGCCAAACCGACCATTAAAAAATCTAAAGTGCCTAGAGCACTAAAGATTCACACTTCTAGTGAGAGTGGTGGTAATCCAACTCCTCGAAGTGACACTGCAAAGAATGATGTGGTCGAACAAGACCAAACTGTCAAACCTGCAGGGGAGGAGACTACCGGGCCAAAGGGTGATCCTGCGTCACAATTGGAAACTTTGGTCAAGGATCGAAAGCCTAATGATGAGGGCAAACAAAATGACCAGCAGGGAAACGAAGATGCCCCCAATACTGAGAAGGAAAAAGACAACCTCACTGTTCCTGAGGTGGAAGCTAAGGAGGTATATTTCACTTTATTTTTCAATTTCAAATTTTCCATATCATTCCTTAGCCTTAACTGATTTTCTTTGTGTTTACAGGATCAATCGAAGGAGAATCTTGTTGAAGAGGACAAACAACCAACCTTCCAAGAAATGCCAACAGAGAATAAGGAGGATAACAACTCAACCCCTTTGGGTGATGGTAAGGTCGAATCAGGGCCGTTTAATGAAGGCAATATGGGAGGAGGACCAAAAGCCAACGCTGAAGGGGATGTCAATAAGGTTCAGCCCACTACTTCAAGCATTAAGTACACAATGCCCAGCATTTCTACAACTTCAGGCCAGGCTAGCTCGACTCAAGAGACCCAACATGATTCTGACACCATACCTGAAGCTGAAGCTGGTGGTCCAGAGATTGTATCTGCTTCTTCGACCTCGAGGCTCTCTGCAAGCCTAGGCGTGCAAGAGGAAGAGTTCACCAATATGCAGAAATCAGACCCTGCTGGCACTCTTAGGCTCCTGCTTTCCAAGAGACAAGATAAAGGCGCCACTTCGAGCGAGCACACCACTACTGACTCTGCGCCTTCAAACGCTGATATTGACTCAATGGTGCGCCAAGACTCTTTGCTGTTGAAGCTTACAACTACCTTTGTCCACAGGGATGTGTTGAAGCAGATCGAAGAGAATCCAGCTTGTGCTTACAGCCATTTGGCCTTCTTGAAGAAACTGCATAACCCTAGGACTGATGAAGAAACTCTTGGCAAAGTTATACAGCTTAGTTCGATCGTGGATCAATATGCCAAGGCAGTGCAAAAAAGGGTTGAAAATGACACAAGGCTTGCTACTCAACAACAAGCTCAAACCATGTTTTTTGAGAAGGCTCAGAAGGCACAGGCTGAAGTAGACAAGTTATCTTCTCAATTGATCGAAGGCAATTCAGAGCTGAAAGAGTGTGATGACAATATTGCTCATTATAAAGATCAAATCAAACTCTTAGAGGAACAAATTGTTAATTACAGGCGCCAGATCATTGATGAAGAGACAAAGAGAGCTCGAATCGAACAAGAGGCCAAAGCTTCGACCCAGGAGCAGATTGATGCACATGGCAGGGCAGGACTTCAAGCTTTCAGTTCAGCAGAAGTTGTTGGTGAAGAGATTAAGTCTCTAGAAAGCTCAAACCTTGTGGTCGAGAAGGAGCTAGCCACCCTTTAGAAGATTTATGCTGATTGTACTAAGGGCTTATAATTTTTCTTAGTTTACTGTCTTTTCGAACAATTTCTGGTTATCCCATTCTATTTGGATTTTGCACTTGTAATATTTGAACAAAGTCCATATTCTATGGCAATTTATAATTTCTCATTACCATTTTGCTTTTATGTTTAAGTATTATTCTGCACTTATTTTTACTTCGAGTAGAGTAGGTTTATATTTTTTCAAATACTTTCCATTAATACCCAAAGTACGTTTTTCAGGAGTTAATTCCTCAATTTCATAAGCGCCATTAGAATAAACTTGAACAATTTTAAATGGTCCTTCCCAATTTGGAGACCATTTGCCTAAGACTCTATCTTTTCTGTCCATAGGCAAAATAACTTTCCAAACTAATTCTCCTATGTTAAAAGACTTAGACTTAACCTTTTTGTTATACGCTTTAGCAACTCTTTCTTTTTGTTTAGTTAGAACTTCTAAAGCACTAAGCCTTTCTTCATCCAAATCAACTAACTCATCTGACATCATTTGGTAATACTGGTCTAAAGGTATCTCCATTTGTCTTTGTACCCTTGTTGATTGCAAATGTATTTCGACTGGTAATACTGCATCATGACCATAAGTGAGTCGAAATGGAGTTGTGTTAGTTGATTCCTTAGGAGAATTCCTGCATGCCCATAACACTTGGTCTAAGGTTTTATGCCAATTTCTTGGTTTTTGGGCTATGTGTTTCTTTATTAAATTAATAATAATTTTATTAGCTGCTTCGACTTGACCATTTGCTTGTGCATAATATGGTGTTGAAGTTAGAAGTCTAAAGCCAATTTCTTGGGCAAATTCCTGCATCTTTCGTCCAGTAAACACTGAACCTTGATCAGTAGTGATTGTTTCAGGAATTCCAAACCTATAGATTATGTAATTTTGTATGAAGTTAATTACTGCTTCTTGATCAACATTTGGCAAAGGAATGGCCTCTATCCATTTTGTGAAATAATCTATTCCAAATAAAATGTAACGTTGATTTTTTGATGAAGCGGGTTTAATTTCACCAATCAGGTCTAGAGCCCAACCCCTAAAGGGCCATGGTTTCACTATTGAATGTAGTTCACTCGCAGGTACATGTTGAATCCCTGAGTGCCTTTGGCACTCTTGGCAACCCTTGGCATATTCTATACAATCTTTTAGCATGGAAGGCCAATATAGACCTTGTCGAAACAAAAGCCATTTCATTTTATGTCCTGCTTGATGGGACCCACAGGTGCCACTATGAACATCAGAGATTGCCATATATGCTTCTGCTTCATTAAGGCATTTTAACAAAATTCCTTCAGAAGTCTTTTTGAAAAGATCATTTTCAAAAATTATATAGCTTAAAGCCCTATATTTTATCTTTCGATCCACATTTCCTGTTGGGTTCTTGAGATAATCTACTATAGGCTTTCTCCAATCATTATTTGACAAGTTGTCAATGGCAAAAATTTGAAAATTTTCAAGGGAGTTCTCCATTTCATCATTTATTTGTGGTATAACCTCTGCCCCCACAAGTTTTGGCATTGACAATTGTTCAGATATTGGTTCTTGTAAAACCATTTTTTCTTTTATTTCAATCAATTGTGTCAACCTCTCTTTTGACATTTTATATCCTGAAGCAATTTGAGCTAAGTCATTTGCTTCTTGATTTTCTAATTGAGGCACATGTTCAATATCTACATGATCGAAACAATCTAACAAAGAACTAGCTATGGCAAAATATTTTGTTAAATGTTCTTTAACACATTTATATTCTTGTGTTAATTGTTTCAATACCAACTCAGAGTCACCTCTTATTTTAATGTTCTTTGCCCCCAAGTCTTTTAGTATTTCTAAACCTGTAATTAAGGCTTCATACTCAGCCTCATTATTTGAGCAAAGTCCATTTATTTTATACTTGAATTTAGTTGGAATTTGAGTAGGTGATATAATCAAAATTCCAATTCCTGTTCCATGCTTATGTTTGGACCCATCAAAGTACAGGACCCATGGCTGAATATCCACATAATCTTGTGGCATTTCGACCAAAGAATGATCTACTATAAAGTCAGCCACAATTTGGCCTTTAACAGCCTTTAAAGGTTTATAAGTTAATGAATATTCAGTTAATGCTAACGCCCATTTTCCAATTCGACTATGTAATATAGGTTTAGTTAGCATATGTTTAATAACATCAAAATGGGAATAAACATAAACATCAACAGGCTTTATATAATGCTTAAGTTTTGTACAGGAGAAATATAAACAAAGACAAAGTTTTTCTATGGCAGTGTATCTAGTTTTTGCATCAGTTAAAACTCTACTAAGGTAATAAACTGCATTTTCTATGCCATTATCATCTTCTTGAGCCAACATGCTTCCTATTGTCTTATCAGACGTAGCAATGTACAACTTCATAGCTTTACTCCAACTAGGAGGCATTAGAACTGGAGGCTTTATTAAATATTCTTTGATGTCATCAAAAGCCTTTTGCTGCTCTTCATTCCATTTGAATGGATCATCTTTCTTGAGTCGAAGTAGTGGTGAGAAAGCTTGAGCTTTTCCACTTAGATTCGAAATGAACCTTCTCAAGAAGTTGATTTTTCCCAGCAGAGATTGAAGTTGTTTTTTGGTCGAAGGAGGCTTTGTCTCTAAGATAGCCTTTGTCTTGTTTTGGTTTATTTCAATGCCTTTTTTATGCACCACAAAACCAAGGAAATCTCCTGCATGCACACAAAAAGCACATTTTAATGGATTCATTTTTAATCCATGTTTCCTCATTCTTTCAAAAGATTGCCTAAGATATAGCAAATGGCTATCTTCAGAAGAGGATTTAATGATGATATCATCAATGTAAACTTGCATGAATGTATCTATAAAATCATGAAACATGGAATTCATTGCCCTTTGATAAGTGGCACCAGCATTTTTTAAACCAAAGGGCATAACAACCCACTCGTAGGTGCCTAAAGCACCAGGGCATCTAAATGCTGTTTTAGATACATCCTCTTTAGCAATAAATATTTGGTTATAACCAGAATAACCATCTAACATGCTCAAGAACTCGAAGCCTGCTGCTGAATCTACTAACATTTCTGCCACAGGCATGGCATACTCATCTTTAGGTGTAGCATTATTTAAGTCCCTAAAATCTATGCATACTCTAAGTGTACCATTCTTTTTAATAACAGGAACTATATTTGCTAACCATTCTACATACCTGGCAGCTCTGATGAATTTACTCTTCAGCAGCCTTTCGATCTCTTCTTTGATCTTGGACATGATTTCTGGTGCAAACCTTCTTGGCAATTGTTTCACTGGGTTTTTACCTGCCTTGATTGGTAGCTTTAGTTCGACCATTTCTCTACTGAGTCCAGGCATTTCATTATAATCCCAGGCAAAACAATCACTAAATTCCTTGAGAAGTAGTACCAATTTTCCTTTCAAATCAGGACTAATATTAGCACTAATGTATGTTGGCCTTTTTACTGTGCCATTTCCAATGTCAATTTCCTCCAAAGGGTCTTGGGCTTGCATCTTAGGAGTTTCATTCAGTGGATCCTTTTCGAATCCCAAAGGTTCTTCATCGTAGATGCAATCAAGCCTTTGTGCTTGTGGCATAGAAATGCCATCACTTTCGACCTTGGCTTCTGTAGCCATATTTTGATGAACATCAGCTTCCAAAGCCGTATTTAGCTTAGTTTCGGCCATATAAGTCGTAATCCTGGCCCATGCACTGGACTCAGTCATCGTAATCTTCATGAACATTCCACCCAGATGGTGGTACAACTCCATCTTCTGAGGACACAGCATCTATTTCCTCTCTCTCCCATATAAAGCCTTGGGTTGGGTGGAGTTTCACAGAATGAATCACATTATCAGAGGGTGTGAAAGCATTCTCTCTATCATAACATGGCGCAATGTTCGCCAAATTCTTGTCAAAGGTTTGTTGATTTATGGTATCTACCTCTGACATATAGAAACTCTGATCAGCTTCTATATTTTCAACGCAGTCATCCTCCCTCTAAAGTATCAACTTCTGGTGAAGGGTCGAAGGAACAGCTCCTACTCCATGAATCCACTCTCTCCCTAACAGCAAGTTGAAATTTGCCTTAGATTCAACCACTAGAAACAGAGTTGGTCGAACTATGCTGCCCACAGCAACATCCACTTGGATTGCCCCCCTTGAATGTCCTGTTTTGCCTTCATAATTGGACAAAACAATGTTATGGGCTGACAAATCACAGTCATATTTGCCAATCTTGGGTAACATAGATAGAGACATTAGATTCACAGCAGCTCCTCCATCTATCAGCACTTTGTTAACTCCAACTCCTTCAACTTTTGCTCTGATGAAGAGGGGTTTGAGATGATTTTTCATGCCTAAGTCTGACCTTTCGAATGTAGCCTGTTGCTCTTCGATACAGCCATTGTTCATGACATAATAACAGATTGGCTTAGGATCAGCTATTTCTAACTGGTCGAAATCAGTTTCGAGCTCAGTTACTTCTGATTGAACATCATATTCTGATGGTAATATGGAAACCACACATATTACATCAAAATCTGGCTCAGAGTCCAGCAGATCATCATCTTCCATTTTGTTTTCTTCTATAGGAGGAAGGATCCTTTCTTTTGCTGGCCTTCTAGCCACCTCTTTATATTGGCCTGTTTGAAGATTAGTTGCGGCCAATTTCTTCTGGCGTTGGAATCTACGCCATTGAGTCCTTGTCATTGGATGTTTACCCTTATAATTATTCCTGTAAGAGTATTTATTAACATCCTCTGAGTAGCTTAGTTTGGTGCCACTGGAGCCACCAACTTCCATTGCACCTTTATTGAATTTTATGGTTCCTTGGTGCATCCAGCGTTCCACAGGGATCGAGCCAGAAGGAAGGAAAGTAGGTCTTCGATCAGTTTGGACCCTATTATTTGGTCGAGTTAGAATGCCCTTTCCTTTATCATGAGGCTGTTTTGGGTTTGCTCCCTGCATATTTGCCACCGGTTGGAACTTTATAAGGCCTGCAGTGGCCTCTTTATCACAAACAGCACTGCAACGAGCACAAAGCATTACTCCTTTGTTCTCTAGCTTGCATCTATTCAGGAAGTCAATCAAATCCTCTTCAGCTCGAGGATATACCACCTTCATTTTTTCAAAATATTCCTCTTCAGGGATTTTCTCCACTTGTACCTCAGTAACCTCCATGGCTTCGACCATCATGATAGCCTGTGGTTCAGCATAGAGGGTATCAACATTCTGTGAAGACTCTGGATCTGCCTTTGTGGCTTTGGGTTTTTCACCAAATTTAAGTCTTCCTTCGTTCAAAGCTTTTTGAACCAAGTCCTTGAAAAGTACGCATTGTGAGGTTCTATGTCCAAGAAAATTATGATACTTACAATAACCTCTTTTCTTTCTCATGTCTAATGGAGGCACTTTAACACCTTTTGGAACCACTATTTGGCCATCAGTAACCAGCAAATCAAAAATCTCATCACATTTTGTTATATCAAAAGTGTAAGTCTTTGAAACATATTTATCATTTTTTGGTTCAACAGGATTTTTCCCATTTGAGGGTTTTAAAAGTTTACAAGTGTAAGGGGGACCAGGTTTTAATTCTGATAGGTCTATTTCCCCTTGTTCAACATCCTCATAAGAGATATCATATTCTTGGTCGCTATCATGTGTTTCCACATAAGCGACTTTTTCTTTTTTGTGATACTTAGAATTTCTAGCCTTTTCTGCTTTCAAGCGTTTGACCTGTCGAACCCTATCAGCCAATTGGGCCATATCTCTTGGATGCTGAGTATCTAACTTCTTTCGGATCGAATAATCTAGGCCACCAGCAGCCATTTCGACCAATTCATGTTCAGGCACCTGAGTAAAACATCTAGCCTTAAGTAAGCGGAATCTATTCAAATAATCATCCACAGACTCAGGAGTTTTGCGCCTAACACTTGCTAATTCTTTGAGACTTATTTTAGATTGTCCCATGTAAAATTGCTCATGGAAAACCCTCTCCAATTGATTCCAATTGAAAATTGAATGTGGAGGGAGGGTGGTAAACCATGTAAAAGCATTTTTTATTAGAGAATTCGGAAAATACTTCATTCTTAAATTCTCATTATTTGCCAAATCTCCTGCCTCAGTTAAGTATCTTGTTATGTGTTCAACAGTGGATTCACTAGTATCACCAGCAAATTTAGTAAACTTTGGGATCTTCCAACCCCTTGGTAGTTCTGCTTGAAGCACATATTCTGACAAGGCAGAGACAAAATGAGGCCTATGCATGCCTATGTTTAAACCGTTTTGTGCCAGGATGGTTTCGACCAAATTGGCTATGTTATTTTGCCCAGCAAAGTTATTGTTCTGGACATTTCTCACTACATCATCAGCATTTTGGTTCCTATTTACCAACACGATTCCAGGATTTTGCTCGACCTGGGGCAAAACCTGTTGCTGTGCCTGAATTTGCCCTTGTGGTTCGACCACTGGCACTGGCTGTTGGATTTGGTTTAAAGGGTTTCCAACATTATTTGGTGCAGGCATGATGGCATTATTTGGTGCTTGTGCAATTTGCAAGGGCACCACATTTTGAATTTGGGGAACTTGTTGATTAGGGACTTGAGGAACCCCAAAGAAATCAGCAATTCTTCCCATTTGATTAGCCAACAATTGGTAACTTTGGTTTGTATTTTGAATTAATGGGTTAAATACTGTACCAATTTGCTGTGTTAACATATTGACCATATCATGATTACTTTCATCCATTTGTTGCCTTAAAGCATTCAAGGCATTGTTGGTTAAAGAGGGGTTAATGTTTCGAGTAGCAGAACCAGAAACTATCTGATTATTAGGGACAAATACGCCTGGTGCTGACTCTGTAAATAATGATGCACTTGTTTGCAAACCCTGAATCATACTGGTAGGCATACCATATGGGTAATTCCTACTTGTGCCTTGACCCACATATTGGGAAAAGGGTAATGAGAAAGTAGAGGAACTAGCGCCACCCCCATTAACATTCGACCTATTTGGAGAGAAATTTCCCTCCATAGCATGGGAAAGAGTCAAGATAGGTTCTGTAGTGGTCGAAGGTACCACTGTAGACGTTGGCATTGTCATTGTGGCACTTACCACAAAAGATGTTGGGGCAGAAACTGTTGCCCCACTAGCGTTGGGCACAATCTCACTGATTACAGGAGAGATTATGGCCTCAGAAACGCTCGAAGCGGTTGATACATTTGAACCGTTATTATTATTGTTTCCGTTTGGATTTTCAATATTTTGTCTTGGGTTACTTCTGGGTGGTGGTCTAACCATTTCAGGGAGTAATTTCCCGTTCCTCAAAAGCATACACTACACACAAAACTTTTTGGAAACAATTCAAAAAATGCAGAACAAATTAACTACACAGACTTTGAAGAAATTTAAACACAAAGCACACAGTCCCACTGGGCGTGCCAATTTGTTTGCTGTGAAATTTGGTAAACAACGCTAGTTTGATTATTACAAGAGAGACCAACTAGTAAATCTCGGGACATAGTGCTTTTGTTTATATTTTCAAAGTAAATAGTATTCATTATTGTTCTTATATTCATAAAATGTTGTTTTTATGTTTTTATGTAACTTGAAATGCAAGAAAGAATGTTTATTCAATTGAATAAACAGAAGAAGAGATTGAGTCGAAAGTAAAAAGCAATTAGAATAAATGGAAAGACTGTAAATTGCATTCAAATGTAAATGATTACAGAATGAAAAGTGGTTCACATTACATACATTCTCCTTCGAGCACTCGTTTCTCGCTTTGACATGGGTACTTTGAGTTTTCTGTGGATTTTGTATAATGATTGTGACCCCTATTTCGATCACAGAACTAAACTATTTATAGACACTAAATCCTAACTGCTAATAACGCCTAAATAACTACAGAGAGGACGCGTGTCTTTGACACGTATTTTGAATTTGAATCTTTTCTTATCTTCTGAATTAGCCGTTGTATCCATCGAAGTCGATATGATAACTCTTTTCTTTGAATATTTCACTAAGTCCACAATCTTGCACTACTGGGTGTTTCGATCCTACTGACGCTTCGACCAAATCGAAAGGACCCTGAAGAATACGCAATTTTAAAGAGAAATGTTCAATAATAGAACATTTATTATATGTTCATGCATGATTGATCACTAAATTCATTGGCTCTGACAACCAAATGTATTTAATGACTTTTTTAAAATAATTACATATTTAAACATAATTATTTTAATTATCCACTTAGAACATATTTTTACTTGGTAAAAATATGGGCTAACAGAGTGTTGTTGTTATTTATCATGAAATTTGAGAGATAAAGAGGTAGAGAGATAAGAGAGAAAAGAAGAGAGAAAGGGTTTGATAAAGAAAGAAGAGAAGGAAGTTTAGAGAAGAGAAAGAGATGAAGGAGAAGATCAAATAAAGAATAAGTCATGGTAGATTAAAGAAAATCAAGTGGCGGAGTAGAGATTCCAACTTTATTGAGGTAAGAGGCTTAGATAATATAACTTTGAGTGATCAAAGAGAGGGGAGTTTGTCTATGACTGCACACCCAAACTCTCTTCACTCTTTTTGGGTTTTGGGAAGAAAAGGGTTTTGGGAATGTGTTTATAATTGAAGCTTGATAATGATTCATGTATAATATGCTTCTATTTATGAATGTTGTGTGAAATCCATGATAAAGTTAATTACTTGAACTTTGATTTTGATTGATTATGTGATAAATGGGTTTTTGTTAAAATGGGTATAGTTTCTCAAATTTGAATTATGATAAATGATTTTGAGTGTTCAAATAAGTGATTTGATCCATAAACATGCTTGGTAACTGTTTATAAGTATTATTGGGTTCAAATAAGTGATTTTGGGTGAAGAAAAGTGATTTTTGGTTCAAAACGCGTAAAAACGATTTTTTCATCAGGTCCCTGCGCCATGGCGCAGCTTTCCTGCGCAATGGCGCAGCCTCCTCTGGTCCATGCGCAGTGGCGCAGGATCTGGTCAACAGCGTTGACTGTTGACATTTTGTTGACTTTTAACTTTTTGATGGTTTATGCACCCGGAACCCATTTTCAATAATTTTTCGCGTAGAATACAATTCCGGAGTTCGTTTTCTGAGATGATGTTTAGTTAATGATGTTTACCCAATTTTGATGTTACTTAATGTGTTAAGTGAAATTGATATATCTAAATTAAATGAGGCTATGTTTATGATGATAATAGATAATTGTTGATGATTAGAAATAATGATAATATGATTATGAATATGTTTGAATGAAGAGTATATGTGTATGTATACATGACTTGATTACATGATGATTGATTATGGTGAAGGTTATTATTTGGTGATTGATAATAATAACTTGTGTACTTAATTGAATTGAGATTAATGAATTAAGTTATGATATTACTTATATGGATTAAGTATGATGATTAATGACGTATGAGGATTAGTTAATAATGTATGTTGATTAGCTAATGACGTGTGATGATTAGAAGTTAATTAATGATGATGAATTAAGGTGATGTTTTATAATGATGAGTGTGTTGTTGCTTTGTGATTATGATGTTGAAGCTTATGAATATAGAATATTAGGATTGTGTTATCCTAATAAAGAAGAGTATTAAATTGTGTAATCTAATAAAGAAGGATATTAGATATTGTGTTATCTAATAAAGAAGAATATTGGATTATGTTATCCATATTGATGATTAGTTGATGTTAGTTGTTATCATATGTTTGATAAAGAATCATGAACATTCATGATTGAGTTGGATATTAGAATCATGTGGATTCTAATAAAGAAGGATATCAAATGATAATATTTGATAAAGAAGGATATTAGAGGTGAGATACTCTAATAAAGACGATGGTACCACATGCATTAGATATGTCTAGGGTGACATACATTATGTGTTTGCATTAGTTTGCATTAGGGAGTTGTGCACTCTAATTGTTATTTGATAATTGAGATTGTATTTCATTATAATTGTGAATGGTTGAATAATGTGATACTTATGATTGAGCGTGTTATAAAATGTATAATATTGATTGATAATTGATGATGATGTGTATACTTGTCAATTGATGGTGAATGTGATATTATTATGATGCATTATATTTTATGATTATGAAATATGAATGATATAAGGTCGATATTTGTTATGGAATGAATTATGAGACATGACCATGCTATGTCCTAAGTATTAAGTGTGTTCTTATACTTAGTTTCTTTTATGGTTATATTATCTAACCCTATGTTTTGTGTATGTGCTGAACCTTTGGGGGTTCAGATTCTCAGGTTATGTTTGTGACCGAGTTGTCAGTGAAGCTCAGCTCTGATGTGACACGGGGATGGGATTATTTCTATAATGTATATATAGAGTCTTGCTCCTTATTTCCAGTGTATTTAAAGATGTATTTTTCTTATAAACTCATTTTTGTACAATAATTGTTTTACTAATTAAGTTATTGGTAAGCTTTTATGTGTACGATGTAATACTCGAACCATTCCTTTTATAAATCAAATTTTATTTCCGTTGCGTATTTTGGAGAATATTTTATTAAAGTGGCATTTTATTAAATACGGGTTTGAGTGTTACAATATTTATTTGTTTGATAAATATATTTTATTTTATTTTGACACCTTCATACTCTTAAACTAATACAAATAAAATTTAATTTAAAAATAAAATTATAAAATTACCAAAACAAAACTTATAAAATATAGTTTTTAAAATTTGTCCCTCTTACAAAATAATGGTTAACTGCACCGCTGGTCATTATCAAATTATATATTCATAATTTATACGAACTGTTTTCTTTTGGTCTTGTGTAAATTATAATTTCAAGGACACATTAGTACCATGGGAGTAATAATTTTCTCTTATCAATTAAAAAAAGTGTTAACACTATTATATTTAGATTAGTTATTTATTTGTAGATATGATTAATTGTTATAATTATATAATATTTAATAATGACAAATTCGTAAGGTCTAATTCAACTTATTTGGATCTCACAATAGTGAATGAATTTTATGCAGTAATTTGTCACTTTATTTATGTTCTAAAGAAATACGTCATTCTTGAAAATTGTCGAGAAAAGTGTTGCTCTTTTTATCATCAACTAGCTAGTGGTTTGCATTCGACTTTTTAAAAAAAATAAATATAATCTTTGGAGTTCGATTCATATTTTCCACATATAAAATACGATATTCTTAACAACTACCCATTGATAACTATTCACATGACAAGTGTAGCTGTTTTATAGTAGGACAAAAACCATTGAAAACTACTCATTGATAAGTAACACTGACGAGTGTTATTAAATGTGATAGTACTATCAATAACTTTGCATCTAAAGGGAAGGATATAGTCCTAGGCTATAAAACTTACAAATCACAAGGGCACCTCTCTATTGAAGATCCAAGTGAATTTATGACTGATCTTGGTCGTTCGTTTATCAAGACGTTCTTGCAGTCTCCTTATTCTAGGTGCAAGTCCACACACAAACTCTTGTGCACGTTGTCCCTCACTTGTCAAACTCTCAATCTTCTCCAATTTCCACCGTCTGATTAAGAACTCTAAGATATCGACGTAGTCATCAGTCGTGTACACGCCGATACGTTGTGCCACAGCGGAAAAATTATCGAACAGGCGTGGGTCCTGCCCATCATGCATCAAGTGTGCAGGCATCGTAATATTGCGTCGCATCATATTTGCAATGGCCATCATAGCCTCCGTTGGGTCCACTTCTAGAAGCTTCTCAACAATTTTCACATATGCATTCTCGTGGCGCTTCTCATCTGCTGCAATGGTTCCACATATGCGTGCTAGTACCAAATCACCGCGCTCTTTAGCCAACCGAGCTATGTTGCCGTGTGATACAAATGTGGCTCGCTCTTGAAAAGATGTGTATACAAAGCCCATGTATGGGTTGTTTTCTGTACCTACATCCTATGAAAAAAATGTAATGTATGTCTTAGAGCACACGTTAAAGAAACAAATATATTATAAAAAAAATCCTTAGAAATCATATATTCAATATTTTTGCTAAATGAATTAATTACAATTAATTTTTTAGATTACATGCAAAATAGATGTTAAATTATCTAAAGTATAAATAAATCAACGGTAATTAGTTTTTGCTAATAAGAATGACCAAGATTTAAAGCTTCTGTTTTACCTGACCAGCTCCAATCAAATAATGGATAGTCTTCTCAATCATTTGCATATCAACTCGACCCGAGAGATAGAGATATGTTTTGAGTAAATCTCCATGTCTATTTTCTTCAGCGGTCCAAGAGCGTGACCATATAGCCCATGGTGTGAGACTCGAACCAGTCTCGTCCCCAACCCCATCCAATTTGTTTATCCATGTTTGGTATGTAGGCAATGCTTCCTCAGTGATCATGTCACCCACCAAAACTACTAGGTAATCGTCTGGAAGTTCAGCAGTTCGATTCCTTAAGGCCTTCACTTGATCGGTGAACTCACCCGAGGACAACGATGAATCTGGCAACAAGTCATGTGGCTGCCAACATTCCTCCACAGGTTTGGCTAGTGGCAACACATTTTGTGATACCCAACTCTCTAATGACTTGAAAATTTCTTTCTTCTCAGGTGACATTGAGTGTGTCTTTTGGGTTCTTAGAACTGTTTTGGATGTGCCCTTTAGATTGCAACGTGTTGGAGGACATGCTCCTAATTGGGTGCACATTGCCATCATCATTATTGTTTGGCTGTTTTTGCTATTGTTCCCCTTTTCTTACAGAAACAACACATTTGTGGAAATTAGAGAACCAAAGCCACCGTATATATATTATTACATGTATAGTAACAAAAGTACAACACACATGTGTACATACTATAAGAAGTTCATTAAAATTTTTAATTTCTTATAGTTATTGTTCACATGTTTGTTCTTTTGATATTTTTAGAATTAATGGTTTTCAACCAATATATTTATGCTTATTGATTGGTATTCCGTACAATCGTAGCTACTCATAATAACTGTTTTAAACCAGTGTTAATGTTGTTACAACTTACAAGAGACTGTCCCGAGAGTTGTAGTTTTTATTTTTTTTATTTTTTATTTCCGGAAAACATTCATCTTAGTTTTAGGTCCTATCACGGTTACCATTTAGCCTTTATTTGGTAGGAGAGAAAAAAAGAGAAGAGAAAGAAAAATACATAAACCAATGCATGAACGTACTTGAACTAATGTTAGTCTAAGTTTATTGGTTTTCGTATTTTTTTTTTCTTATTTTTTTCTTTCCTACCAAGCAAAGGCTTAAGGATGGCAATTTAACTTATATTTATTAGATATCTACAACAAATATTTACAATGGATAGAGTAAAACTTTGTATTTTTTTTATTAAACAAAAAAGTTCGTATTTTTAGTACGGGCATGAGTATTGATCATGGTGTTGATAATTTCATGTGCTACTGGAATTTGGAAAAGAAACACGGACCCCTCTTTTTTTATTGTTCTCTTGATAGTTTTGTGTATACGGAATGAGTTTGTCTTCCAGAATAAAAAAGAAAGTCCTCATACTAGTGTGGCGAAAATTTATTCTTTACTGAAGACTGGTGATAACCACTCCCGCGAATTTGGGTTTTGTTACTTGGTCCCGGCCTGAGGAAGGGACCATGTGTCTCAATGTAGATGGCAGCATGCTGGGCACCACGAATTCAGCGGGTTATGGTGGGCTAATTAGAGATAATAATGGAAGCTTTGTTTTCGGTTTCTACGGGGCAGCTACAGTCAAAAGTATTCTATTCGCCGAACTCATGGCGGTGTTACATAGCCTTCAATTATGTTGGAAGAATGGGTTCAAGCAAATTATGTGTTACTCAGACTCCCTCCAGATAGTCAGTTTAATTCGAGATGGTGTCTCTGTTCACCACCGGTTTGTGAATGAAGTTGTTAGTATCCGCCAACTTTTTGCTCGAGATTGGGATGTTGTGGTCAATCATACGCTTCGGGAAGGAAATGCTTTTGCGAATGTGTTGGCAAAGATAGGAGCTCTTGCTTCTGCTCCTTTAGTAACCATTTCAACGCCTCCTACTGATCTCTTTATGCCTCTTTACGCTGATGCGCAGGGTGTAGTTTTCTTATGGGAGTAGTTTTTTGTTGTTTTCTTTTTTCTTTGTTTTCTCTTTTGTAACAAAAATAAAAAAGATATTTACAATAAATTTAAAAAGTAAATTTTTTCTTGTATATAGGACTAAAAGGAGTATATTATTATATAATAATATATGTATTTTTTTTTTCGGTCTATACTAAAATATATGTTCTTTTTTTTCTTTTTACTAAAAAATATATGTTTTGCTTTTTTTTTGGTTAGCTGTTCATTATATTTTATTATTACATTACTACATTTTTTGGCATAAGTTATGGTGCATAAGCCATGTTTATGTACCGTGCATAAATACCCAAAATTGCTTATCGCACACCCCAGATTTCTAGTGCACCCTCTAGATTGTTTAGCGTACCCCCAAATATTTAGGGGGTGCGCTAGAAATCTGGGGGTGCACTAAGCAATCTAGGGGGTGTGCTAAGTAATCTGGGGGGTGCATTAAACAATTTTCATTATTTATGCACGTGCATAAGGAAAAAGCTTATGCACCATAACCACTCCCACATTTTTTACTTTTAATGGATTTCTCAAAAATGTGTTGTTAAGTTTAATTTTTATTGTTTAATTATTTTTTCGATTATGTTGTTAATACAAAGTGCGTTCTTCTTTTCTAAAGGATTTACCAAGTTAATAATCAAATCTTTGACTACTCTTTGTTTAAGGAGTCTAAGTCATTAACACTTCAATCAATTTATTATTTTTAAGTTCAATTTTTTATAAAATATAAAAACTGAAATGAAAATAATTTTAAAGTACAATATTAGTGCATAGAATTTCATTTTATATTTTAATATATAAAAGTTATATTAAATTATTAAAAAAATTAAATTACTAAAATTTAAATATCTTAAATAAAAAATATATGATTAATTATTAATGTCATTTTATATCATTTTACATTAAATCATCAGTCAGAAACTATCAGCTATAAACTATCAGCTATAAGCCATAAACTAGTTTATCCGTTATTTTTGCCAAACAAAGTCTTGCCGGTCCAAGTCCAATAAAATAATAGATGATATTTTCAAGCATGGGGATATCAACTTGTTTGAAAAGATAGAAATAAGTTTTATTAGGCATCTTTTACCTTTTTTTTTTCTAAACTAATCATTTATCTTTATAAATTTTTATATATTAATTCTTTATCTTTTTTTTTTCTTCACAAAGGTCATTTATCTTTATAAACATAGACGAGTTAATTTTTTATTTTTATAAACATGCATGAATTAATTATTTATCTTATTTATTTATAACATAATGAAGGTTTTGAAACATTTCAATAATTAAACCTAAAAAAAACAAGGTTGATAAATTTAGAGTTTAATGAGAATTGGAGATTTCAATTTAAGAGTTTAGAAGAATATTGTAGGAAAAAAAAACAAATAAAATTTGTAATTTATAATATCTAGGTCCTTTTTATAGTAACCAAAAAATTTAGACGTTATAAATTACAAATTTAAAAGACCTATTTATTATTTAAAAAACTTTGAGATTATTTATTATTTTAAAAACTTAAAAATTAATCTATTACAAATATAAAACTTAAAGGATCTATGAATCAATTTTGCCTACCGTGGACTATTAAAAGGACAATGTGGTATTAAAGAAGTTTAGTAGAAATAAAACATTCCGACATTGTAAAATAAATTAAAGAGACAAGACAAGTTATCCCAACGTTTTTCTATTCTGGGAAAAAAAAATAAGAGGGAAAAAGGAAGAAATTAATACATGAGACAAGACAACTGATTCAGAGTTATATTACGTCTTGTAAACCATAAGTTTCATTCATAACCTGTTATGCTATTATCCAACTGCGAAGCTTGATTGAGATTGAATTATTGTGATCCATCATCCATGGATTAATGTCGTGTTCTCTACTGACACTGTATGTGAACAATAATGTTACATAGCTACTAGTATTAATGAATATTAAATATAAATGATGATGTTTGTTTGGATTTTCTTAAACAGCAATAGGCGTATTCACCTTAGGCGTATTAAATATAAATGACTACTGACTACTGACTACTGATCCACTGTATGGATTACGATTTACGATATATATGAAGCAGAAGCAAGGTCCTGACTTCGATCATAAATTTAGGTATGTAGTTAAAATATTTAAAGAGATTTCACCTTTCATTTGAATCTTACAAAATTTAAGAGATTTATCTTTATAGCGTGTAAAGAATATTTAACTTACACCGACAAATAAAAAAGATTCTACGTGTATTTAATTATAAACAAATATTTTTTAAAAAATAATTAATTAAATAACTAATATATTTAATTTTTAATATTATCTTTTGGCATTATATGTAGTAACGATCTTTAGCGACTATTGGAGGTGTAAGGGCATCTCCAATGCATGAAACTAATTTGAGTTGCTTGATTCTCTTTTGTGGGACCTCAATTGACACATGGGATTTAAGTAATTTTATTCATTTTCACTCCAATGGTGTTGCTTAAATTTTATTTTATTTCTATTTAATAAAAATAACATTTTTTTAATGAGAAAATAATAAATTAAATGATTTTAACTTTAATAACATAAATCCCTCCACCCACACTCATATCCCACTCATTCCACTAAGGAAAGGCAGTTTGGCCTTTTTACCTATCAAGTTGATTGGTAAATGGTCTCCCCCAGCAAGTTGGTTGGCGAACCATCTCCATAACAGATCTATCAAGAAACTGCAAGGCACTCAGCTTTCTCACAGTAGCTTCTCCCAAAAGAGCACCTCACAACATCATCTCCCAAAAGAGCATCTTATCTCCAGTAGCCTCTTCCAGAAGAGCATCTCACAACAGCCTCTTCCTGAATAACATTTCACAGTAGCTTCTCCCAAAAGAGCAATTCTCGAAAGAACATCACTTCAGCCTCTCCTCAAAGAGCAACCTCAGCCTCTCCTCATAGAACAATCTCAGCCTCTCCTCATAGAGCAACCTCAGCCTTTTCTCATAGAGCAACCTCAGCCTCTCCTCATAGAGCAATCTCAGCCTCTTCTCATAGAGCAATCTCAGCCTCTCCTCATAGAGCAACCTCAGGCTTTTCTCATAGAGCAACCTCAGGCTTTTCTCATAAAGCAACCTCAACCTCAACCTCTCCTCATATAGCAATTGTTTACTGTGAAATTTAGTAAACAACGTTAGTTTGAGTTATTACAAGAGAGATCAACTAGTAAATCTCGGGACATAGTGCTTTTGTTTATATTTTCAAAGTAATTAGTGTTCATCATTGTTCTTGTTCTTTAAATGTTGTTTTTTGTGTTTTTTTATATTACTTGAAATGCAAGAAAGAATGTTTATTCAAATGAATAAACAGAAGGAAAGATTGAGTCGAAATTAAAAGACAATTGTAGTAAATGAAAAGGCAGTAAATTGCATTCAAATGTAAATGATTACAGAGAAATAATGGTGCACATTACATACATTTTCCTTCGATCACTCGTTTCTCTCGTTGACATGGTTACTTTGAGTTTTCTGTGGATTTTGTATATTGATTGTCACACTTTATTCGATCACAGAACTAATCTATTTATAAGCACTAATTTCTAACTGCTAATAACGCCTAAATAACTATAGAGAGGACGCGTGTCTTGACACGTATTTTGAATTTGAATTCCTCCTTATCCTTTGCTTTAGCCGTTATATCTATCAAAGTCGAAATAACCACGCTTTTCCTGAATCTTTTGCTAAGTCCACACTTTTCTTCTGCTCAGCAAACGCTTCGACCCTACTGATGTTTCGACCAAATCGAAAGGACCCTGAAGAAAGCAAAGTTAAGAATAATGTTCAAAATAGAACATTTAATGATATGTTCATGCATGATTTTTCATTAAATTCATTGGCTCTGAAAACCAAACATCTTTAATGACTTTTTGAAATAACACAATAATTAAATGAAATTATTTTAATTATGCATTTAGAACATATTTTGACTTAGTAAAAATATGGGCTAACAAATTGCCCCCAAAATGCCTGTTTCGATCGAGTAGCTCGAACGAGAACGGAAAAGGAATTTTAAACCCACGTGCTTGACACTTTTACCAATGACGGCGCTGATATCATGCACAGGAGTAACTGTCACCTTGATACCCACAATCCATCATTTCTCCTAGGTTTTAGGCATAGTGGGTGATGTGGCGTTCATAGAAGTTGAAAAGAAACTGTTTGAATTTCTTTTTGATTTATTTTTTAAACCAGACACGTTTTCCTATAAATAGTAGAAAGGCAACACAAAAACACTTTTCACCAACTTTATTTCTTGAGCTTTTCTGCGAAAAACCTCCATTTTTGATTTTCTGCAAAATCAAACTCCAATCTTCAAGAAATCAGTGATTACGATCCGTTTAAACGATTCCAAACTAGATTCCACTTTGAGTCCTTACTGATTTAACCCAGAAAACTTAACTTTTCTCAGATTTTACAAAAAACCCATTTTCATCTCTTTAACCTTCATCGATGTTCATCAATGGCTTCGAATCAAGACTACGAAGTACCATCAGCTGGAAAATGGAAGGATTTACTGACTCTTGAAGATGGCGAGGAAGTTGTTCCTGAACCAGTTGGTAGCGAGCCTGAAAGGAAAATTTGGATGGCACAGCTTATGATTCCTTTCTCTGTGAAGAAAACAACTATGCCTTCTGTGGCCCTTATCCACCACACTCAGAGATCATATCGAAAGACGTAAGTGATCTTTTCCCTAAGTATGTAACATGTGGACCTAGGATATTTGAAGTAAATCCATATAACTTTGGATATCTTAAAAATTCCATTAAGTTGTTTAGAGCTGCCCATTACACTGCCCATAAGGATTACATCCCTTTGTTGAATAGGGTCGAAAAGGAATACAAGGGGTATTTGGAAACTTATGGGATTTATCCCATGATTCAATTTAGTCGAACCGGTCCTAAGTATAAACCTGAGCTCCTTATAGCTGCCCTCCATTTTTATGAAAAATCCACAAACACTTTTCAATTTAGATGTGGTATGTTAACCTCCACCCTCTTGGACGTAGCTGCTATCACAGGCCTTAGGCCTAATGGTGATCACTTCAATCCAACCAAAACTGGTGACAAGATCGAACTCAATTACAAGGAGAACACTTTCTCCAAGTATATTGCTGAGAATATGGGCAAGGCAGAAGAAGAAGTATCACATGAGGAGCATGTGGCCTTCTTGACACTATGGTTATCCCATTTTGTCTTTTGCTCGAAGTCCCTCCATGTTGCAAGGATGTTCATCCCAATGGCCCAGCATCCACGAAGGTAGAATTTTTAGCTTGGGGCGTTTATTGCTGGCAACTCTTTATGAAGCTATGGGCAATGCGAGTGATGCAATCAAGGCATCAAAAGATGGGTCGAAGTTCCCTGTTGCTAGACCCATGTGGCTGCTACAATTATGGCTGAATGCTACATTCGAGACGAAGCTTGGATTGATAGTCCCTTCTGATTATCAAAAGGAAGTAGATGAGAGAGAGATCGAAAGGCAAAGGTTGGTTAGATTAGCCCCTCGATCTTTGGATCAAGATAGCAGGAGACTTTTCATGAGACACATGAAAATGTTTCTTAACTTCAATCAATTCTTACCACGCCATGCCCCTTTTATTGAGCGTCAGTATGGCGCTGCATGATTCGTTGAGCAATTTCCTGCGTTCGACCCAGATAACGAAGATGAAGTTAATGAGGTGTGGAGAGCTTACTTAGAGCAAACTGTGTTGTCCTGCAGGATTGGGGACAAATCGAACCAGTTTGGCCTAGTGGGATACCAGCCTAATTGTGTCTCTAGACAGTTTGGCATGTCTCAGATTAGGCCCAAGAGCTTTTTTGAGAAAGCAGATCGAATGGTGATGGGCACTGGTATTACGGAGAAGACTTACAAGAAATATCTGAGAATGATAGATAATTATGAATACACCCTCAAACCATTCGAGTTCAAGCCATCTTTTTACTGCACTGATGGGTTTAGTGCTTGGTGGCAAGATTACTATTCGCGCTTCTCAATTGGTAATGCAGAGCATATGTTGGGCATGGTAGAGAGTGGCTTTATTGTGCCAACTTTAGGGAAGAAAGTTACTGTCTCAGATCGAGGTATAAACCTTTGTCTCTATCTTCCTTTACATTAATACAACATTTTATACCTTTATAAATAACTAAATGCAATATCTTTTAGGCAAAGCTGTGAAAAAGGATGCTGGGTCTTCACAAACTTCGATCGAAGTAAAAAAACCCACTGGAGTGAAAATAAAGACTGAGGTTGAACCTCTCAAACCAAAGATATATAGTATTTTATTTCAAATCCCATTTCGACTTTTCCTTTTGAACATTTGTGTTTAGCTTATTATTGTGTTCTCAGAGTGAAAAAAGGAAAGGTAGCACTGAGACCGTGTCTACTACTTCAAAGAAGTCGAAGGACACTGTTATAGTGGATATAGAGGTAAATATTAGCGTTTTTCTGCCTCAATTTTTTTTTGGCTCTTTTTAAAATAATTTCTCTTTAGCCAAATTTTACATTTCTTATCATTCACTATTTTTGTTACTTCAGGATGATGATGATGAAGAGGAGGAGGAAGTTCCCCTTGTTAGAAAAAGGAAGCAGCCATCTGCTTCGACTTCACATAAAGGTGAAGGGGGACCCTCTACCAATGAGGACAAGGCTGAGGAAGCCAAGAAGAAAAAGAAGAAACATGAAGAGAAAGGGCATGTGGTCACTGTGAGGGAGAAGTCATCAATTAAGAAAACCAAAGTGCACAAGGCACTCAAGATTCACACCTTGAGTGATAGTGGCGAGACTCCTAAGCCCAAAGAAACCCCTGCACAAGAGAAATAAATATTAATCGAAAAGGACCAAGGTACTAATGCTAAAGGAGATGACATTTCTGGGCCAAAGGAAGATCCATTGCCACAACCAGAGCCATTGGTCGAAGACCAAAATGTCACAGATGAAGGGAAGCAAGATGATGTGCATAAGGATGACACAAATCCCAAGCAAGATGCCCCCAAGGCTGGGAAGAAAGCAAATGACTCCTTCACTGACTCTGAAGTTAAGGACAAGGAGGTAAACTTTCGTTCCTTTTTCTCAACTTTATTTTCTCTTCGAATCTTTAACTGTTTTAATTGATCTTTCTTTTTGTACTTGTAGGAGGAGTCGAAAGAGGAGACTCCTCAAGACCAAAATCAGCATAGTCCAAAAGAGATATCACTCTCTTCTCCAAACAAAGATAAAGCTGATGAAAGCAAGAGCTCCAGAGATGATGGACCCAACACAGCTGATGGTGATAAGGTCGAACCAAGAAAAACCAATGAGGGGCCAAATGAAGGAGAAGGAGATGGGCTTAAGGTGGGCACTGATAGTGGTAATGCTAAAGTTTTACCAACCATTTCAAGCATCAACTACACTATTCCCAGTACCTCCACCAAATCTGGATAGGCCAGTTCGACACAAGAATCCATGCATGATTCTGAAGGCATGCTTGAAGCTGAAGCTGGTAGTCCAGATTTAGCATCAGTTTCCTCGACCTCAAGGCTTTCTGCAAGTCTTAGAGTGCAAGAAGAAGAATTTGCCAATATGCACAAGTCTGACCCTGTAGGAACTCTTCGACTACTACTTTCAAAGAGGCAAAGCCACGCTACCACTTCAAGTGAACAGACTACCAGTGACTCTGCGCCTTCGAACGCTGATATAAATTCAATGGTGCGTCAAGATTCACTGCTTTTGAGACTCACCGCTAACTTCACCCAACGGGATGTGCTAAAGCAGCTCGAAGAAAACCTTGCTTGTGCCTACAGCCATTTCGCATTCTTAAAGAAGTTGCACAACCCCTCTACTGATGAAACAACTTTAGGTAAGGTTATTCAACTCGGTTCGATCATTGACCACTTTGCCAAAGCTGTGCAAAAAAGGAATGAGAATGACACAAGGCTGGCTACTCAACAACAAGCTCAGGCCATGTTTTATGAGAAGGCACAAACTGAAGTGGATAGGCTATCTTCCCAAGCCAACGAAGGCAATCCAGGAGTTGAGAACTGTAACAAAAACATTGCCTTTTACAAACAACAAATCGAACTCCTGGAGAACCAGATAGTAGGGTATAGGCGCAAAATTATTGAAGAGGAAGTCGAAAGGGCTCGAATCGAACAAGAAGCAAAAGCCTCGACTCAAGAGTTAGTTGATGCGTATGGCAGGGAAGGAATTCAAGCTTTCAGCGCAGCAGAGGTGGTTGCTGAAGAAATCAAGTCTTTGGAGAGCTCCAATCTAGTGGTCGAGAAGGAACTCGCAACCTTGAAGAGGATTTATGCTGATTGCACTAAGGACTTATAGTTTTTTTTTTATTCTTTGTCCTTTCGAACAATTTTTGGTGTTTAATCCTGTTTGGATTTTATTTGTAACCTTTGAACAAAGTCCCAATTTGTGGCAATTTTAATCTGCAATTGCCATTTTGCTTTTATGTTTAAGTATTATTCTGCGCTAATTTTTACTTCGAGTAAAACAGGCTTGTATTTTTTCAAATACTTTCCATTTATTCCCAAAGTACGTTTTTCGGGAGTTAACTCCTCAATTTCATAAGCACCGTTTGAATAAACTTGAACAATTTTAAATGGTCCTTCCCAATTTGGGGACCACTTGCCTATGAGTCTATCTTTCTTATCCATAGGCAAAATTACTTTCCAAGCTAATTCTCCAATATTAAAAGATTTAGACTTAACTTTCTTATTGTAAGCTTTAGATACTCGTTCTTTCTGTTTTGTTAAAATTTCCAAAGCATTAAGTTTTTCTTCGTCTAAATCAACTAATTCATCTGACACCATTTGCCAATAATGGTCTAAAGGTATTTCCATTTGTCTTTGCACTCTTGCTGACTGCAAATGTATTTCGATTGGTAATACAGCGTCATGACCATAAGTTAGTCGAAATGGAGTAGTGTTAGTTGATTCCTTTGGAGAATTTCTGCAAGCCCATGACACTTGGTCTAAAGTTTTACGCCAATTTCTTGGTTTTTGGGATATGTGTTTCTTTATCAAATTAATGATGATTTTATTGGCTGCTTCAACTTGACCATTTGCTTGTGCATAATATGGTGTTGAGGTTAATTGCCTAAAGCCAATCTCTTGGGCAAATTCCTGCATTTTGCGTCCAACAAAAACTGAACCTTGATCAGTAGTAAATGTTTCAGGAATTCCAAATCTATAGATTATATGATTTTGAATAAAATTAATCACTGCCTCTTGATCAACATTTGGTAATGGAATTGCTTCAATCCATTTTGTGAAATAATTTATTCCAACTAAAATGTAACGTTGATTCTTTGATGAAGCAGGTTTAATTTCACCAATCAAATCTATAGCCCAACCCCTAAAGGGCCATGGTTTTACTATGGAATGTAGCTGCTTGATGGGAACCACAAGTACCACTATGAACATCATATATTGCTATGTAAGCTACTGTCTCATTAAGGCATTTTAATAAAATCCCTTCAGAAGTCTTTTTGATAAGGTCATTTTCAAAAATTACATAGCTTAAAGCCCTATATTTTACCTTTCGATCCACATTTCCTGTTGGATTCCTAAGATATTCCACAATGGGCTTTCTCTAATCATCATCTGAGAGATTGTCAATGGCAAAAATTTCAAAATTATCATGGAAATTTTCAATTTCATCATGGCTTAAATATGTTTTTGATCAGTGCAATTATGCATTGTTTTGAAAAGAGCCACTGTAAAAAAATAATTTTGATTTTAGTCCCTGCAATATCTCAAAACTTTTAAAATAGTCCATGGCCTGGATTTCTTGATGACATGTCACTTTTTAAATATGTTTTTGGTCCCTGCAATTATGCTTTGTTTTGAAAAGAGCCCCTGTAAAAAAAATAAAAATTGATTTTAGTCCCTGCAATATCTCAAAATTTTTAAAATAGCCCCTGCAATATCTCAAAACTTTTAGGCCAGGGGTTATTTTAAAAGTTTTGAAATATTGCAGGGACTAAAATCAATTTTTTTTTTACAGGGGCTCTTTTCAAAACAAGGCATAATTGCAGGGACCAAAAGCATATTTAAGCCTTTCATCATTGATTTGTGGTATAGCGTATTGGAAGAAATTTATCAGATAAAAACATCTATACACATTAATAAAATCCCTACAAACAAATTTAATCCGAAGAAATAAGCCATACACAAAATCCAGCAGTGCTAAGAAATTAACTAGGCATGGAATGATGGAATATGTGAACAGAACCTCATAATCAGTCCTTCAACCCAATTTATTAAAATCCCTGCATATATGTGCCCAAGTTCCTAATCTTATTTTAGACCCAAGATAAACTAATCTAAACACACACCAAATGTTCTAATAGTTCAATTCAAATGGATCAAGAGCAACAATAATGAACTTCAAAAAGTTGACAAAAGCATACGATAAAAAGCAAAGACCTTCAAATGGTGTTTGATCAATAGCAGGAATATGCAAGCTACAAACTTAGAAAAAAACCTGTTGTGCACAAAGTAAAAAGAGCCTCTTATTGCAGAAATTAGGTGATACAATGCATGTATATGATATAGTATAAATATTATTCATACCCACACAATTACTCTTCCTAGGTAAGCCCCATCCTTTATCAATTCAAATTCTTAATCATTAGAAATGTTATAATTGGCAAAGGGTTAGGGTGAAAGAAATATTCTCTTGCAATAATATTTCTCTGAATCCTTCAAGCTTTGTTTTCTTACTCAATAATGTTGTTGTGTTGTGTTTATCATTTGATAATTAGACATCAAGAGACTATTTTTGAATCATTCCACATTCTATATCATAAAAATATAATTAGTGTGTGAGAAATTGAGACAAACCAGGTCGCCATTTTCAATTACATGAATGCACTCGTCCACAAGAACAAAACATCGCTATCTTCCCACATCAACCTGTAGGAACAATATACAAAAATATACATTCCTTTCTTTTAGGGGAAATTTCCTATCCTAAACATACATTCTCCAGTTCTATACACCTCCATTTACTATTAGTGCAACATCAACCCTGTAACAAACTAAAGACAACAACTTGTAGTAAATCCAAATAAAATATATAAGTAAACAAGAGGTGAACTAACAGATTACATAAGCTTCAATTAACACAGGTTTTCAAAAAGTGTCATTTGGCTCCATAGTTTTTGTATCAACAAGTTCAATTAACACAGGTTTTCAATAAAAAACTAATTACATGAACAACAAAAAACAAAAAATCAAACTCAGTAAAACAACCGCATGTAGAGACCCCAAAATCACATGATAAATCACACTATAACAATACCTATAATAAAATAAGAAGCAGTGACAACTTAGTACATACTTACTGACACTGACACGCATTGGATACAAATGTTGTTGACACGCATTGGATACAAATGTTGTTGATCTGATGCGTCAATGTTACTTTGCCTTATTTCTGAAATTATCCCATCCTCCGGCTACTAACTCTAATCCCTCAACTAACAAACTATCAGAGAGAGAGAGATCTACAATTTTTTGTTATCCTTCAATATTAAGTACCATCTAAAACCTCTACAACAATACTTTATTATTCTAAAAATAGTATCAGTAAGTCTAATTTAGAACTTATAAAAGAAAACAATGCCATAAGATGAAAACAAATACTAAAAGACAAACAGGACTCTGATAGAAAGTGTTTGCCAATAACAATATCAGCTACAGCCTGAAAACACACAAAGCGATGCATCAGGATCGCGAGAGAGGTGAATCCAAACTAAACAAAATTCCAAACTAAGAAATTGCAGAAATATTAGAATATAAACAGAATAGAAACAAAATCAGTACCTTAGAACATAAACAAAACAAAATCAGTGAGAAATTCAAGAAATTTTAGAACATAAATAGAACAAAAACAGTACCTTAGGGTTCAGTGAGCATTGAATTTTTCAATTCGTGACGAGAGAGCTTCAATTCATGAGATCCTCAGTGAGAGGGAACGAGAGAGATGAACGAGTGAGAGTGGTCGAGTGAGAGTGAGGGAGTTCGAGTTCGGTGATGGAAGCTAGCTAGGGTTTGTGATAGGGTACGAGAGAGAGTGAGAGTGAGAGTGAGAGTGAGAGTGAGAGTGAGAGTGAGAGTGAGAGTGAGAGTTCGAGATGAGGCAACGCTGATGAGAGTTCAGATCGACAGTGGATGAGGGATGAGAGAGTTCGAGAGAGATGATCGAGTGAGAGTTTGAGAGTGATAATGGAGTGAGAGCGATGAAGTTAGCACTCTTCTATTTATTTTGCAAACAACAACAAACCAGATAAAGCGTAGGAATAAAAGAATTTACAAATATTTGATTAATTTTTTTTTTGTGATTTGTAAAAAAATAAAAAATGTTTGCGACGGATCTGCTGAACACTAATTATCGGTCTCCAATTCGGTCTCTATAGAAACCGATATAGCAACCAATTTTTTTTACTTTGAACTCCAAATAACAGTCTCTAATTCAGTCGCGACCGATATAATGGTTGCTAATTATCAGTCTCTAATTCGGTCTCTATAATTAAGTAGTGACCGATATAGCGACTGATTTTTTTTTACTTTGACACTTGAAAAATCGGTTTCTAATTCGGTCTCTAAAGCAACCAAAATATTTCGGTCTCTAAATCGGTTGCTAAACACAAGTTTTCTAGTGGTGAATGAGGGTATTTTCACACCCTTAGGAACCACAATTTGGCCATCAGTAACCAATAAATCAAAAATTTCATCACATTTTGTTATATCAAAAGTGTAAGTTTTTGACACATATTTATCATTTTTTTGTTCAACATGATTTTTCCCATATGAGGGTTTCAAAAGTTTGCAAGTATAAGGGGGACCAGGTTTTAATTCTGCTAGGTCTATTTCCCCTTGTTCAACATCTTCATAGGATATATCATACTCTTGGTCACTATCATATGTTTCAACATAAGCAACCTTTTCTTTCTTATGATACTTAGAATTTCTAGCCTTCTCTGCTTTCAAGTGTTCGATCTGTCGAACCCTATCAGCCAATTGGGCCATGTCTCTTAGATGTTGAGTATCTAATTTCTTTCTGATCGAATAATCCAGGCCACTAGCAGCCATTTCGACCAATTCATGTTCAGGCACCTGAGTAAAGCATCTAGCCTTAAGCAAACAGAATCTATTCAAATAATCGTCCACAGACTCAGGAGTTTTGCGCCTAACACTTGCCAATTCTTTGAGACTTATTTTAGATTGTCCCATGTAGAATTGTTCATGGAAAACCCTCTTCAATTGGTTCCAATGGAAAATAGAATGTGGAGGGAGAGTAGTAAACCATGTGAAATCATTTTTTGTTAGAGAATTTGGGAAATATTTCATCCTTAAATTCTCATTGTTTGCTAAATCCCCTGCCTCAGTCAAATATCTTGCTATGTGTTCAAGAGTGGATTCACTAGTGTCACAAGCAAATTTGGTGAATTTTGGGATTTTCCAACCCCTTGGTAATTCTGTTTGAAGCACATATTCTGATAAGGCAGAGACAAAATGAGGCTTATGCATGCCTATATTTAAACCATTTTGTGCCAAGATTGTTTCGACCAAATTTGCTATGTTATTTTGTCCAGCAAAGTTATTGTTCTGGACATTTCTAACTACATCATCGGCATTTTGGTTCCTATTTACCAAGACAATTCCATGATTTGGTTCGACCTGGGGCAAAACCTGTGGTTGTGCCTGAGGCTGCGCTTGTGGTTCGACCACTGGAAAAGGTTGTTGGACTTGGTTTACAGGATTTGCTTTATTATTCTGTGCAGGCACAATGGCATTATTTGGTGCTTGTGCAATTTACAAAGGCACTACATTTTGAATTTGGGGAACTTGTTGATTAGGGACTTGAGGAGCCCCAAAGAAATCAGCAATTCTTCCCATTTGATTGGCTAACAGTTGGTAACTTTGGTTAGTATTCTGAATTAAAGGATTAAACATTGTACCAATTTGTTGTGTTAACATGTTAACCATATCATGATTGCTATCATCCATTTGTTGCCTCATTGCTGCCAAGGCAGTAATGGTTAATGCAGGCGTATTATTTTGCGTAGCAGAACCGAATATCCCTGGATTATTAGGGACATAAACGCCTGGCGCTGTCTTTGTAAATAATGAGGCACTTGTTTGCAAGCCCTACATCATAGTAGTGGGCATACCATAGGGGCAATTCCTACTAGTGCCTTGGCTCATATATTGAGAAAAAGGCAATTGAAACGCAGATGAACCCGCGCCACCCCCATTGACATTTGACCTATTTGGAGAAAAATTACTCTCCATATTGTTAACCAAGGTTAATATAGGTTCTGTAGTGGTCGAGGGCGCTGTTGTGGATGATGGGATTGCCATTGTGGCAGTTATTATCGAAGATGTTGGGGCAGAGACTGTTGCCCCAGTAACATTGGGTATATTCTCACTGATTACAGGAGAAACTATAGCCCCTGAAGTACTCGAAGCGGTTGAAGGATTCGAACCGCCATTATTATTGTTTCCATTTGAACTTTCCATGTTTGATCTTGTGTTATTTTTGGGTGGTGGTCTAACCATTTCAGGAAGTGATTTCCCGTTTCTTAAAAGCATACACTAACAAACAATTTTCTGGAAACAAAAGATTACGGAACAAACAAAGATACACTAAGTTTTTGAAGAAAAATTTAATACAAAGCACACAGTCCCACTGGGCGTGCCAATTTGTTTACTGTGAAATTTAGTAAACAACGCTAGTTTGAGTTATTACAAAAGAGATCAACTAGTAAATCTCGGGACATAGTGTTTTTTGTAAGTGCACCAGTTCATCCTCATGTTTTAATAATTGTCAAAACACATGAAAATAGGATTGAACATATTTTGGCAACATTACAAATGACTTGACAACAAAGAACTATTTTCTAAACCTTGAAAAACTGACTTTTAGGTATTTTGTATCGATACATACATAGTTGTATCGATACATATGTCCTGAAATTACTTCTGTTTGATTTTGTTCATTTTGTATCGATACATATATTGTCTGTATCGATACAAAAGTGGTCTCTCAGAGACAGAACATCATCTGTGTATCGAAGCATGCTTGCATGTATCGATACACATCTGTATGTTCTCAAAATCCAGAAAACTCATGATGTATCGAATCATGCTTGCATGCTTCGATACATATCAGTCAAGATTTCAAGATTTTGATATTTGTATCGATACACACCCGTGTTTGTATCGATACAAAGGTCAATTTTTTCATTTTTAACGTTGGTCAAAGCATTTGTATCGATACAAATGATCATTTGTATCGATACATGTATGAAAAATTATGCCTAAATTTGCTCATTCTATTTTTACTTTAAATAGCAATGTGTTGTGTCATTGTACAATAGAGAAAACTAGTGTGAAAGATCAGGAAACGCTTTGGGTACAAATTGAGTGAGAATTTGCATCAAAGGTTTGATTCAACACAAGTTCATCATCTTCATTAAGTTTGCAATCAAAATTGGATTTGAGTATGGGATCAATTCAATAGAAATTGCAGAATTGTGTGATAACGTTCGATACGGTTCGCGGTGAATCAGAATCGTGGTCGGGTTGAATTGCGTTGAAGGTTCTAGTGTTTCTCTCAAGTGATTCAAGATCTTGCGTGTCTTGAAGGATTCGACAACAAGGAACGAAGGACTCAGCTGGACGATTGGGTGCGGTTTGGCACAAGGTGAATCGTTGGAATCAGAGGGCGAAGTTCCGTTGGGTGTCGAGGTTATTCGCATTAGTTTACATTTTGTTTTGCTATAGGATTATAGATTTCAATTGTAAACTGTGCACTTTTTTGTTCATCAAGTTTTTGATCTATAAACTCTCAAATAACCCGTTTGGTTATTTGGGGAGAGACGTACTCGGATAAACGCGTGGACGACGCGCAATCCGGGGAACTCCCTAATCACATCGTGTGTCTCTCTTTATCTCTTTTTCTTTTAATTTCGTTAATTTCGTTAATTTGATTAATCGATTGAATTTTTGTTGTTCGTATTGGTTCACAAAAATTCAATTGGTTCTTGCTTGATTGTGATTGAACTTGAAATATCGAACCATATAACTTGCTTGGGACTGTTTTTGTTAAACAAATTAAATTTGGATATCTTGCATTAAGCGTTCCGGTAATTTTCCTAATTCGTTCAAGGCGATACTATCTTTCCTTTGGTCAAAAGGTGCAAAGTAGACTACCGATCCGGTGGTGCTTCCGCGCATTGTTTTTAATCAAATATTTTTTAAATTGCCGTTGATTAAAGAAGCCACTTATTCAACCCCCCCTTCTAAGTGGTAGCCTAGTAGTCTAACAAGTGGTATCACGAGTCCGGTTCAATTTTGCTTGCAAAATTCGGAAATTTGTGCCAATTATTAGACAACATGGCTTTTGCACCTAAAGGGGCGTATAATAGGGCTCCTATATTCAATGGAGATCATTTTGACTATTGGGAAAGTAGTATGCGTATTCACATCAATTCTTTTGATGGTGAAGTGTGGAATGCTATTGAGAACGGTCCGTTTGTTCCAACAATCACCGATGCTCATGGCATTGTCACCAATAAGCCTATGGCACAATGGACGGAAGAGGAAAAGAAAAAGGTCAATTACGATGCAAAGGCACAAAATATTTTAATATCATCCCTTGGGATTGATCAATTCTATCATGTGTCACATTGTCAATCGGCTAAGGAAATGTGGGACACATTGGTCACTCACTTTGAGGGTACTAATGATGTAAAGATATCCAAAATTAATACATTGACACAAGAATTTGAGTTGTTCCATATGCTAGATGGCGAGACCATCGAGGATATGCAACAACGATTTATCAAAATAACCAACAAGTTACACGGTTTGGGAAAGCCAATCACAAATCAAGATGCCACTAACACAATTTTAAGATGTCTTAGTAGGTGTTGGCAACCGAAGGTCACCGCGATTAAGGAGGCGAACGACCTCACTACTTTGAGTCTTACAACTTTATTTGGCAAGCTTACGGAACATGAACAAGTACTAAACCTGTTAGAAAAGCAAGAGAAAAGTGAGAAAAAGGGAAAGCACAATGACAAGGATAAGGAAAAAGAAAAGGACAAGAGGACAATTGCTCTAAAAGCCTCAAAGTCAAAGTCCAAAAAGGTAGAGCATGTGGAAAGTAGCTCAAGCGAAGATGATTCCGATGATGAGGAAATGGGACTCTTCGTGAGACGCTACAATAGGTATGTGAGAAAGAATGGGATAAGACATTCCGATGAGAATCTTAAAAAGTATCGAAAAGATAGTGGTTATCGTCGGAGGAATGAAGATGCTAGGCACTCCAAGAAAGGAGCATGTTATGAATGTGGACAAATCGGTCATTTTAAACCGGATTGTCCCAAGCTCAAGAGAAAGGAGAAAGGGTCACCTTCATTCAAAAAGGGAAGCAAGGATAAAGGAAAGAAAGCTTATGTTGCATGGGAAAGCGGAAGCTCATCTTCCTCTTCATTATCAAGCTCTAGCTCTAGCTCTAGTGATGGAGATGTGTTGGCGAATGTGTGCTTAACATCTCATGATCGTAAGAAACTTGTTCCCAAAAAGGTAAACCAAAATCCCTCTAGCTCATATACTCTTTTAGAATATCATGAGTTGCAAGTTGCTTTTGAAAAGTTACACAAAGAAACTAAAGAGGCTTTTCAACGATTAAAAGGTTTAATGGAAGTTAATAAATACCTTGAGGCAAAAGTTTCGGAAACGGAGCTTGAGTTGAAAGCCCTCAAAGAGTCTTTGATTCAAAAACCTCTTGTGACTTTTGATAGTTATGGTAACGATAGGACCGGATGTGATGGATGCTTTTACTTACGTAGAGACTTACGAAAGTTACAAGATAAGCCAAAAGAGCCATCCAAGCCGGAGATTACTTTTGCGATTGATCCATCTAAATTCAACAAATCTTTGAAACCTAAAAATAAAAAGTATAAATTTGTTGAAAAGGATCATAAGAAAAGTAATCCTTATATCGTTTGTCATTATTGTTGTGACAAGGGGTCATACTATTGCAAAATGTCATGCTAGAAAGGTATTGGTACCAAGAGGCAAATTGCAATGGTTACCTAAGTTAGACAATAATGGTGCTACTAACATACTAGGACCCAACATGAGTTGGGGACCTATTTCAAATGTCTAAGTATGTAGGGAATTGTCTTGAAACCATTGACAAGAGACACCGACAACAATGGAGTTCAAGACCTACGAACAAGGAGAGCAATAAGAATAGCTTCAACTCGACACTTACAATGGTGCGGAAATTGATCACTTCCTCCACCTAACACTCAAGGGAAAATTCTATTCTCTACTCCTTCCTTTATATTTTTTTCTTAGCATTTGTTCTTTGGTGCATATACATACAATTTTCTATCTTAACATGATATTGGTTTTGATAGTTGTCTAATCTTCCATTTCCAAGAATTTTCGCTCAAAAATATTGATAAGTTTTTGAGACTCATACGTCTTAAATGGGGATTTGAAAAAGATCACTACTATTATCTTATTCAGTTCATATTAGGTTGTATATGTTCTCTTTTTATGTGACTTTGTATACATACATAGACATACATTTCTCATATGATTGATTTTGGTACTTTGATTGATTTATGTGATTACCTTATCATGCATTTGTGGTTTAACATGTGTTCTCGTGTTAAAATATGCTTTGGTATTGCTTTTGTTCACATATATATGCATGTACCTTTGTGAATATATGTGTTTCAATACTCATGAGTTGGCTTATGGATTGTTGTTCTACATTCCATGTTTTATCATGATATTTGGTATTCGTCATTGATATACTTTTTGGCATATCTTTGTATGTATTTATATTGATTAGAAATTTTTATCATATTTGTGCATTTCGACAAATGTAAGTGCACGATATGACTTGGATCAAAATTGATTGAACTTGATACTTCTAATAGACCATCTTCTTCTTTTTGATATTGTCAAAGGGGGAGAGATTTGGATGCACAAGCTAAGGATGAATAGCTAAAAGAGTCTTGAATATTATCTACTATGACAATCGCATTATGGCATCAACTCAGGGGGAGCGTGCTTATTGTTAGCCTTGGTGTTTTAATTGCGTCTGTATACATATTGCTATTTTATTGCATATTAGGTATAGGCTTAGTTAGCTTATGCATAGTTTTGACAATTATCAAAAAGGGGGAGAATGTAAGTGCACCAGTTCATCCTCATGTTTTAATAATTGTCAAAACACATGAAAATAGGATTGAACATATTTTGGCAACATTACAAATGACTTGACAACAAAGAACTATTTTCTAAACCTTGAAAAACTGACTTTTAGGTATTTTGTATCGATACATACATAGTTGTATCGATACATATGTCCTGAAATTACTTCTGTTTGATTTTGTGCATTTTGTATCGATACATATATTGTCTGTATCGATACAAAAGTGGTCTCTCAGAGACAGAACATCATCTGTGTATCGAAGCATGCTTGCATGTATCGATACACATCTGTATGTTCTCAAAATCCAGAAAACTCATGATCTATCGAATCATGCTTGCATGCTTCGATACATATCAGTCAAGATTTCAAGATTCTGATATTTGTATCGATACACACCCGTGTTTGTATCGATACAAAGGTCAATTTTTTCATTTTTAACGTTGGTCAAAACATTTGTATCGATACAAATGATCATTTGTATCGATACATGTATGAAAAATTATGCCTAAATTTGCTCATTCTATTTTTACTTTAAATAGCAATGTGTTGTGTCATTGTACAATAGAGAAAACTAGTGTGAAAGATCAGGAAACGCTTTGGGTACAAATTGAGTGAGAATTTGCATCAAAGGTTTGATTCAACACAAGTTCATCATCTTCATCAAGTTTGCAATCAAAATTGGATTTGAGTATGGGATCAATTCAATAGAAATTGCAGAATTGTGTGATAACGTTCGATACGGTTCGCGGTGAATCAGAATCGTGATCGGGTTGAATTGCGTTGAAGGTTCTAGTGTTTCTCTCAAGTGATTCAAGATCGTGCGTGTCTTGAAGGATTCGACAACAAGGAACGAAGGACTCAGCTGGACGATTGGGTGCGGTTTGGCACAAGGTGAATCGTTGGAATCAGAGGGCGAAGTTCCGTTGGGTGTCGAGGTTATTCGCATTAGTTTACATTTTGTTTTGCTATAGGATTATAGATTTCAATTGTAAACTGTGCACTTTTTTGTTCATCAAGTTTTTGATCTATAATCTCTCAAATAACCCGTTTGGTTATTTGGGGGGAGACGTACTCGGATAAACGCGTGGACGACGCACAATCCGGGGAACTCCCTAATCACATCGTGTGTCTCTCTTTATCTCTCTTTCTTTTAATTTCGTTAATTTCGTTAATTTGATTAATCGATTGAATTTTTGTTGTTCGTATTGGTTCACAAAAATTCAATTGGTTCTTGCTTGATTGTGATTGAACTTGAAATATCGATCCATATAACTTGCTTGGGACTGTTTTTGTTAAACAAATTAAATTTGGATATCTTGCATTAAGCGTTCCGGTAATTTTCCTAATTCGTTCAAGACGATACTATCTTTCCTTTGGTCAAAAGGTGCAAAGTAGACTACCGATCCGGTGGTGCTTCCGTGCATTGTTTTTAATCAAATATTTTTTAAATTGCCGTTGATTAAAGAAGCCACTTATTCAACCCCCCCTTGTAAGTGGTAGCCTAGTAGTCTAACACTTTTGTTTATATTTTCAAAGTAATTAGTGTTCATCATTGTTCTTGTTCTTTAAATGTTGTTTTTTGTGTTTTTTTATGTTACTTGAAATGCAAGAAAGAATGTTTATTCAAATGAATAAACAGAAGGAAAGATTGAGTCGAAATTAAAAGACAATTGGAGTAAATGAAAAGGCTGTAAATTGCATTCAAATGTAAATGATTACAGAGAAATAATGGTGCACATTACATACATTTTCCTTCGATCACTCGTTTCTCTCGTTGACATGGGTACTTTGAGTTTTCTGTGGATTTTGTATATTGATTGTCACACTTTATTCGATCACAGAACTAATCTATTTATAAGCACTAATTCCTAACTGCTAATAACGCCTAAATAACTATAGAGAGGATGCGTGTCTTGACACATATTTTAAATTTGAATTCCTCCTTATCCTTTGCTTTAGTCGTTATATCTATCGAAGTCGAAATAACCACGCTTTTCCTGAATCTTTTGCTAAGTCCACACTTTTCTTCTGCTCAGCAAACGCTTCGACCCTACTGATGTTTCGACCAAATCGAACGGACCCTGAAGAAAGCATTAAGAATAATGTTCAAAATAGAACATTTAATGATATGTTCATGCATGATTATTCATTAAATTCATTGGCTATGAAAACCAAACATCTTTAATGACTTTTTGAAATAACACAATAATTAAATGAAATTATTTTAATTATGCATTAAGAACATATTTTGACTTAGTAAAAATATGGGCTAACAGCAATCTCAGCCTTTTCTCATAAAGCAACCCGAGCCTCTCCTCATAGAGCAATCTCAGCCTTTTCTCATAGAGCAATCTCATCCTCTCTTCATAGAGCAACCTCAGCTTTTTTCATAAAGCAACCCCAACCTCAACCTCAGCCTCTCCTCATAGAGCAATCTCAGCCTTTTCTCATAAAGCAACCTCAGCCTTTTCTCATAAAGCAACATCAACATCAACCTCTGCCTCTCCTCACAGAGCAACCTCGACCACAACCTCTTCTTGTAGAGCAAACATTTCCTCTTCCTGAAAAGCAAAAACAACTTCTCCATATGGAGCAATCCATCCTTTACTTCCAAGTTTGTCCGGCTCACCAAAAGGAACGACAACAGGTATACTCGGTCCTCTTATCTCTCATCAGCATTCATTTCATAGCAAAATTAGGGCATTCTGTATTTAATTATCTTTTACCACAAGAGTACAAATACCGAGGTCATTCGCACTCATGAGGTCTAAGATAATTAAATAGGGGCAGCTGTCATACCATAATTTTGCCCCATATAAAATATGTCGTTTTTTTCATTCATTTAAGATTTTAGATAAAAGTCAACATTTGACTTAAAAAGTCAACCATTGACCCAAAAGTCAACTTTTGCACAAAAAAACTCATAAAAATATTTTATTTGTATATTTTTCATAGCATAATTATTATTTTCAATTTTCTTGGCATATTCACTTTTTTTTCCTTTATTTCATTGGCATTTTTCATTTATTTTTAAGCACTTTATTTTTGTTACTTCTTATCCAAGAAACCTCATTACCAAATCCAAATCATTTTCAAACCCCAAACTCATTCCAATTCATTTTCTTTCATCCCAAAAATTATTTCCTCACTCATAACCCAAATTTTATTTTTTGCTACATCACTTAATTCATCAATTTTTTTATCCATTTCATTCTTTATTTTTGGCCCAATCATTTTTTTGCATCACCAAGGATAGTCATCGAAAAATGACACCACATCATCACCTCACTAGAAGCTTCTATTCTCCTCCACCTCACCACAAAAAATGCTAACCAAAGCACAATCAAAAACCTCATAAAATATCCCAAATCAATTTCTCTAAAATGCCCTTTCTTCTTCACCAATCCATGATCCACCTTACCCTAATTCCCATCTATAAATAAGCCCCATCATACCAAGGCAAAGGGTTCGAATTTTCACTCACAAAACCCTCATTCCCATGTACTATTCATCACCACCCCAAAAACCCAAATCTCAAATTAACATCCAAAACTCCAAAATTCTTAAGCCAATACCTTCTATATACTTCCAGAAGCAAGAAACATCATCAAAACCACCATTAATCACGACCTAAATCTCAAATCGAGCTACACCATAGCTAAGAAAAAGTGTGAAACCATCAAGCCAATTCAAGGAAGGTAGAATTTGTGCGATTTGCACTCCTGGACACTTAATAAATCTTCTCTGTTAATTAATTTCGCATAATCTAAGCTATTTTGAGTTTTGCCATTTTTACATTTTTGAGTTCTTCACTTGATTCGTTCGAATCTTAAAAATAAGTCCTCAAATGTGAAATCGGAGCTTGGATTCATGATCAGGAGGCAAAAATAAGTGAGATAGGACTTTGTTTCGTTAATTTTGGTTAGGTTTTAAAAATCCGGAAAAATTTCAAAATAAAGAAGATGAAGATTCATAGTTTGCTACGAAATTCTGTAGCTAACTCAAGAACTCTTAGCTAAGTTTCGTAGCAAACTATGAAGGCTATAGTGTTGCCCAGTTTTATTTTCACGCGTCCAATTCGCCTTTTGTTTTGGTCCGTCCGATCGTTGTTTGAACGGAGCCGTCAGATCGAATTTAATGACATATGACGGCGATGACGTCTGGGGTTCCATGTTACACAAGTTACGCGTAGCATTGGATTAATTTTTGTTGACTCTGACTTTTTTTGGCTGACTTTGGCGTGGACTGCGCCTTTGAGCCCATAATTGCTTTCTGCACCACCCTCTGCTTACTTTCTGCACCTCCCCCTGAACTTAATTTTAATTAATTTTCTAGCTTATTTCCAAAAGCACTTATTGGGACAGTAGCTTATTTAAGCTTATTGAGCCACTGTTTTTGCTTAAATAATGTTAGTCTCTTAAGACTTCAATTTTATTTTTATAGCTTATTTTTATAAGTCATTTTAATTTAATTTCTTTTTAGCTTATTTTCATAAGTGCTTAAGTCGGACAATCACTTTTTTAAGTGCTTTGAGCCACTTTTCTTGCACAAACAGAGGTGTTCATATCGAATGCATTGTTATGTGTTTATTTCATTTATTCTCTTGCGATTATCATATTTATGCTTTAATTTTAGTTCTCGCTACTTAATTCTTGCATTTTATTTAATTCTCGCTTCATCCATAATTATACATTCTTGCCCCATTCATGCATATTTAATTGTCTCATAATTTTTCATGCACTTTATTTACCTAATTGCATTCATGCATATTTATTCATTTGAGATGCTTCATATTTATTATGTCATTTATATTGATGTAATCTCTCAACTTATATATCTCTCATCTATTCTTCTATTATTGGACTGTTTGGTTTAATTTTTCATTTGTCACACGAAAACATTTTCAATGAATGAAAAGGGGGGAGTCTGATGTATGAATTTCTTACCCCCGGATGATTTGGGCCCCTGACGTATGACTCGTGGCACCGAATCATCCTCATTCTAATAAACTTAATTGAACTTTTTCATAATAATTAAACAATGAAAAATGGGGAGTCTGACGTATGACTTTCTCACCCCCGGATGGTTTAGGCCCCTGACGTATGACTCGTGGCACTGAATCATGCTCATCATAGCGCTAAAATGAATTCAACACACTTAAACCTTCTTTTCAGAATACATGGATATACGCTTTATCGATTCCTCTGACACATACACGCTTAAGCCTCTCTTAAGAGCATACAAGCAATGTTGTATCAGCGGAATGCGAAATAAGCAACATCTGTTATTCAACTTTTTTTACAATGGATACATGTTTTATCTACTCCTCTGATACATACACAACTTAAGCCTCTGATTAGAGCATACAAGCGTCGTTGTATCAGCGGAATACGAAATAAACGTTACCCGTTAAAATCAACCAATCACACAAACCTTTTTAGCAGAACTACGCGAGCTTTGTGAAATTATGGCGCTCTGGTAACAGATGTGGTATATGATGTTCCAACATCGTGCCAGCGTAAAACATAATGGACAATCTAAACAATAAATAACAGAAGGTAAACAACACAATGATTTGATGACCCAGTTCGGTGCAAACAGCAACCTACATCTGGGGGATACCAATCCAGGAGGAAATCCACCAATAGTTCTAGTTCAAAGTCTTACAGCAAACTTCTCGTTTACAACTTATCACCTAGCAACTATCCTCATGCACTTCTACCTAGGAACTCCTAGGTATGAGTTCCCAACTCACTCCTTAATCTCAACAGTACAGCCAGCACTGTTGTTAACTCTACTCAAAATAGTGGAGACACTCTCCTAGACACTAGATCACTCGTACCTAAAGGTTTAGAGTGATACACAAAATAAATAATCATACTCCATGCTTAAAAGCTTTGGAGAACATACAGAGTTACAACTCAATAAAACAGTCCTACAAAAGTATCAAGATGATACTAGAGAGGCTCACAAATAAAGCACAAGGCTTACAAAGACGCGAAACCCTAAAAGTCTACATTTTGATACATTGGTTTCGGTGAGGAAAACTAGGTCTTGAGTCTTCCTTATATAGCTGATAACATGGGCTTCAGAAGATCTAACCCAAGAGAACATCCAGCTCACAAACATAAAATAGAACCATATCTTTAAAAGATTAGATATGTTTTTAAAATAAGTCTTCACAATAATTCCTAAAACAATCTTTAAATAAAAGATCTGTTTAGAAAATAAATCCTTTCTTAATGCACACTCAAAGGACTGGAGAAAGAGAAAAGATCTTCTCAAAAAATAAAATGCGAGCACAAAAGATACGCCAGCTTGCGCGCACACGTCAGGTTCTGATGTTATAACATTTGATTCAACATCTTGGACACAGGCTTATTTTACCAAAATGAAGCCAACAATTAAAAACCTTAACACTTTGAATTTCCCATTGCACTCTTGGGAATACGTAGAAGCGGGCTCCTACAACGGTCAAGCTCGATAAATAAAAAACCTTTTTTTGTTAAATTGGAAACGAAGTAGAAACCTAGCCGAGCGACCTAGCAGTTTAATTCGAAACGCGCAGACAAACCTTAAACCCCTGAATGGTTCCCATCTAGTACGATGGATGCGAGGGGTGCTAACACCTTCCTCTCGCATAACCAACTCCCGAACCCGTCGTGGTTCTTTAACGATGTGAACCTTAAAGTTTTTTTTCGATATTTTCCTTTCCCTCTCTTTGGGATAAATAAAAATCGGTGGCAACTTCATTGTGTATAATTGAATTTTCCATCCCGCTACAGCTGGCGACTTTACTGGGGACTCTTGAGAGTTAAGCCTAGTTTAGGGGTATATTGTTTGTCTGCCGTTCCAGGTTTTCTTTATTTGCTCTATCGTTTTATCTTTATCGCTTATTTGGATATTATGTACTGGCTGCTGTTGAGGCAAAATCCCAATTTGATGTTTTAAAGATTACAAACATCTTAATTATATTTTAAGATAAATTCTGATCATATTGTTATCTAACAAGTGCTCTTGAGTGTTTTAATCAAGCCAGGATTAATCAAGCTTTTCATATCATTATTTAATCAATTTCGTTTAAAGAACAAAAGCTGCAAGAATGTTCCAAGAACATTCTCTGTGTTTCGCTCAAGAACAAACTTCAAAGACAAAGCACTTATTTTTCTAAGTCAACTATGTTCAAGACAAATGAGCACTTTTCTCTTGGTATTAACTCACAAGATCACAACAGCATTCATGACAAATAAGGCAAGGAATATTTGGAATGAAATGTGTGACTTTCCCTTTTGGACAAGTTTTAAAGAACAAGCATGTGCTCTTGATTCTTAATGCAAGACAATGAAGTTATGCTGTCCAATACCATTGAAGACAGGAGATTCATAGACCTATGAGGTTATGCCAACTCATTTGCAACTAAAAGATAGCATGTCCTTTTGTTGATCATTTTATGAACATTCTCCAATGTTCATGATCACTTTTATGACAAGAAGTACCACACAAGGACAACATGAATAGTGCTTAAAAGGACAATACAACTGTGTTTCTAATACCTCACAGCTATCTATCAAGATAAGGATCAAAGCTTCGTTGAAGAATCAAAGTTCATGTCCGCCCAGAATGGAGAACGTTCTCAGAACGTTATAGAAGAATGATGTTCTTGTCAAGTCTACTATCTAGCCCAAGAACAGCTGGATAAACGCATGCTAAAGATGTCTAACGGCAACCCTTGGAGAATGTAGTGAGAAAGGACACTTTACAGCTCACTGCAAGCTCATTTCCACGCTCCTTTGAAAGAATCATATGAATCCGGCTCAAGAACATTCCCAGATCATTCTTTCAGTTTGAATGCTTAACAACAACAACTAATGAGCTGTCATTTTTGAACAAGTATCCGTTACAAACGGACATATTTCGTCACCAAGCTTCAAGTACAAGCCTCTGCTATAAATAGAGCCCTTTGGTGACCTTTGAAGAGCATGAGCTTTCACTACAATTTGATCATCACTTGTTTTTATCATACAAGCAATCTTAAAGCTCTCTTTTGATCTCTTTCACTCCAGATCTGTAATTCAATACTAGGATTAGTATATACACTGAGTGTTTGAGAGTTTCTATTTTTCTCTAAGCTTCTCACGTGGTGAGTTTTGTAAAAGCTTAGAACAAATCTATCATCTTTGTAAAAGGTCTACTCAAGTCAATAGGGCTGTATTGTTTGAGTGGTATACCCTTACTAGCCTGGAGGGCTGGGGTATCTTTAAGCTTGTAGGGCTTAAAGGATTTTATTGATCTTGGGTATAAGATCAAAGGAAGAAATTGTAACTTGAGATCGGTAGCATCTTATAGTGGAAAAACTCACTGGAGCGTGAGGACTGGACGTAACCCATTGTTAAAGGGGTGAACCAGTATAAAACTGCGTGTGTGTTTTTCTCTCTCCTTACTTTCTTTAAAATTGTGCACACAGATCACACACATCACTTATCTTTTAATTTACTTTATCTCTTGAGATTGATCCGAGAACGTTCTCTAGTTTATTTACATATAACTAACCACGTTCTGAGAACGTTCTAACGTTTATTCTTCCATAGTGTTTCTCTATTAATTTTTAATAGGTAATTTTTAAAGGTTCACAATTCAAACCCCCCTTTCTTGTGAAAAAACTTTGCTACTTCATTTGGCATCAGAGCTCTGCCTCTAAGGTTGAGCATCTAACAAGTGCTAGAGGAAAAGATCTAGGAAGGAAGTATGACTAAAGGCGCAAAGTTTATCTCTGAAGGAGGATCCTCAAATAGACCACCTCTATTTGAAGGAGATGATTATTACTACTGGAAGGATAAAATGGAACTATTTCTTAGATCACAAGATAACAACATGTGGTCAGTTATTGAAATAGGTGAATACGTACCTTTGGCGAAAGATACAACTACACCAAAGACACAAGGAGAATGGTCAACACAAGAAGCTGATAGAGTACTCCTAAATACCAAAGCAAAACTGTTCATTAAAAGTGCAATGAGCAGAGAAGAGTATGATAGAATCATGCAATGTAAAACGGCAAAAGAAATGTGGGAAACTCTCGAGATCCATCATGAAGGAACAAGTCGTGTAAAAGAAACAAGGATTGATATTGGTGTAAGAAAATTTGAGCTATTTGAGATGCAAGAAGATGAATCAATAGATCAAATGTATGGAAGATTCACTATCATCATCAATGAGCTAAACTCTTTGGGAAAGACATACACAACACATGAAAAAATAAGGAAACTCCTTAGATGTCTAACAAAGAGTTGGAGACACATAGTAACTGCAATTACAGAGTCAAAGGATCTTTCACAAATGAAGCTTGAAGATCTAATTGGATCATTAAAAGCTCATGAATCAATCCTCCAAGAAGACAAACCTGTCAAAAAGAAGATGATCGCATTAGACTCTCAAACCAGAGAACATTCTCAGAATGTTGAAAATAACTTTGAGAATGATGAAACACTTCAAGAAGATGACAATGAGGAAATGGCGTTTCTATCAAGAAGAATCCAAAGGTTGATGCAAAGGAGAAACCAACTTAAAAAGACGTTTCAACCAAAAAGAAATGGACCCAAAGAAACAGACATTAGCAAAGTCAAATGCTATGGATGTGATCAATTTGGGCATTACAAAAATGAATGTCCAAATCAAAAGAAGCCCTTCTTCAAAAAGAAATCTATGATGGCTACCTGGGATGAAAGTGATGAAGAATCAGAAGAAGAAAAAGAGGAGCAACAAGCAAATGTATGTCTAATGACACACTCCATCAATGAAGAGGTAAACACCGAACCTTGCTCTTCTTGTCATAAAACTGAACATATGTTTGATAACTTATTATATGATACTCAATTGCTAAAACAAAAAAATGGTAAACTTAGGGATGAAGTTACCAAGGCAAATGAAGAAAGAGATGAGTATAAAGCACAGAACATCATATTACATAAGATGCTCGAAAATATGCAAAATACTCACAAAGATATGTCAAAACAAATTGTTGAGATTAGGAAAAATCAGAATATTCTGGAATGTTCCAAACTGAAGGAAGAAAATGTTTTACTAAAAAGTAAAGTTTCTGAGTTAGAAAATGATTTAAGAAAATTCTTTACCTCTACAAAAACTTTTGATAATATCTTGGGATCACAATTTGGAATGTTTGATAAAGCCGGTCTTGGATATAGACCATTTCAAAAAATGAAACTATATGAAAACTTTTTCCTTCCTCAGAAACAAAAGAAAATTCAAAAATACAAATGTACCTTCTATCACAAGGAAGGACATCTTGAAAGATTTTGTTTTAAAAAAAGGGATAGAGAACAATCTCTACTTCACAAAGAACATTCTCAGAATAATCTCAGAAAGAAGGTTTATAAACCTCCTCATAGAAGAATACAGCAGAATGTTACAAATAAGCATGCTAGAGTAAATTTCACTAACCTTCAAGGACCCAAGAATCTGTGGGTACCTAAAATATTATTAAAATCAAATGTAGGAATGTCTTCTAGCAGTCAAGAGAAAGCCATGGTACTTGGACAGTGGTTGCTCAAGACATATGACGGGAGATAGAAAAAACTTTCTTACATTTGAAGAAAAAGAAGGTGGATCTGTTACTTTTGGAAATAATGAAAAAGCTCAAATCAAAGGTAAAGGAACCATTGGTAAGGTTGGTTCTGCCAAGATTGAAAATGTTCATTATGTGGAAGGACTTGAACATAACTTAATAAGCATAAGTCAATTATGTGACAATGGCTTTGAAGTTATATTCAAAACTAACACATGTGAAATTAAGCAATCTTCATGTGAAATAATTTTATTTATTGGATCAAGGATCAAAAATGTTTATGTAGTATATTTAGATGAACTACCTATTGAATCATGTTTTGTTTCTCTTGAAAAAGATAAATGGACATGGCATAAAAGGGTTGGTCATGTAAGTATGAAAACTATGTCAAAACTTTCAAAACTTGATCTAGTAAATGGATTGCCCAAGATAAGTTTTGATCTAGACAAAGTATGTGAATCATGCACAAGAGGAAAACAAGTGAAAAGTAGCTTTAAACCTAAAAAATTTATTTCAACTAACAAACCTCTTGAAATGCTTCACATTGACTTATTTGGACCAGTCAAAACTACAAGTCTTGGTGGTAAGAATTATGGCTTTGTCATTGTTGATGATTTCTCTAGGTTCACTTGGGTGATTTTTCTAAAAAATAAAGATGATGCTTTTGAAGCCTTCAAAACCTTTTGTTTAAAAGTTCAAAATGAGAAAAGTTCAAATATTGTGTCCATAAGAAGTGATCATGGAGGAGAATTTGAAAACTCTCTCTTTGAAAATTTTCTTGACAATAATGGAATATCTCATAATTTTTCTTGTCCAAGAACACCTCAACAAAATGGGGTTGTGGAAAGGAAAAATAGAACTTTACAAGAAATGGCAAGAACTATGATAAATGAATCAAATGTTGAAAAATATTTTTGGGCTGAAGCCATAAATACTTCTTGCTATATCTTGAATAGAGTCACCATCAGAAAGATTTTAAACAAAACACCCTATGAACTTTGGAAAGGAAGAAAGCCAAACATTTCTTATTTTCACATATTTGGTTGTTTTTGCTATATCTTAAATATCAAAGACAACCTAGGCAAGTTTGATTCAAAGTCAGATAAGAGAATCTTCTTAGGATATTCTCTAACATCAAAGGCTTATAGAATCTATAACTTAAGAACTCAAACCTTGGAAGAAAGTATGCATGTGAAATTTGATGAGTTTGAAGATCAACCAAACATAATAGAAGATGAGGAAGACGAACTCATAATAAATCAAAATCTTGAACCCAACCAAGAATCAACTCCTCAAATGCTTCCAAGAACTTGGAAAACTGTTACTAATCATCCACCTGAACAAATCATTGGAAACACAGAAGATGGAATAAGAACTAGAAGATCACTACAGATCATAGAGAACAATCTGGGACTGATCTCTCAGTTGGAACCCAGAACTATAGATGAAGCTATTGTAGATGAATCTTGGATAGAAGCTATGAAAGAGGAACTATCACAATTTGAAAGGAATGAAGTATGGAATTTGGTACCACTGCCAAAGGATCATTCAATCATTGGCACTAGATGGGTGTTTAGAAACAAGTTGGACGAAGATGGTAAAGTAATTAGAAACAAAGCTAGGCTAGTAGCTCAAGGTTACAACCAACAAGAAGGAATTGATTATGATGAAACATTTGCTCCTGTAGCCAGGTTAGAAGCCATTAGAATTTTGCTTGCATATGCATCTCATAAATGCATAAAACTTTTTCAAATGGATGTCAAAAGTGCATTTTTGAATGGATTTTTAAATGAGGAAGTTTATGTTCACCAACCACCTGGTTTCATTGATCAAAACAAATCAAATCATGTTTTCAAACTTACCAAAGCTCTTTATGGACTTAAACAAGCTCCAAGAGCTTGGTATGAAAGGTTGAGTACCTTTTTACTTGAAAATGATTTTTCTAGAGGAAAAATTGACACCACACTTTTTAGAAAAACTCATAAGCATGATTTACTTATTGTCCAAGTATATGTTGATGATATTATTTTTGGTGCTACTAATGAAAAAATGTGTGAAGAATTTTCTAACCTTATGCAAAGTGAGTTTGAAATGAGCATGATGGGAGAACTTAGATTTTTTCTTGGCTTACAAATCAAGCAACTAGAAGATGGTATTTTTATTTGTCAAGAAAAATACATCAAAGATCTTCTCAAAAAATATAAGATGAATGAAGCAAAGATCATGTCAACTCCTATGCATCCATCAACTAGTTTGGACAAAGATGAAAGTGGCAAAAATGTGTCAGAAAAAGAATTTAGAGGAATGATTGGATCACTTCTCTACTTGACTGCAAGTAGACCTGATATTGTCTTCTCAGTAGGACTATGTGCTAGATTTCAATCATCTCCAAAGGAATCACATTTAATTGCTGTAAAAAGAATTTTTAGATATTTGGTTGGAACACAAAATGTTGGCTTGTGGTACAAGAAAGGAACACATTTTGATCTACAAGCATATTGTGATGCTGATTACGCTGGAGATAAAATTGAAAGGAAAAGCACAAGTGGAGCATGTCAATTCCTTGGTGAAGCTCTTGTTAGTTGGTGTTGTAGAAAACAAAATACCATTGCACTTTCAACTACTGAAGCAGAATATGTCTCTGCATCAAACTGTTGTTCTCAAGTAATATGGATCAAAAACCAACTTGAAGACTTCTCTTTAAGGTACACAAATGTTCAAATTTTTTGTGATAATACCAGTGCAATTAATTTATCAAAAAATTCTATTCAACATTCAAGATCTAAACACATTGAAATCAAACATCATTTTATTTGTGATCATGTTAACAAAAAGGATATTTCTTTGGTGTTTGTTGATACTGAACATCAACTTGCTGATATTTTTACTATGCCATTGGTTGAGGATCGTTTTAATTTCATCAAAGAAAAATTGAAAATCGTCAAAAATCCCAATCAAAATTGAATGTTATATTTTATGTTTGCCATAGAGAACATCCTGAGAATAATCTTATGTTTGATATATATTTGAATGTTTGAATATGTTTCTATGTGGTTTCCGTGTTTATTAGTTTTATTTTTAAGTAGAAAAATTAGGATTGGCTCTCCCAAATGTTACTCAACGGTTACCTTCTCCCACTCTCATCATTCTCTCTCCAACTAACCACTTAGCACAAGTACATAATTACTATTCCTAAGTACACCTAGTCTACTCTCTCTCACACTTCCCCACGATTTTCTCTTCTCATCATATACCAACCTTCATCATCACAAACCATTAAACCGCTCTTCTTCCTCTTACATTTCTCAAACAAATTTCAAAACTTTTTCTTCCATTAACAAATGGCTCGAACCAAAGGAAGAGGCGCTAGGATTCGTACTCCATCACCCACTCCATCTCCTCCTCCATGCAAACCACCATCACCCCCAAATAACCCAAACACTGTTGAAAAAACCCCAACTCAGGAAAATCTGAACCAAAGTGTTGTTGATGATTCTCCCATTTCAACCCAGAATCCCTCTCCAACTCAAAATCCCCAATCTGAACCTGAAGACATTGAACCCATTTCAACCGTCTTTCCATCTTCCATCAACCCAGATTCTTCTGAGAATGATCCCTCCGAACCAGAAATTGATATTCAACTCACCCAAAATCAACCCATTCACTCTGAAGGAATGGTAACCCCAATTCCTACCTTGGTTGTTCCTAGCCAAGCTGATACTCCACCTATCATGGTCAAGAAATCTCGAACCAAATCTCAAACCAAATCTCGAAACTCTGCTCAAATTAGAAGATCAGCCCGAATCTTGTCTGGAATTGGTACAGGAAAAAGATTGGTAAAGGATACCACTGTGCATGTCATCGATGATGATGAAATTGACTCTGAGAACACTCTCTCAGATCATCATGAAGACATTGCTGTCAATGATGAACCTGAACCAGTTACATCATCAAAATCGCTTCCACCAAAACCAAAATCAAAACCATCCCCTGCTCCTATCAAAAAATCTCATTCTCTTACAAAAACCCCCAAACCAAAAGCGAAAACAATGTCTGTCAACAAAAAGCCAAGAGCAAAAATGCTTGAAATTCCTCTCATTCACCCTGATGATGAAGAACGTTTCGAAACATTTTGGAAAGTGAAGCCGGTTGCTGCTGGTAGAATTTATAAGTTTGATGATCTAGCTAAAGGAGGAATTAATCTTTTGAAGTACACTGAACCTCTAGGGTGAACTAGCTTTTTCAAAATCAACGAGTCTATCTTTCCACTGCTTGTTCAAGCATTTTATTTCAATGCTAAGGTGGATTTGGCTAAAAGTGAGATAACCTCGTATATCAAAGGAATTGAAATTCAACTTGACCCAAATGTGATCGGAGATATACTAGGATTAAAGGCTGAAGGAGTGGAAGCTTATGGAGAAAATTGGTACACCGGCTTAGGTGTGAGCAAAGATGCCTTAATTTTGGAAATGTTCAATGAACAAGGGGCTCAAAGGGAAAAACCACCATCCTCAATGCTGAAGCAAGAATACAAGCTGCTGCACAATTTCTGTCAACATTGCATTTTCCCTAGGACGGGTAGTTTGGACAAAGTGACTGAAAATGATTTGCTCATCATGCATCACTTGTCTAAAGGAATCAAACTGAACCTTCCCTACATAATCATTCAGCACATGATTCATGTTGCTAACTCTGGAATACAAAAGGTAACCCTGCCCTATGCAATGATTTTGACCAAAATTTTTAGGATTTTCAAAGTTGATGAAACAGATCAAAGAGTTGAAAACTCTTGTACTTCATTCAAGTTCAAAAACATTCATCACATGAAGATGAACCTGGTCTCTGAAGACACTTCTGATTTTGGTAAAAGGAAGAGAGCTAAGTTTGAGAAAGAAGAAGGATTGAATATCCTTGCTGATGCACTGGGAGAGCAACCTGAGAACACTCTCCAGACTGGTAATAGTGCAGGAACAAATGTTGGAAACATCTCTGATTCAATTCCCTCTCACATCAGTACCTCTCTTCACTTTGGCACTCCATTCTCCCATGGATTTAGAGCCACTGCACCTCCAAGAGCTGGTAAGGAACTTCAAGGTTTTCTCTCTACTAACTCACCCCACAATAACACTCTCTTTTCACCACTCATGACTTCATCTCAAGGAAGTCTTGATACTTTCAAAAGTTCAGAATTTTTCAAAAACTTTGATGCAAATGTTCCACTCTTTCCACAATTTACTCAACCCATTTTTACTGCTGGTTCACTTCCATCACTACCCACTGCCTTTGGCACTCTTGATTCATTTTGTTCTTCTGCAAATGTTGCTGCTACTGAGGCTATTAACACACATGTTGGTTTTGAACCAAATGTGAAGCTTGCTGGAGAAGGTACCTCTGATCAGAGGCCTGCAAAGAGAACCAAAATGGAAAAGGATGTGTCTAGAACAAAGAAAAATGTTGAAAGGATTCTTGATGGAATCACAATCCAAAACAACATGCTCATGCATCTCATGATTGAGCAACAAACTTTAAGGAATTGGTTGATTGCAAATGTTTGCCCTGCCATGAACATTCCTCCACCACCACTTAACCCTCCTCCACATATCCCAGAATTTCCACTACCACATGATGATGCTACCTCTTCTGATGACTCTAGCCCTACCGTGCCTAAGTGATCACCCTTACAAGAAGTACCACACAAGGACAACATGAATAGTGCTTAAAAGGACAATACAGCTGTGTTTCTGATACCTCACAGCTATCTATCAAGATAAGGATCAAAGCTTCTTTGAAGAATCAAAGTTCATGTCCGCCCAGAATGGAGAACGTTCTCAGAACGTTATAGAAGAATGATGTTCTTGTCAAGTCTACTATCTAGCCCAAGAACAGCTGGATAAACGCATGCTAAAGATGTCTAACGGCAACCCTTGGAGAATGTAGTGAGAAAGGACACTTTACAGCTCACTGCAAGCTCATTTCCACGCTCCTTTGAAAGAATCATATGAATCCGGCTCAAGAACATTCCCAGATCATTCTTTCAGTTTGAATGCTTAACAACAACAACTAATGAGCTGTCATTTTTGAACAAGTATCCGTTACAAACGGACATATTTCGTCACCAAGCTTCAAGTACAAGCCTCTGCTATAAATAGAGCCCTTTGGTGACCTTTGAAGAGCATGAGCTTTCACTACAATTTGATCATCACTTGTTTTTATCATACAAGCAATCTTAAAGCTCTCTTTTGATCTCTTTCACTCCAGATCTGTAATTCAATACTAGGATTAGTATATACACTGAGTGTTTGAGAGTTTCTATTTTTCTCTAAGCTTCTCACGTGGTGAGTTTTGTAAAAGCTTAGAACAAATCTATCATCTTTGTAAAAGGTCTACTCAAGTCAATAGGGCTGTATTGTTTGAGTGGTATACCCTTACTAGCCTGGAGGGCTGGGGTATCTTTAAGCTTGTAGGGCTTAAAGGATTTTATTGATCTTGGGTATAAGATCAAAGGAAGAAATTGTAACTTGAGATCGGTAGCATCTTATAGTGGAAAAACTCACTGGAGCGTGAGGACTGGACGTAACCCATTGTTAAAGGGGTGAACCAGTATAAAACTGCGTGTGTGTTTTTCTCTCTCCTTACTTTCTTTAAAATTGTGCACACAGATCACACACATCACTTATCTTTTAATTTACTTTATCTCTTGAGATTGATCCGAGAACGTTCTCTAGTTTATTTACATATAACTAACCACGTTCTGAGAACGTTCTAACGTTTGTTCTTCCATAGTGTTTCTCTATTAATTTTTAATAGGTAATTTTTAAAGGTTCACAATTCAAACCCCCTTTCTTGTGAAAAAACTTTGCTACTTCAGCTGCTTCTTCTACTCTTTCTTTTTCCTTTGTGGCTTGGTTACTGTGTGAATCTCTACACCCGAGCTTGAGCAAAACTTAAGATAAGTTAGGGGTTTTTTATGTTGGCCTCTCTGACGTATGACTCGTGAGAGTTGACATGAAAACTCCGTCTAAGGTAGACCCTCTTGGAAATGTCGGCCTTCCTGACGTATGACTCGTAAGAGCCGATGTTTCCTTGTTGGATCCGTGACCTTAGGGACCTTTTGACCAGTCTAGAACCTGAAACGTGTTATTAGGAACCTCTGCTTAGAACCTGAGTCGAGGTTGCGTTGTGTTGACCTTCCCGGTTGACGGCGTGACCTCACTTAGAGGAGATTTTCTTTTGGAGACATTTTCCGTGAGCTTTTGCAACAGCGACATTGTTTCCAAAGGGAAATCCGTGATTTTAGGCACCTCATCAAACCTAGAACAACATGTGAGAGGGATGGGTTGCAGGTAACTTTGAGCCTTTTGACCTCAGAAAAAATAATTAAACCCCTGCTTCACCGTGACAGAATCTGCTAAAAAATTGTCTTCATGCATCCATGCACTCATGCATTCATTCATACATTTCAAAAAAATGATAAAGCATAAAAGACTTTTACATGCATTTGCATCCATACAAAAGACCATTATCTAATCTTCATATGTCCACTTCAACAGTCATATCCCCGACACCAACATTGGACAAGAAGAGCCTCTAGATTCATCAAGGAAAATTGGCAATAACAAAATAACGACTTGAAGGGTGAGGTAGCCCAGTTTGCTGCAAAGATGGATCAGGTCCTTGAAATGTTGGCTAATTGAAACCAGCCACCACCACCAGTTGTGAATGTGGAAGCACCGACTACTGAACCTGCAAACATGGTGTGGCCAGCATTCGGTTTACCCGTCGTGGTTCTTTAACCATGTGAACCTTAAGGTTTTTTTCGATATTTTCCTTTCCCTCTCTTTGGGATAAATAAAAATCGGTGGCGACTTCATTGTTTGTAATGGAATTTTCCAGCCCGCTACAGCCACCCTTACAAATTTCAGAGTTAAGATGTTTCCCACACTTAGACACTGAAGAAGATTTCTCGAGATTCTAAGTTAAGATTTCTTTCCAATTTCAGAACTCTCTCCAAAACAGAACTGAACCAAAATTAAAGAAAAAAAAATCATAAACAAGCTTCACCTCACTTTCAGGAATCAACAATACCTGACAATACAACTCACTCCCTTCCTCAAACTGCACAACGGATGGAAAAAACACACATTCCTAAACAATCTCAATCTCAATCTAATATGCATATATACCTCAATCTCAATCTGGACTTGTGCAGTATCGGAATGTTAGCAAATAGGGTAATTTTAAATTTTAAAAAAATAAGGTATATGCATATATATATATATATCATCAAGCCTAAACAATTAGAACGAAATGCATAGTCATCATCGTTGTTGCTGCTATTGCGTCCTCCGCATTTTGCAGCATCTCTTCAAAAGATAGGTATCCAAAAGTATTATTTTTTTAGCGAGGAAGACCACTTCGCGCCCCTAGAGCTCTACACTTAGCAGCTGCCTGCAATTGACATAACAAAGCATAAGCTTCTTACAACAAAACCCATTCACCTAGTATTGCAAATTTTTCAGTTATCACTTAAATGTAATACCACATTAGCGGCAAAGCATAGCATTTTCTCTGTTGCGAAGTTGGCGCATATAGCTGAAAGCAATCATGGACATTGTGTATAAACAATAAAGAAATGGCCATTCATGGTCCACAATAATAAGATATAGAAGAAACTTGGTACGTTACCGTAGAGAACAGCTCTGGCGAATGCATCACCAGCACCAGTGGTATCAATAAGCTCGTATGATGGCATGTTTTCAGTTGTTCCGATATATAACTTAGCACAAGTTGTTCCTATACCATCTGCTCGTAAATTTGTCGCCAATTGGAGGTAAAGAAAAGAGAATATAAGTGTACCGAAAATGCAAATCAGCTACGGATACGGTCCACTTTATAAGTTCAAAAAAACAAGAATATGTGACTAATATTGTTATTTCAATCATATTTATGTACAAAACATGATTTTGGCAACCTTAGAAGCATAAAAACAAGTGCTTTTGGAACAGTTGCTGCCTCTGTCCATACCTATCAGCAAAAATAATACTTTTATAGCAAAAAAGATCTATATTCTATATCGATAATACTACTCACAAGCTCTTCTAAGACAATGTCTTAGTGCTGCCATTGACTTCTCATCACAAAAGTAATGTCGTGTATTTTATATCATAGGAAAAAACTCTCTAAATTGCATAAATATTGCAACTGCAAAAGCATTCTTTACATATCATCAAAGTGTAACTCTACTCAAATAAATGTAACATGCAATTTAGCACTAATAATCAATGAACAAGTATAAGGTATAACATTGGGATTTTAGCCCTCTTATCTATCAAAAAAAAGTATAAGGTATAATATTCATATCAGTTATACAATAATCATACCACATGCTTTAAGTTTAAGATACTTGAGCTATAGTTTTTGTCTATCCTTTACCTTCAAACTTGCTAACATATATGTATAAACAAAATAACGAGGCTTCTTCATGACAATGAATTGTCATTGTCAAAAATTGAAGGTTCAAAGCACTTACTACTAAACCTGTTTCAACAAAGGGTAAGCCTCAATTTCTAACTCTGCTGCTTTTTACAAATGGAACAGACTTTTTTACGGACTAATTTATGAAAATTCAGCTACAAACTTCAAGCAAAACCAGCTAAAAACTTTCTATAAACAAAACAACATAATCATACCAAGTATTTTAGTCTATTTATCCAAATAGAGTCGTAATGCACTTACCATTTAGTGCTAAATCTGGACAGTGATCAAAGTTGGTTTGTTGTGATTCTGATAGACAATGACAAACATAGAGCCACAACCAGTGTGAATACGATGCTTCTGAAATGGTAAAATCATTCAGCTTAATAACAATAAAACATGCTTTGGAAATCTACATAACATAACTATGAACACAACAGAGTGGGAATGAAAGTAAGGTGACATCACAAGTTTTATGAATTAAGACAAGTCTAATCACAAATGTTGTCATCAGCAAATAACAATTTAGATGGTTCAGAGATGCATATAGGAAACTTAAATGAACATAAATATTGCATGTAAGTGACAAATCAAATGCATATAGGAGCCTTATCTTCACACAAATTAAATCATAGTCCTCATTTATATAGCGACTTTCAATATTTTATCTAATCATATAAGAGAAACGTTCAATATAAGAGCCCTAACAAACAACACCTGCTAGTATGATTTCTATAAAACAAGGAATCATGAAAAAAAGTTACTCTAAATCCTTGTGAAAGTAAGAACACAAGTGTAAAAGTAGCTAAGTTTGTGTTGACATACATCTTAAGTGACACAGAAATTCATATCAATCCAGCAATTTACCAGTTTCCATACATCAATGTATGTGAAAGAGAAAAAACTCGTTAGCATCAATTTACCCCCAAATCCAGCAATAATCACCAATTTCAAAATAAATCTGCATCAAATCGAATGATATAATTAAGTCAAAAGACTATAAGCATAATGTTAAGCTCTCTCTGAATAAAAATATAATCACACAAACTATATGATAGATATAATTCAATTAACACAAACTAGAAAGTTCTTGAGATGAATAAAGTTGAGAGGAGGAAACAAGTTGAGAGTAGAATAGATGAATAAAAATTTGTAGTGAATTCATGAGATGAGTACCACATCAATTTGCAATTCTATTTCCTGACAAACTAAGCTACCAGCTATGCACAAAGATTATTATATAGAAAAAAAAGTAAACAACAAAAACAAAGATTATTATATAGATCGAACACGAGTTTTCGTAAACGTAACTGAATAAGGATATAGATTCAACAAATTCATTCAAGTATAAAACCTAAACCAACAAGAAATCGATAAAATTAACTTAATATAACTAAAAACAGTTCAACATTTCACATGCAACATATAAAATTCAAATCAAAAGAAGTGTTGACACACTCTCCTTCCTTTGTTACCTTGTGTATATGAACTTGAATCCATCAATTTACCCCAAATCCAGCGATAATTAACAGTTTCAAATTGAATATGCATAAAATCAAATGATATAATTCAATTAGAACACTAAGCATTTCTTACCTTGTGAATAGGAACTTGAATCCAACAATTTACCCCAAATCCAGCAATAATCAACAGTTTCAAATCGAATCTGCATAAATCAATGATATAATTCAATTAGAACACTAGAAGCATAAAGTTCAACTATCATTACATAAAAATACAATTACATAAACAATATGATAGATATATAATTCAATTAACACAAACTAGATTGCGATTTGGAACGATTTAAAGCTATTACGAACACTTGAGATAAGTTTCAAGCAATTTCGAAGATTTGAACGATTTTAGGGATTTCAACGATTGAATTGCAATGAACAAAGATATTCAATAGCAAGACCTTTTGAACAAACATTGCCAATATTAATTAGCTTAGCTACATCGTTGCAAATTTCATACTCCCTCCGTTCTATGATAAGTGAGTCAGCTGAACGTTTCATGTATGCCAATATATGATTTTTAAGATTAATATATTTAATTGTATAAGCATTTGTTTCTTCATTGCAATACGGCACATATGGTGTGGTATGAGATCTTTTATTGGTTAGGAGTGGTGATTGTTATGACACCAAATGTTGTATCCTTATTTGATTGTTTTAGTGAAGCGGCGAAAAATAAGAAAACTCGCAAAGGTTTTCGTTTGGTGTGGCATACAGTGGTGTGGTGCTTATGGAGAGCAAGGAATGATGGGATTTTTAATGGTATCAAGAAGGAACCAATCGATATAGTGGAGGATATTAAAGTTCTCTCTTGGAAGTGGAGTGTTGATCGCTTGAAAATTTCTCCTTGCTTGTTCTATGAGTGGTCATGGGATCCCGCCGGAGAGTGCTTCCAAAATTAATTGGGTTTTGTTTCTTGTTTTATTTGTCTTTTGGCGTTGGGAGGGAGTATTGTATGGGTGTTTTATTGCACAGTTTTTTTCTGTTGTGTACAAGGTCCTGTTGTAGTGCTTGGGGTGTTGGCTTGTTTCTTATGGCCGCCCTTTACTTTGTTGCATTCCTCTTGCCCATCTTTGGCTCACCTTGAGCTTGGATGTGTGGCTTCTAATAAAATTGTTTGCTTATTCAAAAAAAAAAATATTTAATTGGTATGATAATAAAAATTATAAAAACTGTCAAAAAAATATATAAAAAGTTAATAATTTAAAAATACTTATCAAGAAGAATCCAACAATATTTTATATGTTTGATCTTTTTTATTTATTAATAAAAAATACAATCAAATTAAAATATGTAAATAATGCACAACAATCAATTGAATCACTTATTGTAGAATGGAGAGAGTACATATTTGCCGGTTAATTAATTGGTCCTAATTTGTTATACCAACAAGCTATGAAGCCCCGATACGATACTGATACGCCGATACGTGCAAATTTTAAAAAATCCATATCCGATACTGGCGCGATACGTTATTTAAAAATTAATTTTAAAATTAAATATATAAATACACAATATATAAACATGACTAAAATCAATAATATTAATAATAATAATAATTGTTTTTTGAAAGACAAAAAATTATTATTATTATTATTTGTCATACCCCATTTTTTGACCAATTATCCCACCACTTTTCATTATATTGATTTTCGTCACATTTCCTTTTAAATATGTGACTTAGCTCATTTGGTAGTGAGGAGAGAATTCAAAAAGTTACAAGTGTGTGGTCATGACTTTGAATCTCACTTTTGCTGTTTTTATTTGTTTTGCTTCTTATTGTTATTATTACTAGTTTTTTACTACTATCATTATTTTCTATTTTTATCCAAAAACCATAAAAACAACAAAAAAATCTCATATTAAAAAAAAATAAAGAGAAAAGTCAAACAAAAAATAACAAAAAGAAATAGGATTAGACAATTAAAATGCAAATCAAGTCCAAAAGAGAAGAATCTCGCAATTATGGCAAATCAGTCCTAATGAAGAAGACCCTTATTCACCAATAAACCACGTTCAATTTATACAATTTCATTTCTAAATAAATCAATCAAAATTTAAGTCCTAAACCTAAATCATAATCATATCTAAACTTGAGCATTATATTGACAAGGCGGGGAGGAGGATACACACATAAAATTCCTAACTAAAAAAAAACAAAAAAAATAGAAAAAAAAAAAGCATAGTGGCTTACGCCACTTTCTTCTTGAACCAAACTCCCTCCTTCATCACTTCCACTACCACTACCAAACCTCCATAACCATACCAACACCACACATACTTCCTTCAATCTCCAAACATCACCACCATTCACAAATCAAAGACAAAAAACACTACCAATAACCCAAGAAGCAAAAGAGAGGAGCAGAAACAAAACAAACAGAAACAGATTGGCCATCGAATCCGATCCACTGCCGCCATCAATCCGATCAATCACCGACACCAACACGAGTCCGGCCATAAACTCCGATCACCATCGTACGTCTCCGTACGTCATCCGCTACAAGTCCGGTCGCGAGTCTCTTTCTCTCACACGGTTAAACTTTCTCTCTCGGTCAGACTCTCACCTTCCTTCTCTTGTTGCTTCATCATTAATTTGGTATGTTTCCAATTATTTTACCGTGTGGCTTTTGTTCTGTTACTATGTGTGATCTTGCTTTATTCCATTATTCATTTATTCTAGTTGTTTTTAGTTAACATGTTTATCTATTTATTTCTTCATATCCTCTTGTTTTTATTTTTATTTATTTATTTGCTTGGGGTTGTTTGTTGTATGATGCTTTCTAAGTCCACATTTTATCCCTTAAATTTACTGATAACAAAATATAAAAAAAATAAAAATGACAAAACACAAAAAAATACAAAAGAAATAAATTTACAAAGCGGGATACGTAGCTTTAAGTTTCCCATTATACTTGGGAATACGTAGAAGCGGGATCCAACAACCCTCAAGCACACTAATAAAAAATAATTTTCTCTCCCTTTTGTAAATAATAATAAAATAATAATAATAATATGTAAATAAAAACATTTTCTTTTAATAAAAGCGAGCAAACAAATTTCGAACTTCAAACCCTTAACTAATTAGGAGGTTCTCGTTGAATACAACAGATGTGAGGGGTGCTAACACCTTCCCCTTCCATAACCACTCGATCCCGAACCCGAATATGGTTGCGATGAGCTTTCCTTTCCATCCTTTGAGGATTTTATCGATGTTTCCCTTTTAAATAAAAACTTCGGTGGCGACTATGTAGTCATTCGAGCGTTCAATACGCTCGTGCATTTTTCGCGGCGCGACATTATTATTATTATTATTATTATTATTATTATTATTATTATTATTATTATTATTATTATTATTATTATTATTACTACTACTATTATTATTATAAACATCAATAGTTCATTGTACAAGGAGTACCAATAAGCCAATAAACTTGCACAAAAGCAAAACAGTTTGAGGATCAACATACAATGGCTCCTCAGTCTTAACTAAAGACATATAATAGCTCAAAAAACATATAATAATCATGACATCAAGCCTCTTTAACAAGTCTATCTTGTAGCAATAGCAGACAATTATATAGGTCCTGCAGTTGACCAATTAAAAACATAAAACATCAATTCTTATACTAGAATTTTGGGATAAACCAAAATACTTAACAACCTGTTATATAGTAGGACACCATAGTGACTTCAGAACAGTAACAAAGACAAAAAATATTAATTATAATAAATTAAAATCATTAATACTAAGTTAAGTATTTGTGTCTCGTTAATATTGTCCTAAAAAATAATAATCATCAGTACATTTTAAGTTATACATCTTAAGTTTAGTATTATACAAAGAACATCATTAGTACTATCCCAAAAAACATCATCACTACTATCCAAAAAAAGACATAGTTAGTTACCCGTGTATCAACATAATAGTTTAACATTCACTAGGAAACACGGATTGCATCAGATATTATTTTTTTATTCAAAAATAAAGACTTAACCGATACTCTTCCGATACGAGTATCGGGACGTATCGGTATCGAGTACGTATCAGACACGATACTTCACCATTTTTAGAGTATCGAGGCTTCATAGCCAACAAGTGTACTTAAAATATTATTAGGCACTATTTTGATTAAAAAAATGGTGACCGTGGATCTTTTATTTTTTAGTTATAAAAGGAAGCTCCTCATTAGCTCCTAAGCCTTCATTTTGCCTATGTGGCATGTTTAAGAAAGCTTCTAATATCTATTTAGAATTTGCCCCACAATTTATTTTGTGTGTCCATTCATCCTCCAAAGTAATTATTTATATGTTACAATAATAATGACTCCTAATTTATTTTATTTTTAAAAATTAAACAATAATGCTACAATTGATGTTGATAATTATGAATGTGAAAGTTCAAGTGACAAGAAAATTAGTAGCAAGTGTTTTGAAAAAAAATTAAACAAAAATGCTACAATTAATGCTGATAATTATGGATGTGAAAGTTCAAGTGACAAATAACTTAAATTAGTAGAAAGTGTAACATATAGCATAAATTAATAGTAATAATATATGAAAAAAAAACTATAAAAGAAAATGAATAGATATATGTGCTCCTTCCTCTTTTACACTATCAAACATAAAAAAATAAATCATGCATGCGTAATTATAATTTGAAAAAGTTTACTTTAAATATATATAAACCAAATAAAAAAATTACTCCATAAGGTTTGACCAGCTAAATAAATAAATTTTATGAAAAATACTTTAGTTATATTATGTATTAATTACTATTGTGTTATTATTCTTTTAAAAAGTAAATAACTTTATCACACCACCCTTTAAACTACCATTCTTTCATATTCTTTAACTCTTATTCCTTAACTATGACAAATAAATTTATCATACAAATCTTTTGAAATGTTATCTTTTGACATCCCTAACATGCATTGTGTGTCTAAATATATGATTTTTCATCATCACTTTCATCAAATAAATATGGGATGATAGCTCTTCAATTTTGTATTATAGGTTCTTTCTCTTTTTCATCTTGATCTCTTCACAATTTATTAGTTTCTATATAGCAACTTATGTTTCTCTTACATTGTGTGAAAAATTTACACATCTTTATTTTTATTATTGATATAATGTTTGTTAGCCTATTTTTCTAACTTATTTTTTAAATTTCTTAATGTAGATATGACAAATTTTCCATGTGAATTAGGAGAAGAGAATAGAAGAGAAATGAGACTTCTATTTTTATCTTTATTGCATGCTTGATGCTCGAGAAGCCAATGAAAAATGATAGTTAAAAGAAACTGATGTGACCCTCAGTTGCATTGTTTTTCAAGTGTTCTTAGAATTAATCTTTACTTTGACATCTTTTTTTTGTGAAAAATGAAAAGTAGTTCACATGATCATTGTGAAAATGATATTATCATGGAAATGAATATACTCCTCTGCTCTCAAGAAATTAAATAATGGACAAGTTTTGGTCATTTTTAGTTGTATATATCACATCTTTTCATAAAGGTAGTTGTCATAACATTAAAATTTGAAGGTTATTTTTCTATTATTATTTTATTAGTATCTTAATTTTTATGTCATTTTTTTCGTTGATTATGTGCCGTAGAAATCAACCTACCTTTTCTAAATTTAGATATGATCAACAACATGTTTGAGATGATTCTTCTTCAACAAAGAATTTTTTTTGTTACTCACCTTTTTAATTTTACATGCATTTTAATGAATGAAACTCAACAACTGTTTGAATTCAATAGTTACATTTCTACATGTTACACTCTTTAGGAAGAAATAAAATATTTTAAAAAGTCAAAAAATTTCAATACCAACATATGTCACCTTGCCTCTAACGATCGAACAAGTTTGAAGGCATAATTTTTACTTACTGCCATGCAATAATATCACTTATTTTTTAGCGGAATGATACTAAAATTCTTAAAACAACAAAATAGTGATTTTGAAATACATATAATTTGCAACCACACAATTATTCATTTATATATCAATATATCTTTTGAAGTAACCAAAAATAAAACCACAAATCCACGTTCATTTGTTATTTACAATAACAAAAATAAATGTATGAGAAGATCAAGTTTCTTATATAATAAATCATTTTAATTTTGTAGCAGAAAATATTTTATATAAGAGAGATGTGTTGTAATTTGATGATTATTATCGAATTACACTAACAAATATCTTAATTATTTATATAAGAATGTTCCGGTTCTTATTAATTAATTGTAAAAAAAATATAATTAAGACTAGATTAAAATGTGGAAAAAAAAATTATACAAATTAAAATTATATAATTTTTATCTCTTGCGTAGATACCACCATATTGTGCTCTTAGATAAATTTGTAATAATAATTTAGGTTAATGAAACTAAAAATTAGAATTCAAAGATGTTATCATTAAATAGTATGGCAAAAAAAAAACTACACCCAGAAGCAAATGTTTTTGTAAATTTTATATATCAAAATAAATCAAAAAAAATTTGGGGGGCATAAACATCACAAAAAAGAATTAATCAAATAAAAAATAGTAAACAAACAAAATAATAACAAAATTTGGACCAATAAAAGTCGGGAAAGTTTGAGAGAAAACTCTAAAAGAAATCAATATATCAAATTGAATAAGAAGAGTGTAAAAAATTATACAATTTGTTAAATAAGATAGACAAAAACTAACAAAAAATTTTGAAGGGACATAAACTTCAACAAGAAAAAGAAACCAAAAATGATGAAGCAAATAAATAAATGCAAACCAAGTAACAAACTAAAAAAACTAGGACTTATAAATCCGGGATAAAATCCCACCAAGTAAATATATGAAAAGAAATTTTAAAAGAAGTCAATATATCAACACAAGAATTGTATTTTCGTTGAATATAAAGACCTTAAACTTCTTAGAGAAAAGTATATTGTTAGGCTATTTGATACGTAATTTTCAAAGAATGATATCACATCATAAAAAAAACCACCATATATTAATCATTTTATATTTTCTCATGACCAATATTGTCGGCAAGTACATATATATATATATATAAGCAGAATGAATTACGTCTATACAACTACAACTCATATAAAGAAAACTAAGTTTTTATACCATGATTACACTATTAATAAAATAACTATATTATTTATTCTTAAAGTGAAATGTTTATCGGAAGAGATTAACCCTTTAAATGAATCGCAGTTACCTCGAAAGAATAAGTCTTCGCAATAATGCGTGGAAAATATCATTAGTATATAAAAAAAACAAAAATCTGCGATACAGATCAATAAAAATCTCATATTACTAAACAACATTTTTATTTTTAACATACATTAATATTAAATATAATCATATTTTAAAATAATATTCATCAATCATTTAACTATATACTACATGTATAATTATACTTATCATAATTATTATTTTTATTTGTTAAAATATTTTAAATATATATTTAATCGAATCCGTGCAACGCACGGATTTATCTCTAGTTTCTATAAAACGTGACAGATGGTCTATCCAAGGAAAGGAAGGCATCACCCAACTTGCGGAAATACTTTGTAATCAATATTTTGACTTTTGAGGGTTGCAATTAGTACCCCTGAGCATGCATTCAAGGTAATCAAGATTATTTGACTAAAAAGAAAAAAATGTGCTCTGCTAGGGTTTGAAAAAACTTGGTTTTTATTGCTTTCTTCTTCTTCTTCTTCTTCTTCTTCTTCATTTTTTGTGAGTTTTCCTGATATCGATATCTTTGTTGGGCGAGAGTTTAAAGTCCTAGCACGGTCCCCTGGCAACAGGGGATCTATCGGTTAGGGACCAGTCTCAGCAAAGGGGTTGGTTGAGGGGTTTGGGCTCTTTTGTTTCGTATAGGGAAGATGGCAAGTTCTAGCATGATTAGTCAACCAACAAATAATGGGATTTCAAATAACGAGGACAATCTTCAGGATCGTAGTAACAAAAATAGCAATGATCACAATCGACCGGACATGGAGGGGGTGATACTACCAGAATATAATGAGGGTGATAGCACAATGGCAAATGAACATAATGGTGAAAAGAATGAAATAGTGAAGTCTTATAAAAGTGTTGTTATTGGAGCTGAAGGAAGGGTGGATGATGAAGTAGACATGGACGGATCTGATTCGGATGCGGAGGAAGATGAGTTGGCTGAGATAGATGGTGAAGGGATAAAGGTAGAGGAACAAAAAGTTGGAAATTATGATTGTCCTATCTTTGTCCTTTCTAAATCGGAAGAGAAAAGAATACGTAGACCATGGAAGCGAGGTGTTATTATGAAATTGCTCGGAAGAAGGATTGGATACAAAGCCCTGGAGACAAGATTGAAGCAAATGTGGGTGAAAAAAAGGAATAATAAACATTATTGATCTCGGTAATGATTATTATTTGGTTACATTTACACATGATTTTGATCATGGTACGGCTTTGATGAGGATCTCAGGATTACCAATTGAGTACTATGATGCAAGAGTTCTCAAGAAGATTGGGAACAAAAATACGTTGATGCAAGAAAGAGGCAAGTATGCTAGACTTTGTGTTGAAGTGGACTTGACTACATCCCTTCTAGCAATGTTTATGATTAAAGGGAGGAAATATAATGTTGAGTATGAGGGGTTGCATCTCCTTTGCAAAACTTGTGGAAGATTTGGTCATGATAGTGAAGGGTGCCCAGAAAAACTTAAATCAGGATCAGGGCAAAATGGTGCTAGTGAGAATGGAGGGCAGATTAATGGAGGTGTTGAATTACATGGTAACCGTGTGGAGGGACCTTGGATGGTGGTTCAAAAACAGAAAAGGAATACAAAAACAAAGGACAAAGCGACTATGGTGAACACGGTGGCAGAGGGTGGAGGAAGAAAAAATCCGGCCAAAATTAATGCTAACGGGAACATTAATAGTTCAAGATTTGGAGCATTAATGGAAGTTAATGAGGAGAATAATCTGGGAGTTAAGAATCATGAAGAAAATGCAACTGAACCTGTCATGGGACGACAAGTGGCAAGAGAGATATAGAGAATAAGAAAAGGAAAAAAAATCAAAATGAGGTCATAATTCCAAACCAACAACAAGGGGGCGTAGAAAAGGGAGTCAATAATGCAGCAATCATTGGTGTTAATGATGGAGGCGTTGACTGTGTGGTGATAACAGAATTGGATAATGATGGAGATGAGGTGGCGAGTGGACTTTTGCAAACGGTTAATCACGAAAAAATCTTCAAAGCCACTAAATTGGGGGCGAGAAATAAGGGGAGTTTTAAAGGGAGATCTGCAAATAAGAATAATAGTAGGGCCACAATGGAGAATATGGTGGAAAATTTAGAAAAAAATAAATTGGCAAATATTGTTAAGGAGCAATTTCAACTGGTAAGGGAAAGTGGAAATATTAGTGGCATTCCAAATGAAAAAGGTGGTCTAAGTCATAACGAAATGGGCCTTCCTTTGGGCTTGACATTGAATGGTGGACCATATGCCCCAAGACCACCAAACCTGCTGAATACACCTTTTTTTAACAATCCGCTAATTATTCAAAATAAGGAGGATGGTAATGTTGAGAAGGAAAATTTCCTGGATGCGAGTGACCAGGTGGGAGATGGGTCTTCGGACTCCGACATGGACGTAGTGAAGGAAACTCCTACGAGTGATTTATAAAAGGTTTTTTTTTTTTGTGAAAACAATCCTTTTTATTATATTGTTAATGTTGAATAAAAACAACAACAGTATAATGGTCTGGAACTGTAGAGGTGCAGCCAACACTTAGTTTTATCGTTATTGTAAGCATTATGTGGTGTCCTATAAGCCTGTAATGCTTGTCATTGTGGAGATTCAGTGTGATCCTAATACATTAAGACATACTTTTAACATGCTGGGCTTTGATGGTTTTATTGCTACTGAAGTGGAAGGCTTTTCGGGAGGTATATGTTGAGACAAAATCCTATTTTGATGTTTTAAAGATAACAAAACATCCTTAATTAAGTTTTAATTATATTCTGATTATCTTGTGATCTAACAAGTGCTTTTGAGTGATTTAACATAAGACAAGTGCAAAGATTTAATATCATTATGTTTTAATCACAAGAAACAAATAAGTAAGTTTTGTCTGGAGAATGGTCTCTGAATGGTCTCCCAGACTCGCGTATTCATTGGATAAGCACTTATTTAAGTCAACTTCATATGGGACAAGGATGAACTTTATACAAGACTTAAATATAGTATCACAACAGTTTGGAATAAGTCTTTTAAGGCAAGGAATAATTTTGATCCTTGAGCTTACTCATTTAAGTGCTTTTAAGGAAGTAAAAGCTCACAAATTATTGACAAGGTCTTATGTTGTCCAATATCATATTAAAGAAAAATCTAGACCAATGAGAATTAGACAAAGCACTCAGCAAAGGACTAAAATACTATTTGCAAGTACAAGCTAAAGAAAGAGAAGCTTCACTTTGTCATACAAGTGTCCAAGACTCACTATTTACATGTCCTTTGCAAGTACACTTGAATAGTGGCTGTGCTATGCTTTGCTAAGTCTTCTACAACTGTCAAACAACTTGCAACAACTCAGAAAAACCGTTTGCTTCTTTTCTCATGCAAGAAGCCTTGGTCTCCAACAGACAGGAGAATGGTCTCCAGCAGACAGGAGAATGGTCTCCCAGATTTTGGCTACAAGCTACATTCTTATCCACAAGCTATTTCTACACATGGGCTATTATTCTACAATGGTTATAACATCAGAAACAGCTCATTATAGTTGGCAAACAGAATATGCTTGATATTCCTTTCAATCCATTTAGCAGAGACCATAGGAAGAATGGTCTCCAGGCTTACTTAAAAAAGGACAGATTTGAATGGACTGTTTTGCCCATTTGGCAACGGCTATTTCACACTTCCAACAGCAATATTTGAAGTTCAAATCAGAGGAACTTCTTCATCTATAAATAGCAAGGTTGGCTACAAGGAAGAGCAAGAGTTTTCAAGCAATCTAAAGCATTGATTCACATTTCACTAAGCAATCTTAAAGCTCTCCTTTTTCACTCATACTCCAAAGCTTTCTAGCATTTAGGATATGAATTCATTGAGTATCTTGAGTGTAATTTATTTTGAGCATATACAACTAGTTTAGGTTGGTATAAGCTTGTAAGATCCAAAATCATTTCATATCTTTAAGAGATCTAACTCAAGTCAATTAGGTGAGAATTGATTGAGTGGAAAATCAGTTGGTGATAACTGATTTTGTTACTTGGCCTTGGTTAAGGTTAAGGGAAGAATTTGTTGTAATCTTGGTCTAGATTATATTGGAAAATCTCACTCAAAGTGGGGACTGGAAGTAGCCCATATCATTAAGGGGTGAACCAGGATAAATTCCTTGTGTTTGTTTTCTTCTTTCCCTACTCTTTACTTTAAGCAAACACTAATCACACATATCACTTTTATTTCTGTTCATACATCTTAGGAGATTGATCTCCAACAAATTGTGTGATTTCACTTTGTTACTTACCTTTGATTTAGTATTGCAGCAAAATTTTAAAAGGTCACAATTCAAACCCCCCCTTTCTTGTGACAAACATTGTTACTTCAATTGGCATCAGAGCACTGCCTCTAAATACAAGCATCTAACAAGTGCTAGAGGAAAAGATTCAGGAAGGAAGTAATGGCAAAAGCTGCAAAATTCATTTCAGAAGGAGGATCTTCAAATAGACCACCTCTATTTGAAGGAGATGACTATTACTATTGGAAAGATAAAGTGGAACTGTTTCTAAGATCACAAGACAACAACATGTGGTCTGTTATAGAAATTAGAGAATACATACCACTAACCAAAGACACCAACACTCCAAAACCTCAAGCTGAATGGACTACAACTGAAGCTGATAGGGTACTTCTAAACACTAAAGCTAAATTATTTATTAAATGTGCTTTGTGCAGGGAAGAATATGACAGGATCATGGAATGTAAAACTGCACAAGAAATGTGGAACACACTTCAAACTCATCATGAAGGAACCAGCCGTATAAAAGAAACCAGAATTGATATTGGGGTAAGAAAATTTGAACTGTTTGAAATGCAGGAAGATGAGATTGTAGATCAAATGTATGGAAGATTCACAGTAATCATAAATGAGCTAAATTCCCTTGGGAAAAGCTATTCCATACATGAAAGAATTAGAAAATTGCTGAGATGTTTGCCAAAGCATTGGAGACATATAGTAACTGCAATCACTGAATCCAAAGTCTTATCTGAGATGAAACTTGAGGATCTTATTGGCTCATTAAAAGCTCATGAAGCCATTCTTAAAGAAGAAAAACCTCAAAAGAAAAAGATGATTGCACTAGAATCACAAACAGAAGCACAATCAAAAAATGAAGAAATAGAAGGTGATGATGTTCTTCAAGATGATAATGAAGAAGAACTAGTCTTTCTATCAAGAAGAATTCAAAAGCTCATGCAGAGAAGAAATCACATCAAAAAATCATTCCCACCTAGAAGAAATCCATCCAAACCAGAAACTGACATGAGTCAGATAAGATGCTATGGCTGCAACCAACTTGGTCACTTCAAAACTGACTGTCCAAAGCTGAAGCAAAGCAAACCTCTCTTCAAAAAGAAGTCAATGATGGCTACATGGGATGATTTGGATGATCTAGGAGATACAGAAGAAGAAGAAGAAGCCAACATCTGTCTAATGACAAAATCAGACAGTGAAGAGGTAACACTTGAACCTTGCTCATCTTGTGTTAAAACTGAACACCTCTTTGATAATCTTCTATATGACTGTCAAATTACAAATCAGAAAAATAGTGAACTCAAAAATGAAATTGAGAGAATAACCAAAGAAAGAGATTCCTTTAAAAATGAGATTCAAATCTTAAAAGAAACTATAATGAACTTGAAAATCAATCATGAAGAATCACCTAAACCAAAAGATGATATTAACCTTCAAAAGGAAAACATCAATTTAAAACTAAATATGTTTGCTTTAGAAAAAGATCTATCAAAATTTGTAACATCTACTAAAACATTGGAAAACATCATGGGATCACAAATAAGATGTCTTAACAAAGCTGGTTTAGGTTCTAAACAAAATTTATATAAAGATTTCTTTGGACCTAAAAAGGAAAAGAAAGTAAGAAAGTTATTTTGTTCTTACTGTCATACACAAGGTCACAAAAGATTTTTCTGTCATAAAAAGATCTTACAGGAAAAGAAAGATCATTCTTTAAACAATCTCCAAAGAAAGACTGAAAAGCACAAACCTCAAAAACAAGTTTTTAGAACTGGAAGACATAATTTTCAAAAACCTTTTAACACAAAAACTAACTCTCAAGGACCCAAATCAGTATGGGTACCAAAAGCCTTACTAACTTCAAATGCAGGAATGTTTTCTAACAGTCAAGAAAAAGCCTTGGTACTTGGACAGTGGATGCTCAAGGCATATGACTGGAGACAGACAAAGCTTCCTATCTTTTGAAAGAAAAGAAGGTGGATCAGTTAGCTTTGGAAATAATGAAAAAGCTAGCATCAAAGGTAAATGTATGATTGGTAAGATTAACTCAGCAAAAATTGAAAATGTTCACTATGTTGAAGGTCTTGAACATAACTTAATAAGCATTAGTCAATTGTGTGATAATGGTCTTGAAGTTGTATTCAAAACTGATACTTGTGAAATCAAACAATTATCTTCTGGAAAAATTCTTTTCAAAGGATCAAGAATGAAAAATGTGTATGTTCTGTACTTAGATGAATTACCTGCTGAATCATGTTTTGTAACTCTTGAAAAAGACAAATGGATTTGGCACAAAAGAGCAGGACATGTAAGTATGAGAACATTAGCTAAAATTTCTCAACTTGATCTAGTAAGAGGATTACCTAAGATAAGTTTTGACAAAGATAAATTGTGTGAAAGTTGTACAAAGGGAAAACAAGCTAAAAGCAGTTTTAAACCAAAAGATTTTATATCAACCAAGAAACCTCTTGAACTGCTACACATAGATTTATTTGGACCTGTCAAAACTACAAGTCTAGGAGGTAAAAATTATGGCTTTGTAATTGTAGATGATTACTCAAGGTTTACACGGGTTTTGTTTTTAAAACATAAAGATGAATCTCTTGAATACTTTAAAAACTTTTGCAAAAAGGTTCAAAATGAAAAAGAATCCAATATCATTTCTATAAGAAGTGATTGAAGGAAAATAGTAATAGAAAAGCAGCGGAATTTTAAAATTTTTCCTTCCAATTGATCCTTACGAATGATCATGAATCGTGTTTAGGATTTTACCTCTTAACGAAAATCCCTTCTTTCACGAACAGTTGGTGATTAGTGCTTTGAATCACGAGCAAGATCACGAACAAGTCACCACCACGTTGATCACAAGCGTTAATAGTATAACGCCTCTAGCTAGTCCACACGAACAGATCCCTCCAAAAGAGTGCTAGCTCCAAGAATGAAGGTTTCTAGTGAGAGGTGGGAAAATAAGGATTAGGGTTTTAGCAATTGATTTTCAACAACACTCTTCTTTCTCACAAGTGTTCTATTTATAGAACCACTTGTCTTGTGCACCAAGACAAACTATTTGTCATTGGGCCACAATTATACTAAAACCTTTTAATTAAATAAATCTTTTAAGAAACGCACCCCCATGTCATGTACACGTGAGTGCTTTCTTTTTCATAACAAATTATGATAAGCTTATTTAATTACCATGATACCCTTATCATATTTCCTTAATTCTCTGAGGTGCACCATACCTTGCGGTGTTCCAATTTCACACTAGCCTGTTCTTATGTGTGTGACCCTTGTAGGTTTCCATAACGTTGGCAATTATATTAAATCCTCTATTTAATATAATAAACAATGAGCGGTATCTAGCAACACATCATTGCTACCCAAGTTATGAGAAATTAACATGTGATCTAAAACACAACCTCTAGTGATAATATCAGTGTGTATAATTACCCCTTTGCCCTTTATTTCTATATTGAACACAAAGCATACTTGGTGTCATCTTTGTCCAGTTCAATATTGGGCCCGTGACATTTTTCCTGTTATGCAGGATTGGCAAATTCCATCTAGGTCACTACTGTCCCTCAGCATGCTTCGTAAAGTACCCATCAACTGCCTTTATAATTATCCTGTTACGGATAACGTTAGATCAGCAACAAAGTACTTCACTCCCCATCTAGGGTACAAAGTGGTTTCAGGTCTAAGGGTGGTCTACACCATTATCACCATGAGAGTGACTTATGACACTTTGCATAACTTTGCATGTAGTACTCTCATAGCGGGTCAATCCAGTATAAATATTACTCCTAATATTTATACCTACGTCAAGACTTGATAACTCCTTATCCCATGATCCATGAGATGTGATCATCAGTCTATCTTCATAATAGTCTTTATGCTTTAAGGTTATCCCCTTTACCTTAAAGCTCGACTACGGATACTTTAAGAATAGTGTCCTTATGTTTAATATTATCTCATGATTAAGTCACACTTAATTATTAAACAGACTTTCTATTCTAGGGACTTCATTATTTTGCAACCTTACAAACATAATAAAGAAATGCCATATTTATATTCAAACTCCTAAAGCAAATACTATAAAAATAGATTGGCTCTTAGGGCTTACTCCAACAATCTCCCACTAGCACTAAAGTCAATCTAGGTTACTCTCAATACCTATAGACTTAGTACGCTCATCACGCTTCAACTGCGCAATAGGCTTTGTTAGTGGATAAGGAACTATTTCCTATGTTGGTATCTTACGTATCTTCCAACGTTCTATTTCGATCTCTATCGAAATATATAAGTGTCTAAGTATATTCATGAATCGCCGGTGAGATCTATTCTCAAGTGTTCTTGCAAGATTAAACTATTACCATCACTAATGTGATTAATGTGACTTGCAACACCGGAAACATAGCTTTAGCTCAATCATGAGCCAAACGATCCAATCTTAAATACTCAACTTATTTAACTGAAACAAACACATTACGAAGCTTATCTTATAGCTTTCAATGCTTGTATTCAGCCATGATATACAATACATTGGTATGGAAACTTCCTTCATTATAACTTCCTTATAATGATCCTTCGCATGCCTATCTATTTCAAGAAATAGGCCTTAGTTCCTTTAAGGTCCTTAGGGATATTCTTGAAGGTAAGTTAGTGTCAAACACTAATTTCAATTTTGGTACATAGGTTATTCCTAACTCTTTAGGAATTCTTGCCTAAGTGTTTCATCAAGAGTTATTTTCCTAGTCATGTCTCACATGTATAAGAAAAATGTCTTGATGATTAATATGATATCAGATATTATCACTCCCACTAAAACTTTGTATGCACAAGATTTATATTTGTCCTTCATTTATTTTCCACAAAACTTTCAAAAGGAACAAATATTCAAATTTATTCGATCTAGTCAAAATTAGATAGGTTTGTCCTTGTTAATTTGTTTTCATAAAACTTCATAAAAGGAACAAACAATAATTTAATTTTCTGAGAACTCTATCTAATCAAAATTAGATAGCTACAAGTTATATACCTTTCTAGCATCATTTGGATCAACAAAACCCTTACGTATATGTCCAACACATATATATGAGGTCATTCCAATTAAGGAATGCAACTTTGTTATCCATCTACCAAAACATGTAGTTGTAGCGGGCTGGAAAATCACTTCCATTTTTCATACAATGAAGTCGCCATCGACGTTTATTTATCCCGTGAGGGGAAAGGAAAATATCGCGAAAACCTTGGTTTAATTTGATTAAGAAAGTATTTCAAAAAGGAAAAGGCGAATGTTGGTTTATTTTAACGTTTTAGGATGAGGATAGTCCCAAGATCACGAGTCATACGTCAGGGATAAGAACTATCCAGGGTGTGAAAAGTCATACGTCAGATCAACCCCTTTTCATCCTTGTTTATTATAAAAATCTTAATTTAATCAATAGTGAGGATAATCCCAAGATCACGAGTCATACGTCAGGGATAGGGATTATCCGGGTGTGAAAAGTCATACGTCAGATCAACCCTTTTTCACTATGTTTATTATGAAAGCAAATCTCAAATTTAAACCAAACAGTTCAAGAATAGAAGAAAGATGAGAAGTATAGAAGTTCAAGATGATAGTAACCACTTAATGACAAAATGCATGTAACATTAAATAATGAATGCAAATACATGAACAAGAATGAGATATGATGTATACTTAAATAGAAATGCATAAACTAAAGTAGCGTACTATGAATTAAATAACATAAACATGCTAAATTAAATCAAAGTAAATGAGATGAGTTAGAATGAATTGAAATAAAGCTAAAGAGCTGAAGACAAGCATGAGAAATAAAAATAAGCAATTAATCATAATTAGGCACTTAAGTAAATAAGCTAAAAAGCTAAAAAAGTGATTAAACAACAAGCTAAGGGAAGCATGAACATAATCTGAAATCAAACATGATTTAAGCAAAGAAAAATGGTCCAGTAAGCTAAAAAGCTCAAGCACCAAATAAGTGCTTATGAAAATAAGCTAAAAAGTGATTAATTAAGCTAAAAAGCTAAAGAATAAGCTAAAAAGCAAAAATAAATGCTCAAATGAGACAAATAGAAATCACACATGATTTAAGCATAACAAAATGGTCCAGTAAGCTAAAAAGCTTAAGTACCAAATAAGTGCTTATGAAAATAAGCTAAAAAGTGATTAAATAAGCTAAAAAAGCTAAACAATAAGCTAAAAAGCTAAAGTGAAAACTCAAAGATGAAGAGCAAAAATTAAGCATAGCAAAGTGACTAAAATAGCTTAAATAAGCTATTAGTCACTTTAAGTGCTTTTGGAAATAAGCTGAAAATCAACTTAAAATCATAATCAGGGGGGGTGCAAATTATTCAGGCCAAGTAAAGAGATGGGGTGCAGCTAGTGATTCTGGGCCAGGAGCCCAGTCCACGCGTGAAGTCCACGCCAAAAACCAACCGGTCAACCAAAAAAAATTCCAATACGGCGTGAAACCAGGGTGCACCGTACTGGGCAACGTCACCACCGTCAGATCTCATTTAAATGAGATCTGACGGTTCCGTTATAATCTCAGAACGAACGAACGAGATCTAACCTAAGAAACAAACGGCCAGGATTTAAACTTGGCGAAGAAGAAGAACCACGGTGGAGTCTTCTTCTCCGGTGAGCTCTGGTTCGCCGGCGACGGCGTCAGTCACCGGAGCCACCTCAAACCACCACGAAAACACCTGAAATATACATCATTCTCTTCGTTTTTTCACAAGGAATCCAAATATACAAATAGTTTTCTCTGATTCCTCACAAAAATGAAAAAACGAAGAGAACAAGGTTTGAAAGTAAAAACGCAAAATCACGATTCAACACAAATTGAAGCAAACGAGCAAAACTGAAAGCATCTAGACATGAAAACGAGTTGAATGGTGTAGAAAATTACCTGGTTTGGCTTCTGAATACCACGATTCAAACTTGATTTTCTTCTTGGTGCCGTAGCTATTCTCTGGCTCGTCTCCTTCAGCTTTTTGGTTAAATAGGAGCAGATTCTTCTTCCTGGAACTTTGGTGAAGGTGTTTGAGTGTAAAAGTTCTGTGTTTGAGTGAGAATTGGATGATTTAAAAATTGGAAAAAAATGGAAAATGGTGTCTTCTTGAGGGAGTGAGCTGCGCCGTTTTTGAGTGATTCTCTCCCTGACCTAGGGCTCTGAAAACAATGTCCTATTTATGGGGAGGAATTAGGTTAGAAAAGTAGTGATTTGTGAGAGTTAGTGAGGGCAAATTGGAGATTGTTTCTTGGGATTTTTTGTACTATGGTTTTTGGGATTTTTGTACAAATGGTGAGGTGTCTAGTAAGAAGGAATAGAACCTTCTATTCCCTTGATGAGGTGTAAAAATGATTGGGACAATTTTTGTTCTTTTGATTTTTTTTTTGGAATAAAACAAATTAAAAATAATATATGAAAATAAAATAAATATGTCAAGAAATAAAAATATGCATGATGAAATGTGATTATGTAATATGTTTATGGATTAGAAATGAAAGAAAAAGAATTGAAATTTGATGCTTAAAAAGGTTTCTTGAAATGCAAGTAACTAATTAAAAATAAATAAATAAAGAAAATGTGAGGGCAAAATGGTAAAATTTTGTCTCTTATGATAATGCTAAGCCATAATCATGCAAGAAAAAATAGTTCCATGTGTTTTGTGTCAACATTGATTTTTAAATTGAAAAATGGTTTTGTTGACTTATTTAGTCAAAGTGTTGACTTTCGGTCAAACTGTTGACTTTTTGACTTATGCAAAAGTGAGAGAGATTATGGGTCAAAATTGGAACAAAAATGCATGAGGGGCAAAAATGGAAATAAAAAAAGTGTGGGGCAAAATTAGGGTATGACAGCTGCCCCTATTTAATTAGCTTGGACCGTAAGAATGCGAATAACCTCGGTATTCGTATTCTTTCGGTAAAAGATAATTAAATACAGAATGCCCTAATTTTGCGGCATGAATGATGATAGGAGAGAATAAACCTGCCCGGTATCTTCGATATCCTTATCTCAGGATTCTGTACCTGAAGGAACTAACGCCTAAACCAGGAGTTGTACGTCCTTGAAACAAACACATGTAACACCTCAGTTTGAAGAGAAATCACCGCCCTCGGGCCTACGGATTCCACTGAATATCCTTCTCTCAGGATTCTGTATCTGAAGGAACTAACGCCTAAACCAGGAGTTGTACGTCCTTGAGACAAATGTAACACCTCGGTGTTGCACTCTGAAGAGAAATCACCACCCTCGGGCCTACGGATTCCACTGAATATCCTTCTCTCAGGATTCTGTATCTGAAGGAACTAACGCCTAAACCAGGAGTTGTACGTCCTTGAGATAAATGTAACACCTCGGTGTTGCACTTTGAAGAGAAATCACCACCCTTGGGCCTACGGATTCCACTGAATATCCTTCTCTCAGGATTCTGTATCTGAAGGAACTAACGCCTAAACCAGGAGTTGTACGTCCTTGAGACAAACAAATGTAACACCTCGGTGTTGCACTTTGAAGAGAAATCACCACCCTCGGGCCTACGGATTCCACTGAATATCCTTCTCTCAGGATTCTGTATCTGAAGGAACTAACGCCTAAACCAGGAGTTGTACGTCCTTAAGACAAATGTAACACCTCGGTGTTACACTTTGAAGAGAAATCACCACCCTCGGGCCTACGGATTCCACTGAATATCCTTCTCTCAGGATTCTGTATCTGAAGGAACTAACGCCTAAACTAGGAGTTGTACGTCCTTGAGTCAAACAAATGTAACACCTCGGTGTTACACTTTGAAGAGAAATCACCACCCTCGGGCCTACGGATTCCACTGAATATCCTTCTCTCAGGATTCTGTATCTGAAGGAACTAACGCCTAAACCAGGAGTTGTACGTCCTTGAGACAAACAAATGTAACACCTCGGTGTTGCACTTTGAAGAGAAATCACCACCCTTGGGCCTACGGATTCCACTGATTATCCTTCTCTCAGGATTCTGTAGGATTGCCTTTCCTATTGGGGATGGGCGAACTGTTGTGATCGTCTTGTAGAAGAATATTTCCAGAAAATTTGCAATTCACTGGGGAGGAGATTAGACATGGTTTTTCAACCAATCTGCTGGGGAGACAATTTACCACCCGACTTGCTTTGAAAAGAGGTCAAACTGCCTTTCTTGTGCTTAAGTGACCAAAGCCTGTATTCTGCAAGGAGAAACCTTTGAACTTGCTTTATGTATGAATGTTTACCATGATTATTTATGCATGAAATGAAATGCATGATTAGTGTATATGACGACATGAAACAACTGTGTGCTATTGGAAATTGGGTTTCAACATGGGTGTTAATGAACACTGGGTTTTATTTGGGTTCCATTGAATATTGGATTTTGGATTTTGAGTAGGTGCCAATAATGATTGGTCTTCGAGGGTGTGCCAATAATCATTGGACTTTGAAGGTGTTTGCCAATAATCATTGGACTTTAAAGGTGTTTGCCAATAATCATTGGACTTTAAGGGTGTTTGCCAATAATCATTGGACTTTAAGGGTGTTTGCCAATAATCATTGGACTTTAAGGGTGTTTGCCAATAATCATTGGACTTTAACGGTGTTTGCCAATAATCATTGGACTTTAAAGGTGTTTGCCAATAATCATTGGACTTTAAGGGTGTTTGCCAATAATCATTGGACTTTAAGGGTGTTTGCCAATAATCATTGGACTTTGAAGGTGTTTGCCAAAAATCATTGGACTTTCAAGGTGTTTGCCAATAATCATTGGACTTTCAAGGTGTTTGCCAATAATCATTGGACTTTAAAGGTGGCAATGCAAGGTTAGGTTCTTGATTGTGGATGTTTGATTTGGCTTTTTGGTTTTTTCTGAGTTATCGGTCTTGTGGTATGGGGCATACCTGATGCTTGAATGAAATGACGTGATCAATGCATGCTAATGATTTACATGAATGAAATGACATGACTAATTCATGACGATTATTTGCATGAATGAAATGACATGACTAATGCATGACAATGATTTGTATGAATGAAATTACATGACTAATGCATGACAATGATTGGTGCCCCTATGGTGGGTGGTGAATGTTTCGGGTATCAAGGCTTTTTGTGGAATGATGGTTTGATGCTGATCCCCGACACCAGTACCAGACTTAATGGTTGCAGATGTTCATCAGGCTTTGCATGAGTAGCTGGAAGGTATAGGGAGAACTTGACCCTGTGTATCATATCTTGCCCCAGTCTGTTGGGCATTTGCAGTATTTTGCCTTGGCCAACTTATTGATATTGGTTCTCCCTCTCTGAGAGGTATGCCCCTAGATTGATCCATCCTTGGAACACGTTTGGCTGAGCCATCAGGATCTTCAGGTGATCTGCCCCATAGTCATAAGAGTTTGTTCTTGATTGGCAGAATCCCAAGGTGATTTGCCCCTAATCAAGAGTGTCTTTAACTGACTCATTAGGTCCTTGAAATCTGGGTTTCGATACCGCTTTCCATGATGCGATCTTAGGACACTCTGTCTATGCTGAATGACCTTTCTAGGGAATGTGCCCCATGGTTAAATGAAGTTCTGAGACGATTGCCCCAGATTGGTCCAAGGTTCTTCTTGATTGCTTGGTAACACTTCAGAGTTGGAACTTCCTTATTGCCAAGTGCTGACTTGCAGATAAACCTGTTTGCTTGAAATAGTAATTCTAATGCAATTTTAATGCAAGTTTTGAAGTTGAAGTTGAGATGGTATATATGTACAATGGATGTATATTGTGGAAGATGGTGAGAGAGTAAGATATTAACAAAAGATTTTTGGGAGTCAGGTTAACACAACCTTGCTACCGTATGCTTTCAAGCTAAACCTTGCTTCAATTAGGTCTTTCAAGGGTTATAACGTGGCCTGGTTCACGGTTCATGAATAAAAGGATATAAGGCTCAAAAATTTGATTTCAACTCGTCCCATTCTTCGTGATGATCTTCAGCCCTACGTTCAATTAACTCAACTCACAAGTTTAAGTCCTAAGAGGTTTTTTTTTTTTAAGATTGTTATGGTTCGGGAACCAAGGATGTGTTTCCCCTTTGTTGTGGCAGTCACATTGCCTTTGTTTTGGTCACATGATTTTGTTTTGTCATGAATCTTGGTGACCTTTGCTTTTTTTGCATTTTTTTTCATTTTTTTTTTCAATCCCTAACTTTTGCCTAGACTATTCTTTTGCCTTTTTAGCCTAGCGGGATACCCTAATTTTTGTCTAAGCCATTTTGAGGTTTTGACTTAGCGGGCTTTTCTTTCTTTTTTTTTTTATTTTGTTTGGCGAATTGTGACTGCCTTGGTAATGGGTGATGAGGAACACCTTATTGATTTTTTTGCTTTTCTCTTTAAACTCGAACGCATGGTCGAATTAATTGAACACTACCCTGCCCCGGGTTAAAATTGCGGGTTTTTTCATACAGAAAGAAACACCAACTTCTAGGCTCAAATGGGTTGACTACGGATTATCTCCCTTATTTCTCCGGTGTTTGGGGATTTGAAACAATGCCTTACATCATCAGCAAAGTCTTATCCGAAAGCATACTGTAGCAATTTGGTTATTTCGTTTTTCATCATCCTCTCTCCAATCTTTGTTCAAACAGAAATGATAAAGAAAGAAATGAGATGAGAATTATTGATATATATTTTTTGCTTTTGTGAAGAGTAAGAAAGAAAAGTGAATGGACATGAAAGAATGGATTCAAAACATGCATTATTATTTCATTAAGATTACTATTGCAAACAAACAAAGTTTAAAGGCTAATAAAACTTAACAAACAAGGAAATTAAAACAGGACAGCCTAAAGATAATTTCATGGCCTGATTCAATCCTTGAACTCTTGATCTGGCATCCTCATAAGGGTCTGCAAGACCGGACAACCGATTATCCTTCCCAATTGGGCTCTCCCTCTTTGAAAATTAACAGTTTCTGATCCATGAGTTCCTGGACCTTGTTTTTTAATGCTCTACAATTGTTCGTAGAGTGACCTTCAGCATCACCATGGTATGCACATTTGGCCTTAGGGTCATACCAAGCGGGGAAAGGTGGATTCCTTGGTAACGAAGCTATTGGCACCACTATTCCATTGTTCACCAAATATGGCAGAAGCTGACTGTATGACACAGGAATTGGATCGAAGACCTTTTTAGCTTGTTGCTGGGTCTGTTGTATTTGCTGAGCTCTTTGTGGCACAAGATTCACAGGCATTTGGAATGAGTACCCCTGAGGTCGCTGATGTTGTGCAGCTGCCATATACTGGTACTGGAGGCGTGATGTTTGAGTTGGTGATGTCGGACCATTTTGGGAAGTGACAGCCTTTGCCCCATCTTCCTTGAAAGTCAATAGTTTCTGATCGATGAGTCTCTGAACTTCATGTTTAAAGGCTCTGCAATTTTCAATAGTATGCCCTTCAGCCCCAGAATGATACTCACAATTGGCTTTGAGATCATACCAAACAGGGAATGGCGCAGTTATCGGCTTTAAAGCTCTTGGGATTACAATCCTATTATGCACCAAATGCGGAAAAAGCTGACCATAAGGTATTGGGATGGAATCAAAGACCTTTCTCTTTTTAGTGACCTTTGGCTGATTCTGCTATTGTCCTGGATTTTGTGTAAATTGTCCTGACTTGAGGTGATGGAAAGGCATCTGCATTGCCTGATTTGGAAACCTCTTGGGTTGTTGGTGTCGAACGGTTACTAGATACTGACGCTTGAAGCATGGGGTGCGAGCAGGCACTGCTGAGTGAGAGTGAGAGCGAGGTGGGCTGACATCGTTGGGCAAGAATGATTCCATCATCCTTAGCTTGTCATCTATTACCTTGAACTTTTGGCGAGTCTCCTCACTCGGGGATACAACAGATTTTCCCTTAGAGTTAATGCCTTGATGGGCGTTCTTGGGGTTCTCTAGACTTTGAGGCATAGCAAACCTGGGTTGGACCTGATGAGTTCTTGGCTGGCCAACTAGAAATTCAGTGTTGGTAGCCATTGGCTCTTGGGTGACTTGAGCAACTGCAGAAGTATATCCAGACGAGGAGCCGAATGAAGGACGTACCACTTTTGACAATGGGAAATCAATTGGAGGATTTGCCCCTACTGTTGCATCGTCCACTCTTATATCTTGATGTGGAGGCAAACCAAGACTAGTTAGCATTTCCAAAACACGGTCCAACTTATCGGTCACTTGGTCCACAACGCCTCTCAAGGTATCAATCTGCTTCTGCATGTTTCCCATGGTTTCCTTGAAATGTTTGAAGTCCGGGATCAGTGTCAGGAATGAAGCTGTTTGGTGGACAGATGAAGATGAGACAAAGGTCCTTTGTATGAATGCAAATGCATGCAAAAGTTTTTATGCTTCATCATTTTATTTTTTTATGCAAATGTTATGCAAAAAAGTTTTTATCATGAATTTTTTATGAATGAATGCATGAGTGCATGGATGCATGGATGCACTTTCGTAGCAGAGTCTGTCGCGCTGAAGCAGAGGTTTAATTATCATTTCTGAGTTCAAAAGGCTCAAAGTTACCTGCAACCCACCCCTCTCACATGTTGTTCTAAGTTTAACATGGTTGAATCACGGATCACCTCTTTGGAAACGATGCCGTTATTGCACGGCAAACGCGTCCAAAGAGGAATCTTTCGGGTTCTAAACAGAGGTCCCTAATAACAAGGTTTGGTTCTAGACCGGTTTACAAAAGGTCCCTAGGGTCACGGACTCTCCAAGAAAACACTGGCGCTAGCGAGACATACGTCAGGACGGCCAACATTTTCAAAAGAATCTACCCTAGGCGAGGTGATTATGCCAGCGCTCACGAGTCATACGTCAGGGAGGCCAGCATAAATACCCCTAGCTTAACTTAAGTTTTCCTCAAGCTCGGGTATAGAGCTTCACATAGTATCCACGCCACAAGGGCAAAAAGAAAAATAAAAGAAGGAGTAGAAGAAGAGAAACAGCCAATCCAAGCAGATATAATTGACAGAAAAATAAAAGATAAAGGCAAGATATTGCAAACCTGGCAAAGCAAACAAACAAACAAACCAACTAAACTGGGCTTAACTCTCTATAGTCTCCCCAGTGAAGTCGCCAGCTGTAGCGGGCTGGAAAATCACTTCCATTTTTCATACAATGAAGTCGCCATCGACGTTTATTTATCCCGTGAGGGGAAAGGAAAATATCGCGAAAACCTTGGTTTAATTTGATTAAGAAAGTATTTCAAAAAGGAAAAGGCGAATGTTGGTTTATTTTAACGTTTTAGGATGAGGATAGTCCCAAGATCACGAGTCATACGTCAGGGATAAGAACTATCCAGGGTGTGAAAAGTCATACGTCAGATCAACCCCTTTTCATCCTTGTTTATTATAAAAATCTTAATTTAATCAATAGTGAGGATAATCCCAAGATCACGAGTCATACGTCAGGGATAGGGATTATCCGGGTGTGAAAAGTCATACGTCAGATCAACCCTTTTTCACTATGTTTATTATGAAAGCAAATCTCAAATTTAAACCAAACAGTTCAAGAATAGAAGAAAGATGAGAAGTATAGAAGTTCAAGATGATAGTAACCACTTAATGACAAAATGCATGTAACATTAAATAATGAATGCAAATACATGAACAAGAATGAGATATGATGTATACTTAAATAGAAATGCATAAACTAAAGTAGCGTACTATGAATTAAATAACATAAACATGCTAAATTAAATCAAAGTAAATGAGATGAGTTAGAATGAATTGAAATAAAGCTAAAGAGCTGAAGACAAGCATGAGAAATAAAAATAAGCAATTAATCATAATTAGGCACTTAAGTAAATAAGCTAAAAAGCTAAAAAAGTGATTAAACAACAAGCTAAGGGAAGCATGAACATAATCTGAAATCAAACATGATTTAAGCAAAGAAAAATGGTCCAGTAAGCTAAAAAGCTCAAGCACCAAATAAGTGCTTATGAAAATAAGCTAAAAAGTGATTAATTAAGCTAAAAAGCTAAAGAATAAGCTAAAAAGCAAAAATAAATGCTCAAATGAGACAAATAGAAATCACACATGATTTAAGCATAACAAAATGGTCCAGTAAGCTAAAAAGCTTAAGTACCAAATAAGTGCTTATGAAAATAAGCTAAAAAGTGATTAAATAAGCTAAAAAAGCTAAACAATAAGCTAAAAAGCTAAAGTGAAAACTCAAAGATGAAGAGCAAAAATTAAGCATAGCAAAGTGACTAAAATAGCTTAAATAAGCTATTAGTCACTTTAAGTGCTTTTGGAAATAAGCTGAAAATCAACTTAAAATCATAATCAGGGGGGGTGCAAATTATTCAGGCCAAGTAAAGAGATGGGGTGCAGCTAGTGATTCTGGGCCAGGAGCCCAGTCCACGCGTGAAGTCCACGCCAAAAACCAACCGGTCAACCAAAAAAAATTCCAATACGGCGTGAAACCAGGGTGCACCGTACTGGGCAACGTCACCACCGTCAGATCTCATTTAAATGAGATCTGACGGTTCCGTTATAATCTCAGAACGAACGAACGAGATCTAACCTAAGAAACAAACGGCCAGGATTTAAACTTGGCGAAGAAGAAGAACCACGGTGGAGTCTTCTTCTCCGGTGAGCTCTGGTTCGCCGGCGACGGCGTCAGTCACCGGAGCCACCTCAAACCACCACGAAAACACATGAAATATACATCATTCTCTTCGTTTTTTCACAAGGAATCCAAATATACAAATAGTTTTCTCTGATTCCTCACAAAAATGAAAAAACGAAGAGAACAAGGTTTGAAAGTAAAAACGCAAAATCACGATTCAACACAAATTGAAGCAAACGAGCAAAACTGAAAGCATCTAGACATGAAAACGAGTTGAATGGTGTAGAAAATTACCTGGTTTGGCTTCTGAATACCACGATTCAAACTTGATTTTCTTCTTGGTGCCGTAGCTATTCTCTGGCTCGTCTCCTTCAGCTTTTTGGTTAAATAGGAGCAGATTCTTCTTCCTGGAACTTTGGTGAAGGTGTTTGAGTGTAAAAGTTCTGTGTTTGAGTGAGAATTGGATGATTTAAAAATTGGAAAAAAATGGAAAATGGTGTCTTCTTGAGGGAGTGAGCTGCGCCGTTTTTGAGTGATTCTCTCCCTGACCTAGGGCTCTGAAAACAATGTCCTATTTATGGGGAGGAATTAGGTTAGAAAAGTAGTGATTTGTGAGAGTTAGTGAGGGCAAATTGGAGATTGTTTCTTGGGATTTTTTGTACTATGGTTTTTGGGATTTTTGTACAAATGGTGAGGTGTCTAGTAAGAAGGAATAGAACCTTCTATTCCCTTGATGAGGTGTAAAAATGATTGGGACAATTTTTGTTCTTCTTTTGATTTTTTTTTTGGAATAAAACAAATTAAAAATAATATATGAAAATAAAATAAATATGTCAAGAAATAAAAATATGCATGATGAAATGTGATTATGTAATATGTTTATGGATTAGAAATGAAAGAAAAAGAATTGAAATTTGATGCTTAAAAAGGTTTCTTGAAATGCAAGTAACTAATTAAAAATAAATAAATAAAGAAAATGTGAGGGCAAAATGGTAAAATTTTGTCTCTTATGATAATGCTAAGCCATAATCATGCAAGAAAAAATAGTTCCATGTGTTTTGTGTCAACATTGATTTTTAAATTGAAAAATGGTTTTGTTGACTTATTTAGTCAAAGTGTTGACTTTCGGTCAAACTGTTGACTTTTTGACTTATGCAAAAGTGAGAGAGATTATGGGTCAAAATTGGAACAAAAATGCATGAGGGGCAAAAATGGAAATAAAAAAAGTGTGGGGCAAAATTAGGGTATGACAGTAGTACAACATTTATCAGAAGCAATCAAATATTGTAAGGTATTCTTAATACCATCCATATCAGTGTTCAAAAAGAATACTCACTTTCATCGTATGAGTCTTACTCATCTTGAAGACATAACCATTATCTACATAAGGTTAGTGTATATGGATTCTGTATGAGTTTTCATGGCATTTAGCCACTTCTCATAATCTAGATCGTCTTACGACCTTTTAGAAAGTCAAAGACTCATCTTCCATGAGAATCATATCACATTGCTGAGTCATGATAAAACCATACCTTGTAGCCATATGTGATATGTTAGACTTATCTTGGATTTGTGCAACTTTAAAACAATGGTTCTTCAACAACCTTGAGGAACCGGTTTGCATTCCCTTTTAAATACGTTTTGTGGTACTTGAATTTATTCAAGTTCTATATCACTCCCACTGTCTTTTTTTAGAGACACACTCCCACTAGAGGAATGTTTCAAACCTAGCAACAAAACAACCTTTTGTCCTTAAGAGTGATATAGGACCAATATCCCTTTCTTTAGGATATTTTCACTTATTCATTCATTCATTTGGAATTAGATTTATCTAATAAATTTTAATCCAAAATTCTCATAAAGACAAACTTGGTACTCTTACCTCCATATCACATATGGTGTCTTTTTGATCATTTTAAAAGGGAACTAATTGTGGGTGAAGATTAATTATAAGTAAAGAGATTTATAGAAAGAGTCAATATATAATGAAACTATCCTTAAATCATATTAAACATGATGTGATAAAATAGTTATTATAGTCCTTTAATTAAGTATTTACTGATATGACTCATTCATATAACTTAAATACTTTTGTCGAGTTCTATTTTCTTCATTGTTGAATTTCTTTGACAAATTCAAAGATTTCTAATTGGTGTCACACACCTACCAACATCTAATGATTTTAATCATCAATGTTAATGAAGTAAAATAAACTCAATATACCAAATATGTTTAGTGGTCGACATACATCTCATGTATATTGTTCAAATAGGTCATGCGTTATTTTATTGACACATCGAATATTTGTACTAAACCACAATGCTCTTGATATATTTAAGGTCCAAATCATATTTGGCTCTTATCATGATTGTTATAGATAACCCTATCAAGACCATGGAACCCTGGTCCATTACTTGACTTGGAGTAATAGTATAGAAGACTTTGCTTAAATGATAGGACCATTACTTGTCTTATCATTTAAGGCTACAATTCATATATTGTCAATACAAGATATACAATTGCTACTTCTATTACTAGATGGAATTTAATAACAATTATTGTGTTCCATTTCAAACTCGATTTTAAGTCATTGCATAAGCTCTCATTATCAATGAAACAATTTTTCATTCTAGATATGGGTTGACTTAAAATTATAGCCAATGTTCTAATTCTTTAAGCATCTCTATTTTTGAAAAATTGAGATTCAACATCTTGTATCATATACTTTTGATGTAGAAATAGAAATTTTGACTTTCTATAACAATATGTGCATTATTGAAGTCTCACTTCATACTTTTGGTTTGACTCTTCAAAGAACTATTTACGTCATTTTATTTAATGGTCTAACCATAGCCGTTCTACTTTGACAACCATTTTTGTACTATTCAAATAAGAGGAATATAAATCTTATTTATATTATATCTCAAATCTTTGATAGTGCAAATTAATTCTCATTCAACTCAACAAATTCCAATAGATATTCAAAACAATTTTGTCTATATCTATTCCATTATAATTTGTTGGATTGAACCTATGATCAACTCTTTGATCCATTGAGAAATTTATCATACTGTTAAAGTTCTTTCAAAAGATCTTACTTGAGATTTAAATGATTATATCATTTATTAGTATGATATATTCTATGTCTAGATGTCAACTTGATTACTTCTAACAAGTATCCCTTTCTTATCTAGTTATAGCAGGTTGTCCACGGTTTATAGTTCAAGAACTTATAATTTTCTCGCATTTTGAGAACAATTCTCAATTTGTACCAATACAGAAACTCCTTTCTGAAAATCTTGTCCTTCATAAGGAGAACTTAATATGTATTGTATTTCTAATTACAAAGATATGTAAAATATTATGACTAAATCATATTTAATTTGGTCTTTAATTAAATACGCTCCCACTATTTTATTCAAAACAAATGACCCTCATCATTTGATTCGGAAAATCCCGTTGGAAGATTTTCTAGTGGGTCAAGATCCATATTTCACTTTGTCTTAAGTCCGCGGTGGGCGGATTACACAAGACTTAGTTATTTAGGTAGGAACTCCTTCCAATTGTATCTCATACAATTCTCGAATATCTCAGTTGGGTGAATAACTCCTTATTCTAATTCATCTTATGAATCGTTCCCAACTCTTGCTTCTAAACTCATATAATCTTATTATATTTAGTTTAGTTAAGTTTGACCCTAATTTTAGAAGTTGGATATTACAATTATCCCATCGCACCTTACCAGTGTAAAACAAGCACTTCGCGGTGGGCGAACCTACATTGTTCGATTCTGGTCTTGATGAGTTCTAAAATTTGGAAAGCGTAAACTTAATATTCACATATTTTATTATTAAAGAGAATGCACTCCGCGGTGGGCGAACCTACATTTTCTTTATTAATCTCTTATGTGTCTTTTGAGGGATTTTATTTAATTTGATCTCACCGGCTTATTTATCATATAAATCGACACTTACATGCATCAACATACATACAAGTAAACATGCATCAACATACATAAATAAATAAAATGAAACAGTTATGGCCCCTAGCGCATTTGTTCTCCCAAGCCAATGAGAGAACCTAATCTAACCTAAAACGATCTATACTTCTCCAAGCATGATCTCCAAGGTTGACCTCCATTGTTCTTCTTCTTCATAATATTACATAATAATATAAAAGAATACTCGTTTTACATACGAGGGAGTGGATGAGAAGAGAATATAGAGAATAGAGATAAGGCACGACACGCAGGCCGTATTTTAAAAAACCAAATGCAATAAAATAAATAAACTAAGGCCATAACCGATCATCAAATATAATAATAACAAACAAACTTTATTATTATTAAAGTCTCAAAATTAATTAAATCCGGCGATTGATCAAATCAGGTAAGTTTGATTCAAATATTTAATTCACAATTAAATATTTTGAATCAAAATTTGCTAAAATAAATAACATTATTTTAAAGTAGAATTAAATCTTTTGACAATTCTCCAAATATGGAAAATTATTTAATCAAAACCTTTTTGAATAAAATATTTCCAAAATTGGTAATATTATCTTTTAAAACAATTTTAAAAGATATTTCTAGAGATTTGAAACGATTTCATAATTAAATATATTTGTCAAATGTGGAAAATTATTTAATCAAAACCCTTTTGAATAAAATATTTCCAAAATTGATGATATTATCTTTTAAAACAATTTTAAAAGATATTTCTAGAATTTTGAAATGATTTCAAAATTAAATATATTTATCATCTACTTTTCGCATCAACACTTGATACGTTTTGCAAATCCTAATTTTAATGACACAACATTTGTGCAACCCTTAATTGATCATGACAAATCATAACAATAAACACATATTTTATTATTACGATCGGCTTAAGTCGTGTAGATTAATGAAATTAAAATTTTGACGAACGGTCAAAATCGAAGCTGTCATTAAAATCGAAGCTGTCCTGCGCCCCGCGCAGGTCTTCAGCAAAAAGTGATTTTGGTTCTGCCACCTGCGCCCCGCGCAGATGCCCTGCGCCCCGCGCAGGCCCGTGGGAAAAACCTAGTTTTTCGCGAATCCTAATGCAACAATTTCGTGCCGTCAAAACCTTTCATGATCGAAATTCAATATGATTGATTAACATGTCATTGCTTCACCATACTATTGTCGGATTCCAAAGCAAATGAACATGAATCAATTCAATATCAAATAACTTTCATAATTTGTCTTATTGAACGAAATTATTAACGGTATATCACATACACCATTTTGCATTACGGTTACTTATATCATATATAAGTTTATGGCCGTTCTTGATTGTGTAACCTTAGGACAATTAACATATCGCATGCTTCACCATACAAGTGTCGGATTCCGAAGCCGTTTCAATGTTAATTACCCAATTCATACACAAAACTTACATCACATGTAAGTATTGACCGTTCTTGTTCGTGTAACCTTAGGACAATCAACATATCGCATGCTCCACCATACAAGTGTCGGATTCCGGAGCCGTTTCAATGTTAATCATCCAATTTATACACAAACAACCGTCAAATTTTAATTACTCGATTTTAATCTTTTATTAACCGTTTTAATCATATTAAAACTGAATTCATGAATTTAAACAAACATCAATTCATGGTTTCGTAAGTGGCTCTGATACCACTGAAGGAAAATAGTAATAGAAAAGCAGCGGAATTTTAAAATTTTTCCTTCCAATTGATCCTTACGAATGATCATGAATCGTGTTTAGGATTTTACCTCTTAATGAAAATCCCTTCTTTCACGAACAGTTGGTGATTAGTGCTTTGAATCACGAGCAAGATCACGAACAAGTCACCACCACGTTGATCACAAGCGTTAATAGTATAACGCCTCTAGCTAGTCCACACGAACAGATCCCTCCAAAAGAGTGCTAGCTCCAAGAATGAAGGTTTCTAGTGAGAGGTGGGAAAATAAGGATTAGGGTTTTAGCAATTGATTTTCAACAACACTCTTCTTTCTCACAAGTGTTCTATTTATAGAACCACTTGTCTTGTGCACCAAGACAAACTATTTGTCATTGGGCCACAATTATACTAAAACCTTTTAATTAAATAAATCTTTTAAGAAACGCACCCCTATGTCATGTACACGTGAGTGCTTTCTTTTTCATAACAAATTATGATAAGCTTATTTAATTACCATGATACCCTTATCATATTTCCTTAATTCTCTGAGGTGCACCATACCTTGCGGTGTTCCAATTTCACACTAGCCTGTTCTTATGTGTGTGACCCTTGTAGGTTTCCATAACGTTGGCAATTATATTAAATCCTCTATTTAATATAATAAACAATGAGCGGTATCTAGCAACACATCATTGCTACCCAAGTTATGAGAAATTAACATGTGATCTAAAACACAACCTCTAGTGATAATATCAGTGTGTATAATTACCCCTTTGCCCTTTATTTCTATATTGAACACAAAGCATACTTGGTGTCATCTTTGTCCAGTTCAATATTGGGCCCGTGACATTTTTCCTGTTATGCAGGATTGGCAAATTCCATCTAGGTCACTACTGTCCCTCAGCATGCTTCGTAAAGTACCCATCAACTGCCTTTATAATTATTCTGTTACGGATAACGTTAGATCAGCAACAAAGTACTTCACTCCCCATCTTGGGTACAAAGTGGTTTCAGGTCTAAGGGTGGTCTACACCATTATCACCATGAGAGTGACTTATGACACTTTGCATAACTTTGCATGTAGTACTCTCATAGCGGGTCAATCCAGTATAAATATTACTCCTAATATTTATACCTACGTCAAGACTTGATAACTCCTTATCCCATGATCCATGAGATGTGATCATCAGTCTATCTTCATAATAGTCTTTATGCTTTAAGGTTATCCCCTTTACCTTAAAGCTCGACTACGAATACTTTAAGAATAGTGTTCTTATGTTTAATATTATCTCATGATTAAGTCACACTTAATTATTAAACAGACTTTCTATTCTAGGGACTTCATTATTTTGCAACCTTACAAACATAATAAAGAAATGCCATATTTATATTCAAACTCCTAAAGCAAATACTATAAAAATAGATTGGCTCTTAGGGCTTACTCCAACAGTGATCATGGAGGAGAATTTGAAAACTCTCACTTTGAATCATTCTTAAATGATAATGGAATCTCTTATAATTTTTCTTGTCCAAGAACTCCTCAACAAAATGGAGTTGTTGAAAGGAAAAATAGAACTTTACAAGAAATGGCTAGAACCATGATTGATGAATCAAATGTTGAAAAATATTTTTGGGCAGAAGCCATCAACACTGCATGTTACATTTTAAATAGAGTCTCAATAAGAAAAGTTTTAAACAAAACTCCTTATGAACTTTGGAAAGACAGAAAACCAAACATTTCATATTTTCATATCTTTGGATGCTACTGCTATATCTTGAACATCAAAGATAATTTAGGAAAGTTTGATGCTAAATCAGACAAAGGTTTATTCCTAGGATATTCTCTAACATCTAAAGCTTATAGAGTTTTTAATTTAACTACTAAAACTCTTTAAGAAAGTATGCATGTTAAGTTTGATGAATTTGAAGAACAATCTGTTCAAATTGAAAATGATGAAGAAGAAGATCAAACTCAACCAAAAGAAACTCCTGTTGAAGCTTCTCCAAAAGAAACACCTAAAACTTGGAAGGTAGTGGTAAACCATCCACAAGAACAGATTATAGGAGATACTGGTGACAGAGTAAGAACAAGAAGATCTTTTCAAGTTAATGAAACCAATCTAGCCATGATCTCTCAAATTGAACCTAAGACAATTGATGAAGCAATTGTTGATGAATCATGGATTGAAGCCATGAAACAAGAGTTAATGCAATTTGAAAGAAATGAAGTTTGGAACCTGGTACCTACTCCTCTAAATCATTCAATCATTGGTACTAGATGAGTTTTCAGAAATAAATTAACTTGATGAAAATGGTAAGGTAATCAGAAACAAGGCAAGACTTGTTGCTCAAGGTTACAATCAACAAGAATGTATAGACTATGATGAAACATTTGCACCTGTAGCAAGGTTAGAAGCTATCAAAATATTACTAGCATATGCATCTCATAAATGTTTCAAACTTTTTCAAATGGATGTGAAAGTGCATTCTTGAATGGATTTTTAAATGAAGAAGTTTATGTGCATCAACCTCCTGGGTTCAAAGATGAATATAAACCTAATCATGTTTTAAAATTAACCAAAGCTCTTTATGGACTTAAACAAGCACCAAGAGCATGGTATGAAAGACTAAGTACTTTTCTACTAGATAATGGATTTTCTAGAGGTAAAATTAACACTACTCTTTTTATAAAAACTAATAAACAAGATTTATTGATTGTGCAAGTTTATGTTGATGATATTATATTTGGTGCTACTAATGAAAAAATGTGTGAAGAATTTTCAAATCTTATGCAAAGTGAATTTGAGATGAGCATGATGGGAGAAATCAGATTTTTCCTTGGCTTGCAAATCAAGCAACAAGATGATGGTATTTTTATCTGTCAAGAAAAATACATCAAAGATCTACTCGAAAAATACAAAATGAGTGAAGCAAAAATCATGACTACAACAATGCATCCATCAACAAATTTAGACAAAGATGAAAATGGAAAACATGTGTCTGAAAAGGAATATATAGGGATGATTGGATCACTTCTCTATTTAACTGCTAGTAGACCAGACATTGTTTTCTCAGTTGGTCTTTGTGCAAGATTTCAAACTTCTCCAAGAGAATCACACCTCACAGCAGTCAAAAGAATTTTTAGGTACCTAGTAGGTACTCCTGATGTTGGTCTCTGGTACAAAAAGGGATCACATTTTGATCTTAAGGCCTATTGTGATGCTGACTATGCTGGTGATAAACTTGAAAGAAAGAGCACAAGTGGAGCATGTCAATTTCTTGGTGAAGCTCTTGTAAGTTGGTGTTGCAGAAAGCAAAATACCATAGCACTATCAACAACAGAAGCAGAATATGTGTCAGCTGCAAATTGTTGTTCTCAAGTGATATGGATCAAAAACCAACTTGAAGATTTTTCATTAAGGTACACAAATATTAAAATTCTCTGTGATAATACTAGTGCTATCAATTTATCAAAGAATCCCATTCAACATTCTAGATCAAAGCATATAGAAATTAAGCATCATTTTATATTAGAGATCATGTGTGCAAAAAGGATGTTGAATTAATATTTGTGGATACTGAAAATCAGTTAGCAGACATTTTTACTAAACCTCTAGTTGAGGATATGTTTATATTTATTAAAGAAAATTTAAAAATCATTAAAAATCCAATCAAATAAAAATTTATTGTTGAACAAAATCTCAAAATTACAAATAATGCTTCCTATAAGTTTTTAACCATATAAGAACAATATTAGTCTATATATAAATTCTTCTTATCAAAATAAAATAATTCTTTTTTAACCAAAACCTTTCCTCTTCCCATCTTTTTTTTACGGATATCTCTCTCTCTCCCTAGTCATTATTACTATCCTAGTTTTGAGTTTTTCAAGTACAAACCAAATAGTGTAATTAGTACTAAGTCTATCACCTAACCTATCATCAATCATCTATTCCTATTCTCCAAACACTCTTCCATATTTCTTTATTAAACCAAAGAAAATATATCTCTCACTCACTTCTCTCCTTTAAAAGAATTCGAAAACCTTTCTCTCTTCCATCACTATTCACAAAATCCCTAGAAACCGGTTACTATTCATCATCTTCATCCTCTCAACAATGGCTAGAGTCAAGATGCCTGGAGTCAAGATCAGAAAGTCAAAAACCTCATCTTCATCCACTCGTTCTCCTTCACCACCATCTGCAACCTCACCACCAAAGAACTCAGGTAATCAATCTTCATCAAACACCTCGTTTGAATCTCTTTCTGATCACTACAATGAGGCTGAAATTGAGTCTTCAAACCCTGAAATCAACCAAAACCTAGTTAACATTGTTCAAACCAACCCAGAAACAGAACATGCAACTCAATACAAAAATCAATTGTCACTAGCCAAATTCTCATTGGAACTGTTCCTATCAACATCCAAACTATTTCTGCTGTTGAAACTGTAAATGTTGAACCCATTCAATGTTCTCAAACCAATGTTCAAACTGAAACTGTCACACCACCACCCACTACCAAAACTACTGCAGTTACCAAAACAGTTTCCACTTCTAAAACCAAAAAACCAAAAGCCAAATCCTTTGATTCATCAAAAATTCGTAGGTCAAATAGGATTGCTTCTGGTGCTGGTGTAAAACCAGTTATTGACACCACAGTCTACTCAGTTTCTGATTCTGATGACACCCTCTCTGATACACCAAAAACTTTTTCTGGTCCTCAGATCAAAACTTACTCAAGAAAAACCTCTTTCTCAAAAACCAAACCAAAACCCTCTTCAAAATCTAACTCTTCAGAAGAAGAAGATGTTCCTCCTCAAGAAACAACTCCTTTGATTCACAAGGGATGCTTGACAGATTTTCAAAATTTCTCAAGAACAAAAATTGTACTCCCAGGAAGAATTTATAACCTTACTGACCTCATCAACACCAACCATGATCTCACAAAATTTACAGATCCTCTTGGCTGGACACACCTTTTTAGCATTAAAGAAACCTTCTACCCAGACCTTATAGAAGCTTTCTACTTCAATGCTGTCATTTCTTCTAAAAGAAGCTACATTGCTTCTGAAATCAAGGATACAAAGATCAAGCTCTCTGAACAAGTATTAGCAAAACTGTTAAACCTACCTATCTCTGGTCACAAACTTTATGGACCAAGCTGGTTCAAAATGGCAGGTTTGAACAAAAAGGATTTGATGTCAGAGATGTTTGAACCTGGAACCATACTCAAATACAACCCTCCATCATCACAACTCAGGCATGACTACAAGATGCTTCACAACATGTGTCTCCACTCCATCTTTCCTAGAAAAGGGAGCAAAAACAAAGTCACAGACATTGACATGATGATGATGTATCACATGTTTAACAAAATCAAAATAAACCTCCCTTATGTCCTCATCCAACACATGATCCATACCATTGAGCTTTCATCCAAAAAGATCTCACTTCCATATGGAATGTTTCTCACTAGGGTGTTTAGGCAATTTGGAGTTAGTCTCTCAGGAGAAGATGGAAAGAATACTTCAACCACTTTCACCTTGACAAATATTGGAAGAATGAAGCATGTAAGTGAGATTGAAGATCATGCTGTCAATGATCAAAGCTTAAAAAGAAAAAGAGAAGCTTTTGAAAACCCTGAACCAGAAAACCTATAACTGCTGGCTGATGTGGTAACTACTCAGGAAGACCATCTGGAGAATGTTCTCCCCATTCCTTCAACATCAGACAAGGGCAATCAAATCATTTCTGAAGGTAATCCATCTGATTCTAGAGACCTAGGTATATCTTTAGAATTTGATTCTGCCTTTGAGGACAACTTAGGTCCAAGAGTAAACAAATTCACTTCTGTACTGCTTGATGGTTTTTCAACCATAGATAATCCTGTCAATACCTCTTTGTTTTCACCCCTAATAACCACTCCTCAAACAACCTTTGACTCCTACCAACAAGCTGAGATGTTGAAAAATTTGATGAGAAACCCTGTTCCAAATTTCCCACAATTCTCACAATTTTCACATTTTCCTCCACCCATCTTTAATGATGCAGGTCCATCACTACCCTCATTTCCACAAAATTTTGCCTCACTTGGTTCCTTTTGCACCAATGCTCCACACATTGATACTGCTGCATATCCAAACTCTGATAACCCTCTTCATTTTGATCCTAGACCCCAGAAAAGATCAAAACTTGAAAAAGACATGGGTAGGACCAGAAAGGACATGGAGAGAATGTTCAACATTCTCACTTATTTTATGCAAGAGCATCAGATTTTTAGAACTTGGCTTGCTGAAGAATTTTGCCCTGCTATGCGCATACCTCCTCCATCTGCAAATCCTGCTCCACCAGCTGAAGAAATTCCCAAATTCTCTTTCAGCTCTGATGATTCCTCTCCAACTCTGCCACAGTAGCTGTGCCTTGCTGCCTCCCTCTACTTTTTGCTGATGACAAAAGGGGGAGAAGAGATTCTGAGAGATTTAGGGGGAGATTTTAGAAAAATCTAACTTTTGTGAACTGTTGTTTAATCAGAACTTGTTTTAGATATGATAAGAAGTTCTTATTAACTTCTTTCTGTTTAAATTTGAATAACTTTTGATCATTAATCATGTATTTGAATGCTGTCATATACTCTGATTATAAGCTTTGATTAATGAATGACCTTGTTTGATTCAAAATTATGTTTCTAATATTTGTTACTCAATTTGCATATGCATAAATTCATGACTTGATATAGAATGCATAAATTGAGGGGGAGATCTTTGATTAAACCACATAGCAAATATTTCAATTCTTATTTTTATCAGAATCATAATAAAAAATTAATTAAGGTTTTGTCATCTGAAGGTGGAAAAACACAAGAAGGGGGGGGGGGGGGGGGGGGGGTTGAATTGTGTTTTTAGAATTAAAACTTTTTCGAAATAAAACTAAGTTTGCAGCGGATAAAAACACAAAATAAAAAGAGGGTGCTGAGAGAGAGAAAGAAAGACACAGAATTTATCCTGGTTCCCCTCACAAATCGAGAGTACTCCAGTCCCCTTGTTACTAACAAGAGATTTTCACTATAATCTACTAAAGATTACAAATTGCTCAAGCACACTTGCAAGAGACTTCTCAGGTGCTCAAGTTTCACTAAACAAGAGACTTCTCAAATGCTCAAGTTAAATTTAACAAGAGACTTCTCAAACAAACTTAAGAATAAGAATGAATGTTAAGGAACACTTGATATACTATCAGAGGTGTTTACAAAATACAACTCAAATTGTTCTAAGACTTAGAATGACAGATTTAAATTATGATGTCAGAATGCTTCTTAGTCTTTGAACTTGATAATGGAACAGTATTGGTAGAACAGTCGTTAGAACAGTAGTTGGAACGGTGGTCATTTCTTCCATTTGAGTCTTCTATTTATACTTGGAGGAAGATGATGACCGTTGCAGAGAGAGAGGTGCCAGCTGGAATTTATTCGTACAATTGTGATAGCTGTAGTTACCTTCTTTGGTAAAGATATCCAATTCCACTACCTTGCTATTTGAATTATCACTCATCCATTTTGAGTAATAATAGTACAATAGTACGTTTCTCAATTGCGCTCCACATATGGATAAGGTTAACGTTGTACCAACGAATATTCCTTCCTGTGGACGTGACAGATCCTTGAAGTAGATTGTTCTTCAATCATTGGTTCTGAATATGTCAGCTCTTGAGTGACGTAAATTCCTTTTGCTTCAGATGCTGTTATCAATGCTTCTTGAGGCCCTTTTTGCTTCTGAGTCCGTCAGAGCCTTGTTTTTGTCCTCAGAGGCACTTTCTTTAACATACAAAACTTAAGCTTCTGATGAACAGTGATGTGCTTTCAGAGCTTGTTTTGACTGGCTTCTCTGCTATTATTCATAGTGCTTCTGAATGAATTTTAACTTGTAGTTCTGCACACTAGAATGATCATTAGTAATTCCAATTGTAATTTTAATACTTTGTTATCATCAAAACCACTTAAAACATTAGAGGTTCATGTCAGACCCACTTTGTTCCAACAATCTCCCCCTTTTTGATGATGACAAACCAAAGCATTAAAATTCAATTGTTGTTGATTTAATTTAATTATGATGACTTCAGGTTTCAAAGGTTTGCAGTCTCCCCCTGAGTCTGATAATCCATAAGGGTAGGTTTGTAAGCTCCCCCTAAGTTTTATCCATAATTAATTAAAACAGTTTAAGAGTCGATTTATTAACTTAAAATAAATTTTCATATTTAACTCTCAGAAGCATAGTTTTGTAAGCTTTGCTTCTTAGAGTTTGATAATGCTCAGAAGCGGTTTGCAAGCTCTTCTGACATTGTCTATGAATTTTATTTTAGGTTCTTAAATTTTCTCCCCTTTCAATAATCGTTCAGAATGAGAAAGAATCATAAGAGATAAATATTGATTCATAATGCATTTAACATTACAGTTTCAGATTGAGCAGTATATGAATGAATCAACATTAATTTTAACGCTACTCTTACTCCCCCTTTTGGCATCAGTCAAAAAGACACAGAAAACCAAGCAGTCAAAGCGCCAAACAAGGTAGTCAAGTCAAAAGGAAGTGACAACCAAACGCATTCAATGAATGGCATTGATTATCCTACTGGCAAGATATCTTGAAGGTACTATAAATAAAGGATGATTCCTCTCATTTTACTCATTCAGAGTAATCAAGTCATTTCCAAAAACAAACATATAATGGAAAAGCAGGTTACCAAGGATGCTTCAGGCTCAAAAGAAGAGAGCAAGAAGGGAGCGGAGCCCTGGCGCTGCGAAGAAAACAGGCTTCGCTACGAAAGGAACAAGCAAGAACTAATATTGACAGAGTCAGAGGAGAAAGAATTGGGCTCTGATCTGGAAGAATTTTTATGGACATACAATGATGACACTCCATACGAAGAGTACGAGGCTGCTGTTCAGAAGGACACTGAAGAGCTAGTGCAAAAGGCCACTGCCAACTTGCTTGCTTACATTAAGGAGAAACATAAGAAGCTAGATTCAGAGTCTTCTGAAATAAAGCCTAGCTCTAGGTAGAGTCTCATCATTCTATGTAATAGAGATTCTTCAATAATATTAATAAAAGAGTTTATGCTATGAATTCCCTTTGTTTTGAGCAAGTTTCTTATATATATATACCTCATTCCTATTGTCAGAAAACCAGTTACCAGACACGCCTCATTCGGTATCGGTGCCCCGTTGTTAAACAGGCTTTAATACTAAGAAGCTATTTCATGAGTAAACAGGAGTACTGATGAGAGGGGCTCTTAGGTTTTGAAAATCCTAGGCTTATTAGTTTAAAAACAAAGATGCTCTTCAGCATCTCTCACTAGAGCCAGAAATCTCAAGAGTACCAGACAATATCATGGTATATAGAGAAGTTAAATTTTGAAAAACAAATGTAAAACAGACACATAAGCTAATAACAAACACACAAATATGGATATAGATATTAATTAAAAAGATTATCCAACTATTACACAAGTATTAACAACAAAACAAGTGCACAAACAATGACTAAGGTTTCTTAATATCTGCTATGGCTTTCAGAAGGGTTAACATCATGTCATCCATCCTTTTATGAACTGTTTCCACAGCAGCATTCATATCAGTGCGCACATCCACTCTTAGTTCATCAATTTCATTAGCCAGTTCAGTTCTGATGCTGTCCAATGCATCTTGAACTGCTGGAGGTATTGCAGACGAGGTACAAGCTATGTCAATCTTTATAGGAGAGAGAGGAGGAATGGGTTCTATAATGGGCTTCTTACCCTTGTCAGTATCTTCATCAATATCCATCTCATAATCTTCTTCTATCTGATTCTGATCAAGCATTGCAACATCTTGCTCAGCAGCTTGATTTTCATTGAGTTTGTTGGTTTCAATTTTAGCAATATGCACAGCCCTATCTACCAATAAGTTCAATGCCTCTTGTTCAGCTAGCCTTTTGTACTCAGCTTCAGCTGCCAAACGTGCACATTCTTCTTCATGATTGTAGAATGTGAGCCTTGGAGCACATAACCTCTCAGCAATCTTAAATAATTCCCTTGCTGTCTTCATTCCCCTGTCCTTTGTCTTGTTCTTCAGATGAGTACTAAGAATTTGTAAAGATTGACTAAACAAGTACTCCATCTTTCTGACATCAGCATCAAAATCAGAAGGGAAGATAAGAGCTTCTTCCTCCCTTTGTTTGAACCTCTTAAGTCTAATACCTATAGCATTATTTAGCAGCTCAAGGTTTGGTTCAGAGTCAGAATTGAAAAAGGGTAAGGATGAGTCAAAGGGAATGGTTGGTTCAGGTTTCTTTCTTTTAAGTTCAATGATTTTGATTTTACTGAGATTTGGAGGTATGATATCATCATCAAGATTGATGGAATCCTTGAATATTTGATGTTCAGCTTTAGTTAGGTGTTGGTAAAGCTCAAGAACTTCTTCTAAAACTAGAGGTTTGTTGAGTGGGTCAGAGACAGGTTGTGGTGAAGGTGAAGGAGATGATTTATCAGAGTATACTTCAGGTGGAGGTGATTGATGTTGTTGTTCAGTCATGACTTTATTGGGTAATTGATGAGGTGATTCTTGTTGGGCTTCAGAATGAGCAATTGACTCATCCTGAACAGGTGTAAATGTAGGTGGATTTACTTGTGAGATGTGATCAAGTGAGGGGGGAGGAGTTTGAATGAATTGAACAATAGGTGGTTCTTGGATAGTTTGAACAGTAGAGGGTTTGATAATAGGAAAACGAGGAGAGTTGGGATTGGAATGTGTAAAGGCATCTCCAGATAGATGTTGTTGGAGATGATCAAGAACGGATTCAGTAGTGGTTGATTGATTAAGGATGGTAGTGTCTATGATGATGGGGGTTTCTTCATCAGAGGAGAGTTGGATTGGCTTTTTGAAGGGTCTCTTGGTAGTCTTTTTAAGATTTGTTTTCTTTGGTCCTTCTCTGATTATCTTAGCAATGAATTCCTCAGAGTCAGTGCTAGTATCAGATGATGATGATGATATAGCTTTATGATCAGGTAAGACTACACTAATAGGTACTGTGAAGTCTATGGGTTGAGTTTGATTGGTAGATGAAGGAGGTTGAGAGATCGAGGGTTGAGGTTCAGGATAAATATCTTGAGCTACTGGAATGCTAGAAGTATTAGGCTCAGAGATTTTACCTTTTGGTTTTGAAGCTCTAGACTTCAATCTTTTGGCAGGCATAGTAGGGTTCTGATCCTCCTCAGAAGCTTGAGGCCTGTCATTTCTCTTCTTTGATTGCCTTTCCTTCTGAACAGCTTCAGTGGCCATATCCTCAGCACCACTATCTCCTCCCATAGCCTCATCAGCATCAGCATTCTCTTGGTCCTCAGAACCATCATCAGCTATCTCTTGTTCAGTGGTCTTTGGTTTCCTTTGAGACCTTGTAATAGCCTTTGGACCCTTGAAGATTTCCCAATTTGGGACACTAACAACCATCTTTCTGGGTACTCTTACCCCAGTCTCTCTTCTCACTATCTCAATGAAGTTCTTGATGACATCCTCATTGTCATGTTCTGATATGGTGGGAAACCCATCACACCAGAAGTACTTTTCATAGACATGTTGCAGAGGTGTCTTCACTGAGATAATTTCATTCTTGGTTTTTCTTTTCATATTCACCAGAACCGTTGCATCATACTTAGCAGTTTGGAATACTCTAAGCTTTTCCTTGGCACTCAAAATGTCTGTGAGTTTGGTTTGCCTGATGAGTTCTGATATGAGCCTAGGATGATGAATGTTAGATGGCATTTTGGTTCTGCTTGCAGTGATGGTTAAACACATGTGATCAAATAAAATCTTAGCCAGATTAACCTTCACCTTCTTGTATAGGAACCAAATGAAGTGCTTATGTGGTATAGATATGGTATCTAATCCACCTTCTCTAGTAACTATTGTAGCAAGAACCACTCTGAAAGCAAATTCAAACTTGTGCCTCATGCACTTCAACTTTCCAAAGTCCCTGTTGGAACTCCCAGGTTTAAACAGGTCCTGATTGATTGAATTCAAATATTTGCTCTTAGCATCATATACTTCTATGTCTTCTCCCTTGTTATCCAAACCCAGAATCTTGGCAATGTGTGCCTGAGTGATCACCACATTGATACCCAAAATGTTTGACCTTATTTCTCTTCCTCTATACAGTTTCAAACCAAGTTCCTGCCTTGTTTTACCTTTTAGAGACTTGTTCTTCGCAATCAGGTTCTTGTATTCTTCATCAGCGCTTACTCTATCAAAAACCTTTGCTTTTTGCCAGAAATATTTGACAATGTCATAGTACACAAAACCATTCAACATCTCAAAATAGTTTTCCCATTTTTGATCGAAGAATAGATTTTGAACATCGATTCCGTTTGCTTTCAAGCTATCGAAATCTACAAACTTCTCCGTGTAGAAATCGTATGAGTCTGGACCGGCGTCCGTTTGATTGTGTTGATAAACTAGATTATCTTTTGAATTAAGATCGATGATGGGTGGTAACGTAGGGTTAAAGGGTTCTTGAACGATTTCGTTTGATGAACGAGCAGCCATAGTTGCAGAGAATTAAGAAGATGAAGATTGGGAATTTCTGTAAGGTCTAGGGTTGTGTAGGTAGTGATTTTGTGTAAAAAGTTGTGCAAGTGAGTGAAGTGACTTATAAATAGTAACTAGCACACATACACAGAGAAAATAAACATTGGGAGGGAGCGCGAGCAGTTTTAAAAATTAAATAATATACTTAACTGCCATAATCATCATTAACTGTTCTCTGCCCGTCAGGATCTAGACACGTGTTGTAAAAGTTTAATCATAGCTGACGCGTGTATAGACAACTGTTGTACACTTACTCGTACTGAACGTTTCATTTCCAAAAGGTTCAGAGCCTCACTCATTTGTATCTGACACCTCATCAGAACCTGCTACTCTTCAGTGCCTAAATTATTCAGAGCTTCCCAAGGGATACTCTAAATTATAAGAGGTTCTGATAGAGCTTCAGATGCTAATTCTATTCTACTTCTCAGAGCTAATTTTCTTCAGAGATATAGTGCATGTTCAAATTCTTTTTGATAAAATCAAATCTTTCAATAGCTAAAGGTTTAGTAAATATGTCAGACCATTGATGTTCAGTATCAATGAATTGAATATCTATTGTACCTTTCTGAACATGATCCCTTATAAAATGGTGTTTTATTTCAATATGTTTAGCTCTTGAGTGTAGAATAGGGTTCTTAGACAAATGAATAGCAGCAGTATTGTCACAATATAGTGGAATACTGCTTTCAGCTATGTTATAATCTTCCAACTGATATTTCATCCAGAGAAGCTGTGTGCAGCATTTAGCAGCTGAGATGTATTCTGCTTCTGCTGTAGACAAAGCAATAGTTGTTTGTCTCTTGCTGGCCCAAGATATGAGATTCTCACCAATAAATTGGCAATTTCCACTTGTGGATTTTCTCTCAATCTTGTCACCAGCATAGTCAGCATCACAGAATCCAACTAGCTTACTATCTAGGGATTTTTTATAAAGAAGTCCTAGATTAGTAGTTCATTTCAGATATCTAAAGATCCTCTTAACAGCAGTTAAGTGAGGTTCTCTAGGATCTGACTGGAATCTTGCACACAAGCATACACTATATAAAATATCAGGTCTAGATGCTGTAAGGTAGAGTAAAGAACCAATCATACCTCGATACAGCTTTTGATCTACTTTGCTTCCAATCTCTTCCTTGCTTAGGCTGCTGGTAGGATGCATGGGTGTAGACATTATCTTGCAGTCATCAAGGTTGAACTTCTTCAGAAGCTCTTTTGTATACTTGCTTTGATGAATGTAAGTGCCATCTTTTCCTTGATTAATTTGGATTCCAAGGAAGAACTTCAATTCACCCATCATACTCATCTCGAATTCATCCTGCATCAGCTTTGAAAAACTCTTGCACAAGGAAGCATTAGTAGAACCGAAAATAATATCATCGACATATATTTGAATGATTAAGATATCTTTCTTAGATGTCTTTCTGAATAATGTATTGTCAATTTGACCTTTTTGAAAACCATTTTCTAAAAGGAAATTACTCAGTCTTTCATACCAAGCTCTTGGAGCTTGTTTGAGACCATAGAGTGATTTCTTAAGTTTATAAACATAATCAGGATTTTTCAAATCCTCAAAACCTGGGGGTTGTTTGACATATACTTCTTCAGAAATAACACCATTAAGAAAGGCGCTCTTAACATCCATTTGGTACAATGTGATTCCATTGTTAACAGCATATGAGAGAAGTAACCTGATTGCTTCCAGTCTTGCTACTGGAGCAAATGTTTCAGTGAAGTCTATACCTTCTTGCTGACTGTAGCCTTGTGCTACCAGTCTAGCTTTATTTCTTACCACTTCACCTTGTTCATTCATCTTGTTTCTAAATACCCACTTAGTTCCAATGATGTTCTTATGTGCTGGTCTTGGCACTAAATCCCATACATCATTTCTTTGAAACTGATTGAGCTCATCTTGCATAGCTACAATCCATCCATCGTCAGTAAGTGCTTCATCAACATTCTTTGGTTCTATCATTGAGATTAGTCCCAGAAGTGAATCAAGTTGTTGATAGTCTGATCTTGTCTTTCTTGGACTTTCTTTGTTTCCAAGAATTAAATCTTCTGGATGTGATGATCTATATTTGAACTTCCTTCTTGGAGCTTCATCAACATCAGCACTTGGTTGAGTGTCTTCTTCTGAAGTGTCATCATGTTCTTGTGATGCTTCTAATTGAGATGCTTCTTCAGCATCTTCTTCCAATACAGCTTCTGAAGCTTCAACAGCTTCTGATGCTTTTTCAGGTTCTGAATCGATGTATTGGTATGGAACACCTGCATAACTATTATCTTGCTCTGACATTTTACTGTCAGGCTCTTTATCATCAAATCTAACATGTATAGATTCTTCCACTGTGTTAGTTTCAGAATTATACACTCTGTATGCCTTTGAGCGTTCAGAGTAACCTATAAAGATTCCCTTACAAGCTTTGGCATCAAATTTCCTTTTGTAGGCCTTGTTGTTTAGAATGTAGCAGGTACATCCAAACTGATGAAAATAAGAGATGTTGGGCTTTCTTCCTTTGAAAAGTTCATATGTTGTTAGATTCAATAGAGGTCTAATATAGATCCTATTTTGAATATAACAAGCTGTGTTTACAGCTTCTGCCCAGAAGTGCTTAGCAAGTTTTGTCTCATGCATCATGGTTCTTGCCATTTCTTGTAAAGACCTGTTCTTTCTCTCTACAACACCATTTTGTTGTGGTGTTCTAGGAGCAGAGAACTCATGGACAATGCCATGATCTTCACAAAAAGTTGCAAATGGTTCGTTTTCAAATTCACCACCATGATCACTTCTTACCTTTAAGATTTTGAGACCTTTCTCATTTTGCACTTGAGTGCAGAAGATGCTGAACACATCATATGCATCATCTTTTACTCTTAGAAACTTTACCCAAGTCCATCTACTGTAATCATCAACAATGACTAGTCCATATTTCTTCCCATTGATTGAGGCAGTACTTACTGGACCAAACAAATCAATGTGAAGTAGCTCTAAAGGTTTTGAGGTAGAGACAATGTTTTTAGGTTTAAAAGAAGTTTTTGAAATTTTGCCAATCTGACAAGGACCACACAGAGCGTCTGAATGATATTTAAGATTTGGCAGGCCTTTAACCAACTTTAGTTTGCTAAGCTTAGAGATTAATCTCCAGTTAGCATGACCTAAGGGTTGGTGCCAGACCCACTTTTCATCATTCAGAGATAGAAGAAAAACTATCTTCTGCTCAGTGAGTTCTGACAGATTCACCTTATAAACATTACCTCTTCTTAATCCTCTAAACAATATGGACTTGTCAGAGTCATTGATTACTGTACATGCCTCTTTATCAAATTTAACAATAAATCCGCTATCACAAAATTGACTAATGCTAAGCAGATTATGTTTGAGGCCATCAACTAACCAAACATTTTTAATTGAAAGAGAAGAGTTACCAACTATACCTGTACCAATGATCTTCCCTTTTTGGTTTCCTCCAAACCCCACAGTACCTCCCTCTTTCAGAGTCAGGGTTTGGAACATATGCCTTTCTCCCGTCATATGTCGTGAGCAGCCACTGTCCAGGTACCAGCATTGCTGCTTTGGCCTTCTTAGTGTGCAAACCTGAAGCAAATATTATTTGAGATTTTGGTACCCATATCTTTATGGGTCCTTTTGTGTTAGTCTTTACAGGTCTAGGTGGTCTTTGTTTGAAAGACCTATCAGAGCCTCTAGAGTTAACCACCCTTGTTGAAAAGTTTTTGGGTTTAGTATAGCTCTTGAGCTTTGTTCTTGAATGTGTCAGAGCTTCTTTAGATTTAACATTAGTTTGAGGCTTAAAAATCTTAGGTTCTGAGGCTTTATCCTTCAGAGTCTTTGACTTTTGAGCCTCTGGCTTTGATGTTCTATTAGAAGCTGACTCATTTAGAACTTCTGATTGACTCTTTACAAAGACAACCTTAGGTTTTGATTTTTCTATATTAGAGGATTTTGAAGATAATGGATTATTTTCAAAACGTGAGAATCCAAGACCTTCTCCTCTATTTCTACTTACATGATAAATTAAAGAGGCTATTTTACTTCTTTTCATTCCATTGATAAGGAATTCCTGAAGAGCAAATTCATGTTCTGGAGGAACCTCATCATCAAGAACATAATGAGTTTCCATAAATTCATTTCTTGATTTTAGAGACTCATTTTGTTCAATTATTTCATTTGCCTTTTCGGTCAGGTTGTTATAGGCCTTTTTAAGGACCTTACACTCACCTGCCTTTTTGGTTAAAAGTTTTAAGGCATCTTTTAAGGAATCTATTAATTCAGAACGAGAAAGTTTAGCAAGTACCTCATCTTCATCTTCTGAATCTGAGTCATCTTCGTGCTCAGAGTTCTCTTGGTCAGAAGCGGTTCCCATCAAGGCTAGGTTTGCTTCTTCTTCCCCATCAGAATCTGATTCCTGATCCAAATCATCCCAAGTGGCAAGGAACCCCTTCTTGAGCTTACTTTTGTATCTTTCTTTGTTAGAGGTTCTCTTGGATGATTTACTCAGGTTCTCTGGGCAGTCAGCAATGAAGTGTCCTGGTTTGTTGCACTTAAAGCATTTGTTTTGTTCTTCCTTCTTATCCTTAGAAGCACCAACCTTCTTGGAAGAACCTCCAAACTTACCAGCATACTTCTTGCTTCTCTTAGCCCATTGCGATACTCTTGCAGCCATCAGAACCATTTCTTCTTCTTCATCAGAGTCCATCTCGTGACCTTCTTCAGAAGCTTCTTCATCAGATACTATAACCTTTGCCTTCCGAGCCTTAGAGGAACTCTTGGTGCTCAGGGCTATCCCTTTTAGCTTCTTAGTCGTTTCATCAGTCATGAGTTCCATCTCATGACTCTTTAGAGAACTAACCAAGCTTTCAAGAGACACAGTATCTAAATCTTTAGATTCCTGAAACGCTGTCACTTTTGGTCTCCACTTTGGCGGCAAGCTTCTGAGTACTTTCCTTACATGATCAGCCTCAGTATAGCTCTTATCTAAAACTTGAAGTCCCGAAACAAGAATTTGAAACCTAGAGAACATTGTCTCAATGTCCTCTCCGTCCTTCATTTTAAATAATTCATACTGATGTACTAACAAGTTGGCCTTAGCCTCCTTAACTTGTTTATTTCCTTCATACTTTGATTTAAGAGAATCCCAGATAGACTTAGCCGTTCTCTTATCTCCAATTTTCAAGTACTCATCATGAGAGATGGCATTTGTCATCATCCCTTTTACACTGTGATGCTTCTTATATTCCAGCTTTTGAGTAGGTGTAAAAGCCTTTCTGTCTTTAGAGCTAACAACGCCTTCTAAGTCCATATTTTCAAAGTTCACTCCATCTTCTACCAAGTCCCATAGATCACAATCAATCGCCATGATGTGACTGTACATCTTGGTTTTCCAGAATGGATAACCAGTCTCAGTTCCATTGAAAAAGGGAATTTTGTCAGAAGACTTTCTGTCTTTAGAATTAGAATCATAGTCAAAAGGAACTTCATTGAGATTCTTCTCAGCAGACATGTTTTTCCTCCCTGAATCTTAACTGTTTCACTGATAGGTGAGAGTTAGGCAACAGCCCAGCTCCTGATACCAATTGAAGGTGGAAAAACACAAGAAGGGGGGGGGGGGTTGAATTGTGTTTTTAGAATTAAAACTTTTTCGAAATAAAACTAAGTTTGCAGCGGATAAAAACACAAAATAAAAAGAGGGTGCTGAGAGAGAGAAAGAAAGACACATAATTTATCCTGGTTCCCCTCACAAATCGAGAGTACTCCAGTCCCCTTGTTACTAACAAGAGATTTTCACTATAATCTACTAAAGATTACAAATTGCTCAAGCACACTTGCAAGAGACTTCTCAGGTGCTCAAGTTTCACTAAACAAGAGACTTCTCAAATGCTCAAGTTAAACTTAACAAGAGACTTCTCAAACAAACTTAAGAATAAGAATGAATGTTAAGGAACACTTGATATACTATCAGAGGTGTTTACAAAATACAACTCAAATTGTTCTAAGACTTAGAATGACAGATTTAAATTATGATGTCAGAATGCTTCTTAGTCTTTGAACTTGATAATGGAACAGTATTGGTAGAACAGTCGTTAGAACAGTAGTTGGAACGGTGGTCATTTCTTCCATTTGAGTCTTCTATTTATACTTGGAGGAAGATGATGACCGTTGCAGAGAGAGAGGTGCCAGCTGGAATTTATTCGTACAATTGTGATAGCTGTAGTTACCTTCTTTGGTAAAGATATCCAATTCCACTACCTTGCTATTTGAATTATCACTCATCCATTTTGAGTAATAATAGTACAATAGTACGTTTCTCAATTGCGCTCCACATATGGATAAGGTTAACGTTGTACCAACGAATATTCCTTCCTGTGGACGTGACAGATCCTTGAAGTAGATTGTTCTTCAATCATTGGTTCTGAATATGTCAGCTCTTGAGTGACGTAAATTCCTTTTGCTTCAGATGCTGTTATCAATGCTTCTTGAGGCCCTTTTTGCTTCTGAGTCCGTCAGAGCCTTGTTTTTGTCCTCAGAGGCACTTTCTTTAACATACAAAACTTAAGCTTCTGATGAACAGTGATGTGCTTTCAGAGCTTGTTTTGACTGGCTTCTCTGCTATTATTCATAGTGCTTCTGAATGAATTTTAACTTGTAGTTCTGCACACTAGAATGATCATTAGTAATTCCAATTGTAATTTTAATACTTTGTTATCATCAAAACCACTTAAAACATTAGAGGTTCATGTCAGACCCACTTTGTTCCAACATCATCATCAAAAAGGGGGAGATTGTTGAGACAAAATCCTATTTTGATGTTTTAAAGATAACAAAACATCCTTAATTAAGTTTTAATTATATTCTGATTATCTTGAGATGTAACAAGTGCTTTTGAGTGATTTAACATAAGACAGATGCAAAGATATAATATCATTATGTTTTAATCACAAGAAACAAATAAGCAAGTTTTGTCTGGAGAATGGTCTCTGAATGGTCTCCCAGACTCACGTATTCATTGGATAAGCACTTATTTAAGTCAACTTCATATGGGACAAAGATGAACTTTATACAAGACTTAAATATAGTATCACAACAGTTTGGAATAAGTCTTTTAAGGCAAGGAATAATTTTGATCCTTGAGCTTACTCATTTAAGTGCTTTTAAGGAAGTAAAAGCTCACAAACTATTGACAAGGTCTTATGTTCTCCAATATCATCATTAAAGAAAAATCTAGAGCAATGAGAATTAGACAAAGCACTCAGCAAAGGACTAAAATACTATTTGCAAGTACAAGCTAAAGAAAGAGAAGCTTCACTTTGTCATACAAGTGTCCAAGACTCACTATTTACATGTCCTTTGCAAGTACACTTGAATAATGGCTATGCTATGCTTTGCTAAGTCTTCTACAACTGTCAAACAGCTTGCAACAACTCAGCAAAACCGTTTGCTTCTTTTCTCATGCAAGAAGCCTTGGTCTCCAACAGACAGAAGAATGGTCTCCAGCAGACAGGAGAATGGTCTCCCAGATTTTGGCTACAAGCTACATTCTTATCCACAAGCTATTTCCACACATGGGCTATTATTCTACAATGGTTATAACATCAGAAACAGCTCATTACAGTTGGCAAACAGAATATGCTTGATATTCCTTTCAATCCATTTAGCAGAGACCATAGGAAGAATGGTCTCCAGGCTTACTTAAAAAAGGACAGATTTGAATGGATTGTTTTGCCCATTTGGCAAAGACTATTTCACACTTCCAACAGCAATATTTGAAGTTCAAATCAGAGGAACTTCTTCATCTATAAATAGCAAGGTTGGCTACAAGGAAGAGCAAGAGTTTTCAAGCAATCTAAAGCATTGATTCACATTTCACTAAGCAATCTTAAAGCTCTCCTTTTTCACTCATACTCCAAATCTTTCTAGCATTTAGGATCTGAATTCATTGAGTATCTTGAGTGTAATTTATTTTGAGCATATACAACTAGTTTAGATTGGTATAAGCTTGTAAGATCCAAAATCATTTCATATCTTTAAGAGATCTAACTCAAGTCCATTAGGTGAGAATTGACCGAGTGGAAAATCAGTTGGTGATAACTGATTTTGTTACTTGGCCTTGGTTAAGGTTAAGGGAAGAATTTGTTGTAATCTTGGTCTAGATTATATTGGAAAATCTCACTCAAAGTGGGGACTAGAAGTAGCCCATATCATTAAGGGGTGAACCAGGATAAATTCCTTGTGTTTGTTTTCTTCTTTCCCTACTCTTTACTTTAAGCAAACACTAATCGCACATATCACTTTTATTTCTGTTCATACATCTTAGGAGATTGATCTCCAACAAATTGTGTGATTTCACTTTGTTACTTACCTTTGATTTAGTATTGCAGCAAAATTTTAAAAGGTCACAATTCAAACCCCCCCCCCCCCCTTTCTTGTGACAAACATTGTTACTTCAGTATAGTGGTGGTTTGGAAGGAAGAGCATTTAAAGGTGGAGTTGCAGTTTAAAAAATTCCAGTATATTCATCTTCAAATGTGTTTTCCAAATTGTATAAATTGGTTTTTCACTCCAATTATGCTAGTCCGAATGAAGGTTATCGTCAAGTCTTATGGGAGGATTTGAGGAATATTGCTGTTAACATGAATGCTCCTTGGCTTCTTGCTTGAGATTTTAATGATATTGCTAGTAAATAGGAAAAGAAGGGAGGAGCTGTTGTGTCTCTTAGAAAATGTAATATTTTTAAAAAGAGGATAGTAGACTGTAATTTAATGGACATTGGTGCAGTTGGTTTGAAGTTTACATGGAGAGGACCGATTTATAATGGAGGACAACACATTTTTGAAAGACTAGATAGAGCTTTAAGTAATGAGAGTTGGAGGATATTGTTTCCAGATGGCTTCGTTAAAGTTTTGCCTCGGGTGGATTTCTCGGATCATCATCCCATTCTTCTTTCGCCGGTTGACAATTCCCATCCCATCGCTCCAAAGCAATTTCGCTTTGAAAGTGCATGGTTATTAGAGGACTCCTACATGAATATGTTGAAGGAATGTTGGCAAGATGAGGGTAGTATTAATAATAAACTACACAGATTTCAAAGTGATGTAAAGAGATGGAAGTGGGAGACTCTTGATCAAGTGTTGAGAAATAAGAGATCGCTTATGGCTAGATTGGCTGGTGTTCAAAATAGTATGTATAATGGTAACAGATATGGTGGACTAAGAAGATTGGAGGATAAATTGCAAAAGGAATTATATGATATCTTAATGGTAACTGAGGAGCAAATGGCTAGAAGTGCATGGTAAATCAAACAGATATTTGCTTAATTCCTAAGACGGCGAGGCCGGAGTTTGTAAATCAATTTAGACCCATATCACTTTGTAATATTATTTATAAAGTGGTAAGTAAGATTATGGTGGAAAGATTGAAAGATCATATTCCGAAGCTTGTCTCCCCGTTTCAAGCTGGCTTTGTTCCAGGGCGAAACATTCACGAAAACATTATTGTTGCTCAGGAAATGATCCACAGTATGTATGATATGAAAGGTAAGAAGGCTTATTTTGCTATAAAAGTCGACTTGGCTAAAGCATATGATAAGCTTAATTGGGAGTTTATCTGGAGAATTCTGAAAGAAATTGGGATTCCTCAGAAGATGATGAATGTTATTATGCACTTGGTGACAAGTGTTGAGACTAATGTTAAGTGGAATGGAGCTAGAGCGGATTTTTTTCGTCCTCAACGGTGTATAAGACAAGGTGATCCTATATCGCCGTACTTGTTTGTGCTTTGTATAGACAAACTCTCTCATCTCATTATGCACGCAGTTGAAACAGTAGAGTGGAAAGCCATTAAAGCCGGTAGAAATGGACCCGTCATATCACATTTGATGTTTGCAGATGACTTACTTTTATTTGGTGAAGCAACAGAATGCCAAATCAGTTGTGTATGCAAAATCCTTGATCCATTTTGTAGGATGTCTGGCCAGCAAGTTAGTCAAGATAAAACTAGCATTTATTTCTCTAAGAATGCTAGTAGAGTAGTGCGGGATCGTATTACCCATTTTTCTGGTTTTAGAGAAACTGCGTGTCTGGTAAGTATTTAGGGGTGCCTTTGATCGAAAGTGCTCCTAAGAAGATTGATTTTCAGCATGTTGTTGATCAAGTGCATGAGAAGCTCTCAGTATGGAAAGTTAATCATCTCTCTTTTACGGGGCGGGTAACACTTTCCAAAAGTGTGATTGAGGCAATTCCTATTTATCCCATGATGACGACGGTTGTGCCGAAATCATGCTTAGATGAAATTGAGAAGTTACAGCGAAGATTTATGTGGGGAGATACGGCGGATAAACGAAAATTTCATGCGGTGAAGTGGGAGAATGTTTGTATGCCGAAGAGTATTTGAGGTCTCGGTTTACATAATATGGACGCTATGAACAAGGCATGTTTGCTCAAATGGGGCTGGAAATTAAAGTCAAATGTTACTGATCTTTGGAGTACTGTTCTACGTGGTAAGTATATAAGACATGGTGGTATATTTGAAAGGTGTACGGCAACAGATTAATCCTTGTGGAAAGCTATTGTAAGGTTGTCCGCTAACTTGATAAATATAGTTTTTGGATTATTCAAGATGGGAAAACAGTCTCAACTTGGAACCAAGCATGGTTAGCTCCTGATATGGTGATAGCTAATCTTAATGTGAATATTTCTAGTGCTATGCAGAATGCATTAGTAGTGGATTTAGTTAATGAAACAGGAGATTGGAATTGGAGTGAGTTGACTCATTGGCTTCCTGCCGATCTCGTACTTCGGCTATGTTCTTTCCCCCCACCTAGCCGAGAATATGGTCACGATGAGATGATGGGAATGAGTAAGCATGGTGCATAATTTGATGTTTCTGATATGTATAATATTCTTTGCGAATTTAACAATATCGAAGATAGTGAGCGATGGAAAAAGGCGTGGAAACTTCGTGTGCCTGAGCGTGTCCGAAGTTTTGTTTGGTTAATGTTACATGAACGATTATTAACAAATTTAAGGAAGAGTAGCATGGGTTTAGGACATGCCATGTGTCGGTTCTGTGGAGATACTGTCGAAAATGAATTGCACGCAATACGGGATTGTCCGGTAGTTATGCCGCTGTGGTTAAATACTGTGGAGGAGAGTATGAGGAGCACGTTCTTTATAAGTGATTGGCAACAATGGTTAGATTTGAATCTCAATAGCTCTGGGAAATGGAGCGAGAACACTACTTGGAAGGATTACTGGGCCACGACGTGTCATTGTATTTGGTCTTGGAGGAATAAGGAAGAGCATGACGATCATTTTCAGCGACCCTTGAATGTTGCGGTTGTTGTAGCAAATCATGTGAAGCAATATAGTCAAGCTGAGTTGCTTCAGACGGTTCTGCATAAGGTTAATAAAACAGAGGTGATGATTTCTTGGAAGGGAGGGTAGCCGGTTGTGGTGGTGTGATTCGTGACAGCAATAGTGTTTGGAAGGGCGGGTTTGCTAAGAATTTGGGCATTTGTAGTGCCTATGTGGCAGAACTATGGGGAGTTCTAGAGGGCTTGAAACATGTTAGAAGTTTGGGATTTAAGAGAATTGAGTTGGAGGTGGACTCAATTGTAGTTAGACAAGTGCTTCTTCAACCTGGTTGTGGGAGGCCTCTTGGTGGTTCTTTAGTCATGCGTATTCGTCGGTTGATGGAGCTAGATTGGGAAGTTGTGATTAAGCACTCGTATCGGGAAGCAAATAAATGTGACGATGGCCTTGCCAATATTGGATGCAATCTTGACTCGCATACGATGTTCTTTGCATCTTGTCCTAGAGAGTGTTTTGATGTGACGTTAGCTGATGTAATGGTGATAGCGTCCCCTCGTGTCATCTCTGTGTAGTTCTTCCTTTCGGGCTTATGCCCTCATTTATATCAAAAAAAAAAAGATTATTTGACTAAGCTCAAATATCATAGATTTAATTTCAGAATTTTAAATGTTTTAATAATTTAATATTGTATTATATTTTAATTTGAACCATCGTATTTTAATTAACCCGACAACTGTAATGCATTGATTGTACTTTGACTGCATCAGAATCGACTGCTCTTAATCTATTTCCAGTTTTGAGGATGTGGTTGTTCCATGATATATAAAAAATGGTAAAATATATTGTTTGTTTCTATTATTATAATGAATTTTGATTTTCGTTCTTGTAAAATAATATTACTTGTTTTCCTTTTTGGAAAAAAAAAATCTTTGATTTTAGTCCATAATAGCCAAAATTTTAATTCTTTTGTTTAAAATATTTTTTAACAAAATATTGACTTATTTAGATTTAACATTGTATATAAACATAACATAGACACATTTTAAACATAAAAAGGCCATAATATTAATATTAAAATGTCAAAATTTTGCCATCGGGATTGGAAAAAAAAGATTTTTTTTAAAGAGATGAAAACAAGTGTTTTATTTTACAGGAACGAAAGTCAAAACTCAATGTAAAAATAAAATCTAAAAACATATTTTACCCTATAAATAATTAATATCGGTATTAGTTTTCTCAAGAACATGATAGTGGGAACTAATATTCCAAAGATTTTTTTTAAAAAGGGTTTGGTTAACAATATTCAACTAAACATGTGAATACATATTTTCAATATTACATTTTCAACATTAGTCGTTTAATTTTTAAGAAAATGAAATCTGTTAATTCAAAGTTGGATCGAAATATTTAAAAAATTTATCTAAAAATTATTCCCATTGAAGTCGAACTTGAATTCTCTTTCAAAATTTGCTTTACAATCGGAAAACATACACTGACATTAAGGGGTGTATCATACACCCCTTAATGTCATCACAACCCCAAACTTAAACTGTTGCTTGTCCTCAAGTAACATGCTGTCAGACAAGATCGTTAGAGAAATAAGAGATAAATAATAATGATAGGAATTTCACAACCTTTCTTATATTTCAGCAATGGTACCGCTGATTTCTTACCGCCGCGATCATGCTCAGTCCTGCTAGGCTCAGGAGGCGTCAATAGTAGCTAATCGGACAAATGCCCGTAAGAGTCCATGTACAACTTTTCTCCCTCTCACATTTGTATATTTCACTCATAATTGAAAGGGTTATCTCTCAATCATCGTACAGCCTGCCATTTTACCATAGGCTTGCAAGAACTCTAAGCAACCGGTCAAAATTCAATACACATGCATTATTGGAGGTCTTTTTCAGGGTTATAACGTGGCTTAGGTCAAGGTAGGACATTTTTGGGAATAATAGGCTAACATTTGGAGTTAAGTTCTACTTTGATGTTCATTTTTGTGTGCGCAACCTGTGTTCCTTAGGGTGCCTTTTTGTGTCGGTATCGGAGATGAAGAACCGGATGTGTCTTTGTGTGGTTCTTTTCTATCACTTTTTGTGCCCTTTGGCTCTTTCTTTTGCCCTTTGGCTCTTTTTATTCGCCCTTTGCCTCTTTCTTTTTCATTCATTTTTTTTAAGAGACTATTTATTTAGGGAATTTTTGATATTTTTCCGTCTCTTATTCATTTATTTTTTCTTTTTGTAGTGATAGTTCTCCGTACATGATGAGCGCCGAACTCACCAAAATTAATAAACCGAGTTAAAACACTAACCAAAAAAGTCTTTAAGGGACCTGCAAACTAATTAAGCGTACATTCTATAGAGAAAGCATATTATCTTCCTCACTTCTCAGATGAGTTAGGTTCACGCTTCTTTGCGAATCCAACAACGGCGGTAACAAATCGGCGATTGTATTGCATACGCTTGTGAGCACGACCACGTGGTTTCTTCTTCTTGTCTTGCGCTGCAACTTTTGGAGTTTGTCCTCTCACTTTTCCAGCACGAGCAAGAGATCCATGAACCTTACCTATTGTGAAGAATTTGTGATTATCTTTCCCAGTATTAGTTTTCTCATGAACATAATAGTGGGAACTAATATTCCAAAGATTTTTTTTTTAAAAAAAGGGTTTGGTTAACAATATTCAAATAAACATGTGAATACAAATTTTCAATATTACATTTTCAACATTAGTCGTTTAATTTTTAAGAAAATGAATTCTGTTAATTCAAAGTTGGATCGAAATATTTAAAAAATTTGGCTAAAAATTATTCCCATTGAAGTGGAACTTGAATTCTCTTTCAAAATTCGCTTTACAATCGGAAAACATACACCCCTGAATGTCCCCTCGTCCCTTGAACTAATTTAGTTATTTTTGTTGTTTTGACTTGGCATCTACTAAAAGGATCTGGATTTGCTATTGTTGGGAATCACACAGTTTTCACAATGTTTTGCATCTCAACCATCCATTATCAGATTGAACGGATCAACACAATTCATTTATAAAATTACTAAAAACGATCTCAGCCACACTATTATGATCGGACAATCTCTAACTGTTACAGCGTCCTGCTGTAACGACAGAAAATTCATTTATCTAAAAAGGTTAATTTCGGCCTGGATACTTTTTTATTACCCCTGCAAATAATACATCGATATTTAATCCTTCAGCCAATCAAATTGACCTTATTATAGACATTATTAAAGGGAAAACAAAAGAATATAACCATTAAACTAAAGAAAACCATTGACCTAATTTTTTGTTGAAAGACCTAAATTTTATTTTGAAATGAAACTATATATTGACTTTAATTTTTTAGAAAAATATTAACTAATGGAATACCGGTTAAGGAAACTAAATAAAATAAAATAACTTTAAAATTTGTATAGTAAAATTATGTACTTTTCAATACAATTTATAATAAAAAAAGTAGGTTAACTCTAAAAGTAGGTTTTCAGTATTTTTATAATAAAAAAATATATTTGTTTTTCTTCTTAATAACTAGCCACAGCAAAAAAGAATGTAACTAAGTCCAATAAAAAAGGAGATTAAGTAGTTATTTATATTTGCACAATAGAGAATATAGATCACAAAAAAAGAAAAAAAAAAATATCGATCACACAAACGGGCACGACGGCTAGTATATATATATAAAATAAAAATTAATTACAAATTAATTGTGAATATCATCGTGCAAATCTAATTATATTACTAATTATGTAACTTATTACTTTTGATAGAATTAGACCGAGTCAAATTTGCTTACATTATAATTATCATATATCATCAATAGAACAAGGTCCCAAACATTTGCTATATTATTGTTAAGCCAAAACAGAGCTAGCCATCGAGAAAAAAAGAAAAATACCAGAGCAATGGACAGAGAACAAGAAGAGATGCAATTTCTAGGACTCTTTGGAATCTACAAAGAATCCTACAAGATCATAATTTCATGGAGGAAAATCTTCAGTCAAATTACCTTAACTCTAATCCTTCCTCTCTCCTTCATCTTCCTAATCCACATACAAATATCCAACATCCTCTTCAGAAGAATTATGATCAACACACAAGAAATAATCGAAACACAACAAGGCACACCTCAATACCAAAAACTTTCAGACATAATCACTTCTGAATGGACCACTTTTTTACTCTTTAAACTTGTTTATTTCACTTTTCTTCTTATCTTCTCTTTCCTTTCAACCTCTGCAGTTGTTTACACCATAGCCTCTATATATACTGCAAGAGATGTGAATTTCAAAAGTGTCATGAGTGTTGTTCCAAAGGTTTGGAAGAAACTTATGGTCACTTTCTTATGCACTTTTTTAGCTTTTTTTCTCTATAATATTATGGCAATATTAGTTTTCATTATTTGGGCACTTTTCATTTCATATAAAACTGGTGGTATTGCAACTATAATAATCATAGGAATCTTATACTTTGTTGGGATTTTGTATCTTACAATAGTTTGGCAATTAGCTAGTGTTGTGACGGTTTTAGAAGATTCTTATGGAGTTAAAGCTATGATGAAGAGTAATGAATTGATAAAGGGGAAAATGGGTTTATCAATACTCATATGTTTGAAGCTTAATGTTTCATTTTTTGGGATACAATTTTTGTTTACAAAATTGGTTGTGAAAGCTTGGGGGTTGACTTTATTGGACAGAACAGCTTATGGAATACTATGTTTCTTGTTGTTGTCACATTTGTTTTTGTTTGGATTTGGACTTGTTATCCAAACGGTTCTTTATTTTGTTTGTAAGTCTTATCATCATCAGAGTATTGATAAGTCTGCTTTGTCTGATCATCTTGAAGTTTATCATGGAGAGTATGAACCTTTGAAGGATAAAGATGTTCAGCTGGAGAATTATCATGTTTGATTAAATGTAATAGATTGTTAATTATGTGAAATTGAATAATTCAAGAAGATATGTATGACTTATGAGGATTATCTTATTTGCAGCTACATGTGGCTTTCTTTGTGTGTAGATGATGATGAATTTTTGGAGTTTTAGTTCATGTTGACTTTTGAATACTTGTTAATTTTAGTAATTGGTAGAATGTTATACACCTTTTATTTTACAATTGTGTTCAAAGAGATTTGTACTTGGTACCTTAAATCTACAACGCTAAACTTTTATCTGATCAGATAAGTGTAAGTCAAATGGAATTTAACGAGGACATTATGTAGAGTTAAATTTGATACTCTACCGAGAAAATCCTTACATAAGATTCACGGGTATTAAGAAAAATCATTATCCTAACATATGTCACAAAAACACATGTTAAGAAATATGTATATATTTTTTAAAATTTTGTGCATTTAATTTATGAGAAAGTTGAAAAGTTAAAATGAATTCACAAATTTTGATATAATATTTCTTTGTTATAATCGTTATATGTTCTTCTGTAAAGTTATGCCGTCTCCAAAAATAAATCTTAGTAGTATTTGATAACCATGATATGAAAACTTACATTTAAGAAGATTATTGGATTTTAAATACCAGTAGTCCTTTTAGTCAAAACAAATACGAGTAGTACCGTACCGTATTAGTTAAGTTTCAAATGAATAGAAAGAAAGGTTAGTAGATAAGTTATTGATTATGATTCATTCTTTACCTCCCAAATCCCATGCCACAACTGAAGTCTTCCGTCTCGGAGACATCGTCAATTCATCAGGTTCATGGAAACTTCTAAAATTTCTCTTTGGTCTTAACTATCTGAATGGGACCGGTCAAACAAATATTTTCACATTTGACTTTTAACACAAAGATACATATCTATTAGGAATGACAATTGACTCATACCCAGTGTGATACCCGCAAAAAATACCCACAATAGGTAGGATAAAAACCGGTATTTTGACTATGGGTATGATCAGTATGGATAATTACCCACAAAATTGAGTGTGTATGAGTGTGGGTACGGATACTTTAATACTCACCCAGCCATACCCGCATAGTATGTATATATATATATATATATATATATATATATATATATATATATATATATATTAATTTTAATTATTATATAATAGTTATATAATAATAGGCGTAAATCAATTTTAAAAAATACAACTTAATTATAGTATTACACATTTTTAATAAAAATATTTATTTATAGCATAATGCAAATATCTCAACGGAGAAATAAACTTTAACATGATATTACTAAAAAATTTATTTATAATTCTCATGAGTCGACATTAAAATCTTTGAAATTTTTTTAATTATATTAAAATGATATTATATTTTATAATTGATCAATTTATTTTTAGCAAAAATGCAGGTAACGGATACGTGTTTGGATACTTAGGTACTCATAGGGTATGGGTACGGGGACAAAAATTATCACCCATATAGTTATGAGGATGGATACTGATATTTTTCAAACCGCAAATATGGAAAAAAAGATTATAGTAACCTACCCATAACCAACCATTTCATCCCTAATATCCATCTACAAAAGTAGATATGAAACACAAACAAAATCCACAGAACCAATAAATAATGAGAACAAAAAGTATCGAGCAACATAAAAAAGACATCACAAAATTAAACATGAAAAATCAATAAGATAAAGAAAATTCAGGTACTTAATATTTCCAATTTGTAGCTCCCTTGTGTGCAAAAACCTAGAATTACTTCGCAAAAGTGAATAATTAAAAAGCTCAAATAATATTTATTGGATACAGTTACAAGAAACAAAATAAATTAAAAAGAAAATAATTAAAATGGTATAAATTAATATGATAATTTTATTTTTCTTTTAGTTTTTTTGCTTTATGTAATAAGTTATAAGCTAGTTTTTTCGTCAATCAATTTAATTAAAATAACTAAAATAGTTTTTTGTGCTTTATACCAAAATATTTATGCCTAAGCAAGCCTTCCTCACAACTTTAAATATTGAGGTTGGGAGCCAGGTTTGTGGTTTGAAAAATATTTATCTTAATACAAACCATCATTGGGATCATGTATCTAATACTCCCTCTGTAACACCCCGATTTACGAAGGCTAAAAGTAGGCACCTTTTTTTTTTCCAGCAAAGACTTTGAAATAAAACATTCACGATCACCCTTAAATTAAATCAGAGTAAACCTTTTCCAAAATAGCGATCGGAATGCAATGCCTCTTTTATAAATTGTTTTCACGAATAAAATTTTAGAATATAAACCAAACACTATGTCTAAATTAACATAGCGGCACCATTTATTCCAAATAAATATCATAATACAATTTCACAATACAAGAGCAGCGGACAAATAAATAAGAGTAAACAAGACTCATAGACTACTACCCCTAAGCTGATCTTTAAACTCTAACTGAAGATGAATGGGTGACGAAGACCCACGGACAGCTTCAAGCCTCGCTGCTTCTCCACGCGGTACAAATAAAACCCTAAAAAATGCTCGTAGAGGGTCACTTTCTAAAAACCACATATAGCAAAAAATACGCAGCGCAAGATACACAACACATGGCAACAAATACACATTTAATCATACGAATCACACATCATAGAAAGTAAGTACACGGATAGTCTATCAATCACACACAACAGTATTCAAATGCACAATTAGCCTATCAATGCAGACTCTACAATGATTGTGATCACCCTACCCGGGACTGTTTCACATGCATGAATTCCGGAATTAACCTCTCTGCAGAAGGTCGTAGGCTTAGGTGGGATAACACCTCCTACTAGTGGTGGGATAACACCAGGTAGAGTCACTCAGACAGTACCAAAACAATAACGGTGGGATAACACCGGGTAGAGTCCCTCGGACAATACCAAACTCAAAAAGGAGGACACCAATCACTGGTCGTCGCACCCCGCGGCCCATCACGGTCACCACGTACTATGAGATGCATGAGCATACGATACTTCCTATCTATGCCAATGCACTAATTACATATCATCCAGCATATGTAATTCTCAACCACATGTCAACACATATATTTTGCAAAATCATATGTAAGACAATCAAACATCAGGTTCAAACATATATTCTCAAAATCATATGTAAACCAATCACATGTTCATACATATATTTTCACAATCATATGTAAGACAAATAAACATCATGTACAACCAGATATTCAATCAAGTACATGCACCAACATTTCATATTATTTAATCATATGAAATTCACAACAACCACTCAAACATGTGTAGAATATAGCATGTTCTCAAACAGGTTCTCGTCATGAGAATAGATCACAAAACAACCATGCTCATATATCATATTGCATCACATCAAGAAAATACACATATTCAAGCAAACAATTACACATGCATAAACAACACTCGATATTTCGAGGTATATGTAACCGTTAGAAAGTGCCCTTACCTCGGCAAGCGTTCCAACACGTACAACTTACTCTACGCGAGCAAAACCGTCTCTCTCGATGGAGTCTCCAATCCCGCTAATCCTCTTAACCTTTTTCAACACATAACTTATCTAAGTTAATACCACATTCTAATTGGTCACTCAAATAAGTCCTATCTCGGCTACTAATGGATTCAAGACCTATGGTTGTTCCCTCACAACTAACTAGGCTCAAATCATTTTCAAAATAACTCTTGAAAACATTACACTTAAATCAAGAGTTTTTCTCGCAAAAGCGCTATAACAAATAGTTTTATCCAAAAACGTCGCCAAATAAATTCAAACTATTTTAAAGTTTTTCCAAAAGCAAGAATACTTTTTCGAATAACTTACGCACTTCTTTATGAAACCAAACAAGTTCAAGCTACTAAAACTTTTCTCGTACGACTTATAATAAAATACTTTTAGCGCGTACGTAACTAAAACATTTTTCGAAATAGTTCACAAAGGTCAAATTTTTAAAATATAAGTCATCGACAAAAGAATGTTCATTTCAATTTACAAATCGATTTCAAAACATGTTTCTCTTTTCGTAGAAAAATAATCTCTATTATTTTTCTACTACTGTACTTCAGTTTCAACAATGGCGATAAAACAATTACAAACTAGAAACGGCCATAACTCGTTCAATTTTTTATCCAATCGAGACGAGCCATACGCCAAAATCTTCGTCTCGAAAAGACGGATCAAATGTTTAATTTTTCAGGTCACAAAACAATTTTAAAATGACCTAAATGTCCTTCAAGATTTTCGACCAGAATTGGAATCAAACCAAAATATTGTTATTCACAAAACAAACATAGTTTAAAACACTCCAATCATCACTAGTTTTCTCAAATTGATCAAGCACTCACACCAATTTCATTTGAATAAAAAAAATGCCAATTTTCTACAAGACTTTGCAAAAATTTCACTTTTTCAATCAAGCCACGAGCTACTAGTTTTCTTTCCAAACAAAACCTCTAAATTATTCCAAAGAAAACCATGATCATGCCTTCCCAATTAGGACTTAAATAATTTGAAAACCACATGGTCCTAACACCTAAGTGCCACGGCCAAGAACAAAACAACAAGCTAGCTCCCAAAATTTTCCTTTTCAAAACCATAGTCTAAATCAATTAGCTCCCAATTTCATTAAATTGCACAAGAAAATCATTTCAAAACACAACTCACAAATCATAAAAGTTTTCTCAAAATTCTTCAAACCCTAGATTCATAACTCATCAAAATTGGGGCTTTTGCTCTAGTATCTTTTCTTTCAAAAATCAATGTTCTAAAACAACTAGTACTAGGTTCTATTTCAAGTAAATCATAGGATAAATTCATTTCCAACACTTTCAAAAATCACCAACTTTCTAAAATGATCACAATCAAAATATTTTCTTAGCTCTATTATCCTAAAGACTCACACAACAATATTAACAAATGAATTGAGCAAGAAAAATTAAAGCTTAACCAAATATTTTTTTTAAGCATAAGATCAAACAATTCAAATCACAATTTTCTCTTGGATCTATCACTAACTATCATGAATCTATACCTTTAATGAAGGAAAAATTAAAAGCTCATACTACCATAATATTAGGCCACACGGCCAAGAAGAGAAAAAGTAGGGGAAAGGATTTTCTTACCAAAAGATTTAGCTCACAAGCACAACAATCATGAGAGGAACAACTTTGATTCCAAGCTTTTCTCCTAATTCTTTCTAGATTTCTCTTAAGGTGGAGAATTGTGCTCTATCAACACTTAGAAAAAAATAAAAAGACAGAGATGGAGGGAGTTCACGTGAGAAGAGAAAAAGGAATGGAAAAGTCTCATGACTTTGCTTCTTAAAGGTCTCTTCATTAATTCCTAACCATTGGATCTAATAGTGCAAAGTTGTAAGATTAAATCCTAGCCCTCCATTGCTTCTCTCACACAATTAAATAATAATATCCTAGAAAATATCTAGATATTTTCCTTGCCAACACCTCTCGCTCAGACCCCGTGTTCGCTCTTAAACGAGTCGTATCTCGCGTACCGACAAACTTTAAAGAAACAGAAAAATTCTACCGTAAACCACTTAATTAAAATAATTCACAAACTTTCGAATAAATTTTATTCCGGATAAATTTTCGCTCCTTAGCTCGGGAAAATATAATGAGATCAAATTCTCATCACAGTCGATATATAAAGTCTCCATTTAAATTTTGACGGAAATCAGAAACCGTAAAATTTTCAAACAGCGGGTAAATCTTGCCCGTTTTCTCAAAAATCACTAGAAAAATATTTTCAACATTTCGACGAGACAAAAATGTTTTTAAACTCATTTAAAGCTCATAAAACCATTGTGCCTATTTTTCAAATGTAAAACTAACGCACAGGCAATCTCAGCAAAAATTCTGTCAAAACAAACAATTAAACAGAAAGCGATAAAAATAAATAGCAGAATATCATTTAATATTTCTAAACTCTAATTCCTGCAATTAAAATTCTACGGGTCTTACACCCTCCGTCTCTTTTTATAAGAGCTAATTTCACAAAAAGATTGTCTCTTTTTATAAGATTCTTTTACCATTATCAATAATATTAATTATTTTTTTTCCAAACTTAACCTTATTTACTTTGCATAGCTTTTTTAATAGCAATAAATTCTCTTTTGTTTGATACAAAGCACTACAATTAATGGTAAGGGTAAACATGTAAAATGAATATAATTTGTCAATCAATTTAATACTAAAACTCATTTTCTTAATACCCGTGTTTTATCAAACTAGCTCTTATAAATAGAGACGGAGGGAGTATAAACATTGTGTAATGACAAATCTCACTATTTATAATAAATTTTGATAAAAGATATATCGATATAAATTCTGGTTGGTAAAAATAAGTTATAAGCTAGCTGATAATCGATAGCTTATAAGTGATAGCTGAAAAACTAGTAAATTGAAACTAAAGTGTTTGACAAATTTAGTTTTTGTAAACGCAAAATGCATGATATAATAAAAGTACATGGTTAGTGGGTACTCGGTAGTTATTATATATTTTAAAAAATATAAAAAAATGAAAATAATAAGGGTAGAAATAGAATAAAATGTAAAAAACTATAAGCTATAAGCTATAAGCTCAAACGCTACTTTTAATAGCATCTCAAAAAACGCTATAAGCTAATTAGAGAAGTTTGTTACCAAACATATCTATTTCTTTCAAACAAGCTTATAAGTTAGTCCAATAAGCTATAAGCTAGCTTATTGAACTCACCAAACACACCCATACATCTTATTTAGATATGTAGTATATCGTTGAAGTAGATAATTCTGATAGATCTATAAATAATGTTTATTTCTTTTAAAATTTATTGTAATTATTCATTTTAGAGGTGTGTCATTACATATTCGAATAAGATGTGTACAAGTGTCCACTATTAATTATTAAAAGTGTGGTATAATTAAAATTTTATTTGTCACTACCTATAAGATGATTTTCAGCAGAAACAAAACATCCATTGATTTAATCTAAGTTCAATTGCCGGCCAGTTTCATGAAATTGTTGACATGCGAATGTTCCAAATTAGTTTATTTTTGTAAATCATATTTCATATGGACTTTTAGTATATATATTGTCACTCGCTACATTAAAGAACCATATACACCTTTTCTTTCTACACTCTCTAAACTTATAATTAAAGGAACCATGCATATGGAAATTGAGCAAGAAAAAATGCAATTTCTTGGTCTCTTTGGTATCTACAAAGAGTCTTACAAATTAATGTTTTCATGGAAGAAGTTATTAAACCAAATCACCTTGATTCTAATTATTCCTCTCACCTTCAACTTCCTCATTCAAATAGAACTAAGCAATGTCCTAATCCAAAAGATTTTACACCACACAAATCAAATGACACAAACCAACCCTAACACACCCCAACAACAAAAGCTCATTGAAATCATTTCAAAAGAATGGGCCATTTTCTTTCTCATCAAAATCGCTTACTTCGTTTTGATCCTCGTCTCCTACCTCTTCTCCACCTCGGCGATTATTTACAGCGTTGGTTCCATCAATACCGGCGTTAAAGACCTAACCTTCAACAAGGTCATGAGGGTTGCCACAAACATTTCGAAAAAACTTATCGGCACTTTTTTGTGCACAGTTATGATTGTTTTCATTTACAACATTATAGCAACGATGATTGCAATCATGTCCGCACTTACATTCGGAGTACGAAATGGTGGAGGAATTGCCATCCTTATGATCATAGGAATCTTATATTCCGTTGGAATTATATACCTCATTGTGATTTGGCAATTGGCTAATGTTGTAACCGTGTTAGAAGATTCGTATGGATTTGAAGCCATGATGAAGAGTAAGGAATTGATAAAAGGAAAAATTGGTTTGTCCATAATCATAAGTTTGAAGTTCAATTTTTGCTTCTCTGTGATACAGTTTTTGTTTGGAATGTTTGTGGTAAATGGATGGAAGATGTTTGAACTGAGGTTGATGAATAGAATAGCAATTGGGTTTGTGTGTTTCTTATTGTTGTGTCATTTGTTCTTGTTGATTTATGTTATCCAAACTGTGCTCTATTTTGTTTGCAAGTCCTACCATCATCAGAATATTGACATGTCCTCTGCTTCATTGGAATACTTGAAAGTGCATCAAGGAAATTATGAGCCTTTGAAGAAGGTTAAAGATGACAAATCACCTGTCTGAATGAATTAATGTAATTATATAAGTTGTTGTGGTTTAATGACTTTGGTGCCATAGTTAGTAGAAATACATGTATCATTATGTGTGTGATGAGAGATATAAAAGTAGAGAGAATAAATTTATGAACACTCACATTTTATTTAGATTAATTTCGATATAACGTTAAACTGAATATTTATGATAGGTTCAAAAATAAATAAAAAATACTATTTATTGTTATAAACTGATGTAAATAAGAACAATAATATAGAGAAGAAGTGAGAGAAGAGAGAAAGAATAGTATGTGTTATTCACCACTAGGATTAGGGTTACATTAAAGTGATACATGAGTCACTACAAGAAATAAGATTTTTGGCAGCGACTTTTTTTCAGCGATATTCAAATTGTTGACAAAAATATACATATAGTAACAACTAATTAAAGTTGTTGTTATACGTTAGTTTTTTTCTCAACAATTACATTATCGCTGGGAAAAGTTAATTATCTCAACAATAATTATTATTGTCGCTAATAGTATAACTTTTTTGCATCAACCTTGTAAAGTCGCTGGGAAACCACTCAATTACTATTTTTTTATACTATCGTTTATCGTGGTTTCTGTTCCTATTTTTATGCGTAAATTTCTTTTAACATAAAATTATTATTTTTGTTACTATTTTTATGTTTTGTATCTTTTTTTAATAATTACATTTAAGGATTGAATATTTGAAATATTATCATACTTGATGAGATCAAATTAAGGTTTTTTAGTTCCTTCTAATATATTGTTAATAGAATAGAAATACATTATATTAATTTGAATATAATAAAGCAAGATGATTCTTTGACAAGTTTTTCATTTGTCATCTAATGAAAATGCTTACTATTTTTAAAATTGCTTTTAATAGTAATATTTCTATGACTATCTTTAATTATTTTTTAATTATTTAATTTATTAATTTCTTAATACTTTATTTTTTATTGCTAATTATTAAATAGAATAATTATTTTAGGAGAATTAAATGAAAAAGGTTCATTTTTTTTTATGTTATCTTTTAATTCAAAAGAAATCATGTTATTTGGGATTTGAGATACACATGATCTTTTTTCTGTTTGTTTTCTTTTTATCGGCGTTGGCAATGTTAGTTGTTAGTATATTACAATTTTTTTTTTTTTTAATTCTAATTGAAAATTAATATTTGTACGTTTTGACTAATTGGATAGACACAAACATTTAACTGACGCCTAAAAAGGTTCAATTCTCATCTATTAATTATTTTTTTACTAAATATATTAATTAAATAGAAATTATGTTATTTGGGATATGCATGATTTTTATTTTATTTTTATTTTATACTAATTGGATATTTTTGTAACACCCCAAAATTTAGAAATAGTTATTTATTTAGAATATAATTTATTTAAGTGATTATGTGCCAAGTAAACTATTTGATAAATTAGAATTTATTTAATATAGCGAGAACGGGAGAATTATTTGAAAAATAGAATTAATTAAGATATATTTTAGAATCATATATATAATTTTGAAATATATTTTAGAAATATATCATGAAAATAAAAGATATGAATTTTCATGAGGAATAAGATGAAAGTTTTTAGGGAATTAAAATAGAAACAAATTTGTTATGAATCTTGTTTGTTTTTAGGAAAAGAAAACATAAAATTCCTCTATAAATGGAGCAAAATAACTTAGAATTACCACAATTTACAAACAAAAATTCGTGTACCCTTCATGACCAAATAGTGGATTTCGAGAGCAATACTAAAATACTCATAACTTTCTCATCCGAAGTCCGAATTCGATTCCGTTTGTTGCTGAACGACCGTAGGAGCAAGGGCACAGTAGATATCCCAATTTAGCCGGAGCACGTTTCTGCAAATTCTAGATAAGGGGGAGATTGTTCATGCATATGAGTAGTGTTGACTATAAAAATAGTCGAGGGGACCTTGCTCTCCTTCCCTTTTCCCTTGTTTGTTTCCCTTTTCTTTTTAATTTTTTGATTCCTTTGAGTTTATCATTCATAATCTGTTTTTATTGATTAATTTGTGGCTTTTGTATAATGGAGTTATGCTAGTTAGGATGTAACTAATTGAGAGGAATCAAGTAACGAAATAGTAAAGTTAACTAATATTATGGATAGTTACTTACTAATTATTGTTATAATAATGCATATGTTACTTTTTTTTCTTTATTTTTGGTACAAGAATTCATATGTTACTTTAATTCATAATATAATAGATTATTTTTTTATCGCATTAATAACTTGCCTTTGAATAGTCATTACTAAAAGAAAAAGTCGCCGTTTTCTTTTTCAGTTTTCTTTGAGTTTGTTGTGCTTTTCAGGTTTGTTAAGCTTTGTCACACAAATGGAGATTTTAAACAGTTGTTCCTGTGAGTTGAGTTATAACAAGCTTTTATGACTAATTAAGAGATACAAAGAAGGGAGTTTACGAATTGAGACCGTTTTTGCAAGTTTTTCGAGTAGGAAATATGTTGTAACAAGCTTGTTCCGAGTAGGAAGCTTATCTGACTATATTTTAAAGATTGATTTGTTATCATTAGATTGTTATCTTTAGGAATTGTATTATTATGATTTTTAAAACACTTGTTTGTTATCTTTAAATTGATCTCTTTCAAAAAATATATTGTGAAATAAGTTTGTTGGTTTATGTTGTATATCTTTTATTTTTGAAAATATAATTTATTCCAACAATTTTTGTTGTTGAGGTAAAAAGGATATAACAATAATTTATATCGTTAACAAAAAAATAACTATTTCTCTGCGAAAAACACTAGTTATAACAGCGACATTAATTGTCCTTGAAAAACAATTTTTTTCGTTGCGAAAAACACATTTTTTGCCAGCGACAATAATTGTTGTTGCAAAAAACATTAGTAATGACAGCGACAATAAATGTTGTTGCAAAAAACCACTAGTTACGCCAGCGACATTAATTGTTGCTGCAAAACACCAGTTATGGCAGCGACATTAATTGTCCTTGCAAAACTTTTCGCAACGGCACTTATGGCAGCGACATGCAGCAACATTTTTTTTGCTGCGAAAAACACTTTTTGCAGCAACTTTGCGTTTTTGCCAGCGACATTTGTCGCTGCCAAAAACGACATTTCTTGTAGTGAGTCTTATATATAGACAAACATATTGGGCCAAATACATGGGCCGATGACCTATATGGACATCCACTAATAATATTCATAACACTCCCCCTTGGATGTCCATCGAGAATGTGCCTCGTTAAAACCTTTACTAAAAAAAAACCCAGTGGGAAAAAATTCTAGTGAAGGAAAAAGAGTACAACATCCTCTGTGTTTAAACTGCCTCGTTAAAAACCTTACCAGTAAAACTCAAAGGGATAAAACCATGGTTAAGGCAAAAAGAGTGCAGAACACAATTATATATCTCCCCCTCATAAGGACATTTATATCTGAGACGAAGAACCTCAATTAATCTTCAATGTAGTTGATAAATAGCTTTACTTGACGATGACTGATTTGTAGAAAGATCTTATTCTTACTATTCTCTGAATTAGCCGTGGATGCGATACTATCTTCTTCAAGTTTCTTGTATGTGTATAATAAACCTCAAGATAACGACATCCTGAACTTCTTTGATGTAGTGCTAAAACTTTCACATAATTGGGTGATATTGTTTATATACTTAACTTTATTCCAATATCTTTGAGTTTATTGATATCATCACATACATAATTAGCAAAATGCAATAGTGTTCTCAACGGAACTAAAATATGGTACTTTAAGACCAATTCAAATAACTGATCATTTTCTTGAGACATGAAATGAGCTTTGTTCACATAAAGTGACATCATACAGGAAACCTCATTGAAATACTAAATCAACAGATTTTGGAAGCTCTTTAGGAGTTCCGGTAATATCATCATCATAGAAATTGATTATAACAAATTCATTTCCAAATCTTTTCTTTTAAAAATAGACAAGTGTTGTCATTCTCATGTTCCTCATTTGAGAATACCCACTAAAATATTATACGACATACACCTTGGGTGTATGAATACACAAAGAGACTTATTCATTTTAGTAAGTCTTCTCTTCGATAGTTTGACTTATATGTCTCACAAAAACGAAATCCTTCAGGGATTCTCATATAATCATCATTATTAAGTGAGTCATTCAAATATGCTAAAACACATCTTTCACATAAATTGAGTATTTCATATGTTACTCAACTTAACTAATTACAAAGAGGTTTTTGAATTCACTTCAGGTGAATACGCCTCTTGAAAATCAATAATAGACATTTATCAATATCCTTGAATAACAAGTCAAACTTTAAATATCATTTTCTTTTTCGCAAGAAAATTGATTCTTATCTCATCATTTTCACATCTTCAGATGTACGGACTGCTGGTCCAAAAATCTTTCACTTTACAAAGTGACTGTAATTACATAGCAATTGCGTATTTTCATTTAGACAATCATTGTGTTGTCTATAATTCTCAATTGACTTTGATTCATGATCCTCATTGTTTCTTATCATATATAGCGCTTTATTATGTGTAAAAATATTGTCAACGTTGACTTCATCTCGGTTCAATCGTATTTCGTTCATGACATAATTTCCATTCATGACATAATTCGTCGAGGTCTCTTTATTTTCATAACTTTCAAGTACTTGATAAGTTCTTCTGGAACTGATAAATCAATTATGTCAAATGTTCTTTTCAAAATTTCCATATCCTCACGTGGGTCATATTTCAAATTAGCTCCTTTTCATATTTGAGGATTTTTATCCTTGGAACCGATTGACCTACCACACTTCAGGGTGGTAAAAACTCATTTGCAATAGAGACTGTCCAACAGGGACATCCATTTTTTATTGGAGCATTAGCAGCTGATAGTTTATTTCATAAATTTTGCAAATCACGATTTATCTTATGAACTTTTGGTTCATATCGATTTCTAAGAGGATCGATCAAGATGAGATAATGATAATAATATAATATCAAGTGATTCATATGAACTTCTGGTTCACAATTTCAGCTGTTTATTCCCTCCCCCTAATATTGGAAAAACTAATTCATCACCTGATAATTAGCCTACATGGCTGTAGATAAGTCTCCAATTTTTCTATCTCAAAATACTTTATAATATATGGAGATTCATATCAAACATATTTTCCCAATATTCTTTAATAATTTATCGTAGTGCATTATATTGGAGCAACTGGAACATACCAACACATCCAAAAATGCTTATATGAAAAATATCAGGTTATAAACCTAAATTTAATTGCAAATTAAGGGGAGGACTTTCATATTATAACTTATTGACATTGATGCGAAACAATATCTCAACATAGTCGTTTGAGTGTTCCCAAATAAAAATTAGAAGCTTTGATTTCATAAGTATCGTTCATGTAATTAACTTTAGACGTCTAAAGAATGGATCTTCAGGTCCATTTTTATGAACATATATACTTCAATATGTTCAATATCAATTTTGATTTGACATACGATACTTATCAAACACTTTATATAAAATGAGCTCTTAACCAAATCAGTATCTCACAAACTTCTGGTTGTGAGTCGACAACAAACGTACATGTGACCATTTAGTTGATGCATCAATTAAAATATAACTGGTTCACATGATATATCAATAGAATGTGCTCATTTATTATAATGAAGGAACTTCTGGCCCTTCAATACATATCTATAGAATTTCTTTTTCGCATCATAATAATTCGGGATGACCCAACCGGTGTTGCCAATGATAAATTTAATATGATTTGTAAACTTCTGGTTTACAATATTTTGTGCTTCAATTGCACTAGTATATTTAAAAGTGTAGTATAAACTTCTGGTTTATAACTTTTTCATTCCACTTATTTTATTTATAGCTATGAATCTTCAGGATTCATATTTTAAAAGATTTCACTATGGTAATTCTGGACCATAAATATCGAATCGATATTCTTCAAGAACTATATAATAGTTCTTATCAATTATTTATACATCCTTCAGGGATGTATCACACCATTGAATTCTTCAGGAATTCATGTAGAACAAAATTTTGGATTTTTAAGTTCCTCGAAAATATACCTAATTGTACATCCTTCATATAAGTACTGAATTCTTCAGGAATTCATGGAGAATAAAATTTGGTTCTTAGTTCTTCATGAACTATATAATAAATCACTATCAATTTATAATCCTTCAAGGATGTAGCAATATTGAGTTCATTTGGAATTCATAAAAAATTGATATTTTTCTAAGTTCTTCAGGAACTAGATCATTTGTTGAATTCTTCGGGAATTCATAAATTAAATTAATTAGTTCTTCAGGAACTAAGTTTGTTGAATTCTTCAGGAATCCATAGATTAAATTTCTTAGTTCTTCAGGAACTTAAGATTATTGAATTCTTCGGGAATTCTTAAATAAAATTTTCAAGTTCTTCAGGAACTGAAATTGTTGAATTCTTCTGGAATTCATAAATAAAATTTTCAAGTTCTTCAGAAACTGAAATTGTTGAATTCTTCTGGAATTCATAAATTAAATTATTAGTTCTTTAGGAACTAATTTTATTTGTAGTTCTTCAGGAACTTTATAATATAATCAAAATATCTTTTGCAATCCTTTAAGAATGTACAAATATATTTTTTCTAAAAATATATAGAATAAATAAATTACCAAAATAAAAAAACATAAAAGGTAATATTGATTTGATACTATACTGATTCATATTGATTTGGTTGATTTCTTATTTTCTTATATAATGATACATACTCAATACACGTGCAGTATTTGTATCGTTTCAAATCAGTATAATATTGATACATAACCATAGTAGAATAATACTGAAATTGGTAATCATATGTGCAGTGTATGTCTCGTTTCAAATAAGTATGAATCATGAGCAAGATTATGACATAAATTAAATTGAAATGAAAAAAGATTATGTGTTCTTACCTTTGCAAATTTTGGTAGAGTCTCGTGCTGATAACGTGTTATAAACTGATGTAAATAAGAACAATAATATAGAGAAGAAGTGAGAGAAGAGAGAAAGAATAGTATGTGTTATTCACCACTAGGATTAGGGTTACATTAGAGTGATACATGAGTCTTATATATAGACAAACATATTGGGCCAAATACATGAGCCGATGACCTATATGGACATCCACTAATAATATTCATTAACATTTATAAATTTATTACAATTATATATCTACTTCAATATATTTAAATAAGAATATAAGATATGTGCGGAAGGATGCAATGAATTTGAAAACATTTGTACTAAAAGTGTAGTTTGTGTTAATTATGGTCTCTGTTGATTATTTTTTTATTCATGTAATGAGTGTAAGTTGTACTCCCTCCGTCCTTTTTTTTATTTTTTTACTTTCATCAGTTGAATCTAGTTTGGGGGCTAATTCTGACATCAAGTGGTTCCAGCTCCCTTCAGATTGTAGTTGCGGAGAATGAAATTGTAGTCATTCCTATCAAGTTTAGCGTCAATCATCACTGAACCAACTAACGATTGATTTCTCCGCCCCTCTTCTAAAAGTTAGTCTGACAAAAAATCTGTCATTTTTTATAGGGTTAAATATGTTTCGAGTCCCTACATTTTGACGGACTTCTGAAAACAGTACCTACATTTTTTAAATTATATTTTTAGTCCCCATATTTTTGTTGTTTTCAATATTGGTCTCTAATGTGAAATTTCGGTTAAATGGATGGACGAAAAATATCACTTAGATACTACATAGACTCATTTAATGTTTGTGCATCAATGTCATCAAATAAGTTTGTGTGACATCTATGTGACGTTTTCCATTTGGCCAGTCAACAAAAATTTCATAGTAGGGACCAATGTTTGAAACGTAAAAAACGTGGGAGACTAAAATTAAAATATAAAAAATTTAGCGACTATTTTTAGAAGTCTACCAAAATGTAGGAACTAAAAACATATTTAACCCTTTTTTTTATAAGACCATTTTGCATTTATCAATGATATTAAATCCCTTTTTTTCCCAAAATTATCCCTATTTACTTTACATAATTTTTTGAATTGCATTTAATTCGTTTTTTGTAAATGGGTACTATATTAACTATAAGGCTCCGTTTGGATTGATGAAATGTAATGGAATGGAGTGGAGCGAAATAGAGTATAGTGGAATAGGATGGAGCGGAATGGAATAAATAATTCGTTCCATTGTTTGGATATTTTAAAAAGGAGATGAACAAAATTGAAGGTAAGTGGTGGTATGATATTAAATTCATTTCATCCTATTCCATTCCGCTCCGCTCCATTCCATTATTATTTTTCAAATCCAAACAATGGAACATTATTATATTCCATTTCGTTCCGCTTCATTCCATTATATTCCATCAATACAAACAGAGCCTAAGAAAGTCATTACTAAGGGTAAACACGGAAAATGAATATAATTTGTCAATCAATTTGATACAAAAACCAACTTTTTAAAAACTCGTGTTTCGTAAAACTAACTCTTATAAATAGGTACAGAGAGAGTAAAAGATTACTCCCTCCGTTCCTTTTTGTTTGAAAAAAAATAGGCCAAATTAGGAAAGTGTATTTTTGTAATTTATTTTCCTATTATACCTTTTTTTTGGGATATATTATACTCTAATTTTAATCCACCAAAAAATTCTTATTTTTTTGCACACACTTTCTCCTTCCAAAATATAACCTTAAATTATCAAAACAACAAACAATTTGAAACAATTTTTTTTCTAAAACAACAAACAAAAAGGAACGGAGGGAGTAACAAATTATATATAAAAAATAAAAATTGAAAAACCTAATAAAAGAAGAGACTCCCTCCGTTCCAAATTAAGAAAGTGTATTTTTGAAATTTATTTTCCTATTATAACCTTTTTTTTGGGATATATTATACTCAAATTTTAATCCACCAAAAAATTCCTATTTTTGTGCACACACTTTCTCTTTCCAAAAAATTAAAACCATAAAAAAAAGATTATATGAAGAAGTTTAGTAAAAAAAAAGATACAATAAAATAATTATATAAAATTTAGTCAATAAAAAAAATTAGGAAGGAAGGTATAATAGACAAAATATAACCTTAAATTATCAAAACAACAAACAATTTGAAATAATTTTTTTTTAAAACAACAAACAAAAATGAACGGAGGGAGTAACAAATTATATATAAAAAATAAAAATCGAAAAACCTAATAAAAAAAGATACTACAAAATATGATTTTTTGCATCTTTTTATTGTCCCTATTGACATTTTTACGTATATTAAGAAAAGTGATAATATAATGGCTTAAATGCATTTTTTATCCCAAAATTTCAATTGTTGGATTTTAGGCTTCTAAGTTTCACAATTGCTTAATTTTAGCCACCAAGTTCCAATTGCCCGTTTTTTGCCCCTGAAATTTACCCCCTTTTGCTTTTTCTACCCTCATTGATTTTTTTATTAAAAACTAGTTATGTAGCATTTTAAAACTAAAGAAATATTTTACAATAAATAAAAATGTTTTTAAATTTATTTAAAAAAATTACAAATTGTTTTTAAAAAAATAACTTTAAAATAATTTAGTTATAAAAAAAATTATGAACTACTTTTGAAAGTTTTGTAAACTAGTTTTTTTTTAAAAAAAAAAACATAATTATTAAACCTTTTATTAAATTATTTTTAATGCATTTTTATTATAACACCCCACATGAAATATCTAGAATATCAGTGGAATTATCACAATTGGTACTGAGTACATTATTATTACAATTGAAAAATTCAAGCACACGCAGGTGCTAAGTACAACATAGATACAGGAACAACGGAAGCGAAACATAAGTTCGAGATACAACAGGAATTTATTAGAAATACAACAAGACTAGGAATAACTAGAAAGCATGAACAAATGCAATCCTTCAAGCACAGCTACGAGCACACCAACAAGCATACCTTAGCCAACCTGTTTATCTGAAAAAAATTTGTTTGGAGTGAGGTGAGACTACTAAGCCTCAGTGAGTCCTACTACCCTCCTAGAGGTGACTACACCGGGGAACCTAATCAGTCATAACATACTAACAATATAACATAAATACATAAGCATAAGTAAAGGTGTAACACAAATTATATCTTGTTCATTTTAACACAAGGACACTCTGAGGTGAGCATGTCTCAGAGGCCTGCCATATCCGACAACCGATTCGGTCACGACATGCAGCTCACATAATCATAACCTAGTGGATTATCCCATTGGGAGTCCATAGTGCGACATCACAAATCGCTCGTAATTGACTGATACTAAATTTAGTTGATTCTACCATAATTTACTAAGTCCCGAGGAACATACAAACCTAAAATCTCTAAGTTATACCCTAAAGATTATCTGTGATTAACATACTGTTTCACATTATATAAACCATGCTACTGCAAGATATCTAACTCAGATGAGGATATAAAACGAGTGTGTAAAGTTCTTAGAAAATTTTAGAAATGCAGGTATGTCCATGTCAAACTCGCTACAGCGTGTTAAAACTCGCTTGGCGAGTTTTACAGGTCTTTTCTGTGTAAACTCGCTGCGGCGTGTTACCAACTCGCCACAGCGAGATTATAGGTCCTGGCCTAAATCAACTCGCTAAGCACACAATTGCACGCTACAACGAGTTTCATCATCCCAGAAAACCCAGCTCGCTAGCAACGCGCTGCAGCGTGTCTACCCAGAATGTCCCCTGTTTCACGAAACTTCAATTTTTAACAAGGTTAACACCTACAATCCTCATTCTAAGTCATGCAGTCACACAATATGTATAATATAAGATAGAATGGAGAAGAATTTGGGGATTAATTCCGCTCACACAACATTTTCCTAATTCCTAAGTTAACATGCAAAATTTTTAATTTTGGGAAAACTAACTAACTAACTTAAGAACCCACCTGTAATGAAGCTTTAACCTTGCTTCTGGGCTCCTATAGCAGCTACAGAAACCTTCCAAAATGCCCCACGAACCCCAGACCAAGATCGAGAATTTTGACCCTTGAAACTCCTTATTTTTGCCCTACGAATTTGAGTTGTGTTTGATGAAGGATTCAGCTGGGAATAGGTGGTATTTATAGAAGGTTTCCTGAGTGAATGAACAGTATGAGGTTTGTTTCTGAGTTGGCTTGAATGTCTTCTCATTGGTTGTGAAAATGTGAAAGAATGGGGTTGTTGTTGTGTAGTGGCATGCGATGCTTTGGGAAGGTGATGATTCAAGGTTTCAGAATTGAGTTATGCAGGAGGAATCTCTGATACAAGGCTGTTTTTAGTGTGGGTTATGTAGTAAATGATAAACATGTGACTTGGGAAGTAATTGGAAAATTTGGATGCTTGTGTTGTTGTTGTTGCTCGTGAAGGGGAAGGAGAAGAGAGCTTAGCATTGTTCAGATTTTTGCTGAAGTGATTAATGGGAGAAATGGAGCTGTTTGCATGTAAGGAAGTGATTAGTATTGGGTGGAAACATGACTCATTGTTTTTAGGAGAGGTGGAGGCTAGAGATTGAAACTTGGGTGTGAGTCACAAGAGGGAGGAAACTTGAATCTTGGAGTTAAATATCCCTATTATTTCATAATCTCCTTAACTTAATTAACTTAATCACTACTAACTTAAATTTTTAATTTTAAAGTAAGTCACAATTAAATTAATTAGGAAATTTTGAATTTGGGATATTACAACCTACCCCCCTTAAAGAAATTTCGTCCTCGAAATTAAGAAATTTACCTCGGAAACAGATAAGGATAACTCTTCCGCATCTCTGACTCCAGTTCCCAAGTGAATTCACCATCAGGAGATTGAGCCCATTCAACCTTGACAATAGGAATTCTTTTGTTCCGAAGGGTTTTGGCATCACGTTCAACAATTCGAACTGGATCCGGCTGATAGGTTAGATCTGGCCGAAGGTCAATCTGTTCAAGTTCCACTGGCCGATAAGGATCGGGAATATACTTCCGTAGCTGAGACACATGAAACACGTCGTGTAACCCTGACATAGATGGAGGTAGAGCTAACTGATAGGCTACAGGACCGACGCGTCGAAGGATCTGATAGGGTCCAATGAATCTTGGACAGAGCTTCTTGGTTTTGAACACACCTCGTAAACCCAACTTAGGAGTGACTCGCAAGAACACATGGTCACCTTCCTGAAATTCCAAAAATCTCCTTCTCTTGTCGGCATAACTCTTCTGCCGACTCTAAGCAACTTTCAGCTTATCCCTAATAGACTTAATCTTTAAAGTGGTCTCTTGAACGATATCTGGTCCCAAGAATCCACGGTCACCGACTTCTGTCCAACACAAAGGAGTTCTACATTTCCTGCCATACAGGGCTTCATAGGGTGCCATACCGATACTGGCATGGTAACTGTTGTTATAGGGAAATTCAATCAGATGTAAGTGATTACTCCATGAACCACCATCTTCTAGCACACATGCCTGAAGCATATCCTCAAGAGTCTGAATAGTCCTTTCTGATTGACCATCAGTTTGAAGGTGATGCGACGTACTCATCCTTAACCGAGTACCCATCGCATTCTGAAATGCTTTCCAAAACCTTGAAGTGAATATTGGGTCCCTATCCGACACAATACTCAAGGGTACACCATGCAGCCTTACAATTTGCTCCATGAATATAGCTGCATATTTAGGGGCCTTGTAGGTGGATTTTACTGGAATGAAATGAGCCGACTTAGTTAATCTGTCCACGATTACCCAGATCGAATCTTGACCTCTCTGGTTACGTGGTAATCCTCCTATAAAATCCATAGTGATATGTTCCCATTTCCACTCAGGAATATCCAACGGTTGCAACGGTCCCCCAGGTTTCTGATGTTCAATCTTCACCTGCTGACAAACAATACACCTTGACACGAATTCAACAATTTCTGCCTTCATGTTAGGCCACCAATAGTTCTCCTTCAGATCATGATACATTTTGGTGGATCCAGGGTGAATCGAAAATCCACTTTTGTGTGCCTCTTCCAGAATTAACCGTTTCAACTCATCATCCTGAGGTACACAGAGTCTTCCGTCATAGAGAATAGCACCGTTCGTGGCTACTGAGAACTCTGGATGGTTTACTCTCTTCTGCAACTCTACATCACCCTGCTGAGCCTGTATAACCCTTGGGCATAACTCACAGGATAATTCAATTCTGTTTATTCGAATTTCACTCTTCCGGTACACAACATTCAGGTTAAGGTCTCTAAACTTCTCATACAGACCGCATTGCTGCATCAACAACTCTGACGCATACAAGGTCTTTCTACTCAAGGCGCCTGCTACAACATTTGCCTTTCCAGGATGATAATTGAGATTGAAGTCAAAATCCTCGAGGTATTCCATCCAGCGTCGTTGCCTCATATTCAACTCCTTCTGATCAAACAAGTACTTCAGACTTTTGTGATCACTGAACAGATCAAACTGCACTCCATACAGATGATGTCTCCAGATTTTGAGGGCAAAGATAATGGCTGCTAACTCTAAATCATGGGTAGGATAATTCTGCTCATGAGGTTTTAACTGCCTGGATGCATACGCTACCACTGCACCATCTTGCATCAGCACGCATCCAAGTCCCATGTTGGATGCATCACAGTACACCACATACTTACGGGTTGGGTCAGGAATTACTAGCACTGGTGCTGTGGTTAGTTTTTCCTTTAAGGTTCTGAAACTCCATTCACAAGCGGCATCCCAATTAAAGGTTGCATCCTTTCTGATTAGACGAGTTAATGGCAAAGCAATCTCCGAAAATCCTAAGATGAATCTCCGGTAATAGCCTGCTAAGCCAAGAAAGCTTCTGACTTCGGTAACACTTCTGGGCCTTTCCCAATTCAAAACTGCTTCTACCTTGGATGGATCGACAGACACACCGCCTTGCGATATGACATGTCCCAAGAATTTAACTTCAGATAGCCAAAATTCACACTTGCTGAACTTGGCATACAATTGCTTCTCTCTAAGGATGCTCAACACAATTCTCAAATGTTCACCATGCTCCTGAGAATCTCTAGAATAGATCAGAATGTCATCAATGAAGATAACAACAAACTGGTCAAGGTACGGCTGGAATATCCGATTCATGTAGTCCATAAAGATGGCTGGAGCATTTGTCAAACCGAAAGGCATGACCAAGAATTCATAATGTCCATACTGGGTCCTGAATGCTGTCTTGGAAACATCCGAGGACTTGATACGAATCTGATGATATCCAGAGCGAAGATCAATCTTGGAAAAGATAGTAGCACCTCTGAGTTGGTCCAAAAGGTCATTAATACGGGGCAAAGGATACTTGTTCTTAATTGTGACCTTGTTGAGTTGATGATAATCAATGCACAGATGCATAGTACCGTCTTTCTTCTTGACTAGTAACACCGGTGCTCTCCAAGGTGAGACACTGGGTCGGATAAAGTGTTTCTGAAGCAACTCTTCAAGCTGAGATTTCAGTTCATGAAGTTCTAAGGGAGACATTCGATAAGGGGCAACTGAGATAGGCTGGGAACCAGGAACTAGGTCGATAGAAAACTCAACTTCCCTTTCAGGAGGTAAATTCATAATATCATCTGGAAAGACGTCTAGGAACTCACTAACAACTGGAATGTCACTGGGGCTCAAACTAGGTTCCGGATCGATGGTAAACAAGACATAGAAACACTTGGTACTGGCACCTAAGTACTGGATCATCTGATGAGTGTTTTGGAGCAAAGCAGTGAGTGCTCTGCTCTCTGCAGAAGTTTCAGTTGGAATATACAGATTCTTTTCAGCACATCCAATGTACACGGTATTAGCGGAAAGCCAATCCATGCCTAGGACCACATCTATATCTTTCAAGGGTAGACAGATCAAATCTATATGATAGACTTTACTGCCCACAAGAACTGGACAATTATGGCAAACTCGCTTAGAGGTAACCTTGCCTCCTGTGGCAACAGCCACAGTCATAGGGGGAATTAAAGGCACAGAGGGCAATTGCAGTCGCTGAACACAGTCAACGGCTATAAAGGAATTAGTAGCTCCACAATCAAACAAGACTAAAACTTCATACTAGCCTAACATGCATACAACCATAATTAAAGCATTATTAGATTTGACTTTCTCACCGTCAAGTGAGTATACCCGACCTTTGCTTTTAGAAGCTCCGCTGGAATCGCCTTGCCTCTTCAGCTTAGGACATTCATGTTTGTAGTGGCCTGGCTGCTTACAGTAGTAACACATATTCTTTCCCTTCATGCACTCTCCACTGTGAGGGAACCCACATTCAGCACAGTTTCTTGGTGAACGCTGGGAATAGCTCTGCTTCCCCTTACTGGTGGTACCTTTAGTTCTCACTTGCAGGTTAAACTTTCCAGAATCCTTCCTCTTCTGAATAGCTTCACTACGCTCCTTATGAATGTTACCAAGATATGCCTCAGCATGGTAGCTCTTTTGCACCAAATCACCAAAGGTAGTGATATGCTGCATGGAGACATCATGCGCTATGTCATATAACGCCCCAACTAAAATACCTAGAATATTTAGTCAAGGCATACATAAATGGATCTGAGTACAATAAAATTTACTGAACAAAAGAGTTGAATTTACAAATAATAGGAATACAACGAAGTAATTCCATATACGATACAACGGAAAAGAACAAAGAATAAATATAGACAAATGTAACAAGGAAGGAAATATAAATCTTCTGCTCTGACAACCCAAGCTCAGCTCCGACTGTCAGTGCCCTTCCTGGTCCTTGCTCTGGATAACCTGTCTACTAAAAAAAAATTGATTTGGAGTGGGGTGAGACTACTAAGCCTCAGTGAGTCCTACTACCCTCCTAAGGCGACTACGCCGGGGGAACCTAGAGTGTATAATATTCTAAGTTCACTGTTTAACATACGAAAGTATTCATTAATAATAAAATAGAGTGTAACACACAATTATTATCTTGTCGATTACTCTTCAAAGGTCACCCGAGGCAAGCCGGTCTCAGGTGTCTGACTCTGCGTACTACCGAAACAGAGGCTCGGATTCCGTCGTTGGCTCACAATAATAAATAATAGAAGTCAGAGGAGTTCTATTACCATGGCATAGTGCCATTTAATTCAATGAGTTTACACAGTTCTAACCAATATATCCCACTCAAGGTATCCTAAGCATATTACTGATAAATTCAATTACACATGTTATTCTCTGACTTTGTAATTTATTAAATACTATTTAAACAGATTTAAGAAACCAAGTTGCATTCGGGTATAAAACGAGTGACTTCAAAGTTCTAAAACAAAATATACAGGTTCTGACCCTGAGGCATTCGCTACGGCGAGTTCTTACTCGCTACGGCAAGTTATGTGTCAGCAGTCCTGTAATACTCGCCCTGGCGAGTCAAAGACTCTCCTGGCGAGTTATACAGGACGTAACGCTCGCTGTGGCGCGCAACCACTCGTGGCGGCGAGTGTATCAGGTTAGTACCCTGTTTTTACAGAAATGTGATTTTTACCAAAATTCACCTACCACCTCCATGCAATTTGTTTTAAAACATGTCTTATAATATTTAATGAATTTTATAGGAGCAAGAATTGGGATTTACTCTTGCTCTTTCTCAATATCGATTCCTAAAATCCTATGTTCGCATGCAAAAATCATATTTGGGGAGACTAGGCTTTCTCAATAATTACTATGGTTAAGAACTTAAGGAACCCACCTGTACATGACGCTTTAACTGAACATAAGCTCTGTCATAGCCATAAGCTTCACTAGAACTCACTTGAAACCCCAAATAGCTCTAAGAACACGAAGTGAAGAAGATTGGACTCTATAGGGTGGTTGCTTGCTGATTATGGATTCTTTAAGAAAGGTTGAACCACTGCCCAGAATTAAATTCCCAATGTCTTGTTGTATCCATCTCTAGCTCTTACCATCCAAGGCTTTTCCTCAATCAATTCATGGTACAAAAATAGTCTAAGGTTAAATACACTAAAAGGGTGGAATGATAAGGTACGAGGAGATATCTCAAGACTTCTTACCGTGATAAAAATGGCTGAACAGAGGAGAACAACAACATGCAGTAGTTGCTTTACTGCTGAGCTCGCCACGGCGAGTCATAGCTCGCTCAGCGAGCGTGACAGGCTGAAGGGCAGAGTTTGCGTTTCTTCCAAATTTCTACTCCTCCAAGGTACCCATAACCTTCCAGTCATCTTAAAACTCGTAACTTAGGAGGTAGACACACGTTCATCATCCAATTTCATGTGAGGAAGCAAGAATGAGTATTTGTTAGCAAGAAGGGGGAAGCAAAATGATTAAGAATGGGGAAAGAGTTTCTTTATTCTTACCTCAAGATTTTGAACAGAAATCTAGCAGCTCTATAAGTAATCAATACATGCAAGAAAAGCTCTTGAAATATGGTTGAAACCTAACATTTGGAGTTAGTAGAGGGATTGGAAGGTCCACGTGATTTAAGAGAGAAATGGGTGGAAATAAAACCATTACTTTGAAGCTTGAAGACTAGAGAGCAAGAATCTTTATTTGCATGTGAATCATTGTGAGAGATGAAAGAATTTTGGTGATGATGATGATATGGGTTTTGGCGTGAAGGAGGGAGATGAAGGGGTTTTTGCTCCCTGACTTTTCTTTCAGAAAGTGGAACATGAGTAAATGAATTATTTTTGCCATTTAGTCATGTGGCTTAAATAGAAGTTCAGTACAAATGGGTGGGGGTTTGGAAAAGAAATTTGAGGGAGGCTTGGGAGAAGGAAAAAGGAGTGTAGAAACTTGGTTTTATCACTTAATTTCCAATTAAGTTTTAACAATACTAATTTAATTAATATTCTTTTGTTAATTAAATTTTGGAATGTTACAATCTACCCCCCTTAAAGAATTTCGTCCTCGAAATTCAAACTTCCTCATTCCACATCAGGGTAGATCGTTTATATCTACTTCTATGACCACACATTACTTATCCTCCGATCAATTGCATTCAATTCCTTGGAATAAAACTTTCCTCTCGCAGGTTACTGGCCAAAAGTTATTCTCACATTCGCAATTGATCTCGTGCTGCGCACTCTGATTCAAATTACTACTACCATTTTTTTCCCTGCTCCACTCCAGAATGATTGTACTGCTTCCATTTCCAATGGTGTTAATTCCAATTTCCAACTGAGTAAGAAGTTCGGTATCTAGCCTGGTTGATGTTATGGTCAACTAGAGGGTACAAATTTGGTGTTGATATTGATAGATCCAAAATCTCTCCTTCCGATGGTTGACCTCCTTTCCAAACACTGTTATGCATGACGTGTCAAATGTACCTCTGTATCCGTGTTGTCGAAACGTTCCAGAATCGATTGAAATATCAAACGAGTGGAAAATTGTCTAAATACCACTGGTTCTTCTGCAAATGAGTTAGACTTATTCGCAGACGAACCCATAGTTATCCGATAAAATCCCACCTACAATTTTGATCCATTCTGGTACAACACAGTGATCAAGTTGTACCTCCAACACGCAATTGTATTAGGTTCAGATCATTACTTCGGGTTAAGGTTAATCTTGTTTGAATTCCTTTACTAGTAACTAGGGTGCGGAAATTGGCTAAATAGTCGGGTTCTAAACTTGACTAGTTGAACACTTAAGGTTTGGACTTGTACTGCTGAGGCTGAACCGAATTGTCTGGTTTGGAATAATTCAATAGGTTATCTACAGATCACTCAGGATAGAGGAAGGTTTCCAATAAGGGAAAAATATCTTACTCTAACGAGTAGTTTAACACTTATACTCATCAGAACTGATTGTTGATAGCTAGACTTGAAGTTGGAAAATTTCTGGTCAAGGTTTCCGGGTTAAATACTTGATCTCTCAAGGTCACAGGAAGTGAATCTGGATTATTGAAACGTTCGGGCACAGATACTCAAGGTTAACACACTGGTCTCACATGGTTTAGAACACGGAACTGAAGGGTTTGAATCCTCGGCACTGATGTCACTTGTATAATTAATCCCACTGAATTGGAAATTATCCGACTAAATTCTGAATTCTGCTGTTAAGGCTACGAGGAGATAGATAACTAATTATATTGAAGGATTGATTACCAGATTCAAGTGCACGAAGTTTGAAATGAATTTCTGATACTGAGCTAAGTCATTTGTATCAGGACAATTAAGGATGTTGATTAATAAATTAACCAATGAGTGAGAAATTGAACCTAAGTTATCCGTTGCTTCTCCAGAGTGACTGACTTCCACGAATTTGATGGAGTTACTAACGACAAAACTGAAAGATTAAAGGCATTGAATAAGGTTACTCAGGAGGAACGTTCTAAACAACCCAAGTGACTGACGTCGATGAATTTGGAAAGTTGCATCAGAATTGAATTTGTGTTTAGCACTTGACAGACAAGTATTTAAAACACGAGAAGAATTGTTAGTCTGAGACGTAGTCAGACAAGCTAGAGAGTGCACTCGTTCATGTGTTCCAAGACTTATGAACGTAGAATTGAACATTGTTAGATACGACGAATAGACTGAATGAGGATCCTTATGAGTGAAGGGCCCAAGAAGTTTTGTCATTCACTGGATTCAGACTTATGCTTCATGGCTCTAATCCCTCTGTCAATTCTCTCGGGTTAGGACATCTAGGTTTCCGCTCGGGTTTTCCTTGCTAACAATGCGCTCGTAGGAAGATTTAACTGATTCTAATAGTCTCTTGGCTGACATGTCTGAATATGCGCAAGTGTCGGCGACTGGCTGAAGCTAAGGTTGAACTTAACTACTCGTCTCTGGTTGACTGATATATATGCCTAAAAGATTAGTCTAGGTGATTGGTGTCACTAATAATGTACCCTATTTGTTATTCTCATCAGGTCGTGTCTTCTACGGTCTGGTGCTTAAATCAGTGATAACGTGTGGCTGATCAGGTCTACTCCTTGAGCTTGATAGCTAGTTGGTCCTTAATACATAATTACTAGTCCAACGGTAACTGAACGGTATCTCTCAATGGATGGTTAACTAATCCTACTGATTCCTTAACTAACGGGTTTAAAGGTATGAGTTCTTATATTGGATGGTCAACCTAACATGGAATTGAGTTACCGGTCTCTAAACTATCTAGTGATTAGGTTCAACGGATTGACTTTGTTGATAGTTTGTGCCAAAGGTAGTTCTTGACTATTGATCCACTTAAGACTTATCCTATAATAGTTTGGTGCACTTATTGGTATAAGGTGGTATGTTGATCCCATTTATTGTCGTCCAAGGTAGTGTTAAAATGTTAGCTAAAAAGGCTGGCGGTACGAGAATGCTAAACCTATGAGTTTTGGTTCAACTATTCCCATAGAGTTAGCTAATTGGTTTGTGACGATGAGTTGGCAACTTATATTGACTAAATGACGGTACTTAGTATGTATGTCTATAGGTCGGGTATTTTATCAAGGGAAATTCTAAATGGTATATTTAATGTCTCAGAATTTCCTGAGGTAAGGTAGGAATATCAAGTACTAAGTACGAGGCTGTCTAGGTGTTATTACTGGTTTTGTTATCAAACTACTCCGTAGTGATGTCTCTCGAAACAATTGTTTAACGGCCTAAAGGTGATGCACGAAAGGAATCTTAAAGGTTATACTAATTGAAACTTAAGTCCTAGTGGTACGACAGAAATATTGCTGCGATTTGAAATGGTCGAAGTAACTTAAGTAAAGGCATTCTTCAGGGTAATCTATTTAATCCTTAGTCTATAAATGTTGGTTGGGTCCACTGCCAAGTCTGGTGTTGTTTACGAAAGGATATCCTAATCTTTATACTAGTTGTAGTTTGATTCCTAATAGTACAATGGTAATGCGGTTAGGAATTGAATGGTTGGAATAATTTCGTTAAAAGTATTTTAGAGGGTAATCTAATACGGTCACCTAGCGAAAATTTGGAAAATGCTAGTGTCCTAATTTTGGTTTCTATTAGGAACTGATGATACTTGTCTGAGGTCATACTAAGTTTTGTTAACGCAGGTGAATTTCTCGCTTGCACTGAATAACTAAAAGTTTAGGAAAGAGTTTTGGTTCATTAACGGCTACTGCTGGGTGTTACTCGGTCAATACACTTGGCTGAATTTAGGCTCTCGGTGGGATATGGTTGCTTATAGGTTTAGAAAGTTTAGCTGACACACAGTGTCAGTGGAATTCTGTTATGCACAACACATTTTAGTATAAGGATACACCTGCATTCCTTCAAGCTACCACTCTACTCCTGACTTGTTACGTCACCGAATTATAGCATCCATCAACTGTGCTTACTCCTTATGAGTTTGTTAATTGTTCCTACATCCTCCAGATTTACTTCTCATTCTTGTGGCACCATCTGCCACTGTCTCCATGTCCACTCATAACATTCCTTTATCAACTGCTCCTTGATTGCTTCTACACTACGTTCTTACAGCTGGAGCTTCAGAGTCCACTTCAGTTCTCAACCATAATACCCTGCCTACCATACACAATACTTGAGCTGATCAGACTCAGCACGCGATGGTTTCAGCGTAAACAGTCCAGATCCGAAGAGTCCGTATTACTTAGGGAAGAGTTAGAATGACTCATGGCAAGGTCCGATATGGGATCGACCTGCTCTGATACCAATTATAACGCCCCAACTAAAATACCTAGAATATTTAGTCAAGGCATACATAAATGGATCTGAGTACAATAAAATTTACTGAACAAAAGAGTTGAATTTACAAATAATAGGAATACAACGAAGTAATTCCATATACGATACAACGGAAAAGAACAAAGAATAAATATAGACAAATGTAACAAGGAAGGAAATATAAATCTTCTGCTCTGACAACCCAAGCTCAGCTCCGACTGTCAGTGCCCTTCCTGGTCCTTGCTCTGGATAACCTGTCTACTAAAAAAAAATTGATTTGGAGTGGGGTGAGACTACTAAGCCTCAGTGAGTCCTACTACCCTCCTAAGGCGACTACGCCGGGGGAACCTAGAGTGTATAATATTCTAAGTTCACTGTTTAACATACGAAAGTATTCATTAATAATAAAATAGAGTGTAACACACAATTATTATCTTGTCGATTACTCTTCAAAGGTCACCCGAGGCAAGCCGGTCTCAGGTGCCTGACTCTGCGTACTACCGAAACAGAGGCTCGGATTCCGTCGTTGGCTCACAATAATAAATAATAGAAGTCAGAGGAGTTCTATTTCCATGGCATAGTGCCATTTAATTCAATGAGTTTACACAGTTCTAACCAATATATCCCACCCAAGGTATCCTAAGCATATTACTGATAAATTCAATTACACATGTTATTCTCTGACTATGTAATTTATTAAATACTATTTAAACAGATTTAAGAAACCAAGTTGCATTCGGGTATAAAACGAGTGACTTCAAAGTTCTAAAACAAAATATACAGGTTCTGACCCTGAGGCATTCGCTACGGCGAGTTCTTACTCGCTACGGCAAGTTATGTGTCAGCAGTCCTGTAATACTCGCCCTGGCGAGTCAAAGACTCTCCTGGCGAGTTATACAGGACGTAACGCTCGCTGTGGCGCGCAACCACTCGTGGCGGTGAGTGTATCAAGTTAGTACCCTATTTTTACAGAAATGTGATTTTTACCAAAATTCACCTACCACCTTCATGCAATTTGTTTTAAAACATGTCTTGTAATATTTAATGAATTTTATAGGAGCAAGAATTGGGATTTACTCTTGCTCTTTCTCAATATCGATTCCTAAAATCCTATGTTCGCATGCAAAAATCATATTTGGGGAGACTAGGCTTTCTCAATAATTACTATGGTTAAGAACTTAAGGAACCCACCTGTACATGACGCTTTAACTGAACATAAGCTCTGTCATAGCCATAAGCTTCACTAGAACTCACTTGAAACCCCAAATAGCTCTAAGAACACGAAGTGAAGAAGATTGGACTCTATAGGGTGGTTGCTTGCTGATTATGGATTCTTTAAGAAAGGTTGAACCACTCCCCAGAATTAAATTCCCAATGTCTTGTTGTATCCAGCTCTAGCTCTTACCATCCAAGGCTTTTCCTCAATCAATTCATGGTACAAAAATAGTCTAAGGTTAAATACACTAAAAGGGTGGAATGATAAGGTACGAGGAGATATCTCAAGACTTCTTACCGTGATAAAAATGGCTGAACAGAGGAGAACAACAACATGCAGTAGTTGCTTTACTGCTGAGCTCGCCACGGCGAGTCATAGCTCGCTCAGCGAGCGTGACAGGCTGAAGGGCAGAGTTTGCGTTTCTTCCAAATTTCTACTCCTCCAAGGTACCCATAACCTTCCAGTCATCTTAAAACTCGTAACTTAGGAGGTAGACACACGTTCATCATCCAATTTCATGTGAGGAAGCAAGAATGAGTATTTGTTAGCAAGAAGGGGGAAGCAAAATGATTAAGAATGGGGAAAGAGTTTCTTTATTCTTACCTCAAGATTTTGAACAGAAATCTAGCAGCTCTATAAGTAATCAATACATGCAAGAAAAGCTCTTGAAATATGGTTGAAACCTAACATTTGGAGTTAGTAGAGGGATTGGAAGGTCCACGTGATTTAAGAGAGAAATGGGTGGAAATAAAACCATTACTTTGAAGCTTGAAGACTAGAGAGCAAGAATCTTTATTTGCATGTGAATCATTGTGAGAGATGAAAGAATTTTGGTGATGATGATGATATGGGTTTTGGCGTGAAGGAGGGAGATGAAGGGGTTTTTGCTCCCTGACTTTTCTTTCAGAAAGTGGAACATGAGTAAATGAATTATTTTTGCCATTTAGTCATGTGGCTTAAATAGAAGTTCAGTACAAATGGGTGGGGGTTTGGAAAAGAAATTTGAGGGAGGCTTGGGAGAAGGAAAAAGGAGTGTAGAAACTTGGTTTTATCACTTAATTTCCAATTAAGTTTTAACAATACTAATTTAATTAATATTCTTTTGTTAATTAAATTTTGGAATGTTACATGTCAGCTCTCAACCCAAACCTGTACTTCTTCATTTTCCATGATTCACTGGGTGCATCGTTACCATCCATCACATAACGGACCAATTCATTGAACTTCATGGTGTATTCTGCCACAGACATACTCCCCTGCTTCAACTCAGTCAATTCTCGTTCCATTTGAAACTGGTAACTTTCTGGTATATAATGTCCGACAAAGAGACGCCGAAAATTATCCCAAGCCAATTCCATTTGGCTAGCTTCCATGTACGCCTTCGTTCCATCCCACCAGTTACAAGCGTCGCCCCTAAAGAAGCGGGAGACAAACACAACCTTGTCAGCTTCAGTGCAATCCATAGACTCCAGGATTCCACTCATCCTTTGGATCCATTCCCGAGCCTTCGCTGGATTGTACTCTCCATAAAATTCTGGTGGACTCATGTGGCAGAATTCCCTGAATGCAGCACTTGATCATTGCTGCTGAGGTGGAGGATTGCTCATGTGCTGTTGGAACATAGCCATGAACTCTTGATGTTGTTGGGCTTGCTGGGCCTGAAACTGTTGTTGCTGGTACATCATCTCATCCCACATGTTAGCATCAGCATCCCCGTACATTTCAGGTTCATCATCATCATCAGCAACGTTCCTTCTTGGCCTTCCAGGTCCTCGTCTAGCTCCTGACATAGTGCTCTAACTGCCAATATCAAGTCAAGTTAGCTAGGCTTAAAGTGACATGACATCTAGAACAGATGTTAGAAATCCAGACAAATACTGGGATTCAGATTCGTAATACTAATGAACTCTGGCACGATCTGAATCGACCTGCTCTGATACCAATTATAACACCCCACATGAAATATCTAGAATATCAGTGGAATTATCATAATTGGTACTGAGTACATTATTATTACAATTGAAAAATTCAAGCACACGCAGGTGCTAAGTACAACACAGATACAGAAACAACGGAAGCGAAACATAAGTTCGAGATACAACAGGAATTTATTAGAAATACAACAAGACTAGGAATAACTAGAAAGCATGAACAAATGCAATCCTTCAAGCACAGCTACAAGCACACCAACAAGCATACCTTAGCCAACCTGTTTATCTGAAAAAAATTTGTTTGGAGTGGGGTGAGACTACTAAGCTTCAACGAGTCCTACTACCCTCCTAGAGGTGACTACACTGGGGAACCTAATCAGTCATAACATACTAACAATATAACATAAATACATAAGCATAAGTAAAGGTGTAACACAAATTATATCTTGTTCATTTTAACACAAGGACACTCTGAGGTGAGCATGTCTCAGAGGCCTACCATATCCGACAACCGATTCGGTCACGGCATGCAGCTCACATAATCATAACCTAGTGGATTATCCCATTGGGAGTCCATAGTGCGACATCACAAATCGCTCGTAATTGACTGATACCCTAAAGATTATCTGTAATTAACATACTGTTTCACATTATATAAACCATGCTACTGCAAGATATCTAACTCAGATGAGGATATAAAACGAGTGTGTAAAGTTCTTAGAAAATTTTAGAAATACAGGTATGTCCCTGTCAAACTCGCTACAGCGTGTTAAAACTCGCTTGGCGAGTTTTACAGGTCTTTTCTGTGTAAACTCGCTGCGGCGTGTTACCAACTCGCCACGGCGAGATTATAGGTCCTGGCCTAAATCAACTCGCTAAGCACACAATTGCACGCTACGACGAGTTTCATCATCCCAGAAAACCCAGCTCGCTAGCAACGCGCTGCAGCTTGTCTACCCAGAATGTCCCCTGTTTCACGAAACTTCAATTTTTAACAAGGTTAACACCTACAATCCTCATTCTAAGTCATGCAGCCACACAATATGTATAATATAAGACAGAATGGAGAAGAATTTGGGGATTAATTCCTCTCACACAACATTTTCCTAATTCCTAAGTTAACATGCAAAATTTTGTAATTTTGGGAAAACTAACTAACTAACTTAAGAACCCACCTGTAATGAAGCTTTAACCTTGCTTCTGGGCTCCTATAGCAGCTACAGAAACCTTCCAAAATGCCCCACGAACCCCAGACCAAGATCGAGAATTTTGACCCTTGAAACCCCTTATTTTTGCTCTACGAATTTGAGTTGTGTTTGATGAAGGATTCAGCTGGGAATAGGTGGTATTTATAGAAGGTTTCACTACAAGAAATATCATTTTTCGCAGCGACTTTTTCGCAGCGACCTTTAAATTGTTGACAAATACATACATATAGCAACAACTTATATAAGTTGTTGTTATAAGTTAGTTTTTTCTCAACAACTACGTTATCGTTGGGAAAAGTTAGTTATCCCAACAATAATTATTGTTGCCGCTAATAGTTTAGTTTTTTTACAACAACCTTGTAAAGTCGCTGGAAAACCACTCAATTACTTTTTTTTATGCGTATCTTTTATCATGGTTTCTGTTCCTATTTTTATGCGAAGATTTCTCTTAATTTAATTTTTTTTTCTATTTTTGTGTTTTGTATCTCTTTTTTATCTTTAGAGCTAAAATTACCATTAAGGGAAAAAGATTTGCAATATTATCATACTCTTTGAGGACAAATTAGATTTTTTAGTAATTGTTCCTTCTATATATTTTTAGTAGATTATTATTGTCGCAAATAGTATAGTTTTTTTTGCAACAACCTTGTATAGTTTTTTAGTAGATTATTTATTTTATGTGTATTTTTGTAGGGTCCGCCCAACACATTATGTGGCCTAATACAAACATTAAAATAAGGTTTTTTTTATTTTTGTAAAAATAAAAAAAAAAATTGATATTACAAAAATAAATAAAAATAATTTTTGGATAAAAAAGCCATTGAATATCTTCATTTATTAAAATAAATTATATTAATTTTAAATAAGTAAATATAATAATAAAAAATAATTGATAAAAAAATACGAATAGAAAATAAATTGGTTCCATGAACTGGCATGGCCCTATTATGCATGATGATGGATTGGCATGAGTCAAAATGGTTGGATTTTTGTTAATGATTAAAGTATTTTATTTTTCATAGATGATGATGATATTAAGTATGCTACACACGTGCACATTATCACAAAGTAAAGTTCTGGACAACAAATATAAAATAAGAAAGAAAAAAACCACAAAAAAAATAATTTGGTTTAAAAAAATTTATTTTAAAACATACGAAAAATATTAAAAAAAAATTCTGAGGCCTAAACCGGCCTTGATCTTTTATCGTGGTTTCTGTTTCCTATTTTTATGCGTAAATTTCTTTTAACTTAAAATTTTTATCTTTTTTTTTTATTTTTATTTTTATATATATTATTATACTTGATAAGGACAAATTCAGTTTTTTTACGGTAGTTCCATTTAATATATTATTAGTAGATATACTTTAATTTAATTATTTATACTTTATTGAGAGATATATGCAAAATAAATAGATAAGAAAAAATAAAACTTAGTTAAAAATATTTAAGTCAAATTAACATTCATAGTAACCACTTCTGATTTTTTTTTTCTGGTGTGAGTTGTGAGCCTGTTGGCCAAGGGTTCTGATCTTGCGTGTTAGGCCTTGGAGTTTTTGTTCTCCTGGTGTTGTTTCTTTTCTGTTTGCTATTTTGGTGGTGGTTACTGTTTTTGTATTGTTTCCAAGCACTTCCTGTGCTTTTGTTTTTAATAAATTTAGCCCTTTCAAAAAAAATATTCATAGTAACCGCACACAATTATCTAGTTAAAGAGACATTGATATCCAAAATAATACATTGACAAACAGTGTTTTAAAAACCGGACCGGATATCGAACCGGCGAGGGTCTGGTTCATTGGTTTATTGGTCGAACCACTGGGTCACTGGTCGAACCGCATAACTAAACCGGATTAAACCGGATAAACCGGTTGAATAAACCGGTCACTATAACAATACTCTATAGTCATTAAACCGGATCCCTAAAAAAAATCCCGACACCTAAAAACTGTGAAAATATCATAAATTATAATTTCCACCAAGTTCATTACTTAAGTTCAAAACCTAAACATTGTCATCACACATAGTAGAATAGTACAAAATACAAACCCAAAATAAGTTTTACACAAAGTCTAATTCCAACATAATCTGATTGCAACATAAATGGAAATTCGAAATAACAAAATAACTAATGTCTAATCAATTTAATTCCAAGGAGGCATAGTTGTTTCAATGTTGGGCTCTCCTTCATCAAAATGATCCACGCCAAAATCAGCCGCAACATCATCAAAAGGATCCACCGGTTCATTGCTTTGTTCCATGTTATCTCCAGAATTGGGTTGTGCATCATCATCAACCTCATCCAAAATTAATTGATCTACAATAACATCAATTTAGAGATTTTAGCAATTGACATAATAATAAATTAAAATAACAAAATTGTAACCACAAATCAATAACTAACAACATACCAATATCATTTGAAAGAGGTTGAATTGCCATATTAGCGAGATCATGGCGTAATGCTTCCACCTCCTCAATAGTTAAGAATGGTGGAGAATCCTCCAACACCCAATCAGAATGGTCACCAAGTGTTTCAAAATTAATTGGGTCATAATTTTGCTTCTTCTTATCTCTATAAATCATTAGAGAAAGAGAACTCTTATTACTAAACTAATAAAAAAATCATATAGTGGCATTCTAGCTATATATTTTAACTGCACTCAAAGTGTAAGCAAATCAGACAACTAATGGAACTTGCCATATTTTAACTATATGCACTAACAAGATTGAAAGTTTGAAACTAGAAATAATGATTAATTTGAATGTTATAATAAATCAAGACGAGATCAATATTAAAAGTGCACAATACCTATTTTGTAGCCTCAAGTTGTAACGAACAAAGACAAGATCATTAAGTTTTTGATGCTCCAACCTATTTCTTTTCTTTGAATGAATGTGCTCAAACACACTCCAATTTCTTTCGCAACCGGAGGCACTACAAGTTTGACTCAAAATCCGGATAGCCAACTTTTTCAAATCTGGTGCTTCAGTTCCATAACTTGCCCACCATTGATCTAGAATAATGCATGTGATAAAGTTAAAAAACATTTTAAAATACATATTACATATTAACATTGTACTAAAATACGAAAGGATTGTTAACTAATTTTACCTGGCAACACTTCAGTTCGATCTTCTACGGCAGTTTTCCTTCCAAAACTACCTTGACTCCTTCCGAATGCTCTCATCTCAGCAGTTAATTTTATTCGAAGGTCCCTACTATCATAAGCATACTTTTCAATGACATCCAACATGGCAGATGTGGTGGTATCGTGGTTTTCAAATTCTGGACTGAATCTACATGAAGGATTTAAAAAATAACCACCTCTCTTGCTTTATACATAGCTCGGTAGAGATATCCCATGGCAGGCTTATCTTCACTATTAACAATACGCAACACACGTACAAGTGGTTCTGTGATTTTTACTATGTCAGCACATGTAGACCAAAAATTTGAGTCTAAGACTTGATCCACAAATTGTTTTGCCTTGACATCTTTAGAATAATGTGTGGATGTCCATTCTTTAGATGTGACCATGGATCTTAAAGCATCTTTTTGATTCAAAATACTTTGTAAGGCAATGAAATTGGTGGCAAAGCGAGTTGGAGCAGGACGAAGTATTTCTCTTCCACCTGTGTGTTGCCTCATCAAATACAATGCAAAACAATGATTGTATATGAATTTGGTAATTTTTGAAGCTTGTGAAACTGTCTCACTTACTTCCGGTAACTTTCCAATGTCTTGTAACATTAAGTTGATACAATGTGCCGCGCATAGGGACCAATACAACTTCGAAAACTCTTTTTCCAACAACTTTCCAGCAGCAACATAGTTCGCGGCATTATCAGTGACGAATTGAACAACATTTTCCGCGCCAACGTATAACACCACTTCCTTGAAAAGCTTAAACAACATGTCTGCGGTCTTAGAATGTTGAGAAGCATCAACAGACTTAATGAAAACAGTTCCTTCAGGGCAATAAACTAAAAAGTTGATAAGAGTTCTCCTGCATCGATCAGTCCAACCATCTGCCATAAGAGTACATCCCGTATTTTTCCAAATTTTACGATATTCCTCTATCTGTTTCTTTACATCATCAACCCACTTATTTAACAAGTTACCACGAAGGGCATGCATAGTAGGTACTTTATATCCAGCACCCATGGAACAAAGAGCATCAATTGCAGATTGAAAACAAGGGGAATTTGCAGCATTGAAAGGAATAGATGCATCAATAAACCACTTTGCAATCGCCAAATCACAATTTTCTACCCTTTCTTTACTTTGTATCACACTTTTTAAAGTGGGTTGAGCTCCTGGAGTTGTTCTAGGTGGAAAATAAGTACCAATGCGACCAACATTATTTCTTTTTTTAGATGTTGCCGGTTTTGTTTGTACTTGTAATTCACCCTCCTCTGCATTAGCTGAGTCACTTTCAGTTTCAGCCACCTCTACAGCTTTTCTTTTCTTCTTGCTCCCTTCATCATGACTTTGTTTAATTTGAAAACGAATTTCTGGAGCCACCTTTGTGCAAATTTCAACCTGCCCTGGTATCCCAGCCAAATGTTCCTTTACCCTGTGAATTCCCCCTCCACCAAAAATTTTGCCACAGTAGTTACATGTAATAATTTTTTCAGAAACTAGTGTACAATGTCCCCAAGTTATATCAGTCTTCCTCCTAACATTCCTTTCAACTAAACTTTGATCTGAAGAAGCTTCTTGTGATGGTGGTTGTGTTTGTGATGTTGGTGTTTCAGAAGATGCCGTTTAACTATAAACACAAACCAAATAAAAAAAAAAAGTAATATGAAAGTAAGTAAGCATAAACTAGAGAAGTAAGTAACCCCCTAAAAAATAACAATATGAATAGGATTCAAGTAACAAACTAACATAATAAACCAAATAAAATAATAATAATAATAAACTAGAGAAGTAAGTATAATAATAATAATAAACTAGAGAAGAAAGTAAAATAAATTAAATAATAATAATAATAATAAGAAACAGGGGAGAATAGATAGCCAAAAAATGAAAAAACAAACAAGTCCTGACTTTCTATTTCTAATTTCACCAGCAAATTAACATAAGATTTTAAGTTACAAACATAAGATTTTAATCTGATAATAGTATGAAACAAATTAACAAACATAATCTAATAAATAAGATTTTAAGTTGAATCACTCGCACTGATTTGAAGTAAACTGAAGAGAAGGTTGATCAGAACAGAAGCAACGACGATGGAGATCGGCGACGACGAAGGAGAACTGCGGCGGTGGCTATGGAACAACGAACAGAAGCAAGGTTTAGTTTTGTTTAGGGTTCGCGTTCCTCTTTCTTTTCTTCTGAGTTCTGACTTTCTAAATCTAATTTCTGTTTTCTAATTCTCTTTCTTTTATTTTTTTATAAAAAAAAAAAATCAAAACGCCAAAACGACGTCGTTTTTGGTTTTTTTTAATTTTAAAAAAAGGCACGCAATCAAACCGTCGGTTCTCGAAAACCGCCGGTTCACCGGTTTTTCCGGTTCTGAACGGTTCCGAGCGGTCCGATAACATGCCCGATCCAACTATTGAACCAAACCGGCCACCCCCCCGGTTTTTAAAACACTGTTGACAAACTACTATCAGGTTTGCTAGCTTCATCGTATACTTTCATTGCATAAGAAAATTTAAATTTTTTAATATTTTTCAGATCCCTTTTGCTTCAAGTTCAATAGCTAGAGGATTGATTCAAGATCGTCATGTTTCCTCAAAGGTCAATATTTCTTTGTAGGTTTAATCTTGTTGGAGATGTTGACAAACTTTATCCCTTATCTCTTCCACTTGTTATTTCTCAATTCTCAATTTTTTATACAGTCAATTTTTTTTTATTATTATTAGTATTAGTATTATTATTAGTAGTATTATTATTATTATTACTATTCTTTCTTTAATGACTAATAGTCGAAGTTTTAATTAAATCACAATTCTTGTTGTGCAGCAGAGTGGGAGAATGAGGTAAAATTGTAGAAGAAAGACAAATCTAAAAGAATGCATTTGATCAACTAAGTGAGAGATATTCCAATTGTTCAACGGTTGTAGTATTATACAATGCACCACAAAAGGAAGGAAATTTTTTTTTATTGTTCTTGGAATGGATGGTTTAACGGAGTTACAAGCGATTATTAAAATTTGAGTTGAATAAATAACACGATTATTTTTTGTATTTAGGGTAATATATATAAGTTTTATCTTTTAATTATATTGTTTGCAGATACTTTAATTGAATTATTTATTGTTTGTTGAAAAGGATATATGCAAAATAGAAAGAATAAGATAAGAAGAAACAAAACTTAGTTAAAGAATTTAAATTATGACAATTTAAATTAAGTGATTGATACTAAATTTTTATAAAAAATAACAAAAATATATAATTACATTTATAGTTGGCAAGTCTAATTTATTCCAACAATTTTGTTGTTGAGATATAAAAGATATAACAACAATTTATATCGTTCACAAAAAGAAGTTTTTCGCTGCGAAAATATATTTTTTGCCAGCGATAATAATTGTTGTTGCAAAAAACACCAGCTATGCCAGCGACAATAATTTTTGTTGCAAAAAAACACTAGTTGTGTCAACGACAATAATTGTTGTTGCCAAATAACACTAGTTATGTCAGCGACATTAATTGTTGCTAAAAACATTATTTATGTCAGCGACATTAGTTGTTGTTGCAAAACACTAGTTATGGCAGCGACATTAATTGTCCTTGCGAAACTTTTCGCAACGGCACTTATGCCAGCGACATGCAGCAACAATTTTTTCGCTGCGAAAAACACTTTTTGCAGCAACTTTGTGTTTTTTGCAGCGACATTTGTCGCTGCCAAAAACGATATTTCTTGTAGTGTTTCCTGAGTGAATGAACAGTATGAGGTTTGTTTCTGAGTTGGCTTGCATGTCTTCTCATTGGTTGTGAAAATGTGAAAGAATGGGGTTGTTGTTGTGTAGTGGCATGTGATGCTTTGGGAAGCTGATGATTCAAGGTTTCAGAACTGAGTTATGCAGGAGGAATCTCTGATACAAGGCTGTTTTTAGTGTGGGTTATGTAGTAAATGGTAAACATGTGACTTGGGAAGTAATTGGAAAATTTGGATGCTTGTGTTGTTGTTGTTGCTCGTGAAGGGGAAGGAGAAGAGAGCTTAGCATTGTTCAGATTTTTGCTGAAGTGATTAATGGGAGAAATGGAGCTGTTTGCATGTAAGGAAGTGATTAGTATTGGGTGGAAACATGACTCATTGTTTTTAGGAGAGGTGGAGGCTAGAGATTGAAACTTGGGTGTGAGTCACAAGAGGGAGGAAACTTGAATCTTGGAGCTAAATATCCCTATTATTTCATAATCTCCTTAACTTAATTAACTTAATCACTACTAACTTAAATTTTTAATTTTAAAGTAAGTCACAATTAAATTAATTAGGAAATTTTGAATTTGGGATATTACATTTATAATTTTAAAATTGTAGAAACATTTTTTAAAGTATTTTATTTTTTTAAAATGCCATATAAGTAAATTTTAGTCAAAAAAGTCAATGGGTGCTAAAATTGAGCAGCTGAAACTTGGGAGGCTAAAATTGAGCAATTATGAAATTTAGGGGGTTAAAATCAACCAATTGAAATTTGGAGGACCAAAATCGGAAAATTATAAAACTTAATTGCATGGTCCTATGAAGCCCCGATACGCGACACGATACGGATACGATACGATACCGATACGCCGATACGTGAAAATTTTAAAAAATTCATATCCGATACTGGCGCGATACGTTATTTAAAAATTAATTTTAAAATTAAATATATAAATGCACAATAATATTAATAATGATAATTTTTTTTAAAAGACAAAAAATTATTATAATTATTATTATTATAAACGCCAATAGTTCATTGTACAAAAAGTACACACAAGCCAATTAGCTTGCACAAGAGCAAAATAGTTTGAGGCTCAACATACAAGGGCTCATCAGTCCTAACTAAAGACATATAATAGCTCAAAAAACATATAATAGTCATGACATCAAGCCTCTTCAACAAGTTCATCTTGTAGCAATATCAGACAATTAGATAGGTCCTGCAGCTGACCAATTAAAAGCATAAAGCATTCATTCTTATACTAGAATTTTGGGACAGACTCCAATACTTAAACAACTTGTTATATAGTAGGACACCATAGTGACTTCACAACAGTGACAAAGACAAAAAATACTAATTATAATAAATTAAAATCATTAATACTAAGTTAAGTATTTGTGTTTCATTAATATTGTCCTAACGAATAATGATCACCATTACATTTTAAGTTATACATCTTAAGTTAAATATTATACAACATCATTAGTACTATCCAAAAAAAGACATTGTTAGTTACCCGTGTAACAACATAATAGTTTGACATTCACTAGGAAACAGATTTTATCGGATATTATTTTTTATTTAAAAATAAATATTTAACCGATACTTTTTCGATACGAGTATCGGGAAGTATCGGACGCGTATCGGATATTATTTTTTTATTTAAAAATAAAGATTTAACCGATACTCTTCCGATACGAGTATCGGGACGTATCAGAAGAGTATCGGTATCGGGTGCGTATCAGACACGATATTTCACCAATTTTAGAGTATCGGGGCTTTAGAGGCATGGTCAAGTTGAATGGCCATGTCTCCCATTTTACGGAGAAGAAAATCAGTTGCCGACTCACTTGCTAACATTGGTTGCAGCTTATTCTCTTTAACTTCTTGGTTTGAAGCTCCTCCACTAATTGTAGAAAGCTTACTTAGAAACAAACATGGTACTCCAACCTTTAGGTTTTGTACTTGATGAAGTTTTGGTTTTATGTCCCCTCCATCTTGCTTTTGTATCTATCTTTATTACTAATATATTTTGGGTTGGTTAGCGCTTTGCTTCCAACCTCTTTTGCAATTATCTATAGCAGTGATGAATAAAAATTCTCAACATAAAGACACAATTCCAAAAAGCCCTTAAAAAACTACTTATATAACACATCAAATCTACTTATAGTTATATAGCTTGTTGTTATTGGTTGATGGATAAATATTCTAAATTATGAAGAGGTAGAATAGATCTCAGTTTAAAAAAAACCTTATATTTGTCACTACCTATAAGATTATTATCAGCGGATACAAAACATGTATTGATTTAATCTAAGTTGAATTGCCGGCTGGTTTCATGAAATTGTGGACATGAGAAGTCAAATTAGTTTATTTTTTGTAAATCATTTTTCATATCGACTTTTTTATTTTATTTTTACCTTTTCCTTCTCTTATCTCATCTCTAAACTCATAATTGCATATGGTAAGAGAGTAAGAAAAAAAATGCAATTTCTTGGTCTCTTTGGTGTCTACAAAGAGTCTTACAAATTAATGTTTTCATGGAAGAAGTTATTAAACCAAATTACCTCAATTCTCATCATTCCTCTCACTTTCAATATCCTTAATCAGCTTGAACTAAGCAATGTCCTGTTCCAAAAAAATTTACACTACTCAAATCAAATTGACACAAATCCACCCTATAACACACCCCAACAACAAAAGCTCATTGAAAGCATCCTCAAAGAATGGACAATTTTCTTTCTCATCAAAATCGCTTACTTCATTTTGATTCTAGTCTCCTACCTTATCTTCAACAAGGTCATGAGTGTTGTCACAAACCTTTCGAAAATACTTATGCGCGCTTGTGTGTGCACCCTTATGGTTGTTTTCAATATTGCAATCATATCCACGCTAAAATTTGGAGTACGAAGTGGAGGAAATTCCATTTTTATGATCTTTGGAATCTTATATTTGGTTGGAACTTTGATTTGGCAATTAGCTAATTTTGTAACAACCGTGTTAGAAGATTCAAATGGATGTGAAGCCAGGATGAAGAGTGAGGAATTGATAAAAGCAGGGAGATTGGGTTTGAACATAATCATCACTTTGAAATTCAATTTTGGCTTCTTTGTGATGCTGCTTTTGTTTTGGATGTTGGTGGTATATGGATGGAAGCATTCTGAACTGAGCTTGATGAAAAGAATAGCAATCCGGTTTGTATGTTTCTTATTGTTGTGTTATTCGTGTTGTAATTTCAATGTATTTTATGTTAGAAATAAACTATAAATGCTAGAGAATAGAGAATGAGAACTTTGTATTCAACTCTTCACTTGTATATATTACATCATATAACAAGGGTCATATTTATAGGACACAAAGAAAGAAGTGAAAAGCCAAATGTAATAAAGCTCCACTACTTAGTGGGAGTTATAGGGAATGGAAGGAATATCGACATCCACTATTCTTATTATTCATAACACTTCCCTTTGGATGTCCATCGAGGATGTGCCTCGTTAAAACCTTACTAGAAAAAAACCCAGTGGAAAAAAATTCTAGTGAAGGAAAAAGAGTGCATCATCCTTTTACATAATTATTTATTTCTCCCCCTCAACCATACAACCATCTTTAAGACGACGAAGATCAATCTTTCGTATCGGTTGTCCTTCATAATGAATGTTGCATTAATTCTTCCGGCAGATAAACCACAATTTTCATGTATGTTTAAACTCGTAATCCTTATTAAAGAGCATTCTCTGCTTCGTTGATTATGTTGTTTCTCCAAGATACAAAACATATGCTTGACTATTTGTTCTGATATCTGTATTTACAAATATTGACAAAACAAAATACCATGATAGATATAATAAACAAAATACATTAATGTGCTTATGTGAATTAAGATATGATACTTCAGGACCAATTCAAGTTGTTCATCGTTTTCTTGATCAGGATATGATCTATATTAACATCAAGTGACATCACAATCATTCTAGTACACAATCAACTAGATTTGTCCATATATAATTATGTTAATACATTTGCTATATAAGTTTCTCATTTAAATAATAAATTTGAAAATCCAAACAAACTTTTTGCATGCGACATATGTAATTCAAATTTTTCTATAATCAACATATTTTAGGATCTCTTCTAGAGTCCTGATAATATTTATATTGTCATAAAATTGATTATAATAAATTCACTTCCAAATGTTTTGAATGGGCATATGATGTCATTTTTTCGATGTATCATAAAATTAACTCCTTCAGAGAGTTTCATATAATCACCAATTCAGGTGAGCCATACAAATATATTGTAACATATATTTCATGTGAATTCAGCCTTTCAAGTGCTACTAAACTTAATCAAGCAAGAAAATTTCTTGAATTCACTTCAGGTGAATATGTCTCATCAAAATAAATTGTAGACATCTACCATCCATTTTTGGTGAACAAATCAAACTCTATAAGTATGTATTTTATCAATGTAATTCTCTTTAGCGTAAAAAGTCATATATAACTAACTAACTTCACATCTTCATGTGTGCGGGTTACAAGTCCAAACACTTAACCTATATAAATAGAGTTTGATTTCACTGAAATTGTCTATTTCCATCTGCAGATATTTTCTTTGTCTATTGTAACAGCCGTCTTTTAATAAATAGGATTTTTGTGGGATTATGTATTTATCTATTTATTTAATTGAATATATATGATTTTGTGATTTTATGAATAATTATATTCTGGTTAAGTGAAGGGTAGTTTAGTAATCTATTAGGATTATTAATCTAGTTGAGATCCTTTAATTAGGATTAGAAGGAGTTAAGTATTATTGATTATGTGGTTTTCATTTATTAATAGAATGAGTAGAGATGAGTAGTAAAAAGTAAAGTTATGATAGATTGAGAATTGGACTTTGATATTGGGCCTAGGTTAAGTTAGTAAGGATGTTTTGGTAATTAATGAGTGATAACCTAGTTATAAAAGGGAAAAATTAGAGAGAGAAACTCATTTGTCACAAATTTTGGTGGAGGAAGAAAGAGAAATGAGAGAGGGTTTTGAGATAGAGAAATAATGAGAGTAGAGAAACAAATCTCGTTTTCCTTACAACAGCCTCACTAAAACTTCATTTCCCGATTCGTTAACCGTCGGATCTTGACGAGATTTTGAGGGTAGGTTCACAACACCCAAACGCAACTTTTGACTGTTGGGATCGTCGAAATAAGGTCTGAGGAGGGAGAAATCGAGTTTGCAATATTCCAGATTTTTGAAGAAAAATAGTGTCAAATAGAAGAGTTAGAGGAAGAAGGAGACTAGGAGCTAGGAGTGGTGGACTAGAGTTTCCAACCAAACTAAGGTATGAGAGTAGTTATATAATCTAGGGTGAGCATAGAGAGGGGGGATTGTCCATATCCCCACTCCCAAACTCTCTACACCCTTTTCTTTTTGGGTTTTTGTGGTGGATTAATTGGGAATGTGTTTATCTATGTGATGTTGTTGTTAATTGAATGATTATAGATATTTATTCATGTGTAATAGATAGATTAACATGAGAAAAATTATTACTTTATGAGTTGGTTGTGTTGTTGATGTGAGAAATTGGTTTTTATGAAAAATGGGTAAGAATCTTACTTTTAAGTTGTTCTTAAGTATTTTGAGTTGTCATAAGTGTTTTTAATCATATATATGTTTGGTTAATGATGTTTGCTCAATTTTGAAATAACTTTAAATGTAGAGTAAACTTAGTGAATTCAATTAATTGAAATCGATGAGTAATTATTGAGGTATGAATTGATATCTTTTTTAGATGGTTATAATGTGATGTGTTTGTATTCTACATGAGTTTAAGATGATTAATTGAGTTGATGTTTTATGATGATTTAGAATGACGAATTGAGTTTATGGTTTATGATGACTTAATTGTTGATGAAATGAGTTATGAAAAACCAATTGATTGGAAACTAAGGATAAATTGTTGTTATTTGATTTCGATATTATTTGGAATGTTGAAATGTGAAGATAATTATTAATGATAATAATTATGAAGATGAAGCGTGATATTGGATTAAGTTATTCAAATCATGAAATGTAGAAATGTATAAGTATCATATGTTTGGTAGTTGTACATTCATGCATTCATATATGTATGTTGAGCAGATACTTTAGGTGAACCCTAAAGTATAGCAGATATTATAGTAGCTGCGGTTGACTAAAATATATTTGGATATATGTTTATCCATGCAGAGTCCGTCATGACTTAAAAATGAACAACGAGCAGATGGATATATGTTTATCCATGGAGATAGTCCGTCATGACTTAAAAATGAACATTGGGGTATATATTTATCCTTGCAGAGTCCGTCATGACTTAAAAATGAACAATGAGTAGATGGTACCACATGCATTTAGTCGTGTCTAGGGTGACATGACATGAATATGTGACATTAGCTTGCATTAGGAAGATGTGCATTATTAATTGGTAATTGGTACTTGACTTTTAAGTGATGATTGTGATTGTTTGATGTTGATGATGTGATTGTTTGATCGATGTACTTATAAATTGCTATAATAATGTCTTGCATGCTTACTTAGATGTATGTTGGATCATGTAATAGATGAGATATATATTTATCTCGTTAGTTTATATTGTTAAATGTAAGTATGCCTTATTCTTACATTTGTTTCGGGTTATGTAACTAACTCTCTGTTTTGTGTACTTGCTGGACCTTTGGGGGTCCAGACTCTCAGGTTGTGTGATACGGTGAAGCTCCGCTCTGATCGCGTCATGGGGAAAGGGTTCATGAACTGTATATATATAGAGTCTTTCATTTCTTATCTTATTTTATTTAAGGTTGTATCATTTTCAAAATAATTTTGTATAAGTGATATTTTTACTAATTAAGTTATTAGTAGTATTTTGACGAAGAATGTAATACTCAAACAAAACTTTTATGATTCAAATTTTATTTCCGTTGCGTATTTTGAATAATATTTTTATAAAGGTAGAAATATTTAATTAATGGGTTTGGGTGTTACAATTTGGTATCAGAGCTCCGGTTGTCTTCGGACTGTGTGGGTTATGTGTCGATCAGAGCATGTCTGTGCATTCAGACTAAGTGGGCATAGTATCTTGTGTGATTGTTGTGTCTTTTGTGATTTAATTGTTGTAGCTACGCTTGCACCTTAGTAACTATTAATTTATTTTGCAAAAGTATGATTAGTTTCATGAATTTTGTCACATGTTAGTTTACTTAATTCTTGAGACTTGTGTTTTAATTGGTTTTAACTTATGAATCTATTGTTTATTAAATGTTGATAAGTTGTGATGTGTTTATTTTATGAATTTATTTGGTGATTGTTTATTCATGAACTATGATTAATATGAATTGAATTATGTTATTCATTCTTTTGGTGAGTAATTTTTGAGATTGATAACTATCTTAGTTATAAATTATTAAGTCAAGTAATGAGTATGTATTCCTTGATGTTGATTCATGATTAATGTTATGCTTTTATGATTATAATAGTTGCATGTGCTTAAAGCTATAACCTTCGTGTAGTTTTGACATGATTTTATTCAATGTGATTCCAAGATAAGTAAGTGATGATAACATGATAAAATTGTTCGTAATTGATAATGAATATGCATTCATCATTATTGTTTTGAAATGTGACTTAATGATGATATTTGTTGTTGTTGACATTTTCATTCGATGGAATGAGTGAATATTATTATTGTCATCAATTGTGTTTATTCTTCAAACTTGAGAATATGATTGTTGTATGATTTCAAGGTAATGACTTAAATGATAATGTCTTATTGTTATTGCTCTATTTAAAATGATTATGTTCGTACATGAGTATAAATTTATTTATTGATGAAAATCTATGTTATTTGAATTAAGTATGATTGTTATGCATGTGTCGTAAATGAATGTTGTAATAATTTATTTATGACGATTGCTTGTGTGGTATGATTGAATTAATTAAATGATGATATGTATGTATTCATGAAATCTTTTGATCTCGGAAGAGGAAAATGTATTTGCGAATTATGTGTATTGCAATAGCTTGTTAATTATGTGTGAAATGAATTTCATAAATGTTGGTGATTAGTTCCTTGTTAACATGTGTTTTAATTGATATCGACTTTAGTCATTATGATTTTACTTCATGCTCGAATGCTAAAATGATGATAGTTTAAGTACTAATTTGTTAATACTTGAGTTTCATAAGTCTTATGAGAAAATGTGATGATTATGTAATTTCACATGTTTGGAAGTTAATTCATGATTATTATTATGCTTCTATGTTAGTTTATAACTTCATATGCTTAAATTAGTACATGATGTGATTGTATCCTTGTTGATTGATGATAAATGATATTTTGTTCTAATTGCTTGAATATGAGACTTCTTGCTTGCTTGATATTTTATTGCAAGTAGATTAAATGGTGGTAATGATTTTGTTATTTGAACTTGTATAGGATAATGTGATTTATTTTGTGCAATGTAAGATTCGATATGACATAGGTATGATAATTGAATTGATAGTTAATGTTGCTAATTGAAATAGAGTTTATGTGTATTATTATGCATGTCCTTATGTGTGTAGTTCTTTGTGACATGATAATTTTAGAACTAGTATTAATTTAATTTCCGAATGATGAGAATCTTGTTGAAGTTTAATTATTTTCCTTGAGTGAATGAAGCTAATTTTGTGGAAATAAGAAGAGTAGAATTAGTAACAAAGTTGTGTGGATTCTTGGATATGTTAGTTTGTAATATGCACCAGATTACGACCATTAAATTGACTTAGTTTGTTCTTTTATTAAATGTGAATTTCTATGTATAACTACGTGTATATCTTTGTGTAATTTTTTTTACATGAGTTAATTTTGGAAGTAGCATTAATTCTTGATTATGTGGACCTTGTCGAAAATGTAATTGTTCTTTTTGATTAAGTGGATTCTTGAATATGTTTGGTATATGTTTATTTTTTTTTCATACATGACGTGTGCTAAATTATTATTATGAAACTTGACTTATTCTTTTGTTATTTGTACGTTAAGGTAAATGACTATGCTATATTGTTAAGAATCGATTCGTAAAGGCGTTGTACAAATTTTACCTATATTGTCTTACCATGATTATGTGCCGTGTTAAATTAATTATTTATCTTGTATGATATCTTGTGTGAAATGTTGTGTTATGCTGTTTTGCAATGTGGGATAGACATTCGTGTGTTCAATTTGTCTTACTAATATTGTTGTTAAATTGTTGTCGATAGAGCAATAAATGTTTGTTGTTAATCATTGTCGAAGTATTTTGAAAATATTTAAGTGATAAGTATGATTAGGATGATTTGTGTTTGATGGATAATGATAGACCTTATATTCGTAAATTGTCGCAATACCTTTTAGGGTGTTGTTAATTGTGTCATTTTTTTTAAGAAGATTTGAGGATGAATGAATTCAAATGTGATGCGCAAGTTTACTTATCTTATTTTATTAAGTTCAGTTACCATGCTAAGCTAATTGTTTTCCTTGCATGATATATTTGTATGAATGTGAATCTTTGAGTTACTTGAAATTCATTGTCAATAAATGTTCATTATTTTACCATGATCAAGCTCTAAGATTTAATGATAAAGAATGAGAAATTTCATGTGCCCTGGTTTAGATTATGCATGTGTTGGTAATGTGTTGTTTTTTGAATAATTGAGATTTTAGATGAATAAACCATGATAGATTAATTATAGATGATTTGAATATCCTTTACCACGAATTTGTATGTGAGTAACTAAATGAATTGTGAATTGTGCATCAATATTTTAAATGTGCTAATTTCGTAAAAATGTTGTCATGACTTTTAAGGATTTGTTAAATGGTATTTTCCTTCATTCGATGAATTTTGAAAAGATATGAATCTATGTGTGAATGAACTGTTTCCATAAGTGTTTCTCTTATTAGTCATTACATGATTTTAAATGCGATGTTTTGGTGAAAGTGTCTTTGTTTCGTATGAATGGTTGAATTCTTAAGATTTATTGTTGTAGAATATCTATCTTTCTTGTTTTAAGTTGATTCTTAACTTTTATGTTTAGCAACAATGCATGCTAATTAAAATATTAATGCGAGACGTTGTGATATGCTTTTGTATGCTCATGTGTAAATGCTTTATATATTTATTCAGTTATGCTACCTCAATATTATGTTTACTTATTGATAAATGCTTATGTGTTTTGTGCTTAAGAAAGCACTATCATAACTTGGTAAGTATGGTTTGAACCACCGTCATGATTATTGTCCATTTATTAACAAATTAAGGAACTGGCCGTCCTTGATCTCTTGTTAATGGATAGACAAGATTGTGTTGATTGGATGATACTTATCTTGTCAAACTTTGGTAGTGTCTAGAGTTTTGGATATTTTTTTGGAGGTTGAATAAGTGATTATATTTGCGTTATTTAATCAGACAATTTTCGAGGGCGAAAATTCTTTTAAGTGGGTGAGAGTTGTAACAGCCGTCTTTTAATAAATAGGATTTTTGTGTGATTATGTATTTATTTATTTATTTAATTGAATATATGTAATTTTGTGATTTTATGAATAATTATATTCTGGTTAAGTGAAGGGTAGTTTACTAATCTATTAGGATTATTAATCTAGTTGAGAGCCTTTAATTAGGATTAGAAGGAGTTAAGTATTATTGATTATGTGGTTTTCATTTATTAATAGAATGAGTAGTAAAAAGTAAAGTTATGATAGATTGAGAATTGGACTTTGATATTGGGCATAGGTTAAGTTAGTAAGGGTGTTTTGGTAATTAATGAGTGGTAACCTAGTTATAAAAGGGAAAAATTAGATAGAGAAGCTCATTTGTCACAAATTTTGGTGGAGGAAGAAAGAGAAATGAGAGAGGGTTTTGAGATAGAGAAATAATGAGAGTAGAGAAACAAATCCCGTTTTCCTTACAACAGCCTCACTAAAACTTCATTTCCCGATTCGTTAACCGTCGGATCTTGACGAGATTTTGAGGGTAGGTTCACAACACCCAAATGATTATAGATATTTATTCATGTGTAATAGATAGATTAACATGAGAAAAACTATTACTTTATGAGTTGGTTGTGTTGTTGATGTGAGAAATTGGTTTTTATGAAAAATGGGTAAGAATCTTACTTTTAAGTTGTTCTTAAGTATTTTGAGTTGTCATAAGTGTTTTTAATCATATATATGTTTGGTTAATGATGTTTGCTCAATTTTGAAATAACTTTAAATGTAGAGTAAACTTAGTGAATTCAATTAATTGAAATCGATGAGTAATTATTAAGGTATGAATTGATATCTTTTTTAGATGGTTATAATGTGATGTGTTTGTATTCTACATGAGTTTAAGATGATTAATTGAGTTGATGTTTTATGATGATTTATGATGACGAATTGAGTTTATGGTTTATGATGACTTAATTGTTGATGAAATAAGTTATGAAAAACCAATTGATTGGAAACTAAGGATAAATTGTTGTTATTTGATTTCGATATTATTTGGAATGTTGAAATGTGAAGATAATTATTAATGATAATAATTATGAAGATGAAGCGTGATATTGGATTAAGTTATTCAAATCATGAAATGTAGAAATGTATAAGTATCATATGTTTGGTAGTTGTACATTCATGCATTCATATATGTATGTTGAGCAGATACTTTAGGTGAACCCTAAAGTATAGCAGATATTTTAGTAGCTGCGGTTGACTAAAATATATTTGGATATATGTTTATCCATGCAGAGTCTGTCATGACTTAAAAATGAACAACGAGCAGATGGATATATGTTTATCCATGGAGATAGTCCGTCATGACTTAAAAATGAACATTGGGGTATATATTTATCCTTGCAGAGTCCGTCATGACTTAAAAATGAACAATGAGTAGATGGTACCACATGCATTTAGTCGTGTCTAGGGTGACATGACATGAATATGTGACATTAGCTTGCATTAGGAAGATGTGCATTATTAATTGGTAATTGGTACTTGACTTTTAAGTGATGATTGTGATTGCTTGATGTTGATGATGTGATTGTTTGATCGATGTACTTATAAATTGCTATAATAATGTCTTGCATGCTTACTTAGATGTATGTTGGATCATGTAATAGATGAGATATATATATATTTATCTCGTTAGTTTATGTTGTTAAATGTAAGTATGCCTTATTCTTACATTTGTTTCGGGTTATGTAACCAACTCTCTGTTTTGTGTACTTCCTGGACCTTTGGGGGTCCAGACTCTCAGGTTGTGTGATACGGTGAAGCTCCGCTCTGATCGCGTCATGGGGAAAGGGTTCATGAAATGTATATATATAGAGTCTTTCATTTCTTATCTTATTTTATTTAAGGTTGTATAATTTTCAAAATAATTTTGTATAAGTGATATTTTTACTAATTAAGTTATTAATAGTATTTTGACGAAGAATGTAATACTTAGACAAAACTTTTATAATTCAAATTTTATTTCCGTTGCGTATTTTGAATAATATTTTTATAAAGGTAGAAATATTTAATTAATGGGTTTGGGTGTTACATCTATAATCGTTAATAGACTTTGATTTATGATCCTCGATATCACTTATCACATATAGCGCTATAGAAAAACATCGTCAACGTTGACTTACATTTTTGGTTCCATCTCATTTTATTCATAACTTATCGAGATCTCTTTATTTTCTCAAATTTCAGGTACCTGATTAGTTCTTCTGGAACTTAAAAATCAATTATATCAGACAACTCTTCTAGAGTTTCAACATCCTCATTTGGGTTATCTTTTCTTTTAGATCATTTTCTTGTTTGAGGATTTTTATATTTGGAACCAATTGGTCTACCACGCTTCATGCGCGGTTGAGACTCATTTGCAATATTCTATTATCCAACAAGGACATATATTTTCTTTGGAGCATTAGCAGCTTCTGTTTTAACTTTGCAAATGAGTTATATTTTGAGGATCAAGATGAGATAATAATATTTATTTTCAAATAATTCATTGAACTTCAGGTTCATATTTTTCAGCTGCTTCTTCTCTCCCCCTAATATTGGGAAAACTAACTCATCACTTGATAATCAACCTTCTAAGCTATAAACAAGTCTCCAATTTTTAACTCAAGATACTTTATAGTAGACGGAGATTCATATCAAATACATTTTTCCAATATTCTTTAATAATTCATCTAAGTGCATTATAATTCAATGAAAACTAAAAGCTAAAAACTTAAAATTAAAACAATAACACGGTTCCAATTGCCTTGTCGGTTTAACGAAAATCCCCGGCAACGGCGCCAAAAACTTGACGCGATATTTGCAAGTGTACAAATTATCCGTAAGTAGTAAAAAGAATATCGATCCGCAGGGATTGTGTTAACCGCAATTAGAGACAACTAAACCTATGTTACAATTAACTAACGAAAACATAATTGGGGGAATTTTCAAATATCAAGTTTAAAACACTACTAGAAAACACGCGCTTAGCAACCGATTTAGAGACCGAAATATTTTGGTTGCTTTAGAGACCGAATTAGAGACTGATTTTTCGGGCGTCAAAGTAAAAAAAAATAAGTCTCTATATCGGTTACTACTTAATTATAGAGACCGAATTAGAGACCAATAATTAGCGACCAATATTTTGGTTGCTTTAGAGACCGAATTAGAGACCAATATTTTTATCGTTAAATCCAAAAAAAAGTTGGTTGCTAAATCAGTCTCTAATTAATTATAAAGACCGAATTAGAGACCCCTAATTAGCTAACAGAATATCCGTTGCAAATATTTTTTATTTTACAGATCACTAAAAACAATTAATCAAGTATTATTGAAAGCCTTTTTTTTTTTAAATATAGTATATAATAATAAGACTATTGGTTCCAAATAACTCCAACAAACTTCAAAACGAGAACAGGGAACCACAAAACGCAGAAATGCAAACCTTATTTGATATTTATTATTATTTTTTAACACTTTTTGAAAAAAATAATTGTGTTTTTTGTTGGCAGTTGGCTCATATTTTTCAAATCTCTTGGCTTCCCTCACACAATTCACTCATTCACTTAATTATAAGTTCACTTGTTCTTTTCAGAAATTGAATCACTTGTTCTCTCCTCCACCACTTGACCAGCAATAGCTTCGCCTTCAAATTCTTAATTGTTGTTCTCAATGCCTCGATCTGTCACACGCTAGAACACTAGTTTCATTGTAACGCCCCGAGTTTTAGAACTATATATTAATTTTTTATTTAATCGGTTCTAGTCTATTTTAATTGCTTTAATGTAGGGTGTGTGACTATTTAATTATTTTAATGTGACAAGTAATTAATTGAAAAAACTATAGAGTAAAGGGGATGAAATAGTGGGATAAATGATTTAATTATAAACAGAGAACTTTAAGTTAGTTGTCGTTGATGCATATCAAATCTATTTATGTGATATTTATTTTTATATGACGATGTGCACTGTTATAGGGCTTACTTAACTCTAATTGATTGAATCCCTCACTGCTTGATTAATAATAATAAATAGTTTATTATTAGTTGTTATTAACTAATTAAAATTAATTAAGAATTATTCTGAGATAATTGTTATCCTATTCGAGTTGAGTTGATCTATTTGATGTTGTATGAGATAATTAAAAATAACTATTGTCTCAGTAATTATATATATTGTCGAGTTATATAAATTGAATGATAAAGAATGCTAATTTGCATCATAAATATAACTTTATGCTCATGTGATGTGAATTGTACATGATCCAAATTTATACTACAAGTGGAAGGAGCTGCTGGGTCAATATATGAAGTTGTCAGAATCGAAGGATGTGTGAAGATATACACTAAAGAAGCCATTGATAAAACATTTAGCGACCGATTTTCATCAAAATCGATTGCTAAACGTGATTTTTCTAGTAGTGTATAAAGCCTTGATGAACAGAAGCTTTAATTTATTTTCTATTTGAGATTTATTTTGTAATATTGACTTTGAAGAAAAAAACATTAGTTAAAGCTTTATTTAATACTATGCTAAGTTAGTGTCTAGGTATAAATTTAATGTAATAGCCGATACTTAAAGCTTTAATTTATTTTATATAGAAGATTTATTTTCCATACAATCTTTGATTAAGCATATCTTTATAAGAATATAATTTACTAATGTATTTTGTTATATTTGTATGTATACTATATTTAAAAAAAAGGCTTTCAATAATACTTGATTAATTGTTTTTAGTGATCTGTAAAATAAAAAATATTTGCGACGGATATTCTGCTCGCTAATTAGGGGTCTCTAATTCGGTCTTTATAATTAATTAGAGACTGATTTAGCAACCGATTTTTTTTTGGATTTAACGCTAAAAATATTGGTCTCTAATTCGGTCTCTAAAGCAACCAAAATATTGGTCGCTAATTATTGGTCTCTATAATTAAGTAGTAACCGATATAGCGACTTTTTTTTTTTTTTTTACTTTGACGCCCGAAAAATCAGTCTCTAATTCGGTCTCTAAACCAACCAAAATATTTCGGTCCCTAAATCGGTTGCTAAACGCATGTTTTCTAGTAGTGGCTATTGGTTAGCTTTGGTTCTCAAAAATTATGATTCACCACCGAGCTTTAATTTATCCAAGGGAAGGGGAAAAGATCGAATAAACCCATGATTAATTTTTAGAGATTTAAGGTTCGGGGGTTAGTTATACAAAGGGAAGGTATTTGCACCCAAAAAATCCGTAGTACTCTACGGGAACCTCTTGTAAAATATGTATTTTTGTGCTAAAAGATTTTGCTTGTAAAAATTGCTTATAAATGAATGGGATGATGAGAGAATAATATCTTTTTTATTAATTTTTGATTGGAAGAAAAATGTATTTTTTATTAATTTTGAATATTTAAATAAAAGAAGAAAAAAGTTTTATTAATTTTGATTTGGGAAGACGCAAGATCTTTTGCACTACGTACCCGTTAAGGATCAAAATCCCGTAGTTCGGGGTAAAAATTGAAAAGTGGTTTGTTGATTGATTTTAGGAGAAAAAGACGAGTTGTCATCTTAGTTTAAAACTCCTTTTATCCTCCACAAACATACTGAAAAGTTGATCTTCCTTTTTTACCATATGTTATGGGGAATATTGAAATTCTCGACTAGAGATGACTCACGTCTAAACTCTTTGAGAAAAAAAGTTTTGAATTGAAAAGGCCAAGCGGCAAAATGTTTGAATTTGTTTTTATATTTTTTTAGTCTTTCTGAAAATGTTTAAACATGCTTAAGTGTGTAAAGCATTTATTTGAAAATAAGTTTGAAAATGTCTCTCGACGAAAGTCAAGGTTTATTTGAAAAAGATTCCTTTTTGAAAATTTATATTTTTGGTTTATATAAATGTTTTGTTTTTTATTGTTTTAAGAAAATTTATATTTTTAGAACGTCGATTACTCGGACCGCAAGCCATCCGGCAGGAAATCCGAAGTAACCGGGGAGTGGAAAGTCATCCGCCAGACCACTTCTTTTTTCATTCTTTTTTATTTAAATGAAACAACGATTTTTATTTTAAAGTTCAAAAATGGTGAACAAGTAAATATACAAATATAATCGTAACGCAAGGTTAACGATGAAGGTGTGAAAAAAACAAGAAAGGGGGGGGGGGGGGGGGGGGGGGGGTTGAATTGTGTTTTGGGTAGTTTAAAAAATTCTTCTAAGTTATAAAAACTTATCACAGATTGCAGCGGTTTAGAAAACAAAACACAATTAAATAGTAACTTAAAGGCATGAGAGAAAGAGAGAAAGGTAGAGACAGAGATTTTATACTGGTTCCTCTCACAAACCGAGAGTACGTCCAGTCCCCTTGCACTTCCAAGGGAGTTCACTATAATCAAACAAGATTACAATTGCTCAAGCACGCAGGCAAGAGACTTCCAATGTTCAAGTAATACTTACAAGAGACTTCCTTTGCTCAAGCACACAAGCAAGAGACTTCAAACAACTTTTACAATAAAACAGAATATATGAACACTGATATACAAATCAATGTTTAAAAAGAATAAGTAAAATACAACTCAATGACAAGACTAGACTTAGAATCCTAACAATAGAAATCTAAGGTTCAACAACTGTATGAAACAGAAGCTGAAGCTTGAGTCTTGGATTTTCAAATGAGTTCAAGTTGTATTCAAGTTGTTTTTGTGCACAGGATGATTTTTGCAGAGTAACAACTCTTTCAAAATTACTCAATATTGTTGTACACAAAAACTTCACTACAACTCCTATTTATAGAAGAGGATGGAGCGTCTTGAATTTAAATTTGTAGCAGGAGATTGCGCCAGCTGGTAATAGTACGATTTGAACCATATCTGGTAACCTTTGTGTACGACCAAACTTGGTAATGAATATTCATCCATTTGAGGTAAAATGTTCGTACAATAGTACTAACGTTACTATTCTGTGGATAAGGTTGATTCTCCAGCTTTTGAGTTGTCAGAAGATGATGAAAATTAATCATTGTAGCAGAGAATGTTCTTCTGACAAAACGGCCTTCACTGCAAGTATCAGAACCTGATGTAATTAAACACAGCTTCTGATGACGTAGCCTCTGATATGTAGCTTATGACGAGACTTGATATAGCATCTTCTGATGAGCATGTTCTGGTCAGAATTTGCTTCCCATTTCAGAGCCTCCAGTGTACTTATAGTGGATATAAAATTTTAGCTTATATATCTGCACACTAGAATAGATAATTAGTATACCCTATTGTATATTAATACCTTTGTTATCATCAAAACTTAATTGAGTCATGTCAGAACCTCTTTTGTTCCAACAATCTCCCCCTTTTTGATTGATGACAAACCAAGTATTAATTTACAATGGTTGTTGATTAATTACATCATGCTTCTCTCAGGTTTATGAGTTTTGCAAGCTCCCCCTGAGTTCAACAATGATTAATTAAATCAGTATAAAAATTTTATTTGAATTTTGAACAAAGCTTATACACTTGACTCTCAGAGGCTAGGTTTGCAAGCTCTCCCCCTAAGTCTGATACTTATAAAAGAAAATTGCACTCTTCTCTTATATGTATCATGTATAATAAGTTCAGATTTCAAATAGAAATTTTCCTTAGTAATATAATCAGAACATAAAAAATGATAAAGTTAAATTTGGCATTTTGGCTTCAGGTTTAACGTTCCACAAATTAATATACTCTTACTCCCCCTTTTGTCATTAAACAAAAAGATAAACTGACAGGAATTAAATGACAAGTTTGAAAAAAATGGTCAAAGGAGAGTTTCAAGGCAGTCAAAGTTTGAGAAAACGGTTACAACCAAATCAATTAAATGACTTGTAGTAAAATCACAAACTTGTATGTTTTGAAATCCTATATAAAGACCATCAACCTTTGTCATTTCACTCAACATTTCCATTTCATGTTGAAAAACAATGATGGATAAGGATAGAAGAGTGATCAAAAGTAAGAAGACACAGGAGAAGAAGAAGAAGAAGGTGAAGATTCAACAAGACTCAGAGTCTAAGAAGAAACCTCAGAAGATGAGGGCATCAACTTCTGCTCCTGTCAGAGTCAATTATCAAACAAGATCCAAGACCAAACAACAAGAGTCTTCATCAGAGTCAGAGTCTGAATGGGACTCTGATTGGAAAGAATTCTTGAGTACAAATTTTCCTCACCTTCTGATTCTCATCAGCTAGATTTAGAACTAGCTGTTTCTGATGTAGAATCCAAGTGAAAAGATGGATAAGAACTTATGTAATCAACAATTATTAAAAACTCTTTATTTAGTTTTGGAATCTATGTTTTGATATTTGTCTCAAATTTATTTGTGAATGCATAAGTAACCTAAAATAAAATAAAACAGCATAAATAACCACACAAAATGAGTACTTGATAAAACAAAAGATAACATGTTCCATACACATAACAAAACAAATTCTGAAATCAAAATACGAAACAAAATATTAGAAACTAAAGTGCTTAGAGTCCTAGGGTTGAGGTTGAGGGGGTAATCTGTCATTAATTCTCTTCAGAGTATCAAGGATAGCTGTTAGGATGCCAGAGTGTTCATCAACCTTTTTCTTCAATTTATCTTGATCTTCTCTCATAAGCAGAGCAAACTCTGGTGCATTAGTTGCTAAGTGTTCAAGCCTTGCCTGTTCAGCAGCAACTCTCGCTTCTTCTGCTAACCTTGCTTGTTCTCTAACCTCTCTTTCTCAAGCCTCTCTTATTTCAACCTTTTCCTTTCACGCTCTTCAGCTTCTCTCTTTTCTTGTTCTGCCTTGAGTCTAGCCAGTTCATTACGAAACTCCAACTCTTTCTTGTAAGAAACTCTGATTGCCCTTATCATGTTTTGGAGTCCAACTTCCATAATCTCACATTCCTTATCAATTTCTGCTGTCTCAATAGATCTAGTAGGAATAGCATTTTGGATTCTCCTAATATTCTCGTCAACAGCTTTCAGCATTTTAGAAATGTCCTCTTTGGTTTCATCTATTGGTTCATTTAGGATCCTAGAGGGTAAGAAAGGAGGGACATAAATGTAATCATTTGAAAGTTCTTGCATCAGATTATCAGGATTGGTGATGTGATTTGGAGGTGGTTGTTGGTTGGTTGGTAACACTTCAGTAATAGTGTTGTTCACCACATGTTGAGGGGATTTTTCAACATTGATTACTGGAGAGTTGGTTTTATGAGAGATTTCAAAGTCTGGGTTGATAGTCTCATTTGGTCCAGGTGATTTGTGAGAATCTGAGGTAGGCAATGTTTGTTCAGAGATTGGTGGAGGTGATGGAGGATTGTTTTAGTTATTTTCTGGGGGTGGTGTTTGTGGTTTGTTTTGATCATTCTCTGGGTTTGGTGTTGGTGGTTTGTCTTGGTTATTTTCTGGTTGAATATCTTCAGAGTCTAGTGTAGGTTCCAGAATTGAGATATCCTTGTTTATGAGGGATTTTTGAGGAGGTGGGGAGGGTGTGCGATCAGAATCTTCATTTACATCCACAAAGTGAATGACTGTTGCAGTACTTGTAGTAGCTTGTGCTGCATCATTGCATATAGAATTAGCTTGGGATTCTGATGGGTTAGTTTGAAGAGGGTTAAACTGCTCTGATGATGGCTGATTCTTAGAAAGAATGAGATCTTTCTTAGAATAAACTCCTTTCAAAATTTTATCAAAAGCACGTTTAACTGGGATTTCAGAAGGATGTTGGAGTCTTCTGAAATAATTTCTAAAAGCTGAGCTATTACCAATATAAGTAGGATTCTTACCATCAGCTGATCCATATAGAGTCTGTTGAGCAAGCAGATTGTGAGGATCATTCCTCTGAGGAAGTTTGGACTGCATCTCATCAAACACTGATGCATCTATTCCACAATCATAACTATCCTTCAGAGACTCTTCATGTTTCTTCAGAGCCTCAACTTTTGCAGCAGCATCATCCTTTTCAACTTGTTCCTTCTCTTCATCAGTCAATTCCAACAAAAATTTCCTTGGCTTTCTAGTTGCTCTTGGTCCAGAACTCTTTGTAGTCTTAGCAACCTTTTTGCTTTCAGGAACTGCAAGACTCTTAACAGCTTTTCTTTTTGCAATTATTTTGGTTGGTTGAGCCAAAATTCTTGCTTGCCTTACAGTCAGATCCTGAGTTTCTCCACTTCCAACCTCAGCTCCTAAACTCTTCAAAAATCCAGCATATGCTTCTGCTACACTTCTAGCACCTCTTTCACTCACATGTACGAGCCTACATTCATCAATGTTTTCCTCAGATTCTCTGAGTAACAGTGGGTGTGTTGGGTGAACAGCTTTCTTACCCTTTAGCAATTTAAGATACCTCAGAGTAGTACTGTTAATGATTTTAGAGCTAATCAAAAAGGTACCATACCCAGGGAAGAAAGGTCTGATTGCATCCAACAGTCCACACTGAGCAAACATGTGACTCAGTAGTCTCCCATGACGAATGATAGGTTGCTTATTAGTTATAGAGTCAGCAAGATGGATGAAGATTAGTTTACCAATATCAACAAAGTTTCCTTTACCAACATAGAAAGTGAACAGCTTCTGAACAGAGGAGATTTGATCAGTACCACCTAGCTTTGAAATAATACTGTTGATAAGAATTCTGTAGATAACTTTTCTTAGATCTTTCATCTCTAGCTTGTCTTCAGGGTTTTCCTTAGGTTTGAAAATAAATTCATCAACATCTAGTCCAACCGAGTCTGTAGATTTGATGAATAACCCATCGTCTGATAGTTTCAGAGCCTCATAGATATGATCTACTCTGAAAGCAATTCTGAATCCCGCAACATATGATTCAATTTCAGTAGATACGAACGGTCTCAAACCCATCTCAGCAGGAGTTTTGCCACGCAACTCTGGTTTTTCCGTAACCAACTCCTTCAGTCTCTCTTGATACTTGGGTTTAGTAATAACAGACGCTTTCATCCAGAATTCCTTGACAACTTCATTGTGTGTTGGTTCATTCAATATATCAAAGTAATAAATCATGCCTTGTCTTTTAAAGTGAGTTTTAACTTCCGGAAACCCATTTACTCGCAAACTTTCAAAATCAACAGGACATTCCATGGCGAAGTTCAGTTCATCAAACTTATATGGTCGTTGATCCTTTGCAAACTTGTTAGGAATAGATTTCTCGAGATCAACAATACAACCACTAGTACTGAGTGCGGCCATCTTTGATGAAGTTTGGGGGTTAGGGTTTGCTGGTATTGAGAGAGAGAAAGAAATATTGCTTGAGTTTTAGAAGAATGAAAGTGTGGGTTGTGAGAGTGCAAAAGTGTGAATGTGTACAGTTTTGTGTTTAAATAGAAAGTTTCGCGCAAAAACAAAGTACAGACACATAGGGGTAGCAGAGTCTTTTACCTATTACAAATAGGGATTAGAACGTTAATCATCATAAACCAACTTCTCTGTCCACTTGCATCAGAATACGTGTATTAAAAGTTTATTAAATAACTGATACGCAAGTTAAGAGAAAACGAACCGTTTTTACAAAAGGATTTTACTTATGCGCCAGAGCCATCTCTTTTACAGAGTCTGATAGTACATCAGAAGATGATCTCTCACAACTTCTGATACAGAAGGTTCTGATGGTCTCAGCTTCTGATAACTATTAGATCCTTACAAAAACCAATTTTTCATCAGAGCTTCAGCTATTCAGGGATTTCCATCATATTCAAATTCTTTTTGATAAAATCAAAACGTTCAACAGCCAAAGGTTTTGTAAAGATATCAGCCCATTGATTTTCTGTTTCAATGAACTTAAGATCAATTACACCCTTTTGGACATAGTCTCTTATGAAATGATGTTTAATTTCAATATGCTTAGCTCTTGAATGTAAAATGGGGTTTTTGGAAAGGTGAATGGCTGCAGTATTGTCACAATAAAAAGGAATATTGTTACTGCTTATTTGATAATCTTCTAATTGATATTTCATCCAAAGTAGTTGTGTACAACATTTAGCTGCTGATATGTATTCTGCTTCTGATGTTGACATAGCTATGGTGGTTTGCCTTTTACTTGCCCATGAAATCAAATTCTCACCAATGAATTGACAGTTTCCACTGGTGGATTTTCTTTCAATTTTATCACCAGCATAGTCAGCATCACAGAATCCAATCAGCTTGTAGTCATTGGATTTCTGATACAGTAATCCAATGTTACAAGTAGCTTTCAAATACCTAAAGATTCTCTTCACATCAGTGAAATGAGATTCTCTAGGATCTGATTGAAATCTTGCACACAAGCATACACTGAATAAAATATCAGGTCTTGATGCAATTAGATAAAGAAGAGATCCAATTATACCTCGATAGAGTGATTTTCTAAATAGTGTATTGTCAATTTGACCTTTTTCAAAACCATTGTTGACTAAGAAAGTACTCAGTCTCTCATACCAAGCTCTGGGAGCTTGTTTTGGTCCATAGAATGATTTCTTTAGTCTAAACACATGGTCTGGATTTGCTAGATCTTCAAATCCAGGAGGTTGTTTGACATATACTTCTTCAGAAATAACACCATTAAGAAATGCACTTTTAACACCCATTTGATATAGTGTGATATCATTGTTAACTGCATAAGATAAAAGTAACCTGATAGCTTCCAGTCTAGCTACTGGAGCATATGTTTCAGTGAAGTCAATTCCTTCTTATTGACTGTATCCTTGTGCAACAAGTCTTGCTTTGTTTCTTGTCACTTCACCTTGTTCATTCAATTTGTTTCTGTATACCCGTTTTGTTCCAATAATGTTCTTATGCTTGGGTTTGGGTACCAGATCCCATACATCATTTCTCTTGAATTGATTTAACTCTTCTTCCATAGCAACTATCCAAGCATCATCTGAGAGAGCTTCATTTGTTGTCTTTGGCTCAATCAAAGATACTAATCCAAACAATGATTCTTCATCCCTGAAGTTTGACCTTGTTTTTCTTGGACTATTCTTGTTTCCAAGGATGAGCTCTTCAGGATGTGATGATTTGTATTTGAATGTGTTTCTTGGAATATCAGTAGCTTCAGAGTTTTCATCATTAGTTTGATGCTCTTGAGCAACATCAGAAGGTGCAGCTTCTTGAGTTTCAGAGTCTTCTACAGGTTCTATGTAGTTGTCATACTCTGGAGCTTCATCTTCTGATTCATCAGAACCTGACAAATCTTTAACAGGCTCTGACTTTTTATCATCAGGCTCTTTATCATCAAACTTTACGTGGGCGCGCTCACTTACAAACTGAGCCAGCGTAAGCGTGTGACACAAAAGCGCTACAAATAGCATATGTATTAAACCTAATTAGTGTACTGTTTCATCATCATCAACCTCTAGCCCCCAAAATCGTGTTTCATGATTCTTGCATAGAATAAGACATGTGAATATATCATTTTACTCAGAATCTTATGCAGATTATGAATATGTACTTAACTTTTATTAGTTATTTCTCAAACATTCTAATTTTTAGATTAAAGTAAATACCCTAAAAATTTCAAACACAAATTAAATATTACTCAAGCACAAACATACTTCATGAGAATAGGGTTTTCACTCATCGCATCAGAGACTACATTTTTAATTCACAAAGAATTCAAAGATAATGTGTGTATGATGGAGTTCAAAGTTATGAAAAGTTACCTATTGGAGCAAGGTCCAATACCTCTTTTTGCCCTTACAGAAGGGAAACAAAGATACCTTTAGCTTGCTTGAACCTCCAGGAAGCTAGTTGTATGCTCTGCTTGCTTTGAGAATGTCTAAATCTTTCCAACCAATTCAACTTGCAAGTGATGAAAAATGAGAGTTGAGTGATGGTAATGGAGGTGTTCCAATCACAAACTATTGCATACAGAAGTTTATTTATGGTGAATGGATTGTGTTTTGATAAAAAAAACAACAAGAACTTGAAGGATTTGATGATTTCGAAAATTTGGATTTTCAAGCTTCTTTAATGGAGTTTTTTGAGAGATTTTTGTGTTGTTGTTGATGTCCTTGTTATGAGGCTTGAGGGGCTTTTATAGAGGTTGGATTTGGTCTTTAGAAGTGAATAAGATTAGGTTTTGTTGAATTCTAATGTTGGTTTGTCCATCAAGTTGAAAAAGTGGTTGAAAAAGCTTTGTGGTTCCAAGGTGAAGATGGCTTGATTTATGGACAATAGGGTGGCTTTTTCTGAGTTCAGGGAGTTGCTTCTTACCTTTGATATGGAGTGTGTTCAGAGAAAACAAATGGGAAGCTCAATGCAAGAGTTCTTGGAGAAAAGGAATGCTTTACAAAATGTCAATGGAACTTTTATGCAAAAAGTGCTCCAAAAGGACATGTAATTTGGACAATGCTTCAAACACTTGGATAATACACCAAAGGTCTGTGTAAAACATCAGTTTTGCTGAGATTTTGAAGCAACATAGGCCTGTAAAGCAAGGTCACAATGTTGGATTTGGTTTGATCAAGAAACTTGTCATGAAATTGGACCTTTAAATCAACTCTGCCATGGCTACTTCATCTCTTCGAAACTTGATTCTCAAGCCACATAAATTCAATTTCTTGGTACCAATGGAAAGACAAAATTGCACACTACAACTTTGATGTTGAACACAGGAGCTGAATCAATTTCCATCATGTCAAAAACACCTAGAAAAAATTCTAGGTATCAGGATTTTTCACAACTTGGAACATCAACTTTGGCTGTTCATCTAAGCACTTTAACGATCTTTTTGACCTCAAATATTTTCACCATTTTGAATTGTGCCATGAGATCTTGAGATAGAGCCCTTATTTTGAGGAGCAAGTTACAACCATGCAAAGTCACCCCCATGAACTTGAATTTTTATAACTTGGAAAAAAATTCAACGGTTAATAGGTCTTTACCCCCCTGCTAAGTGGACGTGTTTTGCGTTACCCCCTGCTAAAAATTTCTTGAAGATTGCCCCCTTGCAAAGTTTTTTTTTTTGGTTTCCCCCCCTTTCCTCTCTTGAATGCAAGAAATTTTCACTTTTTAAATCGGTTGAACAAAATAACCGATGTAAAAAGTGCACTCAAGGAGGGAAACCAACAAAATTTTTTTTTGCAAGGGGGCAATCTTCAAGAAATTTTTAGCAGGGGGTAACGCAAAACACGCTCATTTAGCAGGGGGGTAAAGACTTATTAACTTGATCAGAATTCAAAATGATCAAAGTTGCCCTTTTTGCATGTTATCTTGAAATTCATGTTTTAACTTGATCAAATCCGCTCATAGGTAATGTTTTCATGAAATTTTACTTGATATGACCATGGTTGACCAAAACCTTCGAAAGTCAAAGGGTTGACCTTTTGGTTATTCAGTTGACTTTTATCAAACACTTGCACTTCTAAAGCTTCTTGATTCAAAAACCCTGTCTTATCAGAGAAGCAAGCACACAAGATATTTTTTTGTATTTTTGTTAGTGATGCATAGAATGCAATGATGAGAATATGAGTCAGGATCTTAGGTCGAAAATTAGGGTATGACAATTAACATCAATTCTTACTAGATCAAGGCAAGACTAGTGTAGCACCCCAATTTTGTCCTGACTTTTCCCTCCACATTGAAATTGTGTTAGTTTTAAATTTTTATAAGCGGATCTAATTTTTAACCTTTTTTGTTTTTATTTTATTTTTATTAAAAAAAAAATTATTTTATAAGCTTTAGTTTGTTCACAAAATCTAAAAAGTATGTCAATTTGGTTTTTAATTATATTTGTGAAAAAAATCCCAAAAAATATGGTAAATATTTAATTTTTACTTTTACTATTATTATGATATTATTTCTTTCCTTTATTGTCTCTTTCCTTTATCATTAGTGTCATGTCATTTATACACCATTATCACTATTAATTATTTGCTAATTTCTCTTTCTATTATTATTATTATTATTATTATTATTATTATTATTCTTTAAAACAAAACATAGAAATAAAAAAATAAAAAAAAACAACAACACATTGATGTCTATCCTTTTCCCTTTAATTTCTTCCTTCTTTTTCTCAACTTCTTTTTCCTTTTATTATTACTAGCCGCCAAACGGGCACGACGTGCCCATTTGTGTAATCGATATTCTTTCTTTTTTTTCATCGATATTCTGTGGAAGTTATTTTTTACTTAAAAAAAAACTGAAAATCTATTTTTATGTGGAAGTTATTTTTTAAGGGTAAAATTGGAATAGTAAAAAAGCCATTCAAAAAATTTGTATCCCCTTTATATATTAGTATAGATTATTATTATTATCATTATTATTATTATTATTATTATTATTATTATTATTATTATTATTAAAACAAAAAAAAATGTCCCATAAGTCCTAGCTCAACTGGCAAAACTTTGCCGAAATTTCAAGGCATGGACGTCATGACCGGGGTACTTGTGTGGGAATTTCTTATATTTTCTTTGCCAATTCTTCTATGTACCAAAAAAAAAAACAAAAAAAGAACTCAAAAATAGAAAAAAAAAAAACATAAAAAAAAAATAACGTGGTGGCTTATGCCACCCGTATGTATCTCCCCCACCCCTTCTTTTTTTATTTTCTCTTTTCTTTTTCCTTTTCTTTATTTGTTTTACTTAAAATAATAATATTAATAAAATGACAAAAACAAAAAAACAAACAGAAAAGACAAAAAAAAAAAAAAGATCTGAACCACCAACAACAGAGCATGCCTTCTCCCTTTTCCTTTTTTTTTTTCTTCAGAACTTCTGCACAATACATCATTACAATCTTTTGAGCCTTGCATAAATCAATTCCTCAGTAAAAGGAACAAAAAAGGTCTGATTTTTATTTCAACCAAGGAATAAAAAATTCATGGCCTTGATCTATAAATAGAGAGTGAAAATCAGAAATAAAAGTGAGGCAAAAAAATTGTTACACAGAGAGCAAAAAAAAAACTTAGAAACCATCACAAACCCACACTCACAAACAGAAACAGAAAAAGAAAACTAGAAGAAGAAGAAAAAGAAAGAAAGAAGAAAAACAGAACAAGAGAGATTCGTTCTTCCACTTTTTTTCTCCGATTTGAACGTTGGGTGAACCTTTTTAAATTTTGGGTTTTGGATTTGAAAAGAGCATGTAAAATAATAGTGATTTAGTGTAAAAAGTTTCGTTTTTTGATTGTTTTTCCGGTGAAGTCGCCGGAGAAGACGGTGGCGCCGTCGCCTGACGTCCTTCTCCGGCGGTATGAGAGAGCCAACGGTTAGAGAGAGAAAGAATGTGGAAAAATGAATTAAAAAAAACGATTAATTTTCTTTTTGGCTTTTAGTTTATATATTTTTGAGGCTATAGTTTGTCACTTGTATGCATGTAGCGACCCCTGTTGGAGAAATTTTCACCCATTTTTACTGTTTATTTTTGTTATTTTATGCCTGTTGGGCCTTAAGCTCAGAACTGCTAACCACACCCCATAGTTTTACTCTTTGCACCCCCTGTCCTTTTTATGTTATTTTATTTTATGCATTTTAAAATAATTACAATAAAAACAAAACACAAAAAAATATCACACACTCACTAACTGTTTCTAGAGTATTCTGGTCCTCCACCTTTATTAATTTAGTACTAATAATCTCCAGAGTACTCTGGTCCATAACCATTAATTAATTCAGCATTAAATGTTTCCAGAGTACTCTGGTCATTAAACTTCATTAAATCAGCAATAACTGTTTCCAGAGTACTCTGATCCTCAAACTTTATTAATTTAGTACTAATAATCTCCAGAGTACTCTAGTCCATAACCATTAATTAATTCAGCATTAAATGTTTCCAGAGTACTCTGGTCATTAAACTTCATTAAATCAGCAATAACTGTTTCCAGAGTACTCTGATCCTCACACTTTATTAATTCAACATTAACTGTTTTCAAAGTACTCTGGTCCTTGTTAATTAACTCATTAAAATAAATTTTATTTTAAGTTATTTAACATAATATCCTTTTATTCTCCGCATAAAAAATAAAATCAATCCAACTCACCAAACTTTGTTCTTTTTACGCCCATGCGCGTTTTATTTTTCACAAGCGGATATTGTCCCTCAAGTGCGAGTCCGTCTTTTATTAGCAAACTTTTTACGCCCATGCGCGTTTTATTTTATTTTTCTCAAACGGATATCATTGCCCAAGTGCGAGTTCATCTTTTAATCACGCAAATTTTTCGCCCAAGCGCGACTAAACCATTTTCACAAATAAAATCAACTAACGCACAAACATTTTCTACAAAGAACTACGTAGCTTTGATTTCTCCATTGTATCGGGAGATACGTAGGAGCGAGATCCAACAACCGTCAAGCACACTAATAAAAAACCCATTTTTTGTTTTAAATCATTTTTTTTACTTTTTCATTTCTTTGTAAATACTTTTTTATAACAATAAAAAACAAACATAAAAAACTAACACTTAAATGAGCGCTAAACTAATTAATGGTTCCCGTTGGATACAACGGATGTGAGGGGTGCTAATACCTTCCCCTCGCATAACCGACTCCCGAACCCGAAATTTGGTCGCGATGACCTTATTTTCGTTCTCGAAAGGGTTTATCGATGTTCCCCTTTTCAAAAATAAAACTTCGGTGGCAACTTTACTGTCCAGCGAGCGTTTTTCACCCGAGCATTTTAGTGAGTCAAACCTAGTTAGTAAGTTTAGCTTTTGGTGCTAATTCATTTGCCTTTCATGTTTGTTTATCTTTTATTTTATTTGTTTTTTTATTTATGCTTTATTTTTTTTGCCTATATATTATCATGCTTGGACAATGTTATTCAAAACACTTTTGAGTGGAGCTCTACACCCCAGCTTGAAAAAACCTAGGTTTAAGATGGTGGTTCGCGTAGTGTTGGCTTTCGAAATAGACATCTCGTTTAGTCAACATGAGACCCCGCTTAGAGATGTTCCTCTTCGTGAAAGGTCGTCATATAATGGTTAACCCGTTATAATGACGAAATTCTGAATTGGACCCCAAACTCTAAGGACCTTCTTCTTAGAACCTCTTCAAATTTTGGTGTTTTGTATTGACTTTCGAGGTAGACACCTCGTTTAGTTGGTGCAAACCCCGCCTAGAAGAGTCGCACTCGTGAACGGTTGTCGTATAATGGTTAACCCGTTATTATGGCAAAATTTCGAGATGCATCCATGACTCTAGGTGCTCCTAATTCAAACAAAAACCATTAGAACTATCCTTGGTGAGAACATTGATATAGAAAGCACATAGAACTAAGCCCCCTTAGGGAGCCTTCCCTTTAAGTTTTATTTCCCAATTATCTATACTCACACAAAGCATTCATGCATTGCATCCACATACAAAAAAAAAATATCATTCTTAGCATACAAGTTTGTTTCAGGGAATTGCAAAGGCTAAATTTGTGTTGCAAGTGTCTAAGAAATTGAACGTGGACTCAGAGAAAAGAAGAACTCTTCCATTGAAAGTCAAGTTCCCGGATTTGGAAAGTCTTAGAGATTTGAGCACCGACTTAACATCAATTTCATGGAGTTCTTTTATCTTCAAGTATGGTAACATCCTTAATCTCTTGTTCACCGAATGTACAATTTGAAGCTCTCACAGCGTTAACACAATTCTACGATCCCTCGATGAGATGTTTCTTATTCCAAGACTTCCAACTCGCACCCACACTTGAAGAGTTCGAAAGGATCGTCGGTAATCCTCCGAAGGGCAAGGATCCATTTGTGGAAATTGGCCATCCTCCAGCAGTTAAAAAGTTGGTTGAAGCTCTAAACATTGGAGTGCCTGAATTTGCTAGCAATGTGACAACTAAAGGGAAAGTTCCCGGCTTCCTTCGAAGTTATCTAGACGAAAAGGCACGTAAGTTTGCTGCGTCTCGAGATATAAAGTCCTTCAACAACGTGCAAGCCCTCCTTGTTTATGGTTTGGTACTCTTCCCATCATTTGAAAACTTTGTTGATTTCTCCGCAATCAGTGTCTTTCGGGCTGTCCTTACAAAAGACAAAGATCCAGTTCCCGCACTCTTGGCCGATGTGTACTACGCTCTTCACATGCGTCACGATAAGCAAGGCGGAAATATTATCTGTTGTTTCCCTTTACTCTATTGTTGGTTCGCATCTCACTTGTGCAAGGACCAATCACAGTTGAAGAAGATGGATAGGTATGAATGGTCTCAATTTTTGGCATCTCTTACCGAAAACGTGATCTGTTGGTATCCAAGGAAGCTCGACATCAAAGAAATCATCATCAGCTGTGGGGAATTTCCAAATGTGCTGCTCATAGGGTCTAAAGCGTGCATAAATTACAATCCAGTTTTGGCTCTAAGACAGTTGGGACGTCCTATGTGGGAGAAGCCTGATGAGAAATCCTTGGAATGCCTTGTGATAGATAACATGGGTGCCTAGGATCCTGTAATGTTACGAAAGGTTATTCGAGCTTGGGGAAGAATTAACAATAATGAGAGTGATTGGAAAAGCAGGGTTGGCGCTAGCAAGGAGACTTACCGACAGTGGGTTAAAGAAAGAGTCCAAAAGGTGAAACTACTATTCATTGTTAAAGCCCCTATTCCACCTAAATCTGCCGAGCCCGTTCCTATCGCAATAGAGGAAGCAGATGAGCTCAAAGCAACTATTGCACAACTTAACAAAGAAAAAGAAGAGTTACAAGTCAGTCTATTCAAAGATACTCAAGAAAACTGCGAGCTGAAGTGGGAAAAAGTCCAAAAGGACAAAATCATCGAGGGTAGCAACAAAAGGCTGAGGATTGAGGAGGACGAAGGACGCAAGGTGCTAGATTGTTTGGGAGGAGCAAATTCTCAACTCAAGCATAAGAACATAGAGCGAGATGAACTCTTGAGTATAGCCTACAAGTTGAAAGATCAATGGGAAAAATCTCAAGTGGACGTGAAGGAGCTAAAAGAAGAACTCGAAAATGTAAGACAACATCTCAATAACATGGTGAATGAGTATGAGGGATATGTGTCGAGTGAGAGGTTGCAAAGGGAAGCGTTGGAAAGAACACTTGTGAGGAGTCAATTTGAGTTGAAGAAGACACAAGAGAATTTGGAAGAATTCAAGAAGTTCAGTGATCGTCAAGGAGAAGCTTGTAAAGACCTCAAAAGAGAAAGTGAAGAGTGGGAGCGTCGCTATGTGAAGTTGGTTAACTCGGTTGAAAGCGGAACTCTTTTCCGAATACTTCGTCACGAGGGTGTGCATTGGAAGAATATGTTCTCAAAATTAGCAAAGTTGGCCAATGATGTAATTGAAACCATCCCCACAAAGTTGGTAGCAGCTGATGCAACAATGCATCCCTTGAATACTCCTTTAGAAGTCATTGATTTTGTTGAATTTTGTAAGACTATGATGAAAGACTTTAGGGAGAAGATTAAGAAAATCTAAAACGTTTGTAACCTTCCTATTTGTATGACTCTTTGATTATGAATAAAAAACCTTGCTGGTTTTCAGTGACTTCTACTTCTTTTCATCTCAGTGCCTTTGTAATTGATAGATACTTGCGGTAACACCAAAAGCCTTGCAATTCCCGAAAAACCGAAAAGCCTTGCAACTCCAGGAGAATTTCACCATAGCCAGAAAACCGAAAAAACAGTTGGTCCAAGAACCCCCTCCTCGGCATTCGCATTACACTCGATCATGGATGGGATTGTGGAGAACCATGAAGTCATGAGACAAGACATTGACCAGCTTAATGTGAAGTTCGATCGAATGATGGAAACTCTCCAAGAAATTGCCAACAAGGCACATAACCCGCAACCTCCACCGGTAGAGAATGTTACCTTTGAGTCACAGCCAGCCCCTGCAACAGCTGCTATTTGGCCCCCATTTGGTCTTCCTCCAGACTACACACCTCCGCAATTGGAGAATCCTACTGGAAGTGGTCCATCTCAGGCTCGTCCTACTCAAGCGTCACTACCTTGCCCAAATGGAACTCCTGTGATACAAGAGAACACTGGTGTTGCTACTGGATTTCCAATGCCTCAAGGTACGGTAGAAAATCCACTGTTTGTGTACCATTCTACCAACCCTCAAAGGGAGTGTGCCGAATCTTCTTTAGATGGACGTCTACCTCCAACGGGTGAGAATGAAGAAGTTAGAGGGAAAATTCTTGTTTTAGAAGAACGAGTCAAAGCAATGGAAGGGAATAGTGAATTCGGGTTGGATGCACTTGATATGTGTTTAGTCTCAAATGTGGTGATTCCCCCCAAATTAAAGTACCAGCTTTTGATAAGTACAAAGGATTGACTTATCCTCGGAATCACTTGATTATGTATTGTAGAAAGATGGGCACGGCTGCTCAAAATGGTAAGCTCCTCATCCACTTTTTCCAAGATAGCCTGAGTGGAGCTTCTTTGAATTGGTATATGCATCTTGAGAAAAGTCGGATCCGGACTTGGAAAGACTTAGCTGAAGCCTTTGTCAAACAGTACAAATACAACATGGGTATAACACCAGATAGGATGCAATTGCAGGATTTGACCAAAAAGGGAACAGAAACATTCAAAGAATATGCAGAACGATGGAGAGAACTAGCATCACAAGTTGAACCACCTTTGTCTGAAAGAGAGCTAGTAAGAATTTTCATAAGCACTCTACAAGCTCCATACTATGAAAAAGTGATAGGAAGCACCTCCTCCGGTTTCTCCGATTTGGTCGTCATTGGAGAGATGGTAGAGTTGGGCCTAAAGAATGGAAAGATCCCAAATGCTCAAAATGGTCAAGCAGTTGCAAAGAAATTTCCAACATCTTTCCCCAAGAAGAAGGAAGGAGAAGCCAATGCTGTAATGATGGATCCTCAGTATTCCTATCGTCCGCCTGCAAGTGTCTATCATCCATCTTCTCTTCAAGTACCATACCAAGGTCAGTGTTATGTTGCTGCAGCAGCACCTATGCAATATCATCAACCAACAATACAAAGGCCTCAGTATTAGCCTGCTCGTCCAAATCACTGGAGTCAAACCTCAGGTCAGAATCAGTATCGACCTCCCAGCAATCAACGACCAAGTAGGATTAATCCGTCCTTATCCCGTACAGCCAACTTTGGCCACTCTTGATAAAGAACTCTTTGGTGGTACCTCGGAATGTTAGACCCTTGGAACCACCATATCCGCATTGGTCACTCTATTGAAGATTGTAGAGCACTTAAAGAGAAGGTGCAAGAGCTAGTCAACAACAAAAGTTTGTCTTTCAAAGAGATAGGGCCCGATGTGAAGAACAATCCTCTGCCTGGTTATAATGGCCCAAATATCAATGTTGTGGAAGAAAGTGATGACTTTGATGAGATCAAGAGTGTTGAAGATGTAGGAACTCCTCTGTTGATGATCCATACCAAGTTAGCCAAATGTGGTTTGATCAAAGGAACTCATGACAATTGTGAAGAATGCGCCTTAAGTCCAAAAGGCTGTCAGGTGGTCAAAAAACAAGTACAAGAGTTGATGAATCAAGGCATATTGCAAATTAGTCTAGCAAAGAATATGGATGATATCTCGGTTATTGAGCCACATTTTGAAAGCAACAAAGGAGTCCCGAAACCTGTTGAGATCATTTATCAAAAAAAGGACATCCATCCATTCATGAACCAAAAACAGCCTGTTGTCATTTGTGTTCCATCGCCATTTCCTTACAAAAGTTCCAAGGCTGTATCCTGGAATTCTGACGTAACTGCATTTGTTCATGAATCAGAATTAAGAAAGGAAGGTGAACACGTGAAACTAGTGGATGATATTTCCTATATTTCTGAAGGCAGTGGAATGACCCGAAGTGGTCGAATCTTCGCTCCTGAAAAGCTTAGAAGAGAAACTGGTGAGGTAGTAATAGAAGCCCATAAAAAGAAAGAAGTTCCCAGTCAAGACAAGGGGCAAGAATCCGGCGATCAGCCAGCACTAAAGGAAGATGATGAGTTCTTAAAAATCATCAAAAGGAGTGAATACAAAATAGTTGATCAGTTGAATCAAACTCCTTCCAAGATATCTATCCTTTCGCTACTACTAAACTCTGAACCGCATAGAAGGGCATTACCGAAAGTGTTGAATCAAGCACATGTAACCCAAAATGTTACAGTGAACCGTTTTGGTGGGATAGTTGCCAGTATCACTACTAATAGCTGTCTAAGCTTTAACGATGAAGATTTACCCCTGGAAGGAAAAGCTCACAACAAGGCATTGCACATATCCACAATGTGTCATGACACTGTCCTTGCAAGAGTGTTGGTTGATACTGGTTCGTCATTGAATGTTCTGCCAAAGTCCACTCTCAACAAGATGTCTATTGATGGAGTCTATTTGAAGCCCAGATCTTTAATCGTGAAAGCTTTTGATGGGTCCAGGAGATCCGTTATTGGAGAGGTATGCCTACCAATCCAAATAGGTACGCACACTTTTGATATCACTTTCCAAGGGATGGATATCAACCCAGCCTATAGCTGCCTGTTGGGACGCCCATGGATCCATGCGGCCGGAGCCGTGACATCTACCTTGCATCAAAAATTGAAGTTTGTGGTGGATGGCAAATTGATCACTGTGGCTGGTGAAGAAGATATATTTGTAAGTCATCTCTTTTCCTTCTAATATGTGGAAGCAGGCGAAGAATCTCTGGAAACTGCTTTCCAAGCTTTGGAGGTCGCCAATGTTGTGGCAGTATATGAGAAAACTTGTGCTAAGAAACCCAAGGTCCCTGCTACTTTTTGGGGTAATGATAAGATGTTGGCTAGAGGAGGAGGCTTCAAAGGTTGTGAGCAGTTGTGGGATATTCCTATGAAAAGAGACAAGTATGGGTTGGGCTACAAACCATCTATGGGAAAGAATGATGCTGCAAAGAGGCCCATTGGTAACATTGAAGAAACTTTCTACCGCGCGGGGTTTCCTAATGAAGATCAAGTAGCTGTCGTTGAAGATGTTTCTGATCAGGGAAGATACCTTGTTTGGTCTATCGTGGCTCTCTGAATCCCAGAGATATTTTCTACTTCAAAGTAATTTTATCATGTTTTCAAATCCTTTTGCCCTGCCTAAGGCATAAGGATAACTTTTGTAGGGCACCCCTTTTATTTCAAATGTGGAATCATTATCAATAAAAAGTATTTTGTTTTCCATTACTCTTTCCTCAATTTCTGCATTTATTTTTAAGAAAATGGCAATTTTTTCCGTTCTTTTGTCTACCATCCTTGAATAAACCTATTGAACATGTGATTATTTATTCACTTTTTCTTCAGATTTATTTCTTCTGTTTTCTTGGCAAACAAGCAGCTTCCATCGTGGCATGATGGAAGTCATCGTGCTGCGATGGAATGCTCAATTTATTCACTTTTTGGGCTTTTTCTTGTCTTTTGGCATTTTGGACCTTGTCTTGATGCTTTTTCCTGCTTTTGTAGGTTTTCCTTCGTATTTGGGCCTGTCTTGGTCATTTTACTACTAATACTAATACTAAAAATACCATAAAAATTCCTGTCATCACAATCCCAAACTTAAATTGTTGCTTGTCCTCAAGTAACATGCTGTCAGACAAGATCGTTAGAAAAATAAGAGATAAATAAAGATGATAGGAATTTCACAACCTTGCTTGTATTTCAGCAATGGTACCGCTGATTTTTTACCGCAGCGATCATGCTCAGTCATGCTAGGCTCAGGAGACATCAATAGTAGCAAATCGGACAAATGCCCGCAAGAGTCCATGTTCAACTTTTTCTCTCTCTCTCTCTCTCTCTCTCTCTCTCTCTCTCTCTCACACACACACACATTTGTATTTTTCGCTCATAATTGAAAGGGTTATCTCTAAATCATCGTACAACCTGCCATTTTACCATAGGCTTGCAAGAACTCTAAGCAACCAGTCAAAATTCAATATACATGCATTTTTGGAGGTCTTTTCAGGGTTATAACGTGGCTTAGGTCAAGGTAGGACATTTTTGGGAGTAGTAGGCTAAACATTGGAGTTAAGTTCTACTTTGTTGTTCCTTTTTGTGTGCGCAACCTTGTTCCTTAGGGTGCCTTTTTGTGTTGGTATCGGAGATTAAGAATCGGATGTGTCTTTGTATGGTTCTTTTCTATCAGTGTTTTTGCCCTTTGGCTCTTTCTTTTTCATTCATTTTTTTTAAGAGACTATTTTTTTAGGGAATTTTTTTATGTTTTCCCGTCTCTTTTTCATGTATTTTTTTTTCTTTTTGTAGTGATAGTTCTTCGTACACCCACCCCAAACTTAGATGTTGCTAGTTCCATGAGCAACCCCAAACTTATTTTGTTGCCAAGACTTAGAGAACTATTACCTTAACTCCAAAGAGGGTAATTTCATTGTTTTTCTGGTCTATAGGCTTGTAATGCGGTTTGTCACCGAAACAAAAGGGATAATATATTTTTTTTACGGCTCAAAATTGGCTAGCAAAGGATATAATATATAAAGGGTGGCTTGAATAGGCTCTGGGTTATAACAAACAATTGCCTCAATGCATATAATATCAAATCAACTAGTCAGCAGAGAATTAGAGCAAGTTCTAGAAAATAAACAAGTGTACGGTATTCTCATAGTAATTCGAAAGAAAGTGGTAATACCGTTTGGAAATATTTAGCTCAAATCCTCACATGGCTTAGGTATATCTGAAAGTTGAACATTTGTCTCACAGACACCAGCTTCATCACTTGTCTCTCTGTCTCCCGAACTTCGCACTTCGGAGCAATCACCTTTGGTTTTTTGTATGAAGGCGTGAAATTCGGCTCATCAAAATTTATAACTCATTTCGCCGCAATCTTACCTATAACAGTTTATCATGCACTAGATAATAAACAGCAAAATAGTTATTTAATTTTTTGTAAGTCTGAATAAGGGTTGTTTACAGATGAAGATGACATGCAGAATTCTAGGCATAGTTTACTGAATTGAAAAACTGAATTGAAATTATTGAATTGAAAATACTGAATACTTAATTAAAATATTTATCCTTGGGTTGCCTCCCAAGCAGCGCTTGTTTAGCCTCCCATTAGCTTGAGGCATTTCCTCCATTACAGAGGATGATACACCGGAAAATGCACTATTTATTTAGTTAAATTAATATAATAATTCAGTTATTTTGATTTTGATTTCGTAACTTTATATAATAAATCGTTAATAATTCCTAGTATTTTATTTTATCAGATAAAAATCATTTGAGTTGAATAAATGAGCGAAAATGGACCAAAAAGGAGCAAAACGGGACAAAAAGGACCACACAAGTGCAGCCCATTAAGGAACACACCTGCGTGGCCCAACAAATAAAGTCACACGTGCAATTTCAGCACCATGTGACGTCTGCCACAAAGAAAGTAATAGGCTAGCTTCAGCCTAAATCCATTACGCAAGCAAACTGATCAAACGGTGCATATTGCACCCGGACAAGTCCCACATCGCTAATATTTTATGTTTGATTCCCTAGTAACTAGTATAAATAGATCACTATTTCTTACACTTTGTACACAAGAACCAACTTGAAAAATAGTTGAAGAGAGAATTGAAAACTAGATATTTGTCTTAAAAGGTTTTCTTCTCTTAGTTTAAAATTTTATTCCGGTGTCCGTATTTACAGTCTTTTTAAATCAGGTTCTTATTTTATTTTCTTGTCTTATTTTATTTTATGCTTTTATTTATTTTCTGCTTTTATTTATTTATGTCTATTTATTTCTTCGCGTATTTTATTTTTATGCCTTTAGTTTTAATTAGGATGTGTAATTAGGAGTTATTAGGGGTTCGATAATTAAGTAGTGTGACTATATTTTTATATCCAATTTTTAGTAACACGTTTTTATAATTTGTCACGAGAGTGAGAATTAATTAAGGATAGTAAAAAATGGACATTAATTCTAGAATCCGCGAGAGCTATTTAGGATTAATGAAATAGTTTTCTAAGCAGTTTTTAATTAAAACAAGATTTATAATTTGTCGCGAGAGCGAGAATTAACTAAAGTGAAAATCAAGAGAGCGAGAGCGTGAGATTTCTACTAGATAGTAAAAACTGAACATTAAGTCTAGTTTGCAACGAGAGTTGGAATTAGAATTTAATTAAATTATATTGATTTTCAAAGAGTACTTTATTAGCGGATGTGAGGACGAGAGTTAAGCATCACCTTTATAATCTATAATGCTAGTCAAAATCTGCGAGAGCTGAGATTAGTGTTTTTAAATCAATATAATTTCGAAAACTAAAATTTGTAGTCAAACACGATTGAAGTATTGAACCCCCCAAACGCAACTAAGATCACATTCTAGCAATACGCTTTATTAATATAAAAATAAAAAAATATTTTATCATTTAATATCTTCTTATTCAATATCAAGCCTTAGATTTACAACGTATCATTAGATAACGGTAGGTCAATTATTGGTCCTTTGGGTTCGATAATCTTTTAAAACTACACGGCATATCTGTGCACTTGCAGAAATTCCGCATCAGAGGATAGGTTCGCATGTCTCTCTCTTCTGTAGGAGCTTTCGCCTTAGCTCCTCCCTTTTTCTTGTTGCTTCTTTCATACTTCTCTGGGTTCTGTTTTTCTTTGAAGGTGGCAAAACAGAGTCGTCCATCATCTTCTGAAGGTACAATTTTTATGATAGACTTCCCTTTGCTTTGTGGTGGATGATCCTTCTTTTGTTCTTTTGGTGCATTAACCCAGCTATTCTTCTCTCTTTCCTCTTTTCTCTTAGTAGCAGGCTTCTTCAGAGGTGGCGTATTAACCCCAAACTTAGATCTTCTGGCCACTTTTCGGTTTCTACCCCATGCTTTGACCCATGTTGCTCGGATGTCTACTTCAATAGTTAGCCTCTTCAATTTTTCAGTTAGTGCTTCGGGTACCTCCTCTTCCTGAGCTGTTTCTATCTCTACCTGCGCCATTTCATCCTCTAGCTCTGCTATCTCTACTTTTACCTGTACTTCTTGAACTGGAGTCGGTGGTGTAGCTTCCATGTCTTTCCACTCAAGCATGTAGCACACTTCCCTCTTGGTCTTGGAAGCTTTGATGGTTATTTCCTCCTCTCCACTTATTAGAGTCAACTCGGCGAGCTCCACATTAATGAGTGCCCTGCTAGTTGCTAAGAATGGTCTTCCAAGAATGATGGGATGCTCTTCGTCTTCTTGGATATCCAGGATCATGAAGTCTGCTGGAAATACCAGATTTTCGACTCTCACCAAGACATCTTCTACTGTACTTGTTGAGCGAATGGTTGACTAGTTTGCTAATACGAATTCACGTTCTGTGCCTGCAGTTGTTGCTGTGAGTTTTAACTTATCTGCCAGAGATAATGGCATTACATTAACACTTGAACCCACATCACATAATGTTTTGACTTCTGCTTCCTCAGTTTGACATAATATGGCGACGCTTCCAGGATCTGTCTTTTTGGGTGGCAGTCTTGCTCGATTTTCTCTGTACTCCCTGAGCTCTTATGAACTCGTCATAAGCTTCATCTAATGTCATATCGAACAACTTGTACCACTCTTCGTAGTCCTTTTTCTGTTCTTCTCTTTGTTCGTGCTCTGATCTCATGTACTTCAGCACTTTGCACTCCCCCTTTGGATTGTCCACCGTGTTACCTGCAATATCTTTAGAAACATGAGAGCTTACCAGTTTTGAGAGTTGACCAATATGGGTTTCAAGACTTTTTATCGTCGCCCCTGGTTGGCTACTGTAGTCTGGATATTTTGAAAGTTTGTTTTGCTCATGCTAGCAAACTTATTGAGTAACTCTTCCAATGGAGATGGTTTCTTGGTTGAGGTGCAGCTTGAGCCTGGTTCCCTGTCTGGTCCTAGCGTAGATTTGGGTGTTTGCTCCAACCTGGGTTGTAGTTGTTTCCCATATAATTTACCTGCTCCTCGCTTCCTCCTGGCAAACAATGCCCATTAGGGTGATCTTCTAGGCAGAAATCACAAACTTCTTCTACCTGTTTAACACTAGCTTCCTTCACAGCTTTCTCTTTATCAGCAAGTTGCCTCCTTAGTAACTCGATCTCTACTTTGTAGGCAATCTCCTGGTCCACCTTAAGAATTCCAGGCGTCTTTTCACCTCGATCATGACTCGTGTTGTATTCATTCTGGCACATCTGCTTAACCAGATCTTTAGTCTCTGCATAGGTCTTGACTTTGATGGACCCACCAGTTGAGGCATCTAGTATCATCCGATGTTGCATTTTCATACCAGTAGTGAATAGTTGCATATGCTCCGTAGCACTAAGGTTGTGGTTAGGACACCTTCTCATAAGCAGCTTGAAACGTTCATAAGCCTCGCACAGCGTTTCGGATTCATGCTGTTTGAAACTCAGAATCTTAGACTTCCTCTTCTAGAGTAGTGTGTGTGTGAAGAATCTTTCCAGGAACTTGTCTGCAAGCTCCTTCCATGTTGCAATCGTTCCCCTTGGCAAGCATTGAAGCCAATCTTTAGCTGGACCTGTAAGAGAAAAAACAAACAAACACAGCTTCTTCTGGTCATCAGTAACATTTTTCGGCACCTTTTGGATCTGACATGTCTCTGAAAACTTTGAAAGATGATCCCAGTGATCATTGTTGGCACGTCCGTCGAACTGGTTCTCTCGCAAACCTGTAAGAACATTACCCTTGATATCAAAGTTAGCTGGGTTTGCCGGTTGGAACCCCAGTGAGATATGATCTATGTCAGTCCTCTTGCAATAATCTCCCATTGTGACTCTTTGCTCGTCCCCAATGGCTTTGGTGGTAGGCTCCTCTTTTGTGTTGAGATTACTGGATTTTCCTTAGTGTTCTTTCTGGTTCAGGATCGTACTTAAAATCCAGGATACCTGTTATCAAGCACAACAAATGAATACCTTCAGTAGCACTGGAAAATTTAATGGTAAAACTTTTTTCTTTTTTTTTGGTTTGTCTTTGTCACAACGGATCGTTCGGAGACCTTGACTTATCCTTAGCCAGAATTTTCACAGATTAAAATCCAAAATCATCAGCAAGATTTTTGATTTTTTAATTTTTTTGTATTTTTGAAATTTTTTAACAAACTTAAATAAATCTAGTAATGCTTTGTAAACACAATCCCCGACAATGGCGCCAAAAACATGTCTACGGTCTGGCAAGTGCACCAATTTGTCGTCGAGTAATAATTCAAACTCTAGGTGTCTAGAATGAGTTCGTATAGTTTGCATTCGCTTTGGTTTTGGAAAAAGGTTTTATATAAAAATAGCGTAATGCGTTGCAGAAAATATAAAGATAGTTGATTCAGAAACATAAAGGATAGGTTTAGTGGTTGGACTCCCTCCCTTCTTCATATTTGGCATGACCGGTGTATAACATAGTTATTCAGATTATTGTTCAGCGGTGACTTTTCCTCTTGTTGTAGTAACACCTTACTGTTACTCTATGTCTATTAAAGTTTCCCTACATTAATAACTAAGGTACCTACGAGAGTCTAACCTCGATGTGTCACATACCCTAATTACTAAGTGAGTTGTTTATAAACATGCATTATTATCTTCACCAATTAACCTCTAGATCCTAGTATCGGGCTGTTCATCATCTAAGTGCTCAATTCACACCTAGTTCTTGATTCCTCCTCTAACCGCTCATTCACGACTAGTTCAGGATGTTTTCGTCTCTATACATCTAACATTATTTACTACTAGTTTCAGACTATATTAAGTCAAAACCTAATATCAATTCTATGGGCGTTCCCGCTTATCCGGCCAGATTACGAGAATACGTTATTATAGTGCAAGAAAGTAAATAACAAACATAATACTTAAATATCATTTATTATAACTTAGACTCAGTCACACCCTCCAAATATTCATTGGGGAGTTCATCTTCTCCACCACAACCTAAGGCATCTATTACAAAATATTTAAATTACAAAAAAGAAATTATAACCTAAACATAAAAGCCTAAAGAAAACATACCTTGCTGAGTTAGTTTTCCCGTAAGGGGAGAAAACTATGCCCAATATAGTTCCTCTGAACCTCTCCTTATAGTAGAGAGTGTTATACTATTTCTGAATGAATTAAACAATAACAGAGAGGCTCTATTTATAGTTTTCGTAATGGGCCTCAGCAAGGCATCACACTGCGATGGAGTCATCGTACTGCGATGTGAAGATTCAGTTCAATTTTATAACTGATCCTGTGCATTTCATCTGCTTGGTCGCCAAGTTATGTCATCGTGCTGCGATGGACAAATTTTCTTCAGATTTATTTCTTCTGTTTTCTTGGCAAACAAGCAGCTTCCATCGTGGCACGATGGAAGTCATCGTGCTGCGATGGAATGCTCAATTTATTCACTTTTTGGGCTTTTTCTTGTCTTTTGGCATCTTGGACCTTGACTTGATGCTTTTTCCTGCATCTCTAGGTTGAACTACATCTCTAGGTTCATTTCTCATCTTTCCACTACTTGTGAACCAATCTTCAAATTATTGCGCAAGTATCAAGCCATCATATGGAATGAGAACTGCCAAAGGGCGTTTGAAAAAATCAAACAAAACCTGCAAGAACCACCCATCCTAATATCGCCCGTTCCTGGAAAACCTCTCATTATGTACTTGACGGTATTGGATGAATCCATGGGATGTGTGCTTGGGCAACATGATGAAACTGGTAGGAAAGAGCATGTCATCTATTACTTGAGCAAGAAGTTCACCGATTGTGATACTAGATACACTTTGCTAGAAAGAACTTGTTGCGCCTTGGCATGGGCTGCCCGTCGATTTAGCAGTATATGATTTGTCACAAAACATGGCTGGTATCGAAGATGAATCCAATCAAGTACATCTTTGAGAAACCCGCTCTTACCGGAAGAATTGCCCGTTGGCAAATGCTATTATCCGAGTATGACATCTTGCATGTAACTTTGAAAGCTATCAAAGGGAGTGTGCTAGCAGATCAATTGGCTCACCAACCAGTGGAAGACAATCAGGCTATGCACTTTAATTTCCCAGATGCGGATATTATGGTTGTAAACGACGATGAGGTCATAGGAGATGATGAAAGACCTGAGCCAGAAGCTCGATGAAAGCTTGCATTTGATGGTGCATCTAATGTCACAGGGCATGGGAATCGAGCCGTTCTAATCACTCCAAAGGGAGGTTATATACCCTTCACAGCAAGACTATGTTTTGACCGCACAAATAATGTGGCTGAATATGAAGCATGTATCCTTCGACTCGAGGCTGCCATCGACACGAGAATCAAGATCTTGGAAGTGTATAGAGATTCGAGACTAGTCATTTACCAAGTAAAGGGAGATTGGGAAACCCGTCATCCCAAGTTGATCCCGTACCGTGATCATGTCTTGAAGCTAATAAAGTACTTTTATGTAATCACCTTCTATCATATCCCTAGAGAAGAAAATCAAGTGGCAGATGCTTTGGCTACATTGTCATCAATGTATAAAGTGAAGTTTCACAACGAAGCACCACTTATAAAGGTGGAGTGTAGAGATGAGCTAGCATTCTGTTTATCAATCGAAGAGGCATCTGATGGCAAGCCATGGTACCATGACATCAAAGTCTATCTCAAAAATCAAGAATATCCTGCGAACATATCAACTAGGGATAAAAGACCTTGAGGCGGTTATCAGCTAAATTCTTCCTGAATGGTGATGTGCTCTACAAAAGAAACCACGATATGGTTCTTCTTAGATGTGTGGACAAACATGAAGCAGACTTGCTAATTGAAGAAATACACGAAGGGTCCTTTGGTACACATGCCAATGGACATGCAATGGCTAGAAAAATCTTGAGGGCTGGGTTACTATTGGCTGACCATGGAATCCGATTGTTTCAACTACGCAAGAAAGTGTCACAAGTGTCAAATCTATGCTGATAAAGTGCACGTTCCTCCAACTCATTTGAATGTAATGGCATCGCCTTGGTTGTTCTCTATGTGGGGCATCAACGTGATTGGACTCATTGAACCGCTTCTAATGGGCACCGGTTCATCCTAGTCGCCATCGACTACTTCACCAAATGGGTTGAAGCTGCTTCATATACCAATGTAACAAAGCAAGTGGTAGTTCGATTCATCAAAAAAGAGATCATTTGTCGTAACGGACTCCCCAGCAAGATCATCACCGACAATGGAACCAACTTGAACAACAAAATGATGAAAGAGTTATGTGAAAGTTTCAAAATCAAACACCATAACTCTTCACCACACCGACCAAAGATGAACGGAGCCGTAGAAGTAGCAAACAAAAACATCAAGCAAATCCTTGAAAAAATGGTGAAAACTTACAAAGATTGGCATGAGATGCTCCCATTTGCCTTACATGGCTATAGGACCTCGGTTCGCACCTCGACAGGGGCAACCCCATTCTCACTGGTATATGGCATGGAGGCAGTTCTCCCCATTGAGGTAGAAATCCCCTCAATGAGAGTCTTGTTGGAGACCAAGTTAGAAGAAGCATAATGGGTCCAAGCAAGGTTTGGCCAGCTAAACCTCATCGATAAGAAACGAATGATATCATTATGTCATGGTCAGTTTTATCAAACTAGGCTCAAGAAGGTATTCGACAAAAAGGTCCGACCTCGAGAGTTTCAAGAAGGCGACCTAGTGCTCAAAAAGATCTTGCCCATACATAAGGATTCGCGTGGTAAGTGGACACCAAACTATAAAGGCCCTTATGTAGTGAAGAAAGCTTTCTCCGGAGGAGCCTTGATTCTCACAACAATGGACGGTGAGGACTTTCTACTTGTGAACTCCGATGTAGTCAAGAAATACTATGCCTAATAATAAAAGAACGCCCGCTAAGTTGAAAACCCGAAAGGGCGACTTAGGCAAAAAGGGGCATCCCGGTGGACTGAAAACTCGAAAGAGCGGTCCAGGCAAAAGTTAGGGATATAAAAAATAAAAGAAAACCCGCTAAGTCGAAAACCTAAAAAGGCGATTTAGACAAAAGTTGGGAAAGAAAAAAAGGGCAAGTAATTGCATCAGGAGAATATACTCCTAACATCAACTGAAGAACCAATTCTTTCCCCATTCTCAGAAACAAGGTTTTGTGGACTTAGGGTTATTAAGAATGTAGTGGTCATCATGACTCAATAGGAATTTCCAATGTTTTCCCTTTTGCAATTTTAATTTCTTTTCCTCACTTTTGTGGAGTTACACCTTCAGTGTGCTACCATTTGATGTACTAAATTGTGTTTGACTATCAATAAAGTGAATTTTTCTGTTTATCTTTGTCATTTCTCATCCCCAATAAATGCTATTTATTTTTATGATACAACTTTGAAATAAAAACAAAAAAAAAACAATAGAAAAAACTTTTGAAATCATTATCACTTTCATTTGAAAATATCTAAAGGAGATCAACGATTCCCAAAGAGGTGTACCTCGCAAAATTCTCAAAGAAACCACGTTTGGTTCCCCTTTTGGCAGCATAGTCAACATCTACACGACATATCAACATCCATTTGAAGCTTTAAGAGCGCTTGGTGATAATGTACTTGTCCCTGGGCACATGGGTTCGATTCCCACGGAAGACAAAAACTCCAATAGAGAAGGGGGTTGGAGAAGATCGTGAGGTAGCAGTGTCGGGAGCGCTGAAGGCTTGGGCTGTTACATAAAAAGGCGCCTTTTTATAGCTCAATTGGTAGTAGGAATGGATTGAACATGTACTTATGCCCAGGTACATGGGTTCGATTTCCACGGAAGGCAAAAACTCCAATAGAGACAATCACAAACCCACACTCACAAACAGAAACAGAAAAAGAAAATTAGAAGAAGAAGAAAAAGAAAAAGAAAGAAAGAAAGAAAGAAAGAAAGAAGAAAAACAGAACGAGAGAGAGATTCGTTCTTCCACTTTTTTTTCTCCGATCTGAACGTTGGGTGGGCCTTTTTAAATTTTGGGTTTTGGATTTGAAAAGAGCATGTAAAATAATAGAGGTTTAGTGTAAAAAGTTTCGTTTTTTTATTGTTTTTCCGATGAAGTCGCCGGAGAAGACGGTGGCGCGTTTTATTCTCCGCATTAAAATAAATTTTATTTTAAGTTATTTAACATAATATCTTTTTATTCTCCGCATCAAAAATAAAATCAATCCAACTCACCAAACTTTGTTCTTTTTACGCCCATGCGCGTTTTATTTTTCACAAGTGGATATTGTCGCCCAAGTGCGAGACCGTCTTTTTTTAGCAAACCTTTTACGCCCATGCGCGTTTTATTTTATTTTTCTCAAACGGATATCATCGCCCAAATGCGAGTCCATCTTTTAATACAGCAAACTTTTTCACTCAAGCGCGACTAAACCATTTTCACAAATAAAATCAACCAACGCACAAACATTTTCTACAAAGAACTATGTAGCTTTGATTTCTCCATTGTACCGGGAGATACGTAGGAGCGGGATCCAACAATCGTCAAGCACACTAATAAAAAAACCCATTTTTTGTTTTAAATCATTTTTTTTTACTTTTTCATTTCTTTGTAAATACTTTTTTATAACAATAAAAAACAAACATAAAAAACTAACACTTAAATGAGCGCTAAACTAATTAATGGTTCCCGTTGGATACAACAGATGTGAGGGGTGCTAATACCTTCCCCTCGCATAATCGACTCCCGAACCTGAAATTTGGTCGCGATGACCCTATTTTCGTTCTCGAAGGGGTTTATCGATGTTCCCCTTTTCAAAAATAAAACTTCGGTGGCGACTTTACTGTCCAGCGAGCGTTTTTCGCCTGCGCATTTTTCCCGCCGCTTCAACTAGCATCAAGCACAAAATTGAATAGAATGCATAAAGGAAATTGAATTCAACATAAAAGAAGTTTAGCTACATAATTGTGGAATTCAAGGTTACATAGAGATTCAATCAAAATGAGATTTAGCCAAGAGTCATGATAGTTCTGAAGCAAGATTCTTTAACTCCAGTCATGATTCTTCAATCCTATCTTCAAATCTTCACAGAACTACAGTTTGGACACACAAAATACTCACACATATGATTCATTCTTCCAAAAATTCAAACCTGGACACTGAGCTTCAACTTGGCTTAAATAGATTTCTGAAAACAGAGATCTTCGCTCCACTACTCGCTTCACCTCAGATCCAGTTCGCGCAGCGTTCGCCTCATTCCGTGCAGCTTTCGCGCACATTAGCTTCTGGTTCGTGCACGCAAAAGTAGCAGGAGGTTTTCCACTTTTCCATACAAAACTTCGCGTACTATAAAGATCATTCGCGCACGCTAAACATCATGCGCACGAGAGCTCCAACTTCGCGCACGCTAATCTGGTAGGAGGTTTTTGGTCTTTTGCATCATCAGGTTTCGCGCGCGCGAGCTTCTTCTTGCCCCGCTTGAACTTCCAACTCTTTTTGACCAATTTTTTGACATTTTTCCCTCCTTTTTGACTTTGGCTTGTAGTTCAAGTTATCTCTTAAAAACTCCATTTTCCAGCACTTGTAGCTAACTTTATTTGCTAAAACTCACCAATTTACCTTGAAAAGATACTTGAATTGTAATCATGATGAAGTATCATCACAACCCCAAACTTGAATATTTGCTTGTCCTCAAGCAATTGCTTTTAACCTAGAAATACAAATGAAAACTTGCTAATTTCTTTAAACACCACTCGACAATTTACCGGTTTCAAAAACTTACCAAAAGCTTCAATGTTCCTCCTACAAGCAACCGACATCGACACAATTTCAATCAAGTTCCGCCAAGGAACGCTTCACAAGACTTGAACAACCCTTTGATCACTTCACACAACACTTACCAACTCTCAAATATATATATGAATATGAATTTAAGGTTCAACTCTCAATCAACACCAAACATAACAAATTAACTTTAACTTTGCAAGAATCCTAATAACTCTATCAATCATATATGACCACACACTTTTGAGGACTTTTATAGGTTATAACGTGGCTAGGATTAAGGGTAGGTGTTTTTTGGGAAAGTCGGTAAAAAACTTGGAGTACAATTGCACCCTAAACACTAAAGGAACCCAAAACCCTTTTTGCAACAAGTATGCACTAGAAAACCTTTTCTTTTTCAAACCTTGGCATTATTTCTTTGTTTCACATCCTTTCTTTCTTTGGACTATATTTGTCCAACCTTGTTCTTGAAGTAGCAAAGTTTTTCACATGAAAGGGGGGTTTGAATTGTGAACCTTTTAAAAAATTACCTATTAAAATAATAAATGAATACTTGGACACAAGGAAACGTTAGAATATCCTGAGAACGTTGGTTAGATAAATGAGAGAACGTTCTCAGATCAAACTCTGAATATATAAAGTAAATAAATAATTAAACTTGTGTGTGTTGTGTTTGCATAAAATGAAAGAGTTATGGGAAGAGAGATGCACACAAACAATTATACTGGTTCACCCCTTTTACGATGGGTTACGTCCAGTCCTCACACTCCAGTGAGTTTTTTCACTATAAGATACTACCGATCCCAAAAGTATAATTTCCTTCTTGCAATCTTAAAGATACCCCAGCCCTCCAGGCTAGTAAGGGTATTACAACACTCAAACAATACAGCCCTATTGACTTGAGTAGTTCTTTTACAAGTATGATGATTAAGATCTAAGCTTTACAAAACTCACCAAGTGAGAAGCCTAGAGAAATAAAACTCTCAGTACACTCAAAAGAATTTATACTAAACCTAGTATAGAATGACAGAGTTGGAGTGAATGAGATCAAAAGAAGAGCTTTAGAGAATGTTTGCACGATAAAGACAAGTTGGCAAAATGATTGTGATAAAAACTCTTGCTCTTTAAAGTCACCAAGAGGCTCTATTTATAGCTGGAATATGTCCTTGTATTTCTTGGTAAAGAAGCATAGCCGGTTGCAACGGATATATGCTTGAAACTTCTTCAATAAGATGACAGCTCATTAAATTTCAAAAGTTGCTGAGCTTGGGAGATCGTTCTGAGAATGAACTTAGATCCGAGTCTTTGTCTTTGATTCAAAGGAGCGTGGTAAAGAAGCTAGCGGTGAGCTGTAAATGATTCCTTGTAATCTTATTCAACAAGTAAAATTGTTGTTGTACTTTAAGGCACGTGAAACACAACTGTTCAAAAGTTTGAATATTAAAATGATGAAGAACCTCTCTCTTATAAACGATCTGAGATCGTTCTCATATCTGGGCAGATGATGAACTTGTTAAAAATGACCATTCACGTGAGATGCCAGCTGCAAAAGATCAGTACTGAAGCTTCCTTGTCCTTGAGATACTATTCACTTGTACTTTCATGTAACAAAAGTCTTTGGAGAGAGGTGGCAACATGGGAGAATGTTGTATTGAATATTTTCATAAAGTAAATCCCTACTCCTAGTTCCAAAAGTGTTGTGCTGATCTTATTGGACCATGAAAAATCTGTATAACACCAAATAGACAGCTTTTGGACTATGTCTTTGAATTAAATCCACTTGCACATGCTTGTTCCTTAGCTTTGGCCAAATAGGAAACTTATCCACTTTCACGCAAATATTCCTTGCCTTATTTGATATGATAACTGTTGTGATCTTGTGAGTTATTACCAAGGAAAAAGTGATTCTTTGTCTTGTACATTGTTCACTTAGAAAAATAAGTGCTTAGACATTGATGCTTTGTTCTTGATTAATCATAAGCGTAAATCCTGAGAACGTTCTGAGATCGTTCTTTCATTCTTGTTCATATTTAAACTAAATGGATGACACTTGATGTAAATTGCTCAATTAATCCCGGCTTAATTAAAACACTCAAAAGCACTTGTTAGATAACAATGAGATCAGAATTACTTAAAATATAATTAAGATGTTTGTTATCTTTAAAACATCAAATTGGGATTTTGCCTCAACAGTTCTATATATATATATATATATTTTTTCTTTTAGGAATAAGAGGTCAACTGATCATCATGTTTCTTATTTTTTTCTTTTACTTTTCTCTTTTGGTACTATATTTTTTTTCAATGATCTCTTGACTTTCTCTTGTCCTTACTTCTTTTCTCTTCTCTTGTTTTTCTCTTTTTTTTTTTCATTTCAATTCATAGTAATACTTGCAAAGGTCTCTTGTTGCATATTTTTCAAAATTTTTGCGGTAATTCTAGTGCATATCCCCCACCCCAAACTTATGAGGTTACTAATTCCAAAGGCAACCCCAAACTTAGTGATGAGCAATGTGCTCTAATCACCAAGTTGTGCAATTAAACTCCAAGAAATCTTTTTTTTCAAAAATAGTTGGCATCCTTTTTTTTTTATGATAACTTGGGAAGGAAGAAATAACAACAACATTTTTCTTTAAGCTCAAAAGGGGTTAACAAGGGGAATATATAATTTAAATGGGATGGCTAGAACGGCTTAAGCTAGCAAAAACGTGTCTCGTGTGTAGCTCACAAATAATCAACTAAATCAAAGGACGCACGCAAAGTCAAGAGAGATAGAAGACAGGTGGATTACCCACATAGCAAGGAAAAAATGTGTTTGTCTCGAACGCTCACGGGTAGGCCGGATTAAAGAGTAGTCAACCGGCGTGAAACATTCATTGACATCGCCTTCAATCCTTTTGTACATTGAGTAGTTGCACTTCAAGATTTACACATAGGCAAACGGAAAATATCCAAAACAAGTAATGTAGAATCGTAAAAAGACAAGAGCAAGTGTTCATATAATTCCCAAAATTAAAAGCAAAAGCTAAAAATAAACATGCAATCATTCAAAAGGGTACAGTGATCCAAGGAAATATTCAAAGCAAATTATTACAAAACGGAACATAAACAACAACAAGTAGAACCAAGCATCAAGTAATCAAGCATCAAGTAATCAAGCATCAAACAATCATCAAGAAAAAAGGAGCTGAGAGTAAGGAGAAAGGAGTGGAGCCGGAAACCATGTCACTGCTGACCATCATCACCCGAGTCATTAGGATGAGGCATGGACGGTTCCCCGCGGGAAGGTCCACCATGACCCGGCGAATCACCAAATAAACTCCTCTGAACAGCCGCATTACGAGCTTGCCAATCTGAATGCTGAGCCAACCATGCATCACTCTCTCTCAGCTGAGCAGCCCTCAAGTCAGTCTCCTGAAGGGTCCACCGGCTCTGCATGTCCGCCATAGTGGGGTAGAGGGGATAGTAGGGCCGAGAGTAGAACTGCTCACGGTGTGTCATGGCCTCACGGTACAAGGACGAGCTCTGATCATAGTAGTTGTGAGGCAAACGGAGGGCAGTAGAAATATCCATCCGAGTCAACAACGCGGCAATCTCATTCACCGAATGCTGGTTCGGTGCTACCTCCGGAGTAAGGTGAGCGCCGAGAAAAGCATCCATACATGTCAAGCTGGTCCAGATCCAAATCTACCGCATCGAACTGATCAATCTCAGCCTCCAAGTCATCCATATGTCCTTGCCATTCAAAAGGGTTCTCCATCCTCAAAGTCTTTTCCATCCATCTCAAAGTCACTGACCCTTTAGGCTTCACCACACCATCTTACGGAGTCTCAGGCACCCCCTGGTTACGCAAGTAAGCCGTCAAGAAGCTACAATGGCCTAAGGTAGTCTACGAGGCCTTCTTGTCCGCAACCATTTGAAGACTATCTCGTAAAATCAATCCCAAATCTACCGCCTCGCCGGCGCAAATAGCATCTATTAGAATCATTTGGATGACAGTTACCTCGGAGGAATTTCCACTTGGCTCCAAATTACGAACAAGAAACTCAACCCATACTCGTGCCTCCGGGTTGAGTCGATGCAACCTTACTCTTTGGGTAGTTGTTTGGCCACAAAACCAAGTTGTACCCGGCAAACACCGACGGTTCTTCATCTCATCCATGTCACTTGCATTACTAGCATCCCAAAACCTCCGTCTCATCCGTACCACACAATTCTCCACATGCGGGAGTCCAAGGAATTGATTCAACGCACGTGCCGAGTTGTCAACTTGCGCCCCATGCACAACACAAGTAGAAGGGTATGGGTCAGAATCCTTTGCTCGATTAGCATGAGCATAGAATTCCCGACTAAGACGATCATTCCCCTCACCAATAAGATTAATGAGCATGTGCCACCCTCGCGATACAAGTTGATGATTGACCTCCGGAAAGTCTTGAAAGTTGTTCTCAAATTTTCTCTCCTTCACAACTTTTTTGTGTTCAATCACCCGGTATCGATCAACCGCTTTTTGATTATGAAACCCTACGAACGGAACCGCCTCTTGTGGTTGAGGTTGTGGTCGCGGTGGAGGTATTTGTTGTGGTGGAGGTTGGTGTTGTTATGGAGGTGAAGGTGGTGGTGATGGTGATCGAGCAAGGCGGAGACGCCGTCTCTTTGGTTGTTGAGAAGGTTGTGAAGGGTGTGATGATGAAGGTCCGGTATTTCTTGCCGCTCTTGAGGGGTTTTGACGAGAAGCCATGGTTAGTAGTGAAGGAGAAAGTTGAGATTTTTAGTGGGGATGGAGTTTTTGAGTGATTTTGGTTGTGAAGAGTGAGTTGGTGACTGATTTTCTTGGAGAATGATGAAGGTTGGATGTTGTTTATCGAGTAGAAGTGGTAGAAGAGGCTAAAACGGCGGTGAACAGTAGTTTTCGGCAAAATTTGGACAAAGTGACAACTAGGGTAGGAGCTCGGCGCGAATGGGAGGCGAGGCGGAATTCTTATAGGATGAACCGCTCGCGCGGCGCGAGATCCGGTTAGCGCACGCGAGAGGCATTGTTCGTGCACGCGAACTTGGCAGAACCTTTTTCTATTCTTCAATTGATGAGTTCGCCTCCCGCGAACTGATGTTAGCGCATGCGAACCTTCATTTTTTTTATTTTTTTTTGTTGTTGTTCGCGTGCGCGGACTGGGCCTCGCCTGCGCGAATCTTGCAGAAGCATCGTCACCTACTCTTCATGTTCAACCCTGCAAAATTTTCACAACACAAGTCTTTCCAAAAACGTTAGTTAACCAAAAGACACCAAGCCGATGTCCTCTATAGGGAGCCAAAGTCTCCACGCACAACTTGAGAGCGGCAAGGTTTACTCTTGGGACTGAGACAAGCTAACATTCCAAGCGGAACTTTTGTATGAATCAAGCTATGTTCTCAATCCCAAAAGCAACTGTGCTACCCTAAGCTATGGTCTTCAATTCAACACACGCCGCAATAATAAACTAAACTATTCAAGAGCAAATGATTTTAGAGGAGAAAGGTCTACTTCTAGGCTTAAAACAAACTTTCATTCCAAATGGATAGATTTTTACACAAGCTATGATTTTAAGCCTAAAAGCACCCTTCCTACTCTAAGTTATACATTTATGTGCTAAAAGAAACAAGTAACCAAAGTGACAAAGCCTAGAGGCTTTCTTGTTGCCATGCTCCAAAAGCTCACTTACTCCATGCTTGGTTCCACCTACAAACAAGTAAACAAAACAAATATGTGATAAAACGTAGGGTTGCCTCCCCACAAGCGCTTGTTTTACGTCAATAGCTTGACGGTCCATGACAGAAGGTCATGCGCTTGTTTAACATCCCGATGCTTGACGTCCAAACCCTCAACTCATGGAGGGTCATGGAAAAGAATGGCCACCTTGTTGCGAAGCACATCACCACCCTTATAGGCCTTCAATCGTTGGCCATTAACCTTTAAAGCCGTATCTTCTTCACCGGCCCTAAAAATCTCAACCGCACCATGCGGGAACACTTCCTTGACCACAAAAGGTCCCGACCACCTTGATTTGAGTTTACCCGGAAACAACCTAAGTCTAGAATTAAAAAGCAACACCATTTGACCCGGATAGAACTCCTTAGGCACCAAGGCCTTAGCATGATACCTTTTAGTCTTGGCTTTATAGAGGGCCGCATTTTCATAGGCCCTTTCTCTCCACTCTTCCAACTCATTCAACTTCAAAAGCCTTTCCTTGCCGGCTAAATTAGCATGTAGGTTGAGAAATTTCACGGCCTAATAGGCCTTATGCTCAAGCTCAACCAGCAAGTGACACGCTTTACCATAGACCAATTGATACGGAGAGAACCCCAAGTGGGTTTTAAACGCCGTGCGGTATGCCCAAAGTGCATCATCAAGTTTAATGGACCAATCTTTCCTAGATGCCGCAACGGTTTTCTCTAAAATTTGTTTCAATTGTTTATTGGACACTTCAACTTGATCGCTAGTTTGCGGGTGATAAGGGGTGGCAACTTTCTGTTTAACATTATACTTGAACAAAAGGTTTTCCACATGTTTGTTACAAAAGTGCTTCCCCCCATCACTAATCAAGATACGAGGGACTCCAAACCAGGTAAAAATGTTTGTTTTCAAAAAGCTAACCACGGTTTTGGAGTCATTGGCTTTGCAAGCCAACGCCTCAACCCACTTAGTGACATAATCCACACACACAAGAATATGTAAATTGGAGTGTGAGGAGGGAAAAGGTCCCATGAAATCAATGCCCCATAAATCAAAAGGCTCAACCTCTAGAATTATTTTTGGGCATCTCATCCCTCCTCGAGATGTTGCCACTCCGTTGGCAGCTATCACAAGCTTCCACATACTCCACAGAATCCCTAAAGAGGGAAGGCCAAAAGAAACTACATTGGAGGACTTTAGCGCCCGTTCTTGGTCCGTTATGGTGTCCTCCATAGGGAGAAGCGTGACAATGCCACATAATACCTCACTTACCTCAACCTCCTTGTTTGTTACCAAGGAGTTTTCAAGTTGTGACAAATGATCCGCTACCACGTTCTCCACACCTTTCTTGTCTTTAATCTCAAGGTCAAACTCTTGAAGGAGTAAGACCCACCTAAGAAGCCTAGGTTTGGAATCCGTCTTGGCTAGCAAATGGCGCAAGGCCGCATGATCTGTAAAAACAACCAATTTGGAACCAATTAAATAAGGACGAAATTTCTCCAAGGCATACACTATTGCGAGTAATTCCTTTTCCATAGTGGTGTAATTAACTTGGTTTTCATTAAGGACTTTACTCGCATAGTAGATAGCATGGAAAAATTTGTCCTTCCTTTGGCCAAGCACGGCCCCCACCACGTAATCACTTGCGTCGCACATTAACTCAAAGGGAAGATCCCAATTAGGCGAAATGATTACGGGTGCAGTCACTAACTTGGCCTTCAAAAGTTGAAATGCCTCAAAACAAGCATCATCAAATTTAAACTCATTTTCTTTCACAAGTAGGTTACTCAAGGGCTTAGCAAGTTTAGAAAAAAAAATTATGAACCTCCGGTAGAAACCGACATGCCCAAGAATGAAGGTGGAAAAACACAAGAAGGGGGGGTTGAATTGTGTTTTAGAAATTTAAAACTTTTTCTAACTTAAAACAAGTTTGCAGCGGATAATAAACACAAAGAAAGTAAAGGGTGCTGAGAGAGAGAGAAAGACACAAAGATTTATCTTGGTTCCCCTCACAACTTGAGAGTATGTCCATTCCCCTTGTTCCCAACAAGAGATTTCCACTATAATCTATTCAAGATTACAACTTGCTCCAGCACTCTTGCAAGAGACTTCTCAGATGCTCAAGTTTCACTAAACAAGAGACTTCACAAACAAACTAAAAATCTAAGAATGAATGTTAATGGACACTTGATATACTATCAGAGGTGTTTACAAAATACAACACAGATTGCTTTAAGACTTTGAATGGCAGATTAAACAAATGATGTCAGAATGCTTCAGAGCCTTAAATGCAGTAATAGAACAGTGGTCATTTCTTCCATTTTAGTCTTCTATTTATACTTGAAGGAAGATGATGACCGTTGTAGAGAGATAAGGTGCCAGCTGGAATTTACTCGTACAATTGTGATAGCTGTAGTTGCCTTCTTTGGCAAATATCTTCAATTCCACTACCTTGCTATTTGAATTATCACTCATCCATTTTGAGTAATAATAGTACAATAGTACGATCCTCAAATGCGCTCCACTTATGGATAAGGTTAACGTTGTACCAACGAATATTCCTTCCTGTGGATGTGACAGAGCCTTGAAGTAGATTGTTCTTCAATCATTGGTTCTGATTCTGTCAGTTCTTGAGTGACGTAAATTCCTTTTGCTTCAGGTGCTGTTGTCATAGCTTCTTGAGGTCTTCAGCTTCTGAGTTCTTCAGAGCCTTGTTTTTATCCCCAGAGTCACTTTCTTCAGCACGCAAAATTTAAGCTTCTGATGAACAGTGATGTGCTTTCAGAGCTTGTTTAACTGGCTTCTCTGCTATTATTCATAGTGCTTCTGAACGAATTTTAACTTGTAATTCTGCACACTAGAATAATCATTAGTAATTCCAATTGCAATTTGAATACTTTGTTATCATCAAAACCACTTCAAATATTAGAGGTTCATGTCAGACCCACTTTGTTCCAAAAATCTCCCCCTTTTTGTTGATGACAAACTAAAGCATTAAAATTCAATTGTTATTGATTTAATTTAATTATGTTGACTTCAGGTTTCAAAGGTTTGCAATCTCCCCCTGAGTCTGATAATCCATAGGGTTAGGTTTGTAAGCTCCCCCTAAGTCTTATCCATAATTAATTAAAACAGTTTAAGAGTTAATTTATTAACTTAAAATAAATTTTCATATTTAACTCTCAGAAGCATAGTTTTGTAAGCTTTGCTTCTCAGAGTTTGATAATGTTCAGAGGAGGTTTGCAAGCTTCTCTTACGTTATCTATGAAAATTAATTTTAGGTTCTTAAATTTTCTCCCCTTTCAATAAAGTTCATAGTGAGAAGGAATCAGAAGAAATAAAAAATTGATTCATATGTGTAAACATAACAGTTTCAGATCTTTTGGGCAGAATTAGAATCAATCAACATTAATTTTACACTATCCTTACTCCCCCTTTTGGCATCAGTCAAAAAGACACAGAAAACTAAGCAGTCAAACGCGCCATAAAATAAGGCAGTCAAGTCAATAAAGTGGTGACAACTGAATTCATTAAATGAATTGTGTTGATTCCCAGTTTGACAAGAGAGCTTGATGACACTATAAAAAGGGATGATTCCTCTCATTTTACTCATTCAGAGTAATCAAGTAACATCAAAAGAAAAACACACAATGGAAAATCAGGTTACCAAGGATGGTTCAGGCTCAGATACTGAGAACGAGAAGGAACCAGAGCCCTGGCGCTGCGAAGAAAACAGAGCTCGTTATGAAAGAAACAAGCGAGAACTGATTTTGACAGAATCAGAGCAAGAGGAAATGTGCTCTGATCTGGAAGAGTTTCTATGGACTTATGATGACGACCTGCCAGCTGAGTACTCTGAGGCTCAAGTTAAGGAGGCTACTGAAGACCTACTCTCTTATATCAGGGAGAAGCATAAGAGGTTGGATGCAGAAGCCGCTAAAACCAAGCCTAAGTCTAAGTAGGGTCATTATCATAATGTAATAAAGACTCTTCTAAATTAATAAAATAAAGTGTTCCTGCTATTAATTTCTTTCTTTTAAGCATGTTTACTTTATGTTCATTTACAAATGTTAGAAAACCAGTTACCAGACACGCCTCATTCGGTATTGGTGCCCCGTTATTAAACAGACGATAATACTAAGAAGCTATATCATGAGTAAACAGGAGTACTGATGTGGGGGATACCTTAGGTTTTGAAAATCCTAAAAACTATAAGTTTAAAAAAATCAAAATGCTCTTCAGCATCTTGCACTAGGTTCAGTACCCACAATAATACCAGACATAGGCAATGAATATATATATTTTAATCTTGAAAACAAAATAAAATAAACACACAAGCACAAGCACTCAGATATGGATAATAAAATATTGAATTAAAAACAAATTATCCAAAATATTACATAAGAGCCAATAATGAAAGACAACATAGAACAAGTGCACAAAATTTGGCTAAGGTTTCTTAACATCTGCTATGGCCTTCAAAAGGGTCAACATCATGTCATCCATCCTTTTGTGAACTGTCTCCACAGCAGAATTCACGTCATTTCGCATATCAACTCTTAGCTCATCAATCTCATTAGTAAGTTCAGTTCTGATGTTGTCCAATGCAGCTTGAACTGCTGGAGGTATGGGTGAAGAAGTAGAAGGTAGATCAGTCTTCATTGGAGAGCCAGGAAGAGTAGCTACTACAATGGGCTTCTTACCCTTGTCAGAATCTTCATTAACCTCCATGTCATTATCTTCTTCAATCTGATTCTGATCAAGCATTGCAACATCTTGCTCAGTGGCTTGATTTTCTTTGAGCTTATTGGTTTCAATTGTAGCGATGTGCACAACCCTATCAACCAACAAGTTCAATGCCTCTTGTTCAGCTAGCCTTTTGTGCTCAGCTTCAGCTGCCCTAGCCTGTTCAGCAGCTATCCAAGCCTGCTCAGTAGCTAACTCATAAGCACCTTCTTCACTGATAAGCTTCTCAGCTGTTTCACATGCACTTCTTGCTAGCTTCTTGATCTCAGCATCTAGTGCTGCCAAACGTGCAAGTTCCTCTTCATGATTATAAAATGTAAGACGAGGAGCATGTGACCTTTCAGCTGTATCCATTATCATACTGACAGCAGTCATTCCTTTTCCTTTGATTTTTGACTTCACATGATCACCCAGAGTCCTAAGTGATTGGCTGAATAGATATTCCATCTCTCTGATTGCAGCATCAACATCAGATGGAAATATCAGAGTCTCTTCATCCATTGCCTTAAACTTCTTCAGTCTAAGACTGATAGCAGAACCTAGTTGCTCAACATTTGGTTCAGATGATGAATTGAAGAAGGGTTTGGTTGGATCAAAAGGGATGGTTGGTTCGGGTTTCTTTCTTTTCAGAGGGGTTATTTTGATTGAGCTAATGTCTAGGCTCTGAGAGGGGGATAGTGATATAGGTTCATCATCTATATCAATGGCTTCTTTCAGCAGCCTCTCATGAATTGGAAATGCAAAATCAATAGGTAAGACAAGTTCATCTACGGTTAAGGGTTTGTAAGATGGTCCATAGATAGGTTCTGATGGTTGTGTTTGTCGTTCAGGGGTCTTTTCAGGGGTCTTTTCAGGGGTTGAGAATTCAGGTTGAGGTGTGGATGGTGGTTGTTCAGCATTGTCATGAATGGGTGGAGAATGGGGTGATTGAATTGGTTGTTCAGAATGAGTCATGATATCATCCTGAACAGGTGTGAAGGTGGGTGGAGATCTTGTGCTATATCATCAAGAGATGGGGGTGGTGTTTGTATGGTTTGTACAGGTGGTTCTTGGGTTGGTGGATTAGTAGTAGTATTCATAAATGGACAATTGATTGGTGAATTTTTGTTAGAGTTTGTGAAAGCATCACCAGATAGGTGAGTGGTGAGATGATCAAGGATTGAGGTGTTTGTAGGTTGTTCAGGAATGGTGTTGTCTTCTTCTTCATCAGAAGAGATAGGTATAGATTGCTTGACAGGTTTCTTGAGGGGGGTTCTCTTAACAGGTTTCTTGTTCTTGGCTTTCTCTTTCTTAATTCTATCCAACTTTGCAATTAACTCATCAGAGTCAATGCTTGAATCAGAAAGAGTTCCATCAGATGAGGATGATGATGATGATGATGGTTGAGGACTAAAGGCTTGGTGAAATCTATGGGAGATAGTTGTTTGGGAGGTTGAGCATCAGAGGTGCTATCAGTATTAGGCTTAGAAGATTTACCTGTGGATGTGTCAGCAACTCTCTTTTTAGAAGCTACTGTCTTTGACTTTTTAGCAGCTCTGACATGTTGATCCCCTTCAGCATCAGCAGATCTATCAAGTCTCTTATTAGACCTTTCCTCCTTCCGAGCAGCTTTTCTTTGAGCAATGCTGGCTAACTGCTCCTCAGTGATTTGTTCATTCCTTTCAGTGGCCAATCCTTCAGCACCACTATTCACTTGCTCTGTTTTATCAGCAGCATCATTCATATTCCCAGCTTGTGCTTGAGAGCCTTCCTCAACAATCTCTTGCTCAATGGGTTTAGGTTTCCTTTTTGATCTTGTGATCTCCCTGGGGCCTTTGAAAATATCCCAGTTAGGTACACCTGAAGGTGTGAAAAACACAAGAAGGGGGGGGGGGTTGAATTGTGTTTTGGGTAATTTAAAAATTTCTTATAAGTTATGGAAAACTTATCAGAGTTTGCAGCGGTTTAGAAAACAAAACACAATCAAGAATAACTTTTAAGGTAGAGAGAAAGAGAGAAAGATAGAGACAGAGATTTTTATATTGGTTCCTCTCACAAACCGAGAGTACGTCCAGTCCTCTTGTACTTCCAAGAGAGTTCACTATAATCACCAAAGATTACAATTGCTCAAGCACACAAGCGAGAGACTTCCAATGCTCAAGTATACAAACAAGAGACTTCCTAATGCTCAAGCACGCAGGCAAGAGACTTCAAAACACAAGTTTAGAAAAACAGAGTCTGAACAATTGATATAAAGATCAATGTTCAGTTACAAATTAAATACAACTTTTGATACAAGACTTAACTTAGAATCTTAATACAAAATTCTAAGGTTCAACTAATGAATTGACAGAAGCTGAAACTGGAGTCTTGGATTTTGAATATGAGTTCAAGTTGTATTTGCAGTTTTGTGCTTTAGGATGATTTTTGCAGAGTAACAGCTCTTTTCAAATTGTTCAAGTGTCGTATCCCAAAGCTTCAAACTTGCTCCAATTTATAGATGAAGGTGGAGCGTGTTTGATTTGAATTTGATGCAGTGAGATTTCGCCAGCTGTAGATAGTACCTTTGATAACCAAATCGGGTAACCTTGTATACGATCAATCTTGGGCAAAACGTTTTATCCAAATCAGGTAAAGAGTTCGTACAATAGTACAAACGTCACTATTCTGTGGATAAGATTGATTCCATCAGTATTTGGAATGTCAGAGTATAATCATGATGCAGAGAATGTTCTTCTGATAAAACGGCTCTCACTGCTCTTATCAGAGTCTGATATGCATCTTCTGATGAATAAAATTTGCATCCTCTGATGAAACACATATGCATCTTCTGATGTCTTCAAGTTCTGATCAGAGTTTGCTTTGCCATATCAGAGCTTCCAATGTGCTTTTAATGAATATAAAAATTAACTTGAATATCTGCACACTTGGATTAAATAATTAGTATACCCTATTGTATATTAATACTTTTGTTATCATCAAAACTTAATTGGGTCATGTCAGAACCTCTTTTGTTCCAACAATCTTCTCCTTTTTGATTGATGACAAACCAAGTATTAATTTACAATGGTTGTTGATAAAATTTATCAAGCATCTCTTAGGTTGATGAGTTTTGCAAGCTCCCCCTAAGTTCAGCAATGATTAATTAAATCAGTTTAAAAATAATTATTTGAATTTTGAACTTAAACTAATACACTAGACTTTCAGAGGCTAGGTTTGCAAGCTCTCCCCCTAAGTCTGATACCCATGAAAGAAAATTGCACTTTTCCTTCATACGTACCATGTATCAGAAGTTCAAATTTCAACTAATATTTTCCTTAAAATCATATCATACGAAGACATAACTGAAAAGAATTAAATTTGGAATTTTGGTTTCAGTTTAGCATCTCATAAATTAATAACAACTCTTACTCCCCCTTTTGTCATTAAACAAAAAGATAAAACTGACAAGAAATAAATGACAATTTTGAAAAAAATGGTCAAAAGTAAAGTTTCAATGCAGTCAAGGTGGTTACAACTACTCCAATTAAATGGTTTGTCGTAAAAACCAAGAACTTGTCTATGTTGAAACCACTATATAAGGACCATAAACTTTGTCATTTCACTCAACACTTCCATTTCATTGTGAAGAATCAACAATGGAGAAGGATAGAAAAGTGATCAAAAGTAAGAGAGTGCAGGAGAAGAAGAAGAAGAAAGTGAAGATTCAACAAGACTCAGAGTCTAAGAAGAAACCTCAGAAGATGAGGGCATCAACTTCTGCTCCTGTCAGAGTCAAATGTCAAACAAGATCCAAGACTAAACAACTGGAGACTTTATCCGAGTTAGAATCTGAATGGGATTCTGATTGGAAGGAATTCTTGAGTACATATGTTCCTCCCAGGGAAAAATACTCCTCTTCATGATCAATGAGATCACTTCTCATTGATCTCCCAATAAGGAAGTGAAGAGAATGTCGTGAACTCTTCCATTTCCCTTAGATCCATATAAGCTAGATTTAAGACTAGCAGTTTTTTATGTAGAATCCAAGTGAAAAGTTGGATAGAAACTTATGTAATCAACAATTTTCAATGGAATAAACTGATGTTTTTAGTTTTGAAATCTTTGAGTTGATATTTGTCTCAAAATCATTTAAAAAATAATATAAATAATAAACACATAAATAAGTAATGAACACAGAAGATAATCATCAAACAACCAAGTACTTAAAATGAAGTAATATTCAACAGGTTACAAAACAAATAATAGAATATGATAAATAAATAAACAGAACATGTGCAAAGAATCCTAGGGTTTAAGGTTGGTCAGGTTGCTGAGGTAATCTTGCATTGATGCTCTGAAGAGTAGCCATTATAGCAGCCAGCATAGACGAGTGCTCATCAAGTCTTCTCTGAAAATTATCTTGATTTTCCCTTATGTGCTGAGCATACTCTGGTGCATTTCTAGCAATTTGTTTCAGTCTTGCCTGTTCAGCAGCTAACCTAGCTTCTTCTACTAGCCTAGCTTGCTCAGCTGCTTGCCTTTCCCTTTCTATACGCTCATCCTCCAATCTTTTTCTTTCCCTCTCCTCAGCTTCCAATCTTTCCCTTTCACGCCTCTCTTCCTCTTCCTTCCTTGCTATCTCATTTCTCAAATTCAGGTCTGTAGTGTAAGCCTTTCTGACAGAACGAAGCATGAGTACCAGATTTTGTTCCATAAGGTCACACTCTTTGTCAATGTGTGCTGTGTCAATAGACCTGTGTGGAATAGCACTGGACATTCTCCTAAGATTCTTGTCAACAGCTTGCAGGAAACTAGTGATATCATCCTGAGTTTGGTCAAGAGGTTCATTGGCTATTCTGGAAGGTAGGTGAGGAGGGAAAAATATGCAGTCCATAGATAGATCCTGCATAAGGTGTTTGAGATGCTGTGATTGGTCAGGAGGGGTTTTTGGTAGGACTTCAAGATTTAGAGTCTCATTTATTTGTTGAACATGTTTCTTGATTGGTGTAGATAAGTCACATGAGTTGTCCACAGCCACATGATGTGGGGATTTCTCATGGACATGTTCATTAGAGTGAAGAGTTTCAGAGACTTGATCTTGATCAGGTTCTGGTGATTGTTGGTGATCATGTTCTGATGGAATTTCATTTTCTGGTTGGGTAGTTTCTGGTTCAGTATTTTCTGGTTGAGTTGTTTTTGGTTGTTCTTGAGTGTTCACAGGTTGAACAATCTCAGAGTTTGGTTGGGGATCATTTTGTGGTTCTTCTTGCTGTGGTGTTGTGATAGGAATTTCTTGATGGTTGGGGGATTTTTGAGGAGGTGGGGATGGTGTTTTATCAGAATCTTCATCAATTGAAGGTTGAATAGTAGGTGCAGTGCTTGTAGAAGCTTGAGCAGTTTCAATACCATACAGAGTCTGCTGTTCCAGCAGATTGTGAGGATCATTCCTTTTTGGAAGATTCTTGTGCATATCATCAAAGGCAGACTCTTCAATACCACAATCATAGCCGTCCTTCAGAGCCTCTTGCTTCTTATTAAACTCTGCAACCTTTGCCAATGCTGCCTGTACCACAGCTTCTTCCTTTTCTTCCTCAGTAAGATCCTCCAGTATCACTTTCTTTGCCCTTGGTTTTGAGGATCTTGGAGCTGTAGTTTTTGTAGTCTTTGGAATCTTAGCAGCTTTCTTCACAGTAGGACTTTTGGCAGCTTTCCTCTTGACTGGTTCAATTCTCAGAGGTTGTTCCAAAAGCCTTGATTGTCTTACAGTTAGCTTTGTAGGTTCTCCATCACCTACATCAGCACCTAGCTTTTTCATGAATTCAGCATGTGCTTCTATAACCCTCTTGGCTTCACTATCTCTGACATGAACAAGCCAACATTCACCAATGCCTTTCTCAGATTCTCTGAGTAACACAGGATGTGTTGGATGAACTATCTCATTATTCTTTACCAGCTTTAAGTACCTTAATGTAGTACTATTTACAATCTTAGAACTAAGCAAAAAAGTACCTAAGCCAGGAAGATAAGGTGTAATAGCATCCAACAAACCACACTGTGCAAACATGTGGCTCAGTAGTCTTGAATGTCTAACAATAGCTTTGCTAGAGATAATAGACAGACACAGATGATAAAAAAATAAGCCTTCCAATATCCACAACATTTCCTTTAGCAACATTAAACGTGAACAGCTTCTGAACACTGGATATTTGATCATTGCCTCCCAATTTGGGCAGGACACTGTCAATTAAGATCCTGTAAATGATCTTGCAGTTGTTTGTCCATTCAAACTTGTCCTTAGGGTTAGCCTTAGGTTTGAATAAATATTCATCCACATCAGGACCTGCTTCGTCAGAGTGTTTGATTATCACACCATCACGCTTGAGCTTCAGAGCCTCAAGAATGTGGCAGAGTCTGATAGAGATTCTGAATCCAGCCACGAAAGATTCAATCTCTGTAGAGACAAAGGATCTCAATCCCATTTCCTCTGGGGTTCTATCTTTCAATTCAGGGTTTTCTTCAATCTTTTCCCTAACCTTCTTGTTATAAACATCCCTTGTAATAACAGAGGCTTTCATCCAGAATTCCTTTACCATTTCAGTGTACGTTGGTTCATTCAACAAATCAAAGTAATATTCCAATCCTTGTCTTTTGTAGAGATGAACGACTTCAGCAAAACCGTTTACTCTAATGCTCTCAAGATCAACGGGGTTCTCAATCGCAACATTAAGTTCATCATACTTGTATGGTCGTTGATCCTTCGCGAACTCAGTAGGGTTGGATTCATTTGGTAAGATCATGCATGTTCTATTGAGGAATGATGATGAGGATGCCATGGATGATATTTGGAAGTTAGAGTTTCTAAAGAGGGAGAAAGAAATTGCTCTGTGTTTTAGAAGAATGAAAGTGTAGATTGTGAGAGTGCAAAAGTGTGAATGTGAACAGTTAGTGTGTTTAAATAGAAAACTTACGCGCAAAAACAATTACACAAGCACAGGGGTAGTAGAGTATTTTACCACAAATGGGGATTAGAAATGCTAATCATCATTAACCAACTTCTTTATCCTCTTGAAATAAGACATGTGTATTAGAAGATTATTAAATAACTGACACGTAAGTTTGAGAAAACGAAAGGGTTTTTACAAAAGATTTTTACTTACGCGCCAGAACCATTTACCTTCTAATCAGATTCTGATAGTGTGTCAGAAGATGTTCTCATCACAACTTCTGATACAGAAGGTTCTGATGACTTCATCTTCTGATTACTATTAGATTCTCACAAACTCAATTTTTCATCAGAGTCTAAGTTAATCAGAGATTTCCATCATGTTCAGATTCTTTTTGATAAAATCAAAACGTTCAACAGCTAAAGGTTTTGTAAAGATATCAGCCTATTGATTTTCTGTTTCAATGAACTTGAGATCAATTACACCTTTTTAATCTCAATATGCTTAGCTCTTGAATGTAAAATAGGGTTTTTAGAAAGGTGAATAGCTGCAGTATTGTCACAATATAAAGGAATATTGTTACTGCTGATTTGATAATCTTCCAATTGATATTTCATCCAAAGTAGTTGTGTACAACATTTAGCTGCTGATATGTATTCAGCTTATGCTGTTGACATAGCTATGGTGGTTTGCCTTTTACTAGCCCATGAAATTAAATTCTCACCAATAAACTGGCAGTTACCACTGGTGGATTTTCTTTCAATTCTATCACCAGCATAGTCAGCATCACAGAATCCAATCAGCTTGTAGTCATTGGATTTCTGATACAGTAATCCAATGTTACAGGTAGCTTTCAAATACCTAAAGATTCTCTTCACAGCAGTGAGATGAGATTCTCTAGGATCTGATTGAAATCTTGCAAACAAACAGACACTGAATAAAATGTCAGGTCTTGAGGCAGTTAGATAAAGAAGAGATCCAATCATACCTCTATACAACTTCTGATCAACCTTGCCTTCAGATTCTTCTTTGCCTAGACTTGATGTAGGATGCATTGGAGTATTCATGGGTTTGCAATCTTCTAAGTTGAACTTTTTCAGAAGATCCTTTATATATTTGGATTGATGAATGAATGTTCCTTTCTCTGTTTGATTTATTTGAATACCAAGAAAGAACTTCAATTCTCCCATCATACTCATTTCAAACTCATCCTGCATAAGCTTAGAAAAATTCTTGCAAAGAGTGGCATTAGTTGATCCAAAAATGATATCATCAACATATATTTGAATGATCAAAATGCCTTTCTTAAGGGTCTTTTTAAAGAGTGTATTGTCAACTTGTCCTTTTTCAAAACCATTGTCAACCAAACAAGTACTCAATCTCTCATACCAAGCTCTGGGAGCTTGTTTGAGTCCATAGAGTGACTTCTTTAGTCTAAACACATGATCAGGATTTGTCAAATCTTCAAATCCAGGAGGTTGTTTGACATACACTTCTTCAGAAATGACACCATTTAGAAATGCACTTTTCACATCCATTTGATATAGAGTAATACCATTATTGACTGCATAAGATAAAAGTAACCTGATTGCTTCCAGTCTTGCTACTGGAGCATATGTTTCAGTGAAGTCAATTCCTTCTTGTTGACTGTATCCTTGTGCAACAAGTCTGGCTTTGTTCCTAGTGACTTCTCCTTGTTCATTCAATTTGTTTCTGTATACCCATTTTGTTCCAATAATGTTCTTATGCTTTGGTTTGGGTACCAGATCCCATACATCATTTCTCTAGAATTGATTTAACTCTTCTTCCATTGCAACTATCCAAGCATCATCTGAGAGTGCTTCATTTGTTGTCTTGGGTTCAATCAAGGAAACTAATCCAAACAATGATTCTTCAACTCTGAAGTTTGACCTTGTTTTTCTTGGACTGTTCTTGTTTCCTAGAATGAGCTCTTCAGGATGTGATGATTTGTATTTGAATGTGTTTCTTGGAATATCAGATTCTTCAGAGTTATCATCAATAGTTTGATGTTCTTGAGCTTCAGAGTCTTCTACAGATTCTATGTTGTTATCATACTCTGGAGCTTCATCTTCTGACTCATCAGATCCTGACAAATCTATAACAGGCTCTGACTTTTTATCATCAGGCTCTTTATCATCAAACTTTACGTGCATTGATTCTTCCACTGTTTTAGGTTCAGAATTATACACTCTGTATGACTTGGAGCGTTCAGAGTATCCAATGAAGATACCCTTACAGGCTTTAGAGTCAAATTTCTTAAGATGGACTTTGTTATTAAGAATGTAACATGTACAACCAAATTGATGAAAATAAGAAATATTGGGCTTTCTTCCCTTAAAGAGTTCATATGTTGTTTTGTTCAAAATAGGTCTTATATAGATTCTATTCTGAATGTAACAAGCAGTGTTAACAGCTTCTGCCCAAAAGAATTTTGCTAAATTATTTTATGCATCATGGTGCGTGCCATTTCTTGTAAAGATCTATTCTTTCTCTCTACAACTCCATTTTGTTGTGGAGTTCTAGGAGAAGAGAATTCATGGAGAATTCCATGTTCTTCACAAAATTTTTCAAAAGGTTCATTTTCAAACTCACCACCATGATCACTTCTTACTTTCAAAATTTTGGAATCTTTTTCATTTTGAATTTGGGTACAGAAGATGCTAAACACTTCATATGTATCATCTTTATTTCTCAGAAATTTAACCCAAGTCCATCTACTATAATCATCTACAATGACTAATCCATATTTCTTACCATTGATTGAAGCAGTGCTAACTGGTCCAAAAAGATCAATGTGCAAGAGCTCCAAAGGTCTAGTAGTAGAGACAATGTTCTTGTTCTTAAAAGAACTTTTGACAATTTTTCCTTTTTGACAAGAACCACAAAGTGAGTCTGAATGATATTTTATTTTTGGAAGTCCTCTGACAAGATTGTCCTTGCTAAGCTTAGAAATTAGTCTCCAGTTAGCATGACCCAATCTTTTATGCCAGATCCATTTTTCATCACTCAGTGTCAAAAGACAAAGCACTTGTTGTTCCTTTAAATCAGAAAAATTGACTTTGTACACATTGCCTTTTCTATTTCCCTTAAAGACAATGGATTGATCAGAGTTTCTGATTACAGTACATGAATCCTTATTAAACATAACATCATAATTACTATCACACAATTGACTTATGCTAAATAAATTATGATGTAGTCCATCTACTAACCAAACATCAGAAATCGACAAAGAAGAATTACCAACTGTACCTATACCAATGATCTTTCCCTTCTGGTTGCCACCAAACCCTACTGTTCCTCCCTCTTGCTGATTCAGGGTGTGGAATAAGAGCTTGTCTCCTGTCATGTGACGTGAGCAGCCAGAGTCCAGATACCATGAGCTTTCTTTTCTTCTTTGGGTGCATACCTGCAGCATACACTATTTCAGATTTTGGTACCCATACTCTGATGGGTCCTTTTTGGTTAATTTTGAGAATCTTATTCTTCTTGTTAGAATACTCAGAAGATCTGGAGTCAACAAAGCCTTTAGAAAAATGTTTAGGCTTATGTTGTCTCTGAGACTTTCCTTTTGAGTGTGTCAGAGAACCAGTTACCAAGTTTGCTTTAGAAGTACTAGTGCCCCGCTTATCAACAGGCTTTGGTACTTTGACAGCTTTAACTTGAGTAGACATGTGTACTGATGTGAGGCGAACCTGAGTTTTAGAAGACTTAGGTTCAGAAGATGAGTCATCTTCTGATACCTTATCTTGTGGTTCCAAGCTCACAAGAGTACCAGACACAGTCAGAGGTTCTGATGTACCCTTAGTAAAGTTTGAATAAGATTCTGATGGTGACTTGCTCAACAAGACAGGTTTACTTAATTTTCCTACATCAGGACATGTAAGGGAACCAAGTCCTTGTCTTTTGTAATAGTTGCTAAGTCCACCATGAATTACGGAAGTTACCCTAGTTTTATCTATGTTATGGTGCACAAACTCTTGTAGAGAGATTTCATACTCGTCATAAGGTTTGTGACATGTTCTGCATCCAGTCTCAAGCACCTTAATTGTTTTAAGAGATTTTTGATAGTTTGCTTGAGTCTGGGTGAGATTTTCATTGAGGAGCTTCATTTTTTGTTTGCAAAAATCTAACTCACTCAACTTTTCCATGTACTTCACCATTACATCTTTCAAAGCTCTGGTCATTTGAGTACTAGACATTTTAGATATTACCTCATCAATGTCGTCAGTATCAGATTCTGAATCATTTTCATTGTCTGACTCACCAATGGCCATAAGCGCTAGGTTTGCTTCCTCAGAGTCTTCATCCTCAGATAGTTCATTAATATCCTCCCATGTTGCCATCAGACTCTTCTTGGCTTTGTTCTTGATCATACTCTTTCTTCCTTTACCCTTGGAGTTGAGTTCAGGACAATCAGCCATGAAGTGTCCAGGCTTATGACAATTGAAACAATTTTTTGTGTCATCCTTCTTCTCTTTGCTGGTGTTGTTTCTTGATCCTGATCCTCTGCCTTGAAAAATTTTGCCCTTCCTTAGTGACCACTTTTGAAAGTTTTTAGATAAGAGTGCAAAGAAATCATCATCTGATCCTTCCTCTTGATTATCTATGGAAGATTCCTCTGCTTCAGATTCTACAACTTTGGCTTTTAGAGCCTTATATGAAACTGAAATAGATGGCAGAGCCATAGATTTTAGCTTCTTCTGAGGCTCATCAGAAGATAGTTCAATCTCATGACTCATGAGTGAACTTATCAATTCTTCCAAGCCAAGTTTGTCCAAATCTTTAGCTTCTTGGATAGCAGTTACCTTAGGCCTCCACCTTGAAGGTAAGCTTCTCAAAATCTTCCTTACATGATCAGAGGTTGTATAACTTCTCTTTAGAACTTGGAGACCAGCCACAAGAATTTTGAATCTAGAATACATTGATTCAATATTCTCATCATCCTTCATTCTAAAGAGTTCATACTGTTGGATCAAAAGAGTAGCCTTTGCCTCTTGAACCTGTTTGTTCCCTTCATATGTGGAACACAAGGAGTCATAGATGCTCTTGGCAGTGGATTTGTCTGTGATCTTGAGATACGCATCATGAGTTATGCACCCAATGAGAAGATCCTTAACCTTGTGATGTTTCTTGTAAAGCTTCTTGTCTGTAGGAGTGAACTTCTTTCTTTCTTCAACAGATAGCCTTCCCTTTTCATCTAGTCCTTGGAAAGTTACCCCTTCTTCAACCAAGTCCCAAAGCTCATCATCTAAACCAATAAGATGACTGTAGATTCTATCTTTCCACCAGAAAAAAGTAGATGCATCTCCTTTGAACTTTGGTACTTTGTTGCTTGACTTATCTTCAACATCATAATCATGAGGAACTGCTTTCAAGCTACCACTTGGAGTTTCAGTCATAGTGTTTTTCAACAGGAAACTGTCTCACTGTTAGGTGATTAAAAACAGAACCGGGCTCTTGATGCCAATTGAAGGTGTAAAAAACACAAGAAGGGGGGGTTGAATTGTGTTTTGGGTAATTTAAAAATTTCTTCTAAGTTACAGAGAACTTATCAAAGTTTGCAGCGGTTTAGAAAACAAAACACAATTAAGAATAATTTTGAAGGTAGAGAGAAAGAGAGAAAGATAGAGACAGAGATTTTTATACTGGTTCCCCTCACAAACCGAGAGTACGTCCAGTCCTCTTGTACTTCCAAGAGAGTTCACTATAATCACCAAAGATTACAATTGCTCAAGCACACAAGCGAGAGACTTCCAATGCTCAAGTATACAAACAAGAGACTTCCTAATGCTCAAGCACGCAGGCAAGAGACTTCAAAACACAAGTTTAGAAAAACAAAGTCTGAACAATTGATATAAAGATCAATGTTCAGTTACAAATTAAATACAACTTTTGATACAAGACTTAACTTAGAATCTTAATACAAAATTCTAAGGTTCAACTAATGAATTAACAGAAGCTGAAACTGGAGTCTTGGATTTTGAATATGAGTTCAAGTTGTATTTGCAGTTTTGTGCTTTAGGATGATTTTTGCAGAGTAACAGCTCTTTTCAAATTGTTCAAGTGTCATATCCCAAAGCTTCAAACTTGCTCCAATTTATAGATGAAGGTGGAGCGTGTTTGATTTGAATTTGATGCAGTGAGATTTCGCCAGCTGTAGATAGTACCTTTGATAACCATATCGGGTAACCTTGTATACGATCAATCTTGGGCAAAACGTTTTATCCAAATCAGGTAAAGAGTTCGTACAATAGTACAAACGTCACTATTCTGTGGATAAGATTGATTCCATCAGTATTTGGAATGTCAGAGTATAATCATGATGCAGAGAATGTTCTTCTGATAAAACGGCTCTCACTGCTCTTATCAGAGTCTGATATGCATCTTCTGATGAATAAAATTTGCATCCTCTGATGAAACACATATGCATCTTCTGATGTCTTCAAGTTCTGATCAGAGTTTGCTTTGCCATATCAGAGCTTCCAATGTGCTTTTAATGAATATAAAAATTAACTTGAATATCTGCACACTTGGATTAAATAATTAGTATACCCTATTGTATATTAATACTTTTGTTATCATCAAAACTTAATTGGGTCATGTCAGAACCTCTTTTGTTCCAACAACACCAACTACCATACTCCTGGGTACACTTATTCCAGTGTCTATTCTCACTAGCTCCAAGAAGTTCTTTATCACAGCATCATTATCATGTTCTGATATGGTGGGGAAACCATCACACCAGAAGTACTCCTCATACACAGCTTGCAGAGGTGTTTTAGCTTGCTTGATTTCTTCTTTGGTTTTCTTCTTCATGTTTACCAGACCATTAGCATCAAACTTAGCAGTATTGAAAACTCGAAGCTTCTCCTTGGTGCTCAAAATATCAATTAGTCTTGTTTGGCGTATGATCTAAGATATCAATCTTGGGTGATGAATATTTGAGATTGATTTTGTTCTGCTTTTGGATATGGTCAAGCATAGATGATCAAACAGAATCTTTGCCAAATTAATCTTGACCTTCTTGTACATAAACCAAATGAAATGCCTGTGAGGAATAGAAATTGTGTCGTATCCTCCTTCTCTAGTAACGATGGATGTAAGAAACACTCTGAAGGCAAATCCAAAGTTATGCCTCATGAATTTTGCTTTACCAAAATCACTGTTTAAACTACCAGGCAAGAATAAATCATTTTTTATGGCTTCCAAGTGCTTACTCTTCTGATCATAATCATCAACATTTTCTCCTTCATTATCCAAGCCCAGAACCTTTGCAATGTGTTCTTGGGTAATCAAAACATTGATTCCCAGAATGTTTGACCTTATCTCTTTCCCTCTATAAGGTTTCAAACCTAGTTCTCTTCTTGATTTTCCTCTTAGAGAACTATCCTTCTCTACCATTTTTCTGACCTCTTCATCAGCGCTTATTCTATCAAAAACTGTTGCTTTCTGCCAGAAGTACTTAAAAATGTCATAATAGACAAACTCATTCAGCATCTCAAAATAGTTCTTCCATTGTTGATCGTAGAATAAACCTTGAACATCAATCCCATTCACTTTTAAACTTTCGAAATCCACAAACTTCTCAGTGACGAACTTGAAAGCTTCTGGACCAGCGTCTGTTTGATTTTCTTTGACGACAAGTTTTTCTTAAGACTTAAGGTCTATAACTGGTGGTAAAACTGGATTGAAAGGTCGTTGAACAATTTCGTTTGATGAACGAGCGGCCATTGTTGCAGAATGTTAAGAAGATGAGATTTGGGAATATCTGTAAGGTCTAGGGTTGTGTGGGAAGTGATTGTGTGTAAAAGTTGTGCAATGTGAGTGAAGTGACCTATAAATAGCAACTAGCACACAAACACAGAAAAAGCAAGCCTTGGGAGGGAGCGCGAATAGTTTTAAAATTAAATAATAGAGTTAATTGCCTTAATCATCATTAACTGTTCTCTGCCCGTAAGGATCTAGACGCGTGTAAGAAGGACTTAATCACAACTGACGCGTGTACAGACAACTGTTGTACACTAACTAGAACTAAACGTTTCGTTTCCGTCTAGTTCAGAGCCAAACTCATTATTATCTGACACCTCATCAGAACATGTTACCATTCAGAGCCCAAATTATTCAGAGCTACCCAAAGGTTACTCTGAATTGTTAGAGGCTCTGAACGAGCTTCAGATCCTAATTCTATTTTGCATCTCAGAGCTAGTTTTCTTCAGTTATAAAATGCATGTTCAAATTCTTTTTAATAAAGTCAAATCTTTCAATAGCTAAGGCTCCGTTTGGATTGATGGAATACAATGGAATGGAGCGGAGCGGAATGAAATATAATAATAATGTTTTAATTTGGAACATTATTATTATATTTCATTCCGCTCCGCTCCATTCCATTGTATTCCATCAATCCAAACGGAGCCTAAAGGCTTAGTAAATATATCAGCCCATTGATGTTCAGTATCAATGAATTGAATATTTATTGTACCTTTTTGAACATGATCTCTTATAAAATGATGCTTAATTTCAATATGCTTAGCTCTGGAATGTAAAATAGGGTTCTTAGATAAATAAATAGCAGCATTATTTTCACAATACAAAGGAATACTGCTATCAGCTATGTTATAGTCCTCTAGCTGATATTTCATCCAGAGTAGTTGTGTGCAACATTTAACAGCTGAGATGTATTCTGCTTCTGCTGTGGACAAAGCAATGGTTGCTTGTCTTTTGCTGGCCCAGGATATGAGATTTTCACCAATAAATTGGCAATTTCCACTAGTGGACTTTCTCTCAATCCTGTCCCCAGCATAATCAGCATCACAGAATCCGACTAGCTTATTATCTAGGGATTTTTTATAAAGGAGTCCTAGATTAGTTGTTCCTTTCAGATACCTAAAGATTCTCTTAACTGCTGTTAAGTGAGATTCTCTAGGATCTGATTGAAATCTTGCACACAAACACACACTGTACAAAATATCAGGTCTAGATGCTGTCAGGTAGAGTAAGGAACCAATCATACCTCGATATAGCTTCTGATCTACTTTAGTGCCAATCTCTTCCATGCTCAAGCTGCTTGTGGGATGCATGGGTGTGGCCATTGTCTTACAGTCTTCAAGGTTGAACTTCTTCAGAAGCTCTTTTGTATATTTGCTTTGATGAATGTAAGTGCCATCTTGTAAGACCCAAGATTCCACTGTACAGTTTTTCTAAGGAACTTTAGTGTCGGCTAAGTCTTTTAGGGTTTTTGGTGGAGCGGTCTTGTGAGTATCGTCGCATTAATGGAATTTTTGCTGAAATGGAGCCTGTTTTGTGCTCGTGCGGTGTAAAGACACAGACTTTGTCCTGTAATCCTCTTTGGTTAATACGAAGGTTACTGTATATTCAGTATAACGAGTTTTGGATTATTCTCGCTTTTGGAAAAACGAGTAGGAATTTTACCCGCTGATGTTAAATTTTACGGCTTCTGAATTTCGTAGAAATTTAGATGGAGGTTTTATATATCGGCGTGAGTTAGGATATGTTGTCAGAATAATTTTCGAGGGTGAGGAAGAAAATTTCAGTCGGAGAATCAAGTTTAGCGATAGTTTTTAGAAATGGTTTACGACAGACGTGTTTTTGGTAGATTTTATATTTTTGTGATTTCCGTCCGTTAGCGAAGTACAACTCGTTTAAGCGCGAGCGCGGAGACTGAGCGAGCTAGTGGGTTAAGACCATAAAAATATCTAGATTTTTATTTAGTTGCTTGGTGACCAAGACTTGATGGATGGCTAGGATTTGATCATGAAACTTTTTACTATTTGATCCTAAGGTCAAGATCAAGCAAGACTATCACATTAAGGAGACTTTGGAAAATTGATTTTCATTCACTCTTCTTTCTCTCATGAACCGTAGCTCTTCCTCCCTCTCATTCTTACATTCCAAAAATTCATTTAAGTGTAGAAATCAAAGAAAATAACTTGTGTGTTTAGCTTGAACCTTTAAAGAGAAGTGGATCCAATCACTTGGTGATCAACTAGAGCTATACTTAAGTGGTAAGAAAATCATTCCTTTCACTCTTTTCCTTGTGGCCGTGAGACCCATTTGTTATCATGTGTTTCATTTTAATTTTTCCCCTTTGTTAACATTGTGAGGATTTTGAGAGATCAAATTCAAAAGCTTGGATCATGTGGCTTTAAGACCAAACACCACCACCTTGTGAACTAAGCTCCAAGAGGTAGAAATCTTTTCCCCTTTCATTTCTCTTTGGCCGAAAATGATTATTAAGGGTAGGGAGTTATGGTTGTTATTTTATTAGCTTATTTCCTTTATTAATATAGTATATCCATACTAGTGAGTGTGGGATCTAAAAGAAAATAGGTGATTTAAAGTGTTTGATTTTATGCTCAATAATATTTTGTTAAGTTTTGATTTTCTTGCTCGTTTTCTTTAGTAATACTGTTGTGTGAGTTTATATGATTATATATCCAAAAGAAATTATTTGTTTTGTGCGGTTGAAAATTTTAGAGATTTTGTAAAATGTCAGAAATTTGTTTTTATTTGATGAACATGTTTATATCGAGTGGATCTATCGACGTGTCGGTTTAGTTTTGAAAAGCCCTAAAATATTTTTGGTGTGTTCATGAAGAAATTTTTGGAAAATGTGAGTTGTGTTTTGAAATGATTTATGTGAGCTAGTTGATTTGAGTCATGGTTTTCAAATGGAAAATTGTAGGAGCTAGCCTAAATGTTTTGTTCTTGGCCGTGGCACTTTAGTGTTAGGACCATGTGGTTTTCAAATTATTTAAGTCCTAATTGGGAAGGCATGATCATGGTTTTCTTTGGAATAATTTAGAGGTTTTGTTTGGAAAGAAAAACTAGTAGCTCGTGGCTTGATTAAACAAGTGAAATTTTTTTTGCAAAGTCTTGTAGAAAATTGGCATTTTTTATTCAAATGAAATTGGTGTGAGTGCTTGATCAATTTGAGAAAACTAGTGATGATTGGAGTGTTTTTAACTATGTTTGATTTTTGAAAACAATAATTTTGAGGTTATTTTGGTTCTGGCCGAAATCTTAAAGGGCATTTTCGTCATTTTAAATTTGTTGTTGTGTCCTAAAAAGTTAACCATTTGATCCGTCTTTTCGAGACGAAGATTTTGATGTATGGCTCGTCTCGATCGGATAAAGAATGAACGAGTTATGGCCATTTTATTTGAAAGAAAAAAGTTGTAACTTGTGGCGCAAGTAAACTTTTATTTTTGTGAAAATTTTCAAAGAGTTTTTGGTTTGTTTTCAAATGGTTTTAGTGTGTGGAATTGATTGTTTTGGTGTTGGAAACAAAAGTATTTCATAGTATGTTTTGAAACGAAAATATTTTCGTGTAGCAAGAAATAGTGCAATTAACTTTGGGAATTTTTAATCGCTATAAGGGGGACTCGAAAACACTATGAGAGAGTGTTAGAAAGTACCTTAGACCCCTCTAGAGTTTTGGGTTTTGGTTTCGTTTCGATAGAATACAGTGGGAGTATTTTATTGACATTACGCTGCTTAAATTTTGGGTAGCGTGAATAGTGGATTTGAGCCTAGTTAGTTGTGAGGGAACAACCATAGGTCTTGATCCATTAGTAGCCGAGCTAGGACTTATTTGAGTAACCAATTAGAATGTGGTATTAACTTAGATAAGTTATGTTTTGTAAAAGGTTAAGGGGATTAGCCGAATTGGAGCTTTCATCGAGAGGGACGGTTATTGCTCGCGTAATGTAAGTTGTGCGTGTTGGAATGCTTGCTGAGGTAAGGGCACCTTTCCTTTGTTTTATTTTCCGTTGGTAGCATTGTTTGTATGCTTGTTGTGGTGTGCTTGGAGTGTTATGCATGTATATATTATGTATTCTCGTGATGAGAAATTGTTTAAAAGTTACATGCGTTGTTACATATGATTGTGAAAATATATGTATGAATATGATATGGGATTACATATGCTAGATGGTATGTAATTGGTGCATTAGCATAGATAAGAGGTATCGTATGCTCATGCATTCATAGTACGTGGTGACCGTGATGGGCCACGGGGTGCGACTGACAGTGATTGGGTCCACCTTAATCCTGCGGGATTTTTATTGAGTCCAATACGTGGTGACCGTGATGGGCCGCGGGGTGTGATTGACAGTGATTGGGTCCACTCTAATCCTATGTGGTGACCGCGATGGGCCACAAGATTTTATTGACGCCCTGCGGGGTTTGGTAGGCTGGGCCTACGACTCTCTGCGGAGAGGTTAAAATTCCGGAATTTCATGCATGTGGCAGCCAGTGATTGGTGTCACGATCATGTAGAGTCTGCATTTGTAGGTTATGTGTGCATTTAAATATATCATGTACGTTGATGTGAAAATATTATATGTTTACTTGTTTTTCCATATTTGGTAAGTGTATTATTCGTGGTACTTGTGGTGACCCTTGCAACATTTCATTTGCGGGCTCCTCCCACCCCAGATGATGTTGTAGGTCGCGAGGGCGGCGGCTGCTCAGGGCCCAGTGAACTCGTGCCGGATATATAGTTTAAAATTAGACTTTGTGCCGGTGTGGTTGTACATCGTGCTTTTTGGTTAGGCATAGGATTCTAACTTGTTTTGTTGCACTTGTACTTTGAGTACTTATACTTGGACTGTAATTATTCAGGAACACACTTTGCTTGTCGAAGCACCTTATGGTAATGAGTTCTTTTGTATGTTTAATGCCGGCTCTCACAGTTTGTATGCGCGCTCTGTTTTGTTTTTAAAAAAAAAAAAATAATGCCCCTTTTTAATCTTTGAAAATCGGGGTGTAACACATCTTTTCCTTGATTTATTTGAATTCCAAGGAAGAACTTTAATTCACCCATCATGCTCATCTCAAATTCATCCTGCATCAGCTTGGAAAAATTCTTGCACAAAGAGGCATTAGTAGAACCAAAAATAATATCATCAACATATATTTGAATGATTAAGATATCTTTCTTAGATGTCTTTCTGAATAGTGTATTGTCAATTTGACCTTTTAGAAAACCATTTTCTAATAAGAAATTACTCAGTCTTTCATACCAAGCTCTAGGAGCTTGTTTGAGACCATAAAGTGATTTCTTTAATTTAAAAACATAGTCAGGGTTTTTCAAATCCTCAAAACCTGGAGGTTGCTTGACATACACTTCTTCAGAAATAACACCATTTAGAAAGGCGCTCTTAACATCCATTTGGTATAATGTAATTCCATTATTAACAGCATATGATAGAAGTAACCTGATTGCTTCCAGTCTTGCTACTGGAGCAAATGTTTCTGTGAAGTCTATACCTTCTTGCTGACTGTAGCCTTGTGCTATTTGTTCATTTAGCTTGTTCCTAAATACCCACTTGGTTCCAATGATGTTCTTGTGTGCTGGTCTTGGCACTAGGTCCCACATATCATTTCTTTGAAACTGATTGAGTTCATCTTGCATTGCAACTATCCATCCATCATCAGTTAAAGCTTCATCAACATTCTTTGGTTCTATCATAGATATAAGTTCCAATAAAGAATCACTTTGATGAAAAGCTGATCTTGTCTTTCTTAGACTCTCTTTGTTTCCATGAATAAGATCTTCTGGATGTGATGACTTGTATTTGAATGTTCTTTTTGGAACTTCAGAGGTATCTTGTATATCATCTTCTGAGATATCATCATGATCTTCAGATGCTTCTATTGGAGATGCTTCTTTAGAGGCTTCTTCCAATTCAGCTTCTGATGTTCCATTAGCTTCTGATGTTTTCTCAGGTTCTAAATTGTGATATTGATATGGTACACCTGCATAGCAATCAACTTGCTCTGACATTTTACTATCAGGCTCTTTGTCATCAAATCTGACATGTTTAGATTCTTCCACTATGTTGGTTTCAGAATTATACACTCTGTATGCCTTTGAACGTTCAGAGTAACCTATAAAGATTCCCTTACAAGCTTTGGCATCAAATTTTCTTTTGTAGGCCTTATTGTTTAGAATGTAACATGTACATCCAAACTGGTGAAAATAAGAGATGTTGGGCTTTCTTCCTTTGAAGAGTTCATATGTTGTTTTATTCAATATAGGTCTGATATAGATCCTATTTTGAATGTAACAAGCTGTGTTTACAGCTTCTGCCCAGAAGTGCTTAGCAAGTTTTGTCTCATGCATCATGGTTCTTGCCATCTCTTGTAAAGACCTGTTCTTTCTCTCTACAACACCATTTTGCTGTGGTGTTCTATGAGCTGAGAACTCATGGACAATTCCATGGTCTTCACAAAAAGTTGCAAATGGTTCGTTTTCAAACTCACCTCCATGATCACTTCTGATCTTTAAGATTTTGAGATTTTTCTCACTTTGCACTTGAGTGCAGAAGATGGTAAACACATCATATGCATCATCTTTCACTCTTAGAAATTTAACCCAAGTCCATCTACTGTAATCATCAACAATGACCAGTCCATATTTCTTACCATTGATTGAGGCAGTACTTACCGGGCCAAACAAATCAATGTGAAGTAGTTCAAGAGGTCTTGAGGTAGAGACAATGTTTTTAGGTTTAAAAGATGTTTTTGAAATCATACCAATCTGACAAGGACCACACAGAGCATCTGAATGATAGTTGAGATTGGGTAGGCCTTTAACCAAGCTTAGTTTGCTGAGCTTAGAGATTAATCTCCAGTTAGCATGTCCTAAGCGTTGGTGCCAAACCCATTTCTCATCATTAACAGATAGAAGACATACTATCTTCTGCTCTGTGAGTTTTGACAGATTGATTTTATAAACATTGCATTTCCTTAGGCCTCTGAACACTATGGACTCATCAGACTCGTTGATTACAGTACATGCATCTTTATTAAACTTAACAACATATCCACTATCACAAAATTGACTAATGCTAAGTAGATTATGTTTTAGGCCATCAACTAACCAAACATCTTTAATAGAGAGAAGAATTACCAACTGTACCAGTACCAGTGATCTTCCCTTTTTGGTTTCCTCCAAATCCCACAGTTCCTCCCTCTTTCAGAGTCAGGGTTTGCAACATATGCTTGTCTCCTGTCATGTGTCGTGAGCAGCCACTGTCCAGGTACCAAGAATGGTGCTCTGGCCTTCTTTGAGCGCAAATCTGCTACAAAAACAATCTCAGATCTAGGTACCCATATTTTTATGGGTCCTCTTGAGTTAGTCCTTAATGCCTTTGGTTGTTTTTGTTTATTAGGCCTTTCAGAAGCTCTAGAGTTATTCAAGCCTTTTGGAAAACTTTTTGGCTTTGTATAACTTTTAGACTTTGCTTTAGAATATATCAGAGTTGTCTTTGTTTTGACATTAGTCTGAGGTTTAGAGATCTTAGGCTCTGAAAGTTTCAGAGTCTGAGATTTCTTAGCCTCTGACACAACTATTTTTTCAGGCTCTGATATAACTATTGCTTCTGATTGGCTTTTAACAAAAACAGCCTCTTCCTCATCATCAGAGTCTGATCCTGCTTCAGAGTCTTCTCTGTCAGAGGTGGTTGCCATCAGTGCTAGGTTTGCTTCCTCATCACCATCAGAGTCTGAGTCTTTGTCAAGATCTTCCCATGATGCCAGAAAGCTTTTCTTGACCTTACTCTTGTACCTTTCCTTGCTAGAGCTTTGTTTTGTTGGTCTACTTTTGTTTTCTGGACAATCAGCAATGAAATGGCCAGGCTTATTTCATTTGAAGCACTTGCTTTGATCTTCCTTCTTGTCTTTAGAAGCACTAGTTCTTTTGGAAGATCCTACAAACTTGCCAGCATATTTCTTGCTTCTTTTTGCCCATTGTGAAACCTTGGCAGCCATCAGCACCATCTCTTCCTCTTCATCAGACCCAATTTCTTGACTCTCTTCAGAAGCTTTATCCTCAGATTCTATTACCTTAGCTTTCAGAGCCTTTGACGAGCTCTTGGAGCTTAAGGCTATCTCTTTTATCTTCTTAGCTGACTCATCAGTCATTAACTCCATTTCATGACTTTTGAGTGAACTAACTAGGCTTTCTAGGGATACAGTATCCAAGTCCTTAGACTCTTGAAAAGCAGTCACCTTTGGTCTCCATTTTGGTGGCAAGCTTTTGAGTACCTTTCTTACATGATCAGCTTCATTATAACTTTTGTCCAATACTTGAAGTCCAGATACTAGGATTTGAAACCTTGAAAACATTGTTTCTATATCCTCTCCATCCTTCATCTTGAACAACTCATACTGATGCACCAACAAGTTAGCCTTTGCTTCCTTAACTTGTTTGTTGCCCTCATACTTGGATTTCAAAGAATCCCAAATTGACTTTGCGGTTCTTTTATCTCCAATTTTAAGATACTCATCATGAGAGATGGCGTTGGTCATCATTCCTTTTACACTATGATGCTTCTTATACTCTAGCTTTTGAGTAGGTGTAAAAGACTTCCTGTTCTGAGAACTGACTACTCCTTCTAAGTCCATATTTTCAAAGCTAACTCCATCTTCTACCAAGTCCCATAAATCACAGTCAATGCCCATGATGTGACTGTACATCTTGGTTTTCCAGAAGGGGTAACCAGTCTCAGTTCCATTGAAGAAAGGAACTTTATTAGATGATCTTCTATCTCTAGAATTTGAATCTTAGTCAAAACCAACTTCATTGTTGTTCTTGCTCTTCTCAGCAGACATGTTTTTCCTCCTGGATCTTTACTGTTTCACTATTAGGTGAGTTAGGCAACAACCCAGCTCCTGATACCAATTGAAGGTGGAAAAACACAAGAAGGGGGGGGTTGAATTGTGTTTTAGAAATTTAAAACTTTTTCTAACTTAAAACAAGTTTGCAGCGGATAATAAACACAAAGAAAGTAAAGGGTGCTGAGAGAGAGAGAAAGACACAAAGATTTATCCTGGTTCCCCTCACAACATGAGAGTACGTCCAGTCCCCTTGTTCCCAACAAGAGATTTCCACTATAATCTATTCAAGATTACAACTTGCTCAAGCACTCTTGCAAGAGACTTCTCAGATGCTCAAGTTTCACTAAACAAGAGACTTCACAAACAAACTTAAAATCTAAGAATGAATGTTAATGGACACTTGATATACTATCAGAGGTGTTTACAAAATACAACACAGATTGCTTTAAGACTTTGAATGACAGATTAAACAAATGATGTCAGAATGCTTCAGAGCCTTAAATGCAGTAATAGAACAGTGGTCATTTCTTCCATTTTAGTCTTCTATTTATACTTGAAGGAAGATGATGACCGTTGTAGAGAGATAAGGTGCCAGCTGGAATTTACTCGTCCAATTGTGATAGCTGTAGTTGCCTTCTTTGGCAAATATCTTCAATTCCACTACCTTGCTATTTGAATTATCACTCATCCATTTTGAGTAATAATAGTACAATAGTACGATCCTCAAATGCGCTCCACTTATGGATAAGGTTAACGTTGTACCAACGAATATTCCTTCTTGTGGATGTGACAGAGCCTTGAAGTAGATTGTTCTTCAATCATTGGTTCTGATTCTGTCAGTTCTTGAGTGACGTAAATTCCTTTTGCTTCAGGTGTTGTTGTCATAGCTTCTTGAGGTCTTCAGCTTCTGAGTTCTTCAGAGCCTTGTTTTTATCCCCAGAGTCACTTTCTTCAGCACGCAAAATTTAAGCTTCTAAAGAACAGTGATGTGCTTTCAGAGCTTGTTTAACTGGCTTCTCTGCTATTATTCATAGTGCTTCTGAACGAATTTTAACTTGTAATTCTGCACACTAGAATAATCATTAGTAATTCTAATTGCAATTTTAATACTTTGTTATCATCAAAACCACTGCAAATATTAGAGGTTCATGTCAGACCCACTTTGTTCCTACAAAGAAAGCTCCTCACTTCCTTAACATTGAGAGGAGGAGATAAGTCCTTGATAACCTCGATTTTTGTTTGATCCACTTCAATGCCCTTGGAAGAGATCTTATGCCCAAGCACGATCCCTTATGTGACCATGAAATGACACTTCTCCCAATTCAACACAAGGTTGGAACAAGTGCATCTCATGAGCACGGCATCGAAGTTTACCAAGCAAGAATCAAAAGATCTCCCGAAAACGGAAAAATCGTCCATAAATACCTCAATTTGGTCCTATAACATGTCGGAGAATATGGCTAGCATGCACCGCTGGAAGGTAGCCGGAGCATTGCACAATCCGAATGGCATCCTCCAGTAAGAAAACACTCCAAATGGACAGGTAAAAGCGGTCTTCTCTTGATCTTCAGGGTCAACACAAATTTGGTTGTACCCCGAGTAGCCGTCCAAGAAGCAATAGTAGGCTTGACCGGCGAGTCTCTCAAGCATTTGGTCCATAAAAGGTAACGGAAAATGGTCTTTTCGGGTGGCCGTATTAAGTCTTCTATAGTCGATACACATTCGCCACCTGGTCACCGTCTTAGTGGGGATCAACTCATTCTTCTCATTATGCACCACCGTCATTCCACCCTTTTTAGGCACCACATGAACCAGGCTAACCCACTTGCTATCCGAAATGGGGTAGATAATCCCCGCTTTAAGAAGCTTCAATACCTCCTTTTTCACATCCTCTTTCATAGTTGGATTTAGCCGGCGTTGAGGTTGCACCACCGGTTTATAGTCATCCTCCATTTTAATCTTGTGCATACTCAAAGCCGGACTAATCCCGTTCAAATCTTTTATTTTCCATCCAAGGGCACTTTTATTCTTCCTTAACACTCTCATGAGTTTCTCCTCCTCAAGCTTAGTTAAGCTTGAACTAATGATTGGCGGATGCAAGTCATCATCCCCTAAGAACACATACTTCAAATGTTGGGGTAACTTTTTCAATTCCGGCCCCTTGGGTTTCTCATCTTCCACTTGCTCCACTTTCTAAAGTCTAGGATTCAAGTCCTCCTTTGAAGAATCTAATTGACGGAGGCAAAGTTCTATCTCCCTATCCCATTCTTCCTTAAGATCATCAATGGAATTCACAATAACGCATTCCAAAGTGGGACTAGGGGTCTCTTCTTGATGTACCTCTTTCACTATCTCCTCAATAACATCTACCTGAAAGCATTCGGAATCATCGTCATGACGCTTCATGGCCTCAAAAACATTAAACACGATTTGCTCTCCATGGGTTCTCAACATGAGCTCTCCCATTTCAACATCTATCAAAGCTCTTCCCGTTGCAAAAAATGGAGGACCAAGCAAAAGAGTCTTTACCTCACGGTCTTCGTCCATGACTAATATCACAAAGTCGGCCGGGTACACAAACTCTGCTATCCTTACCAAGACGTCATGCAAAATCCCGTAAGGGTGAACAATGGAGCGGTCTGCCAACAAAAGTTGCTTCCGAGTCGGCTTTGCAACGACCCCCGGTATGCTCTTCATCATAGAGAGTGGCATAAGATTTATGCTTGCACCTAAGTCACACAACGCCCTTGCCACGGTAATGTTCCCAATAGCGCACGGGATTGTGAAACTCCCCGGTGTTTACTGTGAAATTTGGTAAACAACCGCTAGTTTGATTATTACAAGAGAGACCAACTAGTAAATCTCGGGACATAGTGCTTTGTTTATATTTTCAAAGGAAATGGTATTCATTATTGTTCTTATGTTCATAAATGTTGTTTTGATGTGTTTTTCTATAACTTGAATTGCAAGTAAGAATGTTTATTCAAGTGAATAAACAGAGGGAAAGAATGAGTCGAAATAAAGATGACTTGAAGAAAGAAAATGAAAGAAACTGTAAATTTGCATTCAATAGAAAATGTTTACAGAAACATAAATGGTGCACATTACATACAATTTCTCCTTCGAACTCGTTTCTCTCGTTGACATGGGTACTTTTAGTTTTGACAGGATTTTTGTATAAAGATTGTGACCCCTTTTTCGATCACATTACTAAACTATTTATAGACACTATTTCTAACTGCTAATAACGCCTACATAACTACAGAGAGGACGCGTGTCTTGACACGTATTTTGAATTTGAATTCCTTCTTATCTTCTGATTTAGCCGTTGTATCCATCGAAGTCGAAATAACAATGCTTTTCCTTGAATATTTGCTAAGTCCATGCTTCTCTTCTACACCACTGAATGCTTCGACCCTATTAATACTTCGAGCAAATCGAAAGGATCCTGAAGAAAACACATAATTCAAGAATAATGCTCAATAATAGAACATTTATTATATGTTCATGCATGATTGATCATTAAATTCATTGACTCTGTAAACCAAACATATTTAATGACTGTTAAAATAATCATATAATTAAACAGAATTATTTTAAATTATATATTTAGAACATATTTTTACTTGGTAAAAATATGGGCTAACAAATTGCCCCCAAATGCCTGTTTCGATCGAGTTGGTCGAACGAGAAAGGAAAAGGCATTTTCTGAACCCACGTGCTTGACACTGTTACCAATGACGGCGCTTATGTCACGTAGAGAAGTAACTGTCACCTTGATTCCCACAATCCATCATTGCTCCTAGGTTTTACGCATAATGGGTGACGTGGCGTTCATAGAAGTTGAAGGGAAATTTTCTGAATTTCTTTTTGATTTATTTTTTGAGAACATACACGCTTCTCTATAAATAGAAGTGAAGAAACAAAGAAACACTTTTTACCAACTTCCAAAATTCAGAGCTTTTTTGCGAAAACCTCCATTTCTGATTTCTTTCAAAGTAACCCTTTGATCTTCAAAAACCCAGTGATTTTGAACCGTTTATTCAAGTCTAAACTTGATTCCGCGTTGATTCATCCTTGATTCAACCAAAACAAACAATTTTTTCATAGATTTCATAAAAAACCCATCTTCATCCATAACTCTGCAATTGTTCATCCATGGCTTCGAACCAAGATTATGAGATTCCTACTGCTGGGAAGTGGAAAGACCTAATGGTGCTCGAAGATGGCGAAGAAGTCGTTCCTGAGACATCAGGTAGTGAAGCTGAAAGGAAAGTCTGGACGGCGCAGCTTATGATACCTTTCTCTGTGAAGAAGGATCATTATGCTTTCTTTGGCCCTTGTCCACAACACTCTGAGGTTATATCGAAAGAGGTAAACGATCTCTTCCCTAAGTATGTAACCTGTGGACCTAGGATTTTTTAATCAGACCCTTACAATTTTGGGTACCTAAAGAACTCGATTAAATTGTTTAGAGCCGCCCCTTATACTGCCCATAAGGACTATATCCCTTGGTTAAATAGGGTCGAAAAAGAATATAAGGAAACCTGGGAAAGTTATGGGATCTAACCTTTAATTCAATTCAGTCGAACCGGCCCCAAATATAAACCTGAACTACTTATAGCTGCCCTCCACTTCTATGAAAAGTCCACAAACACCTTTCAGTTTAGATGTGGCATGTTAACCCCTACCTTATTAGATGTAGCTGCTATTACAGGCCTTAGGCCTAATGGAGACCATTTCGACCCCACTAAAACTGGAGACAAGGTCGAACTGAACTACAAGGAAAATACCTTCTCCAAGTACATAGCAGAAAACATGGGCCAGGAGGGAGAAGAAGTGTCCATAGAGGAACACGTGGCCTTCTTAACATTGTGGCTATCACACTTCGTTTTCTGCTCGAAGTCACTGCAAGTAGCAAGGATGTTCATCCCCATGGCTCAGCAATTAAATGAAGGTAGGCTCTTCAGCCTAGGGCGCTTATTGCTAGCAAGTTTGTACGAGGCTATGGGTAATGCCAGTGATGCAATCAAAGCATCTAAAGATGGATCGAAGATCTCTGTCGCTGGGCCCATATGGTTATTGCAACTATGGCTTAATGCCACTTTTGAGACTGAATTGGGGTTGATAGTCCCCTCAGATTATGAACAGGAAATAGAGGCAAGGGAGGTCGAAGGGCAAAGGTTGGTTAGATTAACCCCTCGATCTCTAGATCAAGACAGCAGGAGACTCTTCTTAAGGCACATGAAAATGTTTTTACCACGCCATGCTCCTTTTGTCGAGCGCAAATATGGTGCTGCACGGTTCACAGAAGATTTCCCTGCGTTCGACCCAGACAATGAGGATGAGGTGAATGAAGTTTGGAGAGCTTATTTGGAGCAGACAGTGCTATCCTGCAGGATTGGGGCCAACGCGAACCAATATGGGCTGGTAGGGGACCAATCTAATTGTGTTGCCAGACAGTTTGGCATGTCTCAACTCAGGCCAAAAAGTTTCTTTGAAAAGGTAGATAGAATGGTGTTAGGTACAGGAATCACTGAAAAAATTTACAAGAAGTACCTTAGGATGATAGACACCTATGAGTTTTCTTTCAAGCCCTTCGAATTCAAATCTTCTTTCTACTGCACTGATGGCTTTAGTGCTTGGTGGAAAATTATTATTCGCGCTCATCCATTGGAAATGCAGAGCATCTGTTGGGAATGGTAGAGAGTGGCTTTATAGTGCCAGCTCTAGGAAAAAAGATTTCTGTCTCAGGTCGAGGTAAACAATTTTTATACTTTCCAATTTCGTTTTTTAATATAACACCTTATGCTTTTGTACTAACTTTGTGAGATATTTTCTTTTTGCAGGAAAAGCTGTGAAGCAAAGTGCTGGGTCTTCTCAAACTTCAATCGAAGTGAAGAAACCCACAGGAGTGAAGATCAAAACGGAGGTTGAACCTCCCAAGCCAAAGGTACTTTAAACTTTTTATTTCACATGTTTTTAAACTTCACTTTCGAGATTTTTCTAACTCGTTTTTGTGTGTTTAGAGTGGAAAGAGGAAAGGCAGTACGGATACTGTGTCAGCTAGTTCTAAGAGGTCGAAAGACACTCCTATTATTGATGTGGAGGTAAAAAATTTAATATTTTTCTACATAAATTCTTTTTTGCTCTCCCTTCTTCTTTTTTTTTTTTTTAAATTATCCTTTATCATTCATCATTTTTTATTCTAGGATGATGATGATGATGAAGAGGAAGAAGTTCCCTTTGTTAGGAAAAGAAAAGAACCATCTGCTTCGATCTCAGCTGAAGGAGGACCTTCTGCTAAAGAGGATAAGGTCGAAGAAGCTAAGAAGAAAAAGAAGCAGCAAGAGCCTAAAGCTCAAGAGGCCCCAAAGACAAGTCAAAGGGAAAAAGATGAGAGAAGGAAAAAGAAGAAAAGTGAAGAGGCAAGGCATATGGCACCTGTATGGGAGAAGTCAACCACTAAAAGGACTAAAGTGCACAAGGCACCCAAAATCCACACCTCCAGTGAAAGTGGTGAAATCCCTAAACCTAAAGAAAACCCTGCACCAGAGAAGACAACATTGGTCGAAAAGGACCAACACATTAATGTTGCAGAGGATAGGGTCTTTGGACCTAAGGGTGATCCAAAGCCACAGCTAGAGCCATTGGTCGAAGACCAAAATGCCCCAAATAAAGAACAACAAGAGAATGTGCAGAATGATGGCACAATTCTAAAGCAAGATGCCCCCAACTCTGAGCCAAAGAATGATTCCCTCACCAACCCTGAGGTTGAAGATAAAGAGGTATATCTCATTTCAATTTATAACTTTATTATTTTTTGAATCGTCTCTTGTTTTTATTGACCTTTCCTTTCTGTTTGTAGGATGAATCGAAAGAAGAGATTCCACAAGAAAACAAACAACCAAGTCCCAATGAGGCATCACTCAAGGAAAAAAATGATGAAACTCATAACTCTAAGGATGATGGAAACAACAAGACTGATGACGGGAAGGTCGACCTAGAGCACTCTAGTGAAAGGCCCAATGAAGGAGAAGGGCAAAGAATAAGCACTGATGGTGATGGCACTAAAGTTTTGCCAACCCAATCAAGTATCAAGTACACTCCTCCTAGTGCTTCTACTAAATCTGGCCAAGCTAGTTCGACCCAAGAGTCTCTGCATGATTCTGACGATATTCCTGAAGCTGAAGCTGGTGGTCCAGATCTTGCTTCAGTCTCTTCGCCTTCAAGGCTTTCTGCAAGTCTTGGCGTGCAAGAAGAAGAGTTTGCCAACATGCATAAATCTGACCCTGCAGCGACTCTTCGATTACTGCTTTCCAAAGGACAGAGCCAAACTAACACTTCAAGCGAGCATACCACCAGATTCTGCTCCTTCGAATGCTGACATCAATTCAGTGGTGCGTCAAGACTCTTTGCTTTTGCGCCTTACCACTGACTTTGCCCAACAGGACATACTGAAGCAGCTCCAAGAAGAACCCACTCGTGCTTACAGTCATCTCGCATTCCTGAAGAAATTGCACAATCCCTTGACTAACGAAGCCACTCTGGGTAAAGTCATTCAACTTAGTTCGATCATTGATCAATTTGCTAAAGCTGTGCAGAAGAGGAATGAGAATGACACAAGACTGGCTACTCAAAAACAAGCTCAGGCCATGTTTTATGAGAAGGCCCAGAAAGCACAAGCTGAAGTGGATAATTTATGTTCCCAAATGACAAAAGGGGTTCCAGGTGTCGAAAACTGTAACAAGAACATTGCTTATTATAAGCAACAAATCAAACTCCTGGAGGAACAAATTGTGGGGTATAGGCGCAAAATCATTGAGGAGGAGATAGAAAAAGCTCGAATTGAACAAGAAGCCAAGACTTCGAATCAAGAGCTGATTGATGCGCATGGCAGGGAGGGAATTCAAGCTTTCAGTTCAGCAGAAGTGGTTGCTAAAGAGATTAAGTCTTTGGAAAGTTCTAATCTTGTGGTTGAAAAAGAACTTGCAACCCTGAAGAAAATTTACTCAGAATGCACTAAGGACTTGTAATTTACCATTGTCTTATTTGTCTTTTCGAACAAATTTTGATGTTCAATTTCATTTAGATTTTACTTGTAATTTGAACAAAGTCCCAGTTTGTGGCAACTTTATTTATAATTGCCATTTCGCTTTTATGTTCGAATATTATTCTATGCTTATTTTTACTTCGAGTAAAACAGGTTTATATTTTATCAAACATTTTCCATTTATACCCAAAGTACGCTTTTCAAGAGTTAACTCCTCAATTTCATAAGCACCATTTGAATAAACTTGAACAATCTTAAATGGTCCTTCCCAATTTGAGGACCACTTGCCTAAGAGTCTATCTTTCTTATCCATAGGCAAAATTACTTTCCAAACTAGTTCTCCAACATTAAAAGACTTAGACTTAACTTTTTTATTGTAAGCCTTAGATACCCTTTCTTTTTGTTTTGTTAAAACTTCCAGAGCATTAAGTCTCTCTTCATCTAAATCAACTAATTCATCTGACATCATCTGCCCATAATGGTCTAAAGGTATTTCCATTTGTCTTTGCACCCTTGCTGACTGCAAATGTATTTCGACTGGTAAGACAGCATCATGACCATAAGTTAGTCGAAATGGGGTGGTATTAGTTGATTCTTTAGGAGAATTTCTGCAAGCCCAAAACACTTGGTCTAAGGTTTTATGCCAATTTCTTGGCTTTTGGGCTATGTGTTTCTTTATCAAATTAATAATGATTATTGGCTGCTTCAACTTGACCATTTGCTTGTGCATAATATGGTGTTGAAGTTAAGAGTCTAAAGCCAATTTCTTGGGCAAATTCCTGCATCTTTCGTCCAGTAAACACTGAACCTTGATCAGTTGTGATTGTTTCAGGAATTCCAAATCTATAGATTATTTGATTTTGTATAAAATTAATTACTGCCTCTTGATCAACATTTGGTAAAGGAATGGCTTCAATCCATTTTGTGAAATAATCTATTCCAACTAAAATATAACGTTGATTCTTTGATGAAGCAGGTTTAATTTCACCAATCAAATCTATAGCCCAACCCCTAAAGGGCCATGGTTTTACTATTGAATGCAGTTCACTTGCAGGTTATAACGCCCCAACTAAAATATCTAGAATATTTAGTTAAGACATAAATAAATGGTTCTGAGTACATAAAATTAACGAGTTTATACAACTGAAAAACAAGAATCTCTTACATCGAAAGATGAACTTACACGAATACAGCGGAAACAAATAAGATTCTAAAATAAACAGAATAAACTAAAGCAAAGGAAGACTAAAATCGTCTAATGCGATGATCCAAGCTCAGCTCCAATCATCAGCTCCATCCTGGTCCTTGCTCCAGTTAACTTGTCTACCTAAAAAAAAAAAATTGGTTTGGAGTGGGGTGAGACTACTAAGCCTCAGTGAGTCCTACTACCCTCCTAATGGTGTCTACACCGGGGCACCTAAAATCAATCTTTTCAATACTAATATAGTCATAACATAATAGCATATATATATAGGTGTAACACAGAAATTAACTCTTATTCATTTTATACACAAGGAGACTCTGAGGTGAGCATATCTCAGAGGCCTGCCATATCCGTCAACCGATTCGGTCACGGCATGCAGCTCACAATAACTTATCCTAATGGATTATCCCATTGGGAGTCCATAACGCGATATCACAAAATCCCGGGGAGCATACAACCTAATCAAATTCTAAGTCATGCCCTAGTGATAATCTGTGATTAACATTTTGTTTGATATTATATTAATTGTATTACAGCAAACTATCTGACTCTGAGGAGGATATAAAACGAGTGCATATGAATTTGTTTAGAAATTAAAAATATAGATCAATTCTGTACAAGCTCGCTATGGCGTGTTACCAGCTCACCATGGCAAGATTATAGGTCCTGACCTAAATCAACTCGCTGTGGCGAACATAAGCTCACCATGGCGAGTTTCATCAGCCCAGAACCCAGCTCACCATGAATGCTCGCCAGCAACTCGCTGTAGCGAGTTCATACAGGAATTACCCTGTTTTGCCAAAATCATAGTTTTTCAGAAATAACACCTACAATCCTCATTTAGCCAGTGCAGCAAGATAACATACATAATATTAAAACAGAATGGAGGGAAATTTGGGATTAATTCCCCTTACACAACCTTTCCTAAATTTTCCCTAAGTTAACATGCAAAATTAATAATTGGGGAAACTAACTAAACTAGCCTAAAGAACCCACCTGGAAAACGAAGCTTTAACAAGTACTCTAGCTCAGCTACAACATCAAAGCCCTCTGACCAGGACTCACATTGAAATCCCAAAAGCTTGTACTCATGAGAAAGGAAGGAAAAGAAATGGATTTCATGAGCTTTGAACGATTACTAAGGTTAAGGAAAAATGAAATAGCCAATACCATTCTGAGAAGGGAAAAGGAATGTTGGAAATGCTTACCGAGGTTTGGAACTGAGTACGAAAGGAGTGGAACACGTGCAACAGTAGCTGCTAAACTCGCTGGGCGAGTAGCGACTCGCTGGAGCGAGTTAACACAGTAGCAGAAAGTGTGAGTTTACTGACAAGCTCGCTGGGGCGAGCAGTCCTGCGCCAGGGCGAGTTGTCACAGTATTGAAACGCAGTTCTGCGATTTCTGCCTCAATTCCAGCCTTTCATCCACCTTCCCAACCATTCTCCCGTCAAGAATTGAGTGTTTAAACATACATGCAGTACCAGAACAGCAGTGAATTAGAATTTGAGAGTTTAAGTAACCAAAAAGGGGTTTTGATCAAGATAGTAATAGGAAGAGAGGGATGATGAAATACTTACTTTACCTTGGTTCCCAACACTCTAAAACGTGAATTCAGGGGCTGAATCAGACATGCATGGCTTGAATTGGAGCATTTGTGAAAAAGTGGAGATGTGGGAGTTGAAAGATTTGCGTGGCACATGAAGAAGAATGGGAAGTTGATTTCCTTACTAATTGATTCTTTAACCTTCACCCATCTGGATTGCTTCAAAGTAGCACATGCACCTAGCTTTGTTGGAGTTTCAAAGGTGGAAATGGAATAAAGAAGGAAGAACATGGTTTGGTGAGAGTGGGTCACGAGAAAGAGAGAGAACAGAGACCAGGGGTTTTGTTGTTCTGACTTGTAAAAATGAAAATGTTGGAGAAATAGTCTTTGGTCTTGGTATTTAAATACTACACTTACCACTTGCCTTATGTTTAATTCCCATTTAGTCCTTCCACTAAATAACCAATTTACTTGTGTAAATTAATTTATTTCCCCACACTAGCTCACCTATTCTCAAATTGTTTCTAATAATACTCTTTTAATTAATACTCTTCTATTAATTAATTTGGAATGTTACAATCTACCCCCCTTATAAGAATTTCGTCCTCGAAATTCGAACTTCTCCATTCCATGTCGGGATTGGTGGTTTAGGTCTGCATTTGAAACTACACTTCGTCTATTCCTCAGTTTAATGCACTCAATCCCTTGGAATAAACCTTTCCTCTCTACAGGTTACTGGGTAAGGGTTCTTCTCACATTCTCAAGGTTACAGTGCTGCGCATTCCGATTCAACTTCTTACTACCATTACACTTCTTCCATTTCCAATGGAATTAGTTCCAGTTTCAACTGAGTTAGAGGGTCGGTATCTGGCCTGGTATTGATATTGTCATATCCAAGTTCTCCCAATTATATTGTCGTTCTCCTTTCTGGACACCAACATGCTTGACATGTTATATGTACCTCTGTATCACGTGTTGCGTAATTTCTCCGGAATCGATCGAAATATAAAACGAGTGGAAATTTTCTAGACACTACTGGTTCCTCTGCCAACGAGTGGAACTCATCCGCAGACGAACTTGTAGTTGTCCGATAAAATCCCACCTACAATCTCTATCTATTCCGACACGACACGCTGATTAAGTTGTACATTTAACACGCGGACGCACTTAGGTGCAGATCATTCCTCAGGGTTACATGCCAAACTTGTTTGAAGTCCTTCGCTGGTAACTAATATATGAAACTTGGCTAGCTGGAAGCATAAGGTTTTGAATTTGTGATGTTAAGGCTGGGTTGAATGGTTTGACTTAGAACGGTTGGCTGAGTTATCTTAACAGATCACTGAGGATAGGGAAGGGTTTCTAATTGAGGATGGTAGTTTTCCCAGGCGAGTAATTAACATTTATACTAGCTAGTTACTGGCAACCAGACTTGGAATTGGAATATTCTGGTCCAGGCGTTCAAACTCCTGCGCTTGATGTCACGAGATTTACAAGAATTGAGTTTTGGAAGATTGAAACGTTCGGGTAGAGACACTCAAGGTTAACACACTGGTCTTACATGGTTAGAAGTACGAAGTTAACAGGTTTGGATTCTCAGCTCTGCTTTCACTGATATAACTTAATTCCACTGAATTTGGAATTAGTCCAACTTAATTCTGAATTCGGCTGATAAGGCTACGAAAGATAGATAACTAACTTTATTGAAGAATAGAGTACTGGATTCGAGTGCACGGAGTTTAACTAATTGGCCGATACTGGGCTGGATAAGTTTTACCGGGGTGGCTTGAAGTATGTTGATTGGCAGATCAACCGAGCGAGTAGGAAATGAAACTGAAAATATTCTTGACCTTCTCAAGAATATTTATCTTCCGCAGATAGATTTCTGTTAATAACAACTTGACTGAAAAACTGAAAACACTTAATGCGGTTGCTCGAGTGTGACTTCATCACCCTTGATGTAACCAATTGGCTTCGAGAAATTTGAAAAGTTTGCACCCTAATTGAATTTAGGTACAGCACGTGGTTGCCAAGCCATTATGGCACGAGAAGAATTTGCCCAACTGAGGTCATGATTAGACGGGTTAGAGAATACACATGTTCACGGTGTTCCAAGACTTGCATATATTGAAATGGGCATTGTTCGGTTCAATGACTCTGCTGAATTAGGATCTCTACAGATAAATAGAAAATTGAAGATTTGTCTCCTATTGGTTTATACTCAAATTCTACAGTTCTACTTCTTCTATCAGTTCTCTCAGGTTAGGGTAACTAGGTTTTCATTCTCGTTCTCACCGGTGGATTAAACTAGTTCGAACATTCTCTTAGCTGAAAGGTCCGGATGTATGGAGGTATCGGCTGGCTAACCTGGGTTGAAACTAGCTTGTTTGCCTGTGTTTGGATAACTATTCATGTGTACTAAAGGATTGGTCTGGGTGGCTGATGTTTCTAATAGGGCTTCTATTCGTTAATCTAATTGAGTCATGTCTCCCACTATCTGACACTAATGTTGTTTCTGTGTCGTCGGCTTCTAGTATTAATATCCTAAACGGTAATAAGACTGGTTGGCATCCGGATAGTGTTAAAATATAGCGGTTCAATCCTAATCTTCAGACTGGGTGTCTACTTGGTCTATAATACTGTAGTAATGGTCTAGTGATATCTGACTGACAACTCTAAATGTACAGCTAACTGATTCTACTAATTTTTAGCTATCAGGTTCTAATGCATGAATCTGTGTAGGGTGTAGTCAAACTAGTATGGAACTAAATTGTCGGTTTCTAAACTATCTAATGACAAGGCAACTACAGTTCGACTTTGGCGACTGTTCGTGCTAAAGGTAGCTCTCAATTGTTATTACTAATCAAAACTTAGTCTACGATGGTTCGGTGTAATTTCTGGTATGGAGCGATAGACTGGTCCTTTTGATGACATCTAGAGGTGGTTATCTTAAGGGTTTACTCAGCCGGTTTTGCGATAAGAAATTATTAAGGTATAAGTGCTAAGATTTCTCTATTCTTACCGGGGTAATCAACTGGTCAAAAGTGCTGGGTTACTAGTTTATGGATACCTAACCTAACGGTCTTTAACAATCCTATTTAGATTACGGTATTGCTAGGGAAGAATTCAACTTTGATGTGAGTCAAGGTTATACCTTCGTGACAAGATTCTTTCTTCGGTTTGGTTTCTAACTATTCGGTGATGATGCTATTATGTTTGTCTAAGGGTCGGGTGTAGTAATGGAATTTTCTAAGTGGCATACTAGCAATTCTAGATTCTTGGGATAAGGTATTAGTATCGGGTACTAATTACTGAGCTGCTTGAGTCTTATTACTGGTTTGGTTACTAAACTATCCTATGATGATGCCCTAGTAATTTCTGACTTAAGAGTTCTGATAATGCTAGTAAGGATTCCTAACTGTGGATGAGTTTGGGTCCCTAAGAATTTTCTGGTTTACCGTTAATGACGGGTGTAGTAAGGAGGTAACCTCAAATGGTTTTATTAATTTAAGTTTGACTCTTAGTAGTGGTGTAGGAATGTCGTTTTGAGTTGAGGGGTCGAAGTAACTTAGTTAAGGCATACTAGTGGTTAGTCTCATAAGATAATGGGAAGGGGGTATTGAAATGTGCTTATGTCCTAATTTGGTTTCTTCAAGTTCGGACAGTTAGGTTTGAGCTTCTATAACGGTGATGTCTACCAGTTTTTCTGCGCTAGGTTGCTAATTCAAGTTCCCATACATGTTTGAACTTAGTTATGCCTCCTCGGGTACGGATACGAATTACAAGGATTTTAACCGTTACACCAGTCATGATTAAGCTCCTAATAGTTTTACTATACTTATTGGTTTCTAGTACAAAGGGTACACTCAGTCCAATTTCTTATTGTCTCATAATCCTAATATCATCTCCAGACGTAGTTCCTCAACAACTCTTATACTCACAAGGTAGCTGGGGATTGTTTATTCCGAATTCAACCAAGGTAGAATGATAAGATACACAAGGGGGCTTGAGACTGTTCACCATGGCTAAGAATGACTGAACAGAGAATCACGTTGCAACAAGCAGTAGCAGCAGCCTGCTAAGCTCGCTGCAGCGTGTGCTTGCTCCTAATGGTGTCTACACCGGGGCACCTAAAATCAGTCGTTTCAATACTAATATAGTCATAACATAATAGCATATATATATATAGGTGTAACACATAAATTAACTCTTATTCATTTTATACACAAGGACACTCTGAGGTGAGCATATCTCAGAGGCCTGCCATATCCGTCAACCGATTCGGTCACGGCATGCAGCTCACAATAACTTATCCTAATGGATTATCCCATTTGGAGTCCATAACGCGATATCACAAAATCGCTCATAATTGACTGAAACTAATTTAGTTCTTACTACCAATATTTCCCAAATCCCGGGGAGCATACAACCTAATCAAATTCTAAGTCATGCCCTAGTGATAATCTGTGATTAACATTTTGTTTGATATTATATTAATTATATTACTGCAAACTATCTGACTCTGAGGAGGATATAAAACGAGTGCATATGAATTTGTTTAGAAATTAAAAATATAGATCAATTCTGTACAAGCTCGCTATGGCGTGTTACCAGCTCGCCATGGCGAGATTATAGGTCCTGACCTAAATCAACTCGCTGTGGCGAACATAAGCTCGCCATGGCGAGTTTCATCAGCCCAGAACCCAGCTCGCCATGAATGCTCGCCAGCAACTCGCTGTAGCGAGTTCATACAGGAATTACCCTGTTTTGCTAAAATCATAGTTTTTCAGAAATAACACCTACAATCCTCATTTAGCCAGTGCAGCAAGATAACATACATAATATTAAAACAGAATGGAGGGAAATTTGGGATTAATTCCCCTTACACAACCTTTCCTAAATTTTACCTAAGTTAACATGCAAAATTAATAATTGGGGAAACTAACTAAACTAGCCTAAAGAACCCACCTGGAAAACGAAGCTTTAACAAGTACTCTAGCTCAGCTACAGCATCAAAGCCCTCTGACCAGGACTCACATTGAAATCCCAAAAGCTTGTACTCATGAGAAAGGAAGGAAAAGAAATGGATTTCATGAGCTTTGAACGATTACTAAGGTTAAGGAAAAATGAAATAGCCAATACCATTCTGAGAAGGGAAAAGGAATGTTGGAAATGCTTACCGAGGTTTGGAACTGAGTACGAAAGGAGTGGAGCACATGCAGCAGTAGCTGCTAAACTCGCTGGGCGAGTAGCAACTCGCTGGAGCGAGTTAACACAGTAGCAGAAAGTGTGAGTTTACTGACAAGCTCGCTGGGGCGAGCAGTCCTGCGCCAGGGCGAGTTGTCACAGTACTGAAACGCAGTTCTGCGATTTCTGCCTCAATTCCAGCCTTTCATCCACCTTCCCAACCATTCTCCAGTCAAGAATTGAGTGTTTAAACATACATGCAGTACCAGAACAACAGTGAATTAGAATTTGAGAGTTTAAGTAACCAAAAAGGGGTTTTGATCAAGATAGTAATAGGAAGAGAGGGATGATGAAATACTTACTTTACCTTGGTTCCCAACACTCTAAAACGTGAATTCAGGGGCTGAATCAGACATGCATGGCTTGAATTGGAGCATTTGTGAAAAAAGTGGAGATGTGGGAGTTGAAAGATTTGCGTGGCACATGAAGAAGAATGGGAAGTTGATTTCCTTACTAATTGATTCTTTAACCTTCACCCATCTGGATTGCTTCAAAGTAGCACATGCACCTAGCTTTGTTGGAGTTTCAAAGGTGGAAATGGAATAAAGAAGGAAGAACATGGTTTGGTGAGAGTGGGTCACGAGAAAGAGAGAGAACAGAAACCAGGGTTTTTGTTGTTCTGACTTGTAAAAATGAAAATGTTGGAGAAATAGTCTTTGGTCTTGGTATTTAAATACTACACTTACCACTTGCCTTATGTTTAATTCCCATTTAGTCCTTCCACTAAATAACCAATTTACTTGTGTAAATTAATTTATTTCCCCACACTAGCTCACCTATTCTCAAATTGTTTCTAATAATACTCTTTTAATTAATACTCTTCTATTAATTAATTTGGAATGTTACACAGGTACATGCTGTATTCCTGAATGCCTTTGGCATTCTTGACAACCCTTGGCATATTCTATACAATCTTTCAGCATAGAAGGCCAATATAGACCCTGTCGAAACAAAAGCCATTTCATTTTATGCCCTGCTTGATGAGAACCACAAGTACCACTATGAACATCAGAGATTGCTATATATGCTTCTGTCTCATATAGGCATTTTGACAAAATTCCTTCAAAAGTCTTTTTGAAAAGATCATTTTCAAAAATTATATAGCTTAAAGCCCTATATTTTATCTTTCGATACACACTTCCTGTTGGATTTTTAAGATAATCCACAATAGGTTTTCTCCAGTCATTATCCAACAGATTGTCAATGGCAAAAATTTGAAAATTTTCATGGGGATTTTCCCTCTCACCATTGATTTGTGGTATAGTATCTGCCCCCACAAGTTTTGGCATTGACAATTGTTCAGAAATTGGTTCTTGTAAAACCATTTTTTCTTTGATTTCGATCAATTGTGTCAACTTTTCCTTTGACATCTTATATCCTGAAGCAATTTGAGCTAAATCATTTGCTTCTTGATTTTCTAATCGAGGTACATGTTCAATATCCACATGGTTGAAACAATCTAACAAAGAACTAGCTATAACAAAGTATTTTGCCAAGTGTTCTTTAACACATTTATATTCTTGTGTTAATTGTTTCAATACCAATTCAGAATCACCTCTTATTTTAATGTTCTTTGCCCCCAAGTCTTTTAATATTTCCAAACCTGTGATTATAGCTTCATACTCAGCCTCATTATTTGAGCAAAGTCCATTTATTTTATATTTGAATTTAGTTGGAACTTTAGTAGGTGAAATTATTAGAATCCCAATTCCAGTTCCATGTTTATGTTTGGATCCATCAAAGTAGAGAATCCATGGTTGAATATCTACATATTCTTGTGGCATTTCGACCAAAGAGTGATCAACTATAAAATCTGCCACAATTTGACCTTTAACCGCCTTCAGCGGTTTATATGTAAGAGAATACTCAATTAATTCTAATGCACATTTTCCAATTCTACTATGTAATATAGGTTTAGTTAACATATGCTTAATAACATCGAAATGAGAATAGACATAAACATCAACAGGCTTTATATAATGCTTAAGTTTTGTACAAGAGAAATACAAACAAAGACAAAGTTTTTCTATGGCAGTATATCTAGTTTCTGCATCATTTAAAACTCTACTAAGGTAATAAACTGCATTTTCTATGCCATTATCATCTTCTTGAGCCAACATGCTTCCTATTGTCTTGTCAAACGCAGTAATGTACAACTTCATAGCCTTATTCCTGCTAAGAGGCATTAAAACTGGAGGCTTTATTAAATATTCTTTAATATCATCAAAAGCCTTTTGATGCTCTTCATTCCATTTAAATGGATCATCTTTCTTGAGTCGAAGTAGTGGTGAGAACGCTTGAGCCTTTCCACTTAGATTCGAAATGAATCTCCTCAAAAAGTTGATTTTACCAAGCAAAGACTGAAGTTGTTTTTTGGTCGAAGGAGGCTTTGTCTCTAAGATAGCCTTTGTCTTGTTTTGGGTTATTTCAATGCCTTTTTTATGCACCACAAAACCAAGGAAATCTCTTGCATGTACACAAAAAGCACACTTTAATGGATTCATTTTTAATCCATGTTTCCTCATTCTTTCGAACGATTGCCTAAGGTACAGCAAATGGCTATCTTCAGAAGAGGATTTAATGATGATATCATCAATATAAACTTGTATGAATGTATCTATAAAATCATGAAACATAGAATTCATGGCCCTTTGATAAGTGGCCCCAACATTCTTTAACCCAAAAGGCATAACAACCCATTCATAAGTGCCTAAAGCACCAGGGCATCTAAATGTTATTTTAGATACATCTTCTTCAGCAATGAATATTTGGTTATAACCAGAATAACCATCTAACATGCTAAGGAACTCGAAGCCTACTGCTGAGTCTACTAACATCTCTGCCACAGGCATGGCATATTCATCTTTAGGTGTAGCATTATTTAAGTCCCTAAAGTCTATGCATACTCAAGTGTACCATTCTTTTTAATAAATTTACTCTTTAGCAGCCTTTCGATCTCCTCCTTGATCTTGGACATGATTTCTGGTGCAAATCTTCTTGGCAATTGTTTCACTGGTTTTTTACCTGCCTTGATTGGTAGTTTGAGTTCGACCATTTCACTACTGAGTCCAGGCATCTCATTGTAGTCCCATGCAAAACAATCACTGAATTCCTTGAGAAGTAGCACCAATTTTCCTTTTAGATCAGGATTGATATTAGCACTAATATAAGTTGACCTTTTTATTGAGCCATCTCCAATGTCAATTTCCTCCAAAGGATCTTGAGCTTGCATTTTTGGGTTTTCATTCATTGGATCCCTTTCGAACCCCAGGGGCTATTCATCATAGATACAATCAAGCCTTTGGATTTGTGGCATAGGAACGCCATCATTTTCGACCTTGGTTTCTGTAGCCATATCTTGTTGGATATCAGCTTCCAAAGCCGTATTTAACCTACTTTCGGCCATATAAGCCGTAATTCTGGCCTATGCATTGGACTCAGTCATAGTAATCTTCGTGGATATCCCACCCAGATGGTGGTATAACTCCATCTTCTGAGGATGCAGCATCTATCTCCTCTCTTTCCCATATGAAGCCCTGGGTTGGGTGGAGTTTAACTGAATGTATGACATTATCAGAAGGCTTGAAAGCATTCTCTCTGTCATAGCATGGCGCTATATTCGCCAAATTCTTGTCAAAGGTCTGCTTAGATATGGTGTCTACCTCTGACATATCAAAGCTTTGGTCAGCTTCGATATTTTCTACAACGTCATCCTCCCTCCAGAGTATCAACTTTTGGTGAAGAGTCGAATGTACAGCACCCGCTCCATGAATCCACTATCTTCCTAATAGCAAGTTGAAGTTCGCCTTGGATTCAACTACCAAGAACAGAGTTGGTCGAACTGTACTGCCAACAGCAACATCCACCTAGATTGCCCCCCTAGAATATCCTGTCTTGCCTTCATAGTTTGACAAAACAATATTATGGGCAGATAGATCACAATCATACTTGCCTATTTTGGGCAGCATAGACAAAGGCATTAAATTTACAGCAGCACCTCCATCTATCAACACTTTGTTGATTACAACTCCCTCCACTTTTGCTCTAATGAAAAGGGGTTTGAGATGGCTTTTCATGCCTAAATCTGGCCTTTCGAATGTGGCTTGTTGCTCTTCGATACAACCATTATTCATGACATAGTAACACATTGGCTTTGGCTCAGCCATTTCCAACTGGTCGAAGTCAGTTTCGATCTCAGTTACTTCTGACTGAACATCAAATTCTGATGGTAATATGGAAACCACACATATTACATCAAAATCTGGCTCAGAATCCAGCAAATCATCATCTTCCATTTTATTTTCACCTATTGGAGGAGAGATTCTTTCTTTTGCTGGCCTTCTAGCCACTTATTTATATTGGCTTGCTTGAGGAGCTTTTGCAGCCAGCTTCTTTTGGCGTTGGAATCTACGCCATTGAGTCTTTGTCATTGGATGTTTACCCTTGTAATTATTTCTGTAAGTGTATTTATTAACATCCTCAGAATAGCTTAATTTGGTACCACTGGAGCCACCAACTTCCATCGCACCTTTGTTGAATCTTATAGTTCCTTGGTGCATCCAGTGTTCCACAGGGATCGAACCAGATGGACGGAAAGTGGGCCTTCGATAAGTTTGAACAGGATTATTTGGTTGAGTCAAAATGCCCTTTCCTTTTCCCTGGTATTGCTTTGGCTTTGCCCCCTGCCTATTTGTCATAGGTTGGAACTTCATAAGGCCTGCAATAGCCTCTTTATCACAAACAGCACTGCAACGGGCACAAAGCATCACCCCTTTGTTCTCCAGTTTGCACCTGTTCAGAAAGTCGATTAGATCCTCCTCAGCACGAGGGTAAACCACTTTAATCATCTTATAGTACTCTTCTTCAGGGATTTGTTCAGCCTGTGCTTCTGTAATCTCCATTGCTTCAACCATCATAATCTCTTGTGGTTCAGCATAGAGAGTATCAGCGTTTTGCAATGGCTGAACGTCCAACCTTTGCAGCTTTGGGTTTTTCACCAAATTTGAGTCTTCCCTCATTCAAAGCCTTTTGTACCAAGTCCCTGAAAAGTACACATTGTGAGGTTCTATGTCCAAGAAAATTATGATATTTACAATAACCTCTTTTCTTTCTCATATCTAATGGGGGTACTTTAACACCCTTAGGAACCACAATTTGGCCATCAGTAACCAACAAATAAAAAATATCATCAAATTTTGTTATATCAAAAGTGTAAGTTTTTGATACATATTTATCATTTTTTGGTTCATCAAGATTTTTCCCATTCGAAGGTTTAAGAAGTTTACAAGTATAGGGAGGACCAGGTTTTAATTCTGCTAAATCTATCTTTCCTTGTTCAACATCTTCATAAGAGATATCATATTCTTGGTCACTCTCATGTGTTTCCACATAAGCAACCTTTTCTTTTTTATGATACTTAGAATTTGTAGCCTTTTCTGCTTTCAAGCGTTCGACCTGTCGAACCCTATGAGCCAATTGGGCCATATCTCTCAGATGTTGAGTATCTAATTTATTTCTGATCGAATAATCTAGGCCACCAGCAGCCATTTCGACCAATTCATGTTCAGGCACCTGAGTAAGCGGAATCTGTTCAAATAATCATCCACAGACTTAGGAGTTTTGCGCCTAACACTTGCCAATTCCTTGAGGCTTATTTTAGACTGTCCCATATAGAATTGTTCATGGAAAACCCTCTCCAATTGATTCGAATTGAAAATTGAGTGTGGAGGAAGAGTCGTAAACCATGTGAAAGCATTTTTAGTTAGAGAATTTGGGAAATATTTCATCCTTAAATTCTCATTATTGGCTAAATCTCCTGCCTCAGTCAAATATCTTGCTATGTGCTCAACAGTAGATTCACTAGTGTCACCAGCGAACTTGGTGAACTTTAGGATTTTCCAACCCCTTGGTAATTCTGTTTGAAGCACATATTCTGATAAGGCAGATACAAAATGAGGCCTATGCATGCCTATGTTTAAACCATTTTGGGCCAAATTTGTCTCGACCAAATTTGCTATGTTGTTTTGTCCAGCAAAGTTATTGTTTTGGACATTTCTAACTACATCATCAGCATTTTGGTTTCTATTAACTAAGATAATTCCAGGATTTGGTTCGACCTGGGGCAAAACCTGTGGCTGCGCTTGTGGTTCGACCATTGGCACAAGTTGTTGAACTTGGTTTACAGGATTAGCCACATCAATTTGTGCAGGCACAATGGCATTATTTGGTGCTTGTGCAATTTGCAAAGGCGCTACATTTTGAATTTGAGGAACTTGTTGATTTGGGACTTGAGGAGCCCCAAAGAAATCTGCAATTCTCCCCATTTGATTGGCCAACAATTGGTAACTTTGGTTGGTGTTTTGAATCTAAGGATTAAAAACAGTACCAATTTGTTGTGTTAACATGTTAACCATGTCATGGTTGCTATCATCCATTTGTTGCCTCATTGCTGCCAAGGCAGTATTGGTTAATGTAGGGGTGTTATTTCGTGTTGCAGAGCCAAATATCCCTGGATTGTTAGGGACATAAACACCAGGCGCTGTTTTGTGAACAAAGACGCACTGGTTTGTAAACCCTGCATCATAGTGGTAGGCATACCATAGGGGTAGTTTCTACTAGCACCTTGACTCATATAATGAGAAAAGGGCACTTGAAATGAAAAAGAACCAGCGCCACCCCCATTAACATGTGATCTGTTTGGAGAAAAATTACTCTCCATGTTGTGAACCAAAGTCAATATAGGTTCTGTTGTAGTCGAAGCTGCTGTTGTGGATGATGGCATAGCCATGGTAGCGGTTACTACTGAAGAAATTGGGGCAGAAACTGTTGCCCCAGTAGCATCGGGTATAATCTCACTGATTACAGGAGAGACTATATCCTCTGAAACGCTCGAAGCGGTTGAGGGATTCGAACCGCTGTTACTATTGTTTCCATTTGGATTATCCATGTTTTGTCTTGGGTTATTTCTGGGTGGTGGTCTAACCATTTCAGGGAGTAATTGCCCGTTCCTCAAGAGCATACACTACACACGAGACTTTTGGAAACAAAATCTAAATATAGAACAAAGATAAATACACTAACTTTGAATAAAATTTAAACGTAAAGCACACAGTCTCACTGGGCGTGCCAATTTGTTTACTGTGAAATTTGGTAAACAACCGCTAGTTTGATTATTACAAGAGAGACCAACTAGTAAATCTCGGGACATAGTGCTTTGTTTATATTTTCAAAGGAAATGGTATTCATTATTGTTCTTATGTTCATAAATGTTGTTTTTATGTGTTTTTATATAACTTGAATTGCAAGTAAGAATGTTTATTCAAGTGAATAAACAGAGGGAAAGAATGAGTCGAAATAAAGATGACTTGAAGAAAGAAAATGAAAGAAACTGTAAATTTGCATTCAATAGAAAATGTTTACAGAAACATAAATGGTGCACATTACATACAATTTCTTCTTCGAACTCGTTTCTCTCGTTGACATGGGTACTTTTAGTTTTGACAGGATTTTTGTATAAAGATTGTGACCCCTTTTTCGATCACATTACTAAACTATTTATGGACATTATTTCTAACTGCTAATAACACCTACATAACTACAGAGAGGACGCGTGTCTTGACACGTATTTTGAATTTGAATTCCTTCTTATCTTCTGATTTAGCCGTTGTATCCATCGAAGTCGAAATAACAATGCTTTTCCTTGAATATTTGCTAAGTCCATGCTTCTCTTCTACACCACTGAATGCTTCGACCCTATTAATACTTCGACCAAATCGAAAGGATCCTGAAGAAAACACATAATTCAAGAATAATGCTCAATAATAGAACATTTATTATATGTTCATGCATGATTGATCATTAAATTCATTGGCTCTGAAAACCAAACATATTTAATGACTGTTAAAATAATCATATAATTAAACAGAATTATTTTAAATTATATATTTAGAACATATTTTTACTTGGTGAAACTATGGGCTAACACCCGGGTCCTTTTTCTTTTGGGGAAGCTTCTTTTGAATGACCGCGCTTACTTCCTCCATAATATCAACGGTTTCATCGTCAAGCGGCTTCCTTTTCTTGGTGAGCAAATCTTCCATGAATTTCGAGTAGAGAGGCATTTGCTCCAAAGCCTCCACAAGTGGAATGTTCACTTGAAGACTATTGAGCATCTTCATGAACTTCTTGAAATGCAAGTGGTCCTTTGTCTTCACCTTTTTTTTATTGATGGGGTATGGCAACTTCACATTTGGTACATCTTGAGCTTTCTCCTTACCTAAAGACTTCTTCTTGTATGGCAAGTCACCATATTCTTCCTCTTTCTCACTTTTTTCTTCACTACTCTCATTTTCAACTACACCTTGTTCCTTACCTTCTTTTGAATTTTCGACTTCTCCTTCAAAATTATTTTCAACACCACCCTCTATTTCATTTTCTACCTCCTTTTCAACTTCACCCTCAATATCATTTTCGACTTCTTCCTCATCAATGTTCACCTTCCTAGGCTTCACTACTTCCTCCGGTGTCGGTACCACCCTACTTCTCAAAGTAATTGTCTTACATTGCTCTTTTCGACGATTATCGGTAGTGTTTCTTTCAAACCCTTGGTGTTGAGATGCGGCAAATTGTATTGACAATTGCCCTATTTTGGTCTCAGGATTCTTGATTGAGTCCTCTTGATTCTTGTTGGAGATCTCTTGGCTCAACTTCAATTGATCTTGACTTACCTTCATTGCCTCAAAGGTTCCTTGGGTTATTTTCATGATTGGCATAAGGTATCTTCAAGTGGTGAGGGTTTACTTGGTTGAGTGGCTTGTTGGTTGTTGGATTGTTGAGAGGTTTGAGGTTGGTTTGGGTTTGTATTTTGAGTATCTCTCCAACCAAAGTTTGGGTGATCTCTCCACCCGGGGATGTAAGTATTGGAATTTAGATTGTAGTTGGGGTTTGACCTCCGGAAATTGGCTAGGTACTTTGCCTCCTCGGATTCTTCGGGCATACAAACTGAAATTGGCTAGGTACTTTTCCTCCGGAAATTAGTGACAAAAATGAAATTCCTTTCTGACCCTTTTTTTTTATAATGCATCAAATTTTATTGTTTTTTTGGTTTTCACCACCAGTTGAATCTAGTTCGGGGGTCAGTTATAGCATCAAGTGGTTTCAGCCCCCTCCCGATCGTAGTTGCGGGGATCGAACTGTGGTCCTCCCTACCAAGTTCAGCGCCAATCACCACTGAACCAACTAACGATTGGTATGCATCAAATATTTATATATAAAGAATAACCCATGTTTTCAGATCTTACAAACGACAAATATTGAAGATTAATTTCATCATTTTTGTCTCAAATTTTTATCCGGTTAATTCAATTTTTTCTAGTAACAATATTTTTTTTTGAAGAGTTAATTTGACAAAAAAAAATAAATTGAAGAGAGAGAGATAGTACTTACAAGACTTCTTATCACTATGGATGTATTTGCACCCCATGTTGTGAGATCATAACCAATCTCCATGCCAGAATTACCACTTCCAACAACCAACACATTCTTATCATACCATGATCTTCCATTCAAATATTTGTTACAATGAAGGTATTCACCTTCAAAGCTTTCAAGCCCATTTATCATGGGAACATAAGCATCACAATTTTCTCCAATTGCAACCACAAGATGATCAGCAATATAAAAAGATGCATCATTAACGTACCGATTATACCAAATAGAGATCTTAAAATTAATCACATATTCGTCCAAATAACGAAGAAAATCAACCCTAGGGGCAAATTTAGGTAAATCGGATGAGAAAGGCATGTGAGGTAGGTTACAAAATTCTTTAGCCAAATGAAGTTTTAAACGATCATAAGCTCTTTTTCTCCAAAGTGATGCATGCCAATCATCTTTTCTTAAGACAATGTTTGGTATTGAAAATTTGTTAAGACATGCTGAGATTGCTAAGCCAGCAGGCCCAGCACCGACAATCACAACAGGCATTTCAGTTTCCATGGTTTGGTGTTTCATATTGTTTTTCTAGTTGTTAGTTTTTTGCTCATCAGCACTTGTATTTATAATCACTTACGTATGCTTTAAATAGCATGTTATTGAATTACTTTCTTTCTAGATGTTTTAGTCATTACTTTGGTCAACAAGTATTTTCTTTCTCTTTTTGACGGAAAGGTCAAAAGGTATAATAATAAATTAAAAAAATATTTTTTTTTGGTTTTTTACGTGGAAAATAAAGGATTTTCCTTTGTCAACATTAATACAGCGAGGAGAGCTATATATGGTATGGTGTATCCAAAAATATATTTTCTTTATTATTTTTTGTCAAAAAATATAATTTTATATTATTACTTCTACTTGTTTTGTAACATTTACCTTGTATGGTTTTATATATATAGTCAAACATTTAATCGTAAAGTTTTTATTTTGTTGACCGAGTAAATAGTACAGTTTTCAATAAAATTTAATGAGATATAAAAAGTTTGAATAAAATATACAATTTAAAAGTTTTCCTTTTGTTGGTTTTTTTTTTATTAAAGTACAATTTTTCTATGAAATATTAAATTATCTCTTTTAAATAATATTACAAAATTTATTTAATCCTCTAATTAAACAATTAGCAAAATTGTCAATAATAAATACAATTCAAAAGTAATTTACAAAAAAATAAAACAATTTAAAAGTTTTCCTTTTATTAGTTTTGTTAGTGTTTTCAACCTGCAAGGTTGTGTTTATTTTAGGGTTGGCTTCATTTGTTAAAATAAGCCTTTGGTCCAGATGTGGTGACTGATGTGCACACATGTGGTACCTGAACTGAATGCCCTAAAAATGCGCTTTCAAATATTTGCGTGTGATCTTTGAAAAAGATTTGTTTTGAAACAAACATATCCACGCTAGCTTGCGCGCCAAGGAACGAGCTGAAAGATTGAAAAAGATTCAGAAAAGATTTAAAAGCTGATTTTTTACTAGAAGATTGAAAAAGATTAAAAAAGATTTAAAACAAACATATCTTTTATTAAAAGATTAAGTTTGTTTTTTGAAGAATACAACAAACAGCTACCAGATCTCGTTCTATATAAAGGAATGCTGAAGACATGTTTTATTCACTGAAATCAATATTCATAAATCTAGTCTTTAGGATTTCAAGTCTTTGTCCCTAGGATTTCTTGTTTCAATTGAAACTTGATTTGGACTTTGAATCACTCAAAGCTTTGAAGCAAGAGTTGGTTCTTTAGTTTAGGAGTGCGTCTCCATCATTGAGTTTGTAAAAATCCTTGTGGTTGAGCAAGGTTCTTGTGGGAACAAGATTGTAAAATTCCTTGTGGTTGAGCAAGGTCCTTGTGGGGAACAAGGTAGGATAGGCTGGGAAGTGACTGGGGAAGTCATATCTTGTGGAGGAGCAAGGTAGAGTTACACAAGGTAGTATCTAAGCGAGAGGTTGTAAACGGGGAGTTTAAGCTTTGAATTAGAGCTATCATAGTGGATTCATTCCTGGATTGGTATCCCCCAGACGTAAGTGAGTTGCACTGAACTGGGTTAACAAACTCATTGTGTTCTTTATCTTCTGCACTTTATTTTCCTTGTTCATCAAGTTATCGTATGTTTATGATGTTGGCACATTAGGCAACACATCGTATACCTAAACCCTAACGTGCACCACATCACGCTGCACATCTGTAACTTGTTACCGGAATTTCAAGTTTTTGTCTAAAAAAATTCAATTTTCTATAAAATATTTAAATTAAGCACTAGAAGTGCTAAATACAAACAAGCAAGTCTGATACAGGAGCATCATAATAAACAAAAGTCAATCAATACTAGAAACTCCAAAGTTCTAATACATGAAAACATCTTAAGTTAATATTATCCCCAAAAAATAATGATCACCAATATATCTTAAGTTATACATATTAAGTTATGTATTATATCAAAAGGACATCATTAATACTATCCAAAAAACATCACAAGTACTATCTAAAAATTAATCTTCATATAAGACACGTATCGGGTATTAATTTTTTATTTAAAAATAATGATTTAACCGATACTTTTCCGATACATGTATCGAGACGTATCAGACACGTATCAGATATTATTTTTTTATTTAAAATTAATTATTTAACCGATACTTTTTTGATATGCATATCAGAATGTATCGGAAGAGTATCGGATGCATATCGAACACGATTCATCACCATTTTTTGTGTACCGGGACTTCACAGCTCTCATGTGTGGAGAGCAGTGGGATGAGCCACAAACCATCTGAGCAGCAGAAGAAGTGACTGCAGTGCAATTCAGTGTATTTGGTATTGTTAACTTTAATTGAAGATATTTATGTGTGGAAAAAGAAATATTTTGGAATTTGAGTGGGTCACTTTCCTTCCAAATTCATGAGATTGTTGTATTTTACTACATACATGATGGATCTGGGTTTCGTGCTATCATCACAACACGCAGTTCCGTGCTGTTTTGAATTGTGGCCATTGATCAAAGATCGGACGGTTTAGATTAAAAATTGTGTCTTTCTAGTTAAATCAATCTCAACCGTTCAAATCAAATCGAACAGTTCAAATCAAAAACATCACGGAACTGCGTGGTCCTTTGACAACAGCAAATCCAATTGTCATATATAGGTGTAACAAATATAGTGGCATTATAAATTGAGATATGAATTTCCTGCTATGAAGTATCACGCGGTTTTGAATCTCAACCGTTTAATAGAGATCAGACGGTTTAAATTTAAAATATAATTTTATATAGTAAAACAATTTCACATACTCCACAGAATCCCTAAAGAGGGAAGGCCAAAAGAAACTACATTGGAGGACTTTAGCGGCCGTTCTTGGCCCGCTATGGTGTCCTCCATAGGGAGAAGCGTGGCAATGCCACATAATACCTCACTTACCTCAACCTCCTTGTTTGTTACCAAGGGGTTTTCAAGTCGTGACAAATGATCCGCTACCACGTTCTCCACACCTTTCTTGTCTTTAATCTCAAGGTCAAACTCTTGAAGGAGTAAGACCCACCTAAGAAGCCTAGGTTTGGAATCCGTCTTGGCTAGAAAATGGCGCAAGGCCGCATGATCTGTAAAAACAACCACTTTGGAACCAATTAAATAAGGACGAAATTTCTCCAAGGCATACACTATTGCGAGTAATTCCTTTTCCGTAGTGGTGTAATTAACTTGGTTTTCATTAAGGACTTTACTCGCATAGTAGATAGCATGGAAAAATTTGTCCTTCCTTTGGCCAAGCACGGCCCCCACCGCGTAATCACTTGCGTCGCACATTAACTTAAAGGGAAGATCCCAATTAGGCGCAATGATTACGGGTGCGGTCACTAACTTGGCCTTCAAAAGTTGAAAAGCCTCAGAACAAGCATCATCAAATTTAAACTCATTTACTTTCACAAGTAGGTTACTCAAGGGCTTAGCAAGTTTAGAAAATTCTTTTATGAACCTGCGGTAGAAACCGGCATGCCCAAGAAAGCTCCTCACTTCCTTAACATTGAGAGGAGGAGGTAAGTCCTCTATAACCTCGATTTTTGTTTGATCCACTTCAATGCCCTTGGAAGAGATCTTATGCCCAAGCACGATCCCTTCTGTGACCATGAAATGACACTTCTCCCAATTCAACACAAGGTTGGAACAGGTGCATCTCATGAGCACGGCATCGAAGTTTACCAAGCAAGAATCAAAAGATCTCCCGAAAAAGGAAAAATCGTCCATAAATACCTCAATTTGGTCCTCCAACATGTCGGATAATATGGCTAGCATGCACCGTTGGAAGGTAGCCGGAGCATTGCACAATCCGAAGGGCATCCTCCAGTAAGCGAACACTCCAAATGGATAAGTAAAAGCGGTCTTCTCTTGATCTTCGGGGTCAACACAAATTTGGTTGTACCCCGAGTAGCCGTCCAAGATGCAATAGTAGGCTTGACCGGCGAGTCTCTCAAGCATTTGGTCCATAAAAGGTAATGGAAGACGGTCCTTTCGGGTGGCCGTATTAAGTCTTCTATAGTCGATACACATTCGCCACCTGGTCAGCGTCCTAGTGAGGATCAACTCATTCTTATCATTACGCACCACCGTCATTCCACCCTTTTTAGGCACCACATGAACCAGGCTAACTCACTTGATATCCGAAATGGGGTAGATCATCCCCACTTTAAGAAGCTTCAATACCTCCTTTTTCACTACCTCTTTCATCGTTGGATTTAGCCGGCGTTGAGGTTGCACCACCGATTTATAGTCATCCTCCATTTTAATCTTGTGCATACTCAAAGCCGGACTAATCCCGTTCAAATCTTTTATTTTTCAACCAAGGGCACTTTTGTTCTTCCTTAACACTCTCATGAGTTTCTCCTCCTCAAGCTTAGTTAAGCTTGAACTAATGATTTCCGGATGCAAGTCATCATCCCCTAAGAAAACATACTTCAAATGTTGGGGTAACTCTTACAATTCCGGCCCCTTGGGTTTCTCATCTTCCACTTGCTCCACTTTCTAAAGTTTAGGATTCAAGTCCTCCTTTGAAGCATCTAATTGACGGAGGCAAAGTTCTATCTCCCTATCCCATTCTTCCTTAAGATCATCAATGGAATTCACAATAACGCATTCCAAAGTGGGACCAGGGGTCTCTGCTTGATGTACCTCTTTCACTACCTCCTCAATAACATCTACCCGAAAGCATTCGGAATCATCGTCATGACGCTTCATGGCCTCAAAAACATTAAACATGATTTGCTCTCCATGGGTTCTCAACATGAGCTCTCCCATTTCAACATCTATCAAAGCTCTTCCCGTTGCAAAAAATGGACGACCAAGCAAAAGAGGCTTTACCTCACGGTCTTCGTCCATGTCTAATATCACAAAGTCTTTCGGGTACACAAACTCCGCTACCCTTACCAAGACGTCATGCAAAATCCCGTAAGGGTGGATAATGGAGAGGTCCGCCAACAAAAGTTGCATCCGAGTCGGCTTTGCAACGGCCCCCGGTATCCTCTTCATCATAGAGAGTGGCATAAGATTTATGCTTGCACCTAAGTCACACAACGCCCTTGCCACGGTAATGTTCCCAATAGAGCACGGGATTGTGAAACTCCCCAGGTCCTTTTTCTTTTGGGGAAGCTTCTTTTGAATGATCGCGCTTACTTCCTCCAAAATATCAACGGTTTCATCATCAAGCGGCTTCCTTTTCTTGGTGAGTAAATCTTTCATGAATTTCGAGTAGAGAGGCATTTGCTCCAAAGCCTCCACAAGTGGAATGTTCACTTGAAGACTATTGAGCATCTTCATGAACTTCTTGAAATGCAAGTGGTCCTTTGTCTTCACCTTTTTTTTTATGGGGTATGGCAACTTCACATTTGGTACATCTTGAGCTTTCTCCTTACCTAAAGACTTCTTCTTGTATGGAAAGTCACCATATTCTCCCTCTTTCTCACTTTTTTCTTCACTACTCTCATTTTCAATTACACCTTGTTCCTTACCTTCTTTTGAATTTTCGACTTCTCCCCCAAAATTATTTTCAACTCCACCCTCTATCTCATTTTCTACCTCCTTTTCAACTTCACCCTCAATATCATTTTCGACTTCTTCCTCATCAATGTTCACCTTCCTAGGCTTCACTACTTCCTCCGGTGTCGGTACCACCCTACTTTTCAAAGTAATTGTCTTACATTGCTCTTTTCGACGATTATCGGTAGTGTTTCTTTCAAACCCTTGGTGTTGAGATGCGGCAAATTGTCTTGACAATTGCCCTATTTTGGTCTCAAGATTCTTGATGGAGTCCTCTTGATTCTTGTTGGAGATCTCTTGGCTCAACTTCAATTGATCTTGACTTACCTTCATTGCCTCAAAGTTTCCTTGGGCAATTTTCATGAATTAAATAAGGTATCTTCAAGTGGTGAGGGTTTACTTGGTTGAGTGGCTTGTTGGTTGTTGGATTGTTGAGAGGTTTGAGGTTGGTTTGGGTTTGTATTTTGAGTATCTCTCCAACCAAAGTTTGGGTGATCTCTCCACCCGGGGTTGTAAGTATTGGAATTTGGATTGTAGTTGGGGTTTGACCTCCGGAAATTGGCTAGGTACTTTGCCTCCTCGGATCCTTCGGGCATACAAGCTGAAATTGGCTAGGTACTTTCCCTCCGGAAATTAGTGACAAAAATGAAATTCCTTTTTGACCCTTTTTTTTTATAATGCATCAAATATTTTTTTTTTTTGGTTTTCACCACCAGTTGAATCTGGTTCGGGGGTCAGTTATAGCATCAAGTGGTTTCAGCCCCCTCCCGATCGTAGTTGCGGGGATCGAACTGTGGTCCTCCCTACCAAGTTCAGCGCCAATCACCACTGAACCAACTAACGATTGGTATGCATCAAATATTTATATATAAAGAATAACCCATGTTTTCAGATCTTACAAACGACAAATATTGAAGATTAATTTCATCATTTTTGTCTCAAATGTTTATCCGGTTAATTCAATTTTTTCTAGTAACAATATTTTTTTTGAAGAGTTAATTTGTCAAAAAAAAAAAAATTGAAGAGAGAGAGATAGTACTTACAGGACTTCTTATCACTATGGATGTATTTGCACCCCATGTTGTGAGATCATAACCAATCTCCATGCCAGAATTACCACTTCCAACAACCAACACATTCTTATCATACCATGATCTTCCATTCAAATATTTGTTACAATGAAGGTATTCACCTTCAAAGCTTTCAAGCCAACATAAGCATCACAATTTTCTCCAGTTACAACCACAAGATGATCAGCAATATAAATCTCATCCACACCCTATTTTGGTCTCAAGATTCTTGATGGAGTCCTCTTGATTCTTGTTGGAGATCTCTTGGCTCAACTTCAATTGATCTTGACTTAACTTCATTGCCTCAAAGTTTCTTTGGGTCATTTTCATGAATTGGCATAAGGTATCTTCAAGTGGTGACGGTTTACTTGGTTGAGTGCCTTGTTGGTTGTTGGATTGTTGAGAAGTTTGAGGTTGGTTTGGGTTTGTATTTTGAGTATCTCTCCAACCAAAGTTTGGGTGATCTCTCCACCCGGAGTTGTAGTTATTGGAATTTGGATTGTAGTTGGGATTTGACCTCCGGAAATTGGCTAGGTACTTTGCCTCCTCGGATCCTTCGGGTATACAAGCTCCATTCTCATGTTCCCCTCTACAAAAATCACACCTTTGGTCTTGCTCTTGATTAACTTGTGCCTTTGATCGGTGTTGGGCGGAAGAAGCGTTGGTGAAGTGTTGGAGCAATGTTTCCATCTTGGTATTCATCAATTTAGACTCGGCCAGTAAAGCAGAATTTGCTTCAAGTTCAAGCATTCTCGGCTTCTTCTTTGCTCCACGATCATTGTTAGCTCTATACTTATTTTGAGCCATAGATTCAATCAATTCCATTGCTTCCCGCTCATCCTTTCTTTTCAAAGATCCACCCGCCGAAGCATCTAGTAGCATCCGCGTTTGAGCTCTTAAACCTCGAGTGAAATGTTGCATTTGGGCATGAGTGTCTATACCATGCTTGGGGCATTTCTTTAAGCACAATTTGAACCTCTCCCAAGCATCATAGAGTGATTCGGCATCCCCTTGCTCAAAATTAACTATATCGGCCCCCCTTTCAAGGAACTTGTGAATCGGAAAACACCTCTCAAGAAACTTCCTCTCAAGCTCTTGCCAAGTGTTGATGGTACCACTTGGCAATGTATCCAACCAATCCTAAGCTCTCCCGGTTAGTGAGAACTTGAATAACCTCAACCTTTTTTGTGACTCGGTAATGTTTGGTGGGTCCGTATAGTCGCAAGCTTCACAGAACCTACCAAGATGAAGATTAGGGCATTGACTTTCTGCCCCAGAGTATTGCTCCTTCCTTAAGGCATTAATCACGGAATTCTTAATATCAAAGTTGACCGGATTGGCCGGTTGGAACCCCAAGTTCGCAAGTTGCCCATCATTCCATTGTCCATAATCTCCAAGAATCCTCCTAGATGGAGGTGGTGGTGGAACATCTCCCATTTCCAAGTTATTTTCTTCCGATTATTGAGAACTATAGTCAAATTCCTCTTGTTCAAGCCTAGCTAGTCTTTCCGCTTCTTTAGCTAATCGGACTTGTTTCCGGTTAGCTTTGGCAAGTTTTTTGATTTCCGGCACGTATTGTAGTGCTCCTCCTCTCCTACCTTGCATACACAACAAAGACAAAGAAAAGGTAACTCCTAACAAACAAATTAAAATGGAATAGTAAACACTACACCACCTTTTTTTTTTCTTTTCAATGAAAACTAAAAGCTAAAAACTGAAAATTAAAACAATAACACGGTTCCAATTGCCTTGTCAGTTTAACGAAAATCTCCGGCAACGGCGCCAAAAACTTGACGCGATATTTGCAAGTGTACAAATTATCCGTAAGTAGTAAAAAGAATATCAATCCACAGGGATTGTGTTAACCGCAATTAGAGACAACTAAACCTATGTTACAATTACCTAACGAAAACATAATTGGGGGAATTTTCAAATATCAAGTTTAAAACGCAATTTTCTAGAAAACTTTCAAAGACAAAATTAAAGGCGATTGAATCTCTATGCTCTCTTGAATTCATATGATGTGGTAGCTAAAATTTAAAGTATTGAACCAATTCTTTATGCAAGATGGATTAATCTAACTTGTTACTCCAAATCTCTTTGAAGCAACACTCCCTAATTAACATCAATTATCTAATCTCTTAGTCAATTTCAACATTAATAGAGGAATAAGAGCATTAATCATCAAATCACACATGTTCATACAAAATCTCTAAAGGATAAACATGTGATCTATCAACCTAGGTCCATGATCTAAACACTATTCTCATAGAAATTCAAATCATTAACATCAATTCTTACTAGATCAAGGCAAGACTAGGATTAGGCACAAAATTGAATAGAATGCATAAAGGAAATTGAATTCAACGTAACACAAGTTTAGCTACATAATTGTGGAATTCAAAGTTACATAGAGATTCAATCAAAATGAGATTTAGCCAAGAGTCATGATAGTTCTGAAGCAATATTCTTTAACTTCAGCCATGATTCTTCAATCCTATCTTCAAATCTACAGTTTGGACACACAAAATACTCACACATATGATTCCTTCTTCCAAAAATCCAAACTTGGACACTGAGCTTCAACTTGGCTTAAATAGATTTCTGAAAACAGAGGTCTTCGCTCCACTACTCGCTTCACCTCAGATCCAGTTCGCGCGCGCGAACTTCCATTTCTCAGTACAATTTGTTCGCGCAGCCATTGCCTCGTTCTGCGCAGCTTTCGCGCACTCTAGCTTCTGGTTCGCGCACGCGAAAGTAGCAGGAGGTTTTCCACTTTTCCATACAAAACTTCGCGTACGCTAAAGATCATTCGCGCACGCTAAACATCTCGCGCACGCGAGCTCCAACTTCGCGCACGCTAATCTGGCAGGAGGTTATTTGCCTTTTGCATCAGCAGGATTCGCGCGCGCTAGCTTCTTCTCGCCCCGCGCGAACTTCCAACTCTTTTTGACCAATTTTTTGACATTTTTCCCTTCTTTTTGACTTTGGCTTGTAGTTCAAGTTATCTCTTAAAAACTCCATTTTCCAACACTTATAGCTAACTTTACTTGCTAAAACTCACCAATTTACCTTGAAAAGATCCTTGAATTGTAATCATGATGAAGTATCTTCAATTGGAGCAATTGGAACATACCAACATATCCAAAAATGCTTATATGAAAAATATTTGGTTATAAACCTAAACTTAACTGAATTGCAAATTAAGGGGAGAACTTCCATATAATAACTTATTGGCTTGATGCGAAGCAAAAACTCAATATAAATTATCTCATGTTCCCAAAAGTAGAATCTTGAAGATATGAATTCATAAGTTTCAATCACACATTTAACTTTAGACGTCCAAATAATGGATCTTCAAGTCCATTTTTCTTAATAAGCATATGCTACAAGATATTCAAATCAATTTTGGTCGACCAATTTCACAAACTTCTGGTTGTGAGTTGACTGAAGATTTAATTTATGCATCAATTAGGTCGTATAATATCTAAATGATAATTGGTGATTTGATTTACAAATATCACCTACTCTCAAAATTTGTGAGAGATTTTCAACTTCCTTTGGGAACAAGGAATACACATATTATTGGATTGAAGAAACTTCTGGCTCTTCAATACATATCCAAAAATATAATAATTATTCTTCGCATCATAATAGATCCGGGATAACCCAACCGATCTTGCCAAATACAAACTTGATATTATTTGTGTAGCGGGCTGTAAAATTCCATTATACCAATGAAGTCGCCATTGACGTTTATTTATCCCGAAAAGGGAAAGGAAAATATCACGAAAACCTTTATTAACACGGTTAAAGAACCAAGGCGGGTTCGGGAGTTGGTTATGTGAGAGGAAGGTATTAGCACCCCTCGCATCCATCGTACTCGATGGGAACCATTTAGGTGGTTTAGGTTTGTCTGCGCAGGTCCGGATTAAATTACTCTATCATTGGCTATTTTCTACTTCGTTTCCAAATAAAACAAAAAAAACGTTTTTATTTATTGAGTTTGACGGTTGTAGGAGGCCGCTCCTACGTATTCCCTAATGCAATGGGAAATTCAAAACTCACGTAGTTCTGATAAAAAATATTTGTGTGGTTGGTTAATTTTAGCGGATAACGTTTATTTCGTATTCCACTGATACAACTGTCATACCCTAATTTTGCCCCCATACTTTTTTTATTTCCATTTTGCCCTTTTTGCATCAATTTCATAAAAACCCATAAAAATACATAATTATTTCACAAAAATTCATAAAAATATTTTCTTTAATCATTTAGTTATTTTTCATAAATTATTTAATTATTCATGAAATTCCTTTTTATTTGCATTTTCTCATATTTCATTTGTATATTACTTCATGGACAAGTAACACCTTTTTTCTTCATAATTTTTCATTTTAATCAACATCATTCTCATGTTAAATTTAAAATTAAAATCATCATGCATCATCATGCATATGCATTTTTATTTTTTCAACATTTCATTTTATTATTTCATGTGATCCTGCTATTTTGTCCAAAAAATCAAAGAAATGCCAAAAAAATCCCAATCATTGACACCGCATCATTCCTATCATTAGTAACCTAGAACCTTCCTCATATCCACCTCATCATAGTACAACCCAAAATTCCCCATTTATCCATTTTGAAAAAATCATAAAATATCACATTTTTGTACTATGTCATTTTTACCCTTTCTTACTCCCTACACCAACCATTTCTAACCCTAAATCATCCTATATATACCATATACTAGAGCTGCTGCGCAGCTAGGGTTGGAGAAGAAGAAAATCAGATCCAAATTCATCAAAAACATCAACTTTTTTCTCTCATCTTCTCAAATTCGAAATCCATCAAAACCACCTTCAAACTTCAATTTCTTAATCAAATAAGCTTCCAAACACTTCCAGTAACATGAATCCACCATAAAACACAAACTCTAACCCATAATTTGAGAGAATCAAAACCTCAAAAACCTCCAAAAATGTGAGAATGGAGTAGGAGCATTTAGCCTCTGTTTCTATCGTTTTTCAGCACCATTCATCACCAAATGACACCATGAACCTTTTCCCATCAATAATCGTGCTTAATATTGCTTAAATTGTGTTTTCCAAATTTTCCACTCAAACTTTATCTCAATATATCTCAAGCTTGAAATACTTTCTGGAGAAACTAATGATGGATTCATGACCAGCATGAAGAATCGAGCAGGATAGAGCTTTATTTCGCACGATTTGGTTAAGATTTGAGGATTTTGAAATTTTGGCCGAGCTTGTTGTTGTTGTTCTTTGTGAGATTGAAGATGACGCACGATACACCCTCAGTTTGTCAGATCGTTCATCACGCGTTGGATCGCTTGTTTATCTCGCGTCCGTTGGATCAACAGCTTAAGTCACGAGCGTTGGATCAATTAATGAATGGATCGTGCGCTCTAGGACGTGTGTTCCACCGCGTCCCTTACTTCCAGCGTAACACTGAATCTTCTTTTATTGATTTTTTTTTTCTTCTGTAGACTTGCTATCTGCACCCTCTATGTTTTGCTACTTCTGAGTAATTTGCACCCCCTTCTGAAGCTTAATTTTAACTAATTTTCAGCTTATTTCCAAAAGCACTTAAGTGACTAATAGCTTATTTAAGCTATTTTAGTCACTTTGCTATGCTTAAATTTTGCTCTTCATCTTTGAGTTTTCATTTTAGCTTTTTAGCTTATTGTTTAGCTTTTTGGCTTATTTAATCACTTTTTAGCTTATTTTCATAAGCAGTTATTTGGTACTTAAGTTTTTTAGCTTACTGGACCATTTGGTTATGCTTAAATCATGTGTGATTTCTGTTTGTCTCATTTGAGCATTTATTTTTGCTTTTTAGCTTATTCTTTAGCTTTTTAGCTTAATTAATCACTTTTTAGCTTATTTTCATAAGCACTTATTTGGTGCTTGAGCTCTTTAGCTTACTGGACCATTTTGCTTTGCTCAAATCATGTTTGATTTCAGATTATGTTCATGCTTCCCTTAGCTTGTTGTTTAATCACTTTTTCTAGCATGTAGCTTATTTACTTAAGCGCTTAATTATGATTAATTGCTTATTTTTATTTCTTATGCTTGTCTTCAGCTCTTTAGCTTTACTTCAACTCATTCTAACGCATCTCATTTACTTTGATTTAATTTAGTATGTTTATGTTATTTAATTCATTGTACGCTACTTTAGCTTATGCACTTTTATTTAATTATGCATCATCAATTCTCATTCATTCTTGATTCATTCATGCATATTTAACTATATCATGTTGATTCATGCATTCTCATTTGAATACTTGCATTCATTCACATTTAATTGTCGCATTGTTATTATATCGATTGTCATTGTTATTTAACTTTGCACACTATTTTACATCCTTGTCTTTGAACTCGACTTTTCATAATCAAACTTAATCAATTTTTTTGCAATAAATAAGGATGAAAAAGGGGGAATTTAGCATTTGCTTCTTTCCGCTCCGGATGACTTGGATCCTGGACATTTGACTAGTGATCGCAAGTTGTTCTCATCTTAATCAAACTCTAAAACTAATCAACCTTCGTCTTTTCCTTTTGGAATACTTTCTTAATCAAGTTAAATCAAGATTTTCATAATAACAAGGGTGAAAAAGAGGGAATTTAGCATTTGCTTCTTTCCGCTCCGGATGACTTGGGTCCTGGACATTTGACTAGTGATCGCAAGTTGTTCTCATCCTAATCAAGCGTTAAAATTAACCCCACTCACTCAAACTTCTTTTCAGAAAACATGGATATACGCTTTATCCATTCCTCTGACACATACGAGCTTAAGCCTCTATTTAGAGCATACAAGCACCGTTGTATCAGCGGAATGCGAAATAAGCAACATCCGTTATTCAACCCCTTTTTCATAATGGATACACGTTTTATCTACTCCTCTGACACACACACAGCTTAAGCCTCTGATTAGAGCATACAAGCGTCGTTGTGTCAGCGGAATACGAAATAAACGTTATCCACTAAAACCAACCAACCACACAAACATTTTTTATCAGAACTACGTGAGTTTTGAATTTCCCATTGCACTGGGGAATACGTAGGAGCGGGCTCCTACAACCGTCAAACTCAATAATAAAAAACCTTTTTTTTTTGTTAAAGTGGAAACGAAGTAGAGATTAGCCAACGATAGAGTAATTTAATTCAAACCTGCGCAGACAAACCCTAAACCACCTAAATGGTTCCCATCGAGTACGATGGATGCGAGGGGTGCTAACACCTTCCTCTCGCATAACCAACTCCCGAACCCGCCATGGTTCTTCAACCATGTTAACCTCAAGGTTTTTTCGATATTTTCCTTTCCCTCTATTTGGGATAAATAAAAATCGGTGGCGACTTCATTGTGTTATAATGAGAATTCTCCAGCCCGCTACAACAACGACGCTTGTATATTCTAAAAAGAAGCTTAAGTTGTGTAAGTGTCAGAGGAGTAGATAAAAGGTGTATCCATTGTAAAAAGAGTTGAATAACGGATGTTGCTTATTTTGCATTCCGCTGATACTACGGTGCTTGTATGCTCTAAAGAGAGGCTTAAGCTCGTATGTGTCAGAGGAATGGATAAAGCGTATATCCATGTTTTCTGGAAAAAAAGGTTTAAGTGTGTCGAATTAATTTTAACGCTTATTTCACAATGAGACTAGCTCGAGTAAACTAGTCAACTAACCGGCCACCAAGATAACTCAGGGAAGAAAGAGGCAACTGCCAGATTCCCCCTTTTTCATTCGTTGGTTATTATGAAAGGCTGTGCATTCTTGTTTTCTTTTCTCTTTTTCTTTTTTTTTGTCTTTTGGTTTTTTGCTTTTTTTTTTTTTTTTGTATTTTTGGTCAGAGTATATATGTGTGTCCAAATTTTTTTCTCCCTCTTGTGTTAAAAATTATGTAAATATTTATAAGTGAGATATTAGGTTTAGAAGCTCTTAATAATTTTGATTGTTGTAATTTGGGAATGCAATTATGTACAAGACTTGATTCAAGAATAACACTCACCTGTTCCCCTTTTGGTTTGATTTGAATTTTAATTGTCTGATCATTTTCCTTTTTACTTGTTTGACTTTTTATTTTATTTTTTTCTTTTTTAATGATTTTTTTGAAAAAAAAAACAAAAACTAGTAACAATAACAAAAATAGTAGTAATAATGACGAAGCAAAAATTGATGAAAATAAAGAAAATTAATAAAAGTGGGATTTGAATCCATGTCCTTGCACTTGTAACCCCTTGAGCAAACTCTTCACCACCAATTGAGATAATTCACGTATTTAAAATGAAATGTGACAAAGAAAAATATGGTAATAAAAAGGAGGACAAAATTTAGGGTACGACAGCTACCCCTATTTAATTACCTTTCACATGGTAGACCTTTTGACTAATGCAGGAAACTTGACCTCCGCCTGATCCGCTGCTAAAATAGTGAACATCAATGACAAAACTGCTAAAAAATTACTCATTTTTTCAACATCCAAAATTTGTTGTCTGTAACACCCAAACCCGTATTTAATAAAATACTACCTTAATAAAATATTCTTCAAGATACGCAACGGAAATAAAATTTGATTTATAAAATGAATGGTTCGAGTATTACATCGTACACATAAAAGCTTACTAATAACTTAATTAGTAAAACAGTTATTGTACAAAAATAAGTTTATAAGAAAATACATTTTTAAATACATTGGAAATAAGAAGCAAGACTCTAAATATACATTATAGAAATAATCTCATCCCCGTGTCACATCAGAGCGGAGCTTCACTGACAACTCGATCACAAACATAACCTGAGGATCTGGAACCCAAATCCAGCACATACACAAAACAGAGGGTTAAATAATATAACCATAAAAAAAACTAAGTATAAGAACACACTTAATACTTAAGACATAGCATGGCCATGTCTCACAATTCATTCTATAAACAAATATCAATCTTATATCATTCATATTTATAATCATGAAATATAATGCATCATAATAATATCACATTCTCAAATCAATTTGACAAGTATACACATCATCATCAATGATCAATCAATATTACACATCTCATATTACGCTCAATTATAAGTATCACATTATTCAACCATTCACAATCATAATGGAAACAATGACAATTACCAAATACCAATTAGAGTGCACAATTACCCTAATGCAAACTAATGTCACAATCTCATGTCATGTCACCCTAGACATAACTAAATGCATGTGGTACCCGCATCAAAATAATGAACACCCCCCAAGTAACCGCAGCCCTTGGAGTCTTAATGTTCTGGATAAACATATATCCCTCGCATCAAGTCAGTTTTAAGTCATGGGGGACTCGCATCAAGTTGACTCATGAATGCATGAATGTACACATACCATATAATGATGATAACACCAAACATCTACTCATGAATAATAGGCCGCTCAACCCTATTACCCCTTCTCAATTCGCATCAAATTCACATCATCATATCATCATTAAGGTATACATTCAAGCAAGATACAACAACACACTCATCATCATAAAACATGAACATCATAATTCATCATCATTAATTAACCTCTAATCATCACACATCGTTAGCTAATCAACATACATTATTAACTAATCCTCATACATCATTGATCATCACACATCATTACTAATTATCTATCATCGTCAACATAATCTCATCTCAACATACTCATAACTCATAGTTAATTAGCATGTACAATAACACATAACATCTAAGTTAATCATAAGTCATCATTCTCAATTTCAATCAAACATACACATATAAGCATGTTATCATCATACCAACTCAAGATTCAATCAATCCAAATCTATAACATGTTATAAGAGTAAATCTAATCATGTTATAATCTCATACCCATCATATAACTTAGAGAAATTCCTCAAAAATAGGTCCTGGTCGCTAAGCGACTACTAGCGATGAACCGGCGATAAAAGGCAGAGTGGTCGTCGCTCCCAGCAGAGCCTGGCGACGAACTCGCTTGCCACTACTTGCTACTGCTCGCTAAGCGAGCATTCAAATTCTGGGTTCATGAACAAGAACATGAATCCTCGCTACAGCGAGAACTTGTTCGCTGAGCGAGCGAGCCCAGAAGAAGTTGGTGCTCTGTTCACGAGTTCAACACGAAATTCGTCATCCAATATTCAAAATACAGAAAGTTACCAACTTTAAGCTCATAAAATCATGCTAAACATAGAAGTACAATTTAAAACATCATCAAACATCATTTCATACAATAAAGCATGGATTTTTCAAGTATTATTTCATAAAACCCATTTTTGAGCAAAACCCCATTTTTCTCATAAAATCATGAAATCAATCCATTAATCTATGTAATAGCAAGAGTAGAATCATTGAAACATATCATTCTAACACAACAAGCATTAATAAAACACATTCCCTAATATTCCAATCCCCACCAAGAGATGAGAGGGTTTGGGTATGGAGAATAGACATCTCCCCCCTCTTTGATCATCTCACAATTATATTATCTAAGCCTCTTACCTCAATAAAGTTGGAATCTCTACTCCACCACTTGATTTCTTTTAATCTAGCATGGCTTATTCTTTATTTGATCTTCTCCTTCATCTCTTCTTTCTTTCTCAAACCCTTTCTCTCTTTTATCTCTCTACCTCTCTATCTCTCAAATTCTATGATAAATAACAACAACACTACCTAACATAAAAATCCTTCCTTTATATATATCCCTCTTCTAGGTTATAGTCAAATTCTCATACTACCCTTAATTTTACTACAAATCCCACTCACAATCTCCACTTTACTATTACCACAAATTCTTGTACTATTTACACAAGTGCCACTACTTCCTCTCCAAGACACTCTATCCCTTTAAGATAATAACCAAAGTGTCACTCTTATCTCTACACAACCCACTAACTCACACTAGATTACTATATTACCCTTAATTCTACCATAAACTCTTATTCATTTTAATTAGGCCCAATATCATAAAAGCCCATTATCAACAAACATAAATGCAACAATTAATTAATACATATAAAACATATCAATTAATATACACAATTAATTAAATAACATCAATTAATCAAATATAATAAAATATAAGATTTGGGGTGTTACAACTCTACCCCCCTTAAAGAATTTTCGTCCTCGAAAATTTCACGCAAAGTTACAACTAACAAGTTCAAGAATTAAAGATCAATCAATAATAATCAACGGTTATAATCATACCAAATAAATGTAATATTCATCACCAATTGCATACAATACCCAAAATGGACAACACCTAATCATGGCATTACTGTTTACTGTGAAATTTGGTAAACAACGCTAGTTTGATTATTACAAGAGAGATCAACTAGTAAATCTCGGGACATAGTGCTTTTGTTCATATTCTCAAAGTAAATGGTATTCATTATTGTTCTTATGTTCACAAATTGTGGTTTCTACGCAGAACACTGTTCATCTCTGATTCTTTGTAAAATTAAACTTCAATCACAGCAAGATTTAAGATTCTAAACCAATACATTGATTCTACAGTTAATTCCGCTTTGATTCATCTTAGTTACAACCAACAAAAATCATTTTTTCCAGACTTCACTAAAAACCCTTTCTTGAAACGCTTCGCTAAGTTCAAAATGGCTTCTAATCAAGATTATGAAGTTCCAATTGCTGGGAAATGGAAAGATTTAAGGGTGCTCGAAGATAGTGAAGAGGTGGTTCCTGAACCATCAGGCACTGAGGCTGAGAGGAAGGTTTGGAATACTCAACTCATGATTCCTTTTTCTGTGAAGAAAGTAGATTACACTTTATGTGGGCCGTATCCACCACACTCTGAGATCATATCAAAAGAGGTAAATAATATTTTTCCTTTGCATGTTACTTGTGGCCCTATGATATTTGAGTCTGATCCTTACAATTTAGGGTATCTCAAAAATTCTATTAAATTATTTCGAGCTGCCCCCTACACTGCCTATAAAGACTACATTCCTTGGTTAGATAGAGTAGAAAAGGAATTTAAAGGGACCTGGGAATCTTATGGGATTTATCCCTTAATCCAGTTTAGTCGAACTGGACCCAAATACAAACCTGAGCTACTTATAGCTGCCCTTCATTTCTATGAGAAGTCCACAAATACCTTCCAATTCAAATGTGGCATGTTAACCCCCACCCTCTTGGACATAGCTGCTATTACAGGCCTTAGGCCTAATGGAGATCACTTCGACCCTACTAAGACTGGAGATAAGGTTGAACTGAACTACAAAGAGAATACTTTCTCCAAGTATATTGCAGAAAACATGGGCAAGGCTGGAGAAAAAGTGTCCATTGAGGAGCATGTGGCCTTCGTAACATTATGGTTATCCCATTTTGTTTTCTGCTCGAAATCTCTACAAGTGGCGAGGATGTTCATCCCAATGGCTCAGCAGATTAATGAAGGCAGGCTCTTCAGCCTAGGGCGCTTGTTGTTGGCTAGTTTATATGAGGCCATGGGCAATGCTAGTGATGCAATCAAAGCATCTAAGGATGGGTCGAAGTTTTCTGTTGCTGGACCTATGTGGCTGCTACAACTATGGCTCAACGCCACTTTTGAAACGGAGTTAGGGTTGATAGTCCCTTCTGATTACCAGCAAGAGGTAGATGCAAGGGAGGTCGAGGGGCAAAGGTTGGTTAGGTTGGCCGCTCGATCTTTGGATCAAGATACTAGGAGACTCTTCTTAAAGCACATGGAGATGTTTCTCAACTTTGATAAGTTTCTTCCACGCCATGCTCCTTTTGTTGAGCGCAAGTATGGGGCTGCATGGTTTACTGAAGATTTCCCTGCATTCGACCCAGATAATGAGGACGAAGTGAATGAGGTTTGGAGAGCGTATTTAGAGCAAACAGTGCTCTCTTGCAGGATTGGGGCAAATGCCAATTAGTATGGGTTAGTTGGTTATCAACCCAACTGTGTTGCTAGGCAATTTGGCATGTCCCAAATGAGACCCAAGAGTTTCTTCGAGAAACTGGATAGATTGGTGTTGGGCACAGGTATCACTGAGAAGACTTATAGAAAATATTTGAAGATGATAGATACCTATGAACTGGCCCTCAAGCCTTTCGAGTTCAAACCCTCTTTCTACTGCACTAATGGCTTCAGCAAGTGGTGGAATGATTACTACTCGCGTCATTCGATTGGCACTGCAGAGCACTTGCTGGGCATGGTAGATAGTGGTTTTATTGTGCCAGCTCTGGGAAAGAAGATCAGCGTCTCAGGTCGAGGTAAATCTTTACTTTCCAATATCTTTTTCATATTAATGTAGTATTTTAACATTTTCCACATCAATTAATGGGATATTTTCCAGGTAAAGTTGTGGAAAAGGATGATGGGTCTTCAAAAACTTCGGTCGAAGTGAAGAAACCCACAGGCATCAATATCAAATCAGAGGTTGAAACCTCTAAGCCAAAGGTAACTTAAACTTTAATTTTGCATACTTTTTTCCTTTTCCTTTGAACATATGTTTTTAACTTGATCATTTGTATTCTCAGAGTGGAAAAAGGCAAAGCAGCACTGAAACTGTGTCTGCTGGCTCAAAGAAGTCGAAAGGACCTATTATTGTGGATGTAAAGGTAAAAAATCAACCTTTCTACATTAACTATTTTAGCTCTTTCATATTTTAGCCAAATTCTAACATCCTTCATTATTCATAATGTTATTTCAGGATGATGATGAAGAGGAAAAAGAGGTTTCTCTGGTTAGAAAAAGAAAGCAACCTTCTGCTTCGATTTCTCAACCAAGTGAAGGAGGACCCTCAATTAACGAAGCTAAGGAGGATAAGGCTGAACCAGCCTTAAAGAAGAATGAGGAAAAAGGAAGAAGAAAAGGCATGAAGATCCCAAACCAAAGGTTAATGTGGGGAAGAAACCAAGCACCAAAAAGACTAAAGTGCACAGGGCACTCAAAATCTCCAGTGATAGTGACGAGATCTCCAAATCCCAAGACACTCTTGCAACATCGAAGGACAATGTGGTCGAAACGGATCAACATATGGAAGCTGCAGAAGATCACATTGCTGGGACCAAGGATGATCTTAAACTACAATCAGAGTCACTGACCAAAGATCAAGACGTTACCACTGAGATGAAGCAGGATGGTGTGCAAAAGGGTGGAGATGCCCCCAATGCTGAAAAAGAAAGAGACTCCCTCACTGATCCTGAGGTCGAAGCTGAAGAGGTATACTTTGCTCTATTTTCTAACTTTAAATTTTCATATTATTCTTTAAACTTAATTGATTCCTCTTTGTACTTATAGGATAAATCGAAGGAAAATCCTATTGGAGAGGATAAGCAACCAATCTCCAACGAGATGCCCATTGAAAATAAAGGTGATGACAATAAAGGCTCTCTGGATGATGGCAAGGTCGACTAAGGGCAATTTAATGAAAGCAAAATGGGAGGAGGACCTGAAGCCAATGTTGAAGGGGACGGCACTACAGTTCTGCCCACTACTTCAAGCATCAAATACCCAATGCCCAGTATTTCTACAGCATCAGGCCAAGCTAGTTCAACCCAAGAATCTCAACATGATTCTGATACTATGCCTGAAGCTGAAGCTGGTGGTCCAGACTTAGCGTCTGTCTCTTCGACTTCAAGGCTCTCTGCAAGTCTTGGTGTGCAGGAAGAAGAATTTGCTAACATGCACAAGTCTGATCCTGCAGGGACTCTTCGACTATTGCTTTCCAAAAGACAGAGTCAGGCCAATACTTTAAGTGAGCATACCACCAGTGACTCAGCCCCTTCGAATGCTGCCATCAGTTCAACGGTGCGCCAGGATTCTCTGCTTCTGCGTCTTACCACTGACTTTGCCAACAAGGACATATTGAAGGAACTCGAAGAGTAGCCTACCCGTGCCTATAATCACTTAGCCTTTTTAAAGAAACTGCATAATCCTTTAACCAATGAAACTACCTTGGGCAAGGTTATTCAAATGAATTCGGTCATTGACCAATTTGCCAAAGCTGTGCAGGAACGCAATGAAAATATCAGAAGGCTAGTAACTCAGCAACAGGCTCAGGCTATGTTTTATGAGAAAGCTCATAAAGCACTAGTCGAAGCAAAAGCCATTTCATTTTAATGGATTCATTTTTAATCTATGTTTCCTCATTCTTTCGAATGATTGCCTAAGATATAGTAAATGGCTATCTTCAGAAGAGGATTTAATGATGATGTCATCAATATAAACCTGCATGAATGTATCTATAAAATCATGAAACACGGAATTCATTGCCCTTTGATAAGTGGCCCCAGCATTTTTTAAACCAAAAGGCATAACAACCCATTCATAAGTGCCTAAAGCACCAGGGCATCTGAATGCTGTTTTAGATACATCTTCTTCAACAATAAATATTTGGTTATAACCAGAAGAACCATCTAACATGCTCAAGAACTCGAAGCCTACTGCTGAATCTACTAACATTTCTGCCACAGGCATGGCATATTCATCCTTAGGTGTAGCATTATTTAAGTCCCTAAAATCTATGCATACTCTAAGTGTACCATTCTTTTTAATAACAGGAACTATATTTGCTAACCATTCTACATACCTGGCAGCTCTGATGAATTTACTCTTCAGCAGCCTTTCGATCTCTTCCTTGATCTTGGACATGATTTCTGGTGCGAACCTTCTTGGCAATTGTTTTACTGGCTTTTTACCTGCCTTAATTGGTAGCTTAAGTTCGACCATTTCTCTACTAAGTCCAGGAATTTTATTATAATCCCAAGCAAAACAATCACTAAATTCCTTGAGAAGTAACACCAATTTTCCTTTTAGATCAGGACTAATATTGGCACTAATGTGAGTTGGCCTTTTTACTGAGCCATTTCCAATGTCAATTTCCTCCAAAGGATCTTGAGCTTGCATCTTAGGGGTTTCATTCAGTGGATCTCTTTCGAATCCTAGGGGTTCCTCATCATAGATGCAATCGAGCCTTTGGGCTTGTGGCATAGAAGTGCCATTACTTTCGACCTTGGCCTCTAAAGCCATATTTTGATGCACATCAGCTTCTAAAGTCGTATTTAATCTAGTTTCGGCCATATAAGCCGTAATCCTGGCCCATGCATTGGACTCAGTCATAGTAATCTTCATAGACATTCCACCCTGATGGTGGTATAACTCCATCTTCTGAGGATACAGCATATATTTCCTCTCGTTCCCATATAAAGCCTTGGGTTGGGTGGAGTTTCACAGAATGAATCACATTATCAGAAGGTGTGAAAGCATTCTCTCTATCATAGCATGGCGCAATATTCGCCAAATTCTTGTCAAAGGTTTGCTTAGTTATGGTGTCTACCTCTGACATATAGAAACTCTGATCAGCTTCTATATTTTCTACACAACCATCGTCCCTCCAAAGTATCAACTTCTGGTGAAGGGTCGAAGGAACAGCTCCCACTCCATGAATCCATTCTCTTCCTAAAAGTAGGTTGATGTTTGCTTTGGATTCAACCACTAGGAACAGAGTTGGTCGAACTATGCTGCCCACAACAACATATACTTGGATTGCCCCCCTTGAGTGTCCTGTCTTGCCTTCATAATTTGACAAAACAATGTTATGGGCTGACAAATCACAATCATATTTGCCAATCTTGGGTAACATAGACATGGGCATTAGATTCACAGCAGCTCCTCCATCTATCAGGACTTTGTTAACCCCAACTCCTTCAACCTTTACTCTGATGAAAAGAGGTTTGAGATGGTTTTTCATGTCTAGGTCTGGCCTTTCGAATGTAGCCTGTTGCTCTTCGATGCAGCCATTGTTAATGACATAATAGCATATTGGCTTAGGATCAGCCAATTCTAACTGGTCGAAATCAGCTTCGAGCTCAGTTACTTCTGATTGGACATCATATTCTGATGGTAATATGGAAACCACACATATGACATCAAAATCTGGCTCAGAGTCCAGCAGATCGTCATCTTCCATTTTGCTTTCATCTACAGGAGGAAGGATTCTTTCTTTTGTTGGCCTTCTAGCCACTTCTTTGTATTGGCTTGTTTGAGAATTTGTTGCAGCCAATTTCTTTTGGCGTTGGAATCTACGCCATTGAGTCCTTGTCATTGGATGTTTACCCTTATAATTGTTCCTGTAAGAGTATTTGTTAACATCCTCGGAGTAGCTTAATTTGGTGCCACTGGAGCCACCAACTTCCATTGCACCTTTGTTGAATTTTATGGTTCCTTGGTGCATCCAACGTTCAACAGGGATTGAACCAGAGGGACGAAAAGTGGGCCTTCGATCAATTTGGACCATGTTATTTGGTCGAGTCAGAATGCCCTTTCCTTTATCCTGATGTTGGTTTGGGTTTGCCCCCTGTCTGTTTGCCACAGGTTGGAACTTCATAAGGCCTACAGTAGCCTCTTTATCACAAACAGCGCTGCAACGAGCACAAAGCATCACTCCTTTGTTTTCTAGTTTGCATCTGTTCAGGAAGTTAATCAAATCTTCTTCAGCACGAGGATACACCACTTTCATCTTCTCAAAGTATTCCTCTTCAGGGATTTTTTCTACCTGCACCTTTGTAACCTCCATGGCTTCGACCATCATTATAGCTTGTGGTTCAGCATAGAGAGTATCAGCACTCTGTGAAGGCTCAGGATCTGCCTTCGTGGCTTTGGGTTTCTCACCAAATTTGAGCCTTCCCTCGTTCAAAGCCTTTTGAACCAAGTCCCTGAAAAGTACACACTGTGAGGTTCTATGTCTAAGAAAATTATGGTATTTACAATAACCTCTTTTCTTTCTCATATCTAATGGAGGTATTTTAACGCCTTTTGGAACCACTATTTGGCCATCAGTAACCAACAAATCAAAAATCTCATCACATTTTGTTATATCAAAAGTGTAAGTTTTTGAAACATATTTATCATTTTTTGGTTCAACAGGGTTTTTTCCATTTGAAGGTTTTAAAAGTTTACAAGTATAAGGGGAACCAGGTTTTAATTATGCTAGGTCTACTTCCCCTTGTTCAACATCCTCATAAGAGATATCATATTCTTGGTCGCTATCATGTGTTTCCACATAAGCAACTTTTTCCTTCTTATGATACTTAGAATTTCTAGCCTTTTCTGCTTTCAATCGTTTGACTTGTCGAACCCTATCAGCCAATTGGGCCATATCTCTTAGATGTTGAGTGTCTAACTTCTTTCTGATCGAATAGTCTAGGCCACCAGCAGCCATTTCGACCAATTCATGTTCAGGCACCTGAGTGAAACACCTAGCCTTAAGTAAGCGGAATCTATTCAAATAATCATCCACAGACTCAGGAGTTTTGCGCCTGACACTTGCTAATTCTTTGAGACTTATTTTAGATTGTCCCATGTAGAATTGTTCATGGAAAACTCTCTCCAATTGATTCCAATTGAAGATTGAATGTGGAGGGAGAGTAGTAAACCATGTGAAAGAATTTTTTGTTAGAGAATTTGGGAAATACTTCATCCTTAGATTCTCATTATTTGCCAAATCTCCTGCCTCAGTTAAATATCTTGCTATGTGTTCAACAGTGGATTCACTGGTATCACCAGCATATTTAGTAAATTTTGGGATCTTCCAACCCCTTGGTAATTCTGTTTGAAGCACATATTCTGACAAGGCAGAGACAAAATGGGGCCTATGCATGCCTATGTTTAACCCATATTGTGTCAGGATGGTTTCGACCAAATTTGCTATGTTGTTTTGCCCGGCAAAATTATTGTTCTGGACATTTCTAACTACATCATCAGCATTTTGATTCCTATTGACCAACACAATTCCAGGATTTTGTTCGACCTGGGGCAAAGCCTGTTGCTGTGCCTGAATTTGTACTTGTGGTTCGACCACTGGCACTGGTTGTTGGATTTGGTTTATGGGGTTTACCATATTATTTGGCGCAGGCATGATGGCATTATTTGGTGCTTGTGTAATTTGCAAAGGCACCACATTTTGAATTCGGGGAACTTGTTGATTAGGGCCTTGAGGAGCCCCAAAGAAATCAGCAATTCTCCCCATTTGATTGGCCAACAATTGGTAACTTTGGTTTGTATTTTGAATTAATGGATTAAATACTGTACCAATTTGTTGTGTTAACATATTGACCATATCATGATTACTTTCATCCATTTGTTGCCTCAAAGCATTTAGGGCAGCATTGGTTAATGAAGGTTTAACGTTTCGAGTAGCAGAACCAGAGACTATCTGATTATTAGGAACAAATACGTCTGGTGGTGACTCTGTAAATAATGATGCGCTTGTTTGCAAGCCCTGCATCATACTGGTAGGCATACCATATGGGTAATTCCTACTTGTGCCTTGACCCACATATTGGGAAAAAGGTAGTGAGAAAGTAGATGAACTAGCGCCACCCCCATTAACATTTGACCTATTTGGAGAGAAGTTTCCCTCCATAGCATGAGAGAAAGTCAAGATGGGTTCTGTAGTGGTCGAAGGTACCACTGTAGACGTTGGCATTGTCATTGTGGCACTTACCACAGAAGATGTTGGGGCAGAAACTGTTGCCCCACTGGCGTTGGGTATAATCTCACTTATTACGGGAGAGACTATAGCCTCAGAAACGCTCGAAGCGGTTGATGCATTCGAACCGTTATTATTATTGTTTCCGTTTGGATTTTCCATGTTTTGTCTTGGGTTACTTCTGGGTGGTGGTCTAACCATTTCAGGGAGTAATTTCCCGTTCCTTAAAAGCATACACTACACACAAGACTTTTGGAAACAGATTAAAATACAGAACAAAATCAATACACTTAAACTTTGAAGAAATTTAAACGCAAAGCACACAGTCCCACTGGGCGTGCCAATTTGTTTACTGTGAAATTTGGTAAACAACGCTAGTTTGATTATTACAAGAGAGATCAACTTGTAAATCTCGGGACATAGTGCTTTTGTTCATATTCTCAAAGTAAATGGTATTCATTATTGTTCTTATGTTCACAAATTGTGGTTTTTATGTTTTTTGTGTAACTTGAAATGCAAGAAAGAATGCCTATTCAATTGAATAAACAGAAGGAGAGATTGAGTCAAAAGTAAAAGACAATTGGAATAAATGAAAGGACGCTAAATTGCATTCAAATGTAAATAATTACAGAATGAAAATGGTTCACACTACATACATTTTCCTTCGATCACTCGTTTCTCGCGTTGACATGGGTACTTTGAGTTTTCTGTGGATTTTGTATAATGATTGTGACCCCTTTTTCGATCACATTACTAGACTATTTATAGACACTAATTCCTAACTGTTAATAACGCCTAAACAACTACAGAGAGGACGCGTGTCTTTGACACGTATTTTGAATTTGAATCTCTTCTTATCTTCTGATTTAGCCGTTGTATCCATCGAAGTCGAAGTAGTAATGCTTTCCTTGAATATTTCGCTAAGTCCACGCTTTGATCCTGCACTACTGAACGCTTCGACCCTACTGAAGCTTCGACCAAATCGAAGGGACCCTGAAGAATACGCAGTTTTACAGAGAAATGTTCAATAATAGAACATTTATTAAATGTTCATGCATAATTGATCATTAAATTCATTAGCTCTGAAAACCAAACATATTTAATGACTTTTCAAAATAATCATATAATTAAACACAATTATTTTGATCATGCATTTAGAACATATTTTTACTTAATAAAAATGTGGGCTAACAATTACCTCATACTATTACAAATTATATACACAAAATGATATGATATTTCAATCAACAAGATAACATGCCCCACACTTCAAGTTATAGCTTCAACATAATTTAAAACTAAGATTAACTCCACATAATACAAATTCACATGCCATTGATGCGCACATAATAAAGTCATACAAAATTACATAATTAGCATAACCCTAAACATATCATGGAGTACCCAATAACTCAATCTCATAAAATCATATATAATCATCACATATACACATTCATCGCAAAATTTCAAGTTCACAAAACACGGTCAATACATTCTATAAAAATCATTTTTCTCATTTCATAGCAAACTTTAGACACTACCAAAGTTTGACAAGATTAGTATCATCCAATCCACACAATCCTGTCTATCTATTAACAAGAGATCAAGGACGGCCAGTTCCTTAATTTGTTAATAAATGGACAATAATTATGATGGTGGTTCAAACCATCCTTACCAAGCTACGATAGTGTTTTCTTAAGCACGAAACACATAAGCATTTATGAGTAAGAAAACATAATATTGAGGTAGCATAACTGAATAAATATGTAAAACATTTACACATGAGCATACAAAAGCATATCACATCATCTCGCATAAACATTTAATTAGCATACATTATCTCTAAACTCAAAAGTTAAGAATCAACTTAAAACAAGAAAATAGATATTCCACAACAATAAATCTTAATAATTCAACCTTTCTTACCAAACAAAGACACTCTCACTAAAACATCGCATTTAAAATCGTATAACGACTAATAAGAGAAACAATTATGGAGACATAGATCATTCACACATAGATTCATATATTTCAAAATTCATCAAAAGAGGAGATCACAATTTGACAAATCCGTAAAGTCATGAAAACATGTTTATGAAAATAGCACATTTGAAAGATTCATTCACAATGCACAATTCATATAGTTACTCACATAGGAATCATGGTAAATGATATTCAAATAATCTACAATTAATCTATCATGTTGTATTCATCTAAAATTTCAATATTTCAAAAATAACACATCACCATCACATGTATAATCTACACAAGGACACACGATTACCTACATTAAATCTTTTATTCTTAAATCATCAATCTAAGAGTTTAGTCATGGTAAAAGAACAAACATTTTATAACATCGAATTCTAAGTAACTCAAGGATTCACATTCATATACATAAATCATGCAAGGAAACAAATAACTTAGCATGGTAATCAACCTAATCAAATAAGATCATCAAATTTCGCATCACATTGAATTCATTCATTCTCAAAATTTCTTAAAAGAAAGAATGATACAATTGACAACTCCTTAAAAGACATTGCAACAATTTACGAATATAGTGCATATCATTATCCTTCAAACACAAATCATTCTAAGCATACTTATCACTTAAATAATTTCAAAATACTTCAACAATGATTAGCAATAAGTATTTGTAAGACAAATCAAACGCACAAGTGTCTATTCTACATTGCACAAGAGCATGATACAACATTTCACATAAGCATATCATACAAGGTAAATAATTAACTTAACATGACATTCAATCATCTACACAAAATCATGAAAGCATTTAAGGAACATACATGTCTTCTCCAAATTTTGGAAAATTACAATCACATCAAAACAAGAAAAGATAAAGATTCAATAGCACCAAGAAAAGATGTCTATTCTCCATACCCAAACCCATTTTTGAGCAAAATCCCATTTTTCTCATAAAATCATGAAATCAATCCATTAATCTATGTAATAGCAAGAGTAGAATCATTGAAACATATCATTCTATCACAACAAGCATTAATAAAACACATTCCCTAATATTCAAATCCCCACCAAGAGATGAGAGGGTTTGGGTATGGAGAATATACATCCCCCCCCTCTTTGATCATCTCACAATTATATTATCTAAGCCTCTTACCTCAATAAAATTGGAATCTCTACTCCACCACTTGATTTCCTTTAATCTAGCATGACTTATTCTTTATTTGATCTTCTCCTTCATCTCTTCTTTCTTTCTCAAACCCTTTCTCTCTTTTATCTCTCTATCTCTCTATCTCTCAAATTCTATGATAAATAACAACAACACTACCTATCATAAAAATCATTCCTTTATATATATCCCTCTTCTAGGTTATAGTCAAATCCCCATACTACCCTTAATTTTACTACAAATCCCACTCACAATCTCCACTTTACTATTACCACAAATTCTTGTACTATTTACACAAGTGTCACTACTTCCTCTCCAAGACACTCTATCCCTTTAAGATAATAACCAAAGTGTCACTCTTATCTCTACACAACCCACTAACTCACACTAGATTACTATATTACCCTTAATTCTACCATAAAGTCTTATTCATTCTAATTAGGCCTAATATCATAAAAGCCCATTATCAACAAACATAAATGCAACAATTAATTAATACATATAAAACATATCAATTAACATACACAATTAATTAAATAACATCAGTTAATCAAATATAATAAAATATAAGATTTGGATGTTACATTATCTAACCCTATTTTGCCGGATAGATCTACCCCCTATCGTGTCCATATTCGAAATTGTGTTTTGCTAGTTCAGAATGAAAAAAAAAAATTGACTCTTATTTAAACTTCCAAGATAAAACATTAATATCGTCTAATTACATGAATCTAATATTTGATATTACCTTCCATTTACTCAATATTCCTTTATATAAATTGAGAGAAAGAAAACATTATAAATCAACTTGGACCACAATCTAGTATTTAGAAATGTCAATTTTATCTGTAAATAAGGATTTTCGCCGAGATTGTCCCATTTGGGATTCGAAGATGGAGATTTTGTTTTGTGTGGATGGTGGAAAAAGTCCCCCTGCAAAAAGAAGTTTGAGGATGAGGTCATGGGGGCGATATGTTATCCTCCTTCCCACGCAGACTTTGTCCCTAAAAACTTTATTACAATAATATTTATAATATATATTTAAGTATTTTATAAATTATTTTTAATTATATTTTCATACAATTTATGTATTTATATATGATGTTTATTATTGTCACGAGACAAACATTAATTTTTTTTATAATTAAGTTTTACTATATTTTTACAACTAGTTTGATTGAAAATATAGAAATTTGATACATTTTTAAGGTTGATGGATCTCCGCGGGATTGTGAATGAAGGAAAAATCGTCCACAAAGTAGGAAACTAATTAGGACGAAAATGGAAAATGTTTTAGATGATATGAGACAAAAAATAGTAAATTCTTTTTTTCTCAATTCTCGCCTGGTTGACATCCTAATAATATCTAGCTTTTGAAAAAGAAAAGATAACAATTGTAATAAGTGAATAATCATAAAATAATGCAGTTTTGTCAATTGAGCATATCATTATTTTTAGAGAAATGTTGGATCAAGCGAAAAAAATATTTCACGACATTATCACGAATAATATTACGTAGCGTATTTGTTTTGGTTGAAAGACACGCGACACATTGTATTATTATGCTGTGCACCAATGTGAATCTAATAGCCTAACTAAAAGAAACAATATAATATCTTAAGAATGCAATAAAATTAAAAATAGTTAAATGGTAATTCAAATCTATGTGTATGTTAAGGTGATCGTATCTGAACCAATTCAAAAATAAAATCGCAAACTGAACCAATTCAAACCGTAAAAAAATGCGTTTAGTTTGAACCGTACGGATCATTTTTTTTTAAATCGCGCGGTTTGGTTTGCGATTTTCATTTCAGAAACCAAACCAAATGAAACCGCAATAGTTAACTTAACTTTATCAACTAGTAGCAATCAACTTATTACCTAGTTCAACTTAGCAAGGCAAACCCAAATTAAGTCTATAAAACAGTAGACAGTCAAAACATATCATTTCACGCAATTGAGAACTATATTGTTGGTATTAAAAATAAGTTGTTATGTATATCCATATTATAACATGTAAACAATAAAATAAATTAAAATTTCCTAGGTTTATTTTGTAACAAGTTGTTAATATTATCATATTTTTTATATCGCGATAGACCGCACAAATCGAATCAACTCTAACCGCAGTGGTTTGGTTTCGTTTGGTTTGGATGACTTTTTAAAAACCAACCGAACCAAACCAAACCGCGTGCATTTTTATCTCGTGGTTAGGATAATTTTTATACTCAAAACTGAATCAAACCTCACTGCGAACACCCAAGTATGTATGTAGTGTTTGTCATTATAATTTTTAATTATAATTATAGAAATAAGAGGTGGATCTTATGTGGTTAATTAAACCGAGTAGCATAATTGTTTATTAATTAATTAAAAAAATGACCATTCGTGAATTTCGCTAGAATTATCTAGCACTACTGTTATTTTTAATTGTTATGTTCAATCTTCGTGTTTATGTAAGTAAATCTCAAAAAGGTCATACAAGTTATTGTAGATTTGTGAATAATATACACCATAAATTATTCTGGATTTGTCAATTAAGCATATCATTATTTTTTTAATAGTTATGCTCAATCTATTGTTGAAAAATAAATAGTTATGCTCAATCTTTTCGTCTTTATGTAAATCTCTAAAAGGTCATACAAGTTAGATACTCTACATATTTATGAGCCCGTTTTATAAAATAGATTATTGAATCTTTACTTTTTCGGTTGTTTTAAACATTTTTAGTGTATATTTTCTAACCGGTTAGGTTTTATGTCTCTCCAATTTTTTTTATCTTTCGCATTTTATTTTAATCAATTTTTTGTGTTGTAGATAGTTTACCATTTACCCCCATTTGCCCAATAAAAAACTATATATTTTCACATATTTCTCTTTTTTAACATACTTTTTTTTTTCAAAAACAAAAACAAAATGGAAAGAAAAATATAAGGTAAACTCTATTAAAAGTCCCACATTGGCTAGAGATATGGTTAAGATAGTCTTTATAAGTGTAGTGCAAACCTCAACTCTCAAGCTAGCTTTTGTGGTTGAGTATAGGCCTTACAAATTCTAATATGGTATCAGAGTCTATCCTAGATCCATTTGTTGTTTGTTGTGGAGACCTCCCATATTTGGGCCACCTGTTGTTGTTGATTCCATGCACCAAGCCCAATAGTGCTGGGCGTGAGGGGGTGTGTTAAAAGTCCCACATTGGCTAGAGATATAGCTAAGATAGCCTTTATAAGTGTAGTACAAACCTCAACTCTCAAGCTATAGCTTTTGTGGTTGAGTATAGACCTCACAAATTCTAATAAACTCCATTTATTAATTTATAAACTTACGATACATTATATTGTCTTTCATATAATTCTAAACCATACATTAATATATGGCACATTTACCTAATTTAATTCCAGAATTACTATAACTTAATCATGCATAAACATAAAAGTACACTTGCCAAACGTTCAAGTACTACTAAATTAGGTGTCCAAAATCACTGAAAAACACATTCATCTAAAACTTGATTTTACTGAAAAACTTATTAATCCAAAACTTGATTTGAGCATTGGCCTCAACAGCTGCAGGTAGCTTGTTTGCATTAATGGTGAAATTGATATCATTTGCTATTTCCTGAGCATCATAAGCAATTCCTTGTAATCCATTTTTTGAGAATCCAGCACAATAAATTCTATTTCCTCCTTTCCAGTGATTTGGATAACATCGTTTTGGCAGTCCATTCTCATTGAACAACTCTTTGTAATCCTGCATTATATTTGCAACTCACATAATAAGTACTATGAAATATTGAAATCTACATTTGGTGTAATTTATAAAATTTTATTGGTCTTAGATGATGTGGTAATCTACTGGAATTAAATTCACTTAATTGTGAGATCCAGAGTTCAAGCTCAGTCTAATAATTTCGGTATAACTTATGGGATAGATTTAGTGTAATTAATTACAAAATATAGAGTGTAGATTATATAATGTATTATTATTTTTTTATAATGCACCTTAAGCCACTTTTGCACATTGGTTCTGTATCCAGTAGCAAAGACTATGACATCAAATTCACCACTTTTTCCATCCTCAAATTCAACAATCTTTCCCTTTTTTATGCTTGCAATGGTAGCAGGGTATACCTGCGGTAAAAGAAACGAAAATTTAAACACAGTAAAAATCTCAATAGATTAGTTTAAAATTAGACGACTCAGGATAAAATAATGTTAAAGTGAGCGTTTCTAACAATCCAGAAAAGAAAAAAAAAAAGTAATATATATACCTTCACTTTGCCTTTCTTAATCCTTTTGATGCATCCAACATCAACGGTAGGCGTACGACCGCCACTGAATTTCATAGCAAAAGGTCCTTCCTTTGGTCTGACCAAGCCATACTTGGACAGATCTCCATACATCAGTTTGCTCATAACCAGCATTAGCTTGTCCACCTTATCAATACTTAAGTAGTTCAGCAAAGTCATTCCAACATACACCATTTCTTTTGTAAAATAATGTACCTGCACATATATAGATTTGTTAAAAGAACAACGTATATAATCATATGATATGGTGCATTCAAATATAACCATCAAATTCATTTATTTACACCAATAGAAAAGATTGAAGAAATCTTATTTGTTAAATCTTTTCTAGTAATGGAAATAAAAATGCATCTAAAATATCTAGAGAAGAGATTTGGATTTCCAGTGCCAATGACCCTTAATTGACTTTAAGGCACACAACAATTTATATTGAGCTTTATAAAAAAAATTAAACTCAATTTTAGGAGTTCAAATCTAAAAGTCAACTAATAAAATTGAACTGATGGAGTTTATTCAGAGAGTGTCTTACTCTTGTTACTGAAAAACATAAACTACCGATTAAAATCAGTGACAAAATGAAATTAAACTTTGATTCTATCTCTTTTTTTTTTTTTTTGGTTTTCACCACCAGTTGAATCTGGTTCGGAGGTCACTTCTGGCATCAAGTGGTTACAGCCCCACCCGATCGCAGTTGCGGGGATCGAACCGTTGTTCTCCCTACCAAGTTCAGCGCCAATCACCACTAAACCAACTAACGATTGGTATATCTCTAAATCATAGTATACGATAAAATTGAAAATTATTTGCATTAATTTTGTCTCTAATTTTTATGTCGTTGATTCATTATTTTATCAAATGCCGTTAATTCAATTATTTCTAGTAAATAGTGACATGCCTTCGAAAAGAGAGGACCTATAGGAATTCTAATGGAGTTCAAAATTGAACTGATAAAATTGAACTACTCGATTGAATATAAAGAATACAAAGAAAATTAAACTCAATTATGGTGTTCAAATCAAAGTCAACCGATGAAATTGAACTACCTATCAAAATTAGTGAATAAAATGAAATTCATCTACGTCACCGTCTTTGGATCTCGTTAATTCAATTTTTGTAGTAAATATATATATGTTTTTGAAGAGAGAGGATTACAAGACTTCTTATGGAGTTTGAACCTAAGTCAATTAATAAAATTGGAATGATCGCTTGAATACAGAAAATATCTTATGCTTACTACTGGGAAAAAATTGACCTATTGATAAAAATTAGTGACAAAAATTAAATTCATCTCTGACCATTTTATTTTTAATGCATCAAATATTTATATATAAAGAATAACCCATGTTTTCGGATCTTACAAACGACAAATATTGAAGATTAATTTCATTATTTTTGTCTCAAATTTTTATCTGGTTAATTAAATTTTTTCTAGTAACAATATTTTTTTTTGAAGAGTTAATTTGTCAAAAAAAATTGAAGAGAGAGATATAGTACTTACTGGACTTCTTATCACTATGGATGTATTTGCACCCCATGTTGTGAGATCATAAGCAATCTCCATGCCAGAATTACCACTTCCAACCACCAACACATTCTTATCATACCATGATCTTCCATTCAAATATTTGTTACAATGAAGGTATTCACCTTCAAAGTTTTCAAGCCCATTTATCATGGGAACATAAGCATCACAATTTTCTCCAGTTGCAACCACAAGATGATCAGCAACATAAATCTCATCCACACCCAATATATTATTTTTCACACTAACACTCCATTTCCCATTCTTAACATCAAAAGATGCATCATTAACATACCGATTATACCGAATAGAGATCTTAAAATTAATCACATATTCGTCCAAATAACGAAGAAAATCAACCCTAGGGACAAATTTAGGTAAATCAGATGAGAAAGGCATGTGAGGTAGGTTACAAAATTCTTTAGCCAAATGAAGTTTTAAACGATCATAAGCTCTTTTTCTCCAAAGTGATGCATGACAATCATCTTTTTCTAAGACAATGTTTGGTATTGAAAATTTGTTAAGACATGCTGAGGTTGCTAAGCCAGCAGGCCCTGCACCGACAATCACAACAGGCATTTCAGTTTCCATGGTTTGGTTTTTCATATTGTTTTTCTAGTTGTTAGTTTTTTGCTGATCAGCACTTGTTGTATTTATAATCACTTACGTATGCTTTAAATAGCATGTTATTGAATTACTTTCTTTCTAGATGTCTTAGTCATTACTTTGGTCAACAGGTATTTTCTTTCTCTTTTTGACGGAAGGTCAAAAGGTATAATAATAAATTAAAAAAATATTTTTTTTGGTTTTATACGTGGAAAATAAAGGATTTTCCTTTGTCAACATTAATACAGCGAGGAGAGCTATATATGGTATGGTGTATCCAAAAATATATTTTCTTTATTATTTTTTGTCAAAAAATATAATTTTATATTATTACTTCTACTTGTTTTGTAACATTTACCTTTTATGGTTTTATATATATAGTCAAACATTTAATCGTAAAGTTTTTATTTTGTTGACCGAGTAAATAGTTCAATTTTCAATAAAATTTAATGAGATATAAAAAGTTTGAATAAAATATACAATTTAAAAGTTTTCCTTTTGTTGGTTTTTCTTTTAGAAAAGTACAATTTTTCTATAAAATATTAAATTTTCTCCTTTAAATATTATTATAAGATTTATTTAATCCTCTAATTAAACAATTAGCAAAATTATCAATAATAAATACAATTCAAAAGTAATTTACAAAAAAAAAAAAAAAAAAGTTTTCCTTTTGTTGGTTTTTCTCTAAAAAAATACAATTTTCTATAAAATATTTAAATTAAGCACTAGAAGTGCTAAAGATACAAAAAAGCAAGTCTGGTACAGGAGCATCATAATAAACCAAAGTCAATCAATGCTAGAAACTCTCAAGTTATAATACATGAAAACATCTTAAGTTAATATTATTCTCAAAAAATAATGATCACCAGTATCTCTTAAGTTATACATATTAAGTTATGTATTATATAAAAAGGACATCATTAATATTATCCAAAAAACATCACAAGTGCTTTCTAAAAATTAATCTTCCTATCAGACGCGTATCGGATATTATTTTTTTATTTAAAAATAATGATTTAACCGATATTTTTCCGATACATGTATCGGGACGTATCAGACACGTATCAGATATTATTTTATTATTTAAAATTAATTATTTAACCGATACTTTTTGATATAAGTATCGGGATATGTATCGGAAGAGTGTCAATATCGGATGCATATCGAACACGATTCGTCGTCATTTTTTGGGTACTGGGACTTTATAGCTCTCGTGTGTGGAGAGCAGTGGGATGAGCCACAAACCATATGAGCAACAGAAGAAGCGACTGAAGTGCAGTTCAGTGTATTGGGTATTGTTAACTTTAATTGAAGATATTTGTGTGTGGAAAAAGAAATATTTTGGAATTTGAGCAGGTCCATTCCTTCCAAATTCATGAGATTGTTGTATTTTACTACATACATGTTGGATCCGGTTCCGTGCTGTTTCGAAACGTGGCCATTGGTCAGAAATTAGACGGCTTAAAATAAAAATTGTTTCTTTCTAGTTAAATCAATCTCAACTGTTCAAATCAAATCGGACGGTTCAAATCAAAAACATCTCGAAATTGCGTAGTCTTTTGACAGCAGCAAATCCAATTGTCATATATAGGTGTAACAAATATAGTGGCATTATAAATTGAGATCTGAATTTTCTGCTGTGCTTTTTGCACGTAGTATCACGCGGTTTTGAATCTCAACTGTTTAATAGAGATCAGACGGTTTAAATTTAAAATATAATTTTATATAGTAAAACGATTTCAGCCGTTGATCAGAGATCGGACGGCCAAGATCTTACACACTACCCTGCTGTGACAACAGGAAATCTAATTGTTTATGTTATGAATAATTATAGTGGATGTCCATTAGCCTTAACCCATATCTTTGACCCATGTAATCTCCTATAAATAAGGCTATCATTCCATGTAATTGACACACTTGAGTACAAGGAAAACAAAGAGTTCTCTCTTCTCTTTCTCTCCTTCGTCTCTTCTCTATCTTTATTCCCTTGCTCTCTTACTTTATTTCATAACATGTTATCAGTCGAGCCTACCAATTGAGTTACACAACTCTTAAATATATTTATGAAACCATGAGTAACTTTTGTTTTAATTCTTATATGATTATGAACCATATAAATCTTGTATACATATAAAATGAAAGAATAATAATAATAATAATAATAATAATAATAATTAAAATTAAATAAACAAATTGGCATCAATATCTGTATGCATTTGAATGGTTATTGTTGTTTGCACTTTGTGACCGACATTAATATGGTGAAGTATCTTTATGCTTCGTGACCGGCATTAGTATGGTGAAGCACAACACTTTGATCATTCATATTACATAAACATGTTGCTCGATTGTTTATTTATGATATATATTTGGATGTTCGATATTGTTTGAGTTTCGTGACCGACAACAGTCGATCTGTTGAATCATCGTTATGCTTCGTGACCGACATTTGTATGGTGAATCTTCTATACGTTGATCATTCAAAATAACATAGGCATGTTTATTTTTATTTATATGGTATGGTGTGAATTGTATTATATTCGTGTCTTTTCTTAATAACTTAAAAGATTGATCTAATATCAAAAAATTAAAAATTATAAAGATCTATAATTATTTTCAGTGAAGATCTATAATTATTTTCATTGACTTATTTTCGATAAAGATCTATAATTAACATGATATTCTCAAAAAAATAAAATAATTATTGATATGCTATTAATTACGTTTACGTTGACACGTCTAATTAAAATCAAGTTAATGAATTGCTAATAATTCATTTCTATATCCGTTAATATTTCACTTGTCTATATGTAATCATTAATATTATTTTTATGGCTATGTAACCATTAATATTGATAAACTAAACTAGTCATTATAAAAAAAAACATTATAAAAAAAAATATTGATAAACTAGTGATCATTCTTGTTATTCAAGGTATGTAATAATTAATATAGATATATTGTCATGTTGAACATAAACAATATTATCGTAATGTATATATAATATTAATCCTGATACAAAGTTAATCAAGTCACGTTAAAGAATTTTTTGTTACTCTAAGTGACTATGTTTATTAGTCGTATTTTATCTAGAAAACTCAATTTTTTTTATTTGCATGAATTCCGGAAGAATTTAATAGTATGCATCCGTAAAGAATTGCACAAGCTTATTTTATAGATATTTTTATATAATTCTTGAAAAATGGAATATTTTATTATTGTCGAACTAATTATAAATGTCCTTTTTTTCAATTGTGTTCCTCTATGTCGCGGCTGCAAAATTTCATATACAATGAAGTCGCCATTGACGTTTATTTATCCCAAAAAGGGAAAGGAAAATATCACAAAAACCTCCGGTTAACAATGTTAAAGAACCATGGCGGGTTCGGGAGTTGGTTACGCGAAGGGAATGTGTTAGCACCCCTCGCATCCGTTGTACTCAACGGGAACCATTCAGGGGTTTAAGGTTTGTTTGCGCGGTTTTCAATTAAATTGCTCAGTCGTTTGGCTAAGTATCTACTTCGTTTCCATTTAAACAAAAAAAGGGTTTTTTTATTAACGAGCTTGACGGTTGTAGGAGTCCGCTCCTACGTATTCCCTAGTGCAATGGGAAATTCAAAGCTCGCGTAGTTCTCCTAAAATAGTTTGTGTGTTTGTGTGTTTTTAGCAGATAACATTTATTTCGTACTCCGCTGATACAACGATGTGTGTACGTTCTAAAAGGAAGCATAAGCATTGTATGTGTCAGATGTCTAGCGCTAAATTAGATTGAGAGCAACTCACGAGCACTAGTCAAATGTCTAGCGACCATGTCAACCCGGGGGGAAAGAATCAAATGACAGATTCCCCCTTTCAACCTTTATTTATTGTAAAAAATTTTAATTAAGCTTGATTAGAAAAATGGTTCAAAAGAAAAAGCGAGAGACATAAAGAGTGCGCGAAATTACAACAATAATAATTGACATAATCATAAAGCTACAATAATTAAATTTAAAATGCATGAATGTCAAGACATAAATAAAATGTGTGAATCATTATGATTTTTTTTTGATAAGCAAAGTATATTATAAGGGAGTACAAGGGGCACTCAATTCCTTACAAAACAAAGCAATTTATAGTATGCTTTGAATACAAGTCAAATGATCAATACACCAATTCGAGAAAGGAGTAAAGGTATTTCGGCCAAATCTTCCCGTAAACCAAAACCAAGAGATAGTTTTGATGTCACCTAAGATGGAAAAAGCATCCGGATTGCCACCATTAAAAATGACATTATTCCGGTGTTTCCAAATGATCCACGTAGTTGCTAACCAAACCAAATGGCTAATCCTCCCACCTTTTTTCGATCGAACTAAGTTACCAAACAATAGGAAGTGATTCTATCCTTCAACGTTCAATGAGATACTCTTGCCTAACCACATAAATACCGCCTCCCACACCCCTTTGTTGAACGGACAAGAGAAAAAGAGGTGTGATGCGTCCTCAATATGCCCAAAACATAATATGCAGTTCAGATCAAGAGGATTGAGCAAGATACCTCGACGGTTAAGGGCTCGTCTGGTGGGCAGCCTTTGAAGTAACAAGCGCCATCCGAAAATACTAATTTTGGATGAGACATCATTCCCCCACAATTTGTTGATAGCTAATAACACATTTTCATCCAGCGGATCTATCTGCTTGAACTGTAAAAGTAATGAATAACAAGATTTAACCGAGAACATACCGTTAGTGCTTGGCGCCCATTTCCATCTATCTGCCGTGTTTGAACAAAGACTAAAACCCGTAAACAACTCCTTTAGCTCATCCAAAAGAAGATCTTCATTGGGAGATAAAGGTTCAAGCCAATTCCAATACCAAGAGGTTGCTGAATCCTGGTCAAAGAGCCTATCACACACCATAACATCCTTAATAGCTTCTTTGGCATAAAGAGCTGGAAATAACTCACACAAGGGTTGATTCCCAAACCATTTAAACTTCCAGAACTCGATGTTTTTACCGTCACCAACGCAGCAGCCAACATTAGATTTGAACCAATCATCACCCTCCGAAATCCGCCCCGACCCTATAACATCTCTCCACCATAAGGAAGCTTTAGAAAGGTTTGACGACACACTTCCACTCAACAATTGAGTCGGAAGATGACCATACCGAAACCGCAGGAGTTCGGACCAGACTGCATTCGGTTCAGATACAGCCCTCCATTTCCATTTACCTAATAGTGCCATATTAAAGAGTTCTAAATTCATCACGCCTGGCGCACCGCGAAAAACGCCCGAGCGTATTGACGCTCGAAATTCCTACATAGTCACCACCGAAATTTTTTATTAAAAGGGAAACATCGATAAAACCCTTGAGTGACGGAAAGGAATGGTCATCGCAACCAATCTTTCGGATTCGGGAGTTGGTTATGCAAGGGGAAGGTATTAGCACCCCTCACATCCGTTGTACTCAACGGGAAACTCCTAATTAGTTAAAGGGTTTACAGTCTTAAAAGTTATTTTGCTTGCTTTTATTATTAATTATTGCTTTTATTTACATATTATTATTTTTATTAAGGTATTTACAAAAGGGGAAAAAGTTATTTTTTATTAGTGTGCTTGACGGTTGTTGGATCCCGCTCCTACGTATTCCCAAGTGCAATGGGAAATTCAAAGCTACATGTAGTTCTTTGTAAAAAATGTTTGTTGGTTGGTTGATTTTATTTATGAAAAAGATTTGAATTGATTTGAATTGCACAGGGGCAAGAAAAAAGTTAATTTGATGAGTTGAGTTGATTTTAGGGAATGTCGTTTGGATCGCATTCTAGTAGTTAAACGCTGCTTGTATGCTCGCACGATGGAGGCTTAAGCGTTGTTTGTATTACGATAGAATGGATAAATCATTGTTTGTTTATGAAAAGAATTTTATTATATTTTATTTTAATTACACAAGAGCAAAAGAGTTAGTTTGATGAATTGAAGTTGTTTTTAGGTACGGAAGACAAACAATCTTTAAGAGTAAGCGAACGCTTAGTCCTCGATCATTCGAGAGACGGGCGGAAGTACATTCGGCCATCTCTTTTTTAATCCAAGTTTTATTATAAAATTATTTGTTTATCATTAATTAATTTTTGTTTTTTAGGTATGGAAGACGGATAATCGTTAAGAGTAAGCGAACGCTTAGTCCTCGACTATCCGAAAGACAGCGGACGCACATCCGGCCATATATTTTTTAATCCAAATTTTATTATTATTAAAAATACAGTTTTATTAAATTATACTAAACTCATATAAAAAAAGACATTTATTTGTTTTTGTTGTTAGAGTAAATTAAAAAGTGCAAATGAATCAAGTGGGTCTTATAACGTATGACAGGCAGCTCAATTGACACAAATAAAATAGAATAAATAAACAATTATATAAATAGATAAACGAATAAAAAAAACTAAATAACACTAAACAAAACACAAAAACAAGCCAAATGAAAAACAGATCAGTGAGTAGCAAACACTTATGAGAGAGGGAAGAAAACTGAACCCGAGAGAGAAAGAACCGACGGTGCTGGCGGCGGTGATTGGGTGTTGCGATGGCGGTGATGATGGCCTGGTCGGACTGGGGCGGCATTCGGTGGCGTGATCGGATTCGGCGGCAGTGGCGAGATTTCTTTCTCTTACTTCTCCACTTTTGTTCCGTTTCTTCTTCTTCTTCTTCTTCTTCTTCTTGCTTTATTGTTTTGTTGTGGTTTCTTGTATTGTGAATGGATTGAAGGTTCTATTGTGATTGTGATGATTGACGATGGCGGTTAAGGGGGCTGTTTTGGTGGTGAATATATATGTTAGTGATGGTGGTGGTTGGATGAAGGTTAGTGATGTTGTTGTTAATGGTTTAAAGGTGGTGTATGAATATGGAGATTATGTAGTAATGATTGGTAGAGATGAATTTGGATAGGTTGAGTTTGGTGCTTTGAATAGTTTAAAGGAGGTGAAGATTATGTGTTGATGAAGAATTTTTTAATGTGATTGTATGATGGTTTTGTGGTTATGTGGTGAGGATGATGAAGATGGTGTGTAAGTTGTAATTTTGTTCAAGAAGAAAGGGGCTGCGCCCCTGCAATATCTTTCTTCTTCCTTTTTTGCTTTTTTTTTGTTAAGTTTTTTGTATTGAAAAGTTTGTGTGTAATCCTCCTTTTTCTATTTTCTCTTTGAGTGTACAATTGCTTTGCCATTTATAGGTGAATGAATAGGGATTGAAAATTGAATCCTTACTATTGTGATTTTGGAAGGAAATTATGTGGCTTAAATGTGGTTTATGAGTGAATGAGGATCTTCCTCTTTAAGTTTCATTTGCCTTTAATTTCTTGATTCTTTCCTTTTTGCACTATTTGACTTTTTTATAATTTTTTTGTTTTTTTATGATTTTTGGACAAAAATAGAAAATAATGATAATAGACAAAAAATAGTAATAATAACAATAAAAAGCAAAATTGGTGAAAACAAATAAAAATGATGAAAGTGGGATTCGAACCCTTGACCTTGCATGCGTCACTCTTTAAATTCTCTCCTCACTACCAAATGGGCTAATCCACATATTCGAAAGAAAATGCGACCAAAGTCAATATGATAATAAAAAGTGCGGGCAAAATTTAGGGTACGACAGCTGCCCCTATTTAATTAGCTTTCACCTGAGGGCCTGTATGACGATAGTCTTCATGTATTCGTTGTGGAAGGTAATTAAATACTAAAGGACCCAAAATTTTGTCTGAGGCGGTGAGAAGCTAAAATATAGACCTATTATCGCCAACTCGGGTTTAAGGCTTAAATCAGGAGATAAAACGATCATCGCCTCGAAGGGTGCTTAGATCGGAAGATAAATAGATCATCACCTCAGGCGGTGCTTAGACTAAAAAAGATGAGCAGTATCAGGCACCTATGCTTAGTTTGAAAAGAGAAGCAGACTCGGGCGTCGTTTGCTTGGATTGAAAAGATGAGCAGACTCGGGCGTCCGCGCTTTTATTGGAAAAATGAGCAGACTCGGGTGTCGTTGCTTAGATTGAAAAGATAAGTAGACTCGGGAGTCCTAGCTTATATTGCAAAGATGAGCTGACTCGGGCGTCGTTGCTTATATTGGAAATAGAAGCAGACGCGGGCGTCGTTGCTTACATTGAAAAGAGAAGCAGACTGGGACGTCGTTGCTTATATTGAAAAGAAAAGCAGACTCGGACGTCGTTGCTTATATTGGAAATAGAAGCAAACTCGGGCATCGTTGCTTGGATTGGAAAAAGAAGCAGACTCGGGCGTCGTTTGCTTGGATTGGAAAAATAAGCAGACTTGAGCGTCGTTGCTTATATTGAAAAGAGAAGCAGACTCAGGCGTCGTTTTCTTGGATAGGAAAAGTGAGCAGACTCGAGCGTCGATTGCTTGGATTGAAAAGGTGAGCAGACTCGGGCGTTCGCGCTTGGATAGGAAAAGTGAGCAGACTCGGGCGTCGTTGCTTACGTTGGACAGAGAAGCAGACTCGAGCGTCATTGCTTACCAGGAGATAGAAGCGGACTAGGGTGTCATTGCTTATATTCGACAGAGAAGTAAACTCGGACGTCATTGCTTACCAGGAGATATAAGAAGACTCGGGCGTCGTTGCTTATAATGAGATTGGGAAATAGCCGCTGGCTCGGGGGCCAGAACAAGAATGGAATGTCGCAGGCTCGGGGGCCAGACAAAGGTAGATAGATAAATTTCTACAGGTGTAAGAACCTGGACTAAAGGTTTTTGATTGATTGTCATAGGTACATGAGCCGGACATATTACCACAGGTGTAAGAACCTGGACAAAACTTTGGGGATGCCAATGGTTGTTGGGCTTAGTTGAATGTCGCTGGTTGAGATGTTGAATGCCAATGAAAATTGGGCTTTGAGTGTGAATGAATATTGAACTCGGAACTCATTGGCATATGAGTTGGATGGTATGGAATGTTGGATGTAGGGAGAATGTTAAGGGATGTTGGGCTTTGTTGATGGTATTGAACATTGGTTTTAGGAGGGTGCCATTGATATTTGGCTTTGGGTGAAAGCAGTTTCTCTTTTATTGGAGGATGTGGAGATCTCGACAGACAGGTATGATGCACGACGCACGAATGATACGTTATGATATGCCATAGTGGATGAGTATGACGCGAGAGTGGTGCAAGTATGATTGATGCAAGATGCATGGTTGTGATTTGCCATGATGGATACAATAAGATGCGTAGTTTCATGATAGAGCAAAGCGACATGATTAATGCATGGCAGTAACTCGCTGGGTCGCTTGAATGTTTCTGGAAGTTCCCTTGTGGTGGGCAACGAAATGGTTATGACTAGGAAGTGTTTTTTTTGCAACAAGGCTTCTGGTCTATAGGTTATAGGGTGTTTTGCAAACATGGTGTAAGACCCAAGATTCCACTGTACAGTTCTTCTAAGGAACTTTAGTGTCGGCTAAGTTTTTAGGGTTTTTGGTGAAGCGGTTTCGTGAATATTGTCGCCTTAATAGAATTTTTGCTGAAATGGAGCCTGTTTTGTGCTCGTGCGCTAGAAAGGCACAGACTTTTGGGTCGTAGTCTTCTTTTGAGTATAAGAAGGTTTATGTGTAGTCAGAATCGCGAGTTTTGGTTTATTCTGGTTTTTCGAAAAACGAGTAGGAATTTTACCCGCTGTTGGAATTTTTTTTACGATGTTTGAATTCCATAGAAATTTAGATGGGAGTTTTATATATCGGCGTGAGTTAGGATATATTGTCAGAATAATTTTTGAGGGTGAGGAAGAAAATTACAGTCGGGGAAAAAGATTTAGCGATAATATTTGGAAACGGTTTACGACGGACGTTTATTTGATAGATTTTATATTTTTGTGATTTCCGTCCGTTAGCGAGGTGCGACTCGTTTACGAGCGAAAGCGAGAGCTGAGATGTGAGGAAGCTTAGAAAATATCTTGGAAGGATAAGCTTAGAAATTGATCTAATGGCTAGGATTAAGTCTTACAACCTTTTTACTAGGGTAAAATAGTGTTTACCCCCCTGCAAAGTAGGCGACTTCTGGATAACCCCCCTGGAAAAAATTTCGTTTAGATTCCCCCCTTGCAAATTTTCTTTTCCTGGATTCCCCCCTAAATGTACACCATAGCAGCTGACGATGACAGAATCTCCACGTGGCGGACGGAATCTCCACGTGGTGCTGCCACGTAGGAAATTTTCAATTAAAAATAAATAAAAAATGTCACGTCATTTAATGATTTTTTTTTTGTTTTTGTGTTACTGAATTTTTATCAATTATGCTTTTTTAAAAAAGGTGAAAATATTCTCCACCAAGGGACTCGAACCCGTCCGCTTTCAATCATGGGCACACTCCCATACCACTGGACCACGCACGCGCAGTTTTTAATATACCAGCTTAAACCATATATAACTTAAAACAAGCGCACAGAACCAACAAAACCAACAAAAAAAAAATAGAATCCATTTTTTTTTTTTTTGATAAACAATAGAATCCATTTGTAAACTTATGTTTGGTTCTTTCAGTTTTGGATAATTCCACTTACTTAAGAATAGAATCCATTTTAATGCATTTGTTAACTTATGTTCGGTTACAGTTTTAATACCACAAGTCAATTAAATTCATTGATAATACCACACAAAATAAAGGAAATATCAATCCAACTACTATATTCATAAAGAAAAGTATGACGAACTTAATCTGAAAGTACTAATATATCCAACGATGGATTAGTGTTGTTACTTCTTCGATATGCCAGCATAACATTTTAACTACAAGCAACACTGAACTAATTTTGCGAAAAAAACTAGTCCATTTTTTTGTATATCAGTAGTCCAGCCTAAATCTACAGCCGCAGAAGATGGATCAATTTACAGAAGCCTGGAAATACGAGCATCTACAACCGGAGATATGTTTGCTTCTGTATTTCCTAGAAGATCATGTTGGAAACTTCAAAATCTTTGCAACTTTTTTGTAGAGACCCTGTCAATGATTTTCATAGTACAATTACTAATTGATTTACAAGAAAACGAGGCTTCACTATCGTTGGATGTTTTTAACAAATTCTATTAGTTAAAAACTCAAGTAATCAAGATTTAGAGAGCGCTTGTTTTAAGTTAAATACATTTTAAGCTGCTGTTTTATCACTTGCGTGCGCATGGTCCAGTGGTAAGTGAGTGCGCCCATTACTGACAGGGTACAGGTTCGAATCCTCCTGGTGGCGAAATTTTGACCTTTTTTGAAAAAACATAATTAATAAAAATTTCAGTAAAAAAACCAAAAAAATATCATTAAATGACGTGACATTTTTTTATTTATTTTAATTGATAATTTCCTACGTGGCAGCACCACGTGGAGATTCCGTCTGCCACGTGGAGATTATGTCATCGTCAGCTGCCATAGTGTACATTTAGGGGGGGAATCTAGGAAAAAGAATTTTGCAAGGAGGGAATCTAAACGAAATTTTTTTCAGGGGGGTTACCCAGAAGTCGCCTACTTTGCAGGGGGTAAACACCATTTTACCCATAATCTAAAGGTCATGATTCATCAAGACTTAAGTCATAAGGAGACTTTGGAGAATTGGATTTCATTTCACTCTTCCTCTCTTCTCTCTCACGTGAGAAGCTTTCTTTCTCTTCCTCACCAACACATTTTTCTTCTTAGTGTTAGTAAGCATAAAACTCAAATTTGTGAGAGATTTAGAATGGATTAGGAGAAGAGCTTGAAATCAAAGTTGATCCTTGTAACTTGGAGGTGCTTATGAGCCAAATCTTTTGATAAGAAAATCTCTCTCCCTCTTTTTCCTTGTTGGCCGAAAATGATTAGTATAGTTGGGGGTTTGATTTTGAACTTTCTAGCACTTAAATCTTGTTATCTTGTATGATTGATCTTAGATCTAAAATAATAGATAGATTTCCATGCTTGAGAAACCATGTTCTTCTCATGAAGTTAGTAGCCTAGGATTTGAGAAAATTTCAAATTGATCAAGAACATGAGTTGTGGTTTGGTGATTGTGAAAATGATGTTGTTTTTGAGCTTTTAAGAGAATTGGATATGTGAAAAATGATTTTGTTTTAAGAGACAAGAAAAATAATAATTTCTATGTCCATGAGGGTTTTGGAAAACTCTTAGGGTTTTTGATTGGTGTTGTGAAAAGGTTTTGATTGTTAAGTTTAATAATTTTAGGAACTAAATGAATTATTCTGTGGTTTTGAAATAAAAAAATTTTGGGAGCTAGCCACATTTGTTGTTTTGGCCGTGGCATGTGTGTGTTTGTGTCCATGATGTTTCAAATTTTTAAGCCCTATGGGAAGGCATGATCATGGTTTTAAAATGAAGAATTAATGTGGTTTTGTTTTGAAAGAAAACTAGTAACTTGTGTTCTAAGTAAACAAGTTAATTGGTAAAGTTTTGAAAAGTGTTATGCTTTGATTTGAAATGGTTTTGGTGTAAGAGCTTGATCACTTTTGAGAAATTAATAATGGTTTAAGTATTTTAAACTATGTTTGATTTTTGAAAACAATGTTTTAGGTGTGATCTCAATTCTGGCCAAAATTGAAAAGGTTATTTAGGTCCTTTTAAAATTGTTTTTGTGACCTGGAAAATTAACTATTTGATCCGTCTTTTCGAGACGAAGATTTCGGTGTATGGCTCGTCTCGATCAGATAAAGAATGAACCAGTTATGGCCATTTTATTTGAAAAGAAAGAACTTGAAATTTGTGATGCAAGAAAACTTTATATTTTATTATGGGAATTTTTGAAGAGTTTGGATGTTGATTTCAAATGGTTTTATTGTGTGAAATTGATTACTTTTGTAAGACCCAAGATTTCCACTGTACAGGTTTTTCTAAGGAACTTTAGTGTCGGCTAAGTTTTAGGATTTTTGGTGAAGCGGTTTCGTGAGTATTGTCGCGTTAATAGAATTTTTGCTGAAATGGAGCCTGTTTTGTGCTCGTGCGCTGGAAAGGCACAGACTTTTGGGTCGTAGTCTTCTTTTGAGTATAAGAAGGTTTATGTGTAGTCAGAATCACGAGTTTTGGTTTATTCTGGTTTTTGGAAAAACGAGTAGGAATTTTACCCGCTGTTGGAAATTTTTACGATGTCTGAATTCCGTAGAAATTTAGATGGGAGTTTTATATATCGGCGTGAGTTAGGATATATTGTCAGAATAATTTTCAAGAGTGAGGAAGAAAATTACAGTCGGGGAAAAAGATTTAGCGATAATATTTGGAAACGGTTTACGACATATGTTTATTTGATAGATTTTATATTTTTGTGATTTCCGTCCGTTAGCGAGGTGCGACTCGTTTACGAGCGAACGCGAGAGCTGAGATGTGAGGAAGCTTAGAAAATATCTTGGAAGGATAAGCTTAGAATTGATCCAATGGCTAGGATTAAGTCTTAGAAACTTTACACTATTTGATCCAATGGTTGCCATGAACCAAGACCACTTTATAGTAAGACTTTTGGATCACTTTGGAGACTTAGAAAAATTGCACAAGACTCTCATTCTTCTCTCCATTGCCGTGAACCACCCTTTGTCCTTCACCATTCCATAAATTTCTCATTTCTTCACCAAAGCTAAGGATTTCAAGCTTGTTGGAATCATAGTATTGCAAGGATCACTTTCTCTAAGGTAACTAAATCTATTCCCTTCCTTTTGTTGGTTCAAACTCTTAGGGTTTATGATTGGGTGGTTTATGTTCTTGAGAGATTTTTCTTAGAACTTGTTTATAGTTGATTTTTGTTCCATGAGAGTTGCTCATGAGTGTTTAACTAGTTTGTTTAGAACTAGATGGTTTGTATTCCATGAGTTTGATGAGAATCTCATGAAGAAATTGGATTAGGGTTTTGGAGAAAATTCTAATTGATCAAGAACATGGGAAATTGTTTTAGCTTTTGTGTTTAATGAATTGTTTCAAGACTTTTAGAGAAATGGATGTGTGAAAAATAGTTTTGTTTTGAAAAACAAGAAATTTGTTCTTGAGAGTTCAAGAGAAAACTTTTATGAATTTTAGTTTGTGTTTTGAAAAGTATTTGTTGTTCAATTAAATGATTTTGTGAGCTAAATGATTTATGCTATGGTTTTGAAATGGAAAATTTTAGGAACTAGCCATGCTTTGTTGTTCTTGGCCGTGGCACAATGTGTGTGTGTGTGAGCACTTGGCTTTCAAATTTTTAAGTCCTATGGGAAGGCATGATCATGGTTTTAAAAAGAATGATTAATGTGGTTTTGTTTTGAAAGAAAACTAGTAACTTGTGTTCTAATTAAACAAGTTAATTGGTAAAGTTTTGAAAAGTGTTATGCTTTGATTTGAAATGGTTTTGGTGTAGGAGCTTGATCACTTTTGAGTTTCTTTTGAGAAATTATTAATGGGTTGAGTATTATAAACTATGTTTGATTTTTGAAAACAATTTTTTAGGTGTGATTTCAATTCTGGCCGAAATCTTTAAGGGTATTTAGGTCCTTTTAAAATTGTTTTTGTGACCTGGAAACTTAACTATTTGATCTGTCTTTTCGAGACGATGAATTTGACGTATGGCTCGTCTCGATCGAATAAAGATTGAATGAGTTATGGCCATTTTAGTTTGAAAATAAAAGCTTGTAACTTGTAGCGCAAGTAAACTTTTATTTTTGTGAAAATTTTCAAAGAGTTTTTGGTTTGATTTCAAATGGTTTTAGTATGTGAAAATTGATTGCCTTGGAGTTAGGAATCAAAGTGTTTCTTAGTTTGTTTTGAAACGAAACTATATTTCTTATAGCAAAAATAGTGTATTTAACTTCGTGATTTTTTAATCACTATGGGGAGAACTGGGAATCACTATCCGAGAGTGTTAGAAAGTACCTTAAACACCTCTAGAATTTTGGGAATAGGTTTCGTTTCAATAGAATACCGTGAGAGTATTTTATTGATATTACGCTGCTTATATTTTAGGAAGCGTGAATTGTAGAGTTGAACGAGACTTAGTAACCGGAAGCTTGCTAGGTAAGGGCTCCACTTTATTTCTGTCTTTAAATGGTTACGACATGTTTGGATTTACTGTGTGTTTGGCATGTATGTGTTATGTATTCTCGTGATGAGAAAGTGTTTATAATACGTGCGTTGTTTTACATATGATTGGAGATGTATGTATGAACATGTGGGTGAATACTTATGATTGGAAATGTATGTATGTTTGTTGTGGTTTGTTACATATGATTGGATATGTATGTATGTTGTTGGGAAGGTTTACATATGCTAGGGAGGTATGTATTTGTTGCATTAGTATACATGGGGAATCGTATGCTCATGCATTGTTAGTGCGTAGTGGCGGGAGTGGACTACGAGGTGTGGTTGCGGGAGTGGACCCACCTGATTCTTATAGGGTTGTGTTGAGTTCAATACATGGTTGCGGGAGTGGACCATGGGGTGTGATTGCGGGAGTGGATCCATCTTAATCCTTTGTGATTTTGTTGAGTCGATACATGGTTGCGGGAGTGAACCATGGGGTGTGATTGCGGGAGTGGATCCACCTTAACCTTGTGTTTTCGTTGGTGTTTTAGTAGGGGTTGGACCTACAGTTCCGGAACTCATGCATTGTGGTAGCTAGGCTTAGTACCACGCATTGTAGAAGTCTGCATTAGGCTTGGTGTGCATTATATATCTAAACCCGTTGGTGGGAATTGCTTTGGTGGTTAAGAGCTTTCACTTGTGTTCGTGGAATTATTGTTATGTGTACAATCTTTCGCACCGGTTATATATATACATACTATATATTTTGTGGTGACCCTTTCTTTCATTTGCGGGTTCATCCCACCCAGATGATGGATTAGGTCGTGGTGACGACGGTGGCTGTTCCAGGCCCCATTGAGATGTTGGAGCTTTGGCTTAGTTAGACTATGCGCCGGTGTGGGTTGTGCACCGTGCTTTTTGGGTTAGGCATAAAATTCTAACTTGTGCTGTTGTAAGTATTTGAATACTTAGACTTGGATTGTAATTATTCAGGAATACACTTTGCTTGTCGAAGCACCTTATGGTAATGAGTTCTTTTGTATATTTGAATGTCGGCTCATTTAAAATCTTTTATGCGTAACTCTGATGTGTACAAAAAAAAAGTAATGCCTTTTCGGGCCTTTGAAAAACGGGTTGTTACAATTGGTATCAGTGATACGAATCAGGGTATGGTAACGGAAGCAAACAACCAATAACGAAGGTACTAGGTACCACCCTTATCAATCGAATACTATGAAGTGTTTTGGGGTATTTGTTTGTTTGATTTTAGCGCAAACAGCAAGGAATAAAACAATGTTAAACTACACCAATAGCTTAACACGAGATTAGCACTCAACACCAATTGAGCTAATCGGACTATTTTCAAGACGACGCTTGCAAATAATCAGGTGAAAATGTAGACACAAATTCAAATGGGACTGAAATGTTCTTGTGTTATTGAATAATGAAAATGATCATGTTACATAGCATATATGGCCGAAAAACAGCAAGGCCTAATTAAACACACATAAAACTAGTAATAAAATGCAATTAAACTAGTAATAAAAATGACACTAATGCAATCAGCTATTGTAATTCCTCTCCATAATTAGCCACACGCCTATTTAAGGCCTTGAATGTCCCTTTTATACTTCTTTTGTAACCATTCTGGAAAGACTTCAAATGACTGAATTTTATTTGTCTTAATTGATGAAAATGCTTAAAATAGCCAAGTAATTAAACTCAGCCCTTGATGATGACTCAAAACAGCCCCCACGCCATTAAGTCCCTTTTGAATGTCACTTGTGTTGATTTCTAGCTCTTGTGGATCAATTTTCGTACCATCCCCTCCCCCTTTGAAAGGAATTGACCTCAATTCTTGAATACCATCATCATCCAAATATGGTGAGAGATCTCCAACATTGAAAGTAGCATGTACTCCATATTCTCCGGGCAACTTGATCTTGTATGCATTGTCATTGATTTTTGATATAACTTTGAAAGGACCATCAGCTCTAGGCATAAGCTTATTCTTTCTCTTGCTTGGGAATCTTTCTTTTCTCAAATGAACCCACACAAGATCACCTTCATTGAACAACTTGGGCTTCTTATTCTTGGACCTTTGCTTGTAGACTTCATTTACCGCCTTGATTCTTTCTTGCACTTGCTCATGTAGCTTGATCATGGACTTGAGTTTGGCCTCGGCATCTGGATGAACTAATTCCTCTTTTGGCATAGTTATCAAATCCAATGGCAAGTAAGGATTCACACCATAAACAACTTCAAAAGGGGAATGATTAGTAGCATATGTAGGGGACCGGTTGTAGGCAAATTCAGCATGAGCTAGCTTCAAGTCCCAATCCTTTTGAGTCTTACTAACCAAACCACGCAGCAAGGTACCAAGAGTTCTATTAGTCACCTCGGTTTGCCCATCGGTTTGAGGGTGATGGGAGGTACTAAACAGCAACTTAGTACCCAATTTCCTCCATAATGTGTTCCAAAAATAACTCAAAAACTTTGAATCACGATCAGAAACAATAGTTTTAGGAACTCCATGCAAACGTACAATCTCACGAAAATACAAATCAGCAACATTACTAGCATCATCTGTTTTGTGACAAGCTACAAAGTGTGCCATTTTTGAAAACCTATCAACAACAACCATAATAGCATCTTTACCTCGCTGTGTACGGGGCAAAGCCACAATGAAATCCATGCTCACATCCATCCAAGGACCACTAGGTGTGGGTAATGGGGTGTATGCTCCTGGTTTGAAAGAACTCTTCGCCATATGACAAGTAACACACTTGCTAATGACTTTTTGCACATCTCCTAACATCTTTGGCCAATGGAAGTGTTCTTTTAAAATCTCCAAGGTCTTTGTAATGCCAAAATTGATACGAATCAGGGTATGGTAACGGAAGCAAACAACCAATAACGAAGGTACTAGGTACCACCCTTATCAATCGAATACTATGAAGTGTTTTGGGGTATTTGTTTGTTTGATTTTAGCGCAAACAGCAAGGAATAAAACAATGTTAAACTACACCAATAGCTTAACACGAGATTAGCACTCAACACCAATTGAGCTAATCGGACTATTTTCAAGACGACGCTTGCAAATAATCAGGTGAAAATGTAGACACAAATTCAAATGGGACTGAAATGTTCTTGTGTTATTGAATAATGAAAATGATCATGTTACATAGCATATATGGCCGAAAAACAGCAAGGCCTAATTAAACACACATAAAACTAGTAATAAAATGCAATTAAACTAGTAATAAAAATGACACTAATGCAATCAGCTATTGTAATTCCTCTCCATAATTAGCCACACGCCTATTTAAGGCCTTGAATGTCCCTTTTATACTTCTTTTGTAACCATTCTGGAAAGACTTCAAATGACTGAATTTTATTTGTCTTAATTGATGAAAATGCTTAAAATAGCCAAGTAATTAAACTCAGCCCTTGATGATGACTCAAAACAGCCCCCACGCCATTAAGTCCCTTTTGAATGTCACTTGTGTTGATTTCTAGCTCTTGTGGATCAATTTTCGTACCATCCCCTCCCCCTTTGAAAGGAATTGACCTCAATTCTTGAATACCATCATCATCCAAATATGGTGAGAGATCTCCAACATTGAAAGTAGCATGTACTCCATATTCTCCGGGCAACTCGATCTTGTATGCATTGTCATTGATTTTTGATATAACTTTGAAAGGACCATCAGCTCTAGGCATAAGCTTATTCTTTCTCTTGCTTGGGAATCTTTCTTTTCTCAAATGAACCCACACAAGATCACCTTCATTGAACAACTTGGGCTTCTTATTCTTGGACCTTTGCTTGTAGACTTCATTTACCGCCTTGATTCTTTCTTGCACTTGCTCATGTAGCTTGATCATGGACTTGAGTTTGGCCTCGGCATCTGGATGAACTAATTCCTCTTTTGGCATAGTTATCAAATCCAATGGCAAGTAAGGATTCACACCATAAACAACTTCAAAAGGGGAATGATTAGTAGCATATGTAGGGGACCGGTTGTAGGCAAATTCAGCATGAGCTAGCTTCAAGTCCCAATCCTTTTGAGTCTTACTAACCAAACCACGCAGCAAGGTACCAAGAGTTCTATTAGTCACCTCGGTTTGCCCATCGGTTTGAGGGTGATGGGAGGTACTAAACAGCAACTTAGTACCCAATTTCCTCCATAATGTGTTCCAAAAATAACTCAAAAACTTTGAATCACGATCAGAAACAATAGTTTTAGGAACTCCATGCAAACGTACAATCTCACGAAAATACAAATCAGCAACATTACTAGCATCATCTGTTTTGTGACAAGCTACAAAGTGTGCCATTTTTGAAAACCTATCAACAACAACCATAATAGCATCTTTACCTCGCTGTGTACGGGGCAAAGCCACAATGAAATCCATGCTCACATCCATCCAAGGACCACTAGGTGTGGGTAATGGGGTGTATGCTCCTGGTTTGAAAGAACTCTTCGCCATATGACAAGTAACACACTTGCTAATGACTTTTTGCACATCTCCTAACATCTTTGGCCAATGGAAGTGTTCTTTTAAAATCTCCAAGGTCTTTGTAATGCCAAAATGACCAGCCAAACCTCCACCATGAGCTTCGCGGACTAGTAACTCACGAATTGAATGCCTTGGGATGCAAAGCCGATTCTCTTTGAACAAAAATCCACCCTGCACTATGTACTTTTCAAATGCTCCATTTTCACAATTAGAGTATATTTCACCAAAATCCGCATCCTCTTTATAGTAATCTTTCAAAGTCTCAAAACCAAGTAAGCGAGTTTCAAGAATTGAAATTAAAGCATACCTTCTTGAAAGTGCATCAGCCACCACATTACTCTTACCATCCTTGTATTTTGAAGAGAAATTAAAAGATTGGAGGAATTCTACCCATTTAGCATGCCTTGGACTCAACTTTTGTTGCCCATTGATGTACTTCAAAGACTCATGATCTGAATGCAATATAAAGTGATTAGAACGCAAATAATGACTCCAATAATCAAGAGCTCTCACAACGGCATAGAATTCTTTGTCATAGGTGCAATAGTTCAATCTGGCCCCTCCTAGTTTCTCCGAGAAATAAGCTATAGGCCTTTTGTTTTGTATCAAAACAGCCCCAATGCCAACTCCACTAGCATCACATTCAACTTCAAATGGTTGAGTGAAGTCGGGTAAAGCTAAAACAGGAGCTTCACAAAGCTTTGACTTAATCAATTCAAAAGCCCTTTGTGCTTGCTCATTCCACACAAACGCACCCTTCTTCAAACATTCGGTCATGGGACTTGCTATAGTGCTAAAATTCTGGATAAAGCGCCGATAAAATGATGCAAGACCAAGGAAAGATCTCACCTCCGAAACTGTTGTAGGGCTCGGCCAAGTCTTGATAGCATCCACCTTTGTTTGATCAACGGATACTCCATCTTTAGATACAACGTATCCAAGAAACACCACGCTTTCAACCAAGAAATCACACTTTTCTTTCTTCCCATAGAGTTTTTGTGCTCTTAAGGTCTCAAAGATTTGTCTCAAATGAGTGAAATGCTCCTCAATAGATTTGCTATACACCAATATGTCATCAAGATAAACAACAACAAACTTACCCAAAAAAGGTTTGAGTACTTCGTTCATGAGCCTCATAAAGGTGCTAGGTGCATTTGTGAGCCCAAACGGCATAACTAGCCATTCATATAGACCATGCTTAGTCTTGAATGCCGTCTTCCATTCATCACCTTCACGCATTCTGATTTGGTGATATCCACTCCTTAGATCGATTTTTGAGAAGATAACCGATCCATGTAATTCATCAAGCATATCGTCTAATCTTGGAATGGGAAAACGATATTTGATGGTTATGTTGTTCACCGCCCTACTATCAATACACATTCTCCATGAACCATCCTTCTTAGGAACCAACAACGCCGGGACAGCACATGGGCTCATTGATTCACGCACATAACCCATGCTTATCAATTCTTCAATTTGCCGTTGCAACTCCTTTGTCTCCTCCGGATTACACCTATAGGCAGCCTTGTTTGGTAATGGAGCTCCCGGAATTAGATCAATTTGATGCTCAATCCCACGGATAGGTGGTAAACCAATTGGTAGTTCAATTGGAAACACATCTTCATACTCACCCAAGATAGCTTCTAATTGTTGTTTAAGAGGAGTCTCTACATTATCTTGTTTAGCATTCTTTGCAAACAACATGTAGACTAATTCACCATTATCAATAGCATCTTTCACTTCATTTTCAGTAGCAAACATATTGAGGTTAGGCTTTTTACCTCTTTTTGTAATCATAGAACGAACTTCATTTGATGCCATTGGTTTCAACACAATTCTCTTACCATTGAAGTTCAATTCATGCTCATTGGACCTTCCTCTATGCGTCACATCTCTATCAAATTGCCAAGGGCGTCCCAACAGTATGTGACTTGCATCCATAGGTACCACATCACACAAGATCTCATCAACATAAGACCCCATGGTCAACCCCACACGCGTCTGCCTTGTAACGTTTATGCTACTCCCATTGTCTAGCCAATGTAGTGCATAAGGCTTAGGATGTTTTGTTGTGAGCAATCCTAGTTTAGACACCATTTCAGTTGAAGCTGCATTGGTACAACTACCTCCATCCACAATGACACTACACCACTTATCTTTCACTTGACACTTAGTGTAGAAAATTTGGTTCCTTTGATCTCCTTCCACAGGTACAGCCTTAGCTTGCAAAGTTCTGAGCATCAAAGTATCATATATGGGAGGTCCATATACTTCTACCTTATCATCATCATCTTCAACCGTTTCAACTCCATCACTTTCAATATTGCCACCAAATGAACCGCCGGATTCTTCCTCTTCCTTAAGCAACTCATCACGCATGCTAATTGCTTCTCGGAGGGTCACAACTCGTTGATTGGGACAAGCTCTAGAAAAGTGTCCAAAGCCTTGACATTTAAAACACCTAACCTTTGACAAGTTAGTCTCCTTGGCCGTGGCAATGGGTTGTTTAGGAGAAGGATCACTTTGTTTTGGTTGATTCACCATTTGTTTAGTACTAGGGGTTGAAATTGCACTGCTTGACACACCTCCCTTGGACCAACCACTTGAACTCCCGGCATTATATCTACTCTTGTTTTGATTTTCAATCTTCAAGCACAAAGTACACAAAGTTGTGAAATCCGTGTAATTACATAGCTCAACAGCAAATGCTATGTTCTTATTTAGCCCACGAAGGAAACGACTCATTCTTTGCTCTTCATTTTCCTCCACTTCACCCATTAGGCATAGGTTCTCAAACTCGTCAATGTACTCAGTGACACTCATTTTGCCTTGCACCAAATCTGAAATCTTCTTATACAAATTCAGTCGGTGGTTTGATGGTACATATCTTTTGCGCAACTTCCTCTTCAAGGACTCCCACGAACGGATTTTCTCCTTCCCATCTCGTGTTCTTCTAGTCTTCATTCCTTCATACCACAACGATGCACTTTTGCCAAGTTTCAGAATAGCATATTTGCAACGCTTCTCATCATCAAGATCCTTGAAGTCAAACATTCTATCAATCTTGCGCTCCCATTCTAAGTAAGCTTCTGGGTCTGTACTACCATTGAATTCAGGTAGTTCGGTGATTTTGAACTCATCCACGTTTGGACGTGGTTCACCTCTTCTAGGCCTCCATCGTTCATCTCTCAAATTGACGTTCCTTAAGGCTTCACGCAATCTGTCCACGAAATCATCGCTGTCGAAATCCATTGTTGTCACGTAACAAGGCTCTTGATGCCACTAATGATACGAATCAGGGTATGGTAACGGAAGCAAACAACCAATAACGAAGGTACTAGGTACCACCCTTATCAATCGAATACTATGAAGTGTTTTGGGGTATTTGTTTGTTTGATTTTAGCGCAAACAGCAAGGAATAAAACAATGTTAAACTACACCAATAGCTTAACACGAGATTAGCACTCAACACCAATTGAGCTAATCGGACTAATTTCAAGACGACGCTTGCAAATAATCAGGTGAAAATGTAGACACAAATTCAAATGGGACTGAAATGTTCTTGTGTTATTGAAAAATGAAAATGATCATGTTACATAGCATATATGGCCGAAAAACAGCAAGGCCTAATTAAACACACATAAAACTAGTAATAAAATGCAATTAAACTAGTAATAAAAATGACACTAATGCAATCAGCTATTGTAATTCCTCTCCATAATTAGCCACACGCCTATTTAAGGCCTTGAATGTCCCTTTTATACTTCTTTTGTAACCATTCTGGAAAGACTTCAAATGACTGAATTTTATTTGTCTTAATTGATGAAAATGCTTAAAATAGCCAAGTAATTAAACTCAGCCCTTGATGATGACTCAAAACAGCCCCCACGCCATTAAGTCCCTTTTGAATGTCACTTGTGTTGATTTCTAGCTCTTGTGGATCAATTTTCGTACCAAAAATGACCAGCCAAACCTCCACCATGAGCTTCGCGGACTAGTAACTCACGAATTGAATGCCTTGGGATGCAAAGCCGATTCTCTTTGAACAAAAATCCACCCTGCACTATGTACTTTTCAAATGCTCCATTTTCACAATTAGAGTATATTTCACCAAAATCCGCATCCTCTTTATAGTAATCTTTCAAAGTCTCAAAACCAAGTAAGCGAGTTTCAAGAATTGAAATTAAAGCATACCTTCTTGAAAGTGCATCAGCCACCACATTACTCTTACCATCCTTGTATTTTGAAGAGAAATTAAAAGATTGGAGGAATTCTACCCATTTAGCATGCCTTGGACTCAACTTTTGTTGCCCATTGATGTACTTCAAAGACTCATGATCTGAATGCAATATAAAGTGATTAGAACGCAAATAATGACTCCAATAATCAAGAGCTCTCACAACGGCATAGAATTCTTTGTCATAGGTGCAATAGTTCAATCTGGCCCCTCCTAGTTTCTCCGAGAAATAAGCTATAGGCCTTTTGTTTTGTATCAAAACAGCCCCAATGCCAACTCCACTAGCATCACATTCAACTTCAAATGGTTGAGTGAAGTCGGGTAAAGCTAAAACAGGAGCTTCACAAAGCTTTGACTTAATCAATTCAAAAGCCCTTTGTGCTTGCTCATTCCACACAAACGCACCCTTCTTCAAACATTCGGTGATGGGACTTGCTATAGTGCTAAAATTCTGGATAAAGCGCCGATAAAATGATGCAAGACCAAGGAAAGATCTCACCTCCGAAACTGTTGTAGGGCTCGGCCAAGTCTTGATAGCATCCACCTTTGTTTGATCAACGGATACTCCATCTTTAGATACAACGTATCCAAGAAACACCACGCTTTCAACCAAGAAATCACACTTTTCTTTCTTCCCATAGAGTTTTTGTGCTCTTAAGGTCTCAAAGATTTGTCTCAAATGAGTGAAATGCTCCTCAATAGATTTGCTATACACCAATATGTCATCAAGATAAACAACAACAAACTTACCCAAAAAAGGTTTGAGTACTTCGTTCATGAGCCTCATAAAGGTGCTAGGTGCATTTGTGAGCCCAAACGGCATAACTAGCCATTCATATAGACCATGCTTAGTCTTGAATGCCGTCTTCCATTCATCACCTTCACGCATTCTGATTTGGTGATATCCACTCCTTAGATCGATTTTTGAGAAGATAACCGATCCATGTAATTCATCAAGCATATCGTCTAATCTTGGAATGGGAAAACGATATTTGATGGTTATGTTGTTCACCGCCCTACTATCAATACACATTCTCCATGAACCATCCTTCTTAGGAACCAACAACGCCGGGACAGCACATGGGCTCATTGATTCACGCACATAACCCATGCTTATCAATTCTTCAATTTGCCGTTGCAACTCCTTTGTCTCCTCCGGATTACACCTATAGGCAGCCTTGTTTGGTAATGGAGCTCCCGGAATTAGATCAATTTGATGCTCAATCCCACGGATAGGTGGTAAACCAATTGGTAGTTCAATTGGAAACACATCTTCATACTCACCCAAGATAGCTTCTAATTGTTGTTTAAGAGGAGTCTCTACATTATCTTGTTTAGCATTCTTTGCAAACAACATGTAGACTAATTCACCATTATCAATAGCATCTTTCACTTCATTTTCAGTAGCAAACATATTGAGGTTAGGCTTTTTACCTCTTTTTGTAATCATAGAACGAACTTCATTTGATGCCATTGGTTTCAACACAATTCTCTTACCATTGAAGTTCAATTCATGCTCATTGGACCTTCCTCTATGCGTCACATCTCTATCAAATTGCCAAGGGCGTCCCAACAGTATGTGACTTGCATCCATAGGTACCACATCACACAAGATCTCATCAACATAAGACCCCATGGTCAACCCCACACGCGTCTGCCTTGTAACGTTTATGCTACTCCCATTGTCTAGCCAATGTAGTGCATAAGGCTTAGGATGTTTTGTTGTGAGCAATCCTAGTTTAGACACCATTTCAGTTGAAGCTGCATTGGTACAACTACCTCCATCCACAATGACACTACACCACTTATCTTTCACTTGACACTTAGTGTAGAAAATTTGGTTCCTTTGATCTCCTTCCACGGGTACAGCCTTAGCTTGCAAAGTTCTGAGCATCAAAGTATCATATATGGGAGGTCCATATACTTCTACCTTATCATCATCATCTTCAACCGTTTCAACTCCATCACTTTCAATATTGCCACCAAATGAACCGCCGGATTCTTCCTCTTCCTTAAGCAACTCATCACGCATGCTAATTGCTTCTCGGAGGGTCACAACTCGTTGATTGGGACAAGCTCTAGAAAAGTGTCCAAAGCCTTGACATTTAAAACACCTAACCTTTGACAAGTTAGTCTCCTTGGCCGTGGCAATGGGTTGTTTAGGAGAAGGATCACTTTGTTTTGGTTGATTCACCATTTGTTTAGTACTAGGGGTTGAAATTGCACTGCTTGACACACCTCCCTTGGACCAACCACTTGAACTCCCGGCATTATATCTACTCTTGTTTTGATTTTCAATCTTCAAGCACAAAGTACACAAAGTTGTGAAATCCGTGTAATTACATAGCTCAACAGCAAATGCTATGTTCTTATTTAGCCCACGAAGGAAACGACTCATTCTTTGCTCTTCATTTTCCTCCACTTCACCCATTAGGCATAGGTTCTCAAACTCGTCAATGTACTCAGTGACACTCATTTTGCCTTGCACCAAATCTGAAATCTTCTTATACAAATTCAGTCGGTGGTTTGATGGTACATATCTTTTGCGCAACTTCCTCTTCAAGGACTCCCACGAACGGATTTTCTCCTTCCCATCTCGTGTTCTTCTAGTCTTCATTCCTTCATACCACAACGATGCACTTTTGCCAAGTTTCAGAATAGCATATTTGCAACGCTTCTCATCATCAAGATCCTTGAAGTCAAACATTCTATCAATCTTGCGCTCCCATTCTAAGTAAGCTTCTGGGTCTGTACTACCATTGAATTCAGGTAGTTCGGTGATTTTGAACTCATCCACGTTTGGACGTGGTTCACCTCTTCTAGGCCTCCATCGTTCATCTCTCAAATTGACGTTCCTTAAGGCTTCACGCAATCTGTCCACGAAATCATCGCTGTCGAAATCCATTGTTGTCACGTAACAAGGCTCTTGATGCCACTAATGATACGAATCAGGGTATGGTAACGGAAGCAAACAACCAATAACGAAGGTACTAGGTACCACCCTTATCAATCGAATACTATGAAGTGTTTTGGGGTATTTGTTTGTTTGATTTTAGCGCAAACAGCAAGGAATAAAACAATGTTAAACTACACCAATAGCTTAACACGAGATTAGCACTCAACACCAATTGAGCTAATCGGACTATTTTCAAGACGACGCTTGCAAATAATCAGGTGAAAATGTAGACACAAATTCAAATGGGACTGAAATGTTCTTGTGTTATTGAATAATGAAAATGATCATGTTACATAGCATATATGGCCGAAAAACAGCAAGGCCTAATTAAACACACATAAAACTAGTAATAAAATGCAATTAAACTAGTAATAAAAATGACACTAATGCAATCAGCTATTGTAATTCCTCTCCATAATTAGCCACACGCCTATTTAAGGCCTTGAATGTCCCTTTTATACTTCTTTTGTAACCATTCTGGAAAGACTTCAAATGACTGAATTTTATTTGTCTTAATTGATGAAAATGCTTAAAATAGCCAAGTAATTAAACTCAGCCCTTGATGATGACTCAAAACAGCCCCCACGCCATTAAGTCCCTTTTGAATGTCACTTGTGTTGATTTCTAGCTCTTGTGGATCAATTTTCGTACCAATCAGAGCCCGACTTTAAATCTTCAAAGGGAAAGTGTGCACTTGAGTCGTTAGTCCAGAGTCGGTTAGAACATAGCTAGAGCTGTGTTAGTTCTAGCGGTTTTTTTGTTGTGTTGGTGATGGTAATAACTAGTTGAGTTGTTACTCTTACCTTTAGTTTCGAGGACGAAACTTCTTTTTGGAGGGTAGTAATGTAAGACCAAAGATTTCCACTGTACAGGTTTTTCTAAGGAACTTTAGTGTCGGCTAAGTTTTAGGATTTTTGGTGAAGCGGTTTCGTGAGTATTGTCGAGTTAATAGAATTTTTGCTGAAATGGAGCCTGTTTTGTGCTCGTGCGCTGGAAAGGCACAGACTTTTGGGTCGTAGTCTTCTTTTGAGTATAAGAAGGTTTATGTGTAGTCAGAATCACGAGTTTTGGTTTATTCTGGTTTTTGGAAAAACGAGTAGGAATTTTACCCGCTGTTGGAAATTTTTACGATGTCTGAATTCCGTAGAAATTTAGATGGGAGTTTTATATATCGGCGTGAGTTATGATATATTGTCAGAATAATTTTCAAGAGTGAGGAAGAAAATTACAGTCGGGGAAAAAGATTTAGCGATAATATTTGGAAACGGTTTACGACAGATGTTTATTTGATAGATTTTATATTTTTGTGATTTCCGTCCGTTAGCGAGGTGCGACTCGTTTACGAGCGAACGCGAGAGCTGAGATGTGAGGAAGCTTAGAAAATATCTTGGAAGGATAAGCTTAGAATTGATCCAATGGCTAGGATTAAGTCTTAGAAACTTTACACTATTTGATCCAATGGTTGCCATGAACCAAGACCACTTTATAGTAAGACTTTTGGATCACTTTGGAGACTTAGAAAAATTGCACAAGACTCTCATTCTTCTCTCCATTGCCGTGAACCACCCTTTGTCCTTCACCATTCCATAAATTTCTCATTTCTTCACCAAAGCTAAGGATTTCAAGCTTGTTGGAATCATAGTATTGCAAGGATCACTTTCTCTAAGGTAACTAAATCTATTCCCTTCCTTTTGTTGGTTCAAACTCTTAGGGTTTATGATTGGGTGGTTTATGTTCTTGAGAGATTTTTCTTAGAACTTGTTTATAGTTGATTTTTGTTCCATGAGAGTTGCTCATGAGTGTTTAACTAGTTTGTTTAGAACTAGATGGTTTGTATTCCATGAGTTTGATGAGAATCTCATGAAGAAATTGGATTAGGGTTTTGGAGAAAATTCTAATTGATCAAGAACATGGGAAATTGTTTTAGCTTTTGTGTTTAATGAATTGTTTCAAGACTTTTAGAGAAATGGATGTGTGAAAAATAGTTTTGTTTTGAAAAACAAGAAATTTGTTCTTGAGAGTTCAAGAGAAAACTTTTATGAATTTTAGTTTGTGTTTTGAAAAGTATTTGTTGTTCAATTAAATGATTTTGTGAGCTAAATGATTTATGCTATGGTTTTGAAATGGAAAATTTTAGGAACTAGCCACGCTTTGTTGTTCTTGGCCGTGGCACAATGTGTGTGTGTGTGAGCACTTGGCTTTCAAATTTTTAAGTCCTATGGGAAGGCATGATCATGGTTTTAAAAAGAATGATTAATGTGGTTTTGTTTTGAAAGAAAACTAGTAACTTGTGTTCTAATTAAACAAGTTAATTGGTAAAGTTTTGAAAAGTGTTATGCTTTGATTTGAAATGGTTTTGGTGTAGGAGCTTGATCACTTTTGAGTTTCTTTTGAGAAATTATTAATGGGTTGAGTATTATAAACTATGTTTGATTTTTGAAAACAATGTTTTAGGTGTGATTTCAATTCTGGCCGAAATCTTTAAGGGTATTTAGGTCCTTTTAAAATTGTTTTTGTGACCTGGAAACTTAACTATTTGATCTGTCTTTTCGAGACGATGAATTTGACGTATGGCTCGTCTCGATCGGATAAAGATTGAATGAGTTATGGCCATTTTAGTTTGAAAATAAAAGCTTGTAACTTGTAGCGCAAGTAAACTTTTATTTTTGTGAAAATTTTCAAAGAGTTTTTGGTTTGATTTCAAATGGTTTTAGTATGTGAAAATTGATTGCCTTGGAGTTAGGAATCAAAGTGTTTCTTAGTTTGTTTTGAAACGAAACTATATTTCTTATAGCAAAAATAGTGTATTTAACTTCGTGAATTTTTAATCACTATGGGGAGAACTGGGAATCACTATCCGAGAGTGTTAGAAAGTACCTTAAACACCTCTAGAATTTTGGGAATAGGTTTCGTTTCAATAGAATACCGTGAGAGTATTTTATTGATATTACGCTGCTTATATTTTAGGAAGCGCGAATTGTAGAGTTGAACGAGACTTAGTAACCGGAAGCTTGCTAGGTAAGGGCTCCACTTTATTTCTGTCTTTAAATGGTTACGACATGTTTGGATTTACTGTGTGTTTGGCATGTATGTGTTATGTATTCTCGTGATGAGAAAGTGTGTATAATACGTGCGTTGTTTTACATATGATTGGAGATGTATGTATGAACATGTGGGTGATTACATATGATTGGAAATGTATGTATGTTTGTTGTGGTTTGTTACATATGATTGGATATGTATGTATGTTGTTGGGATGGTTTACATATGCTAGGGAGGTATGTATTTGTTGCATTAGTATACATGGGGAATCGTATGCTCATGCATTGTTAGTGCGTAGTGGCGGGAGTGGACTACGAGGTGTGGTTGCGGGAGTGGACCCACCTGATTCTTATAGGGTTGTGTTGAGTTCAATACATGGTTGCGGGAGTGGACCATGGGGTGTGATTGCGGGAGTGGATCCATCTTAATCCTTTGTGATTTTGTTGAGTCGATACATGGTTGCGGGAGTGGACCATGGGGTGTGATTGCGGGAGTGGATCCACCTTAACCTTGTGTTTTCGTTGGTGTTTTAGTAGGGGTTGGACCTACAGTTCCGGAACTCATGCATTGTGGTAGCTAGGGTTAGTACCACGCATTGTAGAAGTCTGCATTAGGCTTGGTGTGCATTATATATCTAAACCCGTTGGTGGGAATTGCTTTGGTGGTTAAGAGCTTTCACTTGTGTTCGTGGAATTATTGTTATGTGTACAATCTTTCGCACCGGTTATATATATACATACTATATATTTTGTGGTGACCCTTTCTTTCATTTGCGGGCTCATCCAACCCAGATGATGGATTAGGTCGTGGTGACGACGGTGGCTGTTCCAGGCCCCATTGAGATGTTGGAGCTTTGGCTTAGTTAGACTATGCGCCGGTGTGGGTTGTGCACCGTGCTTTTTGGGTTAGGCATAGAATTCTAACTTGTGCTGTTGTAAGTATTTGAATACTTAGACTTGGATTGTAATTATTCAGGAATACACTTTGCTTGTCGAAGCACCTTATGGTAATGAGTTCTTTTGTATATTTGAATGTCGGCTCATTTAAAATCTTTTATGCGTAACTCTGATGTGTACAAAAAAAAAGTAATGCCTTTTCTGGCCTTTGAAAAACGGGTTGTTACAATTGGTATCAGAGCCCGGCTTTAAATCTACAAAGGGAAAGTGTGCACTTGAGTCATTAGTCCAGAGTCGGTTAGAACATAGCTAGAGTTGTGTTAGTTCTAGCGGTTTTTTTGTTGTGTTGGTGATGGTAATAACTAGTTGAGTTGTTACTCTTACCTTTAGTTTCGAGGACGAAACTTCTTTTTGGAGGGTAGTAATGTAAGACCCAAGATTTCCACTGTACAGGTTTTTCTAAGGAACTTTAGTGTCGGCTAAGTTTTAGGATTTTTGGTGAAGCGGTTTCGTGAGTATTGTCGCGTTAATAGAATTTTTGCTGAAATGGAGCCTGTTTTGTGCTCGTGCGCTGGAAAGGCACAGACTTTTGGGTCGTAGTCTTCTTTTGAGTATAAGAAGGTTTATGTGTAGTCAGAATCACGAGTTTTGGTTTATTCTGGTTTTTGGAAAAACGAGTAGGAATTTTACCCGCTGTTGGAAATTTTTACGATGTCTGAATTCCGTAGAAATTTAGATGGGAGTTTTATATATCGGCGTGAGTTAGGATATATTGTCAGAATAATTTTCAAGAGTGAGGAAGAAAATTACAGTCGGGGAAAAAGATTTAGCGATAATATTTGGAAACGGTTTACGACAGATGTTTATTTGATAGATTTTATATTTTTGTGATTTCCGTCCGTTAGCGAGGTGCGACTCGTTTACGAGCGAACGCGGGAGCTGAGATGTGAGGAAGCTTAGAAAATATCTTGGAAGGATAAGCTTAGAATTGATCCAATGGCTAGGATTAAGTCTTAGAAACTTTACACTATTTGATCCAATGGTTGCCATGAACCAAGACCACTTTATAGTAAGACTTTTGGATCACTTTGGAGACTTAGAAAAATTGCACAAGACTCTCATTCTTCTCTCCATTGCTGTGAACCACCCTTTGTCCTTCACCATTCCATAAATTTCTCATTTCTTCACCAAAGCTAAGGATTTCAAGCTTGTTGGAATCATAGTATTGCAAGGATCACTTTCTCTAAGGTAACTAAATCTATTCCCTTCCTTTTGTTGGTTCAAACTCTTAGGGTTTACGATTGGGTGGTTTATGTTCTTGAGAGATTTTTCTTAGAACTTGTTTATAGTTGATTTTTGTTCCATGAGAGTTGCTCATGAGTGTTTAACTAGTTTGTTTAGAACAAGATGGTTTGTATTCCATGAGTTTGATGAGAATCTCATGAAGAAATTGGATTAGGGTTTTGGAGAAAATTCTAATTGATCAAGAACATGGGAAATTGTTTTAGCTTTTGTGTTTAATGAATTGTTTCAAGACTTTTAGAGAAATGGATGTGTGAAAAATAGTTTTGTTTTGAAAAACAAGAAATTTGTTCTTGAGAGTTCAAGAGAAAACTTTTATGAATTTTAGTTTGTGTTTTGAAAAGTATTTGTTGTTCAATTAAATGATTTTGTGAGCTAAATGATTTATGCTATGGTTTTGAAATGGAAAATTTTAGGAACTAGCCATGCTTTGTTGTTCTTGGCCGTGGCACAATGTGTGTGTGTGTGAGCACTTGGCTTTCAAATTTTTAAGTCCTATGGGAAGGCATGATCATGGTTTTAAAAAGAATGATTAATGTGGTTTTGTTTCGAAAGAAAACTAGTAACTTGTGTTCTAATTAATCAAGTTAATTGGTAAAGTTTTGAAAAGTGTTATGCTTTGATTTGAAATGGTTTTGGTGTAGGAGCTTGATCACTTTTGAGTTTCTTTTGAGAAATTATTAATGGGTTGAGTATTACAAACTATGTTTGATTTTTGAAAACAATGTTTTAGGTGTGATTTCAATTCTGGCCGAAATCTTTAAGGGTATTTAGGTCCTTTTAAAATTGTTTTTGTGACCTGGAAACTTAACTATTTGATCTGTCTTTTCGAGACGATGAATTTGACGTATGGCTCGTCTCGATCGGATAAAGATTGAATGAGTTATGGCCATTTTAGTTTGAAAATAAAAGCTTGTAACTTGTAGCGCAAGTAAACTTTTATTTTTGTGAAAATTTTCAAAGAGTTTTTGGTTTGATTTCAAATGGTTTTAGTATGTGAAAATTGATTGCCTTGGAGTTAGGAATCAAAGTGTTTCTTAGTTTGTTTTGAAACGAAACTATATTTCTTATAGCAAAAATAGTGTATTTAACTTCGTGAATTTTTAATCACTATGGGGAGAACTGGGAATCACTTTCCGAGAGTGTTAGAAAGTACCTTAAACACCTCTAGAATTTTGGGAATAGGTTTCGTTTCAATAGAATACCGTGAGAGTATTTTATTGATATTACGCTGCTTATATTTTAGGAAGCGCGAATTGTAGAGTTGAACGAGACTTAGTAACCGGAAGCTTGCTAGGTAAGGGCTCCACTTTATTTCTGTCTTTAAATGGTTACGACATGTTTGGATTTACTGTGTGTTTGGCATGTATGTGTTATGTATTCTCGTGATGAGAAAGTGTTTATAATACGTGCGTTGTTTTACATATGATTGGAGATGTATGTATGAACATGTGGGTGAATACATATGATTGGAAATGTATGTATGTTTGTTGTGGTTTGTTACATATGATTGGATATGTATGTATGTTGTTGGGATGGTTTACATATGCTAGGGAGGTATGTATTTGTTGCATTAGTATACATGGGGAATCGTATGCTCATGCATTGTTAGTGCGTAGTGGCGGGAGTGGACTACGAGGTGTGGTTGCGGGAGTGGACCCACCTGATTCTTATAGGGTTGTGTTGAGTTCAATACATGGTTGCGGGAGTGGACCATGGGGTGTGATTGCGGGAGTGGATCCATCTTAATCCTTTGTGATTTTGTTGAGTCGATACATGGTTGCGGGAGTGGACCATGGGGTGTGATTGCGGGAGTGGATCCACCTTAACCTTGTGTTTTCGTTGGTGTTTTAGTAGGGGTTGGACCTACAGTTACGGAACTCATGCATTGTGGTAGCTAGGGTTAGTACCACACATTGTAGAAGTCTGCATTAGGCTTGGTGTGCATTATATATCTAAACCCGTTGGTGGGAATTGCTTTGGTGGTTAAGAGCTTTCTCTTGTGTTCGTGGAATTATTGTTATGTGTACAATCTTTCGCACCGGTTATATATATACATACTATATATTTTGTGGTGACCCTTTCTTTCATTTGCGGGCTCATCCCACCCAGATGATGGATTAGGTCGTGGTGACGACGGTGGCTGTTCCAGGCCCCATTGAGATGTTGGAGCTTTGGCTTAGTTAGACTATGCGCCGGTGTGGGTTGTGCACCGTGCTTTTTGGGTTAGGCATAGAATTCTAACTTGTGCTGTTGTAAGTATTTGAATACTTAGACTTGGATTGTAATTATTCAGGAATACACTTTGCTTGTCGAAGCACCTTATAGTAATGAGTTCTTTTGTATATTTGAATGTCGGCTCATTTAAAATCTTTTATGCGTAACTCTGATGTGTACAAAAAAAAGTAATGCCTTTTCTGGCCTTTGAAAAACGGGTTGTTACAATTGGTATAAGAGCCCGGCTTTAAATCTTCAAAGGGAAAGTGTGCACTTGAGTCGTTAGTCCAGAGTCGGTTAGAACATAGCTAGAGTTGTGTTAGTTCTAGCGGTTTTTTTGTTGTGTTGGTGATGGTAATAACTAGTTGAGTTGTTACTCTTACCTTTAGTTTCGAGGACGAAACTTCTTTTTTGAGGGTAGTAATGTAAGACCCAAGATTTCCACTGTACAGGTTTTTCTAAGGAACTTTAGTGTCGGCTAAGTTTTAGGATTTTTGGTGAAGCGGTTTCGTGAGTATTGTCGCGTTAATAGAATTTTTGCTGAAATGGAGCCTGTTTTGTGCTCGTGCGCTGGAAAGGCACAGACTTTTGGGTCGTAGTCTTCTTTTGAGTATAAGAAGGTTTATGTGTAGTCAGAATCACGAGTTTTGGTTTATTCTGGTTTTTGGAAAAACGAGTAGGAATTTTACCCGCTGTTGGAAATTTTTACGATGTCTGAATTCCGTAGAAATTTAGATGGGAGTTTTATATATCGGCGTGAGTTAGGATATATTGTCAGAATAATTTTCAAGAGTGAGGAAGAAAATTACAGTCGGGGAAAAAGATTTAGCGATAATATTTGGAAACGGTTTACGACAGATGTTTATTTGATAGATTTTATATTTTTGTGATTTCCGTCCGTTAGCGAGGTGCGACTCGTTTACGAGCGAACGCGAGAGCTGAGATGTGAGGAAGCTTAGAAAATATCTTGGAAGGATAAGCTTAGAATTGATCCAATGGCTAGGATTAAGTCTTAGAAACTTTACACTATTTGATCCAATGGTTGCCATGAACCAAGACCACTTTATAGTAAGACTTTTGGATCACTTTGGAGACTTAGAAAAATTGCACAAGACTCTCATTCTTCTCTCTATTGCCGTGAACCACCCTTTGTCCTTCACCATTCCATAAATTTCTCATTTCTTCACCAAAGCTAAGGATTTCAAGCTTGTTGGAATCATAGTATTGCAAGGATCACTTTCTCTAAGGTAACTAAATCTATTCCCTTCCTTTTGTTGGTTCAAACTCTTAGGGTTTATGATTGGGTGTTTTATGTTCTTGAGAGATTTTTCTTAGAACTTGTTTATAGTTGATTTTTGTTCCATGAGAGTTGCTCATGAGTGTTTAACTAGTTTGTTTAGAACTAGATGGTTTGTATTCCATGAGTTTGATGAGAATCTCATGAAGAAATTGGATTAGGGTTTTGGAGAAAATTCTAATTGATCAAGAACATGGGAAATTGTTTTAGCTTTTGTGTTTAATGAATTGTTTCAAGACTTTTAGAGAAATGGATGTGTGAAAAATAGTTTTGTTTTGAAAAACAAGAAATTTGTTCTTGAGAGTTCAAGAGAAAACTTTTATGAATTTTAGTTTGTGTTTTGAAAAGTATTTGTTGTTCAATTAAATGATTTTGTGAGCTAAATGATTTATGCTATGGTTTTGAAATGGAAAATTTTAGGAACTAGCCATGCTTTGTTGTTCTTGGTCGTGGCACAATGTGTGTGTGTGTGAGCACTTGGCTTTCAAATTTTTAAGTCCTATGGGAAGGCATGATCATGGTTTTAAAAAGAATGATTAATGTGGTTTTGTTTTGAAAGAAAACTAGTAACTTGTGTTCTAATTAAACAAGATAATTGGTAAAGTTTTGAAAAGTGTTATGCTTTGATTTGAAATGGTTTTGGTGTAGGAGCTTGATCACTTTTGAGAAATTATTAATGGGTTGAGTATTATAAACTATGTTTGATTTTTGAAAACAATGTTTTAGGTGTGATTTCAATTCTGGCCGAAATCTTTAAGGGTATTTAGGTCCTTTTAAAATTGTTTTTGTGACCTGGAAACTTAACTATTTGATCTGTCTTTTCGAGACGATGAATTTGACGTATGGCTCGTCTCGATCGGATAAAGATTGAATGAGTTATGGCCATTTTAGTTTGAAAATAAAAGCTTGTAACTTGTAGCGCAAGTAAACTTTTATTTTTGTGAAAATTTTCAAAGAGTTTTTGGTTTGATTTCAAATGGTTTTAGTATGTGAAAATTGATTGCCTTGAAGTTAGGAATCAAAGTGTTTCTTAGTTTGTTTTGAAACGAAACTATATTTCTTATAGCAAAAATGGTGTATTTAACTTCGTGAATTTTTAATCACTATGGGGAGAACTGGGAATCACTATCCGAGAGTGTTAGAAAGTACCTTAAACACCTCTAGAATTTTGGGAATAAGTTTCGTTTCAATAGAATACCGTGAGAGTATTTTATTGATATTACGCTGCTTATATTTTAGGAAGCGCGAATTGTAGAGTTGAACGAGACTTAGTAACCGGAAGCTTGCTAGGTAAGGGCTCCACTTTATTTCTGTCTTTAAATGGTTACGACATGTTTGGATTTACTGTGTGTTTGGCATGTATGTGTTATGTATTCTCGTGATGAGAAAGTGTTTATAATACGTGCGTTGTTTTACATATGATTGGAGATGTATGTATGAACATGTGGGTGAATACATATGATTGGAAATGTATGTATGTTTGTTGTGGTTTGTTACATATGATTGGATATGTATGTATGTTGTTGGGATGGTTTACATATGCTAGGGAGGTATGTATTTGTTGCATTAGTATACATGGGGAATCGTATGCTCATGCATTGTTAGTGCGTAGTGGCGGGAGTGGACTACGAGGTGTGGTTGCGGGAGTGGACCCACCTGATTCTTATAGGGTTGTGTTGAGTTCAATACATGGTTGCGGGAGTGGACCATGGGGTGTGATTGCGGGAGTGGATCCATCTTAATCCTTTGTGATTTTGTTGAGTCGATACATGGTTGCGGGAGTGGACCATGGGGTGTGATTGCGGGAGTGGATCCACCTTAACCTTGTGTTTTCGTTGGTGTTTTAGTAGGGGTTGGACCTACAGTTACGGAACTTATGCATTGTGGTAGCTAGGGTTAGTACCACGCATTGTAGAAGTCTGCATTAGGCTTGGTGTGCATTATATATCTAAACCCGTTGGTGGGAATTGCTTTGGTGGTTAAGAGCTTTCTCTTGTGTTCGTGGAATTATTGTTATGTGTACAATCTTTCGCACCGGTTATATATATACATACTATATATTTTGTGGTGACCCTTTCTTTCATTTGCGGGCTCATCCCACCCAGATGATGGATTAGGTCGTGGTGACGACGGTGGCTGTTCCAGGCCCCATTGAGATGTTGGAGCTTTGGCTTAGTTAGACTATGCGCCGGTGTGGGTTGTGCACCGTGCTTTTTGGGTTAGGCATAGAATTCTAACTTGTGCTGTTGTAAGTATTTGAATACTTAGACTTGAATTGTAATTATTCAGGAATACACTTTGCTTGTCGAAGCACCTTATAGTAATGAGTTCTTTTGTATATTTGAATGTCGGCTCATTTAAAATCTTTTATGCGTAACTCTGATGTGTACAAAAAAAAGTAATGCCTTTTCTGGCCTTTGAAAAACGGGTTGTTACAATTGGTATAAGAGCCCGGCTTTAAATCTTCAAAGGGAAAGTGTGCACTTGAGTCGTTAGTCCAGAGTCGGTTAGAACATAGCTAGAGTTGTGTTAGTTCTAGCGGTTTTTTTGTTGTGTTGGTGATGGTAATAACTAGTTGAGTTGTTACTCTTACCTTTAGTTTCGAGGACGAAACTTCTTTTTGGAGGGTAGTAATGTAAGACCAAAGATTTCCACTGTACAGGTTTTTCTAAGGAACTTTAGTGTCGGCTAAGTTTTAGGATTTTTGGTGAAGCGGTTTCGTGAGTATTGTCGCGTTAATAGAATTTTTGCTGAAATGGAGCCTGTTTTGTGCTCGTGCGCTGGAAAGGCACAGACTTTTGGGTCGTAGTCTTCTTTTGAGTATAAGAAGGTTTATGTGTAGTCAGAATCACGAGTTTTGGTTTATTCTGGTTTTTGGAAAAACGAGTAGGAATTTTACCCGCTGTTGGAAATTTTTACGATGTCTGAATTCCGTAGAAATTTAGATGGGAGTTTTATATATCGGCGTGAGTTAGGATATATTGTCAGAATAATTTTCAAGAGTGAGGAAGAAAATTACAGTCGGGGAAAAAGATTTAGCGATAATATTTGGAAACGGTTTACGACAGATGTTTATTTGATAGATTTTATATTTTTGTGATTTCCGTCCGTTAGCGAGGTGCGACTCGTTTACGAGCGAACGCGGGAGCTGAGATGTGAGGAAGCTTAGAAAATATCTTGGAAGGATAAGCTTAGAATTGATCCAATGGCTAGGATTAAGTCTTAGAAACTTTACACTATTTGATCCAATGGTTGCCATGAACCAAGACCACTTTATAGTAAGACTTTTGGATCACTTTGGAGACTTAGAAAAATTGCACAAGACTCTCATTCTTCTCTCTATTGCCGTGAACCACCCTTTGTCCTTCACCATTCCATAAATTTCTCATTTCTTCACCAAAGCTAAGGATTTCAAGCTTGTTGGAATCATAGTATTGCAAGGATCACTTTCTCTAAGGTAACTAAATCTATTCCCTTCCTTTTGTTGGTTCAAACTCTTAGGGTTTATGATTGGGTGTTTTATGTTCTTGAGAGATTTTTCTTAGAACTTGTTTATAGTTGATTTTTGTTCCATGAGAGTTGCTCATGAGTGTTTAACTAGTTTGTTTAGAACTAGATGGTTTGTATTCCATGAGTTTGATGAGAATCTCATGAAGAAATTGGATTAGGGTTTTGGAGAAAATTCTAATTGATCAAGAACATGGGAAATTGTTTTAGCTTTTGTGTTTAATGAATTGTTTCAAGACTTTTAGAGAAATGGATGTGTGAAAAATAGTTTTGTTTTGAAAAACAAGAAATTTGTTCTTGAGAGTTCAAGAGAAAACTTTTATGAATTTTAGTTTGTGTTTTGAAAAGTATTTGTTGTTCAATTAAATGATTTTGTGAGCTAAATGATTTATGCTATGGTTTTGAAATGGAAAATTTTAGGAACTAGCCATGCTTTGTTGTTCTTGGTCGTGGCACAATGTGTGTGTGTGTGAGCACTTGGCTTTCAAATTTTTAAGTCCTATGGGAAGGCATGATCATGGTTTTAAAAAGAATGATTAATGTGGTTTTGTTTTGAAAGAAAACTAGTAACTTGTGTTCTAATTAAACAAGATAATTGGTAAAGTTTTGAAAAGTGTTATGCTTTGATTTGAAATGGTTTTGGTGTAGGAGCTTGATCACTTTTGAGAAATTATTAATGGGTTGAGTATTATAAACTATGTTTGATTTTTGAAAACAATGTTTTAGGTGTGATTTCAATTCTGGCCGAAATCTTTAAGGGTATTTAGGTCCTTTTAAAATTGTTTTTGTGACCTGGAAACTTAACTATTTGATCTGTCTTTTCGAGACGATGAATTTGACGTATGGCTCGTCTCGATCGGATAAAGATTGAATGAGTTATGGCCATTTTAGTTTGAAAATAAAAGCTTGTAACTTGTAGCGCAAGTAAACTTTTATTTTTGTGAAAATTTTCAAAGAGTTTTTGGTTTGATTTCAAATGGTTTTAGTATGTGAAAATTGATTGCCTTGGAGTTAGGAATCAAAGTGTTTCTTAGTTTGTTTTGAAACGAAACTATATTTCTTATAGCAAAAATGGTGTATTTAACTTCGTGAATTTTTAATCACTATGGGGAGAATTGGGAATCACTATCCGAGAGTGTTAGAAAGTACCTTAAACACCTCTAGAATTTTGGGAATAAGTTTCGTTTCAATAGAATACCGTGAGAGTATTTTATTGATATTACGCTGCTTATATTTTAGGAAGCGCGAATTGTAGAGTTGAACGAGACTTAGTAACCGGAAGCTTGCTAGGTAAGGGCTCCACTTTATTTCTGTCTTTAAATGGTTACGACATGTTTGGATTTACTGTGTGTTTGGCATGTATGTGTTATGTATTCTCGTGATGAGAAAGTGTTTATAATACGTGCGTTGTTTTACATATGATTGGAGATGTATGTATGAACATGTGGGTGAATACATATGATTGGAAATGTATGTATGTTTGTTGTGGTTTGTTACATATGATTGAATATGTATGTATGTTGTTGGGATGGTTTACATATGCTAGGGAGGTATGTATTTGTTGCATTAGTATACATGGGGAATCGTATGCTCATGCATTGTTAGTGCGTAGTGGCGGGAGTGGACTACGAGGTGTGGTTGCGGGAGTGGACCCACCTGATTCTTATAGGGTTGTGTTGAGTTCAATACATGGTTGCGGGAGTGGACCATGGGGTGTGATTGCGGGAGTGGATCCATCTTAATCCTTTGTGATTTTGTTGAGTCGATACATGGTTGCGGGAGTGGACCATGGGGTGTGATTGCGGGAGTGGATCCACCTTAACCTTGTGTTTTCGTTGGTGTTTTAGTAGGGGTTGGACCTACAGTTACGGAACTCATGCATTGTGGTAGCTAGGGTTAGTACCACGCATTGTAGAAGTCTGCATTAGGCTTGGTGTGCATTATATATCTAAACCCGTTGGTGGGAATTGCTTTGGTGGTTAAGAGCTTTCTCTTGTGTTCGTGGAATTATTGTTATGTGTACAATCTTTCGCACCGGTTATATATATACATACTATATATTTTGTGGTGACCCTTTCTTTCATTTGCGGGCTCATCCCACCCAGATGATGGATTAGGTCGTGGTGACGACGGTGGCTGTTCCAGGCCCCATTGAGATGTTGGAGCTTTGGCTTAGTTAGACTATGCGCCGGTGTGGGTTGTGCACCGTGCTTTTTGGGTTAGGCATAGAATTCTAACTTGTGCTGTTGTAAGTATTTGAATACTTAGACTTGAATTGTAATTATTCAGGAATACACTTTGCTTGTCGAAGCACCTTATAGTAATGAGTTCTTTTGTATATTTGAATGTCGGCTCATTTAAAATCTTTTATGCGTAACTCTGATGTGTACAAAAAAAAGTAATGCCTTTTCTGGCCTTTGAAAAACGGGTTGTTACAATTGGTATAAGAGCCCGGCTTTAAATCTTCAAAGGGAAAGTGTGCACTTGAGTCGTTAGTCCAGAGTCGGTTAGAACATAGCTAGAGTTGTGTTAGTTCTAGCGGTTTTTTTGTTGTGTTGGTGATGGTAATAACTAGTTGAGTTGTTACTCTTACCTTTAGTTTCGAGGACGAAACTTCTTTTTTGAGGGTAGTAATGTAAGACCCAAGATTTCCACTGTACAGGTTTTTCTAAGGAACTTTAGTGTCGGCTAAGTTTTAGGATTTTTGGTGAAGCGGTTTCGTGAGTATTGTCGCGTTAATAGAATTTTTGCTGAAATGGAGCCTGTTTTGTGCTCGTGCGCTGGAAAGGCACAGACTTTTGGGTCGTAGTCTTCTTTTGAGTATAAGAAGGTTTATGTGTAGTCAGAATCACGAGTTTTGGTTTATTCTGGTTTTTGGAAAAACGAGTAGGAATTTTACCCGCTGTTGGAAATTTTTACGATGTCTGAATTCCGTAGAAATTTAGATGGGAGTTTTATATATCGGCGTGAGTTAGGATATATTGTCAGAATAATTTTCAAGAGTGAGGAAGAAAATTACAGTCGGGGAAAAAGATTTAGCGATAATATTTGGAAACGGTTTACGACAGATGTTTATTTGATAGATTTTATATTTTTGTGATTTCCGTCCGTTAGCGAGGTGCGACTCGTTTACGAGCGAACGCGGGAGCTGAGATGTGAGGAAGCTTAGAAAATATCTTGGAAGGATAAGCTTAGAATTGATCCAATGGCTAGGATTAAGTCTTAGAAACTTTACACTATTTGATCCAATGGTTGCCATGAACCAAGACCACTTTATAGTAAGACTTTTGGATCACTTTGGAGACTTAGAAAAATTGCACAAGACTCTCATTCTTCTCTCTATTGCCGTGAACCACCCTTTGTCCTTCACCATTCCATAAATTTCTCATTTCTTCACCAAAGCTAAGGATTTCAAGCTTGTTGGAATCATAGTATTGCAAGGATCACTTTCTCTAAGGTAACTAAATCTATTCCCTTCCTTTTGTTGGTTCAAACTCTTAGGGTTTATGATTGGGTGTTTTATGTTCTTGAGAGATTTTTCTTAGAACTTGTTTATAGTTGATTTTTGTTCCATGAGAGTTGCTCATGAGTGTTTAACTAGTTTGTTTAGAACTAGATGGTTTGTATTCCATGAGTTTGATGAGAATCTCATGAAGAAATTGGATTAGGGTTTTGGAGAAAATTCTAATTGATCAAGAACATGGGAAATTGTTTTAGCTTTTGTGTTTAATGAATTGTTTCAAGACTTTTAGAGAAATGGATGTGTGAAAAATAGTTTTGTTTTGAAAAACAAGAAATTTGTTCTTGAGAGTTCAAGAGAAAACTTTTATGAATTTTAGTTTGTGTTTTGAAAAGTATTTGTTGTTCAATTAAATGATTTTGTGAGCTAAATGATTTATGCTATGGTTTTGAAATGGAAAATTTTAGGAACTAGCCATGCTTTGTTGTTCTTGGTCGTGGCACAATGTGTGTGTGTGTGAGCACTTGGCTTTCAAATTTTTAAGTCCTATGGGAAGGCATGATCATGGTTTTAAAAAGAATGATTAATGTGGTTTTGTTTTGAAAGAAAACTAGTAACTTGTGTTCTAATTAAACAAGATAATTGGTAAAGTTTTGAAAAGTGTTATGCTTTGATTTGAAATGGTTTTGGTGTAGGAGCTTGATCACTTTTGAGAAATTATTAATGGGTTGAGTATTATAAACTATGTTTGATTTTTGAAAACAATGTTTTAGGTGTGATTTCAATTCTGGCCGAAATCTTTAAGGGTATTTAGGTCCTTTTAAAATTGTTTTTGTGACCTGGAAACTTAACTATTTGATCTGTCTTTTCGAGACGATGAATTTGACGTATGGCTCGTCTCGATCGGATAAAGATTGAATGAGTTATGGCCATTTTAGTTTGAAAATAAAAGCTTGTAACTTGTAGCGCAAGTAAACTTTTATTTTTGTGAAAATTTTCAAAGAGTTTTTGGTTTGATTTCAAATGGTTTTAGTATGTGAAAATTGATTGCCTTGGAGTTAGGAATCAAAGTGTTTCTTAGTTTGTTTTGAAACGAAACTATATTTCTTATAGCAAAAATAGTGTATTTAACTTCGTGAATTTTTAATCACTATGGGGAGAACTGGGAATCACTTTCCGAGAGTGTTAGAAAGTACCTTAAACACCTCTAGAATTTTGGGAATAGGTTTCGTTTCAATAGAATACCGTGAGAGTATTTTATTGATATTACGCTGCTTATATTTTAGGAAGCGCGAATTGTAGAGTTGAACGAGACTTAGTAACCGGAAGCTTGCTAGGTAAGGGCTCCACTTTATTTCTGTCTTTAAATGGTTACGACATGTTTGGATTTACTGTGTGTTTGGCATGTATGTGTTATGTATTCTCGTGATGAGAAAGTGTTTATAATACGTGCGTTGTTTTACATATGATTGGAGATGTATGTATGAACATGTGGGTGAATACATATGATTGGAAATGTATGTATGTTTGTTGTGGTTTGTTACATATGATTGGATATGTATGTATGTTGTTGGGATGGTTTACATATGCTAGGGAGGTATGTATTTGTTGCATTAGTATACATGGGGAATCGTATGCTCATGCATTGTTAGTGCGTAGTGGCGGGAGTGGACTACGAGGTGTGGTTGCGGGAGTGGACCCACCTGATTCTTATAGGGTTGTGTTGAGTTCAATACATGGTTGCGGGAGTGGACCATGGGGTGTGATTGCGGGAGTGGATCCATCTTAATCCTTTGTGATTTTGTTGAGTCGATACATGGTTGCGGGAGTGGACCATGGGGTGTGATTGCGGGAGTGGATCCACCTTAACCTTGTGTTTTCGTTGCTGTTTTAGTAGGGGTTGGACCTACAGTTACGGAACTCATGCATTGTGGTAGCTAGGGTTAGTACCACGCATTGTAGAAGTCTGCATTAGGCTTGGTGTGCATTATATATCTAAACCCGTTGGTGGGAATTGCTTTGGTGGTTAAGAGCTTTCTCTTGTGTTCGTGGAATTATTGTTATGTGTACAATCTTTCGCACCGGTTATATATATACATACTATATATTTTGTGGTGACCCTTTCTTTCATTTGCGGGCTCATCCCACCCAGATGATGGATTAGGTCGTGGTGACGACGGTGGCTGTTCCAGGCCCCATTGAGATGTTGGAGCTTTGGCTTAGTTAGACTATGCGCCGGTGTGGGTTGTGCACCGTGCTTTTTGGGTTAGGCATAGAATTCTAACTTGTGCTGTTGTAAGTATTTGAATACTTAGACTTGGATTGTAATTATTCAGGAATACACTTTGCTTGTCGAAGCACCTTATAGTAATGAGTTCTTTTGTATATTTGAATGTCGGCTCATTTAAAATCTTTTATGCGTAACTCTGATGTGTACAAAAAAAAGTAATGCCTTTTCTGGCCTTTGAAAAACGGGTTGTTACAATTGGTATAAGAGCCCGGCTTTAAATCTTCAAAGGGAAAGTGTGCACTTGAGTCGTTAGTCCAGAGTCGGTTAGAACATAGCTAGAGTTGTGTTAGTTCTAGCGGTTTTTTTGTTGTGTTGGTGATGGTAATAACTAGTTGAGTTGTTACTCTTACCTTTAGTTTCGAGGACGAAACTTCTTTTTTGAGGGTAGTAATGTAAGACCCAAGATTTCCACTGTACAGGTTTTTCTAAGGAACTTTAGTGTCGGCTAAGTTTTAGGATTTTTGGTGAAGCGGTTTCGTGAGTATTGTCGCGTTAATAGAATTTTTGCTGAAATGGAGCCTGTTTTGTGCTCGTGCGCTGGAAAGGCACAGACTTTTGGGTCGTAGTCTTCTTTTGAGTATAAGAAGGTTTATGTGTAGTCAGAATCACGAGTTTTGGTTTATTCTGGTTTTTGGAAAAACGAGTAGGAATTTTACCCGCTGTTGGAAATTTTTACGATGTCTGAATTCCGTAGAAATTTAGATGGGAGTTTTATATATCGGCGTGAGTTAGGATATATTGTCAGAATAATTTTCAAGAGTGAGGAAGAAAATTACAGTCGGGGAAAAAGATTTAGCGATAATATTTGGAAACGGTTTACGACAGATGTTTATTTGATAGATTTTATATTTTTGTGATTTCCGTCCGTTAGCGAGGTGCGACTCGTTTACGAGCGAACGCGAGAGCTGAGATGTGAGGAAGCTTAGAAAATATCTTGGAAGGATAAGCTTAGAATTGATCCAATGGCTAGGATTAAGTCTTAGAAACTTTACACTATTTGATCCAATGGTTGCCATGAACCAAGACCACTTTATAGTAAGACTTTTGGATCACTTTGGAGACTTAGAAAAATTGCACAAGACTCTCATTCTTCTCTCTATTGCCGTGAACCACCCTTTGTCCTTCACCATTCCATAAATTTCTCATTTCTTCACCAAAGCTAAGGATTTCAAGCTTGTTGGAATCATAGTATTGCAAGGATCACTTTCTCTACGGTAACTAAATCTATTCCCTTCCTTTTGTTGGTTCAAACTCTTAGGGTTTATGATTGGGTGTTTTATGTTCTTGAGAGATTTTTCTTAGAACTTGTTTATAGTTGATTTTTGTTCCATGAGAGTTGCTCATGAGTGTTTAACTAGTTTGTTTAGAACTAGATGGTTTGTATTCCATGAGTTTGATGAGAATCTCATGAAGAAATTGGATTAGGGTTTTGGAGAAAATTCTAATTGATCAAGAACATGGGAAATTGTTTTAGCTTTTGTGTTTAATGAATTGTTTCAAGACTTTTAGAGAAATGGATGTGTGAAAAATAGTTTTGTTTTGAAAAACAAGAAATTTGTTCTTGAGAGTTCAAGAGAAAACTTTTATGAATTTTAGTTTGTGTTTTGAAAAGTATTTGTTGTTCAATTAAATGATTTTGTGAGCTAAATGATTTATGCTATGGTTTTGAAATGGAAAATTTTAGGAACTAGCCATGCTTTGTTGTTCTTGGTCGTGGCACAATGTGTGTGTGTGTGAGCACTTGGCTTTCAAATTTTTAAGTCCTATGGGAAGGCATGATCATGGTTTTAAAAAGAATGATTAATGTGGTTTTGTTTTGAAAGAAAACTAGTAACTTGTGTTCTAATTAAACAAGATAATTGGTAAAGTTTTGAAAAGTGTTATGCTTTGATTTGAAATGGTTTTGGTGTAGGAGCTTGATCACTTTTGAGAAATTATTAATGGGTTGAGTATTATAAACTATGTTTGATTTTTGAAAACAATGTTTTAGGTGTGATTTCAATTCTGGCCGAAATCTTTAAGGGTATTTAGGTCCTTTTAAAATTGTTTTTGTGACCTGGAAACTTAACTATTTGATCTGTCTTTTCGAGACGATGAATTTGACGTATGGCTCGTCTCGATCGGATAAAGATTGAATGAGTTATGGCCATTTTAGTTTGAAAATAAAAGCTTGTAACTTGTAGCGCAAGTAAACTTTTATTTTTGTGAAAATTTTCAAAGAGTTTTTGGTTTGATTTCAAATGGTTTTAGTATGTGAAAATTGATTGCCTTGGAGTTAGGAATCAAAGTGTTTCTTAGTTTGTTTTGAAACGAAACTATATTTCTTATAGCAAAAATAGTGTATTTAACTTCGTGAATTTTTAATCACTATGGGGAGAACTGGGAATCACTTTCCGAGAGTGTTAGAAAGTACCTTAAACACCTCTAGAATTTTGGGAATAGGTTTCGTTTCAATAGAATACCGTGAGAGTATTTTATTGATATTACGCTGCTTATATTTTAGGAAGCGCGAATTGTAGAGTTGAACGAGACTTAGTAACCGGAAGCTTGCTAGGTAAGGGCTCCACTTTATTTCTGTCTTTAAATGGTTACGACATGTTTGGATTTACTGTGTGTTTGGCATGTATGTGTTATGTATTCTCGTGATGAGAAAGTGTTTATAATACGTGCGTTGTTTTACATATGATTGGAGATGTATGTATGAACATGTGGGTGAATACATATGATTGGAAATGTATGTATGTTTGTTGTGGTTTGTTACATATGATTGGATATGTATGTATGTTGTTGGGATGGTTTACATATGCTAGGGAGGTATGTATTTGTTGCATTAGTATACATGGGGAATCGTATGCTCATGCATTGTTAGTGCGTAGTGGCGGGAGTGGACTACGAGGTGTGGTTGCGGGAGTGGACCCACCTGATTCTTATAGGGTTGTGTTGAGTTCAATACATGGTTGCGGGAGTGGACCATGGGGTGTGATTGCGGGAGTGGATCCATCTTAATCCTTTGTGATTTTGTTGAGTCGATACATGGTTGCGGGAGTGGACCATGGGGTGTGATTGCGGGAGTGGATCCACCTTAACCTTGTGTTTTCGTTGGTGTTTTAGTAGGGGTTGGACCTACAGTTACGGAACTCATGCATTGTGGTAGCTAGGGTTAGTACCACGCATTGTAGAAGTCTGCATTAGGCTTGGTGTGCATTATATATCTAAACCCGTTGGTGGGAATTGCTTTGGTGGTTAAGAGCTTTCTCTTGTGTTCGTGGAATTATTGTTATGTGTACAATCTTTCGCACCGGTTATATATATACATACTATATATTTTGTGGTGACCCTTTCTTTCATTTGCGGGCTCATCCCACCCAGATGATGGATTAGGTCGTGGTGACGACGGTGGCTGTTCCAGGCCCCATTGAGATGTTGGAGCTTTGGCTTAGTTAGACTATGCGCCGGTGTGGGTTGTGCACCGTGCTTTTTGGGTTAGGCATAGAATTCTAACTTGTGCTGTTGTAAGTATTTGAATACTTAGACTTGGATTGTAATTATTCAGGAATACACTTTGCTTGTCGAAGCACCTTATAGTAATGAGTTCTTTTGTATATTTGAATGTCGGCTCATTTAAAATCTTTTATGCGTAACTCTGATGTGTACAAAAAAAAGTAATGCCTTTTCTGGCCTTTGAAAAACGGGTTGTTACAATTGGTATAAGAGCCCGGCTTTAAATCTTCAAAGGGAAAGTGTGCACTTGAGTCGTTAGTCCAGAGTCGGTTAGAACATAGCTAGAGTTGTGTTAGTTCTAGCGGTTTTTTTGTTGTGTTGGTGATGGTAATAACTAGTTGAGTTGTTACTCTTACCTTTAGTTTCGAGGACGAAACTTCTTTTTGGAGGGTAGTAATGTAAGACCAAAGATTTCCACTGTACAGGTTTTTCTAAGGAACTTTAGTGTCGGCTAAGTTTTAGGATTTTTGGTGAAGCGGTTTCGTGAGTATTGTCGCGTTAATAGAATTTTTGCTGAAATGGAGCCTGTTTTGTGCTCGTGCGCTGGAAAGGCACAGACTTTTGGGTCGTAGTCTTCTTTTGAGTATAAGAAGGTTTATGTGTAGTCAGAATCACGAGTTTTGGTTTATTCTGGTTTTTGGAAAAACGAGTAGGAATTTTACCCGCTGTTGGAAATTTTTACGATGTCTGAATTCCGTAGAAATTTAGATGGGAGTTTTATATATCGGCGTGAGTTAGGATATATTGTCAGAATAATTTTCAAGAGTGAGGAAGAAAATTACAGTCGGGGAAAAAGATTTAGCGATAATATTTGGAAACGGTTTACGACAGATGTTTATTTGATAGATTTTATATTTTTGTGATTTCCGTCCGTTAGCGAGGTGCGACTCGTTTACGAGCGAACGCGGGAGCTGAGATGTGAGGAAGCTTAGAAAATATCTTGGAAGGATAAGCTTAGAATTGATCCAATGGCTAGGATTAAGTCTTAGAAACTTTACACTATTTGATCCAATGGTTGCCATGAACCAAGACCACTTTATAGTAAGACTTTTGGATCACTTTGGAGACTTAGAAAAATTGCACAAGACTCTCATTCTTCTCTCTATTGCCGTGAACCACCCTTTGTCCTTCACCATTCCATAAATTTCTCATTTCTTCACCAAAGCTAAGGATTTCAAGCTTGTTGGAATCATAGTATTGCAAGGATCACTTTCTCTAAGGTAACTAAATCTATTCCCTTCCTTTTGTTGGTTCAAACTCTTAGGGTTTATGATTGGGTGTTTTATGTTCTTGAGAGATTTTTCTTAGAACTTGTTTATAGTTGATTTTTGTTCCATGAGAGTTGCTCATGAGTGTTTAACTAGTTTGTTTAGAACTAGATGGTTTGTATTCCATGAGTTTGATGAGAATCTCATGAAGAAATTGGATTAGGGTTTTGGAGAAAATTCTAATTGATCAAGAACATGGGAAATTGTTTTAGCTTTTGTGTTTAATGAATTGTTTCAAGACTTTTAGAGAAATGGATGTGTGAAAAATAGTTTTGTTTTGAAAAACAAGAAATTTGTTCTTGAGAGTTCAAGAGAAAACTTTTATGAATTTTAGTTTGTGTTTTGAAAAGTATTTGTTGTTCAATTAAATGATTTTGTGAGCTAAATGATTTATGCTATGGTTTTGAAATGGAAAATTTTAGGAACTAGCCATGCTTTGTTGTTCTTGGTCGTGGCACAATGTGTGTGTGTGTGAGCACTTGGCTTTCAAATTTTTAAGTCCTATGGGAAGGCATGATCATGGTTTTAAAAAGAATGATTAATGTGGTTTTGTTTTGAAAGAAAACTAGTAACTTGTGTTCTAATTAAACAAGATAATTGGTAAAGTTTTGAAAAGTGTTATGCTTTGATTTGAAATGGTTTTGGTGTAGGAGCTTGATCACTTTTGAGAAATTATTAATGGGTTGAGTATTATAAACTATGTTTGATTTTTGAAAACAATGTTTTAGGTGTGATTTCAATTCTGGCCGAAATCTTTAAGGGTATTTAGGTCCTTTTAAAATTGTTTTTGTGACCTGGAAACTTAACTATTTGATCTGTCTTTTCGAGACGATGAATTTGACGTATGGCTCGTCTCGATCGGATAAAGATTGAATGAGTTATGGCCATTTTAGTTTGAAAATAAAAGCTTGTAACTTGTAGCGCAAGTAAACTTTTATTTTTGTGAAAATTTTCAAAGAGTTTTTGGTTTGATTTCAAATGGTTTTAGTATGTGAAAATTGATTGCCTTGGAGTTAGGAATCAAAGTGTTTCTTAGTTTGTTTTGAAACGAAACTATATTTCTTATAGCAAAAATGGTGTATTTAACTTCGTGAATTTTTAATCACTATGGGGAGAATTGGGAATCACTATCCGAGAGTGTTAGAAAGTACCTTAAACACCTCTAGAATTTTGGGAATAAGTTTCGTTTCAATAGAATACCGTGAGAGTATTTTATTGATATTACGCTGCTTATATTTTAGGAAGCGCGAATTGTAGAGTTGAACGAGACTTAGTAACCGGAAGCTTGCTAGGTAAGGGCTCCACTTTATTTCTGTCTTTAAATGGTTACGACATGTTTGGATTTACTGTGTGTTTGGCATGTATGTGTTATGTATTCTCGTGATGAGAAAGTGTTTATAATACGTGCGTTGTTTTACATATGATTGGAGATGTATGTATGAACATGTGGGTGAATACATATGATTGGAAATGTATGTATGTTTGTTGTGGTTTGTTACATATGATTGAATATGTATGTATGTTGTTGGGATGGTTTACATATGCTAGGGAGGTATGTATTTGTTGCATTAGTATACATGGGGAATCGTATGCTCATGCATTGTTAGTGCGTAGTGGCGGGAGTGGACTACGAGGTGTGGTTGCGGGAGTGGACCCACCTGATTCTTATAGGGTTGTGTTGAGTTCAATACATGGTTGCGGGAGTGGACCATGGGGTGTGATTGCGGGAGTGGATCCATCTTAATCCTTTGTGATTTTGTTGAGTCGATACATGGTTGCGGGAGTGGACCATGGGGTGTGATTGCGGGAGTGGATCCACCTTAACCTTGTGTTTTCGTTGGTGTTTTAGTAGGGGTTGGACCTACAGTTACGGAACTCATGCATTGTGGTAGCTAGGGTTAGTACCACGCATTGTAGAAGTCTGCATTAGGCTTGGTGTGCATTATATATCTAAACCCGTTGGTGGGAATTGCTTTGGTGGTTAAGAGCTTTCTCTTGTGTTCGTGGAATTATTGTTATGTGTACAATCTTTCGCACCGGTTATATATATACATACTATATATTTTGTGGTGACCCTTTCTTTCATTTGCGGGCTCATCCCACCCAGATGATGGATTAGGTCGTGGTGACGACGGTGGCTGTTCCAGGCCCCATTGAGATGTTGGAGCTTTGGCTTAGTTAGACTATGCGCCGGTGTGGGTTGTGCACCGTGCTTTTTGGGTTAGGCATAGAATTCTAACTTGTGCTGTTGTAAGTATTTGAATACTTAGACTTGAATTGTAATTATTCAGGAATACACTTTGCTTGTCGAAGCACCTTATAGTAATGAGTTCTTTTGTATATTTGAATGTCGGCTCATTTAAAATCTTTTATGCGTAACTCTGATGTGTACAAAAAAAAGTAATGCCTTTTCTGGCCTTTGAAAAACGGGTTGTTACAATTGGTATAAGAGCCCGGCTTTAAATCTTCAAAGGGAAAGTGTGCACTTGAGTCGTTAGTCCAGAGTCGGTTAGAACATAGCTAGAGTTGTGTTAGTTCTAGCGGTTTTTTTGTTGTGTTGGTGATGGTAATAACTAGTTGAGTTGTTACTCTTACCTTTAGTTTCGAGGACGAAACTTCTTTTTTGAGGGTAGTAATGTAAGACCCAAGATTTCCACTGTACAGGTTTTTCTAAGGAACTTTAGTGTCGGCTAAGTTTTAGGATTTTTGGTGAAGCGGTTTCGTGAGTATTGTCGCGTTAATAGAATTTTTGCTGAAATGGAGCCTGTTTTGTGCTCGTGCGCTGGAAAGGCACAGACTTTTGGGTCGTAGTCTTCTTTTGAGTATAAGAAGGTTTATGTGTAGTCAGAATCACGAGTTTTGGTTTATTCTGGTTTTTGGAAAAACGAGTAGGAATTTTACCCGCTGTTGGAAATTTTTACGATGTCTGAATTCCGTAGAAATTTAGATGGGAGTTTTATATATCGGCGTGAGTTAGGATATATTGTCAGAATAATTTTCAAGAGTGAGGAAGAAAATTACAGTCGGGGAAAAAGATTTAGCGATAATATTTGGAAACGGTTTACGACAGATGTTTATTTGATAGATTTTATATTTTTGTGATTTCCGTCCGTTAGCGAGGTGCGACTCGTTTACGAGCGAACGCGAGAGCTGAGATGTGAGGAAGCTTAGAAAATATCTTGGAAGGATAAGCTTAGAATTGATCCAATGGCTAGGATTAAGTCTTAGAAACTTTACACTATTTGATCCAATGGTTGCCATGAACCAAGACCACTTTATAGTAAGACTTTTGGATCACTTTGGAGACTTAGAAAAATTGCACAAGACTCTCATTCTTCTCTCTATTGCCGTGAACCACCCTTTGTCCTTCACCATTCCATAAATTTCTCATTTCTTCACCAAAGCTAAGGATTTCAAGCTTGTTGGAATCATAGTATTGCAAGGATCACTTTCTCTAAGGTAACTAAATCTATTCCCTTCCTTTTGTTGGTTCAAACTCTTAGGGTTTATGATTGGGTGTTTTATGTTCTTGAGAGATTTTTCTTAGAACTTGTTTATAGTTGATTTTTGTTCCATGAGAGTTGCTCATGAGTGTTTAACTAGTTTGTCTAGAACTAGATGGTTTGTATTCCATGAGTTTGATGAGAATCTCATGAAGAAATTGGATTAGGGTTTTGGAGAAAATTCTAATTGATCAAGAACATGGGAAATTGTTTTAGCTTTTGTGTTTAATGAATTGTTTCAAGACTTTTAGAGAAATGGATGTGTGAAAAATAGTTTTGTTTTGAAAAACAAGAAATTTGTTCTTGAGAGTTCAAGAGAAAACTTTTATGAATTTTAGTTTGTGTTTTGAAAAGTATTTGTTGTTCAATTAAATGATTTTGTGAGCTAAATGATTTATGCTATGGTTTTGAAATGGAAAATTTTAGGAACTAGCCATGCTTTGTTGTTCTTGGTCGTGGCACAATGTGTGTGTGTGTGAGCACTTGGCTTTCAAATTTTTAAGTCCTATGGGAAGGCATGATCATGGTTTTAAAAAGAATGATTAATGTGGTTTTGTTTTGAAAGAAAACTAGTAACTTGTGTTCTAATTAAACAAGATAATTGGTAAAGTTTTGAAAAGTGTTATGCTTTGATTTGAAATGGTTTTGGTGTAGGAGCTTGATCACTTTTGAGAAATTATTAATGGGTTGAGTATTATAAACTATGTTTGATTTTTGAAAACAATGTTTTAGGTGTGATTTCAATTCTGGCCGAAATCTTTAAGGGTATTTAGGTCCTTTTAAAATTGTTTTTGTGACCTGGAAACTTAACTATTTGATCTGTCTTTTCGAGACGATGAATTTGACGTATGGCTCGTCTCGATCGGATAAAGATTGAATGAGTTATGGCCATTTTAGTTTGAAAATAAAAGCTTGTAACTTGTAGCGCAAGTAAACTTTTATTTTTGTGAAAATTTTCAAAGAGTTTTTGGTTTGATTTCAAATGGTTTTAGTATGTGAAAATTGATTGCCTTGGAGTTAGGAATCAAAGTGTTTCTTAGTTTGTTTTGAAACGAAACTATATTTCTTATAGCAAAAATGGTGTATTTAACTTCGTGAATTTTTAATCACTATGGGGAGAACTGGGAATCACTATCCGAGAGTGTTAGAAAGTACCTTAAACACCTCTAGAATTTTGGGAATAAGTTTCGTTTCAATAGAATACCGTGAGAGTATTTTATTGATATTACGCTGCTTATATTTTAGGAAGCGCGAATTGTAGAGTTGAACGAGACTTAGTAACCGGAAGCTTGCTAGGTAAGGGCTCCACTTTATTTCTGTCTTTAAATGGTTACGACATGTTTGGATTTACTGTGTGTTTGGCATGTATGTGTTATGTATTCTCGTGATGAGAAAGTGTTTATAATACGTGCGTTGTTTTACATATGATTGGAGATGTATGTATGAACATGTGGGTGAATACATATGATTGGAAATGTATGTATGTTTGTTGTGGTTTGTTACATATGATTGGATATGTATGTATGTTGTTGGGATGGTTTACATATGCTAGGGAGGTATGTATTTGTTGCATTAGTATACATGGGGAATCGTATGCTCATGCATTGTTAGTGCGTAGTGGCGGGAGTGGACTACGAGGTGTGGTTGCGGGAGTGGACCCACCTGATTCTTATAGGGTTGTGTTGAGTTCAATACATGGTTGCGGGAGTGGACCATGGGGTGTGATTGCGGGAGTGGATCCATCTTAATCCTTTGTGATTTTGTTGAGTCGATACATGGTTGCGGGAGTGGACCATGGGGTGTGATTGCGGGAGTGGATCCACCTTAACCTTGTGTTTTCGTTGGTGTTTTAGTAGGGGTTGGACCTACAGTTACGGAACTCATGCATTGTGGTAGCTAGGGTTAGTACCACGCATTGTAGAAGTCTGCATTAGGCTTGGTGTGCATTATATATCTAAACCCGTTGGTGGGAATTGCTTTGGTGGTTAAGAGCTTTCTCTTGTGTTCGTGGAATTATTGTTATGTGTACAATCTTTCGCACCGGTTATATATATACATACTATATATTTTGTGGTGACCCTTTCTTTCATTTGCGGGCTCATCCCACCCAGATGATGGATTAGGTCGTGGTGACGACGGTGGCTGTTCCAGGCCCCATTGAGATGTTGGAGCTTTGGCTTAGTTAGACTATGCGCCGGTGTGGGTTGTGCACCGTGCTTTTTGGGTTAGGCATAGAATTCTAACTTGTGCTGTTGTAAGTATTTGAATACTTAGACTTGAATTGTAATTATTCAGGAATACACTTTGCTTGTCGAAGCACCTTATAGTAATGAGTTCTTTTGTATATTTGAATGTCGGCTCATTTAAAATCTTTTATGCGTAACTCTGATGTGTACAAAAAAAAGTAATGCCTTTTCTGGCCTTTGAAAAACGGGTTGTTACAATTGGTATAAGAGCCCGGCTTTAAATCTTCAAAGGGAAAGTGTGCACTTGAGTCGTTAGTCCAGAGTCGGTTAGAACATAGCTAGAGTTGTGTTAGTTCTAGCGGTTTTTTTGTTGTGTTGGTGATGGTAATAACTAGTTGAGTTGTTACTCTTACCTTTAGTTTCGAGGACGAAACTTCTTTTTGGAGGGTAGTAATGTAAGACCAAAGATTTCCACTGTACAGGTTTTTCTAAGGAACTTTAGTGTCGGCTAAGTTTTAGGATTTTTGGTGAAGCGGTTTCGTGAGTATTGTCGCGTTAATAGAATTTTTGCTGAAATGGAGCCTGTTTTGTGCTCGTGCGCTGGAAAGGCACAGACTTTTGGGTCGTAGTCTTCTTTTGAGTATAAGAAGGTTTATGTGTAGTCAGAATCACGAGTTTTGGTTTATTCTGGTTTTTGGAAAAACGAGTAGGAATTTTACCCGCTGTTGGAAATTTTTACGATGTCTGAATTCCGTAGAAATTTAGATGGGAGTTTTATATATCGGCGTGAGTTAGGATATATTGTCAGAATAATTTTCAAGAGTGAGGAAGAAAATTACAGTCGGGGAAAAAGATTTAGCGATAATATTTGGAAACGGTTTACGACAGATGTTTATTTGATAGATTTTATATTTTTGTGATTTCCGTCCGTTAGCGAGGTGCGACTCGTTTACGAGCGAACGCGGGAGCTGAGATGTGAGGAAGCTTAGAAAATATCTTGGAAGGATAAGCTTAGAATTGATCCAATGGCTAGGATTAAGTCTTAGAAACTTTACACTATTTGATCCAATGGTTGCCATGAACCAAGACCACTTTATAGTAAGACTTTTGGATCACTTTGGAGACTTAGAAAAATTGCACAAGACTCTCATTCTTCTCTCCATTGCCGTGAACCACCCTTTGTCCTTCACCATTCCATAAATTTCTCATTTCTTCAACAAAGCTAAGGATTTCAAGCTTGTTGGAATCATAGTATTGCAAGGATCACTTTCTCTAAGGTAACTAAATCTATTCCCTTCCTTTTGTTGGTTCAAACTCTTAGGGTTTATGATTGGGTGATTTATGTTCTTGAGAGATTTTTCTTAGAACTTGTTTATAGTTGATTTTTGTTCCATGAGAGTTGCTCATGAGTGTTTAACTAGTTTGTTTAGAACTAGATGGTTTGTATTCCATGAGTTTGATGAGAATCTCATGAAGAAATTGGATTAGGGTTTTGGAGAAAATTCTAATTGATCAAGAACATGGGAAATTGTTTTAGCTTTTGTGTTTAATGAATTGTTTCAAGACTTTTAGAGAAATGGATGTGTGAAAAATAGTTTTGTTTTGAAAAACAAGAAATTTGTTCTTGAGAGTTCAAGAGAAAACTTTTATGAATTTTAGTTTGTGTTTTGAAAAGTATTTGTTGTTCAATTAAATGATTTTGTGAGCTAAATGATTTATGCTATGGTTTTGAAATGGAAAATTTTAGGAACTAGCCATGCTTTGTTGTTCTTGGTCGTGGCACAATGTGTGTGTGTGTGAGCACTTGGCTTTCAAATTTTTAAGTCCTATGGGAAGGCATGATCATGGTTTTAAAAAGAATGATTAATGTGGTTTTGTTTTGAAAGAAAACTAGTAACTTGTGTTCTAATTAAACAAGTTAATTGGTAAAGTTTTGAAAAGTGTTATGCTTTGATTTGAAATGGTTTTGGTGTAGGAGCTTGATCACTTTTGAGAAATTATTAATGGGTTGAGTATTATAAACTATGTTTGATTTTTGAAAACAATGTTTTAGGTGTGATTTCAATTCTGGCCGAAATCTTTAAGGGTATTTAGGTCCTTTTAAAATTGTTTTTGTGACCTGGAAACTTAACTATTTGATCTGTCTTTTCGAGACGATGAATTTGACGTATGGCTCGTCTCGATCGGATAAAGATTGAATGAGTTATGGCCATTTTAGTTTGAAAATAAAAGCTTGTAACTTGTAGCGCAAGTAAACTTTTATTTTTGTGAAAATTTTCAAAGAGTTTTTGATTTGATTTCAAATGGTTTTAGTATGTGAAAATTGATTGCCTTGGAGTTAGGAATCAAAGTGTTTCTTAGTTTGTTTTGAAACGAAACTATATTTCTTATAGCAAAAATGGTGTATTTAACTTCGTGAATTTTTAATCACTATGGGGAGAACTGGGAATCACTATCCGAGAGTGTTAGAAAGTACCTTAAACACCTCTAGAATTTTGGGAATAGGTTTCGTTTCAATAGAATACCGTGAGAGTATTTTATTGATATTACGCTGCTTATATTTTAGGAAGCGCGAATTGTAGAGTTGAACGAGACTTAGTAACCGGAAGCTTGCTAGGTAAGGGCTCCACTTTATTTCTGTCTTTAAATGGTTACGACATGTTTGGATTTACTGTGTGTTTGGCATGTATGTGTTATGTATTCTCGTGATGAGAAAGTGTTTATAATACGTGCGTTGTTTTACATATGATTGGAGATGTATGTATGAACATGTGGGTGAATACATATGTTTGGAAATGTATGTATGCTTGTTGTGGTTTGTTACATATGATTGGATATGTATGTATGTTGTTGGGATGGTTTACATATGCTAGGGAGGTATGTATTTGTTGCATTAGTATACATGGGGAATCGTATGCTCATGCATTGTTAGTGCGTAGTGGCGGGAGTGGACTACGAGGTGTGGTTGCGGGAGTGGACCCACCTGATTCTTATAGAGTTGTGTTGAGTTCAATACATGGTTGCGGGAGTGGACCATGGGGTGTGATTGCGGGAGTGGATCCATCTTAATCCTTTGTGATTTTGTTGTGTCGATACATGGTTGCGGGAGTGGACCATGGGGTGTGATTGCGGGAGTGGATCCACCTTAACCTTGTGTTTTCGTTGGTGTTTTAGTAGGGGTTGGACCTACAGTTCCGGAACTCATGCATTGTGGTAGCTAGGGGTAGTACCACGCATTGTAGAAGTCTGCATTAGGCTTGGTGTGCATTATATATCTAAACCCGTTGGTGGGAATTGCTTTGGTGGTTAAGAGCTTTCTCTTGTGTTCGTGGAATTATTGTTATGTGTACAATCTTTCGCACCGGTTATATATATACATACTATATATTTTGTGGTGACCCTTTCTTTCATTTGCGGGCTCATCCCACCCAGATGATGGATTAGGTCGTGGTGACGACGGTGGCTGTTCCAGGCCCCATTGAGATGTTGGAGCTTTAGCTTAGTTAGACTATGCGCCGGTGTGGGTTGTGCACCGTGCTTTTTGGGTTAGGCATAGAATTCTAACTTGTGCTGTTGTAAGTATTTGAATACTTAGACTTGAATTGTAATTATTCAGGAATACACTTTGCTTGTCGAAGCACCTTATGGTAATGAGTTCTTTTGTATATTTGAATGTCGGCTCATTTAAAATCTTTTATGCGTAACTCTGATGTGTACAAAAAAAAAGTAATGCCTTTTCTGGCCTTTGAAAAACGGGTTGTTACAATTGGTATCAGAGCCCGGCTTTAAATCTTCAAAGGGAAAGTGTGCACTTGAGTCGTTAGTCCAGAGTCGGTTAGAACATAGCTAGAGTTGTGTTAGTTCTAGCGGTTTTTTTGTTGTGTTGGTGATGGTAATAACTAGTTGAGTTGTTACTCTTACCTTTAGTTTCGAGGACGAAACTTCTTTTTGGAGGGTAGTAATGTAAGACCCAAGATTTCCACTGTACAGGTTTTTCTAAGGAACTTTAGTGTCGGCTAAGTTTTAGGATTTTTGGTGAAGCGGTTTCGTGAGTATTGTCGCGTTAATAGAATTTTTGCTGAAATGGAGCCTGTTTTGTGCTCGTGCGCTGGAAAGGCACAGACTTTTGGGTCGTAGTCTTCTTTTGAGTATAAGAAGGTTTATGTGTAGTCAGAATCACGAGTTTTGGTTTATTCTGGTTTTTGGAAAAACGAGTAGGAATTTTACCCGCTGTTGGAAATTTTTACGATGTCTGAATTCCGTAGAAATTTAGATGGGAGTTTTATATATCGGCGTGAGTTAGGATATATTGTCAGAATAATTTTCAAGAGTGAGGAAGAAAATTACAGTCGGGGAAAAAGATTTAGCGATAATATTTGGAAACGGTTTACGACAGATGTTTATTTGATAGATTTTATATTTTTGTGATTTCCGTCCGTTAGCGAGGTGCGACTCGTTTACGAGCGAACGCGAGAGCTGAGATGTGAGGAAGCTTAGAAAATATCTTGGAAGGATAAGCTTAGAATTGATCCAATGGCTAGGATTAAGTCTTAGAAACTTTACACTATTTGATCCAATGGTTGCCATGAACCAAGACCACTTTATAGTAAGACTTTTGGATCACTTTGGAGACTTAGAAAAATTGCACAAGACTCTCATTCTTCTCTCTATTGCCGTGAACCACCCTTTGTCCTTCACCATTCCATAAATTTCTCATTTCTTCACCAAAGCTAAGGATTTCAAGCTTGTTGGAATCATAGTATTGCAAGGATCACTTTCTCTAAGGTAACTAAATCTATTCCCTTCCTTTTGTTGGTTCAAACTCTTAGGGTTTATGATTGGGTGTTTTATGTTCTTGAGAGATTTTTCTTAGAACTTGTTTATAGTTGATTTTTGTTCCATGAGAGTTGCTCATGAGTGTTTAACTAGTTTGTTTAGAACTAGATGGTTTGTATTCCATGAGTTTGATGAGAATCTCATGAAGAAATTGGATTAGGGTTTTGGAGAAAATTCTAATTGATCAAGAACATGGGAAATTGTTTTAGCTTTTGTGTTTAATGAATTGTTTCAAGACTTTTAGAGAAATGGATGTGTGAAAAATAGTTTTGTTTTGAAAAACAAGAAATTTGTTCTTGAGAGTTCAAGAGAAAACTTTTATGAATTTTAGTTTGTGTTTTGAAAAGTATTTGTTGTTCAATTAAATGATTTTGTGAGCTAAATGATTTATGCTATGGTTTTGAAATGGAAAATTTTAGGAACTAGCCATGCTTTGTTGTTCTTGGTCGTGGCACAATGTGTGTGTGTGTGAGCACTTGGCTTTCAAATTTTTAAGTCCTATGGGAAGGCATGATCATGGTTTTAAAAAGAATGATTAATGTGGTTTTGTTTTGAAAGAAAACTAGTAACTTGTGTTCTAATTAAACAAGTTAATTGGTAAAGTTTTGAAAAGTGTTATGCTTTGATTTGAAATGGTTTTGGTGTAGGAGCTTGATCACTTTTGAGAAATTATTAATGGGTTGAGTATTATAAACTATGTTTGATTTTTGAAAACAATGTTTTAGGTGTGATTTCAATTCTGGCCGAAATCTTTAAGGGTATTTAGGTCCTTTTAAAATTGTTTTTGTGACCTGGAAACTTAACTATTTGATCTGTCTTTTCGAGACGATGAATTTGACGTATGGCTCGTCTCGATCGGATAAAGATTGAATGAGTTATGGCCATTTTAGTTTGAAAATAAAAGCTTGTAACTTGTAGCGCAAGTAAACTTTTATTTTTGTGAAAATTTTCAAAGAGTTTTTGATTTGATTTCAAATGGTTTTAGTATGTGAAAATTGATTGCCTTGGAGTTAGGAATCAAAGTGTTTCTTAGTTTGTTTTGAAACGAAACTATATTTCTTATAGCAAAAATGGTGTATTTAACTTCGTGAATTTTTAATCACTATGGGGAGAACTGGGAATCACTATCCGAGAGTGTTAGAAAGTACCTTAAACACCTCTAGAATTTTGGGAATAGGTTTCGTTTCAATAGAATACCGTGAGAGTATTTTATTGATATTACGCTGCTTATATTTTAGGAAGCGCGAATTGTAGAGTTGAACGAGACTTAGTAACCGGAAGCTTGCTAGGTAAGGGCTCCACTTTATTTCTGTCTTTAAATGGTTACGACATGTTTGGATTTACTGTGTGTTTGGCATGTATGTGTTATGTATTCTCGTGATGAGAAAGTGTTTATAATACGTGCGTTGTTTTACATATGATTGGAGATGTATGTATGAACATGTGGGTGAATACATATGATTGGAAATGTATGTATGTTTGTTGTGGTTTGTTACATATGATTGAATATGTATGTATGTTGTTGGGATGGTTTACATATGCTAGGGAGGTATGTATTTGTTGCATTAGTATACATGGGGAATCGTATGCTCATGCATTGTTAGTGCGTAGTGGCGGGAGTGGACTACGAGGTGTGGTTGCGGGAGTGGACCCACCTGATTCTTATAGAGTTGTGTTGAGTTCAATACATGGTTGCGGGAGTGGACCATGGGGTGTGATTGCGGGAGTGGATCCATCTTAATCCTTTGTGATTTTGTTGAGTCGATACATGGTTGCGGGAGTGGACCATGGGGTGTGATTGCGGGAGTGGATCCACCTTAACCTTGTGTTTTCGTTGGTGTTTTAGTAGGGGTTGGACCTACAGTTCCGGAACTCATGCATTGTGGTAGCTAGGGTTAGTACCACGCATTGTAGAAGTCTGCATTAGGCTTGGTGTGCATTATATATCTAAACCCGTTGGTGGGAATTGCTTTGGTGGTTAAGAGCTTTCTCTTGTGTTCGTGGAATTATTGTTATGTGTACAATCTTTCGCACCGGTTATATATATACATACTATATATTTTGTGGTGACCCTTTCTTTCATTTGCGGGCTCATCCCACCCAGATGATGGATTAGGTCGTGGTGACGACGGTGGCTGTTCCAGGCCCCATTGAGATGTTGGAGCTTTAGCTTAGTTAGACTATGCGCCGGTGTGGGTTGTGCACCGTGCTTTTTGGGTTAGGCATAGAATTCTAACTTGTGCTGTTGTAAGTATTTGAATACTTAGACTTGAATTGTAATTATTCAGGAATACACTTTGCTTGTCGAAGCACCTTATGGTAATGAGTTCTTTTGTATATTTGAATGTCGGCTCATTTAAAATCTTTTATGGTACGAAAATTGATCCACAAGAGCTAGAAATCAACACAAGTGACATTCAAAAGGGACTTAATGGCGTGGGGGCTGTTTTGAGTCATCATCAAGGGCTGAGTTTAATTACTTGGCTATTTTAAGCATTTTCATCAATTAAGACAAATAAAATTCAGTCATTTGAAGTCTTTCCAGAATGGTTACAAAAGAAGTATAAAAGGGACATTCAAGGCCTTAAATAGGCGTGTGGCTAATTATGGAGAGGAATTACAATAGCTGATTGCATTAGTGTCATTTTTATTACTAGTTTAATTGCATTTTATTACTAGTTTTATGTGTGTTTAATTAGGCCTTGCTGTTTTTCGGCCATATATGCTATGTAACATGATCATTTTCATTATTCAATAACACAAGAACATTTCAGTCCCATTTGAATTTGTGTCTACATTTTCACCTGATTATTTGCAAGCGTCGTCTTGAAAATAGTCCGATTAGCTCAATTGGTGTTGAGTGCTAATCTCGTGTTAAGCTATTGGTGTAGTTTAACATTGTTTTATTCCTTGCTGTTTGCGCTAAAATCAAACAAACAAATACCCCAAAACACTTCATAGTATTCGATTGATAAGGGTGGTACCTAGTACCTTCGTTATTGGTTGTTTGCTTCCGTTACCATACCCTGATTCGTATCATTAGTGGCATCAAGAGCCTTGTTACGTGACAACAATGGATTTCGACAGCGATGATTTCGTGGACAGATTGCGTGAAGCCTTAAGGAACGTCAATTTGAGAGATGAACGATGGAGGCCTAGAAGAGGTGAACCACGTCCAAACGTGGATGAGTTCAAAATCACCGAACTACCTGAATTCAATGGTAGTACAGACCCAGAAGCTTACTTAGAATGGGAGCGCAAGATTGATAGAATGTTTGACTTCAAGGATCTTGATGATGAGAAGCGTTGCAAATATGCTATTCTGAAACTTGGCAAAAGTGCATCGTTGTGGTATGAAGGAATGAAGACTAGAAGAACACGAGATGGGAAGGAGAAAATCCGTTCGTGGGAGTCCTTGAAGAGGAAGTTGCGCAAAAGATATGTACCATCAAACCACCGACTGAATTTGTATAAGAAGATTTCAGATTTGGTGCAAGGCAAAATGAGTGTCACTGAGTACATTGACGAGTTTGAGAACCTATGCCTAATGGGTGAAGTGGAGGAAAATGAAGAGCAAAGAATGAGTCGTTTCCTTCGTGGGCTAAATAAGAACATAGCATTTGCTGTTGAGCTATGTAATTACACGGATTTCACAACTTTGTGTACTTTGTGCTTGAAGATTGAAAATCAAAACAAGAGTAGATATAATGCCGGGAGTTCAAGTGGTTGGTCCAAGGGAGGTGTGTCAAGCAGTGCAATTTCAACCCCTAGTACTAAACAAATGGTGAATCAACCAAAACAAAGTGATCCTTCTCCTAAACAACCCATTGCCACGGCCAAGGAGACTAACTTGTCAAAGGTTAGGTGTTTTAAATGTCAAGGCTTTGGACACTTTTCTAGAGCTTGTCCCAATCAACGAGTTGTGACCCTCCGAGAAGCAATTAGCATGCGTGATGAGTTGCTTAAGGAAGAGGAAGAATCCGGCGGTTCATTTGGTGGCAATATTGAAAGTGATGGAGTTGAAACGGTTGAAGATGATGATGATAAGGTAGAAGTATATGGACCTCCCATATATGATACTTTGATGCTCAGAACTTTGCAAGCTAAGGCTGTACCCGTGGAAGGAGATCAAAGGAACCAAATTTTCTACACTAAGTGTCAAGTGAAAGATAAGTGGTGTAGTGTCATTGTGGATGGAGGTAGTTGTACCAATGCAGCTTCAACTGAAATGGTGTCTAAACTAGGATTGCTCACAACAAAACATCCTAAGCCTTATGCACTACATTGGCTAGACAATGGGAGTAGCATAAACGTTACAAGGCAGACGCGTGTGGGGTTGACCATGGGGTCTTATGTTGATGAGATCTTGTGTGATGTGGTACCTATGGATGCAAGTCACATACTGTTGGGACGCCCTTGGCAATTTGATAGAGATGTGACGCATAGAGGAAGGTCCAATGAGCATGAATTGAACTTCAATGGTAAGAGAATTGTGTTGAAACCAATGGCATCAAATGAAGTTCGTTCTATGATTACAAAAAGAGGTAAAAGCCTAACCTCAATATGTTTGCTACTGAAAATGAAGTGAAAGATGCTATTGATAATGGTGAATTAGTCTACATGTTGTTTGCAAAGAATGCTAAACAAGATAATGTAGAGACTCCTCTTAAACAACAATTAGAAGCTATCTTGGGTGAGTATGAAGATGTGTTTCCAATTGAACTACCAATTGGTTTACCACCTATCCGTGGGATTGAGCATCAAATTGATCTAATTCCGGGAGCTCCATTACCAAACAAGGCTGCCTATAGGTGTAATCCGGAGGAGACAAAGGAGTTGCAACGGTAAATTGAAGAATTGATAAGCATGGGTTATGTGCGTGAATCAATGAGCCCATGTGCTGTCCCGGCGTTGTTGGTTCCTAAGAAGGATGGTTCATGGAGAATGTGTATTGATAGTAGGGCGGTGAACAACATAACCATCAAATATCGTTTTCCCATTCCAAGATTAGACGATATGCTTGATGAATTACATGGATCGGTTATCTTCTCAAAAATCGATCTAAGGAGTGGATATCACCAAATCAGAATGCGTGAAGGTGATGAATGGAAGACGGCATTCAAGACTAAGCATGGTCTATATGAATGGCTAGTTATGCCGTTTGGGCTCACAAATGCACCTAGCACCTTTATGAGGCTCATGAACGAAGTACTCAAACCTTTTTTGGGTAAGTTTGTTGTTGTTTATCTTGATGACATATTGGTGTATAGCAAATCTATTGAGGAGCATTTCACTCATTTGAGACAAATCTTTGAGACCTTAAGAGCACAAAAACTCTATGGGAAGAAAGAAAAGTGTGATTTCTTGGTTGAAAGCGTGGTGTTTCTTGGATACGTTGTATCTAAAGATGGAGTATCCGTTGATCAAACAAAGGTGGATGCTATCAAGACTTGGCCGAGCCCTACAACAGTTTCGGAGGTGAGATCTTTCCTTGGTCTTGCATCATTTTATCGGCGCTTTATCCAGAATTTTAGCACTATAGCAAGTCCCATGACCGAATGTTTGAAGAAGGGTGCGTTTGTGTGGAATGAGCAAGCACAAAGGGCTTTTGAATTGATTAAGTCAAAGCTTTGTGAAGCTCCTGTTTTAGCTTTACCCGACTTCACTCAACCATTTGAAGTTGAATGTGATGCTAGTGGAGTTGGCATTGGGGCTGTTTTGATACAAAACAAAAGGCCTATAGCTTATTTCTCGGAGAAACTAGGAGGGGCCAGATTGAACTATTGCACCTATGACAAAGAATTCTATGCCGTTGTGAGAGCTCTTGATTATTGGAGTCATTATTTGCGTTCTAATCACTTTATATTGCATTCAGATCATGAGTCTTTGAAGTACATCAATGGGCAACAAAAGTTGAGTCCAAGGCATGCTAAATGGGTAGAATTCCTCCAATCTTTTAATTTCTCTTCAAAATACAAGGATGGTAAGAGTAATGTGGTGGCTGATGCACTTTCAAGAAGGTATGCTTTAATTTCAATTCTTGAAACTCGCTTACTTGGTTTTGAGACTTTGAAAGATTACTATAAAGAGGATGCGGATTTTGGTGAAATATACTCTAATTGTGAAAATGGAGCATTTGAAAAGTACATAGTGCAGGGTGGATTTTTGTTCAAAGAGAATCGGCTTTGCATCCCAAGGCATTCAATTCGTGAGTTACTAGTCCGCGAAGCTCATGGTGGAGGTTTGGCTGGTCATTTTGGCATTACAAAGACCTTGGAGATTTTAAAAGAACACTTCCATTGGCCAAAGATGTTAGGAGATGTGCAAAAAGTCATTAGCAAGTGTGTTACTTGTCATATGGCGAAGAGTTCTTTCAAACCAGGAGCATACACCCCATTACCCACACCTAGTGGTCCTTGGATGGATGTGAGCATGGATTTCATTGTGGCTTTGCCCCGTACACAGCGAGGTAAAGATGCTATTATGGTTGTTGTTGATAGGTTTTCAAAAATGGCACACTTTGTAGCTTGTCACAAAACAGATGATGCTAGTAATGTTGCTGATTTGTATTTTCGTGAGATTGTACGTTTGCATGGAGTTCCTAAAACTATTGTTTCTGATCGTGATTCAAAGTTTTTGAGTTATTTTTGGAACACATTATGGAGGAAATTGGGTACTAAGTTGCTGTTTAGTACCTCCCATCACCCTCAAACCGATGGGCAAACCGAGGTGACTAATAGAACTCTTGGTACCTTGCTGCGTGGTTTGGTTAGTAAGACTCAAAAGGATTGGGACTTGAAGCTAGCTCATGCTGAATTTGCCTACAACCGGTCCCCTACATATGCTACTAATCATTCCCCTTTTGAAGTTGTTTATGGTGTGAATCCTTACTTGCCATTGGATTTGATAACTATGCCAAAAGAGGAATTAGTTCATCCAGATGCCGAGGCCAAACTCAAGTCCATGATCAAGCTACATGAGCAAGTGCAAGAAAGAATCAAGGCGGTAAATGAAGTCTACAAGCAAAGGTCCAAGAATAAGAAGCCCAAGTTGTTCAATGAAGGTGATCTTGTGTGGGTTCATTTGAGAAAAGAAAGATTCCCAAGCAAGAGAAAGAATAAGCTTATGCCTAGAGCTGATGGTCCTTTCAAAGTTATATCAAAAATCAATGACAATGCATACAAGATCGAGTTGCCCGGAGAATATGGAGTACATGCTACTTTCAATGTTGGAGATCTCTCACCATATTTGGATGATGATGGTATTCAAGAATTGAGGTCAATTCCTTTCAAAGGGGGAGGGGATGGTACGAAAATTGATCCACAAGAGCTAGAAATCAACACAAGTGACATTCAAAAGGGACTTAATGGCGTGGGGGCTGTTTTGAGTCATCATCAAGGGCTGAGTTTAATTACTTGGCTATTTTAAGCATTTTCATCAATTAAGACAAATAAAATTCAGTCATTTGAAGTCTTTCCAGAATGGTTACAAAAGAAGTATAAAAGGGACATTCAAGGCCTTAAATAGGCGTGTGGCTAATTATGGAGAGGAATTACAATAGCTGATTGCATTAGTGTCATTTTTATTACTAGTTTAATTGCATTTTATTACTAGTTTTATGTGTGTTTAATTAGGCCTTGCTGTTTTTCGGCCATATATGCTATGTAACATGATCATTTTCATTATTCAATAACACAAGAACATTTCAGTCCCATTTGAATTTGTGTCTACATTTTCACCTGATTATTTGCAAGCGTCGTCTTGAAAATAGTCCGATTAGCTCAATTGGTGTTGAGTGCTAATCTCGTGTTAAGCTATTGGTGTAGTTTAACATTGTTTTATTCCTTGCTGTTTGCGCTAAAATCAAACAAACAAATACCCCAAAACACTTCATAGTATTCGATTGATAAGGGTGGTACCTAGTACCTTCGTTATTGGTTGTTTGCTTCCGTTACCATACCCTGATTCGTATCATTTTATGCGTAACTCTGATGTGTACAAAAAAAAAGTAATGCCTTTTCTGGCCTTTGAAAACGGGTTGTTACAATTGGTATCAGAGCCCGGCTTTAAATCTTCAAAGGGAAAGTGTGCACTTGAGTCGTTAGTCCAGAGTCGGTTAGAACATAGCTAGAGTTGTGTTAGTTCTAGCGGTTTTTTTGTTGTGTTGGTGATGGTAATAACTAGTTGAGTTGTTACTCTTACCTTTAGTTTCGAGGACGAAACTTCTTTTTGGAGGGTAGTAATGTAAGACCCAAGATTTCCACTGTACAGGTTTTTCTAAGGAACTTTAGTGTCGGCTAAGTTTTAGGATTTTTGGTGAAGCGGTTTCGTGAGTATTGTCGCGTTAATAGAATTTTTGCTGAAATGGAGCCTGTTTTGTGCTCGTGCGCTGGAAAGGCACAGACTTTTGGGTCGTAGTCTTCTTTTGAGTATAAGAAGGTTTATGTGTAGTCAGAATCACGAGTTTTGGTTTATTCTGGTTTTTGGAAAAACGAGTAGGAATTTTACCCGCTGTTGGAAATTTTTACGATGTCTGAATTCCGTAGAAATTTAGATGGGAGTTTTATATATCGGCGTGAGTTAGGATATATTGTCAGAATAATTTTCAAGAGTGAGGAAGAAAATTACAGTCGGGGAAAAAGATTTAGCGATAATATTTGGAAACGGTTTACGACAGATGTTTATTTGATAGATTTTATATTTTTGTGATTTCCGTCCGTTAGCGAGGTGCGACTCGTTTACGAGCGAACGCGAGAGCTGAGATGTGAGGAAGCTTAGAAAATATCTTGGAAGGATAAGCTTAGAATTGATCCAATGGCTAGGATTAAGTCTTAGAAACTTTACACTATTTGATCCAATGGTTGCCATGAACCAAGACCACTTTATAGTAAGACTTTTGGATCACTTTGGAGACTTAGAAAAATTGCACAAGACTCTCATTCTTCTCTCCATTGCCGTGAACCACCCTTTGTCCTTCACCATTCCATAAATTTCTCATTTCTTCACCAAAGCTAAGGATTTCAAGCTTGTTGGAATCATAGTATTGCAAGGATCACTTTCTCTAAGGTAACTAAAACTATTCCCTTCCTTTTGTTGGTTCAAACTCTTAGGGTTTATGATTGGGTGATTTATGTTCTTGAGAGATTTTTCTTAGAACTTGTTTATAGTTGATTTTTGTTCCATGAGAGTTGCTCATGAGTGTTTAACTAGTTTGTTTAGAACTAGATGGTTTGTATTCCATGAGTTTGATGAGAATCTCATGAAGAAATTGGATTAGGGTTTTGGAGAAAATTCTAATTGATCAAGAACATGGGAAATTGTTTTAGCTTTTGTGTTTAATGAATTGTTTCAAGACTTTTAGAGAAATGGATGTGTGAAAAATAGTTTTGTTTTGAAAAACAAGAAATTTGTTCTTGAGAGTTCAAGAGAAAACTTTTATGAATTTTAGTTTGTGTTTTGAAAAGTATTTGTTGTTCAATTAAATGATTTTGTGAGCTAAATGATTTATGCTATGATTTTGAAATGGAAAATTTTAGGAACTAGCCATGCTTTGTTGTTCTTGGCCGTGGCACAATGTGTGTGTGTGTGAGCACTTGGCTTTCAAATTTTTAAGTCCTATGGGAAGGCATGATCATGGTTTTAAAAAGAATGATTAATGTGGTTTTGTTTTGAAAGAAAACTAGTAACTTGTGTTCTAATTAAACAAGTTAATTGGTAAAGTTTTGAAAAGTGTTATGCTTTGATTTGAAATGGTTTTGGTGTAGGAGCTTGATCACTTTTGAGTTTCTTTTGAGAAATTATTAATGGGTTGAGTATTATAAACTATGTTTGATTTTTGAAAACAATGTTTTAGGTGTGATTTCAATTCTGGCCGAAATCTTTAAGGGTATTTAGGTCCTTTTAAAATTGTTTTTGTGACCTGGAAACTTAACTATTTGATCTGTCTTTTCGAGACGATGAATTTGACGTATGGCTCGTCTCGATCGGATAAAGATTGAATGAGTTATGGCCATTTTAGTTTGAAAATAAAAGCTTGTAACTTGTAGCGCAAGTAAACTTTTATTTTTGTGAAAATTTTCAAAGAGTTTTTGGTTTGTTTTCAAATGGTTTTAGTATGTGCAAATTGATTGCCTTGGAGTTAGGAATCAAAGTGTTTCTTAGTTTGTTTTGAAACGAAACTATATTTCTTATAGCAAAAATAGTGTATTTAACTTCGTGAATTTTTAATCACTATGGGGAGAACAGGGAATCACTATCCGAGAGTGTTAGAAAGTACCTTAAACACCTCTAGAATTTTGGGAATAGGTTTCGTTTCAATAGAATACCGTGAGAGTATTTTATTGATATTATGCTGCTTATATTTTAGGAAGCGCGAATAGTAGAGTTGAACGAGACTTAGTAACCGGAAGCTTGCTAGGTAAGGGCTCCACTTTATTTCTGTCTTTAAATGGTTACGACATGTTTGGATTTACTGTGTGTTTGGCATGTATGTGTTATGTATTCTCGTGATGAGAAAGTGTTTATAATACGTGCGTTGTTTTACATATGATTGGAGATGTATGTATGAACATGTGGGTGAATACATATGATTGGAAATGTATGTATGTTTGTTGTGGTTTGTTACATATGATTGGATATGTATGTATGTTGTTGGGATGGTTTACATATGCTAGGGAGGTATGTATTTGTTGCATTAGTATACATGGGGAATCGTATGCTCATGCATTGTTAGTGCGTAGTGGCGGGAGTGGACTACGAGGTGTGGTTGCGGGAGTGGACCCACCTGATTCTTATAGGGTTGTGTTGAGTTCAATACATGGTTGCGGGAGTGGACCATGGGGTGTGATTGCGGGAGTGGATCCACCTTAATCCTTTGTGATTTTGTTGAGTCGATACATGGTTGCGGGAGTGGACCATGGGGTGTGAATGCGGGAGTGGATCCACCTTAACCTTGTGTTTTCGTTGGTGTTTTAGTAGGGGTTGGACCTACAGTTCCGGAACTCATGCATTGTGGTAGCTAGGGTTAGTACCATGCATTGTAGAAGTCTGCATTAGGCTTGGTGTGCATTATATATCTAAACCCGTTGGTGGGAATTGCTTTGGTGGTTAAGAGCTTTCTCTTGTGTTCGTGGAATTATTGTTATGTGTACAATCTTTCGCACCGGTTATATATATACATACTATATATTTTGTGGTGGCCCTTTCTTTCATTTGCGGGCTCATCCCACCCAGATGATGGGTTAGGTCGTGGTGACGACGGTGGCTGTTCCAGGCCCCATTGAGATGTTGGAGCTTTGGCTTAGTTAGACTATGCGCCGGTGTGGGTTGTGCACCGTGCTTTTTGGGTTAGGCATAGAATTCTAACTGCTGCTGTTGTAAGTATTTGAATACTTAGACTTGAATTGTAATTATTCAGGAATACACTTTGCTTGTCGAAGCACCTTATGGTAATGAGTTCTTTTGTATATTTGAATGCCGGCTCATTTAAAATCTTTTATGCGTATCTCTGATGTGTACAAAAAAAAAAGTAATGCCTTTTCTGGCCTTTGAAAAACGGATTGTTACAACTTTGGTGTTAGAAATAAAAGTGTTCATAGTTTGTTTTGAAACGAAACTATATTTCTTATAGCAAAAATAGTGTATTTAACTTCGTGAATTTTTAATCACTATGGGGAGAACTGGGAATCACTATCCGAGAGTGTTAGAAAGTACCTTAAACACCTCTAGAATTTTGGGAATAGGTTTCGTTTCAATAGAATACCGTGAGAGTATTTTATTGATATTACGCTGCTTATATTTTAGGAAGCGCGAATAGTAGAGTTGAACGAGACTTAGTAACCGGAAGCTTGCTAGGTAAGGGCTCCACTTTATTTCTGTCTTTAAATGGTTACGACATGTTTGGATTTACTGTGTGTTTGGCATGTATGTGTTATGTATTCTCGTGATGAGAAAGTGTTTATAATACGTGCGTTGTTTTACATATGATTGGAGATGTATGTATGAACATGTGGGTGAATACATATGATTGGAAATGTATGTATGTTTGTTGTGGTTTGTTACATATGATTGGATATGTATGTATGTTGTTGGGATGGTTTACATATGCTAGGGAGGTATGTATTTGTTGCATTAGTATACATGGGGAATCGTATGCTCATGCATTGTTAGTGCGTAGTGGCGGGAGTGGACTACGAGGTGTGGTTGCGGGAGTGGACCCACCTGATTCTTATAGGGTTGTGTTGAGTTCAATACATGGTTGCGGGAGTGGACCATGGGGTGTGATTGCGGGAGTGGATCCACCTTAATCCTTTGTGATTTTGTTGAGTCGATACATGGTTGCGGGAGTGGACCATGGGGTGTGAATGCGGGAGTGGATCCACCTTAACCTTGTGTTTTCGTTGGTGTTTTAGTAGGGGTTGGACCTACAGTTCCGGAACTCATGCATTGTGGTAGCTAGGGTTAGTACCATGCATTGTAGAAGTCTGCATTAGGCTTGGTGTGCATTATATATCTAAACCCGTTGGTGGGAATTGCTTTGGTGGTTAAGAGCTTTCTCTTGTGTTCGTGGAATTATTGTTATGTGTACAATCTTTCGCACCGGTTATATATATACATACTATATATTTTGTGGTGGCCCTTTCTTTCATTTGCGGGCTCATCCCACCCAGATGATGGGTTAGGTCGTGGTGACGACGGTGGCTGTTCCAGGCCCCATTGAGATGTTGGAGCTTTGGCTTAGTTAGACTATGCGCCGGTGTGGGTTGTGCACCGTGCTTTTTGGGTTAGGCATAGAATTCTAACTGCTGCTGTTGTAAGTATTTGAATACTTAGACTTGAATTGTAATTATTCAGGAATACACTTTGCTTGTCGAAGCACCTTATGGTAATGAGTTCTTTTGTATATTTGAATGCCGGCTCATTTAAAATCTTTTATGCGTATCTCTGATGTGTACAAAAAAAAAAGTAATGCCTTTTCTGGCCTTTGAAAAACGGATTGTTACAACTTTGGTGTTAGAAATAAAAGTGTTCATAGTTTGTTTTGAAACGAAACTATATTTCTTATAGCAAAAATAGTGTATTTAACTTCGTGAATTTTTAATCACTATGGGGAGAACTGGGAATCACTATCCGAGAGTGTTAGAAAGTACCTTAAACACCTCTAGAATTTTGGGAATAGGTTTCGTTTCAATAGAATACCGTGAGAGTATTTTATTGATATTACGCTGCTTATATTTTAGGAAGCGCGAATAGTAGAGTTGAACGAGACTTAGTAACCGGAAGCTTGCTAGGTAAGGGCTCCACTTTATTTCTGTCTTTAAATGGTTACGACATGTTTGGATTTACTGTGTGTTTGGCATGTATGTGTTATGTATTCTCGTGATGAGAAAGTGTTTATAATACGTGCGTTGTTTTACATATGATTGGAGATGTATGTATGAACATGTGGGTGAATACATATGATTGGAAATGTATGTATGTTTGTTGTGGTTTGTTACATATGATTGGATATGTATGTATGTTGTTGGGATGGTTTACATATGCTAGGGAGGTATGTATTTGTTGCATTAGTATACATGGGGAATCGTATGCTCATGCATTGTTAGTGCGTAGTGGCGGGAGTGGACTACGAGGTGTGGTTGCGGGAGTGGACCCACCTGATTCTTATAGGGTTGTGTTGAGTTCAATACATGGTTGCGGGAGTGGACCATGGGGTGTGATTGCGGGAGTGGATCCACCTTAATCCTTTGTGATTTTGTTGAGTCGATACATGGTTGCGGGAGTGGACCATGGGGTGTGAATGCGGGAGTGGATCCACCTTAACCTTGTGTTTTCGTTGGTGTTTTAGTAGGGGTTGGACTTACAGTTCCGGAACTCATGCATTGTGGTAGCTAGGGTTAGTACCATGCATTGTAGAAGTCTGCATTAGGCTTGGTGTGCATTATATATCTAAACCCGTTGGTGGGAATTGCTTTGGTGGTTAAGAGCTTTCTCTTGTGTTCGTGGAATTATTGTTATGTGTACAATCTTTCGCACCGGTTATATATATACATACTATATATTTTGTGGTGGCCCTTTCTTTCATTTGCGGGCTCATCCCACCCAGATGATGGGTTAGGTCGTGGTGACGACGGTGGCTGTTCCAGGCCCCATTGAGATGTTGGAGCTTTGGCTTAGTTAGACTATGCGCCGGTGTGGGTTGTGCACCGTGCTTTTTGGGTTAGGCATAGAATTCTAACTTGTGCTGTTGTAAGTATTTGAATACGTAGACTTGAATTGTAATTATTCAGGAATACACTTTGCTTGTCGAAGCACCTTATGGTAATGAGTTCTTTTGTATATTTGAATGCCGGCTCATTTAAAATCTTTTATGCGTATCTCTGATGTGTACAAAAAAAAAAAGTAATGCCTTTTCTGGCCTTTGAAAAACGGATTGTTACAACTTTGGTGTTAGAAATAAAAGTGTTCATAGTTTGTTTTGAAAAACGAAATTATTTTCGCGTAACGAGAAATAGTGTATTTAACTTCGTGAATTTTTAATCACTATGGGGAGAACTGGGAATCACTATCCGAGAGTGTTAGAAAGTACCTTAAACACCTCTAGAATTTTGGGAATAGGTTTCGTTTCAATAGAATACCGTGAGAGTATTTTATTGATATTACGCTGCTTATATTTTAGGAAGCGCGAATTGTAGAGTTGAGCGAGAAATAGTTGTGGAAGCTTGCCGAGGTAAGGGCACCTTTCTTTTGTCTTATTTCCATTAATAGCATGTGTGTATGTTTTGTTTGTGGTGTGTTTTGAGTGCTTGGCACGTATGTGTGATGTATTCTCGGGATGAGAAATTGTTTATAATACTTGCGTTGTTTACATATGATTGTGAGAATATATGTATGAACATGTGTTTGGATTACATATGATTGAGAATATATGTATCTTGTGTGATTGTCTTACATATGATTTTGCGAAATATATGTGTTGACATGTGGTGGTGATTACATATGTGTATGTATGTGAATTGTTGCATGAGCATGTATGGAACGTGTACGTTTGATGGAGACTACACGGGTGGTTGTCTGTGTGACTTCACCGGGGACAGTGTCTGTGTGACTGCCCTACATATGCTGAAATATAAAATATGCTCATGCATTTCATAGTTGGTGATAGCATCTGTGTGGCTTCACCTGGTGTTAGCATCTGTGTGGCTACACCTAATCCTGCGGGATTTTATTGAGTCGGTGATAGCATCTGTGTGGCTTCACCTGCCCTGCGGGGTATAGTAGGGGTTGGACCTACGACTCTCTGCGGAGAGGTTAAATTCCGGAATTCATGCATGTGAAACAGTCCCGGGTAGGGTGATCACAATCATTGTAGAGTCTGCATTGATAGGCTATGTGCGCATTTGGATTATAATGCTTGTTGAGAAGGAAATGCTAAATGTTTATTTGCTTTCCGTATTTTGGTATATGCGTATTTTGTATATGTGTATTTGGTATGTATATTTTGTTGTGTATTCTTTTGTATATGTATACGTGTGGTGACCCTTACAATGAATATTGCGGGCTCCTCCCACCCAAGACGATGGACCCTTACACGCTGCCGTGGGTCGTGAAGACGACAGTGAGTTCGTGGGATTTCAGTGACCGAGGAGTTGTACTTCTTAAGTTAGGTTGTGCGTCGGTGTGGTTTGTACACCGTGCTCTTTTGGATTAGGCATAGGATCTGACTCTTTTGGATGACTGTATTCTGCATATTTACTTTTGTGGTTGTTAGACCCTTTATCTTTGGGATTGTAAATATTCAGTTACACACTTTGCTTCTCTGAAGCACCTTTATGTATGATTAGTACTATGCCGATGCTTGGGTTGTACTAATATATATTTAGTTCTTTTGTATGGTTAATGCCGGCTCGTCATAATTTGTATGCGCACTCTGTCTTGTTTTAAAAAAAAAAATTAATGCCCCTTTTTAGTCTTTGAAAAATCGGCGTGTTACACATGGTTTCCCGACACTCATGTTGAAATCAACGGTTGCTGATCTATAGCAGAGTTTCCTTGGGCAGCTTGAAAGGATGGAGAAGACTTGCCCCGACTGTAGCTGATTTTGCCCTTATCTGTTGGGTCTTTGAAGGAGTTGCTTGAAAAGGATAACTGGGTTTATCTCCTTCGTCTCAATTTGTCATAAGCTCATGTGGCGCAGTCGTTTTGCCTTTTTGTTTTGAAAATCCCTAACTTTTGCCTGGATTGCTCTTTCGAGTTTTCAATCCATCGGGATTATACCCTTTTTTGCCTAGGCTGCCCTTTCAAGTTTTCAGCCTAGCAGGTTTTATTTCCTTTTTTTTTGTGCCACTAATTTTTGCCTGGACCGCCTTTTCAGGTTTTCGATCCATCGGGACGCTCTCTATTGCCTAAGCCGCCCTTTCGGGTTTTCGACCTAGCGAGCTCTTTTTATTTCTCTTTTTCTTTAGGCATAATACTTCTTGACTGCACCGGAGTTCTCTGAGAGAGAAAGATCATTTCGATCCATGGTGGTGATATGACCTTAACACAAACTGCCCCAGTATTTGAATCCTTGAAAGGCATGCCCCTGATCAGCAGGATCTTCAGATGGTTGCCCCTGATTATATCGTTTAGCTCCTAGTTGGGAGGATCCCTAGGTGATTTATCCCTAGTTGAGAGCTTCTTGAACTAGTTCGCCCTTGATCAGACCTTTGTTGAGATTTCCTCGATGCCAAGTGTTGTTTTGTTAGTAAAATTGTCCCCTTTTGAAAGGTAGCTTTGATGTAATGCACATGCAGGTTTTCAAAATCAGAAACTTTTATGGTATGTACAATGAATAATATTTGGGCCATGATGTTGGAGCGAATGAAGGTGTCAAAGAGGGATAGCACAAAAATGGTTCAGTGATGGTTAACAAACATGTAGAGCCAGTTTAACAACGATTTGCTGAATATGCTTTCATAGTTAACCTAGCTTCAATTAGGTCTTTTGAAGGTTGTAACGTGGCCTGGATCATGGTTTTTGAAAAAAATGGTTATAAGGCTCAAAATTGATTTCAACCCACCCATTCTCCTTTGATGATCTTCATTCCTAGATTCAATTAACTCAACGGATGCATTCGGTCGGCGAGAGAGTTTTGGTAATTATGATGATGGAGGTAGATACAATGGTCGAAGCACTTATGATATTCTTGAGGTGGCAGTCGCCTCTTTTTGTTTACAAGCTTGTTTCCATTTTTGTTTTTAATCCCTTACTTTTGCATGGACAGATTATTTTGAATTTGCGGTCCATCGGGATGCCCTAATTTTTGCTTAAGTTTGTTTTACTTAGCAGGCCCTTTTTTTTTATGGAACAATTTTTTTTATGAAGTTGTGCTTTTTTTTTTCGGAAAGGTCTCGACTACCATGTTAACTATTGTGAGTTTTATCTTCTCATAGCTTCCTCCATGTTGGATGATGTGCACGAGGAAGATGATGTGCTCCAACCTTTTGATGAGATGATGAGATAGACCGATTCCCTTGCATTGGGATGCATCATTGAATTAATCGAAAGACTACCCTGCCCCGGTTAAGATTAAGGGTTTTTTGAAAAAGATAAAGAACACCGACTTCTGGCTCGAAGGGGTTGACTACAAATTATCTCCTTATTTCTCCAGTGTTTGGGAAGTGAAACAATGCCTTACATCATCAGCTAGGTTTTATTACTAATAAAAGCATAATTCAGCAAATTCAGTTATTTTATTTACATCATCCTCCCCCCAAGATTGTTAATATGAGAAGAAATGAAATGGAGAAGCGAGTGATGACATGAGAAAAGAGTGAATACGAAATGATGGATTCCAAAAACATGCATGCAGATTTTATTAAAATTACTAGTCAAAAGGTACAACTTTAAGAACAAACAATACTTAGCAAGAAGGAAATTACAATTTGAAATGACAAGTCTAATGATCCTAGGGATGTGCTTCTTTGTTGATCCACACACTTTGAGAGGTGCTTCTTGATGCTCTTGCACTTGTCAGGGTAAGGGGTGATCATTTATGATTGAGATTCCTCCTTCAAAAGTATTCTTCTTTCAGGCATACCTATTCTAGTAGCAAGGACATTGCTGCTGAGAATGTTGTCGTTGATGTATGGGGGATCACCCATGGTTGTGGGATCTGAGGCGCCGAGTAGGTCTATAGTTGGTACCACAAAGGGTTGCCTTTTCTCATCAATAGAGCTTGTGCAGTCGGGTGCACTTGAGCCTTCAATTGAATGATCTCCCCTTTAAACAATTCATAGCTTCTCTCAATTTTCTCTGCAGTTTCTTGAGGCATGCTTCAAGTTTGTCTATGAGTATAGGGAAACTTGCTAGCCATTACGGTTGGAGGAGGGCGAAGGTGGAAGAGATGAGTTTTTGAAAATGTAGGGCATGTATGCAAATGCGTGAGAATGCATGGATATGCAAAAAGATTTTTTTCAAGGTATGCAAAAAGGTTTTAATGTCATGTCATGATGTGACGGGACCAAAGAAGGTCCGGGTGTGACCTCGAAGACAAATTCAAGGGGTAATTGGAAATTGACAATACATAACCTAAATAGGGGCTCCCTTATATAGGTCAGTTCTAGATTTTACTACCCCATCCCCTCACATGTAGGATCTATGGTTTTTGATTGTTTAAGCGTGACAAACAAGGTCACGGACCCACATGAGACTTTCCACCAGATTGGGCTAGCCACCTCATGGTGAGATCTTGCAAGGGTTTACCTTGGATGGGATTGTTGGGTTCTAAAAGGTCCCTAGAGTCATCGACCATATGCGGAATTCCGGCAGGGGGATGGGCTAGCCAATGCCTGACGAACGTTCCGAATAGATCTACTCTAGGCGGTGTCTTCATATATCACCCGAGGAGACGAACATCTCGCGGGTCCATACTACGCAACTCCTTACTTAACTTATGTTTTCTCAAGCCCTGGTGTAGGGCTTCACTCAAGTAGCAACCCATGTTAAAATATTTATGCAAATAAATAAATAATAATAAAGGTAGAGACGAAGATTAAATAACAACAATAAAATAAAAGAACAGCAAAAGCAAGCAAACATTCGACCCTAAAACAAACAAGGATAGACTTAACTCTCTATATATTCCCCAGCAGAGTCGCCAACTGGCGCACCGCGAAAAACGCCCGAGCGTATTGACGCTCGAAATGACTACAGAGTCGCCACCGAAATTTTTTATTAAAAGGGAAACGTCGATAAAACTCTTGAGTGCTGGAAAGGAATGGTCATCGCAACCAATCTTTCGGATTCGGGAGTTGGTTATGTAAGGGGAAGGTATTAGCACCCCTCACATCCGTTGTACTCAACGGGAACCTCCTAATTAGTTAAAGGGTTTAAAGTCTTAAAAGTTATTTTGCTTGCTTTTATTATTAATTATTGCTTTTATTTACATATTAATATTTTTATTAAAGTATTTACAAAAGGGGAAAAAAGTTATTTTTTATTAGTGTGCTTGACGGTTGTTGGATCCCGCTCCTACGTATTCCCAAGTGCAATGGGAAATTCAAAGCTACACGTAGTTCTTTGTAAAAAATGTTTGTTGGTTGGTTGATTTTATTTATGAAAAAGATTTGAATTGATTTGAATTGCACGGGGGCAAGAAAAAAGTTAGTTTGATGAGTTGAGTTGATTTTAGGGAATGTCGTTTGGATCGCATTCTAGTAGTTAAACGCTGCTTGTATGTTCGCACGATGGAGGCTTAAGCGTTGTTTGTATTACGATAGAATGGATAAATCATTGTTTGTTTATGAAAAGAATTTTATTATTTTTTATTTTAATTACACAAGAGCAAAAGAGTTAGTTTGATGAATTGAAGTTGTTTTTAGGTACGGAAAACAAACAATCTTTAAGAGTAAGCGAACTCTTAGTCCTCGATCATTCGAGAGACGGGCGGAAGTACATCCGGCCATCTCTTTTTTAATCCAAGTTTTATTATAAAATTATTTGTTTATCATTAATTAATTTTTGTTTTTTAGGTATGGAAGACGGATAATCGTTAAGAGTAAGCGAATGTTTAGTCCTCGACTATCCGAGAGACAGGCGGAAGCACATCCGGCCATCTCTTTTTTAATCCAAATTTCATTATTATTAAAAATACAGTTTTATTAAATTATACTAAACTCATAAAAAAAAAAGACATTTATTTGTTTTTGTTGTTAGAGTAAATTAAAAAGTGCAAATGAATCAAGTGGGTCTTATAACCTATGACAGGCAGCTCAATTGACACAAATAAAATAGAATAAACTAGTATGTTAGCCCGTTCCATGCACGAGATAATTTTCTTTTTTAATATTATTTATGTTTTTGTTTTGAAATATTATTTGAGTAATTTGGTTTAAAATTTTATGATAAAATTGAGCTAGTTTTTAAATTATATAGGTTTAACGATGTTACACCAAAGAGCGAGATGAAGAGTATTCATTCGCTTCTCGTTCTACACTATTAGGAGAATTGATTCTTTCATCTTCATCCCTGGGACTATATAGGGACTCTATAAATATAAAATAATTATAAACTTCATGGCCTTAATACTTTTTGGCAGCATAGTTTTTTATAAAATTAAAATATACCAAGACTCTTTGATTGCGATAAATTCCTTCAAGGATGGTTGTGTGCTAAATCATCTTCAATCGACTATTTTTTTTCTTTTAAATGTCGTCTATGTCCTTTTTTCATTTTATATTATTTAGAAGGTTGTCTATATTTTTTTGCAAATGTTCATGAGATTAATTTTGTTTAGTTTATTTGAGTATGAAAATACAATGTATGTTTCAGAATGTTAGATGAGCATAGTGGGATGTGAAGTACTCCCTCGTTCCCCGTTCAAAAATGCTGATAGATTATCTCTCCATCTCCCAAGACTATGTAGGGACTCCATCAATATAAAATAATTGTAAATTATATATTATTTTTCAAATCAATATCTTATTCTTACACTTTTCTTGTCACCGTAACACAAAGAAGATATTTTTTTGCAAATTGTCCATGAGATTAATTTTATTTAGTTTATTTGAGTATGAAAATACAATGTATATTTCAGAATGTTAGATGAGCATAATGGGATGTGAAGTACTCCCTCGTTCCCTGTTCAACAATGCTGATAGATTATCTCTTCATCTCCCAAGACTTTGTAAGGACTCCATCAACATAAAATAATTGTAAATTGTATATTACTTTTCAAATCAATATTAATATACTTTGACCTTGATTTTATTCTTTCACTTTTCTTGTCACCGTAACACAAAGAAGTAATCTTCATGCGTGAGTGTCAAATGGGAAAAACTCCATGTGTAAATCTCCACTCACATCGGCTGATGATAATTCTAATGAAAGTGTGACAGAGATAAATTATGGATAACTCCCGCAATCAAAATTCAAATTTAATTATTCGAGGTGCATTATTTTTAATAGTGGGGGTGAAAAATGCTATGCGTTGTCCATTCTACACCAATGATAAATTCTCTCTCTATTTTTCTCTCTCTCTCTCTCTCTCCCTATTTCTATATCTCTCCCACACGATATTTTTTATTTTTTAATGATATTTATTTGCTTATGTTTCTTTTTCTTTTGAAGGTTGTTTATGCCATTATACTATTTTGAACGTTGTCTATGTTTTTCTTTCAATTGTTAATGAGATTGATTTTATTTAATTTACTTGAGTATGAAAATATGATATATGTTTAAGGATGTTACAGGAACATAGTGGGGTGGGAAGTACGCCCACATTCTCTGTTTCTCGTTCAAAAACACTAAGAGTAATTCTCTCTCTCTCTCTTTCCCCGTCTCCCAAGACTTTGTAGCGACTCCATCAATAAAAAATAATTGTAAATACTATACTATTTTTCAAATGAATATTAACAAACTTTGAACGAAATATAGAAAGTTTAAATTTAAAGCTTAAATTATTCAAAAATTCCATAGATTATATAAAATAAAAAATTATAGTAATTTGTTTTAGGGTTTCCATAGATTTCATCAATTGGAGGTAATTACAATAATGAAAGCATGATGAAGTGATACACAAAATATGACTACTTTCACTGTTGAAATTCCAATTTTAATTACTCAAAATATATTTCATATTATCAATTTAAGATTTCATATTATCAATTTATATGAAATTAGAGAAGTGTTTTCCGTTTTCCGTTTCTACACCATTGAAAGATTTCATATTATCAATCTTCTATTATACTAAAAGGAGAGCATGGTTCCTCCCCTAAAACCCTAATGCATGACATCATATGTGATGTCATGCAGGTGTAATCCATCTCATTATCCAACCAATGCTTGACACGTATGCTTACACATCACACTTGCTTGCACATGACACTTATAAATGCATTACTTGACAAGTGTTCAACATGCAATACAACATTCTGTTTCACTTCTGGAATGCAACATTATTCTCTTCTGCAACATTCACTCCATTGCACAAGTGTTCAACATGCAATGTTTGCTGGTTTATGAAAACAATTGGCTGCAATACTTCCCTACCATCACAAAATTGAAGAAAGAAGACCCCTTTGATCTCTCTCTCTCTCTCTCTCTCTCTCTCTCTCGTGCTCACCATCACCCCACCACCGTAACCCTTTTTCTTTCTCTCTCGCCATTTCATCCTCACCGCCACCGAACCTCCTCCACGTGAATTCGAAGCCGCCGCATGACGTCACCATCTCCGGACGATTCCGGTGAACCACCACTCACAGTCTCACCTGATGCTGCTTCTCTCTCTGCCTCTGCCATCGCAAAATTGAAGGAAGAAGATTTCATTGGAGCAAAAGGGAAGATGAATCTCCTTCAGATCAAGAGGATTTCATCATTGTAAGTGATTATCTCTCTCTTTTTCTCTTTCGCTGTTTTTCTCCCTCTGCTTCCCTCTGCCTAATTCCAAAATTGTAACTCATCAGATTTTGATTTCTATCTCTCTCAATCTTAACTCCAAATTCTACTTCCTCCAAATTCATGATTGTATGTGTATTTGATTGTTGCAGTTATACCACTGGTGATGATTCAGATAGAGATGGGTTCCTTTTTGAGGTTTGGATTTTTATTTAGGGTTGAATTTGTGTTTGGTTCTTATAAAGTTATGATTTTGAAGTTTAGAGTTGCATATATTTTGCTTAATTTTAGTCTCTATTTTTTTACTTTGGAATAAAAATCATGAGATATTTGATTTTTGTTTCAAAATTTGAATTTGAAGATTTGATTTTTGTTTCAAAATTTGAATTTGAAGATTTGATTTTGGAGTTTTTTGTTGTTGTTTTTTTGTAGCAACCTGAATCTAATGCACTGATAAGCATCAGCATGATCAACAAGTTCCGGGTATGGCGATTTGTTCCCTAAAAATCTGCATTATATCTCTCCCTTTCTAAGTAAGCTCTATCTCTCTGATCATGCTATTATTTTTTTGTGTATTTTAATTTTTTAAATTTCATTTAGGGCTTTCAGAAGCATCTCTTCTTCTGAAGTTGTCACTAAATACAAAACTGCAGCTGAGATCATTAGCAGTATGTTCCTCACTCTGTCACTTTTTTTTTTTTTTTTTACAATTCTATATGAGATATAGCTATGGTTTCATTGTTTTTTTGTGTTTTTTTTCTTTCTGTATTTTTAAAGTTGATGATTTTACTTAATTCTTCTAAAAAGAATTGCTGCATAATTTGATTGTTTTACAAGATCTAAACTTTGATAAATTTGTGTTAGACTTTGCTTTTGGATAGTCTTCATTATTCAATCAAATTCCCTCCTCTACAAATTATGTAAGTTGTGTCCTCCTTTCTCTTCATTTTCGTTTTAGGGTTGATTTAGAAAACAATTTGATAGCTTTTTGGGATGTACAGGTCAATACAAAGAAAAGTCATTCTACAATAATTGAAGGAGGACAATACTACATGGCATTAGGCGGCATGTCGGCAGGAGTAATTGGATGAATTTTTTAATTGCATTGCAATCTAATTTGTTATTGAGTTTAATAATGAGTAATTCAAATTGAATAATTTAAATTGATTGATGCATGGATTTTCTTAATTGCTATTGTGTTTGCTTTCTTTACTTCAAGTTATTGCATTGATTTGCTATATATGAGATTCAGGTCAAGTTTGAGCACTTGATTAGAGTTCATTGAAGATTCATTGAGACATAAACATCGGTTACCATGTTTTGAGGATTTTAATCAAATTCATCTCAAGTTTTTGTTGTTATGTTGTTTGTTTGTAGGCTACAATTAGAGTAATGTGGTGGTTCATGTAGCAGAAAAGTGCTGCTGTAATAGATGATTCTCTGCAGATCCTGGTATTCCGGCGTTAGCTGCTGGCTGTGGCTGTGTCTTTGTTTCGACGATGCAGCTGATGTTATTCGCTGCATTTTAGTCGATTTGTTCTTTGTGGCAATGGTAAGTTCGCGTCGGAATTTTCAATATCCAACATAAGGCATTCACTAGGATTGGTGTTGTTATTGTGGTAGTTTTTGCTATTGTATTCTTATTGGAGGGCTGTTTTAGTTTATATGTTTTGTGGAATGTAAAGTTGTTTTAGTTTGCTGCTTTTATTGCCATATCAGTTCCGGCGATGGAGATCATTTGATTTGGCTATTGGTAGTATCATGGTTCAAATTGTTTTCTGCATAATTCATTTTTATTCATTTTGATCTTTTTAAAAGTTATAAATTTATAATCGTATTGGTTGTAAGTGCATTGGTTATAATTTTTAATTGTTATTTTGGGCTGTAGAAAGACGAAGTGCAGTTAAAGTTAGATAATCAGCTTTTGTCGATCTTCTTTAAGCATTGGCATATTGGCCAGGTACCATACATACAATACTTACATCCTTAGAAATTTATGTTCTCTTTTTTGTATTTGACTACTACTTATGAACCTTAAGTGTAACCTTAATTCCATTTATTTATATCTTCCGGTATATATGATCTCGGCTTAAATTTGTGAAGGTGGAAGTTTAGCAGAGAATTCGCTCGAGGAGGTAAGCTCAGTTGGCTCTTCTGTGAGTTTCGTTCCTAGCATGTTTTCAATACTACAATATTATAATACCAAGGACTTTCTCTTGATGTTCAACAAAGATAAATACTTACATTTTCATTACTGACACCTCAGTAATGTTTCTTTGTTTGCCTCCTTGTTCTGAATCCTTTTAGTATTATGCTGCATGTCAGTTTTTTTTCCAATCTATTTTAATATCAAGGACCTTCTCTTGATGTTTCACAAAGATAAATATTGGATATTGATATATCCAATGATTTGTTCTTAACCCCCAAATTTTAATTCCTCAAATTTTGATCTTGCATGGAAATTGAGGTAATTTTGTTTGCTATTTTGGATTCATTTTCTTGGCAAATGTTTTACACGGAGAAATATCACTAACACATAATTAATTTGAGATTTGTTTAGTGTTTATGTTGTTTCAATTCAGGTTTTTTTTTTCACATTCAAATTTGTCACTGTTATTGATTCTCAATTTGATTTGATTTGTTTCTGTGTTGTAGTTCGTCACAGACCCATTTTTTTCGCTGAATCGAATGAGGTTTTGACAAGAGAGCTTGCATATCCTGGTATTCCGGCGTTAGCTGCTGGCTGTGTCTTTGTCTTTGTTGGATTCAAGGTTTTTTCTTTTGCGTGTGCTGCTTAGTTGTAGACTGTAGCAGTAATGAGGATTCAAGGTTAATTGTCTATAAGTTGATGCAAAATGGTTCTTTGGAAACTCAATTACATGGTAATTATATTGTTTATAATGTTTCATTTTATTGGATTTGCCACTTCTGATATGGTAATGATTAATTATTCATTAAAAATTGACATTACTTTATGCTCAAAAGTGATTCAATTTAAAGGAGTTGGAACCTTTAATATTTTTATCTAATACAAGACTTAAATCAAAAGTTAATGAGGTCAATTATAAAATAATACTGATATGTTTTTAATACATAAACAATAAATACTAATCACTTTATTAACCAAATAATTGATTACGTGAAGGACTATCTCATGACTCAACATTGACTTGGCATATGAGGAGGGAGATTGAGAGAGTATTATATCATAGGTAATTATTATAGATTTATGGAATGTCTTACATATTTGTTTATAATGTGACAGGTTATTTTTGTGGTGCATTGTCAAATGCCGTTAAGACCATGGAGAATGGAGAGAAAGTGATCTTGACTGTGAAGCCAGAACATAAGTTGTCTATAAAATTTGTCTGTAAAGGACTTTGCCATGTATCTTGAAATTTATGTTTTTTGTGTTATAGATGGATTTGGTGAGAAGGGCAAGCAAAGCTCATGGTGATGAAGGTGCAGTTCCACCTAATGCAATACAGATTGGTTATGAAATTTATTTATTTTTCTTTCCTTTTTTCCATTTCAGTTCTGCTACAAACAGATTGATTACTGCTAAGGATCATGCTTATGTTCATATCAGCATAGGATTAATGCAATACAGATTGGTTATGAAATTTATTTATTTTTCTTTCCTTTTTTCCATTTCAGTTCTACTACAAACAGATTGATTACTGCTAAGGATCATGCTTATGTTCATATCAGCATAGGATTTGGATGAGAGCGGTCTTTACAATGGTCAGTACTCGACTTTTGCTCTCTATGGCTTTACTCGTGCTCAGGTATTGATTTTCTACGTGCTTTAGTTTGGATTTTCATTGTTATTATTACTTTGTATTGTATTGTATTGTATGGTATTCCAAAATGTTATATGATTATGTGGATTTAATTGTTAATTTGTTGTGTTTTTTAATTAAGCACTATACATGTTTATGTTTTTGGATACGAAGCACATACACTTTTTGGATTAGATGTGTTCCGGTGTCGGATACGCGTCAGTGTCGGATACCGACACGACACCAACACTTATATTTTGTGTTGCTATGATTGTGAAAATTGAATAATTCAATTACAGTTGGTTGAATTTTGATGGATTTTGAGGGGTTTAGGAATGTGTGATTATTTTTGTAGAATTCATGTTGTTAGAAAAAGGAGAATTTGAAGTGCTAAGTTTTGAAGTGATTTTTATGAGTTAATTTTCTATATGTTGTTACCACATGGGGACAAGACATTGAAGTTCCAGATAGGAATGTAAAGCCACTGCTCTTTTTAGTTCCCTTAGGTGGAAATGCAGCCAAAATGTCCACACTAGGTGCAGCTATGTCATGCTATCTCCATGAATCATCCCCCAAAAGAGTACATGTTTTGATGACATCATAAATTGAAAACCAAGTAAAAGTATTATATTTTTGTTTTATGGCAAGTTGCTTACTATACTTTAAAGAATTTAATGTTTGGCTATATATACCTTTAGCACAGTTGGAGACAAGGTACTGCAACTCTTGGAGATATCCATTTTCCAATAACACTCTTTGGAAAACTTATTCTTGCGGTTGGAAACCTTCCACATGAGCATTATATTAATTTAAGATCAAATGAATTTTCAGATGCATTTTGAATCTGTATTCTTTAATTATAGTTAGTTGAAAATTATCCAGGTAGAGCAATTTCCCTTTTCTAGGCTACCATTAATGCTGGTGATCGCGTTGAAAGTACCTTGGAAGACATGGCATTAGTTATGAAGCAACTGAACCCGTCTAATGAGGCAATTGAAGCAATCAAATGTTTCCAACATATGCGTCCTTCTGATTCTCATGAAACTCTTGACAGCATCTTGGCTGAACTAAAGAACTAATGTAAAGAACTAAAGATCTTCTATGCATTTGATTTTAATGATGAGGTTGTGCTAAGAGATTGCAGAAGTTGTAGTTGGTAAATCATTTTCTCACGGGTCTTTGAAGGCTCCATTATAGAGGACAGGTGAATTAAGCTTGATGTTTATGTGCGTGTTTGTGTGTGTTATTTTTCATTTTGATTTTGATTAATTGTTTGTTTGTAGATGCGAGCAAGTGGGGATCCATATTTGTAGATGCGAGCAAGTGGGGATCCATGTTTGTTGGCTTTCATCGGTGCAGATTCGACTGTAGTTGTAGGTGATTATTGTGATCACACTGGCCCATGAAGATGTAAATCTCATCCTTTGTAAGGTTGTGTTGTATATGATAAACAAGATTGTGATATTTTGTAAGATAGGTGGCAATTATGTATAGATAGGTCTTTGTATGACATATAAATATATATATATATATATATATATATATATATAAAGCTTTAAATCTGAGTTATGTGTTGAATAATGCACAGTGAAATATAAGGGCTAATTTGATATATCATGATTCATGAATAATTTTTATGAACTTATTTGATGTTAAGTATTCAACTTCAGGCACTAATTTGAGATGTTTGTTAACAAAGATAACATTTGGCTAAATGATGACACTTGATGATTTTTTGAATATCTTTGTCAATTTTCTGATTCCAATTTGTTGCTGCCTGTTGTTTTAGGGATCAAGTTGAGCATTGACTTCTAACTTTGCCAACTCACTATGCTAGCTAATTCTAACAACACAAACTGACTCTAACAAACTAATTGGTTTAAAAAAAATAGTCTCTTAACTTGCTCATTTAACTGTCAAGGTTTAGCAGATAAACTATGTGTTTGGGATTTTTGTTTGATGTGGTTCACAATGGATAGGGGAGTAGTTCATGTATGCCATGCAGGAGAAATGGTACATAGTCTTGAAGATTAGACTCATCATGAAGTTGGGGCCTTGGATGTTAACATGGTTGATCTTATGTGGCGAGCAACACTCAAAAATGGCTTTAAACACTTAGTAGTCTACATAGTACAAATAGGTCAGATCTAATGAGCTTTAAACGTGTCAACTTCGGCTGACAATTAAACACATCAAATTGAAAAAAAAAATCTATATCGGACTCTAGCAAAAATAAATTGTGCAAAAAGTTCGACCTAACGAGTCAAACATATTTTTATCTCTTAATTATTTTTTAAACCAATATCCTTTCAAAAAATCTAAGATTGCAATTTTGTATAAACTTATATGATTGACCCTTCGAACCCAGTTTTGTACAAACTTTTATGATCGGCAACAACCATGATTGCCAACAACCATGATTGGCATACAATGCTAGCTTACCGAACCCGTGCAATGCACGGGTAGCACACTAGTTTATATAATATTAGAGTTTCTAAAAAAAAAATATTAAAGAAGCTCTAATTGAGTGCTTCTTCAAAAAAAAATACATAAAAAAAAACTCTTTAGGTTAATAAAAATAGTATAAACTTTTGATTGTTGATTGAAGTAATAATAAAGTAGTTTTATTATAAAAAAAATACGGTTGTTTTTTCTACAAAAAAAGATAGTAAGTTTCTATAAAATTAAAATACTACAAAAATTTGATTATTGTTGTCAATGAGATTTGAACAACAGACCTTATACTAATAATAAACTAGTTTTCTCTATAAAAAAAAGGGGGTAGAATTCCATATAATATTATAAAAATTGAATTTTTGTTGTTAATGGGATTCGAACCAAAGACCTCCTGCCAAAAACTCCGCATAAGTAGAAACTTTATAATAATGACACGTAGGATTATTTTCTTGAGAATGCACGAGAGAGCTCCGTGGGAATCTCGTAATGTATATAATAGAGATAAACAATTATATAAATAGATAAACGAATAAAAAAAACTAAATAACACTAAACAAAACACAAAAACAAGCCAAATGAAAAACAGATCAGTGAGTAGCAAACACTTATGAGAGAGGGAAGAAAACTGAACCCGAGAGAGAGAAAGAACCGACGGTGCTGGCGGCGGTGATTGGGTGCTGCGATAGCGGTGATGATGGCCTGGTCGGACTGGGGCGGCATTCGGTGGCGTGATCGGATTCGGCGGCAGTGGCGAGATTTCTTTCTCTTACTTCTCCACTTTTGTTCCGTTTCTTCTTCTTCTCCTTCTTCTTGCTTTATTGTTTTGTTGTGGTTTCTTGTATTGTGAATGGATTGAAGGTTCTATTGTGATTGTGATGATTGATGATGGCGGTTAAGGGGGCTGTTTTGGTGGTGAATATATATGTTAGTGATGGTGGTGGTTGGATGAAGGTTAGTGATGTTGTTGTTAATGGTTTAAAGGTGGTGTATGAATATAGAGATTATGTAGTAATGATTGGTAGAGATGAATTTGGATAGGTTGAGTTTGGTGCTTTGAATAGTTTAAAGGAGGTGAAGATTATGTGTTGATGAAGAATTTTTTAATGTGATTGTATGATGGTTTTGTGGTTATGTGGTGAGGATGATGAAGATGGTGTGTAAGTTGTAATTTTGTTCAAGAAGAAAGGGGTTGCGCCCCTGCAATATCTTTCTTCTTCCTTCTTTGCTTTTTTTTTATTAAGTTTTTTGTATTGAAAAGTTTGTGTGTAATCCTCCTTTTTCTTTTTTCTCTTTGAGTGTATAATTGTTTTTCCATTTATAGGTGAATGAATAGGGTTTGAGAAATGAATCCTTACTATTGTGATTTTGGAAGGAAATTATGTGGCTTAAATGTGGTTTATGAGTGAATGAGGATCTTCCTCTTTGAGTTTGATTTGCCTTTAATTGCTTGATTCTTTCCTTTTTGCACTATTTGACTTTTTTATGATTTTTTTTTTTTTATGATTTTTGGACAAAAATAGAAAATAATGATAATAGACAAAAAATAGTAATAATAACAATAAAAAGCAAAATTGGTGAAAACAAATAAAAATGATGAAAGTGGGATTTGAACCCTTGACCTTGCATGTGTCACTCTTTGAATTCTCTCCTCAGTACCAAATGGGCTAATCCACATATTAGAAAGAAAATGCGACCAAAGTCAATATGATAATAGAAAGTGGGGGCAAAATTTAGGGTACGACAACGCCTAACCCACCAAGATCTTTAGGTAAACAAATTTGATCCCGTTTAACCCAGCAAATCTTCTTCTCAACAGCACTGCCTCCCCATAAGAAGTTGCGTTGCATCTGTACAAGATGGTCTAAAACGCAGCGGGGTGCTTTAAAAAAGGAAAAGAAATACAGCGGAAGACTAGCCAAAACAGAATTAATTAAAGTAATTCGACCTCCATATGATAAGTGCCGGCCAGTCCAAGAATTTAGGCGTTTAGACATAGCATCCACCACCGGCTTCCACGTCTCTCTCCGTCTAGGATTCGCTCCAACCAGAATCCCCAAGAACTTAAAGGGAATCGAATCTGATTGACAAGACAAAAAAGCGGATCTTGCTGCTAAGAATCTGGCATTCACATTAAGCCTATAAAGCTTACTCTTCACAAAATTGATTTTAAGACCGGACACTAATTCAAACCCCCGCAGTAAAGATTTGATGGTCCATAAGTTCTCCCAGCTGCCTTCCCCCATCAAAATAGTGTCATCAGCAAATTGCAACAATTGAAACTGAATACTAGAATTGATAATGTACCCTCTAAATTTACCAAGAGCTACCACTCTATTCATCATCCCTGATAAGTCTTCTGCCACAATTAAAAAAAGGAAAGGGGATAAAGGGTCTCCCTGCCGCAATCCTCGCCCCACTTTGAAATCAGCCGTGGGACTTCCGTTAACCGATATAGATATCGTACTAGCAAAAATGCAAGCTCTCATCCATCTACGCCACTCTTCTGAGAAGCCCATTTTTATCATCATACGTTCCAAGAATGACCAGCTAACAGTGTCGTATGCCCGTTCGAAGTCAAGCTTGAATAAGAAGCATTCATCTTTCCTTCTATTGGCTAAATAAATAAGTTCATTAAGCACCACCACCCCATCTAAGATTTGACGATTCGGGAGAAAGGCTGATTGACAATGAGAAATCAACATTCCCAACACTTTCTTCAAACGGTTGGCTAACAATTTAGAAAGAATTTTATAAAGACTACCAATCAAACAGATTGGTCGGTAATCGTAGAGTTCTTGCGGATGGTCTTTCTTCGGAATGAGAGTCAAGAATGAAGCGGTGACGGCTTTAGGTAAGACTGCCTTCTCATGGATTTCTTGTAAAAAATTCATGACATCAGATTTCACTATTACCCAACAAGCTTTAAAGAAGTTCAAATTAAATTCATCCGGTCCCGAGCTCTTATTTCCATCGCAACTCCAAATAATATCTCTAACCTCATCTTCATTAAATGGGGCTAGCAGCAATGCATTATCATCGCGAGAGAGAGTATTGAAATCTATACCTTGCAGGAAAGGACGGTTGTTCCACTCTTCCGCAAACTGATGAGAGAACTGATCTACTGCCTCAGATTTAATTTCCGTCACCCCTTCTAACCAAACACCCCCTTTCTTGAGCATCATAATCTGATTGCGTCGACGTCGTCCTCTAATAATCGAATGAAAGAAGCGGGAGTTTGAATCACCTTCTTGAATCCAATTCGATCTAGACTTTTGGCGGAGAAGACTTTCTTTAACATGAATCTGCTCCCAAAACTGTTTCACCAACTCCTTAGAATTTAAAGTAGTATGATCACCATCCCCAGTAGCTAATAAATCTTCCACCTCATTCAGCTCCTGCACTGTTTTGTCAATATTAAGGTCCACGATACCAAAAACCTCACGGTTCCATTGCTTCAAAGAAAGTTTAAGACTCTTTAACTTTTCTTTGAGAACAAAAGCTTTGTTGCCGTGAAATTCTAAATTTTCCCAAGTAGTTTTCACAAAATCAAAGAACCCGGGATGATTAATCCAACAATTATTAAATTTGAATGGTTTCAGTCCCCAATTAACTTTAGAACTCACAAGCCAAATCGGACAGTGGTCAGATATGTCCCGGTCTCCCACCCACTGATTATGAATGCCGCTTTTATCAATGAAGCCTTCAGAAACTAAAAAACGATCTAACCGACTCATAGCTGAGCAATCGGAATTGAACCAAGTGAATCGCTTACCTGAAACAGGGATATCGACTACCTCCATAACATCAATGAACTGCCCTTACGATCCCCTGCCTTTGTGGTAGAGTTAAAATCTCCCCCTAAACACCATTCTCCTGGCTCATTAGCAATTTTGAACCTGAGCAAATCGTCCCAAAACTTTCTTTTTCCAGAAAAAGAACATGGAGAATAAATATTAACAATATAAAGAAGACCACCTTTCCACTCAACACAGAGACCAAGGTAACCTTCACCTGTGAAATTAAAACGAAAAGTGAACAAGTTCTTATTCCAAATGGATAGCAGCCCGCCGGAAAAGCCGCTAGATTCTCTCGCAACCCATTCGACCTCCTTATTACCCCATAAAGCATGAATCATTGAATCAGTAAAACTGGACCTTTTAGTTTCTTGTAGCATACACATATCAAAAGCTTCGGTTTTAATAAGATTACTAAAACGTCGACGTTTCGCCGAATCTCCCCACCCGCGTAAATTAAGGGATAAAAGCTTCATGGATTACCTCGTTTGCACTGCTCCCTTAACTTGCAAGCTTCAACTTCTCTATTTTCATTGTGTGTAATCCTTTCAACATACTGCTCTTCCAGCCCTTCTCCCATAACTCCCAACTCCACAACACCATTCCACACCCGACGAGCTGAATCCACCTCATATTGACTCTTTCTCACAGACGGCGATGAACTGCCCTCACGTCCCTTTGTCTTCGCGCAGCGTTTCTGAAAAGATGGAACTTCATTCCCCACTCGCAGATGAAGATCCCGAATGATGGATTGTTGTTTTCTAATTTTGGATGGTAGAGGATGAACAGTGTTCTGAGAACAAAATGAAGTGGGTGAGTTCAATCTAGGGAATTCAGATTGGGCTTGTCCTTCCTTGTTAAGTTTAAGATAAGTGCTACGTGGACCATCACTATAGACCCCACCCAATTTTATCCTTGCCACTTCATTTGTTGATAAATTAAAGCTGATGGGCTTATGCATTCGGCCCAAATTCTCCGACTGGGTCATATTCCTATCCACACCTCCTGTAATAGAAAGATGGGTGTTGTTAGAATTTTGAGGCCCTCCTACACCATCCTCATGGCCCACGAAAATTCCATCATTCACCATCTTACTATTCTCCATAAGTTGGCCCCTCTCCAAACAATGGACCCCTCCTTTGCTAGAATTAATAGAATTTGAATTGAAAGAATTTGAAAATACCCCATTGTCCATAATCGTATCTGAAACACTAATAACCCCATTATTAGCATTAACATAGGGAATTAATGCTAATGAATTATGGGCCTCTCTCTCCGATTCTCTCTCCACCACCACCTCCTCCATCAATGGTCCTCTAACTTCGTCTTCCTCGTCCTCTTCTTCTTCTTCTTCCGAATCATCTTTTGAATCTCTACCTTCCGGCTATTGTTGCTGCGGGATCAAAATCCTCATGGGCCCATAAGAGTCTTCTATAATACGAAGACGAAAAACCTCTCCGTTTATCTGAACATCAACGAACTCATCTACCACTTGCTGACATGAAGTTCGAATCATAAGACGGGCTACGTCCATAGTTTTTTTTCGCATGGTCCCGTCATCGGCGTTTATAAAGTGGCCCCAAGGTTTGACTAATTGCTCAAAAAAGTGATCATTCCAAGCATGAGGTGGAACTCGATACACTCTAAGCCAAATAGTTCTGCCAACATCAACATCTTTCGGACTCCATAGACGAATAGTTTTGAACCACTGATCTAACCATCCTTTAGCGTCGTCCATAAGTGCTTGTACTTCACCTTCCTCTTGTCCTTCTAGTAGTGTGAGATTAGAACCAAGGGGAGTTACTTTAACACCAAAGTAACCTTGTCTGTTGAAAGCATCTTGTATGTTGTACGCCATGCCCGGTTCAGCAACAATTCCAATATAAGCCTTCTTTAAACGCTCCATGTCCTCAGTCTGTGCTTCGTAAGACATCACAATACGTTTTACTTCACTCCCTTTCTTCAACTTATCTCCCTTCGCAACCGCATAGGCATAAGAGCCTTCGGCCACCTTGGTGGGGTTGTTACCCTTGTGAGCCTCGTTATTCTTTGGGTGCTGTTCTCCTCGTCGATCATCATGCCTCCGTGTGTTGCGTTCCTCTTTGCCCTTCTGCCCCTCCTCTCTCCAATAGTTTCTGTCATTTCCTCCCCGTCTTTCTTCACCTCTTCGTCCATCCTGATGACGGTGGTACTTGGAAAGGTTTACTGCTATTTTGTCTCTACCAATGATGAGATTGTCTAATTCGAGTTCGAAGCGACACTCATCCACCACTCGGTCGAAGCGAGCAAAACCAAATCGTCTACCAGCTAAATCTCATTTTGGTGGGATTACGACCTCAATGATGTTCCCATAATATTGAAACGCATTGAACATCGCTTTTGCACCAAAGTTGTCCGGGAAATTTGTGAAAAAATACGTTGTGATTTCATCGAAAGTATTCTTATCGTGTCTACTATCCGTTGCGATGTCGAATTTCAAATGGTTTCCTCGTCTGTTTCTGCTTTTCACCGGCTGCCATTGATCAGCATCCTCCCCCATGGTCGTAGGGTGGCAAATAGTAGAGCTCGTGCGCACAGAAGGGTTCTATCAATCTTTGTAATGATCAAATCATATCAAGAAGGAATGATTAATCATTAGCGCGATTGATTTGTTGAATTAACGTACATTGATTTGTGAATCATTATGATATAGTTAAATATGCATGAATGAAAATAAGAAATGAATAAATATGCATGAAGCAAGAATTAAATAAAATGCATGAGTTAAGTAGCGAACAATTAAAAATAAGGAAGCATAAATACAATCATCAAAAGAAAGTAAATAAAATAAGCATATAATAAGGTACTCTAAAGTAAACACATTTATTAGTGCACTAAAAGTGGCTCAAAGCACTTAAAAAAGTGTTTGCCCAACTTAAGCACTTATGAAAATAAACTAAAAAAGTAATTAATTCAAAATGACTTATAAAACTAAGCTATAAAAATAAAATTGAAGTCTTAAGAGACTAAAATTATTTAAGCAAAAACAGTGGTTCAATAAACTTAAAGAAGCTATTGTCCAAATAAGTGCTTTTAGGAATAATCTAGAAAAGTAATTAATTCAAAATGACTTATGAAAATAAGCTATAAAAAATTAAAATTGAGTCATAAGAGACTAACATTATTTAAGCAAAAACAGTGGCTCAACAAGCTTAAATAAGCTATTGTCCAAATAAGTGCTTTTAGGAATAAGCTAAAATTTAATTAAAAATTAAGTTTACGGCGGTGCAGAAAGCAATGCAGGAGCGGTGCAAATAGCAAACTGGGTCCAAAAGGCCCAAGCTCAACGAAAGGTCAAACAAAAAACGGAGAAGTGCAAAAAGAGCTATAGCGATGGAAAAAAGGAATTAGCTAGGCCTTCATACTTTCTACGGTATCAAAACTTCTAGCTACGAAATTCATCTTCTTCACTTTCAAAATTTTCCGGATTTCTCAAATCTAACGAAACTCAAGCCCACTTGTTTTTGCCTCCTGGTCACGAATCAATGGTTGGATTTCAAATTTGAGGTCTTATTATAAGGGTTTCGAAACACCCGAAGTGTTGAACTCAAAAAACAAAAATGGTGGAATGCAAAATAGTATGAATTCAAACGAAACAAGTAAAGGAAAAGCTTCTAATGAACTTCTAGAGCATGAGTCAAACTTTATTTACATGATTTGAGGTCCAAAACCCTTGAATCAAAAATTAAAAGTTTCTCACATTTTTTGCAAATTTTGTTCTCCAAATTGTGAGGTTAGTATTGTTGTTTTTTGTTATGGAAGTGTTATTGGAAGTATATATAGATTATATTTGAAAGAAAATGGAGGATTGGTTTAGGTTTTAGTGCATTTCGAAAATGAGAAAGAGTGTAGAAAAATGAGAGAATTTGGGTGCGTTTGTTTGAGATTTTTTTAAGAAAAAATCTATTTTTTTCTTAAAAAAATCCATTTTGTAATGTTGATAGTGTTTGTTATAGATTTTTTAAAAAAACATTTTCTTAAAAAAATCATTTTTAGCCCCAAAATGAAAAGCTATTTCTAATAGTTTTTCAAGAATCTATTTTTTTAAAACTAAGGAATCTAAGTGTATAAACTTCTTTTTTAAAAAAAATAGATTTTTAACAAACACAAAGTAGCTTTAGATTTTCTTCAAAATCTCTACAAAAAAATCTCTAGATTTTTTCTAAAAAAAATCATTTTTTTTAAAGCTTAAACAAACGCACCCTTTGTGTGGTTTCTTTGTGATTTTTGGCTTCAGAATTTCGACCCCCTCTCTCATCAAGGGTGGGGGGTTTTTATAGAGAGTGAATTAGGGTTAGAGGTGGTAGGAATTTTTGATCAAGCAAGCGTATTTGAGCGATTATGGTTTGTCATATTTTTGTACTATTTTTTGTGTCAACTTGTACCATTTTTATTTGTGATGAGGTGGTGTCAATTAGAACATTTTAGGTTCAAATTGGGATAAGAATGAGGAATGGTGAGGTGGTACAAGTTTGATTTTTTTGTTTGTGATGAAAATTGGGAAAATAGACAAAAAGGATAAAATGATAAAAATAAAATAAAATAAAAAAAATAGGAAACAACAAGTAATTTGGTTGTGAGTAATGAGGTGATTTTTTGTAATGGAAAATGAAATGGATTTGAATTGAGAAAAATTGAATTTGGTGAAGAAAAAGGAGATTTCTTGGTTGTGAAATAACAAAATGAAAAGGAATTAAAAATAAATGAAAAATGTAATTTAAAAAAAATAGTAAATATGCAGATAAAAATGAAAATGATGACTATGCAAATAGAAATATGCAAAGAAAATAATTTTATGAGTTTATATGCAAAAATTGAGTTTTCGGATCAAAGGTTGACTTTATGTTGACTTTTTTTCTATTTTTTTTTTTTAAATGAATGAAAAAGAAACATATTTGTATATGGGACAAAATTAGGGTATGACACTCTACTGGTTGTCCAATGCAAATTGGATTTCATATATGTTGTTTTGCACCAATTGATATCGTAAGATTATTTTGCACCATTTTGTTTAGGTGAATTAATTTAAGTAAAAAAAAAATGTGGGTTATGCAACCCGATTTACAGACATATTTTTAGAGCAGTTATCTAATTTTTCGATGCAACGAATGTCCACTAATTCAAAGAAATTTGTGTGATCCTATTTTGCTGCAACCATATAAACTATGTTAAAAAAAAATTTAAAAAAAAGGTTTGGGTTTTATTGGTATCCCCCGGTACTAGTGAGATATTAAAAAATTGATTTGATTTCATTCTATAATAAGTGATTTGATATTTTATTTTTTAAATAAAATAATGATTTTATTTATACCTAGAATATTTTTTCAAGAATATTTATTTGATATTAATATCTTATTCTTGATTTTTGGGATTTGAAATAATTTTGTGAAATATTTATATATTTGGTGATTAATGTAAGAATCATATGAGATTTGAACCTAAAGTATTATTTAAGAAAATCTCTTTTAAGGTTATAACAGTAACATGAATTATTTTGTTAAAGTGTTATAATTGTGAAGTTGTTCTTGGCTAAATTTTGTTAATATGACACCAAATATTATGTAGGTGAATTTATAGTTATTGTATAAATTCTATATATTGCCTTGTTGTTATTCGCATGTTCACTTGTGAACTATTATTGAAATTATTATTTTGAGCAATTATTAAGGCAGTTAAAAATTGAATTATCTTGCATTGATTCATTATTATATTCATTTTATTATGATATAATGGTTTGTCGTTGATTTGTGAGCTATTTGAGATGAAAGTCACACTCTTTGAGGTCATTTATCTTTTTGTGACTCATTATATAATTGCATATGAGGAGACAATTGTTTTCAATATTATCTACTCATTTTTGAAATGATAAATGTGCAATTATATATATGAAAGTTTTATTGCTCCTTAGATGCAAAATATGATGATGCTTTGACGATCCTAAATGTGTTAAATGATATTGAGTCTAAAACTCGAATAGTGTTGTGCCCTGTTGACTCTAGCATGCAAAATATGATTGTTTTGTGATTTGATGACCCTAAAATGCAAAATTTGATATTGTGTCTATGTGACTATAAATTGAAAGGATGGTTTTCTGCCTTCTTGAGGATCCTTAGATGTAAAATATATTGACCCTGGGGGATACAAAATATGATGATGCTTCATTGATCCTAAATGTGATAAACTAGTTTTTATACCCGTGCATCGCACGGGGTTCAACAGGAAGAACGGTGGCAGATCCAAATTTTTTTTTAATGGGAGTTAAAAAATATTCCTATGAAAAATTTACGGGTATCAAGGTAAATAATTAGTAATAAACTTGTCAAAATATAGAGGTATTTTTGTAAAAAACTCATTAATGTAGAATTTTAAAATGAAAAATACAATTTACGTTTTTACAATTGCCCTTTGTCCCCGTGAACATAGCTTATGTTAACATTGATAGTTCATTGAGCGGGAGAAAATGCAAGCACAATTTAAGTGAAATAAATAACAACCGATTGATAGGATGTTTTATATTAGTAGTTGCTAACTTGAAATCAAATGAAAAAGATGTTGCTATCAATGTGGGTAACTTGAGAAAAAATAGGAACTAATGTTCTTTGATAATCCAAACTGATTTACCAAAACAAACAAAAAAGTAATATTGATATCATCTAATTTGAATAAAATTCAGAACATTGAAAAGGCAAAAGGCATCTAACAAAGAATATATGGATGAGAAGTTACTTAGGGTAGAATAATTGTATAGTCTAACTTAAAATAGATTATACAAAGTAAAAGAACATTCTAATCAATTAGGTAAAACATTCAATTAACCCTTTATAACTTTGATGCACCTTATAAATCATGTAGAAAACTTAATAGTGCAACAAAAACATAATTTGTAATTCAAGCTTTCATATTTTCTCTTCATCTTCTTTGCTGCAGATAAAAGAGTTATAGTCAAGGTATGTCATTAATATGGCAATGAAAATAAAAAAGTACTAACTATTTTTCATTCATTCTAAAGTGTCCAAATTTCCATTGCACCGTAAATCTTAGTCTAGTGAACAGAGGCAGAGTTATGAGAAATTTGCAGAGAGATCAGCTTACCTCGACGCCGTCGTGTACGCTGATTACTGATTTTCTCATTGTTGTCGTGTGCAATGATTCCTCATTCTTTCCCGTTGCTGGATTTTTTATAGTGATAAACATGAATTGATCATCATCGGTCTAACATCTTCAATATTTAAAATTCAAGCTCTGTGGCAAATTTCAAGAAGTGAAACCTGGATTTCAAAGAATAGTTTGAATGTCAATTAGATCACCAGGGATTCGTCTCATCTTGACTCAAACATATAGGTTTCAGAAGACGTGTTTCATCTCCACATGGTAATAAATTCCATCTACAATTCAAAGGAAAAAGAATGACACAAAAGTAATTTGATCCGTATGTAAATGTTCACTTGCCTTCATAAATAATCAAACTTTTATTAGCATCAACAAAGTCTAATAGATTTTTTGCAACATAAGTTTACTAAGTAACTCAATCTAACATACTTTGTCTGATAGTCTGCAACATAATGGTCTGCCTTCAAGTTTGGAGCTGCAAAATAGCATTGTTAATTAATCCTCAAGTTTGGAATTAATCAATTTGTAGTTCTTCTGAGATTGGCTGCATCATAAGGCTAAAACAACTTGGTCAGAGTGACTTAACTGAAGCACCAATGCTAAAGTAATTAAGTCTAAACCACTTGTGCATATTGAAGATGTGCAGATGCAACATGTTGAACAAGATGTCTTAGACATCTTGTCACTGGGTTCAGAGCATGTTATGGTAACATGTCGAACAAGATGTCCTAAGACATGTGGGTAGGACATCTTGGCCCAGTTCAGCTTAAAAGATAATGCTTATCCATTAAGCACGCGTGTTTTTTTATATTTGAATAAAGCGCGAATCTTTAAGTTACAAGCTGAGATTAGGATTAATGATAAAGTTTGTTATTAATCCTATGTGTTAGATACGATCGGAATCGTATTTAATTTGTGGATAAAGATTAATTTCTTTATCTTTTGGAGTTTGTTTTTAAACAAGTTTGTTTTAAAACTAACTCTTAATTGTAGTGCATCTGAAAGACTGAAAACGATCTGAAGAATTGCACGCCTATAAATAAAACTCAACATAGAGCTTAAAACTCAACCCACAAGAATTGAAGATTGTGAGTTCAAAGCTTTGTGCCTACTGCGCAAAGCATTAGTGGCTTTTAGTATCGTTGTTTGATACTTTGCAGCTTTGTGGCTCTTAGTATTGGTTTTGATACTTTGTAGCTTTGTTGTTGAATGTTGCCATTCAACTAAGTCTTTAAACTTTGGAGTTTAAAGTTGTCGTCACTTGGGATTAGTGATTAGAGGGAGTTGGGTAGGTTCTCATATTCAGGGGGAGTTAGCCCTTGAGTAGAAGATTGCAAGGATTAAGAAAAGGCATACATGCCAATAGGGTTTTTGGTATGGTTGTAAGACTAAGTATTAATTCAGATTAGTAGTGTTCACTTCCTGGATTGGTATCCCCTAAGAGTAGGGCTGGTTTGCGCCGAACTGGGTTAACAATTACTGGTGTTCTTTATTGTTTTTATTTACTTCAGTACTGCAATAATATTTGTGATCCTCATAACCAATTGTCGAACCAGATGTCTGAGACATCTGGACTACAGACACATTGTCCTAGACATTGTGTACGACATCTGTCCTGCCTAAGAATAGAATTTCAATTGGCATCAGAGCAGGCACCCTAACCTGTTGGGTGAGCTCCAGGGAGATATATTTTGTTGAAGATGGACAAGAGAGGATCAATCAACAGACCACCAATCTTGGATGGATCAAATTATGATTATTGGAAAGCAAGAATGGTTGCCTTTCTCAAATCCATGGATCAAAAAGCATGGAGGGCAATTATCACTGGGTGGAATCATCCAATAATCACAGTAGCAGATTGGAGTCTAGAAGAAGAAACTGAGGCAAGTGGCAACTCTAAAGCACTCAATGCAATATTCATTAGTGTTGATGAAAACATGTTCAAGTTAATCAACACTTGTACTGAAGCCAAACAAGCCTGGGAAATCCTTCAAACAGCACATGAAAGAACCTCTAAAGTTCGAATGTCAAAGCTGCAACTTCTCGCCACAAAATTTGAAAACTTAAAGATGGAGGATGAAGAAACTATATCTGAGTTCAACACTAGAATACGAGATATAGCAAATTCAACCTTTGCCCTAGGTGAGAATATACCTGAAGAAAAGCTAGCCAGAAAAATCCTTAGATCACTGCCTAAGAGATTTAACATGAAGGTGACTGCAATCGAAGAATCTCAAGACTTGAGCACAATGAAAGTTGATGAACTTATTGGCTCATTACAAACTTTTGAGATGTCTCTGGATGATAAACCAGAGAAGAAGATGAAGAACCTGGCTTTTAAATCTGAGGAAAGTCAAACTGATGATGAGCTATCAAAAGCTTTAGCTTACCTTACAAAGGATTTCGACATAGCCTTAAGTAAGCTACAAGCCAAGTATAAGCCAAATGTCCCAGACAAAAGGTCCAACATCAAGTCACAGGGCAAGAGCAAGGAGGAGAATACTTCTGAGCAAAACAAAGAAGTAAGATGTTTTGAATGTGAAGGAGTTGGACACATCAGACCAGAATGTCCAAACTTTCTCAAGAAACAGAAAAAAAGAATGGCAGCTACTTTATCTGATTCTGAGGAAGAAAAGGAAGAAGAACCAACAAATAAAGCCTTTGCTGGAACATTTGAAACTAGCAGCAGCATCAGTAATGAAGATCTCCTACAAGAAGAATTGGATGAGAGTTACAACAATCTCACCATTAAATGGGAACAATCTTGTGAACTTATAAGAAGACAAGATAAGGAGATGGAGAAAGTTACTCAAGAAAAGGAAGCACTAGAGGCATCAACAGCTGAATTGAGTAAACAAGTCACCTTGCTGGCGCTAGAAAAGGAGGCACTAGAAGTTTCTACAGCTGACTTAAAAGAACAAGTCACACTATTTGCACAAGAAAATGAGGCATCAACAGCTGAATTAAGAAAACAAGTCACCTTGCTCTCACAAGAAAAGGAGGCCTTGGAAGCATCAACAGCTGTGTTAAGAGAACAAGTCACCTTGTCAAACTCAAAACTCACTGACAAGGGAATTGACATGCTTGAAGAAGTCCTCGAGCTTGGTAGAAACCCAAGAGACAAGAATGGATTAGGGTATGACAACTGTAGCAACGCTCCTGAGAAGAAAATTCCCCCAAAGATTAACTCTCATGACTAGATGTCAAACCACATGTCACAGCATCCTTCTCAGCACAAGCATAAGAAGACAGAATCCAAACCTCAACAACCTGCTAGACAAAGGAAACAGGTGACAAAGACTCATCATCTGACTCAACACAAGCAGAAAAGGTTTGAACAAAGGACTCAGCCTCCAGCTCAACAGAAGAAGCACATGCCAGACCACATGTCCCAACATCATGTTCAACATGTGTCCCCTCAAGACAAAGAATATAAGGGACCACTAAAAAGATGTAAACATTGTGGAAAAACTGGGCATCTAATCTCAGAATGCTTCTATCTCCATGGCTACCCTCAGAAGCCTAAGTCACTAAGTCAGAACAAAAGGAAGATCCTACCCCCAAGGATGAAATACAAGGAAGTTCTGACTAAAGTATGGAAGCCAACACCACCTCAAAAGGCTCATACTTCTCTAGAAATATCTCCATCCAAAAATTGGTATTTTGACAGTGGGTTTTCTAAACACATGACTGGAGATACGAAATACCTTAGAGAATTAAGGTCTCATTTAAAAGGAAGTGTTACCTTTGGTGATGGAGTTAAAGGTAGAGTCATAGGCATTGGAAAACTAGCTGGTCCAAACACTTCATGCCTAGATGATGTTCTACTAGTAGAAGGTCTCACTGCAAACTTGATTAGCATGTCAACTATGTGAACAAGGACTGTAACAGCTCGTTTTTCAAAGGCCAGAAAAGGCATTACTTTTTTTTTTTGTACACATCAGAGTTACGCATAAAAGATTTTAAATGAGCCGGCATTCAAATATACAAAAGAACTCATTACCATAAGGTGCTTCGACAAGCAAAGTGTATTCCTGAATAATTACAATCCAAGTCTAAGTATTCAAATACTTACAACAGAACAAGTTAGAATTCTATGCCTAACCCAAAAAGCACGGTGCACAACCCACACCGGCGCATAGTCTAACTAAGCCAAAGCTCCAACATCTCAATGGGGCCTGGAACAGCCACCGTCGTCACCACGACCTAACCCATCATCTGGGTGGGATGAGCCCGCAAATGAAAGAAAGGGTCACCACAAAAATATAGTATGTATATATATAACCGGTGCGAAAGATTGTACACATAACAATAATTCCACGAACACAAGAGAAAGCTCTTAACCACCAAAGCAATTCCCACCAACGGGTTTATATATATAATGCACACCAAGCCTAATGCAGACTTCTACAATGCGTGGTACTAACCCTAGCTACCACAATGCATGAGTTCCAGAATCGTAGGTCCAACCCACTAAAGTCACGAGGGCAGGTGATGCCACACAGACGCTATCACCAGGTGAAAATAGCCACACAGATGCTACCAGCCACATAGATGCTGTCAGCCACACAGATGCTGTCACCCCCTCAAAAAAAGCCACAAGGATCAGGTGATGCCACACAGACGCTATCACCAGGTGAAAATAGCCACACAGATGCTACCAGCCACACAGATGCTGTCAGCCACACAGATGCTGTCACCCCCTCAAAAGTGTAGCCACACAGATGCTAACACCAGGCGAACATAGCCACACAGATGCTATCGCCAACTAAGAAACGCATATACATAGGGCAGTCACACAGACACAGCCCCGGCGGAGTCACACAGACACATCCACCCGTGTAGTCCCAACTGACATACACGTTCCTTCCATGCTCATGCAACAATTACATATCACATAGATATATGTAAATCAAACACAACGACATACATACATTTCCAATCATATGTATTCCAACAACCTGTTCATACATACATTCTCATAATCATATGTAAACAGCGTAAGTATTTTAAACACGTTCTCATCACGAGAATACATCAACTAGACATGCCAAACACACAGCAAAGCATTACAGCAGAAATCCAAGCATGTCATAACCAGTTGAAAAGACAGAAATAAAGTGATGCCCTTACCTCGGCAAGCTTCCATAACTATTTCTCGCTCAACTTTACAATTCGCGCTTCCTAAAATATAAGCAGCGTAATATCAATAAAATACTCTCACGGTATTCTATTGAAACGAAACTCATTCTCTAAATTCTAGAGGGGCTTAAGGTATTTTCTAACACTCTCGGATAGTGATTCCCAGTTCTCCCCATAGTGATTAAAAATTCACGAAGTTAAACACACTATTTTTGCTATAAGAAATATATAGTTTCGTTTCAAAACAAACTAAGAAACACTTTGATTCCTAACTCCAAGGCAATCAATTTTCACATACTAAAACCATTTGAAAACAAACCAAAAACTCTTTGAAAATTTTCACAAAAATAAAAGTTTACTTGCGCTACAAGTTATAAGTTTTTTTCTTTCAAATAAAATGGCCATAACTCGTTCATTCTTTATCCGATCGAGACGAACCATACACCGAAATCTTCGTCTCGAAAAGACGGATCAAATAGTTAATTTTCCAGGTCACAAAAACAATTTTAAACGGACGAAAATACCCGTCCATTTCGGCCAGAATCCAAAAACAAAGGTAGTTCAAACATTTTTTCATTGCACAACCATAGCATTGATCACTTAGTTCCCAAAATCATTTATTTGAACAACAAATACTTTTCAAAACACAAACTAAAATTCATAAAAGTTTTCTCTTGAACTCTCAAGAAAAATTTCTTGTTTTTCAAAACAAAACTATTTTTCACACATCCATTTCTCTAAAAGTCTTGAAACAATTCATTAAACACAAAAGTTAAACAATTTTCCAAGTTCTTGATCAATTAGAATTTTCTCCAAAACCCTAATCCAATTTCTTCATGAGATTCTCATCAAACTCATGGAATACAAACCATCTAGTTCTAAACAAACTTGTTAAACACTCATGAGCAACTCTCATGGAACAAAAATCAACTATAAACAAGTTCTAAGAAAAATCTCTCAATAACATAAACCACCCAATCATAAACCCTAAGAGTTTGAACCAACAAAAGGAAGGGAATAGATTTAGTTACCTTAGAGAAAGTGATCCTTGCAATACTATGATTCCAACAAGCTTGAAATCCTTAGCTTTGGTGAAGAAATGAGAAATTTATGGAATGGTGAAGGACAAAGGGTGGTTCACGGCAATGGAGAGAAGAATGAGAGTCTTGTGCAATTTTTCTAAGTCTCCAAAGTGATCCAAAAGTCTTACTATAAAGTGGTCTTGGTTCATGGCAACCATTGGATCAAATAGTGTAAAGTTTCTAAGACTTAATCCCAGCCATTGGATCAATTCTAAGCTTATCCTTCCAAGATATTTTCTAAGCTTCCTCACATCTCAGCTCTCGCGTTCGCTCGTAAACGAGTCGCACCTCGCTAACGGACGAAAATCACAAAAATATAAAATCTACCAAATAAACGTCCGTCGTAAACCGTTTCCAAATATTATCGCTAAATCTTTTTCCCCGACTGTAATTTTCTTCCTCACTCTTGAAAATTATTCTGAAAACATATTCCAACTCGCGCCGATATATAAAACTCCCATCTAAATTTCTACGGAATTCAGACATCGTAAAAATTTCCAACAGCGGGTAAAATTCCTACTCGTTTTTCCAAAGACGAGAATAACCCAAAACTCGGATTTCTGGCTTCACAGAAATCTCCTCATACTTAAAAGAGGATCACGACCCGAAAGTCTGTGCCTTTCCAGCGCACGAGCACAAAACAGGCTCAAATACAGCAAAAATTCTATTAACGCGACAATACTCACGAAACCGCTTCAGCAAAAACCCTAAAAACTTAGCCGACACTAAAGTTCCTTAGGAAAATTGTACAGTGAAATCTTGGGTCTTACAAGGACTAAAAGTGCACTTCAACAACCATGAATGCACCATTGCTAATGATCAAGAGGTAGTGCTCAAAGGGACAAAATCAAGTGATAAGTGCTATACTTAGACACCTCAAGACAATGGTCCAGAAATAGCTTGCTTGTCTGCCAAGGGAGATATTGACAAGATGTCCCACCAGATGTCCCAACATCTGTACAATGGACAAGGAGCTGAAGAGATTTTTGTTGGGAGTGTTAGAGTGCCTTTGGGTATTCACACGCTCAAAAACGTGTCATAAGCACTATAGAGGTAACGTGCAGAGTAAAGAAACATCTGCACGTAAAAAGAGGTAGCCTTAAGTTCTCAATCAATCTATAAAGGGCTACTAGGACCTCATATGTGACACTACCAAACGTCTCAACATCTTGTCTGACATTCCTCTCAAAGAATCATAAACTCATTCTTCTCAAGAACCTCCTTCAACAATGTCTCAACAATCATCTAAGAACAACAACCCAGATGATTCAAAGACGCAAACAGAAGAGGCATCCTCTCAAATGCCTAGGGTTTCCGATTTTCGTGTTGATCAACAAGGAACCATCACAAACGTTGTACCAATCAGCATGATTCCTCCACCAGAAGACGAAATCAAGAAGAAGAAGTCCAAGGGTTCAAAGAAGAAGAAGAATCCTAAAAAGGCAAAAGCTCATGCAACGGGGAATGAAAAAATTCAGGAACAAGAGCCTTCAAAACCTGAATGTCAACCTTCTGAGAGTCAAGAATCACCAAAGAAACTAGAGGGGTCACATGTCAAAACATCCGGTGAAGCACTCACAACAACATCACCTGATGAACATGACAAGACAACTGAGCATATTCCCTCATCAATCAATGAAGCCCCTCCACCAGAAACAGCCACCAACATCTCATCAAGTCCTCAGGAAGATGATCCCAACTTGGATCAACCTACACCATCAGTAGAAGTACCAACACAGGATGTTGAACCCAATGTCCCAACATCTGGTTCTGCACCAATTCCTGAAAAAGAAGTTCAAGACTTAGGACAGGATGATCAAGATGATGAAGATGAGGTTCCTCTGGCCAACATTCTTCAAGGAATGAAGAAAAGTGGTAAACCACATCAAAGCGTGGAAGAAGAAAGCTCAGAAGAAAGTGAAGGCATACGAATTAGCATTCCAATCAACAAAAGAGCTAAGACGTATAAATCTAAGCAAGTGGAGACTCATACTACTGCAAAGAAAGGGAAGAGAAAGACAGAAGTTGTTGGTGAGAATAGATCAAAGAAGAAGAAACATGTGGTGACTGTTAGTGAATCTGACACTGATGGTGAACCAGATGTCCTAGACATCACTACCGCTGGGAGAAAGAGAATTGGAGGAAGAATAATTCCTGCAAACATCCCACCAGCACCAATGGATAGAGTCTCTTTCCATTCTGAAGAAAGTGCTCAAAGGTGGAGGTTTGTCTACCAAAGAAGAGTAGCACAAGAAAGAGAGCTCAGCCAAGAAGCCCTTGAAAGCAAGGAGATCATGGAGCTATTAGAGAAGGCTGAGTTAATGTAGACAGTCAAGGACCTGGGTGATTTCTATGAGATGCTTGTGAAGGAGTTCATTGTAAACATCACCAGTGCTTGCAGTGAAGGAAGTGAGGAATTCAGAAAAGTTCGAGTCAGAGGAAAAGGTGTTAAGTTTTCTCCAACAACCATCAATGAGTATCTTGGTAGGAACCCAATCATTGAAGGAGATGAAGCTGAATTAGTCAGGGAGGTGACTAAGGAGATTACTGGAGGACAAGTGAAAGAATGGCCTAAGAAAGGATTATTATCTACAGGATGTCTTAGTGTCAAGTATGTTATTCTCAACAGAATTGGAGCTGCAAACTGGGCACCTACCAATCATGGTTCTGGAATCACTCTAATGCTGGCAAAGATGATCTATCTCATAGGGACCAAGAAGAACATTAATTTTGGTGATCATGTTTTCAATCAAACCATGAAGTATGCTGAAACTTATACAGTAAAGCTGCCCATTGCCTTTCCCTGCCTAATAACTGGAATGATCTTATGACAATATCCAAACATCTTGTACGCTGATGAAGCTCCAACCAAGAAGCCTCAAGTTCTGAGTTTTGACTACAAGCTTTTTGCTGGTACACATGTCCCAGACATCGTGTTCCCAAAGATGAAGGAAGCTGCTGAAGCATCAGGCTCTATGCCTAAATCAAACAAGGAGGATGTACTTACTGAACTAATGCAAATATCCAAGACCTTGGAACAAACCATCAGGACCAGCACAGCAAGGAAGATCCATGTGGACAATCTGATCAGGTCCATTATGGAGGAAGGTGAAGGTGAAGATGTAGTTGGAGATGCTCAAGCTGAGGCTGAGCAAGAAGAAGAAGAAGAAGTTTGAAGAACAGTAACTGGGTAATATAGGAAAATAAGTACTTTTGTATTTTTCCTTTTTTCTGTTCTACTTCTTGTAATTGTGGCCTACCAAATGTCCTAGACATTGGAAGCTTTGACATCCGGCACTTATGCTAGTGCATTTTTGTAAGCTGTTCCATTCTATAAATCAATGAATATTTTTCTTTGAACCTTTGACAAATTATGGTAAAAAGGAGGAGAAATAATTGATGCTAAGAACAGCACTTTGGCAAGTAGAATCATTCTCTTGCTTATGGATGTATATGGCAAGCTTTAGAAAAAATTAGAAACTAAAAGCTATGCTTAACTAAGTGTGTCCAGAGCATAATTAAAATGCTAAGATTGAACCTCTAAAAAGTCTAGTAAGTCTTGATCACTCTGATTAAGTACTTTCCGCTGCAACTCAAGACTTTGGTTCACTAAGTCACTAAGTATCTCATCTCTAGACTTAGAAAATTCATTGTAATGGATCATATGAAGACAAGACTAAGACTGTCTCATACTGGAATAGGTTCATCACACATTCAAGATTAAAAGAAGTCTTGAATATTGAAGACACAAAAGATTCTGAAGATCAAAGACATTGAAGACCTAAAGATCTCAGAACAGAAGATTGCATCAACAGAGATCAATTTGAAGATTGAAGAATTTGAAGATTGAAGACCGAAGAGTGCACATTCAACAAAGTGGTTTGTGGTTGTTTTAGCCATAATTTGCCAAAGGGGGAGATTGTAGTTCTTCTGAGATTGGCTGCATCATAAGGCTAAAACAACTTGGTCAGAGTGACTTAACTGAAGCACCAATGCTAAAGTAATTAAGTCTAAACCACTTGTGCATATTGAAGATGTGCAAATGCAACATGTTGAACAAGATGTCTTAGACATCTTGTCACTGGGTTCAGAGCATATTAGGGTAACATGTCGAACAAGATGTCCTAAAATATGTGGGTAGGACATCTTGGCCCAGTTCAGCTTAAAAGATAATGCTTATCCATTAAGCACGCGTGTTTGTTTAAATTTGAATAAAGCGCGAATTTTTAAGTTACAAGCTGAGATTAGGATTAATGATAAAGTTTGTTATTAATCCTATGTGTTAGATACGATCGGAATCGTATTTGATTTGTGGATAAAGATTAATTTCTTTATCTTTTGGAGTTTGTTTTTAAACAAGTTTGTTTTAAAACTAACTCTTAATTGTAGTGCATCTGAAAGATTGAAGACAATCTGAAGAATTGCACGCCTATAAATAGAACTCAACATAGAGCTTAAAACTCAACCCACAAGAACTGAAGATTGTGAGTTCAAAGCTTTGTGCCTACTGCGCAAAGCATTAGTGGCTCTTAGTATCGTTGTTTGATACTTTGCAGCTTTGTGGCTCTTAGTATTGGTTTTGATACTTTGTAGCTTTGTTGTTGAATGTTGCCATTCAACTAAGTCTTTAAACTTTGGAGTTTAAAGTTGTCGTCACTTGGGATTAGTGATTAGAGGGAGTTGGGTAGGTTCTCATATTCAGGGGGAGTTAGCCATTGAGTAGAAGATTGCTAGGATTAAGAAAAGGCATACATGCCAATAGAGTTTTTGGTATGGTTGTAAAACTAAGTATTAATTCAGATTAGTAGTGTTCACTTCCTGGATTGGTATCCCCCAGAGTAGGGCTGGTTTGCGCCGAACTGGGTTAACAATTACTGGTGTTCTTTATTGCTTTTATTTACTGTTAGACTACTAGGCTAAACCACTTAGAAGGGGGGGTTGAATAAGTGGCTTCTTTAATCAACGGCAATTTAAAAAAAAATTATTTGATTAAAAACAATGTGCGGAAGCACCACCGGATCGGTAGTCTACTTTGCACCTTTTGACCAAAGGAAAGATAGTATCACCTTGAACGAATTAGGAAAATTACGGAACGATTTATGCAAGATATCCAAATTTAACTTGATTAACAAAAACAGTCCCAAGCAAGTTTATATGGTTTGATTATCAAATTCAATCACAATCAAGCAAGAACCAATTGAATTTTTGTGAACCAATACGAACAACAAAAATTCAACCGATTAATCAAATTAACGAAATTAGCGAAATTAAAAGAGAGAGATAAAGAGAGATACACACGATGTGATTAGGGAGTTCCCCGGATTGTGCGTCGTCCACGCGTTTGTCCGAGTACGTCTCCCCCCAAATAACCAAACGGGTTATTTGAGAGTTTATAGATCAAAAACTTGATGAACAAACAGTGCACAGTTTACAATTGAAATCTATAATCCTATAGCAAGACAAAATGTAAACTAATGTGAATAACCTCGACACCCAACGGAACTTCGCCCTCTGATTCCAACGATTCTCCTTGTGCCAAACCGCACCCAATCGTCCAGCTGAGTCCTTCGTTCCTTGTTGTCGAATCCTTCAAGACACGCACGATCTTGAATCACTTGAGAGAAACACTAGAACCTTCAACCCAATTCAACCCGATCACAATTCTGATTCACCGCGAACCGTATCGAACGTTATCACACAATTCTGCAATTTCTATTGAATTGATCCCATACTCGAATCCAATTTTGATTGCAAACTTGATGAAGATGATGAACTTGTGTTGAATCAAACTTTTGATGCAAATTCTCACTCAATTTGTACCCAAAGCGTTTTTCTGATCTTTCACACTAGTTTTCTCTCACTTCTCTTCTTTACAATGACACAACACATTGCTATTTAAAGAGAAAATAGAATGAGCAAATTTAGGCATAATTCTTCATACATGTATCGATACAAATGATCATTTGTATCGATACAAATGCTTTGACCAACGTTAAAAATTGGAAAAATTGACCTTTGTATCGATACAAACACGGGTATGTATCGATACAAATATCAGAATCTTGAAATCTTGACTGATATGTATCTAAGCATGCAAGCATGCTTCGAATCATCTTGAGTTTTCTGGATTTTGAGAACTAACAGATGTGTATCGATACATGCAAGCATGCTTCGATACACAGGAGCTGTTCTGTCTCTGAGAGACCTCTTTTGTATCGATACAGATAATGTATGTATCGATACAAAATGCACAAAATCAAGCAGAAGAGATTTCAGGACATTTGTATCGATACACCAATGTATGTATCGATACAAAATACCTAAAAGTCAGTTTTTCAAGGTTTTAGAAAATAGTTCTTTGTTGTCAAGTCATTTGTAATGTTGCCAAAATATGTTCAATCCTATTTTCATATGTTTTGACAATTATTAAAACATGAGGATGAACTGGTGCACTTACATTCTCCCCCTTTTTGATAATTGTCAAAACTATGCATAAGCTAATCTAAGCCTATACCTAATATGCAATAAAATAGCAATATGTATACAGACGCAATTACAAACACCAAGGCTAACAATAAGCACGCTCCCCCTGAGTTGATGCCATAATGCGATTGTCGTAGATAATATTCAAGACTCTTTTAGCTATTCATCCTTAGCTTGTGCATCCAAATCTCTCCCCCTTTGACAATATCAAAAAGAAGAAGAGGATCTATTAGAAGTATCAAGTTCAATCAATTTTGATCCAAGTCATATCGTGCACTTACATTTGTCGAAATGCACATATATGATGAAAATTCCTAATCAATATAAATATATACAAAGATATGCCAAAATATATCAAATGACGAATACCAAATATCATGATAAAACATGGAATGTAGAACAACAATCCATAAACCAACTCATGAGTATTGAAACACATCGACATTTTAAATCAACCAACATATCAAAATATGGGACGAAAATAAACAAAATAATGCAACAAATGCATAACTTCATGTTACCATATCATATAACGATGTTCATGAAGAAATGAATTCACGGATAGTATTTATGCAACATGTTAAGCTAAAGACACATCAATTTATCAATATTTTCATACATTGCCATTTGATACATATGGACTTCAAGAATTATTACTTATCTTAAAGCAAGAATTTTTGGAAATGAGCAAACACATGAATGTATTGAAAAGAGCTAATATGTGATGTTGATGTTTTGAAAAGCATTCACATAGGCATAAGAGTGTGAGTGTTAAGAAGAAAAGATAGAGATGATACTTTTTAACCTTGTACCGTAGGGTGTTTGATGCACTTCCCATTGTATAAACTCCGAGTTGCCAAGAAGTATGATATGTATACAAAGTGCATGTACAAATGTATATTATTCTAGGTTAGAGATATCTAGGATCCCTAATTCTCCGCGAATAAAGATAAAGGGTTCCGTTGCAAGTGGCTTTGTAAAGATGTCCGCAAGTTGATTTTTCGAGTCCACATGCTCAAAAACAACATCCCCTTTTTCTACAAGATCGCGAAGAAAGTGATGCCTAATCTCTATATGTTTAGTCCTTGAATGCAACACCGGGTTCTTTGTGAGGTTTATAGCACTAGTGTTGTCACACAAGATTGGAACACGGTGTAGTTTTAAATCGTAGTCAAGAAGTTGTTGTTTTAACCAAAGTATTTGGGAGCAACAACTTCCGGCCGCAACGTATTCCGCCTCGGCGGTTGACAAAGCAACTGATACTTGTTTCTTGCTATGCCAACTTACCAATCTATTACAAAATAAGTGACATGTTCCACTAGTACTTTTCCTATCCAACTTGCAACCGGCAAAGTCGGAATCGGAATAACCTACCAAAGAACAATCATTCCCTTTAGAATACCATAAGCCAAAATTTGATGTTCCCTTCAAGTACTTTAAAATCCTTTTTACGGCTTTTAGGTGTGATTCTTTGGGGCATGATTGATATCGTGCACACATGCAAACACTAAACATAATATCCGGCCTAGATGCGGTTAAATAGAGTAAGGATCCGATTATACCTCTATATTTTGTGATTTCCACATCTTTACCTTCTTCATCTTTGCTTAACGCACAAGTTGATGCCATGGAAGTTTCCATAATTTTTGAATCCGTCATCCCAAACTTCTTGAGCAACTCAAGGCAATATTTAGTTTGATATATGAAAGTTCCTTCTTCTAGTTGCTTGATTTGTAGTCCCAAGAAGTAGGTTAGTTCACCCATCATGCTCATCTCGAATTCACCTTGCATAAGACTAGAAAAACTCTTGACAAGAGATGGGTTAGTGGAACCAAAGATAATATCATCAACATATATTTGAACCAATAAGACATCTTTTCCTTTACGTTTAATGAAGAGTGTAGTATCAACCTTTCCCCTTGAATATCCGTTTTTAATCAAGAACTTGTTAAGCCTATCATACCAAGCTCTAGGAGCTTGTTTAAGACCATACAAGGCTCTTTTTAATTTGAAAACATAGTCCGGATGTTCGTTATCTTCAAAACCGGGAGGTTGTTTGACATACACCTCTTCATTTATGTATCCGTTTAGGAAAGCACTCTTAACGTCCATTTGATATAACTTGAAATTCATATTGCATGCATAAGCTAACAAAAGTCTAATAGCCTCAAGGCGAGCAACCGGAGCATAGGTCTCCTCATAGTCAATGCCCTCCTCTTGGTTATAGCCTTGAGCTACCAACCGTGCTTTGTTCCGAATGATAACACCGTTTTCATCAAGCTTATTTCTAAAAACCCAACGTGTCCCAATTACTTGATGACTTGGAGGAGGTGGTACTAAATCCCACACATCATTTCTTTTAAATTGATTTAGTTCTTCTTGGATTGCAAGAATCCAATGTTCATCAAGTAATACGGCTTTTGAGTTTTTAGGTTCAACTTGTGAAACAAAAGCATAGTGAGAACAAAAGTTACTTATTTGGAACCGAGTCGCCACTCCCTTTGAGATATCACCTAAGACCTTGTCAATGGGATGGTCTTTTAGAGTACGCCATTCCTTTGCAAGACCGGCTCCTATTTGCTTATGATGATTCTTTGATGAAGAAGATCCTCCATCATCTTTGTCTTCATTGGATGGTGACGGCTTATCGTCCTTTTCTTTTGGAACCTCCGTTGAGGGTTGATCACTCCCAACAACTTCTTGATCCTTTAGAATGTCCATTGTGTCAACATTTGTACCAATAAAATCACCTTTCCCGTTTTCTTCCGGAAAAGTCTCATCAAAGTTTACATGAACCGACTCTTCAACAATTTGTAACCTTTTATTGTATACTCTATATGCCTTGCTAGATAATGAATAACCTAAGAAAATGCCCTCATCCGCTTTTGGATCAAATTTGCCAAGATTTTCTTTTCCATTATTTAAAATGAAGCATTTGCATCCAAAAGAGCGCAAGTGACTAAGATTAGGTTTTCTTCCTTTAAGTATTTCATAGGGAGTTTTGTCCAAAATAGGTCGAATGATCGCCCTATTTAGAACATAACTTGCGGTGCTTATCGCATCGGCCCAAAAATATTTAGGAAGACCACTTAACATAGTCCTAGCTAACTCTTCTAGAATTCGATTTTTCCTCTCCACTACCCCATTTTGTTGTGGTGTTCGTGGAGCCGAAAAATTATGTTCAATGCCATATTTGGAGCAAAATTTTTCAAAGTTATTGTTTTCAAATTCACCTCCATGATCACTCCTAATGGAAATGATCTTAAGGTCTAGCTTATTTTGAATCATCTTAGCAAATTGTTTAAAAGCGGACAAAGTATCGCTTTTACTAGATAAGAATAGTGTCCAACAAAATCTTGAGTAATCGTCTACAATTACAAGTCCATAATAGTTACCACCAAGGCTTTTGGTCCTTGATGGTCCAAAAAGATCCATATGGATTAACTCTAAAGGCTTAGTAGTTGAAATATACTTTTTGGTTTTGAAAGAAGCCTTAGTTTGTTTACCCATTTGGCATGCGTCACACAAGTGATCCTTTGAAAAACGAATTTTAGGTAGACCGATTACAAGATCTTTAGAAGCTATCTTATTAAGTAAATCGAAATTAAGATGTGCCATTCTTCTATGCCACAACCAAGATTCATCATTCTTGGTTATGAGACACTTAGCACCACTTAGACAATTATCATCTAGATCCAACATGTATATATTTCCATACCTTATAGCCTTAAGAACAACATTCTTGTCTTTGTTACTTTCGATTGTGCAAAAGGTTGGTTTGAAATTGATTGTGAACCCTTTATCACAAAGCTTAGCAACACTCAACAAGTTGTGCTTAAGGTTATCCACAAGAGCAACATTAGATATGGTTATAGTAGAAAGATTACCGATAGTACCTACTGTCATACCCTAATTTTGCCCCACACTTTTTTTATTTCCATTTTTGCCCCTCATGCATTTTTGTTCCAATTTTGACCCATAATCTCTCTCACTTTTGCATAAGTCAAAAAGTCAACAGTTTGACCGAAAGTCAACACTTTGACTAAATAAGTCAACAAAACCATTTTTCAATTTAAAAATCAATGTTGACACAAAACACATGGAACTATTTTTTCTTGCATGATTATGGCTTAGCATTATCATAAGAGACAAAATTTTACCATTTTGCCCTCACATTTTCTTTATTTATTTATTTTTAATTAGTTACTTGCATTTCAAGAAACCTTTTTAAGCATCAAATTTCAATTCTTTTTCTTTCATTTCTAATCCATAAACATATTACATAATCACATTTCATCATGCATATTTTTATTTCTTGACATATTTATTTTATTTTCATATATTATTTTTAATTTGTTTTATTCCAAAAAAAAAAAAATCAAAAGAAGAACAAAAATTGTCCCAATCATTTTTACACCTCATCAAGGGAATAGAAGGTTCTATTCCTTCTTACTAGACACCTCACCATTTGTACAAAAATCCCAAAAACCATAGTACAAAAAATCCCAAGAAACAATCTCCAATTTGCCCTCACTAACTCTCACAAATCACCATTTCCTTACCCTAATTCACCCTATAAATAGAAGCATTGTTTTCAGAGCCCTAGGTTAGCATTCTTACTGAAAACGGCGCAGCTCCTACTCCACCAAATAACACCATTTTTCTTCAAGTTCTCAAAAACGAAATCAACCAAAATGACCATAAACCTTCAATTTCTTGTTCATAATAGTTCCTAAACACCTCCAGTAGATGATACCAACCTCAAGTTGCAATAAAAAACACCCAGAAACACCTCAACAAAACCTCAAAAAACTCCAAAAATGTGAGAATCCAATACGAGCTTCCAACCACTGTTTCTATCGTTTTTCAGTACCATTCGTCACCAAATGACACTATGAACCTTTTCCCATCATCAATCGAACATAATCTCACTCAAATCGTGTTTTCCCAATTTTTCATCCAAACTTTTTCTCATTGTTTTTCTCAACTGAAGCACTGATTGAAGAAACTAAGGTCGGATTCGGAGTCTACGCAAGATTTCGAGTGAAATAGTGTACTTACTCGACGGTTTCGTGGAGGTTTTGGAGCTCCGGTGAAACCACCGCCGCCGGCGACGGGAGGAGGTTCGACGGAGAAGAAGGTTCACGGTGGGTTCTGTTTCAGGCAAGTTTAAATTCCAGCCGTCTGATCCCTTTGCTTCATTGCGTTCGTTGATTCATATCTTAAAACGGAACCGTCAGATCTCATTTAAATGCGATCTGACGGTGACGAAGTGGGTTGGCTTTCGTGCACCTTATCACACAGCCACACCAGATTTTTTTTTGTTTTTGACTTTCTGATTTTTGTTTGACTGGGCTTTTCAGCCCAGAATTACTATCTGCACCCCATCTCTTTACTTGGCCTGAACAATTTGCACCCCCCCTGATTATGATTTTAAGTTGATTTTCAGCTTATTTCCAAAAGCACTTAAAGTGACTAATAGCTTATTTAAGCTATTTTAGTCACTTTGCTATGCTTAAATTTTGCTCTTCATCTTTGAGTTTTCACTTTAGCTTTTTAGCTTATTGTTTAGCTTTTTTAGCTTATTTAATCACTTTTTAGCTTATTTTCATAAGCACTTATTTGGTACTTAAGCTTTTTAGCTTACTGGACCATTTTGTTATGCTTAGATCATGTGTGATTTCTGTTTGTCTCATTTGAGCATTTATTTTAGCTTTTTAGCTTATTGTTTAGGTTTTTAGCTTATTTAATCACTTTTATAGCTTATTTTCATAAGCACTTATTTGGTGCTTGAGCTTTTTAGCTTATTGGACCATCTTGCTTTGCTTACATCATGTTTGATTTCAGATTAAGTTCATGCTTCCTTAGCTCGTTATTTAATCACTTTTTAGCTTTTTAGCTTGTTTGCTTAAGTGCTTAATTATGATTAATTGCTTATTCTTATTTCTTATACTTGTCTTCAGCTCTTTAGCTTTATTTCAATTCATTCTAACTCATCTCATTTACTTTGATTTAATTTAGCATGTTTATGTTATTTAATTCATAGTACGCTACTTTAGTTTATGCATTTCTATTTAATTATACATCATATCTCATTCTTGTTCATGTATTTGCATTCATTATTTAATGTTACATGCATTTTGTCATTAAGTGGTTACTATCATCTTGAACTTCTATACTTCTCATCTTTCTTCTATTCTTGAACTGTTTGGTTTAAATTTGAGATTTGCTTTCATAATAAACATAGTGAAAAAGGGTTGATCTGACGTATGACTTTTCACACCCGGATAATCCCTATCCTTGACGTATGACTCGTGATCTTGGGATTATCCTCACTATTGATTAAATTAAGATTTTTATAATAAACAAGGATGAAAAGGGGTTGATCTGACGTATGACTTTTCACACCCCGGATGGTTCTTATCCCTGACGTATGACTCGTGATCTTGGGACTATCCTCATCCTAAAACGTTAAAATAAACCAACATTCGCCTTTTCTTTTTTGAAATACTTTCTTAATCAAATTAAATCAAGGTTTTCATAATAAACAAGGATGAAAAGGGGTTGATCTGACGTATGACTTTTCACACCCCGGATGGTTCTTATCCCTGACGTATGACTCGTGATCTTGGGACCATCCTCATCCTAATCAAGCGTTAAAACTAACCTCACTCACTCAAACTTCATTTCAGAAAAACATGGATATACGCTTTATCCACTCCTCTGATACATACACAGCTTAAGCCTCTGATTAGAGCATACAAGCGTCGTTGTATCAGCGGAATGTGAAATAAGCAACATCCGTTATTCAAACTCTTTTTACAATGGATATACGCTTTATCCATTCCTCTGATACATACACAGCTTAAGCCTCTGATTAGAGCATACAAGCGTCGTTGTATCAGCGGAATGCGAAATAAGCAACATCCATTAATCACACTCTCTTTTTACAATGGATATACGCTTTATCCATTCCTCTGATATATACACAGCTTAAGCCTCTGATTAGAGCATACAAGCGTCGTTGTATCAGCGGAATGCGAAATAAGCAACATCCGTTAATCACACTCTCTTTTTACAATGGATACACGTTTTATCTACTCCTCTGACACACACACAGCTTAAGCCTCTGATTAGAGCATACAAGCGTCGTTGTGTCAGTGGAATACGAAATAAACGTTACCCGTTTAAAATCAACCAACCACACAAACATTTTTTACCAGAACTACGTGAGTTTTGAGTTTCCCATTGCACCGGGGAATACGTAGGAGCGGGCTCCTACAACCGTCAAACTCAACTAATAAAAACCCTTTTTTTTAATTTATTTGGAAACGAAGTAGAGATTAGCCAAGTGACAGATTAATTTGATAAACCTGCGCAAACAAACCCCAAACCATCTAAACGGTTCCCATCGAGTACGATGGATGCGAGGGGTGCTAACACCTTCCTCTCGCATAACCAACTCCCGAACCTAAACCAAGGTTTTCGCGATATTTTCCTTTCCCCTCACGGGATAAATAAACGTCGATGGCGACTTCATTGTATGAAAAATGGAAGTGATTTTCCAGCCCGCTACAGCTGGCGACTTCACTGGGGACTATAGAGAGTTAAGCCCAGTTTAGTTGGTTTGTTTGTTGTTTGCTTTGCCAGGTTTGCAATATCTTGCCTTTATCTTTTATTTTTCTGTCAATTATATATGCTTGGATTGGCTGTTTCTCTTCTTCTACTCCTTCTTTTATTTTTCTTTTTGCCCTTGTGGCGTGGATACTGTGTGAAGCTCTATACCCGAGCTTGAGGAAAACTTAAGTTAAGCTAGGGGTATTTGTGCTGGCCTCCCTGACGTATGACTCGTGAGCGCTGGCATAATCACCTCGCCTAGGGTAGATTCTTTTGAAAATGTTGGCCATCCTGACGTATGTCTCGTTAGCGCCAGTGTTTTCTTGGAGAATCCATGTGGTACGAAAATTGATCCACAAGAGCTAGAAATCAACACAAGTGACATTCAAAAGGGACTTAATGGCGTGGGGGCTGTTTTGAGTCATCATCAAGGGCTGAGTTTAATTACTTGGCTATTTTAAGCATTTTCATCAATTAAGACAAATAAAATTCAGTCATTTGAAGTCTTTCCAGAATGGTTACAAAAGAAGTATAAAAGGGACATTCAAGGCCTTAAATAGGCGTGTGGCTAATTATGGAGAGGAATTACAATAGCTGATTGCATTAGTGTCATTTTTATTACTAGTTTAATTGCATTTTATTACTAGTTTTATGTGTGTTTAATTAGGCCTTGCTGTTTTTCGGCCATATATGCTATGTAACATGATCATTTTCATTATTCAATAACACAAGAACATTTCAGTCCCATTTGAATTTGTGTCTACATTTTCACCTGATTATTTGCAAGCGTCGTCTTGAAAATAGTCCGATTAGCTCAATTGGTGTTGAGTGCTAATCTCGTGTTAAGCTATTGGTGTAGTTTAACATTGTTTTATTCCTTGCTGTTTGCGCTAAAATCAAACAAACAAATACCCCAAAACACTTCATAGTATTCGATTGATAAGGGTGGTACCTAGTACCTTCGTTATTGGTTGTTTGCTTCCGTTACCATACCCTGATTCGTATCATTAGTGGCATCAAGAGCCTTGTTACGTGACAACAATGGATTTCGACAGCGATGATTTCGTGGACAGATTGCGTGAAGCCTTAAGGAACGTCAATTTGAGAGATGAACGATGGAGGCCTAGAAGAGGTGAACCACGTCCAAACGTGGATGAGTTCAAAATCACCGAACTACCTGAATTCAATGGTAGTACAGACCCAGAAGCTTACTTAGAATGGGAGCGCAAGATTGATAGAATGTTTGACTTCAAGGATCTTGATGATGAGAAGCGTTGCAAATATGCTATTCTGAAACTTGGCAAAAGTGCATCGTTGTGGTATGAAGGAATGAAGACTAGAAGAACACGAGATGGGAAGGAGAAAATCCGTTCGTGGGAGTCCTTGAAGAGGAAGTTGCGCAAAAGATATGTACCATCAAACCACCGACTGAATTTGTATAAGAAGATTTCAGATTTGGTGCAAGGCAAAATGAGTGTCACTGAGTACATTGACGAGTTTGAGAACCTATGCCTAATGGGTGAAGTGGAGGAAAATGAAGAGCAAAGAATGAGTCGTTTCCTTCGTGGGCTAAATAAGAACATAGCATTTGCTGTTGAGCTATGTAATTACACGGATTTCACAACTTTGTGTACTTTGTGCTTGAAGATTGAAAATCAAAACAAGAGTAGATATAATGCCGGGAGTTCAAGTGGTTGGTCCAAGGGAGGTGTGTCAAGCAGTGCAATTTCAACCCCTAGTACTAAACAAATGGTGAATCAACCAAAACAAAGTGATCCTTCTCCTAAACAACCCATTGCCACGGCCAAGGAGACTAACTTGTCAAAGGTTAGGTGTTTTAAATGTCAAGGCTTTGGACACTTTTCTAGAGCTTGTCCCAATCAACGAGTTGTGACCCTCCGAGAAGCAATTAGCATGCGTGATGAGTTGCTTAAGGAAGAGGAAGAATCCGGCGGTTCATTTGGTGGCAATATTGAAAGTGATGGAGTTGAAACGGTTGAAGATGATGATGATAAGGTAGAAGTATATGGACCTCCCATATATGATACTTTGATGCTCAGAACTTTGCAAGCTAAGGCTGTACCCGTGGAAGGAGATCAAAGGAACCAAATTTTCTACACTAAGTGTCAAGTGAAAGATAAGTGGTGTAGTGTCATTGTGGATGGAGGTAGTTGTACCAATGCAGCTTCAACTGAAATGGTGTCTAAACTAGGATTGCTCACAACAAAACATCCTAAGCCTTATGCACTACATTGGCTAGACAATGGGAGTAGCATAAACGTTACAAGGCAGACGCGTGTGGGGTTGACCATGGGGTCTTATGTTGATGAGATCTTGTGTGATGTGGTACCTATGGATGCAAGTCACATACTGTTGGGACGCCCTTGGCAATTTGATAGAGATGTGACGCATAGAGGAAGGTCCAATGAGCATGAATTGAACTTCAATGGTAAGAGAATTGTGTTGAAACCAATGGCATCAAATGAAGTTCGTTCTATGATTACAAAAAGAGGTAAAAAGCCTAACCTCAATATGTTTGCTACTGAAAATGAAGTGAAAGATGCTATTGATAATGGTGAATTAGTCTACATGTTGTTTGCAAAGAATGCTAAACAAGATAATGTAGAGACTCCTCTTAAACAACAATTAGAAGCTATCTTGGGTGAGTATGAAGATGTGTTTCCAATTGAACTACCAATTGGTTTACCACCTATCCGTGGGATTGAGCATCAAATTGATCTAATTCCGGGAGCTCCATTACCAAACAAGGCTGCCTATAGGTGTAATCCGGAGGAGACAAAGGAGTTGCAACGGCAAATTGAAGAATTGATAAGCATGGGTTATGTGCGTGAATCAATGAGCCCATGTGCTGTCCCGGCGTTGTTGGTTCCTAAGAAGGATGGTTCATGGAGAATGTGTATTGATAGTAGGGCGGTGAACAACATAACCATCAAATATCGTTTTCCCATTCCAAGATTAGACGATATGCTTGATGAATTACATGGATCGGTTATCTTCTCAAAAATCGATCTAAGGAGTGGATATCACCAAATCAGAATGCGTGAAGGTGATGAATGGAAGACGGCATTCAAGACTAAGCATGGTCTATATGAATGGCTAGTTATGCCGTTTGGGCTCACAAATGCACCTAGCACCTTTATGAGGCTCATGAACGAAGTACTCAAACCTTTTTTGGGTAAGTTTGTTGTTGTTTATCTTGATGACATATTGGTGTATAGCAAATCTATTGAGGAGCATTTCACTCATTTGAGACAAATCTTTGAGACCTTAAGAGCACAAAAACTCTATGGGAAGAAAGAAAAGTGTGATTTCTTGGTTGAAAGCGTGGTGTTTCTTGGATACGTTGTATCTAAAGATGGAGTATCCGTTGATCAAACAAAGGTGGATGCTATCAAGACTTGGCCGAGCCCTACAACAGTTTCGGAGGTGAGATCTTTCCTTGGTCTTGCATCATTTTATCGGCGCTTTATCCAGAATTTTAGCACTATAGCAAGTCCCATCACCGAATGTTTGAAGAAGGGTGCGTTTGTGTGGAATGAGCAAGCACAAAGGGCTTTTGAATTGATTAAGTCAAAGCTTTGTGAAGCTCCTGTTTTAGCTTTACCCGACTTCACTCAACCATTTGAAGTTGAATGTGATGCTAGTGGAGTTGGCATTGGGGCTGTTTTGATACAAAACAAAAGGCCTATAGCTTATTTCTCGGAGAAACTAGGAGGGGCCAGATTGAACTATTGCACCTATGACAAAGAATTCTATGCCGTTGTGAGAGCTCTTGATTATTGGAGTCATTATTTGCGTTCTAATCACTTTATATTGCATTCAGATCATGAGTCTTTGAAGTACATCAATGGGCAACAAAAGTTGAGTCCAAGGCATGCTAAATGGGTAGAATTCCTCCAATCTTTTAATTTCTCTTCAAAATACAAGGATGGTAAGAGTAATGTGGTGGCTGATGCACTTTCAAGAAGGTATGCTTTAATTTCAATTCTTGAAACTCGCTTACTTGGTTTTGAGACTTTGAAAGATTACTATAAAGAGGATGCGGATTTTGGTGAAATATACTCTAATTGTGAAAATGGAGCATTTGAAAAGTACATAGTGCAGGGTGGATTTTTGTTCAAAGAGAATCGGCTTTGCATCCCAAGGCATTCAATTCGTGAGTTACTAGTCCGCGAAGCTCATGGTGGAGGTTTGGCTGGTCATTTTGGCATTACAAAGACCTTGGAGATTTTAAAAGAACACTTCCATTGGCCAAAGATGTTAGGAGATGTGCAAAAAGTCATTAGCAAGTGTGTTACTTGTCATATGGCGAAGAGTTCTTTCAAACCAGGAGCATACACCCCATTACCCACACCTAGTGGTCCTTGGATGGATGTGAGCATGGATTTCATTGTGGCTTTGCCCCGTACACAGCGAGGTAAAGATGCTATTATGGTTGTTGTTGATAGGTTTTCAAAAATGGCACACTTTGTAGCTTGTCACAAAACAGATGATGCTAGTAATGTTGCTGATTTGTATTTTCGTGAGATTGTACGTTTGCATGGAGTTCCTAAAACTATTGTTTCTGATCGTGATTCAAAGTTTTTGAGTTATTTTTGGAACACATTATGGAGGAAATTGGGTACTAAGTTGCTGTTTAGTACCTCCCATCACCCTCAAACCGATGGGCAAACCGAGGTGACTAATAGAACTCTTGGTACCTTGCTGCGTGGTTTGGTTAGTAAGACTCAAAAGGATTGGGACTTGAAGCTAGCTCATGCTGAATTTGCCTACAACCGGTCCCCTACATATGCTACTAATCATTCCCCTTTTGAAGTTGTTTATGGTGTGAATCCTTACTTGCCATTGGATTTGATAACTATGCCAAAAGAGGAATTAGTTCATCCAGATGCCGAGGCCAAACTCAAGTCCATGATCAAGCTACATGAGCAAGTGCAAGAAAGAATCAAGGCGGTAAATGAAGTCTACAAGCAAAGGTCCAAGAATAAGAAGCCCAAGTTGTTCAATGAAGGTGATCTTGTGTGGGTTCATTTGAGAAAAGAAAGATTCCCAAGCAAGAGAAAGAATAAGCTTATGCCTAGAGCTGATGGTCCTTTCAAAGTTATATCAAAAATCAATGACAATGCATACAAGATCGAGTTGCCCGGAGAATATGGAGTACATGCTACTTTCAATGTTGGAGATCTCTCACCATATTTGGATGATGATGGTATTCAAGAATTGAGGTCAATTCCTTTCAAAGGGGGAGGGGATGGTACGAAAATTGATCCACAAGAGCTAGAAATCAACACAAGTGACATTCAAAAGGGACTTAATGGCGTGGGGGCTGTTTTGAGTCATCATCAAGGGCTGAGTTTAATTACTTGGCTATTTTAAGCATTTTCATCAATTAAGACAAATAAAATTCAGTCATTTGAAGTCTTTCCAGAATGGTTACAAAAGAAGTATAAAAGGGACATTCAAGGCCTTAAATAGGCGTGTGGCTAATTATGGAGAGGAATTACAATAGCTGATTGCATTAGTGTCATTTTTATTACTAGTTTAATTGCATTTTATTACTAGTTTTATGTGTGTTTAATTAGGCCTTGCTGTTTTTCGGCCATATATGCTATGTAACATGATCATTTTCATTATTCAATAACACAAGAACATTTCAGTCCCATTTGAATTTGTGTCTACATTTTCACCTGATTATTTGCAAGCGTCGTCTTGAAAATAGTCCGATTAGCTCAATTGGTGTTGAGTGCTAATCTCGTGTTAAGCTATTGGTGTAGTTTAACATTGTTTTATTCCTTGCTGTTTGCGCTAAAATCAAACAAACAAATACCCCAAAACACTTCATAGTATTCGATTGATAAGGGTGGTACCTAGTACCTTCGTTATTGGTTGTTTGCTTCCGTTACCATACCCTGATTCGTATCATTATAGTTTAACACGAGATTAGCACTCAACACCAATTGAGCTAATCAGACTATTTTCAAGACGACGCTTGCAAATAATCAGGTGAAAATGTAGACACAAATTCAAATGGGACTGAAATGTTCTTGTGTTATTGAATAATGAAAATGATCATGTTACATAGCATATATGGCCGAAAAACAGCAAGGCCTAATTAAACAGACATAAAACTAGTAATAAAATGCAATTAAACTAGTAATAAAAATGACACTAATGCAATCAGCTATTGTAATTCCTCTCCATAATTAGCCACACGCCTATTTAAGGCCTTGAATGTCCCTTTTATACTTCTTTTGTAACCATTCTGGAAAGACTTCAAATGACTGAATTTTATTTGTCTTAATTGATGAAAATGCTTAAAATAGCCAAGTAATTAAACTCAGCCCTTGATGATGACTCAAAACAGCCCCCACGCCATTAAGTCCCTTTTGAATGTCACTTGTGTTGAATTCTAGCTCTTGTGGATCAATTTTCGTACCACCATGACCCTAGGGACCTTTTGTAAACCGGTCTAGAACCAAACCTTGTTATTAGGGACCTCTGTTTAGAACCCGTGTCAAGGTTGTGCAACAACCTTACCTAGATGAGATTCTCTTTTGGACGCCTTGTCATGAGCTCTTGCAATGATGACATTGTTTCCAAAGGGGCAATCAGTGATTTTAGGCACTTTGTGTACCCTAGAACAACATGTGAGAGGGTTGGGTTGCAGGTAACGCTGAACTTTTGACCTCAGAAATAAATTAAACCTCTGCTTCAGTGCGACAGACTCTTCTGCGAAAGTGCATCCATGCATCCATGCATTCATTCATAAAAATTCATGATAAAAACTTTTTTGCATAACATTTGCATAAAAAATAAAATGATGAAGCATAAAAACTTTTGCATGCATTTGCATTCATACAAAGGACCTTTGTTTCATCTTCATCTGTCCACCTAAAAAGCTTCATCCCCGACACTGATATCGGACTCCAAGTATTTCAAGAGAATTATGGAAAACATGCAGAAGCAGATTGATGCCTTGAGAGGCGATGTGGACCAAGTGACTGACAAGTTGGACCGTGTTTTGGAAATACTAGCCAATCTCAGTTTGCCTTCAAGAGTAGACGCTGCAACAGTATGGGCAAATCCTCCAATTGGTTCCCTTTTGTCAAAAGTGATGTGGCCTTCATTCGGTTCATCATCTGGACATACTTCTGCAATTGCTCAAGTCACCCAAGAGCCAATGGCTACCAACACTGAATTTCTAGTTGGCCAGCCAAGAACTCATCAGGTCCAACCCAGGTTTGCTATGCCTCAAAGTCTGGAGAACCCCAAGAACGCCCATCAAGGCATTAACTCTAAGGGAAAATCTGTTGTATCCCCGAGTGAGGAGACTCACCAAAAGTTCAAGGCAATAGAGGACAAGCTAAGGATGATGGAATCATTCTTACCCAACAATGTCAGCCCACCTTTCCCCGCTTGGTATGACCCTAAGGCCAAATGTGCATACCATGGTGATACTGAAGGTCATTCTACAGACAATTGCAGGACTTTCAAAAACAAGGTCCAGGAACTCATGGATCAGAAACTGTTAATTTTCAAAGAGGGAGAGCCCAATTGGGAAGGATAATCGGTTGTCCGGTCTTGCAGACCCTTATGAGGATGCCAGATCAAGAATTCAAGGATTGAATCAAGCCATGAAATTATCTTTAGGCTGTCCTGTTTTAATTTCTTTGTTTGTTAAGTTTTATTAGCATTTAAACTTTGTTTGTTTGCAATGGTAATCTTAATGAAATAATAATGCATGTTTTGAATCCGTTCTTTCATGTCCATTCACTTTTCTTTCTTACTCTTCACAAAAGCAAAAAATATATATCAATACTTCTCATTTCTTTCATTTCTTTATCATTTCTGTTTGAACAAAGATTGGAGAGAGGATGATGAAAAACGAAATAACAGAGTTGCTACAGTATGCTTTCAAATAAAACTTTGCTGATGATGTAGGGCATTGTTTCAAATCCCCAAACACCGGAGAAATAAGGGAGATAATCCATAGTCACCCCCTTTGAGCCTAGAAGTTGGTGTTTCTTTCTATACGAAAAAACCCGCTATATTAACCCGGGGCAGGGTAGTGTTCAATTAATTCGACCATGCGCTGGAGTTTCAAGAGAAAAGCAAAAAAAATCAATAAGGTATTCCTCATCCCCATTATCAAGGCAGTCACAATTCGCCAAACAAAATACAAAAAAAAAAAAAAAAAAAAAAAAAAAAAAAATCCGCTAAGTCAAAACCTCAAAATGGCTTAGGCAAAAATTAGGGTATCCCGCTAGACTAAAAATGCAAAAGAATAGTCTAGGCAAAAGTTAGGGATTGAAAAAAAAAAAAGAAAAAAAAAATGAAAAAAAATGCAAAAAGCGAAGGTCACCAAGATTCACGACAAAACAAAATCATGTGACCAAAACAAAAACCAATGTGACTGTCACACCAAAAAGGGAACACATCCTCTATTCCCGAGCCATCATATTCTCACCATCACAATCTCAAAAACCTCTTGGGACTTGAATACATGAGTGGAGTTAATTGAACTTAGGACTGAAGATCATCACGGAGAATGGGACGGGTTAAAATCAAACTTTGAGCCTTATATCCTTTTATTCATAAACCGTGAACCAGGCCACGTTATAACCCTTGAAAGACCTAATTGAAGCAAGGTTTAGCTTGAAAGCATACGGTAGCAAGGTTGTGTTAACCCGACTCCCAAAAATCTTTTGTTAATATCTTACTCTCTCACCATCTTCCACAATATACATCCATTGTACATATATACCATCTCAACTTCAATTTCAAAACTTGCATTAAAATTGCATTAGAATTACTATTTCAAGCAAACAGGTTTATCTGCAAGTCAGCACTTGACAATAAGGAAGTTCCAACTCTGAAGTGTTACCAAGCAATCAAGAAGAACCTTGGACCAATCTGGGGCAATCGTCTCAGAACTTCATTTAACCATGGGGCACATTCCCTAGAAAGGTCATTCAGCATAGACAGAGTGTCCTAAGATCGCATCATGGAAAGCGGTATCGAAACCCAGATTTCAAGGACCTAATGAGTCAGTTAAAGACACTCTTGATTAGGGGCAAATCACCTTGGGATTCTGCCAATCAAGAACAAACTCTTATGACTATGGGGCAGATCACCTGAAGATCCTGATGGCTCAGCCAAACGTGTTCCAAGGATGGATCAATCTAGGGGCATACCTCTCAGAGAGGGAGAACCAATATCAATAAGTTGGCCAAGGCAAAATACTGCAAATGCCCAACAGACTGGGGCAAGATATGATACACAGGGTCAAGTTCTCCCTATACCTTCCAGCTACTCATGCAAAGCCTGATGAACATCTGCAACCATTAAGTCTGGTACTGGTGTCGGGGATCAGCATCCAACCATCATTCCACAAAAAGCCTTGATACCCGAAACATTCACCACCCACCATAGGGGCACCAATCATTGTCATGCATTAGTCATGTAATTTCATTCATACAAATCATTGTCATGCATTAGTCATGTCATTTCATTCATGCAAATAATCGTCATGAATTAGTCATGTCATTTCATTCATGTAAATCATTAGCATGCATTGATCACGTCATGTCATTCAAGCATCAGGTATGCCCCATACCACAAGACCGATAACTCAGAAAAAACCAAATAGCCAAATCAAACATCCACAATCAAGAACCTAACCTTGCATTGCCACCTTTAAAGTCCAATGATTATTGGCAAACACCTTGAAAGTCCAATGATTATTGGCAAACACCTTGAAAGTCCAATGATTATTGGCAAACACCTTCAAAGTCCAATGATTATTGGCAAACACCCTTAAAGTCCAATGATTATTGGCAAACACCCTTAAAGTCCAATGATTATTGGCAAACACCGTTAAAGTCCAATGATTATTGGCAAACACCCTTAAAGTCCAATGATTATTGGCAAACACCCTTAAAGTCCAATGATTATTGGCAAACACCCTTAAAGTCCAATGATTATTGGCAAACACCTTTAAAGTCCAATGATTATTGGCAAACACCTTTAAAGTCCAATGATTATTGGCACACCCTCAAAGTCCAATCATTATTGGCATCCACTCAAAATCCAAAATCCAATATTCAATGGAACCCAAATAAAACCCAGTGTTCATTAACACCCATGTTGAAACCCAATTTCCAATAGCACACAGTTGTTTCATGTCGTCATATACACTAATCATGCATTTCATTTCATGCATAAATAATCATGGTAAACATTCATACATAAAGCAAGTTCAAAGGTTTCTCCTTGCAGAATACAGGCTTTGGTCACTTAAGCACAAGAAAGGCAGTTTGACCTCTTTTCAAAGCAAGTCGGGTGGTAAATTGTCTCCCCAGCAGATTAGTTGAAAAACCATGTCTAATCTCCTCCCCAGTGAATTGCAAATTTTCTGGAAATATTCTTCTACAAGACGATCACAACAGTTTGCCCATCCCCAATAGGAAAGGCAATCCTACAGAATCCTGAGAGAAGGATAATCAGTGGAATCCGTAGGCCCAAGGGTGGTGATTTCTCTTCAAAGTGCAACACCGAGGTGTTACATTTGTTTGTCTCAAGGACGTACAACTCCTGGTTTAGGCGTTAGTTCCTTCAGATACAGAATCCTGAGAGAAGGATATTCAGTGGAATCTGTAGGCCCGAGGGTGGTGATTTCTCTTCAAAGTGTAACACCGAGGTGTTACATTTGTTTGACTCAAGGACGTACAACTCCTAGTTTAGGCGTTAGTTCCTTCAGATACAGAATCCTGAGAGAAGGATATTCAGTGGAATCCGTAGGCCCGAGGGTGGTGATTTCTCTTCAAAGTGTAACACCGAGGTGTTACATTTGTCTTAAGGACGTACAACTCCTGGTTTAGGCGTTAGTTCCTTCAGATACAGAATCCTGAGAGAAGGATATTCAGTGGAATCCGTAGGCCCGAGGGTGGTGATTTCTCTTCAAAGTGTAACACCGAGGTGTTACATTTGTCTCAAGGACGTACAACTCCTGGTTTAGGCGTTAGTTCCTTCAGATACAGAATCCTGAGAGAAGGATATTTAGTGGAATCCGTAGGCCCGAGGGTGGTGATTTCTCTTCAAAGTGTAACACCGAGGTGTTACATTTGTCTCAAGGACGTACAACTCCTGGTTTAGGCGTTAGTTCCTTCAGATACAGAATCCTGAGAGAAGGATATTCAGTGGAATCCGTAGGCCCGAGGGTGGTGATTTCTCTTCAAAGTGTAACACCGAGGTGTTACATTTGTCTTAAGGACGTACAACTCCTGGTTTAGGCGTTAGTTCCTTCAGATACAGAATCCTGAGAGAAGGATATTCAGTGGAATCCGTAGGCCCGAGGGTGGTGATTTCTCTTCAAAGTGCAACACCGAGGTGTTACATTTGTTTGTCTCAAGGACGTACAACTCCTGGTTTAGGCGTTAGTTCCTTCAGATACAGAATCCTGAGAGAAGGATATTCAGTGGAATCCGTAGGCCCAAGGGTGGTGATTTCTCTTCAAAGTGCAACACCGAGGTGTTACATTTATCTCAAGGACGTACAACTCCTGGTTTAGGCGTTAGTTCCTTCAGATACAGAATCCTGAGAGAAGGATATTCAGTGGAATCCGTAGGCCCGAGGGTGGTGATTTCTCTTCAGAGTGCAACACCGAGGTGTTACATTTGTCTCAAGGACGTACAACTCCTGGTTTAGGCGTTAGTTCCTTCAGATACAGAATCCTGAGAGAAGGATATTCAGTGGAATCCGTAGGCCCGAGGGCGGTGGTTTCTCTTCAACACTGAGGTGTTACATGTGTTTGTTTCAAGGACGTACAACTCCTGGTTTAGGCGTTAGTTCCTTCAGGTACAGAATCCTGAGATAAGGATATCGAAGATACCGGGCAGGTTTATTCTCTCCTATCATCATTCATGCCGCAAAATTAGGGCATTCTGTATTTAATTATCTTTTACCGAAAGAATACGAATACCGAGGTTATTCGCATTCTTACGGTCCAAGCTAATTAAATAGGGGCAGCTGTCATACCCTAATTTTGCCCCACACTTTTTTTATTTCCATTTTTGCCCCTCATGCATTTTTGTTCCAATTTTGACCCATAATCTCTCTCACTTTTGCATAAGTCAAAAAGTCAACAGTTTGACCGAAAGTCAACACTTTGACTAAATAAGTCAACAAAACCATTTTTCAATTTAAAAATCAATGTTGACACAAAACACATGGAACTATTTTTTCTTGCATGATTATGGCTTAGCATTATCATAAGAGACAAAATTTTACCATTTTGCCCTCACATTTTCTTTATTTATTTATTTTTAATTAGTTACTTGCATTTCAAGAAACCTTTTTAAGCATCAAATTTCAATTCTTTTTCTTTCATTTCTAATCCATAAACATATTACATAATCACATTTCATCATGCATATTTTTATTTCTTGACATATTTATTTTATTTTCATATATTATTTTTAATTTGTTTTATTCCAAAAAAAAAAAAATCAAAAGAAGAACAAAAATTGTCCCAATCATTTTTACACCTCATCAAGGGAATAGAAGGTTCTATTCCTTCTTACTAGACACCTCACCATTTGTACAAAAATCCCAAAAACCATAGTACAAAAAATCCCAAGAAACAATCTCCAATTTGCCCTCACTAACTCTCACAAATCACCATTTCCTTACCCTAATTCACCCTATAAATAGAAGCATTGTTTTCAGAGCCCTAGGTTAGCATTCTTACTGAAAACGGCGCAGCTCCTACTCCACCAAATAACACCATTTTTCTTCAAGTTCTCAAAAACGAAATCAACCAAAATGACCATAAACCTTCAATTTCTTGTTCATAATAGTTCCTAAACACCTCCAGTAGATGATACCAACCTCAAGTTGCAATAAAAAACACCCAGAAACACCTCAACAAAACCTCAAAAAACTCCAAAAATGTGAGAATCCAATACGAGCTTCCAACCACTGTTTCTATCGTTTTTCAGTACCATTCGTCACCAAATGACACTATGAACCTTTTCCCATCATCAATCGAACATAATCTCACTCAAATCGTGTTTTCCCAATTTTTCATCCAAACTTTTTCTCATTGTTTTTCTCAACTGAAGCACTGATTGAAGAAACTAAGGTCGGATTCGGAGTCTACGCAAGATTTCGAGTGAAATAGTGTACTTACTCGACGGTTTCGTGGAGGTTTTGGAGCTCCGGTGAAACCACCGCCGCCGGCGACGGGAGGAGGTTCGACGGAGAAGAAGGTTCACGGTGGGTTCTGTTTCAGGCAAGTTTAAATTCCAGCCGTCTGATCCCTTTGCTTCATTGCGTTCGTTGATTCATATCTTAAAACGGAACCGTCAGATCTCATTTAAATGCGATCTGACGGTGACGAAGTGGGTTGGCTTTCGTGCACCTTATCACACAGCCACACCAGATTTTTTTTTGTTTTTGACTTTCTGATTTTTGTTTGACTGGGCTTTTCAGCCCAGAATTACTATCTGCACCCCATCTCTTTACTTGGCCTGAACAATTTGCACCCCCCCTGATTATGATTTTAAGTTGATTTTCAGCTTATTTCCAAAAGCACTTAAAGTGACTAATAGCTTATTTAAGCTATTTTAGTCACTTTGCTATGCTTAAATTTTGCTCTTCATCTTTGAGTTTTCACTTTAGCTTTTTAGCTTATTGTTTAGCTTTTTTAGCTTATTTAATCACTTTTTAGCTTATTTTCATAAGCACTTATTTGGTACTTAAGCTTTTTAGCTTACTGGACCATTTTGTTATGCTTAGATCATGTGTGATTTCTGTTTGTCTCATTTGAGCATTTATTTTAGCTTTTTAGCTTATTGTTTAGGTTTTTAGCTTATTTAATCACTTTTATAGCTTATTTTCATAAGCACTTATTTGGTGCTTGAGCTTTTTAGCTTATTGGACCATCTTGCTTTGCTTACATCATGTTTGATTTCAGATTAAGTTCATGCTTCCTTAGCTCGTTATTTAATCACTTTTTAGCTTTTTAGCTTGTTTGCTTAAGTGCTTAATTATGATTAATTGCTTATTCTTATTTCTTATACTTGTCTTCAGCTCTTTAGCTTTATTTCAATTCATTCTAACTCATCTCATTTACTTTGATTTAATTTAGCATGTTTATGTTATTTAATTCATAGTACGCTACTTTAGTTTATGCATTTCTATTTAATTATACATCATATCTCATTCTTGTTCATGTATTTGCATTCATTATTTAATGTTACATGCATTTTGTCATTAAGTGGTTACTATCATCTTGAACTTCTATACTTCTCATCTTTCTTCTATTCTTGAACTGTTTGGTTTAAATTTGAGATTTGCTTTCATAATAAACATAGTGAAAAAGGGTTGATCTGACGTATGACTTTTCACACCCGGATAATCCCTATCCTTGACGTATGACTCGTGATCTTGGGATTATCCTCACTATTGATTAAATTAAGATTTTTATAATAAACAAGGATGAAAAGGGGTTGATCTGACGTATGACTTTTCACACCCCGGATGGTTCTTATCCCTGACGTATGACTCGTGATCTTGGGACTATCCTCATCCTAAAACGTTAAAATAAACCAACATTCGCCTTTTCTTTTTTGAAATACTTTCTTAATCAAATTAAATCAAGGTTTTCATAATAAACAAGGATGAAAAGGGGTTGATCTGACGTATGACTTTTCACACCCCGGATGGTTCTTATCCCTGACGTATGACTCGTGATCTTGGGACCATCCTCATCCTAATCAAGCGTTAAAACTAACCTCACTCACTCAAACTTCATTTCAGAAAAACATGGATATACGCTTTATCCACTCCTCTGATACATACACAGCTTAAGCCTCTGATTAGAGCATACAAGCGTCGTTGTATCAGCGGAATGTGAAATAAGCAACATCCGTTATTCAAACTCTTTTTACAATGGATATACGCTTTATCCATTCCTCTGATACATACACAGCTTAAGCCTCTGATTAGAGCATACAAGCGTCGTTGTATCAGCGGAATGCGAAATAAGCAACATCCATTAATCACACTCTCTTTTTACAATGGATATACGCTTTATCCATTCCTCTGATATATACACAGCTTAAGCCTCTGATTAGAGCATACAAGCGTCGTTGTATCAGCGGAATGCGAAATAAGCAACATCCGTTAATCACACTCTCTTTTTACAATGGATACACGTTTTATCTACTCCTCTGACACACACACAGCTTAAGCCTCTGATTAGAGCATACAAGCGTCGTTGTGTCAGTGGAATACGAAATAAACGTTACCCGTTTAAAATCAACCAACCACACAAACATTTTTTACCAGAACTACGTGAGTTTTGAGTTTCCCATTGCACCGGGGAATACGTAGGAGCGGGCTCCTACAACCGTCAAACTCAACTAATAAAAACCCTTTTTTTTAATTTATTTGGAAACGAAGTAGAGATTAGCCAAGTGACAGATTAATTTGATAAACCTGCGCAAACAAACCCCAAACCATCTAAACGGTTCCCATCGAGTACGATGGATGCGAGGGGTGCTAACACCTTCCTCTCGCATAACCAACTCCCGAACCTAAACCAAGGTTTTCGCGATATTTTCCTTTCCCCTCACGGGATAAATAAACGTCGATGGCGACTTCATTGTATGAAAAATGGAAGTGATTTTCCAGCCCGCTACAGCTACACCAAGAATAGTGCCTTTATTGTTGTCTCCATAGGTGACATAGCCTCTTTCCTTTGCTTTGAACTCAATAAAAAGCGAAGCGTCACCCGTCATGTGCCTTGAACATCCACTATCTAGAAACCATCTCCTTTCTAGATTATCAAGGCATTTTTCCTACAACAATTAAACATAAGAGAGAGGTACCCAATTCTCATTGGGTCCTAATTGGTGAGGCAAATAAGTTTTGTTGAGTTTTGGCATCCATTGCAATACGCCCTTAGGAACCAACACTTTCCTAGCTTTACATTTTGCAATGGTATGACCTTCACAACAACAATAGTGACAAGTAACATGTGAGTCATTCTTCTTTTGATCCAATTTAACATTTTTTGAATTTTTGTTTTTGATTTTCAAAGTGTATTGAAAATATTTTGGACCAACTTGATGATAGACTCTAGGTTTTGATGAATTTTCCACTTTGTCCTTGAGAGCCTTAATATCTTTTGACAAGGTGGCACAATTATCACAACCAACTATGTCACCATTATTATGACTTGCGCTAGTCCTTTCTAATAGTGATACTTTGAAAGCTTTCAATTCTTCTTCCGTTTCGATGACTTTCTTTTCAAGAGTTTTGTTAACTTTTATGATCTCTTTTAATCGTTTGAAAGCTTTCCTAGTTTCACTACATAGGTCTTCAAACGCTTTTTGCAAGTCATAATATTCTAACGAGGTATATGAGCTAGAGGGATTTTGATTTACCTTTTTGGGAGCTTTGTCCTTCTTTTTGTGATGATGAGATGTGAAGCATACATTAGCCATTTCGTCTTCATCACTTGAGCTAGAGCTTCATGATGAATGAGATGAAGAGCTTCCACTCTCCCATGCAACATAAGCTTTCTTTCCTTTGCTCCTCCTTTTGTTTGAAGATGACTTCTTCTCTTTTCTTTTGAGATTAGGACAATCCGGCTTGTAGTGACCGATTTGTCCACATTCATAACATGCTCCTTTCTTAGAGTACCTAGCATCTTCATTCCTCCGACGATGACCACTATCTTTTCGATACTTTTTAAGATTCTCATCGGAGTGCTTTATCCCATTCTTTCTCACATACCTATTGTAGCGTCTCACGAAGAGTCTCATTTCCTCATCATCGGAATCGTCTTCGCTTGAGCTACTTTCCACATGCTCTACTTTTTTGGACTTTGACTTTGAGGCTTTTAGAGCAATTGTCCTCTTGTCCTTTTCCTTATCCTTGTCATTGTGCTTTCCCTTTTTCTCACTTTTCTCTTGCTTTTCTAACAAGTTTAGTACATGTTCATGTTCCGTAAGTTTGCCAAATAAAGTTGTAAGACTCAAAGTAGTGAGGTCGTTTGCCTCCTTAATCGCGGTGACCTTCGGTTGCCAACTCCTGCTAAGACATCTTAAAATTTTGTTAGTGGCGTCTTGATTTGTGATTGGCTTTCCCAAACCATGTAGCTTGTTGGTTATTTTGATAAATCGTTGTTGCATATCCTCGATGGTCTCGCCATCTAGCATATGGAACAACTCAAATTCTTGTGTCAATGTATTAATTTTGGATATCTTTACATCATTGGTACCCTCAAAGTGAGTTACCAATGTGTCCCACATTTCCTTAGCCGATTGACAATGTGACACATGATAGAATTGATCAATCCCAAGGGATGATATTAAAATATTTTGTGCCTTTGCATCGTAATTGACCTTTTTCTTTTCCTCTTCCGTCCATTGTGCCATAGGCTTATTTGTGACAATGCCATGAGCATCGGTGATTGTTGGAACAAACGGACCGTTCTCAATAGCATTCCACACTTCACCATCAAAAGAATTGATGTGAATACGCATACTACTTTTCCAATAGTCAAAATGATCTCCATTGAATATAGGAGCCCTATTATACGCCCCTTTAGGTGCAAAAGCCCTATTTCTGAAGGAAAATCGTAATAGAAAAGCAGCGGAATATAAAAATTTCCCTTTAGAGATCCTTACGAATGGGCATGAGTTTGTGTTTAGGATTTTTACCTCTTGTAGAAAATCCCTTTTTCTTTTCTTTTCACGAACGGTGGCCGGTCAATTCTTTGATCACGAACCGGATTGATCACGAGCGTTGATGACGAAGAACAACGCCTCTATCTAGTCCACACGAACAGGAACCTTCAAGAGAGTGCTAGCTCAAGAGGATGAAGGCCTTTTGTGAGTGGAGGCAAGAAATAAGGATTAGGGTTTTCTATTTCTTAAGAAATCACTTAAGTGTATTTTTCTCAATCACAAAGGTTCTATTTATAGAACCAAGTGTCTTGTGCACCAAGACAAACTATTTGTCATTGGGCCACAATTATACTAAACCCTTTTAATTAAATAAATCTTTTAAGAAACGCACCCCCCATGTGTCATGTACACATGAGTGCTTTCTTTTCATAACAAATTATGATACGCTTATTTAATTACCATGATACCCTTATCATACTTCCTTAATTCTCTGAGGTGCACCATACCTTACGGTGTTCCAATTTCACACTAGCCTGTTCTTATGTGTGTGACCCTTGTAGGTTTCCATAACGTTGGCAATTATATTAAATCCACTATTTAATATAATAAACAATGAGCGGTATCTAGCAACACATCATTGCTACCCAAGTTATGAGAAATTAACATGTGATCTAAAACACAACCTCTAGTGATAATATCAGTGTGTACAATTACCCCTTTGCCCTTTATGTCTATATTGAACACAAAGCATACTTGGTGTCATCTTTGTCCAGTTCAATATTGGGCCCATGACATTTATCCTATTATGCAGGATTGGCAAATTCCATCTAGGTCACTACGGTCCCTCAGCATGCTTTGTGAAGTACCCATTAACTGCCTTTATGATCATCCTGTTACGGACAACGTTAGATCAGCAACAAAGTACTTGACTCTACATCTAGGGTACATAGTGGTTTCAGGTCTAAGGGCGGTTTACACCATTATCACCATGAGAGTAACTTATGACACTTTGCATAACTTTGCATGTAGTACTCTCATAGTGGGTCAATCCGGTATAAATATTACTCTTAATATTTATACCTATGTCAAGACTTGATAACTCCTTATCCTATGATCCATGAGATGTGATCATCAGTCTATCTTCATAATAGTCTTTATGCTTTAAGGTTATCCCCTTTACCTTAAAGCTCGACTACGGATACTTTAAGAATAGTGTCCTTATGTTTAATATTATCTCATGATTAAGTCACACTTAATTATTAAACAGACTTTCTATTCTAGGGACTTCATTATTTTGCAACCTTACAAACATAATAAAGAAATGCCATATTTATATTCAAACTCCTAAAGCAAATACTATAAAAATAGATTGGCTCTTAGGGCTTACTCCAACAATCTCCCACTAGCACTAAAGCCAATCTAGGTTACTCTTAATACCTATAGACTTAGTACGCCCATCACGCTTCAACTGCGCAAGAGGCTTTGTTAGTGGATAAGGAACTATTTCCTATGTTGGTATCTTACGTATCTTTCAACGTTCTATTTCGATCTCTATCGAAATATATAAGTGTCTAAGTATATTCATGAATCGTCGGTGAGATCTATTCTCAAGTGTTTTTGCAAGATTAAACTATTACCATCACTAATGTGATTAATGTGACTTGCAACACCGGAAACATAGCTTTAGCTCAATCATGAGCCAAACGATCCAATCTTAAATACTCAACTTATTTAACTGAAACAAACATATTACGAAGCTTATCTTATAGCTTTCAATGCTTGTATTCAGCCATGATATACAATACATTGGTATGGAAACTTCCTTCATTATAACTTCCTTATAATGATCCTTCCCATACCTATATATTTCAAGAAATAGGCCTTAGTTCCTTTATGGTCCTTAGGGATATTCTTGAAGGTAAGTTAGTGTCAAACACTAATTTCAATTTTGGTACATAGGTTATTCCTAACTCTTTAGGAATTCTTGCCTAAGTGTTTCATCAAGAGTTATTTTCCTAGTCATGTCTCACATGTATAAGAAAAATGTCTTGATGATTAATATGATATCAGATATTATCACTCCCACTAAAACTTTGTATGCACAAGATTTATATTTGTCCTTCATTTGTTTTCCACAAAACTTTAAAAAGGAACAAATATTCAAATTTATTCGATCTAATCAAAATTAGATAGGTTTGTCCTTGTTAATTTGTTTTCATAAAACTTCATAAAAAGAACAAACAATAATTTAATTTTCTGAGAACTCTATCTAATCAAAATTAGATAGCTACAAGTTATATACCTTTCTAGCATCATTTGGATCAACAAAACCCTTACGTATATGTCCAACACATATATTTGAGGTCATTCCAATTAAGGAATGCAACTTTGTTATCCATCTACCAAAACATGTAGTACAACATTTAGCAGAAGCAATCAAATATTATAAGGTATTCTTAATACCATCCATATCAGTGTTCAAAAAGAATACTCACTTTCATTGTATGAGTCTTACTCATCTTGAAGACATAACCATTATCTACATAAGGTTAGTGTATATGGATTCTGTATGAGATTTCATGGCATTTAGCCACTTCTCATAATCTAGATCGTCTTACGACCTTTTAGAAAGTCAAAGACTCATCTTCCATGAGAATCATATCACATTGCTGAGTCATGATAAAACCATACCTTGTAGCCATATGTGATATGTTAGACTTATCTTGGATTTGTGCAACTTTAAAACAATGGTTCTTCAACAACCTTGAGGAACCGGTTTGCATTCCCTTTTAAATAAATACGTTTTGTGTTACTTGAATTTATTCAAGTTCTATATCACTCCCACTGTCCCTTTTAGAGACACACTCCCACTAGAGGAATGTTTCAAACCTAGCAACAAAACAACCTTTTGTCCTTAAGAGTGATATAGGACCAATATCCCTTCTTTTAGGATATTTCCACTTATTCATTCATTCATTTGGAATTAGATTTATCTAATAAATTTTAATCCAAAATTCTCATAAAGACAAACTTGGTACTCTTACCTCCATATCACATATGGTGTCTTTATGATCATTTTAAAAGGGAACTAATTGTGGGTGAAGATTAATTATAAGTAAAGAGATTTATAGAAAGAGTCAATATATAATGAAACTATCCTTAAATCATATTAAACATGATGTGATAAAATAGTTATTATAGTCCTTTAATTAAGTATTTACTGATATGACTCATTCATATATCTTAAATACTTTTGTCGAGTTCTATTTTCTTCATTGTTGAATTTCTTTGACAAATTCAAAGATTTCTAATTGGTGTCACACACCTACCAACATCTAATGATTTTAATCATCAATGTTAATGAAGTAAAATAAACTCAATATACCAAATATGTTTAGTGGTCGACATACATCTCATGTATATTGTTCAAATAGGTCATGCGTTATTTTATTGACACATCGAATATTTGTACTAAACCACAATGCTCTTGATATATTTAAGGTCCAAATCATATTTGGCTCTTATCACGATTGTTATAGATAACCCTATCAAGACCATGGAACCCTAGTCCATTACTTGACTTGGAGTAATAGTATAGAAGACTTTGCTTAAATGATAGGACCATTACTTGTCTTATCATTTAAGGCTACAATTCATATATTGTCAATACAATTTGCTACTTCTATTACTAGATGGAATTCAATAACAATTATTGTGTTCCATTTCAAACTCGATTTTAAGTCATTGCATAAGCTCTCATTATCAATGAAACAATTTTCCTTCTAGATATGGGTTGACTTAAAATTATAGCCAATGTTCTAATTCTATAAGCATCTCTATTTTCGAAAAATTGAGATTCAACATCTTGTATCATATACTTTTGATGTAGAAATAGAAATTTTGACTTTCTATAACAATATGTGCATTATTGATGTCTCACTTCATACTTTTGGTTTGACTCTTCCAAGAACTATTTACGTCATTTTATTTAATGGTCTAACCATAGCAGTTCTACTTTGACAACCATTTTGTACTATTCAAATAAGAGGAATATAAATCTTATTTATATTATATCTCAAATCTTTGATAGTGCAAATTAATTCTCATTCAACTCAACAAATTCCGGTAGATATTCAAAACAATTTTGTCTATATCTATTCCATTATAATTTGTTGGATTGAACCTATGATCAACTCTTTGATCCATTGAGAAATTTATCATACTCTTAAAGTTCTTTCAAAAGATCTTACTTGAGATTAAATGATCACATCATTTATTATATATTCTATATCTAGACGTCAACTTGATGCTTCTAACAAGTATCCCTTTTCCAATCTAGTTATAGTAGGTTGTTCACAATTTATAGTTCAAGACTTATAGTTTTCTCGCATTTGAGAACAATTCTCAATTTGTACCAATACAGAAACTCCTTTCTGAAAATCTTGCCCTTCATAAGGACAACTTAATATGTATTGTATTTCTAATTACAAAGATATGTAAAATATTATGACTTAATCATATTTAATTTGGTCTTTAATTAAATACGCTCCCACTATTTTATTCAAAACAAATGACCCTCATCATTTGATTCGAAAAATCCCGTTGGAAGATTTTCTACTAAGTCCGCGGTGGGCGGATTTCACAAAACTCAGTTATTTAGGTAGGAACTCCTTCCAATTGTATCTCATACAATTCTCGAATATCTCAGTTGGGTGAATAACTCCTTATTCTAATTCATCTTATGAATCGTTCCCAACTCTTGCTTCTAAACTCATATAATCTTATTATATTTAGTTTAGTTAAGTTTGACTCTAATTTTAGAAGTTGGATATTACAATTATCCTATCGCACCTTACCAATGTAAAACAAGCACTTCGCGGTGGGCGAACCTACATTGTTCGATACTGGTCTTGATGAGTTCTAAAATTTGGAAAACATAAACTTAATATCCACATATTTTATTATTAAAGAAAAATATACTTCGCGGTGGGCGAACCCATATCTTCTTTATTAATCTCTTATGTGTCTCTTGAGGGATTTTAATTAGTTTGATCTCACCGGCTTATTTATCATATAAATCGACACTCACATGCTTCAACATACATACAAGTAAACATGCATCAACATACATAAATTAAACATGCATCAACATACATAAATAAATAAAATGAAACAGTTATGGCCCCTAGCGCATTTGTTCTCCCAAGCCAATGAGAGAACCTAATCTAACTTAAAACGATCTATACTTCTCCAAACATGATCTCCAAGGTTGACCTCCATTGTTCTTCTTCTTCATAATATTACATAATAATATAAAAGAATACTCATTTTACATACGAGGGAGTGGGTGAGAAGAGAATATAGAGAATAGAGATAAGGCACGACACGCAGGCCGTATTTAAAAACCAAATGCAATAAAATAAACTAAGGCCATAACCGATCATCAAATATAATAATAACAAACAAACTTTATTATTATTAAAGTCTCATAATTAATTAAATCCGGCGATTGATCAAATCAGGTAAGTTTGATTCAAATATTTAATTCACAATTAAATATTTCGAATCAAAATTTGCTAAAATAAATAACATTATTTTAAAGTAGAATTAAATCTTTTGACAATTCTCCAAATATGGAAAATTATTTAATCAAAACCTTTTTGAATAAAATATTTCCAAAATTGGTAATATTATCTTTTAAAACAATTTTAAAAGATATTTCTAGAGATTTGAAACGATTTCATAATTAAATATATTTGTCAAATATGGAAAATTATTTAATCAAAACCCTTTTGAATAAAATATTTCCAAAATTGATGATATTATCTTTGAAAACAATTTTAAAAGATATTTCTAGAATTTTGAAACGATTTCAAAATTAAATATATTTATCATCTACTTTTCGCATCAACACTTGATACGTTTTGCAAATCCTAATTTTAATGACACAACATTTGTGCAACCCTTAATTGATCATCACAAATCATAACAATAAACACATTTATTATTATTATCAATTTAAGTCGTGTAGATTAATTAAAATTAAAATTTTGGCGAACGATCAAAATTCAACGATGCCAGCCGCGCCATAGCGCAGCCTGCCTTGCGCCATAGCGCAGGTCTCTCTGGTCTCTGCGCCATAGCGCAGCATACCCTGCGCCATTGCGCAGGCACGCAATCAACCATTGGTTTTTCGCCCTTTTTGACAGCACAACCCTTGTGTTGTCGCGAATCCTAATGCAACAATTTCGCGCCGTCAAAATTCCTTATGATCGAAATTCAATCCAATTGATCAACATGTCATTGTTTCACCATACAAATGTCGGATTCCGAAACAAATGAACACGGCTCGCTTTAATTGAATAACTTTCATAATAATTTTAACGAAATTACTAACGGTATATCACATACACCATTTTGCATTACGGTTACTTATGTCATATATAAGTTTATGGCCGTTCTTGATTGTGTAGCCTTAGGACAATTAACATATCGCATGCTTCACCATACAAGTGTCAGATTCCGAAGCCGTTTCAATGTTAATTACCCAATTCATACACAAAACTTACATCACATGTAAGTATTGACCGTTCTTGTTCGTGTAACCTTAGGACAATCAACATATCGCATGCTCCACCATACAAGTGTCGGATTCCGGAGCCGTTTCAATGTTAATCATCCAATTTACACACAAACAATCGTCAAATTTTAATTACTCGATTTTAATCTTTTATTAACCGTTTTAATCATATTAAAACTAAATTCATGAAATAAACAAAGATCAATCTCATGGATTCGTAAGTGGCTCTGATACCACTGAAGGAAAATCGTAATAGAAAAGCAGCGGAATATAAAAATTTTCCTTTAGAGATCCTTACGAATGGGCATGAGTTTGTGTTTAAGATTTTTACCTCTTGTAGAAAATCCCTTTTTCTTTTCTTTTCACGAACGGTGGCCGGTCAATTCTTTGATCATGAACCGGATTGATCACGAGCGTTGATGACGAAGAACAACGCCTCTATCTAGTCCACACGAACAGGAACCTTCAAGAGAGTGCTAGCTCAAGAGGATGAAGGCCTTTTGTGAGTGGAGGCAAGAAATAAGGATTAGGGTTTTCTATTTCTTAAGAAATCACTTAAGTGTATTTTTCTCAATCACAAAGGTTCTATTTATAGAACCAAGTGTCTTGTGCACCAAGACAAACTATTTGTCATTGGGCCACAATTATACTAAACCCTTTTAATTAAATAAATCTTTTAAGAAACGCACCCCCCATGTGTCATGTACACATGAGTGCTTTCTTTTCATAACAAATTATGATACGCTTATTTAATTACCATGATACCCTTATCATACTTCCTTAATTCTCTGAGGTGCACCATACCTTACGGTGTTCCAATTTCACACTAGCCTGTTCTTATGTGTGTGACCCTTGTAGGTTTCCATAACGTTGGCAATTATATTAAATCCACTATTTAATATAATAAACAATGAGCGGTATCTAGCAACACATCATTGCTACCCAAGTTATGAGAAATTAACATGTGATCTAAAACACAACCTCTAGTGATAATATCAGTGTGTACAATTACCCCTTTGCCCTTTATGTCTATATTGAACACAAAGCATACTTGGTGTCATCTTTGTCCAGTTCAATATTGGGCCCATGACATTTATCCTGTTATGCAGGATTGGCAAATTCCATCTAGGTCACTACTGTCCCTCAGCATGCTTTGTGAAGTACCCATTAACTGCCTTTATGATCATCCTGTTACGGACAACGTTAGATCAGCAACAAAGTACTTGACTCTACATCTAGGGTACATAGTGGTTTCAGGTCTAAGGGCGGTTTACACCATTATCACCATGAGAGTAACTTATGACACTTTGCATAACTTTGCATGTAGTACTCTCATAGTGGGTCAATCCGGTATAAATATTACTCTTAATATTTATACCTATGTCAAGACTTGATAACTCCTTATCCTATGATCCATGAGATGTGATCATCAGTCTATCTTCATAATAGTCTTTATGCTTTAAGGTTATCCCCTTTACCTTAAAGCTCGACTACGGATACTTTAAGAATAGTGTCCTTATGTTTAATATTATCTCATGATTAAGTCACACTTAATTATTAAACGGACTTTCTATTCTAGGGACTTCATTATTTTGCAACCTTACAAACATAATAAAGAAATGCCATATTTATATTCAAACTCCTAAAGCAAATACTATAAAAATAGATTGGCTCTTAGGGCTTACTCCAACAATTTTGATAAATCGTTGTTGCATATCCTCGATGGTCTCGCCATCTAGCATATGGAACAACTCAAATTCTTGTGTCAATGTATTAATTTTGGATATCTTTACATCATTGGTACCCTCAAAGTGAGTTACCAATGTGTCCCACATTTCCTTAGCCGATTGACAATGTGACACATGATAGAATTGATTAATCCCAAGGAATGATATTAAAATATTTTGTGCCTTTGCATCGTAATTGACCTTTTTCTTTTCCTCTTCCGTCCATTGTGCCATAGGCTTATTTGTGACAATGCCATGAGCATCGGTGATTGTTGGAACAAACGGACCGTTCTCAATAGCATTCCACACTACTTTTCCAATAGTCAAAATGATCTCCATTGAATATAGGAGCCCTATTATACGCCCCTTTAGGTGCAAAAGCCATGTTGTCTAATAATTGGCACAAATTTCCGAATTTTGCAAGCAAAATTTAACCGGACTCGTGATACCACTTGTTAGACTACTAGGCTAAACCACTTAGAAGGGGGGGTTGAATAAGTGGCTTCTTTAATCAACGGCAATTTAAAAAAAAATTATTTGATTAAAAACAATGCGCGGAAGCACCACCGGATCGGTAGTCTACTTTGCACCTTTTGACCAAAGGAAAGATAGTATTGCCTTGAACGAATTAGGAAAATTACGGAACGATTTATGCAAGATATCCAAATTTAACTTGATTAACAAAAACAGTCCCAAGCAAGTTTATATGGTTTGATTATCAAATTCAATCACAATCAAGCAAGAACCAATTGAATTTTTGTGAACCAATACGAACAACAAAAATTCAACCGATTAATCAAATTAACGAAATTAGCGAAATTAAAAGAGAGAGATAAAGAGAGATACACACGATGTGATTAGGGAGTTCCCCGGATTGCGCGTCGTCCACGCGTTTGTCCGAGTACGTCTCCCCCCAAATAACCAAACGGGTTATTTGAGAGTTTATAGATCAAAAACTTGATGAACAAACAGTGCACAGTTTACAATTGAAATCTATAATCCTATAGCAAGACAAAATGTAAACTAATGCGAATAACCTCGACACCCAACGAAACTTCGCCCTCTGATTCCAACGATTCTCCTTGTGCCAAACCGCACTCAATCGTCCAGCTGAGTCCTTCGTTCCTTGTTGTCGAATCCTTAAAGACACACACGATCTTGAATCACTTGAGAGAAATACTAGAACATTCAACCCAATTCAACCCGATCACGATTCTGATTCACCGCGAACCGTATCGAACGTTATCACACAATTCTGCAATTTCTATTGAATTGATCCCATACTCGAATCCAATTTTGATTGCAAACTTGATGAAGATGATGAACTTGTGTTGAATCAAACCTTTGATGCAAATTCTCACTCAATTTGTACCCAAAGCGTTTTTCTGATCTTTCACACTAGTTTTCTCTCACTTCTCTTCTTTACAATGACACAACACATTGCTATTTAAAGAGAAAATAGAATGAGCAAATTTAGGCATAATTCTTCATACATGTATCGATACAAATGATCATTTGTATCGATACAAATGCTTTGACCAACGTTAAAAATTGGAAAAATTGACCTTTGTATCGATACAAACACGGGTATGTATCGATACAAATATCAGAATCTTGAAATCTTGACTGATATGTATCTAAGCATGCAAGCATGCTTCGAATCATCTTGAGTTTTCTGGATTTTGAGAACAAACAGATGTGTATCGATACATACAAGCATGCTTCGATACACAGGAGCTGTTCTGTCTCTGAGAGACCTCTTTTGTATCGATACAGATAATGTATGTATCGATACAAAATGCACAAAATCAAGCAGAAGAGATTTCAGGACATTTGTATCGATACACAAATGTATGTATCGATACAAAATACCTAAAAGTCAGTTTTTCAAGGTTTTAGAAAATAGTTCTTTGTTGTCAAGTCATTTGTAATGTTGCCAAAATATGTTCAATCCTATTTTTATATGTTTTGACAATTATTAAAACATGAGGATGAACTGATGCACTTACATTTACTTCAGTACTGCAATAATATTTGTGATCCTCATAACCAATTGTCGAACCAGTTGTCTGAGACATCTGGACTACAGACACATTGTCCTAGACATTGTGTACGACATCTGTCCTGCCTAGGAACAGAATTTCACAATTGACTCATTACTAACACATGCTTGCATGATGAAAAGTTATATAGCAAAGTAATGTGTTACACTTGCCTATTTCCACCTAACACCCAATTCAACATCAACAGAGTCAACATTTGCATAAAAAACCTTCCTCCAACTATTCCAGGATGTGGTATTCTAAACTTGGTCAGAAACTTCAATGTGAAACAACCATGAATTTGTAGGTTGCACCAATACGAAATGCTCGCTTCACCTTTTTTGTATTCAATAATCATTATAAAAATTTAGAACAACTTAAGTTCCTAGCTACCTCTAAGGGTCCAAGACCAAAACCTATATATGGCTTGTAGTTGGAAGCCATGAAAGCTGCCATTCTAGCCATTCCATGAATAATAGCAACTCGTAATCCTCAAATCCAATTATATTCATTGCATCTTTTCTCTATATTTCACTTTATTCAGTTATTCACTTATAAGTCTAAAACTAAACTGATATCCAACAAAAGAGAAAACTTATATACTATGTGTTCTTTGACTTATCTATTATATCCACTAAAAGAGAAAAAATGGAGGCATTGAACACAACCTATTGCAATTGCTCCAACTACTGAGATATTGAAATGTGAAGATCTTCATCTACTCTTGAGAACATAATCTCCAATAAATTAGAATGGAACACAATAATTACAAATAAAAAAAAGAGAAATCAAAATGAAACAATGTAACTCAAAAAAATTAAATAAATTGATTAAATGATTGAACTATAGGATTACCAGCTACCTAAGCATTGTTTCTATCCAAATTTCTAAAATCAAACTATAGAATTGTTAATAGAGATGGATGATTATCAAATATCAGCAAATAAAATTTAAGGGTTTGAGCCAGTCAACATTTGAATTTTGAAAAGAGAGGGATTTGAAAAGATGAGAGAAGTGTGTATTAAGGAATCAATTAATCATGATTTACTTTTATGTTTGACCATTTTAATGTTGGTGGCAGGTTTTTATCTTTTATTTCATGCGTTTGACCACATGTATTGCCTCCTACTCTTTGTTCCTTTTCAATTAGTTAAATCTCATTTGAAAATCATTGAGAGAGGAACAAATCAAAACTTTCTTAATCATGAAAATAAATGCTCTAGCTAAATTCATGAAAACTTGCTTAATACAGAGTAACATAACATCAAGTTTACTTTCCAACAAAGTAAAAGGAAAGAAATTGTGAGAAGCCATAGCATCAAGTCTTAAGAGTAATTATAGGATTAACATAAATGCCAGTAAAATCCACTTGACATTATGAGAAGAAAAATACTAAAAAGAGAAAACCACAACACTTTTCATCAAAGATAAAACCTACTGGACATTGTGAGAAGCAAAACACTAAAAAGAGGAAACCACGACACGAAACCCATATTGTAATCTCAAAAGTCAAAGGCAGAGAAAATTATGTAACACTTAACATCCCAAACACAATATTAATAGCGCTAAAAAGACAAATCTCTCTATTAGAACACCCCCCTTCCAAGCTAACACTTAACATTATAACAAAATTGCTGAAGTAGTACTTCATGCAAAAACTTCTAATAACAAACCCAGACTGCAAAATAAAGTTCTGAACAGAACTTGAACTTTATGTTTCAAATAAAATTCCACTTATCCCAGGTTGTCTCATGTCGTGTTGTAATTATAATTAGTTACAAATATTTATGTTTCAAATAAAGGTGAATCTAAATTGTCTCATGTCGATGTAATTGTTGTGCTTAACTTTCTTACAACATGGAAGATTAGTTTTTTACAACAAAAGTAACTTATTAAATAAACAATTAACTGAGTACTGGTAATTACTGACCATTAGAGCTTGTACTTCTTAGATTGTTTTGCTTATGCATGCATCTCCATAGTTATTATTACCCATGTGGAGGAAGGATATCCTCTGTCAAAAAACAACCAATAGAAAATAAAGTGAATATCAATATAAATGACAATAATCAAAGAAAGCAAGTAAATGACCTCACAATGATCCTCACCATTTGATTATAACCTTCTACTTCAAATTCTTCATTGAAACTTGATAGGAACCAATTACATTATGCACTCATAGTTTGAGTTATCCTCCCTTCATCCTCTTCAATCAATCCTCCTTCAACTATTTATGAAAGCAATATTAAAATTCCATGAAAGCAAACTATTGTTTAGAAAAGCACAAAAAATAAGATATCAAAGCCATCAATTTTTCATATTGAGACATTTCCTCAAACACTTTGAGTGCTCACTTTCACAATCAAATGAGAGTTTTCAAATACAATCTATATTAGAATCTCCATAAAGCAAATCTATGTTGTAATTAATTAGAGACAAAAAAAATTCTTAAAGAATGCTTATAATTAATTAGAGACAAAAAGAATAGATAAAAATAGAAAACTTGGAAAAAATTTCTGAACATTTTAATCAAATCTATGTTTTCCCGGTTTATTGTCATTAAAATTGAATTCTGCAACGAAAATCAAAACGAAAACATAACTACTCAAATCCCAAGCATCAACTAAATACTACTCAAATACAATGAATTCAATTTCAGAAAACTTACCCAATCAAACCCTTTTTGTAAACCTGAACAAACAATAACATTCCAAACAAAACAAAATCGGAATATGAAATCAAATCATCAAATAAGGAAGAGATTAAGATTTGAGAAGCAAATTGAAACCTTTCTACTTGATGAAGAAACCACGCTATAATTTGTTATTCGAACAATCGTGCTCTTTACCTTTATGTGAAGCTGAGAAGGAGGCGAGAGGAGCTTCAAAGAAACTGGAAGAAGAGAGACAAAGAGAGTGAGAGAGTTGAAGAGAGAATAATTGAAATGAAACACATGAGTTGAAGAGAGGGAGAATTTGAAATTTGAAATTGATTCCACAAAAACTATGTCTGCAGAGAAAGAAATAGAGTTTTTCACCAAAATGGTGTTTTCTGGGAAGGTGTGAAGGAAAAGAAAATACAGTGTTAGACAAAAGAAGGAGTTGAAGGTCAAAGAAGATGTTGACATGTCGCTGTTTATCCTGCACGATGGAGATCAATTTTTTGTTTGTATTCCATTTGTAAGCTGGGCCGGGTTGTAATGGGCTCAAGCTATTTGGCCCAATTTTGGAACACATGAGAGGATGGAATGAACAAATCAAAAAATTGCCTAAATGGAGTATAATATTTGTCTTGTTGTCACCTAGGATTTTCTTCTAGTGAATTGTGAGCTTGACACATGTATTTTGTTGCCTTGAGAGTGTTTTGCCATTGTGTAGTTTAAAGATTATATTGTATCTAAGACTCTATAGAAATTGCGTCATGTTGTCCGTAGCATGCGAAATATGATTGTTTTTTGATTCGATAATTTTGAAATGCAAAATATGATATTAAGGCTATGTGACTAATAAATTGGAATCATGATTTTGTGCCTTCTCATTGACCCTTAGATGCATAATATGATATGATACTTCGATGATTCGAAATGTGATATATGATATTGAGTCTAAGACTCTAATGGTATTGTGCCCCGTTGTCCCTAGCATGCGAAATATGATTGTTTTGTGATTTGAAGACCCTAAAATGCAAAATATGATATTGAGTCTATGTGACTTTTAAATTTAGAATATTATTTTGTGCTTTCTAGATGACCCTTAGAAGTGAAATATAATTAGAAATGTGGTTTTGAGCCTCATTGCCCCTTAGATGAAAAATATGATGATGCTTTGGTAATCCTAAATGTAATATATGATATTGAGTCTAAGACTCTAATGGTATTGTGCCTCGTTTACCCTAGCATGCGAAATATGATTGTTGTGTGATTTGAAGTAGAATGCAAAATATGATAGTGTGTCTATGTGACTAATAAATTGGAAGGATGATTTTGTGCCATCTCGAGGACCATTAGATGTGAAATATATTGACCCTAAGATGCAAAATATGATGACGCTTCATTGATCCTAAATATGATAAATTATATTGCATCTAACACACTAATGAAATTGTGCCCCGTTGTCCATAGCATGCGAAATATGATTGTTTTGTGATTCGATAATTTTGAAATGCAAAATATGATATTAAGTCTATGTGAGTAATAAATCGGAATCATGATTTTGTGCATTCTCATTGACCCTTAGATGCATAATATGATACTTCGATGATTTGAAATGTAATATATGATATTGAGTCTAAGACTCTAATGGTATTATGCCCTGTTGTCCCAAGCATGCGAAATATGATTGGCTTGTGATTTGATGACCTTGACGTACAAAATATGATATTGAGTCTATGTGACTTATAAATTGGGAAGATTATTTTGTGCTTTCTTGATGACCCTTAGAAGTGATATATAATTGGAAATGTGGTTTTGAGCCTCAATGCCCCTTCGATGAAAAATATGATGATGCTTCGGTATTCCTAAATGTGATATATGATAGTGAGTCTAATACTCTAATAGTATTGTGTCTCATTGACCCTAGCATGTTGATTACATGAATTCATACTGCATTTCTAGTATAATTTTATTAGTAAATTACAGCACTTTAGACCAATTACAAGGCAAATTCCCAAAAATCAAGTTACTTGCACAAGAAGTTAAGAAAATCAAGAAAAAGCTAAAAAGAGCCAAAAATGTGAAGAAATTGTGCTGTTCATCGCAGCACGATGGATCCCATCGTGCCACGATGAAAGCTACGTGCTGGCCAAGGAAACAACAGAGAAAATCTGGGAAAAATTTGTTCATCGTACTGCGATGAGCTATATCGCAGTATGATGACTTGACTTAGCGACCAAGCTGATGAAACGCACAGGATCAGTTATAATTTTGAACTGAATCTTTCTATCGCAGTACGATGGGTACATCGCAGCACGATGGCAAAATTAAGCCCATTGCTAAAACTATAAATAGAGCTCCCTTTTCCTCATTTTATTCATTCAGAAACAGAGTGAACTACTACTCTCTGGGGAAAAGGAGTCAAAGCTCTAAGGTTAGGTTTTCTTTTATGCATTTTTCTATTCTTGTAATTTAATTATGCATTTTAGTAGCTAAACCCCTTCCGGGTTAGGTGGGGAGATGAACTCCCTTAGGAATGCTGGAATCATGTAATTTGGTACTAAGTTTATATAATTGTCTATTCAGTTTTATATATTCTATTGTCTATGTTTTAATTACGTAATCTAATTGATGTACACAATTAGGAAACGCTTATAGGATTGGTGATATCTAGTATTGTGCCTCAAAGCCAGGGTTTACCACTGGCTGGCAACTAGCTTATAGGGTTAGTGATCTAGTATTGTGCCTCAAAGCCAGCAGCCAACCCTGATCAATAGATAATAGCTTAATAAGTTAAGGGTAAAAGAACTAATGAAACCATGCTTAATTGACTACATATTTAGGATCTAATCACTAGGTTAGGGACGTGACAACATGGCTAACACGGGTCCCTGTCTAATAATTAAGGTTCTCTATACTCGTAATTAGGGTAATTATCGTACGCGGCTATTACTAACTATATTAGTTCACCATTAAGTAAGAATGAAAAGGAAACGATATAACTTCAACTACCCAGCAGGACTTATGGAGGGATTCAACACACTTAACCTACCTTTTCTCATCTGAAGCAAACTTTATTTCTTAATTATTTTCTAAAAACAATCAACCTCAAAATCAAAGCGGAGGCAATCTCACCCATTCTTTGAATAAGTCTTAGTAACCTAGGCGCTGTCCCTGTGGATACGAACTCATCCTAACTAGGGTGCGGATTATTACTAGACGACAGACTGGTACACTTGCCAGATCGTAGTCAAGTTTTTGGCGCCGTTGCCGGGGACGGTGTAGACGAAGTTATTAGGATAGTTTTAGGAAATTTATTTTTACTGTTGCACCCTACAAAGGTTCTGGCAAAGGCAAAGGCTTGGTATTTAAGCGATCCGTGTGACCCACGTCCCTTACCTGGGAATCTTAGTGGCTAGCAACTATAAGAACAGTAAAACACACAACCTTTCTTAACCAAACAGTGCTACTAAGGTATTCTTTTGTTTTGCAGTAGCAATGGATGACAAAAAGACGATGTGTGAGTATTTCCGACCAACCGATCGGGAGGGAATAATACAGGGGTTTGTTCCAGCAAATCCAATACAGTTAACTCCCAAACCCAGTGTACGAAAGGAGCTGAAGGACAACACATTCAATGGAAGGAGAGATGATGATCCATTGGAACATCTCCAGGAGTTCTACGAGGTGTGTGAGTCCCAACTAGTTCCAGACGGAGTCACTAAGGACCAAGTAAAGTTACACTTGTTCAAATTTTCACTTGGAAAGACTGCAAAAGACTGGCTAGTCTGTCTACCAAGTGGAACGATTGAAACATGGAGAGAACTAGAAGACAAGTTCCTGGACCGTTTCTTCACCGAAGAGCAACACAAGGAACGCAGAAGGGCGATCACTGAATTCCAGCAAGAGAAAAAGGAATCACTTCACCAGAGTTTTGAACGATTCAAGCTCTACAAAAGAAGATACCCAAATCATATGATCTGTGCAGCAGAACTAGTGCATATCTTTGTCAACAGTATGAAGATCAGATAGCGAATGCTTCTCGACGCATCAGCGGGAGGGTCAATCAAAAGCAAAACTCCAACAGAAGTAGAGCAATTGATTGAGACGATGTGCTGAAATGAATACAACAAGGAAGAAGACAAAGATAACGAAGAAGTCCTCATAGGACAACAGGAAGCTTCACAGACAGAAGTAGAAAAACTGCAGGAGGAGAACAAATCACTAAAAGAGTTCATGCAGAGCTTTGGAGGTCAGATTAAAGAGTCCAATGAAAAGCTAGGAATACAGGTTCAAGCTTGGGCTAAGAAGGTAGAAGATATTGGGGAACTGCAGGCAATAACATTACGAAGCAGTCTACTGGAACCGGTAGAACCAACCCGAAGAGGTAAGAAGACGGCAAGCCAGGAAATACCCGAATCTTAAATACATGATTCTCAAATGCCAGATACCCAACCTCCTGACACAGAACCAACCATCCAAGATGTGGTGGACCTGGAAAAAGAAACAAAAGTAGAAGAAGACACAATATATGTGCCGACCATAACTCAACCAAGTCCAGAAAAACCCAAAACAGTGTTCAGAAGTGATAAACCACCCCCTGAACCTAAAAATCAAGAGAATTACATACCATACCAAAACAAAGATAACAAAAAGGAGAAGCAGTTGGAGCAATTCAAGAAGATGAGGCAACTCGTGAAACAGATGGAGATCCATGTACCATTCAATGATATGATCCAAATCTCACCCCAATTCCAGAAGTATGTAAAGAATCTTGTGGCATGTAAAATCAAGTTGAAAGATGAAGAAGCAATTATGCTCACCGAGGAATGCAGTGCAATCTTTCAAAAGAACCTACCCAACAAATATAAAGATCCAGGGAGCTTTACAATTCCTTGCACAATTGGAGGGGTAGAAATTGGCCGAGCACTCCTAGACTTAGGAGCCAGTGTTAATCTCATGCCCTTATCCATACTAAAAAAGCTCAACTGTGGAGAGGTGAAACCCACCAGAATGACACTTATCCTTGCAGATCGGACAAAAGTTCATCCATATGGAATCTTGGAAGACGTGCTAGTAACAGTTGATGATAAACTCTTTCCAGCCGATTTTGTCGTCATGGACATCGAGGCCGATCCAGATGCACCCATTCTGCTAGGGAGACCCTAACACACAACAGGTAAAGCAATTATAGACATGGAAACAGGTAATGTCACCTTTAGAGTGGACGGAAACGAGGCCGATCCAGATGCACCTTATCAAGTTGACGTAGTCGATTCATTGGTAGAAGAAGAGTTAGCAAAAGCAGCACCTGGGGTAGAGCGAGCAATCATCCAATCTATGGACGAAGAAAGGGAAGATTTGGATGAAGAAACAAATTTGAACGTCTGATGGCTTGGAATGCATAAGGAGTTAAGATTCACTCAGAAATACGAACCCTTAGGGGTAAGTATAGAAGATAAACCAAAGCCCTTAGAACTGAAGGAACTACCAGGGCAGCTCAAGTATGTTTTCCTGGGGGAAGGAAAAACTAAACCAGCATTATAAGCAATGCCTTAACCCCAGAAAACGAGGAAAAACTCATTGCAGTACTCAAAAGAAACAAAGAAGCAATAGGATGGAGGATCGACGACCTAAAAGGAATCAGTCCAGCCTACTGCATGCACAAGATCAAAATGGAAGAAGAGTACAAGCCTGTGGTACAACCACAAAGAAGGTTAAATCCAGCCATGAGTGAGGTAGTGAAAAAGGAACTACAAAAGCTTCTAGCAGCAGGAATGATTTACCTCATTCCCGACAGCCCATGGGTAAGCCCGGTACACATGGTAACAAAGAAAGGAGGCATCACCGTCATGAAAAATGAGAAGAATGAGCTAATTCCTACTCGGAATGTGACGGTATGGCGAATGTGTATCGACTACCGGAGACTGAACCAATCAACTAGGAAAGATCATTTCCCACTACCCTTCATGGACCATATGTTGGAAAGACTAGCAGGACAAGCTTATTATTGCTTTCTCGATGGATACTCAGGATACAACCAGATAGCGATAGATCCGGCAGACCAGGAGAAAACGGCATTCACTTGCCCATATGGAATTTATGCCTATAGGAGAATGCCGTTTGGCTTGTGTAATGCGCCTGCAACTTTTCAAAGATGCATGTTTGCCATCTTTTCAGATATGATAGAGAAATCCAGGGAGGTTTTCATGGATGATTTCTCGGTGTTTGGAAAAAGCTTCGACGATTGCCTGGACAACCTTGATGACGCTCTTAAAAGATGCGTGGAGACCAATTTAGTCTTAAATTGGGAGAAATGCAATTACATGGTGACCGAAGGAATAGTCCTGGGTCATAAAATTTCAAAAAAGGGCATAGAAGTTGACCAAGCAAAAATTGAAGTAATTTCCAAACTACCACCACCAGTAAATGTGAAAGGTGTCAGAAGTTTTCTTGGACATGCAGGCTTTTATAGGAGATTCATAAAAGACTTTTCAAAACTATCAAAACCATTATGCAATCTCCTATTAAAAGACAACACCTTCACATTTACAGAAGAGTGCATTATCTCTTCTAACACATTAAAAGAGAAACTTGTAACAACACCGATCATAGTAGCTCCAGATTGGAACTTGCATTTCAAACTTATGTGTGACGCAAGTGACTATGCAGTTGGAGCAGTCCTCGGACAGAGGCATGACAAATTCTTTCATGCCATATATTATGCCAGTAAGGTAATGACGGAACAGCAGTTGAATTATGCAACCACAGAAAAGGAGTTATTAGCAGTAGTCTTTGCTTTAGAAAAGTTTAGATCATATCTAGTCGGTTCTAAGGTAGTAGTTTACACTGATCATGCTGCTTTAAAATATTTACTAATCATAGAGGAATCAAAGCCTCGACTTTTGTGTTGGATTTTGTTGTTGCAGGAATTCGACATGGAGATTCGAGATAAAAAAGGAGTTGAAAATGTCGTAGCCGACCATTTGTCAAGACTCAAAAACTCAGAGATAACTTCAAAAGAGAAAAGCATCGAGGAAGAATTCCCGGATGAGAAATTATTCGCGATTTCAGAAAGACCATGGTTTGCTGACATAGCAAATTTCAAAGCAGGGAAAGTAATACCAAAAGGATATACGTGGCATCAAAAGAAAAGATTATACCACGAAGCAAAATCATATTGGTGGGATGATCCCTACTTGTACAAGGAAGGAGTAGACGGAGTTTTACGGCGTTGTGTGGCTCAAGACGAAGCCCGCCGAGTCATGTGGCATTGTCACAGTTCAAGATATGGAGGACACCATGATGCAGATCGTACAAAAGCCAAAATATTGCAATGTGGATTCTGGTGGCCAACCTTATTTAACGACTGTGAAAGGTTTGTAAAACATTGCGACAGGTGTCAAAGAATAGGTAACATCTCAAAGAGAAATGAGATGCCACAGAAAGGAATTCTAGAAATAGAACCCTTTGACTGTTGGGGCATCGATTTCATGGGACCATTCCCTGAATCTGACAATAAAATGTATATCTTAGTGTGTGTTGATTATGTGTCTAAATGGGTCGAAGCATTAGCCTGTCATTCTAACGATGCCATGATTGTTATCCAGTTTTTGCAAAGAAATATTTTTTGCAGGTTTGGAGCACTAAGAGTCTTGATCAGCGATGGAGGGACGCATTTCCTTAACAAATACTTCGAGAAGGTATTAGAGAAATATGGGGTGAAGCACAAAGTATCAACCCCATATCATCCCCAGACTTGTGGACAGGTAGAGGTATCCAATCGGCAGCTCAAGAGTATCTTGGAGAAAACAGTGATGACTTCCAGGAAAGATTGGGCTAGGAAACTGGATGATGCCCTCTGGGCATACCGAACAGCTTTTAAAACACACTTGGGATTGACACCTTACCACTTGGTTTATGGGAAAGCATGCCACCTTCCGGTTGAGTTGGAACACAAGGCACTATGGGCTACAAGAGAGCTAAACTTTGACAAAGACCTTGCAGGACATGCACGAAAGATGAAATTGCTTGAGTTGGAGGAAATTCGCCTCCGAGCTTATGAAAACGCAGAAATTTACAAAGAAAAAACGAAGCAATTTCATGACAAAAAGCTCCGCCGAAGAGAGTTCAAACCAGGGAAAAAGGTCCTGGTATTTCAATCCAGATTCAAGTTCACAGCAGGAAAACTAAAATCCAAGTGGACGGGACCATACGAGGTAGTTCGAGTATCTCCATACGAGGCTGTTGAAATATATGACAAGAAGACAACAACAACCTTCCAAGTAAATGGACACAGATTGAAAATATACGAAGGAGAGGAAATACCAGAACCAGAGGAAACACTATACCTCAAGGATGCTTAAAGCATCATGCGTCAGGCTCGAGACGTTAAACACGCGCTTAATGGGAGGCAACCCATCATATAAACTTACAAAAATATGCATTTTTATTTTTACTTTTCTTAATTTCGGGTCAAGGAGTATGCAGGAGTAGCAGGAAGAAGAAACCACAAATAAAGACTGTGAAGCAATTCAGTATCAAGGCAATGATGCAGTCCATACAATACAAACTTTACCAGCAACTCTTCCTCTTCTTCCACTACCCTATGACAATTACATTTTCAGAACTTTATATTTCAATAAATGAATTCCCGCTGTGTCATTTGCTGACAACCTCAACTAAACTCTAAAAATTCAATAATTGTTCTTGTTTATTATCATGTGAATGATTCACTGTTATAGGCAGGTTGCGGCAAGTGAGTAGCAAAGTATGATTTGAATTTCACACCTTCATACAGAAACCAAAGGTGATTGCTCCGAAGTGCGAAGTTCGGGAGACAGAGAGACGAGTGATGTAGCTGGTGTCCGTGAGACAAGTGTTCAATTTCAGTTATACCTAAGCCATGTGAGGATTTGAGCCAAATATTTCCAAACGGTATTACCACTTTCTTTCGAATTACTATGAGAGTACCGTGCACTTGTTTATTTTCTAGAACTTGCTCTAATTCTCTGCTAACTGGTTAGTTTGATATTATATGCATTGAGGCAATTGTTTGTTATAACCCAGAGCCTTTTCAAGCCACCCTATTATATATTATATCCTTTGCTAGCCAAATTTGAGCCGTAAAAAAATATTATCCCTTTTATTTCGGTGACAAACCACATTACAAGCCAATAGACCAGAAAAACAATGAATTACCCTCTTTGGAGTTAGGTAATAGTTCTCGAAAGTCTTGGCAACAAAATAAGTTTGGGATTGCTCATGGAACTAGCAACGTTTAAGTTTGGGGTGGGTATACGGAGAACTATCACTACAAAAAGAAAAAAAATAAATGAAAAAGAGACGGGAAAACATCAAAAATTCCCCAAAAAAATAGTCTCTTAAAAAAATGAATGAAAAAGAAAGAGCCAAAGGGCAAATAAAAGAGCCAAAGGGCAAAAGAAAGAGCCAAAGGGCACAAAAAGTGATAGAAAAGAATCACACAAAGACACATCCGATTCTTCATCTCCAATACTGACACAAAAAGGCACCCTAAGGAACACAGGTTGCTCACACAAAAAGGAACAACAAAGTAAGACTTAACTCCAATGTTAGCCTACAATTCCCAAAAATGTCATACCTTGACCTAAGCCACGTTATAACCCTGAAAAAGACCTCCAATAATGCATTTGTATTGAATTTCGACCGGTTGCTTAGAGTTCTTGCAAGCCTATGGTAAAATGGAAGATTGTACGATGATTGAGAGATAACTCTTTCAATTAAATAAGCAAAAAACACAAATGTGAGTGAGAGAAAAGTTGGACATGGACTTTTGCGGGCATTTGTCCGATTTGCTATTATTGACGTCTCTTGAGCCGAAGTACTATTTGAGCATGATCGCGGAGGTAACACGAATCAACGGTACCATTGCTGATAAATATAAGGTTCTGAAAATTCCTGTCATATTTTTGTTTACTTATTTGCTAACAATTTCGCTTGGCAGCATGTTACTTGAGGACAAGCAACAATTCAAGTTTGGCGTTGTGATGACAGGAATTCATACTGCATTTCTAGTATAATTTTATTAGTAAATTACAGCACTTTAGACCAATTACAATGCAAATTCCCAAAGAAATCAAATTACTTGCACAAGAAGTCAAGAAAATCAAGAAAAAACTAAAAAGAGCCAAAAATGTGAAGAAATTATGTTGTTCATTGCAGCACGATGGATCCCATCGTGCCATGATGAAAGCTACGTTCTGGCCAAGGAAACAACAGAGAAAATCTGGGAAAAATTTGTTCATCGTACTGCGATGTGCTATATCGCAGTACGATAGCTTGACTTGGCGACCAAGCTGATGAAACGCACAGGATCAGTTATAATTTTGAACTGAATCTTTCTATCGCGGTACGATGGGTACATCGCAGCACGATGGCAAAATTAAGCCCATTGCGAAAACTATAAATAGAGCTCCCTTTTCCTCATTTTATTCATTCAGAAACAGAGTGAACTACTACTCTCTGGGTAAAAGGAGTCAAAGCTCTAAGGTTAGGTTTTCTTTTATGCATTTTTCTATTCATGTAATTTAATTATGCATTTTAGTAGCAAAACCCCTTCCGGGTTAGGTGGGGAGATGAACTCCCTTAGGAATGCTGGAATCATGTAATTTGGTACTAAGTTTATATAATTGTCTATTCAGTTTTATTTATTCTATTGTCTATGGTTTAATTACGTAATCTAATTGATGTACACAATTAGGGAACGCTTATAGGATTGGTGATATCTAGTATTGTGCCTCAAAGCCAGGGTTTACCACTGGCTGGCAACCAGCTTATAGGGTTAGTGATCTAGTATTGTGCCTCAAAGCCGGCAGCCAACCCCGATCAATAGATAATAGCTTAATAAGTTAAGGGTAAAAGAACTAATGAAACCATGCTTAATTGACTACATATTTAGGATCTAATCACTAGGTTAGGGACGTGACAACATGGCTAACACGGGTCCCTGTCTAATAATTAAGGTTCTCTATACTCGTAATTAGGGTAATTATCGTACGCGGTTATTACTAACTATATTAGTTCACCATTAAGTAAGAATGAATAGGCAACGATATAACTCCAACTACCCAGCAGGACTTAGGGAGGGATTCAACACACTTAACCTACCTTTTCTCATCTGAAGCAAACTTTCTTTCTTAATTATTTTCTAAAAACAATCAACCTTAAAATCAAAGCGGAGGCAATCTCACCCATTCCTAGAATAAGTCTTAGTAACCTAGGCGCTGTCCCTGTGGATACGAACCCATCCTAACTAGGGTGCGGATTATTACTAGACGACAAACTGGTACGCTTGCCAGATCGTAGTCACATGTGAAATATGATTGTTTTGTGATTTGAAGACCATGAAATGCAAAATATGACAGAGTCTATGTGACTAATTAAATGGAAGGATTATTTTGTGTCTTCTCAATGACCCTTAGATGTGAAATATTATCGGAAAGGTAGTTTTAAACTTCATTGACCCTTAGATGTAAAATATGATATGATTCAATGACACTAAATGTGAAATATGATATTGTGTCCAAGAATATAATGATATTATGTCTCGTTGTCCCTAGCATGCAAAGTATGATTGGTTTGTGATTTGATGACCCTAAAATGCAAAATATGATAGTGTGATTAATAAATTGGAAAGATTATTTTGTGCCTTCTCAATGACCCTTAGATGTGAAATATATTGACCCTAAGATGCAAAATATGATGATGCTTCATTGATCCTAAATGTGATAAATTATATTGAATCTAAGACTCTAATGAAATTGTGCCCCTTTGTCCCTAGCATGCGAAATATGATTGTTTTGTGATGCGAAATATTATATTCTCTCCATTTTTTGCTTTCTTCATTTCTTCCATTATTAAAATTTTGAAAATACAAATGAAATAATATGACATTTGGTTGGTCCACAAACTTTGGAGATAGAAAATGGAGTAAACAAATGGACACATGATTCTAACTCCAGAAATTTTGAATAATAATTTTACAATGTAAATACATAATCCAATATCATAAAATCTTAAAATTTGATTTAGTCAAACAAATCATTTTTTATATGTAGTTGATTAGTTGTAACAAAAAAAAATGTAGTTGATTAGTTCATTATACTATATATGTTTAGTGAAACAAATGAATTAAAATTGTAAAAACAGTGATTTTAAACAAAAAGCACAACAAAAGGTAGCTTGATATGAGCATTGGCCTCAGGAGCTGCAGGGACAAGTAAAGATGACCAAAATTAGTGATAAACTCATTCATCTAATGACTTGATTTGAGCATTGGCCTCCGCAACTGCAGGTAACTTCCTTGCATTAATAGTTAAACTACATATATCATCTGCTATTTTCTGAGCATCATAAGCAATGCCTTTTAATCCATTTTTTGAGAATCCAGCGCAATAAATTCCATTTCCTCCTTTCCAGTGATTTGGATAACATGGTTTTGGCATTCCATTCTCATTGAATAGCTCTTTGTAATCCTGCATTATATTTGCAACTCACGTAATAAGTAGTAAGTACTATGAATTAATGTGTCAAATCTACATTTGGTGTAACTAATTACATTATAGATTATAGATATTTTTACCAGAAGAGTGTAGTTTCTATAGTTTATTACTACATTAGTGCAGTTTCCAAAAAAATTACCAAAAAAGTATAGGTTGTCACTGCCATTGACGACTTTGGTTTTTTTTTTTTATAAAAGTCATCAATATAAAAGTCGTCACTACTATTGACGACTTTGTTTTGTATCACTGTATTTTGAGAACAATGTCTAGGACATGTTGAATAAAATAAAAATTATTTAAGACGAAAAAAATGCAAAGTCGTCAATGGTTGTGACGACTTACACCATTTTGGTAAAAAAATATTGAAAACTGCATTGGTTTAGTAATAAACTAAAGAAACTGAACTCTTTTCTCTTTCGGTAAAAAAATCATAGATTATATATGTATTATTTTTTTATAATGCACCTTAAGCCACTTTTGCACATTGGTTTTGTATCCAGTAGCAAAGACTATGACATCAAATTCATCACTTTTTCCATCCTCAAACTCAATGATCTTGCCCTTTTTTATGCTTGCAATGGCGGGGTATACCTACGGTAAGAGAAACACACACATTTAAATACATCGCGACAGATTAATTTAAAATCGAATAACTTAGAGTACACAATAATAAAATTGGTTTTAATTAAACATTCTCTACCATAAATGTTATCGAACAATTGAGATAAAAAATTGTGTGACGCTGTTTATCAAAATGAGTGTTAATGGCAATCCAATAATATACCTTTACTTTGCCTTTCTTAATCTTTTTGATGCAACCAACATCAATGGTAGGCGTGCGACCACCACTCACTTTCAAGGCAAAGGGTCCTTCTTTTGGTCTAACCAAGCCATACTTAGACATATCTCCATACTTCAATTTGCTCATAGATACCATCAACTTGTCCACCTTCTTAATACTTGTGTATTTTAGCAAAGACATTCCCACATACACCATTTCTTTTGTGAAATAATGTACCTGCAAGTACATATATCATATAGATTTCTTACAAGTCTAGATATGATTTGTGGAGTTCAAATTCAAGTCAACTGTTAAAATTGAACTATTTAAGTGGCTATCAAAAAAATGAATAAACTATTGATTAAAATTAGTGATAATTGAAATTCATCTTTAAATTGCTTTAGGATCGTAGAAATGACAAAAATTTAATACTAAATTCATTATTTTTGTCTTTAATTTCTTTCTCGTAAATTCAATTTTTTCTACGAGCGATAGATTTTTGAAGAGAAAGGGAGAGAGGACTTACGGGGCTTCTTATAACCATAGAGGTATTTGCACCCCAAGTTGAGAGATCATAAGCAATCTCCATGCCAGAATTACCACTTCCAACAACCAACACATTCTTATCATACCATGATCTTCCATTCAAATATTTGTTACAATGAAGATAATCACCTTCAAAGTTTTCAAGCCCGTTTATCATGGGAATATAAGGATCACAATTTTCTCCGGTTGCAACCACAAGATGATCAGCAACATAAATCTCATCGACATTCAATGTATTATCCTTCACAATGACCATCCATTTCCCACTTTTAACATCAAAAGATGCATCATTGACATATCGGTTGTACCGGATAGATATCTTAAAATTAATCACATATTCGTCTAAATAACGAAGAAAATCAACCCTAGGGACAAATTTTGGTAAATCAGATGAGAAAGGCATGTGAGGTAAGTTACAAAATTCTTTAGCCAAGTGAAGTTTTATACGATCATAAGCTCTTTTCCTCCAAAGGGATGCATGACAATCATCTTTTTCTAAGACAATGTTTGGTATTGAAAATTTGTTAAGACATGCTGAGGTTGCTAGTCCAGCAGGCCCTGCACCTACAATCACAACAGGAATTTCAATTTCCATGGTTTGATTTTTCATATTGTTTTTTAATATTGTTTATTTTTTGTTCATGAGCACTTGCATGTATTTATAACTACCGACGTATGCTTTAGTTAGCATATTAGTGAGTTGCCATCCAGATGTTTTAGTCATGTATTTCGTTAACAAGTATTTTTCTTTTTGACGGAAGGTCAACAAGTATTATTAGTAATTAATAAAAAATTAAAATATCATTTTTGTTGGAAAATAAAAGATTTTCCATTGTCAAGCATTATTACAACGAAGAATATCCAACAAAAAAAAAAGCTTTGTTTATTTTATTTCTTTTGTCAAAAACTATAATTTTATAGTACTTTTAGTTGTTTTTGTAACAATTACCTTTTTTGGTTTTATATACTCAAACATTTAATTCTAAGTTTTTATTGATTTTAATAGACATGTTATGTCGGTGTAAAATATATTTACATAAAAGTTCAATAGAGATTAACTATTCCTCCACATCATACCATGCAAATAGAGTGTATGGTTATTTCACGGAATAAATGGTTGGTATTGAATGTCTCATTTACACTAGGTTTATGTCCAATTTAATCTTTAATTTGAGGTTATAGATAAATTAACAAATATTACATTGCTAAATTATTAAATTAATCATATTTTATAATGTATCTATCAAACCCCGCAATTTCTCGAGTGGTTAATCAATACTTTGGGTGAATATTAAACTTAAATCTATTCTTAGAGTTTAACATTTAACAGATGATTATCCTAGTTCTAGATTCAAAAAGAATATTCCTATAGCATTTCAAATCATAAATTAAATATTGAAAACAATTAGGGTAATATCAATATTGATAAATAACTAAAATCATATATAATATCGTGATCAAAAGAAATACATACTAATAGAGTTAATTACATCTAATCCCAACAAAAAAGAGTTTAGTTACTCATTGTCATCAATGGTTGATTCCTCGGTGATTAATGTGTATCCACCTTCAAATCTTCTTGAAACTAGTATGTCTCCTTGGGTTCTCTATGTGTTTACAATGTAGAAAAGTGATAAAAGATACATTTTTCTGAAGGCTATTTATATTAGTCCTAAAAGCATAAGGTCTCTTAGCGAGCTAGTCTTTCTTCATTTGTTGGTTTTCTGAGACGTCAGCCCTGAACCGCCTACTATCGCTTAGCGAGGATATTCACGCTTAGTAAGTCTTCTCGCTGTGACTTCCCTGTTGCTCGTTGTAGCTCGCTAATGGCTTTGGAGTTAATGACTTGTTCTCGCTTTCTCTCACTTTGACTTCGCTTAGCGAGATATCTCGCTTTCACCTGGCTACAACTCGCTTTGACCTTAAGAATTATTGACTTGCCTTCGCCTTCACTCGCTTGAGCGAGCTGAGCGAGCAAGCTAAAAATTTGCTTCTGGTTCCCTTGGTCAAAATTCATCTCTTGGTACACAAACCTACAAAAAAAAAGGGTTGGGATTAGGCATAAGAAGCAAAAATTGATCATTTTACTATCAAAACTAATATTTACATAATAGTGCAGAATTTTATCTGAATAACTTGAAAAATAAGTTAAAAAAAACATATTTAACCTTAAAAATAAGTGCCTTAATTGAATATGTAATTTTACTTTTGGCACTTATCATGATTTTTGTTAAAAAAAAAAAGAATAAGGAGTAAAATTGTAACCATAAAATTTAATTAGGGGACTAAACTTTAAAGGAAAATTTTAGAAGAATTAAAATAAAAACTTATATATTTAGAATTATAAAAAAAACATTTAACCTTAAAAAATAAAAATGCGAACCCTTGATTATGTGGCTTTTGTATTTTAAAATTAAAAAATTACACACATGGCATCTTATTCAGCTAAGTGAATTGCCACCTTTGCATTGACTAAGTTAAAATTGAGGCTTTGCAAAAGGGGCTAAAATTAAGGGGCTAAAACTACTATTTTTAAAATTAGAAGGCTAAAATCGCAAGTTTATGAAAGTTGTGTGGCTAAAAGTGCATTTTAGCCAATTAAAAAGGAGAAAGGTGGTTTTGGTGTGTCATGAGTGAATGAGTTTAATTTATCTTTACTGGATAAATTGTGTTGGAGACTTTTGCGAGAGTCTTTGACTTAATGTGTTAGAGGCAAACTATGGGATGAGAGATAGATAAGTGGATATTTCTAGTTGGTGGAAATTTATTCACGGTATTAAGTATGAGAATAAATCGGGATAGGGGAGGTGGTTTTGTGATAACAGTTTGAGGATGGTACGGGATGGTGAGAGGACTTTATTTTGGAAGGATAATTGGGTCGATGGGATTCTGTTCGAGACTCAACTTAGTAGATTATTTGAGTTGTGTCTTGATAAGGATAGAACGGTTGCATTCAGGATAGGGTCGGGCTTTGGGGGAAATGGTTGGCGTAGATGATTGTTCGCTTGGGTGGAAGACTTTTGGGGAGAGTGTTTTACTGCTTTGGCTAATGTTTGTTGCATATTGATATTCCTGATGACTGAGAGTGGTTACCAAATCCTGATATAGACTATTCATATTCAGTGGTGCATATTATGGGGACAATGTTTAATTATTATTTTTTATGAAAATGAGGGCGGATGCCCGAAAGAAGAAAATTACATACTAATGCAACGAGGGTCGTTATCTCCATAACATCCGCTTGCATCACATAGCTACATTCTATAAGACAAGATTCATAGTAAACTATAGTAGAATCAAGCGTACATCTTATATTAGCTAACACATCGCACATTTATTAGCTTCACGAAATAAATGCTTAATCACAACCTCCCAATCTAAAACCAACATCTTGATATATAAAAAAAAAAAAAAAAAAAAAACATCCGGCGAATTTGATCAATTAAAGCTCCACCTACCAGACTTCCTTTCCCTTGCGAACGAATAACACGATCCACCACACTAAAGTCCATATTTAACTCTATCTTAGAACAACCCCTTTGTCTAGCATAAGTCAAACCTACCAAAACTCCCCACAATTCCGCAACATACGCACTACACACACCAAGTTATTTGGCAAAACCGTCAATCCATTCACCATGGCTTCCTCGAATCACACCTCCACAACCAGATGCAGTTCCCGCTTTCGCAGCTCCGTCCGTATTGAACTTAACCCAACCTTCCAGCGGTGGTTCCACATTTAACCAATAATCTTCTACCACATTTAACCAATAAATCTCCAATAAAAAATGTGTTTCTCAATCTATCTTCTACCACATTTAACCACAAAGCCATAACCAAGGGACAATCTCGTAACACATGTAACTCATTTTCAATAATATCACTTCAAAATCTACACATAGCATGCCCCAAACTAGGGGTGAGCATCGGTCGGGTTCGGTCGGATTCGGGCCGAAAATCGTAAAACCGATAAAAACCGTGGCCTCTTAATTTGGACCCAATTCCGACCGTCTACATCTTCGGTTTGTTCGGGTTCGGGTCATACAGGTGACGGGTATAGCGGGTCGGTTTTAACGGGTTACATTGAAACTTTGTGGTTACATTTAAAATTTCATTGATCAAAAAAATATTATTCTTCAAATAGTTTAATATTTCGTACACACTGCAACAAATGATACAATAAAAATGATGAGATGCAATTATTTTGTTTCAAATTTGTTAATCCAACGACAATAATAGATAGTAGATGAGAAGTAAAAATTAATATAAATCTAGAATATTATATTTCACATCTCCTTTATCAACCTATTACAAGCTTAAACTTGTAAAATATAACATTTTTCTTCTCTATTAAAGATAGACAAAATTAACAAAGTGAAGAGTATAAGAGATTAAGAGGTGGTCAAAACTGAAGAAAAAAAAATTATATTTTAGTAATTGTTCGGTCGGTTTCGGTTATGAAGAGATAAATTTTAGAGACCTGCACCCGCCCGTATACAACCGTTTATGACCGATATTTTACAATTGTTGACCCGAGACCCGACCCGCACCTGAAACTATTTTTGAAAATATTTTAGCTAAAAATGGCTTAGTTTTTAATTTTTATTTGTGAATTTTTAAATTTTAAAAGTGTGGAAGTTCTTTCGAATTACTCAAAAGTTTTAGGTGGAGATAAGTGATCTGCTATAAAACTGTAAATTAATTAATTGGGTATAGAACTTACCGTATATTGTACCGTGATCTTCTATAAAACTGTAAATTAATTAATAGAATATAGGACTTGAATTTTACCGTGAGACATTTACCATCGATTGGTTCTATGGTGTAGTGCTTAGCACTCTGGACTTTGAATCCAGCGACCTGGGTTCGACTCCCGGTAGGACCTTTTTTTCTAATTGTTAAATTAATACATTTTTATATGAATGGCCAATAATTATTGATCCAGGTGATTCTTAACGTTAGCAATTATTTTTTTTACAGAAAAATACCTCCTCAAAGAGATGGGCCATGAATTGAACAGCTTATTATTTGTAAAAAGAAATTGTACAGTTTTTTTTTTTATTTACAAATTTGTTTCTATATATATATGAGTAGTGCTATTTGGTACGAGAGAATTTGAGCAAGAAAAACAAGAATGCTTACATGTAATGCTATAAGCAAGGTTTTAAAAAACAGTCGCGGTCGCGTCTCGATTACGTAAAGGTTTTCGCGATTTCGGTTGGTACAGGTGTTACGACACTAATTGCGGTCGTCGCGGTGTAAATTAATCACAATTTGTTCTTTAATATAAAAACGGTGATACACAGTAACGGTATCGTCACCTGCAAAAACCGTTTTGTTGCGGCCGTTTTCGCGGTTGCGGACCTTTATTTAAAACCTTGGCTATAAGTGGTGGGTCAAAATGTAACTCCCCTTTTTGAGGAGATCATAGATGAGTTGGTATTGAAATTACTCGTTTAATTTTGCCTTCTTGTATTTCTTATTTTTCACTTCTCGTACCAACAATCATTTTCCATATATATATATATATATATAACATATTTTGTATCCGAAGTTCAATTTAAGAACTTTTGGGAATATGGCCTAAAGAACAAATTCTATTTGACAAAATGGATGGATTAATCAAACAACCAGGTTCCTCAGCAGGTTAGAGCTTGAAGCCAAATATATAAAATCATAAATTTTTCAAAGTAATGGGACAGTCCCCTAACTTGGAAGAGTATCGTATCAGCAACATAGATGATTAAAAAATGAGGTTATTGAAATGTTGAAAGAGGGAATCAAATAAAAATCTGGAAGACAATGACTATATAAATAAATAGATAAAATTCAATTTTTTATTAACCCTCTAATTAACATAAGAAAATCTAACCAAAATTTATCCCCACAAAAATATCAAACACAGATTCTTTCGAAACGGTTCATTGTAGAGGGAACACATCCTAGAAGGAATTTATAGATCACTTGAGCACCATGTCTGTGTTGTGTTACGTTTTGCCATGGTGTTTGTTTCCTGGTTTTTTGGTGTAGGTAGCCTTTTATTTAGTGTTGTTGTTTGGCCTTGGCTGTTTTTGCTTTGATCCTCATTGTAATCTCTCCTACCAATCATGCCTTTTGATTAGATGTGGACTTTAATAATATTTTAGCTGTTCAACAAAAAAAAACTTGAGCAACATGTCTTCGTCTTAAATAAATAAAAATATTTCATCTATTCAATATCTAATATCATTAATTTAAGGATAAATATGTTTTTAGTCCTTGTAAATATTCAAAATTTTGTTTTTAATCCCCCGAAAATTTTTCTTAGAATATTAGTCCCCCAAAAATTTTAAATTAACACTTTTAATCCCTACTTTTAAATCAACTCATGTGTAGACTTCATATTTTACAATGAATTTTTCCTGAAAAGTATATAATATTTTAACAATCACTCCCAAAAAAAATTAGAATTTTTTAACAAAACAAGAATTAAATATAAATTTTTAAACTCCCAAAACATAAAAATTCATATTTTATTTATGCTTTTTTAAAAAATTCTAAATTTTTTTGGCGAAAATTTTTATAATATTCTAAACATTCATAAAAAAATTTATTAAAAAATATGAAGTCTACACATGAGTTGATTTAAAAGTAAGGATTAAAGTGTTAATCGAAAATTTTTGGGGAACTAAAAGTAGATAAAATTTTCAGAGATTAAAAACAACTTTGAATATTTTAAGGGACCAAAAATATATTTAACCATTAATATAATATCATTGTTAGCAACATGTATAAAATAAATAAAAATAAGTAGTACTTACTGCAATAATGTTGATTATCTAGATGGGTCCCATGAGCTTAATAATCATAAAATTGAATATAGATTTGGATATCCATGATTAACTAACACTGTAATTTAACAGTTGTTAACTGTTCTTAACTGGACATCCTTCTTATCTTCTTCTTTACCTGTACAGGACTTTTTAAATTTTCAATTACCCTTAGCTATGCTTTTACTTAACTATCTGTCATTTGTCAAAAAAAAAACTTAACTATCTGTCATTTAATTTAATCTTTACTACTATAAAGCTCAAACACAAATACAGACACCGAACATGACACAAGCACTAACACATCAGCACCATTAATAATTTAAAAAATAAATATAATTTAATATAATCATAAGTGTCAAGCGTCCGACATTAGAACACGGCTAGTTTGAGGAGTGTCGGTGCTTATACACCGATACGTGTCCGACACCGAGACACGGCGAGTGTCCGAGCTCATAGATCTTTAGAGACTATAATGACAAACAAATGCATAATAACCATACACATTTAGAAGTCCATGTCATCCAATAAATTAGTACAGCTAACCAAGAACAAGCTAGTCTTTTGCATCCAAAATATCTTTAAAAACTCCATAGTTGAGGGATTAAAACAAAGTACGAGCACAACAACAAATGACTGTTCATTTGTAGCTCAAGTCTCCAACACAAACATATATCTACACCATGGAAAAGGAAGGGAAGGAAAGGATAACAGCATCACTTCTCTGAGCCCTTCAAGGGCACTTCCTTGAAGTCATGTGAAGCATGATCAATGAGCAGAATGAGGGAAAGTGTTGATCGCGCGGTGCGCATGAACAGCACAAGCACAATGAACAGAAGTCAAGTTAAGGCAACCACTCATGATGAGTGAATGCCTGCCTGAGCATGTGTGGAGAGCAGGGGATGAGTCGCAAACCGCCTGAACAGCAGAAGGAGTGAGCGCAGTGCATTGGCTAATGTTCAAAGTCCTTAAACCATCTTCATCATTTCCTCCTTTCACTGATCCCCACATCCTGTTTTTCACTTTGCTTTATGCCAAGGAATACATTGCATTATCTGTGATGTTCTTGCAGAAGTACAGTCCAAGGGACCTCAGGTGAGGGCATCGGTTTGCTAAAGCAATCACACTATCATCTACAATCAAAGCCAAAATTTCATTCATGATTAAGACATAATAATAAAACCATACAAACCAAGTAGAAAAAAAAGTTTGTGTCGTGTCCGTACCTAGGACTGTTCAAAAAAGGTCTTAAATAGGACTCTGAATCAAATGCATGCACCGGAAAAAGAATCTGAACTGAATTAGTTCGGTTCAGTTCAGTTTAACAGTTTGGTCCAGTTTTTCGTTTTTTGACAGTCCTAATATTCGATTTGGTTTTATGTACACAATCCTAATTATCAGTTAATTATATCAATTTGGTATAGTTTAGATAACAGATAATAAATTCTGTTCAAAAAAGCACATTTCAGTTTGCAGTAAAGGTAGTTCTGGTTCAGTTCTGGAGAAGAACTGGAGTACTGAATCTTTATAACAGTTCGGTTCGTTTTTTCTTTTTGAACCAAACTATGAACAATCATACTCGTATCCGTGCATCATAGCAAAAACTAACATTTTCCAAATATTAACTAATTAAATCTGAGGTAAAATACCTGTTATATGGACACAGCCACACAAGTCAACTGTTCTTAAATCAGGACATCCATCAGCTAAGCTCATCACTCCAACATCACTAATTGTATCACACCATCCGAGGTTTAAAGACTGTAACTGATTGCAATAATGTCCAATAGCCTGTGTTGTTCATTCAGTTATGCGTCATCAGAGTTATAAATTATAATTCAAATCCATCTTAGTTTTAATATGATTTGTGAAAAATGGCAATAAGTATACCATAATAATACCTGAAGTGCAGTATCCGAGGCTGCTCTAACACATCCACAGAGATTAAGAACTTTCAGTTTTCTACAGAAACCAGCAAGGTAAGCCAGAGCATTGTCACTAAATGCTGAGCATCCACTGATGTTTAGTTTTGTGAGATCGCGACAACCATGGGCTATAGCATACAGTGAACGATCGGTGAGCTTGAAACTTTTGCTGAGGTCAAGAATCTGTAGGTCATGACAGAAATTTGCAATAGTCCCAACAGCATTATCGTCTAGTTGTGGCTTGTCTTGACGAAGGATTAGTGTTTGCAATTTTGCAAACTTTGGAACAAAAGATAGGACCAAGTTGTTCATGTTCTTGTTACACCTGAAGAGAGGAATTACATAATTCTGTTATTAACTACATCAAAAAGTATTCTTCAAAACCACTTTTATGAAGAGTTCTGAGAAGAGTGCAAAAGATGGAGAAAAAACAATGGATATTAAGAAATTAAATTCATAATTGAAACCTGCAAACTATGATCTCTATGAAACATTATAACTTCAACAAACTTCAATTTTCAATAAGCAACTTAATTAGCCCTGTTTGAATAAACAACATAATTAAATGTTTCTTCTCATGTATAAGCTGTTTTTGTAAGCTATTAGAGCTCATGAAAAAATAAAATGAGCTGAAAACAACTTATTAATATGTCATAAGCTCTATGCATAAACTCTCTCAAGACTCAACCAGTCTCACACAAGTATTTATGCAAGTAAATAAGCTCAAACAAATCAATCCAAACAGGCCCTTATCAGTTAAAGGCCCTTGTTTAACCAAATATTTTAACCACATGCATTTTCTGATTCTCATCAGAAAATACCAGCTTATTTTGAATTCTTAACAACATGTCAGTTACACTAGTTAATTAATGATTTGTAAAAACATGGACCTGGATCAGGAAATAAACAAAAAAAAAAACATGAACCAAACCAACAAAACTTAACATGAATAGAATCATCAAATGGAGAAAAACAATTACAATTACACAAACACATATATACCATGAGAGTGATAAACGAGAAAGACCAAAGTAAATAGAATCTCTCCATCCACGACAAACTCCAGAAGCTCTAATAACAGTCTGATCATTCACAAGTGACAGAATTTGCATCAAAAGCTCAACAGGAATATCCTTCCATTCAGTGATCACACCAACTTTCATGTTCCTTCCATTCCCACCACCAGCAACCATCATAAGATTCTCAAAGCACAAATTCAAATCCTCAGTTTTCAGATTATCCTTCCCAACCATTTCAGTATTTTCCCAGCTGTCAAAAAATAAAAAGATAACTACTAATTAGCCATATAGAAAAATTCCAAAACTTTTGCTTTCAGAAATTAGCAAAACCATAATCACCACAAACCAAATAAAACGATGTGACCGAGCAATTTGCATGAAAGCAACATAAGGGATAATTACAATTAAAATTGCAATACATAAAAAAAATTAAAAAATTAAAAATTTCACATATTAGTAAAATACCCATCACAGGTTTATGAGAATTATGATCAGAAGAACTTTTTTTAAAATCACAAAACCGAAATCGTAACTGGGCTAGGAAGAATCGTGAAGAAATTCATCTGGGCCAAATCAAAATCAAAACTTTAATTTATTTTTCTGATTAATTAATCAGAGACATGCATGATGATGATGATGATGATGATGATGATGATGATGATGATGATGATGATGATGATAACATGAAATAATTAATCGACAAAATAAAAGAAAACTAAGGAAGTGATGATTACTTACCAGCATAGAATAGAAGATAAAGCCAAAATTGAGGGGCAAATTAGAGAAGCGTGGTTATGCTTCTCTGAAATTGAAGTTGTGAAGAAAAAGAGGTCTAAATAGGATGAACTGTGAAGAGAAGGGAAAGAGGGGAAGAAACGTTACCCTGCCACGTGTACAAGTGATGAATTGAGAATAGACAGGTTAAGTGGGTCCCAAGTAAAGTATTCTACTTTGATTAGTATGGAGGTCAGCAACCAAAGAGAGGGAAAAGAAAATGAAAAAGAGGGAAATAAAGCAAACCTATTTTTTGTTCCTATGTGTTAGGGTTAGGGGTGTAAATATATATGATGATGATATACTACCTCCGTCCCAAAATAAAACAACTAATTTGTCTATTGTACGTATGTCAAATGTTAATGTACAATTTTGATCACTAATATCTTTAATTTTCTATTAGTAAAAATTATAAACATTGGATATTTTGAAAATACTCATCAAAACAAATCAAACAAGATATTATATGCTTATATATATATATATATATATATATATATATATATATTATTAAAAAAGTATGGTCAAAACATCATAAGTGAATAGTATCATTTAATCAAAATGGGACGGAGGTAGTATTTTTCAATAACACTTAGGTCCCGTTTGGGCCGGCTTATTTTTTACTTTTTATTTTAGCTTAAACGAAATAAAGAAGTATAAAATTATATTTGACATTATTTCTCCTTAAAAGTATTAGAGAAATAAAGTAAAGAAGTAAAAAATAAAAAAAATTTAAAGCAAACACAATTTTTTCCTTCTTTACTATTTTTAAGGAGGAGAAAAAAAGAGAAAAATAAGTCGGGCCAAACGGGGCCTAAGTATGATGGAAAGAAAGTGGGAGGAAATAAAATTTCGGAAATCAATTGATGAACTTGGATGATAAAGTAATCCAAATTCATTTATTGATTTGCGTCATTTTTTTTCCTCTCACTTTCTCTCCATAGAATCAAATGGACCACTAGTGCCCGTTTGGATTCAGCTTATTTTTTAATTTATGAAAATAGATTATTCAAATAAATCAAATTTTAAGTTAATTCATAAATTTTTACTAACAAAAATTGTATTTTTATAAGTTGTTTTTTCATAAACTACCTTAAAAAGTTTATAATAATACATAAAATCTTATTTATTTGCATAAGCTGTTTTCCAAAAGCTCAAAAATAAGTCAATCCAATCGGGCCCTAGGACTAGGATTAAGAGTTTATTTATCGCAATCTCGTTCAAATGGTTGCTATCATAGATATTTAGTGGCGACTCTATAAATGTTAGAGAGCCTGGGCAAAATTTTGGAGCGAATTTTATAAACCAACTTCCGAGTACAGTAATATTTTAAAGGGTTAATAGGCTTTTTGATATTTTAAAGACCGAAATGAAACTCTCATCGACCGTTGGTATTCACTGAGTCGTCTTTTATATTTATGATGAGAAAATATTTTTTTTGTAAATAAAAGGTTAAGTTTTAATATAGATTTTAACTGCGTAATCTAACTGCCAGCTTTCGCTTGTCCAACGTGTTACGACACAAAATCTTATTTATGAAAATAATTACTTTTAATCACTCAAAAAGTTGTTTAAGGTAGAAAAATTAATTTAAAGGTACCGTTAGCCATTTCATGTTCGGTACCGGATTTTAAGCGTATAAACTGAATTTTTCCTAATTGATAAAAATTGCTTTCGCAGTGTTTAGAATCAAAAACTGAATTTTTATACAGTCAGATAAAGTTTCATTCTTTCAAATTGAAATCGGTATCTCTGTGTTTCTACTTTCGCAATAAACTATGAGTCATAAAAACAAAATTAATTCAGGCCTTAAACAATTCTCGTTGTAAACATTTATTTTCGACTCAATAAAATACCGTTAGAACGACGATCCTTACATTCCGGACTCTATAAAAAAAATAGTGGGGCAGCAGCCCGGGCACGTGCCCAGGCATGCTGGGCGTTAATATCGCCACCGGAAATATTATTATAGTGATTGAAATTCGATTTATTTTTTTCACATTTAAATGTGTGAGTTTAACCACTAAACTACTTGACAAAAAAAATATTTATCGCAATTTTTCTCCAAATTTATTTATACTAAAGTGTGTTTGGTTCTATGAAAAAAAAAAAGAAAGAAAAAAAACACAAAAATTAATTAATGAATTTGAACTAGAATTTATTTTAAGTTTATTCTTTGTTTTCGTGTTTTTCTTCGTTCTTCATTTTCTTCACTCAAACAAAACATACATATTAATAAAAAATTATAATTTAATATAAATAAAATTAATATTAAATATGTTAATTTTTGTTTATAATGGAGGCCCCATAGAGTGTTTTTAACATAACTCTTTTTATTTGTTAATATTTATATTAGTCCGCTTAATTTATAAGTAACTTGCATAATTTAGTAGATCAAGAGTGAATATTAATTGACCAAAGACATTGTAACTTATTTTTATAAGTTGTAAAAATTATTTTAAATTGGTTGGGCACCTCTAAATAATTTTTATTTAGGTACATATAAAAAGTTAAAAAACTTAATAGCAAAAAATGATGAAATGATGTAACTGCATTATTTCACATTTAGACTTTTTCACTTGTGTGTGCGGGCTCAAATAAAAGTCATCTCAAATATATAATGAATATAAACACGTAAAAAGTTATTTTTTTTGTAAAGAGAGAGCTTAGAAAAACTAAAGTGCAAGGTATATACTATAGCCGTGTGTTCAACTCATTTGGTTCATAAACCAAGTCAATAATCGAATTGAGCTTGAATTATTTGCCTGGGCTCAACTCATTGTCAGCCTGACCTACTCTGTAGTTAAAATTTTATCTTGAATTTGAGATGGATTACCAACAAGATAGGATAAAGAAAGTATTTACTGATTTATTCCAAATAAAATAAATAAAATATAATTTAATAGTAACTTAAAAATAAAATAATTATTTTTTAAATATATACATGAATTTCTCACAAAAGTAATTTTGTAATTTATATAATCTAAAAAATCAAAATTCTACTAAAATTACAATATATTAAAGTGAAATATTTTAAAGTTAAATATAATTATGTTGTTTTATTATGATAGATCATATATTTATTTAGCTTATCTAACATATATAATTAAATTATTCATTTGATTATGATTCATATAAATATTTTAACTCTTTTATTTGCTTAAAATCTTTATTTCAAATTATATAAAATTATTTGATTGCTTATTTAAATATTTTATTTTGAATTTTTTTTATAAATATTACAGGATTAATTTTGCCATTTAAATATGATATATATCTTGTCATATCATTATGAGCGAAATATATATTAAAAATATGATATTATAGTTATCATATTTGTTATCTTGTATGCATGAAACATATAATAAGATAGTAATTGAAAATAATTAATATCTCATTTATATCATATCTTATTTTTAACCCATTTTATATTTTATCCCCCATTTTGTATTTTATCATGTCAATGTTATATTTTGCGTACCAAACATATCTTTTAAGTTTTGGAAAAAAAAAGAGTGATCAGTTGATATACACTACTACTTCTTCCGGTCTTTTTTATAATGAACATTTTGAAATTTTCTCTTGATCTTTTTTATAAGAATAACTTTTTAAATTTATTTTTTATTAAATATACAATTCTATTTGCACCCTTATTAAATATCTTCAAATAATACATTTCAATGTTAGTACATTAATTCGAGAGATTTATTTCCTAAGTTAGTCAAGGGTTTATTTTGGAATAACACATTAAAATTTTAAAACAGTTAATGAAAAAAAAATTAGTTTTTTTAGTCTGTGTAATTTTATCAAAGTGTTCCTTATAAAAAAGATTTGAAAGTGTATATAGAAAATGAACTTATAAAAAATGATTGATAAACTAATTCAGTGAATTTATAGCATTTTATAAAATTATGAGTAAACTGATTGAAAAATTTTGTTTGTCAAATTATTTAGTTATCAAAATTTTATCACAATTTTATCACTGAACAACTACTAATTTATAATTATTGGATCATATTAATTAGTATTTTTGTGGTGCTAGCTAAAAAAATAAAATAAAAATTATTGAAAAGTTATTTTTTATACTTTTGAAGAGTTGATTAAACAAGTTCTAAAGAAATTTTATCACATTTGAGTTTTTAATTTGTATCATGAAGATAACTAGCATTTTCATAATTATTAAATGACATAAAAGAAATTAGTTTTTTTTTACAAATAAAAAAATTTAGTTAATAATTAATTTTTTTATTAAGATAAAATTAATCAAAAAATAGATAAAATAAAAAAATAAAAAAATGAAAAGGGAGTAGTGGGGAATAATAATAGAAAGGAAAGGAGGTAAAATAAATGAAAAGAAAATGTTGTGTGTAGAAGTTTCTGGTTGTTCAAAATCGAAACCGCTTAATAAAGAAAAAAATGTCGGGATTCCCGAGCGTCTGAGCATCAAACAAAAACAAGTGGGTTGCATGCTGTAAAGCATTTGGTTTTCATTTTGGTTTTTCTGCCTTTAATGGTTATCTTCTTTAATACTGGTATTAGTGGAAAAGTTTTAAGTAAATATTATCCCGTATTAAAATATAAAAACTAATACTTTTTACCCGTGTTCGCACGGGTTCAATCATTCAATTCAATTATATAATAGAAATGTTGATAATGTGCGATTATTTATAGTAATAAGCATTTAGGGCCCGTTTGGATAAATAACTTATACAAATGCTTACATCATAAGCTCTTATACTCAATAAGCCTTTTGTGTTTTGATATGTACACTAAAAAGTACTTATATAAATTAAAAAGTACTTATATAGAATGTTAATATGATTTTAATTTCAAAAAACAAAATTAAAAAATCAAACCATGATTAAAAATATAATAATTATATATATATATATATATATATATATATATATATATATATATATATATATATATATATATATATAGGGATATGCTATAACACACCCACTCAATTTTATGAAGGTGTGCATTAGCAAGTTATAACTAAAAAATAAATAAATACACCTTCAGGTGTATGTTGCTAAAACACTCCTTCTAAAAAATAAGTGGGTGTACGTTAGCAACTCCTAATATATAAAGAGGATACAAATTTTTGGGATGACTTTTTCAATATTCCTATTTTACCCTTAAAAAAAACTACAAAAAAAAACTAAGCACAACTTCCACATAAAAGTAGGTTTTCAGTATTTTGTATAGTAAAAAAATATTTTTTTTTTTCCTTCTTAATAAGTAGCCACAACAAAAAAGGAGGTTAAGTAGTTATCAATTAACTAAGTCCAATAAAAAAGGAGAATAAGTAGTTATTTATATTTGCACAATAGAGAATATCGATCACAAAAAAAAAAAATATCGATTACACAAACGGGCACGGAATGGCGGCTAGTATATATAAAGTAAAAAAAAATCCATTAAGCTATGTTACCAAAAAAAACAAAAACAAAAATAACTTAAATGAAAAACAGAAAGTTTCTGTCAAAAAAGAAAAAGAAAAAATAGAAGTGTGTAGATAAGATGCATAAACATAAAAACACAAAAATAAAATAAAAATTAGTTAAAATAAAAGTTTAAAAACCATTATCTTAAGGTGGTGTGTAATAGAGATCATTAGGCATGGATAACACTTCAATTCCATTGATGAAAGCATAGTTATTAGAATTTTCATTACTTGGAATGAAACTCAAATCAAGTCTTTGATCCTCACCAACGTTAATAACATATTCTTTCAACAAAGTATCAACACCTTCAACGTTAGCGTTTAATGAAGCATTAAAATCCTTAAGAAGTGTGAATCCGTTGAAAATAACAGTGAAAGAAGCATCGTGACGGTTAAAACCGTTGGTATAAGTAGAAAGGTAGAAAAAAAAGACGGAGGAATTTAAGACCTGTAGCAACGGAAAAAGAGTAATTGAATATTGTGTGTGATAAACGTGCTGATGAATAAAAAATTTCGTAACTGATTATTAGTTATTTTTGTTTTATTAATGTTTATCCATTTTTTCTTTTTTGACAGATCTCAATTTTTTTTTAAACACATGACGTGTCACATTCATTAATTGATGTGACAACAAAATATTGGTTTAAAAATTGATTATTTAAGTTTTTATCATAGCCGTTGATATAATTTTTTTTCCAAGTGTCAAAATCTAGACCATTCATATTAGGGTTAGGGTTTAGAGTGCCTCTAGTTACTCTCGTTTTATTATATTAAGATTAAGATGTACAATTTTAATTACAAATATATTTAATTTTTTATTAGTAAAAATTATAAAAAATTGATATTTTGAAAATATTCATTAAAATAAATTAAACAAAATCTTATATACATATATTTATATCTATATATTACTAAAATATTATGGTCAAAGCAAAATAAGTGAATAATGCTAATTTTTTTTAAAATAGCTCTTGTAAAATAGGACTAAAATAGTACAAGATAACGGATCCGGTTGATCACATACATGATTGATAAAAACTATTTCCTGTACTAGTTACGATATCGTTTTATTATATTATACTAGTACAAAGGGCATTGCTAAATAGTAAGATACATACTCCTGACCTGTTTGACCACTGACACGTTTGCTAATGCACAACTTTAATCGTTAATATCTTTTTTTTTTTTTGAAGAGGCTAAAATGGAATATATATATATCAAAAAATCACGAAGCAGTCTCCTCGGCACAAGGCGTACCAAGGATCACTACAAAAGTTTACAAAAGAGTCCCAAGAAGTTACACAATAAAGCAATAAAGTACATCTAGTCGATGCCCAAACAAAGCAATGGGTCCGACCACCAACAGTGAGAGTTAGTAGCTAAAGTAGCGTCTGTCGTCCGCAGCCAACGATAAGAGAAAAGCTTGACTATGTCTAGGAGCTGGTGCATAGTAGTACCCGAATCGCCGAACACCCGAAGATTTCGTTCATTCCAGATGACCCAAACACAAACAAGCCAAACAAGCTGCAAGAAGGACCGTCGAGCCCGGAGACCACCTGCTGAGTAAGTGAACTGGGTGAAATGATCCGTGAGGCTATAGACATCCACCCCTGAGAAACCAATCCAAGACCGAACCAGAAGCCACAGAGAACCAAAAGTATCACACGAGATAAATAAGTGTTGAGCTGTCTCAATGCCGCCGCAGCCAGTCGAGCAAAGGAGTAGATCTGGAGCTAGAATACCACAAGAAACCAGATTTGTCTTTGTTGGCAACCGATCACGCAAGAGGCGCCACGCAAAAATAGACACCTTCAAGGGGACCTGTTTGTGTCATACAAGATCTTCCGCCTCCCCTAGAGTAACAGAGTCTTGAGAAGTCAGAAGCTGATAGGCATCTCGAACTGAATAACCCAAAGCAGGGTCCAGCCGCCACTGCCACCTGTCTGGCGTCGCCACCTGTAAAGTCACAGTAAGAAGTAAAGTCTGACACTCCCTCAGTAACTCCTCCTCCCACGCCCTCAGCTGTCTCCGCCACTCCCACGCCTCCCCCCAGGCCCCCACCCCAAAGCAAACATCTCACCAACTGTACGCGACTGTGAAGTCGCTATATCAAAAAGGCGCCCAAACCTCTCGCACAAAGGGATCCCACCCATCCAGGGATCGGACCAGAAAGAAGTATTTTTCCCATCCCCTACCTTCCTCGTCACACACTCCCCGAACCACCCATCCCTAATCCCACCTGCTCCATCCCTGATCCTCACAATCTCCCTCCACCAAGCTGACCCCAACCTCCCACCCTCCCTCACCCTCCCATGCTCCATGCCATAGCGGGCCACCAGTACACGAAACCAGAGCCCCCCTCGATCCACCAGCATCCTCCAGCATCATTTGCCCAACAGGGCCGTGTTAAACTCCCTCAGCTGCCTCACCCCCAACCCTCCATACTCCTTCCGTAAACAGATAGATTTCCAGTTAACCCAAGAGATTTTCCTATGATCCTCACATCCCCCCCAAAAAAATTTCATCAAAAGAGAGTTAATGGAAGAGATAGTACCTGCAGGGGCTTTGAAGAAAGAAAGTGCATACACAGGCAGAGATGTCAAGACAGATTTGAGAAGGACCAGTCGACCGCCAAAAGAAAGAAAACGACTCCGCCACCCAGATAGTCTACTCCTAATGCGTGCTAACACCGGTTCCCAAAAACCCAGACGCCTCGGATCACCGCCAATAGGAAGGCCCAGATAGAGGAAAGGGATTTTCCCCACCTTACAGCGTAACGCAGACGCAGCCTCATGTAACCAGGAGTCCGAGATATTAACCCCAACCATTATACTCTTATTGAAATTCACTTTCAAACCTGACATCCTCTCAAACAACACAAGCACCGCGCGCAGGGCCCGCACATTCTCCCAGCTTTTAACCCCTAGCAGAAGCGTGTCATCAGCGAACTGCAGGTGGGACACAGACACCGCTTCTTGTCCACCCACACGATAACCCAAAAATCTATTTCCCTCTACCATGGCCCGCATCATCACACCCAAGCCTTCCGCAGCCAGGAGAAACAGAAATGGGGACAGAGGATCCCCCTGACGCAACCCATGCTCAAAGGGGAATTCATCGGTGGGACTGCCATTCACCAGAACCGAAGCGGTAGCTGTGCAGACGCAAGCCCGCATCCATTTCTTCCACAGCGGCGGAAAGTCCATCTTCCCCACAACCGCGTCCAAATAGCCTCAGTCGACTGAATCATACGCTTTTTCAAAATCAGCATTGAAGAGCAGCAATTCCTTCTTGGACCTGCGAGCCTCATCAACCACCTCATTGGCTATGAGGATTCCATCCAGGATCTGTCTATCCTTCACAAAAGCTATTTGCGACTCAGAAATCACGCTTCCTATTACCACCCGCAGCCTGTTGGCCAGGACCTTATAGAGACTACCTACCAGCGAGATGGACCTGAAATCATTCAGCCTCTGGGGGCTATCCACCTTGGGAATTAAGGCAATGAACGTGGAGTTCAGACCTTTCGTTAATCTACCATTACGATGGAACTCAGAGATGAATCGCAGCACATCCCCCTTCAACTCCTCCCAGAAATCCTTAAAGAAACCAAAATTAACCCCATCGGGTCCTGGGCTTTTAAAGCTGTCGCAATCCCAGACCGCGGCCCTCACCTCAGCTTCAGAAAAAGGTTTGATCAAGCTGCTTCCCTCGGCCACCGATAACCTGTTGAACCGGAGGTTCTCAACCCCAGGCCTAACCATGTTGCTCGCCTTGAAGTGGTTCGCAAATTGAGAGAAAACAGCTTGCCGAATAGGGTGCACCCCTTCAAGGGTAATACCATCCACCTGCACCGAGGAAATAGTGTTACCTCGCCGTCTACTCGCTAACATTGAATGAAAATACTTGGTATTGGCATCCCCCTCTTTAAGCCACCTTGATCTAGACTGCTGCCAAGAAATACTAGCCCGGAGCCGAGACAGCGAATGGAGATCAGCCGTCACCCCGTGCAAATCCTCAAGCTCTACCTCCGACAAGCTATCCATTTCCCCTTTCAAGTCAAGGGCTGACAGTCGGACTTTCAGAGAATCGATCCTACTTGACAGGTTATGGGAATGAGTCAAGTGCCACTCTTTAAGAGCTCCTTTCATCAACTTGAGTTTTTCTTTCAAGACAAAACCTCCCCACCCATTGACTTGCAAAGCCTGCCACCTTTCCTTGACGAACGTGGAGTACCCTGGGACATCTCTCCAGCATTCGCACAGGACGAGGTCCCCAGTTAGCCTCATTCGAGGCCAGAACAAGAGCACAATGATCCGATAAACCTCTCAGTTGAGCCTCTTGCCTACAGTTGGGCCAAGACAGGCACCACTCTTCTGATAGAAGGAACCTATCCAGCCGACTCATCGAGCGTCCGTCCCCTCTGTACCAGGTGTACTTCCGGCCGCACAGCGGAAGGTCAACCAGGAAATTATCATCAATAAAGCGGTTAAAACCCACCTGATCCAGGGGGCGCTGCCCTGCGCTAGAGGAGCGCCTTTCAGCAGTGTTTCGGACTGCATTGAAATCCCCACACACACAAACCCTTATCCCTACCAGGGATTGAAGCCTCAAAGATAACGCGTCCCACAGCCCCTGCCTGGCGACGGAGTCGCAAGGTGCATAAACATTGGCCACCATGAATTCCTCTCCCGTTTTGATAAAACGCCCATGACACCACAGGACATGATCACGGCTAGGCTAAGCGACGACCACACCTCCACTTCGGCAGTGTCCCATATAGTGAGCAGGCCACCCGACGCCCCAACTGAGGGGCGAAAAGAAAAACCAACCAACGAACTTACCCACATAGCAGCGCACAACGAGTCATCACATACCTGTAACTTTGTTTCCTGCAAGCACACAATTAGCGGATTCTTCTCCCGAACCAGATTTCGTACCTCCTTCCTTTTATCCACCCTCCCTAAACCCCTAACATTCCAAGAGATAACCTACATCCCTCTCACCCTCCCCCCTACATCTCCACAGTGCCCTCATACCTCACCACACCGCCCCTTCAGGACTTGTCCACCCTGCACCACACCTAGTTTGTCGCGTGTAACTAGCCCCGATCTGGAGAGGGCGCTAAACATATTTGCCTTATCACCCTCAAAAGTGGCTCCAATGAACTTCCCTACGTCCAGCACGTATCTCCTCAACCGCTCGATCACTACCCTGCATGGCCACCCAATGCTTCCAGTCATTATTAACTGACGAATCCGAATTTGCCCCTTCAGGTGAAGCCTTAGACCCGGCTGGGCGAGAGCGATTTACCACCCCTCCTTTAGTCTTACGCCTCCTAGCACTTTTCTGCAAGATTTTCATCACCTTCCGGCGATCATTGATAGAGAGTCGCGCAATCCTTTTAAGGCTATATAGGGAATTGCGGACGAATCCCCCTGCGTGCTTCATTAAGGGGCCCCTATCCGCTTTCTTCTGTAGGTCTCCTCCCTCAAGGCTTTCCTGCCTCGGTCGTTTCTTTGCTGAGAAAACCACCCCAACACCTGTGAGGTTATGATCTTGTAACCACTCCAAGCTCCATAGGCCCGCCAAGGCAGGCTGACTACCTGGTGGGCACGACGTCGTCCTCTTGAGCAGAACCGGAGCGGATTTCGCCGCTTCTGGGATTAACACCCGGGATATAGGCTTACCAACAGGTTTTCTAGGGCCGGTAACAATATGTGGGTCAAGGGGAGACATCTCTATCTCCGCCACCCGATCGATGCTGGCTCCCGAGTGTTAGCCTGTATTTTCGACAGGCATTAATGAATTGAAATGATATGATGAAATATCATTTAATGTATATTATTGCCTTTTAATATTCTCTTGGAAACTGATTCTGGCAATAAATCAAGAGAAAATCAAGGCATTTGACATCAAAGACTTTTAATATGCAAAGTTGCTTGTCAAAGCCTAGAGTTCTGTCGAATTCGACAGAACGTGTGTTGTCTGAATAAGCTTGTCGAGTTCGACAAGATATTATTTGTGTAAAAGCATATTTTCGACACTAACTGGTAATGGTCGAAAACTATATATATGTATATATATGTACGTGTGTATGTTTGTCTGTCTAACGTACTGTGCAGAACGGAAGAAGCGTACTCTGGACTTAGCAAAATATTCAAAAAGTGAATAACGTTTGAAGGGTTCGCCAAGTGTCAAAGGGAATTCAAATTGTCAAGACACGTGGAGCATAGTTAGACGTATTGTAGGTTTATAGCAGTTATGTTAGTTTGTCTATAAATACAAGTTTCTGATAGAAGAAACGGGTCCACAATTCAATACACATGCAAATTCCTAAAATATTCAGAGTACCCATGTCAACGAGCGAAATGAATGACAGGAACATGTACGAATCTGTGTACCATCCATTGTAAACATTTTATATTTGTCAAATGCAATTTACATTCTGCAAGTATTGATTACTTGTTTGTCATTTAAGCTTTCTGCAATTTAAAGCTTTTCTGCATCTTTAAACATTCTGCAATTTATTTCATTGCATGCTTTTACCTTTTCAAAGTTTTCCTTTAAACTTTACTTGCAATTCATTTACAAGTTTTCTGCAAATTTACTTTGAAGCATTTTACTTTAAACCAAACCATTTGACTGCGTCAAATGCTTTTACTTTTTATCAACTTATCCGATTTAACCCCAAGATATGAATATGTTTTCATCATCTTCCGCACAATCCATATGTCCCAGGATTTACTAGTTGATCCTTCTTGTAATAATTAAACTAGCGGTTGTTTACTAAAAATCGGGGTAAACAAATTGGCACGCCCAGTGGGACGTCTGGATTGTGTATTTTTATTTAGTGTGTTTTTGAAAATTTTTCTTACAAAATTTGTTGTTTGGTGTTTATACTTTGATTGTGTGTATATTTGTATATGCATTTGAGGAGTGGTAAGTCTCTTCCAGTTTTTTCAAATATACCAAGGCGTCCTCGTTCCAGAATGGTGGGACCACCAAACAATCCTAATCCTAACAATAATAATAATAACAATAATGGGGCAGAAACAAATCCTGTTCCAAATTCGACAGGGCAACCAAATCAACCAGTATCTGGCAATCCTGGCGCCAATCCTACTGGTGGGCCAACAAGCCCTGCCTTGAATTCTACAACTTCTGAAAGTATCCCAAGCAATAATCCTAATGGTGGGAATGTCAATCCTGTAATAAGTTCCGGAACCGTTGGCGTAAGCGCCAGTGGATCAACAATGCCTGCCACCACTTCAAGTATGGTAGGAGGGTTTGTTCCTCCAAATACAAATGGTGCAATAATGACACAAATGAATGTATCATCTATGCCAACGAACGTGTCACACACACATGGATATACAGACGGTAGTCAAGTTGGTGGAACTCCGTCGAGACCTCCATGGTTGCCTAGAAACCCACAATATGGAATGCCAACAACAACGATGGCAAGCCTGTATAGTTGGCCTGCGATAGAAAATTCTCCCTCATCTTCTGCGATGGGAAATAGGGGAAATTCTCTGAACTTGACAAATAACTCTATGAATGTACTTAGGCAACAAATGGACGAAAGTAACCATGACATGGTGAATGCGTTGACCCAACAGATTGGCACAATCTTTAATCCTGTGTTACAAACAGCCAATGACAATTATTTATTGTTAGCCAATCAAATGGGAAGGATGGCAGACTTTTTTGGTGCCCCTGATGCTCCAAATAACCAAAGGGTTCCTCGTGCAAACCCGGAGACTCAACCAGAAGTGCAGGCCCAACCAGTGCGCATTGAGAGAGAACAGCCAGAACAGGAAGTGGTTTTGGTTAATAGAAACCAAGATGCTGATAATGTTCTTAGGAATGTTCGACAAGAAAACGTTGCAGGGCATAATAACTTGGCCAATTTAGTAGAAAATATCTTGGCCCAAAATGGTTTGAATATAGGTTTGCATAGGCCAAATTTTGTGTCGGCCTTGTCTGAATATGTATTGCAGGCAGAATTGCCAAGGGGATGGAAAATTCCCAAATTCACAAAATTTGCTGGTGATACTAATGAGTCTACTGTCGAACACATTGCCAGATATTTGGCAGAGGCAGGGAATTTGGCAAATAATGAAGATTTAAAAATGAAGTTTTTTCCCAATTCCCTCACTAAAAATGCCTTTACGTGGTTCACTACACTTCCCCCTCATTCAATTCATACTTGGACTCAATTAGAAAGGCTATTTCATGAACAATTTTACATGGGACAATCTAGAATTAGTCTCAAAGAATTAGCCAGTATGAAGCGCAAAACCTCAGAAGCCATTGATGACTATCTGAATAGGTTTCGCCTCCTTAAGGCAAGATGCTTCACCCAAGTACCTGAACATGAATTGGTTGAGATGGCTGCTGGTGGCCTTGACTATTCCATTAGGAAAAAGTTAGATACTCAACACTTAAGAGATATGGTCCAATTAGCAGATCGTGTTCGACAGGTCGAACGCCTCAGGGCTGAAAAAGTTAGAAATTCTAAGTTTCACAAAAAAGAAAAAGTGGCATACATAGAAACTTACGAAAGTGAAAATGAGTTCGATGATGGTCAAGATTACATAGAAAATAATGAGGTTAATGTGGCTGAATTAAAACCAGGCCCTCCTTATACCTGTAAAATGTTGAACCCATCAAATGGGAACAATCCTGTCGAACCAAAGAATGATAGATTTGTTTCTAAGACATACACTTTCGACATTACTAAATGTGATGAAATTTTTGATTTATTGGTCGCTGATGGCCAAATAATTGTACCTAAGGGTTTAAAATTACCACCTTTAGAACAACGTAAGAAAAGAGGTTTTTGTAAATACCATAATTTTTTGGGTCATAAAACCTCACAATGTGTTCTTTTCAGGGATCTGGTCCAGAAAGCCCTGCAGGAGGGAAGGCTCAAATTTGGCGAAAAGCCAAAATCCAAACAGCAGGTGGATGAGGATCCATTGCAGATTGCTGATGCTGCTTACACAGAGCCATTTGAGTGCCTGATGCTAGAAGCATTGAACCTCACTGAAGGGGGGCAATTAGTTTCCATTCCTGAGGAAGAATACGAAAACAAAGTGGAAGAGGTATATCCACAGGCTGGGGAAACTTTATTGGATTTCCTTCAACGCTGCAAAGAGAATGATGGCGAGGCCACATTATGTCCTCATTGTAGTGTCATGTTCGACAAAAAGGCTGCTGCAGGCCTTAACAAGTTTTTGCCTCATAGTCAAGGTAGAAACAATTGGCCAAATCAGAAGCCAACTTATTCTAATGTTCCGAGTAGCCAACGGGCGCCTGTACATCAGAGGTTGGGACCACAAAAATCATTTGTCCCCTCAAACAGGACACCTGTCAACCAATGGGTTCATGGAAGAAACATGGACTATGGTCAAAAGAACATGGAGAAAGGGAACTCCAGTAACAGCAATCCCAAAAAAGATCCTGAATCAAGGAAATATGATTACAGGAATAATTACAAAGGGAAAAATCCTATGACAAGATCCCAATGGCGCAGATATCAGCGCCAGAGAAAAGTGGCTGCTCAAAAATCCCAAGTTACTGCTGATGGTAATGGAAAGAGGCCTATGGAATTGGCGAAGAGGCCAATGAATGAAGGGTTAGGTGAACCAAAAATGGAGTCTTCAGTTGCTGATAATGTCGAAGATGACCACATGGAAGCAGATGACTTCCTGGATTCTGAACCTGATCTTGACATAATAGTAAATGTTGTGTCAATTCTGCCAAGGGAGTTCGACGTCTGTTCTCAAGTGACAGATGATGAAGAGGAATCTGGGATGCAAATGGCTCTTCATAGGCCAGTTTGTTACTATGTGACGAGCAATGGTGCTTTGGAAGACCAAATGGCCACATTTGAAAGGCCAGACGAAGGCATGAAAAATCACTTGAAGTCTCTCTTCATACAGGCGAAGGTGAATAATGTAGGAATTAACAAAGTGCTAATTGATGGTGGTGCTGCGGTTAACCTCATGCCAGAATTTCTGCTCAGAAAGATTGGCAAATCTTTGGTGGATCTTCATCCTCACAACATAGTACTTTCAAACTATGAGGGTGAAACTGGGTTTTCTTTGGGAGCAATCCAGTTAGAAGTGGTTGTCGGAAGCACTGTAAGGCCAACCTTGTTCTTGGTTGTGGCCTCTAAGGCAAACTACAATCTACTTCTAGGTCGAGAGTGGATTCATGGAGTGGGGGCAGTTCCATCTACCCTGCACCAGCGCCTCATTATATGGCGAGATGATGGAATAGTGGAAAATATTGAAGCAGATCAAAGCTACTTCAAAACTGAAGTCCATCATCTGACGAAACACTCCTTCGACAAGAAATTGGCAACAATTTCACCATGCACTGAGAAAGACTTTGCACATCGTCTAGCAGGAAATGGTCACCATGCAATCAAACTGGATCCCACACATGGTTTCTTGTGGGAGAGAGAAGATGGAAACAGCGAGGATGGCGAATATGAAAGCCACAACTACCCAACTGGGTGGGATGTCAAAGATAACTACTATGTCTGAGTCCCAAACTTGGGCAAAGATTACGGCCTACATGGCTGAAAATAGAATCAAGATGGCTTTGGAAGCCAATTCATTGTCAGAAAATATGGCTGATGTAGCCAATGGCATAAAAATTGGCAAACAAGAGCCAGAATTGCAAAAGCTGGACTGCATCTATGATGACGAACCCTTAGGATTTGAAAAGGATCCAATTAGTCAAAGTCACAAGATGCAAGCACAAGATCCTTTGCAAGAAATTGACCTTGGAGATGGTCTGACATAAAGACCAACATATATTAGTGCAAACATTCCTCCAGATCTGAAGGCAAAAGTGGTGCAACTTTTGATGGAATTCAAAGATTGTTTCGCTTGGGACTACAATGAAATGCCAGGTTTGAGCAGAAAATTGGTGGAACATGAACTCCCAGTTCGACCAGATAAAAAGCCAGTGAAACAGTTACCTAGAAGATTTGCACCAGAGATAATGTCAAAGATCAAGGAAGAAATTGAAAGACTGCTGAGGAGCAAATTCATCAGAACAGCAAGGTATGTCGAATGGTTAGCAAATATAGTGCCTGTAATTAAGAAAAATGGTTCTCTTAGAGTATGTATAGACTTTAGAGACTTAAATAATGCTACACCAAAAGACGAATACCCTATGCCTGTGGCAGAAATGCTAATTGATTCAGCAGCCGGGTTTGAATATTTAAGTATGCTAGATGGTTATTCTGGCTACAACCAAATTTTCATTGCTGAAAATGATGTACCCAAAACTGCCTTTAGATGCCCAGGGGCATTAGGCACATATGAATGGGTAGTAATGCCTTTTGGTTTGAAAAATGCTGGGGCTACTTATCAAAGAGCAATGAATTTAATTTTTCATGAATACATAGACACTTTTATGCAAGTGTATATCGACGACATAGTTGTCAAATCCTCGTCAGAAGATGATCATTTAGATCATTTGAAAAAATCTTTTGAAAAGATGAGGAAATATGGATTAAAAATGAATCCATTAAAGTGTGCTTTTTGTGTTAATGCAGGAGATTTCCTTGGGTTTGTTGTGCACAAAAAGGGCATTGAAATAAATCAAAACAAAACAAAGGCTATCATGGAGACGAAATCTCCAACTACTAAAAAGCAACTTCAGTCCTTACTTGGGAAGATCAATTTCTTGAGAAGATTTATCTCAAATTTAAGTGGTAAAGCTCAACCATTTTCACCACTGCTTCGTCTCAAGAAAGAAGAAATTTTCACTTGGGGGCAAGATCAACAACAAGCTTTTGACGAAATCAAAAGTTATTTGTCGAAGCCACCAATGTTAATGCCTCCAATAAGGAACAAGTTCATGAAGTTGTATATATCAGCATCAGATTCGACACTGGGTAGTATGCTCGCCCAGGAAGATGAAAATGGTGAAGAAAAAGCCATTTATTACTTAAGTAGGGTATTAAATGATGCTGAAACTAGATATAGTAGTATTGAAAAATTATGCTTATGTTTGTATTTCTCTTGTATAAAACTCAAGCATTATATAAAGCCTGTTGATGTTTTTGTTTATTCTCATTGTGATATCATTAAGCATATGTTATCTAAACCAATTTTGCATAGTCGAATTGGAAAATGGGCCTTAGCCTTGACAAAATATTCATTAACTTATAAACCGTTAAAGGCAGTCAAAGGCCAAATTGTGGCTGATTTTATAGCAGATCATTCTGCAATAGAAACTCCACAAAATTATGTAGAATCACAACCCTGGAAATTGTATTTTGATGGTTCTAAACATAAACATGGAGTTGGAATTGGGATTCTAATAATTTCTCCTTCCAAAATCCCCACTAAGTTCAAGTATAAAATTAATGGGTTCTGCTCAAATAATGAAGCAGAATATGAAGCTTTAATAACAGGCTTAGAAATTTTATTGGACTTGGGGCAAAAAATATTTTGATTAGAGGTGATTCAGAATTGGTTTTGAAACAATTAACAAAAGAATACAAGTGCATAAAAGAACACTTGATGAAATATTTTGTCATAGCAATTTCTTTGTTGAAACGTTTCGACCAAGTTATCATTGAACATGTGCCTCGAATAGAAAATCAAGAAGCCAATGATTTGGCTCAAATAGCTTCTGGTTATAAAATTCCCAATGAAAAATTGGAAGAGTTGATTGAAATTAAAGATAAAACTCATTATTGATCAACCTACTCCTATGGAATTGTCAATGCCAAAACTTGTGGGGGCAGATGTACCACAAGACAATGGTCAAGATACCATTTATGATGGTGATGAAAATTCAGAAATTGGAAAAGGTGATAATCTTCAAAACTGCCATTTCTCCTTGTTGTATTCGACATGCAGTCGAAATTGGCATTTTTGAGGGGGCAATTTGTTAGCCTGTATTTTCGACAGGCATTAATGAATTGAAATGATATGATGAAATATCATTTAATGTATATTATTGCCTTTTAATATTCTCTTGGAAACTGATTCTGGCAATAAATCAAGAGAAAATCAAGGCATTTGACATCAAAGACTTTTAATATGCAAAGTTGCTTGTCAAAGCTTAGAGTTCTGTCGAATTCGACAGAACGTGTGTTGTCTGAATAAGCTTGTCGAGTTCGACAAGATATTATTTGTGTAAAAGCATATTTTCGACACTAACTGGTAATGGTCGAAAACTATATATATGTATATATATGTACGTGTGTATGTTTGTCTGTCTAACGTACTGTGCAGAACGGAAGAAGCGTACTCTGGACTTAGCAAAATATTCAAAAAGTGAATAACGTTTGAAGGGTTCGCCAAGTGTCAAAGGGAATTCAAATTGTCAAGACACGTGGAGCATAGTTAGACGTATTGTAGGTTTATAGCAGTTATGTTAGTTTGTCTATAAATACAAGTTTCTGATAGAAGAAACGGGTCCACAATTCAATACACATGCAAATTCCTAAAATATTCAGAGTACCCATGTCAACGAGCGAAATGAATGACAGGAACATGTACGAATCTGTGTATCATCCCTTGTAAACATTTTATATTTGTCAAATGCAATTTACATTCTGCAAGTATTGATTACTTGTTTGTCATTTAAGCTTTCTGCAATTTAAAGCTTTTCTGCATCTTTAAACATTCTGCAATTTATTTCATTGCATGCTTTTACCTTTTCAAAGTTTTCCTTTAAACTTTACTTGCAATTCATTTACAAGTTTTCTGCAAATTTACTTTGAAGCATTTTACTTTAAACCAAACCATTTGACTGCGTCAAATGCTTTTACTTTTTATCAACTTATCCGATTTAACCCCAAGATATGAATATGTTTTCATCATCTTCCGCACAATCCATATGTCCCAGGATTTACTAGTTGATCCTTCTTGTAATAATTAAACTAGCGGTTGTTTACTAAAAATCGGGGTAAACACCGAGTCCAGGCTCTTAACGATAGGCTCGAGAACAGTATTGAAACGGCCATGAGCCCGGACCCCCTCATCATGACTCAACTCCTGTGCCTGAGCTTTCTCAATAATCTTGACAGACGGAGTAGCCTCATCTTGTACCTGAGAGGCTTTGCAATTCTCATCTGCCACCCCCTGCGCCAGTTGGTCGACCAACATATCAACGTTATTGCTGGCCTCTGGGTCGTCCCAACACTCTTCATCTGCAGCAAGTGAAGCTTTTGACTCGGCTTCATCCTCAATCAGGCAGGCATCATCACCCATATCGAAGCCCCATTCCTCAATAACCTGAACCTCCACCAGAGAGTCATCCACAAGTATCTGCTCCACCCTCTTTATGACCGCCAGATCTTGTGTGGCTATCAGGACCCGTGCAAAGTCTAACCTATCCTTAGCCGCGGTATAACTGTCGGAACGCAGGAACCGCCCACAGTCCATAACACAGAGCTTGAAAAAGTGGTCATTCCATGCATGCAACGGAATGCCATAGATGCGAACCCACGCTCCTCGCCGGTAAGGAAGGACCTCTTTTTCCCAGCGCACCCAATGAGAAAAGCACAGTTGGAAGAAATCCTTTGCCCTATCGAAAACAGCCAGCACATAAGCCCCCTTCTGACTACGTACCAGAACACGATCACCCCCTAAATGGGTAAAGTCCAGCGCTTTGAACCCAGCATCCTCTAGTCTATGTCGCAGCACCGACGGAGCCTCCCCCTTAGCTACCGTGGCTACCACGCCACCTCGTGCCCAGTCGACATCCTCCGGATCCGCTTTGTAGCTGCGCATATAAATCCGAGAGCATTGCTCTTTAGCCAAAGCATCATGTTCCTTCACCGAATCCCCCTTCGCCTGGCCTGCCATTCCTTCTACCTTCTCCCTCTGGCCTCCCAGACGAACCAGGACCTCTCACACCCGCGTACCATCCTGGGTATCAGAGACTCCCAATGCCTTTTGTGCTGGATCTTCAGTCCGTGGCTGCTTCCTCCCCGTGTGAGACACATCGACTGCACTAGTGCCTGTCTCTGTAACTTTAACACCTGGCATCGCGACGCCTACATCCGCCTGTTCGACACCTACCCTTAACTTCTCTTCGAGAGGGACGTCATTACGGTCAAACCTAGCCACACGGGCCCGGACACGAAACTCCCCAAAGCACACCGCATTCAATGCCTTAGTTAGCTTAGATATATCACGGACATTAGAAAATCTAACAAAACCATAGGGTTGGCCTAACTTATTGCGTTTCCTAGCGACGTACACATCCTCTAAAATTCCACAAACTTCAAAACCCTTCCAAAGATAAAAATTCGATAAATAAACCGGGAAGTTTGTGAAATAAAATGATACATACCTTTTGAGACCAGAACTTACGCCGTCATTAATAGGTGCATCATTCCGGTTATACACACTACCCATAGGAAACGCAATATGAGCTCCTCTCTCATGCTTCTGCCTATGCTTCATATCCACTTGGCGGTGCCTGTCTACAACAGGAAAACGATGTCGGCCATTTTTAAACTCATGTGTGGCTGGTCGGTTATTAAAGAGATCTTCACAGAATTGAATACGTGAGTCATACGACCGATCACGCGATGAAGGTCTGTTCCATCTCCAATCACGATGACGCGATACGTGAGTTGCAGGGGAAAAACGCTGCCTGCGATCCTTAGAAGGAAACCTGCTGGATAAGGGACTCACACCTCTTATGTTGCGCTGGTCCTTTTTCAATCTGTCTCCGTCGTCGTCCACCTGTCGAAACGCTTTCCTGCCTCGCCGCCTTTCCACAGTCCACTCATCTTCCTCCCCACCCGTTTGTGGCACCCTGCCGAAGTCCCTTTCCCCCCGTGTATCTCTCTCGGCCGACCAGGAGTGTCGACGCCGGTGCCCTAGGCTAGCCCTAGAACCACCGTCTCTGTTTCTCTCTCTACCCCTCTCTCTGATGCTGTTATTGTTTTTTTAATTAATTGCTTTTTTGGTAAGGAAAATGTAATCGTTAATATCTCTAGTTATATATTATTAAAAATTTTAAAAATGGTATATTTTGAAAGTACTCGTCGAGACAAATCAAACAACATCTCATATGCTAATATCTGCATGTATATATTAATAAAAAAATAAGGTCAAAACAGGTCAAATGAATAGTATACTAAGTCAAAAAAAAGTAATTTAAAATGGGACGGAGGGAGTATGACACAAGAATCACAAGAAACATGCTGATACTCTAAAAATAGTAACATATCGTGTTTGATACGTACTTGATATCGATACTCGTTCGACACGTCCTGATACTTGTATATACTCGTATCAGAAAAGTATCAGTTAAATATTTATTTTTAAATTAAAAATAATATCTGATACACGTCCGATACGTCCCGATACTCGTATCAGAAAAATATCGGTTAAATTTTTATTTTTAAATAAAAAAATAATATCCGATACTATCTGTGTTTTCTAGTGAATATCAAACTATTATCTTGTTACACGAATAACTATGTCTTTTTTTGGATAGTACTAGTGATGTTTTTTGGGATAGTACTAATGATATTCTTTTTATATAATACTTAACTTAAGATGTATAACTTAAGATGTACTGATGATCATTATTTTTTAGGACAATATTAATTAAGCACAAATACTTAACTTAGTATTAATAATGTTCATTTATTATCATGGTATTTTTTTGTCTTTATCACTATTCTGAAGTCACTATGGTGTCCTACTATATAACATGTTGTTAAGCATTTGAGTTTGTCCCAAAATTCTAGTATAAGAATGAATGTTTTATGCTTTTAATTTGTCAGCTGCAAGACCTATATATTTGTTTTATACTATATATATAACATGCTTTCAATTTGTCACTTATATTGGTCATGTTATAGTAATTTTAGTTATTCATTCACTTTTCTTCTCTATCTCTCTCTTTTCCATTTCTTTTTTGCTTTTTGTGATTTACCAACATTGAATTAGGAAATAACCGAAGAAGATCCAACATTCAAGTCAGTATTTTTGAAATAGGTAATATAAAGTGTGAAATTGGAGGCACAGATATGACACACTTAGGAATTGATATGAATGCTTGTATATGAGTTATATTATAGTTTACAGTATAGTGTGGTCTCATATTTGAAGATCAACCACAAATGACACATAGATTGCCCTTTGCTTTTAAGCATGTTTGGTGTTGGGGGAAGTTGACCTTTACCCTGTACCCGTGGGTTGAGTCCATAGTCGATATGCTGCATGATTATTTTTATTCCATTATGGTTTTAGAATATATCAGATGGTCAATGCTACGGTGGACCACCTTCACAAATGGTCCACCATGGAAAGTGATCTAACCAAATACAAATTTTACAAAATTTATTGGTAGATTGAAAATTTATATCATATAGAACATCCCTAATTATTTTTAGAAAAATTGAAAATCATTTGATATTTTATTGGGATTTATCAAGATTTACAGTATTTAATAAACCGTTAATCTTGATGAGTCTCAATAACATATCAAATTATTTTCAATTTTTCTAAAATTTTTTATATATGATCTATATGATATAAACATTCAATCCAACGGTGGATTTTGTAAAATTCGTATTCGTTATATGATTTTTCATGAATGGTCCACCATAGACCACTTGAACCACTTGAAGAAGTGATCCATGTTAGAATTTTCCTATATCAGATATATTAATATTAACGCATCTTCATGATATGCTTGCTATAATAAGCATTTTTTTTTCGAAATAAATAAATAAATGTATCACTTTATTTTATGCAACGTAACTGGTGGACAATTCTCAGCCTCACCAACACTTCTTTATTTCGTCCAAAACTAGTGCATGGTTGTAGGGTCACATCATCCCTAAAAAATTACACACACCTCCAGCCTCAAGTCAAGTCACATATAAAATGAAAGCCTATGAAAGAAATGAAATGCCAAAATGCCTAGCCTCGCTAGCACAATCACGAGAATGAATCTCTAAATTTTATTTTTAATTTTTACATTTCAACCATCAATCAATTTCTTTTATACATATATAGGTCAAGGATCAATAAAAAAAAGTTAACAATGACTAACTAACATCAAACATAGACTAACTAACTTAATTACTTATTAGCTAACAATTGCATCAAGCTAATTACATTAATTAGCTACTATATATCGCATTCATTAGTTCATGATTCATGGAATGGGAATAAGCATCAATATTTGGCCATATCCTTAAAATCATGCCCTGACGCAACCATTACCACCACACGACCAAACAAACCACTATAAAAGTAACACCATAACATAATTAACACATATAATTGATTGTGAATCTAATTTTAATTAATAATAGTATCTAATAATTAGTTATTATAAAATAGAACGAATTATATCAAAGAGATATTATTGGATAAATCTTCATATAAATTTAACAAATAGTTAAATTAATCTCAAAGAGAAATAGGAAGAGTTTAAACAAATCTTAAATAGAACAAAAAATTTAATGGAGTACACCATATAATCTACTAAATCAATTTTTAAATGTGCAAATCGAATTCAACACTTTGAATCTAAATAAAAAAAAAACAAAGGAAAAATTTAAGAATTTAGATTAATAAAACTGCAATTCAACAAAAAAAAAACGCAATTCAATATATGGAGCTTTAATTTAGCACTTGATTAACTTTTATCTTTAAAATAATCAAACTCCTTGTGTGTCCTTAAATAATTTATATATTAACTTTAAAGGTTTGATCTAGTTGTAAAAAAAATAAAGATCTTGCTAACTTGTGCCCAAAAGTAGAAACATCCTTTTAAATTTTGTGTAATTAATTTGTTATCAAAGTTTAAAGAGTAAATTAGATGTATGAATTATAGCAATATCTTTTTTTTTTGAATCACTAAAGGGTACATGTTAGCTTATCCCGAAAAATAATACTCCTTCCGGTCTTTTTTATAAGAGACAGTTAATTTATTAAATTCATATTAATTATTAAATGAATCCAAAAAGTAAATTGTTTCTTATCAAAAGAACCGAAAAAAGTACTTGGATTAGTAATAAGAGTAAGATCTTGGGTTCCAGTCCTACTAGTAGTAGTATTATTGAATGAAAGTAAATGTAAATTATATTTGTAAGTGCTTTAAGAGTTATAATCGTCATTAAAAAAAAAGCCATAAAATATATCTTATCTTAGATTAGGGCAACTCCACTCACCCTGAATTTAGGACGGAGAGAGTATATACATGAGAGGGGAATTCTACATATATACGTTAGTGAATCTTGCACTAGTTTGTCTTGGTGCATCCAATCGATCTACAATGATAGTGGAAATGATAAATTTAGAAATAACTTTAAGAGGCGCAATAGTTCTTTTATTATAGTAATGGAGAATAGAATTGAATGAAACTAAATGCCAAAATGCAAATGGAATGTGGAGTGATTGAAACCCGATAAACTTATAAATTACACTCCTGTCCATTTTTAAGTATTTAAAATTGTATCTGTAAAAAAAAAATATTTAAAATTGTAAAATTTAGTGTTTCTATTTAAATATCTATTTAGTGTTTTAAGGATACAATTTGTCAATTGTACTATTTGTTAATTATTTTTATCTTTTTCAATAAAATTAACTAATGTTATTTATTTTAAAAATTAAAGTTTTTTTTTAAAAATATTGTTTTGCTATATAACATATTAATTTTGTTTTTTGTGTCCATACTAATGTATTAAATTGATTAGAAAGTGAAAGTTTGTACAAAAAAATAGAAATTTATTGGTGTGCAAAAATACCATTTCTTAAGTTGGTGTTACTATTTTAAACGGACACAAAAATGAACGAGGGAGTATAATAATGCATGTTTTCATTTTTAGTTTTTTTTATACACAAAGATATTTATTCTTTCAAATTGATAGAATACATCAATGCAATACAAATTTAAAATTGCTAAAATATAAAAAAAATCAATCTGCAAACAATCTCATAACATTCATGTAATTAGTATAAAAAGGCATATTGAAAGATACAATATCTTATTTAAAATACTGTATCATCAATTTAATGTTACCTTTTATTTGTATATGAAATTAAATAAATTAAAATTGATTACTTGTTAGTAATGTATGATATACTCAAAGGGGTATCACAATTGAAGCAAAATATGTATGAGTTGCATAAGTATTACATAACATTGTAGGGACCACTTTTTAATGATAAATGATACTCAAACTAATATCACCATTGGAGATGTTCTTATTTATGTTTAGATATATTTATATAAGGCTTAATTCAACATTTGGTCCTTTATATTTATTTTAGGTTTCAATTTGATCCTTTATGTTTTGAAAGTTTCAATTAAGTCCTTTATGTTTATTTTATGTTTCAATTTGGTCTTTTCCGTCAGTTTTGTCACATGTGATAGACAATTTGCATGCGCATACGTGGACAGATACATTGACATCTAGACACTTGGACACGTGTCCAATTGAAACAGTGGAAACATTGAAACTATCGGAAAATATCATCTTATGCAAACAATGGAAACATAAGGACTAAATTGAAACTTTTAAAATATAAGAGACCAAATTTAACTTAAAATAAACATAAATGATCGAATTAAACCTTTATATAAACCTGAATTGAAAATTAAATTAAAAATTAAAAATCAATTGCAGAAGCAAAAGATTTAAATTCTAGTTCTAACTTTATATGTGAAAGATATAACATCTAGATTAAAATCATTAATGCTCAAATATAACCTTTTTATATTTTGCCTTAAATGAAGACATGCATATTCTCTACGCTCTTTGATTTTTTATTTTTTTGGTAGAGGTCTCTACAGGTCTCTACAGTCTCACGGAGAAGAATTTGCTTATGGTCATAAATTATAGGAATATTGCTTCAAAATTATTATTTAAAAAAGAATAATATAATAAATAATAGTAGACACAAAATTAATTGAAAGCGAATCTTGTCATAAAATTAGACACATAATATGATAACCAATATTAAAGCAATACAATTACTACTGATATAAATTAGAAACAATAACTTAAAATACATTAAAGTTTGAAGTACAATTTATGATACATGAAAACAATTTTGAAATATAAAGGGGAGAGATATTGTCATTCGATGCTACACTCTTCTATTGTTGCTTGCCTGCAGTTCCACAATTTAATTATGTAATAGTATAAGTTGCCAATCCTAGAATCTATGTCATTTTTTTTTATATTTCCATCCTCATATTTTTCTTCAACTGCACTCTTATCGAAGGATCTTGACCCGAAAATATAAAGAGGAGAGATATTGTTATTTGATGCTATATTTTGGTTTAAGATTTAAAAGCGCACATTTAAACATGTCAATATAATAAATCAGATAAGTAGAGGAGATTACACTCGAATACTTTTCTCCATCTATTGCATAATAACATGTCATTTTAGTGAGAATTTGTTGTATGAGATGAAGTTGAGAACACAATGCAAAAAATATCATTATTAAACAATACACAAAAATAATCTCCATTGAGCTAATATTTCACCGTACAAAAATAAGAGTAATTAGAGATTAATTATGAAAGCAACAATAATGACATTCTACTTTGTAATATTTTCCTTTTTGTAGTTGCTAATGGAACTTTGTCATTTATAATGGAACAAAAATTAATAGAGCATTTGAACAAAAAATTTAGGCTTCATATTAAAAAGTTCAATATTACAAAATGTGGTAGTTTTCTTCCTAAAATTGTCTACCATTTCAAATCAAATAAAAAAAAATACACAAAATATATTGTGGCAGGACCTGTACTAACAACATTTGTATACTGTGGCAGAAAATGTAGTAACATTTGTATTAATGACATTTTCTTAAATATTCTTCATGTAGTTTGCAGACTTGAGTCATACTGATCCTTGCAAGGTAGATAATTCTTCATGTATGGTGTGATAAATATACAATAACAAAAAAAAGTCATACTTATACTTACTTTCAAAAAAATAAATCATACTTATATTTGATTGAAAATCAGAATAATAGAAAACAAAATAAAACATCACATGGTCTCTCTCTCTCTTCAAAACACACACTTCAAATAATGTCAAATACTAACCAAACAACATGTTATATCAGATCCCCCTCAATTTAGATTTGTGTTTTTTATTCAAATATATAAAAATTGTAAACAGTTGCTTAAAATTCAATTGATCTTTTATAAAATCTCAATCAATTAGGGAGAACAATGACATATACAAAAACATTTCAGAATATATAAAAGCTTGGATAAATTACAAATGCCGTTTGTCCCCGTGCTAAATTGTCTCTACACACTTTTTAGCCTTTGTAATTCTATTGAAACCCTTAAATGCACCAAAGATGTAGCATTGACACTTTAGATAAAAAGGAGCGTTTAGTGCTTGACACCGACACAACAACTATATTACAAATGCATACATGTCAGTGTTAGTTTAGTGTTTGGTGTATATGTGAGTGGTTCATAGCGGTTTCTTTGTAATGTCTTAACGCTCTCTTTCTAAGAAGAAGATAAAAAACAGTTTAAATTCGTGTCAAACAACATGTTATATCAGATCCCCTCAATTTATATTCTCTACGCTCTTTTATTTTTTATTTTTTTGGTAGAGGTCTCTACACTCTTTTATGTATATTATACGAATCGATGATGTATATAATATGTCCGATCATTTTTTTTCTTTCTCAATTATTTGACGTATATACGAATACAAGTTACAGCTATGATATGTTTGGCTGGCATGCGTACGTCCTAGTCTTTACTCCTCTTTGCTTCCGTTTCAAAGCAATTGAAAGTTTGGCTGTCAGCTTACATATTAATCGGGCAAATCCACATGGAAACATTCTCATATATGATTTTGTCTTATATTTCATAAATTGATAATGACTAACTAGCCTCATACATCATTTGTCTCATCATTTGTATACCGAATGCATATTATTGTACACCTAAACTCAAGAAAATAAATAAAGATATTGTCACACGTGTCTCCGGTAATTGAAATTAAATATAAAATTAATGTTATAAAGATAATTTTATAATTTTAAAGTATTAATTGATACACAATTTTTGAAATAAATTTTTCTTATTAGTATGCTTAACTAGTGCTACGGAGGTACTGTTTAACATTTTCTAATAAATAATAATTGATGATTCTTTCAACTTGTAAGAGGTTGGACAAGTAGTGTGTATATTTGAGATCTTGAAGTGTATATAAATTTTAGTTTTAAATTCTTTGGATGTCAATTTTTGTGTTGAGCTAATTCATGAGTCATGCTCAACTTCAATTGAGCTCCCCTATTAGTAGGTAGTAATGAGATTAGTCCCCTAAATTAGTCGGAGCGAGATTTCTGGATATTTAGTACCTATAATAGGATTTTAATTTACAAACAAAATTAAAAATTGTATTTATTGGAGAATTTAGACCCTTAGGGTCTGTTTGATGGTCAGGATAGGTGTTTACTGTGAAATTTGATAAACAACGCTAGTTTGAGTTATGACAAGAGAGATCAATTAGTAAATCTCGGTACATAGTGCTTTTGTTTATATTTCCAAGATAATTAGTGATCTTAACCGTGATTAGAGTCGACCAATGTCCATTGTACAGAGCTCCGCCCCTAGTTCCGGTGAATGAGAGGGGGTTGTGTACCTGTTTACACTCCGACGCTCAAGTTAGTATAAGTGTGAAGTGTAGGTTTTCAGAAGGAATAGAATGTACCTGAGCTCCTTCAAATGAGGAGTATATATAGCCCCCAGCGCTGGGCTAATGCCAATGATGGAAATAAATGCCCATCAATTGGCTGCCGGAAAACGGCTGAAAAGCCATGATGAGCCTTAAATGCTCTTCATTCCGGTGTCGGCCGTTACGATACGCTTGGTATCGTTGACCGTTGCAATGCTCGCTTGGAAACTGCAGTGCTCGAGTCTTATTTGGCTTTAGGCCCAGTCCAGAACAGGAGCCCCCCAAGTCGTTATGCTCGAATATGAGCGTAATGACTTAGTGTCGAGTAAATGTCGATCATAATTTTAGACTTTATCAATATCAGTTAGATTTTGTCATCGAGCGATGCATCTTCGTCGTGTGTTTATTCGAGCAAGAGTGCGTTGTTGGGCACCTCGTAATTCTTTTCGAAGGTTTCGTGGATCGTAATATCGTAGATTCGATCCGGAATCCTCGTATCCAATGTTGAGGATCTTTATTATTGCGAGCATTATCTACGAGCCATTATTGCGTATCTTAACATTAATGCGAAGATCGCAATTGGCGGATTATAGTTGAGGGTTTTTAGAGAGATTTTCTCGATTTAACCGAGATTTCCGCGAGCAGAAGATAGGACGTTTGAAGGGACAAGCCGTTCCGTCTTCTGCTGCCACGTGTAAAGGCTATTAGTAGTACTTGAGTGCCTATTTACACAGTTGGGTTTTCGAGGTTTGAATCCACACCGTTGGATTTACGCGCCTTTTGGTTTACTCTGAGATTTGATATGAGGCGTCAGATTCTTTTGAATCGTTACTTTTGGATCAAAACAACGGTTAAGATTAATACGCTTCAAATAGCCCATCTTCCCCATAACCGCGTCCAAATAGCCCCAGTCGACTGAATCATACGCTTTTTCAAAATCAGCATTGAAGAGCAGCAATTCCTTCTTGGACCTGCGAGCCTCATCAACCACCTCATTGGCTATGAGGATTCCATCCAGGATCTGTCTATCCTTCACAAAAGCTATTTGCGACTCAGAAATCACGCTTCCTATTACCACCCGCAGCCTGTTGGCCAGGACCTTATAGAGACTGCCTACCAGCGAGATGGACCTGAAATCATTCAGCCTCTGGGGGCTATCCACCTTGGGAATTAAGGCAATGAACGTGGAGTTCAGACCTTTCGTTAATCTACCATTACGATGGAACTCAGAGATGAATCACAGCACATCCCCCTTCAACTCCTCCCAGAAATCCTTAAAGAAACCAAAATTAACCCCATCGGGTCCTGGGCTTTTAAAGCTGTCGCAATCCCAGACCGCGGCCCTCACGTCAGCTTCAGAAAAAGGTTTGATCAAGCTGCTTCCCTCGGCCACCGATAACCTGTTGAACCGGAGGTTCTCAACCCCAGGCCTAACCATGTTGCTCGCCTTGAAGTGGTTCGCAAATTGAGAGAAAACAACTTGCCGAATAGGGTGCACCCCTTCAAGGGTAATACCATCCACCTGCACCGAGGAAATAGTGTTACCTCGCCGTCTACTCGCTAACATTGAATGAAAATACTTGGTATTGGCATCCCCCTCTTTAAGCCACCTTGATCTAGACTGCTGCCAAGAAATACTAGCCCGGAGCCGAGACAGCGAATGGAGATCAGCCGTCACCCCGTGCAAATTCTCAAGCTCTACCTCCGACAAGCTATCCATTTCCCCTTTCAAGTCAAGGGCTGACAGTCGGACTTTCAGAGAATCGATCCTACTTGACAGGTTATGGGAGTGAGTCAAGTGCCACTCTTTAAGAGCTCCTTTCATCAACTTGAGTTTTTCTTTCAAGACAAAACCTCCCCACCCATTGACTTGCAAAGCCTGCCACCTTTCCTTGACGAACGTGGAGTACCCTGGGACATCTCTCCAGCATTCGCACAGGACGAGGTCCCCAGTTAGCCTCATCCGAGGCCAGAACAAGAGCACAATGATCCGATAAACCTCTCAGTTGAGCCTCTTGCCTACAGTTGGGCCAAGACAGGCACCACTCTTCTGATAGAAGGAACCTATCCAGCCGACTCATCGAGCGTCCGTCCCCTCTGTACCAGGTGTACTTCCGGCCGCACAGCGGAAGGTCAACCAGGAAATTATCATCAATAAAGCGGTTAAAATCCACCTGATCCAGGGGGCGCTGCCCTGCGCTAGAGGAGCGCCTTTCAGCAGTGTTTCGGACTGCATTGAAATCCCCACACACACAAACCCTTATCCCTACCAGGGATTGAAGCCTCAAAGATAACGCGTCCCACAGCCCCTGCCTGGCGACGGAGTCGCAAGGTGCATAAACGTTGGCCACCATGAATTCCTCTCCCGTTTTGATAAAACGCCCATGACACCACAGGACATGATCACGGCTAGGCTAAGCGACGACCACACCTCCACTTCGGCAGTGTCCCATATAGTGAGCAGGCCATCCGACGCCCCAACTGAGGGGCGAAAAGAAAAACCAACCAACGAACTTCCCCACATAGCAGCGCACAACGAGTCATCACAGACCTGTAAATTTGTTTCCTGCAAGCACACAATTAGCGGATTCTTCTCCCGAACCAGATTTCGTACCTCCTTCCTTTTATCCACCGTCCCTAAACCCCTAACATTCCAAGAGATAACCTTCATCCCTCTCACCCTCCCCCCTACATCTCCACAGTGCCCTCATACCTCACCACACCGCCCCTTCAGGACTTGTCCACCCTGCGCCACACCTAGTTTGTCGCGTGTAACTAGCTCCGATCTGGAGAGGGCGCTAAACATATTTGCCTTATCCCCCTCAAAAGTGGCTCCAATGAACTTCCCTACGTCCAGCACGTATCTCCTCAACCGCTCGATCACTACCCTGCATGGCCACCCAATACTTCCAGTCATTATTAACTGACGAATCCGAATTTGCCCCTTCAGGTGAAGCCTTAGACCCGGCTGGGCGAGAGCGATTTACCACCCCTCCTTTAGTCTTACGCCTCCTAGCACTTTTCTGCAAGATTTTCATCACCTCCCGGCGGTCATTGATAGAGAGTCGCGCAATCCTTTTAAGGCTATATAGGGAATTGCGGACGAATCCCCCTGCGTGCTTCATTAAGGGGCCCCTATCCGCTTTCTTCTGTAGGTCTCCTCCCTCAAGGCTTTCCTGCCTCGGTCGTTTCTTTGCTGAGAAAACCACCCCAGCACCTGTGAGGTTATGATCTTGTAACCACTCCATGCTCCATGGGTCCGCCAAGGCAGGCCGACTACCCGGTGGGCACGACGTCGTCCTCTTGAGCAGAACCGGAGCGGATTTCGCCGCTTCTGGGATTAACACCCGGGATATAGGCTTACCAACAGGTTTTCTAGGGCCGGTAACAATATGTGGGTCAAGGGGAGACATCTCTATCTCCGCCACCCGATCGATGCTGGCTCCCGAGTCCAGGCTCTTAACGATAGGCTCGAGAACAGTATTGAAACGGCCATGAGCCTGGACCCCCTCATCCTGACTCAACTCCTGTGCCTGAGCTTTCTCAATAATCTTGACAGACGGAGTAGCCTCATCCTGTACCTGAGAGGCTTTGCAATTCTCATCTGCCACCCCCTGTGCCAGTTGGTCGACCAACATATCAACGTTATTGCTGGCCTCTGGGTCGTCCCAACACTCTTCATCTGCAGCAAGTGAAGCTTTTGACTCGGCTTCATCCTCAATCAGGCAGGCATCATCACCCAGATCGAAGCCCCATTCCTCAATAACCTGAACCTCCACCAGAGAGTCATCCACAAGTATCTGCTCCACCCTCTTTATGACCGCCAGATCTTGTGTGGCTATCAGGACCCGTGCAAAGTCTAACCTATCCTTAGCCGCGGTATAACTGTCGGAACGCAGGAACCGCCCACAGTCCATAACACAGAGCTTGAAAAAGTGGTCATTCCATGCATGCAACGGAATGCCATAGATGCGAACCCACGCTCCTCGCCGGTAAGGAAGGACCTTTTTTTCCCAGCGCACCCAATGAGAAAAGCACAGTTGGAAGAAATCCTTTGCCCTATCGAAAACAGCCAGCACATAAGCCCCCTTCTGACTACGTACCAGAACACGATCACCCCCTAAATGGGTAAAGTCCAGCGCTTTGAACCCAGCATCCTCTAGTCTATGTCGCAGCACCGACGGAGCCTCCCCCTTAGCTACCGTGGCTACCACGCCACCTCGTGCCCAGTCGACATCCTCCGGATCCGCTTTGTAGCTGCGCATATAAATCCGAGAGCATTGCTCTTTAGCCAAAGCATCATGTTCCTTCACCGAATCCCCCTTCGTCTGGCCTGCCATTCCTTCTACCTTCTCCCTCTGGCCTCCCAGACGAACCAGGACCTCTCACACCCGCGTACCATCCTGGGTATCAGAGACTCCCAATGCCTTTTGTGCTGGATCTTCAGTCCGTGGCTGCTTCCTCCCCGTGTGAGACACATCGACTGCACTAGTGCCTGTCTCTGTAACTTTAACACCTGGCATCGCGACGCCTACATCCGCCTGTTCGACACCTACCCTTAACTTCTCTTCGAGAGGGACGTCATTACGGTCAAACCTAGCCACACGGGCCCGGACACGAAACTCCCCAAAGCACACCGCATTCAATGCCTTAGTTAGCTTAGATATATCACGGACATTAGAAAATCTAACAAAACCATAGGGTTGGCCTAACTTATTGCGTTTCCTAGCGACGTACACATCCTCTAAAATTCCACAAACTTCAAAACCCTTCCAAAGATAAAAATTCGATAAATAAACCGGGAAGTTTGTGAAATAAAATGATACATACCTTTTGAGACCAGAACTTACGCTGTCATTAATAGGTGCATCATTCCGGTTATACACACTACCCATAGGAAACGCAATATGAGCTCCTCTCTCATGCTTCTGCCTATGCTTCATATCCACTTGGCGGTGCCTGTCTACAACAGGAAAACGATGTCGGCCATTTTTAAACTCATGTGTGGCTGGTCGGTTATTAAAGAGATCTTCACAGAACTGAATACGTGAGTCATACGACCGATCACGCGATGAAGGTCTGTTCCATCTCCAATCACGATGACGCGATACGTGAGTTGCAGGGGAAAAACGCTGCCTGCGATCCTTAGAAGGAAACCTGCTGGATAAGGGACTCACACCTCTTATGTTGCGCTGGTCCTTTTTCAATCTGTCTCCGTCGTCGTCCACCTGTCGAAACGCTTTCCTGCCTCGCCGCCTTTCCACAGTCCACTCATCTTCCTCCCCACCCGTTTGTGGCACCCTGCCGAAGTCCCTTTCCCCCCGTGTATCTCTCTCGGCCGACCAGGAGTGTCGACGCCGGTGCCCTAGGCTAGCCCTAGAACCACCGTCTCTGTTTCTCTCTCTACCCCTCTCTCTCATGCTGTTATTGTTTTTTTAATTAATTGCTTTTTTGGTAAGGAAAATGTAATCGTTAAAAATGGGTTATTTTGAAAGTACTCGTCGAGACAAATCAAACAACATCTCATATGCTAATATCTGCATGTATATATTAATAAAAAAATAAGGTCAAAACAGGTCAAATGAATAGTATACTAAGTCAAAAAAAAGTAATTTAAAATGGGACGGAGGGAGTATGACACAAGAATCACAAGAAACATGCTGATACTCTAAAAATAGTAACATATCGTGTTTGATACGTACTTGATATCGATACTCGTTCGACACGTCCTGATACTTGTATATACTCGTATCAGAAAAGTATCAGTTAAATATTTATTTTTAAATTAAAAATAATATCTGATACACGTCTGATACGTCCCGATACTCGTATCGGAAAAATATCGGTTAAATTTTTATTTTTAAATAAAAAAATAATATCCGATACTATCTGTGTTTTCTAGTGAATATCAAACTATTATCTTGTTACACGAATAACTATGTCTTTTTTTGGATAGTACTAGTGATGTTTTTTGGGATAGTACTAATGATATTCTTTTTATATAATACTTAACTTAAGATGTATAACTTAAGATGTACTGATGATCATTATTTTTTAGGACAATATTAATGAAGCACAAATACTTAACTTAGTATTAATAATGTTCATTTATTATCATGGTATTTTTTTGTCTTTATCACTATTCTGAAGTCACTATGGTGTCCTACTATATAACATGTTGTTAAGCATTTGAGTTTGTCCCAAAATTCTAGTATAAGAATGAATGTTTTATGCTTTTAATTTGTCAGCTGCAAGACCTATATATTTGTTTTATACTATATATATAACATGCTTTCAATTTGTCACTTATATTGGTCATGTTATAGTAATTTTAGTTATTCATTCACTTTTCTTCTCTATCTCTCTCTTTTCCATTTCTTTTTTGCTTTTTGTGATTTACCAACATTGAATTAGGAAATAACCGAAGAAGATCCAACATTCAAGTCAGTATTTTTGAAATAGGTAATATAAAGTGTGAAATTGGAGGCACAGATATGACACACTTAGGAATTGATATGAATGCTTGTATATGAGTTATATTATAGTTTACAGTATAGTGTGGTCTCATATTTGAAGATCAACCACAAATGACACATAGATTGCCCTTTGCTTTTAAGCATGTTTGGTGTTGGGGGAAGTTGACCTTTACCCTGTACCCGTGGGTTGAGTCCATAGTCGATATGCTGCATGATTATTTTTATTCCATTATGGTTTTAGAATATATCAGATGGCCAATGCTACGGTGGACCACCTTCACAAGTGGTCCACCATGGAAAGTGATCTAACCAAATACAAATTTTACAAAATTTATTGGTATATTGAAAATTTATATCATATAGAACATCCCTAATTATTTTTAGAAAAATTGAAAATCATTTGATATTTTATTGGGATTTATCAAGATTTACAGTATTTAATAAACCGTTAATCTTGATGAGTCTCAATAACATATCAAATGATTTTCAATTTTTCTAAATTTTTTTATATATGATCTATATGATATAAACATTCAATCCAACGGTGGATTTTGTAAAATTCGTATTCGTTATATGATTTTTCATGAATGGTCCACCATAGACCACTTGGACCACTTGAAGAAGTGGTCCATGTTAGAATTTTCCTATATCAGATATATTAATATTAACGCATCGTCATGATATGCTTGCTATAATAAGCATTTTTTTTTCGAAATAAATAAATAAATGTATCACTTTATTTTATGCAACGTAACTGGTGGACAATTCTCAGCCTCACCAACACTTCTTTATTTCGTCCAAAACTAGTGCATGGTTGTAGGGTCACATCATCCCTAAAAAAATTACACACACCTCCAGCCTCAAGTCAAGTCACATATAAAATGAAAGCCTATGAAAGAAATGAAATGCCAAAATGCCTAGCCTCGCTAGCACAATCACGAGAATGAATCTCTAAATTTTATTTTTAATTTTTACATTTCAACCATCAATCAATTTCTTTTATACATATATAGGTCAAGGATCAATAAAAAAAAGTTAACAATGACTAACTAACATCAAACATAGACTAACTAACTTAATTATTTATTTGCTAACAATTGCATCAAGCTAATTACATTAATTAGCTACTATATATCGCATTCATTAGTTCATGATTCATGGAATGGGAATAAGCATCAATATTTGGCCATATCCTTAAAATCAATATTATAGCAATATCTTTTTTTTTTGAATCACTAAAGGGTACATGTTAGCTTATCCCAAAAAATAATACTCCTTCCGATCTTTTTTATAAGAGACAGTTGATTTATTAAGTTCATATTAATTATTAAATGAATCCAAAAAGTAAATTGTTTCTTATCAAAAGGACCGAAAAAAGTACTTGGATTAGTAAGAGTAAGATCTTGGGTGCCAGTCCTACTAGTAGTAGTATTATTGAATGAAAGTAAATGTAAATTATATTTGTAAGTGCTTTAAGAGTTATAATCGTCATTAAAAAAAAAGCCATAAAATATATCTTATCTTAGATTAGGGCAACTCCACTCACCCTGAATTTAGGACGGAGAGAGTATATACATGAGAGGGGAATTCTACATATATACGTTAGTGAATCTTGCACTAGTTTGTCTTGGTGCATCCAATCGATCTACAATGATAGTGGAAATGATAAATTTAGAAATAACTTTAAGAGGCGCAATAGTTCTTTTATTATAGTAATGGAGAATAGAATTGAATGAAACTAAATGCCAAAATGCAAATGGAATGTGGAGTGATTGAAACCCGATAAACTTATAAATTACACTCCTGTCCATTTTTAAGTATTTAAAATTGTATCTGTAAAAAAAAAATTTTAAAATTGTAAAATTTAGTGTTTCTATCTAAATATCTATTTAGTGTTTTAAGGATACAATTTGTCAATTGTACTATTTGTTAATTATTTTTATCTTTTTCAATAAAATTAACTAATGTTATTTATTTTAAAAATTAAAGTTTTTTTTTTTTAAAATATTGTTTTGCTATATAACATATTAATTTTGTTTTTTGTGTCCATACTAATGTATTAAATTGATTAGAAAGTGAAAGTTTGTACAAAAAAATAGAAATTTATTGGTGTGCAAAAATACCATTTCTTAAGTTGGTGTTACTATTTTAAACGGACACAAAAATGAACGAGGGAGTATAATAATGTTGGAACAAAGTGGGTCTGACATGAACCTCTAATGTTTTAAGTGGTTTTGATGATAACAAAGTATTAAAATTACAATTGGTATTACTAATGATTATTCTAGTGTGCAGAATTACAAGTTAAAATTCATTCAGAAGCACTATGAATAGTAGCAGAGAAGCCAGTCAAAACAAGCTCTGAAAGCACGTCACTGTTCGTCAGAAGCTTGAATTTTGAATGCTGAAGAAAGTGACTCTGAGGATAAAACAAGGCTCTGAAGGACTCAGAAGCTAAATGACCTCAAGAAGCTATGGCAACAACATCAGAAGCAAAAAGAATTTACATCACTCAAGAACTGACAGAATCAGATTCAATGATTGAAGAACTAACTACTTCAAGGCTCTGTCACATCTACAGGAAGGAATATTCGTTGGTACAACGTTAACCTTATCCATAAGTGGAGCGTATTTGAGGATTGTACAATTGTACTATTATTACTCAAAATGGATGAGTGATAAATTGAATGGCTAGGTAGTGGAATTGGAATTCCTTACCAAAGAAGGCAATATACAGCTATCAATTGTACGAGTAAATTCCAGCTGGCACAAAGCTCTCTGCAACGGTCATCATCTTCTTCCAAGTATAAATAGAAGATTCAAATGGAAGAAATGACTACTGTTCTAACGACTGTTCTATCACCACGTTTAAGACTCTGAAGCATTCTGACATTATCGTTTTATCTGTCATTCAAAGTCTTTAAACAAATTGAGTTGTATTTTGTAAACACCTCTGATAGTATATCAAGTGTTCCTTAACATTCATTCTTTTTATTAAGTTTGTTTGAGAAGTCTCTTGTTATGTATTAACTTGAGCATTTGAGAAGTCTCTTGTTTAGTGAAACTTGAGCATCTGAGAAGTCTCTTGCAAGTGTGCTTGAGCAGTTTGTAATCTTTAGTAGATTATAGTGAAAATCTCTTGTTAGTAACAAGGGGACTGGAGTACTCTCGATTTGTGAGGGGAACCAGGATAAATTCTGTGTCTTTCTTTCTCTCTCTCAGCACCCTCTTTTTATTTTGTGATTTTATCCGCTGCGAACTTAGATTTTATTTCGAAAAAGTTTTAATTCTCAAAACACAATTCAACCCCCCCCCCCCCCTTCTTGTGTTTTTCCACCTTCAATTGGTATCAGGAGCTGGGCTGTTGCCTAACTCTCACCTATCAGTGAAACAGTTAAGATTCAGGGAGGAAAAACATGTCTGCTGAGAAGAATCTCAATGAAGTTCCATTTGACTATGATTCTAATTCTAAAGACAGAAGGTCTTCTGACAAAATTCCCTTTTTCAATGGAACTGAGACTGGTTATCCATTCTGGAAAACCAAGATGTACAGTCACATCATGGCGATTGATTGTGATCTGTGGGACTTGGTAGAAGATGGAGTGAACTTTGAAAATATGGACTTAGAAGGCGTTGTTAGCTCTAAAGACAGAAAGGCCTTTACACCTACTCAAAAGCTGGAATATAAGAAGCACCACAGTGTAAAAGGGATGATGACAAATGCCATCTCTCATGATGAGTACTTGAAAATTGGAGATAAGAGAACGGCTAAGTCTATCTGGGATTCTCTTAAATCTAAGTATGAAGGAAATAAACAAGTTAAGGAGGCTAAGGCCAACTTGTTAGTACATCAGTATGAATTATTTAAAATGAAGGACGGAGAGGACATTGAGACAATGTTCTCTAGGTTTCAAATTCTTGTTTCTGGACTTCAAGTTTTAGATAAGAGCTATACTGAGGCTGATCATGTAAGGAAAGTACTCAGAAGCTTGCCGCCAAAGTGGAGACCAAAAGTGACAGCGTTTCAGGAATCTAAGGATTTAGATACTGTGTCTCTTGAAAGCTTGGTTAGTTCTCTAAAGAGTCATGAGATGGAACTAATGACTGATGAATCAACCAAGAAGATGAAAGGGATAGCCTTAAGCTCCAAAAGTTCATCAAAGGCTCTGAAAGCTAAAATTGTGGAATCTGAAGATGAGGCTTCTGAAGAGGGTCAAGAAGATGAGTCTGATGATGAAGAAGAGATGGTGCTGATGGCTGCTAAGGTTTCACAATGGGCAAAACGAAGCAAGAAATATGCAGGCAAGTTCGGAGGATCTTCCAAGAGACTCAGTACTGCTAAAGACAAGAAGGAAGATCAAAACAAGTGTTTCAAATGCAACAAGCCTGGTCATTTCATTGCTGATTGTCCAGAAAACAAAAGTAGATCATCAAAGCAAAGCTCTAGCAAGGAAAGGTATAAGAGTAAAGTCAAGAAGAGCCTTCTGGCAACATGGGAAGATCTTGACAAAGACTCAGACTCAGAGGGTGATGAGGAAGCAAATCTAGCACTGATGGCAACTACCTCTGACAGAGAAGACTCTGAAGCAGGTTCAGACTCTGAAGATGAGGAAGAGGTAATTGCTAAACTATCTAGAACTGAATTAGTAGATTCTCTTAAAGATGCCTTAAAAATGCTCACTAAAAAGGCAGGTGAATGTAAGGTCTTGAAAAAGGCTTACAATAACCTAACTGAGAAAATGAACATAATAATTGAAGAAAATGAGTCTCTAAGTAGTAGAAACTCATTTATGGAAACTCACTATGTTTATGATGATAAGGTTCCTCCAGAGCATGAATTTGCTCTGCAAGAATTTCTTATCAATGGCATGAAGAGAAGTAAGATAGCATCTTTAATATACCATGTTAGTAGAAACAGAGGTGAAGGTCTTGGATTTTCACGTTTTAAAGATAATCCATTATTTTCTAAACCCTCTAAAAATGATAATCCAAAACCTAAGGCTGTATTTGTTAAAAGCCAATCAGAAGCAATAGGTATATCAGAACCTGAAAAATTAATTGTGTCAGAGGCCAAGAAGCCTTAGATTCTGAAACCTTCAGAGCCTAAGGTTTCCAAACCTCAGACCAATGTCACAATAAATAAAACTCTGGTATATTCTAAGGCTAAGCACAAGAGTTATACAAAGCCTAAAAGTCTTTCAAAATGCTTCAATAACTCTAGAGCTCCTGATAGGCCTTATAAACAAAAACAATCTAAGGTAATGAGGACTAACTCTAAAGGACCCATAAAAGTATGGGTACCAAAGTCTGAGATTGTATTTGCAGCAGATCTGCACTCAAAGAAGGCCAGAGCAGCATTCTTGGTACCTGGACAGTGGCTGCTCGCGTCATATGACAGGAGACAAGCATATGTTCCAAACCCTGACTCTGAAAGAGGGAGGAACTGTGGGATTTGGAGGAAACCAAAAAGGGAAGATCACTGGTACTGGTACAGTTGGTAATTCTTCTCTTTCTATTAAAGATGTTTGGTTAGTTGATGGCCTCAAACATAATCTACTAAGCATTAGCCAATTTTGTGATAGTGGATTTATTGTTAAGTTTAATAAAGATGCGTGTACTGTAATCAAAGAGTCTGATGAGTCTATAGTATTCAGAGGCTTAAGGAAAGGCAATGTTTATAAAATCAATCTGTCAGAACTCTCAGAGCAAAAGATAGTGTGTCTTCTATCTTTGAATGATGAGAAATGGGTCTGGCACCAACGCTTAGGACATGCTAACTGGAGATTAATCTCTAAGCTCAGCAAACTAAGCTTGGTTAAAGGTCTACCCAATCTTAATTATCATTCAGATGCTCTGTGTGGTCCTTGTCAGATTGGAAAGAGTTCAAAAACTTCATTTAAACCTAAAAACATTGTCTCTACCTCAAGACCTCTTGAATTGCTTCACATTGATTTATTTGGTCCTGTTAGTACAGCCTCAATCAATGGAAAGAAATATGGACTTGTTATTGTTGATGATTACAGTAGATGGACTTGGGTTAAATTTCTTAGAGTAAAGGATGATGCATATGATGTGTTTACCATCTTCTGCACACAAGTACAAAATGAGAAAAGTCTCAAGATCTTAAAGATCAGAAGTGATCATGGGGGTGAGTTTGAAAACGAACCATTTGCAACCTATTGTGAAGACCATGGAATTATTCATGAGTTCTCAGCTCCTAGAACACCACAGCAAAATGGTGTTGTAGAGAGAAAGAACAGGTCTTTACAAGAGATGGCAAGAACCATGATGCATGAGACAAAACTTGCTAAGTACTTTTGGGCAGAAGCTGTCAACACAGCTTGTTATATTCAAAATAGGATCTATATCAGACCTATATTGAATAAAACTACATATGAACTTTTTAAAGGAAGAAAGCCCAACATCTCTTATTTTCATCAGTTTGGATGTACCTGTTACATTTTGAACAATAAGGCCTACAAAAGAAAATTTGATGCCAAAGCTTGTAAGGGAATCTTTATAGGTTACTCTGAACGCTCAAAGGCATACAGAGTGTATAATTCTGAAACCAATACAGTGGAAGAATCTATACATGTGAGGTTTGATGACAAAGAGCCTGACAATAAAATGTCAGAGCAAGATAATAGTTATGCAGGTATTCCATATCTATATAACAATTCAGAATCTGAGAAAGCATCAGAGACAAATGAAACTTCAGACGCAGTATTGGAAGAAGCCCCTGAAGAAGAACCTCCAACAGAAGCATCTGAAGAACATGATGATATCTTAGAAGATAATACCCAAACAAATGCTGAAACTAATGAAGCTCCAAAGAGAAAATTCAAATACAGATCATCACATCCAGAAGATCTTATTCTTGGAAATAAAGAGAGTCCAAGAAAAACAAGATCAGATTATCAACAACATGATTCACTTCTAGGACTCATATCCATGATAGAACCTAAAAATGTTGATGAAGCTCTTTCTGATGATGGATGGATTATAGCAATGCAAGATGAGCTCAATCAGTTTCAAAGAAATGATGTGTGGGATTTAGTACCAAGACCAACACACAAGAACATCATTGGAACCAAGTGGGTATTCAGGAACAAACTGAATGAACAAGGTGAAGTGGTAAGAAACAAAGCTAGACTAGTAGCACAAGGCTACAGTCAGCAAGAAGGGATTGACTTCACTGAAACATTTGCTCCAGTGGCAAGACTGGAAGCAATCAGGTTATTATTATCATATGCAGTTAACAATGGAATAACCTTATACCAAATGGATGTTAAGAGTGCCTTTCTAAATGGTGTTATTTCTGAAGAAGTATATGTCAAACAACCTCCAGGTTTTGAGGATTTAAAAAACCCTGATTATGTTTATAAACTTAAGAAATCACTCTATGGTCTCAAACAAGCTCCAAGAGCTTGGTATGAAAGACTGAGTAATTTTCTTTTAGAAAATGGTTTTCAAAAAGGCCAAATTGACAATACGCTATTCAGAAAGACAACTAAGAAAGACATCTTAATTATTCAAATTTATGTAGATGATATAATTTTTGGTTCAACTAATGCTTCTCTTTGCAAGAATTTCTCTAAGCTTATGCAGGATGAATTTGAAATGAGTATGATGGGTGAGCTAAAATTCTTTCTTGGAATTCAAATCAATCAAGGAAAAGATGGCACTTACATTCATCAAAGCAAGTATACAAAAGAGCTTCTGAAGAAGTTTAATCTTGAAGACTGTAAGATAATGTCAACACCCATGCATCCTTCAAGCAGCCTAAGTAAGGAAGAAATTGGAAGCAAAGTTGATCAGAAGCTATATAGAGGTATGATTGGTTCTTTACTCTACCTAACAGCTTCTAGACCTGATATTTTATATAGTGTATGCTTGTGTGCAAGATTCCAGTCAGATCCTAGAGAACCTCACTTAACTGCAGTTAAGAGGATCTTTAGATATCTGAAAGGAACTACTAATCTAGGACTTCTTTATAAAAAATCCCTAGATAGTAAGCTAGTTGGATTCTGTGATGCTGACTATGCTGGAGACAAGATAGAGAGAAAATCCACTAGTGGAAACTGCCAATTTATTGGTGAAAATCTCATATCTTGGGCCAGCAAAAGACAAACAACTATTGCTTTGTCTACAGCAGAAGCAGAATACATTTCAGCTGCTAAGTGTTGCACACAGCTTCTCTGGATGAAATATCAGTTAGAGGATTATAATATAGCTGAGAGTAGTATTCCACTATATTGTGACAATACTGCTGCTATTCATTTATCTAAGAACCCAATTTTGCATTCCCGAGCTAAACATATTGAAATAAAACATCATTTTATAAGAGATCATGTTCAAAAAGGCACAATAGATATTCAATTCATTGATACTGAACATCAATGGGCTGATATATTTACTAAGCCTTTAGCTATTGAAAGATTTGATTTTATTAAAAAGAATTTGAACATGCACTATATCTCTGAAGAAAATTAGCTCTGAGATGTAAATTAAATTTAGCATCTGAAGCTCCTTCAGAACCTCTGGTAATTTAGAGTCTCCTTTGGGAAGCTCTGAATAAAACGAGTTCTGAAAAGTAACAGATTCTGATGAGGTGAAAGATACAAATGAGTTTGGCTCTGAACTAAACGGAAATGAAACGTTTAGTACTAGTTAGTGTACAACAGTTGTTTGTACACATGTCAGCTTGATTAAGCCTCTCCTGCACGTGTCTAGATCCTGATGGGTAGAGAGCAGTTAATGATGAAAATGCAGTTATGCAATTTAAAATTAATTTTAAAACTACTCACGCTCCCTCCCAATGTTTGCTTTCTCTGTGTATGTGTGCTAGTTACTATTTATAAGTCACTTCACTCACTTTGCACAACTTTTACACATAATCACTTCCCACACAAACCTAAAACTCAGAAATTCCCAAATTGCTCTGCGTTGAAATCATGGCTGCTAGATCGTCAAACGAAATCGTTCAACGTCCGTTCAACCTGGTCTTACCACCCGTTATTGATCTCAAGTCTCAAGAAAAACTTGTATTCAAAGATAACGAAACCGTCGCTGGTCCAGAATCCTTTGAGTTTATAACGGAAAAGTTTGTTGATTTTGAGAGTTTGAAGGTAAATGGAATCGACATTCAGAGTTTATTCTACGATCAACAATGGAAGAATTATTTCGAGATGCTGAATGGGTTTGTCTATTATGACATTGTGAAATACTTCTGGCAGAAAGCTACCATCTTTGACAAGTTCAATTCTGATGAAGAGGTTAAAAAGATGGTAGAGAAGGATGGTTCTCTTAAAGGTAAATCTAGAACTCAACTTGGCTTAAGACCCTTTAGAGGAAAGGAGATAAGATCAAATATCATGGGTATCAATGTTCTTATCACTCAAGAACATATTGCCAAAATTCTGGGTCTGGACAATGAAGGTGAGAATGTGGATGAATATGGTGAGAAGAGCAAACACATTGAATCCATTAAGAAGGATTTATTCCTGCCTGGCTGTGCCAACAATGACTTTGGAAAAGCTAAATTCATGAAGCAAAACTTCAGTTTTGCCTTCAAAGTGTTTCTGGCCTCCATCATCACTAGAGAAGGAGGATATGATACTATTTCTCTACCACATCGTCACTTCATCTGGTTTCTGTACAAGAAGGTGAAGATAAATTTGGCAAAGCTTCTGTTTGATCACCTATGCTTTACTATATCCAAAAGCAGATCCAAATCACCTTCAATGATTCATCATCCAAGGTTGATTTCTGAAATCATTCGACAGACGAAGCTTATTCAAATTATCAGTACCAAAGAAAAACTAAGGGTCTTCAACACGGCTAAGTATGATGCAAGTGTTTTGGTAAACATGCATCTGAAGACAAAAGAGGAGCTGAAGTCAGCCAAGAGCCCTCTGGAGCAAGTTTATGAGAAGTACTTCTGGTGTGACGGTTTCCCAACCATATCAGAATTTGATAATGATGAGGTTATCAAGAACTTCTTGGAGTTGGTTAGATTGGACTCTGGTGTAAGTGTGCCCAGGAGTATGGTGGTTGGTGTACCAAACTGGGACATCTTCAAAGGACCCAAACATATCACAAGGTCTAAAAGAAAACCTCAACCAATTGAACAAGATATTGTTGAGGAAGAACAATCTGAAGAAAGGGTTGATGGTGCTGAAAGAATAACCACTGAAGAAATAGAAGAAGTCAGTAAGGAGCAAGTAGCTAAGATTGCTCAGAGAAAGGCTGCTCAGAAAGAAAGAAGAACAAAGAAAAGGCAGGATAGGCCTGCAGATGCTGAGGAGGAACAACCTGTCAGAGCCACAAAAAGAAAGAAGTCAGTTGTATCCAAACAAAAGGCTGCAGATTCAGGTAAACATTCTATGCCTAATATTGATAGTACTGCTAGTGCTCATCCCTCTACCCAATCACCTCCCATAGACTATACACAGCCTATTCGAATGATCCAACCTTCTCCTAAATCATCATCATCTGAAGAAACTCTTTCTGACTCCAGCATTGACTCTACTGAGTTAATTGCTGAACTTGACAAATTAGAGAAAGAGAAACCTGTACATAAACCTACCAAAAGAATCACTAAAAAACCCATCCTCATCGTTTCTGATGAAGAATCCCCCACTATCATTGATACTTCCATCCTTGACCAACCTACCAACACAACAACAATAAAATCACCCACCATTCTTGATCATCTGTCCACTCACCTATCTGGTGATGCCTTCACTCACTCCAACACAGCATCACCTGACCATTTTCACTTTGTAAATACTACTTCTAATTTACCTAGTGATCCACCTCTTCCAGAACCACAAATTCAATCTCCACCCTCCTCTCTTGCTGACATAGAACAAGAAGATCCACCCATATTCACACCAGCCCAGGATGAAGTCATGACTCATTCTGATCATATCACTACTAAACCACCCACACCACAACCTGAACTCTCCACTCCTGAACCAACACCAGAACCACAAACACCTTCATCAGAACCCATCTATGGCCCAGTTTACAAACCCTTAACCATAGAAGAACTCTGTCTACCCATTGACTTTGCCCTACCAATTCTGGAGGATCTGCTAAAAGCAGAAATTAATGTTGATGATGATATCATAACCATTGATCCCTTTGACAAAATCAAAAGAATCAAAATAATTCCCCTAAAAAGGAAAAGGCCTGAACCCACCATTCCTTTCAATAGAAACCAGCCCTTCTTCAACTACAACTCTGAACCAAACCTTGAGCTTCTAGAAAGTGCTATTAATATTAGTCTAAGGAATTTTAAAAGCATGGAAGAAGAAGTACTGATATTTCCCTCAGATATTGATGCTAAGATCAGGGAATTAGAGGAAAAGTTCAGTCAGTCTCTGAGGTTGTTGGGAGGCTATGTAAAAAGAAGGATTGAGGGAAGAGGAATGGAAGCTCTGTCTCAGATTATGAATGCTGCTGAACGCTCTCATGCTCTGAGACTTACTTTTTTCAACCATGAAGAAGAATGTCAGAGGTTAGCATTTTTAGCTGCTGTAAATGAAAGTATGAAAAGATCTCTGGATGAAGAGCAGGCTAAGATAGCTGCTGAAATGGAACGTCAGAGGCTTGCTGAACAAGAAGCCTTCAAGTTATTGGTTGATAGAGCTGTTCACATTGCTGTCATTGAGACTAATAAGATTATTGAGAATCAAGGAGCTGCAGAAGATTTTGTTATGAATGATCAGAATCTTAGTGAACCAGATTCTGATAAAGGTAAAGCTCCCATTGTTGCTTCATCTCCTCCTAGATCTCCACCTGTACTTGTCCAAGGCTCTTCTTCATCTGCTATACCCTCTGTTATGCAAGAAGCTCTGGATGTAATCAAGCATGACTTAAGAGAGGAACTAAGAAATGAAATGGATGAATTCAGGGCCGATATAAGAGAAGACATGAACAGATCTGGTGAAGCTACTAACAAGAAGATAGATGCAATGATGGAACTTCTTCTGAAACTTACTCAACAGCAACCCAAACCTTAACCCTTATGTCTGAGCACTTATTTGTCATTAGTTCTTGTGTAATTTTTGGATAATTTTTCTTTAATTCATATCTATATTATCCATATTTGTGTGTTTGTTATTTGCTTATATGTTTGTTTTATAGTTGTTTTTCAAAATTTAACTTTTTTATATACCATGATATTGTCTGGTACTCTTGAGAATTCTGACTCTAGTGAAAGATGCTGAAGAGCATCTTAGTTTTTAAACTAATAAGCCTAGGATTTTCAAAACCTAAGAGTCCCTCTCATCAGTACTCCTGTTTACTCATGAAATAGCTTCTTAGTATTAAAGCCTGTTTAACAACGGGGCACCAATACCGAATGAGGCGTGTCTGGTAACTGGTTTTCTGACAATAGGAATGAGGTATATATATATAAGAAACTTGCTCAAAACAAAGGGAATTAATAGCATAAACTCCTTTATTAATATTATTGAAGAATTTTTCTATTACATAGAATGATAAGACTCTACTTAGAGCTAGGCTTAACTTCAGAAGACTCTGCATCTAGCTTCTTATGTTTCTCCTTAATGTAAGCAAGCAAGTTGGCAGTGGCCTTTTGCACTAGTTCTTCAGTGTTCTTCTGAACAGCAGCCTCGTACTCTTCGTATGGAGTATCATCATTGTATGTCCATAAAAATTCTTCCAGATCAGAGCCCATTTCCTCTTCCTCTGACTCTGTCAAAATCAGTTCTTGCTTGTTCCTTTCGTAGCGAAGCTTGTTTTCTTCGCAGCGCCAGGGCTCTGCTCCCTTCTTGCTCTCTCCTTTTGAGCCTGAAGCATCCTTGGTAACCTGCCTTTCCATTGCTTGTTTTTCTTTTGCTGTTACTTGATTACTCTGGATGAGTAAAATGAGAGGAATCATCGCTTTTTATAGTGTCATCAAGCTCTCTTGTCAGGACGGTTTTCAACACAATTCATTAAATGAATTTAGTTGTCATCACTTTTTGACTTGACTGCCTTGTTATGACGCATTTGACTGCTTGGTTTTATGTGTCTTTTTGACTGATGCCAAAAGGGGGAGTAAGAGTAGCGTTAAAATTAATGTTGATTCATTCATATACTGATAAATCTGAAACTGTAATGTTAAAAGCATTATGAATCAATATTTATCTCTTATGATTCTTTCTCATTCTGAACGATTATTGAAAGGGGAGAAAATTTAAGAACCTAAAATAAAATTCATAGACAATGTCAGAAGAGCTTGCAAACCGCTTCTGAGCATTATCAAACTCTAAGAAGCAAAGCTTGCAAAACTATGCTTCTGAGAGTTAAATATGAAAATTTATTTTAAGTTAATAAATCAACTCTTAAACTGTTTTAATTAATTATGGATAAAACTTAGGGGGAGCTTACAAACCTACCCTTATGGATTATCAGACTCAGGGGGAGATTGCAAACCTTTGAAACCTGAAGTCATCATAATTAAATTAAATCAACAACAATTGAATTTTAATGCTTTGGTTTGTCATCATCAAAAAGGGGGAGATTGTTGGAACAAAGTGGGTCTGACATGAACCTCTAATGTTTTAAGTGGTTTTGATGATAACAAAGTATTAAAATTACAATCGTCATTAAAAAAAAGCCATAAAATATATCTTATCTTAGATTAGGGCAACTCCACTCACCCTGAATTTAGGACGGAGAGAGTATATACATGAGAGGGGAATTCTACATATATACGTTAGTGAATCTTGCACTAGTTTGTCTTGGTGCATCCAATCGATCTACAATGATAGTGGAAATGATAAATTTAGAAATAACTTTAAGAGGCGCAATAGTTCTTTTATTATAGTAATGGAGAATAGAATTGAATGAAACTAAATGCCAAAATGCAAATGGAATGTGGAGTGATTGAAACCCGATAAACTTATAAATTACACTCCTGTCCATTTTTAAGTATTTAAAATTGTATCTGTAAAAAAAAAATATTTAAAATTGTAAAATTTAGTGTTTCTATCTAAATATCTATTTAGTGTTTTAAGGATACAATTTGTCAATTGTACTATTTGTTAATTATTTTTATCTTTTTCAATAAAATTAACTAATGTTATTTATTTTAAAAATTAAAGTTTTTTTTTTTAAAATATTGTTTTGCTATATAACATATTAATTTTGTTTTTTGTGTCCATACTAATGTATTAAATTGATTAGAAAGTGAAAGTTTGTACAAAAAAATAGAAATTTATTGGTGTGCAAAAATACCATTTCTTAAGTTGGTGTTACTATTTTAAACGGACACAAAAATGAACGAGGGAGTATAATAATGTTGGAACAAAGTGGGTCTGACATGAACCTCTAATGTTTTAAGTGGTTTTGATGATAACAAAGTATTAAAATTACAATTGGTATTACTAATGATTATTCTAGTGTGCAGAATTACAAGTTAAAATTCATTCAGAAGCACTATGAATAGTAGCAGAGAAGCCAGTCAAAACAAGCTCTGAAAGCACGTCACTGTTCGTCAGAAGCTTGAATTTTGAATGCTGAAGAAAGTGACTCTGAGGATAAAACAAGGCTCTGAAGGACTCAGAAGCTAAATGACCTCAAGAAGCTATGGCAACAACATCAGAAGCAAAAAGAATTTACATCACTCAAGAACTGACAGAATCAGATTCAATGATTGAAGAACTAACTACTTCAAGGCTCTGTCACATCTACAGGAAGGAATATTCGTTGGTACAACGTTAACCTTATCCATAAGTGGAGCGTATTTGAGGATTGTACAATTGTACTATTATTACTCAAAATGGATGAGTGATAAATTGAATGGCTAGGTAGTGGAATTGGAATTCCTTACCAAAGAAGGCAATATACAGCTATCAATTGTACGAGTAAATTCCAGCTGGCACAAAGCTCTCTGCAACGGTCATCATCTTCTTCCAAGTATAAATAGAAGATTCAAATGGAAGAAATGACTACTGTTCTAACGACTGTTCTATCACCACGTTTAAGACTCTGAAGCATTCTGACATTATCGTTTTATCTGTCATTCAAAGTCTTTAAACAAATTGAGTTGTATTTTGTAAACACCTATGATAGTATATCAAGTGTTCCTTAACATTCATTCTTTTTATTAAGTTTGTTTGAGAAGTCTCTTGTTAGGTATTAACTTGAGCATTTGAGAAGTCTCTTGTTTAGTGAAACTTGAGCATCTGAGAAGTCTCTTGCAAGTGTGCTTGAGCAGTTTGTAATCTTTAGTAGATTATAGTGAAAATCTCTTGTTAGTAACAAGGGGACTGGAGTACTCTCGATTTGTGAGGGGAACCAGGATAAATTCTGTGTCTTTCTTTCTCTCTCTCAGCACCCTCTTTTTATTTTGTGATTTTATCCGCTGCGAACTTAGATTTTATTTCGAAAAAGTTTTAATTCTCAAAACACAATTCAACCCCCCCCCTTCTTGTGTTTTTCCACCTTCAAATAATGCATGTTTTCATTTTTAGTTTTTTTTATACACAAAGATATTTATTCTTTCAAATTGATAGAATACATCAATGCAATACAAATTTAAAATTGCTAAAATATAAAAAAAATCAATCTGCAAACAATCTCATAATATTCATGTAATTAGTATAAAAAGGCATATTGAAAGATACAATATCTTATTTAAAATACTGTATCATCAATTTAATGTTACCTTTTATTTGTATATGAAATTAAATAAATTAAAATTGATTACTTGTTAGTAATGTATGATATACTCAAAGGGGTATCACAATTGAAGCAAAATATGTATGAGTTGCATAAGTATTACATAACATTGTAGGGACCACTTTTTAATGATAAATGATACTCAAACTAATATCACCATTGGAGATGTTCTTATTTATGTTTAGATATATTTATATAAGGCTTAATTCAACATTTGGTCATTTATATTTATTTTAGGTTTCAATTTGGTCCTTTATGTTTTGAAAGTTTCAATTAAGTCCTTTATGTTTATTTTATGTTTCAATTTGGTCTTTTCCGTCAGTTTTGTCACATGTGATAGACAATTTGCATGCGCATACGTGGACAGATACATTGACATCTAGACACTTGGACACGTGTCCAATTGAAACAGTGGAAACATTGAAACTATCGGAAAGTATCATCTTATGCAAACAATGGAAACATAAGGACTAAATTGAAACTTTTAAAGTATAAGAGACCAAATTTAACTTAAAATAAACATAAATGATCGAATTAAACCTTTATATAAACCTGAATTGAAAATTAAATTAAAAATTAAAAATCAATTGCAGAAGCAAAAGATTTAAATTCTAGTTCTAACTTTATATGTGAAAGATATAACATCTAGATTAAAATCATTAATGCTCAAATATAACCTTTTTATATTTTGCCTTAAATGAAGACATGCATATTCTCTACGCTCTTTTATTTTTTATTTTTTTGGTAGAGGTCTCTACACTCTTTTATGTATATTACTAGTATTCACACCCGTGCAACGCACGGAGAAGAATTTGCTTATGGTCATAAATTATAGGAATATTGCTTCAAAATTATTATTTAAAAAAGAATAATATAATAAATAATAGTAGACACAAAATTAATTGAATGCGAATCTTGTCATAAAATTAGACACATAATATGATAACCAATATTAAAGCAATACAATTACTACTGATATAAATTAGAAACAATAACTTAAAATACATTAAAGTTTGAAGTACAATTTATGATACATGAAAGCAATTTTGAAATATAAAGGGGAGAGATATTGTCATTCGATGCTACACTCTTCTATTGTTGCTTGCCTGCAGTTCCACAATTTAATTATGTAATAGTATAAGTTGCCAATCCTAGAATCTATGTCATTTTTTTTTATATTTCCATCCTCATATTTTTCTTCAACTGGACTCTTATCGAAGGATCTTGACCCGAAAATATAAAGGGGAGAAATATTGTTATTTGATGCTATATTTTGGTTTAAGATTTAAAAGCGCACATTTAAACATGTCAATATAATAAATCAGATAAGTAGAGGAGATTACACTCGAATACTTTTCTCCATCTATTGCATAATAACATGTCATTTTAGTGAGAATTTGTTGTATGAGATGAAGTTGAGAACACAATGCAAAAAATATCATTATTAAACAATACACAAAAATAATCTCCATTGAGCTAATATTTCACCGTACAAAAATAAGAGTAATTAGAGATTAATTATGAAAGCAACAATAATGACATTCTACTTTGTAATATTTTCCTTTTTGTAGTTGCTAATGGAACTTTGTCATTTATAATGGAACAAAAATTAATAGAGCATTTGAACAAAAAATTTAGGCTTCATATTAAAAAGTTCAATATTACAAAATGTGGTAGTTTTCTTCCTAAAATTGTCTACCATTTCAAATCAAATAAAAAAAAAATACACAAAATATATTGTGGCAGGACCTGTACTAACAACATTTGTATACTGTGGCAGAAAATGTAGTAACATTTGTATTAATGACATTTTCTTAAATATTCTTCATGTAGTTTGCAGACTTGAGTCATACTGATCCTTGCAAGGTAGATAATTCTTCATGTATGGTGTGATAAATATACAATAACAAAAAAAAGTCATACTTATACTTACTTTCAAAAAAATAAATCATACTTATATTTGATTGAAAATCAGAATAATAGAAAACAAAATAAAACATCACATGGTCTCTCTCTCTCTTCAAAACACACACTTCAAATAATGTCAAATACTAATCAAACAACATGTTATATCAGATCCTCCTCAATTTAGATTTGTGTTTTTTATTCAAATATATAAAAATTGTAAACAGTCGCTTAAAATTCAATTGATCTTTTATAAAATCTCAATCAATTAGGGAGAACAATGACATATACAAAAACATTTCAGAATATATAAAAGCTTGGATAAATTACAAATGCCGTTTGTCCCCGTGCTAAATTGTCTCTACACACTTTTTAGCCTTTGTAATTCTATTGAAACCCTTAAATGCACCAAAGATGTAGCATTGACACTTTAGATAAAAATGAGCGTTTAGTGCTTGACACCGACACAACAACTATATTACAAATGCATACATGTCAGTGTTAGTTTAGTGTTTGATGTATATGTGAGTGGTTCATAGCGGTTTCTTTGTAATGTCATAACGCTCTCTTTCTAAGAAGAAGAAAAAAAACAGTTTAAATTCGTGTCAAACAACATGTTATATCAGATCCCCTCAATTTATATTCTCTACGCTCTTTTATTTTTTATTTTTTTGGTAGAGGTCTCTACACTCTTTTATGTATATTATACGAATCGACGATGTATATAATACGTCCGATCATTTTTTTTCTTTCTCAATTATTTGACGTATATACGAATACAAGTTACAGCTATGATATGTTTGGCTGGCATGCGTACGTCCTAGTCTTTACTCCTCTTTGCTTCCGTTTCAAAGCAATTGAAAGTTTGGCTGTCAGCTTACATATTAATCGGGCAAATCCACTTGGAAACATTCTCATATATGATTTTGTCTTATATTTCATAAATTGATAATGACTAACTAGCCTCATACATCATTTGTCTCATCATTTGTATACCGAATGCATATTATTGTACACCTAAACTCAAGAAAATAAATAAAGATATTGTCACACGTGTCTCCGGTAATTGAAATTAAATATAAAATTAATGTTATAAAGATAATTTTATATTTTTAAAGTATTAATTGATACACAATTTTTGAAATAAATTTTTCTTATTAGTATGTTTAACTAGTGCTACGGAGGTACTGTTTAACATTTTCTAATAAATAATAATTGATGATTCTTTCAACTTGTAAGAGGTTGGACAAGTAGTGTGTATATTTGAGATCTTGAAGTGTATATAAATTTTAGTTTTAAATTCTTTGGATGTCAATTTTTGTGTTGAGCTAATTCATGAGTCATGCTCAACTTCAATTGAGCTCCCCTATTAGTAGGTAGTAATGAGATTAGTTCCCTAAATTAGTCGGAGCGAGATTTCTGGATATTTAGTACCTATAATAGGATTTTAATTTAAAAACAAAATTAAAAATTGTATTTATTGGAGAATTTAGACCCTTAGGGTCTGTTTGATGGTCAGGATAGGTGTTTACTGTGAAATTTGGTAAACAACGCTAGTTTGAGTTATGACAAGAGAGATCAATTAGTAAATCTCGGGACATAGTGCTTTTGTTTATATTTCCAAGATAATTAGTGATCTTAACCGTGATTAGAGTCGACCAATGTCCATTGTACAGAGCTCCGCCCCTAGTTCCGGTGAATGAGAGGGGGTTGTGTACCTGTTTACACTCCGACGCTCAAGTTAGTATAAGTGTGAAGTGTAGGTTTTCAGAAGGAATAGAATGTACCTGAGCTCCTTCAAATGAGGAGTATATATAGCCCCCAGCGCTGGGCTAATGCCAATGATGGAAATAAATGTCCATCAATTGGCTGCCGGAAAACGGCTGAAAAGCCATGATGAGCCTTAAATGCTCTTCATTCCGGTGTCGGCCGTTACGATACGCTTGGTATCGTTGACCGTTGCAATGCTCGCTTGGAAACTGCAGTGCTCGAGTCTTATTTGGCTTTAGGCCCAGTCCAGAACAGGAGCCCCCCAAGTCGTTATGCTCGAATATGAGCGTAATGACTTAGTGTCGAGTAAATATCAATCATAATTTTAGACTTTATCTATATCAGTTAGATTTTGTCATCGAGCGATGCATCTTCGTCGTGTGTTTATTCGAGCATGAGTGCGTTGTTGGGCACCTCGTAATTCTTTTCGAAGGTTTCGTGGATCGTAATATCGTAGATTCGATCCGGAATCCTCGTATCCAATGTTGAGGATCTTTATTATTGCGAGCATTATCTACGAGCCATTATTGCGTATCTTAACATTAATGCGAAGATCACAATTAGCGGATTATAGTTGAGGGTTTTTAGAGAGATTTTCTCGATTTAACCGAGATTTCCGCGAGCAGAAGATAGGACGTTTGAAGGGACAAGCCGTTCCGTCTTCTGCTGCCACGTGTAAAGGCTATTAGTAGTACTTGAGTGCCTATTTACACAGTTGGGTTTTCGAGGTTTGAATCCACACCGTTGGATTTACGCGCCTTTTGGTTTACTCTGAGATTTGATATGAGGCGTCAGATTCTTTTGAATCGTTACTTTTGGATCAAAACAACGGTTAAGATTAATGAGGCGTCGCGTTGTTCCGTAATGACGCATCCGTTGGGAATTCGTCTATAAATAGAGAAGGGAGGGATTTTTGAAGTTTTTACTTCATTTATCAAAGCCTCTTAACTTTCAAACTTCCAAACTTCCGTTTCTCTGATCCTCCAAGTGCTTCAAATCTTTCGCTTGTGTTTCGTTACTGCAATCGTTTCTCACCGCATCCTTTTCTCTGAATCAAGTAAGTAACTTACTCTAATCTTTGTTTACCATTGTTTGTTTGTTGATTCTGCTTTGGTTTGATGCTTTAGTGATGAAACTTTTTATTTTGATTGATGAAACGACGGTAGAGGGTTTGTAAGTGGTGGTTAGCACCCTTTACCCTCCCACAAATGGTAGTTTTTAGGGAAAAACTATAGTTTTTTTGGTTTATTTACCCTTTCTAAGTGGCGGTTGTTGGCGATTTTTGCCTTTACAACTACCTTTTTTAGTGGGTTTTTTCCCAGAAGTGTCGAGTATTCATCGTTGACATTCGAGCGCTCATGGGTTGATGAATGCTCGTCTTACAAGTATATTTGATCCTCGAGTTGTTACTTGTCTCGTTGCGCGAGCAATTTCAGGGATTTGTTAACTTAGGATTTTTTGTTTTGTTTTGACGGGAGTTTATTCCTCGCCCTTTCACTTGATCGGCGGTGGAAGGGTGGATTTGATGTTTGGATGTCGAATTCATGTTTCCTTCCTCGGCTTTTCAGGTGTAAATGATGGAACAACATCAAAACGAAATCGTCGAGGACGAACCGGTAGTTGGCCCTTCGGATCCCGATCCTTACGCGTGGGTGGCGGATGAGCCTAGGAACACACGCTCGAAATACTCCGGGCTAGCCGAAAGGCCTTCGTATCTGTTTTCGACGATCGAGGATCCTGGGCGTGACTATTGGGAGATTATGATCCCCGGAAGGCGCAGCAGGGTGTGTCAGCGTTTCGAGAGATGGAGGGCATTCTCGATGTACCAGTAGCATTCGAGGTGCTTGGTTATCGGTTGCCCTTCAATGATTTCGAGATAGGCGTTTTCAACCATCTTCACTTGGCGCCTTCGCAGCTCCATCCAAACTCTTTGGCGTTTCTTCGCGCCTTTGAGATAGTCGCGGCTTATCTTTGGATAGTCCCCACCCTCGACTTGTTCTTCTACCTTTTCCGGATACAACGCACTAAGCCCAAGGGAGATGTGAAAAAGTATGGATGGGTTTCGTTCACCCAAAGGCATAGACTCTTCGAAATGTTTGAGGAGTCTGTTCGAGGATTTAAGGATAACTGGTATGGGGTCTTCCCAAAAGGCGAAGAAGGTCTCAAGACCATTGTTTCAAGGTCCCCGAAGGTTGATGCCAACGGGCATCCTGTTTTACGCCCCAACGGAACGCCCATCGTCGTCGAGCATAGCCGCTTCCCCTTCAAATGGTTGAAGAACCAATATCTCCTTCCGGCTAACAGTTTTAGTCGGACTCAGAGGGAAATGGATTTGGCTATCCTTGAAGATTTCAAAAGGATGTGCGACTTCGTGGACGGGTTTGTTCCCGCTGTTCGGACGGATAAGGATGGGAATCCCGTAGTGGACGAGCAAGGAAACGTCTTGACTTCGAAGCGTTTCATAGAAACTAAAGCTTTGCTTGCTTGCTCGACTCGTGTCGAAGCCGAAGCGTTGCTTAGTATGTTTGTTTTAACTTTCATGTCTTGCTCGTTTTGTAGAATAGTTTTATCTCTAGCGATTTTACTAACTCATCTGTTTTTGTTTGCTGTGCAGATATGATGAGCAACCAGGAAAAGTTTAAAAGGATGCAGGAGGTCACCAGGGCTCGGAGAGCCAAGGAGGCGGGGAATGTCCTAGCCTCGAGCTCCTCAGGCCCCGCCAGCTCTTCCATTCCTCCCACTCCTCACGGGGGTTCTTCAGCTGCTGCAACTCCTTCTCCATCGGCGACCAATTCAGCCGTCGCATCCCCTCATCGGGATGTGGTCGGCGAGAAGAGGGGTCCAAGTTCTCCATGCGACAATGTGAGGCCTGAAAAGAATGCTCGAACTAATGATGCTCTGGTTCAGACGGAAAGCCTTCATCGTTTGCAACATGGGGTCCCAGCGGGGAAGTTCGTGCTGCCCGCAGTTTTCGCTCATGGAGGGGAAGTGTTCGACAAGAATACTGAAGTCATCATCCCTGAAGCCGACCAAGCTATCATGACGGACATGGGTCCGGAGTCACTGAAGGGCGTGATTGCTGAGTCTTCCATGCATTGCATGAAGCTGATGGAAGTTGCAAACTTCCTCAATGCTCGGGAGCGCCATTTCGTGGATGAAAGGTCGAAGATGGAGAAGAGGATGAAGGGTTTGGAGAAAACCCATAAGAAGATGGATGCTGAGCTGAAGAAGGTTCGTCACGAGTACGAGGAGCTGGGGGCCACTTATGATGCTTATAAAGATAAGTATCAGCTTCAAGTCGAGCTAACCCAGACTCTTCAGACAAAGGAGGAAGAAGCTGATCGTTTGGCCAATGAGAAGGAGGACCTGCTGGCGAAGGTTGCTGGACTCGAAGGGCAACTCCAAAGGTTGAGCATTCCTGACGAGGAGGAGAAAAAGGAAGACCCTTATGGGGAATTTGCCAACACTTCTCGCGGGTCCTTAATCAAGCAGCTCATAAAAGCTCAAAATTCTGCGGTCGACATGGCCACTTCAAGCTTTCGAAATGCTGTCGCCCAGATCCAGATCCTCAATGCTGACGTCGAGCTTAAGCTGGATGGCCTCGACGAATGCAAAGAGGTGTTTGATGGCATCATTCAGACTCCTCCTTCAACCTCTGTCGAGAACCCTGATGATCAGTGATTCCTTGTACTTTCCTTTGATTAATTTTTGTTGGCGTTATGCTCGCCTTTTCTGATTTTGTCTTTGAATTACTTTGGCGCTTTGTTCGCCATGTTTTGTAATGACAATTTATACAGTCCTCGTGACTGTTTTATAATATGTACTTTGTTTTATAATTTGCGTTTTATCCTTTCGTCGTTTGAATGATTTTACGCTTGTGAATGTTGTCTTATATTTGCTCGAATATTTAATACTTGTATGCTTAAGTATTTACTTTCCAAACTTTAAGTACAACAACGAATGGTCGCTGCTCGGATAACATGTGTCCTTGAGCGCCGTGCTCGAAGAGTTTGTGGAACTTCAACGAGTATTCGGGCGTAGTATCCGAACCTTTCTGTGGTAGGAATAATCTTATGATGATCATTTAAACACGGCGACGACTTCTCATCGCGAGCTGGGATTCGTGGCCTAACGTGTACTAAAACGATGGTGCTCGCTTGGAGTCATTCCTCGTCAAGACGAGGTGCAAACCTCTTGTCTTTCTTGATGTTTTAGAATCATGCCCGTACCTAAGCATTCATCTTTTCACTGAGTTTAATCTCTAACTGTAGTATTGCTTAAGTTTTTCTGCGTTCCATGGTCTGGGGATTTCCTCGCCACGCAGAGTTTTGAGGAAGTAAGCTCCGGTCCCTGTTTTTGCTCGAACTCGGTAGGGGCCTTCCCAGTTTGGGGCGAGTTTGCCTTCGCTCGAATCTTTAAGATTTCGACGCAAGACTAGGCTTCCAACGTCGAACTCTCTTTTTACCACTCTTTTGTCGTGTCGAGCGGCTATCTTTTGTTTGAGGGACGCTTCGCGAATAGCGGCGTTTTCGCGAAGTTCTTCGACCAAGTCCAACTCTTCTCGAATTAATTCGTCGTTGAGGTCTTGATCGTTGGGTGTTTCGGTTCGCCTTGTTGGCTCTCCTATTTCCACGGGGATCACTGCTTCTGTTCCGTATGTTACTCGAAAAGGGGTTTCCCCTGTGGTGGAGTGTGGAGTGGTTCTATAGGACCACAATACATTGTGCAACTCCTCGACCCATTGTCCCTTTGCCTCGCCCAATCTCCTTTTTAGGCCTCACAGAATTACTCTGTTCGCGGCTTCAGCTTGCCCGTTAGTTTGTGGATGCTCGACAGAAGTGAAGTGTTGGGTTATTCCCAACGCAGCGAGGAATTCTCTGAATTTTTTATCAGTGAATTGTGTGCCATTGTTCGTTACTACCGAATGTGGAATGCCAAATCTGGCGAGGATATTCCTTTTGAAGAAACGGAGTATGTTGAAGGCTGTGATTTTTGCAAGTGGTTCTGCTTCTATTCATTTGGTGAAGTAGTTCACTCCTACGATCAGGAATTTGTTTTGTCCGGCTGCGACGGGGAATGGTCCTAGTAGATCCATTCCCCACCATGCGAAGGGCCATGGAGAAGACAATGACTTTAGCTCGTTTGGAGGGGCTATGTGCATGTCTCCATGTCTCTGGCACTTGTCACATTTTTTGACGTGTTCTTTAGCGTCCGCCTGCATCGTCGGCCAATAGTATCCCGCTCGAAGGGCTTTCCTGGCTAAAGAACGCCCGCCAATATGTTGACTGTTGATTCCTTCGTGGATCTCGGCTAAAACATATTCCACTTTATCTTCCTCGACACATTTCAGCAGGGGAACGACGAATCCTCGTCGATACAATTGGTTGTCGAGAACCACATAGGAGCAGGCTCGTCGTTTGACTTTTGCTGCCTCCTTTGGGTCGTTGGGAACTTCCCCGCTTTCCAGAAAGCGTAGTATTGGGAAAATCCAACTGTTTGTATTTATCTCGCAAACGAGCATGACATCTTGGGTTTTATCAATGCTGGGTCTGGACAGAGTTTCTTTAATCAGGGATTGATTTCTTCCCTTTTTTCGCTTGGTGCTCGCCAATTTTAAGAGAACATCTGCTCGTGTGTTATGCTCGCGGGGAACATGTTGCACTTCGGCTACCTTGAACTGGGCTAGTGTTTCCTTTATCAGGGTTAGGTATTCTGCTAGCCGTTCGTCTTTTGCCTGATATTCCCCGGATATTTGCGAAGCTACCAATTGCGAATCCGTAAAGATTTTGACTTCCTCGGCCTCTATGTCTTTGGCGAGCCGTAATCCTGCCAAGAAGGCTTCGTATTCGGCTTGGTTATTCGTCGTTGGAAAAGACAGCTCGAGCGAGACTTCGATAAGAGTCTCATCCTTGCTTTCTAATATAATGCCCGCGCCGCTTCCTTTTGAATTGGAAGATCCATCGACCAATATGGTCCATTTGTTCTTACTTTGAGTGGTCGTTAGGGTCATTTTGGCGATAAAATCTGCTAGGACTTGAGCTTTCAAAGCTTGTCTGCTTTCGTAGCTTATGTCGAATTCTGACAACTCCAACGACCATTTGAGCATTCGACCAGCCATGTCGGGTCTTCCGAGGAGGCGTTTGATGGGTTGGTCCGTACGAACAACAATTGAATGGGCGAGGAAGTAGTGTCATAACTTTCTTGCTGCAGTAACGATGGCTAGGGCCATTTTCTCTATTTGCAAGTATCTTAGTTCTGGGCCTTGGAGTGCTTTGCTTACAAAGTACACCGGTTTTTGGCCTTGCTCGGTTTCTCTTATAAGAACGGCGCTGACAGCCTCGTGGGCTACTGCTAGGTAGAGATATAAAACTTCTCCTTGCACTGGTCGTGTGAGGACTGGAGGCTCGGATAATGCTCGCTTCACATGCTGTAGTGCGTTTTCGCACTCTTCTGTCCACTCGAAAGTAGATTTTTTTCTCAGAAGTTTGAAGAGTGGTAGAGCATGTTGAGCAGATTTAGCAATGAATCGTGACAAGGAAGTTAACATTCCGTTCAATGTTTGAATAGACTTCTTTGAGTCGGGCGTAGGGTATTCGAAGAATGCTCTACATTTATCGGGGTTGGCTTCAATTCCCCGTTCTGTTAAATAGAATCCGAGGAATTTTCCTGCCTTTACGCCGAATGTACATTTTTCCGGATTAAATCTCATGTTATACTTTCTTGCTTGTTCGAAAACTTTTCTTAAGTGCGTGGTATGATCGTTTTCCTTTTCGGATTTAACAATCATGTCGTCCATATACACTTCGAGCATATCACCAATTTGATTTCGGAAAACATTGTTCATCATTCTTTGGTATGTGGCGCCCGCGTTTTTGAGCCCGAAAGGCATTACGTTATAGTAATAATTTCCTGATTCGGTCATAAAAGCTGTTTTCTTTTTATCGATTTCAGCCATTTTAATTTGATTATATCCTGAATAAGCATCCATAAACGATAGTAATTTAAATCCTGAAGAATTATCTACTAGTTTATCTATGCTAGGTAAATGATAAGCATCTTTAGGGCAAGCCCTATTAAGATCGGTATAATCAACACACATGCGCCACTTTCCATTAGATTTTTTGACAAGTACAACGTTGGACAACCAAGTAGTATACATGGCTTCCGAAATGAAATTTGCCTCTAGGAGGTCTTTTACAGCTTTTTCTGCAGCCTCCGCTTTTTCGGGAGACTGCTTCCTACGACGCTGTGCAACAGCTCTAGCCTTAGGATCTATAGTCAGCTGGTGACAAGCAACCTCTGGATCTATGCCGGGCATTTCAGCAGCGCTCCAAGCAAAGAGTTCAGCATTTTCCTTCAAGCAAGCTTCCAATTGCCTTTTCACCAAGTCGGGGAGATCAGCTCCAATCTTGATTCCTTTCGAGGGGTCTTCACCAAGGGGAATTATTTCGAACTCTCCATCAGGGATTGGGCGAAATATTTCCTTCAGCTCTTTCTGCAGCTCCTTTTTTTCTTCTCTGCGCTCCTTCTTTGAAGTTCGAGCGTCCAGCTCACCCATACCTTGTCCCCCGACAGCATTAATGGCGGGCATCTTGTGCTCAGTCTTCATTTTCTTTGGCGTGGCCAAGGTGTTCATATTTTTTGCTGCAGCTTCAAAGCATCTCCGAGCAGCAGCTATGTCTCCGTTCAATGTGGCGACCTTTCCATCGGCAGTGTAATACTTCATTTTAAGATGGATAGTCGAAGAGACGGCGAACAAATCAGCGAGCGCTGTTCTTCCAATGATGCAGTTGTACAGTGATGGACACTCGACAACTAAGACCTGAACATTGATGGACTTGGTGGCTTCTCCTTCGCCAAATGTGACGATCAAGTCCGTATATCCCCAAGGTTTTGTTGTAGCTCCATTAAATCCTTGGAGATCAGCGCCCACATACGGCTTCAAGTTTCTTTCGGTGAGCTGGAGAGTTTTGAACAATCCAGAGTACATTATATCGCAGGAGCTTCCTTGGTCGACCAGGATTCTTCGAACGTCAAAGTTCGCCATCCTTGCTTGCACTAACAGAGGAATCTGAAAGTTCGGGGGATCCTCCGGGGATTTCTTCTTAGTAGATGGCCAAGGGGACTGATCCTTCTTTAATCTCAGCAATCGACACGGGATCCAACAAGCAGACGCTCTCGAGCTCCTCGAACTTCCTTTTTATAGTTCCGAGGGTGGTGTCGTTGAGTCCTCCTCCAGATATCACCAGCATTTTGGGGAAATTTTCCCAGGATCCGTTCAAGTGGGAAGTTATGTGGGCGAGCACTTCCTCTCCTTGAGCGAAGTCCTCAGGTCTTGTAATAGCATAAGCAACTGGAAGGCTTGCTCGTGCCTCTTCCTCAGCAGGTGGATCTTCGGCCTCTTGCCTTCTATCATTGTTTTCCCTGGGCCGATCCTTCCTGTACTTTTGGAGCAGATTTTGCTGAATCAGTATTTCAATTGCATCCTTCAAGTGGACGCAATCCTCGGTCACGTGACCGTAACTTCTGTGGAATCGACAATATTTGCCTTTGTCCACGCCTGGTTTTGCAGGGATTTGTTTGGGGAATCTTATCCCGTGCTTCTTGAACTCTGCCGCTGAAACTTTGGCTAGAATTCGCTATCGAGGAGCATTCAGCGGAGTGTAGTTGGTAAACTTGCTCGGTGGGGCTTTGGGTTCCCGCACCTTCTCTTTTCCATTACCTATCCCTCGTTTCGAGGGTCCGGACTCATCTTGATGCCTCGGCTTCCTAGCATCCACAGCCATCTGCCTTTCCTCGTAGGCAATATATTTTTGTGCCTTTTCGAGGAAGGCGTCCAAAGTTTGAATCTCCTCGATTCCAACAGCCTTAGCGAAATCACTGTTCGCACGCAATCCTCGATCCATGAGGTATAGCTTCATCTTGTCCTCAACTCTTACTCGCACGCAATCCTCGATCCATGAGGTATAGCTTCATCTTGTCATCCCTTTGAACTATCGCCTCGAGGGCAGATACTGTCAGCGGATGTTTCCTTGACGCAGTAAAGTGGGCTGTGAATTGACGGCACAGCTCGGTCCAGGAGTCGATGGATTGAGGTGGGAGTCCTTTGTACCATGTCAGCGCTCCATTCCTCAAAGTAGTTGAAAAGATCTTGCATTTAACAGCTCCTCGAACTCTTCTCCATTCGAGCACAGCTTCAATATCCTCCAAATGATCGTCTGGATCAGTGGAGCCATCATTAGTGTCCATTACCGGAAGCTTTTCCAAGCCTGGGGGTAATGGTACTCTCATGATCCTGTCGGGCAGGGGTCCGAGATATCTGTCCCCGTCGCTTTCCGGTGTTCGGTGGCGACGATACCTTTCAGGAGACTTTGGTGGCGACCTGTGTCATCAAGCCCTTCCGCCTTCGTTCCTTACGTTCACAACAGCATTCCTCCGAGGGCTCAGGGATCTTCGGTTCCTCAGAGGGCTCAGACGCCTCGGGGACCTTGATCTAGACACTGAACGATCCCTTCTCCGCGGGGATCGCCTTGGGTGCGATGATCGCGTTGCACGCGATTCCTCGACCGCTACCAGCCTGCGATTCTGATCGCGAATGATGGTGCCCTGCCTGTTGATGACGTTAATCAATGTTGCCATCATTTCCTCCATGGGGGTCCCTACAACTAATGGTGGGACGTTCAATGGCTCCCCTTGGCGTTGAATGGTAGGGCCAGCAGAGGCTTCAGTTGGGGTCACGGCGGTGAAGTGCCCATCCTCTTGGTGGTTTGGACCCACGTTGTCGTTTGGGTGGTTTTCGCCGATGCTATCGTTACCGTTTCCGGCCATTGGTCGTGAAAGTTGGTGTTTTTAGGTAGTTTTGTTCTTTTTCTAGGTGAAAAGAAGGGGAAACTAATGAATTCCCACATACGGCGCCACTGATCTTAACCGTGATCAGAGTCGACCAATGTCCGTTGTACAGGGCTCCGCCCCTAGTTCCGGTGAATGAGAGGGGGTTGTGTACCTGTTTACACTCCGACGCTCAAGTTAGTATAAGTGTGAAGTGTAGGTTTTCAGAAGGAATATAATGTACCTGAGCTCCTTCAAATGAGGAGTATATATAGCCCCCAGCGCTGGGCTAAGACCAATGATGGCAATAAATGCCCATCAATTGGCTGCTGGAAAACGGCTGAAAAGCCATGATGAGCCTTAAATGCTCTTCATTCCGGTGTCGGCCGTTACGATACGCTTGGTATCGTTGACCGTTGCAATGCTCGCAAGTCTTTGGGTGCTCGAATGGAACCTGCAGTGCTCGAGTCTTATTGGGCTTTAGGCCCAGTCCAGAACAATTAGTGTTCATTATTGTTCTTATGCTTTTAATGTTGTTTTTATGTAACTTAAATTGCAAGAAAGAATGTTTATTCTAATGAATAAACAGAAAAAAAGATGAGTTGAAATAAAAGACAATTTGAATTGAAATGAAAAGACTGTAAATTTACATTCAAAGATAAATGTTTACAGATGAATAAATGGTACACATTGCATACATTTTCCCTTTCGAACTCGTTTCTCGCGTTGACATGGATACTTTGAGTTTAACCAGGATTTCTATATAATAATTGTGACCTTTTGCTCGATCACAAAACTATTCTATTTATAGGCACTAAATCCTAACTACTAATAACGTCTAATTAACTAAAGAGAAGACGCGTGTCTTGACACGTATTTTGAATTTGAATTCTTCCTTATCTTTTGAATTAGCCGTTGTATCCTTCGAAGTCGAAATAACAATGCTTTCCTGAATATTTTGCTAAGTCCACACTTTTCTTCTGCACAGCGAACGCTTCGACCCTATTAACATTTCGACCAACTCGAAAGAATCCTGAAGAAAGCAACGTTAAGAATAATGCTCGAAATAGAACATTGAATGATATGTTCAAGCATGAATCCTCATTAAATTTATTGTGTCTGAAACCAAAACATATTTAATGACTTTTGAAGTAGCAAAAATAATTAAATGAATTACATTTATTATTTTGATCATGCATCTAGAACATATTTTGACTTAGTAAAAATATGGGCTAACAAATTGCCCCCAAAATGCCCGTTTCGATCGAGTAGCTCGAACGAGAATAGAAAAAGGCATTTTTAAACCCACGTGCTTGACACTCTTATCAATGACGACGCTGATGTCATGCACAGTAGTAACTGTTACCTTGATCCCCACAATCTATCATTTCTCCTAGGTTTTAGGCATAGTGGGCGACGTGACACTCTTAGAAGTTGAAAAGAAAATCCATTGAATTTCTTTTTGATTTAAATTTAAATCCGGACACACTTCTCTATAAATATTAACAGATAAACAAAACAACACTTTTCACCAACTTCCATTATCTGAGTTTTTGCGAAAAACCTTAACTTTTGATTTTCTGCAAAAATCATTCTTCAATCTTCAAGAAATCAGTGATTCCAAACCGTTTAAACGTTTCTTAGCTCGATTCCGCATTGATTTATCACTGATTCAAACTAAAAAACCCAACTTTTCCCAAATTTCATTAGAAACCCTATAACGCCCCAACTAAAATATCTAGAATATTTAGTTAAGACATAAATAAATGGTACTGAGTACATAACATTAACGAGTTTAAACAACTGAATTACAAGAATTTATTACATCAAGAGATGAACTTAAACGAATACAGCGGAAACAAATAAGATTCTGAAATAACAGAATAAGCTAAAGCAAAGGAGGACTAAGTCGTCTAATGCGATGATCCAAGCTCAGCTCCAATCATCAACTCCTTGCTCCAGAAAACCTGTCTACCTAAAAAAATTGGTTTGGAGTGGGGTGAGACTACTAAGCCTCAGTGAGTCCTACTACCCTCCTAATGGTGACTACACCGGGGCACCTAATCAGTCATATCATACTAACATATACATAATCATAACATAAAACTGAAAGTAAAGGTGTAACACAGAAAATTAACTCTTATTCATTTTAACCGCAAGGATTCTCCGAGGTGAGCATATCTCGGAGGCCTGCCTTGTCCGTCGATCGGACCGATCACGACATACAGCTCACAATACATAACCTGATGAATAATCCCATTGGGAAAATCCATATGCGACAATTCAGAATCGCTCCTAAGTGACTGATACTAATTTAGTTATTACTACCATAATTTCCCAAGACCCGGGGAGCATACAAACCTAATTCTAAGTTATACCCAAAGATTCAGAAGTGTGCTTGACTTTCCGTTTAACATTACATACATTATATATCTGCAACCTATCTATCTCAGATGAGGATATAAAACGAGTGCTTTAGGAATATTTTAGGAATTGAAAATATGAGTCATTCTGCACTTAGCTCGCTACGGCGAGTCACCAGCTTGCTATGGCGAGATTATAGGTCCTGACCTAAAACAACTCGCTGTGGCGAGCAGAAGCTCGCAATGGCGAGTTTCATCAGCTCAGTGCCCAGCTCGCCATGAATGCTCGCTAGCAACTCGCTATGGCGAGTTCATGCAGAAACACCCTATTTTACGAAAAATCATTAATTTAAAAGTGTACACCTACAATCATCCTCTGAGAAAGTGCAGAAACATAATATAATTAATATTAGAACAGAATAGAAGAGAAATTGGGAGTTATATCTCCTCACACAATTAATCCCTAATTTCCTATGTTAACATGCAAATATTCAATGTAGGGGGAAAACTAACTACACTATCCTAAAGAACCCACCTGCTAAATGAAGCTTCAGCACTGATCCAAATTCAGCAACAACCACGAAGCTCTACACCAGGATTCACTTGATATCTCCATCTTTAGTGCTTGAATAAAATGAAATGGAAATGGAGTGATGAGTGTTTGATAACTTGCTGAGGTTAAGACCATGAAACAACCTCTACACAACTTGAGAAAGAACAAAGAGGGTTTAGGCAACTTACCAAGGCTGGAAGTGGATTACAGAAGCAAAAACAATTGCAGCTGAACCTGCTGAACTCGCTGGGGCGAGTAGCAGCTCGCTGGGGCGAGTATGACAGGGTAAAATTCCTTGGTTCTGTCGTTCTAACCCAAAACCACTTCTCCAAGGTACCCATAACTTGCTAATAGTCTCCAAACTCGCAATTTGGGTCGTACAAACAGAAACAAAGGCCAAATGAAGGAATAAATGAATTTTGTGAGTTTCTAACACAAAGGGGAAAAATGGTACGAAAAGGGTTAACGAGAGAAAGAGGTCTCCAATACCTGAATGTCTTAGTAACAAAGTTTACTCCTGTGGTTGTTGAATACCCTTGACTCTAGTGAAGCTTAGGTTATGAATTTGACCTTTACATCACCGAATTCCCACTGGTGGTGTGAAATCTCTTGCATGCAAACACATGAACAAAATCTGAGTTTTTATAAAAGGAATGAATAGACCTTAAACCAGAGGAATTGAAAGAGGGTTAAAGAATCAAACTTACTCTTCTTAAGGTTGGAGCCTAAAGATTATGGATTGATGCCTGCATGTGAGATTGGATGAAATTAATGGAGTTTGTGATGATGATGATCATGCCGCGGTGAGAGAGGAAGAGAAGTGAGTGAAAAATCTCAAAGTTTCTGATTTTCCCTTATTGCATGATGGATTTGGGTCTAGGGGTTTTTCCCTTGTTTGTTGTTTTGATGGCGTGGAGGTGAGGAAGAGAACAAGAGAAAGTCTCTGCTTCTTTGCAGAGAGAATAAGTGAAAAGAATGAATTACAATGCTTGGCTAAGAGTGGGTTTAAGTAGTTCAATGTGGGTCCCGTGGCTCCTTGTCCAAATTTCTATTGGTTGGCCTAGTATGCCTTAATGCCCTTCTCACACAAGTTAGTAGAAATTTATCTCAATTTACACCTCTAATTATTTTTCGTCTAATAAATAAAATTTGGGATGTTACAATCTACCCCCCTTAAAGAAATTTCGTCCTCGAAATTCAGGCTTCTCCATTCCACATCGGGGTAGGTTGTTAATGTTTGCATACGAAACTACACTTCGTCTATCTTCCAGTTAAAGGAATTCAATCCCTTGGAATAAAACTTTCCTCTTAAGTTACTGGCTAAGGTTATCCTCACTTTCTCAAAGGTTCCAGTGTTGCGCACTCTGATACAATTGCCTACAGTTTCTTCTGACAGGGTTGCCACGGGTACATAACTCCAACTTTATCGGGCTTGGATGCCGGTATCTGGCTTGGTTGGGTAAAAGCTAAAACCTAAGGTATAAGCTCGAGTGTTATTACAACAAATTCTAATTCTTCCTCTCCAGGATCGCTCCCTTTCCGAACACTATTATGCATGACACGTCAAGTATACACCTGCACCACGTGTTGTCCAAATACTCCAGAATCGATTGAAATATAAAACGAGTGGAAAATCGTCTAGACACTACTGATTCTTCTGTCAATGAGTTGAACTCATGAGCAGACGAATCTATAGTTATCCGATAAAATCCCACCTACAATTTTAATCTATTCTGGTACAACACGGTGATCGCAGTTGCACATCTAACATGCAGATGCTTTTAGGTTCAGAGTATCTCTCCAGGTCAAAGGTCCATCTTGTTTGAATTTCCTTTATTGGTAACTAATACGTGAAACTGGGATGAGAAAATCAGATCCTCTACTTGGCTGATTGCACACTTAAAGTGCAAACTTGTAATGCTGAGGCCGAATAGAATGATTTGGCTTAGAGCGGTTGACTGAATTATTTTAACAGATCACTGAGGATAGGAAAAAGGGTTTCCAAATGAGATTTGGTATACTACTCCAAGCAAGTAAGTAACTCTTACATTTATGCTAATTAATTACTGGCACTCGACTTGAAATTGGAGTATTCTGGTTCAGGCGTTCAAGCTTCAGCGCTTGGTCTCACGAGATTACAGGAATTGAATTTGGTAGGTTGAGATGTTCGGGCAGAGACACTCAAGATTAACACGCAGATCTTACATGGTTAGGAGCACGAAGTTAGCAGGTTTGGATCCCCAACACTGCTTTCAATGGTATAACTTATATCCATCGAATATAAAACTGATTCAACTTAATTCTGAATTCGACTGATAAGGCTACGAAAGGTAAATAACTAACTTTATTGAAGAGCAGATTACTGGATTCAAGTGTACGAAGTTTAACTGATTTGCTGATACTAAGTTAGGTAAGTTTTACTAGGGTGGTTCGAAGTACGTTGATTGACAGATTGACCGAGCGAATAAGAAATGAAACTGAAGGTATTCTTGACATTCTAAAGAGTAATTAACTTCCGCAGATAGATTTGTTAATAATAACACAACTGGAAAATTGGTAAACACTTAATGCAGTTACTTAAGTGTGACATTATCACCCTCGATGTAACTACGTGGCTCCGAGCAATTTGAAAAGTTTGCACCCTAATTAAATTTTAGGTACTGAACATGGTTGTCAATTTGGTAAGGCACGAGAAGAATTTTTCCAACTGGAGCATGATTAGACGAGTTAGAGAATATACACGTTCATGGTGTTCCAAGATTTGCGAATATTGAATTGAGCATCGTTCGGTTCAAAGACTCTGCTGAATTAGGATCCCTAGAGTTAAGTAGATAATTTGAAGATTTGTCTTCTACTGGCTTATACTTATATTCTACACTTCCAATTCTTCTGTCAGTCTCTCTGGTTAGGACAACTACGTTTCCACTCAATGTCTCTTACTATCAATTTCTCACCGATAGATCTAACTGATTCACATAGGCTCTAAATTGGAAGGCTTGTTGTGAGGGGATGTCGTGTTGGCTGATGCTAAAGTTAAACCTAGCTACTTGTTTCTACGTAACTAATATATACTCAAAGATTGATCTAGGTGTTTGATGTCTGCTACGGCCTGCTACTAATATTGGTTTCGCACCGAAATGGTGGCTCTGCATCACTCATATCTAGTATTAACATCCTAAATGATGTTCTAATTGGTTGGTTAACTGATCTTACCGGTCTCTTGTTTCAAAGGTCCTAATATAGGAACTTGCTTGGTGACTGGTCGAACTAATGTTGAGTTGGATTTATCAGGTCGTATTTCATACTATTCGGTACTACGCTAGTGGTATAGTATGGCTGGTCAAGTATAAACCTCAATCGGCTAACTAACTGGTCGGGAATATTGAATTACTAACCTAAGGGCAATTCATGGGCAATTCTCGAGGCACAGTTACTGATCCTGCTCACTTCTTAGCTGGGTGGTCAAAAGGATGAGTTCGGTTAAGGTCAAACTGGTATTAATATAAATTATCGATCTCTAAACTATCTAATGGCAAAGCCAAGGCGGGCTGACCTCGGTGGCTGATTGTGCTACGGTAACTCTCAATTGCTATCACAAATCAAAATCTGGCCTATGATTGGTTCGATGTAATTTCAAATATGGAGCGATAGGCTGGTCTTAGTGAGGGCATCTAATGGTAGTTATCTCAGGTGTTCACCTAACAGGTTTTTGCGATAAAAAAATATTGAGGTACGGATACTGAGGTTTACTTATTCTTAACAGGGTGGTTAAATTGGTCAAAAGTTCTATGTCACTAGCGTTTGAACGCTTGAGTTAACGGCCTTCAGCGAACCTATTTGGATGACGGTGTTACTAAAGAAGAATTTAATTTTGATGTGAGGCAAAGTCTGAACTCATGTGTCAAGGTTCTAGTATTGGCTTCTAATGTGATTCTCTAGTATGGGTTGTTTGATTTGAAATCCTAGTCGCATAGTATCGGTTTGTGCTAATCCATGAAGTTACTATTCTAGGGGCATGGTAGGGAAGGTACTTAATGAGTCTTCTGGGTCCATTACTAAAGACTGGTGTGGTTGAAAGGAAATTCCTAATTGTTGTGCTAAATGAAGTTTAGTCCTCGATGATGAATTAGGAATACTAACACGAGATGAAAGGCCGAAGTACTTAGAGAAAGTATTCTAAACGGGTGCCTAATAAGGTAACTTGAGGGAACATAGGAATGTGATTTTGTTTCTAATTTGGCTTCTCTAATTTGAACGGTTCGGTTGAATTTCTATTGTATCCCTCAGGTTCACTATGCTGGATTTACTGGTTCGGAGTCCTATAGGTGATTGGACTTAAATATACTTTCTCAGGTACGGCTCACAAGGATTCTAATTGTCGATTGGTTATGGTTAAGTTGTTGATAATCCAACAGAGTCATTGGCTTCTAATAGGAAAGGTATACGTAATCTAATTTCTGGTTGCATCCAACTTCCAATATCATCCCCACTGCATCTCCTCAACAATTCTTATGCACACTGGGTAGTTTAAAATCACCTACACCAAAACTAGAAAGGTAGAATGGTGAGATTATGGAAGAGGGTTGGAGGCTACTCACCATGATTAAAACAACTGAACAGGGAGTAAGGCAGCAACAAGCAGTAGCAGCAGCCTGCTAAGCTCGCTGCAGCGCGCGTTTACTCGCTAAGCGAGTTTGGCAGAGCGTAGAGGAATAACTCTGTGGTTCGTCCAATTCCTACCTTGCACTACACTCATAACTCCCAGCCGTATACTAACTTGAATTTAGGATTGCCTACTGTCCTTGGGTGTTGAATCGTCCACAAATTTGGCTGAATGTAGGCTCTCGTTAGGATAAGGTTACTTATAGGCTCAGGAAGTTTACCTGACACTCAGTGCAGGTTGAATACGGTTGTGTACCATACACTTCAGTATAATGGTACACTAGCATCCTTTGCTTGTATACACAACTTACTCCTGTGGCACCATTTGCCACTGTTCCAAAAATTCTCTTATAAGAGTTCCCTTCGACGAATGCTCCTCGATTGTAGCTTCACTACGGATTCAACGCCGGAATTCCAGAGTTCACTCCAGTTCTAAACCATAATACCCTGCCTACCACACAATACTGAGTTGATCAGGCTCAGCACGCGATGGTTTCAGCGTAAACAGTTCAGATCCAAAGGGTCTGTATTACTTAGGAAGGAATTGAAATGACTCATGGCAAGGTCCGATACTGGATCGACCTGCTCTGATACCAATTATAACGCCCCAACTAAAATATCTAAAATATTTAGTTAAGACATAAATAAATGGTACTGAGTACATAACATTAACGAGTTTAAACAACTGAATTACAAGAATTTATTACATCAAGAGATGAACTTAAACGAATACAGCGGAAACAAATAAGATTCTGAAATAACAGAATAAGCTAAAGCAAAGGAAGACTAAGTCGTCTAATGCGATGATCCAAGCTCAGCTCCAATCATCAGCTCCTTGCTCCAGAAAATCTGTCTACCTAAAAAAAATTGGTTTGGAGTGGGGTGAGACTACTAAGCCTCAGTGAGTCCTACTACCCTCCTAATGGTGACTACACCGGGGCACCTAATCAGTCATATCATACTAACATATACATAATCATAACATAAAACTGAAAGTAAAGGTGTAACACAGAAAATTAACTCTTATTCATTTTAACCGCAAGGATTCTCCGAGGTGAGCATATCTCTGAGGTCTGCCTTGTCCGTCGATTGGACCGATCACGGCATACAGCTCACAATACATAACCTGATGAATAATCTCATTGGGAAAATCCATATGCGACAATTCAGAATCGCTCCTAAGTGACTGATACTAATTTAGTTATTACTACCATAATTTCCCAAGACCCGAGGAGCATACAAACCTAATTCTAAGTTATACCCTAAGATTCAGAAGTGTGCTTGACTTTCCGTTTAACATTACATACATTATATATCTGCAAGCTATCTATCTCAGATGAGGATATAAAACGAGTGCTTTAGGAATATTTTAGGAATTGAAAATATGAGTCATTCTGCACTTAGCTCGCTACGGCGAGTCACCAGCTCGCTATGGCGAGATTATAGGTCCTGACCTAAAACAACTCGCTGTGGCGAGCAGAAGCTCGCAATGGCGAGTTTCATCAGCTCAGTGCCCAGCTCGCCATGAATGCTCGCTAGCAACTCGCTATGGCGAGTTCATGCAGAAACACCCTATTTTACGAAAAGTCATTAATTTAAAAGTGTACACCTACAATCATCCTCTGAGAAAGTGCAGAAACATAATATAATTAATATTAGAACAGAATAGAAGAGAAATTGGGAGTTATATCTCCTCACACAATTAATCCCTAATTTCCTATGTTAACATGCAAATATTCAATTTTGGGGGAAAACTAACTACACTATCCTAAAGAACCCACCTGCTAAATGAAGCTTCAGCACTGATCCAAATTCAGCAACAACCACGAAGCTCTACACCAGGATTCACTTGATATCTCCATCTTTAGTGCTTGAATAAAATGAAATGGAAATGGAGTGATGAGTGTTTGATAACTTGCTGAGGTTAAGACCATGAAACAACCTCTACACAACTTGAGAAAGAACAAAGAGGGTTTAGGCAACTTACCAAGGCTGGAAGTGGATTACAGAAGCAAAAACAATTGCAGCTGAACCTGCTGAACTCGCTGGGGCGAGTAGCAGCTCGCTGGGGCGAGTATGAATGGGTGAAATTCCTTGGATCTGTCGTTCTGACCTAAAACCACTTCTCCAAGGTACCCATAACTTGCTAATAGTCTCCAAACTCGCAATTTGGGTCGTACAAACAGAAACAAAGGCCAAATGAAGGAATAAATGAATTTTGTGAGTTTCTAACACAAAGGGGAAAAATGGTACGAAAAGGGTTAACGAGAGAAAGAGGTCTCCAATACCTGAATTTCTTAGTAACAAAGTTTACTCCTCTGGTTGTTGAATACCCTTGACTCTACTGAAGCTTAGGTTATGAATTTGACCTTTACATCACCAAATTCCCACTGGTGGTGTGAAATCTCTTGCATGCAAACACATGAACAAAATCTGAGTTTTTATAAAAGGAATGAATAGACCTTAAACCAGAGGAATTGAAAGAGGGTTAAAGAATCAAACTTACTCTTCTTAAGGTTGGAGCCTAAAGATTATGGATTGATGCTTGCATGTGAGATTGGATGAAATTAATGGAGCTTGTGATGATGATGATCATGCCGCGGTGAGAGAGGAAGAGAAGTGAGTGAAAATCTCAAAGTTTCTGATTTTCCCTGATTGCATGATGGATTTGGGTCTAGGGGTTTTTCCCTTGTTTGTTGTTTTGAAGGCGTGGAGGTGAGGAAGAGAACAAGAGAAAGTCTTTGCTTCTTTGCAGAGAGAATAAGTGAAAAGAATGAATTACAATGCTTGGCTAAGAGTGGGTTTAAGTAGTTCAATGTGGGTCCCGTGGCTCCTTGTCCAAATTTCTATTGGTTGGCCTAGTATGCCTTAATGCCCTTTTCACACAAGTTAGTAGAAATTTGGACGGCTCAACTCATGATCCCCTTCTCTGTGAAGAAAGATACATACGCCTTCTGTGGCCCTTATCCACCACGCGCAGAAATCATATCGAAAGAGGTAAATGATCTCTTTCCTATGTTTGTAATCTGTGGACCTAGGATATTCAAAGTAGATCCCTATCACTTTGGATACCTTAAGACTCCAATTAAGTTGTTTTGAGCTGCACCTTATACTGCTCACAAGGATTATATTCCTTGTTTGAATATGGTAGAAAAGGAATTTAAGGCACATTGGGGGAGTTATGGGATTTATCCTCTAATCCAAATTTAGTCGAACTGGTCCCAAATACAAACCTGAACTCCTTATAGTTGCCCTCCATTTTTATGAGAAATCCACAAACACTTTTCAGTTTAGATGTGGAATGGTAACCCCCACTCTCTTGGATGTAGCTGCTATCACATGCCTTTGGCCTAATGGTGATCACTTCGATCAAACCAAAACTGGTGATAAGATCGAACTCAATTACAAGGAAAACACTTTTTCTAAGTATATTGCTGAAAATATGGGCAAGGAAGGAGAAGAAGTGTCACATGAGGAACATGTGGCCTTCTTGACACTATGGTTATCCCATTTTGTCTTTTGTTCGAAGTCCCTTCAGGTTGCTAGGATGTTTATCCCAATGGCCCAACAAATTCATGAAGGTAGGCTTTTTAGTTTGGGGCGTTTACTGTTGGAAACTCTCTACGAAGCTATGGGCAATGCAAGTGATGCTACTAAGGCATCGAAAGATGGATCCACTTTTGGAATTGCTGGGCCAATGTGGCTGTTACAATTGTGGTTGAATGCCACATTTGAGACGGAGCTTGGATTGATAGTCCCTTCTGACTATCAAAAAGAAGTGGATGAAATAGAAGTCGAACGGCAAAGATTGGTTAGATTAACCCCTCGTTCTTTGGATCAGGATACCAGAAGACTTTTCATGAGGCACATGAAAATGTTCTTAAATTTTGACCAATTTTTGCCTCGCCATGCCCCCTTTGTTGAGCGTAAGTTTTGCGCTGCATGGTTCATTGAAGAATTCCCTGCATTTGATCCAGACAATGAGGATGAAGTCAATGAGGTGTGGAGAGCCTATTTAGAGCAAATTGTGCTATCCTGCAGGATTTGGGACAAGTCGAATCAGTTTGGCCTAGTAGGATATCAGCATAACTGTGTCTCTAGACAGTTTGGTATGTCTCAGATTAGGTCCAAGTGCTTCTTTGAGAAAGCGGATCGAATGGTGATGGGCACGGGTATTTCAGAAAAGATTTACAAGAAATACTTAAGAATGATAGAAAATTATGAGTACACTCTAAAACCATTTGAATTCAAACCATCTTTTTACTGCACTGATGGATTTAGTGCTTGGTGGCAAGATTATTATTCGCGCTTTTCGATTGGCAATGCAGAGCACATGCTGGGCATGGTAGAGAGTGGCTTCATCGTGCCATCTCTAGGAAAGAAACCTATTGTCTTAGGTCGAGGTAACTATTTTACTCCACAATCTATCTCATTAATGAAATTTTTATTCTTTTATCTTCACAACTAACCAATGTATTTCTTTTAGGCAAAGGTGTGAAAAAGGATGTTGGGTATTCCAAAACTTCGACTGAAGTGAAGAAACCCATTGGAGTAAAGATCAAAACTGAGGTTGACCCCCCTAAACCTAAGGTATATAAGTTTCCACCTCAAATTTCTTTTCGACTCTTACTTTTAACATTTGGACTTAAACTGTAATGTTGTTTTCAGGGTCGAAAAAGGGATAGTAGTGCTGAGACTGTGTCTACTACTTCCAAGAGATCGAAGGAAACTGTTATAGTGGATGTAGAGGTAAACACCAATGGTATTTTTCCATAGTTTTAGCTCTTTTGAAACAATATTTTTAGCCAAATTTTTCATCTTTTCATCATTTATTATTTCATTTCATTATTTCAAGGTGATGAAGAGGAAGAAAAACAGGAAGTGCCCTTGATACGGAAAAGGAAGCAACCATCTGCTTCGACTTCACAAGGAGGTGAAGGGGGATGTTCCAAGAATGAGGAGAAGGAACAAGAAGAACAGGCTGGAGAAACCAAGAAGAAAAAACAACAAAAACCAGGGGTCGAAACCCAGGAAATCTCAATGCACCAAGGAGAGAAGTAAGAGAAGAAAAAGAAGAAAAAGCATGGGGCTAAGACAAAGGAGACTCCTCAGCAGCATAAGGAAAAAGAGAAGGATGTAAAGAAGGCACCTATAGTTATCATGAGGGAGAAATCAGCGGTAAAAAAAACCAAAGTGCAGAAGGCCCTCAAGATTCACTCTTCTGGCGAAAGTGACAGCACTTCTGGGCTTAAAGAAAATCCTGCGCCCGAAAAGGAAGTATTGGTCGAAAAGGACCAAATTACCACTGCTGAAGGGGATGACAATTCTAGGCCTAAGGGAAATCCTTTGCCAGAAAAAGAGCCGTTGGTCGAAGACTAAAATGCTGAGGGGAAACAAGATGATGTGCAGAAGGACAATACAACTCTTATGGAAAATGCCCCCAATGCTGAGAAAAGAAATGATTCTTCCACCACATCTACAAAAAATGGCAATGAAATAAGCTTAATTTTTAACACAATAGCTTTACTTTTCTTCAAACTCTTAACTGTTTTGACTGATTTTCTTCTTGCACTTGTAGAATGAGTCGAAAGAAGAACCTCCCAAAGCACAAGAATAACAAAGTCCAAAGGAGATACCACTCTCATCTCAAAACAAAGACAAAGCTGATGAAGGCAAGAGCTTTAAAGACAATGGACCCAACAGAGCTGATAATGACAGGGTCGAATCAGAAAAGACCAATGAAGAGCCAAATGAAGAGAAAGGAGATGGGCCTAAGGTTGGCACTGATAGTAACAATGCTAAGGATTTACCAACGATTTCAAGCATTGTCTAAACACTACCCAGTACTTCCACCAAATCTGGACAAGCCAGTTCGACCCACGAGTCTACCCATGATTCTGAAGGTATGCCTGAAGCTGAGGCTGGTGGTCCAGAACTCGTAACAGCCTCTTCGACCTCCAAACTTTCTGCAAGCCTTGGAGTGCAAGAAGAAGAGTTCGGAGTTCGCCAACATGAATAAGTCTGATCCTGCGGGCACTCTTCGACTATTGCTTTCAAAGAAACAAAGTCAGGCCACCACTTCTAGTGATCACACTACTAGCGACTCCGCTCCTTCGAATGCTGAAATAAACTCAATGGTGCGCCAAGATTCGCTGTTGCTGAAGCTCCAAACAACCTTTATCCACAGAGATGTGTTTGAAGGTGTGAAAAACACAAGAAGGGGGGGGGGGTTGAATTGTGTTTTGGATAGTTTGAAAATTTCTTCTAAGTTATGAAAAACTTATCAGAGTTTGCAGCGGTTGAGAAATCAAAACACAATTAATCAGAACTTTGAAGGTAGAGAGAAAGAGAGTGACAAAGATTTTATACTGGTTCCTCTCACAAACCGAGAGTACGTCCAGTCCTCTTGAACTACCAAGAGAGTTCACTATAATCACCAAAGATTACTAATGCTCAAGCACACTTGCAAGAGACTTCCAATGCTCAAGTATACAAACAAAAGACTTCCTAATGCTCAAGCACGCATGCAAGAGACTTCCAAAAACAAATATAAGAAAAAACAGAGTCTGAACAATTGATATAAATCAATGTTCAGTTACAAAGAAATACAACTTTTGATACAAGACTTAACTTAGAATATTAATAAAAGAATTATAAGGTTCAACTAATGAATTAACAGAAGCTGAAACTGGAGTCTTGGATTTTGAATATGAGTTCAAGTTGTATTTGAAGTTCTTAGTGCTTTTGGATGATTTTGGCAGAATAACAGCTCTTTCAAATTGTTCAAAGTGTCGTATACTAAAGCTTCAAATCTGCTCCTATTTATAGATGAAGGTGGAGCGCATTTGATTTGAAAAAGATGCGGTGAGATTTTGCCAGCTGTAGATAGTACCACTCTTTAACCAAATCAGGTAACCTTGAATACGATCAATTTTGAGGATAACGTTTTAGCCAAATCCGGTAAAGAGTTCGTACAATAGTACTAACGTCACTATCCTGTGGATAAGATTGATTCTACCAGCTTTTGGAATGTCAGAGGATGATGATGATATCCAATCATTGTTGTAGAGAATGTTCTTCTGACAAAACGGCTCTCACTGCACTTATCAGAGTCTGATATATCCAGTCTTCAGAGTCTGATCTCTAGCTTCTGATGTGAATGGATGTTGCATCTTCTGATGAATCATGACATGGTCAGAATTTGCTTGACACATCAGAGCTTCCAATGTGCTTTTGGGGAATATAAAAATTAACTTGTATATCTGCACACTTGGATCAAATAATCAGTATACCCTATTGTATATTAATACTTTTGTTATCATCAAAACTTAATTGGATCATGTCAGAACCTATTTTGTTCCAACAATCTCCCCCTTTTTGATTGATGACAAACCAAGTATTAATTTACAATGGTTGTTGATAAAATTTATCAAGCATTCCTTAGGTTGATGAGTTTTGCAAGCTCCCCCTAAGTTCAGCAATGATTAATTAAATCAGTTTAAAAATAATTATTTGAATTTTGAACTAAACTAATACACTAGACTCTCAGAGGCTAGGTTTGCAAGCTCTCCCCCTAAATCTGATACCCATGAAAGAAAATTGCACTTTTCTTTTATACGTACCATGTATCAGAAGTTCAAATTTCAACTAATATTTTCCTCAAAATCTTATCAAACTAAGACAAAATATTAATGAACAAGAAATATGGAATTTTTGGTTTCAGTTTAGCATTTCATAAATTAATTACGACTCTTACTCCCCCTTTTGTCATTAAACAAAAAAAAATAAAACTGACAAGTATTAAATGACAGGTTTGAAAAAATTGGTCAAGAGTAGAGTTTCAATGTAGTCAAGGTGGTTACAACTACACCAATTAAATGGTTTGTCGTAAAACCATGAACTTGTCTATTTTGAATCCACTATATAAGGACCATAACTTTGTCATTTCACTCAACACTTCCAATTCATTGTGAAAAATCAACAATGGATAAAGATAGAAGAGTGATCAAAAGTAAGAAAGCACAGGAGAAGAAGAAGAAGAAGGTGAAGATTCAACAAGACTCAGAGTCTAAGAAGAAACCTCAGAAGATGAAGGCATCAACTTCTGCTTCTGTCAGAGCCAATTATCAAACAAGATCCAAGACCAAACAACAAGAGTCCTTATCCGAGTCAGAATCTGAATGGGATTCTGATTGGAAGGAATTCTTGAGTACATATGTTCCTCGTAGGGAAGAATACCCTTCTTCTCCCTCTGATTCTAACAAGCTAGATTTAGAACTAGCTGTGTCTGATGTAGAATCTAAGTAGGAAGATAGATTAGAACTTATGTAATCAACAATTATCAATTGAATAAAAGCTCTTTATTTAGTTTTGAAATCTATGTATTGATATTTGTCTCAAACAAATTTGTAAAAAAAAAAATGAATTAAAGACATAAAGTAAATAAATTATAAACAAACACAAGAAATTAACCAACAATCAATAATGTACTTAAACCAACAAGATTCAACAATGTTACAAAATATCATAACATAATAAAGAGATTAAACGAAACAAAGTGCATAGAATCCTAGGTTTAAGGTTGAGGTGGAGGGGGTAATCTGTCATTGATGCTCTGAAGAGTATTCATAATTGCTGCCAGCATAGTTGAATGCTCATCAATCCTTCTCTGCATATTCTCTTGATTATCTCTAATGATCTGAGCATACTCTGGTGCATTCCTAGCAATGTTCTCAAGTCTTGCTTGTTCAGCAGCTCTTCTAGTCTCTTCTGCTAGTCTAGCTTCCTCTCTAGCTTGAGCTTCTTGCCTTTTCTTTTCAATACGCTCATCTTCCAACCTCTTTCTTTCCCTTTCCTCAGCTTCTAATTTTTCTCTTAACAACCTCCCTTTCCTCATTCCTGAAGTTCAAATCCTTGGTGTAAGCTTCTCTCACTGATCTGATCATGAACACCAGATTTTGTTCCATAAGGTCACACTCTTTGTTGATATGTGTTGTTTCAATGGACCTGTTAGGAATGACACTGGACATTCTTCTAATATTTTTGTCAACAGCTTGCAGAAAACTAGAGATATCATCCTGGGTTTGTTCTAAGGGTTCATTGACAATTCTAGAAGGTAGGTGAGGAGGAACATAAATGCAGTCCATAGACAGATCCTGCATTAGGTTCTTGAGATGATTGGTTTGGTGAGGAGGGGTTTTCTGAATAACTTCTTGATTCAGAGATTCATCAATTTGTTGGAAATGTTTCTTGAGTGGTGTTGGTAAAACACATGAGTTGTCCATAGCCACATGATGTGGGGATTGCTCATCAGCATGTGCTTCAGGATTAGGTTCATTAAGCACTTCAGTAACTGTAGGTTTTGGCGATTTTTGGTTTTCATGCTCTGAGTGAGTATGTTCTGGTGGGGGTGTTTGTGGTTGTGGTTCATTTTCTGGTTGAGGTGTTGGTGTTTTTTCTAAAGTTGTCTCTGGTTGAACATTCTCAGAGTTTGGTGTTGGTTTCAAAGTAGGAATATCAGTGTGTGTGGGGGATTTTTGACGAGGTGGTGAGGGTGTGTGTTCAGAATCTTCATCCAAAGAAAGAATGACTGGTGCAGTACTTGTTGAAGCTTATGCTGCATCATTACATATAATATTAGGTTGAGATTCTGAAGGGTTAGTTTGGATAGGGTTAAACTGCTCTGATATTGGTTGATTCTTAGAAAGAATAAGATCTTTCTTAGAATAAACTCCTTTCAAAATCTTATCATAAGCATGTTTAACCTTGATTTTAGAAGGGTATTTAAGTCTTCTGAAATAATCTCTAAAAGCTGTGCTGCCTCCAATAAAAATAGAAAACTTACCATCAGCCATTCCACACATAGTTCGTTGAGCCAGCACATCATCAGAAGCTCTTGGAGGAAGTTTGGAGTACATATCCTCAAAAGCTTTAGGATCGATGCCACAGTCATAGCCATCCTTCAGTTCCTCTTGCTTCTTATTGAATTGATTAATCTTTTCCAAAGCTGCTTCCAACTCAGCTTTTTCCTTCTCTTCCTCAGTAAGATCCTTCAACACAATCTTCCTAGCCTTTGGTTTCTTAGTTGATCTAGGAGCTGTAGTCTTCTGGGTCTTAGCTACCTTCTTCCTAGCAGGACTCTTTACAACTTTTCTTTTGGCAGGATAGATTCTGGTTGGTTGTTCTAAAATCCTTGATTGTCTGATTGTCAACTTTGTAGGTTCTCCAGTACCTACCTCAGCACCTAGCTTTTTCAAGTAATCAGCATGTGCTTCTATAACTCTCTTAGCATCACTATCACTGACATGTACAAGCCTACATTCAGCAATGTTATCCTCAGAATCTCTGATCAGCAGTGGGCATGTTGGATGAACAATCTGGTTGTTTTTCACCAGTTTCAAGTACCTCAGAGTAGTGCTATTAACTATTTTAGAACTAAGCAAGAAGGTACCATATCCTGGGAGAAACGGTGTGATAGTATCCAGCAAACCACACTGTGCAAACATATGACTGAGTAGCCTTGGATGTCTAACAATAGATTTGGCAGAGATAATAGAAAGTGCAAGATGATCAAAGATAAGCTTACCAATATCCAGGAAATTTCCTTTACCAACATGGAAAGTGAACAGCTTCTGAAGATTTGAAATTTGATCAGTGCCTCCCAGCTTGGTCAAGATGCTGTCAATCAAAATCTTGTAGATAACTTTGCAGTTGTTTCTCCATTCAAACTTGTCCTTGGGGCCAGTCTTAGGTTTGAATATGAATTCCTCAACATCAGAACCAACCTTATCAGTGTTTCTGATAACAAGTCCACCACGATCTATCTTCAGAGCCTCATAGATATGACACAATCTGAGAGAAATTCTGAATCCAGACACAAATGATTCAATTTATGCTCCTACGAAAGGTCTCAATTCTATTTCCTTAGGGGTTTTACCTTTTAGTTCAGGATTTTCCTCAATCATCTCTTCAATCTTCTGATTGTACTTCTCTCTGGTGATAACAGACGCTTTCATCCAAAATTCCTTGACAAGTTCCGTATATGTTGGTCCATTCAATATATCAAAGTAGTATTCCAATCCTTGTCTCTTGAACAGATCAACAACTTCAGAAAAACCATTTACTCTTAATCCTTCAAGATCAAAGGGGTTTTCTATAGCAACATTTAGGTCATCATATTTGTAGGGACGTTTATCCTTAGCAAATGCAGTAGGGTTAGATTCCTTAGGCAAGATCATGCATGCATCAACGCTTGGATTAGATGAAGAAGCCATAGAAGAAGTTTGGGGGTTAGGGTTTCTAACGAGGGAGAAAGAAATTGCTCTGAGTTTTAGAAGATGAAAGTGTAGGTTGTGAGAGTGCAAAAGTGTGAATGTGAACAGTTAGTGTGTTTAAATAGAAAGTTTCGCGCAAAAACAAGTACAGACACGTAGGGGTAGTGGAGTATTTTTACCTCAAATAGGGATTAGAAATGCTAATCATCATTAACCAACTTCTTTATCCTCTTGCAACAAGACACGTGTATCAAAAGATTATTTGAATAACTGACACGTAAGTGAGGGAAAACGAAAGGGTTTTTATAAAAGATTTTTCCTTACGCGCCATAACTATTTTCTTTCTAACAGATTCTAATAGTTTATCAAAAGATGTTCTCATCACAACTTCTGATACAGAAGGTTCTGATGACTTCAGCTTCTGACTACTATTAGATTCTTATAAACACAAATTTTTCATCAGAGACTAAGTTAATCAGAGATCTCCATCATGTTCAGATTCTTTTTGATAAAATCAAAACGTTCAACAGCTAAAGGTTTTGTAAAGATATCAGCCCATTGATTTTCAGTTTCAATGAACTTGAGATCAATTACCCCTTTTTGAACATAGTCTCTGATAAAATGATGTTTAATCTCAATGTGCTTAGCTCTTGAATGTAAAATAGGGTTTTTAGAAAGGTGAATAGCTGCAGTGTTATCACAATATAAAGGAATATTGTTACTGCTTATTTGATAATCTTCCAATTGATATTTCATCCAAAGTAGTTGTGTACAGCATTTAGCTGCTGATATGTATTCAGCTTCTGCTGTTGACATAGCTATGGTGGTTTGCCTTTTACTAGCCCATGAAATTAAATTCTCACCAATGAACTGACAGTTGCCACTGGTGGATTTTCTTTCAATTCTATCACCAGCATAATCAGCATCACATAATCCAATCAGCTTGTAGTCATTGGATTTCTGATACAGTAATCCAATGTTACAAGTTGCTTTCAAATACCTGAAAATCCTTTTCACTGCTGTGAAATGGAATTCTCTGGGATCTGATTGAAAAGTTGCACACAAGCATACGCTGAATAAAATATCAGGTCTTGATGCAGTTAGATAAAGAAGAGATCCAATCATACCTCGGTAGAGCTTCTGATCAACTTTGCCTTCAGATTCTTCTATGCTTAAGCTTGATGTAGGATGCATTGGAGTGTTCATGGGTTTGCAATCTTCCAAGTTGAATTTCTTCAGAAGATCTTTTATATATTTTGATTGATGAATGAATGTTCCTTTCTTTGTTTGATTTATCTGGATTCCAAGAAAGAACTTCAATTCTCCCATCATGCTCATCTCGAATTCATCCTGCATAAGCTTAGAAAAATTCTTGCACAGAGTGGCATTAGTTGATCCAAAGATGATATCATCAACATAAATTTGAATGATCAAAATGTCTTTCTTTAGTGTTTTTCTAAATAATGTATTGTCAACTTGTCCTTTTTCAAAACCATTGTTGACTAAGAAAGTACTCAGTCTCTCATACCAAGCTCTGGGAGCTTGTTTGAGTCCATAGAGTGATTTCTTTAGTCTAAACACATGATCTGGATTTGCCAACTCCTCAAATCCAGGTGGTTGTTTGACATATACTTCTTCAGAAATAACACCATTAAGAAATGCACTTTTAACAACCATTTGATAAAGAGTGATATCATTGTTAACTGCATAAGATAAGAGTAACCTGATAGCTTCCAGTCTTGCTACTGGGGCATAGGTTTCAGTGAAGTCAATTCCTTCTTGTTGACTATATCCTTGTGCAACAAGTCTTGCTTTATTTCTTGTAACTTCACCTTGCTCATTCAATTTGTTTTTGTATACCCATTTTGTTCCAATAATGTTCTTGTGCTTAGGTTTGGGTACCAGATCCCATACGTCATTTCTCTTGAATTGATTTAACTGTTCTTCCATAGCAACTATCCAAGCATCATCTGAGAGAGCTTCATTCGTTGTCTTTGGTTCAATCAAGGATACTAATCCAAACAATGATTCTTCATCTCTGAAGTTTGACCTTGTTTTTCTTGGACTATTCTTGTTTCCAAGGATAAGCTCTTCAGGATGTGATGCTTTGTACTTGAATGTATTTCTTGGAATCTCTGTTGCTTCAGATTTGTTTTCAGTTGTTTGATGTTCTTGAGCAGCATCAGAAGGTGTAGCTTCTTGAGTTTCAGAATCTTCTGCAGGTTCTATGTAGTTGTCATACTCTGGAGCTTCATCTTCGGATTCATCAGAACCTGACAAGTCTTTAACAGGCTCTGAATTTTTATCATCAGGCTCCTTATCATCAAATTTTACGTGCATTGATTCTTCCACTGTATTAGTTTCAGAATTATACACTCTGTATGACTTAGAGCGTTCAGAGTATCCAATGAAGATACCCTTACAGGCTTTAGAGTCAAATTTCTTAAGATGAACTTTGTTATTCAGAATGTAACATGTACAGCCAAATTGATGAAAATAAGAAATATTGGGTTTTCTTCCCTTAAAGAGTTCATATGTTGTTTTGTTCAAAATATGTCTTATATAGATTCTATTCTGAATATAACAAGCAGTGTTAACAGCTTCTGCCCAAAAGAATTTTGCTAAATTATTTTCATGCATCATGGTGCGTGCCATTTCTTGCAAAGACCTATTCTTTCTCTCTACAACTCCATTTTGTTGTGGAGTTCTAGGAGAAGAGAATTCATGGAGGATTCCATGTTCTTCACAAAATTTTTCAAAAGGTTCATTTTCAAATTTACCACCATGATCACTTCTTACTTTTAAAATCTTTGAATCTTTTTCATTTTGAATTTGGGTACAGAAGATGCTAAACACTTCATATGTGTCATCTTTAGTTCTCAGAAATTTAACCCAAGTCCATCTACTATAATCATCCACAATGACTATGTAACAACCCACTACAAACTATTATTGGTAATATCAGTAATGAAACAATTTAAGTTGAGTAGATAGTAAAAAAAAAAAAAAAAATTATATGAGCAACATATCTCCCTTAGAGAAGTGGGACCCACGCCCACTAAAGAAGAAACACAAGCACACTTCATTAAACCTCTTTACTCATTTGTCTTTGTAAAACAAACAGAACCCAACACTCACCCCTCTCTTCTCTCACGCCTCACCACCATAAACCCTTAACCTATTCCTTTCACAAGACTCATCAAATTGAATGCAAAACAAACATGCAATCCACTTCCTATATTCCTAAGGTCAATTAGAGTAAGCTTATGGAAATTCACTTGCACATATGGATTGTCTCTTTTAACTACCAAGTTGCAAGGTAATGGATTCACTTACTTATTCCCTTTCTCAAACCCTAGAAATTTCCCTTTTCTTTTACCCAATTCCGATTCTGATAGTACTCTAATTGATGAGGTGAGGAGCATGATTGTAAAGTTTAAGAACCAGTGATTTATGGGATGAACAATTGGAATGATTTGGATGATTATGCAGAATTCGTACTTGGGACAGAGCTCCACTAATAAGGTAACTGCTCTCTCCTCGCAACTCGGATTTCGATTCCGTTTGATTCTGTGGTTAGATAACAAAATTCCGGTTGTTTTGATATAAGATTCATAATTTTTGGACAAGAATTGAAGTCTGTGGGAATTTTCGAAGTGATAGGTTGAACACAGTTTTTATGCAGAAAACATTTGGGACAGAGCTGCATTCAAATGGTAAGCAATTTCTCTCTGACGCTCTGTTTCAAGTGAGGTTTGTTGCTATGGGAAGCTATCATAATTATCTTCGTTTCTTCACTGGTCTCGTAATTTTCGGCTGCGAAACGAGTTATGTAGGATTTATCGAAGTTGGAGGTTAAAATCAGATTTCTGCAGAATTTATAACTGGACAGGTCTGTACTAAATCAATCACTACTCTCTCCCTGTAACTCTGATTGAACTGATTCCAATTGTCATAGTTAGGTAACTCAATTCCGGTCGTTTCGATATAGGTTTCGTAATTTTTAGTTCAGTATTGAGGTCTGTGGAAGAATTTAAAGTTGAGGACCTGATGCAGCAATTATACAAGAAAATTCTATTTTGAGGATTTATATCATTTCGCTGCAAATTCAGTTTCTCGGAGAGCTCCAAAGTTGCTTGCTAGTGGTTAAAGCTTCTGAGTTAATCTCATTCAGGTGGGTTCTTTAGGATAGTTTAGTTAGTTTCCCCAATATTATGAAATTGCATGTTGACATAGGAATTTAGGGAATTGTTGTGTGAGGGGAATTAAATCCCAAATTTCCCTCCATTCTGTTTTGTATTATGCATGTTATTTTGCTGCACTGGCTAAAATGAGGATTGTAGGTGTTATTTTGATAAAATAGTGAATTTTGCAAAACAGGGTAATTTCTGTATGAACTCGCCGTAGCGAGTAGCTGGCGAGTATTCTTGGCGAGCTGGGTTTTGGGCTGATGATACACGCCATGTCGAGCTTCTGCTCGCCACAGCAAGTTGATTTAGGTCAGGAACTATAATCTTGCCATGGCGAGCTGGTGACTCGCCATAGCGAGCTTGTACAGAATTGATCTCATTTTCAATTTTCTAACAAAGTCTCATACACTCGTTTTATATCCTCATCACAGTCAGATAGGTTGCAGTACTATAATTAATATAATGTCGAACAGAATGTTAATCACAGATTATCGTTAGGGCATAACTTAGAATAAAATTAGGTTTGTATGCTCCCCTGGGTTTTGGGAAAATTATGGTAGTAAGAACTAAATTAGTATCAGTCAATCATGAGCGATCTGTTATGTCGCGCTATGGATTCCCAATGGGATAATCCATTAAGATATGTTATTGTGAGCTGCATGCCGTGACCGAATCGGTTGACGGATATGGCAGGCCTCTGAGACCTGCTCACCTCAGAGTGTCCTTGTGTTTAAAATGAATAAGAGTTAAATTCTGTGTTACACCTATATTTATGCTATTATGATATGATTATGTTAGTAAAGAAACGACTTGTTTTAGGTGCCCCGGTGTAGTCACCATTAGGAGGGTAATAGGACTCACTGAGGCTTAGTAGTCTCACCCCACTCCAAATCAATTTTTTTAGGTAGACAAGTTATTCGGAGCAAGGACCCGGCGGGAGACTGACAGTTGGAGCTGTGCTTGGATTGTCAGACTTGAAGATTTTAGTCTTCTTCTTTCATTTCATTTCCGCTGTATTTCATCAGTTTATCCTTTTGTATTCGTGACCTGTTGTAAACTTCTTAAATTATTCAATAAATTCTAAAATACTCAGATCCATTAATTTATGTCTTGACTAAATATTCTAGATAATTTAGTCGGGGCGTTATAGACTAATCCATACTTCTTACCATTGATTGAAGCAGTGCTAACTGGTCCAAATAGATCAATGTGTAAGAGTTCTAAGGGTCTGGTAGAAGAGACAATGTTCTTGTTTTTAAAAGAACTTTTGACAATTTTTCCATTTTGATAAGAACCACAGAGTGAGTCTGAGTGATATTTTATTTTTGGAAGGCCTCTGACAAGATTGTCCTTGCTAAGCTTAGAGATTAACCTCCAGTTAGCATGACCCAATCTTTTGTGCCAGACCCATTTTTCATCACTCAGTGTCAAAAGACAAAGCACTTGTTGTTCCTTTAAATCAGAAAAATTGACTTTGTAAACATTGCCTTTTCTGTTTCCCTTAAAGACAACAGATTGATCAGAGTTTCTGATTACAGTACATTAATCCTTATTAAACATAACATCATAATTACTATCACACAATTGACTTATGCTAAGTAAATTATGATGTAGTCCATCTACTAACCAAACATCAGAAATTGACAAAGAAGAATTACCAACTGTACCTATACCAATGATCTTTCCCTTCTGGTTGCCACCAAACCCTAATGTTCCTCCCTCTTGCTGATTTAGGGTGTGGAACAAGAGCTTCTTGTCTCCTGTCATGTGACGTGAGCAGCCAGAGTCCAGATACCATGAGCTTTCTTTTCTTCTTTGGGTGCATACCTGCAGCATAAACTATTTCAGATTTTGGTACCCATACTCTGATGGGTCCTTTTTGGTTAGTTTTGAGAATCTTATTCTTCTTATTAGAGTATTCAGAAGATCTGGAGTCAACTGAGCCTTTAGAAAATGATTTAGGCTTATGTTGTCTCTGAGACTTTCTTCTTGAGTGTGTCAGAGAACCAGTTACCAAGTTTGCTTTAGAAGTACTAGTGCCCCGCTTATCAACAGGCTTTGGTACTCTGACAGCTTTAACTTGAGTAGACATGGGTACTGAGGTGAGGGGAACCTGGGTTTTAGAAGACTTAGGTTCAGAAGATGAGTTATCTTCTGATACCTTATCTTGTGGTTCCAAGGTCACAAGAGTACCAGACACAGTCAGAGGTTCTGAGATACCCTTAGTAAAGTTTGAATAAGATTCAGAAGGTGACTTGCTTAACAAGACAGGGTTGTTTGATTTCCTCACATCAGAAGATGTGTGGGAACCAAGTACTTGTTTTTTATAATAATTGCTAAGCCCACCATGAATCATGGAAGTTACCCTAGTTTTGTCAATGTTATGGTGTATAAACACTTGAAGAGAAACTTCATACTCATCATAGGGTTTGTGACATGTTCTGCATCCAGTCTCAAGCACTTTAATTGTTTTAAGAGATTTTTGAAAATTTGCTTGAGTCTGGGTGAGATGATACGAATTAGAGTGCTTTAATTTGTAAGGATAGCGGAAGCAAACAACCAATAACGAAGGTACTAGGTACCACCCTTATCAATCGAATACTATGAAGTGTTTTGGGGTATTTGTTTGTTTGGTTTTAGCGCAAACAGCAAGGAATAAAACAATGTTAAACTACACCAATAGCTTAACATGAGATTAGCACTCAACACCAATTGAGCTAATCGGACTATTTTCAAGACGACGCTTGCAAATAATCAGGTGAAAATGTAGACACAAATTCAAATGGGACTGAAATGTTCTTGTATTATTTGATAATGAAAATGATCATGTTACATAGCATATATGGCCGAAAAACAGCAAGGCCTAATTAAACACACATAAAACTAGTAATAAAATGCAATTAAACTAGTAATAAAATGACACTAATGCAATCAGCTATTGTAATTCCTCTCCATAATTAGCCACACGCCTATTTAAGGCCTTGAATGTCCCTTTTATACTTCTTTTGTAACCATTCTGGAAAGACTTCAAATGACTGAATTTTATTTGTCTTAATTGATGAAAATGCTTAAAATAGCCAAGTAATTAAACTCAGCCCTTGATGATGACTCAAAACAGCCCCCACGCCATTAAGTCCCTTTTGAATGTCACTTGTGTTGATTTCTAGCTCTTGTGGATCAATTTTCGTACCATCCCCTCCCCCTTTGAAAGGAATTGACCTCAATTCTTGAATACCATCATCATCCAAATATGGTGAGAGATCTCCCACATTGAAAGTAGCATGTACTCCATATTCTCCGGGCAACTCAATCTTGTATGCATTGTCATTGATTTTTGATATAACTTTGAAAGGACCATCAGCTCTAGGCATAAGCTTATTCTTTCTCTTGCTTGGGAATCTTTCTTTTCTCAAATGAACCCACACAAGATCACCTTCATTGAACAACTTGGGCTTCTTATTCTTGGACCTTTGCTTGTAGACTTCATTTACCGCCTTGATTCTTTCTTGCACTTGCTCATGGAGCTTGATCATTGACTTGAGTTTGGCCTCGGCATCTGGATGAACTAATTCCTCTTTTGGCATAGTTATCAAATCCAATGGCAAGTAAGGATTCACACCATAAACAACTTCAAAAGGGGAATGATTAGTAGCATATGTAGGGGACCGGTTGTAGGCAAATTCAGCATGAGCTAGCTTCAAGTCCCAATCCTTTTGAGTCTTACTAACCAAACCACGCAGCAAAGTACCAAGAGTTCTATTAGTCACCTCGGTTTGCCCATCGGTTTGAGGGTGATGGGAGGTACTAAACAGCAACTTAGTACCCAATTTCCTCCATAATGTGTTCCAAAAATAACTCAAAAACTTTGAATCACGATCAGAAACAATAGTTTTAGGAACTCCATGCAAACGTACAATCTCACGAAAATACAAATCAGCAACATTACTAGCATCATCTGTTTTGTGACAAGCTACAAAGTGTGCCATTTTCGAAAACCTATCAACAACAACCATAATAGCATCTTTACCTCGCTGTGTACGGGGCAAAGCCACAATGAAATCCATGCTCACATCCATCCAAGGACCACTAGGTGTGGGTAATGGGGTGTATGCTCCTGGTTTGAAAGAACTCTTCGCCATATGACAAGTAACACACTTGCTAATGACTTTTTGCACATCTCCTAACATCTTTGGCCAATGGAAGTGTTCTTTTAAAATCTCCAAGGTCTTTGTAATGCCAAAATGACCAGCCAAACCTCCACCATGAGCTTCGCGGACTAGTAACTCACGAATTGAATGCCTTGGGATGCAAAGCCGATTCTCTTTGAACAAAAATCCACCCTGCACTATGTACTTTTCAAATGCTCCATTTTCACAATTAGAGTATATTTCACCAAAATCCACATCCTCTTTATAGTAATCTTTCAAAGTCTCAAAACCAAGTAAGCGAGTTTCAAGAATTGAAATTAAAGCATACCTTCTTGAAAGTGCATCAGCCACCACATTACTCTTACCATCCTTGTATTTTGAAGAGAAATTAAAAGATTGGAGAAATTCCACCCATTTAGCATGCCTTGGACTCAACTTTTGTTGCCCATTGATGTACTTCAAAGACTCATGATCTGAATGCAATATAAAGTGATTAGAACGCAAATAATGACTCCAATAATCAAGAGCTCTCACAACGGCATAGAACTCTTTGTCATAGGTGCAATAGTTCAATCTGGCCCCTCCTAGTTTCTCCGAGAAATAAGCTATAGGCCTTTTGTTTTGTATCAAAACAGCCCCAATGCCAACTCCACTAGCATCACATTCAACTTCAAATGGTTGAGTGAAGTCGGGTAAAGCTAAAACAGGAGCTTCACAAAGCTTTAACTTAATCAATTCAAAAGCCCTTTGTGCTTGCTCATTCCACACAAACGCACCCTTCTTCAAACATTCGGTCATGGGACTTGCTATAGTGCTAAAATTCTGGATAAAGCGCCGATAAAATGATGCAAGACCAAGGAAAGATCTCACCTCCGAAACTGTTGTAGGGCTCGGCCAAGTCTTGATAGCATCCACCTTTGTTTGATCAACTGATACTCCATCTTTAGACACAACGTATCCAAGAAACACCACGCTTTCAACCAAGAAATCACACTTTTCTTTCTTCCCATAGAGTTTTTGTGCTCTTAAGGTCTCAAAGATTTGTCTCAAATGAGTGAAATGCTCCTCAATAGATTTGCTATACACCAATATGTCATCAAGATAAACAACAACAAACTTACCCAAAAAAGGTTTGAGTACTTCGTTCATGAGCCTCATAAAGGTGCTAGGTGCATTTGTGAGCCCAAACGGCATAACTAGCCATTCATATAGACCATGCTTAGTCTTGAATGCCGTCTTCCATTCATCACCTTCACGCATTCTGATTTGGTGATATCCACTCCTTAGATCGATTTTTGAGAAGATAACCGATCCATGTAATTCATCAAGCATATCGTCTAATCTTGGGATGGGAAAACGATATTTGATGGTTATGTTGTTCACCGCCCTACTATCAATACACATTCTCCATGAACCATCCTTCTTAGGAACTAACAATGCCGGAACAGCACATGGACTCATTGATTCACGCACATAACCCATGCTCATCAATTCTTCAATTTGCCGTTGCAACTCCTTTGTCTCCTCTGGATTACACCTATAGGCAGCCTTGTTTGGTAATGGAGCTCCCGGAATTAGATCAATTTGATGCTCAATCCCACGGATAGGTGGTAAACCAATTGGTAGTTCAATTGGAAACACATCTTCATACTCACCCAAGATAGCTTCTAATTGTTGTTTAAGAGGAGTCTCCACATTATCTTGTTTAGTATTCTTTGCAAACAACATGTAGACTAATTCACCATTATCAATAGCATCTTTCACTTCATTTTCAGTAGCAAACATATTGAGGTTAGGCTTTTTACCTCTTTTTGTAATCATAGAACGAACTTCATTTGATGCCATTGGTTTCAACACAATTCTCTTACCATTGAAGTTCAATTCATGCTCATTGGACCTTCCTCTATGCGTCACATCTCTATCAAATTGCCAAGGGCGTCCCAACAGTATGTGACTTGCATCCATAGGTACCACATCACACAAGATCTCATCAACATAAGACCCCATGGTCAACCCCACACGCGTCTGCCTTGTAACGTTTATGCTACTCCCATTGTCTAGCCAATGTAGTGCATAAGGCTTAGGATGTTTTGTTGTGAGCAATCCTAGTTTAGACACCATTTCAGTTGAAGCTGCATTGGTACAACTACCTCCATCCACAATGACACTACACCACTTATCTTTCACTTGACACTTAGTGTAGAAAATTTGGTTCCTTTGATCTCCTTCCACGGGTACAGCCTTAGCTTGCAAAGTTCTGAGCATCAAAGTATCATATATGGGAGGTCCATATACTTCTACCTTATCATCATCATCTTCAACCGTTTCAACTCCATCACTTTCAATATTGCCACCAAATGAACCGCCGGATTCTTCCTCTTCCTTAAGCAACTCATCACGCATGCTAATTGCTTCTCGGAGGGTCACAACTCGTTGATTGGGACAAGCTCTAGAAAAGTGTCCAAAGCCTTGACACTTAAAACACCTAACCTTTGACAAGTTAGTCTCCTTGGCCGTGGCAATGGGTTGTTTAGGAGAAAGATCACTTTGTTTTGGTTGATTCACCATTGGTTTAGTACTAGGGGTTGAAATTGCACTGCCCGACACACCTCCCTTGGACCAACCACTTGAACTCCCAGCATTATATCTACTCTTGTTTTGATTTTCAATCTTCAAGCACAAATTACACAAAGTTGTGAAATCCGTGTAATTACATAGCTCAACAGCAAATGCTATGTTCTTATTTAGCCCACGAAGGAAACGACTCATTCTTTGCTCTTCATTTTCCTCCACTTCACCCATTAGGCATAGGTTCTCAAACTCATCAATGTACTCAGTGACACTCATTTTGCCTTGAACCAAATCTGAAATCTTCTTATACAAATTCAGTCGGTGGTTTGATGGTACATATCTTTTGCGCAACTTCCTCTTCAAGGACTCCCACGAACGGATTTTCTCCTTCCCATCTCGTGTTCTTCTAGTCTTCATTCCTTCATACCACAACGATGCACTTTTGCCAAGTTTCAGAATAGCATATTTGCAACGCTTCTCATCATCAAGATCCTTGAAGTCAAACATTCTATCAATCTTGCGCTCCCATTCTAAGTAAGCTTCTGGGTCTGTACTACCATTGAATTCAGGTAGTTCGGTGATTTTGAACTCATCCACGTTTGGACGTGGTTCACCTCTTCTAGGCCTCCATCGTTCATCTCTCAAATTGACGTTCCTTAAGGCTTCACGCAATCTGTCCACGAAATCATCGCTGTCGAAATCCATTGTTGTCACGTAACAAGGCTCTTGATGCCACTAATGATACGAATTAGAGTGCTTTAATTTGTAAGGATAGCGGAAGCAAACAACCAATAACGAAGGTACTAGGTACCACCCTTATCAATCGAATACTATGAAGTGTTTTGGGGTATTTGTTTGTTTGGTTTTAGCGCAAACAGCAAGGAATAAAACAATGTTAAACTACACCAATAGCTTAACATGAGATTAGCACTCAACACCAATTGAGCTAATCGGACTATTTTCAAGACGACGCTTGCAAATAATCAGGTGAAAATGTAGACACAAATTCAAATGGGACTGAAATGTTCTTGTATTATTTGATAATGAAAATGATCATGTTACATAGCATATATGGCCGAAAAACAGCAAGGCCTAATTAAACACACATAAAACTAGTAATCAAATGCAATTAAACTAGTAATAAAATGACACTAATGCAATCAGCTATTGTAATTCCTCTCCATAATTAGCCACACGCCTATTTAAGGCCTTGAATGTCCCTTTTATACTTCTTTTGTAACCATTCTGGAAAGACTTCAAATGACTGAATTTTATTTGTCTTAATTGATGAAAATGCTTAAAATAGCCAAGTAATTAAACTCAGCCCTTGATGATGACTCAAAACAGCCCCCACGCCATTAAGTCCCTTTTGAATGTCACTTGTGTTGATTTCTAGCTCTTGTGGATCAATTTTCGTACCATCGAGATTTTCATTAAGCAGCTTCAATTTTTGTTTACAAAAAACTAGCTCACTTAACTTTTCCATGTATTTCACCATAGCATCTTTCAAAGTTTTAGCCATCTGAGTACTAGTCATTTTAGAGATTACCTCATCAACATCTTCTGTGTCAGACTCTGAATCACTTTCATTGTCTGATTCACCAGTGGCCATAAGCGCTAGGTTTGCTTCCTCAGAGTCTTCATCCTCAGATAGTTCATTAATATCTTCCCATGTTGCCATCAGACTTTTCTTGGCTTTGTTCTTGATTGTACTTTTTCTTCCTTTACCCTTGGAGTTGAGTTTAGGACAATCTGCCATAAAGTGTCCAGGCTTGTGACAATTGAAACAATTTTTTGTATCATCCTTCTTCTCTCTGCTGGTGTTGTTTCTTGATCCAGATCCTCTGCTTGGAAAATTTTTGCCCTTCCTTACTGTCCACTTTTGAAACTTCTTGGACAGGAGTGCAAACACATCATCATCTGATCCATCTTCTTGGTCATCTATGAAAAATTCCTCTGCTTCAGATTCTACTACTTTAGCTTTCAGAGCCTTAGATGAAACTGAAATAGATGGCAAAGCCACATATTTTAGTTTCTTCTGAGGCTCATCAGAAGATAGTTCAATCTCATGACTCATGAGTGAACTTATCAATTCTTCCAAGCCAAGTGTGTCCAAATCTTTAGCTTCCTGAATGGCTGTTACCTTAGGCCTCCACCTTGAAGGTAAGCTTCTCAGAATCTTTCTTACATGATCAGAAGTTGTATAGCTTCTCTTTAGAACTTGGAGACCAGCCACTAGAATTTTGAATCTAGAATACATAGATTCAATATTCTCATCATCCTTCATTCTAAAGAGTTCATACTGTTGGATCAAAAGAGTAGCCTTTGCCTCTTGAACTTGTTTGTTCCCTTCATATGTAGAGCATAAGGAGTCATAAATACTCTTGGCAGTGGATTTGTTTGTGATCTTGAGATATTCATCATGAGTTATACAACCAATAAGTAGATCCTTGACTTTGTGGTGTTTCTTGTATAACTTCTTGTCTATAGGAGTGAACTTCTTTCTTTCTTCAATAGAAAGCTTTCCCATTTCATCAAGTCCTTTAAAAGTTACCCCTTCTTCAACCAAGTCCCAAAGTTCATCATCTAAGCCAATAAGATGACCGTAGATTCTATCTTTCCACCATGAAAAGGTAGCACCTTCTCCATTGAATTTTGGTGCTTTGTTGTTTGTCTTATCTTCAACAACATCATAGTCATGAGAAACTGCTTTCATGCTTCCACTTGCAGCTACGTCAGTCATAGTGTTTTTCAACAAGAAACTGTCTCACTGTTAAGTGAATAAAACAGAACCGGGCTCTTGATGCCAATTGAAGGAGTGAAAAACACAAGAAGGGGGGTCGAAGACTAAAATGCTGAGGGGAAACAAGATGATGTGCAGAAGGACAATACAACTCTTATGGAAAATGCCCCCAATGCTGAGAAAAGAACTGATTCTTCCACCATATCTACAAAAAATGGCAATGAAGTAAGCTTAATTTTTAACTCAATAGCTTTACTTTTCTTCAAACTCTTAACTGTTTTGACTGATTTTCTTCTTGCACTTGTAGAATGAGTCGAAAGAAGAAACTCCCAAAGCACAAGAATAACAAAGTCCAAAGGAGATACCACTCTCATCTCAAAACAAAGACAAAGCTGATGAAGGCAAGAGCTTTGAAGACAATGGACCCAACAGAGCTGATAATGACAGGGTCGAACCAGAAAAGACCAATGAAGAGCCAAATGAAGAGAAAGGAGATGGACCTAAGGTTGGCACTGATAGTAACAATGCTAAGGATTTACCAACGATTTCAAGCATTGTCTAAACACTACCCAGTACTTCCACCAAATCTGGACAAGCCAGTTCGACCCACGAGTCTACCCATGATTCTGAAGGTATGCCTGAAGTTGAGGCTGGTGGTCCAGAACTCGTAACAGCCTCTTCAACCTCCAAACTTTCTGCAAGCCTTGGAGTGCAAGAAGAAGAGTTCGGAGTTCGCCAACATGAATAAGTCTGATCCTGCGGGCACTCTTCGACTATTGCTTTCAAAGAAACAAAGTCAGGCCACCACTTCTAGTGATCACACTACTAGCGACTCCGCTCCTTCGAATGCTGAAATAAACTCAATGGTGCGCCAAGATTCGCTGTTGCTGAAGCTCCAAACAACCTTTATCCACAGAGATGTGTTTGAAGGTGTGAAAAATACAAGAGGGGGGGGGGGGGGGGGGTTGAATTGTGTTTTGGATAGTTTGAAAATTTCTTCTAAGTTATGAAAAACTTATCAGAGTTTGCAGCGGTTGAGAAATCAAAACACAATTAATCAGAACTTTTAAGGTAGAGAGAAAGAGAGAAAGAGAGTGACAAAGATTTTATACTGGTTCCTCTCACAAACCGAGAGTACGTCCAGTCCTCTTGTACTACCAAGAGAGTTCACTATAATCACAAAAGATTACAAATGCTCAAGCACACTTGCAAGAGACTTCCAATGCTCAAGTATACAAACAAGAGACTTCCTAGCTTCTGATGTGAATGGATGTTGCATCTTCTGATGAATCATGACATGGTCAGAATTTGCTTGACACATCAGAGCTTCCAATGTGCTTCTGGGGAATATAAAAATTAACTTGTATATCTGCACACTTGGATCAAATAATCAGTATACCCTATTGTATATTAATACTTTTGTTATCATCAAAACTTAATTGGATCATGTCAGAACCTATTTTGTTCCAGCAGTGTTGAAACAGATCAAAGAAAACCCTCCTTGTGCCTATAGCCACTTGGCATTTCTGAAGAAGCTACACAACCCTTTGACCGACGAGGAAACTTTAGGCAAAGTTATCCAACTTGGTTCGATCGTTGATCAATATGCCAAGGCAGTGCAAAAAAGACTTGACAATGATACAAGGCTAGCTACTCAACAACAATCTCAAGCCATGTTTTATGAAAAGGTTCAAAAGGCACAGGCTGAAGTGGATAGGCTATCCTCCCAAGCCAACGAAGGGAATCCAAGACTTGAAAACTGTGATAAAAATATTGCTTTCTATCAGCAACAAATTGGATTCTTGGAAGATCAGATCGAAGGGTACATACGCAAAATCTATGAGGAAGAAACTTTGAAAACTCAAATTCGAGAAGAGATGAAAGCTTCAACCCAGGAGATGATTGATGCTCAAGGCAGGGAAGGGATCAAAGCTTTCAGCGCAGCAGAGGTAGTTGCTGAAGAGATTAAATCTCTAGAGAGCTCGAATTTAGTAGTCGAAAGAGAGCTTGCAACCCTTAAAATGATCTATGTTGATTGTACCAAAAGCTTGTAGTTGGTTTATTTTCTCCTGTCTTTTCGAACAAAATTTGATGCTTAGTCCTGGTTGGACTTTTTGATTGTAATCTTGAACAAAGTTCCGTTTTGTGGCAATCTTTTAATTTTTTTTAGTTGCCATTTTGCTTTTATGTTTAAGTATTATTCTGCACTTATTCTTACTTCGAGTAAAACAGGTTTATACTTTTTCAAATACTTTCCATTTATACCCAAAGTATGTTTTTCAGGAGTTAGTTCCTCAATTTCATAAGCACCATTTGAATAAACTTGAACAATTTTAAACGGTCCTTCCCAATTTGGGGACCACTTGCCTAAGAGTCTATCTTTCTTATCCATAGGCAAGATAACCTTCCAAACTGTTAGACTACTAGGCTACCACTTAGAAGGGGGGTTGAATAAGTGGCTTCTTTAATCAACGGCAATTTAAAAATATTATTTGATTAAAAAACAATGCGCGGAAGCACCACCGAATCGGTAGTCTACTTTGCACCTTTTGACCAAAGGAAAGATAGTATAGCCTTGAACGAACTAGGAAAATTATCGGAACGCTTAATGCAAAATATCCAAATTTAATCGATTAACAAAAACAGTCCCAAACAAGTTATATGATTCGATATTCAAATTCAATCACAATCAAGATAATCGCAATTGAACCTTTGTGCACACTTACGAACACAAAATTCCAATTGACACAAAATATAAGCGAATTGCGTAAAGTAAGAATTTAAAGCGAATCGACACACAAGAGATGATTAGGGAGTTCCCCGGCTTTCGTGTCGTCCTCGCGGTCGGCCGGGTACGTCTCCCCCCAAATAACCAAACGGGTTATTTGAGAGTATTATTGATTAAAAACAGTTTGAACACAAGTGTACAATTTACAATGAATTCAATAAACCTATATTGACTCAAAAGTAAAACTATGCTAAACCTCAATCGACGAACGAATCTTCACCCTCTGATTCCAACGATTTTACCCGTGCAACTCCTTGCAACAATCATCCATCTGAGTCCTTCAATTCTTCTCGATTGATCCTTCAAGATATCGAATCGTACCGAACGTTATCGACCAAGCGTACAACTTCTATTGGATTGATCCCATACTCAATCTTCAATGATTGCAACTTGATGGAAGATGATGATCTTGTGAAGGATACACTTTGATCCCAATTTTTCACCCAAATTGTATCCAAAGTGTTTCTCTCAAAGCACTCTTGCTTTCTCACTGGTTCTCACTAGATTTTTCTTAGTTGTGTTACAAACAAAAGATCACACACATTGCTATTTAAAGTAAAAATAGAATGAGCAAATTTAGGCATAATTTTTCATACATGTATCGATATAAATGATCATTTGTGTCGATACAAATGCTTTGACCAACGTTAAAAAATGAAAATATTGACCTTTGTATCGATACAAACACGGGTGTGTATCGATACAAATATCAGGATCTTGAAATATTGACTGATATGTATCGAAGCATGCAAACATGATTCGATACATCATGAGTTTTCTGGATTTTGAGAACATACAGATGTGTATCGATACATGCAAGCATGCTTCGATACACAGATAATGTTCTGTCTCTGAGAGACCACTTTTGTATCGATACAGACAATGTATGTATCGATACAAAATGCACAAAATCAAACAGAAGTAATTTCAGGACATATGTATCGATACAACTATGTATGTATCGATACAAAATACCTAAAAGTCAGTTTTTCAAGGTTTAGAAAATAGTTCTTTGTTGTCAAGTCATTTGTAATGTTGCCAAAATATGTTCAATCCTATTTTCATGTGTTTTGACAATTATTAAAACATGAGGATGAACTGGTACACTTACATTCTCCCCCTTTTTTATAATTGTCAAAACTATGCATAAGCTAAACTAAGCCTATACCTATTATGCAAATAAAAATAGCAATGTAATACAGACGCAATTAAAACACCAAGGCTAGTCATCAAATAAGCTCGCTCCCCCTGAGTTGATGCCATAATGCGTTTTGATCATCTTTAGCTTGTGCATCCAAATCTCTCCCCCTTTGACAATATCAAAAAGAAGAAGAGAGCACATTAAAAGTAACAAGTCCAAGCAATTTTTAATCAATGCTCACATCGTGCACTTACATTTGTCGAAATGCACTTTATGATGTAGTTTCCTAATCAAAATAAATACATACAAAGATATGCCAAAAATATATCAATGACGAATACCAAATATCATGATAAAACATGGAATGTAGAACAACAATCCATAAACCAACTCATGAGTATTGAAACACATCGACATTTGTAAACAAGTAACATACCAAAATATAGGACGAAATAAACAAAACAATGCAACAAATGCATAATTTCATGTTGCCATATCATATAACGATGTTCATGAAGAAATGAAATTCACGGATAGTATTTATGCAACATGGTAAGCTATAGATACATCAATTAATCAATATTTCATACATTGCCATTTGATACATATGGACTTCAAGAATTATTACTTATCTTAAAGCAAGAATTTTTGGAAATGAGCAAACATATGTATGTATTGAAACGAACTAATATGTGATGTTGATGTTTGAAAAGAATTCACATAGGCATAAGAGTGTAAGTTTTAAGAAGAGAAGATAGAGATGATACTTTTTAACCTTGTACCGTAGGGTGTTGATGCACTTCCCATTGTATAAAACTCCAAGTTGCAAAGAAGTATGATATATATATACAAAGTGCATGTAGATATCTAGGATCCCTAATTCTCCGCGAATAAAGATAAAGGGTTCCGTTGCAAGTGGCTTTGTAAAGATGTCCGCAAGTTGATTTTTCGAGTCCACATGCTCAAAAACAACATCCCCTTTTTCTACATGATCGCGAAGAAAGTGATGCCTAATCTCTATATGCTTAGTCCTTGAATGCAATACGGGGTTCTTTGTGAGGTTTATAGCACTAGTGTTGTCACACAAGATTGGAACACGTTGTAGTTTTAAATCGTAGTCGAGAAGTTGTTGTTTTAACCAAAGTATTTGGGAGCAACAACTTCCGGCCGCAACGTATTCCGCCTCGGCGGTTGACAAAGCAACTGATACTTGTTTCTTGCTATGCCAACTTACCAAGCTATTACAAAATAGGTGACATGTTCCACTAGTACTTTTCCTATCCAACTTGCAACCGGCAAAGTCGGAATCGGAATAACCTACCAAAGAACAATCATTCCCCTTAGAGTACCATAAGCCAAAATTTGACGTTCCTTTCAAGTATTTTAAAATCCTTTTTACGCTTTTAGGTGTGATTCTTTGGGGCATGATTGATATCGTGCACACATGCAAACACTAAACATAATATCCAGCCTAGATGCCGTTAAATAGAGTAAGGATCCGATTATACCTCTATATTTTGTGATTTCCACATCTTTACCTTCTTCATCTTTGCTTAACGCACAAGTTGATGCCATGGGAGTTTCCATAATTTTTGAATCCGTCATCCCAAACTTCTTGAGCAACTTAAGGCAATATTTAGTTTGATATATGAAAGTTCCTTCTTCTAGTTGCTTGATTTGTAGTCCCAAGAAGTAGGTTAGTTCACCCATCATGCTCATCTCAAATTCACCTTGCATAAGACTAGAAAAACTCTTGACAAGAGATGGGTTAGTGGAACCAAAGATAATATCATCAACATATATTTGAACCAATAAGACGTCCTTTCCTTTACGTTTAATGAAGAGTGTAGTATCAACCTTTCCCCTTGAATATCCGTTTTTAATCAAGAACTTGCTAAGCCTATCATACCAAGCTCTAGGAGCTTGTTTAAGACCATATAAGGCTCTTTTTAATTTGAAAACATAGTCCGGATATTCGTTATCTTCAAAACCGGGAGGTTGTTTGACATACACCTCTTCATTTATGTATCCGTTTAGGAAAGCACTCTTAACGTCCATTTGATATAACTTGAAATTCATATTGCATGCATAAGCTAATAAAAGTCTAATAGCCTCAAAGCGAGCAACCGGAGCATAGGTCTCCTCATAATCAATGCCCTTCTCTTGGTTATAGCCTTGAGCTACCAACCGTGCCTTGTTCCTAATGATAACACCGTTTTCATCAAGCTTATTTCTAAAAACCCAACGTGTCCCAATCACGTGATGACTTGGAGGAGGTGGTACTAAATCCCACACATCATTTCTTTCAAATTGATTTAGTTCTTCTTGCATTGCAAGAATCCAATGTTCATCAAGTAATGCGGCCTTTGAGTTTTTAGGTTCAACTTGTGAAACAAAAGCATAGTGAGAACAAAAGTTACTTATTTAAAACCGAGTAGCCACTCCCTTTGAGATATCACCTAAGACCTTGTCAATGGGATGGTCTTTTAGAGTGCGCCATTCCTTTGCAAGACCGGGTCCTCTTTGCTTATGATGATTCTTTGATGAAGAGGATCCTCCATCATCTTTGTCTTCATTGGATGGTGTCGGCTTGTCGTCTTTTTCTTTTGGAACTTCCGTTGAGGGTTGATCACTTTCAACAACTTCTTGATCCTTTAGAATATCTAATGTGTCGACACCTGTACCAATAAAATCACCTTTCCCGTTTTCTTCCGGAAAAGTCTCATCAAAGCTTACATGAACCGACTCTTCAACAATTTGTAACCTTTTATTGTATACTCTATATGCTTTGCTAGACAATGAATAACTTAATAGAATTCCCTCATCCGCTTTTGGATCAAATTTGCCAAGATTTTCTTTTCCATTATTTAAAATAAAGCATTTGCATCCATGCATCCAAAAGAGCGCAAGTGACTAAGATTCGGTTTTCTTCCTTTAAGTGTTTCATAGGGAGTTTTGTCCAAAATAGGTCGAATGATCGCCCTATTTAGAACATAACTTGCGGTGCTTATCGCATCGGCCCAAAAATACTTAGGAAGACCACTTAACATAGTCCTAGCTAACTCTTCTAGAATTCGATTTTTCCTCTCCACTACCCCATTTTGTTGTGGTGTTCGTGGAGCCGATTTTTCCTCTCCACTACCGAACGTTATCGACCAAGCGTACAACTTCTATTGGATTGATCCCATACTCAATCTTCAATGATTGCAACTTGATGGAAGATGATGATCTTGTGAAGGATACACTTTGATCCCAATTTTTCACCCAAATTGTATCCAAAGTGTTTCTCTCAAAGCACTCTTGCTTTCTCACTGGTTCTCACTAGATTTTTCTCAGTTGTGTTACAAACAAAAGATCACACACATTGCTATTTAAAGTAAAAATAGAATGATCAAATTTAGGCATAATTTTTCATACATGTATCGATACAAATGATCATTTGTATTGATACAAATGCTTTGACCAACGTTAAAAAATGAAAATATTGACCTTTGTATCGATACAAACACGGGTGTGTATCGATACAAATATCAGGATCTTGAAATCTTGACTGATATGTATCGAAGCATGCAAGCATGATTCGATACATCATGAGTTTTCTGGATTTTGAGAACATACAGATGTGTATCGATACATGCAAGCATGCTTCGATACACAGATGATGTTCTGTCTCTGAGAGACCACTTTTGTATTGATACAGACAATGTATGTATCGATACAAAATGCACAAAATCAAACAGAAGTAATTTCAGGACATATGTATCGATACAACTATGTATGTATCGATACAAAATACCTAAAAGTCAGTTTTTCAAGGTTTAGAAAATAGTTCTTTGTTGTCAAGTCATTTGTAATGTTGCCAAAATATGTTCAATCCTATTATCATGTGTTTTGACAATTATTAAAACATGCGGATGAACTGGTGCACTTACACAAACTAATTCTCCAGTGTTAAAAGTTTTAGACTTAACTTTCTTGTTATAAGTTTTAGAGTTTCTCTCTTTTTGTTTGGTTAAAACTTCTAAAGCATTAAGTCTTTCTTCATCTAAATCAACTAACTCATCTGACATCATTTGCCAATAATGGTCTAAAGGTATTTCCATTTGTCTTTGTACCCTTGCTGATTGCAAATGTATTTCGACCGGTAATACAACATCATGACAATAAGTTAGTCGAAATGGAGTAGTGTTAGTTGATTTCTTAGGAGAATTTCTGCAGGCCCATAAAACTTGGTCTAAAGTTTTATGCTAATTTCTTGGTTTTTGGGCTATGTGTTTCTTTATCAAATTAATGATAATTTTATTGACTGCTTCAACTTGACCATTTGCTTGTGCGTAGTCTGGTGTTGAGGTTAATAGCCTAAAGCCAGTTTCTTGAGCAAATTTCTGCATTATTCGACCAACAAAAACTGAACCTTGATCAGTAGTAATTGTTTCAGGAATTCCAAATCTATAGATTATATGATTTTGAATAAAATTAATGACTGCCTCTTGATCAACATTTGATAATGGAATTGCTTCGATCCATTTTGTGAAATAATCTATTCCAACTAAAATGTAACGTTGATTCTTTGATGAAGCAGGTTTAATCCCACCAATCAAATCTATAGCCCAACCCCTAAAGGGACATGGTTTTACTATGGAGTGTAGTTCACTTGCAGGCACATGTTGGATTCCTGAATGCCTTTGGCATTCTTGGCACCCCTTGGCATATTCTATGCAATCTTTTAACATAGAGGGCCAATATAGGCCATGTCGAAACAAAAACCATTTCATTTTATGTCCTGCTTGATGAGAACCACAAGTCCCACTATGAACATCAGAGATTGCTATGTAAGCTTCTGTCTCATTAAGGCATTTTAACAAAATCCCTTCAGAAGCCTTTTTGAAAAGATCGTTTTCAAAAATTATATAACTTAAAGCCCTATATTTTATCTTTCGATCCACATTTCATGTTGGATTCCTAAGATATTCCACAATAGGCTTTCTCCAATCATCATCTAAAGATTGTCAATGGCAAAAATTTCAAAATTATTCTGGAAATTTTCAATTTCATTATTGATTTGTGGTATAGCATCTGCCTCCACAAGTTTTGGCATTGACAATTGCTCAGAAATTGGTTCTTGCAAAACCATTTTTTCTTTGATTTCGATCAATTGTGTCAACTTTTCTCTTGACATCTTATAACTTGAAGCAATTTGAGCTAAGTCATTTGCCTCCTAATTTTCCAATCGAGATACATGCTCAATATCCACATGATCGAAACAATCCAATAAAGAACTAGCTATAACAAAATATTTTGCTAAGTGTTCTTTAACACATTTATATTCTTGTGTTAATTGTTTCAATACTAGTTCAAAGTCACCTCTTATTTTAATGTTCTTTGCCCCCAAGTCTTTTAATATTTCTAAACCTGTAATTAAGGCTTCATATTCAGCTTCATTGTTAGAGCAAAGTCCATTTATTTTGTATTTGAATTTAGTTGGAACTTTAGTAGGTGAAATTATTAGGATTCCAATCCCAGTTCCATGTTTATGTTTGGATCCATCAAAGTAGAGAATCCAAGGTTGGATATCCACATACTCTTGTGGCATTTCGACCAAAGAATGATCAACTATGAAATCAACCACAATTTTACCTTTAACAGCTTTCAAAGGTTTATAAGTAAGTGAATATTCAGTTAATGCTAATGCCCATTTTCCAATTCTACTATGTAATATAGGTTTAGTCAACATGTGCTTAATAACATCGAAATGAGAATAGACATAAACATCAACAAGCTTTATATAATGCTTAAGTTTAGTACAAGAGAAATACAAACAAAGACAAAGTTTTTCTATGGAAGTATATCTAATTTCTGCATAATTTAAAACTCTACTAAGGTAATAAACTGCATTCTCTATGCCATTATCATCTTCTTGAGCCAACATGCTTCCTATAGTCTTATCAGACACAACAATGTACAACTTCATAGCTTTATTCCTGTTAGGAGGCATTAAAACTAGAGGCTTTATCAAATAATCCTTTATGTCATCAAAAGCCTTTTGATGCTCTTCATTCCATTTGAATGAATCATCTTTCTTGAGTTGAAGTAGTGGTGAGAAAGCTTGAGCCTTTCCACTTAGATTCGAAATGAATCTTCTCAGAAAGTTGATTTTTCCTAACAGAGATTGAAGTTGTTTTTTGGTCGAAGGAGGCTTTGTCTCTAAGATAGCCTTTATCTTATTTTGGTTTATTTGGATACCTTTTTTATGCACCACAAAACCAAGGAAATCTCCTGCATGCACACAAAAAGCACACTTTAATGGATTCATTTTTAATCCATGTTTCCTCATTCTTTCAAAAGATTTCCTAAGATATAATAAATGGCTATCTTCAGAAGAGGATTTAATGATGATATCATCAATATAAACTTGCATGAATGTATCTATAAAATCATGAAACATAGAATTCGTGGCCCTTTGATAAGTGGCACCAGCATTTTTTAACCCAAAAGGCATGACAACCCATTCATAAGTGCCTAAGGCACCAGGGCAACTAAATTCTGCTTTAGATACATCCTCTTCAGCAATGAATATTTGGTTATAACCAGAAAAACCATCTAACATGCTTAAGAACTCGAAGCCTGCTGCTGAATCTATTAACATTTCTGCCACAGACATGGCATATTCATCTTTAGGTGTAGCATTATTTATGTCCCTAAAATCTATGCATACTTTAAGTGTACCATTCTTTTTAATAACAGGAACTATATTTGCTAACCATTCCACATACCTGGCAGTTCTGATGAATTTACTCCTCAGCAGCCTTTCGATTTCTTCCTTGATCTTGGACATGATTTCTGGTGCAAATCTCCTTGGTAATTGCTTCACTGGTTTCTTACCTGCCTTGATTGGTAGTCTTAGTTCGACCATTTCTCTATTCAGTTCAGGCATTGCATTATAATCCCACGCAAAACAATCAGGACTGATATTATCACTAATATAAGTTGGCCTTTTAAGTGAGCCATTCCCAATGTCAATTTCCTCCAAGGGAACTTGAGCCTGAATCTTTGGGGTTTCATTTAATGGATCTTTTTCGAACCCTAAAGGTTCATCATCATAGATACAGTCAAGCCTTTGGATTTGTGGCATAGGATTGCCATCACTTTCGACCTTGGCTTCCACAACCATGTTTTGATGCATATCAGCTTCCAAAGCTGTATTTAATCTACTTTCAGCCATATAAGTTGTAATCCTGGCCCATGCATTGGACTCAGTCATTGTAATCTTCGTAGGTATTCCACCCAGATGGTGGTATCACTTCATCTTCCGAGGAAGCATCATCTATTTCCTCTCTTTCCCATATAAAGCCTTGGGTTGGGTGGAGTTTGACAGAATGGATAACATTATCAGAAGGCCTGAAAGCATTCTCTCTGTCATAGCATGGCGCAATATTTGCAAAGTTTTTGTCAAAGGTTTGTTTAGATATGGCATCTACCTCTGACATGTAGAAACTCTGGTCAGCTTCAATGTTTTCGACGCAACCATCCTCTCTCCAAAGCATCAACCTCTGGTGGAGGGTAGATGGGACATCACCTACACCATGGATCCATTCTCTTCCCAACAGCAAGTTGAAGTTTGCTTTGGATTGGACCACCAAGAACATAGTTGGTCGAACTGTGCTTCCCACAGCCACATCTACTTGAATTGCCCCCAAAGAGTATCCTGTCTTGCCTTCATAGTTTGACAAAACAATGTTATGGGCTGACAAATCACAGTCATATTTGCCATTTTTGGGCAACATAGATTGAGGCATTAAGTTCACAGCAGCGCCTCCATCTATTAGCACCTTGTTAACTCCAACTCCATCCACTTTTGCTCTGATGAAGAGAGGTTTGAGATGGCTTTTTATTCCCAGATCTGGCCTTTCGAACAAAGCTTGTTGTTCTTCGATACAACCATTGTTCATAACATAATAACATATTGGCTTTGGGTCAGCCATTTCTAACTGGTCGAAATCAGTTTCGAGCTCAGTTACCTCTGATTGAACATCATATTCTGATGGCAATATGGAAACCACACATATGACATCAAAATCTGGCTCAGAGTCTAGCAGATCATCATCTTCCATTTTATTCTCATCTATTGGAGGAAGGGTATTTTCCTTAGCTGGCCTCCCAGCCACTTCTTTATATTGGCCAGTTTGCAAGTTTGTTGCAGCCAATTTCTTTTGGCGTTGGAATCGACGCCACTGAGTTCAAGTCATTGGATGCTTGCCTTTGTAGTTATTTTTGTAGGAGTACTTGTTGGCATCCTCTGAATAGTTTGGTTTGGTACCATTGGAGCGACCAACTTCCATTGCACCTTTGTTGAATCTAATCATTCCCTGGTGCATCCAGTGCTCCACAGGGATCGAACCAGGGGGTGGAAAAGTTGGCCTTCGACCAGTATGAACAAGATTATTTGGTCGAGTCAGGATGCCTTTTCCCTTATCCTGATACTGTTTTGGTTTTGCCCCCTGCCTATTTGTTGCAGGTTGGAACTTCTTAAGGCCTTCAGTAGCCTCTTTATCACAAACAGCACTGCAACGGGCACAAAGCATGACTCCTTTGTTTGTTGGAACAAAAGAGGTTCTGACATGACTCAATTAAGTTTTGATGATAACAAAGGTATTAATATACAATAGGGTATACTGATTATTTACTCTAAGTATGCAGATATATAAGCTAAAATTTTATATTCACTTTGAGTACATTTGAAGCTCTAAAATGGGAAGCAAATTCTGACCAGAACATGCTCATCAGAAGATGCAAGATCAAGTCTCGTCAGAAGCTACATATCAGAAGCTACGTTATCAGAAGCTACGTTATCAGAAGCTGTGTTTTTAATACATCATGTTCTGATACATGCAGTGAAAGGCAGTTTGTCAGAAGAACATTCTCTGCTACAATGATTGAAATTCATCATCTTCTGACAACCCAAAAGCTGGAGAATCAACCTTATCCTCAGAATAGTGAAGTTAGTACTATTGTACGAGCTTATTACCAGATTTGGACGAATCTTCATTCCCAAGTTTGTTCGTACTCAAAGGTTGCTTGATATGGTTAAAAGATCGTACTATTACCAGCTGGCACAATCTCACTGCAACGGATTCAAATTCAAGACGCTCCACCCTTCACTATAAATAGGAGTGGAATTGATGTTTTTTGCACAACATCATTGAACAATTTTGAACGAGCTGTTACTCTGCCAAAATCATCCTAAGCACAAAAACAACTTGAATACAACTTGAACTCATTTGAATATCCAAGACTCAAGCTTCAGCTTCTGAATCATACAGTAGTTGAACCTTAGATTTCTTTAGTTAGGATTCTAAGTTAAAGTCTTGTCATTGAGTTGTATTTATTTATTCTTATTGAACATTGATTTGTATATCAGTGTTCTTACACTCTATTTTTATTGTATGTTGTTTGAAGTCTCTTGCCTGCGTGCTTGAGCATCGGAAGTCTCTTGTAAGTGTTACTTGAACATTGGAAGTCTCTTGCCTGTGTGCTTGAGTATTGTAATCTTTAGTGATTATTAGTGAACTCCCTTGGAAGTACAAGGGGACTGGACGTACTCTCGGTTTATGAGAGGAAGCAGTATAAAATCTCTGTCTCCATCTTTCTCTCACTCTCTTACTCTTTATTGGTTTTGTTTGATTGTGTTTTGTTTTAAACCGCTGCAAACACTGATAAGTTTTATAACTTAGAAGAAAATTTCAAACTACCCAAAACACAATTCAACCCCCCCTTCTTGTGTTTTTCACACCTTCAATTGGCATCAAGAGCCCGATTCTGTTTTTACCACTTAACAGTGAGACAGTTTCTTGTTGAAAAACACAATGATTGACGGTGCAAGTATGAAAGCAGTTCCTCATGACTATGATGTTGAAGATAAAACAAACAACAAAGCACCAAAGTTCAATGGAGATGCTTCTACATTTTCATGGTGGAAAGATAGAATCTACAGTCATCTAATTGGTATAGAGGATGAGCTTTGGGACTTTGTTGAAGAAGGGGTAACTTTTAAAGGTCTTGATGAAAGAGGTAAGTTATCAGTTGAAGAAAGAAAGAAGTTCACTCCTACAGACAAGAAAGCTTACAAGAAACATCACAAAGTCAAGGATCTTCTCATTGGTTGTATATCTCATGATGAATATCTCAAGATCACATACAAATCTACTGCCAAGAGTATTATGACTCCTTATGTTCCACATATGAAGGGAACAAACAAGTTCAAGAAGCAAAGGCTACTCCTTTGATCCAATAGTATGAACTCTTTAGAATGAAGGATGATGAGAATATTGAATCTATGTATTCTAGGTTCAAAATTCTAGTGGCTTGTCTCCAAGTTCTGAAGAGAAGTTATACAACTTCTGATCATGTAGGGAAGATTCTGAGAAGCTTACCTTCAAGGTAGAGGCCTAAGGTAACAACTATTCAGGAAGCTAAAGATTTAGACACACTTGGCTTGAGGGAATTGATAAGTTCACTCATGAGTCATGAGATTGAACTATCTTCTGATGAGCCTCAGAAGAAACTAAAATTTGTGGCTCTGCCATCTATTTCAGTTTCATCTAAGGCTCTGAAAGCTAAAGTTGTAGAATCTGAAGCAGAGGAATCTTCCATAGATGACCAAGAAGATGGATCAGATGATGACGTCTTTGCACTCTTGTCCAAGAAGTTTCAAAAGTGGACAATAAGGAAGGGCAGAAATCACTCAAGCAAAGAATTTGGATCAAGGAACAACACCAGCAAAAAGAAGAAGGATGACACAAAAAATTGTTTTAATTGTCATAAGCCTGGACACTTCATGGTTGACTGTCCTGAACTCAACTCCAAGGGTAAAGGAAGAAATAGTACAATCAAGAATAAAGCCAAGAAGAGTCTGATGGCATCATGGGAAGACATAAATGAATTATCTGAGGACGAAGACTCTGAGGAAGCAAATCTGGCACTCATGGCCACTGGCGAATCAGATAATGAAAGTGATTCAGAGTCTGACACAGACGATATTGAAGAGGTAATCTCTAAAATGTCTAGTACTCAAATGACCAAGGCTTTGAAAAATGTTATGGTAAAATACATGGAAAAGTTGAGTGAGCTAGATTTTTGTAAACAAAAATTGAAGCTGCTCAATGAAAATCTCAACCAGACTCAAGCAAGCTATCAAAAATCTCTTAAAACAATTAAAGTGCTTGAGACTGGATGCAGAACATGTAACAAACCCTATGATGAGTATGAAATTTCTCTTCAAGAGTTTGTACACCATAACATTGACAAAATTAGGATGTCTTCTATTATTCATGGTTGGCTTAGCAATTATCATAAAAGACAAGGACTTGGTTCTCTTACATCTTCTGATGTAGGGAAATCAAACAACTCTGTCTGTCTAAGCAAGTCACCCTCAGAAGCTTATTCTAACTTCACTAAGGGTAGCTCAGAACCTCTGACTGTGTCTGATACTCTTGTGAGCTTGGAACCACAAGATAAGGTATCAGAAGATAACTCTTCTTTTGAACCTAAGTCTTCTAAAACCCAGGTTCCCCTCACATCAGTATCCACGTCTACTCAAGTTAAAGCTATCAGAGTACCAAAGCCTGTTGATAAGCGGGGCACTAGTACTTCTAAAGCAAACTTGGTAACTGGTTCTCTGACACACTCAAGAGGAATGTCTCAGAGACAACATAAGCCTAAATTGTTTTCTAAAGGCTCAGTTGACTCCAGATCTTCTGAATACTCTAAGAAGAAGAATAAGATTCACAGGACTAACCAAAATGGACCCATCAGAATATGGGTACCAAAATATGAGATAGTGTATGCTGCAGGTATGCACCCAAAGAAGAAAAGAAAGCTCATGGTATCTAGACAGTGGTTACTCACGTCACATGACAGGAGACAAGCTCTTGTTCCACACCCTGAATCAGCAAGAGGGAGGAACAGTAGGGTTTGGTGGCAACCAGAAGGGAAGGATCATTGGTATAGGTACAATTGGTAATTCTTCTTTGTCTATTTCTGATGTTTGGTTAGTAGATGGACTACATCATAACTTACATAGCATAAGTCAATTATGTGATAGTAATTATGATGTCATGTTTAAAAAGGATTCATGTACTGTAATTAGAAACTCTGACCAATCCATTGTTTTTAAAGGTAATAGAAAAGACAATGTTTATAAAGTCAATTTTTCTGATTTATAGGAACAAGTGCTTTATCTTTTGACACTGAGTGATGAAAAATGGATCTGGCACAAAAGATTGGGTTATGCTAACTGGAGATTAATCTCTAAGCTTAGCAAAGACAATCTAGTCAGAGGTCTTCCAAAGATTAAATATCACCCAGACTCACTTCTTTTAAAAACAAAAACATTGTATCTACTTCTAGACCTTTAGAACTCTTACATATTGATCTTTTTGGACCAGTTAGCACTGCTTCAATCAATGGTAAGAAGTATGGATTAGTCATAGTGGATGATTATAGTAGATGGACTTGGGTTAAATTTCTGAGAACTAAAGATGAAACATATGAGGTGTTCAGCATCTTCTGTACCCAAATTCAAAATGAAAAGGATTCCAAGATTTTAAAAGTAAGAAGTGATCATGGTGGTGAATTTGAAAATGAACCTTTTGAAAAATTTTGTGAAGAACATGGAATTCTCCATGAATTCTCTTCTCCTAGAACTCCACAACAAAATGGAGTTGTAGAAAGAAAGAATAGATCTTTACAAGAAATGGCACGCACCATGATGCATGAAAATAATTTAGCAAAATTCTTTTGGGCAGAAGCTGTTAACACTGCTTGTTATATTCAAAATAGAATCTATATAAGACCTATTTTGAACAAAACAACATATGCACTCTTTAGAGGAAGAAAACCCAATATTTCTTATTTTCATCAATTTGGCTGTACATGTTACATTCTAAATAATAAAGTCCATCTTAAGAAATTTGACTCTAAAGCCTGTAAGGGTATCTTCATTGGATACTCTGAACGCTCTAAGTCATACAGAGTGTATAATTCTGAAACGAATATAGTGGAAGAATCAATGCACGTAAAGTTTGATGATAAAGAGCCTGATGATAAAAAGTCAGAGCCTGTTATAAATTTATCAGGATCTGCTGACTCAGAAGATGAAGCTCCAGAGTATGACAACTACATAGAATCTGTAGAAGACTCTGAAACTCATGAAGCAACACCTTCTGATGCTGCTCAAGAACATCAAACTAATGATGATAACTCTGAAGCAACTGATATTCCAAGAAACACTTTCAAGTACAAATCATGACATCCTGAAGAGCTCATCCTTGGAATGAGAATAGTTCAAGAAAAACAAGATCAAACTTTAGAGATGAAGAATCATTGTTTGGATTAGTGTCTTTAATTGAACCAAAGACAACAAATGAAGCTTTCTCAAATGATGCTTGGATAGTTGCTATGGAAGAAGAGTTAAATCAATTCAAGAGGAATGATGTATGGGATCTGGTACCCAAACCCAAGCACAAGAACATTATTGAAACAAAATGGGTATACAGAAACAAACTGAATGAACAAGGTGAAGTAACCAGAAACAAAGCAAGACTTGTTGCACAAGGATATAATCAACAAGAAGGAATTGACTTTACTGAGACATATGCTCCAGTAGCTAGACTGGAAGCAATCAGGTTACTTTTATCCTATGCAGTTAATAATGGTATCACTCTCTATCAAATGGATGTAAAAAGTGCATTTCTTAATGGTGTTATTTCTGAAGAAGTATATGTCAAACAACCTCCTGGATTTAAAGATTTATCAAATCCAGACCATGTGTTCAAACTCAAGAAATCACTCTATGGACTTGATACGAATCAGGGTATGGTAACGGAAGCAAACAACCAATAACGAAGGTACTAGGTACCACCCTTATCAATCGAATACTATGAAGTGTTTTGGGGTATTTGTTTGTTTGATTTTAGCGCAAACAGCAAGGAATAAAACAATGTTAAACTACACCAATAGCTTAACACGAGATTAGCACTCAACACCAATTGAGCTAATCGGACTATTTTCAAGACGACGCTTGCAAATAATCAGGTGAAAATGTAGACACAAATTCAAATGGGACTGAAATGTTCTTGTGTTATTGAATAATGAAAATGATCATGTTACATAGCATATATGGCCGAAAAACAGCAAGGCCTAATTAAACACACATAAAACTAGTAATAAAATGCAATTAAACTAGTAATAAAAATGACACTAATGCAATCAGCTATTGTAATTCCTCTCCATAATTAGCCACACGCCTATTTAAGGCCTTGAATGTCCCTTTTATACTTCTTTTGTAACCATTCTGGAAAGACTTCAAATGACTGAATTTTATTTGTCTTAATTGATGAAAATGCTTAAAATAGCCAAGTAATTAAACTCAGCCCTTGATGATGACTCAAAACAGCCCCCACGCCATTAAGTCCCTTTTGAATGTCACTTGTGTTGATTTCTAGCTCTTGTGGATCAATTTTCGTACCATCCCCTCCCCCTTTGAAAGGAATTGACCTCAATTCTTGAATACCATCATCATCCAAATATGGTGAGAGATCTCCAACATTGAAAGTAGCATGTACTCCATATTCTCCGGGCAACTCGATCTTGTATGCATTGTCATTGATTTTTGATATAACTTTGAAAGGACCATCAGCTCTAGGCATAAGCTTATTCTTTCTCTTGCTTGGGAATCTTTCTTTTCTCAAATGAACCCACACAAGATCACCTTCATTGAACAACTTGGGCTTCTTATTCTTGGACCTTTGCTTGTAGACTTCATTTACCGCCTTGATTCTTTCTTGCACTTGCTCATGTAGCTTGATCATGGACTTGAGTTTGGCCTCGGCATCTGGATGAACTAATTCCTCTTTTGGCATAGTTATCAAATCCAATGGCAAGTAAGGATTCACACCATAAACAACTTCAAAAGGGGAATGATTAGTAGCATATGTAGGGGACCGGTTGTAGGCAAATTCAGCATGAGCTAGCTTCAAGTCCCAATCCTTTTGAGTCTTACTAACCAAACCACGCAGCAAGGTACCAAGAGTTCTATTAGTCACCTCGGTTTGCCCATCGGTTTGAGGGTGATGGGAGGTACTAAACAGCAACTTAGTACCCAATTTCCTCCATAATGTGTTCCAAAAATAACTCAAAAACTTTGAATCACGATCAGAAACAATAGTTTTAGGAACTCCATGCAAACGTACAATCTCACGAAAATACAAATCAGCAACATTACTAGCATCATCTGTTTTGTGACAAGCTACAAAGTGTGCCATTTTTGAAAACCTATCAACAACAACCATAATAGCATCTTTACCTCGCTGTGTACGGGGCAAAGCCACAATGAAATCCATGCTCACATCCATCCAAGGACCACTAGGTGTGGGTAATGGGGTGTATGCTCCTGGTTTGAAAGAACTCTTCGCCATATGACAAGTAACACACTTGCTAATGACTTTTTGCACATCTCCTAACATCTTTGGCCAATGGAAGTGTTCTTTTAAAATCTCCAAGGTCTTTGTAATGCCAAAATGACCAGCCAAACCTCCACCATGAGCTTCGCGGACTAGTAACTCACGAATTGAATGCCTTGGGATGCAAAGCCGATTCTCTTTGAACAAAAATCCACCCTGCACTATGTACTTTTCAAATGCTCCATTTTCACAATTAGAGTATATTTCACCAAAATCCGCATCCTCTTTATAGTAATCTTTCAAAGTCTCAAAACCAAGTAAGCGAGTTTCAAGAATTGAAATTAAAGCATACCTTCTTGAAAGTGCATCAGCCACCACATTACTCTTACCATCCTTGTATTTTGAAGAGAAATTAAAAGATTGGAGGAATTCTACCCATTTAGCATGCCTTGGACTCAACTTTTGTTGCCCATTGATGTACTTCAAAGACTCATGATCTGAATGCAATATAAAGTGATTAGAACGCAAATAATGACTCCAATAATCAAGAGCTCTCACAACGGCATAGAATTCTTTGTCATAGGTGCAATAGTTCAATCTGGCCCCTCCTAGTTTCTCCGAGAAATAAGCTATAGGCCTTTTGTTTTGTATCAAAACAGCCCCAATGCCAACTCCACTAGCATCACATTCAACTTCAAATGGTTGAGTGAAGTCGGGTAAAGCTAAAACAGGAGCTTCACAAAGCTTTGACTTAATCAATTCAAAAGCCCTTTGTGCTTGCTCATTCCACACAAACGCACCCTTCTTCAAACATTCGGTCATGGGACTTGCTATAGTGCTAAAATTCTGGATAAAGCGCCGATAAAATGATGCAAGACCAAGGAAAGATCTCACCTCCGAAACTGTTGTAGGGCTCGGCCAAGTCTTGATAGCATCCACCTTTGTTTGATCAACGGATACTCCATCTTTAGATACAACGTATCCAAGAAACACCACGCTTTCAACCAAGAAATCACACTTTTCTTTCTTCCCATAGAGTTTTTGTGCTCTTAAGGTCTCAAAGATTTGTCTCAAATGAGTGAAATGCTCCTCAATAGATTTGCTATACACCAATATGTCATCAAGATAAACAACAACAAACTTACCCAAAAAAGGTTTGAGTACTTCGTTCATGAGCCTCATAAAGGTGCTAGGTGCATTTGTGAGCCCAAACGGCATAACTAGCCATTCATATAGACCATGCTTAGTCTTGAATGCCGTCTTCCATTCATCACCTTCACGCATTCTGATTTGGTGATATCCACTCCTTAGATCGATTTTTGAGAAGATAACCGATCCATGTAATTCATCAAGCATATCGTCTAATCTTGGAATGGGAAAACGATATTTGATGGTTATGTTGTTCACCGCCCTACTATCAATACACATTCTCCATGAACCATCCTTCTTAGGAACCAACAACGCCGGGACAGCACCTGGGCTCATTGATTCACGCACATAACCCATGCTTATCAATTCTTCAATTTGCCGTTGCAACTCCTTTGTCTCCTCCGGATTACACCTATAGGCAGCCTTGTTTGGTAATGGAGCTCCCGGAATTAGATCAATTTGATGCTCAATCCCACGGATAGGTGGTAAACCAATTGGTAGTTCAATTGGAAACACATCTTCATACTCACCCAAGATAGCTTCTAATTGTTGTTTAAGAGGAGTCTCTACATTATCTTGTTTAGCATTCTTTGCAAACAACATGTAGACTAATTCACCATTATCAATAGCATCTTTCACTTCATTTTCAGTAGCAAACATATTGAGGTTAGGCTTTTTACCTCTTTTTGTAATCATAGAACGAACTTCATTTGATGCCATTGGTTTCAACACAATTCTCTTACCATTGAAGTTCAATTCATGCTCATTGGACCTTCCTCTATGCGTCACATCTCTATCAAATTGCCAAGGGCGTCCCAACAGTATGTGACTTGCATCCATAGGTACCACATCACACAAGATCTCATCAACATAAGACCCCATGGTCAACCCCACACGCGTCTGCCTTGTAACGTTTATGCTACTCCCATTGTCTAGCCAATGTAGTGCATAAGGCTTAGGATGTTTTGTTGTGAGCAATCCTAGTTTAGACACCATTTCAGTTGAAGCTGCATTGGTACAACTACCTCCATCCACAATGACACTACACCACTTATCTTTCACTTGACACTTAGTGTAGAAAATTTGGTTCCTTTGATCTCCTTCCACGGGTACAGCCTTAGCTTGCAAAGTTCTGAGCATCAAAGTATCATATATGGGAGGTCCATATACTTCTACCTTATCATCATCATCTTCAACCGTTTCAACTCCATCACTTTCAATATTGCCACCAAATGAACCGCCGGATTCTTCCTCTTCCTTAAGCAACTCATCACGCATGCTAATTGCTTCTCGGAGGGTCACAACTCGTTGATTGGGACAAGCTCTAGAAAAGTGTCCAAAGCCTTGACATTTAAAACACCTAACCTTTGACAAGTTAGTCTCCTTGGCCGTGGCAATGGGTTGTTTAGGAGAAGGATCACTTTGTTTTGGTTGATTCACCATTTGTTTAGTACTAGGGGTTGAAATTGCACTGCTTGACACACCTCCCTTGGACCAACCACTTGAACTCCCGGCATTATATCTACTCTTGTTTTGATTTTCAATCTTCAAGCACAAAGTACACAAAGTTGTGAAATCCGTGTAATTACATAGCTCAACAGCAAATGCTATGTTCTTATTTAGCCCACGAAGGAAACGACTCATTCTTTGCTCTTCATTTTCCTCCACTTCACCCATTAGGCATAGGTTCTCAAACTCGTCAATGTACTCAGTGACACTCATTTTGCCTTGCACCAAATCTGAAATCTTCTTATACAAATTCAGTCGGTGGTTTGATGGTACATATCTTTTGCGCAACTTCCTCTTCAAGGACTCCCACGAACGGATTTTCTCCTTCCCATCTCGTGTTCTTCTAGTCTTCATTCCTTCATACCACAACGATGCACTTTTGCCAAGTTTCAGAATAGCATATTTGCAACGCTTCTCATCATCAAGATCCTTGAAGTCAAACATTCTATCAATCTTGCGCTCCCATTCTAAGTAAGCTTCTGGGTCTGTACTACCATTGAATTCAGGTAGTTCGGTGATTTTGAACTCATCCACGTTTGGACGTGGTTCACCTCTTCTAGGCCTCCATCGTTCATCTCTCAAATTGACGTTCCTTAAGGCTTCACGCAATCTGTCCACGAAATCATCGCTGTCGAAATCCATTGTTGTCACGTAACAAGGCTCTTGATGCCACTAATGATACGAATCAGGGTATGGTAACGGAAGCAAACAACCAATAACGAAGGTACTAGGTACCACCCTTATCAATCGAATACTATGAAGTGTTTTGGGGTATTTGTTTGTTTGATTTTAGCGCAAACAGCAAGGAATAAAACAATGTTAAACTACACCAATAGCTTAACACGAGATTAGCACTCAACACCAATTGAGCTAATCGGACTATTTTCAAGACGACGCTTGCAAATAATCAGGTGAAAATGTAGACACAAATTCAAATGGGACTGAAATGTTCTTGTGTTATTGAATAATGAAAATGATCATGTTACATAGCATATATGGCCGAAAAACAGCAAGGCCTAATTAAACACACATAAAACTAGTAATAAAATGCAATTAAACTAGTAATAAAAATGACACTAATGCAATCAGCTATTGTAATTCCTCTCCATAATTAGCCACACGCCTATTTAAGGCCTTGAATGTCCCTTTTATACTTCTTTTGTAACCATTCTGGAAAGACTTCAAATGACTGAATTTTATTTGTCTTAATTGATGAAAATGCTTAAAATAGCCAAGTAATTAAACTCAGCCCTTGATGATGACTCAAAACAGCCCCCACGCCATTAAGTCCCTTTTGAATGTCACTTGTGTTGATTTCTAGCTCTTGTGGATCAATTTTCGTACCAGGACTCAAACAAACTCCTAGAGCTTGGTATGAGAGACTGAGTACTTTCTTAGTAAACAATGGTTTTGAGAAAGGTCAAGTTGATAATACACTATTCAGAAAGACTCTAAAGAAAGACATTTTGATCATTCAAATTTATGTTGATGATATCATTTTTGGATCAACTAATGCCACTTTGTGCAAGAATTTTTCTAAGCTTATGCAGGATGAATTTGAGATGAGCATGATGGGAGAATTGAAGTTCTTTCTTGGAATTCAAGTAAATCAAACAAAGAAAGCAACATTCATTCATCAGAGACTATGTTCAAAAGGGTGTAATTGATCTTAAGTTCATTGAAACAGAAAATCAATGGACTGATATCTTTACAAAACCCTTAGCTGTTGAACGTTTTGAATTTATCAAAAAGAATCTGAATATGATGGAAATCCCTGAATAGCTGAGACTCTGGTGAAAAATTGACTTTTGTAAGGATCTAATAGTTATTAGAAGCTGAGGCCATCAGAACCTTCTGTATCAGAAGTTGTGATGAGACCATCTTCTGATGAACTATCAGACTCTGTAAAAGAGATGGTTCTGGCGCGTAAGTAAAATCTTTTTGTAAAAACGGTTCGTTTTTCTCTCCACTTACGTGTCAGTTATTTAATAAATTTCTAATACGCGTGTCCTGTTGCAAGTGGACAAAGAAGTTGGTTAATGATGATTAGTGTTCTAATTCCCATTTAATAGGTAAAAGACTCTGCTACCCTTATGTGTCTGTACTATCTTTTTGCGCGAAACTTTCTATTTAAACACATAACTGTTCACATTCACACTTTTGCACTCTCACAACCCACACTTTCATTCTTCAAAAACTCAAGCAAATTTCTTTCTCTCTCTCATATTAGCAAACCCTAAACCCCCAAACTTCATCAATATGACATCACACCAAATCAATGGTTGCATAATTGATACTGAGAAATCCATTCCTGACAAGTTTACAAAGGATCAAAGGCCATACAAGTTTGATGACCTTCAGTTTGCAATAGAAAATCCTATAGACTTCGAGAGTTTAAGAGTAAATGGGTTTCCAGAAGTGAAAGATCGATTCGAAAGGCAAGGATTAATGTATTATTTTGATGTGATGAACGGACCAACGTACAATGAGATAGTCAAAGAATTTTGGATGAAAGCGTCCATTATCACAAAAACCAAGTACTTTGAAAGATTGAAGCAGTTGGTTAAAGAAAAACCGGAGTTGAGTGGAAAAACTCCTGCTGAGATGGGTTTTAGGCCTTTTGTTTCTACAGAAATTGAATCATTTGTTGTTGGATTCAGAGTCTCCATTAGAGTGGATCATATATCTGAGGCTCTGAAACTATCAGATGGTGGATTGTTCATCAAGTCTACAGACCCTGTTGGTCCAGACGTTGATGAGTTCATTTTCAAGCCTAAGGCAGATCCTTAAGACAAACTTGAAATGACAGACTTAAGCAAGATTATTTACAGAATCCTCATCAATAATATAATCTCCAAGCTGGGAGGTACTGATCAGATTTCTGCTGTTCAGAAGTTGTTCACATTCCATGTTGGGAAGGGAAACTTTGTGGACATTGGTAAACACATATTTATTCATCTGGCTGATTCTATAGTTGCTAGCAAACCTATCATTCGCCATGGCAGACTATTAAGTCATATGTTTGCTCAGTGTGGTCTATTGGATGCTATCAAACCATTTTTCCCTGGATATGGTACCTTCTTGATTAGTTCTAAAATCATAAATAGTATTACTCTGAGGTATCTACATTTGTTAAAGGGTAAAAAGGCTGTTCATCCAACACACCCTCTGTTACTCAGAGAAACTGAAAAAGACATTGATGAATGTAGGCTGATTCATGTGAGTGATAGAGATGCTAGGAAGATAGCAGAAGCTCATGCTGGATTTTTAAAGAGTTTAGGTGCTGAGGTTGGAAGTGGAGAGACTCAGGAGCTGACAGTCAGACAATCAAGGATTCTGGCTCAACCAACTAAGATTCTGGCAAAGAGAAAACCTGTTAGCAGTCCTACAGAATCTGGTGGTAAGAAAGTTGCTAAGACTGAAAGAAGTATTGGGCCAAGGAAGGCAAGAAAACCAAAGGTTCCTAGGAAATTACTGCTGACTGATTTAACAGATGAGGAAAAAGATAAAGCTGACCTTGAGGCAACTATTGCAAAGGTTGAAGCACTCAAGAAAAAGGAAGTACTGCTGAAGGATGGGTATGAGTGTGGAATTGACCCAAAGGCATTTGATGAAATGCATTCCAAACTTCCTCAAAAGAATGATCCTCATAATCTGCTTGCTCAACAGACTCTGTATGATAATAGCTCAGCTTTTAGAAATGTCTTTAAAAGGCTCCAACATCCTCCTTTGTTTCCAGTTAAACGTGCTTTTGATAAAATTTTCAAAAGTGTTAATTCTGAGAAAGATTTTCCTCTTTCTGAGAATCAACCATTGTCAGAGCCGTTTAACATACTGCAAACTAACCCCTCTGAATCTCAAACTAATACAGTATGTAATGATGCAGCACAAGCAACTACTAGTACTGCACCAGTCATTCACTCTGTGGATGAAGCTGAAGATTCTGATCGCACACCCTCCCAACCTCCTGAAAAATTTGTTTCACTTTCAAACAAAGAACTTTCAATTCTGGAACCTTCACCAGAACCTAAAGAAAATCAACCAGACGATGAACAAAATAAACCACAAACACCACCCCAGAGAATGACCAAAACAAACCACCTCCATCACCCCCTATTGCTGAACAAACAAATCCCACTTCAGAGTCTCACAAATCACCTGAACCAAATGACCAAATAATTCCAGACTCTGAGGTTGCTCATAAAACCAACTCTCCAGTAAATAATGTTGAAAAATCCCCACATCATGTGGCTATGGACAACACAATTATTGCAGAGTTATTTAAAACACCTCCTCATCACACCAATCCAAATACTCTGATGCTGACTCTTTCTGATGATTGCATCTATGTCCCTCCTTCCTTACCCTCTAGAATCATTAATGAACCCATGGATGAAACCAAGGAAGACATTACTAAGATGCTGAAATCTGTTGACAAGAATATTAGGAGAATTCAAAATGCTATTCCTAATAGGGCTATTGAGTCAGCAGAGAATGATAAGGAATGTGAGATTATGGAAAAGTGACTGCAGAATATATTAAGGGCCATCAGAGACTCATACAAGAGAGATTTGGAATTCAGGAATGAGTTGGCTAGATTAGAAGCTAAGAGGATTGAGCGAGAAAAGAAAGAAGCTGCAGAGCGTGAAAGGAAAATGTTGGAAGATGAGAGGATTGAGAAGGAGAGATTAGAGGCTCTGGCTAGCGAAGAAGCTAGGCTAGCAGAAGAGGCTAGAATAGCTGCTGAGTAAGCAAGGATTGAACGTATAGCAAGCAATGGACCAGAATTTGCCCTTCTTATGAGACAAGACCAAGACAATCTTAAGAAGAAGGTTGATGCACATTCTGACATTCTGGTTTCCATCCTTGAGACCCTCATGAGCATTGATGCTACACTACCCCTCCTCCTCCACCTCAACCCTAGGACTCTATGCACTTTAATTCATGATATTTTGTTATGTAATTTGTTTTAGAATCTGTTTAGATCATATTTGTGAACCTGTTAAATTTTAATCAATTATTACGACAAGTCATTTAATTGATTTAGTTGTAACCACTTTCTTAAACATTGACTGTCTTGAAAAACTCCCTTTGACCATTTTTTTTCAAACTTGGCATTTATTTCTTGTCAGTTTTTTTCGTTTATCTTTTTGTTTAATGACAAAAGGGGGAGTAAGAGTATATTAATTTCTTGAACGCTATACCTGAAGCCAAAATTCCAAATTTTGCTTATAAATTTTTTTTACGTTCTGATTTATATATGAAGGAAAACTTCTTTTTGAAATCTGAACTTATTGTACATGGTACATATAAGAGAAGAGTGCAATTTTCTTTTATAAGTATCAGACTTAGGGGGAGAGCTTGCAAACCTAGCCTCTGATAGTCAAGTGTATAAGTCTAGTTCAAAATTCAAATAAAATTTTTTAAACTGATTTAATTAATCATTGTTGAACTCAGGGGGAGCTTGCAAAACTCATAAACCTGAGAAAGGCATGATATAATTAATCAACAACCATTGTAAATTAATACTTGGTTTGTCATCAATCAAAAAGGGGGAGATTGTTGGAACAAAAGAGGTTCTAACATGACTCAATTAAGTTTTGATGATAACAAAGGTATTAATATACAATAGGGTATACTGATTATTTACTCTAAGTGTGCAGATATATAAGCTAAAATTTTATATTCACTTTTAGTACATTTGAAGCTCTGAAATCGGAAGCAAATTCTGACCAGAACATGCTCATCAGAAGATGCAAGATCAAGTCTCGTCAAAAGCTACATATCAGAAGCTACGTTATCAGAAGCTGTTTTTTAATACATCATGTTCTGATACATGCAGTGAAAGTCAGTTTGTCAGAAGAACATTCTCTGCTACAATGATTGAAATTTATCATCTTCTGACAACCCAAAAGCTGGAGAATCAACCTTATCCTCAGAATAGTGACGTTAGTACTATTGTACGAGCTTATTACCAGATTTGGACGAATCTTCATTCTCAAGTTTGTTCATACTCAAAGGTTGCTTGATATGGTTAAAAGATCGTACTATTACCAGTTGGCGCAATCTCACTGCAACACATTCAAATTCAAGACGCTCCACCCTTCACTATAAATAGGAGTGGAATTGAAGTTTTTGTGCACAACATCATTGAACAATTTTGAACGAGCTGTTACTCTGCCAAAATCATCCTAAGCACAAAAACAACTTGAATACAACTTGAACTCATTTGAATATTCAAGACTCAAGCTTCAGCTTTTGAATCATACAGTAGTTGAACCTTAGATTTCTTTAGTTAGGATTCTAAGTTAAAGTCTTGTCATTGAGTTGTATTTATTTATTCTTATTGAACATTAATTTGTATATCAGTGTTCTTATATTCTGTTTTTATTGTAAGTTGTTTGAAGTCTCTTGCCTGTGTGCTTGAGATTGGAAGTCTCTTGTAAGTGTTACTTGAGCATTGGAAGTCTCTTGCCTGTGTGCTTGACCATTGTAATCTTTAGTGATTATTAGTGAACTCCCTTGGAAGTACAAGGGGACTGGACGTACTCTCGGTTTGTGAGAGGAACCAGTATAAAATCTCTGTCTCCATCTTTCTCTCACTCTCTTACTCTTTATTGGTTTTGTTTGATTGTGTTTTGTTTTAAACCGCTGCAAATTCTGATAAGTTTTATAACTTAGAAGAAAATTTCAAACTACCCAAAACACAATTCAACCCCCCCTTCTTGTGATATTTACAATAACCTCTTTTCTTTCTCATATCTAATGGGGGTTCTTTAACACCCTTAGGAACCACAATTTGGCAATCATTAACCAATAAATAAAAAATCTCATCACATTTTGTTATATCAAAAGTGTAAGTTTTTGACACATATTTATCATTTTTTGGTTCGACAGGATTTTTCCCATTTGAAGGTTTCAAAAGTTTGCAAGTATAAGGGGGACCAAGTTTCAATTCTGCTAAGTCTATTTCCCCTTGTCCAATATCTTCATAAGAAATATCATACTCTTGGTCACTATCATGTGTTTCAACATAAGCAATCTTTTCTTTTTTGTGATATTTAGAGTTTCTGGCCTTTTCTGCTTTCAAGCGTTCGACCTGTCGAACCCTATCAGCCAATTGGGCTATGTCTCTCAAATGTTGAGTATCTAATTTCTTTCTGATCGAATTTTCTAGGCCACCAGCAGCCATTTCGACCAATTCATGTTCAGGCACCTGAGTAAAGCACCTAGCCTTAAGCAAACAGAATCTATTCAAGTAATCATCTACAGACTCGGGAGTTTTGGAAAATATTTTTTTTTAGAGAATTTGGAAAATATTTCATCCTTAAATTCTCATTGTTTGCTAAATCTCATGCCTCAGTCAAATATCTTGCTATGTGTTCAACAATGGATTCACTAGTATCACCAGCAAATTTGGTGAATTTTGGGATATTCCAACCCCTTGGTAATTCTGTTTGAATCACATATTCTGATAAGGCAGAGATAAAATGAGGCCTATGCATGCCTATATTTAAACCATTTTGTGCCAAGATTGTTTCGACCAAATTTGCACTGTTGTTTTGTCCAGCAAAGTTATTGTTTTGGACATTTATAACTACATCATCAGCATTTTGGTTTCTATTTACCAAGACAATTCCAGGATTTTGTTCGACCTGTGGCAAAGCCTGAGGCTGCACTTGCGCAATCTGCAAAGGCACTACATTCTGGATTTGGGAAACTTGATGATTAGGGACTTGAGGGCCCCCAAAGAAGTCAACAATTCTTCCCATTTGTGTGGCTAACAATTGGTAACTTTGGTTAGTATTTTGAATTAGAGGATTAAATACTGTACCAATTTATTGTGTTAGCATATTAACCATATAATGATTACTATCATCCATTTGTTGCCTCATAGCCGCCAAGACAGTATTGGTTAATGTAGGCATATTATTTTGAGTAGCAGAACCAGATATCCCTGGGTTATTAGGGACAAAAACGCCTGGCGCTGTCTCTGTGAATAATGAGGAACTCGTTTGTAGGCCCTGCATCATAGTAGTAGGCATACCATAGGGGTAATTCCTACTAGTGTCTTGACTCATATATTGAGCAAAAGGCAATTGAAATGCAGACGAACCTGCGCCACCCCCATTGACATTTGATCTATTTGGAGAGAAGTTATTCTCCATATTATGGACCAAAGTCAGGATAGGTTCTGTAGTGGTCGAGGGCGCCATTGTGGATGATGGTATTGCCATTGTGGCAGTTACTATCGAAGATGTTGGGGCAGAGACTGTTGCCCCAGTCACATTGGGCATAATCTCACTGATCACAGGAGAGACTATAGCCCCTGAAGTACTCGAAGCGGTTGATGGATTCGAACCGCCACTACAAAAAAAATTGGAAATTGCAACAAATGGATAGCAACAGTTTTGTAGAACTGCCGGTAATTTTAAAACAAAATTAAAATAGCAACGGTTTTGGGGAACCGCTGGTAAGGTTTTAATGAAACGGCGGTTGTTTACCAGCGGTTTAGTTGATAAATAGAAAAAAAAACCTGCGAACCATCTGTTTTTTTTTATTTTTCTAATTTCCTTCTTCATCCCAAAACGCGCGTTTCAGCTTTTTCATCCGTTTAAGCTTCTCCTTCATCGCGAACCCTAGCTAATGCCACCGTTCTCCATCATCACGCCAGCCGTTCTCCTTTGGCCGCCGTTCTCCTTCAGCCGTCGTTCTCCATCGCGAAACCGGCGTTGTGTTCATCTTCCATAAGGTATGTTCTTCCTGCGTTTTGTGTTCATCTTACTATGAATATCTACTGGCGTTTTGCGTTTTGTTTTTATAGCCCTAAAGTTTGGTGAAACAACAAAGATGACGTTTTGTGTTCTTCCTACGTTTTGTTCATCTTCTAATTTTGGGGTTTTTATAAACACGTTTTGTTTTTAAATTGTTTGGAAGTCCTGTCAAAAACTCAAGATGAATTTTTTTGAAGTAACGATTTTGACAACAATTTGGGTAATTGGTTGACTATAGAAGAGATTAAGAATTTGAAACTTCTAAATTGTAAAACAATAGATTGTTCTTACTCTTTTATTCTTTGTTTGCTGGGTTGTTGAACAAATTATGCTTAAAATAATTGAATAGAAAATAAGGTTTAAATGTATTTGTATAAGCAGCAAGTTGTTTCTATAGGCCATCATGGAGCTTGTCAAAATAAGTGAAAAACAGAAAAACATCTTACGGAAGAGTCGAAAACTATTTTCATAAACGCTTCCAAACATTTACAGAAGTGTATAATAGTATAACCCCAAAAAGGCTGTCCAAACCCACCAAACTTTAAAAATTAGTAAAATTATTTCATTTTCAATTTATATGTTCTCTGAGACACTACTAACATCTACATCCTACCTTCTAGCCAAAGCAAACATAAAATGTTAGTTAGTAACAAAAGTGGTAGAACTGATTAGCCAATTCAAATTTTTCAGACATAACCTACGAATCAAATACTTAATTCTATAAAAGTTTTTATTTTAAGGGTGTATGTATCCATGGAGATCATTGGGGAATTGGTTGACTATAGAAGAGATTGAGAATTTGAAACTTCAAAATTGTAAAACAATAGATTGTTCTTACTCTTTTACTCTTTGTTTGCTGGGTGTCGTGATGATAAATGTTGCTTTCGTGATGATTCGCAAGATTTCCTTCGCATGATATAGCAGTGCTGTTTTAAATATGTATGATTAAATAAAAATATGTTTTAATATGGCTTTCTTTTTGTTACAAGGAAATGTTGAAATTTGTTTGCACACTACACCACTTTTTCTGTTGTTCCCGTCGTCCCACGGTTGTTTGCTGCAAGTATATTGCTCTGTCAGCTATTTTATGTTTTTTATGTTGTTGCGTTTTTGGTCCTAGAAGTAGGTTAATCTCTTTGCATTTCTGTAGTGGCGATCCGCTATTTTATGCTATCCGCTATTAATTAATAACACTAATTATCTTCAAAGTATCACAATGGATGATATTCCTTACTTTAAACTCATTCTATAAATTTATGTGGAGCTAAATTCATGTTTAATAACATGTTGATTGATGTCCTATGTATTAGGGATCATACAGGCCTTAAGAAAAGAGGTTTTTCAAATACAGAAAAGTGAATTTTTTTTTTAATCATAGTGCAGGTAAATCGATTTACCTGAGAGGGAAATCGATTTACCCTTTGTAAAATCTCGTTTTTCCACTTCCAGGAGATAGGTAAATCGATTTACATGACAGGTAAATCGATTTACCCTGTTGAAATTGGGTTTTATCACAAAATCAGTATTCAAAATCAGTAGTTAACAAGGCCAAATCATTCCCAATCCATTTCACAGTCAATTAACAATTATCAAACACAAATTAAACGCAGAATTCCACACATTTATGCATTAAGAACAATCTATTTGTTAATGGTTCAACAAAACCTAGTATTATCATGCAATTGTTAGTAATTGGGGAAACTAAATTGGACTAGCTTAGGGAACCCACCTTAGAAATTGTACATGCAACAATAATGGAGAAAGGTGAGAATTTTGGGTTTGGCTATGGTGAAGGGTTGTTAGGAGCAGCAGGGAAAGATTGAAGAAGTTGGTTCATTGTGTCCTTGTTTATTCTCATTCATTATTAAATAACCCATTTGTGACAAGTTGTTAAATTACCACTCCTTTATCTCAATTATTACTAGCTTGTCATTCTCTCCACTTAAATCATAATTCTCTATTTTCATTAAGTAGAAATATTTCCAATTAAACTCCATTAACAATCATCTATTAATTAATATTCTTCTATTAATTAAATTCGGGATGTTACACACTAAGTATACACACAACTCTCATAACCCCTCTTTCGTTAGGATCAATGATAGATACTCTATTAAAAGTTGTTGTAGTTTCTAATTATGTTTATTTTGAATTGATAATAATAGTTCTGAAGCAATGGATACGACTTGGATTACACAACCACGAAATACCCCAGAGTATGCTAAAGGACTTAATGGATTCCTTGATTTTTCCTTTAAAAATCGTCAAAATGGAATGGCAAAATGTCCCTGTAAAAAATGCGGTTTCAAAACACCGCAGAGTAGAAGTGTGATGTATGATCACTTAAGAGCGACACCATTTCCAGTGGGATACACTGATTGGTGCTATCACGGTGAGGTCGTGATAGGAGAAAATAGTAATGGTTCATCTAGTAATCCTACAAATGCAGTTCATGACACTACAAATGAAGAAGATCCTATCCAGAACATGCTTAACGATGCTTTTGGAGTTGATAGGAATCATGCAAATGAAGTGCCTATTGCATCGAATGTCGATATTGAAATAGATGAAGATGTGACACCGGACGCGACTCAGGAGAAGAATGAAGCAAAAGAGTTTTATGAATTAGCAAAAGAGGGGGAACAACCTTTGTATGAAGGGTGTAAAAAATATTCAAAGTTGGCTTTTTTGGTGAATCTGTATCATATCAAATGCTTGTGTGGAATGAGGGATAAGTCCATGACAATGATTTTAGAACTCTTGCAAGATGCATTTGAACATGAAAAGATTCCAAGCTCATTTTATGAGGCGAAGAAAACAATCACGAAACTTGGTTTGAACTATGTAAAGATTCCTGCTTGTCCGAAGGATTGTATGCTTTACTGGGGAAATAAAGAAGATGAAGAGAGGGAAACTTGTAAAGTTTGTCACACTTCCAGATGGAAATCAAGTATAAAATCCAAGGAGCGTGAGACCGGCAACGATGACAACAGTTTGAAGAAAATCCCTGCAAAAGTTCTTCGTTACTTTCCATTAAAACCTCGATTACAAAGACTATTTTTGTCTTCAAAGACATCGGAGGATATGAGATGGCATGCTTTAAGTAATAACAATGATGAAATGATGAGGCATCCTAGAGATTCAGAAGCATGGAAACGATTTGACTCGACACACCCTTGGTTTGCATCGGATGCACGAAATGTCCGTCTTGCATTAGCTACTTATGTGTTTAATCCCTTTGGCGTTATGAGTTCAAACTACAGTGTGTGGCCCGTAATTCTCATTCCATACAATACTCCTCCATGGGTGTGCATGAAGCAGACATCTTTTATAATGTCGATGATAATTCCTGGAAAAAAAGCTCCAGGAAATAACATAGATGTCTACTTACAACCTTTAATCAAAGAGCGGCAAGATTTATGGACAACCGGTGTAGATGCTTATGATTCTTTCAAGCATGAGATGTTCAAATTACATGCAGCTTTGATGTGGACAATAAGCGATTTTCCTGGTCTAGGTAATCTCTCTGGGTGGAACACGTACACTGGATTTGCTTGTCCAACTTGTAACAAAGACTTTAAACCTTGCCGTCTTAAAAATGGTAAAATATGGTGTTTTATGGGCCATCGTCGGTTTCTTGATCGGAGACATTGATTTAGATTGAACCAAATTCGCATTAATGGTGTGCAAGAATTGCGCGATGCATCAAGAATGTTATCTGGTTCATAAATTCTTGAACAAATTTGTGACATTAATGTCACATTTGGCAGAAGTGTAGAGAAGAAAAAGATTAGAAAAAGGTCACAACTTGAAGATGGTCCAAAGTGGAACAAGAAAAGCATATTTTTTTAACTTCCATATTGGAAAGATAATTGTTTGCGCCACAATCTTGACATGATTCACATTGAACAGAATGTATGTGAAAATATCATATTTACATTGCTAAATGATAGTGGAAAAAGTAAAGATAATCTTAATGCTCGAAAAGACCTTAAACTCATGGAGATAAGACCTGACCTTTGGCCAAATGAAAGTGGAAAATATGCGTTAGTTGTATATGCAATGACTAATAGAGGTAGGAAGGATTTCTTGGCTACTTTAAAGAACATTAATGTGCCTGATGGGTATTCGAGTAACATTTCTAGGTGCATTGATTTGGATAATGACAAGTTGAATGGGATGCTAAAAAGTCACGATTGCCATGTATTGATGGAGCAACTGTTACCGTTAGCCATGCGGACATCATTGCCTGATGAGGTTTCGGCAGTATTAATTGAGTTGTGCTCATTCTTTAGACAATTATGTGGTAAAGTGCTTAAAGTTGAAAATTTGGACATATTGCAAAATAATATCGTCCTCACTTTATGCCACATGGAAATGTTATTTCCTCCTTCATTTTTCACTGTTATGGTTCACTTGGTTGTTCACCTTGTTGAAGAAGCTAAGCTTGGAGGTCTTGTTCATTATCGGTGGATGTATCCTATAGAAAGATAAAAATGTGAATCTTACTCAAATTTCAATTACACAACTATATGTTATTCTTAACAATATTTGTCGTGGTATGTGTAATAGGTACCTATGACATCTAAAATCATATGTTCGTAATAAAGCACGACCTGAAGGCTCAATAGCTGATGGTTACCTTCTCGAAGAGATTCTTACCTTTTGTTCAAGGTATTTGGACGATATTGAGACAAGATGGAATCGACGTGGTCGTGCAGATGATGAACATAATGATAAACAACCTCAATCACGAATGTCTGAATTGTTTCCTTTAATTGGAAAACCAGTCGGAGGCTCTTCATATTTTACCCTTACACGAAGAGAAAAGCTGCAGGCTCATCGGCACGTGTTAACAAATTGCCCTGTAGTTGATTATTATATTCAGTAAGTCACTATTTCGTTTAGATTAATTATTATCATGTGTTAACAAATTAACACATCCAATATATTTAACTATGTAGGCAATTTAGAACTGTTATAAAGAGATAAATGAGGGGAAGACATTCTTCTGAGGTAGACAAAAAAGTCCATAGAGAATTTGTTCATTGGTTTTCCAATCGTGTGAGTGTTTCTACATTCTTCTTAGATAAAGTGCCAAAGTTCGAAAGCAATGTAACTAACTATTTTCCTTTTGGCAATCAGATTGGCAACAATCTTGACAGTCTTAGCGAACCATATAAAGATGTTTTTATTAGTCTAGCACAAGGTCCTCTGGACCAAGCTAGAAGGTTTACTGCTTACAATGTTAATGGATTCAAATTTCGGACCTTGGCACGAGACAAGTTATTGAAATAACAAAATAGTAGAGTTTTTGGCTCATTTGGAACAAGAAGTTACTCAAGCAGTAGTGATGACCAGATGAGGTTTGGAGACGTGCCTTACTATGGCAGATTAATAGATATCGTTGAGCTTTTCTATTGCGGCTTTTCGATTGTCATGTTCAAATGTGAATGGGCTAATACAACTAACCCAAGAGGCATGAAGAAAGATAAATTGGGTTTTACTTCTATTAACTTCGCAAGATTAAGACATACTGGAGAACACGAAGACGATGAACCATACATCAAAGCTTCTGAAGCTCTATTGGTCTTTTATGTCGATGATGAGAAGGAACAAGGTTGGAGCATACCAGTTCATTTGAAGCCAAGAGACTTATACGACATGGGTGAAGATGAAAGTGAAATAATGGCATCCAATGAGACATATCCATCACAAAACTTGGAAGAACTCTTTCAAGATGATAACACACATATCCCTTTAGCAAGAGTTGTAATAGACGAGGATCCTGAAAGTTCAGCCATCAATCATCACTCTGATGATGATAATAATGATATGTTAATTTGAATAGTGTTTTATATAGTTTATTGAATTGTATTTGGTATGATTTTGAGACTTAATTGTAATTTCCTTTTATTTGTATTGTGTAAGACTTTATTGTTTTTGTTTTGATATATTTATTCGTTTTAACTACATATGTATTTTTTTAGGCTTTATTGTATTTGCTTTGATATATGTTTATGTTTAAATGCATATATTATGTTAGATTTTATTGTATTTATGTTTAAAGGCATATATTTTAAAACATACTAACTTTTTTTAATTACATTTTGATATTTTAAAGAAATGGAGAAGACATAAAGCGATTTGACACCGTATGAGGTGGAAAGACAGAGAACAATAGAAGCAAATAACAAGAAGTTGGAAGCTCTAAATATTCCTCGTCTATCTCAATCCATCCAAAAATCGTCTTCTACTAAGGTAAAAGTTTCATTTTCTTCATTTTCTTTTTCTTTTAATTTCTGTTACTAGTTGGGAAGAACATTGTTACTCATGTTTTCTTCATTATGTCACTTTTATCGTCTTTTTTTGAATGATTAGTAATGAATAATTATGTGTGTAATTATGTGTGAAATGAATAATTAGTAAGTGAATGATTAGTAATTAGTTGGTGGAAGTCTATGGTCTTTTTTTTATAAACCAGTAGGTGTGTAATGAATAACGACTAGTGTGATTGGGTTGCGGTTCCGTGATTGGGCGGTGGCTGTTGTGTTTTTTTTTCCTCTGGTTTTGGTGTAGCAGGGTGTGTGTTGTTTCCCACTTTGTTTGGGAATTGATTTGTAGCTGCTAGATTTTGTTCCTTTTGGTGTTTTGCGCCTGGTGTGTTTTATAGGGGTGTTATTTCCTGCCTCTTTGTATTCTTTGAGCACTTCCTGTGCTGTATCTAATAAATTTTTAGCCCTTTCAAAAAAAAAAGTCATTAGTAATTAGCATTTTTTTTTATGAAAAAGAGCAGTTTTGCTCTTCCATTTTATTATATTTTTTTATGATTAGTAATCAGTACAGTAGCTTCTGCATGCAGTCGACCAATGTACCAGTACTTGCTATTATGTGTGTAATGAATTTCAATTTTCATTGTGAAGTTTTATTATGTGTGTAATGAATAATTTGTTTGTTTTGTAATATAAGAAGGACAAAATGAGATTTGTAAGACCCGGAGATCTTCAAGTAGCAGCCAACAGTAAGCGCTTGCGTTCTCATGATATACCAAAACCACCTCCACGGGTGATAACACCACCGTCATCAGCTTCACAAGATGCACCACCATCATCACCTACACATGATGCAACATCACATAGGTTAACCAAAAAAGGAAGACCTAAACGTTCTCAACCTCCACATTTCCAATTTCAACCTCAACATTAACATCAACCATCTCCACCTCCATCTCCACCTCAACACCAACCATCTCCAACTCAACCTCAACATCAACCATCTCCACCTCCATCTCCACCTCAACATCAACTATCTACAACTCCACCTCAACACCAACCACCTCCACCTCAACACCAACCACCTCAACATCAACCATATCCAACGACTCAACCACAACATCAATCATCAGAATCGGAACATGAAGCTGTACTTGAACGTCTACCTCAACCACGACAACCTCTATCTCAACCACCTCCACGTAATCATGCACATTGGATTGTGGATGTTATTGGTATACCTATATAATTTTGGTTTCTTTTTTATCTCCTTTTTGTCCAATATTTTTGTGTACTAATTCATTTAATTTATATGTCAGATGATGATGGTAACGTTAGACAAAAAAGTGTAGAAGTGAAAGAATTAATCCCGAACAAAGTGGGATTTAAGGTGCAAACAATCTGGAATGATGACCATCAGCCCGTAGGAGAGGCAGGTGGACTGTTATCAGGATATATTGGCTTTCTTGCTAGTAGTGATGAATTGCTTCCTATAAGGTATCCAAAATGGCCCAAAGTTCTGTTGGCAAAGAAAGACTTAATTTATGATAACAACATAAAGGTATAAACTGAAATTAAATTGAATATATGTTTAATTTAGAAACATCTTTCAATTTTTGGTCGTCTATTTCAATTTATATATGTTTAATTTAGAAACATCTTTCAATTTGTTTGCGTTGAAGGCCAAATTTGTTGTAAGTGATACAAACAAGTTTCATTAGAAGTGGATTTATACAAGCTTGGGAAAGAGGTGGAGGGAACGTCGGTGCTTATTCAATAAGTATTATGATTGGGCTCTTACTGTTGAACAAAACATAGAGCAATTTCCACCTGAAGTTACAAAAGATCATTGGGCCATGTATTTGAATTATAGATTGTCTCCGGATACTATGGTAATAACAATAATTTGAATTATTTTACACTTGTTCCTAATATATTGTATATTGATTTTTAAAATTGTTTTCTAATATAGGCGAAAGCAGACAAAAATGCTCTAAATCGCCAAAAGCAACGTATTCCCCATACGTTAGGCACAAGGTCACTAGCAAGAACAAAAGATATTATGGTACAATTAAATTATTTCATATAAGAATTATTACATAATTATTACAATGTATAATTATATAACTATTTTACTTCATTTTAGGAACAAAGTGATGGACGGTCTTACAGTAGAGGAGACATGTATGAAATCTCTCACAAGAGGAGGAACGGATCATATGTTAATGATGAGGCTCGACAAAAAAATGTAAGAAATTGTATTATATATGTTTACTGATTTTTGCTATATATAAGTGCTCAACCATAGGTTAGAAGATTTATAATATACTAGCCGAAAGTTTGTCACGAATTGGTGCTGCTGTGTGTGCTTGTTGGTCTCTTCAAACATGTATAGTTATTTGCAATTAAGTTATGAAAAGTTAGATTCTATGTATTTTGTATTCTATCCAGATCCTTGTGGCTGGACTCCAATTTTGATAAATAACACTGTATTTGTAGGAAGAGTTACAAAAAGAAAGGCAGACATCATCTGATAATGAGGCTTTTGTGACCGTGTTTGGGAAAGATCATCATGGTTATGTTCGAGGAATGGGACTTGGTCCAACACCATCTCAAATTAATGGTTCTAGTTCTCGTCCTTCAGTATCAACTTCTTCATCGACTGCTGATGCCAAAATAGCTAAGATGCAAAGCGAAATTGATGTGCTAACTAAAGAAGTTGCTGAAGTTAATGAGCTAAAAGCTAAAGTTGCTGAATTTGATGCAATGAAGGAACAATTTGCTGTTATTATGGCTAATATGCAATGCAATGAAGGAACAATATTTGTGTGCCTTATATATATATATATATATATATAATGTGAAGATAATGATATTGACTTGTTGTTATTGTTATATTATAGTTTTTTTAATAAGTTTTTTTTTTAAAATTTATTTCATGTTCAAAATCACATGATATTAATTTGAAGTACGTTTTTTATGAATGATATATATAAATATGTTTTTAACTATACTTTAAATTTTGTTTTCAGGGGTCTAACATAAGATCACCGTTTGAAGTACGACGCTCTTCTGATACTAGTCATAATGTTGAGGGTGATCAAGCAACTCCAGACGATTAAACTTAGATATATAATTTTTGTTTAGGCGTGTTGAACTTTTGATGTCACACTTTTCTATTTGTTTTAATTTTGATGTACTTGGCGCATATGTTATGACCTTCGTTTTTATTTTTTGTTATGTACTATTTAGGTTGCATGTGTCAATGCAAACTTTGGATGTATTGCGCATGTATTGTGACATTTAGTTCCATGTGTCGTTGCGAACACCTTATTTTTGAATCAAATGGATGATATTTTGATTATGAATTTGTCTATATTGCATGAATTATCATAGTAGTTCAATATTTAAAAATACTACGTTTGAATATTAGTCGATGAATAAAAAAACAGGGTAAAAAATTGTCCTACAAAAATGGACCTCAAAGAAACTAGAAAAAAATTAAAAAAAAGTAAATTATATAGCGGCGGTTTCCAACCGCTGCTAAACACCTTTTTTCTTGTAGTGCGCCATTATTATTGTTTCCATTTGAATTTTCCATGTTTGATCTTGTGTTATTTTTGGGTGGTGGTCTAACCATTTTAGGGAGTGATTTCCCGTTTCTTAAAAGCATACACTAAACAAACAATTTCTGGAAACAAAAAATTTACAGAACAAACAAAATACACTAAACTTGAAGAGAAATTTAAACGTAAAGCACACAGTCCCACTGGGCGTGCCAATTTCTTTACTGTGAAATTTGGTAAACAACGCTAGTTTGAGTAATGACAAGAGAGATCAACTAGTAAATCTCGGGACATAGTGCTTTTGTTTATATTTCCAAGATAATTAGTGTTCATTATTGTTCTTATGCTTTTAATGTTGTTTTTATGTAACTTGAATTGCAAGAAAGAATGTTTATTCTAATGAATAAACAGAAAGAAAGATGAGTCGAAATAAAAGACAATTTGAATTGAAATGAAAAGACTGTAAATTTACATTCAAAGATAAATGTTTACAGAAGAATAAATGGTACACATTGCATAAATTTTCCCTTTCGAAATCGTTTCTCGCGTTGACATAGGTACTTTGAGTTTAACCAGGATTTCTGTATAATAATTGTGACCATTTGCTCGATCACAAAACTATTATATTTATAGGCACTAAATCCTAACGGCTAATAACGTTAGACGCGCGTCTTGACACGTATTTTGAATTTGAATTCTTCCTTATCCTTTGAATTAGCCGTTGTATCCATCGAAGTCGAAATAACAATGCTTTCCTGAATATTTTGCTAAGTCCACACTTTTCTTCTGCACAGCAAACGCTTCGACCCTATTAACATTTCGACCAACTCGAAAGAATCCTGAAGAAAGAAACGTTAAGAATAATGTTCGAAATAGAACATTTAATGATATGTTCAAGCATGAATCCTCATTAAATTTATTGTTTCTGAAACCAAAACATATTTAATGACTTTTGAAGTAGCAAAAATAATTAAATGAATTACATTTATCATTTTGATCATGCATCTAGAACATATTTTGACTTAGTAAAAATATGGGCTAACAATAGGATAGATATAGGATTGGATAAAGAGTTGGATAAGAATAAGATATGATATTGACAAGATAGACATCTATCATGTTATGTGTTTGGTGCACACAATATAATAAATAAGATAACATTTGGTGCATACTTGATCTTCTTAATCAACGGCCCACAAACATAAAGATTGAAATATGAAAATGAGAGAGAGAGAGAGATAGAGAGAGAGAGAGAGAGAGAGAGAGAGAGAGAGAGAGAGAGAGAGAGAGAAAAGAGTGAGAGAGAGGGGGAGATAGAGTGTGAGAGAGATACAGAGAGAGAGAGAGTGAGTGAGAGTGAGAGAGGGAGGCCGAGAGAGAAAAAATAACGATTCACTTACCTTTCTGCTGACAGGATAATTCTAACCCAGCAAAAACTCAGGATATAAATTACAAAGAAGTGATAGGATAAGATTAAAAAGGGAATAATTTATCATATTTCATTGGTGCATCAAACAAAAGATTAAAACAGGATATGATATAATTATCATATCCTGCTCACTATCCTGGCCATCAAACGGGCCCTTAACTACTGACGGAAAAATCCGGCAATAATTAAGACCAAACTGTTAGAAATGAAAAAAAGTACCGTGGTGATCTAAACCGTTAGTAAATTGTTTTCCAATTCTGTAATTTTGCCGGCCGTTGTACTTATAGTAGTAGGAATATTCCGCTAATAAATTTTTTTGAATTTCCCGTTGCACTTTGTAGCGGACATGACCACAAGTAAATTGTCTTAAAAACAAAAATCTTCTAGATTAACCAGATATGTCATCTTCTCTATAGTTGCAGAAGATACCGATTAACACACATAAAAAAAAGAAAATAATTGAATAATTATTACAGTGCATTTGTTTTGAAAATGGTTTTATGTAACATCCCCTAATTTTTCATATATTTTATTTAATAAAACAATAATTTATTTTATTCTTAGGAGAGTGTTATAATTAACTCAAATGATTATACGATAATTATAAAGCAGCGGAAAATAATTAAAGATTTAAAAATTGATCATAAATCTTAAAAATCAAATTGAAACAACTGAGACAAATGACATAATCCGATGTTTCTAAATTATTGAATGAAAATTTAATTGTGAGTTTCCCGTGACGTCCTAATCAAAGCGACTCTTTATTGAAAACACAAAAATTGACAGCTCCTAAGCCGTTTCCAAGACTCGAAGCTAATGTTGGTATTTACCTAAAAGCCTACGATTGCACATCGCAGGGTCAGGCCAGAAAAAGGAAACAACAAGGGTGAGTAATAGCGTCATACAAACAACTGAAACAATAGCAATGCGAGGAAATAGCTAAAACATGGGCAATTAACAATTAAGGCACCGTCCTTTGGGGCGATGAAATACACAAGCAAGTACAACAAAAACATCTAAACTCATCACGTCAAATTAAAAGGAATACTACTTCAAAGTCAATCAAAATATCAGAATGCGAAGTTATATGATCTTATGCTTCCTATATGCATGTGGTACCAGGGTCGGAGGTCAGAATTATGTTCCTGAAAACACTCCTCTACACGACAACAAATTAGAAGCCGAAGTAAATCGGACATTCTACTACACGACAACAATTTCAGAATATGAATAAATGATTTTCAAATGTCAAAACAAATCAACGCGACAACTGTAAGACCCAAGATTCCACTGTACAGTTTTTCTAAGGAACTTTAGTGTCGGCTAAGTTTTTAGGGTTTTTGATGAAGCGGTTTTGTGAGTATCATCGCAATTATAGGTTTTTGCTGTAATGGAGCCTGTTTTGTGCTCGTGCGCTGGAAAGGCACAGACTTTTGTCCTGTAATCCTCTTTGGTTAATACGAAGGTTACTGTATATTCAGTTTAACGAGTTTTGGATTATTCTTGTTTTTGGATAAACGAGTAGGAAATTTACCCGTCGTTGTAAAATTTTACTGCGTCTGTTTTAAGTGAGATTTCGGATGGGAGTTTTATATATCTGCGTGAGTGAGGATATGTTCTGAGATTAATTTTCCAAGGTGTGGAAGAAAATTACAGTCGCGGAAAAAGATTCGACGATAAGTTTTGGAAATGTTTAATGATAGACGTTCTTTCCGTAAGTTTTCTGTTTTTGTGAGTTTCGTTCGTCGCGACGCACGAGAGCTGATTACGTGACTTGTTATGGAAGATTGGAGAAAAATCTTGTGATTAGTCATAAAGCAATTTGATCCAATGGCTAGGGTTTTAAGTTGGACTTTATCTTTGATCCAATGGCCATGAGTGAGCAAGACTTTAGCATAGTAAGGAGGTTTGCTATTTGTTGGACTTAAGAAAAATCACAAATCCTCTCTATCTCTTTCTCTCTTTCACGTGAAGCTCCATTACTTTCTTTCTTCATCAAATTTTCCTTTCCTCACCATTTCACTCCATTTCAAGCTTGGAAACTTTGTGGAAAGTTGTAGAGAATCTCTTTCTTAAGGTAACTAACCTCTTCTATTCTTTTGTTTGGCTCAAAAACTCTTAGATTTTAGGATGTGAAGATTATGTTCTTGAGAGAAAAATTCTAGAATTTAGTTTTAATTGGTTTTTGGTTCCATAGAAGTGTTCTTGAGAGTTATTAGTACACTTGAGTGAAGCATGAGAAGTTTCCCATGGTTGATTTATGTTTTCACAAATTTTTAAGTTAGGGTTTTAAGAAATTTTTTGAAAAGATCATAAACTTGGATTTTGTTTCGTGATTTGATTTTTGATGTTAGTTTTGAGCTTTGTGGCAAAATGGATTCTTGATTATAAACTTTGTTTTGAAAAATAAGAAAAAATTTATTTTGGTGTTCTTGAGCGATTCGATGAACATTTTTAGGAAATTTCGTTTCGATTCTCAAAGTAGTCAATTGAGCAATGGGAATGCCTTTGCAAACTAATAGATGATTACTAGGGTTTTGTAATGAAAAAATTTTAGGTGTTGGCCTTGTTTTGTTGGTTTGGCCGTGGCACCCCTTTGCTAGGGAGGAAGAGTTTTCAAATTTTGTTAAGTCATTTTAGGAGGACTTAATCATGGTTTTAAAGAAATGATTGTGTTATGGTTTGTTGGAGAAGAAAATGTGTTGTTTTTGTCTTAAGGAAAATCCATTCAAAATTGTCAAAAAGTGTAGTTTGATTTAAAATGATTTGGATTGTTCGGATAAATGATTTTAGGGTATTATAGGATATTACCATGCCTTTGGAAGTGGAAAATTTTGAGTGTTGGTGCCATTTTCATTTTCTTGGCCGTGGCCTATGTGTAGTAAGGGACCATGAGCTTTCAAAATTTTCTAAGTCCACAATGATAAGAAAATGATCACGACATTGGTGTGTGATCATAGGTTTTAAAAGAATGAGTATAGAGTTTTACTTGGTAAGAAAAACTTGAAACTTGCGACGCAAGAAAAACTCTGATTTTTGTTGATTATTTTTGAAGAGTTTTTGGTTGTTTTCAAATGTTTTTGTAGTGTGAAAATGGGTTCCTTGAGGTTGAAAACAATAGTGGTCCTTGGTATGCTTTGAAAACAAAATGAATTTCTTGTAGCGAAAAATAATGTCTTTAACTTCGTGAATTTTTATCGGATTGGGAAGAACTTGGAATCGCTAGGTGAGAGAGTTAGAAAGTACCTAAGACCCCCCTAGACTTTTGAGAGCAAGTTTCGTTTCGATAGGATAAACGAGGAATATTTTATTGATGTTACGCTACATTTATTTTAGGTAGCGTGAGTTGTAGAATTTCGCGAAATTAAAGTAACGGAAGCTTGTTGAGGTAAGGGCACCTTTTATTTCCGTCTTATATCGGTATAATATGTTTGTATGCTGGTTGTGGTGTGCTTTGAGTGTTATGCATGTATATATTATGTATTCTCGTTGATGAGAAAGTGTTTATGATACATGTGTTGTCTTACATATGATTTTGTTAGAAATATATGTATTGACATGTGGTTGAGAATTACATATGCATGATTGGTATGTAATTGAATGCATCGGCATAGATAAGATGTATCGTATGCTCATGCATTCATGGTAGTGGTTAGAAGACCACCGGGTGCGATTAGCAGATCCACCTTGAATCCTGCGGGATTTTATTGAGTACAATATTGTGATTAGAATATCACGGGGTTTGATTAGAAGATCCACCCTAATCCTTCGATTAGCAGATCGTCGTGATTGTATTGATTTTAGTGATTAGCAGATCACGACTCTCTGCGGAGAGGTTAAATTCCGGAGTTCATGCATGTGACAGCCAGTGATTGGGGTCACGATCATGTAGAGTCTGCATTTGTAGGCTATGTGTGCATTTAAATATATCATGTACGTTGATGTGAAAATATTATATGTTTACTTGTTTCTCCATATTTGGTAAGTGTACTATTTGTGGTACTTGTGGTGACCCTTGCAACATTTCATTTGCGGGCTCCTCCCACCCCAGATGATGCTGTAGGTCGCGAGGGCGGCGGCTGCTCAGGGCCCAGTGAACTCGTGCCGAAGCTATAGTTTAGAATTAGACTCTGTGCCGGTGTGTTTGTACATCGTGCCTTTGGGTTAGACATAGGTTTCTATCTTGGTTTGTTTTGGGTTGTAGTGCTTGGAGTAATTTGAATACTTAGACTTGCACTGTAATTATTCAGGAACACACTTTGCTTGTCGAAGCACCTTATGGTAATGAGTTCTTTTGTATGTTTAATGCCGGCTCTCACAGTTTGTATGCGCGCTCTGTTTTGTTTTAAAAAAAAATATATATATATATATATAATGCCCCTTTTTAGTCTTTGAAAATCGGGGTGGAACAACAACAAAATAGAAGTCTACTCCAACAATTCAGACTTCCATATCAAAATCAACCCGACAACAAATTAGAACCCGAAGTAAATCGGGCATTCTACTACACGACGACAATTTCAGAATATGAATGAATGATTTTCAAATGTCAAAACAAATCAACGTGACAACAAAATAGAAGTCTACTCCAACAATTCAGACTTCCATATCAAAATCAACACGACAACAAATTAGAAGCCAAAGTAAATCGGGCATTCTACTACACGAAAACAATCTCAGAATATGAATGAATATTTTCAAATGTCAAAACAAATCAACGCGACAACAAAATAGAAGTCTACTCCAGCAATTTGGACTTCCATATCAAAATCAACACGGCAACAAATTAGAACCCGAAGTAAATTGGGCATTCTACTACACGACAACAATTTCAGAATATGAATAAATGATTTTCAAATGTCAAAACAAATCAACGTGACAACAAAATAGAAGTTTACTCCAATACTTCGGAATTCCATATGAAAATCAACACGACAACAACTCAAATTCTTAACGGCAACAATTAATGTTTTAAATTAAACATTTCTCACTATTATTATTTTACAAAAATCAAACTTAAACAAGAACTCCATTAATTAATACTTGATAGAGGACATAACTTGCATCAATCAAATCTAACTCTAACGGTCGCTAAAGTCCAATAAATTAAATAAAAATGAAATTACGGACTCTTACTTAATTAATTAAGAGGGTGAAATAATTCTCAATCTGTAAGGAAACACAAACCAGAGAGAGTGAGATACCCCAGGTGTCCTAAGTTACTCATAAGTCTTATAAAAAAAAGTATGGAATTTTCACCAATATTTACTATTATTAAATGCATTAATACCTTAAACAATTAACTAAAAATAGTTCAAGGTCTCAGAAAAATACAACAAGGGTACCAAAATTCTCAGGAAATTATTTACTATTTTTATGAAAAACAATAAATTGTAATTTTTTTATACATATTAAACATTATTTTATTTTTCATCTTAAATTCTATACAAAGCAATACTTTTTTTTTTACTCAAAGGATAAATATTTGAACACAATAAAAAAAATACTATTTTGTCGCTAAATATAAAACCCTTTTAGATTTTTTTGATGCACCAATGAGATATGATAAATTATTCTCTTTTTTAATCATATCCTATCACTCATTTGTAATTTATATCCTGAGTTTTTGTTGGGTTACAATTATCCTGTCAGTGGAAGGTAAGTGTTGATGTCAATATTATCTTATTTTAATCACCCAATCATGTTTGTGCGACTTCATAAGTGATCCACTGTGGACCAATGTTCAAAATCATAAGAAATTTTAATAACGGTTATTAGATTAATAATCTCTAGAATTAAAAATTCATGATTATTTTCATTCTTATGTTTAAAACAATGGCATGATTGACGTCAATATTCAATATTAATTATATAATCATCTCTATTGTAAAAATAAAGACGATGAGTACTTTCAAACAACGACACATTCTTAATTAAAATTTTAAATATTCATCTATAATAGACCATTTGTAAAGTGATCCATATTATAATTTATCTCTATTTCTATCCTTCCTTTCGATAGCAAGTTATACAATTTTTAATTGAAAAATTCTAATATAACCACTTCTACAACATCAATAACTTGATTTTAATTACATGTGTAATATAACTTTGATAAACTATTGACCTAAAAATTATAGCTTCTATACAACTAGTTAGATACAAATTAAGCTTTTGTCTCCAGTCTTAATTGGGTCATTATGAGAGTTGAATTAATTAATTAATCTTCTTGAAATGTTGAGAAATCAGGCATTGTTGGCTTAAACATCTTAGGCATCTTTAAACTGCTACTATCAGGTATCATTGTAACCTTTTTAACTGCCCCTTTCCTAGTGTTAGCAGCAAATTTTGAAGCCAAAAATGTAGCCCCAAAATTTTGTCCCTGGCTAGCACTATCCTCCATTCCCATGGAACTTTCTCCTGCACCACTCTCTTCATAATCCTCTAGCTCCATCACATTTTCATAATACAAGTTCTCTTTTTCCATCAACTCCATTGCCAATTGTCGCTTACGGTGACGCCTCCACGCCGCTTGTATAAAAGAAGCCCCCCAAGCTCTCCATTGATGAGAATAGTATCTGAAAGCATGTTGCAGTTTCTTACTATGAAGACGCTTAAATTGGCTCGACACAAATTTGAGATCTTCTGCTCTAAGTGCAAATGCTTCAACTTCAGTTATTGATTTTACAGTTCTTGTAGAAGATGGAAGGTTAAGACTAGATGCTGGCATCAAAGCCCATGTTAGCAATTCTTCGCCACAAAAATCGCCCGGTTTTAGTGTGATTGAATTGAAGAATCCTGATCTACCGCCATCTGTTGTAGAACTCTCTACACTTCCTCTGATAATAAAAAGCATCTCTCTCACTGGATCACCTTCTCTAACTATATACGAGTCTTTTGTGTTCAACGATGAAACTAGACGTTCGCATATAGCATCTAGAAGTTGATCATCCATTTGCCCGAAAAAAGGTACCTAAACATGACAACAATTATTAATTTGATGTAAAAGTTAGTCACACTAGTTAGTTGTTCGCATCGGCTATATAATTGTAGCCCTTGACGCAATTAACGTTCTCAATATCAATAGTAGTAGATTCAATGTATAATTGCAGTTACTTGCTTCACAAGTTAATGGTTAGCTTAACTGTTTTTTAAGATGTATATATACACATTTCGAACTAATAACAAGACACTTACCCGGCGAACAATATCAAGACAGAGATGTCTTTGAATCTGGCGGCGAAGATCAACAGGCAAGGATTTCAAAATGGCTTCTTCGTCAACACCTCTAGTGGCAAGCCATTTGTACTGAACAAAGCGACGAACGCGCTCTTGCAGTTCTGGTGGAAGTTGACGATGATTCATCCATTCTTCTGTATCTTTTTGTTTAAGTCTCCACTCTTCGAGTCTTGCGGTCGAAGATTGCAGATAATTCTTTAATTTGATGTAAAAATCAAATAAAGAAGCATTGTTAATATGTTATCATAAAAAGACTATATAGTTTATTTTTTAAATTTCCCTTGCCTATATATGATGCTAAAATTAAAAATATGATTTTATAGTTTCATTTTACAGTTACAATACCTGCATGTTACCAATGAGATGTGCAAACAGAATAAGTCCTGCTATGCAAATGAAACTTGAAAATAATGTTTCAACACTATAAGTACTAGTATGAAGATTTTGTCCATAGGAACTGCACATTATCAAACACATAGTTTAGAATAAGTTATGAAGTGATTCTTCAAATAATTTAATGACAACAAATATAAGCAAAATAGGTAAAAACTTAAAGAGTAGAAGAAACCTTAGATTTTTCAAACCCCACCAGAGGCAATAGAAATATTTTTGTATGAATTTTGAGGAAGAAACATGATCAGTGAAAGCATCAGCAAACATTCCAAATTGAAAGTGGTTTTTAACATTGAGTGCATCACAATTAGTTAGGACTCGAGTGCGTCGAAACCAAACTTGTCTTTCACGGTTAGAAAGAGAAGTACAATCAAGAAAAGAAGGATTGCAAGAAGGAGAATGTGTTCTATTCATTTCCTTCCTGCACATTATTCTCCAACACTCATATTGTCTTTGAATAGAAGACACATACCATGTTGCTCCTAAAACCTGCACTGACAAACATAACAAATCACAAAACACAAGTTAACTATTATCAAAAACATTATAGTGATTAAATTTTGTTAATATGATTTTGAAACTATTGATTAATTACATGGCTCGCGAGCATGTAGAAACCGAGATTGTATATTGCTCCTGCCAAAGCAGTTTTTGCTATAAGCCCGCTAGTCTTCACGATTCGGCGTTGTAAAGGAAAAAGCTGAAACAATCTAGGAATGTACTGAATGAGAACGATTAGCGACAGTGTGTGGTTTACATGAGCTGCCGTTGAATTTTTTGTCGCTGGAACTATAAACCAAATAACGATCTGAAAACGAATTTTAGGTTAAACATTATTTTTTTTGAACAAGTTAGGTTAAACATTATTGCTCCTCAATAACACGAGTGAATATGCAGTCTTCGAAATTGTAAGCATCATATTCAAATTAATCTCAAATTTTTAAATTGACAACTATGTTACCGAAATTGTAAAATGTCATTCACAATAGTCACTTCGTTAATTTTTGTTGTTAGAGATTGTGTAGTGGCACGTTAGCTCAACCATACAAGTCATATTATCATACATTGATGTACTATCAATGCAGCGGGACCGCAATGCAATTAATATGTCACATCATAACTTCTAACGATAAAAATTGAGTGATTATTTTGAATGATAATTTACAATTTCAAGAATGTATTTGTAATTCGCAAAAGTCATGAACTATTTTGATAATGGTGCTTACAAATATACGGACTAACTTGTCTATTTACTTATAAGTAAATGCAACAAAATGTAAATCATAATTAACATGTATTCTTTTGACGATTTTCCCTAAAACTAACCTGAGGTAAAGGAAGCGTGGCAAGAAGATCAATGACAAAATCATGCTTGAGATATCTACGGGCTATCTCACTCGGATCACTAATAAGTTCTTTCCGACCATAAACATGAGAGGTAGGAGAATTGAACGCGGTACGGAACTTAAGAATCACATGAAAGAGGAAGAAGAGATCAGCCACGGTGCGCAAGAACGTGACAACCACACCGAGAACCAAATCCGTTTGCATACACGCTTTGTCTCCGGTAATCGGAATATAGAAATAAAGAGGATCTAAAAAAAGAGCAAATAGGCATGCATAGAGGAATGTAAGGTTCCATTGTGCAATGAACTTTGAACGTGGATGAAGTATTTGGTACCACCATGGTACTTTCTTACGAAGAGAGAATGATTTTGGAAAACGGTTACGAAAATGAGATGAAGATGATGCTGCAAATTGTTGTAAGTCTGATCTATTCATGATATTTATTTTTTTTAATTACTTTGTTGATTTCTACACCTACATGCATAATTTACCGGAAAATGTGCAATGTGACCTCAATGTTCATGGTTACTGCAAAATTCATGGAGACCAAAGAGAGAGAAAGTAAAGGATTCCAAAAAACAATAATTAGCTTCTGGTTCAACGTTAAATTAGGAATCACTGATGTGATGAGAGCTAATTATTGTTTGTTCATGAAAATAGCTATATTATCATATATACTATGGTTACATTTTTAAATAAGTACCATTGCAACTCTTAATTTTGTAGAGTTTTTCTTGTTCAAATTTTTTTTGCAGAGTTTTATTTATTTATTTTTAAATGTAAAGAAAATGATTAAAAAATATATTTTAATTACAATATTAACATTTATACACACATTTTATATGCAGGGGTTGGATCGAGTTCGAACCACACACACCTTATTTATCCACATTTGAATCATGATCCAATCACTCATTAACCTTAAAAAAAATGAAATTTTTGCGGCAAATGACGATTATCATATGTTTGACAATGCTAGGATCACGGCTGGTCCACACCCATGTGTCGGGTGTGGAGCGGCATCGGGCAACAAACTATTATATTTTGGCTAGACAACAAACTATTTTGGTGATGTTTGGTGGAGATCATCAATAATAACAATGGCAAACCTACTTGTATTTTAATTGTCTTTTATTTTATCAAGTTCACAAAATTCATTCCTAATTCAAATGATTTTTTTATCTCAAATATCACATTTATTGTAATTTTGCAAAATTGTGCAAGATGATGAATGAACGAAGCAATTTTGCAATATAGCTTTAACCGTGGGTAATTTTCCGGTAACAATGTTCATCTAATAATGAATTGTTATATTACCGGATATTTTATTTTTTTAAGTATTCTGGATGGTTTGAAAAATTTGTAGTGGTGAAATCAATAAAAGGGTAAAATTGATAAAAAATAATTATTTGTAGGGATAAAGGTATAATTGTTGCGGTGGAAAATAAAATTTTCCCTCAATCCAACCCGCATTTACCTAAATCTATCTAATATTCAAATCAATCTATATAATTTTAAATCCGAAGTTGTTTGGTTTGAACAATAGGCTTATAATTCTAAATACATGAATTCGTGAACCAAGTTTAACAACTTTTTTTACATTTTTTACTTTTTATTATAGACAGTAGTTTAAAATATTCCTGTTTTAAAATTTTAGTTTTTGATATGAGTAATGTTATTTAGCAAGAAATATTGATGCAAGAAAGAGAAGAATTCATAAAATTAAGAAATTTGACCAATTAAAACTTAGCTAACCATGCATAGGAGAGAAAATAATTATAATTTGACCAATTAAATATTGCCACTTAAGATTTATCTCTTTCTTGCATCAAAAATTTCTTGCTAAATAGCATTTTCCTTTTGATATTATATTTAAAATCTTTCGTGTAATCTTAAGTGTTGAAAATCTAAATAGTCAATTTTGTTTGATATATTAGAAAATTTCATAAAATAAAATATCATTTAACTAATATAATATTTTGAGAATTTTTTTAAATATATAATGACCTGAAGATCCAACTCACTCTCCACTAAGATAATAGATTTATATGTAACACAATTATTTTTAATTGGATCAAATAATAGATTTAGAGATTTTTCATTGTGGCCCTATCTATTTCTTGCAAGCCCTACTTTTTTTACTCTTTTGTTATTTAAAATACAGCGGATATTATAAAATTGAAATTTTTTGTGTATGTCAATGTTACTTAAATGGCAAAAGAAATCCTCATTAATTTAAATAAACAACGAGAATATGGATAAGCAGCTGCAAGTGATTGTGGATCAGCAAGATAATGATTCTGATGAATCATTTGTCAATGCTACTCAGAATTTGGGACATCCAGATACTCAATTTCCGGTGAATAAGCTTACCAATGAGAGGATTCTGAATGACATGAATTTCTTGAAGGAATCCTGGGTAAATATGGTTGAAGAGGATGAGGTTACTCAAGAAGACTTAGAGATTGCTAACAACACTGAGATGCTACAGGATGATGGTTTTCAGGTGGCCATGTCCAAACAACAAAGAAAGATACAAAAGAAGAAATCTCAATCAGGCAAGGATTCTTATGTTACCAGATCAAAGGTTTCTTCCAAGCTTCTTTCTCATGATCAACATGTCTCTTTTACCATTTTAGAAAATGATAAATTGTTGGCTTTTGCTGCTGTTTATGCTTCCACTAATTATGTTACTAGAAGGAAGCTTTGGGATGCTCTGAATACTCTTCAATCCCAACATAATTTGCCCTGGAGTTTTCTGGGAGATTTCAATGTGATTCTAGGAGCTCATGAACATCGCGGCAGATTCTCTCCTGCTAGATTACCTATGTCTGATTTTCAAGCTTGGACTGACAATTTCCAGTTGATTCATTTACCTACTAAAGGTGCTGAATTCACATGGAATAATGGGCGAGGAGGTAGTAGGCACACAAAAAAAAGATTGGATAGGGTGGTTTGTAATCAGGATTGGTTAGATATTTGTCAGGTTTCTTCTGTTGAGGCTCTAACTAAACACAAATCTGATCATTTTCCTCTGTTGTTTGATTTTCAAACCTCTATTATTACTTTTGCTTCTAACTTCAAATTTATGAGAATGTGGTCTATGCATGATGATTGTAGAAGCATCATTAGTGAGTGTTGGAAGACTGAGCTCATTGGCTGCCCTATGTTCATTCTTAATAAGAAGCTCAAGATCCTGAAAATGAAATTGAAAGAATGGAATAAGACTTGCTTTGGTAACATCAACGAAGCGGTGTTTCAAGCAGATTTAAACTTAAAAACTGTCCAGCACAATATTCAAATCTATTGGTCCAACTGATATGCTTCTTGCTGAGGAAAGGCAGGCTAATATTGCTCTTGAGGATGCTCTCAACAAGCAAGAAGTTTTCTGGCAAGAGAAAGCTAGACTTAATTGGCACCTGCATGGTGACAGGAACACCAAATATTTTCATAGACTAGCTAAACTCAAATCCTCTACCAAGGCCATTACTTCCCTTCAAGATGGCGCTAATGTTCTTATTGATCCTGTTCACATTTCTGAGCATATTGTTAATTATTATAAAAATTTATTCTCCTCTAACATTGCTTTGCAGGATTTTGTGCTCGTGGATGAGGTTATCCCTCAGCTTGTCTCTTCTGATGTTAATGTTGTTCTATCTCAGTTGCCTTCCCACTCTGAGATCAAGACTGCTGTGTTTGCTCTTAACGTGGATAGTGCTCCAGGACCTGATGGGTTTGGAGCTTTTTTCTATCAGCACTACTGGGATATTGTTAGTAATGATGTCATCAAGGCCGTACTTCAATTTTTTACTTCCAACTGGATCATGTCTGGGTTCAATTCTAATGTTATAGCTCTTCTTCCTAAGACTCCCGATGCTTCTTCTATTGACCAATATAGACCTATAGCTATGGCCAACTTCAAATTCAAAATTATATCTAAAATTCTAGCTGATAGACTTGCAACTGTGATGCCAAATATTATCTCTGAGGAGCAAAAAGGGTTTATACATGATAGAAACATCACAGACCGCTTGTGTATTGCTTCTGAAGTTACTAACTTGCTTCATAACAAATCCTTTGGAGGTAATCTAGCCCTTAAAATTGACATTACTAAAGCTTTTGATACTCTTGATTGGAATTTTCTTCTTAAGGTGTTGCAGAATTTTGGCTTTAATGATGTTTTTTGTGGCTGGATCAAGACTATCCTTCATTCAGCCTATCTTTCTGTGATTGTCAATGGTAAGTCTTATGGTTACTTCAATTGTAGTAGAGGGGTTAGACAAGGTGATCCCCTTTCTCCTTTATTATTTTGTTTGGCTGAGGATGTTTTGAGTAGAGCTATCACTTTTCTGGTGAACCAAGAGCATTTGAAGCAAATTAAAGGTACTAGGAATGTTATGGTTCCCTCACACTCCTTCTATGCTGATGACCTGTTTATTTTTTGTAAGGGTAATTTATATGGCATTAAGGCTTTAAAAGCTCTTTTTTCTCAATATGCTTTGGAATCGGGTCAAGTCATTAGCCCTAACAAGTCTACTATATTCACTGGTTCTATTACTCCTGGTAGGCTTGCTCTTATTGTTCAGGAACTCAATTTTAAGGTAGGTGTTGGAGTAAGCCCTAAGAGCCAATCTATTTTCATAGTATTTGCTTTAGGAGTTTGAATATAAATATGGCATTTCTTTATTATGTTTGTAAGGTTGCAAAATAATGAAGTCCCTAGAATAGAAAGTCCGTTTAATAATTAAGTGTGACTTAATCATGAGATAATATTAAACATAAGGACACTATTCTTAAAGTATCCGTAGTCGAGCTTTAAGGTAAAGGGGATAACCTTAAAGCATAAAGAATATTATGAAGATAGACTGATGATCACATCTCATGGATCATGGGATAAGGAGTTATCAAGTCTTGACGTAGGTATAAATATTAGGAGTAATATTTATACTGGATTGACCCGCTATGAGAGTACTACATGCAAAGTTATGCAAAGTGTCATAAGTTACTCTCATGGTGATAATGGTGTAGACCACCCTTAGACCTGAAACCACTTTGTACCCTTGATGGGGAGTGAAGTACTTTGTTGCTGATCTAACGTTATCCGTAACAGGATAATTATAAAGGCAGTTGATGGGTACTTTACGAAGCATGCTGAAGGACAGTAGTGACCTAGATGGAATTTGCCAATCCTGCATAATAGGATAAATGTCACGGGCCCAATATTGAACTGGACAAGGATGACACTGTGTATGCCTTGTGTTCAATATAGACATAAGGGCAAAGGGGTAATTATACACACTGATATTATCACAAGAGGTTATGTTTAGATCACATGTTAATTTCTCGTAACTTGAGTAGCAGTGATGTGTTGCTAGATACCGCTCACTGTTTATTATAATAAATAGTGATTTATTATAATTGTCAACGTTACGGAAACCTACAGGGTCACACACATAAGAACAATCTAGTGAGATTGGAACACCGTAAGGTACGGTGCACCTTAGAGAAATAAGGAAATATGATAAGGGTATTATGGTAATTAAAATGAGCATTACATCATATGGTATGATGTAGCAAGAAGGGGGTGCAAATATGTACTAGACATATTTACATGAGAATGGCGTCCACTATAGCCCATTTAGTTAAAAGGGCTTTAGTGTAATTTTGCCATGGCAAGTGGTTCTATAAATAGATCCCTTGTGGTAAGGAGAAAGAGTTACACACTTTTGTTACTCATTCTCATGAGCCTTTGTTCTCTCCTCTCTTGAGAAACCCTAATCACCTTTCTAGATTTTTTGTGAAAAACCCTAATCCTTATTTTGTGCCTCCTTTTCTCCTAACCCTTTAAACCATTGGAGCTAGCACTCCATTGAAGGTTGTTGTACGTGTGGACTGGCTAGAGGCGTTATACCTTTAACGCTTGTGATCAAATTCGAGGTTCTTGTTCGTGACCTTGTTCGTGATTTAAAGGGAGTTTTCGAATCAAAAGGTAAAACTCTAAACACAATTCATGACCATTCGTAAGGATCACAAAAGGAAAATTTTAAAATTCCGCTGCTTTTATCGTATCAATTTTCCTTCAGTAGGGTCTATTCCTTTTAATTATCTGGGTGTTCCCATTTTTAAAGATAAGCCAAAAGCTAGTTATTTCCAACATATAGCTGACAAAGTTAAACAGAAATTATCTGCTTAGAAAGCTTCCCTCTTATCTATTGCTGGCAGGGTTCAACTAGTTCAGGCTGTGGTTCAAAGCATGTTTGTCTATAGCTTTGCTATATACTCTTGTCCTATTGCTTTACTCAGAGATGTTGAGAAATGTATCAGGAACTTTATTTGGAGTAGTGATATTGAAAAGAGAAAGTTGGTGACTGTTTCTTGGGATAAAGTTGCAGACCTCATGCTCAGGGTGGTCTTAATCTTAGGTCCTTAATCAAATTAAATCTTGCCTCTAATCTGAAGTTATGTTGGTCCCTGCTACATTCTACCAGCTCCTGGGCTTTGTTATTGCGCGCTAGAGTTTTCAGAGGCAATCATATTATTCGGCATCACATTTTCTCTTCTCTTTGGTGTAGCATGAAGGGTGAGTATAAGGTTATCAGGGACAACTCTTTTTGGTTGTTTGGGGATGGTAGTAACATTAATTTTTGGAATGATAGATGGTGTGGTGAGCCTTTATCTGATCAATTAAATATCCCTGATCATCTCAAGCAGCATCTTATCTCAACTGTCAAAGATTATATTCATGATGGGCATTGGTGCATTCCTCTTTCATTATCTCAGGTGTATCCTAACCTTTATTCTCTTATATCTCATGTGGTTATTCCCTTACAGCATTCTCCAGACCAGCTCTTGTGGAAGCATACGGATAATGGGGATTTGAGCCTCAAGGAAGCTTATAGCTTTAAAACTGTGCAATATCAAGAAACTCTTTGGGCACAACTTATTTGGAATCTTGAGATTCCTCCTTCTAAGTCTTTTCTTGTCTGGCGTCTTATGCATGGCAAGGTCCCAACCGATGATAATATCACGGCTAGGGGTTGCTCTTTGGTTTCCAAATGTAATCTTTGTAATAGCTTTGTGGAAACTTCACTTCATCTTTTCTTTGAGTGCAGGTATGCTGTTAGACTTTGGTCGTGGTTTGCTGGCTGTTTCAATCAACCCCTACAATTCTCTAGCATGGATATATGATATATGGACCCTCTGGGATCATCATTGGTCTCCACAATGTAAAGTTACTATTATTGCTGCTATCATCAATCTCATCAACACGATTTGGTTGGCTAGGAATCAGACGCGATACAGGGATCAAGATCTTGGGTGGAGAGCTGCTATTTCTCATATCATTGCCTCCACTGCTCTCACTGGCAATTATACTAAGAAAACTTCTTCTAACTCGATTAGAGATTTTTCCATTTTGAAGTTTTTTCATAGTTCTATACATCCTCCCAGGGCTCCTATTCTGAAGGAAGTTGTTTGGCACCCTCCTATTGTTTCTTGGATTAAGTGTAACACTGATGGGGCTTCTTCTGGCAACCCTGGCACAGCTTCTTGTGGTGGAGTATTTCGTAATCATCTCTCTGATTTTGTCTTTGCTTTCGCTGAGCCTCTGGGGGTTCAAACCTCTTTGTTTGCTGAAACTTGTGGTGTCTTTCGTGCCATTGAAGTTGCTTATGAGAACAATTGGCATAATCTTCGGATTGAAACTGACTCTACTTCTGTGGTGGCTGCTTTTACAAATCCCAAAAAGCTTGTTGCCTGGTCTCTTAGAAACAGATGGAAGAATGCGAAGTTCATGTTGAGTCAGATGAATTACATCATCACTCATACTTATAGGGAAGCTAATACTGTTGCGGATCACCTTGCCAATATGGGTCTTTCTCTTTTCTCTTACACTGCTTGGAGCCTTGCTCCTTCTTTCATTTCAGAAGATATGGCTAGAAATAAACTAGGTTTTCCTGGTTTTTGAATTTGTCTTTCTTAGTGGAGTTTTGGTCTGGTCCTCTCCATAGCTTAACTTGGTTTTTATTTTTAAGGAGCGCTGCACTCTTTTTCCCTTCACCTAGTTTTTCCCTTTGGGTTTTACAGGTAAGGTTTTTAATGATGCAGCTCTATGTTGTTTTGCTCCTACTTGGGTTTTGGTCTAGTCCCCCCAAGTTGATTGTATGTTTGTCTCTTTTTATTTTAATATATTTTGGAGTTTGGCTCGTCTGTTGGGTAAGTATAGAGGTGCCAATCTAGTTGGGATGTCTTTATTTATCTAATAGAGCCTCTCTCTTTCTGCTTTATAAAAAAAAAAAAAAACGACTCAACCCAACTGCGAACACCCCTCAGCAACATCCACTTTTGCCACCTTAATCTTTTTTGCGCGAGACCTACAATTTTTATTTAAATATTTTTGTCCGCTACTTAGGTGGTTGGTATACCCAAAACACCATATTATTATAACATCAACTAATTAAGTAGCGAATGTTTTTTTTTTTTTTTTTTTTATAAAAATTATTCATTCTTACAACTTCCCATTTTTAAATAGTGGAAGACTAAAACGGTAACAACATGGGGAACAACGCTTGCCCAGTGCGCATGCCTCTATGCACGAGCTAGATTAGTCGCCCACAGTCGAAAACCGGTGCGAAAGCAAAAAAAAATAACAGCATATGACGTGCGAATAACCGGTTGAGACCCTAGGCCCGAGGCCCAATCAATATTCACTGCTTTTGTAAAAGAAACAACTCGCACCCAACTCCCGTTCACCGTAAAAACAAAAAAGCTTGCCGCCAAAGGCAGGTGGAGTTGTTCCTCGTCCGCTACAAACAGTGTCAGAAATTTCATTCATTATTTTTAGAATTTTCCTTCCCCTCTCTGTTTTAAGTTTCATCCATTACTCTAATTTTTACAATTTCATTCATTATTTTTTTAGTTTTATGCTCTTATCAATCAACTGTTACCTTATATACAGAAGAACATGTTTTGTCTCTTTAGTGCTGGCGAAATTGTAGTTGAGTTTAAGAAACACAATGGTGAGTTTGATTGTCCTTTAATTATTTGTTTAAGATTTCATTACAAATCACTAATTTGATTACTCTAATTTTAAGCTGTTTATTTATAATTTTTTATTATTATTTGTTTTGAATTTCACATGCACTTTCTGTGCCATTTTAGCCTCAAGGAGATCATATAGATCGTCACATAAGAGATTATGGCTACCGTCTCGATCATTTTGAGAAAATTCGCAGGCAACAAGCTCGTAGAGTTCATGACCACTCTAGAAAGGCCCAGAAGGTTTAATTCAAATTACTTTTATTTAATTAATAATAGAGTTATGTGATTGAATATTGTCGTAAATCTAACCGTATTTTTGTTTAACTGAGTGCAACAGACTTTGGGTATTAGGGGTAAGATGTTTGCCAAGAAAAATTATGCTGAAAAGGCGCAGATGAAGAAGACGTGAGTTTTTTTTTGCTGTCTCTTTATCCTGTTGTTGTTACAAGCGGCACCGATAAACCTTTTTGTATAGCTAACCCCAATCTACGAAAAACTACATCCATAGACCTAGGCGTCACAACATTGCTATGCATGAGATTATTTATGTTTATTTAAGAGTTTTTAGTTGATGGTTGATGTTAGATAATAATTAGCACAGTAGGTTTTCATCGATGTGGATTTGTTGGTTCCGTCAAATGTAAGAGAGAATGATTTCAATCGTTGTCTGTCAACAGTTTGGCCATGCATGAAGAGTTAACATCTAGACGCAAGGCCGATGATAATGTTCAGGAAGGAGCTGTTCCTGCATATCTTCTTGACCGTGAAAACACAACTCGAGCAAAGGTATGTTATCGTGCAGCATTGAAAGACAATTTTGACCCTTGATTCTCTTATTACATGCTACTTGAAGAAGTAATGTGGTGGTATTTTCTATTGTTAGATTCTCAGCAACACCATTAAGCAAAAGAGGAAGGAGAAGGCTGGTAAATGGGATGTTCCTCTACCTAAGGTGAGACTGCTTTTCAATACTTCTGTTTTTTTCCCTTCAGAAATTGGTGTTCCTCTTTTGAGTTATGATTTATGAAGTGTATGTGTGGCTTTTCGTTTCCTTAGGTACGTCCTGTGGCTGAAGATGAAATGTTCAAAGTGGTCCGCACTGGTAAAAGAAAGAGTAAGTATTACATTTATAGTTCTGCTAATATGATCTTCATGCCACATGATTGAAATCGGTTATTGTTAGTTTCAAGTACATGATCGTTATTCCTTTATCTTTCTACATTTCATGCTTCTTGTTTATGGATGTAGCTGAAAAATCCATTTTCTCTTACTTTAGAGGTTGATATGCTCGAATTTTTGTGGATGGTTAATTCAAAACGTAACTTGGTCATTACGTTTTGATTTTATCAAATGATGGGTTTGTATAGGTGTTATGCTGTTTTTTGTTTCTATAATCTTTTAATTCATTGTTAGAAAGACGAAAGTAACGGGGTATTAGACACACAGAATGCATATTGATCATTTTCAGAAACAGAACTTATAGTATCTATGGTTTACCGTTTTCCAGCCAAGCAATGGAAGCGGATGGTTACCAAAGCTACATTTGTTGGTCCTGGTTTTACCAGAAAACCTCCAAAGTATGAGCGGTTTATTCGTCCTACTGGAATGCGGTTCACTAAAGCTCACGTCACTCATCCAGAACTTAAATGCACATTTAATCTAGAAATTATTGGAGTGAAGAAAAATCCTAATGGTCCTATGTACACCTCTCTTGGTGTCATGACTAGGGGATCTATAATTGAGGAATTTATATTTCTTGCTCTTCTAATCCGCGGTTACTTTTCACACTCACAACTTAAGGCATCTAAGTATGAATCATTATTATTAAAACATGTTGGTCATTTACCTGCTTACTGTAATTTCAGGTGAATGTTAGCGAGCTTGGTTTGGTTACACCTGCAGGGAAAGTTGTGTGGGGTAAAATTATTTCTTACTTGTATTTTGGTTGTTATGGTTGAAATTTTAACTGATATTGATGCATTGGATTTTTTCTTGCCTCGATTGCAGGTAAATATGCCCAGGTTACCAACAACCCAGAAAATGATGGCTGTATTAATGCTGTACTCCTTGTTTAAGGTCACAGATCAGGATTTGAGGTGAAGTCTCGTTCCCCGTGTTTTTTGGTAGTATGATAGGTATGAGTATGACTGTACAACCAGTCTTTTGATACGTCGTTCTTTTGATACCCTACAATTTTGTCTGAAAACGGCCAAGATTTATGTTATTGAATTGGGATGCTATATTATTGACATGTTCTAGCATACTATTATTCTTCTCTTTATTTGGATAGTAGGTGCAATAGTGGTCACTTGGCATCACTAATTCACGATGATGTCTAACATCCTAACTATGATCGCACCCTAAACAATTAAATACACGACATGACAGAATACTATTATTCTTAAGATCAAATTCTTACTATTGAGTTGACACCTTATGCATAAGATCAAAATCACACAAATGGTTACAACTTACAACATACAAAGTGCATTTAGATAGGCTCTTCATATCTATCTGATAAATCTCAATTTACAAACTAATAATCTCCCAAGCACAAACCATGGAGAAAAATAAAAATAGTTCATGACTACAAATAAGCTATAGCCTTAACAAAATTAACCAACATCAACATATATATTGATGACCAGATGAAAACTCTGTGATCAAATGTTATGGTTTGGTACAAATTGACCTTCCAGTTCCAGGGTCTGGAATTGATAACTTTCTCCCTCAAGAAAACGCACAACCTGAACCAACAAATTAGTAATTATTTATTAGAATGAAATGAATGGTGCAAAATTAAGGCCAAAGTTGGTAATGAAATGAAGATAATTAAATACCTCTCTCATTGATGGACGCATCTCAGGTTTCCTTTGCATACAGAAATAAGCTGCTTTAGCCATAAGGTATAACTCATAGGTGTCATATGATTCCCCCAAACGAGGATCAATCAGTTCTTGTAAAGCCAACTTTTCAATGATTGGTTCAGCCTATATGTGTGTACATGTAAATAAACGATTAAATATCTAGACAGATTAATTCTTATACACTGACGATATATGTCTTTTTTTTTATACACACGCATGTAACGAAATCATAATGTTTACAAATTAAAATAATTTTTATATTACCCATTGTCGAAGAGATTGTTGTTGCTGATCTGGATTATTGAAATTGGCCACTTGGCGTCCTGATATCAATTGTAACAAAGTGACACCATAAGAATACACATCTGTTCCTTCAGAAACAATGCCATCTTCAGCATACTCAGGAGCAAGGTATCTACATAAACAACAACATTAATAATATAATTTGACCAATTGTTGGTAATAATAAAAAGCTTGAACAAATAATTTCTTACCCAAATGTGCCCATTATCCTTGTTTGAAGAGGATCATCACCAGTATTCCATTTGGCTAGGCCAAAGTCACCCAACTACATCATACATTTATAAAGCATCACTTAATTAGCCATTCATCCATTATATAACATGGCCGTATATTGTTCTAGTCAGGATTTGAACTTGAGTTATCTCGAACGATTTATACTTAACTGAAATTCATTAACCTTTTGAGCACAATCTTGTTTTAGATAATTATACTCATTGTTTCCAATTTTTTGAATGAAAATTTCAATTTGTATATACTTATTTTGTACCTTAATTCTAGTTTCCTAAATGAAACCTACTATACCAATATAGTGTGACATAAAATGGTAGATATTTGGATCTATTAACCATTAGGTCAATGATTCAATCTCTGAAGAGTTGCACGCAGGGGATACATTTTACTTACAAAAATATAAATAAAAATGAAGCCTATTATCCATTATTTTCAGCCTAAGATTAGCATTATATATCTAAGTAAATCATTGTATGAAATAAATAGAACTAAAGGAGAATGAAGCAGGCATATAGTATATATATTTTCTACTTTACCATGGGAACAAAATCATGAGTGAGAAGTATATTGCTTGGTCGCATGTCCCTATGAATAACAGGACCACCTCTACATTCCTCATGTAAGAAACGCAGTCCCTTTGCAGTCCCAAGTGCAATACCATATCTTTGAGGCCAATCAAGAACTGTTTCACTATTTTCTACAAAAGTTTAAAAAAACTTTATAGTAAGATTTAAAATATATTTGTTAGACTTAAAGCATAAGATAAAAAAACATTAGGCACTTACCAAATAAATGCCAATGAAGAGACTTATTACAAATATATTCATATATAAGAATATTTTTATTTTCTTTGCAACAGTAACCTAACAGCATCACTATATTCTTGTGTCTAGCAAAACTCAACACATAAACTTCTGAATGAAATTCAGAAAACCCTTGTGCACTTTCTTGTTTCCTTACTTTTGCTGCAATTTGTTGTCCATCTTTAAGCACACCCTTAAATACATGACCATATCCACCTTCACCTATTAAGTTATCCTTTGAAAATTCATTTGTTGCAAGCTGTATTTCAGAATAGGTAAACCTATTTGACTCCTTGATTGATAACTCTGTCCTTATTCCACAACCAGCACATAGAATTGGTGCATCTGAAGATTTTGGTAGAAAGACACATTGGTTTTGCTTTTGACCAATCTGAGATGTAGTAAGATTTCTATATTCTCCTTTGCTGCTTATTGTACCTAGATGACAATTAGAGAATTCACATTCATTACAATGAATGTACTAATTTCAATACCAAAAAGTTATTCGTCTTTTTCGATTGAAATTATTCGTTAATTAATGTCCTGAAAATCTGGGATGTTACATAGTCATAGTGCACGTAAAATTCTTTATTAAGATTAATTAAGACAGGAAATCCTGACCTGATCTTTCATGCTTAGAAGAAGATCCAGAATGTAATGAACTGTTGGCATATGAATGCATTGAATAGCTCTTAATAGTGCCAGAGCTATCAGAAGAAGCTATGGAATGGGGATAACTCTTGCAAGATATAATTGAATGTTCAATGTCTTGCATGCTATGGCAATCTGATAATGATACAAACTTGGACAAAGAAAAGACAGGTTTTGTTTCTGTGACATTTATGTCATTTTCATTTTTAGATCTCCATATATCCACAGACAAGTCATCTTTAACCAATGCTACCTTACATGGTATCTTGTTAAGGTGGTACCTCATGTCGCGCCGAAGGTATCTGTTCAAATTTGTTCAATAAAATTGAAAATCATCAAACAAACAATAAGAAAATCTATGAAGCACAGACACTATTTGGATTAGGTGTGTCCCAGTCTCGGACACACGTTGGTGCCTCACACCGACACTTATGATATATTGAATTATATTATATCATTTTATGAAATTATTATCGGTGTCAACATGTCATGTGTCTGTGTTGTGTCTAGTGTCCGTGTCTGTGCTTCATAGAAGGAAACTAAGAAGAAGAAAACAAAATCATATAATTACTAATACCTATCAAGTACAATCCAAGATGCATTATAGTTTTTAACCTCTTGTAAAATAATCTGTCTAATTGGAAAACCTGCAGTGACTTGAATATCGACAGTAACCTGAACATGCAAGTATAACTATAATATTAGTGTCAAGATTTAAAATAGTCCTCAATGTTACATTTGTTTTTCAACTGCATGATTAAGCATGTAAGTAGATACCCCTTGGATTTCAAAATCTTCAAGACTTGATAAAAGCTCATTTCCATAAACATGCACTTTTTTTCTGACTTCTTCCTCCATTGCACGAAAATTGGTGCCGGCAAAATATTCAGGAGATGCTAATGTCTGGTATCCCACTGTTAATCCAAAGGAAGTTACAGAAAACAGACATGTAATGAGAATGATCTAATAAACATCATATTGAAGTGAAAATATATCTATTTTTCAATTTTCTTTTGCCTTTTTCGTCCAATATGGCACGGAACCTTTACCTTCTAATTATGAACCAAACTAGCTTATATAACCGAAATTTAATTAATCAAAGAATGTAGTAGTATCTGTAGTAATGCTGCTATTAATAGTTAGTTAAGAGTAAGTCAGATTAGTTATCTTCTTCTTCATTTTTATATGGCCTCGTATGTCCCGTGTATTCATTATCGATCAATTGATTAAGTTATACTTCGGTAAAAATTTGAACTATTTCTAAATATATAATACGACACGGAATAGTAATATATGACACCTACTTGGGTGAGACACCTTATGCAAGATGCAGAGCACGAGCAACCTGTCGCCAGAAGAGAGAATGATACCCCTTGCACGAACATGATCAATAACGAGCTTGATATCGTGCTCATTGCGGTCCCTTGTCGAATCACAAGCAACAATGACACAAGAAGGAGAAGGAGGACTCTCCATGATTAAATCAATGTTCCAATGATTCTCTTGAACCACACTATGATGAAGTTAAAAAGGTTAAACGGTTTACACAAAATGGTGTGATCCAATACATAATGTGGTTATGATAAGTAGCAGTGACATTATTATTCAATGAAATCATGAACCAATGATCATTGACCGTAGCTTTCTCTTCCCTATTCTCACAAATCACAACAGTGATCATGATTATGGCAGTGTGACATTATCAAGAAATCAAGAAAATATGCTTAGAATATTCTTAGAATATAAATGTGGGATATATTTTAGCCGCCTTAGACAGTGCCAACGAAGGGGAAGAGTACGAGCACTTGAAGACAGGTTTTTGGTCAGGCTTGCACGAACATGCTTTCCAATATACTAGATTCTATATTCTTCTGTTAGCAAGTCAACATTAATTCCGGAAAAACAACAATTAGTGTTTAATGAAAAGAGAAATTATGAGTCTACTTACAATATATTAAAAGGAACGACTACTAAAATACCAAATTTATCCAATCAAGTTTAATAATATTTCAAAGTGTATGCCCTTAAATGTAATTTTAACTCTAAACTAAAAAAAAAATACAAAATAAAAATAGGAAGAAAAAAAAAAAGATAAGCATAAATAAATCTTCCCATAAAAATAGCATCGGAAACCACCTCTAAAAAATTATATTAATCAAATATTTTTAACAAAAAAAATTAATTAAAAAAAAATTTACGCATAAAAATAGGAACAAAATTCAATATAAAAGATACACATAAAAATAGTGCAAATTTTTTTTTTTATTAATGAAAAAATAGTAACTTTTTTTTAATGAAGAATGATAACTCAATTTAACATATAACAACTTATATATGAAAAATAAAAATAGAAGAACCTAATAAAAGAAGATACTTATTTATGAGCTTAAAAATAAAAGAACATAAAAATAAAAATAAAAACACAATGAACCCATTAGGATTGACTTATTATAAGTTTTATAAGATAGTTTATGATAAAAGTTTATAAAGATAAAATTTTTGTTAGTGAAAACTTATGAATTAACATGCGTAAAAAAATTACGAATTTACACGGGACAATTGCTTTAATAATTTTTTTTAATAATACATGGGACAATTGATTTAATAAAAAAAGAAATTAAATAATAAATATTTATTAATTTTAATTCTAATTTATTACACAAAATGAATCCATTTGGATCGACTTATTATAAGTATTATAAGGTAGTTTATGAAAAAAGTTTATAAATATATAATTTTTGTTAGTGAAAATTTAAGAATTAACATGCGTCATAAAAACTTACGAATCAACACGAGACAATTGCTTTAATAATTTTTTTTAATCATACACGGGACAATTGATTCAATTAAAAATTTTAATCATACACGGGACAATTGTTTTAATAAAAAAGAGGAATTGAATAATAAGTATTTATTAATTTTAATTTAATTTATTACACAAAAATCATACACGGGAAAATTGCTTTAATCAAGAAATATTAATTTAATAAATTTTACAAGAATGAACACAATGACGTCACTTATATTTTAATAATATTTTATAACAGTTTCTAAATATTTTATTATAAATTAATTTTATACTTTAGTATAAATGTATAATATCAATGTTAAATATTAAAAAAATAAATGGACATGAGCTTTCACAAATAGTTTTTTTTAAAACAACAGAAAAATGAATCCTCATCAATAATAAATATAAAAAAAAACACAAGACAAAATATTTATCACTAATATGTAAAAGGAATTGAATCAAAAATTCATACGCGGGAAAATTACTTTAATAAAAAAAATTTAATCATACACGGGACAGTTGCTTTAATAAAAAAAAGGAATTGAATAATAAATATTTCTTATTATTAATTATAATTTATTACAAAAACAATCATACACGGGACAATTACATTAATAAAAAAATTATTAATTTAATAAATTTTACAAAAAAGAACATAATAACTTAACTTATATTTTAACAATATTTTATTAATAAAAGTCAATAGAATATTCACTAAAATATCTAGAATATTTAGTCAAGACATACATAAATGGTTCTGAGTACAATAACTTTACTGAATAAAAGAATTAAATTAACAAATAATAGGAATACAACGAGATAGTTCAAATACAAAACAGCGGAAAGAACCACGAGTACAACAGATATATATATAAAGCAAGGAAGAAAATATAATCTTCTGATCTGACAATCCAAGCTCGGCTCCAACTGTCAGTCCCATCCTGGTCCCTGCTCCGGAGAACCTGTCTACCTAAAAAAATTGATTTGGAGTGGGGTGAGACTACTAAGCCTCAGTGAGTCCTACTACCCTCCTATAGGAGACTACGCCGGGGGAACCTAGATAGTGTAATCTGAAGGTGGAAAAACTCAAGAAGAGGGGGGGGGGGGGGGGGGGGGGGGGGGTTGAATTGTGTTTTGAAAATTTAAACACAAAGTAAAGAAGGGTGCTGAGAGAGAGAAAGAAAGACACAAAATTTATCCTGGTTCCCCTCACAAATTGAGAGTACGTCTAGTCCCCTTGTTACTAACAAGAGCTTTTCACTATAATCTTCACAAGATTACAACTTGCTCAAGCACACTTGCATGAGACTTCTCAGGTGCTCAAGTTTCACTAAACAAGAGACTTCACAAACAAACTTAAAATCTAAGAATGATTGTTAATGGACACTTGATATACTATCAGAGGTGTTTACAAAATACAACGCAAATTGCTTTAAGACTTGAATGACATATTTAACAGATTATGTCAGAATATTACAGAGCCTTAAACGCAGTAATAGAACAGTAGTCATTTCTTCCATTTGAGTCTTCTATTTATACTTGGATGGAAGGTGATGACCGTTGCAGAGAGATAAGGTGCCAGCTGGAATTTGTTCGTACAATTGCTAGCTGTAGATTGCCTTCTTTAGCAAGGAAATCCAATTCCACTACCTTGCAATTTGAAATATCACTCAACCATTTTGAGTAATAATAGTACGATAGTACAATCCTCAAATGCGCTCTACTTATGGATAAGGTTAACGTTGTACCAACGAATATTCCTTCATGTGGATGTGACAGAGTCTCAAATAAGATTGTTCTTCAATCATTGGTTCTGATACTGTCAGTTCTTGAGTGACGCAAATTCCTTTTGTTTCAGAGCCTGTAGCGTAGCTTCTTAAGGTTATCAGCTTCTGAATCCTTCAGAGCCTTGCTTTTGTCCTCAGAGCCACTTTCTTCAGACCTTGAATTTTAAGCTTCTGATGATCACTGATAAGCTTTCAGAGCTTGTTTGCTTGGCTTCCCTGCTCTTATTCATAGTGCTTCTGAATGAATTTTAACTTATAATTCTGCACATTAGAATAATCATTAGTAATACCAATTGCAATTTTAATACTTTGTTATCATCAAAACCAACTAAAATCTTAGAGGTTCATGTCAGACCCACTTTGTTCCAACAATCTCCCCCTTTTTGATGATGACAAACTAAAGCATTAAAATTCAATTGTTGTTGATTTAATTATTTATGTTGACTTCAGGTTTCAAAGGTTTGCAATCTCCCCCTGAGTCTGATAATCCATAGGATTAGTTTTGTAAGCTCCCCCTAAGTCTTATCCATAATTAATTAAAACAGTTTAAGAGTTTATTTATTAACTTAAAATAAATTTTCATATTTGACTCTCAGAGACACAGTTTTGTAAGCTCTGCTTCTTAGGGTCTGATAATACTCAGAGGAGGTTTGCAATCTCTTCTTATATTATCTATGAAAATTAATTTTAGGTTCTTAAATTTTCTCCCCTTTCAATGACATTCAAAATGAGAAGGAATCAGAAGGGATATAAATTGACTCAGATATATAAATATAACAGTTTCAGGTCTTTAAGCAGTAATAGAATCAATCAACATTAATTTTAACGCTATCCTTACTCCCCCTTTTGGCATCAGTCAAAAAGCACAAAAAACGAGAGTCAAACGTGCATCAAAAAGTGGTTACAACTATGTTCATTAAATGAACTGTGTTGATTCCCATGTAGACAAGAATGCTTGAGAGTACTATAAAAAGGGATGATTCTTCTCATTTTATTCATACGGAATAATCAAAGAACATAGTAACAAACACACAATGGAAAAGCAAGCTGCGAAGAATGCTTCAGGATCAAAAGAAGTGATCAAGAAGGAAGCTGATTCTTCACGCTCTGAAAGAAACAGGCAGCTGTATGAAAGAAACAAGCGAGAAGTTGTTTTAAAAGAGTATGAGCTTGAAGAAATAGGCTCTGACCTTGAAGAGTTCTTATGGACATATGATCCTAACAAACCTTACGAAGAGTATCAAGTTGAGGCTCGGCAAGCCCTGCTTGACTATCTTTCGTATGCAAGCACTGCTGAATCAAAGCCCAAGAAAGATGAGCCAGAGGCTGCTGACGTTGATTCTAAGTAGGGTTGTCACTATCAATGTAATAAAGATTCTTTAATAATAAAGAGTTCTTGCTTTTAATTTCTTTAGAGTCTATGCATGTTTCTTTTATATTCTCTTTCCAAACGTCAGAAAACCAGTTACCAGACACGCCTCATTCGGTATTGTTGCTCCGCTGTTAAATAGGCGATAATACTAGGAAGCTATTTCATGAGTAAACAGGAGTACCGATGTGGGGGACTCTTAGGTTTTTAAAATCCTAGAATATTAGTTTAAAAACTGAGATGCTCTGCAACACCTCACACTAGAGCCAGTAACCACAAGAGTACCAGACATTATCAGAGAATATGATTTTAATTGTGAAAAACAAAATAAAATAAACACACATTCAGATATACACAAATATGGATAAAAACGAAGTTTAATTAAAGAAGAAATTATCCAAACAAAATACATCAAAACAATTACCAACAAGTGCTCAAACATAAGGTTAAGGTTTCTATTGAGTAAGCTTCAGCAGCATCTCCATCATAGCATCTAATCTCTTATTAGTAGCTGCACCAGATCTGTTCATGTCTTCTCTTATATCAGCCCTGAATTCATCCATTTCATTCCTCAGCTCTTCTCTTAAGTCACTCTTGATATCTTCTAGAGCCAATTGCATAGCTGGGGGTAATTCAGATGATGGAGAACCTTGAACAAGTCTTGGAGATCTGGGAGGAGTAGTATCAACAATAGGAGCCTTACCCTTGTCAGAGTCTACACTACTTTGATTTTGATCAAGCATAACAACGTCTTCTTCAGTTGCTTGATTCTCTTTGATTTTGTTTGTCTCAACCTCAGCAATCTGAACAGCTCTATCCACAACCAACTTAAGAGCTTCTTGAGCAGCAAGCCTCTTATGCTCTATTTCAGCTATCCTAGCCTGCTCAGCATCAATCACCAATCTAGCATATCTTGCCTCTTCTTCAACCAACCTCTCAGCAGCTTCACTTGACATTCTGGTGCTTTCATGTATAACAGCCAGAAGCTCCAACCTTTTATGCTCCTCTTCATGATTGTAGAAAGTAAGTCTAGGAGCATGAGAATGGTTAGCAGAGGCCATTATATGACTGATAGCATCCATGCCTTTTCCTTTAATCCTATCCTTGACATGATTACCCAGGAGTCTCAGAGTCTCACTGAACTTACTTTCCAAATCCCTGATCTCAGCATCCACATCTGAAGGAAAAACAAGAGTTTCCTTTTCCATACTCTTCAGTCTCTTGAGACTAATACTGATAGCAATATCTATAAGCTCAAGGTTAGGTTCAGAGATGGGATTGAAAAAGGGATGGTATTTGTTGAAAGGAATGGTAGGTTCAGGTCTCTTTCTCTTGAGAGGGATGATTTTAATTTTGCTTAGGTCAAAGGTTTGGTTCTGAGAGAGTGATAATGATATTGGTTCATTATCTATATGGCTTCTTTCATTAGTCTCTCTTGAATAGGTAAAGCAAAATCAACAGGTAGGATTAATTCTTTGATGGTCAAAGGTTTGTAAGCAGGACCATGGATAAGAGGTGTTGAAGGTGGTGTTTGAATATTTTGGGTTTCAGCTGAAGTTGTTTTAGTGGTGGTGTGAGGTTCTTGTTCAGCTGTGTTTAGGTCAGGTTCATCAGTGGTATGTTTAGGTGAGTGATGAGGTGATTGTTTTGATGGTGGTTGTTCTGATGGTTTGGGTGAGGCAATGTGAGGTTCAGAATGAGTCATAATCTCATCCTGAATGGCTGGTGAAGAGGTGGGTGGATTTTCTTGTTCAGGGACAGCAAAAATTGGAGGTGGTGTCTGAACAATGGTTATTGGGGGTTCTTGAACTGGTGGATCTTGAGGTGGTTAAGAGGTAGTATTCACAAATTTGTTTATTGGGTGATTTGGTGAATCTAGGTTAGAATGAGTAAAGGCATCACCAGATAAGTGTGATGTGAGGTGGTCAAGGATGGAAGTGTCAATAACAATAGTTTCCTTGGGTAGATTGTTTGTTGTTTTCTTGAGGGTCTTTTTCATAGGAGTTCTTTTCAATGGGATCTTTTTCTTGGGAGACTCTTTGTGGATTTTGTTGAGGTTCTTAGAAGATTTTCTAAGAAGCTCTGAAGAGTCAGTGCTGTAATCAGAAGAAGTCCCTTCTGATGAAGATGATGAGGATGATAATGGTTGTGGAGATGGTAGAATCACTCTAAGGGGTTCTGTATAGTCTATGGGAGGTGTTTGAGCTTCAGAATTGCTAACAGGATTAGGTTCAGAGACGTTACCTTTTGAAGTACCAGCAGCTTTCCTTTTAGAGGCCACAGTCTTTATCCTTTTGGGGGCTCTGACTGGTTGATCCTCTTCAGCAGCAGCAGGCCTCTCATTTCTCTTCTTTGACCTCCTCTCCTTTTCAACAGCTTTTCTCTTGGCAATTCTAGCTACCTGTTCCTCAGTGATTCTTTCATCATCATCAGTAGCACTGTTATCCTCAGACTGATCCTCTTGACCTTCATTGTTGCTTTCCTCAGAGTCTTCAAGCAAAGCTTGCTCTACCAGTCTAGGCTTCTTTCTAGACTTGGTAATATCTTTAGGACCCTTGAAAATATCCCAATCAGGTACATTCACTACCATGCTTCTGTCAACCCTTGCTCCAGTTTCTCTTCTTACCATCTTCAAAAAATTCTTGATGACATCCTCATTATCATGCTCTGAAATGGTGGGAAACCCATCACACCAGAAGTATGTCTCATAGATGGTCTTGAGAGGATTTTTTGCCTTTATCAGCTCCTCTTTCTTTTTCTTCTTCATGTTGACCAAAATAGTAGCATCAAATTTTGCAGTTTGAAAGACTCTTAGCTTTTCCTTCTGCCTAAGAATCTCAATAAGCTTGGTTTGACGAATAATCTCTGAGATCAACCTGGGGTGATGAAATGTTGCCACAGCTTTATGTTGATTCTCTACAATGCAGGTGCAGAGGTGCTCAAACAACAAACTAGCCAGGTTAACCTTCACTCTTTTATGTAGAAACCATAAAAAGTCTGTGTGGTAAAGAGATTGTATCCTTTCTGATCAGTGCATTTTGATGCACATTCTTCTACTATTGTACTTAATTATTTCTCTAGTTTGTTTTATTATTTTTACTATTTTATGGTGTTTTTAGATTTAAGTTTATTTTTGTTTTTATTTTATTTTCGTATTTATTTTCAGCACTAGTAGCTATTTAATACATGTTCGCTGTGCAGATCATAACATGAGCTCCGGGTATCGGATTGAGGCGCGGGAATATGCGTTGGAAAGCTCAGAGACAGAGCTACAAGTTTAATGTTGAGTGGAAGAGCTGTTTCAGATTTCAACAGTCCTTAATAATTCGTGGAAAGTGGAAGACTTAATGGCCTAAGTGGAACTTTAATTTTGGCCTTTTATAATTCTTCCATAACTTTTGGAGTTCAATTTTCCTCGTATAAATTAAACACAAATCAGAAATGTAATGGGAATCCTCTGCAATCTACCATTCACATAATAAGATATTTTTGCTTCTTTGTTAATGAGGAACTAACTTTCTATCGATCCATTGGTGTAAGCAACTTTGTTCTTGATTCTTGAGGTTCGGTTTAATAGCAATTCATATGTTTATGCTTTTCAAAATAACAGTTTTCGTGTCTCTTATTTGTGTATGAGTTTGATTCATTTGATGCTTAATTATTTTGTTTCATATTCATACCTTGAGATTATTCGAATAAGTTTATCGCTTGCTTAAATTAATTTGAATAGAAAACTGTTATATGCTTTTTCGCTTGCAAAAAGGGCTGAGGATTATTGTCATGATGTTAACTTTGTTTTCGCTTGTAAAACTGTAAATTGAACACGTTGGTGCTTAATCAACGAATTCTTTATAAAACTGATTTTCGCTTGTTAAATTAGTTCTATAATCAGCCAAAGCATAAACTGAACGAACATACTTTTGTGAACCTGTGATAGATGATAATCAAAGTTGCATGAAACCAATGGATTGATTGCTTTTGTGAACCTGTAATCTCTGTTTTGATTTCACAAACCAAACCCCCCATTTAAAGTTTTCTTGTTGATTCTAATATTGCTAATTCATCGTGAGTCCTTGTGAGATGATACTCGAGTGTCGCTTTCCTAGACTACATTTTAACTCGGTTTTTTGACCCGTGTGCGACAACGGATTAGCTTTTCCTTCTGCCTAAGAATCTCAATAAGCTTGGTTTGACGAATAATCCCTGAGATCAACCTGGGGTGATGAAGTGTTGCCACAGCTTTATGTTGATTCTCTACAATGCAGGTGCAGAGGTGCTCAAACAACAAACTAGCCAGGTTAACCTTCACTCTTTTATGTAGAAACCATAAAAAGTGCCTGTGTGGTAAAGAGATTGTATCCTTTACTCCTATTCTGGGAATGATAGAAGCAAGAAATACTCTGGAGGCAAAGTTAAAATCTGACTTCAAGTACTTTGCATTTCCAAATTGCTTTTCTGTTGTTCCAGCAGTGAAAAGATCTGCTTTAATAGCTTTAGTATACTTACTCTTTGTTTAGTAAGCATTCACATCTTGGCCTTTGTTATCCAGACCCAGAATCTTTGCCACATGTTCTTGGGTGATAAGCACATCAATACCCAGTAAATTAGACCTAATCTCTTTTCCCTTGAATGGTCTTAAACCCAGTTGGACTCTGGTCTTGCCTCTCAGAGTCTTGTCCTTTGCCACTAACTTACTAACTTCTTCATTTGAACTGAACTCATCAAACACATACGCCTTATGCCAGAAGTTCTTCACAATGTTGTAGTAGACGAACCCATTTAACATATCAAAATAATTTCCCCACTGTTGATCATAAAATAGACTCTGAACATCGATTCCATTAAGTTTCAAGCTTTCAAAGTCTACAAACTTCTCAGAGAGGAATTCCATAGCATCTCTACCACAATCCGTTGAAGGAGGACGATAACGAACGATGCTTTAGAAGTTAAATCTATTACCGGTACAAGTTAGGGGTTGTAAGGTTCTTGAACAATGACGGGAGAAGGTTGAGCAGTCATGATTGCAGAAAATGTTGATGAAGATGAGAGATTTTGAAGATTCTGAGTTTTAGGGTTTGTGTAGGAAGTGATTTTGTGTAAAAGTTGTGCTTTGTGAGTGAAGTGACAATTTATATCAAATAGAATAAACACTCACAAAATAAGCACAAAGGAGGGAGCGCGAAGAGTTTAAAATTAATTTTAAATTGAGTAACTGCATTTTCATCATTAATTGTTCTCTACCCATCAGGATCTAGACACGTGTAAGTGAGGCTTAATCACAGCTGACGCGTGTACAGACAACTGTTGTACACTAACTAGTACTAAACGTTTCATTTCCGCCTAGTTCAGAGCCAAACTCATTTATATCTAACACCTCATCAGAACCTGTTACCCTTCAGAACTCATATTATTCAGAGCTTCCCAAAGGAGACTCTGAAGGAGCTTCAGATCCTAATCCTATTTTGCATCTCATAGCTAGTTTTCTTCAGAGATAAAATGCATGTTCAAATTCTTTTTAATAAAGTCAAATCTTTCAATAGCTAAAGGCTTAGTAAATATATCAGCCCATTGATGTTCAGTATCAATGAATTGAATATCTATGGTGCCTTTTTGAACATGATCTCTTATAAAATGATGCTTTATTTCAATATGTTTAGCTGTGGAATGCAAAATTGGGTTCTTAGACAAATGAATAGCAGCAGTATTATCACAATACAGTGGAATACTGCTTTCAGCTATGTTATAGTCCTCTAACTGATATTTCATCCAGAGGAGTTGGGTGCAACATTTTGCAGATGAGATGTATTCTGCTTCTGCTGTAGACAAAGCAATGGTTGCGCTTCTCTTGCTGGCCCAGGATATGAGATTCTCACCAATAAATTGGCAGTTTCCACTAGTGGACTTTCTCTCAATCCTGTCTCCAGCATAGTCAGCATCACATAATCCTACCAGCTTACTATCTAGGGATTTTTTATAAAGAAGTCCTAGATTAGTTGTTCCTTTCAGATACCTAAAGATTCTCTTAACTGCTGTTAAATGAGATTCTCTAGGGTCTGATTGGAATCTTGCACACAAACACACACTGTACAAAATATTAGGCCTAGATGTTGTTAAGTAAAGCAAAGAACCAATCATACCTCTGTATAGCTTTTGGTCTACTTTGGTGCCAATCTCTTCCTTGCTCAAGCTGCTTGTGGGATGCATGGGTGTGGCCATTGTCTTACAGTCTTCAAGGTTGAACTTCTTCAGAAGCTCTTTTGTATATTTTCTTTGATGAATGTAAGTGCCATCTTTTCCTTGATTAATTTGAATCCCAAGGAAAAACTTCAGTTCACCCATCATGCTCATCTCAAATTCATCCTGCATCAGCTTGGAAAAATTCTTGCACAAGGAAGCATTAGTAGAACCAAATATTATATAATCAACATAGATTTGAATAATTAAGATATCCTTCTTAGTTGTCTTTCTGAAGAGTGTATTGTCAATCTGACCTTTTTGAAAACCATTTTCCAATAAGAAATTACTCAGTCTATCATACCAAGCTCTAGGAGCTTGTTTGAGACCAGAGAGTGATTTCTTTAATTTATAAACATAGTCAGGGTTTTTCAAATCCTCAAAACCTGGAGGTTGTTTGACATACACTTCCTTAGAAATGACACCATTTAGAAAGGCACTCTTAACATCCATTAGCCACTGGAGCAAATGTTTCAGTGAAATCTATATCTTCTTGCTGACTGTAGCCTTGTGCTACAAGTCTAGCTTTGTTTCTTACCACTTCACCTAGTTCATTCAGTTTGTTTCTGAATACCCACTTGGTTCCAATGATGTTCTTATGTGCTGGTCTTGGCACTAAGTCCCATACATCATTTCTTTGAAATTGATTAAGTTCATCTTGCATTGCAATTATCCATCCATCATCAGTTAAAGCTTCATCAACGTTCTTGGGTTCTATCATGGATATAAGTCCCAATAAAGATTCATTTTGTTGAAAGGTTGATCTTGTCTTTCTTGGACTCTCTTTGTTTCCAAGAATATGATCTTCTGGATGTGATGACTTGTACTTGAATTTCCTTTTTGGAGCTTCAGCATTATCTTGCATTTCATCTTCTGAGATATCATCATGTTCGTCAGATGCTTCTATTGGAGATGCTTCTTCAGAGACTTCTTCCAATTCAGCTTCTGAAGTTTCATTAGCTTCTGATGTTTTCTCAGTTGCTAGATTGTTATAATGATATGGAACTCCTGCATAGCTATCATCTTGCTCTGACATTTTACTGTCAGGCTCTTTATCATCAAATCTAACATGTATAGATTCTTCCACTGTGTTAGTTTCAGAATTATACACTCTGTATACCTTTGAGCGTTCAAAGTAACCTATAAAGATTCCCTTACAAGCTTTGGCATCAAATTTTCTCTTGTAGGCCTTATTGTTCATAATGTAACAGGTACATCCAAACGGATGAAAATAAGAGATGTTAGGCTTTCTTCCTTTGAAGAGTTCATATGTTGTTTTATTCAGTATAGGTCTGATATAGATCCTATTTTGAATATAACAAGCTGTGTTCACAGCTTCTGCCCAGAAGTGCTTAGCAAGTTTAGTCTCATGCATCATGGTTCTTGCCATCTCTTGTAAAGACCTGTTCTTTCTCTCTACAACACCATTTTGCTGTGGTGTTCTAGGAGCTGAGAACTCATGGACAATTCCATGGTCTTCACAATAAGTTGCAAAGGGTTTGTTTTAAAACTCACCCCCATGATCACTTCTAATCTTTAAGATCTTGAGACTCTTCTCACTTTGCACTTGTGTGCATAAGATGTTGAACACATCATACGCATCATCTTTTACTCTAAGGAATTTAACCCAAGTCCATCTACTGTAATCATCAACTATGACAAGTCCATATTTCTTTCCATTGATTGAGGCTGTACTTATAGGGCCAAACAAATCAATGTGAAGCAGTTCAAGGGGTCTTGAGGTAGAGACAATGTTTTTGGGTTTAAAAGAGGTTTTTGAAATCTTTCCAATCTGACAAGGACCACACAGAGCATCTGAATGATAGTTAAGATTGGGTAAACCTTTAACCAAACTTAGTTTGCTGAGCTTAGAGATTAATCTCCAGTTAGCATGACTTAAGCGTTGGTGCCAGACCCATTTCTCATCATTCAAAGATAGAAGACATACTATCTTTTGCTCTGTGAGTTATGACAGATTAATTTTATAAACATTGCCTTTCCTTAAGCCTCTGAACACTATAGACTCATCAGACTCTCTAATTACAGTACATGCATCTTTATTAAAATTAACAACAAATCCACTATCATAGAATTGGCTAATGCTAAGTAGATTATGTTTGAGGCCATCAACTAACCAAACATCTTTAATAGAAAGAGAAGAATTACCAACCGTACCCGTACCAGTGATCTTCCCTTTTTGGTTTCCTCCAAGAATGCTGCTCTGGCCTTCTTTGAGTGCAGATCTGATGCAAAGACAATCTCAGACTTTGGTACCCATATTTTTATGGGTCCTCTTGAGTTAGTCCTTAATGCCTTAGATTGTTTTTGTTTATGAGGCCTATCAGAAGCTCTAGAGTTATTAAAGCCTTTTGAAAAAATTTTAGGCTTTGTATAGCTCTTAGATTTAGCTTTAGAGTATACCAGAGTTTTCTTTGTTTTTACATTGGTTTGAGGTTTGGAGATCTTAGGCTCTGAAGGATTCAGAGTCTGAGATTTCTTAACCTCTGACTCAATTATTTTTTCAGGTTCTGGTATAACTATGGCTTCTGATCGGCTTTTAACAAACACAACCTTAAGTTTTGAATTATCACTGTTAGAGGGTTTAGAAAGTAATGGATTATCTTTAAAACGTGAAAACCCAAGACCTTCACCTCTATTTCTACTAACATGGTATATTAAGGAAGCTATCTTACTTCTCTTCATGCCATTGATAAGAAATTCTTGCAGAGCAAATTCATGTTCTGGAGGAACCTTATCATCATAAACATAATGAGTTTCCATAAATGTGTTTCTACTTCTTAGAGACTCATTTTCGTCAACTATTATGTTCATTTTCTCAGTTAGGTTATTGTAAGCCTTTTTCAAGACCTTACATTCACCTGCCTTTTTAGTGAGCAATTTTAGGGCATCTTTAAGAGAATCTACTAACTCTGTTCTAGAGAGTTTAGCAATTACCTCTTCCTCATCTTCAGAGTCTGAACCTGCTTCAGAGTCTTCTCTTTCAGAGGTAGTTGCCATCAGTGCTAGATTTGCTTCCTCATCACCATCTGAGTCCGAGTCTTTGTCAAGATCTTCCCATGTTGCCAGAAAGCTCTTCTTGATTTTACTCTTATATCTTTCCTTGCTAGAGCTTTGCTTTGATGGTCTACTTTTGTTTTCTGGACAATCAACAATGAAATGACCAAGCTTGTTGCACTTGAAACACTTGCTTTGATCTTCCTTTTTATCTTTAGCAGCACTAAGTCTCTTTGAAGATCCTCCAAACTTGCCTGCATATTTCTTGCTTCGTTTTGCCCATTGTGAAACCTTAGCAGCCATCAGCACCATCTCTTCTTCATCATCGGACCCAACTTCTTGACCCTCTTCAGAAGCTTCATCTTCAGATTCTATTACCTTAACTTTCAGAGCCTTTGATGAGCTCTTAAAGCTTAAGGCTATCCCTTTCATCTTCTTGGTTGATTCATCAGTCATTAATTCCATTGACTTTTCAGTGAACTAACTAAGCTTTCAAGGGATACAGTATCCAAATCCTTAGACTCTTGAAAAGCAGTCACCTTGGGTCTCCATTTTGGTGGTAAGCTTCTGAGTACCTTTCTCACATGATCAACTTCAGTATAACTTTTGTCTAATATTTGAAGTCCAGAAACTAGAATTTGAAACCTTGAAAACATAGTCTCAATGTCCTCTCCATCCTTTATCTTAAACAACTCATACCGATGCACCAACAAGTTATCCTTTGCCTCCTTAACTTGTTTGTTACCCTCATACTTGGATTTTAAAGAATCCCAAATTGACTTTGCAGTTCTTTTATCTCCAATTTTAAGGTACTCATCATGTGAGATTGCGTTTGTCATCATTCCTTTTACAGAGTGATGCTTCTTGTACTCTAACTTCTAAGTGGGTGTAAATGATTTCCTATTCTGAGAACTAACTACTCATTCTAAGTCCATATTTTCAAAATTAACTCCATCTTCTACCAAGTCCCATAAATCACAATCAATACCCATGATGTGACTATACATCTTGGTCTTCCAGAAGGGGTAACCAGTCTCAGTTCCATTGAAGGAAGGAACCTTATCAGATGACTTCCTTTCATGTGAGTTTGAGTCATAGTTGAAAGGAATCTCGTTGTTGTTCTTCTCAGCAGACATGTTTTTCCTCCTGGATCTTTACTGTTTCACTGTAAGGTGAGTTAGGCAACAGACCTAGCTCTTGATACCAATTGAAGGTGGAAAAACACAAGAAGGGGGGGTTGAATTGTGTTTTGAAAATTAAACCTTTTTCTCAGGTGCTCAAGTTTCACTAAACAAGAGACTTCACAAAAAAACTTAAAATCTAAGAATGATTGTTAATGGACACTTGATATACTATCAGAGGTGTTTACAAAATACAACGCAAATTGCTTTAAGACTTGAATGACAGATTGAACAGATTATGTCAGAATATTTCAGAGCCTTAAACGCAGTAATAGAACAGTAGTCATTTCTTCCATTTGAGTCTTCTATTTATACTTGGATGGAAGGTGATGACCGTTGCAGAGAGATAAGGTGCCAGCTGGAATTTGTTCGTACAATTGCTAGCTGTAGATTGCCTTCTTTAGCAAGGAAATCCAATTCCACTACCTTGGAATTTGAAATATCACTCAACCATTTTGAGTAATAATATTACGATAGTACAATCCTCAAATGCGCTCCACTTATGGATAAGGTTAACGTTGTTCTAACGAATATTCCTTCCTGTGGATGTGACAGAGTCCCAAAGAAGATTGTTTTTCAATCATTGGTTCTGATACTGTTAGTTCTTGAGTGACGCAAATTCGTTTTGTTTTAGAGCCTGTAGCGTAGCTTCTTAAGGTTATCAGCTTCTGAATCCTTTAGAGCCTTGCTTTTGTCCTCAGAGCCACTTTCTTCAGACCTTGAATTTTAAGCTTCTGATGATCACTGATAAGCTTTCAGAGCTTGTTTGCTTGGCTTCTCTGCTCTTATTCATAGTGCTTCTGAATGAATTTTAACTTATAATTCTGCACACTAGAATAATCATTAGTAATACCAATTGCAATTTTAATACTTTGTTATCATCAAAACCAACTAAAATCTTAAAGGTTCATGTCAGACCCACTTTGTTCCAACAAATTCAACATTTAGTCCTTATGTTTATTTTAGGTTTCAATTTAGTCCCTTATGTTTTAAAAGTTTCAATTTGGTCCCTTATGTTTCCACCGTTTGCATAAGTTGGTTAATTCCGTCTGTTTTGATATTTCCACCGTTTCAATATGACACATGTCCAAGTGTCCACATGTCTCTCTAGATATGCAAACTGTCTGCCACATGTGACAAAACTGACGGAAATGATCAAATTGAAACTTTTAAAACATAAAAGACCGAGTTGAAATCTAAAATAATTAAACATAAGGGACGAAATGTTGAATTAAGCCTATTGAAAAAATAAATTGAAGAATTGAAAAGAAGGTATAGAGTAATACATAGTTAAGAATATAATAGAAAAAATAGTATTAAATGCTTCAATGAAAATGCGACTTATAATTTGGTACGAAATGAGTAGCTATTAATTAACCTAATTACAATGTCTGGTAAATTTAGCGGTTCAGCTAGTCGATAAGTGTAAAATGACATTCTTAATTAATAATTAAATTTATATTTAAATAATAATTTAAATTTAAAATTTTAGTATATTATAATTATTATTAAAAATTATATATGATGAAATTTTATTTTTATTAATATATCTTTCTTTTTATTTTGCATTAGTGTATAATCACACCACACAAGCATTGATAGTGAAATCTTTTTTTAATTTTGGAGTTAGATCATGGTCTCAATATTCATTTTTATAAAAATTGGTGCAAGGCATGATGTAAAATGGAATCATATATACATATTATTAAAAAAAACAATATAATCTATATATGTCATTAAAATTATACAATAAAAAAAGTTGGAACATAGCATTACATTTATTTTATTTTAAAATATACCATAAATAACAAAGGTCAATAGAATTGCATTTTAAATAAAATAATAATGGTAAAATGGAAGAAAATATGATAAGTTATAAGCTCATAAGCTACTTGAAATAACGTTAGTAAAATAAGCTATAAACTCGTGTTTAAAAAATTGTTACCAAACATGTATTTTAGCTTATAAGCTATAAGTCAGTTTGGTGGTCTTGCCAAACAGAACATAAAGCTATTCTTACACGGTAATCCCTCCATCTCAAAATAGATGATGCAAATAAAATAGGCAAAATTACACGTTTGGTCCTTTATCTTATTTTTTTGTAACACTTTGGTCATATATCTTTAATTTGTAACATTTTGGCCCTTTATCTTATCTTTTTGTAACATTTTGGTCATTTATCTTTTATTTGTAACATTTTGGTCCTTTAAAGAACATAAAAATATGAAAGAATTGATAATGATGATGAACATATTCATCAAAATTATGCGTTTTATTTAATTTTAATAAAAATGTATCTTAACAAATAAAATTCAACATTTTTTTAATAAAAAAAATGAAAAAATGGGTTTATATGTGAATGTTATAAAAGATAAAGGACTAAAATGTTACAAATAAAAGATAAAGGACAAAAGTGTTAGAAATATATAAGATAAATGACCAAAGTGTTTCAAACAAAAGATAAAATATCAAATTGTTACTAAAATGTTACAAATAAAAGATAAAGGACTAAAGGTGTAATTTTGCCAATAAAATAATAATGTGTCTCAAAATATTTGACCTACTCAGTTTCAATGCAATATTTTATAATTATAGCATTTCTAATAAAAACAAGGCTTAAATGCAGTTTTACCCCCCCTTATTTTGAATGATTCAGAATTTTACCCCCCCTATTTTAAAATCCGGAATTTTACCCCCCCTATTTTATAATTCTTTGGATTTTACCCCCCTATAATATTTGACCAATTTTTGCTTATGTGGCAGTGCTGATGTGTTTTTTACATTATCCACGTCATTAGTTATTTATTTTTAAAAAAAAATTATTGAATAAAAAAATTACTAAAAAGTTCTGAAAAAAGGACAAAAAATATATAAAAATTCTGAAAAAATTACAAAAAATTACCACATAACAAAAAAACAAAAAATACTAGAAAAACAAGAAAAATACCATAAAATCATCCATAAAAAATACATAGAAAAATCATTCCATAATGTTGGATAACTATTATCAAAGTTATATCCCAAAAAACATGCCAGAGTCATAACGATAGAGTATTCATGCAGTAATACACCTAACAGTTGAGTCATAAAACAAGCATAACAACGGAATATTCCAATAATATGTCTAATAGCGGAATAAAAAAACAACCATTATTAATAAACATATTATGCTTTCCAAGCCTTCTCATTCATTGCTTTCAACCGGTTCATTGCTCTCTCCCATGCTGGTATAGTTGTAGCCCTTGCTGCCATCCAAAACACTTCCTTCAATTCCAATCCAGGATATTTTTTCTTCCAATTAGCATAAAGATGCTTCACACATAGCCTTTGCTCCACATGATTACCAAGATTTTGAATTGCTGGAACCAAACCCTAAAATGAATACCAATGGTAAGAAAGTATTACAAATAATAGAGAACATTAAATATTGCATATTAAGTTATTAACAATGACACTTGTAAAGTATACCTTCTGCTGGTCTGAGATAAATGCATATTGATTGTGTTGTACAGTATTTAGATCTTCAAGTAATAGATTAAGAAACCATTGCCACGACTCTTTTGTTTCTGCTTCTACTACGGCATAAGCAATGGGAAACATCTGGTTGTTTCCATCTTGACCGACAGCTGCCATCAATTGTCCTCCATGTTCTCCCTTCAAGAAACAAGCATCTAAACCAATGAGAGGCCCACATGTAAATGCAAAGGCAGCCTTACATGCCTCTAGACATACATAAATTCTCTGAAAAACAGGACCCACATTAGCCATATTACACTGGATAATAACTGTGCTATTGCGATTTGATTCTCTCAACTCGTCTGCATAGCTCCTAAGATATAAGAATTGATCACGATCAGCTCCTTGGATAATTTCTATTGCCTTTAACTTGGCCCTGTATGCTTGATCATGTGACAACTTCACGCCCCATTTTTCAATGGCCAAAGCCCTCAACCCCTTCACTTTCATTTCTGGAGTATGTCGGAGTGTACTCGCAAATTTCTTAGCAAGATACTTTGTTTTGGCTTGTCTATTTCTAGGTGTATTATGGCATGTATGATCATCAATGAAGCTTACAATTTGCCAAAACTCATTTCCACTCCTCTTACTAATCATCAAATGAAAAGGGCACCCAACTACACACTTTACAACCATGAATTCTTTTTCATTTTTCTGTAGGTGTAAACTTTTCCTAGTCTCCATTGCATACTCTTTAATTGCCTCTTGTGCTTGCTTTTTATTGTTGAATGTCAAACCTAGTTGAAACTGAACTCCAATACTACCATCACCCATCTTAAAAGTTGGATAGTTGTTAATAGGTTCTTCATCTTCACTCTCTCGTGGAGTATGTAAGTAATCAGAATCTTCATATATCTCATCTTGAAAATCAGCTGCAGTTGTGGGAGTAGTCTTTGCTATAGCACCTACACTAGTATTAACGAAGCAAAATGTTTCAGGTGGAAAAACAACAATCCAATCCACACATTCATCCTCTTCACTGTCATCAATGTAACTATCATCATCATCATCTTCCTCATCACTTGCAATATAATCATTATCTTCATTCTCCATATTTTCATCGTCCGAAGCATTCATACAAGCCCTAAAAGACAACACAAGATTCTCTTGGTCCACCAACACAACTAAAATAAGCAAAACTTTTTCTCTGGACCACAAAAAAGAGTAATAAAATAACCTCAAATAATGTAACTCAATGGTCCATTACAACTTTTAAATATTCATAACTCTTTGCAAAATATTAATATAAGCTCTTACATATATACCACAAGGAGTACTAAGAAGAGAGTAAAAATTACAAATGGTTGCACATAGCAGTTGAGTAGTACAAAAGGCAATACAAAAACCAAATCCAAAACACAACTAAACCCACACTACTCTAAAACAACTAGACCTTGGCAAAAGAACAAGTCCTAAACTCTAAAAGGATTACAATAACAACAACAAACAAAAACTCATTACAACAACACATGGCAACAAAAACACATGATAACAAAATTTTACACCAAATAGCATACCACAAGCAAAAACACAAGGAATATTAGTCGCAAATTGAAAAAAGAAACAACTTTCAAAATCAAAAGTAAACTCACAAATTAGAGAAAAAAATACCTAACATTAGTCATTGAACTTGAACCATGAATGAGGGTCTTGTTATTCTCCATTTTTAATATTGTGACGGGAATCGACGAAGGAAAGCGGCTGGTGACGGGAACCGACGAAGATGTGACTGCTTTTACTACGGCAACCCTTATGGGCCGAAAGTAGAGAATGAATTGAATTTGGCCTAAAGTAGAGAATGAATTTCTTAGTATTTAGATCTTCAAGTAATAGAGAATGAATTTCTTAGTATCTCTGCTTCTACTACGGCAACCCTTATGTTTCAACTTGCAACCTTTAAGTTTCCAATCATTGTGTGTACATATTTCAACCCTTGCGTTTTTCACCGTTCTTCTTTAAAGATTTTAATTTAATTCTATTTAATAGTAAATATATAACTAATGACATGGATAATATAAAAAACACATCAGCACTGCCACATAAGCAAACTTTGGTCAAATATTATAGGGGGGGTAAAATCCAAAGAATTATAAAATAGGGGGGGGGGGGGGGTAAAATTCCGGATTTTAAAATAGGGGAGGTAAAATTCCGAATCATTCAAAATAGGGGGGGTAAAACTGCATTTAAGTCATCAATTTTATTCTCTAATCATTATTACTTAGCTTTAGCTTTCACAACTCTCAACTACCTTTACTATTTTCAAGTAAGTCATCAATTTTGAAAAATGCTACTCCCTCTCTTCTGAAAATAAATGGTGTAGTTGACTAAGGTAGAACACTAATGTGAATTTTAATCACTAATATATTTAATTTTTTATTAGTAAAAATTATAAAAGTTTGATACTTTTAAAATACTTATTGAAATAAATAAAACAAGACATTATATGTTTAACGTATGACGAACGACTTAGAGTGTGGAGGGTGAATAAAGTCGAGAGATTTTAACTTTGATAGTCTTAAAAAAGTTCTTTTCACGCGGCGAAAGCGTTCCGGGATCGACTCATGTTTATCTCGAACCACTATTGAAAAGATCGAATATGCTTAACACAAATACAAATTTACACCAAAGGAATAAAGCGCTAAGTATATTGATTGACAAACTTACAGAATAAACTTAATAAATCAAATCACAAATCAATATGTTTCACTACAAATTCGAATTATGTATGTTAAACGAGTTTCAATTGGAGCATAAATAATATGGAAATAGTAAATTGGAATAGTATCAAACGCTAGGTGTGTGCACCTTCAAGTTTTTCCCAAAAACAAGTGAAATTCACACTTTATGCTTTTATCAAGCACTTGACGTGCAATTTTCACACTACAACGAAAATACACACAAAGAACAAATGCAATACAAATTTAATTGAACAATTAATTAACTAATAATACAAAAATGATAAATATAATAAAGAACACAAAATTTGTTTAGGAGTTCTTGAATTTCTCATCTTTGTTTGTCCGGTACGTCTCCCCCCATTTCAAAAAATGGAATTGAGAAAATTTATTTCAAAAATTTCTTAAAAGATGATACAACAAGAGTTTAGAAATAGTTACAACAAGTATTAAGAGGCTTTTCTTCAATCTTGTTGTGTTCTTCCTAATTCTCTTGAAATTTTAATCACAAGACAAACTCAATCACAATGTTATGGCTTCCACTTGCTCCTAGGTTGAATTGAATCCTTCTTTTCTACCAAGAATCTTTCCTCCATACGCTCTCCAAGCTTTGGCTACCAATAAACTTCTGATCGTCTCACAAAACAATCTTCAATCTCTATCGAAGCCCAAAACCATGTCGAGTTTTGAATCAAGACATTCCCACACGATCTTCAATCGACCACTCATATTGGATCAAAATATTTGACAATGAAAAGAGATTGGGAATTGAAGAAGATGATAAAGCAAAGTGTGTATGTTTTCACGTCTTGGTGTTCTCTCAAAATTTTCAATTTGAAATTTCGTCACTTCAATAATTTGCTTAAAGCTATTTATATAGGGGAAATAAATAGCATTGAAAACAAGGCAAAATTTAGTGTCTAATAGTAAACCGGTTCCCGAAAAGAAGTTGAAAACAAAAGACAAGAGAACCGCGTTTGAATCAGTGCAAAGTGGTTATGAGCCGGTACAAGACCAATATTGTATCGATGCAAGCATATTATGAGCCGACTCAAGAAACTGGGAAATGACTTGAATCAGTACAATATTTTATGTACTGGTACAAAAACGCTTCTATTTTGCGGCATGGTAGGTTTGAACCGGTTCATACATGTTATGCACGGTGCAAAAATTCTTGGGAATCTTGATCAATGCATACCCTGTTTGCATTGGTTCAAAAGAGCCTAATTTGCAAAAATAATCTTTTTTAATTTTTTTGTATGATTTGTCTTGATCACAATACAATATATCAACCCTATTTTTGACATCAATCAAACCCAGGGGCGGACCTGTGTAAGGCTTGGTGTGGCTATAGCCACACCAGCCTAGTCCATATTTTTTTTAAAAAAATAACAATAATAATTTTATAAATAATTTTATAAATAATTTTAAGTAATTCTATATACATATTCATACAAATATTAATGTAAATATTAGTTTAGAGTTTATTATTGATAATAGTAAGTTTTACGGTACACATTAGTTTAAGTATCATATACAAATATTAATTTATAATTTATTATTCATGATTTCAAGTCTTTGGTTATACCTAAAGTATTATTTGAAGTTATATATTGTAATTTTATAATAATCAACGTTGACTTTGTTTCGCAAAAAATAGTGAATAATTAATTGAATTTGTAGGGTGAAATTAACGATTGAACTAACATATAAATATGAAGTGACATAAAACTATAGGTTTAAGTTTTTCAAGAAAAATGATATGCGTAAAATTGGAATACAAAATAATAATTTATAAGCTAATTGAATTAATTTATCAAAATAAACTATAAGCTAGTATAATTTTAGGTTCTATATATTTTGTTTCAAAGTAGAATATTGTGAAGTATCAAACAATAGCGATATGTATCATTCAAGAAGTTATAGTATTTTCTTTTTTTCGAACAGAAATTTTGTGATTTTTTGGATATAGTTTGTTGGATTTTTTTAATAGAATTTTTTTTTGGTTTGTTTGGTATCCTTCTTTTAGATATACATATTGTATTGATAGTAATTTCATATATTATTTATTGTTTAATTAAATTATTAAAATGAATTTTTCTTCAATAATAGTAAAAAAAATTAGCCCCACTAAAAAATTATGTCCAGGTCCGCCCCTGATCAAACCAAAGAGAATTTGTGCACTTACATTATATACTAGTATTCAAAGAAAAATGTAGTCAAAACAAAATAAATAAATAGTGCATTTGGTGATCAAAATAGATATTTTAATTAATATGGGACGGCGGGGTATAAGTTAGTGGCAAAAATTTGACTCTTTAATCTAAAGTGATGTACATAGTTTAATTTCTCTTGAAGAAGGTTATAAAGTAATAGTTAGTAAAGTTTTTATTTTTTTTTAAAAAAGACTAAAGTTATTGGTCAAAAGTGTTATTTTAAAAGTTTCAAAGCCAAAGTCACAAGTTTATAAAAGTTAGGGGTCAAAAGTGTAACTTAACCTTTAATTTAAGAGGAGGGATCAATTAAATCCAAGAGTAAGTGTCTACTCTACTCCAAATCTTAACCATTAATTTTGTTTTAATCTAATGATCCTAATTAATTACCAATTAATCTCCTATAATGCTGCTGCACTCTATCATTACATAGCTGTCGGTGAACAACTGCAATACCGCCTCCAAGTGCAACACAACCTGAAATCTATATGGATCTCAATCATTTTCGTTTGTGGAATTGTGGATTCAGTGCATTGTTTATATAGTTTTTCTTTTATATTTCATTCCTCTTCTCTATGGATAGTACGTAGCAGGGAATTTCATGTATGTTTTATTTTTTACACCCACAAAATGGCAATGAAGAGATGAGAGTGGCTAGGTGCTAGAAGATCCGTGTCGCAGGTAAATTGAATTTGTCATTTAAATTCCAGAGTTTGTGGTATAAACACGAATGAAATTGCAGTGTTTTTGGATATAAAAAAAATAAAACATGGGAACTCAATGTTATTCGACGAGAAGGATCAAAATTGTTGAAATATAAAAGAAAAAACGATGTAAAGAATGTATGGAATCCAAAATTTCATAAAAGAAAATGGGACGGGTAGAATTAAGTTGTGTTGAACTTAGCGGCGGTGTTAAAACCAAAGGGAGGGCAGCACAAAGATGTAATGATAGAATGCAGCAGCATTATAGGAGATCAATTGGTAATTAATTAGGATCACTAGATTAAAACAAAATTAATGGTTAAGATTTAGAGTAGCTTTAGACACTCACTCTTGAAGTCAATTGATCCCTCCTCTTAATTTAATTATTTTAGGAAAAGCTTTTCAATTGTTGATTACAAAAGTGTTGTATAAAGTTTTTTTTACCACCTGTTTAATATAGTTCGGGAGTCATAGTTCGGGAGTCAGTTATAGCATCAAGTGGTTCCAACCACCTCCCGATCGTAGTTGTGGGGATCGAACCGTGGTTCTTCCTACTAAATTCAGCACCAATCTTCACTAAACCAACTTACGATTGGTTGTATAAGGGCTTGTTTGGTTCAACCGAGGGGGAGGGGAGGAGAGGGGAGGTGAGGGGAGGGATTTTTAAGGAGGGGAGGCAACGTAAAATATAATTTATTATGTTGACAAAATTACCCTCACCTTTTTATTAAAATTCTAAATTATTCTTTTTTGAATATTAAAATTTTAGGTTATACTTTTTTTTACAACAAAAAAAAATTAGGTTTTCTACTAATCTTCTATCTTCTATCTTCTATCTTCTATAATACTAAAAGTAGAGCATGAAACCCTACTTGACATTTTGAAACCCTAATGCATGACATCATGTGTGATGTCATGCATATGTAATGCATCTCATTGTCCAACCAATGCTTGACACGTATGTACACATGGCACTTGCTTACACATGACACTTGCATGACTTGCATTACATACTTCCTCCCTGCAACATTCTGTCTCAACAATACAATATTATTCTCTTATGCCACATTCACTCTATTGCTTGACAAGTGTTCAACATGCAATGTTTGGTGGTTTATGAAAACAATTGGCTGTAATACACTTACTCCTTTCTTTTTCTCTCTCTCTCTTGCCTCTCTTCTCTAACCCTGCCTCTCTTTCTCTCTTCCCTACCATCACAGAATTGAAGAAAGAAGACCCATTGCTCTCTCTCTCTCTCTCTCTCTCTCTCTCGTGCTCACCATCACCCCACCACCGTAACCATTCTTTCTCTCTCACCATTTCATCCTCACCACCACGTTACCACCATAACCACCTTCTTTCTCTCAATTGTTTCTAATCTTCTTTGAATTGTTTATTCCACCTAATTCTATTTCAATTCATCAATTTGGTTCTCTTTCTGTCCTGCCATTACAAATCTGAAAGAAGGATGGATCGTTGTGTTTTGAGGATTTTGATCAGTTTCATCTTAATTTTGTAACCATGATATTTTTAATTTTGTTTCTGTTTCGTTTCTGATTTCCCCTTTTTTATCTATTGACGTTAATTTTGTTTGGATTTCATGGTTTCTGTAAATTTATTGACATGCATGTTTAAGTTGCAATTGCAGGAACATCGTTTCTCTTTCTCGTGGTTTTTGGGACTCTCTTTGCTTCTATCAGTTTCATCTCAGATTCATAACCATTATATTTTTAATTTTAGCATTATTTTTTTTTAATGTTATGGTTTATGTAAATTTATTGACATGCATGTATAAGTTGCAATTGCAGGAGCATCCTTTCTCTTTGTCGTGGTGTTTGGAACCCTCTCTGCTTCTCTTTCCTTTGTTCAATGACAATGTTACTCTTTCTGTTTCGATTCTAATTTCGTTTTTTTTATTTGCGATTGCAGGAAAGGGTAAACTGATTTGTTTCTCTTTATCATGATGTTGGGTCTCTCTCTGCTTGACTTTCCTTTGTGGCCCCTGAAACCTCAGTGACCATCAAAATCGTTGCTTCTAACCCCTAGGATACAGTTTGTGTCGATTGTTGTTTCAGAATTTCAAATTCAATCTCTGTTTTTTTAGGTTACTGATCTACCCGTTTTGGAAACATAGTATGATGGCAATTTCTTGCGGCCGTTGCAGCTGCAGGTATCATATTTATATTTAAATTTATGATTCCTACGTATTTATGGTCGTCTTGATATCGATTTCTTCCGTGCATGTTTTGATCACTAATATCTACTTTATTTTTGAGAGATTGGGTTTTGTTTGCGGCATCTGCAGTTTAATGTTTTAATTTGTTGTTGATTGGTTGTTTGCATGCATTGAAATAATGCAGATACGGTTGCTGTAAAACCTTTTAAACATGATGTCCATCAACTAATGGTAGATGGTTTAGTGTATTATTTTAAAAGGGGAAATCATGTATCATATTTATGTTTGAATTTGCGATTTCTTCGTATTAATGGTCGTTTTGAGATCGATTTCCTGCTTTCCTCTATATGCAGGTTATGGACATTCTTGGTCCAAGTTTGTGGGATGCATGGAATACCTCAGGACCGCCGTGAGTATAAGCATCAACATGATCAACAAAACAAGAACATCAGGTTGATCTCAGATGACTGCGATACCAAAAAGGTATGCATTTGCTTAATCATTCTCAGATTTTTAATTTCAATTGTTTAATTAATATCAGATTTAAAGGGTTCAATCTATTTAGACGATGAATTTGAATTTTAACATAGTGTTGCAGTCACAGTATTTAAAAGATTTGGAATTCTACAAGTATTGTTTATCTTGCTGCATTATTTGAAAGCAAATTGATGGGGTTTATGACTGGCTTGACTGTTTTGAACCAGTTTGGATATTGACCACTTTGTAGAACATGCAAATAGGTGTTTTATTTGGCATTACTTCATTGTATTTTTGGGAGACTATTGAAGGAGGTGATTCAAGCAAAGAAGAGGTGGTTGTGACTGATTTAGTTGAGACTACAAGGAACAAGTCACTTGGAAAATTCTGGTGGTCATACTTTTCTGGCTTTCCCATAAAAGTAATTACAAGTATCCTAAATGGTTTGTTGGTCTTTTACCCTCTGTGTGTATGTACATTTTTTGATTTTTATATACTTATATGTATATAATTTTTTAGTTATTATAAGAATGTTTGTTAGCTTCTTGGATCTCTATATTTATAAGGAAACTTTATGTTTCCTTTCCTCCTATTTGATTTACATCTTTCTCTCTTAAATTCGATTAACATGTTCTCTCAATTTTTTGTTAAAAAATTTCTATTTCAATTGATTTTCTGGAATTCAAAAAAGAATTATGGTGCCACTTCCCATGTTGAAGCCAACACACATGTCTCTGACTTTTTACTTGAGGATATCTGATTACATCACTGATCGTCCTATATGTGGTACTAACTTTTTCTCTTTTTACTTCTCTTTTTCATCACTTGGTTGACTTTATTCATGTTTGGTTTAGTTTCCATAAATCAGTGTTGTTTTAATGATTAGTTATATTTATGATCAGAATGTTTGTTAGCTTCTTGGATCTCTATATGTATAAGGCTTTTATTATGCAAACTTAATTATCTAATTGGATTCAATGTTCATAGTGTAAGCCTTTCCGTTTGCCAAATTTAGTCATTGTTGTGCTTATCTAATATTGATTTTAAACTTGAATGTGGATTGGGTTATGTACTCGTGTGATTGACTTTCTCTCGATTTTGTTTTTTTATAGTGGTGTTGAGCTTAGTTGTACTCTTTAGGGCCATTTTGCAACTACTTTGTTTAATTATGGAAGGACTGATGCTGAACCCACTGTAGTTATTATCAAGGATGGTTCAGGTTCAGGATATCATGATGCTTTGGTACTTTAGTATGGCTTTTTTTTTTCCCTCTTTTTTGGTCATATGTCTCATTTCAATTATTTTTGTTTTCGTATATAACTATGTTGTTTCAGTTAGTAATACTTGCTACAAGGTTATAGTTGGTCAATGTTGTTATCCATTTTAAGTTCATATTATATGTGAATGTTGACTGATGTTATTTTTTCTTATCTATTAATAAGATTGCCTGCTGATTTTGTTGTCCCTGCAAATCTTTCGACGGATAATATTGGATCAAGTCAAATGATGAGCCAGGGTTCTGTTGGGACCCAGCTTTCAGGCAGTAATCGTTTTTGGTTGGGGTTCCATTTATTCCATTTTCCAAGCTCATGCGTCTTCCTGAGGTGCTTGCATTTTGATTCGTTATGTCTCGGTTCAGAAACTTAGACATGTCATTTTTACTTATAAGACTTCTGATTCCAGTGAAGAACTTCTGGTGCATTTATTGTCGCCTTCTTTATATGCATCTGTTATAACTTAAAAGAGAGTTTTGGAAAATGGCAATGATGTCAATATCACTACTCAGGGTTTTGTCTCGGCAACGCTTGTCTTATTTTGTTTACTTGGTTAGGATTACTTTGTTTTCAAGTTAGCTTTGCTGGCTATTTTGTTAGTTTATGACTTATGTGTTATATAAACAATAATTTTGATGATTGTTTTATGAGGTTGTATAGCATATGAAAAACAACATTGTGATATTTTGTAAGATAGGTGGCAATTATGTAAGATAGGACTTTGTATGACAATTATGTATGATATGGTAAATTATGTGTTGATTAATGCATATAGTGAAATAAAAGTGGATTAGATGTGCATGCCAAAGTGTTGAAATATTGTGATAATGGATATTTTGAAGAATTTTAGCAATTTTAAACAAAGATAGTTCACTTACACCAATCCTTTTCAAGGTAGTGTATGATAAAACAACTTATAAACATACAATTTTTGTCAGTAAAAACTTATGAATTTACATAAAACTTTGTTTATTTGCATAAGTTATTTTCATAAGCTAAAAAATAAGCCAAATCCAAACAAGCCCTTAAAGTCACTATCAGAAGGTTATTACAGATAAACTATTATTATTCACGGGAAGCTGAATATTTCGATCGCTGATAGAAGTTTTAAAATCACTATTAAAAATCTATAATCCACGGGAATATGACAATTTTTAATGCTGATAAAAGTTTAAAAAATGACTATTATAAGTTATCACTGATAAAAATTTATAATTCACGAAAAAATAATAATTTCATCGCCGATTAAAGTTTATGCGAAATATATATGGCGTTCCGCCAAACCCGTGCATCGAACGGGTGTTTGTGATTAAACCTTTCATATCAATTTAATCCCCTTTATTTCAAACAACAACCATGATTGACAATGACAATGATTGACATATATATGGTGTTCCAAGCTTATCATGCGAGTCTTTACTTTTTGTATGTTCTTCATTTTGCACAACTAATATCCTTTCAAGAAACCTAAAATTGCAATTTTGTATAAACTTTTATGATCAGCAACAACCATGATTGGCAACAACCATGATTGACCCTTCGAACCCGTGCAACGCACGGGTAGCACACTAGTTAAGACTCAAGCTTCAGCTTCTGAATCATACAATTGGTGAACCTTAGATTTCTTTTATTAGGATTCTAAGATTAGTCTTGTCATTGAGTTGTATTTATTTATTCTTTTTGAACATTGATTTTTATATCAGTGCTCATATACTCTGTTTTCTTATAAGTTGTTTGAAGTCTCTTGCTTGTGTGCTTGAGCAAAGGAAGTCTCTTGTAAGTGTTACTTGAGCATTGAAAGTCTCTTGCCTGCGTGCTTGAGCAATTGTAATCTTGTGTGATTATTAGTGAACTCCCTTGGAAGTGCAAGGGGACTGGACGTACTCTCGGTTTGTGAGAGGACCCAGTATAAATCTCTGTCTCTATCTTTCTCTCTCACTCTCATACCTTTTTAGTTGTTGTTTGATTGTGTTTTGTTTTCTAAACCGCTGCAAACTCTGATAAGTTTTATAACTTAGAAGAAATTTTCAAACTACCCAAAACACAATTCAACCCCCCCTTCTTGTGTTTTTCACATCTTCAATTGGCATCAAGAGCCCGGTTCTGTTTTTATCACCTAACAGTGAGACAATTTATTGTTGAAAAACACTATGACTGACACATCTGCAAGTGTGAACATGAAAGCAGTTTCTCATGACTATGATGTTGAAGATAAGACAAACAACAAAGCACCAAAGTTCAATGGAGATGCTTCTACTTTTTCCTGGTGGAAAGATATAATCTACAGTCATCTTATTGGTTTAGATGATGAGCTTTGGGACTTGGTTGAAGAAGGGGTAACTTTTCATGGACTTTATGAAAAAGGAAAGTTATCTGTTGAAGAAAGAAAGAAGTTCACTCCTACAGACAAGAAAGCTTACAAGAAACACCACAAGGTCAAGGATCTGCTTATTGGTTGTATAACTCATGATGAATATCTCAAGATCACAGACAAATCCACTGCCAAGAGCATTTATGACTCCTTGTGTTCCATATATGAAGGGAACAAACAGGTTCAAGAAGCAAAGGCTACTCTTTTGATCCAACAGTATGAACTCTTTAGAATGAAGAATGAAGGATGAAAATTCTAGGATGAATATTGAATCTATGTATTCTAGGTTCAAAATTCTAGTGGCTAGTCTTCAAGTTCTGAAGAGAAGTTATACAACTTCTAATCATGTAAGAAAGATTCTGAGAAGCTTACCTTCAAGGTGGAGGCCTAAGGTAACAACTACTCAGGAAGCTAAAGATTTGGACACACTTGGCTTGGAGGAATTGATAAGTTCACTCATGAGTCATGAGATTGAACTATCTTCTGATGAGCCTCAGAAGAAACTAAAATCTGTGGAATTGCCATCTATTTCAGTTTCATCTAAGGCTTTGAAAGCCAAAGTTGTAGAATCTAAAGCAGAGGAATCTTTCATAGATGATCAAGAAGATGGATCAGATGATGATGTCTTTGCACTCTTGTCCAAAAAGTTTCAAAATTGGTCAACAAGGAAAGGCAAAAATTTCCCAAGCAAAGGATTTGGATCAAGGAACAACACTAGCAAAGAGAAGAAGGATGACACAAAAAATTGTTTCAATTGTCATAAGCCTGGACACTTTGTGGCTGATTGTCCTGAACTCAACTCCAAGGGTAAAGGAAGAAAAAGTACAATCAAGAATAAAGCCAAGAAGAGTCTGATGGCAACATGGGAAGATATCAATGAACTATCTGAGGACGAAGACTCTGAGGAAGCAAACCTGGAACTTATGGCCACTGGCGAGTCAGATAATGAAAATGATTCAGAGTCTGACACAGACGATATTGATGAGGTAATATCTAAAATGTCTAGCTCTCAAATGACCAAAGCTTTGAAAGATGTCATGGTGAAGTACATGGAAAAGTTGAGTAAGCTAGATTTTTGTAAACAAAAATTGAAGCTGCTCAATGAAAATCTCAGCCAGACTCAAACAAACTATCAAAAATCTCTTAAAACAATTAAAGTGCTTGAGACTGGATGTAGAACATGTCACAAACCCTATGATGAGTATGAAATTTCTCTTCAAGAGTTTGGTCACCATAACATAGACAAAACTAGGATATCTTCTATGATTCATGGTGGGCTTAGCTACTATCATAAAAGACAAGGGCTTGGTTCCCTTACATCTTCTGATGTAGGGAAATCAAACAACTCTGTCTGTCTAAGCAAATCACCTTCAGAAGCTTATTCTAACTTTACTAAGGGTATCTCAGAACCTCTAACTGTGTCTGATACTCTTGTGAACTTGGAACCACAAGATAAGGTATCAGAAGATAACTCATCTTCTGAACCTAAGTCTTCTAAAACCCAGGTTCCCCTCACATCAGTATCCATGTCTACTCAAGTTAAAGCTATCAGAGTACAAAAGCCTGTTGATAAGCGGGGCACTAGTACTTCTAAGGCAAACTTGGTAAATGGTTCTCTGACACACCCAAGAGGAAAGTCTCAGAGACAACATAAGCCTAAATCATTTTCTAAAGGATCAGTTGACTCCAGATCTTCTGAATACTCTAAAAAGCAGAATAAGATTCTCAAAACAAACCAAAATGGACCCATCAGAGTATGGGTACCAAAATCTGAAATAGTGTATGCTGCAGGTATGCACCCAAAGAAGAAAAGAAAGCTCATGGTATCTAGACAGTGGTTGCTCACGTCACATGACAGGAGACAAGCTCTTATTCCACACCCTAAATCAGCAAGAGGGAGGAACAGTAGGGTTTGGTGGCAACCAGAAGGGAAAGATCATTGGTATAGGTACAGTTGGTAATTCTTCTTTGTCAATTTCTGATGTTTGGTTAGTAGATGGACTACATCATAATTTACTTAGCATAAGTCAATTGTGTGATAGTAATTATGATGTCATGTTTAACAAGGATTCATGTACTGTAATTAGAAACTCTGACCAATTTATTGTTTTTAAGGGTAATAGAAAAGGCAATGTTTATAAAGTCAACTTTTCTGATTTAAAGGAACAACAAGTGCTTTGTCTTTTGACACTGAGTGATGAAAAATGGGTCTGGCACAAAAGATTGGGTCATGCTAACTGGAGGTTAATCTCTAAGCTTAGTAAGGACAATCTTGTCAGAGGCCTTCCAAAAATTAAATTTCACTCAGACTCACATTGTGGTTCCTGTCAAAAAGGGAAAATTGTCAAAAGTTCTTTGAAGAACAAGAACATTGTCTCTACTTCCAGACCCTTAGAACTCTTACATATTGACCTTTTTGGACCAGTTAGCACTGCTTCAATCAATGGTAAGAAGGGATTAGTCATAGTGGATGATTATAGTAGATGGACTTGGGTTAAATTTCTGAGAACTAAAGATGACACATATAAGGTGTTTAACATCTTCTGTACCCAAATTCAAAATGAAAAGGATTCCAAGATTTTGAAAGTGAGAAGTGATCATGGTGATGAATTTGAAAATGAACCTTTTGAAAATTTTTGTGAAGAACATGGAATTCTCTATGAATTCTCTTCTCCTAGAACTCCACAACAAAATGGAGTTGAAGAAAGAAAGAATAGATCTTTACAAGAAATGGCACGCACCATGATGCATGAAAATAATTTAGCAAAATTCTTTTGGGCAGAAGCTGTTAACACTGCTTGTTATATTCAAAATAGAATCTATATAAGACCTATTTTGAACAAAACAACATATGAACTCTTTAAAGGAAGAAAACCCAATATTTCTTATTTTCATCAATTTGGATGTACATGTTACATTTTGAATAATAAAGTCCATCTTAAGAAATTTGACTCTAAAGCCTGTAAGGGTATCTTCATTGAATACTCTGAACGCTCTAAGTCATACAGAGTGTATAATTCTGAAACTAAGACAATGGAAGAATCAATGCACGTAAAGTTTGATGATAAAAAGCCTGATGATAAAAAGTCAGAGCCTGTTAAAGATTTGTCAGGTTTTGATGACTCAGAAGATGAAGTTCCAGAGTATGACAACTACATAGAACCTGTAGAAGACTCTGAAACTCAAGAAGCTACACCTTCTGATACTGCTCAAGAGCATCAAACTGATGAAGATAACTCTGAAGCAACTGATATTCCAAGAAACACATTCAAATACAAATCATCACATCCTGGAGAGCTCATCCTTGGAAACAAGAATAGTCCAAGAAAAACAAGATCAAACTTCAGAGATGAAGAATCATTGTTTGGATTAGTTTCCTTGATTAAACCAAAAACAACAAATGAAGCTCTCTCAGATGATGCTTGGATAGTTGCTATGGAAGAAGAGTTAAATCAATTCAAGAGAAATGATATATGGGATCTGGTAACCAAACCCAAGCACAAGAACATTATTGGAACAAAATGGGTATACAGAAACAAATTGAATGAACAAGGTGAAGTGACCAGAAACAAAGCAAGACTTGTTGCACAAGGATACAGTCAACAAGAAGGAATTGACTTCACTAGACATATGCTTCAGTAGCTAGACCGGAAGCAATCAGGTTACCTTTATCTTATGCAGTTAACAATGATATCACACTATATCAAATGGATGTTAAAAGTGCATTTCTTAATGGTGTTATTTCTGAAGAAGTATATGTCAAACAACCTCATGGATTTGAAGATTTAGCAAATCCAGACCATGTGTTCAGACTAAAGAAATCACTCTATGGACTCAAACAAGCTCCCAGAGCTTGGTATGAGAGACTGAGTACTTTCTTAGTAAACAATGGTTTTGAAAAAGGTCAAGTTGATAATACACTATTTAGAAAAACACTAAAGAAAGACATTTTGATCATTCAAATTTATGTTGATGATATCATCTTTGGATTAACTAATGCCACTTTGTGCAAGAATTTTTCTAAGTTTATGCAGGATGAATTTAAGATGAGCATGATGGGAGAATTGAAGTTCTTTCTTGGAATTCAGATAAATCAAACAAAGAAAGGAACATTCATTCATCAATCAAAATATATAAAATATCTTCTGAAGAAATTCAATTTAGAAGATTGCAAACCCATGAACACTCTAATGCATCCTACATCAAGTTTAAGCAAAGAAGAAGCTCCATCGAGGTATGATTGGATCTCTTCTCTATCTAACTGCATCAAGACCTGATATTTTATTCAGTGTATGTTTGTGTGCAAGATTTCAATCAGATACTAGAGAACCTCATTTCACTGTTGTTAAGAGAATCTTTAGGTATTTGAAAGCTACTTGTGACATTGGATTATTGTATCAGAAATCCAATGACTACAAACTGATTGGATTCTGTGATGCTGACTATGCTGGTGATAAAATTGAAAGAAAATCCACCAGTGGAAATTGTCAATTCATTGGTGAGAATTTGATTTCATGGGCCAGTAAAAGGCAAACCACCATAGCTATGTCAACAGCAGAAGCAGAATAGATATCAGCAGCAAAATGTTGTACACAACTACTTTGGATGAAATATCAATTTGAAGATTATCAAATAAGCAGTAACAATATTCCTTTATATTGTGAACTGCAGCCATTCACCTTTCCAAAAACCCCATTTTACATTCAAGAGCTAAGCATATTGAGATTAAACATCATTTCATAAGAGACTATGCTCAAAAGGGTGTAATTGATCTTAAGTTCATTGAAACAGAAAATCAATGGGCTGATATCTTTACAAAACCCTTGGCTATTGAACGTTTTGATTTTATCAAAAAGAATTTGAATATGATGGAAATCCCTGAATAGCTGAAACTCTGATGAAAAATTGGTTTTTGTAAGTATTTAATAGTTATCAGAAGCTGAGACCACCAGAACCTTCTGTATCAGAAGTTGTGATGAGATCATCTTCTGATGTACTATCAGACTCTGTAAAAGAGATGGCTCTGGCGCGTAAGTAAAAACTTTTTGTAAAAACGGTTCGTTTTTCTCTTAACTTGCGTGTCAGTTATTTAATAAACTTTTAATACGCGTGTCCTGTTGCAAGTGGACAGAGAAGTTGGTTTATGATGATTAGCGTTCTAATCCCTATTTGTTATAGGTAAAAGACTCTGCTACCCCTATGTGTCTGTACTTTGTTTTTGCACGAAACTTTCTATTAAAACACATATCTGTTCACATTCACACTTTTGCACTCTCACAACCCACACTTTCATTCTTCTAAAACTCAAGCAATATTTCTTTCTCTCTCTCAAACTAGCAAACCCTAACCCCAAAACTTCATCAAAAATGGCATCACTCAGTACTAATGATTGCATAATTGATATTGAGAAATCCACCCCAAACAAGTTTGCAAAGGATCATAGGCTATACAAGTTTTATGAACTTTAGTTTGCTATAGGAAGTCCTGTAGACTTCGAAAGTTTAAGAGTCAATGGGTTTCCAGAAGTGAAAGATCGCTTTGAAAGGCAAGGAATGATGTATTATTTTGATATGTTGAATGGACCAACGTACAATGAGTTAGTCAAGGAATTTTGGATGAAAGCGTCCGTTATTACAAAACCCAAGTACCAAGAAAGACTCAAGGAGTTGGTTAAAGAAAAACCTGAGTTGTATGAAAAAACTCCTGCTGAGATGGGTTTAAGACCGTTTGTATCTACAGAAATTGAATCGTTTGTTGCTGGATTCAGAGTCTCCTTTAGAGTGGATCATATTTATGAGGCTCTAAAGTTGTCAGATAGTGGACTCTTCATCAAAAATACTGACTCTGTTGGACCAGATGTTGATGAATTCATCTTCAAGCCTAAAGCAAATCCTGAAGACAAGCTTGAGATGACAGATTTAAGCAAAGTTATCTACAAAATCCTTATTAACAGTATAATATCCAAGCTGGTAGGTACTGATCAGATTTCTACTGTTCAGAAGCTGTTTACATTCCATGTTGGAAGGGGAAACTTTGTTGATATTGGTAAACTCATCTTCATCCATCTTGCTGACTCTATAACTGCTAGCAAACCTATCATTCGTCATGGGAGACTACTAAATCACATGTTTGCTCAGTGTGAACTGTTGGATGCTATCAAACCTTTCTTGCCAGGGTATGGTACTTATTTGATTAGTTCTAAAATCATAAATAGTACTACTCTGAGGTATCTGCAATTGCTAAAGGGTAAAAAGGTTGTTCATCTAACACATCCTCTGTTACTCAGAGAAACTGAAGAAGACATTGATGAATGTAGGCTAATCCATGTGAGTGATAGAAGTGCTAAGAGTATAGGAAGCTCATGCTGGATTTTTGAAGAGTTTAGGAGCTGAGGTTGGTAGTGGAGAATCTCAGGATCTAACTATAAGACAGTTAAGGATTTTGGCTCAACCAACCAAAGTTATTTCAAAGAGAAAAGCTGTTAAAAGTCCTGCAGCTTCTGGTAGCAAGAAAGTTGCTAAGACTAAGAAGAGTACTGGACCAAGGGCGACAAGAAAGCCAAAAAAATTGCTGTTGGAATTGACTGAGGAAGAAAAGGAACAAACTGAAAGGGATGCAGCTGTTGCAAAAGTTGAGGCTCTGAAGGAAAAGGAAGTATTGCTGAAGGATGGGTATGAATGTGGGATTAAGGCAGAAGAGTTTGATGAGATGCATTCCAAACTTCCTCAAAGGAATGATCCTCACAATCTGCTTGTTCAACAGACCCTATATGGACCAGCAGATGGTAAGAATCCTACATATCTTGGTAATAGCTCAGCTTTTAGAAATGTTTTTAAAAGACTCCAACATCCTCCTTTGATCCCAGTTAAACGTGCTTTTGATAAAATTTTCAAAGGAGTTTATTCTAAGAAAGATCTTGCCCTTTTTGAGAATCAACCATCATCTGAGCCGTTTAACACATTTCAAACTAACCCATCAGAATCTCAAACTAATTAAATATATAATGATGCAGCACACACAACTACTAGTACTGCACCAGTCATTCACAATGTGGATGAAGATGAAGATTCTGATCGCACACCCTCCCCACCTCCTCAAAAATTTGAATCACTCATAAACAAAGAACTCTCAACTCTGGAACCTTCTCCAGAACCTGAAGAAAATCAACTAAATGATAACCAAAATAAACCACAAACACCACCCCCAGAAAATGACCAAAACAATCCACCATTATCACCACCTATTACTTAACAAACAATTCTGACCTCAGATTCTCACAAATCACCTAAACCAAATGAACATGTCAACCCAAACTTTGAGGTCACTCACAAATCCAACTCTCCAGTAATTAATGTTGAAAAATCCCCACAACATGTGGCTGTGGACAACACTATTACTGTAGTGTTACCAACCAACCAACAAACACCTCCTGATCACACCACCAACCCCAATACTCTAATGCAAACCCTTTCTGATGATTGCATCTATGTCCCTCCTTCCTTACCCTCTAGGATCTTGAATGAACCTATGGATGAAACCAAAGAGGATATTTCTAAAATGCTGAAAGTTGTTGACAAGAACATTAGGAGAATCCAAAATGCTATTCCTAATAGGACTATTGAGTCAGCAGAGATTGATAAGGAATGTGAGCTTATGGAAGTTGGACTGCAGAACATGTTAAGGGCAATCAGAGTATCTTACAAGAGAGATTTGGAATTTCAAAATGAATTGGCTAGAATAAAGGCCGAACAAGAAAAGAAAGAAGCTGAAGAGCGTGAAAGAAAGAGGTTGGAAGCTGAAAGGATTGAGAAGGAGAGGTTAGAGGCTCTGGCTAGAGAAGAAGCTAGGCTAACAGAAGAAGCAAGGGTTGCTGCTGAGCAAGCAAGAATTGAACGTATAGCTAGCAATGCACTAGAGTTTGCCCTTCTTATGAGAGAAGATCAAGATAGACTGAAGCAGAAGGTTGATGCACATGCTGACATTCTGGAATCCATCCTTGATACTCTGAAGAGCATTAATGAAAGATTACCCCCTCTTCCTCAACCTCAACCCTAGGACTCTAAGCACTTTATTTTATGTTACTTTTTGTTATGCATTTTGATGTTCAGAATCTGTTTTATTATGTTTATGGAACAAATTACCTTTCAATTTCTAAAGTACTTGTTTTGTTTAGTTATTTATTCTGTTTAATTACTTTATGTTATTTATCATATGCATTCACAAATGTTTTTGAGACAAATATCAAAACAGAGATTACAAACTAAATAAAGAGTTTTATTCCATAAATAATTGTTGATTACATAAGTTCTTATCCAACTTTTCACTTGGATTCTACATCAGAAACAACTAGTTCTAAATCTAGCTGATGAGAATCAGAAGGTGAGGACGGGTATTCTTCCCTAGGTGGAACATATGTACTCAAGAATTCTTTCCAGTCAGAATCCCATTCAGACTCTGACTCGGATGAAGACTCTTGTTGTTTGGTCTTGGATCTTGTTTGATAATTGACTCTAATAGGAGCAGACGTAGATGCCTTCATCTTCTGAGGTTTCTTCTTAGACTCTGAGTCTTGATGAATCTTCACTCTCTTCTTCTTCTTCTCATGCGACTTCTTACTTTTGATCACTCTTCTATCCTTATCCATCGTTGTTTTTCAACATGCAATGAAAGTGTTGAGTGAAATGACAAAGGTTGATGGTCTTTATATAGGATTTCAAAACAGACAAGTTTATGATTTTACGACAAGTCATTTAATTGATTTGGTTGTAACCGTTTTCTCAAACATTGACTGTCTTGAAACTCTCCTTTGACCATTTTTTTCAAACTTGTCATTTATTTCTTGTCAGTTTTAATCTTTTTGTTTAATGACAAAAGGGGGAGTAAGAGTATATAAATTTGTGGAACGCTAATCCTGAAGCCAAAATGCCAAAATTTATTTTATCAATTTATTTTTTTGATGTTCTGATTGTAATATTAAGGAAAATTTCTATTTGAAATTTGAACTTATTATACATGGTACATATAAGAGAAGAGTGCAATTTTCTCTTATAAGTATCAGACTTAGGGGGAGAGCTTGCAAACCTAGCCTCTGAGAGTCAAGTGTATAAGCCTAGTTCAAAATTCAAATAAATTTTTTAAACTGATTTAATTAATCATTGTTGAACTCCGGGGGAGCTTGCAAAACTCATAAACCTGAGAGAGGCATGATGTAATTATTCAACAACCATTGTAAATTAATACTTGGTTTGTCATCAATCAAAAAGGGGGAGATTGTTCGAACAAAAGAGGTTCTGACATGACTCAATTAAGTTTTGATGATAACAAAGGTAATAATATACAATAGGCTATACTAATTATTTACTCTAGTGTGCAGATATATAAGCTAAAATTTTATATTCACTATGATTGCATTTGAAGCTCTGAAATGGGAAGCAAATTCTGACCAGAACATGCTCATCAGAAGATGCAATATCTAGTCTCGTCAGAAGCTGCATATCAGAGGCTACGTCATCAGAAGCTATGTTTTGAATACATCATGTTCTGATACATGCAGTGAAGGCCATTTTGTCAGAAGAACATTATCTGCTACAATGATTGATTTTCATCATCTTCTGACAACCCAAAAGCTGGAGAATCAACCTTATCCACAGAATAGTAACGTTAGTACTATTGTACGAACCTTTTACCAGAATTGGACGAATCTTTATTCCCAAGTTTGGTCGTACACAAAGGTTACCTGATATGGTTCAAAGATCGTACTATTACCAGCTGGCGCAATCTCCTGCAATGAATTCAAATTCAAGACGCTCCACCCTCTACTATAAATAGGAGTGGTAGTGAAGTTTTTGTGCACAATAACATTGAACAATTTTGAAAGAGCTGTTACTCTGCAAAAATCATCCTGTGCACAAAAACAACTTGAATACAACTTGAACTCATTTGAAAATCCATGACTCAAGCTTCAGCTTCTGAATCATACAGTTGTTGAACCTTAGATTTCTTTTATTAGGATTCTAAGATTAGTCTTGTCATTGAGTTGTATTTATTTATTCTTTTTGAACATTGATTTTTATATCAGTGCTCCTATACTCTGTTTTCTTATAAGTTGTTTGAAGTCTCTTGCTTGTGTGCTTGAGCAAAGGAAGTCTCTTGTAAGTGTTACTTGAGCATTGGAAGTCTCTTGCCTGCGTGCTTGAGCAATTGTAATCTTGTGTGATTATTAGTGAACTCCCTTGGAAGTGCAAGGGGACTGGACGTACTTTCGGTTTGTGAGAGGAACCAGTATAAATCTCTGTCTCTATCTTTCTCTCTCACTCTCATACCTTTTTAGTTGTTGTTTGATTGTGTTTTGTTTTCTAAATCGCTGCAAACTCTGATAAGTTTTATAACTTAGAAGAAATTTTCAAACTACCCAAAACACAATTCAACCCCCCCCCCCCCCCCCCCCTTCTTGTGTTTTTCACACCTTCAAGATGAGTCAGAGGCTAAGTCAGATGTAGAGTCTAAGTAGTGCTATCACTATCTTATGTAATAAAACTTTGCATCAATTAATAAAAAGAGTTCTTGCTTTTAAATTGTTTATTTTCTTTGCATTGTTTCTCATATTCACTTAAGAATGTCAGAAAACCAGTTACCAGACACGCCTCATTCGATATTGGTGCCCCGCTGTTAAACAGACTATAATACTAAGAAGCTATTTCATGAGTAAACAGGAATACTGATGTGGGGGAACCTTAGGTTTTCAAAAGCCTAATATAAGTTTAAAAACAAGATGTTCTCCAACACCTTACACTAGGTTCTGAATCCACAAGAGTATCAGACATAATTAGTGAATATATTTTTAATTTTGAAAAACAAAAAAATAAAATTAACACACATTCAGATACGCAAACAATTAAACATGGATAATCAACAAATAATTAATCAAAAGATAGAAATTATCCAATAGTTACAAAACAAAACAGTTATATGTGCTCAAACATAAGGTTAAGACTTGGGTAGTTGACTAGCAAGCTTGTGCAGAAACTGCATTATCTCATCAATCTTCTTGTGAGTAGCTTCTCCAGATGCATGCATGTAAGCCCTCATATCAGCCTTTAGTTCATCTATTTCATTCCTCAGCTCTTCCTTCATTTCATTCTTCATCTCATCCAATGCCATTTGTACAGCATGAGGTATAGCAGAAGATGGAGAACCTGTGATAAGCCTTACTGGAGATCTTGGAGGAGTAGTGTCAACCACAACAGCTTTACCTTTATCAGAAGCATTCTCATCCTGATCTTGATCAAGCATAATGGTGTCCTCACCCTGTAGTGGACCCATTTCTTGATTCTCAGCCAGCTTCTGATTTTCAACTTTAGCAATTCTCAAAGCTCTATCCACTAACATCTTAAGAGCCTCTTCATCAGCCAATCTCTTGAGCTCAGCTTCAGCAGCAATCCTAGCCTGCTCAGCATCAACTATTATTCTAACATACCTTGCTTCCTCTTCAGCTAACTTCTTAGCTGCTTCTAGTGATGTTCTGATACTTTCATTTACAGCAGCCAGAAGTTCTAGACATTGACACTATTCTTCATTATTAAAATAGGTAAGCTTAAGAGCATGAGAGACTTCTTCAGCATTCATTATCTGATTCAAGGCATTCATTCCTCTTCCTTGAATCTTACTCTTCACATAATCTCCCAAGAGCCTCAGAGACTGACTGAATTTGTCTTCCAATTCCCTGATCTTAGCATCAATATCTGAGGGAAAAATCAGTACCTCTTCCTCGATGCTTTTGAATCTCTTAAGACTAAAACTAATAGCATTGTCTAAAAGCTCAAGATTGGGTTCTGAATTGGGATTGAAAAAGGGATGATTATTGTTAAAGGGAATGGTAGGTTCAGGTCTCTTTCTTTTGAGAGGGATTATTTTGATGTTGCTCAGGTCAATGGTTGGGTTTTTAGAGGTTGTGATAACATCATCATCAATATTTATAGCTACTTTTAACATAGCCTCGAGAATGGGTAGAGCAAAATTAACAGGTAAGATTAATTCATCTATGGTCAGAGGTTTGTAAAAAGGACCATAAGTGAGGGGTGATGGTGAGAGTGTATCATTTGTAATGAATTCAGCAGGTGTGGGTTCTTTAGAGATGTGATGCTCTTGGTTGTCAGAGGGAATGTCATCACATTGGTCAGAAGGTGGATGTTGAATTTGTTCATGATGTGCTAATTGTGGTTCAGAAGTGTTTTGTTCTGGTTGAGGAGTGTGAGGTTCAGTTTGTGATATTTCAATGTTCTGAGGAGGTGATTCAGGTATGAGTTTTCGGGTTGGTGGTTGTTTGTCTTGTTCAGAAGTGATAGTGATGTTTGAATTATTTTGTTCAGGAACAACAGGGTTCAAGGATGATTCCTGAACAGGGATTATGGGTGGTTCTTGAATCACTGGTCCTTGAGAAGTTTCAGAAGTCACTTTCAAGAACTTGTTTATGGGATGATTTGGTGAGTTAAGATTTGAAGTTGTGAAGGCATCACCAGAGAGATGTGGTGTGAGATGGTCTAAGAAAGAAGTGTCTTCAGCAACAGATTCCTTTGGTGCAGTGATTTTGGTTTTCTGATGAGGCTTTTGTTTAGGCTTGGGTTTTGGTTTAAGATTCTTTGATGCATTTTTGATGATTTCTGCTATAGTGTCACTACTATAGTCAGAAAGGGTACCTTCTGATGATGATGATGATGATGATGAATCATATGATATAGGGGTAGGTGCAATCATTCTAAGAGGTTTGGTAAAGTCTATAGGGGATTGGTTTGGAGCTTGAGCTTCAGAAACACTATTAGGATTAGGCTCAGAGACATTACCTTTTTGAGTTCCAGCAGCTTTCTTTGAAGGCTTTTTAGCTATAGACTTTGATCTTTTAGCAGCTTTGACCGGCTTGTCTTCTTCAGAAGCTGGAGGCCTTTCATTCCTCTTCTTGCTTCTCTTCTCCTTCTCAATGTTTGCATCTTGAACTACCTCAGCAGCTCTAACCTTTTGATTCTTAGAGACCTCAATTGTCTCCTCAGCAGCAGTATCCACCATCTCATCAACACTGTCATGCTCAGTGTCTTCACCCTGTCCTTCAGAACCTTCCTCAATCATAGCTTGCTCAAATACTATTGGCTTTCTCTTTGACCTTGTAATTTCTTTGGGACCATTGAAAATGTCCCAATCTGGTACATCAACTACCATGCCTCTATCAACCTTTGCTCCAGTCTCTTTTCTTACCATTTCCAAAAAGTTCTTAATAACTTCTTCATTGTCATGTTCTGAGATGGTTGGGAATCCATCACACCAGAAGTAAGTCTCCCAGATATTCTTGAGAGGATGTTCTGGCTTCTTCAGGTCCTCTTTCTTAACCAGCTGCATATTTACCAAAATAGTTGCATCAAATTTTGCAGTGTTGAAGACTCTTAGCCTTTCCTTGGTCCTCATAATCTCTATTAGTTGTGTTTGGCGGATAATTTCTGTAATCAACCTTAGGTGATGAAGTGTTACTTTTGGTTTATGATGGCTCTCACTGATGCACCAGCAGAGGTGTTCAAATAACAGTCCAGCCAAATTTATCTTAACTCTCTTATACATAAACCAAAGAAAGTGTTTGTAAGGCAGAGAAATTGTATCCTTTCCTCCTTCTCTTGTGATAATAGAGGCAAGAAAGACTTTGAAGGCAAAGTAGAATTCCTTCTTCATACACTTTGCTTTGCCAAAATCAGACTCTCTTGTGCCAGAAGGGAAAAGATCTTGTTTGATGCTTTCAGTATACTTACTCTTCAACTTGTACTGATTAACATTCTCACCCTCATTATCCAACCCTAGAACCTTTGCCACGTGCTCTTGAGTAATCAACACATTAATACCCAACGGGTTAGACCTAATCTCTTTTCCTTTGAAGGGTCTAAACCCCAATTGAACTCTTGTCTTTCCCTTCAAAGACTCATCTTTTGCGACCATCTTTCTGACTTCCTCATCAGCATTAAACTCATCAAAAAAAGTTGCCTTGCTCCAATTTTTTTTGACAATGTCGTAATATACAAACCCATTCAGCATGTCAAAATAATTCTTCCATTGTTGATCATAGAACAAATTCTGTATATCAATACCGTTTAACTTCAAGCTTTCAAAATCCACAAACTTTTCAGTGAGAAATTCCATAGCTTCTCTACCACAGTCATTTGAATTTGGGGGTACTTCGAGTGATACTTGAGAGTTTAAATCGATCACTGGTGGTAATTTTGGATTGAAAGGTTGTTGAACGATGACGCGAGAAGGTTGAGCAGTCATGGTTGCAGAAATTTTTGAGAAGATGAGATAATTTGTGATTCTGAGTTTTAGGGTTGTGTTGGTAGTGATTTGTGTAAAAATTGTGCTTATGTGAGTGAAGTGACTATTTATATCAGGCAATATACACACACAGAGAAAATAAGCCAAAAGGAGGGAGCGCGAACAGTTTAAAATTAATTTTAAATAGTATTAACTGCAAATTCATCATTAACTGTTCCCTAGCCAATCAGGATCTAGACACGTGTGAGAGAGACTCTAACAAAGCTGACACGCGTAAGGACAACTGTAGTACACTTACTAGTACTAAACGTTTCATTTTCGCTTAGTTCAGTGCCTGACTCATTGGTATCTAATACCTCATCAGAACCTGTTGCTTGTCAGAGCTCACCACATTCAGAGTTTCTCAAAAGAGGCTCTGATCGTTAGAGGTTCTGAAAGAGCTTCAGACTCTGCCTCTATTTTACATCTCAGAGCTAGTTTTCTTCAGAGATAAAGTGCATGTTCAAATTCTTTTTAATAAAATCAAATCTTTCAATAGCTAAAGGCTTAGTAAATATATCTACCCACTGATGTTCAGTATCAATGAATTGAATATCTATTGTGCCTTTTTGAACATGATCTCTTATAAAATGATGTTTTATTTCAATATGCTTAGCTCTGGAATGCAAAATTGGATTCTTAGATAAATGAATGGCAGCAGTATTATCACAATAAAGTGGAATACTGCTTTCAGCTATGTTAAAGTCCTCTAACTGATATTTCATTCAGAGAAGCTGGGTGCAACATTTAGCAGCTGAGATGTATTCTGGTTCTGTTGTAGACAAAGCAATAGTTGCTTGTCTCTTGCTGGCCCAAGATATGAGATTCTCACCAATAAATTGCAATTTCCACTAGTGGACTTTCTCTCAATCTTGTTTCCAGCATAGTCAGCATCACATAATCCAACTAGCTTACTATCTAGGGATTTTTTATAAAGAAGTCATAGATTAGTGGTTCCTTTCAGATACCTAAAGATTCTCTTAACTGCTGTTAAATGAGATTCTCTAGGGTTTGATTGAAATCTTGCACACAAACATACACTGTATAAAATATCTGGCCTAGATGCTGTTAGATAGAGCAGAGAACCAATCATACCTCGGTACAAATTCTGATCTACTTTGCTTCCAATTTCTTCCTTGCTCAAGCTGCTTGTAGGATGCATGGGTGTGGCCATTGTCTTACAGTCTTCAAGGTTGAACTTCTTTAGCAGCTCTTTAGTATATTTGCTTTGATGAATGTAAGTATCATCTTTTCCTTGATTGATTTGAATCCCAAGAAAGAATTTCAAATCACCCATCATGCTCATCTCAAATTCATCCTGCATAAGCTTGGAGAAATTCTTACACAAAGAAGCATTAGTAGAACCAAATATTATATCATCAACAGAGATTTGAAAACCATTTTCTAAAAGGAAATTACTTAGTCTATCATACCAAGCTCTTGGAGCTTGTTTAAGACCATAGAGTGATTTCTTAAGTTTATAAAAATAATCAGGGTTTTTTAAATCCTCAAAGCCTGGAGGTTGTTTGACATACATTTCCTCAGAAATAACACCATTTAGAAAGGCACTCTTAACATCCATTTGATATAATGTAATTCCATTATTAACAGCATAAGTTAGCAATAACCTGATTGCTTCCAGTCTAGATACTGGAGCAAATGTTTCAGTGAAATCAATACCTTCTTGCTGACTGTAGCCTTGTGCTACAAGTCTAGATTTGTTTCTTACCACCTCACCTTGTTCATTCAGTTTATTTCTGAATACCCACTTGGTTCCAATGATGTTCTTATGTGTTGGCCTTGGCATTAAGTGCCATACATCATTTCTTTGAAATTGATTAAGTTCATCTTGCATTGCCACTATCCATCCATCATCAGTTAAGGCTTCATCAACATTCTTGGGTTCAATCATAGATGTAAGTCCAAATAAACAATCACTTTGTTGATAAGCTGGTCTTGTCTTTCTTAGACTCTCTTTGTTTCCAAGAATAAGATCTTCTGGATGTGATGACTTGTATTTGAATTTCCTTTTTGGAGCTTCAACATTCTCTTGCATTTCATCTTCTGAGATATCATCATGTTCTTCAGATGCTTCTATTGGAGATGCTCCTTCAGAGACTATTTCCATTTCTGCTTCTGAAGCTTCAACAGCTTCTGATGTTTTTTCAGGTTCTGGAAGGTTGTATTGATATTGCACACCTGCATAGCTATCATCTTGCTCTGACATTTTACTGTCAGGCTCTTTATCATCAAATCTTACATGTATAGATTCTTCCACTATGTTAGTTTCAGAATTATACACTCTGTATGCCTTTGAGCGTTCAGAGTAACCTATAAAGATTCCCTTACAAGCTTTGGCATCAAATTTCTTTTTGTAGACCTTATTGTTTAAGATGTAGCAAGTACATCCAAATTGATGGAAGTAAGAGATGTTAGGTTTTCTTCCTTTGAAGAGTTCATATGTTGTCTTATTCAATATAGGTCTGATATAGATTCTATTTTGAATATAACAAGCTGTATTCACAGCTTCTGCCCAGAAGTGCTTAGCAAGTTTAGTCTCATGCATCATGGTTCTGGCCATCTCTTGTAAGGACATGTTCTTTCTCTCTACAACACCATTTTGTTGTGGTGTTCTAGGAGCAGAGAACTCATGGATAATTCCATGGTCTTCGCAGAAAGTTGCAAATGGTTCGTTTTTAAACTCACCACCAAGATCACTTCTGATCCTTAGGATCTTAAGACTTTTCTTACTCTGCACTTGAGTGCAGAAGATGTTAAATACATCATAAGCATCATCTTTTACTCGCAAGAATTTAACCCATGTCCATCTACTGTAATCATCAACTATGACAAGTCCATATTTCTTCCCATTGATTGAGGTTGTACTAACAGGACCAAATAAATCAATGTGAAGCAATTCAAGAGGTCTTGAGGTAGAGACAATGTTTTCGGGTTTAAAGGAAGTTTTAGAAATTTTCCCAATCTAACAGGAACCACACAGAGCATCTGAGTGATAGTTAAGATTGGGAAGGCCTTTTACCAAGCTTAGTTTGCTGAGCTTGAAGATTAATCTCAAATTAGCATGTCCTAAGCGCTGGTGCCAGAGCCACTTCTCATCACTCAGAGATAGCAAATATACTATCTTTTGCTCTGTGAGTTCTGATAGATTGACCTTATAAACATTGCCTTTCCTTAGGCCTCTGAATACTACAGACTTATCAGACTCTCTAGTTACAGTACATACATATTTATCAAATACTACCACAAATCCACTGTCACAAAATTGACTAATGCTAAGTAGATTGTGTTTCAGGCCTTCTACAAGCCATACATTATTACTAGATAAAGAAGAGTTACCAACTGTACCTGTCCCAATGATCTTCCCTTTTTGCTTTCCTCCAAACCCCACATTTCCTCCCTCTTTCAGAGTTAGGGTTTGGAACATATGCCTTTCTCCGGTCATATGTCGTGAGCAGCCACTGTCCAGGTACCAAGAATGCTGCTCTAGCCTTCTTTGAGTGCAGATCTGATGCAAAGACAATCTCAGACCTTGGTACCCATATTTTTATGGGTCCTTTTGAGTTAGTCCTTACTACCTTAGATTGTTTTTGTTTATAAGGCCGATCAGAAGTTCTAGAATCATTAAAGCCTTTTGAAAAAATTTTAGGCTTCGTATAACTCTTAGACTTAGCTCTAGAGTATACCAGAGTTTTATTTGTTTTGACATTGGTCTGAGGTTTGGAGGTCTTAGGCTCTGAAGAATTCAAAGTCTGAGACTTCTTAACCTCTAACTCAATTATTTTTTCAGAATCCGATATAACTTCAACTTCTGATTGGCTTTTAACAAACACAGCCTTAGGTTTTGTTTTATCAATGTTAGAGGGTTTAGAAAATAATGGATTATCTTTAAAATGTGAGAATTCAAGACCTTCACCTCTATTTCTACTTACATGGTAAATTAAGGAAGCTATCTTACTTCTCTGCATGCCATTGATAAGAAGTTCTTGCAGCGCAAATTCATGCTCTGGAGGAACCTTATCATCATAAACATAATGAGTTTCAAGAAATGTGTTTCTACTTTTCAGAGACTCATTTTCTTCAACTATTACGTTTGTTTTCTCAGTCAGGTGATTGTAAGCCTTTTTTAGAACCTTACATTCACCTGCCTTTTTTGTGAGCAATTTTAGGGCATCTTAAAGAGAAACTACTAATTTTGTTCTAGAAAGTTTAGCAATTACCTCTTCTTCATCCTCAGAGTCTGAATCTACTTCAGAGTCTTCTCTATCAGAAGTAGTTGCCATCAAAGCTAGATTGGCTTCCTCATCACCATCAGAGTCCGAGTCTTTGTCAAGATCTTCCCATGTTGTCAGAAAGCTCTTCTTGACTTTACTCTTATATCTTTCCTTGCTAGAGCTTTGCTTGGATGACCTACTCTTGTTTTCTGGACAATCAGCAATGATATGACCAGGCTTGTTGCACTTGAAACACTTGCTTTGGTCTTCCTTTTTATCTTTAACAGCACTAAGTCTCTTGGAAGACCCTCGAAACTTGCCTGCATATTTCTTGCTTTGTTTTGCCCATTGAGAAACCTTAGCAGCCATCAGCACCATCTCTTCTTCATCATCAGACCCAACCTCATGACCCTCTTCAGAAGCTTCATCTTCAGATTCTATAACCTTAGCTTTCAGAGCCTTTGATGAACCCTTAGAGCTTAAGGCTATTCCTTTCAGCTTCTTGGTTGATTCATCAGTCATTAATTCAATTTCATGACTTTTTAATGAACTGATTAAAATCTTCCAAGGTTACTTCATCTAAATATTTGGCTTCTTGAAAAGCTGTCACCGTGGGTCTCCATTTTGGAGGTAAGCTTCTGAGTACCTTTCTCGCATGATCAGCCACATTATAACGTTTGTCTAACACTTGAAGTCCAGAGACTAGAATTTGAAACCTTGAAAACATAGTCTCAATGTCTTCTCCATCCTTCATTTTAAACAACTCATACTGATGAACTAATAGGTTAGCTTTTGCCTCTCTAACCTGTTTGTTACCTTCATACTTGGATCTCAAAGACTCCCAAATTGACTTAGCAGTCCTTTTATCTCCAATTTTTAGGTACTCATCATGTGAGATTGCGTTTCTCATCATTCCTTTTACTGAATGATGTTACTTGCATTCCAACTTCTGAGTAGGTGTGAAAGATTTTCTGTTTTGATAGCTAACTACTCCTTCTTTGTCCATATTATCAAACGCAACTCCTTCTTCCACCAAGTCCCACAAATCACAATCAATACCTATAATGTGACTGTACATCTTGGTTTTCCAGAAGGGATAAGCAGTCTCAGTTCCATTGAAAAATGGAACCTTGTCAGAAGATTTCCTCTCATGTGCATTTGAGTCATAGTTGAATGGGATCTCATTCTTCTTTCCACCATCATTTCCAGCAGCGTCAGTCATGTTTTTCCAATGGATCTTTTACTGTTTCACTGTAAGGTGAGTTAGGCAACAGACCTAGCTCCTGATACCAATTGAAGGTGGAAAAACACAAGAGGGGGGGGGGGGGGGGGGTTGAATTGTGTTTTAAAAATTGAAACTTTTTCTCAAATAAAACTAGTTTTGCAGCGGATATAAACACAATATAAAAGAGATTCTGAGGAAGAGAAAGAAAGACACAAAATTTATCCTAGTTCCTCTCACAAATTGAGAGTACGTCCAATCCCCTTGTTACTAACAAGAGCTTTTCACTATAATCTTCATAAGATTACAAATTGCTCAAGCACACTTGCAAGAGACTTCTCAAATGCTCAAGTTACACTTAACGAGAGACTTCTCAAACAAACTTAAAGATAAGAATGAATGTTAATGGACACTTGATATACTATCAGAGGTGTTTACAAAATACAACACAGATTTGCTTTAAGACTAAGAATGACAGATAGAGCTGAATGTCGGAATGTTTCAGAGCCTTAAACGCAGTAATAGAACAGTAGTCATTTCTTCCATTTGTGTCTTCTATTTATACTTGAATGGAATATGATGAGCGTTGCAGAGAGATAAGATGCCAGCTGGAATTTTATCGTACAATTGATAGATGTACATTGCCTTCTTTGGTAAAGAAATCCAATTCCACTACCTTGCAATTTGAATTATCACTCAACCATTTTGAGTAATAATAGTACAATCGTACAATCCTCAAATGCGCTCCACTTATGGATAAGGTTAACGTTGTACCAACGAATATTCCTTTCTGTGGATGTGACAGAGTCCCAAAGTAGATTGTTCTTCAATCATTGATTCTGATTCTATCAGTTATTGAGTGACGCAAATTCCTTTTGCTTCAGAGTCTGTACTTCTAGCTTCTTACAGTCTTCAGCTTATGATCCTTTCAGAGCCTAGCTTTTGTCCTCAGAGCCACTTACTTCAGAACTTGAATTTTAAGCTTCTGATGATCAGCGATATACTTTCAGAGCTTCTTAGCTTGGCTTCTCTGCTTTTATTCATAGTGCTTCTGAATGAATTTTAACTTTTAATTTTGCACACTAGAATAATCATTAGTAATACCAATTGCAATTTTAATACTTTGTTATCATCAAAACCAATTAAAATACTAGGGATTTATGTGAGACCCACTTTGTTCCAACAATAAATTATAGGGTATAATTGGAAAATAATAATTAATATTGCATTGGAAATTGAAAAATCAATAATTTACTTTAGGACATTTTTAAAAAAAAATAGACCACTCACTGTTAACAGAAAGAATAGATAAATCAAACTTCTAAAAGAGTAACTTGTTTCCCTTATTTTATATGAAGCACCTGTTGGAACAAAATAGGTTCTGACATGATCCAATTGAGTTTTGATGATAACAAAGGTATTAATAAACAATAGGGTATACTAATTATTTAATCCAAGTGTGCAGATATACAAGTTAATTCCTTAAATTTACTAGAAGCACATTGGAAGCTCTGATATGTCAAAGCAAATTCTGACCAGATTCTCAAGGCATCAGAAGATGCAAATTATGTTCGTCAGAAGCTAGTATCAGACTCTGATAAGAGCAGTGAGAGCCGTTTTGTCAGAAGAACATTCTCTGCAACAATGATTGGAAATCATCATCATCCTCTGACATTCAAAAAGCTGATGGAATCAATCTTATCCACAAGATAGTGACGTTAGTACTATTGTACGAACTCATTACCTGATTTGGCTAAAACGTTATCCCCAAGATTGATCGTATACAAGGTTACCTGATTTGGTTAAAAATGGTACTATCTACAGCTGGCGCTATCTCACCGCATCAAATTCAAATCTAACACGCTCCACTCTCGTCTATAAATTGGAGCAAGTTTGAAGTTCTAGGATACGACACTTGAACAATTTTGAAAGAGCTGTTATTCTGTCAAAATCATCCTAGAGCACTAAGAACTTCAAATACAACTTGAACTCATATTCAAATCCAAGACTCCAGTTTCAGCTTCTGTTAATTCATTAGTTGAACCTTAGAATTTTTGTATTAAGATTCTAAGTTAAGTCTTGTATCAAAAGTTGTATTTATTTGTAATTGAACATTGATCTTCATATCAATTGTTCAGACTCTGTTTTCTTATATTTATTTTGGAAGTCTCTTGTCTGCGTGCTTGAGCATTAGGAAGTCTCTTGTTTGTATACTTGAGCATTGGAAGTCTCTTGCAAGGTTGCTTGAGCATTTGTAATCTTTGGTGATTATAGTGAACTCTCTTGGTAGTACAAGAGGGCTGGACGTACCCTTGGTTTGTAAGGGGAACCAGTATAAAATCTCTGTCTCTATCTTTCTCTCTTTCTCTCTATCTTCAACGTTCTGATTAAATTGTGTTTTGACTTTTCTAAACCGCTGCAAACTCTGATAAGTTTTTCATAACTTAGAAGCATTTTTAATCTACCCAAAACACAATTCAACCCCACCTTCTTGTGTTTTTCACACCATCAATTGGCATCAAGAGCCCGATTCTGTTTTTAATCACCTAACAGTGAGACAGTTTTCCTGTTGAAAAACACTATGACTGAAACTCCAAGTGGTAGCATGAAAGCAGTTTCTCATGACTATGATGTTGAAGACAATAAGACAAGCAACAAAGCACCGAAGTTCAATGGAGATGCATCTAACTTTTCCTGGTGGAAAGATAGAATCTACGGTCATCTTATTGGTTTAGATGATGAGCTTTGGGACTTAGTTGAAGAAGGGGTAACCTTCCAAGGACTTATTTTTTTATTTTTTATTTTTATTTTTTTTTAAAAACACAAGACAGAGTGCGCGGAAAATATTTTACAAGAGCCGGCGTTATTCATACAACAGAACTATAGCATATAATAGTGCTTCTCAAAAGCAAAGTGTGTACCTGAATAATTACATATCCAAAACATAACATCTAGTTCACGACAAATATACAAGGTAGTCGTGACTAGGAAATACTACAGCCAACACCAAAAGAGGCTCATCCAAAGCGTAAGAGTATAGAGTACAGTCATCCAAAAACGTTAGAACCTACTACACAACATGCTACCAGTCACCGGCCAACAAGGCCTGTCCAAAAGTATACTACTCTAAGTCAGTGGTCCTAGTCCTAACATGCACAGCGGCATCAGGAGTCGTCCGTATCGCTCGATAACAGGACCAAGCTCAAGGTAGAAGTGGGAGATACCAAGTGAGGTACTCCGGATCCTCCAATGGATCCATCCCCTGCAGTAGCCGCTGCCTCCTGAAGAACATCATCCGGCTCCCCTAAGAAGTCGGGTAAAGCCCCATCACCCCAACTGCCCATGGAGGAGGAAGAAGAAGTGACTAGTCCATCTGTGGGGGTCTCTCCAATGACCGATCCACCAACCTCTGGTGAGTCTGGCGCCCCTGGCAGTGGTCCCCCAGGAACTGTCCACAATGCACTGAGCAGAACTGGTAGAGGTATGAAGAAAGGCGGAGTCTGCCATATCAGACACTGATGAACCTGACGGGTACCGAGAAAAGTAGTAATCCTAACGCGCCCGTGGTAACTAGCTGTGCCGGAAGCTGGGTCGAGGCTCCAGGCAGGCAGAAGCAAGCGATCTAGAAAGTCCCACCTCGTCACCGTCTCTCTCGCGAGCACCGGTAACAAAGGGTGATCCATCGTCTGGGTGGGAGGAGCCCGCAAATGAAAGAATGCAAGGGTCACCACACATAACACAACAGCAAATAGCATATACATTTAAAAGCGAATAAACACTTAGCAGTTCATATACTTGCACACAGTATCGAAATGCACACCAGCCTATCAATGCAGACTCTAAATGATTGTGATCACCCTAACCGGGTCTTTTTCACATGCATTCATTTATTCCGGAATAAACCTCTGCAGAAGGTCGTAGGCTCGGGTGGGATAACACCTCCTACTATTGGTGGGATAACACCAGGTAGAGTCACGCACTCAATACCAAAACAATCACGGTGGGATAACACCGGGTGAGTCACACGGACAACACCAAACTCAATAAGGAGGACACCAATCACTGGTCGTCGCACCTCGTGGTCCATTCCCGATAACCACGTACTATGAATGCATGAGCATACGATTCCCCTTATATGCTAATGCAACAAAATACATACCTCTCAAGCGTATGTAAAACAATCATAATATGTACATATATTTTTCAAAATCATATGCACGCCAATCACATATTCATACACATATTCTCAAACATATGTAAATCACACATGCGATACAAAACACCTTCTCATCACGAGAATACATAATATAATCATGCCAAACATTCACAACAATCCAGAACCAGGCATACATATATTAGACGGAAAAGTAAAGGTGCCCTTACCTTAGCAAGCTTTTGTTACTTTAATTCCGCGAAAACTACAATACGCGCTACCTAAAATAAATGTAGCGTAACGTCAATAAAATACTCCTCGTTTATCCTATCGAAACGAAACTTGCTCTCAAAAGTCTAGGAGGGTTTTAGGTACTTTCTAACTCTCTCACCTAGCGATTCCAAGTTCTTCCCAATCCGATAAAAATTCACGAAGTAAATTGCACTATTTTTAAGACACGAAAATCATTTTGTTTTCAAACCATAAACTAAAACCATTTTGGATTTCTCCACCTCAAAGACTTGTTTCACACACCACAAGACCATTTGAAACACAACTAAAACTTTTCAAAAATATTTTTATGAAAAATCGAAGTTTTCTTGCGTTACAAGTTACACATTTTTTTTCTTCCTAACATCCTTTCCTATACTCATTTTTCTTCAAAACTAGGATTATCCAACACACACAAAATTTTCACACAATTGTGGACTTAGAAAAAATTTTGGGATTTCTCCCCCACACAATAGAGAGGCCACGGCCACCAATTTTCAAAACCCCCTTCTATTCAAAATTTTTCACTTCTAAATGCATGGTAATATCCCATAATACCTAACTAGCACTTAGCAAAGCGATTTAGAAATTATCGAGTCGAATCGCAATTTTTCGAAAAATCTCAAATAAGTTTTTCTTTAAGGCAAGAAATTATTTTTTCTTTACAAAACATCCCATAACCAATCAAACAATTAAACAATGATCATGGGAAACAATTTGCCTCTAAACAATTTTCGAAATTCGATTCCTCGAACCATATATGATTGCCACGGCCAAAATGAGGCAAAATGGGCAATCCTACACAATTTTTCTTCATTTGAAACCCTAACCACATTGGTTAGCTCGTAACGATATTCGATTGTATACCCGACTCTTTTTGAAACTCGAAATAAAATTTTTCTAAATTGCGTTCTTCGAGTCGCTCAAGAACACGAGAAATATTTTTTTCTTATTTTTCGAAACAAAATTCATATTCAACAATCCATTTTGTTTAAAAGCTCAATTCTAACTTCAAAACCAAAATCTTACAACACAAATCAAATTTATGATCCTTTTCAAATTTTTTCTTCAAAACCCTTACTAAAAATTTGTAAGAACAAGATTAAACCATAGAATCAACTCATGTTTTCAATCATGTGTACTAACAACCCTTATAAACACATCTATGGAAACAAAATTAAATTCTAACATTTTTCTACTCAAGAACAAAATTGTGAAACTTCAAAATTCAAGAGATTTTCATGAGAAATAAGGGAAGGAAGAGGTCTAATTACCTCAAGATGAAGAAGATGATCCAAGAGCTTGATGATCCTAGCACAAATCCAAGCAAGTTCTTGAGAGGAAGAGAAAATTTTGAGTTGGTTAGGGTGAGTAATGGAGTTCGGCCGAGAGAGATAAGGGGGAGGGAGTATTTATGATTTTGCTCCAAGACAAAACACTTAAACCTCCTTACTATTCACCCAAAGTCTTGTGCAATCTAGGCCATTGGATCCAAATTAAAGTTGCAAGGCAAAACCCTAGCCAATGGATCAAATAAAACTCATGATTGCTTTTGAACAAATATCCTCTTTACGCCACTCAGCTCGTCGCGTTTGCTCTCGGCGAGTCGCACCTCGCTAACGGACGGAAATCTCAAAAACATAAAATCTCACAAATAAATGTCCGTCGTAAACCGTTTCCAAATATTATCGCTAAACTTTATTCTCCGACTGAAATTTATTTCCTTAGCTCCCAAAAATATTCCGAAACTAGATTCCAACTTACGCCGATATATAAAGTCTCCAATTAAAATTCGACGGAAAACAGAAACCGTAAAATTTTAATAAGCGGGTACAGTTTTCTACTCGTTTTTCCAATAAACGGAGAAAGTCGAAACTCTAAATTCTGAAATCACAGGAACGTTCTCGTATATAAAAGAGGACTAAGAACCAAAAGCCTGAGCTTAAATAGTATACGAATCCAAAACCAGTTCCAACTCAGCAAAACGCTGTTATTACACGATACTCAAGAAACTAATCTTACAGAAACCCTAAAAACTCTTATCTACTACTTACGCTTATAACTTGCGTACGATACAGTAGAATTATGGGTCTTAAAAGAATATTGAATCCATGTATTCGAGGTTCAAAATTGTAGTGGCTGGTCTCCAAGTTCTAAAGAGAAGCTACACAACTTCTGATCATGTAAGAAAGATTTTGAGAAGCTTACCTTCAAGGTGGAGGCCTAAGGTAACAGCTATTCAAGAAGCTAAGGATTTGGACAAACTTGGCTTGGAGGAATTGATAAGTTCACTCATGAGTCATGAGATTGAACTATCTTCTGATGAGCCTCAGAAGAAACTAAAATCTTTGGCCTTGCCATCTATTTCAGTTTCATCTAAGGCTCTGAAAGCCAAAGTTGTAGAATCTGAAGCAGAGGAATCTTTCGTAGATAATCAAGAAGAAGGATCAGACGATGATTTCTTTGCACTACTCTTGTCCAAAAAATTTCAAAAGTGGTCACTAAGGAAAGGCAAAAATTTTCAAGGCAGAGGATTTGGATCAAGAAACAACACCAGCAAAGAGAAGAAGGATGACACAAAAAATTGTTTCAATTGTCATAAGCCTGGACATTTCATGGCTGATTGTCCTGAACTCAACTCCAAAGGTAAAGGAAGAAAGAGTACTATCAAGAACAAAGCCAAGAAGAGTCTGATGGCAACATGGGATGATATCAATGAACTATCTGAGGATGAAGACTCTGAGGAAGCAAACCTAGCGCTTATGGCCACTGGTGAATCAGACCATGGCAGTGATTCAGAGTCTGACACAGACGATATTGATGAGGTAATATCTAAAATGTCTAGTACTCAAATGACCAAAGCTTTGAAAGATGTAATGGTGAAGTACATGGAAAAGTTGAGTGAGCTAGATTTTTGCAAACAAAAAATGAAGCTACTCAATGAAAATCTCACCCAGACTCAAGCAAACTATCAAAAATCTCTTAAAACAATTAAGGTGCTTGAGACTGGATGTAGAACATGTCATAAACCTTATGACGAGTATGAAATCTCTCTTCAAGAGTTTGTTCACCATAACATAGATAAAACTAGGGTAACTTCCGTAATTCATGGTGGGCTCAACAATTATTATAAAAGACAAGGACTTGGTTCTCGTACATCTCCTAATGTGGGAAAATCAACAAACCTGTCCTGCTGAGCAAGTCACCATCAGAATCTTATTCAAACTTTACTAAGGGTACATCAGAACCTCTGACTGTGTCTGGTACTCTTGTGAGCTTGGAACCACAAGATAAGGTATCAGAAGATGACTCATCTTCTGAACCTAAGTCTTCTAAAACCCAGGTTCCCCTCACATCAGTACCCATGTCTACTCAAGTTAAAGCTGTCAGAGTACCAAAGCCTGTTGATAAGCGGGGCACTAGTACTTCTAAATCAAACTTGGTAACTGGTTCTCTGACACACTCAAGAGGAACGTCTCAGAGACAACATAAGCCTAAACATTTTTCTAAAGGCTCTGTTGACTCCAGATCTTCTGAGTATTCAAACAAGCAGAATAAGATTCTCAAAACTAACCAAAAAGGACCCATCAGAGTATGGGTACCAAAATCTGAAATAGTGTATGCTGCAGGTATGCACCCAAAGAAGAAAAGAAAGCTCATGGTATCTGGACTCTGGCTGCTCACGTCACATGACAGGAGACAAGCTCTTATTCCACACCCTGAATCAGCAAGAGGGAGGAACAGTAGGGTTTGGTGGCAACCAGAAGGGAAAGATCATTGGTATAGGTACAGTTGGTAATTCTTCTTTGTCAATTTCTGATGTTTGGTTAGTAGATGGACTACATCATAACCTACTTAGCATAAGTCATTTGTGTGATAGTAATTATGATGTTATGTTTAATAAGGATTCATGTACTGCAATCAGAAACTCTGATCGATCTGTTGTCTTTAAGGGAAATAGAAAAGGCAATGTGTACAAAGTCAATTTTTCTGATTTAAAGGAACAACAAGTGCTTTGTCTTTTGAAACTGAGTGATGAAAAATGGGTCTGGCACAAAAGATTGGGTCATGCTAACTGGAGATTAATCTCTAAGCTTAGCAAGGATAATCTTGTCAGAGGCCTTCCAAAAATAAAATATCACTCAGACTCACTTTGTGGTTCCTGTCAAAAAGGAAAAATTGTCAAAAGTTCTTTCAAAAACAAGAACATTGTCTCTTCTACAAGACCCTTAGAACTCTTACACATTGATTTATTTGGACCAGTTAGCACTGCTTCAATCAATGGTAAGAAATATGGATTAGTCATTGTAGATGATTATAGTAGATGGACATGGGTTAAATTTCTGAGAACTAAAGATGACACATATGAAGTGTTTAGTATCTTCTGTACCCAAATTCAAAATGAAAAGGATTCTAAGATTTTAAAAGTAAGAAGTGATCATGGTGGTGAATTTGAAAATGAACCTTTTGAAAAATTTTGTGAAGAACATGGAATTCTCCATGAATTCTCTTCTCCTAGAACTCCACAACAAAATGGAGTTGTAGAAAGAAAGAATAGATCTTTACAAGAAATGGCACGCACCATGATGCATGAAAATAATTTAGCAAAATTCTTTTGGGCAGAAGCTGCTAACACTGCTTGTTATATTCAGAATAGAATCTATATAAGACCTATTTTGAACAAAACAACATATTAACTCTTTAAGGGAAGAAAACCCAATATTTCTTATTTTCATCAATTTGGTTGTACATGTTACATTCTGAATAACAAAGTCCATCTCAAGAAATTTGACTCTAAAGCCTGTAAGGGTATCTTCATTGGATACTCTGAACGCTCTAAGTCATACAGAGTGTATAATTCTGAAACTAATACAGTGCAAGAATCAATGCACGTAAAGTTTGATGATAAGGAGCCTGATGATAAAAAGTCAGAGCCTGTTAAAGATTTGTCAGGATCTGATGAATCAGAAGATGAAGCTCCAGAGTATGACAACTACATAGAACCTGTAGAAGACTCTGAAACTCGAGAAGTTACATCTTCTGATGCTGTTCAAGAACAACAAACAAATGTTGATAATTCTGAAGCAACAGAGATTCCAAGAAATACTTTCAAGTACAAATCATCACATCCTGAAGAGCTTATCCTAGGAAACAAGAACAGTCCAATAAAAACAAGGTCAAACTTCAGAGATGAAGAAGATTAGTATCCTTGATTGAACCAAAGACAACAAATGAAGCTCTCTCAGATGATGCTTAGATAGTTGCTATGGAAGAAGAGTTAAATCAATTCAAGAGAAATGATGTATGGGATCTGGTACCCAAACCTGAGCACAAGAACATTATTGGAACAAAATGGGTAGACAGAAACAAATTGAATGAGCAAGGTGAAGTTACAAGAAATAAAGCAAGACTTGTTGCACAAGGATATAGTCAACAAGAAGGAATTGACTTCACTGAAACCTATGCTCCAGTAGCAAGACTGGAAGCAATCAGGTTACTTTTATCTTATGCAGTTAATAATGATATCACTCTTTATCAAATGGACGTTAAAAGTGCATTTCTTAATGGTGTTATTTCTGAAGAAGTATATGTCAAACAACCTCCTGGATTTGAGGATTTAGCAAATCCAGATCATGCGTTTAGACTAAAGAAATCACTCTATGGACTCAAACAAGCTCCCAGAGCTTGGTATGAGAGACTGAGTACTTTCTTAGTCAACAATGGATTTGAAAAAGGGCAAGTTGACAATACATTATTTAGAAAAACACTAAAGAAAGACATTTTGATCATTCAAATTTATGTTGATGATATCATTTTTGGATCAACTAATGCCACTCTGTGCAAGAATTTTTCTAAGCTTATGCAGGATGAATTCGAGATGAGCATGATGGGAGAATTGAAGTTCTTTCTTGGAATTCAGATAAATCAAACAAAGAAAGGAACATTCATTCATCAATCAAAATATATAAAAGATCTTCTGAAGAAATTCAATTTGGAAGATTGCAAACCCATGAACACTCCAATGCATCCTACATCAAGCTTAAGCAAAGAAGAATCTGAAGGCAAAGTTGATCAGAAGCTCTACCGAGGTATGATTGGATCTCTTCTTTATCTAACTGCATCAAGACTTGATATTCTATTCAGCGTATGCTTGTGTGCAAGATTTCAATCAGATCCTAGAGAATCCCACTTCACAGCAGTGAAAAGGATTTTCAGGTATTTGAAAGCTACTTGTAACATTGGATTACTGTATCAAAAATCCAATGATTACAAACTGATTGGATTCTGTGATGCTGACTATGCTGGTGATAGAATTGAAAGAAAATCCACCAGTGGTAACTGTCAGTTCATTGGTGAGAATTTAATTTCATGGGCCAGTAAAAGGCAAACCACCATAGCTATGTCAACAGCAGAAGCTGAATACATATCAGCAGCTAAATGTTGTACACAACTACTTTGGATGAAATATCAATTGGAAGATTATCAAATAAGCAGTAACAATATTCCTTTATATTGTGATAATACTGCAGCTATTCACCTCTCTAAAAACCCTATTTTACATTCTAGAGTTAAGCATATAGAGATTAAACATCATTTTATCAGAGACTATGTTCAAAAAGGAGTAATTGATCTCAAGTTCATTATAACTGAAAATCAATGGGCTGATATCTTTACAAAACCTTTAGCTGTTGAACGTTTTGATTTTATCAAAAAGAATCTGAACATGATGGAAATCTCTGATTAACTTAGACTCTGATGAAAAATTTGAGTTTGTAAGAATCTAATAGTAATCAGAAGCTGAAGTCATCAGAACCTTCTGTATCAGAAGTTGTGATGAGGACATCTTCTGACAAACTATCAGAATCTGATTAGAAGGTAAATAGTTCTGGCGCGTAAGTTAAAAACTTTTATAAAAACCCTTTCGTTTCCCTCACTTACGTGTCAGTTATTTAAATAATCTTTTGATACACGTGTCTTAGTGCAAGAGGATAAAGAAGTTGGTTAATGATGATTAGCATTTCTAATTCCCATTTGTGGTAAAAATACTCTACTACCCCTATGTGTTTGTACTTGTTATTGCGCGAAACTTTCTATTTAAACACACTAACTGTTCACATTCACACTTTTGCACTCTCACAACCTACACTTTCATCTTCTAAAACTCAGAGCGATTTCTTTCATTAGAAACCCTAACCCCCAAACTCCATCAATGGCTTCAATAATTCCAAGGGATTGTATCATCGACATTGCAAACTCCAAACCTACTAAGTTTGCTAAAGATCAACGATCGTACAAGTATGATGACCTAAACTTTGCGATTGAAAATCCGGTTGATCTAGATGGGTTAAGAGTAAACGGATTCGCTAATGTAGTCAATTTGTTCAAAAGACAAGGTTTGGAATACTATTTTGATCTACTAAATGGTCCAACTTATACTGAGATGGTGAAAGAATTCTGGATGAAAGCAACGATTATCAACAAAGACGTGTACGTTCAGAGAATCAAGAATATGGTTGAAGAGAATCCTGAACTTCAAGGTAAAACTCCAGAACAAATGGGTTTGAAACCTTTTACATCTACAGAGATTGAATCGTTTGTGGCTGGATTCAGAATCTCCATCAGAGTATGTAACATTTGTGAGGCTCTGAAGATAGACCGTGGTGGTCTTGTACTCAGAAACTCTGATGAGGTTGGTCCTGATGTTGAGGAGTTCATATTCAAACCTAAGGCTGATCCCAATGAAAAGTTTGAATGGACCAACACCTGCAAAGTTATCTACAAGATTCTGATTGACAGTATTTTGTCTAAGTTGGGAGGCACTGATCAAATCTCAAATCTTCAGAAGCTGTTTACATTTCATGTTGGTAAAGGAAACTTTGTAGATATGGGTAAGCTTATCTTTGATCATCTTGCCACTTCTATTCTCTCTTCCAAATCTATTGTACGACACTCAAAGCTACTTAGTCATATGTTTGCACGGTGTGGTTTATTGGATACAATCACTCCGTTTCTCCCAGGATATGGTTCCTTTCTGCTTAGTTCTAAATTCGTAAATAGCACTACGCTAAGGTACATGAAACTGGTGAAAAACAATCAGATTGTTCATCCAACACACCCACTGCTGATCAGAGATTCTGAGAAAGACATTGATGAGTGTAGACTTGTGCATGTCAGTGATAGTGCTGCTAAGAGAGTTATAGAGGCACATGCTGATCTATTGAAAAAGCTAGGCGCTGATGTAGGAGATAGACAACCTACAAAATTGACTGTAAGACAATCTAGGATTCTGGAGCAACCAACCAGAGTCCAACCCATCAAAAGAAAAGCTGTTAAGAGTCCTGCAGAGAAGAAGGTTGCTAAGACTCAGAAGACTACATCTCCGAGATCTCAAAAGAAACCAAGGGCAAGGAAAGTTATACTGGAGGATTTCACTGAAGAAGAGAAAGAAAAAGTTGATTTGGAAGCAACTTTGGAAAAGATAAATAAGTTTACCAAGAAGCAAGCAAAACTGAAGGATGGATATGAGTGTGGTATTGATGAATCAGCATTTGATGAGATGCACAAGAAACTTCCTAAAAGGAATGATCCTCATAATCTGCTGGAACAACAGACTCTGTATGGAAATGAAACTGGTAAGTTTTCTAATTTTGTTGGAGGCAGCAAAGCATTTAGTGATTATTTCAGAAGACTTCAATTCCCTTCTGAAATCAAAGTTTAACACACTCTGAATAAGATTTTAAAAGGAGTTAATTCTGAGAAAGACAACACTCTTTCTGAGAATCAACCTACTTCAGAGCAGTTTAACCCCATCCTAACTAAACCATCAGAATCTCATGCTAATCCTATATGTAATGATGCAGCACAAGCTTCCACAAGTACTGCACCTCTCATTCAAAATCTGAATGAAGATTCTGACCGCACACCATCACCACCGCCTGAAAATTCCCCCACACACCATGATAACCAAATTCTCAAACCTACCCCAAACTCTGAGAATGTTGAACCAGAGTCAACCCAAGAAAAATCATCACCTCCACCAGAAAATGAACCACACCCACATTCACCTCCACCAGAACATACACAGCCAGAAAATGAAAAACAAAAATCACCAGAACCTACAATGACAGAAGTGGTTAACCCTGAAGAACATGCTGTTGATCACTCCCCACATCATGTGGATATGGACAACTCATGTACTCTACCCACACCAATCAAGCAAAAATTCAAACAAATTGATGAGTCTCTGAATCAAGAAGGACTTTAGAAAACCCCTCCTCACCAAACCAATCATCTCAAGACCCTAATGCAGGATCTATCTATGGACTGCATCTATTTTCCACCTCACTTACCTTCCAGAATTATGAATGAACCCCTAGACCAAACCCAGGATGATATCACTAACTTTCTGCAAGTTGTTGACAAGAACATTAGAAGACTGTCCAGCGCCATTCCTAACAGATCTATTGAAACAGCACATATCAATAAAGAGTGTGACCTTATGGAACAGAATCTGGTGTATATGATCAGATCAGTGAGAGAAGCTTACACCAGGGATTTAGACGTTAGGAATGAGATTGCCAGAAAGGAAGAGGAAGATAGGTTGGAAAGAGAGAGATTAGAAGCTGAGGAAAGGGAAAGGAAGAGGTTGGAAGATGAGCGCATTGAGAAGGAAAGGCAAGAAGCTCAAGCTAGAGAGGAAGCTAGACTAGCAGAAGAGGCTAGAAGAGCTGCTGAACAAGCAAGACTTGAGAACATTGCCAGAAATGCACCAGAATATGCTCAACACATCAGAGAAAATCAAGAGAATATTCAGAGAAGGATTGATGAGCATTCAACTATGCTGGCTGCAATTATGACTACTCTCCAGAGCATCAATGCCAGATTACCACCTAAACCTTAAAACCTAGGATTCTATGCACTTGTTACTTTTAATTCATTATCATGTTCTGTCTTTTTGTTTGTAACTGGTTGAATTCTATTCGTTTAAATACTATGTTTGTTGATTATTTATTGTGTTTGGTTATAATTTATTTACTTTTTGAATCTATTTTATGCTTTCATAAGTTTTTTTTTTTTTAGACAAATATCAACACAAAGATTTCAAAGCTAAATAAAGAGTTTATTCAATTGAAAATTGTTGATTACATAAGTTTTTATCCAACTTTTCACTTGGATTCTACATCAAAAACAGCTAGTTCTAAATCTAGCTTATTAGAATCTAAGGGAAATGGAAGAATTTGCTACATTCTCTTTGCTTCCTTATTGGGAGATCAATGAGACGTGATCTCATTGATTATGAAGAGGGGTATTCTTCCCTAGGAGGAACATATGTACTCAAGAATTCCTTCCAATCAGAATCCCATTCAGATTCTGACTCGGATAAGGACTCTTGTTGTTTGGTCTTGGATCTTGTTTGATTATTGGCTCTGACAGGAGCAGAAGTTGATTCCTTCATCTTCTGAAGGTTCTTTTTAGACTCTGAGTCTTGTTGAATCTTCACTTTCTTCTTCTTCTTCTCCTGTGATTTCTTACTTTTGATCACTCTTCTATCCTTATCCATTGTTATGTTCTACAATGAAATGGAAGTGTTGAGTGAAATGACAAAGTGATGGTCCTTATATAGTGGATTCAAACCAGACAAGTTCATTGTTTTACAACAAATCATTTAATTGGTATAGTCGTAACCACCTTGACTGCATTGAAACTCTACTCTTGACCATTTTTTTTCAAACTTGTCATTTAATTTCCTTTGTCAGTTTCATCTTTTTGCTTAATGACAAAAGGGGGAGTAAGAGTCGTAATTAATTTATGCAATGCTAAACTGAAACCAAATTCCATTTTTCTATTTATTAAAATTATGTCTTCGTATGATATGATTTTGAGGAAAATATTAGTTGAAATTTGAACTTCTGATACATGGTACGCATAAAAGAAAAGTGCAATTTTCTTTCATGGGTATCAGACTTAGGGGGAGAGCTTGCAAACCTAGCCCCTGAGAGTCTAGTGTATTAGTTTAGTTCAAAATTCAAATAATTATTTTTAAATTGATTTAATTAATCATTGCTGAACTTAGGGGGAGCTTGCAAAACTCATCAACCTAAGAGATGCTTGATAAATTTTATCAACAACCATTGTAAATTAATACTTAGTTTGTCATCAATCAAAAAGGGGGAGATTGTTGGAACAAAATAGGTTCTGACATGATCCAATTGAGTTTTGATGATAACAAAGGTATTAATATACAATAGGGTATACTAATTATTTAATCCAAGTGTGCAGATATACAAGTTAATTCCTTAAATTTACTAGAAGCACATTGGAAGCTCTGATATGTCAAAGCAAATTCTAACCTGATTCTCAAGGCATCAGAAGATGCAAATTATGTTCGTCAGAAGCTAGTATCAGACTCTGATAAGAGCAGTGAGAGTCGTTTTGTCAGAAGAACATTCTCTGCAACAATGATTGGAAATCATCATCATCCTCTGACATTCCAAAAGCTGATGGAATCAATCTTATCCACAAGATAGTGACGTTAGTACTATTGTACGGACTCATTACCTGATTTGGCTAAAACGTTATCCCCAAGATTGATCGTATACAAGGTTACCTGATTTGGTTAAAAATGGTACTATCTACAGCTGGCGCTATCTCACCGCATCAAATTCAAATCAAACACGCTCCACCCTCGTCTATAAATTGGAGCAAGTTTGAAGTTCTAGGATACGACACTTGAACAATTTTGAAAGAGCTGTTATTCTGTCAAAATCATCCTAGAGCACTAAGAACTTCAAATACAACTTGAACTCATATTCAAATCCAAGACTCCAGTTTCAGCTTCTGTTAATTCATTAGTTGAACCTTAGAATTTTTGTATTAAGATTCTAAGTTAAGTCTTGTATCAAAAGTTGTATTTATTTGTAACTGAACATTGATCTTCATATCAATTGTTCAGACTTTGTTTTCTTATATTTATTTTGGAAGTCTCTTGCCTGCGTGCTTGAGCATTAGGAAGTCTCTTGTTTGTATACTTGAGCATTGGAAGTCTATTGCAAGGTTGCTTGAGCATTTGTAATCTTTGGTGATTATAGTGAACTCTCTTGGTAGTACAAGAGGACTGGACGTACCTTTGGTTTGTAAGGGGAACCAGTATAAAATCTCTGTCTCTATCTTTCTCTCTTTCTCTCTATCTTCAACGTTCTGATTAAATTGTGTTTTGAATTTTCTAAACCGCTGCAAACTCTGATAAGTTTTTCATAACTTAGAAGCATTTTTAATCTACCCAAAACACAATTCAACCCCCCCCCCCCCCCCCCCCCCTTCTTGTGTTTTTCACACCTTCAACACCTACGTCTAATAATAATGGTATAACTGCCATCAGAAAAGGGTAACTTATTGTGTGTCCTATGCTAAGGCCTATGGTTTCACGCGATATTAGAGTGTATATACGAAACCTATATTCACATGTTATCTATGTTATTAGAAATTAATTTCTATTTCTTCCTCACCATGTCTGCCAGTTATTTGTTTTCTTTTTATCATTGATGTTCATTCTTCCATCTCACACACTCTTCACCACCCTCTTCCTAATTCTAGTCAAAGATGTCCCATTTTTTGCTATTTTTCCATATTACACACTTTACGTCCAATTTTGGTATAAATAATAAAAACACTAACTTGTGCTTCATATCGCCTATTCACTCTATCTTTATTTATTTTTTATTTATTTATAGGTCTTCAATACTTTAAGTCAGGTGTATTTGTGTTTGTAGCTTTGTGTGTGAGTGAGAGAGAGATTATCTCTGCATCTGAAAATGGAGAATCATGCTGCAAAGAAGAAGAACAATGACACAACTGAGAAATCAATATTAACACCAATGCCTCCTCCTCCTAAGCTTGAAAGAAGCTCTTCTCTCGATGCTGAACCTAAAACTGTATTTGAAGATGAATTAAGATTAGCAAGGGTTTGATTTTTTTTGTCCAATTTGTTTTACTTATTACATATATTTTTTTTCAATTTTTTTACCCTATATTATTAAAGGTTGTTTTTAGGGTGAGAGTTCAATTAAGTCCCTCACCGGTGAGGCATTAAATTAATACCATCAAATCTAATCAATGGTCTATATTTTATAAAAATCAAAATAACAACTTCTACACATGTTCACACACAAGGGGGGGGGGGGGGGGGGGATTTTCCTATTTCAACCAAAAAATTCCAACTTTGAATGTGATAATGTACTCTTAATTAAGCCCTCTCCCTAGTAACCACCATTATTAAATTGAAAATCTTGCTGCAGGAGGAAGCACTCAAAATCATCAATACTCAATCAAAAGAAGAAGCTCTCAAAATATTTTTAGCGGAAAACATGAATTCGTTATTTAATTAATGATCTATTTTAATTTTAATTCCACTTTGATCCCTTGTTTTTAAATTTTCAAAAGTTTTCCAAATGCAACAAGATCTAACAACACTGGATTTTTCAACATTTGTAAATGGATTATTTTTAACGGTATTGTAAAATTATAATTAGTATACTCAAAACCTCAAGAAGTTTGTAAGTTGTTATATGCATACTTTATAATTAAAAAAAAAGTATAGAATATGAAGATAATGTGTTTTTGTCATGTTAGGGATTGAAGCCAGTGACAAGCTCAAAAATGACAATAGAGGATGATGTTACTTCGTCGGACTATGATGATGAATGAAGTTTCCATTGGAGTTTAGAAAGCTATTATGATTCTAGAAGATTACTTTTAAAAAATAAAATTGTTTCGATTGGAAAATGTTATTGATTTGGCTGGATTCTAAATATCTTCTATTTATCTTCTATGAAATATATTTTCGCCTATGCTAGATTTAAATTGAAATAAATTAATTCTCACAGTGAAATTTGATAGTTTTAGCTAGCTAAATCAATTGAGTTTTATTCTAAACAAATAAAGTGATATAAATACACTCTTTAAGATGTCACATCTCAACATAGTTTTATATTAGCTAACATTCATATGTATCTTAGTAATACTATCAAATTATGTGTTGGTATCTATTTGTTCTTTTTTTTTTTTAAGATAGTATACATTTATTCTAACCCATATAAATTTTAATCAATATAAAAGCTTGTTGAAATGTGTATTAGGAAATCTATTGCTAATAGTTTTCTTTAATATCTCCTTAAAAGCGCATGATCGTAGATATCATAAAGGCATAAATGCAATTTTGTCCCCCAATTTTTAAAAATTCAACATTTTAGTCCCCCTCTGCATTTCATCTTCAATTTTGATGACGTGGCTCTTCGGTAAATGACGTTGCACTATGGACCATGTCAGATTCAATTAAATTTTTTTCTAAATAGTTAAAATCAAATGAAATCCAATTTCTATTTAAATAAAACATAAAATAAAAAAACAATAAATAAATTGAATTAAAAGATCAAATGTAATCAACCACACAACAACACCATGGATGGTCTGGAAAGCTTGTTAGCTTCGTTACTCAGCCCCGCAAAGTAGGCAACATGGATTCATCAGTCTGCATTTCTTCACCGCCATGACCGATTAACTAGAGAAATAAATCTTTCTTTCACTACCAGTAAATAAGTTCTAAAACATTCCCAATCATATAAATCAAATTAACCATAAAATTCAAGGATATCTTCAACAAAATGGAGTTCAGAGCTTCAATGAAACGTTGTAGGTTGGCGAATGCTTAGATTGTTGGCGGAGCAGGTGAGGCGGTCATGGGGTTTTTGGATATAAGGAAATTAAATGTGATTCAATGATTCCAGATTTCCATCCATCTATGATGTTGTTGTGTGTTTGGTTCTATTTTTGAACTTTTAATTTCATTTATTTTATAGATTTTTTATTTTACGTTTTTATAGATTTCCGTCCATCTATGGATAATTTAAGAATAACAGTCTCACAATTAAGTCTTACTTAATGTATCATTAGTATGTTTTACGATTCTAGGGACTTGATTACTTTACAATATAATAAAAAATACCTCATGTTATTAATAATAATAAAATTCATGATACATAAGATTAAGTTCAAACTAAAACTAATTGGCCTCTAGGACTTTCACCAACAATATCTTTCTTGTATTTGAGTTTTTTTGTATAATAATATGAAGGAAAAAACGTTGTAAAATAAAGTTATACTATGAAAGTTTAGAATTTATTTACTAAAATCACATTTTCTTTTTTATCGTATTCTCCCCAAAATCAAAATTTCGGCTCCGCCCCTGCTTTATCAAATAACAACATACTCACGTCCGCCGTCATGTTTCTATCTTCATTTCTTCTCTGTCTTTCAATACATGTTTCCTTTTATTTCTTTCTCCTTTCTTTCAACAATCCTTTTTCTATAACATGCTTCCTTCTTCTTTCAAAGTCCATTATGCCATAACACAACAATTTAATTTCGATAGTTTTAAAACTTCCCTTTTTACTTCTTACTCTTATCAAAACTAGTAAAGTATAAATAAAGAACATAGTTTCAGAATTTACTTGATTCTTTTACTTGTTTCTTTTAATGAAATTTGTAAAATACAAATAAAGAACAGAGCCTAGTATTTTGAGGTAAAAATTGAATATTCTAAGACGGAATTTTAACTTTTGTTAGGCGTTAACCGCGTGTGAAAAATATACGGGGAAAGAATATATAGTGAAAAAGGAAAAGTGAAAAAAAAAATTTAAAATGGGAAATTTTTTTGTAATTTTTTATTTTTATTTTTAAAAAAAAAACTAAAATTGAACCAGCCGGTCTACAACGGTTTTTCCGGTTTTACGCGGTTTTTTGGCGGTTCTGCGGACTAACGGTTCTAGGCTTGTTTCCAGATCGGTGCTAGATCCGATTCACGGTCGAACCGGCCGATCTAGTCCGATTTTATACTATTACTAATTATAAAAATGAAAGAGTAGATAAATAAAATACAACTTCAAACTTATAAAAAGTAAATTTTATTCCATTTTTTTTTATGTACATTACTTATGTCTAATAATAATGGTGCAAGTGCCATCAGAAAAACATTAACCTTTTGTTTATCTTGTATTGTGCATGTTGTTTCATGCGATAATATTAGAGTCTATGAAGCCTATATTCACATGTTGCCTCTTCCATTTGTATACCTGCCTTGGTTTCTACTTCGTCATGTCTACGACGTTACTTGTTTTCTTCTTATCACAACTGTTCACCAATCTATCGCACACACTCTTCACCACCCTCTTCATAATTCTAGTAAAGATGTCCTCTTTTTTTGCTATTTTTTCATATTACACATTTTGCGTCCAATTTTGGTTAAAAATAAAATAAAAACACTAATTATGAAGTATTTCCTTTTTTTATAGGCCTTCAAAACTTTAAGTCATGTGTATTTGTGACTTTGTGTGTGTGCGTGAAATAACTTCTCTCTGTATATGAAAATGAAGGATCACGTTGTAGAGAAAAAGAATACTAACATAACTTAGAAAACCAATAGTAACACCAATGCCTCTTACCTCCATCCCATAACCCATTTGACTATTTCAACATGGATTAAGAAAAAGGTGTAAATAAAAAGAGAGAAAAATAATGTGACTAATAAATTATAGGGTATAATTGGAAAATAATAATTAATATTGCATTGGAAATTGAAAAATCAATAATTTACTTTAGGACATTTTAAAAAAAAAAATAGATCACTCACTGTTAACAGAAAGAATAGATAAATGAAGCAAATTCAAACTTCTAAAAAAGTAACTTGTTTTCCTTATTTTCTGTGAAGCAACTAGGTCTAATAATAATGGTATAACTGCCATTAGAAAAGGGTAACTTATTGTTTGTCCTATGCTAAGGCCTACGGTTTTACGCGATATTAGAGTGTATATACGAAACCTATATTCACATGTTATCTATGTTATTAGAAATTAATTTCTACTTCATCCTCACCATGTCTGCCAGTTATTTGTTTTCTTTTTATCATTGATGTCCATGCTTCCATCTCACACACTCTTCACCACCCTCTTCATAATTCTAGTCAATGATGTCCCATTTTTTGCTATTTTTCCATATTACACACTTTCATATCCCTTATTCACTCTATCTTTATATTTTCTTTTATTTATTTATAGGTCTTCAACACTTTAAGTCAGGTGTATTTGTGTTTGTAGCTTTTTGTGTGAGTGAGAGAGAGATTATCTCTGCATCTGAAAATGGAGAATCATGCTGCAAAGAAGAAGAACAATGACACAACTGAGAAATCAATATTAACACCAATGCCTCTTCCTCCTAAGCTTGAAAGAAGCTCTTCTCTCGATGCTGAACCTAAAACTTTATTTGAAGATGAATTAAGATTAGCAAGGGTTCGATTTTTCTTGACCAATTTGTTTACTTATAACATATATATTTTTTCAATTTTTTTACCCTATATTATTAAAGTTGTTTTTAGGGTGAGAGTTCAATTAAGTCGCTCACCGGTGAGGCATTAAATTAATACCATCAGATCTAATCAATGGTCTAGATTTTATAGAAATAAAAATAACAACTTCTACACATGTTCACACACAAGCATGACTATTTCTTCTCAACATTAAATCCAATCTGTAGAAAACGGTTGCAAAGTAAAAAAATTGTGATAATGTATTCATTCATCTTTGTCAACAAAGGGGGGGATTTTCCTATTTCAACCAAAAAATTCCAACTTTGAATGTGATAATGTACTCTTAATTAAGCCCTCTCCCTAGTAACCACCATTATTAAATTGAAAATCTTGCTGCAGGAGGAAGCACTCAAAATCATCAATACTCAATCAAAAGAAGAAGCTCTCAAAATATTTTTAGCGGTAAACATGAATTCGTTGTTTAATTAATTCTATTTTAATTTTAATTCCACTTTGATCCCTTGTTTTTAAATTTTCAAAAGTTTTCCAAATGCAACAAGATCTAACAACACTGGATTTGTCAACATTTGTAAATGGATTATTTTTAACACTGGATTCAAAATATTGTAAAATTATAATTAGTATACTTAAAACCTCAAGAAGTTTGTAAGTTGTTATATGCATACATTATAATTAAAAAAAAGTATAGAATATGAAGATACTGTGTTTTTGTCATGTTAGGGATTGAAGCCAGTGACAAGCTCAAAAAAGACAATAGAGGATGATGTTACTTCATCGGACTATGATGATGAATGAAGTTTCAATTGGAGTTTAGAAAGCTATTATGATTCTAGAAGATTACTTTTAAAAAATAAAATTGTTTCGATTGGAAACTGTTATTGATTTGGCTGGATTCTAAATATCTTCTATTTATCTTCTATGAAATATATTTTCGCCTATGCTAGATTTAAATTGAAATAAATTAATTCTCACGGTGAAATTTGATAGTTTTAGCTAGCTAAGTCAATTGAGTTTTATTCTAAGCCAATAAAGTGATATAAATACACTCTTTAAGATGTCACATCTCAACATAGTTTTATATTAGCTAACATTCATATGTATCTTAGTAATACTATCAAATTATGTGTTGGTATCTATTTGTTCTTTTTTTTTAAGATAGTATACATTTATTCTAACCCATATAAATTTTTATCAACATAAAAGCTTGTTAAAATGTGTATTAGGAAATCTATTGCTAACAGTTTTCTTTAATATCTCATTAAAAGTGCAGGATCGTAGATATCATAAAGGCATAAATGCAATTTTGTCCCCCAATTTTTAAAATTCAACATTTTAGTCCCCCTCTGCATTTCATCTTCAATTTTGATGACGTGGCTCTTCCGTAAATGACGTTGCACTATGGACCATGCATGTGTGGCATCCATGTCAGATTTAATTAAATTTTTTTCTAAATATTTAAAATCAAATGAAATCCAATTTCTATTTAAATAAAACATAAAATTAAAAAACAATAAAATAAATTGAATTAAAAGATCAAATGTAATCAACCACACAACAACACCATGGATGTGAAGGTGTGAAAAACACAAGAAGGGGGGGTTGAATTGTGTTTTGGGTAGTTTGAAAAAATTCTTCTAAGTTATAAAAACTTATCAGAGATTGCAGCGGTTTAAAAACAAAACACAATCAAACAGAACTTAAAGGAAGAGAGAAAGAGATGGAGACAGAGATTTTATACTGGTTCCTCTCACAAACCGAGAGTACGTCCAGTCCCCTTGTACTTCCAAGGGAGTTCACTATAATCAAACAAGATTACAAATGCTCAAGCACGCATGCAAGAGACTTCCAATGCTCAAGCAACACTTACAAGAGACTTCCTTTGCTCAAGCACACAAGCAAGAGACTTCAAACAACTTTACAATAAAACAGAGTATATGAACACAGATATACAAATCAATGTTCAAAAAGAATAAGTAAAATACAACTCAATGACAAGACTTAACTTAGAATCCTAACAATAGAAATCTAAGGTTCAACAACTGTATGAATCAGAAGCTGAAGCTTGAGTCTTGGATATTCAAATGAGTTCAAGTTGTATTCAAGTTGTTTTTGTGCACAGGATGATTTTTGCAGAGTAACAGCTCTTTCAAAATTGTTCAATGTTGTTGTACACAAAAACTTCACTACCACTCCTATTTATAGATGAGGAGGGAGCGTCTTGAATTTGAATCCGTTGCAAGAGATTACGCCAGCTGGTAATAGTACGATTTCGAACCATATCCGGTAACCTTTGTGTACGACCAAACTTGGTAATGAAGATTCGTCCATTTGAGGTAAAGGGTTCGTACAATAGTACTAACGTCACTATTCTGTGGATAAGGTTGATTCTTCAGCTTTTGAGTTGTCAGAGAATGATGAAAAATTAATCATTGTAGCAGAGAATGTTCTTCTAACAAAATGGCTTTCACTGCAACTATCAGAACCTGATGTAATTAAACACAGCTTCTGATGACGTAGCCTCTGATATGTAGCTTCTGACGAGACTTGATATAGCATCTTCTGATGAGCATGTTCTGGTCAGAATTTGCTTCCCATTTCAGAGCCTCCAGTGTACTTATAGTGAATATAAAATTTTAGCTTATATATCTGCACACTAGAGTAGATGATTAGTATACCCTATTGTATATTAATACCTTTGTTGATTTTAACTATTGATTTACAAACTAAGTATTAATTTACAATGGTTGTTGATTAATTACATCATGCTTCTCTCAGGTTTATGAGTTTTGCAAGCTCCCCCTGAGTTCAACAATGATTAATTAAATCAGTTGAAAAAATTTATTTGAATTTTGAACTAAGCTTATACACTTGACTCTCAGAGGCTAGGTTTGCAAGCTCTCCCCCTAAGTCTGATACCTATAAAAGAAAATTGCACTCTTCTCTTATATGTATCATGTATAATAAATTCAGATTTCAAATAGAATTTCCCTTAATAAAATAAACTGAACATAAAAAATGATAAAATTAAATTTGGCATTTTGGCTTCAGGTTTAACGTTCCACAAATTAATATACTCTTACTCCCCCTTTTGTCATTAAACAACAAGATAAACTGACAGGAATTAAATGACAGTCAAAGTTTGAGAAAAACGGTTACAACCAAATCAATTAAATGACTTGTAGTAAAATCACAAACTTGTCTGTTTGGAAATCCTATATAAAGACCATCAACCTTTGTCATTTCACTCAACACTTCCATTTCATGTTGAAAAATAACGATGGATAAAGATAGAAGAGTGATCAAAAGTAAGAGGACACAGGAGAAGAAGAAGAAGAAGGTGAAGATTCAACAAGACCCAGAGTCTAAGAAGAAACCTCAGAAGATGAAGGCATCAACTTCTGCTCCTGTCAGAGTCAACTATCAAACAAGATCCAAGACCAAACAATAAGAGTCCTCATCTGAGTCAGAATCTGAATGGGATTCTGACTGGAAGGAATTCTTGAGTACATATGTTCCTCCTAGGGAAGAATACCCTTATTCTCCCTCTGATTCTAATAAGCTAGATTTAGAACTAGCTGTCTCTAATGTAGGATCCAATTGAAAAGGTGGATAAGAACTTATGTAATCAACAGTTATTAGTGGAATAAAAACTCTTTATTTAGTTTTGAAATCTATGTTTTGATATTTGTCCCAAATTCATTTGTGAATGCATAAATAAAATAAATTAAAAAAAATCATAAATAACATAAAATAAATAAAAACAACATAAATAACCACACATGAATGAGTACTTGATAAACAAAAGATAACATGTTTCAAACACCACACATAACAGATTCTGAATAATAAAGTACAAAACAAATATCAGAAAATAAAGTGCAAGAATCCTAGGGTTGAGGTTGAGGGGGTAGTCTGTCATTAATGCTCTTCAGAGTCTCAGGGATAGCTGATAGGATGCCAGAGTGTTCATCAACCTTTTGCTTCAACTTATCTTGATCTTCTCTCATAAGCAGAGCAAACTCTGGTGCATTACTAGCTAAGCGTTCAAGTCTTGCCTGTTCAGCAGCAATTCTTGCCTCTTCTGCTAACCTTGCTTGTTCTCTAGCCAGAGCCTCTAACCTCTCTTTTTCAAGTCTTTCTTCTTCCAACCTCTTCCTCTCACGCTCTTCATCTTCTTTCCTTTCCTGTTCTGCCTTGATTCTAGCCATCTCATTACGGAATTCCAAATCCTTTTTGTAAGAAACTCTGATTGCCCTTATCATGTTTTGCAGTCCAACTTCCATCAGCTCACATTCCTTATCAATTTCTGTTGTATCAATAGATCTAGTAGGAATAGCATTTTGGAGTCTCCTAATATTCTTGTCAACAGCTTTTAGCATTTTAGAGATATCCTCTTTGGTTTCATCCATTGGTTCATTTAGGATTCTAGAGGGTAAGAAACGAGGGACAAAAATGCAATCATTTGAAAGTTCTTGCATCAGATTATCAGGGTTGATGGTGTGACTTGGAGGTGGTTGTTGGTTGGTTGGTAGCTCTTCAGTAATAGTGTTGTCCACCACAGGTTTTGGGGATTTTTCAACATTGATTATTGGAGAGTTGTCCTTATGAGAAACCTCAGAGTTTGGATTGACAATGTCATTTGGTCCAGGTGATTTTGGAGAATCTGAAGTAGGCATTGTTTGTTCAGAGGTTGGCGGAGGTAGTGGAGGATTGTTTTGGTTATTTTCTGGGGGTGGTGTTTGTGGTTTGTTGTTATCATTCTCTGGGTTAGGTGTTGGTGGTTTTTCTTGGTTATTTTCTGGTTGAATATCTTCAGAGTCTGGTGTAGGTTCCAGAATTGAGATATCCTTGTTTATGAGGGATTTTTGAGGAGGTGGGGAGGGTGTGCGATCAGAATCTTCAGTTACATCCACAAAGTGAATGCCTGGTGCAGTACTTGTAGTGGCTTGTGCTGCATCATTACATATATTATTAGCTTGGGATTCTGATGGGTTAGTTTGAAGAGGGTTAAACTGCTCTGATGATGGTTGATTCTTAGAAAGAATGAGATCTTTCTTAGAATGAACTCCTTTCAAAAGTTTATCAAAAGCACGTTTAATTGGAATTTCAGAAGGATGTTGAAGTCTTCTGAAATAATATCTAAAAGCTTAGCTATTTCCAATATAAGTAGCAAACTTACCATCAGTTGATCCATATAGAGTCTGTTGAGCCAGCAGATTGTGAGGATCATTCCTTTGAGGAAGTTTGGAGTGCATCTCATCAAACATTGATGCATATATTCCACAGTCATAACTATCTTTCAGTGACTCTTCCTTCTGCTTCAGAGCCTCAACCTTTGCAATAGCATCATCCAAATCAGCTTGTTCCTTCTCTTCATCAGTTGCTTCTAACAACAATTTCCTTTGCTTCCTTACCGTCCTTGGTTCAAAACTCTTTGTAGTCTTAGCAACCTTTTTGCCTTCAGGAACTGTAGGACTCTTAACAGCCTTTCTTTTTCCAATTATTTTGGTTGGTTAAGCCAAAATTCTTGCTTGCCTTACTGTCAGATCCTGAGTATCTCCACTTCCAACCTCAGCTCCTAAACTCTTCAAAAATCCAGCATGTGCTTCAGCTATACTTCTAGCACCTCTATCACTCACATGTACGAGCCTACATTCATCAATGTCTTTCTCAGATTCTCTGAGTAACAGAGGGTGTGTTGGATGAACAGCTTTCTTGCCCTTGGGTAGTTTTAGATACCTCAGAGTAGTACTATTAATGATTTTAGAGCTAATCAAAAAGGTACCATACCCAGGGAAGAAGGGTCTAATTGCATCCAACAATCCACACTGAGCAAACATGTGACTCGGTAGTCTCCCATGACGAATGATAGGTTGCTTATTAGTAATAGAATCAGCAAGGTGGATAAAGATGAGTTTACCAATATCAACAAAATTTCCTTTACCAACATGGAAAGTAAACAACTTCTGAATAGATGAAATTTGATCAGTACCACCTAGCTTGGAGATAATACTGTTTATAAGGATTCTGTAGATAACTTTGTTTAAATCTTTCCATTCAAGCTTGTCTTCAGAGTTTTCCCTTGTTTTGAAAATGAATTCCTCAACATCTGGTCCAACAGGGTCTGTAGATTTGAGGAATAACCCACCGTCTGATAGTTTCAGAGCCTCATAGATATGATCTACTCTGAAAGCAACTCTGAATCCACAAACATATGATTCAATCTCTGTAGATACAAACGGTCTCAATCCCATCTCAGCAGGAGTTTTACCATATAACTCTGGTTTTTCTGCAATCAACTCCTTCAATTTCTCTTGATATTTGGTTTTAGTAATAACCATTGCTTTCATCCAAAATTCCTTAACAAACTCATTGTATGTTGGTCCATTGAGTATATCAAAGTAATACATCATGCCTTGTCTTTCAAAACGAGTCTTAACTTCTGGAAACCCATTTACTCGCAAACTTTCAAAATCAACAGGACATTCCATGGCGAAGTTCAGTTCATCAAACTTATATGGTCGTTGATCCTTTGCAAACTTGTCAGGAACTGATTTCTCAAGATCAACAATGCAACCACTAGTACTAAGTGCGGCCATTTTTGATGAAGTTTGGGGGTTAGGGTTTGCTAGTATTGAGAGATAGAAAGAAATATTACTTGAGTTTTAGAAGAATAACAGTGTGGGTTGTGGGAGTGCAAAAGTGTGAATGTGTACAGTTTTGTGTTTAAATAGAAAGTTTCGCGCAAAACAAAGTACAGACACATAGGGGTAGCAGAGTCTTTTACCTATTACAAATAGGGATTAGAACGTTAATCATCATAAACCAACTTCTCTTTCCACTTGCATCAGAACACGTGTATTAAAAATTTATTAAATAACTGACACGTAAGTTGAGAGAAAACGAACCGTTTTTACAAAAAGATTTTTACTTACGCGCCAGAGCCATCTCTTTTACAGAGTCTGATAGTACACCAAAAGATGATTTCATCACAACTTCTGATACAGAAGGTTCTGATGGTCTCAGTTTCTGATAACTATTAGATCCTTACAAAAACCAATTTTTCATCAGAGCTTCAGCTATTCAGGGATTTCCATCATATTCAAATTCTTTTTGATAAAATCAAAACGTTCAATAGCCAAGGGTTTTGTAAAGATATCAGCCCATTGATTTTCTATTTCAATGAACTTAAGATCAATTACACCCTTTTGAACATAGTCTCTTATGAAATGATGTTTAATCTCAATATGCTTAGCTCTTGAATGTAAAATGGGGTTTTTGGAAAGGTGAATGGCTGCAGTATTATCACAATATAAAGGAATATTGTTACTGCTTATTTGATAATCTTCTAATTGATATTTCATCCAAAGTAGTTGTGTGCAACATTTAGCTGCTGATATGTATTCTGCTTCTGCTGTTGACATAGCTATGGTGGTTTGCCTTTTACTTGCCCATGAAATCAAATTCTCACCAATGAATTGACAGTTTCCACTGGTGGATTTTCTTTCAATTTTATCACCAGCATAGTCAGCATCACGGAATCCAATCAGCTTGTAGTCATTGGATTTCTGATACAGTAATCCAATGTTACAGGTAGCATTAAAATACCTAAAGATTCTCTTCACAGCAGTGAAATGAGATTCTTTGGGATCTGATTGAAATCTTGCACACAAGCATACGCTGAATAAAATATCAGGTCTTGATGCAGTTAGATAGAGAAGAGATCCAATCATACCTCGATAGAGCTTCTGATCAACTTTGCCTTCAGATTCTTCTTTGCTTAAGCTTGATGTAGGATGCATTGGAGTGTTCATGGGTTTGCAATCTTCCAAATTGAATTTCTTCAGAAGATCTTTTATATATTTTGATTGATGAATGAAAGTTCCTTTCTTTGTTTGCTTTATCTGAATTCCCAGAAAGAAATTCAATTCTCCCATCATGCTCATCTCAAATTCATCCTGCATCAGCTTAGAAAAATTATTGCACAAAGTGGCATTAGTTGATCCAAAGATGATATCATCAACATAAATTTGAATGATCAAAATGTCTTTCTTTAATGTTTTTCTAAATAGTGTATTATCAACTTGACCTTTTTCAAAACCATTGTTGACTAAGAAAGTATTCAGTCTCTCATACCAAGCTTTGGGAGCTTGTTTGAGTCCATAGAGTGATTTCTTTAGTCTAAACACATGATCTGGATTTGCTAAATCTTCAAATCTAGGAGGTTGTTTGACGTATACTTCTTCAGAAATAACACCATTAAGAAAAGCACTTTTAACATCCATTTGATATAGTGTGATATCATTGTTAACTGCATAAGATAAAAGTAACCTGATTGCTTCCAGTCTAGCTACTGGAGCATATGTTTCAGTGAAGTCAATTAATTCTTGTTCACTGTATCCTTGTGCAACAAGTCTTGCTTTGTTTCTTGTTACTTCACCTTGTTCATTCAATTTGTTTCTGTATACCCATTTTGTTCCAATAATGTTCTTATGTTTGGGTTTGGGTACCAGATCCCATACATCATTCCTCTTGAATTGATTTAACTCTTCTTCCATAGCAACTATCCAAGCATCATCTGAGAGAGCTTCATTTGTTGTTTTTGGTTCAATCAAAGATACTAATCCAAACAATGATTCTTCACCTCTGAAGTTTGACCTTATTTTTCTTGGACTATTCTTGTTTCCAAGGATGAGCTCTTTAGGGTGTGATGATTTGTATTTGAATGTGTTTCTTGGAATGTCAGTAGCTTCAGAGTTTTCATCATTAGTTTGATGCTCTTGAGCAGCATCAGAAGGTGTAGCTTCTTGAGTTTCAGAGTCTTCTATAGGTTCTATGTAGTTGTCATACTCTGGAGTTTCATCTTCTGATTCATCAGAACCTGACAAATCTTTAACACGCTTTGAATTTTTATCATCAGGCTCCTTATCATCAAACTTTACGTGCATTGATTCTTCCACTGTATTAGTTTCAGAATTATACACTCTGTATGACTTAGAGCGTTCAAAGTATCCAATGAAGATACCCTTACAGGCTTTAGAGTCAAATTTCTTAAGATGGACTTTATTATTTAGAATGTAACATGTACAGCCAAATTGATGAAAATAAGAAATATTGGGTTTTCTTCCCTTAAAGAGTTCATATGTTGTTTTGTTCAAAATAGGTCTTATATAGATTCTATTTTGAATGTAACAAGCAGTGTTAACAACTTCTGCCCAAAAGAATTTTGCCAAATTATTTTCATGCATCATGGTGCGTGCCATTTCTTGTAAAGATCTATTCTTTCTCTCTACAACTCCATTTTGTTGTGGAGTTCTAGGAGAAGAGAATTCATGGAGAATTCCATGTTCTTCACAAAATTTTTCAGAAGGTTCATTTTCAAATTCACCACCATGGTCACTTCTCACTTTCAAAATCTTGGAGTCTTTTTCTTTTTGAATTTGGGTACAGAAGATGCTAAACACCTCATATGTGTCATCTTTAGTTCTCAGAAACTTAACCCAAGTCCATCTACTATAATCATCCACAATGACTAATCCATACTTCTTACCATTGATTGAAGCAGTGCTAACTGGTCCAAATAGATCAATGTGTAAGAGTTCTAAGGGTCTGGTAGAAGAGACAATGTTCTTGTTCTTAAAAGAAATTTTGACAATTTTCCCTTTTTGACAGGAACCACAGAGTGAGTCTGAGTGATATTTAATTTTTGGAAGGCCTCTGACAAGATTGTCCTTACTAAGCTTATAGATTAACCTCCAGTTAGCATGACCCAATCTTTGTGCCAAACCCATTTTTCATCACTCAGTGTCAAAAGACAAATCACTTGTTGTTCCTTTAAATCAGAAAAGTTGACTTTATAAACATTGCCTTTTCTATTACCCTTAAAAACAACAGATTAGTCAGAGTTTCTAATTACAGTACATGAATCCTTATTAAACATAACATCATAATTACTATCACACAATTGACTTATGCTAAGTAAATTATGATGTAGTCCATCTACTAACCAAACATCAGAAATTGACAAAGAAGAATAACCAACTGTACCTATACCAATGATCTTTCCCTTCTGGTTGCCACCAAACCCTACTGTTCCTCCCTCTTGCTGATTCAGGGTGTGGAATAAGAGCTTGTCTCCTGTCATGTGACGAGAGCAACAGGTGTCGAGATACCATGAGCTTTCTTTTCTTCTTTGGGTGTATACCTGCAGCATACACTATTTCAGATTTTGGTACCCATACTCTGATGGGTCCATTTTTGTTAGTTTTGAGAATCTTATTCATCTTGTTAGAGTATTCAGAAGATCTGGAGTCAACAGAGCCTTTAGAAAAAGGTTTAGGCTTTTGTTGTCTCTGAGACTTTCCTCTTGAGTGTGTCAGAGAACCAGTTACCAAGTTTGCTTTAGAAGTACTAGTGCCCCACTTATCAACAGGCTTTGGTACTCTGATAGCTTTAACTTGAGTAGACATGGGTACTGATGTGAGGGGAACCTGGGTTTTAGAAGACTTAGGTTCAGAGGATGAGTCATCTTCTGATACCTTATCTTGTGGTTCCAAGGTCACAAGAGTACCAGACATAGTCAGAGGTTCTGATGTACCCTTAGTAAAGTTTGAATAAGATTCTGATGGTGACTTGCTTAACAAGACAGGGTTGTTTGATTTCCCCATATCAGAAGATGTGTGGGAACCAAGTCCTTGTCTTTTATAATAATTGCTAAGCCCACCTTGAATTATGGAAGTTATCCTAGTTTTATCAATGTTATGGTGCACAAACTCTTGAAGAGAAATTTCATACTCATCATAGGGTTTGTGACATGTTCTACATCCAGTCTCAAGCACTTTAATTGTTTTAAGAGATTTTTGATAGTTTGCTTGAGTCTGGGAGAGATTTTCATTGAGCAGCTTCAATTTTTGTTTACAAAAATCTAGCTCACTCAACTTTTCCATGTACTTCACCATTACATCTTTCAAAGCTTTGGTCATTTGAGTACTAGACATTTTAGAAATTACCTCATCAATATCGTCTGTGTCAGACTCTGAATCGTTTTCATTGTCTGACTCACCAGTGGCCATAAGCGCTATGTTTGCTTCCTCAGAGTCTTCATCCTCTGATAGTTCATTGATAACCTCCCATGTTGCCATCAGACTCTTCTTGGCTTTGTTCTTGATTGTACTTTTTCTTCCTTTACCATTGGAGTTGAGTTCAGGACAATCAGCCATAAAGTGTCCAGGCTTATGACAATTGAAACAATTTTTTGTGTCATCCTTCTTCTCTTTGCTGGTGTTGTTCCTTGATCCAGATCCTCTGCTTGGGAAATTTTTGCCCTTCCTTACTGACTACTTTTGAAACTTCTTGGACAAGAGTGCAAAGATATCATCATCTGATCCATCTTCTTGGTCATCTATGAAAGATTCCTCTGCTTCAGATTCTACAACTTTGGCTTTCAGAGCCTTAGATGAAACTGAAATAGATGGCAAGGCCATAGATTTTAGTTTCGTCTGACGCTCATAAGAAGATAGTTCAATCTCATGACTCATGAGTGAACTTATCAATTCCTCCAAGCCAAGTGTGTCCAAATCTTTAGCTTCTTGAATAGTTGTTACCTTAGGCCTCCACCTTGAAGGTAAGCTTCTCAAAATCTTTCTTACATGATCAGAAGTTGTATAGCTTCTCTTTAGAACTTGGAGACCAGCCACTAGAATTTTGAACCTAGAATACATAGATTCAATATTCTCATCATCCTTCATTCTAAAGAGTTCATACTGTTGGATCAAAAGAGTAGCCTTTGCCTCTTGAACCTATTTGTTTCCTTCATATGTGGAACACAAGGAGTCATAAATGCTTTTGGCAGTGGATTTGTCTGTGATCTTGAGATATTCATCATGAGTTATACAACCAATGAGAAGATCCTTGACCTTGTGGTGTTTCTTGTAAGCCTTCTTGTCTGTGGGAGTGAACTTATTTCTTTCTTCAACAGATAACTTTCCCTTTTCATCAAGTCCTTGAAAAGTTACCCCTTCTTCAACCAAGTCCCAAAGCTCATCATCTAAACCAATAAGATGACTGTAGATTCTATCTTTCCACCAGGAAAAGGTAGAGGCATCTCCATTGAACTTTGGTGCTTTGTTGTTTGTCTTATCTTCAACATCATAGTCATGAGAAACTGCTTTCATGTTCACACTTGAAGATGCTTCAGTCATGATGTTTTTCAACAAGAAACTGTCTCACTGTTAGGTGATTAAAAACAGAACCGGGCACTTGATGCCAATTGAAGGTGTGAAAAACACAAGAAGGGGGGGTTGAATTGTGTTTTGGGTAGTTTGAAAAAATTCTTCTAAGTTATAAAAACTTATCAGAGATTGCAGCGGTTTAAAAACAAAACACAATCAAACAGAACTTAAAGAAAGAGAGAAAGAGATGGAGACATAGATTTTATACTGGTTCCTCTCATAAACCGAGAGTACGTCCAGTCCCCTTGTACTTCCAAGGGAGTTCACTATAATCAAACAAGATTACAAATGCTCAAGCACGCAGGCAAAAGACTTCCAATGCTCAAGTAACACTTACAAGAGACTTCCTTTGCTCAAGCACACAAGCAAGAGACTTCAAACAACTTTATAATAAAATAGAGTATATGAACACTGATATACAAATCAATGTTCAAAAAGAATAAGTAAAATACAACTCAATGACAAGACTTAACTTAGAATCCTAACAATAGAAATCTAAGCTTCAACAACTGTATGAATCAGAAGCTGAAGCTTAAATCTTGGATATTCAAATGAGTTCAGGTTGTATTCAAGTTGTTTTTGTGCACAGGATGATTTTTGCAGAGTAACAGCTCTTTCAAAATTGTTCAATGTTGTTGTACACAAAAACTTCACTACCACTCCTATTTATAGATGAGGAGGGAGCGTCTTGAATTTGAATCCGTTGCAGGAGATTGCGCCAGCTGGTAATAGTACGATTTCGAACCATATCCGGTAACCTTTGTGTACGACCAAACTAGGTAATGAAGATTCGTCCATTTGAGGTAAAGGGTTCGTACAATAGTACTAACGCCACTATTTTGTGGATAAGGTTGATTCTTCAGCTTTTGAGTTGTAGCAGAGAATGTTCTTCTGACAAAACGGCTTTCACTGCAACTATCAGAACCTGATGTAATTAAACACAGCTTCTGATGACGTAGCCTCTGATATGTAGCTTCTGACGAGACTTGATATAGCATCTTCTGATGAGCATGTTCTGGTCAGAATTTGCTTCCCATTTCAGAGCCTCCAGTGTACTTATAGTGGATATAAAATTTTAGCTTATATATCTGCACACTAGAGTAGATGATTAGTATACCCTATTGTATATTAATACATTTGTTATCATCAAAACTTAATTGAGTCATGTCAGAACCTCTTTTGTTCCAACAGGATGGTCTGGAAAGCTTATTAGCTTTGTTACTCAGCTCCGCAAAATAGGCAACATGGATTCATCAGTCTGCATTTCTTCACCGCCATGACTGATTAACTAGAGAAATAAATATTTCTTTCACTACCAGTAAATAAGTTCTAAAACATTCCCAATCATATTGTCATTAGTTTTACAATCCCTAAAATCCTTTGTTGTTTTAAAACTCACAACAACACCACCATGGATGTAATCACATTAAGTCCTTCCACCACCACCACCACCAACAACAACAACCTCTTTCAAACATATAAATCAAATTAAACCCATAAAATTCAAGGATATCTTCAACAAAATGGAGTTCAGAGCTTCAATGAAACGTTGTTGGTTGGTGAATGCTTAGATTGTTGGCGGAGCAGGTGAGGCGGTCATGGGGTTTTTGGATATAAGGAAATTAAATGTGATTGAATGATTCTAGATTTCCATCCATCTATGATGTTGTTGTGTGTTTGGTTCTATTTTTGAACTTTTAATTTCATTTATTTTATAGATTTTTTATTTTACGTTTTTATAGATTTTCGTCCATCTATGGATAGTTTAAGAATAACAGTCTCACAATTAAGTCTTACTTAATGTATCATTAGTATGGTTTACGATTCTAGGGACTTTATTACTTTACAATATAATAAAAAATACCTCATGTTATTAATAATAATAAAATTCATGATACATAAGATTAAGTTCAAACTAAAACTAATTGGCCTCTAGGACTTACACCAACAATATCTTTCTTGTATTTGAGTTTTTTTGTAAAATAATATGAAGGAAAAAAAGTTGTAAAATAAAGTTATACTATGAAAGTTTAGAATTTATATACTAAAATCACATTTTCTTTTTTATCGTATTCTCCCCAAAATCAAAATTTCAGCTCCGCCCCTACTTTATCAAATAACAACATACTAACGTCCGCCATCATGTTTCTATCCTCATTTCTTCTCTGTCTTTCAATACATGTTTCCTTTTATTTCTTTCTCCTTTCTTTCAACAATTCTTTTTCTATAACATGTTTCCTTCTTCTTTCAAAGTCCTTATGCCATAACACAACAATTTAATTTCGATAGTTTTAAAACTTCCCTTTTTACTTCTTACTTTTATCAAAACTAGTAAAGTATAAATAAAGAACATAGTTTCAGAATTTACTTGATTCTTTTACTTGTTTCTTTTAATGAAATTTGTAAAATACAAATAAATAACATAGCCTAGTATTTTGAGGTAAAAATTGAATATTCTAACATGGAATTTTAACTTTTGTTAGGCGTTAACCGCGTGTGAAAAATATACGGGGAAAGAATATATAGTGAAAAAGGAAAAGTGAAAAAAAAATTTTAAAAAAGGGAAATTTTTTTGTAATTTTGTATTTTTTATTTTTTTAAAAAAAAACTAAAATTGAACCAGCCGGTCTACAACGGTTTTTCCGGTTTTACGCGGTTTTTTGGCGGTTCTGCGGACTAACGGTTCTAGGCTTGTTTCCGGATCGGTGCTAGATCCGGTTCACGGTCGAACCGGCCGATCTAGTCCGATTTTATACAATTACTAATTATAAAAATGAAAGAGTAGATAAATAAAATACAACTTCAAATTTATAAAAAATAAATTTTATTCCTTTTTTTTATGTAAATTACTTATGTCTAATAATAATGGTGCAAGTGCCATCAGAAAAACATTAACCTTTTGTTTATCTTGTATTGTGCATGTTGTTTCATGCGATATTATTAGAGTCTATGAAGCCTATATTCACATGTTGCCTCTTCCATTTGTATACCTGTCTTGGTTTCTACCTCGTCATGTCTACGACGTTACTTGTTTTCTTCTTATCATAACTGTTCAACAATCTATCGCACACACACTTCACCACCCTCTTCATAATTCTAGTAAAGATGTCCTCTTTTTTTGCTATTTTTTCATATTACACATTTTGCGTCCAATTTTGGTTAAAAATAAAATTAAAACACTAATTATGAAGTATTTCCTTTTTTTATAGGCCTTCAAAACATTAAGTCATGTGTATTTGTGACTTTGTGTGTGTGCGTGAAATAACTCTTACCTCCATCCCATAACCCATTTGACTATTTCAACATGGATTAAGAACAAGGTATAAATAAAAGGAGAGAAAAATAATGTGACTAATAAATTATAGGGTATAATTGGAAAATAATAATTAATATTGCATTGGAAATTGAAAAATCAATAATTTACTTTAGAACATTTAAAAAAAAAAAATAGATCACTCACTGTTAACAGAAAGAATAGGTAAATGAAGCAAATTCAAACTTCTAAAAGAGTAACTTGTTTTCCTTATTTTCTGTGAAGCACCTACGTCTAATAATAATGGTATAACTGCCATCAGAAAATGGTAACTTATTGTTTGTCCTATGCTAAGGCTTATGGTTCACGCGATATTAGAGTGAATATACGAAACCTATATTCACATGTTATCTATAACGCCCCAACTAAAATATCTAGAATATTTAGTCGAGACATACATAATGGATCTGAGTACAAATAAATTTAACGAGATAAAACACATGAATTACAAAATAGCTCATCACAACAGTCGATGAGCGTAAATAATACAGCGGACATTAGAATTGAATTCCTCGATACACAGATAAACTAAAAACAAGGGAAGACCAAATCGTCTAATGCGATGATCCAAGCTCAGCTCCAATCATCAGCTCCCTCCTGGTCCTTGCTCCAGTTAACCTGTCTACCTAAAAAAAATTGGTTTGGAGTGGGGTGAGACTACTAAGCCTCAGTGAGTCCTACTACCCTCCTAGAGGTGACTACACCGGGGGCACCTGAATCAGTCGTTTTATTACTAACATACGAAACATGATATCATAATAACAGAATTTAAAAGTGTAACACTGATAAACAAACTCTTATTCATTTTAACCGCAAGGATTCTCCGAGGTAAGCATATCTCGGGGGCCTGCCTTGTCCGTCGATCGGATCGATCACGGCATACAGCTCACAATACATAACCTGATGGATTATCCCATTGGGAGTCCATAAAGCGACATAAATCGCAGCTAACTGACTGATACTAATTTTGTGTTCTTACTACCATAATTATCCCAAAACCCGGGGAGCATACAAACTAAATTTCCTAAGTTATACCCTAAGATTCCAATTGCGTTTGACCTCCTGTGAAACATTATATTAATTACATAATTGCAAAAATATCTGAAGTAATAGAGGATATAAAACGAGTGATGAATTTTAGGAAAATTGAAAAGTTGGGTCAATTCTGGTCCAGCTCGCCATGGCAAGAAATCTGCTCGCCATGGCGAGTAAACTGGTAAAATTTCCTGCACAATCTCGCCATGGCGAGAAATCTGCTCGCCATGGCGAGTAAACTGGTTCTGGCCTAAATCAGCTCGCGAGGCGAGCAAACGCCCGCCATGGCGAGTTTCATCAGCCCAGAAGTTGTTAACTCGCCATGAATGCGCGCCGTGGCGAGTTTCTGCAGAAAACACTCTGTTTTACGAATTTTGATAATTTTGAAATGAAATCACTTACAATCCTCTTTTAAAACAGTGCAATCACATAGTAGACATAATATTTGACAGAATAGAGGGAAAATTGGGAGTTATTTCCCCTCACACAATATTTTCCTAATTTCCTAGGTTAACATGCATACTTCATAAATTGGGGAAAACTAACTAAACTAGCCTAAGAACCCACCTGAAATGAAGCTTTAAACTTGATTCCTGAGCTCTTGAACATCTACAAACCTTCCCAGCTAACCCACGAACCACTTGGCAGAATTTGGAAAATGTTGAAATGATGGACTTTGAAACTCTTTTGAAATGGAATGGTGTTTGGTGTTGATACAGTTCTGTGATGAAGGTTTTATGGTGATTTGTTTACAGAGGAACACAGTGGGTGTTCTTGCTTGAATTTAACTTGCATGCATGCAATTTCATTGGTTGGTAAAATGGGGGATGAAGCTTGTTGTTGTTGTTGTTTTTGAGAGAGAGAGAAGAGAGAAAATGAGAGAGAGTATTCAGTTTTGTGTTTGCTGAAAAGTGAAGGATTGGAAGTGAACTACAATATTTACACTCTTGCATGCATTTGATAGTGATACAATGGGTGGAAAGGTGAGTCACTAACAAGTGGTGAGGTGTTGAGCTTAGAGAGAAAGAGAGTGTGAGTGGAAAAATGAGTCACAAGTGGGAGGGAGGGAGAGCACGGGTGGAAGAGAAGAATGGAGGGAAAATTCAACTCTTTTTGTTTAATTAAATTCACAATTGTGACATTAGTGTATTAGTGTGTAGTTTAGGATTAATTAAAATTCCTAATTTTACACATAATCACTTAATCACAATTTCTAATTTAATTAATCACCTCTAATTAAAATTGAATAATTAGGCAAAGCTCTAATTAAATTTAATTAGGTAATTTAGAATTTCGGGATGTTACAATCTACCCCCCTTAAAGAAATTTCGTCCTCGAAATTTAGAAATTCACCTCAAAGGGGTAAGGGTAACTCCTTCTCATATCGGATTTCAGTTCCCGAATGAGTTCTCCATCTGGAAATTGAGCTCATACTAATATGACGATGGGAATTCTCTTGTTCCCAAGCATCTTAGCATTAGATTCCACAGTCCGAATTGGTTCCGGTTGGAAGGTCAGGTCTGGCTGGAGATCAATTTGATCAAACTCTACAGGCTGAAAAGAGTAAAGAATCTACTTCTGAAACTGAGATACAAGGAACACATCGTATATCCCTGACGTGGATGAAAGTAAAGTTAACGAACAAGTTACAGGGTCAACAATTCTAAGGATCTGATAAAGACCAATATACCTAAATAGAGCTTCTGGGTTAAGAGCACACCATGTAATCCCACTTTGGTGTCACTACAAGATACGAGATCTCCTAAAACCAATCGTTTTATTCAATTCCCTTGGAATAAAACTTTCCTCTCTTGGGGCCATAGGTAAAATACCGGTCAGTTATTCCACACTTACATTTCTCTCAGGCTGCGCACTCTGATTTGTATTCTACTGTCACCTTCTGACAGCGTCACTACTATCTTAGTCCATAGTTCCCAAATACACTTTCGTATATCAACTTATCTTATGTACTTCTACTCCTTCTGTACGATTAAGTTTCTTCCCTTACTATCGATGTTAACTCCAATACACCACTGATTTAGTAGGTTGGTATCTGGCCTGGTTGGTGTTAAGTGATTAACTGAAGGGTATAGGCTTGAGTGTTGATACCAACAAGTCCAAAATGTCGTTCCCAAGGTTAATCTTGTTTTTGAATACTACAATGTCTGACACGTCACATATACCCCTACACCACAATATTGTATAAAATATTCCAGGATTGATCGAAATGTAAAACGAGCAGAAAATGCTTAAATACTATAGATTCTTTCACCAACGAGTTAGACTCATCTGCAACCGGATCCATAGTACTATAGAATTTTCTACCTACCATTTCAATTCATCCTACCACAACACTGTGATCGAGCAGTACATTTGGCGCGCAGAAAAATTGAGTGGAATTGGTACTTAATTACAGCAGACTCTAAAGTATACCGCTTGGTTCGGGATGATCAATAAATTAACTGGCAGATCACTTAGGGTAGAAACGTTTCCAACTACGATTTTATCTTATGCCAACGAGTAGTTAACTCTTACACTTATCCGAACTAATTGTTGATAACTAAGCTTGGAATTGGAATATTTTGTTTCAGACGTTTGGGGTTCAGGGTTTAGTCGCACAAGACCACCGAAGATTGAAGATGAAAGGTTGAAACGTTCGGCAGAAGTACTCAAGATTATCACACTGATGTGACATGATTCAGACAACGAAACTGATAGGCTTGAATTCTTAATGCTAATTCCACTAGAATAGCTGAGCTCTACTGAATTGGGAGTAACTCAAAACTAAATTTTGAATTTGGCTGAAAGGACTCCAATGTAAACGAATAACTAATTAAATTGGAGAATTGGATTACCAGGTTCGAAAGCACGAAGTCTAAACGATTTGCTGCTACGAGGCAACGTTGATTGTTTTAAGAACAAATAGGGATGTTGGCTGACCATCAGGCGAGGATTTTGGATTGAAATTTTTCGCGACTAACGGAATGACTGACTTACGAAGGCCTGAGGAGGCTACTAGTATCATGGCTGAAATACCAAAGATGATGAACGCGATTATTCAGGAGTGACCTTCCACTCCAATCGAACGACTGAATGAGGTCAAGGGAATTAAGAAATTGCATCTTAACTGAATTTGTGCTTAGCACTTGACTGACAAGTACTTAAAGTACGGAAGAATTTACTTACCTGAGGCATAAAAAATTAAATCAAAAATTACACATGTCCATGTGTTCCAAAATTTTCGGGCGTGTGATTGAACGACGCTCGATTCAACAGATTGGCTGAAAGGAAGATCCTAAGGAATGTAAAGGTTTGAATCTTATTTGGTTCCGACTTATGATCCCTACTTCCAACTACTCCAACACTTCTCTTAAGTTAAGATAACTCAGTTGTCACTCAAGGTTCTTGCTGATAAGCTCTCACCAAAGAGTGGTTTGATCCTACTAGTCTCTTGGCTGAAAGATCTGAGTATGAGATTTCAGGTGACTAATTTAGGCTGATAGTTAACTTGGTCACTTAAGGCTGGCTACTCACATGTGCACCTAAAAGATTGATCTCTCACTACAATGTTGGTTCTAGGTCGCCGGTAACCGGTTCAACTATCCTAAGCGATAATTACTGGTCGATGTCAAGATGGTGATGAAATATGGTGATCTAAATTTAAATCTCAAACTGGATGCCTGTTGATTTTATACTACCGAATTACTAGCTTAACGCTAACTGTTATTGACACTCCCTAAGGCATGGTTAACTAATTCCACTGACTTCTTAGCAAAGGTTCATGGGTATGATCCATTCGGTTATAAGTTGAACTAATGCTGATTGATGGTGCTAAGGTAATTCTTAACTGTCAATCCTACTAAGACTTATCCTATGGAGGTTAGGTACAGCTACTGGTATACAATGGTTGACTGATCCTATATACTGATATCTGAAGGCAGTATCATAAGTGCTACGCTAGTAGATCGAGGTCGTATTGTGTTTAAGTGCAGGTACTAGAGGTCCTCTATCTAATTGTTGTAGCTAATTGGCTGGTAACGCTGACTTACTAATCCTCGGGCACCTAAATGCCAATCTTTAGTAAACCTATTCGGATAACGGGTATTACTTAAGAAAGTCCGGATTGATGTGTGACTAGGTTATGCTTATGTGGTATGAAACTGTCATTGGCCTCTACTCTATTTAATGATAATATTCTACATCTGTCTTAGGTGATTACGGTGTCAAAACGTCTCCTAATTGTTACTTTAGTCAATGCTTTGGCCTCTAACGGTTTGTGAATCAACTGCTAATGACAGGCGTTGTTAAAAATGATTGTTCTAATGGTTCTACCAACTAAAACTTAATCCCTAGTGGTAGGATGGGAATACTGGTACAAATGGTAAGGTCGGAGTAACTTTATTGAGGCATCTACAACTGGCGTCCTCGAGGGTAGTCTAATAAGGTGACTTGAAGAAACTTGGAAAAGGCTTGGGTTCTAATCTTGGTTTCTTTGGTTTAGATGGTCTGATAAGAATTCCTATTACAAGGTAGCTTTCCGGTCTACTATACTAAATTACTAATTTAGGAGTCTACGAGTGCTAGTGCCAGGGTGCGTTCTCTTGGGTACGATTCTGCTAAACGGAATTTTAATCGCTAGGCTAGATAAAGCTAAGTCTTCAATGATTTGGTGTAGTTACTGGTTCCTATAAGGAAGGGTGTACTTATTCCATTGGGGATACTCTTAAGTTGATGAGCTGGGAATAGTCTAACTAGTTGTCTCCTAGGAAATAATGAAGCATGATTGAGGTATTACTAAGTTTTCCTTAAATTGAGTGAAACTCTCGGCTGGGAAGGTTAACTAAAAGTCCAGGATGAATATTTGGTTGGCTTCCTAATAGTGTTAAGTGTTACTCGGCCACTAAACTTATGCAGTTGGGTCCTTAATAGGGTGAGGTTACTCCTAGGTTCAGGAAGTTTATCCGACACTCAATGTCAGTTGAATTCTGTTATGTACCACACATCCCAGTATAAGGGTACGTTTGCATTCTCTCGAACTACAACTCTACTTCTGACTTGATACGTCACAAGATTAACTCATTCACTAGACTGCTCTAAATCCTTACAAATTCCTGGCTGACTTCTCGCATCCGGTCTCAAACCATTTACTAAGTCTAAACTTTTTGCATCACTAGCTGAGGTCACACAACTTACTCCTGTGGCACCATCTGCGACAATTCCATTGTTCAGCTATCGGAACTTTCTCCAACGACTGCCCCTTGACTGCAATTCTACTGCGAACTTACGGCTTGAACTTCTTGGTCCACTTTAGTTCTCAACCATAATACCCTGCCTACCATACACAATACTGAGTTGATCAGGCTCAGCACACGATGGTTTCAGCGTAAACAGTTCAGATCCAAAGGGTCTATATTATTAGAAAGGATTGGAATGACTCATGGCAAGGTCCGACACTGGATCGACCTGCTCTGATACCAATTATAACGCCCCAACTAAAATATCTAGAATATTTAGTCGAGACATACATAATGGATCTGAGTACAAATAAATTTAACGAGATAAAACACATGAATTACAAAATAGCTCATCACAACAGTCGATGAGCGTAAATAATACAGCGGACATTAGAATTGAATTCCTCGATACACAGATAAACTAAAAACAAGGGAAGACCAAATCGTCTAATGCGATGATCCAAGCTCAGCTCCAATCATCAGCTCCCTCCTGGTCCTTGCTCCAGTTAACCTGTCTACCTAAAAAAAATTGGTTTGGAGTGGGGTGAGACTACTAAGCCTCAGTGAGTCCTACTACCCTCCTAGAGGTGACTACACCGGGGGCACCTGAATCAGTCGTTTTATTACTAACATACGAAACATGATATCATAATAACAGAATTTAAAAGTGTAACACTGATAAACAAACTCTTATTCATTTTAACCGCAAGGATTCTCCGAGGTAAGCATATCTCGGGGGCCTGCCTTGTCCGTCGATCGGATCGATCACGGCATACAGCTCACAACACATAACCTGATGGATTATCCCATTGGGAGTCCATAAAGCGACATAAATCGCAGCTAACTGACTGATACTAATTTTGTGTTCTTACTACCATAATTATCCCAAAACCCGGGGAGCATACAAACTAAATTTCCTAAGTTATACCCTAAGATTCCAATTGCGTTTGACCTCCTGTGAAACATTATATTAATTACATAATTGCAAAAATATCTGAAGTAATAGAGGATATAAAACGAGTGATGAATTTTAGGAAAATTGAAAAGTTGGGTCAATTCTGGTCCAGCTCGCCATGGCAAGAAATCTGCTCGCCATGGCGAGTAAACTGGTAAAATTTCCTGCACAATCTCGCCATGGCGAGAAATCTGCTCGCCATGGCGAGTAAACTGGTTCTGGCCTAAATCAGCTCGCGAGGCGAGCAAACGCCCGCCATGGCGAGTTTCATCAGCCCAGAAGTTGTTAACTCGCCATGAATGCGCGTCGTGGCGAGTTTCTGCAGAAAACACTCTGTTTTACGAATTTTGATAATTTTGAAATGAAATCACTTACAATCCTCTTTTAAAACAGTGCAATCACATAGTAGACATAATATTTGACAGAATAGAGGGAAAATTGGGAGTTATTTCCCCTCACACAATATTTTCCTAATTTCCTAGGTTAACATGCATACTTCATAAATTGGGGAAAACTAACTAAACTAGCCTAAGAACCCACCTGAAATGAAGCTTTAAACTTGATTCCTGAGCTCTTGAACATCTACAAACCTTCCCAGCTAACCCACGAACCACTTGGCAGAATTTGGAAAATGTTGAAATGATGGACTTTGAAACTCTTTTGAAATGGAATGGTGTTTGGTGTTGATACAGTTCTGTGATGAAGGTTTTATGGTGATTTGTTTACAGAGGAACACAGTGGGTGTTCTTGCTTGAATTTAACTTGCATGCATGCAATTTCATTGGTTGGGAAAATGGGGGATGAAGCTTGTTGTTGTTGTTGTTTTTGAGAGAGAGAGAAGAGAGAAAATGAGAGAGAGTATTCAGTTTTGTGTTTGCTGAAAAGTGAAGGATTGGAAGTGAACTACAATATTTACACTCTTGCATGCATTTGATAGTGATACAATGGGTGGAAAGGTGAGTCACTAACAAGTGGTGAGGTGTTGAGCTTAGAGAGAAAGAGAGTGTGAGTGGAAAAATGAGTCACAAGTGGGAGGGAGGGAGAGCACGGGTGGAAGAGAAGAATGGAGGGAAAATTCAACTCTTTTTGTTTAATTAAATTCACAATTGTGACATTAGTGTATTAGTGTGTAGTTTAGGATTAATTAAAATTCCTAATTTTACACATAATCACTTAATCACAATTTCTAATTTAATTAATCACCTCTAATTAAAATTGAATAATTAGGCAAAGCTCTAATTAAATTTAATTAGGTAATTTAGAATTTCGGGATGTTACATTATCTATGTTATTAGAAATTAATTTATATTTCTTCCTCACCATGTCTGCCAGTTATTTGTTTTCTTTTTATCATTGATGTTCATGCTTCCATCTCACACACTCTTCACCACCATGTTCATAATTCTAGTCATAGATGTCCCATTTTTTGCTATTTTTCAATATTACACACTTTACGTCCAATTTTGGTATAAATAATAAAAACACTAACTTGTGCTTCATATCCCTTATTCACTCTATCTTTATATTTTCTTTTATTTATTTATAGGTCTTCAACACTTTAAGTCAGGTGTATTTGTGTTTGTAGCTTTTTGTGTGAGTGAGAGAGAGATTATCTCTGCATCTGAAAATGGAGAATCATGCTGCAAAGAAGAAGAACAATGACACAACTGAGAAATCAATATTAACACCAATGCCTCCTCCTCCTAAGCTTGAAAGAAGCTCTTCTCTCGATGCTGAACCTAAAACTTTATTTGAAGATGAATTAAGATTAGCAAGGGTTCGATTTTTTTTGTCCAATTTGTTTTACTTATTACATATATTTTTTTTTTCTATTTTTTTACCCTATATTATTAAAGGTTGTTTTTAGGGTGAGAGTTCAATTAAGTCTCTCACCGGTGAGGCATTAAATTAATACCATCAGATCTAATCAATGGTCTAGATTTTATAGAAATCAAAATAACAACTTCTACACATGTTCACACACAAGCATGACTATTCCTTCTCAACATTAAATCCAATCTGTAGAAAACGGTTGCAAAGTAAAAAAATTGTGATAATGTATTCATTCATCTTTGTCAACAAAGGGGGGGATTTTCCTATTTCAACCAAAAAATTCCAACTTTGAATGTGATAATGTACTCTTAATTAAGCCCTCTCCCTAGTAACCACCATTATTAAATTGAAAATCTTGCTGCAGGAGGAAGCACTCAAAATCATCAATACTCAATCAAAAGAAGAAGCTCTCAAAATATTTTTAGCGGTAAACATGAATTCGTTGTTTAATTAATTCTATTTTAATTTTAATTCCACTTTGATCCCTTGTTTTTAAATTTTCAAAAGTTTTCCAAATGCAACAAGATCTAACAACACTGGATTTTTCAACATTTGTAAATGGATTATTTTTAACGGATTCAAAGTATTGTAAGATTATAATTAATATACTCAAAACCTGAAGAAGTTTGTAAGTTGTTATATGCATACTTTATAATTCAAAAAAAGTATAGAATATGAAGATAATGTGTTTTTGTCATGTTAGGGATTGAAGCCAGTGACAAGCTCAAAAAAGACAATAGAGGATGATGTTACTTCGTCGGACTATGATGATGAATGAAGTTTCAATTGGAGTTTAGAAAGCTATTATGATTATAGAAGATTACTTTCAAAAAATAAAATTGTTTCGATGGGAAAATATTATTGATTTGGCTGGATTCTAAATATCTTCTATTTATCTTCTATGAAATATATTTTCGCCTATGCTAGATTTAAATTGAAATAAATTAATTCTCAGGGTGAAATTTGATAGTTTTAGCTAGCTAAATCAATTGAGTTTTATTCTAAACCAATAAAGTGATATAAATACACCCTTTAAGATGTCACATCTCAACATAGTTTTATATTAGCTAACATTCATATGTATCTTAGTAATATATACTATCAAATTATGTGTTGGTATCAATTTGTTCTTTTTTTTTAAGATAGTATACATTTATTCTAACCCATTAAAATTTTAATCAATATAAAAGCTTGTTGAAATATGTAATAGAAAATCTATTGCTAACAGTTTTCTTTAATATCTCATTAAAAGCGCATGATCGTAGATATCATAAAGGCATAAATGCAATTTTGTCCCCCAATTTTTAAAAATTCAACATTTTAGTCCCTCTATGCATTTCATCTTCAATTTTAATGAGGTGGCTCTTCAGTAAATGACGTTGCACTATGGACCATGCATGTGTGGCATCCATGTAAGATTTAATTAAATTTTTTTCTAAATATTTAAAATCAAATGAAATCAATTTCTATTTAAATAAAACATAAAATAAAAAAACAAAAAAATAAATTGAATTAAAAGATCAAATGTAATCAACCACGCAACAACACCATGGATGGTCTGGAAAGCTTGTTAGCTTCGTTACTCAGCTCCGCAATGTAGGCAACATGCATGGATTCATCAGTCTGCATTTCTTCACCGCCATGACCGATTAACTAGAGAAATAAATCTTTCTTTCACTACCAGTAAATATGTTCTAAAACATTCCCAATCATATTGTCATTAGTTTTACAATCCCTAAAATCCTTTGTTGTTTTAAAACTCACAACAACACCACCATGGATGTAATCACATTAAGTCCTTCCACCACCACCACCACCAACAACAACAATGTAACACCCCGTTTTTCATAAAGCCAGAAAAGGCATTATGTTTTTTTTTTTTTTTTATACACATCAGAGTTACACATAAAAGATTTTAAATGAGCCGGCATTCAAATATACAAATACTCATTACCAAAAGGTGCTTCTACAAGCAAAGTGTATTCAGGAATAATTACAATCCAAGTCAAAGTATTCAAATACTTACACCAAACTAGCTAGAATCCTAGCCTAACCCAAAAAGCACAGTGTACAACCCACACTGGCGCATAGTCTAACTAAGCTAAACTCCAACCTCTCACTGGGACCCGGAACAGCCACCGTCGTCACTACGACCTAGCCCAACATCTGGGTGGGATGAGCCCGCAAATGAAAGAAAGGGGTCACCACAAAATACAAGTATGTATATATATAATCGGTGCGAAAGATGTACACATAGCAAATTTCCACATACACAAGAGAAAGCTCTTAAACTCAAGGTAGTTCCCACCAACGGGTATATATAAATAAATCACCAATCCTAATGCAGACCTCTACAATGGGTGTGACGACCGTCACTGGTTCGCCACATGCATGATTTTCCGGAAAATTAACCTCTCCTCGAAGAGTCGTGGGGTAGGCAAAGCCACACAGTCATATACGTACCCACACTAAAATGCCACACAAGGCGGGTGAAGTCACACAGACAAACACCAGGTGAAGTCGCACAGACAAACACCTAACTCAATAAAATCCAGTCGGATTTGGCGAAGCCACACAGTCAACGCCCGGTACGTAGGCAAAGTCACACAGACATACACCTAGGCACGCAACTATGAAATGCATGACATATATTCTCTTTGGCATAATACAGGATAGTCACACAGACAAAATCCCCGCGTAGTCCTATCCGACGCACGCATTAATATATGCTCATGCAACCAATCACATAGCCTAAAGCCTATGTACAACTATCACAACCTACAAACATTTTCCTAATCATATGCAAATTGTACACGTAATCATAACCACGTTCTCATCAACGAGAATACATAAGTACAAACATGTCAAAGCACACAGCAAATGCATAACAGCAAAACAAAACATGTCGTAACCATTTTAAAAGACGGAAATAAAGTGGAGCCCCTACCTCGGCAAGCTTCCGTTAACTACACACGATCAAAACCACACGACGCGCTTCCTAAAACAAGCAACGTACGATCAATACATTGTTTCTAAACCAAGCGTATTGAAACTACACCAAAGTCCCAAAAACCCTCAAGGTTTCTAAGGAAAACCACTCTTTCGGATACCACCCCAAATCCTACTATATTGATCAATCCCCATGAGTTATTTGTACTATTTTTAGGACTCAAAACCATAGTCAAAAGTCTTAAATAATTTGAAATGAAAAATGGCCATTTTCTTGCGTTACAAGCTACGTACTTTACGAGTACTCGAAAAACCCGTTTCCAATCCCAACCACTTCCCTAAATTAATAAAAAAGGATAGGAAGCCTAAAAATAATTTTAGAACATCAAACTCCAAAAATTTTGGTCCCAGAGCTCGCCACGGCGAGTTGACGGCGAGTGAAGTCAGGAGCTACTGATCTCGCTCGCTCTGGAGCTCGCTCTGGCGAGTTGCTTCAAAGCACGCTCGCTGTGGCGAGTAACAGCTCGCTCAGCGAGTACACCAGAGACAAAACAGCAGAAACAGCAAAACTTGGTTTACTCAATTTTCACCCAAAACAACTTTTCACGCAACACACCACATACGCATAGTATTGGTTCCCAAAAACCATTTTCTCAACAAAGCATTACATTTCCGAAAGTATGTTGGTTGCTTCGAGTGCAAGTTATTTGGTTTTTCATTTCCAAAATCAAAACCAAAACCAAACCCAAGCACAAGTTTTATTACGGGCCTCAACCGACCTGTAACCATTTTCAAACATGTTTTCAAGGTAAAAGCAAGGCCACATAACTCAAGAGTTTTAAACCACTTGTAATACCAAAAACACCACACAAAACACTTAGTAAATATTTTCATAAACACCAAAATATTTTTCATCGGATTTTCTAAAACGAAACCATACAACACGAATCCCTTTCGCCTAAAGGTTCAAAAACAACGTTTCTTTTCAAAACCTTACAACTTAACCTCATGTTATTGATCAATACACTAAACTTTCAAAACCCTAACTTTTCTCATGAGATTTTCACCAACTCATGGAAAATTGAAACAACAAAGCCTAGCATGCTTACTAAACTCTCATGAACAACTTTCATGAAACAAAAACTAGCAAGAATAACATTTCTCACCAAACCCTCTTAAGAACATAAACCCAAAAACCTCAAAACTCTAAAAATCTACCAACCTAGGAGATGAGAAGAGAGGGTTACCTTAAGAAAGTGATTCTCTACAACTTCCCACTAAGCTTCCAAGCTTGAAATGGAGTGAAATGGTGAGGAATTGAAAATTTGGTGAAGGTTTAAGAGAAAGTAATGGAGTCACGTGAAAGAGAGAAAGAAAGGAGTGAATTGTGAAATTTTCCTAAGTCCACCAAGTGACCAAACCTCCTTACTAACAAAAGCTCTTGCTCACTAACCACCCTTGGATCAAAAACAAAAGTCCAAGCTTAAACCCTAGCCATTGGATCAATTTGCTTTAAGGATAATCACAAGATTAAATCAAATCTTCCAAAACAAGATACGTACTCAGCTCTCGCGCGTCGCGACGAACGTAAATCACAAAAACATAAAAACTACGGAAAGAACGTCCAACGTTAAACATTTCCAAAACTTATCGCCGAATCTTTTTCCGCGGCTGTAATTTTCTTCCATGCCTTCGAAAATTATTCTCAGAACATAACCTCGCTCACGCAGATATATAAAACTCCCATCCGAAACCTCACTTAAAACAGACACAGTACGATTTTTCCATCCGCGGGTAAAATCCTACTCGTTTTTCCAAAAACACGAATAATCCAAAACTCGTCATTCTAAATCCACAGCACCCTTCTCATTCACAAAAGAGGATTACAAGACGAAAGCCTGTGCCTTTACAGCGCACGAGTCCAAAACAGATTCAATTACAGCAAACCTACTAATTACACGATGTTTCACAACACGAACACATCGGAACCCTAATAATCCTTAAACCAACTATACAATGAAATCTTGGGTCTTACAAACAACCTCTTTCAAACATATAAATCAAATTAAACCCATAAAATTCAAGGACATCTTCAACAAAATGGAGTTCAGAGCTTCAATGAAACGTTGTAGGTTGGCGAATGCTTAGATTGTTGGCGGAGCAGGTGAGGCGGTCATGGGGTTTTGGGATATAAGGAAATTAAATGTGATTCAATGATTCCATATTTCCATCCATCTATGATGTTGTTGTGTGTTTGGTTCTATTTTTGAACTTTTAATTTCATTTATTTTATAGATTTTTTATTTTACGTTTTTATAGATTTCCGTCCATCTATGGATAGTTTAAGAATAACAGTCTCACAATTAAGTCTTACTTAATGTATCATTAGTATGGTTTACGATTCTAGGGACTTTATTACTTTACAATATAATAAAAAATACCTCATGTTATTAATAATAATAAAATTCATGATACATAAGATTAAGTTCAAACTAAAACTAATTGGCCTCTAGGACTTACACCAACAATATATTTCTTGTATTTGAGTTTTTTTGTATAATAATATGAAGGAAAAAAAGTTGTAAAATAAAGTTATACTATGAAAGTTTAGAATTTATTTACTAAAATCACATTTTCTTTTTTATCGTATTCTCCCCAAAATCAAAATTTCGGCTCCGCCCCTGCTTTATCAAATAACAACATACTCACGTCCGCCTTCATGTTTCTATCTTCATTTCTTCTCTGTCTTTCAATACATGTTTCCTTTTATTTCTTTCTCCTTTCTTTCAACAATTCTTTTTCTATAACATGCTTCCTTCTTCTTTCAAAGTCCATTATGCCATAACACAACAATTTAATTTCGATAGTTTTAAAACTTCCTCCCTTTTTACTTCTTACTTTTATCAAAACTAGTAAAGTATAAATAAAGAACATAGTTTCAGAATTTACTTGATTCTTTTACTTGTTTGTTTTAATGAAATTTGTAAAATACAAATAAAGAACAGAGCCTAGTATTTCGAGGTAAAAATTGAATATTCTAAGATGGAATTTTAACTTTTGTTAGGCGTTAACCGCGTGTAAAAAATATATGGGGAAAGAATATATAGTGAAAAAGGAAAAGTGAAAAAAATAATTTAAAAAAGGGGATTTTTTTTGTAATTTTGTATTTTGTATTTTTTTTTCAAAAAACTAAAATTGAACCAGCCGGTCTACAATGGTTTTTCCGGTTTTACGCGGTTTTTTGGCGGTTCTGCGGACAAACGGTTCTAGGCTTGTTTCCGGATCGGTGCTAGATCCGGTTCACGGTCGAACCGGCCGATCTAGTCCGATTTTATACAATTACTAATTATAAAAATGAAAGAGTAGATAAATAAAATACAACTTCAAATTTATAAAAAATAAATTTTATTCCTTTTTTTTATGTAAATTACTTATGTCTAATAATAATGGTGCAAGTGCCATCAGAAAAACATTAACCTTTTGTTTATCTTGTATTGGGCATGTTGTTTCATGGGATAATATTAAAGTCTATGAAGCCTATATTCACATGTTGCCTCTTCCATTTGTATACCTGCCTTGGTTTCTACTTCGTCATGTCTACGACGTTACTTGTTTTCTTCTTATCACAACTGTTCACCAATCTATCGCACACACTCTTCACCACCCTCTTCATAATTCTAGTAAAGATGTCCTCTTTTTTTGCTTATTTTTCATATTACACATTTTGCGTCCAATTTTGGTTAAAAATAAAATAAAAACACTAATTATGAAGTATTTCCTTTTTTTATAGGCCTTCAAAACTTTAAGTCATGTGTATTTGTGACTTTGTATGTGTGCGTGAAATAACTTCTCTCTGTATATGAAAATGAAGGATCACGTTGTAGAGAAAAAGAATAATAAAATAACTTAGAAAACCAATATTAACACCAATGCCTCTTACCTCCATCCCATAACCCATTTGACTATTTCAACATGGATTAAGAAAAATGTATAAATAAAAAGAGAGAAAAATAATGTGACTAATTAATTATAGGGTATAATTGGAAAATAATAATTATTATTGCATTGGAAATTGAAAAATCAATAATTTACTTTAGGACATTTAAAAAAAAAAAAAATAGATCACTCACTGTTAACAGAAAGAATAGATAAATGAAGCAAATTCAAACTTCTAAAAGAGTAACTTGTTTTCCTTATTTTCTGTGAAGCACCTACGTCTAATAATAATGGTATAATTGCCATCAGAAAAGGGTAACTTATTGTTTGTCCTATGCTAAGGCCTATGGTTTCACGCGATATTAGAGTGTATATACGAAACCTATATTCACATATTATCTATGCTATTAGAAATTAATTTCTATTTCTTCCTCACCATGTCTGCCAGTTATTTGTTTTCTTTTTATCATTGATGTTCATGCTTCCATCTCACACACTCTTCACCACCCTCTTCATAATTCTAGTCAAAGATGTCCCATTTTTTGCTATTTTTCAATATTACACACTTTACGTCCAATTTTGGTATAAATAATAAAAACACTAACTTGTGCTTCATATCCCTTATTCACTCTATCTTTATATTTTCTTTTATTTATTTATAGGTCTTCAACACTTTAAGTCAGGTGTATTTGTGTTTGTAGCTTTTTGTGTGAGTGAGAGAGAGATTATCTCTGCATCTGAAAATGGAGAATCATGCTGCAAAGAAGAAGAACAATGGCACAACTGAGAAATCAATATTAACACCAATGCCTCCTCCTCCTAAGCTTGAAAGAAGCTCTTCTCTCGATGCTGAACCTAAAACTTTATTTGAAGATGAATTAAGATTAGCAAGGGTTCAATTTTTTTGGTCCAATTTGTTTTACTTATTACATATATTTTTTTTCAATTTTTTTACCCTATATTATTAAAGGTTGTTTTTAGGGTGAGAGTTCAATTAAGTCTCTCACCGGTGAGGCATTAAATTAATACCATCAGATCTAATCAATGGTCTAGATTTTATAGAAATCAAAATAACAACTTCTACACATGTTCACACACAAGCATGACTATTTCTTCTCAACATTAAATCCAATCTGTAGAAAACGGTTGCAAAGTAAAAAAATTGTGATAATGTATTCATTCATCTTTGTCAACAAAGGGGGGGATTTTCCTATTTCAACCAAAAAATTCCAACTTTGAATGTGATAATGTACTCTTAATTAAGCCCTCTCCCTAGTAACCACCATTATTAAATTGAAAATCTTGCTGCAGGTGGAAGCACTCAAAATCATCAATACTCAATCAAAAGAAGAAGCTCTCAAAATATTTTTAGCGGTAAACATGAATTCGTTGTTTAATTAATTCTATTTCAATTTTAATTCCACTTTGATCCCTTGTTTTTAAATTTTCAAAAGTTTTCCAAATGCAACAAGATCTAACAACACTGGATTTTTCAACATTTGTAAATGGATTATTTTTAACGGATTCAAAGTATTGTAAGATTATAATTAGTATACTCAAAACCTGAAGAAGTTTGAAAGTTGTTATATGCATACTTTATAATTAAAAAAAAAGTATAGAATATGAAGATAATGTGTTTTTGTCATGTTAGGGAATGAAGCCAGTGACAAGCTCAAAAAAGACAATAGAGGATGATGTTACTTCGTCGGACTATGATGATGAATGAAGTTTCAATTGGAGTTTAGAAAGCTATTATGATTATAGAAGATTACTTTTAAAAAATAAAATTGTTTCAATGGGAAAATGTTATTGATTTGGCTGGATTCTAAATATCTTCTATTTATCTTCTATGAAATATATTTTCGCCTATGCTAGATTTAAATTGAAATAAATTAATTCTCAGGGTGAAATTTGATAGTTTTAGCTAGCTAAATCAATTGAGTTTTATTCTAAACCAATAAAGTGATATAAATACAAACTTTAAGATGTCACATCTCAACATAGTTTTATATTAACTAACATTGATATGTATCTTAGTAATACTATCAAATTATGTGTTGGTATCAATTTGTTCTTTTTTTTTTTTTAAGATAGTATACATTTATTCTAACCCATTAAAATTTTAATCAATATAAAAGCTTGTTGAAATGTGTATTAGAAAATCTATTGCTAACAGTTTTCTTTAATATCTCATTAAAAGCGCATGATCGTAGATATCATAAAGGCATAAATGCAATTTTGTCCCCCAATTTTTAAAAATTCAACATTTTAGTCCCTCTATGCATTTCATCTTCAATTTTGATGACGTGGCTCTTCGGTAAATGACGTTGCACTATGGACCATGAATGTGCGGCATCCATGTCAGATTTAATTAAATTTTTTTCTAAATATTTAAAATCAAATGAAATCAATTTCTATTTAAATAAAACATAAAATAAAAAAACAAAAAAATAAATTGAATTAAAAGATCAAATGTAATCAACCACGCAACAACACCATGGATGGTCTGGAAAGCTTGTTAGCTTCGTTACTCAGCTCCGCAAAGTAGGCAACATCGATTCATCAGTCTGCATTTCTTCACCGCCATGACCGATTAACTAGAGAAATAAATCTTTCTTTCACTACCAGTAAATAAGTTCTAAAACATTCCCAATCATATTGTCATTAGTTTTACAATCCCTAAAATCCTTTGTTGTTTTAAAACTCACAACAACACCACCATGGATGTAATCACATTAAGTCCTTCCACCACCACCACCACCAACAACAACAACCTCTTTCAAACATATAAATCAAATTAAACCCATAAAATTCAAGGACATCTTCAACAAAATGGAGTTCAGAGCTTCAATGAAACGTTGTAGGTTGGCGAATGCTTAGATTGTTGGCGGAGCAGGTGAGGCGGTCATGGGGTTTTGGGATATAAGGAAATTAAATGTGATTCAATGATTCCATATTTCCATCCTTCTATGATGTTGTTGTGTGTTTGGTTCTATTTTTGAACTTTTAATTTCATTTATTTTATAGATTTTTTATTTTACGCGCGTTTTTATAGATTTCCGTCCATCAATGGATAGTTTAAGAATAACAGTCTCACAATTAAGTCTTACTTAATGTATCATTAGTATGGTTTACGATTCTAGGGACTTTATTACTTTACAATATAATAAAAAATACCTCATGTTATTAATAATAATAAAATTCATGATACATAAGATTAAGTTCAAACTAAAACTAATTGGCCTCTAGGACTTACACCAACAATATATTTCTTGTATTTGAGTTTTTTTGTAAAATAATACGAAGGAAAAAAGTTGTAAAATAAAGTTATACTATGAAAGTTTAGAATTTATTTACTAAAATCACATTTTCTTTTTTATCGTATTCTCCCCAAAATCAAAATTTCGGCTCCGCCCCTGCTTTATCAAATAACAACATACTCACGTCCGCCGTCATGTTTCTATCTTCATTTCTTCTCTGTCTTTCAATACATGTTTCCTTTTATTTCTTTCTCCTTGCTTTCAACAATTCTTTTTCTATAACATGCTTCCTTCTTCTTTCAAAGTCCATTATGCCATAACACAACAATTTAATTTCGATAGTTTTAAAACTTCCCTTTTTACTTCTTACTTTTATCAAAACTAGTAAAGTATAAATAAAGAACATAGTTTCAGAATTTACTTGATTCTTTTACTTGTTTCTTTTAATGAAATTTGTAAAATACCAATAAAGAACAGAGCCTAGTATTTCGAGGTAAAAATTGAATATTCTAAGATGGAATTTTAACTTTTGTTAGGCGTTAACCGCGTGTAAAAAATATACGGGGAAAGAATATATAGTGAAAAAGGAAAAGTGAAAAAAAAATTAAAAAAGGGAAATTTTTTGTAATTTTGTATTTTTTATTTTTTTAAAAAAAAAACTAAAATTGAACCAGCCGATCTACAACGGTTTTTCCGGTTTTACGCGGTTTTTTGGCGGTTCTGCGGACTAACGGTTCTAGGCTTGTTTCCGGATCGGTGCTAGATCCGGTTCACGGTCGAACCGGCCGATCTAGTCCGATTTTATACAATTACTAATTATAAAAATGAAAGAGTAGATAAATAAAATACAACTTCAAACTTATAAAAAATAAATTTTATTCCTTTTTTTTATGTAAATTACTTATGTCTAATAATAATGGTGCAAGTGTGATACGAATCAGGGTATGGTAACGGAAGCAAACAACCAATAACGAAGGTACTAGGTACCACCCTTATCAATCGAATACTATGAAGTGTTTTGGGGTATTTGTTTGTTTGATTTTAGCGCAAACAGCAAGGAATAAAACAATGTTAAACTACACCAATAGCTTAACACGAGATTAGCACTCAACACCAATTGAGCTAATCGGACTATTTTCAAGACGACGCTTGCAAATAATCAGGTGAAAATGTAGACACAAATTCAAATGGGACTGAAATGTTCTTGTGTTATTGAATAATGAAAATGATCATGTTACATAGCATATATGGCCGAAAAACAGCAAGGCCTAATTAAACACACATAAAACTAGTAATAAAATGCAATTAAACTAGTAATAAAAATGACACTAATGCAATCAGCTATTGTAATTCCTCTCCATAATTAGCCACACGCCTATTTAAGGCCTTGAATGTCCCTTTTATACTTCTTTTGTAACCATTCTGGAAAGACTTCAAATGACTGAATTTTATTTGTCTTAATTGATGAAAATGCTTAAAATAGCCAAGTAATTAAACTCAGCCCTTGATGATGACTCAAAACAGCCCCCACGCCATTAAGTCCCTTTTGAATGTCACTTGTGTTGATTTCTAGCTCTTGTGGATCAATTTTCGTACCATCCCCTCCCCCTTTGAAAGGAATTGACCTCAATTCTTGAATACCATCATCATCCAAATATGGTGAGAGATCTCCAACATTGAAAGTAGCATGTACTCCATATTCTCCGGGCAACTCGATCTTGTATGCATTGTCATTGATTTTTGATATAACTTTGAAAGGACCATCAGCTCTAGGCATAAGCTTATTCTTTCTCTTGCTTGGGAATCTTTCTTTTCTCAAATGAACCCACACAAGATCACCTTCATTGAACAACTTGGGCTTCTTATTCTTGGACCTTTGCTTGTAGACTTCATTTACCGCCTTGATTCTTTCTTGCACTTGCTCATGTAGCTTGATCATGGACTTGAGTTTGGCCTCGGCATCTGGATGAACTAATTCCTCTTTTGGCATAGTTATCAAATCCAATGGCAAGTAAGGATTCACACCATAAACAACTTCAAAAGGGGAATGATTAGTAGCATATGTAGGGGACCGGTTGTAGGCAAATTCAGCATGAGCTAGCTTCAAGTCCCAATCCTTTTGAGTCTTACTAACCAAACCACGCAGCAAGGTACCAAGAGTTCTATTAGTCACCTCGGTTTGCCCATCGGTTTGAGGGTGATGGGAGGTACTAAACAGCAACTTAGTACCCAATTTCCTCCATAATGTGTTCCAAAAATAACTCAAAAACTTTGAATCACGATCAGAAACAATAGTTTTAGGAACTCCATGCAAACGTACAATCTCACGAAAATACAAATCAGCAACATTACTAGCATCATCTGTTTTGTGACAAGCTACAAAGTGTGCCATTTTTGAAAACCTATCAACAACAACCATAATAGCATCTTTACCTCGCTGTGTACGGGGCAAAGCCACAATGAAATCCATGCTCACATCCATCCAAGGACCACTAGGTGTGGGTAATGGGGTGTATGCTCCTGGTTTGAAAGAACTCTTCGCCATATGACAAGTAACACACTTGCTAATGACTTTTTGCACATCTCCTAACATCTTTGGCCAATGGAAGTGTTCTTTTAAAATCTCCAAGGTCTTTGTAATGCCAAAATGACCAGCCAAACCTCCACCATGAGCTTCGCGGACTAGTAACTCACGAATTGAATGCCTTGGGATGCAAAGCCGATTCTCTTTGAACAAAAATCCACCCTGCACTATGTACTTTTCAAATGCTCCATTTTCACAATTAGAGTATATTTCACCAAAATCCGCATCCTCTTTATAGTAATCTTTCAAAGTCTCAAAACCAAGTAAGCGAGTTTCAAGAATTGAAATTAAAGCATACCTTCTTGAAAGTGCATCAGCCACCACATTACTCTTACCATCCTTGTATTTTGAAGAGAAATTAAAAGATTGGAGGAATTCTACCCATTTAGCATGCCTTGGACTCAACTTTTGTTGCCCATTGATGTACTTCAAAGACTCATGATCTGAATGCAATATAAAGTGATTAGAACGCAAATAATGACTCCAATAATCAAGAGCTCTCACAACGGCATAGAATTCTTTGTCATAGGTGCAATAGTTCAATCTGGCCCCTCCTAGTTTCTCCGAGAAATAAGCTATAGGCCTTTTGTTTTGTATCAAAACAGCCCCAATGCCAACTCCACTAGCATCACATTCAACTTCAAATGGTTGAGTGAAGTCGGGTAAAGCTAAAACAGGAGCTTCACAAAGCTTTGACTTAATCAATTCAAAAGCCCTTTGTGCTTGCTCATTCCACACAAACGCACCCTTCTTCAAACATTCGGTCATGGGACTTGCTATAGTGCTAAAATTCTGGATAAAGCGCCGATAAAATGATGCAAGACCAAGGAAAGATCTCACCTCCGAAACTGTTGTAGGGCTCGGCCAAGTCTTGATAGCATCCACCTTTGTTTGATCAACGGATACTCCATCTTTAGATACAACGTATCCAAGAAACACCACGCTTTCAACCAAGAAATCACACTTTTCTTTCTTCCCATAGAGTTTTTGTGCTCTTAAGGTCTCAAAGATTTGTCTCAAATGAGTGAAATGCTCCTCAATAGATTTGCTATACACCAATATGTCATCAAGATAAACAACAACAAACTTACCCAAAAAAGGTTTGAGTACTTCGTTCATGAGCCTCATAAAGGTGCTAGGTGCATTTGTGAGCCCAAACGGCATAACTAGCCATTCATATAGACCATGCTTAGTCTTGAATGCCGTCTTCCATTCATCACCTTCACGCATTCTGATTTGGTGATATCCACTCCTTAGATCGATTTTTGAGAAGATAACCGATCCATGTAATTCATCAAGCATATCGTCTAATCTTGGAATGGGAAAACGATATTTGATGGTTATGTTGTTCACCGCCCTACTATCAATACACATTCTCCATGAACCATCCTTCTTAGGAACCAACAACGCCGGGACAGCACATGGGCTCATTGATTCACGCACATAACCCATGCTTATCAATTCTTCAATTTGCCGTTGCAACTCCTTTGTCTCCTCCGGATTACACCTATAGGCAGCCTTGTTTGGTAATGGAGCTCCCGGAATTAGATCAATTTGATGCTCAATCCCACGGATAGGTGGTAAACCAATTGGTAGTTCAATTGGAAACACATCTTCATACTCACCCAAGATAGCTTCTAATTGTTGTTTAAGAGGAGTCTCTACATTATCTTGTTTAGCATTCTTTGCAAACAACATGTAGACTAATTCACCATTATCAATAGCATCTTTCACTTCATTTTCAGTAGCAAACATATTGAGGTTAGGCTTTTTACCTCTTTTTGTAATCATAGAACGAACTTCATTTGATGCCATTGGTTTCAACACAATTCTCTTACCATTGAAGTTCAATTCATGCTCATTGGACCTTCCTCTATGCGTCACATCTCTATCAAATTGCCAAGGGCGTCCCAACAGTATGTGACTTGCATCCATAGGTACCACATCACACAAGATCTCATCAACATAAGACCCCATGGTCAACCCCACACGCGTCTGCCTTGTAACGTTTATGCTACTCCCATTGTCTAGCCAATGTAGTGCATAAGGCTTAGGATGTTTTGTTGTGAGCAATCCTAGTTTAGACACCATTTCAGTTGAAGCTGCATTGGTACAACTACCTCCATCCACAATGACACTACACCACTTATCTTTCACTTGACACTTAGTGTAGAAAATTTGGTTCCTTTGATCTCCTTCCACGGGTACAGCCTTAGCTTGCAAAGTTCTGAGCATCAAAGTATCATATATGGGAGGTCCATATACTTCTACCTTATCATCATCATCTTCAACCGTTTCAACTCCATCACTTTCAATATTGCCACCAAATGAACCGCCGGATTCTTCCTCTTCCTTAAGCAACTCATCACGCATGCTAATTGCTTCTCGGAGGGTCACAACTCGTTGATTGGGACAAGCTCTAGAAAAGTGTCCAAAGCCTTGACATTTAAAACACCTAACCTTTGACAAGTTAGTCTCCTTGGCCGTGGCAATGGGTTGTTTAGGAGAAGGATCACTTTGTTTTGGTTGATTCACCATTTGTTTAGTACTAGGGGTTGAAATTGCACTGCTTGACACACCTCCCTTGGACCAACCACTTGAACTCCCGGCATTATATCTACTCTTGTTTTGATTTTCAATCTTCAAGCACAAAGTACACAAAGTTGTGAAATCCGTGTAATTACATAGCTCAACAGCAAATGCTATGTTCTTATTTAGCCCACGAAGGAAACGACTCATTCTTTGCTCTTCATTTTCCTCCACTTCACCCATTAGGCATAGGTTCTCAAACTCGTCAATGTACTCAGTGACACTCATTTTGCCTTGCACCAAATCTGAAATCTTCTTATACAAATTCAGTCGGTGGTTTGATGGTACATATCTTTTGCGCAACTTCCTCTTCAAGGACTCCCACGAACGGATTTTCTCCTTCCCATCTCGTGTTCTTCTAGTCTTCATTCCTTCATACCACAACGATGCACTTTTGCCAAGTTTCAGAATAGCATATTTGCAACGCTTCTCATCATCAAGATCCTTGAAGTCAAACATTCTATCAATCTTGCGCTCCCATTCTAAGTAAGCTTCTGGGTCTGTACTACCATTGAATTCAGGTAGTTCGGTGATTTTGAACTCATCCACGTTTGGACGTGGTTCACCTCTTCTAGGCCTCCATCGTTCATCTCTCAAATTGACGTTCCTTAAGGCTTCACGCAATCTGTCCACGAAATCATCGCTGTCGAAATCCATTGTTGTCACGTAACAAGGCTCTTGATGCCACTAATGATACGAATCAGGGTATGGTAACGGAAGCAAACAACCAATAACGAAGGTACTAGGTACCACCCTTATCAATCGAATACTATGAAGTGTTTTGGGGTATTTGTTTGTTTGATTTTAGCGCAAACAGCAAGGAATAAAACAATGTTAAACTACACCAATAGCTTAACACGAGATTAGCACTCAACACCAATTGAGCTAATCGGACTATTTTCAAGACGACGCTTGCAAATAATCAGGTGAAAATGTAGACACAAATTCAAATGGGACTGAAATGTTCTTGTGTTATTGAATAATGAAAATGATCATGTTACATAGCATATATGGCCGAAAAACAGCAAGGCCTAATTAAACACACATAAAACTAGTAATAAAATGCAATTAAACTAGTAATAAAAATGACACTAATGCAATCAGCTATTGTAATTCCTCTCCATAATTAGCCACACGCCTATTTAAGGCCTTGAATGTCCCTTTTATACTTCTTTTGTAACCATTCTGGAAAGACTTCAAATGACTGAATTTTATTTGTCTTAATTGATGAAAATGCTTAAAATAGCCAAGTAATTAAACTCAGCCCTTGATGATGACTCAAAACAGCCCCCACGCCATTAAGTCCCTTTTGAATGTCACTTGTGTTGATTTCTAGCTCTTGTGGATCAATTTTCGTACCAAAGTGCCATCAGAAAAACATTAACCTTTTGTTTATCTTGTATTGGGCATGTTGTTTCATGCGATAATATTAAAGTCTATGAAGCCTATATATATTCACATGTTGCCTCTTCCATTTGTATACCTGCCTTGGTTTCTACTTCGTCATGTCTACGACGTTACTTGTTTTCTTCTTATCACAACTGTTCACCAATCTATCGCACACACTCTTCACCACCCTCTTCATAATTCTAGTAAAGATGTCCTCTTTTTTTGCTATTTTTTCATATTACACATTTTGCGTCCAATTTTGGTTAAAAATAAAACAAAAACACTAATTATGAAGTATTTCCTTTTTTTATAGGCCTTCAAAACTTTAAGTCTTGTGTATTTGTGACTTTGTGTGTGTGCGTGAAATAACCTCTCTCTGTATATGAAAATGAAGGATCACGTTGTAGAGAAAAAGAATAATAACATAACTTAAAAAACCAATATTAACACCAATGCCTCTTACCTCCATCCCATAACCCATTTGACTATTTCTGTAACATCCCAAATTTTATTTAATAGAAGAAAATTAAATAAAATCAACGATTGGAGTTTAAATGGAAATTAAGTGATCAACCCATTTTACATTAGTATACTATCAAGAATTAAGTGTAAATAAAGTAATTCTCCCACTCTTTTCCCTTCTCACCGTGCCCCCCAACTTTTCTCCAAAACCTCCACCCATTACTTTTCCTATTTATCAACAATTACTAGGCCTAAACTAGAGGAAACAAAAGTCAGCAAACTCACCTCTCCCTTATTCTTTCTCTCTCACATTTTCTCTTCCTCACAAACAACAAACCATTTTCCACCATAACCAAAGCTAGAAAAAAATCACATCTTTATCCTCTATGCATGCAATCTGGAACTAGCACATAATCTATCAAAACTCAATAACAACCCCAAGCTTCAAGCATTTTCATTACTACTAGCTTTGAGAATCTAGTTCATCAAGAAAAACCCCTTCACTTAGATCCCCAAATCTGGTCCAGTCTTGAAGAGGTAAACAATAGGAGTTGAAGCACTGTTATCCAGAGTACAATGGTAAGAATCTTAGCCTTCCTTCTTACTTCTATTCAATACTTCATTCCTTGATGAATTGGAACCCAAAATCCTAAACTTTAATGGTTGGTGTTGCATGTATGAGTATGACTATCGTGGGTGACTAGAAGAAGCTTTAAGAACCAAGGAATGAAGTGGGTGTTGCAGTAGTAGCAGAACAGAGCTGCTTCGTGTTAAACTGGTTCGCTCGCTTAGCGAGCTAGATCACTCGCCGCAGCGAGTGTGACAGTTGCAGCTGCATGTGCTTTCCTCTGATTGTGCTAAATTCCTAACCTAAGGTGAGTTAGTCGAACCCATTGTTATTGCCGTTCTGATCCTCTTTGTCCCTGTTAAGCATTAACCCCTATTAGTCTCATTAAATTCCATTTATGGTGTTTTTGCGAGTTATTTGGACAAGTGAAACCTAATCGAGCAATTCTGGAGTGTGAACTTTGTAGCTGTTGCTGAGATTTAGTTAATGTTAAAGCCTCTTTCTCAGATGGGTTCTTTAGGTCCTTACCATAGTTTATTATTTAGAAACTTAGTTTTCCCCAAATATGTGAAAATACATGCAAACATAGGTTTTAGGTTCAATTTATGAAAGAGCAGGAATCAATCCCAATTCCCACTCCTATATAACTGGTTTTATATGATTAAATGTGTTTATAACTGGTTGCATGGAGATTGTAGGTGAAAACTATGAAAAATCACATTTTTCTGCAAAACAGGGGTCTGTGCTGTCAAACTCGCCGTGGCGAGTTACAACTCGCCGTGGCACGTGATGCTGTCTGTATAACTCGCCAGGTGAGTTTCTGACTCGCCAGGGCAAGTGTTACAGGTCTGTCAGCTCATATAACTCGCCGTAGCGAGTGGGAGCTCGCCGTAGCGAGTTTAGCAGGGACAGAACCTGCATATTTTACCTTTTTAAAAGTATCAAACACTCGTTTTATGTCCGAATGCAACTGGGAACTTCATGAACATATTTAAATGTGTAAAAAAGGATTATATAGTCAAAGATTAACATGTTTATGCTTATGTATTAATAACATGATTAGGAACCTTTGGGGGGAAAATATTGGTAGAATTGTTAAAACATAGAGACTAATGGCATTGTGCCTTGATTGATAGAATGCCTCTGTATTCTGTTATTTATTATTGTGAGCCAACGACGGAATCCGAGCCTCATTTTCGGTAGTACGCAGAGTCAGGCACCGAGACCGGCTTGCCTCGGTGACCTTTGAAGAGTAACTGGACAAGATAATAATTTTGTGTTACACTTTATTTTATTATGGATTAATACAATTGTATGTAAAACAGTTGAACTTAGATTATTACACTATCTAGGTTCCCCCGGCGTAGTCGCAATTAGGAGGGTAGTAGGACCCACTGAGGCTTAGTAGTCTCACCCCACTCCAATTCAATTTTTTTTTTAGGAAGACAGGTGATTCAGAGCAAGGACCGGGAAGGGGACTGACAGTCGGAGCTGAGCTTGGGTTGTCAGAGTAGAAGATTTACATTTTCTTCCTTGTTACATTTGTCTATCTATTATTCTTGTTCATTTCCAATGTATTGAATTTTGAATTACTTCGTTGTATTCTTATTACTTGTAAATTCAAGTTATTCATTCAGAAATTTTACTGTACTCAGATCCATTATTTATATCTCGACTAAATATTCTAGATATTTTAGTTGGGGCGTTATAATTGGTATCAGAGCAGGTCGATCCAGTATCGGACCTTGCCATGAGTCATTTCAATCCTTTCCTAAGCAATACAGACCCTTTGGATCTGGACTGTTTACGCTGAAACCATCACGTGCTGAGTCTGATCAGCTCAGTATTGTGTATGGTAGGCAGGGTATTATGGTTTAGAACTGGAGTGAACTCTGAAATTCCAACGTGAAACCCGTAGTGAAGCTGCAAAGAAAGAGCATTCGTCAAAAGGGACTCTTACAAGTAGATATTGGGACGATGGCAAATGGTGCCACAGAAGTAAGTTGTGGATGGCAAGCGGTGAATGCAAGTGTATCTTTATGCTGAGATGCTTAGTGCATAACAGTATTTCACTGACACTGTGTGTCAACTAAACTTCCTGAACCTAAAAGTAACTTCACCCTTACGGGAGCCTAGTTTATCCAAGCTTGATGGACCGAGTAACACCCAACACTAGCAGTTAGTAAACCAAAATTTCTTCCTAAATACTTAGTTGTTCAGTGCAAGCGAGATATTCACCTGTGTTAGCAAAACTTAGTTAGACCTCATCCATGTCCCATTAATTTTTAGGATACCAACTCGACTAGACTATCTCAAGATTATCAAGCCTTAAGCAAGCCTTAACTATTCTCAATGGAATGAATGCACCCCCATTAGAAACCAAAGATTATATTAGGCCACTAGAGGTTTAGCCTTAACTAGTATAGCGATTAGAATCCTCTTTTGGTAGTACTGTACCCAAGAAGACGCATTAGGTACCATCACCCTTATGTTCATAAATTAGAAATTCAGTATAGTGGACCTGACAGATATCTTGTAATAGAAATTTAGATCAAACCACCTAAATTTGAGAAACCATATTAGGACTCGTTCTTGTATCAATATTTCATCAATGATACTTCATTAGGCTATCTTCTAAAATGCCAACTCTAGCTACCCTCAACAAAAAAATACCCCAATCTTTCAGATAGTAACTATATTCCTATCATACCACTAGAAGCCAAGCTTTAACTAGAATAATAACTAGAATCACCTTTTAGCTACATCAGTCATTAGCTGTAAATCCATCAAACTTTAGAGACTCAAGCATTGGCTAGGTTAACAGTTAGAAGTCCTTTATAGCCTCTTCAAATTCTTGAATCAATTTGTGAAGCACCACCGTGAAACCGTTTAGTAACCAAGCTAACCGTAAGACCGAGACAACCTCGCAATTAGTACTCAATATTCATACCTTATCCTAGGAGTTCAGAGATATTAAGTATACCATTTAGAAATCACATTGATATAATACCCGACATTTAGGCTGACATACTAAGTATTGCAATTTAGTTACTCTAAGTTGCCAACTCAGCATTACAAATCAATTAGTTAACTCTACAAGGATAGTTGAACCATAACACTTATGTTTAGCATTCTATTACCGCAAGCCTATTGAGCTAACATTTTATTGCCACCTTTAGATGTCAATAATAGGATCAACTTATCACTCTATACCGGCAATTGCACCGAACCACCGTAGGTTAAGCCTTGATTAAATACCAGTTGAGGATCACCGTTAGCACCATCAGTCGCCAAAATCGATCCGTAGTTGCCTTATCACTAGAGAGTTTTGAGACCCACAATTCAGATTAAATACCAGTTTGATTTTAACCAAACAAACCTCATATCTATGACCAGTTAGCTAATAAGTTAGTAGGAGAATTGACCGAGCACTTGAGAGTTGTCCATCAATTATTCTTAGGTTAGTAAATTAGTACTATAAACCAACTAGCTACCCCGTTCAAGGATTAGATTTAACCAGCCATACTTTATCAATACCTTAATGCCAGCCAGTTAGAATATCATTTAGGATATAAATACTAGAAGCCGACGTCATAGAACCAACATTAGTGCTAGACAGTGGGAGACATGACTCCATTGGATTGACAAGTAGAAGTCCTTATTAGAGGCATCAGCCACCTGATCAATCTTTAGGTATAGATGTTAGCTACCCAGACACAGGTAACCTAGTTAGTCTTAGCTCAGGTTAGCCACCCGACACTCCCTACATATTGCAACCCTGCAGCTAAGAGACTATCAAAATCAGTTAGACCTACCGGGGAGAACTTGTCAGCTAGGAACGTGAGTGAAAATCTAGTTGTCCTAACCTGAGAGCTCTGACAGCGGAAGTAGAAGTATGGAACTTTAGCCTGAACCCAATAGGAGACCAACCTTCAATTACCTTTCATTTGTTCTGGACCCTCTATCAGCCAACTCGTTGGATCGAATAATGTTCAATTCTACGTTCGTAAGTCTTGGAACACTATGGACGTGTGTACTCTCTAACTTGTCTGATTTCGCGTCAGATGAAAAAAAAAAAAAATTCTCGTGCCTTAATGGTTTGTCAACCTCATGCAATGCCTAAATTCAATTAGGATGCAAACTTTCCAAGTTTCCTCGAAGCTAGTTAGTTAAACTAATAGAGATCAACGTCACTCTTAGATAATCATATTATCTGTTCTCTGTTTCTTTTCAGTTGTATTATCAGTGGCTCTATCCTATCTGCGGAAGACAATTATTCTCGAGAAGGTCAAGAATAATTTCAATTCAATTTCTTGCTCGTTTCAGTTGATCTGTTAGTCAACATACTTCAAAACCATTCTGGTAAAGCTTACCCAGCTTAGTATCAGTGAATCCTTTAGACGTTCACACTCGACACGTCGAAATCATTATTCCACCCAGATTAGTTAACTCTCCTCTATTGAACTTTATCAGTTAAATTCAGGATAAGTTTCAGTTCCACCAACTTAGAGGAAACCAAGAGAATAAGAATGTTATGTGTATTAGTTGTCTTTCAATTCCACTCTCTGAAATCATGTCAGATCAGTGTATTAATCCGGAGTATCTCTCCGAACATTTCAACTTTTCAGATTCATTCATGTAACCTTGTGAGATCAAGTACCTAACCCAGAAAACCTTGACCAGAATTTTTTCAACTTCCAGTTTAGTTACCACCAATCAGTTAGATAAATATAAGTATAATCGCTCGTTAGGGAAATATACCGTTCTTTTTGAAAACCTTTTCCTATCCCTAGTGATTCGTTATTAACACAAGTAATCATCCTGAGTCGAACAATACAATTCAGCCTCAGTTTATTAAGTTCAAACCTTACGTGTGCAATCAGCCAAGTTGAGAACCTAACTACTTTAGCCAAGTTCCATCCATTGGTTACCAGTGAAGGACTTCAACCAGATAATATGAATCCAAGAGCATCTTCCTGTTAGACGTACAACTTGATCACCGTGTTATGCCAGAATGGATTAAAATTGTAGGTGGGATTTTATCGGATAACTATAGATTCGCCTGCGGATGAGTCTAACTCATTGGCAAATGAATCGGTAGTGTTTAGACAATTTTCCACTCGTTTTATGTTTCCATCGATCCTGGAGTATTTAGACAACACGCGTGGTACAGTGTACATATGACGTGTTGTGCTTAGCAGTGTTAAGAAAAGAGGACGACTATGGAAAGGTAGTATATGAATTTTCCAGTAGGAATGCCCAAGCTTATACCCTTCAAGTTAGATTTTTGCATTGCCACCAGTTTTGTGTGTACCTAACCAGGCCAGATACCGACCTATCAAGTTAGTAAAGTAGTGGAGTTAATACCGATAGTAACGGAAGAGGTTGATCGTAGTAGATAAAGTAGAGATGGATAAGACAAGCAGGTGTAAGAATGTGTTAAGGAATTATAAGACTAAGGTGGTTATGATACTATTAGACAATGACAGCAAGTATTCGAATCAGAGTGCGCAACATGAGATCAGTTGTAAGTGTGGATTAAATGACCGATCTTTAGCCAATAACCCTAAAAGAAGAAAATTCTAGTACAATGGATTGAATGTTTTGACCGGAGCTAGGTGAAGTTGGACTTTGGATGTAATTATGACCGAATTACCCTGACGATGTTTGTAGAAGTTGAATTTCGAGGACGAAATTCTTTAAGGAGGGTAGATTGTAACATCCCAAATTTTATTTAATAGAAGAAAATTAAATAAAATCAACGATTGGAGTTTAAATGGAAATTAAGTGATCAACCCATTTTACATTAGTATACTATCAAGAATTAAGTGTAAATAAAGTAATTCTCCCACTCTTTTCCCTTCTCACCGTGCCCCCCAACTTTTCTCCAAAACCTCCACCCATTACTTTTCCTATTTATCAACAATTACTAGGCCTAAACTAGAGGAAACAAAAGTCAGCAAACTCACCTCTCCCTTATTCTTTCTCTCTCACGTTTTCTCTTCCTCACAAACAACAAACCATTTTCCACCATAACCAAAGCTAGAAAAAAATCACATCTTTATCCTCTATGCATGCAATCTGGAACTAGCACATAATCTATCAAAACTCAATAACAACCCCAAGCTTCAAGCATTTTCCTTACTACTAGCTTTGAGAATCTAGTTCATCAAGAAAAACCCCTTCACTTAGATCCCCAAATCTGGTCCAGTCTTGAAGAGGTAAACAATAGGAGTTGAAGCACTGTTATCCAGAGTACAATGGTAAGAATCTTAGCCTTCCTTCTTACTTCTATTCAATACTTCATTCCTTGATGAATTGGAACCCAAAATCCTAAACTTTAATGGTTGGTGTTGCATGTATGAGTATGACTATCGTGGGTGACTAGAAGAAGCTTTAAGAACCAAGGAATGAAGTGGGTGTTGCAGTAGTAGCAGAACAGAGCTGCTTCGTGTTAAACTGGTTCGCTCGCTTAGCGAGCTAGATCACTCGCCGCAGCGAGTGTGACAGTTGCAGCTGCATGTGCTTTCCTCTGATTGTGCTAAATTCCTAACCTAAGGTGAGTTAGTCGAACCCATTGTTATTGCCGTTCTGATCCTCTTTGTCCCTGTTAAGCATTAACCCCTATTAGTCTCATTAAATTCCATTTATGGTGTTTTTGCGAGTTATTTGGACAAGTGAAACCTAATCGAGCAATTCTGGAGTGTGAACTTTGTAGCTGTTGCTGAGATTTAGTTAATGTTAAAGCCTCTTTCTCAGGTGGGTTCTTTAGGTCCTTACCATAGTTTATTATTTAGAAACTTAGTTTTCCCCAAATATGTGAAAATACATGCAAACATAGGTTTTAGGTTCAATTTATGAAAGAGCAGGAATCAATCCCAATTCCCACTCCTATATAACTGGTTTTATATGATTAAATGTGTTTATAACTGGTTGCATGGAGATTGTAGGTGAAAACTATGAAAAATCACATTTTTCTGCAAAACAGGGGTCTGTGCTGTCAAACTCGCCGTGGCGAGTTACAACTCGCCGTGGCACGTGATGCTGTCTGTATAACTCGCCAGGTGAGTTTCTGACTCGCCAGGGCAAGTGTTACAGGTCTGTCAGCTCATATAACTCGCCGTAGCGAGTGGGAGCTCGCCGTAGCGAGTTTAGCAGGGACAGAACCTGCATATTTTACCTTTTTAAAAGTATCAAACACTCGTTTTATGTCCGAATGCAACTGGGAACTTCATGAACATATTTAAATGTGTAAAAAGGATTATATAGTCAAAGATTAACATGTTTATGCTTATGTATTAATAACATGATTAGGAACCTTTGGGGGGAAAATATTGGTAGAATTGTTAAAACATAGAGACTAATGGCATTGTGCCTTGATTGATAGAATGCCTCTGTATTCTGTTATTTATTATTGTGAGCCAACGACGGAATCCGAGCCTCTGTTTCGGTAGTACTCAGAGTCAGGCACCGAGACCGGCTTGCCTCGGTGACCTTTGAAGAGTAACTGGACAAGATAATAATTTTGTGTTACACTTTATTTTATTATGGATTAATACAATTGTATGTAAAATAGTTGAACTTAGATTATTACACTATCTAGGTTCCCCCGGCGTAGTCGCCATTAGGAGGGTAGTAGGACCCACTGAGGCTTAGTAGTCTCACCCCACTCCAATTCAATTTTTTTTTTAGGAAGACAGGTGATTCAGAGCAAGGACCGGGAAGGGGACTGACAGTCGGAGCTGAGCTTGGGTTGTCAGAGCAGAAGATTTACATTTTCTTCCTTGTTACATTTGTCTATCTATTATTCTTGTTCATTTCCAATGTATTGAATTTTGAATTACTTCGTTGTATTCTTATTACTTGTAAATTCAAGTTATTCATTCAGAAATTTTACTGTACTCAGATCCATTATTTATATCTCGACTAAATATTCTAGATATTTTAGTTGGGGCGTTATAATTTCAACATGGATTAAGAAAAAGGTATAAATAAAAAGAGAGAAAAATAATGTGACTAATTAATTATAGGGTATAATTGGAAAATAATAATTAATATTGCATTGGAAATTGAAAAATCAATAATTTACTTTAGGATATTTAAAAAAAAAAAAATAGATCACTCACTGTTAACAGAAAGAATAGATAAATGAAGCAAATTCAAACTTCTAAAAGAGTAACTTGTTTTCCTTATTTTCTGTGAAGCACCTACGTCTAATAATAATGGTATAATTGCTATCAGAAAAGGTTAACTTATTGTTTGTCCTATGCTAAGGCCTATGGTTTCACGCGATATTAGAGTGTATATACGAAACCTATATTCACATGTTATCTATGTTATTAGAAATTAATTTCTATTTCTTCCTCACCATGTCTGCCAGTTATTTGTTTTCTTTTTATCATTGATGTTCATGCTTCCATCTCACACACTCTTCACCACCCTCTTTATAATTCTAGTCAAAGATGTCCTATTTTTTGCTATTTTTCAATATTACACACTTTACGTCCAATTTTGGTATAAATAATAAAAACACTAACTTGTGCTTCATATCCCTTATTCACTCTATCTTTATATTTTCTTTTATTTATTTATAGGTCTTCAACACTTTAAGTCAGGTGTATTTGTGTTTGTAGCTTTTTGTGTGAGTGAGAGAGAGATTATCTCTGCATCTGAAAATGGAGAATCATGCTGCAAAGAAGAAGAACAATGACACAACTGAGAAATCAATATTAACACCAATGCCTCCTCCTCCTAAGCTTGAAAGAAGCTCTTCTCTCGATGCTGAACCTAAAACTTTATTTGAAGATGAATTAAGATTAGCAAGGGTTCGATTTTTTTTGTCCAATTTGTTTTACTTATTACATATATTTTTTTTCAATTTTTTTACCCTATATTATTAAAGGTTGTTTTTAGGGTGAGAGTTCAATTAAGTCTCTCACCGGTGAGGCATTAAATTAATACCATCAGATCTAATCAATGGTCTAGATTTTATAGAAATCAAAATAACAAATTCTACACATGTTCACACACAAGCATGACTATTTCTTCTCAACATTAAATCCAATCTGTAGAAAACGGTTGCAAAGTAAAAAAATTGTGATAATGTATTCATTCATCTTTGTCAACAAAGGGGGGGATTTTCCTATTTCAACCAAAAAATTCCAACTTTGAATGTGATAATGTACTCTTAATTAAGCCCTCTCCCTAGTAACCACCATTATTGAATTGAAAATCTTGCTGCAGGAGGAAGCACTCAAAATCATCAATACTCAATCAAAAGAAGAAGCTCTCAAAATATTTTTAGCGGTAAACATGAATTCGTTGTTTAATTAATTCTATTTTAATTTTAATTCCACTTTGATCCCTTGTTTTTAAATTTTCAAAAGTTTTCCAAATGCAACAAGATCTAACAACACTGGATTTTTCAACATTTGTAAATGGATTATTTTTAACGGATTCAAAGTATTGTAAGATTATAATTAGTATACTCAAAACCTGAAGAAGTTTGTAAGTTGCTATATGCATACTTTATAATTAGAAAAAAAGTATAGAATATGAAGATAATGTGTTTTTGTCATGTTAGGGATTGAAGCCAGTGACAAGCTCAAAAAAGACAATAGAGGATGATGTTACTTCGTCGGACTATTATGATGAATGAAGTTTCAATTGGAGTATAGAAAGCTATTATGATTATAGAAGATTACTTTTAAAAAATAAAATTGTTTCGACGGGAAAATGTTATTGATTTGGCTGGATTCTAAATATCTTCTATTTATCTTCTATGAAATATATTTTCGCCTATGCTAGATTTAAATTGAAATAAATTAATTCTCAGGGTGAAATTTGATAGTTTTAGCTAGCTAAATCAATTGAGTTTTATTCTAAACCAATAAAGTGATATAAATACACACTTTAAGATGTCACATCTCAACATAGTTTTATATTAGCTAACATTCATATGTATCTTAGTAATACTATCAAATTATGTGTTGGTATCAATTTGTTCTTTTTTTTTTTAAGATAGTATACATTTATTCTAACCCATTAAAATTTTAATCAATATAAAAGCTTGTTGAAATATGTAATAGAAAATCTATTGCTAACAGTTTTCTTTAATATCTCATTAAAAGCGCATGATCGTAGATATCATAAAGGCATAAATGCAATTTTGTCCCCCAATTTTTAAAAATTCAACATTTTAGTCCCTCTATGCATTTCATCTTCAATTTTGATGATGTGGCTCTTCGGTAAATGACGTTGCACTATGGACCATGCATGTGTGGCATCCATGTAAGATTTAATTAAATTTTTTTCTAAATATTTAAAATCAAATGAAATCAATTTCTATTTAAATAAAACATAAAATAAAAAAACAAAAAAATAAATTGAATTAAAAGATCAAATGTAATCAACCACGCAACAACACCATGGATGGTCTGGAAAGCTTGTTAGCTTCGTTACTCAGCTCCGCAATGTAGGCAACATGCATGGATTCATCAGTCTGCATTTCTTCACCGCCATGACCGATTAACTAGAGAAATAAATCTTTCTTTCACTACCAATAAATAAGTTCTAAAACATTCCCAATCATAATGTCATTAGTTTTACAATCCCTAAAATCCTTTGTTGTTTTAAAACTCACAACAACACCACCATGGATGTAATCACATTAAGTCCTTCCACCACCACCACCAACAACAACAACAACCTCTTTCAAACATATAAATCAAATTAAACCCATAAAATTCAAGGAAATCTTCAACAAAATGGAGTTCAGAGCTTTAATGAAACGTTGTAGGTTGGCGAATGCTTAGATTGTTGGCGGAGCAGGTGAGGCGGTCATGGGGTTTTGGGATATAATGAAATTAAATGTGATTCAATGATTCCATATTTCCATCCATCTATGATGTTGTTGTGTGTTTGGTTCTATTTTTGAACTTTTAATTTCATTTATTTTATAGATTTTTATTTTACGTTTTTATAGATTTTCGTCCATCTATGGATAGTTTAAGAATAACAGTCTCACAATTAAGTCTTACTTAATGTATCATTTATAACGCCCCAACTAAAATATCTAGAATATTTAGTCAAGACATACATAATATGGATCTGAGTACAATTAAAATTTACTGAATAAATTAGCAAGATACAAATTGCTTAAAATACAAAAGGGATAACAAATAAAATACAGCGATAAATGCTAGTATTCTGAGTAAACAAGATAATAAACTAAAAGCAAGACGAAGAAAATAAAATCTTCAAGGCGGACAATCCAAGCTCAGCTCCAACTGTCAGCCTCCTACCTGGTCCTTGCTCCGATTATCCTGTTTACCTAAAAAAAATTGTTTGGAGTGGGGTGAGACTACTAAGCCTCAGTGAGTCCTACTACCCTCCTAGAGGCGACTACACCGGGGGATCCTAAAATCAGTCGTAACATACTAACTTAACTAACATAACATAATAGCATAATATAAACGTGTATCACAGATTAATAAACTCTTATTCATTTTAGACACAAGGACACTCTGAGGTGAGCATGTCTCAGAGGCCTGCCATATCCGTCAACCGATTCGGTTACGGCATGCAGCTCACAATAACTTATCCTAATGGATTATCCCATTGGGAGTCCATAGCGCGACATAACAGATCGCTCTTGATTGACTGATACTAATTTAGTTCTTACTACCATAATTATCCCAAAACCCGGGGAGCATACAAACTAAATTTCCTAAGTTATACCCTAAGATTCCAATTGTGTTTGACCTCCTGTGAAACATTATATTAATTACACAATTGCAAAAACATCTGTAGTAATAGAGGATATAAAACGAGTGATCAGTCTTTGGAAAAATTGAAAAGTTGAGTTAATTCTGCTCCAGCTCGCCATGGCGAGAAATCTGCTCGCCATGGCGAGTAAACTAGTAAAATTTTCCTGCACAATCTCGCCATGGCGAGAAATCTGCTCGCCATGGCGAGTAAACTGGTTCTGGCCTAAATCAGCTCGCGAGGCGAGAAAACGCTCGCCATGGCGAGTTTCATCAGCCCAGAAGTTGTTAACTCGCCATGAATGCTCGCCGTGGCGAGTTTCTGCAGAAAACACTCTGTTTTACGAATTTTGATAATTTTGAAATGAAATCACTTACAATCCTCTTTTAAAACAGTGCAATCACATAATAGACATAATATATGATAGAATGGAGGGAAAATTGGGAGTTATTTCCCCTCACACAATATTTTCCTAATTTCCTAGGTTAACATGCATAGTTCATAAATTGGGGAAAACTAACTAACTATCCTAAAGAACCCACCTGGAATTGAAGCTTTAGGCTTGATTCCTGGGCTCTACAACAGCTACAAACTCCTCAGCTACACCCACGAACCGGAATGGACAGATTTGGAAAAGTGTTGAACTTGAAACTCTACTTTGCTTCCAATCTTTATGTTCAAGAACAACCCATAACCAACTTGATTCTCATGCATGCAAGACCAAACAGAATTTCTAGTTATAAGGGTGGAAAGTAGGAGCACGAATTTGAGACAAAGAGAAGGATCTAGGTGCTAACTTACCTCTTTATGATACGAACGGTTTGGTGAGGAAGGTTGGATCTTTGCATGTTAAATTCAACAAGAATTGGGACATGAATGGATGAGTTGTTGTTGCTGCTGATTCACGCAGAGAAAGAGGGGGAGGAAGTGTATGCTTCTTGGCTCTAAGTTTCAGAAAGTGGAAAGAATGGAGTGGATGAAAGCCTTGACCCCTTTTATAAACTCTATCATGGACAATTCCCAAAATGCCCTTCCACTCACTACTAATTTAAGTTATTCTTCATAACTATCTATTTCTAATTAGTAGACTTATTTCCACTTAAGCTGCAAAAAATTTCCTTAATTATTATTCCTCTACAAAATAAATTTGGGATGTTACAATCTACCCCCCTTAATGAATTTCGCCCTCGAAATTCAACACTTCTTCACTTCACATCGGGGTAAATCGTTTATGAATGCATTAGCTTCATTTATTCACCGGTCAATCGCTTTTCCGTTCCTTGGAATAAAACTTTCCTTTCTCAAGAAGTTACTGGCTAAAGGTTATGCTCACGTTCTCAAAAGTTTCAGTGCTGCGCACTCTGATTCGACTTTTACTACCATTACACTTCTTCCATTCTCAATGGAATTAGTTTTCGTTTCAACGGGTTTAGAGGGTCGGTATCTGGCCTGGTATTAATATTGTTATGTCCAAAATCTCTCAGTCATACTGTCATCCCACTTCTGACACCACCCTGCTTGACATGTTATATGTAATCCTGTATCACGTGTTGAGTAATTACTCCAGAATCGATCGAAATATAAAACGAGTGGAAAATTGTCTAAACACCACTGTTCTTCTACCAACGTGGTGAACTCATCCGTAGACGAACTTATAGTTATCCGATAAAATCCCACCTACAATCTCTATCCATCCCGACACGACACGATGATCGAGTTGTACATTTAACACGCGACGCATTTAGATTCAGCTCCTTTCTCAGGGTTACAAGTCAATCTTGTTTGAAATCCTTTGCTAGTAGTGAATGTATGGAACTTGGCTAGAGCAATTCAGGTTCTAGACTTGGCTAGCTGAAAGTATAAGGTCTGGATTGAATGGTTTGGCTTAGAACGGTTGAGCGTATTATCTTAACAGATCTCTAACGATAGGAAAAGGGTTTCCAAAAGGATTGATATATTACTTCAAACGAGTGATTAACTCTTACACTCATACTAACTAATTTCTGGCAGGTAAACGTGGATTGGGAATGTTCTGATTCAGGCGTTCAGGCTCCAGCGTTTGTTCTCACGAGATTTACAGGAATTGAATATTGGAAGATCGAAATGTTCGGTTAGGGACACTCAAGGTTAACACTCTGATCTTACATGGTTAAGAGCACGGAGTTAGCAGGTTGGAATCCTCAGCACTGCTTTCACTGGTATAACTTAATTCCATTGAACTTGGAACTGGTACAACTTAATTCTGAATTTGACTGATAAGGCTACGAAAGATAGATAACTGACTTTATTGAAGAACAAATTACTGGATTCAAATGCACGAAGTTTAGCTGATTTGCTGATACTGAGCTAGGTAAGTTTTACCGGAGTGGTTTGAAATATGTTGATTGACAAATCAACCGAGCGAGTAAGAAATGAAACTAAAGCTATTCTTGACCTTCTCAAGATTAATTTAATTTCTGTAGATAGGTTTTTGTTAAATATAACACAACTGGAAAACTAGAAAACACTTAATGCGGTTACTCAAGTGTGACTTCGTCACACTTGATGTAACCAGTTGGCTTCGAGGAATTTGAAAAGTTTGCACCCTAATAGAATTTAGGTACAGCACGTGGTTGTCAAGCCATTAAGGCACGAGAAGAATTTGTCCAATTGAGGCATGATTAGATGGGTTAGAGGGTACACACGTCCATGGTGTTCCAAGACTTGCGAATATTGAATTGGACATTGTTCGGTTCGATGACTATGTTGAATTAGGATCCCTAGAGATACATAGACAATCGAAGATTTGTCTTCTACTGATGTATTCTTATATTCTACACGTCTAATTCTTCTGTCAGTCTCTCAGGTTAGGACAACTACGTTTCCACTCAATGTTTCTTGCTGACAATTTCTCACCGGTAGGTCTAACCGATTCACACAGGCTCTAAATTGGGAGGTTTTGTCATGAGGGAATGTCGGTGTTGGTTAATGCTAAAGTTAAATCTAACTACTTGTTTCTGCGTAACTAACATATACCCAAAGGTTAATCTAGGTGTCTGATGTCTGCTACGACCTGCTACTAATATTGGTTTCACACGGAAATGGTGGCTTTGCATCACCTATATCTAGCATTAACATCCTAATTGGTGTTCTAATTGGCTGGTTAACTAATCTTACCGGTCTTCTTATTTCAAAGGTTCCAATATAGGAACTTGCTTGGTGACTGGTCGAATTAATGTTGAATTTGATTTATCAAGTCGCGTTCCATGCTATACGATATTACGCTAGTGGTAGAATATGGCTGGCCAAATCTGACCTCAACCGGCTAACTAACTGGTCTGTAATATTGAATTACTAACCTAAGGACAACTGATTGAGCAACTCTCGAGGCACGGTTACTAATCCTGCTCAGTTCTTAGCTGGGTGGTCATATGTGTGAGTTTCGTTTAGTTAAAGTCAAACCGGTATTAACCTGAATCATCGGTCTCTAAACTATCTAATGGCCAGACAACTACGGACTAGCTTTGGTGAATAATTGTGCTAAAGGTACTCTCAATTGCTATTACTAATCAAAACTTAACTTGTGGTGGTTCGGTGTAATTTCTGGTATAGGGCGACAGACTGGTCCTATTGATGACATCTAGGTGGTTATCTTAAGGGTTTACTCAGCCGGTTTTGCGATAAGAAATTATTAAGGTACAAGTGCTAAGATTTCTCTATTCTTACCGGGGTAATCAACTGGTCAGAAGTGCTGGGTTACTAGTTTATGGATATTTAACCTAACGGTCTTTAACAATCCTATTTAGATGACGGTATTGCTAGGGAAGAATTAAATTTTTTATGTGAGTCAAGGTTATACCTTCGTGACAAGGTTCTATCTTTGGTTCAGTTTCTAATTATTCGGTGATGATGCTATTATGTTTGTCTAAGGGTCGGGTGTAGTAATGGAATTTTCTAAGTGGCATACTAGCAATTCTAGATTATTGGGATAAGGTATTAGTATCGGGTACTAATTACTGAGCTGCTTGAGTCTTATTACTGGTTTGGTCACTAAACTATCCTATGATGATGTTCTAGTAATTTCTGACTTAAGAGTTCTGATAATGCTAGTAAGGATTCCTAACTATAGATGAGTTTGGGTCCCTAAGAATTTTCTGGTTTACTGTTAAAGACTGGTGGGGTTGGAAAGGAAGTTCCTAATCGTTGTACTAAATGTAACTGGTCTGTCAGTGGTGAGGTAGAAATGTTCTTACGAGTTGAAAGGTAAAAGTAACTTAGTTAAGGGCATTCGAAAAGATAACCTAATAAGGTGACTTGATGGGATATTGGAATGTGCGTTTGTCCTAATTGGGTTACTTAAATACGGACGATTTGATTTGAATTTCTATTACGGTGTTATCTACCAGGTTTTTCTACGCTGGGTTGCTAACTCAAGACCCTATACATGGTTGAACTTAGTTATGCTTTCTTGGATACAGATACAGACTACAAGGATTCTAATGGTTGCTTCGGTTACGATTAAGCTCCTAATAGTGCCACTATACTTGTTGGTCTCTAAAGGAAAGGTGCACTCAGTCCAATTTCTTATTGTATCCTAATCCTAATATCATTTCAAATGTAACTCCTTAACAACTCTTATGCTCACAAGGTAGCTTGGAATGGTTTATACTAAAACTCAAAAGTAGAATGATAAGATAGATGAAGAGGGCTTGAGACTGTTCACCATAGCTAAAAATGATTGAACAGAGACCCGTGTTGCAACAAGCAGTAGCAGCAGCCTGCTAAGCTCGCTGCAGCATGTGCTTGCTTGCTAGGCGAGTCAGACAGAGTGTGAAAGAATGATTTTATGGTTCGTCCAATTTTCTTCTTTGCATAACACCATAACTCCCAATCATATACTAACTTGAATTTAGGGTGAGTTTTTGATTTACCGCCTACTGTTCTAGGGTGTTGATTGGCTCACGAGCTTGGTTGAATTTAGGCTCTCACTAAGATAAGGTTACTTATAGGTTCAGGGAGTTTACCTGACACACATTGCCAGTTGAATACTGTTGTGTACTACACAATTCAGTATATGGACACATCTGCATTCTTTGTTGCATACACCACTTACTCCTGTGGCACCATTTGCCACTGTTCCAAAACTCTCTTATAAGAATCTCCGTCAACGATTGTTCCTCGATTGCAGCTTCACTACAGATTTACCGCTGGAATTCCAGAGTTCGCTTCAGTTCTAAACCATAATACCCTGCCTACCATACACAATACTGAGTTGATCAGGCTCAGCACACGATGGTTTCAGCGTAAACAGTCCAGATTCAAAGAGTCTGTATTACTTAGGAAAGGATTGGAATGACTCATGCCAAGGTCCGATACTGGATCGACCTGCTCTGATACCAATTATAACGCCCCAACTAAAATATCTAGAATATTTAGTCAAGACATACATAATATGGATCTGAGTACAATTAAAATTTACTGAATAAATTAGCAAGATACAAATTGCTTAAAATACAAAAGGGATAACAAATAAAATACAGCGATAAATGCTAGTATTCTGAGTAAACAAGATAATAAACTAAAAGCAAGACGAAGAAAATAAAATCTTCAAGGCGGACAATCCAAGCTCAGCTCCAACTGTCAGCCTCCTACCTGGTCCTTGCTCCGATTATCCTGTTTACCTAAAAAAAATTGTTTGGAGTGGGGTGAGACTACTAAGCCTCAGTGAGTCCTACTACCCTCCTAGAGGTGACTACACCGGGGGATCCTAAAATCAGTCGTAACATACTAACTTAACTAACATAACATAATAGCATAATATAAACGTGTATCACAGATTAATAAACTCTTATTCATTTTAGACACAAGGACACTCTGAGGTGAGCATGTCTCAGAGGCCTGCCATATCCGTCAACCGATTCGGTTACGGCATGCAGCTCACAATAACTTATCCTAATGGATTATCCCATTGGGAGTCCATAGCGCGACATAACAGATCGCTCTTGATTGACTGATACTAATTTAGTTCTTACTACCATAATTATCCCAAAACCCGGGGAGCATACAAACTAAATTTCCTAAGTTATACCCTAAGATTCCAATTGTGTTTGACCTCCTGTGAAACATTATATTAATTACACAATTGCAAAAACATCTGTAGTAATAGAGGATATAATAAAACGAGTGATCAGTCTTTGGAAAAATTGAAAAGTTGAGTTAATTCTGCTCCAGCTCGCCATGGCGAGAAATCTGCTCGCCATGGCGAGTAAACTGGTTCTGGCCTAAATCAGCTCGCGAGGCGAGAAAACGCTCGCCATGGCAAGTTTCATCAGCCCAGAAGTTGTTAACTCGCCATGAATGCTCGCCGTGGTGAGTTTCTGCAGAAAACACTCTGTTTTACGAATTTTGATAATTTTGAAATGAAATCACTTACAATCCTCTTTTAAAACAGTGCAATCACATAATAGACATAATATATGATAGAATGGAGGGAAAATTGGGAGTTATTTCCCCTCACACAATATTTTCCTAATTTCCTAGGTTAACATGCATAGTTCATAAATTGGGGAAAACTAACTAACTATCCTAAAGAACCCACCTGGAATTGAAGCTTTAGGCTTGATTCCTGGGCTCTACAACAGCTACAAACTCCTCAGCTACACCCACGAACCGGAATGGACAGATTTGGAAAAGTGTTGAACTTGAAACTCTACTTTGCTTCCAATCTTTATGTTCAAGAACAACCCATAACCAACTTGATTCTCATGCATGCAAGACCAAACAGAATTTCTAGTTATAAGGGTGGAAAGTAGGAGCACGAATTTGAGACAAAGAGAAGGATCTAGGTGCTAACTTACCTCTTTATGATACGAACGGTTTGGTGAGGAAGGTTGGATCTTTGCATGTTAAATTCAACAAGAATTGGGACATGAATGGATGAGTTGTTGTTGCTGCTGATTCACGCAGAGAAAGAGGGGGAGGAAGTGTATGCTTCTTGGCTCTAAGTTTCAGAAAGTGGAAAGAATGGAGTGGATGAAAGCCTTGACCCCTTTTATAAACTCTATCATGGACAATTCCCAAAATGCCCTTCCACTCACTACTAATTTAAGTTATTCTTCATAACTATCTATTTCTAATTAGTAGACTTATTTCCACTTAAGCTGCAAAAAATTTCCTTAATTATTATTCCTCTACAAAATAAATTTGGGATGTTACATCATTAGTATGGTTTACGATTCTAGGGACTTTATTACTTTACAATATAATAAAAAATACCTCATGTTATTAATAATAATAAAATTCATGATACATAAGATTAAGTTCAAACTAAAACTAATTGGCCTCTAGGACTTACACCAACAATATATTTCATGTATTTGAGTTTTTTTGTATAATAATATGAAGGAAAAAAAGTTGTAAAATAAAGTTATACTATGAAAGTTTAGAATTTATTTACTAAAATCACATTTTCTTTTTTATCGTATTCTCCCCAAAATCAAAATTTCGGCTCCGCCCCTGCTTTATCAAATAACAACATACTCACGTCCGCCTTCATGTTTCTATCTTCATTTCTTCTCTGTCTTTCAATACATGTTTCCTTTTATTTCTTTCTCCTTTCTTTCAACAATTCTTTTTCTATAACATGCTTCCTTCTTCTTTCAAAGTCCATTATGCCATAACACAACAATTTAATTTCGATAGTTTTAAAACTTCCTCCCTTTTTACTTCTTACTTTTATCAAAACTAGTAAAGTATAAATAAAGAACATAGTTTCAGAATTTACTTGATTCTTTTACTTGTTTGTTTTAATGAAATTTGTAAAATACAAATAAAGAACAGAGCCTAGTATTTCGAGGTAAAAATTGAATATTCTAAGATGGAATTTTAACTTTTGTTATGCGTTAACCGCGTGTAAAAAATATACGGGGAAAGAATATATAGTGAAAAAGGAAAAGTGAAAAAAAAAAATTTAAAAAAGGGGATTTTTTTTGTAATTTTGTATTTTGTATTTTTTTTTCAAAAAACTAAAATTGAACCAGCCGGTCTACAATGGTTTTTCCGGTTTTACGCGGTTTTTTGGCGGTTCTGCGGACTAACGGTTATAGGCTTGTTTCCGGATCGGTGCTAGATCCGGTTCACGGTCGAACCGGCCGATCTAGTCCGATTTTATACAATTACTAATTATAAAAATGAAAGAGTAGATAAATAAAATACAACTTCAAATTTATAAAAAATAAATTTTATTCCTTTTTTTTATGTAAATTACTTATGTCTAATAATAATGGTGCAAGTGCCATCAGAAAAACATTAACCTTTTGTTTATCTTGTATTGGGCATGTTGTTTCATTCGATAATATTAAAGTCTATGAAGCCTATATTCACATGTTGCCTATTCCATTTGTATACCTGCCTTGGTTTCTACTTCGTCATGTCTACGACGTTACTTGTTTTCTTCTTATCACAACTGTTCACCAATCTATCGCACACACTCTTCACCACCCTCTTCATAATTCTAGTAAAGATGTCCTCTTTTTTTGCTTATTTTTCATATTACACATTTTGCGTCCAATTTTGGTTAAAAATAAAATAAAAACATTAATTATGAAGTATTTCCTTTTTTTTATAGGCCTTCAAAACTTTAAGTCATGTGTATTTGTGACTTTGTGTGTGTGCGTGAAATAACTTCTCTCTGTATATGAAAATGAAGGATCACGTTGTAGAGAAAAAGAATAATGACATAACTTAGAAAACCAATATTAACACCAATGCCTCTTACCTCCATCCCATAACCCATTTGACTATTTCAACATGGATTAAGAAAAAGGTATAAATAAAAAGAGAGAAAAATAATGTGACTAATAAATTATAGGGTATAATTGGAAAATAATAATTAATATTGCATTGGAAATTGAAAAATCAATAATTTACTTTAGGACATTTTAAAAAAAAAAATAGATCACTCACTATTAACAGAAAGAATAGATAAATGAAGCAAATTCAAACTTCTAAAAGAGTAACTTGTTTTCCTTATTTTCTGTGAAGCACCTACGTCTAATAATAATGGTATATTTGCTATCAGGAAAGGGTAACTTATTGTTTGTCCTATGCTAAGGCCTATGGTTTCACGCGATATTAGAGTGTATATACGAAACCTATATGTAAGTGCACCAGTTCATCCTCATGTTTTAATAATTGTCAAAACACATGAAAATAGGATTGAACATATTTTGGCAACATTACAAATGACTTGACAACAAAGAACTATTTTCTAAAACCTTGAAAAACTGACTTTTAGGTATTTTGTATTGATACATACATTGGTGTATCGATACAAATGTCCTGAAATCTCTTCTGCTTGATTTTGTGCATTTTGTATCGATACATACATGGTCTGTATCGATACAAAAGAGGTCTCTCAGAGACAGAACAGCTCCTCTGTATCGAAGCATGCTTGCATGTATCGATACACATCTGTTTGTTCTCAAAATCCAGAAAACTCAAGATGATTCGAAGCATGCTTGCATGCTTAGATACATATCAGTCAAGATTTCAAGATTCTGATATTTGTATCGATACACACCCGTGTTTGTATCGATACAAAGGTCAATTTTTCCAATTTTTAACGTTGGTCAAAGCATTTGTATCGATACAAATGATCATTTGTATCGATACATGTATGAAAAATTATGCCTAAATTTGCTCATTCTATTTTCTCTTTAAATAGCAATGTGTTGTGTCATTGTAGAGATAAGTGAGAGAAAACTAGTGTGAAAGATCAGAAAAACGCTTTGGGTACAAATTGAGTGAGAATTTGCATCAAAGGTTTTATTCAACACAAGTTCATCATCTTCATCAAGTTTGCAATCAAAATTGGATTTGAGTATGGGATCAATTCAATAGAAGTTGCAGAATTGTGTGATAACGTTCGATACGGTTCGCGGTGAATCAGAATCGTGATCGGGTTGAATTGCGTTGAAGGTTCTAGTGTTTCTCTCAAGTGATTCAAGATCGTGCGTGTCTTGAAGGATTCGATAACAAGGAACGAAGGACTCAGCTGGACGATTGGGTGCGGTTTGGCACAAGGTGAATCATTGGAATCAGAGGGTGAAGTTCCGTTGGGTGTCGAGGTTATTCGCATTAGTTTACATTTTGTCTTGCTATAGGATTATAGATTTCAATTGTAAACTGTGCACTGTTTGTTCAACAAGTTTTTGATCTATAAACTCTCAAATAACCCGTTTGGTTATTTGGGGGGAGACGTACTCGGACAAACGCGTGGACGACGCGCAATCCGGGGAACTCCCTAATCACATCGTGTGTCTCTCTTTATCTCTCTCTTTTAATTCCGTTAATTTCGTTAATTTGATTAATCGATTGAATTTTTGTTGTTCGTATTGGTTCACAAAAATTCAATTGGTTCTTGTTTGATTGTGATTGAATTTGATAATCAAACCATATAAACTTGCTTGGGACTGTTTTTTGTTAATCAAATTAAAATTTGGATATCTTGCATTAATCGTTCCGTAATTTTCCTAATTCGTTCAAGGCGATACTATCTTTCCTTTGGTCAAAAGGTGCAAAGTAGACTACCGATCCGGTGGTGCTTCCGCGCATTGTTTTTAATCAAATAATTTTTAAAATTGCCGTTGATTAAAGAAGCCACTTATTCAACCCCCCCTTCTAATTGGTTTAGCCTAGTAGTCTAACAAGTGGTATCACGAGTCCGGTTAAATTTTGCTTGCAAAATTCGGAAATTTGTGCCAATTATTAGACAACATGGCTTTTGCACCTAAAGGGGCGTATAATAGGGCTCCTATATTCAATGGAGATCATTTTGACTATTGGAAAAGTAGTATGCGTATTCACATCAATTCTTTTGATGGTGAAGTGTGGAATGCTATTGAGAATGGTCCGTTTGTTCCAACAATCACCGATGCTCATGGCATTGTCACCAATAAGCCTATGGCACAATGGATGGAAGAGGAAAAGAAAAAGGTCAATTACGATGCAAAGGCACAAAATATTTTAATATCTTCCCTTGGGATTGATCAATTATATCATGTGTCACGTTGTCAATCGGCTAAGGAAATGTGGGACACATTGGTAACTCACTTTGAGGGTACCAATGATGTAAAAATATCCAAAATTAATACATTGACACAAGAATTTGAGTTGTTCCATATGCTAGATGGCGAGACCATCGAGGATATGCAACAACGATTTATCAAAATAACCAACAAGCTACATGGTTTGGGAAAGCCAATCACAAATCAAGACGCCACTAACAAAATTTTAAGATGTCTTAGTAGGTGTTGGCAACCGAAGGTCACCGCGATTAAGGAGGCAAACGATCTCACTACTTTGAGTCTTACAACTTTATTTGGCAAGCTTACGGAACATGAACATGTACTAAACTTGTTAGAAAAGCAAGAGAAAAGTGAGAAAAAGGGAAAGCACAATGACAAGGATAAGGAAAAGGAAAAGGACAAGAGGACAATTGCTCTAAAAGCCTCAAAGTCAAAGTCCAAAAAGGTAGAGCACACTACTAGAAAACATGCGTTTAGCAACCGATTTAGCGACTGATTTTCATCGAAATCGGTTGCTAATTTAATTAGCAACCGATTTAGCAACCAATTAAAATCGGTAGCAAAAACCTTGGTCGCTGATTTGTAGTAACCAAATTAGCAACCAATTTTGTAGCGACCGATTAGCAACTGAATTTTGAGACCGAATTAGCGACCAATATCAGCAACCAATTAAGAGACTGAATTGAAAGAACAACTTAGAGACAGATTGTTCGACGCATTGTCGACGCAATTAGCAACTGATTCAGTGACCACTTTATTTAATTTTAAAACAAATCGGTTGCTAATTCGGTTGCTAATTTCGATTTTTTAAAATAAAAAAATTGTAGCCCATATATATATATATGGGCTACAAATACACACACAAATATAACAAAATACATTAGTAACTTATATTCTTATAAAGATATGCTTAATCAAAGATTATATGGAAAATAAATCTCCTATAGAAAATAAATTAAAGCTTTAAGTATTGGCTATTACATTAAATCTATACCAAGACTAACTTAGCATAGTATTAAACAAGGATTTAACTAATGCTTTTTTTGTGTCAAAAAAAAAAAAACTAATGCTTTTTTATTCAAAGTCAATATTACAAAATAAATCTCCTATAGAAAATAAATTAAAGCACGTTCATAGCTTCCTTTCATACATAGATTCCTTTGACTCATAAAAAAATAAAAAAATAAAATAAAAATTAATCAAATCCAAGATGCAAATAGAAGAAAACAGAGCAAATAGCACAACCCAAACCAATAATGCACTCACAACTTAGAACAAGTGAGCCTGCTAGCTCTCTATAGCCCCAGCCACTCTGTGACTTATGAGGAATGTTTACTTCAGGCGATTTGATTCCAATCTGGACTGAAGCTTCATTAGCACATAAATTCACAAAACCCATGGTCTTTCTCTTCTTGGACTGAGTTTGGGCTGCAGTAAACATGCACTAAAATAGACAGTGACCTAGGGAAGTATGGTCAAATTATGCATCTCTTTGATAACTTACGTTGACACATGACTAATTATTGTGTCTTTGTGAGAGAATAGAAAAGAATCTAATGGAAATAAGAAAGGAAATAGTTAAGCACTTACGTGGAAAAATTAGCATTGAAGTGTGCAAAAAATACTCTGCTTATATATAAAGCCAAAGTCAGCAAAATCAATAATTGTTCCATATACCACTCTCTAAGCCAAGCAATTTTTACTTGTTAATTCCAATCACTTGTCCAAACTTAAAAGGTTCACACTTATTAATATCATAAGTTGCACATATATAAGCCTCCTGCATGACACAACATCAGATATAAAAACAGTGACTACAATATTATGATGAATTGATTAAAGTACATGGATGAATGCATGCATATATCATATAATGTTTTTTTTGAAGAAGTTAAATTAGCCCACCTAAATTGGCACCAGAGAGAATCGAACCTAATATTCATTTGTGAAACAGAAAATTAACCAAAGGGACACAAACATTTTCATCAATAATACATATCTACTATCTAGGACTCCAACATTCTAAAATTTACTATAAGTAAAAACAACTTATCAAAACCAACAACCCATCAATCCATGAATCTATCACAAAATTATTCACATATAGAAACCTATATAAATAATCTTGACAAACAAAGCACAGGTTCATAAGGTGTAGTTCCCTTAAAAAATACATGTAGTAGTATTAGCAGCTGATAGTACAAAAACATGCAATTTAAGGAACACAAATAACACATAAAATTTGTAAGTAAAAAAATGTCCACTTATTTTGATGGGAGTCGCATTTCAAACAAATAACACATAAAAAATATCCACTATATATAGAAGCAAGCATGTAAGATTACCTATCTAATTTTTTCAATACAAGTGGCAGCAATAAAATTAGGAAGTTGAAAAGGTTGATTCTCAATACCTCGTTTCCCCTGCCAAAACAATAGCAGAATTTATAATGAGATAACTAATAGCTTAATGTATGCCAATATCGACTATATAATGAGGCTAAGTAGACTTCCAAGATACTTATTATCAACAATTAATTAATATAGATAAAATGTAGTAAGTGAATAGTTGAGCAAATAAAAAATATAACATCTGCATAATAAGCAAAAGCTACTGCTCCTCCCAACTAATAAGCAAAAGAAAGCTAAACCAATCTGCATAATCCCTTTTTCTCAGTAATACAAGCTCAAACAAACAGATCCTGTTTCATGCCGAACACAATTATAGTATTCAAAACACTGCTAAGCCTAAGAGGTGTCCAAGGTTTAGAGCGATTTAACAGCAGCAAAAACAACTCGGGTTCCCGGCCATCTTATGCGCAAACAAATAACACAACAAGAAAAAATCGCTGAAACCCCATACCTGGAAAGAGTCGGCACTAACGATTCCTCCGTTTCCGATCGTTGAGGCAATTTGCAAGTTCAATGTGAGTGAATCGTTGAGTTCTTTCGTTTCCGATCATAGTTCGCTGTGATAGAAGAAGGGTTCATGTGAGAATTGTGAATTGTAGAGGGTTCACTGAGATTAAGGGTTTGTGAGATTGACAAAAGGGTTTAGGGTTGATGTGAATAAGGAAAGGAAAAAGCTTCGTGATATTGAGAAAAGAAGAGTGGGAAATAAAAATAAAAATAAAAAGAAAATTAAAGAAGTGTTTCCAGTCAAAAATTAATACTATCAATATTTATTAATAACAAAAGTTGAGGAAAATTGTAAAAAAAAAAATTGAGGAAAAGGTTAAAAAAAAGATAATAGCAATAAATATTAAATTATAAAATATTTTAAACTTATAAATACCAGAAATTTATCTAGTGTTTAATGCGTTGGATTTTTCATCGCTATTTATCGGTCTCCAATTCAGTCTCTATAGCAACCGATTTAACAACCGAAATGTCTGTGGATTTGACGGTCAAAATAACTGTCTCTAATTCGGTCTCTAAAGCAACCGAAATATTGGTCTCTAATTATCGGTCTCCATTTCGGTCTCTATAATATAATAGCGACCGATTTAGTGACCAATTTATTTTTAAGTTTACGTTTAAAATATCAGTCTCTAAATCGGTCTCTATAGTGACCGAAATTTTTTGGTCTCTAAATCGGTTGCCAAAAACGTGTTTTCTAGTAGTGGCATGTGGAAAGTAGCTCAAGCGAAGATGATTCCAATGATGAGGAAATGGGACTCTTCGTGAGACGCTACAATAGGTATGTCAGAAAGAATGGGATAAAACACTCCGATGAGAATCTTAAAAAGTATCGAAAAGATAGTGGTCACCGTCGGAGGAATGAAGATGCTAGGTACTCTAAGAAAGGAGCATGTTATGAATGTGGACAAATCGGTCACTTTAAACCGGATTGTCCCAAGCTCAAGAGAGAGGAGAAAGAGTCATCTTCAAACAAAAGGAGGAGCAAAGGAAAGAAAGCTTATGTTGCATGGGAGAGTGGTAGCTCTTCATCTCATCCATCATCAAGCTCTAGCTCAAGTGATGAAGACGAAATGGCTAATGTATGCTTCACATCTCATCATCACAAAAAGAAGGACAAAGCTCCCAAAAAGGTAAATCAAAATCCCTCTAGCTCATATACCTCGTTAGAATATCATGACTTGCAAAATGCATTTGAGGACCTATGTAGTGAAACTAGGAAAACTTTCAAACGATTAAAAGAAATTATAAAAGTTAACAAAGCTCTTGAAAAGAAAGTTTCCGAAACGGAAAAAGAGTTGAAAGCTTTCAAAGTATCATTATTAGAAAGGTCAAGTACAAGTCATGATAATGGTGACATAGTTGGTTGTGATAATTGTGCCACTTTTTAAAATTGCCGTTGATTAAAGAAGCCACTTATTCAACCCCCCCTTCTAAGTGGTTTAGCCTAGTAGTCTAACACTATATTCACATGTTATCTATGTTATTAGAAATTAATTTCTATTTCTTCCTCACCATGTCTGCCAGTTATTTGTTTTCTTTTTATCATTGACGTTCATTCTTCCATCTCACACACTCTTCACCACCCTCTTCATAATTCTAGTCAAAGATGTCGCATTTTTTGCTATTTTTCCATATTACACACTTTACGTCCAATTTTGGTATAAATAATAAAAACACTAACTTGTGCTTCATATACCTTATTCACTCTATCTTTATATTTTCTTTTATTTATTTATAGGTCTTCAACACTTTAAGTCAGGTTTATTTGTGTTTGTAGCTTTTTGTGTGAGTGAGAGAGAGATTATCTTTGCATCTGAAAATGGAGAATCATGCTGCAAAGAAGAAGAACAATGACACAACTGAGAAATCAATATTAACACCAATACCTCCTCCTCCTAAGCTTGAAAGAAGCCCTTCTCTCCATGCTGAACCTAAAACTTTATTTGAAGATGAATTAAGATTAGCAAGGGTTCGATTTTTTTTGTCCAATTTGTTTTACTTATTACATATATTTTTTTTCAATTTTTTTACCCTATATTATTAAAGGTTGTTTTTAGGGTGAGAGTTTAATTATGTCCCTCACCGGTGAGGCATTAAATTAATACCATCAGATCTAATCAATGGTCTAGATTTTATAGAAATCAAAATAACAACTTCTACACATGTTCACACACAAGCATGACTATTTCTTCTGAACATTAAATCCAATCTGTAGAAAACGGTTGCAAAGTAAAAAAATTGTGATAATGTATTCATTCATCTTTGTCAACAAAGGCGGGGATTTTCCTATTTCTACCAAAAAATTCCAACTTTGAATGTGATAATGTACTCTAAATTAAGCCCTCTCCCTAGTAACCACCATTATTAAAATGAAAATCTTGCTGGAGGAGGAAGCACTCAAAATCATCAATACTCAATCAAAAGAAGAAGCTCTCAAAATATTTTTAGCGGTAAACATGAATTCGTTGTTTAATAAATTCTATTTTAATTTTAATTCCACTTTGATCCCTTGTTTTTAATTTTTCAAAAGTTTTCCAAATGCAACAAGATCTAACAACACTGTATTTTTCAACATTTGTAAATGGATTATTTTTAACGGATTCAAAGTATTGTAAAATTATAATTAGTATAGATACGAATCAGGGTATGGTAACGGAAGCAAACAACCAATAACGAAGGTACTAGGTACCACCCTTATCAATCGAATACTATGAAGTGTTTTGGGGTATTTGTTTGTTTGATTTTAGCGCAAACAGCAAGGAATAAAACAATGTTAAACTACACCAATAGCTTAACACGAGATTAGCACTCAACACCAATTGAGCTAATCGGACTATTTTCAAGACGACGCTTGCAAATAATCAGGTGAAAATGTAGACACAAATTCAAATGGGACTGAAATGTTCTTGTGTTATTGAATAATGAAAATGATCATGTTACATAGCATATATGGCCGAAAAACAGCAAGGCCTAATTAAACACACATAAAACTAGTAATAAAATGCAATTAAACTAGTAATAAAAATGACACTAATGCAATCAGCTATTGTAATTCCTCTCCATAATTAGCCACACGCCTATTTAAGGCCTTGAATGTCCCTTTTATACTTCTTTTGTAACCATTCTGGAAAGACTTCAAATGACTGAATTTTATTTGTCTTAATTGATGAAAATGCTTAAAATAGCCAAGTAATTAAACTCAGCCCTTGATGATGACTCAAAACAGCCCCCACGCCATTAAGTCCCTTTTGAATGTCACTTGTGTTGATTTCTAGCTCTTGTGGATCAATTTTCGTACCATCCCCTCCCCCTTTGAAAGGAATTGACCTCAATTCTTGAATACCATCATCATCCAAATATGGTGAGAGATCTCCAACATTGAAAGTAGCATGTACTCCATATTCTCCGGGCAACTCGATCTTGTATGCATTGTCATTGATTTTTGATATAACTTTGAAAGGACCATCAGCTCTAGGCATAAGCTTATTCTTTCTCTTGCTTGGGAATCTTTCTTTTCTCAAATGAACCCACACAAGATCACCTTCATTGAACAACTTGGGCTTCTTATTCTTGGACCTTTGCTTGTAGACTTCATTTACCGCCTTGATTCTTTCTTGCACTTGCTCATGTAGCTTGATCATGGACTTGAGTTTGGCCTCGGCATCTGGATGAACTAATTCCTCTTTTGGCATAGTTATCAAATCCAATGGCAAGTAAGGATTCACACCATAAACAACTTCAAAAGGGGAATGATTAGTAGCATATGTAGGGGACCGGTTGTAGGCAAATTCAGCATGAGCTAGCTTCAAGTCCCAATCCTTTTGAGTCTTACTAACCAAACCACGCAGCAAGGTACCAAGAGTTCTATTAGTCACCTCGGTTTGCCCATCGGTTTGAGGGTGATGGGAGGTACTAAACAGCAACTTAGTACCCAATTTCCTCCATAATGTGTTCCAAAAATAACTCAAAAACTTTGAATCACGATCAGAAACAATAGTTTTAGGAACTCCATGCAAACGTACAATCTCACGAAAATACAAATCAGCAACATTACTAGCATCATCTGTTTTGTGACAAGCTACAAAGTGTGCCATTTTTGAAAACCTATCAACAACAACCATAATAGCATCTTTACCTCGCTGTGTACGGGGCAAAGCCACAATGAAATCCATGCTCACATCCATCCAAGGACCACTAGGTGTGGGTAATGGGGTGTATGCTCCTGGTTTGAAAGAACTCTTCGCCATATGACAAGTAACACACTTGCTAATGACTTTTTGCACATCTCCTAACATCTTTGGCCAATGGAAGTGTTCTTTTAAAATCTCCAAGGTCTTTGTAATGCCAAAATGACCAGCCAAACCTCCACCATGAGCTTCGCGGACTAGTAACTCACGAATTGAATGCCTTGGGATGCAAAGCCGATTCTCTTTGAACAAAAATCCACCCTGCACTATGTACTTTTCAAATGCTCCATTTTCACAATTAGAGTATATTTCACCAAAATCCGCATCCTCTTTATAGTAATCTTTCAAAGTCTCAAAACCAAGTAAGCGAGTTTCAAGAATTGAAATTAAAGCATACCTTCTTGAAAGTGCATCAGCCACCACATTACTCTTACCATCCTTGTATTTTGAAGAGAAATTAAAAGATTGGAGGAATTCTACCCATTTAGCATGCCTTGGACTCAACTTTTGTTGCCCATTGATGTACTTCAAAGACTCATGATCTGAATGCAATATAAAGTGATTAGAACGCAAATAATGACTCCAATAATCAAGAGCTCTCACAACGGCATAGAATTCTTTGTCATAGGTGCAATAGTTCAATCTGGCCCCTCCTAGTTTCTCCGAGAAATAAGCTATAGGCCTTTTGTTTTGTATCAAAACAGCCCCAATGCCAACTCCACTAGCATCACATTCAACTTCAAATGGTTGAGTGAAGTCGGGTAAAGCTAAAACAGGAGCTTCACAAAGCTTTGACTTAATCAATTCAAAAGCCCTTTGTGCTTGCTCATTCCACACAAACGCACCCTTCTTCAAACATTCGGTCATGGGACTTGCTATAGTGCTAAAATTCTGGATAAAGCGCCGATAAAATGATGCAAGACCAAGGAAAGATCTCACCTCCGAAACTGTTGTAGGGCTCGGCCAAGTCTTGATAGCATCCACCTTTGTTTGATCAACGGATACTCCATCTTTAGATACAACGTATCCAAGAAACACCACGCTTTCAACCAAGAAATCACACTTTTCTTTCTTCCCATAGAGTTTTTGTGCTCTTAAGGTCTCAAAGATTTGTCTCAAATGAGTGAAATGCTCCTCAATAGATTTGCTATACACCAATATGTCATCAAGATAAACAACAACAAACTTACCCAAAAAAGGTTTGAGTACTTCGTTCATGAGCCTCATAAAGGTGCTAGGTGCATTTGTGAGCCCAAACGGCATAACTAGCCATTCATATAGACCATGCTTAGTCTTGAATGCCGTCTTCCATTCATCACCTTCACGCATTCTGATTTGGTGATATCCACTCCTTAGATCGATTTTTGAGAAGATAACCGATCCATGTAATTCATCAAGCATATCGTCTAATCTTGGAATGGGAAAACGATATTTGATGGTTATGTTGTTCACCGCCCTACTATCAATACACATTCTCCATGAACCATCCTTCTTAGGAACCAACAACGCCGGGACAGCACATGGGCTCATTGATTCACGCACATAACCCATGCTTATCAATTCTTCAATTTGCCGTTGCAACTCCTTTGTCTCCTCCGGATTACACCTATAGGCAGCCTTGTTTGGTAATGGAGCTCCCGGAATTAGATCAATTTGATGCTCAATCCCACGGATAGGTGGTAAACCAATTGGTAGTTCAATTGGAAACACATCTTCATACTCACCCAAGATAGCTTCTAATTGTTGTTTAAGAGGAGTCTCTACATTATCTTGTTTAGCATTCTTTGCAAACAACATGTAGACTAATTCACCATTATCAATAGCATCTTTCACTTCATTTTCAGTAGCAAACATATTGAGGTTAGGCTTTTTACCTCTTTTTGTAATCATAGAACGAACTTCATTTGATGCCATTGGTTTCAACACAATTCTCTTACCATTGAAGTTCAATTCATGCTCATTGGACCTTCCTCTATGCGTCACATCTCTATCAAATTGCCAAGGGCGTCCCAACAGTATGTGACTTGCATCCATAGGTACCACATCACACAAGATCTCATCAACATAAGACCCCATGGTCAACCCCACACGCGTCTGCCTTGTAACGTTTATGCTACTCCCATTGTCTAGCCAATGTAGTGCATAAGGCTTAGGATGTTTTGTTGTGAGCAATCCTAGTTTAGACACCATTTCAGTTGAAGCTGCATTGGTACAACTACCTCCATCCACAATGACACTACACCACTTATCTTTCACTTGACACTTAGTGTAGAAAATTTGGTTCCTTTGATCTCCTTCCACGGGTACAGCCTTAGCTTGCAAAGTTCTGAGCATCAAAGTATCATATATGGGAGGTCCATATACTTCTACCTTATCATCATCATCTTCAACCGTTTCAACTCCATCACTTTCAATATTGCCACCAAATGAACCGCCGGATTCTTCCTCTTCCTTAAGCAACTCATCACGCATGCTAATTGCTTCTCGGAGGGTCACAACTCGTTGATTGGGACAAGCTCTAGAAAAGTGTCCAAAGCCTTGACATTTAAAACACCTAACCTTTGACAAGTTAGTCTCCTTGGCCGTGGCAATGGGTTGTTTAGGAGAAGGATCACTTTGTTTTGGTTGATTCACCATTTGTTTAGTACTAGGGGTTGAAATTGCACTGCTTGACACACCTCCCTTGGACCAACCACTTGAACTCCCGGCATTATATCTACTCTTGTTTTGATTTTCAATCTTCAAGCACAAAGTACACAAAGTTGTGAAATCCGTGTAATTACATAGCTCAACAGCAAATGCTATGTTCTTATTTAGCCCACGAAGGAAACGACTCATTCTTTGCTCTTCATTTTCCTCCACTTCACCCATTAGGCATAGGTTCTCAAACTCGTCAATGTACTCAGTGACACTCATTTTGCCTTGCACCAAATCTGAAATCTTCTTATACAAATTCAGTCGGTGGTTTGATGGTACATATCTTTTGCGCAACTTCCTCTTCAAGGACTCCCACGAACGGATTTTCTCCTTCCCATCTCGTGTTCTTCTAGTCTTCATTCCTTCATACCACAACGATGCACTTTTGCCAAGTTTCAGAATAGCATATTTGCAACGCTTCTCATCATCAAGATCCTTGAAGTCAAACATTCTATCAATCTTGCGCTCCCATTCTAAGTAAGCTTCTGGGTCTGTACTACCATTGAATTCAGGTAGTTCGGTGATTTTGAACTCATCCACGTTTGGACGTGGTTCACCTCTTCTAGGCCTCCATCGTTCATCTCTCAAATTGACGTTCCTTAAGGCTTCACGCAATCTGTCCACGAAATCATCGCTGTCGAAATCCATTGTTGTCACGTAACAAGGCCCTTGATGCCACTAATGATACGAATCAGGGTATGGTAACGGAAGCAAACAACCAATAACGAAGGTACTAGGTACCACCCTTATCAATCGAATACTATGAAGTGTTTTGGGGTATTTGTTTGTTTGATTTTAGCGCAAACAGCAAGGAATAAAACAATGTTAAACTACACCAATAGCTTAACACGAGATTAGCACTCAACACCAATTGAGCTAATCGGACTATTTTCAAGACGACGCTTGCAAATAATCAGGTGAAAATGTAGACACAAATTCAAATGGGACTGAAATGTTCTTGTGTTATTGAATAATGAAAATGATCATGTTACATAGCATATATGGCCGAAAAACAGCAAGGCCTAATTAAACACACATAAAACTAGTAATAAAATGCAATTAAACTAGTAATAAAAATGACACTAATGCAATCAGCTATTGTAATTCCTCTCCATAATTAGCCACACGCCTATTTAAGGCCTTGAATGTCCCTTTTATACTTCTTTTGTAACCATTCTGGAAAGACTTCAAATGACTGAATTTTATTTGTCTTAATTGATGAAAATGCTTAAAATAGCCAAGTAATTAAACTCAGCCCTTGATGATGACTCAAAACAGCCCCCACGCCATTAAGTCCCTTTTGAATGTCACTTGTGTTGATTTCTAGCTCTTGTGGATCAATTTTCGTACCAACTCAACACCTCAAGAAGTTTGTAAGTTGTTATATGCATACTTTATAATTAAAAAAAAAAAGTATAGAATATGAAGATAATGTGTTTTTGTCATGTTAGGGGTTGAAGCCAGTGACAAGCTCAAAAATGACAATAGAGGATGATGTTACTTGGTCGGACTATGATGATGAATGAAGTTTCAATTGGTGTTTAGAAAGCTATTATGATTCTAGAAGATTACTTTTAATAAATAAAATTGTTTTGATTGGAAAATGTTATTGATTTGGCTGGATTTTAAATATCTTCTATTTATCTTCTATGAAATATATTTTCGCCTATGCTAGATTTAAATTGAAATAAATTAATTCTCACGGTGAAATTTGATAGTTTTAGCTAGCTAAATCAATTGAGTTTTATTCTAAACCAATAAAGTGATATAAATACACTATTTAAGATGTCACATCTCAACATAGTTTTATATTAGCTAACATTCATATGTATCTTAGTAATACTATCAAATTATGTGTTGGTATCAATTTGTTCTTTTTTTTTTTTTTTTAAGATAGTATACATTTATTCTAACCCATTAAAATTTTAATCAATATAAAAGCTTGTTGAAATGTGTATTAGAAAATCTATTGCTAACAGTTTTCTTTAATATCTCATTAAAAGCGCATGATCGTAGATATCATAAAGGCATAAATGCAATTTTGTCCCCCAATTTTTAAAAATTCAACATTTTAGTCCCTCTATGCATTTCATCTTCAATTTTGATGACGTGGCTCTTCGGTAAATGACGTTGCACTATGGACCATGCATGTGCGGCATCCATGTCAGATTTAATTAAATTTTTTTCTAAATATTTAAAATCAAATGAAATCAATTTCTATTTAAATAAAACATAAAATAAAAAAACAAAAAAATAAATTGAATTAAAAGATCAAATGTATTCAACCACGCTACAACACCATGGATGGTCTGGAAAGCTTGTTAGCTTCGTTACTCAGCTCCGCAAAGTAGCCAACATGGATTCATCAGTCTGCATTTCTTCACCGCCATGACCGATTAACTAGAGAAAGAAATCTTTCTTTCACTACCGGTAAATAAGTTCTAAAACATTTCCAATCATATTGTCATTAGTTTTACAAGCCTTAAAATCCTTTGTTGTTTTAAAACTCACAACAACACCACCATGGATGTAATCACATTACGTCCTTCCACCACCACCACCAACAATAACAACCTCTTTCAAACATATAAATCAAATTAAACCCATAAAATTCAAGGATATCTTCAACAAAATGGAGTTCAGAGCTTCAATGAAAAGTTGTAGGTTGGCGAATGCTTAGATTGTTGGCGGATCAGGTGAGGCGGTCATGGGGTTTTTGGATATAAGGATATTAAATGTGATTCAATGATTACAGATTTCCATCCATCTATGATGTTGTTGTGTGTTTGGTTCTATTTTTGAACTTTTAATTTCATTTATTTTATCGATTTTTTATTTTATGTTTTTATAGATTTCCGTCCATCTATGGATAGTTTAAGAATTACAGTCTCACAATTAAGTCTTACTTAATGTATCATTATTATGGTTTACGATTCTAGGGACTTTATTACTTGACAATATAATAAAAAATACCTCATGTTATTAATAATAATAAAATTCATGATACATAAGATTAAGTTCAAACTAAAACTAATTGGCCTCCAAGACTTACACCAACAATATCTTTCTTGTATTTGAGTTTTTTTGTAAAATAATATGAAGGAAAAAAGTTGTAAAATAAAGTTATACTATGAAAGTTTAGAATTTATTTACTAAAATCACATTTTCTTTTTTATCGTATTCTCCCCAAAATCAAAATTTCAGCTCCGCCCCTGCTTCATCAAATATCAACATACTCACGTCCGCCGTCATGTTTCTATCTTGATTTCTTCTCTGTATTTCAATGCATGTTTCCTTTTATTTCTTTCTCCTTTTTTTCAACAATTCTTTTTCTATAACATGCTTCCTTCTTCTTTCAAAGTCCATTATGCCATAACACAACAATTTAATTTTGATAGTTTTAAAACTTCCCTTTTTACTTCTTACTTTTATCAAAACTAGTAAAATATAAATAAAGAACATAGTTTCAGAATTTACTTGTTTCTTTTAATGAAATTTGTAAAATACAAATAAAGAACAGAGTGTAACATCCCAATTTTAAATTAATAGGAGGATATTAATTAAAAATAATTATGGTGTATAATTGGAATATTTGGGCAAATCAATGAAGAAGAACTACAAGTATATTGGTAATAAAAAGGAAAGTTAGTAAGTTTGAGACTTGAGAAGGGCCTTATTATAAATAAACACATACATGGTGCTTATATAATTAACCATGTTGTAATGAAAAACAAAAACCTTTTCTTTCCCTCACTTCTTCTCTCTCGTGGCAGAGATTAGAAACAACAGCAACTCCTTCCTCTCTCTCACGCTCTTGACCACCATCACCATCACCATCCAGGACCAAATCAAACCCAAAGTTCTCTTGTGGAGCAAAACACTCATGCAATCCATTATCTAGGTTTTTAAGACTTCCTTTGGGTAAGGTAAGAATTCATTTCTCTCAATCCCTTCCTCCATTTTCTGTAAGATCCAAGGATACAAGAAGTTTTTCAATTAACCCATTAATCATAGAAAATATTTCTGATCCTAATTTCCTTTCTTTTGGGTTTGGCCGAAATGCCCCTTTTTCTCAACCTAGGGATTTCAATGCTTTATCAACTATGGAATTGGTGTTTGCATGTGTGATTATCACCTCCAATACGAGTCTTAAGATGCGTGTAAACTCATGGGTAAGGCTGGGAGTAATAAATCAGAAGTAACAGAGGCAGATTTAAGGAATTGGAGGATGTTGGTTAAACCCGTATTCTAGGACAGGTTCTCAATAAAACGGTAATTACTCTCTCCTCGTAACTCCGTTTGAACGATTCCTTTTTCTATGGATAGCTAACAAAATTCCTTTCGTTTTGAGTACAAACTTCGTAGGTTTTGGTTTAATATTGAAGTCTGTATAGCATTTTGAAGTTTGAGGTTTGAAGCTGAGTTTGTGCTGGAAATTCTGGTGCACTCGCTGTGGCGAGTACAGAGCTCGCCCGGCGAGTCTCTCAGGGCAGAAATGCTCTATAAGTGTGAAAATTTGATGCTAGGGTGTTGGAGGAATTATTGGGGACTCCTTGAAGCAACCGGGATTGATCTCAAAGTCGTAGGGGAACACGCAGAGTCAGAATTAAGCCTGGTTTTCCAGGTTGGTTCTTTAGGATTGTGTAGTTAGTTTTCCCCAAATTATGAAATTGCATGTTAACTTAGGAATTTAGGGAATGGTTGTGTGAGGGGAATTAACTCCCAAATTTCCCTCCATCCTGTTTTATATTATATATTTTATTTTGCTGCACTGGTTTAAATGACGATTGTAGGTTTTCTCTTGAAAAACTATGATTTCTGTAAAACAGGTGTTTTCTGCATGAACTCGCCACAGCGAGTAGCTGGCGAGCATTCATGGCGAGCTGGGTTCTGGGCTGATGATACTCGCCATGGCGAGCTTCTGCTCGCCACAGCGAGTTGATTTAGGTCAGGACCTATAATCTCGCCATGGCGAGCTGGTGACTCGCCATAGCGAGCTTGTACAGAACTGGCCTGCATTTTCCATTTTTCTAACAAAGTATCACACACTCGTTTTATATCCTCATCAGAATCAGATAGTTTGCAGTAATATAATTAATATAATGTCGAACAGAATGTTAATCACATATGATTGTTAGGGTATAACCTAGAATTTAATTAGGTTTGTATGCTCCCCGAGTTTTGGAAAATTTATGTTAGTAAGAACCAAATTAGTATCAGTCAATCAGGAGCGATCAGTGATGTCGCGCTATGGACTCCCAATGGGATAATCCATTAGGATATGATATTGTGAGCTGCATGACGTGACCGAATCGGTTGACGGATATGGCAGGCCTCTGAGACCTGCTCACCTCAGAGTGTCCTTGTGTTTAAAACGAATAAGAGTTTGTTTATCTGTGTTACACCTTTATTTAATTCTATCATTATGTTATGTTTTACATGCTAGTATGTTATGACTGATTAGGACTCCCCGGTGTAGTCACCTCTAGAAGGGTAGTAGGACTCACTGTGGCTTAGTATTCTCACCCCACTCCAAACCAATTTTTTTAGGTAGACAGGTTAACTGGAGCAAGGACCAGGATGGAGCTGATGATTGGAGCTGAGCTTGGATCATCGCATTAGACGATTTTAGTCTTTCCTTGTTTATGTTATCTGTATATCTTGGAATTTTATTCTATCTCCGCTGTATTGTTTTAGTTCATTATTAATTATTAAGGAATTCTTGTAATTCAATTGTTCATCTCGTCTAATTTAATGTACTCAGATGCATTTATTTATGTCTTGACTAAATATTCTAGATATTTTAGTTGGGGCGTAATACAGAGCCTAGTATTTTGAGGTAAAAATTGAATATTCTAAGATGGAATTTTAACTTTTGTTAGGTGTTAACCGCATGTGAGAAATAAACGGGGAAAGAATATATAGTGAAAAAGGAAAAGTGAAAAAAAAAATAAAAAAGGGAATTTTTTTTGTAATTTTGTATTTTTTATTTTTAAAAAAAAACTAAAATTGAACCAGCCGGTCTACAACGGTTTTTCCGGTTTTTTGGCGGTTCTGCGGACTAACGGTTCTAGGCTTGTTTCCAGATCGGTCGTAGATCCGGTACACGGTCGAACCGGCCGATCTAGTCCGATTTTATACAATTACTAATTATAAAAATGAAAGAGTAGATAAATAAAATACAACTTCAAACTTATAAAAAATAAATTTTATTCCTTTTTTTATGTAAATTACTTATGTCTAATAATAATGGTGCAAGTGCCATCAGAAAAATATTAATCTTTTGTTTATCTTGTATTGTGCATGTTGTTTCATGCGATAATATTAGAGTCTATGAAGCCTATATTCACATGTTGCCTCTTCCATTTGTATACCTGTCTTGGTTTCTACTTCGTCATGTCTACGACGTTACTTGTTTTCTTCTTATCACAACTGTTCACCAATCTATCGCACACACTCTTCACCACCCTCTTCATAATTCTAGTAAAGATGTCCTCTTTTTTTGCTATTTTTTCATATTACACATTTTGCGTCCAATTTTGGTTAAAAATAAAATAAAAACATTAATTATGAAGTATTTCCTTTTTTATAGACCTTCAAAACTTTAAGTCATGTGTATTTGTGACTTTGTGTATGTGCGTGAAATAACTTCTCTCTGTATATGAAAATGAAGGATCACGTTGTAGAGAAAAAGAATAATAACATAACTTAGAAAACCAATATTAACACCAATGCCTCTTACCTCCATCCCATAACTCATTTGACTATTTCAACATGGATTAAGAAAATGTGACTAATAAATTATAGGGTATAATTGGAAAATAATAATTAATATTGCATTGGAAATTGAAAAATCAATAATTTACTTTAGGACATTTTTAAAAAAAAAAATAGATCACTCACTGTTAATAGAAAGAATAGATAAATGAAGTAAATTCAAACTTCTAAAAGAGTAACTTGTTTTCCTTATTTTCTGTGAAGCACCTACGTCTAATAATAATGGTATAACTGCCATCAGAAAAGGGTAACTTATTGTGTTGGAGTAAGCCCTAAGAGCCAATCTATTTTCATAGTATTTGCTTTAGGAGTTTGAATATAAATATGGCATTTCTTTATTATGTTTGTAAGGTTGCAAAATAATGAAGTACCTAGAATAGAAAGTCCGTTTAATAATTAAGTGTGACTTAATCATGAGATAATATTAAACATAAGGACACTATTCTTAAAGTATCCGTAGTCGAGCTTTAAGGTAAAGGGGATAACCTTAAAGCATAAAGACTATTATGAACATAGACTGATGATCACATCTCATGGATCATGGGATAAGGAGTTATCAAGTCTTGACGTAGGTATAAATATTAAGAGTAATATTTATACTGGATTGACCCGCTTTGAGAGTACTACATGCAAAGTTATGCAAAGTGTCATAAGTTATTCTCATGGTGATAATGGTGTAGACCACCCTTAGACCTGAAACCACTTTGTACCCTAGATGGGGAGTGGAGTACTTTGTTGCTGATCTAACGTTATCCGTAATAGGATAATTATAAAGGCAGTTGATGGGTACTTTACGAAGCATGCTGAGGGACAGTAGTGACCTAGATGGAATTTGCCAATCCTGCATAACAGGATAAATGTCACGGGCCCAATATTGAACTGGACAAGGATAACACTGTGTATGCCTTGTGTTCAATATAGACATAAGGGCAAAGGGGTAATTATACACTGATATTATCACAAGAGGTTATGTTTAGATCACATGTTAATTTCTCGTAACTTGAGTAGCAGTGATGTGTTGCTAGATACCGCTCACTGTTTATTATAATAAATAGTGATTTATTATAATTGTCAACGTTACGGAAACCTACAGGGTCACACACATAAGAACAATCTAGTGAGATTGGAATACCGTAAGGTACGGTGCACCTTGGAGAAATAAGGAAATATGATAAGGGTATTATGGTAATTAAAATGAGCATTACATCATATGGTATGATGTAGCAAGGAGGGGGTGTAAATATGTACTAGACATATTTACATGAGAATGACGCCCACTATTGCCCATTTAGTTAAAAGGGCTTTAGTGTAATTTTGCCATGGCAAGTGGTTCTTTAAATAGAACCCTTGTGGTAAGGAAAAGAGTAACACACTTTTGTTACTCATTCTCATGAGCCTTTGTTCTCTCCTCTCTTGAGAAACCCTAATCACCTTTCTAGAGATTTTGTGAAAAACCCTAATCCTTATTTTGTGCCTCCTTTCTCCTAACCCTTCAAACCATTGGAGCTAGCACTCCATTGAAGGTTGTTGTTCGTGTGGACTGGCTAGAGGCGTTATACCTTTAACGCTTGTGATCAAATTCGAGGTTCTTGTACGTGACCTTGTTCGTGATTCAAAGTGTTCGATAGCCGTTCGTGATTTAAAGGGAGTTTTCGAATCAAAAGGTAAAACTCTAAACACAATTCATGACCATTCCTAAGGATCACAAAAGGAAAATTTTAAATTCCGCTGCTTTTATCGTATCAATTTTCCTTCAGTGGTATCAGAGCCACTTACGAAACCATGAATTGATGTTTGTTTAAATTCATGAATTCAGTTTTAATATGATTAAAACGGTTAATAAAAGATTAAAATCGAGTAATTAAAATTTGACGGTTGTTTGTGTATAAATTGGATGATTAACATTGAAACGGCTCCGGAATCCGACACTTGTATGGCGGAGCATGCGATATGTTGATTGTCCTAAGGTTACACGAACAAGAACAGTCAATACTTACATGTGATGTGAGTTTTGTGTATGAATTGGGTAATTAACATTGAAACGGCTTCGGAATCCGACACTTGTATGGTGAAGCATGCGATATGTTAATTGTCCTAAGGTTACACAATCAAGAACGGCCATAAACTTATATATGATATAAGTAACCGTAATGCAAAATGGTGTATGTGATATACCGTTAATAATTTCATTCAATAAGACAAATCATGAAAGTTATTTGATATTGAATTGATTCATGTTCATTTGCTTTGGAGTATTAGATTATAGACTATCTCCTTTCTGCGCTAGGCGCAGATGGCAGAACCAAAGCTGCCTATTTGCTGAATACCTGCGCGGGACGCAGATGACAGCTCCGTTTTTTGACCGTTCGCCAAAATTTTAATTTCATTAATCTACACGACTTAAGCCGATCGTAATAATAAAATATGTGTTTATTGTTATGATTTGTGATGATCAATTAAGGGTTGCACAAATGTTGTGTCATTAAAATTAGGATTTGCAAAACGTATCAAGTGTTGATGCGAAAAGTAGATGATAAATATATTTAATTTTGAAATCATTTCAAAATTCTAGAAATATCTTTTAAAATTGTTTTAAAAGATAATATCATCAATTTTGGAAATATTTTATTCAAAAGGGTTTTGATTAAATAATTTTCCATATTTGACAAATATATTTAATTATGAAATCGTTTCAAATCTCTAGAAATATCTTTTAAAATTGTTTTAAAAGATAATATTACCAATTTTGGAAATATTTTATTCAAAAAGGTTTTGATTAAATAATTTTCATATTTGGAGAATTGTCAAAAGATTTAATTCTACTTTAAAATAATGTTATTTATTTTAGCAAATTTTGATTCGAAATATTTAATTGTGAATTAAATATTTGAATCAAACTTACCTGATTTGATCAATCGCCGGATTTAATTAATCATTAGACTTTAATAAATAATAAAGTTTGTTTGTTATTATTATATTTGATGATCGGTTATGGCCTTAGTTTATTTATTTTATTGCATTTGGTTTTTAAATACGCCTGCGTGTCGTGCCTTATCTCTGTTCTCTATATTCTCTTCTCATCCACTCCCTCGTATGTAAAACGAGTATTCTTTTATATTATTATGTAATATTATTATGAAGAAGAAGAACAATGGAGGTCAACCTTGGAAATCATGCTTGGAGAAGTATAGATCGTTTTAGGTTAGATTAGGTTCTCTCATTGGCTTGGGAGAACAAATGCGCTAGGAGCCATAACTGTTTCACTTATTTTATGTATGTTGATGCATGTTTACTTGTATGTATGTTGATGCATGTGAGTGTCGATTTATATGATAAATAAGCCGGTGAGATCAAACTAATTAAAATCCCTCAAGAGACAGATAAGAGATTAATAAAGAAGATTTGGGTTCGCCCACCGCGAAGTATATTTTTCTTTAATAATAAAATATGTGGATATTAAGTTTATGCTTTCCAAATTTTAGAACTCATCAAGACCAGTATCGAACAATGTAGGTTCGCCCACCGCGAAGTGCTTGTTTTACATTGGTAAGGTGCGATGGGATAATTGTAATATCCAACTTCTAAAATTAGGGTCAAACTTAACTAAACTAAATATAATAAGATTATATGAGTTTAGAAGCAAGAGTTGGGAACGATTCATAAGATGAATTAGAATAAGGAGTTATTCACCCAACTGAGATATTCGAGAATTGTATGAGATACAATTGGAAGGAGTTCCTACCTAAATAACTGAGTTTTGTGTAATCCGCCCACCACGGACTTAGAACAAAGTGAAATATGGATCTCGACCCACTAGAAAATCTTCCAACGGGATTTTCCGAATCAAATGATGAGGGTCATTTGTTTTGAATAAAATAGTGGGAGCGTATTTAATTAAAGACCAAATTAAATATGATTTAGTCATAATATCGTACATATCTTTGTAATTAGAATTTCGAAATACAATACATATTAAGTTGTCCTTATGAAGGACAAGATTTTCAGAAAGGAGTTTCTGTATTGGTACAAATTGAGAATTGTTCTCAAATGCGAGAAAACTATAAGTCTTGAACTATAAACTGTGAACAACCTACTATAACAAGATTGGAAAAGGGATACTTGTTAGAAGCATCAAGTTGACGTCTAGATATAGAATATATAATAAATGATGTGATCATTTAATCTCAAGTAAGATCCTTTTGAAAGAACTTTAGAGTATGATAAATTTCTCAATGGATCAAAAAGTTGGTCATAGGATCAATCTAACAAATTATAATGGAATAGATATAGACAAAATTGTTTTGAATATCTACCGAAATTTGTTGAGTTGAATGAGAATTAATTTGCACTATCAAAGATTTGAGATATAATATAAATAAGATTTATATTCCTTTTATTTGAATAGTACAAAATGGTTGTCAAAGTAGAACGGCTATGGTTAGACCATTAAATAAAAATGACGTAAATAGTTCTTGGAAGAGTCAAACCAAAAGTATGAAGTGAGACTTCAATAATGCACATATTGTTATAGAAAGTCAAAATTTCTATTTCTACATCAAAAGTATATGATACAAGATGTTGAATCTCAATTTTTCGAAAATAGAGATGCTTAAAGAATTAGAACATTGGCTATAATTTTAAGTCAACCCATATCTAGAATGAAAATTGTTTCATTGATAATGAGAGCTTATGCAATGACTTAAAATCGAGTTTGAAATGGAACACAATAATTGTTATTGAATTCCATCTAGTAATAGAAGTAGCAATTGTATATCTTGTATTGACAATATATGAATTGTAGCCTTAAATGATAAGACAAGTAATGATCCTATCATTTAAGCAAAGTCTTCTATACTATTACTCCAAGTCAAGTAATGGACTAGGGTTCCATGGTCTTGATAGGGTTATCTATAACAATCATGATAAGAGCCAAATATGATTTGGACCTTAAATATATCAAGAGCATTGTTGTTTAGTACAAATATTCGATGTGTCAATAAAATAACGCATGACCTATTTGAACAATATACATGAGATGTATGTCGACCACTAAACATATTTGGTATATTGAGTTTATTTTACTTCATTAACATTGATGATTAAAATCATTAGATGTTGGTAGGTGTGTGACACCAATTAGAAATCTTTGAATTTGTCAAAGAAATTCAACAATGAAGAAAATAGAACTCGACAAAAGTATTTAAGTTATATGAATGAGTCATATCAGTAAATACTTAATTAAAGGATTATAATAACTATTTTATCACATCATGTTTGACATGATTTAAGGATAGTTTAATTATATATTGACTCTTTCTATAAATCTCTTTACTTATAATTAATCTTCACCCACAATTAGTTTCCTTTTAAAATGATCATAAAGACACCATATGCGATATGGAGGTAAGAGTACCAAGTTTGTCTTTATGAGAATTTTGGATTAAAATTTATTAGATAAATCTAATTCCAAATGAATGAATGAATAAGTGGAAATATCCTAAAGAAAGGGATATTGGTCCTATATCACTCTTAAGGACAAAAGGTTGCTTTGTTGCTAGGTTTGAAACATTCCTCTAGTGGGAGTGTGTCTCTAAAAAAAGATAGTGGGAGTGATATAGAACTTGAATAAATTCAAGTACCACAAAAAGTATTTATTTAAAAGGGAATGCAAACCGGTTCCTCAAGGTTGTTGAAGAACCATTGTTTTAAAGTTGCACAAATCCAAGATAAGTCTAACATATCACATATGGCTACAAGGTATGGTTTTATCATGACTCAGCAATGTGATATGATTCTCATGGAAGATGAGTCTTTGACTTTCTAAAAGGTCGTAAGACGATCTAGATTATGAGAAGTGGCTAAATGCCATGAAAACTCATACAGAATCCATATACACTAACCTTATGTAGATAATGGTTATGTCTTCAAGATGAGTAAGACTCATACGATGAAAGTGAGTATTCTTTTTGAACACTGATATGGATGGTATTAAGAATACCTTATAATATTTGATTGCTTCTGCTAAATGTTGTACTACATGTTTTGGTAGATGGATAACAAAGTTGCATTCCTTAATTGGAATGACCTCATATATATGTGTTGGACATATACGTCAGGGTTTTGTTGATCCAAATGATGCTAGAAAGGTATATAACTTGTAGCTATCTAATTTTGATTAGATAGAGTTCTCAGAAAATTAAATTATTGTTTGTTCCTTTTATGAAGTTTTATGAAAACAAATTAACAAGGACAAACCTATCTAATTTTGATTAGATCGAATAAATTTGAATATCTGTTCCTTTTGAAAGTTTTGTGGAAAACAAATGAAGGACAAATATAAATCTTGTGCATACAAAGTTTTAGTGGGAGTGATAATATCTGATATCATATTAATCATCAAGACATTTTTCTTATACATGTGAGACATGACTAGGAAAATAACTCTTGATGAAACACTTAGGCAAGAATTCCTAAAGAGTTAGGAATAACCTATGTACCAAAATTGAAATTAGTGTTTGACACTAACTTACCTTCAAGAATATCCCTAAGGACCTTAAAGGAACTAAGGCCTATTTCTTGAAATAGATAGGAATCGGAAGGATCATTATAAGGAAGTTATAATGAAGGAAGTTTCCATACCAATGTATTGTATATCATGGCTGAATACAAGCATTGAAAGCTATAAGATAAGCTTCGTAATATGTTTGTTTCAGTTAAATAAGTTGAGTATTTAAGATTGGATCGTTTGGCTCATGATTGAGCTAAAGCTATGTTTCCGGTGTTACAAGTCACATTAATCACATTAGTGATGGTAATAGTTTAATCTTGCAAGAACACTTGAGAATAGATCTCACCGACGATTCATGAATATACTTAGACACTAATATATTTTGATAGAGATCGAAATAGAACGTTGGAAGATACGTAAGATACCAACATAGGAAATAGTTCCTTATCGACTAACAAAGCCTCTTGCGCAGTTGAAGTGTGATGGGCATACTAAGTCTATAGGTATTAAGAGTAACCTAGATTGGCTTTAGTGCTAGTGGGAGATTGTTGGAGTAAGCCCTAAGAGCCAATCTATTTTCATAGTATTTGCTTTAGGAGTTTGAATATAAATATGGCATTTCTTTATTATGTTTGTAAGGTTGCAAAATAATGAAGTCCCTAGAATAGAAAGTCCGTTTAATAATTAAGTGTGACTTAATCATGAGATAATATTAAACATAAGGACACTATTCTTAAAGTATCCGTAGTCGAGCTTTAAGGTAAAGGGGATAACCTTAAAGCATAAAGACTATCATGAAGATAGACTGATGATCACATCTCATGGATCATGGGATAAGGAGTTATCAAGTCGTGGCGTAGGTATAAATATTAGGAATAATATTTATACTGGATTGACCCGCTATGAGAGTACTACATGCAAAGTTATGCAAAGTGTCATAAGTTATTCTCATGGTGATAATGGTGTAGACCACCCTTAGACCTGAAACCACTTTGTACCCTAGATGGGGAGTGGAGTACTTTGTTGCTGATCTAACGTTATCCGTAATAGGATAATTATAAAGGCAGTTGATGGGTACTTTACGAAGCATGCTGAGGGACAGTAGTGACCTAGATGGAATTTGCCAATCCTGCATAACAGGATAAATTTCACGGGCCCAATATTGAACTGGACAAGGATGACACTGTGTATGCCTTGTGTTCAATATAGACATAAGGGCAAAGGGGTAATTATACACACTGATATTATCACAAGAGGTTATGTTTAGATCACACGTTAATTTCTCGTAACTTGAGTAGCAGTGATGTGTTGCTAGATACCTATAACGCCCCAACTAAAATATCTAGAATATTTAGTCAAGACATAAATAACTGAATCTGAGTACAAATAAAACTACAGAATAATTGAGGTAATTACAACAACTGTAACATTCCAAATTTAATTAATAGAAGAAAATTAATTAGAGATAATTATTGGAAATAAGAGAATAAACATTAAGGAATAATGAAGGACACAATTACATCTAGGGACAATTGGTAAAGAGGGACCACACATTTGTGTTTAACCATAAGAGAAATAAAAACAATTGCCCCAATTTTCCTTTCCATTTCCTTGGTCTTTCACGTGATGCAACAACAAACACACTAGGTGGGACCACAATTCTTTATTAAAAGTGACCAACACTCCAAACACTAACCTCATTATGAAAAATCAGATCAAACATTTCCCTTCTTTTCTCTCTCACACGCAAATAACAAGTTCAACACCATAACTCCTTCATCCATGGCTAAAGCTCAAGAACACAAATCCAACCTCAAATTCCACATTCAAATGCAGACTTCTAATTCATGAGCAGTTTTAGAATACAAGCAAGATTTCATTTCTCCACCCTCACCCCTCTTGGCCGAAAATCAAATCCAAACACCCCATAGATCTAATTCTCCAAATCCTTGGATGCATGTGTCCTAAACCTTGTTAACTCATTAACAGAATCTCATGTAAAGCAAGTTCTAGTCTTGAAACCCACATCTTCTCTTGAAAACTAGATGAACCATATTTCCAAATATTAAGCTAGTTAGATTTTCTTCTTGGAGTGGCTGTACACGTGAGCAGAGTTGTGGGATGAGCTTATTAAAGTTGCTGATTTACTATAAAGGTTTGGTATGCTTGCGAAGTAACTTGTTAGAAGCTTCAAGGATTAGGAGGATAAGAGATAAGGGTCAGATTTTGGAATGAAGTCAAGATGCATTTTAGATCAGCTAGCATCATAATCATCATCCTTCGTTATAGGAAACTAAGGTAATGGATAGATTTTGTTCTTTCCTCTGTTTTACTGAATAATTAATTCATGGTTAAAGTTTCCTAAGTTCCATTACTGTTATTTTGGCTATTGCATTGAGAATTTGGGGAAGAACTAGAAGAATTGGTTGAATAGGTGCAAAACCCGTGCTCAAGGACACAGCTGCACTAAAACAGTAATTTCTCTCTCCCTGTAACTCGGATTGGAATGATTCTTTTTGGTCTAGTTAGATAACTCAATTCCGGTCATTTTGACCTAAGTTTCGTAATTTTTGGCTCAGTAATGAAGTAAGGGTGAATTTCTGAAGTTGTGGTGCTAAAGCTGTCAAAATGGTGTTTTAGAGGACCACGGGATTAGAGTTTTGTGGCTGCAAATTCGGCATTTTGGCGAGTTTCGGATGTATTACTGGTGTTGTTCAAGTGTCAATGTCAGGTGGGTTCTTTAGGATCTTACCTTAGTTATTATTTTAGAAGCTTAGATTCCCCAAAATATGTTATGCATGCAAACTTAGGATTTTAGGACCAATTTATGAAAGAGCCGGAATTAATCCCAAATTCCTACTCCTATATAATTTAATTTATACTGTATAGTGTGTTTATAACTGGTTGCATAGAGATTGTAGGTGTTTCTTTTAAAAATCGTATTTTCTGCAAAACAGGGGACATATCTGATAAACTCGCCGTAGCGAGTAACCACACGCCAGGGCGAGTGTTATGGTTTGTATAACTCGCCAGGCGAGTCTTTGACTCGCCAGGGCGAGTGTTACAGGTCAGTGACACAAAATCTCGCCGTGGCGAGTATTCACGCGCCACAGCGAGTTTAGCAGGGACATAACCTGCATATTCTACTATTTTAAAAATATCATACACTCGTTTTATGTCCGAATGTAACTGGAATTTCATGAACACCTTTAGTAGTGTAAAATAGATTATATAGTTAGAGAATAACATGTATATTTAATTTATCAGTACTATGTCATGATTAGGATACCGTGGGCGGGAAATATTGGTAGAATTGTTTAAATCATTGGATTAAACGGCATTATGCCATGTTGATAGAATTCCTCTGTAATTCTATTAGTTATTATGTGAGCCAACGTCGGAATCCGAGCCTCTGTTTCGGTAGTACGCAGAGTCAGGCACCCGAGACCGGCTTGCCTCGGCGTGTCTTTGAAGAGTAATCGACAAGATAATAATTTTGTGTTACACCTTAATTATATTATGGATTAATACTTGTATATGTAAAACAGTGAACTTAGATCATTACACTATCTAGGTTCCCCCGGCGTAGTCGCCATTAGGAGGGTAGTAGGACTCACTGAGGCTTAGTAGTCTCACCCCACTCCAATTTAAATTTTTTTGGAAGACAGGTGATCCAGAGCAAGGACCAGGACGGGAACTGACAGTCGGAGCTGAGCTTGGGTTGTCATAGCAGAAGATTCATTTTTTTCCTTGCTACAGTTGTTTTTTTTTTTAGCATTCTTGTTTCTTTTCCGCTGTATTTTTATGTTGGATTTATTCATTTGTATTCTTCAAGTTGTAAATTAATCAACTATTCTGTTAATTCTAATGTACTCAGATCCATTTATTTATGTTTTGACTAAATATTCTAGATATTTTAGTTGGGGCGTTATAATTGGTATCAGAGCAGGTCGATCCAGTATCGGACCTTGCCATGAGTTATTTCAATCCTTTCCTGAGCAATACATACCCTTGGATCTGGACTGTTTATGCTGAAACCATCACGTGCTGAGTCTGATCAGCTCAGTATTGTGTATGGTAGGCAGGGTATTATGGTTTAGAACTGAAGTGGACTCTGAAAATCCAGCGTCAAGATCGTAGTGAAGATGCAATCGAGGAGCAGTCGTCGAAGGAAATTCTTATAAGTGAATATTGGAACGGTGGAAAATGGTTCCACAAGAGTAAGAAGTAAAAACTGGAGAGTGTAAGGAAGCAGTGGACAAACTCATAAGGAGTAAGTGTTGTCTGGTAGATGTACTAAGCTTGTGACGTAACAAGTCAGGAGTAGAGTTGTAGTTTAAAGGAATGCAAGCGTACCCTTATATTCAACTGACACTGTGTGTCAGGTAAACTTCTTGAACCTAGAAATAACTTTATCCAACCGAGAGCCTAAATTCAGCCAAGTTTATCGACTGAGTAACACCCAGTAATAGTAGTAGTAAGCCAAAACTCTTTCTTGGAAATAGATAGTTGTTCGTTGCAAGCGAGAAATTCACCTGTGTTAGCAAAATTTAGTTAGACCTCATCCATGTTCCGTTAATTTCGGAGATTCCAACTCGACTAGACTATCCCAAGATTATCAAACCTTAATGTTCTCAATGGAACGAGTACACTCTTTCTAATAGGAACCAATATTTAAACTCAACCACTAGAGATTCAGTTTTAGTCCAGTGATTAGGATCCTTTATTAGAAGTATTGTACCTGAGAAAACGCCTTAAGTAGCGCCACTCTTATGTTCCTGAAATTAGTAACTCAGTGTAGTGGACCTGTTAGACATCTCAGCAATAGAAATTCAAGCAAACCATCTATACTAGAGAAACCCAAATTAAGAAAGCAGTCGCATTCCAATATCTTTTCTATATCACATTGTTAGGCTTCCCTCTAGAATGCCCTTAACTAAGTTATTTCGCCCCTTCAAACTCGCAACAACATTCCTACCTCACCACTAAGGGTCAAGTTTCATTTAGTGTAACAAATTAGGAATTACCTTTTAACTATACTAGTCGTTAGCAGTAAACCCAATAAATTTTAGAGACCCAAACGTTGATTAACTCAACAGTTAGGAATCACTTATAATCCCAATACACACTTAAGTCAATTCGAGAAGCATCATCGCGAAATAGTTGGAACCAAACCAGCAATAAACCTAGTCTGCCTCATAATTAGTACCCGACATTCATACCTTATCTCAGACATCCAGAGTTACTAGTATACCATTCAGAGCTCCCGTTGTTTTAATACTTGGATAGACATATTAAATATTGTCACTTAGTTACTATAAGATGCCAACTCAGCATTACCGGTCAATTTGCTAACTCTATAAGGATAGTTGAACCAGAACTCATAGGTTTAGCATTCTCTTACCGCAAGCCTATTGAGCTAACATTTTAATACTACCCTTAAATGACAATAAATAGGATTAGCTTATCACTCTATACCAGATATTGTACCGAACCATCGTAGGTTAAGCCTTGATTAAATACCAGTTAAGAATCACCGTTGGCACAATCAGTCAACAAAGTCAATCCGTTGAGTCTTATCACTAGATAGTTTAGAGACCGATAATTCAGATTAATATTAGTTGGACTTTAACCAAACAAAAATCATACATATGACCACTTAGCTAAGAAGTTAGAAGGATCGGTTGACCGTGCATTTGAGAGTTGTCCATCAATTATCTTTAGGTTAGTAAATCAGTATTATCGACCAACCAGTTACCCAGTTCAAGGATTTAACTTGACCAGCCACATTTTATCACTGCTTTAGTACCAGACAGTAGAAGGCACGACCTGATGAGAATCACAAATAAGGGACACTATTAGGTTGACCAATCACCTAGACTAGCTTTTAGTTATATACATGTTAGTTACCCCAACGCAAGTAAACAAGTTTAAGTTTTAGCTTCAATTAGCCACCCAACAATCTCACTTATTCCAAAACCTATCAGCTAAGAGATTAACAGAAACAGTTAAACCCCCGCTGAGATCATGCCAGCAAGAAACGTGAGTGAAAGCCTAGTTGTCCTGACCTGAGAGCTCTAACACAAGAAATGGAATAGCGGATTATCTGTCTGAACCAATAGGATACCAAATCTTCAATTACCTATCTTTCATTCTGGATCCTCTTTCAACCAGCTTGTCGAACCGAGCAATGTTCAATTACACGTCCATAAGTCTTGGAACACCATGAACGTGTGTACTGTCTAACTCGTCTGATCATACCTCAGATGGATAAATTCCTTCCGTGCCTTAAAATCCTTGTCAGTCAAGTACTACGCACAAAATTCTGTTAGAATGCGACTTTCCAAATTCGTCAATCTGTCACTCCTAAGTAAACTTATTCAATGCCTTCAGTCTGTCAGTTAGGTCGTTAGTAACTCAATCATATCCGTGAAAGTCTGTCACTCTTGAAGAACCCACGGATAGATTCAAATTCAAATCTCTCGCTCATTGGTAGATCTGTTAATCAATATTCTCAGCTGTTCTGATGCAAATTACTTAGCTCAGTATCAGCAAATCAGTTAAACTTCGTGCACTCGAATTTGGTAATCAGTTCTTCAAAATAATTAGTTATCTGCCTTTTCGTAGCCTCATCAGCCGAAATCAGAATTAAGTTCGAATCATTTCCAATTCAGTGGAATTAAGCTATGCAAGTGAAATCAGTGTTGATGACTCAAACCTTCTAGCTCCGTGTTCTTAACCTTGTGAGATCAAGTACTAAACTCAGATATCTTGACCAGAATATTCTGACTCCAAGTTTAGTTATCATTAACAAGTTCATATAAGTGAAAGAGTTAATTTCTCGTTTGGAGTAATGTTTCATCCTCATCGGAACCCATTCCTTAACCATAGTGATCCGTTAGTTAATCCAGTCAACCGTTCTAAGCCAAACCATTCAATTCAGCTTCAGCATTACAAATTTAAACCATATGTATTCAGCTAGCCAAGTTTAGAATCTGATTGCTTTATCCAAGTTCCCATACGATAGTACCAGTGAGGGATTCAAACAGGAGTAACCATTAACCCTAAGAAATGGTCTGAACCAAATGCATTTGCGTGTTAGATGTTCAACTTGATCACAGTGTTGTGCCAGAATAGATTAAAATTGTAGGTGGGATTTTATCGGATAACTATGGGTTCGCCTGCGGATGAGTCTAACTTTTGGCAAAGGAATCTGTGGTATTTAGACAATTTTCCATTCGTTTTATATTTCGATCGATTCTGGAGTATTTAGACAACACGTGGTACAGGGGTACAATTGAGACGTCACGCATAATAGTGTTCAGAAAGGAGAACGACTGTGGAAAGAAAGATTTTGAATTTGCCCGTAGTAATACACAAGCTTATACCCTTCAGTTAATTACTTAGCATTGCCACCAGTTTTGTGAGTACCTAACCTGGCCAGATACCGATAGTAACGAAATAAGTTAATTGTAGAAGTAGAGATGGATAAGACAAGCAGGCGTAGGAATGTGTTAAGGAATTATAAGACTAAGGTGGTTGGAACGTTGTTAGAAGGTGACAGTAAGTATTCGAATCAGAGTGCGCAACATGAGACTAGTTATAAGTGTGGATTAATTAACCAACTTTTAGCCGATTTCCCTAAACGAGGAATGTTTTATTCCAAGGAAATGAATGCAATTGATCGAAGTCTAGGTGAAGTATAGAATTGGACGCGATTATGACGATCTACCCTGTTGTGGAATAAAGGAGTTTCGAATTTCGAGGACGAAATTTTCTTAAGGGGGGTAGATTGTAACATTCCAAATTTAATTAATAGAAGAAAATTAATTAGAGATAATTATTGGAAATAAGAGAATAAACATTAAGGAATAATGAAGGACACAAGTACATCTAGGGACAATTGGTAAAGAGGGACCACACATTTGTGTTTAACCATAAGAGAAATAAAAACAATTGCCACAATTTTCCTTTCCATTTCCTTGGTCTTTCACGTGATGCAACAACAAACACACTAGGTGGGACCACAATTCTTTATTAAAAGTGACCAACACTCCAAACACTAACCTCATTATGAAAAATCAGATCAAACATTTCCCTTCTTTTCTCTCTCACACGCAAATAACAAGTTCAACACCATAACTCCTTCATCCATGGCTAAAGCTCAAGAACACAAATCCAACCTCAAATTCCACATTCAAATGCAGACTTCTAATTCATGAGCAGTTTTAGAATACAAGCAAGATTTCATTTCTCCACCCTCACCCCTCTTGGCCGAAAATCAAATCCAAACACCCCATAGATCTAATTCTCCAAATCCTTGGATGCATGTGTCCTAAACCTTGTTAACTCATTAACAGAATCTCATGTAAAGCAAGTTCTAGTCTTGAAACCCACATCTTCTCTTGAAAACTAGATGAACCATATTTCCAAATATTAAGCTAGTTAGATTTTCTTCTTGGAGTGGCTGTACACGTGAGCAGAGTTGTGGGATGAGCTTATTAAAGTTGCTGATTTACTATAAAGGTTTGGTATGCTTGTGAAGTAACTTGTTAGAAGCTTCAAGGATTAGGAGGATAAGAGATAAGGGTCAGATTTTGGAATGAAGTCAAGATGCATTTTAGAGCTAGCATCATAATCATCATCCTTCGTTATAGGAAACTAAGGTAATGGATAGATTTTGTTCTTTCCTCTGTTTTACTGAATAATTAATTCATGGTTAAAGTTTCCTAAGTTCCATTACTGTTATTTTGGCTATTGCATTGAGAATTTGGGGAAGAACTAGAAGAATTGGTTGAATAGGTGCAAAACCCGTGCTCAAGGACACAGCTGCACTAAAACAGTAATTTCTCTCTCCCTGTAACTCGGATTGGAATGATTCTTTTTGGTCTAGTTAGATAACTCAATTCCGGTCATTTTGACCTAAGTTTCGTAATTTTTGGCTCAGTAATGAAGTAAGGGTGAATTTCTGAAGTTGTGGTGCTAAAGCTGTCAAAATGGTGTTTTAGAGGACCACGGGATTAGAGTTTTGTGGCTGCAAATTCGGCATTTTGGCGAGTTTCGGATGTATTACTGGTGTTGTTCAAGTGTCAATGTCAGGTGGGTTCTTTAGGATCTTACCTTAGTTATTATTTTAGAAGCTTAGATTCCCCAAAATATGTTATGCATGCAAACTTAGGATTTTAGGACCAATTTATGAAAGAGCCGGAATTAATCCCAAATTCCTACTCCTATATAATTTAATTTATACTGTATAGTGTGTTTATAACTGGTTGCATAGAGATTGTAGGTGTTTCTTTTAAAAATCGTATTTTCTGCAAAACAGGGGACATATCTGATAAACTCGCCGTAGCGAGTAACCACACGCCAGGGCGAGTGTTATGGTTTGTATAACTCGCCAGGCGAGTCTTTGACTCGCCAGGGCGAGTGTTACAGGTCAGTGACACAAAATCTCGCCGTGGCGAGTATTCACGCGCCACAGCGAGTTTAGCAGGGACATAACCTGCATATTCTACTATTTTAAAAATATCATACACTCGTTTTATGTCCGAATGTAACTGGAATTTCATGAACACCTTTAGTAGTGTAAAATAGATTATATAGTTAGAGAATAACATGTATATTTAATTTATCAGTACTATGTCATGATTAGGATACCGTGGGCGGGAAATATTGGTAGAATTGTTTAAATCATTGGATTAAACGGCATTATGCCATGTTGATAGAATTCCTCTGTAATTCTATTAGTTATTATGTGAGCCAACGTCGGAATCCGAGCCTCTGTTTCGGTAGTACGCAGAGTCAGGCACCCGAGACCGGCTTGCCTCGGCGTGTCTTTGAAGAGTAATCGACAAGATAATAATTTTGTGTTACACCTTAATTATATTATGGATTAATACTTGTATATGTAAAACAGTGAACTTAGATCATTACACTATCTAGGTTCCCCCGGCGTAGTCGCCATTAGGAGGGTAGTAGGACTCACTGAGGCTTAGTAGTCTCACCCCACTCCAATTTAAATTTTTTTGGAAGACAGGTGATCCAGAGCAAGGACCAGGACGGGAACTGACAGTCGGAGCTGAGCTTGGGTTGTCATAGCAGAAGATTCATTTTTTTCCTTGCTACAGTTATTTTTTTTTTTAGCATTCTTGTTTCTTTTCCGCTGTATTTTTATGTTGGATTTATTCATTTGTATTCTTCAAGTTGTAAATTAATCAACTATTCTGTTAATTCTAATGTACTCAGATCCATTTATTTATGTTTTGACTAAATATTCTAGATATTTTAGTTGGGGCGTTATAACAACTCCACGATCAACGTGGTAAACTGATACAACACAATGAAAAGAAAACTAGAATTCTGGCTAAACAAGCTATTAAATGAAACAAGGGGAAGACTGAAGTCCTCTAGTCCGATGATCCAAGCACAGCTCCAATCATCAACTCCCACCTGGTCCTGGCTCCAGTCAACCTGTTTACCTAAAAAAAATTGATTTGGAGTGGGGTGAGACTACTAAGCCTCAGTGAGTCCTACTACCCTCCTAAAGGCGACTACGCCGGGGGAACCTAGATAGTGTAAAAAAACTAAGTTCAATCTGTTTTACAATTAAGAGTAATATTAATAACAAAGAATAAAGGTGTAACACATTTATCAATCTTGTCTATTACTCTTCAAAGACACGCCGAGGCAAGCCGGTCTCGGGTGCCTGACTCTGCGTACTACCGAAACAGAGGCTCGGATTCCGTCGTTGGCTCACATAATAAAATGATCAGAATTCAGAGGAATTCTTTAATCACGGCATATAGCTGCCATTTAATTTTAAATGAGTATAAGCAGTTCTAACCAATATATCCCACCCAGGGTATCCTAAGCATGATACTGATAAATTTAAATATACATGTTAATTTCTGACTATATAATCTATTTTACACTATTAAACATGTTCATGAAAGTCCCAGTTGCATTCGGACATAAAACGAGTGTGTGACATTATAAAAGGTAAAATATGCAGGTTCTGTTCCTGCTAAACTCGCTGTGGCGTGTTACTACTCGCTACGGCGAGATTTCATGTCACTGACCTGTAACGCTCGCCCTGGCGAGTCAAGGACTCGCCTGGCGAGTTATACAGGCAGAAACACTCGCCACGGCGCGTAATCACTCGCTACGGCGAGTTTGACAGCACAGACCCCTGTTTTGCAGAAAATACTATTTTTAGAAGGTAAACCACCTACAATCCCCATGCAACCAGTTATGAACATATCTTACAATGTAAATTAAGTTATATAGGAGTAGGAATTGGGAGTGATTCCTACTCTTTCATTACTTTGGTCCTAAGTCCTAGATTTGCATACATATCATATCTTTGGGGGACTAAGCTTTCTAAAATAATGCTAAGGTTAAGAACCTAGAGAACCCACCTGATATGAGCTTTAAATCTTGCATATGAGCTCTGCAACAGACCCAAGGCTTCTCTGACCAAGACTCACTTGAATACCCCAAAACTTGTGCTCATGAGAAAAGGAAAAAGGAATGGATTCATGAGTGTTTGAATGATTGATAAGGTCAAGGGAAAAGAGCTAGCCAACACCAGGCTGAGAAGGGTAAAGGAAATGCTAAGAATAACTTACCAAGGGTTGAGAAGCTAGGCTCAAGTACAGAAGAACACATGCAGCAGCTTTGAGCTGAACTGATAAGCTCGCCAGGCGAGCAATCCCGTTCGCTAAGCGAGTGCTGCGATTGACAGCAAAATTGGTTTGTTGGTTACTTGCAGCAAAGCCCACCTTCCATCCTTGGTTCCTGATGTTCTTCTAGTCAACCACGAAGGGTGAACACACACATGCATCATCATCACAGCAAAGGTTAAGGGTTTGTGTTTCAAGGGTTAAATTTGGGGAAAGGAAACTAAGAACTAACACCATACCTTAATCGACAGAATTTGGATGGGGAATCCTCAATTATTCCATCCATGAATGGCATGCAACCATCAGTTCTCCAGAATTTGTAAGTCTTTGGAGTTGGGTTCAAAAGAAAAGAGTGGAAAATTCGAGGAAGAGGTAGAGGAGTAGTGTGAGAGGATTTCATAGAACTTCTAGTGTTCCAATTGCATAATGCATGTAAGAATTGATGATGAATTGAGGTTGTTGTTGGTGGAAAAGAAGGAAGGCGTGGAAGAGAAAAGAAGGAGGTGAGAGCTTACTGATTTCTAAGCTTCAGTAAATGAGAAATGAAAAGTATGAAGTGAATGAGTGTTTAAGCCCCTTTTTTTTTTTTACCCCTTCTATGGGTAATTCCCCTTATGCCCCTCCACTTACTACCAAATAACTCATATTCTTCATAATTCTCTATTTTCCCATTAGTAGAATATCTCCAATTTTAAACTCCAATAATACTCTCTTAATTAATATTCTTCTTTTAACTAAATTGGGACGTTACAATCTACCCCCCTTAAAGAAATTTCGTCCTCGAAATTTATAATCCTTTCATTCCACTTCATGGTAGATCGTTTATATCCGCATTCAACATCCATACTTCTCCTATTCTCCGGCCAATTACATTTAATCCCTTGGAATAAAACTTTCTTCTCTTTGGTCATTGGCTAGAAGCCGGTCAATTTTCTCCACACTTACAACTAATTTTCATGCTGCGCACTCTGATTTCGAACACTTACTGTCACCTTCTGACAGTGCGGTTACTAACTTAGTCTTATAATTTCTGGATACATATTTCACCTACTTGTCTTATCCGTCTCTACTTGTTCTACTACAATTTAACTTCTTCCATTCGCGATGGTATTAAATCCAATTTCAACTGGCTTGGGAGGTCGGTATCAAGCCTGGTTGGGTTCACACCAAAAGCTGGGGTAATGGTAACGATAAATAACTAGTTGAAGGGTTTAAACTTAAGTGTTCCTGCCGGCAAGGTCAAAATCCACCTTTCTATAGTTGTTTCTCCTTTCGAAATACTATTATGCATAGCATGTCATATGCACATCTGTATCACGTGTGCCGTCTAAATACTCCAAGATCGATTTAAATATAAAACGAATGGAAAATTGTCTAAACACTACTGATTCTTCTGCCAACGAGTTAGACTTGTCCGCAGACGGACCTATAGTTGTCCGATAAAATCCCACCTACAACTTAATCCATTCTGGCACAACACGGTGATCGAGTTGTACATCTAACATGCAGATGCTCTTGGATTCAGATTATCCCTCAGGGCTAATGGTTAATCTGGTTTGAAGTCCTTCACTGGTAACTAATGTATGGAACAGGCTAAGGTAAGTAGATTCTCAACAAAGCTGATTGCATAAGTAAGGTTTGGGTTTGTAACGCTGAAGCTGAAATGAATGACTTAGTTTATAACGGTTGTCCGAACTAAATAACGGATCACTAAGGCAACGTGATGGATTCAAATGAGGATGAAACATCTTTCTAGACGAGCAATTACTCTTTCGTTTACGTGAACGGGTTAATGATAGCTCAACTTAGAGTTAGAATATTCTGGTCAAGATATCCGGGTTAGTACTTGATCTCACAAGGTTCGGCAGAGATACTCAAGGTTAACACACTGATCGCACAAGATTAAGAACACGGAGCCGAAAGGTTTGAATTCTCAACACTGAATTCAGTTGCAAAGCTTAATTCCACTAAGCTGGATAAGGTTCAAACTTAATTATGAATGCGGCTGATAAGGCTACGAAAGTTAGATAACCGATTATGTTGAAGAACTGATTATCAGATTTGAGTGCACAAAGATTAACTGATTTGCTGATACTAAGCTAGGTCATTTGTATCAGAACAGCTGAGGATGTTGATTGGCAGATCAACCAACGAGCGAGAGATTGAATTTGAAACTATCCGTGGTTTTTCAAGAGTGACTGACTTCCACGAATATGATGGAGTTACTAACGACATAACTGAAAGGCCAAAGGCATTGAATAAGGTTACTTAAGAGTGGCGTCCTACACAATCTGTGTTACTGACTGACGTTGATGAATTTGGAAAGTTGCATTCTAACTGAATTTGTGCGTAGTACTTGACTGACAAGTATTTAAAACACGAGAAGAATTATTAGTCTGAGACGTAATCAGACAAGCTAGAGAGTGCACACGTTCATGTGTTCCAAGACTCATAAACGTAGAATTGATATTGCTCGGTTCGACAAGTTGGCTGAAAGAGGATCCAAAACGAATGAAAGGTAATTGAAGATTTGGTCTCCTATTGGGTTCAGACTGATGTTCCACAACTCTATTCTTTCTACCAATTCTCTCGGGTTAGGACAACTAGATTTTCACTCATGTTTCCTTGCTGACAATGCTCTCGTAGGAAGATTTAACTGATTCTAATAGTCTCTTGGCTGACAGGTCTGAACATGTGAAAGTGTCGGCGGCTGGCTGAATCTAAGGTTAAACTTAATTACTTGTCTCTGGTTAGCTAATATATACCTAAGAGATTAGTCTAGGTGATGGGTGTCCTTAGTTAGAACTACTACTCGTGAATCTAATCATGTTGTGTCTTCTAATGTATAGTTAACTAATCCTATTGATTCTTTAGCTAAACGGTTTACAGATTTGTTTGGTTAAAAGTCAGACTAATATGGAGCTGAGTTGCCGGTCTCTAAACTGTCTAAGGGTAAGACTCAACGAGTCAACTTTGATGATTGATTGTGCTAAAAGTAATTCTTAATTGTCTTTCTACCCAAAACTTAACCCATGCTGGTTTGGTGTGATTCCCGGTATAAGATGGTTGGCTGACCCTATTTTACTGACATCTAATGGTAGCATCGTAAATGTTAATTCAATAGTTTGCGGTAAGGTAATGTTAAAGTATAGGCGTTCTGATCCAACTAACCCTACAGAACTATCTAAATGGTTGGTAACGCTGAATTTGACGTCTTATAGTAACTAAGTGATGATGTTCCAGGAATTCTGACTTAAGAGTTCTGATAATGCTAGTAAGGACTCCTAACTGTAGCCGAATCAGAGTTTGGGTCTCTAAGGATTTTCTGGCTTACTGTTGATGACGGGTGTAGTAAAAAGTAACCTCTAATTGTTTTACTAATCTAAGCTCGACTCTTAGTAGTGGTGTAGGAATGTCGTTACGAGTTTGAAGGGTGGAAGTAACTTAGTTAAGGCATACTAGTGGTTAGTCTAACAAGATGACTGGAAGGGATATTGGAAAAGTCCTAATTTGGTTTCTCAAATCTAGATAGTTCATTTGGAAGTTCTACTGCCAAGGTATCTATTTGGTCCACTACCTTGGGTTGCTAATTTAGGAACATAAGGGTAGTTGAACTTAATACGTTTTCTCGGGTACGATACAGTTAATAAAGGATCCTAATCACTAGACTAGTTAAAACTGAATTTCTAGTAGCTGAGTTTAAATATGGGTTCCTATTCGGAGGAATGTACTCATTCAGTTGAGAACATTAAGGTTTGATATCCTTGGGCTAAACTATCTAGTTGTCGTTAAGACATAATGAAACACGATTGTGGTCCTACTAAGTTTTCCCTCATAGGTGTATATCACGGCTGCGTTGAACGACAGAATACTCGTAAAAGAGATTTTGGTTTGCTGCTTACTAAAGTTGGGTGCTACTTGGTTGACCAAGCTCAGAAAAATTTGGGTTGAAGTTGTTCCTAGATTCAGAGAGCTTACCTGATACACAGTGTCAGTCGAATACTGTTATGCACTGCACATTTCAGTATAATGGTACACTTGCATTCCTTAGTTGTTTATACAACTTACTCTTGTGACACCATTTGTCACCGTCCCAATATACACTTATAAGATTCTATTCAACGACTGCCCTTGACTGCATCTTCTCTACGATCTTAACGCTGGAGTTTTCAGAGTCCACTTCAGTTATAAACCATAATACCCTGCCTACCATACACAATACTGAGCTGATCAGACTCAGCACGTGATGGTTTCAGCGTAAACAGTCCAGATCCAAAGGGTCTGTATTACTTAGGAAAGAGTTAGAATGACTCATGGCAAGGTCCGATACTAGATAGACCTGCTCTGATACCAGTTATAACGCCCCAACTAAAATATCTAGAATATTTAGTCAAGACATAAATAACTGAATCTGAGTACAAATAAAACTACAGAATAATTGAGGTAATTACAACAACTCCACGATCAACGTGGTAAACTGATACAACACAATGAAAAGAAAACTAGAATTCTGGCTAAACAAGCTATTAAATGAAACAAGGAGAAGACTGAAGTCCTCTAGTCCGATGATCCAAGCACAGCTCCAATCATCAACTCCCACCTGGTCCTGGCTCCAGTCAACCTGTTTACCTAAAAAAAATTGATTTGGAGTGGGGTGAGACTACTAAGCCTCAGTGAGTCCTACTACCCTCCTAAAGGCGACTACGCCGGGGGAACCTAGATAGTGTAAAAAAACTAAGTTCAATCTGTTTTACAATTAAGAGTAATATTAATAACAAAGAATAAAGGTGTAACACATTTATCAATCTTGTCTATTACTCTTCAAAGACACGCCGAGGCAAGCCGGTCTCGGGTGCCTGACTCTGCGTACTACCGAAACAGAGGCTCGGATTCCGTCGTTGGCTCACATAATAAAATGATCAGAATTCAGAGGAATTCTTTAATCACGGCATATAGCTGCCATTTAATTTTAAATGAGTATAAGCAGTTCTAACCAATATATCCCACCCAGGGTATCCTAAGCATGATACTGATAAATTTAAATATACATGTTAATTTCTGACTATATAATCTATTTTACACTATTAAACATGTTCATGAAAGTCTCAGTTGCATTCGGACATAAAACGAGTGTGTGACATTATAAAAGGTAAAATATGCAGGTTCTGTTCCTGCTAAACTCGCTGTGGTGTGTTACTACTCGCTACGGCGAGATTTCATGTCACTGACCTGTAACGCTCGCCCTGGCGAGTCAAGGACTCGTCTGGCGAGTTATACAGGCAGCAACACTCGCCACGGCGCGTAATCACTCGCTACGGCGAGTTTGACAGCACAGACCCCTGTTTTGCAGAAAATACTATTTTTAGAAGGTAAACCACCTACAATCCCCATGCAACCAGTTATGAACATATCTTACAATGTAAATTAAGTTATATAGGAGTAGGAATTGGGAGTGATTCCCACTCTTTCATTACTTTGGTCCTAAGTCCTAGATTTGCATACATATCATATCTTTGGGGGACTAAGCTTTCTAAAATAATTCTAAGGTTAAGAACCTAGAGAACCCACCTGATATGAGCTTTAAATCTTGCATATGAGCTCTGCAACAGACCCAAGGCTTCTCTGACCAAGACTCACTTGAATACCCCAAAACTTGTGCTCATGAGAAAAGGAAAAAGGAATGGATTCATGAGTGTTTGAATGATTGATAAGGTCAAGGGAAAAGAGCTAGCCAACACCAGGCTGAGAAGGGTAAAGGAAATGCTAAGAATAACTTACCAAGGGTTGAGAAGCTAGGCTCAAGTACAGAAGAACAGATGCAGCAGCTTTGAGCTGAACTGATAAGCTCGCCAGGCGAGCAATCCCTTTCGCTAAGCGAGTGCTGCGATTGACAGCAAAATTGGTTTGTTGGTTACTTGCAGCAAAGCCCACCTTCCATCCTTGGTTCCTGATGTTCTTCTAGTCAACCACGAAGGGTGAACACACACATGCATCATCATCACAGCAAAGGTTAAGGGTTTGTGTTTCAAGGGTTAAATTTGGGGAAAGGAAACTAAGAACTAACACCATACCTTAATCGACAGAATTTGGATGGGGAATCCTCAATTATTCCATCCATGAATGGCATGCAACCATCAGTTCTCCAGAATTTGTAAGTCTTTGGAGTTGGGTTCAAAAGAAAAGAGTGGAAAATTCGAGGAAGAGGTAGAGGAGTAGTGTGAGAGGATTTCTTAGAACTTCTAGTGTTCCAATTGCATAATGCATGTAAGAATTGATGATGAATTGAGGTTGTTGTTGGTGGAAAAGAAGGAAGGCGTGGAAGAGAAAAGAAGGAGGTGAGAGCTTACTGATTTCTAAGCTTCAGTAAATGAGAAATGAAAAGTATGAAGTGAATGAGTGTTTAAGCCCCTTTTTTTTTTTTACCCCTTCTATGGGTAATTCCCCTTATGCCCCTCCACTTACTACCAAATAACTCATATTCTTCATAATTCTCTATTTTCCCACTAGTAGAATATCTCCAATTTTAAACTCCAATAATACTCTCTTAATTAATATTCTTCTTTTAACTAAATTGGGACGTTACAATACCGCTCACTGTTTATTATAATAAATAGTGATTTATTATAATTGTCAACTTTACGGAAACCTACAGGGTCACACACATAAGAACAATCTAGTGAGATTGGAACACCGTAAGGTACGGTGCACCTTGGAGAAATAAGGAAATATGATAAGGGTATTATGGTAATTAAAATGAGCATTACATCATATGGTATGATGTAGCAAGGAGGGGGTGCAAATATGTACTAGACATATTTACATGAGAATGACGCCCACTATAGCCTATTTAGTTAAAAGGGCTTTAGTGTAATTTTGTCATGGCAAGTGGTTCTATAAATAGAACCCTTGTGGTAAGGAAAAGAGTAACACACTTTTGTTACTCATTCTCATGAGCCTTTGTTCTCTCCTCTCTTGAGAAACCCTAATCACCTTTCTAGAGTTTTTGTGAAAAACCCTAATCCTTATATTGTGCCTCCTTTCTCCTAACCCTTCAAACCATTGGAGCTAGCACTCCATTGAAGGTTGTTGTTCGTGTGGACTGGCTAGAGGCATTATACCTTTAACGCTTGTGATCAAATTCGAGGTTCTTGTACATGACCTTGTTCGTGATTCAAAGTGTTTCGATAGCCGTTCGTGATTTAAAGGGAGTTTTCGAATCAAAAGGTAAAACTCTAAATACAATTCATGACCATTCCTAAGGATCACAAAAGGAAAATTTTAAATTCCGCTGCTTTTATCGTATCAATTTTCCTTCATATTGTTTGTCCTATGCTAAGGCCTATGGTTTCACGCGATATTAGAGTGTATATACGAAACCTATATTCACATGTTATCTATGTTATTAGAAATTAATTTCTATTTCTTCCTCACCATGTCTGCCAGTTATTTGTTTTCTTTTTATCATTGATGTTCATTCTTCCATCTCACACACTCTTCACCACCCTCTTCATAATTCTAGTCAAAGATGTCCCATTTTTTACTATTTTTCCATATTACACACTTTACGTCCAATTTTGGTATAAATAATAAAAACACTAACTTGTGCTTATATCCCTTATTCACTCTATCTTTATATTTTCTTTTATTTATTTATAGGTCTTCAACACTTTAAGTCAGGTGTATTTGTGTTTGTAGCTTTGTGTGTGAGTGAGAGAGAGATTAACTCTGCATCTGGAAATGGAGAATCATGCTGCAAAGAAGATGAACAATGACACAACTGAGAAATCAATATTAACACCAATGCCTCCTCCTCCTAAGCTTGAAAGAAGCTCTTCTCTCGATGCTGAACCTAAAACTTTATTTGAAGATGAATTAAGATTAGCAAGGGTTCGATTTTTTTTGTCCAATTGTTTTACTTATTACATATATATTTTTTTCAATTTTTTTACCCTATATTATTAAAGGTTGTTTTTAGGGTGAGAGTTCAATTAAGTCTCTCACCGGTGAGGCATTAAATTAATACCATCCGATCTAATCAATGGTCTAGATTTTATAGAAATCAAAATAACAACTTCTACACATGTTCACACACAAGCATGACTATTTCTTCTCAACATTAAATCCAATCAGTAGAAAACGGTAGCAAAGTAAAAAAATTGTGATAATGTATTCATTCATCTTTGTCAACAAAGGGGGGGATTTTCCTATTTCAACCAAAAAATTCCAACTTTGAATGTGATGATGTACTCTTAATTAAGCCCTCTCCCTAGTAACCACCATTATTAAATTGAAAATCTTGCTGCTGGAGGAAGCACTCAAAATCATCAATACTCAATCAAAAGAAGAAGCTCTCAAAATATTTTTAGCGGTAAACATGAATTCGTTGTTTAATTAATTCTATTTTAATTTTAATTCCACTTTGATCCCTTGTTTTTAATTTTTCAAAAGTTTTCCAAATGCAACAAGATCTAACAACACTGGATTTTTCAACATTTGTAAATGGATTATTTTTAACGGATTCAAAGTATTGTAAAATTATAATTAGTATACTCAAAACCTCAAGAAGTTTGTAAGTTGTTATATGCATACTTTATAATTAAAAAAAAAGTATAGAATATGAAGATAATGTGTTTTTGTCATGTTAGGGATTGAAGCCAATGACAAACTCAAAGATGACAAAAGAGGATGATGTTACTTCGTCTGTAACAACCCGTTTTTCAAAGGCCAAAAAGGCAATATTTTTTTTTTCTTTTTCAACTAACACTCAGAGTGCGCATAGAATATTTTTCAATGAGCCGGCATTCAAATATACAAAAGAACTCATCACCATAAGGTGCTTCGACAAGCAAAGTGTACTCCTGAATAAATTCAATCCAAGTCTAAGTATTCAAATACTTACAACAAAACAAGTTAGAATCCTATGCTTAAACCCAAAAAGCACGGTGCACAACCCACACCGGCGCATAGTCTAACTAAGCTAAAACTCCAACATCTCACTGGGGCCTGGAACAGCCACCGTCGTCACCACGACCTAACCCATCATCTGGGTGGGATGAGCCCGCAAATGAAAGAAAGGGTCACCACAAAATAAAAGTATATATATATATATAACCGGTGCGAAAGATTGTACACATAACAATAATTCCACAAAACACAAGAGAAAGCTCTTAACCACCAAAGCAATTCCCACCAACGGGTTCATATAAGCAATGCACACATAGCCTATAATGCAACCTCTACAATGCGTGGTACTAACCCTAGCTACCACGATGCATGAGTTTAATTCCGGAATCGTAGGTCCAACCCACTAAAGCCACGAGGGCAGGTGAAGCCACACAGACGCTATCACCAGGTGAAAATAGCCACACAGATGCTACCAGCCACACAGATGTTGTCAGCCACACAGATGCTGCCAGCCACACAGATGCTGTCAGCCACACAGATGCTGTCACCCCCTCAAAAGTGTAGCCACACAGATGCTAACACCAGGCGAACATAGCCACACAGATGCTATCGCCAACTAAGAAACGCATATACATAGGGCATTCACACAGACACAGCCCCGGCGGAGTCACACAGACACATCCACCCGTGTAGTCCCAACTGACATACACGTTCCATCCATGCTCATGCAACAATTACATATCACACAGATATATGTAAATCAAACACAACGACATACATACATTTCCAACCATATGTATTCCAACAACCTGTTCATACATACATTCTCATAATCATATGTAAACAGCGTAAGTATTTTAAACACGTTCTCATCACGAGAATACATCAACTAGACATGCCAAACACACAGCAAAGCATTACAGCAGAAATCCAAGCATGTCATAACCAGTTGAAAAGACAGAAATAAAGTGATGCCCTTACCTCGGCAAGCTTCCGTTAACCTTTCTCGCGAAATTCTACAATTCACGCTTCCTAAAATATAAGCAGCGTAATATCAATAAAATACTCTCACGGTATTCTATTGAAACGAAACCTATTCCCAAAATTCTAGAGGTGTTTAAGGTACTTTCTAACACTCTCGGATAGTGATTCCCAGTTCTCCCCATAGTGATTAAAAATTCACGAAGTTAAATACACTATTTTTGCTATAAGAAATATAGTTTCGTTTCAAAACAAACTAAGAAACACTTTGATTCCTAACTCCAAGGCAATCAATTTTCACATACTAAAACCGTTTGAAAACAAACCAAAAACTCTTTGAAAATTTTCACAAAAATTAAAGTTTACTTGTGCCGCAAATTACAAGTTTTTCTTCTCAAATAAAATGGACATAACTCATTCAATTTTTATCCGATCGAGACGAGCCATACGCCAAAATCTTCGTCTTGAAAAGGAGGATTAAATGTTCAAGTTTCTAGGTCACAAAAACAATTTTAGAATGACCTAAATGCCCTTGTAAATTTCGGCCAGAATTGAAATAGTTTCAAAATCATTGTTTTTAAGATCAAACATAGTTTAAAACACTTAAACCATCACTAGTTTTCCTCAAAAGTGATCAAGCTCTTACACCAAAACCATTTCAAATCAAAGCATAACACTTTTCAAAACTTTACCAATTAACTTGTTTACTTAGAACACAAGTTACTAGTTTTCTTTCAAAACAAAACCACATTAATTCTTCATTTTAAAACCATGATCATGCCTTCCCATAGGGCTTAAAAATTTGAAAGCCAAGTGCTCACACACACACATTGTGCCACGACCAAGAACAACAAAGCATGGCTAGTTCCTAAAATTTTCCATTTCAAAACCATAGCATAAATCATTTAGCTCACAAAATCATTTAATTGAACAATCAAAACATTTCCAAAACAAAATCCCAAGTCATAAGAGTTTTCCTAAATTTCTCATGAACACACCAAAAATAATTTTCCTATTTTTCAAAACCAAACCACTTATCACACATCCATTTTACTTAAAAGCTTGTAAACAACATTCATGACATAAATCACTAACTAAAAGTTCATGTTCTTGATCAATACATTTTTTTTCTCAAAACCCTTGCTAAGAAAAATCTCATGAGAATCACATCTAACCATGGTAAGCATCACTACTAAGCCTAAACATGTTAGATAATCACTTATAAACAACTTCTAAGCAATAAGAATCAATCATGAACAATTTCTCACAAATTTCTCTCAAGAACATAAACCAAAAATCTCATGAATCTCTAAGAGTTTGGCAAGCTATGAAGAAGGGAAGAAGTTCTAGTTACCTTAGAAGAAGAATCTCACAACTCCAAGCTTTCCAACAAGCTTATGATCAAGACAAATGGTGAAGGATTGAATTTTGGTGATGAAGGGAAAGAAATATGTGGTTCACGGCCAAGAGAAGGAAAATGAGTGAATGAATTGTGATTTTTCTATGTCTCCCCAAAGACCAAAAGTCTCCTTAAGTCATAAGTCTTGCTTGCTCATGGCCATTAGATCAAATAGTAAAAAGGTTGTAAGACTTAATCCTAGCCATTGGATCAATCCAAGTCTATCCTCACGAGATATTTTCTATGCTTCAAGAAGCCACCTCGCCTCACAGCTCTCGCGCGTCGCGACGAACGTAAAACACAAAAACAGAAAACCTACGGAAAGAACGTCTATCGTTTTTCCATTCCAAAACTTATCGCCGAATCTTTTTCCGCGACTGTAATTTTCTTCCATACCTTAGAAAATTAATCTCAGGACATATCCTAACTCGCGCAGATATATAAAACTTCCATCCGAAACCTCACTTAAAACAGACGCAGTAAGATTTTCCATCAGCGGGTAAAATCCTACTCGTTTTTCCAAAAACAAGAATAATCCAAATCTCGTTATTCTGAATCCACATCAACCTTCTTATACTCAAAAGAGGATTACAAGACAAAAGTCTGTGCCTTTACAGCGCACGAGCACAAAACAGGCTCAATTTCAGCAAAATTCTCATATATACGACGATACACACAAAACCGTTCTACTAAAAACCCTAAAACTTAGCCGGCACTAAAGTTCCTTAGGAAAACTGTACAGTGGAATCTTGGGTCTTACATCGTCGGACTATGATGATGAATGAAGTTTCAATTGGAATTTGGAAAGCTATTATGATTCTAAAAGATTACTTTTAAAATATAAAATTAATTACTTGTTGTTTCGATTGGAAAATGTTATTGATTTGGCTGTATTCTAAAAATCTTATATTTATTTTCTGTGAAGTATCTTCTCGCCTTTGCTAGATTCAAATTGAAATAAATTATTTCTCATGGAGAAATTTGATAGTTTTAGCTAGCTTAATCGTTTGAGTTTTATTCTAATCCAATAAATGTGATAAAAATACACACTTTATGATGTCACATCTCAACATACTTTTTAATTAGCTAACATTCATATGTATCTTAGTTCTATCAAATTATGTGTTGGTAACTTGGTATACATTTGTTCTAACCCATAAGTCAATAAGTCTTATCGCGTAAAAAAAAAGGAATCTATCGCTAACATTTTTCTCTAATATCTCAATAAAAGCGCATAATTGTAGATATCATAAACGCAACATTCAATTTGAAAATATTATACAAAGTTATCAAAAAATCATGGTATAAATTCCTACCATAACTTCTAAGGCATCTATATGGATTCGTTCTTAATCTTAATTAATTCTAAATACATGAATAGGGAGGGAGTCGAGAATCCACCCATATATTCTTTTGAGAGGCATATTAGATGAGTGCAACTTTGCTCCATTTAACAAAGCTTCTTTTACTCTTTTTCATTTTATAGATTAAAGACATGTGGTAGTCATAGATCTAATGGTTAGGATTTAGAGATTATAATTAAAAACTGAAACAAATTATTAAAATGCATCCTTGTTTATTTCCATCTTCATCATTGCCCTTGCCAACCATCTGCTGCAACCACCGCTCCCTCTTTGTTTGTCTCGGCGATGTCCATACCGGCGGCGGCGTCTCTATCCCTTTCTTCTCCACAGTAGACATTGTGACCACTATAATATGATCTCTTGACTGAGAATCTTAAGCATATGATAATTTATTTCAAATCATGAATTTTTACATACAAAAGTTAAAAATCAAATTTCTAATTATAAGTAGTAAATATATACGAATGACAACTTTTTCATATAAGTTTAGTCAAAAAAAAAAAAAAACTTTTTCATATAAGTAAACAATATGTTTTGACAATAACATATATATCCAAATCATTCTTTTTTTTTGTTTAGTTTGAGGGAATGTTTCTTCTTTTTTTTTATCAGACCTTAAATCTTCATATCTCTTCATCTTTCTTCTAATAATAGTTTATTTCATTTTTTTCGAATTGAAATATTCATCTTGCCTTTTTATTTCATTCCATTATTTTCAAGTTGAAATTTTTTTATTCAGCATTGCTTAATGAAGATTATTTTTTTATTCTAATTCAAGTTTATTCCATTGTTTTCAAGACAAATCTTCATCTTTATTTTCTTGCGATTTTAATTCTTCTTCCTATATATGTTTTCTTTGACGATGAGAATAAGCAAATATCCATGTTCACAACTAAATTAATAGAAGAAAACTAATTTTACTGTAAAAGAAATACTAAATTAATAGAAGAAGAGGATTCTAAAACTAAAAATACCTTTAAAGCACCACCAGGTTTGTTTAGAAGAAAAAAAAAATTAAAAAAAGGAAAAGGAGAACTTTTGGCATCATGGAAAAAAAGAACTTGGAAGAAACAAGATGAGTACCTTTTTTCAATCAAACAAAAGGAATTAAGGTTGGCGGCTCATATTCTCCATGTTTAAAAAGTGGATTTTAGAGTTAAAAAGACAACTGGGCTTGGGACAAAGTTAATTAAAATAGTTTTTCTTTTTACCTTGCCTAAATAAATTTACGTACTAAATATAAAAATTTAAAAACATGCAGTAATTAATTATTTCAAAATTTTATGTGTAATTTTTTGTTATTGTGACTATTTATCTTTTTTAGGTGTAAGTATATAAAATCTGCAACAAGCAAGGTGTACATATAATTGAAGGATTTCGCGTGTAATCTAATTATTTTTATAGAAATATTACATTAATATTGGTATTTTGAAAATGTTCATGAGTTTTTAAAATTTTAGCATATTGAGGTGACCATACTAGGGTATAAAAATCAGTTTTAGCATATAGAAGTACACTAGAATTTCGATCCGTGCGGTGCAGGGCTCTAATTACCAGTAATATGTAACAATAAATAATACGATAAAAAAATTTTAACATTAAAAGGTATATGAAAAGTGGAGTAACATTAAACATTAGTTCAACAATAAATTTGGATAAATGATCATACAGTATAAATTATGATATATGACAAATTATTTCCTTATAAATTACATTGGAAGTTTTATTTGTATTTTCATCGTCTTTGTTGATAATCAAATTTTAATACTTCTATAGAAATCGCAGCATACAATTGATCATGTGAAAAACTGGCGACGAAAGACATATTCCAACATGTTTAAGAGATTGTCTCTGACTCTTTCTTTTAAATTTTGATTGAATATTAAAAGGTCACATTATGATCTTAAATTGAATTATGATTTGTTTGGTATAAATGAATGGTGATAACGAAAAGAAAATAAAAATGAGACTTGCTTTGCAATTTCTGTTTGATTACTTGTTAGTAAAAAAAAGAAATATACAGTATTTTTGTAACAACCCGTTTTTCAAAGGCCAGAAAATGCTTTTTTTTTTTTTGTACACATCAGAGTTACGCATAAAAGATTTTAAATGAGCCGGCATTCAAATATACAAAAGAACTCATTACCATAAGGTGCTTCGACGAGCAAAGTGTATTCCTGAATAATTACAATCCAAGTCTAAGTATTCAAATACTTACAACAGCACAAGTTAGAATTCTATGCCTAACCTAAAAAGCACGGTGCACAACCCACACCGGCGCATAGTCTAACTAAGCCAAAGCTCCAACATCTCAATGGGGCCTGGAACAGCCACCGTCATCACCACGACCTAACCCATCATCTGGGTGGGATGAGCCCGCAAATGAAAGAAAGGGTCACCACAAGAAATACAAGTATGCATATATATAATCGGTGCGAAAGATTGTACACATAACAATAATTCCACGAACACAAGAGAAAGCTCTTAACCACCAAAGCAATTCCCACCAACGGGTTTATATATATAATGCACACCAAGCCTAATGCAGACTTCTACAATGCGTGGTACTAACCCTAGCTACCACAATGCATGAGTTCCGGAACTGTAGGTCCAACCCCTACTCAAACACCAACGAAATCACAAGGTTAAGGTGGATCTACTCCCGCAATCACACCCCATGGTCCACTCCCGCAACCATGTATCGACTCAACAAAATCACAAAGGATTAAGGTGGATCCACTCCCGCAATCACACCCCATGGTCCACTCCCGCAACCATGTATTGAACTCAACACAACCCTATAAGAATCAGGTGGGTCCACTCCCGCAACCACACCTCGTAGTCCAGTCCCGCCACTACGCACTAACAATGCATGAGCATACGATTACTAATGCAACAATTACATACCTCCCTATCATATGTAAACCATCCCAACAACATACATACATATCCAATCATATGTAACAAACCACAACAAACATACATGCATTTCCAATCATATGTATTCACCCACATGTTCATACATACATCTTGTAACAACCCTGGACTAATTAATAGAAGAATGTTAATTAATTAAGTATTATTGAAAGTATTAGTCAAGAAACACAATTACTTTTGTTATTAAGTGAAAGGGCAAAATTGGAATTCTACTTATATACATGTGGTGACACTATATAAGTCCAAACCTAGCCATTACCATCTCATATAATCACTAGTACAAAAACAAAACTCAGTAACTCTCTTGTCTCTCTTCTCCCACGCCTTATTCCCACCCAACACGCAACATCATCAAATTGTAACATAACCTCTCATGCAAGACCAGCAGCTACCTCACTCCTTCTCCCTTGTCTCACGATTTTGTTCTTCTTCAACACCTTCATTTCTAATCTCTTGCAATTTCTCAAATTCTAAGACCATGCATGTGTGGAGTGCAACCCATGATCCAAGCTCTGAGGTGCTAGAGAATTAAGGAACTATGAATTTATGGGTGGGCTATGGTTCAGAATCATGAGGTAAGAAACCCAACTTACAAAACTCATAAATTTTCCCCTTTTTTGATTCAATCACTCAAATCTTAACCCAAAACCTAAATTCGTACTGTTTGGTGCTGCATGTATGGGGAAAACCTTCGTGAATGACTGGAACGACATGTAAGAATCATGGGAGGAAGGTTGAGATTGCAGCAGCAAGCAACGAAGTTGTTTTTGGCCTGTCACGACGCACTCGCCTCGCGAGCACTCTCTCGCCGTGGCGAGCTCACCAGAAACAGCCATTGTACGATGTTAACTTCTCTGCTTAGTCGATCCTAACCTTGGTAAGCTAATCCCTATCCTTCAGTTACTATTCAAGTTATGATGATAGCTATTTCTTTCCCTTAACTCTTAGAGATTGTTCCAATACTTATCAAACCATCCCTTTCCATTCTTTGTTCAAAGAGCATTCAAATTGGGGTCCAAGTGAGTTCCATTGCTGAAAGGTTCGTGGCTGTTGCTGAGTATTGCATCAGTGTAAAGCTTCAATCTACAGGTGGGTTCTTAGGTTAATTTAGTTAGTTTCCCTAAATCAAACAATGCATGATAACATTAGGAAAATTAGGGAAATTATGTGTGAGAGGAATTAACTCCCAAATTCCTCTCCATACTGTCGTATTTTATATAAATTACATGATTGCACTGGTTATAATTGAGGATTGTAGGTGTTTATGTTGAAAAATTCGTATTTTTGTCAAACAGGAGTTATTCTGCATGAGCTCGCCACAGCGAGCAGCTAGCGAGACTCATGGCGAGCTACCATGTTCTGGGCTGATGAGCTCGCCATGGCGAGCATTTTCTTGCCTAGCGAGCTGTTTCAGGTCAGACCATGATTCCTCGCCATGGCGAGCTGGTTTGTTCGCCGTAGCGAGCAAAGTCAGGATGTCCCCATTTGTACCAAATTCTGAAAATATTGCACTCGTTTTATATCCTCCAGTTATACCAGTTCGCTTGCAATTATACGATTAATATAAAGTATGTACAGTATGTTAATCACAACGTAATCTTAGGGTATAACTTAGGAAATTTAGTTTGTATGCTCCCCGGGTTTTGGGATAATTATGGTAGTAAGAACTAAATTAGTATCAGTCAATCAAGAGCGATCTGTTATGTCGCGCTATGGACTCCCAATGGGATAATCCATTAGGATAAGTTATTGTGAGCTGCATGCCGTAACCGAATCGGTTGATGGATATGGCAGGCCTCTGAGACATGCTCACCTCAGAGTGTCCTTGTGACTAAAATGAATAGGAGTTTATTAATCTGTGATACACCTTTATATTACGCTATTATGTTATGTTAGTTAAGTTAGTATGTTACGACTGATTTTAGGATCCCCCGGTGTAGTCACCTCTAGGAGGGTAGTAGGACTCACTGAGGCTTAGTAGTCTCACCCCACTCCAAACAATTTTTTTTAGGTAAACAGGATATTCGTAGCAAGGACCAGGTAGGAGGCTGACAGTTGGAGCTGAGCTTGGATTGTCCGCCTTGAAGATTTTATTTTCTTCGTCTTGCTTTCAGTTTATTATCTTGTTTACTCAGTAAACTAGCATTATTCGCTGTATTTTATTTGTTATCCCTTTTGTATTTTAAGCAATTTGTATCTTGCTAATTTATTCAGTAAATTTTAATTGTACTCAGATCCATATTATGTATGTCTAGACTAAATATTCTAGATATTTTAGTTGGGGCGTTATAATTGGTATCAGAGCAGGTCGATTCAGTATCGGACCTTGCCATGAGTCATTCCAATCCTTCATATAATAATACAGACCCTTTGGATCTGGACTGTTTACGCTGAAACCATCGCGTGCTGAGCATGATCAACTCAGTATTGTGTATGGTAGGCAGGGTATTATGGTTTAGAACTGGAGTGAACTCTGGAATTCCAGCGTTAAATCCGTAGTGAAGCTACAATCGAGGATCATTCGTCGAAGGGAACTCTTATAAGAGAATTTTTGGAACAGTGGCAAACGGTGCCACAGGAGTAAGTTGTGTATACAAGCAGAGGATGCATGTGTATCATTATACTGAAGTGTGTAGTACACAACAGTATTCAACTGACACGGTGTGTCAGCTAAACTTCCTGAACCTATAAGTCATCTTATCTTGTCGAGAGCTTAATTTCAGCCAAGTTTGTGGACCATCAACACCAATGATAGTAGGCAGTAAGCCAAAACTCGTCCTAAATTCAAGTTAGGATATGACTGGAAGTTGTGAGTATTGTGCTAGGTAGAGAATTGGGCGAACTACAGAATTATCCTTCTGCACTCTGTCAAACTCGCTTAGCGAGTAAACGCGCGTTGCAGCAAGCTTAGCAGCCTGCTACTGCTGGTTGCAACCCAGTTCTCTGTTCAGTCATTCTTAGCCATGGAGAACAATCTCAAGCTCTCCTTATGTATCTTATCATCCTACCTTTTTAAGTTTTGGTGTAAGCAATCCCAAGCGACCTTATGGGCATAAGAGTTGTTGAGGAATTACGTTTGGAGATGAAATTAGGAATTGGAGACGATAAGAAATTGGACTGAGTGTACCCTTCTATCAAGCCCATAAGTGTAGTAGAACTATTAGAAACTTAACCATAACTGATGTAACCTTTAGAACCCTTGTAAATCACATCCGTAACCGAGAAAGCATATTAAGTTCAATCACCTATAGGACTCCGAACCTGTAAGTCAACATAATGAACCTGAGGGATATAATAGAAATTCAACCGAATCGTTCGTATTAGAGAAACCAAATTAGAAACAAAATCACATTTCTATGTTCCCCCAAGTTACCTTATTAGGCACCCGTTTAAAATGCTTTACCTAATTTACTTCGACTTTTCACCTCGTAATAGCATTCCTAATTCACCATTAAGAGCTAAGCTTCATTAATATAACAATTAGGAAACATTATGACACCATTAATCATCTAAGGCAGTTGGGGAACAGTAGCACATATTAGATTGGAAGCCAATAGTAATACCATGACACATAAACTAGATCAATAGTTAGGAATCCTTATAACCTCATGGGAACCCTTCAGTCAAAAATTCCTGGAACGTTACCATCGAGTAGTTCAGTAACCAAACTCATGATATAACCTTGTCTCACATCAAAATTAAGATCATCCTTAGTGACACCGTCATCCCAATAGGTTAGTTAAGGACCATTAACTCAAGCATCCAAACACTAGCGACCTAGAACATTTGACCAATTTAATCACCCTGTTAAGAATGAGTAAACCTCAGTCTCCGTACCTCAATATTTTCCTTATCGCAAAACCTATTAGGTGAAAGCCTAAGATAACTACTTTTAGATGTCAGTAAAAAGGACCGGCCTATCAGAGTATACTAGTAGTCGCGCCAGACCCTTGTAGATTAAGTTTTGACTAGTGTAACAGTTAAGGATTACCGATAGCACCGTCAGACGCCAAGTCAAACTGTAGTTGCCTTGCCATTAAATGGATTAGAGACCGGAAGCTCAGTTCCATGTTAGGTTGACCAATCAGTTTACGAACCCCTGCAGTTAAACCATTTAGCTAAGAAATCAATAGGATCAGTTAATCGTACATTCGAGAGTTGTCATCCAGTTACCATTAGGCTAGTGAATCCATATTGTAGTCCCACTAGCCACCCTATTTAAGGATTATGTTTGAACTACCATATTTTATTATTCTCCTGATGCCAACCAAGCTATATTAACGCCTAAGGTAATAACATTAGATGCCAGCGGCGTAGGGTCAACATATTGTGTGGAACGAACCTTAAGCCAGACAGTAGAAGACACAACTTGATAAGGTTAACAAAGTAAGAGACTGTGCCAGTATCACCAATTCCTGGAACATTCCTTTGGGTATATGTGTTAATTATCCAGACTTTAGTAACTAAGTTTGACCTTAGTCTTAGCCACCGACGCCCCTCAGTATATTCGGACCTTTCCATTAGGAGACTGTTAGAAATCAGTTAGACATACCGGTGAGAAATCGTCAGTAGGTATTTGAGTGAGGATCCAGTTGTTCCAACCTGAGGGCTCTGACAGCAGAAGTAGAGATGTAGGACATCAGCCTAAACCCAATAGGAAACCAATCTTCAATTACCTTTCATTCTCTTTGAGATCCTCTTTCAGCCAGCTCATTGGACCAAACAATGTTCAAATCTGCGTTCATAAGTCCTGGAACACTATGAACGTGTGTACGCTATAACTTGTCTGATTACGCGTCAGATGAGAAAATTCTTCACGTACCTTAAATGACTTGTCAATCACATGTTATGCCTAAATTCAATTAGGATTCAAACTTTTCCAAATTCCTTGAAGCCAATTAGTTACATTAATAGTGATTAATGTCACACTTAAGTAACCGCATTAGATGTTTTTCAGTTTTCCAGTTGTGTAATTATCAAGAAAGATCTATCTGCGGAAGTTAATTATTCATGAGAAGGTCAGGAATAATTTCAGTTCCATTTCCTACTCGTTGGGTGATGTGTCAATCAACATCCGTAACTGTTTTGATACAAATGACTTAGCTCAGTATCAGCAAACTCATTTAAACTTCGTGCACTCGAGTCTGCTAACTCAATTCTCCAATATAATTAGTTGTCTATCTCTTCGTACCCTTTACAATCAAAATAAGAATTAAGTTCGGAGTTATTCCCAACCCAGTGGAGTTCAGTTGATCTAGCGAAACCCGAGTTAAGGATTCAAACCTGTCAGTTCCATCTCCTGAATTCATGTTAGATTAGCGTGTTAACCTTAAGTACCTCTGCCCGAATGTTTCAACCTTCTAGATTCTTTCCCTGTAAATTCGTGAGGTTTAGCGCTGAAGCCTGGACGCCTGAACCAGAACATTTCAATTCCAAGTCTAATTACCAGTAATTAATTAGCATAAGTGTAAGAGTTACTTACTCGCTTGGAGTAACATATCCATCTCATGTGGAAACCCTCCCCTATCCTTAGTGATCTGTTAAGATAATTCAGTCAACCGTTCTAAGCCAAATCATTCTATTCAGCCTCAGCATTACAAGTTTACACTTGACGTGTGCAATCAACCAAGTGGGGAATCTTGTTACCGTGCCCTAGTTTCACATTTTAGTCACCAGTAAAGGAAATTCAAAAAAGATGAACCATCGACCTTGAGAGATAATCTAGACCTAAATGCATCTGCATGTTAGAGGTGCAACTGCGACCACCGTGCTGTACCAGAATGGATTAAATTGTAGGTGGGATTTTATCGAATAACTATAGGTTCGTCTGCTCATGAGTCCAACTCATTGGTAGAAGAATCAGTAGTGTCTAGACGATTTTCCACTCGTTTTATATTTCAATCGATTCTGGAGTATTTGGACAACACGTGGTACAGGTGTATATTTGACGTGTCATGCATGATAGTGTTCGGAAAGGGAACGATACTGGGATGGAAGAATTAGAATTTGATGTAATAGCACTCGAACTTGTACCTTAGGTTTCAGTTTGTACCCAACCAGGCCAAATACCGACATCCAAATCCGGTGAAGTTGGAATTGTTTACCAGTGGTAACGGAAGAAGACTGACCGTAGTAGAGGTTTCCAGGGAATCTTAGACCTAGATGTTGACAACTTTGTCAGAAGATAACCATAAGTACTTGGATCAGAGTGCGCAGCACTGAAACTTTTGAAAGGTGAGGATAACCTTTAGGCAGTAACTTCAAGAGTGGAAAGTTTTATTCCAAGGGACTGAATGCTATTGACTGAAGTATAGACGAAGTGTGGAATTGGATACAGACATAAACGATCTACCCTATTGTAGGACGAAGGAATTTTGAATTTCGAGGACGAAATTCTTTAAGGGGGGTAGATTGTAACAACCCTGGACTAATTAATAGAAGAATGTTAATTAATTAAGTATTATTGAAAGTATTAGTCAAGAAACACAATTACTTTTGTTATTAAGTGAAAGGGCAAAATTGGAATTCTACTTATATACATGTGGTGACACTATATAAGTCCAAACCTAGCCATTACCATCTCATATAATCACTAGTACAAAAACAAAACTCAGTAACTCTCTTGTCTCTCTTCTCCCACGCCTTCTTCCCACCCAACACCCAACATCATCAAATTGTAACATAACCTCTCATGCAAGACCAGCAGCTACCTCACTCCTTCTCCCTTGTCTCACGATTTTGTTCTTCTTCAACACCTTCATTTCTAATCTCTTGCAATTTCTCAAATTCTAAGACCATGCATGTGTGGAGTGCAACCCATGATCCAAGCTCAGAGGTGCTAGAGAATTAAGGAACTATGAATTTATGGGTGGGCTATGGTTCAGAATCATGAGGTAAGAAACCCAACTTACAAAACTCATAAATTTTCCCCTTTTTTGATTCAATCACTCAAATCTTAACCCAAAACCTAAATTCGTACTGTTTGGTGCTGCATGTATGGGGAAAACCTTCGTGAATGACTGGAACGACATGTAAGAATCATGGGAGGAAGGTTGAGATTGCAGCAGCAAGCAACGAAGTTGTTTTTGGCCTGTCACGACGCACTCGCCTCGCGAGCACTCTCTCGCCGTGGCGAGCTCACCAGAAACAGCCACTGTGCGATGTTAACTTCTCTGCTTAGTCGATCCTAACCTTGGTAAGCAAATCCCTATCCTTCAGTTACTATTCCAGTTATGATGATAGCTATTTCTTTCCCTTAACTCTTAGAGATTGTTCCAATACTTATCAAACCATCCCTTTCCATTCTTTGTTCAAAGAGCATTCAAATTGGGGTCCAAGTGAGTTCCATTGCTGAAAGGTTCGTGGCTGTTGCTGAGGATTGCATCAGTGTAAAGCTTCAATCTACAGGTGGGTTCTTAGGTTAATTTAGTTAGTTTCCCTAAATCAAACAATGCATGATAACATTAGGAAAATTAGGGAAATTATGTGTGAGAGGAATTAACTCCCAAATTCCTCTCCATACTGTCGTATTTTATATAAATTACATGATTGCACTGGTTATAATTGAGGATTGTAGGTGTTTATGTTGAAAAATTCGTATTTTTGTCAAACAGGGGTTATTCTGCATGAGCTCGCCACAGCGAGCAGCTAGCGAGACTCATGGCGAGCTACCATGTTTTGGGCTGATGAGCTCGCCATGGCGAGCATTTTCTCGCCTAGCGAGCTGTTTCAGGTCAGACCATGATTCCTCGCCATGGCGAGCTGGTTTGTTCGCCGTAGCGAGCAAAGTCAGGATGTCCCCATTTGTACCAAATTCTGAAAATATTGCACTCGTTTTATATCCTCCAGTTATACCAGTTCGCTTGCAATTATACGATTAATATAAAGTATGTACAGTATGTTAATCACAACGTAATCTTAGGGTATAACTTAGGAAATTTAGTTTGTATGCTCCCCGGGTTTTGGGATAATTATGGTAGTAAGAACTAAATTAGTATCAGTCAATCAAGAGCGATCTGTTATGTCGCGCTATGGACTCCCAATGGGATAATCCATTAGGATAAGTTATTGTGAGCTGCATGCCGTAACCGAATCGGTTGATGGATATGGCAGGCCTCTGAGACATGCTCACCTCAGAGTGTCCTTGTGACTAAAATGAATAAGAGTTTATTAATCTGTGATACACCTTTATATTATGCTATTATGTTATGTTAGTTAAGTTAGTATGTTACGACTGATTTTAGGATCCCCCGGTGTAGTCACCTCTAGGAGGGTAGTAGGACTCACTGAGGCTTAGTAGTCTCACCCCACTCCAAACAATTTTTTTTAGGTAAACAGGATATTCGTAGCAAGGACCAGGTAGGAGGCTGACAGTTGGAGCTGAGCTTGGATTGTCCGCCTTGAAGATTTTATTTTCTTCGTCTTGCTTTTAGTTTATTATCTTGTTTACTCAGAATACTAGCATTATTCGCTGTATTTTATTTGTTATCCCTTTTGTATTTTAAGCAATTTGTATCTTGCTAATTTATTCAGTAAATTTTAATTGTACTCAGATCCATATTATGTATGTCTTGACTAAATATTCTAGATATTTTAGTTGGGGCGTTATACATCTCCAATCATATGTAAAACAACGCACGTATTATAAACACTTTCTCATCACGAGAATACATAACACATACATGCCAAACACACAGTAAATCCAAACATGTCGTAACCATTTAAAGATAGAAATAAAGTGGAGCCCTTACCTCGGCAAGCTTCCGTTAACCTTTCTCGCGAAATTCTACAATTCACGCTTCCTAAAATATAAGCAGCGTAATATCAATAAAATACTCTCACGGTATTCTATTGAAACGAAACCTATTCCCAAAATTCTAGAGGTGTTTAAGGTACTTTCTAACACTCTCGGATAGTGATTCCCAGTTCTCCCCATAGTGATTAAAAATTCACGAAGTTAAATACACTATTTTTTTTGCTATAAGAAATATATAGTTTCGTTTCAAAACAAACTAAGAAACACTTTGATTCCTAACTCCAAGGCAATCAATTTTCACATACTAAAACCATTTGAAAACAAACCAAAAACTCTTTGAAAATTTTCACAAAAATAAAAGTTTACTTGCGCTACAAGTTACAGGTTTTTTCTTTCAAATAAAATGGCCATAACTCATTCAATCTTTATCCGATCGAGACGAGCCATACGTCAAATTCATCGTCTCGAAAAGTCAGATCAAATAGTTAAGTTTCCAGGTCACAAAAACAATTTTAAAAGGACCTAACTACCCTTAAAGATTTCGGCCAGAATTGAAATCACACCTAAAACATTATTTTCAAAAATCAAACATAGTTTATAATACTCAAACCATTATTAATTTCTCAAAAGAAACTCAAAAGTGATCAAGCTCCTACACCAAAACCATTTCAAATCAAAGCATAACACTTTTCAAAACTTTACCAATTAACTTGTTTAATTAGAACACTAGTTACTAGTTTTCTTTCAAAACAAAACCACATTAATTATTCCAAAGAAAACCATGATCATGCCTTCCCAATTATGGCTTAAACTTTAGAAATCTCATGGACATATACATAATATGCCACGGCCAAATTCTAAAAACAAGGCTAGTTCCCATTTTTTTTTTATTTCAAAAGCATAGGATTAATCCTTTAGTTACCAAAATCACTTAATTGAATGAACAAAACATTTTTAAAACACAATCCACAATCAAAATAGTTTTCACAAAATTCTCAAGAACACTAAAATATTTTCATCAACTTTATCCAAAACAAAACCTAAAATCAAACATCCATTTTGCCCAAAGGCTCAAGGACAACATCATTTTCACAAAAATATAAATTCTATCTTATGTTCTTGATCAATAAATTTTCTTTCCAAAACCCTAACTATCTTTCTCATGAGATTCTCACCAACTCATGAAAAATTGAAATAACAAAGCCTAGCATGCTTACTAAACTCTCATGAACAACTTTCATGAAACAAGAATCAATTCCTAACAATTTCATCTCATGAACATAATCTAAAATTCAACACCCTAAGAGTTCTAACCAACTAAAATGAAGAGAAATAGGATGGTTACCTTAAGCAATTGATTCTCTACAACAATTCCACAAAGCTCCCAAGCTTGATATGGACTCAAATGGTGAAGAATGGAAATTTTCTCAAGATGGAAGGTGGAAAAGAAGGCCACGGCCAAGAGAGAAGAGAGTGAGGAAGTTTTGTGATTTTTCTCAAGTCCACAAAGCAACAAACCTCCTTACTATTTAAAAGGCTCTTGATCACCTATCCACCCTTGGATCAAAGTTAAAAGTTTCTAAGACTTAATCCTAGCCATTGGATCAATTCTAAGCTTATCCTTCCAAGATATTTTCTAAGCTTCCTCACATCTCAGCTCTCGCGTTCGCTCGTAAACGAGTCGCACCTCGCTAACGGACGAAAATAACCAAAATATAAAATCTACCAAATAAACATCCGTCGTAAACCGTTTCCAAATATTATCGCTAAATCTTTTTCCCCGACTGTAATTTTCTTCCTCACTCTTGATAATTATTCTGAAAACATATTCCAACTCGCGCCGATATATAAAACTCCCATCTAAATTTCTACGGAATTCAGACATCGTAAAATTTCCAACAGCGGGTAAAATTCCTACTCGTTTTTCCAAAGACGAGAATAACCCAAAACTCGGATTTCTGGCTTCACAGAAATCTCCTCATACTTAAAAGAGGATCACGACCCGAAAGTCTGTGCCTTTCCAGCGCACGAGCACAAAACAGGCTCAAATACAGCAAAAATTCCATTAATGCGACGATACTCACGAAACCGCTCCACCAAAAACCCTAAAACTTAGCCGACACTAAAGTTCCTTAGAAAAACTGTACAGTGGAATCTTGGGTCTTACATTACTACCCTCCAAAAAGAAGTTTCGTCCTCGAAACTAAAGGTAAGAGTAACAACTCAACTAGTTATTACCATCACCAACACAATAAAATCCCACAGGATTTAGGTGTAGCCACAAAGATGCTAACACCGGGTGAAGTCACACAGATACTCTCACCAACACACTGGCACACCCGTGCACCAACCGCAACTCTCAACGAGTTCACCACTCAAAAATTTACCTCACAACAGAGGTTCACAACCTCGAGTTCCTCAAATTTCCTAGGGTCCACACACAAATTTTCCAAAGTCACCTCCTTTGCCTCCGCGACGTAGCCTAAACCACTAGGTTCACGCGCAGCAGTGACTGGCTACCCTCCAAAAAGAAACACCGAAACTTTCTGCGCACCAGCAAAGCCAGCAAAAAACTAGTCAATTCCAATCAACACGACTCCCGTCTACCATCAACAATAAATTAAGGACGGCCAGTCCCTCAATTTGTCAATAGACAATTTCTTATCCTTCTTATTTCCACATACAACACACGCACCGTCATGGCATCCATTCAGGTGGTGCTTTCGAATCCGTACTATACCAGCACAACCATGATTTTCCAACTAGGTGTGAGGCAATTCTTTCCGCCAATCCTCCATTGACATAAGTCACATCATCATATGCTTTTCTCTTACTCATTCTCAGCGACTCTTTCCAACGACTAACATTCCTTCGCGGCTAACTCATAACCCGACACAGAACAAACACTAGAACTGACACTAGAATTGACACTACTCTAGCTATGTTCTAACCGACTCTGGACTAACGACTCAAGTATACACTTTTCCTTTGAAGATTTAAAGCCGTGCTCTGATACCAATTGTAACAACCCGTTTTTCAAAGGCCAGAAAAGGCATTATTTTTTTTTTTATACACATCAGAGTTACGCATAAAAGATTTTAAATGAGCCGGCATTCAAATATACAAAAGAACTCATTACCATAAGGTGCTTCGACAAGCAAAGTGTATTCCTGAATAATTACAATCCAAGTCTAAGTATTCAAATACTTACAACAGCACAAGTTAGAATTCTATGCCTAACCCAAAAAGCACGGTGCACAACCCACATCGGCGCATAGTCTAACTAAGCCAAAGCACCAACATCTCAATGGGGCTTGGAACAGCCACCGTCATCACCACGACCTAACCCATCATCTGGGTGGGATGAGCCCGCAAATGAAAGAAAGGGTCACCACAAGAAATACAAGTATGCATATATATAATCGGTGCGAAAGATTGTACACATAACAATAATTCCACGAACACAAGAGAAAGCTCTTAACCACCAAAGCAATTCCCACCAACGGGTTTATATATATAATGCACACCAAGCCTAATGCAGACTTCTACAATGCGTGGTACTAACCCTAGCTACCACAATGCATGAGTTCCGGAACTGTAGGTCCAACCCCTACTCAAACACCAACGAAATCACAAGGTTAAGGTGGATCCCCTCCCGCAATCACACCCCATGGTCCACTCCCGCAACCATGTATCGACTCAACAAAATCACAAAGGATTAAGGTGGATCCACTCCCGCAATCACACCCCATGGTCCACTCCCGCAACCATGTATTGAACTCAACACAACCCTATAAGAATCAGGTGGGTCCACTCCCGCAACCACACCTCGTAGTCCACTCCCGCCACTACGCACTAACAATGCATGAGTATACGATTCCCCATGTATACTAATGCAACAAATACATACCTCCCTAGCATATGTAAACCATCCCAACAACATACATACATATCCAATCATATGTAACAAACCACAACAAACAAACATACATGCATTTCCAATCATATGTATTCACCCACATGTTCATACATACATCTCCAATCATATGTAAAACAACGCACGTATTATAAACACTTTCTCATCACGAGAATACATAACACATACATGCCAAACACACAGTAAATCCAAACATGTCGTAACCATTTAAAGACAGAAATAAAGTGGAGCCCTTACCTCGGCAAGCTTCCGTTAACCTTTCTCGCGAAATTCTACAATTCACGCTTCCTAAAATATAAGCAGCGTAATATCAATAAAATACTCTCACGGTATTCTATTGAAATGAAACCTATTCCCAAAATTCTAGAGGTGTTTAAGGTACTTTCTAACACTCTCGGATAGTGATTCCCAGTTCTCCCCATAGTGATTAAAAATTCACGAAGTTAAATACACTATTTTTTTTGCTATAAGAAATATATAGTTTCGTTTCAAAACAAACTAAGAAACACTTTGATTCCTAACTCCAAGGCAATCAATTTTCACATACTAAAACCATTTGAAAACAAACCAAAAACTCTTTGAAAATTTTCACAAAAATAAAAGTTTACTTGCGCTACAAGTTACAGGTTTTTTCTTTCAAATAAAATGGCCATAACTCATTCAATCTTTATCCGATCGAGACGAGCCATACGTCAAATTCATCGTCTCGAAAAGACAGATCAAATAGTTAAGTTTCCAGGTCACAAAAACAATTTTAAAAGGACCTAAATACCCTTAAAGATTTCGGCCAGAATTGAAATCACACCTAAAACATTGTTTTCAAAAATCAAACATAGTTTATAATACTCAAACCATTATTAATTTCTCAAAAGAAACTCAAAAGTGATCAAGCTCCTACACCAAAACCATTTCAAATCAAAGCATAACACTTTTCAAAACTTTACCAATTAACTTGTTTAATTAGAACACAAGTTACTAGTTTTCTTTCAAAACAAAACCACATTAATTATTCCAAAGAAAACCATGATCATGCCTTCCCAATTATGGCTTAAACTTTAGAAATCTCATGGACATATACATAATATGCCACGGCCAAATTCTAAAAACAAGGCTAGTTCCCATTTTTTATTTATTTCAAAAGCATAGGATTAATCCTTTAGTTACCAAAATAACTTAATTGAATGAACAAAACATTTTCAAAACACAATCCACAATCAAAATAGTTTTCACAAAATTCTCAAGAACTCTAAAATATTTTCATCAACTTTATCCAAAACAAAACCTAAAATCAAACATCCATTTTGCCCAAAGGCTAAAGGACAACATCATTTTCACAAAAATATAAATTCTATCTCATGTTCTTGATCAATAAATTTTCTTTCCAAAACCCTAACTATCTTTCTCATGAGATTCTCACCAACTCATGAAAAATTGAAATAACAAAGCCTAGCATGCTTACTAAACTCACATGAACAACTTTCATGAAACAAGAATCAATTCCTAACAATTTCATCTCATGAACATAATCTAAAATTCAACACCCTAAGAGTTCTAACCAACTAAAATGAAGAGAAATAGGATGGTTACCTTAAGCAATTGATTCTCTACAACAATTCCACAAAGCTCCCAAGCTTGATATGGACTCAAATGGTGAAGAATGGAAATTTTCTCAAGATGGAAGGTGGAAAAGAAGGCCACGGCCAAGAGAGAAGAGAGTGAGGAAGTTTTGTGATTTTTCTCAAGTCCACAAAGCAACAAACCTCCTCACTATTTAAAAGGCTCTTGATCACCTATCCACCCTTGGATCAAAGTCAAAAGTTTCTAAGACTTAATCCTAGCCATTGGATCAATTCTAAGCTTATCCTTCCAAGATATTTTCTAAGCTTCCTCACATCTCAGCTCTCGCGTTCGCTCGTAAACGAGTCGCACCTCGCTAACGGACGTAAATCACAAAAATATAAAATCTACCAAATAAACGTCCGTCGTAAACCGTTTCCAAATATTATCGCTAAATCTTTTTCCCCGACTGTAATTTTCTTCCTCACTCTTGAAAATTATTCTGAAAACATATTCCAACTCGCGCCGATATATAAAACTCCCATCTAAATTTCTACGAAATTCGGACATCGTAAAATTTCCAACAGCGGGTAAAATTCCTACTCGTTTTTCCAAAGACAAGAATAACCCAAAACTCGGATTTCTGGCTTCACAGAAATCTCCTCATACTTAAAAGAGGATCACGACCCGAAAGTCTGTGCCTTTCCAGCGCACGAGCACAAAACAGGCTCAAATACAGCAAAAATTCCATTAATGCGACGATACTCACGAAACCGCTCCACCAAAAACCCTAAAACTTAGCCGACACTAAAGTTCCTTAGAAAAACTGTACAGTGGAATCTTGGGTCTTACAATTTTAAAATTAATTAATCTATTGCAATTTCTGTATAATTGATACACTAAATAAATAATTAATATAATATACCGTAATTTAATTTCTTAGCCATTACACATCAATTTTTTTATTTTTCTAGAAATCAAACATGAATTGAAATGCATAGATTAAGGTTATTAGTGATAGCTTAATTAAGAAAAGGTGAGGTATATTTTAACATTTTATTTGAATTAAATTAGAGTTTAAATAAGAGGAAATTAAAATGAGATGGAATAAGTTAGGTTAATGATAACCTAAACGTAATAAGTGTATATAATGAGAGATTAAAAAAATTTAGTAAATATATTTTTATAATTATACGCGTAAAAATTATATACATATCCATTACAACAATAACAAAGTAAATTTGGATCAAAGCATTTGAATTGCCTCAAAAAATAACATTACCTCAAAACATTCCCTTATCCAAACACACTCTAAGTGAAAATCCAAAGAGAGTGCTAATATTTGTTAATCATCTGGTGCTTCGAGGTGATGTGACTTCTCACGTCAATCTGTTCTGCACTTGAAAACAATGGTGGAAGAATGGAATTGAGAAGAAGGAGGTTGTCAAATCATTATTTCTATGGTTGAAACTTCTAAGCTTTAGAGTTTATGAATCCTTGTATTATATAGCAGTTCTCACAAGAATTTGCCTAACTCTACCTATCCTCCAAGCATAGTCAAAGAATAATACATATTCCTTTGTTTGATCTAGATCGATTGTATTTGGACTAGGTTTTTTGAGGCCCAATGCATCCAAAAATATGGGTTAATAGACCGGCTCATTAGGCCCAATCCATTATTTTACAGCTCTATTTGTCGATTAGTCTCCAAACAAAAGAAATTAAAAAAAAATATTTGATTAATTATTTGATGTTTTAGGAAAAGCTTTTCAACCATTTCCAAGTAAAGTGTTGTGTGTAAAGTTAAAATTATAGAAGTGATTTGTTGGTTTGAATAAGAGCAATAGAAGCGACAGAGCAATATTTTATTCATCTTCATATCCCGGATTAATTTTGCAGTCCTAATCTTATGAGATAGATCACATAATTTGTAACACCCCATTTTTCACAAGCCAAAAAGGGCATTATTTTTTTTTTTTTTTTTTTTTTTTTTTTTTTTTCATCTAACACTCAAAGTGCGCATAAAAGATTTTAAATGAACCGGCATTCAAATATACAAAGAACTCATTACTAAAAGGTGCTTCGACAAGCAAAGTGTATTTCCTGAATAATTACAATCCAAGTCTAAGTATCAAACAAGTTAGAGATCCTATGCTAACCAAAAAGCACGGTGCACAAAACACACCGGCGCATAGTCTAACTATTCTAGGCTACAACTCCAACCGCTCACTGGGGTCTGGAACAGCCACCGTCGTCGCCACGACCTAACCCATCATCTGGGTGGGATGAGCCCGCAAATGAAAGAAAGGGTCACCACAAAATACAAGTATATATATATATATATATCCGGTGCGAAAAATTGTACACATAACAAATATTTCCACCAACACAAGAGAAAGCTCTTAATCTCAAAAGTAGTTCCCACCAACGGGCTTATATAAATAAATGCACACCAAACCTAATGCAGACTTCTACAATGAGTGTGACACCAATCACTGGCTGCCACATGCATGATTTTCCGGAAAATTAACCTCTCCTCGAAGAGTCGTGGGGTAGGCAAAGCCACACAGAAATATACGTACCCGCACTAAAATGCCACACAAGGCAGGTGAAGTCACACAGACAAACACCAGGCGAAGTCACACAGACATACACCAACTCAATATAAATCCAGAGGGATTTGGCGAAGCCACACAGTCAAACGCCCGGTACGTAGGCAAAGTCACACAGACATACACCTAGGCACGCAACTATGAAATGCATGGCATATATTCTCTTTGGCATATACAGGATAGTCACACAAGACAAAATCCTCGCGTAGTCTCATCAGACGCACGCATTCATATATGCTCATGCAAACATTCACATAGCCTAAAGCCTATGTACAAAGCATCACACTATACATACATTTTCCAATCATATGTAATTTGCACACATATTATAACCACGATCTCATCAACGAGAATACATAAATACAAACATGCCCAAGCACACAGCAATTGCACACACAGCAAAACAAAGCATGTCGTAACCATTTAAAGACGGAAATAAAGTGGAGCCCTTACCTCGTCAAGCACTCAACTATCACACGATCACAATAACACTTACTCGCTTCCTAAAACAAGCAAAGTATTCAATCAAAACCATAATCAATCAATCCTTAATGATTTGGACTCTAAAACCCCAAAACCCAAAGGTTCTCTAAGGTAAAATCCTTCTTTCGGATACTAAACCAAAATATATCGTATTGATCGACCACCATGAGTTATTTGTACTATTTTTAGGACCCAAAACAATAGCCAAAAGTCTTAAATAAATTGAAATGCAAAATGGCCGTTTCCTTGCGTTACAAGCTACGCACTTTCCGAGTACCCGAAAAACTCGTTTCCAAACCCAACCACTTCCATAAATTAATAAAAAGGGATTAGAAAGTTAAAAACCAAGTTTAGAAATCAGAATCCAAAATTTTAGGTCCCAGAACTCGCCCTGGCGAGTTGGTGGCGAGTGAAGGCAGAGAGTTCTGGTCTTACTCGCTCTGGAGCTCGCCCTGGCGTGTTGTCAGGACCTGTGACACTCGCCCTGGCGAGTAACCACTCGCCCGGCGAGTTGCACCTGTCATGACAGCACAAGACAGCAACTCACACCACCTTTTTCCACCCAAACCTAGTTTGATTCTATTAGTTCCCAACACTTTTTCAAAGCATAAAAGCAAACCATTTTCATAAGCAAGCAATTCATTTTCCGAAAGCTTGTTGGTTGCTTCGAGTGCAAGTTATTTGATTTTCATTTACAAAATCAAAACCAAATCTAAGCACAAGTTTTATTACGGGCCTTAACCGTCCGGTAATCATTATCAAACATGTTTTCAAGGTAAAAAGCGACACCACATGTCACAATAGGTTTAAACCATTTTGACCCCAAAACACTACTCAAAAACACTTAGGAAAATATTTTCATAAACCTCAAAATATTTTTCATCGGATTTTCCAAAACAAAACCATACAACGCGTTTCCCTTTCGTCCAAAGGTTCAAAGACAACTTTTCTTTTCAAAACCTTACAACATAACCTCATGTAATTGATCAATACATAAACAAACCAAAACCCTAACTTTTCTCATGAGATTTTCACCAACTCATGGAAAACAAAACAACAAAGCCTACACATGCTTCTCTAGACCTCATGAACAACATTCATGGAACAAAAACCATGTAAAGTAACATTTTCTAACAAACCCTCATGAAAACATAAACCTAAAAACTCTTAAACTCTATAAGTCTACCATCCTAAGAGATGAGAAGAGAGGGTTACCTTTAGAAAGTAATTCTCTACAACTTTCTTCAAAGCTCCAAAGCTTGAAATGGAGTGAAATGGTGAAGAATGGAAAATTTAGTGAAGGTTGGAAGTAGTAATGGAGTTCCACGTGAAAGAGAGAAAGAATGGATATGTTTGGTGATGTTTTTCTAAGTCCACAATGAGCAAACCTCCTTACTATTGCTAAAGCTCTTGCTAGCTCATGGCCCTTGGATCAAAAACACATTGCCAAGACCAAACCCTAGCCATTGGATCAAACCAAACCAAATCCACTTGAGGTAAAACTCAAAACCTCATAGAAACACTCACACGTTCAGTTCTCGCGCGCCGCGACGAACGAAACTCACCAAAACACAAAACCTACGGAAAGAACGTCTAACGTTTAACATTTCCAAAACTTATCGCCGAATCTTTTTCCGCGACTGTAATTTTCTTCCATACCTCAGAAAATTAATCTCAGAATATATCCTAACTCGCGCAGATATATAAAACTTCCATCCGAAACCTCACTCAAAACAGACGCAATAAGATTTTACAACGACGGGTAAAATCTTACTCGTTTTTCCAAAAACAAGAATAATCCAAAACTTATTATTCTGAAACCACAAATAACTTCTTATACAAGAAACAGGATCACAAGACAAAAGTCTGTACAATTACAGTGCACGAGCACTAAACAGACTTGATTACAGCAAAAGCTAATAATTACACGATGTTTCGTCACACGAACACATCGAAACCCTAATATTCCTTAAACCAACTATACAATGAAATCTTGGGTCTTACATAATTAGCCCATTTAATCATTTTCTTCGTGAATAAAAATGTAATCTTGGATAATACTGATCGTCCTATAAGTAGGTTTGGAAATAAGCCAGACTGGCCTGCTGGGGTCTACAATCTAGTTTATATTGACTTAGGTTAGACAAGTCTATTTTTTTAAATAGAGTAGATTAATGCTTTTTTTATAAGTTTATTTAACTAAAAAGATCAAGTTTCGACACTACAACATTTTGAAGATTAGGCAGCGGTCAAAAACCGCTGCATAAAGCCAAAAAAACCGTATACCTATAGCCTAAGGCAACGGTTCAACAACGGTTTTTTTAGCGCACTCTATACGGCCGTTGCCTTTTCTATAGGCAACAGTTATTTGAGTTTCTCCAATACCGCTGCTTAAACATGTAAATGGCAGTTGTTTGTTATGATCCAGTGGTAACGGTCTTATTACTTTGAGGAACGGTTTTGGATTGTTGCTTAACTTTTGTAGCAACGGTTTTGCATATAATTTTATGGCAACGGTTATAGTAAAAGGAATGGTTATTGACATGTTGCGTAATCTTGGTAGCAACGGTTTTGCATTTAATTTTAGACAACGGTTATTTCATGTTGTTTATCTGTTATAGCAACGCTTCCTCTTTTAAATAATTTTTTTTTATAATAACAATTAATTTTTTAAAAAAAAATAAATAAATATCATAATATGCATTTATGTGAAATAAAATAATACTCAATTTTAAAAGCCTAAATAAAATAGATAACATTGTTGCATCATTTAATGTTCCAAGTTTGGATATCCAAAATATACAAAACTAAAATAACACATGATAGTATGTTTCAAAAAAAGAACCAAAAAGTATTAGTTTTTACATAAACTTTGTTTATCATTCATCATCTTCAACTTCAAGTTCACCTTCCTCAAATGTTTGGATGAATTTCCTGCATTTATAAAATTAAAAACAATGATAAGTCCTTGTGAATTTTTTTGAAAAAGCAAAATTTATTAGAGTGAATTGGGCACAAGGAGTGCAAAATTCACTCCCCAAACCAAGTCATATTACACAACATTCACCAATACAAATGCTTAAGACCTATACCACTAGATTGTCATGGATCAACACCAAATGCTAAAGTAGAAAGAGTGCCCTATACCACTAGACAACATGTGCATCCAATACAATTGCAGACCAATACATCATAACAGAATATATGCATGGAGTGGCAAAGATTTTGGGCGCGGTTTTTACACTGTTGCAACGAGAAATACGCACCATAGCTAAACCGTTGCTTATAGTGGCCTTAGGAACGGTTTAATGCCCGTTGATATAGAAACTATGCAACACACACAAAATTGCTGCCTTTTCCATTTTATGGGCGCGGTTTTGAAACGTAGCTTAAAAAACTATAACACCCCACATGAGGTATCTAGAATATCAGTGAAATATCATAATCGGTAACTGAGCACATTATTATTACATTGAGAATAAAGCACACGCAGGTGCTAAGTACAACACAGATTAAGAAACAACGGAAGCGAAAACAAGAATCCAACGATACATCATGGATTAATTGAAATACAACAAGACTGGAAAATAAAGAAAGCATGAACAAGTGCAATCCTCCAAGCACAGCTACTAGCACACCAACAAGCATACCTTAGCCAACCTGTTTATCTGAAAAAAAATTGTTTGGAGTGGGGTGAGACTACTAAGCCTCAGTGAGTCCTACTACCCTCCTAGAGGTGACTACACCGGGGAACCTAATCAGTCATAGCATGCTAGCAGTATATCATAAGTCATAAGCATAAATAAAGGTGTAACACAAATTATATCTTATTCGTTTTAACACTAGGACACTCTGAGGTGAGCAGGTCTCAGAGGCCTGCCATATCCGTCAACCGATTCGGTCACGGCATGAAGCTCACATAGTCATAACCTAATGGATTATCCCATTGGGAGTCCATAGTGCGATATAAATCGCTCATAATTGACTGATACTAAATTGAGTTATTACTACCATGAATTTCCAAATCCCGAGGAACATGCAACTTAATCAATTCTAAGTTATACCCTAAGAGTAACTGTGATTAACATTCTATATAACATTATATCAGTTATATCACTGCAATTTGTCTATCTCAGATGAGGAAATAAAACGAGCGAGTAAAACAATTTAAAAATCAAAAGTTGCAGGTTGTTCTGTGTAAGCTCGCCACGGCGAGTTACTTGCTCGCCATGGCAGGTTTACAGGTCATTTTGCACAATCTCGCCACGGCGAAATGCCAGCCTGCCATGGCGAAATCTCAGGTACTGACCTAAACAACTCGCCTGGCGAGCAAATGTCCGCCATGGCGAAGTTCTTCAGCCCAGAACCTTATTTTCGCCATGAATGCTCGCCACCAATCCGCCATGGCGAGTTCATGCAAAATGGCCCCTGTTTAGCGAAAATTCATAATTTTTCCAAAGGTTCACCTACATTACTCATTTAAGATAGTGCAGAAACATAAAACATATAATATAAGATAGAATGGAGGGAAATTTGGGAGTTAATTCCCCTCACACAACATTTCCCTAATTTTCCTATGTTATCATGCAAAAGTTCATTTTTGGGAAACTAACTAAACTATCCTAAGAACCCACCTGGATTGAAGCTTTAATCTTGCATCTGGGCTCCTAAAGCAGCTACTGAACTCTCCTAAAATGCCCCACGAACACAGGACCAGAACTTGAGAATTTGAACTCTTGAACCCTTACTTAGCTCTAAGAATTTGAGTTGTGTTTTGATGCTTAGAACTGAGGTGGTTAGTGGTATTTATAGGGATGTTTTCTGAGGTATGAACAGTGCACAAATTGTTGGGTTCTTGGGTGCATGCAATGAGATTGGCTCAAATGGTGTGAGTGAGGTTTTTGTTGTGTAGTGGCATGTGATGCTTTGGGAAGGTGATGGTGTAGTGATTCTGATGCTGCATGGCTTGTTTCAGATGTTGGTGTTAAGCATCTCTGTGGGTTAAGACATTAGGTGAGGGAAAATGACAAAGTTTGGAGTTTAAGAGAAATTGAGATCTTTGGGTTGTTGTTGTTGTTGCTTGCTCGTGAGAGGGAGAAAAGGAGGAGCTTAGGTACTGATTTTTCTGAAGTGGAAAAATGAATGAGTGTGAAGTTGTCTTGCATGCAATGTAGTGTTAGATCATGAGTGGATTTGTGACTCATCCTAAAGAGATGAGGTGTTGGTTAGCAAGAGTGAGAGAGAGACACGTGAGTGAGGGAAGAGGTGGAGGGGAGGATTTGAATTTGTCTTGGTTAAATTAAATCCCACTTAAATTGATATGTGTTAATGTGTAGTGTAGGCTTAATTAAAATTCCTAAATTCTACACATAATTCACTTTAATCCCAAATTTAATTAATTCACCACCTTTAATTATTTCTAATTTTATTAGATATTCTCTAATTAAAATTAGTTGGATAATTTTAGGAGTTGGGATGTTACAACCTACCCCTCTTAAAGAAATTTCGTCCTTGAAATTAAGAAATTTACCTCGGGAAAAGATAAGGATAGCTCCTCCGCATGTCTGACTCCAATTCCCAAGTGAATTCACCATCAGGAGACTGAGCCCATTCAACTTTGACAATAGGGATTCTCTTGTTCCGGAGGATCTTAGCATCACGTTCAACGATCCGAACTGGATCCGGTTGATAGGTTAGATCTGGCTGAAGGTCAATCTGTTCAAGTTCCACAGGTCGATAAGGATCAGGAATATACTTCCGAAGCTGAGACACATGAAACACGTCGTGTAACCCTGACATAGATGGAGGTAGAGCTAACTGATAGGCCACAGGACCGACGCGTCGAAGAATCTGATAAGGTCCAATGAATCTTGGACAAAGTTTCTTGGTTTTGAATACACCTCGTAAACCCAACTTAGGAGTAACTCTCAAGAACACATGATCACCTTCCTGAAATTCCAAAAATCTCCTTCTTTTGTCAGCATAACTCTTCTGCCGACTCTGAGCAACTTTCAGCTTATCCCGAATAGACTTGATCTTTAAAGTGGTCTCTTGGACAATATCTGGTCCCAAGAATCCACGATCACCAACTTCTGTCCAACACAACGGAGTTCTACATTTCCTGCCATACAGAGCTTCATATGGTGCCATACCGATACTGGCATGGTAACTGTTATTGTAGGCAAACTCAATTAGATGTAAGTGATTACTCCACGAACCACCATCTTCTAATACACAAGCTCGAAGCATATCCTCAAGGGTCTGAATAGTCCTTTCCGACTGGCCATCAGTCTGAGGGTGATGCGATGTACTCATCTTCAACCGAGTGCCTTATAGGTGGATTTCACTGGAATGAAATGAGCCGACTTAGTTAACCTGTCCACGATTACCCAGATCGAATCCTGACCTATCTGGTTACGTGGTAGTCCTCCTACAAAATCCATAGTGATATGTTCCCATTTCCACTCAGGAATATCCAATGGTTGCAACGGTCCTCCAGGTTTCTGATGTTCAATCTTCACCTGCTGACAAACAATACACCTGGACACGAATTCAGCAATCTTTGCCTTCATGTTAGGCCACCAATAGTTCCCCTTCAAATCATGATACATCTTGGTGGATCCAGGGTGAATTGAAAATCCACTCTTGTGTGCTTCTTCCAGAATCAACCGCTTCAACTCATCATCCTGAGGTACACAAAGTCTGCCTTCATAGAGAATAGCACCGTCCGTGGCTACTAAGAACTCTGGATGGTTTACTCTCTTCTGCAACTCTACATCATCCTGCTGAGCCTGCACAATCCTTGGGCGTAACTCACAGGACACTTCGATTCTGTTGATACGAATACCGCTCTTCCGATACACAACATTCAGGTTGAGATCCCTAAACTTCTCATACAGACCGCACTGTTGCATCAACAACTCTGATGCATACAATGTCTTTTTGCTCAGGGCATCTGCCACCACATTAGCCTTCCCTGGGTGGTAATTGAGATTGAAGTCAAAATCCTTGAGGTATTCCATCCAATGTCGTTGCCTCATATTCAACTTCTTCTGATCAAACAAGTACTTCAGACTTTTGTGATCACTGAACAGATCAAACTGCACTTCATACAGATGATGTCTCCAGATTTTGAGGGCAAAGATAATGGCTGCTAATTCCAGATCATGGGTAGGATAATTCTGCTCATGAGGTTTTAGCTGCCTGGATGCATATGCCACAACTGCTCCATCTTGCATCAATACACATCCAAGTCCCTTGTTGGACGCATCACAGTATACCACATACTTGCGGGTTGGGTCAGGAATTACTAACACTGGTGCTGTGGTTAGCTTTTCCTTTAAGGTTCTGAAACTCCATTCACAAGCAGCATCCCAATCAAATGTTGCATCTTTCCTGGTTAGACGGGTTAATGGTAAGGCAATCTCCGAAAATCCTAAGATGAATCTCCGGTAATAACCTGCCAAACCGAGGAAACTCTTGACTTCGGTAACACTTCTGGGTCTCTCCCAATTCAACACTGCTTCTACCTTGGATGGGTCGACAGACACACCGCCTTGCGATATGACATGTCCCAAGAACTTAACTTCAGATAGCCAAAATTCGCACTTGCTGAACTTGGCATACAGTTGCTTCTCTCTAAGGATGCTCAGCACAATCCTCAGGTGCTCCGCATGCTCCTGTGAATCCTTAGAATAGAACAGAATGTCATCAATGAAGATAACAACAAACTGGTCAAGGTACGGCTGGAATATCCGGTTCATGTAGTCCATAAAGATGGCTGGAGCATTTGTCAAACCGAAAGGCATGACCAAGAATTCATAATGTCCATAGCGAGTCCTGAATGCTGTCTTTGAAACATTCGAGGACTTGATACGGATCTGATGATATCCAGAACGAAGAGCAATCTTGGAAAAGACAGTAGCACCTCTAAGTTGATCCAGAAGGTCATCAATTCTTGGTAAGGGATACTTGTTCTTAATTGTGACCTTGTTGAGTTGACGATAATCAATGCACAGACGCATCGTACCATCTTTCTTCTTTACGAGTAACAACGGTGCTCCCCAAGGTGAGACACTGGGTCGGATAAAGTGTTTCTGAAGTAACTCTTCAAGCTGAGATTTCAGTTCATGAAGCTCTAAGGGAGACATCCTATAAGGGGCAACTGAGATTGGCTGGGAACCAGGAATTAGGTCGATAGAAAACTCAACTTCCCTTTCAGGAGGTAAATTCATAATATCATCTGGGAAGACATCTAAGAACTCACTAACAACTCGAATATCACTGGGGCTCAAACTGGGTTCCGGATCGATGGTAAACAAGACACTGAAACACTTGGTACTGGCACCTAAGTACTGGATCATCTGATGAGTGTTTTGAAGCAAAGCAGTGAGTGCTCTACTCTCTGCAGAAGTTTCAGTTGGAATAAACAGATTCTTCTCAGCGCATCCGATGTACACGGTATTGGCGGAAAGCCAATCCATGCCTAGGACTACGTCAATATCCTTCAGGGGTAGACAGATCAAATCTATATGGTAGACTTTACTGCCCACAAGGACGGGACAATTCTGACAAACTCGCTTAGAGGTAACCTTGCCACCTGTAGCAACAGCTACAGTCATTGGGGGAATTAAGGGCACAGAGGGCAATTGCAGTCGCTGAACACAATCAACGGCTATAAAGGAATTAGTAGCTCCACAATCAAACAAGACTAATACTTCAGACTGTCCTAACATGCATACATCCATAATCAAAGCATTATTAGATCTGACTTTCTTACCGTCAAGTGAATATACCCGACCTTTGCTTTTAGAAGCGCCGCTGGAATCGCCTTGCCTCTTCAGCTTAGGACATTCATGCTTGTAGTGGCCTGGCTGCTTACAATAGTAACACATGTTCTTCCCCTTCATGCATTCCCCACTGTGAGGGAAACCACATTCAGCACAGTTCCTCGGTGAACGCTGGGAATAACTCTGCTTTCCTTTACTGGTGGTGCCTTTGGTTCTCACTTGCAGGTTAAACTTTCCAGAATCCTTCCTCTTCTGAACAGCTACTGAACTCTCCTAAAATGCCCCACGAACACATGACCAGAACTTGAGAATTTGAACTCTTGAACCCTTACTTAGCTCTAAGAATTTGAGTTGTGTTTTGATGCTTAGAACTGAGGTGGTTAGTGGTATTTATAGGGAAGTTTTCTGAGGTATGAACAGTGCACGAATTGTTGGGTTCTTGGGTGCATGCAATGCGATTGGCTCAAATGGTATGAGTGAGGTTTTTGTTGTGTAGTGGCATGTGATGCTTTGGGAAGGTGATGGTGTAGTGATTCTGATGCTGCATGGCTTGTTTCAGATGTTGGTGTTAAGCATCTCTGTGGGTTAAGACATTAGGTGAGGGAAAATGACAAAGTTTGGAGTTTAAGAGAAATTGAGATCTTTGGGTTGTTGTTGTTGTTGCTTGCTCGTGAGAGGGAGAGAAGGAGGAGCTTAGGTACTGATTTTTCTGAAGTGGAAAAATGAATGAGTGTGAAGTTGTCTTGCATGCAATGTAGTGTTAGATCATGAGTGGATTTGTGACTCATCCTAAAGAGATGAGGTGTTGGTTAGCAAGAGTGAGAGAGAGGCACGTGAGTGAGGGAAGAGGTGGAGGGGAGGATTTGAATTTGTCTTGGTTAAATTAAATCCCACTTGAATTGATATGTGTTAATGTGTAGTGTAGGCTTAATTAAAATTCCTAAATTCTACACATAATTCACTTTAATCCCAAATTTAATTAATTCATCACCTTTAATTATTTCTAATTTTATTAGATATTCTTTAATTAAAATTAGTTGGATAATTTTAGGAGTTGGGATGTTACAAAAACTGTTGCCTAAACTTCAAAATGTTGTAGTGCGAACAATTAAAAAGTTTTTTAAGTCTACCAGATCGGTCAATTAAATAAATATCAATAATATTTTGACATATATTATTATTATATATTAAAAAGTTACTTTGATTAAATTATAAATCTTTCAAATTTTTCAGTAGTTTAGGTTTATTAATCTAATTAAATTTTCACTAATTTTTTTTAAATCAAAATATGATAGCTAAGTGCTATCACACCAAAATATATATAGATGAAAAAAGGAGAGAAAACAAACTCCATTATGAAGAACAAAGCCTAAAACTAGGAGACCATAGCTTGTTCTTAGACAAACCAACAAATATAAACAAAGGTGCAGAAGACCAAGAAGTAAAAACTGAAGAGGTTAAACCATAATTAGCAAGGAGATCAGCAACACTATTTCCTTCTCTAAAGATATGAGTGACTATACAATTCATTTGACTAAGCACAAACATGACATTCTTCAAACGATTCCTTAGAGGCCAAGCAACTGGTTTGACAGGATTTTTAAAGGTTGCAACTACCAAAGAGGAATTCAGCTCTAACCATAGATTAAGCCAATTATTTTCAAAAGCAATCTCCACAACTTTCATAGCTCCACACATCTCAGCAAAGACAGAAGAACCAACACCAAGAGGTTCAGAAAATGCAAAAATAAAGTCTGCATTGTGATCTCTAATGACCCCTCCATAAGCAGCATTGTCAGGATTGCCACAAGAAGCTCCATCAGCATTGTACTTATACCAATTCAACATGGGAGGCTGCCATATAATTTCTCTGAGCACCGGAATTTTAGGATGATGAATAGATATTCTAAACAACTTCAAGAAAGTGAAGTCTCTAATTGAATTTGATGAAGGCTTACAAGTTTTATTACCACAAAGAGTAGTATTAGCTATAATCAAAGAAATAGCATTTTGCCAAGTTATAACTTTGTCATTAAATCGAGCCTGATTCCTTGCCAACCAAATAGTGTTCAATAACTTGATAATTGCTACTGTGACTGTAATTTTACATTGAGGAGACCAAGACAAATCTCTAAGCTTCCACATATCATCCAAAGAAGAAAACTGCTGGCTTTGATTAAAACAACAAGCAAGCCAGCACCAAAGTTTAAAAGCAAAGGAACAATCAAAAAAGATATGGAATGAGATTTTAACTTGAGTTTTGCATAAGTTACACATTGAGGGAATGTAACAGCCTCTAGACATTAAATTCTCATCAGTTGGCACTTTTTCATGCATGATTCTCCAAACCAACAAGGACTTAGAAGGTGGAATATCCGGACTCCAAATAGCTTTTGCCCAATTCAATTCATGAAATTGCTGATTTATGAAAACATAAGCTTCCTTAAGCTGCAAGTCACCAACATCAGTATGCATCCATAATAGTTTGTCTTTAGATGGATCTATGGGAATTGTAACTTTTGAGATAATAGAAAGGAGTGAGGGATACGCTCGAATTAATTGAGAAGGAATATCCCAATATTAAACATGAAATCACTCACTGTAGAGATAAGAAAAGGAGTAATATTGTCAGGAATGTGAAGCTTCTCAAGAGGTTTTCCACACCAACTATCAGACCAAAAGTTTATGTCATTACCATCTCCAATAAGCCAAGTTGAATTTTCTAAGAGCACAGAAAATTCTTCTTTGATACTGCACCATAAAGAAGAAAAGATATGATGTTGAATTGGTCTTTTACCCTTAAAAACTCTATCCCTCAAAAGACAGGCCCATGAAGAATTTGAGTTGCATAAATTCCAACAAAGTTGAAATATAAATATAGTCAAATTTTCACATATATAAATATATTATTATAAACTAAAATTGAAATATGATGTCATATATAGTCAAATTTTCTAAAATATCATTGTAAATATTTTTGAAGAAGTATCATGTTAAATATTAAAAAGAAATTTAATCTCATTTAATTTGTAGTTCATTAGTATATTTAAAATTAATATAATTATTTATTTAAATATTCTAATGTAAAATAGACTTTTAAATAGATTAAGAGGTCATGTCGTTAGTCTTTCAAAAGGTCAGACTCGGGTCTTCAATTTTTTAACAGATTAGACTCAGGTTTGACAAAACCTAACTCGGCCTATCCTATTTCCAACTATACCTATGACCAAATTCGATTGGTCCTCCCATGACATTGTATTGTATGCATTTTCTGTTGATTTATTAACTTATCTGTCAATCTGGCGTTTTTATAGTTTATTTCTATGCAGTGGCGGAATCAGAAAATAAAATTCGGAGGGGCCGCTAAAAAAAAATTTAATATCAAAATTATAAAAAAAATTATATTTCATACAAAAATTTAAATAACAAAAAACACAAATTTCATCATAAAAAAATTAAATTGCATACCCTAAATAATATTCTACGTATTCTAAGTGATGTGAAATTATCAATGATTTACTTTAAACTATTATCAATGGTTAGAAATTGTGCATTTTTTGTGTTAATTCATACATATATAAAAATTAACTTTATTTAAGAAAATGTCTTACTAATAATTTGTCACAAAGCATTGATTTTCTTTTTAAAAAAAAAACATAAAAAGCTCTCTATGTGTTTTGATTTTCTGTTTAAAAAAAAAACAGAAAAACATCAAAAAAAGCCCTCCCAAGGAATTGAACGCATAGAGGAGGCGCTACTTGAACAACTCGTCCACAATTCTACCATATTATTTTTACGCTAACACTAATATGGCTCTGTTTGGCAAAAATAGCGGATGACTGATAAGCTAGCTTAGGGCTGATGGCTGATAGCTTATTGCTGATGACTTATAGCTGATAAGCTAATTAAAGTGTTTGGTAAAATTAGCGGTTCAATCATAGATAAATGTGCAATGACGTAAAAGGGCATTCATAATTAATAATAAATTTTTTATTTAAGATATTTATAATTTAGTAATTTAATTTTTTAATTTAATATATCTTTTATATTTTAATATAGAATGAAATTTATTCACTAAAATTTTACTTTAAAATTATTTTCATTTCAATTTTTATATTTTATAAAAAAAAATTGAACGAAACAATAATAAATTGATTCAAGTGGTAATTACTTAATATTTAAAATACTTAAAATTTAGTGATTTAAATTTATAATTTACTTTATCTTTTATATTGTTATTAATATTATTATTATTATTATAATGTTAAATTAAATTTTAATCTTTTTTTATAGAGGTTAAATTTTATTCTTGGAAATTTCATTTTAAATATATCTTCATTTCAATTTTTATACTTTATTAAAAAGATTAAACATATTAAGGAGGCGATAATAGGTATAGGCTATAGTAACGTTGTAACAAAAACTAGGTACATCAACGTTTAAAAAAACATTCAAGAACATAAAAAAATAATTGGTATACAACACAGTAAAAGAAAAATACATAGGTGTAAGTGCAACAACGTAAAAAAGCGTAGGCACAACATACCTATTTTGTTTTAAATTATACTATATAGAAAATTATAGTAAAGGATAAAAATGGATTTAAGATAAAATCATAAGGGTAAAATGGGAAGAAAAAATGATAAGCTATAAGATATAAGCTATAAGCTCATAAGCTACTTAAATTAGCTATAGGTATAGGCTATAGTAACGTTGTAACAAAAACTAGGTACATGACTGCATTCTGACAAGTGCACCAGTCTGTCGTCGAGTAATAATTCACACTCTAGGTGTCTAGAATGAGTTCGTATCCACAGGGATCGTGCCGAAGCTTCACTAGCGTTATTTAAGTTTGTATATTTTGCATTCGCTTTGGGTTTTGGAAAAATGTTTTTATAAAAAGAAGCGTAATGCTTGCATAAATACATAAATAGATTCAGAAACATAGAGGATAGGTATGGTGGTTGGACTCTCTCCCTTCTTCATATTTGGCATGAACGGTGTATAACATGTTGTAAATTTGGAGTATATTTCAAAAGTTTAATTATAATGTGTTTGATAATTATTTTTCTACTTATTTTTAATTAATTTTATTTTGAAAATATCTTTAGTGCGGCAAAGAAAATGTGCATAATCTGAGAGAAAATGATTTTAACCAAGTCTTTCTATTCACTTATTTTGGTTCCTAATTTTTCTGATGCTCATGAATAAATGACTATTTACACTTCTATGTAACAACTCATTAAAAATTATTTCATTAAGGGTCGTACAACATTTCTGTTTCATTTTTATAACAGTTTTGAAAACACTAATTAATTGGATTCATTCCTCCTTGCATAATGAAAGAAAAAAACGTTCTTTAATAAAAGTCAGTATATATTCATATACAGTGAATGAGTTTTCGGTGATATAGAAAATAATAGAAAATGATAGTGCCTGAGTTACCGACCTTGTTGATATTCTCGTGACTTGATAGCCTCGGTATGTTTATCACCGAGAAGAACCGGTTGTACTCTGGGGGAGATTCAGGACCTGAAATGTCTGGCACTATGGAAAAAGAAGGAGGATACATGAACAGGCCACCTTTGCTTACTGGATCTGCAAACTATGACTCTTGGAAATCCAAGATGACAGCCTTTCTGAGATCCATTGATAGCAAAGTTTGGAAGGTTGTTTTGACTGGATGGGAACAACCCATGTATGCGAGCAAGGAAGGTACTTCAACGGGGATAGTGAAACCAGAAGTAGAATGGACCACAGAAGAGGAAGCTGCAGCCAATCAGAATCACAAAGCTATTTATGCCCTGTTTAATGGAGTTGACACTAGTGTACACAACAGAGTCTTTAAACTTATAAAAAACTGCTTGCTATGTACACAACAGAGTCTTTAAACTTATAAAAAACTGCTTGCTATGTACACAACAGAGTCACCCTGAGAAAAGGTACAACCTCTACTCTATATGAATTATGGAAAGATAGAAAACCAACTGTCAAGCACTTTCATATCTTTGGAAGTAAGTGCTATATTCTAGCTGATAGAGAACCTAGAAGGAAACTTGACCCCAAAAGTGATGAGGGATTTTTCCTTGGGTATTCCACAAATAGTAGAGCTTACAGGGTCTATAACACAAAGACTCAGATTGTGATGGAATCTGTAAATGTTGTTGTAAAAGACTCTCCTGCCAAAGAACATGAAGGGATAAATCAAGGCACTCCTGTCAGTGTGAATGCTGAACAAGATGTTGCAGCATCCGAACAGGCATCTATTGATAAATCTGATGAAGAGACTCTTGAAGAAGAAGGTGAGGAAAGCACAAGACCTCAAGCTACAAGTAAAGGTCCCTCTGTTCGTGTTCAGAAAAACCATCCCTTAGATCTGGTAATAGGAAATCCTGAACAAGGGATAACTACAAGAAGAACTAATGATGTTGTTGCAAACTCCTGTTTTGTGTCCCTGTTTGAACCAAAGAATGTAAAAGAAGCATTGACTGATGAAGCCTGGATAGAGGCTATGCAGGAAGAGCTAAACCAATTTGAGAGAAGTGAAGTATGGGACTTGGTTCCTAGACCTGAGGATGTGAATGTTATTGGAACTAAATGGGTGTATAGAAACAAGTCAGATGAGAATGGCACAGTTACCAGAAATAAAGCAAGGCTTGTGGCCCAAGGATATACCCAAATTGAAGGACTTGACTTTGATGAAACTTTTGCACCTGTGGCCAGACTAGAATCCATCAGATTACTTCTGGGAGTGGCTTGCATTCTAAAGTTCAAGCTATACCAAATGGACGTGAAGAGTGCATTTTTAAATGGATACCTACAGGAAGAGGTGTATGTTGAGCAACCAAAAGGGTTTGTGGATCTAGAACATCCCAATCATGTCTACAAATTGAAGAAAGCCTTGTATGGTCTAAAACAGGCACCTAGGGCATGGTACGAAAGGTTGACTCAATTCTTGGTGGAACAAGGATACAGAAAGGGAGGATCAGACAAAACTCTGTTTGTAAAGGAAGAAAGAGGAAAGTTTATAATTGCTCAAATCTATGTTGATGACATTGTGTTTGGTGGAATGTCGAACACAATGGTCCAGCATTTCGTCCAGCAAATGCAGTCAGAGTTTGAGATGAGTCTTGTTGGAGAATTAACTTATTTTCTTGGTCTTCAAATCAAACAAATGGAAGACACCATCTTTATATCTCAGAGCAAGTATGCTAGAAACATCATCAAGAAATTTGGGATGGATAATGCTGCACACAAGAGAACACCAGCACCTACTCATTTGAAACTCACTAAAGATGAGAAGGGAATAAGTGTGGATCAAAGTCTCTACAGAAGTATGATTGGAAGCTTGTTGTACTTGACTGCAAGTAGACCTGACATTGTTTATGCTGTGGGAGTGTGTGCTAGATATCAAGCAGATCCTAAAGTAAGTCACTTGACTCAAGTTAAGAGGATCTTGAAGTATGTGAATGGAACTAGTGATTATGGGATAATGTATTCCCACTGTGAAAATTCTACCTTATATGGTTATTGTGATGCTGATTGGGCTGGAAGTGCAGACGATAGAAAAAGCACTTCAGGAGGTTGTTTCTTCTTAGGCACTAATTTGATATCTTGGTTCAGTAAAAAGCAGAACTGTGTGGCCCTATCTACAGCTGAGGCTGAATATGTAGCAGCTGGGAGTAGCTGTTCTCAATTGGTGTGGATGAAACAAATGCTGAAGGAGTACGATGTTGAACAGAATGCTCTAACGTTGTATTGTGACAACATGAGTGCCATAAACATCTCAAAGAACCCTGTTCAGCATAGCAAAACAAAACATATTGACATTCGTCATCATTATATAAGAGATTTGGTTGAAAACAAAATTGTGATTTTGGAGCATGTGGGTACAAAGGAGCAAATTGCAGATATTTTCACCAAGGCTTTTGATGCTGTACAGTTTGAGAAGTTAAGGGGCAAGTTGGGAATTTGCCTCTATGAGGAGTTATAGCAATTACCGTTGGTAATGGCGTGGCGTGCAGTAGTTATTGCGTTTCCCCCTATTACAGTAGCGCACGTTGATCAAGGTAATCATGGGCTAAAACCACCCACAAACACGCCATCCACTAATATCAGTTATTTTAATTTCAAATCTTTTCAACATATTTTCCTCTCTAACCTATTCATCTACTCACATAATCTCTCAACCTCTTTTCCATATTTCTCAATCAAACTCAGAACTTCATCATCCCCTCAATCCTACTCTTCAAACTTAATTCACATCATAATGTCTCAATCTTCTCATCAAACCTCTCCAACCAAATCCTCACCACAAAAAGCCTCGCCGTCAAAATCAAACACCACCATTCCCACCATCACAGAAAACTCCTCCGCTCTCTTAACCCAACCTTCAAACATCATCACCGATGTCACCCCTCTCACCATGATCCATCCTTCATTCAACGCAATTCTGAACCCCACATCATCAAACCCTTCATCTTCACCAAAATCGAAAACCAAAAAGAGAACAAAATCCACAACCACCAGAAAACCTAAACCCCGAAAATCTAAGTCTCGATACTCATCGGACTTCAACATGCAGGAGTTATATCTCAGTGATCTTGGTAACACAAACCCTAATGTTGCATCTGATGTCGCAACACCTGGCTCTAACACTCCGGTTGAAGAAAATAAAGAGGAAAGTACTCAAACCCTAAGTCCTAAAAAGGGGGAAAGTTCTGCAATGGGTGAACACTGTGTTCCCAATACTCCTAGTAATGAAGAAGATGATGATGATGCCCAGAAGATTCAAATTGCTCAAGACGCCCTAAACTCTCTAGGGGAATCAAGTTCTGGTGCTGAGGTTGCGCCGGATGCTTCAGCATCCTTGGCACAAGATCAACCACAAGAGACTGCTGATGATGTGGTTGACAATCCCAATTTGCAGCAAAAAGGAGAAGTTGCTGCTAATGTGACTAATGATGCTGTTAATCACCCAGATGATGTTGTTGCTGATACACTCTCACAACAAAAGGAAACTGTGACTGGTGATATGAATCCTGACAATGTTATGTCAGAGAATTTGGAACATGCGACTGCTGATGATGCTGAGGATGATAATGAAGATGATAGCACTGAAGATGATGTGACTATCATGAAGATTGTTGGTGATTCTAGAAAGAAGGCTGGTAAGACTGGTGTTGGAAGGAGGCTAAGAGAAAGAAAAGAGACAATGACTGAGGTTGTGGCTGAAGAACCAAAGTCAACAAAGAAGAAGAAGAATGTTGTAACTGATGCAACTCAATCTTCCAAGAAAAAGAAGGTAGCAGTTGAGGCTACCACATCCACAAAGAAGAAGAAGATGTATGGCCCTGTGAGGAGATCAAGCAGAGTAGAAATACCTGCTAAGCAGAAGCAACAGTGATCAAAAAGAAAAACCATCAATCTGAGTGACTCAGAATCTGATGCTGAGGAGGATGCTTCACCAATCTCTACAGCATCTAAACAAAAGACACCAAAGAAGAGAAAGACTGATGCTGATGTCAGTGCTGATGATGCCGTCTGCCATGCTGTCTGTGAAATATGATATTCTGAATAGAATGGGTGCTGCAAACTGGGTTCCCACTACCCACTCTTCTACCATAGCCACTAATCTAGCTAAATTTGTGTATGTTGTTGGTACTGGTGCTAATGTTGATTATGGTGCCCTTATATTTGATCAAGTTGTTGAACATGGTAAATCTTGGGCTATCAAGCTGGTTATTGGATTCCCTACTCTCATCTGTGATATAATCTTGGACCAACATCCCAATATTCTGGTCCCTGAGGATACTCCTTGCAAGAGGGAATCACCCATGTCTCTCTCTTACAAGCTGTTTGAAGGAAAGCATGCTGCTGACATTGTTCTGCCACCAAAGAAAGTGGTGCCTCAGGAGAGTGTTGCCTCAACCTCCATGACTAGGAAGACAATGGTCTTATCCATGGAAGCTGCTGTTAGAGCTTTAGATGAGCAGAAATTTGAGCTTGAAAAGGTCATTTCTGCCTTGAAGAAGGAGGAAGCTGAGGAAGAAGGGTTAGTGGAAGAAAATGCAGGTGATAATGTTGCTGGTGATGGTGATGCAGCTGGGACTAATGTTGATGATGAAGGAGGTGACACAGAGGAGCTGGAAGTGTCTGACTCCAGTGGTTCTTTTTAAATGATGTAATGAATTTGTTGCCCTGTTTGTTTTGTTGTTTGTTTAAGCTGTTTCTGGGCATAGATTTTTCTGTTTCTGCTGGTTTGCCCTATGGATCTGTAATGATTAACTCTCTGCACTATTACCTTTGCCAAATTTATGGCAAAAAGGGGGAGTAAAAACTTGGCTGTTTTGGTTTGTTTAATTATGATCTGCACTGCTCTGGTTACTGGTATTATCTGCATATTCTCTCATACATATTTCTTGAGAAAAAGAAATGTAGTTGATGTATCTGCTTAAGTAGTATCTGTATGGTCATAATTTGTTTTAGCCAAACATTTGCCAAAGGGGGAGTTTGTTGAGTCTTTGGTATTGGCTGCATTTTTGGAAATAAACTTGATGTCAGATGTGCGATCCGATGCCCTGGCATTGTGTAGAGCATTGAAACTGCTCAGGAGGAGCGCTCATGACAAAAGATATTTATGGAATGTTTATTTCTCTCTCATGTATCTTGGTTGGCGCGTTTTATAAGGTTTTATGTAAGGAAGGTTTTTAATGCTTCAGATTCAGTTCAAGAATACTTCTAAAGAGTATCTGCGTTGAAGAATATATTTTGGAAGAATCTCTTTTATTTAATATGGAGTTAATGCTTGGGTCAAATAAACCAAGCCCATGCATGTGTTATTTTCTGAAGTATTTTAAGGGAGCTGCAAAACCCTAATTGGAGTGAGTTGTTCATGCTGTTATTGTGTTAGTATTCAGAATTAGGTTTTGCGTGTGTATTGTGATTGTGAGCCTTTCTTGTGTCACCTTGATGCAAGCTTAGGACGTGTACTTGAGTTGTAATTGTGTGTTCCTTCTCCTAAGCTTTGAAGCACGGAGTTAGGACTTTTGTGTGTGTAACACTCTAAGCCTTTAGGTACGAGTGTGTAGTTTTAGGAGTGTGTCTCCAAAACTGTTTTGTCTTGAGTATTGAAATCCTTGCTGTCTTGTAAGGTTGTAGGGAGTGAGATGGGATCTCATATCTAGGAGTTCCTAGGTAGAAGAGTCATTGGTAGGGCCTAGGTCTTAAGTTGTAAACGGGTAGTTTGCTGGAGACATAGGACTAGGACTATTATAGTGATATTCCTTCCTGGATTGGTATCCCCCAGACGTAGGTTGCTGTTTGCGCCGAACTGGGTTAACAAATAACCTGTGTTCTTTATTTATTCATTTACTTATTTCATTCTGTTACGCGCGAGGCCGGATAGATTGTTAGAGCATCGAGTAGAGCATCGTGTATAGCGTGCCAGGAATTTCATATACCCAATCACCCATAATATATACCCAACCACTGTCACCCATCATCATATATAGCTTCTCCTCCCATTTCAAGACTAATTTATTAACTTAAGAAATTGGGGGTTAGGGTTTTGAATTTGTGGGAAAATTCAACATTAACATTTTGGGAGAAATTGGTTTTAATGATGAATGTAATAAAGAGGTGATAATTTTTTATGATGAATGAGTGAATTTTTTTTTTAAGATTAATGTTTTCAGGTTGATGATGAATGTTAACATTTTTTACAATAATTTTTGTTAGGGTTTTTGCTTATAATCTATTGAATCTTTCGAAATCATAAAACTTCGTATAGTATTTTGAAATCTTAAAAATCTCACAAAATCAATATAATCCCACAAAATCAATTAAAATCTTCAAGATTTTTTTTGCCAAAATTGTCTTTCAAAATCTCAATCCAATACACCCCCTTAAATTTTTGGATGAGAATACCATGTTAAATTCTTTTATTATGTCATGTTATTTTATTCTCTCAAGAAATATGTATGAGAATATACTATGGTTATTCTTGTGATTAAAATCTTTTATTAAGGCATGTTATCTTTTGTTCCTTTGAGAAATATCGCTGTGAATGAAAAATTTGTTTTGAAGAACTATTATTTACTTTGATTATAATCTATTTGATTAATCCTTATTTTCAATAAAGTCTTTCCTGTCAATTTCCAATCATGCAATTTTATTGTGGGTGCTTGCATATATATGTGTTAATAGTTTGTGATTTAATATAATGATTATAGTTTTATGCAAGTGATGTGTAGACAGTTAGCAATGGAAATAAATCTATGAATTTGTTATATGGTGATTGAAAGTAGTCGGTACTTGATAATTGCTATGTGTGGAATCAAAATGAAGTTGATTTAGAAAACAAGCTTTTCCATATATAAAGGTGTGCTTCTTTAATAATTGGTATATATACGGTTTACTATAACTACATGGTCTTAGTACCAATAAGAGACTAATTATCATTTATACCAATTATGAGTGTGTTTGGGAGTAAAAGTTATGATCTGAGATCATCTATTGATATATGTATGTTATTGTGTGGTTGCTTCTCTGAGAACAATATATTTTTGTCGTTGTATTGTGCGTGATACTTCAATTTATATGAAATGTTTTTGATGTGGGGGTACATATATATGTTTCATATGATGGAATTTATTTGGACATGTTTACATATATTTATATTCTTTGAAAGAAAATAGTGATATCTAAATTGATGATCGAATTAAAAGAGAATCAAGTATAATTTTGTGGTGTAAGATCATAAGGATGTATGATAGTGTAATTCTATCATTAGTATATTATGTTGAGAAACTTCTTAGAAAGTTAAAATATTTTGAAATTAAATATGGAGTATCCCTTATGATTATGATACCGTACTTGATTAAAGAAAATTGAAGAGATAATTTGTTGAAAATCTTTTGGTAAATTTTATATATTATATTGATAAATTATTTGATAAATACCATAAAAAAAATTGTATGGTAGAATGTGGATTATCCATTGTATGAGAACAATACAATGATGTATCATGAGATTGTTTGTGTAAAAATATATATTTGAGATTCAATTATCTATTGTGAGTGTTATCACTTGAAAAATTATTCAAGTAAGCTTGTGTGATAAATCCACAAGTGAAGTCACATTTATCCAATGTGGGGGTGTTGCTTAGAAAGTATTCTAAGTAGACTTGTATAACAAATTTTTAATTGGATGGCTAGTGTATTATCCAATTAATCAGTTTATTGTAGAAATATTTTGTGACGTTTAAACTCGCGAAATTTTTGAAGATATGATCATGTGTATTGTGATATTATTTTTAGAGGATAAACCATTGTATGTTTTTTATCATACAATGATGATGTTAATTGGATATTAACCAATGAGATAAATCTATAAGTAGATTTATTTTGTTGATGATAAGTTGTCGCTTAGTAGCCATCTAAGCAGACTTGTATAAACTTATTGTGAAAACCGAGTTTATTTTATAAACTTGAAGTAACATGAGATTAATTGACTTTGAGACGTCTTAGTCAATATTTGTGATAAAGCGGATCCGTATGCTAAACCCCTGGGAAGAAAATTGATAGGAATGGACTATGCCACTGAAAAACGACAACTAATGGAAACCCAATCTTTGTGATTGGAGACCCCATGAAGAAGGTTCAATGGGAAAAACAAGTTACTTGTTAGTTATGTTAGCACTGAAATTTTGTTCATTTCCTATGTGTTACAATAATGGCTATGAGAAGTGCTAAATTAATATAAATTTGACGGGTAAGTCTTAAAGGCTTTTAATGATTACCATAGCCCTTATGGGTGGTGTATGGTTGTAGCATACACTAGATGGAATCACCTATATGAGTGTCGAGTGGGGCCGCTTGCATGAGACCGTGGCGGGTCTCTAGAGCACTCATGAATACCAGACATGCGCACGGCCAAAATGCGCCACACCGCGTAACACGAGAATTGTGGAGCTGTAATGTCATTGGTAGACCGCTAACACACATCAAGTGTCTTGGGTTCCATTGCTTGCAAAACCAATTCACTGTGTGTTAAGTCTATCAGTCTAGGGACAGGTTCCATAGCTTGCTACACTGTTCTGATGCATTACATATATAAGGTTTACTCAGGCATAATTTTTATTAAAACTGTTAATTTTTTCTTCAATTTAAAACTTTTGAAATATGTGGGGGATTGTTGTAAATTTGGAGTATATTTCAAAAGTTTAATTATAATGTGTTTGATAATTATTTTTCTACTTATTTTTAATTAATTTTATTTTGAAAATATCTTTAGTGCGGCAAAGAAAATGTGCATAATCTGAGAGAAAATGATTTTAACCAAGTCTTTCTATTCACTTATTTTGGTTCCTAATTTTTCTGATGCTCATGAATAAATGACTATTTACACTTCTATGTAACAGCTCATTAATAATTATTTCATTAAGGGTCGTACAACATTTCTGTTTCATTTTTATAACAGTTTTGAAAACACTAATTAATTGGATTCATTCCTCTTTGCATAATGAAAGAAAAAAACGTTCTTTAATAAAAGTCAGTATATATTCATATACAGTGAATGAGTTTTCGGTGATATAGAAAATAATAGAAAATGATAGTGCCTGAGTTACCGACCTTGTTGATATTTTCGTGACTTGATAGCCTCGGTATGTTTATCACCGAGAAGAACCGGTTGTACTCTGGGGGAGTTGCGCAATATTGCGGATAATTCCTTAGTTCAGTGTCACAACACGCCTCCGGTTACGAGTTTCCAGCCATCCGCAACAACATAACATAGTTACTCAGATTATTGTTCGGCGGTGACTTTTCCTTGTTGTAGTAATACCTTTACTATTACACTATGTATATTGAAGTTTCCCTACTTTAATAACTAAGGTACCTACGGGAGCCTAACCTCGTTGTGTCACATACCCTAATTACTAGGTGAGTTGTACATTACACATGCATTATTACCTTCACCCATTAAATGCCTCTAGGTCCTAGTATCGGGCTATTCATCTTCTAAGTGCTCAGTTCACACATAGTGCATGATTCCTCCTCTAACCGCTCAGTTCAAGACTAGTTCAGGATGTTACCGTCTCTATACATCTAGCATTATTTACTACTAGTTCCGGACCATATTAAGTAAATACCTAATATCAATTCTATGGCTGCTCCCGCTTATCCGGCTAGATTACGAGAATACGTTATTAAAGTGCAAGAAAGTAAAAAACAAACATAATACTGAATAACGATTTATTATAACTTTGACTCAATCACAAACTCCAAATATTCATAGGGGAGTTCATCTTCTCCACCACAACCTAAGGCATATATTACAAAAGACTATGTAACAACCACAAATTAATTGAATTCTATTTAATTTAATTGAGCGGTATTGTTATAATTTAAGTGAGATTATTTTTCCAACTAGCAAACTTACTAAAATAAACTAGTGTTATTTTAGCAATGTCTTGGTAAATAAATTAACAATTAATCCTCCACCCACTTACTTCTTCTCTCACGCCCCCCTAACCTTTCTCTTTGAGCCTCCCCACTAACTCTTTCCACCTATAGAAACTCATGCAAAGAAAAGGACAATTGCATAAGTCTTTAGCAACCTCTCATTTCTCTCTTTCTCATTCATTTAGCACTGCATAATCACATGCAGTAACTCAGAAATTCTTCACTCCAATTTCTCTCTTCCCACGCCAAATTGCAACAAGAACAACAATCCAAAAACCTTGTGTTTGTAACCCATCATATGCAAGAAACCTACAACCCCTTCAATCATCCCAAAGCTCACATGCAATAATCTGAGGCAAAGAATCTGACTTCACATTTTCCCTCATCATTCACGAGCTCTATGAGCTACTAGCATCCAACCTTACAAATCTTCACCAAAACTATCCAGCAATCAAATTGCATGCAAGCTACTCTTAAGATAAAATCACTTCTGCTCCATCTAATCCCAAACCACTATAAATACCACCTAGAACTCAAAAATTTACTCATCAAACACATTCAAACTTCTACCTCTTCATTTTCGTGTTTTGAGCAAATTAGGGGTTTTTGAGTCAGAATTAGAAGCAAGGATTTTGGGCAGTAGCTGAGCTTGCAGTAGAGTTTAAAGCTCATATCAGGTGGGTTCTTAGGTTCCTTAACCTAGTTTATTGATTAGAAGCTTAGTTTTCCCCAAAATATGAAATGCATGCAAATCTAGGTTTTTAGGATCAATACTATGTTAGAGCAGGAATCAATCCCAATTCCTACTCCTATATATCTTGTTTTATGTTATTAAACACGTTTATGACTGGTTGCATGAAGATTGTAGGTGAAAAACGTGAAAATCGTATTTCTACAGAAACAGGGGCTGAACCTGCTAAGCTCGCCATGGCGAGTACTTGCTCGCTGTAGCGAGTGTTTGTGTAGCTGTATAGCTCGCTGAGCGAGTTATTGACTCGCTGAGCGAGTGTTACAGGTCATGGCACTGATTGCTCGCCGTAGCAAGGGAGAGCTCGCCAGAGCGAGTTAGTCAGGAACAGTACCTGCATAACCTTTTCTTTAAAAATCTATCACTCGTTTTATGTCCAACTGCAACCAGTATTATTATGAACTTGTTTAACATTATAAAAGGGATTATATAGTCAGAGAATTTTATGATTATCAATTATGTATAATAACATGTTAGGAACCTTTGGGAGGGTGTATTGGTAGAATTATCAGACATAAGAGACTAATGGCACTATGCCAAGATTAGTAGAATGCCTCTGTATTCTGTTATTTATGTGAGCCAAAGGCGGAATCCGAACCTCAATATTCGGTATTACGCAGAGTCAGGCATCGAGACCGGCTTGCCTCGGTGACGTTTGAAGAGTAACTGATCAAGATAATAATTTCTGTGACACACCTTTAGTATTATTACACACTCTAGTTCCCCGGTGTAGTCAGAACATGTAAACAGATAACTTAGTATTATTACACACTCTAGTTCCCCGGTGTAGTCACCTTTAGGCGGGTAGTAGGACTCACTGAGGCTTAGTAGTCTCACCCCACTCCTTCAATTTTTTTTCAGATAAGCAAGTTGCAGGGTAAGCTATGGATTTTGCCTAGGCCTACATCAGGAGATTCATATGATTATGCTGCTTCTTGCTTTCAATTCTCTATCTTGTTGCTCTAATTCAGTCTTGTTGTTGCCATGCTTTCCATCTTGTGTTTCAATCTTGTTGTAACTGTTATCAGTCTATGTATCTCTCTTTCAGTTTCGTGCTTGTATCGGTACTATGTATTAAGCACCTGCGTGTGCAATCAATAATTTCCAATGTTGTTGTAATAATTTAATGACTACTGTGCTATATTATAATAATTCACGAAGTATTCTAGATATTCTTTTGTGGGGTGTTATAGACTACATATTTAAATTACAATAAAAGAATTATAACCTAAACATAAAAGCCTAAAGAAAACATATCTGGCTGAGTTAGTTTTCCCGTAAGGGGAGAAAACTATGCCCAATAGAGCTCCTCTGAACCTCTACTTATAGTAGAAAATGTTCTACTATTTCTGAATGAATTAAACAATGAATGGAGGGCTCTATTTATAGTTTTCGTAATGGGCCTCAGCATCGCAGTACGATGGGAAGATTCAGTTAAATTTTATAACTGATCATGTGCATTTCATCAGCTTGGTCGCCAAGTAAAGTCATCGTGCAGCGATGAACAAATTTTCTTTAAATTTATTTCTTCTGTTTTTTTGGTCAGCAAGCAGCTTCCATCGTGCTACGATGAAATGCTCATTTTCTTCACTTTTTGGGTTTTTTCTTGTCTTTTGGCATCTTGGACTTGGTCTTGATACTTTTCCTTGATTCTGTAGGTTTTCCTTCGTATTTGGGCTATCTTGGTCATTTTACTACTAATAATAATACTAAAAATACCATAGAAATTTCTGTCATCGGTACATCAACGTTTAAAAAAACATTCAAGAACGTAAAAAAAAAATTGGTATACAACACAGTAAAAGAAAATAGATAGGTGTAAGTGCAACAACGTAAAAAAACGTAGGCACAACATACCTATTTTGTTTTAAATTATACTATATAAAAAATTATAGTAAAGGATAAAAATGGATTTAAGATAAAATCATAAGGATAAAATGGGAAGAAAAAATGATAAACTATAAGCTATAAGCTCATAAGCTACTTGAATTAGCTTATGAAAAATAAGCTATAAGTCAGTAAAATAAGCTATAAGCTCTTTCTGAAAAACTATTATCAAACGGGTCTTTTAGCTTATAAGCTATAAGACATAAGCTATAAATCAGTTTTTTGGGTTTGCCAAACAGACCCTATTATATAATATACCTTGGTAAATTTATAAAAATATCAAGGGCATACTAGTAGTTTTTTATTTTTTCGGGGATGGCCGAGGCCACCCCTAGTTCCACCACTGTTTCTATGTTATTGAAATGTTACTTTTATAATAGATTATTGTAGAACTAATCTTAACACATTAATTTAATGGCGATTAACACAACAAGTGTTGAAATCAGTTTTTTGGGTTATAAGCTATAAGACATAAGCTATAAATCAGTTTTTTGGGTTTACCAAACAGACCCTATTATATAATATACCTTGGTAAATTTATAAAAATATCAAGGGCATACTAGTAGTTTTTTATTTTTTCGGGGATGGCCGAGGCCACCCCTAGTTCCGCCACTGTTTCTATGTTATTGAAATGTTACTTTTATAATAGATTATTGTAGAACTAATCTTAACACATTAATTTAATGGCGATTAACACAACAAGTGTTGAAATCAAAAGAAATCAAAAGAATATGCAATGTAACTGCCAACTTTATTTTACATTCTGACAGTGAATTTTTAGTACAAATGGCTATTTGAATTGGCAATATATCTACAAAGGAACATCAGAAGGGTAATCTTTGGGATGCCTCTCAATGTCTTTTCTAAGTAGCCTTTCTTGCTCCTCAAGGTTTGATGAAAGTTGGTCATATACATCAGTAAATAAGTCCTCAAGTGGAGGTTTTTGTGCTTTCTCCGCTACTTGAATGGCGTGCATTAACTGTATCAAAGTAATACAAATCCGAAAACATGTCAAAATTTAAAACAGGTTGCTGCGTACTAGTGTAGCACCGACACTTCATAATTGAAGACATGTCTGGCACCAACATGATACTTACACATATAATTATCTAATTGATTCTATGTTTTAAAATTATTATCAGTGTCTATGTGTTGACGTCATTATCGTGTCTATGTCAGTGTCTTTGGACTAAAGTGCAATAAATGAACAAATTTAAACTAACCTGCTTCCTAACACTGCTTCTAAGCACCAATTCATCCTTTTCACTCCACCAACCATTCTTTTCAACCCATCTTTTGAATCTATTCACAGGACTTCTTTCCATCTTCCAATATTCAATCTCATCAGTTGGCCTGTACTTTGTTGAATCATCAGATGTAGAGTGGTGTCCTACTCTATAGCTGAGAGCCTAAGCATCATTCATTCAGCATATGAGTTTAAACACTCAAAAGTTTTGGTATATCTAATAATAATGGTTATCTCATCGAGCTGAATCTTACCTCAATTAAAACCGGTCTTTGTTCTTTTATAGCAATTTCGCGAGCAGTATGAACTGCACTATAAACAGCAAGAGCATCATTTCCATCGACTCTTATACTCCATATGCCATAAGCTTGACCTTTCACCACAATACCATCACCTAACCAAACATCAAAAATATAAGTTTCTAGTTCTTCTAATATCTGAAGTTAATCACATAAACTTGAACATGATATAGACGATGTTTGGATAAACAACTTAATTATATGCTTATAGTATTTTTCAGACAAAAAATAAGTTGTGAGAATTTGTAAAAGTACTTCGAAATTGGTCTTCGACAGGGGTACTGATGGCCCATCCATTGTTACGAATGATAAAAATAACCGGTGCCTCCATTACTGCTGCAAAATTCATACCAGCATGGAAATCGCCCTACAAACATTTCAAATATCAGCGATAAGCTAATGTGTTATTCTATTATTACTTTCTTAAGAGAAAATGTTCATGTTCATCATCACTAACCTCACTAGTAGCACCATCCCCACAAAAAGTGACTGCACAAGCACTTTTCCCGTCCATTTTAAGCGAATAAGCAGCGCCTACAGCTTGAGGAAGTTGTGTTCTGAATTTGATGCCAAACAACATTAACTTATTCAGAATGAATGTCACAAATCAACAATTGCAATTATTATAACATGTTATAATAATATATGGTAACTTACGCAATGGGCGATGAGACTGTGAAGTAATTGTGCTTGTTAGAGCCGTAGTGTATAGGCATTTGCCTTCCTTTACCAAAATCATTTGTGTTTCCAAAGCATTGATGAGCAAATTGTTGCAGCGTAAAACCACGCCATAACAGAACTCCAGGTTCCCGATACTAGCAGTCACAATGTCATTTACATTTTCATCATCAACACTTAACCAAATATGAAGTGTTTAGGAAAAAAAATGAATTGAATTTGAAAAGAAGCATGAGAGAATTTCAATGCCTTGGGGAAGAAGCAAACCTGAGGCAAGATAATATCATCGGAAGAAAGCGCAGCTGCTGATGCAATGTTAATAGCTTCTTCACCCATTGAGGTGAGGTAGAAGGAAATTCTTCCTTGCCTCTGCACCTCATAGAATATACTGTCCATTGTTTGAAGAGTGACCATCTCAGAATACATCCTCACAGCCATTTCTTTGCTAACCTGTTTGAAATATTGATCAAGAGGTTCTTCATCAATATTCTAAGAAGCGCGGTTACGTAGTACGATATGACATTGATTCGGAGAAATGACATACCTGAACATGATTGGTGTGTGTCATGAGCTCACCATCGTCATCAAGGACTCGATAGCACGGAACCCTTTTGTGAGAAGTGTCGGAAATGAATCTCATTTCAGAAGTGAATGCAACTTTCCCTCCAGGGAAATCAATGACCTGAAACAGGAGAGGCAAATTTAAATAATCTTGGGGAATAATACAACATTAAGAAGAATATGTTTGTATAGTAGTGATTGTTTAGTTTTTCTTATTAAGTAGTTTAGCTGTCAGAATTTCATCACTTAAAGTAAATAAGTGAAAAATCTCAAGTTCAAACTCTAACTCGTGCATATTGTAGTGTATCTATCAATTGAGCTATGCTCACGAAAAATTGTAGTGTATCTATCAGTTGAGCCATAAGTATCATCATTAGGGAGAAAAAATGGTAGGTGTGTTACAATATTGAAATTCTTGATCCTAACCGTTTTCTGTTTCAATTTCATTCAATATTCATTGATCAAAATCTACAGATACAAATGATAGAGAGAGACTCTTATACATGGAGTTATCTTCTCATGCTTAGCTGGCCAAGTCTAACTAACTTGTGCCATGTCAGCAACAGTCAACTTATCTACTTGCCACATCAGCATCATAATACAAATGTTTAAACTAATACAAAATGCTTAAACTAATTGTACAATTTTAACTATAAAACTGATCAAAGCCTATACTCTAATATCCTCCCCTCAAACTTTAGGTGGTTTCACAGTATGGAAACACTTTAAGTTTGGTTCTTATTGAAGCATAGTTGGTAGGAGGCAGAGGCTTGGTTAGTGGATCTGCAAGTTGATCTGTTGCAGGTACATGAAGAATATTGAGTTGTTTTGAAAGAACTTTCTCCCTGACAAAGTGTATATCTAGCTCAATGTGCTTGGTCCTAGAATGGAGAATAGGATTATGAGCTAGTGAGACTGCACTTATGTTGTCACACAGAAGAGTGGGAGTATGAAAGGGAACATGGAGCTCATTGAGAAGTGACTGAATCCACATCAGATCTGCTGTAGTGTTGGCCATACTTCTATATTCTGCTTCAGTACTTGATCTGGCCACTAGTGGTTGTTTCTTTGAACCCCAAGATATTAAGTTAGAGCCAAAATATATGCATGACCCAGAGGTTGATCTTCTATCATCTTGGTCAGTAGCCCAATCAGCATCACTATAGGCTCTGAGAGAGAAGGGTGGGCTTGAAGCTGAAGGATGTAGAAGCAAACCATGATTCATAGTTCCTTTTAGGTACCTTAAGATCCTCTTTACTGCTTTCCAATGTGATTCAAGAGGATGAGCCATGAATTGACACACTTTATTCACACTGAATGCAATATCAGGTCTTGTCAGAGTAGCATATTGAAGAGCTCCAACAGTAGATCTGTAGAGTCAAGGATCACTCATGGTGTCAGTACCAAATTTGCTTAGCCTACAGCTGCTAACCATAGGTGAACCAATGGGTTTACAGTTTTCCATGTTGGTTTTGCACAGAAGATCTTTGACATATTTGGCTTGATTTAATAGAAGAGCACCTGAGGATTTGTGATGAACCTCTAACCTAAGAAATAATCCACTTCTCCTAACTGTTTGAGAGCAAACTTTATGTTAAGTTTGCCAATGAGATCTTTAATGAGATGAGGTGTTGAACCTGTGATGAGAATGTCATCTACATAGACTAGAACATATGTGCAGGCTCCATTCTGATGATGCACCAGCAGTGAAGGATCACACTTGCTTTTGACAATTCCCATTTGAAGTAGGGTGTGTGTTAACCTTTCATACCAGGCACGTGGGGCTTGTTTTAACCCATAAAGAGCTTTATGAAGTTTGCAGACTAAGGTCTTGTCAGAGGATTCAAACCCACTTGGCTGAGTCATGTACACTTCTTCCTGCAGTAGCCCATTTAAGAAGGCATTGTTGATATCTATTTGTTGAACTGTCCAGTGAAAAGTTACAGCTAAGGTGAGAATAATTCTTATTGTCACTGGCTTGATAACTGGTGAGAATGTTTCTGTAAAGTCAAACCCAGGAGTTTGAAGAAATCCCTTAGCAACTAGCCTGGCTTTGTATTTGTTGACAGAACCATCTGGGTTTTCTTTGACCCTGAATATCCATTTGCAGCCAATTGCTTTCCTATGTGGTGGAAGAGGTACAAGAGACCATGTATTGTTGTCCATTAAGGCTTTGTAGTCAGCTTGCATTGCTTGTAGCCAGTTAGGGTCAGCTAATGCACTTTTGACTGTGGTAGGTTCAATGCTGGCCAGAAAGACTTTGGGTTTGAGATTGCCAGTTTTGGCTCTTGTAACCATAGAGTGATAAAAATGATCAGATATGATGGGCTTATCTGAAGGTTGAGTGCTGTTTGGTGTTGTTGACTCTGAGGGTGGGGTGGGTTGATTTATCATAGAGTTAATTTGAGTAACAGTCAAGGGTGGGTTGAAAGAGTGACTGGTGGTGTTGAGATTGTCACTAGGTGAGGTTGATTTGTCAGTTTGATTGTGACTTGTAGACTCATTAGGAAACAGCTTGATATAAGGGAAGTGAGATTCATAGAAAATTACATCTTTAGACACATAGACTCTACCATTCTCATCAAGACACTTATGGCCTTTGTGTTGTGGGGACATACCTAGATATACACAAGGAGTGGATCTGTACTGAAGTTTGTGTTTGTTGTAAGGTCTGATATGAGGAAAGCAGAGACAACCAAACACTTTGAGTTGAGAATAATTGGGAACAGAATTGAATAATATGTCATGAGGTGATTTAAAGTTTGGTAGAGCACTTGAAGGAAGTTTGTTGATTAGCTGAACTGCCTGAGTAAAACTATGGTTCCAGAATTTGAGAGGCAGTGAGGCTTGTGACAGCAGAGTAAGACCCATTTCAACAATTTGCCTATATGCTTTCTTTCTACAGTCCCATTTAGGTGAGAAGTGTGTGGACAGGTTAATCTATGTTGGATACCAAGAGTGTTAAGTAGGTTGGTAAAAGGTCTAAACTCTCCACCCCAGTCTGTTTGTAAAGCTTTGACAGATACTTTAAATTGGTTCTGAATATAAGTAAGAAACTGATTGAATACTTTAAGTGCATCAGATTTTTGAACCAAAAAGTATATCCAGGTGTATTTAGTGTAGGTGTCTACAAATGAGATATAATAGTTGTACCCATTGTGTGATACAAAGGGAGCTGGTCCCCACAAGTCAGCATGTATTACCTCAAAGGGTTTAGTGTAAGTAGTATTAGATAAAGGTGCATAAAGTTTGTGTGATTTACCAAGACAGCAAGAAACACAAGGATCAATAGTAGTTTTATTGAAAACAGGAATTTTACACCATTGTAGTACAGTTTGTACAGCTTTATTATGAGCATGGCCCAATCTAAGGTGCCATAAATGGAATTTGTATCTATATTACCAGTGGACAAAGCATTGTTACACTGAATTTTATTTGACAAAACAGAAATTTGACTTAAAAAGGACTAACAGACTTATTCACCATTTTAGCAGAGTTGGGAATAGCTGTGTTACTGGCATCACTGTTGGTGGAAATGAAAACAAAAGGCTGTAAATTGTATAGTCCATCAGATCCAACAGTGCCCTCAAGCAAGATATGCTTAGAATCCTGAGATTTGACATAGCAATGGTGAGCGTGAAACTCAATAAACACATTATTATCTTTGGCAAATTTGCTAACAGATAAAAGATTCTTGGATATATTAGGAACATGAAGCAAATCATTCAATTTCAAATGTACACTAGGATTATAAGGAGATTGAAAATTAGAGTGACCTAAGGATTTAATAGACACACCTTGGCCATTTCCCATTAGGACTTGATCTTGTGCTTGGTAGGGAACACGATAGGTCATATTGTTGGGGTTGAAGGTTAAGTGATGCGAGGCTCCTGAGTCAGGATACCACGAAGCAGTGGAAAAAGAGTCCATATCTGGATTAGCACCATAGTATTGAGGAATAGCAAGATGAGCAGTGGGACGACGGTAAGGGTTGTAGTGTAAAGGCCTAGAAGGATTACCAGCATTGTAACCACGTGCATTAGCTCTAGATGAGGGAGGTTCATACCTGTGCCAGCATTCAAACGCTTCATGGTTGGGCTTACCAAAGATTTGGCATTGAATTTTGCCAGAATGAGATGCTCCTTGTGCCTTACCGCGTCCTCTACCTCTTGCCTTGCCACGTCCTCTTCCACGATTTGCAACTGCATAGTAGTGTTCTGTACCAGATTCTTGACTTTCAGTGTCTTGATTAGGGTTCTTGGATTGAGAATCCACCTTAGCTATATTTGCAGATACACAGGGATTTGTTAGTTCTTGACGAAACTTCTCAAATTGGACTTCTTGAAGGAGAAGCAGAGCTTCAACATTCTCCACCGTGGGAGTTTCAAATCTACTATAGACCAGCATCACAAATGAGTTAAACTCTTCTGGCAACTCCTCTAAAATTGCATCTACCTGTTCTTGCTCAGAAATCGAGTCTCCTACAGCAATCAATGAATTAACGATAGACTTAATGTGAAGAAGATATTCATTTACCGATCCTGCAGGCTTCTTTGTGTTCTTGAGCTCGGATCTTAATTGACGAGCTCGCGATTTCAAAACGGAGTTGAAGTATTTGTGAATCGTGTCCCAGACTTCATAGGAGTGTTTGCAATTCAATACGCGAGGGAGAACGCTGTCAGATATGGTGGAGAGAAGCCACGTAAACAGCGTTTGATCTTTGAACAACCACTGCTAATACTCATCGGATTTCTTGCCATCAAGACGATCGACGACTGAAGCAAATTGTAACGGAATCTCAGGATTAACAACAAACCTGTGAAGATTGTGCGCCGTTATCACTCCATTTACTTGTTGATTCCACAATAGGAAGTTCTTTTCATCTAGTTTGATGGTGAGAGAATGCGTGAGCCCCGATTTCGACGATTCTTTGTTCGTTGCTGGAAGATTTTTGTTGATTTCGTCGGTGTTTCCAATCGAAGTTTCTTCCGGAGTCAGCGTCGCCATTGATGACGATGAGAGATCTTGATCTTTGGTGAAATTTGAGGCGAAAGCGAGAAATTGAACCTAAAGGCTCTGTGATACCATATTGAAATTCTTGATCCTAACCGTTTTCTGTTTCAATTTCATTCAATATTCATTGATCAAAATGTACGGATACAAATGATAGAGAGAGACTCTTATACATGGAGTTCTCTTCTCATGCCTAGCTGGCCAAGTCTAACTAACTTGTGCCATGTCAGCAACAGTCAACTTATCTACTTGCCACATCAGCATCATAATACAAATGTTTAAACTAATACAAAATGCTTAAACTAATTGTACAATTTTAACTATAAAACTGATCAAAGCCTATACTCTAATATACAATAAGCACACCACAGAACTCATCCGTTTTTAATATTAAAATAATTTTTTGATGTTGAAATATAATGATGTAAATTTATTGATAAGATGGGTTTTCAGCCTTCTTTTGTACCAAAAAACAAAAAAAAAATATTGATAAGACAATTATTTATTTATTTTCTAGAGGTAGTGTAGTGAAAAGATCGAGTATTTATTAAGTATTATCATTAAAAAAATTATGAATAAATTATGTGTACAACTGAGATCCTTAATTACCCAAAATGTGAGATCTCTATTGTGGATGTCAGTGTGTTAATTTTTTTTGAATAAGCTTTTTTTTAGTTGCAAGTAAAGTCTAGTAAAAAAATTGTACGATTCTCTCGAGTGATCCGTTCTTTAGTGAAATTTATTAACCAATTGACCTCAATATCTTTGTTTTTTAATTTAAAGTATAAAATTTTTATTTAAAAATTTAAATAAATTTTTGAAAGATAATATTGTTTAATTAATTTTGATATCTTATCCAAATTATCTTTATACGTTTTAGCAATAAAATCTTTTGTTACCAAAAAATATTTTATTAGGTATTGTTGTCCCTTCTCCAGAATTTGTTGACTATATACAATGAAAGGATTAGAACGAATCTTATATCTTGAAGCAAAATCTATTTTTCTATTGAAAAAGAAATCTATAAACCTCTTTAATTGAAACCAAAAGACACTAATTAAGACTCGTTTTCAAGAGTTGTACTGGATAAGTTTCTGATTTTACTTTTTCAAGTGCTGAATTGGATGGATTTGAATTCACAATCGATAAATGATGCGGTTTTACGCTATAATCAATCATAATTGTTAATTTTAGATCTGATTGTACAAATTTAAAATACAATTTTATAAAGCAAAACAATCTCAACCGCTGATCAAAGATCGAACTGTCCAGATCAGTTACAGCATTCTATTGTAATTATGGGAAATTTGATTCCAAATTGGATAAGTTTCTAATTTTATTTTAGAGTACTATAATATAAATCCGTGATTAATATTTAGGAGCAACTTTTTGTGGTTAATATTAAAAAATACTATTAGATTTAAATGGTATCTTTTAGGAATGTTCAAATTAAAATCAATCCAAATAAAAAATTGAAACACACACACATATATTACTCTACTTATTTAAGTTTTCATTAATATTATATATTGCAATAACCTATTATTATGTTAGTTTTTAATTTTATTAATTATTAATACTACTTATTATTTCCTTTTAAAAAAATACTACTTATTATTTCAATTTTATCTATTTTTTAACTATTTCATATGTTTCAAATATAATCGATAATAGTCATTCCAAAACATTAATTTTTAATATATTATATTTTGTTTTTTGTACATTATTATATGTTTTATTTTACATCAAACATATTTTATTTTACTATGTTTTTATAATGTTAATATTTAATTAAAAAAATAGAATTTGTAATTTGAATATCCAAAAATCAATCCAATTTAAACCGCACAAATTGGATTGGATTTTTTTAAGTTACTATCCAAAACCGAACTAAACCAAGTGTAATTTTACCTTTGAATCGGATGAATTTTGCTTCAAAATTGATTCAAACCCGCAAGCACCCATATATCCATTGCATGGTGGTAGGTATATAAACTACTCCAAGTTTTTAAAGTAATTAGAACTCAAGTGGTTAAGAAGTTCATCTAAGATGAATTGTTTGATGGAATTTAAGTTTGATTTTTTATAAAAACAATTCTTAATAGAATTTTAGTTATCCTAGTGTCAAACTCTTTGGATTACGTACTAGGACTTCATTTTCTTTTCTTTTTTTTGACAAAAGGACTTCATTTTCTTAAATATCATATAATTGATAAAAATAAAACTATTTACAGCGGATTTGGATATCTCATTCACCAACTCTTTACATCTCTTTCCATACTCTCTATCTATCTCTTAAATTCATTTTCTCTCTTCACTAAAATTAATAAAACAATCAACAGAAAAATATGAGAGAATAAAATTAAAAGAGATAGAGAGTTAAGAGAGATATAGAAAAAGCTTAAATATTATTTTCATCCATGTAAGTTTGCGATTTTTTTGTTTCAGTCCTTGTATCTTTTTTTCATGCGGATTTAATTTTCTGCAAATTTTCCTACAAATAAAAAAGATTTGAACATACAGGGATGAATTCACATGAAAAAAAATATAAGGACTAAAATAAAAAAAACACGAACTTATAGGGACGAAAAATAATATTTAAACTTATAGAAAATAACTAAGGCTCTGTTTGGTAAAAAATAGTGGATAGCTGATAAGCTAGCTTATAGCGGACGAACTTATAGTGGATAGCTTATAAGCTAGCTTTTAGCTTATAGCGAATAAGCTAATTGATTGAATTTGTAGTGATTGGTAAAATTAGCGGTTGAGCTAGCTTATAAGTATGAAATGATATAAAAAATATATGTGTTAATTAATATTTTATTTTTTCAAGTAAGATGATAAAGATAAAATTGGAAGAAAAGATAATAAGCTATAAACTACTTGAAATAACATTTGAAAAATAAGTTATAAACTAGTAAAATAAGCTTGTTTATTTGATTTACTAAAGTTAAAAATTATAAGCTATAAGCTAGTTTATGTTGTTTATTAAATAGAGCCTAAATGAAAGAATATCCAATTTGATCAAAACCATTGGAGAGAGAGTGTGTTAAACCGAAAGCATCACAATCCGTTGCTTTTTTCCCATTTTTGGTTTTTTACGTTGAACGCTTGACTTTTTATGGTTAATAATTTGTAGGTTGACTGAGATTGCTTCAGAGTAGTCAATTTCAACCATTGAAAAATGATCAAAACTGATATGATTCATTTAGTACAATTATAAAAAAACTGAAATGGAAAATATAAACTATTTATGACTCAAACTTTTTATTAAATTGATCTCATGTTCAAGAACTAATATTAAATACTAAATATTATAAATATATATACATAATACATATATAGTATAGCTAAGAATATATATTAAACACCCCACGTGATTCTCTGTATCATTAGAAAAAGAAGTAAAAACATGTGGGCAACTTTTATCAAATAAAAGAAATGTTAAAAAACACATACTAATGAGATATCAAATTATATATATTGCATAAAAATTAAAATAAAAGAACATGGGCATGCATGCCGATATTATATGCGGACCAAACATAACACATGTCATATGTATTATTATATCACTACCTCCAACTTTAAATATATAATATTCTTTTGAGTTTCTTTGTATCCTATATTATAAGATATTATTAGTTATTTATTTACAAAGATGTTTCTAATGAATTTAGCTATTTTTTTAATATGTAATAAATATATTACTATAAACATTAACTAATTTTATCTCAAGAAAATATATGTAAATTTTTTAATAATTAAAAAGGGCGCAAAAGCATTACATGACAGACTAAAACATGCCAATTAAATTTGTACTTTTTTTTTTGACAACAATTAAATTTGTACCTCTTGACCGCTACAAATTATTTGCAGCACACTCGAAATATTATTAAAACATATAAATGTAAGATTCATACCATATTTTCTGTAAAGGATAGATGCAAAAATCATACCATATTTTCTGTAAAGGATAGATATGTAAATCCATACCATATATTTGATGACTCATTTAATTTTTCAAGTACTCTAACCTTTATTATTTTGGTTAACCTTTATTATTTTGGTAAAGTCAATATTGAGTGATATTTTCAATATAAAAGTTATCCTTTTTATTTTCTTAATTGGTGTCTTTGAAGTATTAACTAGTATGATATTTATTTTAAGGCAAATGCTAACGAGTGCCCCGGGGACACTCTTTAAGACCTTAAATAGTAAGTTTTTTATAGAATTTTTATGGGAATGCGTAAAGTCAACGCATTGTAAATTGTAATGTTTAATTTTTTCAAAGAAATTACTCTTTCCATTTTTTTATAAGGTATAAAAATATCATTCACCTCTAACTCTCACTTGAGATGACAATTTACTCATACTTAGTAGGTGCCTATAAAAAATACATATAATTGGTAGGGTAAAAACCCGCATTTTGAGTATGGATATGGGTATGGGTTACCCACAAAATTGAACGGATATGGGTGCGGATACGGATACCTTAGTACCCATCTCATATACACATATGATATATATTTATTTATTTATTTTAATTATATTATTATATAATAATATATGTAAACCAATTTTTAAAAATACAACATTATTATACTATTACACATTTTTAATAAAAAAATGTTTATTTATAATATAAAACAAATATATCAACAGAGAAATATACTTTAGCATGATATTATTAATAATTTTGTTTATGATTTTCACGAGTCAACATTAAAACCTTTGACCTTTTTTAATTACATTAAAATGATATGATATTTTATAATTAATCAACTTATTTTTAGCAAAAATGCGGATAACATGTACGAGTATGGGTAAAGTTGTCACCCACACATATATGGGATGATTACGAGTAATTTTTTTTGGGGGGGGGGGGGGGGGGGGGGTAATTCATTCAATGTATCAACTCAACCGGTGAAAAAATATATACTAATATACACTAGAAATACATACGTACCTGGTCATCATGGTCATCATGTTGCTGAAAATCTTCCAACTGTGCTTGTGCTTTGGTAGATTCATAACGGGATGATGATGCAACAAATGGCTTAGAAGAAGAATATGATCTAAAGCGATGATGGTTAATGAATGGTGTTATTGATCCTATTCCTAACAACAAGGATAGCTTATTTTGAACTAATAAGGTCCTAGACCTTTTAAATAACAAAGTAGCTGCCATAAATTTATGATTGAATATTGAACAATAAATCAAAGGGAAATGAAGAAACTAGATAGAAGAAGATGATATTAATGATGATGGCATTGGGTTTGGGAGTGGGGGATGGGTGAAAAAGACAAGCTCTCTCTGTATATTAGTACACTACTGTCCATTATGTAAGTCTGCTAATTATCTGAGTAGGTTGTCGCAGCGACAGCAAGGACGTGAAAATGTATCGTGAGTTTATAGAAAACCTTTTCTAGCTAGCTAGGTGTCCGTTGTTATCATCATATATCATATCTCCTTCTCATCTAATGGATGGGACCACGTCAGATCCATGTATTGTTGTTATCTTAACCTTTCATTCAACCTATATTATCGAAACACACCTAAGTAGGCCTTCAAGTCAATTCACTATCTTTGTCAAAAAAAGAAAAATCAATTCACTATCTTATCAAGCCATGTGGCCTCCCACTTTTTCATTGGGTTATTATCATATTAGGAAATTTTCTAGGATTTGTGATGATTAATTTTTGTAAGAAAATTTCTGTAGTCAGGTAAAGAATTAGAAAGGGGATTAAACAGAGGTCATGGTTATCCTAAATATTTCTTAAAAAAGTATATATTAATATCAGGGGTGGCAAAACCGGCCAAGCCCGCGGGTGCGACCCGTTTGACCCGCTATTTAGGGTGGGCTGGGTTGAGGTTTTTAGCACAGTATCCTAAGTTGGTCCGCACCATCTAACACGCTTAAAAAATGGGTTGGGACGTGTCGGGGCGGACATACCCGTGGGTTTTGTTATATTTATTTTTTATTTTTTAACATGAAAGTTAGTCATCTTAAACTCAATCCAGTATTTTTTTTCTTCTTGTTTTTGATAAAAAAAAAATAAATTTGATTGTTTATTATTACCTTATTTCCTTTAAAAAGATCATTCTTCCTTTAATACTACGGGTAGAGATGACAAAAAGGCATAACCCGCCTCGACCTAACCCACCCCGCCATTAGCCTGTCAAAAAAGGAGCGGAGCGAGACGGGCAAATTAGAGGTGCCTGATTGAAAATCTCACCCCACCCTGTTTTATGAGGGGCCCTCGAATTGGCAGGTTACCCTGCAAATTAATTAAATAAAAAATTATTAATTAAAAAATTCACAAAACAATGTAAAAATAATTAAATTAGAAAATATTTTATGTAGTAAAATATGTATCAATTGAGTTAGTATAAATTATTATTCAAAATTTTATAATGCAATATAAAATATCTAGAATAAATCAATGAGGTAACAAAAATGAAAATATAATGAGTTTATCGATTTAAAAAATATTAGATACATGAGCTTAAAATGATACAACTAAAGTAATTTAATTAAAAGAGTCATATATACGAGAAAAAATTTTAAAATATTGTGACTTATACATAAAAAGAAGTGGGGAAAAAATTTAATTACTATTAGGCCCGACGGGCCAACCCGCCCCACCCCGTCACTGCCCCGTCTTTTTAGCGGGTAGGCGGGGCGGTGCTCTTACTAATGGCGAGTTCAAAATCTCAACCCACCCCGTCAAAAATAACGGGCTAAGCATGTAACATCCCATTTTATTTATTAGTCGTTTTAAGTTAAATTATTAATGTTTTAATGAGGTAGAATATTTTATTAGACAATAGTGTAGAATAATTAGTTTTACCGCAAAATATTAGTTAACGAGCGAGTGTACAGTGTTAATGGGCCTTAAGCTCATTGGGCCTAAGACCAATAGTGGGGCGCCACTTAATGGCTTGGTTAGAAAGAGAAACTCATTTTCTCTTGTTCTTGAAGAAGTAGAGAGAAGGAAGAGAAGAGAGAAAGCTAGGGCAAGAGAGAAGGAGAAGAGATTTCAAGAGGAAGGACTAAAGTTTTCAACCGATCTAAGGTAAGAGAGTAGATTCTTAATCATGAGTGATCCGAGAAAGGGGAGAGTGTCGATTTCTCCGTACCCAAACTTTCTCCACTCATTTCCATTTTTGGGGGTGGGAGATTTTCTTAAAGAAAGTTGAAATTGTTGTTCCTAATATGTTTAATGAACTTATACCATGATGTATGTACGAATTTAAAGGGAAAAATGGGAATTTGTAGATGTTTGAATCAAGTTTTCTTGAGTTTTATGAGTTTTGAGTAAATGTGTAAAATCTTGCTTTATGGTATGAATTGGTGTAGATTTGTGTATCTATTGGTGTTTTTATGTGTATAATCATGTATGTTAACTTAAATGAAGCTCATTTATGAGTTATAGCATGAAAAATGGAATTTTGGGTCGATTTTGAGTTCAACCCGTAATGCTGATTTTTCATGAACCGGTGTTGCTCGCTAAGCGACCAGTAGCGACCAGCTCGCTGATTTTCGCCAGTTAGCTTTTCTGTCTGACTTATGCTCGCCAGTCTTCGCTGAGCGACCAACCCTGACATTTATTTTATTTTCTTTGAGATTTACATGTGATTGGAGTATGATAACATGTTTCATTGGTATTCTTTTGCCATGATTAATTGTTGGTATTATTGTTGAATGAAGTATTGAATATGTGTACCTAGATTGTAAATTATCTTGGTGATGGAGTAAGTGGATTGTGTTATACTTGATTTATGGAGATGTCTAATACCTAGTGTATTGACTATGTGTGAATATTCATGAGCATACATGCATTCATGAATTGTATATGGAGTTAGAATTATATATTCTAAAAATGGAGAATTATCGGGTTATATGTAACTGATAATGGAGAATATTAGAGGTGAGATACTCTAATAAAGACGAATGGTACCACATGCATTAGTCGTGTCTAGGGTGACATGACATTGGTTGTGACATTAGATGTATTAGGAGAATGTGCATTTATGTGTTAAGTGATTATTTTAAGTGATTATTTGTGCTTGTGTGATGAATCTTGAATATTTGTATATGTGTTAAGACTATGTTGATGAGTTAGAATTGAATTATGTTTATAATTTCATTGGAGTAGTAAGTGTACCTTATACTTATGATTTTTTGGATTATGTGATCTAACTCTGTTATTTTGTGTTAATTTCTGAACTTTGGGGTTCAGGTTCCCAGGTTGACGGTTCCGCTTTGATCATGACACGGGGAAAGGGTTTATATATGTATATATATGTAAATAAAGTATTTGTCCCTTATTTTAATGTATTTAATGATGTATCTTTTTCGGCATACTTTTGTAATAAACGGTATTTTGCTAATGAAGTTATTAGTAATTATTTTGATGAAGAATGTAATACTTGAACCATCAATTTTTATGTAATATAAATTATTTCCGTTGCGCATTTTGAATCAAATTTTATTAAGAATGGTATTTTATTAAATAAAGGGTTTGCCATCCCTAACTAGGGTTCCATTTGTTTATTTCCCGTGACTCTACGTGCATCTTCTTTCCGCCCTCTGTGCTACTGCATGTTGTGTACTCTATGTGGACTGTCATATTGTATATCTTTTGGCCTCTTAGTACTACTTGTACTATGAAGTGCCGTATAATAAATTTATTTGCAGTACCAAAAGAAAAGTCTGTGTTATTTACTTCTTTTAGAGTTTCATGTGCAGTACCATTCTAAAACAAACTAGGCCACAAAAGCATCAAACGAAATTAAATAAGCCTTATGCACTTACAATTCTTTTCTAATTTGAATAGCTTGATATATCATTATAGAAGATTTAGTATATATTGTTTTTGAGAAATTTAGTTGGGTAAATGTTTGAAGTCCAAATTTATATGGTTGGACAAATTTAAATGTGAAATTATAATTTAAATTGTAAAGAAAAAAAGAAGGTATTTGGCAGGCATGCCCGCCAACCCGCCAATAAACGGGCGGGCTTGAGTTTTGAGCCCGGACACCTAAGTTGGCCCATCTCACCCCACTTTTAAGCGGGCTTAAATAGGACGGACCTAAATAGGTCGGGCATGCCTCTTTTGCCACCCCTAATTAATATGTTATTATACCTTAAGTTTATATATTTTATTTTTTGAACTTTAAATGTTCTTGGAGGACGTGATGAATAAGTGAGATAGAGATTGATATAAAAAATTTCAAATGATAAAGATTTTGGATTCTTGCAGAGTAATAGAGTATACAAAATATTAATGAAAATTGTCCTTCAAAGCACAAAATATATTTCTCCAACTATTTAATAAGAAATTTTACATGTATTTGATAGGAAGATGATGAATATGCCTTTAAATCTCAAGATTCGAAGTCAGAATATTGCAGATTTTGTGGAAAAATATGTTTTTGAAGAATATCTGACTTGGATTCTGTTTTGTTTTTAAATTGGATATGTTTAAAAATAATGTGAGATTTGGTTTTAATTTAAAAGATTGGTTTTAAAATAATAGGGATATATTTTTCTATAAATAGGGAGTGTTTTATTCATAGAAAATTGAGAGAAAGGGACAAGATGCATGGAATCGGGGTTTGCCACCACAAAAGGCTAGGGTTTGGAATCCTAAGGCAAACTATTCTTGGGATCATCTTGTGGGATCACCTTGGGTAGATGATGACAGGAATTTCTATGGTATTTTTAGTATTATTATTAGTAGTAAAATGACCAAGACAGACCCAAATACGAAGAAAAACCTACAAAAGCAGGAAAAAGCATCAAGACAAATTGTCCAAGATACAAAAAGACAAGAAAAAGCCCAAAAAGTGAAGAAAATCAGCATTCCATCGCAGCACGATGGCTCCCATCGTGCCACGATGGGAGCTGCTTGTTCGCCAATAAATCAGATGAAATAAATCTGAAGAAAATCTCCTCATCGCAGCACGATGCATCATATCGCAGCACGATGGAGTAACTTGGCGCCCAAGCTGATGAAATGCACAGGATCAGTTATAAAACTGAACTAAATCTTCACATCGCAGCACGATGGCTTCATCGTATTGCGATGCCTTGCTGAGGCCCATTACGAAAACTATAAATAGAGTCTCCCTTTCATTGTTAAAATCATTCAGAAATAGTAGAACACTCTCTACTATAAGGAGAGGTTCAGAGGAGCTCTATTGGGCATAGTTTTCTCCCCTTACGGGAAAACTAACTCAGCGAGGTATGATTTCTTTAGGCTTTTGTATTTAGGTTATAATTTCTTGTAATTTAAATATGTAGTCTTTATTATTTATGCCTTAGGTTGTGGTGGAGAAGATGAACTCCCCAATGATTATTTGGAGTATGTGGTTGAGTCTAAGTTATAATAAATGATATTTAGTAATTGTGTTTGTTATTTACTTTCTTGCACTTAATAACGTATTCTCGTAATCTGGCCGGATAAGCGGGAACGCCCTTAGAATTGATATCAGGTTTTGACTTGGTATGGTCCGGAACTAGTAGTAAATAATGCTAGGTGAATAGAGACGGTAACATCCTGAACTAGTCGTGAACTGAGCGGTTAGAGGAGGAATCATGCACTAGGTGTGATCTGAGCACTTAGAAGATGAACAGCCCGATACTAGGACCTAGAGGTTAATTGGTGAAGGTTATAATGCATGTTTATAAACAACTCACTTAGTAATTAGGGTATGTGACACATCGAGGTTAGGCTTTCGTAGGTACCTTAGTTGTTAATGTAGGGAAACTTTAATAGACATAGTGTAATAGTAAGGTATTACTACAACAAGGATAATTCACCGCCGAACATAATCTAAATAACTATGTTATACACCGGTCATGCCAAATATGAAGAAGAGAGGGAGTCCAACCACCACACATAGCCTCTATATTTCTTGAATCTATTATTTATACATTCTGCAAAGCATTACGCTTCTTTTTATAAAAACCTTTTTCAAAACCAAAGCGAATGCAAACTATCACAAACTTAAATAACGCTAGTGAAGCTTCGGAACGATCCCTATGGATACGAACTCATTCTATACACTAGAGTGTGAATTATTACTCGACGATAGACTGGTGCACTTGCCAGACCCTAGTCAGTAGACTAGGTCAAATTGAGTCTTTTGGCCACGGGAAGAGATTCAGGATTTTGGGCAGAATTAAGATTAATTCTTGTAACCCAATTGGGAATTTCTTGTTAAGTGACTTATTTGATTCTAGTGGAACGGATAGTTGCTCTCTCCCCCAAACGTAGGTTCATTAACACCGAACTGGGTAAACAAATTGATTGTGTTCTTTTCTTCCGCTGTTTATTGCTTTGAATCATTGCATCATCATCTCTATCTCGCTTATTATTTGGTTGCTTGTTACGCTTGCCCCACACATCAGTTTACAATTGGCGCCCACCGTGGGGCAAGGGGATCAGTCGATATCAAGTAACATGGGTTTGAAGAGGGATATTGAGAAGTTCACCGGGAGTAACGATTATGTGTTGTGAAAGGTGAAGATGAGGGCGGTGTTAATTCAAAACGTGTTCAGGCGTTGAAGGGAGAAGCACGATTGGATATGTCTTGCTTATCACAAGGGGATGGTTGGTGTACTTTGGTGAAAACTCAGTTTGAGGTGGAGTCTTCTAAGAGTGGGAGCCTGTCAACATTGACTCTTGGGTATCTAATCGGAGATAGGGATGAGAGTGGTTGTGTTGAACCAAATGGGTGTAACCATGGAGACCTTGTGGGAAACGTTTCAATTGTGGCTGAAGAAGTGCAAGACCTTGAAAGGATCTTCAGGGAGGCAATTGAAAGCAACCTTGATCAAACTTGGGAATTTGTAGGCCTGCTGGAGGTAGTCGGGTGCAAGGGGAGTTTGATGTTGCAGCTTGTGGAACCACCTAAAATTACAAGGTTGGTTTGGAGCCAAGCAAAACTTCGAGAGTACGGAAGGCATTCCGGGGGTCGAAGGGTGGTGAGGCTTGTAGGGCTATTCTAAAAATCCGTGGATAGTCGGAGGCAAGCAATTCTTCAGGAGGACGGAAAAGGCACAATCCGGGGGCTGAAGAGGGTACGATGGAGCTTGTAGGGTTGTCCTAAAATTCCATGGACAATTGGAGGCAAGCGTTTCTTCGAGAGGACGGAATTGATCACTCCGGAGGTCGAAGAGGGGCTGGTGAAGCTTGTTAGCTATCTAAAATCCGATGATAGTGGGGAGCAAGCATTTCTTCAGGGGGGGTATGGACTTGACCAGTCCGGTGTCTGAAGAGGAGGCGGTGAATCTTGTGAGCTACCTAAAATTCTGTGGTAGTGGGACAAAAGACCTTCATGAGAGCGGAAGGCATTCCGAGGATGAAGGGGATGAGGTAATGCTTGCGGGAAGCAAGTGGAGGCTAACGTCTAGGTCATAGACTTGGCCGGGGATCTTGAAGAAGATTCAAGATGGAGAGAGTATGATGGTTGATTGGATCACCATCGATTTAAAGGCAAGGTGGAGAATTGTTGGATATACCTTTAAATCTCAAGATTCGAAGTCAGAATATTGCAGATTTTGTGGAAAAATATGTTTTTGAAGAATATCTGACTTGGATTCTGTTTTGTTTTTAAATTGGATATATTTAAAAATAATGTGAGATTTGGTTTTATTTTAAAAGATTGCTTTTAAAATAATAGGCATATATTTTTCTATAAATAAGGAGTGTTTTATTCATAGAAAATTGAGAGAGAGGGACAAGATGCAGGGAATCGGGGTTTGCCACCACAAAAGGCTAGGGTTTGGAATCCTAGGGCAAACTATTCTTGGGATCATCTTGTGGGATCACCTTGGGTAGACTAGGTCAAATTGAGTCTCTTGGCCACGAGAAGAGATTCGGGATTTTGGGTAGAATTATGATTAATTCTTGTAACACAATTGGGAATTTCTTGTTAAGTGACTTATTTGATTCTAGTGGAACGGAGAGTTGCTCTCTCCCCCAGACGTAGGTTTATTAACACCGAATTGGGTAAACAAATTGATTGTATTCTTTTCTTCCGCTGTTTATTGCTTTGAATTATTGAATCATCATCTCTATCTCGCTTGTTATTTGGTTGCTTGTTACGCTTGCGCCACACATCAGTTTATTATTGGTGTGAGTTATCGTCGAATTCGCAACAGAAGATACAAAAAGAAATTAGAGAAAACATTGACAATGCAAAGTTTTGATTACTTATTAGTGAAGCTTATGCGAATCTATAAGAAAACAAATCGATTTAGTTGTTAGATTTGTCGATAAAAATGTATTTGTTAAGGAACATTTTTGAGATAACATATTATCTGATGTTAAACAATGGATTTATTTAACATTATCTTATCATATTCTTAACATTTGCTTGAACCTGTTAAAAACATTCCGTTTGGTTGAATTTATCCGTTTTTTAAAAAATTTGTATATGTTGTGCATTTTAAAATTTATATTTTCTTTATTAAATTATATTAAACATGGTCCCTCCTAATTTAAATTTCTGGCTTCGTGCCTATGTGTAGTATATATATATATATATATATATATTGGATTATCTTCTTTTAATCAAATTATTAATTTCCATGCATATATATATAAGTTAGAAATCGAGCGAACCTTTGATCACCTATTTAAGAGACTCTAAATTTTTGCTACTTAGATCAATTTATTATTGGTTATGGCCACGCACTTTACTATTGAAATTAGTACAAATTTAGAAGGAAAAAAAAACATTTGAAAGTTGTATAGTATGAAAAAACTTTTTTAATGTATTTTTTCTTTTATTTTTCTTTTAGGTTCTTAACTATTGCTCCGGAGGCCATAGTTACCGGGACTCATTTACTAAAAAAAATGGGTATTTATTCATTACCTATTATGTACTTGTATGAACATGGATGATGTGAAGCCTAATGTTCGGATTTATTCCATGTTTTTGATAGTACGCTCCTTTTCCAAATGAAGGAGGTGTACCTAAAATTTGCAACTTCACAAATTAGTGTAATATGATTAAAATAACTTATATTGTGGCACAAATTAACCATCATGCATTTTTTTTAATATCGTTCCTCTGTACTACAATATAAGTTATTTTGACCATATTACACTAATTTGTCAAGTTGCAAAAATTTTAAATTATTGAGATCTGATAATAAGTTTTGAATTAAGAAATGTAATGATTGTTGTATGGAAAAGATAAACTATAAATTAGTTTACAAAATTATCCTTTATTAATAGTATGAGAAAAATAAATTGAAGAATTGAAAGAAGAAAGAGAAATAAATAGTTAAGGGTATACTAGAAAAAATAGTATTAAATGTTTCATTGGTAATGTAAAGCGCCTTATAATTTAGTATAAATATTTTTTCTCAAATTGACTTATAATATGGTACGGATGGAGTAAAAAATGATCAAGTTCCGAGGACCAATATTTCGAGGAAAGTTAAATTATCGACAAAGAAAACCAATTTTAAAGGTGAAAGCAAAAATAGTAATTGAAAAACTGGCCCACCAGTACACGATGTTGTACACGATGTTGTACACGATGTTACAACACCTTTAACCACTTAAATGAAAAAATAATGAAAACAGTAAATAGTGCAGAAACTAACAAACACACAGTGATTTGTTAACCCAGTTCGGAGCAAACTGCAACCTACATCTGGGGGATACCAATCCAGGAGGAATTCCACTAATAGTCCTAGTTCAAAGTCTTACAGCAAACTCCTCGTTTACAACTTATCACCTAGCAACTATCCTTATGTCCTTCTACCTAGGAACTCCTAGGTATGAGTTCCCAACTCACTCCTTAAGCTCAATAGTACAGACAACACTATTGTTAATTCAACCACTATGATGGAGACACTCTCCTAGACACTAGATCACTTTTACCTAAAGGCTTCAAGTGATACACAAGCACTATGATCCAAACTCCTTGCTTAAAAGCTTTGGAGAGGACACACACAATAACTATCTCCTTGCTTAAAAGCTTCAGAGACAATTATGATTACAACTCAATAGAACACACAGTCCTAAGCTTGCATCAAAGTGATACAAGAAAGGCTCACAAAACACAAGCACACACACGAATCCTAATACGGCTAGACTCAACAATTACGCTTGAACAACTACCTCAATTAGGTTTTGATTCTTCAATATATAGCTGGTTAAATTTGGGCTTCAGTAGCTTTGCCCATGAGAAAGATCCAGCTCACAAATATAAAATAAAACCATATCTTAAAAAGATACGTTTAGAAAATATAATTCTTCACAATAATTCCCAAAACAATCTCTGAGCAAAAGATCTGTTTAGGAAATAAAACTTCCTTGATGCACAAGCCAAGAACTGATATATAAGAGAAAAGATCTTCTCTAAAAATAAAACCCGCGCGCATTAAATGCTGCCGCCAGCTGGCGCGCTCACGTCAGGTCATGATGTTGTAACATTTCATACCACATCCTGCCTAAACAATGTTTTACCAAAATGCAGCCAACATCAAATAGTCAACAAACTCCCCCTTTGGCAAATTTTTGGCTAAAACAACTTGGGATCACACAGACAGGCTACAAAGATAGATACATCACTAACACTTCTTCACATCAACATAAACACACAAAGGAAGAGAAGCGTATCACATCTTCAAAAATAATTTCCAACCATACTCCTTCATGGAAAACATTAGATCAGAATTCAGTCGTATCTTTAGAGCACATCAGAGGCATACAACAGCAGAAGCACAGAAAACTACATCGCCTTAAGTGATCACAAACATAAGCATGGATGACACAAACCAAGTGTTCCAACATCACATACAACATCTCCCCCTGCATCACATACATAGTACTCCCCCTGAAATGATGCTTGGTAAACTAACATATAGGATCATGCATATCATTCAGGTACTAACACATAGGCATATCATAGCAGATCATTTCAGCACAGAACATCTACAAAAAAATTTATACTACCACTACCAGAGAACATGTGGGACAGAGAACATGTGGGAACAAATGTTGTAACATCTACTCCCCCTTTTTACCACAAATTTGACAAAGATGCTTTTGGGAGCCAAAATAGAGCAGTAGCAGCACAGATCACAGAGTACTAAGTACTATTACATCCAAATGCACTAGGGATTGCTTAAAATATCCAGGGCATAGCCTAACAGAAGAACATAAGTACCAGAATTACAGCCAGAAACATAAACAACTTAAAAAAAATACACATCAAAAGTGGAATGCAACCACTAAAAATCAGCACTAGCATCTGAGAGCTCCTGCTCCTCAGTGCCTCCATCATCACTTTGATCACCTCCTTCTTGTCCAACCTGCACCTGCTCACCCTCTTCAGCAGCTTCTTCTTGCCTAAGAGCCACAATTACTTGTTCAAGGCTCTTCTTCTTCTCATCAAGAGCTTTGCAAGCTGCTTCCAAAGAAGCTATCATCTCCTTCCTGCTCATAGAACCAGAACCAGTAGGAGCAGCAACAGAAGGACCACTAATCTCAATATCTGCAGCATGTGTTCCTTCAAACAATCTAGGGTGAAAGTCAAGAGGAGATTCCCTCTTACTCACCTCATCATCAGCTGTTAAGATACTTGGGTGTTGTGCCAGAATAATGCTACATATCAAGGATGGAAAAGCTATAGGCATTCTAATGGCCCAAGACTTAGCATGTTGCACAGTTTCATCAAAAATATGAGCTCCATAGTTGAACTCAGTACCAGTACCAACAGAATAAATGAACCTAGCTAAACCTGTAGCTATATGTGAGGTGTGGGTAGTAGGAACCCAATTTGCAGTACCAATCCTATTAAGGATGGCATATTTCACTGAAAGCATGACAGAAGGGACTTTACCTTTTGAGGGCCAAATTTTGACCTGATTAGCAGTGATGGTTTTGCAGATATTGTTGTTGGTGATCTCCATCTCAGCATACCCATCTTCCTTGTTACCTAGGGCCTTGTTGATAATAGCAGGAGAGAACATAACACATTTACCTCTAACATACACCTTGTGGTGTTCTTTGCTCAAAGGGTTGTCACAATCTTCAGGAATATTGACCAAGAATTCCTTGACCAATTTCTCATAACAGTCACTAATCCCAGACACAGTCTTCATTAACCCTGCCTTCTCAATGAGAGCAATAATCTCCTTTTGCTCCAAAGCTTCATCACTTAACTCCCTCTCCAGAGCAAGCCTTCTATTAGCCACAAACTTCCACTTCTGAGCACTCTCAATGAAATGGAATGAAATGTTGTCCATGGGGACATCAGGAACATTTTGGGGAATAATCCTTCCACCAATTTTCTTCTTTCCTGTAGACACAATGTTTGGCACATCATGTACCACATCAAGTTCTGGTATAGCAGCTCTGCGAAATTTCTTCTGACTTTTCTTCTTGGCAGGGGACACAATGTTGGAACCAATGTGTGGGACATCCTCTTCCACTTCATAGTCAGAATCTCCAACTTCAGCTTGTTTTCTTTTCCCACTCTTCTTCTTCTTTTCACTAGCAATCTCAACTTTGCTAGGCTTTCTACTAGGGCCAATCATTTTCTTCTTCTCGGATGGGGTTGCCTTGGTCACAACCTCTTCCACCACATCAGCATCCTTCCCTTTCCTATTTCTCAACCTTCTTGCAATGCTTCCACCAGCTACTTCTCTTACAGTTTGATCAAGGTCAGCCATTGCATCCACATCAACTACATCATCATCTCCTGACATAGCATTGTCAGTAGAGTGTATCTCTGTAGTGTTTTCATCAGCAACATGATCACCAACAGGTGCTTCATCAACCTGTGGCACAACAGTCTCATCATTAGCAGCAGTACCAACCAACTTGTCAGAAGCAGGCTCATCATCAACCTGTTCTTCAACATTAACATCATTACCAACTGTATCAGAAGTTGGTTCTTCTGGTGCCAAGGATGTTGCAACATCCGGCACAGCATAGGGCTTTGGGATGCTATCCTTCAAGGTGTTCAAGGCTTCCTCCACAGCTTGATCAGTAATTGTCTCTTCAACATTAGGTGAATCCTGAACAATTCCTTCTCCCACAGTATCAGACACAGTAGTATTATCACCAGTTACCCCTTTTTGAATTTCTAAGGTTTCAGCAACAACATTAGGATTACCTTCAGCAACAACATTCAGATCTGATTTATCGTTGTTGGAAGCTTCAACATTCGATTCCGCATTCCCTTTAGTAACATCATCCACATATAGCTCTTGCATGGTGTGGATCGACTTCGATTTCGACCATGATCCTTTAGCCTTAGAGCTTTTCTTTGGAACAGAGGGTGAAGAAGCCTTAAATTTCTTCTTCGACTTTGAGGTTTTAGAAGTGACGGTTTTCTTGGGTTTGGAATTTGGAGCGGAGTCAAATGATGGATGAATGGTGGTGATGGGGGTAGCATCAATAATGGGAGATGAAGAGATCAGGGTTTCAGTTGAGTTTGCAGGAGAGGTGGTGATTGGTGATTGAGACATGGTGGTTGTTTGAGATTTGGTGCAGAGAAGTTGAATGGGGATTATCAGAGAGTTCGAACGGTTTGGGAGGTTAGAGAGGTAGTGGAATTTAGAAAGGAAATATTTGAAAATTGATTTGGTAAGGAAATAACCACTAGTGAAGAGTGGCGTGTTTATAGGGAAGTAGAAAACATGATTACCTTGTTTATCGTGCAGCACAAGGATTGGAGAGAGTGTAATAACTGCTGCATATCTCCCTCCAAATAACTGTAATTGCTACAGATCTTCAAATAGGCAAATCCCTAATTTGCCCCTCAAGTTTTCAAATTGAACTGCATCAAGTGCTTTGGTGAAGATATCAGCCACTTGATCCTTAGTTCCTACATGCTCCAGTGTCACAACTTTATTTTCCACTAGATCTCTGATGAAGTGATGGCGAATATCAATGTGTTTGGTTTTGCTGTGTTGAACAGGATTTTTTGAAATATTTATGGCGCTCAAATTGTCACAGTACAATGTTATAACATCTTGTTCCACATCATATTCCTTCAACATCTGCTTCATCCAAACAAGTTGAGTACAACTACTTCCAACAGCTACATACTCTGCCTCAGCTGTAGATAGGGCCACACAATTTTGCTTCTTGCTGAACCAAGATATAAGATTACTCCCTAGGAAGAAGCACCTCACCAGATGTGCTTTTCCTATCATCAGCACTACCAGCCTAATCAGCATCACAATATCCACACAACTTTGAATCTTCACAATGTGAATACATCATGCCATAATCACATGTACCATTGACATATTTCAAAATCCTCTTGACTTGATTGAGATGGCTTACCTTTGGTTCTGACTGGTACCTAGCACAAACCCCTACAGCAAAGGTGATATCTGGTCTACTTGCAGTCAAGTACAATAGACTTCCTATCATGCTTCTATACAGACTTTGGTCAACACCCACACCTTGTTCATCCTTGGTTAGCTTCAGATGAGTTGGAGCAGGAGTTCTCTTGTGAGTAGCATTATCCATACCAAACTTCCTGACAATATTTCTAGCATACTTGCTTTGGCAAATGAAGATAGTGTCCTCCATTTGCTTGATCTGTAGTCCCAAGAAGTAAGTCAATTCTCCCACTAAGGTCATTTCAAATTCTGATTACATTTGTTGAACGAAATGTTGTACCATCGTATTCGACATTCCTCCAAAGACAATGTCATCTACATAAATTTGTGCAATCATGAACTTTCCTTTGACTTGCTTTACAAACAAGGTTTGATCAGATCCACCCTTTCTATAGCCTTGACCTACTAGGAATTGAGTAAGTCTTTCGTACCAGGCCCTAGGCGCCTGTTTTAGACCATAGAGAGCCTTCTTCAGTTTGTAGACATAATTAGGATACACAGGATCAGTAAACCCTTTTGGTTGCTCCACATAGACCTCTTCATGAAGATAACCATTCAGAAACGCACTCTTGACATCCATTTGATAGAGTTTAAATTTTAGGATGCAAGCAACGCCCAATAGTAGTCTAATTGATTCCAATCTGGCTACAGGGGCAAAGGTCTCCTCAAAATCAAGTCCCTCTACTTGAGTGTAACCTTGGGCAACCAGCCTAGCCTTGTTTCAGGTAATGACCCCTTTTTCATCAGATTTATTTTTAAAAATCCACTTAGTACCTATGACATTCACTTTATCAGGTCTTGGGACCAGATCCCACACTTCACTTCTCTTGAATTGGTTCAATTCCTCTTGCATTGCCTCAATCCAGAATTCATCAGTGAGAGCTTCTTTCACATTTTTAGGTTCAAACATGGAAACAAAGCAAGAATTTGCTATTACATCATTGGATCTTCTAGTGGTGATTCCTTGTTCAGGATTTCTAATGACAAGCTCCAAGGGGTGATTCTTCTGGACCCTCACAGATGGTCCTTTGTTCTGAGTGGGTTGATTAGTGGTGTCACCTGCAATATTCTCAATATTCTCTTCTTGTTTATCATCAGATTGTTCTTCTAGACCATGCTCTTCAAGGACAGGACCTGATGTTTCAACATCGTATTCCACATTGTCAACCTTCTCAGTCTCTCCATCATTTACTACCACATTGTAGGATTCCATAACAACCTTTGTTCTTGAGTTGTATACTATGTATGCTCTGCTGTTGGTAGAATATCCAAGGAAGATCCCTTCGTCACTCTTGGGATCAAGCTTCCTTCTCTGCTCCCTGTCAGCCAGGATATAACACTTGCTGCCAAAGACATGGAAATGTTTGACAGTTGGTTTTCTTTCCCTCCATAGTTCATATAGAGTAACAGATGTCCCCTTTCTTATAGTCACCCTGTTGTGTATGTAGCAAGCCGTATTCATGGCTTCAGCCCAGAAATGATAGGGTAGGGATTTTGCATGTAACATTACTCTAGCAGATTCCTGAATGGTCCTGTTCTTTCTTTCAACCACACCATTTTGTTGAGGAGTTATTGGTGATGAGAACTCATGCTTAATACCTTCACTAGCACAATACTCACTGAATTTTTCATTTTCAAACTCTCTTCCATGGTCACTTCTGATTCTCACTATCCCACAGTTCTTTTCTCTTTGAACTTGAGTAGATAGAGTTTTGAAAATGTCAAATGTGTCAGATTTGTCTCTAATAAAATTCACCCAGGTGTATCTGGAAAAATCATCTACTACCACAAAGGCATACCTCTTTCCTCCTAAGCTTTCAACTTGCATAGGCCCCATAAGATCCATGTGTAGAAGTTCTAGAGTTCTTGATGTTACCTGATGTTCCAACATTGGATGCGACATCCTGGTTTGTTTCCCAATCTGACATTCTCCACATATACTCCCCTCAGTAATTTTCAATTTGGGAAGCCCTCTGATGGCCTCAACAGTAACAGCTTTCTTCATTCCACTTAGGTTTAGATGACCAAGTTTCTGGTGCCACAGTTGAACTTCATCTTCTTTACCAAGTAGACATTTTCCTAGCTGTGCTTCTTCATGAGATACCCACAAGTAACAATTGTCATTGGATCTGGTACCTCTCATCAGAATTTCTCCTTCATCATTGCTGACAAGACATTCTTCTTTTGTAAAGTTCACCCTCAATCCTTGATCACACAGTTGACTTATGCTGATCAGATTTGCAGTGAGTCCTTTTACAAGCAACACATTCTCTAAGTTGGGCAACTCCTTATTGACAAGTTTGCCTATCCCCAGAATTTCACCTTTGGCTCCATCCTCAAAAGTTACAGAACTAGAAGCATACCCCTTTAAGTCCTTCAGATATGTCTCTACCCCTGTCATATGTCTAGAACAGCCACTATCAAAATACCAGTCTTCTCTGGATGATGCTCTGAGGGATGTATGTGCAATCATCCCTTTGTTCTCAGCTTTTGGTTGCCACACTTTTCTGACAGATTCCTCTCTAGGAGCTGTTTTTGGCTGTTGCCAATGTCTTGGATATCCATACAGTTTGTAGCAAAAAGGTCTTATATGACCCTTCATTCCACAGTGATGACAAAACCATTTTCTTGAATGACCATGGTGTCCTGGGGCACGACGATGGTTAGCAAAAGTCCTGGGACCTTGTCCAAGCTTAACATTTGGATAGGTTTTCGGATGTGGTGAAGGAGGTTGTAACATCTTTTCCCCAGTGTATGGATTAATTACCTCATCAGCTGGAAGGAATTTGGTGTTTTTGTCCTGTTGATGCTGGTTGAGAGCAGTGTAGTTGTACCCTATAGCTTTCATTCTAGTAGTAGGGACACCATCTAAGATTTCCTCAAGTAAGTTAGCTCCACAGTTCTGTTGATTGACTCTTTTTTTCAACTCATCCATGTCTGCATTTGCTTGAGTTAGCTCCTTCTCAACTTTCAGTACTTGGCCAATTTGGAAATCTTTTTCTGTGTGGAGTTGATTTATGGTCTTCTTCTGTTTCTCCAGAATTCTACACACCTCTTTATAGCGAACAAGAAGGTCATTGTAGAGACCAAGTAATTCCTCATAAGTGTCATTCTCCTCATCATCAGAATGCTCTTCATAAACTACCTCCACATCATCATCTGAATCAGCCACAGGACCACAAACCCCAGTCATAGCAGATACATGTCTAGTAGATTCCTCTCCTTCAGAATCTTCATCAGACCATGAAACAAACAAACCTTTCTTTTGTTTCTTCAGGAAAGTTGCACATTCAGTTCTGACATGTCCATATCCTTCACATTCATGACATTGCACTTCTCTGACTGGTCCACTTTTCTCTTCAGGTCTAGTTTTCTTGACATTGTTTTGCTGTTTGTTGATGTCGAATCTAATGTTCTGCCCATTCTGCCTGGATCTCCTGTCAACACGTCTTAGAACTCTTCCAAATTGTTTTCCAATTAGAGCAAGAGCATCAGAAATACTTTCGTCTCTTTCATCAACAGTCTAGGATTCCTCTTCATCATCATTTGAGATAAAAGCAACACTTTTGCTCTTTTTATCTCCTCGTTCATTAATGGTCAATTCAAATGTCTGAAGAGACCCAACCAGTTCATCTACCTTCATGTTGGCTATATCCTGAGCTTCCTCAATGGCAGTCACTTTCATATCAAACCTTTTTGGAAGTGACCTGAGCATCTTCCTTGACAGCTTCTCTTTCATGTGAAAGTCCTGAATACTTTCCTCCTCTTTCATCCTTAGATTTTCAAACTTGGTAGTAAGTAATTGAAGTTTTGACATTTTTACCTTAGAGGTGCCTTCATAGCATGTCATCAATATTTCCCAAGCTTCCTTTGCAGACAGACATTTTTTGATGAGCTTGAACATATTTGTATCCACTCCATTGAAGAGAGCATTTATTGCCTTATTGTTGCTGAGAGCTGCTTCATCTTCTTCCTTTGTCCAATCTGCTTCTGGCTTTAGTTCACCAGTAGAAGTACCTTCTTTGGCAACAATCAAAGGATGATCCCAACCTTTCAAAACAACCTTCCAAGTCCTGCCGTCTATGGACTTCAGGAATGCAATCATTTTTGGCTTCCAATGATCATAATTGGAACCAGTTAGCATTGGGGGTCTGTTCACGAATCCTCCTTCTTTGTCCATTTTGCAAGTTAAAACTTCCTGAATCTCACCCTAAACAGGCAGGGTGCCTGCTCTGACGCCAATTGAAAAACTGGCCCACCAGTACACGATGTTGTACACGATGTTACAACACCTTTAACCACTTAAATGAACAAATAATGAAAACAGTAAATAGTGCAGAAACTAACAAACACACAGTGATTTGTTAACCCAGTTCGGAGCAAACTGCAACCTACATCTGGGGGATACCAATCCAGGAGGAATTCCACTAATAGTCCTAGTTCAAAGTCTTACAGCAAACTCCTCGTTTACAACTTATCACCTAGCAACTATCTGTTGGAACAAAGTGGGTCTGACATGAACCTCTAATGTTTTAAGTGGTTTTGATGATAACAAAGTATTAAAATTACAATTGGTATTACTAATGATTATTCTAGTGTGCAGAATTACAAGTTAAAATTCATTCAGAAGCACTATGAATAGTAGCAGAGAAGCCAGTCAAAACAAGCTCTGAAAGAGTATCGCTGTTCATCAGAAGCTTAAATTTTGCGTGCTGAAGATAGCACTTCTGAGGACCAAAAGCTAGACTCTGATAAAGTTCAGAAGCTGAAGATCTTAAGAAGCTATGACAAGAGCATCAGAAGCAAAAAGAATTTACATCACTCAAGAACTGACAGAATCAGAATCAATGATTGAAGAACTATCTACTTCAAGGCTCTGTCACATCCACAGGAAGGAATATTCGTTGGTACAACGTTAACCTTATCCATAAGTGGAGCGCATTTGAGGATTGTACTATCGTACTATTATTACTCAAAATGGATGAGTGATAAATTGAATAGCTAGGTAGTGGAATTGGAATTCCTTACCAAAGAAGGCAATATACAGCTATCAATTGTACGAGTAAATTCCAGCTGGCACAAAGCTCTCTGCAACGGTCATCATCTTCCTCCAAGTATAAATAGAAGACTCAAATGGAAGAAATGACTACTGTTCTATTATCAAGTTCAAAGACTAAGAAGCATTCTGACATCATAATTTAAATCTGTCATTCTAAGTCTTAGAACAATTTGAGTTGTATTTTGTAAACACCTCTGATAGTATATCAAGTGTTCCTTTACATTCATTCTTATTCTTAAGTTTGTTTGAGAAGTCTCTTGTTAAGTTTAACTTGAGCATTTGAGAAGTCTCTTGTTTAGTGAAACTTGAGCACCTGAGAAGTCTCTTGCAAGTGTGCTTGAGCAATTTGTAATCTTTAGTAGATTATAGTGAAAATCTCTTGTTAGTAACAAGGGGACTGGAGTACTCTCGATTTGTGAGGGGAACCAGGATAAATTCTGTGTCTTTCTTTCTCTCTCTCAGCATCCTCTTTTATTTTGTGTTTTTATCCGCTGCAAACTTGGTTTTATTTCGAAAAAGTTTTAATTCTAAAAACACAATTCAACCCCCCCTTCTTGTGTTTTTCCACCTTCAATTGGTATCAGAGCCTGGTTGTTGCCTAACTCTCACCTATCAGTGAAACAATTAAGATTCAGGGAGGAAAAAAATGTCTGCTGAGAAGAATCTCAATGAAGTTCCTTTTGACTATGATTCTAATTCTAAAGACAGAAGGTCTTCTGACAAAATTCCCTTTTTCAATGGAACTGAGACTGGTTATCCATTCTGGAAAACCAAGATGTACAGTCACATCATGGCGATTGATTGTGATCTGTGGGACTTGGTAGAAGATGGAGTGAACTTATGGACTTAGAAGGTGTTGTTAGCTCTAAAGACAGAAAGGCTTTTACACCTACTCAAAAGCTGGAGTATAAGAAGCACCACAGTGTAAAAGGGATGATGACAAATGCCATCTCTCATGATGAGTACTTAAAAATTGGAGATAAGAGAACGGCTAAGTCTATCTGGGATTCTCTTAAATCCAAGTATGAAGGAAATAAACAAGTTAAGGAGGCTAAGGCCAACTTGTTAGTACATCAGTATGAATTATTTAAAATGAAGGACGGAGAGGACGTTGAGACAATGTTCTTTAGGTTTCAAATTCTTGTTTCTGGACTTCAAGTTTTAGATAAGAGCTATACTGAGGCTGATCATGTAAGGAAAGTACTCAGAAGCTTGCCGCCAAAGTGGAGACCAAAAGTGACAGCGTTTCAGGAATCTAAGGATTTAGATACTGTGTCTCTTGAAAGCTTGGTTAGTTCTCTAAAGAGTCATGAGATGGAACTTATGACTGATGAATCGACTAAGAAGCTAAAAGGGATAGCCCTGAGCACCAAGAGTTCCTCTAAGGCTCTGAAGGCAAAGGTTATAGTATCTGATGAAGAAGCTTCTGAAGAAGGTCACGAGATGGACTCTGATGAAGAAGAAGAAATGGTTCTGATGGCTGCAAGAGTATCGCAATGGGCTAAGAGAAGCAAGAAGTATGCTGGTAAGTTTGGAGGTTCTTCCAAGAAGGTTGGTGCTTCTAAGGATAAGAAGGAAGAACAAAACAAATGCTTTAAGTGCAACAAACCAGGACACTTCATTGCTGACTGCCCAGAGAACCTGAGTAAATCATCCAAGAGAACCTCTAACAAAGAAAGATACAAAAGTAAGCTCAAGAAGGGGTTCCTTGCCACTTGGGATGATTTGGATCAGGAATCAGATTCTGATGGGGAAGAAGAAGCAAACCTAGCCTTGATGGCAACCGCTTCTGACCAAGAGAACTCTGAGCACGAAGATGACTCAGATTCAGAAGATGAAGATGAGGTACTTGCTAAACTCTCTCGTTCTGAATTAATAGATTCCTTAAAAGATGCCTTAAAACTTTTAACCAAAAAGGCGGGTGAGTGTAAGGTCCTTAAAAAGGCCTATAACAACCTGACCGAAAAGGCAAATGAAATAATTGAACAAAATGAGTCTCTAAAATCAAGAAATGAATTTATGGAAACTCATTATGTTCTTGATGATAAGGTTCCTCCAGAACATGAATTTGCTCTTCAGGAATTCCTTATCAATGGAATGAAAAGATGTAAAATAGCCTCTTTGATTTATCATGTAAGTAGAAATAGAGGAGAAGGTCTTGGATTCTCACGTTTTAAAGATAATCCATTATCTTCAAAGTCCTCTAATATAGATAAATCAAAACCTAAGGTTGTCTTTGTGAAGAGTCAATCAGAAGTTCTAAATGAGTCAGCTTCTAATAGAACATCAAAGCCAGAGGCTCAAAAGTCAAAGGCTCAGAAGGATAAAACCTCAGAACCTAAGATTTTTAAGCCTCAAGCTAATGTTAAATCTAAAGAAGCTCTGACACATTCAAGAACAAAGCTCAAGAGCTATACTAAACCCAAAAACTTTTCAACAAGGGTGGTTAACTCTAGAGGCTCTGATAGGTCTTTCAAACAAAGACCACCTAGACCTGTAAAGACTAACACAAAAGGACCCATAAAGATATGGGTACCAAAATCTCAAATAATATTTGCTTCAGGTTTGCACACCAAGAAGGCCAAAGCAGCAATGCTGGTACCTGGACAGTGGCTGCTCACGACATATGACGGGAGAAAGGCATATGTTCCAAACCCTGACTCTGAAAGAGGGAGGTACTGTGGGGTTTGGAGGAAACCAAAAAGGGAAGATCATTGGTACAGGTATAGTTGGTAACTCTTCTCTTTCAATTAAAGATGTTTGGTTAGTTGATGGCCTCAAACATAATCTGCTTAGCATTAGTCAATTTTGTGATAGCGGATTCATTGTTAAATTTGATAAAGAGGCATGTACAGTAATCAATGATTCTGACAAGTCCATATTGTTTAGAGGATTAAGAAGAGGTAATGTTTATAAGGTGAATCTGTCAGAACTCACTGAGCAGAAGATAGTTTGTCTTCTATCTCTGAATGATGAAAAGTGGGTCTGGCACCAACGCTTAGGTCATGCTAACTGGAGATTAATCTCTAAGCTTAGCAAACTAAAGTTGGTTAAAGGCCTGCCAAATCTTAAATATCATTCAGATGCTCTGTGTGGTCCTTGTCAGATTGGCAAAATTTCAAAAACTTCTTTTAAACCAAAAAACATTGTCTCTACCTCAAGACCTTTAGAACTACTTCACATTGATTTGTTTGGTCCAGTAAGTACTGCCTCAATCAATGGGAAGAAATATGGACTAGTCATTGTTGATGATTGCAGTAGATGGACTTGGGTAAAGTTTCTAAGAGTGAAAGATGATGCATATGATGTGTTCAGCATCTTCTGCACTCAAGTGCAAAATGAGAAAGGTCTCAAAATCTTAAAGGTAAGAAGTGATCATGGTGGTGAATTTGAAAACGAACCATTTGCAACTTTTTGTGAAGATCATGGCATTGTCCATGAGTTCTCTGCTCCTAGAACACCACAACAAAATGGTGTTGTAGAGAGAAAGAACAGGTCTTTACAAGAAATGGCAAGAACCATGATGCATGAGACAAAACTTGCTAAGCACTTCTGGGCAGAAGCTGTAAACACAGCTTGTTATATTCAAAATAGGATCTATATTAGACCTCTATTGAATCTAACAACATATGAACTTTTCAAAGGAAGAAAGCCCAACATCTCTTATTTTCATCAGTTTGGATGTACCTGTTACATTCTAAACAACAAGGCCTACAAAAGAAAATTTGATGCCAAAGCTTGTAAGGGAATCTTTATAGGTTACTCTGAACGCTCAAAGGCATACAGAGTGTATAATTCTGAAACTAACACAGTGGAAGAATCTATACATGTTAGATTTGATGATAAAGAGCCTGACAGTAAAATGTCAGAGCAAGATAATAGTTATGCAGGTGTTCCATACCAATACATCGATTCAGAACCTGAAAAAGCATCAGAAGCTGTTAAAGCTTCAGAAGCTGTATTGGAAGAAGATGCTGAAGAAGCATCTCAATTAGAAGCATCACAAGAACATGATGACACTTCAGAAGAAGACACTCATCCAAGTGCTGATGTTGATGAAGCTCCAAGAAGGAAGTTCAAATATAGCTCATCACATCCAGAAGATTTAATTCTTGGAAACAAAGAAAGTCCAAGAAAGACAAGATCAGACTATCAACAACTTGATTCACTTCTGGGACTAATCTCAATGATAGAACCAAAGAATGTTGATGAAGCACTTACTGACGATGGATGGATTGTAGCTATGCAAGATGAGCTCAATCAGTTTCAAAGAAATGATGTATGGGACTTAGTGCCAAGACCAGCACATAAGAACATCATTGGAACCAAGTGGGTATTTAGAAACAAAATGAATGAACAAGGTGAAGTGGTAAGAAATAAAGCTAGACTGGTGGCACAAGGCTACAGTCAGCAAGAAGGTATAGACTTCACTGAAACATTTACTCCAGTAGCAAGACTGGAAGCAATCAGGTTACTTCTCTCATAAGCTGTTAACAATGGAATCACATTGTACCAAATGGATGTTAAGAGCGCCTTTCTTAATGGTGTTATTTCTGAAGAAGTATATGTCAAACAACCCCCAGGTTTTGAGGATTTGAAAAATCCTGATTATGTTTATAAACTTAAGAAATCACTCTATGGTCTCAAACAAGCTCCAAGAGCTTGGTATGAAAGACTGAGTAATTTCCTTTTAGAAAATGGTTTTCAAAAAGGTCAAATTGACAATACATTATTCAGAAAGACATCTAAGAAAGATATCTTAATCATTCAAATATATGTCGATGATATTATTTTTGGTTCTACTAATGCTTCCTTGTGCAAGAGTTTTTCAAAGCTGATGCAGGATGAATTCGAGATGAGTATGATGGGTGAATTGAAGTTCTTCCTTGGAATCCAAATTAATCAAGGAAAAGATGGCACTTACATTCATCAAAGCAAGTATACAAAAGAGCTTCTGAAGAAGTTCAACCTTGATGACTGCAAGATAATGTCTACACCCATGCATCCTACCAGCAGCCTAAGCAAGGAAGAGATTGGAAGCAAAGTAGATCAAAAGCTGTATCGAGGTATGATTGGTTCTTTACTCTACCTTACAGCATCTAGACCTGATATTTTATATAGTGTATGCTTGTGTGCAAGATTCCAGTCAGATCCTAGAGAACCTCACTTAACTGCTGTTAAGAGGATCTTTAGATATCTGAAAGGAACTACTAATCTAGGACTTCTTTATAAAAAATCCCTAGATAGTAAGCTAGTTGGATTCTGTCATGCTGACTATGCTGGTGACAAGATTGAGAGAAAATCCACAAGTGGAAATTGCCAATTTATTGGTGAGAATCTCATATCTTGGGCCAGCAAGAGACAAACAACTATTGCTTTGTCTACAGCAGAAGCAGAATACATCTCAGCTGCTAAATGCTGCACACAGCTTCTCTGGATGAAATATCAGTTGGAAGATTATAACATAGCTGAAAGCAATATTCCACTATATTGTGACAATACTGCTGCTATTCATTTGTCTAAGAACCCTATTCTACACTCAAGAGCTAAACATATTGAAATAAAACATCATTTTATAAGGGATCATGTTCAGAAAGGTACAATAGATATTCAATTCATTGATACTGAACATCAATGGGCTGACATATTTACTAAACCTTTAGCTATTGAAAGATTTGATTTTATCAAAAAGAATTTGAACATGCACTATATCTCTGAAGAAAATTAGCTCTGAGAAGTAGAATAGAATTAGCATCTGAAGCTCTATCAGAACCTCTTATAATTTAGAGTATCCCTTGGGAAGCTCTGAATAATTTAGGCACTGAAGAGTAACAGGTTCTGATGAGGCGTCAGATACAAATGAGAGAGGCTCTGAACCTTTTGGAAATGAAACGTTCAGTACGAGTAAGTGTACAACAGTTGTCTATACACGCGTCAGCTATGATTAAACTTTTACAACACGTGTCTAGATCCTGACGGGCAGAGAACAGTTAATGATGATTATGGCAGTTAAGTATATTATTTAATTTTTAAAACTGCTCGCGCTCCCTCCCAATGTTTATTTTCTCTGTGTATGTGTGCTAGTTACTATTCATAAGTCACCTCACTTACTTGCACAACTTTTTACACGAAATCACTACCTACACAACCCTAGACTTTACAGAAAAATCCCAATCTTCATCTTCTCAATTTTCTGAAACGATGGCTGCTCGTTCATCCAACGAAATCATTCAAGAACCCTATAACCCTACCTTACCACCCATTATTGATCTCAATTCTGAGGATAATCTAGTCTACGAACATCATCAAACTGACGCTGGACCAGATGCTTATGATTTCTTCACTGAGAAGTTCGTGGATTTTGAAAGTTTGAAAGCGAATGGGATTGACATTCAATACTTGTTCTACAACCAACAATGGCAGAATTATTTTGAAATGTTAAATGGCTTTGTGTATTTCGACATAGTGAAGTATTTCTGGCAAAAGGCTAAAGTGTATGATAGAGCAAGTTATGATAAAGAATACAAGGATATGGTTGAAAAAAACAAGGAATTACGAGGGAAAACAAGAAAGGAACTTGGTCTTAAACCTTACAGAGGAAGAGAAATTAGGTCGAATATTTTGGGAATCAATGTTGTGATAACTCAGGCACACATTGCTAAGATTCTGGGTTTAGACAACAAAGGAGAAGATATAGAAGTGTATGATAAGAAAAGCAAGCATTTGGATTCAATTCATCAGGACCTCTTTAAATCTGGATGCACACAAAGGGATTTTGGAAAAATAATGCACATGAAGCACACATTTGAATTTGCTTTCAGAATGTGTTTGTCTACCATCTTCACCAGAAAAGGTGGATTGGATACCATCTCCATTCCACACAAACATCTCATCTGGTTCTTATACAAGAGGGTGAAAGTTAATTTGGCTAAGATTCTTTTTGATCACATGTGCTTTACCATCAATGAGGGTAGAACTAAAATACCATCAGTCATTCATCACCCAAGGTTAATTTCAGAACTGATAAGGCAAACCAAACTCACAAATATTGTGAGTGCCAAAGAAAAACTTAGAGTTTTCCAAACTGCTAAGTATGATGCATCAGTTCTAGTCAACATGAAGAGAAAAACCAAGGAAGAAATCATTCAAGTGAAAACACCTCTACAGCAAGTGTACGAAAAGTACTTCTGGTGTGATGGGTTTCCCACCATATCAGAACATGATAATGATGAGGTCATTGAGAAATTCCTTGAGGCAGTAAGAAGAGATACTGGGGTTAGTGTGCCCAGGAAAATGGTTGTAAGTGTTCCTAATTGGGATATCTTCAAGGGACCAAGAGATATTACAAGGAATAGAAGAAAGCCAAGAACTACTGAGCAAGAAATGATTGATGAAGGCTCTGATGATCAAGGACATGCTAGTGCTGATGAGATTGAGGAAGGTGCTGGAAATATGATGACTGAAGCTGTTCAGAAGGAAAAGCGGACAAAGAAAAGGCATGATAGGCCTTCAGCTTCTGAGGAAGATCAGAACCCTGCTAAACCTGCAAAGAGATTAAAGACCAGAGCTTCTAAACCAAAAGGTAAGACCTCTGAATCTAATACTTCTAGCATTCCTGTAGCTCAGGATATTGGTTCTGAACCCCAACCCTCCATTGCTAACCCTTCTACTTCTCAACCTCCATCATCTACCAATCAACCTCAACCCATAGACTTCACCGTACCTATTAGTGTAGTCTTACCTGATCATAAAGCTATATCATCATCATCATCTGATACTAGCACTGACTCTGAGGAATTCATTGCTAAGATAATCAGAGAAGGACCAAAGAAAACAAATCCTAAAAAGATTACCAAGAGACCCTTCAAAAAGCCAATCCAACTCTCCTCTGATGAAGAAACCCCCATCATCATAGACACTACCATCCTTAATCAACCAACCACTACTGAATCCGTTCTTGATCATCTCCAACAACATCTATCTGGAGATGCCTTTACACATTCCAATCCCAACTCTCCTCGTTTTCCTATTATCAAACCCTCTACTGTTCAAACTACCCAAGAACCACCTATTGTTCAATCCATTCAAACTCCTCCCCCCTCACTTGATCACATCTCACAAGTAAATCCACCTACATTTACACCTGTTCAGGATGAGTCAATTGCTCATTCTGAAGCCCAACAAGAATCCCCTCATCAATCACCCAATAAAATCATGACTGAACAACAACATCAATCACCACAACCTGTCTCTGACCCACTCAACAAACCTCTAGTTTTAGAAGAGGTTCTTGAGCTTTACCAACACCTAACTAAAGCTGAACATCAAATATTCAAGGATTCCATCAATCTTGATGATGATATCATACCTCCAAATCTCAGTAAAATCAAAATCATTGAACTCAAAAGAAAGAAACCTGAACCAACCATTCCCTTTGACCCATCCTTACCCTTTTTCAATTCTGACTCTGAACCAAACCTTGAGCTGCTAAATAATGCTATAGGTATTAGACTTAAGAGGTTCAAACAAAGAGAGGAAGAAGCTCTTATCTTCCCTTCTGATATAGATGCTGATGTCAGGGAATTAGAGTACTTATTTGGTAAATCTTTAAGGATTCTCAGTACTCATCTGAAGGATAAGATTAAGGGTAGAGGAGCAAAAACTGTACGGGAACTGTTTGAGATTGTTGAGAAGCTAAACGCTCCAAGGCTCACATCTTACAACCATGTTAAGGAGCAGGCTAGGATAGCTGCTGAAGAAGAAGAGAAGAGGCAAGCTGAAATTGAGCACAAAAGGCTAGCTGAACAAGAAGCATTGAAATTATTGGTAGATAGGGCTGTGCATATTGCTACATTTGAAACCAATAAAATCAATGAGAATCAAGCTGCTGAACAAGATGTTGCCATGCTTGATCAGAATCTGATAAGAGAAGATACGGATATCAATGAAGATTCTGACAAGGGTAAGAAGCCCATTTTTGTTTCAACTCCTTCTCACTCTCCTATGAAGATTGACATAGCCTCAACCTCATCTGCAATACCTTCTGCGGTTCAAGATGCTTTGGATAATCTCAGAACTGACATGGCTAATGAAATTGATGAGCTAAGAGTGGATATGCGCACTGATATGAATGCTGCTGTGGAAACAGTTCATAAAAGGATGGATGACATGATGTTAACCCTTTTGAAAGCCATAGCAGATGTTAAGAAACCTTAGTCATTGTTTGAGCACTTGTTTTGTTGTTAGTTCTTGTGTAATTTTTGGATAATTTTCTTTTAATTCATATCTATATTATCCATATTTGTGTGTTTGTTATTTGCTTATATGTTTGTTTTATCTTTGTTTTTCAAAATTTAACTTTTCTATATACCATGATATTGTCTGGTACTCTTGAGAATTCTGACTCTAGTGAAAGATGCTGAAGAGCATCTTAGTTTTTAAACTAATAAGCCTAGGATTTTCAAAACCTAAGAGTCCCTCTCATCAGTACTCCTATTTACTCATGAAATAGCTTCTTAGTATTAAAGCCTGTTTAACAACGGGGCACCAATACCGAATGAGGCGTGTCTGGTAACTGGTTTTCTGACAATAGGAATGAGGTATATATACATAAGAAACTTGCTTAAAACAAAGGGAATTAATAGCATAAACTCCTTTATTAATATTATTGAAGAATTTCTATTACATAGAATGATAAGACTCTACTTAGAGCTAGGCTTAACTTCAGAAGACTTTGCATCTAGCTTCTTATGTTTCTCCTTAATGTAAGCAAGCAAGTTGGCAGTGGCCTTTTGCACTAGTTCTTCAGTGTTCTTCTGAACAGCAGCCTCGTACTCTTCGTATGGAGTATCATCATTGTATGTCCATAAAAATTCTTCCAGATCAGAGCCCCATTCTTCCTCCTCTGACTCTGTCAATATTAGTTCTTGCTTGTTCCTTTCGTAGCGAAGCCTGTTTTCTTCGCAGCGCCAGGGCTCTGCTCCCTTCTTGCTCTCTTCTTTTGAGCCTGAAGCATCCTTGGTAACCTGCTTTTCCATTATATGTTTGTTTTTGGAAATGACTTGATTACTCTGAATGAGTAAAATGAGAGGAATCATCCTTTATTTATAGTACCTTCAAGATATCTTGCCAGTAGGATAATCAATGACATTCATTGAATGCGTTTGGTTGTCACTTCCTTTTGACTTGACTATCTTGTTTGGCGCTTTGACTGCTTGGTTTTCTGTGTCTTTTTGACTGATGCCAAAAGGGGGAGTAAGAGTAGCGTTAAAATTAATGTTGATTCATTCATATACTGCTCAATCTGAAACTGTAATGTTAAATGCATTATGAATCAATATTTATCTCTTATGATTCTTTCTCATTCTGAACGATTATTGAAAGGGGAGAAAATTTAAGAACCTAAAATAAAATTCATAGACAATGTCAGAAGAGCTTGCAAACCGCTTCTGAGCATTATCAAACTCTAAGAAGCAAAGCTTACAAAACTATGCTTCTGAGAGTTAAATATGAAAATTTATTTTAAGTTAATAAATCAACTCTTAAACTGTTTTAATTAATTATGGATAAAACTTAGGGGGAGCTTACAAACCTACCCTTATGGATTATCAGACTCAGGGGGAGATTGCAAACCTTTGAAACCTGAAGTCATCATAATTAAATTAAATCAACAACAATTGAATTTTAATGCTTTGGTTTGTCATCATCAAAAAGGGGGAGATTGTTGGAACAAAGTGGGTCTGACATGAACCTCTAATGTTTTAAGTGGTTTTGATGATAACAAAGTATTAAAATTACAATTGGTATTACTAATGATTATTCTAGTGTGCAGAATTACAAGTTAAAATTCATTCAGAAGCACTATGAATAGTAGCAGAGAAGCCAGTCAAAACAAGCTCTGAAAGAGTATCGCTGTTCATCAGAAGCTTAAATTTTGCGTGCTGAAGATAGCACTTCTGAGGACCAAAAGCTAGACTCTGATAAAGTTCAGAAGCTGAAGATCTTAAGAAGCTATGACAAGAGCATCAGAAGCAAAAAGAATTTACATCACTCAAGAACTGACAGAATCAGAATCAATGATTGAAGAACTATCTACTTCAAGGCTCTGTCACATCCACAGGAAAGAATATTCGTTGGTACAACGTTAACCTTATCCATAAGTGGAGCGCATTTGAGGATTGTACTATCGTACTATTATTACTCAAAATGGATGAGTGATAAATTGAATAGCTAGGTAGTGGAATTGGAATTCCTTACCAAAGAAGGCAATATACAGCTATCAATTGTACGAGTAAATTCCAGCTGGCACAAAGCTCTCTGCAACGGTCATCATCTTCCTCCAAGTATAAATAGAAGACTCAAATGGAAGAAATGACTACTGTTCTATTATCAAGTTCAAAGACTAAGAAGCATTCTGACATCATAATTTAAATCTGTCATTCTAAGTCTTAGAACAATTTGAGTTGTATTTTGTAAACACCTCTGATAGTATATCAAGTGTTCCTTTACATTCATTCTTATTCTTAAGTTTGTTTGAGAAGTCTCTTGTTAAGTTTAACTTGAGCATTTGAGAAGTCTCTTGTTTAGTGAAACTTGAGCACCTGAGAAGTCTCTTGCAAGTGTGCTTGAGCAATTTGTAATCTTTAGTAGATTATAGTGAAAATCTCTTGTTAGTAACAAGGGGACTGGAGTACTCTCGATTTGTGAGGGGAACCAGGATAAATTCTGTGTCTTTCTTTCTCTCTCTCAGCATCCTCTTTTATTTTGTGTTTTTATCCGCTGCAAACTTGGTTTTATTTCGAAAAAGTTTTAATTCTAAAAACACAATTCAACCCCCCCCCCTTCTTGTGTTTTTCCACCTTCACTATCCTTATGTCCTTCTACCTAGGAACTCCTAGGTATGAGTTCCCAACTCACTCCTTAAGCTCAACAGTACAGACAGCACTATTGTTAATTCAACCACTATGATGGAGACACTCTCCTAGACACTAGATCACTTTTACCTAAAGGCTTCAAGTGATACACAAGCACTATGATCCAAACTCCTTGCTTAAAAGCTTTGGAGAGGACACACACACAATAACTATCTCCTTGCTTAAAAGCTTCAGAGACAATTATGATTACAACTCAATAGAACACACAATCCTAAGCTTGCATCAAAGTGATACAAGAAAGGCTCACAAAACACAAGCACACACATGAATCCTAATACGGCTAGACTCAACAATTACGCTTGAACAACTACCTCAATTAGGTTTTGATTCTTCAATATATAGCTGGTTAAATTTGGGCTTCAGTAGCTTTGCCCATGAGAAAGATCCAGCTCACAAATATAAAATAAAACCATATCTTAAAAAGATACGTTTAGAAAATATAATTCTTCACAATAATTCCCAAAACAATCTCTGAGCAAAAGACCTGTTTAGGAAATAAAACTTCCATGATGCACAAGCCAAGAACTGATATATAAGAGAAAAGATCTTTTCTAAAAATAAAACCCGCGCGCATTAAATGCTGCCGCCAGCTGGCGCGCTCACGTCAGGTCATGATGTTGTAACATTTCATACCACATCCTGCCTAAACAATGTTTTACCAAAATGCAGCCAACATCAAATAGTCAACAGTAATTGTGTTGTAAAAGTTAATAGCTAAAAATTTAAAAAATTAAATTCACAATCCTAATCCTTGACAAATAGAGAACAGGTTTTGGCAACTGTTCATTGCAATGAAGGGTGCCACGTCATCCCCTTTAAAGGATTTATATTTTTATTTATTTTTTATTTTTGTTGGCTTATTATTGCCCTTTTGTCTTATACGTTTTGTCTTTATTTATTATTTATATTTCTATTGTTATCTCACGGTAGCAGGGTATAGGTCACGGCAGCATGGTTTATATGGAGGCCTATTTTGGGTAGTATGTAGGTGAGTCATGGGTTGAGTTCATAAAGTTCAATGTATTTATACAATTAGTTGGTTTCTCCATATAGCTGGCAGTAGCCTTTAACATTAGTATTGTATTTTTAATTTATTTTCTTTGCTTACTTTTAACGCTAACAGACACCATTGGCCATTTTGATATTAGATTATTAAATAATTATAATATTACAAACTTGACACCGAAGCATCAGAAATTATTATTTTAAATATCTCTCTTCAAATGATTTATCTATAAATACCAAGGATTGTTGCAAAACAAAACAGACCACATATGCATATAAACACTAAAAATTGTCATTTTCTTGCATTCTCTATTCTTCAACAATGGATAGTCAATCTTCATTTCCTTTTGGTCTTTCTCTTTATTTTACTTTGATTTCTTGAGCCTGAATATAGAATACTCATTTGGTTAGATCTCATCCACAGTCAATCTTTTATTAAAGCATGAATATATGAATAAAGATTGAAGCCTTGAACTATTTCTCAATATGTTTTGTCTTTTTTTTATAGGTGAGGCTCACTTCTTTCAACAATTTAGCTTATGTCTCTCAAAGGTAAATATATGTTTTTTAAAATTTCATTTCTTTCATGAATATTGTGTTTAGTAATACACTTAATTTACTAACTTCGTAATTTTAGTGACATTATGTTTAGTTTTTATTATGTACATTTATAACTTTATGCATACTCAAGAATAGATTTTGCAGGTACATTTGAAGATAAAAAAGAAAAAAGAAACATTTCTTCAAGATTGTCCTACACTACACAAAATATATAAATCCATGAGTATGCAACCAGAGGAAATGAAGACCCGTAAAAAGAAAACAATAATTACAAAGTCCCAAAATCAAAGGAACATCTGCATACGTCTAAAATTTCTTATATCCTCTAATAGATGAGTAAATTAATAGTGTTTGTTTGAAATTTATGTCTTTTATGAAGTTTTTGTCTTCTATGATGCACATTACTGTTGAAGTACAAAAGTAAGTATAGTTTTTATCGTCTCCACAGGGACTGATGCGATATCGATGCCGTTCAATAATTAATATAATTTTAAGTAAAGGGTTTTTCGTATTTTTTTATGAAAATATACAAAAACATAAAAGTAGCAAAATTGAATAAATTGACAGAGAGATTAAATTGCTGGGATTAGATTTCATTAACTCGTTCATTTGTATTCCCCTAATCAGTTATATAGATTTTAGTCATCTATCAATATTATCACTTATCCTCACGTACGTATCCGTGTCCAGAGTACGACGAGAATCCCGTTATATCTATTAACCCTCGATGTCTCGAGTGATCAATCAATACAAAGGCTATATTGTATTGGTTAAACTCCGATGTCTTGGACCATTTAACCAACACAATAGCATTAAGTTTTGATAATTTGAGTCAATATTAATCCTAAATCTATGTCTAGAATTTAGGGTTTTAACAAGTGTTTGTCTTAGTTCCTTGATTCAAACATTATATGTCTATAAATTCAAATCAAAAGATAAAGTATGAAGATCAAAGATAACACTAATATTGATGAATGAACTAAGACATATATAACACCATTATCAAGATAAACACATATTACTAGAGTAATTTATACCTAATCCCAACAATAGAGAGATTAGCTATTCATTTTCATGATAGCTTTACAAAAGATTAAGAAGAGAAGAGATAAACAAACATATCAATGATGATTTCTCAACTATTTTTGTGTATCCACCTCCAAATCCCCTTGAATATGTCCCCTAGGGTTTCTCTCTGCTTTTGGCTTCTTGAAAAATTATCATTCCTCCTTTTTTTGTTTTCACAAGCTATTTATATCAGTTCAGCAAATACAAATTCGCCGGGCGACTGAATTTTCGCCGGGCGAAAATATCAGTTTCTTCAGATGTAGGTTTGTTGACACGTGTCCCATTTGACAGCCAACTGTCGCCAAAACTCGTCGGGTGACAACTGGCGAAATTTTCGCCAACCTACGCCAAACTTCGCCAGCTTTTCCATTTCTCCCTGCCAAAGAAGTTGTTGAAAAAAATGAGGAAGAAACAATATTCGGAGGATGTGGTGTAGTGAAAATAGTGGAAGAAATAGAGACACCACATGAAGTTGAAATTCCTCAAGAATTGCCATCTAATGAGAAGGACGACATTGTTGACAATGAAGATGTGACGATGGTAGTAGAGGAAAATGAAGGATTACTTGACAAGGAAAAATCATGTGAGCAAAAGAGGGAAATGGAGAATAAGGCAGAAATTGATCGAGTCATAGACGAAATATGCGCCTTGTTCAACACAAATGAATTGGGGATGATATGGACTCCGCAATATCTATATCTCAAGTTCATGGAGTTCTTCCCAATCCGAAGGAATAAGACGGATGATGTGGTTTCTGTCTCATTTTGGCCACCCTAACCAAAAAGGCGTCAAGCTAGTGACGTAAAAGAAGCGCTTGTTGGGAGGCAGCCAAAATTTCTTTCCTTTACTTTTATTTACCGCATTTTTAATTCCTTATATGTTATAATAGCTTTTGAACTTGTTTAGCCTCTTATAAAAACAAAGTCCTTGAACTGGTGTCCATTCCACTTGAAATTTTGTTTCTGCCATTGTCACTAAGCATATAATCACCTTTGAAAATTCTGACAAAGCCTAGGGCTGTATATTTTTCCTTGTAGTAAATGCAGGCATAAATTCATTTTCTTGGCCTGAGGACAGTCCACACTTCTTTAGAAGGGGAAGTAGCAGAAGCAGAGTACTAAATCACGCCATATACAGTGAAATTTTATTGTTTCAGTCATTAGAATTAATGTTTTATGTTTCATTGCAAATTTTGACTGGAATAAACATGGTTTAAATCTTTGTGATTGCTAAATGTGCATATGAATGGAAATGTCTAGGTTTGTGATTAATCAAAAGCAAATGTATGATTAGAATGATTTTCTTTGAATTGCTATAGTTGGGGTCAATTTTTTGTGATTATCTTTGAATGATAGGATGAATTTGAACTAAGTTGCTTGATTCAATTTGATTTCATTCTTTCCTTCTTAACATGATTGATTAATTATGAATCACATAGACCTAGTCGGGTGAGATTGTGTGGACCTTCTATTGTTTATATATTTGAGAGCCGACAATTGTGTTTAACTCTATTGATATTAACTGAATCTTGCTATTACTTGATGTGTTTGAAGTCATGGAAATGACAAGGCCATGTTTCTATTTGAAAGCAACTACTTAAGCCTAAAATAACCTACCTTGTGAGTTAGTGTGATCATTTGTTACCCCCTTGAGCCAAAATTTTGAAAATTTGTTTGTTTTAAACCCTTGAGCCACAATAAAGAAAAACAATGACTTGACCCTTGTCTTAGGATGATTGAGCATTGAGTTAAGTAGGGTTGAAAACAAGTTGAGGAGAAAGAGGTTATTTGTTTGAATGTAAAAAAATTTAAAATGGAAGAAGTAGTTGAAAAATATGAGAGGTTGCATTGCATATTGTGATTGAGAAAGAAAAAGGAAATTTTTTGAAAGTCATTTGACACACAAGTGAAAATCAAAGAAAATATGTTACAAAAGAAAAAAGAAATGAATAAAAATTGTGTCAAAACAAAAGAATCACCAAAGGTAAAGAATGGGGAAAGTGAAAGAGGTGAATAACTTATTTGATGAAAATACTCAAGAATGATGCTCTCTTATCCTTAAGGCTCTTTGAATCGAAAGAAAAACAATGATTTCTTGTAACCTAGCCCCATTACAAGCTTAAGAAAGTCCTTAGTGATCCATGATTGATAACATGTTTTGTGATTATGTTGAGATGTATGGTTAAATTGATTTGATTTGAACACATTGTTTGGATTGAGAGATACACTACACCCTTGAGTTGAAACACTTGTGAGTATTGTGATTCTAGTTGATTATGTTGTTAATTTGAAAAGTTTGAAATCTTACTTGAGTTTTGAAACTATTTCAAATTCATGCTTTGATTCTTTGATGATTATGAATGATTGATTTTGAACTTGCAACATATTGAATCTTGCACACTTGAAATGATTTACATCCCAAGTGTTGATTGATTGCAAAGCTTGAATGTATTATTCACTAATGATGTTTGAGTCATGTTTTAAAGTTTATTTTGGACTTTTGTTTGAGGACAAACAAAGTTTTAAGTTGGGGAGAGTTGATAAGTGCCCAAAACTTAGGCATTTGTTATATAAACTTAGGCATTTGTTAACTTAGGCATTTGAACTTAGGCATTTGTTATATAAACTTAGGCATTTGTTAACTTAGGCATTTGAACTTGTAACATATTGAATCTTGCACACCGAAAATGTTTAAACTTAGGCATTTGTTAACTTATTTTGCAAGTAATGTATATAAAACACTCTAAATTATATAAATATATGCTCTTAGTCATATTGCATCTATTTAGATTAAATCCCAACATTTTGTGTAGGTATTTGATGTTAAAGATGATTTTTGAAGCAAAGAAAAATATTTCAAGGATGATGTTTTCGCCAACCTGCGCCAAACTTCGCCAGCTTTTCCATTTCTCCCTGCCTTGTTTTCGCCAATCTTGGCCGGGCGACTTTTGGCGAAAACATCATCCTTGAAATATTTTTCTTTGCTACAAAAATCATCTTTAACATCAAATACCTACACAAAATGTTGGGAATCAATCAAAATAGATGCAATATGACTAAAAGCATATATTTACATAATTTAGAGTGTTTTATATACATTACTTGCAAAATAAGTTAACAAATATCTAAGTTTAAACATGAAATCTTACTACTTTTGGGCACTTATCAACTCTCCCCAACTTAAAACTTTGTTTGTCCTCAAACAAAAGTCCAAAATAAACTTTAAAACATGACTCAAACATCATTAGTGCATAATTCATTCAAGCTTTGCAATCACTCAACACTTGGGATGTAAATCATTTCAAGTGTGCAAGATTCAATATGTTGCAAGTTCAAAATCAATCATTCATAATCATCAAAGAATCAAAGCATGAATTTGAAATAGTTTCAAAACTCAAGTAAGATTTCAAACTTTCCAAATTAACAACATAATCAACTAGAATCACAATACTCACAAGTGTTTCAACTCAAGGGTGTAGTGTATCTCTCAATCCAAACAATGTGTTCAAATCAAATCAATTTAACCATACATCTCAACATAATCACAAAACATGTTATCAATCATGGATCACTAAGGACTTTCTTAAGCTTGTAATGGGGCTAGGCTACAAGAAATCATTGTTTTTCTTTGGATTCAAAGAGCCTTAAGGATAAGAGAGCATCATTCTTGAGTATTTTCATCAAATAAGCTATTCACCTCTTTCACTTTCTCCATTCTTTACCTTTGGTGATTATTTTGTTTTGACACAATTTCTATTCATTTCTTTTTTCTTTTGTAACATATTTTCTTTGATTTTCACTTGTGTGTCAAATGACTTTCAAAAATTTTCCTTTTTCTTTCTCAATCACCATATGCAATGCAACCTCTCATATTTTTCAACTACTTCTTCCATTTTAAATTTTTTTACATTCAAACAAATAACCTCTTTCTCCCCAACTTGTTTTCAACCCTACTTAACTCAATGCTCAATCATCCTAAGACAAGGGTCAAGTCATTGTTTTTCTTTATTGTGGTTCAAGGGTTTAAAACAAACAAATTTTCAAAATTTTGGCTCAAGGGGATAACAAATAATCACACTAACTCACAAGGTAGGTTATTTTAGGCTTAAGTAGTTGCACTCAAATAGAAACATGGCCTTGATCATTTCCATGACTTCAAACACATCAAGTAATAGCAAGATTCAGTTAAAATCAATAGAGTTAAACACAATTGTCGGCTCTCAAATATATAAACAATAGAAGGTCCACACAATCTCACCCGGCTAGGTCTATGTGATTCATAATTAATCAATCATGTTAAGAAGGAAAGAATGAAATCAAATTGAATCAAGCAACTTAGTTCAAATTCATCCTATCATTCAAAGATAATCACAAAAAATTGACCCCAACTATAGCAATTCAAAGAAAATCATTCTAATCATGCATTTGCTTCATTTAGCAATCAAAAAGATTTAAACCATGTTTATTCCAGTCAAAATTTGCAATGAAACATAAAACATTAATTCTAATGACTGAAACAATAAAATTTCACTGTATATGGCGTGCTTTAGTACTCTGCTTCTAAAGAAGTGTGGACTGTCCTCAGGCCAAGAAAATGAATTTATGCCTGCATTTACAACAAGGAAAAACATACAGCCCTAGGCTTTGTCAGAATTTTCAGAGGTGATGATATGCTTAGTGACAATGGCAGAAACAAAATTTCAAGTGGAATTCACACCAGTTCAAGGACTTTGTTTTTATAAGAGGCTAATCAAGTTCAAAAGCTATTATAACATAAAAGGAATTAAAAATGCTGTAAATAAAAGTAAAGGAAAGAAAATTGGGTTGCCTCCCAACAAGCGCTTCTTTTACGTCACTAGCTTGACGCCTTTTTGGTTAGGGTGGCCTAAATGAGACGGAAACCACATCATTCGTCTTTTTCCTTCGGTTTGGGAGGAACTCAATGAACTTGAGATATAGATATTGCGGAGTCCATATCATCCCCAATTCATTTTTGTTGAACAAGGCACATATTTCGTCTATGACTCGATCAATTTCTGCCTTATTCTCCATTTCCCTCTTTTGCTCACATGTTTTTTCCTTGTCAAGTAATCCTTCATTTTCCTCTACAACCATTGTCACTTCTTCATTGTCAACAGTACCGTCCTTCTCATTAGATGGCAATTCTTGAGGAAGTTCAACTTCATGTGGTGTCTCTATTTCTTCGACTATTTTCACTACACCACATCCTCCGAACATTGTTTCTTCCTCATTTTTTTCAACAACTTCTTTCACACTCTCTCCACGTTCCTCATTCTTTGTTAGAATATTATCTTTTTCTTGAGTGGTTTGAGTGTTGATTTGAACTTCCATGCTTTGCGTATTAGCCATATGTTGGGCTATCTGACTAAGCTGAATTTCCAAACTTTTGACCCGTGCAAAGCTGTTTTTCAAATATTGTTGATGCTCTTGGTTCAGTTGCTGCTGCATTTCCATGAATTGTTGGTGCTCTTGGTTCAGTTGCTGCTGCATTTCCATGACTTTAATCATGGTCTCCTCCAATCTAGCCTCTGGAGTTTGCCCATAATTATCAAGAGGACACTGTTGATACGTTTCATACTCATACGTAGTATAGAAGTTGTTATAATCACGATCAATCATGATTTTGTTTTGATGGTGAATCTGAAAAAGGATTGAACTAAACAAGAAAAATGTTTCTTTGTCTAACAAAGAAGGATTAGTGTAAGAAACTATACAATATAAACAAATATATACAAATACCTAAAAGAATATAAATTGTTGCAAAGCTCCAATATCTAAACGTCTGTCCCCGGCAACGGCGCCATTTTGTTGAAAAAGTAAGTATAGTTTTTATCGTCTCCACAGGGACTGATGCGATATCGATGCTAACAATTAATATAATTTTAAGTAAAGGGTTTTTAGTATTTTGTTTATGAAAATATGCAAAAACATAAATGTAGCAAAATTGAATAAATTGACAGAGAGATTAAATTGCTGGGATTAGATTTCATTAACTCGTTCATTTGTATTCCCCTAATCAGTTATATAGATTTTAGTCATCTATCAATATTATCACTTATCCTCACGTATGTATCCGTGTCCAGAGTACGACGAGAATCCCGTTATATCTATTAACCCTCGATGTCTCGAGTGATCAATCAATACAACGGCTATATTGTATTGCTTAAACTCCGATGTCTCGGACCATTTAACCAACACAATAGCATTAAGTTTTGATAATTTGAGTGAATATTAATCCTAAATCTATGTCTAGAATTTAGGGTTTTAACAAGTGTTTGTCTTAGTTCCTTGATTCAAACATTATATGTCTATAAATTCAAATCAAAAGATAAAGTATGAAGATCAAAGATAACACTAATATTGATGAATGAACTAAAACATATATAACACCATGATCAAGATAAACACATATTACTAGAGTAATTTACACCTAATCCCAACAATAGAGAGATTAGCTATTCATTCTCATGATAGCTTTACAAAAGATTAAGAAGAGGAGAGATAAACAAACATATCAATGATGATATCTCAACTATTGTTGTGTATCCACCTCCAAATCCCCTTGAATCTGTCTCCTAGGGTTTCTCTCTGCTTCTGGCTTCTTGAAAAATTATCATTCCACATTTTTCTGTTTTCACAAGCTATTTATATCAGTTCAGCAAATACAAATTCGTCGGGCGACTAAATTTTCGCCGGGCGAAAATATCAGTTTCTTCAGATGTAGGTTTGTTGACACGTGTCCCACTTGACAGTTAGTTGTCGCCAAAACTCGCCGGGCGACAACTAGCGAAATTTTCGCCAACCTGCGCCAAACTTCGCCAGCTTTTCCATTTCTCCCTGCCTTGTTTTCGCCAATCTTGGCCGGGGGACTTTTGGCGAAAACATCATCCTTGAAATATTTTTCTTTGCTTCAAAAATTATATTTAACATCAAATACCTACACAAAATGTTGGGATTTAATCAAAATAGATGCAATATGACTAAAAGCATATATTTACATAATTTAGAGTGTTTTATATACATTACTTGCAAAATAAGTACAAATGCCTAAGTTTAAACATGAAATCTTACTACTTTTGGGCACTTATCAATTACTCTGTAGCTAAACGTACCTAGTCGACATTTATCCATCCATTTTATTTGCATCTTCTTTCCTTCCACATAATGAGTATAAACCACCTCATGAAACCTGAGGAATATTCTCCAACAAGAGTGAAGAACTACAAAATGAAAATAATAATTACAACATAGCACACATGAGTTTAAATATAAGGATACATTTACAAAAAATCTCAATAAATGCCCATCTTTTTCAATCATGAACAATCAAACTCACTTCTAAATTGGGTTTACTTCTACCCTAGGAAATGTAACTATTTCTATTCAAAATGCAACTATATTTAATAACAAAGTCGTAATCTTAGATTAATTCTCATTCACATTCCAACACATATGTTTTGTATGAGAAGTTAAAAATAAGAAAATATGGTTTCAGGTCTAGAATTGATTTTGCAAGTACATTTGTAGATAGAAACAAGCAACTTTTCTTCAAGGTTTTCCTATAACAAGATATGCAAATGAAAGAGATTTGGGACTAGAAGAAGTGAAAACCGACAAAAAGAAAACAATAATTTAACCAAAAGAAAACAATACTAAAAATTTTAATGTGCTCCAAGTTGATTAATTTCATATTTAAACAATATAAATGAGTTAGAATATCAAATGATTGTTGACAACTAAACCAAGCAACATGAGATTTTATAAACAAAATAGTTCAATATACCACCAATAAGGAGAGAAGATTAGAGTTTAAATTATAAGTTTCTGAAAATTTATGACTTTCATTAAAGTTTTTTTTTGTCTTCTTTGGTTTAACATTTATCCATAACTTTTATTTGCATCTTCTTTGTCTCCATATAATGGGTATCAACCACCAACATATGGAACCTGAGAAATAGACACCAACAACAGTGAGTATCCAAAGAAATAAAAAAATAATTAACACATAGCACAAATGAGTTTGAATAGAAAACATTTTAAAAAACTCAATTAATGCCTCTCTTTTTCAATTCACGCCATTTTCCATTTTCTTTCAAAAAAGTTGAAATCTTGATAAGATGTACTATCAATCTAACTCTCTTCTAAATTGGCAGACTATTATCCAAGTTAACTATTTCCATTCATAATGCATATATCAATATTTAATAATAAAGTCATAATCTTTGATTAATTTTTTATTAAGAATATTACTTCAAAATCAAAATCAAAATCAAACACAAGTATGAAGTTTAAAACAATTTACATAATTAAATCTTTTAATCAATCTTGACTTAATTTACTCAATGAATTATTGAAATTGGATAGGAAACTTATATTACATATATATAATTGACCAATAGGTGATATAAACCATGTGCATCTTATTTCACCTAAAAGCAGCAGAGATACATGGCTTATCATCAATATCAGCAAGTGACTAGGGCTTAAATAAGAATTTTATGAGTCAAATATAGATCTTACATAACAAAATAATTGAGATTTGGATGAAATGATTGAACAATGTCATTAAAATCCACATATACTTATGTACACAGTTCACTAAAATTCAAATTTAAAATTCTAACTCTCATGTCAAATGAGACGGTGTACACCAAAAAAATATGAAATAAAAGTTTGAATTTAGAAGAAGACATCTGCTCAATAAAATAGGCAACCTTAATTATACCCAAAATAGACAACCCAAACTCACGAGCCAAGTTTTTTTTTTTTTTTTATAAGCAAAAGATTGAATTATAAGGAGTACAAGGGGTACTCAACCCTTACAATTCAAAGGTGACCAAAAAACACTTTAGCCACTTTGTAAACAATGTATAGGATTATTACACCAAGTATCAAAAGATATATCGACGTTACTCCTCAAACGACCGGTAAACCAAAACCACGACATATAAATGATTTGGTCCACTAATGTAGATATATTGACCCTTTCTCCTCTAAATACAATATGATTGCGCCACCGCCAAATAAACCAAGTTGTTGTTAGCCAAATAACATGTCGATATCGCTTATGAACAACACTTTTGAGCAAGTCACCAAACACTAAGAAATGTTGCTGCACAGAGACATTCATGATGGGTGTCAATCCCATCCACTTGAAGATATTTAACCAAACAGAATTGGAAGCATGACATTGAAAAAAAATATGTGTAGTAGTCTCTACGTTATTGCAGCAAAGCACACAGCCCCTATCCAACACATTAGTAATAACGCCTTTGTTAAAAAGAGATTCTCTAGTTGGTAATTTTTCGAGTAACAAACGCCAACCGAAAATGCTAATTTTTGACGGAACATTGTTCTTCCACATTCTACCCAAAGATATTAACTTGTTGTCATCTAAAGGAGGCAAAACCAGCCTATTTAGTAAGTCCAAATAAGCTCATTTTACAGAAAAATTAGCAGCAGCAGCTGGAATCCATTTTCGCCTGTCCTCCCTATCTGTGCAGGGCCTTATCGGAATCAACATTTGCAGCAGTTCCTGCGCAAGTTCAGCTTCTTCAACCGATAGAACATCATTCCAAACAAACCTCCACGCCCAACCATTGTTGTCGTAAGATCCTAGCATCGAAATAGTTCCATTGGGCAATGATGATTTGTTGTAGAGGGCTGGATACAAAGTTTTCAGATTGGTCAAACCAATCCATTTTTCTTTCCAAAATCCAATCTCTCTACCATCTCCAAGAATGCTACTAATATTAGAACCGAACCAACCGCCGTCAATCTCCCCACCTAAACTCCATAAATCCCGCCACCAAATAGATGATATTTTAAGTCTCTCCTTCCCTTCTCCACACAAGAAATTCTCCGCAAATGAACCGTATCTAAACTTCAACAAACCATGCCAAGTAGCCTCGTCTTCATTTAAACACCGCCACTTCCATTTACATAGTAGAGAAGAATTAAAAAGCGCCAAATTTTTTATTCCTAACCCTCCCAATTTTTTCGGTTGGCAAATACGATCCCACCTAACCCAACACATCTTCCTATCCACCTCCCTACCTCCCCACAAAAAATTCCTTTGGATAGTCACTAGCTCCTTTAACACACAAAACGGTGCCTTAAAAAAAGAGAAATAGTAAAGTGGTAAGCTAGAAAGAACAGAATTAATGAGAGTAACTCGCCCTCCGATAGATAACATACGACCATTCCAAGTATTAAGACGATTTTTCATAGACTCAATAATTGGAAGCCAAGTGGATCTTCTTTTTGGATTTGCCCCCACCGGTATACCAAGGAACCGAAAAGGAATGGATTCAACGGCACAATGCAAAAAAGATGATGATGCTCTCAAAAAACTCTCCTCAAGATTGATGCCATAAAGTTTACTTTTATAAAAATTAACTTTCAAACCCGATACAATCTCAAAACTCCACAAAACCGTTTTAATCATCCATAAGTTTTCCCAATTTCCTTCACCCACTATAATAGTATCATCCGCAAATTGAAGGGAATGGAACATAATAATATTACTAACCTTGTAACCGTGAAAAAGATTGTTCTATACTGCTTTACTCATGAGCCCCGAGAGACCTTCAACCACAATCAAGAAGAGAAAAGGATATAGAGGATCTCCCTGCCTCAGACCTTTACCGACGTTAAAATCAGCCGTAGGACTTCCATTCACCAAAACAGACATTGAGCTATTAAAAACACAAGCCTTAATCCACCGTCGCCAGCCGTCCGCAAAACCCATTCGACTCATCATATAATCTAAAAACTGCCAATTAATAGTGTCATAGGCCCTTTCAAAATCAACTTTAAAAAACAAACATTTGTCTTTTCTTCTTTTTGCCAAGTCTATGAGTTCATTGACCACCAAAACCCCATCTAAAATCTGCCTGTCAGGGATAAATGTTGATTGGTTATGGGATATAAGTTTACCCAACACATGCTTCAATCTTCCTGCTAAAAGCTTTGACAAAATCTTGTACATGCTTGAAATTAAACAAATAGGACGATAATCCGATAAGGCTTGTGGGTGATCTTTCTTGGGTATAAGAGTTAAAAAAGAAGCCGTGAAAGCCTTGGGAAGCGTTGCACTTCTGAAAAATTCATTCAAAAAATTCATAATATCGTTTTTGATAATATCCCAACACACCTTCAGAAACTTAAAATTGAAACCGTCGGGACCTGGACTTTTATTACCGTCGCTGCACCATATCACTTCCTTAACCTCCTCTAAAGAAAAATCTCTCATCAACAAAAGGTTATCTTCCTCAGATAAAGATTGGAACTGAATCCCATTAAGATTCGGCCGATGCTCCCACCTTTCACTAAAATTAAGCTAAAAAAAATTCTTCACAAACCCCTTAACCTCCTCTACTCCCTGAACCCAATGCTCACCGTCTTTTAAAGCAACTAACTGATTTTCTCCGTCTTCTACTTTTAATAGATTCGTGAAAATACTTTGAATTCGAATCACCTTCTTGAACCCATTTCTTCCTAGATTTTTGTTTCAACAAATTTTCTTAAAAAGATGAAGTTGATTCCAAAAATCTCTATTTAATCCATTTCGCAAAGTAGGATCAAAATTAGGATCATCCCCTCCCATAAGGCCCTCTAAATCATTTAACTCCTTCACCGTCTTTTCAATGTTGAGATCAAGATAGCCAAACACCTCTCTATTCCATTTTCTTAGACACTCCTTAAGTAACCTGAATTTTTCTTTTAACACAAAAGCCTTCTTCCCCCGCACAACAAAACCATTCCAACAAGTCTCAACAAAAGAATAGAAATCGGGATGATCAAACCAACCATTAATCACTCTGAACGGCTTAGGACCCCAATTCTCAGCCGAAACTAACAACCAAATAGGACAATGGTCAGATATGTCACGATAACCAATCCATTGACCATTTACGCCAAACTTCGCAGTGAAGCCATCAGACAAAAGAAATCTATCAATTCGACTCATGGATTTTCCATCTGAACTGAACCACGAGAATTTTTTTCCTAACACTGGTACATCAATAACCTCCATCTCCTCCACAAAACAAGTAACAACAATTCTCTCCCCTTGTCTGTTAACCGCACTAGAGCCTTTTCTTTCAGAAGCACGTAAAATGGCATTGAAATCGCCTCCTAAACACCACTCCCCTCCGCCACTTTGTTGCTTAAGAATCAGCAAATCTGCCCACAATTTTTTCTTGCCGGCTAAACTACACGGAGAATAAATGTTGATAAAGTTCAGGACCTCCCCCTCCCGCTCTACCGTAATGCCCAAGAAACCTTCTCCAGAGAAGCTACTCGTCATATTAAAACAATTTGAATTCCATAAAATTATCATACCTCCTGATAAACCCACCAGATCCTTCACCACCCACCAAACATCCTTATGTCCCCATAAATTGTGAATTGCAAAATCCTCGATAGAAGTTTTCTTCGTTTCTTGAAGGAAACAAACATCAAACTTGCCTTGCTGAAGAAACACACCCAACCTTCTCCTCTTTGCACTCCCACCCCACCCTCTCATATTAAGTGAGGTGACTTTCATTGATAAACAGATTTGTGGTGCTCCCTTCTAATACTTTTTACCTCATCACGTTTCTCATTATCCTTATCATACCTCAAAGTAGACGATAAATTCCTAGCCCTAATTCAGGGTAATATAACCAAATAATTCAAACTTTTAAACCCTATTCCAATAGATTGTTTGTTAGATTATGAATATCCCTGATTAAGAACCCCACTCCTTAATTAAAACTAATTTGGAAGTAAAAAAGTTTTCATGCAGAGTGAAGAGAAGATCCAATCGAGACATAATAATATGAAACAACATTGTAAAAAACTAACCCTCACGGCGGCGATGATTTTAGAAAAAGTGGTCGCTGATAACAATGAGCAGATCGGGAATAGCTCATATTTGGTCGAATTGGAGCTTTTGACGGCCAGTGGCGGAGCTAGCCCTAAAGGTTAGGGGGGGCCGCTATAGTTATAAATAGAATACTAAAAAATTTCTTAAAACAATATTTTATGAAATATATTTTATGTCAATTCATGCGTAAACTTCATACTTTTTATTTAGTTCTCTCAAACAAAAATTTAAATTTTCTAACAAAAAATTGATCAAACATAAATTTTTATACACTAAAACTCTATTTGAAATAAAAATTTGAGTACTTTTTCTCAAAAAAAATATATGAATACTTTGAAAAAATAAATTACACATTTTAAAACATCTATAAATTATAACAATAAAACATTAGAAGAAATGCTTCAAAAAGTAAATTAGAAACAATATTTGAATGATTAATAATAGAGAATTTTTTTTGGAACAATTTAAAGGAGGTTAATAATCTTGTAAATTTAAAATATCAACTTCAAAATAGAGGGGGTTTGAAACCCCAGCAAAATAGAAAGCATTAAAAAATTCTGGACATCCAAATAGAGGGGGTTTAAAACCCCCGCAAACCAGAAAGCAGTAATATTATGCAGTCTATTTAGTGGGGGTTTAAAACCGCCGCTAAATAGTATACCTATGAAAAAAAAAAAAAATCCTGGGGCGGGCCATGGCCCTGTCTAGCCCATAAAGGGCTCCGCCCCTGTTGACGGCGATGATTTGGTAATAAACTATAATAGTCCTTTGCTGATTTTTCCCAATAGATAGGTAGAGACATCGGAGGAGAGTAGGAAAATAGGGTTCTTTTGGGAAAACGAGATTTAGATCGCCGGTTGGCGTCGAATGAAAGCTTGCGGCGGCGGCATGTGAGGAGGAGAGATGAAAGCCATTACCATTAGGGTTGTGGAATGGGAAAGAGACGGCTTAAGAAAAGAATTATTGTGGGTTAGAGAGCTTGACCCAATGACCCAATATGTGGTTAGTATAGGGTGGTGTCTAACTAAACATAGGGTATGAATAGCACTGTTTACCACATTGCGATTTATTAAATTTAATAAAACAATTTCTTTCTTTTTAGTGAATCATAGCTTCAAATTTAAACCCATATTAGCGGTGTAATTGGACCGGTTTTTGGTAAAGTCAGTGTCTGAACCAATGATGTATGTAGCTCTTTCTCATGTTAAAATCCGATCTGTTTTGATGATTCTAATTACCCACAAAAGTGGATGAGTAAAAACATCTATAGTTAATGTTAAGTGAATGAGTAAACACATCTATAGGTTTACAATGTTGCCAATGAAGATCGAACCTAATATACCTTATGGATATTACATAAATCCGTCAGGATTTGGATCCTCTCCTATGATTTCTCTCCAATTCCCTCTCCAATTCCTTGTTTTGTGAGTGAGAAGAGAGAGAAATTAAAAATTAAAAATAAATAAATGATGATGAGAGAGAAAAAATGATGAGAGAGATAGACACATAAAAAAATTAGAGAGAAAAAAAAAGGAGAGGATCCAAACCCAATCCGTCACCACTAGACCAAACTTAATGGCTTTGCGTATTCTTAAATTTTACAGAGAATATATATAATCACTAAATTATTTGTTTTGTACCATCCATTTTATTATGTACTAGCCGCCAAACGGGCACGTTCTGTGCCCGTTTGTGTAATCGATATTCTTTTTTTTTTTCGTGTGTGATCGATATTCTATATTGTGCAAATATAAATAAGTATTTAATCTCCTTTTTTATTGGACTTTGTTAATTGATAACTACGTAACCTCCTTTTTTTGTTGTGCTTAGTTATTAAGAAGAAAAAAAAAAAAAAATTTTACTATAATAAACTGAAAACCTACTTTTATGTGAAAGTTATTTTTTAAGGGTAAAATTGGAATAATAAAAAAGCCATCCCAAAAATTTGTATCCCCTTTATATATTAGTATAGATTAAAGCTCATTTGTAATTTATTTTTTTTTGTTTAACTTATTTATTGTCAATGAAGTACAATTCTTTTAATGAAATTAATTTGTGCATCACAGGTTCCGTATTTTGTTGTTTGTTTTCTCTTATATGCAAAATATTTATTTCATTTTCCTTTTTTTAATTTACTATCCCGTTGACATTTCTAAAGGGGGTGTTATTAGTAATTCTTTAAATTGTTATGCTGCGGCTTTATTTAATGGGCTTTTGGTTTGGTTTCAATTACGTCTCTTTTATTTGGAGAAAGTATGGGTATTTTTTTTCAATTAAATGGGTATGTTTCATTTTTATTTGACCTTAGAATTGTTAATTTGTGATCAAATTATGGCATGGAAATACATCCGCGCATTGCACGGGTACAAGATACTAAGTTTATAGCATAAAATTACATGTCAGCTTTATTGCAAATTAGTTAGAAATTGTGACACGATATACTTTTGCTGAAGGAGTATATGATGAATCAAAATTTATAACTTCAATTATATGATCCCCCCAATCCCCCAGTATTCACACTCAGAGTTTGTAAGTTGTAACCCACTTTAATTCAATATTCATATTCGCCACCAACTGCTATACAATTTTTAGACATCATTATATTCAGTCTCCATCTCCCAGACCAGTAAATTCAATAACAGATAAATATCTTTGCCACCATAATGCTGTAATTGATTTGATTCAAAAGTATATACATAGTTTTTTATTCCTACCCAACTGCATCCAATCAACTCTTTAGTACCTCTATTTTCCATAGCCTTCCTCACTCGAACCATGCTCTCCCATCTGCCACTCATCTGATATATCTGAGCCAACACCAAGTAAGGTAAGGTTGTCTGTTGCGACCTCTCCATTATTTTTGTCGCAACTATTTCAATAGCTTGCAAGTCTGCATACATTGAACAAGCAAAAAGAATTGACCTCCAAATGTCAGGGGTAGCTCTATACGGCATATTTTCCACAATTATGATGGCTTCTTCGAGCTTACCAGCTCTACATAACATCTCCACGATATATGAATAATGTTCTTCCTCTGCTTTTACTCCAAATTCCATTTCCATTAAGGAAAACATTTCAATTCCTTCATCAACCAAGCTCCCATTGTTGCATGCTAGTAGAACTGCAGCGAATGTTATTCGATCAGGTGGCATTCGAACTCTTATTAATTCCTTGAAGAGTTCCATGGTCGCAGACACTTTGCCATTGTAAGACAGTCCAATCATTATAGTGTTCCATGACACCAAATCTTTTGTTTTTATTTCGTTGAATATATTCAAGGCATCATCAATAAATCCAAATTTACCATACATATCAACAAGTGAATTGGCAACAACAGCATCTGACTCGAAACCCAATTTAGGAATCAAAGCATGGATTTGATTACCCACTTCTACCGGCACGAAAATGGAAACAGAATTCAGAAGACAGCTAACCGTGTATTCCGATGGTCTGATATTCTTCCGCAAGGTCAGCACAAAGAGCCGCAGAGCATCTTCCCCCAAATTGTGTCTAACATAACATGAAATCATGGAATTACATAGAGCTGAATCCCACTGTTCTTGTTCTTTAAATAGCCGCACAGCATCCTCCAATCTGTTGCATTTGGAAAAGAGGTCAATAGCAGCACCTGATACAATGCTATTATAAACAAATCCCACCTTGAAACAAAAGGCAAAAACTTCCTTACCCTTTTCCAAATCTCGCAAGTAAGAACAAACACTCATCAAGGTCGAACACGTAAACTCATCAGGTAACATCTCCACAGCTCTCATTGAACGGAACTGCTCTAGAGCAAGCTCTTGATGTCCTGCTTTATGACAGGCCCATATCAGAGAGTTCCATGCTATAACATCAAGCTGCTTCATAGTCAAAACCACGGCAAAACAATAATTAACAAGACCAAACTTCCCATACATTGTTATCAAAGAATTTCGAAGCACCACATTAGACAAATCCATCCCACTTCTAATCATCCTACCATGAACCTGCTTAGCATGACAAGCACTCGACACAAACGATGTTAAAATGGAGAAAGTGAACCCACTCGGTCTCACGCCAGTACCTTGCATTTCAACAAAAAGCTCCAATGCATGACTAGAAAACCCACAAGAAGCATAACCCGAAATCACAGTGTTCCAACTAACAACATCTCTAACAGGCATTCTATCAAACATGTAGCGTGCCTTACCAAGTTGACCACTTTTGAACAACCCTTTCAAGCAAATGTTCCAGGAAGTGGAGTTCTTGTAAGAAATATCTTCAAACACCTTCAATGCATCATTAATTTGGCCGAATTCAGTATAAAGATCGATACAACGATTACCCAAATAGGTATAGGTATTAAGACCCCATTTGAGGAAGTGGGCATGAACAATTTTGAGAAAGTTTGCAGATTTATGAGATAAATAGTGGTCTAGGAGATTAGAAGAATGAGAAAGTGAAGAGTGAAGACACTGTGTTTGCTTAAAAAATGGGTACATGCAAATGATGACTACATACACACAAGGGCACAGAGGCAGAGTTAGTAATAGCATTCAAAAATCAAAAAGAGTGTTTTTTGCGCCATCTCTGCTTCTATTGTTCTCCAATCTCCGTTACACATATAGTCTCACAATAATACCGCTTTTTTTTTTTTTAATGAGACATAATAATACCACATTACCACTTGATATGGAATTTTTATGTTTTTGAATGGTAAAATTTGGTGGGATATATTTTTACAAAGATAAATTGTTATATGGCTTTTTTTTAGAGTTATATGAAAATAAATTATATATTTCAAATAATAAACTAGTCCTATAAAATTTAAATAAATCTTAAATAAATAAAAAGCTTAACATTATCTTATTTTAGATATAAATTTAAATTATATTTAAATATAAATTTTTAAAAGATATTTAGCATTATCTTTCAAACTATGGATGTTGATTGCATGATGTAGCAGGCCCACGCAGTCACTTTGCCATAGTTTTCAATCTAAGCCATTCCATTAACTTACGGTACTCACAAGTAGATTTGCATGTGTGTGGTACTCATAAGTAAGTTGTAACTAACTTTTATTTCACAAGTATATAAATATCCAAATTATGAAGGGATAGTTTAGAAAAAATCAAAGAGATAATATTTTTATTAAATTATATGTTATAAGTTATTCATCTATGAAGCACATACTCCAACACGGACAGCGGGACACGATACAGACACTTCAACACCGCTAATGTAAAATATATAGGACACCAACACCGCTATATATTTATAAAATATTTTAATTGAAAATCAAAATATATACATGTTTGGGAATCAAAATAATTAGTGGGTACAACTGAAAAATATTGCATTGAAAGGTGAAAATGATCTTTATTTATAAACAAAATTTTATTCATAATGTGACACTTATTTTAAAACAGGGAGAGCAAAGGACTTTGATACTCTTGGTGCAAAGGAGAGACCAATTTTGGAAGTAAGTTTGTTAGAGAGAGTTCTCCAAAAAACTATGTGCACTATGAAAAATATACCTCATAATTGTCGTCATGCATTCTCTCATGCATTGAAGGAAACACTTTTATAAGGTGGTTGTTGAGCCCGGTTCTACAGGTGCTTGGTTCAGTTGTTGCTTCTTTCTCGTTGTACATTGCACGTGATCCAATTAACGGTTGATATTCATTACTTTATATATACTCTAAAATGAATTACATGAGCCAAAAAAAAAACATTATCTTCAATAATTACTAACTCCTTTTGATCAAATAATAACCGCTTAGCTAATTTTACGAAAAAGATCACAATATATTTTACGAAAATGCTTAACAATATTTTTATTGGTAATATATCCTTGCCTTTATAAAATGTGAAATTTAGGCTATGTTTGGATTTATGGAATATGATGGAGTAGAATGAAATGGAGTGGAATAAAATGGAGTTTTGTAGTTATATATATTTCATTGTTTGGATTTTAAAAAATTGAATGGAGTAGTATGGAATAAGATGGAATTCATTCCATCCCATACCATCTTTTCATTTTATTTTTCATTCCATCCAATTTAGAAGGTATACAATGGAACAAAATCTATAAATTAAATAATTACTATTTTGCATCTCTTTTTTTATTATGTTTTATTACTAGTTTTTTAACCTGTGCGTACGCACGTTTCACTTTTTATAAATTTTTTTTTCTTAATTTTATTACTTTAAGCTTAATATCATATAAAATATATATTTTTTTAAAACGAATAAAATAAATACATGAATATCTCAATAAAAGAACTATAGAAATTATAGCAAAAACAATAAACTACTACAGATAGATAAATAAATAAATAAAAACAAAAATAAACTTTAAATGTAAATGATATATTAAATTTTTATTCCATAACAATTAACCATAAAATAATAAAAGTTTTACTTAAATTTTTTGAAACACTACAGGATACACAACATTGAGAGTAGAGGTCTTAGGCTTTTCTACATTGTGTATAATAAGAATTTTTAACCCAGATCGACTTGTAACTCTTGATACAGCAACATACAATTGACCATGAGTAAAAATAGGCCTAGGAAGATATAATCCAACATGACCCAATGTTTGTCCTTGAATTTTATTAATGCTCATTGCAAAACAAACACACAATGGAAATTGAAGACGTTGAAAACTAATACATACATTAGCATCTGAAGGCAATAATTTCATACGGGGAATATAGACAACAGCACCAACATTATTACCGGTCACAATCTTAGCTCCAATAACATTAACACCGAGATATGTAACTGTAAGCCGAGTTCCATTACACAAACCAGATGAAACATCAATATTTCTGAGTAACATTATAGGAACCCCAACTTTTATAATGAGTCTGTGGTTAGGTAACCCAGAACATTTGATATCATTTAAAAATTTAGTTGTGATCCAGCGATGATCAATAGTTGAATTTCCATCAATTTTCAAAAGAGTATCACAACTAAGATATTCTTTAAAATCACCGGGAATCAAGGATAACACATAATCATTGATTTCTTCAACGACTTCCAAAGGTGGTGCAAGTATAGCCCTATCTTCAAAAAAATTGTCAACAAACATATTTTTCGAAGATCAGGATTAGATAGATTTTATAATATCACCAATTGAATTAGTTAAGTCTTGAACTAAAAGATCAGATGGAATTTCAACCAATGCTTCACCATCTTCAACTTCACCAATTTTACCATCACCTATGTCAAGAATCCACCTTGCAAAAAGGACTAAATTTTGATTTTCTTCCAGATCAGATGAAAATTGAAGTCTCATGTTTTTGGTAAGACGCAAAACACGACACCGAGACCAGAGATGAGATGAATTAATGGTAGCATTCACAATATCAGCTCGAGTACCTTTGGAAACAACCGGCAATATTTACCTAAAATCTCCACCAAATACAATGGTTTTGCCACCGAACAATAAACTGCCATTTTTTGGATCAACATCAGTCATAATATCCTGAAGAGTTCTTTCAAAAGCTTCAATTGCAAATTTTTGAATCATAGGTGCTTCATCCCAAATGATTAAACTGTCCATCATCAGTAATCGCGCTTTCTTACTTTTCTTCTCTACCCTGCAGCATGATTCTTTTGACAAAACCGATGGTAAACCAAATTGTGAGTGAGCAGTCCGTCCACCAGGAAGAAGAATAGATGCAATACCACTGGATGCAACATTCAAAACAATTTTCCCTTATGATCGAAGCTTATATGATATTGTTTTCCATAAATACGTTTTTCCAGTTCCACCATAACCATCAACAAAAAACATGGATCCATTTCCATTATCAACTACGGCAATAATTTCCTCATATGCAACAAGTTGTTCAGGGTTTAAACTAGAAACATGTTCTTCAAATAAATCTTTCATCACACCTGAATCATACTTCAATTCATTTTCTATTAACACATTATTGAATCGTCCATTATTGGAAATAGAGAGCTTAGGCATGCATTTATAATCATCAAGACACCTTCTATTGTCTCGAAGAAAATTATCAACATCAAGCAGACATAATTGTTGTAGATCTTGTACTGAAATAACCAAATCTACATAAAAATTAAAAAAAAAAAATTATTAATTTTTTTATGGAAATTTTTTATACTATGAAAATAACTAATTAAACTAACTCGGATTATTTAAAAGTATTCATTTATGATAGACGATATCATCAGCCAAAATTTCCCAAACATGTTCCCAAATATTAACTGGGTCACTCATTGAATTTGACATCAAAAGTTTAGCAAACATTCGTCGAAGATATATTCCAGACCCAAGAACAACAACCTCCTTAATAGCATCAATGAATTCCCGATCATCCTCAAGAAGATGTAAAGCAGCGCAAGCCTCCCTAAAAGAATCATATACCTGACCATTAACAGTCCTTAAATCTTCATAACTTGTACATCCAACCTGAACATTCAATAGCAACCTCAAATAGTACAACTCACGACTACTATGTGGTATGAACGAAAGTCGACCAACAGAACCTCTTCTCTTCCTTGGCTTCCAGAACCGATTGTCACTATCATATGTAAAAGCTGATGGAAATTGACCATATGTCAAATGTCGCCCCTGTGAATATCTCTTATTAGCCTCCATCCACACTAAAAACATTGTATCCTTGTGTCGATTACACATAAGAACAGAAGTCAAATAAGAAGAATCCTTAAAAACAATTGATTGCTTTCCCTCTTCATGAAATGTTAATCTAATAACAGCAGGACGACAATTATGAATCGTAAATGCAAATATTCTCAATATAGACTCCGAAGGACTCAGAAATCGACAATCATAATACTGCTTAATTTCATCAGGACATTCATCATCAGTGTCTTGTAGTGCAGCCGTCACACGATCAACACCTTTATTGATATATTTAAACAAATATTTGATACAATTAGATTTATTGCAAAACTAAATATTAACATGAGCTTGATACTTCATGAGTAACTTAGGATTATAAGGCACAACGCTTCGATTATCCAATACAACATCCTATTTTGTCACTGTATGCCCAAAATCTCTGCGCCTATAGACTGGATATCCATTTGCATCAAAAGTGGTTGTAGACACAAATGTTTTTGGATAAAATTTTGAACAATTATTGTTTTTCATGCAAGGAGACCCAGTATACGATAAACCACAAGGTCCATGAATCATATAATTGGAAACAGCAGAATAAAGTTTGGGAAATAAATTCTTATCAGGTAAATCAGCACAAATAACAGAATCAATTGAATCTGATGAGTGAAGGTTATCACGAGAATCTAACCAAAGGAGGATGTGAGCATGTGGCAATCCTCTCTTTTGAAACTCTATTGTGTACATACCTATAAAAAACCAACAATATAAATATAAACATTTTATTACTAAACTATCCAATAATACGTATAAAATAAAAAAAAAACTTACTTTCCGCAACCCTACCAAACAATTGACCCTTACAAAAATCAGCCATCTGTTTACACTGATTTATGGTAAACAAACACTAGTTTGGTTATTACAAGAAGGATCAACTAGTAAAATCCTGGAACATATTTGTGTGTTAATTTCCGGAAAAAGATATGAATGTTCCACATCTTTTGCTTGAACAATTATTGTCTAATTTGCATTAAATGCATTAAAAAGACATTGTTTCGACGAAGTCGAAGGATCAAATTAAAATGAAAAAGCATCAAAGTAAATTTGCAAATAAATGTTAAAGAACCTGAAGATAAATTGCAATTGAAGGATAAAATGCAGAAACTTTAAAAGGAAGACAAGTAATGAACTTGAAAGATTAAATGACATTTGAATGTAAATGGTGGATGGAATCCATTTCTATGCAATCTTCAACCCTTTTGCACACGCGGCGTGGGCATTTAGAGTTTTTAGAAAATAGGATCCAACCATTATTTCTTGTTACAAACACATATATATATAGACCTTGTAGGAAAGGCTATAAGATTTTGACACATGTCTTATCTAATAACTTTCTTAATCTAAAATTGACACATGTCCCTTTGAATGACTATCCTTTAATGACTTCTTCGAATCATATGTATCTTCTTGTTGAAAATGAAGCATTCGACAGCACCCTACTATCTATTGCACCGACTCGAATTCTTCGACATCCATCAATCTGTTGCATATAATTTGTCGAGCGTCACAAAATAGTCTAGTCGAATTCCACTTAATATGACTAATTTCGACCAATCTTAGTTTGAATAATCACATGGCTAGCCAAAAGGAGTATTTTTCTTCTTTTCCAATTATAACACCAATGCTTGAGCAATATCATTAATTTTATAATTTTGGTGTTAACACCATCATCTGATTGAGCTTTAACTGGAATACACGACAACTAATGTCTGGTCTATATACTGCATAATTTCTAGATTTTTCCATGTGACGTTGAATCTCAGGCCATTTGGGATTGCAAGTAAACGTCAAAAAATAAGTCTGGATATCCACATCTTTTGCTTATAGCCATTGCATCTTGATAGTTGTTAAACATATAATGCCTTCCACCTGTAAAAGAGGATGGTAATACAATCTGAGAGCCAATGGAAGATGCAACAATATCACCTCGACCGACCGCCTCCTCAATCCCAGCCAAAAAATCAGAACGAATCTTAGATTGATTTTCTCTTATAAATGATAGTCTCTGAGATTCTATCATTGAATACAAATCCACAACAAATTGTTGGAACAGTCTTCTACTTCTAAGAATGACAGAATCCTCAATAGTTCTTTCCATCAGTCAAAAGGATATAAAAGCACGAAGAGACACACGGACCAGTTTATCTACTGTATCAGTAGTTGTCAATGAATTAAGGGGTGTAACACCCTAACGCATATACGTAATAAATAAATAAACAAGCCAATCACATATAAGCATCAAGATCAATTAAATAATATCGCATATCATATCATCTTAAATTTAAAAACATAGCAGCGGATATAATATCTTATCATGACAACATGAGTCTTCATACTCATATGAATAAAATCCCTTGACGAAGATCAATAGTCTCAAAATAATCCAAACATGAAAATCATACATAAGTCATAAGCAAGGTCATAGAAGTAATAATACTCAAATACATCGATCATGAAATATAACTACCCGACACGATGTTACAAGTACCATAGCACTAATTAATACAACCAAAAACTAGTAAGAAGTCTAGGAGAAGCATAATGCTAACTCCTTACCACTAATAGCTAAACGAACCACCAAAGCTACTCTCCAAGAGATACGTCCTCACCCTGCACCTCTGAACCCCCAAAGATTCAGAAATTACACAAAACAAAGAGTTAGTATAACATTCCAAAATAAGCGTAAGTATAAGCAATACTATACCACTTCATACAAAATAATTGAGAGACATTCAATACTTCTCATAATAGGCACATGGTTACATAAGCAATAACATAAGCAATAGATATACATATAATCCAAAGGCCACGACTCAAGTATACATAATTTAATCACAAGGATTAATGATGCACAAATACTAACAATTACCATTTAGTTCACTCAATTATTCACATTCATCTCCTAATGCAATCTAATGCCACATTCATGCAATGCATCCTAGTTATATTACTAAGTGCATGCGGTACCTCATAGTTATTGGAAAACTTATTCTAAATATATTTTAGTCAACCGCAGCTACTAAAATATCTGCTATACTTTAGGGCTCATCTAAAGTATCTGCTCATCATACAAAATGATGCATGTATGCAAGATTACCAATCACATAATTTAATCATCTCATCCTATAAGGATATCACAACATCAAACATATCTCAATAACTTAATTGAAGATATACAATCCCATTGATTAAATCATATTCAATAAATCTCACAAGTAATCAAGCATACACATTCAATAATAACATTATCACAATCGCTTATTCATAATGCAATACTAACTCAAGTATCCAAATCATATTATCTTCAATAAGACATTCATATATAAGCTATCATCCCATTCTATAATCAAAAGATCATAATCAAGACATGTTAAAAGCATATGATTCACCAAATTAAAGTTGGAAGAAAATTGCATCAGGGTTTGCTCGCTTGGCGAGCACCAGCGAGAAGTCACAGAGTGGTACTCGCTCCCAGCGGGCTGAAAGCGAGGAACGCTCGCTACCCCTCACCACCTCTCGCTAGGCGAGCATAAGAAAATTCTGGGTAACATCAAGAACGATGAATCCTCGCTCCAGCGGCCATAGTGGTCGCCCAGCGAGCATGCCCAGAAAACCACCCCTGTTCGCGGGTTTCATACAACAACCCATAAAAATATCATTTTTCTCACTTTCAAAGATTAAAGGTTCAAACTTTAAGGGTTTATGATCAAATGCAACATAAAAGTACAGCCTAAAACATGGTTAAACATCATAATATGACATTCCATAGATTTTTGCATAACATTTCAAAAACTCAAAACAACACATAAATTCCTTACAAACATCTACACATTCCCATTTATTACCCCAAATTCGTGTAGTGTGATTCAGACATTAACAATATAATCTATCATCATTAGAGTTATCATTTTTCTTAATCAAAATTACCCTCCCAAAAGAGAAAAGATTGAGAGAAGTTGGGGTTGGAGAAAATAGATTTAATCCCTTTCTCTTGATCACTCTAGAATGAAATACTACTCTCTTACCTTGTTGAGATGAAATCTCTAGCTTTCTAATCCTTAGCTTTAGCTCCCCTCTTGATTCTATCTTCTTCTCTTGTTTCTTAGCTCTTTCTGTCTCTACCTCCTTCTTCAAAATGTGTTTTTGTGTCAAATGACAACACTATTCTAGGTTTACTATCTTATTCACTTAACATAATACCATTATGCCCTTCTCTACTTTCTTAATTGACATTGGGCATGGCCCAATAACTTAATAACTCTACTCATGTCTTGTGACTAACTCACTAACTCCATCTCATTCTACTAACCTTACTAACTCTATTAAATTTTCTTTTAATCAATTAACTCGTGCTAGTTACTTAACTTAAAGTTCTCAACTCAACATAATATGATTATTGGTTACCCAAAATACCCTCACACTCATAAATCAAATAAATCACAATATCATTCAAATAAATAATTAAACACATAAATAATAAATAAGCTAAAAATCCTATTTATTCTATCATGGGCGTTACACTTAGGAGACCTGAAACTTCAATAACATGTTAATTGTACTCTCGCAATAAATTATAAAAGACGGAAATAACTGAATTATGAGTAATCAAAAATTGTAAAAGACAATAGATGATTATGATTATTATAAGAATATTAGTAACACACGAATATTGGATGATCATGGATAAATATGTTATCATCTATTGACATATGAAACATATGCATATGGCCTAGTACCATGGAAAATATGAGATGCATTTGATTTGTTAAAAAAAATAATGAATTGAACGTGTTAACTTCAGTTGTAGTGTGCTTGATTTTAAATTGGGGATCAAGGGATTAGACAAAAGCTGTAATTTTGTCCTCCACTAAACCACTGAACAACTTTTTATCTTATGGACAAGTTGTCTAAAATAGTAAATGCCTACCCATCTCCCCAGTTCTCCTTGCTTCTTGGAGGTCCTCGTCAGAGTTCTCATAAGAAGTCAAGTCGTCTAAATTGTGCCCTTTTTTCGATTTGAATCTATCTTAAAACAATTTCCTATTGGACTATCACAAAGGCATATTGAAAAACTTATCATATCCACATAAGAAGGGTGATTTGGTGAAGCTAGGCCTAAAGAATTGAATCCAGATGGCCCACTAGAGATTTGAGCCCATCGATCGACTCTCATTTTCCTGACCCAAACTATAGGAAACACTTGCTGTAACTGTTTGGGAGAAATGTGTTTCAGCTTTAAGAAAATAAACTTCATTGTAGCATGCATCTAATTCCTCAATCCTAGATGGAAGGTGTTGACCACCATCAAGAGCATTTAAATTCTCCTTGAAAATTGCTTGATTATAAAATTCACCCAAGGGAAGAAATCATTCACATTCAATACAGAACCAGTCGCAAATTCGCACACCTTGTTTTCCTAGAAAATCACTAGCCGCAATTACAAGTGAGTGATTAAGTTCTCCATTATTTTCAATCAAAGAATCATTAACTGCACCAATCACTGCATCATTATGTCTGCCTGGGTCTAAAATACACACCGCTTCTGAACCACACGCCACTTTGACATCATGCGCATTTGCGCAAATTTGCTCCGCATTTACAGTCATGTTTCCCCTCGCTCTAGAACCCTTGATACACAATTGTCGTCATCTTTGCTAGAACCCCCTTATCCGCATATACAATGTCTCTCTTCCTCTAGCACCATTTTCTTATTTTTCTATGTCCTTAACAACACATCTATTAGTTCAGCATCAATATATATCTTGATCATTTCGTGTGATTCAGAGGTAAGATCTTTCCACCTTTTCTTTGAAATTGTTCCGACATGGATTTGAGGGGGTATGCAGAGTGTAGAAACTAACATTAGACTTTCTATGTGTTTTGTGAAAGAAAGAACGTGTCCTTCATCATGGTTGTGATGTCTTATTTATAGGAGTGTCATAGGAGATAATTAGGGGAGTAGTTGAGAGATTATGTGGAGTATTGGGGTGATGATGGAGTAGTGGATTAGTTTTATCACATAATCTTTTAATTTTGAGCCTCCTCTGAATTAGGTGAGTGGCCCAATTGAGCGTGGTGGGCTTAGGTGAAGGGTACCCAGTATTTTGTCTTGTACAAAAATGTTTATCAAAAAAAGTTTAATATATTGACTCCTCCTCTTTGAGCAAAGCCTCGATCAACCTATCCTATAGTGTCCTTGCTAGGAAGGAAAATACGTAAGGTAAGATTTTTTTTTTCACCACAAATCAAAATAGTTTGTCACATATATGATTTTTACAAATGGAACACTGAGGTGTCTCATTTTACACCAGGAAACAATAGTTTCATATTGGATCCATTAAGAACAGGGCAAATTGACTCTAAGGTCAATATAGAGGAAACTAAAAAATTGGTCACCTTTTATGGTGGTCAATTATTTTGAAGAGATCCATAATCATACAAAGTCCATGTTAGGAATCCCTTATAGTCTAATAATTTCAAAATGATTCATAACTGTTGTTACAGTGTTAAAACATCATTTCAAAGAAAAGACATTCAAGTTATGTTGACACCTCTAATCCTTAATAGCATGCAGTTGCACCACAAAATAAGTTAAAATAAACAATAAAGAAGGAAACAACATACATCATTGCGGGAATATGCCAAAACCCGAGTTTAAAATGATATAACTAGTTGTCTTTTAAGATTTCAAAGTTTTTTTTTTTAAAAAAAATGGTTCAAAACCTTATTTGGTTGGGATTTGAAATCTTTTATTAGCTAAACCTTACTATTAGCTTTTTATTTCAACTAGGTGGCCTTCATTGTAAAATCAAACAACATCTATGTTAGAATAGAAAATATTTATTAAGATATGCATAAGTTTTATGTTATAGTTTGTTGAAAAAATATTTCTATGATTAGGTTTGTTTATTCCTATCGTTAAGGGATTTAGTTTAGTTTAAATATATTTACTTGGTTATAAATACAAAGTACTATCATACTATTTCATATGTAAATATTATATGTAAATATTCTATTTAGTTCATTCACACCATTATCAATAATATTTCTATTTTCTTATTTTTTTCCCTATTTTTCCCCCTAAACACCACAAATTCAACATGGTATCAGAGAATGGTATCCACCTTGAAACATAATTCCGCTGCAACTTCTTTCCGAGAAAAATTAACTCTCGATTATTCTTCGCTTTACCTTTTTTCTTCATATAAACCCTAGCCGTTATTAGGATTTCTTTTTACTTTGTTTCACCTTTATGATTCTTATTAATTGTCTTTGTTTTCTATTATAACCTTATTCATATGTTACCCTGGCTTGCAGTCTGTCACTTTTCCATGAATCCTTTACCTTTACCCACCGTTTTTATCCAGATTGATCGACAATCTCTCTTGGTTGTTTTGGTGGTCCTAATTTCCCGTTTGTGATGCTTTAATCCGCGGTTCCCGTTTGTGATGCTTTAATCAGCGGGTACCGTTTGTGATGCTTTAATCCGCGGTCTTCCTGTTTGTGATGCTTTAATCCGCGGGCTTCCCGTTTGTGATGCTTTTATCCGCGGGCTTCCCGTTTGTGATGCTTTAATCCGCGGGCTTCCCGTTTGTGATGCTTTAATCCGCGGGCTTCCCGTTTGTGATGCTTTAATCCGCAGGTTCCCGTTTGTGATGCTTTAATCCGCGGGTATTTTTACATAATTTGATACGGATTCATTTACTTCGGCTGCTGCTCTACTACTTCTTTGGTTGCTGCTCTTCATTGGATATGCTATCAAAGGATTTGGTTTATTTTCAGGGTTAATTTTGTAACAAGCTTAAAGCTTAGTAAGCTTTAGCTTGAGGGGGAGTGTTAGAATATAAAATATTTATTAAGATATGCATAAGTTTTATGTTATAGTTTGTTGAGAAAATATTTCTATGATTAGGTTTGTTTATTCCTATCGTTAAGGGATTTAGTTTAGTTTAAATATATTTACTTGGTTATAAATACCAAGTACTATCATACTATTTCATATGTAAATATTCTATTTAGGCCCCGTTTGGCCCGGCTTATTTTTTACTTTTTATTTTAGCTTAAACGAAATAAAGAAGTATAAAATTATATTTGACATTATTTCTCCTTAAAAGTATTAGAGAAATAAAGTAAAGAAGTAAAAAATAAAAAAAAATTAAGTCAAACACAATTTTTTCCTTCTTTACTATTTTTAAGGAGAAGAAAAAAAGAGGAAAATAAGCCGGGCCAAACGGGGCCTTAGTTCATTCACACCATTATCAATAATATTTCTATTTTCTTATTTTTTTTTCCCTATTTTTCCCCCTAAACACCACAAATTCAACAATCTAGATTCCAACCACATAATCCATTGTGCTAGATCCACTTGTCATTTCATTGTCACCACCAACTTCATCCTCTTGAGTAGCCCGATCTTCCTCATTTTCAGTATACATCTTGCTCTTATTTTCCCTTTCACCTTCTTGACTAATGACTTCCTTAATATAGTTTTGAAGTAATTTTCCCTTTAATCCAGCATTTCTCCTTTTGTGCATCTTCTTAGGATTCAGACTCCTCTTATTTGCATTCCAACGGTTCTTGATCGAGTTCTCGGGACGCCCTGGCAATCTCTTTGCAATTTCTGTCCACTTGTTCCCAACTTCTTTATGAGCTTCAATCAGAATTTTGTCTTCCTCTTCATTCCAGGGACCCTTCTGTAATTAATGTCAGGATATTAGAACAATGTTATTGAAGTATATGATAATTAATCCTGACAATTTACAATGCATATGTAATTTAAATAAACAATCACGTAGTTGTTTCATAAAAAGCATTTTAGTGACTAAAGGTTTTGAATAAAAACATTGATGTAAATGTCCCGTAAGCTTAGTTCAGTTGGTAAGGATATTGCATTATATATGTAGAGGGTTGAAGTTCGAACTTCGGTCATCCCACTTATCTACTTTATTGGTGGAATTTCTAGTCACTAGACTAAATGACCAAAAAACATTGATGTAAGTTACATAAGAAGAGCTAATGTTTCAAAAGATATATTTTGTTACAAATAAATAATGACTTTCTCAATAAATAAAATTCAATACAATAAAACCACATTGAAACTTGTGTAGATAATATTTGTAAAAATAAACAACAAATCCACAAGTAGACCTTAATATTTGGTTTAAGATGGTTATGCCATCTCTCCCAGCATTGTTTCCCAATCTTGTCTTCTATGAACATAGCAATATAGTACCAATCTTTAGGCCCCAACCAATCCACAAGTAGGATAAGAAGTCTACAAAAATGTTAAAAACATAATTAATTATTTTTCATTTGTCAATTGTCGATAACAAATTGAACAAAACAATTACAAACATACATTGGATAAGATGAATAAAATTGACAAAATATTGGACAAATATTTGGCTTAATTGTATAAGTTTGGTCTTCCTATTTTATATGTTCCACGATTTTGGTCCTCTATTTAAAAATAAACATTATTATCTCCTATTTTGATTTTGATTTTTGTAGTTTTTCCCCTGACCACATTTTGTCACCCTGAAATGTTGTTGTATTTCCCATTTTTTATTAGTTGGCCCATAAAAGCAGTGGCGGATCCACCACGCGGCCACTTGCCTAGGCTCTGTAAAAAAATATTGGTATTTTATAGGTTAGTTAGGGCAAAACTGAGATTTTTAGAGATTAGTTTATGACAAAACTGAGTTTGTTTTTTTTTAAATTGAGATTTTTCAATGCAAAACTGAAATTTTGCCCAGACTTTTTAAATTTTGTGGCTCCACCCCATTGCATAAAAATGATGTGATAATACACACGTGATAAATAAACGGGACATGTCAGCAAATCTTCATTAGAGATATAATAAACTCTTTGGCACATTGTTCTTTAGTCTAATGAAGATGATTTGCTAACATGTTATGGTTATTTATCACATGTCATTGCTACATCAGGGTTTTATATATATGGCAGCTAATAAAAATAAATAGGACGGATCAACATTTTTGGTTGACAATTGCATTATATAAGTAGGGGATTGAGGTTCGAATCTCGGTCATCTCACTTAATCGCCTTAAGAGTGAAATTTCTAGCTATTAGACCACTTGACAAAAAAAAAGGGTTAGGGTTAAAACTGCAAACAGACAAAAAATTGAGGACAGTAATGGTGGATTCTTAAATGCGGGGACCAAAATCATAGAACATGTAAAATAGAGGGACTAAAAATACAATTAACCTAAATATTTCTTGCAACCCTAGAATATTTTTATAGATCTAACTAAAATCATGAAAAACATTGTGAGAGAGTACACAATTTTGAATGATTTTGTCCACAAAAATATAAAATAAATAGAATGATTTTTTATACCTGTCCTCATCTGCTGTCCATTTTTCTTTGATTTTATTAGCAGTTTGAGTCAAAATTTCATGATTCTTTTCCTGGTCACTCGTTTGCCGATTCTTATCACCAAGAGCGAGCCTTTTATCAGAATCTAGCAGCTTAGGAATCATTTCCATAGATGCATGTGCATCGATTAATGACATTGATAATGAGGGGCCCGCATGAGGTTGTGAAATTTCTATGGAATTTGGATCAAACTCCATGTTCCATAAAGAGACAAACCCACTAGAGAGAAATATTTGTTGTGTGTGTGTGTGCGCGCACGATTGTATAAAGTAAATTGAGAGTTTGTGTAGAAGAGAATTAGGGTTTATAGGTTTATATAGGCTCTATAATTTTAAGGGTAAATAAGTTTTATCCCTGCAAAGTAGACGTGTTTTGTTTTACCCAATGTTTTTTAAGATTGTCCCCTCGCAATGTAAAGATTTTTTGTCTTTGCACCCTGGGTTCCCATCATATGACTGGAAAGAATCTCCACGTGACATGTCACCATGGAATTTTTTAAATTTTTATTTAATTTTAAAAGCCACATTCGTTAAAAAAAATAGTTTAATTTTATAAAAAATTTAAAATAAATTTTATTAAAATTTTTAAAAAATAATGATTAAATAAGGTTTTTTTTAAAAAAAAAATTAAAACTTGTTTTCATAAATTTTTTTAATTGACGTGGCAATAAAAAAATTTATTAAAAAATTTTAAATTATTATTAATTTTTTTTAACTGACGTTGCAATAAAAAATAAATAAAATTTAAAAATCCACGTGTGAGTGTCACATCATCATTCTATCCTAGTCATATGTCACGTCATCGCTTTATCCCAGTCATATGACATGTTGTGCACCGAGGGAACAAATGCAAAGAATCTTTAGCTTTCATGTACTTCTCTAAATAGAGGATTCCAGAACTATCTAGGGGTCGATTTTCAGTGCAAAAATACAAAGAAACGCATTCTTGAGACGGTTAAGGGTGAAAATTCATCCGAAGAGAAGATTCAAAAACCTTATATCTTCTTGACCATGTTTTCTTTTTTCAAACTTTATATTATAAATTGTTAACAAGAGTAGCTAAGTTATTTTTTGCTTAGGTTTATTAGATGATCTCCCTTTGATCAATCCGAATAGAAGATTCAAAAACCTTATATCTTCTTGATCATGTATTCTTTTTTCAAACTTTATACTATAAATTGTTAACAAGAGTAGCTAAGTTTTTTTTTGCTCAGGTTTATTAGATGATCTCCCTTTGATCAATTTAGAGAATGTGAACTTCTAAGGTTCTTAATATTTAAATTTCAATCTTATTGTTATTCAGTTATATTTTGAGAATGACTGGTATGCGTAAAATTTGATAGAGTTAGAGACTTTTTTAAAATATCTATAAAGTTAGAGATCTATTTTAGACCGTCCGACAAAGTTAATTAGGGACTAAAATCATTGTTTACTTATATATAAATATTTTAAAATTGACATTACCAAAGCTTTTGATTCTCTTGAATGGAGTTTTCTTTTAAAAGTGCTCAAGCTTTTTGGATTTAATGAGATCTTTTGCAATTGGATTCATGTTATCTTGCAGTCAGCTTTTCTTTCTGTTTCCATCAATGGCAAATCTCATGGTTATTTTAATTGCAATAGAGGTGTTAGGCAAGGTGATCCACTTTCACCATTGCTTTTTTGTTTAGCTGAGGATGTTTTAAGCAGAAGTATATCCAGACTTGTTTCACAGGGCAAACTCAATTTGATCAAGGGCACTAGACAGGTCTATGTTCCTTCCCACTCCTTTTATGCTGATGACTTGATGATTTTTTGCAAAGGTAACATAGCTGGCTTGAAGAATTTGAAGGAGTTGTTCAATAGGTATGCCCTAGAATCAGGACAGTTGATTAACAATGCTAAATCAACTATTTTCTCTGGTTCCACTTCTCATAGAAGATTACAATCTATTGTGGAGCTTCTCAATTTCAAGGTTGGTACTTTGCCCTTCAACTATCTTGGTGTGCCTATCTTTAATGGTAAACCCAAAGTTTCACATCTCCAACCTATTGCTGACAAAATCAAGATGAAGTTGTCAGCTTGGAAAGCTTCTTTGCTCTTCATAGCTGGAAGCGTTCAATTGATTAAATCAGTTATTCAAAGCATGTTAACATACATCATATCTTTATACTCTTGGCCTGTGTCTCTTCTAAAAGATCTTGAGAAATGCATAAGGAATTTTATATGGAGTGGTGATTTAGAAAAAAGAAAGCTGGTTACCATTTCTTGGAAGAAAATAAGTAAACCTTTAGCTCAAGGGGATCTTAATATCAGATCTTTGATTCACCTCAACAAAGCTTCCAACTTAAAGCTCTGTTGGTCTATGGTTAACTCTCAAACCTCATGGGCTTTATTACTCAAGGATAGAGTTTTTAAAAAGGGAAAGACAATAAAGCATCACATTTTCTCTTCTATATGGAGCAGTATCAAGGAGGAATATACAGTGATCAAAGATAATGCTGTTTGGTTAGTAGGCAATGGAGAAAACATTAATTTTTGGCTGGATAGTTGGTGTGGAGATCCATTGGTTGATCAACTTGATATACCCGAGCAGATAAGGCCTTTTCTTACTTCACAAGTCAGTGATTTTATTGCTAATGGGCATTGGTCCATTCCTCCTGCCCTCTCTAACATGTTCAACAACTTGTCTTCAATTATTTCTCAAGTTTCTCTTCCCTTAGAAGCTACACATGATAAACTTGGCAACACACTGATAATGGTGACTTGGAGCTCAAGCAAGCCTATGACTTCATTTTACCACAGGTTCAGGACCTTCATTGGGCAAAGTTGATTTGGAATGCTGATATTCCACCATCTAGGTCTTTTCTTGTATGGAGATTGATGAATGAAAATCTCCCTACTGATGAGAATTTGATGACAAGAGGATGTGATATGCCTTCTATGTGCAATTTCTATCATAACCATGTTGAATCCTCTTAAATTTCTATCATATTTTTTTCGAATGTCATTTTGCTATTAAATTATGGTCTTGGTTAGCTGGGTGTTTAAATCTAACTCTCCAATTCACTTCAATGGATGATATCTGGAAGTTATGTGACTTGAATTGGTCTCCTCAAAGCAAGGTTACAATCATAGCTGCTATCATTAACCTTCTGCATAACATTTGGTTAGTGAGAAACAGGGCCAGGTTTAATGATACCAACACCACTTGGATGGCTGCAATCTCAATGATCATTTCCAGCACGGCTATGTCAGGGAACAACACAAAGAAATTAGCTTCAAACTCCATTCGTGACTTTACTTTCTTGAAGTGTTTCAAAATTCACATTCATCAGCCTAAAACTACTTTTACTAAGGAAGTTTATTGGCATCCACCATTGATGAACTGGGTTAAATGCAACATAGATGGAGCTTCAAATGGTAACCCTGGTAATGCTGCATGTGGGGGCATTTATCGTAATCATAATGCTGACTTTATCTATGGTTTTGCTGAGCCTTTAGGTGGCACTACTGCTTACATAGCTGAGATGTGTGGAGCAATGCGAGCTATTGAAATGGCCTATCACAATCAATGGTACAAATTGTGGTTGGAATCAGATTCAACAATGGTGGTTGATGCGTTTAATAATCCGGACAAACCAGTTGCTTGGTGCTTAATAAACAGGTGGAAAAATGCTATGTTCATGACACGTCATATGAATTTTATGGTTTCTCATATTTTTAGGGAGGGCAATCAAGTTGCCGACTTATTGGCAAATCATGGTCTATCTATCTCTTCCATTGTTTATTGGAATGATTTACCTTTGTTTGCTAAAGATTGTTTTGATAGAAATAAGCTTGGTTCTCTAAGTTTTAGAGTTTGCACTTCTTGATTGGGGTTTTGGCCTAGTCCCCCCCTATTGTACTTGATCTCTCCTTTATGAATAAATTTTTGGGTGGTTAGCGCTTTGCTTCCATTTTTTGATTCAAAAAAAAAAAAAAAATTTACGCATTCATCATGAAAATATTTGTCACATTATTTAATGAGTTATATGGTTTTCAAAATATGTTGACAAGCGCTCCGAGATATTCTTTAAGTATTCTATTTAAAAATGTTATTTTATTTAAAACGTTAAACATTTCATAAACATATAAGTTATTTATTTTGTGTAACCATCATAAACATAAGTTCATACATCAAAAGAAATACAGACATTTTCCTAAACGATCATTAACTAATGATGTATTTTTATTTTTATAAAATTGATGTATTTTTATTATCATAAACGAAAAGTGAAAAATAATACTTTAGCGTCACAAACAACATATTAATGAGGGTAATGTTTTTCTTATAAATTAAGAGCATAATGACATCAATGAATTTAGCATCGCAAACAATCAAAATAATATTATAAATTGAAAATGACACTTTTTTATTTTAGAGAAATCAAATAATTCAAACATTACCATTAATAATTGGTCACTTCCGTCAATTGTTTTTAACGCCGTTATTTTTGACACGTGGTTAACGAAAACGCCATTTGGATAAAACATAAGAGACTAACGTGAACCTTTTAAAACATAAGGGACCAAATTGAGAGCTAAAATAAACATAAAGGACCAAATTATGTATTAAAATTTCGATGTGTCTGTCCACGTGGCGTTTCCGTTAGCCACGTGTCAAAAAATAACGGCTTTAAGAAAAAAATTGACGGAAATACTAGAAAGTGTATAGTTTTTTTTCCCTTTCCTTTTGTGTTTTTTTTTAAAGCTTTGTAACCATAAAAAGACTAATTTGAAGAAAGAGAAACATGGGAGACAAATGCCAAAATCCAACAGAAACATGAAGAAAACAACAAAATAGAAATTAAATTACATCAAGTGAAGCCTAGGTGTGCAAACACCAAAAAGAAGCAAAATATGTAGTGTTACAACTTACATGTAGTAGACATGTAATAATCTCTACATTTGGTAGTAGTATTAAAAAACATGAACTAGTTCATACAACATTTTTTAAAATCTTAGGTTGTGATGGTTTGATTTGGTAGCAAAGATGATTTTCAAATATCTCCTCTCCTTAGTGTTGATTCTGCACAAGATAGATAAATAAATTTATTTATAACATAATAGGAATAGTTGAAAAATAAATAAACATGAAACCTACCTTGAGATGTTGAACAAATTCAATTGTCTATGTCTCAAAAGAATTAATCCTTAAAGATGTGAACAATGAAGGTAACTATAGAGCTAGTAGGTAAGAGCTCAAAGGTGCAAGCATCACCAACTTTCAAGTTGTTGTCTTTTGCAAATATTTTCCATCCACTTGAGTGTATTTCATATCTTTCTCTTCCTCTTTTGCCCATCCTAATTCGGTACTTTGCTTGCCAAACTTTCCCATTTAATAACCTAAGATGAATATCTCCCTGCTTATTGTCTAAATCTAATAAGTGTCTTTTGCCAAACTCACTTGGTATATTCTGCCAAGCAAAAAAAAATACAAATGTTCATGATTATATCATATAGTTAAAGATTAAGCAAAAGAGAATATATTTAGTATAATGAACATTCAATAAAAAGGGTGAAAAAATTTATACGATATAATTTTCAATCCAATGGTGGATTTTGTGAAATTAATTCGTATTCGTTATAGTATTATTCATATCTGGTCCACCATGGACCACTTGAAAAAATGATCCATATTAAAATTTCTCACGTAACATATTTAACAAAAAAATGAAAACTATTGGGTAAAAATTTGGTCATTGTTATTCTTGTTTTTCAAGGTATCATCTACAAACTATGTAATGCCTACACCTCAAATTAAAAACGTTTCCGATAATAAGTGTCGACATTTGATACTGTACACAACACTGATACATGTGGCTAGCTATTTTAAAAAATATCAGTTTCTTAAATTATGATCTATGTCGACGTGTGAATATGTGGTATCTGGTGTTCGTATTGCTTCATTCCTAAAAGTAAAATCTTTTTTTGCAGCTTACCAGGACCAGATTGCTAGGACCCTCAATGTATGATGGACGAATAACTACATGAAAGGATGGATTACAAGTTTTGAAAGAAATTGCTCTAGCAAGGGCTGTAACTTTCTTAGCATTAACCAATTGCTCTCCTGCAAAATTATTAGAACATTCTTAAAACAATTGAAACCTACTAAATGCATGCAAACTCCAAATGGTTACTAGTTGTTATTTTTTTAAAAATGGTAAATATAATATTATATATACAAAAATAAAATAAGATAAAGTTAAAATACAAGTGGATATCAGAAATACACACAACTAGAGGATCAATTTTTAGATGGGCACAAACCCAAGAAAAATGCATTTGGGTACACATACATACATAAAAAATAATTAAAATTAACTTAAGTAGTCACATCAATAATTTCTTTTATCTTTTAATTTTTTAAAATCATGTGTGTGCCTAAGAATAATTAATTTAGGCTTGTGCCTATACTAGCATTTCTCCAATTAGAGATACTCACCATGTGAATAAGACAAACAATCATAGAAACAACATAAAAATGAAAATTAAGGAAAAGAGAAGCTAATAATTTATGCTAACATGTAAAACATGAATGCATGATTCATGATCATGAAACATTGAAAACACAAAATCTTATACCTTTACACTTTTTGTCAATATGATTCAAAGCTGCTACCTTTTGCAATTTCTCAACTTTAACACAACTACTACTTCCAATTTCACATGGTTGATGGAATTGAAATGTCAAGTCAACCTTCCTCTTTTGACCATTATATACCCTTTTAGCATCAAATTTTTTGAAAGGGTATTTAATCTCAAATGCACTCTTATCAAATATTTGTACCTCAAAATGGGAATTTCTTTCATATTTGAAAACTATAAGATGTCCTGGAGTTAGAGAATGATACTCTACAAATTCTTTCCAAACCATATTTTACCATCAGTTTTTACCAAATTTAATTTCCACCTTTTTCACTGTAATACCCGAGGCTGACGAGGGCGGGGAGTGGTCGCCGGTGCACGAGGCATGACAATGTGCGGCTCCTGGCAGCTTCTAGGCAAAAACCGAATTCACATCGGAATGAGAGGGATCCTGAGACTGTGCAGGTTTGAGACTGCATGGTTGAAGGAAGGCTTATAAGGATTGATGGGTACTCCCTATACCAACAAGATGCATCTTCTTTTCGGGAGCTCATTCCATAAGAACTCCATAGTTAAGCGTGCTTGACTTGGAGTAGTCTTTGGATGGGTGACCTTCTGGGAAGTTTCCCGGAAAGCTTGCAAGTGAGGACAAAGCTCGCTGAAAAGACTCATGTTGGTTTGTGGGGTCAGTCGGTCATCCTGAAAGCAGTTTGGGGCGTTACATTCACCATTTGGAGTCTTTAGACATATAATTTTTGTTAAGCCTTCTCCATGTTTTTCCACAAACTTTCTTGGCATTATCTGTCAATTAATTAAACCATATTAATAATTAAAATGCATGATAGAGCTAAGCTATAAGAGGAAAAAAAACAGAAAAGAATAACCAAAGCTTGGTAGAGCTTACAAGCTTTCCTTCATGAAGATTTTGATCACATATGATCTTGAAAAAATGGGTTGGCTTCATATGAGGAGATTCATTAGCCATGATCGAGCTGAATAAGAGTATGAAAACTTAGGTAGTGAATCTATTGTAATGGAGTTGCACAAAAATAACAATGGGAGTTTAAAAAGTAAATGTTATTCATTAGTGAAACTCTTATTTATTTGTGGTAGTTGAAATTTTGGATTGATTTGTCACTTTGTAATTTAAAACTCTTTATTATACCCTGCTCTCTGCTCTGCAAGCTCATGCATGCGTGTGAGATAATGTTTTATCATTATAACATTTTCTACAAGTGGTACAATTGGACAAAGAAAGAGATACTAGTACTCCCACTGTCCTAATTTAATTGATACAGTTGACTGTTTCACACACGTTAATGCATAACTTTGATGATTAATATTTTTAAGGAAAATGCTAACTGATGCCCCTGGGGCACTAGTTAAAGAACCAAATTTGGTAAAATAATATTGGAACTTGTGCAATTGATCTTTTAAAAATATAAATAACACTATTTCCAATACAAAAGTTTCTTAGTTTGGTATCCTTAACTAGTACCCCGGGGGCACTAGTTAGCATGACCCTATTTTTAATTGTATAATAGTAGGTTCAACTACACATTTGGTCACTTACGTTTATTTTAGGTTTCAATTTCGTCTCTTACGTTTAAAAAGTTTCAATTTGGTCCCTTACGTTTATTTTAGGTTTCAATTTGGTCCCTTCCGTCAGTTTTTGCACATGTGGCGGACGGTTTGCTTACGTGGCAGACGGTTTGCACACGTGGATTGACACGTGGACATGTTGACACGTGTCCAATTGAAACAGTGGAACAGTGGAATCTGATGGAAGGGACTAACTAATGCAAACGTTGATAACGTAAGGGACCAAATTGAAACTTTTTATATGTAAGGGACCAAATTGAAACCTAAAATAAACGTAAGGGACCAAATATGTAGTTTAGCCTAGTAAAAAATATAAAAATTTGATATTTTGAAAATAACATTTTCTTTGAGATGTTGAACGATTTGTGTTACCATTTTCTTTCTCTCTAAAGATTTCAACTTGAAAAGTCATATTAGTACTAAGAATGAGCTCAAAGTTGCAAGCATCGCCAACTTTCAAGTTATTGTCCTTTGCAAATTTCTTCCATCCACTTGTGAGTTCAAATTTTAGTCCCGTAGAGCACCTCCTAATAGTGTATTTTGCAGGCCAAACTCTTCCATTTAACAGCTGAAAATAAATATCTCCTCTTTTCTTTTTCAAATCAAAGTGTGTCTTGCCAAACTTAGATGGTATAGTCTGCCAAAGAAATAAAATGCAAATGTTAAGAGAATAGAAAATAAGTTCTTGTTGAAAAGTACAGTTTTTTAAATTATTCAATTTTAAGGACTAGGGATTAATAGTGTAATTATTTGTACCTAGTTATCTAGGAATAAGGGCCCGTTTGAATTAACAATGGATATTGCAACGGTATATATTTTGCAAGAATTTCATGCAATCTCTTTAAAAACCCATCTGTTTTATGGACAACAATATCCCTACCATCTTCTCCATCACCTAGTTCACCAACAACTATAAAGTAGCAACTTCATCAACTTGAGGCATATTATAGGTTTGAGGATCATGATCTCGATTTCGAAACAATCTCAAAGAAATATTTACACTTTCATTGGACTGAATATAATCTCGAACCATTCTAAAACTTTTAACCAATGCATTATTATCATCCATTACTTTCAAAATGTCCTCCACAAAACAAAGATCCATTGGATTTTTGGAGTCAAATGAGCTGCAAAATATAAATTTACCAATTGTTAAGTAATTTAAATAATAATCCCAGGACATAATAAATAAATACATACACAAATAAATATATCAATAAATAAATGTATATCAATATATATATATATATATATATATATATATATATATATATATATATATATATTACGTTATAAATAAAACATACCCAAAGTGTGACATTCGATTTGATATCTCATTTTGTGTATCATAAATATACAACTGAGCAAACTTCGGAGGTTCGCCTGGTTTTGGTACCAAACTTTCAATCTGATGATAATTTTGACCAGATATGTCAAAATTAGGTGGACCAAGTTTAGATTCATCGGGACAATCAATTTTGCCTCCCAATGATGCAAAAGAAAACATATTATTATAAGACCTAATATTAAAAATGAAATTATAAACTTTTTGGATAGAGGCCATTAAAAAGACTTCGCAATAAAGTAGGTGGTTCTTTCATGAAAGGTGATGACAGGAATTTCTACGGTATTTTTAATAGTATTAGTAGTAATGCTGATTTTCTGAAGTGTTGGAAATGAATTGAATGTATCCTCTTGCATGCAAGTAAAGTTTTGAAGTAGTGGATTAGTGATTCATCACTCAAGGTGAGGTGTTGGATTGTGAGACAAAGCATTCTTGAGTGGAATTGTGACTCACATGAGGGTGAAGGAGAGATCATGGGAGAGAGAGAAGAAATGGGGGAGAAGTTTGAATTGTCTTAGTTCCAATTAATCTTATTTGAATAAACATGTGTTTTAAATGTAGTGTAGACTTAATTAAAATTCTAATTGTACACATAAAACACTTAATTACCAAAGATTAATTATCCAGGCACCTCTAATTAATCATGGAAAATTAGGCAACGCTCTAATTAAAATTAATTAGGCAATTTAGAATGTGGGATATTACAACCTACCCCCCTTAAAGAAATTTCGTCCTCGAAATTAAGAAATTTACCTCGGGAATAAGTATGGATAACTCTTCCGCATGTCTGACTCCAGTTCCCAAGTGAATTCACCGTCAGGAGACTGAGCCCATTCAACTTTGACAATAGGAATCCTCTTGTTCCGAAGTATCTTGGCATCACGTTCAACAATCCGAACAGGATCCGGCTGATAGGTTAAATCCGGCTGGAGATCAATTTGTTCAAGTTCCACTGGCTGATAAGGATCAGGAATATATTTGCGTAGCTGAGACACATGAAATACGTCGTGTAACCCTGACATAGAAGGAGGAAGAGCTAACTGATAGGCTACAGGACCGACGCGTCGAAGAATCTGATAAGGTCCAATAAATCTTGGACAGAGCTTCTTAATTTTGAATACACCTCGTAAACCCAACTTAGGAGTAACTCTCAAGAACACATGATCACCTTCCTGAAACTCCAAAAACCTTCTTCTCTTGTCGGCATAACTCTTCTGCCGGCTCTGAGCAACTTTCAGCTTATCCCGAATGGACTTGATCTTTAACGTGGTCTCTTGGACAATATCCGGTCCCAAGAAACTACGATCACCAACTTCTGTCCAACACAACGGGGTCCTACACTTCCTGCCATACAAAGCTTCATAAGGTGCCATACCGATACTGGCATGGTAACTGTTATTGTATGCGAACTCTATTAGGTGTAAGTGATTACTCCACGAACCACCATCCTCTAATACACAAGCTCGAAGCATATCCTCAAGGGTCTGAATAGTCCTATCTGACTGACCATCAGTCTGAGGATGATGCGATGTACTCATCTTTAGCCGAGTCCCCATCGCATTCTGAAATGCTTTCCAAAACCTTGAAGTGAAAATCGGGTCTCTATCCGATACGATGCTCAAAGGTACACCATGCAGCCTTACAATCTGCTCCATGAAGATGGCTGCATATTGCGGGGCCTTGTAGGTGGATTTCACTGGGATGAAATGAGCTGATTTAGTCAACCGGTCCACGATTACCCAGATCGAATCTTGCCCTCTCTGGTTACGTGGCAGTCCTCCTACAAAGTCCATAGTGATATGTTCCCATTTCCACTCTGGAATATCCAACGGTTGTAACGGTCCTCCAGGTTTCTGATGTTCAATCTTCACCTGTTGACAAATAATACACCTGGACACGAATTCAGCAATCTCTGCCTTCATGTTAGGCCACCAATAGTTCTCCTTCAAATCATGATACATCTTGGTGGATCCAGGGTGAATTGAAAATCCACTCTTGTGTGCCTCTTCTAGAATCAACCGCTTCAACTCATCATTCTGAGGTACACAAAGTCTGCCTTCATAGAGAATAGCACCGTCCGTGGCTACTGAGAACTCCGGATGGTTCACTCTCTTTTGTAACTCTACATCATCCTGCTGAGCCTGCACAATCCTTGGGCGTAACTCACAGGACACTTCAATTCTGTTGATGCGAATACCGCTCTTACGATATATCACATTCAGATTTAGATCCCTGAACTTCTCAAACAGACCGCACTGTTGCATCAACAACTCTGATGCATACAATGTTTTCCTGCTCAAGGCATCTGCCACCACATTAGCCTTTCCTGGATGGTAGTTGAGATTGAAATCAAAATCTTTGAGGTACTCCATCCAACGTCGCTGCCTCATATTCAACTCCTTTTGATCAAACAAGTACTTCAGACTCTTGTGGTCACTGAACAGATCAAACTGCACTCCGTACAGATGATGCCTCCAGATTTTGAGTGCAAAGATAATGGCTGCTAACTCCAGATCATGGGTAGGATAATTCTGCTCATGAGGTTTTAGCTGCCTGGATGCATACGCTACAACTGCACCATCTTGCATCAGTACACATCCAAGTCCCTTGTGGGACGCATCACAGTATACCACATACTTGCGGGTTGGGTCAGGAATCACTAACACTGGTGCTGTGGTTAGCTTTTCCTTAAGGGTTCTGAAACTCCATTCACAAGCCGCGTCCCAATCAAAGTCTGCACCCCTTCGGGTTAGACGAGTTAATGGCAAAGCGATCTCCGAAAATCCTAAGATGAATCTCCGGTAATAGCCTGCCAATCCAAGGAAACTTCTGACTTCGGTAACACTTCTGGGTCGTTCCCAATTCAATACTGCTTCTACCTTGGATGGATCAACAGACACACCGCCTTGCGATATGACATGACCCAAGAATTTAACTTCAGATAGCCAAAATTCGCACTTACTGAACTTGGCGTACAATTGCTTCTCTCTAAGGATGCTCAACACGATTCTCAGGTGCTCCGCATGCTCCTGTGAATCTTTAGAATAGACCAGAATGTCATCAATGAAAATAACAACAAACTGATCAAGGTACGGCTGGAAAATCCGATTCATGTAGTCCATAAAAATGGCTGGAGCATTAGTCAGACCGAACGGCATGACCAGGAATTCGTAATGTCCATAGCGAGTCCTGAATGCCGTCTTGGAAACATCCGAGGACTTGATACGGATCTGATGATATCCGGAACGAAGATCAATCTTGGAGAAGATAGTAGCACCTCTGAGTTGATCCAAGAGGTCATCAATCCTTGGTAAGGGATACTTGTTCTTGATTGTGACCTTGTTGAGTTGTCGATAATCGATGCACAGACGCATCGTACCATCTTTCTTCTTTACAAGTAACACCGGTGCTCCCCAAGGTGAGACACTGGGTCGGATAAAGTGTTTCTGAAGCAACTCTTCTAGTTGAGATTTCAGTTCATGAAGCTCTAAGGGAGACATCCTATACGGGGCAACTGAGATCGGCTGGGAACCAGGAACTAGATCGATGGAAAACTCCACTTCCCTTTCGGGAGGTAAATTCATAATATCATCAGGAAAAACATCTAAAAACTCACTAACAACTGGAATGTCACTAGGACACAAACTGGGCTCCGGATCGATGGTGAAAAGAACACTGAAACATTTTGTACTGGCACCTAAGTACTGGATCATTTGATGAGTATTCTGGAGTAAAGCGGTAAGAGCTCTGCTCTCAGCTGAAGTTTCTGTTGGAATGAACAAGTTCTTCTCAGCACATCCAATGTACACAGTATTGGCAGAGAGCCAATCCATGCCTAGGACCACATCAATATCTTTCAAGGGTAGACAGATCAAATCTATGTTATAGACTTTACTGCCCACAAGAACAGGACAATTCTGACAAACACGTTTAGAAGTAACCTTGCCTCCTGTGGCAACAGCCACCGTCATTGGAGGAATTAAAGGCACAGAGGGTAGTTGAAGTCGCTGAACACAGTCAACGGCTATAAAGGAATTAGTAGCTCCACAATCAAACAAAACTAACACTTCAGACTGTCCTAACATGCATACATCCATAATCAAGGCATTATTAGATTTGACTTTCTCACCATCAAGTGAAAATACCCGACCTTTGCTTTTGGAAGCGCCGCTGGAATCGCCCTGTCTCCTCAGCTTAGGGCACTCGTGCTTGTAATGGCCAGGCTGCTTACAATAGTAACACATGTTCTTCCCTTTCATGCATTCTCCACTGTGAGGGAAACCACATTCAGCACAGTTTCTCGGTGAGCGCTGGGAATAGCTCTGTTTCCCTTTGCTTGTGGTGCCCTTGGTTCTCACTTGTAGGTTGAACTTTCCAGAATCCTTCCTCTTCTGAACTGCTTCATTACGCTCCTTATGAATGTTACCAAGATCAGCCTCCGCATGATAGCTCTTCTGCACCAGATCACCAAATGTAGTGATGTGTTGCATAGAGACATCGTGGGCTATATCAGCTCTCAGCCCGAACCGATATTTCTTCATTTTCCAAGATTCTGAGGGAGCATCATTTCCATCCATCACATATCTGACCAACTCATTGAACTTCATGGTATACTCCGCCACTGACATGCTTCCCTGCTTTAGCTCCGTCAACTCACGTTCCATCTGGAATTGGTAACTCTCTGGGATATAATGTCCAACGAAGAGACGTCGGAAATTTTCCCAATTCACCTCCATCTGACTGGCCTCCATATACGCCTTGGTTCCATCCCACCAGTTACACGCGTCGCCCCTAAAGAAGCGGGAGACGAATGTTACCTTGTCAACTTCGGTGCAATCCATGGATTCAAGGATTCCGCTCATTCGCTGGATTGTATTCTCCGTAGAACTCCGGCGGACTCATTCGGCAGAATTCTCTGAATGCAGCGCTAGATCCTTGCTGCTGAGGGGGAGGATTGTTCATATGTTGTTGAAACATATTCATGAATTCTTGATGCTGCTGGGCCTGTTGAGCTTGGAACTGCTGCTGCTGATGCATCATCTCAGCCCACATGTTCGCATTAGCATCTCCGTACATCTCAGGTTCATCATCATCATCAGCAACGTTCCTTCTAGGCCTTCCAGGTCCTCGTCTTGCTCCTGACATAGTGCTCTAACTGCCAATATCAAGTCAAGTTAGCTAGGCTTAAAATGACATGACATCTAGAACAGATGTTAGAAAACCAGACAAATACTGGGATTCAGACAGTAATACTAATGAACTCTGGCACGATCTGAATCGACCTGCTCTGATACCAATTATAACACCCCACGTCTAAATCTAGAATAAAACGTGAAATATTATTATTGAATACCGAGTCATTATTATTACAACTTGAAAAGTTCAAGCACACGCAGGTGCTAAGTACAACAAAGATCCAAATACAGCGGAAATATCGGAAATGAAACAACAATACATTAATTGATTTAGAAATAAACAACACAAACAAATAGAAATGCATGAAAGAAATGACATCTCCAAGCACAGCTGCAAGCACACCGATCAGCATACCTTAACCAACCTGCTTATCTGAAAAATAATTGTTTGGAATGGGGTGAGACAACTAAGCCTCAGTGAGTCCTACTACCCTCCTAAGGTGACTACACCGGGGAATCCTAATCAGTCATACATTCTATCAGAATATCATGAATCACAAGCATAAATAAATGTGTAACACAGAATTAGTCTTATTCATTTTAAACACAAGGACACTCTGAGGTGAGCAGGTCTCAGAGGCCTGCCATATCCGTCAACCGATTCGGTCACGGCATGAAGCTCACATAGTCATAACCTAATGGATTATCCCATTGGGAGTCCATAGTGCGATATAATTCGCTCTTAATTGACTGATACTAATTAGAATTGAATCTACCATAATTTTCCCAAGTCCCGGGGAGCATGCAAATCCTAAAATTTCACTAAGTTATACCCTAAGGTTATCTGTGTTTAACATACTGTATTACATCATATAACTGTACTATTGCATGTGCCAAATTCAGATGAGGACTTAAAACGAGTGTAAATATTTCTGTTTTCAAAATTTGGAAAAGTTCTGTTACTGTCAAACTCACTTGGCGAGTTGTTGCTCACCAGAGCGGGTGATTACAGGTCATGTCCTGTGCCAGCTCGCTACAGCGCAGGGAAGCTCGCCATGGCGAGATTATAGGTCCTGTGCCAAATCCGCTCGCTCAGCGAGTTGTTACTCGCTACAGCGAGGTTCATCAGCATGAAGAACCCAGCTCGCCATGATTGCTCGCCCTGAACTCGCTACAGCGAGCGTGCCCAGAATATGCCCTGTTTTGCGAATTTTCAAAATTAAACCATTTTAACACCTACAATTCTCATCTTAAGGCATGCAATCACACATTATATATAATATACGACAGAATGGAGAGGAAATTGGGAGTTATTTCCTCTCACACAACATTTTCCCTAAAACTTAAGTTATCATGCATATTTCATAAAATTTGGGAAATCTAGCTAACTATCCTAAGAACCCACCTGATTGAAGCTTTAAACCTTTGCTTTAAGCTTCCTAGCAGCTACTGATACCTCTCCTAAAGCCCCACGAACACCAGACAGGAAATGAGATTTTGAACTCTAGAAAACCCTTATTTTGCTCTAAGAATTTGAATGGTGTTTGATGATCAGAACTGAAGTGGTGATGGGTATTTATAGTAGTGTTTTCTGATGTAGAACAGTACATGGTTTGGCCAAGGTTTGAGCATGCAAGAATTTTTATTGGTTTGGAGTTTTCAAGTAGTTGGCATGGTTGTTGTTTAGCAACATGTGATGGCTTTGGGAAGGTGTAATATAGAGGTTTCAGAGTTGCATTGCTGTACTGACTTGCATGTGAGAAATCTCTGTAGGTTGGGGAGTTGTTAAGGAACTTGTGATACATAAAGCCAAGTTGGGTGTTGTGAGTGATTGGAACTTTTGGAAGTATTGCTATTGTTGTTTTATTGCGTGAGAGAGGGAAAAATGGAGGAGTAGTGATGCTGATTTTCTGAAGTGTTGGAAATGAATTGAATGTATCCTCTTGCATGCAAGTAAAGTTTTGAAGTAGTGGATTAGTGACTCATCACTCAAGGTGAGGTGTTGGATTGTGAGACAAAGCATTCTTGAGTGGAATTGTGACTCACATGAGGGTGAAGGAGAGATCATGGGAGAGAGAGAAGAAATGGGGGAGAAGTTTGAATTGTCTTAGTTCCAATTAATCTTATTTGAATAAACATGTGTTTTAAATGTAGTGTAGACTTAATTAAAATTCTAATTGTACACATAAAACACTTAATTACCAAAGATTAATTATCCAGGCACCTCTAATTAATCGTGGAAAATTAGGCAACGCTCTAATTAAAATTAATTAGGCAATTTAGAATGTGGGATATTACATAGTCTTTATAATTATGCCTTAGGTTGTGGTGGAGAAGAAGAACTCCCCTATGAATATTTGGAGTCTGTGATTGAGTCTAAGTTATAATAAATGATATTCAGTAATTATGTTTGTTATTTACTTTCGTGCACTTTAATAACGTATCTCGTAATCTGGCCGGATAAGCGGGAGCGCCCGTAGAATTGATATTAGGTTTTGACTTAATATGGTTCGGAACTCGTAGTAAATAATGCTAGGTGTATAGAGACAGTAACATCCTGAACTAGTCGTGAACTGAATGGTTAGAGGAGGAATCATGCACTAGGTGTGAACTGAGCACTTAGAAGATGAACTGCCCGATACTAGGACCTAGAGGTTAATTGGTGAAGATTATAATGCATGTTTATAAACAACTCACTTAGTAATTAGGGTATGTGACACATCGAGGTTAGGCTCTCGTAGGTACCTTAGTTGTTAACGTATGGAAACTTTAATAAACATAGTGTAATAGTAAGGTGTTACTACAACAAGGATAATTCACCGCCGAACATAATCTAAGTAAATATGTTATACACCGATCATGCCAAATATGAAGAAGGGATGGAGTCCAACCACCATATATAGCCTCTATATTTCTTTAATCTATTATTTATACATTCTGTTATTTATATTTCTGCAAGCATTACGCTTCATTTTATAAAAACCTTTTCAAAAACCCAAAGCGAATGCAAACTATCACAAACTTAAATAACGCTAGTGAAGCTTCGGCACGATCCCTGTGGATTCGAACTCATTCTACGCGTAGAGTGTGAATTATTACTCGACGACAGACAGTTGCACTTGCCAGACAGTAGTCAAGTTTTTGGCGCCGTTGCCGGGGATTGTGTTTACAAAGCCTTACTAGATTTATTTAAGTTTGTCAAAAAATTTTAAAAATACAAAAAAATTAAAAAATCAAAAATCTTGTTGATGATTGTGGATTTTAATCTGTGAAAATTCTGTCTAAGGATAAGTCAAGGTCTCCGAGCGATCCGTTGTGATCCACCTTACTTACCTGGGAATTTTCATGGTGACAAAGACACATGAGACAAACCAAAAATAGTTTTACAAAAAATATTTATCCCAGTGCTACTAAGTTATTTTGTTTAAAGTGCATGCAGACAGGTACTCAAGGCACTAGGAATCACAAAGGCTGGCGACAGCCGATTAAAGTCAGAATTCTCACAGGAAAACTCTCAAAGTGATGAGAGACGGAATACATTGCAAGAGAGAAAGTTGCAACAAAACGTCAATGGTCAGGAGGATCATTTGACTAAAGAGCTTCCACATGAAGTAAGAGAGTAAAAGAGTTGTTTACAGAAATGGTTCGGTAACACAGGAACCATTGGCGAAGATGACAAAGAAAGAAAGGCCATCAAGAAAGGAATAATTCAATCACGAGATCAAGCTGTAAAATCACCTCTAAAGAACAATTTCTTCCTCAGGAAGAAAGCGCAAAAGAGAAAGACATACACGAATATAAGTTTGGGGTGAAATTACTGTATTCTATGAAATTGCACCGGTAAATAAGTCGCCAACCGGATAGTTGAGAATATGGTGAAACAGACCTGGTCCTGCCAAGATTATGATCAATATGACGGGAAGATGGCCAGTGTTTCAAGCTGGAACAAAGAAGCACAAATAGAGAGACATACAAACCTATCATCTGTAATGGAGGAAATGCCTCAAGTTAATGAGAGGCTAAACAAGCGCTGCTTGGGAGGCAACCCAAGGATAAGTATTTAAGTATTTTGATTCCGTATTTTCAATTCAGTTTTTCAATTCAATAAAGTATGCCTAGAATTCCGCATGTCATCTTCATCTATTTAACCCTTATTTCAAACTTACAAAAAATTAAATAATTGTTTTGCTGTTTATTATCTAGTGCATGACTAACTGTTATAGGTAAGATTGCGGCGAAATGAGTTATAAATCTTGATGAGACGGATTTCACACCTTCATACAGAAAAACCAAAGGTGATTGCTCCGAAGTGCGAAGTTCGGGAGACAGAGAGACGAGTGATGAAGCTGATGTCAGTGAGACAAGTGTTCAATTTCAGATATACCTAAGCCATGTGAGGATTTGAGCCAAATATTTCCAAACGACATTACTACTTTCTTTCGAATTACTATGAAAGTACCGTGCACTTGTTTATTTTCTAGAACTTGCTCTAATTCTCTGCTGCCTGGTTAGTTTGATATTATATGCATTGAGGCAATTGTTTGTTATAACCCATAGCCTTTTCAAGCCACCCTTTATTATATTATTATCCTTTGCTAGCCAAATTTGAGCCGTAAAAAATATTATCCCTTTTGTTTCGGTGACAAACCACATTACAAGCCTATAGACCAGAAAAACAATGATTTACCCTCTTTGGAGTTAGGTAATAGTCCTCAAAAAGTCTTGGCAACAAAATAAGTTTGGGGTTGCTCATGGAACTAGCAACGTTTAAGTTTGGGGTGGGTATACCGAGAACTATCACTACAAAAAGAAAAAAATAAAAGAAAAAAAGGCGGGAAAACATAAAAAATTCCCTAAAAAAATAGTCTCTTAAAAAAATAAATAAATAAATAAATGAAAAAAGAAAGAGCCAAAGGGCAAAAGAAAAGAGCCAAAGGGCACAAAAAGTGATAGAAAAGAACCACACAAAGACACATTCGGTTCTTAATCTCTGATACCAACACAAAAAGGCACCCTAAGGAACAAAGGTTGCACACACAAAATGGAACATCAAAGTAGAACTTAACTCCAATGTTTAGCCTACTATTCCCAATAATGTCCTACCTTGACCTAAGCCACGTTATAACCCTGAAAGACCTCCAATAATACATGTGTATTGAATTTTGACCGGTTGCTTAAAGTTCTTGCAAGCCTATGGTAAAATGGCAGGGTGTACGATGATTGAGAGATAACCCTTTCAATTAAATGAGCGAAAAACACAAATGTGAGAGAGAGAAAAAGTTGAACATGGACTCTTGTGGGCATTTGTCCGATTTGCTACTATTGACGCTTCCTGAGCCTAGCAGGACTGAGCATGATCGCGGCGGTAAGAAATCAGCGGTACCATTGCTGAAATATAAGAAAGGTTGTGAAATTCCTATCATTATTATTTATCTCTTATTTCTCTAACGATCTTGTCTGACAGCATGTTACTTGAGAACAAGCAACAGTTTAAGTTTGGGGTTGTGATGACAGGAATTTCTACGGTATTTTTAGTAGTATTATTAGTAATAAAATGACCAAGACAGGCCCAAATACGAAGGAAAACCTACAAAAGCAGGAAAAAGAATCAAGACAAGGTCCAAGATGCAAAAAGACAAGAAAAAGCCAAAAAAAGTGAAAAAAATTAGCATTCCATCGCAGCACGATGGCTCCCATCGTGCCACGATGGGGGCTGCTTGCTTGCCAAGAAATCAGAAGGAATAAATCTGAAGAAAATCTGTCCATCGCAGCACGATATAGCACAACGCAGCACGATATAGCACATCGCAGCACGATGTCTTCATCGTACTGCGATGCCTTGCTGAGGCCCATTACGAAAACAATAAATAGAGCCTCAAATTCATTGTTAAAATCATTCATAAATTGTAGAACACTCTCTACTATAAGGAGAGGTTCAGAGGAGCTCTATTGGGCATAGTTTTCTCCCCTTACGCGAAAACTAACTCAGCAAGGTATGTTTCTTTAGGCTTTTGTATTTAGGTTATATTTTTGTAATTTAAATATGTAGTCTTTATAATTATGCCTTAGGTTGTGGTGGAGAAGATGAACTCCCCTATGAATATTTGGAGTCTGTGATTGAGTCTAAGTTATAATAAATGATATTCAGTAATTATGTTTGTTATTTACTTTTGTGCACTTTAATAACTTATCTCGTAATCTGGCCGGATAAGCGGGAGCGTCCATAAAATTGATATTAGGTTTTGACTTAATATGGTTCGGAACTCGTAGTAAATAATGCTAGGTGTATAGAGACGGTAACATCCTGAACTAGTCGTGAACTGAACGGTTAGAGGAGGAACCATGCACTAGGTGTGAACTGAGCACTTAGAAGATGAACTGCCCGATACTAGGACCTAGAGGTTAATTGGTGAAGATTATAATGCATGTTTGTAAACAACTCACTTAGTAATTAGGGTATGTGACACATCGAGGTTAGGCTCTCGTAGGTACCTTAGTTGTTAACGTAGGGAAACTTTAATAAACATAGTGTAATAGTAAGGTGTTACTACAACAAGGATAATTCACTGCCGAACATAATCTAAGTAAATATGTTATACACCGATCATGCCAAATATGAAGAATGGATGGAGTCCAACCACCATATATAGCCTCTATATTTCTTGAATCTATTATTTATACATTCTGTTATTTATATTTCTGCAAGCATTACGCTTCATTTTATAAAAACCTTTTCAAAAACCCAAAGCGAATGCAAACTATCACAAACTTAAATAATGCTAGTGAAGCTTCGGCACGATCCCTGTGGATTCGAACTCATTCTACTCGTAGAGTGTGAATTATTACCCGACGACAGACTGGTGCACTTGCCAGACCGTAGTCAAGTTTTTGGCGCCGTTGTCGGGGATTGTGTTTACAAAGCCTTACTAGATTTATTTAGGTTTGTCAAAAAATTTAAAAAATACAGTCCGATAATAGTAAGGTGTTATTACAACAAGGATAATTAACCGCCGAACATAATCTAAGTAACTATGTTATACACCGATCATGCCAAATATGAAGAAGGGAGGGAGTCCAACCACCATACCTAGCCTCTATATTTCTTGAATCTATTATTTATACATTCTGTAATTTATATTTCTGCAAGCATTACGCTTCATTTTATAAAAACCTTTTCAAAAACTCAAAGTGAATGCAAACTATCACAAACTTAAATAATGCTAGTGAAGCTTCGGCACGATCCCTGTGAATTCGAACTCATTCTATTCGTAGAGTGTGAATTATTACTCGACGACAGACTGGTGCACTTGCCATACCGTAGTCAAAAGGTATAGTTATTTTGCCTTTCTTGCAGCAGAGTGAAATTTTAAGAGAAACCTTTCCACGCTGCTTTTCAGCCCTTTCTTCATACCAAATAAGAGCACCACAATCAACACAACATGTATCCATATCACCAATATCCATATAACTTGATCAAATATTACCAAGACATTTAAAATATTAAATTACAATGTAGTATATAAAATAAAATAAATAATCACTATATGTACCTTGAATTTCACTCGGTCGTAAAATATTAAAATTTGAATCTTCATATTGAATAACATTTTGATTATGGGCTGAATAAGTATTAGATGCTATAAAAGAATAACAAATGTTAATTTGTTATATTATCTTTAGATATTTTAATACAACAATTATTATCTCCACTTCAAATGAATGAACCAAATTTTTTTATCGATAACGTAATTACATGATGGAGTATTTGTTGCATCCAATTTCCTTTTTTTAAAATACAAACATCCAGCTTTGGACCGGTTCACTGCATTGATAATTATAAAAAGTGGAATAAGAGATACAGAATAAAAATAGTCCTCATATACATATTGTTACTAAAAAAATAACTTAGTTTTAAGATTCTTACATCCACGTCGTATACTAATTTTTTCAGCAACAACTTTAGGCTTCGAGCGTTTAGAACGTAGTATTTCCCTACGCAACAAACGTCGCTCTCTATATAGATTTTTACGAAACTGTAACCCCTCCATATATATTTCAGTGATACTTAAACATTGCATACAATTTGATACTTAATTAAATAGTCTGAAAACATTATAAAATATAACAAAAAAACTAATCTAAACATTCACCCCTTTTTTTACCAACAGATAAGAAACTCCATGTGAACTACAAAGTTCAATTTTTCCAAACATTGACATAAACACATATATGATATATATGAAACAAATGAATGAGTAAATAAAGGGAGAGGAAGGTGTATTTATACTATTCAAGTATCACGAATTAAGAAATAATATCATATGATATAATAATAATTTATCTCATTTAATTTCAAAGCAACCAATATGTGTCCCTATATTAAAATCCAAAACAACGCGTCACTTGACCAACCAAACACGTATATATCACTAAGCAATTTTCATTTCTTATAAATAATTAGACTAATATTTTTAAACTACATCCTAGATCCTTTCCCTGCCTATACTATTATGCAGAAAATATTAAATCCTATTATTCTAGACGCTGGGCTGTAAAACTCCTACATATTTTATAAATAAAACATTGTCAGCTATCACCTATTTAATACAAACACACAATTTAAATAACTCACATATAATTAACATATATCAATTTGAAAACAAACCATACACATCTTGTGTAAAATGAACTCAAAAAATACATCAGCATGATATTTGCGTGTGAATGAAGTAGACAATATTGGTTGTCTGAATACATGCATCATAAGAAAAAAAATGAAAATACCAAAAGTTAATATTCTACTAATATTCATTGTAAAACATATCTTCATATGTGATCTTCACCAAGATATGGATAAGCATGCTATAAAAATATTGCATTTTCAACTTGACTTGATGGGAAAGTAATGGAGAGAGCATGACTTTTCAAGGTAAAAAGGGAAACATAGCCTTTTTCTTTTAGGGACACTGGTGGAACCTAAAAAGCCTACTATGAGTAAAGCAATTGCACATGGATGTCAATCAAACTAAAAGTAACCACAGTAGTAGAAAGTGTTGGATATTGCCTTGAAAATGATGCTGTTGCAGGAAGCTGGTGTGTCCTGGTGAGGGCTCAGCAGGCAGCAGGCAGGGCGAGCCCTCGTGAGGGCGCCAGGGCGCAGTGGTCTCGGGTGCTGGCGCCAGGGCGCAGACCCGCGTGGTTATATAGTTGTTTTGCGTTTTCTGTTATTTGAACAAGGTTTTATGGTTTCTAAGGCCAACATACATACTAGGGTTAATAGAGAACATCTTGGGAAGACTCTAGGGTTGGGAGAAACATTCTATCACATTGGGAACACTTGTTGATTGAATCTCTTGGTCACGGGGAGAGATTCGGGACTAGGGTAGAATTAGGAAAACTCTAATTCTTGTAACTCTTGTGGAGAATCTCATTGTAATCAAGTATTCTATTGATAGTGGAACGGAGAGGTTGCTCTCTCCCCCAGACGTAGGTTCATTAACACCGAACTGGGTAAACAATAGTTTGTGTTCTTTATCGCTTTCACCGTTTATTCTTGTTGGTTGATTATTATTGCTTGGTTCATTTTTCTTTGGTTGCTTTGTTTGTTTTGCCCCACACACTAAAAGATTATTGGTGTGGTTTATTAATCGAATTCACAACAGAAAGCTAGCTATATAATATAATATTTACCCAGTTATATCATCCACCTCAATAGTTAGCCTAACCCTAAAAACAACACCAAACATTAACTGCCAAGGATATACAATAGACAAAAATCTATTTAATTCATATTCATATGCATACTGATATACAACACATCAACTTACGCTACGCAAGCAATATCTGTCTCTCTCGGTGAAGTCCCCATTTCGGCTAATCCTCTTAACCTTAGGAGATGATTCCTTGAAATTCCTAAGTTCCAACAAGCTTTTAATCAAGAGAAATGGTGAAGTAATGAAATTTTGGTGACAAAGGGAAAGGAATATGTGGTACACGGCCAAGAGAAGGAAAATGAGTGAATGAATTGTGATTTTTCTATGTCTCCTCAAAGACCAAAGTCTCCTTAAGTCATAAGTCTTGCTTGCTCATGGCCATTGGATCAAATAGGATAAAGTTTTAAGACAAAATCCTAGCCCTTAGATCAAGTCTTGGTCATCAAGACACTCTCATAAAATATCTAGATATTTAGTGAACTTGCCAACTCATCTCACTCAGTCTCCACGTTCGGCCTTAAACAAGTCGTATTTCGCGTACCGATAAATTTTACAGAAACAGAAAATAAATTCTACCGTAAACCTTTTAATTAAAACAATTCACAAACTTTCGAATAAATTTTATTCCGAATAAATTTTCACACCTTAACTCGGAAAAATATAATGAGATCAAATTCTCATCACAGTCGATATATAAAGTCTCCATTTAAATTTTGATGGAAATCGGAAACCGTAAAATTTTCAAACAGCGGGTATAATTTCTACTCGTTTTTCAAAAAAAACGTAGAAAATCAAATTTCGAAATTCTGACTTCACATGAACGTTCTCATAGATAAAAGAAGGCTACGAAACAAAAGTATGTGCTCTTCCAGCACACGAGCACAAAACAGGCTCAAACTCAGCAAATATGTTGTTATTTCGACGATATTCACAAAACCAATTAACAAAAACCATAATATTCTTAACCATTACTTATTTTCCTCACACAAAAGGTACCGTGGAATTACGGGTCTTACACTAACCAAGACCATAATTTAATAGCAAAATGACATTCGAAAAAAATATGAAAAGAGGATTCAACATGGTTATGACAGAAATTGCACATATAGAAGGCATAACACATCCTCTTGTCATCAAATTCTCATCAGTAGGGAGTTTTTCATGCATCAATCTCCATACAAGAAAAGACCTAGATGGTGGAATATCAGCATTCCAAATCAACTTTGCCCAATGAAGGTCCTGAACCTGTGGTAAAATGAAGTCATAGGCTTGCTTAAGCTCCAAGTCACCATTGTCAGTGTGTTGCCAAATAAGTTTATCATGTGTAGCTTCTAAGGGAAGAGAAACTTGAGAAATAATTGAAGACAAGTTGTTGAACATGTTAGAGAGGGAAGGAGGAATGGACCAATGCCCATTAGCAATAAAATCACTGACTTGTGAAGTAAGAAAAGGCCTTATCTGCTCCGGTATATCAAGTCGATCAACCAATGGATCTCCACACCAACTATCCAGCCAAAAATTAATGTTTTCTCCATTGCCTACTAACCAAACAGCATTATCTTTGATCATTGTATATTCCTCCTTGATACTGCTCCATATAGAAGAGAAAATGTGATGATGTATTGTCTTTCCCTTTTTAAAAACTCTATCCTTGAGTAATAAAGCCCATGAGGTTTGAGAATTAAAAAAAAAACCCTTAATTTAATTTACAGCATTAAAAATAAAAACCAAAGAAATAAATTATATATTACATTAAAAAAAATTTCAAATTACAACTTAATTTTTGAGTATTTTAAAAATATTCGAATGTTTTATTTTTTCAATTCAATAATATAAATTTCAATTGATCTAGTTGCCTTTTTATTATTTGTTTTTGACGTATATGTATGTGTATTATTCTAATCAAAATAAATAAGATATATTTGAATCCATACAAATCAAACTACAACGAAAAAAGAACAACAATTAAATTTACAGAATTAAAAAAAAAATTACATGAGTAAATTGTACAGTATATTACAAAAAATTCAATTCACAAATAAAATATTTAGTATTTTCCAAATATTTGTTGCTTTTTATTATATTATAACATGCATTTCAAAATACCATAACAACTCAACTAACAAAAACTAAACCACCCCTTTAAACTTGGTTTTTTCAAGCCTTTTTTTCACGCTAATATTTTCCTTAAAAACTATTAGAATTAACATGTTTTCTAAAGTTTCTTATTTTTTTATCATAAGAAATAGATATGTTCCAGTATTTAGATAAGTCCCTAGTAGAATTTTATTAATGAGTTCTCAAAAATTGTTGGGATACAATATTTAGAAGATCCATATTTTAATTTTTGAATCCACTAAAAAGCAATGAAAACACTTAGTTTTTTTATTTTTTCCTATTTGACGTGGTAATACATCGGAATTTAAATTGAAATAAATATGAAATTTCAGGTTCTAAACCAGGAGACAACGTCGAGAGTAACAATTTCAAGATATTTTACCAATTCAAATACAACTTCTGGGAATCATAACATTAATTCTAATAGTTCACATTACATTTTACCAAAAAATTTAATCTCAAAAATCAAATACATTTATGATAACAATAACAAAATAATCCAACAAACATCATATAATACAATACATAATACATTTTATAATATAATTAATATATCAATATATTAGTACACCACCAACATAACATTACCCAGCCAAATCACAATTGAAACATTAACACATAAACAAATCATAAACATTACACATGAATGACCAATAAGGATGCCATCACAAAATAGTCCTACCTACAACACACAAACGATCCTGGCAAATCAGTAGCCATACAAAATGCACTTCTCGAAAAAGGCTTAATGTAACAGCTAGCATAGCCACAGCACCACGACTACCACACAACACAGGGACAATACCATAACATCAACAACGAAAACAACACAATATCTTCCATTAGAGAACACAAATGATTCTACACATCTACATCTTGAGAAGCCTCTGACAGTTTAACCTTTTTGCCAACTTCTTCAACACTTTCATCAAATGTAAGCTTTCTCTTAACACAATACTTTCTCTTAGAATAAACAAACTTCTCAACATATGTTGCCATTCCATGCTTTGACACCCTTCTTCCACTTCAAGACTGAGAATGACTTTCAATAGGTTTGCTTCCTCCAAAACCAATTCCATACTTATCATTGATTACATCCTACAAACAATAAATAAATCATGAACCTAAACCTCATAGCATACATTGACTCCAACTGATTCCAACAATTACCTGCATGCATACTCACCTCTCCAACAACATATTCATCAGGCCAGTATGGCAGCATTTACACAATCACCAGCAGCATCATCACTATCATCAGAGCCAACATAAGAATAGTGATTGAATCCACAATCCTCCAACTCCTTAATAGAATCACAAGCTGGAACATCAATCTGCAGAAAAATCGAGAAATCATTTTAAAGAATACAACAACAAACAATACAAAGAACATTTACATGAAACATTGATTATACTAAAGAATTTTTCAGCATCTGGTATAAACTGATCAAAGAACATATTAACAACTCCAGCTTCACTGCAAATGGATAACACATCAAATGCAGGCAAATCATCAAAATCAACAGGATCTCTTTCCTGAACTTTACAAAGATATGCATCACCATAGAAACACTCTGTCTCATCTGAATACAATGAGCAACTTTCTCCCTGTAATACATTGAATACACTGCTAAGATTTTCATACACTCAAAACAAACAAACAATGCATTCAACACTAATCATTGATATCAATATAGGACAAGTCTCCATTGCCAACTTTTTCACCTCCTGGTCAAACACAGCGAACACAGCCACATGCTCACCATGCTTAACTTTCATCTTCATTCTAAATCTATCCAAACAAAATGTAAAATAAAGAATGAATCCTTGCATGCAATAATTATAAGTACCTTAACAAAATGCATAAAAACTAACATAAAGAGAACAATTTCATGAATAAATTACTTGGCCATGTCCTTGGATTGGTCATCATTGAACCACATATCAACACCTTCAACAACTGAATCAAACCATACCAGAACAATACATGCAGAATCAACCCCTCCTTCAAGCAATTCAGACAATTTTTTTATTGGCAAGCCACACATGAAACTGTGCAGCTTCTTCAAACACTCAGCACCAATAGGTTCCATCAATTGCTAAATCTCAACTAACAACAATTTTAATCTGAGGTCTGATACCATAGAAAGCCAATACCTGTACATATATATAGAGAGGCTAAATGGACCTACCAAATTTGAATTTTCACTTAGGAGGGAAACTTAAGTTAATGCCAATTTTAGATTTTAAATAAATTAATTAGATTATCTACACATTTGACACACCTAAAGACATGCTTATCCCTACTAACTTATTTAATAACTTACTATTAGATAATACATGCTGCAAAAAAACATATACAAAATTTAAGTCCATATTTTAAGTGTAATTACATTCTTATATGAATCATTATTAGTATTTCACTTAACAAAATTTACCATGTACCATATAGCAAATTATAAACCACCCATCAACTAAATACATTATTCATAAAATTTAATCCCATTTATCTGCATATTCACCATACTAAGTTTTCTTCTGTCACATATCCATAATCAATATACTATCTCCTACCTAGTACAAAAACATAGACATAACAAAATTCAGAATGAAAAAAAAAGGGCTACATAACTAAATCCATCCACTCAATTCAAAACTATAGATAACTTATAACACAAGTCAGCATAACATTTAGCACAAGGGATTTACAATTTAAGCATAAAATGTTCTCTACACTTGATATACACTTGACCTCCACAATTAGACAATTATCATGTAAAAAATAACAAACCTCCTGCATATTTAATCCCAACACCTCCCTGTGTTAAAATTTCCTGCTGCTACTTTTTCCACCAAACACAGGTAAATCACCAAAAAATAATGTGTCATTGGAACATATATGAAAATGGGAGCAGTGACACTTGTTTTAACTATTCAGCCCAATAAATAAATAAACTAATCTATCATGATCATATATCTTGTAGCTCGGTCCTGACTTACATGAAAATATATCCCAGAACTATCATATAACATTATAAACAGAATACTTGGGTGAGAAGTTAAGTAAATATTATAGCTACATCTGATATGCTGGTGATTCCTATACTTTCCTGCACGATAGCCATATCATAAACAGCTAGAAAGACCAAATATGAATTAATTGTTGACTGAAACTAATAGTCATCACTGGTGTATGGGCACCTCTCATATATTGCTACATGCTATGCACATCATATAAATTCAAAAAAGGTCTAACTGACTTCAAAATTACCTAAAGATACCAGTCAATTCGTATTATTTGGTAGCTCTGAGAGTCTGCTATATCTCAGGAAAATCATATGAATTTAATAAGATAAAATTTGGCTGATCAGTTAACCGAAACAATAAGCTAATTATGGTGTTTTGGTGCCTCTTATATATTGCAATATGCTAGGCATAAGTTACAAAGTTAGAAATGAAACATCTACCCTAGTAGTTAAGTAATACTAACAGTAAGCATCAATCAGGGACGGAACTAGGTAGTGAAGAAAAGGGGCAGCCGCCACCCCTCTTATATATAATACTACTATATATTCCTATGTAGAGTTATATATATTGCCACCCGTGCCATTACATTTTTTTTATAGTCTGCCACCCTAGCTTCATTTTGGTCCACTCATTCTTTTATAAAGTATACTTGGTTAGTTAGTATATTATATAATAATAATAATAATGATAATAATAATAATATTTGTTAGGCAAAATTACACCGTAGGTCTTTTATCTTATTTTTTTATAACATTTTGGTTATTTATTTTTTATTTGTAATATTTTGGTCTTTTATCTTATTTTTGTAACACTTTAGTTCTTTATTTTTTATTTGTATTACTTTGATCCTGCAGAATAAATGACTAAATATTAAAAATAAAATAAAATGACATGCAGTATAATTTTGCTTATTTCTAAATTATTTTAATTTAACCCAGTAGCCACTAAAGTAAATAAACCAAAAAAATAGAGAAAACAAATCCCCAAATTCAAGCACAATTTCAAAGTAACATTTGAAGGTGGAAAAACACAAGAAGGGGGGGGGGGGGGGGGGGGGGGGGTTGAATTGTGTTTTTGGAAATTTAAAACTTTTTGGTTCTTAGGAATTAATTGCAGCGGATAAAACACAAAAACAAAGAGATGCTGAGAGAGAGAAAAATAGACATACAGATTTATCCTGGTTCCCTTCACAACTTGAAGGTACGTCCAGTCCCCTTGTTACTAACAAGAGCTTTTCACTATAATCTTCACAAGATTACAACTTGCTCAAGCACACTTGCAAGAGACTTCTCAAATGCTCAAGTTACACTTAACGAGAGACTTCACAAACAAACTTAAAACCTAAGAATGATTGTTTAGGAACACTTGATATACTATCAGAGGTGTTTACAAAATACAACTCAATTTGCTTTAAGACTTTGAATGACAGATTATGCAAGTTATATCAGAATGCTTCAGAGCCTTAAACGCAGTAATAGAATAGTAGTCATTTCTTCCATTTGAGTCTTCTATTTATACTTGAAGGAAGATGATGACCGTTGCAGAGAGATGAGGTGCCAGCTGGAATTTACTCGTACAATTGTGATAGTTGTAGTTGCCTTCTTTGGCAAATATCTTCAATTCCACTACCTTGCTTTTTGAATTATCACTCATCCATTTTGAGTAATAATAGTACAATAGTACGATCCTCAATTGCGCTCCACTTATGGATAAGGTTAACGTTGTACCAACGAATATTCCTTCCTGTGGATGTGACAGAGTCTTGAAGTAGATTGTTCTTCAATCATTGATTCTGATTCTGTAAGTTCTTGAGTGACGTAAATTCTTTTTGCTTCAGGTGTTGTTGTCATAGCTTCTTGAGGACTTTAGCTTCTGATGACTTCAGAGCCTTGTTTTTATCCCCAGAATCACTTTCTTCAACACGCAAAATTTAAGCTTCTGATGAACAGTGATGTGCTTTCAGAGCTTGTTTAGCTGGCTTCTCTGCTATTATTCACAGTGCTTCTGAATGAAGTTTATCTTGTAATTCTGCACACTAGAATAATCATTAGTAATTCCAATTGCAATTTTAATACTTTGTTATCATCAAAACCATTTAAAACTTAGAGGTTCATGTCAGACCCACTTTGTTCCAACAACATTTCCAATTTTTCTAGCATCTGCGTTGCAGCACCACACTCTTTCTCGACTACAAGTTAGTTTGTTTTCTTTCTTGTCTCTCAATCTATTGATCTTTTCTTTCTTTTTCACAAGGCTATATTTAATTCGTCATAATATTATAGTACTAATCTATTATGTGCAATATTTGTAAATTTTGTTTTCTAAGCATGATTATTTTAATACGTTATAGTCTATGAAAAATACATACACTTTTTGAATTAGACGTGCGTTAGTGTTAGACACCGACACGACACCAACACTTACAATTACATTGGGATCTTTGTTTTTTATTTGCCATTAAACTAAGTTGTATGCAATTATTAAATAGTATAAGTTAGTTATAGTTTCCGTAAAAAAAAAAATAGTTATATAGTTGATATTATTTATCAAGTGTTATATTTCCGCCACCCTTAATGATTTTTTCTGGTTCCGTCCCTGGCACCAATGCTACGTTGGTTCTCATATCCTGCCTAACCAACTTAACCATAAGATGCATATAAATGCTTTTGCCTAAAACCATGGTGTGTAACCAATATGCCCAACACATACAACCACACATTATTTACATTCACCCAAGTGATGCCCTAAGGGGTGATGGCCAAACTATAACTACACCAACTTATTTTGTATTGACTACCTAATTATACATTGCAGGGTTATATGGGTTCATGATGTGGAGTTCACACAGACAATAATCATATTGCTGAGACAATGAAAAAAAGGACTGACAGAGGTTATTTATAAGCATCATTTGAATGCTAGGGTAACTCAATATCAGAAGCTCAAAATAACTGACATCAATCCTGGATTTAAATGCCAAACCACAACAATTCTTATCCAACTCATCTGTTGGTCATATGTTCACAACTCATCAATTGTAGATTAGTTTATTATATTGAAATACTACACTAAAAGTGTAAAAAGTGCCCACAGCGAAACCACAATAAAATAACAAATCCTTTAAAATACCAAGTAACAATATAAATAGATACTTCTTTATTTATGATAACAATCCATATCATTACATTACATAAGTAGAGACTCAAAGATAAGCATACATAATACACCATCTTCACACATATAGACCTCACAAACACATACACTACCATCAATTAAATTCTACATAACATACTTATTCTAGACAACCCCCACCAGGATAGAGACCAACAACACAGCTGCATTATCATTATCATAAGGAGCATACTACACAAAGCTAAGACACACAAACACCAGGACACTTACAGACCCCAACAACAACAGATACAACTCACTCCTTCTCAACCTTGACCTTCTTCAAACGACCCTTGAACTTTCCCTCACCAACTTTATCAAAACTTTTACTCAAATTCCTTTTCATAGTAGATGGACCTTGACTCTCATTTTGAGCCTTGACAGAATTCATTGGAGGTCTAACAATAACATCCCTAGCAAATTCCATAGCCTGAACCTCACCAGTAGAATCAGTACTAATTGAATCTACATCGGAATCCAAATCCACACACCCACACCATGATTGAAAATAACACTCATTCAGCTGACATTCTATCAAGAATTATAGCACAATAACAACAGACAACAAAAAAAGAATCATCACAACAAAAACAAACCTTCGCTGGAGTAGGCAAAGGATATTGAGCACATAAAGATTTAATGACTTTGGAATCCATACAAACCCTCTTAACTCTATAAGACCCACCAAGAGAGGATCCAACCTTCGAGGTTACATCAACAGCAAACAACATCTTGTGTCCAATCAAACTTTCAAACTCAATTGAATGTGTACTAGCAGTCTTAGCCTATAAAATTACAAATGCAATTAGATACATACTTTGCATCATTCATATATAACATTGAATCAAATTATTGACTACCTTAAATTGAGCAACAAAAAAGGAACACCACTTCTCTAATATATAACTCATATCTGAATCGAACACAACAAAAACACAAGTCCAAGTGACTACGTGGTTGTACCATTTTACACTAGTTGTGGTTCTCTTGCTTTCATAATAGCATGACAAGATTTTTAGACATATATAAAGACCCGAACTATTGTGGTTTCGGTATGTATTCTACAAAGCTTTGGTGTATGTTGTTAGTCATCAAAGATCCATTGTATCCTTCGATCTATGTTATTCGAGTACCCTTATGGTAAAGAAGAAAGAATTTCAAATGTTCTTTTACCAGCAGACTTTGATGAATCTTATTCCCTACTAATTTATCTAGTAAAATCATTGGAGGGAGACTTCTGAATGGTGTGAGAAGGTTTATAACTGAGAAGGTCAATGGTGATGATGTGGTTTACAATAAAGGTACACAAAGTTTACATGTATTTAAGTTGGAATTGGATAACAAATGTGAGAAGTTTGTGCGAAACTTGAGAGTTTAAGTGATAATACTTTATTAGTGGGTGACAATGATTCAGTATCTATATCAGCTTCTTATATCTCATCTTATCTACAAAAATATTCTATTTAATATTCCAATAACTACTTTGACGATGAACTAGATCCTTACCTTCTAAGTCCTTTTGACTTGTGAATTATAATATAAAAAATGAGAGTTTTGATGTTCATTGCCCTTACAAACCTTACCAAAATTTTGGGACAAAACTAAAAAGCCAAAAGGACCAAACACCCACCAACATCTTGACGGAGAAAGAATTAGAGAGTGATATGATAAATGTGGTAATATAAGAGAGAGAGAGAGAGAGAGAGAGAGAGGGAGAGAGAGAGAGAGAGAGAGAGAGAGATGTGAAATGGATGTTGAGGGAGTGATGAAATAAAATTACTCAAATAAATAACCAATTTTAATGTGGATGTTTAGTAACCAATTACTACCTGAGCACTAAAATTTTGAACAAGCAGATCATGACCAAAAAGAAGGTGAACAATAGCCTTGATTGCAACATCATTCAACTGGATTCCCCTAATTTAATTGATACAGTTGACTGTTTCACACACGTTAATGCATAACTTTGATGATTAATATTTATTTTTAATTGTATAATAGTAGGTTCAACTACACATTTGGTCACTTACGTTTATTTTAGGTTTCAATTTCGTCTCTTACGTTTAAAAAGTTTCAATTTGGTCCCTTACGTTTATTTTAGGTTTCAATTTGGTCCCTTCCGTCAGTTTTTGCACATGTGGCGGACGGTTTGCTTACGTGGCAGACGGTTTGCACACGTGGATTGACACGTGGACATGTTGACACGTGTCCAATTGAAACAGTGGAACAGTGGAATCTGATGGAAGGGACTAACTAATGCAAACGTTGATAACGTAAGGGACCAAATTGAAACTTTTTATATGTAAGGGACCAAATTGAAACCTAAAATAAACGTAAGGGACCAAATATGTAGTTTAGCCTAGTAAAAAATATAAAAATTTGATATTTTGAAAATAACATTTTCTTTGAGATGTTGAACGATTTGTGTTACCATTTTCTTTCTCTCTAAAGATTTCAACTTGAAAAGTCATATTAGTACTAAGAATGAGCTCAAAGTTGCAAGCATCGCCAACTTTCAAGTTATTGTCCTTTGCAAATTTCTTCCATCCACTTGTGAGTTCAAATTTTAGTCCCGTAGAGCATCTCCTAATAGTGTATTTTGCAGGCCAAACTCTTCCATTTAACAGCTGAAAATAAATATCTCCTCTTTTCTTTTTCAAATCAAAGTGTGTCTTGCCAAACTTAGATGGTATAGTCTGCCAAAGAAATAAAATGCAAATGTTAAGAGAATAGAAAATAAGTTCTTGTTGAAAAGTACAGTTTTTTAAATTATTCAATTTTAAGGACTAGGGATTAATAGTGTAACTATTTGTACCTAGTTATCTAGGAATAAGGGCCCGTTTGAATTAACAATGGATATTGCAACGGTATATATTTTGCAAGAATTTCATGCAATCTCTTTAAAAACCCATCTGTTTTATGGACAACAATATCCCTACCATCTTCTCCATCACCTAGTTCACCAACAACTATAAAGTAGCAACTTCATCAACTTGAGGCATATTATAGGTTTGAGGATCATGATCTCGATTTCGAAACAATCTCAAAGAAATATTTACACTTTCATTGGACTGAATATAATCTCGAACCATTCTAAAACTTTTAACCAATGCATTATTATCATCCATTACTTTCAAAATGTCCTCCACAAAACAAAGATCCATTGGATTTTTGGAGTCAAATGAGCTGCAAAATATAAATTTACCAATTGTTAAGTAATTTAAATAATAATCCCAGGACATAATAAATAAATACATACACAAATAAATATATCAATAAATAAATGTATATCAATATATATATATATATATATATATATATATATATATATATATATATATATATATATATATATATATATATATATATATATATATATTACGTTATAAATAAAACATACCCAAAGTGTGACATTCGATTTAATATCTCATTTTGTGTATCATAAATATACAACTGAGCAAACTTCGGAGGTTCGCCTGGTTTTGGTACCAAATTTTCAATCTGATGATAATTTTGACCAGATATGTCAAAATTAGGTGGACCAAGTTTAGATTCATCGGGACAATCAATTTTGCCTCCCAATGATGCAAAAGAAAACATATTATTATAAGACCTAATATTAAAAATGAAATTATAAACTTTTTGGATAGAGGCCATTAAAAAGACTTCGCAATAAAGTAGGTGGTTCTTTCATGAAAGGTGATGACAGGAATTTCTACGGTATTTTTAATAGTATTAGTAATAATAAAATGACCAAGACAGACGCAAATACGAAGGAAAACCTACAAAAGCAGGAAAAAGCATCAAGACAAGGTCCAAGATGCAAAAAGCCAAAAAAAAGTGAAGAAAATTAGCATTCCATCGCAGCACGATGGCTCCCATCGTGCCACGATGGAAGCTGCTTGCTTGCCAAGAAATCAGAAGGAATAAATCTGAAGAAAATCTGTCCATCGCAGCACGATATAGCAAATCACAGCACGATGGAGTTACTTGGCGACCAAGCTGATGAAATGCACAGGATCAGTTATAAAACCGAACTAAATCTTCACATCGCAGCACGATGGCTTCATCGTACTGCGATGCCTTGCTGAGGCCCATTACGAAAACTATAAATAGAGCCTCCCATTCATTGTTAAAATCATTCAGAAATAGTAGAACACTCTCTACTATAAGGAGAGGTTCGGAGGAGCTCTATTGGGCTTTTGTATTTAGGTTATATTTTTGTAATTTAAATATGTAGTCTTTATAATTATGCCTTAGCTTGTGGTGGAGAAGAAGAACTCCCCTATGAATATTTGGAGTATGTGATTGAGTCTAAGTTATAATAAATGATATTCAGTAATTATGTTTGTTATTTACTTTCGTGCACTTTAATAACGTATCTCGTAATCTGGCCGGATAAGCGGGAGCGCCCGTAGAATTGATATTAGGTTTTGACTTAATATGGTTCGGAACTCGTAGTAAATAATGCTAGTTGTATAGAGACAGTAACATCCTGAACTAGTCGTGAACTGAATGGTTAGAGGAGGAATCATGCACTAGGTGTGAACTGAGCACTTAGAAGATGAACTGCCCGATACTAGGACCTAGAGGTTAATTGGTGAAGATTATAATGCATGTTTATAAACAACTCACTTAGTAATTAGGGTATGTGACACATCGAGGTTAGGCTCTCGTAGGTACCTTAGTTGTTAACGTAGGGAAACTTTAATAAACATAGTGTAATAGTAAGGTGTTACTACAACAAGGATAATTCACCGCCGAACATAATCTAAGTAAATATGTTATACACCGATCATGCCAAATATGAAGAAGGGATGGAGTCCAACCACCATATATAGCCTCTATATTTCTTTAATCTATTATTTATACATTCTGTTATTTATATTTCTGCAAGCATTACGCTTCATTTTATAAAAACCTTTTCAAAAACCTAAAGCGAATGCAAACTATCACAAACTTAAATAACGCTAGTGAAGCTTCGGCACGATCCCTGTGGATTCGAACTCATTCTACGCGTAGAGTGTGAATTATTACTCGACGACAGACAGTTGCACTTGCCAGACAGTAGTCAAGTTTTTGGCGCCGTTGCCGGGGATTGTGTTTACAAAGCCTTACTAGATTTATTTAAGTTTGTCAAAAAAATTCAAACATACAGTCCGATAATAGTAAGGTGTTACTACAACAAGGATAATTAACCGCCGAACATAATCTAAGTAACTATGTTATACACCGATCATGCCAAATATGAAGAAGGGAGGGAGTCCAACCACCATACCTAGCCTCTATATTTCTTGAATCTATTATTTATACATTCTGTTATTTATATTTCTGCAAGCATTACGCTTCATTTTATAAAAACCTTTTCAAAAACTCAAAGTGAATGCAAACTATCACAAACTTAAATAATGCTAGTGAAGCTTCGGCACGATCCCTGTGAATTCGAACTCATTCTATTCGTAGAGTGTGAATTATTACTCGACGACAGACTGGTGCACTTGCCATACCGTAGTCAAAAGGTATAGTTATTTTGCCTTTCTTGCAGCAGAGTGAAATTTTAAGAGAAACCTTTCCACGCTGCTTTTCAACCCTTTCTTCATACCAAATAAGAGCACCACAATCAACACAACATGTATCCATATCACCAATATCCATATAACTTGATCAAATATTACCAAGACATTTAAAATATTAAATTACAATGTAGTATATAAAATAAAATAAATAATCACTATATGTACCTTGAATTTCACTCGGTCGTAAAATATTAAAATTTGAATCTTCATATTGAATAACATTTTGATTATGGGCTGAATAAGTATTAGATGCTATAAAAGAATAACAAATGTTAATTTGTTATATTATCTTTAGATATTTTAACACAACAATTAATATCTCCACTTCAAATGAATGAACCAAATTTTTTTATCGATAACGTAATTACATGATGGAGTATTTGTTGCATCCAATTTCCTTTTTTTAAAATACAAACATCCAGCTTTGGACCGGTTCACTGCATTGATAATTATAAAAAGTGGAATAAGAGATACAGAATAAAAATAGTCCTCATTTACATATTGTTACTAAAAAAATAACTTAGTTTTAAGATTTTTACATCCACGTCGTATACTAATTTTTTCAGCAACAACTTTAGGCTTCGAGCGTTTAGAACGTAGTATTTCCCTACGCAACAAACGTCGCTCTCTATATAGATTTTTACGAAACTGTAACCCCTCCATATATATTTCAGTGATACTTAAACATTGCATACAATTTGATACTTAATTAAATAGTCTGAAAACATTATAAAATATAACAAAAAAACTAATCTAAACATTCACCCCTTTTTTTACCAACAGATAAGAAACTCCATGTGAACTACAAAGTTCAATTTTTCCAAACATTGACATAAACACATATATGATATATATGAAACAAATGAATGAGTAAATAAAGGGAGAGGAAGGTGTATTTATACTATTCAAGTATCACGAATTAAGAAATAATATCATATGATATAATAATAATTTATCTCATTTAATTTCAAAGCAACCAATATGTGTCCCTATATTAAAATCCAAAACAACGCGTCACTTGACCAACCAAACACGTATATATCACTAAGCAATTTTCATTTCTTATAAATAATTAGACTAATATTTTTAAACTACATCCTAGATCCTTTCCCTGCCTATACTATTATGCAGAAAATATTAAATCCTATTATTCTAGACGCTGGGCTGTAAAACTCCTACATATTTTATAAATAAAACATTGTCAGCTATCACCTATTTAATACAAACACACAATTTAAATAACTCACATATAATTAACATATATCAATTTGAAAACAAACCATACACATCTTGTGTAAAATGAACTCAAAAAATACATCAGCATGATATTTGCGTGTGAATGAAGTAGACAATATTGGTTATCTGAATACATGCATCATAAGAAAAAAAATGAAAATACCAAAAGTTAATATTCTACTAATATTCATTGTAAAACATATCTTCATATGTGATCTTCACCAAGATATGGATAAGCATGCTATAAAAATATTGCATTTTCAACTTGACTTGATGGGAAAGTAATGGAGAGAGCATGACTTTTCAAGGTAAAAAGGGAAACATAGCCTTTTTCTTTTAGGGACACTGGTGGAACCTAAAAAGCCTACTATGAGTAAAGCAATTGCACATGGATGTCAATCAAAATAAAAGTAACCACAGTAGTAGAAAGTGTTGGATATTGCCTTGAAAATGATGCTGTTGCAGGAAGCTGGTGTGTCCTGGTGAGGGCTCAACAGGCAGCAGGCAACAGGCAGGGCGAGCCCTCGTGAGGGCGCCAGGGCGCAGTGGTCTCGGGTGCTGGCGCCAGGGCGCAGACCCGCGTGGTTATATAGTTGTTTTGCGTTTTCTGTTATTTGAACAAGGTTTTATGGTTTCTAAGGCCAACATACATACTAGGGTTAATAGAGAACATCTTGGGAAGACTATAGGGTTGGGAGAAACATTCTATCACCTTGGGAACACTTGTTGATTGAATCTCTTGGTCACGGGGAGAGATTCGGGACTAGGGTAGAATTAGGAAAACTCTAATTCTTGTAACTCTTGTGGAGAATCTCATTGTAATCAAGTATTCTATTGATAGTGGAACGGAGAGGTTGCTCTCTCCCCCAGACGTAGGTTCATTAACACCGAACTGGGTAAACAATAGTTTGTGTTCTTTATCGCTTTCACCGTTTATTCTTGTTGGTTGATTATTATTGGTTGGTTCATTTTTCTTTGGTTGCTTTGTTTGTTTTGCCCCACACACTAAAAGATTATTGGTGTGGTTTATTAATCGAATTCACAACAGAAAGCTAGCTATATAATATAATATTTACCCAGTTATATCATCCACCTCAATAGTTAGCCTAACCCTAAAAACAACACCAAACATTAACTGCCAAGGATATACAATAGACAAAAATCTATTTAATTCATATTCATATGCATACTGATATACAACACATAATATATACATTAAAAACTTAATTTGGAGCCACAGTGTACTCAGAAGCACAACACTTGGAACAATGAAAAGCTCCAATATAACCCTCAAAGATTTCAGGACAATCACATATAGGATACCACCAAGGATCAAGTCTAACTATATCAAGCATCCTAGCACTCACTATAAATGTACCAAGAGCAGGATCGTTTTTCAACTCAAAAATAGTCTTAATAGGATACTTCTTGATAAATTCAAAATTTCTTGATAAGGGCAAAATAGTTGATCGACGAATAAGACCACCATAATTAGAACTTTCACTCAAATATCGAATCAACCTGACAAACAAATTGAGTTATAGATTAACATAAACAACAACAATAAACTACCTATTTGTTACCATAAGAGTTATATATAAACCTCACATACCTTTTCCTAAAATCCACCACTCCAGCAGTCCATGCATTAACAAATACCATTGTTACTCCTTCAACCCCTTGAACCATAACACCACCTGGAGAAAAAATACATTGAATCATACCATATAATATAAAAGTCATATAAAATCCAATCTTTAATATAAATAAAGACATTCTAACCTTGAAGGCAATTAACACGAACAAATTGCAAAACCACGATGGGTAGTCCATCCTTAAAAGACATCACCTTTTTGTGGAAATCATCCACAAGATCACCAACCAACTCACGGTAAAATGCACTCCTAAATTAAAAATATATAAAATTCAAAAAATTAATACACTAACAAATTGGAAATTTAAAATTATTATACACAAATAGAAATGATATTTAACCAAACAATATGGAAGTTGATCAAACCTTTCATCGTTCATCTTAAATGTCACAGATCAAGTAACTTTTCCATCAGAATAAAAGTTTTTATCATGTTTGACATGTGTAGCAACCCCAATGACATCTAAAGAATAGTAGATCAAACCATAAGTATAAACCCCAATAAAACTAAACCAGAAAACAACTTAAACTACAAAAAGAAAAAAAAACATTAAAATAAAAAACAAATATATAGACTACTTACCAACCATATACAACTTCTCCTTTTCTCCAAAACACTATCAATAGTGATCAAAGACAACCCAAAGTTTGGAATGAATGAGTTGGTAGAAGCACAAACCTTGGTATTCTCATTAAACATAAGGCTAAACACATGATAGCAAGGAACCAAATACCCAAAGTTATATCTAACAGTAAGGTATGACATCTGATAGACTCTTCCCTCGTGAATTTCTCCATCAAAAGCGCCCAACAAACTGCTTGGAATAGTTGCTTGAATTTTATGGCACTTCCATAACAAAGATAGAAATTAGCATTCACATCATAAACGACAATAAATAAACAAAATACAATAGTTAGTATCGATTAACACGATAGCAACATCACCCGACTTCCCGGAAGAACAATAGTCGCGAAGAGTCCATTTCCTCAGAACTCTGACTTCAAAGGGTCCCTCTCCATTATCCAGCTTAACATCCAATAAACCAACAAACCCATCACCAGACAAATCGACCTCATAATCGGCCATGTTTCTTGAACACTGAGAACACAAACCGGCTACCAAAGAATGAGATAGAAGTACGAAGTTGAATAGAAACCAGAAAATGAAGGGACTCTTATATCGAAGCAAGTGGACGGGTATATGACTCCTTCCGTTTATTTTATTTTAATAGACCATTATAATATATTAAATAACAAATCTAAAAAAGGTGAAACTCAAATGTTTGTTGGAAAGTTGAAAGGTGAATACAAAATCCAATGGATATGAAAACACATATCAGAAATAGATAAATCTAACACATAGATCTATGACATCATATTGTATGTTGAACAGTGAATAGCACCAAAGCCTTACTTGGTAAGGTTTCTCATGCAATATGAATAAAAGGTTCCCTGACCAAAGTTGAGAGAAACAAAAGGGATTATTTTTTTAACATTTTATACAAATACATATAAGTGTATTATTCTGTTCAAACTAAGAAGGATATACTTGATTCCACAGAAATCAAACTCTAACAAAAAAAAACCCTTAATTTTTTTTTTGAATCAAAAAGTGGAAGCAAAGCGCTAACCACCCAAAAATTTAATCATAAAGGAGAGATCAAGTACAATAGGGGGGACTAGGCCAAAACCCCAATCAAGAAGTGCAAACTCTAAAACTTGAGAACCAAGCTTATTTCTATCAAAACAATCTTTAGCAAACAAAGGTAAATCATTCCAATAAACAATGGAAGAGATAGATAGACCATGATTTGCCAATAAGTCGGCAACTTGATTGCCCTCCCTAAAAATTTGAGAAACCATAAAATTCATATGACGTGTCATGAAAATAGCATTTTTCCACCTGTTTCTTAAGCACCAAGCAACTGGTTTGTCCGGATTATTAAACGCATCAACCACCGTTGTTGAATCTGATTCCAACCACAAATTGTACCATTGATTGTGATAGGCCATTTCAATAGCTCGCATTGCTCCACACATCTCAGCTATGTAAGCAGTAGTGACACCTAAAGGCTCAGCAAAACCATAGATAAAGTCAGCATTATGATTACGATAAATGCCCACACATGCAATGTAACACCCCGTTTTCATAACGCAAAAAGGGCATTATTTTTTTTTTTTTTTAAAACAAACGCTCAGAGTGCGCAAAACATTTTTAATTGAGCCGACATTAAATATTCCAAACGAACCATATATATATCACACCATATATATATTGTATTCGAAAATGCAAAGTGTAAACCTGAATAATTACAATCCATAAGTCTATGTGCTTACGAGCACTAACTAACCAAAAGAAGTTAGAATGTCCTATGCTAAGCAAAAAGCACAGTGCACAACCACACCGGCGCATAGTCTAACTAAAACTACCACTCCAGCTTCAACACGAGCCCACTAAGGCCTAGAGCTGCCAACACCATCCTCTCGACCTACATCGTCATCTGGGGTGGGATGAGCCCGCAAATGAAAGAAAGGGTCACCACAAAATAGAAGTATATATATATATAACCGGTGCGAAAGATTGTACACTTAACAAATTTTCCACAAAACACAAGAGAAAGCTCTTAAAACATTCAACAATTCCCACCAGCGGGCTTATATATATAATGCACAACAAGCCTAATGCAGACTTCTACAATGGGTGTGGTACTACCAGAGCTACCACATGCAAATGAATTCCGGAATTACTAATCATAACCAATAAAACCGCAAAGGGTTAAGGTGGATCCACTCACGCAATCACACCTCGTGGTCCACTCACGCAACCACTTATTGTACTCAAAAAGATCCCGTAGGATTTTGGGTGGGTCCACTCACGCAACCAACACCCCGTAGTCCACTCACGCAACTACGCACAATGAATGCATGAGCATACGATTCCCTACATATGCTAATGCCACACATACATACCTCTCAAGCATATGTAACTAGAACATAGCAATTCATACATATATTTTCCAAATCATATGTAAATTGCACAAGCATGTAGACACGTTCTCATCAACGAGCATACATAACACAAACATGCCAAAACACAACAATTGCATACACAGCAAAACAAAGCATGTTTACCAAAACCGTTTGAAAAGACGGAAATAAAGTGGAGCCCTTACCTCGGCAAGCACTCAAACAATCACGCGATCACACAACACTTACTTGCTTCCTAAAACAAGCAAAGTATTCCATCAAAACAATAACCAAACAATCCTTAATGTTTTGGACTCTAAAACCCCAAAAACCAAAGGTTCACAAAGGTAAAAATCCTACTTTCGGATACTATACCAAAAACTACCGTATTGATCAACCCCCATGAGTTATTTGTACTATTTTTAGGACCCAAAACAATTGCCAAAAGTCTTAAATAATTTGAATTGCAAAATGGCTATTTTCTTGCGTTATAAGTTACGTACTTTCCGAGTACCCGAAAAACTCGTTTCCAATCCCCACCACTTCCATAAATTAATAAAAAGGGATTAGAAAGCTAAAAACCAAGTTTTGAAATCAGAATCCAAAATTTCAACTCCCAGAGCTCGCCCTGGCGAGTTGGTGGCGAGTGAAGGCAGAGAGTTCTGGTCTTACTCGCTCTGGAGCTCGCCCTGGCGTGTTGTCAGGACCTGTGACACTCGCCCTGGCGAGTAACCACTCGCCCGGCGAGTTGCACCTGTCATGACAGCACAAGACAGCAACTCACACCACCTTTTTCCACCCAAACCTAGTTTGATTCTATTAGTTCCCAACACTTTTTCAAAGCATAAAAGCAAACCATTTTCATAAGCAAGCAATTCATTTTCCGAAAGCTTGTTGGTTGCTTCGAGTGCAAGTTATTTGATTTTCATTTACAAAATCAAAACCAAATCTAAGCACAAGTTTTATTACGGGCCTTAACCGTCCGGTAATCATTTTCAAACATGTTTTCAAGGTAAAAAGCGACACCACACGTCACAATATGTTTAAACCATTTTGACCCCAAAACACTACTCAAAAACACTTAGGAAAATATTTTCATAAACCTCAAAATATTTTTCATCGGATTTTCCAAAACAAAACCATACAACGCGTTTCCCTTTCGTCCAAAGGTTCAAAGACAACTTTTCTTTTCAAAACCTTACAACATAACCTCATGTAATTGATCAATACATAACCAAACCAAAACCCTAACTTTTCTCATGAGATTTTCACCAACTCATGGAAAACAAACATAACAAGGCCTACACATGCCTCTCTAGACCTCATGAACAACATTCATGAAACAAAAACCATGACAAGTAACCTTTTCTAACAAACCCTCATGAAAACATAAACCTAAAAACTCTTAAACTCTATAAGTCTACCAACCTAAGAGATGAGAAGAGAGGGTTACCTTTAGAAAGTGATTCTCTACAACTTTCTTCAAAGCTCCAAAGCTTGAAATGGAGTGAAATGGTGAAGAATGGAAAATTTGTGAAGGTTGGAAATGAAGTGGAGTTTCACGTGGAAGAGAGAAAGAATGAGATGTTTGGTGATGTTTTTCTAAGTGCCAAAGTCATCAAACCTCCTTACTATTTACAAAGCTCTTGATGGCTTATGGCCATCGGATCAAAAACACAACGCCAAGACCAAACCATAGCCATTGGATCAAACCAAAACAAATCCACTTGAGGTAAAACTCAAAACCTCATAGAAACACTCACACGTTCAGTTCTCGCGCGCCGCGACGAACGAAATTCACCAAAACACAAAACCTACGGAAAGAACGTCTAACGTTTAACATTTCCAAAACTTATCGCCGAATCTTTTTCCGCGACGGTAATTTTCTTCCATACCTCAGAAAATTAATCTCAGAATATATCCTAACTCGCGCAGATATATATAACTCCCATCCGAAACCTCACTTAAAACAGACGCAGTAAGATTTTCCATCCGCGGGTAAAATCCTACTCGTTTTTCCAAAAACAAGAATAATCCAAAACTCGTTATTCTGAAACCACAATTAACTTCTTATACAAGAAACAGGATCACAAGACAAAAGTCTGTACAATTACAGTGCACGAGCACTAAACAGACTCGATTACAGCAAAAGCTAATAATTACACGATGTTTCGTCACACGAACACATCGAAACCCTAATATTCCTTAAACCAACTATACAATGAAATCTTGGGTCTTACAATATTACCCCCCTAAAAGAAGTTTCGTCCTCGAAACTTAGACGTCGTCAAACAAACTGGGGTATAATTCTTTCATCTTACTCTCGAGCTCCCAGGTCGTATCTCCTGTAGCTTCATTCCATATTACCTTCACCAAAGGTATCTCTTTCGTTCTCAAACGTTTCATCTTACTATCCGCAATCTTGATCGGCGGAACCTCGAATGACAAGTTATCCCTCAACTGGATATCATCTGGTGTAATCACATGTGATGGATCCGGTGTATATTTCCGCAATTGCGACACATGGAACACGTCATGAATCAAAGATAGTACCGGTGGCAACGCGATCCGGTATGCTACCTTCCCAATCCGCTCCGTAATCTGATAAGGCCCTATAAACTTCGGAGTCAACTTCTTCGCTTTCAAAGCCCTTCCAACACCCGTTGTTGGAGTAACACGGAGAAATACGTGATCTCCCTCCTCAAACTCTAAAGGCCTCCGACGCCTATCCGCATAACTCTTTTGTCGATCTTGAGCAACTTTCATCTTTGCCCTTATCTTTCGGACCTTGTCCGTCGTCTGTTGTACCATTTCCGGTCCTACTATCATACTCTCCCCATCTTGGTACCAACACAAAGGAGTCTGACATCTCCTCCCATACAAAGCCTCATATGGTGCCATTCCGATAGTCGAATGGTAACTATTGTTGTACGTGAACTCTATCAACGGCAACACGTCGTCCCAACTCCCACGATCATCCAGCACACATGCTCTCAATAAATCCTCTAGTGACTGATTTGTTCTCTCAGTTTGCCCATCGGTCTGGGGATGATAGGCAGAACTCAACCTCAGTTTCGTCCCCAACGCCTCATGCAAAGTCTTCCAAAAATGTGAAGTGAACTTTGGATCTCTATCCGACACTATACTTGACGGAATCCCATGTAACCTCACAATCTCAGCAATATACACATCGGTCAACTTTGCCGCCGTATCCGTAATTCTTACCGGTAGAAAATGAGCGGACTTCGTCAAACGATCCACTATCACCCAAATGGAATCATGCTTCCTCCTGGGCTTGGGTAAACCAGTGATGAAATCCATAGAAATGCTATCCCACTTCCACTCGGGGATATCTAATGACTGCAGCATCCCTGCTGGTCTCTGATGTTCAATCTTCGCCTTCTGACAAGTCAGACACGACGCCACAAACTCGGCCACATCCCTCTTCATACCCGGCCACCAGAAATCTTGCCTCAGGTCCTGATACATTTTTGTCGCTCCGGGATGTATACTAAGTTTACTCTTGTGTGCCTCCCCTAGAATGATGTTTCTCAAGTCCATCGCATCGGGCACACACACCCTACCATTACATCTCAAAATGTTGTCCGGTCCCACCTTGAAATCTCGGTTGGTTCCTCGAACAATCAAAGTTCTCTTCTCCATGAGAAACTTGTCATCTTGACAACTTGCAATATCCTCCAACAAACCGTTTGAGATGGTAATCATACCCAGTCTCATATTCCCTAAAGCAAACTCTACCTCTAGGTGCAAGTCACGAAACTCTCTCAACAACTCCTGTTGACTAGCCATTTGTGCCGAACAAACCGACACACTCTTCCTACTCAAAGCATCGGCTACCACATTAGCCTTTCCCGGATGGTATTCCAACGTGAAGTCGAAGTCTTTCAAAGTTTCCATCCACCTCCGTTGCCTCATATTAAGCTCTTTCTGATCGAACAGATACTTAAGACTTTTATGGTCACTAAACACAACGAAAGTGCAACCATAAAGATAGTGTCTCCAAATCTTCAATGCAAAAACCACGGCCGCAAGCTCCAAATCGTGCGTCGGATAATTCTTTTCATGCACCTTCAATTGCCGTGATGCATAAGCCACTGCTCTCTTGTGCTGCATCAACACACAACCCAAACCTTGATGAGACGCATCACAATAAACCTCATAAGGTTCATCTGACTGAGGTAACACCAACACCGGTGAAGTCGTCAACCGCTCCTTCAACAATTGAAAACTAAGTTCACACTGCTCAGTCCACGCAAACGGTTGATCTTTTCGCGTAAGTTGCGTCATTGGTGCCACAATCTTAGCGAATCCTTCTATGAACCTCCGGTAATAACCGGCCAAACCAACAAAACTCCTCACGTCCGTCACCGTCTGCGGTTGCTTCCATGCAAGTACTGTGTCAATCTTGGCTGGATCCACGGCAATTCCCTCTTTTGATATTATATGACCAAGGAAATTCACATCTCCCAACCAAAAATCACACTTCGACGGATTCGCATACAACTTTCTTTCCCGCAACACTTGCAAAACCAAGCGAAGATGTTCTTCATGCTCCCCCTCGCTCTTCGAATACACGAGAATATCATCAATGAACACAACCACGAACTTGTCCAAAAACGAATGGAATATCCGATTCATGTAGGCCATGAAGATCGCAGGTGCATTCGTCACTCCAAACGGCATCACCAAGTACTCATAATGCCCATATCGCGTCCTAAACGCCGTTTTCTGAATATCCTCATCTCGTACTCTTATCTGGTGATAACCAGATTTCAAGTCAATCTTTGAAAACACTGAGGCTCCCCTTAACTGATCCATCAAATCATCAATCCGTGGCAATGGATATCGGTTCTTGATAGTCACCTTATTAAGCTTCCGATAATCCACACATAGACGAGATTTCCCATCCTTCTTCTTAACCAATAAGACCGGTGCTCCCCAAGGCGACACACTAGGCCTTATGAAACCCTTCTCTAACAAGTCCTCGATCTGACCTTTCAACTCTACCAACTCGGCCGGAGCCATCCGATAAGCTGATTCCGAAATCGGACCCGTACCCGGTTGCAAGTCAATAAAGAATTCCACCTCTCTACACGGAGGAAAAGCTGGAATCTCCGACGGAAACACATCTTGGAAATTTTGAACTACTCGAATTTCCTCAATTCGGATCTCCGACGTCACTCCTAAACTAGCAAGTGAAACAATCTCTGGCTCTCCGTTACACATAATCACTGTAAGCTGATTGGCCGATAGGTATCTCCGCACACCTGGCTCGGGAAAGAAAACCAATTTCCGAGCACAGTCTAGAATCACATAATGATAAGATAGCCAATCCATCCCGAGAATGATCTCGAGAGATGTAAGCGGTAGACAAACCAAATTAACCAGAAAATCCCTATTCTGAATTACTACCAAACAATGCAAACATGCAGTATTCACTACCAAATCCTTAGCAGGAGTCAAGACATTCAAATCAAACGGAAGAACAGAAACATTCAAGTTTAAACGATTTGCACAAGACAAAGATATGAATGAGTGGGTTGCCCCCGTGTCAATCAAAGCAGTTAAAGAATTACCTGCAATGTGACAGCTCTCGTGAATGGCATTGCTAGCCTGCCCACTCACTTCTGTGCCCATACAGTAAGCACGTGCCTTTGCCGCAGGTCTGGTACCTTGTGAGCCTTGTGCCACATTAGCCGACGGCCCGGCCTTCGGGGCTTTGCAATCTCTAGCAAAGTGTCCCGGCTTCTTGCAATTAAAACAAACGTGCCCCTGATTCCGGCATTCATTCGCATAGTGGCCCACTTCACCACACTTAAAACAGCCCTGCTTCCCGGTATTCTGACTGTTCTGATTCACCGATCGACCCTGTCCCTTGTTATACTGTGGACGGTCATATGGCTTACTACCTTGTTTTCCACGGTTCTGACTCTGATTCGGACCACCAGAACGACTTGGTCCCCCAGCACTAAAACCACCCTGACGGTTCACCCTTTTGTTTCTCATATCTTCAACCTCTTGGCACTTTTCAACCAAGACTTGAAATTGCCGAATACCCAATGGCACAACCGCATCCTGCAGTTCGTACCTAAGCCCATCTTGGAAGCGACGACACATATAGACCTCATCTATCCCATCCCTAAAGAAGCGGAAGAAACGGGATAGTGATTCGAACTTCTTAGCATATGCCTCAACATTCATGCCCGCTTGCCTTAGCCTCAAAAACTCTTCCCCATATCTTTCCCTAGCTGTCTCAGGGAAATATTTGGCCAAGAACCTCCTCTTGAAGTTCTCCCAATTCAATTCTTCATGGCCATTCTCCATGATAATACGGGTGTTCCTCCACCAATACTCAGAACCCCCGAGTAATTGATAGGTAGCTAAGACCACCTTTTCTCCTTCTGGACAATGAATTGCCCCGAATATCCTCTCCACAGATTGGAGCCACAAATCAGCCGTTTCCGGACCTCCCTCCCCATTAAACTTTGGGGGAGTCTGGTGGTTGAAATTTGAAAGAAGTCTAGATCCAGCCGCAAGTATTTCCCTTTCGCGCTTTTCCAACTCCCTTTGCGCCTTAGCATGGCTCTGAGCAGTCACAGCCGCTGCCATCGTATGCATGGCATAAGCCATCTGGTTTATATCAACATTATCCGTCATAGGTGCTGTAGGTGCCCTTCTTGGAGGCATTCTATTCTGCACAATACCAATTCTGATTAGATTCCTTATCCAAACATTTCTGAGTCTCAACAGAAAACCTCACTCAACGGATTATTAACCCATAACCCGACACAGAACAAACACTAGAACTAACCCAACACTAGTTACGTTCTAACCGAATCTGCACTAACGACTCAAGCATACACTTTCCCTTTGAAGATTTAAAGCCGGGCTCTGATACCACATTTGTAACACCCCGTTTTCATAACGCAAAAAGGGCATTATTTTTTTTTTTTTTTTAAAACAAACGCTCAGAGTGCGCAAAACATTTTTAATTGAGCCGACATTAAATATTCCAAACGAACCATATATATATCACACCATATATATATTGTATTCGAAAATGCAAAGTGTAAACCTGAATAATTACAATCCATAAGTCTATGTGCTTACGAGCACTAACTAACCAAAAGAAGTTAGAATGTCCTATGCTAAGCAAAAAGCACAGTGCACAACCACACCGGCGCATAGTCTAACTAAAACTACCACTCCAGCTTCAACACGAGCCCACTAAGGCCTAGAGCTGCCAACACCATCCTCTCGACCTACATCGTCATCTGGGGTGGGATGAGCCCGCAAATGAAAGAAAGGGTCACCACAAAATAGAAGTATATATATATATAACCGGTGCGAAAGATTGTACACTTAACAAATTTTCCACAAAACACAAGAGAAAGCTCTTAAAACATTCAACAATTCCCACCAGCGGGCTTATATATATAATGCACAACAAGCCTAATGCAGACTTCTACAATGGGTGTGGTACTACCAGAGCTACCACATGCAAATGAATTCCGGAATTACTAATCATAACCAATAAAACCGCAAAGGGTTAAGGTGGATCCACTCACGCAATCACACCTCGTGGTCCACTCACGCAACCACTTATTGTACTCAAAAAGATCCCGTAGGATTTTGGGTGGGTCCACTCACGCAACCAACACCCCGTAGTCCACTCACGCAACTACGCACAATGAATGCATGAGCATACGATTCCCTACATATGCTAATGCCACACATACATACCTCTCAAGCATATGTAACTAGAACATAGCAATTCATACATATATTTTCCAAATCATATGTAAATTGCACAAGCATGTAGACACGTTCTCATCAACGAGCATACATAACACAAACATGCCAAAACACAACAATTGCATACACAGCAAAACAAAGCATGTTTACCAAAACCGTTTGAAAAGACGGAAATAAAGTGGAGCCCTTACCTCGGCAAGCACTCAAACAATCACGCGATCACACAACACTTACTTGCTTCCTAAAACAAGCAAAGTATTCCATCAAAACAATAACCAAACAATCCTTAATGTTTTGGACTCTAAAACCCCAAAAACCAAAGGTTCACAAAGGTAAAAATCCTACTTTCGGATACTATACCAAAAACTACCGTATTGATCAACCCCCATGAGTTATTTGTACTATTTTTAGGACCCAAAACAATTGCCAAAAGTCTTAAATAATTTGAATTGCAAAATGGCTATTTTCTTGCGTTATAAGTTACGTACTTTCCGAGTACCCGAAAAACTCGTTTCCAATCCCCACCACTTCCATAAATTAATAAAAAGGGATTAGAAAGCTAAAAACCAAGTTTTGAAATCAGAATCCAAAATTTCAACTCCCAGAGCTCGCCCTGGCGAGTTGGTGGCGAGTGAAGGCAGAGAGTTCTGGTCTTACTCGCTCTGGAGCTCGCCCTGGCGTGTTGTCAGGACCTGTGACACTCGCCCTGGCGAGTAACCACTCGCCCGGCGAGTTGCACCTGTCATGACAGCACAAGACAGCAACTCACACCACCTTTTTCCACCCAAACCTAGTTTGATTCTATTAGTTCCCAACACTTTTTCAAAGCATAAAAGCAAACCATTTTCATAAGCAAGCAATTCATTTTCCGAAAGCTTGTTGGTTGCTTCGAGTGCAAGTTATTTGATTTTCATTTACAAAATCAAAACCAAATCTAAGCACAAGTTTTATTACGGGCCTTAACCGTCCGGTAATCATTTTCAAACATGTTTTCAAGGTAAAAAGCGACACCACACGTCACAATATGTTTAAACCATTTTGACCCCAAAACACTACTCAAAAACACTTAGGAAAATATTTTCATAAACCTCAAAATATTTTTCATCGGATTTTCCAAAACAAAACCATACAACGCGTTTCCCTTTCGTCCAAAGGTTCAAAGACAACTTTTCTTTTCAAAACCTTACAACATAACCTCATGTAATTGATCAATACATAACCAAACCAAAACCCTAACTTTTCTCATGAGATTTTCACCAACTCATGGAAAACAAACATAACAAGGCCTACACATGCCTCTCTAGACCTCATGAACAACATTCATGAAACAAAAACCATGACAAGTAACCTTTTCTAACAAACCCTCATGAAAACATAAACCTAAAAACTCTTAAACTCTATAAGTCTACCAACCTAAGAGATGAGAAGAGAGGGTTACCTTTAGAAAGTGATTCTCTACAACTTTCTTCAAAGCTCCAAAGCTTGAAATGGAGTGAAATGGTGAAGAATGGAAAATTTGTGAAGGTTGGAAATGAAGTGGAGTTTCACGTGGAAGAGAGAAAGAATGAGATGTTTGGTGATGTTTTTCTAAGTGCCAAAGTCATCAAACCTCCTTACTATTTACAAAGCTCTTGATGGCTTATGGCCATCGGATCAAAAACACAACGCCAAGACCAAACCATAGCCATTGGATCAAACCAAAACAAATCCACTTGAGGTAAAACTCAAAACCTCATAGAAACACTCACACGTTCAGTTCTCGCGCGCCGCGACGAACGAAATTCACCAAAACACAAAACCTACGGAAAGAACGTCTAACGTTTAACATTTCCAAAACTTATCGCCGAATCTTTTTCCGCGACGGTAATTTTCTTCCATACCTCAGAAAATTAATCTCAGAATATATCCTAACTCGCGCAGATATATATAACTCCCATCCGAAACCTCACTTAAAACAGACGCAGTAAGATTTTCCATCCGCGGGTAAAATCCTACTCGTTTTTCCAAAAACAAGAATAATCCAAAACTCGTTATTCTGAAACCACAATTAACTTCTTATACAAGAAACAGGATCACAAGACAAAAGTCTGTACAATTACAGTGCACGAGCACTAAACAGACTCGATTACAGCAAAAGCTAATAATTACACGATGTTTCGTCACACGAACACATCGAAACCCTAATATTCCTTAAACCAACTATACAATGAAATCTTGGGTCTTACATGCAACATTACCAGGGTTACCATTTGAAGCTCCATCTATGTTGCATTTAACCCAGTTCATCAATGGTGGATGCCAATAAACTTCCTTAGTAAAAGTAGTTTTAGGCTGATGAATGTGAATTTTGAAACACTTCAAGAAAGTAAAGTCACGAATGGAGTTTGAAGCTAATTTCTTTGTGTTGTTCCCTGACATAGCCGTGCTGGAAATGATCATTGAGATTGCAGCCATCCAAGTGGTGTTGGTATCATTAAACCTGGCCCTGTTTCTCACTAACCAAATGATATGCAGAAGGTTAATGATAGCAGCTATGATTGTAACCTTGCTTTGAGGAGACCAATTCAAGTCACATAACTTCCAGATATCATCCATTGAAGTGAATTGGAGAGTTAGATTTAAACACCCAGCTAACTGTAACACTCCGATTTTCAAAGACCAAAAGAAGGCATATTTTTTTTTTTTAAACAACAAGGACTTTGAAATAAAACATTCACGACCGTCCTTCAATTAAATCAGAGCAAACCATTTTCAAAATAACGATCGGAATGCAATGCCTCTTTTATAAATTGTTTTCACGAATAAAAGTTTAAGAATAAAACCCAACACTATGTCTAAACAAACATAGCGGCTGTAACATCCCACAAATTAATAAAAATCTTTTGTATTTATTTAAGTGGTAATGTTAAAATATGAGAAGTCTTTTGTTTAGCCAAGTTGGTGTTGGGATCACATGTCATAAGAGAACAAAACCAACCCACACCCCACTCACACTCACACTTGCTTTCATTATTCAGTAAACAACACAAACAGATTTTCCACTTGCTCTCTCTCTTCTTCCTCACGTGTCCAAACAACAACACAAGTACAAAACTCACTTTCTCTTCACCCACTAATATTACATGCAAGCTGCAACCTCCCAAGAAAGAATCAGATTCTGAAATTACTCCATCTCCTCACTTTCTTTCATGTTCTGTTCATCAACATCACCCTCCACTCACCACAATTCTAGCCAATCTTAGGACATGCAAACCAAGAACAAGACAACCCACCCACTGTTCAAACTCAGCTTTAAACCACTATTTAAACACCTTCAGTATCCCAAACGAAATCACTCACAATCAAACACAAAAACACTTAGAGAAATCATCATTTTTCACCAAAGTCTCAAGAACACATTTTTGGGGGTTTTCAAGTAGGAGCAGAATTGAGAATTTCGTGGCTGTAGCAGAGCTCAGAAGCAAGTTTAAAGCTTCAATCAAGTGAGTTCTTTAGGCTAGGTAGTTAGAAATCCCCAAATCAAACTTTGCATGCTAACTTAGGGTTCTAAGGAAATTTATGAGTGTAAGGAGTTTGACCCCGAAATTCCTTCCATTTCTGTGTTATACTATGATATTATATGTGCAACTAACATGTATTAAGGTTTGTAGGTGGCAATTTCTCAAAATTCTGGTTTATCTGCAAAACAGGGTACTGAGTCGTGCTTTTCGTCGGGCGAGGGAAATTTCGCCGGGCTAAAAATGCTGAGTCGCGTTTTTCGCCGGGCGAAGGAAAATTCGCCGGGCGAAAACTGCTGAGATAGAACCTGCATAATTTCAAAATCTCAATTTTCAGCCACTCGTTTTAGAACCTTTACATGACAGTTTATTATTTAAGCACTGTAATAATATAATATGATATAGAGGTGTAAGACTCACTTTAGGATTGATCTCTTAACTTAGAAAATTAAATAAGTTTGTATGCTCCCCGGGTTTTGGGATATTATGGTAGTATGAACAATATTAGTTACAGTCACTTAGGAGCGATTCTGAATTGTCGCTTTATGGACTCCCAATGGGATAATCCATTAGGTTATGATTATGTGAGCTTTATGCCGTGACCGAATCGGTTGTCGGATATGGCAGGCCTCTGAGACATGCTCACCTCAGAGTGTCCTTGTGTTTAAAATTAATAAGACTAATTCTGTGTTACACCTTTATTTATGATTATGTATTATGTTATGTTATGAATATATGTTATGACTGATTAGGATTCCCCCGGTGTAGTCACCTTAGGAGGGTAGTAGGACTCACTGAGGCTTAGTAGTCTCACCCCACTCCAAACAATTTTTTTTAGATAAGCAGGTTGGCTAAAGGTATGCTGGTTGGTGTGCTCGAGGCTTTGCTTTGGATCGCATTTATTTCATGCTTCCTAGTTACATTATTCTGTTATGTTTTCATTCAATAAACTCCGTTGTTGTTCTTTCTATCGTTTCCGTTGAATTTTAGTAACTCTGATGTATCCTGCACCTGCGTGTGCTTCTATTATCAATTGTAATAATAATGTACTCAGTACCAGTTGTAATATTACACTGATATTCTAGACATTTTATGTGGGGTGTTATAGCGGCACCATTTATTCCAAATAAATATCATAATACAATTTCACAATACAAGGCAGCGGATAAATAAATAAGAGTAAACGAGACTCTTAGACTACTACCCCTAAGCTGATCTTTAAACTCTAACTGAAGATGACTGGGGGACGAAGACCCACAGACAGCTTCAAGCCTCGCCGCTTCTCCACGCGGTACAAATAAAATCCCTAAAAATTTGCTCGTAGAGGGTCACGATCTAAAAATAACATATAACCAAAAATACGCAGCACAAGATATACAATACATGGCAGCATATTTACATTTATCATATGAATCACACATCATAGAATTTAAGTGCACGGATAGTCTATCAATCACACACATCATTATTCAAATGCACAATCAGCCTAACAATGTAGACTCTACATGAGCGTGACACCAATCACTGGCTGCCACATGCATGAATTCCGGAATTTAACCTCTTCGTAGAGAGTCGTAGGTCCAACCCCTACTATACCCCGCAGGGCGTCAATAAAATCCCAACGGATTAGAGTGGATCCATTCCCGATAATCACACCCCGTGGTCCATTCCCGATAACCACGTATTGGACTCAATAAATCCCGCAGGATTAAGGTGGATCCATTCCCGATAATCGCACCCCGTGGTCCATTCCCGATAACCACGTACTATGAATGCATGAGCATACGATTCCCCATATATGCTAATGCAACATACCTTCCAAGCATATGTAATTCAATCTCAACAATCATACATATATTTCCAATCATATGTAACAACCACAGCAATCATACATATATTTCCAATCATATGTAAACCAAACACATGTTCATACATATATTTCGCAAAATCATATGTAAGACAAATAAACATCATGTATAACCATATTTTCAATCAAATACATGCATCAACATTTCATATTATTTAATCATATGAAATTCACAACAACCACTCAAACATGTGTAGAATATAGCATGTTTTCAAACAAGTTCTCGTCACGAGAATAGATCACAAAACAATCATGCTCATAATTCATATTGCATCACATCAAGCAAATACACATATTCAAGCAAACAATTACACATGCAAAAAAAGCACTCGATATTTCGAGGTATATGTAATCGTTAGAAAGTGCCCTTACCTCGGCAAGCTTCCAACACATCAACTTACGCTACGCAAGTAATATCCGTCTCTCTCGGTGAAGTCCCCATTTCGGCTAATCCTCTTAACCTTAGGAGATGATTCCTTGAAATTCCTAAGTTCCAACAAGTTTTTAATCAAGAGAAATGGTGAAGTAATGAAATTTTGGTGACAAAGGGAAAGGAATATGTGGTTCACGGCCAAGAGAAGGAAAATGAGTGAATGAATTGTGATTTTTCTATGTCTCCTCAAAGACCAAAGTCTCCATAAGTCATAAGTCTTGCTTGCTCATGGCCATTGGATCAAATAGGATAAAGTTTTAAGACAAAATCCTAGCCCTTAGATCAAGTCTTGGTCATCAAGACACTCTCATAAAATATCTAGATATTTAGTGAACTTGCCAACTCATCTCACTCAGTCTCCACGTTCGGCCTTAAATGAGTCGTATTTCGCGTACCGATAAATTTTACAGAAACAGAAAATAAATTCTACCGTAAACCTTTTAATTAAAACAATTCACAAACTTTCGAATAAATTTTATTCCGAATAAATTTTCACTCCTTAACTCAGAAAAATATAATGAGATCAAATTCTCATCACCGTCGATATATAAAGTCTCCATTTAAATTTTGATGGAAATCGAAAACCGTAAAATTTTCAAACAGCGGGTATAATTTCTACTCGTTTTTCAAAAAAAACGTAGAATATCAAATTTTGAAATTCTGACTTCACATGAACGTTCTCATAGATAAAAGAAGGCTACGGAACAAAAGTATGTGCTCTTCCAGCACACGAGCACAAAACAGGCTCCAACTCAGCAAATATGTTGTTATTTCGACGATATTCACAAAACCAATTAACAAAAACCATAATATTCTTAACCATTACTTATTTTCCTCACACAAAAGGTACCGTGGAATTATGGGTCATACATTACTACCCACCAAAAAGAAGTTTCGTCCTCGAAACTAAAGATAAGAGTAACAACTCAACAAATCATTACTAACACCAACACTGACACAACCGTGCACCTATCGCAACCCTCTACAAGGTCACCCTGGTTTCAAACACTAGACACAAAGCTAGACATCACACAATGAGTTCACCACTCAAAATTAACTTCAGAAAAGAAGGTTCACAAACTCTAGTTCCCCAAAGATCCTAGGTCAACATGAAAAATTCTCAAGGTTACATTTTCCGCCTCCACGTCATAGCTCACTCCACTAGGTTCACGCGAAGCGATGAGTGGCTACCCTCCAAAAAGAAACACCAAAACCTCTCTACACACCACCAAAGCTAGCAAAACTAGTCAATTCCTGTCAACACGATTCCGTCTATTATTAACAAGAGATTAAGGGTGATCAGTTCCTCAATTTGTTAATAGATAGCCGACAATCATGATGGTGGCTTAAACCATCTTTACCTAACTTTAGTAATGCTCCCTTCCACTTGTGCTCAAGGCCCTCCGAGGCACAAGAGTCCAACAATTCCTTCGAGGTTTTCCTAATATTTTCCTCAATTTCTTAATACTTCAATTTTCGCCGATGAGACACGACATTCAAAACACGTCACTTAAACTCTCATGCTATCACTCATGAAACATCTGTAGAGTATCATCCAACAGTAAATACAATGCCACCACAGCAAGTACCACCCAATCCATTTCACTTCAAAAGAAGCTGTCATCTCCGTATAGAACTTCAAAACTTTATCCATATCCATAAGTCCTTACTTTTTCCTTTAATCTCATAACTGTATACTTTCAGTTTTAAATCTCGTTCTAATCACAGTCTTAATAATACCATCTCAACATCTGGTTGGTGATCCAAGCTCCCTATTTTTCTCGGCACTCGCCAACTTATACTATCTACTTCTCTTGGACTCCCTTTATCCAAATCTCAAATTTCCAAAATCAATCTCTTATGTGTCCAAATATTTTCCAAATTAATACTTAGCTTACTCTCGCGTGCCTTAAATAAAAAAATGTTTCTCCTCATTTACTGCCATCGTTGGCACACACCACCTTACATCAAATCCCAGTTATATTTCCGAACTCTCTTGAGTTTCTTTCCTCTTGCGATTAAATTCCCTTTTTCTCACAAGGACTCGTCACCCTGACCATTCTTAATTGTCCCATCATCATATCCTTAGCGTAAATTCCTACATTCAAAATACATCTAGAGTCATTTCTCGCCTTGACTAACATAAACCATATCTCCATGTGCTTCTCCATTACTTATTCTGAACACATCTTACTAACGGCTAACTTTCTCATTCCATTATGTTGTGCTTTTATCCAAATATGCCAAGCTCCACTTTCATTGGCATACACTCGTCATGTGTTTCCTAACTCAACTTTAACTTCTTACGAGGTACATCATTGTAGTCCATCTTACAATTTCTTTCTACTTTTCCAAGTTAACCAATAAGGTTGTCAGCCTCCCCTTACAACTCGTATTACCTTCATCTTGTTGATTCCAACAATGTTTTTAATTCTCCGTAAACAAAATAATTACTTTCGTTCCACGTCAACTTGTTTCCAATCAATCACACTCTTCTCCGTTCGATTGGCCCTTCATCATCGTGACTGTTCTAAAGTTATAGTATTCTCCAATACCAATAACCAACTTTACACATACATTCTCGTTACATATCCTAATACTTCCATTCACTAGCTGGATTCTTATTCACTCGTCAGTTTCATATTCACTTCTAACATTTACTAATAATCATTTCCTAATGGATAACTATCTCTAAACTCATCCTCGTAACGTCACTATAATTTACCTCTAAACAGACACATCTTACTCATCCATCTAGCGATTGAATACTTATCTCAAAGCTTAATGTTCGACTTTTCAAAAACAGCTACCTAAGCACAACACTTTGCCATGATTTCATCCTAATATGTTCGATATCCAAATCAAACTCTTGAATCTACTCCTTAAGAATTACAATTTCTTGTTTTACCATCCATTTAATCCTAATATACAATAAAAGTCCCTCCAACTATCAACTTTCATTGTCTTAGTACTCTTACTGACGAACTCCTTTTCTACTCATACACAACATTTCTAGAAAATTGCCAAACATTGTCGTCCATGACTTGAATTTCTTAACGTTTGGTTACATCAACTCCTATGGTATCATAAATTCAAGGTACTACTTAGTCCTTCAACCATCTTGGTCGATCAAAATCGTTAACTTAAATTCGCATCCACACATGATCTCTACTCAAATTTTGACCAATCCCTTCAAACTACTCAATATGTCTTGACAAATCTCTAAGATTTACTCAAGATGTTTACTTTCTCTTAGGGTTTTACCTGCTAATAATTAACAATTCTAGCTTACACTGCTACAATTCTCTAGGTATTTCCATACAATACACCTCCAGGATCAACTATCATCGATATACAATTCACTTCTAAGGCTGAACTCCTCGTTCAAACTTAAACATCGCTCCCAATACACCTTTATCAAACAATCCATCACCTATGGTTTTGTCTCACATTGACATATATACTTACTATCTCCCGAACTACATATAGATTGTCAATTATCAATGTGATAATTGGTCTCCTACCTTCAATCATCACGCGATTCATCCCTAATAATCTCATTTGATAATCTAATATATCTCACACTATTAACTCAAACCCTTAAGGTATCCACCATTCGCATAAATGTCGTCTAACACCACCAGGTTTGCTCACTCTTGACGCGCAACATCCTTTAATTCCAATATGAGTCGCCCAAATGATAATCCAAACGTCGTACTTAATTCCAATTGACATCTCTATCTGCTCCATTGTTCCGCAGTGGCCGCATCCTCTTGACAACCCAATGACTTAATCACGTCTTGCCTCTGGCTCACAAGACGGATATCCAATTTCTTCTTCAAAAGGTCATCGCAATCTGATCCTTACTTGCAATCCCTTATCAGTTGACGTCCACTCTTCCATAATAAGCACCTCCAAGTGACAACGACCAACGCTACTTATAATCCATTATATTACTTCCAAGAATCCCTTTTAGTTCTTATTCGTCCCAAATCCATCTTCTTCAAACCGCATCGTCTAAGGAATTCAAAGACACTTGTCGACTAAATTCGACCAATGCTCATGGGTTTAACTATTCTACTTACTTAAGTATTGTTCTCTATAGCACTTCAGTAAGAAACAATCCCATACCTAAGCATATACCAAGCTAGACTCAAGACAATCAACCACATAACACGTAAGGACACAAGTACTTACTCCCACTAAACCCGACTCTTGATCAGCTTAGGACACCCGACTCAAAACCCTTTGGCGAGAATCTACCGCCGAGCTCTGATACTACAATGTAACACCCCGATTTTCAAAGACCAAAAGAAGGCATATTTTTTTTTAAACAACAAGGACTTTGAAATAAAACATTCGCGACCGTCCTTAAATTAAATCAGAGCAAACCATTTTCAAAATAACGATCGGAATGCAATGCCTCTTTTATAAATTGTTTTCACGAATAAAAATTTTAAGAATAAAACCCAACACTATGTCTAAACAAACATAGCGGCACCATTTATTCCAAATAAATATCATAATACAATTTCACAATACGAGGCAGCGAATAAATAAATAAGAGTAAACGAGACTCTTAGACTACTACCCCTAAGCTGATCTTTAAACTCTAACTGAAGATGACTGGGTGACGAAGACCCACAGACAGCTTCAAGCCTCGCCGCTTCTCCACGCGGTACAAATAAAATCCCTAAAAATTTGCTCGTAGAGGGTCACGATCTAAAAATAACATATAACCAAAAATACGCAGCACAAGATATACAATACATGGCAACATATTTACATTTATCATATGAATCACACATCATAGAATTTAAGTGCACGGATAGTCTATCAATCACACACATCATTATTCAAATGCACAATCAGCCTAACAATGCAGACTCTACATGAGCGTGACACCAATCACTGGCTGCCACATGCATGAATTCCGGAATTTAACCTCTTCGCAGAGAGTCGTAGGTCCAACCCCTACTATACCCCGCAGGGCGTCAATAAAATTCCAACGGATTAGAGTGGATCCATTCCCGATAATCACACCCCGTGGTCCATTCCCGATAACCACGTATTGGACTCAATAAATCCCGCAGGATTAAGGTGGATCCATTTCCGATAATCGCACCCCGTGGTCCATTCCCGATAACCACGTACTATGAATGCATGAGCATACGATTCCCCATATATGCTAATGCAACAATTACATACCTTCCAAGCATATGTAATTCAATCTCAACAATCATACATATATTTCCAATCATATGTAACAACCACAGCAATCATACATATATTTCCAATCATATGTAAACCAAACACATGTTCATACATATATTTCGAAAAATCATATGTAAGACAAATAAACATCATGTATAACCATATTTTCAATCAAATACATGCATCAACATTTCATATTATTTAATCATATGAAATTCACAACAACCACTCAAACATGTGTAGAATATAGCATGTTTTCAAACAAGTTCTCGTCACGAGAATAGATCACAAAACAATCATGCTCATAATTCATATTGCATCACATCAAGCAAATACACATATTCAAGCAAACAACGCATGCATAAAAAGCACTCGATATTTCGAGGTATATGTAATCGTTAGAAAGTGCCCTTACCTCGGCAAGCTTCCAACACATCAACTTACGCTACGCAAGCAATATCTGTCTCTCTCGGTGAAGTCCCCATTTCGGCTAATCCTCTTAACCTTAGGAGATGATTCCTTGAAATTCCTAAGTTCCAACAAGCTTTTAATCAAGAGAAATGGTGAAGTAATGAAATTTTGGTGACAAAGGGAAAGGAATATGTGGTACACGGCCAAGAGAAGGAAAATGAGTGAATGAATTGTGATTTTTCTATGTCTCCTCAAAGACCAAAGTCTCCTTAAGTCATAAGTCTTGCTTGCTCATGGCCATTGGATCAAATAGGATAAAGTTTTAAGACAAAATCCTAGCCCTTAGATCAAGTCTTGGTCATCAAGACACTCTCATAAAATATCTAGATATTTAGTGAACTTGCCAACTCATCTCACTCAGTCTCCATGTTCGGCCTTAAACAAGTCGTATTTCGCGTACCGATAAATTTTACAGAAACAGAAAATAAATTCTACCGTAAACCTTTTAATTAAAACAATTCACAAACTTTCGAATAAATTTTATTCCGAATAAATTTTCACTCCTTAACTCGGAAAAATATAATGAGATCAAATTCTCATCACAGTCGATATATAAAGTCTCCATTTAAATTTTGATGGAAATCGGAAACCGTAAAATTTTCAAACAGCGGGTATAATTTCTACTCGTTTTTCAAAAAAAACGTAGAAAATCAAATTTCGAAATTCTGACTTCACATGAACGTTCTCATAGATAAAAGAAGGCTACGAAACAAAAGTATGTGCTCTTCCAGCACACGAGCACAAAACAGGCTCAAACTCAGCAAATATGTTGTTATTTCGACGATATTCACAAAACCAATTAACAAAAACCATAATATTCTTAACCATTACTTATTTTCCTCACACAAAAGGTACCGTGGAATTACGGGTCTTACACTAACCAAGACCATAATTTAATAGCAAAATGACATTCGAAAAAAATATGAAAAGAGGATTCAACATGGTTATGACAGAAATTGCACATATAGAAGGCATAACACATCCTCTTGTCATCAAATTCTCATCAGTAGGGAGTTTTTCATGCATCAATCTCCATACAAGAAAAGACCTAGATGGTGGAATATCAGCATTCCAAATCAACTTTGCCCAATGAAGGTCCTGAACCTGTGGTAAAATGAAGTCATAGGCTTGCTTGAGCTCCAAGTCACCATTGTCAGTGTGTTGCCAAATAAGTTTATCATGTGTAGCTTCTAAGGGAAGAGAAACTTGAGAAATAATTGAAGACAAGTTGTTGAACATGTTAGAGAGGGAAGGAGGAATGGACCAATGCCCATTAGCAATAAAATCACTGACTTGTGAAGTAAGAAAAGGCCTTATCTGCTCCGATATATCAAGTCGATCAACCAATGGATCTCCACACCAACTATCCAGCCAAAAATTAATGTTTTCTCCATTGCCTACTAACCAAACAGCATTATCTTTGATCATTGTATATTCCTCCTTGATACTGCTCCATATAGAAGAGAAAATGTGATGATGTATTGTCTTTCCCTTTTTAAAAACTCTATCCTTGAGTAATAAAGCCCATGAGGTTTGAGAATTAAAAAAAAAAACCCTTAATTTAATTTACAGCATTAAAAATAAAAACCAAAGAAATAAATTATATATTACATTAAAAAAAATTTCAAATTACAACTTAATTTTTGAGTATTTTAAAAATATTCGAATGTTTTATTTTTTCAATTCAATAATATAAATTTCAATTGATCTAGTTGCCTTTTTATTATATGTTTTTGACGTATATGTATGTGTATTATTCTAATCAAAATAAATAAGATATATTTGAATCCATACAAATCAAACTACACCGAAAAAAGAACAACAATTAAATTTACAGAATTAAAAAAAAAATTACATGAGTAAATTGTACAGTATATTACAAAAAATTCAATTCACAAATAAAATATTTAGTATTTTCCAAATATTTGTTGCTTTTTATTATATTATAACATGCATTTCAAAATACCATAACAACTCAACTAACAAAAACTAAACCACCCCTTTAAACTTGGTTTTTTCAAGCCTTTTTTTCACGCTAATATTTTCCTTAAAAACTATTAGAATTAACATGTTTTCTAAAGTTTCTTATTTTTTTATCATAAGAAATAGATATGTTCCAGTATTTAGATAAGTCCCTAGTAGAATTTTATTAATGAGTTCTCAAAAATTGTTGGGATACAATATTTAGAAGATCCATATTTTAATTTTTGAATCCACTAAAAAGCAATGAAAACACTTAGTTTTTTTATTTTTTCCTATTTGACGTGGTAATACATCGGAATTTAAATTGAAATAAATATGAAATTTCAGGTTCTAAACCAGGAGACAACGTCGAGAGTAACAATTTCAAGATATTTTACCAATTCAAATACAACTTCTGGGAATCATAACATTAATTCTAATAGTTCACATTACATTTTACCAAAAAATTTAATCTCAAAAATCAAATACATTTATGATAACAATAACAAAATAATCCAACAAACATCATATAATACAATACATAATACATTTTATAATATAATTAATATATCAATATATTAGTACACCACCAACATAACATTACCCAGCCAAATCACAATTGAAACATTAACACATAAACAAATCATAAACATTACACATGAATGACCAATAAGGATGCCATCACAAAATAGTCCTACCTACAACACACAAACGATCCTGGCAAATCAGTAGCCATACAAAATGCACTTCTCGAAAAAGGCTTAATGTAACAGCTAGCATAGCCACAGCACCACGACTACCACACAACACAGGGACAATACCATAACATCAACAACGAAAACAACACAATATCTTCCATTAGAGAACACAAATGATTCTACACATCTACATCTTGAGAAGCCTCTGACAGTTTAACCTTTTTGCCAACTTCTTCAACACTTTCATCAAATGTAAGCTTTCTCTTAACACAATACTTTCTCTTAGAATAAACAAACTTCTCAACATATGTTGCCATTCCATGCTTTGACACCCTTCTTCCACTTCAAGACTGAGAATGACTTTCAATAGGTTTGCTTCCTCCAAAACCAATTCCATACTTATCATTGATTACATCCTACAAACAATAAATAAATCATGAACCTAAACCTCATAGCATACATTGACTCCAACTGATTCCAACAATTACCTGCATGCATACTCACCTCTCCAACAACATATTCATCATGCCAGTATGGCAGCATTTACACAATCACCAGCAGCATCATCACTATCATCAGAGCCAACATAAGAATAGTGATTGAATCCACAATCCTCCAACTCCTTAATAGAATCACAAGCTGGAACATCAATCTGCAGAAAAATCGAGAAATCATTTTAAAGAATACAACAACAAACAATACAAAGAACATTTACATGAAACATTGATTATACTAAAGAATTTTTCAGCATCTGGTATAAACTGATCAAAGAACATATTAACAACTCCAGCTTCACTGCAAATGGATAACACATCAAAAGAACATATTAACAAACCATACCGGAACAATACATGCAGAATCAACCCCTCCTTCAAGCAATTCAGACAATTTTTTTATTGGCAAGCCACACATGAAATTGTGCAGCTTCTTCAAACACTCAGCACCAATAGGTTCCATCAATTGCTAAATCTCAACTAACAACAGTTTTAATCTGAGGTCTGATACCATAGAAAGCCAATACCTGTACATATATATAGAGAGGCTAAATGGACCTACCAAATTTGAATTTTCACTTAGGAGGGAAACTTACGTTAATGCCAATTTTAGATTTTAAATAAATTAATTAGATTATCTACACATTTGACACACCTAAAGACATGCTTATCCCTACTAACTTATTTAATAACTTACTATTAGATAATACATGCTGCAAAAAAACATAAGAAACATATACAAAATTTAAGTCCATATTTTAAGTGTAATTACATTCTTATATGAATCATTATTAGTATTTCACTTAACAAAATTTACCATGTACCATATAGCAAATTATAAACCACCCATCAACTAAATACATTTTCATAAAATTTAATCCCATTTATCTGCATATTCACCATACTAAGTTTTCTTCTGTCACATATCCATAATCAATATACTATCTCCTACCTAGTACAAAAACATAGACATAACAAAATTCAGAATGAAAAAAAAAGGGCTACATAACTAAATCCATCCACTCAATTCAAAACTATAGATAACTTATAACACAAGTCAGCATAACATTTAGCACAAGGGATTTACAATTTAAGCATAAAATGTTCTCTACACTTGATATACACTTGACCTCCACAATTAGACAATTATCATGTAAAAAATAACAAACCTCCTGCATATTTAATCCCAACACCTCCCTGTGTTAAACTTTCCTGCTGCTACTTTTTCCACCAAACACAGGTAAATCACCAAAAAATAATGTGTCATTGGAACATATATGAAAATGGGAGCAGTGACACTTGTTTTAACAATTCAGCCCAATAAATAAATAAACTAATCTATCATGATCATATATCTTGTAGCTCGGTCCTGACTTACATGAAAATATATCCCAGAACTATCATATAACATTATAAACAGAATACTTGGGTGAGAAGTTAAGTAAATATTATAGCTACATCTGATATGCTGGTGATTCCTATACTTTCCTGCACGATAGCCATATCATAAACAGCTAGAAAGACCAAATATGAATTAATTGTTGACTGAAACTAATAGTCATCACTGGTGTATGGGCACCTCTCATATATTGCTACATGCTATGCACATCATATAAATTCAAAAAAGGTCCAACTGACTTCAAAATTACCTAAAGATACCAGTCAATTCGTATTATTTGGTAGCTCTGAGAGTCTGCTATATCTCAGGAAAATCATATGAATTTAATAAGATAAAATTTGGCTGATCAGTTAACCGAAACAATAAGCTAATTATGGTGTTTTGGTGCCTCTTATATATTGCAATATGCTAGGCATAAGTTACAAAGTGAGAAACAGAACATCTACCCTAGTAGTTAAGTAATACTAACAGTAAGCACCAATCAGGGACGGAACTAGGTAGTGAAGAAAAGGGGCAGCCGCCACCCCTCTTATATATAAAACTACTATATATTCCTATGTAGAGTTATATATATTGCCACCCGTGCCATTACATTTTTTTTTATAGTCTGCCACCCTAGCTTCATTTTGGTCCACTCATTCTTTTATAAAGTATACTTGGTTAGTTAGTATATTATATAATAATAATAATAATGATAATAATAATAATATTTGTTAGGCAAAATTACACCGTAGGTCTTTTATCTTATTTTTTTATAACATTTTGGTTATTTATTTTTTATTTGTAATATTTTGGTCTTTTATCTTATTTTTGTAACACTTTAGTTCTTTATTTTTTATTTGTATTACTTTGATCCTGCAGAATAAATGACTAAATATTAAAAAAAAAAATGACATGCAGTATAATTTTGCTTATTTCTAAATTATTTTAATTTAACCCAGTAGCCACTAAAGTAAATAAACCAAAAAAATAGAGAAAACAAATCCCCAAATTCAAGCACAATTTCAAAGTAACATTTGAAGGTGGAAAAACACAAGAAGGGGGGGGGGGGGGGGGGGGGGGGGGGTTGAATTGTGTTTTTGGAAATTTAAAACTTTTTGGTTCTTAGGAATTAATTGCAGTGGATAAAACACAAAAACAAAGAGATGCTGAGAGAGAGAAAAATAGACACACAGATTTATCCTGGTTCCCTTCACAACTTGAAGGTACGTCCAGTCCCCTTGATACTAACAAGAGCTTTTCACTATAATATTCACAAGATTACAACTTGCTCAAGCACACTTGCAAGAGACTTCTCAAATGCTCAAGTTACACTTAACGAGAGACTTCACAAACAAACTTAAAACCTAAGAATGATTGTTTAGGAACACTTGATATACTATCAGAGGTGTTTACAAAATACAACTCAATTTGCTTTAAGACTTTGAATGACAGATTATGCAAGTTATATCAGAATGCTTCAGAGCCTTAAACGCAGTAATAGAATAGTAGTCATTTCTTCCATTTGAGTCTTCTATTTATACTTGAAGGAAGATGATGACCGTTGCAGAGAGATGAGGTGCCAGCTGGAATTTACTCGTACAATTGTGATAGTTGTAGTTGCCTTCTTTGGCAAATATCTTCAATTCCACTACCTTGCTATTTGAATTATCACTCATCCATTTTGAGTAATAATAGTACAATAGTACGATCCTCAATTGCGCTCCACTTATGGATAAGGTTAACGTTGTACCAACGAATATTCCTTCCTGTGTATGTGACAGAGTCTTGAAGTAGATTGTTCTTCAATCATTGATTCTGATTCTGTCAGTTCTTGAGTGACGTAAATTCTTTTTGCTTCAGGTGCTGTTGTCATAGCTTCTTGAGGACTTTAGCTTCTGATGACTTCAGAGCCTTGTTTTTATCCCCAGAATCACTTTCTTCAGCACGCAAAATTTTAGCTTCTGATGAACAGTGATGTGCTTTCAGAGCTTGTTTAGCTGGCTTCTCTGCTATTATTCACAGTGCTTCTGAATGAATTTTATCTTGTAATTCTGCACACTAGAATAATCATTAGTAATTCCAATTGCAATTTTAATACTTTGTTATCATCAAAACCATTTAAAACTTAGAGGTTCATGTCAGACCCACTTTGTTCCAACAATCTCCCCCTTTTTGATGATGACAAACTAAAGCATTAAAATTCAATTGTTGTTGATTTAATTCAATTATGTTGACTTCAGGTTTCAAAGGTTTGCAATCTCCCCCTGAGTCTGATAATCCATAAGGGTAGGTTTGTAAGCTCCCCCTAAGTCTTATCCATAATTAATTAAAACAGTGTAAGAGTCAATTTATTAACTTAAAATAAATTTTCATATTTAACTCTCAGAGGCATAGTTTTGTAAGCTTTGCTTCTCAGAGTCTGATAATGCTTAGAAGAGGTTTGCAAGCTCTTCTGACATTGTCTATGAATTTTATTTTAGGTTCTTAAATTTTCTCCCCTTTCAATAACGTTCAGAATGAGAAAGAATCAGAAGGGATAAAAATTGATTCAGAATGCATTTAACATAACAGTTTCAGATTTGAGCAGCATTAGTATAAATCAACATTAATTTTAACGCTACTCTTACTCCCCCTTTTGGCATCAGTCAAAAAGATACAGAAAACCAAGCAGTCAAGGTGCCAAAATAAGGTAGTCAAGTCAAAAGGTAGTGACAACCAAATGCATTAAATGAATTGCATTGATTAGTACACTGACAAGATAGCTTGATGGCACTATAAAAAGGTATGATTCCTCTCATTTTACTCAGTCAGAGTAATCAAGTAACATCAAAAACAAAACATACAATGGAAAAGCAGGTTACCAAGAATGCTTCAGGCTCAAAAGACAAGAGCAAGAAGGAAGCAAAACCCTGGCGCTGCGAAGAAAACAGGCTACGCTATGAGAGAAACAAGGAAGAACTCATTTTAACAGAATCAGAGGAAGAAGAGTTGGGCTCTGATCTGGAAGAGTTCTTATGGACATATGATAAAGATGCTACGTTAGAAGATTATCCAGCTGAGGTTCAGAAGCTTGCTGAAGAAGCGCTCTCAATTCTCAAGGAGAAGCTTAAGAGTCTTGAATCAGAGGCTTCTGAGCCTAAGCCTAAGTCTAAGTAGAGTCTTATTATCATATGTAATAAAGAACATTTCTAATAAAAAATTGTTCCTACTACTTATATCTCTCTTTTAAGCATGTTTACTTTATATTCATTTTCATATGTCAGAAAACCAGTCACCAGACACGCCTCATTCGGTATTGGTGCCCCGTTATTAAACAGGCGATAATACTAAGAAGTTATATCATGAGTAAACAGGAGTACTGATGTGGGGGATACCTTAGGTTTTGAAAATCCTAATATCTATAAGTTAAAAATCAAAATGCTCTTCAGCATCTTGCACTAGGTTCAGTACCCACATGAGTACCAGACATAAGCAATGAATATGCATTTTAATTTTGAAAAACTAAGCAAAATAAGCACACAAGCACACGCACTCAGATATGGATATCAAAAAAAATATTGAATTAAGACAAATTATCCAAATATTACACAAGAGCCAATAAGGAAAAGCAATATAAACAAGTGCACAAAAGTTGGCTAAGGTTTCTTAACATCTGATATGGCCTTCAAAAGGGTTAACATCATGTCATCCATCCTTTTGTGAACTGTTTCCACAGCAGAATTCACATCAGTGCGCATATCCACTCTTAGCTCATCAATTTCATTAGTCAGTTCAGTTCTGATGTTGTCCAATGCATCTTGAACTGCTGGAGGTATTGCAGACGAGGTAGAAGCCATATCAATCTTCATAGGAGAGTGAAGAGAAGTGGTCTCTATAATGGGCTTCTTACCCTTGTCAGTATCTTCATTAATATCCATATCATTATCTTCTTCTATCTGATTTTGATCAAGCATTGCAACATCTTGCTCAGCAGCTTGATTTTCGTTGAGCTTATTGGTTTCAATTGTAGCGATGTGCATAGCCCTATCCACCAACAAGTTCAATGCCTCTTGTTCAGCTAGCCTTTTGTGCTCAGCTTCAGCTGCCCTTGCCTGTTCAGGAGCTATCCAAGCCTGCTCAGTAGCTAACTCATAAGCGCCTTCTTCACTGATTAGCTTCTCAGCTGTCTTAACTGCACTTTTTGCTAGTTTCTTGATCTCAGCATCCAAAGCTGCCAATCGTGCACATTCCTCTACATGATTATACAAAATAAGACGAGGAGCATGTGATCTTTCAGCTGCTTCCATTATCACATTGACAGCAGTCATTCCTTTTCCTTTGATCTTTGATTTCACATGATCACCCAGAGTTCTCAGCGATTGACTGAATAGATATTCCATCTCTCTGATTTCAGCATCAACATCAGATGGAAATATCAGGGTCTCTTCATCCATTGCCTTTAACTTCTTCAGTCTAAGACTGATAGCAGAACCTAATTGCTCAATGTTAGGTTCAGATGAGGGATTGAAGAAGGGTTTGGTTTGATCAAAGGGAATGGTTGGTTCTGGTCTCTTTCTTTTGAGATGTGTGATTTTGATTTTGCTTAAGTCAATGTAAGGGTACTGAGAGAGGGACATAGGTTCATCATCTATATCAATAGCTTCTTTCAGCAGCCTCTCATAGATTGGAAATGCAAAATCATTAGGTAAGACAAGTTCATCTATGGATAAAGGTTTGAAATATGGGCCATAGATAGGTTTTGGAGAAGATTTAGGAGTTGATTCAGGGGTGGAAATTTCAGGTGGAGGTGATGAAGGTTGTTGTTTAGTAATGTCATGAGTAGGTGAAGAATGTGGTGATTGAATGGGTTGTTCAGAATGAGTCATAATTTTATCCTGAACAGGTGTAAATGTTGGTGGATTCTCTTGTGCTATGTCATCAAGAGATGGAGGTGGTGTGTGAATTGTTTGTACAGGGGGAACGGTAGTATTCACAGGTGGAGATTGGTGAGGTGAATTTCTGTTAGAATGGGTAAAGGCATCACCAGACAGATGGGTGGTGAGATGATCAAGGACAGAAGTATTTGTGGTACGAAAATTGATCCACAAGAGCTAGAAATCAACACAAGTGACATTCAAAAGGGACTTAATGGCGTGGGGGCTGTTTTGAGTCATCATCAAGGGCTGAGTTTAATTACTTGGCTATTTTAAGCATTTTCATCAATTAAGACAAATAAAATTCAGTCATTTGAAGTCTTTCCAGAATGGTTACAAAAGAAGTATAAAAGGGACATTCAAGGCCTTAAATAGGCGTGTGGCTAATTATGGAGAGGAATTACAATAGCTGATTGCATTAGTGTCATTTTATTACTAGTTTAATTGCATTTTATTACTAGTTTTATGTGTGTTTAATTAGGCCTTGCTGTTTTTCGGCCATATATGCTATGTAACATGATCATTTTCATTATAAAATAATACAAGAACATTTCAGTCCCATTTGAATTTGTGTCTACATTTTCACCTGATTATTTGCAAGCGTCGTCTTGAAAATAGTCCGATTAGCTCAATTGGTGTTGAGTGCTAATCTCATGTTAAGCTATTGGTGTAGTTTAACATTGTTTTATTCCTTGCTGTTTGCGCTAAAACCAAACAAACAAATACCCCAAAACACTTCATAGTATTCGATTGATAAGGGTGGTACCTAGTACCTTCGTTATTGGTTGTTTGCTTCCGCTATCCTTACAAATTAAAGCACTCTAATTCGTATCATTAGTGGCATCAAGAGCCTTGTTACGTGACAACAATGGATTTCGACAGCGATGATTTCGTGGACAGATTGCGTGAAGCCTTAAGGAACGTCAATTTGAGAGATGAACGATGGAGGCCTAGAAGAGGTGAACCACGTCCAAACGTGGATGAGTTCAAAATCACCGAACTACCTGAATTCAATGGTAGTACAGACCCAGAAGCTTACTTAGAATGGGAGCGCAAGATTGATAGAATGTTTGACTTCAAGGATCTTGATGATGAGAAGCGTTGCAAATATGCTATTCTGAAACTTGGCAAAAGTGCATCGTTGTGGTATGAAGGAATGAAGACTAGAAGAACACGAGATGGGAAGGAGAAAATCCGTTCGTGGGAGTCCTTGAAGAGGAAGTTGCGCAAAAGATATGTACCATCAAACCACCGACTGAATTTGTATAAGAAGATTTCAGATTTGGTTCAAGGCAAAATGAGTGTCACTGAGTACATTGATGAGTTTGAGAACCTATGCCTAATGGGTGAAGTGGAGGAAAATGAAGAGCAAAGAATGAGTCGTTTCCTTCGTGGGCTAAATAAGAACATAGCATTTGCTGTTGAGCTATGTAATTACACGGATTTCACAACTTTGTGTAATTTGTGCTTGAAGATTGAAAATCAAAACAAGAGTAGATATAATGCTGGGAGTTCAAGTGGTTGGTCCAAGGGAGGTGTGTCGGGCAGTGCAATTTCAACCCCTAGTACTAAACCAATGGTGAATCAACCAAAACAAAGTGATCTTTCTCCTAAACAACCCATTGCCACGGCCAAGGAGACTAACTTGTCAAAGGTTAGGTGTTTTAAGTGTCAAGGCTTTGGACACTTTTCTAGAGCTTGTCCCAATCAACGAGTTGTGACCCTCCGAGAAGCAATTAGCATGCGTGATGAGTTGCTTAAGGAAGAGGAAGAATCCGGCGGTTCATTTGGTGGCAATATTGAAAGTGATGGAGTTGAAACGGTTGAAGATGATGATGATAAGGTAGAAGTATATGGACCTCCCATATATGATACTTTGATGCTCAGAACTTTGCAAGCTAAGGCTGTACCCGTGGAAGGAGATCAAAGGAACCAAATTTTCTACACTAAGTGTCAAGTGAAAGATAAGTGGTGTAGTGTCATTGTGGACGGAGGTAGTTGTACCAATGCAGCTTCAACTGAAATGGTGTCTAAACTAGGATTGCTCACAACAAAACATCCTAAGCCTTATGCACTACATTGGCTAGACAATGGGAGTAGCATAAACGTTACAAGGCAGACGCGTGTGGGGTTGACCATGGGGTCTTATGTTGATGAGATCTTGTGTGATGTGGTACCTATGGATGCAAGTCACATACTGTTGGGACGCCCTTGGCAATTTGATAGAGATGTGACGCATAGAGGAAGGTCCAATGAGCATGAATTGAACTTCAATGGTAAGAGAATTGTGTTGAAACCAATGGCATCAAATGAAGTTCGTTCTATGATTACAAAAAGAGGTAAAAAGCCTAACCTCAATATGTTTGCTACTGAAAATGAAGTGAAAGATGCTATTGATAATGGTGAATTAGTCTACATGTTGTTTGCAAAGAATACTAAACAAGATAATGTGGAGACTCCTCTTAAACAACAATTAGAAGCTATCTTGGGTGAGTATGAAGATGTGTTTCCAATTGAACTACCAATTGGTTTACCACCTATCCGTGGGATTGAGCATCAAATTGATCTAATTCCGGGAGCTCCATTACCAAACAAGGCTGCCTATAGGTGTAATCCAGAGGAGACAAAGGAGTTGCAACGGCAAATTGAAGAATTGATGAGCATGGGTTATGTGCGTGAATCAATGAGTCCATGTGCTGTTCCGGCATTGTTAGTTCCTAAGAAGGATGGTTCATGGAGAATGTGTATTGATAGTAGGGCGGTGAACAACATAACCATCAAATATCGTTTTCCCATCCCAAGATTAGACGATATGCTTGATGAATTACATGGATCGGTTATCTTCTCAAAAATCGATCTAAGGAGTGGATATCACCAAATCAGAATGCGTGAAGGTGATGAATGGAAGACGGCATTTAAGACTAAGCATGGTCTATATGAATGGCTAGTTATGCCGTTTGGGCTCACAAATGCACCTAGCACCTTTATGAGGCTCATGAACGAAGTACTCAAACCTTTTTTGGGTAAGTTTGTTGTTGTTTATCTTGATGACATATTGGTGTATAGCAAATCTATTGAGGAGCATTTCACTCATTTGAGACAAATCTTTGAGACCTTAAGAGCACAAAAACTCTATGGGAAGAAAGAAAAGTGTGATTTCTTGGTTGAAAGCGTGGTGTTTCTTGGATACGTTGTGTCTAAAGATGGAGTATCAGTTGATCAAACAAAGGTGGATGCTATCAAGACTTGGCCGAGCCCTACAACAGTTTCGGAGGTGAGATCTTTCCTTGGTCTTGCATCATTTTATCGGCGCTTTATCCAGAATTTTAGCACTATAGCAAGTCCCATGACCGAATGTTTGAAGAAGGGTGCGTTTGTGTGGAATGAGCAAGCACAAAGGGCTTTTGAATTGATTAAGTTAAAGCTTTGTGAAGCTCCTGTTTTAGCTTTACCCGACTTCACTCAACCATTTGAAGTTGAATGTGATGCTAGTGGAGTTGGCATTGGGGCTGTTTTGATACAAAACAAAAGGCCTATAGCTTATTTCTCGGAGAAACTAGGAGGGGCCAGATTGAACTATTGCACCTATGACAAAGAGTTCTATGCCGTTGTGAGAGCTCTTGATTATTGGAGTCATTATTTGCGTTCTAATCACTTTATATTGCATTCAGATCATGAGTCTTTGAAGTACATCAATGGGCAACAAAAGTTGAGTCCAAGGCATGCTAAATGGGTGGAATTTCTCCAATCTTTTAATTTCTCTTCAAAATACAAGGATGGTAAGAGTAATGTGGTGGCTGATGCACTTTCAAGAAGGTATGCTTTAATTTCAATTCTTGAAACTCGCTTACTTGGTTTTGAGACTTTGAAAGATTACTATAAAGAGGATGTGGATTTTGGTGAAATATACTCTAATTGTGAAAATGGAGCATTTGAAAAGTACATAGTGCAGGGTGGATTTTTGTTCAAAGAGAATCGGCTTTGCATCCCAAGGCATTCAATTCGTGAGTTACTAGTCCGCGAAGCTCATGGTGGAGGTTTGGCTGGTCATTTTGGCATTACAAAGACCTTGGAGATTTTAAAAGAACACTTCCATTGGCCAAAGATGTTAGGAGATGTGCAAAAAGTCATTAGCAAGTGTGTTACTTGTCATATGGCGAAGAGTTCTTTCAAACCAGGAGCATACACCCCATTACCCACACCTAGTGGTCCTTGGATGGATGTGAGCATGGATTTCATTGTGGCTTTGCCCCGTACACAGCGAGGTAAAGATGCTATTATGGTTGTTGTTGATAGGTTTTCGAAAATGGCACACTTTGTAGCTTGTCACAAAACAGATGATGCTAGTAATGTTGCTGATTTGTATTTTCGTGAGATTGTACGTTTGCATGGAGTTCCTAAAACTATTGTTTCTGATCGTGATTCAAAGTTTTTGAGTTATTTTTGGAACACATTATGGAGGAAATTGGGTACTAAGTTGCTGTTTAGTACCTCCCATCACCCTCAAACCGATGGGCAAACCGAGGTGACTAATAGAACTCTTGGTACTTTGCTGCGTGGTTTGGTTAGTAAGACTCAAAAGGATTGGGACTTGAAGCTAGCTCATGCTGAATTTGCCTACAACCGGTCCCCTACATATGCTACTAATCATTCCCCTTTTGAAGTTGTTTATGGTGTGAATCCTTACTTGCCATTGGATTTGATAACTATGCCAAAAGAGGAATTAGTTCATCCAGATGCCGAGGCCAAACTCAAGTCAATGATCAAGCTCCATGAGCAAGTGCAAGAAAGAATCAAGGCGGTAAATGAAGTCTACAAGCAAAGGTCCAAGAATAAGAAGCCCAAGTTGTTCAATGAAGGTGATCTTGTGTGGGTTCATTTGAGAAAAGAAAGATTCCCAAGCAAGAGAAAGAATAAGCTTATGCCTAGAGCTGATGGTCCTTTCAAAGTTATATCAAAAATCAATGACAATGCATACAAGATTGAGTTGCCCGGAGAATATGGAGTACATGCTACTTTCAATGTGGGAGATCTCTCACCATATTTGGATGATGATGGTATTCAAGAATTGAGGTCAATTCCTTTCAAAGGGGGAGGGGATGGTACGAAAATTGATCCACAAGAGCTAGAAATCAACACAAGTGACATTCAAAAGGGACTTAATGGCGTGGGGGCTGTTTTGAGTCATCATCAAGGGCTGAGTTTAATTACTTGGCTATTTTAAGCATTTTCATCAATTAAGACAAATAAAATTCAGTCATTTGAAGTCTTTCCAGAATGGTTACAAAAGAAGTATAAAAGGGACATTCAAGGCCTTAAATAGGCGTGTGGCTAATTATGGAGAGGAATTACAATAGCTGATTGCATTAGTGTCATTTTATTACTAGTTTAATTGCATTTTATTACTAGTTTTATGTGTGTTTAATTAGGCCTTGCTGTTTTTCGGCCATATATGCTATGTAACATGATCATTTTCATTATAAAATAATACAAGAACATTTCAGTCCCATTTGAATTTGTGTCTACATTTTCACCTGATTATTTGCAAGCGTCGTCTTGAAAATAGTCCGATTAGCTCAATTGGTGTTGAGTGCTAATCTCATGTTAAGCTATTGGTGTAGTTTAACATTGTTTTATTCCTTGCTGTTTGCGCTAAAACCAAACAAACAAATACCCCAAAACACTTCATAGTATTCGATTGATAAGGGTGGTACCTAGTACCTTCGTTATTGGTTGTTTGCTTCCGCTATCCTTACAAATTAAAGCACTCTAATTCGTATCAATTTGGGGGTTGTTCATGAATGGTGTTATCTTCTTCTTCATCAGAAGAGATGGGTATGGTTTTCTTGGGGGTTCTTTTGATGGTTTTCTTTTTCTTAGCATTCTCTCTCTCAATTTTATCCAATTTTGAAAGTAACTCATCAGAGTCAATACTTGAATTGGAGAGAGTTGCCTCTGATGAGGATGATAATGATGATGATTGGGAAGAGGGTAAAACTACACTAAGAGGCTTGGTGTAATCTATAGGAGATGATTGATTGGGAGATTGAGCAATAGGAATGCTATCAGTTTTAGGCTTAGAGGTGTTACCTTTAGATGAATCAGCAGCTTTCTTCTTTGAAACTACCGTCTTTGCCTTTTTGACAGCTCTGACTTGATGATCTCCTTCAGCAGCAGCATCAACAGGTCTATCTTGTCTCTTCTTGGACCTTTTCTCCTTCTGAGCAGCTGTTCTTTTAGCAATGCTGGCTAACTGCCCCTCAGATACTTGTTCATTTCCATCAGTGGCCAAACATTCAGCACCACTTTTCATCTGCTCAGCATCATTCTCAGGTTGAGCTTGAGAGCCTTCCTCCACAATCTCTTGCTCAATAGGCTTTGGCTTTCTTTTTGATCTGGTGATCTCCTTAGGTCCTTTAAAAATGTCCCAGTTAGGCACTCCAACAACCATACTCCTGGGTACACTTATTCCAGTATCAATTCTTACTAGTTCCAAGAAATTCTTTATCACAACATCATTATCATGTTCTGATATGGTGGGGAAACCATCACACCAGAAGTATTCCTCATACACAGCTTGCAGAGGGGTCTTAGCTTGCTTGATTTCTTCCTTAGTTTTCTTTTTCATATTCACCAGCACAGTAGCATCAAACTTAGCTGTATTGAAGACTCTAATTTTCTCCTTTGTGCTTAAAATATCAACAAGCTTAGTTTGACGTATGATCTCAGATATCAGTCTTGGATGATGAATGACTGATGTTGATTTTGTTCTGCATTTAGATATGGTTGAGCATAGGTGATCAAACAGTATCTTTGCTAAATTTATCTTGACCCTCTTGTGCATAAACCAGATGAAATGCCTGTGAGGATTTGAAATAGTGTCATATCCTCCTTCTCTTGTAATGATTGAATGCAGAAATATTCTGAAGGCAAATCCAAAATCCTGCTTCATGAATTTAGCCTTTCCAAAATCACTATTTGAACTGCCAGGTTCAAATAAGTCCTTTTTAATCGCTTCTAAGTGCTTACTCTTCTCATCATAATCATCAACATTTTCTCCTTCATTGTCCAAGCCCAGAACCTTGGCAATGTGCTCCTGAGTAATCAACACATTAATTCCTAGAATGTTTGACATTATCTCCTTCCCTCTATAAGGTTTCAAACCTAGTTCTCTTCTTGATTTTCCTCTTAGAGAACTATCTTTCTCAACCAACATTCTCACTTCTTCATCAGCACTTATTCTATCATAAACCGTTGCTTTCTGCCAGAAATACTTAACAATGTCGTAGTAAACAAACCCATTCAGCATATCAAAGTAGTTTTTCCATTGTTGATTGAAAAATAAACTTTGAACGTCAATTCCATTTACCTTTAAACTTTCGAAATCCACGAACTTCTCAGTGATGAATTCGAACGCTTCTGGACCAGCGTCTGTTTGATTTTCTTTGACAACAAGTTTTCCTTGAGACTTGAGGTCTATAACTGGTGGTAGAATTGGATTGAAGGGTTTTTGAATGATTTCTTTTGATGATCGAGCGGCCATTTTTGCAGTATGTTAAGAGAAAGTGATTTGGGAATTTTCTGTAAGGTCTAGGGTTGTGTAGGAAGTGTTTGTGTAAAAGTTGTGCACAGTGAATGAAGTGACCTATATATAGCAACTAGCACACAAACACAGAAAAAGCATGCCTTGGGAGGGAGCGCGAATAGTTTTAAAAATTAAATAATAGAGTTAACTGCCATAATCATCATTAACCGTTCTCTGCCCGTCAGGATCTAGACACGTGTTGAAAGGACTTAATCATAGTTGACGCGTGTACAGACAACTGTTGTACACTTACTAGTACTAAACGTTTCATTTCCATTTAGTTCAGAGCCAAATTCATTTGTATCTGACACCTCATCAGAACCTGTTACCCTTCAGAGCCCAAATTATTCAGAGCTTCCCAAAGGAGACTCTAAATCATAAGAGGCTCTGATAGAGCTTCAGATGCTAATTCTATCAGGCACCTCAGAGCTAATTTTCTTCAGAGATATAGTGCATGTTCAAATTCTTTTTAATAAAATCAAACCTTTCAATAGCTAAAGGTTTAGTAAATATGTCAGCCCATTGATGTTCAGTATCAATGAATTGAATATTTATTGTACCTTTTTGAACATGATCTCTTATAAAATGATGTTTTATTTCAATATGTTTAGCTCTGGAGTGTAAAATAGGGTTCTTAGATAAATGAATAGCAGCAGTATTATCACAATATAGTGGAATACTACTTTCAGCTATGTTATAATCCTCTAACTGATATTTCATCCAGAGAAGTTGTGTGCAGCATTTAGCAGCTGAGATGTATTCTGCTTCTGCTGTAGACAAAGCAATAGTTGTTTGTCTCTTGCTAGCCCAAGATATGAGATTCTCACCAATAAATTGGCAATTTCCACTAGTGGATTTTCTCTCAATCTTGTCACCAGCATAGTCAGCATCACAGAATCCAACTAGCTTACTATCTAGGGATTTTTTATAAAGAAGTCCTAGATTAGTAGTTCCTTTCAGATATCTAAAGATCCTCTTAACAGCAGTTAAGTGAGGTTCCCTAGGATCTGACTGGAATCTTGCACACAAGCATACACTATATAAAATATCAGGTCTAGATGCTGTTAGGTAGAGTAAAGAACCAATCATACCTCGATACAGCTTCTGATCTACTTTGCTTCCAATCTCTTCCTTGCTTAGGCTGCTGGTAGGATGCATGAGTGTGGACATTATCTTGCAGTCATCAAGGTTGAACTTCTTCAGAAGCTCTTTTGTATACTTGCTTTGATGAATGTAAGTGCCATCTTTTCCTTGATTAATTTGAATTCCAAGGAAGAACTTCAATTCACCCATCATGCTCATCTCAAATTCATCCTGCATCAGCTTTGAAAAACTCTTGCACAAGGAAGCATTAGTAGAACCAAAAATAATATCATCAACATATATTTGAATGATTAAGATATCTTTCTTAGATGTCTTTCTGAATAATGTATTGTCAATTTGTCCTTTTTGAAAACCATTTTCTAATAAGAAATTACTTAGTCTTTCATACCAAGCTCTAGGAGCTTGTTTGAGACCATAAAGTGATTTCTTTAGTTTAAAAACGTAATCAGGGTTTTTCAAATCCTCAAATCCTGGAGGTTGCTTGACATATACTTCTTCAGAAATAACACCATTTAGAAAAGCGCTCTTAACATCCATTTGGTACAAGGTTATTCCATTATTAACTGCATATGATAGCAATAACCTGATTGCTTCCAGTCTTGCCACTGGAGCAAATGTTTCAGTGAAGTCAATGCCCTCTTGCTGACTGTAGCCTTGTGCTACAAGCCTAGCCTTGTTTCTTACCACTTCACCTTGTTCATTTAGCTTGTTCCTAAATACCCACTTAGTTCCAATGATGTTCTTATGTGCTGGTCTTGGCACTAAGTCCCATACATCATTTCTTTGAAACTGATTGAGTTCATCTTGCATTGCAACTATCCATCCATCATCAGTTAGAGCTTCATCAACATTCTTTGGTTCTATCATGGATATAAGTCCCAACAAGGAGTCACTTTGATGAAAAGTTGATCTTGTTTTTCCTGGGCTTTCTTTGTTTCCAAGAATGAGATCTTCTGGATGTGATGATTTATATTTGAATGTTCTTTTTGGAACTTCAGAGGTATTTTGTATATCATCTTCTGAGATGTTATCATGATCTTCAGATGCTTCTATTTGAGATGCTCCTTCAGCATCTTCTTCTAATACAGCTTCTGAAGCTTCAACAGCTTCTGATGCTTTTTCAGGTTCTGAATCGATGTATTGGTATGGAATACCTGCATAGCTATCATCTTGCTCTGACATTTTACTGTCAGGCTCTTTATCATCAAATCTAACGTGTATAGATTCTTCCACTGTGTTAGTTTCAGAATTATACACTCTGTATGCCTTTGAGCGTTCAGAGTAACCTATAAATATTCCCTTACAAGCTTTGGCATCAAATTTTCTTTTGTAGGCCTTGTTGTTTAGAATGTAACAGGTACATCCAAACTGATGAAAATAAGAGATGTTGGACTTTCTTCCTTTGAAGAGTTCATATGTTGTTAGATTCAATAGAGGTCTAATATAGATCCTATTTTGAATATAACAAGCTGTGTTTACAGCTTCTGCCCAGAAGTGCTTAGCAAGTTTAGTCTCATGCATCATGGTTCTGGCCATCTCTTGTAAAGACCTGTTCTTTCTCTCTACAACACCATTTTGTTGTGGTGTTCTAGGAGCAGAGAACTCATGGACAATTCCATGGTCTTCACAAAAAGTTGCAAAGGGTTCGTTTTCAAACTCACCCCCATGATCACTTCTGATCTTTAAGATCTTGAGACTCTTCTCACTTTGCACTTGAGTGCAGAAGATGGTAAACACCTCATATGCATCATCCTTCACTCTTAGAAATTTAACCCATGTCCATCTACTGTAATCATCAACAATGACCAGTCCATATTTCTTACCATTGATTGAGGCAGTACTTACCGGCCCAAACAAATCAATGTGAAGCAGTTCAAGAGGTCTTGAAGTGGAGACAATGTTTTTTGTTTTAAAAGAGGTTTTTGAAATCTTACCAATCTGACAAGGACCACACAGAGCATCTGAATGATAGTTGAGATTAGGTAGACCTTTAACCAAGGTTAGTTTGCTGAGCTTGGAGATCAATCTCCAGTTAGCATGTCCTAAGCGTTGGTGCCAAACCCACTTCTCATCATTAACAGATAGAAGACATACTATCTTCTGCTCTGTGAGTTCTGACAGATTGATTTTATAAACATTGCCTTTTCTTAGGCCTCTGAACACTATGGACTCATCAGACTCATTGACTACAGTACATGCATCCTTATTAAATTTAACAACATATCCATTGTCACAAAATTGACTAATGCTAAGTAGATTATGTTTTAGGCCATCAACTAACCAAACATCTTTAATAGAGAGAGAAGAGTTACCAACTGTACCAGTACCAGTGATCTTCCCTTTTTGGTTTCCTCCAAATCCCACAGTTCCTCCCTCTTTCAGAGTCAGGGTTTGGAACATATGCTTGTCTCCTGTCATGTGTCGTGAGCAGCCACTGTCCAGGTACCAAGAATGGTGCTCTGGCCTTCTTTGAGCGCAAATCTGCTACAAACACAATCTCAGATCTAGGTACCCATATTTTTATGGGTCCTCTTGAGTTAGTCCTTAATGCCTTTGGTTGTTTTTGTTTATTAGGCCTTTCAGAAGCTCTAGGGTTATTCAAGCCTTTTTGAAAAACTTTTGGCTTTGTATAACTCTTAGACTTTGCTTTAGAATATATCAGAGTTGATTTTGTTTTAATGTTAGTCTGAGGTTTAGAAATCTTAGGCTCTGAAGGTTTCAGAGTCTGAGGTTTCTTAGCCTCTGACACAACTACCTTTTCAGGTTCTGATATAATTATTGCTTCTGATTGGCTTTTAACAAAAACAGCCTTAGGTTTAGAATTGTCATTGCTAGAGGATTTAGAGAGTAATGGATTATCTTTAAAATGCGAGAATCCAAGACCCTCACCTCTGTTCCTACTAACATGATATATTAAAGAGGCTATCTTGCTTCTCTTCATCCCATTGATAAGAAACTCCTGCAGTGCAAATTCATGCTCTGGAGGAACCTTATCATCATAAACATAGTGAGTTTCCATAAATGAGTTTCTACTTTTTAGAAACTCATTTTCTTCCACTACTATGTTCATTTTCTCAGTTAGGTTATTGTAAGAATTTTTTAAGATCTTACACTCACCTGCCTTTTTAGTGAGAATTTTTAGGGCGTCCTTAAGAGAATCTATCAGTTCAGTTCTAGAGAGTTTAGATATTACCTCTTCCTCATCTTCAGAGTCTGAATCAGCTTCAGAGTCTTCTCTATCAGAGGTGGTCGCCATCAGTGCTAGGTTTGCCTCCTCATCAGCATCAGAATCAAAGTCTTTGTCAAGGTCTTCCCATGTTGCCAGAAAGCTTCTTTTGACCTTACTCTTGTACATTTCCTTGCTGGAGCTCTGTTTTGATGATTTACTTTTGTTCTCTGGGCAATCGGCAATGAAATGGCCAGGCTTATTGCATTTGAAGCACTTACTTTGATCTTCCTTCTTGTCTTTAGAAACATTAGTTCTTTTGGAAGATCCTCCAAACTTCCCAGCATACTTCTTGCTCCTTTTTGCCCATTGTGAGACCTTCGCAGCCATCAGAACCATCTCTTCTTCTTCATCAGACCCAGGTTCTTGACTCTCTTCAGAGGCTTCATCCTCAGATTCTATTACCTTAGCCTTCAGAGCCTTTGACGAACTCTTGGAGCTTAAGGCAATCCCTTTTATCTTCTTAGTTGACTCATCAGTCATTAACTCCATTTCATGACTTTTGAGAGAACTAACTAAGTTTTCTAGGGATACAGTATCCAAGTCCTTAGACTCTTGAAAAGCAGTCACCTTTGGTCTCCATTTAGGTGGCAGGCTTCTGAGTACCTTCCTTACGTGATCAGCTTCGGTATAGCTCTTGTCCAAAACTTGAAGTCCAGATACAAGGATTTGAAACCTTGAAAACATTGTTTCTATATCCTCTCCATCCTTCATCTTGAACAGCTCATACTGATGCACCAACAAGTTAGCTTTTGCTTCCTTAACTTGTTTGTTGCCCTCGTATTTGGATTTCAAAGAATCCCAAATTGACTTTGCGGTTCTTTTATCTCCAATCTTAAGATACTCATCATGAGAGATGGCGTTGGTCATCATTCCTTTTACATTATGATGCTTCTTGTACTCTAGCTTTTGAGTAGGTGTAAAAGATTTCCTGTTCTGAGAACTGACTACTCCTTCTAAGTCCATATTTTCAAAGTTAACTCCATCTTCTACCAAGTCCCATAAGTCACTATCAATACCCATGATGTGACTGTACATCTTGGTTTTCCAAAAGGGGTAACCAGTCTCAGTTCCATTGAAGAAGGGAACTTTATCAGAAGATCTTCTATCTCTTGAATTAGAATCATAGTCATAACCAACTTCATTGTTGTTCTTGCTCTTCTCAGCAGACATGTTTTTCCTCCTGGATCTTTACTGTTTCATTATTAGGTGAGTTAGGCAACAACCAGGCTCTGATACCAATTGAAGGTGGAAAAACACAAGAAGGGGGGGTTGAATTGTGTTTTTGGAAATTTAAAACTTTTTGGTTCTTAGGAATTAATTGCAGCGGATAAAACACAAAAACAAAGAGATGCTGAGAGAGAGAAAAATAGACACACAGATTTATCCTGGTTCCCTTCACAACTTGAAGGTACGTCCAGTCCCCTTGTTACTAACAAGAGCTTTTCACTATAATCTTCACAAGATTACAACTTGCTCAAGCACACTTGCAAGAGACTTCTCAAATGCTCAAGTTACACTTAACGAGAGACTTCACAAACAAACTTAAAACCTAAGAATGATTGTTTAGGAACACTTGATATACTATCAGAGGTGTTTACAAAATACAACTCAATTTGCTTTAAGACTTTGAATGACAGATTATGCAAGTTATATCAGAATGCTTCAGAGCCTTAAACGCAGTAATAGAATAGTAGTCATTTCTTCCATTTGAGTCTTCTATTTATACTTGAAGGAAGATGATGACCGTTGCAGAGAGATGAGGTGCCAGCTGGAATTTACTCGTACAATTGTGATAGCTGTAGTTGCCTTCTTTGGCAAATATCTTCAATTCCACTACCTTGCTATTTGAATTATCACTCATCCATTTTGAGTAATAATAGTACAATAGTACGATCCTCAATTGCGCTCCACTTATGGATAAGGTTAACGTTGTACCAACGAATATTCCTTCCTGTGGATGTGACAGAGTCTTGAAGTAGATTGTTCTTCAATCATTGATTCTGATTCTGTCAGTTCTTGAGTGACGTAAATTCTTTTTGCTTCAGGTGCTGTTGTCATAGCTTCTTGAGGACTTTAGCTTCTGATGACTTCAGAGCCTTGTTTTTATCCCCAGAATCACTTTCTTCAGCACGCAAAATTTAAGCTTCTAATGAACAGTGATGTGCTTTCAGAGCTTGTTTAGCTGGCTTCTCTGCTATTATTCACAGTGCTTCTGAATGAATTTTATCTTGTAATTCTGCACACTAGAATAATCATTAGTAATTCCAATTGCAATTTTAATACTTTGTTATCATCAAAACCATTTAAAACTTAGAGGTTCATGTCAGACCCACTTTGTTCCAACAACATTTCCAATTTTTCTAGCATCTGCGTTGCAGCACCACACTCTTTCTCGACTACAAGTTAGTTTGTTTTCTTTCTTGTCTCTCAATCTATTGATCTTTTCTTTCTTTTTCACAAGGCTATATTTAATTCGTCATAATATTATAGTACTAATCTATTATGTGCAATATTTGTAAATTTTGTTTTCTAAGCATGATTATTTTAATACGTTATAGTCTATGAAAAATACATACACTTTTTGAATTAGACGTTCGTTAGTGTTAGACACCGACACGACACCAACACTTACAATTACATTGGGATCTATGTTTTTTATTTGCCATTAAACTAAGGTGTATGCAATTATTAAATAGTATAAGTTAGTTATAGTTTCCGTAAAAAAAAATTAGTTATATAGTTGATATTATTTATCAAGTGTTATATTTCCGCCACCCTTAATGATTTTTTCTGGTTCCGTCCCTGGCACCAATGCTACGTTGGTTCTCATATCCTGCCTAACCAACTTAACCATAAGATGCATATAAATGCTTTTGCCTAAAACCATGGTGTGTAACCAATATGCCCAACACATACAACCACACATTATTTACATTCACCCAAGTGATGCCCTAAGGGGTGATGGCCAAACTATAACTACACCAACTTATTTTGTATTGACTACCTAATTATACGTTGCAGGGTTATATGGGTTCATGATGTGGAGTTCACACAGACAATAATCATATTGCTGAGACAATGAAAAAAAGGACTGACAGAGGTTATTTATAAGCATCATTTGAATGCTAGGGTAACTCAATATCAGAAGCTCAAAATAACTGACATCAATCCTGGATTTAAATGCCAAACCACAACAATTCTTATCCAACTCATCTGTTGGTCATATGTTCACAACTCATCAATTGTAGATTAGTTTATTATATTGAAATACTACACTAAAAGTGTAAAAAGTGCCCACAGCGAAACCACAATAAAATAACAAATCCTTTAAAATACCAAGTAACAATATAAATAGATACTTCTTTATTTAATCTACTCCTTTAAAATTCTTTATTATATTGAAATGCCAAACCACAACAATTCTTATCCAACTCATCTGTTGGTCATATGTTCACAACTCATCAATTGTAGATTAGTTTATTATATTGAAATACTACACTAAAAGTGTAAAAAGTGCCCACAGCGAAACCACAATAAAATAACAAATCCTTTAAAATACCAAGTAACAATATAAATAGATACTTCTTTATTTAAGATAACAATCCATATCATTACATTACATAAGTAGAGACTCAAAGATAAGCATACATAATACACCATCTTCACACATATAGACCTCACAAACACATACACTACCATCAATTAAATTCTACATAACATAATTATTCTAGACAACCCCCACCAGGATAGAGACCAACAACACAGCTGCATTATCATTATCATAAGGAGCATACTACACAAAGCTAAGACACACACAAACACCAGGACACTTACAGACCCCAGCAACAACAGATACAACTCACTCCTTCTCAACCTTGACCTTCTTCAAACGACCCTTGAACTTTCCCTCACCAACTTTATCAAAACTTTTACTCAAATTCCTTTTCATAGTAGATGGACCTTGACTCTCATTTTGAGCCTTGAAAGAATTCATTGGAGGTCTAACAATAACATCCCTAGCAAATTCCATAGCCTGAACCTCACCAGTAGAATCAGTACTAATTGAATCTACATCGGAATCCAAATCCACACACCCAGAAATTCCCTGAAAGAAGCACATCATGATTGAAAATAACACTCATTCAGCTGACATTCTATCAAGAATTATAGCACAATAACAACAGACAACAAAAAAAGAATCATCACAACAAAAACAAACCTTCGCTGGAGTAGGCAAAGGATATTGAGCACATAAAGATTTAATGACTTTGGAATCCATACAAACCCTCTTAACTCTATAAGACCCACCAAGAGAGGATCCAACCTTCGAGGTTACATCAACAGCAAACAACATCTTGTGTCCAATCAAACTTTCAAACTCAATTGAATGTGTACTAGCAGTCTTAGCCTATAAAATTACAAATGCAATTAGATACATACTTTGCATCATTCATATATAACATTGAATCAAATTATTGACTACCTTAGATTGAGCAACAAAAAAGGAACACCACTTCTCTAATATATAACTCATATCTGAATCGAACACAACAAAAACACAAGTTGATTTATGATCAGTAACCTCCAACTTAACCCTAAACCTGTGAATTTTATTATGTGTCAGCTTATACAAAACATGCACATAATGACTGAACATTCACCACACAAAACAAAAAAAACACAACAGCATATTAAGCACCATGTTTTCAATAACAAATTACCTTGGTATCACATTAAAAACATGCCTATCACATGAACCACAAAAATAAGAACTAGAATCAGGTACCACACTTTTATGGCATTTGCACGCAGGATACCACCAATCATTCCCATCTACAATTCTGACAACCTCCGCACACACACCAACCACACCACTGTCACGTGTATTCATCAATTCCTCAATACTTTTCTTGGGATGAATAAGAAGAAACTCTTCCTCAACAGAAGGCTTTCCAGCTTCACCAATTAATGGAACCGTAGTTTCACTCTCAATACCATGAACCGCAATACTATATCACCAAACCATATGTTAAATACAAAACTCAATACATAATGATAGACATTAACTGATCATAACTTATAGAACCTGTTCTTGAATGCTTCAAACTCCGGTATATCAAGATTAATCCATCAATTAACCCCTACCATATTAAACGTAAATATACAACTAAAATTCATCATTGAAAACAATAATCACCAACCAAGTACTCGTAATCACGAGTATGAGCACAAATCTCAGCAATATTCACCAATGATAAACCAAGATCAGGTAAATCACATGATTCACACGATGTCAACTGTGTCTTACTCTGAAACACAATTTTATAAGGATGCAATGTTGTCCGGTATAATCCACTCTGAGGAACAACAGAGAAATTACAAATCTGATATACTTGTCCCTCACCAAGCTTGGATTCGAACATCTGGATCAAGTGTTTCTTAACAGAAGCATGTATTTTCCCCCCCAACCTCGTCCAACATAAAACAAATATTTAATTACAAATCAAATACTGATTTACAATACTATACACCACTATTCAGAACATATACAAAACAATGTAACGCAAATTAAATGATTCAAGAACTCACCTTAGCATCAATTAATACCATCTCCAAGGAGTTTGTCTCAGAAGGATTAAGGAAAGCAGGAGCTTTCCACATACGAACAACCCTCACCTTTATGTTAGCATCTTCCTTCCTTGGTAATATCTCTGCAACATCAACACACTTCTCATCAACATTTATCTGCTCGTTGTACACCATTTTGGTAGGAATAGCTTCAATCGCTGTGGACACAGACCATAGAACCTCCCTGACTATTTATAATGGATGGACAATGTGTATATGGCAAATAAAGCCTACACCAGTTAACATCTAAATAAAATTCGAAATTCAAATTTAGAACCTGTTGATCCTTTTGGGGGGAAAATTTCAAAACAATTGCAACCTCCCCAGGTAAATTCCAAACCACCAATATGCAGATACAATGAACATACACAACAACACTGTAATCTGACATAGCCTATTACAAATAGAGCCGACCTACGAAACACCTGTCAATTGTGTGCCATATTAACCCAAATTAACCAAAATTAACGGAAATACAAACCTATAAAATAAAAACCGAAAAATAAGACGCAATTAAAACACGAAACGCACTTACGTGGCACGCCCCATATCAATCTACAGTGCGGTTTTAGCGATCTCGCTGTGTCAAGATTATGGATTTCTTCTACTCCCATGTTTTTAAATAAGGGTACAATTGAAATAAAAATGTTATAATTTATTCCATTCTGCTCACTTCCCAAACAATAGAGTGGTAATTTTGTTCCGTTCCATCACTGAATATCCAAACAATAAAATAAAATTTGTGTTATATTCCATTATATTTTATCCTGCTCTGTTTTGTATCATCAATCCAAACGGAGGAAACTTTTTTAATCAAATAACATCTCTATATTGATATCTTTAAGTTACTTACAAATGAATACGAACGTATAGACTTGGGTGAATCCCTAATGATGTGATATCTTCAACGAGATACGTGCGCATGAATACATAGAACTGATGAAATCTTTATATATGAGGTTCAACCAACTTAGGAGTATAGTCGCATTCACAAAAATAAAATAAATTAGGAGCATAGCCATGAAGCGAGGTTGGGCACAAAAAAAATCTAGGAGTACAGATTCACTTGTTCTCAACATGATTTTTGAGAAGTTTATAGAACCAATTGATCATATTTGGTTTTGGTTCCTTTTGCAAAAATTGGCACTTAATTGCAAATCTTTGTCATCAAAATAACCATCAATTTAAGAGCGATATACTGCCTATGCTAATGATCCATGCAGATAAGAGTCCCGAAAAACGAACTTTGTATAGCATGTTTTACAAAGAAAGGTGTTGGGCTCAAGTCATGGCTGGCTTTCAACTGTATATGAAAAAGATGTCATAACTTGGGCGAATCCTTTTAAGGACGTAGCTCCTATTAGTTTGCCGCACATTGATGTTTACAATTCATATCCATGTTACGACAATTGATCTCATAACAAGTCCAAGTGACTACGTGGTTGTACCATTTTACACTAGTTGTGGTTCTCTTGCTTTCATAATAGCATGACAAGATTTTTAGACATATATAAAGACCCGAACTATTGTGGTTTCGGTATGTATTCTACAAAGCTTTGGTGTATGTTGTTAGTCATCAAAGATCCATTGTATCCTTCGATCTATGTTATTCGAGTACCCTTATGGTAAAGAAGAAAGAATTTCAAATGTTCTTTTACCAGCAGACTTTGATGAATCTTATTCCCTACTAATTTATCTAGTAAAATCATTGGAGGGAGACTTCTGAATGGTGTGAGAAGGTTTATAACTGAGAAGGTCAATGGTGATGATGTGGTTTACAATAAAGGTACACAAAGTTTACATGTATTTAAGTTGGAATTGGATAACAAATGTGAGAAGTTTGTGCGAAACTTGAGAGTTTAAGTGATAATACTTTATTAGTGGGTGACAATGATTCAGTATCTATATCAGCTTCTTATATCTCATCTTATCTACAAAAATATTCTATTTAATATTCCAATAACTACTTTGACGATGAACCAGATCCTTACCTTCTAAGTCCTTTTGACTTGTGAATTATAATATAAAAAATGAGAGTTTTGATGTTCATTGCCCTTACAAACCTTACCAAAATTTTGGGACAAAACTAAAAAGCCAAAAGGACCAAACACCCACCAACATCTTGACGGAGAAAGAATTAGAGAGTGATATGATAAATGTGGTAATATAAGAGAGAGAGAGAGAGAGAGAGAGAGAGAAAGAGAGGGAGAGAGAGAGAGAGAGAGAGAGAGAGAGAGAGAGAGAGAGAGAGAGAGATGTGAAATGCATGTTGAGGGAGTGATGAAATAAAATTACTCAAATAAATAACCAATTTTAATGTGGATGTTTAGTAACCAATTACTACCTGAGCACTAAAATTTTGAACAAGCAGATCATGACCAAAAAGAAGGTGAACAGTAGCCTTGATTGCAACATCATTCAACTGGATTCCCCTGTTTTCATTTGATAAAATAAATGAAATCAGCCAGACTACAAATGAAATCAGCTAGACTACAAATTAATAACACATTTTTAGTTGTATAGTTATGTGCTCGTACAGGTACAAAACCACTATACAACAGATATACAAAAAGGGGGTTTTAAATGCAAACTCTCAAGTAAGTTCAGGTTGAAGAGCTCTCTACTAACTTGTACAAAATTGACAGAAGAAACTATTAGTTTAGTTTCACACCATGCATTCAAACATAGTACAAAATGTTACTTACTCAATAACAGCTTCACAATATTAGAGTTTTGATTTATTTCTAGAAATGAATGCTAACAAGGGAAATTAGAGAGATCATACATTATATCTAAATGAATATAAATAGATTAGAAAAATAAGGCTAGTAAAACACTCCTCCTATGATATAACACCTTTAATTATCTCAGATTTACACACTCCTCCCTTGAGAAATATTGCTTCTTCATTTTCAAGTTCACAATCGGAATTTTTGTGATTGATTAGGACAAAATTTAATAGCAGCCAAACATGAATAAAAACAAATATTACTAAATTTAATAGCTAGCAATAATGGAAGACTATATAAACACAGTATAGCCAGAAAGTAGAGAGGGTGTCAAGATTCTCTACTGTGAAAGGCATAACTATTAACTACCTCAAAGCGATGGCAAATTGAATGATCACTGTGAACTAATTACTTGAAGGCTTGAATCAACTCAACCTTCTGCAAACAGGGGAAGCCGGCCACTCCAAAGCTTCTTAATCAAAAGAAAACTCAACTCTCAAGAAGAACCACATGAGAAGGAAAAAATTAAACTTTTTTTCATGCACAGATTAACTTTAACTTGCACTAGAAGAACTCATTAATTTGTGAATCCTCAGAAACAATAAAATTCTCTAATTTTTTTACATGCACAGGCCAAAAAACATTTCATGCACAAATCAACTTTAACTTGTATACCATAACAAAATTACAAGCATACAAGAACAACCAGAACTCTAGGAACCTTTTGGTAAGTCTAGGAGAGGAGATGAATCACATAGCATTGGATTACCTATCCATATCTTATAATAAATTTCTAATTAATCTAGTGTTCTTTGCATAGCTGAACCAAATTCCATAAGGTGTAAAAGGTTACCAATTCTTGTTCAAAAACATAATATATATATATATATATATATATATATATATATATATATATATATATATATATATATATATATATATATATATATATATATCAAATCAGTAAAAAATTATGAGGCCAAAACTATACTTTCCTTTACTTGAGCTTTAGTTTGTACTACTACAAGAGAGAAGAGAACCAACATGATTTCCCTATATATTAGAGTCATCAATGAACTGCCAGTTTTCTGGAGATTGACCATTATCTTGATTCTTGTAGAGAATTCAACTTTCTAAGGTTGCTCAATGCTCACAGTACTTACTACATAAACCGAGGGGAAATTGTCAAATTAGTTATAATAAAGAAAGTGCTATAAAACAAATGCAATTAAGATGAGTATTACTTCATGTTTAGCGTAGACAGCATAACATTCTTTTTTATGTTGCCTAGATTTCTTTCATGTAATGCATATGCGCCAATTTCTGATAATACTTTATTAGTGGGTGACAATGATTCAGTGTCTATATCAGCTTCTTATTTCTCATCTTATCTACAAAAATATTCTATTTAATATTCCAATAACTACTTTGACGATGAACCAGATCCTTACCTTCTAAGTCCTTTTGACTTGTTAATTATAATATAAAAAATGAGAGTTTTGATGTTCATTGCCATTACAAACCTTACCAAAATTTTGGGACAAAACTAAAAAGCCAAAAGGACCAAACACCCACCAACATCTTGACGGAGAAAGAATTAGAGAGTGATATGATAAATGTGGTAATATAAGAGAGAGAGAGAGAGAGAGAGAGAGAGAGAGGGAGAGAGAGAGAGGGAGAGAGAGAGAGAGATGTGAAATGGATGTTGAGGGAGTGATGAAATAAAATTACTCAAATAAATAACCAATTTTAATGTGGATGTTTAGTAACCAATTACTACCTGAGCACTAAAATTTTGAACAAGCAGATCATGACCAAAAAGAAGGTGAACAGTAGCCTTGATTGCAACATCATTCAACTGGATTCCCCTGTTTTCATTTGATAAAATAAATGAAATCAGCCAGACTACAAATGAAATCAGCTAGACTACAAATTAATAACACATTTTTAGTTGTATAGTTATGTGCTCGTACAGGTACAAAACCACTATACAACAGATATACAAAAAGGGGGTTTTAAATGCAAACTCTCAAGTAAGTTCAGGTTGAAGAGCTCTCAACTAACTTGTACAAAATTGACAGAAGAAACTATTAGTTTAGTTTCACACCATGCATTCAAACATAGTACAAAATGTTACTTACTCAATAACAGCTTCACAATATTAGAGTTTTGATTTATTTCTAGAAATGAATGCTAACAAGGGAAATTAGAGAGATCATACATTATATCTAAATGAATATAAATAGATTAGAAAAATAAGGCTAGTAAAACACTCCTCCTATGATATAACACCTTTAATTATCTCAGATTTACACACTCCTCCCTTGAGAAATATTGCTTCTTCATTTTCAAGTTCACAATCGGAATTTTTATGATTGATTAGGACAAAATTTAATAGCAGCCAAACATGAATAAAAACAAATATTACTAAATTTAATAGCTAGCAATAATGGAAGACTATATAAACACAGTATAGCCAGAAAGTAGAGAGGGTGTCAAGATTCTCTACTGTGAAAGGCATAACTATTAACTACCTCAAAGCGATGGCAAATTGAATGATCACTGTGAACTAATTACTTGAAGGCTTGAATCAACTCAACCTTCTGCAAACAGGGGAAGCCGGCCACTCCAAAGCTTCTTAATCAAAAGAAAACTCAACTCTCAAGAAGAACCACATGAGAAGGAAAAAATTAAACTTTTTTTCATGCACAGATTAACTTTAACTTGCACTAGAAGAACTCATTAATTTGTGAATCCTCAGAAACAATAAAATTCTCTAATTTTTTTACATGCACAGGCCAAAAAACATTTCATGCACAAATCAACTTTAACTTGTATACCATAACAAAATTACAAGCATACAAGAACAACCAGAACTCTAGGAACCTTTTGGTAAGTCTAGGAGAGGAGATGAATCACAAAGCATTGGATTACCTATCCATATCTTATAATAAATTTCTAATTAATCTAGTGTTCTTTGCATAGCTGAACCAAATTCCATAAGGTGTAAAAGGTTACCAATTCTTGTTCAAAAACATAAAATATATATATATATATATATATATAAATATATATATATATATATATATATATATATATATATATATATATATCAAATCAGTAAAAAATTATGAGGCCAAAACTATACTTTCCTTTACTTGAGCTTTAGTTTGTACTACTACAAGAGAGGAGAGAACCAACATGATTTCCCTATATATTAGAGTCATCAATGAACTGCCAGTTTTCTGGAGATTGACCATTATCTTGATTCTTGTAGAGAATTCAACTTTCTAAGGTTGCTCAATGCTCACAGTACTTACTACATAAACCGAGGGGAAATTGTCAAATTAGTTATAATAAAGAAAGTGCTATAAAACAAATGCAATTAAGATGAGTATTACTTCATGTTTAGCGTAGACAGCATAACATTCTTTTTTATGTTGCCTAGATTTCTTTCATGTAATGCATATGCGCCAATTTCTTTTTTCAACTTTTGTTGCCTATTGTCCTACACTCAAGGCATTGCATGTGTTTTGAGTAAAATATCGGGGTTTTAGTTCAACTTCAACTTGTTTAAGCTTCTTGCTAGAGCATTGGCATTACATCACTGTTGGCAAGAAACGGTTTCAACCCAACTCAAGCCACTTAAGGCTATTCTCTTTAAATTGGTTAGTCAGCACAGAAAATAGTCCAGAAAACTTGGAAGCTAAATGGTAGTTCCAAACATATTTCACTAACGAGCTGTCCACCTCAGTTTCATTAATCTTCACCTGGAGCTGAAAGCCTGAAATGCTCAGCAGTTTCTTATTCAACAATCTGCCCAACTGAAACCACAAATCTTTTGAACATTCTTATCTCTCATCAACTCTCTTACTTTTGCTGATCCTTCCCAGTCTCCAGAAGTTGCAAGTATGTTAGATAATTGTATATAAGCACCTGAATTTTCAGGATCAAGCTGAATAATTTGCTCTGCCGCCTTCTTTCCAATAGCCTTATTTCCATGCGATATGCAGCCTCTTAATAATGATAACCACATGTTTGCATCAGGCTGAAAAGGCATCTCGTCAATAAGTTCCATTGCTTCCCCAAAACAACCAGCTCTTGCAAAGAGGTCAACCATGCAAGAGTAATGTTCAATCCCTGGATTTATATCATACTCATGTTTCATAGTGTGGAACATATTTCTTCCTTCTTCTACCAAACCACAGTGATCACAAGCTGAAAGAACCCCAGTAAAAGTTATAGCAGAAGGCCTCACACCACTATACCTCATTTCATTAAAAAGGGAAAGTGCTTCTATTCCATACCCATTTATCGCATATCCCATCAGCATTGTATTCCATGAAACTTCATCAGTTTTTATCATTCCATCAAAAAGTTTTCGTCCCATCGCAACAAGACCACATTTACAATAAAAGTCAACAAGTGAGGTAGAAATGATTTGGTCAGATTCAAGCCCCAAAGCGATAGTTTTACCAAATACTTGCTCCCCAAGGTCGAGGAATGGTTTATTAGCACAAGCATTGATAACACTGGCAAAGCTAAACTTGTCCATTTTAACATCCAACTTATTCATCCTAAAAAAAGTATCCAATGCCTCACTTGGAGCTGCTTTTTGAGTGAGGCCAACCAAGATCGAATTCCATGAAATCAAGGTTTTATTAGGCATAGAGTTAAAAATCCATTTTGCATCTTCAATTCTTCCACAATTGCAATACACATTAATCATAGTATTAAGTAGGATTGCATCATAGGCTTTGAGCTCACCAAACAACTTGCAAGCTTCATGAGGGTGTTGACATTTGGAGTATGCATCAAGCAGAGCACTAGCAACCACAATATCATGCGTCACCCCAATTTTACAAGCATGATCATGCATTTGCTTAACAAGTTCAACATTGAGCAAGCTACTAGCAGCACTCAAAATGTTTGCAACAGCAGAGAAGTCTCCCCAAACACCATTCCTACGCATTGTATTGAAGAGAGCCAATGCTTCCATTTCCTCACCATTGGACACATAACCCGAAATAATTGAATTCCACAGCACAGCACAAGGATTATCCTTGTTATCAAAAACCCTTCTTGCATCACTCATTCTACCAGCTTTTGCATAACCCGATACCAAAGCAGATAAAGAAAAGTCATCAACTTCCTTCACACAACCCACAACACGAGCAGCACTATCCAAATCCCCACATTTCCCGTAAAAATTCACTATCGAGCTGCACAAAACCTTGTCAAGTTCAAGTTCAAAACCATCAACGAAAAGACGGGCATGAACTTGTTTACCACAATCAAGAGAAAACAAGTCAGCACATACACCGAAAATGGTTGACAGCACAAACGCATCGCTGTGCACCATTTCTGAAGGGTCTAAATTCATCTCCTTAAAGAGTAAAAGCGCTTTTCTTGGATGCCCATGTCGAGAATAACCGTGAATGATGGAATTCCAGACGAGGGGGTTCTTCATAGGCATGGCATTGAAGAGAGTGTGAGCTTGTTGAAGGTCACCGGATTTGGAAAACGAAGAAACAAGGAGGTTCCAAGAATAATGGGTTTTGTGAGGCATGGCGTGGAACAATTGCAGGGACTTATTACTGTTGCCTGAGTTGATGTGTGCTTCAATGAGGGTGGTCCAGGAGAAAGGATTTGGTTGCGGCATTTCGTCAAACAGTTTAGATGCATCATGGAGAGAGCCACGGCGGGTGTATAGTTGAAGGAGGCGGTTGGTGGTGGTGACAGATGAATGAAGAGTACCGGTCTTGAGGAGCGACAGGTGGAGTTGTCTTGCTTCACGAAGCGTGTGGCACACGCCAAGCAACTCCATAGTCATTCATTCCATTGACATCTCTTCTCCGTTCCTTATTCTCTCTTTCTCTGTCTATATTGATGATGGTGTAGAATGGAAATAGAATGAAAAGAAAGAAAGCCTTTTAGTCGTGTCTGCTTGAGTTGAAAATATACCTAAGAAAGCCTACTGTGCATATATCCCTCTTGGCACTCGCCTGCCTATGTAAGAAAGCCTACTGTGCATGTATAAAAAAAAAATGCTAACTAGTGTCCCGGGCACTTGTTAAGGAACTATATAAAGTAAAAAATGTCTTAGAAATTATGTGCTTCACTTTTTAAAAGTATAAATAATATTATTATCAATGTAAAACCTATTCTTTTTAATATTGTTAACTAGTACCCGGGCACTAGTTAACATGACCTTATAAAAAAAAAGTATAATAAAATATAACAAATTAAAATTCAACCCTTCCTTTCTACATCACTACTCATTATACTCATCTCACCTGGAAACAAAAATTACCTTCAAAGCTAATCCACATGACCCAATTAAAAACTCCACATCCAAAACAATGGCCTCAGAGCAGCAATTTGTACACTGCCATATCTGATGCAAACTATCAATTTGTTGCATTGCAAGAACAAACAAATAATCAATAACCAACAAACCAAAAGAAAATCAATTTAACAATGCAACATTTTACCAAATCAATCTGGGTATACAGACTTTTTTCGTGTGCTGATTTTGGTGTATACGAGGATTGTGTTTCTCCTTTTTTTCGTAATGTTTTTTATAAAAACGGAAGAAGATGGGTATGATCACTCAAGCCCTGATACTAACAAAATGTTGACGAATCGTGTCTGATACGTACTCAATAGCGATACTTTTTTTATACATCTCGTTACTCGTATCAGAAAAGTATCGGTTAAAAATATTACCCGATACTCTTCCGATACGTCCCGATACTCGTATCGGAAAAGTATCGGTTAAATCATTATTTTAAATAAAAAAATAATACCCGATACGTGTCTAATACGAAAATTACATGACACGACATGGACTTTCCGACACCGATAATATAAAAAACAAAGGACACTGACACCGATATATATATATATATATATATATATATATATATATATATATATATATATATATATATATATATATATATATATATATAAAATAAAATTTTATTTTATTTATCGATTTATTATTAAAAATATTAAAAATGTTCTGATGAAAATTAATATCTTTAATTCTTGATTGATAACATTGTTTTAATACATGTTTAACTTTTTTAGAGTGTGAAAGCAAAGAAAAGAAATTATTTTTTTGGTGAAACTTGTTTGACTATTCCGACAAGTGTTGTACGAGTGTCATACAAGTGTAGGACACCGCGACACGCCACCTCCTAGAGGTGTCCGTGTTTCATAGCTTGTGATGTTTTTTTGGATAGTATTAATGATATATTTTTTGTATAATACTTAACTTAATATGTATAACTTAAGATATACTTGTGATCATTATTTTTTGGGGATAATATTAACTTAAGATGTTCTCATGTATCAGAACTTAGGAGTTTCTAGTATTGATTGACTTTGGCTTATTAGGATGCTTCTGTATCAGAATTGTTTGTTTGTATATTTAGCACTTCATGTGCTTTTCCTTTGTCAATATAATTTTTTATTTAAAAAAAAACTATGGTGTCCTACTAATTAATAGGTTGTTAAGCGTTTGAACTTGTCCCAAAATTCTGGTATAAGAATAGATGTTTTCTGCTTATAATTATTAATAATTTAATATTTTTGATTTTAGTGATGTTTATATATTGTGTATTTATATATTTAATTTTAAATTTAATTTTTAAATAATGTATTGCGGCGGTATTGGATTGGGAATTTTAAAAAAAATTATGTATCGGCATATCAATATCATATTGTATCCATATCATGTCTCATATCGGGGCTTCATGTATGATGTACTGGTGTTTGATGGAAGGTTGAGATGGAGAGAGTTAGAAGAAGATGAAGTTTGTAAAGAAGCAAGTAATTTATTCTTCTTCAGTTTTTGGGATTTTGATCATGATCGATTGTTGGGTAGTGAGGTTGTGAGAGGGAGATGTGGAAAGAAGATGAAGACATGGGTTTGTTCTTTTTTTTTCTTCAAAAATGAAAGGGATATTGTAGTCATTTTAGTCTCTCACTACATAAGCATAAAAATGACATATAAGCATATGATATGGCAAAAAAAATGGACATATCATCAAACTTAACATCAATTTAACGTTTTGGACCATTTTGACTAACTGAACTTCGAATTAGGGACTTTAAAATATTTTTTGCTAATTCAATTTGTGACGGTGAATGACACTTTCGTAGACCAAAGTGGTTGTTTAATCAAATATTAAGTATTGATTTGAGATCGAATAGCTTATATCAAATATGAGTAGCTTATATCGTATAGTTAAATATATACATTAATTTATCTTCTACTTCATTTTTTTTTAAATCCACTCATATAATATCGAGATTTATTATTTTGCCCCATCAGTGGTCAACTTGGACTTTTACTGCAAAATTTTTGCTTGCGTACCTATACTTGGAATTTTTTTATTTTTTTTTAAATGTTACATTTATGTGTCACATTATCCAAGAGATAAATATAAATTAAATTCAATGTGTTTGTGCCACGTCAACCAAAAAATAAATATAGAAATAAATTAAATTTCACGTGTACATGTCATGTTATTACCGGAGTTAAAAATCGTTAAAAATAAATTTCAGCCACCAAAGAGATTACTGGGTTGAGTCGCGGGACGATACGCTTTCTTTAAGACGTTTCGCGGTACTGCCCAAAATTGTGCATAGCAGACTATCAACCGCGAAGTGTCCAGGATAAAACAGCTCAGTTTCACTGATACCGATAAATGTGCACTGTAGATATCGGGCAAGAATTACACTCTCAAATTTGGTACCAAAAAAAACCAGTGCGCTATGGTTTTAAGTCCACTCTAATATGGTACTTTGACCACTCAAATATGGCACTAAGACCACTCTTAAACAAAGGGACTATGATACTACTATCATTCTTAATTTGAAGGAACTAGTGATACACTGATCACTCTTTAACCAAATTTATAATAAGGTTTCTCTTTTATTTAAAATTATACTCTAATATACAGCAAATAATTTTGTTAGAATTAAAAATCTAACAACACAATAGAACCAATTCAGTATAAACATATTAACCTTAAAATCTCTTTTATACAAATTTCTAATTTATGAAATATACAAATAAGTCATATTTCATTCTCTAAATTATATCATCTTAATACACTACTGTTGAGTCTTTGGTATTGGCTGCATTTTTGGTAAAAAAAACTTTGTAGCAGGATGCTGGATCTGATGCCTCAGGCATTGCGTAGAGCATTCTAAATGTCTCAGGAGGAGCACTCATGACAAGTTCTATTTTTGGAATGTTTGGTTTCTCTCTCATGAGTCTTGCATGGTGCGTTTAATCAGGCTTTGTATAAGGAATATTATTAATGCTTCAGATTCTTCTCAAGAATACTTCTGAAGAGTATCTCCTTTGAAGAATATATTTTTAGAGAATCTCTTTTAATTAATATGGAGTAATTGCTTGGGTCAAACAAACCAAGCCCATGCATTTCAGAATCAAGGAAGATTTGGCTGAAGTATTTAAGGAATCTGAAAACCCTAATTCAGTCAAGTGGTTGTTCACGCCGTCTTTGTGTAAGTCTAAGAAATTAGGTTTTGCGTGTGTGTTCTTTTTGTGAGCCTTTCTTGTGTCTCATTGATGCAAGTTTAGGACTGTGTTTATTGAGTTGTACTGTGTGTGATCCTTCTCCTAAGCTTTGAAGTACGGAGTTAGGACTCTTGGTGTTTTACACTCTAAGCCTTTAGGTACGAGTGTGTAGTTTTAGGAGTGTGTCTCCAAAACCTTTGTGTCTTGAGTTATTGAAATTCTTGCTGTTTGTAAGGTTGTAAGTGAGTGAGATGGGATCTCATATCTAGGAGTTCCTAGGTAGAAGAGTCATTGGTAGTGCCTAGGTTATAAGTTGTAAACGGGGCGTTTGCTGGTAACTTAGAACTAGGACTATTATAGTGATATTCCTTCCTGGTACAACTCATTCTTTTGTTCTCGGTATCAATTGTCACAACCCTTTCATCAAGACGATCATGATCTTCAGAAGTTGAGGAAAGATTTTCATTAATTACTTCATCCAAGACATCATGATTTGAAAGCCCAACTACTTCATTACCAACATCATCATAATTAGCAGCAACTACCTCATCAGGTTCATCAACCTGTTCAATGGTAAAAACTTTGAAAACCTTATTGAAGGCAGACACTTTGAGTTGTGTCCTCTTCATAATAGTATTTGAATGAAAGATCATACTGCCTATGAATGAATGCAAAGCTAGATGGTGTGTACTTGTTTACCACAGACCGCATCAGCTGACTGTTTGGATAATTGTTTTTGGTTCTAGTATTTGCAGCCTTGAAGTCAAACTCAGCATGGTTATCCCTCATTCTCTGAACCATCATGTTAAAATGACTAAAGAATCGAACAATTGAATGGTCTGGCTGCAGAAATCCACGGAGAAAAGCATTGAAAGACTCACTTAATTGAGTCGTTTTCAGACCAGCTGTAAAATGTGACTTGACCCAAGCTGAAGACCAATGCATACGATTCTTGTGAGTTTGAACAAGCCAACTAAAGTCTGAAGTTGGCCTTCCATCAAAACAATTTTTCATCATTTGATCCCAATTGTAATCAAAATCAGCTTCATTGTCTACACTTGAAATCAAGATATTTAACTCATCAAAAAAGGCATTGTTTGCGCGAGACCCAAGGTTTTTCTTTGCATTCTCTGCCATATGCCATGAGCAAAGTCCATGAAAAACACCTTCAAAAATGTTTGGAACTGACTTCAACAACGCACTAGCTTGGTCTGTATATATTGTCTTTGGTTTCTTATTTGCCATACACCTCAAAAATGTTGTGAACAACCAATCAAAAGTAGCTGCGGTCTCATCATATAGTAGGGCAGCACCAAACAACACACTCTTACGATGATTATCAAAGCTCATGAATGCAGCTGAAATTGGAAATAAACCAACTCAGAAACAAAAAAAACAGCATATATAAAAATTACATTATCACAAAACCATTAGTGTTGTTAAATGGTTTCAATATGTTATACAATGCAACCATTACTGTAGTTAAATGATTTACCAATGGCCTACATTAAAAATTATAAATAACAAATCTGCAGTTAGGAAAAAACCCTCTGATAACATCAGAATACTAGATATATCTTAAAGTACAATTTTAGTTAGATGACGATAATGATGGAACTACTATTTATATACTATTTTGCTGGAAACCATTACTAATGTTTAATGGTTTCAACATGTTACAGGAAGGAACCATTTTTTATGTTAAATGGTTTCAATATGAGAGAAGTCCAAAAAACAAATTTAAAACCATATGAAAGAAGTTCAGAAAACAAACCTAATGGGCGATACTGATTGTTGGTTCGGTAAGTCGTATCAAAGCTGATAACATCACCAAATAAAGCATAATCAAGCTGCATAATCCCATCTGCCCAAAAAATACTAGCTATATCTTCCGCAGTATCAACTTGAATATCATAATAAAAGGATGGTTTCGAGAGCGCTTCATTTCTAAAAAATTCTTGAATCACAGTTGCTTCACCAACCACCATCTCTTTCTGACGTTTCGTCATCAGATAATTCTTTAAATCCGAAAATCAAAAAGGGAGATTATCTGTGTCTCCAACTCCCTGACCCATTACTTCATAAGAAGTTCTCATCGACATTCCAGCTTTGGAATTGATTACACCTAGCTGTCCTTGCACTTCATTGACTTCTCTAAATGATCTCAAAAAACGTCCATGCTCCGCTTTATGTAACGGGTGACAATGAGGCACATCCCATTTGTATATCTTATATACATTCAGAGTTTCATCCAACTTCAAATAAATACCAGCTGTACAACCAACCCTTTCCTCAGCTTTTTCTTTTACTTTCTCAAATTCAACAACAACCGGACTATCTGATGTTGGTTTGTTCTTCGGATCAAGCAAACTTCCTTTCTTGTAACCTTGTTTGTTACAAACATAGCGTAGATAATGTATTTTATCGGATGGCTTATTCTGTGAATTCTTTTTTGATTTCAACATAGTCCAAATTGAAAACCCACTATTAAATGCATAATCACCATAAAACTTTTCAACCTCTTCAATAGATTTAAAAACAAGAGACTCCCAATTTTCTTTTTTATCAAGACGTGTTTCAGAGCTATCAACAACAGCCAATGGGCCAGAGCTATCAACAACAGCCAATGGGCCAATTTCAGATGAACTGGACATCAAATCCATTGACAACAGCAACAATCCCTATAAACAAAGATAATTTAAAAGTAAGATATCAACTGAAACAACAAGAAAAGTAACATCGATACAGTAGTATACCTAAAATACCATTTACATAGCCAATCGTTATTCTTGAAACCATTTCACAATATTAATGGTTTCACTGTATAACTTCTGGAAACCATTTAAAAATAATAATGGTTGCATATAATTTAAAACCAACTCAACTATAAGGTTAAAAGTTTCACCTTGTCTTCTTATTCCTGTAGCTGGAGAGTTTTTCTAGGAGTTACTCACTAGTGCAATGCTGAAAATCAAAGACTCGATTGCCCACCACTTATGTGATCAAGAGTCTGTCATAACAAAATTGTCAATTATACACCAAAATTCAGAAGAGTGGTGATCAGTACTACCAGTCAATAACAAGGGAATGATTACAACTATGACACAATCATGATTTAAAATTTACTGTCATAGGTCTCAACGTGATTTCGAATCCGGAAGAACTGGGCACAATACTAGAAAGGAGGATTCATTCCACAAATAGTGTTTGTTGATTCAAAGATTAATAGAGCAAAAGACACATGCAAACATTCTTTGTCAAATGGCTTAATGAAAAAGAACTAAAGCATCAACATTCTACCTACAAGCTGCTTGTAACCAATTTAAAACATATGACCATAATGATGATGATGCTGATAATGATACATTACAATAAACCACTAATATGATGATGATGGTGATGCTGATAATGATACATTACAATTAAACCACTAATATGATGATGGTGATGCTGATAATGATACATTACAATTAAATTCTACGAACAAAGCTTAAACAATATTACATTCTTATAACTAATACATTCTATATTTACCTTGATTTTTCTACCAAAGTTTGGCCTTGTCTTCTTATTCCTGTACCTAGAGATTTTTTTTTGACGTTACTGGCTCGTGCAGTGCTGACAAGCAAAGGTCTCTCAAGAGTCAATTGACCAGCACTTATGTGATCAAGAGTCTGTCATAATTGAGTCGTTTTAAAAGTAAGTTAACCACTGATCCCTAACAACAAAATCATTTATAAGTAAGGTAACAATAAAAGCAACATGCATACAATAGTGTACTTAAAAACCATTTAGATATACAATCGTTGTTCTTGAAACCATTTCACAATATTAATGGTTGCACGGTGTAACATCTGGAAACCATTTAACAGTATTAATGGTTGCATATAATTTAAAGCATATGACAATAATTATGATCATGCTGCTAATGATACATTACAATCAATCCACTAATATGAAGACCTACAGCCCAAATATTAATCAAAATTACAATTCATTGAAGGTTACACGACGAATCGACTTAAATTTCATCGACATAAACATTAAGCATTTTAAAAGTCATGTATGACACTCTATTAACCTTGATTCATTCTAATTCATTCTACCAACACAGCTTAAACAATATTACATCCTTATAAACTAATTCATTCTATATTTACCTTGATTTTCCTCACAAAGTTTCACCTTTTCAGAAAAAATTACTGATCAACACTTTTTCAAAACAACCAACTAAACAAAACCATTTTAGCATATGATTTTCCCTAAATCCAATTTTAGGTTTACACAGATATAGTTTGAAGAACAATTAATTTACATGCAAACCAGTAAAATCAGTATACTGTAGATCAACAACCTAGCAATTAATTTCCATGCAAATCAGTAAATTTTTTGATCTCTTAAACAGATCAACAAATAACCATGCAAATCCACAAATAATCAACAACCTATAATCAACAAGCTAGTGATTCTTATGTCTCCTCATGCAAATCAACAAATAACCACACCCATTCACAGATCAACAAACATAATAATTAAAATCAAATATGATGATGATGATTCCAGTAAAAAGCGAGTGATTCTGTGCAACAATCTCAGTAAAAAGCAACCTACCGTGATTCCAGCGACGGAGATGATGATTTCGGCGGCGGTGATGATGATTAACGCGGAGGATTTCGTCGGAGAAGAAAGCGGTTAAGGTTTCGGTGAGCTGTGTGAGTTTCAGTAGCGCACGTGAGAAAATTCCGTTAAGCTGCTGTCAACGACTCCGTTAATTTCTGAAATCCCTGTGATTATTACATGTGTCTTCTGGAACTAGTGGCTAAGATGGACTTATGCAGCGTGCATAAGCATATTACTTATGCATAATAACTTTGGCCTTTAATTAATTTTTAAATTCAAAATACACATTAGTATATAATACATACTAATATCTTCTATTATCCGATGTGGGACTAAAATTTTATTTTCAATTCACATATAATGTGCTCTATGTTCCAACAATCTCCCACTTGAATTTAAAAGAAAATTCCAAAATAGCGTAGGACGCTTCTATAAGATTGTGCATAAGCAAAGGTGACGCTTGTCTTGAACCTTTACATAGCAAGTAAGAGCCTGATTCAACAAGAGTGACACTTGTCTTGAACTCTATCTCAGATTTTTCTCAAACCCGCACACAACCTCTCTTAGGTGTATCTTAAAAGCTCGTGCTTTAATGGCCCTGCACGACAATCCCGGTTTTGTGAACGCTCTAGGAGTTCGCCTCAAAACGCCATAGGAACCGGCCTCAGTTCCACATTCATATAGGTGAGTCTATCAAGAGCACTCCTGAAGTACTCCACTCATACTGAGTATAGATGTCATTAAGAGTTTTATAATCTCAACCTCTCGCTTTCAGGATTCATGCTTCTGATCTTGCATGTTCACTTCCTATCACTCACAAGTTGTTGTTTACCCATTGAACCTAATTCTTGGGATCTCCAGTCTTTTAGGTTGGGTTACCATCATGAGCAACTCATAGGCATTATAGTCTCATCTTCTTGGATGTATTATGTGTAAGTGCACCAGTTCATCCTCATGTTTTAATAATTGTCAAAACACATGAAAATAGAATAGAACATACTTTGGCAAACATTACAAATGACTTGACAGCGAAAAACTATTATTAACACTTTGAAAAATTGTTTTTAGGTATTATGTATCGATACATAAACGAGTGTATCGATACAAATGTCCTGAAATTACTTCAGACTGATTTTGTGCAATTTGTATCGATACATATATCACTTGTATCGATACAAAAGTGGTTTCTCAGAGGCAGAGAGCTACCTGTGTATCGAATCATGCTTGCATGTATCGATACACACCTATGCCTCTCAGAAATCCAGAGACATCATGATGTATCGAATCATGCTTGCATGATTTGATACATATCAGTCAAGATTTCAAGAAACTGATGTATGTATCGATACACACCCGTGTTTGTATCGATACATAGGTCAAATCTTTCATTTTTAACGCTGGTCAAAGGTTTTGTATCGATACAAATCATCAGTTGTATCGATACATGTTTGTTAAATTTTGCCCAAACTTGCTCAATTATATTTTCTCTTTAAATAGCAATGTGGTGTGTCACTGTAACATAGAGAAAACTAGTGTGAAATATCAGAAAACGCTTTGGGTACAAATTGAGTGAGAATTTGCATCAAAGGTTTGATTCAACACAAGTTCATCATCTTCATCAAGTTTGCAATCAAAATTGGATTTGAGTATGGGATCAATTCAATAGAAACTGCAGATTTGTGTGATAACGTTCGATACGGTTCGCGGTGAATCAGAATCGTGATCGGGTTGAATTGCGTTGAAGGTTCTAGTGTTTCTCTCAAGTGATTCAAGATCGTGCGTGTCTTGAAGGATTCAACAACAAGGAACGAAGGACTCAGCTGGACGATTGGGTGCGGTTTGGCACAAGGTGAATCGTTGGAATCAGAGGGCGAAGTTCCGTTGGGTGTCGAGGTTATTCGCATTAGTTTACATTTTGTTTTGCTATAGGATTATAGATTTCAATTGTAAACTGTGCACTTTTTGTTCATCAAGTTTTTGATCTATAAACTCTCAAATAACCCGTTTGGTTATTTGGGGGGAGACGTACTCGGACAAACGCGTGGATGACGCGCAATCCGGGGAACTCCCTAATCACATTGTGTGTCTCTCTTTATCTCTCTCTTTTAATTTCGTTAATTTCGTTAATTTGATTAATCGATTGAATTTTTGTTGTTCGTATTAGTTCACAAAAATTCAATTGGTTCTTGCTTGATTGTGATTGAACTTGAAATATCAAACCATATAACTTGCTTGGGACTGTTTTTGTTAATCAAATTAAATTTGGATATCTTGCATTAAGCGTTCCGGTAATTTTCCTAATTCGTTCAAGGCGATACTATCTTTCCTTTGGTCAAAAGGTGCAAAGTAGACTACCGATCCGGTGATGCTTCCGCGCATTGTTTTTAATCAATTTTTTTTTCAATTGCAGTTGATTAAAGAAGCCACTTATTCAACCCCCCCTTCTAAGTGGTAGCCTAGTAGTCTAACAAGTGGTATCACGAGTCCGGTTCAATTTTGCTTGCAAAATTCGGAAGTTTGTGCCAATTATTAGACAACATGGCTTTTGCACCTAAAGGGGCGTATAATAGGGCTCCTATATTCAATGGAGATCATTTTGACTATTGGAAAAGTAGTATGCGTATTCACATCAATTCTTTTGATGGTGAAGTGTGGAATGTTATTGAGAACGGTCCGTTTGTTCAAACAATCACCGATGCTCATGGCATTGTCACCAATAAGCCTATGGCACAATGGACGGAAGAGGAAAAGAAAAAGGCCAATTACGATGCAAAGGCACAAAATATTTTAATATCATCCCTTGGGATTGATCAATTCTATCATGTGTCACATTGTCAATCGGCTAAGGAAATGTGGGACACATTGGTAACTCACTTTGAGGGTACCAATGATGTAAAGATATCCAAAATTAATACATTGACACAAGAATTTGAGTTGTTCCATATGCTAGATGGCGAGACCATCGAGGATATGCAACAACGATTTATCAAAATAACCAACAAGTTACACGGTTTGGGAAAGCCAATCACAAATCAAGATGCCACTAACAAAATTTTAAGATGTCTTAGTAGGTGTTGGCAACCGAAGGTCACCGCGATTAAGGAGGCGAACGACCTCACTACTTTGAGTCTTACAACTTTATTTGGCAAGCTTACGGAACATGAACAAGTACTAAACTTGTTAGAAAAGCAAGAGAAAAGTGAGAAAAAGGGAAAACACAATGACAAGGATAAGGAAAAAGAAAAGGACAAGAGGACAATTGCTCTAAAAGCCTCAAAGTCAAAGTCCAAAAAGGTAGAGCATGTGGAAAGTAGCTCAAGCGAAGATGATTCCGATGATAAGGAAATGGGACTCTTCGTGAGACGCTACAATAGGTATGTGAGAAAGAATGGGATAAGACATTCCGATGAGAATCTTAAAAAATTTCGGAAAGATAATGGTTATCGTCGGAGGAATGAAGATGCTAGGTACTCTAAGAAAGGAGCATGTTATGAATGTGGACAAATCGGTCATTTTAAACCGGATTGTCCCAAGCTCAAGAGAAAGGAGAAAAGGTCACCTTCATTCAAAAAGGGAAGCAAGGATAAAGGAAAGAAAGCTTATGTTGCATGGGAAAGCGGAAGCTCATCCTCCTCTTCATCATCAAGCTCTAGCTCTAGTGATGGAGATGTGTTGGCGAATGTGTGCTTAACATCTCATGATCGTAAGAAACTTATTCCCAAAAAGGTAAACCAAAATCCCTCTAGCTCATATACTCTTTTAGAATATCATGAGTTGCAAGTTGCTTTTGAAAAGTTACACAAAGAAACTATAGAGGCTTTTCAACGATTAAAAGGTTTAATGGAAGTTAATAAATACCTTGAGGCAAAAGTTTCGGAAACGGAGCTTGAGTTGAAAGCCCTCAAAAAGTCTTTGATTCAAAAACCTCTTGTGACTTTTGATAGTTATGGTAACGATAGGACCGGATGTGATGGATGCTTTTACTTACGTAGAGACTTACGAAAGTTACAAGATAAGCTAAAAGAGCCATCCAAGCCGGAGATTACTTTTGCAATTGATCCATCTAAGTTCAACAAATCTTTGAAACCTAAAAATAAAAAATATAAATTTGTTGAAAAGGATCATAAGAAAAGTAATCCTTATATCGTTTGTCATTATTGTTGTGACAAGGGTCATACTATTGCAAAATGTCATGCTAGAAAGGTATTGGTACCAAGAGGCAAATTGCAATGGGTACCTAAGTTAGACAATAATGGTGCTACTAACATACTAGGACCCAACATGAGTTGGGGACCTATTTCAAATGTCTAAGTATGTAGGGAATTGTCTTGAAACCATTGACAAGAGACACCGACAACAATGGAGTTCAAGACCTACGAACAAGGAGAGCAATAAGAATAGCTTCAACTCGACACTTGCAATGGTGCGGAAATTGATCACTTCCTCCACCTAACACTCAAGGGAAGATTCTATTTTTTACTCTTTCCTTTTTATTTTTTTTACTTAGCATTTGTTTTTTGGTTCATATACATACAATTTCTATCTTAATATGATATTGGTTTTGATAGTTGTCTAATCCTCCATTTCCAAGAATTTTCGCTCAAAAATATTGATAAGTTTTTGAGACTCATACGTCTTAAATGGGGATTTGACAAAGATCACTACTACTATCTTATTAAGTTCATATTAGGTTGTATATGTTTTCATTTTTATGTGACTTTGTGTGCATTCATAGACATACATTTCTCATATGACTGATTTTGGTACTTTGATTGATTTATGTGAATGCCTTATCATGCATATATGGTTTGACATGTGTTCTCATGTTATAATGTGCTTTGGTACTTTGTTTCGCTCACATACATAAAAGTGTACCTTATTGGTTATATGTGTTTCATACATACGTGTTATTTGAAAGTCATAAAAATTATTTTTGAAACTTATAAGTTCATGTGTTTGAAGAAAAATTGAAAATTATGCATTTTGGATCGATACAAATAAATTTTGCATGGATACATGTCAGTTATTTTTCAAATTTTCAAAATGAACTGATATGTATCGATACATATGATCTTGTATCGATACATAGCTCTTCAGTTTGGACAGAACGTTACTCATGTATCGATACATGCCTATATGCTTCGATACATGCTTCAAAACAACTGACTTGTATCGATACAAACACAAATTTGTATCGATACAAAATCGTAAAAACAGGTTATATGTTTATTTTTCATTCATTCATTCATCAGACCATCAAAACTTCTTCTTCTCCACACGCAAAATCACACAAAACCCTCATCCCCAATTTTCAATCTCCCTCAAAACTCAACCAAAATTCACGAAATTTGGCCCTAAACCACTTCAAATTCTTTGCTCATTCACATTCCTTCATCAATATTGTGGTTCAAGCATTCAAAATCTTCACATTCAAGACAAGGGTTTTCAATTTGGGTGTGTAGGATTCTTCACTCTCTCAACTCTCAACAAGGTAACATTACTCTACTCCTCACTTTGATAATGGCTACTAGCAATAGAAGTAAGAATAAAGGTAGGACTAAAATAATAAGGGATAGTGATCTTGAAGAAAATTTTAGGGCAGAGAACTTCATTCATGAGAATGACCTACACTTCTACATTAGAAATTGTAAGGAAAAGAAGGTAATCCCTCAAAATGCTGTTGATGTTGAGAACCTTGAGGAATTACATCTAAATGAGGTTGCTGAGATCATTAAAAGAGAAAATCTCTCTACCTTTTGTAGCTTGAAGAGAGCTTACATCGAGGATTTGGTTAGGATTTTCTATTCCGGATTACAAGAACAAAATGGTGCTGAGTTTGAGTTTTGTATAGGACAAAAGATTTACAAGTTCTCTAACACCCTTTGGCTCAAACTATCTGGCTTAAAAACCGATAATACCTTGCAAAAGTTCACCGATGTTGATGGTCCTAAGTACAATATGGCTGAGTTTGCTAGTACTCTTACTAGAAATGGTAAGAGTCCAAATGGAAAGGCCGGTAGGCTCAAGAAAGGTCCAAGGGTTTTACTTTGGATTGTGAATCACATTCTACGACCTAGAGGTGGATCGTATTCTCGACTTGATTGGAAGGATATTGACCTTATGTACCTCATGATGGAAAGAAAGAATATGGATTGGCCACACTACATTGTGAGCCGCTTGTTTGCCTTAAAAGATTCTAAGAAAGATCATTGTTTTGGATATTCAAGTTGGATCTTCACTATCTTAAACCACTTCAAGATAACCTACAAGTTAGCGGGATTTTGGGTTACACCTAAAAGAGATCAAATTTTTAGTGTAACTCAAATGAAAAAGATGGATTATAAGTGGAATGATGTGATTAAGGACTGTGAGTTTTGTGGAAAGGAGGATGAAGATGAGGAGCAAATGCAAGGTAATAAAGAGGAAAGGGGTAAAAGACCAAGAGTGGAATCGATTGAAGGTGAAAGCATGGAAGGTAACTCCTCGGAAGTTAGCAATGGTGCAATCATGGAAATGCTTAAGGAAATGAGCTTAAGGCAAGCAATGTTCCAAAATGAAGTCACCAAGAGACTTGATGATATGCATGGTTACAATGTTACAAGGTTTGATCATCTCCAAAACCAAGTGGATGAACTCATCAAGCAACAAACTTCCGTTGACCACTACCTTAACCCCAACCTAAACCCGGATGGAATGAATGATGATGTTTGATGTTTTAACCTTCGTTTTTATGCATTTTTCTCTCTTCGCATGAATAATTTCTTTTGTTACTTCTTATGACTTTTGGATCATTTCGATTTGGTTGTACGAATATTTTTAATGTTGCCATGTTTGGGCAACATTCATTTTGGATATGTATGACTTTATTTTGGATAATTTCGTATGTTTGGATGTTTGGTTTTATGTTTATGCATTTGTTGCATTATTTTGTTTATTTTCGTCCCATATTTTGATATATTGGTTGATTTAAAATGTCGATGTGTTTCAATACTCATGAGTTGGTTTATGGATTGTTGTTCTACATTCCATGTTTTATCATGATATTTGGTATTCGTCATTGATATAATTTTGGCATATCTTTGTATGTATTTATATTGATTAGGAATTTTTATCATATATGTGCATTTCGACAAATGTAAGTGCACGATATGACTTGGATCAAAATTGATTGAACTTGATACTTCTAATAGACCCTCTTCTTCTTTTTGATATTGTCAAAGGGGGAGAGATTTGGATGCACAAGCTAAGGATGAATAGCTAAAAGAGTCTTGAATATTATCTACTATGACAATCGCATTATGGCATCAACTCAGGGGGAGCGTGCTTATTGTTAGCCTTGGTGTTTTAATTGCGTCTGTATACATATTGCTATTTTATTGCATATTAGGTATAGGCTTAGCTTATGCATAGTTTTGACAATTATCAAAAAGGGGGAGAATGTAAGTGCACCAGTTCATCCTCATGTTTTAATAATTGTCAAAACACATGAAAATATAATAGAACATACTTTGGCAAACATTACAAATGACTTGACAGCGAAAAACTATTTTTAACACTTTGAAAAATTGTTTTTAGGTATTATGTATCGATACATAAACGAGTGTATCGATACAAATGTCCTGAAATTACTTCAGACTGATTTTGTGCAATTTGTATCGATACATATATCACTTGTATCGATACAAAAGTGGTTTCTCAGAGGCAGAGAGCTACCTGTGTATCGAATCATGCTTGCATGTATCGATACACACCTATGCCTCTCAGAAATCCAGAGACATCATGATGTATCGAATCATGCTTGCATGATTTGATACATATCAGTCAAGATTTCAAGAAACTGATGTATGTATCGATACACACCCGTGTTTGTATCGATACATAGGTCAAATCTTTCATTTTTAACGCTGGTCAAAGACTTTGTATCGATACAAATCATCAGTTGTATCGATACATGTTTGTTAAATTTTGCCCAAACTTGCTCAATTCTATTTTCTCTTTAAATAGCAATGTGGTGTGTCACTGTAACATAGAGAAAACTAGTGTGAAATATCAGAAAACGCTTTGGGTACAAATTGAGTGAGAATTTGCATCAAAGGTTTGATTCAACACAAGTTCATCATCTTCATCAAGTTTGCAATCAAAATTGGATTTGAGTATGGGATCAATTCAATAGAAACTGCAGATTTGTGTGATAACGTTCGATACGGTTCGCGGTGAATCAGAATCGTGATCGGGTTGAATTGCGTTGAAGGTTCTAGTGTTTCTCTCAAGTGATTCAAGATCGTGCGTGTCTTGAAGGATTCGACAACAAGGAACGAAGGACTCAGCTGGACGATTGGGTGCGGTTTGGCACAAGGTGAATCGTTGGAATCAGAGGGCGAAGTTCCGTTGGGTGTCGAGGTTATTCGCATTAGTTTACATTTTGTTTTGCTATAGGATTATAGATTTCAATTGTAAACTGTGCACTTTTTGTTCATCAAGTTTTGGATCTATAAACTCTCAAATAACCCGTTTGGTTATTTGGGGGGAGACGTACTCGGACAAACGCGTGGACGACGCGCAATCCGGGGAACTCCCTAATCACATCGTGTGTCTCTCTTTATCTCTCTCTTTTAATTTCGTTAATTTCGTTAATTTGATTACTCGATTGAATTTTTGTTGTTCGTATTGGTTCACAAAAATTCAATTGGTTCTTGCTTGATTGTGATTGAACTTGAAATATCGAACCATATAACTTGCTTGGGACTGTTTTTGTTAATCAAATTAAATTTGGATATCTTACATTAAGCGTTCCGGTAATTTTCCTAATTCGTTCAAGGCGATACTATCTTTCCTTTGGTCAAAAGGTGCAAAGTATACTACCGATCCGGTGGTGCTTCCGCGCATTGTTTTTAATCAAATTTTTTTAAATTGCCGTTGATTAAAGAAGCCACTTATTCAACCCCCCCCCCCCTTCTAAGTGGTAGCCTAGTAGTCTAACATTATGAACTTCCTTTTTAGCTATTCCTTTCGTCAAAGGATCTGCTAAATTTTCATCAGTTTGTACATGACTCATTCTTATAGTTCATTTAGAGAGTAACTCATTCACTATGCTGTGCTTCTTCTTATTTGACGTCTCTTACCATTATAGTAACGGTTCTGAATTTATGCAATAGCCGCGGTACTATCGCAATGGATCAACACATCTGTTATATATTATTCCATAAAGCAATCTCAACTAGTAAGTATCTTGACAATCTTGCTTCTTAATTATCATTTCAGACTCCATAGTGGACTTATACAATATAGTATGTTTCCTTTGATTTCCAAGATACAGTTTCTCTAGCTATAATAAATGTATAGCCATTACTTGATTTGGAATCATCTGATGATGTATTTCAATCTACATCACTGTATCCTTTCAGTACAACAGGAAATCTATGATAATTTTATATGAGATTTATGGTCATTTTAAGGTATCTCATGACTCTCTCAATAGCATATCAATGCTCATTAACAGGTTTACTATCCCTCGACATATACAATGTCGGGTCTAGTACAATCAGTGACATTCTGAATGTCAATAATGTTTTCATATTCAGATTGTCTTACACTTTCATCAGTGTTCTTCCATAGTTTTTACACTTGGATCATATAGTATGCAAACAGATTTGCAGTCAATAAATATATTTCTTTAAAACTTTCTCATCATAGTGAGAATGATTTAAGGAAACTTGCATTCATGTATTAGTAATCTTAATTCTCAAGATGACATTTACTTCTTCGAAGTCTTTCATATCAAAGTTGTTGAACAATAATAATTTCACTTGATTCACAACATGAATGTTTGCTCTATATATGTGTAAATCATTGATATAGAGACATATGATAGTGCAAATATTATTTTCCAATTTATAGTAAATACATTTGTCACTTTCATTTACTTTAAACTCATTTGACATCATCAAATTGTCAAAATTTTCATGCCATTCTTTATGGCTTGTTTAAGACCATGCAAACTTTTATCTAGCTTATAGACTTTAATTTCCTTTCCAATGAGTTACAAAATATCCAGGTTGTTCAAAATAAATTTCTTCTTCCAATCACCATTTTAAAAAAAAAGTTTTGACATCCATTTTATGTACTATCGAGTTATAAATAGCATCAAGAGCTTTCAGTACCATTATGGATATCATTCTTGTAACAAGAAAAAGGTGTTGAAGAAATTTATATTTTTTTCTTTATCTAAAACCCTTGGCTATAAGACAAGCCTTGTATTTGTAAAAAGTTCCACCAGGTTTTAGTTTCCTTTTTTCAAAAATAGTTACAACTCATTAGTTTGCAATCAAGAGACTAGTCTATCAAATGTCAGGTCTTATTATACTCTAGAGAATCTATCTTATGTTTTATGGCCTCTTGCCATAAATCAACATATCTAAGGAAGACAACGCTTCTTGAAGGCTAGTTAGATTCTCTTCTAATGTATAAACCATGTAATCAAGTTTATACTCTTTAGCAAATTTTGCTTTCTTACCTCTTTAAGGTTTCGTTACATCTTGTTTGATGTTCTCATCACTGCTTCTGATCACTAGTATGTGATCAGTTTACAAAGCCCCCACTAGTGCCCCCACTATTTCTCAATTAAAAGAGAAATTCATTTTCATAGAAATCAGCACCTTTTTTTTTTAATACTATAATATTTTTAGCATTTAGACATATAACTTAAAACTTTGGTTTTCATTCAGTATCTAACGAATACACAATCATTGGCTCTTCTAGTGAGTTTAACTCTCCTGGAGTCAGGAATTTGAACATACGCCAAACTACTCCAAATAAGACAAATTAGATTGTCTTTTCTACAAAATTCATAAGTCGAAATTTTGTTCTTGCAATTAGGCACTCTATTTAGCACACAACAATCAACTAATTAAATTTGCCCCCACTAATGAGATGCAATGCCGAAATTGAACATGATTGTAACAACTAGCTTCGGTAAAAGTTCTATAATTTTTTTCTTTATCGTTCATCTCAAAAGAGTAAGATGCAGTTGTTTCTTGAATAATTTCATTCTCATTCAAAATTTGGGAATCATATTTTGTGCCTTTATCAAAATTCTTTGACATTCTTATTGAATAGATTTTCAATTTCAATTACAAAAATTTTGAACAAGTCAACCACATTACTTTATTTTTCATATAATATATTAAAGATAATCTGAACAGTCATCAACAAAGGTGATGCAGTTTCTTTTTCTGTTTCTAGTGTTGTTGTTCGAGACAACAAACACTTCAATTTTTTATATAGCTTTCTAGCTTCTATTTCAATGTGAAGACATGTTAAAGGACTTTTGAGGGAATATTGTTTAACCTTTTTTTTCCAGTTTGTTCATATGTTTCAAGTGAACTGGAATATTCTATTTCAAATATTAGCAACTCTTATTGTTGTTATAAAAATATAATCTTTTGTTGCCAATGTTTGAAATGATTCTCTTCAAACCAAAATGGTTTGTCGTAGTCAGCGACATCATAACCTGAGCCAGTAATTTCTTCAGTAGTCGTGGCAGAAATGAAACGTCTTAAAATTGTTGTTACCGGAGTTAAAAACCGTTAAAAATAAATTTCAGCCACCGAAGAGATTACTGGGTTGAGTCGCGGGACGATTCGCTTTCTTTAAGACATTTCGCGGCACTGCCCAAAATTGTGCATAGCAGACTATCAACCGCGAAGTGTCCAGGATAAAACAGCACAGTTTCACTGATACCGATAAATATGCTCTGTAGATATCGGGCAAGAATTACACCCTCAAATATGGTACAAAAAAAAAACCAGTGCGCTATGGTTTTAAGTCCACTCTAATATGGTACTTTGACCACTCAAATATGGCACTAAGACCACTCTTAAACAAAGGGACTATGATACTACTATCATTCTTAATTTGAAGGAACTAGTGATACACTGATCACTCTTTAACCAAATTTATAATAAGGTTTCTCTTTTATTTAAAATTATACTCTAATATACAGCAAATAATTTTGTTAGAATTAAAAATCTAACAACACAATAGAACCAATTCAGTATAAACATATTAACCTTAAAATCTCTTTTATACAAATTTCTAATTTATGAAATATACAAATAAGTCATATTTCATTCTCTAAATTATATCATCTTAATACACTACAATAGTAGATACACATACAGCCAATTGTCATTAACACAGTAATTGATATACCATGATTCTAGTTGTGAAAAATTGGTTTTTAGAACATATACTTGTGAGATAATAAAACATACGATGTCTAAGCAAATACAAGCAATTATGTAAACCAATTGAATAACATTAACATTCCAATTAGAACCAAATTTGATTGAATACCCTTTCAAGCTAAGAACAGGGGCTGTAATAGGAAATGCATACGTAATTCTATTATAACCAAATAGTGGCTCCCTACTAACATAAGATATATCAAGTAAGATAATTTACCAGAAGGAAAAACATGACACTTACTTCTTATGTTCTTTCATGTATTCATTGGATTAGAGAAATCAAATTCTTCCATCACACTTACACGATTTTCATTCAAAGGCAGCAGTCCCCTAGTGGAGAGTCTCTTGAAGAATAAATTGAGAAGGTCTTAAGAGTGCTATATCGTAACAATCCTAAAACCAATTAGGATTATATATATTTTTTTTTTTATTCAGACTTCAGTTAAGGACTAATTCCAATATCCTATTAACTCCTTTCCTAAATAATAGGAATAGTGGAGTGGAGAGTAACTTCCTTTATCAGATAAATAGGAAAATAAGTTACATGTGGTTTTGCAACACATGCTCTTAAATAGAAAATAACCTATTTAATTAAGGGTCCGGTTATTATACATAAGCAAAGCTTATGCACGTTGCATAAGTCCGGCCCAATTGCGCGCTGCCCAACCCAATTCCATGAGTACACCCCCTTTTTACTTCTACACCGCAAGGCCAAAACAAACGGGAAAACGTCCGTTACTTTCTTCGCTTTACCGTTATTTATTTTCAGTTTATTTTTAAATCACATTTATTGCAACCGTCGCGAAAATCGTCCATCGTCCTCATCATCATCATCATCATCATCATCATCATCGTCATCGTCGTCGTCAATCATCACCATCGTCGTCTTCGTCAATCATCATCACTGAAACCGTCGTCTTCGCAAGCAAGAATGGAAGCAACACATAAGCTTCAAAAATCGTTTTCCACAAAGAAAATGAAGAACACAGCACAGGTTTTCTTCCACTACTTTCTTCTTTCTCATTTACGTAAATAACTTAACAATTTTGTGGTTGAGTTTGCATATTAATGAAAATCATCTTTGAAACCCTAAAAATTACAGTTTATTTTTGGTTTTTTTTAAAGTTTATTGTGATTCTCTGTTAAATTTGTTCATAAAATTGTTGAAAATGGTTTTTTAGTTCAGTTTGGCAAGTAATCGTAGTAATCTATTAATTTAACTTGTGTTTTCAATTTTGTTGTGACTTAGTTATTACTTAGGGTTGGAGATTTGTTGAATTTTATAGGATTGTGCAATTTATGATTGATGAAATTGAGTCAAATGTGGTTTCACTGGTTGAGTAGAATGTGATCATTATGAACTTGTTAAAACTGATTGAAACCATTTCAGACAAGAATTGGTTTCAGCAAGTTTTAAACTCAAACCATTTGATGCTAGTATTTGTTTTCTTTTAATTATTTTTAATAATTGATGAATTTTTGATTTTTTTTAAAGTTTATTGTGATTCTCTGTTAAATTTGTTCATGAAATTGTTGAAAATGGTTTTATAGTTTAGTTTGGCAAGTAATCGTAGTAATCTATTAATTTAACTTGTGTTTTTCAATTTTGTTGTGGCTTAATTGTTATTTAGGGTTGGAGATTTGTTGAATCTTATAGGATTGTGAAATTTATGATTGATGAAATTGAGTCAAATGTGATCATTATGAACTTGTTAAAACTGATTGAAACCATTTCAGACAAGAATTGGTTTCAGCAAGTTTTAAACTCAAACCATTTGATGCTGGTATTTGTTTTCTTTTAATTATTTTTAATGATTGATGAATTTTTGATTTTTTTTAAAGTTTATTAAGATTCTCTGTTAAAATTGTTGAAAATGGTTTTATAGTTCAGTTTGGTAAGTAATCGTAGTAATCTATTAGTTTAACTTGTGTTTTCAATTTTGTTGTGGCTTAATTGTTACTTAGGGTTGGAGATTTGTTGAATTTTATAGGATTGTGAAATTTATGATTAATAGAATTGTTACTTAGAATGTGATCATTATGAACTTGTTAATACTGATTGAAACCATATCAGACAAGAATTGGTTTCAGCAAGTTTTAAACTCAAACCATTTGATGCTGGTATTTGTTTTCTTTTAATTAATGTCTGGACTGGAGTATATAATTAATATGTGTTCAGTGTGGGATAATAATTTGGAACTAATTAATCTCTCAGAAATATAATGTTAGTTAGAATTGATTTTAGTATGGAATAGTTGGAATAATATATTTCTAGTATCAACAAAACATGTATATTGTATAGTTAATTGTACATAATAAAAAGAAATGGGTTTCTCCATGATGATTTCCTCCCTAATTTCCAACAATATCCAAGGCTGACTATTTCTAAATTTAAAAAGTTGCAATTTTGTTGATATACTGTCTAAAACCATTTGGCACATAGAATGGTTTCATAAAGGTTTACATCACAACCATTTGATACTGATAATTGTTTTCTTTGATCAAGGCTACCAAATCTAAGGCCCTAGGGCCAATTCCCAATTTCAGTATTGGACTTACACCATCTGATGAAGAAAAATCAGATGATAACAAAGCAAATATGAGAGGTAAGAAGATGCAAAAGAAGTTGGATCCGAAAAACCGTGGCAAAAATAAAGAACAATCTGCTGAGGAAGAATCTGATGAAGGAAGTTCAGATGACAACAATTCACAAAAAAAAGGGAAGAAGATGGCAAATAAGTCAGATCAAAAAAACCGTGGCAAAAGGAAACAACAAAATGTCAGACAACTATCTGAAGAAGCAAGTTCTGATGACGACAATGCAAAGAATACTTGGATGCCGATCAGCGATTGAGGCACAAGCTTAACATACCTAAAATCTATGACCTTATGAAGTCAATAGAAGGAAAAAGAAGAAAAGATGAGATAATTCAAATTTTGAATGAAACTGGCTTCGGAGGAATGGTCCATATATGTAAATGGACAAAAATCCACACATTTTTTGTCGAATGGATTGTCAAACGCTTTGAAAAGGATAACATGTGGATAAGACTGAACAAGACTGATGTGCTCCCATTGAGGGAAGAAGATGTGCACAGAGTGTATGAACTACCAATGACAAGAGAGCAGATCAACACTAAACTTTGCTCAGAAACAACAATAAAGAGGCTCAGGGTAGAGTTAGGATTGGCTGGTGATAATTCTACATTTGTCAAGGTGACAGAGTTGGAAAAAATACTGCAGAGAATGGAGAAACCGAAGGCATGGGTAAAAGGGGCCATTTGTCTTATAATTCACAACATTTTGTGCCCCACAAACAGAAACTTAGTTTCTTTGAATTATGCTCAAGTTTTGGAAGATGCTTCTTCTTTTAACTGGTGCTCTCACATTCTCCAACATATGAAAGACGGATTGCAAAATCCAAAAGTGGCAAATCCGTTAGCGGACTTCCACTTCCTAATGGTATATATATTTCTCTCTCCCTCTCTCTCTCTCTCTTTCTCTCTCTCTCTCTATATGTGTGTGTGTATATATATATATATATATATATATATATATATATATATTTGTATTTGTATGTTAGGAGTTTGTATGCCTGAACCAGTTATATATATTTGAATTTTTTATGTTGGATCTTTATATTTCTGAAACCATTTCCAACAAGAAATGGTTTCAGATTGTTGTCTCACAAGACCATTTTACAGACATAATTGTTTTCTTTGAAACTGCATGTGGGGTATCTAATTTTAGGTACTTAAATCAATTTCACTATTATAATGTTTCACAAATTAATTACATGGACAAAATGGGGAAGAGAAGCCCATTCCTAATAGGAAAATACAAAAGGCCATCGCTTCGTGATTGGGATGTCAAGACGGCAAACCAAGACCTTCAAAAGGTGCATGAGCTTATGGGACTGGAAAATGGTTTGACCGCTGGGGTCAAGAGACTGAATAGCATCGAAGATGTCCCAGTTGTAATTTGTTTTGATGCAGACACATGTCCACTATCTAAGGTGAGAGAAAATTAATGATATTCAAATAATGTAGAAACCATTTATTAAGCTTTTCTATGTAAGTTTATTATACTTATTGCTTTTCCAGTTATCATCCTTTGTGTCATACAAATATAAATATATATAATGGTTGATATTTTGCTGTAGGGTTGTCTCTAATTGTATTGGTATTTTTTTTATAAACAATTGCAGGCAGAGGAGCATCTTAATTATTGCAGGGGTTGCATAGAGGTCTACAGTACTGCTGCAAAAACCTTGCAAAGGAGAATAGGTGAGGCAAATGCTTCAACTTCTGGAAAATTTGAACCAACTCCAATTGACAAAGCATACAAATCTGAAGGTGAAGAGACTGATACTTCAAATACTGAAAAGTCTCCGAAGAATTTGCCTCACTTGAATGATGCAGATTCAGAAGAAACGAGCACAACCAATGAAGCTGAACAGGATGATAATAAGAGTTCAGGTGCTGAGAAGGGCGTCGAAGTACCTGAAATTCAAGAGAACAAGAATTCAGGTACTGAGAAGGTGGTAGAAGTAGCTGACACTAGAGAAACAAAGTTCAAGTAGTTATGAGGAGGAGAAAATATCAAAAACTGGTGATATGAGCTCTTTTAATGCTGGACAGGCTCGGGGTGAACCATCAAACCCAAACCCAAGCACTCAAGCAGAAAATAGGTACTGCATTAAGTTTCAATGCTTAACATAATGTTAAACCATTTTGCTTGTAAAATGGTTTCAGGAAGTTGCTCTCTAGAACCATTTGGCTTGTAGAATGGTTTCAAAGAGTTGTACTTTTAAACAATTTTGCTAGTAAAATGGTTTCAGACAGTAGTACTATAATACCATTTTTAAGTCTTATGCTATGTTTATTTTACAAGGGATTAATGGTTTCAGGTTTAATAGAGATGATGATACCAAAAGTAATGATGAAAATGACAATGTTGAAGAAGTTGAGATTGATGCGAAGAAGATTAATGAAGAAGCATGTAACGTGGGAATATCATTGACACAGGAAACTATCCTGGAATTTCCCGAATATTTTGGACCTTCAAATGCAGCGTAAGAAATGGTTTTTCATTTATAATATGTAGACTATAATAACAAACTAATGGTTTTAAAAAACTTTCTTAAACCATAACTTTTAAAATGTTTGTCAATTATTTTGATACATGATTTCTAAAACCTACAATGTTCTTTCATGGTTTCAGATCCAATGGTTTCAGAAAGTAGTACTAAAAAACAATTTTTAAGTTTTATGCTATGTTTATTTTACAACGGAATAATGGTTTCAGGTTTAATAAAGATGATGATACCAAAAGTAATGAGGAAAATGGCACTGATGAAGAGGTTGAGATTGATGCGAATATGATTGACGATTCAGTGAAAGCAGCATGTAATGTGGGAATATCATCGACACAGGAAACTATCCTGAAATTTCCCGAGTTTTTTGGACCTTCAAATGCAGCGTAAGAAATGATTTTCATTTTATGCTATTTAAACTATAATAACAAACTAAGGGTTTAAAGAAACTTTCTTAAACCATAACTTTTAAAATGTTTGTCAATGATTTTGATACATGATGTGTAAAACCTAAAATGCTTTTTCATGGTTTCAGATCCAATGAAAATAATTAAGAAAATCCACTTCCAGCGACATAGGAAACAACAAATGCTTCAGAAAGTCAAGTTTCAGCAACACAAGAAACAATTTTGAAGTACCCCCAGTTTTTTGATAATGATTCAACGAAGAAAGAACCCAAACAAAGCCTTGCACTTGTGTTAGTACCAGATCCTAATGTTAAGCATGGGGTGGAGCCTATAGAATGTGACCCAAACATTGTTATAGAGTAAGAAACAAGCAATGTCATAATTGCACTTTATTATTGATTAATTAAATTTTGTACAATAACAATATTAATTAAATTCTTCGAAAAATAACAATATTATGCATCATTATTTCACAGTGCAACTCCATTGAAGTCAGTGTTGCCAGATGAAATAATTAACTTGGACGATATCACGACAAAGAAAAGGAAGAAGCATAACATGCTTGTAAGTGCACCAGTTCATCCTCATGTTTTAATAATTGTCAAAACACATGAAAATAGGATTGAACATATTTTGGCAACATTACAAATGACTTGACAACAAAGAACTATTTTCTAAAACCTTGAAAAACTGACTTTTAGGTATTTTGTATCGATACATACATTGGTGTATCGATACAAATGTCCTGAAATCTCTTCTGCTTGATTTTGAGCATTTTGTATCGATACATACATGGTCTGTATCGATACAAAAGAGGTCTCTCAGAGACAGAACAGCTCCTGTGTATCGAAGCATGCTTGCATGTATCGATACACATCTGTTTGTTCTCAAAATCCAGAAAACTCAATATGATTCGAAGCATGCTTGCATGCTTAGATACATATCAGTCAAGATTTCAAGATTCTGATATTTGTATCGATACATACCCGTGTTTGTATCGATACAAAGGTCAATTTTTCCAATTGTAACGTTGGTCAAAGCATTTGTATCGATACAAATGATCATTTGTATCGATACATGTATGAAAAATTATGCCTGAAATTGCTCATTCTATTTTCTCTTTAAATAGCAATGTGTTTGATCTTTGTAATAGTAACAAGTGAGAGAAAACTAGTGTGAAAGATCAGATAAACGCTTTGGGTACAAATTGAGTGAGAATTTGCATCAAAGGTTTGATTCAACACAAGTTCATCATCTTCATCAAGTTTGCAATCACAATTGGATTTGAGTATGGGATCAATTCAATAGAAATTGCAGAATTGTGTGATAACGTTCGATACGGTTCGCGGTGAATCAGAATCGTGATCGGGTTGAATTGGGTTGAAGGTTCTAGTGTTTCTCTCAAGTGATTCAAGATCGTGCGTGTCTTGAAGGATTCGACAACAAGGAACGAAGGACTCAGCTGGACGATTGGGTGCGGTTTGGCACACGGAGAATCGTTGGAATCAGAGGGCGAAGTTCCTTTGGGTGTCGAGGTTATTCTCATTGGTTTACATTTTGTCTTGCTATAGGATTATAGATTTCAATTGTAAACTGTGCACTGTTTGTTCATCAAGTTTTTGATCTATAAACTCTCAAATAACCCGTTTGGTTATTTGGGGGGAGACGTACTCGGACAAACGCGTGGACGACGCGCAATCCGGGGAACTCCCTAATCAAATCGTGTGTGTCTCTCTTTATCTCTCTCTTTAATTTCGTTGATTTGATTAATCGATTGAATTTTTGTTGTTCGTATTGATTCACAAAAATTCAATTGATTCTTGCTTGATTGTGATTGAATTCGATAAACAAACCATATAAACTTGCTTGGGACTGTTTTTGTTAATTACGTTAAATTTGGATATCTCGCACAAATCGTTCCGTAATTTTCCTAATTCGTTCACGGCGATACTATCTTTCCTTTGGTCAAAAGGTGCAGAGTAGACTACCGATCCGGTGGTGCTTCCGCGCATCGTTTTAATCAATAAATTTTAAAATTACCGTTGATTAAAGAAGCCACTTATTCAACCCCCCCTTCTAAGTGGTTTAGCCTCGTAGTCTAACAATGCTTTATTCAAATACCACATACCCAGAGCGTCGACGGGCGGTGAAGAAATCGAAGTACCTAGCAAGCCCATATGATGACGCTGTGCACGAGTCTACTGCATCTGAGTTGCAGAAAATCTTATCATCATATGCTTGGAGTCCGGATCCAGACCTTTCTGAGTAAGTGAAAACAATTTCATATTTAGCTTACTGTAAGTCTGATGAGTATTAATTATGTTTATATTGATTTTTGTGCCAAAGTGGTTGTTTTATTTGGTTTTAATGCTGTTCCTTTGAACTATGATTTTTTATCTTAGCTGTTTGTGTGTTAAAACCATTTTGCATGATAAATGGTTTCAGAAGTTTACCTAAACAAACCATTTCATGTCAAAAATGGTTTTATCTAAAACTGCATATATATTTGTTATCTGCATAGTGCTTGATGAAATCAACTTTGTAGTACTACATCTACTAAATTACTTCATAATTGAACAGGTATGAGCTTCTGTACTGCTGTGATAACAAAGCTCATAAGTATTCACTGGAAATGAGAGACTTATGGTCACTACAACAAGACGAATGGGTGTCATGCTTTGTGATCAACGCCTGGGTCAACTGCTTAAACTGGAATCAGCAAAGAGACAAGATGACAAGACTGGTTACACCCATGATTAACTATGTATGCATTATATTCCAAAAATTTTAATGGTTTCCTTTATTAATTAAGCTGAATAATAGATTTTACTGATTTGTTCTTATATAAACAGGCTGAACTGGAAAAACCTGGTGCTTTTGACAAAAATAACCCAGCTGCATTCGGAAGATTCATCGAGAGACAAAGCAAATTCAATTACATTGATTGGCAGACCATTGACCTTAACAGCCTAGAATATGTAAGTTTCAGTTCATATGGTGTTTAATTTTAGTGCATGCTTGGATCTGCAGTAATACTTTGAAATATTATTGGTGTTGTATGTGTGAAACCATTTTGTACATATAATGGTTTCAGTAACTTCTCTTACAAAACCATTTGATGTACATAATGCTTTTCTTTGAAAATGCATACATATTCTATAGTTTTTTCATTTAACTATACAATAGTAAATAATATGGCCCATTTAAATAGTAAATAATGTTTTTCCCATTGGAACTGCAGATCATGACACCGGCTTTAATTGGGGAACCGGGAAGTCATTATGCGTGCTTTGTTGTGAACTTGAAGAGCAACAAATTTGAATTCCTCAATAGCTTGAATGGAGAAAATTTGTACACAAAGAATGGTGCACCCACTGTATACAAGCATATGTTTGATGTCTGGCTGAGCGAGGTGGAAGTATTTGTGACAGAAATGTATAGGCGAAAAAAGATCCAAATGCCCTTCAAGTTTACATCATTTCAGTGGGATTCACCAAAGATGCCTAATCAAATTGATAAATGCAACTGTGGAATCTTCTGCATGAAATTCCTTGCTGAATGGGCAGGTGACAACACACAAATGGATTCTTTCAAAGGTTGGAAGAGAATGCCAAAAAACCTGAAGGTTGCAAGGATGATGGATCTCAGGATTGGCATTTGTTCAACAATAATGAGTGACACAAGCAATAGCAGAAGAAATCTGGTGGAGGATAAAGCAAGAAAATACCATGCAGCAAAGCTTGAAAAACTAACAACTTAAACATGGATCTTTGGTTGAAGAATTTATTGACTTTATGCAAAACTGAGAATTTATGCATTAGTTCTAAATCTGACTTTTTTATTTTATTGACTTTCTATGGATTTATGGATTGGTTTAATGTTTTTTTTTACAACCCACTGGATTGTTTTATGGATCTTTTTTTTATTTTATTGACTTTATATGCATTTATGGATTGTTTTATGCATTAGTTCTAAAGTTTTATATGCATTTATTACAGACCATATAGGTTCAAGCTATTTGTCATCAAGTTAAAAATAAAATATATGTCTAATCATCAATACTCATCTTTCCAAAGTATATCTCTTACGTTAAATTATGTCTAATCATCAATATCTTACAATATTACAAAATAATTAGTGAAACCATAACCATTATGGTTTCACTAGTGTGGTATATGAAGACAAAGTACATTCCAGTTAGAAGTACACTCAAATATAGTCAAATTCATTAAAAAACAACAAACCCCCTGTAAAGGAACATCATTTAAAAGTAAGTTAATCACTGAAACAACAAGCAAAGGAACATGCATACAACAGAATAATTAAATACCATTTACATAGACAATTGTCCTTGAAACCATTCAACAATAACAATGGTTTCACTATATAACATCTGGAAACCATTTAATGTACTAAATGGTTTCACTGTATCAAAATTTAGATATGAGTATAAAATATATGTCTAATCATCAATATCTTATATTATCACAATTATGTCCTTGAAACCATTCAACAATAACAATGGTTTCACTGTATAACATCTGAAAACCAATTGATGTACTTAATGGTTTCAGGAAACTGTGATGTGACTTAGATTATGTCAAAGAGTCAAATAATAAAATATATGTCTAACCATCAATATCTTATGTGTAACAAAAAATATCAAATGACCGAGTACGATTAATTCATGACTAATGCACTTGTAACAGACTCTACTACAAAGTTATACCATAAAAAATTAAGAAATGCAAATATATCAATCAGTAGCCTCTTTTCCCTTTAGAGCCTCATCATCTCTCTTATGATTCTTCCGCTGAATAATGAGTTTTTGCCTCTCTCGCCTCTCTTGCTTATCTCTAGACATTTCATAATCAGATTTAAGTCGCTTCTTTGATCTAATTGGATTTGATCTTGCTTTGAACTTTGGAGCAGTGGACTTTACCCCATCAGATGGTTCACTAGCAGCAGCTGTATTGGAAGATTTAGATGGCATCCCGGACGATGGGCCACTATGAATACCTTTACGAATAAGCAACTCCTCTGCCTTTTTCCCAGCTTCAAGAACACCATTAAGAAAAATTTGAGAAGCCTCGGGATCTACAGAAACACGTGTAGACAGCTGAACTGTAACAGCACAAATTTGTTGATATCGTTGTGCTTGAGTCGTAGCTTCAGTGGCAACATTGACAGTGGAATTCAGCTTATCAAACGACTGACGCGTATCTCTACACCAACGCTTTAAAACATATTCTGCAGGTATTGTTTTCAAACCATGGTATTGGACAGAACCCCCTAAAAACTCTAAGATTCTGAAAACATGACGACATAAAAAACCTTTGTTCTCAAACATACGACATGTACAACTCATTCTTTTGTTCTCGGTATCAATTGTCACAACCCTTTCATCAAGACGATCATGATCTTCAGAAGTTGAGGAAAGATTTTCATTAATTACTTCATCCAAGACATCATGATTTGAAAGCCCAACTACTTCATTACCAACATCATCATAATTAGCAGCAACTACCTCATCAGGTTCATCAACCTGTTCAATGGTAAAAACTTTGAAAACCTTATTGAAGGCAGACACTTTGAGTTGTGTCCTCTTCATAATAGTATTTGAATGAAAGATCATACTGCCTATGAATGAATGCAAAGCTAGATGGTGTGTACTTGTTTACCACAGACCGCATCAGCTGACTGTTTGGATAATTGTTTTTGGTTCTAGTATTTGCAGCCTTGAAGTCAAACTCAGCATGGTTATCCCTCATTCTCTGAACCATCATGTTAAAATGACTAAAGAATCGAACAAGTGAATGGTCTGGCTGCAGAAATCCACGGAGAAAAGCATTGAAAGACTCACTTAATTGAGTCGTTTTCAGACCAGCTGTAAAATGTGACTTGACCCAAGCTGAAGACCAATGCATACGATTCTTGTGAGTTTGAACAAGCCAACTAAAGTCTGAAGTTGGCCTTCCATCAAAACAATTTTTCATCATTTGATCCCAATTGTAATCAAAATCAGCTTCATTGTCTACACTTGAAATCAAGATATTTAACTCATCAAAAAAGGCACTGTTTGCGCGAGACCCAAGGTTTTTCTTTGCATTCTCTGCCATATGCCATGAGCAAAGTCCATGAAAAACACCTTCAAAAATGTTTGGAACTGACTTCAACAACGCACTAGCTTGGTCTGTATATATTGTCTTTGGTTTCTTATTTGCCATACACCTCAAAAATGTTGTGAACAACCAATCAAAAGTAGCTGCGGTCTCATCATATAGTAGGGCAGCACCAAACAACACACTCTTACGATGATTATCAAAGCTCATGAATGCAGCTGAAATTGGAAATAAACCAACTCAGAAACAAAAAAAACAGCATATATAAAAATTACATTATCACAAAACCATTAGTGTTGTTAAATGGTTTCAATATGTTATACAATGCAACCATTACTGTAGTTAAATGATTTACCAATGGCCTACATTAAAAATTATAAATAACAAATCTGCAGTTAGGAAAAAACCCTCTGATAACATCAGAATACTAGATATATCTTAAAGTACAATTTTAGTTAGATGACGATAATGATGGAACTACTATTTATATACTATTTTGCTGGAAACCATTACTAATGTTTAATGGTTTCAACATGTTACAGGAAGGAACCATTTTTTATGTTAAATGGTTTCAATATGAGAGAAGTCCAAAAAACAAATTTAAAACCATATGAAAGAAGTTCAGAAAACAAACCTAATGGGCGATACTGATTGTTGGTTCGGTAAGTCGTATCAAAGCTGATAACATCACCAAATAAAGCATAATCAAGCTGCATAATCCCATCTGCCCAAAAAATACTAGCTATATCTTCCGCAGTATCAACTTGAATATCATAATAAAAGGATGGTTTCGAGAGCGCTTCATTTCTAAAAAATTCTTGAATCACAGTTGCTTCACCAACCACCATCTCTTTCTGACGTTTCGTCATCAGATAATTCTTTAAATCCGAAAATCAAAAAGGGAGATTATCTGTGTCTCCAACTCCCTGACCCATTACTTCATAAGAAGTTCTCATCGACATTCCAGCTTTGGAATTGATTACACCTAGCTGTCCTTGCACTTCATTGACTTCTCTAAATGATCTCAAAAAACGTCCATGCTCCGCTTTATGTAACGGGTGACAATGAGGCACATCCCATTTGTATATCTTATATACATTCAGAGTTTCATCCAACTTCAAATAAATACCAGCTGTACAACCAACCCTTTCCTCAGCTTTTTCTTTTACTTTCTCAAATTCAACAACAACCGGACTATCTGATGTTGGTTTGTTCTTCGGATCAAGCAAACTTCCTTTCTTGTAACCTTGTTTGTTACAAACATAGCGTAGATAATGTATTTTATCGGATGGCTTATTCTGTGAATTCTTTTTTGATTTCAACATAGTCCGAATTGAAAACCCACTATTAAATGCATAATCACCATAAAACTTTTCAACCTCTTCAATAGATTTAAAAACAAGAGACTCCCAATTTTCTTTTTTATCAAGACGTGTTTCAGAGCTATCAACAACAGCCAATGGGCCAGAGCTATCAACAACAGCCAATGGGCCAATTTCAGATGAACTGGACATCAAATCCATTGACAACAGCAACAATCCCTATAAACAAAGATAATTTAAAAGTAAGATATCGACTGAAACAACAAGAAAAGTAACATCGATACAGTAGTATACCTAAAATACCATTTACATAGCCAATCGTTATTCTTGAAACCATTTCACAATATTAATGGTTTCACTGTATAACTTCTGGAAACCATTTAAAAATAATAATGGTTGCATATAATTTAAAACCAACTCAACTATAAGGTTAAAAGTTTCACCTTGTCTTCTTATTCCTGTAGCTGGAGAGTTTTTCTAGGAGTTACTCACTAGTGCAATGCTGAAAATCAAAGACTCGATTGCCCACCACTTATGTGATCAAGAGTCTGTCATAACAAAATTGTCAATTATACACCAAAATTCAGAAGAGTGGTGATCAGTACTACCAGTCAATAACAAGGGAATGATTACAACTATGACACAATCATGATTTAAAATTTACTGTCATAGGTCTCAACGTGATTTCGAATCCGGAAGAACTGGGCACAATACTAGAAAGGAGGATTCATTCCACAAATAGTGTTTGTTGATTCAAAGATTAATAGAGCAAAAGACACATGCAAACATTCTTTGTCAAATGGCTTAATGAAAAAGAACTAAAGCATCAACATTCTACCTACAAGCTGCTTGTAACCAATTTAAAACATATGACCATAATGATGATGATGCTGATAATGATACATTACAATAAACCACTAATATGATGATGATGGTGATGCTGATAATGATACATTACAATTAAACCACTAATATGATGATGGTGATGCTGATAATGATACATTACAATTAAATTCTACGAACAAAGCTTAAACAATATTACATTCTTATAACTAATACATTCTATATTTACCTTGATTTTTCTACCAAAGTTTGGCCTTGTCTTCTTATTCCTGTACCTAGAGATTTTTTTTTGACGTTACTGGCTCGTGCAGTGCTGACAAGCAAAGGTCTCTCAAGAGTCAATTGACCAGCACTTATGTGATCAAGAGTCTGTCATAATTGAGTCGTTTTAAAAGTAAGTTAACCACTGATCCCTAACAACAAAATCATTTATAAGTAAGGTAACAATAAAAGCAACATGCATACAATAGTGTACTTAAAAACCATTTAGATATACAATCGTTGTTCTTGAAACCATTTCACAATATTAATGGTTGCACGGTGTAACATCTGGAAACCATTTAACAGTATTAATGGTTGCATATAATTTAAAGCATATGACAATAATTATGATCATGCTGCTAATGATACATTACAATCAATCCACTAATATGAAGACCTACAGCCCAAATATTAATCAAAATTACAATTCATTGAAGGTTACACGACGAATCGACTTAAATTTCATCGACATAAACATTAAGCATTTTAAAAGTCATGTATGACACTCTATTAACCTTGATTCATTCTAATTCATTCTACCAACACAGCTTAAACAATATTACATCCTTATAAACTAATTCATTCTATATTTACCTTGATTTTCCTCACAAAGTTTCACCTTTTCAGAAAAAATTACTGATCAACACTTTTTCAAAACAACCAACTAAACAAAACCATTTTAGCATATGATTTTCCCTAAATCCAATTTTAGGTTTACACAGATATAGTTTGAAGAACAATTAATTTACATGCAAACCAGTAAAATCAGTATACTGTAGATCAACAACCTAGCAATTAATTTCCATGCAAATCAGTAAATTTTTTGATCTCTTAAACAGATCAACAAATAACCATGCAAATCCACAAATAATCAACAACCTATAATCAACAAGCTAGTGATTCTTATGTCTCCTCATGCAAATCAACAAATAACCACACCCATTCACAGATCAACAAACATAATAATTAAAATCAAATATGATGATGATGATTCCAGTAAAAAGCGAGTGATTCTGTGCAACAATCTCAGTAAAAAGCAACCTACCGTGATTCCAGCGACGGAGATGATGATTTCGGCGGCGGTGATGATGATTAACGCGGAGGATTTCGTCGGAGAAGAAAGCGGTTAAGGTTTCGGTGAGCTGTGTGAGTTTCAGTAGCGCACGTGAGAAAATTCCGTTAAGCTGCTGTCAACGACTCCGTTAATTTCTGAAATCCCTGTGATTATTACATGTGTCTTCTGGAACTAGTGGCTAAGATGGACTTATGCAGCGTGCATAAGCATATTACTTATGCATAATAACTTTGGCCTTTAATTAATTTTTAAATTCAAAATACACATTAGTATATAATACATACTAATATCTTCTATTATCCGATGTGGGACTAAAATTTTATTTTCAATTCACATATAATGTGCTCTATGTTCCAACAATCTCCCACTTGAATTTAAAAGAAAATTCCAAAATAGCGTAGGACGCTTCTATAAGATTGTGCATAAGCAAAGGTGACGCTTGTCTTGAACCTTTACATAGCAAGTAAGAGCCTGATTCAACAAGAGTGACACTTGTCTTGAACTCTATCTCAGATTTTTCTCAAACCCGCACACAACCTCTCTTAGGTGTATCTTAAAAGCTCGTGCTTTAATGGCCCTGCACGACAATCCCGGTTTTGTGAACGCTCTAGGAGTTCGCCTCAAAACGCCATAGGAACCGGCCTCAGTTCCACATTCATATAGGTGAGTCTATCAAGAGCACTCCTGAAGTACTCCACTCATACTGAGTATAGATGTCATTAAGAGTTTTATAATCTCAACCTCTCGCTTTCAGGATTCATGCTTCTGATCTTGCATGTTCACTTCCTATCACTCACAAGTTGTTGTTTACCCATTGAACCTAATTCTTGGGATCTCCAGTCTTTTAGGTTGGGTTACCATCATGAGCAACTCATAGGCATTATAGTCTCATCTTCTTGGATGTATTATGTGTAAGTGCACCAGTTCATCCTCATGTTTTAATAATTGTCAAAACACATGAAAATAGAATAGAACATACTTTGGCAAACATTACAAATGACTTGACAGCGAAAAACTATTATTAACACTTTGAAAAATTGTTTTTAGGTATTATGTATCGATACATAAACGAGTGTATCGATACAAATGTCCTGAAATTACTTCAGACTGATTTTGTGCAATTTGTATCGATACATATATCACTTGTATCGATACAAAAGTGGTTTCTCAGAGGCAGAGAGCTACCTGTGTATCGAATCATGCTTGCATGTATCGATACACACCTATGCCTCTCAGAAATCCAGAGACATCATGATGTATCGAATCATGCTTGCATGATTTGATACATATCAGTCAAGATTTCAAGAAACTGATGTATGTATCGATACACACCCGTGTTTGTATCGATACATAGGTCAAATCTTTCATTTTTAACGCTGGTCAAAGGTTTTGTATCGATACAAATCATCAGTTGTATCGATACATGTTTGTTAAATTTTGCCCAAACTTGCTCAATTATATTTTCTCTTTAAATAGCAATGTGGTGTGTCACTGTAACATAGAGAAAACTAGTGTGAAATATCAGAAAACGCTTTGGGTACAAATTGAGTGAGAATTTGCATCAAAGGTTTGATTCAACACAAGTTCATCATCTTCATCAAGTTTGCAATCAAAATTGGATTTGAGTATGGGATCAATTCAATAGAAACTGCAGATTTGTGTGATAACGTTCGATACGGTTCGCGGTGAATCAGAATCGTGATCGGGTTGAATTGCGTTGAAGGTTCTAGTGTTTCTCTCAAGTGATTCAAGATCGTGCGTGTCTTGAAGGATTCAACAACAAGGAACGAAGGACTCAGCTGGACGATTGGGTGCGGTTTGGCACAAGGTGAATCGTTGGAATCAGAGGGCGAAGTTCCGTTGGGTGTCGAGGTTATTCGCATTAGTTTACATTTTGTTTTGCTATAGGATTATAGATTTCAATTGTAAACTGTGCACTTTTTGTTCATCAAGTTTTTGATCTATAAACTCTCAAATAACCCGTTTGGTTATTTGGGGGGAGACGTACTCGGACAAACGCGTGGATGACGCGCAATCCGGGGAACTCCCTAATCACATCGTGTGTCTCTCTTTATCTCTCTCTTTTAATTTCGTTAATTTCGTTAATTTGATTAATCGATTGAATTTTTGTTGTTCGTATTAGTTCACAAAAATTCAATTGGTTCTTGCTTGATTGTGATTGAACTTGAAATATCAAACCATATAACTTGCTTGGGACTGTTTTTGTTAATCAAATTAAATTTGGATATCTTGCATTAAGCGTTCCGGTAATTTTCCTAATTCGTTCAAGGCGATACTATCTTTCCTTTGGTAAAAAGGTGCAAAGTAGACTACCGATCCGGTGATGCTTCCGCGCATTGTTTTTAATCAATTTTTTTTTAAATTGCAGTTGATTAAAGAAGCCACTTATTCAACCCCCCCTTCTAAGTGGTAGCCTAGTAGTCTAACAAGTGGTATCACGAGTCCGGTTCAATTTTGCTTGCAAAATTCGGAAGTTTGTGCCAATTATTAGACAACATGGCTTTTGCACCTAAAGGGGCGTATAATAGGGCTCCTATATTCAATGGAGATCATTTTGACTATTGGAAAAGTAGTATGCGTATTCACATCAATTCTTTTGATGGTGAAGTGTGGAATGTTATTGAGAACGGTCCGTTTGTTCAAACAATCACCGATGCTCATGGCATTGTCACCAATAAGCCTATGGCACAATGGACGGAAGAGGAAAAGAAAAAGGCCAATTACGATGCAAAGGCACAAAATATTTTAATATCATCCCTTGGGATTGATCAATTCTATCATGTGTCACATTGTCAATCGGCTAAGGAAATGTGGGACACATTGGTAACTCACTTTGAGGGTACCAATGATGTAAAGATATCCAAAATTAATACATTGACACAAGAATTTGAGTTGTTCCATATGCTAGATGGCGAGACCATCGAGGATATGCAACAACGATTTATCAAAATAACCAACAAGTTACACGGTTTGGGAAAGCCAATCACAAATCAAGATGCCACTAACAAAATTTTAAGATGTCTTAGTAGGTGTTGGCAACCGAAGGTCACCGCGATTAAGGAGGCGAACGACCTCACTACTTTGAGTCTTACAACTTTATTTGGCAAGCTTACGGAACATGAACAAGTACTAAACTTGTTAGAAAAGCAAGAGAAAAGTGAGAAAAAGGGAAAACACAATGACAAGGATAAGGAAAAAGAAAAGGACAAGAGGACAATTGCTCTAAAAGCCTCAAAGTCAAAGTCCAAAAAGGTAGAGCATGTGGAAAGTAGCTCAAGCGAAGATGATTCCGATGATAAGGAAATGGGACTCTTCGTGAGACGCTACAATAGGTATGTGAGAAAGAATGGGATAAGACATTCCGATGAGAATCTTAAAAAATTTCGAAAAGATAGTGGTTATCGTCGGAGGAATGAAGATGCTAGGTACTCTAAGAAAGGAGCATGTTATGAATGTGGACAAATCGGTCATTTTAAACCGGATTGTCCCAAGCTCAAGAGAAAGGAGAAAAGGTCACCTTCATTCAAAAAGGGAAGCAAGGATAAAGGAAAGAAAGCTTATGTTGCATGGGAAAGCGGAAGCTCATCTTCCTCTTCATCATCAAGCTCTAGCTCTAGTGATGGAGATGTGTTGGCGAATGTGTGCTTAACATCTCATGATCGTAAGAAACTTATTCCCAAAAAGGTAAACCAAAATCCCTCTAGCTCATATACTCTTTTAGAATATCATGAGTTGCAAGTTGCTTTTGAAAAGTTACACAAAGAAACTATAGAGGCTTTTCAACGATTAAAAGGTTTAATGGAAGTTAATAAATACCTTGAGGCAAAAGTTTCGGAAACGGAGCTTGAGTTGAAAGCCCTCAAAAAGTCTTTGATTCAAAAACCTCTTGTGACTTTTGATAGTTATGGTAACGATAAGACCGGATGTGATGGATGCTTTTACTTACGTAGAGACTTACGAAAGTTACAAGATAAGCTAAAAGAGCCATCCAAGCCGGAGATTACTTTTGCAATTGATCCATCTAAGTTCAACAAATCTTTGAAACCTAAAAATAAAAAATATAAATTTGTTGAAAAGGATCATAAGAAAAGTAATCCTTATATCGTTTGTCATTATTGTTGTGACAAGGGTCATACTATTGCAAAATGTCATGCTAGAAAGGTATTGGTACCAAGAGGCAAATTGCAATGGGTACCTAAGTTAGACAATAATGGTGCTACTAACATACTAGGACCCAACATGAGTTGGGGACCTATTTCAAATGTCTAAGTATGTAGGGAATTGTCTTGAAACCATTGACAAGAGACACCGACAACAATGGAGTTCAAGACCTACGAACAAGGAGAGCAATAAGAATAGCTTCAACTCGACACTTGCAATGGTGCGGAAATTGATCACTTCCTCCACCTAACACTCAAGGGAAGATTCTATTTTTTACTCTTTCCTTTTTATTTTTTTTACTTAGCATTTGTTTTTTGGTTCATATACATACAATTTCTATCTTAATATGATATTGGTTTTGATAGTTGTCTAATCCTCCATTTCCAAGAATTTTCGCTCAAAAATATTGATAAGTTTTTGAGACTCATACGTCTTAAATGGGGATTTGACAAAGATCACTACTACTATCTTATTAAGTTCATATTAGGTTGTATATGTTTTCATTTTTATGTGACTTTGTGTGCATTCATAGACATACATTTCTCATATGACTGATTTTGGTACTTTGATTGATTTATGTGAATGCCTTATCATGCATATATGGTTTGACATGTGTTCTCATGTTATAATGTGCTTTGGTACTTTGTTTCGCTCACATACATAAAAGTGTACCTTATTGGTTATATGTGTTTCATACATACGTGTTATTTGAAAGTCATAAAAATTATTTTTGAAACTTATAAGTTCATGTGTTTGAAGAAAAATTGAAAATTATGCATTTTGGATCGATACAAATAAATTTTGCATGGATACATGTCAGTTATTTTTCAAATTTTCAAAATGAACTGATATGTATCGATACATATGATCTTGTATCGATACATAGCTCTTCAGTTTGGACAGAACGTTACTCATGTATCGATACATGCCTATATGCTTCGATACATGCTTCAAAACAACTGACTTGTATCGATACAAACACAAATTTGTATCGATACAAAATCGTAAAAACAGGTTATATGTTTATTTTTCATTCATTCATTCATCAGACCATCAAAACTTCTTCTTCTCCACACGCAAAATCACACAAAACCCTCATCCCCAATTTTCAATCTCCCTCAAAACTCAACCAAAATTCACGAAATTTGGCCCTAAACCACTTCAAATTCTTTGCTCATTCACATTCCTTCATCAATATTGTGGTTCAAGCATTCAAAATCTTCACATTCAAGACAAGGGTTTTCAATTTGGGTGTGTAGGATTCTTCACTCTCTCAACTCTCAACAAGGTAACATTACTCTACTCCTCACTTTGATAATGGCTACTAGCAATAGAAGTAAGAATAAAGGTAGGACTAAAATAATAAGGGATAGTGATCTTGAAGAAAATTTTAGGGCAGAGAACTTCATTCATGAGAATGACCTACACTTCTACATTAGAAATTGTAAGGAAAAGAAGGTAATCCCTCAAAATGCTGTTGATGTTGAGAACCTTGAGGAATTACATCTAAATGAGGTTGCTGAGATCATTAAAAGAGAAAATCTCTCTACCTTTTGTAGCTTGAAGAGAGCTTACATCGAGGATTTGGTTAGGATTTTCTATTCCGGATTACAAGAACAAAATGGTGCTGAGTTTGAGTTTTGTATAGGACAAAAGATTTACAAGTTCTCTAACACCCTTTGGCTCAAACTATCTGGCTTAAAAACCGATAATACCTTGCAAAAGTTCACCGATGTTGATGGTCCTAAGTACAATATGGCTGAGTTTGCTAGTACTCTTACTAGAAATGGTAAGAGTCCAAATGGAAAGGCCGGTAGGCTCAAGAAAGGTCCAAGGGTTTTACTTTGGATTGTGAATCACATTCTACGACCTAGAGGTGGATCGTATTCTCGACTTGATTGGAAGGATATTGACCTTATGTACCTCATGATGGAAAGAAAGAATATGGATTGGCCACACTACATTGTGAGCCGCTTGTTTGCCTTAAAAGATTCTAAGAAAGATCATTGTTTCGGATATTCAAGTTGGATCTTCACTATCTTAAACCACTTCAAGATAACCTACATGTTAGCGGGATTTTGGGTTACACCTAAAAGAGATCAAATTTTTAGTGTAACTCAAATGAAAAAGATGGATTATAAGTGGAATGATGTGATTAAGGACTGTGAGTTTTGTGGAAAGGAGGATGAAGATGAGGAGCAAATGCAAGGTAATAAAGAGGAAAGGGGTAAAAGACCAAGAGTGGAATCGATTGAAGGTGAAAGCATGGAAGGTAACTCCTCGGAAGTTAGCAATGGTGCAATCATGGAAATGCTTAAGGAAATGAGCTTAAGGCAAGCAATGTTCCAAAATGAAGTCACCAAGAGACTTGATGATATGCATGGTTACAATGTTACAAGGTTTGATCATCTCCAAAACCAAGTGGATGAACTCATCAAGCAACAAACTTCCGTTGACCACTACCTTAACCCCAACCTAAACCCGGATGGAATGAATGATGATGTTTGATGTTTTAACCTTCGTTTTTATGCATTTTTCTCTCTTCGCATGAATTATTTCTTTTGTTACTTCTTATGACTTTTGGATCATTTCGATTTGGTTGTACGAATATTTTTAATGTTGCCATGTTTGGGCAACATTCATTTTGGATATGTATGACTTTATTTTGGATAATTTCGTATGTTTGGATGTTTGGTTTTATGTTTATGCATTTGTTGCATTATTTTGTTTATTTTCGTCCCATATTTTGATATATTGGTTGATTTAAAATGTCGATGTGTTTCAATACTCATGAGTTGGTTTATGGATTGTTGTTCTACATTCCATGTTTTATCATGATATTTGGTATTCGTCATTGATATAATTTTGGCATATCTTTGTATGTATTTATATTGATTAGGAATTTTTATCATATATGTGCATTTCGACAAATGTAAGTGCACGATATGACTTGGATCAAAATTGATTGAACTTGATACTTCTAATAGACCCTCTTCTTCTTTTTGATATTGTCAAAGGGGGAGAGATTTGGATGCACAAGCTAAGGATGAATAGCTAAAAGAGTCTTGAATATTATCTACTATGACAATCGCATTATGGCATCAACTCAGGGGGAGCGTGCTTATTGTTAGCCTTGGTGTTTTAATTGCGTTTGTATACATATTGCTATTTTATTGCATATTAGGTATAGGCTTAGCTTATGCATAGTTTTGACAATTATCAAAAAGGGGGAGAATGTAAGTGCACCAGTTCATCCTCATGTTTTAATAATTGTCAAAACACATGAAAATATAATAGAACATACTTTGGCAAACATTACAAATGACTTGACAGCGAAAAACTATTTTTAACACTTTGAAAAATTGTTTTTAGGTATTATGTATCGATACATAAACGAGTGTATCGATACAAATGTCCTGAAATTACTTCAGACTGATTTTGTGCAATTTGTATCGATACATATATCACTTGTATCGATACAAAAGTGGTTTCTCAGAGGCAGAGAGCTACCTGTGTATCGAATCATGCTTGCATGTATCGATACACACCTATGCCTCTCAGAAATCCAGAGACATCATGATGTATCGAATCATGCTTGCATGATTTGATACATATCAGTCAAGATTTCAAGAAACTGATGTATGTATCGATACACACCCGTGTTTGTATCGATACATAGGTCAAATCTTTCATTTTTAACGCTGGTCAAAGACTTTGTATCGATACAAATCATCAGTTGTATCGATACATGTTTGTTAAATTTTGCCCAAACTTGCTCAATTCTATTTTCTCTTTAAATAGCAATGTGGTGTGTCACTGTAACATAGAGAAAACTAGTGTGAAATATCAGAAAACGCTTTGGGTACAAATTGAGTGAGAATTTGCATCAAAGGTTTGATTCAACACAAGTTCATCATCTTCATCAAGTTTGCAATCAAAATTGGATTTGAGTATGGGATCAATTCAATAGAAACTGCAGATTTGTGTGATAACGTTCGATACGGTTCGCGGTGAATCAGAATCGTGATCGGGTTGAATTGCGTTGAAGGTTCTAGTGTTTCTCTCAAGTGATTCAAGATCGTGCGTGTCTTGAAGGATTCGACAACAAGGAACGAAGGACTCAGCTGGACGATTGGGTGCGGTTTGGCACAAGGTGAATCGTTGGAATCAGAGGGCGAAGTTCCGTTGGGTGTCGAGGTTATTCGCATTAGTTTACATTTTGTTTTGCTATAGGATTATAGATTTCAATTGTAAACTGTGCACTTTTTGTTCATCAAGTTTTGGATCTATAAACTCTCAAATAACCCGTTTGGTTATTTGGGGGGAGACGTACTCGGACAAACGCGTGGACGACGCGCAATCCGGGGAACTCCCTAATCACATCGTGTGTCTCTCTTTATCTCTCTCTTTTAATTTCGTTAATTTCGTTAATTTGATTACTCGATTGAATTTTTGTTGTTCGTATTGGTTCACAAAAATTCAATTGGTTCTTGCTTGATTGTGATTGAACTTGAAATATCGAACCATATAACTTGCTTGGGACTGTTTTTGTTAATCAAATTAAATTTGGATATCTTACATTAAGCGTTCCGGTAATTTTCCTAATTCGTTCAAGGCGATACTATCTTTCCTTTGGTCAAAAGGTGCAAAGTATACTACCGATCCGGTGCTTCCGCGCATTGTTTTTAATCAAATTTTTTTAAATTGCCGTTGATTAAAGAAGCCACTTATTCAACCCCCCCCCCCCCCCCCCCCCCCTTCTAAGTGGTAGCCTAGTAGTCTAACATTATGAACTTCCTTTTTAGCTATTCCTTTCGTCAAAGGATCTGCTAAATTTTCATCAGTTTGTACATGACTCATTCTTATAGTTCATTTAGAGAGTAACTCATTCACTATGCTGTGCTTCTTCTTATTTGACGTCTCTTACCATTATAGTAACGGTTCTGAATTTATGCAATAGCCGCGGTACTATCGCAATGGATCAACACATCTGTTATATATTATTCCATAAAGCAATCTCAACTAGTAAGTATCTTGACAATCTTGCTTCTTAATTATCATTTCAGACTCCATAGTGGACTTATACAATATAGTATGTTTCCTTTGATTTCCAAGATACAGTTTCTCTAGCTATAATAAATGTATAGCCATTACTTGATTTGGAATCATCTGATGATGTATTTCAATCTACATCACTGTATCCTTTCAGTACAACAGGAAATCTATGATAATTTTATATGAGATTTATGGTCATTTTAAGGTATCTCATGACTCTCTCAATAGCATATCAATGCTCATTAACAGGTTTACTATCCCTCGACATATACAATGTCGGGTCTAGTACAATCAGTGACATTCTGAATGTCAATAATGTTTTCATATTCAGATTGTCTTACACTTTCATCAGTGTTCTTCCATAGTTTTTACACTTGGATCATATAGTATGCAAACAGATTTGCAGTCAATAAATATATTTCTTTAAAACTTTCTCATCATAGTGAGAATGATTTAAGGAAACTTGCATTCATGTATTAGTAATCTTAATTCTCAAGATGACATTTACTTCTTCGAAGTCTTTCATATCAAAGTTGTTGAACAATAATAATTTCACTTGATTCACAACATGAATGTTTGCTCTATATATGTGTAAATCATTGATATAGAGACATATGATAGTGCAAATATTATTTTCCAATTTATAGTAAATACATTTGTCACTTTCATTCACTTTAAACTCATTTGACATCATCAAATTGTCAAAATTTTCATGCCATTCTTTATGGCTTGTTTAAGACCATGCAAACTTTTATCTAGCTTATAGACTTTAATTTCCTTTCCAATGAGTTACAAAATATCCAGGTTGTTCAAAATAAATTTCTTCTTCCAATCACCATTTTAAAAAAAAAGTTTTGACATCCATTTTATGTACTATCGAGTTATAAATAGCATCAAGAGCTTTCAGTACCATTATGGATATCATTCTTGTAACAAGAAAAAGGTGTTGAAGAAATTTATATTTTTTTTCTTTATCTAAAACCCTTGGCTATAAGACAAGCCTTGTATTTGTAAAAAGTTCCACCAGGTTTTAGTTTCCTTTTTTCAAAAATAGTTACAACTCATTAGTTTGCAATCAAGAGACTAGTCTATCAAATGTCAGGTCTTATTATACTCTAGAGAATCTATCTTATGTTTTATGGCCTCTTGCCATAAATCAACATATCTAAGGAAGACAACGCTTCTTGAAGGCTAGTTAGATTCTCTTCTAATGTATAAACCATGTAATCAAGTTTATACTCTTTAGCAAATTTTGCTTTCTTACCTCTTTAAGGTTTCGTTACATCTTGTTTGATGTTCTCATCACTGCTTCTGATCACTAGTATGTGATCAGTTTACAAAGCCCCCACTAGTGCCCCCACTATTTCTCAATTAAAAGAGAAATTCATTTTCATAGAAATCAGCACCTTTTTTTTTTAATACTATAATATTTTTAGCATTTAGACATATAACTTAAAACTTTGGTTTTCATTCAGTATCTAACGAATACACAATCATTGGCTCTTCTAGTGAGTTTAACTCTCCTGGAGTCAGGAATTTGAACATACGCCAAACTACTCCAAATAAGACAAATTAGATTGTCTTTTCTACAAAATTCATAAGTCGAAATTTTGTTCTTGCAATTAGGCACTCTATTTAGCACACAACAATCAACTAATTAAATTTGCCCCCACTAATGAGATGCAATGCCGAAATTGAACATGATTGTAACAACTAGCTTCGGTAAAAGTTCTATAATTTTTTTCTTTATCGTTCATCTCAAAAGAGTAAGATGCAGTTGTTTCTTGAATAATTTCATTCTCATTCAAAATTTGGGAATCATATTTTGTGCCTTTATCAAAATTCTTTGACATTCTTATTGAATAGATTTTCAATTTCAATTACAAAAATTTTGAACAAGTCAACCACATTACTTATTTTTCATATAATATATTAAAGATAATCTGAACAGTCATCAACAAAGGTGATGCAGTTTCTTTTTCTGTTTCTAGTGTTGTTGTTCGAGACAACAAACACTTCAATTTTTTATATAGCTTTCTAGCTTCTATTTCAATGTGAAGACATGTTAAAGGACTTTTGAGGGAATATTGTTTAACCTTTTTTTTCCAGTTTGTTCATATGTTTCAAGTGAACTGGAATATTCTATTTCAAATATTAGCAACTCTTATTGTTGTTATAAAAATATAATCTTTTGTTGCCAATGTTTGAAATGATTCTCTTCAAACCAAAATGGTTTGTCGTAGTCAGCGACATCATAACCTGAGCCAGTAATTTCTTCAGTAGTCGTGGCAGAAATGAAACGTCTTAAAATTGTTGTTACCGGAGTTAAAAACCGTTAAAAATAAATTTCAGCCACCGAAGAGATTACTGGGTTGAGTCGCGGGACGATTCGCTTTCTTTAAGACATTTCGCGGCACTGCCCAAAATTGTGCATAGCAGACTATCAACCGCGAAGTGTCCAGGATAAAACAGCACAGTTTCACTGATACCGATAAATATGCTCTGTAGATATCGGGCAAGAATTACACCCTCAAATATGGTACAAAAAAAAAAACCAGTGCGCTATGGTTTTAAGTCCACTCTAATATGGTACTTTGACCACTCAAATATGGCACTAAGACCACTCTTAAACAAAGGGACTATGATACTACTATCATTCTTAATTTGAAGGAACTAGTGATACACTGATCACTCTTTAACCAAATTTATAATAAGGTTTCTCTTTTATTTAAAATTATACTCTAATATACAGCAAATAATTTTGTTAGAATTAAAAATCTAACAACACAATAGAACCAATTCAGTATAAACATATTAACCTTAAAATCTCTTTTATACAAATTTCTAATTTATGAAATATACAAATAAGTCATATTTCATTCTCTAAATTATATCATCTTAATACACTACAATAGTAGATACACATACAGCCAATTGTCATTAACACAGTAATTGATATACCATGATTCTAGTTGTGAAAAATTGGTTTTTAGAACATATACTTGTGAGATAATAAAACATACGATGTCTAAGCAAATACAAGCAATTATGTAAACCAATTGAATAACATTAACATTCCAATTAGAACCAAATTTGATTGAATACCCTTTCAAGCTAAGAACAGGGGCTGTAATAGGAAATGCATACGTAATTCTATTATAACCAAATAGTGGCTCCCTACTAACATAAGATATATCAAGTAAGATAATTTACCAGAAGGAAAAACATGACACTTACTTCTTATGTTCTTTCATGTATTCATTGGATTAGAGAAATCAAATTCTTCCATCACACTTACACGATTTTCATTCAAAGGCAGCAATCCCCTAGTGGAGAGTCTCTTGAAGAATAAATTGAGAAGGTCTTAAGAGTGCTATATCGTAACAATCCTAAAACCAATTAGGATTATATATATTTTTCTTTATTCAGACTTCAGTTAAGGACTAATTCCAATATCCTATTAACTCCTTTCCTAAATAATAGGAATATCGGAGTGGAGAGTAACTTCCTTTATCAGATAAATAGGAAAATAAGTTACATGTGGTTTTGCAACACATGCTCTTAAATAGAAAATAACCTATTTAATTAATTTTTAAATTCAAAATACACATTAGTATATAATACATACTAATATCTTCTATTATCCGATGTGGGACTAAAATTTTATTTTCAATTCACATATAATGTGCTCTATGTTCCAACATGTCACGTTAGCAAAAATGAACCGTCAAAGTCCAAATTGACTACCGATGGGGTAAAATAAGAAATCTTGACATTGCAGGATGCATTTAGAAAGAAAAACAATTAGACACAAAGTAAATCAAATCTCACTAACTTTACAGGATGTAAACAACTATTTATAATATCATATGAGAATGGTAAAGATATGTGAGAATGATGAGAATGAATGTGAACCATCTGATTTAAATGAAAGGCTGAGATTAAAACACAATTTTATGTAACTCTTGCACCTAATCAAACAACACCATCGTTCTATCTTCTTCTTCCCTTCATTCTCTTGCGCTATACTTTTTCTTTTCTCCACCTCTAGCGTCATTCATCTCCTCTCCGCCATCCACCAACAGTTCCGGCCAACCTCCTTTGACCATCAACGTCGTTCGCGTTCTCTCTCTGTTCCGACCAACCTCCTCCGGCCGTGAATTGCAACGAAACACTCTATTCTCACTTTGTGTGCCGACGAATTTCTGCCCTCATTGTAGTTTGGGGCTAAAAATGATTTTTTTTAAGTAAATGATTTTTTAAAAAATCCATAACAAACACCATCAACATTACAAAATGGATTTTTTTAAGAAAAAAATAGAGTTTTTCTTAAAAAAATCCTAAACAAACGCACCCTATATATTGTATCAAGGAAGAAAGATGGATTGTAGCATAATAAAATTGAGTAGTCTATGTTTAATAAATCTTAGCTTGTTAACATTAATGTTGCAGATCAAACTCCAAAGATGGATTGTAGAATTTGGCTGTTTGCTCTATTTTCTTTGTACATTTTTTCAGGTATGTCTCTTAGCTCACCAACCAAACTACCTATTCGTTGCAGTTTTTGTTTCGGTTATTCATTAAATTCGTAAAAATGCAGCAAACTATTCTCATTTGTTGTAATGAAAAATTAAAATGACATCTTTGGGGACTTTTCCAAGGTATATCTGCATCATCAGGTGGTGGTCAATGGTGTGTGGCTGACAAAGGAGCATAGTTTAAAGGAAATATGGTGGCAATAAAGGAAAGCAAGAAAATAAAAAAGGAAATTTTAAATTTATGGAATCATATGAGTCTATGATAAGTGACTCTTTAATAGCCATTAGATAAAACTAAAATCAATGGATATTAATGAGTGTAACTTTTTTAAAGTTACACCAGAAAAGTTACACTGGTGTAATTTGATCCCTCCCCTATATATATATGATTTTAAAAAATTTAAATATAAAAGAATTAATTAATAATACTTGGTGTGACTTAATTATCTGTCTTTAAATTTTTCTCTTTAATGGGTGTCCACTTAAATATTAGTATTGGTTTTTGTACCAAATTTTTTTTTAATGTTGGTTTGAGGTCGTATCGGTAATAGAATTATTTATGACAAACTGAGGTTAGGTAGACTTTTTTTTTGGAATAAAACTCGGGTAGAGTTTACACGACAAAGTATGAAATGAAATTATTACAAATTCAAAAAGTCTGCTATGTTATAAAGGATCAGGATTTACTGCAGTTGCTTTTCCCACAGTTTTTCACTATTTTCAATCCCAACCATTAAATTTAGATTAGACAGCCTAAATTAAAAATACAATTAAATGATCTTATCTGTTGATTCAGATAGGATGACTCACACCTGTAACTGCATCATGCAATTACAACAGCAAATCTATTTTTCTTATAAAGTTTATTTCATATAACATTTAACCTATTTCTTTTTGTTTTAATTTTTTCTACAAGATGCACATTAACATATTTAATTAGACTACAAAAGTTGTAGGTTTCGTCCACAAATTATAGTTCAATTACCAGAAATGGAAAACTTGTTAGGTTAGATGTCATGGTCGTAGTTCGAATCTCGATCACTCCACTTTGTGTCTGTTAATTCTAATAGTTTATCATTTTGTCTATCTACGGAGAGAACAAAAGTAGTAGGTCTCCACTGTGAGATTGATTCATTGATAGCAATATTATATTGTATATGTAGGAGTTAGAGCAACTCCAACGACAATATTTTGATTCGGTCCACCAACATGGAATTTTCAAAAAGTAGACATATTTACAAAAAAAACCATTGTAGTCCGCTAGCTTGGCCTTCTCGTTACTTTCTGAAGTAACTCATCTCAAGTAGAACTTTGATTAAAATAATATGATTGTTGTTACTTTTTTTGTACATGATTTTATAGTATACGGTGACCATATTATTGTGAATAAAATATTAATATATGATGTTCCATTGAAGTAAAAAAAGAGTAAATTACTTCGAGATGATGTGGCTCTATTGGGACCCATAAAATATCTTTGAGAAGATCTCACCATTGGAGATACTCTTAAGACAATTTTTAATTTACTCGCTTAAAAATTGTATATGATCAAACATATTAAAAGTTTTAAATTTTGGTTTTCTCAATACCTATTTTTTATTTTTTTTAGTTAATAGGGAAGCAAATGGTGAACCATTTGCAATACCATATATATATATATATATATATATATATATATATATATATATATATATATATATATATATATATATATATATATATATAGAAATAAAAAAGAGAAATACATACAAAGATAGAGAAGGGGGACATAACCAAAACCTTCTCAAGTTCAAAAGCAAGATAAAAAAAAAGCCTTACAAAGCAAAACAAAGAAAGAAGACCAAGTAGCCACCCATACTACAAATCCCTACCCCTAGCGCGGGTGATGGCCAATTTTCCCTTCTTTTTGTTGCCCTTAAACACCACCTCTGTAAAAGGCTCCTCCCTCTCAGTAGCGCGATTCTTCAGATAATTGATTGCTGCCGCATTCTCTTCCTCGTCAGTATACATCCTATGTCCAAAGTTGCCAATGTCACTCCATGAACCAACAAGACCCAAATTCGGAGTTTGTTGGTTCACTGTTTGTGTCCTGTCCAATTCCTTAGGACAAACATCTTCAACCTGCACTAATTGCACATGAACTACTCTAGAAGCCTCATTCGCAAGGTTGATGACATCTCCAACAATAGGGGAAGTCATGGCCTCAAAAATGAGGGATCATGAACACAGATAGGAACTGCTTCAACAAAAATAAGCGGAATCTCTTTCTCATGATTTAAGATTTCTCCCACAAACGTATATCTAGAAGAGAGTCTATCTAGGCCTCTACCATAGTTTTACTACAATCTGCAACAATATTTGCAGCCGAACCTTCAATTGGCTTCTCAACATTTAAATTTTGTCTCACTCTAGGTTTATTCACAGTAGTAGAACTTGCATTAGCTTTAGGAGCTTGAAACTTGCAATTATTGATAGAATGGCCAATAATATGACAAGAGTTGCAAAACGGAGGAATATTTTCGTACTCAACATCCACATAAAAATCAAAGTCATTCCTTTCAACAAGGATTCTTTCATGCAAGTTTGAATTTAAATCAACATCGATTAAGATTCTTGCGAAGTGGCCAAAAGTATGCTTCGTAGTTGCCTCATCAAGAGCCAAGTGCCTACCTAAAGCTCCCGCAATTTCAAACGGAATTTAGGGCCATCAATATTCACGCGCAAGTCCGTGATTACGAATCTATGTTTGAGCATTAGTTGGTTGCACAGTATATGGATTAAAATCAACAGACCAAGCAAAAGTCCTAAGTAAAAACCCGGTGAGAGGTTCCAAAATCCTATGGATCTTACTGCACTTAAACCATCTAAAGATGTAAAAATGAATTCAAAGTAGTCTTTTCCTAAAGACACCATGGACCACGACTCATTTGTTTCTCAGAATTTTAAAATTCTTGCCTTCAACTCGTGTAAACGGACCGGGGATGACCCCTTCGGGAGAATACATATTTTTTATTTATTTTTTTAGTTCATTAATTAACTAGTGCATTAATAAGTAGGAAAATGTTAATAGTGCTCCAGACATTAATTAAACATATTATTTTAGAAATTTTATTTTGAAAATTGTGCATTCAATATTTAAAATATATGAAAATTATTTTCCTAACATTATTCTTAGCATTTATTTTATTTTTTAGTATGCATAACTAGTGTCTGAAGGCAATGTTTAGCATGACCTTGTACAATTTCTTTTTGTAAATTAGTCAATAATTATTGAGACGAATCGAATATTCAACTTTTATTAAATGTTAGATTTAAAATTGTTCATGCCCACATTTTATATGGGAAAGATCTATTTTAATACGCGTGCATTAGAAAATGAACCTTGAACAGGAACAACGGTCATAACCCGTCTAGAACGAAATATGCAGAGTCGTGTGAATTAACAAGTCCCACAACATTTAATAGTAATTCCTCAGAAATTGCAAGATTGTATACATCTTTTGTACATATCCAGAAGCTATGTGTGCCACTCGTGTAGATACTAATTAAGACGTTTTGACATTGCACAAATTGCCTTCTAGATTAATTGCACAACATTTTTCTTTTTGTTTATTAATTGTGGGTGCTACATTTCTTCATAATCGTTTGTTTATGTTTGTTGGCATTTGGAAGTACTTCCCCTCAACTAATAAAAAATAATTAATTTGGTGAATAAGCCATAATCTTTTGCTAATTTTTCCTCTCCATCACCATCATGTGGTTTTTTTCTGACGCACGCTTTTGTCGATCTGTATAGTTCCATATGTATATCTTGGGGCATACGTAAGATAATTATTTACATTCATAATTAAGTTCATGCAGATTATATTTATTGTAATTTTTTTTCTTAAATTTTTTTTTTCTTTCTTTTAAGACGTTAGATTGATGTGGTTAATTAACGAGTTTCTTTAAGATAATTTTTTCATATGAACACCCAGATTTAAATTCTAATGATGATTAGAAGTGTCCAAATTCTAATGACGTTAATACTAATAAATACATAGAATATAGTATTGTGGATGGTGACAAACCAGCTGTTAATTACTTATAGAAAGTAGAAAAATTGGAAGAAAACAACTACACGAGGCCGCTACAACAATTTACATGTTTGATTATCTCATCGTACATGTCATTGTCAAGGTATGTATCAATCAATGAATATACATATTTCCTAAGTTAAGGTCTATTTTTTGGGTAGATTTATGTCTCACGTGTGTTCTATATGGTAGGACATTAATTCAAACCACAAAACATTTTGGTTTTAGTCCTCGATTCTCAAAGTAATTCGTAGCTAATCTTCGGCCTCTGATCACATCATCCATCTCCGTTGAAGAACAAGCTTCCCTCCCTTTTCATGGGTCACGACATGTGACCTCCGTTGAAGGACAAACTTCTTTCGGTGGCTGCCATCATGCATATGTTTGACGCCTTATTGGCATCGTAAAGCCACAATAATAGAAACAATCAAATTCAAAATATACTTAATCACAGTAGAGTTTTTACTAAAATAATTTAAACCAAATTAAACTTAATTACATATTATTTCAATATTTAAATTAAACTCGATGGTTTTTGCCGCAAAATCGACCCAACTGAAATGTCAATACCCCTAAATTAACTTATCATAAAAGATTTCAATGACTATTAGGATTGAATCAAAAGTCTTTTTTCTTTTTTCCTGAGTAAGTAGTCTTTGGATGTGCTTATAGAACTTATTCAAGAATCAATGTTGATATGCTTTTTGTGACGGACCATAGAAAACAAATGGAATATTTATAGAATGTAACTTTAGCAAACTTTTTTTTAGGTTGACGAAAAAGTTTAACAAACTTTAGAGACAAACATTATGAGCAATTAATTTGGTAAAAGCAAAAGAAAATATACAGCAGAATGTATAAGTTTTGAAGGATAAAAAAGTGAAGAACATATGTCTAATGCTCAAAAAGAATACTACTATAACATAATGCGTTGGAAGTCTTAATTAATTAAAAGCTAAAATTTTACGCTAAAAAAAATAAAAGCTAAAATTTCAACTAAAGTGAGATTAATAGTTCAAGTGATTAATGAACTTTAGTTACAAACAAATCGTTTCAAAAAACTATTGAATCTTGAAAGGTTAAGAAAAGATAGAACAAAAAAACTAAAATTGTAAAAAGGATGAACATAGATAAGAACTGATTTTATTGTAAAAACCTTTTGACGAAGTACTAGACATTACAATGCCATGAGTTGGAGAACTTAATTAATTGACACTTTTTGAGAAATGATTTTTAAATATACCAACCAAACAACTCTCATCTCTCTACTATGACATTGACATGTGCTACCTCAGCCGTTGCTTGCTTGGAGTACATTCAATATTAGTCGGATTTGTTTGTTATCATCATTGGCAATGATTGTTTGAGATAGTGCAATGAAAAGAAAGACAATCTATAGGTTCATGAGAGTGTGTATTGAATCACTCAATAATCAATCTATTTATTCATCTATTGCACACCTGATGTCGGTCATTGATGCTATCATCAACATTATCAGTGGCGGTCCAAAGGACCAAGGGTATAAGAAAATGGATGTGGTTCATCTCCGGCACATCTTCTCCTAATGTTCGTGCAACCATCATCTCAACCATTTATTTATATTTTCTTTTTTTATATCTCTTTAAAATTATTATTTTTACTATGAATCATTAGATGAAAAGCAGTAGAAATAGTAGGATATAAAGAACTACAGATGATTCAATTTCATAAGAAAATGTTATTAAAGAAAAAAGACCTCTCAGAATTCATACTAATAAATTCATAAGTCCAACATAAAAATATCCTCGAGAAAAAATATTTTAGGGTCATGTTAAAGAGTTTTTCGTGGCAATGGTTAAGGAAACAAAAATGTAAACAAATGTAAAGGGTTTTAAATAGAAAATATTATTTTTAAAATTTTAAGGCATTGAATACACAACTTTCAAAATTATATCTATCATTTTTGTTTCCTTAATCATTGTATTAGGGATACTGTTTAGTATTTTCAAAAAATTTATACTCCTTCTACTAATTTTTATAGGAGATATTTCACATTTTAAATTCATTGATTAATAATGTATATAGCCTTTATTATTTATCAAATATATTAATTATTCAATAAATCTAAAATGATAAAATATCTCTTATAAAAAGCATTAGGGATATATACTATTACCATTAATGCAAACTACAAACATTGAATTGAGACGGATGAATGTGGTATTAATTAAGATTAGATGATATGTATTAATTTGAAAATTATAAAAAAGTACTATCTCTGTCACTAAATATAAAACTATTTTGAAAAAAAACGGAGATTAAAAAAGTTAATTGTAGTTTAAATTTGTTAATAACTTGTATTAATTTTATGATTTTACCCTTTAAAAAATAAAATTAGTTAATATCTTTTAATGTATTTCTTAGAGATCATAGAAAAAGATGCACCTTTTACAACATTTACTCGTTTTTATTAATAGAAAAAAAATTGGTCAAATATGTCAATAAATATTTGATGATAAAATATCGAAAATAAATGTATATTCTAGAGAATAGATATAATGTGTAATTAAAGTCAGTAATTAATATATTTTTTTAGTAAAGTAATTAATTATATGCTTCAAAAAAATTTAATTATAACTTAAAATTAAATTTTCTATTTTTTCCATAGGTTTAAGACTACAAACTTTTACTAAAAAAAAAAAGACTCCAAATTTTTTAGTATATATTTTCAAACCATTTCTTTGTAGATATCGTTTTAAGAATTATTTAGTTTTAGAAAGAAAAAAAATGTAAATAAACAATATAGTCATGTTTAGAAATTTTTAATATTTATTTGAAATTATTTATTATTTTATTCCACTTAAATTATCTCTCTATACAAATTTAGTGCGTGAGAAGGAATAAAAAACCTAATGGCTTCTCTCTATACATTAAAAATTATTTTTTTTACCATTAGATCAAATATTTGAAGTCAATTTCTTTTTAAGAGGAGTTAAAATATTTGTTATAATTATATGGATAGTTTCTTATAATTTCATCATCAACGGTTTATAATTGAATAGAGACTAGAGTAGACACCAAAAAGTCATAGTTAAGGAAGTCAAGTCCCTATATAATGAACATAAAGTCCTTAACCTAATATTTTTTTGTTTTTTAAATAATTATTTTTTAATCAAGTGGTTAATAAATTTCTTTAAAACAAATTATTAGAAAGAAAATGTAGAAATAAATTTTAAAGTTAAAAAAAAAAAAATCAGATGGCAGGGCACATTAAAAAAAGAAAAGAAAATCAAGGAAATGTGAAAGGCAATGGCCTACATATCAACCTCCATCTAGAATAAATTGACTTTAAAGATCAAAAATTAAATATCCTTATTTAATTCCCAACCCAATCAATTAATTCCCATTTTAAAAATCTCTATTTCCAACAATTTAATTAACACTCTTTTGACGTCGGTGAACACATCACCAATTCACCACCATAACCCTGTTTTCAAATACACACATTTTTCATTTCTCACCCTTCACAAGAAAAAACAGAGCAAAAACAGAACAACAACAACAATGTTTGATCCAACAAAAAAACACCACCAACCCAACAATTCATTCGATTTGTACGATGAAACAAGACATGAAACATCGGAAGCTACAAATTATAACAATATGTGGCCTTTAAAGAAACCTCAATTGGGTTTAGAAGATGATGAACCTCGATGGAGTGTGAATTCTCCACATTACAGAAGTCTCTCCCCTGTTTCAAGAACCGAAGCTATAGTCAATGGACAGAAAGAATTAATGGAAATGGTTCGGAACATGCCGGAATCAAACTATGAACTTTCATTGAAAGATCTTGTGGAACATCATCATAGGGTTGTTAATACTACAGAAGAAAATACAGAGGTGGAGGAGGAGGAGAAGAAGAAGATGAAGAAGAATTTGAGTGGGAAGAAGATGGTAGAGGTTAAGAAAAATGGAAAAATTGATCGTGACGGAGGTTTCTATCTGAAAGTAGGGTTACCCTTTTTCAATTTGGGATCTAAGGAGAAAAAGAAGAAGAAAAAAGAGTCAAAAGTTTCACCTAGACCATCAATTTCTGATGGACATGTAAAGGAGAAAGAATGGTGGAAGAAGAGTAATCATCTTTCAGTGTATAAAGAGAGTGATGATAGTGCTGCATCAAGTATGAATAGTAATGGAAGCATCAAAAGCTCTACTAGCAGTAGCAGCAATAGCAGTATCAGAAGCAGAAGAATGAGAAGTAACAGCATAATAAGGTATGTTTCAATTTCAAATCTTATAGTTTTTTTTCTTTTGGCTTTGTTTTTAGTGATGTTATCCCGGTATTTTCTATCGGCGGACATCTCCTGGAACTGCAAATCATAGTCACACGGTTCGCAATTCGTTTCGGTACGTGGTACGGGTTCGGGTACGCGGTACGCTACCTTTAAAGAATTCAGTACGTGAGGGTTATACATAGTCGGTATGCTAATCGGTACTTGTTAATAAAAAATTACATAAAATATTTGATGAAAATATTAATTAGGATTAAATTTATGTTAATTAATATTATTAATCTAAAGTTTATATTAATCATAAAATTGAAAATCAAATTTCCATCAAATAAAAGTTGAGTGTATGCTGATAGCATATGTGTTTCGTGTATCTTATTTGATTGTTGGGGTGGTTCGCCGGTACTTAGGTTTAAAAGAATTCGGAGAGAATTATGACGAACCAATTCGCAAAAGTACCATGAATTAGTACGCGCGAACCAATTCGCGGTTCGTCACCTTTGGGAAGAATTATGTGACTATGCTGCAAATTTTACCAGGAGATATCTTCCGATAATGTAAATCTTACCTTAAGAGCAACTAGGAGGGGCGAAGAGCAACCATCTGGTTTGATTAGTTTTTATGAAAATTTTATCAGCATGTTTTGTTGTTGATTGGTTTCTTGTTAGTGGATTTTTCGTCATCAGAACATTCAATTGTTTATGTTTCAAATCTATTTGTTTCTTAGGAAAAACTACATGTGTTTTTAAGTTTCTAAGTTATAACATAAAAATTTCATGTTTATGGTTGTACTTTGTTACATTTTAATGCTTCTTTAAAGGACTTCAAACCAAATCCCATGTTGGATTTGGAGAATTTTAAGAACATAATTCCTGTTGTTGGAGAAATTTGAACAATACACATGTCTTTCGACTTATATTTATGATCGGATAGATAGAGTACTAATTAATTTTTGAATGAAATGCAGGCGTGAGAAGGGTGGAGGTCGATGCTGGCCTTTGTTTCGCAAACCCAAAATCCAGGCGAAAAAGTAAAGAATGGATATCTCTGATGAAAACAAGTACTATGCTCGTGTTTGATTGACAGTGAGTTTGACATTATAACAATGAATCACCGTAATTTTGATAAAATCTACAATTTATAATTTCAAGAAAATCACGGTATCCAGGGACGGAACTAGGTAGTGAAGAAAAGGGGCAGCCGCCACCCCTCTTATATATAATACTACTATATATTCCTATGTAGAGTTATATATATTGCCACCCGTGCCATTACATTTTTTTTATAGTCTGCCACCCTAGCTTCATTTTGGTCCACTCATTCTTTTATAAAGTATACTTGGTTAGTTAGTATATTATATAATAATAATAATAATGATAATAATAATAATATTTGTTAGGCAAAATTACACCGTAGGTCTTTTATCTTATTTTTTTATAACATTTTGGTTATTTATTTTTTATTTGTAATATTTTGGTCTTTTATCTTATTTTTGTAACACTTTAGTTCTTTATTTTTTATTTGTATTACTTTGATCCTGCAGAATAAATGACTAAATATTAAAAATAAAATAAAATGACATGCAGTATAATTTTGCTTATTTCTAAATTATTTTAATTTAACCCAGTAGCCACTAAAGTAAATAAACCAAAAAAATAGAGAAAACAAATCCCCAAATTCAAGCACAATTTCAAAGTAACATTTGAAGGTGGAAAAACACAAGAAGGGGGGGGGGGGGGGGGGGGGTTGAATTGTGTTTTTGGAAATTTAAAACTTTTTGGTTCTTAGGAATTAATTGCAGCGGATAAAACACAAAAACAAAGAGATGCTGAGAGAGAGAAAAATAGACATACAGATTTATCCTGGTTCCCTTCACAACTTGAAGGTACGTCCAGTCCCCTTGTTACTAACAAGAGCTTTTCACTATAATCTTCACAAGATTACAACTTGCTCAAGCACACTTGCAAGAGACTTCTCAAATGCTCAAGTTACACTTAACGAGAGACTTCACAAACAAACTTAAAACCTAAGAATGATTGTTTAGGAACACTTGATATACTATCAGAGGTGTTTACAAAATACAACTCAATTTGCTTTAAGACTTTGAATGACAGATTATGCAAGTTATATCAGAATGCTTCAGAGCCTTAAACGCAGTAATAGAATAGTAGTCATTTCTTCCATTTGAGTCTTCTATTTATACTTGAAGGAAGATGATGACCGTTGCAGAGAGATGAGGTGCCAGCTGGAATTTACTCGTACAATTGTGATAGTTGTAGTTGCCTTCTTTGGCAAATATCTTCAATTCCACTACCTTGCTTTTTGAATTATCACTCATCCATTTTGAGTAATAATAGTACAATAGTACGATCCTCAATTGCGCTCCACTTATGGATAAGGTTAACGTTGTACCAACGAATATTCCTTCCTGTGGATGTGACAGAGTCTTGAAGTAGATTGTTCTTCAATCATTGATTCTGATTCTGTAAGTTCTTGAGTGACGTAAATTCTTTTTGCTTCAGGTGTTGTTGTCATAGCTTCTTGAGGACTTTAGCTTCTGATGACTTCAGAGCCTTGTTTTTATCCCCAGAATCACTTTCTTCAGCACGCAAAATTTAAGCTTCTGATGAACAGTGATGTGCTTTCAGAGCTTGTTTAGCTGGCTTCTCTGCTATTATTCACAGTGCTTCTGAATGAATTTTATCTTGTAATTCTGCACACTAGAATAATCATTAGTAATTCCAATTGCAATTTTAATACTTTGTTATCATCAAAACCATTTAAAACTTAGAGGTTCATGTCAGACCCACTTTGTTCCAACAACATTTCCAATTTTTCTAGCATCTGCGTTGCAGCACCACACTCTTTCTCGACTACAAGTTAGTTTGTTTTCTTTCTTGTCTCTCAATCTATTGATCTTTTCTTTCTTTTTCACAAGGCTATATTTAATTCGTCATAATATTATAGTACTAATCTATTATGTGCAATATTTGTAAATTTTGTTTTCTAAGCATGATTATTTTAATACGTTATAGTCTATGAAAAATACATACACTTTTTGAATTAGACGTGCGTTAGTGTTAGACACCGACACGACACCAACACTTACAATTACATTGGGATCTTTGTTTTTTATTTGCCATTAAACTAAGTTGTATGCAATTATTAAATAGTATAAGTTAGTTATAGTTTCCGTAAAAAAAAAAATAGTTATATAGTTGATATTATTTATCAAGTGTTATATTTCCGCCACCCTTAATGATTTTTTCTGGTTCCGTCCCTGACGGTATCACTGTAATTTCATTTAAGACACTGTCAATCTAAACATATAGTACTATGTGATTTCATAGTTATGATACTTGCGAGCTTTATTTTCATATAAACTGCTCGAAAACTCTGCTGCAAGTCATCTGAGAACTACTACTTGGTTTCATTGTAACTTCAAATGTATTAGACAAGTTTGTTTTGGAAGTTACAATAAAATGTTTAAGGATTAAACTTGTACAAATATCATCGTGTTTTTTGCCAATCCCAACTTTGTAATTTTTGACATATTTTCTTTTATATGTTTATCTGAAGGTCCTAACAAAATAAATTATATTTTTGCATGATCTAATAGGCAGTGTAAACAATTTGTTCATGTAGTATACAGTAATGTGTTTAGCTCTTGCAGCCTATAAAGCATAGAAACTCCTCGAATAAGAACTGTTTCGGTGTTGGACACGACCGGATCAAAGATCGTTCCGGATTCGTTGGTCAGGAGTGAATCTGACACGACACTGACACTTATAATCACATTGAATTATATTATATATTTTTCTATTTTAAGAGGGCTAACTTTCTTCAAATCCTTCAGTTACTTGATGCAAACACCATGAGACACATACAGGCAAAAATATTTGAATTCTAACTTTTTGTACACAACTTTTGAATGGCAACATAAACAACCATCGTTCTCATGCTTTGCTGTGAGACCAGCTATCAACTATTTAGTGTCGAATTATTTTTTGCCCCATTGACAAAATGATAAATACAGTTGAAACTTATATACACAATTGTAAAATTTTGGATTTGAACCCGGCTGAAAATGTTCAGCCTACAATATACACGAAATTGTCAGTTGAATTAAACTTTACGGAAGTTTGTTGTACAACTTTATTCGTTAATGCATAATTAAACAGTCACAAAATAGGAACAATAATAGAGTGAAATAAAAAAGCAAAAGTGTTGTTATAATGCATTGGTACTTGGAGGACTATTGACAGGGGCGTCTTCAACTTTTTGAAGACCCTGTGAAAAAATATTCAAAAGATAATCTCTATCACAATTGATAAAACTATAGTATAACAATTAATTATAAAGCGTCTAAAATATTTATTCACAATAAAACAATTTCTTTTAGGAACTCTTCTAACTAGAATAAAAAGAATTTCAAATATTTAAACTTCATAATCCCTCATTTGAAAGTCCACAACCCTAATTTTATATCACTCGTTTACTAATACTACCGCCCTATAATTTTTTGAGGCCCTTGTTTATGAGACCCTATGCCGTAGCTCATGTGGCACATGCATGAAAGAAGCCTCTGACTATTGATTCCAATTTTCTTATGAAAACTCATGTATCCTTCACCATATTTTTTAAGCAACCCAACATCAAAACAGATACCAAATAAAAAGGAAATAAGAAGCAATAAATTCATGAGATTATTGTAGAACTCATCAACCCACCATTTTGTCAAACATAGGTACATGGAAAAAATGCTAAGGACTTATTTTGTGAACAGGTCCCTTGTCATGAACACCCCTATATTCTGAACACCCCACATTGTGATACACATGTTCAATGAGCTAAGTTAGGAGCTAGAGTTTATCTCAAAGTTGTGTAGCATCTAAGAGCCATAAGTTAACTCTAACTAATCTTACATGTGATTCAAGATGCATAAATGAGCATGCATGCACACAAACACACATTCATGGAAAATCAATTCCATTACCATTGTACACATTCTAGTTTCTCTGTTTCCTCAAAATATTGACACCAGTTCTTTATTACTATCTTCTTCAACATATACAAATTATTTCTATCTTCCTTTCCTCTCACCAAGCAAAAAGAGAACACTATTGGTTTGTTTGGATGAATTCTTTAACAAACACAAAGAAAAATATTTTTTTTGAAATAATTACAATAACTTTAATTCTGCACCTCACCTTTTTCATAGACTCTCTTATTTGATTTAGGGCCCGTTTGGATTAGCTTATTTTTGAACTTATGCAAACAACTTATGCAATATAAATTAAGTTTTATGCTATTTTATAAGTTCACACTAATAAAAATTGTATTTTTATACGTTATTTTATCATAAACTATTTTGACAAACTTATAATGATACATAAAAATTGCATAAGCTCAAAAATAAGTTAATCCAAACGGGCCCTAAGTATAAGTCAAATGGAAGATTAGTAAAAAATAAGCTAATTCAAACGGGCCCAAATGTTATATTCTGTGAGTGATTTTTTTTTCTAAATTGTGTGAGCGATTTGATAAGAAAGGATATTACTTTTTATATTTGACGCCTAAAGATTTTTTTTGACCAAAAATAAAGGAAATTAGTTTTCATATTAATTTTAAATTTTAATTGTTTTAAGGAGGTGTCATATTGTGATTAGATGTAAATAAGATTGATGTGTTAGGTTCGACTTCATATAAGATTTTCTCTATTTTATATACTTTTTTTAATAAAAAAAAGGTGAATTTGCAAATAATTTTGCAGCAGTTAATAGCATACAACGCCAATATGAAAGTGTAAATTTGTCAATTTGAATCAACGAACACCATATTAAGCTGAACAACCAACAAACACTGCAAAAACGACTAACAAACACTGCACAAGACGACGAACAAACACAATGCCGAGAGAAGATTTATATACTTCTAAACTTTAACAAATTTCAATATATTTGTTCTTTAACTGCCCAGCATTTTCCATATTTTTAAACCTTACCGCTACTTCTAGTCTCTAGTCTCTAGTCTCTAGTCTCATTTTCTTCTTTATTAAAAAAAAAATATAAAATACTTTCATTCTTTTCTTAACGCACCTTTCTCCTTCAACAAGGTATTGAATCTCACATAACCATGATGAATTGTGAGCAACAATGAACAATTGAAGTGAAGAAAAAGAGCATAGCTCAAAGGAATTCTGTTATTCAATCATGAGAATCAAAAAATTAGTTACAAAATGGACTCTTCTATCCTATATATACAACCAGTTTCTACAAGGCTAATACTTATCTACAAAACTAATGCACACATGTGCTTACAACGAGTAAACACTTCTAGCTTATGTATACACGTGTGATACAAGGTAACCCTTCTTTTTGGTTTCTTATCATTTATTCCAATGTAATTCGTCTTGTTTAGTTTACATCTGTGATGATTACACAAGATAATTATATAGTATATGTTCTGGACTGGGCCTAAAGCCCAATAAGGCTCGAGCAATGTAAGTCCGCGTTCGAGCACCAAGCACTTGCGAGCGTATTGTAACGGTCGGCGATACCAAGCGTATCGTAACGGCCGACACCGGAATGATGGACATTTAAGGCTCATCATGGCTTTTCAGCCGTTTTCCGGCAGCCAATTGATGGTCATTTATTGCCATCATTGGCCTTAGCCCAGCGCTGGGGGCTATATATACTCCTCATTTGAAGGAGCTCAGGTACATTCTCTTACTCTCTGAAAACCTATACTCTACTCTCACTAACTTGAGCGTCGGAGTGTAAATAGGTACACAACCCCCTTTCACCCATCAGAACTAGGGGCGGAGCACCGTACAACGGACGTTGGTTGACTCTGATCACAGGTAAGATCAGTGGCGCCTTCTGTGGGAACTTACTAGTTTCCCCATCTTTTCACATAGAAAAAGATCAAACTACTAAAAAATACCAACTTTCACGACCAATGGCCGGAAACGGTAACGACAGCACCGGTGAGAACCATCTCCATGCTAATGGAGCGCAAAATCACCAAGAAGATGGACACTTCACCGCTGTGACCCCTACTGAAGGATCTGCTGGCCCTACCATTCGGCCCCAAGAGGAACCATTGGATATCCCACCACTGGCTGTAGGGACCCCAATGGAAGAAATGACGACGACATTGATAAACGTCATCAATAGGCAGGGCACTATTATTCGCGACCAGAATCGCAGGTTAGCAGCTGTCGAGGAATCGCGTGCAACACGATCATCGCGCCCAAGGAGATCCCCTCAACACTCCCCGCGGAGAAAGGATCGCTCGGTGTCAAGATCAAGATCCCTGAGGCGTCTGAGTCCTCGAAGGAACAGAAGATCCCCGAGCCCTTGGAGGAATGCTGCTGTGCACGTGAGAACCGAAGGTGGAAGGGCTCGACGTCACAGGTCACCACCAAAATCTCCTGAAAGGTATCGTCGCCACCAAACATCGGAAAGCGACGAGGATAGATATCTCGGGCCCTTGTCCGAAAGAATCATGAGAGTACCATTACCCCCAGGCTTAGAAAAGCTTCCGGTAATGGACACTTATGACGGCTCCAGCGATCCTGACGATCACTTGGAGAACATTGAAGCCCTGCTCGAATGGAGGAGAGTTCGAGGAGCTGTCAAGTGCAAGATATTCTCCACCACTTTGAGGAAAGGAGCGCTAACATGGTACAAAGGCCTCCCACCACAATCCATCGACTCATGGACCGAGCTTTGGCGTCAGTTTACGGCACACTTCACTGCATCAAGGAAACATCCGCTGACAGTATCTGCCCTCGAGGCGATAGTTCAAAGGGATGACGAGCCACTGCGGGACTACATCGACCGATTCAACAAAATCGCAGTGCAAGTAAGAGTCGAGGATAAGATGAAGCTATACCTCATGGATCGAGGGTTGCGGGCGAACAGTGATTTCGCTAAGGCTATTGGAATCGAAGAAATTCGAACTTTGGACGCCTTCCTCGAAAAAGCACAAAAATATATCGCTTACGAGGAAAGGTAAATGGCTGTGGATGCTCGAAAGCCAAGGCATCTAGATGAATCCGGACCCTCGAAACGAGGGACGAGCAATGGAAAAGAGAAGGTGCGGGAACCCAAAGCCCCACCTGTTGGAGTAAGCCCTAAGAGCCAATCTATTTTTATAGTATTTGCTTTAGGAGTTTGAATATAAATATGGCATTTCTTTATTATGTTTCTAAGGTTGCAAAATAATGAAGTCCCTAGAATAGAAAGTCCGTTTAATAATTAAGTGTGACTTAATCATGAGATAATATTAAACATAAGGACACTATTCTTAAAGTATCCGTAGTCGAGCTTTAAGGTAAAGGGGATAACCTTAAAGCATAAAGACTATTATGAAGATAGACTGATGATCACATCTCATGGATCATAGGATAAGGAGTTATCAAGTCTTGACATAGGTATAAATATTAAGAGTAATATTTATACCGGATTGACCCACTATGAGAGTACTACATGCAAAGTGTCATAAGTTACTCTCATGGTGATAATGGTGTAAACCGCCCTTAGACCTGAAACCACTATGTACCCTAGATGTAGAGTCAAGTACTTTGTTGCTGATCTAACATTGTCCGTAACAGGATGACCATAAAGGCAGTTAATGGGTACTTCACAAAGCATGCTGAGGGACAGTAGTGACCTAGATGGAATTTGCCAATCCTGCATAACAGGATAAATGTCATGGGCCCAATATTGAACTGGACAAAGATGACACTAAGTATGCTTTGTGTTCAATATAGACATAAAGGGCAAATGGGTAATTGTACACACTGATATTATCACTAGAGGTTGTGTTTTAGATCACATGTTAATTTCTCATAACTTGGGTAGCAATGATGTGTTGCTAGATACCGCTCATTGTTTATTATATTAAATAGAGAATTTAATATAATTGCCAACGTTATGGAAACCTACAAGGGTCACACACATAAGAACAGGCTAGTGTGAAATTGGAACACCGTAAGGTACGGTGCACCTCAGAGAATTAAGGAAATATGATAAGGGTATCATGGTAATTAAATAAGCGTATCATAATTTGTTATGAAAAAGAAAGCACTCATGTGTACATGACACATGGGGGTGCGTTTCTTAAAAGATTTATTTAATTAAAAGGTTTTAGTATAATTGTGGCCCAATGACAAATAGTTTGTCTTGGTGCACAAGACAATTCGTTCTATAAATAGAACACTTGTGAGAAAGAAGAGTGTTGTTGAAAATCAATTGCTAAAACCCTAATCCTTATTTTCCCACCTCTCACTAGAAACCTTCATTCTTGGAGCTAGCACTCTTTTGGAGGGATCTGTTCGTGTGGACTAGCTAGAGGCGTTATACTATTAACGCTTGTGATCAACGTGGTGGTGACTTGTTCGTGATCTTGCTCGTGATTCAAAGCACTAATCACCAACTGTTCGTGAAAGAAGGGATTATCGTTAAGAGGTAAAATCCTAAACACGATTCATGATCATTCGTAAGGATCAATTGGAAGGAAAAAATTTAAAATTCCGCTGCTTTTTCTTTTACTATTTTCCTTCACCACCAAGCAAATTCACCAACTACACTCCGCTGAATGCTCCTCGAGAGCGAATTCTAGCTGAAGTCTCAGCAGCGGAGTTCAAGAAGCATGGGATCAGATTCCCAAAACAAATTCCTGCAAAACCAGGCGTGGACAAAGGCAAATATTGTCGGTTCCACGGAAGTTATGGTCACGTGACCGAGGATTGCGTCCATCTGAAAGATGCAATCGAAATACTAATTCAACAAAATCTGCTCCAAAAGTATAGGAAGGATCGGCCCAGGGAGAACAATGATAGAAGGCAAGAGGTCGAGGATCAACCTGTTGAGGAAGAAACGCGAGGAAGTTTACCAGTCGCTTACGCCATTACGAGGCCCGAGGACTTCATCCAAGGTGAGGAAGTGCTCGCTAATTTGACTTCCCACTTGAATGGATCATGGGAAAATTTCCCCAAAACGCTGGTAATATCTGGAGGAGGATTCAACAACACGACCCTCGGAACTATCAAAAGAAAGTTCGAGGAGCTCGAGAGCGTCTGCTCGTTGAATCTCGTTATACTATTAACGCTTGTGATCAACGTGGTGGTGACTTGTTCGTGATCTTGCTCGTGATTCAAAGCACTAATCACCAACTGTTCGTGAAAGATGGGTTTATCGTTAAGAGGTAAAATCCTAAACACGATTCATGATCATTCGTAAGGATCAATTGGAAAGAAAAAATTTAAAATTCCGCTGCTTTTTCTTTTACTATTTTCCTTCAGTGGTATCAGAGCCACTTACGAAACCATGAATTGATGTTTGTTTAAATTCATGAATTCAGTTTTAATATGATTAAAACGGTTAATAAAAGATTAAAATCGAGTAATTAAAATTTGACGGTTGTTTGTGTATAAATTGGATGATTAACATTGAAACGGCTCCGGAATCCGACACTTGTATGGTGGAGCATGCGATATGTTGATTGTCCTAAGGTTACACGAACAAGAACGGTCAATACTTACATGTGATGTAAGTTTTGTGGATGAATTTGATGATTGACATTGAAACGGCTTCGGAATCCGACAATTGTATGGTGAAGCAGCGATATGTCAATTGTCATAAGTTTATACAAAATAAGAATGATCAAGACTTATATGTGATATAAGTGATCGTGATGCAAAGCGGTGTATTTGATGCATCGTTCATAATTTCGTTCAATAAAACAAATTATGAAAGTTATTTGATATTGAATTGATTCATGATCATTTGCTTTGGAATCCGACTTTAGTATGGTGAAGCAATGACATGTTAATCAATCATATTGAATTTCGGTCATAAAAGGTTTTGACGGCACGAAATTCTGCATTAGGATTCGCGAAAAACTAGGTTTTTCGCACAGGCCTGCGCGGGGCGCAGGGCATCTGCGCGGGGCGCAGATGGCAGAAGCAAATTGGCTTTCTGACTAAGTACCTGCGCGGGGCGCAGGACACTCTGCGCGGGGCGCAGATCGCGGCACCAATTTTGTCCTTTCGCCAAAATTTTAATTTCATTAATCTACACGACTTAAGCCGATCGTAATAATAAAATATGTGTTTATTGTTATGATTTGTGATGATCAATTAAGGGTTGCACAAATGTTGTGTCATTAAAATTAGGATTTGCAAAACGTATCAAGTGTTGATGCGAAAAGTAGATGCTAAATATATTTAATTTTGAAATCGTTTCAAAATTCTAGAAATATCTTTTAAAATTGTTTTAAAAGATAATATCATCAATTTTGGAAATATTTTATTCAAAAGGGTTTTGATTAAATAATTTTCCATATTTGACAAATATATTTAATTATGAAATCGTTTCAAATCTCTAGAAATATCTTTTAAAATTGTTTTAAAAGATAATATTACCAATTTTGGAAATATTTTATTCAAAAAGGTTTTGATTAAATAATTTTCCATATTTGGAGAATTGTCAAAAGATTTAATTCTACTTTAAAATAATGTTATTTATTTTAGCAAATTTTGATTCGAAATATTTAATTTTGAATTAAATATTTGAATCAAAGTTACCTGATTTGATCAATCGCCGGATTTAATTAATTATGAGACTTTAATAATAATAAAGTTTGTTTGTTATTATTATATTTGATGATCGGTTATGGCCTTAGTTTATTTATTTTATTGCATTTGGTTTTTTAAAATACGGCCTGCGTGTCGTGCCTTATCTCTATTCTCTATATTCTCTTCTCATCCACTCCCTCGTATGTAAAACGAGTATTCTTTTATATTATTATGTAATATTATGAAGAAGAAGAACAATGGAGGTCAACCTTGGAGATCATGCTTGGAGAAGTATAGATCGTTTTAGGTTAGGTTAGGTTCTCTCATTGGCTTGGGAGAACAAATGCGCTAGGGGCCATAACTGTTTCATTTTATTTATTTATGTATGTTGATGCATGTTTACTTGTATGTATGTTGATGCATGTGAGTGTCGATTTATATGATAAATAAGCCGGTGAGATCAAACTAATTAAAATCCCTCAAGAGACACATAAGAAATTAATAAAGAAGATATGGGTTCGCCCACCGCGAAGTATATTTTTCTTTAATAATAAAATATGTGGATATTAAGTTTATGCTTTCCAAATTTTAGAACTCATCAAGACCAGTATCGAACAATGTAGGTTCGCCCACCGCGAAGTGCTTGTTTTACATTGGTAAGGTGCGATGGGATAATTGTAATATCCAACTTCTAAAATTAGGGTCAAACTTAACTAAACTAAATATAATAAGATTATATGAGTTTAGAAGCAAGAGTTGGGAACGATTCATAAGATGAATTAGAATAAGGAGTTATTCACCCAACTGAGATATTCGAGAATTGTATGAGATACAATTGGAAGGAGTTCCTACCTAAATAACTAAGTCTTGTGTAATCCGCCCACCGCGGACTTAAGACAAAGTGAAATATGGATCTTGACCCACTAGAAAATCTTCCAACGGGATTTTCCGAATCAAATGATGAGGGTCATTTGGATTGAGTAAAATAGTGGGAGCATATTTAATTAAAAACCAAATTAAATATGATTTAGTCATAATATCTTACATATCTTTGTAATTAGAATTTCGAAATTCAATACATATTAAGTTGTCCTTATGAAGGACAAGATTTTCAGAAAGGAGTTTCTGTATTGGTACAAATTGAGAATTGTTCTCAAATGCGAGAAAACTATAAGTCTTGAACTATAAAACTGTGAACAACCTACTATAACTAGATTGGAAAATGGATACTTGTTAGAAGCATCAAGTTGACGTCTAGATATAGAATATATAATAAATGATGTGATCATTTAATCTCAAGTAAGATCTTTTGAAAGAACTTTAAAAGTATGATAAATTTCTCAATGGATCAAAGAGTTGATCATAGGTTCAATCCAACAAATTATAATGGAATAGATATAGACAAAATTGTTTTGAATATCTACCGGAATTTGTTGAGTTGAATGAGAATTAATTTGCACTATCAAAGATTTGAGATATAATATAAATAAGATTTATATTCCTCTTATTTGAATAGTACAAAATGGTTGTCAAAGTAGAACGGCTATGGTTAGACCATTAAATAAAATGACGTAAATAGTTCTTGGAAGAGTCAAACCAAAAGTATGAAGTAAGACTTCAATAATGCACATATTGTTATAGAAAGTCAAAATTTCTATTTCTACATCAAAAGTATATGATACAAGATGTTGAATCTCAATTTTTCGAAAATAGAGATGCTTAAAGAATTAGAACATTGGCTATAATTTTAAGTCAACCCATATCTAGAATGAAAAATTGTTTCATTGATAATGAGAGCTTATGCAATGACTTAAAATCGAGTTTGAAATGGAACACAATAATTGTTATTAAATCCCATCTAGTAATAGAAGTAGCAATTATATATATTGTATTGACAATATATGAATTGTAGCCTTAAATGATAAGACAAGTAATGGTCCTATCATTTAAGCAAAGTCTTCTATACTGTTACTCCAAGTCAAGTAATGGACTAGGGTTCCATGGTCTTGATAGGGTTATCTATAACAATCATGAAAAGAGCCAAATATGATTTGGACCTTAAATATATCAAGAGCATTGTTGTTTAGTACAAATATTCGATGTGTCAATAAAATAACGCATAACCTATTTGAACAATATACATGAGATGTATGTCGACCACTAAACATATTTGGTATATTGAGTTTATTTTACTTCATTAATATTGATGATTAAAATCATTAAATGTTGGTAGATGTATGACACCAATTAGAAATCTTTGAATTTGTCAAAGAAATTCAACAATGAAGAAAATAGAACTCGACAAAAGTATTTAAGTTATATGAATGAGTCATATCAGTAAATACTTAATTAAAGGACTATAATAACTATTTTATCACATCATGTTTGACATGATTTAAGGATAGTTTAATTATATATTGACTCTTTCTATAAATCTCTTTACTTATAATTAATCTTCACCCACAATTAGTTCCCTTTTTAAAATGATCATAAAGACACCATATGCGATATGGAGGTAAGAGTACCAAGTTTGTCTTTATGAGAACTTTGGATTAAAATTTATTAGATAAATCTAATTCCAAATGAATGAATGAATGAATAAGTGGAAATATCCTAAAGAAAGGGATATTGGTCCTATATCACTCTTAAGGACAAAAGGTTGTTTTGTTGCTAGGTTTGAAACATTCCTCAAGTGGGAGTGTGTCTCTAAAGGAGACAGTGGGAGTGATATAGAACTTGAATAAATTCAAGTACCACAAAACGTATTTATTTAAAAGGGAATGCAAACCGGTTCCTCAAGGTTGTTGAAGAACCATTATTTTAAAGTTGCACAAATCCAAGATAAGTCTAACATATCACATATGGCTACAAGGTATGGTTTTATCATGACTCAGCAATGTGATATGATTCTCATAGAAGATGAGTCTTTGACTTTCTAAAAGGTCGTAAGATGATCTGGATTATGAGAAGTGGCTAAATGCCATGAAATCTCATACAAAATCCATATACACTAACCTTATGTAGATAATGGTTATGTCTTCAAGATGAGTAAGACTCATACGATGAAAGTGAGTATTCTTTTTGAACACTGATATGGATGGTATTAAGAATACCTTATAATATTTGATTGCTTCTGTTAAATGTTGTACTACATGTTTTGGTAGATGGATAACAAAGTTGCATTCCTTAATTGGAATGACCTCATATATATGTGTTGGACATATACGTAAGGGTTTTGTTGATCCAAATGATGCTAGAAAGGTATATAACTTGTAGCTATCTAATTTTGATTAGATAGAGTTCTCAGAAAATTAAATTATTGTTTGTTCCTTTTGAAAGTTTTGTGGAAAACAAATGAAGGACAAATACAAATCTTGTGCATACAAAGTTTTAGTGGGAGTGATAATATCTGATATCATATTAATCATCAAGACATTTTTCTTATACATGTGAGACATGACTAGGAAAATAACTCTTGATGAAACACTTAGGCAAGAATTTCTAAAGAGTTAGGAATAACCTATGTACCAAAATTGAAATTAGTGTTTGACACTAACTTACCTTCAAGAATATCCCTAAGGACCTTAAAGGAACTAAGGCCTATTTCTTGAAATATATAGGTATGGGAAGGATCATTATAAGGAAGTTATAATGAAGGAAGTTTCCATACCAATGTATTGTATATCATGGCTGAATACAAGCATTGAAAGCTATAAAATAAGCTTCGTAATATGTTTGTTTCAGTTAAATAAGTTGAGTATTTAAGATTGGATCGTTTGGCTCATGATTGAGCTAAAGCTATGTTTCCGGTGTTGCAAGTCACATTAATCACATTAGTGATGGTAATAGTTTAATCTTGCAAGAACACTTGAGAATAGATCTCACCGACGATTCATGAATATACTTAGACACTTATATATTTCGATAGAGATCGAAATAGAACGTTGGAAGATACGTAAGATACCAACATAGGAAATAGTTCCTTATCCACTAACAAAGCCTCTTGCGCAGTTGAAGCGTGATGGGCGTACTAAGTCTATAGGTATTAAGAGTAACCTAGATTGGCTTTAGTGCTAGTGGGAGATTGTTGGAGTAAGCCCTAAGAGCCAATCTATTTTTATAGTATTTGCTTTAGGAGTTTGAGTATAAATATGGCATTTCTTTATTATGTTTGTAAGGTTGCAAAATAATGAAGTCCCTAGAATAGAAAGTCCGTTTAATAATTAAGTGTGACTTAATCATGAGATAATATTAAACATAAGGACACTATTCTTAAAGTATCCGTAGTCGAGCTTTAAGGTAAAGGGGATAACCTTAAAGCATAAAGACTATTATGAAGATAGACTGATGATCACATCTCATGGATCATAGGATAAGGAGTTATCAAGTCTTGACATAGGTATAAATATTAAGAGTAATATTTATACCGGATTGACCCACTATGAGAGTACTACATGCAAAGTGTCATAAGTTACTCTCATGGTGATAATGGTGTAAACCGCCCTTAGACCTGAAACCACTATGTACCCTAGATGTAGAGTCAAGTACTTTGTTGCTGATCTAACATTGTCCGTAACAGGATGACCATAAAGGCAGTTAATGGGTACTTCACAAAGCATGCTGAGGGACAGTAGTGACCTAGATGGAATTTGCCAATCCTGCATAACAGGATAAATGTCATGGGCCCAATATTGAACTGGACAAAGATGACACTAAGTATGCTTTGTGTTCAATATAGACATAAAGGGCAAATGGGTAATTGTACACACTGATATTATCACTAGAGGTTGTGTTTTAGATCACATGTTAATTTCTCATAACTTGGGTAGCAATGATGTGTTGCTAGATACCGCTCATTGTTTATTATATTAAATAGAGAATTTAATATAATTGCCAACGTTATGGAAACCTACAAGGGTCACACACATAAGAACAGGCTAGTGTGAAATTGGAACACCGTAAGGTACGGTGCACCTCAGAGAATTAAGGAAATATGATAAGGGTATCATGGTAATTAAATAAGCGTATCATAATTTGTTATGAAAAAGAAAGCACTCATGTGTACATGACACATGGGGGTGCGTTTCTTAAAAGATTTATTTAATTAAAAGGTTTTAGTATAATTGTGGCCCAATGACAAATAGTTTGTCTTGGTGCACAAGACAATTCGTTCTATAAATAGAACACTTGTGAGAAAGAAGAGTGTTGTTGAAAATCAATTGCTAAAACCCTAATCCTTATTTTCCCACCTCTCACTAGAAACCTTCATTCTTGGAGCTAGCACTCTTTTGGAGGGATCTGTTCGTGTGGACTAGCTAGAGGCGTTATACTATTAACGCTTGTGATCAACGTGGTGGTGACTTGTTCGTGATCTTGCTCGTGATTCAAAGCACTAATCACCAACTGTTCGTGAAAGAAGGGATTATCGTTAAGAGGTAAAATCCTAAACACGATTCATGATCATTCGTAAGGATCAATTGGAAGGAAAAAATTTAAAATTCCGCTGCTTTTTCTTTTACTATTTTCCTTCACCACCAAGCAAATTCACCAACTACACTCCGCTGAATGCTCCTCGAGAGCGAATTCTAGCTGAAGTCTCAGCAGCGGAGTTCAAGAAGCATGGGATCAGATTCCCAAAACAAATTCCTGCAAAACCAGGCGTGGACAAAGGCAAATATTGTCGGTTCCACGGAAGTTATGGTCACGTGACCGAGGATTGCGTCCATCTGAAAGATGCAATCGAAATACTAATTCAACAAAATCTGCTCCAAAAGTATAGGAAGGATCGGCCCAGGGAGAACAATGATAGAAGGCAAGAGGTCGAGGATCAACCTGTTGAGGAAGAAACGCGAGGAAGTTTACCAGTCGCTTACGCCATTACGAGGCCCGAGGACTTCATCCAAGGTGAGGAAGTGCTCGCTAATTTGACTTCCCACTTGAATGGATCATGGGAAAATTTCCCCAAAACGCTGGTAATATCTGGAGGAGGATTCAACAACACGACCCTCGGAACTATCAAAAGAAAGTTCGAGGAGCTCGAGAGCGTCTGCTCGTTGAATCCCGTGTCGATTGCTGAAATTAAAGAAGGGTCAGTTCCCTTAGCCTTCTACAAAGAAGAGATCCCCGGAGGGTCCCCGAACTTTCAGATTCCTTTATTGGTGCAAGCAAGGATGGCGAATTTCAACATTCGTAGAATTCTGGTCGACCAAGGAAGCTCTTGCGACATCATGTACTCTGGATTGTTCAAAACTCTCCAGCTCACTGAGAAAAACTTGAAGCCGTATGTGGGCGCTGATCTCCAAGGATTCAATGGAGCTACGACAAAACCTTGGGGATATACAGATTTGATCGTCATATTTGGCGAAGGAGAAGCTACCAAGTCCATCAATGTTCAGTTCTTGGTCGTCGAGTGTCCATCGCTGTACAACTGCATCATCGGAAGAACAACACTTGCTGATTTGTTCGCTGTTTCTTCGACCATCCATCTCAAGATGAAATACTACACTGTAGATGGAAAGGTCGCCACATTGAACGGAGATATATCTGCTGCAAAAAATATGAACACCTTGGCCACGCCAAAGAAAATGAAGACTGAGCATAAGATGCCCGCCAACAACGCTGTCGGGGAACAAGGTACTGTTGAGCTGGACGCTCGAACTTCAAAGAAGGAGCGCAGAGAAGAGAAAAAAGAGCTGCAGAAAGAGCTGAAGGAAATATTTCGTCTAATCCCTGATGGAGAGTTCGAAATAATTCCCCTTGGTGAAGACCCCTCGAAAGGAATCAAGATTGGAGCTGATCTCCCCGACTTGGTCAAAAGGCAATTGGAAGCTTGTTTGAAGGAAAATGCTGATCTCTTTGCTTTGAGCGCTGCTGAAATGCCCGGCATAGATCCAAAGGTTGCTTGTCACCAGCTGACTATAGATCCTAAGGCTAGAGCTGTTGCACAGCGTCGTAGGAAGCAGTCTCCCGAAAAAGCGGAGGCTGCAGAAAAAGCTGTAAAAGACCTCCAAGAGGCAAATTTCATTTCGGAAGCCAAGTACACTACTTGGTTGTCCAACGTTGTACTTGTCAAAAAATTTAATGGAAAGTGGCGCATGTGTGTTGATTATACTGATCTTAATAGGGCTTGCCCTAAAGATGCTTATCCTTTACCTAGCATAGATAAACTAGTAGATAATTCTTCAGGATTTAAATTACTATCGTTTATGGATGCTTATTCAGGATATAATCAAATTAAAATGGCTGAAATCGATAAAAAGAAAACAGCTTTTATGACCGAATCAGGAAATTATTACTATAACGTAATGCCTTTCGGGCTTAAAAATGCGGGCGCCACATACCAAAGAATGATGAACAATGTTTTCCGAAATCAAATTGGTGATATGCTCCAAGTGTATATGGACGATATGATAGTTAAATCCGAAGAGGAAAACGATCATACCATGCACCTGAGAAAAGTTTTCGAACAAGCGAGAAAGTATAACATGCGATTTAATCCGGAAAAATGTACATTCGGCGTAAAGGCAGGAAAATTCCTCTGATTCTATCTAACAGAACGAGGAATTGAGGCCAACCCCGACAAATGTAGAGCATTCTTCGAATACCCTACGCCCGACTCAAAGAAGTTTATTCAAACATTAAACGAAATGTTAACTTCCTTGTCGCGATTCATTGCTAAATCTGCTCAACATGCTCTCCCACTCTTTAAGCTTCTAAGAAAGGAATCTACATTCAAGTGGACGGAAGAGTGCGAAAACGCACTTCAGCATTTGAAGCGAGCATTATCCGAGCCTCCAGTCCTCACACGACCTGTTCAAGGAGAAGTTTTATATCTCCAGCTAGCAGTAGCCCACGAGGCCGTTAGCGCCGTTCTCATAAGAGAAACCGAGCAAGGGCAAAAACCAGTATACTTTGTAAGCAAAGCACTCCAAGGACCAGAACTAAGATACTTGCAAATCGAGAAAATGGCCTTAGCCATCGTCACTGCAGCAAGAAAGTTACGACACTACTTCCTCGCCCATTCTATTGTTGTCTGTACTGATCAACCCATTAAGCGCCTCCTCGGAAGACCCGACATGGCTGGTCGAATGCTCAAATGGTCGCTGGAATTGTCAGAATTCGACATAAGCTATGAAAGTAGACAAGCTTTGAAAGCTCAAGTCCTAGCAGACTTTATCGCCGAAATGACCCCAACGACCACTCAAAGCAAGAACAAATGGACCATATTCGTCGACGGATCATCCAATGCAAAAGGAAGCGGGGTGGGCATTATACTAGAAAGCGAAGACGGGACTCTAATTGAAGTCTCGCTTGAATTGTCCTTTCAAACGACGAATAATCAAGCCGAATACGAAGCCTTCTTGGCAGGATTACGGCTCGCCAAAGATATAGAGGCCGAGGAAGTCAAAATCTTTACAGACTCGCAATTAGTAGCTTCGCAAATATCCAGGGAATATCAAGCGAAAGATGAGCGGCTAGCTGAATACCTGACTTTGATAAAGAAAATGTTAGCTCAATTCAAAATAGCTGAAGTGCAACATGTTCCCCGCGAACATAACACGCGAGCCGATGTCCTCTCAAAATTGGCAAGCACCAAGCGAAAAAAGGGGAGGAATCAATCCCTAATACAAGAAACTCTCTCCAGACCCAGCATTGATAAAACCCAAGATATCATGCTCGTTTGCGAAATAAATACAAATAGTTGGATTTTCCCAATACTACGTTTTCTAGAAAGCGGGGAAGTTCCCAACGACCCAAAGGAAGCAGCAAAAGTCAAACGACGAGCCTGCTCCTATGTGGCTCTCGACAACCAACTATACCAACGAGGATTCGCCATTCCCCTGTTGAAATGTGTCGAGGAAGATAAAGTGGAGTATGTTTTGGCCGAAATCTACGAGGGAATCAACGGCCAACATATTGGCGGGCGTTCTTTAGCCAGAAAAGCTCTGCGAGCAGGATACTATTGGCCAACAATGCAGGCGGACGCTAAAGAACACGTCAAGAAATGTGATAAATGCCAAAGACATGGAGATATGCACATAGCGCCACCAAACGAGTTGAAATCATTGTCCTCCCCATGGCCCTTCGCACAGTGGGGAATGGATTTACTAGGATCATTCCCCATCGCAGCCGGACAAAACAAATTCTTGATCGTGGGCGTGGACTACTTCACCAAATGGATAGAAGCAGAACCACTGGCAAAAATCACAGCCTTTAACATACTCTGTTTCTTCAAAAGGAATATCCTCGCCAGATTCGGCATTCCACATTCGGTAGTAACAGACAATGGCATGCAATTCACTGATAAAAAGTTCAGAGAATTCCTCGCGGCGTTGGGTATAACACAACACTTCACTTCTGTCGAGCACCCGCAAACTAACGGGCAAGCCGAAGCCGCAAACAGAGCGATCTTGCGAGGCCTAAAAACGAGATTAGGCGAGGCAAAGGGACAATGGGTCGAGGAATTGCACAATGTGTTGTGGTCCTATAGAACCACTCCACACTCCACCACTGGGGAAACCCCTTTTCGATTAACATACGGAACAGAGGCAGTGATCCCCGTGGAAATCGGAGAGACAACAAGGCGAACCGAAACACCCAACGATCAAGACCTCAACGATGAATTAATTCGAGAGGAATTGGACTTGGTCGAAGAACTTCGCGAAAACGCCGCTATTCGTGAAGCATCTCTCAAACAAAAAATAGCTGCTCGACATGACAAAAGAGTGGTAAAAAGAGAGTTCGACGTTGGAAGCCTGGTTTTGCATCGAAACCTCAAAGATTCGAGTGAAGGCAAACTCGCCCCAAACTAGGAAGGCCCTTACCGAGTTCGGGCGAAAACAGGGACCATAGCTTACTTCCTCGAAACTCTGCGTGGCGAGGAAATCCCTAGGCCATGGAACGCAGAAAAACTCAAGCAATATTATAGTTAGAGGTTAAAGCCCCTAACGAGAGTGTGTCGACCTTCATGTAACGAGGGGACATATTTAGACAACAGATGAATGCTTAGGTACGGGCACAATTCTAAAAAATCAAGAAAGACAAGAGGTTTGCACCTCGTCTTGGCGAGGAATGACTCCAAGCGAGCACCATCGTCTCAGTACACGTTAGGCCGCGAATCCCAGCTCGCGATGGGAAATCGTCGCCGTGGTTAAATGATTATCACAAAGTCCTTCTTACCACAAAAAGTTCGGATACTATGCCCGGACACTCGTTGAAGTTCCACAAACTCTTCGAGCACGGCGCTCAAGGATACATGCTATCCGAGCAGCGACCATTCGTTGTTGTACTTAAAGTTTGAAAAATAAATACTTAGCATACAAGTATTAAATAGTCGAACAAATGATAAGACAACATTCATAAGCGTAAAATCATTCAAACAAAGAAAGGATAAAACGCAAGTTATAAAGCAAAGCAAATATTATAAAACAGTCACGAGGACTGTATAATTATCATTACAAAACATGGCGAACAAAGCGCCAAAATACTTCAAGAAATTAGAAAAGGCGAGCATAACGCCAACAAAAATACAAATAAATCATAGGAAAATACAAGAAGTCACTGGTCAGCAGGATCAGAATAAGGAGGAGTCCGAATAGCACCATCAAAAACTTCCTTGCATTCGTCGAGGCCATCCAACTTTAGCTCGACGTCAGCGTTGAGGACCTGGACTTGGGCGACAGCATTGCGGAAGCTTGAAGTAGCCATATCAACCGCGGAATTCTGAGCATCCATCAGTTGCCTGATTAGTGACCCGCGAGAGGTGTTGGTATATTCCTCGTGAGGGTCTTCCTTCTTCTCCTCCTCGTCAGGTATAGCCAGCTTCTGGAGCTGCCCCTCAAGCTCGGCAACCTTCGCCAACAAATCTTCCTTTTCCTTAGCCAGGCGCTCGCCTTCTTCCTCCTTTGTCTGAAGAGTTTGGGTGAGCTCAACTTGAAGCTGATACTTGTCTTTATAAGCATCATAAGTGGCCCCCAGCTCTTCGTACTCCTGGCGAACTTTCTTCAACTCGGCATCCATCTTCTTGTGATTTTTCTCCAGGCTCTTCATCCTCTTTTCCATCTTCGACCTTTCATCCACGAAGTGGCGCTCCCGAGCATTGAGAAAGTTTGCAACTTCCATTAGCTTCATGCAATGCATGGAAGACTCAGCAATCACACCCTTCAGTGACTCCGGACCCATGTCCGTCATAATCGCTTGGTCGGCTTCAGGGATGATGACTTCAGTGTTCTTGTCGAACACCTCCCCTCCATGAGCAAACACTGTGGGCAGCACAAACTTCCCCGTCGGGATCCCAGGTTGCATACGATGGAAACCCTCTGTTTGAGTCGAAGCGCCTTCAATACGAGTGTTCTTCTCGGGCCTCACATTGTCATCCGAGGAGCTCGGCCCCCTCTTTTCGCCAACAACGTCCCGATAGGGGGATGCAACAGCCGAATTTGTCGCTGAAGGGGTAGGAGTTGCAGCAGCCGAGGAACCCCCGGGAGGTCTAGGGAGAATGGAAGAGCCAGTGGGGCCTGAAGAGCTCGAAACCAAGGCGTGCCCCGCGTCCTTCGCTTTAGGAGCCCTAGTAACCTCCTCTATCCTCTTGAATTTTTCTTGATTGCTCATCATACCTGCACAAGGAACAAAAACAAATAACTTAGTAAAATCGCTAAAGATAAAACTATTTTACAAAACGAGCAAGACATGAAAGTTAAAACAAAACATACTGAGCAGAGTTTCAGCCTCGACACGAGTCGAGCAAGCAAGCAAAGCCTTGGTGTCAATGAAACGTTTCGAGGTTATAACGTTTCCGTGCTCGTCCACCACGGGATTCCCTTCTTTGTCCGTCCGAACAACAGGGACAAACCCGTCCACGAAATCACACAGCACCTTAAAGTCAGCAAGAGTAGCTGGATCCATCTCCTTCAGAGCCCGACTGAAACTGCTCGCCAGGAGAAGATAGTGGTTTTTTACCCACTTGAAAGGGAAACGGCTACGCTCCACCATAATGGGCGTGCCGTTGGAGCGTAATACCGGATGCCCGTTTGCATCAACCTTTGGAGACCTCGAAACGATGGTCCTCAGGCCCTCCTCTCCTTTGGGAAAAACCCCGTACCAATTGTCTTTATATCCTCGAACGGACTCTTCGAACATATCAAAGAGCCTGCGCTTTTGGGTGAACAAAACCCATCCATATTTTTCCGCATCTCCCTTGGGTTTCGTTCATTGTATCCGGAAGATGAAGAAGAACAGGTCGAGGGTGGGGACTATCCGGAGGTAGGCCGCAACTATCTCAAAGGCGCGAAGGAACGCCAAAGAGTTTGGGTGGAGCTGTGAAGGCGCCAGACGTAAATGGTCAAAGACGCCTACTTCAAAATCATTGAAAGGCAGTCGATAACCAAATTCCTCGAAGGCTATTTGGTACATCGAGAATGCCCCCCATCTTTCGAACCTCTGGCATACTCTGCTTCGCCTGCCGGGGATCATAATCTCCCAAGCATCGCGGCCAGGATCTTCTAGCCTAGTGAAAAGCCCCGGAGGCATCTGCCCGTCAGGTAGTCCAGCATATCTCGAGGATGTATTCCTCGGTTCGTCGGCGACCCAGGCGTAGGGATCGGGATCTGAAGGGCCGGCCGCTGGTTCATCCTCGATGATTTCGTTTTGATACTCTTCCGCCATTTACACCTGAAAAGCCGAGGAAGGAAACATGAATTCGACATTCGAACATCAAATTCACCCTTCCACCACCGATCAAGTGAAAGGGCGAGGAACAGACTATCAGCAGGACAAAATTTCTAAGAGTTAACAAATCCCTGAAATTGCTCGCGCAATGGGACAAGTAAAAACTCGAGGATCAAATATACTTGTGATTCGAGCACTCATCAACCAATGAGTGCCCGAATGTTTACAATGAATATTCGACGCTTACGGTTGAAAACCCACTAAAAGAGACAGTTGTAAAGGCAAAAACCGCCAACAACCGCTACTTAGAAAGGATAGAAAGACCTAAAAGCTATAGTTTTTTCCCTAAAAACTACCATCTGTGGGAGGGTAAAGGGTGTTAACCACCACTTACAAACCCTCTACCACCATATCATCATCAAGACAAACATCAGCGTCTCCAAGCGTTTCCTAAACTACTTAATCAAAGCAGAAAACAAACAAGCATTTGCAAAAACAAGAAACGAAGTAAAGAAAATCAATAAAGTTACTCACTTGATTAAAGGAGAAGACGAAAATTTGAAAGGACTCTGGAAGTTGGGAATCGCTTGGTGATGATCACAATAAAGGCAAAGAAGTTGAGAGAGTTTGAGTTTGATAAATGAAGTAAAACTTCAAAAATCCCTCCTTTCTCTATTTATAGACAAATCCCCAAGGGATGCATCATTTCTAAACAACGCGACGCCTCATTCATCTGAACCGTCGTTTTGATCCAAAGGTAACGATTCAAAGAATCTGATATAAGTGCACCAGTTCATCCTCATGTTTTAATAATTGTCAAAACACATGAAAATAAGATTGAACATATTTTGGCAACATTACAAATGACTTGACAACAAAGAACTATTTTCTAAACCTTGAAAAACTGACTTTTAGGTATTTTGTATCGATACATACATAGTTGTATCGATACATATGTCCTGAAATTACTTCTGTTTGATTTTGTGCATTTTGTATCGATACATACATTGCCTGTATCGATACAAAAGTGGTCTCTCAGAGACAGAACATCATCTGTGTATCGAAGCATGCTTGCATGTATCGATACACATATGTATGTTCTCAAAATCCAGAAAACTCATGATGTATCGAATCATGCTTGCATGCTTCGATACATATCAGTCAAGATTTCAAGATTCTGATATTTGTATCGATACACACCCGTGTTTGTATCGATACAAAGGTCAATTTTTCCATTTTTAACGTTGGTCAAAGCATTTGTATCGATACATGTATGAAAAATTATGCCTAAATTTGCTCATTCTATTTTTACTTTAAATAGCAATGTGTGTGATCTTTTGTTTGTAACACAACTGAGAAAAATCTAGTGAGAACCAGTGAGAAAGCAAGAGTGCTCTGAGAGAAACACTTTGGATACAATTTGGGTGAAAAATTGGGATCAAAGTGTATCCTTCACAAGATCATCATCTTCCATCAAGTTGCAATCATTGAAGATTGAGTATGGGATCAATCCAATAGAACTTGTACGCTTGGTCGATAACGTTCGGTACGATTCGCGGTGAATCAGAATCGTGATCGGGTTGATTTGCGAAGGAGGTTTGGTTGCTCGCTAGGGATTCAAGATTGTTCGATATCTTGAAGGATCAATCGAGAAGAATTGAAGGACTCAGCTGGACAATTGTTGCAAGGAGTTGCACGGGTAAAATCGTTGGAATCAGAGGGTGAAGATTCGTTCGTCGATTGAGGTTTAGCATAGTTTTACTTTTGAGTCAATATAGGTTTATTGAATTCATTGTAAATTGTGCACTTGTGTTCAAACTGTTTTTAATCAATAATACTCTCAAATAACCCGTTTGGTTATTTGGGGGGAGACGTACCCGGCCGACCGCGAGGACGACACGAAAGCCGGGGAACTCCCTAATCATCTCTTGATTGTCGATTCGCTTTAAATTCTTACTTTACGCAATTCACTTATATTTTGTGTCAATTGGAATTTTGTGTTCGTAAGTGTGCACAAAGGTTCAATTGCGATTATCTTGATTGTGATTGAATTTGAATATCGAATCATATAACTTGCTTGGGACTGTTTTTGTTAATCAATTAAATTTGGTTATTTTGCATTAAGCGTTCCGATAATTTTCCTAGTTCGTTTAAGGCTATACTATCTTTCCTTTGGTCAAAAGGTGCAAAGTAGACTACCGATCCGGTGGTGCTTCCGCGCATTATTTTTAATCAAATAATTTTTAAATTGCCGTTGATTAAAGAAGCCACTTATTCAACCCCCCTTCTAAGTGGTAGCCTAGTAGTCTAACAAGTGGTATCACGAGTCCGGTTAAATTTTGCTTGCAAATTTCGGAGGTTTGTGCCAATTATTAGACAACATGGCTTTTTCACCTAAAGGGGCATATAATAGGGCTCCGATATTCAATGGAGATCATTTTGACTATTGGAAAAGTAGTATGTGTATTCACATCAATTCTTTTGATGGTGAAGTGTGGAATGCTATTGAGAACGGTCCGTTTGTTCCAACAATCACCGATGCTCATGGCATTGTCACCAATAAGCCTATGGCACAATGGACGGAAGAGGAAACGAAAAAGGCCAATTAGGATGCAAAGGCACAAAATATTTTAATATCATCCCTTGGGATTGATCAATTCTATCATGTGTCACATTGTCAATCGGCTAAGGAAATGTGGGACACATTGGTAACTCACTTTGAGGGTACCAATGATGTAAAGATATCCAAAATTAATACATTGACACAAGAATTTGAGTTGTTCCATATGCTAGATGGCGAGACCATCGAGGATATGCAACAACGATTTATCAAAATAACCAACAAGTTAAACGGTTTGGGAAAGCCAATCACAAATCAAGATGCCACTAACAAAATTTTAAGATGTCTTAGTAGGTGTTGGCAACCGAAGGTCACCGCGATTAAGGAGGCGAACGACCTCACTACTTTGAGTCTTACAACTTTATTTGGCAAGCTTACGGAACATGAACAAGTACTAAACTTGTTAGAAAAGCAAGAGAAAAGTGAGAAAAAGGGAAAGCACAATGACAAGGATAAGGAAAAGGAAAAGGATAAGAGGTCCATTGCTCTAAAGACCTCCACATCCAAGTCCACCAAGTCTAAAAAGGTAGAGCATGTGGAAAGTAGCTCAAGCGAAGACGATTCCGATGATGAGGAAATGGAGCTCTTCGTTCGACGCTATAATAGATATGTGAGAAAGAAGGGGATAAAACATTCCGATGACAATCTTAAGAAGTTTTGGAAAGATAGTGGTTACCGCCGGAAGAATGAAGATGCTAGGTACTCCAAGAAAGGGATGTGCTATGAGTGCGGCCAAGTTAGTCACTACAAGCCGGATTGTCCTAATCTCAAGAGAAAAGAGAAGGAGTCATCTTCAAACAAAAGGAGGAGCAAAGGTAAGAAAGCTTATGTTGCATGGGAGAGTAGTGGCTCTTTTTCTCATTCATCATCAAGCTCTAGTTCAAGTGATGAAGGCGAATTGGCTAATTTCACAACTCATCATCACAAAAAGAAGGATAAAGCTCCCAAAAAGGTAAACCAAAATTCCTCTAGCTCATATACTTTGTTAGAATATCATGATTTGCAAAGTGCATTTGAGGACCTATGTAGTGAAACTAGGAAAGCTTTCAAACGATTAAAAGAAATTATGAAAGTTAACAAAGCTCTTGAAAAGAAAGTTTCCGAAACGGAAGAAGAGTTGAAAGCTTTCAAAGTATCATTATTAGAAAGGTCAAGTACAAGTCATGATAATGGTGATATAGTTGGTTGTGATAATTGTATCACTTTGTCAAAAAATATTAAGAGTCTTAAGGACAAAGTGGAAAATTCATCAAAACCTAGAGTCTCTCATCAAGTTGATCCAAAACATTTTCGAAACAATTTGAAAGTCAAAAATAAAAATTCTAAACATTTCAAAATGAATCAAAAGAAGAGTGACTCACATATCACTTGTCACTATTGTTGTTGTGAAGGCCATACCATTGCAAAATGTAAAGCTAGGAAATTGTTGATACCTAAGGGCATATTGCAATGGATGCCAAAACTCAACAATGTTTGTTTACCTCACCAACTAGGACCCAACATGAGTTGGGGACCTATTTCAAATGTCTAAGTATGTAGGGAATCGTCTTGAAACCATTGACAAGAGACACCAACAACAATGGAGTTCAAGACCTACGAACAAGGAGAGCCATGAGAAAAGCTTCAACTCGACACTTACAATGGTGCGGAAATTGATCACTTCCTCCACCTAACACTCAAGGGAAGATTCTATTCTCTACTCTTTCCTTTATTTTTTTACTTAGCATTTGTTCTTTGGTTCATATACATACAATTTCTATCTTAATATGATATTGGTTTTGATAGGTGTCTAATCCTCCATTTCCAAGAATTTTCGCTCAAAAATATTGATAAGTTTTTGAGACTCATACGTCTTAAATGGGGATTTGACAAAGATCACTACTACTATCTTATTAAGTTCATACTTGGTTGTATATGTTTGTTTGATTCCTAAATGCGACTTTGCGTACATTCATAGATACATTTCTCATATGATTGATTTTGGTACTTTGATTGATTTATGTGATTCTCTTATTATGCATTTGTGGTTTAACATGTGTTCTCGTGTTAAAATATGCTTTGGTATTGCTTTTGTTCACATATATATGCATGTACCTTTGTGATTATATGTGTTTCTTACATACGTGTTATTTGAAAGTCATAAAATTATTTTTGAAACTTATAAGTTCATGCGTTTGAAGAAAAATTGAAAATCATGCATTTTGGATCGATACAAATAAATTTTGCATGGATACATGTCAGTTATTTTTCAAATTTTCAAAATAAACTGATATGTATCGATACATATAATCTTGTATCGATACATAGCTCTTCAGTTTGGACAGAACATCACTCATGTATCGATACGTGCCTACATGCTTCGATACATGCTTCGAAACGACTGACTTGTATCGATACAAACATTAATATGTATCGATACAAAACGCGTGAAACAATTTTATATGACAATTTTCATTCATTCATGCATCAATCATCACAAACCTCTTCTTCTCCAACATGAAAACTCTCAAAACCCTCATTCCCAATTCTCTATCTCCCTCAAAACTTAACCAAAACTTCCAACATTTGACTTCAAACCACTTCAAATTTGGTACTCATTCATAATCCTCCATCAATTTAATGGTTCTAAGTCTATAATATTCACATTGGAAGCAAGGAGTATCTCAACTTGGGTTTACACATTCTTCATCTCTTCAAACTTTCAAAGGTAACATTTCACTACTTCTCACCTTAAAAATGTCTAGCAATAGAAAGAAGGATGATGGTAGGACTAAGATAATCAAGGTTTCTACTCATGATCAAAACTTTAAGAGAGAAAATTTTATCCATGAAAACTACTTCAACTTCTTCATTAGAACTTGCATGGAAAAGAAAGTGATTCCCCAAAATGCTGTGAGTGTTGAGAAACTTGAGGAATTACATTTGGGTGATGTTGCTGAAATTATTAGGAGAGAAAATCTCACTAACTTTTGCAATCTAAGAGATGCTTACATAGAGGAATTAGTTAGAATCTTCTATTCCGGTATACAAGAGCAAGATGGTGCTGAATTTGAGTTTTGTATAGGAAGGAAGATTTTCAAGGTCTCTAACAATCTTTGGTTTAAACTTTTTGGCTTGAAATCCGATACGAACCTAACCAAGTTCGCTGATGTTGAGGGTCCTAAGTACAATATGACTGAGTTTGCTAGCACCCTAACCAAGAATGGTAAAAGTCCGAATGGAAAAGCCGGTAGACTCAAGCAAGGTCCAAGAGTTTTACTGTGGGTGGTGAATCACATTCTAAGACCTAGAGGTGGACCATACTCTAGACTCGACTGGAAAGACATTGATCTTATGTACGTCATGATGGAAAAGAAGCAAATGGATTGGCCACACTACTTTGTCAGCCGTATGTTTGCCTTGAGAAACTCTAAGAAGGATCAATTCTTCAAATATGCGAGTATGATTTGCACCATCTTGAAACACTTCAAACTAACCCTTAACTTGGCAGGATCTTGGACTAGCCCAAAGAGAGATCAAATCTTTAGCATGACTCAGATGAAAAAAATGGATTATAAGTGGAATGATGTGATTAAGGACTATGAGTTTTGTGGAAAGGAGGATGAAGATGAGGAGCAAATGCAAGGTAATAAAGAGGAAAGGGGTAAAAGACCAAGAGTGGAATCGATTGGAGGTGAAAGCATGGAAGGTGACTCCTCGAAAGTTAGCAATAGTGCAATCATGGAAATGTTTAAGGAAATAAGCTTAAGGCAAGCAATGTTCCAAAATGAAGTCACCAAGAGACTTGATGATATGCATGGTTACAATGTCACAAGGTTTGATAATCTCCAAAACCAAGTGGATGAACTCATCAAGCAACAAACTTCCGTTGACCACTACCTTAACCCCGACCTAAACCCGGATGGCATGAATGAGGATCTTTGATGTTTAAATGTCTTTTGCATTTTATTTCTCTCTTCGCATGAACAATTTCTTTTGTTATTTCTTGACTTTTGGATCATTTCAATTTGGTTGTACGAATATTTTTAATGTTGCCATGTTTTGAGCAACAATTATTTTGGATATGTACGACTTTATTTTGGATAATCTCGTATGTTTGAATTATTTGATTTTATGTTTATGCATTTGTTGCATTGTTTTGTTTATTTCGTCCCATATTTTGGTATGTTACTTGACTACAAATGTCGATGTGTTTCAATACTCATGAGTTGGTTTATGGATTGTTGTTCTACATTCCATGTTTTATCATGATATTTGGTATTCGTCATTGATATATTTTGGCATATCTTTGTATGTATTTATTTTGATTAGGAAACTATATCATAAAGTGCATTTCGACAAATGTAAGTGCACGATGTGATCAATTGATTAAAAATTGCTTGGACTTGTTACTTCTAATGTGCTCTCTTCTTCTTTTTGATATTGTCAAAGGGGGAGAGATTTGGATGCACAAGCTAAAGATGATCAAAACGCATTATGGCATCAACTCAGGGGAAGCGAGCTTATTTGATGACTAGCCTTGGTGTTTTAATTGCGTCTGTATTACATTGCTATTTCTATTTGCATAATAGGTATAGGCTTAGCTTAGCTTATGCATAAGTTTTGACAATTATCAAAAAGGGGGAGAATGTAAGTGCACCAGTTCATCCTCATGTTTTAATAATTGTCAAAACACATGAAAATAGGATTGAACATATTTTGGCAACATTACAAATGACTTGACAACAAAGAACTATTTTCTAAACCTTGAAAAACTGACTTTTAGGTATTTTGTATCGATACATACATAGTTGTATCGATACATATGTCCTGAAATTACTTCTATTTGATTTTGTGCATTTTGTATCGATACATACATTGCCTGTATCGATACAAAAGTGGTCTCTCAGAGACAGAACATCATCTGTGTATCGAAGCATGCTTGCATGTATCGATACACATCTGTATGTTCTCAAAATCCAGAAAACTCATGATGTATCGAATCATGCTTGCATGCTTCGATACATATCAGTCAAGATTCTAAGATTCTGATATTTGTATCGATACACACCCGTGTTTGTATCAATACAAAGGTCAATTTTTCCATTTTTAACGTTGGTCAAAGCATTTGTATCGATACAAATGATCATTTGTATCGATACATGTATGAAAAATTATGCCTAAATTTGCTCATTCTATTTTTACTTTAAATAGCAATGTGTGTGATCTTTTGTTTGTAACACAACTGAGAAAAATCTAGTGAGAACCAGTGAGAAAGCAAGAGTGCTTTGAGAGAAACACTTTGGATACAATTTGGGTGAAAAATTGGGATCAAAGTGTATCCTTCACAAGATCATCATCTTCCATCAAGTTGCAATCATTAAAGATTGAGTATGGGATCAATCCAATAGAAGTTGTAGGCTTGGTCGATAACGTTCGGTACGATTCGCGGTGAATCAGAATCGTGATCGGGTTGATTTACGAAGGAGGTTTGGTTGCTCGCTAGGGATTCAAGATTGTTCGATATCTTGAAGGATCAATCGAGAAGAATTGAAGGACTCAGCTGGACGATTGTTGCAAGGAGTTGCACGGGTAAAATCGTTGGAATCAGAGGGTGAAGATTCGTTCGTCGATTGAGGTTTAGCATAGTTTTACTTTTGAGTCAATATAGGTTTATTGAATTCATTGTAAATTGTGCACTTGTGTTCAAACTGTTTTTAATCAATAATACTCTCAAATAACCCGTTTGGTTATATTGGGGGAGACGTACCCGACCGACCGCGAGGACGACACGAAAGCCGGGGAACTCCCTAATCATCTCTTGTGTGTCGATTCGCTTTAAATTCTTACTTTACGCAATTCGCTTATATTTTGTGTCAATTGGAATTTTGTGTTCGTAAGTGTGCACAAAGGTTCAATTGCGATTATCTTGATTGTGATTGAATTTGAATATCGAATCATATAACTTGCTTGAGACTGTTTTTGTTAATCAATTAAATTTGGATATTTTGCATTAAGCGTTCCGATAATTTTCCTAGTTCGTTCAAGGCTATACTATCTTTCCTTTGGTCAAAAGGTGCAAAGTAGACTACCGATCCGGTGGTGCTTCCACGCATTGTTTTTAATCAAATAATTTTTAAATTGCCGTTGATTAAAGAAGCCACTTATTCAACCCCCCTTCTAAGTGGTAGCCTAGTAGTCTAACATCTGACGCCTCAGATCAAATCTCAGAGTAAACCAAAAGGCGCGTAAATCCAACGGTATGGATTTAAACCTCGAAAATCCAACTGTATAAATAGGCACTCAAGTACTACAGAGTAGCCTTTACACGTGGCAATAGGAGACGGAACGGCTTGTCTTTTCAGAGTCCCATCACCCGCTCGCAAAAATCTCGCCAAAATCAAGAAAATCTTTCGGAATTCGCTCAACTATAAACCGCCAATTGTGATCCTCGCATCAATGTTATGATACGCAATAAAGGTTCGCAACGAATGCTCGCAGTAATCAACAGATCTTTAATATCCTCAACAATAAATACGAGGATTCTGGATCGAATCTACAAGATCACGATCCTTGAAACCTCCGAAAAGAAATACAAGGTGCTCAACAACGCGCTCTTGCTCGAATAAATATACGATGAAGACATATTGCTCGATGACAAAATCTAATTAATATAGATAAAGTCTAAAATTATGATCGACATTTGCTCGACACTAAGTCATTACGCTCATATTCGAGCATAACGACTTGGGGGGCTCCTGTTCTGGACTGGGCCTAAAGCCCAATAAGGCTCGAGCAATGCAAGTCCGCGTTCGAGCACCAAGCACTTGCGAGCGTATCGTAATGGTCGATGATACCAAGCGTATCGTAACGGCCGACACCGGAATGATGGACATTTAAGGCTCATCATGGCTTTTCAGCCGTTTTTCGGCAGCCAATTGATGGTCATTTATTGCCATCATTGGCCTTAACCCAGCGCTGGGGGCTATATATACTCCTCATTTGAAGGAGCTCAGGTACATTCTCTTACTCTCTGAAAACCTATACTCTACTCTCACTAACTTGAGCATCGGAGTGTAAACAGGTACACAACCCCCTTTCACCCATCAGAACTAGGGGCGGAGCACCGTACAACGGACGTTGATCGACTCTGATCACAGGTAAGATTAGTATATGTTGCTTTGCTTATGTTTTTTATTTGTTATTCTAGTTGGAATTTATGTCCATGTTGAATGGCAATTCCGAATCTGTGATAACTGTTTTTTGTGTATGAATCAGTGGTTTTTATTTGTTATGAAGGCATTCATTTTTTAACCGAGGGTTTGTTCTTTCATATATTATCCATAAAGTTGTTATTTTTAGACATGAACATGCGATCGTAATCGTATACTTATGGTTTTCATTTATTTCTTTTATTTTTCCTAAAGTAAGATAGTAAATAAAAAAAGTGAAAAATAATAATTAAAAGACTCATCTTTTACCATATTCTCATGTACCCAATACATACCAAGAGAAGTATCGAACATGATGACATGATATTTGAACAATTTTAGAGTATCGGGGATGATACAAGTTATGGTGCATGACTTATGCACCGTGTATAAATAATTAAATATCTGAGATTGCTTAGCATACCCCCTAAATTTCTAGCACACCCCCTAGATTGTTTAGCCCACCCCCTATATTTTTAGGGGGCGCGCTAGAAATCTGGGGGTGTATTAAGCAATTTTGGGGGTGCACTAAGTAATCTGGGGGTGTATTAAACAATTTTCATTATTTATGCACGGTGCATAAGGAAAAAGCTTATGCACCATACCCACAATGGGATGTCCTAGTTTATTTGTGTTTTTGCATTCGTTCATACTTATGTATGTCACTACAAGAAAATCAGGCTATACCCGCGGCCATTTTTGCTATTACCTACGGCATTACCTTGGATAACGTCAATTTACCCACGGACTACCCACGGCACGTGGCCGTGGAATAAAGCTTCGTTGGTAACTTGTTATCGGCTGATGTGCCGTGGGTATTCTTACCCATGTACTACCCACGGCTTTTCCCACTATACTATCGACGACTTCACAGTGGGAACCTATCCACGGAAAAGTCATGAGTAAACATTACCCACGGCATTACCATGGGTTGAATCAATTTTTATTAAAAAAAAAAAATCCCAATAGCCACTAGTACCACAGAAAAACCTATAAAATATATAAAATACAAAAGATAAAATATAAAAATCTTATCACCGAAATAATAATTCACAAACACAAAAGATCAATGTCAAGATAAGGTGTAGGCATAGCAAAAAATGCAAAGTAACACTACAAATCTCAAAATAAACATATAATTTCTCACATCCCTCTCAAGCCTCAACCTTTGTTGTCTTTGCTTGCTTCTGAATTGATGTCATTTGTGCAACCATCTTGTTTGAGGAATCTTGATCCAAGTCTTTTCTTTAGCGGACATCTATAAAATATATAATCTATTAAGTTTAACAGATCCAACAATATACCTAATGATAATAAACCCAAAATTTAAGAAATTAAGTTTTGTAATCATAGTAGAAAGTAACAGTAATAAAATGTCATGACAAGTCAAAATGAACTTACCAACCAAATAATACAAAGGAAACGATTGTCAGTCACTAGATCTCCTACAAATAAAAAAGTGCATGATTAAAAAATTGGAATTAAGAAAAAGATAAACAAAACATGATAGAAACCAATTATCATAAAAATACATGTTTTTTAAGAACATCTCAAGACTTCCAAAAGCAAATTATCACATTTCTCAAATCATATCTTAGGATCCCTTTCTATCTCAATTGATCCCAGAACAAGACATACTTGTTGTCTTTATAAATTGATGACTCCATTCCAACTTAATCAGTTAGTAATGTCACTGTAAGTAATAACAGGATACTTGGTAAAGTGCATCAAGAGAGGTCAAGCTTATAATTCAACAAGAATAAAAATGCATTCACATTAAATAAAATTAGTCCCAATGTATGTTTTCCATCAACTAGTCCATGAAACAACTATAATGTAAACACACATTTAGATCTGTTGTATTATTTAAACCAACTATACATTGTCATAACTTTTCTTTTGTTGCATAACTTTGGAAAAATTGATACCTTAAGGGAGTTCGAAACCTAAAAATTGAAAAGAAATATGCTACTTCAAACATTCAATAGGAAGTAACATTTTTTGTGTAATTTGATTAAACAAGTTTCAACAGTTTTCCTCATTTCTATTCCATAAATCATTCATGAAAACAACTGACAGAAATAGAAAGAAAGAAGGCTTAATTGCAATTTTAGTCCCCCATTTTTATCAATTCCGGGATTTTGGTCCCCTTATTTTCAAATCCGCAATTTTGGTCCCTTAATTTTTGCAAATTCTGAAATTAAGTCCAACTTTTCAATTGAGACTGATGTGGCATCATTTTAATATGACGTGGAATTTATAATTTTAAAATAACTGCCACATCATATTTATTTAAATGTATAAATAATTTTAGTTATAAATATTGGTAAAAACTTTGAAAAATAAAAAAATTCAAAATAACAAAATAAAAAATATCAGAAATTTATTTGTAAAAATCATAAAATACAAATAAAAAAATTCAAAAAATCAGAAGAAAAAATATGAAAATAAACTAGTAATAAAACCAGAAAAGTAGTATAAAAAAACAGTAAAAAAACCAGAAAAAAACCAAAAAAGCAGTAGAAAAACCAGAAAAAACCAGAAAATCAATAAATGAACAGAAAACCAGTAAAAAAACCAGAAAATAAAAAAAAACAGTAAAAGAAACCCAGAAAAACCAGTAGAAACAGGAAAAAAAAACCAGTAGAAACAGAAAGAAAAAAAACCAGAAAAGCAGTAAAAAAACCAGAAAAAACCAGAAAAGCAGTTAAAAAATCAGAAAATCAAAAAATGAACAAAAAACCAAATTAAAAAAAACCTGAAAATCATAAAACCAATTAAAAAAACCAGAATATAGAAAAACCAATTAAAAAAGGCATTACATTAGTAACCTGTAACTTTCAAGCATTATATAAGAAGGCATTACATTAGTAGTGCTTATAATTCAAGCATTCACAAAAGAAGGCATTACATAAGTAGTGCTTATAATTAAGCATTCACAAAATAAGTCATTACATAATTAGTTACTTCAATCTTTCATAAAAAAATAGAACTTTATACATCAAGCCTTCAAGGCATCACAAAAGAAGGCATTATAATTCAAGCATTCACAAAATAAGTCATTACATAATAAATTAGTGCTTATACTTCAATCTTTCACAAAAAATCAGAATCAAGCATTCATGAAAGAAGTCATGTGCTTATAATTCAAGCATGAGATCACATTCATGCTTGTGATGTGGAAGGTGCTTGAGATCCTTGAGTCAACACTGTTTGAACTTGTGCAGAACCTTGTGTAGTGGTTTGAGCAGCACCTTGTGTAGAAGTTTGAGCATGACCAGGTGTAGTGGTCTTCTGTTTCTGCATAAAATAAACAAAATTACAATAACAGCCAAAACATAATCATGACATAAAATGTATAACTGATATTTTTTTACCTTATTACCACCTTTAGGTATCTCTCTATCAGCAGCTATTTTACCCTTGCAGGACCTCTTATTGTGACCAACTTTCTTACAATTTGTGCACGTTATAGTTGAAAGGTACCTTGGTAGTGGGTTGCGGCTTTTCGGCTCATCATTAGTCTTATTTCTTTGCTTTTTGGGCCTGCCGGGTGCTCTTCTCATAAGAGGTGGATTAATTGGTTCACTATTTATAATGGGCCAATGCTTTGGACCATTTGAGGGTAAGATGATGTGAGAATAGGTTGCCATAAATGTAGATTTCCTGTATATAGTAGTTAAATTATTTTAGAATCAAATTAATAACATTTAATAGAATGTAAAAGTTGAATGCATATACCTGTAACAAGCAGCAACATAATCTTCAGGATTTTCATTGTTATGCCATATGCAACTAATACCATGTGGACATGGAATACCAGTCAAATCCCATTTTCTACATGCACAAGTCCTTTTATGTATATTGACAGCAATTTGATCATTCCCATTTTCAACATAAAACAAGCCATATTCCACATCACCAGCCCAATGTGGATTCCATCCATCAGCAGCTCTCTTGGCCTTTTCCAGCAACTCTTGTATTTTTGGACATATGTTTCCTAAATACTTTTCCATCATTTCCCTTTGAGTGACAATCCTTGCTGAAATATAATTTTTCAGTCCCTCAAGCATTGTGATGATAGGTTTATCTCTATGCTCCAGTATTGCCTTGTTAAATGCTTCACACATATTGTTGACTTGTAAGTCACATTGGCTGTTAGTGTTGTATGCAGACCTAGTCCATGTACCTGGTGGAAGTTTCATCATATCTTTCCAAGCATTTTCATTCAATCCCTTCATTCTTTGCATTGCTCTCTCCCAATCTGGAACTGTTGTTGCCCTAGCAGCCAACCACATGACTTCTTTCATCTCTGCACCAGGGTACCTTTTCTTCTAATTTTCATACAAATGCTTTACACACAATCGGTGTTCTACACCAGCTTTAGTATTCTAAATAGCAGGAACCAGTCCCTTTTGTTGATCTGAAATAAAAGCCCACTCTTTTTGTTGAATGCCATTTAAATCTTCCAATAGAAGGTCTAGAAACCACTGCCATGAATCTTTGGTCTCTGCCTCTACCACTGCATAAGCAATCAGAATCATTTGATTGTTCCCATCTTTTCCCACTCCTGCCATTAGTTGACCACCATTCTCACCCTTCAAGAAACATGCATCAAGGCCAATTAGAGGTCTACAAGTATAAGCAAATGCAGCCTTGCATGCTTCAAGGCACACATAAATTCTCTCAAAAACTAGACCTCTAATGCCCATAGCACACTTAATAATGACTGTGCTATTTGGATTTGTCTTCTTTAGCTCATCCGCATAACTCCTTAAGTGAGTGTATTGTTCACTACTTGCACCTTGAATCATCTCAATTGCTTTTCTCTTTGCCCTATATGCTTGTGTAGCGGGCTGGAAAATCACTTCCATTTTTCATACAATGAAGTCGCCATCGACGTTTATTTATCCCGTGAGGGGAAAGGAAAATATCGCGAAAACCTTGGTTTAGGTTCGGGAGTTGGTTATGCGAGGGGAAGGTATTAGCACCCCTCGCATCCATCGTACTCGATGGGAACCGTTTAGGTGGTTTGGGTTTGTTTGCGCAGGTTTTAATCAAATTAATCTGTCAGTTGGCTAATCTCTACTTCGTTTCCAAATAAATTAAAAAAAAGGTTTTTATTAGTTGAGTTTGACGGTTGTAGGAGCCCGCTCCTACGTATTCCCCGGTGCAATGGGAAACTCAAAACTCACGTAGTTCTGGTAAAAAATATTTGTGTGGTTGGTTGATTTTAAACGGGTAACGTTTATTTCGTATTCCACTGACACAACGACGCTTGTATGCTCTAATCAGAGGCTTAAGCTGTGTGTGTGTCAGAGGAGTAGATAAAACGTGTATCCATTGTAAAAAGAGAGTGTGATTAACGGATGTTGCTTATTTCGCATTCCGCTGATACAACGACGCTTGTATGCTCTAATCAGAGGCTTAAGCTGTGTATGTATCAGAGGAATGGATAAAGCGTATATCCATTGTAAAAAGAGTTTGAATAATGGATGTTGCTTATTTCGCATTCCGCTGATACAACGACGCTTGTGTGCTCTACTTAGACGCGTAAGCTGTGTATGTATCAGAGGAATGGATAAAGCGTATATCCATGTTTTTCTGAAAAGAAGTTTGAGTGAGTGTGGTTAGTTTTAACGCTTGATTAGGATGAGGATGGTCCCAAGATCACGAGTCATACGTCAGGGATAAAAACCATCCGGGGTGTGAAAAGTCATACGTCAGATCAACCCCTTTTCATCCTTGTTTATTATAAAAGCCTTGATTTAACTTGATTAAGAAAGTATTTCAAAAGGAAAAAGTCGAATGTTGGTTAATTTTAACGTTTTAGGATGAGAATGGTCCCAAGATCACGAGTCATACGTCAGGGATAAGAACCATTCGGGGTATGAAAAGTCATACGTCAGATCAACCCCTTTTCATCCTTGTTTATTATGAAAATCTTAATTTAATCAATAGTGAGGATAATCCCAAGATCACGAGTCATACGTCAGGGATAGGGATTATCCGGGTGTGAAAAGTCATACGTCAGATCAACCCTTTTTCACTATGTTTATTATGAAAGCAAAACTCAAATTCAAACCAGACAGCCCAAGAATAGAAGAGAGATGAGAGGTATAGAAGTTCGAGGGATTACATTAATAAAAACCACATGAAGTATGATAATTAAATGCAAATGAAGCAATAGGCATGAATGCAAGTTCATAAATAAAAGTGCATGAATCAATATGATGTAAATAAATAATGCATGAATGCAATAAACAAGCATGTATGAAGCAAGAGATATGATGCATAATTAAATAAAAATGCATAAGCTAAAAAGTAGCGTACAATGAATTAAATAACATAAACATGCTAAATTAAATCAAAGTAAATGAGATGAGTTAGAATGAATGAAGTAAAGGTACTGTTCATGAGTAAAGAAAAATAAGTAAGCAATTAAATCTAAAGAAGCAAATTAAATCTCATTAAGCAATTAAATAAATGAGCTAAAAAGCTAAAAGTGATTAAATAATACGCTAAAAGGAGGAAAAATAAAATCTGGAAATTACTGAGATGTAAGCAAAGCAAAATGGTCCAGTAAGCTAAAAAGCTCAAGTACCAAATAAGTGCTTATGAAAATAAGCTAAAAAGTGATTAATTAAGCTAAAAAGCTAAAGAATAAACTAAAAGGCAAAAATAAATGCTCAAATGAGATAAACAGAAATCACACATTATTTAAGCATACCAAATGGTCCAGTAAGCTAAAAGCTTAAGCACCAAATAAGTGCTTATGAAAATAAGCTAAAAAGTGATTAAATAATCTAAAACGCTAGAAAAATAAGCTAAAAAGCTAGAATAAAAACTCAAAGATGAAGAGCAAAATTTAAGCATAGCAAAGTGACTAAAATAGCTTAAATAAGCTATTAGTCACTTAAGTGCTTTTGGAAATAAGCTGAAAATCAATTAAAATCAACTTAAGCATGGGAGGTGCAAATAGCAAGGAAAAAATAAAATGGGGTGCGAAAAGCAGATCTGGGCCAGAAGGCCCAGTCCGCGTACAGTCCAAAAACAAAAAAAGAAAAAAATACCTATAGCGACGGAAAAAACGAATTAGCGACGACCTTCATACTTTTACCTACGGTATTCAAACCTTTAGCTACGAAATTCATAGCCAGCTACAAATTAGCTACGGGAATTTAGCTACGAAAAAGCTTCCCGTAGCTACTTCATCTTCTCCAAATTTGAATTTTTCCGGATTTCTCTAATTAAACTCAAATTAAATGAAACGAAGTTCAAACCCACTTGGTTTTGCCTCCTGATCACGAATCCATGCTCGGATTTCACATTCGAGGACTTATTTTTAAGATTCGAACGAATCAAGTGAAGAACTCAAAAAAAGTAAAAATGGTAAAACGAAATACAGATCAAATTAAAGCGAAACTTTTAACCAGAAAGCATTAGGACAAGTTAATGAGTTAGAATAAGAGATTAATTACGTTGTTTAGGCTCCTTTTAGGTCCAAATCTTCTTGAACTCCTCTTGGCCACCGTGGCCTTAATCTGAGCTTAGGGAAGTGTTTTTCGTTCGTTCTTGCGTGAATTCTTGTTTCTGGCAGTTGATTGAAGATGTTTGATGTTTTGTTTTTGAGTTTTGATGAAGTTTTGAGGTTTTTGGTTTTTTGTGAAAATGAAGAAAAAATGGATGTTGATGAGTATTGATTTTGGCAGAGTTTCTCTACTGTTATTGATGATTTTTTTGCTCTAATATGAGGCTCTATTTATAGGGAAAGATTAGGGTTTAAGGGTGTTGAGATTGTTGGCCAAGAAAAGGGTAGAATTGAGAAAGAGGTTTATGATATTTTGTGAGATTTTTGTTGGCAGATGGGCTCCTTTTTTTGACATGATGAGGTGTAGAGAATGGAATGTTCTAGGCTTATGATGATGTGTCAAATGATTGGGGAAATTTTGTGGTATCTCTTGATCTTTTTTGGAATAAAACAAATTAAAAATAATATGAAATAAAAATAAAATAAATATGTCAAAAATAAAAATATGCATGGTGAGATATGATTATGTGAAATGTTTATGGATTAAAAATGGAAAGAAAAAGAATTGAAATTTGATTTTTAAAAGGTTTCTTGAAATGCAAGTAACTAATTAAAAATAAATAATAAATAAGAAAAAAGGAAAATGTAAGGGCAAAATGGTAAAATTTTGTCTCTTATGCAAGAGAAAAAAAAGTTCCATGTGTTTTGTGTCAACATTTGATTTTCAAATTGAAAAAGAGGTTTTGTTGACTTATTTAAAAATGCAAAATGCCATGGGGGGTAAAATTGGAATAAACAAAAAATATGGGGGGCAAAAGGGTAATAAAAAATGTATGGGGCAAAATTAGGGTATTACAGCTGCCCCTATTTAATTAGCTTAAACCATAAGAATGCGAATAGCCCTGATATTCGTATTCTTTTGGTGGAAGATAATTAAATACAGAATGCCCTAATTTTGCCAGGAAGTGAATGGTGATGAGATAAGTGGATCGAGTATACCTGTTGTTATTCCTTTTGTGGAACTGGCAAACTCTAAAGTAGGACTAACCTTAACCAGCCATTCATGCTGAAAAGCTTAGTAAAGTTGAGGAGATTTTATCCAGCCGCTTCTCACTGAAGGTCAATCTGAAGTTGAGTAGATTTTATCCAGCCGCTTCTCACTGAAGGTCAATCTGAAGTTGAGTAGATTTTATCCAGCCGCTTCTCACTGAAGGTCAATCTAAAGTTGAGTAGATTTTATCCAGCCGCTTCTCACTGAAGGTCAATCTGAAGTTGAGTAGATTTTATCCAGCCGCTTCTCACTGAAGGTCAATCTAAAGTTGAGTAGATCTTATCCAGCCGCTTACACTGAAGGTCAATCTGAAGTTGAGTAGATCTTATCCAGCCGCTTCTCACTGAAGGTCAATCTGAAGTTGAGTAGATTTTATCCAGCCGCTTCTCACTGAAGGTCAATCTGAAGTTGAGTAGATTTTATCCAGCCGCTTACACTGAAGGTCAATCTGAAGTTGAGTAGATTTTATCCAGCCGCTTCTCACTGAAGGTCAATCTAAAGTTGAGTAGATCTTATCCAGCCGCTTACACTGAAGGTCAATCTGAAGTTGAGTAGATCTTATCCAGCCGCTTCTCACTGAAGGTCAATCTGAAGTTGAGTAGATTTTATCCAGCCGCTTACACTGAAGGTCAATCTGAAGTTGAGTAGATTTTATCCAGCCGCTTCTCACTGAAGGTCAATCTAAAGTTGAGTAGATCTTATCCAGCCGCTTACACTGAAGGTCAATCTGAAGTTGAGTAGATTTTATCCAGCCGCTTCTCACTGAAGGTCAATCTAAAGTTGAGTAGATCTTATCCAGCCGCTTACACTGAAGGTCAATCTGAAGTTGCAATGAGGTATTTATGCAAACTGCTGTGGTTATCTTTGTAGAAGAAATTTTCCCTAGAGTTTGCACTTCACTGGGGAGGAGATCTTTTAACTGATCTGCTGAGGAAGTAACGCATCAACCAAATTGTTGGGGAAAGTCAAGTTGCCTCTTTTGACAACTGAGTGACCAAACTCTGCTATTCCCTGAATAGGAATCTTTGAACCTGCTTTTACTTATGCATGCTTGCGATGAATGCTTGTTAATTGCCTAAAAATGCAAGACTAATGCAGTGTTTAATTATGTCCATGATTTGACACGTGGCTTTTGAATGTTTATTCATGAATGCATGGTGATGCATGAATGCATATGCATGGATGCATGAAGATGCATGAAATTGGGTTTCATCTCGACACCGAGACAGTAGATACTCCTTCCTTGAAGAGAGGGATCCCAGTTAGATGTTGTATATCCATCATTCTTCATCTGTGTGGGAAAGGCCTCTTGCCTAGTCAGCTCCATACGCTGGGCCAGTCTGTTGCATGTTAACAAAATGGGCACCTTGCTGTATGCTGTTGATTTTCTTTAATCTTTCTTATTTCAAAATATTTTCTCTTAACTTTCAAAATGTTCTTTTTACTTTTTTTTTTTTCAAAGTTTTAACATTTGATCATTAGAAAAATAAAAGTATGAAATGTGCAAGAAAATGAAGAGAGGCGCAATGAGCAAAAGGAGAATTTTATTGATAGCACAAAACGTGCGAGGAGTTTTTACAATGGAAGCAAGTCCCTCAAAGAGGTGACCGCATAATTGAGCTAAGATAAATGACAATGAAAATAAATGAATTCTATGGAAACATAACAATGCCATCCTTCTCCATGATTTCAATTTTCAAACCATCTTGCTATTGAGTGCGAAGTTTCAGATCTTTATGAAGCTTGCCCCGTGCTCATTTTGATTTTGCAGTCTTATGCCTTTCTTTGTTCGTTTTCCCTAATTTTTGCCTGGATTGCTCAGTGTGAGCTACTAATCCACCGGGATACCCATTTTTGCCTAAGCCGCCATTTCGGGTTTTCAACTTAGCGGGTTCTATTTTCCTTTTTTGATGTCCCTAATTTTTGCCTGGACCACCTTTTCAGGTTTTCAGCCCACCGGGACGCTCTCTATTGCCTAAGCCGCCCTTTCGGGTTTTCAACTTAGCGAGCTTTTATTTATTTTCTTTTCTTTAGGCATAGTACTTTTTGACTGCATCAGAGTTCACGAGAAGTGGAAACTCTTCACCATCCATTGTAGCTAGTATCAAGGCTCCACCTGAGAAGGCCTTCTTCACTACATATGGTCCTTCGTAGTTAGGAGTCCATTTTCCACGGGTGTCTTTGTGAATTGGCAATATAGCTTTTAACACCAAGTCCCCTTCCTTGAATTGTCTTGGACGAACTTTCTTATCAAATGCTCTCTTGAGCCTTTGCTGATACAACTGCCCGTGACACAAAGCTGTCATCCTCTTCTCTTCAATGAGGTTGAGCTGATCAAACCGGGATCGGACCCACTCTGCTTCTTCTAGCTTGGTTTCCATCAGAACTCTTAATGAGGGGATCTCCACCTCCACTGGGAGCACTGCTTCCATGCCATATACAAGAGAGAAAGGAGTTGCCCCAGTAGAGGTGCGAACTGCCGTTCTGTATCCATGAAGTGCAAATGGGAGCATCTCATGCCAATCTTTGTATGTCTTCACCATTTTCTGTATAATCTTTTTGATGTTCTTATTTGCTGCTTCTACAGCGCCATTCATCTTGGGTCTATATGGGGAGGAGTTATGGTGCTCAATCTTGAAATTTTTGCACAATTCCCTCATGGTCTGATTGTTCAAGTTGCTACCATTATCAGTGATGATCTTGTTGGGGACCCCATAACGGCAGATTATTTCTTTCTTGATGAACTGAGCCACTACTTGTCTTGTGACGTTGGCATATGATGCCGCTTCGACCCACTTGGTGAAGTAATCAATAGCCACTAAGATGAAACGATGTCCATTAGAGGCTTTTGGTTCAATCATACCAATCATGTCAATGCCCCACATGGAGAATGGCCATGGTGATGTCAAAACATTCAGAGGAGTTGGAGAGACATGTATCCTATCAGCATAGATCTGGCATTTATGGCGTTTCCTGACATGGTTCAAACAGTCTGTTTCCATGGTCAGCCAATAGTACCCGGCCCGAAGGATCTTTCTTGCCAAAGCGTGCCCGTTCATGTGCGTGCCAAAGGACCCTTCGTGGATTTCTTCAATGAGTGTATCAGCCTCTTTTCTATCCACACAACGGAGGAGAACCAGATCGTGGTTTCTTTTGTACAATAACTCCCCATCCAAAAAGAAACCAGACGCTAATCTTCTGAGAGTTTTCTTGTCTCCACTAGATGCCCCCGAGGGATATTCCTGCTTTTGGAGGAAGTTCTTGATATCATAATACCATGGTTTCTCATCTTGCCCCACTTCGGTTGCCAAGCAATATGCCGGCGTCTCACGACGATTGATCTCTATCAAAGGCACATGATTAGGCCAAGTGACCTTGTACATGGATGAGAGAGTGGCCAGGGCATCAGCCAACTGATTTTCTTCTCTTGGGATGTGATGGAAAGTGATCTCATCAAAGTACTCTGCCAATTTCAGGACATGATCTTTGTATGGGATTAAGTTGGGATGACGAGTCTCCCATTCTCCTCGGACCTGATAGATAACTAGTGCAGAATCCCCATACACTTCTAAGATTTTGATTCTCAAGTTGATTGCGCCTTCTAAGCCCATGATACATGCCTCATACTCTGCGATGTTGTTGGTGCAATCAAACAATAGTCTTGCCGTAAGAGGTGTGTAGGTATCTTTAGGAGAGATGATAACTGCTCCTACACCATGCCCCAAAGCATTTGAAGCACCATCAAACACAAGCTTCCATCGGGATCCTGGCTCGGGTCCTTCATTCTCATCCATGGGAGGTTTCTCACTTAAAGCCATGATATCCTCATCTGGAAAGTCAAAGCGCACAGGCTGGTAATCTTCTAAAGGTTGGTGTGCTAAATGTTCTGCTAGCACACTACCTTTGATGGCTTTTTGAGATACATACTGAATATCATACTCAGACAGCAACATTTGCCAACGGGCGATTCTTCCACTCAAGGCAGGCTTTTCAAAGATGTACTTGATGGGGTCCATTTTGGAGATTAACATGGTAGTATGACAAATCATATATTGTCTCAAACGGCGAGCTGCCCAAGTCAAAGCACAACAAGTTTTCTCGAGGAGTGAGTATCTGGTTTCACAGCTGGTAAACTTCTTGCTCAAGTAGTACACTGCGTGTTCTTTTCTACCAGTTTCATCTTGCTGACCCAATACACAGCCCATGGATTCCTCCAACACATGCAGGTATAGGATAAGAGGCCTTCCCGCAACTGGGGGTATTAAAATTGGTGGCTCTTGTAAGTACTGCTTGATCTTGTCAAATGCCCCTTGGCAATCCTCATTCCATTCAATGACTTGATCTTTTCTTAATAGCTTGAAGATTGGTTCACAAGTTGCTGTGAGATGAGAGATGAACCTGGAAATGTAATTCAGCCTGCCTAGAAACCCTCGCACTTCTTTTTCTGTCTTTGGTGCGGGCATGTTCTGGATTGCTTTGACTTTATCAGGGTCCACTTCGATTCCCTTTTGACTGACGATGAAACCCAGCAGCTTTCCTGACTTGACGCCAAAGGTGCATTTGTTTGGATTCAAACACAGCTGATACTTCCTCAATCTCTCGAACAATTTCTGGAGATGTACGAGGTGCTCTTCTTCAGATGAGGACTTGGCGATCATGTCATCCACATACACTTCAATTTCCTTGTGCATCATGTCGTGAAACAGGGTGACCATAGCTCGCTGATATGTTGCCCCGGCATTTTTCAACCCAAAAGGCATAACCTTGTAACAAAAAGTGCCCCATGGTGTTATGAAGGTTGTTTTCTCCATGTCTTCGGGTGCCATTTTAATCTGATTATATCCTGAGAAACCATCCATAAAAGAGAAGACTGGGAATCGAGCAGTATTGTCCACTAACACATCAATGTGAGGAAGCGGAAAATCATCTTTTGGGCTTGCCCTATTCAAATCCCGGTAATCTACACACATTCGGACCTTTCCATCCTTCTTTGGCACTGGCACAATATTAGCAATCCACTCGGGGTACTTGGCCACTGTGAGGAATCCTGCATCAAACTGCTTCTTAACTTCCTCTTGTATCTTGAGAGCCATGTCCGGCCTAGTTCTTCTCAACTTTTGCTTGACCGGTGCACATTCGGGCTTGAGCGGAAGCTTGTGTTAGACTATGCTTGTGTCTAAACCCGGCATATCCTGATAAGACCATGCAAAGACGTCCACGTACTCTCGGAGCAGCTTGACCAAACCCTCTTTCACCTCTAACTGTAGGGTTGCACCTATCTTAACTTCCTTCTTATCCTCTTCAGTCCCCAGATTGATCACATCCACTGGTTCCTGATGAGGTTGGATCATTCTCTGTTCTTGATCCAATAGTCGTGCTAACTCTGCTGGATGTTCATAATCTTCCTCTTCATCCTCTTCAGCAAGATTGATCGGGAATCCGAAATCATGAAGATTTACAGCATTGTTATGGTCCAGAGATTCATTTCTGCATGATATATATTTTTGGTTTTTTAGATGAATGCAAAGGTGGTCATGATATGCAAGAAGTTATTGCCATTTTTATTGTTTTTATCTTTTTAAAACTGAAAAAATAAAGAATAAAAAATAGGACAAAATATGCACATAAAATACTTTCATTCATTGATAATCATTCGTTAAAAACAAAGATAAGCCCTTACAAGTTCATCCACATGCCTCGGGCGCGGCAAGGGGAATTTGAAAATAAAGAAAAATTACTTTGAAATAATGAAAACTTTGGGAATCTCAACAGTCTTCCAGTTTGATAGAACGGTGCTTGCAGGGCATTGATTCACCCAATTGTAGCTTCCTTGACTGGCCTTTTCTTCATTCTCCAGCATGTTGATTTGTTCAGCTGACCTGAGCCCAGCGCTCACAAAAACCTCTTCAAGGGGAGTAGTATAGTCGAAAATCTTCTGCTTTCCCTTTGATGGCTGATAACCCACACCTAGAAAATCCTTCTTCTCATGGGGATACACCAGCTGTCCCCATCCTTTAAGAGCACCTTCCCCCATGGCCTTCTTCAAGTCCTTCCAAGATGTGATGGAGGCCCTTGGTTTCTGATTTGCTTGAGAAGTAGTGGCAATCTTCATTGTTTTGAACTGTGCGGCTAGCATGTCTTCTTCTTCTTGGTTTACCATGGTAACAGTGGCAATTTCCAGAGCTTGGAATTGGGTTTCAAGTACCCCTTCTTCTGTTTCAATATACCTGAAAGATGACAGGTGACTCACTAAAGCATCTTCCTCCCCAGAGACAATTACCAATTTATCATCAACTATGAACTTGAGCTTTTAGTGTAGAGTTGATGTTACAGCACCGGCGGCGTGAATCCACGGACGCCCCAGCAGGCAACTGTAAGAAGGGTTGATATCCATGACTTGAAAAGAGATGTTGAATAAATGCGGTCCGATTACCATTGGCAATTCAATTTCCCCAATGACCTCTCTTTGTGATCCGTCAAAGGCTTTGACGATCATACTACTAGGCTTGAGAACGGGTCCAACAAGAAATAATTTCAACAAAGTTGATTTGGGCATGACATTGAGAGAGGATCCCGTGTCCACTAATACTCTTGCGATGGTGTTGTCTTGACACTTCATAGAGATATGGAGAGCTTTGTTATGTGCATGCCCCTCAACCGGCAGTTCTGCATCTATGAAGCCCAAACAACGGCTTGATGTAATGTTATTACATACCCCATCAAACTGGGCGACTGTAATGTCTTGATTCACGTGGGCCGTTTGCAGGAGCTTCAACAAAGCATTCCTATGTGCTTCTGAACTTATCAACAGGGAGAGCACGGAAATCTTTGATGGAGTTTGGCTGAGCTGATCTACCACTCGATAGTCGCTTCTCTTGATTATCCTGAGGAATTCATCTGAGTCTTTCTGAGGGGTTGTCTCTTTGGGTGCTCCCCCCTCAAGAGCCTTGCTTAAAACATTCTCATTGACTGTTGTAACTGGTCCTCTTGCATTCTCCTGCACCGGCTTTTGAGCAAACACCCTGCCACTCCGGGTCATGCCCCCAGTTCCGTCAATGTTAACTACTACTGGCTCCGGCAGTGTCACAGGTTTCCCTTGTATGGAAGCTGTTGTATTGTAAATCCAAGGTGTGGTTTTAGTGTTGGTGAAAGGAAATGGTGCTGGTGTTTGAATCACCAATGGCTGCAGCTTTTCCTCGGCTCTTTGGTAGATGATCTCTATTGGCTTCATCACCTTTTCATGTTCATGTGGCTCCATCATGGCCACCATGCCCTTCTTATGAGAATAACCAACCTGTACCAATCCTTGATCCATTAACTCCTGAAGACATTCCTTCATTTTTGTGCAATAGTTTGGATTCTTCTCGCATTCTATGCAATCTGCATGCATGCTTGAGAACTGATCAAAACTGAGCAAGACCTCCCTTACTGAGCTTAAAGGGGTATGCATATCCGACACATCTTTAATCAAACCTTCGGCGTCCTCTATCATGTTAATTCCTCCCCCAGAGTGGTTGGGCAGAGGGTTTCCTTTGACATTGGGGCCCGCTTCTTTGAATGACAGCAACTTCTGATCAATCAACTTTTGTACTTCATTTTTGAAGGCCCTACAATTTTCAATGGAGTGCCCCTCGGCTCCAGAATGATATTCACAAATGGCACCTTGCTTGTACCACGCAGGGAAAGGTGGATTCATCTGTTTCAAAGTCTTGAGTGTCACCATCTTACTATGAACAAGATATGGCAACAGTTCTTTGTATGACACAGGAATAGGATCAAACACTTTTCTAACTTGTTGCTGAGGTGGAGAAGCTTGTTGTGACTGTGGTTGATATGGGTAACCTTGAGGTGGTGGTGAATACTGAGGCACTTGACATTGTGGCTGTTGTTGATGAGCCGGAGCTGTGTAGGGAATGTATTGAACTGGCATCACTGAATGGTGGTGAGCCACAACATTGGTGTTTCCTTCTTTCTTTCTTGCAAAGTTATTGGTGGGCTTCTTTGTGTTGTTTGGTGAACTTGCGTTAGTTTGGATTTTGCCGGTTCTGACGCCGCTTTCAATTCTCTCACCAATCCTGACTAGATCAGAGAAGCCAGAGGATACACTACCGATCATCCTCTCAAAATAAACCCCTTGCAAGGTATTAGTGAACATATCTACCAGCTCAGTCTCTAGAAGTGGAGGACGGACCTGCGCCGCTAGCTCTCTCCATCTTTGAGCATAGACTTTGAATGACTCCCCCTCCTTCTGAGTCATGTTTTGCAGCTGGGTACGACTAGGAGCCATGTCTAAGTTGTACTGGTACTGTTTAATGAAAGCATTAGCTAGATCTCTCCATGACCGGATGTGATTTCCTTCTAGCTGCATATACCAATTTAAAGATGCCCCTGCCAAGCTATCTTGGAAACAGTGTATCATCAGCTTGTCGTTGTTGGCATAGGATGCCATTTTCCTGCTGTACATTACAAGGTGGTTTCTGGGGCAGCTCAAGCCCTTATACTTCTCAAACTCCGGTACTTTGAACTTGGCTGGGATCACTAGATCAGGTACTAGACACATGTCTGAAAAGTCCAAAGAGTCATTTCCCCCTTCCATCGTCTTCAAACGATCCTCGATAGCCTTGAATTTCAGTTTTGCTTCTTCCAACTGAGGGATAGACCCATCAAACCTCGACCCGCTATTCTGCATGTCTGGGCCGTGGTACACATCCTGAGGGTCTTCCTGAACTTGCTGAACTGTGGTAGGTTGGGGCTGAGTTGAAATTGCCCCGGTTTGAATTCCTGAATTGTTGATGGGAGGAGGAACTGAAGTAGCTCCATCTCCAAGAGGTACATACCCCGGTGGAGTATAACCTGGAGGCAAACCATACACGGGCCACACCATGCTAGCCGGTTCAGTAGTTGCTGTTTCTGTATTTGCTGCTGAAGCTGGTGGCTGATTCTGCGTAGCCAACAATTCCAACACACGGTCCATTTTTGCTGCTAACTGGGAAACCTCCCCCTTCAATTCACTATGCTGTTCTTGCCAATTTTCCATTACAAGACTGGAAGCACTTCTCGTCCAATGTAAGTGTCGAGGATAACGCTGTTGAGATGGGAGAACGATAATGAGATGATGCTTTTTATTATGTATGCAAATGCAGATGCATGTAAAGTTTATGTAGTTTTTACTTTTATTTTTTATGCAAATGTTATGCAAAAATATTTTTGTATGACTGAATGCATGAGTGCATGGATGCATGTATGCATGATACACTTTGTAGCATAGTTTGTCACATAGAAGCAGAGGTTCAATTATCTCTGAGGTCAAAAGGCTCAAAGTTACCTGCAACCCACCCCTCTCACATGTTGTTCTAAGTTTGATATGGTTAAATCACGGATCACCTCTTTGGAAACGATGCCGTTATTGCACGGCAAACGCGTCCAAAGAGGAATCTTTCGGGTTCTAAACAGAGGTCCCTAATAACAAGGTTTGGTTCTAGACCGGTTTACAAAAGGTCCCTAGGGTCACGGACTCTCCAAGAAAACACTGGCGCTAGCGAGACATACGTCAGGACGGCCAACATTTTCAAAAGAATCTACCCTAGGCGAGGTGATTATGCCAGCGCTCACGAGTCATACGTCAGGGAGGCCAGCATAAATACCCCTAGCTTAACTTAAGTTTTCCTCAAGCTCGGGTATAGAGCTTCACACAGTATCCACGCCACAAGGGCAAAAAGAAAAATAAAAGAAGGAGTAGAAGAAGAGAAACAGCCAATCCAAGCAGATATAATTGACAGAAAAATAAAAGATAAAGGCAAGATATTGCAAACCTGGCAAAGCAAACAAACAAACAAACCAACTAAACTGGGCTTAACTCTCTATAGTCCCCAGTGAAGTCGCCAGCTGTAGCGGGCTGGAAAATCACTTCCATTTTTCATACAATGAAGTCGCCATCGACGTTTATTTATCCCGTGAGGGGAAAGGAAAATATCGCGAAAACCTTGGTTTAGGTTCGGGAGTTGGTTATGCGAGGGGAAGGTATTAGCACCCCTCGCATCCATCGTACTCGATGGGAACCGTTTAGGTGGTTTGGGTTTGTTTGCGCAGGTTTTAATCAAATTAATCTGTCAGTTGGCTAATCTCTACTTCGTTTCCAAATAAATTAAAAAAAAGGTTTTTATTAGTTGAGTTTGACGGTTGTAGGAGCCCGCTCCTACGTATTCCCCGGTGCAATGGGAAACTCAAAACTCACGTAGTTCTGGTAAAAAATATTTGTGTGGTTGGTTGATTTTAAACGGGTAACGTTTATTTCGTATTCCACTGACACAACGACGCTTGTATGCTCTAATCAGAGGCTTAAGCTGTGTGTGTGTCAGAGGAGTAGATAAAACGTGTATCCATTGTAAAAAGAGAGTGTGATTAACGGATGTTGCTTATTTCGCATTCCGCTGATACAACGACGCTTGTATGCTCTAATCAGAGGCTTAAGTTGTGTATGTATCAGAGGAATGGATAAAGCGTATATCCATTGTAAAAAGAGTTTGAATAATGGATGTTGCTTATTTCGCATTCCGCTGATACAACGACGCTTGTGTGCTCTACTTAGAGGCGTAAGCTGTGTATGTATCAGAGGAATGGATAAAGCGTATATCCATGTTTTTCTGAAAAGAAGTTTGAGTGAGTGTGGTTAGTTTTAACGCTTGATTAGGATGAGGATGGTCCCAAGATCACGAGTCATACGTCAGGGATAAGAACCATCCGGGGTGTGAAAAGTCATACGTCAGATCAACCCCTTTTCATCCTTGTTTATTATAAAAGCATTGATTTAACTTGATTAAGAAAGTATTTCAAAAGGAAAAAGTCGAATGTTGGTTAATTTTAACGTTTTAGGATGAGAATGGTCCCAAGATCACGAGTCATACGTCAGGGATAAGAACCATTCGGGGTATGAAAAGTCATACGTCAGATCAACCCCTTTTCATCCTTGTTTATTATGAAAATCTTAATTTAATCAATAGTGAGGATAATCCCAAGATCACGAGTCATACGTCAGGGATAGGGATTATCCGGGTGTGAAAAGTCATACGTCAGATCAACCCTTTTTCACTATGTTTATTATGAAAGCAAAACTCAAATTCAAACCAGACAGCCCATGAATAGAAGAGAGATGAGAGGTATAGAAGTTTGAGGGATTACATTAATAAAAACCACATGAAGTATGATAATTAAATGCAAATGAAGCAATAGGCATGAATGCAAGTTCATAAATAAAAGTGCATGAATCAATATGATGTAAATAAATAATGCATGAATGCAATAAACAAGCATGTATGAAGCAAGAGATATGATGCATAATTAAATAAAAATGCATAAGCTAAAAAGTAGCGTACAATGAATTAAATAACATAAACATGCTAAATTAAATCAAAGTAAATGAGATGAGTTAGAATGAATGAAGTAAAGGTACTGTTCATGAGCAAAGAAAAATAAGTAAGCAATTAAATCTAAAGAAGCAAATTAAATCTAATTAAGCAATTAAATAAATGAGCTAAAAAGCTAAAAGTGATTAAATAATACGCTAAAAGGAGGAAAAATAAAATCTGGAAATTACTGAGATGTAAGCAAAGCAAAATGGTCCAGTAAGCTAAAAAGCTCAAGTACCAAATAAGTGCTTATGAAAATAAGCTAAAAAGTGATTAATTAAGCTAAAAAGCTAAAGAATAAACTAAAAGGCAAAAATAAATGCTCAAATGAGATAAACAGAAATCACACATTATTTAAGCATACCAAATGGTCCAGTAAGCTAAAAGCTTAAGCACCAAATAAGTGCTTATGAAAATAAGCTAAAAAGTGATTAAATAATCTAAAACGCTAGAAAAATAAGCTAAAAAGCTAGAATAAAAACTCAAAGATGAAGAGCAAAATTTAAGCATAGCAAAGTGACTAAAATAGCTTAAATAAGCTATTAGTCACTTAAGTGCTTTTGGAAATAAGCTGAAAATCAATTAAAATCAACTTAAGCAGGGGAGGTGCAAATAGCAAGGAAAAAATAAAATGGGGTGCGAAAAGCAGATCTGGGCCAGAAGGCCCAGTCCGCGTACAGTCCAAAAACAAAAAAAGAAAAAAATACCTATAGCGACGGAAAAAACGAATTAGCGACGACCTTGATACTTTTACCTACGGTATTCAAACCTTTAGCTACGAAATTCATAGCCAGCTACAAATGAGCTACGGGATTTAGCTACGAAAAAGCTTCCCGTAGCTACTTCGTCTTCTCCAAATTTGAATTTTTCCGGATTTCTCAAATTAAACTCAAATTAAATGAAACGAAGTTCAAACCCACTTGTTTTTGCCTCCTGATCACGAATCCAGGCTCGGATTTCACATTCGAGGACTTACTTTTAAGATTCGAACGAATCAAGTGAAGAACTCAAAAAAAGTAAAAATGGTAAAACGAAATACAGATCAAATTAAAGCGAAACATTTAACCAGAAAGCATTAGGACAAGTTAATGAGTTAGAATTAGAGATTAATTACGTTGTTTAGGCGCGTTTTAGGTCCAAATCTTCTTGAACTCCTCTTGGCCACCGTGGCCTTAATCTGAGCTTAGGGAAGTGTTTTTCGTTCGTTCTTGCGTGAATTCTTGTTTCTGGCAGTTGATTGAAGATGTTTGATGTTTTGTTTTTGAGTTTTGATGAAGTTTTGAGGTTTTTGGTTTTTTGTGAAAATGAAGAAAAAATGGATGTTGATGAGTATTGATTTTGGCAGAGTTTCTCTACTGTTATTGATGATTTTTTTGCTCTAATATGAGGCTCTATTTATAGGGAAAGATTAGGGTTTAAGGGTGTTGAGATTGTTGGCCAAGAAAAGGGTAGAATTGAGAAAGAGGTTTATGATATTTTGTGAGATTTTTGTTGGCACATGGGCTCCTTTTTTTGACATGATGAGGTGTAGAGAATGGAATGTTCTAGGCTTATGATGATGTGTCAAATGATTGGGGAAATTTTGTGGTATCTCTTGATCTTTTTTGGAATAAAACAAATTAAAAATAATATGAAATAAAAATAAAATAAATATGTCAAAAATAAAAATATGCATGGTGAGATATGATTATGTGAAATGTTTATGGATTAAAAATGGAAAGAAAAAGAATTGAAATTTGATTTTTAAAAGGTTTCTTGAAATGCAAGTAACTAATTAAAAATAAATAATAAATAAGAAAAAAGGAAAATGTAAGGGCAAAATGGTAAAATTTTGTCTCTTATGCAAGAGAAAAAAAAGTTCCATGTGTTTTGTGTCAACATTTGATTTTCAAATTGAAAAAGAGGTTTTGTTGACTTATTTAAAAATGCAAAATGCCATGGGGGGTAAAATTGGAATAAACAAAAAATATGGGGGGCAAAAGGGTAATAAAAAATGTATGGGGCAAAATTAGGGTATGACAGCTTGATCTGGACTTAACGTAACACCCCATCTAGCTTTACACTCAGCAAGCACACCCTTAGGTTTCAAGTCAGGCGTATGTATCAATGTAGGGATAAACTTTTTAGCTAACCATTCAGTCGTAGCCTGCCTATTTCTAGGTGTCCTTCCACATTTATGTTCCTCATTTATATTCACAATTTGCCAATATTCAACTGCACTCCTCTTACTAAACCGGATATAGAAAGGGCAATCTTTCTCACACCTAACAACCATTCTTTCCTTATCATTTTTTTTTAAGACTAAACTTTTTTTCCTCTCCATAGCATACTGTTTTACAGCACCTTTCACAATAGATTTGAGATTAAATTTCATACCCTCCTCAAACTTGATAATTTCATCATCATTTGGCATCCTAAAGGTTGGGAAATTCATCACAGTTGCTTCATCGTCCTCACTTCCTGGTGGAGTAATCAATATGTCTGAATCATCATTTTCAGCCTCAAACTCAACTCTCATTTTAGGATTCAGGTTCATAACATTCTCAGATGTGCCAACATTAGAATGAACCTCCTTAACCAGTTCTTCTGGAAGCACACTAGTCCAGTCCCAATTCCCCTCAAAATCACTTTCATCTATAGTATAATCATCGCTAACTTCTTCATTATCTGCAACATAGTCCTCATCTTCAGTATCATTTAAATCAACTTTATCAGATTCACCCTCAACTTCATCAGATCCACCTTCAACTTCATCTTCATAGTCACTATCACCTTCATATTCATCATCAACATCAATAACCACTTCCTCATCAACTGTTTTCCATTTCCCTTATCATGAATATCCTCCTCAATTAGAATAGGTGTGTCAACTAAGTGTTCAAGATAAACCTCAACAACTTCATATCCTTTTATATCTTCAATAAAGGTTAACACATTGTCATCGCAATTGAGTGGCCTCAATCCACGACTAAGTGCCAGCTGAGGATGACGATAATACAAACACTTAAAATCCCTATACCCAAGACTTTTCACCAATTCTACTACATCCTTGTAGGACGTGAAATCAACACCCCAATTCATTTCATCCATTTGACCCTTAACATACATTTTACAAGGCGAATCTATGAACAATCCACCATGATAGATACGTAATCTGATTTCTTGAGTTTCAGCAGGCCTAAACAAATTAATATTTTATTTTATTTCATATAACAGATTGAGAAAAACCCTAAAATCATACATAAGTAATTAAGAAAACACCCTCAAAATGACAATGAATAAAATCCCTAAAATCAAAATTAACAGAATAAGGAAGCTCCATAAAAACGACGACGAAGAAAAGCCCTAAAATCAAACGTAAAAAATTAAAGAAAACATATTATAAATGACATAACAAAATCTCTAATAACATGCATAACAGATGAAGAAAAGCTTAGTTCATACCTTGCACAATATTTATCATTTTTTTTCGTCAATGACCTTGCGAACGAGTCTCTTGTATTTCGAATCCCGTTATCTTTGTCGACCCCATTCCCTTTCGAAGAAGAAGCCATCAGTGCGAGAGTAGTAATGGAGGAGAGAAAGGAACCAGTCGCAAGGTTTGCATATGTTGGATGAAGATAGTTGCAGTGAGTGTGAGACAGTGGGTGGTGAAGATGAAAAGGTTTAGGTTCTTCTATATATGAAACATTCTTATTTTGTAGAATTTTTTTTTAATCAGTTAATTAGATTTTAGTGTTTTATATGAATTATTATTATTATTATTATTATTATTATTTGTATATTGTAAAAGAATTACAATTATAAGTTTAATCAGATGTGGCATCCATGTATGCATTATGTTCAGTGCCACGTCATATTAAAATATGCCACATCAGTCTCCATTGAAAAGTTGGACTTAATTTCAGAATTTGCAAAAATTAAGGGACCAAAATTGCGGATTTGAAAATAGGGGGACCAAAATCCCGGAATTGATAAAAATAGGGGACTAAAATTGCAATTAAGCCTAGAAAGAATATAAGAGTGTGAAAAATGTGAATCCAAAAGGGAGTTTTCTAACCTCTTAGTTGTATTAATAACTTATTGTTACCAAGTAAAAGCAGATTCAGAAGGGAAAAGCAATTAACATACTCGGAACTGAGCATGTTATATGCAGCAAAAGTTTAAATACAAATTTAGGATTAGAGAACATACACAACTACACAAGTTATCACATTAATCCATGAAGTTATTATCTAGCAATATTCCTTACTAACACCAGCTACAGTTTACAAAAATAGTTTGTAAATAAATAAATAGACATTTAAAAACCGCAACGAGTTAGTCTCAAACAAAGCACACCATACCTTTGACATGCTGCAGGAGCAACTCATCTGACCATGTCGGTCCCAAGAAAATTCATGGGAATTTCCACACTGGTGGCAATGGCCAATAAAACCATAATTCCTACGACAATCACAATAGTAGTAATAAATAAGAGAGTAACTATGTCACAATTGAATAACGGTAACAGCACAAGATGTGACACAAACACAAGGATTCATCACCTACTATCATGAAGCTTCCCACGATTCAATCTGAGCAAGACCCGAAAAACAGGTCCATGATAAGCATAGTATGAAAACAACGGAGTTATATGGTGGCCCAAAACAGCAGCCTCCCTGACAACCGCGCCTATAAGCATCCGCAAACCAATCTTCTTTCACACAAACTCTACTCAAATTCTACTCAAATTATTTCACACAAACTCTACTCAAATTCTCCACAAAGGTTTTTCCATAACGCTCATTTCCATCATTAGCAGCAACAAAATCAGCTTCAGCTTCCTTCAAATAACCCAGTTTTTGGTATTTCCTTCATTTTCACAAAATAAATTTTTCCATTATTGGTATCTATGCAAATAACACACTGTAACAAATAAAATTCAAAATTGTCCAAGTAAAAATCTAATAAATTATGCTACTTAACTCAATTATCAATTTGGCTAATGTTTGGGTGAGTCAATATGAACACACCAAGGGAAGTATCAAGTGTAAACCCATTCACTTCATATCATGTGCTAAGCATAAAATACAATTCCATAGTTTATTCAATCATAATGATATATTCATGACATAAAAAATAAATCAATGCTTGAGGAGCCGGCAGAATTATGAAAACTTACAATGTTGAAAGCATATATCCCCTGCACATTCAGATTTCTCATGTTGTTCCACACAACCCATGTAAACAGGAAAAACAAAAAATGATTAACCATTACCACACAACACACAAACATGAATCAATCAAAACTCTGAAATTGGGGGTAAAATTGAGGATTAGGGTTTTAAAACTTTTGGGTCATTTCACATTTAGAAACAATTATAGGTCAAGCACTCACCAGAAATTCACTTCCTCACTATGGTTAGGCAAGGTAAAGCGTGAATCTGAACAATCGCAGGAGAACAATGACTGTATTGTGCGGTGGTGAAGCAGCGAACGCGAGAAGATGAGCAAACAACTATATACGTTGCTATGTTTCTGCGATCAGATGCAAAAAGAGAGAGATGATTGTTGTTGTGTTTCCTTCATTTGGATTTAGGGTTTCCTTCTTTGACATGTTTCTTCCCTCATATGTGAGAAGAGAGAGTGACTTGAGTGTGTTTTGGTGAGTGGCTTACTAAAAGGAAGAAATAAGATATAGATTTTTATTTTCTCTTTACCCACGACCCAACTCTGGGTACGTCTGGCCTATTGCGGCCAGCAAATAATTTTTCTTACTTTCGCGTTACCGACGGCTTTGCCATGAGTATTATCCACGGTAAAAGGCCATGGGTAAAATTGCCCCGAGTATTCAGAACTTTTCTTGTAGTGTGTATTGTTGTCATTGTTGAATTGGTTGATCTTTTTGTCATGTCAATGTTTGTGGATAATAGTATATTTTATTAATTTCTTTTTTCTTTGGGATCATGCTTATGTATGTTTTCTTTATTGAATTGGCAAATTATTTGTGATTTTAAGCTTTCTAGGACAAATGGGTAAGGAAAAGATTCACATTAGCATTGTTGTAATCGGGCATGTCGATTCTGGGAAGTCAACTACCACCGGTCACTTGATCTACAAGCTTGGAGGTATTGACAAATTTGTGATTGAGAGGTTTGAGAAAGAAGCAGCTGAGATGAACAGGCGTTCGTTCAAGTATGCCTGGGTGCTTGACAAGCTCAAGGTTGAACGCGAAAGATGTATCACAATTGACATTGCTCGGTGGAAGTTTGAGACAACTAACTACTATTGCACTGTCATTGATGCCCCCGGGCCCGGACACAGGGATTTCATTAAGAACATGATTACTGGGACATCTCAAGCTGATTGTGCTGTTCTGATCATTGATTCCACCATGGGTGGTTTTGAAGCTGGTCTTTCCAAGGGTAGTCAGACGCGTGAACATGCTCTCCTTGCTTTCACTCTTGGTGTGAAGCAAATGATCTGTTGCTGCAACAAGGTATTTACAATTTTCAGCAAGGTGCATTTGATTATATATATATATATATATATATATATATATATATATATATATATATATATATATGTTTTGGAAAATTCTACGCTGCAGTCAGGGTGTAAATTGCACCTGTGCAGTCACTTGACCAACCAATGGGAATGAAGTGCTGAAAAAATGTTGCCACGTCGGAATTATATGGTGCGGGCCGTGCATTTTGCTTAATGTGGTCTACGGCCCAGATTTACTCACCCTTCCATATTAATTCTTTTTAAATATGTAATTTTAAATTTCAAAAAAAAAAGGAGTAATTTTATTTGATTTTTAATTAGGGATTTGATATTTTTAATGACTGAACTTTATCTTCTTCCCCAATCTTCTTCGTTTCCCGACCTTAACTCAGTCTTCCTCGTCCGCCATTCCTAATTTTCTTCGTCTCCCGACCTTAACTCAGTCTTCCTCGTCCGCCATTGTAGAAACCGTGGGGACACATTATCTTTCCCTCTAAACCTTCACATTCCTCGTCCGCCATTGTAGAAATCGCTTCTGACTCAGTTGGAAGGTGTTCGTCGTGCTGAGTAAGGATTTGGATTGTAAGGATTTCAATTTGTTGTATTATTTGAACTTGGAATTTCATTGTTTTGTAGCTGTTATTTGATTTATATTTTAAATATTAGTTATTCAATTTGTTAGTTAAAAAACTTTTAAAATTACAGCTGCATTTTTATTTCAATTTTCAATGTCCAAAATTCAAGCTAATTCCCCATTTCAATTTTGATTTCACATTGAGTTACACAATGAATATGTTTCTAGCTATATTTTGATTTCAATTAAAAATATTAGTTATTCAATGTGTAAGTTAAACTTAATTTCAAATTGGGAATTAGGTTTTATGAATTGTGTTAGTTATTGAATTATGTTGTGTTAGTTAGGTGATAGTTATATTGTTAATGGTTGCTGTTGTCTTATGTTGTGTTACATATTGGCAGATTAAAAAATGGATAACTACAGGGATGTTATTCATTCAACTAACAGCGATTCATCGGATGCATCTAGTGCTAAACACAGTGATAATGCTGGATATAGTGATGATGAAGATTGTAACTATGATGTATCCGATGAAGACCAAAGTTCAGATGATGAAGATGTTGCTGATAATTACGATGGCTCTGAAGCAATTGAATCGGACGAGCCAAATCAAGAAGTACCTGTGGGTGAACATATGGTAAGGATTAATTCCCTTACTGCTGAGGAAATTCGTGGTTTGGAATTTGGAAATTGCGATGAAGCATATGAATTTTACTATCAATACGGTAAATGTAAAGGATTTGCTATTAGGAGAAGCGATATGAGAAGAAAGCCCAAAGGTACTGGAATGATAGTAATGAATCAGTTTGTATGCAACAAACGTGGATTAAGAGAAGAGAAGTACTTAAATAAGGTAGATAGGAAAAAACGTCACCAACGTCTGAGCCGTACCAACTGCACTGCTAGGATCCGTGTGCAGTACAGAGCCGAAAATGGCAAATATGTAGTCTCATGTTTTGAAGAAACACATAACCATGAATTAACTTCATATAAATTGGTGCACTTACACCCTGTTTATCGCAAGATTTCTGAAGCAGATAAAGCTCAAATTGACGGTCTTCAGTCACATGGGATCAGAACTTGTCATATAATGGGATACATGGTTGCTCAAAAGGGTGGATATTCTGGTGTTGGTTTTACAAAAAAAGATTTGTACAACTATTTCGATAAAAAAATGCGTGATGCTGTTAAAGATGGTGATGTCGCTGCTGCTTTAGATTATATGAATGTGAAATCATCTACAGATCCCATGCTACATGCAGCATATTCTTCCACTAGTGACGGGCGTTTGAAAACACTATTTTGGGCAGACGGCATTGGTAGGTCTGATTATTTATGTTTCGGTGATGTTCTTGCGTTTGACACAACATATCAGAAGAACAAATACAATTATCCACTTGTAGTTTTTTCTGGGTGCAACCACCACTTACAAACTGTCATATTTGGTGTTGCATTGGTGGCAGATGAAACAACTGATACGTATATATGGCTGCTGAAGACTTTTTTGATTTGCATGCAACATAAATATCCAAAAGGAGTTGTCATAGACGGAGATGGGGCCATGAGGGAGGCTATAAAGCAGGTTTTTCCTACTGCAACGCATAGATTGTGTGTTTGGCATTTGAACAAGAATGCGGGGGACAATGTAAAGAGTAAGGCATTTGTGAGCGGATATACAAAAGCGATGTTGTCAAATTTTACACCTGAGCAATTTGAAGATTTTTGGTCAGAGTTAGTGAAGAAGCATCAAGTTGAAACACATCCTTGGATTGTCAAAACATATGACAACAAGTTACTTTGGGCAAGTGCATATCTACGGAATAAGTTCTTTGGTCGTATAAGAACTACCTCTCAATGTGAAGCAATCAATGCAATAATCAAAAGTTATGTAAGGAAGAAAGGGTCCATTTTTGAATTCATGCATAATTATGACGAGGCACTGACAGGGTACAGAAACAATGAACTAGTTGCCGATTTTAAATCGAATTGTACGGGAGCTGTGTTGACAAGTCATTTGCATTCGATTGAGAGTCATGCTGCTAGAATTTATACGGCTGAGGTTTTTTTGGAAGTAAAAGAACAAATTATGAAGGCTGCTGCATTAATTGTGAAGGAAAAACATGATTTGGGGGATACCTTAGTATATAGCTTGACAAAATACTGTGCAGTTGGTTTTGTTAGAGAAGTTGCCTATGATGTTGAAAGTAAATCATTTCAATGTTCGTGCCGATTGTTCGACTCTCGCGGAATTCCATGCTCTCACATTATTTATGTAATGAAGGAAGGGCACGTTCAACAAATTCCTGATAGTTTGATTTTGTCCCGGTGGACTAAGGATGCCAAAGTAGGGGTGCTGAACTCTGATTCTACTGGCGACGTAGATTGCAATTTGATTGAGCAAGCTCATTTTGGTTCTTATTGTTCTGCTTTCACTTCTCTTTGCAAAGAAGCCTCCAGCAAAAATGGAATTTATGGGAATTTAATGGAGGACATTATGAAACTACAGAAAAAGTATTGTACACCAGGGGAACCTTGTGTTGGGCTTAAAAAGTCAAAGGTAGGTGATCCTGTGCCAGTGAAGACCAAAGGTGCTCCAAAGAAACCAAAGACTGGCGCAAAAAAACAAAAACACTGTCAAAACTGCAACAGTACCACCCATCCTGCGATGAATTGTTCGGTAAATGCTTCCAAACCTTTTGATAGTAAAGTTATTCTTATTATATAACTTGCATTGAATATTATATTTTTGTTACTTTTTGGTTAATTTTGCTGCTCAATCCGAAGGCAACAGCTGAGGAAGATGTTAATTCGGTTTCGGTAACTGAATCTTTAAGCCAAGTACAAAAGGTAGATTCAGTTTTATAAGTATACCATAGTTACATATTTATTTTTAAATACTAATATGTTTATTTATATACAGAAAACTAAAAGGAAACCCGTAAGAGATGTTGGTAGTAGCCGGGCAATGCATTGTCCACGGCAACCGCAAAGTGAAAGCGGTAGCGCTAGAACGAACCGGGGTATGGATGTTAGCAGCACACAAGTTACTCCAATGTTTGCAGGTCAACCTCCAATTCCTGTGGTACAACCCATGTATCCGATGTTTGGAACGTCAACCGGGGAAAGTTCAAAACCGTCCTACGGTTCATTGGAACAAGTGATGAAGTTTGGTCGTGCTAATTGAGTATTACATTAGATGTCATCTTATTATTAGATGTTGTTTAAGTGTGTGGTGACTGTATGTGATTGTTTAAGTGTGTTGTTTAAGTTGTTTTTGTTGCATAGAACAAGTGACAGTTGGTCGTGCTAATTGAATATTTTAGTTATGTGACTGTATGTTGTTGTTTTTCTGCTGTTTTTTGGTGTGGCTGTTCTGGTTTTTTGGTGGGGTGGTGGTAGCATTTTTGTTTGGGTTTTGGCCCAACAAAGTTTGTGTATTTATGGGCCTGTTTGTTATTCTGTTTGTTTCTTGTTCTTGGGGTGTAATCATGTTTGTCTATTGTTAGTTCATATTATAGTAAAATTTATATTAATATTAATATATGAGTAAAAGTATAGTTTCGTTGCCTTATAGATTGAGTAGAAGTAAACATTTCCGTATAGCTTGACCAAAAAAATAATTGCCGTATATAATAAACATGACCATGGTTTCATGATTTTTTGTTGCATTGAATATCTTTTCAGAATTTTGATAATTAACATTCATATTAGCTGGTTGAAGCAAACATGCCAAGTGAAAACGGTACTCGCAGGCCCGGGCTGCACACATGTGCAGGGTGTGCGCCGGTGCCGGGCCTCCAAAACTTTTAGGCCTCAATTTAAAATTTTAAGACTTTATAATATTAGTTATATTTTTATATATTATTTGTACTCATAAAATATCATATGTGTATTAATAGATTAATTTTAAAGCCCTAAAATAATAGTTATATATTGTTAATGTTCATAAAACATCATATACGTATCAATAGATTAGTTATCTATACACATAAATATTGTTCTAGTACATTTTAATCTTAGATTAAGATGTCTCATTTTGACGTTATATATAATGATAGTTATTTTTATGTGTTTCTTACGTATAATTTAAATAAAGAATAATTTGTAATTATTTTGTATTTTTTTACTAGGTCCGATTTTTAATATTTAAACCGGACCTCCAAATAGTCAGGGACGGCCCTGGGTACTCGCACAAACCAATATTTATAGCCTTTATGAAACTTTATAAATCTACAATAACAAATATATCACCTATCTTTACAAATAAATCAAATAGAAAACAAAACATATAAAAAAGAGCTATAAGCTATAAGCTATAAGCTCATAAGCTACTTGAAATAGCATTTGATAAATAAGCTATAAGCTATTAAAATAAGCTATAAGCTCTTTTATAAAAATTGTTACCAAACAGAGCTTTTAGCTTATAAGCTAAAACATATAAGCTATAAGTTAGCTTATTTGGTTTACCAAAAAGAGCCTATATGTGCACCTACTTATCTTAAGTAAGCCAAAACGGACCACACATTTTTAACTTCCTCTTTCTAATATATTGTTGTGCGTGGAATCTCACACTGTTTGCCAAACCCTACCACATTTGTTGCTCAAAGAAGGACCACATTAGAAGCTTCGAATTTGACTTTGCTTTGTCATGGCTTCTTCATCAAAAACCAGGTTTGTCTTCAAATCGAAATCAAAAGCATGTTTGTATTCATTAAATCGAAATCAATCATTTTAGATCCCCATGATCCATTTTATTTTCAATGAGCTGGATCTATCAATTTGTGAGTCATGTTAGAACCATTTCAAACCATGCATAATAAAGCTTCGATCTTTCTCATTTATTCACAATGAATTAAGTACCATTTCAGTTATATTGTGACTTTCTATAGCAGAGTTAAGATGACCATGATCCATTTGATTTTTAGTTACCTGGAATTTTCAAATACTGTTTCATGTTAAACACAATTTTAAACCATGCATTCAGAATGTTATGTTTTCCATTCATTATGATTGTATAATCTAATTGGATAAATGTATAATCCATCTTTTGGTTTAATGATGGCTCATGTACTCATACTTGATGTAAGGAAACCTGAAATACTTGGTTAACATTTTCATGTGACTTTATCAGTAACAAAGAACATATATGTAATGCTGCCATCATTATTCGCACTGTTGTTTATCCTGACATACTTACTTAAATCAAATCATAATAACAATTTTATACATTAGTGTTTTAGAGTGATGAGATAAATGTGCAGTACCTTATTTTTATAACAGTTTACAGAGGGGCTCAAAGGCTCAGAGGAGTCCAACGTTTCGGACAACGGTTTTCCCAGATAAGGTTTACTTGATTGTGCAAATTTGGTTACACATACCTTTATCCATTTTGAAAACAGTTTTTATAATCATTTCACAGTGGTCAATGATATATTTATTTATACCTGTATATCATCTATAAATTCTGACATATATGTTCATCATACATCGCATTTAAACTACTCTAAGTTAATACATATTTCATTATGATAATAGGAAAAGATTGAGATCCCACCAAACTTCAAGGCTGCATGGTTTAATGAATTAAGCTTTCATAACTTTGCAATTTTAGCACATCCAAATGGAAACAATGTCTTTCTTGGTCTACAAGTATCTCGTGCTGAAAGTTTCATTAATGGTGGAAAAGAAGCTGCCCTTTTATATGATTTTACAGAGCCAACTGAAGTCAATGTTGAAATCTCATTTGATCCTATTGTGGAAAAGGACATATTGTTTCAATTTAAAGACTTTCCAAATTATGCTGAAGATGAATACATGTTTGTCTCCGACACCCCAAACTACACTCTGCACCCACATGAAAATGATAAAGTTTTTGGTTGGGAAAAGACAATGGAGACCACTAAAACTCAAGTTTATGTAAGTTCATCATTTATACATTACTGCCCTACAAATAGAATATGTTGCAACTTTTCTATTTCACTCATTTAACAACTACATCTCTGATACATTATAACCTCTAATACATGTTTATTGTATTGTAGCATTTCCCACGAAGAACTGCTGCTGGGGTGGTCAGAGACATGAAAAAAATCAAAATCCGTACCCAACATCATGGAGATAAGACAAACTGTACAATCGTTTCCTATCAAAAACTGCCCGGTGGTCCGGTTGGAATGTATATGACCCAAGGATGGTATGAATTTCAGAGAGGTAACAATCTTGGTGTTGGAGACAAATTGCAATTCCAGCTTTCCGACCCTCCGTATGTTGTCGTTATTGATATTGTTCGGAAGCGCGGAAATGATTAAGGAAGCTCTTTGTCTACCTGTTTAAGTTCTGAACCCTAACCTATAACTTTGATAGTTAAAGTTAATTATGCTAATTATCTATTAATTTATGATTGGCTTGGAGAAACATTATGTTCTCTCTTAATGTATGTTATTTAATGACAGTGGAACTAATTTGGTGATGCATCTTTGTGACTGTGTTTTGGATGTTAATGTATTTGGAAGGATATAGTAGTATTTGAATTTAATGTTTGTCTTTTGGATAATGATCAGTTTGGATCCATGTATTGTGTCCTTTAAAATGTCATCTAACTTATGGAAAAATATTGTGTACTCTACCGTCTGAAACAACTTCGTTTGACATCTCTTTGACTGATACAATGATCAACAAAACTAAATTGGTTGAGTATTATATTCACATCCTACAAAAAATTAATATTTATACATAATATTGATATGAACAAAATACACATATTCCTTTATTTTACTGATAATTTACTGATATTTTAATGAATTTTCAAATTTTAAGTAAATAATTTCTAATTTAAAATAAATTAATTTTTTCAAATCTAAATAATGTAAGTATTTATCTAAAATTTTACTCATAATAAGGACCGATAACCCTAAACTTACACGTTTATGCCGGTTCAAATAACTAATAAGAAAAGTAATTATCAATTTTAAAATTAAATTTTCCTTTTATTTAAAATTTTATGATTTAAAAAACATATTTACTGTATAATAATATTCCTCTAAAAAAGAAATTATAATTTATTATTTTTTTATTTCTTATAGTGAATTGTCATTGGACCACACAGTCGCGATGACCAATCACTCTCCGAAATAGACATTATAATTATTTTACACTGTTATAACTAAACACATTAATATTTCGTTTCATTTCATAGACTGATACTACAAAGTCTAAGTTGTTAAAAACTTGGTCTTCCCCTATTAACCGCAAAAATCCTCCATTCTCTCTCTAACTCTTTCTTCTCTCTCTATCTCTCATGCAACTGCACAAACTTCAAGGGTCTTTTTCTGCTCCTTTTTCTATGTCTGCTTTCAATTTATATTATATGTGACTTGCCAAGTGGGTGAACTAAAATCAGTTCAATATAACAATTAGTCAAATTAATACCTAATATCCAAAATACTTAAAAAGAATTTAAAACCTAATATCTTTACGATATATGTCAAATAATATTCCTCTAAAAATGAAATTATAATTTATTATTTTTTTATTTCTTATTGTGAATTGTCATTGGACCACACAGTCCCGATGACCAATCACTCTCCGAAATAGACATTATAATTATTTTACACTGTTATAACAAATCATTATAATTATTTATGGGCCTGTTTGTTATTAGCATACACACCAAATTGATTTCCGTCAAAGTCAAAAGTACAATTCTTTTAGAATTTAATATAACACGCTTAGTGATGCTTCGCGATAAAAAGTTCGCTTGATATAGCAATGCTCTAATATATATATATATATATATATATATATATATATATATATATATATATATATAGAACATATCATATGAGAATGATATAGTTATATGAGAATGATGAGAATGAATTTCAACCATTTGATTTAAATGCATGGCTAGGATTAAAAGTTATATTTTGTTCCTTCTCATATTCTATCATTTCTTTTAAAAGTTTTCATCTTCTCTAATCCAACAACACGGCATTCTCCTTCAGCATTTCCGGCCGCCTCTCCGTTCATCCTCTCATGTTTTTTAATCCCAAAGAGTATTTATTTGCATACTCTTCTTGTTTATTCTCTTCTTATTCTTCTTCTTAATTTATAGATTTTAGATCTATTAATAACAAAACAAAACACAAAAGGGAAGGCCACAAATGTTAGAAATCAGATCTAAAATCTATTTGTTTTAATCTCAGCCATATTATAGACAAATCTATTAAAACTGTTGGCTAATTCCAACACTATCGCTATGGAAAAATTCTTGTCTTCTTTCCTCTTTCCGTTTTCCGTCATTTTCCGGCAAGAAGATGAAGGTCCACTTTGAATCTCAAAAAAAGGAGCACCATTAATAGATGAGCTTTACAGGTGAGAGGTTAGACTTGTCGTTAATGGTGGGCGAAAGTCAAACAATGTTTTCAGTTTGAGTAATGCCCTTAAGAATTGAAAGAAAGGAAAACAATGGTTGATTTTTTTAAACCATTCAAATGTAAGTGTTGTTCAATGGTGAGAAGTCCAATTTTAAGTTATTTCCTTTAGAATTTAAAGAAAGGAAATCATTGTTTCTGGTTTGAAAACATTCAAATGGGAGTGTTGTTGTTGTTCAATGGCGTCACTGCAATGGAAAAGTCGTGTGCCTCAGAGAAGATGAATAGTTGACTGGGTTTTAAGAGAATTGATAGAATAGAAAGAGCACATGTTTAAGTTTATAATCTGGACCGTCCATTTTTATCAAATGGTTAATAATTATTCTCATCATTCTCATATAAGTATATCATTCTCATATGATATGCCCTCTATATATATATATATATATATATATATATATATATATATATATATATATATATATATATATATTACACATAATAGGAAGCATAACATCTAAAAAACCTAAAAATGACATTGGTTCTTAATGCATCAAATGACATTCTTTTTTTTTGAATAGCAAATCAAAAGATATATTAATAACACCACAAACAAGGCTTAAGGCAAGCCAAGTAGAGCGAGGCCAGGGGCAGTGCTCCAAACACAACAAGTTACCCCCACCAAAACAAAAACAGAGGCAACCAAAGTGCCTTAAACACAAACAGCAGCACGGGCACACCAGCAAAATAGAAAACAGGAAAAAGAAACAAAATTATCTAAGGAAACAAGTCATGAAAACAGTTTTTTTTGTCCACCATAATTAGAAGTTCTGAACATAAGCAGACCATAGGCAGAATACATCACAGGACACTGAAGTTTTTACATTATAGAACATAATTAGAAGTTCTGACTAAAGGAAAAAGGACACTTAAATCACATTCAGTTGTGACCTTTGTGATGGATGATCTTAATCATGAGGTTTGTTGGTGGTTTTGCAAGATTGAAGATCAGCTTATCCCCAACTTCAAGATTGTTTCTTTTCACAAATTGACCCCATTCCTTTGAGAGGTATTTACAAGATCTTCTATTCGGGTAGGTGATAATGTTGCAAGAGAAGCTTTGTCCAGTTGTAGTTCCCACCGAGATTTTTGTTTGTTTATCTCCCAAAGCCGAGCTAGCAATTATACTTGGGAAATGCTGTTAAATATAAAGTTGTATTAGAAACGAAATTTTCATGTTTCATAACTTGTTAAAGAAAGTAAGTATATACATAAATGATACCATGACTTGAGGTTTTGATTTTGCTGCAGTTGTTTCTTTTACAATTGTCTCCCAAACGTAGCTTCCATCAGGTTTCAATTCAACATCCATTGCTTTCCTTTTAATCTTCTTCTGTTGTTATTGAGTAATAGGCATCATATAATGAAATTTAAATGAATATGCATATTACTTCAAATTGGTGTACATTATCAACAGACATACCACTCGCTAATTTAAATGAATATGCATATTACTTCAAATTGGTGTGCTTCTAGTTCTAAGTTGAAGAATGTTTGCAAGTTGAATAATGGAGATACCATTCGTACATAATATTATGTTGTATTTGTTATGTTGTATTTGTTAATTTAATATAGTTCATGCTGAAGAAAAATTTGTGTTTGAAGTTTCATTTGAATGTTGAACAATTATTATGGTCTTTCAAGCTACTAGATATGTTGAATAATATTTATATGTTATATTATTTTGTTATTGTATGCAGCTATATATATTCAATATGGACTTTCAATATAATATGCATAATATATTAATAAAATGGAACATTCGTACATAATATTATGTTGTATTTGTTATGTTGTATTTGTTAATTTAATATATGTGTGTTATCAATATAATATGCATAATTTAATGTGTTTGTTATGGCTGTTGTTTCTAGCAGAACTCGTAGCAAGATGGCTTGTGTTTCTAGCCGAACTCGCAGCAAGAATATTCAATTGTTTGGTTGTCTTTCACTTAATAGTTCATCGAAGCGAAAAAATAATGTTGAAGTTGATATGGGTTTGGATTCTGTTTCATCTAGGTCTAAAAGAAAGAGGGTCAAAGATGAACCTTTTGTGATGATGGATGGTGTTTCTAGTAGAACTCGGAGCAAAAATGTTACTTTGTTCGGTTGTCTTTCACTTGATGGTTCATCTTTAACGCGTATGTTTTTTTTAAGCAATATTAATGCATAACATACCTACTTTTATTCCTTATTTTTGCTAAAGATTTGTGGAATATTAAATCATATTAGAATGAAAGATAGAAGATAAACATGTAGTAACACACATGACACAACGATGTACTCAATATCAATATGATAACAAGTGTAGTCAATATCAATATGGTAACACACATGACACAACGGTGTAGTCAATATCAATGAAATATATCATATGAATTTATTCAGAAACTTGTAAGCTGATTAGATTTTTAATATGGCATAGGTGTAGTCAATATCAATATGATAACAAGTGATAAAATTAACCATTAGTTATTTTTATGTTTTAATCATTCAACAACTTTTATCTATAAAAAATAATCTTAAGGGCATATGGTTTGTCAGCATAACAAATTATGGATGCCATAAAAAAAATGTGGTTTGCAGATACACAAAAAATGTCGGAGAACAAATGAAGGGATTATAAAGGCAGAGTTAACATCTAGAATGGTGAGAAGAGGGCAACCGTGTATATCGCAACATCAGCTGTTATCATTTTTCTCTTCTTTTCTAGAGAAATACATTCATACAATAAAACATTCTTGTTACGAGTTATGCTAACAACATCAGCCGTTATCAATTTTCTCTTCTTTTATATGGAAATACATCCAAACAATGCAGCATTCTTGTTATGAGTTATGCTAACAACATTCTTGTTACGAATTAAGCACATCATTATCTCAATATTGAAATATGTGTTGGAGTAAGCCCTAAGAGCCAATCTATTTGCATAGTATTTGCTTTAGGAGTTTGAATATAAATATGGCACTTCTTTTTATATTTGTAAGTTTACAAAATAATAAAGTCCCTAGAATAGATAGTTCGTTATATGGAACGTTAAGTATGACTTAATCGTGAGAATCCATTAACATGAGAACATTATTCTTAAATTATCCGTAGTCAAGCTCTTTTGTGAATTGGGATAACATTAAAGCATAGAGACTATTATGTTGGTAGACTGATGATCACATCTCACTGATCATAGATAAGTAGTTATCAAGTCTTCACATAGATATGAATGTTAGGGGTAACATTTATATCGGATTGACCCACCATGAGAATACTACATAGTATGTTATGAAATGTCATAAGATATTCTCATAGTGATAAGTGGTGTATTCCACCCTTCGACCTGAAACCACTATGGACCCTAGATGTGGAGTCAAGTACTCTATTGCTGATCAAACGTTGTCCGTAACAGGATGATCATAAAGACAGTTGATGGGTACTTCACAAAGCATGCTTAGGGACATGAGTGACCTAGATGGAATTTATCCCTCCTACATAACAGGAGATATGTCTAAGGGCCCAATATTGAACTTAACAAGGGTGACGTACTATGCTTTGTGTTCAATATAGACATAAGGGTACAAGGGTAATTATACACGAGATGTTTATCACGGAAAAAGGTTTGTTAGATCACATGACATTCTCGTAACCTGGGTAACAATGATGTGTTGCTAGATACCGCTCATTGTTTATAATATTAAATATGTGATTTAATATTATTGCCAACGTTATGAGAACCTTAAACAACTCATACTGATGCACTAACAAGTTAGCTTTCGCCTCCTTAACTTGTTTGTTGCCCTCATACTTGGATTTTAAAGAATCCCAAATTGACTTTGCAATTCTTTTATCTCCAATTTTAAGGTATTCATCATGTGAGATTGCGTTTGTCATCATTCCTTTTACAGCGTGATGCTTCTTGTACTCTAGCTTCTGAGTAGGTGTAAAGGATTTCCTATTCTGAGAACTAACTACTCCTTCTAAGTCCATATTTTCAAAATTAACTCCATCTTCTACCAAGTCCCATAAGTCACAGTCAATACCCATGATGTGACTATACATCTTGGTTTTCCAAAAGGGGTAACCAGTCTCAGTTCCGTTGAAGAAAGGAACCTTATCAGATGACTTCCTTTCATGTGAGTTTGAGTCATAGTTGAAAGGAATCTCATTGTTGTTCTTCTCAGCAGACATGTTTTTCCTTCTGGATCTTTACTGTTTCACAGTTATGTGAGTTACGCAACAGACCTTGCTGCTGATACCAATTGAAGGTGGAAAAACACAATAAGGGGGGGTTGAATTGTGTTTTGAGAATTAAAACTTTTTCTAACTTAGAACACGTTTGCAGCGGATATTAACACAAAATAAATAAGGGTGCTGAGAGAGAGAAAGAAAGACACGAAATTTATCCTGGTTTCCCTCACAAATTGAGAGTACGTCCAGTCCCCTTGTTATTAACAAGAGCTTTTCATTATAATCTTCACAAGATTACAACTTGCTCAAGCACACTTGCAAGAGACTTCTCAGATGCTCAAGTTTCACTAAACAAGAGACTTCACAAACAAACTTAAAATCTAAGAATGATTGTTAATGGACACTTGATATACTATCAGAGGTGTTTACAAAATACAACGCAAATTGCTTTATGACTTGAATGACAGATTGAACAAATTATGTCAGAATATTTCAGAGCCTTAAACGCAGTAATGTAACAGTAGTCATTTCTTCCATTTGAGTCTTCTATTTATACTTGGATGGAAGGTGATGACCGTTGTAGAGAGATAAGGTACCAGCTGGAATTTGTTCGTACAATTGCTAGCTGTTGATTGCCTTCTTTAGCAAGAAATCCAATTCCACTACCTTGCAATTCTTTTATTTAATAAAAAATACTAAAATGTAATACAAATTCATGTAAGAAAAGACATAACGGGGATACCCGAACCCCGTTGGAATACCCGATACCCGTTGGGTTTGGGTTTGGGGTTATACTTTTTATCCCCGCTCGGAATTGGGATGGGTTTGGGGAAACCCGAACTATATGGGTTTGGGTTTGGGGAGAGCAAAACTCGTCCCCGCCCCGCCCCGTTGCCATGCCTAATTCTGCACACTAGAATAAATATTTGTAATACCAATTGCAATTTTAATACTTTGTTATCATCAAAACCAATTAAAATCTTAGAGATTCACGTCAGACCCACTTTGTTCCAACACTATGTGATTTCAGAGTTATGTTACTTGCAAACTTTATTTTAATATAAGCTCTTCACAAACTCTACTGCAATTCATATGAGAACCGTCACTTCGTTTCATTGTAACTTCAAATGAATTAGACAAGTCTGTTTTGGAAGTTACAAAAAATGTGTAAGGATTAAACTTGTACAAATATCACCACCATGTATAATTGCAGGGTAGACTCTGCCACAGGTTATTGTAGCTCACATTCAGATTATTTTTCTACAAAGTTTAGCTTCAATGGTCTTCAGAAGAAGTGTATGAAAGGGATGGTGGAATGGTGAATAGAAGTGGCAGCCATAATAAATAAGAATGTCATTTATATAGTTCACATTAGTGGATTTTTTCTAGCAATCATTAGTTGGTTCAGTGGTGATTGACGCTGGAGGATAACGGTTTGATCCTCCGCAACTGGGATCGGAAGAGGCCTAGAACCACTTGATGTCAAAAATGACCCCCTGAATTAGATTAAAATGGTGGTGAAAGCAAAAAATAAAAAATAAAAAATTAGTGGATGTTTTCTTTTTCAGCAGTGCTATATCAAGCGAAGAAATGCTTCACGAAGACATAGCGAAAAAGTTGTAGCCAATAAAACTCCGTTGTTTGGCAGAAAACATGCTGGTCCTCCTATATATAAGGGAAGTCAACAAATATTTATCCAATCAACACATGCCAAATATTTCGTGATGGAATTCGCTTGCTTTTTCTCGCAATAAATATCATTTTCCTTTCTTTTTCCTACTTTATCGGCCCACTAATTGTCATTTTCTTGTCTACAATTGTCATTTTCTCATATTAAAAATAAAATATCTCATAGTTGACACAAAGACATGCACAACATTTAACAGAAATCATTTAATTACTTATACAAGCACTTAATTATAATTATTATTTTCGACTGAGACAAGACCCACTTGCAAACTGGACTTGGTAAACACAAACCAAGTAAAGTTGTGCAGACTATATCGTGAACACGCCCTAAAGTACATTGAATGTAACCCAAGAGAAATTTCTAGGCATTTGAAACCCTAATTCTCTGTCTATAAAAGTTAAACTCATCGTCTTGGACAAATATGTCACATATAAACTCTAGTGCCTCTCACATTTAGCACCTATTGATTTGATCATCGGAGCGTCTGCATGTACCACCCCTCTCAACTGGGTTCACCGCTCAACGATCCATATTCAACGACTCGAAACAATCTTAACATCTATATATATATATCATGTCTGGAGAAGATCATTGACGACTTTATTGGGGATCGAGACCACACACTCTCCTTAACCTTGACTGGGGAGTGTTAGCCCATATTTTGGTAAAGTCAAAATATGTTCTAAATACGTGATTAAAAGATATTAAATGAGATTCATTTAATTATCTGTTGATTCAAAAATCATTAAAGATGGTTGATTTTTAGAGCCAAAGGATTTAATGAGAAATCATGCATGAACATTCAATAAATGTTCCTACTTCAAACATTATTTAAGAATTTGTCCTCTTCAGGTTCATTTCGAGTCGGTCGATACATGCAACGGATACATCAGAACGTTGAAGTTATTCAAATTCAAAAATACGTGGCAAGACACGCGTCGTTTCTATAGTTATTTGGGCATTATTAGCAGTTAGTAATAGTGTCTATAAATAGATTAGTTATGTGATCGAGCAAAGGGACACAATCATTATACAGAATCCTTGTAAAACTCAAAGTACCCAGGTCAACGAGAGAAACGAGTGATCGAAGGGACATGTATGTAATGTGAACCATTTTTTTTTTTTTGTAAACATTTACATTCAAATGCAATTTACAGTCTCATCAATTTAAATGCTTTTCTCTTTTAATTTCGACTCATCTTTCTCTCTGTTCGTTCCTTTGAATAAACATTCTTTCTTGTAATTCAAGCAATGTCAAATATAATAAAAACACAAAAACAACAATAAATGTACATGAATAATAATGGACACTAATTATCATGAAAATATAAACAAAAACATTATGTCCCAAGATTTACTAGTTGATCTTTCTTGTAATAACTCTAACTAGCGTTGTTTACCAAAATTCAGCGTAAACAGGGAGCTACTGTTTTGGTATACCTTAAAGTCCCACATCGCTTGAGAATTGAAGATAATATATACAAAACTCAAACATATGATTCTAATGCAACACTTTTTACAAAGGACAAAACCATGAGAGGTCACACGTAGTCCAAAGTGGACAATACCTCGAACGTGATGTGACGTACTTGAGGATGAAACAGAATAGTCATTGATTTTACTTCTATTTTCTTTGTTACAAAAATAACCGTAAAAATTTAAAAATATCAAATCATATGATTGCATACTGTCTGTCAGGACAATCCTATATGTGAAGGGTTGCTTGCTACATCTCACTCCGCCTCGCCTATCTCTCATCAAAGAGTATCAAAAAAGTTACTATTCATCCTACTTAACTGCAAGAATGCTAACCTCTAACCCTATCCGCCGGTTTATGAAGTCTAGTCTTTGTTGCGTATATTCTACCTGAACGCTTTGGAAATTTGAATCCAAATTAGTTTTTGCTTATCAACTAACAACAATGTAATAAATGACCTATTAAAAGTAAGTAGGTTGATTAGTCAATCCTTTCCTGATGCCATAAACGATTGATTATGAGATCAACTTTTGCCACCCTACTCAATTTTTCGCGCGTCCTACGATTTTATTAAAATATTTATGTCCGCTACTTGAGTAGCAGATACACCCAAAAAACACCCTATTGTATAACGTCCATTTTAAAAAAACTTCTCATTTTTATTATTGCCCCTACTTAAATAGCGGAATGATAAAATAAGAAAGATATAAGACAAAAATAAATCTCATCGACTATTGATCATGTACATTTCTAAAATTTGTCTTGGAGACAACTATATAAGTACTACGAATGTCATTGACCTTTCAAATGCCAATTGCACCCCCCATGATTCCAAATGGCCAATCGTATCGAGTCATTGACGCCAAAGAAAATATATTTGAATTCCAAGTCTAATGAAGACAAAACAACAGAGTGAAAAACGCGCTTTCGCGTTTAGATAGTTTCTTCCGTCCCTCACCAAAGTCAAAATAGGAAACCTGTCCAAATATTTCAAACAATAAGTTTTTCCATTTTTTTATCTCAATGTCACTTATCATCATTTTATAGCCAGATTTTAACTTTTGTCCATTTAATTTAAGTTATAATTGAAACTTTTACCACCAAATTCACACTGAATTATAAACAATGTGATTTTAAATTTTAAGGAGTATTTTTTGTTTTAAATCGAATTTAATCTCTTAAACTAGGTAGAATTACAATACATTTCATATAGTAGCTATTAATTATTCAACTAATAATGTAAATAAACTTGCATTGAAATATCTTAAGTAAGTCTTATAAGTTTAACTCAAATGGTAGCTTCTAGAGATATTATTAAAATGATCGAGTTCGAACCTCGAATTTTATATTTTTTCACATTTAAATGTATGAGTCCAACCACTAGACTACTAATCTAAAAATGAAAACTTAGTGATATGATATAAATAAGTAATAAAATAGAAAAAGCAATTTGTACCAAAAAAAAAATAGAAAAAGCAATAAATCGGTGGCTAACCTTCAATTATGATACACTTAACACCTATGTTTAATTAGAGAGGTCAGCTACTACTGTGTTATTGCTTATTAGTAAAGTTGCTACTTTTATATTAAACAAATAAAAAACATAAATCTTCCTATAAACAAAAATAATAATAAAAGAAAAAGGAAAAAAATTGGATTTTTTTGGATTCGTGTACCACAGAAGTACCACGCGCGTACCACAGAAGTACCACGCGTGTACCCGTTGCAAAATAAAAAATAAAAAAATAGGTACGTCATCGGTGCGTACCCAAGGAGTACCATACGCGTACCGGTACCCGGTACGTACCCGGTACCGGTACTCTTTCTAAAATGGAGTACCCATGCTTCATAGGTGATATCTTAAGTTATAGAGTTTCATGTATAAAAAAGAGAGACTCAACTAATGGCAATCGGTCAAACTCTCTAATAGCAATTAGTCGTCATAAATATTTTGCATCGATAACATAGCTAAAACAAATTTATAGAATTTTTTTTTTGTCTTAGCTGAAGTGGTAATCCACTGGAAATTAAAACTCACATAATTCTGAGATCCCAAGTTCGAACCCGGGTCACGACGTCTGGTCTAACAATTTCGGCATATTTTGCCAGTTGAGCTAGGACTTATGGGACCAAATGTATCGAAAGTTAGTACTTGATTATCTTATTCTTTTCCATCCTTTTAATAAATAACCAATTTTTTTTATTAAATAATTAATGCATCTGATTTATTATATTAATCAAATATATCAATTATTCGATGAATATCAAACTCAATTGTTTCTTAAAACAAAAATCAAAATAAGTATCGTTTATACTATCATTGATCATTGATATGATAATAGTAAGAAGAAAAATGCTAAATAATGTCTTTATAATATTTGTTAAATAATCAAATATTTTTTTTTTTAAAATAAACTTTTTACCTTTAGAAGAAACAATCAATTGCTCCTTTCAATTTCATATATAACAAAACATTTTAATTTTTTAGATTAAGTAAAAAAATAATATATCTAGTCTATAGATATAGACTAAATACGTCTATCGACTAGATACATTATTTTTTTAATTAATCTAAAAATTTAAGAAAGATAAAGTTAAAATTAGGCAGAAAAGTCTAATAGAATGCCGAAATTTGAACTTTGATCATTTTATTTATCAATTTTAAAAGTGAAATTTCTAAACATTAAAATAAAAATTAGCGGAAAAATATTAAAACAAGATAAAAAAACATGATAAAATATTGACGGTAATAATTGGAAAAAATAAAAAGGGAGGGGGAATTGCAAGAAAAAAAGCTAATGTATCCAGAAGCAGAAACAAAATAGTAGTCGGTTTTCAATCTCAATTCTTCAACTTCATCTTTTCTTCTATTTTCAATCTCACTTTCTTTCTCATACATATACACATCTTCAATCCAAATCGCTTCTTAATTCTGATTCTCAATTCTTTATCTTCCTCTTCTTCTATTTTCACACCTAAGGTAAATTAACCTCTTCTCTTCTCTTCTCTTCGTTCCCTTCTGATTCATAATTCTATCATCGATCGTTCTTAACTATGATTATATATAGGTTTTAGGTTACTTACTCTCTCATCCGTCACTTCAATTCGATCTATTATTCATCGCGATCATTTTTCAACCATTCACTGTTTTATAATTATATTTTTACTTTCCTCTTTCTTCTAGGTAGGGGTTTATGTCAACATTTCTGGATTCATAATTTTATTTATTTTTCTTCAATTCTTATCATAAAACAAGATTTCGATCATCTAGTAGTAGAATCAATGACTTTTTGCAGTGTTAATTCTGATCATGCTGACTATTTGACCGTTTCATTTTGTGCCTTTTTACTCCTATTCAATTGATTACGTTGATTTTGGTATTTTAAATTCTAGATTACTGATCGGATTAAATGCTTTTATTCTGGTACTATGCACCCTATGGTTTTGAAAATTGAAAGGATGTTTATTACTTTATATCATGTTTATGAGTGGATTTTTTTATTTCAGTTTTCAGCAATTATGATATGTGTTTGTTAGGTTTCACAACCAGTTTAATCTGGTTCAGGGTCAGTATTGGCATCAAATGGTTTCAGCCCCCTCCCGATCGTAGTTTATTAGTATATTAAATGTATCAGTGTCGGCGCTGCAACTCCCTTTTTTGGGTTGTCCATGTGGCGAGAGCCGCCATCTGAGATTGATAACATAGGATTTTGTGTTTAAAATTTTTGATTTTTGATTTTTGGTTTGGATTTGTAGAAGGTTGATACTAAAGGATTTAACTCATTGGAGGCTTAGAGACATGGCTAATAATGCTACTGCGTGTGCTGAGAGAGCAACTAGTGACTTGCTCATTGGACCAGATTGGGCAATCAACATAGAATTGTGTGATATCATTAACATGGACCCGAGGTATTGTTCTGCTCACTTTTGTTTCTGATTTTCTGTAACTTTACACTCTGGCATTGCGATAAAAGAGTTCTCGATTGATTAGATTGTTTAAATAGTCTATTGCTTGAGTCGTCATATTTGATAAAATGATCCTTTAAATGTGCATCTGTACATCATTTATTGTTTTCTCAACATTGGAGCTTGTTATGTTAAGGACTGAACTATTTGTGAATAAAATAGCGATCTCTACCATCGATATCCCCTTTCTTTCCCATTTAAGGAGTACCATACTACCGCGTGCCCTGGCCATAGGGGCTTTGTTAACATTCTTCAAAAGGCAGGCAATTGGATGGGACCACTATTAACGTAACACATTTAGAGGGTACTCATCTTCGGTGATTAGGATATGTGCGGAAACAAGAGGGCACGTAGGAGTATGAGTTAGGAGGGTATATGAGGTGGAGAGCAATCCAATAGTTAAATAGACGGAGATTGAAAAGGGGTCAAACCATTAAAAAGGCTTTGAAAGTATATGGTGTGCATTAGACATTATTTAGTGATAAGACATTAAGATGCGTTTGATCGATGCAGCCAACCGATTGTAAAAAGACTTTGATTGTTGTACTTTGTAGTTGTATCATATTCAACAAACAACAATGTCACTTGAATACAAATAGAGTAACATCAGCAGTTGATGAGGAATTTAGTTCTATCAATTTTAATACTAGGGACATAATATTGTTGCATTCATAAATAGGAGGACTAAACCAAAATTTTATGAAAATAGGACTAGAAATAAAACAAACTTACAAAGCCATTTTTGAATTTGGTCTTGCTTTGAAATTTTGCATCTTAAGTATGATTCTGATGTGATTTGTCTGTGTTCTGATTTATCTCATGGTATTCAAATATCAAATTTTCTGATCTTCTCTGCTGACCTAATTATATTTGCAGGCAAGCAAAGGATGCATTGAAGATACTTAAGAAGCGTTTGGGCAGCAAAAATCCCAAAACACAGCTGCTGGCTCTTTTTGTCAGTCTTATATTCTTCTACTCTTGGATAATTTTTATTATTTCATCTACTTGGATATTATGAGTTAAAGAGAAATAATAGCAACACATATTCTTTAACACACTTTCTATTATTGATCCATTCTCTACAAATTCACCACACTCTTTAAATAATGATAATTTTACGAGGCAACTAAAATGATTTTTTAGAGAACAAACCAATAATAAAGGGTGTATTACTAGCATTACTCATGGATTAAATTATGTGTTATTATTTCTATATTATCACATGTAAGTTATTTGAAAATCCTCGTGGTTAAAAGATATGAGGTGGATTTGGAAATATTTGTGGCGGAGGTAATGAAAAGCAGTGGTTACCTGACATGTGTACTTTGTATTTGATGTAGGTACTGGAGACCCTTAGTAAAAACTGTGGTGAAAGTGTATTTCAGCAGATTGTTGAGCGTGATATATTGCATGAAATGGTTAAGATTGTGAAGAAGAAGGTATTTATTGATTTTCGACACTGGATATTTATTTATCTATCACCAATGCTTACTTAATCACTGCTGCATTATTTTAATCTAATTTTACAGCCGGACTTAAGTGTGAGGGAAAAGATACTGATTTTAATTGATGCATGGCAAGAAGCTTTTGGAGGACCAAGTGGAGTTTTCCCCCAATATTATGCAGCATATAATGAACTAAAGGTGAATAGCTCGTGCATCTAGATTTTAGGTTTTTTTTCTAAGATTACTTTACGACTTACGAAGCACTAACATTTCAAACCAGTCATGCTAATACTTTCTGCCCATCTGGAGCAAGTTTTTCTATTTGTTGCATTTATCCATGACTGACCAATTTAGCTTGTGATCATCATTGTATTTTTCCGGTATTTTTGCTGGTTAATAATTACATTGTTGTACAAGCTGCATACAACTGTGTACTTGCATTGTTGAGTTTTTGGCAAACAATAATTGAACCTTCACCTCAAAGGCTCAAACGCAATATATTAAAATTTTACTTCTCAAAACTAACATCTAATTGAGCTGTTGCTTTTTGGATTAACAGTCTGCTGGAGTTGAATTTCCACCAAGAGAAGAAAATAGTGTGCCATTCTTCACGCCTCCACAAACTCAGCCAATTGTTCATTCTGCTGTAGAATTTGATGATGCTGCTATTCAGGCTTCTCTTCAGTCAGATGCATCTGACCTTAGGTGCTTTTTGAACTCTATCATACATTTAGTGTTCTAATTCTTGTGTTTGTTGTGTGGGGTAATAGTGTTATTGTACAGGACATTTGTGTAAGAAATTAACAGAGTATTTAAGATTGATTATGATGTCCATGTTTCATTTAGTCCATAATTGGGAGCGTCTGCCTTAGAATATTTCTCCCGTTTAATGGTAGAATAGCATTTTGGAGCAAAGCTTATTTTAATCAATTCAAAGTAGGGATCAAACCAGAAATATGTTCACCATGTTAATTCCTTAGGCATGTGATGGTGGTTGTTGCCTTATGGAACAATTAGGATATTTAAGTTCCTCTTTAGAAACCTTAAAGGTTCATCCCTCATAACGACCAGGTGCATCTCGCTATTGGTCTGGTGCATTTAGGTGTCTAAATTTCCCATAGTGCTGGCCCAAGGTTCAAGATATGCAAGTGGTGAAATAAATTTTGGGGGACCTAAAGATCTGCACAGGAATTTTGAAACTCCTTCGAGCTAATGCTGTCCTTTTTTTCCCAGTCTGTTTTTTGTACTCTTCTTTTTGGCGAAGTTATTCATTTATAAAAAAATCCACTAGTTTTACTTTATCTCTTTCACTCACTAATTTTGTTTATCATCAGTGTACTGGAGATTAAAAATGCTCAAGGGTTAGCCGATGTTTTGACAGAAATGCTCAGTGCCTTGAATCCGAAAGACCCTGAGGTGATATTATGTTTTCATTATTGCTCCATTTCTGTTCAATCTGTTACCTCTGTTTAGTTTTTCTTGTTATGGGAAATATATGTTTGAACTTTAAAGTTGTTATATTTTGGCATCCATATTTTCATGTTCTGCTAGTTGATGTGTTGCTTTATGGAATTTTGGATCTGGGATTTATCCCATTTTAGCAAAATTAAAGTAAGCTGTTGTTGTGAGATTGGAAAATTCTAGTTAAGAATTTAAAAATTATGCAATATTTCAATGCTGGATCTGCTGAAATGTGTCTTTTTGGTTTGATTCCTTCAAATTTCTCAATAGATATGCTTTTAGTTAGTTTGTTTGAAGTGTTTGTTATTTAGTTAGTAAAGGAGTTAGGACTTAGGAGATGAGGTCTATAATTAGGAATTAAGGAATCAGTGAGTAACTCGTAATTTGTTACGACTTAGGAGAGGTTAGCGCTGGCGAATCTGCAGTGTTGTACACAAAGGAGTTCTCTAATAAAGTTATGTTCCTTCAATCTTCCCCTTAATATCAGATGGGGTACTAGTGTCCGGAACATGTTGGATCTATGAAAACGTTCCTTGCAAAATGCACGACTGAGACAAATATATACAGATGCCGAATACAAACTTGATAATTTTCTTTACTTTGAGGTTCAATGTTTTTGTTCAGTACAAAAATATTGCTTTAAGTTGTTGTTTCTTAATATTTTGGACAAAATATGCCAGGGCGTGAAGGAGGAAGTGATCGTTGATCTTGTTGACCAGTGCCGTTCTTACCAGAAACGTGTCATGCTTCTTGTGAACAATACTGTGTAAGTTTTATAATGACTAAACTATATTCTTTGTGTAATTTAGAACAATAGTAATGGTTATTTGGGTTGCTTTATTTTTAGGGATGAAGACCTTCTAGGTCAGGGACTGGCATTGAATGACAGCCTTCAGCGAGTACTCCGTCAGCACGACGATATTGCGAAAGGAACTGCTAATTCAGGTGCAAGAGAAGTAGAAACTCCAGTTCTGCCGCTTGTTAATGTAAACCAGGAAGATGATGACTCGGACGATGATTTTGGTCAATTAGCCCACAGGTGAACCCCAAAAGTTCTTGTTTTATATTTAATCCTGTTGATAGTTAATTTATCTTTCTTAGGGGGCAGTGGGAAAACATATATTTTGGGTATAAATAGGTTTTCTGTCAAACACTGACATATATTTGTAACCATAAAAAGAAAACTTCTATTCCCATGATCCCCTCCGCCTCCCCCTTTTATTGTCTTTTTCTCTTTCTTCTTAGGTTTGTATTTCTAATGATTTAAATACTGTAAATTCAGGTCATCTCGAGATGCTCATGCACAGAATCGGAAACCAGAGCCAGTGAGGATAAACTCATTTATTCCTCCCCCACCAGCATCAAAGAAGCCAGTCTACTCAGGCACTGGCATGGTTGACTATCTTAGTGGTGATGCATACAAGGCAGAAGGATCCTTTGAAAACTCAGAACCAACTTCATATGCAGCTCATAATCATTCTAGCCCTAATCCGGCCCCATCAACTACTCCAACAGAGTCTTCAACCCGTCCTCATGCAACTACCACCTCATCACCAGTTTTTGACAGGCAGCCTATATATGATGAGCCGTCTCCCATGAAGTCTTCAGAACAGCTGCCTCCAGCTCCTTGGGATACGCAAGCTCCTGTTGTTATTCCACCCCCACCTTCAAAGTATAATCAGAGACAACAGTTTTTTGAGCAAAAAGTTTCATCCCATTCAAGTAATGGGTCAAGTTCATCTTCTGACAGCTTGGTGGGACAAACTCAAAATCTCTCTCTGAATTCATCCACCCCAACCAAAGAACAGAAGCCAGAAGATGCCCTTTTCAAAGATCTGGTCGATTTTGCAAAATCGAAAACCTCTTCATCTTCCAAACCCAATAATAGGTCGTATTGAGATAAATATTTTGTCCGCATTGCTTTATGTTGGTGGAGTTTATGAATTATGAATGTTCATCTGGTTTAGCTTGAGGAGTCCATTTTGTGGTTGTGTTTAGAAAACCTTTGGACATGTCCATGTGTGTACTTAGTTCTCAATTAAAACGCTGTTAGATATATTGCATATACCCATATGTATATGGTTCATATCATATTAATTTCATTGACTCGTGTTTTTCAATAATATCAGATCTGTTTTAAAAGTCAGAGATTTATGCAAATAATCTGGTTGCAAAACAAGGAGTGAATAATTATTCATGGGCAATTTGAAGCTCTTGCGTAGCTCCATGGTCCAGCTACTTATAGACCAATGTGTGCTGATCAACCAATTAGAATGGCTGTTCTTTGCTGAAGAGTAGCATGCGGCTCAACAGTCGGTCAGTGATTAATGGAAGATAACCAGTTGCAACTTTCAATCCACGATTGGCAGACCAGGATTATGATTTTATCGGGGTCTACATCCTCACCCAGAATGCTGTAATCACGCAAGATGCTACGATCTAAGGGTGCCACTACCGGACAATATGAAGTTGAATACTCGTGAGTCGTGTCCCATCCCATGCCTCTCCTTGGCTTATCCTCAATTCTAATTTCTGTAACATATTCAATCAAGTACATTATTTTTCAATTTAACCCAATCATGCCCTAGAGAGAATGGAGGTACCTTGCACCGTAACACACGCGCAGCTAACCATGGAAACTTCTGTCTGCTTTACTGTCCCAGTTTTAGCTTCAACATAAGAGTATTGACAAAAAATCTAACATCTTTCTCGTTGCAGGCTCTCAATAATAGATACGATATAGGAGGGTGACAAAAGCTATAATAAACAACATGTGGTGTTAAGTTAAAGGTAATTATAAACCATAATCACACTCCTCAAAGAGACGCCTTCTACAATTGACAAAACCGTGATAACTCACATAAGGTCTAAAGGATACAATACCAACAATGTTGTGAACTTGAGGTCAGTATATTGGCATCAATTGGGGACCACTGTTTCGACAAACAAAAAAAGTCTCATTGCTTAGGAATCGAGACTAAGTAGTTTATAAACAAAATTCACATTCTTCAACCTAACAAGACACTTTTTGCAAAGTAAATGTGAACTTAGGTCGAAACAAACAACAATGAACATGAAATAAATAAATAAATAAAATACACTGGATGATATATTTTATTATTGGGATAAGTACAAAATGGTATTTTACTTCTAATCTAATTCAAAATACATTAAAGCAGGTCATAACTTTATTTATTTTTAACAATTCATAACTTTATTTAATAAGTAACGACAATATTACATCTTCTGTTTATACTGTTACCGCACTATATTATTATTTTTCATATATATATATATATATATATATATATATATGCATGGTTATTACTGGATTACAATTCATATATGTGGAATGGAGGATGCCTAAGTTCTGAACAGGATGGGGTGGCCTAAGCTCCACTTTAATCTTCCAAACATGGTCATGAACATTCTCCTCTTGATGCTGCCTCTAACAGGAGGAAATGAGCTAAATTTTCTCAAGTTCTTCTCTGCTGCTGACTTAGTTGGGTGCACCAATTCCCTTCCCGTTTTCTTTTCCATGAATGATCAAAATCAAACGAGTTTATAAATTGATCTGATGCGAGAAGAGATGATGAGTAATTGTATTGCATTATAGTTTAAGAGGTAGTATATATTAATCATTCATTTATATAGGAAAATAAGATGTGTCAGTGAAGTATATAAGTTAGAGTAGGAACCTTCGTGTGTTTGTGCAATCATCTCTTACAATTTTTGCAGTTAGCTGACGACAATATTGCTAGGTTCATGCAAACCCAACTATTTTTCGTACTAAATTTATTGGTGGTGCATTAGAGTGAGTGTTTGATTCTTGGACGTAGCTTATAATCTCAACAACTTCAACAACGTAATTGGAGTGAGTTCATAGCATTATTAGAGTCACATCTCCACGTACCATAATGGGTGTATATTATGTACACCGATTGATTATAGGGTTAAATATGTTTTTGGTCCCTCTAATAATAACAAATTTCATTTCGAGTTCTTATAAAAATTTCCTTCGAACTTTAGTCCCTCTAAACTGGAGTGACTTCGTAGTAATGCTAGACTCACACTTTCACGTACCATAAATGGGTATGTGAAGCATATATGGGTACGTGCAAAACAGTGCTTCAGTACAAGGACTTGTTAAGCATACCAAATAAATAAATAAATAAATGAATAAATGAAAACAAAATTAATGTCGGAACAAAATTGATTCTAGAAAATAAGACTAAAAAAAAAAAAACCCAAATTAAGGATCAAATTTGATAATTCATATCTTTGAGTGGGATTCAGGGATTCAATCTGTTAACACTTTTACTTAATAATTACATAATCCATACATAATAAACAATTTTCTTCTAGTGCACAAGAAATATGCTTTTGTGCAATTTTACATTATCCTCTTAGAGACAAGTTCATTCTTGCAAGCTGACTTTTGCTTTGTCTAAACCACCCAAAGTTCTGAGTTGTGGAAAAAAAATTGGGATATAAACAAATCAACAGTCACCAGTAATACATTTCAAAGAAGAAAAGCAAAAAGAGCTTGGAAGATGGACATTGGACTTCTCCACTTTTCCGGAGGACGATCTCTGTTTATCAACCCTTGTAACTGATCCGCGCGTTTTCCCTTACACCAGAAGAAACTTAATCAGAAAAGAATAAACAAAAAGGCGAAGGGTAAACAATACAAGAATATTGAAATTGGTTTTCAATGTTGCTTATATTTGAGATCAAGTGAAATATATTTCCAAACTTCAGGTGTTTTAGAAATGAATGGTGTTGTAGTTGTTCTAAAATATTTATACTTTCGAACCATATTTGCATATAATGGAACATGGTCTCATTTTACCTAAATGTAAAATGTGATTGTATTTGCTAATCTGTATAACCTTAAATAGTCGGAGAGAGTTTTACCTCCATCGCATCCTTTAAAGGCCCCCAACATTCCATTCTGTTGTATTTTTTTGAGCTAGAATGAAAATATACTCGAACTGTAGAATCCAGCAATTCTGGATTATCACGGAAAAGTACAGAATCTCCACATTGAATTGCTTTGAGTACCTGGAATGCTCAAGAATAATTCAACCATGGGTCATAATACATTAAGGCGTATTATTATTAGTACTGTCACATTTTATTTTTGGACAATAACACAGAAAAAATGAGGTACGAAGAACGTCCTCAAAATTAGTAATACACGAACAAAACACAATCTTAGTAGTATTTATTCATTCACAGATGTGCTCTATTGGGTTTGGAAACTACCAATGTAGATGCTCAAATCTGCAATAGGAGAACCAGTTTACGCATATACCCTATATAGTATATCATGAATGCACTTAATGAGGCTTAAGCGGACGTTTCAGAGAAAGCCTGCCTATCATTACATTACATTCTCCTTTCTTTCCATGTGTTTTGTGGTGAATCTTCTTTAAAAGCTTATATGTTCATTGTGAGCAATGTCAAGCTTTAGCAAGGAATTTTTTTTTTGCTTTCACCACCAGTTTAATCTGGTTCGGGGGTCAGTTATGGCATCAAGTGGTTCCATCCCCCTCCCGATCGCAGTTGCGGGGGATCGAACTGTGGTCCTCCCTACTAAGTTCAGCGTCAATCACCACTAACCAACTAACGATTGGTAGCAAAGAACATTTCACTAATTGGGAACCCATATACAATTTTTGACAAGTTTCCACATAGAATATTCCCTCTAGACTCAAATTAAATATAAGCAAATTTGCAACTAACTTCACCGTATTTAATGTTAAACGAAGAAAAAAAGGTAGTTTGTAGAATACAATAATTTTTTTTTCTTACATCAAGAAAATTAAATGAGGTTAACCAACATTTTTAATTCATGTGTGTATGGTTATTTTTGCTTATACTACTTGAGTCCAAGGGTGTACCTCTTAGATATCAGTCCTAACTTTCATACTATTTCTGTTTTGATAAGAATACTAGAAGAGGATAATATAAGTTGATTGCAGACATACCAAAGGCATTTCCTTGGAGAATATGTGATATCTAAATTCAGCAGCCAGATCTAGGAAGGGATTAGGACCACTGACAAAGCAATGAACATGTAGGCACATTTCATTTTTCACTTTCTTCCATTCAGCTACAACATCGTCTTTCTCGTACCACCCTCTCAACTGCCATTTCACACAAGGAATGGAAGACATCGTCAAATATGCGTTAATTAAGAGAGAACTTATATTTTTGTGCAACGGATCCTACTAATGAACAACTTAAGGGCACCCTAGTATCAAACGAATTGTGTAAAGACACAAACCTGCTCTAGTTTGATCACATTGGAAACAGCTAAAGTCAGATTTGCCGTTAAGTCGCAGTGGGATAGAATGTAGGTTCTCGGAATAATACTTGCATATCTATTTATCTGCTCTTCCAATAGAACAACCTTCAGTTTTGAAGCTTCAAATTTTGTTGGAGGACCCAAGAGCCTCACAGTCTAAGGAAGAAAAGAAAAGGTAATCTTGTAAAATGAATATAAGTGATACTTACAGCACACTAGATAATAAGGTTTCAATAAAGAAAAAGAATGAATTCAATGTTTTCTTCATTCCAATAACAATTATTGACTACTGTGAGAAATCTATTCCTATCTCATGAAGCATATTGGTTTCAACTTTCGAGCATGAAAGAAATCTTAATTTTGTAAATTAGAACAGGATGCTAGAAGCCAATCATGCATTGCATTGTACGCTGTTTATGGATAATGTTTGCAATCTAGACTCTAATTTTTAAATTCAAGTTGTACACCGTAAACCATACTCATTCATTGATAATACAAAGGAACTATAACCGCTTAGATATCGGAGACGTAGGCAAATTTGGCCGAACTTTGTTACCATCGGTTAAACATATTCCTTATTTGCATTTATTGTTTTTGAACAAGGTTATCGGGCCCCCTTCCCCCGATAATTAGAAGGTTAATACCAATTTTTTTTTTTTTTTTAAGATTTTCATATCTATTTATGAAATTCTGAAGAACAAGATGGGTTACTAACAAGAAGCAGTCAATGTGGTATAAAGAAAATCTAAAACAAAACAAGTCATCACAGATAGAAGCTAGATTTTTTACTTTAAGCAAAGAAAAGGGATAAATGATAAATCTACAATATCCAGAATTGTCCATAAATAATAAAAGGAGCATTACAAACAAAATAGTTTAAAAGATTAAAGCAATTAAGATTGAATGCATAATAATAAGAATGAAAAAGAACCTCAGAAACAAGGGAATTGTAGGAAGGTGTAGAATTAGTAGTAGTGATGGAGGAGTAACATCTGAAAGATGGCTTTAACATGGTAGTAGAGGAGAATAATCTGGTTGGTGAAAATGAAAATGCATTATGACATGTTGATGCCATTGAAGATGCATAATAATAATAGTACACTCTTCTTCATAATTCAAAGACCACCACCACCACCATTGTCTTCTTCCTTTGTTGTTTTGAGAAGGAAAATAAAAAAAAAAAAAAGTGATGTGGGAAAATAGTGTTCTCAGCTTGTGTGGTTAGATTCAGAAATCACAACACTCCAAAATCACTGTCAATCAATTTCTTCCACACATTTTCTTTTTCTTTCTTTCTTTTTGTTGTTGTAGAAAATACAAAATACACACAAACACATTGCATTGGTGATTGCAATTGAATCTTGTGGTATGCCACGCCAGCATCAAACATCTCAAATTTTCGATAAGATAATGTATTGACGTGGCTTTACTTGCCTCGGCTCTGTTCGGATTCCGAATTGAAGTCAAAGTCCATTTGATTTTTTTTTTAACACTTTTTTTTAATCAAATTTTTAACTTTTTTTCTTATAATGAAGTGGGTAGTAAATTCAGAATTTATCCGCATGTAAGTAAAGTTTAATAAAGAAACGGTTATGATTAGGAATCTAATATTTTGATTTAATTTAATTTTGTAGAAAGTAAGTATAGATTATAAAATATATGACAAATTTTTATTGTATTGAACAATTTTTTCATAATTTTATTTTCGTATTTTAGATAACTTGTATCTGTGACAAAAGATTATCTTGTAATTTAATGATGGACAGGAAGAACTGAAAATATAAGAGGTCCGACATTCAATTTACATTCTCAAGAAAAACTAACAATAATTTGTCCTAATGAGCATAGCTCAACTAATAAGGATAATATTTATGTATAGAATCGGAGTTCAAACCCGTTATCTCTTATTCACTTAAGCTACTTGACAAAATAAAAAGTTACAATAATTTTTACCTCCTAATTTTTACATATTTATAATTTTAGTTTTGACATTTCATTATATTGTTTTAGAAGAAATATTTATTTATGTTTGTATTTTTCAGTTAATTTATATTCCCCAATCTTGTCTTTTTCATTTCAAGTATTTCATCTACAACACAACACATTTATCTATGATGACGTGTGCTCATTACATTCAATTCTTAATCATTTCAATTTAGTTTACAAAGAATTTTGATGTTTTTATGATAGTTTAGGAGAAAATTGCATAGTATTAGAGATGGCTTGTAATTGAAGTAGAGCAAATTTAGCCATTTTGGCCTCTACTGAGAGCGCGAGGCGCAAGACATGCTGCACGAGGCACATGACTTTTTGCCAATTCATCATTTTGTTCTACAGGTACAAAAGGCGCATGGAAGTTATCGTTAGGCGTAGGCCAGCTGGCGCGAAACGCAGGAAGTTGAACCCCACAAATGTGTGTAATTGTTCTTATTTAAATTTAAATATCACACAATCTCACAGGTTCAATATCTTTTATATCACTTGAAAAAATTTGGTACCCTTGTCAAATTTTTATCAATCTACTTTAACATTTACCTACTAATTGTAGTTTGTACACCATGTAAGAAAGAAAAAATTTGAGTAGTAAAAGAAATTTAAGTCCAATAAACATTAAAGTTTATTTTAATTTAGAGATTAAAGCAGACATAATTGGTATAAGAGAAGTGATAAGTGGTTGGAGGGTGACATTAGTAGAAAGATTTGAGAATACCATTAGTAGAAAGGTGGGAAATGGAAAAATGGCTCTGTTAGTTTTGGAAGGATAGGTGATTGGAGGGTGACACTCTGTCTATTTGTCTTAATGGACTTTTTGAGTTGGCTATTCATAAGAATATTACGGTGGCTGATATGTACAGAAGAGGTTGAGATGTGGGGGGTAATGGGTGTAGATGGCGTAGACATCTCTTTGTGTGGGAGGAGGATTTAATTTTGGAGTGTTGTTCTGTTTTGGAAAGTTTGTTTTTGCAGGTTGATGTTTTGGATAAATAGATGTGGCTTCCTGATCCTTCCAGTGGGTATTCAATCACAAGTGCATATCATCTGTTAACGCTTCTGATTCCAGTCATGATGGAAGCACACAAGGACATTATTTGGAATAAAGTTGTTCCGCTAAAGATATCCCTTTTTCCTTTGATACTTCTCAATAACAGATTACCTTCAACAGACAATCTGATCTGTCGTACGATGCATCTTGAGGTTTCGACGTTGTGTCTAGAAGGGTTTGAAATTGAACACTTGATAGTTGGTTGTGATATGTCTTCATCTCTTAAGATTAAAATTTTAAACCGGTTAAGTATTTTTTATCCTTTACCGCTGGTAAAGGGACGCAGATTGGGCTTCAAGTGTTATGGTGAGCTTGTTGTTGGTCTCTTTGAAAAGAAAAAATAACAGTTTGTATGCCCATAAAACATTATCGTTGTAGCATTGGCAGAGAAGGTGAAAATCGTTTCTTCGTGGTGGTTGAAGACCCATAAGCATGACTTTAATTATAATTTCTATTTTGTGGTCGTCTAACTCTTTAGGTGGTTAGAAATTGACTTGGTTAGACTTTGAGGATTGTTTATTCTCTTCTTTTTGTTAAACACATCTTGTGCTTAACACTCTTTTTAATATATATTTTTTTGATTTCTTAAAATGTGACCAAATTCAATCGGCCATCTTTTATACCTTTTCACCCACTTTAGACTAAATACACATAAGAACTTGAAAGTTAGAGATCAAACATGATGTCTTGTATTTATTTGATTTGATCTTTTGCGTCAAGTTATCATACTACTCAATAGTATTATTAGAAAGAAATTTCAAAATTTATTTATATGCGAAATATATATTTTTTAAGAGATTTCCATTTTCAACTTATGATCAGGTTCAATTTGAGACATTAACGCTCGCTATGATTTGTGCAAGAAGTTGTTGGTACGTGAATTGGTTCGTATTGACGGTTAGTTTAAGTGATTATATGGTTTGATTGAGTTTTGATTTATATCCCCTCAATATGATGGTTTCACTTTATTTTCTTTAATATATTTAGGGTCTATTTGGTGTGCATGATATGATAGTGACATGATATGATATAAAACATGATAAGATATAAGTACGATAACAATTATCGTTAGTTGATATCACGTGATTGGTGCACACATGATAACAAATTAAACATGATAACTATCATATCAATTTTTTAATACATATATCGCTCATAATAATATCACAAGATACATATCATATTTAAATGAAAAAATTAACCTTGTATAAAAATTATTTTTTAAAAGAAATCATTTTGTAATACTTCAAATTTTATGTTTTATTTTAGATTATTTAAATTACTAAATTACTCTTATGAGAAAATCATGTATATATTTTAATCAATTATTTTATTTTTAATTTACTATCAAATTATTTTATTATTCATATTATATTTATTTTTCATTTTCTTTATTTTAAAATATATTTTATAAAATAAATCAGTAAATTATTTTCTTATCATATTTTACTGGTAACCTTACTCAAATTCAAAATAATTTTTTAATTAGAGCTATTTGATATTTTCAGTTGCTTCACCAAAAACCGTTACAATTATCCTATTGTATTTCCTATCTTGTGTATATCCTTTAGAGTGTTGCAGAGGTCAGAGATCTGATCTGTAACTCGTTTGAATAAAGAAAAAACTTTAAGACATTTTTTTTGTCAGGTAATCCAGTGACTTGAAAATCCATTCAGTAGAGTGTTCAGAGATCGAACCTTGTTCTTGCATATTAAATGCTATTGTCCTTACCAATTGAGCTAAGCTCTCAAGGACAAACTTTAAGACATTCTACCAAATTTTTTTTGAGACACATTAAGAAATAAAAAAGTAAAAAATAATATTAAAAAATTTAATATTTTAGATTTTAGTTATAAAATTTAAATCCTCTGCATAATTGTAAAAATTAATTATCACGTCGGATAAAATTGTAAAGAATGACAAAATTCCCTCCATTTCGAAACTGAAATTGAACAATTTGTGTATAAACTACAAAAGATCTTTTATTATCTCATTCAAGTCTTAAATTTTAAAAATTAAATACACGACTTTTAAAATAAATATTTTTATATAGAGTAATAATTGATCTCTGACCCAGAAAAAAAATTGATCTTAATTTTTTTTTTTTATTTTGCATTATATTATTACTAATTTACTACTACTATTGTTAATTGTCGGTAAGCAAAGCCCACAGAAAAACAACAATTTTACAGAGCACCATTGCTGTCACTAATGATATTAAATTCAAGAACAACACACACGCACAACACGTCAACACAAACTGTTTCTCATAGATTCATGTTTTACCCAAACTGCTTGATCTTTTAGCTAGCACACATATCAACAAACTTTGTCTTTTTTCTTCTTAAAATCACCGAAACAAGCTTCCCTCCTCCTTCCTCTTCGAAAAACATCATCATTGCAGTTCTGTTGTTGGTAGGAACAGTTCAACAACATACCAACAGATTTGAATCTACTGGGTTTTGTTGTATGACAGATGAAGGTTAGTAAACTTTCTGGGTTTCTTGTTTTTTCAATTTCTTTATGGTTTCCCACTACCCTTTGGTAAACATTCATTCAATTGTTTTGCTTGGACTATTGGAGAAAGTTTCGGTTTATTTTTCTTAATAAAGTTTACTTTTTTTTTTACTCATTCGTAGTACATGTTTCATTATTACTTTTTCTTTTTTACTGAAAAAAAAAAGAAAAAGACAAGTTAGTAGTTGTTAATTCATCACTATGATCACCTTCTTTGTTTCAAGCTTTTAATTGCTAGTACTTCCTTTGTTTTATTATTGTTTCCAACCAGAGAGAGAGAGAGAGATCTAACCTTTTTATGAAACTATCTCAATTGTATACACTCTGCATGGAAAGCGGTAGATATGTTTAACTTTCGAGCAAAACAACCAAGATCAGCAGCATTGCTATTTCTGAAAATACCGCCGCAATCAGCTGTGCCATCTATTTTAAGAAAGAAAAAGATAAAACCATCGACATTTAATCACTCTTACATATCCAATATTTTCCCCATTTAAATGTCGATGATGTGAGACTTAACCATTCACATTTGTGTGAGTCCCCACATCCTATAGTTGATCCAATAACATCAGGGGCGGTTCTAAAGCCCAGGGCAATTGCCTGGGCTCTGGCCAAAATTGTTGGTAGTTTTAGGGGTTAGTTTAGGGCGAAATTGAGATTTTTAGTGGTTAGTTTAGGGAAAAATTGAGATTTTTTGTTGGACTATTTATATATTACATCACATGTGAAATTTTGCCCAGACTCTATAATAATCATGGCTCCGCCAATGAAGAACATGATCCAATCCCTCGCTCTCATAAAGTCAAACTACGGCTCTGATACCATTTGTTGGAGAGTGCGGGGGAGTGTCGAGAGAAACAACGAGTTAATGCTCCAAGATCACAAGAGAGTGAAATGCCATATTTCCACCCAAAACCTTGAGGAATTAGGTTCATGGATCACCTCTCTTATATATCCAACATTCTTCCCATTTACTGGAACTGTTGAACAGTAGTTTGAAAACCAACAACATTTAACTGAGTTACATTGTTTTCTTTTTAATGGATTTACTAATGATTTACTCCACATTCTAGGTGTATTTATCTTGAAATAGAAGAAACTAAGAAGCATGGCACCAGGGAAGAATTCCCGAGGGAGCGAGGGGAGGAACTCATCAAACTACTGTTCAACAGTTCCAGTAGCTGTGTTTGTTGCATTTTGTTTAGTTGGCATATGGATTGCAATGTCATCCATTGTTCCGGTTCAGGATTCGGTCATGGAGGTACCCGAGACAATTAATGAGGTGAAAAATATTGCTAATCAAACTGGTTCTAGCCAATTTGAAGACAAGTTAGGCGATATACCACCAGAGGAATCGGCAAGGAGAGATAGCCAAACCCCAAGACCTCAGAGCGAAAACCATTCAGAATCTGTAGAAACAGAAACACCGAATGGTCAAATTGATGATAATCAACTCAGAGGATCGACAAAAACCTTAGATGAAAGTAAATCTGACAAGAGCTTAGATGATAGCAAATTAGGGACAGAAAATAGTGTTGGTGAAGTCAGACAACAAGACGAGACTTTCGGTGAGACTAAGGAAGAGGAAATCAAGAACAATCTGGATTCAGAGACAAACCAAAGTACTGAAGATAGTAACATGGAAAGCCATGAAACTTCAAAAGAAGAAACTTCAAGTGAATCACAGAAGTCTTCAATCTCTATTGATAACAGCAAATACGATTGGAAACTTTGTAATACAACTTCGGCATCAGAGTACATCCCTTGTCTTGACAATTGGAAAGCAATTAAAAAACTCCAAAGCATAAGTCACTATGAACATCGAGAGAGGCACTGTCCGGATGAAGTTTCCACTTGTCTCGTTTCTCTTCCGGAGGGCTATAGAAGTCCAATTAGGTGGCCCAAAAGCAGGGAAATGGTATGTAACACAAAAACTGGATTATTAAAATTCAATAACTGCCCGAAAATAAATATTTAAATTCAATATTTTGGTGCCTATTGCAGATATGGTACAACAATGCTCCTCATACAAAGCTTGTAGAATCTAAGGGTCATCAAAACTGGATCAAAGTTTCTGGTGAATACCTTAGTTTTCCTGGTGGTGGAACTCAATTTACGCACGGTGCTCTTCATTACATCGAATTCATTCAGAAAGTAAGCCTTTTGCAGGTTTCTATGTTGCCATACTGCAATTCATTTTCAATTATGTTAGTTTGCTTAGCTAGTTGATTTTAATTTATTTTTTTATCATTACAAATTACATAACTTAGAACAAGTTTCTTAGTTATAGGAAAACTAAAGCCTCTTGTTTATGTTTTGTGCATATAATATATCAAAGTGTATTTTATTTTTGAGAAAATTATAATGTTCTTGATTTTGCTGTTTTTGGCGATTTAATAATGCAGTCTCTTCCTGATATTGCATGGGGGAAGAGAAGTCGTGTGATATTGGACGTTGGGTGTGGGGTAGCGAGTTTTGGTGGCTATTTGTTTGAAAAAGATGTTCTGACCATGTCATTTGCTCCTAAAGATGTGCATGAAGCACAAGTTCAATTTGCACTCGAAAGGGGTATTCCTGCAATTTTAGGCGTCATGGGTACCAAAAGATTACCATTCCCTGGTTCTGTCTTTGATCTTCTCCACTGTGCTCGTTGTAGAGTCCCTTGGCACATAGAAGGTGTGATTGAAATCTTGATTAAATTTTCTACTTGTCAATATATTCATGTTTATACTTATGTTTGTTTCTTCTAGTTATACTATAGTGTTTGTACAATCCAGGTGGCAAGCTACTCTTAGAGCTGAATCGTGTCTTGCGACCCGGTGGTTACTTTGTATGGTCTGCTACTCCTGTGTATCAAAAGGATCCAGAAAATGCTGGGATTTGGAATGGTAGGTGCTTATGTATAAGTTATTTGTATAGCAAAAGATAAAGTAAAACTGTTTTTATATAAGATAAAGCTGTTTTATATGCTGTACTAGAGAGCTTATAGACATGTCACAAACAGTCTCACAAGCGCTTATAAGACAAACCAAACAGACTCTAACAGATGAACTTATGGGTTCTTTTCTAAAAAACCATTTTTTGCAGACATGCGTGCAATCACAAAGTCAATGTGTTGGGATCTGGTGGTTATTGCAAAAAACAAATTGAATGGAGTGGCAGCAGCAATATATCGAAAACCATCTGACAATGAATGCTACGAGCGAAGATCAAAAAATGAACCGCCAATGTGTAGTGAATCCGATGATCCAAATGCAGCCTGGTACATCTTTTTTTTGTTTTCTATTACAATGTAATTCATGAATGTTGTTGACAGTGGTTTATTTATTTGGAGATTATTCCGTCGCTCTTATTTTTATTTTCCAACTTCCATATCTTTAGGAATGTATCACTACAAGATTGTATGCACAAAGTTCCATTAGGTGCATCAGAGCGTGGATCAATCTGGCCGGAGCAATGGCCGCTGAGGTTAGAGAAACCACCTTACTGGTTAAACTCTCAGACCGGTGTTTATGGAAGAGATGCTCCGGTAGAATTCACCGCTGACTACAAGCATTGGAAAGTTGTTATTTCACATTCATATTTGAATGGAATGGGAATCAATTGGTCTTCAGTAAGAAATGTCATGGACATGAGAGCTCTTTATGGAGGGTAAGTTGTTCTTTCTACTTTGTGTATATTTTCTACTCCCTAATCAAACTTAACAACTAGTACTAATTTTGCATTCTTTTGTGTTTTTAGATTTGCCGCAGCACTTAAAGCGTTGAAATTTAATGTTTGGGTAATGAATGTGGTTCCAATTGATTCTTCAGACACATTGCCTCTAATATACGAGCGTGGATTATTTGGTCTTTATCATGATTGGTGTGAGTCGTTTAGTACCTATCCTCGATCTTATGATCTTCTCCATGCCGATTCTTTATTCTCAACAATCAAAGAAAGGTATGCCAATTTCTTTATTCTCGATAATTCTTATCCTTGTGATTTATTTAACCGATTTTATTTATTTTTGGATTCAGGTGCAACTTAGTGGCAGTGATTGCAGAAGTTGATAGAATGTTGAGACCAGAAGGATATCTGATAATAAGAGACAATGAGGAAATAATTGGTGAGATAGAAAATATGGCAAAATCTCTACATTGGGATATTCGGTCGAGTTACGCGAAAAATGGAGAGGGTTTACTTTGCCTTCAGAAGACATTTTGGAGACCAACAGAGGTTGAAACTATTGTGTCAGCCATTGCTTAATTTATATGATGCTTCAGCTTCACTTTCCATTCATTGTTTTGGCAGAATGTGTAGTGTATTTTCTTATTCTTCACTTTCTATGCTTGTATTATTGAAGAATGTCACTTGTACGACCCTATGTAATGTAATGTAATATTTATTTATTAATTATTTTAATGTAAATATTTGTTGTTTATTCATCTTTTGACACCCTAAATGTTCATATTCTGTATCACAAACTAGTCTTAGGGGTAAACCAATAACTTGGTTATTTATAAAAATTACTAGTATGGCCTTGATCTACATCATATACCTTTTTTTTTTTATAAAAAATATTAAACATTAGCTCTGTGATAAAATCTTTAACTAGAATAGTACTGGCATTTGAATATTAGTGTTATAATGGACTTTCTTTAATTTAGGTATATGCTACTATTCCATAGATGTGAGTTGAGACAGTGACTTAGTTGTGGGGACCACATACAAATCTACTTATATGATTTATTCTCATTGGTTGAAGGATAAATACCCTCAAATTATGAAAGGGTAAATTAGAAAAAATCGTTGACACGATAATGAAGCAATTTTCAACAAAACTACTTGTTGATCCTGTTTGAGTTATAAAATAGTGAATATGCAGGGGACCAAAAAATGGTATTTTGAAAAAGAAAGGTAATAGGTGGGTCATATATCTCTATCAAAAATTAAAAAGGTGGGTGAAACAAGAAAATTAGAAGTAGAAAAAAGATCAAGGAAATTGGTAATCTAAATATAGTGTAATAGCTAGAACTAGAAGTAGAAAAAAGATGAAGAAAATTGTAAGGCTTAAATGTGTGTAATGCTCAAACCATGTCTTTCGGCTCAAATGGTTCAAGAGTTTTACCAAAGGATAAATTTCGATAGAATTCGGATTTGATTCCTGAGTGAAACAATTTCTTGACCAGACTTTACTTAATTCGCGGCCAAATTCTAGATTACTATATGCCTCTTCCCCTATGAACCAAATGATTAAAAAAACAAAAAAAAGTGTCATACTCAATAGAACTAAAAGTTTGAACTAGGCGTATATGAGATTCAAGAATTAAATTAATTCATTTTACCATTTATTTTGCCCACTATAAAGTTAAATCATTTTACATATAAAAACCAATATTTTGTCCGTAATACTTAGGGACAAAATATAGTTCAGTTGATAGTTGCAGTGCGGGTTCGAACCGAAAATTTTACACTTCTTTGTATTTAAAAATGTGAGTGTAGCAACTAAATTACTAGGAAAAAAAATAAAGAATTCGTACATGTCAATATATATTGTATGATTTTCTGAGAGGTGTTTTTTTTTTTTTGACAAAATTATGAGAGGTGTTTATACATTGGAATTTGGAATATATGCTAACTGATTATGTTTGTCTCTCCATCATATAATTACTAATATTTTTTAGTTACTTGGAAAATACGTTTATATTTTTCCTTAGAATGTTCCTTTTTTTCTGGATGTTGATAAACCAGAAGCAAAGAAACAAAGAACAAAGCTATGAAGCTAGCTATAGTAGCCACTCATCAAACTTGAACAACCCTAACACACCACTTTCATTTTTAAATACATTTTTTAACCATTTTAAATGTATATATCCCTTAAATAACTACGTGGCCTTTAAGCCATTCACTAAATCACTACTAACTATACAAAGAAATGCTATAAACTATGTATACTTCACTGACACCACTGATTCAATTATCTTCATTTACTTAATACACTGTTGTCGGGAAAAACAGCATATAAAGTGTCAACTACACTTTTCCTTTTGTGAACACATATTTTAATCACATAACTTTTTTCAATAACCACTGAAAATGAACACTCTCCTCATGTTTGCATGATTAAAATTCAGCAAAAAAAAAATAATAATCTTAGTGCTAAGAAGTCCTACAACGGTTGCGAGATGACCAAAATGTGTGTTTATAAGACAATCCCCACCTTACAAGCCGGTTTTGCATTGTAAGAATGAGTTAAGCCCAATATAAAAATCTCTGAAGGTATCAGAGCCTCTTCAAGATCCGCTGGGCCACATGTTATCAGGTTTCCACTATCGGACCACCCACCGTTTATATCCACACACCAAGCCCTAAATGGTCTGAATGTGTCATTATGTAAAAGACAATCCTCACCTTACAAATCGGTTTAAGTAATAAGGTGTCAAAGTGATTACTACTGCAATATTTTATTGAACAAATATTCCTCACACATGCACAACTAGATTCTATTAGTTTATTACACAATGAGAGCAACAACAAGGATTGTTTAACAGCATAGAATTATCAAATACATCTTTGTCTGCCATTTACACATCCTTTTCCAACCAAACAAGTTGTCATTCTCCCTACATTACTGAAACTGTCAGCTACCAAAAGCTGCTTATCCTTTTTAAGTCACTGTGCACTTCCTTTGAGAAGGAACAATCTTAATTCTTTACAGTATTCATTATCATGTCATGTTTTCATAGGCACCAGTTTTTGTTCTTCATTCTTCTTTCTTTTGTTGTTGTGTCACAAGGATCATCAAGATTTCCTAAGGATTATTGGGAACAGATGCTTCCTAAGAAGCTACCAGCTCCTTCTTCTTCTCCTTCTAAAGGCACAAATTTTGTGCCTAACACATCTTCTACAGCTTTGAAAAAAGATAGTCTTCGTTCTTCATTTGATGGAAAAGTCTAATGTGAAAGAGTAGTAGAGTGATGATTTTGATGAAAGTAACAAATTTTGTAAAGGAATCTCTTAGATGTGTCTGACATGCATGTTGCTTGTAAATCACTCAATCACATTACTGTTGTAGATTTATTGATCTGAGTTTGAAGATAGTTCCTTGTAAAGATAAGATTAGTAATGATGACAATAATTTAGCATGAATCAATAAATATTGCTGGAGGAGAAGTTACTTGTAATTGTAATATCCTATAAGAAACATTTCAATTCTAAGAAATTAATCATCTTTGTCATGTTTAGCTGAATGCACAAATAGTATTTTTCTTGTTCAAGCTATTAATATTATTCACAGAATCATAGTATTTTCTTTTTCATTATTCATTGTTATGAGACTTCTAGTTCTACTCCAAAGTACATTAAAGTTGAGTTGTGATTTTACTTGATAACTAGAATTTGAAAATATTTTATGGTTTTCTTAATGGAAAAATCTTACTCTGACTTCACAGAATCATATAGAAAAATGAATGAAGATGAGAATTGACTCAATTGAGGTTGCTTTGATAAATTATGATACTGACACAGCATAAAATTGTTGAACTTTCCAGCCTAATGTGTTTTATTTTATGTTAACCATATTATTGGTGCGAATTACACTTAGCTTAACTAAATGTGGTAACAAATTTAATTTTGGAAATTTACAGTGATTCAGCTGAAGAAGTTGTGGCAAAAAAGTTCTATATGACAGAGATATCATTCTTTGACATATGCATGTACAATAAGAACAGTCTGTAAAAGCACTTGCAATGACATGAAACATCAGTGTTCATTATGTCTCAGATAATGTTTCTATTTTTTGATTGCTTTCAGTGCCATAAAGTGAAAGTAATTGAGTTTCATCTTAATCTATAAGTAAAAGTTAATTTTGAAATCACACTACTCTAACAAAAATTGATTTGGCATTACACAATAGAAACAAAAAACTACTAGTATTACATTGTAACTACTAGAGATAACATAACAAGAAACATCAAGAAGTTGTCCAAAATTGCTAGGTCGGACGCCATGATCGGGGTTTGAACCCCGATCCCTCCACTTTGTGGGTATGAGCTTTCAATGATTTGTCATTTCGTCTATCAACCCAGAAACATCAAGAAGTTGTATAAAAAATACAATGACATTGAAATCTAGTTCATACTATCAGAAGCAAAAGAGTTAATGCCACTTCCACCAACACCATCTTCATCATTGAAAACAGATGGTGCTACTTTGAGCAAGTTATCACTCTCTTCTGAAGACAAATTTGAACTTCCCCGTCTATGCTCTTCCATAACTAACATTCCTTCTAGTTCCGTCTCCACTTCTTTCATCATCTGTCTTTCCTCTCTTTTCAACCACAAACACCTTTCTGAAATGTAAGCAACTTCCTTTATTTGATCAACAGTTGCTTCATCTTTTATTTGTTTCTCCACAATATGAAGTAACCGACCATCTTTCATCGACGAAACAAAGTACACTCCGAGGCTTCTGTCATCCTCCGGCCTATCAAAAGAGAATGCCTTTTTCCCTGTCAAAGGTTCTGCTAAGACTACTCCAAAGCTATAAACATCACTCTTTTCTGTTAACAAGCAAATATTGTTCCAGCAGTTTCTGCTGCTACTCTCAACCTTGTTCTAAATGCAAGTTTTGTTAAAGATTGAGTTTGATCATGAAGATGCTCAAAAATAGTACCATTTGGAATGACTTCATGAACAAGCAATGGAAATTATGTCTCTAAACAATAACCAACCCAAGAGCTTTACCACATTCCTATGATTTATTTGTGAAAGCACAATCACTTCATTGATGAATTGCAACAGTTCTGTTATCTTGTAAAACTCCTTTGTAAATTGTTCCTTGACCACCTTGGCCTAGTATCTTTGTCTTCATCGAAATTGTTGGTTGCTTCCTTTAACTCATTCACAGTTAGGTGTTTTGCTGTTTCAGTTGAACAACCTCTATGGTTTCTGTTGCTTTAAGAACAACCTCACACCTGAACATAATCATTTTTTGATGAATATACAAATTAGTAATGATAAATTTGGAATCTAATTGATAATAGTGTGTGATGTGATTCAAAGAGAGAACAATTAATATACTCATTTAAAGAAATGATGAGGATGATATGATCTGTTTTGGCTTCGGGACTGCGTCGTCGACAGAAAGATAACCAACTTTCGATATGACATGTCCTTGCACTATTGGTGCTTGACAGCAACCAGTACCGGAACATGAACCATTGGCGAAGTTTTTCCACTAGAATCAAATACTGAAACTGCTCCAACCGTATCACAACCAACTGCGGTTAATCTGTTACGACTTGAAGAGAAGTGGAAGTTAGTTAAGTTGAGTTTTTGCAACGTTTTCTTTCTTTTTATCTCTTTTATTGGGGCAAATGAGTGAACGTTCACTCATTTCTTTCTTTACCCCAAACTTGGACTTGTTTGCTACCTTGTGACGTTTACCCCACCTTTTCATCTATTGAGAGTGATCATCGTTGATAATCAACTTCTTCATTTTGTAGGTTAAGTCTGGTGACAATTCTACATTCTCTAGATCAATAGTCAGTTGTGACATCTTCCTCTAACTCGGATAACTTTATATATTTTCTTGCCATCCTAGAGTTGGAGGCGATGACACATCTTTCGCTTTCTTTTCCTCTTTGTTCAAAATACAAATGAATGAATGTTCACTCATTTTTAAAAGGTTTGTCACTTTTTTACCAATGCATTCATTATTTTTACACAATAAAAACCATTGTTTTTTAAATGGACTTAGTCTGTTTCTTTTCTTTAATAAAACAAACTTAATACATTTTATTATTCAATAAAAGAGCAATATACAACATGACAAAAAAAAAGCGCAATATATGAAGGACAAACTAAAAATTAGGATCACTTTTTTTAGTTGAATAAGTGGGATGATCGAGGTTCGAACTCTGATCCCCTACATAATAATGCAAATGTCCACCAATTAAGCTAAGCTCATCGGACAAAATTAGGATCACTTTATATCTCTTATTTTATTTTTTGATAATTATATCTCTTTTATTTTGATTAATCAATTAATTGATTAAAAAAAGGATTAATTAATTCAACATGATAAAATACTAGAAGTACCATCTTAAAAAAATAAAAAATAAATATTAGGAGTTAATTCACATTGATTGATTGATTATGATTATTATTTCTAAAACTCTCTTTCGCGATACACTATCCACCTTCGTCAGCGGCCGACGGTGAAGGGGATGTCGCCCAATATAGCCGGTAGGGTAACTAGCAGCGGCGGCGGCGGCGCTGGTAAAACCCAGGGCCGGCCCAACATATCACGAGGCCTAAAACAATTTTTTACGTGAGACCTTTTTATAATCAATAATATTTTTTTTAAAGAATTTTTTTTGACAACATGTTTAAAGAAGTTATACCCTCTCTTTATTATATTTTTTAAAATGTAACTTTAAAAGGTGATAGGTTTTTTTTCTCTGAAGCTATAAATTTTTTTGGACTACTATAGATGATTTTCATAATATTCTTTAATTTAATTTTTTTTTTCTAAGTAACCAAAAAAAAATTGTTTTACTCAATATTTTTCTTAGGTTTGGTTTTATGTTCTTCCATGCATCTACATTCTTTTTTTAATTTATTTTTGGTTCATTTTAGAAAAGCACACATTTTTAAACAATAAAAAAAGACTTTATATATATAGAGTAAAATATATTATTGTCAAGCAAACATTTAATATAATGTAATATGTTAGTGTTTGGGATACAATTTTTGGTTTAAAACCTTTTTTTTGAAATAGTTTAAAACCTTGGTGAGTTCAAAATTCAAAACTTGAAAAATGAATGACATTATCAGCATTTATTTTCATTAGCATTGAATGGGGAAAATAGATTATAAAAGGCAAAATTGGTTCAAATTATACATTATAAAAGGAAAAATTTGTGAACCATGGGGATTGATCCGATGACCTTTACAATTGCCTATTCAACAAGTACAACCGCTAAGCCATAGTGGATGATTAGCATATTTTCGCGGCTTTTAATATATAATGAATATATAAATATGGGGCCTAAATTTAAGGTCAAAATGGCCTAAAGGTTAGAGGCCTAAAGCCCTAGCTTTATCAGCTTTAGGGTATGGCCGGCCCTGGTAAAATCGGACACGGCGGAGGCCAGTCACATCGCCCGGTAATGGCGGCATGAGTGTCTCCAGCCTCGTCGTTTCTTTCATTCTCAGGTTTTGTCTTCTCTCTTTTTTCTATCATTTGCTCACTTTATGTTTATGCATTTTTTAATTAATTTTGTTGCTTCAGAAATAGTACAAGTCTAACTCATCATTTTCCATCTGAATGAACTTGTTTTCCATTTTCAATTCCCTTTGTTGAATTCTAGTACTGTAAATTGTTTTGTTTCTCGGAGTTCGTTGTTGAAAAAATAACAACAGGCATAGAGAAAATAAAAGAACACAATCACAACACAAAAATATTTGTTTATCCAGTTCGCTCAAAATAATCTGGCCTGGGAAGAGAGCAACTCTCCGTTCCACTAAATCCAAAGAATAACTTTACACAAGATTCCCATAAGGGTTACAAGAATTAGTATTCAAACCTAAATCTATCGTCATCCCGAATCTCTTCTCGTGGGCAAGAGACTTAATGATTTAGACTACCACCCAAGATGTATTCTAAACCCTTTGCCCAACCCTAGAGTCGTACCAAGAGACAACCCTCTTGTTTCTCTCTAAAACCCTAGCCTCTGTGTTGGCAACAAATCCTAATTGAATTCCCTACATCTTGCTTGCTCTCCTATTTTTCCATGAAATAAATCAACCTCTATTTATAGAAAAATAGAAACAAATCTGTTTTAAAATAAAACATAATCTCCATTGTTTTTAAACATATCCAGCTTAAAAACAAACTGAATCTTGCCAAAAATATAAACCTTTATTTTTAAACATATTCAGTTTAAAAACAAATAAAATCTTGCAGAAACATATTTTAAGGCAATCTTCACAAATCTCATTAATGTGAGATTTTCTAACATGTATATTTTCAACAAATATCAACAATCTCCACCTTGATTGAAAATAATACATAAGTTTCATCTTCCGCTTCCATTGTCTACACCGACAAATTAAATTATCATACTCCATCATAAAGAGTACACTACACTTGGAAATAAACCCTCCCACGAACTTTCTTTACTTGGAACTAAACCATCCCAAGAATTTTATTCACTTGGAACTAAACCATTCCAAGAATTTCATGTCGAAACCTGCTGAAAGATTATGGTGCAACTTCCATGTTGGCTTTTTCCGGAAGTTCATCAGTCATCGACATACCTCACCACACACCTTGCATCAATGCCAACCAATGCCCGTGTGTTGTTCTGAATCTGCCAGTATAACTTGTCCTTTTGCATGGTACAACAGAAATACCATAAGAACACATACTGCTCCACCTGGACAAAATCTCTTTACATGCCAAGGTTGATGCGAGTATTATTGCCACCGCCTCTCCAGGCTGATGTTGAATATTCTTACCACCGCCTCTTCAGACTGACCTTGTGTAACCTGATTGCATAAACACATCATTGACTTAATTTTCCACAAGCCAAACATGATTCTTCCACCAATTTTCTCTAGCCTAAACTTCACAGCGGAACTCCCTCCTCCCGAATCAAACCAGAAGGCTCTGATACCAATTGTTGGGAAAATAACAGGCATAGAGAAAATAAAAGAACACAATCACAACATAAGAATATTTGTTTACCCAATTCGGTCAAAATAACCTAGTTTGGGGGAGAGAGCAACTCTCCGTTCCATTAAATCCAAAGAGTAACTTTACACAAGATTCTCATAAGGGTTACAAGAATTAGTATTCAAACCTAAATTTACCCTCATCCCGAATCTCTTCCCGTGGCCAAGAGACTCAATGATTTAGACTACCCAAGATGTATTCAATAACCCTTTACCCAACCCTAGAGTCGTACCAAGAGACAACCCTCTTGTTTCTCTCTAAAACCCTAGCCTCTGTGTTGGCAACAAATCCTAATTGAATTCCCTACCTCTTGCTTGCTCTCCTGCTCTCCTATTTTTCCATGAAATAAATCAACCTCTATTTATAGAAAAATAGAAACAGATCTGTTTTAAAATAAAACAGAATCTACATTGTTTTTAAACATATCCAGCTTAAAAACAAACTGAATCTTGCCAAAAATATAAACCTTTATTTTTAAACATATCCAGTTTAAAAACAAATAAAATCTTGCAGAAACATATTTTAAGGCAATCTTCACAAATCTCATTAATGTGAGATTTTCTAACATATATATTTTCAACAAATATCAACAATATTCATATTCATATTGGTATCACATAAATCTTAACAACAGCTGCTCTTTAGAAAAACAATGGTAGCGACCGAATTCTGGATTACTGGGGCCATTCTCCTGAGAATCAGAAGGTTCATACAAAAAAGAATATATGTTTTGTGCTTTTATTAGGTTCATAGAGCCAGAAATCAGCGTTGTGAGAAAATTTTATACAAAGCAAAATTATGCTTACATATCAGATGATTGAAGTCATGATGCATACCACTATATAAAGAAATCTGTCATATAAGAATGAAGAATACATATCATTGAGCTGATATGTTTCTAAAGGTGGAATGGATTTAATGTTGTTTTGAGAATGAAAAAACATTCAGCAACTTAATTGGAGAAACCTACTCGACCATAAAGCAGACTTAATTGTAAAGCCTTTATTTACATGACTATATAAGAATCTCATGTCCAATACATAAAGTAAATGAAACATATACTGCAACACCATTATAATGAAGATATATAGATTAACATCTAACTATGAGTATTAATATATCAACTAATCATCTTCCACCAATCGATATTGAGATCTGGTTTAAGCTATATGAATCAGATGAATTAATAATGCCACTTCCACCGATGCCATCTTCAATATGTTTAACTGATCGTGCTGTTTTGAGCAAGTTCTCAGTCTCTTCTGAAGGCAAATTGTCATTTCCCCAACGATGCTCTTCAATAACTAATATTCCCTCTAGACCCACCATGAACTAGAGGGAAAGAATGACCACTTCATTGATGAATGGCTCAATCTGGTCTGGGTCATTGATTTTGGACTTTTTTATCGCTACAATTCTTTTATCTTGTAAAACTCCTTTGTAAACTATTCCTTGACCTCCTTGTCCTAGGATCTTTCCTTCATTGAAGTTGTTGGTAGCTTCATTTAGCTCCTCAAGAGTGAAGACTTTAGTTGTTTCAGTTGATCCACCATGCCTCCCTATTTGTTGTTGTAATAGTAATCCGCTGTTTTGTTGAAAAAATTGTTCTTTAAGTTTAATGAGCTTTCTTTTCTTCAATCCAAAATATGCATAATTACTTCCAACCAGTAGTGCTACGAGGCTTAAGCTGATACCCGAGGACATAAAAAAATGGATACATAATCATTTTCTTTATGCATTGCATAGCTTGTTGATGTTTTAAGTCAACTTCATGATGTCAAAGACATTAGTCAAAATCTCAAAATTTCACTGTTCTGAACTAACATTTATAAGAACAACAATTTATAACAAGGGTCAAGGACTAACATTTTTTATTTTCAAGTTTCAACATTTTTCATTGTGATAAAATTTGTTGCATGTCCTATAACTGTAGCTCAGTTGTGGTATATAATCACAAGAGTCGGGGTTTGAACTCTGAATTTCTCATTTTTCCACATTTAAAGTGTATGAGCCTAGCCACTAGACTATTTAAAAGAAAAAATTAGAATGTGTTGTACTCACTCAATGCGATGATCAATATGATCTCTTTCCTTTGTTCGGTGCTCAATTTTTTAATGCATCCTGTTCCTTTATTTTTCCCGTCTCCCTCATATCCTGGTGGGCATGAACAATTGTAACTTCCAAGAAGATTTTTGCATGTTGCCCCCTTAACACAACCATACGTCTCCATGCATTCATTAATATCTATATAATAATTTGTCAGTTTCATTTGTAGATTTTTCAAATAAAAATAGAGTACATATTACTGTGGAGTTTTGTTTTTTTTTGGTCAAAACTGTGGAGTTTTTAATTATGTAAAATTATAATTAAATCTCTTTTAGCCAGAAAATTTAAAATTTGTACAAAAAGTGCTAGAAAAATTAAATTGACATACGGTGCTTAAAAAACATTTGAAAGTTTCCTAGATTAAGCCCCAAACAATAAAATACAAAGACCAATTTCAACTTTTGAGTAATTTTGACTTTATCATATCTCAATTCAGAGATGAACATATGATCATAAGACAATTTTTTAATTAATAATATGCAACAGAGCTAAAAGAGATTAAATCATGAACAAAACAAAAAATCTAAACATTGGAAGGATTGTTAAAACCAAACATGGCAAGATCAACTTATATTAGCCTGGAATGGATCGTAACAAGAGAGAAGAAATATATATAATACCTTGACAACCATCATGGATGTAGGGGTTTCCCCGATATCCATGAATGCATTTGCAAATGTAACCGGGTCTGTCAGTTGGATTGTAACATTTACTGTTGTTAGCCATGCATGCATAATTGGAAAGATTCTTCTTAGCTTGCTCACATGTTTGGTTCCCTACTGCCCAATCCAACAAGACAGGAAACTCCTTCCTTTTCAAATTGAGGTCTGTGCGTGAAAAGCTGTATTTTCCATTTTCAACCAAAAACGCATAACCACATCGATTGAAATCATCATCATGTACTAATGACTAATTCTTAAATACCCTTGAAGAAACATAGCCTACTTGCGTTAACATATGACCTTGAGGTATTGAAATATCGCAACACCCAATCCCGGAACAAGATTGATTGGCCACGATATCCTCAGGCTTGGTGCAGTAAGCCACACATCCTCCTGCGTAGTTGTTTTCCCCAGAATCAGCTCCTACGAGAACTCCAACCGTGTTACAACCAACTGCTGTCAACTTGTTTCGAGTTGGCGAAACGTTAAAATATGTCATGTTAATAACCTGAGGTGTTTGTTTCGCCAATTCACCTGTTTCAGTGTAGCAATCGCTGGCTATTGGCCATGCAACACGCAGCTCACCATTGAGTAAGATGTTTAGAACACTTTGATTACTCTGTGGCAAAAATGGTGTGGATGTTGAGGTTGAAGATGTTTTGTTGCAATCAATGAGAAAGGTGTTGTCTAGTGAACATTCTTTGGTGGTTCCAAATGGGTAGGGAATGGTGACAGAACCACACTTTGATGGACAGTTTGGTAGTGACATCGGTTGAGTTGCTGCTTTTGTTTTAGTATAAAGAAAAGCAACAGTAGCAATCAGTAGAAGCTGTTTTACTTGCACAGCCATGGCTCTACTATTATTTTTTTTTTAATAAAATCCTTGGACTTTGTTTAGTACTTATAGATTCTTGTAATGCTACTCAAAAATAGAAAAGTCAAAATGACTTATTTTTCCTGTGGAATTTGGAATAATCAAATTAAATTAAACAGCACGTTCGTCTAATAAAAAAATGATTTTTTTTAAAAAAAAAACAAAAGTTAAAAAAAAGATCTAGAAACAATTTTTTTATTTTTTTTTAAAAAGACAGATTTCACTTTCCAAATGATTCTTTAGATCTCATAAAAAAATGGTTTTGTAGCTATAAGTTGGGACCAACTTGTTACCTAGGAACAAAAATAGTTATACCAAAAAAAAAAAGTAATATGAAATTGGGAAACCTGAAGAAAAGATTCTTAAAATTTTAAATAAATTAGACTGCCATCAAAATTTTATACGACTTTTAATTTCGAGGTGTTAATTTTGGACGTGCTAATTTTAAACACCATATTTTGTTGATTTTTTTGTTTTTATGATGAAATGAAGCTTTCAAGCGCTTGCTACAGAATTTCCTGTAAATTGCATGAGTCTACGACCATTCACGTCCATATCATTAATCAACAGTTTTTCAGCTCTGCTTTCGTGTTTTTGTTCCTTACGGCAAAGGTACTTTGCATTGCATATACGGTTAAAATATATAATCAGATTTCAAATCCAAAAGATTAGTAAACGAGAGATGTTAGAAATTTCATTTTTTTTTTTTTGGTACATAGAAATTTCATCTCTATATATTGGTCTTTAATTAATTTTTTATATATAAATCTAAAGTTAACATTGTAAATCTGTATTTTATGCAAAAATAAATAAATTTAAATTGTACCAAAAAAAAAAGTTAAATTTGTTTGTCTTCAATTTTCATATTTATTGCAATTTGAGTCTCAATTTATATGTTTTATCATAGAATTACAATTTTTTCTTTTGTCAAAAAGGTGAAATATAGTCTTAAAAATATATTTTGTCGTTAAATTTAATATTGGGGCGATAACTTACCATTTTGAGAGGGAAAATGTTAGTTGAGATCAAATTTAAACAGGAATATGATAACTAGTGTCTCATGGACACTAAGGCTCCGTTTGGATTGATGCAATGTAATTGAATGAAGCGGAGCGGAATAGAGTGGAGTGGAATAGGATAGAGCGGAATTGAATAAATATTCCGTTCCATTGTTTGGATATTTTAAAAAGGAGATGAACAAAATTGAAGGTACGTCGTGGTATGATATTAAATTCATTCCATCCTATTTCATTCCGCTCCATTTCATTACATTCCATCAATCCAAACGGAGCCTAACTAAGAAAACAAGAAAGGAAATATATTTTTGAACTTTTAATATTCAATGTCTTGAAGTTATAAAATTTCTTTTTTTACATTATTAATTTTTGTTTATTTCTTTAACTAGCACTCCGGGGCATTAGTTAGCATGACATTTTACTACAAATGTAAAAATAGATCACAAAACACAAATAGTTGAATTAAAAAAAGAGGAATAATTTTGTTAGCTTAATAGACCAAAAGTGAAATTAAACTAATAATATAAATAACATAGCTTAATATAAAAAAGTTTAGAGCGACTATGGCCTCTGTTGCTGGTCTCACTTCAAATTTAACTGTTTGCGTCCTTTTTAAATTTCGTTAATTTTTATGTGTCTCAATAACATATCAAATGATTTTGGATTTGTCTGAAATTTTACATAAAAAAATCTATATTATATAAACTTTCAATCCAATGGTGGATTTTATAGAATTTATATTGGATAAAATATTATTGAGAGGTGTAACATTTGGTGTCAAATTAATTGATGTCATTTGATTCTAATGCTATATATATATATATATATACACTTCATCCGGTCTTATGTATAAGTAGAGTAGTCAACTGGGCAGAGATTAAATGTACTTTACCACTACATTTTCCACCATCTAAAATGTTCCACATTCTCGTCCTCATTTACCGTTTTAGAAAGTATTCTTTCTTCATTCTCATTCCCGCAAATTCCCCAGTTCATGCGGAGATCCATCAATATTAAAAAAATATCAAATTTATATTATTTTCAATCAAACTAATTGTAAAAAAATAACAAAGTTTAATCTTAAAACAAATACAAAAGTTAAGATATTATAAAAAAAAATTGTATATAAAGTATTTAAATATACATTTTTAGGCACTAAGCTACTTGATCAAAAAGATATCTATAGTCTTGACAAAAAAGAAACGGAAAAAGATTACTGTAGAATGTAATTAGCGGTGTCACGTCATCTTCCTTTGGCTTTTAATTTAGAATTAATTTTAATTGCTTTTTTTGTTGTTTATTATGTTGCAATAAACGCTTTCCCTTTACCAGATACAACCTATAATCTGCTAAACATCAGATACAACCTACACGGGATGAAATTAAAGATCATCTACAACCTACAAACTAAACATGCATCTCGACCAGATGCAATGAACAATATTCTGAGCGCAATCTGAGTGCAATTTTCGCTAGCTAGGGTTAGGGGTCAGTTTGTTCATTGTATTTGGTCATCTTTCTCAGTTTCGTAGTACGCCTTCTCCAGATAACACCTTCTCGTGTAGGTTTCAACCTCTGCGTCAATTTTCCCTCCCAATTCAAGATTCGTTGGTTTGAATTTTACTGTTTTTTATTATATTTTTATATTAGATTCTGTTGTGGAGGATCTATAAATTTGGTTTGAAGATGGATATTTTCTTATCTACTATTCTTTTGCAATTCTTCAAGTTTTGCTGTGTTGTATCTTTATAATTATGACTCTTTTATTGAAGACATTTTTTGTTCTAATTTTTTGAAGGGTTAATTGTGCTTGATGAGTTATTAACGGGGATACATACGCAGTGTTCTTTGATTTATTCTTTTTATTATGCACTGGTACATGCTTTAGTTTTGCTAAATGGGCAACCCTGATTGGATCTCCTCTTTTCTTTGTTGTAGTAACTTTGAATGCCATATCATAAAACTCCAATGGTAAAATGAAATAAGATATGATTGCTAAGCTTTAAGAACTCAATAAGACACTTGCATTGGAGATGCCGTAATGGTGTATCAAATCATGTAAGCATACGAAATGGGAGAGTATGTAGTTTGGAATGAGATTGGGCAAGGCAAAAAATAACTCACATGAGGAATTTATATTTAGTTAAGTGCAGCTAGAATGAAAAATAATAGCATACATAATTAAACATGTATTACTCCTTCAAATAATTTATCATGCTCTCTTGAGTAAAATTCCTTAAGCTTTTCTTTCTCTTTGTCATGGAATACAATGCTTTCTTGAAAACCTACTAATATGCTTTAGTTTGTATTTATGTTTCATTGTCTAAAATCTACTTTATTACTTGCATTCTTTGGTGTTTGTTATCTTGTTATGTCCATTTTAACTTTTGTTATTTAACATTCACTATCAATTAAAACTCTTTAACTTCAAACAACATTAGCAAGATTTAAAGCTCTACCTTGAGATCTTTGAAATAGTTTAGAAATGTGTTTGGCCTTTCAAGCTCTACCTTTGTTTTATTTGATGCTTTCAAGTTCTAGAACATTAGCAAGATTTAAAATACATATAACACATTTTAGACTTTTGAGAAGTTGAGTAGTGTAACATTTTCAATAAACCAAATATATCCAGCTAAGCGAGCTTTAAGAAAAATAGCGGATGATTAATAAGCTAATTTATACGCTCTATTCGGTTTTATGTATAAGTAAATTTTTGCTTTTTATATCAAATTTATCTATTGTGATTAGACATAACATCTTTAACTCCAAACAACAACCAAGATTGGTAGCAACCATGTTTGATATATATATATGAAGCTCCGACAAACCCGTGCAACGCACGGGTCGGCGTCTAGTTATTTCTAAAACTCTCTTTCGCGATACACTATTATCCACCTTCCTCAGCGGCCGACGGTGATGGGGATGTAGCCCAATATAGCCGGTAGGGTAACTAGCAGCGGCGGCGCTGGTATAACCGGACACGGCGGAGGCCATTCACATCGCCAGGTAATGGCGGCATGAGTGTCTCCAGCCTCGTCGTTTCAATTTCATTCTCAGGTTTTGTCTTTTCTCTTTTTTTCTATCATTTGCTCACTTTATGTTTATACATTTTTTAATTAATTTTGTTGCTTCAGAAATAGTATAAGTCTAACTCATCATTTTTCATTTGAATGAACTTGTTTTCCATTTCCAATTCCCTTTGTTGAATTCTAGTACTGTAAATTGTTTTGTTTCTTGGAGTTCATATTCATATTCATATTGGTATCACCTAAATCTTAACAACAGCTGCTCTTTAGAAAAACAACAGTAGCAACCGAATTCTGGATTACCGGGACCATTCTCCTGAGAATCAGAAGGTTCATACAAAAAAAAAATGTTTTGTGCTTGTATTAGGTTCATAGAGCCAGAAATCAGCGTTGTGAGGCACTACAAGAATTTTCCTTACTACCTACAAAATATTTAGTGGGAACATGGCCTATTTTTGTAGGAAATGTAGCATTTCCGACAACATTTCTTACGAGCGGAGTTGTAGGTATAAAGTTACATAATCCTACAACATTTCCTACCAAATTCGTAGGTGAGGTATTTGTGTCAGCGAAGGCTCAACAATTCTGAAACAAGGTGAGTCAGCACATTACCTACCAACTTTTCGTAAGTACTATATTTGATATTTAAAAATTAAAAAATAGCTATTTTTCAGTGTCAGAATTGAACATGAGCATGTGTCAACACTTTACCTACCAAATTTTTGTAGGTACTATATTTGATATTTAAAAAATTAAAAAATAGCTATTTTTCAGCATATTGATTTAAAATTAGTTTTTAAAAATTGTTCCAAAACGAAAATTCAAATTTTTTCCAAAACATTTCATAGAAAATGTAAAAAAAAATTTAATCAGGAGCTGCATTATAAAAATTAAATGCCAATATATTGATGATCCACTAAACCAAGTAATAAGACATGCCAATTGTCTTTTTAACTACAATAATATATTAAGCACTCTTAGCACAAATTGTGCTGAAGAGGCAAAAAGGGGACAAAGTACCTAACAGTAGACAAACATAAGGTGGATATGACACACCAAAATCCACACAAAATTAAAACTATAAAAAATAACCAATATCTTTTCAATATCCACTGTGTGAAGAATATTGTCACAAAATCCACTGTGTGTAGAATATTGTCACAAAAATTCTTTTCAATATGCATAACATCAAGATTATGCCTCAGTAAATTGTCTTTCCAATAAGGAAGATCCCAAAAAATACATCTTTTGGTCCAATTGTGCAATTCCCCATATCCTTCATATCTGATTCTTTTGCCAACATCTGGAAATTTCCTTAGTTGACTGACTTTATCGAATACTGCATACGATGTTATCTTAGGAGGCGGACCATCCGTTTCTGTTGTTTCTAACTTAAAGAAATTCTTTTTCCTACGAAATTGATGATTTGCTGGTAAGAACCTACGATGACAATCAAACCACGAAGCCTTTCCACCCTTTTTTAAGTTAAATGACTTTGTGTGCTCCATGCAAGGCAAGCCAATTTACCATGAGTCGACCAACCAGACAACATGCCATATGCAGGAAAATCGTTAATAGTCCACATCAAAGCTGCCCTCATTGTGAAATTCTCCTTCTTGGCAATATCATACGTCGATTCACCGATCCACAACCTCTTCAAATCATCAATTAATGGTTGTAAATACACATCAATTCCATCTGTTGGGTTTGAAGGTCCTGGTATAATACAACTCAAGAACATGTAAGGTTTTGTCATGCACATATCAGGAGGAAGATTATACGGTGTAACAATAACCGGCCAACAAGAATAAGGCGTTGCCGACGCTTGGATATACAGAGTAAATCCATCAGAGCACAATCCAAGTCTCACATTACGCGGATCTTCTGCAAAATCAGGATGCATTGCATCGAAATGCTTCAATGCCAACCCGTCACAAGGATGCCGCATCACATTTTAATTTGTTTTATTGTAATAATGCCACGTCATTTGACTGGCGGTTCGCATCGATGCAAACAATCTTTGCAGCCTGGGTATTATTGGCAGATAAAACATTGACTTTACTGCGGGCTTGATACCTCGGTGCGTTGCAAAATTTACACTCCTCCAGCGAACCATCATTTGTACCGAACTCATTGTCGTAAAACAACATGCACCCTTGAACACAACAATCAATCTTTTCAACTTTCAATCCCAACTTCGAGACCAACCTCTTCGCATCGTAATAACTTGACGGCAAGTTGTCTTTTGAAGGAAAATAGCGTTATTTTAAGCAGCGGAATTCAAATATTTTCCTTAGTTTGATCCTTACGAATTGGGCATGATATGTGTTTTAGGGTTTTTCCCTCTTGAAGGGAAGAACCTTTGAATCACGATCTCTTGTAGGGAAGAACCTTTGAATCACGAACAAGACGATCACGAGCGTTGATGAAGATCACTGACGCCTCTAACTAATCCACACGGACAGTCACATTCAATAGAGTGCTAGCCCTTTATGTTTGAAGGCTATGCAAGAATATTGAGAGAGAGAGAGAGAGAATTATTTTAGGATTTTCAATTCTAAAATATTCTTGTGCTTTTTGTTGTGTATTGAGCAATGACAAAAGGTCTCTATTTATAGAAATTTCTTGTCTTGTGCATCAAGACAACTCTTGTCTTGTGCACCAAGATATCTCATGTGCGCGCCCTCCCACCATAACCTATCGTGTTCTTGCTCGTTTAAATTACCGTGATACCCTTATCACATTGCACATACACCGTACCTTACGGTGTTCCTTAATTATCTCAATATTAGACAGTCCTTATGTGTGTGACCCTTGTAGGTTTCCATAACGTTGGAAATTATATTAAATCCTTTATTTAATATAACAAACAATGAGCGGTATCTAGCAACACATCATTGCTTCCCAAGTTATGAGAAATTAACATGTGATCATAACATAACCTTTAGTGATAATATATGCGTGTATAATTACCCCTTTGCCCTTTATGTCTATATTGAACACAAAGCATACTTGGTGTCATCTTTGTCCAGTTCAATATTGGGCCCATGACATTTATCCTGTTATGCAGGATTGGCAAATTCCATCTAGGTCACTACTGCCCTCAGCATGCCTTGTGAAGTACCCATCAATTGCCTTTATGGTTATCCTATTACGGACAACGTTAGATCAGCAACAAAGTACTTGACTCCGCATCTAGGGTACAAAGTGGTTTCAGGTCTAAGGGCGGTTTACACCATTATCACCATGAGAGTAACTTATGGCACTTTGCATAACTTTGCATGTAGTACTCTCATAGCGGGTCAATCCGGTATAAATATTACTCCTAATATTTCTTATACCTATGTCAAGACTTGATAACTCCTTATCCCATGATCCTTGAGACGCGATCATCAGTCTATCTTCATAATAGTCTTTATGCTTTAAGGTTATCCCTTTTCACCTTAAAGCTTGACTATGGATACTTTAAGAATAACGTCTTTATGTTTAATGTAATCTCATGATTAAGTCACACTTAATATTAAACGGAATTTCTATTCTAGGGACTTCATTATTTTGAACGTTACAAACATAATAAAGAAATGCCTATTATTATTAATAAATAAAGCACTAAAGTATTGGCCTCTAGGGCTTACTCCAACAATCTCCCACTAGCACTAGAGCCAATCAAGCATTACCTTAATACCCATAGACCTAGTATGCCCATCACGCTTCAACTGCGCAAGAGCCTTTGTTAGTGAATTAGGAACTGTTTCCTATGTTGGTACCTTACGTATCTATCCAACTTTCTATTTCGATCTTTATCGAAATATAGAAGTGTCTAAGTATATATATGAATAGTCGGTGAGATCTATTCTCCGTTATTGTTTGCAAGATCAAACCATTACCATCACTAATGTGATTTAATGTAATCTGCAACACCAGAAATATAGCTTTAGCTCAATCATGAGCTAAACGATCCAAAATTCTCCACCTCTGTAACTGAAATAAACATATTACTAAGATATATAGCTTACAATGTCTATATTCAGGCATGATATACAATATATCAGTATGGAAACTACCATCAATATAACTTCCTTATAATGATATTTCCCACACCTACATAATTCAAGAAATGGTCTTTAGTTCCTTTTAAGGTCCTTAGGGATATTCTTGAAGATCAGTTAGTGTCCAACACTAGTCTCAATTTTGGTACTTATTGAATATGCTACAAGCATATGGTGTATCTGATTAAGTACATATTATGATGTGTATGATTAATCCATCTTCCAAAGCATATGGATTATTTTCACGTGTCTCTCTCTCATCCAATGAGATATGTTATTGTCCTTTAGACAAAGACCAATCTTCTGACACATGCGATGATTTTACACATCAAGTGTCTGAACACTTCATCAATATATGTACATAGGCTATTCCTAACTCTTTAGGAATCCTTGCCCAAATACATATGATATTCCTAACTCTTTAGGAATTCTTGCCTAAGTATTTCATCAAGAGTTATTTCCTTAACCATGTCTCACATGTAAAAGGAAAAAGTTTTTGATGATTAATATGTCAGCCACATATAACACCAGATTAATATTATTACTCCCACTAACCTCCTTGTGTGCACAAGATTTTATTATTTGTTCCTTTTTGAAGTTTTGTGAAAAACGAATTTATAAGGGATAAATAATTAAACTTATGAGAATTTTGATATAATCAAAATTAGATAGCTACAAATTGTATACTTTTCTAGCATCCTTTGAATCAAGCAAAACCCTTCGTATATGTCTAGTACATATATATGAGGTCACTCCAATTAAGGAATGCATATTTGTTGTCCATCTGCTAAAACTTGTAGTACAATATTTAGTAAATAGAATTTAAACAGATTTTAAGCTTTATGATTACAATTATGATTTCATCATAACTTGCATTATGACTTTGCGTGAAACCTTAAATGATCAATCAAATCTTAAAGGGTATTCTCAATACCATCCATATCAGTGTTCAATAAGAATACTCACTTTCATCGTATGAGTCTTACTCATCCTGATGACAATACTATTATCACCATAAGGTATGTGTATATGGATTTTGTACAAGATTTCATGGCATTTAGCCACTTCTCAGATTTTAGGCCTTTTACGACCTCTTACCAAGTCAAAGATTCATCTTTTATGAAAACCATATCACCTTGTTGAGTCATGATTAGATCATACATCTCACCCATGTAATATGTTAGACTTATCTAGGATTTTGTGCAACTTAAACTGATGGTCCTTCAACAACTTTGAGGAACCGGTTTATGTTCCCTTTTCAAACAAATATATTTTGTGGTACTTGAACTTATTCAAGTTCTATATCACTCCCACTGTTTCTTTTAGAGACACACTCCCACTAGAGGAATGCTTCAAATCTAGCAACAAAACAACTTTTGTCCCAAGAGTGATATAAGACCAGTATCCCTTAGATTCTTTAGGATATTTTCACATATTTATTCTTCCAATTTTGGAATTAAATTTATCTGATAAATTTTTAGTCCAAATTTTCATAAAGACAAACTTGGTGGTCTAACCTTTATATAATATATATGGTGTTTTTATGATTACTTTAAAAAGGGAAACTATTTGTGGGTGAAGATTAATTATAAGCAAATAAATTTCTAAGAGTCAATGATATAATTAAACTATCTTATATCATGTCAAACATGATGTGATAAAATTAGTTTATTATACTCCTTTAATTAAGTATTTATTACTATGACTTATTCATATGACTTAAATACTTTTGTCGAGTCATATCCTTTTACTCCATTTATCGAACTCCTTAACAAATTCAAAGATTTTCTAATTTGTGTCATACACATATCCTCATCTAATGATTTTAATCATCAATGTAAATGAAGTAAAATATACTCAATATAAATATGTTTAGTACTCGACATACATCTCATGTATATTGTTCAAATAGATCATGTCAATTTACTTTCAACAAGTAATTAACACATCAAATGTTTGTACTAAATAACAATGCTCTCTATATATACATATAAGGTCCAAATCTTATTTGGCTCTTATTACAACTGTTATAGATGTTCTTATCAAGATCATGGAGCCCTAGTCCATTACTTGATTTGGAGCACTAGTATAGAAGACTTTGCTCAAATGATGGGACCACTACTTGTCTTATCATTCAAAGCTACTTTTCATATCTTGTCAATACAAGGTATTTAATTAATACTTCTATTACCAAATAGAACTCAATAACAATTATTGTATTCTATTTCAAATTTGATTTTAAGTCATGGCATAACTTTTATTGTCAATGAAACAACTTGTTTCATTCTAGACATAGCTTGACTTAAACTTATAGTCAATGTTCTAATTCTTTAAGCACCTCTTTAGAGATTCAACATCGTGTATCATATACCCTTGATATAGAAATAGAAACTTTGACTTTCTATAACTAGGTGTACAAAATTGAAGTCTCACTTCATTCTTTTATTTTGACTCTTTCATGAACTATCTACGGTACTCCCATTTCAACCAATTTGAAACATCCGTTCTCCTTTGGCAACCTTTATTGTTCTATTCAAATAAGAGGAGTATAAATCTCATTTATACCATATCTCTATTCTTTGACAGTGCAAATTATTTCTCATTCAATTCAACAATTTTCCGATAGATATAATAATTTTGACAATATTTATCCACTAAAATTGATTTGATTGAACCTATGACCAACTCTTTGGTCTATTGAAAAATTCTATCATACTTTGTCGTTCTTTCAAAAGAACTCGTTTTAAATGATCTCATCATTTCTTTTAAAAGTATGAAATATTCTATATCTAGATGTCAACTTGATGCTTCTGACAAGCATCTTTTTCCAATCTAGTTTATAGTAGGTACTTTTATAGAGTATAGTTAAATAGCTTATAGTTCTTCTTGCGTTTGAGAACAATTCTCAATTTGTGTACCAATTCAGAAACTCTTTTCTGAGATTTTTGTCCTTCATAAGGACAATATAATTTATATTGTATAAATTTAAATTACAAAGATATGTAAGATATTTGTATAATTTTTAATAAGGACTTTTATTAAAATGCTTCCACTATTTTGTTCAAAACAAATGACCCTCACCATTTGATTCGGAAAATCCTGTTGGAAGATTTTCTAGTGGGTCAAGATCCATATTTCACTTTGTCTTAAGTCTGCGGTGGGCGGATTACACAAGACTTAGTTATTTAGGTAGGAACTCCTTCCAATTGTATCTCATACAATTCTTGAATATATCAATTGGGTGAATAACTCCTTATTCTAATTCATCTTATGAATTATTCCCAACCATTGCTTCTTAAACTCATATAATCTCATTATATTTGTTAAGTTAAGTTTGACCCTTACTTTAAAAGTTGGATATTACAATTATCCCATCGCACCTTACCAATATAGAGTATGCACTTCGCGGTGGGCGAATCTACATAGTTCGATACTAGTCTTGATGAGTTCTAAAGCTTGGAAAGCGTAAACTTAATAATCACATATTTTATTATTAAAGAGAATGCACTCCGCGGTGGGCGAACCTACATTTTCTTTATTAATCTATTATGTGTCTTTTGAGGGATATTTAATTGTTTGATCTCACCGGCTTGTTTAACATATTAAACACTCTCACATGCATCAACATACATACATACATACATACAATAATATAAAATGATATGGTTATGGCCTCCTAACGCAAGTGTCCTCTCAAGCCAATGAGAGAACCCTAAACTAGCCTAACGATGATCTACTTCTCCAAGCATCATCTTCATGGCTGTCCTCCTTTGTTCCTCTTGTAATTCTATTATAATGTTACATCAAAGAATACTCGTTTTACATACGAGGGAGTAAGATGAGAAAAGAAGTTACATCAAGAAATTCAGAGAGAGGCACGACACGCAGGCCGTATTTAAAATCCAAAATTAAAACAAAAGAGTAAACTAAGGCCATAACCAATCATCACAAAAACACAATAATAAACACATATTTTATTATTATCAGATTAAGTCCTGTAGATTAATAAAATTAAAATTTTGGCGATCGATCAAAAATTGGCTGCTGTCATCTGCGCCCAGCGCAGCCTGCCCTGCGCCTAGCGCAGGTTTGCTGCTGAAAACCAATTTTCATTCTGCCATCTGCGCCTAGCGCAGCATACCCTGCGCCTAGCGCAGGCACGTAAACAACCCTTGTTTTTCCGCGAATCCTAATGCAGCAATTTCGTACCGTCAAAACCTTTCATGACCGAAATTCAATATGATTGATTAACATGTCATTGCTTCACCATACTAATGTCGGATTCCAAAGCAAATGAACATGAATCGCTTCAATATCAAATAACTTTCATAATATGTTTTAATGAACGAAATTATGAACGATGCATCAAACACACCGCTTTGCATCACGATCACTTATATCACATATAAGTCTTGATCATTCTTATTTGTATAAACTTATGACGATTAACATATCGCTGCTTCACCATACAATTGTCGGATTCCGAAGCCGTTTCAATGTCAATCATCAAATTTTACACAAATAGATGCCAAATTTTAATTACTCGATTTTAATCTTAATTAGGTGTTTTAATCAAATTAAAACAAAATACATGAACTAAACAAACATCAGATCATGGATTCGTAAGTGGCTCTGATACCACTGAAGGAAAATAGCGTTATTTTAAGCAGCGGAATTCAAATATTTTCCTTAGTTTGATCCTTACGAATTGGGCATGATATGTGTTTTAGGATTTTTACCTCTTGAAGGGAAGAACCTTTGAATCACGATCACTTGTAGGGAAGAACCTTTGAATCACGAACAAGACGATCACGAGCGTTGATGAAGATCACCGACGCCTCTAACTAGTCCACACGGACAGTCACCTTCAATAGAGTGCTAGCCCTTTATGTTTGAAGGCTATGCAAGAATATTGAGAGAGAGAGAGAGAATTATTTTAGGATTTTCAATTCTAAAATATTCTTGTGCTTTTTGTTGTGTATTGAGCAATGACAAGAGGTCTTTATTTTTAGATATTTCTTGTCTTGTGCATCAAGACAACTCTTGTCTTGTGCACCAAGATATCTCTTATTGGGCAAAGCCCAATAAGAAACAAAACTAGGGCGCGCACCCCCCATGAGTGGTAGTACTCATGTGCGCGCCCTCCCACCATAACCTATGGTGTTCTTGCTCGTTTAAATTACCGTGATACCCTTATCACATTGCACATACACTGTACCTTACGGTGTTCCTTAATTATCTCAATATTAGACTGTCCTTATGTGTGTGACCCTTGTAGGTTTCCATAACGTTGGCAATTATATTAAATCCTTTATTTAATATAATAAACAATGAGCGGTATCTAGCAACACATCATTGCTACCCAAGTTATGAGAAATTAACATGTGATAATAACATAACCTTTAGTGATAATATATGCGTGTATAATTACCCCTTTGCCCTTTATGTCTATATTGAACACAAAGCATACTTGGTGTCATCTTTGTCCAGTTCAATATTGGGCCCATGACATTTATCCTGTTATGCAGGATTGGCAAATTCCATCTAGGTCACTATTGTCCCTCATCATGCTTTGTGAAGTACCCATCAACTGCCTTTATGGTTATCCTGTTACGGACAACGTTAGATCAGCAACAAAGTGGTTTCAGGTCTAAGGGCGGTTTACACCATTATCACCATGAGAGTAACTTGTGACACTTTGCATAACTTTGCATGTAGTACTCTCATAGCGGGTCAATCCGGTATAAATGTTACTCCTAATATTTCTTATACCTATGTCAAGACTTGATAACTCCTTATCCCATGATCCATGAGATGCGATCATCAATCTATCTTCATAATTGTCTTTATGCTTTAAGGTTATCCCTTTTCACCTTAAGGCTCGACTATGGATACTTTAAGAATAGCGTCTTTATGTTTAATGTAATCTCATGATTAAGTCACACTTAATATTAAACGGAATTTCTATTCTAGGGACTTCATTATTTTGAATGTTTCAAACATAATAAAGAAATGCCTATTATTATTAATAAATAAAGCACTAAAGTATTGGCCTCTAGGGCTTACTCCAACATCTTTTACATGAGTTGCATCAAACATCATTTTTGAGAAGAACTCCAAGCAATCTTCAGGTACATTCCAATTCGACTTGGCGGCTAAGAGCCTCACACACATGGATAACTTCGAGTCAGACGCCCCTTCGAACAACGGTTTGTTTACTTCCTCCATCATTGCATAAAACTTCATCGCTTTATCGTTCGGGATTATTTCCTCTTCCACACCCCCTTCGTAGGATATGTTCACCCCGAGAGCATCATCGACCATTTCTTGCATCTGGCCAAAGTTTCCACACCCCTCTCGTGCTCCACTGCTCGAAGCGTCCCTATTAACATCAAACTCGATATTAATATTTGCCGGCTCTCGTTCACCATGATGTCTCTACACATAATAATCACTCATAAATCCGACCTTCTCTAAATGAACTATGACATCTTCTGGGCTCTGAATCGCCCCAGACATACATTTAATACACGGACATCTTATCCCTCCTTCACTTTTAACAATATCTTGCGACATTGCGTGAGTAACAAATTCTTCAACTCCATCCTTAAAACGAGCTTTGATTTTCCTACCACCCGGATATTTTCTATCATACATCCAACTTCGATGAGACATATATTGATCCATCTACTGCATATATCGTTGAAATTAATTCAAATGAGTTAGTTTCTATTTTTTATTTGTCACTCTGTAAAAATAAATTCAAATAACATTTTTATGAATAATAATAATATTTTTTATCAACTAACATATATCCACTACACTTCTTTATCAACTAATATTTTTATATATGAATAATAATAATAATAATAATAATAATAATATTTTTTTAGACTAATAATTTTAAATAAATTAGACAAACTAACCTCAAACAATGTAATATGATGACAAAAAGCCTCAAAAAATAACAACAACAGCAACCAGTGGCGGTACCAGGGGAGGGCTGAAAGTGGCCACGGCCCTCCCCCTTTCAAAAATAATAATTTTTTTTATAGGTAGAATATTAATATAATTATATTATAAATTATTTTAAGCAATTCTGTATACATATTTGTACAAATATTAATGTAAATATTTATTTAGAGTTTATTATTGATGACTATAAAGAACTCGGCACACATATCAGTTCAAGTATTAGTACAAATATTAGTTTATAGTCTATTATTGATGATTTCAAGTTACTCAGTATATATACGTAAAATATTACTTTAAGTTATACAGTCTAATTTTATAATAAGAATGACTTTGTTTGTCAAAAAATAACAGATAATTGAATTTATATTATTTGGTAAAATTAGCAATTGACTTAACATATGACATAAAAGAATATGTTTTAGTGAGGTAGTAGGGGAAATTAGAATAAACTATAATAAGTTATAAGCTAATTGAATTAACATATCAGAATAAACTATAAGCTAAAATTAGAATGAAATCACTACAAGAAATATCGTTTTTGGCAGCGACAAATGTCGCTGCCAAAAACATAAAGTTGCTGCAAAAAGTATTTTTCGCAGCAAAAAAAATGTTGCTGCATGTTGCTGCCAAAAGTGCCGTTGCGAAAAGTTTTGCAAGGACAATTAATGTCGCTGCCATAACTAATATTTCGCAGCAACAATTAATGTCGCTGTCATAACTAGTGTTTTTAGCAACAACTATTGTCGCTGCCATAACTAGTGTTTTTTGCGACAACTATCATTGTCGCTGGCAAAAAATGTGTTTTTTGCAGCAAAAAAATTGTTGCTGCATGTCGTTGGAATAAGTGTCATTGCGAAAAATTTTACAAGGACAATTAATGTCGCTGTCATAACTAGTATTTTGCATCAACAATTATTGTCGTTGCAAAAGATATATTTTTGTCAAAGATATAAATTGTTGTTATATCTTTTATACATCAACCACAGAAAGTGTTGGAATAAATTAGATTTTCCAACTATAAATATATTTATATAATTTTGTTATCTTTTATATAAAATTAGCATCAATCACCTAATTTAAATTGTCACATCTATACAAAAATAAATTCTTTTACATCGTAATATTTTTAATCGAGAAACATAAACACAAATTATTATAACATTAAAATATAAAATGTCATAAATTATCATTGTCAACATCAAAAATTTAAAAATATTATAAATTATCTTTTTCTAATAAAAACAACTACAAATTAACACCAAAACAAAGGCCTTAGAGGCAACAAGATCCATTCTTCTTTTTAATTTTGCTTCAAACCTTTCTTTGTCAACTAGTTGAAACACTCTTACTTGAGCTGCAATTTCAACACAATCAAAAGATATTAGTTTAATATGATTAAAATTATAGGTCCCCATAGAAATTACAAATAAATAGTTTCGGATACGTAGAAATATAGACATTCCAATTTTATTCAACCTTCCTATCTTTGCAACCCGTAGTTAATGCCAATCTTGACCACCGCCTGAATTAACATAAATGATGAATGATTACTAAACACATAATTAGTCTTCCAGTAAAAAATCAATATATCAGATCAAAAGTGGATTCTAAACTCTCTCTCTCTCTCTCTCTCTCTCTCTCTCTCTTTCTCTCTCTCTCTCTCTCTCTCTCTCTCTCTCTCTATATATATATATATAAAAGCAAAAGTTTTACGATTGAAAGAAATTATATATTAAAATAAACTCAAACATAGGATAATGAATGAGAAGATTCACAAACATAACACTATTAACATGCTCTATAATGAAAAACGGAGAGAAACATAAGATTACTATGAATGTTTGAGTAAAACAATCATGAATATAAAGTCTTTGAATAACACTATTAACATGCTCTATAAAGAAAAACGGAGAGAAACATAAGATTACATAACACTTTTAAATAATATAAAGTCTTTCAAGAATAATTAAAACAATCATGAATATTTGAGTAAAAAAAGCACAAATAAAAAAAATGTTCTATACTCATTCACCTTAGCCAACAAAATTATTTGTCGTTTCGTGTATCTCCACTTCCACCGTGATATTATCCTATCAAAATTGAAAAGAACAAATAAACATAAGAGCAAAACCATAAATTATAGAAAAGTAGAAGAAACAGATTTTTGACGCACGATCATACGGAATAAAGAATAAATTTAACAATTGTGAAAGTGAGAGTTGAAAGTTTAATATATTGATTTTAAAAATAATTGAAATTTGTACCAAAAAAAAAAATTGAAATTAAATGAACATTAAAAATTAGGTTAAGAACAACAGTTTCTATTCTATAAACTTATATAGATCATATTTCAAAAAAAATTATATATATCCGATTAATTTAGTTATTAATAGAACAAAGAACATATATTTGTTGTGTAAGTTTATATATATCCAATTAATTTAGTTGTTAATATATATCTGATTAACGAAGTGGTGTAGAGTTTTTTTTAATAATGGGTTAGAGATGATCTTTTTTTAGAAGATTTTTTTTTTAATAATGCGTTAGAGAGGATTTTTTTTAAAAGATCTTTTTTTAATAATGTGTCACAGAAGATTTAATTCGCGTAAGCAACCTCTCTAATTGAATGTCACTTAAGCAATTTCCAACTCTTAGAATCTCGTAATATATATATATTTTATCTATTACTATATATAAAAATGATACAAATTTTTGGGATAACTTTTTCATTATTCCTATTTTATCCTTAAAAAAAACTACAAAAAAAATAAAGTAACCACATTTCCAAATTATTAGCACAATTGATGAATAAAATCACCAAATTAATAGAGATGATTTGTTATCTATTATCTATTACTATTATATATACCAATATATAAAGAATACCCCATTTCGCACGGACTTTTCTTATTGTCATTTTTGCCCTTCACTCTATTTAATTATTTTTATATGTTGAAAAATAACTTCCACATAAAAATAGATTAAGTAATTATTTATATTTGCACAATAGAGAATATTGATCACACAACGTGCCCGTTTGGCGGCTAGTATATATAAATAATAGAGATAGAGATGCGGTATGAACTGATGCTGATTAATTTAATTTTAGTTTAATTACTCATTTAGTCCATTATCTTTAATTTAGTTCTCAATTTGGTCCCTTATCTTTTAAACTTCTCAATTTAATCCTTTATCTTTTAAAAGTCTCAATTTGGTCCCTTATCTTTTCTGTAGGTCTCAATTTGGTCTCTTATCTTTTCTGCAGTTCTCAATTTAGTCCCTTGTCTTTTAAAATTTTTGACACGTGGCACACTTGGACATATGACACGTGTCCAAATTTAATGGTAATAGTGAAAAATTTGACGGGAGGGACCAAATTGAGAACTTCATAAAAAATAAGGAACCAAATTGAGACGTTTAAAAGATAAGGGACCAAATTGAGAACTAAATTAAAGATAAGGGACCAAATTAGTATTTAAGCCTTTAATTTTTATAAAAGACAAATGAAGATCCCTTTTTTTTGGGATACAAAGATTTTGTTTTAATTTTTGTTATATATTAAATTAGTTTTTAAATGACAAACAAATATTTTTTTAGATACAAGATCTTATTTTGTTCTCTAGTTGTTTGTTACAGCTTATGAGCTTAATTTAGTTTTTAAATAACAAACGAAGATTTTTATTTTGGGACACAATTTTTTTTTTTAAACAATAAAAGATCCTTTATTTTTGGATATGAAGATCTGTTTTTTTTTTTTAATAATGGTTAGAGAATTTTTTTTTTAGAAATCTTTGAAGATCCAATTGAATGCCATGGAAGCAAATTTTCGAATTAAATGACACATAAACAATTTTTATTGAGAATGTACGAGAGAACTCGATGGGAATTTCGTAATGTATATAAAGTAACTACTATTAAAAAGAAACTACCGTTAAAAAACCTTAATTTGTCCTTATCAATTATAATAATATTTCAAATTTTCTATCCTTAAAAGTAATTTTACCTCTAAAGATTAAAATAAATATACAAAATATAAAAATAGGAAAAAAAATAAATTTTTAGCTATAAGAAATCTACGCATAAAAATAGGAATAGAAACCACGATAAAAAATACCCATAAAAAATAGTAATTGTGTGATTTCCCAGCGACTTTACAAGGTTGTTGCAAAAAAATTATACTATTAGCGGCAACAATAATTATTGTTGGGATAAGTAATTTTTCTCAGCGATAAAATAATTGTTGAGAAAAAAAAAACTTATAACAACAACTTAAATTAGTTGTTGCTATATGTATATTTTTGTCAACAATTTGAATGTCGTTGCGAAAAAGTCGCTGCGAAAAATGATATTTCTTGTAGTGAATCTTTGTTTTGACACAAGTTATATCATTTTAAATTATACAATCTAATTTTATAAATAAACTATAAGCTCATAAAAAAAATTACTAGATAAATTTTTGTGCTTTACATTGACATATATTTTTATTAAAAAAAAATTGTGGCCCTCCCACACAATTTTTCCTGGTTCCGCCACTGACAGCAACACAACAACAATCACACTACAAAATAAGAACAAATTGAATTAGAAATAATATACAACATTGTATAACAACATATATATATATATAAGAAATAAAATAAATTCACAAAGAAAGGAGAAGGAAATATGAGATTGAAAGAAAATGGAGAAGGAAATATGATGTGCTCAAAGAAAGGAGTTGCAGAATTTTCGTGAAAAATGAAAGGAAGATTGCAGCATTGAATATGTTTGGTAAGGGATAGTTGCAACATTGATGGTATGTCTCCGTTGCAATTACAATTTTTTTTTTAAAAAAAAAACCGTTCCTACGAATATATTTGTAGGAAATGTTCCTTGAACTCCGTGCCCCCATGTGGCCGTTGCTATTTTCATATTTTTTTTTTTAAAATAAAACGTTTCCGACGAACAAATTTGTAGGAGCCGTTCCTAGGAATCCACACGTCCATGTTCAACGGTCAAAACACACTTCCTACCAAACTGCTCGTAGGAAATGTGCATTGAAAGCTACGCCCAGCGCCGTTCCTGACTTTTTATAGGCCAAAAAAAAATCTTTCCTTTAATATAATAGTATTAATATATATTTCTTGGGTATCTACCATTTTAAAAACAAATTTTTCAAGAGTCCCTTGTTGTGATTTTATTAGCCCTTCCTTTCATTTTTTTTTTCAGTTTTTCTTTACCACATAAATGTTTTTTAGACAACATTTTCTAAACTTCAGATAGAAAAAAAACTCAAGTAGAGAACAATAGCATATGGAAGTAGAATGCTGACTTCGAAGAACAATTGAAAATTGTAAGATCCAAATGATTGAAATTGGATGAAAAAAATAACATGTTAAGTATTAACAATTTGTAGAAAATAAATTAAATAACTTGTTATTAAAATTAAGAACACAAAAAATAAAACAACGCCAAAACCTAAACAAGAAAAACCTATAACATTCTTACATACCTTACAAGAATGCAAGAATTAGAAAGAAAAAAACAAAACAAAACAAACTCAATAGAAATTAGGAACAAAGACAAGTGGTGTCGTCTTTTTGTTGTTCTACAGATCGTTCTATTTTAATCCTACCATTATGCCTAATTATTTAGTTAGGTATTAAAAAAAAAAATTGGACCTCAATATATTTTAAATACCACCTATTTCGTTGGCTTAATCATATTTTTCAAATATAATTGATATTTTTTTTTTTTTATAATAGTATGTTTTCTTTCTTTAAATATAATTGATTTTTTATTTTCAATAATAGTAGGTAGGTATAATAAAATATTTTGGGCTCCTAAAAATGATGGGCCTTAGGCCATTTCACCACAAATCCAATTTTTGTAGGAAATGTTTGTAGGAAATAAAGAGAATTCTTGTAGTGAAAATGTTATACATAGCAAAATTATACTTACATATCAGATGATTGAAGTCATCATGCATACCACTATATAAAGAAATCTGTCATATAAGAATGAAGAATACATATCATTGAGCTGATATGTTTCTAAAGGTGGAATGGATTTAATGTTGTTTTTTTTGAGAATGAAAAAACATTCGGCAACTTAATTGGAGAAACCTACTCGACCATAAAGCAGACTTAATTGTAAGCCTTTATTTACATGACTATATAAGAATCTCATGTCCAATACATATATGAAGATAGATTTGCTTTGTATGAAGTAAATGAAACATATACTACAACAACACCATTATAATGAAGATAGATTAACATCGCGCACTATGGTACTGTGCCACATGGATGAACCAAGGAAAATCAGTTTAGGTCAGAGAGGTTTGTAGTGAATGTGAAAAATGGAATTGAAAATGAAAGAAATATATAAACGAAAGAGAAGTTTTTGCAACGGCTAAATCAAGACACTAATATAAAAAGGGTTTTTACATCAACTAATAAGGGATTCGGTTTAAAAAGTAAACGAGAGTTATTAATTTACATGTTATTTATACTTCTTATATTCATTCCCTTTTTTACACTGGATTAGATAAACAAAATTCAAAAGGTTGCAGGGTACTGACATTGATTGGTTTGTGTGTGGAGTGTCTAAAAAGGTTGGAAATTGAGCATTAGTTTCTTTCTGTCATGATACTTGGGTTGATTTAACTCCACTTCGACATGTATTCCCTAGATTATTTACTATTTTATTGGATGGGGATAATCGAGTGTCATAGTTCGAATCTTCAGCGAATGATGACTGGGCGTGGAGACTATCTTGAAGGAAATATTTCTTTGTGCAGAAGGAAGCATTATATGAAGAATTCATTGGTGGAAACAATGTTTTTGGTTTAAGAGGATTATTCTTTTATATCTGATAAGTATCTCCCACCTTTATTTATCATTGAACTGTGTTTGGTTTTGAATAAGATTTGGAAGTGCTTTTTGCTCCATCCAAAATTACCAATTTTTCCTAACTTGGTTGAATTTTGTAAGAGGAAAGTCATCGAGGATCTCCACGGTACTACTTATCACTTGTGTTTTGTGTATGTTTTCCTGGTTTGTGTCGATTGCGGTGTTTAGATGGATTGGAGTGAAATTTATTCTGGCAAACGACATATGTATTCTCTTCAAATACTTTACATCCTTTGGAAGTCGAAGAAAAGTAGAAACATGGTTGGTATTGCATTCATAAATTTGGACAATTACGAAAATGAGGAATAAGTGTTTTTTCTCTAGTAAGTGTCCAAGTGTGGACGCCAGTTCGGTTTTTAAAACATTGATATATTATATTAAGGTCATTTCGTGGAAATGGTTCCTAACTAGAGGCAACAAGGATTTTGTATCTATTATTATGATTCATGAATGGTATTCTAATTTACTAGATTGTATAGGCTACTAAACTTAGTCTCGGAGAGGTGTTGCTTTGTACATGTTATTCTTTGTATTGGGGTTGGAGTACCCTGAAAAGGCCTCTAGAAAATAGTTTATTTTTTGAGACAATATTTTCCTCTTCATTTGTACAACCTGTAAGGTCATACACAAGGACAGTAATTTAGTATGCCCCCCAAATAATGCCATGCATACCATTTCTGTTCTGTACAATTATTGTTCGATCTTAACTGCATATGGAAAGTGGTCCATGAAACTACAATGTTTTCTCTTATCATAACTATTGCTGAGGGAGTCCCCCACACCCTTTTCACATATATGATGAGTATGTGTCTCTTGGTCATAATACTGATTGATATTACCGACACAAAAACATATCTAGTAATTTGTCTTTAAACATATGACCCCCCCTCTCATGCCATTAACCTTTTATATTTACATGTTGTCTTTTTTTTTTTGAACTGCCAAATGTAATTATATATATAAATGAATGAGAATGGTACAAAATACAAATAGTACTATACCCACTATTGGGGAGAAGTACAAGTGGTACTCTACCCAAAGCCAAAAAATCATTCCCCAAAAGCTCCTTGACACAAAAAATTTCCAAGAAAGCAACAACAAAACAGTATCTACATGATGGCTATCTAAGTAGGCAATCAAGAGGGAATTTTACCCACTCATAAGCCATAAGAACAGACCAAGATCTATTTGCCGTCAACCACTGCAGCGAGCTTCGCTTGATTGCATCCACAATTTCGCTAACCGACTGGTCTTTATCATCAAACACTTTCGAGTTTCTCCCTTTCCAAATCGCCCAGCAGACTGCCTGCCAAATCATATGCAGCCCCTGTCTCCGCTTTCGACACTTAAACGGAAAGCCAAAAGACTCAAAAGATGATTGGATTGAACCTGGAACCGCTGTTTGTAAACCCAGCCATTGATGAATTTCGCTCCAAACCTGTACCGCAGCCTGACATGTGATGAAGAGGTGCTCTTCCGTTTCCAAACCTTGTCCACACCGAACACACTGTAGCCCCACCTCCGGATCAATTACCCTTCTAATTGACAGATTTGATCTCGTTGGGAGTCGCTGATACATGAGCTGCCAAGTGAAAATAATAACCTTTTTGGGCGCCAGCGAAAACCACAAGTTTTTCATTAAAGTACAAGTTTGATCGCTAAGATTTGTATCCGGTAGAAATTCCATCATCACCTATCCTTGATACCCACGAGTCATCATGATTCGACAAGGCCACCGTTGAAACCATCCCCCGAGGTTGCCAATTAGAACTTCTTCCCACACAAAGGGATTCCGCCTCCATGAAAACTCCCAATGCCAAACATTATTAATCCAGCGGCCCATTTGGTTTACTAAGCACTCAGGATGATTTGTCATTGAATATAGCCTTGGAAAAACCAAATTCAGAGGCATAGTACCACACCAAGTATGTGTCCAGAATTTTGTATTGTTCCCCTTCCCTAATTGTCTCACCATAGCATCTCTACACCAATCCACATTATCCGTCCCGTTTATTTGTCCGAGTCGACAAAAATCTTTCCACCAAAGGGAGGCGAATTTGGAGTTTTCCAGCCCCGACAGGTCCGAATGCAGCCCCTGCAACCCACCATATTTAGCCAACAAAGTCTGTGCCCACAGGTCGTCCGGCGATGTAAGCAACCTCCATCGCCACTTCGCAAGAGAGGAAATATTCACCACTCTTAGATTTTTAATTCCTAGGCCACCCCTTTCCTTTGACCGGCAAATGTCAATCCACTTCACCCAAGCAATCTTTTTCGTCCCGCTTGTACCACCCCACAAAAAATTCCTCTGTAATGAAACCAATATCTTCCACACTTTTACCGGCATCTTCAAGAATGATAGATAGAAAATTGGAATGGATGCTAAAACCGAGTTAATCAATACAATGCGACCACCGAGACTAACATATCTATTTTGCCATGAAAGTAATCTATTTTTAAAGGTTTCAATCACCGGCTTCCATGTTTCCTCCTTTCTTGGGTTTGCGCCAACCGGTAAACCGAGGTAAATAAACGGCAACATCCCAAGCTTACACTTAAGAAAAGTAGCAGCCACATGTAAAAAACCACCCTCAGTGTTAATACCAATTAAGCTACTCTTTGCGAAGTTGACTTTTAATCCAGACATCAACTCGAACCACCTAAGAATAGCTTTCATGCACCATAGATTCTCAACACACTCCTCTCCAATAAATAGCGTGTCGTTCGCATATTGGAGGTGTGAGATGGAGACTTCCCCTTCTTTAACAACAAACGGTTTAAAGAATCCCAACTCTGAAGGTGTGAAAAACACAAGAAGGGGGGGTTGAATTGTGTTTTTAGTAATTTAAAAAATTCTTCTAAGTTACAGAGAACTTATCAGAGTTTGCAGCGGTTTAGAAAACAAAACACAATCAAGAATAACTTTGAAGGTAGAGAGAAGGAGAGAAAGATAGAGACATAGATTTTTATACTGGTTCCCCTCACAAACCGAGAGTACGTCCAGTCCTCTTGTACTTCCAAGAGAGTTCACTATAATCACCAAAGATTACAATTGCTCAAGCACACAAGCAAGAGACTTCCAATGCTCAAGTATACAAACAAGAGACTTCCTAATGCTCAAGCACGCAGACAAGAGACTTCAATACACAAGTTTAGAAAAACAGAGTCTGAACAATTGATATAAAGATCAATGTTCAGTTACAAATTAAATACAACTTTTGATACAAGACTTAACTTAGAATCTTAATACAAAATTCTAAGGTTCAACTAATGAATTAACAGAAGCTGAAACTGGAGTCTTGGATTTTGAATATGAGTTCAAGTTGTATTTGCAGTTTTGTGCTTTAGGATGAATTTAGCAGAGTAACAGCTCTTTTCAAATTGTTCAAGTGTCGTATTCCAAAGCTTCAAACTTGCTCCAATTTATAGATGAAGGTGGAGCGTGTTTGATTTGAATTTGATGCGGTGAGATTGCGCCAGCTGTAGATAGTACCTTGATATCCAAATCAGGTAACCTTGTATGGATCAATCTTGGAGAGAAAGATTTATCCAAATCAGGTAAAGAGTTCGTACAATAGTACAAACGTCACTATTCTGTGGATAAGATTGATTCCATCAGCTTTTGGAATGTCAGAGTATAATCATTAATGCAGAGAATGTTCTTCTGACAAAACGGCTCTCACTGCTCTTATCAGAGTTTGATATGCATCTTCTGATGAATAAAATTTGCATCCTCTGATGAACCAAATATGCATCTTCTGATGTCTTCAAGTTCTGATCAGAGTTTGCTTTGCCATATCAGAGCTTCCAATGTGTTTTAAATGAATATAAAAATTAACTTGAATATCTGCACACTTGGATTAAATAATTAGTATACCCTATTGTATATTAATACTTTTGTTATCATCAAAACTTAATTGGGTCATGTCAGAACCTCTTTTGTTCCAACAATCTCCCCCTTTTTGATTGATGACAAACCAATTATTAATTTACAATGGTTGTTGATAAAATTTATCAAGCATCTCTTAGGTTGATGAGTTTTGCAAGCTCCCCATAAGTTCAGCAATGATTAATTAAATCAGTTTAAAAATATTCATTTGAATTTTGAACTTAAACTAATACACTAGACTTTCAGAGGCTAGGTTTGCAAGCTCTCCCCCTAAGTCTGATACCTATGAAAGAAAAGTGCAATTTTCTTTTATACGTACCATGTATCAGAAGTTCAAATTTCAACTAATATTTTCCTCAAATTTATATTGTATATGGACATAACTGAAAACTAAAATTTTGGAATTTGGTTTCAGTTTAGCATCTCATAAATTAATAACAGCTCTTACTCCCCCTTTTGTCATTAAGCAAAAAGATAAAACTGACAAGAATTAAATGACAGTTTTGAAAAAAATGGTCAAAAGTAGAGTTTCAATGCAGTCAAGGTGGTTACAACTACTCCAATTAAATGGCTTGTCGTAAAAACCAAGAACTTGTCTATTTTGAAACTGCTATATAAGGACCATGAACTTTGTCATTTCACTCAACACTTCCATTTCACTGTGAAAGATCAACAATGGAGAAGGATAGAAAAGTGATCAAAAGTAAGAGAGTGCAGGAGAAGAAGAAGAAGAAAGTGAAGATTCAACAAGACCCAGAGTCTAAGAAGAAACTTCAGAAGATGAGGGCATCAACTTCTGCTCCTGTCAGAGTCAAATATCAAACGAGATCTAAGACTAAACAACAAGAGTCCTTATCTGAGTCAGAATCTGAATGGGATTCTGATTGGAAGGAATTCTTGAGTACATATGTTCCTCCCAAGGAAGAAGACCCCTCTTCATAATCAATGAGATCACTTTTCATTGATTTCCCAATAAGGAAGTGAAGAGAATGTCGTGAACTCTTCCATTTCCCTTAGATTCAAATAAGCTAGATTTAGGACTAGCTGTTTTATGTAGGATCCAAGTGAAAAGTTGGATAGAAACTTATGTAATCAACAATTTTCAATTGAATAAACTCATTATTTAGCTTTGAAATCTTTGTGTTGATTTTTGTCTCAAAATCATTTATGAAAGCATAAAAGAAATAGTCAACAAATAATAAACATAGAAATAAATAATGAACACAGAAGATAATTGAATAAGCAACAGAGTACTTGATAAGAAAATAATATTCAGCAAGTTACAAAACAGATATCAGAACATGATAAACATTAAACAAATAATCAGAACATGTGCTTAGAATCCTAGGGGTTAAGGTTGATCAGGTTGCTGAGGTAATCTTGCATTGATACTCTGAAGAGTTTCCATAATAGCAGCCAGCATAGACGAATGCTCATCAAGCCTTCTTTGAAAATTATCCTGATTTTCCAATACGTGCTGAGCATACTCTGGTGCATTTCTAGCCAGTTCCTCAAGCCTTGCTTGATCAACAGCTCTTCTAGCTTCTTCTGCTAGCCTGGCTTGCTCAGCAGCTTGCCTTTCCCTTTCTATACGCTCATCCTCCAATCTTTTTCTTTCCCTCTCCTCAGCTTCCAATCTTTCCCTTTCACGCCTCTCTTCCTCTTCCTTCCTAGCTATTTCATTCCTCAAACTCAAGTCTGTAGTATAAGCTTTTCTGACAGAGCGAATCATGAGTACCAGATTTTTCTCCATAAGGTCACACTCTTTGTCAATGTGTGCTGTGTCAATAGATCTGTGTGGAATGGCACTGGACATTCTCCTAAGATTCTTGCCAACAGCTTGCAGCAGGCTAGTGATGTCATTTTGAGTTTGGTCAAGAGGTTCATTGATAATTCTTGAGGGTAGGTGAGGTGGGAAAAATATGCAGTCCATAGAGAGATCCTGCAAAAGGTGTTGGAGATGTTGTGATTGGTCAGGAGGGGTTCTTTGTAGGATTTCAAGATTCATAGTCTCATTTATATGTTGAACACGTGTCTTGATAGGTGTAGGTAAATCGCATGAGTTGTCCACAGCCACATGTTGTGGGGATTTCTCATGGACATGTTCGTCAGCATGAAGAGTTTCTGAGGCTTGATCTTGATTTGATTCTGGTGATTGGTGAGCATGTTCTGATGGGTTATGTTCTGGTGGGATTTGATGTTCTGGTTGAGTAGTCCCTGGTTCAGTATTTTCTGGGTGAGGTGTTTTTGGTTGTTCTTGAGTGTTCACATGATGAACAATCTCAGAGTTTGGTTGGGGATCATTTTGTGGTTCATCTTGTTGTGGTGTTGTGGTAGGTATTTCTTGATGGTTGGGGGATTGTGCAGGTGGAGGTGAAGGGGTTTTATCAGAATCATCATCAAAAGAAAGTTGAATAGCAGGTGCAGTGCTTGTAGAAGCTTGCGCTGCATCATTGCATATAAAATTAGCCTGAGATTCTGATGGGTGATATAGGATGAGGTTAAACTGCTCTGATGATAGTTGATTCTCAGAAAGGTCAATGACTTTCTCAGAATTTACTCCTTTTAAAATCTTATCAAAAGCATGTTTAACTCTAATTTCAGAAGGGAATTGAAGTCTTCTGAAATAATCACTAGATCCTTTGCTGCCTCCAAGAAATTAGAAAACTTACCAGTTTCATTACCATACAGAGTCTGCTGTTCCAGCAGATTGTGAGGATCATTCCTTTTTGGGAGCTTCTTGTGCATATCATCAAATTCAGCTTCATCAATACCACAGTCATAGCCATCCATCAGAGCGTCTTGCTTCCTATTAAACTCTGCAACCTTAGCCAATGCTGCCTGTACAACAGCTTCTTCCTTTTCTTCCTCAGTAAGATCCTTCAGTATCATTTTCTTTGCTCTTGGTTTAGAGGATCTTGGAGCTGTAGTCTTTGTGGTCTTTTGAACCTTAGCAGCTTTCTTCACAGTAGGACTTTTGGCAGCTTTCCTCTTGACTGGTTCAAGTCTAAGAGGCTGTTCCAAAAGCCTTGATTGTCTTACAGTCAGTTTTGTAGGTTCTCCATCTCCTACATCAGCACCTAGCTTTTTCATGAATTCAGCATGTGTTTCTATCACTCTCTTTGCTTCACTATCTCTGACATGTACAAGCCAACTTTCACCAATGCCTTTCTCAGATTCTCTGAGTAACACAGGATGTGTTGGATGAACTATCTCATTGTTCTTCACCAGCTTTAAGTATCTTAATGTAGTACTATTTACAATCTTAGAACTAAGCAAAAAAGTACCTAAGCCAGGAAGATATGGTGTAATAGCATCCAACAAACCACTTTGTGCAAACATGTGGCTCAGTAGTCTTGAATGTCTGACAATAGCTTTGCTGGAGATAATAGAAATGCACAGATGATCAAAAATGAGCCTTCCAATATCCACAATATTTCCTTTTGCAACATTAAACGTAAACAGCTTCTGAACACTAGATATTTGATATGTGCCTCCCAATTTGGACAGAATACTTTCAATCAAGATCCTGTAGATGATCTTGCAATTGTTTGTCCATTCAAACTTGTCCTTAGGGTTGGTCTTAGGTTTGAATAGATATTCATCCACATCAGGACCTGCTTCATCAGAGTGTTTGATTATCACACCATCACGCTTGAGCTTCAGAGCCTCAAGAATGTGGGAGAGTCTGATAGAGATTCTGAATCCAGCCACGAAGGATTCAATCTCTGTAGAGATAAAAGACCTTAATCCCATTTCTTCTGGTGTTCTCTCTTTGAACTCAGGATTTTCCTTCATCTTTTCCTTGACCTTCCTGTCATAAACATCCCTTGTAATAACAGAGGCTTTCATCCAGAATTCCTTTACCATCTCAGTATATGTTGGTCCATTGAGAAGATCAAAATAATATTCCAAACCTTGCTTCTTGTATAGATGAACGACTTCAGCAAAACCGTTTACCCTAATGCTCTCAAGATCAACTGGGTTCTCAATCGCTACATTTAGTTCGTCATACTTATATGGTCGTTGATCCTTTGCAAACTCTGTAGGGTTGGATTCATTTGGTAGGATCATACATGTTCTATTCAAGAATGTTGATGAGGATGCCATGGATGAAATTTGGAATATAGGGTTTCTAAAGAGGGAGAAAGAAATTGCTCTGTGTTTTAGAAGAATGAAAGTGTAGGTTGTGAGAGTGCAAAAGTGTGAATGTGAATAGTTAGTGTGTTTAAATAGAAACTTACGCGCAAAAACAAGTACACAAACACAGGGGTAGTAGAGTATTTTACCACAATTGGAAATTAGAAATGCTAATCATCATTAACCAACTTCTTTATCCTCTTACAACAAGACATGTGTATTAGAAGATTGTTAAATAACTGACACGTAAGTTTGAGAAAACGAAAGGGTTTTTACAAAAGATTTTTACTTACGCGCCAGAACCATTTACCTTCTAATCAGATTCTGATAGCATGTCAGAAGATACTTTCATCACAACTTCTGATACAGAAGGTTCTGATGACTTCATCTTCTGATCGCTATTAGATTCTCACAAACTCAATTTTTCATTAGAGTCTAAGTTAATCAGAGATTTCCATCATGTTCAGATTCTTTTTGATAAAATCAAAACGTTCAACAGCTAAAGGTTTTGTAAAGATATTAGCCCATTGATTTTCAGTTTCAATGAACTTGAGATCAATTACACCTTTTTGAACATAGTCTCTGATGAAATGATGTTTAATCTCAATATGCTTAGCTCTTGAATGTAAAATAGGGTTTTTAGAAAGGTGAATAGCTGCAGTATTGTCACAATATAAATGAATATTGTTACTGCTGATTTGATAATCTTCCAATTGATATTTCATCCAAAGTAGTTGTGTACAACATTTAGCTGCTGATATGTATTCAGCTTCTGCTGTTGACATAGCTATGGTGGTTTGCCTTTTACTAGCCCATGAAATTAAATTCTCACCAATAAACTGGCAGTTACCACTGGTGGACTTTCTTTCAATTCTATCACCAGCATAGTCAGCATCACAGAATCCAATCAGCTTGTAGTCATTGGATTTCTGATACAGTAATCCAATGTTACAAGTAGCTTTCAAATATCTAAAGATTCTCTTCACAGCAGTGAGATGAGATTCTCTAGGATCTGATTGAAATCTTGCACACAAACACACACTGAATAAAATGTCAGGTCTTGAGGCAGTTAGATAAATAAGAGATCCAATCATACCTCTATACAGCTTCTGATCAACCTTGCCTTCAGACTCTTCTTTGCCTAGACTTGATGTAGGATGCATTGGAGTATTCATGGGTTTGCAATCTTCTAAGTTGAACTTCTTCAGAAGATCCTTTATATATTTGGATTGATGAATGAATGTTCCTTTCTCTGTTTGATTTATTTGAATACCAAGAAAGAACTTCAATTCTCCCATCATACTCATTTCAAACTCATCCTGCATAAGCTTAGAAAAATTCTTGCAAAGAGTGGCATTAGTTGATCCAAAAATGATATCATCAACATATATTTGAATGATTAAAATGTCTTTCTTAAGGGTCTTTTTGAAAAGTGTGTTGTCAACTTGTCCTTTTTCAAAACCATTGTCAACCAAAAAAGTACTCAATCTCTCATACCAAGCTCTGGGAGCTTGTTTGAGTCCATAGAGTGACTTCTTTAGTCTAAACACATGATCAGGATTTGTCAAATCTTCAAAACCAGGAGGTTGTTTGACATACACTTCTTCAGATATGACACCATTTAGAAATGCACTTTTCACATCCATTTGATATAGAGTAATACCATTATTGACTGCATAAGATAAAAGTAACCTGATTGCTTCCAGTCTTGCTACTGGAGCATATGTTTCAGTGAAGTCAATTCCTTCTTGTTGACTGTATCCTTGTGCAACAAGTCTTGCTTTGTTCCTTGTGACTTCACCTTGTTCATTCAATTTGTTTCTGTATACCCATTTTGTTCCAATAATGTTCTTATGCTTGGGTTTGGGTACCAGATCCCACACATCATTTCTCTTGAATTGATTTAACTCTTCTTCCATTGCAACTATCCAAGCATCATCTGATAGAGCTTCACTTGTTGTCTTGGGTTCAATTAAGGAAACTAATCCAAATAATGATTCTTCAACTCTGAAGTTTGACCTTGTTTTTCTTAGACTATTCTTGTTTCCTAAGATGAGCTCTTCAGGATGTGATGATTTATATTTGAATGTGTTCCTTGGAATATCAGATTCTTCAGGGTTATCATCAATAGTTTGATGTTCTTGAGCAGCATCAGAAGGTGCATCTGCTTGAGCTTCAAAGTCTTCTATAGATTCTATGTTGTTATCATACTCTGGAGCTTCATCTTCTGACTCATCAGATCCTGACAAATCTTTAACAGGCTCTGACTTTTTATCATCAGGCTCTTTATCATCAAACTTTACGTGCATTGATTCTTCCACTATATTAGTTTCAGAATTATACACCCTGTATGACTTAGAGCATTCAGAGTATCCAATGAAGATACCCTTACAGGCTTTAGAGTCAAATTTCTTAAGATGGACTTTGTTATTCAGAATGTAACATGTACAACCAAATTGATGAAAATAAGAAATATTAGGTTTTCTTCCCTTAAAGAGTTCATATGTTGTTTTGTTCAAAATAGGTCTTATATAGATTCTATTCTGAATATAACAAGCAGTGTTAACAGCTTCTGCCCAAAAGAATTTTGCTAAGTTATTTTCATGCATCATGGTGCGTGCCATTTCTTGTAAAGATCTATTCTTTCTCTCAACAACTCCATTTTGTTGTGGAGTTCTAGGAGAAGAGAATTCATGGAGAATTCCATGTTCTTCACAAAAAATTTCAAAAGGTTCATTTTCAAATTCACCACCATGATCACTTCTTACTTTCAAAATTTTTGAATTCTTTTCATTTTGAATTTGGGTGCAGAAGATGCTGAACACTTCATATGTATCATCTTTATTTCTCAGAAATTTTACCCAAGTCCATCTACTATAATCATCAGAAATTGACAAAGAAGAATTACCAACTGTACCTATACCAATGATCCTTCCCTTCTGGTTGCCACCAAACCCTACTGTTCCTCCCTCTTGCTGATTCAGGGTGTGGAATAAGAGCTTGTCTCCTGTCATGTGACGTGAGCAGCCAGAGTCCAGATACCATGAGCTTTCTTTTCTTCTTTGGGTGCATACCTGCAACATACACTATTTCAGATTTTGGTACCCATACTCTGATGGGTCATTTTTGGTTAGTTTTGAGAATCTTATCCTTCTTGTTAGAATAATCAGAAGATCTGGAGTCAATTGAGCCTTTAGAAAATTGTTTAGGCTTATGTTGTCTCTGAGACTTTCCTCTTGAGTGTGTCAGAGAACCAGTTACCAAGTTTGCCTTAGAAGTACTAGTGCCCCGCTTATCAACAGGCTTTGGTACTTTGACAGCTTTAACTTGAGTAGACATGGGTACTGATGTGAGGGGAACCTTAGTTTTAGAAGACTTAGGTTCAGAAGATGAGTTATCTTCTGATACCTTATCTTGTGGTTCCAAGCTCACAAGATTACCAGACACAGTCAGAGGTTCTGATGTACCCTTAGTGAAGTTTGAATAAGATTCTGATGGTGACTTGCTCAACACGACAGGTTTACTTAATTTTCCCACATCAGGACATGTAAGAAAACCAAGTCCTTGTCTTTTATAATAGTTACTAAGTCCACCATGAATTACAGAAGTTACCCTAGTCTTATCTATGTTATGGTGCACAAACTCTTGTAGAGAGATTTCATACTCGTCATAAGGTTTGTGACATGTTCTGCATCCAGTCTCAAGCACCTTAATTGTTTTAAGAGATTTTTGATAGTTTGCTTGAGTCTGGGTGAGATTTTCATTGAGGAGCTTCATTTTTTGTTTGCAAAAATCTAACTCACTCAATTTTTCCATGTACTTCACCATTACATCTTTCAAAGCTTTGGTCATTTGAGTATTAGACATTTTAGATATTACCTCATCAATGTCGTCAGTATCAGACTCTGAATCATTTTCATTGTCTGACTCACCAATGGCCATAAGCGCTAGGTTTGCTTCCTCAGAGTCTTCATCCTCAGATAGTTCATTAATATCCTCCCATGTTGCCATCAGACTCTTCTTGGCTTTGTTCTTGATCATACTCTTTCTTCCTTTACCCTTGGAGTTGAGTTCAGGACAATCAGCCATGAAGTGTCCAGGCTTATGACAATTGAAACAGTTTTTTGTGTCATCCTTCTTCTCTTTGCTGATGTTGTTTCTTGATCCAGATCCTCTGCCTTGAAAATTTTTGCCCTTCCTTAGTGACCACTTTTGAAAGTTTTTGGACAAGAGTGCAAAGAAATCATCATCTGATCCTTCCTTTTGATTTTCTATGGAAGATTCCTCTGCTTCAGATTCTACAACTTTGGCTTTCAGAGCCTTAGATGAAACTGAAATAGATGGCAAGACCACAGATTTTAGCTTCTTCTGAGGCTCATCAGAAGATAGTTCAATCTCATGACTTATGAGTGAACTTATCAATTCTTCCAAGCCAAGTTTGTCCAAATCTTTAGCTTCTTGGATAGCTGTTACCTTAGGCCTCCACCTTGAAGGTAAGCTTATCAAAATCTTCCTTACATGATCAGAGGTTGTATAACTTCTCTTTAGAACTTGGAGACCAGCCACAAGAATTTTGAATCTAGAATACATTGATTCAATTGTCTCATCAACCTTCATTCTAAAGAGTTCATACTGTTGGATCAAAAGAGTAGCCTTTGCCTCTTGAACCTGTTTGTTCCCTTCATATGTGGAACACAAGGAGTCATAAATGCTCTTGGCAGTGGATTTGTCTGTAATCTTGAGGTACTCATCATGAGTTATACATCCAATGAGAAGATCCTTAACCTTGTGATGCTTCTTGTAAAGTTTCTTGTCTGTAGGAGTGAACTTCTTTCTTTCTTCAACAGATAGCCTTCCCTTTTCATCTAGTCCTTGGAAAGTTACCCCTTCTTCAACCAAGTCCCAAAGTTCATCATCTAAACCAATAAGATGACTGTAGATTCTATCTTTCCACCAGGAAAAAGTAGATGCATCTCCATTGAACTTTGGTGCTTTGTTGCTTGACTTTTCTTCAACATCATAGTCATGTGGAACTGATTTCAAGCTACCACTTGGAGTTTCAGTCATAGTGTCTTTCAACGGGAAACTGTCTCACTGTTAGGTGATTAAAAACAGAACCGGGCTCTTGATGCCAATTGAAGGTGTGAAAAACACAAGAAGGGGGGATTGAATTGTGTTTTTAGTAATTTAAAAAATTCTTCTAAGTTACAGAGAACTTATCAGAGTTTGCAGCGGTTTAGAAAACAAAACACAATCAAGAATAACTTTGAAGGTAGAGAGAAGGAGAGAAAGATAGAGACAGAGATTTTTATACTGGTTCCCCTCACAAACCGAGAGTACGTCCAGTCCTCTTGTACTTCCAAGAGAGTTCACTATAATCACCAAAGATTACAATTGCTCAAGCACACAAGCAAGAGACTTCCAATGCTCAAGTATACAAACAAGAGACTTCCTAATGCTCAAGCACGCAGACAAGAGACTTCAATACACAAGTTTAGAAAAACAGAGTCTGAACAATTGATATAAAGATCAATGTTCAGTTACAAATTTAGCAGAGTAACAGCTCTTTTCAAATTGTTCAAGTGTCGTATCCCAAAGCTTCAAACTTGCTCCAATTTATAGATGAAGGTGGAGCGTGTTTGATTTGAATTTGATGCGGTGAGATTGCGCCAGCTGTAGATAGTACCTTGATATCTAAATCAGGTAACCTTGTATGCGATCAATCTTGGAGAGAAAGATTTATCCAAATCAGGTAAAGAGTTCGTACAATAGTACAAACGTCACTATTCTGTGGATAAGATTGATTCCATCAGCTTTTGGAATGTCAGAGTATAATCATTGATGCAGAGAATGTTCTTCTGACAAAACGGCTCTCACTGCTCTTATCAGAGTTTGATATGCATCTTCTGATGAATAAAATTTGCATCCTCTGACGAACCAAATATGCATCTTCTGATGTCTTCAAGTTCTGATCAGAGTTTGCTTTGCCATATCAGAGCTTCCAATGTGTTTTAAATGAATATAAAAATTAACTTGAATATCTGCACACTTGGATTAAATAATTAGTATACCCTATTGTATATTAATACTTTTGTTATCATCAAAACTTAATTGGGTCATGATAGAACCTCTTTTGTTCCAACAAACTCCACCGCTCTCAACATTAGAGTTCCAAGCCCTTCCGCAACCAACAAATATAGGAAAGGCGCTAGTGGGTCACCTTGTTTCAATCCCTTACTAATACTCACCTCTTGTGTTGGACTCCCATTAATCAAAACCGACAAGTTACCGGCAAATATACAAGCACGCATCCAACTTATCCATTTGTTACTAAACCCAAACCTCCGCAACATATATTCCAAGAAATTCCAATTTACGGAATCATAAGCTTTCTCGAAATCAACTTTGAAGATCAAACATTTCCTCTTCGCTCTCCTAGCTAAATCCACCACTTCGGATATGGTGAGCACCCCATCCACTAGAAGCCGGCCTTTGATAAACGCCGATTGGTTGTTTGATATCAAATTACCCATTACCGTTCCCATTCTCGCCGCCAACACTTTCGCCACCGTCTTGTAGACACTACCAAGTAAGGAAATTGGACGGAAATCCTTAATAACATGCGGATTTGGTATTTTCGGGATTAGTGTTATGAAATACGATAGTAAGCCCTTGGGGAGTTTAGCATTTGAATGAAATTCATTGAACAAAGATATGAAGTCTTCCTTAACCACCTCCCAACAATCCTTGTAGAATTCGAAGTTAAATCCATCCGGTCCGGGACTTTTGTTGCCATCCGAGTTCACAATACACTCCTTAATTTCAGTTTCATCAAACGGCCTACAAATAAAGTCAGCATCACTTACAGGGATCATTGGAAAAGTCAGGCCATCAAGGGTTGGTCGGTTCCACTCCACCTCCGAGAACTGAGCAGCAAAATAAGACACTATTTCCTCTTTAATTGCTATAGGATCCTCTAACCAGCCATCACCTTTTTTAAGTGCCACAATGGTATTTCTCCTGCTTCTATTCTTCACACAAGCATGGAAAAAATTGGTGTTTGCATCACCTTCTTTTAACCATTTCGACCTAGCTCTTTGAAACTCAACACTATCTTTGCTCTTCAACAACATCCACAAGAGATCGCAACACTGAATTCGGACCTGCTTCTCCACTTCAGAGAGTTCTCCCGCTTCCCCTTTCAATTCCAGCTCTTCAATCGTATCAATTAATGCCGAAATTTTGTTATCCGCCTCCCCATAATTTTCTTTATTCCACTTCTTTATCGCAAGCTTCAGCACTTTGAGTTTATCTTTGAAAACTATCCTCATCCATCTTGCCTCAACTGGTTTGCTCCAATGTGTACACACCACTTCCTTAAACTTCTTATGCCTCAACCAATGATTATTGAAATGAAACGGTTTCGGTCCCCAATCCCAATTTGTGTACTTCAAAATTAATGGACAATGGTCCGATACGTCTCTTTGCAACGTCCACAAACTCACCTCCCCCCAAATATCCCTCCAATTGCTTGAGACCAAGATTCTGTCCAATCTACTAGCACACGCACCATTGGGCTTAATCCACGTAAATTTTCTCCCCATGAGCTACAAGTCTTCAACCTCTAGATTTTCTAACAACAGATTGAAGAGCCTCTGATCATCACACAAAGCTTTTGAAATCTCACGGTTTTGTGCATAAGCCACCCCTTTCCTCTCTGAGCTATCCCTTACCGAGTTTAAATCACCTAAAATACACCACAAGTCCGCCGTATACGTTTTTTTGCCACGAGCAGTTCCACCCAAAGCTGTTTCTTTGCTTCAAAGTTGCATGGAGCATAAACATTTAGGGTTAAAACTCTAACCTTCTTTTGACCCCATTCCAAACATACCCCAAGGAAACCTTGCCCTTGGAAGGAATATAGTAGTTTCCCTTTATCTCCATCCCACAAAGTTAATAATCCACCACTCCTCCCCAATGCCGGGTTGCAAGACCAAGCTACTTTATCATCCCCCCATAACCTTCGACACATTCCATTATCAACACTTTCAAGTTTTGTTTCTTGAATAGCAAGCAACTCAATCTTATTTCTTCAGACCAGTTCTCTAACCTTCCTCCTCTTCACCCTCCCCCCCAACCCTCTTACATTAAAAGAGGATCTAATCATTGATCACCTTCGTCACCCCCACTAGAGACATCTATTGGAATGTCTCCACCTTCTAAATTAATCACTCTATGCAGAGTATACATCCTCTCCTCATTACTAGTGACCCCAAGGTTGAGTCCAATGTAGAATAAACGTTCTGCTTCAATTCGTACCTGTCTATTTGTACCCTCAACCATACTGCATAATTCCCCTTGATTTAGGACAATTTGGATGTTGGAAATAGGAATCATTTTCTGAGCTTCAGGTACACCATTTTCCCCTAATGAAGAGGAATCACAATCCTGTATCGGGTCTTCTTGAGAATCCTCCAATCTCCTTTTAGAGGTCTTTGACTTTGATTTTTTCCCTTTACTCTTCTTACCCCCTTTCTGGCTTTTTCTCGCCTTCGCAAGTGAGGCCCATTTGTTTGGTCCTGTGAGTGGAGGCCAATTTTTGCACCCTCCCTCCGTAGTGTTACGGTGAATATCAAGTTTTATTCTCCTAGAATAATTGTAGTCTAATAAAGCCAGCTCCTTATCTTTTAGTACCTGTACTTCTTGGTATTCTTCAGATGCAGCTACAGGCCCAACACCCAGGGAAGCCCACTTAGAGCAGCTACCTTTAAATCTGATATCCTGTTTGTCATTATACACCACAATCTCCTTCCCTTTAGAGTTTTGTTGACAAGGCCCATTAAAATTAATCTGCCCCGGCCCATTCTCTAAAGTCTCTAGAATTGGCCCACATTGTACTATAACCAACTCCCTAGAGGTCACTTCATCTTGTACCACATTGTCTTCCACTAGAGCATCTACTTCACCCACCGCCACCCTATACTGACCAGCTTCTTGTACCACAGAGTTCTTTTCCACCAAATCCACCTCTTTTCCCCCACCAAACCCCCCATCAGTCTCTGCCACTTCTAAAGTTTGCTGAACATCCTCCTCTGGTCCATTTACCTTTTCAGATTGAACTTCTCTCTCCTCATGTTCCACTGGGCAACACGTGTTAACACTCTGATTTTTCTTTTTATCCAGCGGTACTTGCCTATCCTTGACCTCGACACGCCTGCCACCATCGATTGAGACGTGATCATCGGAAAGGTTCTCCGACCAGCCATCTTCAACACCCAACATCGAATTATCCCGCCTAGGGTTGCCGACGGAATCGTCTTCAGATCTAGCCACGCCGTTGTTGGAAACTCCCATATTACATCTTCTAAAGTCTGAGCCGCCGACCCGTTCTTCCACCATACGCACAATGAAGATTTCTTCGTCAACTTTGATTTCTATTACTTTGTCTAACATATCCCATGATGCAACCTCAAGTTGTACCCTTGCAACATCATATCGTGAGTGATTCAATGTCTCTGGGCCAAGACTCTTCAGTTTTCCAAAGCAATAAACGATTTTAAAGAATCCTTCCCAACCCCAGATATGCAAAGGTACTCCGAACAATCTAACCCACACTCTTCTTCGTCTTGGTAATATGTCTGGCCTCCATGGTTTTACCGATGAGAACCATCTCTCCCACCACTCTTTGTTACTAGCATACGCCTTTTCAATTCCCCCTGCTTCTGTAGTTGTTAGAAGAATTAAGTCTAGACCCATGGTTGTGGCTTTGATGTGTTGATAACCTTCCATCCACAATGTGATTTGGATATTTTCTGCCTCTCCTGCCTCCCACAAGGACCCTACGAAGCTATCTTCTAGCTTTTTAAGGTTATTTGAGTCGACTGCAATCTCCATAATCCCTTTCCTATACTCCTCGTCTGTCAACCTTCTCTTGCTTGCTCTTCATCTTGGTACTTCACCCCTATCAGCTGGTCTTGGTTTATGATTGTTGTTCACTCCCGCCACGGCATCTTTGAAGGATTTCATATTTCCATCCTGGATAGTCTCCAGATTTGTATTCCTCTTCACCTCAACCTGACCCCCTCCCTCCTTCTTCGCAACCTTTGGACCTTCTCCTCTCTTGAATTTTGGTAAATTTGCCCTGATCTTATAGGTACCAATCCATGTCTCTTCAATCTTGCTGAGAAGATACTGATAGTTTTCAACATCCTCAAACCTAACAAAGCCAAACTTTCTTCCTGCTTTATCAAGTTTTGCAGGGATGTATACCTCGCCCACCTTCCAATATCTGCTAAAAATCTTCCATAGTTCTGTTGATGTAGTCTCCGTTGGGAAATTAGTGATGAAGAAGGAAGTAGTCCTGCCTACATTGTTCCTGTACCCAATTGATTCAGGATTTTTGTTTTGAAATTTCTCTACCCAGTGTTTCCCACCCTCTCTCTTTCTCTCTCTAGTTTTCTCTCTCATCCTAATAATTAGAGTTTTCATTTCACAAATTTCCGTATACTGGATCTAAGGGAGGTGGCCGTTTAAATCCTAATTTCTCTGCTTCACTTCGAATCCATAGGCGCACGAGAAACAATGAAGGTCAAAACGATAAACTTCGAATCTATAGGCGCACGAGAAACAATGAGGGTTAAACGATAAACTTTACTAACTGTGATAAAAATTCGATATGCATTTAAGAGTCAATACATAGCTCAATATGATCTAACATTCAAAATTCAACATGGTATCATAGTTTAATGGGATTTTCTTTTGTCGTCTTACCTAATTCTCGCGTGCCCTACTCGTTTTCGTTTTTACCCATCCACGTAGCGGATGTTATAAAAATGATTTTTTTTTTGTAAATGTCTTCTGATACTTAAGTAACGGACGTTATAAAATTAAAATCTGATAGGGTGTTTTTAGGGTGTATCCGCTACCTAAGTAGCAGACGATGATATTTTGGTAAATTCGTAGGTCGCGTGAGAAAATGGGTAAAGTGACAAAAGAAAATCTCTAGTTAAATACGATGAGTCTCTAATATGATGTGATAATGACAAAATGAATAGATGGACATATTATAGAATAGACATTTGTCCCGTCAATTTAACCCAATTGATAGGATATTGCATTATATATGCAGGGGACTGAGATTCAAATCCCGGTCATCTGACTTATCAACATTAAGGGTGAAATTTCTAACCATAAATATGAACATAAACTAGATATTAGAAAAACAATCAAACAAATACATAACTTTTTCATCACAAAATAAATATACATCTAAACAGTACAATGGATAAATAAATGTTAAATATTGCAATACATATCGAGTAGCAGTGGGATTTAGTTGCATAAAAAGTAGGAAGATTGATTTGGAATGTAGGAAAACAACAGGGATAATTTAAAGGAAAGATTGTGTCTCAAACTCTTATAAAACTAAAGTAGCATATAACAGAAACTACTTGTTGATTAACATAAGGTTAAATTTTTGGTTTGGAACATAGCAACCAGTTGGTGAAATTTGAGAGTGTGGATTCATCTGCTCTGTAATGATTTTGAGTAAATTCAAGCAAATCTGACCATGTAAAATCAGGATAGTGTTTGGTCCCATCCCTGCTAATAATATCTTTAGGGGGTCTCACCACCTTATCATCTTTGGGACATAGAAAGAATGCCAAGGACCTTCTCTCCTTATGCTTGTTAACCACAGCCCTATGTAGGCAACTTTTGTACCTTCCATTTGATAATGCCTGCACAACCCAACAAATATATTTATGCACACCTTAATAACATCATTTTTTGTCTAATCTAAGTCATATCTAATCATATACAACCATAAAGGTTTCTGTTGTGTCATAGATGGTTTCAAGTCCGGCTCAGACACATGCAATATTTGAGATTTTTCTTTCTTCCGACTCTTTTTCTCCCACAAAATTTCGGTTTTGTCCTTGAATAAAAATTTCGGAACGTGTTTTCTGAAGTTTTCCTAGTTCAAACTTGGAATAATTTAGGAAAACGCGTTCCAAAGTATTTTTTCAACGCAAAAAATATTTGGAAAACGCGTTCCGATATTTTTATTTAAGGGCAAAAAATGAATTTCGAGGGAAAAAAAATCATGGGGGGATGAGAAATGTGGTAGTGAGCCTCCTATAAATGAGGGTCTCAAAAAAACTTATAGAGTAATAGTAATAGTAAATTTGGGAGGGTGCAATAGCCGAATTGTCAGACCAATATTCTCATTTAGAAAACTAGATATTTAATATAAATTGATCTTCAGTACAACTAATTTTGAGATCAATCGATTCGATTCACATTATATTTTCACAAAATAATTGTTACCATCAATTTGAAGTTGGACGATAAAAAATTAATGCACATTTATATATTTTTCGGATGAAATCCAAATATCTTAAGACTCTCACACTTGATGCGAGAGTTGAATTTACATTTTTATAGTGTATGAGTCAATTCCACACCAACTGAGTTAATTTTTGTACAATGAACATTAGTTAAAAGGATACATACCGTGAAAGTATCTCCGATATTAACAACGAGCGCATTAGGAAGGGGTCGAACCGTGTGCCACTTGTTGTCGACAAATACTTGAAGCCCTCCAACTTGATCTTGGTGAAGTAGTGTTATAGATGTTGGATCACAATGAGGTCCTGTCCCAAGGACAAGACTTGGTTGTTTGCAACATGGGTAATTATTGCACCTCATGATGGAACAACCTTCTTCAAACAATTCTCTGTAATGCAACGGATCTTTCACTCCTAAGCTTATTGCCAATAGTTCTGTTAACTTCATTGCCAACTCTTTCATCGCCTTGCAGTATTTCTCAAATGTCACCCTGCAGAAATAATATTCATTCACAACAAATTAATTAACATTTTTTGTATTTTTTATTTTATTTTAATATGAATAAAAGTTTAGGATGGCGAGATGATGTTTCAGTTCAAAGAAACAAAACTTTAAGACTCAATGAACACTAATAAATATATTTATATTTATCTCTCTCTTAAAATAGTAGTAGGCTCAAATTCAAAATTTTAAAGATCAATGACATATTTTTTCACAATCAGATCAAACTTTTATAGTTAATATTTATCGTATTTGACTATTTTATATTGATTAAACATAATTACTAAAAGTAACTTCATACTCATTAATTACATAATTACTCATTAATTATTTATTTATTTTTATTTTTTTATAAATTGATAGCTGAGAATAATAATTTCATACTCATTCACATAATCAAAGAGTGAAGTTGAAAAAAAAACAATTAAAGTTGAATTGAAAATTAAAAGTCACAATTTTTTTCAATAATTTTTGTAAATGGGATGATTATAATGGAATATAGAATATTAATTTTTAATTAATCTCACTAAAAAAGTACTCTTAATTATTTAATTAATATTTTTTAAGGTTAGTGTTTTTTTGTTTTAATTCTTTGGTTCTTATGAGAAAATATTTTAGTATTTTGTAGTTTGATTGCAATGTTTGTAAAGCTTAGTCAATAAATTGTTATATTTAAGAATTAAATTTGAATTCTCTCTAACGATTAGTCTTTATTTTATTTTTTTATTAAGTAATCTAATTATTAGAATTAATTCCACATCACTACCAAAAAAAAAAAAAGAATTAATTCCACATTTTTAAGGTGAATAAATAAAGAGTATATATCAACTAAATTATGCTTAGGTGAGTCTTTTGATGATAAAGTTCATTAACCATATAGACTCAATATCTTAAGTAATAATTTATTTATTATAACATTAGTTATTTATTTTTTAAATAAACGGTTAGCAATGTTTTTTAATAATAACGGTTATTGATGTTGATCTCACGCGGTTTGGTCTTTTCAATTCCAAGAAAAGACTAGCCCATTAATAAATAATAAAAATCACTTTTAAGACTGCAGTGCTGTATCTATATCAAACTGATCATAGAACGCAAGTCAAAAATAAAATCTATAAATATATTATTTTTTGTTGATAAGATCTATAAATATATAATTAAATATTTAAAAGAGTACTATTGAAATAATTAATTTCAGAATAAACTTGAATATTTAAAATAATTAATTTGATGTACTTTTAAGTGCTTGTAATTATTTATTTTTTGAAGATTTAAGTGCTTGTAATTAGTTCATAATCATTAATATCTTTTCTTCATGACATAAATTGTTGTAAAAAAAAAAATGATCTACCAGCCAAAAGCTTGCACATTAAAGATATGTTTATTTCATGAAAATATGATTTTATTTTCCAAAGATTGCTATTTTTTTTGGGTTTTTCACCACCAGTTTAATCTGGTTCGGGGGTCAGTTCTGACATCAAGTAGTTCCAGCCCCCTCCCGATTGCAGTTGCGGGGGATCGAACCGCGGTCCTCCCTACCAAGTTCAGCGCCAATCACCATTGAACCAACTAACAATTGGTAAAGATTGCTATTTGTTAACAAGTAAACAATACTCTTAAATGAATTCTTTACATTATTCGGGAAAATAAAAATAAAAAATATCAAAATAATTATTTTTATTATTTTTAAAAATTCATCATCTCTAATTAGTATCACTATTTTTTAGTTAAGTTTTACACTTCCTTTTAATTTAAGATTACTATGTTATTCATATAAAGTTTTCACCACCGATTAACAATGACTAGTATTTGTCAGAAAACTGTTTAGCACATAAGATGGATTGATCCCCTCCAATCAAAATGTTCTCTATACACAATAGTCAAAATCTACCACAATAGTCATAATCTACCATTTCAAACAATCTATTCTTGAATTGATAGGTCTCACATGTATTTTATTATTACCAAGTTAAATTAACATATTATTAAATATATTGAAATTTTTGCATGCAAATAACCAAGTCCTTAGTTAATAACTTGTTTAAGACACGTAATATTAAGAACCATACTAACTAATGTTCTTGAGGCATTATTTAAAAAAATAAAAAAAGTACATTTTACATTAAAAATAGTATATTTTATATTTTAAAAATATTAACTATACTTCCAATATAATTATACTATATTTGATTTTTTAACTATTGCTCTAGAGATATCAGTACACTCGTTAACATTTTTCTAATATTAATACTCTCATTCCAAACACAAGACTACCCATGAAGACAAAACATCTTCACTACAAAACAAAGAACCAAAACAAAAAGAAGAAAAAAAAGAAAGAAACAAGAGTTATTTAATTTAGGTGATCGAATATGGTCTTACCCAGCTTGTTCAAAATCATCCCCTAAGGTAGATTTGAAGTAGTTAGTAACAACAGGCTTCAAGGCATTGTTGATATAGTAAGGGAAAGAGAAAGTTTCTTTCCATGGCAATTTAGAAGAGAAACGATGAGCATGAGCACCTGAATAGCCCCACATGGAACCATGTGCCTTATAAACACTCATTTTCCTATCAAGTGGGAGTTTAAAAATAGTGTCCATTTCATCATAAGCTTTAGCAATGAGTTTCATATCAATACCATGATTAATGACTTGGAAAAAACCATGGTTCAAACAAGCCTCATTTATGAGCTTAGATGCATGTTTTGTGGCCTCATTGTTCCCTTTGAGAAAACCATCAAGATCTACCACCGGTGCTTGGAGTTCTTGATGAGCATCCTCTAGATATTCCTTTGGCCAAATGAAACTCTTTGGCACGTGGGGTTGAACTTGAAACTCACACAACAATTGACATGAATCCATCTACGTTAAGGATGGAAAGGGACTTTAAGTAGTAATATAGCTTAGACTATAGGAGAAAGACTACATATATATAATATAAGCTAAGGAATATATCATGAATTTTTATTATTTATAAAGATGAGATTAAGATATTGAATAATAATCATTAGCTTGCCTGCAGCAAACCATGTGTTTTACTATTATTATTAAGGTTAATAGGTCGTTACCCCCCTATTAAGTGGGCGTGGTTTGCAATATCCCCTTACTAAAAATTTTCTAAAGATTCCCCCTTTGCAAAGTTTTTTTTTAGGATTCCCCCCCTAAATGCACACCCTGTCTGCTGACTAAGCAAGAATCTACACGTGGCAAGCAGAATCTGGACACGTCAACTGCCACGTGGATTTATTTTATTTAAAATTTAATTTTAATGCAATGTCAACAGCCACGTCGTTTAATGAATTTTTTTTTATAAAAAAAACCGAATATAACATTACGTTTTAAAATTTTTATTTTTTAATTTAAGAACAAATAATCAAAATGTTGTATTCTGTTTTTTTTTTATAAAAAATTTCATTAAATGACGTGGCTGCTGACATGGCATTAAAATTAAATTTTAAATAAAATAAATCCACGTGGCAGTTGACGTGTCCAGATTCTGCTTGCCACGTGTAGATTCTTGCTTAGTCAGCAGACAGGGTGTGCATTTAGGGGGGAATCCTAAAAAAAACTTTGCAAAGGGGGAATCTTTAGAGAATTTTTAGTAGGGAGATATTGCAAAACACGTCCACTTAATAGGGGGGTAACGACCTATTAACCCTTATTATTATTGTTGAGTTTTAAGCCTCTAAAAATATTGAGTTAGGCCCATAGTTTAGCCTATTCAACTATACTTCCTCTTTGTGGTACTTTTATATATTTTGTGTTTTTCAACTTAAGATTTTTCTTTTAATAAAAAAAACTACTCATTTAAAAAAAGTCTCACCTCTTGTTAGTATCAGAGTCTTTCACCATCCGTTAGGCCGTTTGCTATCAAGTTTCTGATCGGGATATCTATCATTCTTATCCGCGCCTCAAGCCCAATAGCGTCGGGTTGTTAAGAAGTCTCACTTGATTTGTGAGATGACCTGAATATGTGTTTATAAAGTAGAGACAATTCTAACTTTACAAGCCGGTTTTCTAAGGATGAGTTAGACACAATACTAAATTCTAAAAGGGTATCAGAGCCTCACCACGATCCTCTAGACTACCTGCTATCAAATTTCTGATCGGAACATCCACCATTCATATACGCCCGCAAACGCAAGCCCAATAGCAATTGCTGCGAGAGGGGGTGTGTTAAAAGTCTCACTTCGGTTGCAAGATGACCTGAATATGTGTTTATAAAGTAGAGGTAATCATTACTTTACAAGCTTGTTTTGTAATGATAAATTGGACCCAATATCATTTCCAACAAGAACAATACTCATTTCATTTACCATTGAAAAATACTATACAATATCTCTCTCTCTCTCATAGCTACTTTTTTGTCGTGGGTGGGTTTTTTATTTGCTTATTCAGAGAAAAATCGAAAGCATCAAACAAAAACAGAATATAAAGAGTCTTTTTTATTTAATATAAAGTCTCAAATATTTTTCTGTTATTTATAGGATATAAAGTCTTACATTATTTTATACCGTGGAAGATACTAGTTTTTTTTCTTAGAGATATTTGTCTTTATTCTGATTACCTTTTCTTTATGTTAACTAATGAATTTATTAATTATGATAGGCCTTTTTTGTTTGATAATTTTTTTATATTTTTGGGACCCTAAAATCTTTGCTTGGGTTGCCTTACCCTTCCTCTGCCATGCTTTTCTTAATATTTGTAAATTTTACAAGTGAGAAGGCGAGAGAACTTAACAATATATACATTCACGTTGTGTGAAGTAACGTTCTCTAGTAATAACTCTTGAGATTTGAACAAAATATTTGTTAATCATCATATTCTATATACTAATTTGTAATTGAACCATCTTAGATTATTGGAATATGTTTTGAGATGACCATGATATTGGCTTTTTGGCTTTACCAAGAATATGAGTGTAGGAATTTAGGGGGATTACACTCTATGTTGGAGTTAGGTTGGGACAAAAACGTGCGCAAGTATATATAGCATGCAAATTATAGAGGTTAATTTCTTAAATTTTATAAAATTAAAATAACTTTTCTTGAAGATTTCTAATAAGTTACATGTTTCAACTTTGTTATATTCTCACAAAGAAATTATTGGTGAGATTTATTTATCACCTCACTATTATAAAACATACGACCAACATGAAACATGATGTGATCATTTAATTTTATTTTTTTTGTTCTCTTTTGGTTTGCCATTTCTCTTCAATTTCACATTTATATGTAAGAACAAATGCACTACTTTTTGTGTAAAGTTGCATGTTTTGTTCTACTCTAACATATGTACTACTGATATGATACAATCGATTATTGTACCATGTGACAAATTACGCAGACACATATATAATTTACTTCAAGAATTTAAGTAAATTTGTTCTGTTTAGGTAGATTCAGCACATTAGTTTGATAAGTAAAATATTTGTCATATTTATTTTATATTAAAATTAATTTATAAGTGATATATACTTACATAATTATATCTATAATGCAAACTTTCAACTTAATTATTAATGTATAATATGTTACCAAATAAAAATAAATTATCTCACCAAATAAAAGTAAAAACATAACTGATTGAAGAATCGAAGAGACGTCATTTTTTTTTGGTTACAGAGACGTCATTTTATTTTGTTTACATGTGTATCACTTGTTTGACCAATATTGTGTTTTATTTCTCTCGGGGGGAGGAAAAACCTAAACACTACATTTTTATTTGAGGAGGGATCAATTGACTCCAAGAGTAAGTTTTATAACTTACTCCAAATCTTGACCTTTAATTTTAATATCAAATAATGGCTAGGATTTATTGGTAATAATTGTTAGGGTGAAACTCATTTGGTTGCTACATTGAAAAATTATGATTGTCAAAACATACTTTAAATAAAAACATACTTTAAATAGAATAAAATGATTCAATTATAGTAATTAATTTTTAAAACAAGATCTCTCCCTCGCTATATTTTTTACGCATAAAATATTAACCAAAAATTAAAATACAAATGATTGAAAAACAATACAAAATAATTACTTGACTACAAAAAATAAAATAATAATTGGGCTTGAAGAAATAAATCGTTGAAGGGTGTTGGATGTTTTATGTAGAAATATACAATGGAAAATTTTAACAAGTTCTCCTAATAATGGCGAGGAATTAAATAGTGAACCTTGTACAACGACGATTTTTTTTTCTTCAGCAAGTGAATTATTTTTTTTGGTCAAGAACAATTATTATTATTATTTTATAATAACAATTATTTATTTTTATACAATCCTTTGTATTTTTATCTTATGAAATAATTTTTTTATTTTCTTCAGAAAATAATTATTTTTGTCAGTACCAATTATTTGTTTTTAATCAATCATTTGTTTGTTAATTTTTCTAATTTTTTATATATGCAAGAGTGAAGAATTCTTGTTTTGACAAATGATGACCATAAGTAAAAAAAGAAGAAGACGATTAATGACCGTAACTAACTCATTCTATTATATTTTAAGAATGTTTTGATGATCATAGTTTTATAGTGTAGTAAACAAATAAGCCTCACCCTAGCATTTATTATCAATCAATCCTAACCATTACTTAATATTAAAATGGAAGGTCAAGATTTGGAGTAAGTTATAAGACTTACTCTTGGAGTCAATTGATCCCTCCTCTTTTTATTTTGGCCTTGCAAATTGGGCTAAATTTTAAATTAGGGTAAAAATGTAGATTCATATGAATGGGCCCGAAATTAATGTAAATTCGTGAACTCAAACACATGAATTTGGTATCACGAGTGAATTTATCGGATTTCTATTCTACAAGAGAATTGATTCAGTTTTTGCACATAGAAACATAGATTCGTAGTAACTCCTGAATTTAACAACCTTTTATATATATATATATATATATATATATATATATATATATATATATATATATGTAACATCTCAATTTTTAACTTAAGGAGGAATATTAATTAGAGTTGATTAATGAAACTAATTGAAGGAGAAACAATCACAATTATTCTTGAAGGATAAATGGAAGGGAAAAATGGTAGTTACACAAGGAATATGAGCTTTGGCTTATATAAAGAGGGCACTAGTGAAACCAAAACCATTATTCAAGTTCATTTTCAGAACTGAATATCAGTAAGCAACACTTCAATTCTTCCTCCCAAGAACCACTCCATCTCTCACGCTACCAAACAACACAATAACAACCTTGATTCTTCAAAACCCAAGCATCCATGTTGTTAAACCAAGCCTTTCATCTTTGCTTGAGTTTCAGCCACAACATTTTTCCCCTTACCTCCTCTGATTCGTCCATCATCAACCACAACAAGGAACCACCAAACTCTTATGATTAAAGTAATAGTCTTGATCCTAGTTTCCCTTTTCTAGAATTAACCCTCAAACCCAAACCTTCATCCTCTCTATTTTTGTATTGCATGTTTGTTTAAGGACTTCGTGGACGTCTGGGAGAGTAATTTAAGATCAAGGAATGAAGTTTAGAGTTGTTACAACAAGCAACAGAACTATTCTCTGTTGAATCGACGAACTCGCCGAGCGAGTTATGATACTCGCTGCAGCGAGTGTTGCAGAGCAGTATGTGTGTCTGCATGTGTCGTTCTCCCTCTCCTGTAGCCTTATCCAACTTCTTGGTAAGTTATTCATAACCTCCTCTTACCCTTTTACAGTTCTGTTGATGAATGTTCCATTCCCCAAACTTAGTAAGATCTTAAAACATTCATGAAATCTATTTCTTGTGTTGCATGTTAGTTATGGATGTTGGGCAAGGAAGTAGGAATATAGGAATTTAAGAAGGCAACCCAGCAACACTTCAGCACCCAGAAGCCTTTTTCCACCATTTTCGCATTCTCAGAGCTAGTTGGGGGTTTTCTAGTGAGTTCCACTGCAGAGGACTTTGTGGTTGTAGCTGAGCTTCGGATCAGTGTTAAAGCTTCTGAGTTTAAACTCAATATCAGGTGGGTTCTTAGGATAGTGTAGATAGTCTCCCCAATTTATGAATTTTGCATGATAACTTAAGGAAAATTAGGGAATTGTTGTGTGAGGAGAATTAACTCCCAAATTCACCTTCATTCTGTTTTATATTATGTATATTACATTACTGCACTGGCTTAAATGAGGGTTGTATGTGTTATTTCTGAAAACTGTGATTTTAGCAAAACAGGGTAAATTCTGTATGAACTCTCCGTAGCGAGTAGCTGGCGAGTATTCATGGCGAGCTGGGTTCTGGGCTGATGAAACTCGCCAAACCAATTTTTTTAGGTAGACAGGTTAATTGGAGCAAGGACCAGGATGAAGCTGATTATTGGAGCTGAGCTTGATTCATCAGACTTGAAGACTTTAGTCTTCCTCTCTATTATAGTTTAAATCTGTTTATCTTAGAATCTTATTGTTTCCGATGTATTCTTTTAATTCTTTTGAGATGTACGAATTTCTTGTAATTCAGTTGTTTAAACTCGTTAATTTTATGTACTCAGATTCCATTATTATTGTCATGACTAAATATTCTAGATATTTTAGTTGGGGCGTTATAATTGGTATCAGAGCAGGTCGATCCAGTATCGAACCTTGCTATGAGTCATTCCAACTCTTTCCTAAGTAATGCAGACCCTTCGGATGTGGACTGTTTACGCTGAAACCATCGCGTGCTGAGCCTGATCAACTCAGTATTGTGTATGGTAGGCAGGGTATTATGGTTTAGAACTGAAGTGAACTCTGAAATTCCATCGTTAAGATCGCAGTGAAGTGCAATTGAGAAGCAGCCGTTGGAGAAGGTTCTTATAACCGAATGTTGGAACAGTGGCAAATGGTGCCACATGAGTAAGTTGTGTAACCTCAGTAAGTGGAGCAGAGAATTTAGACGTAGTAAATAAATTGAGACCAGTACCAAGAGATAAGCCTGAGGTTGTACTGGAAGCAGTTGAAGAGAATTTGAGAAGTTAGAGCAGTATGGAGAGTGGAATAATCCTGTGAACCAACAAGTCAGAGGGTAGAGCTTCAACTTCCATTTCTGCTCCCATCCCTCTGATTGATGCATAACCCCTCTTCCTCCTTCGTAAATTCCTTACTTATTCCATTCCTTTCATATTTGAAACTCCCAATCCACCACCCTTCAATTGACCCTTGTCTCTGTTGGTGCAACCTGAATTACGAGTTTGGAGATGATTGGAAAGTTTTACATGCTGTGGAAAAGTGGAATTTTGAAACAAAATGACAGAACCATGTCTATTCTTTCTGCCATACTCGCTTAGCAAGTAATGACTCGCCGTGGCGAGCTCAGCAGGATTCTGTTACTGCTTGCTGCTGTCTTCCTCTGTTCAGCCGCTTTAGATTTTGGTGAGAAACCTCAAGCTCTCTTTTATGTTCATTCTATCTTTTTGGAGTTTTAGTGTAATAAGACTTATTGAGGAAAATACATTGGAATGAATAAACCCATCCATTAGAAACCAATGATTATACTGAAACCATTAGGAGCTTAACCGTAAGTAGTTTAACAATTAGAATCCGCAATGCCCATATTCATACCCAAGAAAACACATCATGTTCAATCGCTCATATGATTTTAGATCAATAACCCATAGCAGGATACCAAACAATTACCTTAGTTTTAGAAGTTCAAAATCAAACCGCCCGTATTAGAGAAACCAAATTAGAACAAAAGCATATTCTAGTATTTCCTCAAGTAACCTTATTAGGCTATCATTTAGAAATTTCCTTGCAGCAATGACCGACATTCGGACAGACATATTAAGTACCGTCACTTGGTTCCTATAAGTTGCCGACTCAGCTTTACCAGTCAATTAGCTAACTCTATAAGGATAATTGAATCAGAACTCATAGGTTTAGCACTCTCTTACCCACAAGCCTATTGAGCCAACATTTTAGTACTACCGTTGGATGACAATAAATAGGATCAGTCTATCACTTTATGCTGGAAATTGCACCGAACAATCATAGTTTAAGCTTCGATTAAATACCAGTTAAGAACCACCGTTAGCACAATCAGTCGCCAAGTCAAACAGTAGTGACCTTGCCATTAGATAGCTTAGAAACTGGAAACTCAGTTTCGTGTTAGGATTGACCCTCCAATACACAAATCCATATATGTGAACCGCTTAGATGAGGAATCAATAGAAACATTTAGCCAAACATTAAAGAGTTGCCAGCCAGTAATCATTAGATTAGCAATTCAGTGTTATGAACCAACTAGTTAACCGGTCGAGAAATTAGGTTTGACCAGCCATATTTCATCATTGCTTTAGTACCAGACAGTAGAAGACACGACATGACGAGAATAGTAATTAAGGGACCCTATTAGTGACACCAATCACCCAGACTAATCTTTTAGGTATATAATAGTTATCCTGAGACAAGAAATTAAGTTAGCCTTAGCTTCAGTCAACCGCCGACACCTTCACATGTTCAGACCCGTCAACCAAGAGACCATAGGAATCAGCTAACCTTTCCTACGAGAGCTTGTCAACAGAAAACTTGAGTGAAAACCTAGTTGCCCTTACCTTAGAGAGCTAGAAGAATTAGAACTATGAAACATAAGTCTGAACCCAGTAGGAAATAACTTTCAGTCGCCCTTCACTCATAAGGACCCTTAATCCGTCAATTCGTCAATCCGAGCGCTATTCTATTCGACGTCCACCAGACTCGAAATACCAAGAACATGTGTACTCTCTAACTTGTCTGATTATGCCTCAAGTGGATTATTTCCTTCCGTACTTCAAATACTTGTTAGTCAAGTGAACCCCCCGAATTCAATTCAGATGCAACTTCTAAATTCTTTGACGTCAGACAATCATACCGATTGTGTAGAACGTTACTCCTAGGTAACCTTAAGTCAATGCTTTCAGTCTTTAGTTATGTCGTTAGTAACCCCATCGTATTCAGGGGAGACAGACACTCTTGAGAAACCACGGGTAGGTTAGGTTCAATTTCTCGCGCGTTGGTAGATCTGTTAAATCAACATCACCAGTTGTTCTGATACAAATAATTTAGTTCAATATCAGTAAATCGGTTTAACTTCGTACACTCGAACCATGTAACCAGTTCTCCAATTTAGTTGGTTAACCGTCTTCTCGGAACCTTCTCAGCCAAAATCAGGATTAAGTTCGGAGTTGATCCCAATTCAGAGGAATTTAGTCGTTCTAGTGAAATCAGTATTAAGGAATCAAACCTTTCAGTTCCATTTTCTGAATTCATGTTAGGTTAGCATGATTAACCTTAAGTACCTCTGTCGAACAATTCAGCCCTTTAGATTCATCCATGCCACCTTGTGAGATCAAGTTCTAACTCAGGTATCTCGACCAGATTTTTTGGACCCCAAGTTCAGTTATCATTAACCAATTCATATAAGTGAAAGAGTTGATTGTTCGTTTAGAGTAATGTTTTATCCTTTTAACAACTCATCCCATTATCTAAATGATCGGCTAGTTTTTTCAGCAAATCATCTAGAGTCGAGCCAATTCGACTCAGTCTCAACTCTACAAGTTCAAACCTTACGTGTGCAGTCAGCCAAGTTGAGAATCTGATTACCTTATCCTAGTTTCATACATTAGTTACCAGTAAAGGACTTCAAACAAGATGAACCATTAACCTTGAGAGGTAATCTGAACCTAAATGCATCTGCATGTTAGGTATGCAACTCGACCACCGTGTTTTGCTAGAATGGGTTAAAATTGTAGGTGGGATTTTATCGGATAACTATAGGTTCGTCTGCGGATGAGTCTAACTCGTTAGCAAAAGAATTTGTAGTATCTAGACAATTTTCCATTCGTTTTATATTTAAATCGATCCTGGAGTTTTTAGACGGCACACGTGGTACAGATGAACATATGACGTGTTATGCATAATAGTTTTCAGAAAGGAGAAACGACTATAGAAAGGTGGATTTTGACTTTGACAGTAGGAACGCTCAAGTTTGAACCCTTCAACTAATTATCTATCGTCACCATTACCCCAGGTTTTGGTGTGTACCCAACCAGGCCGGATACCGACCTACTAAGACCAGGTGAAGTAGTACTGTGATCAGAGGATTTGGACTTAAGACTGCAATGCCGCAGTCAAAAGAATGGTATTTTGAAGTGAATCAGAGTGCGCAGTGTGAGGACTGCTGTAAGTGCGGATGAGTGATTGACCTATAGGCAGTAGCTCCATGAAAGAGGGAAGTTTTATTCCAAAAAATTGGATACATTAGACCGGAGAATAGGTGAAGCTAGACTTTTGGATGTGGATCTGGTTGAGTAACACCGAGGTATAGCGAAGAAATTCTGAATTTCGAGGACGAAATTCTGAATTTCGAGGACGAAATTCTTTTAAGGAAGGTAGATTGTAACATCTCAATTTTTAACTTAAGGAGGAATATTAATTAGAGTTGATTAATGGAACTAATTGAAGGAGAAACAATCACAATTATTCTTGAAGGATAAACGGAAGGGCAAAATGGTAGTTACACAAGGAATATGAGTTTTGGCTTATATAAAGAGGGCACTAGTGAAACCAAAACCATTATTCAAGTTCATTTTTAGAACTGAATATCAGTAAGCAACACTTCAATTCTTCCTCCCAAGAACCACTCCATCTCTCACGCTACCAAACAACACAATAACAACCTTGATTCTTCAAAACCCAAGCATCCAAGTTGTTCAACCAAGCCTTTCATCTTTGCTTGAGTTTCAGCCACAACATTTTTCCCCTTACCTCCTCTGATTCGTCCATCATCAACCACAACAAGGAACCATCAAACTCTTATGATTAAAGTAATAGTCTTGATCCTAGTTTCCCTTTTCTAGAATTAACCCTCAAACCCAAACCTTCATCCTCTCTATTTTGTATTTCATGTTTGTGTAAGGACTTCGTGGACGTCTGGGAAAGTGATTTAAGATCAAGGAATGAAGTTTAGAGTTGTTACAGCAAGCAACATAACTATTCTCTGTTGAATTGACGAACTTGCCGAGCGAGTTATGATACTCGCTGCAGCGAGTGTTGCAGAGCAGTATGTGTGTCTGCATGTGTCGTTCTCCCTCTCCTGTAGCCTTATCCAACTTCTTGGTAAGTTATTCATAAACTCCTCTTACCCTTTTACAGTTCTGTTGATGAATGTTCCATTCCCCAAACTTAGTAAGATCTTAAAACATTCATGAAATCTATTTCTTGTGTTGCATGTGAGTTATGGATGTTGGGCAAGGAAATAGGAATATAGGAATTTAAGAAGGCAACCCAGCAACACTTCAGCACCCATAAGCCTTTTTCCACCATTTTCGCATTCTCAGAGCTAGTTGGGGGTTTTCTAGTGAGTTCCACTGCAGAGGACTTTGTGGTTGTAGCTGAGCTTCAGATAAGTGTTAAAGCTTCTGAGTTTAAACTAAATATCAGGTGGGTTCTTAGGATAGTGTAGATAGTCTCCCCAATTTATGAATTTTGCATGATAACTTAAGGAAAATTAGGGAATTGTTGTGTGAGGAGAATTAACTCCCAAATTCACCTTCATTCTGTTTTATATTATGTATATTACATTACTGCACTAGCTTAAATGAGGGTTGTATGTGTTATTTCTGAAAACTGTGATTTTAGCAAAACAGGGTAAATTCTGTATGAACTCGCCGTAGCGAGTAGCTGGCGAGTATTCATGGCGAGCTGGGTTCTGGGTTGATGAAACTCGCCAAGGCGAGCTTCTGCTCGCCACAGTGAGTTGATTTAGGTCAGGACCTATAATCTCGCCATAGCGCGCTTGTACAGGACTGACCTGCATTTTCCATTTTCTAGCAAAGTCTCATACACTCATTTTATATCCTCATCAGAGTCAGATAGTTTGCAGTAATATAATTAATATAATGTCGAACAGAATGTTAATCACAGACTATTATTAGGGCATAACTTAGTATTTGATTTGGTTGTATGCTCCCCGGGTCTTGGGAAATTATGGTAGTAAGAACTAAACTAGTATCAGTCAATTAAGTGTGATTTGTGATATCGCTTTATGGACTCCCAATGAGATAATCCATTAGGATATGTTATTGTGAGCTGCATGCCGTGACCGAATCGGTTGACGGATATGGCAGGCCTCTGAGACCTGCTCACCTTAGAGTGACCTCGTGTTTAAAATGGATAAGAGATATTTTTGTTAGACTACTTGGCTATCACTTAGAAGGGTGGGTTGAATAAGTGCCCTTAAAAAACAATGTAGGTTTTTCAAAAATTATTTCTTTTCAATCGTGCGCGGAAGCACCACCGGATCGGTAGTCTATGCACCGATTGATCAAAGGAAAAGTAATATAGCCTAAGAATGATTATGAAAAGATTAAGAGATGCTTGGAATCAAATAATTCGAATTTAAATGTTTTAAACTAAAACAGTCCCAAGCAAGTGTTATGGTATCCAATCTAATCAATCACAATCAAGATAAACCAATTGAATTTTTGTGTACACGTACGAACACGAAAAATTCAATTGACACGAAATTAAAGCGATTAATAAAATGTAAAAGATGAAAGAGAGAAAGACACAAGCGTTTGATTAGGGAGTTCCCCGGCTTTCGCGTCGTGCACGCGTTTGGCCGAGTACGTCTCCCCCCAAATAACCAAATGGGTTATTTGAGAGTATATTGATCAAAACGATTAACAACAAGTGCACAGTTTACAATTAACACTTATAACCCTATAACGAATTAAAAGTAAACTATGCGAATAAACCTCAACACACAACGAAGCTTCGCCCTCTGATTCCAACGATCAAACCCGTGCCAATCCGCACCCGATCGTCCAGCTGAGTCCTTCGCTTCTTGTTGTTGATACTCCAAGATTAGCACAATCTTGAATCCTTGAGAGAAACCACACCTTCAACACAATTCAACCCAATCACGATTCTGATTCACCGCGAACCGTATCGAACGTTATCACACAAATCTTCAGTTCTTATTGAATTGATCCCATACTCAAACTTCAATTTTGATTGCAAACTTGATAAAGATGATGAACTTGTGTTGAATGAAACCTTTGATCCAAATTCTCACTCAATTTGAACTCCAAAGCGTTTTCTGATCTTTCACAATGATTTCTCTCTCTTACAATGACACACCACATTGCTATTTAAAGAGAGAATAGAATTGAGCAAATTTGGGCAAAATTTCACAGACATGTATCAATACAACTGATGATTTGTATCGATACAAACCCTTTGACCAGCGTTAAAAATGAAAGATTTGACCTATGTATCGATACAAACACGGGTGTGTATCGATACATACATCAGTTTCTTGAAATCTTGACTGATATGTATCAAATCATGCAAGCATGATTCGATACATCATGATATTTCTGGATTTCTGAGAGGCATAGGTGTGTATCGATACATGCAAGCATGATTCGATACACAGGTAACTATCTGCCTCTGAGAGATCTCTTTTGTATCGATACAAGTGATATATGTATCGATACAAATTGCACAAAATCAGTCAGAAGTAATTTCAGGACATTTGTATCGATACACATGTTTATGTATCGATACATAATACCTAAAAACAATTTTTCAAAGTGTTAAAAATAGTTTTTCGCTGTCAAGTTGTCGCGGTGATTTTTGGATGTCAAGCTATCGAAGAGCATTGAATCGCAATTTTTATTTCACCACCGATCTTTTATTTTTCCAAGGAAAAGGGAAAAAGTTCGAAATAACCCTATTTATTAAGAGATTAAAGGTTCGGGGGTTAGTTACGTAAAGGGAAGGTTCTAGCACCCTAAACGTCTATAGTATCCTATAGGAACCTCTTGTTTTGATTTTATTTTTGTGCTAAAAAATTTAATTGCTTGCTTGTAAATTAAAAAAATGTAAAAAGTTAAAGTGATGATTGAAAGAGAAAAGAAAAATGTTTTTTGTTTTTTTATTTGATTTGGGAAGACGCGAAGTCTTTTGCACTACGTACCCATGAGGGATCAAAACCTCGTAGTTCGGGGTAAAAAGAGTGAAATTGATTTGTTGATGTTTTTTAGTTTTGAAAATATTTTTAAAATAAAAGCCAAGTGGCAAAAATGTCTTTGAATTTGTTTTTATATTTTTTTAAATTTTTTGAGAAAAAAAGTGTTTAGATATATTTACATGAATTAAAATATTTATTATGAAAAGTTTTGAAAAAAGTCTCTCGACGAATGTCGAGGTTTCTTATGAAAGTGTTTCTTTTTTGGAAATGGTTTTGAATATTTGAATGTTTTTCGCTTTTTTGTTATTTAAAAAGAAAACTATGTGCGATAAAATAATCTAAACTAAACGCGATGAGTTTTCACGATGACGTTGGATCAAAGTGAAAATCCCCTTTTCCTTGGAATTTCTACGCTATTATTTTTGGTGTTTTTGTTTTTTTAACATAAAACGGAATAAATAAATATGCATGCAATGCAGGATTCTCATTTATATTTACATTGATCCTAAATACATTCTAAATCACAATAATTAAATAAAACAAGTAAATAATAATAAAAATGCAAATAAGTAAATAGGTGTGCAAAGAGGAAAACGAGGGGGGGGTGGTTAGTAGTTCTGGGCCTAAACCCAAAGCCCAAACAAAACAACAAGAGAAAAAAAGGAAAAAAAGGTGGAAATGGCTAACACCAGGGCTTGAACCCACAACCTCTCTTTCAAGCACTAGCCATCTAACCACTGAGCCACATGGGGCGCGTCTGATATACTTGCAACTTTAAACATATTTAAACAAAACTAGCTTGTGGAAAGTCAACAGAACCAACGCAGTATAAAATACTCCCACGCTCAGATTTTCATTCATTCTCACTTTTCTTTCTCTCTCAGTCATCTCTCTCTCGCCTCTCACTTTTCATCATCTCTCTCAAGAACATATGAACATTCCGGTGGTGGTGCGGCGGCCGGAGCGGCGGCGCCACCACCGGAAATTAAAAACTCTCTCTTTTTTAAAAAAAAAACCTTTTTTCTAAAATCTTTTTTTGTCTAGATATTGGATTTCAAATTAGTTTTTAGAAAAAAAGCTTGAGAAATCCGAAATCTAAATTTTAAATTTTGGAAAAGAAAAAAAACACAAAGTTTCTACCTTTCTTTTTCGATTTCGGTTCGGATTTGGTGGTGATGTTGTATTGGTCCTGGTTTTTATTGGTTTCGTGATGTTGTGCGTCTGTGGAAAACTTTGGCTTTGAGATTTTTGTGTTTCCTTGTGGCTGTGTCCTTTTCTTTGTTACTGATGTGATGAACTTATGCCATTTTCTGGTTCTGAATCAGGAAAGAAATAAATTGCCTTTAAGCTCTGTCTGATTGAGGAGAGGAGCGTATGAGCTGGACTGTGTTGGACTTGACTGTACTGTTGCTGGACACTTGATTTGGATCAGGACAAAAATAAACTAAACAAAAATAATAATAATGAAAATAATAAAACAAATAATAAATTAAATAAATGAAACATGGGGCAGGCGCCCCCCCTCAAAAAATAGTAACTAAAAAAAATCTAATAAACTAAAGATATAAAAAATAAATAAAATAAAACAAATAAATAAATAAAATAAATAATAAAAAAACCAAAAAAAGAGGTATTTTAAAATACCTCTCTGCCGAAATTTTGTCAGAAACGACGAAAATATTCAGGTTTTATTGGACAATTAATCTGGTCAAAAAATGGGGTATGACAGATGCCCCTATTTAAGTTTCTTCTACCGGAGATAAAAAGAAAAAAGATGATTTTGATGATGTTTTTGTTTTTATTTGACGGTAGAAGAGACTTAAATACAAAATACACCATTTTTTTGACCGAACTAAACTGCAAAATGTTATGATGTAATGTTATGAATGATATGCTTGTGAGTGTTTGATCATGAAGATTATCTGATTATGGATGACACAAATCTGCTGGAAAACAAAAGTAATGAAGACGGAAAGCAGTAAAGTCCTGTGTATGGACAGAAGCGAGTAAAGTCCTGTGAACGGACAGAAGTAAAGACAAGAGGCAATAAAGTCTTGTGAGCGGACATAAGCAGTAAAGTCCTGTGAACGGACAGAAGTAAAGACAAAAGGCGATAAAGTCCAGTGTAGGGACAGAAGCAGTAAAGTCCAATGTAAGGACAAAAGCAATAAAGTCCAGTGTAAGGACAGGAGTAAAGACAGTGTCCGCCAACATTGTGGGATGGCTAAGGATGAAAATAAAGACAGTGTCCACCAACATTGCGAGATGGCAAGAGCACAACAAGGAAGCAAATTGCCTGCAGTCATTGTAAGAGAGCGAGACACAACAAATAAATTGTCTGCTTTCATTGTAGGAGAGCAAGACATGTGAGAGAAAATATTTTGTCTGCTGTCATTGTGGGAGAGCAGGACATAACAAAGGTAGATATTTGTCTTGACCAGGTACACTGGAGATGACTTCTTTGGGAATTCTGAAAGCAAATTGGTGAACGAACTGCTGTGTGAAAGTGTTTGAAAATGACATCTCTAGACCAGACAAACTGGGGATACTTTTTTGTGATACGGCTGAAACAGAGGTTCAATGCCAGCGTGTATGAAGGATTTTGTTCGAATGTTGTATGCATGTATGAATATTTATATACATGTATGCATGAATGTGCGAATACAGATATGAACACATGTATGATTGTATGAATGTATGTATGAATGAATGTATGAATGATATTTGTATTTGTGAGGCTGTGACTGTGACTGTGACGGAACAGGATTAATGGGAAGTGGCCCGACGTATCCGTACATCCATTCTACATTCTTTACCAGGGATAACACCGTTATACGTGAGACAAATCATATTCTCGAAACCCGACGTAATATGCCAATCTTGGGTACGAACAACTGCCTCTCGGGGCGAAGCCTGTTGATTGGAAGTCTAGCAAAAGTCACCGCTTCGTACACTGAACCATGATACTTACTACCAGGCATGCTTTGCTTTTTGTATTCGATTTTTCTTTTGAATCCCTAACTTTTGCCTGGATCGCCCTTTCGGGTTTTCAATCCACCGGGAATATATATCTTTTTGTATGCCCCTAATTTTTGCCTGGACTACCCTTTTGGGTTTTCAATCCACCGGGACGCTCTTTTTTGCCTAAGCCGCCTTTTCAGGTTTTCGACTTAGCGAGCTTTTTTTTTGTAGCAATGACTGTGTTTGTCCTGCAGAATCTATCTGTTCTCGGGACAGACATTGTTGCATGCTTCTAGGACTCATGAATTGAGAGAGAATATGTTGGTAGTCTATGCCCAAAAGACATGAAAAAGTTCTGATTAACAACTTTGAATTCCACTGTTGAAGATGCTTCAAATCAGATTGATTTTGAATATTTGAAGGGTATGCCCCTTGATGTAAGGACTTGCCCCTGATTGGCTGGATCCTGAGGTAACTTGCCCCAAGTTTAGGAGCGTTTTGAGTCGATTCGCCCTCGATTAGACCATTTTCTTGAATTTCCTTGATGCCAAATATAGATTTGCCAACAAAATTGCTGTTTTTTTGAAAAGTGTTTTTGATGCAATGCACATGCAAGTTTTTGGAATCAGAAAATTTTATAGAAAACACATGTAGTGCGTGTGAAAGATAATTACTCAACAAGCAGGTGGAGTCAGTTTTATTTTATAATGATTTTGCTGATTATGCATATCATAGTGAACCTGATTTCAATTAGGTCTTTTGAGGGTTATAACATGGCCTGTCTCATGGTTTTGAAAAAAAAAGAGATTATTAGGCTCAAAGTTTTGTTTTAACCCGCCCATTCTTCGTTAATGTCCTCCATTCCTAAATTCAAATAATTCGGCGGACACCTTAGTTGACAAGAGAATTCCGGCAATGATGTTTGAGGTTGACGCTCTGGTCGAAACTTGATGAGGTTCTTGAAGTGGTAGTCACTTTTTCATTTACAAGCTTGTTTTCATTTTTTTTGTTTAATCCCTTATTTTTGCATGGACCAATTCTTTTGGAGTTTATGGTCCACCGGGATGCCCTGAATTTTGTCTAAGCCTTTTTGCTTAGCGTTTTTTTTTTTTTTTTTTGATGTACGAGAATTGTGACTGCCAAGGGTTATTGTGAGTTTTGTCCACTTTCGACCTCCTCCACCTTAGATGGGTCGATCCTCTTGAATTGAGGTGTCTTATTAAATTAACTGAAAAACTACCCTGCCCCTGGTTAGAATTAAGGGTTTTATATCAAAAAGAAACACCAACTTCTGGCTCAAAGGGGTTGACTACGGATTATCTCCTTATTTCTCTAGTGTTTGGGAAACGAAACAATGCCTTACATCATCAACCGGGTCTTACTAATGAAAGCACATATCAGCAATTTTAGTCATTTAGTTTACATCATTCTCCCCTCAAATTTGTTAACATGAAGAGTGAAACGGAAAAGCATTGCCATTTGTGATGGCACAAGAAAAGAGTGAATACGAATGAATGGATTCCAAAAATGCATGCTTGTTATTTGAGAAACATTAATCAAAAGGTGCAATTTTAACAGCAAACAAATGCTTAGCAAGAAAGAAATTACAATTTGAAAATTAAAGGCCTAGTGATCCTTTGGATGAGTTTCCTTGTTGAGCCACCGAATTTCAGGAGGCGCCTGAGAAAGGTGTTTCGGCTTCTGACGAAGAAGGGTGCAGGAATCCTGCACTGTGGAAGATCTCATTAATTGTCTTAATAGCAACATTTGGACCAACAACTTTTGCAGATGAAGGGGAGAAACCCAACCCTTCATGATGATTGTTCTCTGGCAGGGTCACAACCTGTCCCCAACCTGTGGACAACCCACTATGAATGACTTTTTGTGCATCCTTCAAGGAAGAAATAGATGTCATAGTATCCTTGCCCTTCTTATTTCCTAATGAGAGCCCTTGGAATTGGCGAAGCACCATCTTAACAAACGATGTCTCGTGCTGTGGAGCTTGAGTGTTGAGAGAAGGAGGAGGAGGAGCTGGTTGCTGATTCTGCGCAACCACCAGCGAAGTTACTTTGGCCTCCAACTGTTCTAACTCTGATCGAAGTGTTATCACTTCTCCACGGAGTTCAATAATCTCTTGCTCGACTAAGTCCATTCTCTTTCGTTTGCACGAGTATTGTATACGCGAGTTGGCGCGAGACGAGGTCGTCAGACCACTTTTCCCTTGACTGAGGCAGAGAGAGAAGAAGAAGATATGAGACTCGGTTTTAAAAATTATGAATGCAGTATGATGCATGATATGTTTATGCTAAAATGTGCAAAGTTTTATTTTATCGAATGACTTACACATTAATTGTAAACATTATAGAGAAAGAACCAAATTAAAATAACAATGAAGCAAACATTTTTCCATTACAAATACTTGAAAAGAAAATTACATGAAGAGAAATAACAACAATAAAAAGCTCTCAAACTCTCGCAGTAGACGGGCCATCTGAATCAGAATCAGGACCAGAGAACAAATCCATGTTATACTTTAACCTCTTGGGATCACTTCTTAGTGCAGCATCCTGCTCCTGGAGCTGGATGGTCTTCTTGACGATTAGCCGACTTTGGGCCAGAAGGTCATAATCTTTTTGCTCTATCACTCCTTCCAAGGTTTCAATCTTCAGCTTGGCCTCACCATATCTCCTCTTCCAAGCATTCTTCTCACGTGTTAACTCATCCAAAATCTCTTGAAATTTCTCCTTAGTGGCAGGAGGTGCGGGTAAAGATGCAGATGGTGCAATAGAGGATACGACCCTTGTCATGTGATAAGGCATTCCAAGAACTGTAGCCCTATCAATGACCCACTGGATGTAAGAACCATCAACTCGATCCGATTTACCCCCCAAGTGGCTGCGGTTGAGTCTCCGAATGGCGCGCCAAGCTTGCAAGAATTTCCCCCTTTTATCTGAAGAATCTTCATGGTTTGAGTAGTGCTTGCTAGTCAAGGGAAGGGTTGTCGGCTTTGTCTTCATCGGATACCCAAACTGTCTCACAGCAAGTGTCGGATTATATGTGATCCCTCCATACATGCCAATGAGAGGCACGTTAGGGTATTCACCACAACTAAAGATGAATTCTCCGGTGTCATATGCCGGGTTGTACCAAGTCAAGTCTGATGGAGTAAAGGCCATGATTATCTGAGACCATGGGAGATTATCGGGGTTCGCTACTCGGGAGTAAGTCTGAGGCAGATGAGAAATGAACCATTTGTAGAGCAAAGGAATGCAACAAATGATAGTTCCACGTTTAGCCGAAGTGCGGTCATGGATAGAGTAGTATGTGTTGGCTAGTAGTGTTGGTACTGGGTTCTTTGTCAGGAATATCTGGATGGTGTGGATGTCAATGAAGTCTTCGATGTTTGGGAAAAGCAGAAGGCCATATATGAGTAAGGCTAGGATGGAGTGGAAAGCGTCAGTACTTCCCGCATCGGCAAAAGTGAAGGCTTGTTGGTAGAGGAACTTGGTAGGTAGGCCTATGAGAGCTTTTTGGGTTATGGGATCTTTTTTGGTCGTGAGGTTCGCTTTGACAAGGGAGGCTGAAAGATGGAGGGTTTTTGCAATGTGTAGGGGCTTAGGGGTGGGTTCAAGGCCACTGAAAGGTATTTGGTTGTGTATGGGTAGCCCGACCAGGTAGGAGTATTCCTCAAGAGTGGGGACAAGCTGGTAATCTGGAAATGTGAAACAATGGTAGAGTGGGTCATAAAATTGAATCAAGGTTTCCAAGCACCCTTTCTCAACTTTCACATTAAGGAGACCGAGCAATCTTCCATAATTCTTGTGAAAATCTTCTGGTGAAGTCACTAACGATCCAAGTTCCCTTAGCTTCGACAAGTCCCATTCCTTGAAACTGTAGTTCTTGGTATTTCTCTTCGTAATATCCATATCTACAATGTTTACAACAAATTTACTTTAAGTCCTTCGATATCGTATGAAAAAGTTTTTATGAATAAATGCATGAATGCATGATTATGCGCAAACATGGTGGGGTTAAGTTCATAATGTTGGAGTCAAAGGTGAAAACCCTCCCATATGGTGAGTACTAGAGTTCCTTCGTACCTGTATCACGGGTTCTACACAGTTCCCAAAGTTATCAACCGTCTCATAGATATTATCGGCTTACAAGATTAACTCTCGGTCCAATAATATCCACAAGACGATCTCGTTTGAGTGTAGTATCGCGTATCGACCAACTTAAGATTGACTCTTAATTAGTCACCGCACTACGTCCTAAAAGTCAAGATGGGTTAAAGGTAACTCTAAAGGTCCATAGCGTCGCCAGTCCCTCGAAAGTAGAACGCCGAACACGATTACTCATGTCAACGTCGCTACCCCAAGTTTCCTCAGCTAAGTGTGATTATATCATATGCGTGCCATGGTCCGAAATATACTTCGGGCATGTCGCTTTGATTATACCACTATCCTATCTTATTGTTTCTCTCAAGTCCGGGTGGGGGACTTATCTCGCCACTCAAGAAACCCACACAAGAGAACATATATACATACATACAAGCAACAAAATATAATAGCACAAAAATAAATTTCAAACAAGTTAGGTTCAACCCTCTTTAGGGGAGTCCCCAGTGAAGTCGCCATTTCTGTCGCGGTGATTTTTTGATGTCAAGCTATCGAAGAGCATTGAATCGCAATTTTTATTTCACCACCGATCTTTTATTTTTCCAAGGAAAAGGGAAAAAGTTCGAAATAACCCTATTTATTAAGAGATTAAAGGTTCGGGGGTTAGTTACGTAAAGGGAAGGTTCTAGCACCCTAAACGTCTATAGTATCCTATAGGAACCTCTTGTTTTGATTTTATTTTTGTGCTAAAAAATTTAATTGCTTGCTTGTAAATTAAAAAAAATGTAAAAAGTTAAAGTGATGATTGAAAGAGAAAAGAAAAATGTTTTTTGTTTTTTTATTTGATTTGGGAAGACGCGAAGTCTTTTGCACTACGTACCCGTGAGGGATCAAAACCTCGTAGTTCGGGGTAAAAAGAGTGAAATTGATTTGTTGATGTTTTTTAGTTTTGAAAATATTTTTAAAATAAAAGCCAAGTGGCAAAAATGTCTTTGAATTTGTTTTTATATTTTTTTAAATTTTTTGAGAAAAAAAGTGTTTAGATATATTTACATGAATTAAAATATTTATTATGAAAAGTTTTGAAAAAAGTCTCTCGACGAATGTCGAGGTTTCTTATGAAAGTGTTTCTTTTTTGGAAATGGTTTTGAATATTTGAATGTTTTTCGCTTTTTTGTTATTTAAAAAGAAAACTATGTGCGATAAAATAATCTAAACTAAACGCGATGAGTTTTCACGATGACGTTGGATCAAAGTGAAAATCCCCTTTTCCTTGGAATTTCTACGCTATTATTTTTGGTGTTTTTGTTTTTTTAACATAAAACGGAATAAATAAATATGCATGCAATGTAGGATTCTCATTTATATTTACATTGATCCTAAATACATTCTAAATCACAATAATTAAATAAAACAAGTAAATAATAATAAAAATGCAAATAAGTAAACAGGTGTGCAAAGAGGAAAACGAGGGGGGGGTGGTTAGTAGTTCTGGGCCTAAACCCAAAGCCCAAACAAAACAACAAGAGAAAAAAAGGAAAAAAAGGTGGAAATGGCTAACACCAGGGCATGAAACCACAACCTCTCTTTCAAGCACTAGCCATCTAACCACTGAGCCACATGGGGCGCGTCTGATATACTTGCAACTTTAAACATATTTAAACAAAACTAGCTAGTGGAAAGTCAACAGAACCAACGCAGTATAAAATACTCCCACGCTCAGATTTTCATTCATTCTCACTTTTCTTTCTCTCTCAGTCATCTCTCTCTCGCCTCTCACTGTTCATCATCTCTCTCAAGAACATATGAACATTCCGGTAGTGGTGCGGCGGCCGGAGCGGCGGCGCCACCACCGGAAATTAAAAACTCTCTTTTTTTAAAAAAAAACCTTTTTTCTAAAATCCTTTTTTGTCTAGATTTTGGATTTCAAATTAGTTTTTAGAAAAAAAGCTTGAGAAATCCGAAATCTAAATTTTAAATTTTGGAAAAGAAAAAAAACACAAAGTTTCTACCTTTCTTTTTCGATTTCGGTTCGGATTTGGTGGTGATGTTGTATTGGTCCTGGTTTTTATTGGTTTCGTGATGTTGTGCGTCTGTGGAAAACTTTGGCTTTGAGATTTTTGTGTTTCCTTGTGGCTGTGTCCTTTTCTTTGTTACTGATGTGATGAACTTATGCCATTTTTTGGTTCTGAATCAGGAAAGAAATAAATTGCCTTTAAGCTCTGTCTGATTGAGGAGAGGAGCGTATGAGCTGGACTGTGTTGGACCTGATTGTACTGTTGCTGGACACTTGATTTGGATCAGGACAAAAATAAACTAAACAAAAATAATAATAATGAAAATAATAAAACAAATAATAAATTAAATAAATGAAACATGGGGCAGGCGCCCCCCCTCAAAAAATAGTAACTAAAAAAAATCTAATAAACTAAAGATATAAAAAATAAATAAAATAAAACAAATAAATAAATAAATAAAATAAATAATAAAAAAACCAAAAAAAGAGGTATTTTAAAATACCTCTCTGCCGAAATTTTGTCAGAAACGACGAAAATATTCAGGTTTTATTGGACAATTAATCTGGTCAAAAAATGGGGTATGACACAAGTCATTTGTAATGTTTGCCAAAATATGTTCTATTCTATTTTCATGTGTTTTGACAATTATTAAAACATGAGGATGAACTGGTGCACTTACATTCTCCCCCTTTTTGAAAATTGTCAAAACTATGCATAAGCTAACTAAGCCTATACCTAATATGCAATAAAAATAGCAATATGTATACAGACGCAATAAACATCAAGGCTAACAATAAGCAACACTCCCCCTGAGTTGATGCCATAAATGCGTTTGACATTGTTGATAATATTCAAGAATTCTTTTAGCTATTCATCCTTAGCTTGTGCATCCAAATCTCTCCCCCTTTGACAATATCAAAAAGAAGAAGAGGGTCTATTAGAAGTATCATGTTCAAACAATTTCAACCAAAGTCATATCGTGCACTTACATTTGTCGAAATGCACATATATGATGAAAGTTCCTAATCAATATAAATACATACAAAGATATGCCAAAATATATCAATGACGAATACCAAATTTCATGACAACTATGGAATGTAGAATAACAAACCAAAACCAAAGCATGAATATCGTAACACATCGACATTTTAAATCAATCAACATATCAAAAATATGGGACGAAAATAAACAAAATAATGCAACAAAAGCATAAACATAAGAAATTATCCATACAAACCACAATTATCCAAATTATCAAGTTATACACCAAAGTGAATGTTGTCTAAACCTGATAACATTTTAAAATATTCGTACAACCAAATCAAAATAAAGAAGTCATAAGAAAAAATAGTTCATGTGGTGCGAGAAAATAAATGCGATAAAACAAGCTTAAGAATCATTATCATTCATGTCATCCGGGTTGTGATTGGAATTGAAGTATTGGTCAACGGGAGTTTGTTGCTTGATGCATTCATCCAATTGGTTTTGTAGATGATCAAACCTTGAGACATTATAAGCATGCATATCATCAAGCCTCATGGTTATCTCATTTTGGAACTTAGCTTGTTTTAAGCTCATCTCCTTCAACATTTCCATAATTGCACCATTTTGTTCTTGTAATCCGGAATAGAAAATCCTAACCAAGTCCTCTATGTAAGCTCTCTTCAAGTTACAAAAGGTAGAAAGATTTTCTCTCTTAATGATCTCAGCAACCTCACTTAGATGTAATTCCTCAAGGTTCTCAACATCAACAGCATTTTGAGGGATTACCTTCTTTTTCTTACAATTTCTAATATAGAAGTGTATGTAATTTTCATGAATAAAGTTCTCTTCCCTAAAATTTTCTTCATGATCACTATCCCTTATTATTAATATAGAAGTGTATGTAATTTTCATGAATAAAGTTCTCTTCCCTAAAATTTTCTTCATGATCACTATCCCTTATTATCTTAGTCCTACTTTTATTCTTACTTCTATTGCTAGTAGTCATTATCAAAGTGAGGAGTAGAGTAATGTTACCTTGTTGAGAGTTGAGAAAATGAAGAATCCACACACACCCAAATTGAAAACCCTTGTCTTGAATGTGAAGATTTTGAATGCTTGAACCACAATATTGATGAAGGAATGTGAATGAGCAATGAATTTGAAGTGGTTTAGTGTCAAGTTTTGTGAGTTTTGGTTGAGTTTTGAGGGAGATTGAGAATTTGGGAATGAGGGTTTTTGAGGAGATTTTCGTGTAGAAGAAGAAGTATGTGTTGTTTGATGAATGAATGAATGAAAAATTGATACATAAGCCGTTTTTACGCGTTTGTATCGATACAAAATCATGTTTGTATCGATACAAGTTAGTTTTTCTGTAGCATGTATCGAAGCATGCGAGCATGTATCGATACATGAAGTAGTTTCTGCCCAAACTGAAGAGTTATGTATCGATACAAGCATCATATGTATCGATACATATCAGTTCATTTTGAAATTTTGAAAAATAACTAACATGTATCTATACAGTATTTATTTGTATCGATCCAAAGTGCATTATTTTCGATTTTTCTCAAAACACATGAATTTATAGGTTTGAAGAAATAATTTTTATGACTTCCAAATGACATGTAGGTATGGAACACATATAACCAATAAGGTACATTCTTATGTATGTGAGCAAAACAAAATACCAAAGCACATTATAACATGAGAACACATGTCAAACCATATATGCATGATAAGGCATTCACATAAATGAATCAAAGTACCAAAATCAATCATATGAAAATGTATGTTCATGAATGCACACAAAGTCGCATATAATAATCAAATAGACATATACAACCAAGTATGAACTTAATATTACAATTGTAATGATTTTTGTCAAACCCCCATTTAAGACGTATGAGTCTCAAAAACTTATAAATATTTTTGTGCAAAATTCTTGGAAATGAAGGATTAGACAACCATCAAAGCAACTATCATATTAAGATGAAAATTGTATGTATAGAACCAAAGTACAAATGCTAAGTAAAAAAAATATAAAGGAAAAGGTAGAGAATAGAATCTTCCCTTGAGTGTTAGGTAGAGGAAGTGATCAATTTCCGCACCATTGTAAGTGTCGAGTTGAAGCTTTTCTCATCACTTTCCTTGTTCGTAAGTCTTGAACTCCATTGTTGTCGGTGTCTTTTGTCAATGGTTTCAAGACGATTCCCTACATACTTAGACATTTGAAATAGGTCCCCAACTCATGCTGGGTCCTAGTAGGTTAGTAGCACCATTATTGCCTAACTTAGGTAACCATTGCAATTTGCCTTTTGGTACCAAGACCTTTCTAGCATGACATTTTGCAATAGTATGACCCTTGTCACAACAATAATGACAAACGATATGAGGATTACTTTTCTTAGGATCCTTTTCAACAAATTTATACTTTTTATTTCTAGGTTTCAAAGATTTGTTGAATTTAGATGGATCAATTGTAAAAGTAATCTCCGGCTTGGATGGCTCTTTTAGCTTATCTTGTAACTTTCGTAAGTCTCTACATAAGTAAAAGCATCCATCACATCCGGTCCTATTGTTACCATAACTATCAAAAGTCACAAGAGGTTTTTGAATCAAAGACTCTTTGAGGGCTTTCAACTCAAGCTCCGTTTCCGAAACTTTTGCCTCAAGGTATTTATTAACTTCCATTAAACCTTTTAATCATTGAAAAGCCTCTTTAGTCTCTTTGTGTAACTTTTCAAAAGCAACTTGCAACTCATGATATTCTAAAAGCGTATATGAGCTAGAGGGATTTTGATTTACCTTTTTAGGAGCAAGTTTCTTACGATCAAGGGATGTTAAGCACACATTAGCCAATACATCTTCATCACTTGAGCTAGAGCTTGATGATGAAGGGGAAGATGAGCTCCCGCTCTCCCATGCAACATAAGCTTTCTTTCCTTTGTCCTTGCTCCCCTTTTTGAATGAAGGTGACTCCTTCTCTTTTCTCTTGAGCTTAGGGCAATCCGGCTTGAAATGGCCAACTTTGCCACATTCAGAGCATGCTCCTTTCTTGGAGTACCTAGCATCTTCATTCTTCCGGCGGTAACCACTATCTTTCCGAAACTTCTTAAGATTGTCATCGGAATGTTTTATCCCATTCTTTCTCACATATCTATTGTAGCGTCGAACGAAGAGCCCCATTTCCTCATCATCGGAATCGTCTTCGCTTGAGCTACTTTCCACTTGCTCAACCTTTTTGGACTTGGATTTGGAGGCCTTTAGAGCAATGGACCTCTTATCCTTTTCTTTTTCCTTTTCGTTGTGTTTTTCCTTTTTCTCACCTTTCTCATGCTTTTCCAACAAATTGAGCACTTGTTCATGTTCCGTTAGCTTACCAAATAAGGTTGTGAGACTCAAAGTAGTAAGATCATTCGCTTCTTTGATTGCGGTGACCTTTGGTTGCCATGACCTATTAAGACATCTCAAAATCTTATTAGTAGCATCTTGATTTGTGATTGGTTTTCCTAGACCATGTAACTTGTTGGTGATTTTTACAAATCGTTGTTGCATATCTGCAATGGTTTCACCATCTTGCATATGAAACAATTCAAATTCTTGAGTTAAGGTGTTTATTTTCGAAATTTTGACTTCATTAGTTCCCTCAAAATGAGTAACTAATGTATCCCACATTTCTTTGGCCGTAGAACAATGCGACACATGATAAAATTGTTCAATCCCAAGGGATGAAATAAGTATGTTTTGTGCCTTTGCATCGTAATTGACCTTTTTCTTTTCATCATCCGTCCATTGTGCCATAGGCTTAATAGTGACAATGCCATTAGGATCGGTGATTGTCGGAACAAACGGACCGGTCTCAATAGCATTCCACACTTCACCATCAAAAGAATTGATGTGAATCCGCATACTACTTTTCCAATAATCAAAATGATCTCCATTGAATATAGGAGCCCTATTATACGCCCCTTTCGGTGCAAAAGCCATGTTTTCTAATAATTGGCACAATCCTCCGAATTTTGTAAACAAAATTGAACCGGACTCGTGATACCACTTGTTAGACTACTTGGCTATCACTTAGAAGGGGGGGTTGAATAAGTGCCCTTAAAAAACAATGTAGGTTTTTCAAAAATTGTTTCTTTTCAATCATGCGCGGAAGCACCACCGGATCGGTAGTCTATGCACCGATTGATCAAAGGAAAAGTAATATAGCCTAAGAACGATTATGAAAAGATTAAGAGATGCTTGGAATCAAATAATTCGAATTTAAATGTTTTCAACTAAAACAGTCCCAAGCAAGTGTTATTGTATCTAATCTAATCAATCACAATCAAGATAAACCAATTGAATTTTTGTGTACACGTACGAACACAAAAAATTCAATTGACACGAAATTAAAGCGATTAATAAAATGTAAAAGATGAAAGAGAGAAAGACACAAGCGTTTGATTAGGGAGTTCCCCGGCTTTTGCGTCGTCCACGCGTTTGGCCAAGTACGTCTCCCCCCAAATAACCAAACGGGTTATTTGAGAGTATATTGATCAAAACGATGAACAACAAGTGCACAGTTTACAATTAACACTTATAACCCTATAACGAATTAAAAGTAAACTATGCGAATAAACCTCAACACACAACGAAGCTTCGCCCTCTGATTCCAACGATCAAACTCGTGCCAATCCGCACCTGATCGTCCAGCTGAGTCCTTCGCTTCTTGTTGTTGATACTCCAAGATTAGCACAATCTTGAACCCTTGAGAGAAACCACACCTTCAACACAATTCAACCCGATTACGATTCTGATTCACCGCGAACCGTATCGAACGTTATCACACAAATCTGCAGTTCTTATTGAATTGATCCCATACTCAAACTTCAATTTTTATTGCAAACTTGATGAAGATGATGAACTTGTGTTGAATGAAACATTTGATCCAAATTCTCACTCAATTTGAACTCCAAAGCATTTTCTGATCTTTCACAATGATTTCTCTCTCTTACAATGACACACCACATTGCTATTTAAAGAGAGAATAGAATTGAGCAAATTTGGGCAAAATTTCACAGACATGTATCGATACAAACCCTTTGACCAGCGTTAAAAATGAAAGATTTGACCTATGTATCGATACAAACACGGGTGTGTATCGATACATACATCAGTTTCTTGAAATCTTGACTGATATGTATCAAATCATGCAAGCATGATTCGATACATCATGATATTTCTGGATTTCTGAGAGGCATAGGTGTGTATCGATACATGCAAGCATGATTCGATACACAGGTAACTATCTGCCTCTGAGAGATCTCTTTTGTATCGATACAAGTGATATATGTATCGATACAAATTGCACAAAATCAGTCAGAAGTAATTTCAGGACATTTGTATCGATACACATGTTTATGTATCGATACATAATACCTAAAAACAATTTTTCAAAGTGTTAAAAATAGTTTTTCGCTGTCAAGTCATTTGTAATGTTTGCCAAAATATGTTCTATTCTATTTTCATGTGTTTTGACAATTATTAAAACATGAGGATGAACTGGTGCACTTACAATTTTTTGTGTTACACCTTTACTTTCAGCTTTATGATATGACTATGTATATGTTAGTATGATACGACTGATTAGGTACCCCGGTGTAGTCACCATTAGGAGGGTAGTAGGACTCACTGAGGCTTAGTAGTCTCACCCCACTCCAAACCAATTTTTTTAGGTAGACAGGTTAACTGGAGCAAGGACCAGGATGGAGCTGATGATTGGAGCTGAGCTTGATTCATCAGACTTGAAGACTTTAGTCTTCCTCTTTGTTATAGTTTAAATCTGTTTATCTTAGAATCTTATTGTTTCCGCTGTATTGTTTTAATTCTTTTGAGATGTACGAATTTCTTGTAATTCAGTTGTTTAAACTCGTTAATTTTATGTACTCAGATTCCATTATTATTGTCATGACTAAATATTCTAGATATTTTAGTTGGGGCGTTATAATATATATATATATCTTTAAAACTACACAAATGCAAACCAACAAATAGCAAAAAAAAACAAGTGTCAAGCTATAAGATAAGCCACATAGGATTTTAGGTATCAATAAATGCCAAAAATTTAACTTCTTTTAGGCAATGTTTTCAAATTTGAAAAGAGAGGGAAATTGCTATGAAGAAAAGCTTGAATGGGCCAACTTTGTCCTCCAGCCCAGTCAATAAGCCCACATGGATGAACAAAAAACAAAAATCTGGTAAGAAGCAGCAAACAAAAAAAAACGTCCAGTCCTTTTCATCTGCAGGCAGCAGGCTATAAGCCAAAAAACACAGTGGCTTTTATCATCTCTTCCTGCAACCTTGAAGACTGATCAACCCTCACACAATTAACCGGGAAAACTCATATTTTGAAATTCAAGCATCTCCACTACAAACTCAAATTTTCTATTCAATCTCTCTTACTCTCTATTCTTTATCTTCCTATCCACACAAATTTTAGGGTTTGTTTGTGTTTCTCCTTTTCTCTTTAAAAACACGGCGACGGGAAATCATGAGGAAGCACGCACAAACGAAAACGATAAGGTAAGGCTTCCATATTCTTTTTCGGATTCAAGATCATTTCTATTGTATTTTATGATCAAAACAATTATCCCTTTCCTTCTTATTGTGATGAAAATTTGTTTCATCATTTTTCAAGGTTCTGTTTTCATAAAGGAGTGATATTCAAAGGGCTTCTACAAAAGCTTTTCTAAATCTATTGTTTATTAATCCCTTCCCTTATTTCATGATTTGATTTCATATTCTAATTTTGATTTTTTTTCCTTTCTTGCAATGTTTTAGTGTTTGTTCAGGTTCACATATTAGGGTTTGAATGGGTAAGTATTGTGAACTTTGAATGTTGAATTTTCTGCTTCTAAGTTAGGTTTGATTTCAGATTTTTTGTGAATATTATAACCTGATTTGGTTCCAGCTTTTTACATTATTTAGGGAGTTTTAGTTGAATCATTTAATCAATTTATTTAATTGTTTTAGTTACATGGTTACATTTTGATTGTTTAATATAAACTACATTATTATTGATTAAATATAAACTACATTATTATCTGTGATATTTTTTTTAGCTAGAAGGAACTGAATTTTTTTTTATATTGAAAGGAACTGAATTTTTAAGATAAAAGAAATGTTCCATTCCTTTGATGGTGTATTAATTACGTTTAGGGAAATTTTGTTAGTGTGAAATAGTTTTTTTGAACTTTAATAATTAACTTTTTGGTTTGTTTTGGTAGATAAGTTTGGATTGTTGGAAAATATGAGTTCCTAATATTTCTCAAATTCACCCATTAACTAGGTTTTCAATGCTTGATTAGATACAGGGGAAGTTGTTATTGTTGTTGTGATTAAAAATTCTTTTCACTATGTTGTTGTTGTTTCAGTTTCATCGCAAAATCACCAAAGATCTTCGCCGTGATTGAGTTCGACATGGGTTTCGCCGATTCATGAGTCACAAAATTGCCGAAGATTACTGTTCATGATTTGAGGAAAAAGGAATTTCTTCTTCGAAATCCCTAATTTTCCTAATTTTCATTTTTTTTTTGTATTTACATAATTCATGGGTTGTTTGTAGGTGATTGAAGGTTTTCTTAATACATATGAGACCTAAGAGAGTAACAATTCTGAGTCAGTTGCTTCTGCTGCAATTTACCAAGAGGAATTTTCTTGGTCTTCAGTAATTCTTCCGTATGTTTCAAAGTTTTTCCTTTCTTTATAAGGCATTGAATAATATAGGTGTGTTGTGTGTAAGCAAGGTATCTCTTTCGAATTTTTGAATTCATTGTTTAAATATTTGTGAAGATTTAGTTTTTTATTCAAAACATATACACATTAAAATATTATTTGAATTGTGTATGTTGTCAATTTTGTTTTGATTTGTGGTGTTTTTGATGTTGTTTTCTATTTAGATTCATGGTTTTTATAGCAATGTTACTCAAATGGTTATTAAATAGAAGAAATAGTTCATCTTTTAATGGTGCATTAGTTTGTTAATGATATTTATTAGGTTGAGGAAAAATTGTTATTGTAAAATAAGTTAGTTTGGTTTTTTTTATAAGCAATAAGTTAATTTGATTGAATATGTTTTACAAATTTTGAAATTAAATATATGGAAATATCTACTACAACCACCAAGTCAAAGTCTATCAAAAAGGAAAAAGAAAAAAAAAAGGAAAGAATCTTTCCCTTCCGTTTATGTGTTGATTATGTCTTTTTTTTCTCTCAATCTTCAACAAAAACTTCTATTTTGGTGAAAAACCAAAAGTATTCTCTGCAAACTTTGACTAATTTAATGATGCTTTCAAATTTTAAATATCGCTCCAAAAATTTCAAAAACAACTTTTATCATGATGACTATCTCAACATTATGAATTATTTCAATTTATGTTTCTATATATGTGGATATTAGTTGCCAAACTGCACATGACTGCTAATGAACAATGAACAATAGTAGATAATGCTACTCAAATGATTAAACAAATCTCAATATTATTGATGCATGTCAAGAAAATTTAAGATGTACTTTGTGGATTTTGTCAGAATTGCGATTGTGAACACTTTGTTTTGGTTTTGATTTTTCAAGTACCTCAAATCCTAATATTTCTCAAATTACCAATATTGATATCAACTGTTTTTTAATTTGATTTCAAATTAGCAACTAATATAAAATATCTTATCAATTGGTTGTTCCCTATAGTTGCTTAGTTGTTATATTTATTAGGATTTGTTTCTATTTTTTAGCTAATAATCCATTCTTTCTATGAGTTGTTAGTGGATTTAGATGATTTTCTTCACTACAATTGTTTTTGTTAAATTTAGAATATTTGTTAATAGTTGTTATATTTATTAGGTAAGGTTTTTTTTCCCTCATAGATTCACCTTATCAAGATACTTTTGTATGGATTTGATGTATAAGCATGGATATACTTTTGATAGGGTAAATTAATGTGTGCATATTTGGATTGTTTAATGAAATTTCTCAAATATCAATTGAAAATTCGGTTTGAATTCTGGTGTTATGAAGCACACTACATTTAGTAGTTCTATCCTTCTCCTCCTCACCATTACATGTCTATGTGTATGGATTGACTTTGAAAGGCTTCATGGCTACATCATTACATCAGAATCAACTTGCTTTTCAATCCCTTCTATATTTCAATTTTGTCAAATAGGTGTTATAGCAGTGATATAGTATAGCAAAATTTTAATGAATTGTTATTTTCGGCGATATGTGACTGTAAGTGTGATTTTATAAAAACAAGATTGAAAAAAAAGAAGAAAAAGTCATACTATGGGACTGACTTCTTATGTTTTCTTTTGGTGTTGACAGTGTGACAACAATTATAAGGATATCTCAGCATTTTTCGAATCATTAACATTAAAAGAAGGATCATTTTCTATGGGATTTCAACATAGAACAATCGTAAATAGAAGAATGAGAAGAATGTACCTTGGACCAAATTCTGCATTTCTTGACCGCAACTTATACAGTGCAATGTGAGTATATTTTAGAGATTGTTTTGAGTTTTTTCGTAATCTCTTTTTATAATAATGTTAAAGTTTCATGTAGTGTTAGTCATGACAAACTGTCATAATTCCGTATATATGAAGATTGTTCTCATTTAAGGTTTATGAAGGAATGTCATGCTAATATATAACTGAGGGTTAGATGTTTAGTTACTTGAAACTTGAAAGGCTCCACAAATATAGATAATGAAAAACAAAGTAGCCATTGTCTTTTTGTTTTTGTGCTCTTGATATTGGATGCACTATAATATAAATTTAACATTGGAGGGCCTATGTGAGGTTCAAATTTCTTCTCTTGGATTTTACAATATGCAATGCATACTCTTGCTTCTGAGAAATAATAATGAACTCATTAAAACTACACATTATTTTCTTTTGGTTTTAGAGTTTCCGATTTTGAGGTGGCCTATTGGCACCATTTGTAATAGAAAGAATTGAAAGTAGTTCGCTTCAGTTAGTTTTTGATTAAGATATTAAATACTGGTGACTAATGCATAAAAAGAATATCTTGTTGACAAGGCTTTGCATTGTCCATGTTTCATGTATTATAAAAGAATAAGCATATAGGCTCTCAATGCATTTCTACTTATATTGCACTCATTTATATTGTGGGTCATTAGATGATATGATTTTTTTTGGTAAAGAACTAATCCAAGGAACAACAATGAACTAACAGTTAAATGAAGGAAAAATTTCTGTGAAAGATAAGAAACAAGGACTATGTGCTTATATTGATACTTTCTTAATTCCAAGAAGGAAAGTCTATTTTCTTTTCTCGATTTTGTGCTTACCCTGTTTTGGTTAGTTCAAACATTATGTATTTGAAATGTGATTTGATGGATGGATACATTATGGGCCCGTTTGATGGCCAGGATATGATAGATACAAGATATGATATGGAGTTGGATAAAGTTAGGATATGATATTAACATGATAACATTTATTTAAGAGAGGTGCTATATGTAGCGAAAGAAATTTCTCGCGAATTCACGAATGCCATGTTTTTTATTTTTTAGTTATTTATTATTCCATTGGCAGTCTGGCACACAAAAACATCGCGCTTGTCCCAAAAAAAAAAGAGAAAACCACAAATACGACAACGTTGAATGAGATTCATTGCTTGTATGATCACACTCCTTCACCGGCTAAAGTTTCTTTGGCTCTTTGGTTATAGAATTTAAATTCTACCCAATTCATGCTATGGAGATGATTAATTGATTATGGAAGTTGAATTTCTTGATGAACCTATAATCTTTATTGGGAGATTATTTGTGATTGTGTATATGAGTGGTGAGATAAAAGGTGAAGCGGTCGTGTACATGAGTGGTGACATAAAAATAGAAATAAGATACCAACTGGCAAATTTGGAAGAAGAAGTAGAAGAAATTTCAGAGAGAAGGAGCTTGTTGGCGATGGCAGTGGAACTGGGAAGAGATGAGAGAGAAAAGAGAAATTGAATTAATTAAATTAAATAATTGTGAGTGGGTCAAGTGGAGGATGTGATGTGCCAGCTCATTCGCTGTTGATTCGTGAATAATGTTTCGCTTTAAGTAGCATTTTTCTTTATTTTATTATGTGTTTGATGCGGATAAGATAACAAACAAGATATCATTATTTATTTTCAGTTAAATATAATTAAATAACAAGTTTCCATTGTAGGTGGTTTTATTTTTGGCAAATAAAGATTTACTTTCTTAATAACACAACAGGATAATTTCTAACCCAGCCTAAACATAGGATAGAAATTACAAAGGAAAGATAGGATATGATTAAAAAAAGGAATAATTTATCATATCCTATTGGTGCATCAAACAAAAAATTAAAACATGATATGATATAATTATCATATCCTACTCATTATCCTGGTCATCAAACGGGCCCTATAGATTTACTCTATATGTTGATATGTCTTTCTTTGAGACTAATATTTGTTCATTTTTGTTTCTTTTGACTCCGAAAATACATTTTAGGAACATTGAGCAACTAACATATTCACTGAGTTTATAGATAGATTTCTTTTAAAGTTATAAGATCAAGTGAAACTGCACACTATATAAAAATCTATATTGTTCATGTTAGGATTTATATTTTAAAGATAATATAAAATTCTCCATGAGGCCTGCATTTTTTGTTGCTGATTAATTTAGGATTTCTTTATTTCTTTATTTTCTTGATTTCTTTACACAATATATACTCTAAGGTAGTTCGGGATTTTATTCTCATTTTTTGCCTTCATTTTTTGAAAAGTTTTCTCCGTGGTTAGTTTTTTTATTTATTTTCTCAATAGATTCAATAAAATCAAATTCAATTCCAACTAAGTATTTTATGTGTTCATATGGTATTCTTAGACTAATAGTTTCCTTGTTCTTAAGCAAATCCAACAAAAATATATTTTCTCTTATGATATTTGATATTTTCAATTAATTTATCTCTTCATGTAGAATACCTGCTCCCGGTAATTTTTATTTCCTTTTCAATTTACATCAATGGATATGCTGTACAAAAAGACTTTAAGTAGTCTGAATTTGATATGATGTTCTAAAAATTAGATTGAAAATGCTGCCAAAGTCATACAATTAGGAAAATATAGACAAGTTGTACGCACCATAGAGTATATTCTTTTGGTATTCATATTTTGCAGGCTCCAAAGAGAAACTATTGCAGAGTTATAAAGCCGAAAAATAAAGGAACCATGGTGTGGTGGTAGATGTGTAGGAGAAATGAGGTAAGTGAAGCATAGTTTCGACATGTCACTGATATTACATTTCGTTGCATTATTACCAGCTTTTATTTTACATTTCATTCCTTTTCTGATTTTGCTTTAAGTTGAGTGAGTGGTAGATGTATAGTGTTAATTATATATGATAGAGATGTCATCATTTCTTGATATATAGTCGAAAATAATACTGTGTGCGACTAATTACATGAACACATTCTTTTTGATTTTTTCATTATCTAGAGTTCACTTCTTTTAAACATGTTATGAAATTTATTCTTCCTTGGTTGGCAACTCCTTTTGATGGGTGTACATATCTGCCAATAAAATTTTGGTGTATACAAATTCTATAACCCTTTTGATAACCCATCATGATATGAATTGTGTTTTGCAAATAGATTATTGGGGTTTCTGGGAATTGTGTTCTATTTTGTTATATATTTATCTTTTTTGGTAACATAATTGTGTTTTGCATATAGCTATACTTTGCAGTTATACCATTTTTAATGTTCTTGAGTGTAGAAACCAAAAATTCAATTAAGCTTTCCATTCTCAATTAACTTAGTTTAAAAGTTTCTGGAAGCATGATGTAGTCTATGCACATGTAATTACATCTTGCTGCATTTTTTTGTGATCTTTCAAAGGAAGTTAACCATAGATTCTATTATAAGTCTTGGCATGTCGCTTAAAAGTTTTCTTATTTAGTTGAGTTAATTCTCAAAGATCAGATTTTATTTAAGACAATTACATTACATTAACTACATTTAGAGATTTTGATCTTTATTGCAGATGTGTACAACAAATGGTACAAAGTTTAATTTTGAGCAGACAAATGTGTACAAGAATGGGACTGAAGACCATGAGATGAGCATTGAATGTATTTTATATTTTGATAACTTATTTTTGGCTGCTTCTTTGGTGTTATTAGAATTGAAGAGGCAACAAAAGAGCCTATAACTAAATAAGTATGCATATATCTACTATTTTTGTAAGAAAATCAATTTTAAGTCATTATTTCTGTTTTCATCTCATGTTCTTTTTATAACATTGAGATAAATGTTCGTCCAAGTGCCGAGTCAAGTAATAAGTGGTGAATAAAAGTGATTTCCTCAAAGGATTGTATTTCTGAACTCTGATTTGTAAACTGAAAAAATGGAGTTGCATTTTAAAGAATCAAATTAAGAACATAAACACTATTCTCAAATTCAGGCTAACACCAATTCTTGAGGCATTTATGATTCAAACAAGCATTAAACTTGGGAATTTACAAGATCTAATCTTTAATCAAGTCCTATTCTAAGGATGGTATTACATTATGTGTGTGTGTTTTGACAATTGTCACTCCGATGATTTTATATTATTAAAAATAATGAACATAAGAGGGAAATCGTAGAATACAAAAAAATAAAATAAAAAACTTATATTTTGCTTTGGAATTTACATATTATTTAATATTTTCCAAACTTTGTTATTAACACTATGTTTCGATTGATGAAATATAGAAATTGAGAGAGAGAGAGAGAGAGAGAGAGAGAGAGAGAGAGAATGAGAATCAGAGAGATGAGAATCATGGAGATGAGAAAGAGATGATGTTATGTAACTTAAGAAAAAATACGGGTAACACACCGGAAGGGTCATTTTACATATGATATAGTTGTATTATGTCAATTAATATTTTTCAAACTTTGTTATTAAAAATATGTTTCGATTGATGGAATATAGAGAGAGAGAGAGAGAGAGAGAGAGAGAGAATGAGAATCAGAGAGCTGATGTTATGTAACTTAAAAAAAAAACACGGGGAACACACCGAAAGGGTGATTTTACTTATGATATAGTTGTATTATGTCAATTAATATTTTAAAACTTTGTTATTAAAACTATATTTCGATTGATGGAACATAGAGAGAGAGAGAGAGAGAGAGAGAGAGAGAGAGAATGAGAATCAGAGAGATGATGTTATGCAACTTAAGAAAAAACACGGGGATTACACCGGAAGGGTCATTTTACTTATGATATAATTGTATTATGTCAATTAATATTTTCAAACTTTGTTATTAAAACTATGTTTCGATTGATGGAACATATATATATATATATATATATATATATATATATATAGAGAGAGAGAGAGAGAGAATGAGAATTAGAGAGATGATCTTATGTAACTTAAGAAAAAACACGTGGAACACACCGGATGGGTCATTTTACTTATGATATAGTTGTATTATGTCAATTAATATTTTTCAAACTTTGTTATTAAAGCTATGTTTCGATTGATGGAACAGAGAGTGAGAGAGAGAATGAGAATTAAAGAGATGAAAGAGAGATGATGTTATGTAATTTAAGAAAAAACACGGGGATCACACCGGAATGGTCATTTTACAAATGATATATTTGTATTATGTAAATTAATATTTTTAAAACTTTGTTGTTAAAATTATGTTTCGATTGATGGAACATAGAGAGAGAGAGAAAGAGAGAGAATGAGAATCAGAGAGATGAGAAAGAGATGATGTTATGTAACTAAAGAAAAAATACGAGGAACACACCAGAAGGGTCATTTTACTTATGATATAGTTGTATTATGTCAATTAATATTTTCCAACTTTGTTATTAAAACTATGTTTCGATTGATGGAACATAGAGAGAGGGAGAGAGAGAGAGAGAGAATGAGAATCAGAGAGATGATGTTATGTAACTTAAGAAAAAACACGGGGCACACACCGGAAGAGTCATTTTACTTATGATATAGTTGTATTATGTCAAATAATATTTTCAAACTTTGTTATTAAAACTATGTTTCGATTGATGGAACATAGAGAGAGAGAATGAGAATCAGAGAGATGAGAAAGAGATGATGTTATGTAACTTAAGAAAAAACACGGGGAACACACCGGAAGAGTCATTTTACTTATGATATAGTTGTATTATGTCAATTAATATTTTTTTAAATTTTGTTATTAAAACTATGTTTCGATTGATGGAACATAGAGAGAGAGAGAGAGAGAGAGAGAGAGAGAAAGATGAGACAGAGAATGAGAATCAGAGAGATGATGTTATGTAATTTAAGAAAAAACACGGGGATCACACCATAATGGTCATTTTACAAATGATATAGTTGTATTATGTCAATTAATATTTTTAAAACTTTGTTGTTAAAACTATGTTTCGATTTATGGAACATAGAGAGAGAGAGAGAGAGAGAGACAGACAGACAGAGAGAGAGAGAGAGAGAGAAAATGAGAATTAGAGAGATGATGTTATGTAACTTAAGAAAAAACACGTGGAACACACCGAAAGAGTCATTTTACTTTTGATGTAGTTGTATTATGTCAATTAATATTTTCAAACTTTGTTATTAAAACTATGTTTCGATTGATGGAACATAGAGAGAGAGAATGAGAATCAGAGAGATGAGAAAGAGATGATGTTATGTAACTTAAAAAAAAACATGGGGAACACACCGGAAGGGTCATTTTACTTATGATATAGTTGTATTATGTCAATTAATATTTTTCAAATTTTGTTATAAAAACTATGTTTCGATTGATGGAACATAGAGAGAGAGAGAGAGAAAGATGAGACAGAGAATGAGAATCAGAGAGATGATGTTATGTAATTTAAGAAAAAACACGGGGATCACATCGGAATGGACATTTTACAAATGATATAGTTGTATTATGTCAATTAATATTTTTAAAACTTTGTTGTTAAAACTATGTTTCGATTTATGGAACATAGAGAGAGAGAGAGAGAGAGAGAGAGAGAGAGAGAGAGAGAGAGAGATGCATCCGCCAATATTCTTGAATGTCAACATCATTGATCCACATACATGAGTGTATCATGATCAATTATATTAGTCTATATTTTAAGAACCATGTTATGTTATATTTTGTTGTTATTATTTTGATTTTCAATAAAGTATAACTTAAATATTATTGTTAATGTATAGTAGTATTTATCACATAAACCTATGCTATTCGAATTTTATATATAGTTCAATGTATGATATCATAGTATCATTCAATTTATTTATTGGTCGTATTAAAATTATTATCCCCTGTATATAATGTCAACGTCCTTTTTTTTTTTACTTAATGTATGATTGGTCGTATTAAAATACGAAATATAGAATCAAATCATAAAAATATATTGTAACAAAAAAAAATCATAAAAATATATTGTTCCCCGTGCATTGCGGATGTAAATGTAGGAGACATGCTTCACCTAACTGTCTCTATTCCTCCTGATTTTATCGATATCATCATCATGAGACTTGATATTGCATAACAATTTGTTTGCTCAAGTTTTATTAGTCTGCAATTGTTTTAGATGTAATGTATGTTATGGACTTTTATTTATAATGCAATTAAACTAATTTTATGATGACATGTATAATGCAAGTATAATTATGACTTCAATATTATTATTAATGTAGAGTACTCTAACATTTATCACCCTAAGTATTGATATTCAACTTTTATATTTTGTATAATGTATGATATAATAGTATCACTCAATTTAATTATTGATCGTATTCAAAGTATTATCCCCTGTATATTATCGCGATGTCGTCTTATTTTTTTATTTAATATGATCGATCGTTTTAAAATGTGAAATCTAAAATCCAATCATATAAAAATATTGTTCCCCGTGCGTTGCACGGGTTAGATATCTAGTATATATATATATTCACAAACGTAAATCCAAGACAAATATAACAGAACCTAGAGAGAGAAAACTCTCTGCCTTCTCTCTACTTCTGCCGCACTACTCCTTCTTCCTCTTCCAAACCGCCAAGATATAGCCACCGCTGCTTGGTGGTGCGATCGTACCTCAAGGTGTCGCGTCACCACCGCTGTTACTGCCGTTCCTCCGCCGTAGACAGCTTTTTAGAGTTTCTTTCTACTGCTATTTTGTCGGCACTGCTGTGTTGTTTCGCTTTCGGTTTTGTTTGTTCCGGTAGTTGCGTATGGTGTTAGATGTCGCCGCCATTTTTAGAGGCCAGTTCATTGGGTTTTGTCACCGGCGGCGTAAAGGTGTTGGTGTTGTTACCGGGTATTTTTATTTTTTCTTTCCAAGTTGTTGTTTGACTGTTGGCGTCGACGTACAAATCTGGATTTTCTAGTGTTTGGTGTTCCCTATCTATTCCTCGAGGTTTGGTTCTTCGGATCTCTGGTGGTGGTTATGGTGGGTACGGTGGGGTGTTTCCGGCCAGTGGGTGGAGGCTTCTCCGACGATACACGGCGGTGGTGCTGTATTTTGTGGCAGACCTTGGTCGTGAGATGATGGTTTTGGTGTTTGACCGTTTCGGTGTTTCAGAGCCACTCCTTGGGATGTTATCATTAAATTAGCTTTTTTATTAAAAAATGCAATTTGCAGAAGGGGGTAATGGTTACAGGTTTGATGTTTGGTGATTGGTGTAGTTTTGGGTTTGGGTGATTTCGCGGTGGCGTTGTGGTTTTGGCGTCACCGGTGGCGTTGGTGGTGGTGCGATGTGCCAGATGTTTTTGGCGGTTGCTGGTTCTGCATTTGTGTTGTTGTGGTGTTTGATTTGTGCACCTGGTTTGTCTGTCTTTGTGATGTTGTGGTGGTGGGATTTGGTGATGTGCTTTCGGCGGGCTCCTCTACCTTGGTGTCTTTGTGTTGGACGCATTCCTTTTTCTCCTCAATGGTCCGCGACTTTAGCCCTTTACGCAGCGACTTTTGTGCTAGTTTTGTGCTTGTTCGTCTTGTGAGGTGTTTGGCTTTGGGGCTGCCGTTTTGGTTCTCTGGTTATGGAGTTACAGACTTACAGTTGGATGGGCGTGAGAGATGGTATTTGGTGCATTAACTTTTGTTTTGGCTTTTGGAGGCGGTTTTTTTAGTTTCAATTGTATGAATGGTGGACTGGACTCAGGCCCAAAAATAAAAGGCATAGGCCCAATAGGAAGATGGCCCAACTTTCCAACCCATGTAATTCAAATAAAACATTTGGCGGAAAATGAAAGAAGAAGGCGCCACACCCAGAGGGCGTCGCCCTCGCCAGAAGGAGTAACCACTCATATAAGAAACCGCCACCATGATCTATCATACAAGAGAAGAAACCACCCACTATCTCTACAATGGCATGGTGGAGGAGGAGTTAACCACCCACTCCCACCATGATATCACCACAAAAATCTCCATAAATTCTCTATAAATATGAGAACATACTTCATTGTAAAAGGATCGATATTTTTCTTGTATACTCAAGTGACACACAATTTTTCATATATACAGAAACGCTGCGCAATTGACAGCAGCCATTTATTCTTTGGACACGATCCAACTGAATATAACCCCCTTTATTTGTTCACCAGAACATTTTGGCGCCCACCGTGGGGCCTCGGTAAAATGATTCCTAGGCCTCAAGTTTCATTCATCAGGAGAGAAATTCAATTCCATGCTATTTTGATCGATGCATATTCATTCATATATGTATAATATTACAAAGCCATCCATCGTGAATAGGAAACTTTTTGGTTGAAGAGGAAACTTTTTGGTTTTTCCTTATTTCATTTTTGACAAGATTCTTTAGTTTACTCGGATTCATTCATGTTTGATTTTGTTTCAACAATAACATCGGTCTGAGTTCGCCATCCCACCAAATTGATGTCACCGAGCAACGACGCCGTCTCGCTGCCAAATCACCGGTGTGGCACCTTCACTCATTATTGTTTCAAATACGGCGGTGTCCGTTAACAAGAGGCAGTGTAATCCGATATCGTCCAGGTGTTTTCATTCCTCTATTTTTGTTTTCGATGTCTTAGAGCTACTCTAACGGATGTTTGGATGTGTTTAATTTTAATTTACTATTTCTGATCATCAGACTGCCATTGAACATATAATGATGCATTTACTTGATGTTTATTTATTTGTTATGCGTATAAAAGCGTACAATGAATGTCACAATGTCCAAAAGATTGCACAGAAAATGAAACCGTATAATGATTTCCTGAGACAATGCTTGATTTCCTGCATGATTTATCTATATAATGAATTAAGGGAACTTATTTCTTTTCATTAAACAAACTTTCTTTTGACCAATCTATCTTTCTATCTTCTATTCCATTTATATACATTTGTGATATGTTTCTTATTCTTTTACATTTTACTTGTTAGCTGAAGAGATTTTGTCTATAAATTTAAAGTTTATTGCACGCTATTTGCCTTTTTCTTTGTTTCTCTATTTTGGAAAAATTGAATACATTTTCTTTGTAGTTAATATTAGTATGATGAAATGATACATGGGACAAGGTCCACATATGTTCTCTATTTTTAATTTGGTTCACTCATGCTTGATTTTCTTTACAATGACATGGATCTAATTTCTCCATCTCGCCGAGCTGATGTCGCCAATCTATTGCCCAACATCATCGTCTCGCCGTTATTCAATTTCGTTGCTAGGCGACCTCTAATCCCGGTTAAAAGTTGCAATTTTTCAAGCACAGTCGTATATATATGCTCGCTTATAATAATTTTAATTTGTCACAAATGCTATAGTTCTATCTTAATTCTTAAGTAAATTCATTTTCTTATGACGTTATTTGTTTCATTCTTACATGTGCAAAATATTTGGAGCGCAACACTCTTTCAAGAGGCGATCATAAAAAACGAGGCGGACAAAGGGAATATATGAAACAATATCGGATCATTTGCCACTTGAATGCTCATAATCAGGCGATATCGTTCTAAATTTTTGGCAAATTTTACTCAAAAGATATTATACAATCAATTTCATATGCTAAGATTACATTGTGCATCTCTTCATTTTTATTGTAGATATGAGTTGATAAAGTCATCGCGAAAGCTCCGTTTGATAAAACACCACTTGAGATAAGACGTCAAAGGACAAAGCGCCATGTGATCGTCAGAAATTAAAATCAGGTTGAAAATCCTAGGCGTTACCCTTTAAACTTTTCAGTGGGGGGCGTCCAGAATATTAAAATCAGGTTGAAAATCCTAGGCGTTACCCTTTAAACTTTTCAGTGGGGGGCGTCCAGAATATCAAAGCATGGTTGAAAGTCCAAAACGTTACCCGTAAATCTTACGAGTTGGGAACGAAGAAAAGAAAAAGAAAATGAAGTTGAAATGCTTTGGCGATCACATGAAAGGCGCAACGGTCCTTTGGGTCATCAGAAAAAGACCAAACAATCAATAGCAAACTCAAAGTTATGTAGGCATACGGCGTACACAACAAAGCAGATATGAAAGAAATCAAAAGCAATGGCAAAGAAAACAACCACTAAAGGGCGAGTAAAATCAAAAGGCGATCATGTGCCGTGATATTCAAGAGTGACGGAGGCACCCCATGTATTCCTTTTAATTATACAAAATTGTTATCGCAAATCAAAATAACAAATGCAGGTAAGCCATCGTTGGGAGAATATTATCTCTTGCAAAATTATCCAAGCAACGCCATTATACGTATGTCGCCAAGGGCGAGGAAAAAGAAGAATCAGTTGCAAAAGGGAATATTTCATTGATTGGAGGAAATCAATATACAACTTCAAAGAAAACTACAACAAGTTCAAGATACAAATTCAAAGGGGACGATTATTTCCCCACGTCCTACCACTATCTCCACTTCGCCTCTTTGAGCCTCGTGCTTGGGGGGTTGTGGACTGGACTCAGGCCCAAAAATAAAAGGCATAGGCCCAATAGGAAGATGACCCAACTTTCCAACCCATGTAATTCAAATAAAACATTTGGCGGAAAATGAAAGAAGAAGGCGCCACACCCAGAGGGCGTCGCCCTCGCCAGAAGGAGTAACCGCTCATATAAGAAACCGCCACCATGATCTATCATACAAGAGAAGAAACCACCCACTATCTCCACAATGGCATGGTGGAGGAGGAGTTAACCACCCACTCCCACCATGATATCACCACAAAAATCTCCATAAATTCTCTATAAATATGAGAACATACTTCATTGTAAAAGGATCGATATTTTTCTTGTATACTCAAGTGACACACAATTTTTCATATATACAGAAACGCTGCGCAATTGACAGCAGCCATTTATTCTTTGGACACGATCCAACTGAATATAACCCCCTTTATTTGTTCACCAGAACAAATGGTTATATGGGTTTTGCCTTTGGTGTAATGGTGTCATTGAAATTATTCCTTGTGTGAAGTGATTTTGTATGACCTAATTTTGCGGACTATGCTCGTCTTGAGCTTAGTTACGTTACTAATAAAATTTAGCTGTTTAAAAAAAAAAAGACAAATATAACAAACCTGAAAGATTGTCATATTGAAATTTAAGAAACCTCGCAATAGCTTAGACACCATATTTTAACTTTAAATCTTAAAACATTCTTAGCTATGAGATTTTTCTATGAGTAAATGAATTTTATTAATAACTGTCACACAACAACATAGACATAACCTTTTTCTTAAGAGTTGCATATAGATATAGACAACATTATCATGTGTTAAACTATTTGACAAAAAACAGCTTACAAATAATTTATATGGTACAGGTGTTTTTCAAGACGCACCATAAAAGACCTAATTAAAAAATACATTGGTTAACTTATTCATGTTTATCTCGCAATTCACCAATATTATAAAATATAAACTCCCAAGTCCCAACACTATAATGATTTATTTTGCCTATAAAATTAATTAATAAATAAATAAATAAATAAATGTGAAAAATCCACCTTGTTTGAGATGGGCTATGCAAATGTAGGAGGCGTAAATAGCAGCTTTCCAATATTAAACATGTCACAATTCTTAATGCAAATAATATATCGACAGGTGCACATTAATTTTTACAAAACAGAAGTGATTAATCCTGTCAATAGCACCAAAAAGTAGTATCAAAATCCTCAATCGTGTAATTTCTGTGGTAGTAACCATTTGCACTTATTCTTATTGACATCAAATCCAATATTAGTATTCAAATCATTACTTAATTAAACAGCTGTATTTCAATGTGGACCAATTATTTGGGGTCACTCACAGTTTCATGATAAATAGATAGATATGATCTTAAGATATGACATTTTAATTTGATATATAGGACATTATTTATTTTTCGTAGATGAATTAATTCCTGTCGCTTTAGGCAAAATTTTGTATTACCAAAAATCCAATTATAGTTGCAAGGCATGCGTAGACTCTTATCCTGTTGTAATTATTTTTGTTGGAGACGGCAACTATATGAAGAAAAAAATATGAAAATCAAATTAAAACGACTTTAGGGTGATGGCCAATGATGAAGCACAAACTAGTGATCTTATGTAGCATTTAGTAGATTTAGTGGACCTAATTTTAGTGGTAGATACTCCCTCCGTTATTTTTTATAAAAGACAATTTACTTTTTAGATTCATTCAATAATTGATATATTTGATATATATTATAGCTTAAATACATTCATTATTGAATGAATCTAAAAAGTACTCTAAAAAACAAAATCTAAAAAATCAATTGTCTCTTACAAAAAGGAACGGATGGAGTACTTATTAATAACTGGATGAAAAGAGACACTGGAACAGCAATATAGTACTACTAAGGAAAGATTTTTTGGGCAAACGGATCCAATTAACACTGGGCCGGCGCAATATAAGTTATGGTCCAAGAGGTAAATAAACACTTTTTTGTGTGTATTATTCTTCTGAATATTTTAAAATAAAGAGATTTAATTCGAAACATAAATAAAATTTTGGTAAAAATTATTTTTTTAAACAATTTATTTTTATAAGAAATTCATTAATCACTTGAACACTTTCATTTAGTTAAGGTAAACATGCAATTTAAGTTCAAGTTCACATGCTTGTTGAACTTGAACTTCTATTACCGTATTGATTCATATGGTATTATATATTAGGTAAATTTATATTCCGTATTGCTTTGTTAAATTTTATTTTTTTAAAGAAGTTAAATTAGTCCACCTAAAATGGCATCAGAGAAAATCGAATTTGAGACATTAAGGAGGAGCACACTCCGATGTTTCAAGCCAAAACTATCAGATCAACCCAAGTGCGTTTTTGCTTTGTTAAATTTTAAGTTAGACTTCCTTACATTGTTGTGTTTTATATTATATTTTGTTCAGATAAACTTTTTTTACGGTAAAAAAAATTATATTTTGTGTAAATCATTGTTTTTGTTGCACAATTATATAGATGAACGAATTCAGGCGTCCAATCATTACATCTCACACTAGAAATGAAAAATTCATTGTTAAATTTATTAATTCCAATTATAACGCATGAATTTAGACATTGTATGAAAAATTAGGTACTTTCTATGGATTTTAAAGTTGGGAGTTTAAATTTAAAAATAGGAAGGAATAAAAGAAAAGGAGGAACCTTACATATCTATGTAAATCAATATATTAAAATGTTGCTTATGTTTCGTAACGAATTTGTTAAAAGACTAACAATGCAAATAAGGTGTACAGGAAAAGACCAAAAATAATTAGTCTACGGGTCCCTTAAAGATATTTTTAGTTTTATATTAGTCCTTTAAAAAAAATGTTTCGTTTTGATCCCTTAATTACAACTCTGTTGGTCAGAATAGTCATTTCCGTTCAAATTTCTCATGAACCGTTAAGTTGTTGGCTTATGTGGCCAAAAAAGTTTTTTTTCCAAAAAAAAAAGAGAAAGAGAAAAAGTGCAGATCTTCATATGTTCATCGTTTTCTTCATCTTCTTCACCATCCTCATCATTATATTGGTGCTTCATCATCAATTGAAACTAAAAGACAAAAGAATCACAAAGGAGAGCAAGCATAGTAATAAAACCCTAACAGTTTCTGATTTACTCTTTCAATATTATGTTAAGATTTTCATTACTTTTGTTCACTCACCGTCTTCATTATAGTCAATGTTTTCACCTATGGAATTGCTTAACGCTTACAAATTTATAGCAATGAAAAAAAAAAAGAATAGGGATTTGGAGCGGTGGTTGACAGCAGTGACGGTGGTTAGTTACCGGTGGAACGGCGGTGATGGTTGTTCATCATTTTGTTTTTTTTATTTGCGTTAACTTGAGAAATGAAGATTTAGGGATTCATATTTGGATTTGTTCATGTTGGTGTTTGACCCAAATTTTTTAGTTTAAAGAAATGAAGATTTATGAGTTTTGATATTTGATTTTCTGGATTTTCTTATGAAAATGATGAATGTTTAGGAAGATAATGATGTAGATTGAAGAAGGAGAAAGGGAAGACGATGAAGAAAATTAGAATAAAATTGAGTATTAGTGGTTCACTATTAGATATCATACACTAACAAGATTCAATAGCTTAGAATTGTTAAAAAAATCAAACAGTTATAATTAAAAAATTTAATGAGGTCTATGGTGGAACATTTACGGTGTTAGTCCACCTTATACATTTGGGATTAAAATTTAACGGAAATGACCTTTTTCATTAACGAAGATATATTTAAGGGATTAAAGGTAGAGGCGGAGCCAGGGGTGGCCAGGATGGGTCATGGCCCACCCCAAAAAATTGAATATTAGTAGGGTACCCTATGTTTTAAAAACTATCATTATATGGTATATATATTAGGTGAGGCAATAAACTACCATATGAGTACTCCTGACCTAACGGATAAGCATTATACCTACGTTGAAATGGTGCTGGTTCGATTCAAGCCTTTTTCATTTTTTCTTATTCTTCTGTTTTTTTTTTCTTTAAAAAATTCAACATTATTGTGGCGCTGGTTTAAATCCAGCTTGCTTCGTTTTTCCTTATTTTTCTATTTGTTTCTTTAAAAAATTCAACTTTATTGTGTTTAGTGAATTATATTGTTTATTTTTTCACTTTTTTCTTTAAAAAATTCAATTTTATTATGTAAAATGTGTTTCAAATCTATGGAAATTGAGACAAAATTAATGTATTATGCCACTAAACCAATGACATTATTCTTGCAAAGTTTGTTTTTTCCTTTCATATTTTTGTGTGAATAAAGCACAATTTTTTATTAATCAATAACAATTATTCTCTTGTGATTAATCTTACTTATTTTGAATTATATCATTCTTTTTATTTATAACTAGCCGCCGTTTGTGTGATCGATATTTGTTTTTTTTTGTGATCGATATTCTCTATTGAGCAAATATAAATAACTACTTAATCTTCTTTTTTATTGGACTTAATTAATTGATAACTACATAACCTTTTTTTTTGTGGCTAGTTATTAAGAAGAAATTTTTTATTTTTTTTACTATAAAAAAACTGAAAACCTACTTTTATGTGGAAGTTGTGCTTAGTTATTAAGAAAAAAAAAATTATTTACTAAAAAAACTGAAAATCTATTTTTATGTGGAAGTTATTTTTTAAGGGTAAAATAAGAATAGTAAAAAAACCATCCCAAAAATTTGTATCCTTTTTATATATAGTAATAGATTATATCATTCTCTTTTTGGCATATATTTGTAATATAATAAAATATTTAATTTTTTAATCATCAATTTTATACAAATATTAATTCAGACTTAATCATTGATTATTTCGAGTTACTTTGTACACATAAATATTCTCTTATGGTACATAATTTAATTTTTTAATGACGAACTTTTTTTACGCGATTAAACTTATGATATTTTATCTTGAGTGATCAACTTTATACTTATTACAACTTCAATTATTGTATGCAATATAATTTTTGTATTTATTTATATGTTATAAATTTTCAGCGGCCCACGCAAAAACAAATTCCTGGCTCCGCCACTGACTAAAGCAGAACTTTTTTTCTTTAAGGGATCCATATAAAACTAAAAATATCTTTAAGGGACCTGCAAACAAATTAAGCCTATATTATATATGTCTCTGTTCTGGTGAACAAATAAGGGGGGTGATAAAGTATATGAACCGTACGTAAGAATCAATAATTCATGTTTATTCCAAAAGTTCCCTTTTTTACAATGAAGCATTCACTCCTATTTATAGATTACAATGGGCGGCAGTTATGGAGTGTCACGATCATGGATACCCCATGATCGTGGCGGTTTCTTCTTCTTGCTCCGCCTCCCACGTGGTGATGATGGGCGGTTTCCTCCTATCCCGGTGATCATCGTGGTGGTAGGGTGTGGTTATTTCCTTATGCATTCCGACGTGCTGGTGGGATATTTTGAGAGGGTAGTTACGTTTAGGCGAGGGTGTCGCCTGCTGGGCGCGTCGCCTCTGCCTTTCTTTCCTGCCAAGCTTTATTCCTTTGAATTTGATGGGTTGTATAATTGGGTCATCTTGCTATTGGGCCTATGCTATTCATTTTTGGGCCTTACCCCAGTCCACAGCCCCCCAAGCACGAGGCTCAAAGAGGCGAAGTGGTGATAGTGGGGGTGAGGCCGGTATTGGTGATCGTGGGGTGTAACCACCCACTTGCTTTCCTTGGTATGCATCGCCTCCCTTCCTATAAGTATCCCTTGTGATGACTCTGAGTTTTGCCCATATTTCCTGTATATCTGTCAGTTCTTTGTGTTTCCTCAGTTCTCATGACCATGAACAATTCCCTTCCCGCATTGGAATCGCCTGCTATGCTTGCTGTTAGGCGAGTAAGGGACAAAGTCGAGGAGAACATAGATGACCTCATGGATAATGTGGGAGAATTCCAGATTTACGTTGAAGAGCTTAATGACTACCGATGGCGCTTGACCAACGACCATAAAGCTTTTCTGGATCTGGCCTTGGAGTTATCTCGTCGCTTGGAGAAGGATGTTGCTTTTATCGAGACCACTAACGCAGTCGCGTCTTGCTATAACGAACTTGAAGATACGCTGGAGAAGAAGATATCCGTTACCAAAGACAGTATTGATCTGCAAGAGGAATCGCTTTATCTCAATTTATCTGCTGAGGAGGTCGTTGAGAACCGCATTGAGGTGTTGGAGAAAGAACTTCGTCCTCTGATGAAGAGAAAAAGGAACCTCCAACTGGACATTGAGTATGATGTTGCTCGCCTTATCAGGACTCGTTCTTCACTTGCCCGCCTCCGGGAGAAAATAGATAGGTTGCGGGATGATCAAGACAAAATCAGCCCTGACCTTATGGTGGCCAAGAAGTACAAAGAGGAGATTGAAGAATTGCAGGCTGATACTGTCGCGGCTGCATATGTCGTCGCTTAAGTAGTTTTATTTTCTAGCAACTTATATTTTCCTCTTGTGTTGTTTGTATTATGTTCCAATGCCGTTGTACCCTGTACTCTTTGTTTTCTCAACGCTTGTAATGTGTTTCCTTGATCAATGAAGCTTTTAATTTTCATATAAATGATTGAGTCTTCTGCATCTCGCCTCAAAGGCGTGACCTCGGCTTGGGCTGAGCATGGGGCTCGCCTTTGACACGAGTCAGTCATCGTACTGGCTAGTTTTCCTTCGAAACGTTTCATCTTTTCAAATTTTCCTTTTTCAACTGGTACTTTCCTTTTATAAATACGTTGCTCTTTGCTCATTGTCTTTCTTACTTTGATCATATATTCGAGGATTTCGCTTGTTTGTTCCCCTCTTCTTTGCGTTACCGAAGTCAATTTCGTGCTTTCCTTAGTGAATTTTTTCGCGCCTCCTTCGCAAATTTTCCGCTACCCACGTTCTCCATTACTCTTCGAGTGTTAACCGTCCCTAATCACCAGGTATAACTGCTATTTCCCCTTTTTCTCTCTTTATTTTTCTTTATCTTCCGGTTTTGCGATAGGGTTTCTAGGGTTTCCGGAAAAAATGGTGATTTTGAGAGATTTGGATGACGAGGATGAGAGAAACCCTCCTCGTCCTCTCCTCGTTGGCTCCCCTCTAGAGCGTCAAGTGCGTGAGCATTTCACTAGGCCTGATGGGTCTATTGACTATAGTGGTTATTTTGCCGAAGTCATGGGGGAATCTTTTACCCGTGGGGAACTTGAGGGTGGCATTGATGGTGATAGTAGCGATAGCAGTAGCGATAGTAGTAGTGGGAATATCACTGATTGTGTAATAATTTCTCCTTCGTCTTTCACAGGAAAACGATGAGACGAATCGCTTGCTATAGTTGCTGTAGGACCTGAAGCCACGACCATGGAGATTTCTTCCATTTATCAAGACGTTGAGAGTGTGGAGGCGTATAGAGAAAAGTTTGATGTCTCAGGGACCTTTGATGAGAAAGACATCATATTCGAACCGGTAGAGAAGGGCGAGTATGTGATCGACGTACCTCGCTCTGACCACGTCACCTTCTTTATGTACACCAAATTTATTGAGGATTTCCATCTGTTCTTTCCCTTTACTGAATTTCAGAGATCCATGCTTAGGGTTCTGAATGTCGCCCCTCCACAACTTAGCCCTAATAGTTGGTCCTTCATTAGGGCTTTTGAGCTAGTTTGCTATGGCCTCGAAATTCCTGAGCCTTCAGTGGCGGTCTTCTTCTCCTTTTACCATATCAAAAATTTTCTGCCCCAAGGCGTGGTACCTCTGAGTTCGCAACCCAACCGGGGGTTATTTCAACTGTACAGTTCAAACTATAAGCATTATAAGGATACCTTCATCCGTGTGCGTGGAGCTGAGCATTGCCCCAGTGTGATGTATAATGATGATGGTACTCCTCTTTTCCCTTTTCACTGGACGACTAACCCCAAGTTGATAAAGGGCGCTATATATGAGAGATTGAGTGAGTTTGAGAGGGACACGGTGGCGTACCTAGAGTCTATGAACCAGATGAATCCTAGGGAACTCTTAGATGCTGACCGCGCCCCTGCCGTTTTAAACAAGTATCTCAGTAAGTAGCTTTGCGAATCGTTTAATTCTTCTATATGACTTGTTAACTCTTTTGTAACTAATCTGTTTCCTCTTTCTTTGTAGAAGATATGTCGAGCTTGACTCCCGCCCAAAGGCAACAATACTTGGAGAAGGCGAGGAGAAAGAAAGAACAGCCCGAGCCAAAGGTTGAAATCCTTAGCCAATTGGATGTGGGCGAGGACAAGAAGAAAAGGAAGAACGACTCGAGGGTCACCCTCCAAGTGAAGCCTTCCAGTTCTGGCCCCGTTGGTGTGGAGGAGGTTGCCAAGCCTGAGGGGGAGGTGAAGTCTCCGGTGAAGAAGAAACTGAGGCGCCTCTCGCGGAAGGATAAAAAGGACCAAGATGTGGTGGAAGCGGACAAGGATTTGGTCGACATTGATGGGTACGTGGCGGAGGGTTCTCCTGTGGTTGAGGAGGTTGCTGCTGGAGCAAGCCAATCTGGAGGGGCTTCGCCTTGGGATCCTATGTTCGATCCTGAGGCGTTTCTTTCTAAGATGGTGGACATGGCGGGGAATTCTGCTCGTTTCAACAACACGGCGACTGATGATCTGGCGAGGATGGCTCTTGGATATGAGCTTAAGGGTCTCCTGCTCAACTATGCTTGGCGTCGCGCCAGAGGGCTGAATTATCCGTCGCTATGGATAAGGAAGCTCTGGTGGAGAAGAATTTGTGTGAGGGCGACTTGAAGAATCTGAAGAAGAAACATGCCGAGGAGATGGCTGGTTTGAAGAAGAAGTATGAGGGGGAGTTGGCGGATGCCAAGAGGGACCGTGATTCTGCATTCAAGACCATGAGCGTCGTTCAATCTGGTATGAACGCCAAGGATGAGCGCATCAAATCTTTGGAGCAAGAAAACAAGACTGCTCTTGCTGAGTTGGAAACCTTGAAGGAGGAGAAAGCGAAGTGGGGGTCCGAGAAGGACGGTCTTGAGGCCATGATCGGCGAACAATATGATGAAGGCTTCCAGTTTGCGCTGGAACAAGTGAAGATTCTCTTTCCTGACCTCGACCAAGATGTTCTTGGCAAGGCTGACGCTATGTCTACCATAGAGGGCGACAAGTTGGTTCCCTACGCTCCTGTTAAGATAGCTCCGGACTCGCCAGCCAAGGAATTGCCTACCGAGGAAACACCAGCCCAAAGCTCGCCTATCAAGGAATAGACTTCTTCTTTTTCTTAACTGTTTCGTACTTTTTTGCCTTGTTTTGATGATCGCCCCTGCGTGGGCTTGGCGTACTTTATTCCCCTTTGACTAGATAGTTGAATGCCCCTTTCGCTCTTTTCACCCTCATGTATTTTTCTCTTTGAACTTCGTCGTATGGCGAGATAACCTGTTGTGGTTCTAAGGCGTCATTGATTAAGGAACGTGGCGAGATAACACGTTGTATGGCGAGATAACCTGTTTTCTTGGCGTGAGTTTCTATGTATTGACCGGTTCAAATTTCCTGTTGGGCTTTCCTTGGTTTTCGTAACCGCCTATTGACTGGTCAATCCCTTTATTGCGGTAGTTGAAAACTATTTTCCTTATTTATTTCGGAATTGCAGTTACACATGCTAGGTTTTGGTGATTCGTTGCCTATAAATAACGATCTTTTCTTCATTCTTTTCTCATCATTTCCCTTCGTGGTTATCACTTTCGTAACTCTGTTCTCTTTCTTCTTTCTTTGTTCGATTTTTCTCGATGGATAGGAGTGGTAACAAGAAAATCGCCGTCGAGAAACCCAAAACTCGGCCGGTAAAGAAGAAAAACGGTGCTTCGTCCTCCAAAGCTCCACGTACCAAAGCTTCGGGGAAGGCAAGGGCAAAAAACACTCATGTCTTGCCTAGTTCATCAAGTTATGAGGACATTGATGAAGATTACGCTGAGTTCTTGAAGACCTATGTTCCTGAGGAGTTCTATGCTTATGGGCCTTATCCCTCTGTGGATGAAGGTTCTCAAATTACTGTGGAATCAGCGGCGAAGGCGCCTAAGTCTTCAAAGGTGAAAGCCTCCAAGTGACATGCCTCGTGGACGAGGATGATGGATCGATTGGTTTGCCTGGGCAAACTGAAGTGGAAATATAATGCCAGGCACCACGTGATCCTTTTAGGGTCATGCAAGTGTTGATGCTTATTGTAGTAGTTTTCAAGCACTTGTATAATCCTTGAATAATCTGGGTGATAAACAAGTTGTTTATACGAGTGTAGCATTAGTATCTCGTACACCCTTTTGAATTTGATGTATTTTCTTTTGATTTTGTATCCAAATCTGCTGTAGTTTTCTTTGAATTTGTATTCAAGTTTGATGTAGTTTTCTTTGAATTTGTATTCAATCTTTAATGAATGAAATCATATTTTGGATGATTATGTTGTTGCTTTCGATCTTTATTGTAAACAATCATTTGAATAACGCCTTTACCTGTTAAAATAATTGCATGCGATAACATATAGTAAAGTTACCTCTATTCACTCTTTACAGCGTTTTCTTTGGTCGTCATCTTCTTAGTGGGTAACGCTTATGAATTTCGACCTGATTTTATTCTGGACGCCCCCCACTAAAAAGTTTAAAGGGTAACGCCTAGGTGTTTCAACTTGATTTTATTATTCTGGACGCCCCCCACTAAAAAGTTTAAAGGGTAACGCCTAGGTGTTTCAACCTGATTTTATTATTCTGGACGCCCCCCACTAAAAAGTTTAAAGGGTAACGCCTAGGTGTTTCAACCTGATTTTATTCTGGACGCCCCCCACTAAAAAGTTTAAAGGGTAACGCCTAGGTGTTTCAACCTGATTTTATTCTGGACGCCTCCCACTAAAAAGTTTAAAGGGTAACGCCTAGGTGTTTCAACCTGATTTTATTCTGGACGCCCCCCACTAAAAAGTTTAAAGGGTAACGCCTAGGTATTTCAACCTGCTTTCCGCCGTATCCTACTCGTAAGATTTTATGGATATCGCCGTTTCTATTTCTGACGTTCCCAACTCGTAAGATTTACGGGTAACGCCAAGGTGTTTCAACTCATCTCCTTTTAGATGTGTTTCAAGCATATGTGACAGTTCTTCATAAACCAAAAAATTTTAAAACGGTGGGCCTCGATAAAAACTCCTATTTTCACAGGAGAAAAGAGCGTCCCACCGCTATTTATTAATTGGAAGAGAGATTTCAATACAATTTTTTGATACACATGCAAATAAATTCAAAAAACAAATTTTAAAAGGTTACACGCCGAGGCGCTGCCTTCCTTGTATCTTTTGGCGATCTCAACTGTAGTAGAATCTGAGGTTGGCCACATTCCATGTTCGATGTAGGATTTCTCCTTCCATTGTTTCTAATCTGTAAGATCCTCCTTCGAACGCTTCGTTGACGCGGAATGGGCCTTCCCAATTTGCTGCTAGCTTTCCTCCTTTGTCCTTTCCCATGGGTCTTTTGAGAACTAAGTCTCCCTCTCTAAATCTCCTTGGTATGACTCTGGTATTATACCTTCTTGCTGCTCTTTGCGTTGAGACGAACTCTCTGAAATGAGCTTTGTCTCTTAGTTCTTGTACTAAATCCAGATTTTCTTCCAATGCTTCTGAATTTTCCTTCAGCGTAAGGGTGTCCCTTCGCCAACTTGGTGGATTTATCTCTGCAGGGATCATTGCATCTGTGCCATATACCATGGTGAAAGGTGCCTCGCCCGTTGAAGATTGAGGCGTGGTATGGTATGACCACAAGATTGGTAAGAGATGGGCGACCCAGCCCTCGCCTTTACTTGTGATTCTTCTCTTGATGGCCTTTAGGATTACTTTGTTAGCAGATTCTGCTTGTCCATTGGCCTGAGGGTGCTCTACAGAGTTGAAAGTGTTTTGTATACCCATCCCTTTGCAGAATTCAACTACTTTTTCGCTGGCGAACTGGGTTCCATTATCGGAGACGATGTACTTGGGTAATCCGAACCTGCATATGATCTTCCTCCAGTAGAATTTCTTAACTTGATCTGCTGAAATGTTTGAAAGGGCTTCTGCTTCTATCCACTTGGTGAAGTAGTCTATTGCTACAATGATCCACTTTGCTTGTCCTGTTGAGGTGGGGAAAGGTCCTAGGATATCCGTTCCCCACATGAAGAATGGCCATGGAGATATGACGGATCTCAACGGCTCTCCTGGGGCGTAGTGCAAGTTTGCGAATCTTTGGCATTTGTCACATGTCTTAACATATCTGGCTGCGTCGCTGTGGACCTCTGGCCAATAGAAGCCTGCCCTGAGAATCTTTCCTGCTAAGGCTCTCGCCCCAATGTGGCTTCCGCATGATCCTTCATGTATTTCCTCCAGTATACCTCTGGCTTCTTCTTGACTTACACAAAGCATGATTGGGCCTGAGAATCCTCTTTTGTAAAGCTTGTCTCCTAACATAGAGTACCATGCTGCCGCTCTTTTTAACTTGTATGCCTTCTCCTTCGCTGCTGGTAGGACGTCTTCTTGGAGATATCTTATGATTGGTGCTCTCCAATCTTCTGCTTCTATGATCATCGTGACATCCTCTGCGGCGATGCTGGGGTTTGCAATGGTTTCTTGAATGAAGGTTCTGTTGCTTCCGGGTTTCTTAGTGCTTGCTAACTTTGATAACAAATCTGCTCTTGCGTTCTGTTCTCGCGGGACATAGATTAGCTCGAAAGATCTGAAGAGACTAGCTAGGCTACGTACCTTCTCCAGATACTTGATTAGTTGGGGGTCCTTGGCTTGAAACTCTCCCGACACTTGGTTTGTCACTAATTGCGAGTCGCCCTTGGCCTTTAGGTCCGTTATGTCCATTTCTCTTGTCAACTTCATTCCGGCGATCAGGGCTTCGTACTCTGCTTGATTGTTACTCGCCTTGAAGGCGAACCTTAATGATTGCTCAATGAGGACTCCGTCTGGTCCCTCCAATACTACTCCTGCTCCACTTCCTTTGATATTGGAGGCTCCATCAACTGATAGCGTCCAAGGTTGTTCGATATTCTCTTCGGCGGGTGTTGTAAGCTCCAGCACAAAATCTGCTAGTATTTGTGATTTGATTGCGCCCCTTGGGGAGAAAGTGACGTCGAATTCTGATAACTCGACTGACCACGCTACCATTCTTCCTGGTAAATCTGGTTTTCTCAGCACCTTCTTGATGGGGTAGTCAGTTTTTACCACAATCTCGTGGCTTTGAAAATATTGCCTCAGCTTTCTCGCCGTCACTATTACTACCAGTGAAAGTTTCTCAATCTTTTGGTATTTTGCTTCTGCGCCCTTGAACATTCTGCTGACGAAGTAAATGGGCTTCTCCTCTCCCTTTATCTCTTGTACTAACGCGGAACTAAGGGTCTTGTCTGAGACGGCGAGGTATAGGTATAGAGTGTTGCCTTTCTCGGGGCGAGTTAAAATTAGTGGCGAGGCGAGGAATGTTTTCAGGTTTTGGAATGCCTCCTCGCATTGGGTGCTCCATACGAACCTTTCGCTTTTCCTAAGAGTGGAAAAGAAATGGAATGCTTTTTCTCCTGCACAGGATATAAATCTTGACAACGCTGCGATCCGCCCTATCAATTGTTGTACTTCTTTGACCGACGTTGGGCTTCTCATGTCTATGATGGCTTGACATTTGTCCGGATTCGCCTCTATTCCTCTGTTTGTTAGCATGAATCCGAGGAATTTTCCTGATTGCACTCCAAATGAGCATTTGGCGGGGTTTAGCCTCATGTTGTATTTTCTTACTGAGGCGAGAATGTCGCCTAAATCTTGGTCATGTTCGCCCTCTTCTGTAGTTTTGATGACCATATCGTCAATATATACCTCTAGATTCTTACCAATCTGCTTGAAAAAACTCTGTCCATTAGTCTTTGATACGTGGCCCCTGCGTTTTTTAAACCAAACGGCATGATGTTGTAGAAGTAGTTGCAGGTGTTGGTCATGAACGTTGTGTGGGGAGCGTTGGCGGGATTCATTTTGATCTGGTTGTAGCCTGAGTATGCAACCATGAAACTGAGCATCTTGTACCCCGATGCTCCGTCTATCAACCGGTCAATGTTAGGTAAAGGATAAGGATCTTTTGGATATGCCTTGTTTAGGTCTGTGAAGTCCACACACATTCTCCATTTTCCATTTGCTTTCTTTACCATCACGACGTTTGCTAGCCATGATGGATATTTAATCTCTTCTATGAAACCTGCTTCCTTTAATTTGGTTACTTCCTCATTGATGGCTTCTCTTCTTTCCTCTCCAACTTTCCTTTTTCTTTGTGAGACGGGTTTGGTCTCGGGGGAGATGGATAACTTGTGTGTGATTATCGTCTCATCTATCCCTGACATATCCGAGGGGTGCCACGCGAACAAGTCGATGTTCTTTTTCAGTGTCGCCAGGATTTTCTCTCTCTCCTCTGGTTGCATGGAGGTGCCTATGTTAGTTGTTTGGTGCGCCTCACTACCGATCTGAACTTTTTCCAACTCTTCAATGAGACTGACTCTTCTGTCCTGGAACTCTTCCCTTGGGTCTAGGTCTAAAGGGCTGATCACGTTGACGCCGCCTGTCTTGGTAACAGGGCGAGTTGAAGCTGGGGCGTTGGTTGCTCTGTGTTTTATCTTTAGACTTGATTCATAGCAGCGTCTCGCCAATGCCTGATCTCCTTTTATGGTTCCGACCTTCCCATTGTCTAGCGAATATTTGATGGAGAGATATAGCGTTGACATGGCCGCCTCCAGAGTGTTAAAAGCTGGCCTCCCTATGATGATGTTGTACGATGTGAAGGGGGTTTTTACCACCAGGTACCTTACTTTGATGGTCTTGGCCTGGTCTTTAACTCCGAACGTTGTAAGCAAAGTAGTGTAGCCCATAACTTCTACTTGCTCGCCGGCAAAGCCTACTAGTGTGCCGTTGTAGGGCAGCAGATGCTCGTTAGACAGTTGCATGGCTTTGAAGGCTTCCCAATACATTATGTCAGCCGAACTTCCTGAGTCGATCAATACCCTCTTTACGTCGCAGTTCAGGATTTGGACTTGGATCACTAATGGGTCGTCATCGTGGGGCATGACTTCCCTTTTGTCCTCCTTGGTGAATGATAGATCCGGAGTAGACAAGATGGAAGTGTGTCCCACAAACTTCGCTTCGAACTCAGAGCGCCTTATGTATCGTTTTCGGGCGTTGCTGGACTCGCCTCCACCCGCAAAACCTCCTGGAATGGTGTTAACTGCCATTCTTACCTTCTCTCCTTCTGGGTTTTCCTCTTGGTTTCCCTGTGGGTCCCTTCTTACCTTTGGGACTACCACCTTTCCATCAGCAGCATCCTCTAAAAACTTCCTTAGATGGCTGCTTTTTATGAGCTCCTCTATGAGGTCTCTCAATCTGAAGCATTTTTCGGTGTCGTGCCCTTTGCACCTGTGGTACGCACACCATGCGTTCGTGTTGTGACCCAACTGATAATCTTTTCCTCTCTTCTGGGGTAATCTAGAGAGTCCTGTCTTGAGAATCTCGTCTAAAATATAGACTTTCGCCCTGTTTAGTGGAGTGTATTCTTTTTCTGGGAACCTGCCTGAGTCTCGTCTCATCTGATGATGATATGGTTTCCTTTGGGGCTCGTGCCCTTTATAATCTGGCTGACGTCGTCTTGGTTGGTACGTCTTTGGGGCTCTGTAACTCTTGTTGGCCGGCTCTCTTTCCCTTGCGTCTCTTGATCTTTTTTCGGCGTTACTTTCTTCGCCCTTAATGTAACACTCTGCCCTCTTGATGATTTCTTGCATCGCGGCTGCTGGTTTTTGTGCTAGGGATTCGTTGAAATGTCCTGCCTTTAAACCGTCGTGAAACGCTGCGACAAACATTTCTTGATTAGGATTTGAAACTTTGATGGTTGCTTCGCAGAATCTGGCCAAGTATTCCCGCAGGGTCTCAGCGTGGTTTTGGCGAATGGTGAAAAGGCTGGTGGCGGTGACCTTTATGTGTTTTGACCCGGAGAACTGCTGGACGAATTTGCGCTGGAAATCAGTCCAATCCTCTATGGAGTTCTTTGGCAAATTCATGTACCATCTCAAGGCCGCTTCTTTTAGAGTACCGGAGAGCAATTTACATTTTAGATGGTCCGCTGCTCCTATGATGGCGGTTTGCGTTCCAACTGTCATCAAATGCTCTGACGGGTCTGTTTTTCCGTCAAATGTTGGAAGATGTGGTGTTTTGAAATTTTCTGGGAGTCTTGCATCCCATAAGGCTTGTGCCAGGGGTTGAGAATCATTGATTTCGTCTTCATCGTCCTCGTCCCCTCTGTCAGCTTTTTCCTGATCTAAGGACGTTACTTTGGCTTGAAGTCGCCTTAGTTCGCTGACGGCATCCGTTAACACGTCATGTTGGTGCCGGTGCCGGTTCCATGGTTGGGTGTTCCTCCCGTCATGCTGAGAGGTTTTCGTCAATTGAAAGTGGTAGGCTGGGAATCGTTTTACCGCAGCCCCACGGTGGGCGCCAAAATGTTCTGGTGAACAAATAAGGGGGGTGATAAAGTATATGAACCGTACGTAAGAATCAATAATTCATGTTTATTCCAAAAGTTCCCTTTTTTACAATGAAGCATTCACTCCTATTTATAGATTACAATGGGCGGCAGTTATGGAGTGTCACGATCATGGATACCCCATGATCGTGGCGGTTTCTTCTTCTTGCTCCGCCTCCCACGTGGTGATGATGGGCGGTTTCCTCCTATCCCGGTGATCATCGTGGTGGTAGGGGGTGGTTATTTCCTTATGCATTCCGACGTGCTGGTGGGATATTTTTAGAGGGTAGTTACGTTTAGGCGAGGGCGTCGCCTGCTGGGCGCGTCGCCTCTGCCTTTCTTTCCCGCCAAGCTTTATTCCTTTGAATTTGATGGGTTGTATAATTGGGTCATCTTGCTATTGGGCCTATGCTATTCATTTTTGGGCCTTACCCCTGTCCAGTCTCTTAATATAAATATCATTTAACTAAATTATGAGAATTAAGATAATTTGTTAATTTAGTTTGTGACCATAAGTAAGAAAAATGTTAACCAGTGTTTTTTTGGACATTAGTTATGAAAACAAATATCGTAAGAATATTTTAAAATTTGTATATTTTAAAGGTGTAAAAGATATTTTGTCAAAAAAAAAAGTGTAAAAGATATATTTTTAATATGAGTTAAATATATTTTTGGTCCCAATAAAATGGAATCTTCTAAGTTTAGTTCTTACATAATTTTAATTATATTTTTTTCCTATAAAAAATTTCTTGCACATATAGTTTTAATCCCCACTAAAACTAAATTTTTCTTTAATTATAGGTAAACTCGCAAACTTTTTAATGATATTTTATAGGCATGTGTAAAATATCATATAAAGTTTATTTACTAAAATTTAGAATTTTTTAACATATTATGAATTAGATATGAATTTTTTAAATGAAAAAAGTTCAAGATAATAGTAACGAAAAACATGACCTAGAAATGATTTTTTTTTTTATGAACATTTTAGGATGTTTTAAACATACTTGCGAAAAATCATTCAAAAATACATGTTGTCTTAACAGCAGGGCCAAAACCGAGTGCAAATTAATATTCTAAGATTAAAATTTTAATAAAATTAAATAGAGACCAAAAATATATTTAACCCTTTAATATTTTATATTATGATTACTTTTTTTAACTAGTATCGAAAGGTATTAATTAGCATGACTTGTTTATTAATTTAGGTACTCTACCTACTATCAAACTCCAAACCATCCCAATATATATAAAATTGCTATTTTACCCGCATTGCTCTCAGCCCCCCAAAAATTCAATTTAATCCTAAAAAATGTTGCGGAAGATAATCGCTAAGTTTCAAATTGTATTCTCTGAAATGCACCCGTATAGATCAGGACCAAAAAACAATGTATAGTTACATTATCTATAATAATCTTTACAAAAAAGAAACTGAAAATTGTTACTGTAGATTAACATCAAGTGTGCCACGTCGATATCATATTGAATTCCAATGTATAGGATTTATTTATTTATTTATTTATTTATTATTATTATTTATTGTTTATTTATGGTTAAATTGTACTTTTGGTCCCATACGTTTATTTTAGGTTTGAATCAGGTCCCTTACGTTTTAAAAGTTTCAATTTAGTCCTTCACGTTATCAACTTTTGCATTAGTTAGTCCATTACGTCAAATATTTCACTAATTCTGTTTGATTTTTACACGTGGGTGACGGTTTGGACACGCGGACGTTATTTTGGACACGTTGACACTATTTTGAACACTTTTTTTGGGGCAAATTTCATTATTATAAGTAATATATATTATTTTTAATTATTATTTTTTACTTAGTTAGCATCCCAAATGACACTAAGCATGTCCAAAATAGTGTCTATGTGTCCAAAATATTAAAAAATTTGACGGAAAAGACTAACTAATGTAAATGTTGATAAAGTGAGGGACCAAATTGAAACTTTTAAAACATAAGGGACCTGATTCAAAAATAAAATAAATGTAAGAGACCAAAAATATAGTTTAGCCTTTAATTATTTATTTAATTTATTTATTCACCTGGTGGAGGCGTTATCCTACCGAATACCATTCTTTATTTTTTAGCAAACTGGTGGAGGTTTTATCTTGATCTGTTTTATATAGGCTAAACTACACATTTGGTCTCTTACGTTTATTTTAGGTTTCAATTTGGTCCCTAATGTTTAAAAAGTTTCAATTTGGTCCCTTACGTTTATCTTAGGTTTCAATTTGGTCCCTTCCGTCTGTTTTTGCACATGTGGCAGACGGTTTGCACACGTGGATTGACACGTGGACACCTGGACACGTTGACACGTGTGCAATTGAAACAGTAGAACAGTGGAATCTGACGGAAGGGACCAACTAATGCAAACTTTGATAACGTAAGGGACCAAATTAAAACTTTTTAAACGTAAGGGACCAAATTGAAACCTAAAATAAACGTAAGGGACCAAATATATAGTTTAGCCTTTTATATAAATTGTCACCCTTATATCCATTCCTTACATAAACTTATGTTGAAGATTATGGAACCTCCATTTATCAATTTGTTTTCCAAGTTCTTTCTTAGTCTCAAAAGATAACAAAAAGTGGTTTTTAAGTTTATCTAACTAATCGTTTGTTATTTTTTGAGACTCTAAAAGTATTTGAAACAACTTTTTTTACTTACATCCCTAATCTTTTTCCTGTAGTTAATTTTTAATCTTCCAGTTTGTTAGTTTGTTTGATTTGAATTCAAATAATCCACCACTATTTCATTATCGTGTTTAATTGTGGTAATTTGTAATGGTTGCTTGGATGATCCTATTCCCTTTCAATATTGGGATGCTTTTACTTGATTTGAAGGTATATTTTCCATACATTTGATTTAATAATATCTTTCAGCTTTTTTTTAATCTTATTTTGGTTTGCTATATGTTTTACACAACACCTGATGGTGTTGTTTTGGATTCTAATGGTTTTTTCTGCAGTTTGTAAGGTCTCAATTGGTGATGCAGTCTCAACAGTGTTGTGTCATATTTCTTTTCTCCTTATATTGCAAAATGTCAACCGTGAAATATGGTGTTAGAATGCAAAATTTTGTTTTTGAAGTTCTCAATGGGGTTGTATGTAATTTGTTCTCATGTATAGATATCATGTGAAAGTTATTGTATGTGGTCATTGTTATGGAATCTAATATATGTTAAACACATAATCGTGTGTTTGTTAGTTTTTTGGAACTACATACTAATTTATACAATTAATAACTAATATACTGTTGATTTTCAAATTTCTAATCCGGTGGAACAAAAAAGAATAATCAGCCGTGCGTTGCACGGGCTAAAAAACTAGTTATTATACATTTAAACTCGAATTTAAACTAATAAGACACAATATGTTGAAAGTAGGTCCATCATACAATATCATATAACCTTGTTGTTTCCTTTGTATATAAAAATGCATAACACATCAACTGCCGGGGAAAACTTCTGGAAATCCAGGTACCAGATGTAGTAGAGAACACATGAGACTTTTTTTGGTACAACACTTGAGGCTTTTTAAAATTAGTAAAAATAAAATTGGATATGGGTCCTTTACGCCATTTGGTACAACACTTGATGAATTCGTCTTCGATACATATCAAATTTTATTCACATTAGTCTTTTTGAAAATATGTTATTAGAGATTAAATTGATAGTAGGTAGATAAAGTTCGAGATTGTACAAAAAATATAAAATAATAAAATTAGAGATCAATTTGTTGGTAAATTATTAAAATATAAGAATTTAATTGATAATAAGTAGCTAAATACATGGACTAACATAACATATTTATAAAGTCATCGACTTTTTTTTCATCAAAAGAAAAAGTCATCGACTTTTTTGAGATATTTATATAGTCATAGACCTATTTGAGATCACCTTATAATATAAAATTACGGAGTAAATTAGTAGTTTGGTCATAAAACTTTAGTAATAGAGTTCTTCATATATCAACTGCTTCACTCACATAGCAAACAAACTAGTAACATAGTATGTGGTTAGGAAAAAAACTAAATCTCAGACATATAAATATCTAAATATCAAGAAATGGAACAACCATTGAAAATAACATAAAATATGTGAAACTGATATAGAGATAGTATTCAAACCAAGAGTAAACTGAAGAGTGTTACATAATTACATTGTTATATATAGGTTGAGATTTCTAACTCAACCCCAACAAACTCAACTGATAACAGCCAAATTGTTACTGAAAACTAACTAAGTGCAATTAACTTGTATAACCAATACTTCAACAATATTCATTGCTAAAATATTAATCAAAAAGTTATCTCATTATGCTGTATATAGTACAAACTCAAACCAGCACACACAAATGTGCCTTAACCCTTATAATAATTAAAAGGTAAAACACAAATTTCATCAACCTTACAAACTTATATGATGGTAATAATGAATAAATTTCAATATTCAAAAAATCAACAAGCCCAAAAAAGAAAAGGAAAAAAGAAAAACCAAACAAAGAAAATTGGTTTCAAACTATGTATGAACTCAGAACACACAACACACTGTTCTCTACAAAAATATGAAACAGTCCAATGAGATAAGAGGATTATCAATATCTTCCATAATTGTTGAATCCTTATTATGATGATTGCTACAAACCACATCCTTAACTACAGTCTCTTTTTGCCTCAAATTCAAACCAGACGAATTAATTCGCCGCGAACTATTATTCGGACTAGAGATCACTGCTTTAATACTTTCTTTCCTTATAGAAGACGAATTCACAGAACGTGAATAATGAGATACACTAACTTTAGGACTATTAATCATTCGCTTTGAAACACAATTATCAGAGATATTACTAGTTAAAGCACTTCCATTAAATCTACGACTCGGAGAAGGTGAACCGGACATTCTATTAGGCCTCACTGGTGGTAATTCTACTTCCTTTCGAAAACTCTTTTGTCTTGTTAGGTTTGTTGGTAAATTTGATCTAACTCTTTTCTGTGGCATGTTTTGCTTTGTTGGTAGTGAAGGGTTTATGATCTTTTTAAGTTGAGGTTTAGGTTCGGCGAGCGAGTTAATGCGAGTTATGATGTGTGGATTTTCTTTGTAGCATGACCAAAGAAACTCATTGGAAAATGATCTATCTTTAGAGCTTAAAGATGATGAATTGGAGCTTGAAAAGGAAGAGGCTGAAGAAATTGTGTTTGAACTTGAAGTGGTGCATGTGAAGGAGGAAATTGAAGAAGTGGGTGATGGATGAAAAAGTGAGAATTTGTTTGAAGAATGAAGAAAGGTTGTTGTTGTTGTTGGTGGTGTTGGTGTTGGAGTTGGAATTGGAATCGATGGAATTGGTGGTGGTGGTTGATGCGAGATAACAAGTTTGTTGTCTTGAAGGTGTTTGTTGAAATGACTAAGAGAATGTTTGTTGGGTTTGCATTTACTAATGCATGAACCCATTTTGGATTTTGTTGAGAAATGAGATGCAATGGAATGAGGAAGAAGAAAAGGGTGGTGATGTGGTTAAGTAATTTAAAATAGAATTGGAAGTTGGATTTGAAAAAAGGAATGGAAGAACCATCTTTTGCTTTTTGGTACTTTTGTGTGTTTCAACACTTTTTAGTGTTGATTTTGAAATTGCTTACCGGGGATGGGTTCCGTTGTGTAACGGTTATGTAGGAAGATGGTGTGGTGGCTGGGGGCAGGCTAGCTACTATCATCACCTCACCTGTATGCTTTTGAGTTTTTAGTGCGAAGATACGTCATGGTATTTGTAGGGTCTTTGTTGTACTGAATGCGAATGTGATGTGTTTAATGTGTTTAGATGTTATTTTGGATTGATTTTTTAAAACCGATCCAAACTGAACCAAATCACATATATATACTAGTTTTGAGACCCGTGCGATCTATTGACTTTTATTAATAAAATATTATTAAAATATAAGTAAATCATTGTGTTCTTTTTTGTAAAATTTATTAAATTAATAATTTATTTATCAAAGTAATTATCCCGTGTATGATTGTGTAATAAATTATAATTAATAATAACAAATATTTATTATTCAATTCCTTTTTTTTATTAAGCAACCGTCCCGTGTATGATTAATTTTGTTTATTAAAGTAATTGTCCCGTGTTTGAATTTTTTATTCAATTTCGTTTATGTATTAGCGATAAATATTTTTGTCTTGTGTTTTTTTTTTTATATTTATTATTGATGAGAATTCATTCTTCTGTTGTTTAAAAAAAACTATTTGTGAAAGTTCATGTCCATTGATTTATTTTGTTTTTTTAATATTTAAGATTGATATTACACTAAAGTATAAAATTAATTTAGAATAAAATATCACTACCAAAAAAAAAATTAGAATAAAATATTTAGAAAAATGTTATAAAATATTATTAAAATATAAGTGATGTCATTGTGTTCATTCTTGTAAAATTTATTAAATTAATATTTCTTGATTAAAGCAATTGTTCCGTGTATGATTTTTGTGTGATAAATTAAAATTAAAATTAATAAATATTTATTATTCAATTACTCTTTTTTATTAAATCAATTGTCCCGTGTATGATTAAAAACATTTATTAAAGCAATTGCCCCGTGTTAATTCGTAATTTTGTTTGAAACATGTTAATTCATAAATTTTCACTAACAAAAATTATATCTTTATAAACTTTTTTAATAAACTACCTTATAAAACTTATAATAAGTCAATACAAATGAGTTCATTTTGTGTAATAAATTAAAATTAATAAATATTTATTATTCAATTCTCTTTTTTATTAAATCAATTGTCCCGTGTATGATTAAAATTTTTTATTAAAGCAATTGTCCCGTGTTAATTCGTAAGTTTTTTTCACGTACGCATGTTAATTCATAAGTTTTCACTAACAAAAATTTTATCTTTATAAACTTTTTTCATAAACTACCTTATAAAACTTATAATAAGTCAATCCAAATGGGTTCATTGTGTTTTTATTTCCATTTTTATGTTATTTTATTTTTAAGCTCATAAATAAGTATATTATTTTATTTTATTTCTTTTGGTGGGCATAAATAAGTATGTTCTTTTATTAGGTTCTTCTATTTTTATTTTTTATATATAAGTTGTTATATGTTAGATTGAGTTATCATTCATTATTCAGAATAAAAAATTACTATTTTTTCATTAAAAAAAAAGTTTGCACTATTTTTTACATCTATCTTTTATATTGATTTTTGTTCCTATTTTTATGCGTAAATTTTATTTAATTAATGTTTTTTCGTTAAATATATATGATTAATATCTTTTTTTAAAGGTGGTTTCCGATGCTATTTTTATGGGAAGATTTATTTATGCTTATCTTTTTTTCTTCCTATTTTTGTTTTCTATCTTTTTTTTTAGTTTAGAGTTAAAATTACATTTAAGGGCATAAACTCTGAAATATTATTAAACTTGATTGGACAAATTTGGTATTTTAATAGTAGTTCCTTTTAATATATTGTAAGTAGATTATAATACTTATTTAACTTTTTATTATTATGGTATATTGCATTAGCCTATTATTTGTCAGTTATAAATTTTTGTAATACTACATATTAGTTCAATTTAATCTATTCTTTTTAGGCTTAGTTAATCTGCAGGTCCCTTAAAGACTTTTTTGGTTTCACTTTGGTCCCTTAAAGAAAATAAGTTCCACTTTAGTCCCTTATTGATATCTCCGGCAGTCAATATGGTCTTTTTCGTCCACTTTTTCTCAGAAACTGTTAACTTCTGTACATGTGGTAAAATAGGTTGTTACGTGACACATGTACTGAAGTTAACAGTTTTTGAAAAAAAGGACGGAAATGACCATATTGACTGATGGAGATATCAATAAGGACCAAAGTCAAAATTTATTTTCTTTAAAGGAACAAAGTGAAACAAAAAAAGTCTTTAAGGGACTTAGAGACTAATTAAGCCTTCTTTTTATATTATTTCATATCTTTCAAATATATTCGATAATTGTTAATCCAAAATATTAATTTTTAATATATTATATGATATATTTTATATCAAATTTATTATTTTACCTTGTCTTTATATTATAAATATTTAATAAAAAAATTTACAATTTGCAATTGGATATCCAAAAACCGATCCAAAATAAACCGCACTAAATTGGATTGGATCGGATTTTTTTAATTAGCTATCCAAAAACCGAACCGAACCGCAAGTAATTCTATCTTTGGATCGGATGAATTTTTGCTTTAAAACCGATCCAAACCGAACTGCGAGCACCCCTATGCACCAACAATAAGACAATGTTTAAGCATTTTTTCAATGATATTTGCTCCTCCCCTTGTTGCTTACGCTAAAAAAAATATTCAGTTTTTTTTCGCTGTTCTTGGCGTAATTTTTTTTGTGTACTGGTATAATCCGCTACTTAATTAGTAATCTGGTTTGTTATCTAGAGAATAGAACTATCTGATGCTAGATTATTTTTTTAATTCTAATATTGTTTGATATTTGTTGATCCTATTTTTCTTGTGAGTTCTATGGCTTAGAAATTGATTGCGTTAGAGGAAAGAGGGGTGAATCCGCCACCGTGTCTTCACGGCGGAAAATGGCACGACAACATGAGCTTGAACTACCCGTGCATCTTGAGCATGTGGTGGATGAGTAGGAGCAAACTATTAAGCGTAGGATGCATATATGGTAGACGCCATTGGGGAGGAGGAGGAGAAGGTGGAGGAGTCGAATATTAATGCCGTTGAATTTACATATCTTGAGCCCGGGCCAGGTGGAGGAGTCGACTTTATTTGACACTACACAGCTCGTAAATATTGAATTCACACTTAACTGTCTTGTATATATGTTAGTTAAATTCGAGCTTCTATTAAGAGTTGTTATGCATTAGTTTGATGATAGTTCAACAATTCAACTTGTGGTGGTTTTATTTGAGATTGTACTAGTTAGTTTCCGAAAGATGTTAATGTTAGTATTAGGACTTTAAGTATTGGGCTTTATATTTTAGTAGTATAGTAGTCCATTAGGTATTATTATATATTCTATTGTAATCCTTATTATGTTAAGCAATGTTATTCGGATATTACTGAAACCTGGTCGTCATTTTGTATTTATATATTTTGCACTCTAACATGGTATTGAGAGCATGGTACGATCCGCATTGAACCACTCGCCCGCTTCCATTGTCGAGTTCCCATAAGTTGGGAATTTGTTTGTTTTGCTTGATAATTGCTTCTGCGAATATGTTTGTTGCCGAAAATCTAATGAGAAAAAAAAAATTGAATTTGTGTTTTTTTTTGGTCGATATCATTTGAAGGTCGCTGAATTGGTAAATTAATTGGCTTTAAAGAACTGCAAGATGGTGTTGGATGGTAATCCGTACATCTCCCTTGGTTGGTCAAAGCATGAATTATTGGATTGAAAGCAACAATTTGTGCTTCTTGTTTACCGTTTGAAAAATATTTCCCCATTGTTTGTTCTAGTGCAGTTCGGCTGATGTGATTTTGGTTCTTATTAGTTTGATTTAATTTTGTTTGGTTCAATCCGATTTATTTGATTTCAGTAAGTTTAGATCTCTTTGAATTAGTTTGATTTCTTATTTGTTTTGGTTCTGTCTTGTTTGGTTTCTGTTGATTAGAATATATTCGGTGAGTCGAGGGAATACTCACATCTGAAAATCTGAATCTGGTGAGGGAACACTCACATCTGAATCCGGTGAGGGAATACTCACATCTGAAAATCTGAATCTGGTGAGGGAATACTCACATCTGAATCCGGTGAGGGAATACTCACGTCTGAATCCGGTGAGGGAATACTCACAATCTGAAAATCTGACGTCTGAAGATTGAAGCTGAATTTGATATTAGTTTATTTTCAGAGTTGATTTTGTGACAAGCTCAAAGCTTAGTAAGCTTTAGCTTGAGGGGTAGTATTAGAAGTTTATTTTATTTGTTATATGTTTTTCGTATTTTGTTTGACAAACTCATAATGTTTCTTGTTGATGCATGATGAGTTTGAGGGGAAGTGTTAGATATATTAGGACTTTAAGTATTGGGCTTTATATTTTAGTAGTATAGTAATCAATTAGGTATTATTATATATTCTATTGTAATCCTTATTATGTTAAACAATGTTATTCAGATATTACTGAAACCTAGCAGTCATTTTGTATTTCTATATTTTGCACTCTAACAGTTAAATGGTTGTATTACTATTTGCCTTAATTCGGATGCTGAATGATGTGAAATTTGTAGTATATGTTGTATGTTCTAGATTTTTAATTTTGGATGGTGTTTGTTGTGAAGTTATGTTTATATATATGTCTTGCTGGCATGTGGATTAGATTTTTAAAAAAATGCAGGATTTTTAAATTAAAAAAAAAAATGCAGGATTTTTTTTTAAAAAAAAAGTCAAAGATTTCACATCTGGCGTAAGTAAGAAACAGATGTAAAACGTGCACTTTTTACATCTGACGGAATCAGATGTAAAAGGTGTCCAACTTACTATAACTCGTGCGTTTAGATCTGATTGGAGTCAGATGTAAAAACTGCTTTTGACCAGATGTAAAAAGTGTTTTCAGCACTAGTGAATGTACCCTCGTTGTACGCGGACCATATTATAAGGTGTTCGCTAATTAGTTAGCAAACATCTACGTTACAAAAACTAATGATGGTATTATAATAACAAGAGAGACAAATTCAAATTGATACAAAATATTACAAAAATTATTAATCTCATTACATCCGAAAGTAAAATTACATTTGAATAGATTTATTGCAATGTAAAGTAAAATAATTTTAAAAGTTCTTTCTTCCCAACCATCATCATTAAAGAGCATCAATAAGATCATTATAAATAACCAACAACCGACTATGCGACCGTTTACAAACGAAATAATAAAAACTAAACAAACTAAAAATAAATAAAAAATAGAATTTATAGAATTTTTTATTGTTTCTCAATGTCATGTCATACCCGCACCAATGATTAATCAAAAAAAATCCCCAGGTATTGATTTTGAATTACTATATTTCTTATGTTAACTAGCCGCCGTGCCCGTTTGTGTAATCGATATTTTTTTTTCGTGTGTGATCGATATTCTGTATTGTGCAAATATAAATAATTATTTAATCTCCATTTTTTATTGGATTTTGTTAATTGATAACTACATAACCTCTTTATTTTTTGTGGTAAGTTATTAAGAAGAAAAAAATATTTTTTTTGTACTATAAAAAAACTGAAAACCTACTTTTATGTGGAAGTTGTGCTTAGTTATTAAGAAAAAAAAATTTATTTACTAAAAAAAACTGAAAATCTATTTTTATGTGGAAGTTATTTTTTAAGTGTAAAATTGGAATAATAAAAAAGTCATCCCAAAAATTTGTATCCCTTTATATATTAATATAGATTACTATATTTTAGTTTGATTTTGAATTTTTTTTTAATGATTATTAACTGTATTGATTTCATGTTGATTAGACCTATTTGATACTATAGAATTAATGTGTATCAAGTTAGACATGATATTATTAAACCTTGAAATCGATCTTACTGTAACCTAGGTTTTGTGATATGATTGGTGTTTAGTTTAACAAAATTAATCAGTTTCTTGAGCTTTTTAAGTTTTTTAATGTTGTTAATGAGTTTAACTTGTCAAATTTAGGACTTATGACACATCCTTTTCTCTTGTCGATCGGTGACAAGATCGTGTAGAACAGCGGGGTACACCAATGTTTCTTCTCTCAATACTACACCCTTGTCGCTCTCCGATTATTATCTTGACGCCGCTCTTGGAGATCTACGTACCTCTCTTTCGCAGATCCATAATGGATTAATGGTTTTAATTTGTCTGAATTTCTCTTAGCATGATGATTGAGAAGATTTTATGTTTTGTGAATGTCTTGGAGAAAGAGAAGATTATAATGCTAATGCATATCTTGCATTGCTTATTTCTGTGGTGGAACTATTGTATTGGTTTATTTATAGTAACAATTTGGGCCAAATTTCTCAATCGCTAGGACATATATAATTCTATGACAATTGACAAGGGTGATCTTGTTCTAGACTACAAGGGGATAGTTATTTTGAAGAGTGATCTTAATATGCTCTATCATTTTGAAGTTTGATTGATATCCTCCAGATATATAAGTATGATTTGTTATATGATTGTGCACTTTACATGTGATGGTTAAAAACGATTGTCTCTTTGTCTTTTGATTCAAGAGCCTAATATACGTGTTTTGCCTTTTACTTTTACCTGATGTTTCTATAGTTACTAATTGATTTGATAGTGTTCAGTCAACTACATGACATGTGTGGTATCTTGCATTTAACTACACGTACTATTTGTTAACTTGATATGTCATTTTCATGAAACCATTACATTGTCACTTTACTTCCTCTGCACAATTAGATTTAGAGCAGGTTTCAATTTTGAATTTTCAATCTGGGTATATATATACCTATTGATATTTATTTAGCCAATTTTCTGATGGAGCTTTGTTTGTTGTGCCTTCAGGTGTCTTTCTTGTTGGCAGTTATTCCAATTTTTAGCACTGTTATGGGATAGAAGATTATGGAAAAGCAAATGATTTTAGGAAAATTCTACGCTGCAGTCAGGGTGTAAACTGCACCCGTGCAGTCACTTGACCAACCAATGGGAATGAAGCGCTGAAAAAAGGTTGCCACGTCGGAATTATAGGGTGCGGGCGTGCTTTTCGCTTAATGTGGTCTACGGCCCAGATTTACTCACCCTTCCATATTAATTCTTTTTAAATATGTAATTTTAAATTTCAAAAAAAAAAAAGAGTAATTTTATTTGATTTTTAATTAGGGATTTGATATTTTTAATGACTGAACTTTATCTTCTTCCCCAATCTTCTTCGTTTCCTGATCTTAACTCAGTTCCTCGTCCGCCATTCCTAATTTTCTTTGTCTCCCGACCTTAACTCAGTCTTCCTCGTCCGCCATTGTAGAAACCGTGGGGACACATTATCTTTCCCTCTAGACCTTCACATTCCTCGTCCGCCATTGTAGAAATCGCTTCTGACTCAGTTGGAAGGTGTTCGTCGTGCTGAGTAAGGATTTCAATTTGTTGTATTATTTGAACTTGGAATTTCATTGTTTTGTAGCTGTTATTTGATTTATATTTTAAATATTAGTTATTCAATTTGTTAGTTAAAAAACTTTTAAAATTACAGCTGCATTTTTATTTCAATTTTCAATGTCCAAAATTCAAGCTAATTCCCCATTTCAATTTTGATTTCACATTGAGTTACACAAGGAATATGTTTCTAGCTATATTTTGATTTCAATTAAAAATATTAGTTATTCAATGTGTAAGTTAAACTTAATTTCAAATTGGGAATTAGGTTTTATGAATTGTGTTAGTTATTGAATTATGTCGTGTTAATTAGGTGATAGTTATATTGTTAATGGTTGCTGTTGTCTTATGTTGTGTTACATATTGGTAGATTAAAAAATGGATAACTACAGGGATGTTATTCATTCAACTGACAACGATTCATCGGATGCATCTAGTGCTGAACACAGTGATGATGCTGGATATAGTGATGATGAAGATTGTAACTATGATGTATCCGATGAAGACCAAAGTTCAGATGATGAAGATGTTGCTGATAATTACGATGGCTCTGAAGCAATTGAATCGGAAGAGCCAAATCAGGAAGTACCTGTGGGTGAACATATGGTAAGGATTAATTCCCTTACTGCTGAGGAAATTCGTGGTTTGGAATTTGGAAATTGCGATGAAGCATATGAATTTTACTATCAATACGGTAAATGTAAAGGATTTGCTATTAGGAGAAGCGATATGAGAAGAAAGCCCAAAGGTACTGGAATGATAGTAATGAATCAGTTTGTATGCAACAAACGTGGATTAAGAGCAGAGAAGTACTTAAATAAGGTAGATAGGAAAAAACCTCACCAACGTCTGAGCCATACCAACTGCACTGCTAGGATCCGTGTGCAGTACAGAGCCGAAAATGGCAAATATGTAGTCTCATGTTTTGAAGAAACACATAACCATGAATTAACTTCATCTAAATTGGTGCACTTACACCCTGTTTATCGCAAGATTTCTGAAGCAGATAAAACTCAAATTGACGGTCTTCAGTCACATGGGATCAGAACTTGTCATATAATGGGATACATGGTTGCTCAAAAGGGTGGATATTCTGGTGTTGGTTTTACAAAAAAAGATTTGTACAACTATTTCGATAAAAAAATGCGTGATGCTGTTAAAGATGGTGATGTCGCTGCTGCTTTAGATTATCTGAATGTGAAATCATCTACAGATCCCATGCTACATGCAGCATATTCTTCCACTAGTGACGGGAGTTTGAAAACACTATTTTGGGCAGACGGCATTGGTAGGTCTGATTATTTCTGTTTCGGCGATGTTCTTGCGTTTGACACAACATATCAGAAGAACAAATACAATTATCCACTTGTAGTTTTTTCTGGGTGCAACCACCACTTACAAACTGTCATATTTGGTGTTGCATTGGTGGCAGATGAAACAACTAATACGTATATATGGCTGCTGAAGACTTTTTTGATTTGCATGCAACATAAATATCCAAAAGGAGTTGTCACAGACGGAGATGGGGCCATGAGGGAGGCTATAAAGCAGGTTTTCCCTACTACAACGCATAGATTGTGTGCTTGGCATTTGAACAAGAATGCGGGGGACAATGTAAAGAGTAAGGCATTTGTGAGAGGATTTAATAAAGCGATGTTGTCAAATTTTACACCTGAGCAATTTGAAGATTTTTGGTCAGAGTTAGTGAAGAAGCATCAAGTTGAAACACATCCTTGGATTGTCAAAACATATGAAAACAAGTTACTTTGGGCAAGTGCATATCTACGGAATAAGTTCTTTGGTCGTATAAGAACTACCTCTCAATGAGAAGCAATCAATGCAATAATCAAAAGTTATGTAAGGAAGAAAGGGTCCATTTTTGAATTCATGCATAATTATGACGAGGCACTGACAGGGTACAGAAACAATGAACTAGTTGCCGATTTTAAATCGAATTGTACGGGAGCTGTGTTGACAACTCATTTGCATTCGATTGAGAGTCATGCTGCTAGAATTTATACGGCAGAGGTTTTTTTGGAAGTAAAAGAACAAATTATGAAGGCTGCTGCATTAATTGTGAAGGAAAAACATGATTTGGGGGATACCTTGGTATATAGCTTGACAAAATACTGTGCAGTTGGTTTTGTTAGAGAAGTTGCCTATGATGTTGAAAATAAATCATTTCAATGTTCGTGCCGATTGTTCGACTCTCGCGGAATTCCATGCTCTCACATTATTTATGTGATGAAGGAAGGGCACGTTTAACAAATTCCTGATAGTTTGATTTTGTCCCGGTGGACTAAGGATGCCAAAGTAGGGGTGCTGAACTCTGATTCTACTGGTGATGTAGATTGCAATTTGATTGAGCAAGCTCGTTTTGGTTCTTATTGTTCTGCTTTCACTTCTCTTTGCAAAGAAGCCTCCAGCAAAAATGGAATTTATGGGAATTTAATGGAGGACATTATGAAACTACAGAAAAAGTATTGTACACCAGGGGAACCTTGTGTTGGGCTTAAAAAGTCAAAGGTAGGTGATCCTGTGCCAGTGAAGACCAAAGGTGCTCCAAAGAAACCAAAGACTGGCGCAAAAAAACAAAAACACTGTCAAAACTGCAACAGTACCACCCATCCTGCGATGAATTGTTCGGTAAATGCTTCCAAACCTTTTGATAGTAAAGTTATTCTTATTATATAACTTGCATTGAATATTATATTTTTGTTACTTTTTGGTTAATTTTGCAGCTCAATCCGAAGGCAACAGCTGAGGAAGATGTTAATTCGGTTTCGGTAACTGAATCTTTAAGCCAAGTACAAAAGGTAGATTCAGTTTTATAAGTATACCATAGTTACATATTTATTTTTAAATACTAATATGTATATTTATATACAGAAAACTAAAAGGAAACTCGTAAGAGATGTTGGTAGTAGCCGGGCAATGCATTGTCCACAGCAACCGCAAAGTGAAAGCGGTAGCGCTAGAACGAACCGGGGTATGGATGTTAGCAGCACACAAGGTACTCCAATGTTTGCAGGTTGTAACATCCCAATTTATTTATTCGTCGTTTTATGTCTAATTATTTATGTCAGTGAGATAGAATATTTTATTAGTCGATAGAGTCGGATAATTAATTTTATCGCGAAACATTAGTTAACCCGCAAGTTGGACCGTGTTAGTGGGCTTTAGGCCCAATGGGCCTTGGCATAAGGTGGGGGCGCTATATGAAGCCCTTAGAGAGAGAAAGTGTCACATTTTTGTGACTTTGAAGAGAAGTGGAGAGAAGGAAGAGAAGAGAGGAGCTAGGGCAAGAGAAAAGGAAGATAATCGAGAGGTGGACTAGAGAATCCATCAATCCAAGGTAAGAGAGTTAGATTATATAGTCCCGAGTGATTCTAAAGATGGTAGAATGTCGATTTCTCCGTTCCCAAACTCTTTACACTCATTTTCTTTTGGGTCTTGGAAGTAATTTCTTAAAGAAAGTAGTAGGAATTGTTCATAACATGTTTAATATACTTGTACCATGATGTATGAACGAATTTAAAGGGAAAAATGGGAATTTGTAGATGTTTGAATCAAGTTTTCTTGAGTTTTATGAGTTTTGAGTAAATTTGTAAAATCTTGCTTTATGGTATGAATTGGTGTAGATCTGTGTATCTATTGGTGTTTTTATGTGTACAATCATGTATGTTAACTTAAATGAAGCTCATTTATGAGTTATAGCATGAAAAATGGAATTTTGGGTCGATTTTGAGTTCAACCCGTAATGCTGATTTTTCATGAACTGTGTTGCTCGCTGAGCGACCAGTAGCGACCAGCTCGCTGATTTTCGCCAGAATCTGTTTCTGTCTGACTTCTCTCCGCCATGTCTTCGCTCAGCGACCAGTACTGGGTCAGACTTATTTTGTGGATGTTTTAAAGTGTAATTAGGCACTTGTAACATGGATTAATGGTATTCTAACATGCAATTAAGTGTTTGTAACTATGATTGATTACTTGTTGATGAATAATGATGTGTTGATGAATTGTTGATTATATTTGTGGAATATAATTGTTGTTGATTGTGTGGATGATGTCTTTTGAAAGGTCAAAGAAGTATATTAAGGTGTTAATCAACTTAATAAAGAAGGATATTAGAATTGTGTTAGTCTAATAAGAAGAATATTAAGATTACGTGAGATATCTTAATAAAGAAGTAAATTGGATTGTGTTCCACTTAAATTAAATGGAGATGTCTAATACCTTGTGTATTGACTATGTGTGTTGTATTTATGAACATCATGCATTCATATTTGTATGTGGAGCAGATATTTTAAGTAAACCTTAAAGTATAGTAGATATTTTAGTAGCTGCGGTTGACTAGAATATATTTGGGATACGTTTATCCTTGCAGAGTCCGTCATGACTTAAAAATGAACAAGGAGCAGATGGGTATATATCTACCCATGGAAAGAGTCCGTCATGACTTTAAAATGAACATTGGGGTATGTTTATCCTTGCAGAATCCGTCATGACTTTAAAATGAACATTGGGGTATGTTTATCCTTGTAGAGTCCGTCATGACTTAAAAATGAACATTGGGGTATGTTTATCCTTGCAGAGTCTGTCATGACTTAAAAATGAACGAATGGTACAACATGCATTAGATATGTCTAGGGAGACATTGCATGAAGTTATGGCATTAGATTGCATTAGGAAGATGTGCATATTACTTGATAATTGGATATGTGACTTGTGTGATTAATTGTCTTTGTTTGATAAGACTAGAGTGAATATAAATGTTTATGAATGCTTATATTCTACTTTGATGTATTAAATCTTAATTCATATGTGTTGATTAAGAATAGATTGGTATGCTAAGGTTAGATTATACTGATAAACTCATGTGGTAGTAAGCGTACTTTATGCTTATGATTTTATTTGATTATGTAATCTAACTCTCCGTTTTGTGTGTTTTACTGGTTTGGGTCCAGATTTCTCAGGTTGTGTGTTATCTTCGTATGAGTCATCGGTGAAGCTCGCTCTGATTGTGTGTTATCTTCGTTTGAGTCATCGGTGTTTTACTGCTAAGAATTATTTGATTCAATAATTTGTATAATTAAGATTTTACTAAATTAAATACAATAGTATTAGTTTGTTAAGAGGAGTGTAATATCTCGAACCAACATTTTATCAATCAAGTGATCTAAGTCTATATCTATATTCCGTCTGCTGCGTCGTTTTTGAAAAAGAAATTTTAAAAGCCAGAATAATGGCAATAATGGGTTTGGGTGTTACAAATTGGTATCAGAGCCTGGTTGTCTTCGGACTGTGTGGGTTGTGTGTCGATCAGAGCAAGTCTGTGCAGTCAGACCAAGTGAGTATTGTGTGTCAGTCGTGTTTGTCTAACGATTTTGTTGTGTGTGGTTTGTGAAACCATTTTTGTTGTTCATTTAGGAACTATGAGTGGTGCGAATTGGATTAATTGATTCGTCCTTTGTTGAGTAATGGTGTGAGTGTTATACTTCTATGTTTATGATAGTTGTATATGCTTAGAGTTTAACCTTTGTGTAGTTTAAACTTGGTTGATTGATGCTTATTGTTGATTGTTGACGATCCGGCATGATATAAAACTGCATGTGGTGATGATTTGAGATAATTTTAAAAGAAAAACTAATGTTATTTCTTGATGATGAATCTTTTGGTGAAAATATAAAGTTATTTTCTTTTGAGTAAGTGAAATTTTTTTTTTTTTTGAGAAGGTGAAGAGAGTAGGATGTTGGTCAATCCTAGTGTGTGTTGTTATGTGTTTGTTTATAACAGGTGATCGATTATTACTAGCACCTTGGGTTGTTAGTATGAGTCATAGTAGATGACTTTGTTTTGTTCTTTAATTGAACTATATAGATGTATTCTCGTGATGAGGACTTATTTGATAACATGCTATACTTATACATGTTTGAGTAGTTGTTGAATTTTGTATGTGTGAATAATATGAAATGAAGATGCATGTACTTGATTTGATGTCTTGTTGTAATGATGTGTAGTTGTCTTACATATTGTTTGATTATAAATATATGTATTGACGTGTGGTTAAGATTATATATAAGGGAAACCGTGTGCTTGTGTATTTTGTGGTTGTGTGTATGTCAAGAGAACTGCACCAGGGTGTTTGTATAGATGTTTAGGTATCGTATTTTACGTTTACCCTTGTATGCGACATGCGTATAGGTGTTGTCAATAATAGTTTCTTCTTGAGAAGAATATGTTTAGAAACGATAGAACCGTTAGGTGTGAATACCAGAAGTTCTATTAGGAGAGTGTGGATGAGTTTGAGATAAGTGGGGAGAAGGTTATACCTCCCCGAGATGTTTCGAATGTAAGAAGTTAGGATATATAGAGATGTCCTTGAAACAGAGTGTTCAGGGGTTGAATATGTAGAAGAAGTGATTAGAATTATTGAGAGGAAGGAATGATTCCGTTTAGATAAGTGACCGGACAATTAGTGTCAAAGTTGAATGAGATCCTAGAGGTTGAGATAAAGCTAGATGAGAGGTATCCTTTTTTTGGATGATGAGAAATAAAGAGTTAGCCGTTGGAAAGCGTGTTGAGAACAAGTATTAGAGAGCGTTTTGTAGCACAGTTAAGTGATTCATGAAGAAATCAAAGACTTATAGGAGGTTTGTTTTGATTGATGAGATTTGGCGTTGTTAATTGTTTTCATGGATGAAATGATAATGCCTTGTTGTTATTACTCTATTCAATGATTATGTTCATATATGAGTATAGATTTCTTTATTGATAAAAAAAAACCTATGTTATATAAAATAAAGTTTTATTGTTTTGCATATTTCATAAATGAATGTTGTGATAATTTATTTATGATGATTGCTTCTGTAGAATGATTGAATTGATCAAATGATGATATGTATGTATTCAATGGATCTAATTGAGAATTTATGAATAGGAATGAATTAGTTAGATTACTTGAATACCTTAACATGAACATGTATTGCAATAACTTGTAATCATGTGTTCATGAATGTTGTTCTTTGTTAACATGTATTTCTAAATGATATTGACTTCAACATTTAAATGATGTTAGTTTAAGTGCTAATTTGTTAATAACTTGAGTTCCTATATTTCTTATGAGGAAGATGTGATGATTATGTAATTTCGCATGTTTAGAATTAATTCATGTTGAATATTATGTTTGTTATAACTTCATATGTTTACAGTCATAATCTATGTTTTATTGAACTTGGATATATGATGTTTTGACCTAGTTGCTTAAGTTTGAGAATTACTTGTGTTATATGAGAAGACTAATAATTGATTGTCGTTATACATATCCTTGTCATTGATCGTTGATTGTTAATTGAATGATGTAGGATATTAGAATAATTTCTATGTTACATGAATTTATTTGGCTTAAGTATGATAATTCAATCAGTAGTTTGATGTAACTATTCGAAATAGAGTTTATATGAATCTTCATGTGTGTTTATATGTATGATGGGTGTGTAGTTCATTATGACATGTGATAAATCTTAGAAGTAGTATTAATTTCCGAATATTGTGAATCTTGTTGAAATTAATTATTCCTTTGAGTAAATGAAACTTGATTTATTTCTTTTGCTATCTATAAGTTATAGTAAGTGATTATGCCATTTCTTTATGATAGATTTGATAAGTGTGATGTGCATATTTGATTGTTTTACCATGATAACTATCATGCTAAGTTAACTATTTTTTTTGCACGATATGATTTAATACATGTGAACTGTTGGACGTTTTAGCGGTTTGATAAGAATGGTTTATGCCGATATCATGATTGTTGACTATCGATCGACAAATTGAGGAACTGGCCGTCCTTGATCTCTTGTTGATAGTAGACAACATTGTGCTGATTGGAATAAACTAATTTTGTCAAACTTAGTTTTGTGTAGCGTTTGTAGTGTTTTGTTGGAACATGGATAAAGGAGTTATCCGGAGTTGTTTTGGTCGTGTAATTTTCGAGGGCGAAAATCTTTTAAGTGGGGGAGAGTTGTAACATCCCAATTTATTTATTCGTCGTTTTATGTCTATTTATTTATGTTAGTGAGATAGAATATTTTATTAGTCGATAGTGTCGGATAATTAATTTTATCGCGAAACATTAGTTAACCCGCAAGTTGGACCGTGTTAGTGGGCTTTAGGCCCAATGGGTCTTGGCACAAGGTGGGGGGCGCTATACGAAGCCCTTAGAGAGAGAAAGTGTCACATTTTTGTGACTTTGAAGAGAAGTGGAGAGAAGGAAGAGAAGAGAGGAGCTAGGGCAAGAGAAAGGGAAGAGAATCGAGAGGTGGACTAGAGAATCCATCAATCCAAGGTAAGAGAGTTAGATTATATAATCCCGAGTGATTCTAAAGAGGGGAGAATGTCGATTTCTCCGTTCCCAAACTCTTTACACTCATTTTCTTTTGGGTCTTGGAAGTAATTTCTTAAAGAAAGTTGTAGGAATTGTTCATAACATGTTTAATATACTTGTACCATGATGTATGAACGAATTTAAAGGGAAAAATGGGAATTTGTAGATGTTTGAATCAAGTTTTCTTGAGTTTTATGAGTTTTGAGTAAATTTGTAAAATCTTGCTTTATGGTATGAATTTGTGTAGATCTGTGTATCTATTGGTGTTTTTATGTGTATAATCATGTATGTTAACTTAAATGAAGCTCATTTATGAGTTATAGCATGAAAAATGGAATTTTGGGTCGATTTTGAGTTTAACCCGTAATGCTGATTTTTCATGAACTGGTGTTGCTCGCTGAGCGACCAGTAGCGACCAGATCGCTGATTTTCGCCAGAAGCTGTTTCTGTCTGACTTCTCTTCGCCATGTCTTCGCTCAGCGACCAGTACTGGGTCAGACTTATTTTGTGGATGTTTTAAAGTGTAATTAGGCACTTGTAACATGGATTAATGGTATTCTAACATGCAATTAAGTGTTTGTAACTATGATTGATTGCTTGTTGATGAATAATGATGTGTTGATGAATTGTTGATTATATTTGTGGAATATAATTGTTGTTGATTGTGTGGATGATGTCTTTTGAAAGGACAAAGAAGTATATTAAGGTGTTAATCAACTTAATAAAGAAGGATATTAGAATTGTGTTAGTCTAATAAGAAGAATATTAAGATTACGTGAGATATCTTAATAAAGAAGTAAATTGGATTGTGTTCCACTTAAATTAAATGGAGATGTCTAATACCTTGTGTATTGACTATGTGTGTTGTATTTATGAACATCATGCATTCATATTTGTATGTGGAGCAGATACTTTAAGTAAACCTTAAAGTATAGTAGATATTTTAGTAGCTGCGGTTGACTAGAATATATTTGGGATACGTTTATCCTTGCAGAGTCCGTCATGACTTAAAAATGAACAAGGAGCAGATGGGTATATATCTACCCATGGAGAGAGTCCGTCATGACTTTAAAATGAACATTGGGGTATGTTTATCCTTGCAGAGTCCGTCATGACTTTAAAATAAACATTGGGGTATGTTTATCCTTGCAGAGTCCGTCATGACTTTAAAATGAACATTGGGGTATGTTTATCCTTGCAGAGTCCGTCATGACTTAAAAATGAACATTGGGGTATGTTTATCCTTGCAGAGTCTGTCATGACTTAAAAATGAACGAATGGTTCCACATGCATTAGATATGTCTAGGGAGACATTGCATGAAGTTATGGCATTAGATTGCATTAGGAAGATGTGCATATTACTTGATAATTGGATATGTGACTTGTGTGATTAATTGTCTTTGTTTGATAAGACTAGAGTGAATATAAATGTTTATGAATGCTTATATTCTACTTTGATGTATTAAATCTTAATTCATATGTGTTGATTAAGAATAGATTGGTATGCTAAGGTTAGATTATACTGATAAACTCATGTGGTAGTAAGCGTACTTTATGCTTATGATTTTATTTGATTATGTAATCTAACTCTCCGTTTTGTGTGTTTTACTGGTTTGGGTCCAGATTTCTCAGGTTGTGTGTTATCTTCGTATGAGTCATCGGTGAAGCTCGCTCTGATTGTGACACGGGAAAAAGGGAATTTATATTTATATAAAGTCTGCTTATCTAGGTTGTTTTGTATAATTAAAGAATACATTATTTGATTCAATAATTTGTATAATCAAGATTTTACTAAATTAAATACAATAGTATTAGTTTGTTAAGAGGAGTGTAATATCTCGAACCTACATTTTATCAATCAAGTGATCTAAGTCTATATCTTTATTCCGTCTGCTGCGTCGTTTTTGAAAAAGAAATTTTAAAAGCCAGAATAATGGCAATAATGGGTTTGGGTGTTACACAGGTCAACCTCCAATTCCTGTGGTACAACCCATGTATCCGATGTTTGGAACGTCAACCGGGGAAAGTTCAAAACCGTCCTACGGTTCATTGGAACAAGTGATGAAGTTTGGTCGTGCTAATTGAGTATTACATTAGATGTCATCTTATTATTAGATGTTGTGTTGTTTAAGTGTGTGGTGACTGTATGTGACTGTTTAAGTGTGTTGTTTAAGTTGTTTTTGTTGCATAGAACAAGTGACTGTTGGTCGTGCTAATTGAATATTTTAGTTATGTAACTGTATGTTGTTGTTTTTCTGCTGTTTTTTGGTGTGGCTGTTCTGGTTTTTTGGTGGGGTGGTGGTAGCATTTTTGTTTGGGTTTTGGCCCAACAAAGTTTGTGTATTTATGGGCCTGTTTGTTATTCTGTTTCTTTCTTGTTCTTGGGGTGTAATCATGTTTGTCTATTGTTAGTTCATATTATAGTAAAATTTGTATTAATATTAATATATGAGTAAAAGTATAGTTTCGTTGCCGTATAGCTTGAGTAGAAGTAAACATTGTCGTATAGCTTGACCAAAAAAATAGTTGCCGTATAGAATAAACATGACCATGGTTTTATGATTTTTTGTTGCATTGAATATCTTTTCAGAATTTTGATAATTAACATTCATATTAGCTGGTTGAAGCAAACATGCCAAGTGTAAACGGTACTCGCAGGCCCGGGCTGCACACATGTGCAGGGTGTGCGCCGGTGCCGGGCCTCCAAAACTTTTAGGCCTCAATTTAAAATTTTAAGATTTTATAATATTAGTTATATATTATTTGTACTCATAAAATATCAGATGTGTATTAATAGATTAATTTTAAAGCCCTAAAATATTAGTTATATATTGTTATCTATACACATAAATATTGTTCTAGTACATTTTAATCTTAGATTAAGATGTCTCGTTTTGACGTTATAAATCTACAATAACAAATATATCACCTATCTTTACAAATAAATCAAATAGAAAACAAAACAAAACATATAAAAATGAGCTATAAGCTATAAGCTCATAAGCTACTTGAAATAGCATTTGAAAAATAAGCTACTCCCTCCGGCCTCTTTTATAAGCTAATTTATCTATTTGCACACTTATTAAGGAGTTACTTTTTTGTCTTGGTTTTATGTGAAACTTCTACTACAATTCCTAAAATGACCTTATAATATATTAAATTTGCATTGGGACTCTACAATCATATCAAAAAGTAGTAAAATTAATGAGGGTATTTTTGGAAAAATAGCATTAAGTAAAGTTAAGTTTGGTAACTTTTGCTTATATTTGAGGCCAAACAATTTTGTTGACTTTTGCTTATAAATAAGGTCGGAGGGAGTATAAGCTATTAAAATAAGCTATAAGCTCTTTTTAAAAATTATTACCAAACAGAGCTTTTAGCTTATAAGCTAAAACCTATAAGCTATAAGTTAGCTTATTTGGTTTACCAAAAAGAACCTATATGTGCACCTACTTATCTTAAGTAAGCCAAAACGGACCACACATTTTTAACTTCCTCTTTCTAATATATTGTTGTGTGTGGAATCTCACACTGTTTGCCAAACCCTACCACATTTGTTGCTCAAAGAAGGACCACATTAGAAGCTTCGAATTTAACTTGGCTTTGTCATGGCTTCTTCATCAAAAACCAGGTTTGTCTTCAAATCGAAATCAAAAGCATGTTTGTATTCATTAAATCGAAAACAATCATTTTAGATCCCTATGATCCATTTTATTTTCAATGAGCTGGATCTATCAATTTGTGAGTCATGTTAGAACCATTTCAAACCATGCATAATAAAGCTTCGATCTTTCTCATTTATTCACAATGAATTATGTACCATTTCAGTTATATTGTGACTTTCTATAGCAGAGTTAAGATGACCATGATCCATTTGATTTTTAGTTACCTGGATTTTTCAAATACTGTTTCATGTTAAACACAATTTTAAACCATGCATTCAAAATGTTATGTTTTCCATTCATTATGATTGTATAATCTAATTGGATAAATGTATAATCCATCTTTTGGTTTAATGATGGCTCATGTACTCATACTTGATGTAAGGAAACCTGAAATACTTGGTTAACATTTTCATGTGACTTTATCAGTAACAAAGAACATATATGTAATGCTGCCATCATTATTCACACTGTTGTTTATCCTGACATACTTACTTAACTCAAATCATAATAACAATTTTATACATTAGTGTTTTAGAGTGATGAGATAAATGTGCAGTACCTTATTTTTATAACAGTTTACAGAGGGGCTCAAAGGCTCAGAGGAGTCCAACGTTTCGGACAACGGTTTTCCCAGATAAGGTTTACTTGATTGTGCAAATTTGGTTACACATACCTTTATCCATTTTGAAAACAGTTTTTATATTCATTTCACAGTGGTCAATGATATATTTATTTATACCTGTATATCATCTATAAATTCTGACATATATGTTCATCACACATCGTATTTAAACTACTCTAAGTTAATGCATATTTCATTATGATAATAGGAAAAGATTGAGATCCCACCAAACTTCAAGGCTGCATGGTTTAATGAATTAAGCTTTCATAACTTTGCAATTTTAGCACATCCAAATGGAAACAATGTCTTCCTTGGTCTACAAGTATCTTGTGCTGAAAGTTTCATTAATGGTGGAAAAGAAGCTGCCCTTTTATATGATTTTACAGAGCCAACTGAAGTCAATGTTGAAATCTCATTTGATCCTATTGTGGAAAAAGACATATTGTTTCAATTTAAAGACTTTCCAAATTATGCTGAAGATGAATACATGTTTGTCTCCGACACCCCAAACTACACTCTGCACCCACATGAAAATGATAAAGTTTTTGGTTGGGAAAAGACAATGGAGACCACTAAAAGTCAAGTTTGTGTAAGTTCATCATTTATAAATTACTGCCCTACAAATAGAATATGTTGCAACTTTTCTATTTCACTCATTTAACAACTACATCTCTGATACATTATAACCTCTAATACATGTTTATTGTATTGTAGCATTTCCCACGAAGAACTGCTGCTGGGGTGGTCAAAGACATGAAAAAAATCAAAATCCGTACCCGACATCATGGAGATAAGAAAAACTGTACAATCGTTTCCTATCAAAAACTGCCCGGTGGTCTGGTTGGAATGTATATGACCCAAAGATGGTATGAATTTCAGAGAGGTAACAATCTTGGTGTTGGAGACAAATTGCAATTCCAGCTTTCCAACCCTCCGTATGTTGTCGTTATTGATATTGTTCGGAAGCGCGGAAATGATTAAGGAAGCTCTTTGTCTACCTGTTTAAGTTCTGAACCCTAACCTATAACTTTGATAGTTAGTTTAAGTTAATTATGCTAATTATCTATTAATTTATGATTGGCTTGGAGAAACAGTATGTTCTCTTTTAATGTATGTTATTTAATGACAGTGGAACTAATTTGGTGATGCATCTTTGTGACTGTGTTTTGGATGTTAATGTATTTGGAACGATATAGTAGTATTTGAATTTAATGTTTGTCTTTTGGATAATGATCAGTTTGGATCCATGTATTGTGTCCTTTAAAATGTCATCTAACTTATGGAAAAATATTGTGTACTCTACCGTTTGAAACAACTTCGTTTGACATCTCTTTGACTGATACAATGATCAACAAAACTAAATTGGTTGAGTATTATATTCACATCCTACAAAAATTTAATATTTATACATAATATTGATATGAACAAAATACACATATTCCTTTATTTTACTGATAATTTACTGATATTTTAATGAATTTTCAAATTTTAAGTAAATGATTTCAAATTTAAAATAAATTAATTTTTTCAAATCTAAATAATGTAAGTATTTATCTAAAATTTTACTCATAATAAGGACCGATAACCCTAAACTTACACGTTTATGCCGGTTCAAATAAATAATAAGAAAAGTAATTATCAATTTTAAAATTAAATTTTCTTTTAATTTAAAATTTTATGATTTAAAAAACATATTTATTGTATAATAATATTCCTCTAAAAATGAAATTATAATTTATTATTTTTTTATTTCTTATAGTGAATTGTCATTGGACCACACAGTCGCGATGACCAATCACTCTACGAAATAGACATTATAATTATTTTACACTGTTATAACTAAACACATTAATATTTCGTTTCATTTCATAGACTGATACTACAAAGTCTAAGTTGTTAAAAACTTGGTCTTCCCTTGTTAACCGCAAAAATCCTCCATTCTCTCTCTCTTTCTTCTCTCTCTATCTCTCATGCAACTGCGCAAACTTCAAGGGTCTTTTTCTGCTCCTTTTTCTATGTCTGCTTTCAATTTATATTATATGTGTAATATCCCACATTCTAAATTACCTAATTAATTTTAATTAGAGCTTTGCCTAATTTTTCTTAAATTAATTAGAGGTGTTGAGATAATTAAATCTTGAGATTAAAGTGTTTTGTGTGAATATTAGTAAATTTAATCAAATTTATATTACACACTTATACTACAATTTCACTCTTGGGAATTAATTAGACAAGAAAGGATTCAAGCTTTCCCTCCTCTCCTTTCCCTCTCCCTCGTGAACTCTACCTCCCACTCTCATGTGACTCACCTTTCCACTCACACACTCTTGCACCTCATGCCAACACCTCATCTCATTAGAATGAGTCATGTTTCCACTTACCTAAACCCACTAATCTTGCATGCAAGGATAAACTCTCCAATTCATTTCTCTCACACATCAGAAAAATCAGCAACATACTCACCCTCTCCTCTCTCATTCACGAGCCAACAACAACAATAAGTCACAAGACCCCTCATTTTTCCTTTCACATGAACTTGTCATTTTCTCACTATAAACAACTCACTAAATGGGCACTAACCATCAGAGATTCTCTCACATGCAACCTCACTCAGAGGCTCAGCTCTGAAACCTCTCAATCTTAGTTTTCCAAGCTCACCAAACCACAAAGCAACAACAATCCCATTCTCACCATTTTCTCAACCAATGAAGGAGCATGCAAAACCAAACCAGAACAAATTAACCACTGTAGAGGCCTCAGAAAATCTGCTATATAAACCCCTTATACTCAGCTAAATCAATCATCAAACTCACTTCAATTCTTAGAGCAAACTTAGAGGGTTCAAGTTCATCAAAATTCAAATTCTGTCCAGAGGGGTTCGTGGGTCTTAATAGGAGTTGCAGTAGCTGTAGTAGAGTTCAGAAGCAAGGATTAAAGCTTCATTACAGGTGGGTTCTTAGGATAGTGTAGTTAGAATTCCCAATTTTATGAAAATGCATGTTAACTCAGGATTTAAGAAAAATGTTGTGTGAGAGGAATTAATCCCCAAATTCCTCTACATTCTGTCCTATATTATATATATTGTGTAATTGCGTGACTTAGAATGAGGATTGTAGGTGTTAAACTTGTTAAAATATGAATTTTCATGAAACAGGGCAGGTTCTGGGTGAACTCGCCACAGCGTGTTCAGGGCGAGCATCCATGGCGAACTGGGTTCTTCAGGCTGATGAACCTCGCTCTGGCGAGTGATAACTCGCCGGGCGAGTGAATTTGGGCCAGGACCTATAATCTTGCCATGGCGAGCTTCCCCACGCTGCAGCGAGCTCATACAGGACATGACCTATAACAACTCGCCGAGCGAGTTTGACAGGAAACAGAATTTTATTTCAAAATCTCTAAAGAACTATGACACTCGTTTTATATCCTCATCTGAGTTGGGTACACTTGCAGTAACACAATTATATAATGTTATAGAGTATGTTAATCACAGATAACCTTAGGGTATAACTTAGGGAATTTAGAAATGCATGTTCCCCGGGACTTTGGTAAATTATGGTAGAATTCAACTAAATTAGTATCAGTCAGTTTGCTGCGATTTATGTCGCTTTATGGACTCCCAATGGGATAATCCATTAGGTTATGATTATGTGAGCTTTATGCCGTGACTGAATCGGTTGTCGGATATGGCAGGCCTCTGAGACATGCTCACCTCAGAGTGTCCTTGTGTTTAAAATGAATAAGACTAATTTCTGTGACACATCCTTTATTTATGATTATGTATTATGTTATGTTATGAATATATGTTATGACTGTTTAGGATTCCCCCGGTGTAGTCACCTTAGGAGGGTAGTAGGACTCACTGAGGCTTAGTAGTCTCACCCCACTCCAAACAATTTTTTTCAAATAAACAGGATGGCTAAGGTATGCTTGTTGGTGTGCTTGGAGGATTGCACTTGTTCTTGCTTTCTTTTATTCCGTGTCTCGTTGTATTTCAATAATCCCATGTTGTACCGTTGAATTTATGTTTTCGCTTCCGTTGTTTCTTAATCTTTGTTGTACTTAGCACCTGCGTGTGCTTTATTCTCAATGTAATAATAATGTACTCAGTTACCGGTTATGATATTTCACTGATATTCTAGATATTTCATGTGGGGTGTTATAATTGGTATCAGAGCCTGGTTGATTCAGACCGTGCCAGAGTTCATTAGTATTACTAATCCGAATCCCAGTATTTGTCTGGATTTCTAACATCTGTTCCAGGTGTCATGTCACTTTAAGCCTAGCAACTTGACTTGATATTGGCAGTTAGAGCACTATGTCAGGAGCAAGACGAGGACCTGGAAGGCCGAGGAGGAATGTTGCTGAGGATGATGAACCTGAGATGTACGGGGATGCTAGCGCTAACATGTGGGCTGAGATGATGCACCAGCAACAACAGTTTCAGGCCCAACAAACCCAACAGCATCAAGAGTTCATGGCTATGTTCCAACAGCATATGAATAATCCTCCACCTCCGCAGCAAGGATCAAGTGCTGCATTCAGAGAGTTCTGCCGCATGAGCCCGCCAGAATTTTATGGAGAGTACAATCCAGCGAAGGCCCGGGAATGGATCCAAAGGATGAGTGGGATCCTAGAATCAATGGATTGCACTGAAGCTGATAAGGTTGTGTTCGTCTCCCGCTTCTTTAGGGGCGACGCTTGTAACTGGTGGGATGGTACGAAGGCGTACATGGAAGCTAGCCAGATGGAAGTAACTTGGGATAATTTCCGGCGTCTCTTTGTCGGACATTATATACCAGAAAGTTACCAGTTTCAGATGGAACGGGAATTGACTGAATTGAAGCAAGGAAGTATGTCTGTAGCAGAATACACCATGAAGTTCAATGAGTTGGTCAGATATGTGATGGATGGTAATGATGCTCCTTCAGAATCGTGGAAAATGAAGAAGTATAGGTTCGGGCTGAGAGCTGACATAGCACACGATGTCTCTATGCAGCATATCACTACTTTTGGTGATTTGGTGCAGAAGAGTTATCATGCGGAGGCAGATCTTGGTAACATTCATAAGGAGCGTAGTGAAGCTGTTCAGAAGAGGAAGGATTCTGGTAAGTTTAACCTGCAAGTGAGGACCAAAGGTACCACTAGTAAAGGAAAGCATAGTTATTCCCAGCATTCACCAAGGAACTGTGCTGAATGTGGTTTTCCCCACAGTGGAGAGTGCATGAAGGGAAAGAACATGTGTTACTATTGTAAGCAGCCAGGCCACCACAAGCATGAATGTCCTAAGCTGAAGAGGCAAGGCGATTCCAGCGGCGCTTCTAAGAGCAAAGGTCGGTTATTTTCACTTGACGGTGAGAAAGTCAGATATAATAATGCTTTGATTATGGATGTATGCATGTTAGGACAATCTGAGATATTAGTCTTGTTTGATTGTGGAGCTACTAATTCCTTTATAGCCGTTGACTGTGTTCAGCGACTGCAATTGCCCTCTGTGCCTTTGATTCCCCCAATGACTGTAGCTGTTGCTACAGGTGGCAAGGTTACCTCTAAGCAAGTTTGTCAGAATTGTCCAATTCTTGTGGGCAGTAAAGTCTATCATATAGATTTGATCTGTATACCCTTGAAGGATATTGATGTAGTCCTAGGCATGGATTGGCTTTCCGCCAATACCGTGTACATCGGATGCGCTGAGAAGAATCTGTTTATTCCAACTGAAACTTCTGCAGAGAGTAGGGCACTCACTTCTTTGCTTCAAAACACTCATCAGATGATCCAGTACTTAGGTGCCAATACTAAGTGTTTCAGTGTCTTGTTTACCATCGATCCGGAACCCAGTTTGAGCCCCAGTGATATTCCAGTTGTTAGTGAGTTCTTAGATGTCTTCCCAGATGATATTATGAATTTACCTCCTGAAAGGGAAGTTGAGTTTTCCATCGACCTAGTTCCTGGTTCCCAGCCTATCTCAGTTGCCCCTTATCGAATGTCTCCTTTAGAGCTTCATGAACTGAAATCGCAGCTTGAAGAGTTGCTTCAGAAACACTTTATCCGACCCAGTGTCTCACCTTGGGGAGCACCGGTGTTACTCGTGAAGAAGAAAGATGGTACGATGCGCTTGTGCATTGATTATCGTCAACTCAACAAGGTCACAATCAAGAACAAGTATCCCTTACCAAGAATTGATGACCTTCTAGATCAACTCAGAGGTGCTACTATCTTTTCCAAGATTGATCTTCGCTCTGGGTATCATCAGATCCGTATCAAGTCCTCGGATGTTTCCAAGACAGCATTCAGGACTCGCTATGGACATTACGAATTCTTGGTCAAGCCTTTCGGTTTGACAAACGCTCCAGCCATCTTTATGGACTACATGAATCGGATATTCCAGCCGTACCTTGACCAGTTTGTTGTTATCTTCATTGATGACATTCTGATCTATTCTAAGGATTCACAGGAGCATGCGGAGCACCTGGAATCGTGTTGAGCATTCTTAGAGAGAAGCAACTGTATGCCAAGTTCAGCAAGTGCGAATTTTGGCTATCTGAAGTTAAATTCTTGGGACATGTCATATCGCAAGGCGGTGTGTCTGTCGACCCATCCTAGGTAGAAGCAGTGTTGAATTGGGAAAGACCCAGAAGTGTTACTGAAGTCAGGAGTTTCCTCGGTTTAGCAGGTTACTACCGGAGATTCATCTTAGGATTTTCGGAGATTGCCTTACCATTAACCCGTCTAACCAGGAAAGATGCAACTTTTGATTGGGATGCTGCTTGTGAATGGAGTTTCAGAACCTTAAAGGAAAAGCTAACCACAGCACTAGTGTTAGTAATTACTGACCCAACCCGCAAGTATGTGGTGTACTGTGATGCGTCCAACAAGGGACTTGGATGTGTACTGATGCAAGATGGTGCAGTTGTAGCGTATGCATCCAGGCAGCTAAAACCTCATGAGCAGAATTATCCTACCCATGATCTGGAGTTAGCAGCCATTATCTTTGCCCTCAAAATCTGGAGACATCATCTGTATGGAGTGCAGTTTGATCTATTCAGTGATCACAAAAGTCTGAAGTACTTGTTTGATCAGAAGAAGTTGAATATGAGGCAACGACGATGGATGGAATACCTCAAGGATTTTGACTTCAACCTCAATTACCACCCTGGAAAGGCAAATGTTGTAGCAGATGCTTTGAGCAGAAAGACTTTGTATACGTCAGAGTTATTGATGCAACAATGCGGTCTGTATGAGAAGTTCAGAGACCTCAATCTGAATGTTGTGTATCAGAAGAGCGGTATTCGTATCAACAGAATTGAAGTGTCCTGTGAGTTACGCCCAAGGATTGTGCAGGCTCAGCAGGATGATTTAGAGTTGCAGAAGAGAATAAACCATCTGGAGTTCTCAATAGCCACGGACGGTGCTATTCTCTATGAAGGAAGACTTTGTGTACCTCAGGATGACGAGTTGAAACGGCTAATTCTGGAAGAGGCACACAAGAGTGGATTTTCAATTCACCCTGGATCCACCAAAATGTATCTTGATTTGAAGGAGAACTATTGGTGGCCTAACATGAAGGCAGAGATTGCTGAATTCGTATCCAGGTGTATTGTTTGTCAACAGGTGAAGATTGAACATCAGAAACCTGGAGGACCGTTGCAACCATTGGATATTCCTGAGTGGAAATGGGAACATATCACTATGGATTTTGTAGGAGGACTACCACGTAACCAGAGAGGTCAAGATTCGATCTGGGTAATCGTGGACAGGTTAACTAAGTCGGCACATTTCATTCCAGTAAAATCCACTTACAAGGCCCCTCAATATGCAGCCATATTCATGGAGCAAATTGTAAGGCTGCATGGTGTACCTTTGAGTATCGTGTCGGACAGAGACCCGATTTTTACTTCAAGGTTTTGGAAAGCATTTCAGAATGCGATGGGTACTCAGTTAAGGATGAGTACGTCGCATCATCCTCGAACTGATGGTCAGTCGGAAAGGACTATTCAGACCCTTGAGGATATGCTTCGAGCTTGTGTATTGGAAGATGGTGGTTCGTGGAGTAACCACATACACTTGATTGAATTTGCCTATAACAACAGTTACCATGCCAGTATCGGTATGGCACCCTATGAAGCTCTATATGGCAGGAAGTGTAGAACCCCGTTGTGTTGGACGGAAGTTGGTGATCGTGGATTCTTGGGACCAGATATAGTCCAAGAGACCACTTTAAAGATCAAGTCTATTCGGGATAAGCTGAAAGTTGCTCAGAGTCGGCAGAAGAGTTATGCTGACAAGAGAAGGAGATTTTTGGAATTCCAGGAAGGTGACCATGTGTTCTTGAGAGTTACTCCTAAGTTGGGTTTACGAGCTGTATTCAAAACAAAGAAGCTCTGTCCAAGATTCATTGGACCTTATCAGATCCTTCGACGCGTCGTTCCTGTAGCCTATCAGTTAGCTCTACCTCCATCTATGTCAGGGTTACACGACGTGTTTCATGTGTCTCAGCTACGGAAGTATATTCCTGATCCTTATCGTCAAGTGGAACTTGAACAGATTGATCTCCAGCCAGATCTAACTTATCAGCCGGATCCAGTTTGGATTGTTGAGCGTGATGCCAAAATCCTCCGGAACAAGAGAATTCCTATTGTCAAAGTTGAATGGGCTCAGTCTCCTGATGGTGAATTCACATGGGAACTGGAGTCAGACATGCGGAAGAGCTATCCTTATCTTTTTCCGAGGTAAATTTCTTAATTTCGAGGACAAAATTTCTTTAAGGGGGGATAGGTTGTAATATCCCACATTCTAAATTACCTAATTAATTTTAATTAGAGCTTTGCCTAATTTTTCTTAAATTAATTAGAGGTGTTGAGATAATTAAATCTTGAGATTAAAGTGTTTTGTGTGAATATTAGTAAATTTAATCAAATTTATATTACACACTTATACTACAATTTCACTCTTGGGAATTAATTAGACAAGAAAGGATTCAAGCTTTCCCTCCTCTCCTTTCCCTCTCCCTCGTGAACTCTCCCTCCCACTCTCATGTGACTCACCTTTCCACTCACACACTCTTGCACCTCATGCCAACACCTCATCTCATTAGAATGAGTCATGTTTCCACTTACCTAAACCCACTAATCTTGCATGCAAGGACAAACTCTCCAATTCATTTCTCTCACACATCAGAAAAATCAGCAACATACTCACCCTCTCCTCTCTCATTCACGAGCCAACAACAACAATAAGTCACAAGACCCCTCATTTTTCTCACTATAAACAACTCACTAAATGGGCACTAACCATCAGAGATTCTCTCACATGCAACCTCACTCAGAGGCTCAGCTCTGAAACCTCTCAATCTCAGTTTTCCAAGCTCACCAAACCACAAAGCAACAACAATCCCATTCTCACCATTTTCTCAACCAATGAGGGAGCATGCAAAACCAAACCAGAACAAATTAACCACTGTAGAGGCCTCAGAAAATCTGCTATATAAACCCCTTATACTCAGCTAAATCAATCATCAAACTCACTTCAATTCTTAGAGCAAACTTAGAGGGTTCAAGTTCATCAAAATTCAAATTCGGTCCAGAGGGGTTCGTGGGTCTTAATAGGAGTTGCAGTAGCTGTAGTAGAGTTCAGAAGCAAGGATTAAAGCTTCATTACAGGTGGGTTCTTAGGATAGTGTAGTTAGAATTCCCAATTTTATGAAAATGCATGTTAACTTAGGATTTAAGAAAAATGTTGTGTGAGAGGAATTAATCCCCAAATTCCTCTCCATTCTGTCCCATATTATATATATTGTGTAATTGCATGACTTAGAATGAGGATTGTAGGTGTTAAACTTGTTAAAATATGAATTTTCGTGAAACAGGGCAGGTTCTGGGTGAACTCGCCACAGCGTGTTCAGGGCGAGCATCCATGGCGAGCTGGGTTCTTCAGGCTGATGAACCTCGCTCTGGCGAGTGATAACTCGCCGGGCGAGTGAATTTGGGCCAGGACCTATAATCTTGCCATGGCGAGCTTCCCCACGCTGCAGCGAGCTCATACAGGACATGACCTGTAACAACTCGCCGAGCGAGTTTGACAGGAAACAGAATTTTATTTCAAAATCTCTAAAGAACTATGACACTCGTTTTATATCCTCATCTGAGTTGGGTACACTTGCAGTAACACAGTTATATAATGTTATACAGTATGTTAATCACAGATAACCTTAGGGTATAACTTAGGGAATTTAGAAATGCATGTTCCCCGGGACTTTGGTAAATTATGGTAGAATTCAACTAAATTAGTATCAGTCAGTTTGCTTTGATTTATGTTGCTTTATGGACTCCCAATGGGATAATCCATTAGGTTATGATTATGTGAGCTTTATGCCGTGACTGAATCGGTTGTCGGATATGGCAGGCCTCTGAGACATGCTCACCTCAGAGTGTCCTTGTGTTTAAAATGAATAAGACTAATTTCTGTGACACACCTTTATTTATGATTATGTATTATGTTATGTTATGAATATATGTTATGACTGTTTAGGATTCCCCCGGTGTAGTCACCTTAGGAGGGTAGTAGGACTAACTGAGGCTTAGTAGTCTCACCCCACTCCAAACAATTTTTTTCAGATAAACAGGTTGGCTAAGGTATGCTTGTTGGTGTGCTAGTAGCTGTGCTTGGAGGATTGCACTCGTTCTTGCTTTCTTTTATTCCGTGTCTCGTTGTATTTCAATAATCCCATGTTGTACCGTTGAATTTATGTTTTCACTTCCGTTGTTTCTTAATCTTTGTAGTACTTAGCACCTGCGTGTGCTTTATTCTCAATGTAATAATAATGTACTCAGTTACCGGTTATGATATTTCACTGATATTCTAGATATTTCATGTGGGGTGTTATAATATGTGACTTGCCAAGTAGGTGAACTAAAATCAGTTCAATACAACAATTAGTCAAATTAATACCTAATATCCAAAATACTTTAAAAGAATTTAAAACCTAATATCTTTACGATATATGTCAAATAATATTCCTCAAAAAATGAAATTATAATTTATTATTTTTTTATTTCTTATAGTGAATTGTCATTGGACCACACAGTCCCGATGACCAATCACTCTCTGAAATAGACATTATAATTATTTTACTCTGTTATAACTAATCAGTATAATTATTTATGGGCCTGTTTGTTATTAGCATACACACCAAATTGATTTCCGTCAAAGTCAAAAGTACAATTCTTTTAGAATTTAATATAACACGCTTAGTGATGCTTCGCGATAAAAAGTTCGCTTGATATAGCAATGCTCTAATATATATATTACACATAATAGGAAGCATAACATCTAAAAAACCTAAAAATGGCATTGGTTCTTAATGCATCAAATGACATTCTTTTTCTTTTTTTTAATAGCAAATCAAAAGATATATTAATAACACCACAAACAAGGCTTAAGGCAAGCCAAGTAGGGGAGAGGCCAGGGGCAGTGCTCCAAACACAACAAGTTACCCCCACCAAAACAAAAACAGAGGCAACCAAAGTGCCTTAAACACAAACAGCAGCACAGGCACACCAGCAAAACAGAAAACAGGAAAAAGAAACAAAATTATCTAAGGAAACAAGTCATGATAACAGTTTTTTTTGTCCACCATAATTAGAAGTTCTGAACATAAGCAGACCATATGCAGAATACATCACAGGACACTGAAGTTTGTACATTATAGAACATAATTAGAAGTTCTGACTAAAGGAAACATGACACTTAAATCACATTCAGTTGTGACCTTTGTGACGGATGATCTTAATCATGAGGTTTGTTGGTGGTTTTGCAAGATTGAAGATCAGCTTATCCCCAACTTCAAGGTTGTTTCTTTTCACAAATGGACCCCATTCTTTTGAGAGGTATTTACAAGATCTTCTATTCGGGTAGGTAATAATGTTGCAAGAGAAGCTTTGTCCAGTTGTAGTTCCCACCGAGATTTTTGTTTGTTTATCTCCCAAAGCCGAGCTAGCAATTATACTTGGGAAATGCTGTTAAATATAAAGTTGTATTAGAAACGAAATTTTCATGTTTTATAACTTGTTAAAGAAAGTAAGTATATACATAAATGATACCATGACTTGAGGGTTTGATTTTGCTGCAGTTGTTTCTTTTACAATCTTCTCCCAAACGTAGCTTCCATCTGGTTTCAATTCAACATCCATTGTTCTCCTTTTAATTTTCTTCTGTTGTTATTGAGTAATAGGCATCATATAATGAAATTTTGATATGTTTATGCATGGAAATTGAATTTAGGAATGTGCTTCGTTTCGTACTTACCAACCCTTGTTTCTTTAATTGCTTGGGGGTGGAGTTCCTCATTTGTTTTTTTCCAGATGCAGCAATTTCCAAAGTTGGCTTCAATTGGGCCGGTTTGTTGTTCAGTTTAGCTGTTTTGGACCTCCTCAAAATTGAAAAATCACCGGTTTCTTCTTTCACAGTAATCTCCTTTTCTCGCTTCCTTTTCAAATTTGGCTCCTGGACATGTAATTGTAAGTTTTGTCACTGTTATGAAGGAAATGATAGAAATGCAAAAAAAAAAGTTTTTGTAATTCCATTAGGACAAAAAGAAATTCCCCAAATTGTGACCACAGATGATTTTGTAACGGCTAACATTTAGAGATTAATTTACTTTGCAATTCTCATCAAGGGATTCATCATCACTTGCATCAATAGTGATTATCTCCGGTCCAAATTTAGGTTGTTGAGGTTCAGGTTCAGTTAGCACTCTCATCCAAAACGTATTGTCTTTGATTACATAGTGCAGTGCCACTTTCGTTGGTTCCACAAATCCAAAAGCCATTGCAACACACACTCCATTGGTTAGAATGATATCTGTGTTAGACTGGGTATACATGACCATCAAGTTGATTCTTTTAGGACCCCTAATCCAGCCAAATTTGTATTTAGCAAATTCGCTTTTCCATTTGTTGAAAAAATGATCAGGAATCTCAATTCTTGCCTAAATATGATGAACACAGGTTAAATGAAGGATTAAATTAAGAAATTACATAAGTATTAAAAGGTATGAAAAGGATTATAAACGAAATGAGACAGTATTTTATACCATTTTTGGATCAATGGTAGTATGAAAAAAGTGTTTGAATTCTGCAGGGGATGGTAATCTGAAACTGAAAGTATGAACAGTCATAGATGAAACATTTGTAAATAAAATATCATAGCAAGTAAATCGACGGTAGAGAATGCAATAGACGAAAAAAGATGATTGTAAATACTAAATATGTGATTGAATAAGCATATATGCTACACGATTGAGACATTCAATAGACGAAAATTGGAGAAGAAAACTGAACCTTTTGGAAGACGAAGCCATTGATGCAAGATGAAGTTGAATCGGACGAATGGAACGGTTCGTAGAAGGTGTGCGTTGAAGAAGATGAAGGTGTACGAGGATGACAACGAATAGTAAAGTTGTTTTCTTTACTGTCTGTCTCACATACAAAGAAATTTTTGCTCTCACATACCCAAACTTATTTTTGAATATTCCCATTTTACCCTTGTCTTACTATATTATATTTTATTAACATTTTTTATTTTGTCTTTTTATCACTTTGCCGATAAACTGTACACCCCCGAAACACTGTTCCGATAAGTTTTTTTTTTCGGGTATGTTAATTTTACCGGTACAATTTTTTTTTAAAAAATGTACCGGTTTGTATCACCTGAAAAATCAATTGAAATATAATATCCAAAAACTTTTCACAAATTTTAAAATACCGATACAGAAGGTACTCGCACACTTTTTACAAAAATCCTAATAGTAAGAGGTTTAACAGGAAAACAAAGGGTGGTTTTTGGAAACACACCGGCAGAGACGAAACATTAAGATTAGGGGTACTAATAAGATTAGTGGGATTAAGAATACTCTTGTTTACTACCAAAATCATGTTCCTAATAATGTTAAGACCAGTTGGATCATGTACCGTGATGTTACCTTTAAAGAAAACCAAGTTTGTTTTGTTAAAAAAAGATTTTAAGTTTTAATGTTTAAGTTTGTAATATTGTCTTTCATTTTGGAAAAAAAAAATCACTTTCTTGGACACAATAATAAAATTGTTATTGGAGTCAATAATAATTTTCGCTTTTCTAATTTTTTTTTAAAATATTGATTATCCTGTCAAAAAAATGTTGATTTTCAACAAAACTTTTGTAGAGGACTTTCGTTTTATGTCGCTTTAAGGAGAAAGATGAAAATAAAGCCGAAGAGGAAACAGATACAATGATATGTGAAGAAGGGGAACCAAGTAGACACATGAGTTCCGACAATGAAAATCGAGAAACATTAGAAGGAATTTCAAATGTAAGTGTCGTGTTTTTTTTTTTGGCAAATTGTTAGTTAGTAGTTACTATGTTAGTTTTTAATTAAGATTTGTACCGAAAATCTTATACTTGTTTTATATTTGTTTCAGGTGAGTGGAACTTTGCAAAATACAAATATTTAAGTAGTTATGTAAAATTTTAGTCATAGTTAACTTCGAATCATAGTAAGGACCGATGACCTTATACTTACACGTAGACGTACGAAGGAAAGTTTCCTTTAAGTATCACCGACCTAATCGTTTGATTTAAAATATATTAATGACTTTTCAAATTTTAAGTAAGTAATTTCTAATTTAAAATATACTAATATTTCTTCAAATTTAAGGTAATCTAAAATTTTAGTCAGGACCGATAACCATAAACTTACACTTAGCGTACGAAGGAAGGTTTCCATTAAGTACCACCGACCTAATCGTTTGATTTAAAATATTTTAATGAATTTTCAAATTTTAAGTAAATAATGTAAGTATTATCTAAAATTTTGCTCATAATAAGGACCGATAACCCTAAACTTACACGTTTATGCCCGTTCAAATAATTAATAAGAAAAGTAATTATCAATTTTAGATAAAAAAAATCTCAAAAAATAGTAATTTTGACTTAAAAAATTCGTTTTAAAAGTTCGACAAAAAAAAGTTTTAAAAGTGAGGTAAAGGATTCACTGCGTAACTGATACAAGAAGTTACATGCAGTAAAAGATCAGGATGCTTGAATTTGGATCAGACGGTTGTTGTCGTTGTAGAGTTGTTATATATTGGGTAATCACAACCACAAAATTCCATCGGACGGTTCTAGGAAGCGTATGCATCAGGAAGTAAGTGTGTATGATTCTAGCCCATTAAAACGATACATCTGCATCCATTAACCCCTGTATAGTCTCACCGTTTCCAATCAACCATTACACCATTACTTACCACTAATAAATTATGTTCTCTGCATTATACTATTGGTAAGTATACACCATTAATAGCAATTTTAATTTTCTCCTACCTACCGTAAAAGCACCATTTTGTAGGCTAGAACTTTATTTCTCAGACCACCTTTCACTCTCCAATCCATAGCTTTGTTTGTAACAAAATGGTGGTATCTCTGGGCGAGGTTCTTCAAAGACCAGCAAAGGGTTTTTTCACGACGGTTCATGTTGAAGGAGAGGTAACCTCTACAGTTTTGTTTCGTTGCTTTGTGATTATTTATTGTGAAATGAAAACATCAAAAAATAGTTAAATCGAAACAGAGCATGACAAATCAATTTTTGTTAAATATGTTGTCTTCTATGAATGTATGACTATTTATGTGTAATGTTCCTGTTTAAGAAAAGAATACAGAATATGAACAAATCTTATTTTGATATTTGAAAACAGTTACAACCAAAACCGAAAAACATAGAAAACAGAGAGACGAGTAATAGAGCATGCTTGTTTGGTTTTGACTTAGTTGTAACAGAGCAAATATTGTTGATTTCACTGGTGTTAATTCATTAATGGATTGCTTTTGACTGAATGTGAAACGTTAGGTTTACGGCGAGATTGAACTAGGATTTGCTGAAGAATACAAAAGTGAATTGGGAAGATTTTGGCGTATTTGTGATAAGGACGGTTTTCAGCTAAGAGTCGAATTCAACAATGATGATGAAGACCCCAAAATCACAGATGGTTGGATGACATTACGGGAGCATTATCGATTTGAAGGTCATCACGAAATTTTGTTCAAATATTTAGGAACAAATACATTCTAGATCATTCCTAATATGAACAGAACTTATCCTTCAATGTTCCCTACTTGGCATTCAATGAGTAGATGTCTCCGAAAATCAGTTACCTTCAACCTTACCATGACGGAGGATCCTAAAGTGAATCCTGTTTTGGTTGGTTTCTAACTCAATGATATTAGCTTCGTATATGTAAATGTGTGAACAAATTTTATTAAAATTAGATTTAATAGGTTCTAATTTTTATTGTTTGTTTGTTTCACTCTTTGTAGACATTACCGGAAGATATGGGAGCGTATTTGTGGCACACAATGTAGGATCGAGTGTTCATTATTGGAGAAAATCATGAAAAGTATCTATGTGATTTGGAATACCAACGGGATCCGTTTGTGGTAAGGATTTCGAGGGTTGGACTGAGTGTGTAGGAATCCATGGATTTGAAGTTGGAGATCGTCTAGTATTCAAAATGCACAATATCTATGATGGACATTTGGTATGGGTTATGAAAGTGGACTAAAATGGCGACAATGGTGTGCTTTGATGATGGTTCGTCATGAAGGTGTTGTTTAGAAACGCCGGGGCTATGTAAAAGTTTTTTAGTTGTGTGTGTATGTAGTAGTTTAAGTTTTGTGCTTTTAACTTCGATGACAATTGATGACTTGTAATCCAAGTTATCCAACTTGTAATATAATGGTTGTGTTTATGTAATTAAATGTGTTGCTATTAAGAAATGTGTTTAATATACCTAACTTCTTTGGAACTAATAACCATATTTTGCATAAATTAATTCATATATGGTCTTTACAAATAGCCAATATGATATGGAAAAAAATTTAATCAAAATAAAAAATTGGCACTAATTCAGACTTTAAGCTGTATAAATAACTTCGGTCAAAATAAAAAAGTTGTATTCATCGGTTGTCTTGGTTTTGGTTCTTGCATAACACTGCTAAGGATTCGTGTTTGCTCTATGAGTGGGTCTGGAGTCCGACTGATTGTATGATGCTGTGAGTGCAGCTTGGCATGTCTACTGCAATTTTTCAATCATTTGATTAGCGTTTGATATAAGATGGGAAACATGTATATAAGTAAAGCTCGTACCCTATTTTGGCCTTCGCAATTTGCCTTGGCATTGTTAATCTTAATTGAAACATCATTCGTTAAAACATGGCATTGTTAATTAATTATTTAGTCTATTATAGATGATTTCAAGCCACTTTAGTATACATAGAGTATTATTAAGTTATCCAATTTAATGTTATAATAATCAATTTTAACTTTGTTTTTAAGAAAAATTAACATATAAATAATTGAATATAAATAAATAATATTTATTTGATACTCCAAAAAAAAATTGAACATAAAACAATAAGTTATGAGCTAGTTAAATTAGCTTACCAAATATTAGTTGATGTTTGGCAAATTATGTATACGAGCCGAATTATAATGACTTATTTACTTACGATTCAACCATTACTCAAAACCAAGTTATAGTACATAATTGAGTCTAAAATAACCAATTGATGCAAGTAAATTGAACCAAACAACATAAAAACCACATTGCATTGAAGATATGTTGACAACCATATAGTTGATTGTCAACTGATGTCTAGCTACTAATCAAAGTAGCATTAGTTACAAAACAGAAATATGATTATCATACACTAGGGGATTTCACAAACCAAACACTTACAACACAAATACATTAATAATGCAACACAAAGACAACATTGCACCATGAGGGGATTTCACATAAGCAGCTGAACCGCAATTCAACGTGAGCGACGCTTGCCACGGATCAAACAAATGATAATCATGTTAGGAGGGGATTGCACAGAAAACAGCATGGAGTCACTAACTTTGGGCCTGTGCTCAGCCAAATATTGATACCAGCCACCAGTAATGTATCTCTGAAACGAGCGGTCCGGATCAGTAATGGTGCAGCTATACCTACGGTTTGTATCGGCAGAATGCAAATAAATTTTAGTCCTGTGTGGAAGACAATCCTGAACAACCCAACTTGGAACATGTTGTAGCAAATTACAACAAATTTTACAGTCAATAAAACAAATCTGAAAAACAAAAAGTTGAGAGAAATTTAAAAAAAGGATTTTGGAGAACAAAAAAACTAAAATAAAGAATAACCAGTGTTTGTTTCTTCTTCAGATTCTGGATAGCTCTTGTGACCGGAATCATCCATTCACATTCTGGCTCTTTGCGACGAACCACCTTACGACGCACCACCTTAGGAACCTTCATCCCCTCGTCGTCTGAACTTAATGTTATTGGTTCTGGTTTGACTGAAACCAAACCCTGTTTCCTAATTTAACAATAAAAACTCAATAACTCAGTCTACTTGTTTATAAATCAATAATTTACTACATTTGTTCATAAATCAACAAAACTAACAAGAACTCATTAACATATCAACCCTAAGCGATAAACGAAAACGATAACGAAAAGAAAATGGAAAGGTATACGGTACCTCTGGGTCGAAGACGACGCCATAGCTTGCTTCTTCGATAATGACGCCATTGTTTGCTCCGATCAAGCAACTGTTGGACAGACTTAATGGAGAAGGAGAAGGGTTGTGTTGGAGAATGATAAAGTGAGACTCGCCAACCAAAGAAGGGTTTGATCTCGTTGGAAACCTCTTTGTTTCGTTAAAAGGCACCTGTGTGTGTGGTTTTTTATTTGGTTTACATATGTTTTCAAATTAATTTTTTGTTTCAAATTAATATTTGTTTTTTTATTTGGTTTTTTATTTTTATTTTCCTGTCGAAAAGAAAAAACTTACAAATTTTAAATAAGTAACTATTATTTTTTGTTTTACAAATAATAAATAACATAATTTTTCTTTTTTTTTGTATTGAATGATGAGTAATTTAATAAAAATATCTTTTTTGTTAGGCCCAAAACCATTTCTGAGCCCATTATATTGTTTTTGCACCAACCAAAATTATTTTCTCTTAAAAATAATTATTTTAATATTAGAATTTAATAATAATATTTTAATAAAATTAGGTGGTGGTGGGTGGCCGGACCACGACCACTACCGGATCACAGGCGGCCCACGGTGGAGCTCCGTCACCGGTGGCGGCAGACGGCGCCAGAAACATATTTTTTGGCGGCTTGCGAAAAATGGAAAAACCGGTGACCTGGCCGGTTCGCGGTCTACTCGTTTTTTTTTTAGCGCAAAACGATGCCGTCTTGTTAGTGAATATGGCAGTGAAAAGATCAACGTGTTTGTCCTTAAATGGGTGTGGGGAGTATTGGATCTACATATATGGAATATAAGAAAGAAAAGTTACTTACTCTTTCAGAGAGAAATACAAAGAAAGAAGAAGTTGTGGCATTCATTGTGACTTGTGAGAGAGAGAAGTGGTTGTGAGCGAGAGGTCTCTCCATATTGCAGAGTTTTGTTTTTGAAAAGCACATATGAGAGAGAGAGAGAGAGAGAGAGAGAGAGAGAGTTGAATATATGTGTGTTATCAAATACTGTAAAAGTTTTTCAACATCAATGAACACGTTTTTCAAAAGAATAAACCATAATCATGTAACCATAATATATGTTTGTTAACAATACAACAAGCATCGTTAATTTGTTGAAAAGAATAATATAATTATAATTAAACAATGATATAATGATAACAAGTGATAGAATCAACCATTAATTAGTTATATGTTTCGACCATTCCACAATTTTTATCTATATATATTACATGGACTTTTCTTCCATATGTTGTATTTGTTAATTTAATATATGGTGCAGTTGGCCCTTGGACTGCAGCGGTGGGATTGATGATATAAAAACACGAACATAATTTTAATTTGATATATGGTGCAGTTGGCCCATGGATTGCATGCAGTCCAATTCCCATTGTTATTTTAATATTATGTTGTATTTGTTATGAAAAGCGATGAAAGAGGTGGGATTGATGATAAAGTTGAAAACTTTGGTGATGAAAAGTGTGATTTGGAACATGAAAATTCAATTACAATAAGTGTGGGTGGTGTTTCTAGCATGCAGTTGGGGTCAAAACTGCAGTGGTGCAGTCAATGGACTAATAATTTTGTTGATGTTAAGTTTTCAGATGAATTTGGTGAAAGTGATGATGAAGAATTCTCATTATAATCATACTAATAATTTGAAGCCTAAGAAATGTGCATGAGTGAAAGAGTAATGCGAGTGCGGTATCCCAACAAACTATAGTTCATGCTGAAGAAAAATTTGTGTTTGAAGTTTCATTTGAATGTTGAACAATTATTATGGTCTTTCAAGCTACTAGATATGTTGAATAATATTTATATGTCATATTATTTTCTTATTGTATGCAGCTATATATATTCAATATGGACTTTCAATATTTGTTAATTTAATATATGTGTGTTATCAATATAATATGCATAATTTAATGTGTTTGTTATGGCTGTTGTTTCTAGCAGAACTCGTAGCAAGATGACATGTGTTTCTAGCCGAACTCGCAGCAAGAATATTCAATTGTTTGGTTGTCTTTCACTTAATAGTTCATCGAAGCGGAAAAATAATGTTGAAGTTGATATGGGTTTGGATTCTGTTTCATCTAGGTCTAAAAGAAAGAGGGTCACAGATGAACCTTTTGTGATGATGGATGGTGTTTCTAGTAGAACTCGGAGCAAAAATGTTACTTTGTTCGGTTGTCTTTCACTTGATGGTTCATCTTTAACGCGTATGTTTTTTTTAAGCAATAATAATGCATAACATACCTACTTTTATTCCTTATTTTTGCTAAAGATTTGTGGAATATTAAATCATATTAGAATGAAAGATAGAAGATAAACATGTAGTAACACACATGACACAACGATATACTCAATATCAATATGATAACACACATGACACAACTGTGAAGTCAATATCAATGAAATATATCATGAATTTATTCAGAAACTTGTAAGCTGATTAGATTTTTAATATGGCATAGGTGTTGTCAATATCAATATGATAAAAAGTGATAAAATTAACCATTAGTTATTTTTATGTTTTAATCATTCAACAACTTTTATCTATAAAAAATAATCTTAAGGGCATATGGTTTGTCAGCATAACAAATTATGGATGCCATATAAAAGAAATATGTGGTTTGCAGATACACAAAAAATGTCGGAGAACAAATGAATGGATTATAAAGGCAGAGTTAACATCTAGAATGGTGAGAATAGGGCAACCGTGTATATCGCAACATCAGCCGTTATCGGTTTTCTCTTCTTTTCTAGAGAAATACATTCATACAATAAAACATTCTTGTTACGAGTTATGCTAACAACATCAGCCGTTATCAATTTTCTCTTCTTTTATATGGAAATACATCCAAACAATGCAACATTCTTGTTATGAGTTATGCTAACAACATTCTTGTTACGAATTAAGCACATCATTATCTCAATATTGAAATATGACCTTCCAATGTATTCAAAATTTACCATATATCTAAATTCTAAAAACTTTGCAAATATTTCTCAATTCTTTTGAAACAAAATATCACCATCACGCTTCACCCAATGTGTTCATCAAGGCAATACTAGTATATTCTAGGAGTGACATCAAATTTTGTCACTTTCTCACTTTTTTCCAATTAATGTTAGGATGAAGCATATGTGAAAAGAAGTACAACAAACATCATCAGTTTGTTGAAAAAAACAATATAATGATAATTAAACAATGATATAATGATAATCAATTTTGAACAAGGATTGTTAGATTATGAATTGTTAAAAATTGAAAGGAATTAATGCAAATGGAAAGAGGATTGACAAAATGCTTACAAGCTCTCCGTTTTGCAGTTCATGATTTTGCACTATCTTGAAGAACTCTTTAGGGCAATAAGTTGACATGGTTCAAACATATAATAGCTAGAGCGGTCATTTCATAGTCTTGTCGCACTTACATTTGAAATTCCTTCTAATGTTTATTTATTTTCATTGTCGGAACTCATGTGTCTACTTGGTTCCCCGTCATTTACAACAATGCAGGGTTTCCATTTGAAACTGATCAAGAGAACAATGTTGACTATAATTCATTCTTCAATTCAAATTTAGAAGATGGTGATGTTTATATTAGTGAAGGAACAAGCTAAGTCAAAATTCACCTGCTTTTGAGAGTGGACCATTTTGAAGGCCAAAGCTATAAATATTTTGTTGCATAGGAAAAGTGCTTAGAACTAGAAGCACACCATTTTAAAGTAGTATGCATATTCCATTAAGTTAGTGAGTGGTATGCCCGTTGATAATGTACATATGGAAGAAAAGTTCATGTAATATATATAACCATGCATTTTGATTCTCTTGTTACTATAATGGCAATATTCTGCATACAATTGCATTAGGGTGAAATGAACACAACAATTTTGAATGGTTGAATAGAATCGTTGCATTATCCTGTTTATGAGATGGAAGAAAAATCCACCATGTAATTAAGGTAGCAGAGAGACCTAGTTTTGCTAAGCTATGAAATCGAGATCAAAACATGTGTAAGTCGAGCTAAAATAATAGTGCATTTTACGTGTTATCAATCTCCTCTATTACTAGCTACCTGTTTACTGTGAAATTTGGTAAACAACGCTAGTTTGATTATTACAAGAGAGACCAACTAGTAAATCTCGGGACATAGTGCTTTTGTTTATATTTTCAAAGTGAATAGTATCCATTATTGTTCTTATGTTCATAAATTGTTGTTTTTATGTTGTTTGTGTTACTTGAAATAAAAGAAAGAATGCTTATTCAATTGAATAAACAGAAGGAAAGATTTAGTCGAAAGTAAAAGACAATTGGAATAAATGAAAGGCTGTAAATTTGCTTTCAAATGTAAATGATTATAGAATGATAATGGTTCACACTACATACATTTTCCTTCGAGCACTCGTTTCTCGCGTTGACATGGATACTTTGAGTTTTCTGTGGATTTTGTATAATGATTGTGACCCTTTTTTCGATCACAGAACTAAACTATTTACATACACTAATTCCTAACTGCTAATAACGCCCAAACAACTACAGAGAGGACGCGTGTCTTTGACACGTATTTTGAATTTGAATCCTTTCTTATCTTCTGATTTAGCCGTTGTATCCATCGAAGTCGAAGTGATAATGCTTTTCCTTGAATATTTCGCTAAGTCCACGCTTTAATCTTGCACTGCTGGATGCTTCGACCCTACTGAAGCTTCGACCAAATCGAAAGGATCCTGAAGGAGAATACGCAATTAAAAGAAATGCTCAATAACGGAACATTTAATATATGTTCATGCATGATTGATCATTAAATTCATTGGCTCTGAAAACCAAACATATTTAATGACTTTTAAAATAATCATATAATTAAACATAATTATTTTAATTATACATTTAGAACATATTTTACTTAATAAAAATATGGGCTAACAAATTGCCCCCAAATGCCTGTTTCGATCGAGTTGGTCGAACGAGAAAGGAAAATGCATTTTTTGAACCCACGTGCTTGACACTCTTACCAATGACGGCGCTTATGTCACTTACAGGAGTAACTGTCACTTTGATCCCCACAATCCATCATTGTTCCTAGGTTTTAGCCTAGTGGGTGACGTGGCACACGTGAAGTTGAAGAGAAACCACTTGAATTTCTTTTTTTTATTTATTTTTGGGCCAAACACGTTTCCCTATAAATAGAAGTGAAGAACAAAGAAACACTTTTTACCAACTTCCCAACTCAGAGCTTTTTGCGAAAGAAAAAACTCCATTCTTGATTTTCTGCAAAATCACGCTTTGATCTTTCTAAAAACAGTGATTTGAAACCATTCATACGAATCTACATTAGATTCCGCGTTGATTCAGCCAAAAAACAAACAGTTCCCTTACAGATTTCTCATAAAACCCATTTTTCTTTCTAACCTTGCAACTGTTCAACTATGGCTTCGAACCAAAGTTATGAGGTTCCTAACGCTGGGAAATGGAAAGATTTAATGATACTCGAAGATGGCGAAGAAGTGGTGCCTGAACCATCTGGTACTGAAGCTGAGAGGAAAGTTTGGACTGCTCAACTGATGATACCTTTCTCATTGAAGAAAGAAGACCATGCCTTTTGTGGCCCATATCCACCACACTCTGAAATCATATCGAAAGAGGTAAATGATCTCTTTCCTAAGTATGTGACATGTGGTCCTAGAATCTTTGACTCTGACCCTTATAATTTTGGGTATCTCAAAAATTATATTAAATTGTTTCGAGCTGCCCCCTAGACTGCCCATAAAGACTACATTCCTTGGTTAGATAGAGTAGAAAAGGAATTTAAAGGGACCTGGGAATCTTATGGGATTTATCCCTTAATCCAGTTTAGTCGAACTGGACCCAAATACAAACCTGAGCTACTTATAGCTGCCCTTCATTTCTATGAGAAGTCCACAAATACCTTCCAATTCAAATGTGGCATGTTAACCCCCACCCTCTTGGACGTAGCTGCTATTACAGGCCTTAGGCCTAATGGAGATCACTTTGACCCTACTAAGACTGGAGATAAGGTCGAACTGAACTACAAAGAAAATACTTTCTCCAAGTATATTGCAGAAAATATGGGCAAGGCTGGAGAAGAAATGTCCATTGAGGAGCATGTGGCCTTCTTGACATTATGGTTGTCCCATTTTGTTTTCTGCTCGAAATCTCTACAAGTAGCGAGGATGTTCATCACAATGGCTCAGCAGATTAATGAAGGCAAGCTCTTCAGCCTAGGGCGCTTGTTGCTGGCTAGTTTATATGAGGCCATGGGCAATGCTAGTGATGCAATCAAAGCATCTAAGGATGGGTCGAAGTTTTCTGTTGCTGGACCTATATGGCTGCTACAACTATGGCTCAACACCACTTTTGAAATGGAGTTAGGGTTGATAGTCCCTTCTGATTACCAGCAAGAGGTAGATGCAAGGGAGGTCGAAGGTCAACGAGGTTTGGAGAGCTTATCTGGAGCAAACAGTGTTATCATGCAGGATTGGGGCCAATGCAAACCAATATGGGTTAGTTGGATACCAGCCCAATTGTGTAGCTAGACAGTTTGGCATGTCCCAGATCAGGCCAAAAAGCTTCTTTGAAAAGCAAGATCGAATGGTGCTAGGTACGGGCGTTACTGAAATTTTTTACAAGAAATACCTTAGGATGATAGATACCTATGAATACACCTTCAAGCCTTTCGAGTTCAAACCCTTTTTCTACTGCACTGATGGATTTAGTGCATGGTGGAAAGATTACTATTTGCGCTCATCCGTTGGAGACGCAGAACATATGCTAGGAATGGTGGAGAGTGGCTTTATTATGCCAACTCTAGGAAAGCAAGTTGCTGTCTCAGGTCGAGGTAAAATCTCATTTCCTAATTTCCTTTATTATTACAGCACTCTTAACATTCTATGCTTTTCATACTAACTAGTAAGACATTTTGCAGGCAAAACTGTGAAGAAGGATGCTGGGTCTTCTCAAACTTCGATCGAAGTAAAGAAACCCACAGGAGTGAAGATCAAAACGGAGGTCGAACCTCCTATGCCAAAGGTACTTTAACTTTATTTCACATGTTTTTAAACGCCATTTTCGAAATTGCCTCTAACTTGTCTTTTACTTGTTCAGAGTGGAAAAAGGAAAGGCAGTACTGAGACTGTGTCCAACAGCTCAAAGAGATCGAAGGACACTGTTGTTGTGAACATAGAAGAGGTAAAGAAAAATCATTACCTTAAGCTTGGCTTCTTTTAATCATAGTACATTTTAGCCATAATTTTAAATATTCATCATGCTTTGCTATTTTAGGATGATGATGGAGAGGAAGGAGAAATCCCTTTAGTTAGAAAGAAAAAGAAGGTAGCAGAGCCCGAGGCTCAGCAAACCCCAACGAAGGATCAAGAGGATGAGAGAAGAAAAAAGAAGAAGAATGAAGAGAAAAAGGCTGGAGTCCATGCGAAGGAGAAGTCAGCCATCAAGAAAACTAAAGTGCACAAAGCACTAAAGATTCATACTTCCAGTGAAAGTGGTGGGGCTCCTAAGCTTAAGACAACTCAGACGCAGGTTAAGGAAGGACTAGTCGAAGGGGACCAAAATACCACTGCTAAAGGAGATAGTGATTCTATGCCTAAAGGAGATCCAATGCCCCAATCATAACCATTTATCGAAGCCCAGAATATCACTAATGAGGGGAATCAAGATCAAGTACAGAAGGATGGGAATGCTCCCAACGCTGAACAAAACGCTGATTCCCTCACTAATCCTGAGGTCAAAAACAAAGAGGTATACTTTATTTTTATTTCCAAACTTCAATTACTTTTCGAACCATCCCTTGTTTTAATTAACTTTTCACTTGTATTTGTAGGATGAATCGAAAGAGGAGATTCCAAAAAATAATGAACAACCAGACTCTGAAGGGATACCGAGCAAAAGCACAGCTGACAATGATCAAAATCCCAAGGAGGATGGTGCCCAAGAAGCTAATGATGGGAAAGTCGACCCAGGGAAACCTAGTGAAGAGCCAAAGGAAGGAAAGGAATCTGAAGTTAACACTGAGAATGATGGCAACCAGAAAAACCCTTCAAGTGTCAACCACATTATTCCTAGTTCCTCCAACAAGTCAGGTCAAGCCAGTTCGACCCAAGAATCCATTCATCCCTGAAGCTGAGGCGGGAGGGCCAGATCTTGCTTCTGTTTCTTCGACCTCAAGGCTCTCTGCAAGTCTTGGTGTGCAAGAGGAAGAGTTTACCACTATGCAGAAGTCTGATCCTGCTGGCACCCTAAGGCTCTTGCTTTCAAAAAGACAAAGCCAAAAAACTACTTCGAGTGAGCACACCACCACTGACTCTGCGCCCTCAAATTCAGACATAAGCTCAACGGTGCGCCAAGATTCCCTGTTGCTGAAACTTACAACCACTTTTGTTCACAGAGACGTCTTGAAGCAAATCAAAGAAAACCCAGCCTGTGCTTACAGCCACTTGGCCTTTTTGAAGAAATTGCATAACCCAATGACTAGTGAAGAAACTTTAGGCAAGGTTATTCAGCTCAGATCGATCATAGACCAGTATGCCAAAGCAGTGCAAAGAAGACTTGACAATGACACAAGGCTTACTACTCAGCAACAAGCTCAAGCAATGTTCTTTGAAAAAGCTCAGAAAGCACAAGCTGAAGTGGATAAGTTAACTTCTCAGCTGAACGAAGGTAATCCAGAGCTTAAAGAATGTGACGAAAATATCACTCGCTATAAGGAGCAAATTAAGCTCTTGGAAGAACAGACTGTTGGATACAGGTGAAAAATCATTGATGAAGAGACTAAAAGAGCTCGAATCAAACAAGAGGCCAAGACTTCGACCCAAGAGCTGATTGACGCGCAGGGCAGGGAAGGACTTCAAGCTTTCAGTTCAGCAGAAGTTGTTGCTGAAGAAATAAAGTCTTTGGAGAGCTCAAATCTCGTGGTCGAAAGGGAGTTGGCCACTTTGAAAAGAATCTATGCTGATTGTACTAGGGACTTGTAATTTTTCTTCGTTTATTGTCTTTTCGAACAATTTCTGGCATTTGAACCTGTTTGGGATTTCTTATTTGTAACTTTTGAACAAAGTCCCAATTTGTGGCAACCTTTAAATTCTAATTGCCATTTTGTTTTTATGTTTAAGTATTATCCTACGCTTATTTTTACTTCGAGTAATGTAGGTTGATATTTTTTCAAATATTTTCCATTTATACCCAAAGTACGTTTTTCTGGAGTCAGTTCCTCAATTTCATAAGTACCATTAGAATAAACTTGAACAATTTTAAATGGTCCTTCCCAATTTGGGGACCACTTGCCTAAGACTCTATCTTTCTTGTCCATAGGCAAAATAACTTTCCAAACTAATTCTCCAATGTTAAAAGACTTAGACTTAACTTTTTTGTTATAAGCTTTAGCAACTCTTTCCTTTTGTTTTGTTAAGATTTCTAAAGCATTTAGTCTTTCTTCGTCTAAATCAACTAGTTCATCTGACATCATTTGGTAATAATGGTCTAAAGGTATTTCCATTTGTCTTTGTACCCTTGCTGACTGCAAATGTATTTCGACTGGCAACACAGCGTCATGACCATAAGTCAGTCGAAACGGAGTAGTGTTAGTTGATTCCTTAGGAGAATTTCTGCAAGCCCATAATACCTGGTCTAGAGTTTTATGCCAATTTCTTGGCTTTTGGGCTATATGTTTCTTTACCAAATTAATAATAATTTTATTGGCCGCTTCTACTTGACCATTTGCTTGTGCATAATATGGTGTTGAAGTTAGGAGTCTAAAACCAATTTCTTGGGCAAATTCCTGCATGTTTCGTCCAGTAAAAACTGAACCTTGATCAGTTGTAATTGTTTCAGGAATTCCAAACCTATAGATTATATGATTTTGTATGAAATTAATTACTGCCTCTTGATCAACATTTGGTAGAGGGATGGCTTCAATCCATTTTGTAAAATAATCTATTCCAACCAAAATATAGCGTTGATTCTTTGATGAAGCAGGTTTAATTTCACCAATCAGGTCTAGAGCCCAACCCTTAAAGGGCCATGGTTTTATTATTGAATGCAGTTCATTTGCAGGCACATGCTGAATTCCTGAATGCCTTTGGCATTCTTGGCAACCCTTGGCATATTCTATGCAATCTTTTAGCATAGAAGGCCAATACAGACCTTGTCGAAACAAAAGCCATTTCATCTTATGTCCTGCTTGATGAGAACCACATGTACCACTATGAACATCAGAGATTGCTATATATGCTTCTATTTCATTAAGGCATTTTAACAAAATTCCTTCAGAAGTCTTTTTGAAGAGATCATTTTCAAAAATTATATAGCTTAAAGCCCTATATTTTATCTTTCGATCCACATTTCCTGTTGGATTCCTAAGATAATCCACTATAGGCTTTCTCCAATCATTATCTGACAAGTTGTAAAATGGCAAAAATTTGAAAATTTTCAAGGGGATTTTCCATCTCACCATTGATTTGTGGTATAATATATGCCCCCACAAGTTTTGGCATTGACAATTGTTTAGAAATTGGTTCCTGTAAAACCATTTTCTCTTTGATTTCGATCAATTGTGTCAATTTTTCTTTTGACATCTTGTATCCTGAAGCAATTTGAGCTAAGTCATTTGCTTCTTGATTTTTTAGTCGAGGTACATGTTCAATATCTACATGATCGAAACAATCTAACAAAGAACTAGCTATAGCAAAGTATTTTGTTAAGTGTTCTTTAACACATGTATATTCTTGTGTTAATTGTTTCAATACCAATTCAGAATCACCTCTTATTTTAATGTTCTTTGCCCCCAAGTCTTTTAGTATTTCTAAGCCTGTAATTAAGGCTTCATACTCAGCTTCATTATTAGAGCAAAGTCCATTTATTTTATACTTGAATTTAGTTGGAACCTGAGTAGGTGATATAATTAATATTCCAATTCCTGTTCCATGTTTATGTTTGGATCCATCAAAGTAAAGAATCCATGGTTGAACATCCACATATTCCTGTGGCATTTCGACCAAAGAATGATCTACTATAAAATCAGCCACAATTTGGCCTTTAACAGCCTTCAAAGGTTTATAAGATAATGAATATTCAGTTAATGCTAATGCCCATTTTCCAATTCTACTATGTAATATAGGTTTAGTTAGCATATGTTTAATAACATCGAAATGGGAATAGACATAAACATCAATAGGCTTTATATAATGCTTGAGTTTTGTACAAGAGAAATATAAATAGAGACAAAGTTTTTCTATGGCAGTATATCTAGTTTCTGCATCATTTAAAACTCTACTAAGGTAATAAACTGCATTTTCTACGCCATTATCATCTTCTTGAGCCAACATGCTTCCTATTGTCTTATCAGACGCAGCAATATACAACTTCATAGCTTTATTTCTACTATGAGGCATTAAAACTGGAGGGTTTATTAAATATTCTTTAATATCATCAAAAGCCTTTTGATGCTCCTCATTCCATTTGAATGGATCATCTTTCTTGAGTCGAAGTAGTGGTGAAAAGGCTTGAACTTTTCCACTTAGATTCGAAATGAATCTCCTCAAGAAATTGATTTTTCCCAGCAGAGATTGAAGTTGCTTTTTGTCGAAGGAGGTTTTGTCTCTAAGATAGCCTTTGTCTTGTTTTGATTTATTTCAATGCCTTTTTTATGCACCACAAAACCAACGAAATCTCCTGCATGCACACAAAAAGCACATTTTAATGGATTCATTTTTAATCCATGTTTCCTCATTCTTTCGAAAGATTGCCTAAGATATAGTAAATGGCTATCTTCAGAAGAGGATTTAATGATGATGTCATCAATACAAAACTGCATGAATGTATCTATAAAATCATGAAACATAGAATTCATTGCCCTTTGATAAGTGGCACCGGCATTCTTTAACCCAAAAGGCATAACAACCCATTCATAAGTGCCCAAAGCACCAGGGCATCTGAATGATGTCTTAGATACATCTTCTTCAGCAATAAATATTTGGTTATAACCAGAATAACCATCTAACATGCTCAAGAATTCGAAACCTGCTGCTGAATCTATTAACATTTCTGCCACAGGCATGGCATATTCATCTTTAGGTGTAGCATTGTTTAAGTCCCTAAAATCTATGCATACTCTAAGTGTACCATTCTTTTTAATAACTGGAACTATATTTGCTAACCATTCTACATACCTGGCAGCTCTGATGAATTTACTCTTCAGCAGCCTTTCGATCTCTTCCTTGATCTTGGACATGATTTCTGGTGCAAACCTTCTTGGCAATTGCTTCACTGGTTTCTTACCTGCGTTGATTGGTAGCTTAAGTTCGACCATTTCTCTACTGAGTCCAGGCATTTCATCATAATCCCACGCAAAACAATCACTAAATTCTTTAAGAAGTAGCACCAATTTTCCTTTCAAATCAGGACTAATATTGGCACTAATGTAAGTTGGCCTTTTTACTGAGCCATTTCCAATGTCAATTTCCTCTAAAGGATCTTGAGCTTGCATCTTTGGAGTTTCATTCAGTGGATCTCTTTCGAACCCTAAGGGCTCTTCATCATAGATGCAATCGAGCCTTTTGACTTATGGCATAGAAGTGCCATTACTTTCGACCTTGGCCTCTGTAGCCATATTTTGATGCACATCAGCTTCCAAAGCCGTATTTAATTTAGTTTCGGCCATATAAGCCGTAATTCTGGCCCATGCATTGGACTCAGTCATAGTAATCTTCGTAGACATTCCACCCTGATGGTGGTATAACTCCATCTTCTGAGGACACAACATTTATTTCCTCTCTTTCCCATATGAAGCCTTGGGTTGGGTGGAGTTTAACAGAATGAATCACATTATCAGAAGGTGTGAAAGCATTCTCTCTATCATAGCATGGCGCAATGTTCGCCAAATTCTTGTCAAAGGTTTGCTTAGTTATGGTATTAACCTCTGACATATAGAAACTTTGGTCAGCTTCTATGTTCTCAACGCAGCCATCTTCCCTCGAAAGTATCAACTTCTGGTGAAGGGTCAAAGGAACAGATCCTACTCCATGAATCCACTCTCTTCCTAAAAGTAGGTTGAAGTTTGCTTTGGATTCAACTACTAGGAACAAAGTTGGTCGAATTATGCTGCCCACTGCAACATCTACTTGAATTGCCCCCCTGGAATATCCTGTTTTGCCTTCATAGTTTGACAAAACAATATTGTGGGCTGACAAGTCACAGTCGTATTTGCCAATTTTTGGCAGCATAGATAAAGGCATCAAATTAACAGCAGCGCCTCCATCTATCAGCACTTTAAATTTGTTAATTCCAACCCCTTCAACTTTTGCTCTGATGAAAAGAGGTTTGAGATGGTTTTTCATGCCTAAGTCTGGCCTTTCGAATGTAGCCTGTTGCTCTTCGATGCAGCCATTATTCATGACATAGTAACATATTGGCTTTGGATCAGCCATATCTAATTGCTCAAAATCAGTTTCGAGTTCAGTTATTTCTGACTGAACATCATACTCTGACGGCAATATGGAAACCACACATATCACATCAAAGTCTGGCTCAGAATCCAGCAGATCATCATCTTCCATTTTGTTTTCATCTACAGGAGGAAGGATCATTTCTTTTACTAGCCTTCTAGCCACTTCCTTGTATTGGCTTGTTTGAGAATTTTTTGTAGCCAATTTCTTCTGGCGTTGGAATCTACGCCATCGAGTTCTTGTCATTGGATGCTTACCCTTATAATTGTTTCTATAAGAGTATTTATTAACATCCTCTGAGTAGCTTAGTTTGGTACCACTGGAGCCACCAACTTCCATTGCACCTTTGTTAAATTTTATGGTTCCTTGGTGCATCCAACGCTCCACAGGGATCGAACCAGATGGACGGAAAGTAGGCCTTCGATCAACTTGAAGCATATTATTTGGTCGAGTTAAGATACCCTTTCCTTTGTCCTGCTGTTGTTTTGGCTTTGCCCCCCCGCCTGTTTGCTACAGGTTGGAACTTCATAAGGCCTGCAGTAGCCTCTTTATCACAAACAGCGCTGCAACGGGCACACAGCATCACCCCTTTGTTCTCCAGTTTGCATCTGTTCAGAAAGTCAATTAAATCCTCTTCAGCACGAGGATAAACTACCTTCATCTTCTCGAAGTACTCCTCTTCAGGGATCTTTTCTACCTGTACTTCTGCAATCTCCATGGCTTCGACCATCATTATAGCTTGTGGTTCAGCGTTTTGTGAAGGCTCAGCATCCGGCTTTGTGGCTTTGGGTTTTTCACCAAATTTGAGTCTTCCCTCATTCAAAGCCTTTTGGACCAAGTCCCTGAAAAGTACACACTGTGAGGTTCTATGTCCAAGAAAATTATGATATTTACAATAACCTCTTTTCTTTCTCATATCTAATGGGGGTATTTTAACACCTTTTGGAACCACTATTTGGCCATTAGTAACCAATAAATCAAAAATCTCATCACATTTTGTTATATCAAAAGTGTAAGTTTTTGAAACATATTTATCATTTTTTAGTTCAACAGGATTTTTTTCATTTGAAGGTTTTAGAAGTTTACAAGTATAAGGGGGGCCGAGTTTTAATTCTGCTAAGTCTACTTCCTCTTGTTCAACATCTTCATAAGAGATATCATATTCTTGGTCACTATCATGTGTTTCCACATAAGCAACTTTTTCTTTTTTATGATACTTAGAATTTCTAGCCTTTTCTGCCTTCAGGCGTTCGACCTGTCGAACCCTATCAGCCAATTGGGCCATATCTCTTAGATGTTGAGTGTCTAACTTCTTTCTGATCGAATAGTCTAGGCCACCAGCAGCCATTTCGACCAATTCATGTTCAGGCACCTGAGTGAAACATCTAGCCTTAAGTAAGCGGAATCTATTCAAGTAATCATCCACATACTCAGGAGTTTTACGCCTAACACTTGCTAATTCTTTGAGACTTATTTTAGATTGTCCCATGTAGAATTGTTCATGGAACACTCTCTCCAATTGATTCCAATTGAAAATTGAATGTGGAGGGAGAGTAGTAAACCATGTAAAAGCATTTTTTGTTAGAGAATTTGGAAAATACTTCATTCTTAAATTCTCATTATTTGCTAGATCTCCTGCCTCAGTCAAATATCTTGATATATGCTCAACAGTAGATTCGCTAGTATCACCAGCAAATTTGGTAAATTTTGGGACTTTATAACCCCTTGGTAATTCTGTTTGAAGCACAGATTCAGATAAGGCAGATACAAAGTGAGGCCTGTGCATGCCTATGTTCAAACCATTCTGTGCCAGGATGGTTTCGACCAGGTTCGCTATGTTATTTTGTCCAGCAAAGTTATTGTTTTGGACATTTCTAACTACATCATTAGCATTTTGGTTCCTATTAACCAAGACAATTCCAGGATTTGGTTCGACCTGATGCAAAACCTGTGGCTGTGCCTGTGGCTACATTTGTTGTTCGACCACTGGTACAGGCTGTTGAACTTGGTTTACAGGATTAGCCTGGTTAATTGGTACAGGCACAATGGCATTTTTTGGTGCTTATGCAATTTGCAAAGGCACTACATTTTGAATTTGGGGCACTTGTTGATTAGGGACTTGAGGGCCCCAAAGAAATCAGCAATTCTCCCCATTTGATTGGCCAACAATTGGTAACTCTGATTTGTATTTTGTATTAATGGGTTATATACTGTACCAATTTGTTGTGTTAACATATTGACCATGTCATGATTGCTTTCATCCATTTGTTGCCTCAAAGCATTCAAGTCAACATTGGTTAATGAAGGGTTAGCGTTTCGAGTAGCCGAACCAGAGACTATCTGATTATTAGGAACGAACACGCCTGGTGCTGACTCTGTGAATAATGATGCACTTGTTTGCAAACCCTGCATCATACTGGTAGGCATACCATATGGGTAATTCCTACTGGTGCCTTGACCCACATATTGGGAAAAAGGCAATGAGAAAGTAGACGAAGCAGCGCCACCCCCATTAACATTTGACCTATTTGGAGAGAAATTAACCTCCATAGCATGAGACAGAGTCAAAATGGGTTCTGTAGTGGTCGAAGGTACCACTGTAGACGTTGTCATTGTCATCGTGGCACTTACCACAGAAGATGTTGGGGCAGAAACTGTTGCCCCCGAGGCGTTGGGTATAATCTCACTTATTACAGGAGAAACTATAGCCCCAGAAACGCTCGAAGCGGTTGATGCATTCGAACCGTTATTATTATTGTTTCCATTTGGATTTTCCATGTTTTGTCTTGGGTTATTTCTGGGTGGTGGTCTAACCATTTCAGGGAGTAGTTTCCCGTTTCTTAAAAGCATACACTACACACAAGACTTTTTGGAAACAAATTAAAATACAGAACAAAATCAAATACACTTAAACTTTGAAGAAATTTAAACGCAAAGCACACAGTCCCACTGGGCGTGCCAATTTGTTTATTGTGAAATTTGGTAAACAACGCTAGTTTGATTATTACAAGAGAGACCAACTAGTAAATCTCGGGACATAATGCTTTTGTTTATATTTTCAAAGTGAATAGTATCCATTATTGTTCTTATGTTCATAAATTGTTGTTTTTATGTTTTTTGTGTTACTTGAAATACAAGAAAGAATGCTTATTCAATTGAATAAACAGAAGGAAAGATTTAGTCGAAAGTAAAAGACAATTGGAATAAATGAAAGGCTGTAAATTTGCTTTCAAATGTAAATGATTACAGAATGATAATGGTTCACACTACATACATTTTCCTTCGAGCACTCGTTTCTCGCGTTGACATGGATACTTTGAGTTTTCTGTGGATTTTGTATAATGATTGTGACCCTTTTTTCGTTCACAGAACTAAACTATTTGCAGACACTAATTCCTAACTGCTAATAACGCCTAAACAACTACAGAGAGGACGCGTGTCTTTGACACGTATTTTGAATTTGAATCCTTTCTTATCTTCTGATTTAGCTGTTGTATCCATCGAAGTCGAAGTGATAATGCTTTTCCTTGAAAATTTCGCTAAGTCCACGCTTTAATCTTGCACTGCTGGATGCTTCGACCCGACTGAAGCTTCGACCAAATCGAAAGGATCCTGAAGGAGAATACGCAATTAAAAGAAATGCTCAATAACAGAACATTTAATATATGTTCATGCATGATTGATCATTAAATTCATTGGCTCTGAAAACCAAACATATTTAATGACTTTTAAAATAATCATATAATTAAACATAATTATTTTAATTATATATTTAGAACATATTTTACTTAATAAAAATATGGGCTAACACTACCTTCGATGTTTACTAGCTACGTCTCTTGCCATTTTTAGTCCTTTGAGTTTGTATAAGTACTTCACATTCATCTAAACTCTTATCATTATCATCATCTATGAACTATATGTTGAAATAATCATGTTTGGTTGTAATATAATTTGTGAAACATGTTTGGTTGTAATATAATTTGTGAAATTACACGGTTGAGATTTGTTCATTCTGCATGATTATGTTGAAAATGGAACATTCGTACATAATATTATGTTGTATTTGTTATGTAGTATTTGTTAATTTAATATATGTGTGTTATCAAATAAAAGTTTTTCAACATCAATGTACATGTTTTTCAAAAGAATAAACCATAATCATGTAACCATGATATATGTTTGTTAACAATACAACAAACATCATTAATTTGTTGAAAAGAATAATAAAATTATAATTAAACAATGATATAATGATAACAAGTGATAGAATCAACCATTAGTTATTTATATGTTTCGATCATTCCACAATTTTTATCTATATATATTACATGGACTTTTCTTCCATATGTACATTATCAACAGACATACCGCAATGCATAAACATTCAATAATATATAAGAATAACAAAATAAAAAATAATATCGCAATGCATTTTTTTTTTAATAAACTGAATTAAATAAAAACACAGAAAAAGGGGGAAATGTCTCCACAAGGGTTCAAACTTGCGCCCTCCTCTCTCTAGGGCTCGCCTCTCAGACATTAAGTTGTACGCACGCTTGTGATATGCAAACACCTTAAAATGTATTTGAAGCAATCAAGCGGCTTAAAATAAATATTGTGTTAACTAAAACAATTTAATTACTGGAGTATAATTTATTAATTTTAATTATTCGTAATTTTAAAAAAACTTAAGATATTCACCTTTCTATTTATTCATTTTTTTTAAAAACTTAACCCCATGATACAATTTTTTATTGCGTTTTTAATTAAGATATTCGCCATTCTATTTCCATATTTTTTATTTATATATTTAATATAAAATAATTACGGTATTCACCTTTTCATTTAATGTATAACATATATCAAAAGTAATTTTTTATTAAAAGTAATTTAATTTTTAATTTCAAATACACAATTCCAAATTAAATTAATTTAGATTAAAAGTTACATTTAAAATTGAATCTTCGTATTCGATAATGGTTCATTCATTCACTGCTTAACAAATTCACAAGACACAAATTTCATATTCACCTCTTTTTTTCTCTAAATTTAAAAATGATTTTTATTATTTTCTCAAAATTAAATACATTGAATATTAGTCAAAAATAAAATAGTGTAGCAAAAAAATAACAAATGAATACATTTTTTAATAAGGAAAGAATGTTAAAAAAATAATTATTATTATTATTATTTTATGATTAATAAATTATTCTCCATAATTAAATTGATAGTGCAGGGATGTATCTAGTACCGTTGGATAACAATCAGACATTGTGCAGGGATGTGTATCTGGTACCGTTCGATAACAATCAGACATTCACAAATTATGAAGACTATAAATTCCATCCTCCTTTCTACTGCACGTGATAAAGATGCAAAGACCTCTACAAAATGACTTCCAAACCATAAATCCTCAATTTTTCACACCTCGTCTCCCACTCACCTTCACCAGCCGATCCGAAACAAACATAACCCACAAGCTCCGATCGAAAAAAGAAAAGAAAACCTTCAACCTCCGTTCAGCTGATTCATCTGTATACTCGTGTCTCCAATGGCGTCTTCATTGCACAGGTATTTTTAAAATTTATTACGTCTTTGTGAATTCCTTTCAAAAACATTCCAACACAATCAAGCTACAACTTTTGTCTTCATTAGAATGTCTTCTTCCTATTTTTTCAGATTCGGTGGAAGAAACAGAAAAAGAAAAAGGAGAGGAAAATAGAGGGACAAATATTACAGATGAACAACTTGAGAATGAAGGAGATTAAACTTTGCAAGAGAGACACAGAAAAGTTAAGTGTCCTTTGTTTCTTCATCTTTTCATGAATATTGGAAATGTTAGAGAAACTTTATACATTATTCTACTTGTTAATCATAAGAGAGGTTCTTAGATAATTCTTATTCTGATTTCGAAAATGGTTTTAATTAGTAATCAATTACATAAAATGAAAGATGGGCCACGTTTTATTATATTTTTTTACTAGAGATGGGCTTTTGAAAGGAGGAATGGTCTGGTCATATAAATCAATTTGCAGAAGTTTATCTATCCTATATATAAATTGAAATGTAGTCTTAAATACATGCATCCTCCTATACCGGAAAATATACACTCAAAAGCAATTTTAGATCAACATATCCAAACAACATCATTTAATTTTGTATTCAATTTAATCACACAATAGATGTTTAAAGATAGCATGGTATGATGATGTATTGTAATGATCTATTTAATATTTAATAGGTATTGCTGGTGCTGCCATGATGACGATATTCACGGAACATCTCACTAGGTAGTATTCCTTAGTTGATCCAAATTATAACAGATATTATTTGTTCTGATAAAAATGCTTTTGAAAATGACCAGTTTCGTCAATTTTTCTGCTTTATCTTTACATCATCTAACTTTTGAACACACATTTATGAAATTTTCCTTTTAGTTTGTGAATATGTAGCTGTTAAAAATCTTATCCCACATTTTATTCAATGCAGTTAGACAAAAAGCATGAAGATAGGGACCAAGTTGTGATTCTATTCCAGGACTTGCTGGAGGTGGTGATAAGGGAATAAGGGATATAATGGAGGATCATATATTCAGGTGATGATAGTCCCAAAGTCTCTACATCTTTAAATGATATACTCTTCCTTCTATGTTTATGATTGTATTATTTTGCATGTATAGCCTGGTAGGTTCAATCCATGGCGGACCTGGACATGAGGGGATGCTTCTTCTTGAGCAACAACACCGGTTATTTTTTACCATTTAGTCATTTTGTTTTGGATCCTATTACTCTTTGCATCCAAACATTGGAATTTGAACCTATTAGAACAAATATGATCCTTTATTAATGTGAGTAACATTTGGAAATAATTGAATATTTGTCGTTTTATTGCATTTACTTGTTATTTCATGTTTGCACACTATGTTTCATCGAATTTTAATAGTACAAACGTGTTTCCTACGATTGAGGGGTTTGTGAATCATTATTTGATGCATTAGGAATTTTTAAATGACTAATGCCTATATCAAATAGTGGCTCGCAAGTTCTTCATCCGTGTTCAAATGTAAATCCTATTATATACCATGTGTTTACTATTAAAATTTGATGAAACATTGTTTGTAAATGTGAATATTAAGCAAATGCAATAAAAGAAGTATTATGTTCAATTGTTTATTCTATTTGCTATTTACCATTTTTTCAAAATTATGATCATTGTTAAAATTTAAAACCGGTTCAACTGAAAACAAGCAAAAGTTAACTCAGGATTAGACACACATTCAACTAATTCACCATTAACCCTCATCTTATAAATGAAACAAATAAAGTCATTCATTTAAGGGAAAGCCAAACAAATTTTTATTGGTACATACTGTACATCTTATGACAGATTCTGATTCCTACCTATTTTATATGGGGAAGCCAAACAAATGCATACTTCCAACAAGCAGAAAATTACATTGTGAATTTGACATATCATAATAGAGTAAGTATAGACTACACGGATAAATATGATGTAAATTTTTTTGTACAGAGAATCAGATTCGTTCTCAATAAATAAAGCTTAATTGATTAGCACTGCTCCACGACTACACCCACTTTACTATTTTAACTGACAAAGTCACCTACTGTTTATTGTACAATTCATTTATTAACTCACCAACAGTCTAACTTTTCTGTAACTATATAAGTAAGCCTTGTACTCAATTCATTTTCAATATTTCCAACAATGTCTTATTCCCAAATAAATCGAGCAAGCCCCACAAACCTTATTATTTGTTATAAATAATTATAAAGACTTACTAATGGAATGGTCAATTGTGAATCAATCTGGATTTTGCCACAAGATGGATTTCAATCTAAGTTTCGAAAATCCAACTTTGTATACAGGTTGGGAAGAACTTATTCTACATTATCAACTACCAGGAAATGTAGAAATTGAAATGGCTTATTATGGAAAGGCGAAATTTTCAATTAAGTCTTTCAAAGAACTTGCGACTGCCGCAGATATTCTCCCCTTCCACAGCCGCAGTTTATTCCCTGGCCTTACAATCTTTTTCGACGTCAAAGTGACTTCTGAATCATTGACAAAAAATTGCTTGGTTAAATTCAATTTCTTTAATAACATCTTCATAATTGATTGATTTCTTTCGAAATATAAAATAAATTAATTCATATCTGTTTTTTATTTATGTAGCTTTTGCCACCCAAGCATGGAAAGTTCCTCCACAAAAAGCAATATAAGTTTCTAGTTGCATGTGGGGATGATCAACACCAAGAATTTCTTGCAGTCAACGCAAATGGCAATCCTTCAAAAACCAAATTAGGATTTTTTTGGACAAAGTTCTGCCAAGAGAACAACTTCAGCAATGGAGATACCGTTCGCTTTAAGTTTGCCATTGAAGATCCACACAAAAGATGCCACATTTTCAAACCAACAAGAACTCTCTAAGTGTCCTATTATTCATATTATCTAAGTTTCATTGTGTTCCATGTCTTCAAACTTATTTATCTTCAACTTTGAATGTCAAGTACCATCTTAGTTTCCTACTTTATTTAACAAGTGTTGCCGTATTGTTTTTAAAATTTGTACTCTACCAATGTTATTTGAGTTAAGTGTATTGTTTTTAAAATATATAAATATGTATTGTCGTTTTGAGTTAAGTGCAGTTATTAAAAAATATCTTATGTTTTAAGTAAGGCTTTGCTTTTGAGTTCTATATATTTACATAAAATATTCATTTGCCTTCAAATAAAAGAAAAAGTAAAAGTGCAGTTATTAAAGTAGTATATAGGGTCCTCCTTTCCAAAAAAAAGTGGCGCTCACACAATTTTATAGGGGAAAAGGGAAAAAATCAAATACAAAAACGCAAAAGCTGGGTTCACAATGGGCCAACAATGTTTGGGACAAAGAAAAAGGTAATTTTTGTTTTATTTGCTGCATCTTCCACATGTGGAAGTTAGTAGATTGAAACATAAAACAAGAAAATAAAAAAAGATGAAAAGTGATACACACCCACACGTGTTGTGTATTAGTCAATGTACTGTACATTACATGTCCCACAAAATCTGACTTGAAAATTCTCAAATTGAAAGGGTTTGTCATAGTAACATGTCCCACTAAATCTGACTTGGAAATTATAAAATGCAAAAGGAAGGAGAAAATTAATTCCTTTTCAAACAACTAGCATCTAGAAACAAACACTCACACAAAGTTAAGTGGGAGTAATTGGGGCCCACATGCTTATGACATAAATGAAAATTAAGTTGATAGGATTGCAAAAAATAAAATAAAATAAAAAGATGAGTAAATAGAAATAAAGTAAATAAAAAAGCAAAATGTAAGCACACACTTAAAAACATAAAATGGAATAGCTAATACTTGAAAGATACATAAAAGCACAATTATCGGTTGTGGCTTTGTAGTTGTTTGCCAACGTGTGGCAACTTGTGTCAGAGAGGCATTGATAATTGGCTTTATATGTTGTGTCCAAATTCTACCACGGTTCCAACTTATGCTACGGTGGTTTAAAAAAATATAGCTTTTACTGAGTGGTATGGATATTTAGAGTTTTTAATGAGTGGTAGCTTTTACTGAGTGACATGTTGAGCGATATATATTGGGTGGGACCCATATTAGAGTTTTTACTGAGTGGTATGGATATTTAGAAAATATAGTGGGTGGTTTAAATAATTGAAAAGTATAATATATTAAGTGAGACCCATTGATACCACCAATATGAGTAGCATGGATGTGGGTGCTCTAAAAATGTTATGTTCAATGAGCACCTCCAATGGCGCAACCCTTTACTTTGACTGGGTCCCACAATGCCACATACTCATGAAGCAACTCTATAATTTTTCTCTTCATTGGTAGAACTTTAAAGAACTTATTTTGGACCCCACAACTTTAATTAACATATTAATATTATATTAAAATGAAAAACAAAAATAGAAAAACAGTAACACTTAAAAGCAAAAAAGTAATAAATATATTATTATTAAAATTGAAGAACCATGAAGGAATGTTGCTTCCTGACGCCCTGTTCTTCAGCCTCACACATTAACTTTGTCAGTATATTGCTTTTCCACATGCCATGTGGAAGACGGGCAAGAATTTTCCACCCACTGGAGCTGCTCTTAAAATATTACATTTTAGTAATTGCTCCCTCCGTTCCTTTTTTGTTTGTTGTTTTAGAAAAAAAATATTTGTTTCATATTGATTGTTGTTTTAATAATTTAAGGTTATATTTTGTCTATTATACTCTCATTCCTAATTTTTTTTATTGACTAAATTTTATATAATATTTTTATTGTGTCTTTTTTTTACTAAACTTCTTCATATAATATTTTTATTGTTTTTGTTTTGTTCTTTATTTTTTCCTTGCATGTTTATTGAAAATCTTGTTACACAACTCAAAGTGACTACAACTTGAAAAGGCAAAAAAATTGGTTTGTTACGATACGCCTTTAATTTTTTTGAAAAGATAAAGAGTATGCAAAAAAATAGGAATTTTCGGTGGATTAAACATAGAATATATTCGAAAAAAAGGGTATAATGGGAAAATAAAGTGTAAAAATACACTTTCCTAATTTGACTTCTTTTTTTCTCAAACAACAAACAAAAAGGAGCGGAGGGAGTATAACATAAGGGTATGTGTTGACTTACTAAATTATTGAATAAAAAAGCAAAATGTAAGCACACATTTAAAAACATAAAATGAAATAGCTAATACTTGGAAGATACATAAAAATGTTGTGTTCACTTAAAAGATTACATTTTAGACATAAGGTTTTTTCATTGAATATGGACATTCAAACAAGAGGATGTCTCCCTTGACTAAGTCATTAGCTGCACAATAACTTGCCCATCCGCGTATTATATGAACCTTTGGTATTGGTTTGGATCTATAACCCAATTGTACTGGAATTTTGACATTGGTTGGTCCGCAAAGTGTGATAGATGGCTCCTCCAATTGTAGAAGATGATTTTCCAAATCATCGGGAAGAGCCTAAAATAATGAAAATAAAGTATAATTAATCTTATATATTAAAAAAAACAAATAAGTTTATAAATTATAGTTTTTTTAATAATAAAGTTTATAAATATTCTATCCCGGAATTAAGAGTATATTCAAAATATTTACCAATGGTGATAATGTTGGTGAAAAACCACTTAAGACAACTTGAAATATTTTTCTGAATGTTGGTGTTGTTGTTAATGTGTGAAAAGGTGGATATTCCGCAATATTTACACTGCCATGAAATATTGAAATTTTGAAATAGCCTTGACCGAAGTTTCGGAACAAATTTTTTTTATCACCAGTGATGCGAAAAACTGTAACATCCCAAACTTTAATTAATAAACGGATAGTAATTGAGAGAAATTTTTGGGAACTTATTTGGAAATACCTCTATTAATTGGAATTATGGGATTGTGAAGAATATGAGTTAAATTGTTAGTAAGTAGAGGGGCATAATGGGAATTGTCCATGAAAAGGGGCTTATAAGGGAGCTAAACATTCATTCATTCATTCATTCATTATCATCCTTCATTTTCTAAAACCTAAGTCAGGAAGCTTACACCCTTTTTCTCTCTTCCACGCCTTCTTCCTTACTCTCACCAACAACATCATCTTAATACCATTCAATCTTCACATGCTTAATGCAATTTGAACCCAAGTACTACAAAGAATCCTCTCACACTTCCTTCCTCTCTTTCCCGAGCCCTTTTACCCCCTTTCTTTTCTAACCCATTTCCAATTGATGCTTGGCTGAAGAAAGAAAGCACTACATATGTTCATGGAGAATTTGTTATGAGTTACCTACCACAAATTCTTATGATTAAGGTATGGTCATGATTCTTAGCCTTCCTTTTTCATAAATTAGCTCATGAACTCAAATCCTCATACTTGCTGTTTTGGTTGTTGCATGTATAATTAACACCTTTGTGGGTGATTGGGAGATGCATTAAGAATCAAGGATTGAAGGATTAAGTTGCAGCAGAAACCAACAGGGCTGTTTACTGTCAATTCGACGAACTCGCTTAGCGAACAAGTTTACTCGCCGCAGCGAGTGTATCAGAACATCACTGGTTGATGCATGTGTCCTCCCACCCTGTAACCTTCCTTCAAAACACTTGGTAAGGTATTTAGAGCCCTTCTTATTCTTTCTCAGATTGTGGTAGTGATCATTCCATTTACTTAAACTTAGAGAGTTCACAAAATCTCACTAACTTTATTCTTGGTATTGCATGTGAGTATTTGGCCAAGTAACTTGTTCAAGTAGCTGAAGTTGAGCCTTTAAGTGGTTGAGAGTAACGAGGTCAGAGTTGGTGTAGGAAATGCAAAGGGTTGAACCATGTGCTTGGAGTTAGACTAAAGCTCCATAGTTGTTGTCTTTTGAGCTTCTGAGTAAACCTCAATTCAGGTGGGTTCTCTAGGTTCTTAACCTTAGAATTATTAGTAAGCTTAGTTTCCCCAAATATGTAATGTTGCATGCAAACTTAGGTTTTAGGGTTTAATTTATGAAAGAGCAGGAATAATGCCCAATTCCTACTCCTATATACTCAATTAATACTGTAAAACATGTTGGTAACGAGTTGCATAAAGATTGTAGGTGAAGTCTTTGAAAACATGATTTTTGCTGAAACAGGGGTTGTTCTGCTATGGCTCGCCGTAGCGAGTAAATGCTCGCCGTGGCGAAGGTTTGTGTTTTGTATAGCTCGCCGGGCGAGTTCTTGACTCGCCATGGCGAGCATTACAGGTTCTAACATGAATCTTCGCTGTAGCGAGAGTGAGCTCGCCGTAGCGAGTTTAGCAGGACAGAACCTGTACAGTTTTAAGAAAATTCCTAAATCACTTGTTTTATGTCCGATTGCAACTTGGATTTCACAAGCATGTTTAGTAGTTATAAATTGATTATATGGTCAGAGTACGACATTTATATTTTGCAATTATAACATGTTTAGGATACCTTGGGGGGGGGGGAATATATTGGTTAGAACTGCTTAACTCATTAAAAGAAAATTAAATGGCAATTATATGCCGTGATTAAAGAATTCCTCTGAATTCTGATCATTTTATTATGCGAGCCAACGGCGGAATCCGAACCTCAATATTCGGTATTACGCAGAGTCAGGCACCTGAGATAGGCTTGCCTCGGGTGACCTTTGAAGAGTAACTTGACAAGATAATAATTTTGTGTTACACTTTATTTTTAGTATTGATTAATACATGTATATGTAAAACAGTTTGAACTTAGATTATTACACTATCTAGGTTCCCCCGGCGTAGTCGCCACTAGGAAGGTAGTAGAACTCACTGAGGCTTAGTAGTCTCACCCCACTCCAAATCAATTTTTTTTAGGTAAACAGGTTATCCGGAGCAAGGACCAGGAAGGAGACTGACAGTCGGAGCTGAGCTTGGGATGTCAGCCTAGAAGATTTATTCTTCTCCTTGTTATTAGTTATCTTGTTTACTCAGAAATTCTTGTATCTTTCTGCTTTACCTTAGTAATTTATTATAATGGATTTAATCTTTGTATTCGTTCAAGTTGTTAATTTATAAATTATTCAGTAATTTATTTGTACTCAGATCCATTTATTTATGTCTTGACTAAATATTCTAGATATTTTAGTTGGGGCGTTATAATTGGTATCAGAGCAGGTCGATCCAGTATCGGACCTTGCCATGAGTCATTCCAATCCTTCCTAAGCAATACAGACCCTTTGGATCTGGACTGTTTACGCTGAAACCATCACGTGCTGAGTCTGATCAGCTCAGTATTGTGTATGGTAGACAGGGTATTATGGTTTAGGACTGAAGTGAACTCTGGAATTTCAGCGTTAAACCCGTAGTGAAGCTACAATCGAGGAGCAGACGTCGAAGAAGATTCGTTTAAGTGAATATTGGAATGGTGGCAGATGATGCCACCGAAGTAAGTTGTGCAAACAAGCACGGTATACAAGAGTATCACTATACTGAAGCGTGTAGTGCGCAGAGGTATCCAACTGACACTGTGTGTCAGATAAATTCCCTGAACCTAGGAATTACCTTGTCCTATAGAGAGCCTTTATGCATCCAAGTTTGGAGACCCGAGTAGCACCCAGTAATAATACTTGTAAACCAAGACTCTTTCTTGAATAAATAGTTGTTCAGTGCAACGGAAAATTCACCAGGTGTTAGCAAAACTTAGTTAGACCTCGCCCATGTTCCGTTAATTTTGAGATTCCAACTCGACTAGACTATCTCAAGGTTATCAAACCTTAATGTTCTTAATGGAACGAGTACACTCTTTCTAATAGGAACCAATATTTAACTCAACCACTAGAAATTCAGTTTTAGCATAGTAAATAGAATCCTTTGTTAGCAATATCGTGCCCGAGTTAACGCCTTAAGTAGCACCACTCTTATGTTCCTAAAATTAGTATCTCAGTGTAGCGGACCTGTTAGACATCTCAGTAATAAAATTCAATCGAGCCACCTGAATTATAAAAGCCAAATTAGAACATAAGCATACTCCAACATCCCTTCAAGTCACCTCACTAGACTACCCTTTTGAATACTCTTAACTAAGTAACTCTGACCCTTCAACTAGTAATAACAACCCTACCGTGCTACTGAGAGCCAAGTTCCCTCTAGTACAACCATTAGGAATTCTTTTACTACACCAGTCCTTAGCGGTAACCCAATAAACCTCTAAGAACATAACTTTGATTAGCTTAACAGTTAGGAGTCATTTTAGCATCATGGAAACCTTAAGATAAATTCCGGGAGCAGCTTAACAAAATAGTTTAACAAATCAAACCAATGATAGGACTTATTTAGCCTCGTGATTAGTATTCAATAAACAAACCTTATCCCGTGAATCACAAGTTATAGCATACCAATTAGAAATCCCATTGTTTTAATATTTGGACAGGCATACTAAGTACCGTCGCCTAGTTACTAACAGTTGCCAACTTAGCATTACCAACCCATTAGCTAACCTATAAGGATAGTTGAACTAGAACTCACACAATATAGCATTCTATTACTGCAAGCCTATTGAGTTAACATTTTAACACCACCTTTAAATAACAAATCAATAGGATCAACATACCGCCTTATACCTATAACCGCACCAAGCCACCATGGGATTAGTCTTAATTAGTGATAACTGATAAGAATTACCGGTGGTATTAGAAGTCGCCTAAGTAGATTCGTCGAGCCTTATTGTTAGAGAGTTTAGAGACCGACACTTCAGAGTAATACCAATTGATTTTAACCAAACAAAACTCATACATATGACCACTTGGCTAAGTAGTTAGTAGGATCAGTTGAACGTGCGCTTGAGAACTGTCCATCAGTTATCCTTAGGTTAGTAAACCAGCATTATGAACCAACTAGCTACCCAGTCTAAGGATTAGACTTAACCAGCCACATGTTATCACTGCTTTAGGTACCAGACATTAGAAGACACGACCGAATGAGAATAACAAATAAGAAACCCTATTAGTGACACCAACCACCTCGACTGATCTTTTAGGAATATATTAGTTAACCAGAGGCGAGTAATTACGTTTAACCTTAGTTTTAGACAGCGGCCGACACTTTCACATGCTCAAACCTTTCAACTAAGAGACTATTAGAATCAGTTAGACCTACCGGTGAGAACTTGTCAGCAAGGAACTTGAGTGAAAACTTAGAGGCTCTAACCTAAGAGAACTGACTGAAGAAACAAAATTGTGAATCTTGAGTCTGAACCTAATAGGAGACCAATCTTCAATTACCTTTCATTCGTTTTGGATTCTCATTCAGCCCTTTCGTCGTATCAAGCAATGTTCAACTCTACGTTCATAAGTTTTGGAACACCATGAACGTGTGTACTCTCTAACTTGCCTGTTTATGCTTCAGATGGGTAAACTCTTTCCGCGTTTTAAAATACTTGTCAATTAAGTGCTACGCACAATTTCAGTTAGGATGCAACCTCCCAAATTCATCAACGTCAGGCAGTCTCACAGATTGAGTAGAACGTTACTCCTAAGTAACCTTATTCAATGCCTTCAGTCTTTCAACTTTGTCGATCTTAACCCCATCCTATTCGAGGAAGTCAACCACTCTTGAGAAACCACAGATAAGTTAGGTTCAATTTCTCGCTCATTGGTAGATATGTTAATCAATATTCTCGGCTGTTCTGATGCAAATGACTTAGCTCAGTATCAGCAAATCAGTTAACCTTCGTGCACTCGAATCTGATAATCAGTTCTTCACCATAATCAGTTATCTATCTTTCGTAGCCTTATCAGCCGCATTCAGAACTAAGTTTGAACCTTGCACAATTTAGTGGAATTAAGCTCTGCAAGTGAATTCAGTGTTGAGTATTTAAACCTTTCGGCTCCGTGTTCTTAGTCTTGTGAGATCAAGTACTTAACCCAGAAACCATTTCCTATCCTTAGTGATCCATTAGTTAGTTCAGTAAGTCATCTTAAGCCAGACAATTCAGTTCAGTCTCAGCAGTACAAGTCCAAACCTTAAATGTTCAACTAGCTAAGTTTTAGAACCTGAATGTTTAGCCAAGTTCCATACACTAGTTACCAGTAGAGGACTTCGACAAGATTGACCATTTAATTCTGGGAGATAACCTGGACCTAAGTGCATCTGCATGTTGAATGTACAACTGGATCACCGTATTGAGTCAGAATAGATTAAATTGTAGGTGGGATTTTATCGGATAACTATAGATTCGCCTGCGGATGAGTTTAACTCGTTGGCAAAGGAATCTGTGGTATTTAGACAATTTTCCACTCGTTTTATATTTCGATCGATTCTGGAGTATTTAGACAACACGTGGTATAGTGGTACAATTGATATGTTATGCATGTTAGTGTCCGGAAAGGAGATCGACTTTGGGAATGAAGATTTTGAAATTGCCAATAGGAATACTGAAGCTTTTCCCTTCGGTTAGTTAATTAGCATCGCCACCAGTTTGTGGGTACCCTACAAGGCCAGATACCGACCTCCTAAGCCAGCTGAAATGGGATTTAATATCGTTGGGAGTGGAAGTTTAATCGTAGAAGGAGGAGGAGAGATGAAAAAGACAAGTAGGCGTAAGAATGTGTTCAGGGATTGCAGACTGATATGGTGGTGACGCTGTCAGAAGGTGACAATAAGTATTCGAATCAGAGTGCGTAGCAGGAGGTTAGTAGTAAGTGTGGATTAAATGACCGACATTTAGCCAACGACCCTAAGAGAGGAAAGTTTTATTCCAAGGAATCAAATACAATTGACCGGAGAATAGATGAAGTCAGACTTTGGACGTGGTTATAGTTGTGTTACACTGGAGTAAAATGAAGAATTCAGAATTTCGAGGACGAAATTTCTTTAACGGGGGTAGATTGTAACATCCCAAACTTTAATTAATAAACGGATAGTAATTGAGAGAAATTTTTGGGAAATTATTTGGAAATACCTCTATTAATTGGAATTATGGGATTGTGAAGAATATGAGTTAAATTGTTAGTAAGTAGAGGGGCATAATGGGAATTGTCCATGAAAAGGGGCTTATAAGGGAGCTAAACATTCATTCATTATCATCCTTCATTTTCTAAAACCTAATTCGGGAAGCTTACACCCTTTTTCTCTCTTCCACGCCTTCTTCCTTACTCTCACCAACAACATCATCTTAATACCATTCAATCTTCACATGCTTAATGCAATTTGAACCCAAGTACTACAAAGAATCCTCTCACACTTCCTTCCTCTCTTTCCCGAGCCCTTTTACCCCCTTTCTTTTCTAACCCATTTCCAATTGATGCTTGGCTGAAGAAAGAAAGCACTACATATGTTCATGGAGAATTTGTTATGAGTTACCTACCACAAATTCTTATGATTAAGGTATGGTCATGATTCTTAGCCTTCCTTTTTCATAAATTAGCTCATGAACTCAAATCCTCATACTTGCTGTTTTGGTTGTTGCATGTATAATTAACACCTTTGTGGGTGATTGGGAGATGCATTAAGAATCAAGGATTGAAGGATTAAGTTGCAGCAGAAACCAACAGGGCTGTTTACTGTCAATTCGACGAACTCGCTTAGCGAACAAGTTTACTCGCCGCAGCGAGTGTATCAGAACATCACTGGTTGATGCATGTGTCCTCCCACCCTGTAACCTTCCTTCAAAACACTTGGTAAGGTATTTAGAGCCCTTCTTATTCTTTCTCAGATTGTGGTAGTGATCATTCCATTTCCTTAAACTTAGAGAGTTCACAAAATCTCACTAACTTTATTCTTGGTATTGCATGTGAGTATGTGGCCAAGTAACTTGTTCAAGTAGCTGAAGTTGAGCCTTGAAGTGGTTGAGAGTAACGAGGTCAGAGTTGGTGTAGGAAATGCAAAGGGTTGAACCATGTGCTTGGAGTTAGACTAAAGCTCCATAGTTGTTGTCTTTTGAGCTTCTGAGTAAACCTCAATTCAGGTGGGTTCTCTAGGTTCTTAACCTTAGAATTATTAGTAAGCTTAGTTTCCCCAAATATGTAATGTTGCATGCAAACTTAGGTTTTAGGGTTTAATTTATGAAAGAGCGGGAATAATGCCCAATTCCTACTCCTATATACTCAATTAATACTGTAAAACATGTTGGTAACGAGTTGCATAAAGATTGTAGGTGAAGTCTTTGAAAACATGATTTTTGCTGAAACAGGGGTTGTTCTGCTATGGCTCGCCGTAGCGAGTAAATGCTCGCCGTGGCGAAGGTTTGTGTTTTGTATAGCTCGCCGGGCGAGTTCTTGACTCGCCATGGCGAGCATTACAGGTTCTGACATGAATCTTCGCTGTAGCGAGAGTGAGCTCGCCGTAGCGAGTTTAGCCGGACAAAACCTGTACAGTTTTAAGAAAATTCCTAAATCACTCGTTTTATGTCCGATTGCAACTTGGATTTCACAAGCATGTTTAGTAGTTATAAATTGATTATATGGTCAGAGTACGACATTTATATTTTGCAATTATAACATGTTTAGGATACCTTGGGGGGGGGGAATATATTGGTTAGAACTGCTTAACTCATTAAAAGAAAATTAAATGGCAATTATATGCCGTGATTAAAGAATTCCTCTGAATTCTGATCATTTTATTATGCAAGCCAACGGCGGAATCCGAACCTCAATATTCGGTATTACGCAGAGTCAGGCACCTGAGACAGGCTTGCCTCGGGTGACCTTTGAAGAGTAACTTGACAAGATAATAATTTTGTGTTACACTTTATTTTTAGTATTGATTAATACATGTATATGTAAAACAGTTTGAACTTAGATTATTACACTATCTAGGTTCCCCCGGCGTAGTCGCCACTAGGAGGGTAGTAGAACTCACTGAGGCTTAGTAGTCTCACCCCACTCCAAATAAATTTTTTTTAGGTAAACAGGTTATCCGGAGCAAGGACCAGGAAGGAGACTGACAGTCGGAGCTGAGCTTGGGATGTCAGTGTAACGCCCCGAAATTTAGAAGGAAGTTATTTAGATATTATTTAATTAATTCCGTTAGAATTATATGTTGAACCAATTAATTAAAGAATATTTTTAGTAGAATAATTAAGTGGAGAAAAAATAGAGATATTTATTTTAGTATAATTTTGGAGAGATATACTTAGAAAATAAAAGTAGAACCAAATTATTGAGAGATGTGATCATAATTTTAAATTGAAACAAATCTCATGAGATATACTCTTTCTTAAGGAAAAAGAAACCTAGAGCCCTTTCCTTTTATAAATAGGTAAAGCATAAGACCGAGAAAGAATTAGGATTGCCACTTTTCATAAAATTGAAAATAAAAATTAGAGGGAGTGCTTGGAGGGGAAAGCGGCGAGGGAGAAAGAGATTAAGGGAAGGAGAACAACTTCATCGCACTAGGAAAAGAGATCACTGCTACTAACAAGTAAGGGGGTTTTAACCAACTCATTTAAAGATTCTGAATGTAGATAGTGTTATATAGTTGTGACCGTGGATTGCTTGTTTGTTCTCTGATGTCCATGTTGTTGCTTGAATCCATTTAATTGAAAACCTTATACTGCTATTCACGTTGAATTTAAAATATTAACGATCGTGACATGATATGCACATGTTTGTATAGTTTAAATATATTGTGTAACACCAGTATGCTTTGATTCTAATCTAACGTATCCTGTAATTGATATTTACTTTGTCCGATCCTCATTATATCACTAGTTGTAATTTAATAGTGTTTTAAAGGTCCCTTATATTATATAGACCAGTACCTAGATTCTATTGACATTGAATTTGAAATTAAATCAATCGATTTTATGATTGCTTGGCTAGATTATTACATTACTTGCTTAAGTGTTGATGAAAGAATATCGTAATTTTTGTATATTGGGTTCTTGTAGAATAATTAAAGTATGAGCCATATTCCTTTGAAAATTAACTAGACGGATATTGTCCTAAAGACTTGAGCATCTCTTTCTAATCAACTATTATCCTGGGACTAAGTTAATTAAGTTCCTAACTAGTTCATAGATTAATTTTTAATTAAATTACTTGAGTCTAGGCTGTTTCGGGTATACGTTAGTCGCCATTCAGAGGAGTTAATAGATTAGTTTAACTAAAAATTGGAGTGGATCTATTAGGTGTCGAATTAATTAGTGTTTGACTTATTTGATATTGGTTTAATTGGTGGTTTTTATTAAATATAATTAGTGTCATTATTATTGTTGATTTTGATTAATAAAGAATTCTAGATGAACTAGTTGTGAGTGTAATTGGAGTTGGATCTATTTTGTGTTAATTAATTTGGTGTTGAGTTTAATGGGTGTCGAGTTTATTTGGTGTTGAGTTTAATTGGTGTTTTGGTGTCGAATTTATGTGGTATTGGTTTAATTTGCGGTAGTTTATTAAATATAATTAGTGTTGTTGCTTGATGTTATGGTGGCTTTGAGCCACCGTTTGTCGTGTTGCTATGGTAGCCGTTTGTCGTGTTGCTATGGTAGCCGTTGTGCCACCGTTTGTCGTGTTGCTATGGTAGCCGTTGTGCCGCCGTTTGTCGTGTTGATATTATTTTACTATTGGCGTAGCTCTTATATATTTTTATTACGTTAAGTTTATTTATTTTATTGAGACGTTGATGAGTCTGTGTTTGCTTATGTGTTTGATCGTTCTAGAGAATGATATTTTGTTCAGTGTTGCTATTGAATTCAGTTATTCTATATGATGTTCGTTACTCACCCCTTCTGGTTTGACCCTGCGACGTAAAACTCGTAGACTTCTCTGTAGGTAATGAGTCTTAGTTGCTGTGTTCGGAGAGCTCTTCCTTGCTCTGTTCTGTGGAGTCGCTCTGTTAAGATACCATGGGGAAACTCTAAGCTATTTTAGCCATTACCTTTATTAAGGATTGTCAGACTATATTATGAGTTTCTTTTTAGATTTTGTGTTCAAGAATCTTGGATATTGATATGTATTAATTTTTTTTAAAAACACGATGTAACATTTATTTACATATTTAATAAATCAGTTGAGTTAAGCTTGAGTAACACTCCTTTTGAAATAAAATAACTAATGTTTTCACCAATAAAATCGATGGGAATCTGGGGTGTTACAGTCAGAAATTCTTGTATCTTTCTGCTTTACCTTAGTAATTTATTATAATGGATTTAATCTTTGTATTCGTTCAAGTTGTTAATTTATAAATTATTCAGTAATTTATTTGTACTCAGATCCATTTATTTATGTCTTGACTAAATATTCTAGATATTTTAGTTGGGACGTTATAAAAACATTTCTTAATTCAGTCCAACCACGAGTTAAGAGTGGCTTTGTGATATTATTGTTAAAAGCAACATTGTGAGTTGCTCCATTTGGAGCTTGTATTTTCCATTGTTGAGGAAGTTGTTCGAAAAATTCAGCAAAAAAAAAGGGATCCACTTCACCAAAATCCTAACAAAAAATAAGAGAAATGTGTTATTTATAAACTAATTATCTTTCATATATATTAATGAAAAATATAAATATAAAGTATATTGAAATGGCAAAAGCAATTTAAAACATACCTGGGATGTTAGATGCACCGTAGTAAACATACCTGGAAGTTTTAGATTATTAGACATTTTTTTTGACAAAAGATTATTAGACATGATTATATTGGTTATATGTTTTGTGTTTGATAGTTTTTTTAATAAGCATAATATGTGTTTGTGATATCGATCATGTTGTGTTATTTATAGAAGTTGACATACATATGCATTAATGTGAAAATAATAAAACAGGTTGCAACAATTTATTTTTGTAATTAAGTGTATCAACTAACTATGTCTTATCAATTTATTTTTACAACCAATAAGTAAAGTAGAAACATTTGAATGTGAATAGTTGAATTGAATCTACACTTAGCCTTACGTAAGTGTTTGACAAAAGAAAACCACAAGAAGTGTTAAGATACAAACAAGCATCGATATCGGGACATAACGGACATGTATTGGATATTATTTTTTAAAAAAATAATAATGATTTAACCGATATTTTACCGATACAAATATCAGGACGTATCAAAAAGAGTATCATTATAGAGTACGTATCGGACACGATACGTCACCATTTTTTGAGTCTCGGGGTTTCAGATATTTAAACTATATTGATGATCAAAATTGTGCATTGATTTACGTATAGTGCTCAACTATACTATTATCTTATATTTGAGTAAGACTTACTTAGGCACAAACACAAATAAAAATGTATAGGCATGAAGCTCCGATACGCGACACGATACGGATACGATACTGATACGCCGATACGTGAAAATTTTAAAAAATTCATATCTGATACTGGCGCGATACGTTATTTAAAAATTAATTTTAAAATTAAATTTATAAATGCACAACTATTTAATACCTTGTAGAATCCCAATATGCAATAGTTCATTGTACAAGGAGTACAAACAAGCCAATAAACTTGCACAAGAACAAAACAGTTTGAGGCTCAACATACGAGGGTTCCTCAGTCTTAACTAATGACATATAATAGCTCAAAAAATATATAATAGTCATGACATCAAGCCTCTTTAACAAGTTCATCTTGTAGCAGACAATATTTGTGTCTCACAGATACATTTTAAGTTATACATCTTAAGTTAAGTATTATACAAAAAGAACATCATTAGTACTATCCCAAAAAACATCACTAGTACTATCCAAAAAACGACATAGTTAGTTATCCGTGTAACAACATAATAGTTTGACATTCAATAGGAAACACAGATTGTATAGGATATTATTTTTTATTTAAATATAAAGATTTGACATATACTTTTCCAATACGAGTATCGAGAAGTATCAGACGCGTATCGGATATTATTTTTTTATTTAAAAATAATGATTTAACCGATACTCTTCCGATACGAGTATCGAGACGTATCGGACGAGTATCGGTATCGAGGACGTATCGGACACGATACTTCACCATTTTTAGAGTATCGGGGTTTCATAGATAGGCACACTCACATAAATTGATTGTGTCTATACAAGTATTTCACCTTATATTTTGGGATGGAGAGAGTACAAACAAGTACATCGTTTTCATTATAAACAAAATATTTAACTACCAATGAGACAAAAAATGGTCTTCTAGTTCAATTTAATCCACACGCTACTTCTTCTACATATTATTACTATTTCCTTAATTTTTTTGCTCATATTTGTGTTGTATAAGAGAAAAAAGTATTTACATGTGAACGTTAAAAAAGATAAATGATGAAGATTTTTAAGATCCCCCTGCAAAGTTAAATAGTTGATACCCCTGCAAAGTAGGTCAGTTTTGGGATACCCCGGTAAAAAAAAATTTTAAGATCCCCTCTTTGCAGACTGAAGATTCTTTGGGACACCCCCCTGGAGTGACACCAATGCAGGGAATCTCCACGTGGATATTTTTTTTATTTTTTAATTATTTTTTTTGCCACGTGACATTAAAATTTTTTTTTTAAAAAAAAAACCAAATTATTTTTTAATTATTTTTTTTGCCACGTGGCATTAAATTTTTTTAAAAAAAAATCCAATTTTTTTTTTTCTGTTTTCTTTCTTTTTCTTTTTTTTTTATATTAATTAATTTTAAAAAAAACTGTAAATATTAAATAAAAACATTAAAACTTATTATTAATTTTAAAAACTTAAATAAATTATATAAAAAATAAAAACATAATGAAATAAAATAATTAATTAAATTTTTTTTTCCCACCTTACTTTTCCTGATTTCTCTATTTTTTTATTAATTAAAAAAGAAATAATAGGCTTTTGAAAATTAAAAAAAAAATAAAAAAGGGATTGGAAAGGATCATCATCTCTTTCAACATCTTCATCATCACCACCTCCATTTCATATCTCTCTCTTCTTCATACATTTTCTTCTCAAATAACAAACCTTTAAAATCCAAACAAATTCAAATTAATACACTAAATTCCCAAATTCTCATCTTCATACATTTTCCCAAATTCCCAAATTTTTTACAGTTCAGTTTTTTACATTTTCCGTATTAAAAACCAAAACTGCATAAAAACTGAACTGAATTAATAATAATAAAAAAAAAATGACAAAATAATATTAATAAAAAATTATGCTGCTACTAAATTATTGATAATGAAACCAATTAGATTGCTACTAATATACTAACATATTAGTAGAAAATTATGGTTCCAAACACAACTTGATATTTAGGCTGCTACTAAACTTCGTTTTCTTATTATAAGATGTTTTTGGATTCGTCTCGAAGAGTATTTTCAAGATATCATTTTTTTATAATTTTTATTATCATACAATTAAAGATATTAATCGTTAAAGTTATGTGTTTGAATTAAATCAAAATCTCTATTTCTTTATTATAATATGTTTTATGATTCGTCTCGAAGAATATATTCAAGATATCATTTTTTTATAATTTTTATTATCATACAATTAAATATATTAATCGTTAAAGTTATATATTTGAATTAGATCAGTATCTCTGTTTTCTTATTATAAGATGTTTTTGGATTCGTCTCGAAGAGCATTTTCAAGATATCATTTTTTTTATAATTTTTATTATCATACAATTAAAGATATTAATCGTTAAAGTTATGTGTTTGAATTAGATCAAAATCTCTATTTCTTTATTATAAGATGTTTTTGGATTCGTCTCGAAAAGTATTTTCAAAATCAAAGTTATATATTAAAAGTGAAATTAAACAATAATATTCTAATTAATTTTGTTGGATTGATTGAATATTCATCCATCGGAAAGATAAGGATTAGATTAGATTTTATCTTTAATGGATGGATTTGATTTTTTGAATGAAAGACGAAGTGTTACCCTTAAATAAAATAAATGACCAAACTATTATAAACAAAAGTTAAAATATTAAGATAAAAGACTTGCAGTCTAATACTATCCTTTGAAAATATAATGTATGTACTCTATTTGTGTCAAAATATAAACAAAAGTTGATCAACAAAAGTGAATGTATCTGATCCAAATACATCAATTTTTTTTTACTCACTTTTGCTTATATTTTGATACGGATGAAGTTATCTATAATATAGATCAAATACTTTTTGGTAAATACAAAAAAAAAAAAAAATCTCTCTTATATTTAGACCTTTTGGTAGTTATTTAAGCTTATTTATTTACTGATACTCTAAAATTGATGAAGTATCGTGTCCGATATGCACCCGATACCGATACTCTTCTGATACGTCCCGATACTCGTATCGGAAAAGTATCGGTTAAATATTTATTTTTAAATAAAAAAATAATATTTGATACGTCCCGATACTCGTATAGAAAAAATATCGGTTAAATCTTTATTTTTAAAGAAAAAAATATCCGATACAATCCGTGTTTCTTAGTAATTGTCAAACTATTATGTTACACAGATAATTAACTATGTTTTTTTTATAGTACTGGTGATGTTTTTTGGGATAATACTAATTTTCATTTTGTATGTTGAGCTTCAAACTAACTGTCTTGCTCTTGTGACATAGTTTATTGGCTTGTTTGTACTCCTTATACAATGAACTATTGACGTTTATAATAATAATAATAATAATATTTTTTTTGTCTTTCAAAATAAAATTATTCATTATTAATGTTATTGATTTTAGTCATATTTATATATTGTGCATTTATATATTTAATTTTAAATTTAATTTTTAATTAACGTATCGTGACGGTATCAGATATAGATTTTTTAAAATTTTCACGTATTGACGTATCGGTATGGTATCGTATCGTATCCGTATCGTGTCGCGTATCGGGACTTCTTAGATTTACTCCCTCTGTCCCAAAATATAAGCAAAAGTTGGACAACAAAAATGAATGTATTTAGTCCAAATCTTTAACAAAGTTTCCTTTACTCATTTTTGCTTACATTTTGGGATGGAGGAAGTACTACTATGTTATGGATTAATAATACTATTAATGTCAGGAAAAAACAATTAAGGCAAGGCCGAGTACAAATTAGAGGCAGTCTACACACTGTTGATGTGCAGGGTTCAGTTTTCTTCTGAGTAAGGAACGTGAGAACGGACAACATGTCCTTTGCTTTTGTGTTGAAACGGTTGGCGTGTTTGTTTAGTCATTTCGTTTGACTGAGATTTGAATATGTCACTGCAGAATACAGATATCAGTCCATTCCTAGTTTCCTACCTGCAAATACTTTAAATTAATTTTCATTCACACAGTGCACTGTGCACACTGCATACGCTGCAGATATTTGGTAGCTTTTTGTCGTTTCCAAACTGCGAGCAGATTCTCTCCCGTGTACATTGATCTTGTCCAGTTAAATCGGATCCGTTGAATTGTTTTTGTTTGCAGGCCAGCTAAGCATTCAAGTAAGAATGGATGGTGCTGATGAGAACTGCACTTCCTCCCGTGGAATCCTCACGGGAGAGGATCTGTTCCTCTTTAGCAAAGTTGCAGTGCGTTTTCCTCTCAACCTCACATGCGTATACAGTTTTATTTATGTATATAATTTAACCTTAATTTATATATATTTATGGAAATAAAATATATGAGCAACGAAACACACTTGGTTGATAATGACTACTATAAAATACCAAGCAAAAAGCATTCTCTTTGCCTTTTCCTTTTTAATCTTTCCAACAATGTCTTATTCCCAAACAAACCGAACAAGCCCCACAACAACACCAACAAACATTATTACTTACCCCTTCATAGATGAATCAAAGTTTAAAATACCAAGCAAAAACTATGGCCACACAATTAGCACAGAAGTCATCCAATTTTCAAGAAAAAAATATTCATCAAAAAATAGCAACAATAGAACTTTGTGTTCAAGGATTCTATAAGCTTTTTGTTCAACCCTATTACGGCATTCGACTGATACCATCAGAAAGAAATTTTATTGTGTCACCAATATATAAATATAATTTCAATTTTCCTCTTATCTTTGCCATCAACAATCCTTCCTATTTTCCCGTTATTGTGTCTCAAAAGTTGGCAACTTTACCGATAAGCAACGGTTTGACTTCGTATATTGCCCCCTTTATTGTTCAAAATGGCATTGAAATAGGACGCATCAATGGAGACAAGGAGTTTAAGATTGTTTATGATATTAAAGTTGTTGAAATGGATTTGGCAAATTATATCGAGTGTGATGGTTATCGTCGACGCCGTCTTGTTTAATTATTAGCATTAGTTTGGGATTGAAGATAATAATTATGTTGTTGCAATTGTGTTTTTTTTGGGTACAATGTGTGTATATTATTTTGGATATTAATGTTATGCAATCTACTTTAGTATTATTATTATTATTATTATTATTATTATTATTATTATTATTATGAAGCCCAATATTCGTGTCACGATACAAAAATGATATGGCGATACGAACATACTTTCAAAATTCCCGATGCCGATGCCGATACGGTTGTGATATGATATTTCAAAATTAAATAGGCTAATTAAATATTTAAATGTACAATAAAAACATATATAGTTAATATTAACTACTTAAAATGGAAACAAGTATTTTATCAATCTTTTTCTATCTCATCGCCAAATTAAAATTTTAAAAAGAAATAATACATTGTATCGGATTTGTTAGACGTATCTGAATAAAATTCTTGCCACTTTTTGATTTAAGTCTCGATTAAATTATATCACAATTTTAAAATTAATTGATTTAAGTCTCAATTAAATTCTATAACGAATTTAAATTTAATTTTTGTTAATTTCTTTTAGTCTTATTTTCGTTTGGTCCAAGAATAAGTATTAAGTGATCACTCTCATATTTCTACTAGCTTTTTAAGTTAATGTTTAAAATTCTATTTTGTTTAGGAAAATCTTCATGTACTTCATAAAAAACCGTTTCAAATCAAACAAAAATTGTTTATATGATTTATAGCCTGATGTAGTTTTTGTTGACAGTGATTTATAGCCAAAACTATTATCCATTACTTATTTATAACCATTCCAAAAGAAGAATTAACATTTCTCAAAATGTTTTTTGGATTTATTTTTTACTCACCATTGAGAGAGATTGCATATATAAGTATTTTTTTTAAAAAAAATGAAGAGCACCCATATATTAAGGTAGGGATAGACATATATTGGCACCCAAACCTTTCCCCATCCCATATAATTTTAAAAAAGGAAAATAACTAATTACAAGAGGCGCGGGGGGGGGGGGGGGATACCTCATCACAAGGCAAAGAAAGAGTAACTAATTCTAATTTTCAAGGCAGATATTGCTCTTGTCAATGACTTGAACAGTGTGATCACAAGGCAAAAGAGTAAGTAATTCTGAGTTTTGAGGGAGATGTTGCTCTTATCAAGGACTTGATCAGTGTGATTATTTTGAATTGAGCAACGTTATTTGAACAACCAATGTTATTTTCTTCTTTTTTTATTACTAATCCTAACCACTAAAATTGAACGAGAAGGTCATTTTTCTAACAATTTTCAAATAGTAAAATGATTAACATACTTATTAATAAAAAAAATTAACCATTAATGTGCACATCTGTCAATATAATAAACCATCACCATATAACCTTTTTAACAATTCAAAAACCTTTTCTAGGAAATAATAGTGACAGAAATAGGTATCAGATAAATGTAAACTAAGGTTGTTAGTCGTTGAGGGATATGTTTACTTACTGCAGTTAAATTTGACACCGTTTTCACACAGTTTTAAATCTGGTTGTTAATTGCAGATCAGACGGTCTTCATCAATACAAAAATGTGTCAGACAATTTTAAATCCTGATCGTACATTTTTTTATCGTACGACTGTGATTGAATCAGATCGATATCCAAAAATTGATCCAAATGTAAAAACATAAAAATGGATTGGGTCGGATCAGATTTTTTAGATATTTAGATTGGCTGAGTTTTTTTTGCCTTAAAGTCGATCCAAAGCACATACTATTTTCACTATTTAGAATTGGTGTAAAAGCTTCTTTAGCCTCTATTTTTGGTGGGCCATCAAGATTTATAATTAAAACAAAAAATAGAATTGTATGTTTGGTTTCACTTCTGGAGCAGTCAGAATTGATTCTGGACGTGTAGAATTGATTCTGACTTGTTTGGTTTCTCAAAAGTAGAATTGATTCTGCCTCCAGAATTGATTCTACTTGAAGCTAGAAATCGTAGCTTCTGATTCTAGAATTGATTTTTACACTCAAAATTTTTGTTCAACTCACTTTTATATGAATATATCCAAACATAAACCATTTTAACTTAAAATCAATTTTGGTCAGAATCAATTTTACAGAATCAATTCTATCAAAATCAATTCTCTTCACTGCATAACCAAACATACATTTAATTTTTAACTATACCAACTCATTCGTTTGTTGTTACTCTACCCATTTTACTTTTCTGCTTGCAAACTGCATCCAGACATGGGAAGAAGGAAGAAAAACAATTGGTACGTGTACTCATCTTTAGAGGTATCCAATATAGTATTCATTCCCTACAATCGGCAATGAAAAAAAAGAATCAATTTTAGACATAGCAGGATTTGAGAAAATAAATTGACTTCGACCGTTGAAACATATCCCAAATTGTGAAGTAATGGTTTTAGGGATTTTAGGGATAGAAATGTAATTTTGATATTGTTTTCTTTTCTCTCACTTTTCCATTTTTCTTCCCACTTCCGTTCTCCATTTTTTCCCCTCTTATAAAGTCATTTGTATGAAGCCCCGATACTCTAAAAATGGTGAAGTATCATGTCCGATACGTCATCGATATCGATACTCGTTCGATACGTCCCAATACTTGTATCGGAAAAGTATCGGTTAAATCTTTATTTTTAAATAAAAAAATAACATCCGATACAATCTTTGTTTCATAGTGAATGTCAAACTATTATGTTGTCGCGTATCGGTATCGTATCCGTATCGTGTATCGTATATGTATCATGTCGCGTATCGGGGCTTCATACACACACCCATTATGTATTCTCTTGCTCTCAAACAGTGTCCTAGCCGTAGGAACAAAAAATGAAGAAAACAAAGCTTTATTAACGTTTCTTTTTCATGTTCCATGTTAAAAATGTCTTATAAATTATTAAAAATAAAGTAATAAAATTTAAAATTACAGTAAATATTGTTTTTTGCATAAATTAGAATAATACAAAAGAAATTCATAGTACTAATGTGACCCATAGTCTCATGATCACTACTCTAAGTAATAGTACTAGTGTTTGCTTGTTGACACAAAACTTCCTCTATGATTTTGGTGACATTCTACATGTAGCTGTACGCAGCAGCAGAATGATGTATGGGTGGGGAGTTGGTATTTTACACAATATCCCGTGTTTTCATCAGTACTAGTCATCTAGTAACTAGTAATTAGTAGTACATCTCAATCTCATTATCTCATCTACAACTCTTATATTGAACTCCACACTTTCCTGCAACACAAACAAATCATCTCATTATCTCATCTACAACTCTTATATTGAACTCCACACTTTCCTGCAACACAAACAAATCATCATCAACAATGACAAAAACAACCAACAAACGCAGGAAGACTCAAAAAAATTCACCCAAAAGGAAGACAAAAGTGCAGAAAGATGAACAGACTCATTCGCTGCAAGTTAAACAAAAACTCAGTGAGACTCACAAAACGAAAAAAAAATAGAGTTTGTTGTCCTTTCATTTGGGTAAATCACTACATCCCATCCTGTTTATTCATATTGTATTTGAAGATTGTTGTGTGTGTGCGTCTTAACAGGTTATTAAACATAATAAAGTGTGACTTTGTGTCAATAGATATGAAAAACTTCAAAGAGTTATTTTGTGTGTGGCTGTGTGTGTCTTTGGTGTGTGTAGAACATAAGTATAATAGTGTAAAGTTCAAAACTGTGTGAGTGAGTCTTTCTGTGACTTTTTTATAGAATAGTGTAAACCTCAAAACTGTGTGTGTGTGTGATAGGAAATGAGAACATAAGTATAAAAGTGTAAAGTTCAAAACTGTGTGAGTGAGTGTTTCTGTGTCAAATATTAGAATAGTGTAAACCTTAAAACTCTGTGTGTGTGTGTGTGTAGAACATAAGTATAATAGTGTAAAGTTCAAAACTGTGTGTGAGTGAGTGTTTCTGTGTCAAATATATGAATAGTTTAAAACTGAAAACTGTGTTTGTTTGTGTGTCAAAAGTAAGAACAGCACTATGAAACTTAACATTCAAAACTGAAATCTGTGTTTGACTTTGTGTGAGTCTGTGTGTTTGTGTTACTATGTCAGTATAAGGATAGCAGCTAAGAAATTAGTTTTAGCATTTTGGATATAATGATAGTAGTTTTTATTTTATTTTACAAAGGATATAATGATAGTAGTTTGAAGGTCACATTTTGTGGTTTACTACTACAAAGTGTTGTGTTGAATACCCTAACATCAAATTGTTAACTGATTTTTTTTAAATGAATGCAGTACTCATCAAACTGCTGCTGCTGCAGTGAAGGACGGCAATACTACAGATAATGACTCCACAACATCTTCACCTGCTGTGAAACGCAAAGCTGGGAAGAAAAAGTTGCCAGTCCCCTCAGCTGTTGAAAAGGAAAAGAAGAGGGCTAGCACTAGCGGTTGCAAATTGAAAAATATGCAGCCATCCTTCTCAGCAGCGGATGAAAAAGGCAACGATGAATTTGATGATTTTGAACTGAGTGAATTTTATCAAGAGATTGTGTACAAACCTGAGGAAGATAATGACAGTGATTTTTACATGAATTACCATCCAGCTGGCACTGCTGGATCGGAAGGTCCTCGTCGTGCTTTTCCCATTCCTGAAGTAAGCATTGATTATTTATTTCTAATTGAACTTATTATTACATATTCAGTGATGTAAACATATGCCTTACTAACGTGTATGTTAATGTCTTTTATGACAGTGGATGTCAATGTCTTTCCGACCAACTAAAGCAATGAAACTGAATTACTCGGTTACTGCCACAGCAGCCTACATCTTTCAGCCTGATCATGCAGAATTGCTTGGGTTTGTCTTTTTAATGCACATGTTAAAACCTAATTGTAACTATATATATATATATATATATATATATATATATATATATATATATATATATATATATATATATATATATATATATATATGCCAGTTAGTTTGACTATTATATCAACTTTCGTTGTAGTCGGGAAGTTTTGATAAAAACGAACACTGGAGTCATGAGAGATAGGAGAACTCTAAAATCCCTTGAGCCAAGAGCTGCCGTAGACCAGGAGGTTATTTTCATCTTACACTGATTAAATTAAAATTCTTAATGTCAAATTCTGCTAATATCAATTATATAATACTATGCAGATTATTAATCTGGTGGTTGCTTGTAACATCCCAACTTTATTTAATAGAAAAAAAAATTAAATAGAGTGAATTATTGGAGACTATTTGAAAGTAAGTGAACAAGTATGAAGAAATAAATAAAGGACACAAGTACTTTAAGTGGCAATTGGTAAAGAGGGACCACATTATAAAGTTAAGCCAAGAGAGATAGAAACCATTACCACAAATTTTCTCACGTGAAACAACATCACAAAAGCCTAGTGGGACCCATAACTTACCCTTAATAAACCAACACAAACTTCTCATATCCCTCATTTTTCTTCAAGAGTCCAAAAACTTAGCACCCTTATGCTCTCTTCTCTCTCTTCACGAACAGCAACACAACAACTACAATGTTCAAAACCCATTTCTCTACTTCATTCTATTTCAACTACCAAATCCTTCTAATTTCTTAGTAGCCACATGCAACTCCACTTCTAGCTCCACTAATTCATTAGAACCAAGACTTTGAACTTTGATTTTAGTCTCTCTTCTCACTTGGCTGTACCAACCCTTCCAACTTCCATTAGAAGAATCCAATTGTTTCCTTCACTTGAAATAAAGATCATGCATGTGAGGTGGATGGAGAAGGAAGCACCAAAAGATTAAGAAATGGGTTGTTGAGCAACAAGATTCTGATGGAGATTTTGATACTCAAAGTGAGGTGTCTGAGTTAGTTTGAGGGTAAGAATTTCATGAATCCCTTCTTACTCCTTTCAATGTTCCATTCTCTTTTGTATTTAGAAACCCCTAAGTTCATCTATTTTTTAATTTGTACTTGCATGTGGAATTTAATGGAGATATAAGCCTCTGAGTAACTGATTGAAGCCATGGAATTGAGTAAAGGAGTAGCTTTTAGGGACTGGCAGCAAGAGTTGCGATGTTTTGGTGCTGTATCGCGAAGCTCGCCGTAGCGAGCTAGTACTCGCTGTAGCGAGTATGTCAGTGCTCCAGGCTGCTGTTCTGTTATGTTTCTCCCTTAACTGTATCCCCTTTTCAACACTTGGTAAGCCATTCCTAACCTTTATTCTACCCTTCTCAGTTTATGTAAAGGTGATTCCATTTCCTTGATTTTAGTAAGCTCTCAACCATTCACAATTCCATTCTTTTTCATCTTAAAATCATGAGCACAAGTTGGAACTCAAGTCAATTCTGTTGAGCAAAGCTTTGTGGCTGTAGCAGAGACCTTGTGTCAGTTAAAGTCTCAATTGTTAGGTGGGTTCTCTAGGTTCTTAACCTTAGAATTATTTAGTAAGCTTAGTTTCCCCAAATATGTAATGTTGCATGCAAACTTAGGTTTTAGGATTTAAATTATGAAAGAGCAGGAATAATGCCCAATTCCTACTCCTATATACTCAATTAATACTGTAAAACATGTTGGTAACGAGTTGCATAAAGATTGTAGGTGAAGTCTTTGAAAACATGATTTTTGCTGAAACGGGGGTTGTTCTGCTATGGCTCGTCGTAGCGAGTAAATGCTCGCCGTGGCGAAGGTTTATGTTTTGTATAGCTCGCTGGGCGAGTTCTTGGCTCGCCATGGCGAGCATTACAGGTCCTGACATGAATCTTCGCTGTAGCGAGAGTGAGCTCGCCGTAGCGAGTTTAGTAGGACAGAACCTGTATAATTTTAGAAAATTCCTAAATCACTCGTTTTATGTCTGATTGCAACTTGGATTTCACAAGCATGTTTAATAGTTATAAATTGATTATATGGTCAGAGTACGACATTTATATTTTCTTTGCAATTATAACATGTTTAGGATACCTTGGGGGGATATATTGGTTAGAACTGCTTAACTTAATTAAGAGAAAATTTAATGGCAATTATATGCCGTGATTAAAGAATTCCTCTGAATTCTGATCATTTTATTATGTGAGCCAACGTCGGAATCCGAGCCTCTGTTTCGGTAGTACGCAGAGTCAGGCACCTGAGACCGGCTTGCCTCGGGTGACCTTTGAAGAGTAATCGACAAGATAATAATTCTGTGTTACACTTTATTTTATTAATGATTAATACATGAATATGTAAAACAGTTGAACTTAGGTTATTACACTATCTAGGTTCCCCGGCGTAGTCGCCTATAGGAGGGTAGTAGGACTCACTGAGGCTTAGTAGTCTCACCCCACTCCAAATCAATTTTTTTTAGGTAAATAGGTGAATTGAGGCAAGGACCAGGTGGAAGCTGATGATTGGAGCTGTGCTTGGATCATTGGATTAGAAGACTTCAGTATTCTCCTTGTTTTAGTTTTATCTGTGTATCTTAGACTCTCATTCCTTCCGCTGTATTGTTTAAGTTTATCGCTTATTGTGAAGAATTTTTGTAATTCGGTTAACTATCCTCTTTAATTTAAAGTACTCGGATTCAATTATTTATGTCTTGACTAAATATTCTAGATATTTTAGTTGGGGCGTTATATTGCTAGACAAAATTGGTTCGTAGATCCAGATGGGAAAAAGAAGACTGTTTGGTATATGCCAACAGAGTTTGCGGTGATGACGACTACTAAAACGATTTAAACTTGTACATTCAATTAGTATTAAATGGTGACTTCAAAAATATTAATATTTTATTTTTATTGCAGCAATTTGCCCTGGAAGCCCATAAGTCGGCTGACGACTTGAGGGAATTATACCATGACAAGTACATGAGGACATCAACTTATGTTAGCAAGGTGAGTTGCGTGTTAGATTGTTGCAAACAATTTATCGCTTTAAAAATTAAGTTCGACAACATCAAATTTGTACGAGGCTAGACAGAACTAACTAATCAGTTTTGCTAGCCCCTAATAAACTATTATTACAAGGGTTATTCTATGTACACTTACAATCTTACATGTTTGCAGATGTACATTCCCATGAACGACCAAGGTAGGCACTGGTATTTGATGATGGTAGACTTTACCGAGAGGAAGTTAGTTTGGCTGGACTCACTGCACTCTAATGAGAGGGACCCTTTTCGCCGTAGGGCTATTTTGTTCATGGTATGCATTCAAGTACACCATTATATGTAGGCTAACACTAACTACATCGATCGCTGTTGTTCCCTAAGCAATTATCCTACAAACATTTTGCCAAACTTATTTAATTTATGTTTATAATGTGTGGCAGGCCTTAAAACTCGAGGAGATTATGACGCATCCGTCGTTCGACAAGGATATCACACCTTGTTGTCCCGATTTAACAATTTCAAGTTTTTCGGTGTATATACCGCGCCATGTGCAGCAACAGTGACCTCTCTCGTAAATACTCAAAAACCTTACTATATTTATAATTAATTGATAACAACTATTATGTGTCACTAATGCATTTACTTCCTGAGCACAGCAATGACTGTGGAGTCTGGATATGTAAATGGATGATCGAATGTCCATTCCGATCAGAATATGGGCATATCACCGTAAGTGTACTAAATGCATATGAACATTATTTATTAGTCTTTCCCCCCGTGTAATAACAATAAGACTAAGTGTACTAAAATGTTAAGTATTATGTACATGTCAACACCGCGACTAGAATGAAGATGGCCCTTTTATTGGTGAGGTCGGCCAACAATGTCATCAAGGACGAGGTCATTGCAAAAGCGGTGAAACATTGGGAGTTCGAGAAGCAGAAGAGGGATTGCCAGGTGAAGTTTGATGCTGTCTGACCAAGGTGTGTGGAATGGATGGTTGGTGAATGGTAGCCGTTTGTTTGAAGTTGTTTGATGATTGAAGCTGTTTGATTAAAGTTTGTATGTGTGACTCCTATTATTTTGTACATCAGTTTATGACCCATTGTGGTTGTGAACATGTATCCATCCTTAATTTTAACCGAAAGTGTACTGTTTTGATTCATTAGGAATAACTAATGAATCTAAAAAGTAGACTTTCAGTTAGAATTAAGGATATATGGAGTAGTTTTTTATTTTCATTGCTTATGTTTGCGTATATATGTAGTATTTGAACAATCATGACACTATATTTTGTTGTAACTCTTGTAAGTGCACCAGTTCATCCTCATGTTTTAATAATTGTCAAAACACATGAAAATATGATTGAACATATTTTGGCAACATTACAAATGACTTGACAACAAAGAACTATTTTCTAAACCTTGAAAAACTGACTTTTAGGTATTTTGTATCGATACATACATAGTTGTATCGATACATATGTCCTGAAATTACTTTTGTTTGATTTTGTGCATTTTGTATCGATACATACATTGTCTGTATCGATACAAAAGTGGTCTCTCAGAGACAGAACATCATCTGTGTATCGAAGCATGCTTGCATGTATCGATACACATCTGTATGTTCTCAAAATCCAGAAAATTCATGATGTATCGAATCATGCTTGCATGCTTCGATACATATCAGTCAAGATTTTCAAGATTCTGATATTTGTATCGATACACACCCGTGTTTGTATCGATACAAAGGTCAAAAATTTCATTTTTAACGTTGGTCAAAGCATTTGTATCGATACATGTTTGAAAAATTATGCCAAAATTTGCTCATTCTATTTTCACTTTAAATAGCAATGTGTGTGATCATTTGTTTGTAACACAACTGAGAAAAATCTAGTGAGAACCAGTGAGAAAGCAAGAGTGCTTTGAGAGAAACACTTTGGATACAATTTGGGTGAAAAATTGGGATCAAAGTGTATCCTTCACAAGATCATCATCTTCCATCAAGTTGCAATCATTGAAGATTGAGTATGGGATCAATCCAATAGAAGTTGTACGCTTGGTCGATAACGTTCGGTACGATTCGCGGTGAATCAGAATCGTGATCGGGTTGATTTGCGAAGGAGGTTTGGTTGCTCGCTAGGGATTCAAGATTGTTCGATATCTTGAAGGATCAATCGAGAAGAATTGAAGGACTCAGCTGGACGATTGTTGCAAGGAGTTGCACGGGTAAAATCGTTGGAATCAGAGGGTGAAGATTCGTTCGTCGATTGAGGTTTAGCATAGTTTTACTTTTGAGTCAATATAGGTTTATTGGATTCATTGTAAATTGTGCACTTGTGTTCAAACTTTTTTTAATCAATAATACTCTCAAATAACCCGTTTGGTTATTTGGGGGGAGACGTACCCGGCCGACCGCGAGGACGACACGAAAGCCGGGGAACTCCCTAATCATCTCTTGTGTGTCGATTCGCTTTAAATTCTTACTTTACGCATTTCGCTTATATTTTGTGTCAATTGGAATTTTGTGTTCGTAAGTGTACACAAAGGTTCAATTGCGATTATCTTGATTGTGATTGAATTTGAATATCGAATCGTATAACTTGCTTGGGACTGTTTTTGTTAATCGATTAAATTTGGATATTTTGCATTAAGCGTTCCGATAATTTTCCTAGTTCGTTCAAGGCTATACTATCTTTCCTTTGGTCAAAAGGTGCAAAGTAGACTACCGATCCGGTGGTGCTTCCGCGCATTGTTTTTTAATCAAATAATTTTTTAAATTGCCGTTGATTAAAGAAGCCACTTATTCAACCCCCCTTCTAAGTGGTAGCCTAGTAGTCTAACAAGTGGTATCACGATCCCGGTTCAATTTTGCTTGCAAAATTCGGTGGTTTGTGCCAATTATTAGACAACATGGCTTTTGCACCTAAAGGGGCGTATAATAGGGCTCCGATATTCAATGGAGATCATTTTGACTATTGGAAAAGTAGTATGCGTATTCACATCAATTCTTTTGATGGTGAAGTGTGAAATGCTATTGAGAACGGTCCGTTTGTTCCAACAATCACCGATGCTCATGGCATTGTCACCAATAAGCCTATGGCACAATGGACGGAAGAGGAACAGAAAAAGGCCAATTAAGATGCAAAGGCACAAAATATTTTAATATCATCCCTTGGGATTGATCAATTCTATCATGTGTCACATTGTCAATCGGCTAAGGAAATGTGGGACACATTGGTAACTCACTTTGAGGGTACCAATGATGTAAAGATATCCAAAATTAATACATTGACACAAGAATTTGAGTTGTTCCATATGCTAGATGGTGAGACCATCGAGGATATGCAACAACGATTTATCAAAATAACCAACAAGTTACACGGTTTGGGAAAGCCAATCACAAATCAAGATGCCACTAACAAAATTTTAAGATGTCTTAGTAGGTGTTGGCAACCGAATGTCACCGCGATTAAGGAGGCGAATGATCTTACTACTTTGAGTCTTACAACTTTATTTGGCAAGCTTACGGAACATGAACAAGTACTAAACTTGTTAGAAAAGCATGAGAAAAGTGAGAAAAAGGGAAAGCACAATGACAAGGATAAGGAAAAGGAAAAGGATAAGAGGTTCATTGCTCTAAAGACCTCCACATCCAAGTCCACCAAGTCTAAAAAGGTAGAGCATGTGGAAAGTAGCTCAAGCGAAGACGATTCCGATGATGAGGAAATGGGGCTCTTCGTTCGACGCTACAATAGGTATGTGAGAAAGAATGGGATAAGACATTCCGATGAGAATCTTAAAAAGTTTCGAAGAGATAGTGGTTACCGTCGGAGGAATGAAGATGCTAGGTACTCCAAGAAAGGAGCATGTTATGAATGTGGACAAATCGGTCATTTTAAACCGGATTGTCCCAAGCACAAGAGAAAGGAGAAAGAGTCACCTTCATTCAAAAAGGGAAGCAAGGATAAAGGAAAGAAAGCTTATGTTGCATGGGAGAGCGGAAGCTCATCTTCCTCTTCATCATCAAGCTCTAGCTCTAGTGATGAAGATGTGTTGGCGAATGTGTGCTTAACATCTCATGATCGTAAGAAACTTGTTCCCAAAAAGGTAAACCAAAATCCCTCTAGCTCATATACTCTTTTAGAATATCATGAGTTGCAAGTTGCTTTTGAAAAGTTACACAAAGAAACTAAAGAGGCTTTTCAACGACTAAAAGGTTTAATGGAAGTTAATAAATACCTTGAGGCAAAAGTTTCGGAAACGGAGCTTGAGTTGAAAGCCCTCAAAGAGTCTTTGATTCAAAAACCTCTTGTGACTTTTGATAGTTATGGTAACGATAGGACCGGATGTGATGGATGCTTTTACTTACGTAGAGACTTACGAAAGTTACAAGATAAGCTAAAAGAACCATCCAAGCCGGAGATTACTTTTGCGATTGATCCATCTAACTTCAACAAATCTTTGAAACCTAAAAATAAAAAGTATAAATTTGTTGAAAAGGATCATAAGAAAAGTAATCCTTATATCGTTTGTCATTATTGTTGTGACAAGGGTCATACTATTGCAAAATGTTATGCTAGAAAGGTATTGGTACCAAAAGGCAAATTGCAATGGTTACCTAAGTTAGGCAATAATGGTACTACTAACCTACTAGGACCCAACATGAGTTGGGGACCTATTTCAAATGCCTAAGTATGTAGGGAATTGTCTTGAAACCATTGACAAGAGACACCGACAACAATGGAGTTCAAGACCTACGAACAAGGAGAGCAATGAGAAAAGCTTCAACTCGACACTTACATTGGTGCGGAAATTGATCACGTCCTTCACCTAACACTCAAGGGAAGATTCTATTCTCTACCTTTCCTTTATATTTTTTTACTTAGCATTTGTTCTTTGGTTCATATACATACAATTTCTATCTTAATATGATATTGGTTTTGATAGTTGTCTAATCCTCCATTTCCAAGAATTTTGCTCAAAAATATTGATAAGCTTTTGAGACCCATACGTCTTAAATGGGGATTTGACAAAGATCATTACAACTATCTTATTAAGTTCATATTAGGATGTATATGTTTTCTTTTTATGTGACTTTGTATGCATACATAGACATACATTTCTCATATGATTGATGTTGGTACTTTGATTGATTTATGTGATTACCTTATCATGCATTTGTGGTTTAACATGTGTTCTCATGTTAAAATATGCTTTGGTATTGCTTTTGTTCACATATATATGCATGTACCTTTGTAATTATATGTGTTTCTTACATACGTGTTATTTGAAAGTCATAAAAATTATTTTTGAAACTTATAAGTTCATGTGTTTGAAGAAAAATTGAAAATTATGCATTTTGGATCGATACAAATAAATTTTGCATGGATACATGTCAGTTATTTTTCAAATTTTCAAAATGAACTGATATGTATCGATACATATGAGCTTGTATCGATACATAGCTCTTCAGTTTGGACAGAACGTTACTCATGTATCGATACATGCCTACATGCTTCGATACATGCTTCGAAACGACTGACTTGTATCGATACAAACATTGATATGTATCGATACAAAACGCGTGAAACAATTCTATATGACAATTTTCATTCATTCATGCATCAAATCATCACAAACCTCTTCTTCTCCAACATGAAAACTCTCAAAACCCTCATTCCCAATTCTCAATCTCCCTCAAAACTCAACCAAAACTTCCAACATTTGACTTCAAACCACTTCAAATTTTGTACCCATTCATAATCCTCCATCAATTTAATGGTTCAAAGTCTATAATATTCACATTGAAAGCAAGGAGTATCTCAACTTGGGTTTACACATTCTTCATCTCTTCAAACTTTCAAAGGTAACATTTCACTACCTCTCACCTTAAAAATGTCTAGCAATAGAAAGATGAATGATGGTAGGACTAAGATAATCAAGGTTTCTACTCATGATCAAAACTTTAAGAGAGAAAATTTTATCCATGAAAACTACTTCAACTTCTTCATTAGAACTTGCATGGAAAAGAAAGTGATTCCCCAAAATGTTGTGAGTGTTGAGAAACTTGAGGAATTACATTTGGGTGATGTTGCTGAAATCATTAGGAGAGAAAATCTCACTAACTTTTGCAATCTAAGAGATGCTTACATAGAGGACTTAGTTAGAATCTTCTACTCCGGTATACAAGAACAAAATGGTGCTGAATTTGAGTTTTGTATAGGAAGGAAGATTTTCAAGGTCTCTAACAATCTTTGGTTTAAACTTTTTGGCTTGAAATCCGATACGAACCTAACCAAGTTCACTGATGTTGAGGGTCCTAAGTACAATATGACTGAGTTTGCTAGCACCCTAACCAAGAATGGTAAAAGTCCAAATGGAAAAGCCGGTAGACTCAAGCAAGGTCCAAGAGTTTTACTATGGGTGGTGAATCACATTCTAAGACCTAGAGGTGTACCATACTCTAGACTCGACTGGAAGGACATTGATCTTATGTACGTCATGATGGAAAAGAAGCAAATGGATTGGCCACACTACTTCGTGAGCCGTATGTTTGCCTTGAGAAACTCTAAGAAGGATCAATTCTTCGGATATTCGAGTATGATTTGCACCATCTTGAAACACTTCAAACTAACCCTTAACTTGGCAGGATCTTGGACTAGCCCAAAGAGAGATCAAATTTATAGCATGACTCAGATGAAAAAGATGGATTATAAGTGGAATGATGAGATTAAGGACTATGAGTTTTGTGGAAAGGAGGATGAAGATGAGGAGAAAATGCAAGGTAATAAAGAGGAAAGGGGTAAAAGACTAAGAGTGGAATCGATTGGAGGTGAAAGCATGGAAGGTGACTCCTCGGAAGTTAGCAATGGTGCAATCATGGAAATGCTTAAGGAAATGAGCTTAAGGCAAGCAATGTTCCAAAATGAAGTCACCAAGAGACTTGATGATATGCAAGGTTACAATGTCACAAGGTTTGATCATCTCCAAAACCAAGTGGATGAACTCATCAAGCAACAAACTTCCGTTGACCACTACCTTAACCCCAACCTCAACCCGGATGGCATGAATGAGGATCTTTGATGTTTAAATGTCTTTTGCATTTTATTTCTCTCTTCGTATGAACAATTTCTTTTGTTACTTCTTGACTTTTGATGATTTCGATTTGGTTGTACGAATATTTTTAATGTTGTCATGTTTGGGCAACATTCATTTTGGATATGTACGACTTTATTTTGGATAATTTCGTATGTTTGGATTATTTGATTTTGTGTTTATGCATTTGTTACATTGTTTTGTTTATTTCGTCCCATATTTTGGTATGTTACTTGTTTACAAATGTCGATGTGTTTCAATACTCATGAGTTGGTTTATGGATTGTGGTTCTACATTCCATGTTTTATCATGATATTTTGGTATTCGTCATTGATATATTTTGGCATATCTTTGTATGTATTTATTTTGATTAGGAAACTATATCATTAAGTGCATTTCGACAAATGTAAGTGCACGATGTGATCATTGATTAAAAAATTGCTTGGACTTGTTACTTCTAATGTGCTCTCTTCTTCTTTTTGATATTGTCAATGGGGGAGAGATTTGGATGCACAAGCTAAAGATGATCAAAACGCATTATGGCATCAACTCAGGGGGAGAGAGCTTATTTGTTGACTAGCCTTGGTGTTTTTATTGCGTCTGTATTACATTGCTATTTTTTTATTTGCATATAGGTATAGGCTTAGTTTAGCTTATGCATAGTTTTGACAATTATCAAAAAGGGGGAGAATTTAAGTGCACCAGTTCATCCTCATGTTTTAATAATTGTCAAAACACATGAAAATATGATTGAACATATTTTGGCAACATTACAAATGACTTGACAACAAAGAACTATTTTCTAAACCTTGAAAAACTGACTTTTAGGTATTTTGTATCGATACATACATAGTTGTATCGATACATATGTCCTGAAATTACTTCTGTTTGATTTTGTGCATTTTGTATCGATACATACATTTTCTGTATCGATACAAAAGTGGTCTCTCAGAGACAGAACATCATCTGTGTATCGAAGCATGCTTGCATGTATCGATACACATCTGTATGTTCTCAAAATCCAGAAAATTCATGATGTATCGAATCATGCTTGCATGCTTCGATACATATCAGTCAAGATTTTCAAGATTCTGATATTTGTATCGATACACACCCGTGTTTGTATCGATACAAAGGTCAAAAATTTCATTTTTAACGTTGGTCAAAGCATTTGTATCGATACAAATGATCATTTGTATCGATACATCAGAGGGTGAAGATTCGTTCGTCGATTGAGGTTTAGCATAGTTTTACTTTTGAGTCAATATAGGTTTATTGGATTCATTGTAAATTGTGCACTTGTGTTCAAACTGTTTTTAATCAATAATACTCTCAAATAACCCGTTTGGTTATTTGGGGGGAGACGTACCCGGCCGACCGCGAGGACGACACGAAAGCCGGGGAACTCCCTAATCATCTCTTGTGTGTCGATTCGCTTTAAATTCTTACTTTACGCAATTCGCTTATATTTTGTGTCAATTGGAATTTTGTGTTCGTAAGTGTACACAAAGGTTCAATTGCGATTATCTTGATTGTGATTGAATTTGAATATCGAATCGTATAACTTGCTTGGGACTGTTTTTGTTAATCGATTAAATTTGGATATTTTGCATTAAGCGTTCCGATAATTTTCCTAGTTCGCTCAAGGCTATACTATCTTTCCTTTGGTCAAAAGGTGCAAAGTAGACTACCGATCCGGTGGTGCTTCCGCGCATTGTTTTTTAATCAAATAATTTTTTAAATTGCCGTTGATTAAAGAAGCCACTTATTCAACCCCCCCTTCTAAGTGGTAGCCTAGTAGTCTAACAACTCTAACAACAAAAAGGCTACTTTTATAAGTAGCTTTGCTGTTTTGTTGTAATGAGTATATGCTAATATGTAGTATTTTGAACAATCATCTGTAATTCTGTATTTTGTTGTAACTCTAACAACAAAAATGCTACTTGTATAAGTAGCTTTGCTGTTTTGTTGTAATGAGTATATGCTACTTTATGATGGTATTTTATATATTAATTATGTGTTTTGTTTTCGATGGTTTGGGATATTGTGCTTGTCTCTTGAACTGTTTTAAGATAACTTGGTTATATTTTGTTTATGTCTAAGGCTTGACATATGCAGGATTCTTTTACTATGGTTTTACTATATCTATACCATGTTTAACTTGGACTGTTTTACTATATTTATGTCAAATGATTTGCGTACACTAAATATACAATAACAACACATACATATGTAATTTTTTCCTTCTTGTAACACCCAAACCCTTTATTTAATAAAATACCATTCTTAATAAAATTTGATTCAAAATGCGCAACGGAAATAATTTATATTACATAAAAATTGATGGTTCAAGTATTACATTCTTCATCAAAATAATTACTAATAACTTCATTAGCAAAATACCGTTTATTACAAAAGTATGCCGAAAAAGATACATCATTAAATACATTAAAATAAGGGACAAATACTTTATTTACATATATATACATATATAAACCCTTTCAAAACAATCTAGTATCGACAGTGTTCACACACACATGTCGTATACAAGGGGTAACTACAATCACGACATCTATCTGAGATTGCATCAAGCAATTTAAAACATTTCACATGGATATTCAAGTAACATACATCTTATATAAATCTTAAAATTAAGAATCAAATTAAGACAATAAAAGATGAATATCATATAACGACAGATTCCAAACAGTCCAACAAATCACATGTGTTAAATCATATCGTGCAAGAAATAATTAACTTAGCATGATAGTTAACATGGTAAAACAATCAAATATGCACATCATATTTATCAAACCTATCATAAAGAAATGACATAATCACTTACTATCACTTATAGATAGAAAAAGAAATAAATCAAGTTTCATGGCAACAATCTAATACATGTTATCAACAAAATCTATACCAACACATACTAGAATGAGCTACATTCTACTCTCCTTACTCTCATGAAAATTTTATTTTCACATACTCAAAAGAAAATAATTTCATATTTTCAACAAGATCTACATAATCAAGAAATAATATTAGCTCTTAAAATTATTTCATGTTATAAATAACTACTCACAAATGTACACATGTAAGCATACAAAACAGTTTCCATAAACTCTACCACGAAAAGTTGAATTAACTATTAACTCTATTTACATACTCAAGTCACATTTGAATTCTACGCCGTATAAAATAAATTATATTATTCCATACAAGTTCAAATAATCAAAATGATTTATCTCTGCATTTTAATTTTACTCACAGTAAAATACAAGAAAACAAAAATCTCGCGTCGAATGATTTAAAATAAAACATCATCAATATCTAACATCCATATTTATCTTCCATACAAACATGAATACACATTCATCATCAATTATACGTAATGACATCATGTCATAAGTGTTTAATTTTACTTAGAACATCAACAAAATAAAATTCTGGTCTGACTCCCTCGCTTAGCAAAAGCTACCGAGTTCCTGGTGAGACAAGTCAGAAAATTTCCCAGGAATTAGTGAGACTTAGCGAGACTCAGCGAGGTTCATCCTTCGCCTAGCGAGCACATCCAGAATCCGGGTGCTCTGCAACGGTTTTGAACTTACGCTCACTAAAATCTCGTTTTCTCGGCTCACCGATCCCTAAAATCCAAAACTTCAAGCATACAACATCATTATAGACTTGAAAGTACAATTAGAATCATGCATCTACAATCACAACATAGAATTATGAGATCTTCATGTTTTTACTCATAAAACGCATAGCAATTCAAGTTCTTAGTAATCATCTAGCACATGTTATAAACAAAATATAACAAAGACATACTATGATACACTAATATCATACTCTTCTCATCATCTTGAAAATTTAAAATCCACTTACTCAACAGAAAATAATTCTATATTTTCACCAAAATATTCATCATCAAGAAATAACATTAGTTTTTCTTTTAAAATTATCTCAAATCATCACCACATGCAGTTTTATATCATGCCGGATCATCACATGCAGTTTTATATCGTGTCGGATCATCACATGCAGTTTTATATCGTGCCGGATCATCACATGCAATTTTATATCATGCCGGATCATGAACAATCAACAACAAGCATCAACCAACCAAGTTTAAACTACACAAAGGTTAAACTCTAAGCATAAACAACTATTATAACATAGAAGTATAACACTCACACCATTACTCAACAAAGCACGGATCAATTAATCCAATTTGCACCACTCAGAGTTCCTAAATGAACAACATAAATGGTTTCACAAAAGACACACAACAAAATCGTTAGACAAACACGACTGACACACAATACTCACTTGGTCTGACTGCACAGACCTGCTCTGATCGACACACAACCCACACAGTCCGAAGACAACGGGGCTCTGATACCAAATTGTAACACCCAAACCCTTTATTTAATAAAATACCATTCTTAATAAAATTTGATTCAAAATGCGCAACGGAAATAATTTATATTACATAAAAATTGATGGTTCAAGTATTACATTCTTCATCAAAATAATTACTAATAACTTCATTAGCAAAATACCGTTTATTACAAAAGTATGCCGAAAAAGATACATCATTAAATACATTAAAATAAGGGACAAATACTTTATTTACATATATATACATATATAAACCCTTTCCCCGTGTCATGATCAGAGCGGAACCGTCAACCTGAGAACCTGAACCCCAAAGTTCAGATATTAACACAAAATAAGAGAGTTAGATCACATAATCCACAAAATCATAAGTATAAGGTACACTTACTACTCCAATGAAATTATAACCATAATTCAATTCTAACTCATCAACATAATCTTAACACATAAACAAGTATTTAAGATTCACCACACAAACACAATTAATCACTTAACACATAAATGCACATTCTCCTAATGCATCTAATGTCACAACCAATGTCATGTCACCCTAGACACAACTAATGCATGTGGTACCATTCGTTCATTTTTAAGTCATGACGGACTCTGCAAGGATAAACATACCCCAATGTTCATTTTTAAGTCATGACGGACTCTGCAAGGATAAACATACCCCAATGTTCATTTTTAAGTCATGACGGACTCTGCAAGGATAAACATACCCCAATGTTCATTTTAAAGTCATGACGGACTCTCTCCATGGGTAGACATATACCCATCTGCTCCTTGTTCATTTTTAAGTCATGACGGACTCTGCAAGGATAAACGTATCCCAAATATATTCTAGTCAACCGCAGCTACTAAAATATCTACTATACTTTAAGGTTCACTTAAAGTATCTGCTCCACATACCAATATGAAAGCATGATGTTTATAAATACAACACACATAGTCAATACACAATGTATTAGACATCTCCATAAATCAAGTAGAACACAATCCACTTACTCCATCACCAAGATATTTTGCAATCTAAACACACATACTCAATACTCCAATCAACAATAATATCAACAATTAATCATGGTAAAAGGATACCAATGAAACATGTTATCATACTCCAATCACATGTAAAACTCAAAGAAAACAAAATAAATGTATGGGTTGGTCGCTCAGCGAAGACTGGCGAGCACTGGCGAGCACAAGTCAGACAGAAATGCTAACTGGCAAAAATCAGCGAGCTGGTCGCTACTGCTCGCTACTGGTCGCTCAGCGAGAAACACCAGTTCATGAAAAATCAGCATTACGGGTTGAACTCAAAATCGACCCAAAATTCCATTTTTCATGTTATAACTCATAAATGAGCTTCATTTAAGTTAACATACATGATTATACACATAAAAACACCAATAGATACACAGATCTACACCAATTCATACCATAAAGCAACATTTTACACATTTACTCAAAACTCATAAAACTCAAGAAAACTTGATTCAAACATCTACAAATTCCCATTTTTCCCTTTAAATTCGTACATACATCATAGTATAAGTTCATTAAACATGTTAGGAACAACAATTTCAACTTTCTTTAAGAAAATCTCCCACCCCCAAAAACGAAAATGAGTGGAGAAAGTTTGGGTACGGAGAAATCGACATTCTCCCCTTTCTCGGATCACTCATGATTAAGAATCTACTCTCTTACCTTAGATCGGTTGAAAACTCGAGTCCTTCCTCTTGATTCTCCCTTCTTTCTCTTGCCCTATCTCTCCTCTTCTCTTCCTTCTCTCTAACTCTCACAAGAACATGAGAAATGAATTTCTCTTGCTAACTTAGCCACTAAGTGGCGCCCCACACACTTGGTCTTAGGCCCAATGGGCTTAAGGCCCATTAACACTGTACACTCGCTCGTTAACTAATATTTCGCGGTAAAACTAATTATCCTACACTATTGACTAATAAAATATTCTGCCTCACTAAAACATAAATAATTAAACTTAAACGACAAATAAATAAAATGGGATGTTACACTTCTCAATCACAACATTTTACCTGGTGTATTGCATGTCCAATATTAACATACCTCACTAGGAAACTCCATTCTTCTATCAATGTTTCAAATCCTATGATTGAAATCAATGTTGTTGGAACTCCAATCTTTCATCACTATTTGGCCAACTTCATTACCTGCAGTTTATTTCAATGAACAGTCATATATTTATGTGTTCAACACTTCATTTTTAAATTGCAAAAAAGTGCAGGCCTTTCAAATGTAACTAAAAGGATTACATTACTCAAAATCACATACAGAGAAGGCAAAAAGGTCAGGCCTCTCAATTGTAAATTGCAAAATCACTGAATTTTAAGAGCTATACATTTCAAATATTAAATCTGTAGTGATCAATAGTTTTTCTCACGTCATGTACCAACTTCAGTAATCTGCAGTAATATGTAGTGATAAAACCTCTTTTAGGGAATAAACCATGTAATTGTTCTGCCTTTCCATCTCTCAGGATTATACAGAGTGTTATTTTACTTTTTTACTCAATATGCAGAGATATTCTCTGTAGATGTTGCAAAAAAGGCTAATACTGGATTCAATTAGTCAACTCATTTAATAAAAAAATAACATGGTTTCAAACACTTTGCTGCTTCTGTACTCAACATGATTACCCACAACCTCCCCTAACTCTAACAAAATATATGGATGATCTAAATTGTGTGTATCTGTTAGCTTTTGTGTTTTAAAGAACTATATAGAATATAGACTATGAAGTTACAATTTTAATCTATGTACTATTACAATACGAAATTTATTAAGTTAGGCAAGTGAAATTTTTAACTTTTCCTTGAGAAGAATTCATATTCATTGCCAGGCCCGTTTTTGGGCTAGTGCAGCAAGTGGTACAGAACTGGGCCTCAAAAATCTGGGGCCTCAAACTAAATTTTTTGGGAGTATGTAGGGGGTGTAGTAGGAAACAGGAGGCCCAAAAAGCAAATGTATCTTACAAAAAAAAAATTCTATAATGGATTTTGATGATATTGATTAGAATATGACATTTTTTTGTTACTCATTGAAAACTTTGGTTTAAAAACTTATGGTTGTAGACAATTATGGTTTGTTAGTATTTTATTCAATCACCAAGTGTTATACCACATCAAATATAGTGTTGCTCAATTGATATCATTCAAGTAACAAAAATTTTTGCCCTAGTATTTGAACAAGACTTATAAATTTTTACCCTAGTATTTGAACAATTTTTTTTATCATTATAGTGTTGCTCAATTGATATCATTATAGTGTTATACCCTAGTATTTGAACAAGACTTATAAAATTTTACAAATTTAGTAATATATATTATAAACCTAGGGTAACTAAAAATGAAGTAACACAAATTCGTGGTTGGTTGAAAAAGCATCCAACAACTTTTATATGTTTAGATATTCATTCATCAAGGTTATACAAAACAATAGTACGTCTCACCATGGTCTCTTCCACCACCATGAATCTTTATCTGTTCTTACACTCCTCTGCTTTCACTTGGCCCTCTAACTAAAGAAGACTTTCTAACTGTCATAACAGTAGTCTATAAGCAATACCCAATCTCTAAATCTCCATGTCCACATCTCTGAAGGTATCATAGTTGAGGGAACCTTTGACAGCAGACACCGCCTTCTCTAATATTTCCTGGGTTAATCTGTTTAAAAATAAATTCTAAGTTAAATAATAGTTATAATCGTAAGGTGAAGTGTGATTATTGACTAGGGAAATCTAGCTGAAATAGTTCATTAATAACACTACTTTAAAATTTGAGAGGAGCATTATAACCACAGTTTTAATATTGGTTACGATTGCCAAATTCGAATATTTGATACTGTAAACAGAATTATTTGTGCCAACATTAAAATTTTAAAAACACATAAAACCCTTTTATAGTTTGAGAAGAGAAAACACATACAACCTATTCATTGACAATGTTGTTCAACTATAATTACTCTCTAATATCTAATCTAATTGCTCAGCTTCGTAACGTTTTTGAACAGAAAACAAAAATTGATATGATTTTTACAATCAAAGTATACTTTGAATTTGCAGATGTAATTGAAAGCCTAATTTTACATTCTCAATTATTTGAAACCATAAGATTCATTTGAAGCCCTAATTTTTGATTATCCAATTCGATTTAATTGAAACCCTGATTTTGAATTACCCAATTCAATTAGTTTGAAACCCTAAGATTCGTTTGAAGATGTAATTGACAGCCTAATTTTACATTCCCAATTATTTGAAACTGTAAGATTCGATTGGAACCCTAATTCAAACGCTGTTTTTGAATCACCCAATTCAATTCTATTGAACCTCTAAGATTCTTCTGAAACCCTAATTTTGAATTATCCAATTCGATTGAAACACTATCATTCTTTCAATTGAACCTCTAAATTTGAATAATCAATAGCAAGTGGGACTGTAAAGATTCAATTCAATTGAAACCCTAAATTTTAATAACCAAAAACAATGTCAATTTGCATATTTAATGAAGAGAAATTTGCAGATATACCTCAACAAATATGCATAATTGACCTACAATGAACGTCGACGTATAGTGGAGAGGTACATGAGTAGACGAAAACGACGGAGAAGACGACGACGACGAGCACGAATTCGAACATATGGGAGATTTTTGGTTTCAAATGAATTCGAATAACGTTGGAGGAAGAACGGGATTTCGGTTTCAATGAAGGATTTTGGATAACGAGAAAAGAGACTAAAGGAAAATGAAGAAGGAAATGGAGGATTTCGTTGTAATGAAGAAGAACATGGAGAACGAAGAACAAAACGAATTTTAGGTTTCAATTTGGGATTTTTCAATTTGATATTTGATTTAGGGATTTATGATTTCGTTGTAATTTGATATTTGATTTAGGGATTTATTAAATCAAATGAAATGATTTATTAAATCAAATGAAATAATATGTAATTTCAGTATAAAAAAGTTAATAAAATAAAAGAATCAATATAGTGTGAAGGACTTGCGTAGACCACCTGCACCATATAACAGGTTCCATTTTAGGGCAAATTAGGGCAAACTAGGGCTTTGCTCCCATTGGTCAATTGGGCAAACTGCACGGGTGCAGTCCACACCCCGACTGCAGCGTAGAATCACCCATGATTTTATAGTGTAAGTCCAGGTGCTGATTGTTTCCTGCAAACTTATTTGTATTCTGTTTTTGGTTAATATGGGTTGGATGCAGTCCATAGTTTATATTCTGCATGCATTATGATAATAAGTTGCAAATGCAATACATGTTTTGGCTAATATATGGGTTTGATTTGCATCAACTTGTTGTTATGTTGCAGTGTAACAATATATAAATAACTTTTTAGAAACTCATTGATATCTAGTTTTTGCTCTCTGTTTAACTTGTAGGTTGAGGAAATAGATGCAAAGCTATGTGAATCAACAACTGCAAGTCTTGAGGGCAAAAAGATGGCTTCATTTACAAAGATTATTGTCTTATTTTTTTTTCGTGAATAGCAACTTATGTGCATTTTTTATTTTTTTTTTGCATTCTTGTGTAGTTCATATGAATGTAGTAATACCAAGATTATGTAATGGTTTGCAGTTTTGCTATTTAAATAGTTTGTAGCTTTTGTGTACAATTTTTGTTTCTCAACTGTATGAACTTTGAATGGTTGTACTCAATAAAATAAAAAATATTTTGATTTATTCATTCTAAATTTTAATTATTTATATATAAATTTTTAAATAATAAAATAAGTTTTCTGCGGATTTGCTTTCATTTATGGCAGAAAATTCCGTAGGAAAGTTTCATGCGGATTCAAGAAACTGCATGAAACAGTTATCTACGAAGGTTTTAGTTGGAAACCCGAATCCGCAAGAAACCCGAATCCGCAGGAAACGTGTTTCCTGCGGATTTTTTGTCCAAATCCGTAGGAAATGAGTAAATTTCTTTTTTTTGGTTACAATAAGTAAATTTCTAGTAGTGTAGGAATCATAGTTCAAACTCTAAGCTCTCATTTATTCACCTTAGAATTAAAAGTAAAATTCTAACTACTAAATTATTCAATAAATATAATTCAGAAAAATTATTTGACAAATAATCATGTGATAGTGAAAAGTGTTATCATATAACTTAATTTAATCTAATGGTCAATTTAAATGGTACATGGATGTAGGGGTGATCGTATCTGAAACAATCCAAAAGTAAAACCGCAAATCGAACCAATGCAAACCGAAAACCGCAAAAATCGCATTTGGTTTGGATGTATTTGAATGACTTTTTTATTGAACCGCAAACCACAAAAATCGCAAACACCGCGGTTAACCGCTAAAACTGCATTAAGTTTCTATTATATTCCAATATCGCTAAAATCGCATTAAGTTTCTATTATATTTCAATATACATAGGCCAATTACCAAATCAGTCCACCAAATTAATAGAACTTCAAGTTGTTCTTATTTTTTGTATTGTAATCTTACTTTGGTGTTGTAATATTATTTTAGATCAATAATTTTTATTGATACTGTGATGTTATTTTGGAACTTTAAGTTCTTTTTTTGGATATTTTAAATTGCAAGGCAGTGTAATGTTATTTTAGATAAACAATTTTTATTGATACTATAATGTTATTTTGAAACTTAAAGTTTTTATTTTATTTTAAAATTGTTTGGTACTGAAATATTATGTTGTAAACTGCAACCATCGAACCGATCTTAACCGCATTGATTTGGTTTAGATGACTTTTTGATAACCAACATAACCAAACCAAACCAAACTAAACTATATACATTATTATATCGCGATTAGGATGACTTTTATACTCAAAACCGATTCAAACTGCACCGTGACACACCCTTACATGATTGAGAGAATCAAACCTTATGTTAGAAGTCACCATAATTAACACGTTTTTCTTCTTTTGTCATTATTTTTTTTTTGGTAGAGTCTTCTTTTGTCATTATTATTCCTTGAAGCATTGAATACCAACTCCTATATTAATTAATAATTCTATTTAGAAATGAGAGAAATAATTAAAGAGAGGCACTTGCAATTCCCTTGGGGTTGGTTTAGTGATGATCTTGGCTTGATGCTTGGAGTTTGCTCTTCTCAAGGTTTTAAGTTTGATTTTTATTGGTGTTAATTTTGGTAGATTAGTTTATATAGAGTAAAAAAAAAACTTTAGCTTTAAACGGAGCCCCGTAAGTGAACGGTAGGATTAGTTCTCTCAAATTAGTTGATTTTTGGGCTGGATACAAAGTTTAAAAAAAATAAAAATAAAAAAATAAAAGAGAGACACTTGCAGATTGAAAAATAATTAAATAACAAATCAAGAATAATTCCTATTGATCTAAAAGCTGCAAAACAAATTTGATCTTTCTTGCTATATATCTGTTGTGAGCCACCACCAATGGATTTATTTGGAATAAGAAATTATTTGTCAGGAATCCCACCACAAACCACAAGAACGAGATTCCCAGGAAAAAAGCTACGCATTGTTTTTAAAACATTATTGTGTTCCGTCGTCAATCATCACGAGTGATGCTCTTGTTAATTTTCATACCAAAAAAGCAAAATTATATGCTTCAATTCAATCCCACGCTTTGCTTGTGGGTTTTGGAATTGTTCACTTCGTAACCCTGCAATTTGGTTTTGTTGGCTTCCTTTTAAAATATGGGTCTTTCTAACTAGTGTTTCGGGTACAAATTAAAAAAATTGAAAAAAGTAATTTTGCATTTAGCTCATAAGTTTTTGTCTTTCAAAAAATTAAATGCACATTTTTCAAAAATATTTTTTTATTTTTGCCATCTCAACTAGTGTCCTTGAATTTTTTAGCATTTGCGTTAAAACATACACTTCCCAATAATTTAGAAGTCTCGTAAACCTTTTATTTATATATATATATATATATATATATAGGGAGAGACCAAATTATACAGGTATAACATTCGAGTAATGTTACACCGCTTAATAATGCTTTAACGAATTTAAATTATACAAAATTCATAGTTGGATTGAAAGTTTATATCGTATAGATCATCTATGTTGAATTTTACAAAAAACTAAAAATCGTGTGATATGTTATTGAGACACATCAAGATTAACGGTTTATGCGTTTTTATTGAATACCGTTAATCTTTATGTGTCTCAAAAACATGTCAAACGATTTTTGTATCTAATATTTTAAATATAATAACTTAAAGAATAACAATATATTTTTTAAAATAAATTAAAATTATGTTAAATATATGGGGAGGGATCAAATTACACCGGTGTAATTTGATTACTCCCATATATATATATATATATATATATATATATATATATATATATATATATCCTCCGATCCTTTTTGTAAGAGACAATTCAATTTTTAGATTCATTAATTGATGTATTTGCTCTATATTATAGCTTAAATAAATTTATTATTGAATGAATCTTAAAAATCAAGTGTCTCTTATAAAATGATCGGAGAGAGTAGTACACTGTTGAGTTTTATAATTCTTATAGGTAACATGTGATTGGTAAAAAGCTTTTATTATTAGCTTATATCTTTTTTTGAGATGTTATTTGAAGTAGCATTTGAGTTTATAACTTATAAATTTTTATATTTTTTTTCCATTTTTAACCTTTAATTTAATTTTATTATTTTTTATAAAATAAAAAACTACCCACTAAAGAGAATAACTATCCATTAAACATACATGATCTTTTATGTCATTTTGTATTTATCAACTACTTTAAAAACCAATTTTATCAAACACTATAAATTTAATCAATTAGAATTCAACTTGGCTATAAGCTAGCTTTTCAGCAGCTATTCGGCTATCAGCATGCTTATAGCTTAATTTTACCGTAGAAACCCTAAATGTTGAGAGGCAAGAGTTGTTAAACTAAACCTGCGTCTAGTAAATACATCAAATGTTTTTGCAGTTTTATACCATTTGAACATACGGATACGGTATAAATTATTTATCAAATTATCAATGCAGGATTTTGATTATTTCAATGAATGAAGTTTTGATGCTTGAGATTATACAGAGATTAACACACTATAAAAGATGAATAAATTTCAAGTAACGAAGTTACAGTACAAAGCAAACATATAAACGATCTTGATTCCTCATCTTCACATCAATCCGCGAACTCTTGGGTGATTATTTCACACCCTTTGTTTTGTTTCTATAGTTGGCTGCATATTCGTTCAGAAAAACTCGAGTTCAAATCTTAACTGAAAGCAGAAAGGTAAGACCAAAAAATATTAGAACAACGATCAAATTGATTACCTGCAGTAATCGTTGTTGGAGGTGAAAGAGTGTTGTTGGTGTTGAAGCACTTAGCACAGATGCATTGAACAAAACAATTACACACAGTATTTTTGACACACTTCCTCTTTGGAGGAATCACAGTTGCATCATTGGTTTTGCTCCATGAATCTGTTTTAATTTTTTCCTTTGTCTCTGGCACAAGATTTATTGTGTCAACACCTTCACAACAAAACCTTAACCTTCTCATCATTTTCTCTTGCTCCTTTAATTCTCCCACACTCTCAATTCTATTGCACACCAATGTCACTATATAAGCTCTTTTGGGTGTTAAATAAGCTACCACTTTTTGTCACACATATCAACTTAATAATAAAATTTTGTCTCGAGGAAGGGGTAATGTGAACGTGGTTTGTATAGCTGTCTCGCTTTCCAAATTAATTAGTCATGATGTTAGTACTTTACTTTGAAACACTTTCTAATTGGGTTTTAAGTTATTTTTTCTTTCTCGAAATATGTTTTATGTTCCTAATATAGAGTGATCATAATTGGTGAGACATTGAGAATAATGAATTATCAAGGTTAAAGTTGGTGGAATACCTATAAATACTCTAATGTTTAAGTCGGTGTGTGAATATGAATTAAAAAGTTTTAGAATAGAAATGAACGTCTTATATAGAGGTTGAGGTGTCGTTGGATGAACATTAAGGCGTCACTGTTACGGACAACGCCTTTCATTAAATCCGTATAGGCGTTATGGTTTTATAGAGAATCTAAGACTTAGTTAGTTGTTGAAGGCTTAGTGGGTGTAGATATGGGAGAAAATTTCTCAAAGCTAAAATAAACAAAATCTAATCGGTTAGAATTGAAATTTACCTTATTTTAATGCATCAATGAGTGTTGATTCCGTTAGATAGCCTCCAAAACTTGAGATTGAGCCAACAATGAGAAAAAACACTTTTGGTTTCAAAGAGAACTTTAGATTGAGTGTTGACATGAATGAGGAGGAAGTGAGCTGGTTTCAGCTATATAACGTCCAGGTTCGAAAACTAAAGTCCGAAATACCACTTCGAAAAAGGTTTCCCGAACGTAGAATCCGAAGTTGACTTTTATAAGTGTAAAAAGGGAAACCCGGGGGGGGGGGGAGAATCATGGGAGGTGAGATGAGAAATTTTCGATATGGGGAAGTGATTTAATGGGCCTAAAGTAGTGTAGGGTCTCTTATTTGTGATCAACTTTTCGCACCCCCCACTCAAGCACCCCCTGGCGTTTCCAATTTACCCTCTCGCTACTTGGGCAGCGAGGGTATAATTTGCAAAAAACATGGACACCATGGTTCGCTGTCAACACTGAAAAAACTCAGCCCCTTATGCAGTCTAAAGTTGTTGCCACGTGGCCAAACGTGATTGGCCACATGAGAGGCAGTGAATAGTACTTGACCAAAGAAAATGCAGCAAAATTTCTATAAATGGGATGGTGCTGTGTGAAAATAATTTTCACATCAACACTCTTCTTTCCCTCCTCCGTATACTTTCTTCCTCGATAAATTTATTTTAATTTTTTTTGTTGTTTAGAAGAATTTTAAGTAATTTTGTTGGTTACTGATATCAGTCCCACCGATGTGGATTTGTCACCATGGTTGGGACTGATATTGTAATCTAGGAGAGATTGTTTTTAACTAATTAGGGGTATTGTTAGCTGAAGCGGATGTTACCGCGCTTAATCTTAGGTCGATGGATGGTGAACTTTCCGTGAACAATCTAACCACTTTCTCTACTACAAAAGTGTATAGGTCCTAGAATATATAATATTTTGGTTCCTGCACAGGCCCAAAACGGTGAGATTTCAAGCTGAGGAGGGATCAAGAAATGGCAAGAGGTTCGTGCACCTCTTTTATCGCTCTTTTGTTATATGCTGGTTTCAATACAGAGACTTGTAAGACTTGAGTAAGAACTGAAGACCAACCAACCACCATAGAAACTGACTGTTTATTTTCATTTTAATATATTTTTGTTGTCTATTAAAATTTATTATGATGTAATTTTTTTGTCTAATGGTTTGTGTTGTCACTAACAAGTACCCACCTGAAGTCTCACAGTTCAACCACATCATGAAAATCACCACTAGTAATAGATGCATGACCAATAGTAAAACCAACTATCTTTGCATCAGACGAAATTTCTATAATTCCATGTCAAATCTAGTCTCATACTCTAGGTCACCAAACATAATTATAGACAACAAATTCCGCTTAAGTTCATGAACATCTCACATCATGTAAAAAAAACCTCATATATATCTTGATCCTTACAAGCTTTCTCGTCTCCAAGATAAACCACTCCACCTTCAACTAGATCTAGGAATTCAAAGTATTCATTCTTCAAACACATGTGATAGAAGCATCCAAAGTCCACGACTCCAAAATTCCACCGATTCCGAACTTCACACCACTAGCACCTTCACATCCTCATGATAAAGTTGTTGTTTCAGTCGTAACCCAAGTATTATTCAACCGCCTCTCCAAACTGACCTTGTGTAACCGTGATTACTTCAACACATCCTTGACTTAATTTTCCAATAGCCAAACATGATTTTTCCACAAATTTTCTCTAGCCTAAACTTTACCACGGAACTACCTCCTCCTGAATCAAACCAGAAGGCTCTGATACCAGTTGTTGGGAAAAATCGGCATAGAAAAAATAAATGAGCACAATCAACAACACAAGAATATAACGCGAAAACTCCAAAACCGGAGAAAAAACCACGGCCGTTGTCTAAACCGACAACCAGAGAATAAAATTTATATGAAAATTGTTACAACATATAGATTTCACTCTCAACGACCCTAGTACACACACTCTCCAAAGTAAATATTTAAATTACATTTGATTGAAATACTCTAAAACAATAGCATAAGAGAAAACAAAACAAACACACATATACACTTAAAGTGTTTACAAGTTCTACTGATTGGTGTGTTGAAACAAAAAAATTGAGGTCTTTATATATAACATTGAATTCTTCCACTCTTCACATCTCTAAGCGATGTGGTACTTCTCCACTATAATTTTTTTAACTTTTCTTTTCTTCCTTGGCAATGTGGAATTACATTGCAATGAACCAAAACAGAAATATGATTAGAAGAAAATATTGATGTTTTAACTTTTTATTATATTTTATAATTCATAATGGTAATATTGCACGAGTTTTCACTATGCAATGTCTTACTTTCATTATCTATTTGTGGTTTTTGATATCCACTCATGATAATCTTTTAGAAGATATGTGCAGTTGAATGAAGATATGTACAGTATAGGGATGATACTTCACTAATAGGTGAGGCGGTTGTTGAATATATACATGTGGACATTGAAGATGATTCTTTGTAGTTTTGAACTTGATTTTGGTAAGGAGTTCTGGTTGGCCATGTTGTTTTTGTACCTTATTTGGTAGTATCAATTTGGATTTGGATGCTTTTTAGCATAAAGAAGATACAAAAATATAGCTGGCCTAATTTGTTTCTCTTAGAATTTTTTCCACCAACCAAATCTGACTGGTCTCAATCAAATTAATTATGACATGGATCCATGAAAGATCTATATGTACCCTGCACTTTTGGCTTCATTTGTTACCTTGACTTAAAACTTTTTTATTTCACTCCACTCTGTGTCCTCTTTTAGCAACTTATGTTTCACTCAGCAAACTCTTTATTTAATTCAACTACTATTAATTATTTAACAAGTATTACAATTCCACCATTTTAATTAACTCAAACATAATTGATTTAGATAATATAACAGCTTTAAATAATTACGAACATTGATTTAGAATTAGATGATCCTGATGGATCTTTTGGTCATTTTGGTAACTAATATTCATTAACTAATATAGTTGATGATTATCACATACTTACATATGATTTATATATATGATCTCAGAAGAAAACACAAACTCCATTGAAAATGGGAAATTTTTCACTCAATTAAGCAAAAACAACACATGTTCGTAAGAACAAACAACTACAGACTCTACAGTACATTTAATGAACAAACAACAACGAAAAAAGAAGATGAAGCAAAATCAAAGTAATAATATGCTCCATCCGAATTTCATATACAAACAAAGATTATTTTATCAGTTTCATTGAATGACTAATGTATATGGTCCATAATATGAATCAAATACATAATTTATTCAGTGAACCTGAAAAAGAATCTTTGCTTAGATATGAGACCAAACAGAGTATAGTTAGTAGTAAAAGAGAAAGACATAGAGGTGCATGCATGCATGCAGTCTCAATCTCCATGGATGACTATGTTGAGCTAGCAGGGGTGAACAATACTGTTGGACTTTGAAGACTGAGCTGGAAGAGGTGGAGAAGAAATCGTGTTGGAACTGGAACCCTTTGAATCAACAACTAGATTCCATATCCTCTTCTTCACAGAACATTTCTTTGCAGGGAAAACACTCCCATTCTTTGGTTTGTGCCATGGCTCTGTTTCCTCTGTTTTCACCACTCTCTCCATATCACTATGCAAGGATATATTGTAACTATACTAGTTGGAAGAAATGAGGGGTTGGGGGGTTTTATAAACTTTTATTATTTGAAATATGTAAAATTTAAAATATCATGAAGGAATGTGTAAATGTGTATAACCTTGTCCCCTTAAGATTTTTAAAATTAAATTTAACAAAAATTGAAACTTGGTGACTAAGATTGTGAGAAATAATAGTCTGTGTGTGTATGTATATATGAATCTAAGGTATAGTGATGACACGTGGAAGTTATGCTGATTATTTAGTGATGATGAGGACAGCTAGATGAAAGCTAATACTATAATCTTAACACAATTTTTCTGTTTGGCTTTTTCCATCCAATTCCTGCTTTTGTTATGTAATGAGCTTCTAGACCTTTTTCTGTGGGTCCCAGTTTAGGACTTTTGGGATTGGGGTGCTTTCCCTTTCAATAGGCATTGGATGGAGTGGTGGCCTGGTTGTTAAGACTGAGTTTTGAGATACTGCATATGATCACCATATAGATAGAAGAGTGAAATAAATAAGCTTGCTTGCTTTTGGAGTTTTATTATTGATTTAAATGAAAATTCAAACTTAGTGAATAAGATACCTGCAATGTGTTGATCATATATATGTAATTTTATTTTAAGTCAAATATTAAATAGTGCCCGAAAATTATTTGTAAAGGATTCAAATTTTTTTTGGAAATAGTATGGTCAATGCAATAAAAATTCGAAATTTTGTTTTTCAATACGAAAACTTTTATTTTCTTTTTTATTTTAGTTCTTTAACTAGTGCTCCGAAGGTACTAGTTAGCATGACCTTATTTTAATTATGTGGTCAGTATCTACTTATTTAATGAAGACAATAAGACAATAGTAAGGGTTAGTGGTTAAATTTCCCATTGATCCCACCTCTCATAAATTCTCCCAATACACTGTCACACACATCGTTGCTTCTAGATCAAGACAACCATGTTAGTACATTCTTTCTAGAAGATAATTACTCCATTACTAGTAGGCAACCGATAGCAGCATACAGTACAATATAATTTCATATCATATTCTTTGGTTTTTAGATCTGGCGGTTCAAATTATATATTAACAAAATATCTTATAATTAATTTTGGTCATTGATTTTAAATTGGACCGCTAAGATGAGTAATTGTGCGTGCAGTTATTGTGTCAAATCCTAGTACGCAAGCAATTTATGTTTGAAGTGACTTTTTGTATTAGGTTTGTTTATACTGAGTTTTATTCGTGAACAATGAAATTGATATTATTTGAATTAATGTGTTCTTAAATATGAAACGATGTCAAAAATAAAACTATCAATAAAAAACTATGGATTTGAATTCTCTACATTTAAAATTTTACATTTATCCATATTTATTGCAAATATATTAGAAAATATATTGGAGAAAAAGAGATTGTAGAATATGTTTTTTTAATTAATCTAAAAAAAGAAACTAAATACTCCCTCCGGCCTTTTTTTTAAGCAAATATTTCATTTTGCACGTTTATTAAGAAGTTGATTTTTTATCTAGTTTTATGAGTAATTTTTATTGCAATTCCTAAAATGTTCTTTTGTCTATTAAGAAGTGTAATAGTGACATACAAAATAGGCTTAACCAATCAAATTGATAATAATAGTATGGGAAGTTGTAAAAGTGGATTATCCAAAGAGGCATCACTAATTATGCCTAGCATGCTTAATAGACTCAATTACACGGTTACTTCTAGAAATGAATAAGTATATGTTAGTTGTAGAAATGAATAAATGCTTTTCTAGGGGTACTTTTGGAAAAGAAATATTAATTAGAGTTGAATTTGATGACTTTTGCTTATATTTAAGGCCAAAAGTTTTGTCGACTTTTATTTATAAATAAGGCCGGAAAGAGTATAAATAAATGTAGAATTATTAAATGCAAAAAATCTAAATGCAAAAGTACCGTATTACTACTTTTTTTTAAGTAGTAATAAATAGTGCTACTATACTTTGATTGCTGAATTTCAGTGATGATGATAAGGTCCTAAAATCAATGTCCAAAGTCTAATATTCTCATAGTTAAAGTACTTAATAAGGGAACAGTTTAATCATTGTGACTCGTAGTAATTCTTTTTCCTTTCTTCGGTGAGAACACTTTAATTTAACAAAGTGATTTATGCATGGACTATTTTATTTAGGCAAATGCTAATGAGTGTCCTCCAGACACTCTTTAAGACCTTAAATAGTAAATTTTTATAGAAATACGTAAAGTCAACGCATTGAAAATTGTGTGTTTAATTTTTTGAAAAAAAAGTTTCTTTAAATGGAATGCTTAAAGAGTGTCCCGGAGGCACTCGTTAGCAAAACCCTTTTATTTATGTTAAGGGAAATGTTAACTTGTGCCCTTAAATGCACATGTTAAGAAATTTAACATAAAAATATTTTTCTTGGTATATATGTAATACACTTTTTGAACATTAATTTCTTTTGATTACTTACCCAACATGTAGATTAGTTGAGATAATTTGATTATGGATTACTTAATTGTTCACGTAGGACACTACTTATTGTTAAATTTGGGTCTTAATTGACCAGAATTATTTTGAATTTGATAAATGGCAAAAAAAGCTGAGTCATCATGTCTTTGTTTTCAGAATCAGTTTCATTGACTTTGACAATTGACCATCTCGTTCACACCTAGGATCCAATCCATTCAAAGAAAATCTTGACTAACTTTACTGATGAATATTCATTTCACACACTACATTTGAAATTTCAACCAATTTCTTTAAACAAAATTTACATGAACGATATTTTTTCTTAATACTAGTAGTATATATTGAATAAATTATAGCAGTCAAATGAGTACTTTAATTCTCACTATAGACTCATTATGTTCTTGTCACTATGTCCTGTTTTTTCTTTACATGTTGTTCACGGTGAACTGTTAGTGTAAATAGCTTTATACTTATGTATTATGGATGAGTTTTATTTTTTCCCTTATAAATTTTTTTTGTGTGACTCGTCTCTTATAATGTTAAATTTTTTTTTCCTAGTTCATTTTATCCCCTGTAATGTCGGCCTTTATCCCATGCAGGGAGAAATGAACTAGAAAAAGAAAAATCAACATTGCAAGGGGCGGGTCACAAAAAAAAAAACTACAGGGGAAAAATAAAACTCGTCTACATTGCAGCGGGTAAAGACCCATTTATCCTAATATTCATCCTTACTTTTTATCCTATTTGTTACCCGTTTACCTTTTATTAAAGTATAATTATCTTAGATGTATATAATACACGTTTCAAATTTTCAAAAATTCAATTTTAAAACTATGGCTCTTATTCTATTCATTGTCCATGCTCTTCCACAGTGTTAGATAAGAAGTCTACTAGTTATAGAAAAGTTTTGAAACAAAAGTTATTATTTTGATGGAGTATTATAATACTTTTCATCTTCAATAGCACTTTGGTTACTATTATAAATAAAATTTAATGATTATGGTCACTGAATAACTGTTATATCTGATTCATAATATAGATTAGCGAAATATACAATTTATAGAATTGACATATTTGTTGTGAATTTGTCTAAAATATCACACCAATGAAATCTTCATGTGTGGAGCAAAAGAACGGAAACCACTAGTTAACAAGAGAATTAAGCAATAATAATAAAAAAAGCGATAAGAGGAGGAGAAATACGCGATATTTGTTTACCCAGTTCGGTTCAATAATGACTACTCAGAGGGAGAGAGCAGTTTTTCGTTCCACTATAATCAAATAAGTTATTTATAAAAGGATCTCAATTGGGTTATAAGAATTAACACCTGACTCTACCCAATTTCCGAATCTCTTCATGCGGCCAAGAGACTCGATTTGATCTAATCCACCGAAGATGAATACAATAACCCTTTGTCCAACCCTACAATTATACCGAGAGATAACTCATCTTGTTTCTCTGTAAAACTCTAACCTTTGTGTTGCGGCAAATCCATATTGTCACTCAGACTCTCACATCTCCCTCTATTATTTTTCAATGAATAAAACACTCCCTATTTATAGAAAAATACATGCCTTTTATTTTAAAACAAATCTTTTAAAATAAAACCAAATTTCCCATTGTTTTTAAATATATCCAATTTTAAAACAAACAATAACCAAGTTGGATATCTCCAAAAAACTAATTTCCCAAAACTCAGCAACAGCAAGCCTAAGCCTGCCACTCATGTGCCATGTTTAACAACATGCGCCCCACGCAGTCCACAGAACCAAACCAAGGGACGCACAAACAATATCAAGGCATACTCAACAATATCATTCATGAAATAAACATGGCGAAGTCAACTTCTTTTCCAACAACAATTTCCATGAGACTGGTTGGAAACAAACCAACAAAGAAGAAGTTGATTTCGACAAAACAATACTTGAACCAAACCAATGGTGTACCTTGGACCAAACTTCCCATCCAAAAGGACACGATACGAGGATACGACTTTTGGTTTCAAGAAGTCCCATACAACACACACACGACACATCTTCCCGAAGAGGAATATTGCCCCGACACGCAAGATTTGCTTTTGTTGGAAGACGTCTAAGGAGAGTTTGCCAAGAGAAAACAATAACCTTCAACGGTGCACAACTCCTCCAAATTTGAACAAAAGCCTCTTCCGGAACGTTATGCAAAGAAGGACGAGAATCAAATTTATTGTAAAGAAACAAGTAGTTAAAACTAACCATATAAACACCTCCATTGACATAGTTCGATGTATCTTCTTCCTTAGTGATTAATGTCGTTTCAATTAAACTCATACTCCTTATACACTTGTTCATCCCTCACAAAGAAATCCCTGCTCCATCTCAAATTCCAACCCCACCCACCTACCTCCCACACCCCATGTGCTTTATTTAGAATTCCGATTTAAGTGAAATTTTGAAGAGGCTCGGAAACGACTCACAAAGTGGAGCCTCCGCCACCCAATGATCTTTCAAAAATTTAATACTTCCACCGCGACCCATCTTTTTAACAAAACCGTCATCGTCATGGGTTCAATATCCCACTACTCCACACTCCACCCCTAACCAAACCAAGTCCTTCCACCAAATGGAGTACTCCCTCCGTCCCAAAACTTTAGTCCTTTTAGAGTTTTGCACATGGATTAAGAAAGAATAAAAATTGATAAGTTAAGTCCTTTTTACCCTTAATTTATTAAGAAAGAGGAAATTCATTTAATAAATGTTTTAGCTTTTGTATGAGTACAAACGATAAAACATCATTAATTATACCTTGGGATGCGAACAACTGCACCGTTCGTCTACTGAGATGCGAACGGTGTTTCAGTTCGCAAACTGGAAAGCGAACCATATCAGAGGCCAGAGTAGAAGCTGTTATTATGCATAAATTATTATGCAATTGAAGTTATTTTTTCAGTGTTATCTGTTTCGAAATGTTGAAATTATGCAGAAACTAAATACGTAGTTAAATCGAAAAAAACATTAGCCATAAAATTAAAACATTATCCATACAAACTTGTATTAATCATCCGAAAAAAAAAACATTATCGAATACAGCCAGAAAAAATGTCTGAGTAGACGGACCCACTCTATCACTCCGTCTCCGATATTGGTGAAAGAAATGTGTGTTCTTCTCGATCTGTTGTGGACCACGGTAAGGACGTACGTGAGTTATGTGGTATATTCTCGCTAGCCATCAATGCCCTTATCATTTACCGGATGTCGAGCATTTTGGAAACAAAAGTTGCCGTCCTCTGGCCCTAAAACTCAGCCTCCTCATGGATAATAGCATTAACCTCAGCTGGCCTGGGCAGATCCTCTGCTGGCAATGGTTCAAGATAAGAATGTGAAATCTTCATTTACCATGTCATATAATTAGGCGCCATGAGCCACGGATACAGAGCACGATTCCTAGCATAAAAGGAGTTAAAACCCGATTCATGAAATGGACAAAGGATGTCTATCTAGTTTGGTGTTGTGCCAATGGGAGCGAAGTGATGTGGAGGTCTCAGAATGGTCTGCACAGAATCAAACTAACGGACGACCCTCTCCGGTAGGGTTGTGCAAAATATCCGGTTATGAGGGCCAAACCCATAACCAAATCCAAATCCAATTTAAATTGCAGATAAAAGTATATGGTTATCAACCATATCCATTTAAAATGGTTGGATATCCGTCCAAATAATTTACCCAAGCTGCGAGGTACTGATCAATTTTCTGCCGTTCAGAAGCTGTTTACGTTCCATGTTGGAAAGGGAAATTTTGTGGATATTGATAAGCTTCTTTTCATTCATCTTGCTGACTCTATAAGTTCTAGCAAACCTATTATTCACCATGGCAGACTTCTCAGTCATATGTTTGCTCAGTGTGGATTGTTGGATGTTGTCAAACCATTCTTCCCTGGGTACGGTACCTACTTGACTAGTTCTAAGATCATCAATAGCACTACTCTGAGGTATCTACATTTGGTGAAGGGCAAACAAATTGTTCATCCATGACATCCTCTGTTAATTAGAGAAACTGAAGAAAACATTGCTGAGTGTAGGCTAGTTCATGTAAGTGATAGAGATGCTAAGGTTATAGCAGAAGCTCATGCTGGATTTTTGAAAGGATTAGGAGCTGAGGTTGGAAGTGGAGAAACTAAAGGATTGACTGTTAGACAATCAAGGATTCTGGAACAACCAACTAGAATCTTCATTAAAAGAAAAGCTGTTAAAAGTCCTGCAGAATCTGGTAGCAAGAAGGCTGCCAAGACAAAGAAAACTACTGGACCTAGGAAGTCAAGTAAACCAAAGGTCACCAAGAAATTGCTGACGGATTTAAATTGAAGAGGAATAGGAAAAAGCTTATCTTGAAGCAGCTATTGCAAAGGTTGATGCTCTCAAGGAAAAGGAAATAGAGTTGAAAGATGGCTATGATTGTGGTATTGACCCAAAGAAGTTTGATGACATGTATTCCAAGCTTCCTCCTAGAAATGATCCTCAAAATCTGGCTGATCAACAGACTCTATATGGACCAGCAAATGGTAAGAATCCTGAATATCTTGGTAATAGCTCAACTTTTAGAAATGTCTTTCAAACCCTCAAACATCGTTCTTTGATTCCAGTTAAACGTGCTTTTGATAGAATTTTCAAAGGTGTTTATTCTGAGAAAGATCTTACTCTTTCTGAGAATCAACCAATGTCAAAGCCGTTTAACACACTTCAAACTAACCCATCAGAATCTCAAACTAATATAAAATATACTGATGCAGCATAAGCTACTACTAATACTGCACCGGTCATTCCCTTTGTGGATGAAGATGAAGATTCTGATCGTACACCTTCTCCACACCCTCAAAAGTTTGTTTCCCTTGTCAATAAAAACATCTCAAATCTGGAACCTTCTCCAGAAGCTGTATAACTCAACCACCAGAAGCTGAACATAGTAAACCACAAACACCACCACCAGAAGATGAACAAAACAAACAACCATCATCACCCCCAAATGCTTAACAAATAAATCGTGCATCAGAGTCTCATAAATCACCTGAACCTAATGAACAAATCAACCCAAACTCTGATGTTGTTCAAAAATCCAACTCTCCAGTAACTGATGTTGAAAAATCCCCACATCATGTGGAAATGGACAACACTATTACTGCAGAGATACCAACCAACCAAAATCTTCAAGAGATTTCTAGGACTTCGAACATGGACCTAGTTGACAACACACCTCCTCAACACACCTCCAATCTCAATAACCTGATGCATAATCTTTCTCATGATTGTATCTATGTCCCTCCTCACTTACCTTCTAGGATCTTAAATGAACCATTAGACCACACTCAGGAAGACATTACTAAATTACTGCAAGCTCTTGACAAGAATCTTATGAGACTCTCCATTGATATTCCTAATATGAGTATTGATTCAGCTCATATTGATAAAGAGTGTGATCTCATGGAAGCCACTTATCTGAACATGATGAAGGCAGTAAGAGAACCCTACAAAAAGGACTTGTTGTTTAGACAGGAATTGGCCAGGAAGGAAGCTGAGATGATAGAAAGAGAAAAGAGAGAAGCTGAAGAAAAGGAAAAGAAAAGACTTGAGGATGAAAACATTGAGAAGGATAGACTAAAGGCTCTGGCTAGAGAAGAAGCTAGGCTAGCAGAAGAAGCTAGAGTAGCTGCTGAGCAAGCAAAGCTTGAACAACTAGCAAGGGATGCTCCAGAATTTGCTCTTCAAATGAGACAAGATCAAGAAAATCTGAAGAAGAAAGTTGATGCACATTCTTAGGTGTTGGCTTCTATTCTTGCTACTCTCAAGAGCATTGATGCTAGATTACCTCCACCTCCTCCACCTCAACCCTAGGATTCTATGCACTTTATTTCACTTTGTTTTGTAATTTATTCAGGATCTGTTTTGATCATGTTTGTGGAACCTTTATTCTGATTAATCACTGAAGTACTTGTTTGTTTATTTGGTTAATTATTCTGTTTGATTATATTATGTTATTTACTTTATGCATACACAAATATTTTTGAGACAAATATCAAAACACAGATTTCAAACTAAATAAAGAGTTTTATTCCAAAACTAATTGTTGATTACATACGTTCTAATCCAACTTTTCACTTGGATTCTACATCAGAAACAGCTAGTTCTAAATCTAGCTTGTTAGAATCAGAAGGTGAGGACGGATATTCTTCCCTAGGTGGAACATATGTACTCAAGAATTCTTTCCAGTTAGAATCCCATTCAGATTCTAACTCAGATTAGGACTCTTGTTGTTTGGTCTTGGATCTTGTTTGGTAATTGGCTCTAACAGGAGCAGAAGTTGATGCTTTCATCTTCTGAGGATTCTTCTTAGACTCTGAATCTTGTTGAATCTTCACTTTCTTCTTCTTCTTCTTCTTCTTCTCCTGTGTTTTCTTACTTTTGATCACTCTTCTATCCTTATCCATCGTTGTTTTTCAACATGAAATGGAAGTGTTGAGTGAAATGACAAGTTTTATGGTTCTTATATAGGATTTCAAAACAGACATGTTTATGGTTTTTACAACAAGTCATTTAATTGATTTAGTTATAACCACTCTCTTAAACATTGACTGTCCTGAAACTCTTCCATTGACCATTTTTTTTCAAACTTGGCATTTATTTCCTGTCAGTTTTCTTTTTATTTATTTTTTTACTTTTATTCTTTTTGTTTAATGACAAAAGGGGGAGTAAGAGTATATTAATTTTCTGGAACGCTAAACCTTAAGCCAAAATACCAATTTTTTTATCAATTTATTTTGACGTTCTGATTTATATATGAAGGAAAATGTCTATTTGAAATCTGAACTTATTATACATGATACATATAAGAGAAGAGTGCAATTTTCTTTTATAAGTATCAGACTTAGATGGAGAGCTTGCAAACGTAGCCTCTGAGAGTCAAGTGTATAAGCCAAGTTCAAAATTCAAATAAATATTTTTAAACTGATTTAATTAATCATTGCTGAACTCAGGGGGAGCTTGTAAAACTCATAAACCTGAGAGAAGCATGATATAATTAATCAACAACCATTGTAAATTAATACTTGGTTTGTCATCAATCAAAAAGGGGGAGATTCTTGGAACAAAAGAGGTTCTGACATGACTCAATTAAGTTTTGATGATAACAAAAGTATTAATATACAATAGGGCATACTGATTATTTACTCTAAGTGTGCAGATATATAAGCTAAAATTTTATATTCACTATGAGTACATTTGAAGCTCTGAAATGGGAAGTAAATTCTGACCAGAACATGCTCATCAGAAGATGCAAAGTCAAGTCGCGTCAGAAGCTGCATATCAGAAGCTACGCTATCAGAAGCTGTGTTTGAAAACATCATGTTCTGATACGTGCAGTGAGAGCCGTTTTGTCAGAAGAACATTCTCTGCTACAATGATTGAATTTCATCATCTTCTGACAACCCAAAAGCTGGAGAATCAACCTTATCCTCAGAATAATGACGTTGGTACTATTGTACGAACTTATTACCAGATTTGGATGAATCTTTATCCCCAAGATTGATCGTACACAAAGGTTACTTGATATGGTTAAGGATTGTACTATTTCCAGCTGGCGCAATCTCACAGCATCGAATTCAAATTCAAGACGCTCCACCCTCCCCTATAAATAGGAGCTGAATTGAAGTTTTTGTGAATAAGACATTTGAACAATTTTGGAAGAGCTGTTACTCTGCAAAAATCATCCTAAGCACAAAAACAACTTGAATACAACTTGAACTCATTTGAATATCCAAGACTTAATGCTTCAGCTTCTGAATCATACAGTTGTTGAACCTTAGATTTCTTTTATTAGGATTCTAAGTTTAGTCTTGTCATTGAGTTGTAATTATTTTATTTCATTGAACATTGATTTGTATATCAGTGTTCATATACTCTGTTTTACTTGTAAGTTGTTTTGAAGTCTCTTGCGTGTGTGCTTGAGCAAAGGAAGTCTCTTGTAAGTTTACTTGAGCATTGGAAGTCTCTTGCCTGTGTGCTTGAGTATTGTAATGTTTGGTGATTATTAGTGAACTCCCTTGGAAGTGCAAGGGGACTGGACGTACTCTGGGTTTGTGAGAGGAACCAGTATAAAATCTCTTTCTCTCTCTTTCTCTCACTCTCTTACTCTTTCATACTCCTTGCTGTTTGTGTGTTTTGTTTTTCTACCGCTGCAAAATCTGATAAGTGTTATAACTTTGAAGAAATTTTCAAACTACCCAAAACACAATTCAACCCCCGCTTCTTGTGTTTTTCACACCTTCATACCCAGCCTCTATATTTCTTGAATCTATTTATTTATACATTCTGCAATTTATATTTCTGCAACACATTACGCTATTTTTATTAAAACCTTTTCCAAAAACCCAAAGCGAATGCAATCTATCACAAACTTAAATAACGCTAGTGAAGCTTCGGCACAATCCCTGTGGATTCAAACTCGTTCTACTCGTAGAGTGTGAATTATTACTCGACGACAGACTGGTGCACTTGCCAGACCGTAGTCAGTAAGATTGCGGCGAAATGAGTTATAAATCTTGATGAGCCGAATTTCACACCTTCATACAGAAAAACAAAAGGTGATTGCTCCGAAGTGCGAAGTTCGGGGGAAAAAGAGACAAGTGATGAAGCTGATGTCCGTGAGACAAGTATTCAATTTCAGATATACCTAAGTCATGTGAGGATTTGAGCCAAATATTTCCAAACGGTATTACCACTTTCTTTCGAATTACTATGAAAGTATTGTGCACTTGTTTATTTTCTAGCACTTGCTCTAATTCTTTGCTGACTAGTTAGTTTGATATTATATGCATTGAGGCAATTGTTTGTTATAACCAATAGCCTTTTCAAGACACCCTTTATTATATTATTATCCTTTGCTAGCCAATTTTGAGCCGTAAAAAAAAAAATTACCCCTTTTGTTTCGGTGACAAACCACATTACAAGCCTATAGACCTGAAAAACAATGAAATTACCCTCTTTGGAGTTAGGTAATAGTTCTCAAAAAGTCTGGGCAACAAAACAAGTTTGGGGTTGCTCATGGAACTAGCAACATCTAAGTTTGGGGTGGGTATACGGAGAACTATCACTACAAAAGAAAAAAATAAAAGAAAAGAGACGGGAAAACATCAAAAATTCCCTAAAAAAACAGTCTCTTCCAAAAAATAAATGAAAAAGAAAGAACCAAAGGGCAAAAGAAAGAGCCAAAGGTAAAAGAAAAGAGCCAAAGGGCAACAACAGTAATAGAAAAGAATCATTCAAAGACACATCCGGTTCTTATTTTCCGATACCAACACAAAAAGGCACCCTAAGGAATAAGGTTGCGTACACAAAAAGGAACAACAAAGTAGAACTTAACTCCAATGTTTAGCCTACTACTCACAAAAACCTACCTTGACCTAAGCTACATTATAACCCTGAAAAAGACCTCCAATAATGCATATATATTGAATTTTGACCAGTTACTTAGAGTTCTTGCAAGCCAATGGTAAAATGGCAGGTTGTACGATGATTGAGAGATAACCCTTTCAACTAATGAACGAAAAACACAAATGTGAGAGAGAGGAAAGTTGGACATGGACTCTTGCGGGCATTTGTCCGATTTGCTACTATTGACGTCTCCTGAGCCTAGCAGGACTGAGCATGATCGCAGCGGTAAGAAATAGTTTAAGTTTGGGGTTGTGATGACAGGAATTTCTATGGTATTTTTAGTAGTATTATTAGTAGTAAAAAGACCAAGACAGGCCCAAATACGAAGGAAAACCTACAAAAGCAGGAAAAAGCATCAATACAGAGTCCAAGATGCCAAAAGACAAGAAAAAGCAAAAAAAGTGATGAAAATGAGCATTCCATCGCAGCACGATGGCTCCCATCATGCCACGATGGAAGCTGCTTGCTTGCCAAGAAATCAGAAGAATAAGTCTACAAAATATATGTCCATCGCAGCACGATATAGCACATCGCAACACGATGGAGTTACTTGGCGACCAAGCTGATGAAATGCACAGGATCAATTATAAAATTGAACTGAATCTTCACATCGCACTGCGATGGCTTCATCGCATCACGATGACCTTGCTGAGGCCCATTACGAAAAATATAAATAGAGCCTCCCATTCATTGTTAAATTCATTCAGAAATAGTAGAACACTCTCTACTATAAGGAGAGGTTCAGAGGAGCTCTATTGAGCATAGTTTTCTCCCCTTATGGGAAAACTAACTCAACAAGGTATGTTTTTTTTAGGCTTTTGTATTTAGGTTATAATTCTTGTAATTTAAATATGTAGTCTTTTGTAATTATGCCTTAGGTTGTGGTGGAGAAGATGAACTCCCCTATGAATATTTGGAGTCTGTGGTTGAGTCTAAGCTATAATAAATGATATTTAGTAATTATGTTTGTTATTTACTTTCTTGCGCTTTAATAACGTTTCTCGTAATCTGACCGGATAAGCGGGAGCGCCCTTAGAATTGATATTAGGTTATTACTTAATATGGTCCAGAACTAGTAGTAAATAATGCTAGGTGTATAGAGACGGTAACATCCTGAACTAGTCGTGAACTGAGCGGTTAGAGGAGGAATCATGAACTAGGTGTGAACTGAGCGCTTAGAAGATGAACAACCCGATACTAGGACATAGAGGTTAATTGGTGAAGATTATAATGCATGTTTATAAACAACTCACTTAGTTATTAGGGTATGTGACACATCGAGGTTAGGCTCTCGTAGGTACCTTAGTTGTTAATGTAGGGAAACTTTAATAAACATAGTGTAATAGTAAGGTATTACTACAACAAGGAGAATTCACCGCCGAACATAATCTAAGTAACTATGTTATACACCGATCATGCCAAATATGAAGAAGGGAGTAAGTCCAACCACCATACCTAGCCTCTATATTTCTTGAATCTATTATATTTATACATTCTGCTATTTATTTTCTGCAAGCATTACGCTACTTTTATAAAAACCTTTTCAAAAACCAAAGCGAATGCAAACTATCACGAGATTAAATAACGCTAGTGAAGCTTCGGCACAATCCCTGTGGATACGAACTCATTCTAGACACTAGCGTGTGAATTATTAGTCGCCGACAGACTGGTGTACTTGCCAGATCCTAGTCAGCAAGCAAAGTACCTATCATCAAGAGTGACTGTAATCTCTCCATCAGGGATGTGGAAGCTGCTGGTCTCTCCGTGCCACCTGTCAACAAATGCATCCAACAATGTCCAGTCAAGATGTGTGAATCCTGTATTGGCTAGGCCCCACATCTCTGTAGCCCTATGACTACGGTTTGGCAAGTGAACCAGTCAGTCGTCGAGTAATAATTCACACTCTAGGTGTCTAGAATGAGTTCGTATCCATATGGATCGTCCCAAGTATGACTAGTTTTATTTAAGTTCGATGGTTTGCATTCGCTTTGGGTTTTGAAAAAGGTTTTGTTTGAAAAGCAGCGATATGCTTGTGCAGAAAAGTAAATATAGTGATTCAGAGCATGAGGAAGACTAGTAGGATCAATTCCCTCCCCTAATCCTGCTTGATATCTGGCGCATATCCAGAATGATTTCAATAACTTCCAATTGTTAGGTGATTAATTATCTTTATTGATAGCTATTAAACTACCCTAAATACTATAGATCGTTGTGGACTTCTGAATAACTAGGACACCCACAACTGCCTAATTCCATGTTGTCATGTACCCTAGCCATGCGTTGAGCCAATCTACAATAGTCATGATCGCACAATTAATCCTAGCCACTAACGACCTAGTGTCAGCTGTTCCAGTCTCTACAGGCTGTCGCGAGCAATGTCGGATGTTTCCGTCTCTCGGGCCAGCCCTATCATTTATTGTTCAGGACTAAGTTCTAAAAGTGTATTCTCTCTATCCGGTCAGGCATTAAAAATACGAAATTAAAGCGTAAATAAATAGAAAACAATTCATTTCAAAATCAGTGTCTAGTATAACTTTTATTGTACCAAATATATGTCCCAAGCATTCATTGGGGAGTTCATCTCTCCTCCTGCTCTAAGGTTTTTAAGCTACTAATTACATAATAAAATATTACAAGAATATAAGATTATGCATACCAATGGCATAGATGCCTTGGTGAGGAAGTTACCTTTCCCGTTGAAGGGGGAAAGTTCTTCCCGTAGAGAGCTTATTTGCCCTCCTTGCTCCTCCTCTTTAAGCACTAGTGAGTACTTTAGGTTTCTAAACTTCTGAATGAATAAAAGTGAAGGAGGGGAGCTCTATTTATAGTTTTCCTAATGGGCTTCATCAAGCCATCGTGGCACGATATGATCCATCGTGGCCACGATGGAGACAAATTTGCTTCAATTAAACACATGTTTTGTTCTTTTCTTGGGCGCTAAGTTTATTCTTCATCGTGGCTGCGATGAGACTTCAGAATTTGATTTTTGCTTCAACACGAAAGTTTTAGCTCTTTGTCTTAGCTTATTAACGCATATTCGCAGACCTCAATCTAATTATTGTAGCTCAAGTTATGTCGTTTTTGGTACGACGTGGTATTCTTTCATTATTTGCCCTCTTTATGCATTTTCTTCAATTCTTGATTTCTTGGACAAGTAGCTTTACCTAAGTTTTTGCCTTGTAATTGGTCTTCAGAGTGACTAAAACTAATATAAACTACCTAAAAACATCGTATAAATTATTGTCATCACCCTAATAGTTTGATCCCACCACTCCTCATTGGCCAAAATCAGTATATTCAAAGTTGTCAGCTTCTTCTCATTGCTGACAATGTGTAACACCCCACGATTCTAGAAAACCATAAACATAACATACTTATCAAAAAATTAAACCATAAACAATCAAATGAACAATTCAATTAAATTTTAAACAATTAAGTAACTTACAACATTCTCGTATATACAGATTTATCTGATTCGGCTGACCCTCGAATGGATTACAAAACTTCGGCTCATCCTCTCCCTCATCCTCCGCCTCCAGCTCAGGCTGAGCCTCACACATGTCTTCATCCGGCATCTCGAACTACAATGGCTCCAGATCCAATGGTTCATCCTCGTCAACCTCGGGCTCAAGCTCAGCTTGGTATTGATGCCGAGGCCTAGAAGGACGCTCTGCATCCATGTCTCTCCTAGCAATGGAAGTACTCCCTCTAATACATCTAACAAAATCACTTAACCTATCCATATCTACACAATCACATTATAGTAACTCAACACAATTGCATACCATATATATCCAAGTGAATCAGACAAAACAGAAGTATTAGACATATTCGCCTTCTAGAAAGCGTACATCTACACCTAGGGGTGTACGTGGGCCGGATTGGGTTGGGTTTGACCAAAACCATAACCCGAACCACATAAGGTACTATGGGTTGGGTCTAGTAAAATAACCACCCGTTATAACATTGGGCCGGGTTGGGTAAACCCACCAATTTCTGGGTTGGATTGGGTTGGGTAGTGGGTTACCCGAACTATTTTTCTATTTTTTTTTATATTAAAAATATATATATCGAATCATCGTATTTTTTCATAAAAATAACTCAACCATTGTATTTTTTTAAAAAATAGTGTTACTTTTTTTCACTATAAAAAATAATCATCTATTTTTTATGTATACATACCCACTAATTTATGGGTTAGATAGTGTGTTATCCAAATGATTTTTTTTCCTTTTTTATAATATCAAATGACTAAACGAAAAATCATCATATTTGTTTATGAAAATTATTCAATATTTTTATTTTAAAAATAGTGCGATGAATTATCATATTTGTTTATAAAAATTATTCAATCTTTTTATTTTCTTAAAAAATAGTATAACTTATTTTCAATATAAAAATATTTATTGATCAAATGGCAAAATCTTTAGTATTTTCATAAAAATATTTCAAAAAAACATAACACTAGTGGGTCGGTGGGTTTTTTGGGTTGGGTCCGGTTTTACCCGAAACCCAAATTTTTTTATGGGTTTTCCATTTTTGAAATCCATATCCACCCACTTGCCCGACCCAACCCACTTTTTTGGGTTGGATTGGGTGGGTTTGACCGGATCGAGTGGGTTTGCCCAATCCATGTACACCCCTATCTACACCGTTCGCTTTCTGGAAGGCGAAGCGAACATCCACATTGGAAACAGCCAAAATGTGGACTTACCTCTTGTATGAAGCTTTCCTCTTTACTTGTTAGGGCATTTCGACCACCAATGAGCAGCAAGTCATCAATTTTTGGTGAGGTTTTTTAGTTTTTTGGTTTTGAGAGGGTATTGGGGGGGGGGGGGGGGGGGGGGTGGTGTTCAGTTTTTGCAAACGGTGTTTTTCCAAGCTTTCCAAATGGGGGGTGGATGTATATTGACTTTGGAAAAACATCAATTTATTTACACACTTGCGTTTTAGATGGCGAAAGGTGCTCGCACCCTATATGGCGAGGGGGTTAGTTTGGTAGTTTTAGAGGTACCTGAGGAAATTCAAGGGGTGCAAAAAGTAGAGCTCTATTTTTATTATTCCATTGAGCCTCCGTATAGTTGGAACTGAGTCTGCAATAATGATAACTCAAAGAGAATTACTTTTGCCACTCTATGGCTTACTCGCGCGCCCTATGAAATGACGAAACTACCCCTCCATGGCGTAAGCCACGGATGTAGAAAAAAATGAGTAAAAAATGAGCAATTTTCACTGTACGTCCGTGGCTTAAGTCACGGATTCACCGGTGGTCAGTGACTGACTACAGTCTGGTAAGTGAACCAGTCTGTCATCGAGTAATAATATTTATAAAGATTCGTCTCCACAGGGATTGTGCCAAAGTAACTAATTTCATTTAGGAATTTGGATAGATTGCTCTCGCTTTAGTTTTGAAAATAGTTTTGATTCAAGAAACAGAGAATATAAAATATAAAAGAGACAAGTTTGAAGAAAATGTTAAGTAGTTCGAATCCCTCCCTATTCCTGCTTTGAAATTGTCAATGAAGGCAATATTCTAGTGCTTGAGGTAGACAATTTTAATCTGCAGAGACACAATATGGCAAGAGGAGAAGATGATTTTTTTTGGATTACCAAGGAGAAGATGAATTAATTATAAAAAATAATAATTAATATCTTAGTTTTCCTTATCGGGGTTGCCGGTTACTAGAATAAGAAGTTGGGGTGAGGTGGCATCAATTTATTGAATTGTGTTAAAGATGAGAGCGTGATATTAGCATTTCTCATTGATATGATATATAATTGAAAATTACTCTTTAGACTCTCTAAAATGCTCTCAGGGCCTTCAAAAATTAAAATATATCCTCAATTTATACACAACTTCGTTTGAAACCTACAATCCAAAATGCCATGTAGTTTCGAAAACTATATTCCAAAATGGTCTTATAAGACCAAAACGCAGCAGCCTGACATTAGTTATATTTTGCCTCGGTTTGCTCATAAGAAAACATGCTTAAAATTATATTTTGGATCCTAGGATAGATTTCAAATCCTAAGATACAAACAAATTTTCCACAAGTTCTAAACATAAATAATTTCGTTGTGATAATTGGTAACTTTGCTTCTAAACAGTTAATATCTAAATTATTTCTCAATTTATTTCCTATTAAATGAGTACCTCCATCAAATCCAATTTAACCATGTACTTATATTTGCTCATGCGAGAGATCCCTAGTGCAATGTTAATGAAAGCTAGGCTACCGCACAAGGCAAACATTTGTCAAGTTAAACCGTGACTAATAGGACTCCTCCTCATATTTATCATAGTTTAACCGTCGCTAATTGAACTCTGTACATTTTGTCAAATTTTATAGACACTTACTAGTATTTATTTTATAAGGTCTGAAACTTATAAAAAAACATATACAAAAAAGAAACTTATCAACAAATAGTTTGCTCTATAGTTTGGGTGTTCGTATTAAAAAAGAGAAGGTTAGACTGAGTATTGCTATAACAGTCCTCATTTTACATATGTGATTCATATACACAATATCTATAAATTAGATGATGTATATTGAACTTTTGCAAGTTGCAAGAACAAACTCATGAGATATAATCATGTAATTCGTATTATGTGTCATGTTTTACACAATTCATATAATCATTAGATGATTCATATACACAATATCTATACGGATACGTGTCATGTTTAAGCACTATACAAGTATACTATACTAATAAGATGAAGTGTACAATTTGGAAATGTGATTACGTAAAATCTTTTACACAATTCAAAATAATTACTTAAGTAATATCTTAGAGCCGTAGAACTTTTATGGAAATCTAATTAATTGAAATGTTAGTAACATATATTATCTTTAACTTTTTCGTATGGTTTTCTTTTACATGTGTGTAAATAAATAGGTGTCTTCTTTTTTGATAAAAAATAGGTGTCTTCATGTTTCAAACTAAATAGACCTCATCTAATTAAAAATAAAATATACTAATTAGTGGATTTGGATATAATCCCCTTTGATTTTTAAGTTAAATATTTAATATTTTTTTTCAAGTATTAGGTACGTAACAACATATGTACAATATATGGAGAGAGTGGCTTCGTAAGAAAGCCAACACATGCATAATGAGCCAATGAAATACATGAAGTGCATCTATGTCATTTTTAGGTTAATTAAACTTCCTTTAATTATTTATTTACGATGTTTCTCCCTTGTAAAGCATAAAGATTTTATTGATATAAAAATTGCAACACGTGATGTCCAACAAACCCTTTCCAACAATATTATTTGTCTATAAATAGATACTAATTGGATCTTGGTTCAATATAATTTCTACATTGACTTGTGTTGATATTGAAACCAAAAAAAATGACATACTTGGAGGAAATAAGAGAGTCCCAAAGAGCCAATGGACCAGCTACCATCCTAGCAATTGGTACAGCAACTCCATCCAATTGCATTTACCAATCTGATTTTACCGATTATTACTTTCGAGTTACCAAAACTGAACACATGACTCAACTCAAGGCCAAATTGAAGCGTATATGTAAGCTCATCAATTGAACTATTGTTTGTTTATCTAGTTTTATTTTATATTAGTACTTAGATAGCCGAAATAGCAATAGAATCTTAAACTCTCACAGAGAAAGACTTTTATAGGCACAAACTCAAATAAAATATATTTGGGCACACACACATCAATTCAAAAATTTAAAACAAAAATAATATAGTCACATCAATCAACTTTATTTTATTTCTTTTCTCTTTAATTTTTTTAGCTTTTTGTGAGTGTGTCTAACACCTATTATTTGTATTTGTGCCTATTAAAGAATTTTTCACTCTCACATAAGTTGGAATTTAAACTTCATTCATTAACTCATTATATATATTTGATCTAACAATTTTGATGAATAAATTTTTTATTTAGCTTGTTCTATACAATACACCATTTGTTAATAATATGTTAGAATAATATATAAAAATCAGTCCAAAAGTTCTAGCTCAACTGACAAAAAATACCGAAATTGTTAGGCCGAAGATCTATGATCGAGGTTCGATCCCTAGTCACTCCATTTTGTGTGTGTGAATTTATGATGTCTTTGCCATTTTATCTATGTACCAATATATATATATATAAAAATAAAATAAATAAAAACCAATAAATTTCCTTTTAAGATATTCTATTACTAGTGTACACACACAAATATTTTATTTGCAGCATCATTTTGTGTACATATTTAAATTGTACTTTTTATTTTGACAAAATTTGTACTTATTTATTTGGCTTTAATGCAGTTTTGGTCTTCCTATTTTGAAAAATCTGAATTTTTGATCCCCTATTTTAAAATTCACCTTTTTTATCCCTCTATTTTAATTTTTTTGGAATTTCAGTCCCCCAATCCAATTTGATCAATTTTTTTGCTAATGTGTCAAGTTTTTAATGATGTGGCATCATTATGTTGGCAATATTATTCCATGTCATTATTTTTTTCTTTATTTCTTTTTATTTATAAATAAAAAATCAATTAAAAAAATCTCTCTTCATTATCATCAACAATAAAATAAATTAAACCAAATATCATCAACAACAACAACCACCATCATCATCATCAACACCCATGAATTAAAATCAATTTTTCAAGAACACCACCATGAGCAATTGTAACACCAGCAAGCTCTTCATCATTCCTCACAGCCAACAACACGTGCCTTGGGATAATCCTATTCTTCCTATTATCACGTGCAACATTTCCAGCTAATTTCAAACACGGTTTTCAGTTTCAAAATTGGTGTTCCGAATTCAAAATTCAAAATCGCAAAATAATAGCAATTAGATTGAAAATTGATTTAAACCTCAGCAGCGGTTTTATGTAGTGTTTACAGAGGAGTGTCGGAATTCGTAGTGAAAGTAATGATGGACGATGAATTCTCAATTTGGGATAAATGGATTTAGGGTTCTCCAATCTGATTTTCCATCTTAAATTGCTTGCTTTTGTTTAGCTTGATTTTAATTCATGGGTGTTAATGATGATGATGGTGGATATTGTTGTTGTTGATGATGTTTGGTTTAATTGAGTTTCTTGTCGATGATGATGAAGAGAGATATATTTTTAATATGACATGAAATAATATTGCCAACATGATGCTAGCCACATCATTAAGAAACTCACACATCAACAAAAAATTTACCAAATTAGGTTGGGGAATTAAAATTTCGAAAAAAACTAAAATAGGGGATCAAAAAGATAAATTTTAAAATAGAGGAATCAAAAAGTTCAGATTTTTTAAAATAAGGGAACTAAAACTACATTAAAACTAATTTATTTATATCAATGATTTTGCCTCAACACAAAAGTGCATATACGATGCATGAAGCCATGAACTCATTCACCTACCATTTCATGCTTCTCCATGCATATATGCTTAAAAGCCAAAAGTTGTATGAAATATAATTCCCATTTTTGTAATGGCCAATGATAATACTCCCTCCGTTTTTTTTAAGTGTCCAAAAACGTCGAATTTATCGTTTCTATTTAACTGTTCATTTGGTATTTTAAGAGTATGATTTGTCAATTATACCTTTGTCAATTACTCATATTTTTCAATAAAACTAATTAATGCTATATATTTGGAAAACTAAATCTTTTTATTTTTTATTTTTTTTGTACATAACATATTAATTTTTTTTTTTTGTGTGCATAATATATTAAATTTATTGGAAAAAGAAAGTGTGTGCAAAAAAATATGATTTTATTGGTGAATTAAAATTAGGGTATAATAGGAAGATAATGTGTAAAAATACACTTTCTTAATTTGGTGTTACTATTCAAAACGGACACTTAAAAAGAAACGGAGGGAGTATTATTTATTATATTTTACACCATTACAACATTCTAATATTGTTCGTCAAAAAAAAAAAAAATTCTAATATTGTGTCCAAAAAAAGTATGTGTCTATTATAGACGTAGATCGAATCAATGTCATTTTTGGTAAAAAAAAATACTTTTTGAATAATAAAAAATAAAGAACAAATATAATTTTTTATTAAATTGTGCATAAGAAATAGTTTTTTTTTAGAAATTATGCACAATTTAAATTGTGATCTCTTTTTCAGTAGTACTAAAAAATAAAAAATTTGCAAGTGTAATAGGGACGTGAAATCATTCTCTAAATCTGAATCTTTAATTTTTTTCGCTAATTTAATATTTTAGTTAGTTGATTAATATATATATATATATATATGATTGGTCATGAACAGGTGAGAAATCAATGATAAAAAAACGATACATACACCTAACAGAAGAAATCCTTAAAGAAAACCCCAACATATCTACTTATGAAGATCCATCGCTCGATGCACGCCAAGACATGCTAATTAAAGAAGTACCAAAGCTAGGCGAAAAAGCAGCATCAAAAGCAATAAAAGAATGGGGAAGACCAAAATCCGAGATAACTCATCTCATATTTTGTTCAACTTCCGGCGTCGACATGCCTGGTGCTGATTATCAACTCATCAAACTCTTAAATCTAAACCCATCCATAAAGAGGTTCATGTTATATCACCAAGGTTGTTTCGCTGGTGGAACTGTGCTTCGTCTTGCAAAAGATCTCGCTGAGAATAACGTTGGTGCACGTGTCCTTGTTGTGTGCTCTGAAATAACTGTGGTTACTTTTCGTGGGCCCAATGAAAATCACTTGGATTCCTTAGTTGGACAAGCACTATTTGGTGATGGTGCTTCGTCTGTGATTGTTGGATCAGACCCTGATAGAACAATCGAACGACCATTATTTCATATCGTTTCGGCTTCAGAGACGATTTTACCAAACTCTGAAGGTAAGTTTTTTTTTTTCCTTTTTGAAACAAAATCTGCAACACTCTTGGTAATTTTTACTCCCTCTAATCCCTGATATATGAAAATGTTTACCTTTTAAAGGTGCAATTGAAGGACATTTGCGTGAAGTGGGGCTCACTTTTCATCTGAAAGACAATGTTCCAAATTTGATTGGTGAAAACATTGAGAAGAGTCTAGAAGAAACTTTTCATCCGTTAGGGATTAATGATTGGAATTCATTGTTTTGGATAACGCACCCTGGCGGTCCGGCGATATTGAAGAGGATTGAAGAAAAGGTTGGACTGAATTCAGAAAAACTTAATGCAACTAAACATGTTTTGGGCGAATATGGAAACATGTCAAGTGCTTGTGTGATATTTATATTGGATGAAATGAGGAGAAAGTCTGTGGAGGAAGGAAAATTGACTACTGGTGATGGATTGAAATGGGGTGTTTTGTTTGGATTTGGTCCTGGCTTGACTATGGAAACTATTGCTTTGCATAGCGCCAACATAGATCACCACTACAAGCTAGCTTAGATTTCCATGATGAATATGATTCAGGATTATATATATATATATATATATATATATATATATATATACACTAGTGTTATAGTAAAAAAAATAAAGACAATCATGCATGTATACATGATTGTTAAATTGCTTAAGCTTTTCATTATTATTGTATAACCGAAAAGGTTAATCTGCATGTATATAATGTTTGCTTTTATGTGTGGTATAATAAAAAAGTTTGCTATTTCTATCTAGAAAATGTTATGCTAAAATGCGTAAATTCAGGGATTGATTTTTCTTTAAACGTTGGAAAAAAATATTAATGGTAAGTTTTAAAAAAAATTTCAACTGACTCTATAATATTTTTTTTAACAACCAGTTGAATCTGGTTCGGGGGTCAGTTCTAGCATCAAGTGGTTCCAAGCCTCTCCCGATCGTAGTTGCGGGGGATCGAACCGTGGTCATCCGTCCTTACCAAGTTCAGCGCCAATCACCACTGAACCAACTAACAATTGGTTGACTCTTCATAATTTAAGAATATTTATCCACCAACCAACGAGAACAAGTCATATAAATAGATTTGTATATGGTATTATCTTATAACAAACTTTTATTTGCATGTGACAAATCTACTAAAGCGGCTTGCTCTTATTATTGATGAGTAGATACCCTAAATCTGGGGGTTGTGCTAAGCAATTTGTGGTATTTATGCATGGTACATAAGCATAACTTATGCACCATAATTTGTGTCCATGAGTGGTGGGCGGTTATTTTAATACTTAGTGGAGAACATGGGGTGATGTGTGGAGATGATGGGAAGATCTTTCCCGCTCGTTTGTGTTCATAATATTCCTCTTCTACAATGAGTTTGATTCCCCTATTTATAGAGTTTAATCCCTAACTGTCGTTGTCTTCTTCCTATGTTTCCGTTGCATGTGACCGTCCAATCGTGTAGGTTTTCTCCTTCTCTATCATGTTATTATGGTGGGAGTGGGTGGTTAACTCTTCTCATACAGGGGATCGTGTAGAGAGGTCAGAGCTTCCACCTGAGCAGTTATCACTTCTAGCGAGGATGTCGTCTTTGAGATATGGCACATTCGCCCTGCCTTTCCCGCCAAGCTTCTAATTCGAAGTATATGGGTTGGTGAATTAGGTCATCTTGTTATTGGGCCTATGCTACGGAATTTTGGGCCTTAGCCCAGTCCAATAACTAAGCACAACAAAAAAGGAGATTAAGTAGTTGTCAAATAACTAAACACAATAAAAAAGAGATTAAGTAGTTATCTATATTAGCACAATAGAGAATGTCAATCACACAAACAGGCACGTTACCGCTAGTATAGTATAATGTAAATAATGTATATCCATATTCAGGGGAGGATCTATAAATAGAGATATAGTGTGGCTATAGCTACACCAAAATTTTCAATTTTTAATAAATATATAGAGATATAGTGTGGCTATTTAAAAATAACTAATATAAATAAAAAAATTTTAAAAATTTCAAAAAAATATTACAAATTGTAGTTTTAAAGATAACTTATAAAATGTTTTTAAATTTTAACAAAAATTACAAATTGTTTTTTTTTAAATAACTAATAAAATATTTTTCTTATTACATGTAGATTATAAAATAATTTTGTTATAAAAGAAAGTAAAAAATTAAGAACTATTTTTTTTTAAAATTTTGTAAATACTTTTTTGAAAAAGAATAATTAATAAATCTTTTATCAAAAAACAATTTTAATACATTTTTATAAAAGCAAATATTATTATTTTATAAAAAAAATTAATTTTGAAACATATATTTAATTTTAAAAACATAATTTAATTATTTTTTAATATATTTTAGTTTTTTAACATGTCAGATATGCAATTTTAGTCAAAAAAGTCAATGGGGGATTAACAAATGCAATAAGGGTAAACTTGGGGGTCGAAATCGAGCAATTCAAACTTGGAGGCTAAAATCCAACTCCAACCTCGATCATCAGTTCCCACCTGGTCCCTGCTTTGATCAACCTGTCTATCTGGAAAAAAAAAATGTAGTCTCAGTGAGCTCCTAGTCAAGAATTCATTCCCTAGTGAAGCTCGGAAACATGACTTGTGAACGGATCCAACCAATTGTAAAATCAACACCTACAATTCCAATTCATTATAGACATAACTTGCAACTCTTAAATATAATCTTAACATATTAATGAGCTTTGGGATTAAGCATCATCAGACTGCTAATAATCTTTTTTACATAGTAAGCAAGAGAAAGGTTAAGCTTTATAACTATGTTCATCAATCATGATTAATGAACACAAGGAGTATAATGGGATTACTAATACTCCAAGTAAATGTATCCATAATTTATTTACTAATGACTCTACTTAATGGCTAGTTAAAATAAGGCATTGCTAATACCTAAAGATACTAATGAAACTAAAACATATAAAACAAAACAAGGAAGAAGATTAAAATCTTCTCAACCGATAATCCAAGTCCAACCTCGATCATCAGTTCCCACCTGGTCCCTGCTTTGATCAACCTGTCTATCTGAAAAAAAATAAATGGGTGGGTTGAGACTACTAAGCCTCAGTGAGCTCCTACTACCCAACTACGGTGACTACACCGGGGGAACTAAAACTAATAGTTTCTATTCTTGTCTTAATCCTGACTTAATATTGATGCATAATGCTGATCATATATTCTCATAATACATAATGTATAAAAGCAGTAAAGTGTAACACAAAAGTTATTATCTTGTCAATTTTATCCTTCTAAGGTCGCTCCGGGGTAAGCCGGTCCCGGAGTGCCTGAAACTGCATAATACCGATAATAATGTACGTAGGTTCCGCCCTGGGCTTACAATTCTTATTACATAACTTGGATTCTGAAATGAATCCCCTGACATGGTACTAAAGACCAAGCATCCTTATAAATTTCTGAATAACATGATTATGAGTTGTTATCCTACCCATGCATATCCCGAACCAAGGGAACTTAATCTTTCCTTAAATAACACTATGTTATTGTGTGATTCCACCTAGGGTTAATGGTTCTTAAATCATTGGGGAACTCATTACTAACTAATCTAATCATCCCCGTTATAAAATATTGATTTAATAACTTTTAGGTGTTTTCGATCACACTAAGAATACATTTAAGAATTGCAACATTATGTAAAATAACTTAATAACTGATTGGAACTTAAAACGAGTGTTGTTCAATAATAAAAGTAGTAAGAATTCATTCCCTAGTGAAGCTCGGAAACATGACTTGTGAACGGATCCAACCAATTGTAAAATCAACACCTACAATTCCAATTCATTATAGACATAACTTGCAACTCTTAAATATAATCTTAACATATTAATGAGCTTTGGGATTAAGCATCATCAGACCCCTAATAATCCTTTTTACATAGTAAGCAAGGGAAAGGTTAAGCTTATCTATGTATAACTATGTTCATCAATCATGATTAATGAACACAAGGAGTATAATGGGATTACTAATACTTCAAGTAAATGTATCCATAATTTATTTACTAATGGCTCTACTTAATGGCTAGTTAAAATAAGGTATTGCTAATACCTAAAGGAACCCACCTGAAACAATTTGAAGTATCGAGCTGTTCCGCACGCTTAACAACCAACCGATCGTGCCGCTCGAATTCACAAACCCGCGCCAGATTGTTCTGCATAATTTAGCTACTGACTTCCTACTTTAAAAATACCTACAGACTTCATCCCTTATCAAAAATTCACAAAATTGAAACTATAACGACCGTAATCGAGTTAGCTATCCATAGAAACAAACGGAATCTCAAACCGAGTTACAGAAAGGGCGCAGTTAACCTTTAAGTGCAGCACTATCCAAACACATTTCTGCAGAAATCCTGATTCAAACCTCCTACTTTAAAAATTCGCACAGACCTGATTATTGACCCTAAAATTATGAAACTTATGTCAAACCGACCGGAATTTAGTTATCTAACAACAGCAAAAAGAATCGTTCCAATCAGATTTTCGAGGAGAGAGTAATTACCGTTTTAGTGAAGCTCTACCCTAGAATACGGGTTTGACAACCTTCTTCCAATTTCTCCTTATTTTCTTCTACAACCACCATGTATAATTTCTCAATCCATCACATGTAATCAAAGTCAGAATTGAAGTCAATAGAATAATAGAAATAGAGCACGATTGAGAGGAATTGAAGGAGGATTAGACAAGTTAACTTACCAAATCTTGAAGCATATAACCTAAGGATCATGAACACTAACTTGCATGTAGATTTTGGTGATTGTTTGATGAAGGTTGGTTGATGTTATTGAAGACGGCTGATGCGTGAAAGGGAAATAGAGAAAGGAGTAGCTTCCTGAATTTTTGGTTTTGGTTTCTAATAACATGAGTCTAGTTACTTTACCTATATGTATACACATGTTCCAAATCAAATGACCGATATACCCTCCCCTCTTCAAGGCACATGGTCATGTGGGTAATATTCTCAAACACTACTATTTTTTTTTGTAAATTAGCAACATCCACTTATCACGAAGATACTTGTGTACTTTAATTATTCCTTTATGTTTGTTCACCTATTTTCCAATTAGTCTCCAATAATGTCCCTAATTAATATTCTTCTATTAATTAAAGCTGGATGTTACAGATATTGTCACAACAATTTCACAATAAATCTCTAGCTAATATTCCTAGCAATTTCGTAGCCAATTCCAAACTTTTTGGAATTTTTATAATTATAAAAAGTTTTTCAAACCAAAAGGATTAGGATAGCAAATAATAGTATAAAAATTTAGGGTTAATAGGTCTTTACCCCCCTGCTAAGTGGGCGTGTTTTGCGTTACCCCCCTGCTAAAAATTTCTTGAAGATTGCCCCCTTGCAAAGTTTTTTTTTTTGGTTTCCCCCTTTTTCCTCTCTTGGATGCAAGAAATTTTAACTTTTTAAATCGGTTGAACAAAATAACCGATTTAAAAAACATAATTTTTTAAATCGGTTGAACAAAATAACCGATGTAAAAAGTGCACTCAAGGGGGGAAACCAAAAAAAAAAACTTTGCAAGGGGGCAATCTTCATGAAATTTTTAGCAGGGGGGTAACGCAAAACACGCTCACTTAGCAGAGGGGTAAAGACCTATTAACCCAAAAATTTATTAGGCTACCTAATTATATATTTTGCTATAATAATAATACTGCACCAAAAAATAATAATATAGTACACAATAAAACAAAACATTAGTACACATAAGACACCACACCAACTAATTGATAATGCTGAAGAAGTTACCTGAATAATACCAGCAACATGGTCACCTCTAGAGTCAGGTTCTGCTGAAGACCAAATTCCAGGCCAGTGAGAACCATCAGATATCCAATTTGCTTTAGGAACCTTAAGGAGTTTAGATACATCAGCACCAGTTTCCATCTGTTTCTTCTTGGCTCATAACTCCTCATGAGCATTGTAAGCATCTGATCTTCTCCTTATAGATTCAGGTAAGGAATTAATCCTCACTTTGAATTCATCATATTTCCTCTTCACCCTTATTCTCTCCCTAAGAAAGTCCAACCAAAACTTGTTCTTGAGAAAATTGTACATTTGACCGAAATAAAATGGTGTTGGCAGTGACAAAAGGAGGCTCCTTTTCTGGATATGCAGTTGAAACAAAGACATTTATTCCAGGTAGATCAGACATTCCTTTCGGGTTTCGCAGATTCAGCAACTCAAACCATTTTTTCAAAACAGATAAATCAGTAACTCCGTTGGCAGGACTAAATTGTACTACATAAGGACTAAATTGAATATTGCCAAGCCACGCACAAAGCAAACAACTATGCTATCAAAAGATAATAAACCAGAAACACTACTAGATAAAGGAATATCTGCATAAAAAAACTAATAATAATTATCTACTTCACCAAAGTTCAACTATTAAAGACAAGAACCAGAATATTAAAACTCAACACTAACTAACAAAACATTCAATTCAACTATTAAACCAAAAATATCAGTTAGTGAAATTGCGTGAATCTGAGAATGAGTCCATGACTGAATACGCAAAGTTTCGTCACTGGAAGATTCGAGGCCACGTCGTAGAAGGAAGTAGAAAGTATCGAGACCTAACAAAATGCACTGTCACTATCAGGGTCATATATCAATCAAGTTCATTAACATTCAAAATCAACATCAAATTCCTATAATTCTATGCGCATAAACTCAGTCCAAAGTCATAAATGAATACATACATTCATAAAGAAACTTCATTATTCAGTTCCAACAACACCAAAGATAATGTGAAACTCTCAATGACAAAACTTAGAGACACTGTCCTTAGAAATTATTGAAATACTAAGAAGGTCATTTATCTTCTCACCTGATTCATAACTTTAAAATTCTTTGGTCTTCATCTCAATAGAATGCCTCTTACATTTCACATGTTAGTTGAAGAATAATATTGAGTCAGATGCAGAGACAAATAGAATTCCAACCTTTATCCGGTGATTGCTACACAAAATTAAATTACAACGTCAATGATACTTCAAATATGCAGTCCAATATTTTAGTTCTACTAAATAAAGACAGATAATGCAGTGATGTTAGAAGGCTCATATGCCTACCATTTCATGCTTTAACCTGGCATATGAACAACATAAAAAGCATAATAAGCTCTGTGAAAAAAAATCAAGTAACAGAAGAGAAGAGTAGAGATGAAGTATGCTGTGAATAAGATAGGGAATCGACATTTGTGGGGAACATAGGTCTCGGTGGAAGATCATATCATATGAGACTAATTGTGATGTATGTGGTTAGTGTTGAAAATGCCAACTACACTCCTATTGATAAGGCTAAGTGGCATATGATATATCAAATTTGTATTCAATCTCATACATCATCCTAGTTTCAACACATATTTCTCATGCCAAATCACATGACAACATGATAGTTTATGAAAATAGTTTGACTTATCTGCTGGCATAAGCACTTGTGCATGTGTCCGCAACTGCTCAACGGCTCCTGATCGAAATGTATCACAAGCAGCCATCATGACTTGAACGTTGTGTTCCAGAAGCTAGTAAGCAACCTGCACATTTACATTTATGGAATTTATATAAATAGCAGATAATTAATTGAAGTGCCTCATTTAAGTAATTTGACTTTTTTAAAAGTCAAAATCATCACATCCACACAAATAGGACTGCAAGGTGAATCTCATTTCATATCATGCATACAAATAAGTCTAATCTAGATGCTAAACCAACCATAAGTAACGGCAACATTATCCGGAAATAGGAGAGAGTTACTTATGGTTGTTTCCGGATTAGTGTAAATATAATATGATTACAGTTACTATTTCCTATCTATTAGGCTTGCATAGTTTCTTTAGTTAGCCTAGCTTAGGTAGAATGAACTGGTTCTAAATTTCTAATACTATGGGCTCGTGCTTCTCTTTGCTCTCTTGTATATATACCTGTAAATCCCATATGACTTGTTCAAATTCACGTTTCCAGAGTTAAGTTTCACACATTACAAAATTACATTACTTGTAGTGTGCATGAACTGATCAATTGCTATAAATGTTTAACTTTCACACTTAAACTAACCAACGCACTTGCAGCAAGAAGCAAATTGAAATCCTCTAACTTAAAAACTTGTCTATGGTTCCATCTTGCTCAGTATGAACCACACAAACTTGTACAATTACTTACAAATTAAATTCAATACTATTTTGAACTAAGGTGATATAAATTTAAGGGTAAATAGGTTAATATCCCCCTCCAATGTGGACGAGTTTTGGTTTTCCCTCCTATAATTTTTTTTGTGTGACTCGTCCCTTGCAATGTTGATCTTTTTTTTTCTAGTTCATTTTACCCCGTGCACCCCTGCAATGTTGGCCTTTACTCCCCTGCAGGAGTAAAAATGAATTAGGAAAAAAAAATCAACATTGCAAGGGGCAAGTCACACAAAAAAAAATTATAGGAGGGAAACCAAAACTTGCCCATAGTGAAGGCGGTGTTAACCTATTTACCCTAAATTTAATTATTTTTTGGAATCTAATATCTAATCTAATATCCAATCTAATATTTCATCAAAAAAAAAATCCAATCTAATATACACCCCTAATACATCTAATTACAGTATAACATATTAATTAACTTTTATAATCAATTAAAATTACTAGGCCTAATATGCTTAAGCTAGCTTTTGGCATTTGGATACATTCAAAAAGGGAAAAATCAATAAAATTTGGAACCTAGCTATATATTGTAATAGCTGCACTGATATTCATGATTATGATTAGAAAACTAGAAACAAAATGTGTAACCGAATAATATGAAAATATGTAATTGAAGAATATGAAAATCAAATCAATTAAAATCAAATTTCAATTACCTTAGTTCTTACATGGCGAAGCAGCGATTGAGATTGAACGTCAGGATTCTGAGATGAAATAATTTGTGAGGAAGAGATTCTGAGATTGATGTGTGAAGAAACAATGTCGAGGAAGAGATTTTCTTACCAAACAGGTGCCCTTTTTCAAACTATTTACCAAACTGATGTATTTTTCAATGAAATTACTAAAAGGGTGTAAGTCGTTAATCTCATGTACGACTTACCCCCAACTCAATTTTTTTTCTCACGTTTTAGCGAAGTCGTCAATTCCATGACTTTTTTTTTTCAATTAAATGGAAGAGGTAAAATAAATATTGCACATATTGATAATTTTTAAGACTTACAAAATATATTTCACTAGACTTAAAAATTATATTTAAACATTCACTCTCTATACGGACAATTATTTCTTTTATGTCCCTCAGTACGACATAAAGTACATTTTCTTATTTTCTTGGGTACAGCTACATCCATGTCGATGTTTATTCTTGTTATATTCAGTCTACCATTAGTATGCCTTCTCATGTTACGATTAAGTTTCAATGTTTGACCCGAATATTAAGCCCAATAATCCTCGTTTCCAGGAGGATGAAACGAAACTCATGCATGTAAACTTTATAAATGTAGTCGAGTGTGTAAATTGGGTTGATATAAGCACCACAATTAACATTGCAATAGACACACGAGGCAATCACATGTGAACATGGATATATGAGTGCTTGGAATTCTCCACGGTCACACCACCAAGTATTTAAAATGACTTTGCATGTTGATGACTTATTTGCAAGTGTACAAAATCGTCACAAGTAATAAAGTAGTAAGTAAGTTTGTCTCCATAGAGATTGTGTTTAACAATACAATTAAAGAGAATTTAGGAATTTTATAAATGCAATAAAGAATTGGGGGTTTTTGAGTTTGTTTGGATTAAAAGCATAAAAGAAATACTACAAGATATAAGAAGGATAACTATGTTGTTTCGAATCCCTTCCATTTCCTTACTTAGTAACCTATTATTATATCTCACAATTCAAATTAAATCTCTTTCATCAGGACGAATTAACTCTTAAGTAGTAATAATCACTCCTGTGTCTTATTATTACCCTATTCACTATTAACAACTCCCTAATCCTTTAGTGAGATGAGAAATTATGAAAGCATTAAAGATCGTTAATTCAAAAGTCACAACTGTAGACTACGTATTCCTACAATAGCCGCAAGTTACGTATCCCTACAATAACACTGTTGAATAATTATCATCAATTCGAATACCAAAAGAATCTCCCGAAAACAATCGATATCTGGATCAATTTCACTAATACGTATACTAATGAAAAGCATTAAACATAGATGATAATTAAATAATTAATAAAGACGGAATTGCAATAATATAATAACCAATTACATAAAAGTAGTTCTAGGGAAGTTCATCTACTCAACCTAACCTAAGAAAATTAGTTACTTAATCGGATGACAACGTGACTGCAAGTATACAGTCTTGTCGCGTAGTTTTGAAAGATTATCAAACCCAAATGACCAATAATCGACCTACTGTTATCTAATCTTACTTTGTAAATCTAAGGCTTAATATTAAATAAGAAGGCTTTAAATAATAAAATATTTTTGATTTTCGTAACTATAGAAAAATGTATTGCTAGAATGTGATCTTAGTTGCTTTGGAGGGTTCGGTATTTAAATCGTGCTTGACAACAAATTTTAGTTTTCGAAATTATATTGATTTAAAAACACTAATCTCAGCTCTCGCAAATCTTGACTAGCGTTATATAACATAAAGGTGATGCTTAACTCTCGTCCTCACATCCGCTAATAAAATACTCTTTGAAAATCAATATAATTTAATTAACTCTAACTCCAACTCTCGTTGCAAACTAGATTTAATGTTCAGTTTTTACTATCTAGTAGAAATCTCACGCTCTCGCTCTCTTGATTTTTACTTTAGTTAATTCTCGCTCTCGTGAAAAATTATAAATCTTGGTTTAAATTAAAAATTGCTTAGAAAACTAATTCATTAATCCTAAATAGCTCTCGTGGACTTCAGAATTAATGTCCAGATTTTACTATCCGGTATAAACCTCAACTCTCATCAATGTTGGCCTATACCTTAAATAATTTTCAGTCTCGTGATAAATTATGAAAACGCGTTATTAAAAACTGGTTATAAAAATATAGTCGCACTACTTAATTACTGAACCCCTAATAGCTCCTAATTACACATCCTAGCAATATTTAAATTAGCTAGACATAACTAAAACTAAAGACATAATAAATAAATAGGCAGAAATAAAAATAGACATAATAAAATAAAGCAATAAAAATAAATACAGAAAATAAATAAAGACAATAAATAAAAACAAATAAAATAAAAACCTGAATTATTAAATTGACTCTGAGTACTGACACTGACAGCACAACAACAACAATTAAAATTTTTACTAAGAGAAAAGAATAAGAACGAGTCTTTATCTTAATTCTCTCTTCAACTATTGCAAGTTGGTAAGTGTTTAAAAGTGTGAAAGGAGGACCTATTTATACTACTTGGAGACTAGGAACAAAACAAAAATAGGCGATGTGGGACTTAAAGGAAATGGGGGGCGTATGGGGGCTTTGGTGAGGTGGTGGGCGCCACTTTGCTTGTGGCAGGCGCCACATTGTGTGTGGCGGGCGCCACATTGTGGTGTGAAGGTGGGCTTGCCCCTTTTAGTCCGTTTTTGCTCCTTTTCTGTCCGTTTTCGCTCCTTTATTCAATTCATTCACTTTTCAATTGATAAAATAAAAAAAATAAGGAATTAGCAACGATTTATAATATAAAACTAGACGCCGGCCCGTGCGTTGCACGGGTTTGACGGAATACCATAGATATATCAATCATGGTCATTGTCAATCATGGTTATTGCTTGAAGAAAGAGGTTTAATCACAAATAAAACCAAAATGATTAAAACCAAGATAACATTAGAAAAGGATAATAAAATCATGGGACAAAAAAAATATAATGATTCAAGTGAGGACATAGAAATTGAAACTAAGCTGCACGGTTTTTACGGAACGCCAAATATTTGGGAATCAAAAAAAGTAAAACATGTGATCATTCAAATTATCATAATAATAGTGAAATAGATCAAAAGAAACATAATCATTCAAGTCAAATCAACATTAGCTGCATTTAACTAAATACATATGCCTCCTGTGAGTTTTTTTTTTTTCTTGCCCAATCTCTTCCATTGAAGCTTATTATTGAATGAAACTTGGTATTATAAATGGCACACTCTTGTCATTAACACAATCCTGCAAAATTAACACATAAATCACATTTAGAACATTATCTCTAGCAAAACAACCACATGGATTTGACCCAACATAAATCACATTTGTGCTTGTGCAATCCAAAAGATTAGTAAATCACAATCCAGATCAAAGACATTAAGCAAAATTACCACCATGAGAATATGGTACCTAATAATGTCACCATATTGTAATCATCATTAACCCGCAAAGAATGTCTTGTGAGTCCTATCTATCCTTTAGGCAAAGTAAGCACAACGAGTTTAAAATATCTTCAAGTTTATGAAATTAAAATAAGTGATCACATTAAGATTTAAACTTGGATCACATCATTCAATTTAACTCATTGCAAAATATTTCATTGTAAGTTATTATATCATATTGGTAATTTGATGACCTACCTCTTTAGGATAAATAAGATTCATTTGATGAAGATGAGAGTTCATAGGCTATTTGACCTGCACATTAATCAAATAAAAATTCAAAATTTTCATTGATGCCAACTACATTGTCTTCTTCATAGTTTTGAAATGACTTGATTTGAGATTCCTCATGTTCAATTGGATCAATGTGTTCCCTTACATGAATAATAATTTAGTTAAGAGAACAATAATGAAGCATAAATTTTAAAGTTTTACAAAATTAATTAATCATGCAGTAACAAAAACTTAATTACCATAGCCATTTTGTGTAGACATACATGCACTCAAATGCTCCTCCGTGTTCCATCTAGCTAGCCCACACTCCTCAATTTCGGCAAGTGTATGAGCTATATATCCATCATGTCCATATTAAATTGGTTTAAAAATCTTAAACAAGAACAATGAGTGAGCCAAAAAGGTATAAAGAAGAGGGAAAATACAGAAACAAGAGTTAGCAAAGAGAAAATAGAAAAAGTAATAATCATAGTGAAAAATATCATTGAAAGGATTAAAGATAGAGGAAGATTAAATGAGTGTGTGAGAAAATGTCTATTGGTATATATAACCAAAGTAAAAAGATGTTTTAGAAATCCAATGTGTACTGTGTGAAAGGCATGTGGAGTGATTATGCATGAAGTGGAAGAATTCACAATCCCTTAAATAAAGAAACCCTTTTGGCCATTGAGATCATTAGCAAAATAAGAAAAGGGTCAAAAAGATAAATATAACAATCCTCAAAAGCAAAGGACTTGCACACAATAAGAACGTTGAGCGAAAATCACCTCAACGGCAAAATATTCAAGGACAACAACAAGGTAAATTGGAAGATCAGCATCGCCGCGCTCAGTGTATTTGCCAACCTTAAGAAAACTTCCTCTTGCTCGACCTTCTCACCAATCGAAGAAATGCATAGTTTCAATTAAAGATCTTTAAAAAACATACAATTCAAAGCACACAACAAAAGCACTTCAAGATATTGATTAATTGTCTTGAATAAAGACTAACAACCCAAAAGTATATTATGCAAAAGCATAAACCATCTGCTTTACCAAAAGCTATACCAACCCCAATCATTATAGCCACACCAGCACCTATCATATTAACAAAAGCCTCACTCCAATTTTCCATTTGAACCAATACTATTCAAACACACTAAACATTAACAAATGCTAGCTAAACCAAACTTGGTATAGAAAATTTAATCATTGCACATGATTGTACAAACACTATATGAGTAATGAAAATTTCATATATCACTTTTTATTTTTGCAAAGTTGGTGTATAAAAATTAAATTAGACATGTGATATGTCTGAAAGTCCTTTTTAATTTGTCTACTATTTGAGCACATGATCTTATTAAGGCTTGTAATGTAAACCATGCAATATCTAATAGCAAACCAATTTCCTGCATAAAAGGCAATTTCTTAGAGTCCTTTGCAAATTGAAGCAAATAAAGAAAAGAACCCTAAGGTATTACTTCGACATATATACACCCACCTTAACTTCATCAATAGTAAATTAGCTTAAGGCAAGGCAAGAAATGAATACAATTATAATTAGTAATAGATGTTAATGTCATGACCCAACAAATGAATTAAATAAAGAACCAAAAGAATCACATACAAAAATATTAGTGGTAACACTTAGAATACAACACCAATGGAAACTCATCCAATCACAAATAACCAAAAAGTTAAACAAAATAAATGCTCAAACTCTGATTTCAATAGCTAACTGTTACTAAAAACAATTAACCCATAAGATTGACTCCAAAGAAGAACAAACAAAGAAGGAGAATGGATATAAGAAGCCAATAAGATAGATCATGATTTCCATGATCCCATAAACACATGCAAGAAACAGAATATGTCACAAATCTGCTTTCAAAACCAATGGAGAACTTGTCCCCTTATTTTTGCCCAAGTTTTCATAAGTATATTCCAAATTAAATAAATAAATAAAATCAACCACTCATTTACTACTCACAAAAGCAGCAGATATTGCCAAGTTGATGGGCTTATCATTTTCACTTGATTTAGCAAACCTGAAATTGCATTGAAGTACAAATGATGTCAAAAACTCCAAGTGATGAGTGATAATAGATCGACACTGCTTAGTGATATCAAGAAAATTTTAACTTGAAGAAAATGCAGAACATGATGAAATTGACATTGAAAATAAATCACAATTATACACACAGCAGCGAAAATGAGATTTTCCTTCCAAACTGTTATTACATAACATAATAAACTGTTCCACCCAAAATAGAAGAGTAATTGGACAGCATCTATTCTTCTATTGGAACCCGGAAGCATCATTTTCGAAGGGATAAACTTCTCAACACCCTAAAATCAACCAAATTTGCACAAAAAATTAACAACAAAACCGAAAACTAAAAAGGAAACCCCAAATTATCATAATAATAACAATAATAACAATCTAGATTAAATTACCAACACAATCCCATCTTTGCATTTGATACCAATAACAGTCCTGCAACAAAGTTTCAAATCAACTTCCTCTCTTAACCTTAATTTCTCAATTAAGCCTTACTAACAGTACCAATTAGTAGTAGTGTCTGATGAAGGTGGAAAAATACAAGAAGGGGGGGTTGAATTGTGTTTTGAAAATTAAAACTTTTTCTTAACTAAAAACTATTTTGCAGCGGATAAAACACAAAACAAGTAAAGAATCAGAGGGAGAGAAAGAGAGACACAAAATTTATACTGGTTTCTCTCACAAATTGAGAGTACGTCCAATCCCCTTGCACTTCCAAAGGCTTGAAGGTGGAAAAACACAAGAAGGGGGGGTTGAATTGTGTTTTAAAAGTTAAGACTTTTTCTCAAATAAAAACTATTTTAGCAGCGGATTAAACACAAGGTAAAAGAAAGTCAGAAGGAGAGAAAGAAAGACACAAAATTTATCCTGGTTCCTCTCACAAATTGAGAGTACGTCCAGTCCCCTTGTTACTAACAAGAGCTTTTCACTATAATCTTCACAAGATTACAAACTGCTCAAGCACACTTGCAAGAGACTTCTCAAATGCTCAAGTTACAATTAACGAGAGACTTCTCAAACAAACTTAGAATAAGAATGAATGTTAATGAACACTTGATATACTATCAGATGTGTTTACAAAATACAACACAGATTGCCTTAAGACTATGAATGACATATAGAAGCTGTAGTGTCAGAATGTTTCAGAGTCATAAATGCAGTAATAGAACAGTAGTCATTTCTTCCATTTGAGTCTTCTATTTATACTTGAATGGAATGGTAATGACCGTTGGAGAGAGATAATGTGCCAGCTGGAATTTGATCGTACAATTTGATAGCTGTAGATTGCCTTCTTTAGTAAAGAAATCCAATTCCACTACCTTGCAATTTGAAATATCACTCAACCATTTTGAGTAATAATAGTACAATTGTACAATCCTCAAATGCGCTCCACTTATGGATAAGGTTAACGTTGTACCCACGAATATTCCTTCCTGTGGATGTGACAGAGTCCCAAAGTAGATTGTTCTTCAATCATTGATACTGATTCTGTCAGTTCTTGAGTGACGCAAATTCCTTTTGTTTCAGAGTCTGTAGTTGTAGCTTCTTAAGGTCTTCAGCTTCTGAGCCTTTCAGAGTCTAGCTTTTGTCCTCAAAGCCACTAACTTCAGAACTTGAATTTTAAGCTTCTGATGATCAGCGATATACTTTCAGAGCTTCTTAGCTTGGCTTCTCTGCTTTTATTAATAGGTAGAGGTTTGTAAGCTCTTCCTTCAGAGTCTGATAATATTTAGAGAAGGTTTGCAAGCTTCTCTCATTTTATCTATGAAAATGTATTTCAAATCTAAAATTTTCTCCCCTTTCAATAAAGTTCAGAATTAATAAAATTAAAAGAAGAAATATAAATTGATTCAGAATGCATGAACATAACAGTTTCAGAGCTTTGCACAGTTACAAAATCAATTATTATCAATTTTAACGCTATTCTTACTCCCCAGTTTGTCATTAATCAAAAAGTAACGAAAAACGAGAGACAACAAGTCAAATAACGCTTGTTACAAGACAGTCAAGTCAAAATGTTGGTTTCAACTACGTCCAATTAAATGAACTATGTTGAATTCCATGTAGACAAGAGTGTTTGAAAGCATTATAAAAGGAGATGATTCTTCTCATTTTATTCACAATGAATAATCAAAGAATACAATATCAAGCTTACAGTTTGAAAATCAAGCAATGAAGAAGGCATCAGGATCCAAAAAAGAGATCAAGAAGGAAGCAACTCCTTCACGCTCAAGAAGAAACAGGCAACCAAAGGAAACCACTAAGCAAGTGATTGAAATATCAGATTCTGATGAAATAAACTCTGATTATGCAGAGTTTCTCAGAACATATGATCCTGAGGAGGAATACTCAGACTCTGAGTTCTAGAAAGCCATTCTTGACTTTCTTTCTGATGCAAGCACTGCTGATGATTCAGAGCCAGCAGAGCCCAAGAAGGAAGAGTCAGAGGCTAAGTCTGATGTATAGTCTAAGTAGTTTCCTCATTATCTATGTAATAAAACTTTGCATCAATAATAATAATAAAAATTTCTTGCTTTATGTTGTTTATTTTCTTTGCATGTTTCTTATATTCTACTAAAAAATGTCAGAACACCGGTTACCAAGCAAGCCTCATTCGGTATTGGTGCCCCGTTATTAAACAGGCGATAATACTAAGAAGCTATTTCTTGAGTAAACAGGAATACTGATGTGGGGGAACCTTAGGTTTTCCAAAAGCATATATGAGTTTAAAAACAAGATGTTCTTCAACACCTTACACTAGGTTCAGAAGCCACAAGAGTATCAGACATAATCAGTGAATATAATTTAAATCCTGAAAAACAAAAATAAAATTAACACATTCAAACAAGCATGCAATCAATTGATCAAGGATAATCATCAGTTAATTAATCAAAAGAATTATCCAGGAGTTACATAGTAAATATAACAAATAAAAAGTGCTCAAACATAAGGGTTAAGGCTTGGGTAGTTGACTAGCAATCTTCTATAGAAAAGCCATCATCTCATCAATCTTTTTGTTGGTAGCTTCACCAGATGCATTCATATCAGCCCTCAGATCTGAAATATCATTCTTCACTTCTTCTTTCACTTCAGATATGTCATTTTTCACCTCAGTCTTCATCTCATCTAATGCTATTTGAACAGCTGGAGAAATAGCAGAAGATAGTGATCCAGTGATAAGTTTGACTGGGGAGCTTTGAGGGGTAGTGTCAATCACAGTAGCTTTGCCCTTATCAGAAGCTGGCTTAGTTATATCTTGTTCAGTCATAATGGTGTCCTCACCCTGTTGTGGACCCATTGCTTGAGCTTCAAGTAGCTTCCGAGTTTCTACTTCTGCAATTCTAGTAGATCTCTCAACTAACACTTTCAAAGCCTCTTCATCAGCCTTTCTCTTCAATTCAGCTTCAGCAGCCACCCTAGCTTTCTCTGCTTCTTCTTCTTCTTCCTGCTTCTTACACTACTACAAATTTGACTTATTAATAAATATTTTATATCAGTGAAAAGGATACCAGATGTAAAAGGAGATATAAATTACTTTTTACATCTGCTTTCAACTTTACGAGAAGTAAAACATATATATAAATAACCTTTTACATCTGGGCCATAATACCCAGATGCAAAATTAAACGCGGTGGCAATCCTGTAATTATGGTTAAAACTGTATAAAATAATGTTACATCTGACAATTCTACCCTCAGATGTAAAAAGTATTCAAATGATTTTTTTTCCTTTTTGTTTAATAGAAATTAAACCAGGAAAGTAACTCAAATAAAAAAACGCGATGTCTGGCTCTCACAGTGCTCTCTCCCGAACGAAAACGAACAACGGACCCTATCTCACTCAAGATCTCGATCTCTCTCACTCACAATTTCTCACTCGTCATCTCTTTCTCACTCGTGGTGCGAATTCGAACTCTTCATCTCTCTCGGTGATGAATCGCAAATTTGAACCCTAGCCTCCAATCCCTTTCACTGAATCACAAATTTCAATCCCTAATTGCAGAATCAAGGCTCACTAACCCCTAAACTTCAACTCAGGGAACACGAATTGAAGCTCTCTCTCCTCACGAATCGAAGCACTCTCTCGTTCCTCTCCCTCCGACTGAAAACGGAAACAGGTGCTGATTATGTTTTCTTAGTTTTTTATTCATTTAAGTTTCAGTAATTTTTTTGTCTGATATAGTGGAAATTTGTTGTTTAAAATCTGTCTGGTATAGTTTTTATTTCATTCAAAGGTTCAGTGATTTTTTGAATGAAAAATTGCATTATTGATTCCATAAACTTACTATAGTTGTAGGGTTTTACTCCAAAATTGAAATTGAGAAATCAACCTATAAATAAATCTCTGAAATTTGTAGGGTGTTATGTGCATATTTTTCCAGTATAGGTAATGATAATTGATACAAAACAATAATCAATGTCTACTTTTTGTTATTCTGTTGTTTTTTTTTTAATTGTATAGAAACTTGTAAGCTTGCATAGATACTTTTCCTGGTTTTTCTTGTCTGCTATAGTGGTTGTTTGTTGGAACTTATAATATTGCTTTTTATCATAAGTGAAACAAGCTTGAACTGAGCTTTGTTTAAAAACTCTAATAAACTTCCAGAACACAGTGAAAAAAGCATGACCATTGCAAGTGAAATTGGTTTGATTTTGATTGATCCTTCATTGCCTTTATATTATGTGATTATGATCATCACTGACAACTTTTCTAGTGATTAAGTATGAAAAGTGCCCAAGTATTATGACATGTAGATCAACTTCAGATCATGGAATGTAACATGATACTTTTTTGCTTTTCAGCATGAATGTTCACTCTTGCATATGATTTAATGTCCTCTTCTGAACCACATCAATATGATTTTATTTAAATGTCAACAAGATTATTTTTTAGATATATATTTATTGGATATTAGTTCATCTATGGGGAAACTAATCAAAATTCAGACCAGTATGCTAAAATGAAAAACATGTTTCCTCAATCAAAATTCAGACCAATTTGCATTGTATTTGTCTTTGATTTTAATTTTGGATGTGGAATGATTGTATTTTTTTTACACTTCCAAACAACCCCCTATAATCATGTGCTGCTGAAATTTAATTTATCTTGCCATTATCCATTTGTGTCCTCCTATTTATCTTGCCATTATCCTACAATGGATCTTTCCGACCTTAATTCAGCTGATATGTAGAGGTTTTACTCTATAAGTTTGATTTCTTTTTTCCTTTCTTATGATTACAATTATACTTATGGTACTGTGTTTCATGTTGTTTTTTACTTATACTTATTCATAAATTCAGTTAATAAGTCTTTATAATGGATTCTAAGCTTGAAATATTTCATGTTAACTAATTAGTAGATGCTTATGTTTAATTTCTGGATTTGATTTTTTCATGTTGAGGCCATCAATTGTAGGGTGTGGGGAACGTTGATTCTGTTACTATAGTTTTGAAACAAATTTAATTTGTCATTGTTGGGTGTTAGATTTATAGGGTGTTTGTTTTAGGAATGGGAATATAGGAGATGTTGGGTTTATTTTTCTTAAATTATCATTGGTCTACTCAGCTAACACATTTCATTTTGTTGTACTATATTTACTTTTGAATATATTGCTTAAATTTTGTTATTAAAAACTTATATTTATTTGCTTGTTCGTTTGGAGAAAGGAAGGTAAAAACTTGTCTGTTACAAATGGATAAAGTTTGGGATCTTTATGTACAATTTTGGCTTATGTATTTACTTAAAATGTCATCTGACTTTATTCATATGATCTAGAAAACTGGGGAGAAATTGATTCATAAATTGAAATTGAAGAATAAGTCATCCGTAACTTAAGAGTTTTGTTAGAAGATAACTCTCCAGTGCGATGCCTTTGACTGCATTTCTTGTGCAGAAGGTATCTAAAATTTCTATGCTTGAATTTCATGACATTTCATTTTAACCAAATTAATTTTGAAACTTAAATTTTCTACACTACTTTCATGTTAATGTAAATAAGAAATTTCATCTAGATTAATGAGGTCTGGTAATAAGCTCTAGTGCTGGTGTATGATGATTAGACACTTACCTCTGTTGTTTAATTTCAGTGATTGTGGCATGGTTGATGATGTGCTTCTATGGTCAAGGGGTTATGAGGTTATCGAAGAAGGAACCTGTAAGTATTTATAGTAATATTGTTAAGGCCAAGTAGTAGGACTATTTTTACAAGCTCAACATCACTGAAAATAAGACTAAGAACATTATCTTTATACACTAGTGAAATGGAGAAATTGTAACAATCAGGAAAATAAGTTTGGTTAGCTTTCATCTGAATGTTTTGTTTTGCTTGTGGGATTTTCCTTGATTTAACATTCTCAATGTACATACTATACTATACATCTGAAAACATTATGCCTATATAATTACAATTTTCTTTTCTTTTGATATTACGTTGATATTCGGGTTGAATTAATAATTATTTAAATCAATAATTCTATTTTTTTAGGAATGTATTCCATGTTAGATTGAGGAATGGACTTTGTTGTACAACATGTTAAAATTGGAAACACATTTTTTTTCGTAGAGAAATTGGAAACACATTCATGACTTATCTAGTAGTTTGTTACACATTGTATTTCACAAGATGACAGAGGCGTTATCAAGGTTCCTCTGCCTCGTTACTACTTTTCCGTTCGTGTTTCTTGAGGTTCTACCGGCGTTTGTGTTTTGTTCTTTTTGCTCGTCTCTTGTGATGTAATGTTTGTAATTTTACTTCCTCTCTTCCTATATTTGGTTGGGATTACACGAATGCATGTTCTTAAATTTTAGTATATTTGTGTTATGCTACATGATGAAATGTTGTCTACTTTAGGATCAAATTTCTCCTATGTTATCACATGTTTTTTTTTTAGAAACAGCAAAAATTTATTAACCAATAAGAGCATAAGAAATACTCAAATGGAGGAAAAACAGGAAGAAAACTTCCAATTACAACAGACCAGCCGCACCAAAAGGCAGGCCCCAGCAATAACAAAAACAAACGCAGCAAGGAAACACGCGCCTTGTGCAGAAACAGAAAAAACCAGAAACAACACAAACAACAAAATCATCTCCCCAAACACCACACCGGTTGGCTACTCCATTCGTAAAAAGGCAAGGTGCGATATTCAACCTATGCACACTCCAACGCCACGACGTCACAATGATTTCATCAGCCACTTCTTTCGGATTTTTAAACACATTTTTAAAAATCACTCCATTCCTTGTTTTCCATAGCCACCATAAAGTTGTATGCCATATAAGAATAAAACCCTTCCTAACCTTGTTGTTCCCAGCCCCACCAAAGAAGATATGGAACAACACAAACAGATTTTGCGGAACTAAAGGGTCCAAGCTCAACCAATTACAAATTTCCCTCCACACTGACTGGGCAAAGCTGCAGTGCAAAAAAAGATGATTTCCTGTCTCTTGACCATCGATACACCAAACACAATTTTGATTTTCCAAAAGATACCCAGCTCCTCTCCGATACAAATTCCTTTTTGACGGCAACCGATCGTAAAGCAGCTGCCAGGAAAACGCAATAATCTTAGACGGTGCCGGGCTCGACCACAATTTCTTGAAAACCAAAGCCTCCGTATCGAACCAAGGATCAGCCGGATTCATCTTCGAGGAAAGAATATGATAAGCAGACTTCACAGTAAAAATTTCATCCTCCTCCAAACTCCAAACCCACCTGTCAGTACTGATCGGAGAAACGACAACCTCCCTCAAAAGCTCCACCAGCTCCCCCACTAACTGTTCTTCCCAGTGGAATAGCCTACGACGCCAAATCATAGAGGAGCGATTAAACGGCTCGGTCAAGAAATCACTAATACGCGCATCTTTTTGTTCTGAGAGCAAAAAAAGCCTAGGAAAAAGCTCACACAAGGCAGCTCCTCCAATCCAGTTCTGCCGCCAAAAAAACATGGACTCACCATTACCAATTCTCCTCACTAAACAAGACGACACCCAATTTGAAGAGATGGCATCACTCTCAATTCCTTTAAGGTCCTTCCACCAGTTCGACGCATTAGAAGGAAATGTAGTACCTGACCAGCCAGCACAATAAGAGATCTCATCACCATATCTAGCCGCAATTACTTCCCTCCAAAGACAACGATCATTTTGTAAAGTTCTCCATCTCCATTTTGCCAAAAGACTCAAATTCATAATTCTCTCATCTTTAACCCCTAAACCGCCGTCCTCCTTCTTTTTACACACTACATCCCACTTGATCCAACTTATCTTTCTCCCCCTATTAACACCTCCCCATAGAAAAGCTCTTTGAATACTAATAAGCTTCTTCCAAACTTGGGTTGGCATCTTCATGAATGACATAAAGAAAATCGGAATAGAGTTTAAAACCGAATTTAATAGCACAATTCTACCTCCCAAACTTATGAACTTGTTACCCCAAGAATTCAATCTTCTCCGGATTTGCTCAAGAAGAGGTTCCCAAGTGTCAAGTCGTCTTGGATTTGCCCCAACCGGGAGACCAAGGTACTTAAACGGCAACGACCCACGCTTACAATTCAAAAAAGAGCATCCCCTTTGAGGAAACTCCTCGGAAACATTAACGCCCAAAAGACAACTCTTCCAAAAGTTATTTTTTAGCCCCGAAGCCATTTCGAAACCCCGGAGAATTGCCTTAAGAGTCCACAAATTTTGAACCGATGCTTCCCCAATACACAAGGTATCATCCGCATATTGAAGACCTTCCGCCCCTAGACCTTCCGCCACTAAGAGGAACAAGAACGGAGCTAGGGATCTCCTTGCTTTAGACCTTTTTGGATATCGATCTCCCTAGAAGGCGATCCGTTCACAAGAATAGACATACTCCCCGCAAACACACACGCCCGCATCCACTCTATCCACTTATCATAAAAGCCGAATCTTCTTAGCATATACTCAAGAAAACCCCAATCCACCGAGTCATACGCCTTTTCAAAATCGACTTTGAACACCATACACTCCCTACCCGTCTTTTTAGCCAAATCCAACACCTCGTTAACCACTACCACTCCATCCACCAAATTCCTACTTTTAATAAAAGCCGATTGCGTTGAATTTACAATCGAATCCATCACTTTACCAAACCTTGCCGCTAGCACCTTAGCAACAATTTTATAAAGACATCCTAAAAGGGAAATCGGCCTAAAATCCGACAAGCCCGAAGGAGGCCTCACCTTTGGAATTAGAGCCACAAAGTAAGATAGGAAGCTTTTAGGAAGAGAAGCATTTCCATGAAACTGGTCAAACATAATCCTCACTTCACCCTTCAAAGTCTCCCAACACCGCTTAAGGAACGCAAAATTAAACCCGTCCGGGCCCGGGCTTTTATTCCCATCACTAGTCCTAACCACGTCATAAATTTCATCCTCCGAAAAGGGTTGATAAGCATAGAGTTTTCCAACACCGAGAGCGACGGGAAAACAACACCATTGAGCCACGGTCTTCTCATAGTGGCAGAGGAGAAGTGCACCGCAAAATAATTCGCCACCATCTCACGGATAATAATTGGAGAATCCACCCAATTATCACCCACTCTCAAAGCTGTAAGAGAGTTTAAATTACCCCGAGCCACCACACACCTATGAAAAAATTTAGAATTCGCATCCCCTTGACGAAGCCACTTTGATCTCGAGCTTTGATAAATAGCTAAGTCTTTACTTTTAAGTCTTCTCCATAAATCGTGAAAAAGAACCTTACGCAAGCTAACCTCTTGATCCGAGAGACCTACCAATTCACCTCTAACCTCCAACTCCCTAATGTCTTCTATAATAAGCGCAATTCTTTCCTCCCCTCCGCCAAACTCCTTTTTGTGCCACTCCTTTAGGTGAACTTTTAACCCTTTCAACTTTTCTTTTAAAATAAAACCCATCCATCCAACAAAACTCATCCCCCGCCACACCTCTTCAATCATCTTGGAAAAGTTATTATGCTCCAACCAAGCATTATTAAACCGGAAAGGTTTAGGGCCCCAATCAAACCCATTCCTTTTGAAAAGCAACGGACAATGATCGGAAACATCACAAGGGAGGACCCATAAAGAACTCATACCCCAATACACCAACCAATCTCCCGAGACTAAGACACGGTCTATTCTACTCATCGCCCTACCACTAGGATGAAACCAAGTGAAGTTTCGGCCTAGGATAGGTAAATCCACCAACTCCATCCCCTCACAAATTGAGCAAACTCCCTCATTTCTGATGTTAAGGAATGATCAAGGTTAACCCCACGGCGCTCATTTCCACTAACCACCGAGTTGAAATCTCCTAAAATGCACCACTTACCATCTCCAAGACTTGTCTTCGCACCAAGAAGATCCTCCCACAGTCTTCTCTTAGCCGCAATATCACACTTTGCATACACATTCACAACAAAGAAAGGTTGTCTCTCCATTCCCCACTCAATACACACACCCACAAAACCATCTCCAATAAAAGTACTAAGCAAGGAAGAATTAGATTTCCTCCACAATGACAAAATACCTCCACTATTCCCCACCGACGGAAGGAAAGCCCACGAACAATCTTCCGACCCCCACAAGGAATAACACAACTTATCATCAATATTCTCCATTTTCGTCTCTTGGATTGCCAAAAAATCAATTTGATTTTGGAAAATCAAATCACGCACCTTTCTTTTTTTTATTCTCCCCCCCAAACCTCTAATATTAAAAGAGACAACAATCATTGATTCACTATGACTGTCTCCTTTTCCTCCTTCTGTGCTCTATCTCTTAATTCATCCTCAATCATTCTATCACAAACCTCCTTATCCTCCACCTCAAAAGTAAAACCAACAGATTTTTGAATACCCAACAATTTAACAGCTTCATTTTTAAGTAAAGACTCACCAATTGCAATAGGCTCTGCTGAACCAGAATTTATAGAATTCTGGGAATTCTCTTCCCTTATCAACAGTTCGAACCCAGACGGCAACACCCCCGTAGCTCCAGTTCTTAAAACTACCTCTTCCACTGAATCAACTTCCTCTTCTATCACCTACTTCGAAATCCCTTCGAAATCTTCCACCGAAAGTTTCTCATATTGAGCACCTTCCGAACCTTTCTGTTTCTTCTTCTTTCGCCCTCCTGGTCTACCTTGCTTCAGAGCCTCTACCATTTGAATACACTTTGGAGTTCCCACTTGAGGTGGTTTTGATTTTTTCTTCGATTTATTGACTTGGATGTAAGGAAAAAGAGATTTTACTTTCCCTTCTGTAGCACCATCCCAACTTTCAGAAATGGAAGAAATTACCATGGGGCCCTTCAATGGGTAGGGATCCTTAATTATGAAAACACCTCCTGGACCGTCAACAGCAATAACTGGGCCTGGCCCAGATAATTCGGACTCCGGGCAAAACCTATCCTGGACCCGACCCAAATCTCCAACGGATACCTGCTCCAAGCCCACCACTATCGGGTCAACTAACCCATCCTTCTCACCTTCCGCAATACTCCCCACCACTCCACCTGTCAAGTCACACTCCTCGCCAGCTGGCGCTGCATTAAATGCCACCTGAAACTCCTCATCACGCTTTTCTCCCTCCTCGACCAACCCCACCTCAAAAAGCACTCCTCTGTCACTATCCTCCTGCTGCATCTCACTTGTCTTGATCAAAACAACTTCCTTCTGCAAACTACCCACCATACTTGTACTTGTTTCCTTAAAAGTGGCACACAAGGGAGCTGACTGATTGACTCCATTCTGTCTGTTAGCAACAAAAGTTTGTATAGGAGAATGTGATTTCTGACCCGTCACATCAATCCCATGAAGTTGACTATTGTTACCACCAACTGGGGTTTCTTCCGGCTCATCCTCCTCGCCGGAGGAACAATCACTTCCGACGTTCACCACCTCCGCTCTCTTTGGATGCACCGCCGACTCTTCATAACTGTAATCATCTCCTTCCTCTCTTCTATTCCTACACCAAGTTAGTTCCGGTGCCTTTTCCTCCACCACCCACACCTTGTAAACACAGCTCATTGCACTGATATGGACTTCAATATCGATCAAACTTCTGCATGGCGTAATAAGCTTGATGCGAGCTACATCTAATCTAGAGGGACTCGCCGTATCTGCATCAAAATCAACGAACTCCCCGAAACGAGCTCCCACTTGCTTGAAAAAGCTTTCGCCCCACACATGAAGCGGAACACCCAAGACCTTAACCCACACCTCCCTTTGATTGTTGAAAATGTTTGTTGCCCACGGCCTCACCTCCTTGAAGTGGTAGTTAAGCCAATCCTCCTTTGCCTTCACCATCGCACACAGCTCACCCTTTCTGGGACTATTCAGTAAGATCATCTTCCCTCCCATTGGTGTCACTGAGATATGTTGGGGACCTTCCATATACAACATCCTACGTATCTTCTCAACATCCACCTCTAAAGCCAGAGTTCCTACAAAACTTCGTTGCTGCTCCCCCAGCACCAAAGAGTCAACTTCAACCTGAATCGTATTTTGAGGTTTTGTCAAAACCTCCTTGAACGAACATCCAATCTCCCCATGATTCTCTGCACCTGTCTCTGTCCTCCGTACCACCCCATCTTCCGGTTTTGTTTTCTGCTCATTCCGGACAAATCTGGCTCTGTTCACCCATAGTTTGAAAGATCCACTCCAAACCTCCTCCAATCTCCCGTCAAGCTCGGCCACATCCTTCACCCCTTTAAACTTCACAAAACCAAACTTCCTCCCCCATTTGTCAACCTTCTAGGGATATAAACATCTCCCACACTCCCATAATGAGCAAAGATTTTCCAGAGATCCCCAACATTCGAGTCCTTCGGAAAATTAGAGATGTAGTATGAGATAGAATTTTTGTCTATATTATTCACGTAACCCCGTCTTCTCCCTGTGATTTCACCCGAGGATCCATGAAGATTGGACCTCTCACTCGCCCCCACCTCAGCTCTCTCTATCTCTCACTTCTTTCTTTCTCTCTCATCACTTTTATTTTTTCATACCATAAATGGATTATGTTATCACATGTTTGAAGCAAATGAAATATATTTTTGAGGAAAACAGGTTCTCATGGTGCAATTAAATATAAGAAAAATGAAGACAGTGAATTAAGTGCTTATGTATGACCTACTTGTGGTTTTTTTTAGCTGACGGTTTTGTGATTATATTAATTTGAAACAAAATTTGTATCAATCTCTCATGAGCACAAGGTATTGACTGTAGTATATTTTAAATTTTTCAGGGGCTTCTTGAAAACATGACAGAGATGCTGGCTTTGGTTTGGAAAATGGCATAGGTTTGCTTAGGTTAATTATTTATCTTTTAAGAAACAGGTTACTAGTTTAGAATTGTCAACTGGTGTACCATTGCTTTACATATATAAAGAGGGGAAGTTAAGTAGTAGAGGAAGTCCTGTGGGACCTAAAGAAGCTGTTCTTTTTTTACATATATCAATGTTTAATTTGGATGTTGACATAACTAATGGTTGTATTAGCATAATGTTATCAATTTTTAATTTTGGATGGCGTTTAGTATGTTTACTTGCAAGTTATACTTTTGATGCTAGCATATGAGTAAAAAAAGAAATTCAGAATTTGAAAAAAAAAAATGCAGGATTTAAAAATAAAACGTGGAGCTTTTACATCTGTGGATAATTTGGACGGATGTGAAAACAGACGCTTTTACATCTGAGAAAATGGCATGTCAGATGTAAAAAGTCCAATTTAATTTTAAAAAAAAATTGAAACTTGCACATTTTACATCTGACGGAAATAAGAAACAGATGTAAAACGTGCACCTTTTACATCTGACAGAGCTAGTAGTAAAAAATGTCAAACTTACTATGACTCGTGCGTTTATGACTGACCGGAGCCAGATGTAAAAGGTGCATTTGGACAGTAGTAAAAAGTGTTTTCTGCACTAGTGTAATTAGCATCCACAATTGCTTGCTCAATATTTTCTCTAACAGCGGCCACCACTTCTTCTTGAAAAGCATATTCTTCTTCATGATTATAGTTGGTGAGCCTAAGAGCATGAGATTGTTTAGCAGCATCTATTATCTGATTCAAGGCATTCATTCCTATTCCTTGAATTTTGTTTTTAACATCGCCTCCCAAGAGTCTCAGAGACTCACTGAACTTCCAATTCCCTTATTTCAGCATCAACATCTGAAGGGAAAATAAGTACTTCCTCCTCCATACTCTTGAGTCTCTTAAGACTAATACTAATAGCAACATCTAAGAGCTCAAGGTTGGGTTCAGAGATGGGATTGAAAAAGGGATGATTTCTGTTAAAGGGAATGGTAGGTTCGGGCTTCTTTCTCTTTAGGGAATGATTTTGATTTTGCTCAGGTCAATTGAAGTGTTTTGAAAGGTTGTTTCAAGATCATCATCAATGTTTATAGCTTCTTTTAACAGAGCCTCAAGAATGGGTAGAGCAAAATCAACAGGTAAAATTAGTTCTTCTACAGTCAATGGTTTGTAAATTGGACCATAAGTGGGGGGTGATAATGGAAGTGTATTATTGTCAATGGTTTCAGTAGGTGCGGGTGATTTAGAAATGTGATGCTCTTGATTGGTAGAGGGAATGTCATCACATTGGTTTGAGAGTGGAATTTGGGTTTGTTCAGGTTGTGTCATTTGATGTTCAGAGGTGTTTTGAATTGGTTGTTCTGATATGGTGGTTTGGGGTGATACTTGTTCAGGTTCAGTGATCATGGGTGAAGTTTGGTGAATTTCTGGTTCTTGAAGTGTTTCAGTGGTCACATTCAGAAATTTGTTTATGGGGTGATTAGGAGAGTTGAGATTTGAGGTGGTAAAGGCATCACCAGATAAGTGTGGTGTGAGGTGGTCTAAGAAAAAATTGTCTTCAGAGACAACTTCTTTGGTTGCAGTGGTTTTGGTGGTTTGTTTAGGCTTTGATCTTGGTTTTGGTGCTTGTTTTATAATTTCTTGTAAGGTTTCACTGCTAGAGTCAGTGAGTGTACCTTCTGATGATGATGATGATGATGATGGTGATGATGATACAATTACTGTTTATTGAGTTTGGTTAATTAGGTAGGATCATATGGGTTTGGTTAAATCTATATTTGAGCTATGAGTGGGTAAAGTTTGAGCTCTAACATTGCTATTAACATTAGGCTCAGAGACATTACCTTTAGGAGTGTCAGCAGCTTTCTTTGAAAGTCTTTGAGCTTTAGTCTTTGTTCTTTTAGCAGCTCTGACAGTCTGGTCTCCCTCAGAAGCTGGAGGCCTTTCATTCCTCTTCTTACTTCTCTTCTCCTTCTCAACACGTGTATCTTTGACTACCTTAGCAGCCCTGTTCTCTTATCTTTCAGAGGTTGCAATATCTTCTTGAGCAGCTCTAACCTCTTGATTCTTAGAGACTTCAACAGTTTCCTCAGCAGCTATTGTATTCTCAGCATTATCTACCATCTCATCAACACTATCATGCTCAGCGTCTTCACCTTGCTCTTCATTAGCATTCTCAGCATCTTCCTCAATCATAGCTTCCTCAAATAAAACAGGTTTCTTCTTGTTTGATCTTGGTCTTTCCTTAGGGTTATTGAAAACATCCCAATCCGGAACTACAACCTCCATTCTTCTGTCAACATCTTCTCAGGTCTCCTTTTCTAACCATTTCCAAGAAATTATCAATGAACTCATCATTGTCATGCTCTGATATGGTTGGAAATGCATCACACCAGAAGTACTGCTCCCAGACCTTCTTGAGAGGATGTTCTGGTTTCTTCAAGTCAGCAGGAGTAATCATTTTCATATTCACCAAGATGCTGCCATCAAACTTAGCAGTGCAGAAAACTCTGAGTTTCTCTTTGGCCTTCAGAATCTCTATTAACTTTGTTTGTCTGATGATCTCTGATATCAGCCTTGGGTGGTGAATTGTAACCTTGGCCTTGTGATGACTATCATTGATGCAGAAACAGAGATGCTCAAATAAAATTTCAGCCAAATTTATTTTTACTCTCTTATTCATAAACCATAGAAAGTGTCTATGAGGCCATGAGATTGTATCCTTTCCTCCTTCTCTTGTAATAATTGAGGCAAGAAATACCTTGAAAACAATATTGCACTCTTTCTTCATAAATTTAGCTTTTCCAAGTTCAGACTCTCTTCTTCCAGCAGGGAAGAAATCCTCTTTGATTGAGTCAGCATATTTGCTTTTCAACTTGTTCAAATTAACATTTTCTCCCTCATTATCCAAACCAAGAACCTTTGCAACGTGCTCTTGAGTGCTCAACACATTAATGCCCAACAGATTAGACCTAATTTCCTTCCCTTTGAAAGGTCTCAGACCCAACTGTACTCTAGTCTTTCCTTTCAGAGTTTCATCTTTTGCAATTGATGACAGGAATTTCTACGGTATTTTTAGTATTATTATTAGTATTAAAATGACAAAGACAGGCACAAATACGAAGGAAAACCTACAAAAGCATGAAAAAGCGTCAAGACAGAGTCCAAGATGCGAAAAGACAAGAAAAAGCCCAAAAAGTGAATAAAATGAGCATTCCATCGCAGCACGATGACTCCCATCGTGCCACGATGGGAGCTGCTTGTTCACCAAGAAATCAGAAGCAATAAATCTGAAGAAAATTTTTGCATCGCAGCACGATGGTGTAACTTGGCGCCCAAGTTGATGAAATGCACAGGATTAGTTATAAAACTGAACTAAATCTTCACATCGCAGCACGATGGCTTCATCGTACTGCGATGCCTTGCTGAGGCCCATTACGAAAACTATAAATAGAGCCTCCCTTTCATTGTTTAAATCATTCAGAAATAGTAGAACACTCTCTACTATAAGGAGAGGTTCAGAGGAGCTCTATTGGACATAGTTTTCTCCCCTTACGGGAAAACTAACTCAGCATGGTATGATTTCTTTAGGCTTTTGTATTTAGGTTATAATTTCTTTATTGTAATTTAAATATGTAGTCTTTATTATTTATGCCTTAGGTTGTGGTGGAGAAGATGAACTCCCCAATGAATATTTGGAGTCTGTGATTGAGTCTAAGTTATAATAAATGATATTTAGTAATTATGGTTGTTATTTATTTACTTTCGTGTAGTTTAATAACGTATTCGCGTAATCTGGCCGGATAAACGGGAGCGCCCATAGAATTGATATCAGGTTTTTACTTGATATGGTCCGGAACTCGTAGTAAATAATGCAAGGTGTATAGAGACGGTAACATCCTGAACTAGTCGTGAACTGAGCGGCTAGAGGAGGAATCATGCACTAGGTGTGATCTGAGCACTTAGAAGATGAACAGCCCTATACTAGGACCTAGAGGTTAATTGGTGAAGAGCATAATGCATGCTTATAAAAAACTCACTTAGTAATTAGGGTATGTGACACATCGAGGTTAGGCTCTCGTAGGTTCATTAGTTAATAATGTAGGGAAACTTTAATTAACATAGTGTAATAGTAAGGTATTACTACAACAAGGATAATTCACCGCCGAACATAATCTAAGTAACTATGTTATATACCGGTCATGCCAAATACGAAGAAGGGAGGGAGTCCAACCTCCATACATAGCCTCTATATTTCTTGAATCTATTTATTTATACATTCTACTATTTATATTTCTGCAAGCATTACGCTTCCTTTTATAAAACCTTTTTCAAAAACCCAAAGCGAATGCAAACTATCACAAACTTAAATAACGCTAGTGAAGCTGCGACACGATCCCTGTGGATACGAACTCATTCTACTCGTAGAGTGTGAATTATTACTCGACGACAGACTGATGCACTTGCCAGACCGTAGTCAAGTTTTTGGCGCCGTTGCCGGGGATTGTGTTTACAAAGCCTTATTAGATTTATTTAAGTTTGCCAAATTTTTTTTTTTTCAGATCTTGCCTACAAGCTACATTCTTATCCAAAAGCTATTTCTTTTTATTTAAGTCTCCCAGATCTTGCCTACAAGCTACATTCTTATCCAAAAGCTATTTCTACACATGGGCGATTGTTTTGCAACAGATATATCATCATAAACAGCTCATTACAGTTGGCATAAATAATATCTCTGATATTCTTGCATCTCCACATTTGAGAGACCATAAGAAGAATGGTCTCCAGGCTCACTTAAAGTACAAATTTGAATGGACTGTTTTGCCCATCTCACAACAGCTATTTCCAACTGTCATATTTGAAGTTCAAATATCAGAAGAACCTCTCCATCTATAAATAGCATGGTTGGCATCATTTGAAGAGTAAGAGTTAAAGCTACAAATCATCAAACACTTGTTTTTTCTCAACAAGTCACAAAACTCTTCTTTTATTACTCACACTCAAGATCTTCATTCTCATCAACACTTCTGAGTTTATTGAATAATTTTATTTGCTTCTCAAACTAACCTTTGATTTTTTAAAAGCAAATACATCAAGAGACCACTTTTCAACACAATCCACTTTTAAGTAATTGTATCTTTGTCTCTTCATTTTACCACTCACACTCCAACTCTCTATCAACTCTTGGATCAAAATATTATTGAGTGTATTGAGTGTATTTTGTATAAGCTTCTCAAACTAGTTTTGAGTTTGTGTTTAAGCTTAGATCCGAAACCAATTCCTTGGTAAAAGAAAGATTGGCTCAAGTCAATACGTAACTATTGATTGAGTGACACCCTTACTTGCTTGTAGGGCTGGGGTAGATTTAAGCTTGTAGGGCTTAAGGTTTTTGATCTCGGTTTAGATCAAAGAAGATTTGTATTTGAGATCGGTAGTATCTCAAAGATCATAGTGAAAAACTCACAGGCGTGGGGACTGGACTAGCCCAGGATTTGGGTGAACTAGTATAACTTTTGTGTGTGCATCTCTCTTACCTTTAACTCTTTATTTACTGTATATACACATCATACATACCACTTTATGTACATTTAATTCTGATTCTCACGCAGCAGAGACCATTCAGAGAACATTCTCCGAACTGGTAGTTTGATATTTCACTAACATTTATCCAAGCATACACTTGAGATTTATTTTGTAGAGTGCAGGTTTAAATTTTAAAAGGGTCACAATTCAAACCCCCCCTTTCTTGTGACTATTTCCTCCACTTCAAATGCATCAAAAGAACAAAAGAAGGAACATCCACCAAAAGGCAAAGGGAAGTCCATCATAAAAACAGTACCTTCAGAAGATGATGGACAACTCTGTTTTGCCACCTTCAAAGAAAAACAGAACCCAGAGAAGTATGAGAGAAGCAACAAGAAAGAGGGAGGAGCTAAGGCGAAAGCTCCTACAGAAGAGAGAGACATGCGAACCTATCCTCTGTAATGGAGGAAATGCCTAAAGCTAATGAGAGGCTAAACAAGCGCTGCTTGGGAGGCAACCCAAGGATAATTATTAATTATTTTTCAATTCAGTAATTTCAATTCAGCATTTTCAATTCAATTTTCAATTCAATAAATGTATGCCTAGAATTCCGCATGTCATCTTCATCTGTCAACAACCCTTATTCAAACTTATAAAAAAATTAAATAACTGCTTGCTGTTTATTATCTAGTGCATGACTAACTGTTATAGGTAAGATTGCGGCGAAATAAGTTATAAATCTCGATGAGACGAGTTTCACACCTTCATACAGAAAACCAAAGGTGATTGCTCCGAAGTGCGAAGTTCGGGAGACAGAGAGACGAGTGATGAAGCTGATGTCTGTGAGACAAGTGTTCAACTTCAGATACCTAAGCCATGTGAGGATTTGAGCCAAATATTTTCAAACGGTATTACCACTTTCTTTCAAATTACTATGAGAGTACCGTGCACTTGTTTATTTTCTAGAACTTGCTCTAATTCTCTGCTTACTGGTTAGTTTGATATTATATGCATTGAGGCAATTGTTTGTTATAACCCAGAGCCTTTTTCAAGCCACCCTTATTATTATTATATCCTTTGCTAACCAAATTTGAGCCGTCAAAAAATAATATCCCTTTTGTTTCGGTGACAAACCACGATACAAGCCTATAGACCAGAAAAACAATGAATTACCCTCTTTGGAGTTAAGGTAATAGTTCTCAAAGTCTTGGCAACAAAATAAGTTTGGTTGCTCATGGAAGTAGCAACGTTTAAGTTTGGGGTGGGTATACGGAGAACTATCACTACAAAAAGAAAAAAAATAAAAAAAAAAAGAGACGGGAAAACATTAAAAATTCTCTAAAAAAATAGTCTCTTCAAAAAAAATAAATGAAAAAGAAAGAGCCAATGGGCAAAAGAAAGAGCCCAAGGGCAAAGAAAGTGATAGAAAAGAACCACACAAAGACACATTCGGTTCTTATTTTCCGATACCAAACATAAAAAGGCACCCTAAGGAACACAGGTTGCGCACACAAAAAGGAACATCAAAGTAAGACTTAACTCCAATGTTTAGCCTACTATTCCCAAAAATGTGCTACCTTGACCTAAGTCATGTTATAACCCTGAAAAGACCTCCAAAATGCATGTATATTGAATTTTGACTGATTGCTTAGAGTTCTTGCAAGCCTATGGTAAAATGGCAGGTTGCACGATGATTGAAAGATAACCCTTTCAATTAAATGAGCGAAAAACACAAATGTGAGAGAGAGAAAAGTTGGACATGGACTCTTGCGGGCATTTGTCCGATTTGCTACTATTGACGTCTCCCGAGCCTAGCAGGACTGAGCATGATCGCGGCGGTAAGAAAATCAGCGGTACCATTGCTGAAATAACAAAAAGGTTGTGAAATTCCTATCATCTTTATTTATCTCTTATTTTTCTAACGATCTTGTCTGACAGCATGTTACTTGAGGACAAGCAACAATTTAAGTTTGGGGTTGTGATGACAAGAATTTCTACGGTATTATTAGTAGTAAAATGACCAAGACATGCCCAAATACAAAGGAAAACTTACAAAAGCAGGAAAAAACAACAAGACAGAGTCCAAGATGCAAAAAGACAAGAAAAAGCTCAAAACGTGAAGAAATACAGCATTCCATCGCAGCACGATGACTCCCATCGTGCCACAATGGGAGCTGCTTGTTCGCCAAGAAATCAGAATAATAAATCTGAAGAAAATCTGTCCATCGCAGCACGATGCCACATAACGCAGCACGATGAAGTAACTTGGAGCCCAAGCTGATGGAATGCACAGGATCAGCTATAAAACTGAACTAAATCTTCACATCGATGCACGATGGCTTCATCGTACTGCGATGCCTTGCTGAGGCCCATTACGAAAACTATAAATAGAGCTTCCCTTTCATTGTTTAAATCATTCAGAAATAGTAGAACACTCTCTACTATAAGGAGAGGTTCAGAGGAGCTCTATTGGGCATAGTTTTCTCCCCTTACGGGAAAACTAACTCAGCAAGGTATGTTTTCTTTAGGCTTTTGTATTTAGGTTATAGTTCTTGTAATTTAAATATGTAGTCTTTATAATTTATGCCTTAGGTTGTGGTGGAGAAGATGAACTCCCCAATAATAATTTGGAATCTGTGATTGAGTCTAAGTTATAATAAATGATTTTAAAGTATTATGTTTGTTATTTACTTTCGTGCACTTTAATAACGTATTCTCGTAATCGGGCCAGATAAGCGGGAGCGCCCATAGAATTTGTAGCACCCCAATTTTGTCCCAACTTTCTTCTTCATCGGCGAATTGTGTTGTTTTAATTATGAATTTTATTTTTTTAATGCATTTCGTCAATTTCATTAATTTTTTAGAAAATCCAAAAAAATATGTTATAATGTGTAGTTTTTATTGTGTATGATTTGTTACCATTTTAATTTTTTTTCTTCATAAAGTCCAAAAAAAAAACATGAATTTATTTCCAAAAAATATGTCAAATATGTATTTGTCTTCAAAACGAGAGAAACAACATTGCCTCTTTCATCTCCTATTTTCTAGCTTTCTCTTTTTTTTTCTTAATTAATAATTAATTTTCAAACAAAAAAGAAAGAAAAAAAACAACAACAACAACATCACGTTGCCCCCCTCCTTTATTTTTAAATTATTAATTGTTATTTATTTTATTATTAGTATTATTATTATTATTATTAAAAAATGAAAAAAGAATAACAACAATCACAGCATCAGCGCTGTTTCTCTCCATGTTTTGAGCTTTCACTTTCTTTCAATTTTCTTCCAAAACAAAGTTTAACCTTCACCATTCAAACAAACAATCAAAAATCTTCGGTCACTTCATTCCTCTTTCATCTTTGCAATACCAATTTCTCAGCCAAAACAATAACAAATCCAACCCTTGATTTTATCCAATAATTAAAATTGAAAGTAACAAATCAGATAAAAAGAAAATCTGAACAAACACAACAACAGTAGCAGGCAGCGCCCCCTCTTTTCCTATTTTTCAACTTCTTCAATTTTTGACTTTTCACAAATAAAGCTTAATCTTCTCTAATTCTTCAAGCCACCAAAAAGTGAACATCACTTCACCTCCTTTTATCTCTGCAAAATCAAGTTTACAGCCAAGACAATCAACAATCCAAATAATTTTTTTATCCAATGAACATTAAACTTCTTAAATAAAGTCTATAAATTGGGAACATAAAATCAGAAAAGGGGGCTGAAAAATTAAAGAAGTAGGAAGCTGAAACAGAGAGAAAAACAAACCCACCATCTTCATATCATAATCTCTACAAATTCTATCACCACATTCAACTTCTGTTAGTCATCAACAAACTCACAAACCATAATAAAAAACACCCAAAACAAACCAAAAACCAAAACAAAAAAAAAGGAACAAAAAGAAACAGAACGATGAAGTGAAGAAGAAGATTAGAACCACCGCTCTGCCGCCGCAAAACCCATTCAGTTTCCTCTCTCTCGGCCACTTCCTTTTCTTTTGTCACGCAGATCTCACTTTCTCTCTCACGGTTTAACTCTTTTTTCTCTTTGTACGTGTTTTTATTTCCTGTTTCAATTCTATTTATTTATTTATTTAGTCCATGTTATGTAATTAGTTGGGTTGCTGTTTGTTTGCTACATAAGTCCTAAGCCCAAGTTCATTCACACCCCTTAAATCTATTTTTAACAACAAAATAAGCAACAAAAAAATATTATTGTGAGTTTTATTTAATGTAGAAAGAAAAAAACTTATCTTTTCTTATAATAAATGTGGATTAAAAAGGAGATCGGCGGATGTGCATCCATTCATCTCTCGAACAATCGACGCTTAGTGTTACACTTTGTCTACCAGTTGTTCGTCTTCCACACCTAAAATTAATTTTTTTTCAAACATAAAATAATAATAGATTCAACTCATCAAACCAATATTTTACACCCATGTGCGTTTAACTTTTCTCAAATGGATATCATCGCCCCAGCGCGAGTCCGCCTTTTTTTTTTTTAATCAAGCAAACTTTTTCGCCCAAAGCGCGACCAAACCATTTTCATAAATAAAATCAACCAACCAACAATTATTTTTTACAAAGAACTACGTAGCTTTGATTTCTCCATTGCACTAGGAGATACGTAGGAGCGGGATCCAACAACCGTCAAGCACAATAATAAAAAACAAACTTTTTTCCCCTTTTGTAAATATTCCAATAATTAATAAAAGCATGCAAACAATTTCAAAACACTTTTTTAACCCTAACTAATAAGAAGGTTCTCGTTAAGTACAACGGATGTGAGGGGTGCTAATACCTTCCCCTCGCATAATCGACTCCCGAACCCGGAAATGGTTGCGATGACCATCTTTCCGTTGCTTTCAAGGTTTTATCGATATTTTTCTTTTCCCTCGGGAATAAATAAAGTTCGGTAGCGACTCTGTGTCATTTCGCGCGTATTTACGCTCAGGCGTTTTTCGCGGCGCTTCAGAATTGATATCAGGTTTCGACTTGGTATAGTCCGGAACTCGTAGTAAATAATGCTAGGTGAATAGAGACGGTAACATCCTGAACTAGTCGTGAACTGAGCGGTTAGAGGAGGAATCATACACTAGGTGTGATCTGAGCATTTAGAAGATGAACAGCCCGATACTAGGACCTAGAGGTTAATTGGTGAAGGTTATAATGCATGTTTATAAACAACTCACTTAGTAATTAGGGTATGTGACACATCGAGGTTAGGCTCTCGTAGGTACCTTAGTTATTAACGTAGGGAAACTTTAATAGACATAGTGTAATAGTAAGGTATTACTACAACAAGGATAATTCACCGCCGAACATAATCTAAATAACTATGTTATACACCGGTCATGCCAAATATGAAGAAGGGAGGGAGTCCAACCACCATACTTAGCCTCTATATTTCTTGAATCTATTATTTATACATTCTGCTTTTATATTTCTGCAAAGCATTACGCTTATTTTATAAAAACCTTTTTCAAAAACCCAAAGCGAATGCAAACTATCACAAACTTAAATAACACTAGTGAAGCTTCGGCACAATCCCTGTGGATACGAACTCCTTCTATACACTAGAGTGTGAATTATTACTCGATGACAGACTGGTGCACTTGCCAGACCCTAGTCACAAGGTATGATTTCTTTAGGTTTTTGTATTTAGGTTGTAATTTCTTTATTGTAATTTAAATATGTAGTCTTTATTATTTATGCCTTAGGTTGTGGTGGAGAAGATAAACTCCCCAATGAATATTTGGAGTCTGTGATTGAGTCTAAGTTATAATAAATGATATTTAGTAATTATGTTTGTTATTTACTTTCGTGCACTTTAATAACGTATTCTCGTAATCTGGCCGGATAAGCGGGAGCGCCCATAGAATTGATATCAGGTTTTGACTTGATATGGTCTGGAACTCGTAGTAAATAATGCTAGGTGTATAGAGACGGTAACATCGTGAACTAGTTGTGAACTGAGCGGTTAGAGGAGGAATCATGCACTAGGTGTGATCTGAGCACTTATAAGATGAACAACCCGATACTAGGACCTAGAGGTTAATTGGTGAAGAGCATAATGCATGTTTATAAACAACTCACTTTGTAATTAGGGTATGTGACACATCGAGGTTAGGCTCTCGTAGGTACATTAGTTAATAATGTAGGGAAACTTTAATAAACATAGTGTAATAGTAAGGTATTACTACAACAAGGATAATTCACCTCCGAACATAATCTAAGTAACTATGTTATATACCAGTCATGCCAAATATGAAGAAGGGAGGGAGTCCAACCACCATACCTAGCCTCTATATTTCTTGAATCTATTTTTTTATACATTCTGCTATTTATATTTCTTCAAGCATTACGCTTCCTTTTATAAAACCTTTTTCAAAAACCCAAAGCGAATGCAAACTATCACAAACTTAAATAACGCTAGTGAAGCTGCGGCACGATCCCTGTGGATACGAACTCATTCTACTCGTAGAGTGTGAATTATTACTCGACGACAGACAGGTGCACTTGCCAGACCGTAGTCAGCAATCAACTTTTTGACTTCCTTGTCAGCATTAAACTTATCAAAAATATACGCCTTCTTCCAAATTTTTTTGACAATATCGTAGTAGACAAACTCATTCAGCATGTCGAAGTATTTACCCCATTGTTGATCATAAAACAAGTCTTTTATGTCAATACCGTTTACTTTCAAGCTTTCGAAATCAACGAACTTCTCAGTGAGGAATTCCATTGCTTCTCTACCACAATCATTCATATTTGGGGGTTCCACCAGTGAAGCTTGAGAGTTTAGATTTAAAGCTGGTGGTAAACGAGGATTGAAGGGCTTCTGCACTATGTTGCAAGTAGGATGAACAGCCATTGTGAAGAAATTTGTTGATTGATGAAGAAAATTTTGATTCTGAGTTTTAGGGTTCGTGTGTTGGTAGTGATTGTGTAAAAATTGTGCTATGTGAGTGAAGTGACTATATATAGCAAGCAATATACACACACAGAGAAAATAAGCCGAAATGAGGGAGCGCGAACAATTTAAAATTAATTTTAAATTGCATTAACTGTAAATTCATCATTAACTGTTCTCTAGCCAATCAGGATCTAGACATGTGAAAGAGAGAAGTTAACAAAGCTGACACGCGTAAGGACAACTGTTGTACACTTACTAGTACTAAACGTTTCATTTTCGCTTAGTTCAGAGCCAGACTCATTAGTATCTTACACCTCATCAGAACCTGTTACTTTTCAGAGCTCACCACATTCAGAGTTTCTCATAAGAGACTCTGAGCGTTAGAGACTCTGAAGAGTTTCAGACTCAGACTCTATTTTACATCTTAGAGCTAGTTTTCTTCAGAGATAAAATGCATGTTTAAATTCTTTTTAATAAAATCAAATCTTTCAATAGCTAAAGGTTTAGTAAAGATATAAGCCCATTGATGCTCAGTATCAATGAATTGAATATCTATTGTACCTTTTTGAACATGATCTCTAATAAAATGATGTTTTATTTCAATGTGCTTAGCTCTGGAATGTAAAATTGGATTCTTAGATAAATAAATGGCTGCAGTATTATCACGATAAAGTGGAATACTACTTTCAGCTATGTTATATGTTAGACTACTAGGCTACCACTTAGAAGGGGGGGTTGAATAAGTGGCTTCTTTAATCAACGGCAATTTAAAAAAAAAATATTTGATTAAAAAACAATGCGCGGAAGCACCACCGGATCGGTAGTCTACTTTGCACCTTTTGACCAAAGGAAAAATAGTATCGCCTTGAACGAATTAGGAAAATTACCGGAACGCTTAATGCAAGATATCCAAATTTAATTTGATTAACAAAAACAGTCCCAAGCAAGTTATATGGTTCGATATTTCAAGTTCAATAACAATCAAGCAAGAACCAATTGAATTTTTGTGAACCAATACGAACAACAAAAATTCAATCGATTAATCAAATTAACGAAATTAACGAAATTAAAAGAGAGAGATAAAGAGAGACACACGATGTGATTAGGGAGTTCCCCGGATTGCGCGTCGTCCACGCGTTTATCCGAGTACGTCTCCCCCCAAATAACCAAACGGGTTATTTGAGAGTTTATAGATCAAAAACTTGATGAACAAAAAGCGCACAGTTAACAATTGAAATATATAATCCTATAGCAAAACAAAATGTAAACTAATGCGAATAACCTCGACACCCAATGGAACTTCGCCCTCTGATTCCAACGATTCACCTTGTGCCAAACCGCACCCAATCGTCCAGCTGAGTCCTTCGTTCCTTGTTGTCGAATCCTTCAAGACACGCACGATCTTGAATCAATTGAGAGAAATACTAGAACCTTCAACGCAATTCAACCCGATCACGATTCTGATTCACCGCGAACCGTATCGAACGTTATCACACAAATCTGCAGTTTCTATTGAATTGATCCCATACTCAAATCCAATTTTGATTGCAAACTTGATGAAGATGATGAACTTGTGTTGAATCAAACCTTTGATGCAAATTCTCACTCAATTTGTACCCAAAGCGTTTTCTGATCTTTCACACTAGTTTTCTCTATTTTACAATGACACAACACATTGCTATTTAAAGAGAAAATAGAATTGAGCAAGTTTGGGCAAAATTTAACAAACATGTATCGATACAACTGATGATTTGTATCGATACAAAGCCTTTGACCAGCGTTTAAAAAAGAAAGATTTGACCTATGTATCGATACAAACACGGGTGAGTATCGATACATACATCAGTTTCTTGAAATCTTGACTGATATGTATCAAATCATGCAAGCATGATTCGATACATCATGATGTCTCTGGATTTCTAAGAGGCATAGGTGTGTATCGATACATGCAAGCATGATTCGATACACAGGTAGCTCTCTGCCTCTGAGAAACCACTTTTGTATCGATACAAGTGATATATGTATCGATACAAATTGCACAAAATCAGTCTGAAGTAATTTCAGGACATTTGTATCGATACACACGTTTATGTATCGATACATGATACCTAAAAACAATTTTTCAAAGTGTTAAAAATAGTTTTTCGCTGTCAAGTCATTTGTAATGTTTGCCAAAGTATGTTCTATTCTATTTTCATGTGTTTTGACAATTATTAAAACATGAGGATGAACTGGTGCACTTACATTCTCCCCCTTTTTGATAATTGTCAAAACTATGCATAAGCTAACTAAGCCTATACCTAATATGCAATAAAATAGCAATATGTATACAGACGCAATTAAAACACCAAGGCTAACAACAAGCACGCTCCCCCTGAGTTGAAGCACGCTCCCCCTGAGTTGATGCCATAATGTGATTGTCATAGTAGATAATATTCAAGACTCTTTTGGCTATTCATCCTTAGCTTGTGCATCCAAATCTCTCCCCCTTTGACAATATCAAAAAGAAGAAGAGGGTCTATTAGAAGTATCAAGTTCAATCAATTTTGATCCAAGTCATATCGTGCACTTACATTTGTCGAAATGCACATATATGATAAAAATTCCTAATCAATATAAATACATAAAAAGATATGCCAAAATATATCAATGACGAATACCAAATTTCATGACAAACATGGAATGTAGAATAACAAACCAAAACCAACGCATGAATATTGTAATACATCGACATTTTGAATCAATAAACATATCAAAATATGAGGCGAAATAAACAAAGCAATGCAACAAAAGCATAAACATAACATGATTATCCATACAAACAAAATTATCCAAAATAACATGTATGTATGAAACACATATAATCAACAAGGTACATACTTATGTATGTGAGCAAAAATAATACCAAAGCACATTATAACATGAGAACACATGTTGAACCATATATGCATGATAAAACATCCACATAAATGAATCAAGTACCAAAATCAATCGTATGAAAATATATGTCTATGTATGCTCATAAAGTCACATATATAAGAACCAAACAAACATATACAAACCAAGTATGAACTTAATATGACAATTGTAATGATTTTTGTCAAATCCCCATTTAAGACGTATGAGTCTCAAAGACTTATCAATATCTTTGAGCAAAATTCTTGGAAATGAAGGATGAGACAACTATCAAGTCAAATATCACATTAAGGTAGAAGTTGTGTATATGAGCCAATATTCAAATGCTAAGTAAAAAAAATATAAAGGAAAGGTAGAAAATAGAATCTTCCCTTGAGTGTTAGGTGGAGGAAGTGATCAATTTCCGCACCATTACAAGTGTCGAGCTGAAGCTATTCTTATTGCTCTCCTTGTTCGTAGGTCTTGAACTCCATTGTTGTCGGTGTCTCTTGTCAATGGTTTCAAGACAATTCCCTACATACTTAAACATTTGAAATAGGTCCCCAACTCATGTTTGGTCCTAGTATGTTAGTAGCACCATTATTGTCTAACTTAGGTAACCATTGCAGTTTGCCTCTTGGTACCAATACCTTTCTAGCATGACATTTTGCAATAGTATGACCCTTGTCACAACAATAATGAAAAACGATATAAGGATTACTTTTCTTATGATCCTTTTCAACAAATTTATACTTTTTATTTTTAGGTTTCAAAGATTTGTTGAATTTAGATGGATCAATCGCAAAAGTAATCTCCGGCTTGGATGGCTCTTTTAGCTTATCTTGTAACTTTCGTAAGTCTCTACGTAAGTAAAAACATCCATCACATCCGGTCCTATCGTTACCATAACTATCAAAAGTCACAAGAGGTTTTTGAATCAAAGACTTTTTGAGGACTTTCAACTCAAGCTCCGTTTCCGAAACTTTTGCCTCAAGGTATTTATTAACTTCCATTAAACCTTTTAATCGTTGAAAAGCCTCTTTAGTTTCTTTGTGTAACTTTTCAAAAGCAACTTGCAACTCATGATATTCTAAAAGAGTATATGAGCTAGAGGGATTTTGGTTTACCGTTTTGGGAACAAGTTTCTTATGATCATGAGATGTTAAACACACATTCGCCAACACATCTCCATCACTAGAGCTAGAGCTTGATGATGAAGAGGAATATGAGCTTCCGCTTTCCCATGCAACATAAGCTTTCTTTCCTTTATCCTTGCTTCCCTTTTTGAATGAAGGTGACCCTTTCTCCTTTCTCTTGAGCTTGGGACAATCCGGTTTAAAATGACCGATTTGTCCACATTCATAACATGCTCCTTTCTTAGAGTACCTAGCATCTTCATTCCTCCGACGATAACCACTATCTTTTCGATACTTTTTAAGATTCTCATCGGAATGTCTTATCCCATTCTTTCTCACATACCTATTGTAGCGTCTCACGAAGAGTCCCATTTCCTCATCATCGGAATCATCTTCGCTTGAGCTACTTTCCACATGCTCTACCTTTTTGGACTTTGACTTTGAGGCTTTTAGAGCAATTGTCCTCTTGTCCTTTTCCTTTTCCTTATCCTTGTCATTGTGCTTTCCCTTTTTCTCACTTTTCTCTTGCTTTTCTAACAAGTTTAGTACTTGTTCATGTTCCGTAAGCTTGCCAAATAAAGTTGTAAGACTCAAAGTAGTGAGGTCGTTCGCTTCCTTAATCGCGGTGACCTTCGGTTGCCAACACCTACTAAGACATCTTAAAATTTTGTTAGTGGCATCTTGATTTGTGATTGGCTTTCCCAAACCGTGTAACTTGTTGGTTATTTTGATAAATCGTTGTTGCATATCCTCGATGGTCTCGCCATCTAGCATATGGAACAACTCAAATTCTTGTGTCAATGTATTAATTTTGGATATCTTTACATCATTGGTACCCTCAAAGTGAGTTACCAATGTGTCCCACATTTCCTTAGCCGATTGACAATGTGACACATGATAGAATTGATCAATCCCAAGGGATGATATTAAAATATTTTGTGCCTTTGCATCGTAATTGGCCTTTTTCGTTTCCTCTTCCGTCCATTGTGCCATAGGCTTATTGGTGACAATGCCATGAGCATCGGTGATTGTTGGAACAAACGGACAGTTCTCAATAGCATTCCACACTTCACCATCAAAAGAATTGATGTGAATACGCATACTACTTTTCCAATAGTCAAAATGATCTCCATTGAATATAGGAGCCCTATTATACGCCCCTTTAGGTGCAAAAGCCATGTTGTCTAATAATTGAAATCTATAATCCTATAGCAAAACAAAATGTAAACTAATGCGAATAACCTCGACACCCAACGGAACTTCGCCCTCTGATTCCAACGATTCACCTTGTGCCAAACCGCACCCAATCGTCCAGCTGAGTCCTTCGTTCCTTGTTGTCGAATCCTTCAAGACACGCACGATCTTGAATCAATTGAGAGAAACACTAGAACCTTCAACGCAATTCAACCCGATCACGATTCTGATTCACCGCGAACCGTATCGAACGTTATCACACAAATCTGCAGTTTCTATTGAATTGATCCCATACTCAAATCCAATTTTGATTGCAAACTTGATGAAGATGATGAACTTGTGTTGAATCAAACCTTTGATGCAAATTCTCACTCAATTTGTACCCAAAGCGTTTTCTGATCTTTCACACTAGTTTTCTCTATTTTACAATGACACAACACATTGCTATTTAAAGAGAAAATAGAATTGAGCAAGTTTGGGCAAAATTTAACAAACATGTATCGATACAACTGATGATTTGTATCGATACAAAGCCTTTGACCAGCGTTTAAAAAAGAAAGATTTGACTTGTGTATCGATACAAACACGGGTGAGTATCGATACATACATCAGTTTCTTGAAATCTTGACTGATATGTATCAAATCATGCAAGCATGATTCGATACATCATGATGTCTCTGGATTTCTGAGAGGCATAGGTGTGTATCGATACATGCAAGCATGATTCGATACACAGGTAGCTCTCTGCCTCTGAGAAACCACTTTTGTATCGATACAAGTGATATATGTATCGATACAAATTGCACAAAATCAGTCTGAAGTAATTTCAGGACATTTGTATCGATACACACGTTTATGTATCGATACATGATACCTAAAAACAATTTTTCAAAGTGTTAAAAATAGTTTTTCGCTGTCAAGTCATTTGTAATGTTTGCCAAAGTATGTTCTATTCTATTTTCATGTGTTTTTACTATCTAGGGATTTTTTATAAAGAAGTCCTAGATTAGTTGTTCCTTTCAGATATCTAAAGATTCTCTTAACAGCTGTTAAATGAGATTCTCTAGGATCTGATTGAAATCTTGCACACAAACATACACTGTATAAAATATCTGGCCTAGATGCTGTTAGATAGAGTAAAGAACCAATCATACCTCTATACAGCTTCTGATCTACTTTGCTTCCAATTTCTTCCTTGCTTAAGCTGCTTGTAGGATGCATGGGTGTAGACATTGTCTTACAGTCTTCAAGGTTGAACTTCTTCAGAAGCTCTTTTGTATATTTGCTTTGATGAATGTAAATTCCATCTTCTCCTTGTTTGATTTGAATCCCAAGAAAGAATTTTAATTCACCCATCATGCTCATCTCAAATTCATCCTGCATAAGCTTGGAGAAATTCTTGCACAAGGAAGCATTAGTAAAACCAAATATTATGTCATCAACATAAATTTGAATGATTAAGATATCTTTCTTAGTAGTCTTTCGGAAAAGTGTGTTGTCAACTTGACCTTTTTAAAAACCATTTTCTAAAAGGAAATTACTCAGTCTATCATACCAAGCTCTTGGAGCTTGTTTAAGACCATAGAGTGATTTCTTAAGTTTATAAACATAATCAGGGTTTTTTAAATCCTCAAAAACCTGGAGGTTGTTTGACATACACTTCTTCAGAAATAACATTATTTAGAAAGGCACTCTTAACATCCATTTGATATAATGTAATTCCATTATTGACAACATAAGATAGCAATAACCTGATTGCTTCCAGTCTAGCTACTGGAGCAAATGTTTCAATGAAGTCAATACCTTCTTGCTTCCTGTGCTACAAGTCTAGCTTTGTTTCTAACAACTTCACCTTGTTCATTGAGTTTATTTCTGAATACCCACTTGGTTCCAATGATGTTCTTATGTGTTGGTCTTGGTACTAGATCCCACACATCATTTCTTTGAAATTGGTTAAGCTCATCTTGCATTGCTACTATCCATCCATCATCATTTAAAGCTTCATCAACATTCTTGGGTTCAATCATAGATATAAGTCCTAATAGTGAGTCACTCTTTTGATAAGCTGATCTTGTTTTTCTTGGACTCTCTTTGTTTCCAAGAATAAGATCTTCTGGATGTGATGACTTGTATTTGAATTTCCTCTTTGGAGCTTCAGCATTTTCTTGCATTTCATCTTCTGAGATATCATCATGTTCTTCAGATGCTTCTATGGGAGATGTTTTTTCAGAGACTACCTCCATTTCAACTTCTTAAGCTTCATTAGCTTCTGATGTTTTCTTGGGTTCTGGATAGTTGTATTGATATGGCACACCTGCATAGCTATCATCTTGCTCTGACACTTTAATGTCAAGCTCTTTATCATCAAATCTTACATGTATAGATTCTTCCACTATGTTAGTTTCAGAATTATACACTCTGTATGCCTTTGAGCGTTCAGAGTAACCTATAAAGATTCCCTTACAAGCTTTGGCATCAAATTTCTTTTTATAAACCTTATTGTTTAAGATGTAACAGGTACATCCAAACTGATGAAAGTAAGAGATGTTAGGTTTTATTCCTTTGAAGAGTTCATATGTTGTTTTATTCAATATAGGTCTGATATAGATCCTATTTTGAATATAACAAGCTGTATTCACAGCTTCTGCCTTTATTGTGGTGTTCTAGGAGCAGAGAACTCATGGATAATTCCATGGTCTTCACAGAAAGTGGCAAATGGTTCGTTTTCAAACTCACCACCATGATCACTTCTGATCCTTAGGATCTTAAGACATTCATCACTCTGTACTTGTGTGCAGAAGATGTTAAACACATCATATGCATCACCTTTTACTCGTAAGAATTTAACCCATGTCCTTCTACTGTAATCATCAACTATGACAAGTCCATATTTCTTCCCATTGATTGAGGCTGTGCTAACAGGACCAAACAAATCAATGTGAAGCAATTCAAGAGGTCTTGAGGTAGAGACAATGTTTTTGGGTTTAAAGGAAGTTTTAGAAATTTTCCCAATCTGACAAGGACCACACAGAGCATCTGAGTGATAGTTGAGATTAGGTAGGCCTTTAACCAAGCTTAGTTTGCTGAGCTGGGAGATTAATCTCCAATTAACATGTCCTAAGCGCTGGTGCCAAACCCATTTCTCATCACTCAGAGATAGTAGACACACTATCTTCTGCTTTGTGAGTTCTGACAGATTGACCTTATAAACATTGTCTTTCCTTAGGCCTCTGAATACTACAGAGTTATCAGACTCTCTAGTTACAGTACATGCATCTTTATCAAACATCACCACAAATCCACTGTCACAAAATTGACTAATGCTCAGTAGATTGTGTTTAAGGCCTTCTACAAGCCATACATTATTGATAGATAAAGAAGAATTACCAACTGTACATGTCCCAATGATCTTCCCTTTTTGATTTCCTCCAAACCCCACAGTTCCTCCCTCTTTCAGAGTTAGGGTTTAGAACATATGCTTTTCTCCTGTCATATGTCATGAGCAGCCACTGTCCAGGTACCAAGAATGCTGCTTTGGCCTTCTCTGAGTGCAAATCTGATGCAAACACAATCTCAGACTTTGGTACCCATATTTTTATGGGTCCTTTTGAGTTAGTCCTTCCTACCTTAGATTGTCTTTGTTTATAAGGCCTATCAGAAGTTTTAGGATCATTAAAGCCTCTTGAAAAAAATTAGGCTTTGTATAATTCTTAGATTTAGCTCTAGTGTATATCAGACTTTTATTTGTTTTGACATTAGTCTGAGGCTTGGAGGCCTTAGGCTCTGAAGAGTTCAGAGTCTGAGACTTCTAAACCTCTGACTCAATTATTTTTTTAGACTCTGATATAACTTTGACTTCTGATTGAATTTTAACAAAGACTACCTTAGGTTTAGATTTGTCTTTGTTAGAGGAGTCAGAAGACAATAGATTACTCTCACTAAAATGGGAGAATCCAAGGCCTTCACCTCTATTTCTACTTACATGATAAATTAAGGAAGCTATCTTACTTCTCTGCATGCCATTAATAAGAAGTTCTTGCAGAGCAAATTCATGCTCTGGAGGAACCTTATCATCATATACGTAATGGGTTTCAAGAAATGAATTTCTACTTTTGAGAGACTCATTTTCTCCAACCATTACGTTTGCTTGTTCAGTTAGGTGATTGTAAGCCTTTTTGAGAACCTTACATTCACCTGCCTTCTTTGTAAACAATTTTAAGGCATCTTTAAGAGAATCTACCAATTCAGTTCTAGACAGTTTAACAATTAGCTCCTCTTCATCCTCAAAGTCTGAATCTGCTTCTGAGTCTTCTCTGTCAGAAGTAGTTGCCATCAAAGCTAGACTGACTTCTTCATCTCCTTCTGAGTTTGAGTCTTTATCAAGATCTTCCCAAGTTGCTAGAAAGCTCTTCTTGACTTTACTCTTATATCTTTCCTTGCTTGAGCTTTGCTTGGATGATCTACTCTTGTTTTTTGGGCAGTCAGCAATGAAATGACCAGGCTTGTTGCACTTGAAGCACTTGCTTTGGTCTTCCTTTTTGTCTTTAGCAGCACTAAGTCTCTTGGAAGATCCTCCAAACTTGCCTGCATATTTTTTGCTTCGTTTTGCCCACTGAGAAACCTTAGCAGCCATGAGCACCATTTCTTCTTCATCTTCAGACCCTTCCTCAATACCTTCTTCAGAAGCTTCACCCTCAGATTCAATAACTCTAGCTCTCAGAGCATTTGATGAGCTCTTAGAGCTTAGAGCTATCCCTTTTAGCTTGGTTGATTCATCAGTTATTAATTCCATTTCATGACTCTTTAATGAACTGATCAAATCTTCCAAGGTTACTTCATCTAAATCTTTGGCTTCTTGAAAAGCAGTCACCTTGGGTCTCCATTTTGAAGGTAAGCTTCTAAGAACCTTTCTCACATGATCAGCCACAGTATAACTTTTGTTTAGTACTTGAAGTCCAGAGACTAGAATTTGAAATCTAGAGAACATAGTCTCAATGCCTCTCCATCCTTCATTTTAAACAACTCATACTGATGAACTAACAGGTTAACTTTTGCCTCTCTAACTTGTTTGTTACCTTCATGTTTGGATTTCAAAGACTCCCAGATTGACTTAGCAGTCCTTTTATCCCCTATTTTTAGGTACTCATCATGTGAGATTGCGTTTGCAATCATTCCTTTTACTGAATGATGTTTCTTGTATTCCAACTTCTGAGTAGCTGTGAAAGATTTTCTGTTTTGATAGCTAACCACTCCTTCTTTGTCCATATTATCAAATGCAACTCCTTCTTCCACCAAGTCCCACAAATCACAGTCAATACCTATAATGTGACTGTACATCTTGGTTTTCCAGAAGGGATAATCAGTTTCAGTTCCATTGAAGAATGAGACCTTGTCAGAAGACTTTCTCTCATTTGCATTTGAATCATAGTTAAATGGAATCTCATTCTTCTTTCCTCCACTATTCTCAGCAGCGTCAGTCATGTTTTTCCAATGGATCTTTTACTGTTTCACTGTAAGGTGAGTTAGGCAACAGACCTAGCTCATGATACCAATTGAAGGTGGAAAAACACAAGAAGGGGGGTTGAATTGTGTTTTAAAAGTTAAGACTTTTTCTCAAATAAAAACTATTTTAGCAGCGGATTAAACACAAGGTAATAGAAAGTCAGAAGAAGAGAAAGGAAGACACAAAATTTATCCTGGTTCCTCTCACAAATTGAGAGTACGTCCAGTCCCCTTGTTACTAGCAAGAGCTTTTCACTATAATCTTAACAAGATTACAAACTGCTCAAGCACACTTGCAAGAGACTTCTCAAATGCTCAAGTTACAATTAACAAGAGACTTCTCAAACAAACTTAGAATAAGAATGAACGTTAATGAACATATGATATACTATCAGAGGTATTTACAAAATACAACACAGATTGCCTTAAGACTACGAATGATAGATAGAAGCTGTAGTGTCAGAATGTTTCAAAGTCTTAAAAGCAGTAATAGAACAGTAGTCATTTCTTCCATTTGAGTCTTCTATTTATACTTGAATGGAATGGTAATGACCGTTGCAGAGAGATAAGGTGCCAGCTGGAATTTGATCGTAGAATTTGATAGTTGTAGATTGCCTTCTTTAGTAAAGAAATCCAATTCCACTACCTTGCAATTTGAAATATCACTCAACCATTTTGAGTAATAATAGTACGATTGTACAATCCTCAAATGCGCTCCACTTATGGATAAGGTTAACGTTGTACCAACGAATATTCCTTCATGTGGATGTGACAGAGTCCCAAAGTAGATTGTTCTTCAATCATTGATATTGATTCTGTCAGTTCTTGAGTGACACAAATTCCTTTTGTTTCAGAATCTGTAGTTGTAGCTTCTTAAGGTCTTCAGCTTCTGAGCCTTTCAGAGTCTAGCTTTAGTCCTCAGGGCCACTAACTTTAGAACTTGAATTTTAAGCTTCTGATGATCAGCGATACGCTTTCAGAGCTTCTTAGCTTGGCTTCTCTGCTTTTGTTCACAGTGTTTCTGAATGAATTTTAACTTATAATTCTGCACACTAGAACAATCATTAGTAATACCAATGGTAATTTTAACACTTTGTTATCATCAAAATTAATTAAAACTTCAGAGGTTTATGTCAGACCCACTTTGTTCCAACAATCTCCCCTTTTTTGATGATGACAAACTAAAGCATTACAATTCAATTGTTGTTGATTTAATTACTTATGTTGACTTCAGGTTTCAGAGGTTTGCAATCTCCTCCTGAGTTTGATAATCCATAGGGTTAGATTTGTAAGCTTCCCCTAAGTCTTATCCATAATTAATTAAAATCTGTTTAAGAGTTAATTTATGAACTTTAAATAAATTTTCATATTTATCTTTCAGAGGCAGAGGTTTATAAGCTCTTCTCTTTAAGTCTGATAATATTAAGAGAAGATTTGCAAGCTTCTTTTATATTATCCATGAAAATGTATTTCAAATTTAAAATTTTCTCCTCTTTCAATAAAGTTCAGAAGTAATGAATTTAAAAGAAGGGATAGTAATTGATTCAGAATGCATTAACGTAACCCTTTCAGATCTTTGTGCAGTTAAGAAATCAATTATTATTAATTTTAACGCTATTCTTACTCCCCATATTGTCATTAATCAAAAAGTAACGAAAATGAGAGAAACAAGTCAAATAACACATTTTTCAAGACTGTCAAGTCAAATATTGGTTACAACTATGTCCAATTAAATGAATTGTGATGAATTCCAGGTAGACAAGAGCGTTTGAAAACATTATATAAGGAGATGATTCTTCTCATTTTATTCACAACGAATAATCAAAGAATACATTGTTAAGCAAACAATAAGAAAATCAAGCAATGAAGAAGGCTTCCGGATCCAAGAAGGAGATCAAGAAGGAAGCAACAACTTCAAGCTCAAGAAGAAACAGGCAACCAAAGCAAACAACTAAGCAAGTGATTGAGATATCAGATTCTGATGAAACAGACTCTAATTATGCAGAGTTTCTTAGGACATATGATCCTGAGAAGGAGTACTCAGACTCTAAGAACTATATAACTCTTCTTGACCTTCCTTCTAGTGCTGGCACTTCAGAGTCTGAAGTGTCTAAGAAGGATGAGTCAGAGTCTAAGTCTGATGTAGAGTCTAAGTAGTTTTCTCACTATCTTATGTAATACACTATCTTATGTAATAAGACTTTGCATTAATAATAAAAAATTCTTGCTCAATATTGTTTATTTTATTTGCATGTTTCTTATATTCTAGTTAAATATGTCAGAACACCAGTTACCAAGCACGCTTCATAGAGTATTGGTGCCCCGCTTATAAACAGGCTATAATACTGAGAGAGCTATATCTCGAGTAAACAGGAATACTGAAGTGGGGGAACCTTAGGTTTTCAAAAGCATATATAAGTTTAAAAAGATGTTCTTCAACATCTTACACTAGGTTAGAAGCCACAAGAGTATCAGACATAGTCAGTGAATATAATTTTTAATTTTGAAAACAAAATAAAAATAACACACATTCAGACACACAATCAATATAATATGGATAATTAGAAGTTAATTAATCAAAAGAAAATTATTCAAGGATTACATATCAGAAGTAAACAAAATAAATTGTGCTCAAACAAGAGGGTTAAGGTTTTGGCAGGCGACTAGCAATCTCTTGAAGAAAGTCCATCATCTTGTCTATCTTCTGGTTTGTAACTTGATCCTTTGCATCCATTGCAGTTTTCATCTCAGAGATATCAGACTTCATGTTAGCTTTCATTTATGAAATCTCAGTCTTCATATCATCCAAAGCTACTTGAACAGCTGGAGGAATTGCAGATGACGGAGATCCAGAGTCTCTGATGGTTCTAACTGGAGAGCTTGAAGGAGTAGAGTCAACAACCACATTTTTACCTTTACCAGAAGCTTGCTCATCTGTCTCTTGGTCAACCATAATGGTGTCCTCATCCAGATGTGGACCCATTTCTTGAGCTTCAGCTTGCTTCTGAATTTCAACTTATGCAATCCTTACAGCCCTTTCAACTGCAATCTGAAGGTGTGAAAAACACAAGAAGGGGGGGGGGGGGGGGGGGGTTGAATTGTGTTTTAGGTAGTTTAAAAAATTTCTTCTAAGTTGAACACTTATCAGATTTTGCAGCGGTTAGAAAACAAACACAATCAACAGAACTTAAGAAGGAGAAAGAGAGAAAGGTAGAGTTAGAGATTTTATACTTGTTAGACTACTTGGCTATCACTTAGAAGGGGGGGTTGAATAAGTGCCCCTTAAAACAACGTAGGTTTTTCAAAATTATTTCGTTTAAACGGTACGCGCGGAAGCACCACCGGATCTGTAGTCTCTTTGCACCCGATTGATCACTGGAAAGGTAATATAGCCTTTGAACGTTTATGAAAAGAGTTAAAAATGATCGTATACAAAATATTCGAAATTAAACGTTTCAATTAAACAGCCCAAGCAAGTTAATGGTATCCAATCTAATCCAATCACAATCAAGATATACCAATTGAAATTTTGTGCACACGTACGAACACGAAAAATTCAATTGACTCAAAATTAACGCGATTACTTAAAAGTAAAAGATTGAAAGAGAGAAAGACACAAGCGTTTGATTAGGGAGTTCCCCGGCTTTCGCGTCGTCCACGCGGTTGGCCGAGTACGTCTCCCCCCAAATAACCAAACGGGTTATTTGAGAGTATATTGCTTAAAAACGATGAACACAAGTGCACAATTTACAATTGACTCTAACAATCCTATATTAGATCAAAAGTAAACAATGCGAATAAACCTCAACACACAACGAAGCTTCGCCCTCTGATTCCAATGATCCGACCCGTGCCAATCCGCACTCGATCGTCCAGCTGAGTCATTCGCTTCTTGTTGTTGAACCTCCAAGATTCGCACGATCTTGAACCCTTTGAGAGAAACCAACACCTTCGTCACAATTCAACCCGATCACGATTCTGATTCACCGCGAACCGTACCGAACGTTATCAAACAAATGTGCAATCTCTATTGAATTGATCCCACACTCAAACTTCAATTTGATTGCAAACTTGATGAAGATGATGAACTTGTGATGAATAAAACCTTTTGATCCAAATTTTCACTCAATTTGAATCCCAAAGCGTTTTCTGATCTTTCACACTAGTTTCCTCTGATTACAATGACATATCACATTGCTATTTAAAGAGAGAATAGAATTGAGCAAATTTAGGCAAAAATTTACAGACATGTATCGATACAACTGATGGTTTGTATCGATACAAACCATTTGACCAGCGTTAAAAATGAAAGATTTGACCTATGTATCGATTCAAACACGGGTGTGTATCGATACATATATCAGTTTCTTGAAATCTTGACTGATATGTATCAAATCATGCAGGCATGATTCGATACATCATGTTCTTTCTGGATTTCTGAGAGGCATAGGTGTGTATCGATACATGCAAGCATGATTCGATACACAGGTAACTCTCTGCCTCTGATAAACCACTTTTGTATTGATACAAGTGATATATGTATCGATGCAAATTGCACAAAATCAGTCTGAAGTAATTTCAGGACATTTGTATCGATACACATGTTTATGTATCGATACATAATACCTAAAAAACAATTTTCCAAAGTGTTAAAAATAGTTTTTCGATGTCAAGTCATTTGTAATGTTGCCAAAATATGTTCTACTCTATTTTCATGTGTTTTGACAATTATTAAAACATGAGGATGAACTGGTGCACTTACATTCTCCCCCTTTTTGATAATTGTCAAAACTATGCATAAGCTAACTAAGCCTATACCTAATATGCAATAAAATAGCAATATGTATACAGACGCAATGAACACCAAGGCTAACAATAAGCAACGCTCCCCCTGAGTTGATGCCATAATGCGTTTGACATTGTTGATAAAATTAAGACTTCTTTAGCTATTTATTCCTTAGCTTGTGCATCCAAATCTCTCCCCCTTTGACAATATCAAAAAGAAGAAGAGAGCTCATTAGAAGTATCAAGTTCAAACATTTTTAACCATAGTCATATCATGTACTTACATTTGTTGAAATGCACTATATGATAAAGTTTCCTAATCAAATAAATACATACAAAAATACGCCAAAATATATCAATGACGAATACCAAATATCATGACAAATATGGAATGTAGAATAACAAACCAAAACCAACGCATGAATACCGTAACACATCGACATTTTAATCAAATAACATTCCAAATATGGGACGAAATAAACAAAGCAATGCAACAAATGCATAATTTCATGTTGCCATATCATATAACAATGTTCATGAAGAAATGAAATACACGGATAGTATTGATGCAACATGTTAGGCTATAGACACATTAATCAATATTTCACACATTGCCATTTGATACATATGGACTTTAAGAATTACTACTCATCTTAAAGCAACAATTTTTGGAAATGAGCAAACATGTTAATGTATTGAAAAGCACAAATATGTAATGTTGATAATTGAAAAGAATTCATAAAGGCATACGTGTGTAAGTTTTAAGAAGAGAAGATAGAGATGATACTTGTTAACCTTGTACCGTAGGGTGTTGATGCACTTCCCATTGTATAAAACTTCGAGTTGCCAAGAAGTATGATATGTATACAAAGTGCATGCTTAAAGTACATTATTCTAGGTTAGAGATATCTAGGATCCCTAATTCTCCGCGAATATAGATAAAGGGTTCCGTTGCAAGTGGCTTTGTAAAGATGTCCGCAAGTTGGTTTTTCGTGTCCACATGCTCAAAAATAACATCCCCTTTTTCTACATGATCGCGAAGAAAGTGATGCCTAATCTCTATATGCTTAGTCCTTGAATGCAACACGGGGTTCTTTGTGAGGTTTATAGCACTAGTGTTGTCACACAAGATGGGAACACGTTGTAGTTTTAAATCGTAGTCGAGAAGTTGTTGTTTTAACCAAAGTATTTGGGAACAACAACTTCCGGCCGCAACGTATTCCGCCTCGGCGGTTGACAAAGCAACTGATACTTGTTTCTTGCTATGCCAACTTACCAAGCTATTACAAAATAGGTGGCATGTTCCACTAGTACTTTTCCTATCCAACTTGCAACCGGCAAAGTCGGAATCGGAATAACCTACCAAAGAACAATCATTCCCCTTAGAGTACCATAAGCCAAAATTTGATGTTCCTTTCAAGTATTTTAAATTCCTTTTTACGGCTTTTAGGTGTGATTCTTTGGGACATGATTGGTATCGTGCACACATGCAAACACTAAACATAATATCCAGCCTAGATGCCGTTAAGTAGAGTAAGGATCCGATTATACCTCTATATTTTGTAATTTCCACATCTTTACCTTCTTTATCTTTGCTTAACGCACATGTTGATGCCATAGGAGTTTCCATAATTTTTGAATCCGTCATCCCAAACTTCTTGAGCAACTCAAGGCAATATTTAGTTTGATATATGAAGGTTCCTTCTTCTAGTTGCTTGATTTGTAGTCCCAAGAAGTAGGTTAGCTCACCCATCATACTCATCTCAAATTCACCTTGCATAAGACTAGAAAAGCTCTTGACAAGAGATGGGTTAGTGGATCCAAAGATAATATCATCAACATAAATTTGAACCAATAAGACGTCATTTCCCTTACGTTTAATGAAGAGTGTAGTGACAACCTTTCCCCTTGAATATTCATTTTTAATTAAGAACTTGCTAAGTCTATCATAAATGATCTTAAGGTCTAGCTTATTTTGAATCATCTTAGCAAATTGTTTAAAAGCGGACAAGGTATCGCTTTTACTAGATAAGAATAATGTCCAACAAAATCTTGAGTAATCGTCCACAATCACAAGTCCATAGTAATTACCACCAAGGCTTTTGGTCCTTGATGGTCCAAAAAGATCCATATGGATTAACTCTAAAGGCTTAGTAGTTGAAATGAACTTTTTAGTTTTGAAAGAAGCCTTAGTTTGTTTACCCATTTGGCATGCATCACACAAATGATCTTTTGAAAAACGAATTTTAGGTAGACCGATTACAAGATCTTTAGAAGCTATCTTATTTAGTAAATCGAAATTAAGATGTGCCATTCTTCTATGCCACAACCAAGATCCATCATTCTTGGTTATGAGACACTTAGCACCACTTAGGCAATTATCATCTAGGTCCAACATGTATGCATTTCCATGCCTAATAGCCTTAAGAATCACATTCTTGTCTTTGTTACTTTCGATTGTGCAAAAGGTTGGTTTGAAATTGATTATGAACCCTTTATCACAAAGCTTAGCAACACTCAACAAGTTGTGCTTAAGGTTATCCACAAGTACAACATTGGATATGGTTATAGTAGAAGGATTACCGATAGTACCTACACCAAGAATAGTGTCTTTATTGTTGTCTCCATTGGTGACATAGCCTTTCTTCTTTGTTTTGAACTCAATAAAAAGCGAGGCATCACCCGTCATGTGCCTTGAACATCCACTATCTAGAAATCATCTCCTTTCTAGATTATCAAGGCACTTTTCCTACAACAATTAAACATAAGAGAGAGGTACCCAATTTACATTGGGTCCTAATTGGTGAGGCAAATAAGTTTTGTTGAGTTTTGGCATCCATTGCAATACACCCTTAGGTACCAACAATTTTCTAGCTTTACATTTTGCAATGGTATGGCCTTCACAACAACAATAGTGACAAGTGATATGTGAGTCACTCTTCTCTTGATCCATTTTGAAGTGTCTAGAACTTTTGTTCTTGACTTTCAAAGTGTTTTGAAAATGTTTTGGATCAACTTGATGAGAGACTCTAGGTTGTGATGAATCTTCCACTTTGTCCTTGAGAGTCTTAATATTTTTTGACAAAGTGATGCAATTATCACAACCAACTATCTTACTATTATCATGACTTGCACTTGACCCTTCTAATAATGATACCTTGAAAGCTTTCAACTCTTCTTCCGTTTTGGAAACTTTCTTTTCAAGAGTTTTGTTAACTTTTATAATTTCTTTGAATCGTTTGAAAGCTTTCCTAGTTTCACTACATAGGTCATCAAATGCACTTTGCAAATCATGATATTCTAACGAAGTATATGAGCTAGAGGGATTTTGGTTTACTTTTTTGGGAGCTTTATCCTTCTTTTTGTGATGATGAGTTGTGAAGCATACATTAGCCACTTCGCTTTCATCACTTGAACTAGAGCTTGATGAGGAATGAGATGAAGAGCTACTACTCTCCCATGCAACATAAGCTTTCTTTCCTTTGCTCCTCCTTTTGTTTGAAGATGACTCATTCTCTTTTCTCTTGAGATTAGGACAATCCGGCTTGTAGTGACCAACTTGGCCGCACTCATAGCATATCCCTTTCTTGGAGTACCTAGCATCTTCATTCTTCCGGCGGTAACCACTATCTTTCCGAAACTTCTTAAGATTGTCATCGGAATGTCTTATCCCATTCTTTCTCATATATCTATTATAGCGTCGAACGAAGAGCCCCATTTCCTCATCATCGGAATCGTCTTCTGATGCGGAATTTCTGCAAGTGCACAGATATGCCGTGTAGTTTTAAAAGATTATCGAACCCAAAGGACCAATAATCGACCTACCGTTATCTAATGTTACGTTGTAAATCTAAGGCTTAATATTGAATAAGAAGATTTTAAATAATGAAATATTTTTGGATTTTGTAATAATAGAAAACCGTATTGCTAGAATGTGATCTTAGTTGCACTTGGGGGTTCAGTACTTAAATCGTGTTTGACTACAAATTTTGGTTTTCGAAACTATATTAATTTAAAAACTCTAATCTCAGCTCTCGCAGATTTTGACTAGCGTTATAGATTATAAAGGTGATGCTTAACTCTCATCCTCACATCCGCTAATAAAGTACTCTTTGAAAATCAATATAATTTAATTAAATTCTAATTCCAACTCTCGTTGCAAACTAGACTTAATGTTCAGTTTTTACTATCTAGTAGAAATCTCACGCTCTCGCTCTCTTGATTTTTACTTTAGTTAATTCTCGCTCTCGCGACAAATTATAAATCTTGATTCAATTAAAAACTGCTTAGAAAACTATTTCACTAATCCTAAATAGCTCTCGCGGATTCTAGAATTAATGTCCAATTTTTACTATCCGGTATAAGCCTCAACTCTCGTCAATGTTGGCTTATACCTTAATTAATTCTCACTCTCGTGACAAATTATAAAAATGCGTTACTAAAAATTGGATATAAAAATATAGTCACACTACTTAATTACCGAACCCCTAATAGCTCCTAATTACACATCGTAACAATATTTAAATTAGCTAGACATAATTAAAAATAAAGACATAAAAATAAAGCAAGCAAATAAATTAAACATAATAAAATAAAAGCGAAAAAATAAAGACAGGAAATAAATAAATAAGACAGAATTAAATAAAAATCTGAATTAAAAAACACTCCAACGTCGAGATAAAAATATTAAACTGAGAGGAAATAAAACTAAAACAATGTCTAAGTTTTTATTCAACTCCTTTGACTTTTGCAAGTTGTCTCTTTAGAATGAAAATATGAGGACTTATTTATACTAAAATATTTGGAGCTGGAAACTAGCATTGGCCGATGTGGGACTAAATTTGCATAGCGGATCACCGTTGGATTAGTTTGCACGGACGTGATCTTTGCTTGGATAAAAAGTTGCAGGAGGTCATGTGCCTCATGGTGGGCGCCATGTGGCCTTGTGGCAGGCGGAACATATCTTTGTGGCGGGCAGCAAGCCTTTGTTGCTCTGGGTTACATGCGTGTGGCCTTGTGCTGCACGTGTGTAGCTCTTTTTGTCCGATTTCGCTCCTTTTCGGTCTGTTTTCGCTCCTTTATTTAATTCGTTCACTTTTCAACTGATAAAATAAAAAACATAGAATTAGTAACGATTTATAATATAAAGTTACAAAATTAAAATAAAAATAATTAAAATATTAAATTATTATAATTAAATAAATAGTGTATTTTTGGTGTTATCATCTTCGCTTGAGCTACTTTCCACTTGCTCAACCTTTTTGGACTTGGATTTGGAGGCCTTTAGAGCAATGGACCTCTTATCCTTTTCTTTTTCCTTTTCGTTGTGTTTTTCCTTTTTCCCACCTTTTTCATGTTTTTCCAACAAATTAAGCACTTGTTCATGTTCCGTTAGCTTACCAAATAAAGTTGTGAGACTCAAAGTTGTAAGATCATTCGCTTCTTTGATTGCGGTGACCTTTGGTTGCCATGACCTATTAAGACATCTCAAAATCTTATTAGTAGCATCTTGATTTGTGATTGGTTTACCTAGACCATGCAACTTGTTGGTGATTTTTACAAATCGTTGTTGCATATCCGCAATGGATTCACCATCTTGCATATGAAACAATTCGAACTCTTGAGTTAAGGTGTTTATTTTCGAAATTTTGACCTCATTAGTTCCCTCAAAATGAGTAATTAATGTATCCCACATTTCCTTAGCCGTAGAACAATGCGACACATGATAAAATTATTCAATCCCAAGGGATGAAATAAGTATGTTTTGTGCCTTTGCATCGTAATTGACCTTTTTCTTTTCATCATCCGTCCATTGTGCCATAGGCTTATTGGTGACAACGCCATTGAGGTCCGTGATTGTTGGAACAAACGGATCGTTCTCAATAGCATTCCACACTTCACCATCAAAAGAATTGATGTGAATCCGCATACCACTTTTCCAATAATCAAAATGATCTCCATTGAATATAGGAGCCCTATTATACGCCCATTTCGGTGCAAAAGCCATGTCTTCTAATAATTGGCACAATCCACCGAATTTTGTAAACAAAATTGAATCGGGATCGTGATACCACTTGTTAGACTACTTGGCTATCACTTAGAAGGGGGGAGGGTTGAATAAGTGCCCCTTAAAACAACGTAGGTTTTTCAAAATTATTTCGTTTAAACGGTACGCGCGGAAGCACCACCGGATTGGTAGTCTCTTTGCACCCGATTGATCACTGGAAAGGTAATATAGCCTTTGAACGTTTATGAAAAGAGTTAAAAATGATCGTATACAAAATATTCGAAATTAAACGTTTTAATTAAACAGCCCAAGCAAGTTAAAGGTATCCAATCTAATCCAATCACAATCAAGATATACCAATTGAATTTTTGTGCACACGTACAAACACGAAAAATTCAATTGACTCAAAATTAACGCGATTACTTAAAAGTAAAAGATTGAAAGAGAGAAAGACACAAGCGTTTGATTAGGGAGTTCCCCGGCTTCCGCGTCGTCCACGCGGTTGGCCGAGTACGTCTCCCCCCAAATAACCCGTATATTGCTTAAAAACGATGAACACAAGTGCACAATTTACAATTGACTCTAACAATCCTATATTAGATCAAAAGTAAACAATGCGAATAAACCTCAACACACAACGAAGCTTCGCCCTCTGATTCCAACGATCTGACCCGTGCCAATCCGCACTCGATCGTCCAGCTGAGTCCTTCGCTTCTTGTTGTTGAACCTCCAAGATTCGCACGATCTTGAACCCTTTGAGAGAAACCAACACCTTCGTCACAATTCAACCCGATCACGATTCTGATTCACCGCGAACCGTACCGAACGTTATCAAACAAATGTGCAATCTCTATTGAATTGATCCCATACTCAAACTTCAATTTGACTGCAAACTTGATGAAGATGAAGAACTTGTGATGAATAAAACCTTTTGATCCAAATTTTCACTCAATTTGAATCCCAAAGCGTTTTCTGATCTTTCACACTGGTTTCCTCTGATTACATCACATTGCTATTTAAAGAGAGAATAGAATTGAGAAAATTTAGGCAAAAATTTACAGACATGTATCGATACAACTGATGGTTTGTATCGATACAAACCCTTTGACCAGCGTTAAAAATGAAAGATTTGACCTATGTATCGATACATATATCAGTTTCTTGAAATCTTGACTGATATGTATCAAATCATGCAGGCATGATTCGATACATCATGTTCTTTCTGGATTTCTGAGAGGCATAGGTGTGTATCGATACATGCAAGCATGATTCGATACACAGGTAACTCTTTGCCTCTGAGAAACCACTTTTGTATCGATACAAGTGATATATGTATCGATACAAATTGCACAAAATCAGTCTGAAGTAATTTCAGGACATTTGTATCGATACACATGTTTATGTATCGATACATAATACCTAAAAAACAATTTTCCAAAGTGTTAAAAATAGTTTTTCGCTGTCAAGTCATTTGTAATGTTGCCAAAATATGTTCTTCTCTATTTTCATGTGTTTTGACAATTATTAAAACATGAGGATGAACTGGTGCACTTACAGTATTCAAGTTATTTTTGTGCTTTAGATGATTTTGACAGAGTAACAGCTCGTTTCAAATTGTTCAATCGTTGTGTGCACAAAAACTTCAATTCATCTCCTATTTATAGTAGAGGGGGGAGCATATGAATTGATTCCGTTGCAGTGAGATTTCGCCAGCTGGAGATAGTACGATCCCTTAACCAAATCCGGTAACGATTGTACACGATCAATTTTGGAGAGAACATTTCGACCATATTGGGTAATAGTTTATACAATAGTACTAACGTCATTATTCTTGAGGATAAGGTTGATTCTCCAGATTTGAATTTTCAGAGAATGATGAATTCTAATCATTGTAGCAGAGAATGTTCTTCTGACAAAACGGCTCTCACTGCTCTTATCAGAATCTGATATCTTCTTACACAGCTTCTGATGCATGGCTTCTGATATGTAGCTTCTGACGAACTTTGACTTGCATCTTCTGATGAGTACCTTCTGATCAGAATTCGCTTGATATATCAGAGCTTCAATTTTACTCACAAGTGAATATAAAATTTTAGCTTATATACCTGCACACTTAGAGTAAATTATCAGTGTACCCTATTTTATATTAATACTATTGTTATCATCAAAACTCAATTAGGTCATGTCAGAACCTCTTTTGTTCCAACAATCTCCCCCCTTTTTGATTGATGACAAACCAAGTATTAATTTACAATGGTTGTTGATTTAATTATATCATGCCTCTCTCAGGTTTATGAGTTTTGCAAGCTCCCCCTGACTTCAGCAATGATTAATTAAAAACAGTTTAAAAATTATTATTTGAATTCTGAACTAAGCTTATACACTAGACTCTCAGAGGCTAGGATTGCAAGCTCTCCCCCTAAGTCTGATACTTATAAGAGAAAATTACACTCTTCTCTTATATGTATCATGTATAATAAGTTCAAATTTCAAATAGAAATTTTCCTTAATACATAAATTAGTACAATAAAATAAAGTGACAAACGAAAATTTGGCATTTTGGCTTCAGTTTAGTGTTCCATAAATTATATTTACTCTTACTCCCCCTTTTGTCATTAAACCAAAAGATTAAAAACAGACAGGGAATAAATGATAAGTTTGAAAACAAATGATCAAAGTAGAGAGTTTCAAAACAGTCAGGTCAAAAGAAAAGTGGTTACAACTATATCAATTTAATGATTTGTCGTAAAACCATAAACTTGTCTGTTTCGAAATACTATATAAGGACCATAAACCTTTGTCATTTCACTCAACACTTCCATTGTATGTTAAAATACAGAGATGGATAAGGATAGAAGAGTGATCATAAGTAAAAAGTCACAGGAGAAGAAGAAGAAGAAGAAGAAAGTGAAGATTCAACAAGGTTCAGAGTCTAAGAAGAATGCTCAGAAGATGAAAGCATCAACTTCTGCTCCTGTCAGAGGAAATTATCAAACAAGATCCAAGACAAAACAACCAGAGTCCTTATCTGAGTCAGAATCTGATTGGGATTCTAACTGGAAGGAATTCCTAAGTACATATGTTCCACCTAGAGAAGATAACTCTTCTTCTCCCTCTGATTCTAATCAGCTAGATTTAGAGCTAGCTATTTCTGATGTAGAATCCAAGTGAAAAGTTGGATTAGAACTTATGTAATCAACAATTTCTTTTGAATAAAACTCTTTATTTTGTTTTGATATCTATGATTTGATATTTTTCTCAAAAACATTTGTGTAAATAATTAAAAAAATAAAGTACAGAAAATAAACACTCAAAGAATAAACAACAAAATATTTCATTAAGGATTAGGCAAAGGTAATTCAATAAACATAGTCAGAACTTAGTTCAAGAAATTACAAAACAAATATTTAAAAGTGCATAGAATCCTAAGGTTGAGGAGGAGGAGGTAATCTAGCTTCAATATTCTGAAGAGTAGCAAACATCTTGGCCAACGGAGTAGAATGTTCAGAGACAGTCTTCTTGAGATCTTCCTGATCTTCTCTCATTTGAATAGCAAACTCTGGAGCATTCCGAGCAAAATATGCTAGCCTAGCTTGCTCAGCAGCTCCTCTAGCTTCCTCTGCTAGTCTTGCCTGCTCTCTTGCGAGAGCCTCTTGTCATTCCTTCTCAATCCTTTCATCTTCTTGCCTTTTCTTTTCACGCTCTTCAGCTTCTCTCTTTTCTTGCTCAATTCTCTCAGCTTCCTTTCTAGCCAATTCCTTCCTAAATTCTAGATCGTTCTTATAGGCTTTTCTGACAGCCTTCATCATGTTCTGAAGTCCTACTTCCATTAGATCACACTCTTTATCAATGTGAGCTGACTCAATAGATATATTAGGAATAGCAAAGCTAAGTCTCCTGATATTCTTGTCAATGGCTTTCAGTAGCAGTGTAATGTCTTCCTGAGTGTCACTAATGGGTTCATTTAGGATTCTGGCAGGTAGATGAGGAGGGACATAAATACACTCATGAGAAAGATCATTCATGAGGTTATTAACATCAGAGGAGTGAGGAGGTGATTTGTCAGTGTTATCTAAATCCAAGTTCTGAGAAAGCTCTTGGAATTGTCAATCGTTTTGGTGAATAATAGTGAAAGTATTGTCCATAGCCACATGATGTGGGGATTTTTCAATAGCATTCACTGGAGAATTTGTCTTCGGAACAAGTTCATAGTTTGGTTGAATTTGTTGTTCAGGTTCTGGTGAATTTCGAGGTTCTGGTGAAGTTAAAGTTTCAGCTTCTGGAGGAGGTGTTGGTGGTTTGGTTTGATCAACTTCTGGGGTAGCTGATGATGATTTAGTTTGATCTTTTTCTGGAGAAGGTTCCAGATTCAAAAGATTTTGTCCAACAAGTGAAACAAATTTAGGAGGTGGAGGTGGAGGTGAAGGTGAAGGTGAAGGTGTAGGGGTAGCTTCAGAATCTTCAGCATCATTTACTGATTGAATGACCGGTGCAGTACCTGAAGTATTTACTGGTGCTGCAATATTAGATAGTGTATTAGATTTAGATTCTGAGGGTTTTGATTGAAAAGGTTTAAACGGCTTTGATATATGCTGATTCTCTCGTAAAGACCTCATCTCAGCAAAAGTACAATTTTTCACATGGTCTTTCTTAGGATCAACATTCATAAAAAGAATATCATAAGCACGTTTAACAGGAACGAGGGAGGGTTTAATGTAGGTTGATTTTTGAAAGACATTTGTACTTACTGAGCCATTAATAATGTATTCAGGAAACTTACCATTGTCTACTGGAAAATATATCTTCTGATTTGCCACAGTCAGAGGATCATCTCTAGTTGGAAGCTTAGAATACATCTCATCAAAATCACTAGTATCCAAACTACTGTCATAGGTATCTTTCAAACCTTTTTCCTTTTCTTTGAAGTCAACTACTTTCTTCACTGCTGCTTCAATCTCAGCCTTTTCCTTTTCTTCCTCTGCTGCATCCAACAACAACTTCCTTGCCTTTCTAGGCTTTCTTGCACTAGTAGTTGTCTTGGCAACCTTCTTGCCACGAGTTGTCTTGGCAACCTTCTTTTCAAATAAACTCTAGATGCTTCGCCCAGCAATCTCTTATGCCTTACAGTCAATTCCTGTGTCTCTCCACTGACTAAGTCCACTCCATAATTCTTTTTCAGAAACTTAGCATGAGCTTCTGCAATGTTCCTAGCATCTCTATCACTAGCATGTACCAGACGACATTCTTCAATTCCATCTTCTGTTTCTCTAAGCAACAGGGGATTTTGTGGATCAACTATCTTAGCATTCTTCACCAAATGCAGGTACCTCAGAGTTGTGCTGTTAACCACTTGAGCACTAGTCAAGAAAGTACCATAACCAGGGAGGAATGGTTTGACAGCATCCAAGAAACCACTTTGAGCAAACATGTGACTCAAAAGTCTCCCATGATGAATGATTGGTTTCCCTGAGTCTATAGATTCCCGAAGATGAATGATGATGAGTCTTGCAATGTTAACGAAATTTCCTTTAGCCACATGAAACATAAACAGCTTCTAAACCACAGAAATTTGATCAGTACCTCCCAACTTAGGTACGATACTATCAATGAAAATTTTGTAGAGAATTTTGTTGATCTTGGTCAAATTAGCATTAGATTTTGACTGAGATTCTTTTTCATATAAGAATTATTGAACATCAGAACCTACAGAATCTTCCCCTTTTAGAATAAGTCCACCAGAAAATAGCTTTAGTGCTTCGTAGATATGTTCCATTCTTATGTATATCTTCAACCCAGCAACACATGATTCTATTTCAAGTCCTAAAAATGGTCTTAAACCCATATCAGCAGGAGATTTTTTTCTTAACTCTGGTTTCTCCTTTTTCATCTTCTTAACAGCTTCTGTGTAGGATTTCCTTGTGATGACAGAAGCTTTCATCCAAAATTCTTTGACCAACTCCGTATACGTAGGACCATTCACAATGTCAAAGTAATACATCAACCCTTGTTTTTCGAAAAGTTCTTTGATAGTTGGGAAACCATTTACTCTGAGACTTTCAAAATCGACCGGTTTCTCAACGGCGAATTGAAGGTCTTCGAACTTAGCAGGACATTGATCTTTGTTAAACTGATTAGGGTTAGAATCTTCGATTACAACCATACAGGTGTTAGCTTTCATAGAGGATGATGAAGCCATTGGAAAATTAGGGTTTTCTAATTTGGGAGAGAAAGAAACTTGTTCTGAGTTTTAGAAGAAAGAAAGTGTAGGTAGTGAGAGTGCAAAAGTGTGAATGTGAACAATTTTGTGTTTAAATAGAAAGTTTCGCGTAAAAACCAAGTACAGACACATAGGGGTAGCAGAGTCTTTTACCTATCAAAATAGGATTAGAACACTAATCATCACTAACCAACTTCTTGACCCACTTGCAACAGGACACGCGTATTAGAAGTTTATTTAAATAACTGACACGTAAGTGGAAGGAAAACGAATAGGTTTTTTTATAAAAAAATTTCCTTACGCGCCAGAGCCCTTCCTTTTAATAGATTCTGATAGTGCATCAGAAGATGTTCTCATCACAACTTCTGATACAGAAGGTTCTGATGACTTCAGCTTCTGATTACTATTAGATTCTCATAAAAACAAATTTTACAGCAGAGTCTTAGCTATTCAGAGATTTCCATCATATTCAAATTCTTTTTGATAAAATCAAAACGTTCAACAGCTAGGGGTTTTGTAAAGATATCAGCCCATTGATTTTCTGTTTCAATGAACTTGAGATCAATTACACCCTTTTGAACATAGTCTCTTATGAAATGATGTTTAATCTCAATATGCTTAGCTCTTGAATGTAAAATAGGATTTTTATAAAGATGAATGGCTGCAGTGTTATCACAATATAAAGGAATATTGTTACTGCTTATTTGATAATCTTCTAATTGATATTTCATCCAAAGTAGTTGTGTACAACATTTTGCTGCTGATATGTATTCTGCTTCTGCTGTTGACATAGCAATGGTGGTTTGCCTTTTACTTGCCAATGAAATTAAATTCTCACCAATGAACTGACAATTGCCACTGGTGGATTTTCTTTCAATTTTATCACCAGCATAGTCAGCATCACAGAATCCAATCAGTTTGTAGTCATTGGATTTCTGATACAGTAATTCAATGTTACAAGTAGCTTTCAAATACCTAAAGATTCTCTTCACATTAGTGAAATGAGATTCTCTAGGATCTGATTGAAATCTTGCTCACAAGCATACACTGAATAAAATATCAGGTCTTGAGGCAGTTAGGTAAAGAAGAGATCCAATCATACCTCGATAGAGTTTCTGATCAATTTGCCTTCAGATTCTTCTTTGCTTAAGCTTGATGTAGGATGCATTGGAGTGTTCATGGGTTTACAATATTCTAAATTGAATTTCTTCAAAAGATCTTTTATATATTTTGATTGATGAATGAATGTTCCTTTCTTTGTTTGATTTATTTGAATTCCAAGAAAGAACTTCAATTCCCCCATCATGCTCATCTCAAATTCACCCTGCATAAGCTTAGAAAAATTCTTGCACAAAGTGGCATTAGTTGATCCAAAAATGATATCATCAACATAAATTTGAATGATCAAAATGTCTTTCTTTAGTGTTTTTCTGAATAATGTATTATCAACTTGACCTTTTTCAAAACCATTGTTGACTAAGAAGGTACTCAGTCTCTCAAACAAAGCTCTGGGAGCTTGTTTGAGTCCATAGAGTGACTTCTTGAGTCTGAACACATGGTCTGGATTTGTTAAATCTTCAAATCCAGGAGGTTGTTTAACATATACTTCTTCAGAGATAACACCATTAAGAAATGCCCTTTTTACATCCATTTGATAGAGAGTGATACCATTATTAATTGCGTAAGATAAAAGTAACCTGATTGCTTCCAGTCTAGCTACTGGAGCATATGTCTCTGTAAAGTCAATTCCTTCTTGTTGACTATATCCTTGTGCAACAAGTCTTGCTTTGTTTCTGGTTACTTCACCTTGCTCCTTCAACTTGTTTCTGTATACCCATTTTGTTCCAATAATGTTCTTGTGCTTGGGTTTGGGTACCAGATCCCATACATTATTCCTTTTGAATTGATTTAACTCTTCTTCCATAGCAACGATCCAAGCATCATCTGAGAGAGCTTCATTTGTTGTCTTTGGTTCGATCAAGGATACTAGTCCAAATAATGATTCTTCATCTCTGAAGTTTGATCTTGTTTTTCTAGGACTGTTCTTGTTTCCAAGAATGAGCTCTTCAGGATGTGAAGATTTGTACTTAAAGGTGTTTCTTGGAATATCAGTTGCTTCAGAGTTATTATTGTTGGTGTAAGCCCTAGAGGCTAATGACTTTAGTACTTGTATCGAATTAATTATTAATAATATATTGTTTCTTTTATTAATAATCGAAGGCGTTTTCTTTATTATATTTGTAACGTTCAAAATAATGAAGTCCCTAGAATAGAAAGTCCGTTTAATATTAAGTGTGACTTAATCATGAGATTACATTAAACATAAAGATGCTATTCTTAAAGTATCCATAGTCAAGCTTTAAGGGGAAAAAGGATAACCTTAAAGCATAAAGACTATTATGAAGATAGACTGATGATCGCATCTCATGGATCATGGGATAAGGAGTTATCAAGTCTTGACATAGGTATAAGAAATATTAGGAGTAATATTTGTACCGGATTGACACGCTATGAGAGTACTACATGCAAAGTTATGCAAACTGTCATAAGTTACTCTCATGGTGATAATGGTGTAAATCGCCCTTAGACCTGAAACCACTTTTTACCCTAGATGTGGAGTCAAGTACTTTGTTGCTGATCTAACGTTGTCATGGGCCCAATATTGATGGGTACTTCACAAAGCATGCTGAGGGACAGTGGTGACCTAGATGGAATTTGCCAATCCTGCATAACAGGATAAATGTCATGGGCCCAATATTGAACTGGACAAAGATGACACCAAGTATGCTTTGTGTTCAATATAGACATAAAGGGCAAAGGGGTAATTATACACGCATATATTATCACTAAAGGTTATGTTTTGATCACATGTTAATTTCTCATAACTTGGGTAGCAATGATGTGTTGCTAGATACCGCTCATTGTTTATTATATTAAATAAAGGATTTAATATAATTGTCAACGTTATGGAAACCTACAAGGGTCACACACATAAGGACAGTCTAATATTGAGATAATTAAAGGAACACCGTAAGGTACGGTGTATGTGCAATGTGATAAGGGTATCACGGTAATTTAAACGAGCAAGAACACCATAGGTTATGGTGAGAGGGCGCGCACATGAGTACTACCACTCAATGGGGGCGCGCGCCCTAGCTTTTGTTTCTTGTTGGGCTTTGCCCAATAAGAGATGTCTTGGTGCACAAGACAAGCGTTGTCTTGATGCATAAGACAAGAAATATCTATAAAGAGAGACCTCTTGTCATAGCTCAACACACACCAAAAGCACAAGAATATTTTAGAGTTGAAAACCCTAAAACAATCCTCTCTCAATATTATTGCATAGTCTTCAAACATAAAGGGCTAACACTCTATTGAAGGTGACTGTTCGTGTGGACTAGTTAGAGGCATCGGTGATCTTCATCAACGCTCGTGATCATCTTGTTCGTGATTCAAAGGTTCTTACCTACATGAGGTAAAAACCCTAAAACACAAATCATGCTCATTCGTAAGGATCAAACTAAGGAAATTTTTTGAATTCCGCTACTTAAAATAACTCTATTTTCCTTCAGTGGTATCAGAGTCACTTACGAAACCATGATCTGATGTTTGTTTAGTTCTTGTACTTTGTTTTAATTTGATTAAAACACTTAATAAATATTAAAATTGAGTAATTAAAATTTGGCATCTATTTGTGTATGATTTAGATGATTGACATTGAAACGGCTTCGGAATCCGACTTTTGTATGGTGAAGCAGCGATATGTTAATCATCCTAAGTTTACACAAACAAGAATGATCAAGACTTATATGTGATATAAGTGATCGTGATGCAAAGCGGTGTATGTGATATACCGTTCATAATTTCGTTCATTAAAACATGTTATGAAGGTTATTCAATATTGAAGCGATCCATGTTCATTTGCTTTGGAATCCGACATTAGTATGGTGAAGCAATGACATGTTAATCAATCATATTGAATTTCGGTCATGATAAGTTTTGACGGCGTGAAATTATGGCATTAGGATTCGCGACAACGCAAGGGTTGTGCTGTCAAAAGGCGAAAAACCAAGGGCTGATTGCGTGCCTGCGCAACGGTGCAGGGTATGCTGCGCTATGGCGCAGAGACCAGAGAGACCTGCGCTATGGCGCGAGGCAGGCTATGCTATGGCGTGGCTGGCATCAGTCGAATTTTGATCGTTCGCCAAAATTTTAATTCTAAGTTATCTACAGGACTTAAACCGATTATAATAATAAATATGTGTTTATTGTTATGCTTTTGTAATGATCGGTTATGGCCTTAGTTTTATTTTGGATTTTAAAATACGACCTGCGTGTCGTGCCTTATCTCTAAATTTCTTGATGTAACTTCTTTTCTCATCTTACTCCCTCGTATGTAAAACGAGTATTCTTTGATGTAACATTATAATAGAATTACATAGGAACAAAGGAGGACAGCCATGAAGATGATGCTTGGAGAAGTAGATCATCGTTAGGCTAGTTTAGGGTTCTCTCATTGGCTTGAGAGGACACTTTGTAAGACCCAAGATTTCTTTGTATAGTTGGTTTAAGGAATATTAGGGTTTCGATGTGTTCGTGTGACGAAACATCGTGTAATTATTAGCTTTTGCTGTAATTGAGCCTGTTTAGTGCTCGTGCACTGTAATGGTACAGACTTTTGTCTTGTGATCCTGTTGCTTGAATAAGAAGTTATTTGTGGTTTCAGAATAATAAGTTTTGGATTATTCTTGTTTTTGGAAAAACGAGTAGGATTTTACCCGTCGTTGTAAAATCTTATTGCGTCTGTTTTGAGTGAGGTTCCGGATGGAAGTTTTATATATCTGCGCGAGTTAGGATATATTCTGAGATTAATTTTCTGAGGTATGGAAGAAAATTACAGTCGCGGAAAAAGATTCGGCGATAAGTTTTGGAAATGTGAAACGTTAGACGTTCTTTCCGTAGGTTTTCTGTTTTGGTGAGTTTCGTTCGTCGCGGCGCGCGAGAGCTGAACGTGTGAGTGTTTCTATGAGGTTTTGAGTTTTACCTCAAGTGGATTTGGTTTGGTTTGATCCAATGGCTAGGGTTTGGTCTTGGCATTGTGTTTTTGATCCAATGGCCATGAGCTAGCAAGAGCTTTAGCAATAGTAAGGAGGTTTGCTCATTGTGGACTTAGAAAAACATCACCAAACATATCCATTCTTTCTCTCTTTCACGTGGAACTCCATTACTATTTCCAACCTTCACTAAATTTTCCATTCTTCACCATTTCACTCCATTTCAAGCTTTGGAGCTTTGAAGAAAGTTGTAGAGAATCACTTTCTAAAGGTAACCCTCTCTTCTCATCTCTTAGGATGGTAGACTTATAGAGTTTAAGAGTTTTTAGGTTTATGTTTTCATGAGGGTTTGTTAGAAAATGTTACTTGTCATGGTTTTTGTTTCATGAATGTTGTTCATGAGGTCTAGAGAAGCATGTGTAGGCTTTGTTATGTTTGTTTTCCATGAGTTGGTGAAAATCTCATGAGAAAAGTTAGGGTTTTGGTTTGGTTATGTATTGATCAATTACATGAGGTTATGTTGTAAGGTTTTGAAAAGAAAAGTTGTCTTTGAACCTTTGGACGAAAGGGAAACGCGTTGTATGGTTTTGTTTTGGAAAATCCGATGAAAAATATTTTGAGGTTTATGAAAATATTTTCCTAAGTGTTTTTGAGTAGTATTTTGGGGTCAAAATGGTTTAAACCTATTGTGACAAGTGGTGTTACTTTTTACTTTGAAAACATGGTTGAAAATGATTACCGGACGGTTAAGGCCCGTAATAAAACTTGTGCTTGGATTTGGTTTTGATTTTGGAAATGAAAATCAAATAACTTGCACTCGAAGCAACCAACAAGCTTTCGGAAAATGAATTGCTCGCTTATGTAAATGGTTTGCTTTTGTGCCTTGAAAAGATGTTGGGAACTAATAGAATCAAACTAGGTTTGGGTGGAAAAAGGTGGTGTGAGTTGCTGTCTTGTGCTGTCATGACAGGTGCAACTCGCCGGGCGAGTGGTAACTCGCCAGGGCGAGTGTCACAGGTCCTGACAACACGCCAGGGCGAGCTCCAGAGCGAGTAAGACCAGAACTCTCTGCCTTCACTCGCCACCAACTCGCCAGGGCGAGTTCTGGGACCTAAAATTTTGGATTCTGATTTCTAAACTTGGTTTTTAACTTTCTAATCCCTTTTTATTAATTTATGGAAGTGGTTGGGATTGGAAACGAGTTTTTCGGGTACTCGGAAAGTGCGTAGCTTGTAACGCAAGAAAACGGCCATTTTGCATTTCAAATTATTTAAGACTTTTGACTATTGTTTTGGGTCCTAAAAATAGTACAAATAACTCATGGTGGTCGATCAATACGATATATTTTGGTTTAGTATCCGAAAGAAGGATTTTACCTTAGAGAACCTTTGGGTTTTGGGGTTTTAGAGTCCAAATCATTAAGGATTGATTGGTTATGGTTTTGATTGAAAATACTTTGCTTGTTTTAGGAAGCAAGTAAGTGTTGTGCGAGCGTGTGATAGTTGAGAGCTTGACGAGGTAAGGGCTCCACTTTATTTCTGTCTTTAAAACGGTTACGACATGCTTTGTTTTGCTGTGTGTGCAATTGCTGTGTGCTTTAGCATGTTTGTACTTATGTATTCTCGTTGATGAGAACGTGTTTATAAAAATGTGTGCAACTTACATATGATTGAGAAAATGTATGTATGCTGAGATGCTTTGTACATAGGCTTTAGGCTATGTGTTTGTTTGCATGAGCATATGTGAATGCGTGCGTCAGATAGGACTACGCGAGGATTGTGTCTTGTGTGACTATCCCGTATATGCCGAAGAGAATATATGCCATGCATCTCATAGTTGCGTGCCTAGGTGTATGTCTTGTGTGACTTGCCTTCGTACCAGGCGGTTGTCTGTGCGACTTCGCCAAATCCCAATGGATTTTATTGAGTTGGTGGTTGTCTTGTGTGACTCACCCGGTGTTATCCCACCGTGATTGTTTGGTATTGTCTTGTGTGACTCTACCTGGTGTTATCCCACCAATAGTAGGAGGTGTTATCCCACCAGAGACCTACGCCTTCTATAGAGAGGTTGAATTCCGGAATTAAAATTCATGCATGTGGCAGCCAGTGATTGGTGTCACGATCATGTAGAGTCTGCATTGGTAGGCTATGTGTGCATTATATATATAAGCCCGTTGGTGGGATTTGCTTTTGTGTTAAAGAGCTTTCTCTTGTGTATGTGGAAATTTGTTATGTGTACATCTTTCGCACCGGTTATATATATATATACTTGTATTTTGTGGTGACCCTTTCTTTCATTTGCGGGCTCATCCCACCCAGATGATGGGTTAGGTCGTGGCGACGACGGTGGCTGTTCCAGACCCCAGTGAGCGGTTGGAGTTGTAGCCTAGAATAGTTAGACTATGCGCCGGTGTGTTTTGTGCACCGTGCTTTTTGGTTAGCATAGGATTTCTAACTTGTTTGATACTTAGACTTGGATTGTAATTATTCAGGAAATACACTTTGCTTGTCGAAGCACCTTTTAGTAATGAGTTCTTTGTATATTTGAATGCCGGTTCATTTAAAATCTTTTATGCGCACTTTGAGTGTTAGATGAAAAAGAAAAAAAAAAAAAAAAAAATAATGCCCTTTTTGGCTTGCGAAAAATGGGGTGTTACATTTTGGTATCAGAGCCCGGCTTTAAATCTTCAAAGGGAAAGTGTATACTTGAGTCGTTAGTCCAGAGTCGGTTAGAACGTAACTAGTGGGGAGTTAGTTCTAGTGTTTGTTCTGTGTCGGGTTTCGAGTTAGTAATCCGTGGAGTGAGATATTCTGTTAGGATTCAGAAGTGTATGACTAAGGATCTAATCAGAATTGGTATTGTGCAGAAATCGAATGCCTCCAAGAAGGGCACCTACTGTACCTATGGCGGACAATGTGGATGTGAATCAGATGGCTTATGCCATGCATACGATGGCAGCGGCTGTGACTGCTCAGAGCCATGCTAAGGCGCAGAGAGATCTGGAAAAGCGCGAAAGGGAAATACTTGCTGCTGGTTCTAGACTTCTTTCAAATTTCAACCACCAGACTCCTCCAAAGTTTAATGGGGAGGGAGGTCCGGAAACTGCTGATTTGTGGCTCCAATCTGTGGAGAGGATATTCGGGGCGATCCATTGTCCGGAGGGAGAGAAGGTGGTCTTAGCTACCTATCAATTACTCGGGGGTTCTGAGTATTGGTGGAGGAACACCCGACTGATCATGGAGAATGGCCATGAGGAATTGAATTGGGAGAACTTCAAGAGGAGGTTTTTGGCCAAGTACTTTCCCGAGACTGCAAGGGAAAGGTATGGGGAGGAATTTCTGAGGTTGCGTCAGGGGGGCATGAATGTTGAATCATATGCCAAGAAGTTTGAATCACTATCCCGTTTCTTCCGCTTCTTTAGGGATGGGATAGATGAGGTTTATATGTGCCGTCGTTTTCAAGATGGGCTGAGGTACGAACTGCAGGATGCGGTTGTGCCATTGGGTATCCGACAGTTCCAGGTCTTGGTTGAAAAGTGCCAAGAGGTAGAGGACATGAGGAATAAGCGGGTGAACCGCCAAGGGAATTCTAGTGCCGGAGGACCAAGTCGTACCAATGATCGTGGTTCGACTCAGAATAGTGGGAGGCAAGGGAGTAAGCCTTATAACCGTCCACAGCACAGTAAAGGACCGGGCCGATCGGTGAATCAGGGAACCCGGGGAAAACCTGAGGGTAGTAAGGGGACTTGCTACAACTGTGGAGAAGCGGGGCATTTTTCTAATGAATGCACGCAACCGAAAGGGGGAAGCGCTTGCTTCAACTGCAAGAAGCCGGGACACTTTGCTAGAGATTGCAGAGCCCCGAAGACTGGGCCGTCGGCAAATGTGGCACAAGGCTCACAGGGTGCCAGACCTGCGGCAAAGGCACGTGCTTACTGTATGGGCACTGAACTGAGTGGGCAGGCTAGCAATGCCATCCACGAGAGCTGTCACATCGCAGGTAATTCTTTAACTGCTTTGATTGACACGGGGGCAACCCACTCATTCATATCTTTGGCATGTGCAAATCGTTTGAGTTTGAATGTATCTGTGCTTCCGTTTGATTTGAATGTTTTGACTCCTGCTAAGGATTTGGTAGTGAATACTGCATGTTTGCATTGTTTGGTAGTAATTCAGAATAGGGATTTTCTGGTTAATTTGGTTTGTCTACCGCTTACATCTCTCGAGATCATCCTCGGGATGGATTGGTTGTCTTATCATTATGTGATTCTAGACTGTGCTCGGAAATTGGTTTTCTTTCCCGAGCCAGGTGTGCGAAGGTACTTGTCCGCAAATCGACTCTCTGTGGTTATGTGTAACGGAGAACCGGAGATAGTCTCACTTGCTAGTTTAGGAGTGACGTCGGAGATCCGAATTGAGGAAATTCGAGTGGTTCAGGATTTCCAAGATGTGTTTCCATCGGAGATTCCAGCTTTTCCTCCGTGTAGAGAGGTGGAATTCTTTATTGACTTGCAACCGGGTACGGGTCCGATTTCAGAATCAGCTTATCGGATGGCTCCAGCCGAGTTGGTAGAGTTGAAAGGTCAGATTGAGGACTTGTTGGAGAAGGGTTTCATAAGGCCTAGTGTGTCGCCGTGGGGAGCACCGGTCTTATTGGTTAAGAAGAAGGATGGGAAGTCTCGTCTTTGCGTGGACTATCGGAAGCTTAATAAGGTGACTATCAAAAACCGATATCCATTGCCGCGTATTGATGATTTGATGGATCAGTTGAGGGGAGCCTCAGTGTTTTCAAAGATTGACTTGAAATCTGGATATCACCAGATAAGGGTACGAGATGTGGATATTCAGAAAACGGCGTTTAGGACGCGGTATGGGCATTATGAGTTTTTAGTGATGCCGTTTGGAGTGACGAATGCACCTGCTATCTTTATGGCCTACATGAATCGGATATTCAATTCATTTTTGGACAAGTTTGTAGTGGTGTTCATTGATGACATTTTGGTGTATTCGAAAAGTGAAGAGGAGCATGAAGAGCATCTTCGTATGGTTTTGCAAGTGTTGCGGGAAAGAAGGTTGTATGCTAACCCGTCAAAGTGCGATTTTTGGTTGGAAGAGGTGAATTTCCTTGGCCATGTTATATCAAAAGAGGGAATAGCCGTGGATCCAGCCAAGATTGATACGGTACTTTCATGGAAGCAGCCTCAAACAGTGACTGATGTGAGAAGTTTTGTTGGTTTGGCCGGTTATTACCGGAGATTCATTGAAGGTTTCGCTAAGATTGTGGCACCGATGACACAACTTACGCGAAAAGATCAACCTTTTGCGTGGACAGAGAAGTGTGAGTTGAGTTTTCAGTTGTTGAAGGAGCGTTTGACGACTTCACCAGTCTTGATGTTACCACAGTCGGAGGAACCGTATGAGGTTTATTGTGATGCTTCTCATCAAGGGTTGGGTTGTGTGTTGATGCAACACAAGAGGGCAGTGGCTTATGCGTCAAGGCAACTTAAAGTGCATGAAAAGAATTATCCTACGCACGATTTAGAGCTTGCGGCCGTTGTTTTTGCATTGAAGATTTGGAGACATCATCTTTATGGTTGCACTTTTGTCGTGTTTAGTGACCATAAAAGTCTTAAGTATCTGTTCGATCAGAAAGAGCTTAATATGAGGCAGAGGAGATGGATGGAAACCTTGAAAGATTTTGATTTCACTTTAGAATACCATCCTGGAAAAGCTAATGTGGTAGCCGATGCTTTGAGTAGGAAGAGTGTGTCAGTTTGTTCGGCACAAATGGCTAGTCAACAAGAGTTGTTGAGAGAGTTTCGTGACTTGCACCTAGAGGTAGAGTTTGCTTCCGGGAATATGAGACTGGGTATGATTACCATCTCGAACGGTTTGTTGGAAGATATTGCTAATTGTCAAGATGACAAGTTCCTTATGGAGAAAAGGGCTTTGATTGTTCGAGGAACCAACCGAGATTTCAAGGTGGGATCGGACAATATCTTGAGGTGTCAAGGGAGAGTGTGTGTACCCGAAGCTATGGGCTTGAGAAACATAATTCTAGGGGAGGCACACAAGAGTAAACTTAGTATACATCCTGGAGCAACAAAGATGTATCAAGACCTGAGGCATGATTTCTGGTGGCCAGGTATGAAAAAGGATGTGGCTGAGTATGTGGCGTCGTGTCTGACTTGTCAGAAGGCGAAGATTGAACATCAGAGGCCGGCAGGGATGCTGCAGTCATTAGATATCCCCGAGTGGAAGTGGGATAGCATTTCTATGGATTTCATCACTGGTTTACCTAAGACCAGGAGGAAGCATGATTCCATTTGGGTGATAGTGGATCGTTTGACTAAATCCGCTCATTTTCTACCGGTAAGAACTACGGATACAGCAGCAAAGTTGACCGATGTTTACATTGCTGAGATTGTGAGGTTACATGGGATTCCGTCAAGTATAGTGTCGGATCGAGACCCAAAGTTTACTTCGCACTTTTGGAGGACTTTGCATGAGGCGTTGGGGACGAAACTGAGGTTGAGTTCTGCCTATCATCCCCAGACCGATGGGCAGACTGAGAGAACAAATCAGTCTTTAGAGGATTTGTTGAGAGCATGTGTTTTGGATGATCGTGGAAGTTGGGATGATGTTTTACCGTTGATAGAATTCACATACAACAACAGTTTCCACGTGAGTATTGGAATGGCACCATACGAGGCTTTGTACGGGAGAAGATGTCAGACTCCTTTGTGTTGGTACCAAGATGGGGAGGGTATGATAGTAGGACCGGAAATGGTACAACAGACGACGGACAAGGTCCGAAAGATAAGGGCAAAGATGAAAGTTGCTCAAGATCGACAAAAGAGTTATGCGGATAGGCGTCGGAGGCCTTTAGAGTTTGAGGAGGGAGATCACATATTTCTCCGTGTTACTCCAACAACTGGTGTCGGAAGGGCTTTGAAAGCAAAGAAGTTGACTCCGAAGTTTATAGGGCCTTATCAGATTTTGGAACGGGTTGGGAAGGTAGCATATCGGATCGCGTTGCCACCGGTACTATCTTTGATTCATGACGTGTTCCATGTGTCGCAATTGCGGAAATATACACCGGATCCTTCACATGTGATCACACCAGATGATATCCAGTTGAGGGATAACTTGTCATTTGAGGTTCCGCCGATCAAGATTGCGGATAGGAAGATGAAACGTCTGAGGGCGAAAGAGATACCTTTGGTGAAGGTAATATGGAACGAAGCTACAGGAGATACTACCTGGGAGCTCGAGAGTAAGATGAAAGAGTTGTACCCCAGTTTGTTTGACGACGTCTAAGTTTCGAGGACGAAACTTCTTTTAGGGGGGTAGTATTGTAAGACCCAAGATTTCTTTGTATAGTTGGTTTAAGGAATATTAGGGTTTCGATGTGTTCGTGTGACGAAACATCGTGTAATTATTAGCTTTTGCTGTAATTGAGCCTGTTTAGTGCTCGTGCACTGTAATGGTACAGACTTTTGTCTTGTGATCCTGTTGCTTGAATAAGAAGTTATTTGTGGTTTCAGAATAATAAGTTTTGGATTATTCTTGTTTTTGGAAAAACGAGTAGGATTTTACCCGTCGTTGTAAAATCTTATTGCGTCTGTTTTGAGTGAGGTTCCGGATGGAAGTTTTATATATCTGCGCGAGTTAGGATATATTCTGAGATTAATTTTCTGAGGTATGGAAGAAAATTACAGTCGCGGAAAAAGATTCGGCGATAAGTTTTGGAAATGTGAAACGTTAGACGTTCTTTCCGTAGGTTTTCTGTTTTGGTGAGTTTCGTTCGTCGCGGCGCGCGAGAGCTGAACGTGTGAGTGTTTCTATGAGGTTTTGAGTTTTACCTCAAGTGGATTTGGTTTGGTTTGATCCAATGGCTAGGGTTTGGTCTTGGCATTGTGTTTTTGATCCAATGGCCATGAGCTAGCAAGAGCTTTAGCAATAGTAAGGAGGTTTGCTCATTGTGGACTTAGAAAAACATCACCAAACATATCCATTCTTTCTCTCTTTCACGTGGAACTCCATTACTATTTCCAACCTTCACTAAATTTTCCATTCTTCACCATTTCACTCCATTTCAAGCTTTGGAGCTTTGAAGAAAGTTGTAGAGAATCACTTTCTAAAGGTAACCCTCTCTTCTCATCTCTTAGGATGGTAGACTTATAGAGTTTAAGAGTTTTTAGGTTTATGTTTTCATGAGGGTTTGTTAGAAAATGTTACTTGTCATGGTTTTTGTTTCATGAATGTTGTTCATGAGGTCTAGAGAAGCATGTGTAGGCTTTGTTATGTTTGTTTTCCATGAGTTGGTGAAAATCTCATGAGAAAAGTTAGGGTTTTTGTTTGGTTATGTATTGATCAATTACATGAGGTTATGTTGTAAGGTTTTGAAAAGAAAAGTTGTCTTTGAACCTTTGGACGAAAGGGAAACGCGTTGTATGGTTTTGTTTTGGAAAATCCGATGAAAAATATTTTGAGGTTTATGAAAATATTTTCCTAAGTGTTTTTGAGTAGTATTTTGGGGTCAAAATGGTTTAAACCTATTGTGACAAGTGGTGTTACTTTTTACTTTGAAAACATGGTTGAAAATGATTACCGGACGGTTAAGGCCCGTAATAAAACTTGTGCTTGGATTTGGTTTTGATTTTGGAAATGAAAATCAAATAACTTGCACTCGAAGCAACCAACAAGCTTTCGGAAAATGAATTGCTCGCTTATGTAAATGGTTTGCTTTTGTGCCTTGAAAAGATGTTGGGAACTAATAGAATCAAACTAGGTTTGGGTGGAAAAAGGTGGTGTGAGTTGCTGTCTTGTGCTGTCATGACAGGTGCAACTCGCCGGGCGAGTGGTAACTCGCCAGGGCGAGTGTCACAGGTCCTGACAACACGCCAGGGCGAGCTCCAGAGCGAGTAAGACCAGAACTCTCTGCCTTCACTCGCCACCAACTCGCCAGGGCGAGTTCTGGGACCTAAAATTTTGGATTCTGATTTCTAAACTTGGTTTTTAACTTTCTAATCCCTTTTTATTAATTTATGGAAGTGGTTGGGATTGGAAACGAGTTTTTCGGGTACTCGGAAAGTGCGTAGCTTGTAACGCAAGAAAACGGCCATTTTGCATTTCAAATTATTTAAGACTTTTGACTATTGTTTTGGGTCCTAAAAATAGTACAAATAACTCATGGTGGTCGATCAATACGATATATTTTGGTTTAGTATCCGAAAGAAGGATTTTACCTTAGAGAACCTTTGGGTTTTGGGGTTTTAGAGTCCAAATCATTAAGGATTGATTGGTTATGGTTTTGATTGAAAATACTTTGCTTGTTTTAGGAAGCAAGTAAGTGTTGTGCGAGCGTGTGATAGTTGAGAGCTTGACGAGGTAAGGGCTCCACTTTATTTCTGTCTTTAAAACGGTTACGACATGCTTTGTTTTGCTGTGTGTGCAATTGCTGTGTGCTTTAGCATGTTTGTACTTATGTATTCTCGTTGATGAGAACGTGTTTATAAAAATGTGTGCAACTTACATATGATTGAGAAAATGTATGTATGCTGAGATGCTTTGTACATAGGCTTTAGGCTATGTGTTTGTTTGCATGAGCATATGTGAATGCGTGCGTCAGATAGGACTACGCGAGGATTGTGTCTTGTGTGACTATCCCGTATATGCCGAAGAGAATATATGCCATGCATCTCATAGTTGCGTGCCTAGGTGTATGTCTTGTGTGACTTGCCTTCGTACCAGGCGGTTGTCTGTGCGACTTCGCCAAATCCCAATGGATTTTATTGAGTTGGTGGTTGTCTTGTGTGACTCACCCGGTGTTATCCCACCGTGATTGTTTGGTATTGTCTTGTGTGACTCTACCTGGTGTTATCCCACCAATAGTAGGAGGTGTTATCCCACCAGAGACCTACGCCTTCTATAGAGAGGTTGAATTCCGGAATTAAAATTCATGCATGTGGCAGCCAGTGATTGGTGTCACGATCATGTAGAGTCTGCATTGGTAGGCTATGTGTGCATTATATATATAAGCCCGTTGGTGGGATTTGCTTTTGTGTTAAAGAGCTTTCTCTTGTGTATGTGGAAATTTGTTATGTGTACATCTTTCGCACCGGTTATATATATATATACTTGTATTTTGTGGTGACCCTTTCTTTCATTTGCGGGCTCATCCCACCCAGATGATGGGTTAGGTCGTGGCGACGACGGTGGCTGTTCCAGACCCCAGTGAGCGGTTGGAGTTGTAGCCTAGAATAGTTAGACTATGCGCCGGTGTGTTTTGTGCACCGTGCTTTTTGGTTAGCATAGGATTTCTAACTTGTTTGATACTTAGACTTGGATTGTAATTATTCAGGAAATACACTTTGCTTGTCGAAGCACCTTTTAGTAATGAGTTCTTTGTATATTTGAATGCCGGTTCATTTAAAATCTTTTATGCGCACTTTGAGTGTTAGATGAAAAAGAAAAAAAAAAAAAAAAAAATAATGCCCTTTTTGGCTTGCGAAAAATGGGGTGTTACACACTTGCATTAGGAGGCCATAATCATATCATTCTATATTATTGTATGTATGTATGTTGATGCATGTGAGAGCGTTTAATATGTTAAACAAGCCGGTGAGATCAAGCTATTTAAATATCCTTCAAGAGACACATAAGAGATTAATAAAGAAAATGTAGGTTCGCCCACCGCGGAGTGCATTCTCTTTAATAATAAAATATATGAATATTAAGTTTATGATTTCCAAGCTTTAGAACTCATCAAGACTAGTATCGAACTATGTAGGTTCGCCCACCGCGAAGTGCATACTCTATATTGGTAAGGTGCGATGGGATAATTGTAATATCCAATTTCTAAAGTAAGGGTCAAACTTAACTTAACAAATATAATGAGATTATATGAATTTAAGAAGCAATGGTTGGGAGTAATTCATAAGATGAATTAGAATAAGGAGTCATTTACCCAATTGATATATTCAAGAATTGTATGAGATACAATTGGAAGGAGTTCCTACCTAAATAACTAAGTCTTGTGTAATCCGCCCACCGCGGACTTAAGACAAAGTGAAATATGGATCTTGACCCACTAGAAAATCTGCCAACGGGATTTTTCGAATCAAATGATGAGGGTCATTTGTTTTGAGTAAAATAGTGGGAGCACATTTAATTAAAGACCTAATTAAATAAAATGATACTTATATTTTCACTTCTTTATGTAGATAACCATGTCATCAAACACATCAAACAACATTTTACGATCATCCTTGACAAAGAGAAATTGAATGGTTCAAATTTTCTTGATTGGCACCGTAATCTGAGGATTGTCCTCAAGCATGATAATAAGTTGTATGCCTTAGAGGAACCTGTTCCTGAGGAGGAGCCTGCTAATAATGCTCCTAGGGCTGAAAAGGAAGCTTACAAGAAGCATGTTGAAGATGCTAATGAGGCTGCTTGCCTTGTAACACCCAAACCCTTTATTTAATAAAATACCATTCTTAATAAAATTTGATTCAAAATGCGCAACGGAAATAATTTATATTACATAAAAATTGATGGTTCAAGTATTACATTCTTCATCAAAATAATTACTAATAACTTCATTAGCAAAATACCGTTTATTACAAAAGTATGCCGAAAAAGATACATCATTAAATACATTAAAATAAGGGACAAATACTTTATTTACATATATATACATATATAAACCCTTTCCCCGTGTCATGATCAGAGCGGAACCGTCAACCTGAGAACCTGAACCCCAAAGTTCAGAGATTAACACAAAATAAGAGAGTTAGATCACATAATCCACAAAATCATAAGTATAAGGTACACTTACTACTCCAATGAAATTATAACCATAATTCAATTCTAACTCATCAACATAATCTTAACACATAAACAAGTATTTAAGATTCACCACACAAACACAATTAATCACTTAACACATAAATGCACATTCTCCTAATGCATCTAATGTCACAACCAATGTCATGTCACCCTAGACACAACTAATGCATGTGGTACCATTCGTTCATTTTTAAGTCATGACGGACTCTGCAAGGATAAACATACCCCAATGTTCATTTTAAAGTCATGACGGACTCTCTCCATGGGTAGACATATACCCATCTGCTCCTTGTTCATTTTTAAGTCATGACGGACTCTGCAAGGATAAACGTATCCCAAATATATTCTAGTCAACCGCAGCTACTAAAATATCAACTGTACTCTAAGGTTCACTTAAAGTATCTGCTCCACATACCAATATGAATGCATGATGTTCATAAATACAACACACATAGTCAATACACAATGTATTAGACATCTCCATTTAATTTAAGTGGAACACAATCCAATTTACTTCTTTATTAAGATATCTCACGTAATCTTAATATTCTTCTTATTAGACTAACAAAATTCTAATATCCTTGTTTATTAAGTTGATTAACACCTTAATATACTTCTTTGACCTTTCAACAAACATCATTCACACAATCAACAACAATTATATTCCACAAATATAATCAACAATTCATCAAAACATCATTATTCATCAACAAGCAATCAATCATAGTTACAAACACTTAATTGCATGTTAGAATACCATTAATCCATGTTACAAGTGCCTAATTACACTTTAAAACATCCACAAAATAAGTCGGACCCAGTAGTGGTCGCTGAGCGAAGCCATGGCGAAGAGAAGTCAGACAGAAACAGCTTCTGGCGAAAATCAGCGAGCTGGTCGCTACTGGTCGCTCAGCGAGCAACACCAGTTCATGAAAAATCAGCATTACGGGTTGAACTCAAAATCGATCCAAAATTCCATTTTTCATGCTATAACTCATAAATGAGCTTCGTTTAAGTTAACATACATGGTTATACACATAAAAACACCAATAGATACACAGATCTACACCAATTCATACCATAAAGCAACATTTTACACATTTACTCAAAACTCATAAAACTCAAGAAAACTTGATTCAAATATCTACAAATTCCCATTTTTCCCTTTAAATTCGTACATACATCATAGTATAAGTTCATTAAACATGTTAGGAACAACAATTTCAACTTTCTTTAAGAAAATCTCCCACCCCCAAAAACGAAAATGAGTGGAGAAAGTTTGGGTACGGAGAAATCGACATTCTCCCCTTTCTTGGATCACTCATGATTAAGAATCTACTCTCTTACCTTAGATCGGTTGAAAACTCGAGTCCTTCCTCTTGAAATCTCTTCTCCTTCTCTCTTGCCCTAGCTTTCTCTCTTCTCTTCCTTCTCTCTACCTCTTCCAAGAACATGAGAAAAATGAACTTCTCTCTCTAACTAAGCCATTAAATGGCGCCCCGCTTTGGTCTTAGGCCCAATGGGCTTAAGGCCCATTAACACTGTACACTCGCTCGTTAACTAATATTTCGCGGTAAAACTGATTATTCTACACTATTGTCTAATAAAATATTCTACCTCACTAAAACATAAATAATTAAACTTAAAACGACCAATAAATAAAATGGGATGTTACATGCCTCATGTTGGCTACCATGAATTCTGAGCTACAAAAGCAACATGAAAACATGAATGCTGTTGAAATGATCGAACACTTGAAAACTCTATATGCGGAGCAAGCCCGTCATGTGAGGTTCGAAGTTTCAAAATCCCTTTTTCAATGCAAGTTAAGTGAGGGATCTCCTGTAGGTCCTCATGTGCTCAAGATGATTGGGTATGTGGGAAACCTTGAAAGGTTAGGATTCCCTCTTTAGAAAGAACTTGCAACTGATCTCATTCTGCAATCGTTGCCGGATAGTTTCAATCAGTTTATCCTAAACTTCAATATGAATGATTTGGATAAGACTCTTCCTGAATTGCTAAGCATGTTGAGAACTGCTGAGCAAAATCTGAAGACTAAAGGGAAATCCACTCTAATGGTTAGTAATGTAAAGAAGCATCACAAGAAGCCCAATAAGCAAGGTGGTAAGTGGAAAGGCAAGGGAGTTGCTAAACCAAAACAAACTGCCCCTGCTTTAAAACCTAATGGAGGCATAGCAAAAGAAGGCAATTGTTTCTATTGCGGTAAGACCGAACATTGGAAAAGGAATTGCCCAAAGTACCTGGAAGATAAGAAGAAAGGAGTAACTCCTACAACTTCAGGTATTTTTGTTATAGAAATTAATTTATCTTCTTCTACATCATGGGTATTAGATACTGGATGTGGTTCTCACATTTGTACCAATGTGCAGGATCTAAAGGAGAGTAGAGAATTGGCAAAAGGTGAAGTAGACCTACGAGTTGGCAATGAAGCAAGAGTTGCTGCTTTAGCTGTAGGGACTTATGATTTAGCTTTACCTAGTGGTTTAATAATTCAGTTAAAGAACTGCTATTATGTACATGCCATTAGCAGGAATATTATTTCCGTTTCTTGTTTGGACAAGTTTGGTTTTTCGTTTATAATAAAGAACAATTGTTGCTCTATTTATTTAAATGATGTATTCTATGCTAGTGCTCAAATGTATAATGGACTATATGTCCTTGATCTTGAAACGCCGGTCTATAACATTAATACTAAAAGGATGAAACCCAATGAGTTGAATCCAAGTTACCTTTGGCATTGTCGTTTAGGCCATATAAATGAGAGACGCATCTCCAAACTCCAAAAAGATGGACTTTTGGATTCATTTGATTATGAATCCTATGATACATGTAGATCTTGTTTAACTGGAAAGATGACAAAAACCCCATTCACAGGAAAAGGTGAAAGGGCTAATGATCTTTTGGCACTCATACATACTGATGTGTGTGGACCATTGAACATACCTGCTAGAGGTGGTTTTTCATACTTCATAACATTTACTGATGATTTTAGTAGATATGGATATGTGTATCTAATGAAACACAAATCTGAATCCTTTGAAAAGTTCAAAGAATTTAATAATGAAGTGCAAAACCAATTAGGTAAGAATATTAAAACTCTTCGATCAGATCGATGTGGTGAATATTTAAGCCTAGAATTTAATGACCATCTTAATTAAAGAATGTGGTATTGTATCACAACTAACTCCTCCCGGAATATCACAATGGAATGGTGTATCTGAGAGAAGAAATCGAACCTTGTTAGACATGGTGCGATCCATGATGAGTCATGCGGATCTTCCAAACTCCTTTTGGGGACATGCCCTATTGACAGCAGGTTATACACTTAACCACATTCCATCCAAAAAGGTTGAAAAGACACCATATGAGATATGGAGTGGAAAGAAACCACATATGTCTTTCATGAAGGTTTGGGGTTGTGAAGTATATGTAAAGCGACAAATTACAACTAAACTTGAACCCAAATCTGACAAATGCCTATCTGTAGGATATCCTAAAGAAACAAGAGGATACTACTTTTATAATCCTTCCGAGGGCAAAGAATTTGTCGCTCGAACTAAAGTCTTCTTGGAAAAGGAATTTATTTCCAAAGGAATCAGTGGGAGGAATGTGGAACTTGAAGAAACTCAAGAACCACCAAATATTGGACAAACTACGGAGGAACATGAGCAGCAACCACAAGATGTTGTGGAACAACCTTCTCAAGTAGAACAAGTCCAGCGTAGGTCAACCAGGATACGTCACGAACCTGAAAGATATGGGTATCTCATAACTGATTAAGGTGCCGTATTACTCATGGATCAAGATGAGCCTGTAACCTACCAAGAGGCCATAACTGGTCCTGAATCTGAGAAGTGGCTAGAAGCCATGAAATCTAAAATGGATTCCATGTACACAAACCAAGTTTGGAAAGTGGTAGAGCCTCCTGTAGGAATTCGTCCTATAGGATGCAAGTGGGTCTTTAAAAAGAAGACTGACATGGATGGTAAAGTACATACCTACAAAGCAAGTCTGGTTGCTAAAGGATATAAACAAATTCATGGCGTTGACTATGATGAAACCTTTTCACCAGTTGCAATGCTTAAATCTGTTCGGATTTTACTTGCTATCGCTGCATATCACGATTATGAAATATGGCAAATGGATGTCAAAACTGCTTTCCTTAATGGAAATCTCCTTGAGGATGTGTACATGACGCAACCTGAAGGATTTGACATACCAAATGAAGCTCATAAGATATACAAGTTACAGCGATCAATCTATGGATTGAAGCAAGCTTCCAGAAGCTGGAATCTTCGTTTTGATGAAACTGTAACAAAATATGGATTCTTTAAAAATGAAGATGAACCTTGTGTCTACAAGAAGGTTAGTGGGAGCATGATCGTTTTCCTAGTGTTATATGTAGATGACATATTACTAATAGGAAACGATGTCCCTACCTTACAACAAGTAAAGACTTGGTTAGGGAAATGCTTTTCTATGAAAGATCTTGGTGAAGCAGCCTATATATTAGGAATAAGAATCTATAGAGATAGATCACGAAAACTGCTTGGCCTAAGTCAGAGTACATATATAGATAAAGTGTTAAGACGTTTTAGCATGCATGATTCCAAGAAGGGATTCATACCAATGCAACATGGAATATGTCTTTCGAAGACACAATCCCCTTCATCTTAAAAGGAAAGGGAACGCATGAATGAGATTTTGTAATGCATCAGCAATCGAATCTATTATGTATGCCATGTTATGTACTCGACCAGATGTCTCGTATGCTTTAAGCACAACGAGTAGGTACCAATCTGATCCCGGTGAAGCTCATTGGATAGCTGTCAAGAATATCCTTAAGTACTTGAGAAGAACTAAGGAAACATTTTTGGTATATGGAGATAAGGAAGAACTTGCGGTTGTAGGGTACACCGATGCTAGTTTCCAAACCGACAAGGATGATTTTAGATCGCAATCTGGTTTTGTGTTTTGCCTAAATGGTGGCGTTGTAAGCTGGAAGAGTTCAAAGCAAGAGACAGTTGCTGATTCTACAACTGAAGCCGAGTATATTGCTGCCTCAAGTGCTGCAAAGGAAGCTGTTTGGATCAAGAAGTTCATAACTGAACTTGAAGTAGTCCCTAACATTGTTGATCCCATTAGTCTGTATTGTGATAACAATGGTGCAATTGCACAAGCTAAGGAACCTAGATCTCACCAACGATCCAAACACATACTTAGGCGATTTCATCTTATTCGAGAGATAATAGATAGAGGAGATGTGAAAATATGCAAGGTACCTACACTTGACAATATTGCTGACCCACTAACAAAGCCTCTTGCGCAGTTGAAGCATGATGGGCATACTACGTCTATGGGTATTAGAGTAATGCCAGATTGGCTCTAGTGCTAGTGGGAGATTGTTGGTGTAAGCCCTAGAGGCCAATGACTTTAGTACTTGTATCGAATTAATTATTAATAATATATTGTTTCTTTTATTAATAATCAAAGGCGTTTTCTTTATTATATTTGTAACGTTCAAAATAATGAAGTCCCTAGAATAGAAAGTCCATTTAATATTAAGTGTGACTTAATCATGAGATTACATTAAACATAAAGACGCTATTCTTAAAGTATCCATAGTCAAGCTTTAAGTTGAAAAGGGATAACCTTAAAGCATAAAGACTATTATGAAGATAGACTGATGATCGCATCTCATGGATCATGCGATAAGGAGTTATCAAGTCTTGACATTGGTATAAGAAATATTAGGAGTAATATTTATACCGGATTGACCCGCTATGAGAGTACTACATGCAAAGTTATGCAAAGTGTCATAAGTTACTCTCATGGTGATAATGGTGTAAATCGCCCTTAGACCTGAAACTACTTTGTACCCTAGATGTGGAGTCAAGTACTTTGTTGCTGATCTAACGTTGTCCGTAACAGGATAACCATAAAGGCAGTTGATGGGTACTTCACAAAGCATGCTGAGGGACAGTAGTGACCTAGATGGAATTTGTCAATCCTGCATAACAGGATAAATGTCATGGGCCCAATATTGAACTGGACAAAGATGACACCAAGTATGCTTTGTGTTCAATATAGACATAAAGGGCAAAGGGGTAATTATTCACGCATATATTATCACTAAAGGTTATGTTTTGATCTCATGTTAATTTCTCATAACTTGGGTAGCAATGATGTGTTGCTACATACCGCTCATTGTTTATTATATTAAATAAAGGATTTAATATAATTGCAAACGTTATGGAAACCTACAAGGGTCACACACATAAGGACAGTCTAATATTGAGATAATTAAAGGAACACCGTATGGTACGGTGTATGTGCAATGTGATAAGGGTATCAATGTAATTTAAACGAGCAAGAACACCATAGGTTATGGTGAGAGGGCGCGCACATGAGTACTACCACTCAATGGGGGCGCGCGCCCTAGCTTTTGTTTCTTGTTGGGCTTTGCCCAATAAGAGATGTCTTGGTGCACAAGACAAGAGTTGTCTTGATGCATAAGACAAGAAATATCTATAAATAGAGACCTCTTGTCATAGCTCAACACACACCAAAAGCACAAGAATATTTTAGAGTTGAAAACCCTAAAACAATTCTCTCTCAATATTCTTGCATAGTCTTCAAACATAAAGGGCTAGCACTCTATTGAAGGTGAATATTCGTGTGGACTAGTTAGAGGCGTCGGTGATCTTCATCAACGCTCGTGATCATCTTGTTCGTGATTCAAAGGTTCTTTCCTACAAGAGGTAAAAACCCTAAAACACAAATCATGCTCATTCGTAAGGATCAAACTAAGGAAAATTTTTGAATTCCGCTGCTTAAAATAACTCTATTTTCCTTCAATTATCATCAGTTTGATGTTCTTGAGGAGCATCAAAAGGTGTAGCTTCTTGAGAGCCAGAGTCTTCTATAGGTTTTGAGTAGTCATCATACTCTGAAGCTTCATCTTCGGAGTCATTAGAATCTGAAATATCCTTAACAGGCTCTGACTTTTTATCGTCAGGCTCTTTATCATCAAACTTTACATCCATAGATTCTTCCACTGTCTTAGTTTCTGAATTATACACTCTATATGACTTGGAGCGTTCAGAATATCCAATGAAGATACCCTTACAAGCTTTAGAGTCAAATTTCCTAAGATGGACTTTGTTATTTATAATGTAACAAGTACAACCAAATTGATGAAAATAAGAGATATTAGGTTTTCTTCCTCTAAAGAGTTCATATGTTGTTTTATTCAAGATAAGTCTTATATAGATTCTATTTTAAATGTAACAAGCTTCTGCCCAAAAGAATTTTCCCAAATTATTTTCATGCATCATGGTGCGTGCCATTTCTTGCAAAGTCTATTATTTCTTTCTACAACTCCATTTTTTTGTGGAGTTCTAGGAGAAGAGAATTCATGGAGAATTCCATGTTCTTCGCAAATTTTTTCAAAAGGTTCATTTTAAAATTCACCACCATGATCACTTGTTACTTTCAAAATTCTGGAATCTTTTTCATTTTGAATTTGGGTGCAGAAGATGCTAAACACTTCATATGTGTCATCTTTAGTTCTCAGAAATTTAACCCAAGTCCATCTACTATAATCATCTACTATTACTAATCCATACTTCTTACCATTGATTGAAGCAGTACTAACTGGTCCAAATAAATGAATATGCAAGATTTCTAAAGGTCTAGAAGTAGAAACGATGTTTTTGGTTTTAAAAGAACTTTTGACAATTTTCCCTTTTTGACAGGAACCACAAAGTGAGTCAGAGTGATATTTAATTTTTGGAAGACCTCTGACAAGATTGTCCTTACTAAGCTTAGAAATTAATCTCCAGTTAGCATGACCCAATCTTTTATGCCAGACCCATTTTTCATCACTCAGTGTCAAGAGACAAAGCACTTGTTGTTCCTTTAAATCAGAAAAATTGACTTTATAAACATTGCCTTTTCTATTTCCTTTAAAAACAATGGATTGGTCAGAGTTTCTAATTACAGTACATGAATCCTTATTAAACATGACATCATAATTACTATCACACAATTGACTTATGTTAAGTAAGTTATGATGTAGTCCATCTACTAACCAAACATCAGAAATTGACAAAGAAGAATTACCAACTGTACCTATACCAATGATTTTTCCTTTCTGGTTGCCACCAAACCATACTGTTTCACCCTCATGCTGATTCAGGGTGTGGAATAAGAGCTTGTCTCCTGTCATGTGACGTGAGCAACCACTGTCTAGATACCATGAGCTTTATTTTCTTCTTTGGGTGCATACCTGTAGTATACACTATTTCAGACTTTGGTACCCATATTCTGATGGGTTCATGTTGGTTAGTTTTATGAATTTTATTCTTCTTATTAGGGTGTTCAGAAAATCTAGAGTTAACTAAGCCTTTAGAAAATGATTTAGGCTTATGTTGTCTCTGAGATTCTCCTCCTAAGTGTGTCAGAGAACCAGTTACCAAGTTTGCTTTAGAAGTACTGGTGCCCCGCTTATTAACAGGCTTTGGTACTCTGATAGCATTAACTTGAGTAGACATGGATACTGAAGTGAGGGGAACCTGGGTTTTAGAAGACTGAGGATCAGAAGATGAGTTATCTTCTGATACCTTATCTTGTGGTTCCAAGGTCACAAGAGTATCAGACACAGTCAGAGGTTCTGAACTACCTTTAGTAAGATTAGAATAAGATCCAAATGGTGGTTTCATTAGAAAACAGGATTGCTTGCTTTCCCTTTATCAGAAGAGGTAAGGGAACCAAGTCCTTGTCTTCTATAATAATTACTTCCACCATGAATCATAGAAGACATCTTAACTTTGTCAATGTTATGATGAACAAACTCTTGAAGAGCAATTTCATACTCATTATAGGGTTTGTGACATGATCTGCAACCAGTTTCAAGCACTTTAATAGTTTTAAGGGATTTTTGATAGTTTGCTTGAATATGGTTGACTTTCTCATTGAGCAATTAAAATTTTTGTTTGCAAAGATCCAGCTCATTTGATTTTTCCATGTACTTCATCATAACATCTTTCAAAGCTTTAGTAACTTGAGTGCTAGACATTTGAGAAATTACCTCTTCAATATCATCAGTGTCTGACTCTGAGTCACTCTCATTATCTGATGCTCTAGTGGCCATGAGTGCTAGATTTGCTTCCTCAGATTCTTCATCATCAGATAATTCATTGATATCTTCCCATGTATCCATCAGACTCTTCTTAGCTTTATTTTTTAATGTGCTTTTCTTTCATTTAACCTTGGAGTTGAGTTCAGGGCAATCAGCTATGAAGTGTCCCGGCTTGTGACAATTGAAACAATTTTTCGTATCATCCTTCTTCTCTTTGCTAACATGATTCCTTGAACCAAATCCTCTGCTTGAGTAGTTCTTGCCCCTCCTTGACCACTTTTGGAACTTCTTGGACAAGAATGCAAAGACATCATCATCTGACCCATCTTCTTGGTCATCTATGGAAGATTCCTCCACATCAGATTCTACAATCTTGGCTTTCAGAGCCTTAGAGGAAATTGAAGTTGATGGCAGAGCCACTGACTTTAGTTTCTTCTGAGGCTCATCAGAAGAAAGTTCAATCTCATGACTCATGAGAGAACTTATCAATTCCTCCAAGCCAAGAGTGACCAAATCTTTAGCTTCCTGAATAGCTGTTACCTTAGGCCTCCACCTTGAAGGTAAGCTTCTCAGAATCTTCCTTACATGATCAGAAGTTGTATAACTTCTCTTCAGAACTTGGAGACCAGCCACTAAAATTTTGAATCTAGAATACATAGATTCAATGTTCTCATCATCCTTCATTCTAAAGAGTTCACACTGTTGGATCAAAAGAGTAGCCTTTGCTTCTTGAACCTTTTTGTTCCCTTCATATGTGGAACATAAGGAGTCATATATACTCTTTGCAGTAGACTTGTCTGTGATCTTGAGATATTCATAGTGAGATATGCAACGAATGAGAATATCCTTGACTTTGTGATGTTTCTTGTAAGCCTTCTTCTCCGTAGTAGTGAACTTCTTTCTATCTTCAACAGATAACTTTCGTCTTTCATCAAGACCTTGAAAAGTTACCCCTTCTTCAAACAAGTCCCAAAGCTCATCATCTATACCAATGAGATGACTGTATATTCTATCTTTCCACCAGGAAAACATAGAGCTATCTCCATTGAACTTTGGTGCTTTGTTGTTTGATTTATCTTCAACATCATAGTCCTGAGGAACTGCTTTCATACTTGCAGCTGCAGCGTCAGTCATTGTGTTTTTCAACGAAAAACTGTCTCACTGTTAAGTGATAAAAACAGAACCGGGCTCTTGATGCTAATTGAAGGTGTGAAAAACACAAGAAGGGGGGGGGGGGGGGTTGAATTGTGTTTTGAGTGGTTTAAAAAATTTCTTCTAAGTTTAAACACTTATCAGATTTTGCAGCGGTTATAAAAACAAAACACAATCAAACAGAGTGTATGAAAGACTGAGAGAAAGAGAAAGGTAGAGACAAAGATTTTATACTGGTTCCTCTCACAAACCGAGAGTACGTCCAGTCCCCTTGCACTTCCAAGGGAGTTCACTATAATCACAAAAGATTACAATTGCTCAAGCACACACGCAAGAGACTTCCACTGCTCTAGTAAACCTTACAAGAGACTTCATATGTTCAAGCACACAAGCAAGAGACTTCAAACAACTTACAAAATAAAACAAAGTGAATGAACACTTGATACAAATATCAATGTTCAAAGAAGATAAATACAACTCTAAAAACAAGACTTAACTTAGAATCCTAGTGAAAGAAAACTAAGGCTCAACCACTGTAATAATCAGAAGTTGAAGCTTTGAGTCTTGGATGTTCAAATAAGTTCAAGTTGTTTTTGTGCTTTAGATGATTTTGACAGAGTAACAGCTCGTTTCAAATTGTTCAATCGTTGTGTGCACAAAAACTTCAATTCATCTCCTATTTATAGTAGAGGGTGGAGCGTATGAATTGATTCCGTTGCAGTGAGATTTCGCCAGCTGGAGATAGTACGATCCCTTAACCAAAGCCGGTAACGATTGTATACGATCAATTTTGGAGAGAACGTTTCGACCATATTGGGTAATAGTTCGTACAATAGTACTAACGTCATTATTCTTGAGGATAAGTTTGATTCTCCAGATTTGAATTGTCAGAGAATGATGAATTCTAATCATTGTAGCAGAGAATGTTCTTCTGACAAAACGGCTCTCACTGCTCTTATCAGAATCTGATATCTTATTACACAGCTTCTGATGCATGGCTTCTGATATGTAGCTTCTGACGAACTTGGACTTGCATCTTCTGATGAGTACCTTCTGATCAGAATTTGCTTATATATCAGAGCTTCAATTTTACTCGCAAGTGAATATAAAATTTTAGCTTATATACCTGCACACTTAGAGTAAATTATCAGTGTACCCTATTGTATATTAATACTATTGTTATCATCAAAACTTAATTAGGTCATGTCAGAACCTCTTTTGTTCCAACACAATCTTCATAGCTTCTTGATCAGCTAGCCTCTTAAGCTCAGATTCAGAAGCTCTTCTAGCAAGTTCTGCCTCTTCCTCAGCTAGCCTCTTAGCTTCTTCAAAAGCTTCTCACACAATATTTTGAATAGCAGCCAACACTTCCTCTTGTAGTGCACGTTCTTCTTCATGATTGAAATTAGTGAGTCTTGGTGCACTTGAGTGTTCTGCCATGTCCATTATAGTCCTCAGAACTGTCATACGTCTACCTTTAATCTTGTTGTTCACATACCCTACCAGCAAGTTCAGAGATTCTCTGAATTTCTCCTCCAACTCTCTTGCTTCAGCCTCAACATCAGAAGGAAAAACAAAAGCTTCTTCCTCCATGCTTTTAATTCTCTTAAGACTAATATTAATAGAAATATTTAAAAGCTCAAATTTGGGTTCAGAGGCTGGGTTAAAGAAGGGTTGTGCTCTGTTGAAGGGTATTCTAGGTTCTGGCTTCTTTCTTTTTAGAGGTTTGATTTTGATTCTGCTGATATTTATTTTGGGGTACATAGAGAGTGGTTCAAGAGAATCATCAATGTCTACAGACTGCATGATGATGTTTTCCATGAGAGGTAGCATTTTTTCAGATGGAATGACAATTTTGTTGGAACAAAGTGGGTCTGACATAAATCTCTAATATTTTAATTGATTTTGATGATAACAAAGTATTAAAATTACAATTAGTATTACTAATGATTATTCTAGTGTGCAGAATTATAAGTTAAAATTCATTCAGGAGCACTATGAATAAAAGCAGAGAAGCCAAGCTAAGAAGCTCTGAAAGCTTATCGCTGATCATCAGAAGCTTAAAATTCAAGTTATGAAGTTAGTGGCTCTGAGGACTAAAGCTAGACTCTGAAAGGTTTCAGAAGCTGAAGACCTTAAAAAGCTACAACGCCAGACTCTGAAGCAAAAGGAATTTACGTCACTCAAGAACTGACAAAATCAGAATCAATGATTGAAGAACAATCTACTTAAGGACTCTGTCATATCCACAGGAAGGAATATTCGTTGGTACAACGTTAACCTTATCCATAAGTGGAGCGTATTTGAGGATTGTACAATCGTACTATTATTACTCAAAATGGTTGAGTGATATTTCAAATTGCAAGGTAGTGGAATTGGATTTCTTTCTATAGAAGGCAATATACAGCTATCATCTTGTACGATTAATTCCAGCTGGCACCTTATCTCTCTGCAATGGTCATTCTCATTCCATTCAATATAAATAGAAGACTCACATGGAAGAAATGACTACTGTTCTATTACTACGCTCTAAGACTCTGAAAAGATCTAACATCAAAGTTTCTATTTGTCATTCATAGTCTTAAGCAATCTGTGTTGTATTTTGTAAACACCTCTGATAGTATATAAAGTGTCCATTAACATTCATTCTTATTCTTAAGTTTGTTTGAGAAGTCTCTTGTTAGTTGTAACTTGAGCATTTGAGAAGTCTCTTGCTAGTGTGCTTGAGCATCTTATAATCTTGTGAGATTATAGTGGAAAGCCCTTGGAAGTGCAAGGGGACTGGACGTACTCTCAATTTGTTAGAGGAACCGGTATAAATTTTATGTCTTTCTTTCTTTCCCTATGATTCTTTATTTATTCGTGTTTTATCCGCTGCAAAATAGTTTTAAGTCAAGAACAAGTTTTTATTTTCAAAACACAATTCAACCCCCCCTTCTTGTGTTTTTCCACCTTCAAATTTCATCTAAGGTTAAGGGTTTATAAGCTGGACCAAAAGGAATAGGAGATGAAGGGCAGGATGATGGGGGTGTGTCATTATCAATGGTATTTGAGTTTGTTCAGGTTGTGAAAGTTGAGGTTCTGGGGTGACTTCAACATTCAGAGTTTGTTGGTCAGCTATGTATGTTTGTATGGGTATCTGTTCGTCAAGTTCTGAGATGGTGATTGTGTTATGAATTTCTTGTTCAGGAGCAGCAAAGTGCATGGGTGAGGCACGAAATACATATTCTTGTGATTTTGGTGGGGGTGAAGATGGAATGTTGTAAGCTACTTCAGGTTCAGTATCAACATTGTTATGAACAGGATCACTTAGAAACTTGTTGATTGGATGGTTGGGTGAGTTCAGAGTGGACGTGGGGAATGCATCACCAGAGATGTGAGATACAAGGTGGTCTAAAATAGAGTTGCCATCAGAGACAAACTCTTTGACAATTGGAGTTTCAGTGGTTGGTTTTGGTTTTGGGTTACATCCCTTCTTGAGCAATGTACTGATGGGTTCATGACTGGAATTAGATTCAGTCTCCCCAGAGGTTGAGGATGATGAATCTGATGAGGAAAATGGTGATGATGATATGTGAACGGTTTGAGTTGGTACAATCATTCTGAGAGGTTTGGTGTAGTCTATAGTTGTGCTAGGAGGGGGTTGATTTTGAGCTTCAGAATTACTATTAGTATTAGGCTCAGAGACTTTAACTTTGATAGTGCTAGCAGCTTTCTTTGAAGGTCTGGGAGCGACAGTCTTTGTCCTCTTAGTAGCTCTAGTAGGCATGGTCTTCTCTCCTTATTCAGAAGATGAAGGTCTTTCATTTCGCTTCTTAGATCTCCCCTCCTTCTCAGCAGGATCAACCCTTTCCTTCTCAGTAGCCATCACCTCTTTCCTTCCAAAGGTTCCATCAGTCTCTTCAGCAGCTCTTACATTTTCAGGATTGTCAACCAATTTATCAATGTTGTCATTCTCATCATTTTCACCCTGTTCTTTATTTTCATTCTCAGCATCTTCTACTTCAGCAGGTTCTTCAAATACTACTGGCTTCTTCTTTTATCTAGGTCTATCCTTTAGATTGTTGAAAATATTCCAATCTGGGACTGCAACAACCATTCTTCTACCCACCTTGACACCAGTCTCTTTTCTTACCATTTCACAGAAATTCATAATCACTTCTTCATTATCATGCTCAGAGATATTTGGAAAACCATCACACCAGAAATACTTCTCATAGATCTTCTTGAGAGGATTTTCTGGCTTCTTCAGATCGTTGGGTTTAATTAGCTTCATGTGCACCAGAGTCTTGTTATCAAACTTAGCAGTGCAAAAGACTCTTAGTTTCTCATTGGTTCTCAGAACCTCTATCAGCTTAATTTGTCTAAAGATTTCTGAGATCAACCTTGGGTGATGAATCATAACTTTTGCTTTGTGGTGACTCTCAGTAATGCAGTGACAGAGGTGCTCAAACAGAGTGTCAGCCAAGTTGATCTTCACCCTCTGATGCATGAACCACAAAAAGTGCCTATGAGGCCATGAGATAGTATCCATTCCTCCATCTCTTGTAACTATTGAGGCAAGGAACACTTTAAAGGCCATATTGTATTCCTGCTTCATGAATTTGGCCTTTCCAAACTCAGAGGCTCTTGTATCAGCAGGAAAGAGATCCTCTTTGACAGAATCAACATACTTACTATTTGCTTTGTACAGATTTATCTTCTCACCCTCATTGTCTAATCCAAGAAGCTTTGCAATATGCTCTTGAGTGATTAGTACATCAATTCCATGTAGATTAGACCTAATTTCCTTCCCTTTAAAAGGTCTTAGTCTCATCCGAACTCTAGTATTTCCTCTTAGAGAGTTATCCTTTTCAATCATCTTTCTGACTTCTTCATCAGCGTCAAACTTTTCAAACACATATGCCTTATTCCAAAAATTCCTGACGATGTCGAAGTAGAGGAACCCATTCAGCATCTCAAAATAATTTCCCCATTGTTGATCATAGAATAGGTCCTTTATATCAACGTCATTAAATTTTAAGCTTTCGAAATCCACAAATTTCTCTGTAAGGAATTCCATTCTGTCTCTCCCACAGTCATTTGTATTTGGAGGATTAACCAATGACGCTTGAGAGTTTAAGTTGATAACAAGGGGTAACTGAGTATTGAAAGGTTTCTGCACAATTTTGCGAGTAGGACGAGCATCCATTAAGAAGAAATTTGTTGATTGATGAAGAGATTGAGATTTTGGGTTTTAGGGTTTGTGTAGGTTGTGATTGTGTAAAAGTTTGTGCTAAGTGTTTGAAGTGACTATATATAGCAAGTAATATACACAAACAAAGAAAACAAACCAAAAGGAGGGAGCGCGAACAGTTTTCAAATTAAATTTAAATTGAATTAACTGTAAACTCATCATTAACTGTTCTCTAACCAATCAGAATCTAGATATGTGCAAGAGAGACGTTAACACAACTGACACGCGTAAGGACAACTGTTGTACACTAACTAGTACAAAACGTTTCCACTTACGCTCAGTTCAGAGCCGGACTCATTGGTATCTTGCACTTCATCAGAACCCGTTACTTTTCAGAACTCACCACACTCAGAGTTTCTCATGAGAGACTCTTAGCATTAGAGACTCTGAAAAAGTTTTCAGATTATGACTCTATTTTACATTTCAGAGCTAGTTTTCTTCAGAGATAAAATGCATGTTCAAATTCTTTTTGATAAAATCAGAACTGTCAATAGCTAAAGGTTTAGTAAATATATCAGCCCATTGATGTTCACTATCAATGAATTGAATATCTATTGTACCCTTTTGAACATAATCTCTTATAAAATGATGTTTTATTTCAATATGTTTAGCTCTGGAATGTAAAATTAGATTCTTAGATAAATGAATTGCAGCAGTATTATCACAATAAAGTGGAATACTACTTTCAATTATGTTATAATCCTCTAACTGATATTTCATCCAGAGAAGCTGAGTGCAACATTTAGCAGCTGAGATGTATTCTGCTTCTGCTGTAGACAAAGCAATAGTTGCTTGTCTCTTGCTAGCCCAAGATATGAGATTCTCACCAATAAATTGGCAATTTCGACTAGTTGATTTCTCTCAATCTTGTCTCCAGCATAGTCAGCATCACAGAATCCAACTAGCTTACTATCTAGGGATTTTATAAAGTAGTCCTAGATTAGTTGTTCCTTTCAGATATTTAAAGATCCTCTTAATAGCAGTTAGATGAGGTTCTCTAGGATCTAAATAAAATCTTGCACATAGACATACACTGTATAAAATATCTGGTCTAGAAGCTGTTAGATAGAGTAAAGAACCAATCATACCTCTATATAGCTTCTGATCTATTTTGCTTCCAATTTCTTCCTTGCTTAAGCTGCTTGTAGGATGCATAGGTGTTGACATTATCTTAGAATCTTCAAGATTAAATTTCATTAGAAGTTCTTTTGTATACTTGCTTTGGTGAATGTAAGTTCCATCTTCTCCTTGGTTGATTTGAATTCCAAGAAAGAATTTTAGTTCACCCATCATGCTCATTTCAAATTCATCCTGTATAAGCTTGGAAAAATTCTTGCACAAAGAAGCATTAGTAGAACCAAATATTATGTCATCAATATAAATTTGAATAATTAAGATATCTTTCTTAGTGGTCTTTCTGAAGAGTGTGTTGTCAACTTGTCCTTTTTGAAAACCATTTTCTAAAAGAAAATTACTCAGTCTTTCATACCAAGCTCTTGGAGCTTGTTTAAGACCATAGAGTGATTTTTTAAGTTTATAAACATATTCAGGGTTTTTCAAATCCTCAATAACTGGTGGTTGTTTGACATACACTTCTGATTGCTTCTAGTCTAGCTACTGGAGCAAATGTTTCAGTGAAGTCAATGCCTTCTTGCTGACTGTAGCCTTGTGCCACAAGTCTGATTTTGTTTATGACAACTTCACCTTGTTCATTGAGTTTATTTCTGAATACCCACTTGGTTCCAATAATGTTCTTATGTGTTGGTCTTGGTTAAGCTCATCTTGCATTGCTACAATCCATCCATCATCAGTTAAGGCTTCATCGACATTCTTGGGTTCAATCATAGATATGAGTCCTAATAATGAGTCACTTTGTTGATAAGCTGATCTTGTTTTTCTTGGACTCTCTTTGTTTCCAAGTATAAGATCCTCTGGATGTGATGATTTGTATTTGAATTTTCTCTTTGGAGCTTCATTAGTTTCAGCATTTCCTTGTGTTTCATCTTCTGAGATGTCTTCATGTTCTTCAGAGGCTTCTATGGGAGATGCTTCCTAAGAGGCTACATCCATTTGAGCTCCTGAAGCTTCATTAGCATCTGATGTTGTCTCAGGTTCTGAATAGTTGTATTGATATGGTACACCTGCATAACTATCATCTTGCTCTGACACTTTACTGTCAGGCTCTGTAACAGCCTGGGCTCCTACTAGCTCAATTGGTAGTGGGAATGGATTGGACATGTACTTATCCCCAGGTACATGGGTTCGATTCCCACGGAAGGCAAAAACTCCAATAGTGAAGGGGGTTAGAGAAGATCGTGAGGTAGCAGTGCCGGGAACGCTGAAGGCTCGGGTTGTTACAGGCTCTTTGTCATCAAATCTTACATGTATAGATTCTTCCACAGTGTTAGTTTCAGGCTTATACACTCTATATGCCTTTGAGCGTTCAGAGTAACCTATAAATATTCCCTTATAAGCTTTGGCATCAAATTTCGTTTTTATAGACCTTATTGTTCAGAATGTAACAAGTACATCCAAACTGATGAAAGTAAGGGATGTTAGGTTTTCTTCCTTTGAAGAGTTCATATGTTGTTTTATTCAATATAGGTCTAATATAGATTATATTTTGAATATACCAAGTTATATTTACATCTTCTGCCCAGAAATACTTCGCAAGTTTAGTCTCATGCATCATGGTTCTTGCCATCTCTTGTAAAGACCTGTTCTTTCTCTCTACAACACCATTATTTTGTGGTGTTCTAGCAGCAGAGAACTCATGGACAATTCCATGATCTTCACAAAAAGTTGCAAATGGTTCGTTTTCAAACTCACCACCATGATCACTTCTGATCCTTAGGATCTTAAGACTTTTCTCACTTTGTACTTGTGTGCAGAAGATATTGAACACATCATATGCATCATCTTTTACTCGTAAGAACTTAACCCATGTCCATCTACTGTAATCATCAACTATGACAAGTCCATATTTCTTCCCATTGATTGAGGCTGTTACTAACAGGACCAAATAGATCAATGTGAAGCAATTTAAGAGGTCTTGAGGTAGAGACAATGTTTTTGGGTTTAAAAGAAGTTTTAAAAATCTTCCCAATCTAACAAGGACCACACAGAGCATCTGAGTGATAATTGATATTGGGTAGGCTTTTAACCAAGCTTAGTTTGCTGAGCTTAGAGATTAATCTCCAGTTTGCATGTCCTAAGTGTTGGTGCCAAACCCATTTGTCATCACTCAAAGACAGAAGACACGTGATCTTCTGCTCTATAAGTTCTGACAGATTGACCTTATAAACATTGCCTTTCCTTAGGCCTCTGAATACTACAGACTTATTAGAGTCTCTAGTTACAGTACATGCATCTTTATAAAACATCATCACAAATCCACTGTCACAAAATTGAATAATGCTCAGCAGATTGTGTTTAAGGCCATCAACAAGCCAAACATTATTAATAGATAAAGAAGAATTACTAACTGTACCTGTCCCAATGATCTTCCCTTTTTGCTTTCCTCCAAATCCCACAGTGCCTCCCTCTTTCCTCCAAACCCCACAGTGCCTCCCTTTTTGCTTTTCTCCTGTCATATGTCGTGAGCAACCATTGTCCAAGTACCAGGACTGCTGCTTTTGCTTTCTTGGAGTGCAGATCTGAAGCAAATATGATTTCAGACTTCGGTACCCATACTTTTATGGGTCCTTTGGAGTTAGTTTTAATTACCTTGGGTGATCTTTGTTTGTAAGATCTATCAGAAGTTCTAGAATTATCAAAGCTTTTTGAAAAGGTTTTAGGCTTTGGATAACTCTTAGACTTAGCTCTTGAGTGTATCAGAGTCTCTTTTGTTTTAACATTAGTCTGAGGTTTAGAAGTTCTAGGTTCTGATTGATTCAGAGTCTGAGACTTCTTAACCTCTGACTTAGAGGTCTTTTCAGAGTCTGATACAACTTTGACTTCTGATTTACTTTTGACAAAGACTGCCTTAGGTTCAGATGTATCTTTATTAGAGGGTTTAGAAAATAATGGATTACTCTTACTAAAACGCGAGAATCCAAGACCATCACCTCTATTTCTACTTACATGATAAATTAATGAAGCTATCTTACTTCTTTGCATGCCAATGATGAGAAGTTCTTGAAGAGCAAATGCATGCTCTGGAGGAACTTTATCATCATATACATAATGAGTTTCAAGAAATGAGTTTCTACTTTTAAGAGACTCATTTTCTTCAACCATTATGTTTGCTTTTTCAGTCAGGTTGTTATAGGCCTTTTTAAGGACCTTACATTCCCCTACTTTTTTCGTAAGCAATTTTAAGGCATCTTTCAAATTAAGAGTCTATTAATTTAGTTCTAGAGAGTTGAGCAAGTACCTCATCTTCATCTTCTGAGTCAGAATCTGCTTCATGCTCAGAGTTTACTTTATCAGAGGCAGTTGCCATCAGAGCCAGATTGGCTTTCTCATCTCCATCAGAATCTGAGTCTTTATCCAGATCTTCCTAAGTTGCAAGGAAACTCTTTTTAACCTTACTCTTATATCTTTCTTTGCTAGACCTTCTCTTGGATGATTTATTCTTGTTCTCTGGGCAGTCAGCAATGAAGTGTCCAGGCTTGTTGCACTTAAAGCACTTGCTTTGTTCTTCCTTTTTCTCTTTGGTAGCACCAACCTTCTTGGAAGAACCTCCAAATCTACCTGCATATTTCTTGCTCCGTTTTGCCCATTGAGATACTTTAGCAGCCATCAGCACCATTTCTTCTTCATCTTCAGACCCATCCTTATGATCCTCTTCAGAAGCTTCGTCTTCAGATTCTATAACCTTAGCCTTCAGAGCCTTTGATGAACTCTTAGAGCTTAGGGCTATCCCTTTTACTTTCTTGGTTGATTCATCAGTCATTAACTCCATCTCATGACTCTTCAATGAACTAATCAAGTCTTCAAAGGGTTACTTCATCCAAATCCTTGGCTTCTTGAAAAGCAGTCACCTTGGGTCTCCATTTTGGGGTAAGCTTCTGAGAATCTTTTTAACATGATCAGCAATAGTATAACTCTTGTCCAGTACTTGAAGTCCAGAGACCAGAATTTGAAACCTAGAAAGCATAGTCTCAATGTCCTCTCCATCCTTCATTTTGAATAATTCATACTGATGAACTAACAAGTTTGCTTTAGCCTCTCTAACTTCTTTGTTCCCTTCATATTTAGATTTCAGAGACTCCCAAATTGACTTAGCAGTTCTTTTGTCCACATTTTTTAGGTACTCATCATGAGAAATTGCATTGGTCGTCATACCTTTTACTGAGTGATGTTTCTTGTACTCTAACTTCTGAGAAAGTGTGAAGGATTTTCTATTTTGATAGCTAACCACTCCTTCTTTATTCATGTTTTCAAATACAACGCCTTCTTCTACCAAATCCCACAAATCACTATCAATACCTATAATATGACTATACATCTTTGTTTTCCAGAAGGGTTAAAAAGTAGCATTTCCTTTGAAAAATTGAATCTTGTGAGAAGACTTCCTTTCAATTGAGCTAGTGTCATAATCAAAAGGAATCTCAGTTTTCTTTCCTCCACTATTTCCCGCAGCTTCAGTTATGTTTTTCCTTTGGATCTTTTACTGTTTCACTGTAAGGTGAGTTAGGCCACAAACCTAGCTCCTGATACCAATTGAAGGTGGAAAAACACAAGAAGGGGGGGTTGAATTGTGTTTTGAAAATTAAAACTTTTTCTTTACTAAAAACTATTCTGCAGCGGATAAAACACAAAACAAGTAAAGAATCAGAGGGAGAGAAAGAGAGACACAAAATTTATATTGGTTCTTCTCACAAATTGAGAGTACGTCCAGTCCCCTTGCACTTCCACTATAATCTCACAAGATTACAAGATGCTCAAGCACACTTGCACGAGACTTCTCAAATGCTCAAGTTACAACTAACAAGAGACTTCTCAAATAAACTTAAGAATAAGAATGTATGTTAATGGACACTTGATATACTATCATAGGTTTTTACAAAATACAACGCAGATTGCTTAAGACTATGAATGACAAATAGAAACTGTGATGTCAGAGCTTTTCAGAGTCTTAAACGTAGTAATAGAATAGTAGCCATTTCTTCCATTTGAGTCTTCTATTTATATTGAAGGAATGGGAATGATCGTTGTAGAGAGATAAGATGCCAGCTGGAATGAATCATACAAGTTGATAGCTGTGTATTGCCTTCTATAGAAAGAATTCCAATTCAATTACCTTGAATATTTGAAATATCACTCAACCATTTTGAGTAATAATAGTACGATTGTACAATCCTCAAAAACGCTCCACTTATGATGGATAAGGTTAACGTTGTACCAACGAATATTCCTTCCTGTGGATATGACAGAGACCTTAAGTAGATTATTCTTGAATCATTGTTTCTGATCCTGTCAGTTCTTGAGTGACGTAAATTCCTTTTGTTTCAGAGTCTGGTGTTGTAGCTTGTTATGGTCTTCAGCTTCTGAAACTTTTCAGAGTCTAGCTTTAGTCCTCAGAGCCACTAACTTCAGAACTTGAATTTTAAGCTTCTGATGATCAGCGATATGCTTTCAGAGCTTCTTAGTTTGGCTTTTCTGCTTTTGTTCACATTGCTTCTGAATGAATTTTAACTTATAATTTTAACACTTTGTTATCATCAAAATTAATTAAAACTTCAGAGGTTTATGTCAGACCCACTTTGTTCAAATATCTGAAGTATCCAGTTGATGGCAACCAAGCTATGTTTCATATAATGCACAATAAAACTGAGTCAGTAGTGTTATGAATATGGAGCAAGCAACCAAATTAGACATATTTAGCATAAACAAAGAATAATAAGAATAAAATTGGGTATGCAAAACAAAACTCCCTAAACAGGAAAAAGTTGGAGATTTTTAAACTACTCTATTTGAAAAATGGCAAAGAATCAAAATCTCAAACCTATTGCAATGTGAACCTTAGAAAGCCACTCAAAAAACATTATTTCACAATATTCGTTGTTATATGTAATATTCAAGAAAAGAATTAGAGAAATGCAGTGAGGGGACAAAATCCATCTAAAGACAACAACTATAGAAAATAAAACAAAATCATGAATCAAATTAATATGAGATTAATTGAAAACTCATTGCAATGATAAAAAAAAATCATAAAAGTATTAAGTAGTGATTACCAAAAAGCTCAAATTTATATCACTGTGGATCTGATTCATTCCTCAGCAGCAAACTCATCACTGCGGTGCAAGGAAACTAATTAAAAATTTAAAACAATATCTCAATTTTGTCAAAGTCCAAAGTAATAATCTGAAGAGAAATTGGGAGTGTTACTATTAACAAAGATTGCAGGAAGCAAGCAAGCAAATTTTCAAGCCAAATTGAAGAGAATTTAAACACAAAAACACCACAGAAGAAACAAATCACAGAGTACAAATACAAATGATTGATTCATAATCAAAATTCCACAAACAATAAACTTGGTGAAATCATCTAATCAAAGAAAAAGAAACTAAAACAAAATGAGACAGGAATCGAATGATGATACCTTAGCAGAAGAGAAACCAGAGGATGCACTTGTTCACAATTCTTACAAATATGCAGAGCAAATATTTTACTGCAACAAAAAAAAAAAAAAGGAGGAAGAAGAATCGACCGGAGCTTGGGAAGCTTCAAACCACTACAACCCACCACATGTCACCATTCCCAAATCAAAACCAATGTACCAAAAAAATAGAAGAACGAAAGAGATGGCAAACCAGAACAATCGCCGACCGCCGTCGCCGAACCCGACCAACTTGTCCTCTCCGGCCGCCGCACAATCACCTTGCTCCCACCGTCGCAGCCGCAAGCACCGCCGAACCTCCCTCTCGCAGCACCTCCTTCCTTCTCCGGCGCGCCACCACCTCTCTCCCTCTCAGCGGCCATATCTCCTTTTATTTCTCTCATGCTTCTGGCTTTTTTTTTTCTTTCCTAGTTTTGCTTTTTGATTGTTTGTTTTATTTATTTTTTTATTGCTTATTTTAATGGGACATGTGGCAATCTTGCAGACAAAACTATCACACATAAGTCACTTCATTGTTGGTACATGTGTCAATTAGCATTTAGTCCACAATAAGATAAGCATGACATCATTGATGACATAGTGTAGTAGGGTTTTCGAAAGGGCATTAGGATTTAGCACTATCACCCTTTAGTATTATAGAAATATTACGAAATCGAAATAAAAATAATTGAAATATTATATTATTTTAACTAAATAAATAGTGTATTTTTAGTGTTATCATTACTCATAAGCATAATTATAACAAAAGAGTTAAAGAATTACACATACGAAATAACCTCGTTGAAGTGCGAGGAATACAACTTCCAGTGGTGGAAGATTGTCTTCCTAGTGAGCTTGTGGCTCTCGTTGCTTCTCCTCCTCCTTTTCTCCTTAGAGATTTGTAGTTCTCTAAATTTTTGAATGAATCATTGTGGAGGAGGAAAGCTCTATTTATAGCAATTTGGACTTGGGCTCCAAGTCACATCGTGGTACGATGGATGCATCGTGTGGCCATCGTGGCACGATGGAGAAGTTTTGTTTAAAATAAATTGCAGATTCTGTTATTTTCTTGGGAGCTAAGTTTCCTCCCATCGTGACCATGATGTAACCCATCATAGCCACGATGGTATCCAAAATTTAATTTTTGCTTCAACACGAAAGTTATATCTCGTTGTCTTAGCTTTCCAATGCATGGTCACAGACCTCGATCCGATACTCATAGCTTTGGTTATATCGTTTTTGGTACGATGAGCGTATTTCTTCCTTTTTTACCCTTTTTTATGCATTTTCTTCAACTCTTGCTTCTTGATCAAGTAACTTTGTTTCCTTATGCCTTGTAATTGGTCTTCAAAGTGGCTAAAAATAATATAAGCTAATATCAAAACTACCTAAAAACATCATATAATTGACTGTCATCACATGTCATTGCTCGTCTTTTGTTTTATGAATTTGCCAACTCTTCTACTTCAAATTCTCCGGAGTCCCATGTAAATTTGCGGACAGAATGAAATTTTGCTCGAGCTTGATTTTCATGCAAGGCATAAGGAATTGACCGGCTCTCATCATGCTAAGTGTTATGTTCCCTTGATCGACAAAAAGACTTGTGGACCTTATAAATTTAGTCTTGACTAAGGCTAATATGGGCAATGTGCGGACTCCTTTTAAGACTGAATTCAAAGACTCTGCAAGATTGGTAGTCATGTGCCCATATCTTTTTCCTCCATCGTAAGCTTGAGTCCACTTTTTATTAGACTACTTCGCTACCACTTAGAGGGGGGGGGGGGGGGGGGTTGAATAAGTGGCCCTTTTAAACAATGTTGATTTTAAAAAATTTAGTTCAAAAGGTACGCGCGGAAGCACCACCGGATCGGTAGTCTCTTTGCACCCGATTGATCACTGAAAAAGTAGTATAGCCTTGAACGTGTGATGATAAAGAACAAGAAACGGTCGTGTGCAAAATATTCGAATTAAACGATCCAATAACACAGTCCAAGCAAGTCACGAGAATATAGAGCTAATCCAATCACAATCAAGATATATGTCAATTGAATTTTGGTGCACACGTACGAACACAAAAATTCAATTGAATCGAAAATTAAAGCAATTGAATCCGAATGATCCCATACTCACTCTTCAATGAATTACAATTTGATGGAAGATGATGATCTTGTGAAGAATAATCCTTTGATCCAAATTATTCATCCAATTTGAATCCCAAAGAGTTTTATCAAAGCTATTTCACTTTCTCACAAGTTTTCTCTTCTTTTACAATAACAAACCCCATTGCTATTTATAGAGAAAATAGAATTGAGCAAATTTAGGCAAAACTTAACAGAAATGTATCGATACAAATGATGGTTTGAATCGATACAAACCCTTTGACCAGCGTACAAATTTGAAAAATTTGACCTATGTATCGATACAAACACGTATGTGTATCGATACATATATCAGTTTCTTGAAATCTTGACTGATATGTATCGAAGCATGCAAGCATGATTCGATACAACATGCATTCTCTGGTTTTTTGAGAGATATAGGTGTGTATCGATACATGCAAGCATGATTCGATACACAAGTGACTCTCTGCCTCTGAGAAACCATTTTTGTATCGATACAAGTGATATATGTATCAATACAAAATGCACAAAATCAGTCTGAAGTAATTTCAGGACATTTGTATCGATACAAATGATTATGTATCGATACAGAATACCTAAAAATCAATTTTTCAAAGTTTAAAAAATAGTTTTTCGCTGTCAAGTCATTTGTAATGTTGCCAAAATATGTTCTACTCTATTTTCATGTGTTTTGACAATTATTAAAACATGAGGATGAACTGGTGCACTTACATTCTCCCCCTTTTTGATAATTGTCAAAACTTTGCATAAGCTAACTAAGCCTATACCTAATATGCAATAAAATAGCAATATGTATACATACGCAATTACACCAAGGCTAACAATAAGCACGCTCCCCCTGAGTTGATGCCATAATGCGTTTGATTTTGTTGATAATATTCAAGACTTCTTTAGCTATTCATCCTTAGCTTGTGCAATCCAAATCTCTCCCCCTTTGAAAATATCAAAAAGAAGAAGAGAGCTCATTAGTAGTATCAAGTTCAAACAATTTTAACCATAGTCATATCGTGCACTTACATTTGTCGAAATGCACTATATGATGAAATTTCCTAATCAAAATAATTACATACAAAGATATGCCAAAATATATCAATGACGAATACCAAATATCATGACAAACATGGAATGTAGAACAACAAACCAAAACCAACGCATGAATATCGTAACACATCGACATTTTAATCAAGTAACATATCCAAATATGGGACGAAATAAACAAAGCAATGCAACAAATGCATAAACATAACATGATTATCCATACAAACAAGATTATCCAAAATAACAAGTCATACAAAACCAAAATGAATGTTGTCCAAACATGACAACATTAAAATTATCCGTACAACCATATTGAAATAACAGAAGTCATAAGAAATAACGAAATAAGATTGTTCATGCGGTAAAAAAAAATAAAATGCAACAAAAACAGAGTCAAGCATCATCATCATCATTCATCCATGTTGTTCAGGTTAGAAGGAGGGTTAGGTTGATAGTAGCCATGCATCTGAGCTTGCATCTCTTCAAAGCGAGTAGTCACATAGGTTCGGAGATCATTGGTGTTGGTGTACAACTCTTCAATTCTAGCATTTTGAGTTTGGTAGTTCTGAGTGTACTTATTGTAGAAGGTGGTTTGTTGCATGCTCATATTCCTTAGCATGCCCATCATTTCATTCTAGTTTCTGCCTTGTTCACCTTCACCTTCACCTTGTCTAGCATTTCTTTTAACATTTCCATAATTGCACCATTACTAATATCTGAAGGATCACTCTCCATGCTTTCACTTCCATGAGTTTCCACTCTTGGTCTCTTACCCCTTTCTTCTTAATTACCTTGAATTGGTTCTTCATCTTCATCTTCCTTTCCACAAAACTCATAATCTTCAATCTCATCATTCCACTTATAATCCATCTTTTTCATTTGAGTCATGCTGAAGATTTGATCTCTTTTTGGGTTTATCCAAGATCCCGCTACTTGGTCGGTTATTTTGAAGTGGTCTAAGATAGTGGAGATCCAACTTGAATATCCGAAACAATGATCCTTTTTAGAATCTCTCAAGGCAAAAAAACGGCTCACGATGTAGTGTGGCCAATCTATTTTCTTTCTTTCCATCATAATGTACATAAGATCAATGTCCTTCCAATCAAGTCTAGAGTAGAATCCACCTCTAGGCCTTAGAATGTGATTCACAATCCAAAGTAAAACTCTTGGACCTTTCTTGAGTCTACCGGCCTTTCCATTTAGACTTTTACCGTTCCTAGTTAGAGTGCTTGCAAACTCAGTCATATTGTACTTAGGACCATCAACATCGGTAAACTTTTTTAAGTTCTTATCATTTACCATGCCAAATAGTTTGAACCAAAGATTGTTAGTGAACTTGTAAATCTTCTTTCCTATACAGAACTCAAACTCAACAACTTTTTTCTCTTGTAATCCAGAGTAGAAAATCCTAATTAAGTCCTCTATGTAAGGTCTCTTCAGGTTACAAAAGGTAATGAGATTTTCTCTCTTAATGATCTCAGCAACTTCACTTAAATGTAATTCCTCAAGGTTCTTAACATCAACAGCATTTTGAGGAATTACTTTCTTTTCCTTACAAGTTCTAATATAGAAGTTCAAGTAATTCTCATGAATAAAATTTTCTTCCCTAAAATTGTCATCATGATCAGTATCCCTTATCATCTTAGCAGTATTCTTAGTCCTACCACCATTCTTACTTCTATTGCTAGTAGACATTCTTAAAGTGAGGATTAGTGTAATGTTACCTTGTTGAATGTTTGAAGAAACCCTTGTCTTGAATGTGGAGATTATGAAGCTTGAACCACGAAATTGATGAAGGAATATGAATGGGTAATGAATTTGAAGTAGTTTGGGGTCAAGTTTTGTGAGTTTTGGTTGAGTTTTGAGGGAGATTGAGAATATGGGAATGAGGGTTTTTGGAGCGTGGCTCGTGTAGAAGAAGAGTATTTTTGATGTTTGATGAATGAATGAATGAAAACTGATACATAAATCTATTTTCGCGCGTATGTATCGATACAAACTCGTGTTTGTATCGATACAAGTCAGTGTTCTGCAGCATGTATCGAAGCATGCGAGCATGTATCGATACATGAGACAGTGTATGTCCTAACTGAAGTGCTATGTATCGATACAATCATCATATGTATCGATACATATCAGTTCATTTTGAAAATTTGCAGAATAACTAACATGTATCTATACAATGTTTATTTGTATCGATCCAAAATGCATTATTTTCAATTTTTCTCAAAATCCATGAACTTATAAGTTTGAAAAGTAATTTTTATGACTTCCAAATAACATGTATGTATGAAACACATATAATCAACAAGGTACATACTTATGTATGTGAGCAAAAACAATACCAAAGCACATTATAACATGAGAACACATGTTAAACCATATATGCATAATAAGACATTCACATAAATGAATCAAAGTACCAAAATTAATCATATGAAAATATATGTCTATGTATGCACACAAAGTCACATATAAGAACAAAACAAACAAATACAAACCAAGTATGAACTTAATATGGCAATTGTAATGATTTTTTGTCAAATCCCCATTTTAAACATATGAGTCTCAAAAACTTATAAATATTTTTGAGCAAAATTCTTGGAAATGGAGGATTAGACAACTATCAAAGCAAATATCATATTAAGGTGAAAGTTGTATGTATATGAACCAATGCACAAATGCTAAGTAAAAAGAATATAAAGGTAAAGGTAGAGAATAGAATCTTCCCTTGAGTGTTAGGTGGAGGAAGTGATCAATTTCCACAACATTGTAAGTGTTGAGTTGAAGCTTTTCTCATCATTTTCCTTGTTCATAAGTCTTGAACTTCATTGTTGTCGGTGTCTTTCGTCAATGGTTCAAGACGTTTTCCTACATACTTAGACATTTGAAATAGGTCCCCAACTCATGTTGGGTCCTAGTTGGTTAGTAGCAACATTATTGCTTAACTTAGGTAACCATTGCAATTTGCCTTTTGGTACCAAGATTTTTCGAGCATGGCATTTTGCAATAATATGACCCTTGTCACAACAATAACACTACTAGAAAACACGCTTTTGGCAACCGATTTAGAGACCGAAAAATTTCAGTCACTATAGAGACCGATTTAGAGACTGATATTTTGAACGTAAACTTAAAAAAAAATCAGTCGCTATATCAGTTGCTACATAATTATAGAGACTGAATTAGAGACCAAATTAAAGACTATTATTTGTAGTTCAAAGCCAAAAAAATTCAGTGGCTATATCGGTTGCTATAGAGACCGAATTGGAGACCGATAATTAGCGTTCAACAAAATCCGTCGCTATTGTTTTTATATATCCTATTTTTTTAAAGCTAAAATATTTTATAATTCAATATTTTATAAAAAACAAAATTCGCATACCCAAAATCCTTATTTTCTTTTTATTACGCGAACCCAAAAACCTTTCTTCTTCACTCAGTTTCTTCTCTCACCCAAAACCTCATTATCACTCAATCAATTTTTTTTCAAGCCTTCCAAACCAAGAACCCTCTTCTTCTCACTCAATCGAAATTTGTTAAGTCTTCCAGACCCAATACCCTCTTCTTCTCACTCAATCGATTGAAACCATAAACCCTTCCTCTTCCATCGTCACTCAATCTGACTTATTGAAACCCTAAAATCCAGAAACTCAATTCTTTGGAACTAGAACCCAGAACTCGTTAAAACCCTAAAAGCATCTTCCCCATCGTTCTATATTTCGATCGTTGAATCCAGAAACTGTTCATTGTGTCTCCATCGTTCACCATCATTCATCGCAATTGAACAACTCGTTCTTTAGGTATTTGGATTTCTCTTATTCTTCTTTGATTTCTAATTTTAAATTTGCACTCTAGGCTTTTGGGCTTCTTTTACATTAAAAGATGTTAGTATGCTTTGTGTTCTATAATTTCTTCACTAATCTTATGCATTGGGGGAACTTTTCTAATTTGTTCAAGTATCTATGCATTTGCGTTTTTTGTTTCCGTTTGTCTGCTTGGATCTGTTTTTGGTTTTTAGGTGGGGGTGGTATTGCTTAGGGGTGTGGCTTATATGTGTTTTTGTGTTTGTGGGATAGTGGGTGTTGATTTTCAACCTAAATCATAAATAGTTGTAGCAGTCAGTAAAATAGTTGCTACAAAATTGATGTTTGTGGGATAATGGTATTGTTGTAGAATATAATGCAATGTAATAGGGTAGAAATATAATAGTGAAAAGAAAATAAAAGAAAGGGTAGAAATATAATAGTGATATATCCTCATAAGAGATGAATCTATACTAATGCATATATGTCAGAGTATGATTATCTACACCTGTTGGCAAGAGCTTTAAACCTACCTATAGATGTCACAATGCTTTTAAAAATGATATAAGCTGAAAGCTGCTTTCATAAGCTATTATGAAGAGCTTGTGGAATTAAGATGAAATAGGTTATAGACATGTCATACACTGTTTCCACAAGCTCTCTGAAATAGCATCACAAGTGCTTATGCTAGTAGAAAAGCTCAAATAAGCCTCTATCGAAACAGGATCCTAGTAGATATTTTTCTTGTCAAACACTCACTGGATGTAATTATTTCTCTTTCCCTGCTATTATTCAACAAATGCTCTTTGATTTCAATTCATATTAAATTTTATGTCACAATGCTTTTTTTCAAATGTAATATTCCATGGATATTTTTTATGAGAAGGTTAACTGTTGTTTTATACAGTTAATAATAGTCCTAAACAAATAGGGATGGTCCACCGGAATCCTGTCGTTGGTGATACAACCTTATCAGTTAGTTGTTCTGACAAGATAGCTCGTTGGAATGTCGTTGGTGTTCAAGGTTTGATATTCTTAAATTGAGGTCGTTCGTGTATTGTTGGTAGTTCTTGCATCGAAATTATATGCCATGATATTTTTGCAAAAGTTGCTAATATATAGTAATCGTGTAAATATGGCACATCAAACACTATTGTCACTCAAGATCATATTGGTGTTTGCTTGAATGTAGGATTTTCTATGAACTATATTTATGGTTATATCATTCTGAGATATGTTGATTTGATTATTACAAAGCTTATTCATTGTTGTGTTACTTTTTCATTGATTTGATTATTACAAAGCCTATTCATTGTTATATTACTTTTACATAAATGTTTATAGTTTAGATATAAGCATAGATGTGAAGTTTGAGAAATAGTCATATTTGCAATCATGAATTAGAGTTTTTTCTTGATCTGGTAAATGTCTATATGTTGATTCAAATGTGAATTTAATTAGTGTGATCAATTACATTTTTTGGTTAATAGTTCATCTTATACCAGGAGCTTTGCTTTCCTACTTTCTCCAACCGATTTACCTTTCGTCAATTACTGTTGGTCTGCCTCATATCAATCCTGAAAATTTTAATTTCGAGGATAACTTAAAAAGTGCCTTGTATGATCGTATTCGACACTTGGAGAACGAGCTAACATCTCCATTTCCAGTGAATCAGGTCTGTGGACCATTAAGTTTATCTGTGATCGTATATATAGTCATATTTTATGCGTTGCTTTCTTTGAGTGAGTGACTCTACTTACTCATATCTATTCTACATGTGTTTGTCTTTGTTTGCTATCATTTGAGTTAGTGACTAGTACTATGTAAATCATGTGTTTGTGGGTGAGTGAACTATTTTAAACAGTCGTTCTTCACCGTCTTTTACAAATTTGTCCCTTCCTCAAACTTTTGGTACATTTCTTTTTTTGACAAGTTTCTGTTTGTGTTGATTATTCATCATACTATGGTGTTGTTTGTGTTTATAATAATACTATGATGTTTGTGTTGTTATTGTGCAAAGTATTTATTCACACAATGAAGCTAGTATAAAATCAACTCTCTTTTGAGATGTCCTACTTTATTATGGCATAGGACTGTAGGAGTACAGTAGAAACAACACCATAAGAATAGTAAAGAAATATTGCCCATTTTTTATAACCATTATTTGTATTTCAAACCAGAAATTGTTCTCAATTCTTGTATGGTTTTTTTTTTGTTGCAGCTAAGGACCTAAGGTGGTTGGCACATTGTAGGAGTTGGTTCCATGGCTTGGAACAATCATATTCTTATAGGAGGAATGGATAGTAAACAATGATGTTAGAATGATATCTCACATCTAATGAGCCCTTTTCTAATTTTCCTGCCGATACATAAAGTTTAATGGATAGTAAACATTTAATGTAATAGCCGATACTTAAAGTTTTAATTTATTTTCTATAGGAGATTTATTTTCCATATAATCTTTGATTAAACATATCTTTATAAGAATATAATTTACTAATGTATTTTGTTATTTTGTGTGTGTGCGTGGGTGCATATATATATATATATATATATATATATACACACACTACAATTTTTTTTATTTTAAAAAATTGAAATTAGAAACCGAATTAGCGACATATTTGTTTTAAAATTAAATAAAGTGGTCACTAAATTAGTTGCTAATAGCGTCGATAATGCGTCGAACAATCTGTCTCTTTAGCTGTTCTTTCAATTCAGTATCTTAATTGGTTGCTGATATTGGTTGCTAATTCGGTCTCAAAATTTAGTTGCTAATCGGTCGCTATAAAATGGTTGCTAATTTGGTCACTACGGATCAGCGACCAAGGTTTTTGCTACTGATTTTAATTTGTTGCTAAATCGGTCACTAATTGAATTAGCAACCGATTTTGATGAAAATTGGTCGCTAAATCGGTTGCTAAACGCATGTTTTCTAGTAGTGTAATGACAAACGATATGAGGATTACTTTTCTTAGGATCCTTTTCAACAAATTTATACTTTTTATTTATAGGTTTTAACGATTTGTTGAATTTAGATGGATCAACCACAAAAGTAATCTCCGGCTTGGATGGTTCTTTTAGCTTATCTTGTAACTTTCGCAAGTCTCTATATAAGTAAAAGCATCCATCACATCCGGTTCTATCGTTACCATAACTATCAAAAGTCACAAGAGGTTTTTGAATCATAGACTCTTTGAGGGCTTTCAACTCAAGCTCCGTTTCTGAAACTTTTGCCTCAAGGTATTTATTAACTTGCATTAAACCTTTTAGTCGTTGAAAAGCCTCTTTAGTTTCTTTGTGTAACTTTTCAAAAGCGACTTGCAACTCATGATATTCTAAAAGCGTATATGAGCTAGAGGGATTTTGATTTACCTTTTTAGGAGCAAGTTTCTTACGATCATGGGATGTCAAGCACACATTTGCCAATACATCTTCACCACTTGAGCTAGAGCTTGATGATGAAGAAGATGAGCTTTCACTCTTCCATGCAACATAAGCTTTCTTTCCTTTGTCCTTGCTTCCCTTTTTGAATGACGGTGACTCCTTCTCTTTTCTCTTGAACTTAGGGCAATCCGGTTTGAAATGACCAACTTGGCCACATTCATAGCATGCCCCTCTCTTGGAGTATCTACCACTATCACTCTTCCGGCGGTAACCACTATCTTTCCGAAACTTCTTAAGATTGTCATCGGAATGTCTTATCCCATTCTTTCTCACATATCTATTATAGCGTCGAACGAAGAGCCCAATTTCCTCATCATCGGAATCGTCTTTGCTTGAGCTACTTTCCACTTGCTCAACCTTTTTGGACTTGGATGTGGAGGCCTTTAGAGCAATGGACCTCTTATCCTTTTCTTTTTCCTTTTCGTTGTGTTTCTCCTTTTTCCCACCTTTCTCATGCTTTTCCAACAAAATAAGCACTTGTTCATGTTCCGTTAGCTTACCGAATAAGGTTGTGAGACTCAAAGTTGTAAGATCATTCGCTTCTTTGATTGCGGTGACCTTTGGTTGCCATGACCTATTAAGACATCTCAAAATCTTATTAGTAGCATCTTGATTAGTGATTGGTTTACCTAGACCATGTAACTTGTTGGGAATTTTTACAAACCTTTGTTGCATATCCGCAATGGTTTCACCATCTTGCATATGAAACAATTCGAACTCTTGAGTTAAGGTGTTTATTTTGGATATTTTGACCTCATTAGTACCCTCAAAATGAGTAACTAATGTATCCCACATTTCTTTGACCGATAAACAATGCGACACATGATAAAATTGTTCAATCCCAAGGGATAAAATAAGTATGTTTTGTGCCTTGGCATTGTAATTGACCTTTTTCTTATCATTGTCCGTCCATTGTGCCATAGGCTTATTGGTGACAATGCCATTAGGATCGGTGTTTGTCGGAACAAACGGACCGTTCTCAATAGCATTCCACACTTCACCATCAAAAGGAATCGATGTGTATGCGCATACTACTTTTCCAATAATCAAAATAATCTCCATTGAATATAGGTGCCCGATTATAAGACCCTTTAGGTGCAAAAGCCATGTTTTCTAATAAATGGCACAATCCACCGAATTTTGTCAACAAAATTGAACCAGGATCGTGATACCACTTGTTAGACTACTTGGCTACCACTTAGAAGGGGGGGTTGAATAAGTGGCCCTTTTAAACAATGTTGATTTTAAAAAATTTAGTTCAAAAGGTACGCGCGGAAGCACCACCGGATCGGTAGTCTCTTTGCACCCGATTGATCACTGAAAAAGTAGTATAGCCTTGAACGTGTGATGATAAAGAACAAGAAACGATCGTGTGCAAAATATTCGAATTAAACGATCCAATAACACAGTCCAAGCAAGTCACGAGAATATAGAGCTAATCCGATCACAATCAAGATATATGTCAATTGAATTTTGGTGCACACGTACGAACACAAAAATTCAATTGAATCGAAAATTAAAGAAATTGCGTAAAATAAAAGATTAAGGAAGAAAGACACAAACGATTGATTAGGGAGTTCCCAACGGCTTTCGTATCGTCCTCGCGGTCGGCCGGGTACGTCTCCCCCCAAATAACCAAACGGGTTATTTGAGCGTTTATTGAGTAAAAACGATTGAACTATAGTGCACAATTTACAAAGACTCCAATAACCCTATATCGAATCTAATGCAAACTATGCGTAATAACCTCAACAAGTAATGAAGCTTCTCCCTCTGATTCCAACGATCCTAACCGTGCGCAAATCTTGAGTACCTCGCTTCTTCGTTGGTAATCCTTCAAGATATCGCACAATCTTGAATCCTCAAGAAAACCCAAACCTTCTTTACAAATCAACTCGATCATGCCTCTGATTCACCGCAAGTCGTATCGAACGTTATCGATCAAATGTACAACCTTTATCCGAATGATCCCATACTCACTCTTCAATGAATTGCAATTTGATGGAAAATGATGATCTTGTGAAGAATAACCATTTGATCCAAATTATTCACCCAATTTGAATCCCAAAGAGTTTTATCAAAGCTATTTCACTTTCTTACAGGTTTTCTCTTCTTTTACAATAACAAATCACATTGCTATTTATAGAGAAAATAGAATTGAGCAAATTTAGGCAAAACTTAACAGACATGTATCGATACAAATGATGGTTTGTATCGATACAAACCCTTTGACCAGCGTACAAATTTGAAAAATTTGACCTATGTATCGATACAAACATGTATGTGTATCGATACATATATCAGTTTCTTGAAATCTTGACTGACATGAATCGAAGCATGCAAGCATGATTCGATACAACATGCATTCTCTGGTTTTTTTAGAGATATAGGTGTGTATCGATACATGCAAGCATGATTCGATACACAAGTGACTCTCTGCCTCTGAGAGACCATTTTTGTATCGATACAAGTGATATATGTATCAATACAAAATGCACAAAATCAGTCTGAAGTAATTTCAGGACATTTGTATCGATACAAATGATTATGTATCGATACTGAATACCTAAAAATCAATTTTTCAAAGTTTAAAAAATAGTTTTTCGCTGTCAAGTCATTTGTAATGTTGCCAAAATATGTTCTACTCTATTATCATGTGTTTTGACAATTATTAAAACATGAGGATGAACTGGTGCACTTACACTTTTCTCTAGGAATCGTTTCTAACCACTCAACAACTTCTTTGAACTTTGATCTCATGATAGTAAGTTTTGCTTAAAAACGTGATCGTTGCATCTCGTAACCTACAATAACAAAATTATTACTATAATATTTTTTAATATAAAATGAGAATGAGTTAAAATATAGTAACTTCTTACCCATGTTGACAACTTGCTTTGTCAGTTCAACTTATTTTTTAATATAAAATGAGAATGAGTTAAAATATAGTAACTCCTTACCCATGTTGACAACTTGCTTTTTCAGTTCTATTGAAATTGCCAGCAATATGTCGAATACAATAAACTGAATGTGGGTTGGGTTCAACCCAACCAACATTGTCAGATTGTAGTACTGCTAACAGACCTTTCCCCCTATCTGACATGATGCACAAGTTTGGTTGGGGTGTGACATATGTAAGCAAATGAGACAAAAACCAATGTTACGATTTCCATCTATTTCACCAGGTATACATCATATACCGGGCATGGGAGGATGTTTACTACTACTTCAATCATAGGCTTGGGACTGAATTCCCTCTATTTCACCATGTATACATCATATACCGGACATAGAGGTGGAACAAGGATTATCATGGCCAAAACTCAACATTACTCACCTCCAACTACTAAATTTGAAACTCAACATTCGTCTGCACAAAACTTCTCCGCACCACTTGATATAGCATATGTACCATCACCACAACTACAAGCACCACCACCCCACGATGTTTCACCTACCAAGTTCTATAGTAACATGCTACAATCTTTCACATCTTAATAATTTCAACAAGGCTTTGTAGGATATTGACTAGGGTCTGGCAAGTGCACTAGTATGTCGTCGAGTAATAATTCACACTCTACGAGTAGAATGAGTTCGTATCCACAGGGATCGTGCCGCAGCTTTACTAGCGTTATTTTAGTTTGAGATAGTTGCATTCGTTTTGGGTTTTGAAAAAGGTTTTTATAAAAATAAGCGTAATGCTTGCATAAATATAAATAGCAAAATGTATAAATAAATAGATTCAAGAAATATAGAGGCTAGGTGTGGTGGTTGGACTCCCTCCCTTCTTCATATTTGGCATGACCGGTGTATAACATAGTTATTTAGATTATGTTCGGCGGTGAATTATCCTTGTTGTAGTAATACCTTACTATTACACTATGTTTATTAAAGTTTCCCTACATTAACAGCTAAGGTACCTATGAGAGCCTAACCTCGATGTGTCACATACCCTAATTACTAAGTGAGTTGTTTATAAACATGCATTATAACCTTCACCAATTAACCTCTAGGTCCTAGTATCGGGCTGTTCATCTTCTAAGTGCTCAGATCACACCTAGTGCATGATTCCTCCTCTAACCGCTCAGTTCACGACTAGTTCAGGATGGTACCGTCTCTATTCACCTAGCATTATTTACTACTAGTTCCAGACCATACCAAGTCAAAACCTGATATCAATTCTAAGGACGCTCCCGCTTATCCGGCCAGATTACGAGAATACGTTATTAAGTGCAAGAAAGTAAATAACAAACACAATTACTAAATATCATTTATTATAACTTAGACTCAACCACAGACTCCAAATATTCATTGGGGAGTTCATCTTCTCCACCACAACCTAAGGCATAAATAATAAAGACTACATATTTAAATTACAAGAATATAACCTAAATACAAAACCCTAAAGAAATCATACCTTGCTGAGTTAGTTTTCCCGTAAGGGGAGAAAACTATGCCCAATAGAGCTCCTCTGAACCTCTCCTTATAGTAGAGAATGTTCTACTATTTCTGAATGAATAAAACAATGAAAGGGAGGCTCTATTCATAGTTTTTGTAATGGGCCTCAGCAAGGCATCGCAGTACGATGAGGCCATCGTGCTGCGATGTGAAGATTTAGTTCAGTTTTATAACTGATCCTGTGCATTTCATTAGCTTGGGCGCCAAATTACTCCATCGTGCTGCGTTGTGTGGCATCGTGCTGCGATGGGCATATTTTCTTCAGATTTATTCTTCTGATTTCTTGGCGAACAAGCAGCTCCCATCGTGGCACGATGGGAGCCATCGTGTTGCGATGGAATGCTGATTTTCTTCACTTTTTGGGCTTTTTCTTGTCTTTTTGCATCTTGGACTCTGTCTTGATGCTTTTTCATGCTTTTGTAGGTTTTCCTTCGTATTTGGGTCTGTCTTGGTCATTTTACTACTAATAATACTACTAAAAATACCATAGAAATTCCTGTCATCACAACCCCAAACTTGAACTGTTGCATGTCCTCAAGTAACATGCTGTCAGACAAGATCGTTAGAAAAACAAGAGATAAATAAAGATGATAGGAATTTCAGAACCTTTTTGTATTTCAGCAATGGTACCGCTGATGTTTGATGTTAGGGAATTTTTTATGTTTTCCTGTTTTTTTTTTCATTTTTTTCTTTTTGTAGTGATAGTTCTCCGTATACCCACCCCAAACATAAATGTTGCTAGTTCCATGAGCAACCCCAAACTTATTTTGTTGCCAAGACATTGAGAACTATTACCTTAACTCCAAAGAGGGTAATTTCTTTGTTTTTCTTGTCTATAGGCTTGTATCATGGTTTGTCACCGAAACAAAAGGAATATATTTTTTTACGGCTCAAAATTGGCTAGCAAAGGATATAATAATATAAAGGGTGGCTGGAAAAAGGCTCTGGGTTATAACAAGCAATTGCCTCAATGGATATAATATCAAACTAACCAGTCAGCAGAGAATTAGAGCATGTTCTAGAAAATAAACAAGTGCACGGTACTCTCATAGTAGATCGAAAGAAAGTGGTAATACCGTTTGGAAATATTTGGCTCAAATTCTCACATGGCTTAGGTATCTGAAGTTGAACACTTGTCTCACGGACATCAGCTTCATCACTCGTCTCTCTGTCTCCCGAACTTCGCACTTCAGAGCAATCACCTTTGGTTTTCTGTATGAATGTGTGAAATTCGTCTCATCGAGATTTATAACTTATTTCGCCGCAATCTTACCTATAACAGTTAGTCATGCACTAGATAATAAACAGCAAGCAGTTATTTAATTTTTTATAAGTTTGAATAAGGGCTGTTGACAGATGAAGATGACATGCGGAATTCTAGGCATACATTTATTGAATTGAAAAACTGAATTGAAAATACTGAATTGAAATTACTGAATTAAAAATACTTAATACTTATCCTTGGGTTGCCTCCCAAGCAGCGCTTTTTTAGCCTCTCATTAGCTTGAGGCATTTCCTCCATTACAGAGGATAGGTTCGCATGTCTCTCTCTTCTGTAGGAGCCTTCGCCTTAGCTCCTCCCTCTTTCTTGTTGCTTCTCTCATACTTCTCTGGGTTCTGTTTTTCTTTGAAGGTGGCAAAATAGAGTTGTCCATCATCTTTTGAAGGTACTGTTTTTATGATGGACTTCCCTTTGCCTTTTGGTGGATGTTCCTTCTTTTGTTCTTTTGGTGCATTAATCCAGCTTTTCATTTCTCTTTCCTCTTTTCTCTCAGCAGCAGGCTTCTTCAGACGTGGCGTATTCACCCCAAACTTAGATCTTCTGGCCACCTTTCGGTTTCTACCCCATGCTTTGACCCATGTTGCTCGGATGTCCACTTCAATGGTTAGCCTATTCAATTTTTCAGTGAGTTCTTCGGGTACCTCCTCTTCCTGAGCTGTATCTATTTCTAGTTGCGCCATTTCATTCTCCAATTCTGTTATCTCTACCTTTACCTGTACTTTTTGATCTGGAGTCGGTGGTGTAGCTTCTCTGTCTTTCCACTCTAGAATGAAACATTTCTCCTTTCCTGCATTGAAAAGGTTTACGGTTGTCGACTTACCTCCACTCCTTAGTGTTATTTCTCCAAGGTTCATATCAATGAGTGTCTTGCAGGTGGCTAGGAATGGCCTTCCAAGAATGACGGGATACTCTTCGTCTTCTCCAATGTCTAGGATCATGAAGTCTACTAGAAATTCTAGGTCTTTGACTTTCACCAAGACATTTCTGACTGTGCCTACTGAGTGGATGGACGACTGATTAGCTAGTATGAGTTCCCTAGATGTGCCAGCAATAGGTGATGCGAGCTTGAACTTATCTGCCAAAGATAATGGTATTACGTTCACACTTGAGCCTACATCACATAGTGCATTAACTCCTGCTTTCCCAATCTGACAGATGATGGTGGCGCTTCCAGGATCATCCTTCTTGGGTGGCAATGGTGATCTCTTTGCTACTCTTTCTTGGAACTCGCCTCCAGTCTCTCTTTCACGCTTCTTTTCTTTAAGCGCCATGCATTTTTCATTTTGATTGCCTACACTGACTTCTTCGTTGCTGCACATGGCGTTCATGTAGTATTCATCGAAAATGCGATAAGTGTTGAGCTGCCATTCACGGACAACATGTTGCAGATACTCAATCTTCCGAATCCTTTTGCCTAAGAATGGTCTTTTCACGTAGTGTCTGGATGTTGGTGCTATCTTCATCCATTTCGAATGCTCTTTCCACCTGGTATCTAAAGGTATCACGGGTTTCCAACTGTCTTCCCTGGATGGTTTTGAGACTTCAGAGAAATTGTCCCCTTGAGATTCAACTTCTATATCTGCCAGGTCATCACAAAATATTCCTTCAGAACCATTGTTGTTGTTTGGTGGTGTCCATTCTGGTTCCTGCTTAATGCTGACCTTTCCGCAGTAATCCCTTCCTTGTGGTTCGTCTCCCATGGCTTTGGTGGTAGATTCTCCTTCTTTGTTGAGATTACTGATCTTTACGAGCTTTTGTGCTGCTCATCTTTTCCGAAACGTTCTTTCGGGTTCAGGGTCGTACTTTAACTCCAGAATATCCTGTTATCAAGCACAACAAATGAATACCTTCAGTAGCACTGGAAAAGTAAATAATGAAACTATTTTTGGTTTGTCTCATGTGTCTTTGTCACTATGAAAATTCCCAGGTAAGTGAGGTGGATCACACCGGAACGCTTAAATACCAAGACTTATCCTTAGCCAGAATTTCCACAGATCAAAATCCACAATCATCAACAAGATTTTTGAATTTTTTAATTTTTTTGTATTTTTGAAATATTTTTGCAAACTTAAATAAATCTAATAAGGCTTTGTAAACACAATCCCCGGCAACGGCGCCAAAAACTTGACTAGGGTCTGGCAAGTGCAACAGTCTGTTGTCGAGTAATAATTCACACTCTACGAGTAGAATGAGTTCGTATCCACAGGGATCGTGCAGCAGCTTTACTAACGTTATTTAAGTTTGTGATAGTTGCATTCGCTTTGGGTTTTGAAAAAGGTTTTTATAAAAATAAGCGTAATGCTTGCATAAATATAAATAGCAGAATGTATAAATAAATAGATTCAAGAAATATAGAGGCTAGGTGTGGTGGTTGGACTCCCTCCCTTCTTCATATTTGACATGACCGGTGTATAACATAGTTATTTAGATTATGTTCGGCGGTGAATAATCCTTGTTGTAGAAATACCTTACTATTACACTATGTTTATTAAAGTTTCCGTACATTAACAACTAAGGTACCTACGAGAGCCTAACCTCGATGTGTCACATACCCTAATTACTAAGTGAGTTGTTTATAAACATACATTATAACCTTCACCAATTAACCTCTAGGTCCTAGTATCGGGCTGTTCATCTTCTAAGTGCTCAGATCACACCTAGTGCATGATTCCTCCTCTAACCGCTCAGTTCACGACTAGTTCAGGATGTTACCGTCTCTATTCACCTAGCATTATTTACTACTAGTTTCGGACCATACCAAGTCAAAACCTGATATCAATTCTAAGAGCGCTCCCGCTTATCCGGCCAGATTACGAGAATACGTTATTAAGTGCAAGAAAGTTAATAACAAACACAATTACTAAATATCATATATTATAACTTAGACTCAACGACAGACTCCAAATATTCATTGGGGAGTTCATCTTCACCACCACAACCTAAGGCATAAATAATAAAGACTACATATTTAAATTACAAGAATATAACCTAAATACAAAAGCCTAAAGAAATCATACCTTGCTGAGTTAGTTTTCCCGTAAGGGGAGAAAACTATGCCAAATAGAGCTCCTCTGAACCTCTCCTTATAGTAGAGAATGTTCTACTATTTCTGAATGAATAAAACAATGAAAGGGCGGCTCTATTTATAGTTTTCGTAATGGGCTTCAGCAAGGCATCGCAGTACGATGAGGCCATCGTGCTGCGATGTGAAGATTTAGTTCAGTTTTATAACTGATCCTGTGCATTTCATCAACTTGGGCGCCAAGTTACTCCATGGTGCTGGGTTGTGTGGCATCGTGCTGCGATGGGCAAATTTTTTTCAGATTTATTCTTCTGATTTTTTTGGCGAACAAGCAGCTCCCATCGTATTTTTAGTTGTATTATTAGTAGTAAAATGACCAAGACAGGCCCAAATACGAAGGAAAACCTACAAAAGCATGAAAAAGCATCAAGACAGAGTCCAAGATGCAAAAAGACAAGAAAAAGCCAAAAAAGTGAAGAAAATTAGCATTCCATCGCAGCACGATGGCTCCCATCGTGCCACGATGGGAGCTGCTTGCTTGCCAAGAAATCAGAAGAAATAAATCTGAAGAAAATCTGCCCATCGCAGCACGATGCATCACAACGCAGCACGATGGAGTAACTTGGCGCCCAAGCTGATGAAATGCACCGGATCAGTTATAAAATTGAACTGAATCTTCACAACGCAGCACGATGGCTTCATCGTACTGCGATGCCTTGCTGAGGCCCATTACGAAAACTATAAATAGAGCCTCCCTTTCATTGTTTAAATCATTCATAAATAGTAGAACAATCTCTACTATAAGGAGAGGTTCAGAGGAGCTCTTGAAATTCTGTTCCTAGGTAGGATAGATGTCGTACACAATGTCTAGGACAATGTGTCTATAGTCCAGATGTCTTAGACAACTGGTTCGACAATTGGTTATGAGGATCACGAATATTATTGCAGTACTGAAGTAAATAAAAGCAATAAATAAAACCAGTAATTTGTTAACGTAGTTCGGCGCTAAACAGCCCTACTCTAGAGGATACCAATCCAGGAAGTGAACACTACTAATCCGAATTAATACTTAGTCTTACAACCGCACCAAACACCTATTGGCATGTATGCCTTTTCTTAATCCTAGCAATCGTCTACTCAAGGGCTAACTCCCCCTGAATATGAGAACCTACCCAACTCCCTCTAATCACTAATCCCAAGTGACGACAACTTTAAACTACAAAGTTTAAAGACTTAGTTGAATCACAACATTCAACAACAAAGCTGCAAAGTATCAAAACCAATACTAAGAGCCACTAATGCTTTGCACAGTAGGCACAAAGCTTTGAACTCACAATCTTCAGTTCTTGTGGGTTAAGTTTTAAGCTCAATGTTGAGTTCTATTTATAGGCGTGCAAATCTTCAAATCGTCTTCATCCTTTCAGATGCACTACAATAGGAATTAGTTTTAAAACAAACTTGTTTAAAAACAAACTCCAAAAGATAAAGAAATTAATCTTTATCCACAAATTAAATATGAATCCTAATCATATCTAACGCTTAGAATTAATAACAAACTTTATCATTAATCCTAAACAAACACGCGTGCTTAATGGATAAGCATTATCTTTTAAGCTGAACTGGGCCAAGATGTCCTACCCACATGTCTTAGGACATCTTGTTCGCCATGTTACCCTAACATGCTCTGAACCCAGTGACAAGATGTCTATGACATCTTGTTCAACATGTTTCATCTGCACATCTTCAATATGCACAAGTGGTTTAGACTTAATTACTTTAGCATTGGTGCTTCAGTTAACTCACTCTGACCAAGTTGTTTTAGCCTTATGAAGCAGCCAATCTCAGAAGAACTACAATCTCCCCCTTTGGCAAGTTATGGCTAAAACAACCACAAACCACTTTGTTGAGTGTGCACTCTTCAGTCTTCAATCTTCAAATTGATCTCTGTTGATGCAATCTTCTGTTCTGAGATCTTTAGGTCTTCAATGTCTTTGATCTTTAGAATCTTGTGTGTCTTCAATTTTCAAGACTTCTTTTATTCTTGAATGTGTGATGAACCTAATCTAGTATGAGACAGTCTTAGTCTTGTCTTCATATGATCCATTACAATGAATTTTCTAAGTCCAGGGATGAGATACCTAGTGACTTAGTGAACCAAAGTCTTGAGTTGCAACGGAAAGTACTTAATCAGAGTGATCAAGACTTACTAGACCTTTTAGAGGTTCAAATTGAGCATTTAAATTATGCTCTGCACACACTTATTAAGCCTAGCTTTTAGTTTTTAATTTTTTTTCTAAAGCTTGCCATATACATCCGTAAAGCAAGAGAAGATTCTACTTGTCAAAGTGTTGTTCTTAGCATCAATTATTTCTCCCCCTTTTTACCATAATTTGTCAAAGGTTGAAAGGAAAATATTCATTGATTAAAGAGTACGAACAGCTTACAAAAAGTGCACTTATCATTAGTGCCGGATGTCAAAGCTTCCAATGTCTAGGACATTTGGTAGGACACAAATACAAGAAGATGAACAGAGAAAAAAGGAAAAATACAAAAAGTACTTATTTTCCTACATTAGGGTCTGTTCTTCAATCTTCTTCTTCTTGTTGCTCTGCTTCAGCTTGAGCAGCTCCAACTTCATCTTCACCTTCACCTTCCTCCATGATGGACCTGATTAGATTGTCCACATGGGTCTTCCTTGCTGTGCTGGTCTTGATGGTTTCTCCCAAGGTCTTGGATATTTGCATCAGTTCAGCAAGTACATCCTCCTTGTTTGCTCTAGGCATAGAGCCTGATGCTTCAGCAGCTTCCTTCATCTTTGGGAACACAATGTCTGGGACATGTGTACCAGCAAAGAGCTTGTAGTCAAAACTCAGAACTTGAGGTTTCTTGGTTGGAGCTTGATGACAATAATTTATATGATGTTTTTAGTATTATTTATTATTAGTTTAGTATTAGTTTTAGACCAATTACAAGGCAAAAACCTAAAGAAGCAAAGCTACTTGTCCAAGAAGTCAAGAATTGAAGAAGATGCATGAAGAGAGGCTAAAAGGAAGAAAGTGTGCAACTTTCAGTCTGCAGACCATAACTTGAGCTACGAGTATCGGAATGAGGTCTGTGACCATGCGTTGGAAAGCTAAGACAAAAATCTACAACTTTCGTGTTGAAGCAAAAACGTAATTTTGCAGTCCCATCGTGCTACGATGGCATTCATCGCAGTACGATGGAGCTGCTTGTTGGCCAAGACAGCACAAGTTTTATTTTCAAAAGAAATCTTTTCATCGTACCACGATGACATGTATCGTGGTACGATGGAATTACTTGGTGGCTAAGTAAGCTTAAAAATTAAGCAACTAAATCCTATGGTCATCGTGCCACGATGGGATCCATCGTACCACGATGTGCCTTGCTGCCCAAGTCCGAAAAACTATAAATAGAGCTCTCCTCCTTCACAATTATTCATTCAGAAATAGAGAGAACTACTACTCTCTAAAGGAAAAGTAGGAGGAGCTGCTCTAAGGTTAGGTTTTCTTTTATGCATTATTTTATTCTTGTAATTTAATTATGCAAATTAGTAGCTAAACCCCCTCTGGGTTAGGTCGAGTAGATGAATTCCCTAGAACTACTTGATCCATGTAATTGGTTATTATATTATTGCAATTCAGTCTTTATTAGTTATTTAATTATCATCTATGTTTAATGCTTTTCATTAGTATACGTATTAGTGAAATTGATCAAGATATCGATTGTTTTCGGGAGATTCTTTTGGTATTCGAATTGATGATAATTATTCAACAGGGTTATTGTAGGGATACGTAATTTGCGGCTATTGTAGGAATACGTAGTTTGCAGTTGTTAATAGTGAATAGGATAATAAGACACGGGAATGATTATTACTACTTAAGGGTTAATTCGTCGTGATGAACGAGAATTAATTTGAATTGTGAAATATAATACAAGTAGGAAAAGGGAAGGGATTCGAGACAACCTAACTATTCTTCTCATCTTAATCTTACTCTTTAATTGTTTCTTTTATGCTTTTAATTCTAACAAACTCAAAAACCCCCAACTTTATTGCTTTTATAAATTCCTAAATTCTCTTTAATTGAATTGTTAAACACAATCCATGTGGAGACGATTTAACTTACTACTTTATTACTTGTGACGATTTTGTACACTTGCAAATAAGTCATCAAGTTTTTGGCGCCGTTGCCGGGGATTGTTGTTTCAACAAGGCAATTAGCGTTAATTTAGAATTTTATTTTTCAGTGAAATATTATAAAAACCAAAAAAAAAAATTATTTATTTTAGTTGATTCTGTTAGAATTTATTTAGTAGATTTCATTTATTTAAAATATTGATTGTGTTAGGATTTATTAGATTATTAAAAAAAAAAAAAGAGAGACCTTGCTTTAATTAGTAGTAGTATATTTTATTTTCTTTTATATATTTTTTTATTCCTCTACATAAAAAAAAAAGATTTGTTTCTAAAAAAAAAAAAAATCTGAAATAAATAAATAAATAAAAATTTCAAAAATCTGTTCTTGCAATATTGAACTTACAGATGATTCTGGCTAAGGACGAGGCTTGGTATTTAAGCGATCCATTGTGATCCACCTCCCTTACCTGGGAATCCCTGTAGTGATATATTTGCAACAACAATAAAAATTAAAAAAAATAATAAAAAAAATTAAAGATCTTTTTATCTTTTTCATTGTGGTTTACTACTAATCTGTTTCTTTGAGTTTAGTATACAATGACATAACATACAGGAAACCTCATGAAATCCATTGCGATGATATATCAATCCATCGTTGATATTAGCGAAGATGTAGATGTACCCTTTGAAGAAGGCCTAGACCTCTTCTTGGAATATTTTAACAAAGCTGCAAAAGAAAGAAAATTTAACTATCACCTGTGGAAGAAACTCTTAGCAAGGATCTTGAAGCACAAGAAGGTGTGTCAACTGAATCAGTTACAACCCAAATTGAGCTAGATTCCATAGGTAACAAAACTGCAGACTTTGAGGGTGATGAAGAGGTAGCTAAAATCCTAAAAAGTGAGGAAGAAATACACAAGGTAGATGAGGAACCCTCACAAACCAAGGAGACAGATACAAGAAACTTAGAGAGGTATATTGAAACAGTAAAGAAGCTAGATTCAAGATCACCAGAAAAGGAGCAACAATGGGATAACTGCATACTCCTAACCGAAGAACGTAGTGAAATTCTCACAATGGAGCCTCAACAAAAGCGGGACGACTCGAAAAGTCTCCCAATACCTTGTTCTATTGGGGAGACAAATATTGAAGGAGCACTCTGTGATTTTAACTCTAGCATAAATTTGATGTCTCTATCTCTTGCAGATGACCAGTGGGAGCTAGAATTCCAAAACATGGAACTTATTCTAACCAATCTCGGCATAATCTATCCATGTGGTATCTTCAAAGATGTGCCTATCAAAGTCAATGACCTGGTTATCCTGGTAGACTTTGTTGTTTTAGAAGAAGAAATTCCTCTAATCCTTGGAAAACCATTCTTAGCTGCATGTCGCATATTGATAAATAATCAACAACAGGAACTTGAACTAAGAATGGATGACAAGGAAGAAGCACATGATGAAGAAGAAGATCAAGGGAAACAATTGGTTGAAATAGAAACGGACCAACACGACGCGTCAAATGTTCGGGATGAAGATTTCTACAAGGGAGCTGAACCCCAACCAATGAAGATTCAAGAGCAAGAAGAACATCCTATCAACAAAGCAGAGGAAAAATCAGAAATTGATAAAGTCATAGATATGATTTATGGTTTGTTCGCTACGGTCAAACTGAAGAGGATATGGAAGCAACATCCTCTCTTTCTCCAGTTCATGGGATTCCTAGCAAAAAAGAGGAAGAAGACGGATGATATATTCCATCTCTCATATAAGACGCCCTAACAGTCTTTTGAAGTCTAGCTAATGACTTTAAAGAAGCGCTTCTTGGGAGGCAACCCAAGGTATGTTTTATCGCTTTCATTTATTTTCTCACATTTTAAAAAGATTTTTTTAAATTAGATAGTTTTCAAAACTACTAAGATATGTTTTCAAAAGGGAAGGAATGCCAATTTTTAAGCCTAAAAAGATTTTTAAAGAACTGTTCCAAAGCCCATCATGCAACAAATTTCCTATTGTGTGACGATGAAGATAAAACTTTTGAAAAATATTGGATTGGAACAGCCATCGTGCAATGAAACTGCTCATGACACGATGAAAGTTTGGAAATTACAAAAAGAAACACCGGTTGCAACACTTACACAATCCACCCAATTAACCCTACACTTCTAAAACCTTCAAATTCACCATCATCATCTCTTTTCTATTCATTCATCCATCACCACAAAAATCAAACCTCAACATTTTCCTACCCCTCCATTCCCAAAACTTCTATACAGCCATTAGACCACAAAATTCAGTCCCATTGCACCAAAGAAAAATAAAAGTAAACCTCCAGATTTTTATCCAGTCAAGATGGAAGGATGAACGAACGTCTCAAGTCCCAAGTAAAGGAGAGACGATCGCTTGGGACAAAGACGCAGACATTCTTAACCAAGCAAAAAGGATTACCACCAAATTGAGCAACAGAAGACAAAGTCAACTATCAAACCTGATCAGTCACGGTGCACAGTGGGTGAAAAAGTGAAGTAGCTATGACGACGTTACAAAAGTTCAAAGTTTGGGGTAACAAACCCATAGTAGCAACATGCTGCATATCAGACTCAGAGCAGGCACAACCAGGTCATTACTCAGATAACATCATGGACCTGTTGAATAGGGAGCTGAACTCTATATTCTTTACACCTGGTGCATTATCACCCTAGGGCGGGCAGTAAGTCTTGGAGCATTCCTGTTGTTCCCTTCTATCTTTATATCTTAGTAGTTTATCATCTATGTAATGAATGTCATTTGCTGACAGCCTCCTATGCTTACTAAAAAATGCAATAATTGTTTGCTTGTTTATTATCCAGTGCATGTTAAAAGTTATAGGCAGAGTTCCAGTGACGTAACAACTAGATTTAGATGATTTGAATTCCACGCCTTTATACAAAGAACACCGAAGGTGATTGCTCAGGAAGCGCGAAAGTTTGGGAGACAAAGAGACGAGTGATGAAGTTGGTGTCTGTGAGACAAATGTTCAACTTTCAGATATACCTAAGCCATGTGAGGATTTGAGCCAAATATTTCAAAACGGTATTACCACTTTCTTTCGATCTACTATGAGAGTACCGTGCACTTGTTTATTTTCTAGAACTTGCTCTAATTCTCTGTTGACTAGTTGATTTGATATTATATGCATTGAGGCAATTGTTTGTTATAACCCAGAGCCTTTTCAAGCCACCCTTTTATAATTATTATCCTTTGCTATCCAACTTTGAGCCGTAAAAAAATTATCCGTTTTGTTTCGGTGACAAACCACGATACAAGCCTATCGACCAGAAAAACAAAGAAAAGCCTATCTGATGCCAATTGAAATTTTGTTCCTAGGTAGGACAGATGTTGTACACAATGTCTAGGATAATGTGTCTATAGTCCAGATGCCTTAGACAACTGGTTCGACAATTGGTTATGAGGATCACGAATATTATTGCAGTACTGAAGTAAATAAAAGCAATAAATAACACCAGTAATTTCTTAACCCAGTTCGGCGCTAAACAGCCCTACTCTGGAGTATACCAATCCAGGAAGTGAACACTACTAATCCGAATTAATACTTAGTCTTACAACCACACCAAACACCTATTGGCATGTATGCCTTTTCTTAATCTTAGTAATCTTCTACTCATGGGCTAACTCCCCCTGAATATGAGAGCCTACCCAACTCCCTCTAATCACTAATCCCAAGTGACGACAACTTTAAACTACGAAGTCTAAAGACTTAGTTGAATGACAACATTCAACAACAAAGCTGCAAAGTATCAAAACCAATACTAAGAGCCACTAAGCTGCAAAGTATCAAAAACAATACTAAGAGCCACTAATGCTTTGCACAGTAGGCACAAAGCTTTGAACTCACAATCTTCAGTTCTTGTGGGTTGAGTTTTAAGCTCTATGTTGAGATATATTTATAGGCGTGCAAATCTTCAGATCGTCTTCAGTCTTTCAGAAGTACTACAATAGGAATTAGTTTTAAAACAAACTTGTTTAAAAACAAACTCCAAAAGATAAAGAAATTAATCTTTATCCACAAATTAAATATGAATCCTAATCATATCTAACACTTAGAATTAATAACAAACTTAATCATTAATCCTAATCTCAGCTTGTTACTTAAGGATTCGCGCTTTATTCAAATTTAAACAAACACGCGTGCTTAATGGATAAGCATTATCTTTTAAGCTGAACTGGGCCAAGATGTCCTACCCACATGTCTTAAGACATCTTGTTCGACATGTTACCCTAACATGCTCTGAACCCAGTGACAAGATGTCTGGGACATCTTGTTCAACATGTTGCATCTGCACATCTTCAATATGCACAAGTGGATTAGCATTATGATCAAGTTGGTTTACTTTAGCATTGGTGCTTCAGTTAAGTCACTCTGACCAAGTTGTTTTAGCCTTATGATGCAGCCAATCTCAGAAGAACTACAGCTCTATTGGGCATAGTTTTCTCCCCTTACGGGAAAACTAACACAGCAAGGTATGTTTCTTTAGGCTTTTGTATTTAGGTTCTTTATTGTAATTTAAATATGTAGTCTTTATATTTATGCCTTAGGTTGTGGTGGAGAAGATGAACTCCCCTATGAATATTTGGAGTCTGTGATTGAGTCTAAGTTATAATAAATGATATTTAGTAATTGTGTTTGTTATTTACTTTCGTGCACTTTAATAACGTATTCTCGTAATCTGGCCGGATAAGCGGGAGCGCCCATAGAATTGATATTAGGTTTTAATTTGATATGGTTCGGAACTCATAGTAAATAATGCTAGGTGAATAGAGACGGTAACATCCTAAACTAGTCGTGAACTGAGCGGTTAGAGGAGGAATCATGCACTAGGTGTGATCTGAGCACTTAGAAGATGAACAGCCCGATACTAGGACCTAGAGGTTAATTGGTGAAGGTTATAATGCATGTTTATAAACAACTCACTTAGTAATTAGGGTATGTGACACATCGAGGTTAGGCTCTCGTAGGTACCTTAGTTGTTAACGTAGGGAAACTTTAATAGACATAGTGTAATAGTAAGGTATTACTACAACAAGGATAATTCACCGCCGAACATAATCTAAGTAACTATGTTATACACGGTCATGCCAAATATAAAGAAGAGAGGGAGTCCAACCACCATACCTAGCCTCTATATTTCTTGAATCTATTATTTATACATTCTGCATTTATATTTCTGCAAGCATTACGCTTAATTTTATAAAAACTTTTTTCCAAAACCCAAAGCGAATGCAAACTATCACAAACTTAAATAACGCTAGTGAAGCTTCGGCACGATCCCTGTGGATACGAACTCATTCTACTCGTAGAGTGTGAATTATTACTCGACGACAGACTGGTGCACTTGTCAGACCGTAGTCAAGTTTTTGGCGCCGTTGCCGGGGATTGTGTTTACAAAGCCTTACTAGATTTATTTAAGTTTGTCAAAAAAATACAAAAATCAAAAAATCAAAAAATCTTGTTGATGATTGTGGATTTTAATCTGTGAAAATTTTGGCTAAGGATAAGTCAAGGTCTCCGAGCGATCCGTTGTGATCCACCTCACTTACCTGGGAATTTTCATAGTGACAAAGACACATGAGACAAATCAAAAATAGTTTTACCATTTAATTTTCCAGTGCTATTGAAGGTATTCATTTGTTGTACTTGATAACAGGTATCCTGGAGTTTAAGTACGATCCTGAACCAGAAAGAACGCTCTGGGAGAGAAGGCGAGCACAAAGGCTAGCAAAATCCAGTAATCTTTACACAGAAGAAGAGCCTACCACCAAAGCCATGGGGGACGAGCAAAGATGACAATGGGAGATTACTGCAAGAGGACTGACACAGATCAGATCTCACTGGGGTTCCAACCGGCCAACCCAGCTAACTTTGACATTAAGGGTAATGTTCTTACAGGTTTGCGGGAGAACCAATTCAACGGACGTGCCAACAATGATCCCTGGGATCATCTCTCAAAGTTTTCAGAGACATGTCAGATCCAGAAGATGCCGGAAAACGTTTCTGATGACCAGAAGAAGCTGCGTTTGTTTGCTTTTTCTCTTACAGGTCCAGCTAAGGATTGGCTTCAATGTTTGCCAAGGGGAACGATTGCAACATGGAAAGAGCTTGAAGACAAGTTCCTGGAAAGATTCTTCACACACACACTATTCCAGAAGAGGAAGTCTGAGATTCTGAGTTTCAAACAGCATGAATCTGAAACGTTGTGCGAGGCTTATGAACGGTTCAAGCTGCTTATGAGAAGTTTTCCTAACTAAAACATTAGTGCTATAGAGCATATGCACCTATTCACTGCTGGTATGAAGATGCAACACAGGATGATACTAGATGCCTCAGCTGGTGGATCCGTCAAAGTAAAGACCTATGCAGAGACTAAGGATCTGGTTGAGCAGACGTCCCAGAATGAATACAACATGAGTCATGATCGAGCTGAAAAGACACCTGGAGTACTAAAGGTGGACCAGGAGATTGCTTACAAAGTAGAGATCGAGTTACTAAGGAGGCAACTTGCTGATAAAGAGAAAGCTATGAAGGAAGCTAGTGTTAAACAGGTAGAAGGGGTATGTGATTTCTGCCTAGAAGATCACCCAAATGGGCATTGTTTGCAGGAGGGAGCGAAGAGCAGGTAAATTATATGGGAAACAACTACAACCCAGGTTGGAGCAAACACCCAAATTTACGCTGGGATCAGACAGGAAACCAGGCTCAAGCTGCACCTCAACCAAGAAAGCCATCTCCATTGGAAGAGTTACTCGACAAATTTGCTAACATGAGCAAAACCAACTTTGAAAATATCCAGTCTACAGTAGCCAACCAGGGGGAAACAATTAAAAGTCTTGAAACCCAGATTGGTCAACTGTCAAAACTGGTAAGCACTCATATTTCTAAAGATAATGCAGGTAACACGGTGGACAATCCAAAGGAGGAGTGCAAAGTCCTGAAAGATAAAAAATCAGAACAGAAACAAAGAGACGAGCAGGTAAAAGACTATGAAGAGTGGTACAAGCTGTACGATATGACACTAGATGAAGCCTATGACGAGTTCATGAGAGAGCTTAGGGAGTACATAGAAAGCCGAACAAGGCTGCCACCCAAGAAGACAGATCCTGGAAGCATCACCATATTCTGTCAGATTGAGGAAGCAAAAATCCGAGCATTGTGTGATGTGGGTTCAAGTGTTAACGTAATGCCATTATCTCTGGCGGAGAAGTTAAAACTCGCACAACCAACTGCAGGTATAGAAAGGGAACTCGTCTTAGCAAATCAGTCAACAATCTACTCAACAGGTACAATTGAGGATGTCTTGGTGAAAGTCAAAGACCTGGTATTCCCAGCAGACTTCATGATCCTGGATATCCAAGAAGACGAAGAGCATCCCATTATTTTTGGAAGACCATTCTTAGCAACTAGCAGGGCACTCATTAATGTGGAGCTCGCAGAGTTGACTCTGAGAAGTGGAGCGGAAGAAAGAACTATCAAAGTTTCCAGAACCAGGAGGGAAGTGTGCTACATTCTAGAGTGGAAAGACAGGGAAGCTACACGACCGACTCTAGACCAAGAAGTACAGGTAAAGATAGAGATAGCAGAACGGGAGAATGAAATGGCGCAGCTAGAGATAGCGACAGCTCAGGAAGAGGAGGTACCCGAAGAACTCACTGAAAAACTAAAGAAGCTTACTATTGAAGTGGACATCCGAGCAACATGGGTCAAAGCATGGGGAAGAAACCGAAAAGTGTCCAAAAGATCTAAGTTTGGGGTTAGTACGCCACCTCTGAAGAAGCCTGCTGCTAAGAGAAAAGAGGAAAGAGAAAAGAAAAGCTGGGTTAATGCACCAAAAGAACAAAAGAAGGAACATCCATCAAAAGGCAAAGGGAAGTTCATCATAAAAACAGTACATTCAGAAGATGATGAACAACTCTGTTTTGCCACCTTCTGTAACGACCCAATTTTATTAATTGTTTATTTATACGTGATTATTATATTTATTTATTTATGTGTGTTTATTAACTTGTGTTGAGTTGTATTATTATTATTATTTAGTTAAGTTACTAGATATAATCATGCATGTTATTTAGTCATATGAGTTAATTGGTTTGAATAGAGTTATTGGGCTTTGGTATTGGGCCTAGGTTAAGTTAGTAAGGGTGTTTTGGTAATTGATGAGTGTTAACCTAGTTATAAAAGGGGAAAATTAGAGAGAGAAGTTCATTTGTCACAATTTTGGTGGAGGAAGAAAGAGAAATTAGAGAAGGTTTTGAAATAGAGAAAGAATGAGAGTAGAGAAACAATTCCCGTTTACCATGCAACAGCCCCACTAAAACGTGATTTCGCAATTCGTTAACCGTCGGATCTTGATGAGATTTTGAGGTTCACAACACCCAAACGCAACTTTTGACCGCGGGGATCGTCGAAATAAGGTCTGAGGTGGGAGAAATCGAGTTCTGATTATAGCAGCTTGTTTAGGAAGAAAATAGTGATTAATGGAAGAACAAAGAGGAGCATAAGCTTGAGGATTGAAAGCTAAGGAGATTGGTGGAGTAGAGTATCCAACTTAATTCAGGTATGAGGTTTAGATAATATAATTAGAGTGAGCATAGAGAGGGGAGAATGTCTATTTCTCCATTCCCAAACTCTCTACACTCTTTTATTTTGGGTGGGTATGTTCATTGAATAAAAATGATATCTTTGCATGATTTAATGATTATTGAGTTTATTGCAATATGAAATATGAATTTTGGGATAATAAATGGGAATGTGTAGATGTTTGTAAGGAATTTATGTGTTGATATGAGTTTTTGAAATGTTAGGCAAAAATCTATGGATTCTCATCTTTTGATGTTTGATCATGTTTTGGTTTGTACTTTCATGTTGTATTTGGTTATAAACACTTAAAGTTGGAACCTTTAATCTTTGAAAGCAAGAAAAATGATATTTTTATGAGTTGTGGCATGAAACCTACGAGCAGGGTGAATTTCTGGGCATGTTCGCGCACACGAGGACCCTGTTTCGCGCACGCTAAATTGGCAGAGAGCACATCTCTTGTCAGTTGTATTCTTCGCGCACGCTACTTGAGTTTTCGCGCACGCTAGACAATTTAGCGCACGCGAGACATAATTTCGCCTGCGCGAAATGTCAACACTTTCCAACCCATATATTTGACTTTTCTCTCCTTTTTGACCTTGGCTTGTAACATGTCTTAATTATGGTCTTTTGATTATAGAATGGCATGATAGCTTATATACGAATGACTTATTGAAGATAACATGATTGAGTGCTTAAGCTAGTATTGAATCATGAATGAGTAATTGTGATAATGTTTTTATTGAATATGTATGCTTGATTACTTTTGAGATTTATTGAATATGATTTAATCAATGGGATGATATATCTTCAATTAAGTTATTGAGATATGTTTGTGTGTGATATCCTTATAGGATGAGATGATTAAATTATATGATTGGTAATCTAGCATACATGCATCATTTGGTATGATGAGCAGATACTTTATGGGGGATCCTAAAGTATGGCATATATCTTAGTAGCTGCGGGACTAAGATATATTCGGAATAAGTTTTCCAATAACTATGAGGTACCACATGCACTTAGTAATATTACTAGGATGCATTGCATGAATGTGACATTAGATTGCATTAGGAGATGAAGGTGAATAATTATATGGTAATTGTCATTATTGTGCATCCTTGATCTTTTGTGATTAAATGTGATACTTGTAACACCCAAACCCATTACAGCCTTTACTCTGGCTTTAAAATTTCATTTTCAAAAACGACGCAGCAGATGGAATAAAGATATAGACTTAAATCAATTGATTGATAAAATGTTGGTTCGAGATATTACACTCCTCGTAACAAAAATAATACTATTGTATTTAATTTAGTAAAATCTTGCTTATACAAATAATTGAATCAAATAATGTATTCTTTAATTATACAAAACAACCTAGATAAGCAGACTTTATATAAATATAAAACCCCCTTTTCCCGTGTCACAATCAGAGCGGAGCTTCACTGATGACTCATACGAAGATAACATACAACCTGAGAAATCTGGACCCAAACCAGTAAAACACACAAAACGGAGAGTTAGATTACATAATCAAATAAAATCGAAAGCATAAAGTACGCTTACTACCACATGAGTTTATCAAATATAATCTAACCTTAGCATACCAATCTATTATTAATCAACACATATGAATTAAGATTTAATACATCAAGGTAGAATATAAGCATTCATAAACATTTATATTCACTCTAGTCTTATCAAACAAAGACAATTAATCACACAAGAATACATTCTCAATCTTAGTTCAATTATGAGATTTATGACACATCAACACATAGAAGTATCATTTAGAGTTAATAAACATCTAACACTTCAATTAAGTCTTAACACATATAGACAATTCATCAACAAATCCGATTAATGTCACATATCAATTATCACACAATATGCACATCATCCTAATGCATCTAATGCCACAAATCATGCTCTGTCACTCTAGACATATCTAATGCATGTGGCACCTTAATATACATCTTTGACCTTTCAACAAACATCATCCACACAATCAACAACAATTATATTCCACAAATATAATCAACAATTCATCAACACATCATTATTCATCAACAAGCAATCAATCATAGTTACAAACACTTAATTGCATGTTAGAATACCATTAATCCATGTTACAAGTGCCTAATTACACTTTAAAACATCCACAAAATAAGTCAGGCCCAGTACTGGTCGCTGAGCGAAGACATGGCGAAGAGAAGTCAGACAGAAACAGCTTCTGGCGAAAATCAGCGAGTTGGTCGCTACTGGTCGCTACTGGTCGCTCAGCGAGCAACACCAGTTCATGAAAAATCAGCATTACGGGTTGAACTCAAAATCGACCCAAAATTCCATTTTTCATGTTATAACTCATAAATGAGCTTCATTTAAGTTAACATACATGATTATACACATAAAAACACCAATAGATACACAGATCTACACCAATTCATACCATAAAGCAAGATTTTACACATTTACTCAAAACTCATAAAACTCAAGAAAACTTGATTCAAACATCTACAAATTCCCATTTTTCCCTTTAAATTCGTTCATACATCATGGTACAAGTATATTAAACATGTTATGAACAATTCCTACAACTTTGTTTAAGAAATTACTTCCAAGACCCAAAATAAATTGAGTGTAAAGAGTTTGGGAACGGAGAAATCGACATTCTCCCCTCTTTAGAATCACTCGGGATTATATAATCTAACTCTCTTACCTTGGATTGATGGATTCTTTAGTCCACCTCTCGATTCTCTTCTCTTGCTCTTGCCCTAGCTCCCAAATGCTCTTCCTTCTCTCTAGCTTCTCACAAAACACAAGAAAATGAGCTCTCTCTCTCTCTAAGGCTATAAGTAGCGCCCCTTACTTTGGTCTTAGGCCTAATGGGCTTAAGGCCCATTAGCACGGTCACTCGCGGATTAACTAATGTTTTCGCGATAAAATTAATTATCCGACACTATCGACTAATAAAATATTCTATCTCACTAACATAAATAATTAGACATAAAACGACGAATAAATAAATTGGGATGTTACAACTCTCCCCCACTTAAAAGATTTTCGCCCTCGAAAATTACGCAACTAAAACAACTCCGGATAACTCCTTTATCCATGTTCCAACAAAACACTACAAACGCTACACAAAACTAAGTTTGACAAAATTAGTTTATTCCAATCAACATAATGTTGTCCTCTATCAACAAGAGATCAAGGACGGCCAGTTCCTCAATTTGTCGATAGATAGTCAACAATCATGATATCGGCATAAACCATTCTTATCAAACCGCTAAAACGTCCAACAGTTCACATGTATTAAATCATATCGTGCAAGAAATAATCAACTTAGCATGATAGTTATCATGGTAAAAAAATCAAATATGCACCTCATATTTATCAAATCTACCATAAAGAAATGACATAATCACTTACTATAACTCATAGATAGCAAAAGAAATAAATCAAGTTTCATTTACTCAAAGGAATAATTAATTTCAACAAGATTCATAATATTCGGAAATTAATACTACTTCTAAGATTTATCACATGTCAAAATGAACTACACACCCATCATACATATAAACACGCATGAAGATTCATATAAACTCTATTTCGAATAGTTACCTCAAACTACCGATTCAATTAACATATTTAAGCCAAATAAATTCATGTAACATAGAAATTATTCTAATATCCTACATCACTCAATTAACAATCAACGATCAATGACAAAGATATGTATAACCACAATCAATTATTAGTCTTCGCGTATAACACAAGTAATTCTCAAACTTAAGCAACTAGGTCAAAACATCATATATCCAAGTTCAATGAAACATAGATTATAACTTTAAACATATGAAGTTATAGCAAACATAATATTCAACATGAATTAATTCTAAACATGCGAAATTACATAATCATCATATCTTCCTCATAAGAAATATAGGGACTCAAGTTATTAACAAATTAGCACTTACACTAACATCAATTAAATGTTGAAGTCAATATCATTTAGGAATACATGTTAACAAAAAACAACATTCATGAAATTCATCTCACACATGATTACAAGTTATTGCAATACATGTTCATGTTAAGGTATTCAAGTAATCTAACTAATTCATTCCTATTCATAAATTATCAATTAGATCCATTGAATACATACATATCATCATTTGATCAATTCAATCATTCTACACAAGCAATTATCATAAATAAATTATCACAATATTCATTTATGAAATGTGCATAACAATAAAACTTTATTTTATATAACATAGATTTTTTTATCAATAAAGAAATCTATACTCATATATGAACATAATCATTGAATAGAGTAATAACAACAAAGTATTATCATTTCATCAATGAAAACAATTAACAATGCCAAGTCTCATCAATCAAAACAAACATCCTATAAGTCTTTGATTCCCTCATGAGTCACTTAACTGTGCTACAAAACGCTCTCTAATACTCGTTCTCAACACGCTTTCCAACGGCTAACTCCTTATTTCTCATCATCCAAAAAAATGATACCTCTCATCTAGCTTCATCTCAACCTCTAAGATCTCATTCAACTTTGACACTAATTGTCCGGTCACTTATCTGAACAGAATCATTCCTTCCTCTCAATAATTCTAATAACTTCCTCTACATATTCAACTCCTGAACACTCCGTTTCAAGGACATCTCTATATATCTTAACTTCTTACATTCGAAACATCTCGGGGAGGTATAACCTTCTCCCCCACTTATCTCAAACTCATCCACACTCTTCTAATAGAACTTCTGGTATTCACACCTAACAGTTCTATCGTTTCTAAACATATTCTTCTCAAGAAGAAACTAGTATTGACAACATCTATACGCATGTCGCATACAAGGGTAAACGTAAAATACGATACCTAAACATCTATACAAACACCCTGGTGCAGTTCTCTTGACATACACACAACCACAAAATACAAAAGCACACGGTTTCCCTTATATATAATCTTAACCACACGTCAATACATATATTTATAATCAAACAATATGTAAGACAACTACACATTATGTACAACAAGACATCAAATCAAGTGCATGCATCTTCATTTCATATTATTCACACATACAAAATTCAACAACTACTCAAACATGTATAAGTATAGCATGTTCTCAAATAAGTCCTCATCACGAGAATACATCTATATAGTTCAATTAAAGAACAAAACAAAGTCATCTACTATGACTCATACTAACAACCCAAGGTGCTAGTAATAATCTATCACATGTTATAAACAAACATATAACGATGCACACTAGGATTGACCAACATCTTACTCCCTTCACCTTCAAAAAAATAAAAAAATTTCACTCACTCAAAAGAAAATAACTTTATATTTTCACCAAAATATTCATCATCAAGAAATAACATTAGTTTTTCTTTTAAAATTATCTCAAATCATCACCACATGCAGTTTTATATCATGCCGGATCATCACATGCAGTTTTATATCATGCCGGATCGTCAACAATCAACAATAAGTATCAACCAACCAAGTTTAAACTACACAAAGGTTAAACTCTAAGCATATACAACTATCATAAACATAGAAGTATAACACTCACACCATCACTCAACAAAGGACGAATCAATTAATCCAATTCGCACCACTCCTAGTTCCTGAATGAAAAACATAAAAGGTTTCACAAAACACACACAACAAAATCGTTAGACAAACACGACTGACACATAATACTCACTTGGTCTGACTGCACAGACCTGCTCTGATCGACACACAACCCACACAGTCCGAAGACAACGGGGCTCTGATACCAATTTGTAACACCCAAACCCATTACAGCCTTTACTCTGGCTTTAAAATTTCATTTTCAAAAACGACGCAGCAGATGGAATAAAGATATAGACTTAAATCAATTGATTGATAAAATGTTGGTTCGAGATATTACACTCCTCGTAACAAAAATAATACTATTGTATTTAATTTAGTAAAATCTTGCTTATACAAATAATTGAATCAAATAATGTATTCTTTAATTATACAAAACAACCTAGATAAGCAGACTTTATATAAATATAAAACCCCCTTTTCCCGTGTCACAATCAGAGCGGAGCTTCACCGATGACTCATACGAAGATAACATACAACCTGAGAAATCTGGACCCAAACCAGTAAAACACACAAAACGGAGAGTTAGATTACATAATCAAATAAAATCGAAAGCATAAAGTACGCTTACTACCACATGAGTTTATCAAATATAATCTAACCTTAGCATACCAATCTATTATTAATCAACACATATGAATTAAGATTTAATACATCAAGGTAGAATATAAGCATTCATAAACATTTATATTCACTCTAGTCTTATCAAACAAAGACAATTAATAACACAAGAATACATTCTCAATCTTAGTTCAATTATGAGATTTATGACACATCAACACATAGAAGTATCATTTAGAGTTAATAAACATCTAACACTTCAATTAAGTCTTAACACATATAGACAATTCATCAACAAATCCGATTAATGTCACATATCAATTATCACACAATATGCACATCATCCTAATGCATCTAATGCCACAAATCATGCTATGTCACTCTAGACATATCTAATGCATGTGGTACCATTCGTTCATTTTTAAGTCATGACGGACTCTGCAAGGATAAACATACCCCAATGTTCATTTTTAAGTCATGACGGACTCTGCAAGGATAAACATACCCCAATGTTCATTTTTAAGTCATGACGGACTCTGCAAGGATAAACATACCCCAATGTTCATTTTAAAGTCATGACGGACTCTCTCCATGGGTAGACATATACCCATCTGCTCCTTGTTCATTTTTAAGTCATGACGGACTCTGCAAGGATAAACGTATCCCAAATATATTCTAGTCAACCGCAGCTACTAAAATATCTACTATACTTTAAGGTTCACTTAAAGTATCTGCTCCACATACCAATATGAATGCATGATGTTCATAAATACAACACACATAGTCAATACACAAGGTATTAGACATCTCCATTTAATTTAAGTGGAACACAATCCAATTTACTTCTTTATTAAGATATCTCACGTAATCTTAATATTCTTCTTATTAGACTAACACAATTCTAATATCCTTCTTTATTAAGTTGATTAACACCTTAATATACATCTTTGACCTTTCAACAAACATCATCCACACAATCAACAACAATTATATTCCACAAATATAATCAACAATTCATCAACACATCATTATTCATCAACAAGCAATCAATCATAGTTACAAACACTTAATTGCATGTTAGAATACCATTAATCCATGTTACAAGTGCCTAATTACACTTTAAAACATCCACAAAATAAGTCAGGCCCAGTACTGGTCGCTGAGCGAAGCCATGGCGAAGAGAAGTCAGACAGAAACAGCTTCTGGCGAAAATCAGCGAGCTGGTCGCTACTGGTCGCTCAGCGAGAAACACCAGTTCATGAAAAATCAGCATTACGGGTTGAACTCAAAATCGACCCAAAATTCCATTTTTCATGCTATAACTCATAAATGAGCTTCATTTAAGTTAACATACATGATTATACACATAAAAACACCAATAGATACACAGATCTACACCAATTCATACCATAAAGCAAGATTTTACACATTTACTCAAAACTCATAAAACTCAAAAAAACTTGATTCAAACATCTACAAATTCCCATTTTTCCCTTTAAATTCGTTCATACATCATGGTACAAGTATATTAAACATGTTATGAACAATTCCTACAACTTTCTTGAAGAAATTACTTCCAAGACCCAAAATAAATTGAGTGTAAAGAGTTTGGGAACGGAGAAATCGACATTCTCCCCTCTTTAGAATCACTCGGGATTATATAATCTAACTCTCTTACCTTGGATTGATGGATTTTTTAGTCCACCTCTCGATTCTCTTCTCTTGCTCTTGCCCTAGCTCCCAAATGTTCTTCCTTCTCTCTAGCTTCTCACAAAACACAAGAAAATGAGCTCTCTCTCTCTCTAAGGCTATAAGTAGCGCCCCTTACTTTGGTCTTAGGCCCAATGGGCTTAAGGCCCATTAGCACGGTCACTCGCGGATTAACTAATGTTTTCGCGATAAAATTAATTATCCGACACTATCGACTAATAAAATATTCTATCTCACTAACATAAATAATTAGACATAAAACGACGAATAAATAAATTGGGATGTTACAATACTTGGCATTGACTGTTAATCTTTAACAAACGATTATGGGTATTATGAGATGTGTAATAATGATTGATAATTGATGATGATGTATATGTATTTGTCAATTGATTTGAGAATGAAATATTATTATGATGCATTGTATTTTATGATTATAGAATATGAATGATATGAGGTTGATATCTGTTATGGACTGAGTTGTTAGACATGAGCATGTCATGTCCTAAGTATTAAGTGTCCTTGTACTTAGATTCTTCTTTTACGGTTATATTACCTAACCCTCTGTTTTGTGTATGTGCTGGATTTGGGATCCTGGTTCTCAGGTTCGGTTTGTGACCGAGTCGACGGTGAAGCTCCGCTCTGATCATGACACGGGGTTGGGATCATTTCTATATTGTGTATTCAGAGTCTTGTTTCTTATTTGTAATGTATATAAAGATGTATTTTCCTAGAAATTTATCTTGTACAATAATTGTTTTAATAATTAAGTTATTAGTAAGCTTTTATGTGTACGATGTAATACTCGAACCAAACCTTTTAGAAATCAAATTTTATTTCCGTTACATATTCTCGAGTAATATTTTATAAAGGTATATTTATATAATTATGGGTTTGGGTGTTACACCTTCAAAGAAAAACAGAACCCAGAGAAGTATGAAAGAAGCAATAAGAAAGAGGGAGGAGCTAAGGCGAAAGCTCCGACAGAAGAGAGAGACATGCGAACCTATCCTCTGTAATGGAGGAAATGCCTCAAGCTAATGAGAGGCTAAACAAGCGCTACTTGGGAGGCAACCCAAGCATAAGTATTTTTAATTTAGTAATTTCAATTCAGTTTTTCAATTCAATAAAGTATGCCAAGAATTCTGCATGTCATTTTCATCTATTCAACCCCTTATTTCAAACTTACAAAAAAAAAAATTAAATAACTGTTTTGCTGTTTATTATCTAGTGCATGACTAACTGTTATAGGTAAGATTGCGGCGAAATGAGTTATAAATCTTGATGAGACGAATTTCACACCTTCATACGGAAAACCAAAGGTGATTGCTCCGAAGTGCGAAGCTCGGGAGATAGAGAGATGAGTGATGAAGCTGGTGTCCGTAAGACAAGTGTTCAATTTCAGATATACCTAAGCCATGTGAGGATTTGAGCCAAATATTTCCAAACGGTATTACCACTTTCTTTCGAATTACTATGAGAGTACCGTGCACTTGTTTATTTTCTAGAACTTGCTCTAATTCTTTGCTGACTGGTTAGTTTGATATTATATGCATTGAGGCAATTGTTTGTTATAACCCAGAGCCTTTTCAAGCCACCCTTATTATTATTATTATCATTTGCTAGCCAAATTTGATCCGTAAAAAAAAATATTATCCCTTTTGTTTCGGTGACAAACCACATTACAAGCCTATAGACCAGAAAAACAATGATTTACTCTCTTTGGAGTTAGGTAATAGTTCTCAAAAGTCTTAGCAACAAAATAAGTTTGGGGTTGCTCATGGAACTAGCAACGTTTAAGTTTGGGGAGGGAATACGGAGAACTATCACTACAAAAAGAAAAAAAATAAATAAATAAAAGAAAAGAGACGGGAAAACATCAAAAAAATTCCCTAAAATAATAGTCTCTTCAAAAAAATTAAATGAAAAAGAAAGAGCCAAAGGGCAAAAGAAAAGAGCCAAAGGGCACAAAAACAGTGATGAAATGCACAGGATCAGTTATAAAACTGAACTAAATCTTCACATCGCAGCACGATGGCTTCATCGTACTGCGATGCCTTGCTAAGGCCCATTACGAAAACTATAAATAGAGCCTCCCTTTCATTGTTTAAATCATTTAGAAATAGTAGACCACTCTCTACTATAAGGAGAGGTTCAGAGGAGCTCTACGGGAAAACTAACTCAGCAAGGTACGATTTCTTTAGGCTTTTGTATTTAGGTTATAACTTCTTTATTTTAATTTAAATATGTAGTCTTTATAATTTATGCCTTAGGTTGTGGTGGAGAAGATGAACTCCCCAATGAATATTTAGAGTCTGTGATTGAATATAAGTTATAATAAATGATATTTAAAGTATTATGTTTGTTATTTACTTTCGTGCACTTTAATAACGTATTCTCGTAATCTGGCCAGATAAGCGAGAGCGCCCATAGAATTGATATCAGGTTTCGACTTGGTATAGTCCGGAACTCGTAGTAAATAATGTTAGGTGTTAGAGACGGTAACATCCTGAACTAGTCGTGAATTGAGCGGTTAGAGGAGGAATCATGCACTAGGTGTGATCTGAGCACTTAGAAGATGAACAGCCCGATACTAGGACCTAGAGGTTAATTGGTGAAGGATATAATGCATGTTTATAAACAACTCACTTAGTAATTAGGGTATGTGACACATCGAGGTTAGGCTCTCGTAGGTACCTTAGTTATTAATGTAGGGACACTTTAATAGACATAGTGTAATAGTAAGGTATTACTACAACAAGATTCACCGCCGAACATAATCTAAATAACTATGTTATACACCGGTCATGCCAAATATGAAGAAGGGAGGGAGTCCAACCACCATACCTAGCCTCTATATTTCTTGAATCTATTATATTTATAAATTCCGCATTTATATTTCTGCAAAGCATTACGCTCTTTTTATAAAAACCTTTTTCAAAACCCAAAGCGAATGCAAACTATCACAAACTTAAATAACGCTAGTGAAGCTTCGGCACGATCCCTGTGGATACAAACTCATTATATACACTATAGTGTAAATTATTACTCGACGACAGACTGGTGCACTTGCCAGACCCTAGTCAAGTTTTTGGCGCCGTTGCCCGGGATTGTGTTCACGAAGCCTTATTAGATTTATTTAAGTTTGTCAAAAAAAAATTCAAAAATACAAAAAAAATCAAAAATTCAAAAATCTTGTTGATGATTGTGGATTTTGATCTGTGGAAATTCTGGCTAAGGATAAGTCTTGGTATTTAAGCGATCCGGTGTGATCCACCTCACTTACCTTGGAATTTTCATAGTGACAAAGACACATGAGACAAACCAAAAATAGTTTCACAATTATTTTTCCAGTGCTACTGAAGGTATTCATTTGTTGTGCTTGAAAACAGGAGACTCTGGAGTTAAAGTACGACCCTGAACCCGAAAGAACGTTCCGGAAAAGAAGAGCAGCACAAAAGCTCGCAAAGTCCAGTAATCTCAACGCAAAAGAAGAGCCTACCACCAAAGTCATGGGGGACGAGCAAAAAGTTACAATGGGAGCTTACTGCAAGAGGACTGACACAGATCAGATCTCACTGGGATTCCAACCGGCGAATCCAACTAACTTTGATATTAAGGGTAATGTTCTTACAGGTTTGCGAGAGAACCAGTTTGATGGACGTGCCAACAATGATCCCTGGGATCATCTTGCAAAGTTTTCAGAGACATGTCAGATCCAGAAGGTGCCGGAAAACATTTCTGATGACCAGAAGAAGCTGCGTTTGTTTGCTTTTTCTCTTACAGGTTCAGCTAAAGATTGGCTTCAATGCTTGCCAAGGGGAACGATTGCAACATGGAAGGAGCTTAAAGACAAGTTCCTAGAAAGATTCTTCACACATACACTATTCCAGAAGAGAAAGTATGAGATTCTGAGTTTCAAACAGCATGAATCTGAAACGCTGTTCGAGGCTTATGAACGGTTCAAGCTACTTATGAGAAGGTGTCCTAACCACAGCATTAGTGCTATGGAGCAGATGCAACTATTCACTGCTGGTAAGAAGATGCAACACATGATGATACTAGATGCCTCAGCTGGTGGGTCCATCAAAGTAAAAACTTATGCAGAGACTAAGGATCTGGTTGAGCAGATGCGCCAGAATGAATACAACATGAGTCACGATCGAGCTGAGAAGACACCTGGAATTCTGAAGGTGGACCATGAGATTGCCTACAAAGTAGAGATCGAGTTACTAAGGAGGCAACTTGCTGATAAAGAGAAAGCTGTGAAGGAAGCCAGTGTTAAAAAGGTAGAAGGGCATTGTTTGCCAGGAGGGAGCGAAAAGCAGGTGAATTACATGGGAAACAACTACAACCCAGGTTGGAGCAAACACCCAAATTTACGCTGGGACCAATCAGGGAACCAGGCTCAAGCTGCACCTCAACCAAGAAAGCCATCTCCATTGGAAGAGTTACTCAACAAATTTGCTAACATGAGCAAAACTAACTTTGAAAATATCCAGACTACAGTAGCCAACCAGGAGGCGAGGATAAAAAGTCTTGAAACCCAAATTGGTCAACTCTCTAAACTGGTAAGCACTCATGTTTCTAAAGATATTGCAGGTAACACGGTGGACAATCCAAAGGAGGAGTGCAAAGTCCTGAAAGATCAAAAATCAGAACAGGAATGAAGAGACGAACAGGTAAAAGACTACGAAGAGTGGTACAAGCTGTTTGATATGACTCTAGATGAGGCTTATGACGAGTTCATGAGAGATCTGAGGGAGTACCGAGAAAGCCGAACAAGACTGCCACCCAAGAAGACAGATCCTGGAAGTGTCACCATACTCTGTCAGATTGAGGAAGCAGAAATCCTAGCATTGTGTGATGCGGGCTCAAGTTTTAATGTAATGCCATTATCTCTTGCAGAGAAATTAAAACTCGCACGACCAACTGCAGGTACAGGAAGGGAACTCGTCTTAGCAAATCAGTCAACAATCTACTCAGCAGGTACAATTGAGGATGTCTTGGTGAAAGTCAAAAACCTGGTATTTCCAGCAGACTTCATGATCCAAGATATCCAAGAAGATGAAGAGCATCCCATCATTCTAGGAAGACCATTCTTAGTAACTAGCAGGGCACTCATTAATGTGGAGCTCGCTGAGTTGACTCTAAGAAGTGGAGCAGAGGAAAGAACCATCAAAGCTTCCAGAACCAGAAGGGAAGTATGCTTCATGCTAGAGTGGAAAGACAGGGAAGCTACGCCACCGACGCCAGATCAAGAAATACAGGTAAAAGTAGAGATAGCAGAACTGGAGAATGAAATTGCGCAGCTAGAAATAGATACAGCTCAGGAAGAGGAGGTACCCGAAGAACTCACTGAAAAATTGAAGAGGCTAACCATCGAAGTAGATATCCGAGCAACATGGGTCAAAGCATGGGGTAGAAATCGAAAGGTGGCCAGAAGATCTAAGTTTGGGGTGAATACGCCACCTCTAAAGAAGCCTGCTGCTGAGAGAAAAGAGGAAAGAGAAAAGAAAAGCTGGGTTAATGCACCAAAAGAATAAAAGAAGGAACATCCACAAAAAGGCAAAGGGAAGTCCATCATAAAAACAGTACATTCAGAATATGATGAACAACTCTGTTTTGCCACCTTCAAAGAAAAACAGAACCCAGAGAAGTATGAAAGAAGCAACAAGAAAGAGGGAGGAGCTAAGGCGAAGGCTCCTACAGAAGAGAGAGACATGTGAACCTATCCTCTGTAATGGAGGAAATGCCTCAAGCTAATGAGAGGCAAAACGAGCGCTGCTTGGGAGGCAACCCAAGATTAAGTATTAAGTATTTTCAATTCAGTAATTTCAATTCAGCATTTTCAATTCAGTTTTTCAATTCAATAATGTATGCCTAGAATTTTGCATGTCATCTTCATTTGTCAACAGCCCTTATTCAAACTTAAAAAAAATTAAATAACTGCTTGCTGTTTGTTATCTAGTGCATGACTAACTGTTATAGGTAAGATTGTGGCGAAATAAGTTATAAATCTCGATGAGACGAGTTTCACACCTTCATACAGAAAACCAAAGGTGATTGCTCCGAAGTGCGAAGTTCGGGAGACAGAGAGACGAGTGATGAAGCTGATGTCTGGGAGACAAGTGTTCAACTTCAGATACCTAACCATGTGAGGATTTGAGCCAAATATTTCCAAAACGGTATTACCACTTTCTTTCGAATTACTATGAGAGTACCATGCACTTGTTTATTTTCTAGAACTTGCTCTAATTCTCTGCTGACTGGTTAGTTTGATATTATATGCATTGAGGCAATTGTTTGTTATAACCCAGAGCCTTTTTCAAGCCACCCTTATTATTATTATATCCTTTGCTAACCAAATTTGAGCCGTAAAAAAATAATTATCCCTTTTGTTTCGGTGACAAACCACGATACAAGCCTATAGACCAGAAAAAAAAAGAAATTATCCTCTTTGGAGTTAGGTAATAGTTCTCAAAAGTCTTGGCAACAAAATAAGTTTGGGGTTACTCATGGAACTAGCAACGTTTAAGTTTGGGGTGGGTATACGGAGAACTATCACTACAAAAAGAAAAAAATAAAATAAAAAAGAGACGGGAAAACATCTAAAATTCCCTAAAAAATTAGTCTCTTCAAAAAAAAATGAAAAAGAGAGCCAAAGGGCAAAAGAAAGAGCCAAAGGGCAAAGAAAGTGATAGAAAAGAACCACACAAAGACACATCCGGTTCTTATTTTTCGATACCAAACACAAAAAGGCACCCTAAGGAACACAGGTTGCGCACACAAAAAGGAACATCAAAGTAAGACTTAACTCCAATGTTTAGCCTACTATTCCCAAAAATGTCCTACCTTGACCTAAGCCACGTTATAACCCTGAAAAGACCTCCAATAATGCATGTATATTGAATTTTGACCGGTTGCTTAGAGTTCTTGCAAGCCTATGGTAAAATGGCAGGTTGCACGATGATTGAGAGATAACCCTTTCAATTAAACGAGCGAAAAACACAAATGTGAGAGAGAGAAAAGTTGGACATGGACTCTTGCGGGCATTTGTCCGATTTGCTACTATTGACGTCTCCTGAGCCTAGCAGGACTGAGCATGATCGCGGCGGTAAGAAAATCAGCGGTACCATTGCTGAAATAACAAAAAGGTTGTGAAATTCCTATCATCTTTATTTATCTCTTGTTTTTCTAACGATCTTGTCCGACAGCATGTTACTTGAGGACAAGCAACAATTTAAGTTTGGGGTTGTGATGACAGGAATTTCTACGGTATTTTTAGTAGTATTATTAGTAGTAAAATGACCAAGACAGGCCCAAATACGAAGGAAAACCTACAAAAGCAGGAAAAAGCATCAAGACAGAGTCCAAGATGCAAAACGACAAGAAAAAACCCAAAAAGTGAAGAAAATCAGCATTCCGTCGCAGCACGATGGCTCCCATCGTGCCACGATGGGAGCTGCTTGTTCGCAAAGAAATCAGAAGAATAAATCTGAAGAAAATCTTCTCATCACAGCACGATGGAGTATATCGCAGCACGATGGAGTAACTTGGCGCCCAAGCTGATGAAATGCACAGGATCAGTTATAAAACTGAACTAAATCTTGACATCGCAGCACGATGGCTTCATCGTACTGCGATGCCTTGCTGAGGCCCATTACGAAAACTATAAATAGAGTCTCCCTTTCATTGTTTAAATCATTTAGAAATAGTAGAACACTCTCTACTATAAGGAGAGGTTCAGAGGAGCTCTATTGGGCATAGTTTTCTCCCCTTACGGGAAAACTAACTCAGCAAGGTATGATTTCTTTAGGCTTTTGTATTTAGGTTATAATTTCTTTATTGTAATTTAAATATGTAGTCTTTATAATTTATGCCTTAGGTTGTGGTGGAGAAGATGAACTCCCCAATGAATATTTCGAGTCTGTGATTGAGTCTAAGTTATAATAAATGATATTTAAAGTATTATGTTTGTTATTTACTTTCGTGCACTTTAATAATGTATTCTCGTAATCTGGCCGGATAATCTGTTACTTCTTATTTATTTTATGGGATTCAATAGTTCTTTTGCGTTATGAACTCAGTAAGGAAAACTTGTTTCATTTAACAATTCAGTTTCATGTTCATCATGAATTCAGGGGTGTTATATAGTATGCAATCATCAATTTTTTTTTCTTGCCGAATAAAACAAATAGAGTTTAAGTTAAGGTACTCCTTTGTTTTGTTTAATAGTATATACTTTAGTTTCGGTTGCAAATAGCTAATTTTTGGTGCTGTTTTGATTCAATTTGGCACTGTTCATTCATGTTTTTGGTTTAAAATATTGCTATAGATTTTTGGTTTATATGTTTCATTCCAAATTTTTTTGATTTATGGACGATTTCCGTTTGGTCTCAAATTTAAGATGAGATGATTTAAGTTTTGTTAAACTTTCGGTTCTATAGCTTTATGGTTTCAGTTAATTAATTTTCATAAAAGCTTATGAATTCTGTCTTGCAGAATGAAACAAATTGATTTTCTGTTAACATTCTTTTCTTTTGTTTCATATACATGTCATAATGAAAATAATTAAGGCTTTGTTCAAATTTTATGGGCTTCATTTGGTTTAAGAAATCTTGTATCAACACATTTTTTAGTTTAATATTTTTCAGAAATAAATTGGTTGGAACAAGAATAAGCATTTGACATGTGAATTAAGGTATATTTTGAAACAGTGCCTCATGTAAATTCAAATTTAAAAGCACTGTTCTGGAAAATTGCAAATTGTATTGCTATACTTAGCAAATTTGGTTGCAATTTTGGTTAAGTAATTTTTAAATTCAAATATTGACAGTTTAAGTATATATTTTGAAATAAGTTAATTGAAGCATAACGTTGCCAATGTAACCTCTTTTGTGGAAATTAATTTAATTTGAAATATAAAAGGTTAACGTTGTGTGCTTGTAACTTATGTGAATATTTAACCGACCTAAAGGAAGGTGACTATTTTACAGAATATAAGTGCACATGTGGTGATAAACGCGTGATAATTATTCGGTTTTACGTGTGAATAGTAAATTGGCCTAAAGGAAAATATATTATTCGACATGTCCTTATTATCAGTGTTTGATTACTACGTCAAGGTATCACTGAAAAGTTAATGTTTTGTCCAAAGATAGAATGTTAATGGATTCTCGATATTTTGTGATGGGATTTACAATTTAAAATTAGTTTTGTATTGAGGCTTATTTAAGCATGTTTTGCTTGATTTTTGTTCTCTCTTCGGCTATGAATGGTCAGTTGAAGTTTACTTCCAACATCAATTTAGTTAAATGGCTCAAAAGTCAAGTTCTAGAAAGTAAATCTTTTGATAGTTCTTGAAATATGGATCTTCACGTTCTGTTAAGGATTGATTTTCCCTCACCTCTTATGGAATTGGAAAGGTGGGAAAGGTCAAATTGCATATGTTTGATGATCATAAGGAAAGCCATTCTGGAAACATTCTAGGGCAAATTATCTGAAAAGATAAATACGGTAACATATTTCATTAAGGAAATTGAAAAGAGGTTTATCAAGAAGGAAAAGTGTGATATAAGCGCACTTTTGAGAAACCTTAATTCAACAAAACAACAACATAAATAATTTAAATCAGGTAACAATAGTTGTTTCTTTTGTGGAGCTAAATGGTAAAGAAACATTACTTTAGCTGTCAAACATGACGTGTTACGGTAGTATATAGTTCTTAATTTGGCTTGTTTTAAGGTAAATTTAACTTTGGTACGTCGACACACGTGTTGGATATATTCTAGTGCTACAGCTCACAACAGTGTGCCTATGCATGATTTTATGAATTGTCGGAAACTAATTGATGGTGAAAGATACATCTATATGACCGACGATAAAATAGTCAAGTTGAGGCAATTGAAAAAAATTATATTATTGATAAAAACTAAATTTTTTTTGGATTTTGATGTAACTATTTTTGTATTGTTTTTTTTAGTCGGAATGAAATTTAATTTCTATTTATGTTTTGAACCTATTTGGTTTTTCTTGATTATTTGGGAATAGAAATTTATATTGTTTCAAAATTCAAAATTAGTTAATTCAATTTTTTTTTTGGGTCAGGTTACAATAATCTTTATTCATTTAGACATATATAGTTGCTTCATTTAATTGAGAAATGAGAATTCATGACATTTGACAAGGAGGTTGGGTCACATCTCCAAACGGAGAATAGAGAGACCCGTGTCATTGGACGTGTTCAATTTTTATTCAGGCAAGAGTTGTGAATCAACTCGACTAAAGAATCAAAAGGGTTAAGTTTAACCATGGTGGTAAATACTATGGTAGATTTAACAATTCAGGTGAACAACGTCCAATAATTTTTATTTATTTTTTCAAATAAAATCGCAGCACATGTCCTTAATATGGTTCCAATTATAGCAACTACAAAACTTCCTGGCTATTTTATGGGATACTCTAAAATGATCTAGGGGTACAAGTTTTATAATCCCACAATTAAGTTTGGTTTTTGAATCAAAAAATGTCGGTTCTTTGGGATGTCGAGTTTGCAGGGGGAGATATGGTTATGGACTTTGTTTTGAATAGGAATATATTGATATTTTCCAAAGGTGTTTAACTCCCCATACAAGAAATTGTTCAATAAGAACAAACTCTTACACCTCAAGAACATATGCCATTCAAGGAGATCCACGAGAGAAAGGAGAAATACAATACCATGTGACTATATTGTATCTCTTCAGGGACATGAGGTTAACATTGGAATGATGGATGATGATCTGATCATATTTCATCAAGCAATGTAAAGTTCTAACTCTCAAAGGTGGATCGATGCCATGAATAAAGCGATGGAATGCACAAAGGACAATGACATTTGGTATCTTTTCCCATTGCCATAAGGTGCGAAATGATTCGAAAGGCAATGAGAAGAGGTAAAAGGTTCGTCTTGTTACAAAAGGGATTTACATATAAAGAAGGCATTGGTTATAAAGAGACTTTCTTTTCGGTTTCTTTGAAAGACACTTTTAAGACTACAATGGAATTATTGACGCATTCAGAACTTGAGTTACATCGATGGATCTAAAGTCAATGTTTCTAAAGGGTAACATTGATGAAACAATGTATATGGTGCAACCAGAAAACTTTATTTCAAAAGATTTAAAGTATATGGTTTGCAAATTTAAGAAATCCATCTATGAACTCAAGTAAGCATCTTAATTATGGTATTTCAAAATTCATCAAGTGTTCATCTCGTTTGGTGTTGAGGTGAATTTGGTTGATGATTGTACATACCATGAGTTATGTGGGAGCAAATATATTTTATTGGTTTTATCTGTCGATAATAAGACAATAAATCATGTGATACCCCTATGGCTAAGGGAGACAAGTTTAGTCTTAATCAGTGCCCTATGAATAACTTTAAAGAAAAGTTAATACAAAAGATTTCTTATGCAAAATTTGTAAGGAGTCTAATGTATGTTCAGTTTTGTACGCGTTTGGCAATTGCGTACAATTATTTGGGATGTCGGGCAGGTATTTAAGAAATTTAAGATTAGACCATTGGAAAGCAGCCAAGTAAGTCATACGGTATTTAAAGAAAACAAAATATTACATGCTCATATATTGGAGGTCAGATCAGCTTGAGATCATTTGGTATACTGACTCCGATCATAGAACTTTGTCACGGGGCTGCGCATAGTGGATAAGGATTTAAAGGACCACTAAAGTTATTTGTGACAATAAAGATTAAGTTCAGAGTGAATGGTTGTCTATAAAGCATATGTGTACAAACTCCATGTTTGCGGAGCCGCCTACTAAAGGTTGCCACCCAAAAGGTTTCATGAGCATATTGTTTGTGTGGGTGTTCAGATTAAGTGATATTCAGTTTTAGTGGGAGTTTGTCATTTTTTTAATGCTTTTATGATATAGACATTCTTCAGTTCAAGTAACACTTAAGAATATTTTCTACAGAAATAAAATTTTGGTATTTTACACTCTGATTTTGTTTAAGGTTTGATCTCCCCGAGAATTAAGGAGGACCAGTTGAAAATCGACATATACAGACCAACTTTATGTGATTTTCATGATGGATCTATGTCATTTAGTTGTATCACTATTAGTGATCATTGATGGGTTTAATTATGATTGATATAACGAAAATCACCTTGGTTCTATATATTGGCATGACTAATGGACGAGATAATTTGGATATGCTTAAGGAATATAATGGCAAATTTTGAGCTCATAAATGTAAGTTTAAGGGTGCAACCTAAGAGGGGGGTGAATTAGGTTCTATAATTTTTTCAGTTATTTTAGAGATGTTATGGTAATTATTATTTTTCCGGAAAGTTTGTGATGAAGGTATGAACAATATGGAGAAAAATAAAAAGCGTAGGGAGGAGAAGAGAGACACAAAGGTTTATACTGGTTCCCCTTCTAACCTAAGGGTACATCCAGTCCCTTCACTCCTTGAAGGATTTCACTATGACCTTTACAAAGTGAAACAAGAGAACAATCCTCTCTTTTTCACTCTCTTGTTTCCAACAATCCTGGACAGCAAGGTGTTCAAAAACACTTGTTTCCACAAACAAGGAAAACAAGCAATAATACAGAGTTACAGATAATTGATGATAAGTTTTGAATACAAGAGAATTTTGATACAACAAAATTCTAACAATTTGTTTTCACTTTCAATATAACAATTCAGAATAATAAACTCTAAGTGCTCAAGAAACTTTTATCTGATATGAAATTATGCAGAAAAGTTTCTAAGAGTTTTTATGAAAGATTGTGCAGAGAATTGTTATTAGAAAGTTTATGAAAGTGATTGAATTGTGTTTGAAGAAATTCTGATGTATATTTATATAGAGAATATGATACCCCTTGGAGTATAAAATTGCAATGATTTGGAAGAGGTATAATAATGAAAAGGTGTAAGCAAAATCAGAATTTTTCAAAAACAAATAATGGTAAATCGATTTACCATTGAGGTCAATCGATTTCCCTTGCTTTTCAACGTTAAAATATTTGCCAATTTGAACTAGATAAATCGATTTCCCTAAGGGGGTAAATCGATTTACCCTATTGAAAAACAGAATTTCGACAACGACAGGAAGTATGTAAATCGATTTACATAACCAGGTAAATCGATTTACCTGTATTAAAACTTGAAAATTATTTCTAAGTTAAAACCTTTTGGATGTGAATCATGCAACATTATTATAGTAACTTTAGAAAGATTTAGATTAAAATTTATGAGCACCTAAAGCTTATAATAATGAATTGCATATTGTACCTATGATTAAACCACATAACTTGATCAACATCTTCATGAGATATAATTGAAATTCTTTCAACTTGAACACTTGATCATAACCAATCTTTTTCTTCTTTTCACATATTTGTCTTCATCAAAATAACTTCAATTTAGAAGCTTGTCTTCACAATAAAGTCTAACACATGTGTAGGATTACATATGTGACCAGTGGGAGTTTGTTAGAAATTTTGGGTCACAATTGTAATATTACATGTGTTAGGGCCATTGTATAATTAGCCAAAGCTACAGTGGTCTAATTAATAATAAGTATATGGCTAAAAGCATAAATATCATGAAAAATAATTTATTGTGTAGAGACCATAAGTCAATATCTAATTTGATGAGGGGCCAAATTAGAATATTGAAAACTAGGAAATAACCCTAGGTTATTTATAGGGGTTATGGTCCCCGACTGTAGACATAATGTGAAAAACGGCGGCTCAGACAAAAGGTTTTCTCTTCATTCTCATCAGAGGAGAATCAAGGAGCGGAACTCTACGGTTGGAAGATCACATGCCCGTAATCTCTTTGATCTATTCTGATGACAAACTAAAGTACGCTTCCGCTCATGCTTATGTTTACGTTAATTTTTCTTGATGATTAACATAATTGGATTCTAGAGTTTATAAATCAAGTTTAATTCTAACATTTAAAAGTTAGAGAGAAGGCAGAGAGTTTTTATTTCTCATTTCTCTTTCTATACTACACTGTTAAATATTGGTGAGGGTTTTTTAATTGAGATTAACTACAAACTCAGTTTGTAGCAAATATTTTGTAGCAAATGCTACATTTTCATGTAGTGAAAGTGGATGGAATGGAACATATTATAATTTTTTATTTCTTCTTTATCTTTAAATAAAAACTTTTATATCGAAATTTTATCTCCTTTAATTAAACCACCCTAATAATATTTCATACAACGTCCTAATTTTATTCACCATAGCAACCAAATTTTTAGTGTTAATTCAAATTTCTATTAAAAAAATGGAAGAATGTGTCAGTCTTGTCTGTTTGTTAGAGCTTAATTGTAAGTATTCATAACAAAAATAAAATTGAAGAATATATACTTTAACAAAGTATAGTTTCACAAAATAAGTTAAAAGTTTTTCTATTTTAATTGGATTATAATTAAATTAATATAATTGAAAAATCATAGTATGAAAATTAGTCGGTACTTCATTTTCTTCGTAACGGGATACATGGGTTTTCCTATGAGAATATTTCAGGTTTACACTTTATCAACATATGTATATATAGCCACACATAAGAAAAAGAACCAAACAATCGTATGAACATAAAAAATACATAACCGGAAAAAATATATATGTCGAGAAATAAAGAAATAACAGAAAGAAAACAAAAGAAGAAATTGATTTGATCTAAGTGATGAGATAAAAGAAATGGATAAAAGTGTAATTATATAATTAAAACACTTCATTCTATTCCATACATGGATGGAAAGGAATCTTAAACGAGTTGGTGGTATGGGATTAAATGGATTCAATTATGTTCCATACCATTCAATTTTAACAATGGAGCTTGACTTTATACCACTTCATTTCACTCCACTCCATTACATTCCATCAATCCAAACAAAGCCAAGGTTATTTTTATTTTAAGCATTGAGTCATTTTAACACATAAAAAAAATGAAAACCAACTTTTGTGTAGAAGTTATTTTTGAAGAAACATATACAAATTGCGTCAAAAAAGAAAAGAAACATATACTGAAATTCTGGTAGCAAGTGACAAATGTGCAGCGTGATGTGGAGCACGTTAGGATTATAATGCACGATGTGTTTCCTAATGTGCTAACATCATGGACATGCTATAACTTGATGAACAAGGTAAATAAAGTGCAGAAGGTAAATAACACAATGAGTTTGTTAACCTAGTTCAACTCAATCAGCAACCTACGTTTGGGGGATACCAATCCAGAGAGGAATCCATTATGATAGTTTTAATTCAAAGTCTTCAGCAAACACCCCGTTTACAACTTATCACTTAAACATTACCCGTGCTAATTCTACTTAAGAACTCCTAAGTATGAGAACATCTGCTCACTCTCCCTCAACCTCACAATCAGTAAGGATTTTAACACTCAATAACAAACTCAATGATGGAGACACACTTCTAACCTAAAGAACCAACTCGTGCTTCAAAGCTTTGAGTGATTCACAATAGCTCTGTGCTTAAAAGCTTAAGAGCGACACACAGTCCTATTCTTGTTTCAAACTAGAACCAAGAAAAGGAATACAATAGAAAGAACTAAAACCTAATACTCGATTCTCTGATAATTGTTTTAGTTGAATAAAATAGGTCTTCAGTCTTCCTATATATAGAACGATCATCATGGGCTTGGATCTTCAATCTTTGACAGCTGGCATCGTAGATTCTCTTCAGATAAAAAAGATTTGAAAACAATATTTGTTTTTCAAATCTTTTTAACAAACTGGCCATCTTTAAATATTTCTGAATCTTTTTGAATCTTTCAGCTCGTTCCTTGGCGCGCAAGCTAGCATGAATGTGTTTGTTTCAAAACAAATCTTTTTAAAAGATCACACACAAAATAACAGAAAGCGCGTTATTTTAGGGTGTTGAGGTCAGGTCCTAGATGTGGGCACACCAGACTCCACATCTGGACCAAAGACTTATTTTAGCAAATGAAGTCAACACCCTTATTATCAAAAACAACCTAACAGGTTGAAAAACCTAACATATACAAATAATCTCCTTTTTTTATTATCCTTAGTTATTACTACCTCCGTTCTTTTTTAAGTGTCCGTTTAGAATAGTAACACCAAATTAAGAAAGTGTATTTGTGCACCTTATCTTCCTATTATACCATAATTTTAATCCACCAGTAAATTCTTTTTTTTTTAACACAATTTCTCTTTTCAATAAATTTAATACATTATGTACAAAAACAAAATTTAATATGTTATGCACCAAAAAAAAAATTAAAAATTAGTTTCTCAAATATATAGCATTAATTAGTTTTATTGAAAAAAATATGAATAATTGACAAATGATACAATTGACAAATCCTCCTTTAAAACAACAGCTTTTGGACACTTGAAAAGGAAGATAAGGTGCAATTGATGTTCTTTGCTAAATCCGACTTTTTTGTACACTTAAAAAGGAACAGAGGTAGTATTAAGAAAGAAAAGAAAATTTTAGTTTTCGACTAAGAAAAAAAAACTGAAAACCAATTTTGTGTGAAAGTTATTTTTCTACAAACATATACAAATTACCATCTTTTTTGTTGTGCTTATTATTAAAGAAAAGTAAAAAAAATTGACTAAAAAAACAACTATAAATCAATTTTTGTGTGGAAGTTATTTTTTAACAAACATATATATTATACACAAATATTTGAATAGAGTGAATGACAAAAATGACAATAAAAAAAGTCTACATCAAAAAAATAATCTCTTTATATATTGATATAAATATGCCCAATGTAAAAAAAAAAAAAACACATGTTAATTTTCTGCTTGAGTATTACATACGTAACACATATGTAGTTAAAGTTATTTATTAGATATGCAACATGTGTAGTTAAAGTTTTTTTTTTTTTAAGTATTAGGTACTTTAATTCTTCAAAACATAAAACGTGAAAACAAAGAAAGAGGGGAGCCAACCCTAGTTTTCTTTCTCCTCCAGGTTTCTTCTTCATTCAACTGTGAGGGTATGATTTTAGGCAATTTTTTAACATAAAATCATCCATATGCATATTTTTTTTAATCTAAATAAGCGATTTTTATATAAAACAAGTTTTTTAATACTTTTTTGTAATTTCATTGCTCTGAGTGCGGAGTCGTGTAGTTCGTCATCTTGGTTTGGCGTTGTTTGATTTTTCATCTTGTTGTGTTGTTCGTGTAGTCCATATTAAAAGATCAACTTCAATAAACTGCAGATTCAATCAATGATTCGGGTGTCAACATTGAATATCCAGAAGCATGGATATTTCGATCACTTTAATTTTATAATATTATATATTTGTAGGTATTTTGGGGTCGTCGTATGCTATTAACTTAGATGCTGAATTTGTTCGCAGGTTCATTTTTCTTCTTTTTTTGGCTTTTACCACCAGTTTAATCTGATTTTGGGGTCAGTTATGACATCAAGTGGTTGCAGCCCCCTTCCGATTACAGTAGCGGGGGGTCGAATCGTGATCCTGCCTACCAAGTTCAACATCAATTACCACTGAATCAACTAGTGATTGGTCATTCTTTTCGTTTTTAGTGATTTTGAATTTGTATTTCCATCTGATATATTAGTCGGTCACCCATGCGAGAAGCATACAGAAATGGTATTATGAAAAAAAAAATACATAAAGAAAATTAAAAGTCAAATAAAAGAAGTTTAGTCTTTTTTTTTTTGTCATGTAATCATCTAATGGCTAGAAATTTCATTCTTAAGGTGGATAACTGGGATGATCAAGTTTCGAACCCCGACCCCCTAGGGGTGGCAATGAACCGAACCAACTCGAACAAAGTTTGAGACTCGATTCGATAATTGATTCGTTGAACTTGGTTCATGAACTAAATGAGCCGAACTTGAGCTAAGTATCAAGTTCGTTAATTAAATGAGTTGAACTTGAGCTATATATAGTTCGGCTCGTTTGGTTCACGAGTTGACTCGATTATATATATATATAGAGAGAGAGAGAGAGAGGAGGGATCCATTGACTGCAGGAGTAAGTCTCCATTGACTTACTCCGCTTAATAACTCGATATCGATATTATATTTCTTCGATCCAACCGTTGAATTCAAGGATCTCATTGAGTAGATCAACTCCACAAATTTTTATAAAAATTCAAAATTGTTTAATACTTTTTATGAACACTTCAATTGAACGTACGAAAAACTTTTAGAAAAAACCGTTGAATTTCAATAGTCTAAAATACATAACTACATTTTTTGAATTTTTATAAAAATTTGTGGAGTTGATCTAATCAATGAGATCTTTGAATTCAATGGTTGGATTGAAGAAATATAATGTCGATATCAAGTTATTAAGCGGAGTAAGTCAATGGAAGACTTACTCCTGGAGTCATCGGATCCCTCCTTATATATATATATATATCACTTCAAAATATATTTTTAAATAACACTTCAAAAATAATTTTAAATTTATATATTTGATATTATACATTTATATTTATATAGTTGATTTTTTGCAGATATATAACTGATTTTATACATTTAGTTAATTAATAATATATAATAGTTTTAATAAACTAAGACAAACGAGCCGAACTCGAGCTCATTAGTTGAGTATCAATTTGAAAATGAACTGAACCTAACGAGTCGAACCGAACTGCTCGCGAACTTTAAACGAGCCGAACTCGAGCTGAAAAAGAAGTTCGTTTCGAAGTCGAGTCGAGTTTCGAGCCGAACCAATTCTTATCGAGTCGAGTCGAGCTCAGACAGGTTCGACTCAACTCATTTCCAGAATTGCATATATAATGCAATGTTCTACCAACTGAGCTAAAATATATATATATTAGATTGGTAATTGGTCGAAGACACATAGGTTGCAGGATTGCTTTTGGAATTTTTGAAATAAGTTGGAAATGGTATAATAAAAAATATATTTAAACAACATAAGATTAAAATATTAAAGAAAAAATAGGATATTATTAAGTAAAAATAATAATATTGGAATAAATAAATATCGTTTAGTAAAAAAAATTATTAGGCACATAACACATGTAATTGAAGTAATACTTTGTTTAAAGTAATGTAATTAATTATTTTTTGTTTAAAGTAAAGTAACACATATGTTGTTAAAGTTATTATTTTGCTAACCAAGACATTAATTATGTTTAAGGGATTAATGAACTCTTTCTAAGACGAATTATTTGAGATTTACTCCCTCCATCCTAAAATATAAGTAAAAGTTGGTCAACAAAAATGAATGTATTTAGTCCAAATTTTTAACCAAATACATTTACTTTTATTGACCAACTTTTGCTTACATTTTGGAACGGATGGAGTAACTTTTAGTGGAGTTTTCAATCAGACTTTACTTATCTTACAATCAAACTCTTATTTCAGAGATCTTTTACTATAAAAACTAGAAGGTTAATAAAAAATAAATTTGTTTAAAGTATTAGGTACGTAACACTTATATCTGTACATATAGGTGGATAGATTGTGGCTACCTACAAAAGCCAACACATATGAGCCAAATACATGAAGTGCATCTATGTCATTTTTAGGTTAATTAAACTTCCTTTAATTATTTAAAAAATAAAAATAAAGACCTCCTTTAGTTATTTCCTCTAAGTATAAAGATTTTATTTTTTTTAGGGAATAGAATGTTAGTAATCTAGAGTTCGGCTGTGAGGTAAATCAAATCTAACCAAAAAATTATTCCACCAAAAAAATTAAAATCAATTTCTCTCATACGATCTACCTTTAGTGAAACTAATTTACCACTTAATTACCTCGTTTTTTTAGTTATAGGTATAAAGATTTTATAGATATACTCCCTCTAGTCTTGTATATAAGAAAATTTTCAAAAAAGCTATTCCTTTAAGAAAGTAGTTAAAATACATTAACCGATGAGAAAAAATACATTATACCTTTTTGGAAAATGTAAAACATTGCATTTATTGGTTGAAATTGGAATAATGTCATAAAACTTAATAATTGAAGTAGACTTTTGCTTATATTTAAGACTTTAAATTTTTTTGTGTTGTTTCTTATATATGAGACCGGATGGAGTAAATCGGAACACGTGATGTCCAACAACCCCTTTCCAACGATATTATTTGTCTATAAATAGACACTAATTGGAACTTGGTTCAATATAATTTCTACATTTTCCACTCTATCAATATTTCCTTGTTTTGTGTTGATATTGAAACCAACTTAATGGCAAACTTGGAGGAAATAAGGGAATCCCAAAGAGCCAATGGGCCAGCTACCATACTAGCAATCGGTACCGCAACTCCATCCAATTGCATTTACCAATCTGATTTTACCGATTTTTACTTCCGAGTTACCAAAAGCGAACACATGACTACACTCAAGGCCAAATTGAAGCGTATATGTAAGCTCATCATTTGAAATTTTGAACTATTGGTGGTTCATCTAATTTTATTTTATTTTAATATATATGATGTTCATTTAGTTTGTTCTATCTATACACCATTTGGCTGTGTGATATAATAATATTGAAAAATTAATAAATATTGTTAAGAAGTCTCACATCGATTGTTAGATGATATTAAATTGGTCCTTAATTTTTGCCAAAGGTTTCTCAGTTTGGTACATCTATGAACATATGTTTTACTTACTGTCAAATAAGCTTATATCTTCATCCATTTTTTATCAAAATAATCCTACATTTTAAACTTACCGTTAAATTATTCCATTATTTTACCAATTTATATAAATTGACTAATAACTAATGACTATGCGACACTTTGATTGTGTCATAATATTGTCTACATGACATTTAACACTCCACATCAATGTATTTAATAATGTTATGCCAAAGAGGACCATATTAAAACACATTTAATAAATATGAGATATTAAAAGAGTGAGAGACCTATTTAAGAACGAGTTAGAAAGAAATGAACCAATTTAATTGTTTATTTAATTTGTTTCATTAATATGATACACATACATCAACAGCATCATTTTATAGACACATGTTTATCTAATACGATTTTGCTCCACACAAAAGTGCTAATAATTATGCATGCATGCGGCCATTCACTCACGCACACCATTTTTGTGCTTCTTCATGCATATGCTTAAAAGCTAAAAGTTGTATGAAATATAATTCCATTTATTTATAATGTTCACTATTATTTCTTATATTTTACTCCATTACAATATTTTAAATATGTGTCTAATATACGATTCTAAAATGGATAAAGAGTAAATCATTATCATCTTTAGTAAAAAAATATATAGAAAGAATGTAATATTTTATTAAAATTTATTAAAAATATGACCAAATTCATATTAGAGGTGTTGTGTTTTAAATGAAGACATAATGCAATTTGGGGTTAGGTTTTATGTCATTAAATATATGGTTTAAGTTGATTCCATTTGAAGAAATAGTTTTTTGACAAGTTATAATACACAATTTAAATTTTGATCTCTTTCAGTAGTATACTAAAAAAAATGGCAAGTGAAATCTAGCTAGGGAAGGACAAATATTAAATATATCTCCAAAATGTGAAAAATATATGTGAAATGTGATTAATACATATTTTTCTTAATTGGCCTTGAACAGGTGAGAAATCAATGATAAAGAAACGTTACATGCACCTAACAGAAGAAATCCTTAAAGAAAACCCCAACATATCAACTTATGAAGAACCATCACTTGACGCACGCCAAGACATGTTAGTTAAAGAAGTACCAAAGCTAGGTGAAAAAGCAGCATCAAAAGCAATAAAAGAATGGGGAAGACCAAAATCAGAGATAACGCATCTCATATTTTGTTCAACTTCTGGCGTCGACATGCCTGGTGCTGATTATCAACTCATCAAACTTTTAAATCTAAACCCATCCACAAAAAGGTTCATGTTATATCACCAAGGTTGTTTCGCAGGTGGAACTGTGCTTCGTCTTGCAAAAGATCTCGCTGAGAATAATATTGGTGCACGTGTCCTCGTTGTGTGCTCTGAAATAACTGTCGTTACTTTTCGTGGGCCAAATGAAAATCACATGGATTCCTTAGTTGGACAAGCACTATTTGGTGATGGTGCTTCGTCTGTGATTGTTGGATCAGATCCTGATACAACAATCGAACGACCATTATTTTATATTGTTTCGGCTTCAGAAATGATTTTGCCAAACTCTGAAGGTAAGGTTTTTTTTTTCTTTTTGAAACAAAAAATGTCAGCACTCTTGGTAATATTTATTCCCTCTAATCCTTAATATATAAAAATGTTTACTATTTAAAGGTGCAATTGAAGGACACTTGCGTGAAGTGGGGCTCACTTTTCATCTGAAAGACAATGTTCCAAATTTGATTGGTGAAAATATCGAGAAGAGTCTAGAAGAAACTTTTCATCCATTCGGGATTAATGATTGGAATTCATTGTTTTGGATAACGCACCCTGGCGGTCCAGCGATATTGAAGAGGATTGAAGAAAAGGTTGGGCTAAATTCAAAAAAACTTAATGCAACTAAACATGTTTTGAGCGAATATGGAAACATGTCAAGTGCATGTGTGATATTTATATTGGATGAAATGAGGAGAAGGTCTATGGAGGAAGGGAAATTGACTACTGGTGATGGATTAAAATGGGGTGTTTTGTTTGGATTTGGTCCTGGCTTGACTATGGAAACCATTGCTTTGCATAGCGCAAACATAGATCACCACTACTAGCTTGAATTTCGATGATGACTATGGTGCAAGATTATATACTAGTGTTATAGTAAAAGAATAAAAGATAATCATGTATGCATGATTAATGTTTATTTAAGCTTTTAATTATTGTATTGTATCATGTATGTATAACCGTAAAGGTTAATCTACATGCATATAATTTATGTTTGCTTTTATGTGTGGTATATAATAAAAAAAGTTTGCTATTTCTACCTAGAAAATGTTGTATCGAGATGTGTAAATTCAAAGACTTATCTAAAAATTTATGAAATGTGTGAAATTCCGATCTCCATTTTAAAAGCATCAAAGAGTGGTGTAAAGGGAGTATTATTTATTAGAAACGCCCACCAAAAAGATGTAGTATATTTGTGGAGGAGGTCAGGTAGCGTGGCCTACTTAACATCATTCCTTGTTCGGAAAATAAAAATACTATCGTCTCTGCAAATATTAAAATATGTAAGTGTTGGATGTGGTGCTTCCATTTAGCATAATTATGGATTTGGATAGAAAAATCACGTAGTTACGAATCTCGGACGTCACCCTTAGATTAAATATAGAAAAAGTAACCATCAAAAGATCTTACTCATCAATTCTTAATGTGTAATGAAGTAACCGTACCAAATCCTTGTTCCATAATTATTTTGTGCATGTGTTCATACTAGTATCTTTGACCCGTGCATGCACGGATATAACATGTTTCAATACCATTAGAATTGTAACAACTGACTAAAATATAAATTTAAAAATATAAAAATAGATGATCCAAATTGGTTTTCAGCAGCAAAAAGTCGCGAACAGCTGAATGTCAGTGAGGTTGCTTTTTATTCTTACGCGTTGGTGCTTCCTGATTCAATGGTATTGGTAAAAGTGATAAGTTGTGGTATCAAACAACATAAAGATTGTGGGTCAAATAAAAAAAACCGAAGCATGTTTGCTATGAACCATTAGCTAACACTATTATCCCTGTCATTATTCATTATGCATGCAATATTATCTCTAATCATCTAATTTTTTTAGTTTTTTCAGAAAAAAAATACTAAACATGCTTTTATAAATAAAGTAATTAATTATATATTATATCTAAATAAGAATACAAAAAGACGACAATATATTAATTCAAAGAATATAACAACTTACTTTAGGCACAATGTGTATCAAAAAAACTTCATGTGAATCACCGCAAGATTCAGGATACAACAGGAAAACGTTGTCATTAAATTTAAGAAAACTTTAACTGGTGTTGATTCACGAATCAATATTCAAATCTTTTGAAAAACTTCAGGATAGACAACATTTAAAGTCGAAGTTTTCGGCTTTTCATTATCATCTGTAATGAGTATTTTCAAACCACTTCGAGTCTTGACTCGTGAAACAGCAACATAAAGCTGACCATGTGTAAAAACAGGTCTAGGTAGGTACAAACCAACGTGACTAAGTGTTTGACCCTGACTTTTATTAATAGACATAGCAAAACAAACACATAGCGGAAACTGTCTGCGTTGAAAATTAATAGTAACATTAGCATCAGACGGGAGAAGCCTCATTCGTGGGATATAGACAACTTGACCAATATTAGATCCAGTAGCAATTCGAGCTCCTATAACATTGATTCCAAGATAAGTAACAGTAAGACGGGTACCATTACATAAACTAGAAGAAACATCAACATTTCTCAGTAGCATGATTGGGACACCAATTTTAAAAGTTAGCCTATGATTAGGTAAACCAGAACATTTAATGTCATTCAAGAATTCAGTTGTAATCCAACGATGATCAATAACATCATCCTGGTCACACTTGGATACTGAATCAGCACTAAGATATTCTTTTGAATCACTAGGGATCAGAGCTAAGACGTAATCATTAACTCTTTCAACAATTTCCAAAGTTGGGCAAAGGATGGCACGATCTTCAAAGAAGTTAGGGACGAACAAATTTTTCAATAACTCTGGGTAAACTGAATCAACAATATCACCAATTGGGTTTGAAATATTAGGAACCAGTAAATCAGAAGGGATTTCAATGTTACATTCACCATCAAAGTAATCTCCAATTTTTCCATCACCAATGTCAAGAATCCATTTTGCAAATAAAGCTAAGCTCTGATTTTCAATAACATCAGATGAATATTGCAACCTCATATTTTTTATCAACCTAAGAACTCGACACTTAGGCCACAAAATGGAAGAATTAATGGTTGCATGAACAATATCAGCTCGGGTACCTTTCGGAACAACAGGTAAAATTTGTCTGAAATCTCCACCTAAAACAATAGTTTTTCCACCAAACAATAAATCAGCATTATTAGGATCCTCATCACTCATGATATCTTGCAAACTCCTATGAAATGCTTCAAATGCAAATTTATTAATCATCGGAGCTTCATCCCAAATAATTAAACTTGCCATCATAAGTAAATTTGCTTTGTCACTCTTTTTTTTTATTGTACAACATGACTCTTTAGTAAGAACCATGGGAATACCAAACTGAGAATGAGCAGCCCTACCACCTGGAAGAAGAATAGATGCAATTCCACTTGAGGCAACATTAATAACAATTTTTCCCTGAGATCTCAATTTAAAAGAAAGGGTCTTCCACAGATATGTTTTCCCAGTACCACCGTAACCATCAACAAAAAACATAGATCCAATGCCATTATCAATAACACCAATAATCTCATTAAAGGCAGCAAGTTGATCAGTATTTAATTTAGAAAAAGATTCTTCAAACAGGCACCTCATATCATCCTGATCGTATTTGAATTCATTCTCTAGCAAGACATTATTAAATATACCATTGTTTGATATACGGAGTTGTGGCATGAACTTATAATCAGCCAGACTTTTTCCATTCCTACGAAGATAATTATCAATATCTAAAAGACAAAGCTGCTTTAAATCATACGGAGGTATATCAAGATCTGCATAAAATAAAAAAATATCAAAAAATATAAAAAAAGCAGCAGGTTATAGATAAAATTTAAAAGCAAAGCTACTTACCTGGATCATTCAAAGAACGCTGTTTTTCAAATAAGATTCCATCACATAAAATTTCCCACAATTGTTCCCAAACATTTAATGGATCACTCATAGAGTTGGACATCAACAAATTAGCAAACATTTGACGAAGAGAAATACCGGAACCAAGTTCAGAGACCTCAATAATGGCATTAATAAATTCAAGATCATCCTCAAGCAATCTCAAAGCACGACATGCTTCTCTGTAAGAATCGTAAATATGGCCATTAACAGTCTTTAAATCTTCAAAACTCTGACAACCAACTTGAACATTCAACAACAACCTCAAATAGTACAAATCACGATGACTGTGAGGTATATAAGTCAACCGACCAACTGCACAACCCCTCTGTCGAGGTTTCCAAAACTTTCCATCAGAATCATAAGTAAACATTGATGGGTATTGCCCATAAGTTAGATGACGACCATGAGGATAATCCGCATTAGAGTCCATCCAAGCCATAAACATAGTTTGCTTGTCTTTATTATACTTCAAAACATTAGACAAATAAGAAGAATCCTTGAATACAATAGATTGCTTTCCTTCATCATGAAAGGTTAGTCGAACAACTGCCGGAGATCTGTTGTGAATTTTGAAACCAAAAATTCTCCACATAGACTCTGAAGGACTTAGGAAGCGACAATCATAATACTGTTTGATCTCATCAACACAAGAATCATCTTGACTAAGCAGAGCGGCTGTCACCCGATCAACACCCTTATTAATATATTTAAATAAATATTTAATACAATTGGATTTGTTGCAAAACTCAATATTAACATGAGCTTGATACTTCATGAGGAGTCTAGGGTTATAAGGAACAACACTTCTATTATCCAAGACAACCTCTTTTTTAGTAACTGTATAACCAAGGTCTCTTCGTCTATAAACAGGATATCCTTTAGAATCAAAAGACGTTCGAGACACAAACTTTTAGGATAAAATTTTGAACAAAACTTAGTTTTCATGCAAGGAGATCGGCGGTTTGAAGTTCCACATGGTCCATGTATCATGAAGTTAGAAACAGCTGAATAAAGTTTAGGAAATAAAGTTTTATCGGGTAATTCAGCACAGATAACAGAATCAATAGACTCGGCGGACTGAAACTTATTCCTAGAATCCATCCAAAGAAGAATATGAGCATGAGGCAAACCCCTTTTTTGAAATTCAATAGTATACATGCCTACAAAAAAGATTATAATTAATTAAAAAAATTGAATTTCTAAATAAAATAAAGATATGTAAAAAAAACAAAATTCAAATACTCACTTGCAACAACCCTCCCAAAAAAATTCCCTTTTCGAAAATCAGCCATCATATGAGCTAACTTGATTTGAAAAACACGGCAACAAATATCAGGCCTATAATTTGAGGAGTTTCGAGATTTAGCCATATGACGTTGAATTTCTGGCCACTTTGGATTGCAGGTGAAGGTTAAAAACAGATCAGGATAACCAAATTTTTTACACAATCCCATTGCATCCTGACAATTATTAAACATATAACGTTGTCCTCCGGTAAAAGATGATGGTAAAACAATTCGAGATCCAACTGAGGTTGCAACAACATCACCACGACTAACAGCTTCTTCTATACCAGACAAAAAATCGGATCGAATCTGCGACTGATTTTGTCTCACAAAAGACAACCGTTGAGCCTCAATCATCGAGTACAAATCAACTACAAATTGCTGAAACAATCTTCTACTTTTATGAATAACCGAATCTTCAACAGCCCTTTCCATAATGCGAAATGCTATAAAAGAACGAAGGGAAACACGAATTAATTTTGTCTTAGTTGATGTGGTAGTTAGTGAATTAAGAGGTATATGCTCACAATATTGATCCTCCCCACGAGGGAAAGGCAAAGGGTACTGTAATGGGATATATTTTGGGTGAGTTTCGTGCAGACGTTTTAAATAACCGTCGGTTTTTTTTACAACAATATCTCTTCCACATTGATCATCACCAATATCACCAACAATTAAAGCAGCCACCTCATCAATTTCAGGACACTACAAGAAAACAGGCAAACAGCGACAGGCAAATTGCGGCAGTTGCTATTGAACTGCCACCGCTTTTGTATTTCTCGACGGTTATTGCGGCATTTCTTCAACCGCCACCGATGTTTGTACATCCTCGACGGTTTAATGTATATCGCTGGCGGTTCCCCTTTATTCCCTAATTGGATCTCTAATTGGATTCTGCTTCATCGTATTCAATCAAAGAGATGTTTTTTTTTATTTTTTATAGAGATCCTTAATTCTCTGCCCAAACCTAGTGTTCTACTTTTCTCTCTCATAGAACTTCTCTCTTGTTCTCGGTCACGAACCCAGAAACTCTCATGCTCATCACCATCAATATCGCAATGCTCCATCACCATCGCATGACCACATAACCAACGAAAGGTTAGTTCGCATGTCATTTTCATCTCAGTTTCATTCCTCTTTTTGTTTGTCCTTAATTTTTTTCTTTGATTTTGATTTGGACGGTTTATGCCTTTTTTAGGGTTTTTGTCTTTGATTGTGATTATTTCTGGGTAAATCTAAACATAAGATGCATACCCTATCAATTTCATTGGGTTCAAGTTTGAAAGTAGTTTCCCCAAATTGATTTATGAATTTTTTCTTCCAATCTTAATGGGAATTTGTTACCTTTTTCATGTTACTAGTTTTCCCCCTTAGTTTTTTCACGTCATCATGCCTTTAGGTTGTAAGTAATCAAATTTCATGCCTTATATGCTTTCAGTTTTACTTCATGGAAATCATCATGACATTAACAATTATCAACCAAAGCTTCCTATGTATCTAGAAATTATCAAAATAGAGATTTAGACATTTATGAGTAGTGAATATATCATATTCTCTTTCAAAAATAGAGAAGAATCCTTGTGTTAGTAGATCATTAGGATGTATTTTTTTGAATTTTTAAAGTTATGCTACTGGCTTTGGTTAACTATTATTGTTAGTAGATCATTGTGTAATGTAACTGATTACATTTTATCTAATTGATATTTTCTGAAATTTTGGCGAGTACATTTATATATGTTTATGACAGATGATATTGTGATAGTTATGTTAATGTTTTAACATTTGAAACTACTGAAAACTTGAGATGTAAAGAAATATGGTTTTTTTTTAGTTGTGTATGTGATTCTTTAGTGTTCTTAGCTTACTAGTCTGGCTTTGTCATGCTATTTTGCACGGAAACGAAAAGCACGATGGGCTAATTACTATTTAAAAGAATATTAAATGGGCATCTTAATTGGTTTTCGTAACAAATAGCATTTTCCTTTTTGTTTTTAGTGTTTTTCCTTTCTTTTAAAATCACTTTTAATTGTTCGTTTATCTTTTGTAGAATTTTAGATAAAGAGTTGGTTTCAGACTAAGCTCCAAGAATCACCACAAGTCCCTAAAATGAATTGGTTTCTCCACAAGGCCCTCAATGTAAGGAAGGTGAGACTTCTTGCACTATCTTAATGTTGTTAGGATAGTTGGTACTTATATTATCTTCAAGGATTATAATGGTAAGCACATAAGATCATTTGATATATTTGTCGTGTGTATCATTGCTCTTAAGTATATGGTGTAGGTTGTGTAATTTATGTTTGATGTGTATCATTGGTGGATGTAATTACTTAAAAATGCAGCATACACTACAAGAAAAAAGACATAGCGACGGTCAAATTGCGGCGGTTGGCTATAATAGAAACAAAGTTTTGACTAAATTCTAGTTCTAATTATTTTAATGGATCTCTTACACGGTTAGGTTTGATCATTGTTCTGCTATTGGAGTCATTCAACTTAGTTCCATAAAATCTTCATGATAACTTAAGAAAACATTTAGATTTATTTTTAACTTATAAATAAGTACTTATATGATAAAACACTTATGCTATAAAACATTCAACTGATCTGATTATCCAAACAGGGTTGTTAAATTCCTCCGGAATCATCATCAATTCGCATTAATTCATTAAATGAGAAACACTGTCTAAATAACTACACTGCCTGCCTAAACTGATTTTGTTTTATAAGTTGGGTTAATCTCAACTTTTTTTTTGACTCAAATAAACTTAACTCATTTCATTAATCAATTGTTTCTCAATACAAGGAGGAATTAAATGAAAAACATTGTGCCTAGTCGAAAAATTGGCCGCTTTAGCTAACAAGTAAGCAACCGAATTCGCTTAGCGCTTGACAAACTTTACCTTAAAATTGGAATTTAAAACTAATAAGTTTTTAATACTAGAATCAAGTACACTAAATTCTGATCTTCCACCATACTTTGCATGAATTGCTTGTACCAATAATTGAGAGTCACTCTCATATATCATGCATTCAATGTTCATATGAATAGCTACCTGTATAGTTTCTTTCAAAGCTAATGCTTCCGCCACTGTACTGTCATAAATGCCATGATACCAAGCTGTTCCTGCACCTACAAAGTTGCCATTTTCATCTCTGATACACCAGCCTCTGTTTGTCGTTCCCCTACTATTATTAAATTCGGCGTCGACATTGTATTTCAACCACCCCTCACGCGGTTTCTGCCAAGTTTGCTGCTGCATAATCTGATTTTCATTCAGGCTGCTTGCCTGTATATTCTGAGCAACAATCCATATCATTATCATATATAAAAATAATTTATCTGTTAGCATAAAAATAGCTTATGTAAGGTTATACATAAGCGCTTATTCATGATAAGCCCTTGTGCTATAAGCTGCAAGTAAAGTAAGTTGTTTATTTATGCAAACAGGCCTGAGCTGTAGTCCTTATTTAGGGTTAAATACATTTGTGGTGCCTAGAAATGAATAAAATGTAAAACTAGATAATTTATTGGAACTAAAATATATTTCCCATTGAATTTATTTGTTTACTGTTTTGTTTATTTGAAGGACTTGCACCTGAGATTCCTGAGGATCTTTACCATTTGATTAAAAAGGTTGTTTCAATCCGTAACCATCTTGAGAGGAACATAAAGGACAAGGACTCAAAGTTCAGACTCATCCTTGTTGATAGCAGAATCCACCACCTTGCTCGCTACTACAAGAAAACTAAGAAGCTTCCCCCTGTGTGGAAATAGTAAGATTATACATAAGCGCTTATTCATGATAAGCCCTTGTGCTATAAGCTGCAAGTAAAGTAAGCTGTTTATTTATGCAAACAAGCCTGAGCTGTAGTCCCTATTTAGGGTTAAATACATTTGTGGTGCCTAGAAATGAATAAAATGTAAAACTAGATAATTTATTAGAACTAAAATATATTTCCCATTGAATTTATTTGTTTACTGTTTTGTCTATTTGAAGGACTTGCACCTGAGATTCCTGAGGATCTTTACCATTTGATTAAGAAGGTTGTTTCAATCCGTAACCATCTTGAGAGGAACATAAAGGACAAGGACTCAAAGTTCAGACTCATCCTTGTTGATAGCAGAATCCACCGCCTTGCTCGCTACTACAAGAAAACTAAGAAGCTTCCCCCTGTGTGGAAATAGTAAGATTTTCATACCCTATACAATATGTTTTTGTTTTCTATCGACATTATTCAGCTTTAAAATTCCAGGCTTTGTCACCGATTACAATTTTTTCCATTTTGTAACAAGAGGAAGAATTGCCATTGATGTTATTAGCCAAGTTTTGATAATATCCTCGACTACATTGGAATTGGATCCATCAGTCACATTTTGTAACTTATGTTATCCTAGACTACATGCTTTGAATTATAATTACTTGCCTAGGGTATCAAATATTGTCCACCAGGGCCCATTGGCATTTAGAAAGGATCTTGTTAGCTAGAGTATAAATTTAACTAATGCATATTTGGTTGAATAGGATTTTGTTTCGTTAATTCTATGTTGCCGTACATGCACATATTGTTTCTCAATAGGCTAATATCATGTTGTGATTGCTTGCTTTATTATTTGTATATACTTTTGATAAAAGTTGCAAATGTTACTTTATAATCTTCTTTTAAACCGTGGATCTTTCTTGTCTTGTCTTCCTGATAATTTGCATTTCTACTATGTGAAATACTCAACTAATGACTTTTGAATTTGTAGTGAATCAACTACTGCCACCAACGCTTTGGTTGCTTAGAGATTGTATGCTTCCAAACATGAAAAGCTTGTAATCCCAATTGAGTTGCAGCACTCTTTTTTTTGTTCCAAATCCAGTTATTTATATTGTTCCAGAGCATCCATACCATGACTGCAAATCTACCTGCTAATCAGGTTTGTGTTAATGTCAAATGTTTCTTTATTTTTGGTTTGTTATTCATTCTTGAACATTGACAACTTGTGTTTCCATAATCAGGTTATATCGGATTTTGCCTTCTTGTCTTTTGGTGGTGGACCTCGAAAATGTGTTGGGGACCAATTTGCTCTCAGGGAGCCCACTGTAGCACTGACTATGCTGATCTTACCTTAATTAAGGATAGGATGAGGGCACTGTCAAAGCTGATCTACCTTAACAACCTTGACATGGTCTTGTATTGATGCACTGTTACTATTTTAAACTTAATTTAGATGTAAGCTGTGTGTTATTTTTATTTAGTGCCATGCCATCCATGATCATATATGATCCTCACTGCACGTCTATTTATTTCAATTTACATTTTATCTTGCAAATTACCAATTCTCTTTGTATGTTTTACTATTTAATGGTATACAATTCTTTGACCGTAGGGCTTTTTTGGTTTTATTTTAGAATTTTGATAAAATGAAAAGGAAAAAAAAAATCTAGATTTTTTTTGAAAAAAATATATGGAGTTTTTTTTGAAAAAAAAAATTGCTTTTTTTTGGGCAAAAAAAACTTTTGCGGCGGTTTCAAACCGACGCTAAAATCTCAGAAATAGCTTACAAAATAGCGACCAATAGCGGCGGTTGTAAACCGACGCAAACGTTAACAGAACCGTCGCTAATGACCTAGCGGCGGTTATTCCGACGGTTCACTAGAACTGCCGCTGAATGACCTAGCGACGCCGCATTTAGCGACGCTTGACAACCGCCGCATATGGCATTTAGCGGCGGTTTGAACCGCCGCTAAATGCCATTTTGAACTGCCGCCGCTTGCTGTTTTCAGCGTAGTGGGAGTGTTATATGTTCGTTTGAGTTTGGGCCTAATTCATCCTTACAAAACCGGCTTGTAAGGTGAGGATTGCCTCTTACTTATAAAGACTTATTCAGGCCATCTCTCAACCGATGTGAGACTTCTTAACACACCCCCTCACGCCCAGCACTATTGGGCTTGGTGCGTGGATATAAACGGTAGGTGGCCCGATAACGGGTGGCCCAACGGATCTTGGAGAGGCTCTGATACCATCTTAAATTTGAGTTTGGGCCTAACTCATCCTTATAAAACCGGCTTGTAAGGTGAGGATTGCCTCTTACTTATAAAGACTTATTCAGGCCATCTCTCAACCGATGTGAGACTTCTTAACACACCCCCTCACGCCCAGCACTATTGGGCTTGGTGCGTGGATATAAACGGTAGGTGGCCCGATAACGGGTGGCCCAACGGATCTTGGAGAGGCTCTGATACCATCTTAAATTTGAGTTTGGGCCTAACTCATCCTTACAAAACCGGCTTGTAAGGTGAGGATTGCCTCTTACTTATAAAGACTTATTCAGGCCATCTTTCAACCGATGTGAGACTTCTTAACAGGTCATGGTCACGATTACGAAAAAAACGCAAAGATACAGGAACAGTCTGATTTGTTTCAATGTAATCCCGAACCATTCTAAAACTCTTCACCAGCAAATTGTGATCATTCATGACTTCCAAAATTTCAGGAACCAAGCTTTCATCAAGAGGATTTGTTGAATCAAAAGAGCTGTACCAAATGAATTTGAATTTAGAAAACAAAATAAAAAAAAACCATTATTTATAGTTAGCTAGAAATGATTTTAAATATATATATTTGAATGTTTAATTATATATATATATTTCTTGGTAGATTATTTGACATTTAAAAAATAATCGAAATCAATAAAAAAAAGAAAGAGAGAACCACACAAGAATTTATTTTTGAAATAATAAATATTAGTTCGAGGTTATTTAAAAAAGTAAAAGAAATTGAATGAATAGTAAGCGAAATGAAACTTAAAATTATGACCTGAAATGTGACAAACGATTAGAAACTTCATTTTGAGTATCATATATATACAATTGAGCAAACTTCGGAGATTGTCCTTCGCTAGGAACTAAACTTCCAAGTAAATGATAATTTTGACCAGACAAAACAAAACGGGGTGGTCCGGCTCCATCGTTGTTTCCAGTATCAATTTTACCACCAAGAGATGTAAAAGAAAACATATTATTATATGACCGAATATTGAATAAGAAGTTTGAACTTTTTGGATGAAGCCTATTAAAAAGGCTCCGAAGTAAAGGTGGTGGTTCTTCCATGACAGGTAATGTAACTTTGCCTTTTTTGCAACAAAGCGAAATCCTCAAATTAGCTTTCCCACTCGACTTTTCAGCTCTTTCTTCATACCAAATAAGAGCAGAACATTTAGGACAAGTAACATCCATGTCACCAATATCAACATAATCTATAATTAAAAAAACGAAAAAATGAAATTATAATAAAATAAAGAGTAAAATGGAAAGCAAAATTAAATGAATTATAAAAAATATTTGATAAAAATAACCTTGACGTTCACTTGGTCTAAAAATCCGGTGATTGGAAGTGTCATGTTGCAGTGATATGTTGGGTTGATTTGAATTGTGCTGCATGTTTAACTTTATTTTTTTCATTTGACGAAGTCCATCTTTTAAACGATTTACTATAAAAATGGAGATAAAATTTCGTTCATTAATAAAATAAACAACCGCTAATATTATTCCATGCAAGAGAAATAGATGAAACTTCATATATACTTACAACCACGCCTGTAAGTAATTTTATCGACGAAAACACGTGGTTTCAGGCGCTTTAATTTTAAGATATCTTTGCGTGCTGCGCGTCGTTGTCTACATATTTCTGAATGAGTCGGTAAACGCTCCATAATTTCAAAATATTCTTAAAGAATTGGTTTTAAATTGAAAAATGTTTTTTCAAATTGAGAGAATGATGAGTGTCTTGGTTTAGAGGTGAGAATGAGAGTGGTGCAAATGTGTGTACCATTAACATATTTATAGGTAAATTTGAATTATTAACAGGCTTTTTTGTAACCGAATTGAGTTGTCATTGAATAATATAATATTAATATAAAACTAAAATGTGACCATATAATTAGATAACAAAATAAATGTAACAATTAATAAACTAATATTAGAAAAACAAATTTCAAATTTAATGCTATAAAATTATGTTACGTGATATCATTCAAATAAGGCGCAGACCTAAAACATAGGTCATTAAATTTATAATATTTTATAATAACTGATATTTTTTATTTTGAATCAAATTTATAAGACATGACAAAATTGTATTACACCATGCATTAGTAATAGTTATAGGACGGCAAAGCATGGTTGAGATTTGAGCTAGATTGAGCAAATCTTGCAAGTACATGATACGTTGGTACTTTAATACAAGTACACGCATGAATTGAATAGGTATCAGCTGGAATAACTATCAGCTGCATCTACTATGAGTAGGTTGGCTAATATTCAAAGTAATAGTACATGGAAGCATTAGTGTACAGCAGAATAACGCGTGATGGTTTATTGAGAGGCAGCAAAATTTGACTTTCAAGGACAAGCAATTAAGCTAGTACTCTGTGTGTGAGAGGTACCAATGGACAATTAAGTTTCATAATTTATAACCTATACTACAAAACTACAGCTAGTAATTATAACATATTGTACTTCAACTAAATTGGAAATCATAATAAATTCACAAGTTCAAATCTGCAAAATAAGTAAAACACACAAATCAAAATAAAGACATCATTAAAAAAACCAATCTTAAAAATTGAAAACGATTGTTTATAAAATTAAGACCAACATTAAGCATAAAATTGATATTTGTGAACAAAAAGACAAATGATATGCAAAAAATACATGAGGAACACACATTACCCAATTCAAATTAAATAAAAAACAGAATTAATATATAAAAAGATCAGGTTACATTATATTAAACAAAAACAATAGAAAAAATAACAGATCAAAATTAAGCTGAAGAACAATTCAAGAAGATTGTGATCCACGAATAATGTGGACATCAAGTACATTATTTCCATGCTTAGCATTCAACACAACTTTATCTTTAATTAGACACAAAACCAAAATCTGTGTAACTCACCAACTAAAAACTCATGATCATGAGAATTAGCACATATTTCAGCAATTTCAGTGAAATTAAAACCATATTTGTTAATATCAGATGAATCATCAGACAATTTAACAGTGGTCTTGAGCTGGAACAAAAGTTTGTGTGGATGAAGAGTTGTTCGATAGGAACCAAGCTGTGGGAATATAGAGAAATGAGACATTTCATAAACCATTCCCTCTTCAATCTTTGCCTCAAATACATGGATCAATTGCTTCCTAATTGAGGCATGAATTTTCCCACCCTATATAAATAAAAACAATCGAATATACAATAATAAAAGTAAGAAACTAACAAAATGAAACGGTAACCAACAGAGAAACAAAATTTAGAACATTTAGTACACCTCACCTTCTGATCAATTAAAACCATTTCAATGGAACTTGGAATTGATGGATTCAGGAAAGCAGGAACCTTCCACATTCGAAGTACCCTGACTTTAATAGAAACACTCTCTTTGAGGGGAAATATATCAGCAATATCATCAAAATTATTTTTAGACGAATCATTCTCATTCTCATTAAACACCATAATTGGGATTTGGGAATTTGATCAATAGACAGACTTCAGAGAAAAAGAAAGAAGAGCGAGTTTTGAAGAAAATGACGACAATCGACCACTATTTATAGCCTACCCAACATCAATAAATTCAATAAAATATTAAACGTATATAAGAAGTTCAAAATAAACCGGAAAGGGGGGGAAAATAATCGACTTAGGAGGGAAAAAAAGGCTTTACCTGGTGGAGGGCGATCCAGAACAGAAGATACCAACTTATGAGGATATTAAGATAAAAACCAAATTCAACGCAAAACTGACCCTAAGCTACGAAAGAGACGGCGGAAGAAATAACTTGTTGGAGTAGGTTCAGGTAGATACATTAATGATATGAAGAAATAACAAATACAAATATAACAAATACAATTTGAATAAAGAAAAATGGAAAATGGAAAAGACACGTGGCATAGCTGAAACTCGTGAACAGTGGCTAAAACCACTTCAGTATGTGTCAAGAATTAGGATTAGAATAGGCACCACCCCCTCTCCCCTAAATCTAGTTTCTTTTTGTTCATCCATTAAAGAGGGGTAGTTTTTGGGTAAATTTTTTATCCAAAATCACCCCTCTAAATTGTATTTCCTTTCCTTTTTATTTAAATAAGTGATTTTTCACAAATATTTAATTTTTCTTTTTCAGATTCCGTTATCTTAGTGTGACGTTGTGTTGGTCGTCGTCTTGTTGCGGCGTTTGTTTGTTGTCCCGTCTTGGTGCGGTATTTGTTGGGTTCAAATTGACAGATTAGATTCGACTCGGTACATATTCAACAACCAATGACTTTGGTGTCTTCAACATTGCAGACTCAAAGACATAGGTATTCCGAGCATTTCAAGTTCGTCATATTTGTAGGCTTTGTCACACTTATAGGCATTTTACCGTTATATGCTATTAACGTTGATACTGTGAGTTTGTTCGCAGATTCATGCTTTTTAGTTTTTAGTAATCTTGAATTGTATTGTTCGATGTATTCTATCAATTGAATGAATGAATGTCGTTTTTTTTATAAAAAAAAAAGGGGGGTCTCTTATAAGATCCAATGTAACTAAAAACAATAAATACCAATTAAGTGTCACACAAATAGTAATTAATAATTCAGCAGTGCTATATAGCACGACTGATTGTTCGTCACTTTTGCACGAGCGCTACTTAATTTGCCTTTACATGCAAAAGCCTTCGTTTCTTGAATTAAGTCCTTTCCATGCCATTTAAGCTTTTTAAGTTATACTTCATCCGTTCCTTTTTATAAGAGTTAGTTTGACAAAAAAATTATCTCTTTTTATAAGATTATTTTACAATTATCAATGACATTACAATTTTTTTTCAAATTTACCGTTATTTACTTTGCATAATTTTTGTAATAGTAAAACTTAAATGACTTATTTGTAATTTAAAAAACTTAAAGGACCTATTTATTATAAACAAAAAATTTAAAGGATGTATTTGTTACAAACAGAAAACTTAAATGCATTTTGCCTAAATTTTACTGTACGTATTAGGTACCGTTTGACCTAGATTATTTTAGATATTTTTTACTCAATCAAATGAGAAGTTAGGCCAACCCAATTTTCAAGAATCTCTTGATAGAAGAAAAATTGCTTAATTTTTATGAGTAAAATACATAGATAAAAGACTTTTAAAGTTAAAAAATACAAAAATTACCAATCAATTTTTTCTAAAAAGTCTTATTTTTACTTTTAACTTTTAAAACTTGCAAATAGCACCAAGCGGAACCTAAATATCATAAAGTTTTTAGTTACTTAGTAATTTAACAAAAGGATATATAATATAAATCAGCCAAAATAAAATGGTTCTTTTTGGATTATGGTCTTAATAGTTGGTAAATAAATAACGGTTGCAGTATGCATGGTCGTGCACTTGAGACGAGAAATTGTGTCGTACACTTAAGCATTTTCCTTAATAATTGGGTCTCTTAATCATTTCATACAAGATTCAATCTCTAATTTGATATATATGAAAAAATATTTGTTAGGCAAAGCCTGTTCCTCAAATAAATTTAAGTTATTACAAGTCTCCACAACACACATAGTTACTTTAGTTTATCAAAACCAAATTTTAAAATTTAGAAGATTAAAACCATATTTAATCCAATATATATTATATATATTAAGACTAGCTTCATTAATTTGTACTCTTAGCGGAAGATTTCTTTTCCCACCCTTCACGTTTCTTTTCACCCCCTTGGTTTCCATTTATGTTCTTAAAACTTTTTTTTTTTGAAAAATTCGGAAAACATTTATCGAATTTTTTAGGGTTTTTTGAAAAATAAACGGTTGAATCACCTGTTTTTCTTCGAGAAACTTCGATAAATAAAAATATAAGTTTTCAAAAATTCGGTTTGTATTTACCAATATTTTGGGGGGTAAAATTGAATTTTTGGAGGGTGTAGGTTGGAAAAATAAATCTTTCTCTTAGAGTTAGAGGTGGTATGCGTCAAAAGAAAAATAAATCTTTGTCTACAGCAGGCAATACAAGATCTAAATACAAATTATGCTTATTATTGGATTGGTGCATTAATCCCAGGTGCAATGAAAGGCTTAACATTCACGGTACTTCAAAGTGTTAGTAGTATATTATTTTGTTAGAAGTCCCTGAATCGTTGTAACCGAAACAACAAAATAAAAAAGTCTCCGAATCATTTGATATGTGGTTTTAAAGGTTTGAATTGCATATTGTAGATAAAACACACGGTTCTACGCTGTTTTGAATCTCGGCCTTTGATTTAGGATCAAATGTTTCAGATTAGATATAAAAAAAGTAATATAGAAAAATCTCATCGGTCGGATCTGGCCCGATTTTAATGCTTAATTATGAAAACAAAAATATCTCCATAGAAAATTAATTAGGCATGCATGGGCAATTTGTTATTGGTTGAGGTAGGTTCATGATTTGGCCCTTATATATTTAACACCCCAAAACTTGAATAATATTATCCAAATGGAGAGGGTAGAAAAAAATGGAGAGCCACCTCGAGGCAAAAGTGTGGCCACAATTCTATCCATTGGCACCGCAAATCCACCAGATTTCATCCTTCAGTCTGATTATCCTGACTTCTACTTCAAGGACGTTAAAATTAATAGTGATGATAATCATCATCATCACCATCTACAATGCTTGAAGCTAAAGTTCAAACGCATATGTATGTTTCTTACATTATCTATGTATCACATTCTCGGTCACATTTTTTAAAATTATTATTATTTTCTTATTGAATAAATTTAATGTGACTTTTTAGATTGATCCAATTAGTAAAAAACTTAACACTTAAACAAGTGGTCTCAGGTTCGATGTGTGGCATGTACAAAAGAAATTTGATCAATAACAGAATTTTGAAAGGAGATTATTTCTAATTACGTGTGAAATAGACTTAGCTGATCAAAAGTATTTAGACACTATTTATTTGGGGGTGCAGATCTTGTCCCATAAAATGTGTAGTCATTATTTGGACACACATTTGAGAAAAGTTGAAAGAGAATAATATATATATATATATATATATATATATATATATATATGAACTTAAATACTATCTCTGATCTTAAATATAAAATTACGAAATTAAGAAAAAATTGTTAATTTGGGTTGTTCAAATAACATTGCTCTTATTTTAATACTGATTGTGTGACATGAAGGGGATGAAGATTTGCTGCAGGAATTTTTAGAAAGTTTACACACGCTTTTGAATCTTGGTTGCTGATTATACATCAGATGATTCAGATTAACGAAGTTATAAAATCACTTAAAACAATCTTAGCTGCACATTTTAGAATAGATGACTAGTTGTAAAATTGTGTAAAATCATTGTGCAGGAAATCTGTTTCAAATAAATGGATGTCTCTCGTTGGATGTTAGTGCACTAAACTCATTTTTTATTCATACTAATCTTGTCTTTGTGCAGGTGAGAATTCAAAGATTGAGAAACGACATGTTGTCCTAACTGAAGAATTTTTTAAACAGAACACAGAAAACGGCAACTATGAATCTCTGTCATTAGAAAAACGACTAAAACTACCAACGGAAGAGGTAGTGAAACTAGCCAAAGAAGCATCATTGAAAGCCATAAAAGAATGGGGACAACCAATATCAGAAATCACACACCTCATCTTCTACACAACTTCATGCTTTGGAAGCGTTCCCGGTCCAGATTCTCACCTCGCCAAACTCCTCAATCTCAAACCAACCGTTAACAGACTAATGATGTTTGTTCATGGTTGCCATGCTGGCGGCACCATCCTGCGTGTTGCCAAAGACATCGCGGAGAATAATGTCGGTTCACGTGTTCTTGCAGTTTGTTCAGAAACAATGTTAGCTTCATTTCAAACTCCCAGATCTGGTTTTAATACTGACATTCTTATAGGACATGCTCTTTTTGGAGATGGTGCTGCTGCTATGATTATTGGTTCTGATCCTAATCTTTCTATTGAAAATCCAGTTTTTGAAATTGTTTCAGCTTCACAAACAACTGTGCCTGATACAGAGAACATGATCAGAGGACAACCTGGTCAAATGGGAAGACTTGTTTATCATTTAGATAAAAATCTTCCAAATATTGTGGCTAACAATGTGGAGAAGTGTTTGGTTGGTTTTTTTAATGAAGATTTTGATTGGAACAAGTTGTTTTATGCAATTCATCCTGGAGGACCACTTGTATTGAGTAAGGTTGAAGAGAAGCTTGGATTGAGTGAAGAGAAGTTGAAGGAAAGTTGGGGTGTGTTGAAGGAGTATGGGAACATGTGGAGTCCAACAGTGATTTTTATATTGGATGAGGTGAGGAAAAGATCTAAGAATGAAGTAAAAGGGACAACTGGTGAAGGGTTGGAGTGGGGTGTTTTGTTGGGGTTTGGTCCTGGTGTAGCTATTGAGACTGTGTTGTTGCATAGTGTGTCATGTGTTAATCAATAATGGATGTCATCTGTGTTGATGAATTAGTTTCTGCAGTTGTGTGAAAGAAGAATAAGCCGGTTCGCCTGAAATAAAATAATCAAAGGGGAGTTACTACTATTAATCGTACTTTTTTTCCCGAGTATTTCAATAAGTTGTTGAACATTACTTTGTAATATTTGGTGTCTAATTTGTTAAGTGTTTTGGATATTCATGTAAAATGATTATCCCCCTTCCCCAATTTTATTTTTTTAAAAAAATATATTAATGATTATATAAGTTTATAAAAAGAAAAAAATAAATAATAATGCTTTATAAAGCAACCTAGCTAGTCGTCTTAAATTTTACCTAGCATAAATTCTGAATGGTGAGTCATAAAACCTGCACAAATTCTGAATGACACTTTCTAGGTTTAAGACATTCCCTAAATGTTTCAAGACATATTCACAAAATATGTAGTGAGTTGCAACTGGACTTGATCTGCACACAATTTATAGATATAAAATTTTCATCAAAAGATTGAAATTAAACACAATTGATTATCATGTATCTGGAAGAAACATATTGCATCAATTCAAACATGTTTGCAATATGAAATTTTAAAAAATAAAATAAAACTCAGCAACCGATCAATATACATCAAATTTGGATACCATTGTTTCTATTACATTTTGGGTTAAATATGTTTTTAGTCCCTACATTTTGCCCTATAGTCAAAAATAATCCCTACTTTTTTTAATGGTTAAAATAAACCCTACAATTTTTTCCGTTATCAATTTTGGTCTCTGCCGTTAAATTTTTTAACGGAACGCTGACGTGGCAATTATGGACCCACTATTTTAATGAGCCGACCAATAACACGGTGACATGTGTCAGCATAATTTCATTTTTTTTATTTTTTTTTGACAAAATTTTTATTTTTAATTATTAAAAATGCAAAAACTCTGATTAAATTGTATTTTTATTTTAATTAAAAACTAAAAAAATCCCTTCTCTTCTCAGCAACAACAACGTCAAACAGAGCAACTGAATCGAGAAACAACATCAACAGCAACTCAACGACGCAACAACAACAACAACGATGCAAAAACAACAGCAACGATGCAAAAACAACAACATCAACAACACATTTCTTCATCAATTCAGAAACAACAACAATACTATAGGTCGATGGTGGTATTGATTTTAGTGGGTCCCCAACTGCCACATTAGCATTCCGTTAAAAAATTTAATGGCGGGGACCAAAATTGATCACGGAAAAAATTGTATGGTTTATTTTCACCATTAAAAAAAGTAGGGACTATTCTTGACTATAGGGCAAAATGTAAGGACTAAAAACATATTTAACCCTTACATTTTCATGGGGGACAATGGACATTTTTGTTTCATTTAAAGTTGATTGAAAATTATAATTGGCAACACTCAATTATTTTCTTTTATTATACACCCTAAACAGAAGTGATGATAGCATTTATTTTTTTTAAAAAAAAAATTGATAATAGCAGTGGCATAAAGTAAATTTTTCATAAGAATTGGTTGTCATTCAAAAAGAATTAGTGGCACAGCATGTTCTCTATTTGTTTTTCATTCATGTGCAATTATTGTGTGTGTGTGTGTATACACTTCCTCTATTAAAATCATTCCTCTCCCTTGTACCAAAAATATAAAATATATATATATATATATATATATATCATTCCTCTCCCCTGTCAAACCAAACACAATGCTTATTGAAATGGTAATGAAATATTGATTTTTAAACTCCTCAATCTTTTGACTTTCAACCAAAATACTACCCACTGTATGAAACGCAAAGCAGTCAATTAAATTTTTTATCAACCACATTATACTACAGTATCTGACCTGCTTGCTCTTGCAGATAGCACATAGCACATAGCACTTACAACAATTTCTGATTATGCCTTTTGCTTTTTACCCTCTATAGTCCTGTCTTTCTATTTCGTGTATCGAAAAGTCAGGAAATCCACCGAAGTTATACAACCTATCAAAATATCAGTTATCCAAAAAAAAATACACAAAATGTGAAATAGTTGGGTATCAAGTATCAACAGTTAACAATGTTAAAGTCATTACTAACAATAGCCGAGAGGCTCACAAACCCTTCAAGAAAACCCATGTTCTCTGCTACTCAAACTGGGTTTCGGACAAATTCTCTTCGAAATTAAGACAATTGGCTGCAGTTAAAAGCATGTCCATTCCTCCAACACTTTCTGATTCTTCTACACATTTATTGTTGCAATTGTTTTTGTTATTACCATTTGTCTTCGAAACATATTCACCGGTTCTTGGCCTGTTACTCTCATACGCCTTTTTTGCCTGGGATATTGCCTTGATTCCAGCATCACATTTTCTGCAGAACCATTTCCCTTGTGGAATAGAAACTAGTGGAGGTTTCATGCAATAGATGTGATATCCATGATCGCAGCCATCACAGAGGACAATTTGATCATCATGATTAGTGAGGCAACCTTGGCATATACAAGAAGGGCAGTACCATTGATAACTATATATATTTAATTGTTTGCTTGTCAAACACCTTACATGGTAATATTGACTGTGGCAATAAGGGTGACCACATTCTCTTATTTCTTCACCTTTGACTTCGACTTCATTTTCACAAACTTTGCAATTGAATGTTTTCCTCTTACGTGTAGATACTTGAACCCCAGCATAGCTGCTATTTGAATTCTCTTCAAATTCATCAAATGTTTCCTCATTTGTAGGGAGGCTTTCATCACCAATTATTTTCTTGGGAGTCTTTTTTCCATTCAACCTCGCACATACTACACAATTCTCATGTGGAGATCCAATGCCACTTGTGGTGCAATTAGCACAATACCAGCTTTTGTGAGGTATTTCTTTCACTGCAGGCTCAATACAGGACAAATGGTACACCTTCTCGCATGAATCACAGACCAAACAGTCTGTGCCATCTACCCTTTCTCTGCAACAACTGCAACGGCAAGTTTTATAGATAGCGCATTCTTCCATCTGCTCCGGTTTCATGTGACCGTCCGATTCCTGGTAAAAGAACTGATTAGCAAGACAAAATCAAAACAATTCCCATTATCATTTTGGTAAATATCTTAAACAAAGCATTAATTGTATCAAATAGTCACGGTTGGAATTCATTGCTGTAACGATATATACATCTGGGACCAAATAGATACAATCGTAGTTGTTATTTGTTAGTATCATGTATCATCAGAAAATCCTTTTCTGAAATTTCAAGCATGTGATCCATCATGTATCTCAGAAAAACTTCACAGAAAATAAAATGTACCATTTCATATAAGAATGGACAAGATATATTAATAAACAATTAGATTTTTCATACAATTAATTGCCTATTCACATTTGATAAATTATGCATGGAATTGGTCAGCAATAGACTATGGTGATATAACTATGATTTAATGTTTTCGATTCGTGCTTCATGCTTTAAACGTCTTCAAACTTCAAAGAAAAGCATGAACACAACATAAGTGAAGAAATTTCTGATCTCTGGCTGCAACAGAGAGAAACAGAATTTGCTTGTGGAAGAGTATTAGAATTTCTACTTTGGACTGAATATTGTAAATTTTTCTTAATGATTTTCAGCTAGTTACACAATGGTGGTCAATCTACAAAAGATTGATCTAGGTAGCTCTAGAAGGTTCTAGCCAACTGACAGCTGGTTAGTTACAGTGTAAAATGTTAGTTAGATGCAGAGTATTAAAAACAATTACAAGTGTATTTATCTAGTGAGCTAAAAGTCTACAGTGGTGTGCCGATCAGTAGGAACACTATTCTGCTTTAATAGAGTTCCAGGCTCCAACCACAACCAAACCAAACGAAAAGGCATAATTTTGGTCTCAACTGTTATGTTTATGGTAATAGCTGACTAATAAATTAGTCCGTCTCTTCCATAAATAATTGCATCTGGTAGTTTTCATTGTAATTTTTTCTTTCTTTCATAAATTGAGTGATAGCTATCTCTATTTGATTACGGGCCATGACAACGTAATTATTTTTACAGTGTTATTTCATATTTTCTCAATATATCAGAAGACAAGTGTATCTCCCATACATACAGCATGTACAGCTACACAAACTGTATCTCACAATATCCGAACCAAAACAACAGTGTCTGGCTGCTGCCATTGATGTGTAAGTGAAAAAAAATCTTATATAATATCTGATATCAATCATCTCATGAAATATTAAAACAAAATTTTAAAACTCTTACCACTTGCTTTTCATCTTCAAATGTGCTCTGCGCTGAAATTTCAACCTGAAGGTATGGAAAATTGTTTACACAAAGGAAAGCATATGGAAAATTGATGTTTACCCAAAGGAGCAGAGAACAAACTGTGAAATTTAAATGATTTGACAAAGAATTTGATTACCAGCTCGGAGTAGGAAGTAGTTGACAAGTCGCACAGGCTCTTAGAAAATGAAAATATTTTGTTGCAAGTATTTTGAAGCTTTCTCCAGACCTAAATTACAAATCAGGAATAGCCATACAAAATAAGAACCAACAACTAACATGGAACATGCTATGAAGTACCCTCAAACAATACTAAAATAACCTAATAAAACATTAAACCATAATATGATTTCTCCTAGCAGTGATACACAATACATCAACAACTTCAGATTCAACAGTTTTGTATAAATAGCACTAAACATTGAGGAAGAGATGGTCAGAAGAAATAATTATGTTAATCCCAAAATCATCAAAGCAAGGTTTTTATAGTTCCAGCTTCTTGATTCTTACATTCTAGAGTTTTTATCTTTCATTCTTGCCATTTATGCTCCCTGACTTGGTGACTAAGCTTTTTACTTCCAAGATTGCTTTGTTCAAGTCCTTCTCTCTTGTTGCCAATTACACGCTGCACGTGGCTTTTCATCTTTTATCTTTTCAGTGTTCAATTATTTATATATATATATATATATATATATATATATATATATATGATGATGATTTGGCTATCTATGTATTACAACCTAACTAATACAATCCCATCACCCTTCATTATTGTGGTTTGATGGCCTCATTATGTTATTGGAACGTTAAATTATTAGTGTTAATGACATATAGTATGTATATTACATTTAAAAGGTTTCTTCAATATTCACTTTTATGTTTGGTAAACTCTTGCAAGTCAACTCAATGGAAGCTCAATGAGTTTAAGGAGACTCTCAAGTTTGACAAACTAGCAGAAATAGTTGCTTCCGGAGAATGTCGCAGATGTGAGAGAATGCAATGGAATATGCATATCCATACCAGTAGAAAGAGTCGGGACTGCAAATCAAATTCAAGAGGACATGGCAGTGTTGGAGACCCCAAAGGAGAGGATGGCAGTGGTATAATGTCGGAAGCCATTGCCAGAGTTTACTCAAGCTCTAGATACCAAAATAGAGTCTGATAGTTTGAGAAATTTGAGAGTATAATGTGAATAATTCTGAGGCCAACAGTCTTATCTATAACACAAATTTAGTTTGACATCATATTAATAACAGACAGTGACAAACTTCTGACAGTTATCAACAGTTACACAAGAGTAACTAACAGAATGAGTATATTCTAACATCTAATAGATGCAACTACAAGAAGTCTAAGACTATTCCAGAATAATTGCAAGTATATACTGAGTAATAGATGCAGAAGATAAGCACATACGTAGAATAGAACACAAATACAATCAACAAAACACAACACTGTGAGGCGCATACCAAAGTTTTCTCTCCTCAAGTGTGGAGAAAATATGAATTCCAATGGGACAATTTCATTCTTTACAACTCACCCATTTATTTGTGTCTCATTTAGGGTGGGTTCCACTGGATTCTTCTCATTTTATCAAGGGACAAGGATGGAAAAGATATCATGTCAATTATTCATTTTCTTCACTCTTAATTTTCCAATCAACTAACTACTGGAAAAAAAACATTTTACTTTTCTTTATCTAAACTTACTGTCTATCCAAGCAATATATATATCCACTAATTTTCTTTTCATTTTCTCTTCTCTTCATTTTCTTTCTATCCGATTTTCTCTCCGTATTCAAACAGAACATAACAATTAGTAGTCGAAAAGGAAAAGTAAGGATCTGCTACATGAATGCACAAATTTTAGAAAGAGCAGCACATGTGGTAGAGAATGCATACTGTAGTGAATGGTAGGCAATGAAGTTCCAACAATATCCATAAAATAAGTTTATTAGAGAAGAATGCCAAGGTGGATGTGCAGACATACAAGAAAATATAACATCAAGAATGAATATTTTTGGAAGAAGGTTGGTTTGTCACCTATCAAGAAAGTGATAGGGACTCGCCTAAAGGTAAGATGAAAAATAGTAAAGTTAAAAAAGGCATAGAAATAAATGAGGAAACTATAAAATGGACAAGATTGTCAAATTCAACATTAAAAGTAGCAAAGTAAGCGAATTGTGGCAATATCATGTTCCACATAGGCTCACTAAACGTATATAAGGTTCCAAATTGTTGCAAGTAGCAGACACAGAACTTGAGAACAAAACATAAAATCCAATGTCGGATAAAAATAAATAATGGTGAAAAGTGAGCTAACTGTAGCTTGTAATTTATCAGCAAGAGAGAAGGAAGCATAAAGCATACCGAATTCGTGGAGGAGTTAGGAAGCAGGAGTGGAAGCATAAAGCAGCAGAAAACCCAAGGTGAAGTGGGGCTTGAATACAAATTGGGAGTCTAAGCAAAACACGGTCTACATGATCTGAAAAATAAGACTACAGCTCAAAGTTTGCCCTGTGTTTTGGGTTTTTCAGACTCGCTAACTCGTGAGTGGATATGGGAGTCTCAGTGAGCTAGTATGAGTTTGACCAAGTTTACAAAGATTTGCTTCGGACACAGCTAGCATGAGTTCACGAGTCAACTTTCTATTTTAAAAACAATGAAATGGAAACCGAATAAACAGAAACATATTTACATAGAGCTGAAAGTATTTATTGTTTACTGTCTGTATCTGAAATTGGTTTGCTAATAACAGAGGTGAGTGCATACAGCAGATACTGCTATGAAATTAATCTGAACAGGGAAAAAGAAATACAATACCCAAGGCTGTTCAAGAATTTTCCCACCATTTTCCTCACTTATTTCCTCCCTCTATCTGTCCTCTTTTACCGCTTATATTTCCCTTAGCCGAAAGTGCTAACAGACCCCTCATTTACTTTAAGTTAAATAGTTGGCAACATGTGCACGCAGTTATATCCTGTAACTTCCACTTGCTGGTCATGTGAGGTTTGACCCCCGACTTACTTTAGCATCAAGCACAATATAGGAATAAATAAATTGTCTAATTATAAAGAGACTACTAAAACATACCTGTTGAATATCTGACAAGAAAAGTTCAGGTGCTCTTTCATAAAATTTCTGCTTCATCCTTGAGATTATGACACTAAAATCAACTACACTTTCGGGCTTGATTCCATGAAAATTTTCAAATATAGTCTTGCATAATGAATTGAATTCCTCTGAAGTTAATATATCGTGTAGCATACGCTGACACATCTCAGTACCACCATGATCTTGGGATTCACTAGAAGATCCATTTTGCATGACAGGTGCATACCCGTTAGCTTCAGCCTGTGTTTTATGAGATGTACGGTCAATTTGTGCTTCCCATATGCCACCATTGGCAATGCCTAGTGACTGATGTAAATGCTTCAGTACAACATTTCCCCAATATCCATGGGCACAATCATCTGCAGTATTGCCTAAAGTTGCATCAAAGGGTTCTTTTGCAACCTGCAATTAAAACAAAAGTTAACTAAGATAGATAATTTTTTGTTCTTCAAGACATCTATCTACCAGGGACAGAATCATATTATCTTGTGATATACATAAAAGTTGAACCCCATCGGTAGGACTTTAATGAAATAAATAAATTCATATTGAGCTGTGATGAAAAGGATGAAAAATGTAACCCCGCTTCTCCCACCATAGTTTTAGGGTATGTGTGAATTGAGGACTTTGGAGGGCTACGCCTATATTTTAATATATATTTGAGATTTAAAAAAATGAAATAGATGATCATAAACTATTTCAATCGAACTTGAATAATTTTAGAGACATTTTATAGTTCCATAATTTATAAAAGAAAACTAAATCCACTCCTCCAAAATCTTCATTAAAACATACCTTTAGTGTCTAAACTTTCAAAATAAACATCATACTCATTGCATATCAAAATGACTTTGTACTCAACCTGAATGTTATCCTGTTATCGATAAATACATAGAAAATTGCAACATTTCCCATATAATACAAACAAATCAACCCTCATACAGCCAACTTTCCGCATATTCAACTATCAATTTGTCCAGGTAAATTGCATTCCCTTCCCACTATTCTAAATATGCAGGACATAGGTTGCAACTGGCCTCTATTTAAACACAGAGTAAATTTTCATCAGAACAGATGCAGGAGTATATTATCATGGTATTTCCCGACATAAATAAAGCAAGTAATAAACTATTCCCCTCTTGCCGTTGAAGTTTCTACAGATGGCCTCTGATCAATAGGATTGGATATATCATTTTAGAAAGCTTCTAAAGTCTGAAGTAATTTGGTCTAGAATCTAGATATGCAGGTTAACTAGAACGAAATAGGCACATGACCATCTACTTGTAAAAACAGCAAATATAACATGGAAGACTGATGAACCTGGTTTTTGTATGCGGAAGTTCTCACCACTTTCTTGTCCTAAGTTCACAATTTAACTTAACTTGCAGGAACCTAAAGTTACCGAAATGTAACTAGCTTACTCTGCTTAGGAGAAACAGTGGGCTTGTTAATTTCAGATCAAGATACAAATATAAACAACTCCACAAACCATCAAGAAATTAAAAACGTTGAAAAACAATTTGACACATAAATCACATCTAATTCTAATTAAACAAACATTATCATTTTTCTGGTTGATATTTCCTCATTTCAACCACCCATTTAGCACACACATTGGACATCATAGGTAGGTACACTGTGCATATATTGGAAAACAAACAAAGGAGAGCAAACCTGGTCTGCTATATGACTTGCAGTTTCCACGCATTTTTTGTAATCCTCCTGAGCTTTTCCTTTTGAACTTGACTTATCATATTTTCGCCTCTTATAAGTGCGAAGACATGTAACACCACAAGATCCCCCATCAACAGAATCAAACCCGTCTGAAATCGCTGCCCCATTGCTAATGGGTTCACTTTTCAAGCCTCCATCCTCTTCAGTAACACCATTTACATTCGCCCCATTATTCAAGCCATCACTATTCAAAACCTCAGTCACTTCAGCAGCACCATTTACATTCACTAACACTGCCCCGTCATTCACGACTTCACTCTTCAAGTGCCGAGCCTCTTCAGCAACACCATTCCCATTGGAAATTACAGCCTCATCACTACCCATGGCTTCACTTTCCAAGTGTTGAGCCGCTTCAACAACCCCATTTCCATTTGAAATTGGCACCTCATCACTCATGGCTTCACTTTCCAAGTGCCGAACCTCTTCAGCAACACAATTTCCATTGGAAATAACAGCCCCATCATTCACCTCTTCACTTTTCGAGCATCGAACCTCTTCAACAACACAATTTCCATTGGAAATTACAGCCCCATCATTCACCTCTTCACTTTTCGAGCATCGAGCCTCTTCAACAACACCATTTCCATTTGAAATCAGCATCTCATCAGAAATAGCTTTGCGTTTCAAACACTGAACTCCTTCAGCACATTCAGTATTACCAGGACTGCTTGCTCCTTCCTCAATTCCCATACCCAAAAAAAAACCCTTTTTACAACAGAGCAAAATTAGGGTTTCAGATTGAAGCCAAACAAACTTCCAAGATCCAAGATTTTTACCAGATTTACTTACAAAACAACTTTGCAGAGCGAAAACCACTCAAAAAAATACAATGGAAGTTAAAACCACACCGCTATTTCGCTCCTGAATAACTCAAAACACGATATCAGAAAGCAAAAAAAAAATATATTGAAAATCGAAGCAAGGTTGCGTTTAGTTCTAATGCATGAAAGAGTGAGAAGGGTATATTTATAAGGAAAGAGAAACAGAAAGAGTGAGAGGAATAAAAATTGAATATAAAAATGGTGAAGAGTGAAAATGAGAGTTTGAAAAATGGTGGACTTGCCTTTGTGCGGTGGCGCAGCTACGCCAGACGCTGCTGTGGTCTGTTCTTATCTGAGTTATTTATGAACCGTCGCCGACGCGTCAGTGCTTATTTCAACTTATTTTCAACTTGTTTTTTCCGCGTTGTGACGGTTATTATCTAATTGCAACTTTTTTTATTTTGTTGAACCTTTTACTAAAAAGTTCAATACATTTACCCTTTTTTGTTACCACTAAAAAAATGGATTTACCCCCCTTCTCTATTTTTTCCTTGGCAACAATATGGCCCAATCCTAAATAAAAATAAAATTTCTCTAGCGACCCACATATTTTTTATACCCCCTTACGGACGTTTTTGTCCTTGCACGGTTTTTTGGTTTATACGAACCGAAATTTAACTGGTCATTCACATAAAATTCGGTTCGTAGAAACTGAACTAACCTGATATACATGCTTCTGACTTATAGAACCACCGGATATAAAATGAGGTCAAAATCTGTTTCGGTTAATATAAACCGAAATAACCTCATATAGAAACGGAAAATGTAGCTTCTGACTTACAGAATCACCTCATATAAAATGAGGTCGAAACCTATTTTTTCACATTCCAAATATTAAATTTACGCAGTCAATTCATTACATCGAAATGTCATTATCATAATGTTTAATTAAACTACATCAATATACCAAATATTACATCAATGTTCACAAGTTAGATTAAGTCCATAATCATAATTAAATCAAAATATGTAACGCAAAATAACGCAAATTTTGAATCGTTACAACGCATAACCAAAAAATGATGCGACTGCCGCAAAATATCAAAATAATCAAACATGTTCACTTAAGATCAATTACATAACAAAATAGCCTAGCACTCAATCGGTTCCTCTGAAGAGCTTCCAACACCATGTTGCTTCACCAACAAGTTTTCGCTTCTTTCAACTTTCAAGAACTCTTTAAAACATTGTTGCCTATCCACAAAAAGTGACTCCCATGCAGCAGCATCTAGGGTACATACTTTCTTCCATCCAGGACTCGTTGGAGGTATCGGGCATCCTTCCTTCAATGTGACCAAGAGAAAGTGATTCGGAATTGCGCCAATGTAAATGATCTTGGAAGTAAGTGTTGTGGGAATTGTGCCACGCAACGGAAAACATGTTTTTTGTTGGTCAAAATGGATGAGAAAAACAAGGAAATGAAATAAGTAAGGTCTAGAGCAATTCATGGACAGAAAGCATGGAGAGAGAATGAGAAACATTCTCTTTCATTTGAACCATTTGTTTTTCCTTCTGCTTAGCTATAAAAGCAGAGTGCATTTCATTTCTTATTACAACAACAATAAGTGCAAGAGTTATAACAACCAGCTAGTTACAAAGGAGAAAATTCCAGTATAGGAGTTTTGTGAGAAATATTTAGAAAGAAATATTTCTTTGGGTGTAACTGGGTTGTGGGTTCTGTGAGAAAGTAGTTGTCATAAACACTTTGTACATTTCATTATTATTAATATTAGAGTGCTTCCGCGTTATTTTGCTCTTCCACAAATCTGATAATATGGGGAAATTTTGCGTAGTTTCCTAACAACTGGTATCAGAGCCAGTTGGTTGTTTTTGCTAATTTTTATAGCGAATGTATTATTCACATAAATAGTAACTTTTGTGACTAGTGCAAAATTTGGTCGGTGTTACCATTTTTCACAGAGGTGTTCCAAAGCACGGTGATTCGTAGAAATTTTCAAAGACGATCCCGAGGAAGTCAGATTTGAGTGGGAGAAATGGCTGCAGACGACGGCAAAGTGAAAATTGAAAAGTTCGATGGTGCGGACTTTAGCTTTTGGAAGATTGATGACACGAATTTATATGGTATTTTTAGTGTTAGTATTAGTAGTAAAATGACCAAATAAGGACCAAATACGAAGAAAAACCTACAAAAGGAGAGAAAAACATCAAGACAAGGTCCAAGATGCCAAAAGACAAGAAAAAGCCCAAAAAGTGAAGAAAATGAGCATTTCATCGTAGCATGATGGCTTCCATCGTGTCACGATGGAAACTGTTTGCTGGCCAAGAAAACAGAAGAATAAATCTTAAGAAAATCTCTTCATCGTAGCACGATGAGTGCAATCGTAGCACGATGGGGTAACTTGGCCACCAAGTTGATGAATGCACAAGATCAGTTATAAAATTGAATTGAATATTCACATCGTACTGCGATGGACCTATCGCAGTACGATGCCTTGCTGAGGCTCATTACGAAAACTATAAATAGAGCCTCCTATTCATTGTTTAAATCATTCAGAAATAGTAGAACACTCTCTACTATAAGGAGAGGTTCAGAGGAGCTCTATTGGGCATAGTTTTCTCCCCTTACGGGAAAACTAACTCAGCAAAGTATGTTTCATTTAGGCTTTTATGTTTAGGTTATAATTCTTTTATTGTAATTTAAATATGTAGTCTTTTGTAATAAATGCCTTAGGTTGTGGTGGAGAAGATGAACTCCCCTATGAATATTTGGAGTATGTGTTTGAGTCAAAGTTATAATAAATGTTATTCAGTATTATGTTTGTTATTTACTTTCTTGCACTTTAATAACGTATCTCGTAATCTGGCCGGATAAGCGAGAGCGCCCTTAGAATTGATATTAGGTATTTACTTAATATGGTCCGGAACTAGTAGTAAATAATGATAGGTGTATAGAGACGGTAACATATCGTAAACTGAGCGGTTAGAGGAGGAATCATGCACTAGGTGTGAACTGAGCACTTAGAAGATGAATAGCCCGATACTAGGACCTAGAGGTTAATTGGTGAAGTTAATAATGCATGTGTAATAAACAACTCACTTAGTAATTAGGGTATGTGACACAACTAGGTTAGGCTCTCGTAGATACCGTGGTTATTAACGTAAGGAAACTTTAATATACATAGTGTAACAGTAAGGTGTTACTACAACAAAGAAAAAGTCACCGCTGAACAATAATCTGATTAACTATGTTATGCACCGTTCATGCGAAATATGAAAAAGGGAGGGAGTCCAAACCACCATACATATCCTCTATGTTTCTGAATCTATCTATTTATTTATTTATATTTTCTGCAACGCACTACGCCCTTTTTATATAAAAACCTTTTTCAAAACCAAAGCGAATGCAAATATACAAACTTAAATAACGCTAGCGAAGCTGCGGCACGATCACTGTGGATACGAACTCATTCTAGACACCTAGAGTGTGAATTATTACTCGACGACAGACTGGTACACTTGCCAGACCGCAATCAAGTTTTTGGCGCCGTTGCCGGGGATTGTGTTTACAAAGTGTTGGATATGCCTTGAAATCTCAGTTACAAGAAGTCAGAAAATCATGTTTTTGGGAGCTTCTGCCAGTTTACGCCCAGGCGTGGATACTGGCGCCCAGGCGTGCAGATCTGGGTTCAGTTCTGCTAGTTCACGCCTAGGCGTGGGAGGCTGGCGCCCAGGCGTGGCGCGTGCAACAACATGCTGATTTTGTGGAAAAATATGTTTTGAAGAATATCTGACTTGGATTGTGTTTGTTTTTAAATATTAGATATATTATAGGAGATTTGGTTTTATTTTAAAAGATTTGTTTTAAAATAATAGGCATATATTTTTCTATAAATAGAGAGTGCTTTGTTCATAGAAAAATAAGAGAGCAAACATGTAAGGGGTTTGTGATACACCTTGGGCAGACTAGGTCAAATTGAGTCTCTTGGTCACGGGAAGAGATTCAGGACTAGGGTAGAATTATGATTAATTCTTGTAACCCTTGTTTGGGAATTTCTTGTGTAAAGTTTCTCTTTGATCATAGTGGAACGGAGAGTTGCTCTCTCCCCCAAACGTAGGTTCATTAACACCGAACTGGGTAAACAAATTGATCGTGTTCTTTATCTTCCGTCGTTATTGCTTTGGATTATTGCATCATCATCTCTATCGTCCTTATATTTGGTTGCTTGTTACACTTGCCCCACACATCAGTTTATTATTGGTGTGAGTTATTAGACGAATTCACAACAATTGGCGCCCACCGTGGGGCAAGGGGATCAGTCGATATCAAGTATCATAGGTTTGAAGAGGGATATTGAGAAGTTCACTGGGAATAACGACTATGGGTTGTGGAAGGTGAAGATGAGAGCGGTGTTAATTCAAAACGTGTTGAGGCGTTGAAGGGAGAAGCACGGCATGGAGAGGCGCTGGAATAATACTCGGGTGACTTTTGAAACAACAACTTTGGTATAAGAATTCCGGAGATGCTAGTGAAAGTTGGGAAGCGGTGGAGTATTAAGTCATGGACTTTGGATGCTCCTATCACATGTGTTTGAAGAAGGAATACCGTGAAAAATCCGAGAGCTAGTTGAAGGTGGAGTTTTTTCATCTTGAAGACGGGAAAGCTTGAAAGGTTTGAGGTATGGTTTTTGGTTTGTCTTACGATGTTTGACAAATCATGTGTTTTCTTTTACATGATGTGAGGTATGTTCCTAAACTTTGATGCATGGATAGTTGATCTACTATTGGTTATGCATTTGTTACTTGTGGTGATTCTCATATGGTTGAGTTGTGAAACTTTGGTTGATTCTTGTTAGTGACATATGTTTAGTTGGACTAGTGAAACGAGGTTTACTATGTGTTGGAACTAAATTGGAATTGTTGGATACTAACAATGGCCTGAATTTTGTTTCAGAGCAGTTTGACAGTTTTGCAGGTTACAAGGAGGGAACATAGTGGAAATACCGATTTGTAACTTTGGTGGAGGAATCTCGGTTTGAGGTGGAGTTTGTTACTAGTTGGACTAGAGGAAGACAAACATTCAACAGTGGCTCTTGGCTATCTAATGGGAGGTAGGGAGGAGAGAGGAATTGTTGCACCAAAGTGGTATGACTATGAAGACCTTGTGGGTTATGTTTCAATTGTGGCTGAAGAAGTGCAAAACTTGGAAGATCTTCAGGGAGGCAATTGAAAGCAACAGTGATCAGACTTGGTAACTTGTGAGACTGCTGGAGGTAGTTGGAAACAAGGAGAGTTTGATGTTGCAGCTTGTGGAACCACCTAAAATTCCAAGGTTGGTTTGGAGTCATGCAATACTTCGAGAGGACGGAGGGCACTCCGGGGGTCGAAGGGTGGTGAGGCTTGTATGGCTATCTGTTTACTGTGAAATTTGGTAAACAACGCTAGTTTGATTATTACAAGATAGACCAACTAGTAAATCTCGGGACATAGTGCTTTTGTTTATATTTTCAAAGTAAATGATATTCATTATTGTTCTTATGTTCATAAAGTATTGTTTTTGTTTTATGTGTTACTTGAAATACAAGAAAGAATGCTTATTCAATTTGAATAAACAGAATGGAAGAAAAGGTCGAAATAAGGATTAAATGAGATAGAGATGAAAATACTGTAAATTTGCATTCAAATGTAAATGTTTACAGAAAAGTAATGGTGCACATAACATACATTTTCCCTTTCGAACTCGTTTCTCTCGTTAGCATGGGTACTTTGAGTTTTGTAAGGATTCTGTATAAATGATTGTGACCCTTTTTTCGATCACATAACTAGGCTATATATAGACACTAATTCCTAACTGCTAATAACGCCTAAACAATTACAGAAAGGACGCGTGTCTTTGACACGTATTTTGAATTTGAATCCCTTCTTATCTTCTGAATTGACCGTTGTATCCATCGAAGTCAGAGTGATAATGCTTTTCCTTGAATATTTCGCTAAGTCCATATTTTAATCTTGCACTATTGGGTGCTTCGACCCTATTGACGCTTCGACCAAATCGAAAGGATCCTGAAGAGGAATACGCAATTTAGAAGAAATGTTCAGTAATAGACCATTTATTGTATGTTCATGTATGATTGATCATTAAATTCATTGGCTCTGAAAACCAAACATATTTAATGACTTTTAAAATAAAAATAATTATATAATTAAACATAATTATTTTAATCATACATTTAGAACATATTTTTACTTAGTAAAAATATGGGCTAACAAATTGCCCCCAAATGCCTGTTTCGATCAAGTGGTCGAACGAGAAAGGAAAAGGCATTTTAAACCCACGTGCTTGACACTGTTACCAATGACGGCGCTTATGTCACATTCAGAAGTAATTGTCACCTTGATTCCCACAATCCATCATTGTTCCTAAGTTTTAGCATAGTGGATGACGTGGCACACGTAGAAGTTGAAGAGAAATTATTTGAATTTCTTTTTGATTTATTTTTTGAAGACAGACACGTTCCCCTATAAGTAGCAACGAAGGAACAAAGAAGCACTTTTTACCAACTTCCAAAACTCAGAGCTTTCTTTACGAACAGCACTGTTCATCTTTTGATTTCTGCAAAATCAAACTCTGATTCTTAAACCATTTGCAATTTCAAACCGTTCAAACACATCTATACTAGATTCCGCGTTGATTTATCTCTGATTCAACCCTAAACACACAATTTTTCCAGATTTCATAACGAAAAACCCTTTTTCACTTTTAAGTTCTTGAACAGTTTCAACAATGGCTTCCAACTTGGATTTCGAAATACCAACCGCTGGGAAATGGAAAGGTCTACGAATTCTCGAAGATGGAGAAGAAGTAGTTCCAGAACCTTCTGGTACTGATGCTGAGAGGAAGATCTGGACAACTCAGCTTATGATACCCTTTCCAATAAAGAAAGATAATCATGCCTTCTGTGGCCCATATCCATCACATTCTGAGACTACTTCAAAAGAGGTAAATGCTATTTTCCCTTTGCATGTTACCTGTGGTCCTAGGATATTTGAGTCGAACCCTTATAATTTTGGGTATTTGAAAAATGCCCTTAAGATATTTAGAGCTGCCCCTTATATTGCCCATAAGGACTACATCCCCTGGTTAGATAGGGTCGAAAAAGATTTCAAGGATTCTTGGCAAAGTTATGGGATATACCCTTTGATCCAATTTAGTCGAACCGGCCCTAAGTATAAGCCTGAACTTCTCATAGCTGCACTTCACTTTTATGAAAAATCCACAAACACTTTTCAATTTAAATGTGGCATGTTAACTCCCACCCTTTTAGATGTAGCTGCTATCACAGGCCTTAGGCCTAATCGTGATCATTTCGACCCTACTAAGACTGGAGATAAGGTCAAATTGAACTACAAGGAAAATACCTTCTCTAAGTACATAGCAGAAAATATGGGTAAGGAGGGTGAAGAATTGTCCATAGAGGAACATGTGGCCTTCTTAACATTATGGTTATCCCATTTTGTTTTCTGTTCGAAGTCCCTGCAAGTAGCTAGGATGTTTATCCCTATGGCGCAGCAGATAAATGAAGGGAGGCTCTTCAGCTTGGGGCGCTTACTGCTGGCAAGTTTATACGAAGCAATGGGCAGTGCTAGTGATGCTATCAAGGCATCAAAGGACGGATCGAAGATCTCAGTGGCTGGACCTATGTGGCTCTTACAACTTTGGCTAAATGCCACATTTGAGACGGAATTGGGGTTGATAGTGCCTTCTGACTATTAACAGGAAGTAGATTCTAGAGAGGTCGAAAGGCAAAGATTAGTTAGGTTGGCCCCTCGATCTCTTGATCAGGATACCACAAGACTCTTCATAAAGCACATGAAGATGTTTCTAAATTTTGACAAGTTTCTTCCACGCCATGCTCCCTTTGTTGAGCGTAAGTATGGGGCAGCGTGGTTCGTTGAAGAATTCCCAGCATTCGGCCCAGACAATGAGGATGAGGTGAATGAGGTTTGGAGAGCCTACCTGGAGCAGACAGTCCTTTCATGTAGAATTGGGTCTAATGCAAACCAATATGGGTTGGTTGGGTACCAACCTAATTGCGTAGCCAGGCAATTTGGTATGTCTCAAATCAGGCCAGAGTTTCTTTGAGAGCCTTGATCGAATGGTTCTAGGTACTGGCATCACTGAGAAGACCTTCAAAAAATACATGAGGATGATAGAAAATTATGAGTTTAACCTCAAACCCTTCGAGTATAAGCCTTCATTTTATTGTACTGATGGCTTCAGCAAATGGTGGAATGACTATTATTCGAGTCATTCAATTGGTAAGGCGGAGCAGTTGCTGGGAATGGTGGAAAGTGGCTTCACAGTGCCAGCTCTAAAGAAGAAGATCAGTGTCTCAGGTCGAGGCAAGGAATCTTATCCTTTATGCTTTGTACCTTTTCCATATGATACAATACTTCATACCTTTTGTATTAACTAACACAATATTTTTTTTTTAGGCAAAGGTGTGAAGAAGGATGATGGGTCTTCAAAAACTTCAAATGAGGTGAAGAAACCCAGAGGAATCAAGATCAAATCAGAGGTCGAAACCTCTAAACTAAAGGTAACTTAGGTTTTTATTTTGCATATCTTCTTCCCTTTCCTTTTGCACATATGTTTTTAAATTTGATTGTTTATATCCTTAGAGTGGAAAAGGGAAGAGCAGCACTGAGACTGTATCTGCTGGCTCGAAGAAAACAAAGGACACTATTATTGTGGATGCAGAGGTAAAGATCACCCCTTTCAAATTAATCATTTTGGCCCTTTTCTTTTCTTTTAATATAGTTATATTAACCCAAAATTTTAACATTATTTACATTCATAATGTTGTTATTTCAGGATGATGAGGAGGAAGAACAAAAGGTTCCTTTGATCAGAAAAAGAAAGCAACCTTCGACTTCGATTTCACAACCAAGTGAAGGGGGACCCTCTGCACAAGAGATTAGGGAAAATGAGGCAGCAAAAGCCAAAAGGAAGAAGAAAATTGATGAACCCAAAGTTCAGCAAGCCCCCACGAAGGATCAAGGGGATGAAAGGAGAAAGAAAAAGAAGAATGAAGAAAAAAGGGCCGACGTTGTTGTGAAGGTTAAGCCAGCAATTAAGAAGTCCACAGTGCATAGAGCACTAAAAATTCACACTTCTAGTGAAAGTTGTGGTAATCCAACTCCCCAAAGTGACACTGCAAAGAAAGATATGGTCGAACAAGACCAAACTGTCACAACTGCAGAAGAGGAGACTGCTGGGCCAAAGGGTGATCCTGCGTCACAATCAGAGACTTTGGTCAAGGATCAAAAGATTGATGATGAGGGCAAACAAAATGACCAGCAGGGAAATGAAGATGCCCCCAACACTGAGAAGGAAAAAGACAACCTCATTGTTCCTGAGGTCGAAGCTAAGGAGGTATATTTCACTTTATTTTTTCAATTTCAAATTTTCCATATCATTCCTTAGCCTTAACTGATTTTCTTTGTGTTTACAGGATCAATCGAAGGAGAATCTTGTTGAAGAGGACAAACAACCAATCTTCCAAGAAGTGCCAACAGAGAATAAGGAGGATAACAACCAAGACCCTTTGGGTGATGGTAAGGTCGAATCAGGGCCGTTCAATGAAGGCCATATGGGAGGAGGATCTGAAGCCAACGCTGAAGGGGATGGCACTAAGGTTCAGCCCACTACTTCAAGCATTAAGTACACAATGCCCAGCATTTCTACAACCTCAGGCCAAGCTAGCTCGACTCAAGAATCTCAACATGATTCTGACATTATGCCTGAAGCTGAAGCTGGTGGTCCAGAGATTGTCTCCGTTTCTTCGACCTCGAGGCTCTCTGCAAGCCTAGGCGTGCAAGAAGAAGAATTCACCAACATGCAGAAATCAGACCCTGCTGGCACTCTTAGGCTCCTGCTTTCCAAGAGACAAGATAAAGGCGCCACTTCGAGCGAGCACACGACTACTGATTCTGCGCCTTCAAATTCTGACATTGACTCAATGGTGCGCCAGGACTCTTTGCTGCTGAAGCTTACAACTACCTTTGTCCACAGGGATGTGTTGAAGCAGATCGAAGAGAATCCAGCTTGTGCTTATAGCCGTTTGGCCTTCTTGAAGAAACTGCATAACCCTAGGACTGATGAAGAAACTCTTGGCAAAGTTATCCAGCTTAGTTCGATCGTGGATCAATATGCCAAGGCAGTGCAAAGAAGGCTTGACAATGACACAAGGCTTGCTACTCAACAACAAGCTCAAGCCATGTTTTTTGAAAAGGCTCAGACGGCACAGGCTGAAGTGGACAAGTTATCCTCTCAATTGATCGAAGGCAATTCAGAGCTGAAAGAATGTGATGACAATATTGCTCATTATAAGGATCAAATCAAACTCTTAGAGGAACAAATTGTTAATTACAGGCGCAAGATCATTGATGAAGAGACAAAGAGAGCTCGAATCGAACAAGAGGCCAAAACTTCGACCTATGAGCAGATTGATGCACATGGCAGGGCAGGACTTCAAGCTTTCGGTTCAGCAGAAGTTGTTGGTGAAGAGATTAAATCTCTAGAAAGCTCAAACCTTGTGGTCGAAAAGGAGCTGGCCACCCTTAAGAAGATTTACGCTGATTGTACTAAGAGTTTATAACTTTCCTTAGTTTACTGTCCTTTCGAACAATTTCTTGTTTTTCAATCCTGTTTGGATTTTCACTTGTAATTCTTGAACAAAGTCCATATTTTATGGCAATTTATAATTTCTCATTACCATTTTGCTTTTATGTTTAAGTATTATTCTGCACTTATTTTTACTTCGAGTAACGTAGGTTTATATTTTTTCAAATACTTTCCATTTATACCCAAAGTACGTTTTTTAGGAGTTAACTCCTCAATCTCATAAGCGCCATTAGAATAAACTTGAACAATTTTAAATGGTCCTTCCCAATTTGGAGACCATTTGCCTAAGATTCTATCTTTTTTGTCCATAGGCAAAATAACTTTCCAAACTAATTCTCCTATGTTAAAAGACTTAGACTTAACCTTTTTGTTATATGCTTTAGCAACTCTTTCTTTTTGTTTTGTTAAAACTTCTAAAGCATTAAGCCTTTCTTCATCTAAATCAACTAATTCATCTGACATCGTTTGGAAATAATGATCTAAAGGTATTTCCATTTGTCTTTGTACCCTTGCTGATTGCAAATGTATTTCGACTGGCAGAACTGCATCATGACCATAAGTAAGTCGAAATGGGGTAGTGTTAGTTGATTCCTTAGGAGAATTTCTGCAAGCCCATAACACTTGGTCTAAGATTTTATGCCAATTTCTTGGCTTTTGGGCTATGTGTTTCTTTATCAAATTAATAATAATTTTATTAGCTGCTTCGACTTGACCATTTGCTTGTGCATAATATGGTGTTGAAGTTAAAAGTCTAAAGCCAATTTCTTGGGCAAATTCCTGCATCTTTTGTCCAGTAAAAACTGAACCTTGATCAGTAGTGATTGTTTCAGGAATTCCAAACCTATAAATTATGTAATTTTGTATGAAATTAATTACTGCTTCTTGATCAACATTTGTTAAAGGAATGGCCTCTATCCAATTTGTGAAATAATCTATTCCAACTAAAATGTAACGTTGATTTTTTGATGAAGCATGTTTAATTTCACCAATCAGGTCTAGAGCCTAACCCCTAAAGGGACATGGTTTCACTATTGAATGAAGTTCACTTGCAGGTACATGTTGAATTCCTGAATGCCTTTGGCATTCTTGGCAACCCTTGGCATATTCTATACAATCTTTTAGCATAGAAGGCCAATATAGACCTTGTCGAAACAAAAGCCATTTCATTTTATGTCCTGCTTGATGGGACCCACAGGTACCACTATGAACATCAGATATTGCTATATATGCTTCTGCTTCATTAAGGCATTTTAACAAAATTCCTTCAGAAGTCTTTTTGAAAAGATCATTTTCAAAAATTATATAGCTTAAAGCCCTATATTTTATCTTTCGATCCACATTTCCTGTTGGGTTCTTAAGATAATCTACTATAGGCTTTCTCCAATCATTATCTGACAAGTTGTCAATGGCAAAAATTTGAAAATTTTCAAAGGAGTTTTCCATTTCACCATTTATTTGTGGTATAGTATCTGCCCCCACAAGTTTTGGCATTGACAATTGTTCAGATATTGGTTCTTGTAAAACCATTTTTTCCTTTATTTCAATCAATTGTGTCAACCTCTCTTTTGACATTTTGTATCCTGAAGCAATTTGAGCTAAGTTATTTGCTTCTTGATTTTCTAATCGAGGTACATGTTCAATATCTACATGATCGAAACAATCTAACAAAGAACTAGCTATAGCAAAATATTTTGTTAAATGTTCTTTAACACATTTATATTCTTGTGTTAATTGTTTCAATACCAATTCAAAATCACCTCTTATTTTAATGTTCTTTGCCCCCAAATCTTTTAATATTTCTAAACATGTGATTAAGGCTTCATACTCAGCCTCATTATTAGAGCAAAGTCCACTTATTTTATACTTGAATTTAGTTGGAACCTGAGTAGGAGATATAATTAATATTCCAATTCCTGTTCCATGTTTATGTTTGGACCCATCAAAGTACAGGACCCATGGCTGAATATCTACATAATCCTGTGACATTTCGACCAAAGAATGATCTACTATAAAATCAGCCACAATTTGGCCTTTAACAGCCTTTAAAGTTTTATAAGTTAATGAATATTCAGTTAATGCTAACGCTCATTTTCCAATTCGACTATGTAATATAGGTTTAGTTAGCATATGTTTAATAACATCAAAATGGGAATAAACATAAACATCAACAGGTTTTATATAATGCTTAAGTTTTGTACAAGAGAAATATAAACAAAGACAAAGTTTTTCTATGGCAGTGTATCTAGTTTCTGCATCATTTAAAACTCTACTAAGGTAATAGACTGCATTTTCTATGCCATTATCATCTTCTTGAGCCAACATGCTTCCTATTGTCTTATCAGACGTAGCAATGTACAACTTCATAGCTTTATTCCTACTAGGAGGCATTAGAACTGGAGGCTTTATTAAATATTCTTTGATGTCATCAAAAGCCTTTTGATGCTCTTCATTCCATTTGAATGGATCATCTTTCTTGAGTCGAAGTAGTGGTGAGAAAGCTTGAGCTTTTCCACTTAGATTCGAAATGAATCTTCTCAAGAAGTTGATTTTTCCTAGCAGAGATTGAAGTTGTTTTTTGGTCGAAGGAGGCTTTGTCTCTAAGATAGCCTTTGTCTTGTTTTGGTTTATTTCAATGCCTTTTTTCTGCACCACAAAACCAAGGAAATCTCCTGCATGAACACAAAAAGCACATTTTAATGGATTCATTTTTAATCCATGTTTCCTCATTCTTTCAAAAGATTGCCTAAGATATAGCAAATGGCTATCTTCAGAAGAGGATTTAATGATGATATCATCAATGTAAACTTGCATGAATGTATCTATAAAATCATGAAGCATGGAATTCATTGCCCTTTGATAAGTGGCACCAGCATTTTTTAAGCCAAAGGGCATAACAACCCATTCATAAGTGCATAAAGCACCAGGGCATCTAAATGTTGTTTTAGATACATCTTCCTCAGCAATAAATATTTGGTTATAACCAGAGTAACCATCTAACATGCTCAAGAACTCGAAGCCTGCTGCTGAATCTACTAACATTTCTGCCACAGGCATGGCATACTCATCTTTAGGTGTAGCATTATTTAAGTCCCTAAAATCTATGCATACTCTAAGTGTACCATTCTTTTTAATAACAGGAACTATATTTGCTAACCATTCTACATACCTGGTAGCTCTGATGAATTTACTCTTCAACAGCCTGTCGATTTCTTCCTTGATCTTGGACATGATTTCTGGTGCAAACCTTCTTGGTAATTGTTTTACTGGTTTTTTACCTGCCTTGATTGGTAGCTTTAGTTCGACCATTTCTCTACTGAGTCCAGGCATTTCATTATAATCCCAAGCAAAACAATCACTAAATTCCTTGAGAAGTAGTACCAATTTTCCTTTCAAATTAGGACTAATATTAGCACTAATGTATGTTGGCCTTTTTACTGAGTCATTTCCAATGTCAATTTCCTCCAAAGGGTCTTGAGCTTGCATCTTAGGAGTTTCATTCAGTGGATCCTTTTCGAATCCCAAGGGTTCTTCATCATAGATGCAATCAAGCCTTTGTGCTTGTGGCATAGAAATGCCATCACTTTCGACCTTGGCTTCTGCAGCCATATTTTGATGAACATCAGCTTCCAAAGCCGTATTTAACTTAGTTTCGGCGATATAAGCCGTAATCCTGGCCCATGCATTGGACTCAGTCATAGTAATCTTCATACACATTCTACCCATATGGTGGTGCAACTCCATCTTCTGAGGACACATCATCTATTTCCTCTCTTTCCCATATGAAGCCCTAGGTTGGGTGGAGTTTGACAGAATGTATCACATTATCTGAAGGTGTGAAAGCATTCTCTCTATCATAACATGGCGCAATGTTCACCAAATTCTTGTCAAAGGTTTGTTGATTTATGGTATCAACCTCTGACATATAGAAACTTTGATCAACTTCTATATTTTCAACGCAGCCATCCTCCCTCCAAAGTATCAACTTCTGGTGAAGGGTCGAAGGAACAGCTCATACTCCATGAATCCACTCTCTTCCCAACAGTAAGTTGAAGTTTGCCTTGGATTCAACCACTAGGAACAGAGTTGGTCGAACTATGCTGCCTACAGCAACATCCACTTGAATTGCCCCCCTTGAATGTCCTGTTTTGCCTTCATAATTTGACAAAACAATGTTATGGGCTGACAAATCACAGTCATATTTGCCAATCTTGGGTAACATAGATAGATGCATTAGATTCACAGCAGCTCCTCCATCTATCAGCACTTTGTTAACTCCAACTCCTTCAACTTTTGCTCTAATGAAGAGGGGTTTAAGATGGTTTTTCATGCCTAAGTCTGGCCTTTCGAATGTAGCCTGTTGCTCTTTGATACAACCATTGTTCATGACATAATAGCATATTGGCTTAGGATCAGCCATTTCTAACTGGTCGAAATCAGTTTCGAGCTCAGTTACTTCTGATAGAACATCATATTCTGATGGTAATATGGAAACCACACATATTACATCAAAATCTGGCTCAGAGTCCAGCAGATCATCATCTTCCATTTTGTTTTCTTCTATATGAGGAAGGATCCTTTCTTTTGCTGGCCTTCTAGCCACTTCTTTATATTGGCCTGTTTGAAGATTAGTTGCAGCCAATTTTTTCTGGCGTTGGAATATACGCCATTGAGTCCTTGTCATTGGATGTTTACCCTTATAATTATTCCTGTAAGAGTATTTGTTAACATCCTCTGAGTAGCTTAGTTTGGTGCCACTGGAGCCACCAACTTCCATTGCACCTTTGTTGAATTTTATGGTTCCTTGGTGCATCCAGCGTTCCACAGGGATCGAACCAGAAGGAAGGAAAGTGGGCCTTCAATTAGTTTGGACCCTATTATTTGCTCGAGTTAGAATGTCATTTCCTTTGTCATGAGGCTGTTTTGGGTTTGCCCCCTGCCTATTTGCCACTGGTTGGAACTTCATAAGTCCTGCAGTAGCCTCCTTATCACAAACAGCACTGCAACGAGCACAAAGCATCACTCCTTTGTTCTCTAGCTTGCATCTGTTCAGAAGGTCAATCAAATCCTCTTCAGCTCGAGGATATACCACTTTCATTTTTTCAAAGTATTCCTCTTCAGGGATTTTCTCCACTTGCACCTCTGTAACCTCCATGGCTTCGACCATCATAATAGCCTGTGGTTCCGCATAGAGGGTATCAGCATTCTGTGAAGACTCTGGATCTGCCTTTGTGGCTTTGGGCTTTTCGCCAAATTTGAGTCTACCCTTGTTCAAAGCTTTTTGAACCAAGTCCCTGAAAAGTACACATTGTGAGGTTCTATGTCCAAGAAAATTATGATATTTACAATAACCTCTTTTCTTTCTCATATCTAATGGAGGTATTTTAACATCTTTTGGAACCACTATTTGGCCATCAGTAACCAATAAATCAAAAATCTCATCACATTTTGTTATGTCAAAAGTGTAAGTTTTTGAAACATATTTATCATTTTTTGGTTCAACAGGATTTTTCCCATTTGAAGGTTTTAAAAGTTTACAAATGTAAGGGGGACCAGGTTTTAATTCTGCTAGGTCTACTTCCCCTTGCTCAATATCCTCATAAGAGATATCATATTCTTGGTCACTATCATGTGTTTCCACATAAGCGACCTTTTCTTTTTTATGATACTTTGAATTTCTAGCCTTTTCTGCTTTCAAGCGTTCGACCTGTCGAACTCTATCAGCCAATTGGGCCATATCTCTTAGATGTTGAGTATCTAACTTCTTTCTGATCGAATAGTCTAGGCCACCAGCAGCCATTTCGACCAATTCATGTTCAGGCACCTGAGTAAAACACCTAGCCTTAAGTAAACGGAATCTATTCAAATAATCATCTACAGACTTAAGAGTTTTGCGCCTAACACTTGCTAATTCTTTGAGACTTATCTTAGATTGTCCCATGTAGAATTGCTCATGGAAAACTCTCTCCAATTGATTCCAATTGAAAATTGAATGTGGAGGGAGTAAACCATGTAAAAGCATTTTTTGTTAGAGAATTTGGAAAATACTTCATTCTTAAATTCTCATTATTTGCCAAATCCCCTGCCTCAGTTAAGTATCTTGCTATGTGTTCAACAGTAGATTCACTGGTATCTCCAGCAAATTTAGTAAATTTTGGGATCTTCCAACCCCTTGGTAATTCTATTTGAAGCACATAATCTGACAAGGTAGAGACAAAATGAGGCCTATGCATGCCTATGTTTAAACCATTTTGTGCCAGGATGGTTTCGACCAAATTGGCTATGTTATTTTGCCCAGCAAAGTTATTGTTCTGGACATTTCTAACTACATCATCAGCATCTTGGTTCCTATTTACAAACACAACTCCAGGATTTTGTTCCACCTGGGGCAAAGCCTGTTGCTGTGCCTGAATTTGCACTTGTGGTTCGACCACTGGCACTGGCTGTTGGATTTGGTTTAAAGGGTTTACAACATTATTTGGTGCAGGCATAATGGCATTATTCAGTGCTTGTGCAATTTGCAAGGGCACCACATTTTGAATTTGGGGAATTTGTTGATTAGGGACTTGAGGAGCCCCAAAGAAATCAGCAATTCTTCCCATTTGATTGGCCAATAATTGGTAACTTTGGTTTGTACTTTGAATTAATGGGTTAAATATTGTACCAATTTGTTGTGTTAACATATTGACCATATCATGATTACTCTCATCCATTTGTTGCCTTAAAGCATTCAAGGCATTGTTGGTTAATGAGGGGTTACCATTTCGAGTAGCAGAACCAGAAACTATCTGATTATTAGGCACAAATACGCCTGGTGCTGATTCTGTGAATAATGATGCACTTGTCTGCAAACCCTGCATCATGCTTGTAGGCATACCATATGGGTAATTCCTACTGGAACCTTGAGCCATATATTGGGAAAAAGGCAATGCAAAAGTGGATGAACCAGCGCCACCCCCATTAACATCTGACCTATTTGGAGAAAAATTCCTCTCCACGGCGTGAGAGAAAGTCAAAATGGGTTCTGTAGTGGTCGAAGGTACCACTATAGACGTTGGCATTGTCATTGTGGCACTTACCACAGAAGACGTTAGGGCAGAAACTGTTGCCCCACTAGCGTTGGGCACAATCTAACTGATTACAGGAGAGATTATCGCCTCTGAAACGCTCGAAGCGGTTGAAGGATTTGAACCGCTGTTACTATTGTTTCCGTTTGTAACATCCATGTTTTGTCTTGGGTTATTTCTGGGTGGTGGTCTAACCATTTCAGGGAGTGATTTCCCGTTTCTCAGAAGCATACACTACACACAAGACTTTTTGGAAACAATTTAAAACGCAGAACAAATTAATTACACAAACTTTGAAGAAAATTTAAACACAAAGCACACAGTCCCACTGGGCGTGCCAATTTGTTTACTGTGAAATTTGGTAAACAACACTAGTTTGATTATTACAAGAGAGACCAACTAGTAAATCTCGGGACATAGTGCTTTTGTTTATATTTTCAAAGTAAATGATATTCATTATTGTTCTTATGTTCATAAAGTATTGTTTTTGTTTTATGTGTTACTTGAAATACAAGAAAGAATGCTTATTCAATTTGAATAAACAGAATGGAAGAAAAAGTCGAAATAAGGATTAAATGAGATAGAGATGAAAATACTGTAAATTTGCATTCAAATGTAAATGTTTACAGAAAAGTAATGGTGCACATAACATACATTTTCCCTTTCGAACTCGTTTCTCTCGTTAGCATGGGTACTTTGAGTTTTGTAAGGATTCTGTATAAATGATTGTGACCCTTTTTTCAATCGCATAACTAGGCTATATATAGACACTAATTCCTAACTGCTAATAACGCCTAAACAATTACAGAGAGGACGCGTGTCTTTGACACATATTTTGAATTTGAATCCCTTCTTATCTTCTGAATTGACCGTTGTATCCATCGAAGTCGGAGTGATAATGCTTTTCCTTGAATATTTCGCTAAGTCCATATTTTAATCTTGCACTATTGGGTGCTTCGACCCTACTTACGCTTCGACCAAATCGAAAGGATCCTGAAGAGGAATACGCAATTTAGAAGAAATGTTCAGTAATAGACCATTTATTGTATGTTCATGTATGATTGATCATTAAATTCATTGGCTCTGAAAACCAAACATATTTAATGACTTTTAAAATAAAAATAATTATATAATTAAACATAATTATTTTAATCATACATTTAGAACATATTTTTACTTAGTAAAAATATGGGCTAACACTATCCTAAAAATCCATGGATAGTCGGAGGCAAGCGATTCTTTAGAAGGACGGAAAAGGCACAATCTGGGGGCTAAAGAGGGTGGTGGAGCTTGTTGAGCTATCTAAAAATCCGATGATAGTTGGGAGCAAGCGTTTCTTCATGAGGTACGGACTTGACCAGTTCGGAGGCTGAAGAGGGTGCGGTGAATCTTGTGGCTGCTACCAAAAATCCTATGGTAATGGGATTCAAGATCTTCATGAGGGCGGAAGGCATTCTGAGGGATGAAGAGGAGGTAATACTTGTGGTTCTAGCAAGGGTTGTTGGAAGCAACTGGAAGAGGTCGAGGTTCAAGTGGGACTTGGCCGGTTATCTTGGATAGAAGATTCAAGATGGCGAGAGCAACACGGTGGTTAATTGGATCACCATCGATTTAATTGGATCATGTTTTTGGGAGCTTTTGCCAGTTTACGCCCAGGCGTGCAGATCTGGGTTCAGTTCTGCCAGTTCACGCCAAGGCGTGGGAGGCTGGCGCCCAGGCGTGGCGCGTGCAACATGCTGATTTTGTGGAAAAATATGTTTTGAAGAATATCTGACTTGGATTGTGTTTGTTTTTAAATATTAGATATATTTAAAAATAATAGGAGATCTGGTTTTATTTTAAAAGATTTGTTTTAAAATAATTGGCATATATTTTTCTATAAATAGAGAGTGATATACCTTGGGTAGACTAGGTCAAATTGAGTCTCTTGGCCACGGGAAGAGATTCGGGACTAGGGTAGAATTAGGATTAATTCTTGTAACCCTTGTTTGGGAATTTCTTGTGTAAAGTTTCACTTTGATCATAGTGGAATGGAGAGTTGCTCTCTCCCCCAGACGTAGGTTCATTAACACCGAACTGGGTAAACAAATCGATCGTGTCCTTTATCTTCTGTCGTTATTACTTTGGATTATTGCATCATCATCTCTATCATCCTTATATTTGGTTGCTTGTTACACTTGCCCCACACATCACTTTATTATTGGTGTGAGTTATTAGACGAATTCACAACACAAAGCATCGGTATATTTATTTAAGTTTGTCAAAAAAAATTCAAAAATACAAAAAAATTAAAAAATCATAAAAATCTTGTTGATGATTGTGGATTTTGATCTGTGAATATTCTGGCTAAGGATAAGTCAAGGTCTCCGAGCGATACGTTGTGATCCACCTCACTTACCTGAGAATTTTCATAGTGACAAAGACACATGCAACAGTCAAACAAAAGACAGCATTTCTCACATGAAAACTCCTAAGGAAGATGACGGGAGATGGAACGAATTGTAAAAGAGAAAGCTGCAACAAAAAGTCAATGGTTGGGAGGATCATTTGACCATAAGCTTCCGAAAACACAGGAAGAAAGAAAAGATAAGGCTGTTTACAGAAATGGTTCGGTGACACAGGAACCATTGGCGAAGATGACAAGAGACGAAAGAGGCCATCGGGGATGAACTACTACAATCGGGAGAATCAATCTGCATAGTCACCTCAGAAGAACAATTTCTTCCTTGAGAAGAAAAGCATAAAAAAGAGAGACATGCACAAATATAAGTTTGGGGTAAAATCACTACGTTCTATGAAACTGCACCGGTAAATAAGTCGCCAACCGGATAGTCGAGGGTATGGTGAAACAGACTGGATAGTCGGAGCAGCCGGATTTGACAGGGCACTTTACCAGGCAGCACCAGAACTTGCTGCACCATCAGCAGCAGGTTCAGGATAGATGGGATCTGGCAGGAGTTGAGGAGTTGGCAGCCGAGCTGGATGATGAGCTGGCCACTGATGATGGGGGCGGGCACTAGATCCGCATTTATTTTAGTCTTTCTTATTATTAGTTATGTACTTTTATTTCATGTACTTTTATTGTACTTTGAATTTCCTGTTTAATCATTTCATCTATTTAACCCTTTTTCAAACTTACATAAAAATTAAATAACTGTTTGCTGTTTATTATCTAGTGCATGATAAACTGTTATAAGTAAGATTGCGGCGAAGTAAGTTATAAATTTTGATGAGCCGAATTTCACGCCTTCACACAAATACCAAAGGTGATTGCTCCGAAGTGCGAAGTTCGAGTGACAGCGAGACGAGTGATGAAGCTGGTGTCTGTGATACAAATGTTCAACTTTCAGATATACCTAAGCCATGTGAGGATTTGAGCCAAATATTTCTAAACGGTATTACCACTTTCTTTTGATTTACTATGAGAGTACTGTGCACTTGTTTATTTTCTAGAACTTGCTCTAATTCTCTGCTGACTGGTTAATTTGATATTATATGCATTGAGACAATTGTTTGTTATAACCCAGAGCCTTTTCAAGCCACCCTTTATTATGTTATTATCCTTTGCTAGCCAATTTTGAGCCATAAAAAAATATTATCCCTTTTGTATCGGTGACAAACCACGATACAAGCCTATAGACCAGAAAAACAATGATTTACCCTCTTTGGAGTTAGGTAATAGTTCTCAAAAGTTTTGGCAACAAAACAAGTTTGGTGTTGCTCATGGAACTAGCAACATCTAAGTTTGGGGTGGGTATACGGAGAACTATCACTACAAAAAGAAAAAGAAAATAATGAAAAAGAGACGGGAAACATCAAAAAATCCCTAAAAAAATAGTCTCTTAAAAAAAATAAATGAAAAAGAAAGAGCCAAAGGGCAAAAGAAAGAGTCAAACGGCAAAACAGTGATAGAAAAGAACCATACAAAGACACATCCGGTTCTTAATCTCTGATACCAACACAAAAAGGCACCATAAGGAATAAGGTTGCGTACACAAAAAGGAACTAAAGTAGAACTTAACTCCACATGTTTAGCCTACTATTCCCACAAATGTCCTACCTTGACCTAAGTCACGTTATAACCCTGAAAAAGACCTCCAATAATGCATGTTTATTAAATTTTGACTGGTTGCTTAGAGTTCTTACAAACCTATGGTAAAATGGCAGGTTGTTCGATGATTGAGAGATAACCCTTTCAATTATGAGCGAAAAATACAAATGCGAGAGAGAGAGAGAGAGAGAGAGAGAAAAGGTTGAACATGGACTCTTGCAGACATTTGTCCGATTTGCTACTATCAACGTCTCCTGAGCCTAGCAGGACTGAGCATGTTCGATGCGGTAAGAATCAGCGGCACCATTGCTGAAATACATGCAAGGTTGTGAAATTCCTATCATCTTTATTTATCTCTTATTTTTCTAACGATCTTGACTGATAGCATGTTACTTGAGGACAAGCAACAGTTTAAGTTTGGGGTTGTGATGACAGGAATTTCTATAGTATTTTTAGTGTTAGTATTAGTAGTAAAATGATCAAGACAGATCCAAATACGAAGGAAAACCTACAAAAGGAGAGAAAAGCATCAAGACAAGGTCCAAGATGCCAAAAGACAAAAAAAAGCCCAAAAAGTGAAGAAAATGAACATTTCATCGTAGCACGATGGCTTCCATCGTGCCACGATGGAAGCTGCCTGCTGGCCAAGAAAACAAAAGAATAAATCTGAAGAAAATATGTTCATCGTAGCACGATGGGGTAACTTGGCGACCAAGCTGATGAAATGCACAGGATCAGTTATAAAATTGAACTGAATCTTCACATCGTACTGCGATGGACCTATCGCAGTACGATGCCTTGCTGAGGCCCATTACGAAAACTATAAATAGAGCTTCCTATTCATTGTTTAAATCATTCAGAAATAGTAGAACACTCTCTACTATAAGGAGAGGTTCAGAGGAGCTCTATTGGGCATAGTTTTCTCCCCTACGGGAAAACTAACTCAGCAAAGTATGTTTTATTTAGGCTTTTATGTTTAGGTTATAATTCTTTTATTGTAATTTAAATATGTAGTCTTTTGTAATAGATGCCTTAGGTTGTGGTGGAGAAGATGAACTCCCCTATGAATATTTGGAGTCTGTGATTGAGTCAAAGTTATAATAAATGTTAGGGTTAATAGGTCTTTACCCCCCTGCTAAGTGGGCGTTGTAACATCCCAATTTATTTATTCGTCGTTTTATGTCTAATTATTTATGTTAGTGAGATAGAATATTTTATTAGTCGATAGTGTCGGATAATTAATTTTATCGCAAAACATTAGTTAACCCGCAAGTTGGACCGTGTTAGTGGGCTTTAGGCCCAATGGGCCTTGGCACAAGGTGGGGGGCGCTATATGAAGCCCTTAGAGAGAGAAAGTGTCACATTTTTGTGACTTTGAAGAGAAGTGGAGAGAAGGAAGAGAAGAGAGGAGCTAGGGCAAGAGAAAGGGAAGAGAATCGAGAGGTGGACTAGAGAATCCATCAATCCAAGGTAAGAGAGTTAGATTATATAATCCCGAGTGATTCTAAAGAGGGGAGAATGTCGATTTCTCCGTTCCCAAACTCTTTACACTCATTTTCTTTTGGGTCTTGGAAGTAATTTCTTAAAGAAAGTTGTAGGAATTGTTCATAACATGTTTAATACACTTGTACCATGATGTATGAACGAATTTAAAGGGAAAAATGGGAATTTGTAGATGTTTGAATCAAGTTTTCTTGAGTTTTATGAGTTTTGAGTAAATTTGTAAAATCTTGCTTTATGGTATGAATTGGTGTAGATCTGTGTATCTATTGGTGTTTTTATGTGTATAATCATGTATGTTAACTTAAATGAAGCTCATTTATGAGTTATAGCATGAAAAATGGAATTTTGGATCGATTTTGAGTTCATCCCGTAATGCTGATTTTTCATGAACTGGTGTTGCTCGCTGAGCGACCAGTAGCGACCAGCTCGCTGATTTTCGCCAGAAGCTGTTTCTGTCTGACTTCTCTTCGCCATGGCTTCGCTCAGCGACTAGTACTGGGTCAGACTTATTTTGTGGATGTTTTAAAGTGTAATTAGGCACTTGTAACATGGATTAATGGTATTCTAACATGCAATTAAGTGTTTGTAACTATGATTGATTGCTTGTTGATGAATAATGATGTGTTGATGAATTGTTGATTATATTTGTGGAATATAATTGTTGTTGATTGTGTGGATGATGTTTTTTGAAAGGTCAAAGAAGTATATTAAGGTGTTAATCAACTTAATAAAGAAGGATATTAGAATTGTGTTAGTCTAATAAGGAGAATATTAAGATTACGTGAGATATCTTAATAAAGAAGTAAATTGGATTGTGTTCCACTTAAATTAAATGGAGATGTCTAATACCTTGTGTATTGACTATGTGTGTTGTATTTATGAACATCATGCATTCATATTTGTATGTGGAGCAGATACTTTAAGTGAACCTTAAAGTATAGTAGATATTTTAGTAGCTGTGGTTGACTATAATATATTTGGGATACGTTTATCCTTGCAGAGTCCGTCATGACTTAAAAATGAACAAGGAGCAGATGGGTATATATCTACCCATGGAGAGAGTCCGTCATGACTTTAAAATGAACATTGGGGTATGTTTATCCTTGCAGAGTCCGTCATGACTTAAAAATGAACTTTGGGGTATGTTTATCCTTGCAGAGTCCGTCATGACTTAAAAATGAACGAATGGTACCACATGCATTAGATATGTCTAGAGTGACATAGCATGATTTGTGGCATTAGATGCATTAGGATGATGTGCATATTGTGTGATAATTGATATGTGACATTAATCGGATTTGTTGATGAATTGTCTATATGTGTTAAGACTTAATTGAAGTGTTAGATGTTTATTAACTCTAAATGATACTTCTATTTGTTGATGCGTCATAAATCTCATAATTGAACTAAGATTGAGAATGTATTCTTGTGTGATTAATTGTCTTTGTTTGATAAGACTAGAGTGAATATAAATGTTTATGAATGCTTATATTCTACCTTGATGTATTAAATCTTAATTCATATGTGTTGATTAATAATAGATTGGTATGCTAAGGTTAGATTATATTTGATAAACTCATGTGGTAGTAAGCGTACTTTATGCTTTCGATTTTATTTAATTATGTAATCTAACTCTCCGTTTTGTGTGTTTTACTGGTTTGGGTCCAGATTTCTCAGGTTGTATGTTATCTTCGTATGAGTCATCGGTGAAGCTCGGTTCTGATTGTGACACGGGAAAAAGGGGTTTTATATTTATATAAAGTCTGCTTATCTAGGTTGTTTTGTATAATTAAAGAATACATTATTTGATTCAATTATTTGTATAATCAAGATTTTACTAAATTAAATACAATAGTATTAGTTTGTTAAGAGGAGTGTAATATCTCGAACCAACATTTTATCAATCAAGTGATCTAAGTCTATATCTTTATTCCGTCTGCTGCGTCTTTTTTTGAAAAAGAAATTTTAAAGCCAGAATAATGGCAATAATGGGTTTGGGTGTTACAGGCGTGTTTTGCGTTACCCCCTGCTAAAAATTTCTTGAAGATTGCCCCCTTGCAAAGTTTTTTTTTTTTTGGTTTCCCCCCCTTTCCTCTCTTGGATGCAAGAAATTTTAACTTTTTAAATCGGTTGAACAAAATAACCGATTTAAAAAACATAATTTTTTAAATCGGTTGAACAAAATAACCGATGTAAAAAGTGCACTCAAGGGGGGAAACCAAAAAAAAAACTTTGCAAGGGGGCAATCTTCAAGAAATTTTTAGCAGGGGGGTAACGCAAAACACGCTCACTTAGCAGGGGGGTAAAGACCTATTAACCCTAAATGTTATTCAGTATTATGTTTGTTATTTACTTTCTTGCACTTTAATAACATATCTCGTAATCTGGCCGGATAAGCAGAAGCGCCATTAGAATTGATATTAGGTATTTACTTAATATGGTCCGGAACTAGTAGTAAATAATGCTATGTGTATAGAGACGGTAACATCATGAACTAGTCGTGAATTGAGAGGTTAGAGGAGGAATCATGCACTAGGTGTGAACTGAGCACTTAGAAGATGAATAGCCCGATACTAGGACCTAGAGGTTAATTGGTGAAGTTAATAATGCATTAGTAATAAACAACTCACTTAATTATTAGGGTATGTGACACAACGAGGTTAGGCTCTCGTAGTTACCGTAGTTATTAACGTAGGAAAACTTTAATATACACAGTGTAACAGTAAGGTGTTACTACAACAAAGGAAAAGTCACCGCCGAACAATAATCTGATTAACTATGTTATACATCGTTCATGCCAAATATGAAAAAGGGAGGGAGTCCAAACCACCATACCTATCCTCTATGTTTCTGAATCTATTTATTTATTTATTTATATTTTCTGCAACACATTACGCCCTTTTTATATAAAAACCTTTTTCAAAACCAAAGCGAATGCAAATATACAAACTTAAATAACGCTAGCGAAGCTGCGGCACGATCCCTGTGGATACGAACTCATTCTAGACACCTAGAGTGTGAATTGCTACTCGCCAGACCGCAATCAAGTTTTTGGCGTCGTTGTCGGGGATTGTGTTTACAAAGCATCGGTAGATTTATTTAATTTTGTCAAAAAAAATTCAAAAATACAAAAAAAATAAAAAAATAAAAAAAAATCTTGTTGATGATTGTGGATTTTGATATGTGAAAATTTTGGCTAAGGATAAGTCAAGGTCTCCGAGCGATCCATTGTGATGCACCTCACTTACCTAGGAATTTTCATAGTGACTAAGACACATGAGACAAACCAAAAAAATTAGAAAAATATCTTTTCCAGTGCTACTGAGGTATTTGTTTAAGTGCATGCAGACAGGTACTCAAGGCACTAGGGATCACAAAGGCTGGCAACAGTCAAACAAAAGACAACATTTCTCACATGAAAACTCCTACGGAAGATGACGGGAGATGGAACGAATTGTAAAAGAGAAAGCTGCAACAAAAAGTCAATGGTCGGGAGGATCATTTGACCAGAAGCTTCCAGAAACACCGGAAGAAAGAAAAGAGAAGGCTGTTTACAGAAATGGTTCGGAGACACAGGAACCATTGGCAAAAATGACAAGAGACGAGATAGGCCATCAGGGATGAACTACTACAATCGGGAGAATCAATCTGCAAAGTCACCTCATAAGAACAATTTCTTCCTTGAGAAGAAAAGCATAAAAAAGAGAGACATGCGCAAATATAAGTTTGGGGTAAAATCATTAAGTTCTATGAAACTGCACCAGTAAATAAGTCGCCAACCGGATAGTCGAGGGTATACCTACATTGAGATCATCAGGAATGGAAGATGGACAATGCTTCAAACTGGAACAAAGAAGCACAATAGAGAGACATGCAAACATATCCTCGGGTATGGTGAAACAGACCTGGTTCTACCTACATTGAGATCAACAGGAATGGAAGATGGTCAGTGCCTCAAACTGGAACAATGAAGCACAATAGAGAGACATGCGAACATATCCTCTGTAATGTAGGAAATGTCTCAAGCTAATGAGAGGCTAAACAAGCGCTGTTTGGGAGGCAACCCAAGGTATAATTTACTGCTTTATTTTAATTTTCGCAATTTTTAATTTTTAATTTATATTTTAGATTAGGAAAAATAGAAGTACCACACTTTTCAAAGAAAGACCTAGAAAAATAATTTTTGAGAAAAAGGTTGAAAAATCAAATTTTTATTAAAAATAGGCAGTCCATCGCAGCACGATGCATCCCATCGTGCTACGATGATCATACGTTCATTTTTCAAACAAAACAGTCATCCATCGTGGTACGATGTATCACATCGTGCTACGATGTGAACGGACAGATTTTTAAACTTCAACAACAAACCATCGTAGAACGATGAATCTCATCATGCTACGATGAAGGAGCGTATGCCTATATATACATGTACGGATTTTCAGTTTTTACATCAAAAATTCACACCGTTACTCTGCCGAGATTTACCCCGAACCTCAGAAACTTCCAAAACTCTCTGAAAACTCCAAAAATCATATTTTTCTTCTTCTTCTTCTACACTTTCTAAACCTTCCACTAACCGAATTTAACCACAAAAAACCAAACTTTTTCATAAAAATCCAACCATTTTCACTTTCCACTCATGGCACCCAAACGTTCTAAACCTTCTGGAGTCGGTCAAACATCTGCCCCCTATCGCTTCGTGAGTAGCCTTACTCAGAAGCATCATGGCACGATTCAAGATAAGGGGTTGATTCAGGAGATTGGGATAGATTTACACGCTTTCGACCCACTTCCACGGGTCAGGGAGATTGCCACAGGTTACGGATGATTGCCCTTCAACAACATGTTGGGGGAATGCAACACTACTATCGTGGAGGAGTTTTATGCCAATGTCTTGGCATTTGTTACTGGAGATTACAGGTCCTTCGTTCGGGGGGTTCACGTCAGTTTTTCCCCGAACGTCATTGATTCTATTTTTGGATTCCGCTCGGAGGACTATTGCGGAGTCCATATGAGGCGTGCCTCTTGGAGAGATGGCGCGATTACTGATGCAGAGTACGACCATATGCGGGAGGCCCTGGCTATGCCGGGCAAGGATTGGCGCTACCCAGGCAGGGAGCGCGTCAGAGGATTCAGGCTACGGAGATGTTGCCTTTGGCAAAGTTATGGTCCAGGTGGTGGATCCATAACTTTGAGGCATGCTCCAACCAGACGGAGATCATCACGACGAGGTGCTTATTTAAGTTGTTGTTATAAGTTGGTTTTTTCTCAACAACTACGTTATCGTTGGGAAAAGTTAGTTATCCTAACAATAATTATTGTTGTTGCTAATAGTTTAGTTTTTTTACAACAACCTTGTAAATTTGCTGGGAAACCATTCAATTACTTTTTTTATACGTATCTTTTATCATTGCTTTTTTTTCCTATTTTTATGCATAGATTTCTCTTAATTTATTTATTTTTTCTATTTTTATGTTTTGCATCTTTTTTTTTATCTGTAGAGCTAAAATTACAATTAAGGGTAGAAGATTTGCAATATTATCAACTCTTTGAGGACAAATTATATTTTTTAGTAATTGTTCCTTCTACATATTTTTAGTAGATTATTATTGCCGCTAATTGTATAGTTTATATTGCAACAACCTTGTAAAGTCGTTGGGAATTGAGAAACTACACAATTACTATTTTTTATGTGTATTTTTCTTAGGATCCGCCCAACACAATGTGTGGCCTAAAACAAACATTAAAATAAGGTTTTTTATTTTTTAAAAATAAAATAAAAAATTGATATTACATATAATAAATAAAAATAATTTTTGGGGAAAAAGCTACTGAATATCTTCATTTATTAAAATAAATTATATTATTTTTAGATAAGTAAACATAATAATAGAAAATAATTGATAAAAAAAATAGGAATAGAAAATAAATTATATTATTTTTTTTTTCTGGTACAGGCATAAATGATCTTTTTTTTTGGTACAAGTGTGGATGATCTTTTTTTATTTAAGTTAAAAAAATCTACAACAAGTAGAGTACAATATTTTTTTTTAAACAAGGTAGAGTACAATATAAAAGTATAGTTCTCCACAATAAATATATATGGATAAAATAAGAAATAAAAAAATCATTAGAAAAATAATTTGGTTTTAAAAAAATTAATTTTAAAATATACGGAAAATAATTTAGTTTTAAAAAAATAAGTTTTTTTTTTTTTGAGGCCTAAACCGGCCTTGATCTTTTATCGTGGTTTCCGTTCCTATTTTTATGCGTAAATTTCTTTTAACATAAAATTATTATCTTTTTTTTATTTCTATTTTTACATATATTATTATACTTGATAAGGACAAATAAAGTTTTTTTACGGTAGGTCCGTTTAATAAATTGTTAGTAGATATACTTTAATTAATTGAATTATTTATAGTTTGTTGAGAGATATATGCAAAATAGAAATAAAAGGATAAGAAAAAACAAAACTTAGTTAAAGATATTTAAGTCAAATTAACATTCATAGTACCACACACAATTACTTAGTTAAAGAGAAATTGAGATCCAGACCAATACATTGACAAACTACTATCAGGTTTGCTAGCTTCAACGTATACTTTCATTGCATAAGTAAATTTAAATTTTTTAATATTTTTCATATCCCTTTTGCTTCAAGTTCAATAGCTAGAGGATTGATTCCAGATCGTCATGTTTCCTCTTAGGTCAATGTTTCTTTGTAGGTTTAATCTTGTTGGAGATGTTCAAAAACTTTATCCCTTATCTCTTCCACTTGTTATCTCCGAATTCTCAATTTTTTATATGGTCAATGTATTATTATTTTTCTTTCTTTAATGTCTAATAGTCAAGGTTTTAATTAAATCACAATTCTTGTTGTGCAGCAGAGTGAGAGAATGAGATAAGTTGTAGAAAGAAGACAAATCTAAAAGAATGCACTTGATTAATTAAACAAGTGAGAGATATTCCAATTGTTCAACGGTTGTAGTATTATACAAGGAAGAAAAAAAAATGGTTGTTCACCGAACGGATGGTTTAACGGAGTTACAAGCGATTATTAAAATTTGAGTTGAATAAGACAATTGTATTTAGGGTAACATATATCAGTTTTATCCTTTAATTATATTGTTTGTTGATACTTTAATTGAATTATCTATAGTTTGTTGAAAAGGATATATGCAAAATAGAAAGAATAAGATAAGAAGAAACAAAACGTAGTTATAGAATTTAAATTATGACAATTTAAATTAAGTATTTGATACTAAATTTTTATAAAAAATAACAAAAATATATAATTACATTTATAGTTGGAAAGTCTAATTTATTACAACAATTTTGTTGTTGAAATATAAAAGATATAACAATAATATATATCATTCACAAAAATAACTTTTTCGCTGCGAAAAATACATTTTTTGCCATCGACTATATTTGTTGTTGCAAAAAACACCAGCTATGCCAGCGACAATAATTTTTGTTGCAAAAAAACACTAGTTGTGTCAGCGACAATAATTGTTGTTGCCAAATAACACTAGTTATGTCAGCGACATTAATTGTTGCTGCAAAACACTAGTTATGGCAGCAACATTAATTGTCCTTGCAAAACTTTTCGCAACGGCACTTATGCTAGCAACATGCATGAACAATTTTTTCGCTGTGAAAAATACTTTTTGCAACAACTTTGCGTTTTTGGCAGCGACAAAAACGATATTTCTTGTAGTGAAAAAGGATTCTCCTCGTATCTATGTTCCGCAACGGACATACTTCGACTGAATAGAGTTTGAACCTCAGTGAACTGAATTAACAACATTTTATCTATCACTTCCCAACCCTTCACAAGATCGTCGTTCCCGTCTTTCAACAAAGCCTTCAACACACTGACTACGGTCTGGCAAGTGCACCAGTCTGTCGTCGAGTAATAATTCACACTCTACGAGTAGAATGAGTTCGAATCCACAGGGATCGTGCCGAAGCTTCACTAGCGTTATTTAAGTTTGTGATAGTTTGCATTCGCTTTGGGTTTTTGAAAAGGTTTTTATAAAATTAAGCGTAATGCTTTGCAGAAATATAAATTGCGGAATGTATAAATATAGATTCAAGAAATATAGAGGTTAGGTATGGTGGTTGGACTCCTTCCCTTCTTCATATTTGGCATGACCGGTGTATAACATAGTTACTTAGATTATGTTCGGCGGTGAATTATCTTTGTTGTAGTAATACCTTACTATTACACTACAAGAAATAATATTTTTAACAGCGACTTTTTTGCAGCGACATTTAAATTGTTGATAAAAATATACATATCGTAACAACTAATTAACGTTGTTGTTATAAGTTAGTTTTTTTCTCAACAATAATATTATCACTGGGAAAAGTTAATTATCCCAACAATAATTATTATTGCCGCTAATAGTATAATTTTTTTGCAACAACCTTGTAAAGTCTCTGGGAAACCACTCAATTACTATTTTTTATACGTATCTTGTATCGTGTTTATGTTCCTATTTTTATGCGTAGATTTTTTTTTAACTTAAAATTATTATTTTTGTTCCTATTTTTATGTTTTGTATCTTTTTTTAAAAAACTTTAGAGCTAAAATTAGATTTAATGATTGAATATTTGAAATATTAACAAACTTGATGAGAACAAATTTAATTTTTTTAGTTCCTTTTAATATATTTGAAATTCCGGTAACAAGTTACAGATGTGCAGCGTGATGTGGTGCACGTTAGGGTTTAGGTATACGATGTGTTGCCTAATGTGCCAACATCATAAACATACGATAACTTGATGAACAAGGAAAATAAAGTGCAGAAGATAAAGAACACAATGAGTTTGTTAACCCAGTTCAGTGCAACTCACTTACGTCTGGGGGATACCAATCCAGGAATGAATCTACTATGATAGCTTTAATTCAAAGCTTAAACTCCCTGTTTACAACCTCTCGCTTAGATACTACCTTGTGTAACCCTACCTTGCTCCTCCACAAGATATGACTTCCCCTAGTCAATTCCCAGCCTATCCACCTTGCTCCCGCAAGGACCTTACTCTACCACAAGGAATTTTAGTCTTGCTCCCGCAAGTACCTTGCCACCACAAGGAATTATACAATCTTGTTCCCACAAGAACCTTGCTATACCACAAGGATTTTGACAAACTCAGTAATGGAGACGCGCTCCTAAACTAAAGAATCAACTCTTGCTTCAAAGCTTTGAGTGATTCAAAGTTCAAATCTTGTTTCAAACTAGAACCAAGAAAAGAAAAGCTCTATGCTTAAAAGCTTAAGAGCTAAATACAACCCTAATTCAAGTTTCAAACGAAACTAGAAATCCTAGGGACAAAGACTTGAAATCCTAAAGACTAGATTTATGAATATTGATTTCAGTGAATAAAACATGTCTTCAGCATTCCTTTATATAGAACGAGGTCTGGTAGCTGTTTGTTGTAGTCTTTAAAAAACAAACTTAATCTTTTAATAAAAGATGTGATCTTTAAATAAAAGATAAGTTTTGTTTTAAATCTTTTTGAATCTTCAGCTTTTTAAATCTTTTCTGAATCGTCTTCAATCTTTCAGCTCGTTCCTTGGCGTGCAAGCTAGCGTGGATATGTTTGTTTCAAAACAAATCTTTTTCAAAGATCACACGCAAATATTTGAAAGCGCGTTTATAGGGTATTCAGTTCAGGTACCACATGTGTGCACATCAGTCACCAAATCTGGACCAAAGGCTTATTTTAACAAATGAAGCCAACCCTAAAATAAACTCAACCTTGCAGGTTGAAAACACTAACAATCTCCCCCTTTGGCAAATTGTGGCTAAAATAACCTTTGGAGTCAGCCAGCTAGACTTTGGAGAGAATTATTAGAACATCAGAGGCGTTGCTGCAGCGGAATCTTGCCTCAATCTTCTGAGAGAATAAAACTCCCAACACACAAGCATGGTGATGAATCATGCACACAGTTAATAGGGGAAGTGTCTTCAGCAGCTTCAGTAAAATCTTTACTCCTCCTAAATTCAAGCACCATCTTCATCAGTCTTCAAAGGATCAGTCTTCATTCGTCTGGTTCTTCAAAGTCTTCAAAAAGATGTGCAAAATACAAGCACAATCTGTCTTCAACGATGTGCACACATCTGGTATCACATCACCAGAGTAAACATATTGCACTACCTTTCCTCTTACTCCCCCTGGATATACTACTTATCTTTTCTCCCCCTTTTTAGCCATAATGTTGACAAAAAGTTTTAAGAACAGAAAGAGTAATCAAATAGTACTGGGGTTATTTAAATGTGCAATATACAGAGTAGATGGATCTTTGACAAATGATCTAAGCATCACCATATGACCAAGGTCTTAAAAAAAATGCTTCAGTAGTCTTCAATTTCTTCAGTAGTTGTTTTCACATAATCCATATAGTCCAGCAATCCATAGTCTTGTAGTCTTCATTCTTCATGGTTGCTGTATGTGCATTCATAGTTAAGCAAGTACAAGTTACCCATATTTCTATGATTGTAACTAAGTCACCCATATTGCTATGACTGTGACGTGAATCACCCATATTTCTATGACTGTGATCCTAAGCATAAAAGTCATCCATATTTCGATGATCATGACTAAGCATAATGAATCATCCATATTGCTATGATTATGATTATGATTATGCCCTATGATTACAAACCTAAATGCTTTTTGAGTTGCTTTGCACATAATATACTCCTTTTAAAAAGGTCATTTGTTGACCTTGCCTTCAGTAATGCTCTTGCAAATAGCATGATCTGTACTCTTCAGCTCCAGATAAGGCTTCTTCTTCTCAGAGGCTCCAATGTGGACCACATTGAGCTCTACATCAGGATCTTCTTCATAGTTCTTCATCACAGTATGAAAGGTGGAATTATGTTGAGAAAAACCTGTGATGACTGACTTTGGATAGCGTGCATAAACAAACGGAAGTAGTAGGCAGGTCTCCGTTGCACGCTTCAATAGAAAGATTGCTATTGGTCATCAAGAAGGCAAATACCAAGTTTGCCTCTTAATGTCTCAAACTTATTTGCATCCAAAGCCTTCGTAAAGATGTCAGCCAGTTGATTATCTGTGGCTACATGTTCTAAGGTTACAACCTTGTCTTCAACTAGATCCTTGATAAAATGGTGACGAATATCAATGTGCTTGTTCCTACTGTGTTGGATAGGATTCTTGGAAATATTTATAGCACTCATATTGTCACAGTATAATGTGAGCACATCTTGCTCCACATTGTACTCACTCAGCATATGCTTCATCCAAAGCAATTGAGAACAACTGCTTCCTGCTGCGATATACTCAGCTTCTACTGTTGAAAGAGCTACACAATTCTGTTTCTTGCTGAACCATGAAATTAGGTTGTTGCCCAGAAAGAAACATCCACCTGAGGTACTCTTTCTATCATCTGCACTGCCTGCCCAGTCAGCATCACAATACCCTGTCAACCTTGTGTCTTCACCATGAGAGTACATAATTCCATAGTCACTTGAGCCATTCACATACTTTAGAATTCTCTTGACTTGTGTGAGATGACTCATCTTGGGCTCAGCTTGGTATCTAGCACATACACCAACAGCAAAAGAGATATCAGGCCTACTTGCTGTGAGGTAAAGTAGACTGCCTATGATGCTTCTGTATAGGCTTTGATCAACACTGACACCTTTCTCATCCTTGGTGAGTTTAATATGAGTTGCTGCAGAAGTTCTCTTGTGTGTTGCACTCTCCATTCCAAACTTCTTCACAATATTCTTGGCATATTTGCTTTGAGAGATGAATATTGTGTCCTCCATTTGCTTTACTTGTAGACCAAGAAAATAGGTTAATTCACCTACAAGGCTCGTCTCTAATTCAGATTGCATTTGATGCACAAATTGTTTCACCAAAGCATCTGTCATGCCACCAAACACAATATCATCTACATAGATTTGTGCTATCATGAGCTTTCCTTTTTCTTGACTCACAAACAAGGTCTTGTCTGTTTCACCCTTTTTATATCCTTGCTGTAGAAGAAACTTGGTTAGCCTTTCATACCAAGCCCTAGGAGCTTGCTTCAATCCATACAGAGCTTTCTTCAATTTGTAGACATGATCTGGGAGATTAGGATCAATAAATCCCTTTGGCTATGCTACATATACTTCTTCATTCAAGTACCCATTGAGGAAGGCACTCTTCACATCCATTTGAAAAAGCTTGAACTTTAAAATACATGCCACTCCTAGAAGTAACCTTATAGACTCAAGACGAGCTACTGGAGCAAAGGTTTCATCAAAGTCTACACCTTCAATCTGAGAGTATCCTTGTGCTACAAGCCTGGCCTTGTTTCTTGTGACAACACCATTTTCATCAGACTTGTTTCTATACACCCACTTGGTGCCTATGATGTTGACCCCATCAGGTCTTGGAACTAAGTCACATACCTCATTCCTCTTGAACTCGTTCAACTCTTCTTGCATTGCATTAATCCAACATTGATCTGTCAAGGCTTCCTTAACATTCTTTGGTTCTATGGTGGATACAAAGCAAGCATTGGAGATTACCTCCCTTGACCTAGTCATGACTGGTAATTCTGGATTTCCTATGATGAGCTCTTTAGGATGATTCTTCTGAATTCTAATGGAAGGACCTTTGCTTGTTTGACCTTGATCTGTTTCTTGCTCTTCTTTCTCAGAATTTTCTTCAACTTCAGAGTCTTCAGGTTGGAGGTCTGATGTGACCACATTTGGTTCCACATCATGCACTTTAGATGTCACTTGATGTTGAAAAATTGGATGTGACTTCTGGATTTGCTTGTCAATCTGACCTTTACCACATATATCTCCTTCTTCAATAGTGAGCTTTGGTGGCCCTCTGATGTCTTCTTCAGAAACTAGTTTCTTCAATCCCTTTAGACTCAGATGCTTATAACTTTGGTGCGATAGTCTTGTTTCATCTTCTTGACTTATAAGACATGTGGTAGAATGAGTTATTGCTTGAGGAACCCATAAGTAGCAGTTATCTTCTGATCTAGCTCCTTTCATCAATAATTCTCCTTTGTTGTTAGTGACCAGACACTCATTCTTTGAGAAGTCAACTTTAAGCCCTTGATCAGATAGTTGGCTTATACTTATCAGATTAGCTTTCAGTCCTTTGACAAGCAGAACATTATCAAGCTTGGGCAAACCATTATTGATTAGTTTCCCAATTCCCATGATTTGTCCTTCAGCACCATCACCAAAGGTCACATAACTTGAAGTATATGACTTGATGTCTACCAGAAACCTTTCATCTCCTGTCATGTGTCTGGAACAACCACTATCAATGTACCAATCTTCTTTAAACGAGGCTTTGAAGGATGTGTGAGCTATATGAGCAGCTACTTTGACTTTTGGCTTCCATTCTTTCTTGGTTCTGGTCATTCTATGATATGCTCTAGGTTGAGGCTTCTTCTTTGGATAACCATAGAGCTTATAGCAGAAGGATTTGATATGGACATACTTACCACAATAGTGACACTTCTACGAAGTGGATTTTCTTTTGTTCACATGTTTCTGATGTGGTGCAGGATGTGGCAACATCTTGAAGTCAGATCTGTTTTGAGCAGGAACAAAGGTTGATTCTAGGGTTTCATTATTATACGTTACCCCATACCCTACTCCAGTTGGATCATTAGCATGATTTCTGATGCTGAGAATCTAATTGAGCTTCTTTGTTCCCGTACCAAGCATTCTAACAGATTTGGTCATGATCTCCAAATTAGAAGTTACTAGCTTGACTTCATCTTCAAGGCTGGTTATTTTTGCTTGTAGCTTCTGTTTCTTCATCTTGAGTTGCTCAATGATAGCCCTTTGTTCTCCAGCTGTTGATTTTTTTGACTTGAGTTGATTGATGATAGTCTCAAGTTGTGTATTTTTTCTGCATACCTCTTCACTTCTGATGCATAGCTTTCTGTATGCTGAGGCTAGTTCCTCATAAGTGAGATCTTCATCACATGACTCATTGGCAGAGAGACACATACCAGTCATGGCATTCACTTGATTGGAAGAATTACTTGCTAACTCACTCACAGAGTCATCTTCATCACACCAACTTACAGGTCCCTTCTTCTGTCTCTTCAAGTAGGTAGGACATTCAGATCTATAGTGACCATAGCCTTCACATTCACGACATTGAATGTCTCTGTCTTGAATTGGTTTGTCATCAGTTTTGGTTTTTGCTGAAGTATTTCCTTGTTTCCTGATGTCAAACTGGATGTGCTCCACATTGCTCCTTGGTTTTCTACCCACATTCTTCAAGATTTTATTAAATTATTTTCCAAGAAGAGCTATATCATCTGAGAGGTCTTCTTCATCAACTTCCTCACTTTCAGTGTTGGAGGTAGAGGCTATACTTTTCCCTTTCTTCTCAGGTTTATTATTAAAGTTCATCTCAAAGGTTTGAAGAGAACCTATCACTTCTTCTACTTTCATACTAGCAATGTCCTGAGATTCTTCAATAGCTGTGACCTTCATGTCAAACCTCTTTGGTAAGGATCTGAGGATTTTCCTTACCATCTTCTCATCAGACAACCTTTCTCCTAAGGAATCAAAGGAGTTTGCTAGGTCAAGAATATTCATGTGAAAGTCATAAATAGTCTCTTCCTCCTTCATTCTGAGATTCTCAAATTTTGTGTGCAGGAGTTGAAGTCTTGAGCTTTTCACCTTGGAGGTTCCTTCATGGGTTGTCTTGAGTATCTCTCAAGCATCTTTGGCAACAGTACATTGTTTGATGAGTCTGAACATGTTTTTGTCAACTCCATTGAATAATGCATTTAAAGCTTTGTTGTTGCCAAGAGCTAGAGTATCTTCTGCTGGAGTCCAATCATCTTCTGGTTTAATTTCTTCTATATCAGCTCCATTAGCATCCTTGATTTTGGGATGTTCCCAACCTCTTAGCACTGCCTTCCAAGTTCTACTATCAATGGATTTTAAGAAAGCAGTCATGCGTGATTTCCAATAATCATAGTTTGTACCATCAAGAAGAGGTGGTTTGCTGACCAAAGTTCCGTCCTTGTCCATGTTTCCAGAAAGTATCTTCCCTGTAGCTCACCCTAAAGCAGAACAGGGTGCCTGCTCTGATACCAATTGAAATTCCGGTAACAAGTTACAGATGTGCAACGTGATGTGGTGCACGTTAGGGTTTAGGTATACGATGTGTTGCCTAATGTGCCAACATCATAAACATACGATAACTTGATGAACAAGGAAAATAAAGTGCAGAAGATAAAGAACACAATGAGTTTGTTAACCCAGTTCAGTGCAACTCACTTACGTCTGGGGGATACCAATCCAGGAATGAATCCACTATGATAGCTCTAATTCAAAGCTTAAACTCTCCATTTACAACCTCTCGCTTAGATACTACCTTGTGTAACCCTACCTTGCTCCTCCACAAGATATGACTTCCCCCAGTCAATTCCCAGCCTATCCACCTTGCTCCCGTAAGGACCTTGCTCTACCACAAGGAATTTTAGTCTTGCTCCCGCAAGTACCTTGCCACCACAAGGAATTATACAATCTTGTTCCCACAAGAACCTTGCTATACCACAAGGATTTTGACAAACTCAGTAATGGAGACGCACTCCTAAACTAAAGAATCAACTCTTGCTTCAAAGCTTTGAGTGATTCAAAGTTCAAATCTTGTTTCAAACTAGAACCAAGAAAAGAACAGCTCTATGCTTAAAAGCTTAAGAGCTAAATACAACCCTAATTCAAGTTTCAAACGAAACTAGAAATCCTAGGGACAAAGACTTGAAATCCTAAAGACTAGATTTATGAATATTGATTTCAGTGAATAAAATATGTCTTCAGCATTCCTTTATATAGAACGAGATCTGGTAGCTGTTTGTTGTAGTCTTCAAAAAACAAACTTAATCTTTTAATAAAAGATATGATCTTTAAATAAAAGATAAGTTTTGTTTTAAATCTTTTTGAATCTTCAGCTTTTTAAATCTTTTCTGAATCTTCTTCAATCTTTCAGCTCGTTCCTTGGCGCGCAAGCTAGCGTGGATATGTTTGTTTCAAAACAAATCTTTTTCAAAGATCACACGCAAATATTTGAAAGCGCGTTTATAGGGTATTCAGTTCGGGTACCACATGTGTGCACATCAGTCACCACATCTGGACCAAAGGCTTATTTTAACAAATGAAGCCAACCCTAAAATAAACTCAACCTTGCAGGTTGAAAACACTAACAATATTGTTAGTAGAAATATATCATATTAAGTTTGTCATTTGTCATATGATGAGAATGCTTACTATTTTTAAAATTGCTATTAATAGTAATATATATTTCTATAACTATCTTTAATTATTTTTTAATTATTTAATTTGTTAATTTCTAACTACTCTATTTTTTATTATTAATTATTATATAGAATAATTAATTTGGGGGAATCAAATGAAAAACGGTTCTTTTTTAATGTTATCTATTAATTAAAAGGAATCCTTGTTATTTGGGATTTGAGATACACATGGTCTTCTTTTTTGTTTGTTTTTTTTTTTTTTTGTGCGTGTATGGAAATCTTGTTATTTGTTTTTTTTTTGTTTGTTTGTTTTTTAATACTAGTTTTTTTATATTATTTGGGATTTGAGATACACATGGTTTTTTAATACTAGTTTTTTTTTTTTTTTTAATACTAGTTGGAAATTAATATTTGTGCATTTTGACTAATTGGATAGATACAAACATTTAACTGTCGCTTAAAAAGGTTCAATTATCATCTATTAATAATTTTTTTGCTAAAATCTTTTTTTTTTATGCATTTACTAATTCTATTAAGGGTAAATAGCTATTTACCCCCCTGCAAAATATGTCATTTTTGATTTACCCCCTTGCCAAAAAAATTTCTCCAAAACAAACCCTGCAATATGAAGATTCCCTCATTTACCCCCTAAGATGCCAACTGTGGGGTTCAGTTTCTGTCCATAAATCAATTTATGGACCGTCCATAAAGCCTTGGACCATAAACACGGAACACAGCCCAGTTGCTTACTTACACCATGTTTTTCTATTTACACCGCACAGCCCAAATGAAAAAAGAAACCGTTTATCATTTTTCTTTTTTAATTTCACTTGCATTTATTTTGTCTGAAACACGTCTCCTTTCCCTCAAACACGATCACTCCGTGCGAAGCACCACAACCGTCATCTCCGTCATCTCCACCACAACCGTCGCCGGAAAAGGACGATCACGACACCATCGCCATCATCACCATCATCACAGTTCTAACTTCATCATTGTCGCCACACTGAAATGAAGAAAACCAACCAGGTACTAACGTCAACTCTGCGTCAACTTATTTTTGACTAGAAAACGGTTCTAACATGAATGTATGTTGCTACAATCGTTCGAAATGGTTATATAAGTGATAATCCCCAAATTAACTAATTAATTTTTACTTTTCCTTTCAAATTTTTGCGATTGTGTTGTTGATATGTTGGAAATGGTGTTATAGTTTTCAAAGTAATTGTATACATCTGTGAAAACCCTAAAATTAGAGTTTATGTTTATTTCTCATTTCAAATCAAATAAATAGTTTGTAAATTGTAATTGGAAAGGGATTCTGAGTGTTAATTTGGTAATGAGTGGATTCTGGAAACCATTATGCACATGGAATGGTTTCCAGAATGTGTTATTCAAAAACCATTTTGTTGAACAATTTGTTTCGATTGTGCTGTTGATATGTTGGAAATGGTGTTATGGTTTTGGTACTAATTGCATGCATCTGTGGAAACCCTAAATTAAGAGTTTAAAATTATTTCTCATTTCAAATCAAATAAATAGTTTGTAATTTGTTATTGGAAAAGGATTCTGAGTGTTGATTTGGTAATGAGTGGATGCTGGAAACCATTATGCACATGGAATGGTTTCAGAATGTGTTTTAACAATGTATTTTAATAGTCTGAAACCATTCCTTGTGCCAAATGGTTTCCAGCATCAAAGCTCTATTTTGTTATAAAGCTAAAATTTGGAGTAACTCTATTCTGAGTTTATGTTTATTTCTCATTTCAAATCAAATAAATAGTTTGTAAATTGTTATTGGAAAGGGATTCTGAGTGTTGATTTGGTAATGAGTGGATTCTGGAAACCATTATGCACATGGAATGGTTCCCAGAATGTGTTTTAACAATGTATTTTGAGATGAGTCTAACATGCTACAATTAGTGGTTTTGAGGGTTGTGTTAAGAATGTATTAAAATTGAATCCTATTTAAAGATTTTAATACATTCTTTATTGCTTTTGAAGCTTCTTAACATAGGTTCTGCTTAAGATGACCCCAATTAGTGGTTTTGAGGGCTGTGTTAAGAATGTATTAAAATTGAATCCTATTTAAAGATTTTTATATAATTTATAGATTTGTTTTAGAGGTTGTAACAGAATAATAAGATGTTATACACTTGACCATTTATTGAACTTAATGCTTTGATGCTGGAAACCATTGGCACAAGGAATGGTTTCAGACTGTGTTACACCACAACCATTTGATGAATAAAATTGTTTTCTTTGATGCAGACCAAAAAAACAAACGACTTGGAGTCAATGCCAAATTTCAGTCTCGGCTTGACACCATCGGAAGAAGAGGGGGAAATGAAGGATAAGAAGGTAAAGAATCAGAGGGACCGTGGTAAAAGAGGGGGAGGCACAAAAATAAATGATGAAAGCTCGGATGATAATAAAGAAGTTAAGGAAAAGAGGTTGAGTCAAAAAAACAAGGGGAAAAAGAACGAAGACACCGATGGTAATTCCGAGGAGCAGAATATTGATCAACGATTAAGACACAAACTGAGCATTCCTAAGGTCTATGACCTTATGGAATCAATCAAAGGGAAAAAAAGAGAGGATGATATATTGAAGCTTTTGAATGAGAGTGGTTTCGGTGGGTTAACACATCTCTGCAAATGGACCAAAATCCACACATTCTTTGTGGAATGGATTGTGAAACACTTCGAAAAGGAAAACATGTGGATCAGGTTAGGCAGAACAGATGTGCTGCCATTGACGGAGCAAGATGTGCACAGGGTATATGGGCTCCCAATGAGTGGGGAGCAGATCAATGTTGATCGCTGCTCTGAGGCAGCTATAAAAAAACTGCGAAAAGAGTTGGGGTTGGTTGGAAACTACTCCACATTTGTAAAAGTGACTGAGTTGGAATCACAAATGAAAAAATTGGAGAAACCAATGTCCTGGGTTAAGGGGGCAATATGTTTGATAATCCACAACATATTGTGCCCTACAAACAGCAGTTTTGTGTCTCTGCATTATGCGCAAGTGCTAGAACAGGCGGCATCATATAATTGGTGCTCACATGTTTTGCAATACATGAAGGACGGGCTACAAAATCCAGATGTGGAAAATCCATTGGCGGATTTCCACTTCCTAATGGTAATCAATCTCTCTCTCTCTCTCTCTCTCTCTCTCTATATATATATATAGTATTGTTAAATGCTGGAAACAATTAGTTTTGTTTAATGGTTTCAAAATCTGTTACAGTGAAACCATTTGTATTTTTAAATGGTTTCAAAGTGTTTGCTTAAGATTGTTCTAGTAGTTTGATGGGTTCTGCTCCATGAGATTTTTATGAAACTAATTTGTTTGTGCTTGTAAACTGGACTATGACCTAATTTGTTTGTTTGTGCTTGTAAACTGGACTATGAGATGTTAGTTGGTTAATGGACATGTACCTAACATTCCTTTGCAGTCCAAGAAATATTGTTTTCTTAGAACATTGATACCAAATCTATCACGTGTGTGTGTGTGTCTGGTTGTCTGTGTGTGTGTGTGTGTCTGTGATATATAAGCATTGAATCACTCACTCTGAGAATGCACTCCTATAGACATTACATATTTAAAAATAATCCGTTTATAATAACTGAAACCATTAGTATGGTTTAATGGTTTTGATACCCTGTTATATAAAACCATATTGATTGGATATTGGTTTATTTTGCAGATTAATTATTTGGATAAAATGGGGAAGAGAAGCCCATTGTTGACTGGAAACCAAAAGTTCCCATCACTGTGTGATTGGGATGTGAAAACCGCAACGCAAGACCTGCAGAAAGTCCATGACCTTATGGGGCTTGAGCATGGATTGACAGTTGGGGTGAAACGACTTTATCGCACTGATGAAGGACCACTTCCAATGTGCTTTGATCCAGATACTTGTCCTTTATCTAAGGTGAGAGAACCATAATATTACTGGTATAAATTAGTAATATATATATATATATATGTGAACAGTTCCTTTAAGTCCTCAATTGTTTGACTAACATATATTATTATTACATATATATAAACCATATGCAGGCAGAGGAATATCTTGATCATTATAAAGGGTGCATACGGATCTACAATGGAGCCGTACAAACCTTAGAGAGGAGGATAGCTGAGGAGAGTGTTGGAACTTATGCAAAACAACATGCAATTTCACAAGAACAAAAAGGGGTGGAGATAGCCGAAACTGAAGAACCTGGAACCAAAGGTGAAGATGATGAAGGTGAAGACGGTGAAAATGAAAATGGTGAAAGCGAAGATACTGAGAGTGATGATGCTGGAGGAAATTCTGATGTAGAGAGGTACTAACATTTATTTTAAGTCTTACCATGGTTTAGTGATCACTTGATTACTTTTTTAATACTGTCTGAAACCATGTTGCATATGAAATGGTTTCACTCATTCTTTTCAACAAAAACATTTGATGATGATAATTGTTTTGGAATAGTTTTAATTTTATGTAAGTTTTACCAAATAGCATGTTCAATTTTATCAGGGTCAATAATGACGATGAAAGTGATGAAGATGAGGATGCCAAAACCATTTCAGCAGAACCAAGGGCTGTGGAGGTAGCTGAATCTAAAGAAGCTGAAGCTGAAACAGAGAGTAGAGCTGGAGCTGAAACTGAAGTGGGTGAAAGTTCGGATGCCCAAAGGTACTAACTTTTATTTTAAACTTAACATGGTTTATTGGTGACCTAATTGTAAATATTTTTATTGTTAATACTATCTGAAACCATGTTGCACATGGAATGGTTTCATTCCTTTGTTTACCCAAACCATTTGATCTTGATAATGGTTTTCTTTGATCCAGGTTAAAAATTGTAACGATGAATGTATTTATTAGTGTTTAATAATAATTTTTGAGATGCTTATAATGGTTTACTTTGTATACCTAAATCATTTGATGCTTATAATAGTTTTGAAGGTGTGAAAAACACAAGAAGGGGGGGTTGAATTGTGTTTTGGGTAATTTAAAAAAATTCTTCTAAGTTACAAAGAACTTATCAGAGGTTGCAGCGGTTTAGAAAACAAAACACAATTAAGAGTAACTTTGAAGGAAGAGAGAAAGAGAGAAAGATAGAGACAGAGATTTTTATACTGGTTCCTCTCACAAACCGAGAGTAGTCCAGTCCTCTTGTACTTCCAAGAGAGTTCACTATAATCACCAAAGATTACAATTGCTCAAGCACACAAGCAAGAGACTTCCAATGCTCAAGTATACAAACAAGAGACTTCCTAATGCTCAAGCACGCAGGCAAGAGACTTCAATACACAAGTTTAGAAAAACAGAGTCTGAACAATTGATATAAAGATCAATGTTCAGTTACAAAATAAATACAACTTTAGATACAAGACTTAACTTAGAATCTTAATACAAAATTCTAAGGTTCAACTAATGAATTAACAGAAGCTGAAACTGGAGTCTTGGATTTTGAATATGAGTTCAAGTTGAATTTGCAGTTTTGTGCTTTAGGATGATTTTAGCAGAGTAACAGCTCTTTTCAAATTGTTCGAGTATCGTGTATCCCAAAGCTTCAAACTTGCTCCAATTTATAGAGAAGGTGGAGCGTGTTTGATTTGAATTTGATACGGTGAGATTGCGCCAGCTGTAGATAGTACCTTTGATATCCAAATCAGGTAACCTTGTATGCGATCAATCTTGGAGAGAAAGATTTATCCAAATCAGGTAAAGAGTTCGTACAATAGTACAAACGTCACTATTCTGTGGATAAGATTGATTCCATCAGCTTTTGGAATGTCAGAGTATAATCATTGATGCAGAGAATGTTCTTCTGACAAAACGGCTCTCACTGCTCTTAACAGAGTCTGATATGCATCTTCTGATGAATAAAATTTGCATCCTCTGATGAAACACATATGCATCTTCTGATGTCTTCAAGTTCTGAATCAGAGTTTGCTTTGCCATATCAGAGCTTCCAATGTGCTTTAAATGAATATAAAAATTAACTTGAATATCTGCACACTTGGATTAAATAATTAGTATACCCTATTGTATATTAATACTTTTGTTATCATCAAAACTTAATTGGGTCATGTCAGAACCTCTTTTGTTCCAACAATCTCCCCCTTTTTGATTGATGACAAACCAAGTATTAATTTACAATGGTTGTTGATAAAATTTATCTAGCATCTCTAAGGTTGATGAGTTTTGCAAGCTCCCCCTAAGTTCAGCAATGATTAATTAAATCAGTTTAAAAATATTCATTTGAATTTTGAACTTAAACTAATACACTAGACTTTCAGAGGCTAGGTTTGCAAGCTCTCCCCCTAAGTCTGATACCTATGAAAGAAAAGTGCAATTTTCTTTTATACGTACCATGTATCAGAAGTTCAAATTTCAACTAATATTTTCCTCAAAATCATATTGTATATAGACATAAATGAAAAATAAAATTTTGGAATTTGGTTTCAGTTTAGCATCTCATAAATTAATAACAACTCTTACTCCCCCTTTTGTCATTAAACAAAAAAATAAAACTGACAAGAAATAAATGACAATTTTTAAAAAAATGGTCAAAAGTAGAGTTTCAATGCAGTCAAGGTGGTTACAACTACTCCAATTAAATGGCTTGTCGTAAAAACCAAGAACTTGTCTATTTTGAAACTACTATATAAGGACCATGAACTTTGTCATTTCACTTAACACTTCCATTTCATTGTGAAAAATCAACAATGGAGAAGGATAGAAAAGTGATCAAAAGTAAGAGAGTGCAGGAGAAGAAGAAGAAGAAAGTGAAGATTCAACAAGACCCAGAGTCTAAGAAGAAACTTCAGAAGATGAAGGCATCAACTTCTGCTCCTGTCAGAGTCAAATATCAAACGAGATCCAATGCTAAACAACAAGAGTCCTTATCTGAGTCAGAATCTGAATGGGATTCTGATTGGAAGGAATTCTTGAGTACATATGTTCCTCCCAAGGAAGAATACCCCTCTTCATAATCAATGAGATCACTTTTCATTGATTTCCCAATAAGGAAGTGAAGAGAATGTCGTGAACTCTTCCATTTCCCTTAGATTCAAATAAGCTAGATTTAGGACTAGCTATGTTATGTAGAATCCAAGTGAAAAGTTGGATAGAAACTTATGTAATCAATAATTTTCAATTGAAGAAACTCATTATTTAGCTTTGAAATCTTTGTGTTGATTTTTGTCTCAAAAACATTTATGAAAGCAAAAAAAATAATCAACAAATAATAAACATAGATATAAATAATGAACACAGAGGATAATTGAATAAGTAACTGAGTACTTAATAAGAGAATAATATTCAGCAAGTTACAAAACAGATATCAGAACATGATAAAACATTAAACAAATAATCAGAACATGTGCTTAGAATCCTAGGGGTTAAGGTTGATCAGGTTGCTGAGGTAATCTTGCATTGATACTCTGAAGAGTTTCCATAATAGCAGCCAGCATAGACGAATGCTCATCAAGCCTTCTTTGAAAATTATCCTGATTTTCCAATACGTGCTGAGCATACTCTGGTGCATTTCTAGCCAGTTGCTCAAGCCTTGCTTGATCAGCAGCTCTTCTAGCTTCTTCTGCTAGCCTAGCTTGCTCAGCAGCTTGCCTTTCCCTTTCTATACGCTCATCCTCCAATCTTTTTCTTTCCCTCTCCTCAGCTTCCAATCTTTCCCTTTCACGCCTCTCTTCCTCTTCCTTCCTAGCTATTTCATTCCACAAACTCAAGTCTGTAGTATAAGCTTTTCTGACAGAGCGAATCATGAGTACCAGATTTTGTTCCATAAGGTCACACTCTTTGTCAATGTGTGCTGTGTCAACAGATCTGTGTGGAATGGCACTGGACATTCTCCTAAGATTCTTGTCAACAGCTTGCAGCAGGCTAGTGATGTCATTCTGAGTTTGGTCAAGAGGTTCATTGATAATTCTTGAGGGTAGGTGAGGGGGGAAAAATATGCAGTCCATAGAGAGATCCTGCAAAAGGTGTTGGAGATGTTGTGATTGGTCAGGAGGGGTTTTTTGTAGGATTTCAAGATTCATAGTCTCATTTATATGTTGAACATGTGTCTTGATAGGTGTAGGTAAATCACATGAGTTATCCACAGCCACATGTTGTGGGGATTTCTCATGGACATGTTCGTCAGCATGAAGAGTTTCTGAGGCTTGATCTTGAATAGGTTCTGGTGATTGGTGAGCATGTTCTGGTTGGGTAGTCTCTGGTTCAGTATTTTCTGGTTGAGGTGTTTTTGATTGTTCTTGAGGGTTCACATGATGAACAATCTCAGTGTTTGATTGGGGATCATTTTGTGGTTCATCTTGTTGTGGTGTTGTGGTAGGTATTTCTTGATGGTTGGGGGATTGTGCAGGTGGAGATGATGGGGTTTTATCAGAATCATCATCAAGAGAAAGTTGAATAGCAGGTGCAGTGCTTGTAGAAGCTTGCGCAGTTTCATTACCATACAGAGTCTGCTGTTCCAGCAGATTGTGAGGATCATTCCTTTTTGGGAGCTTCTTGTGCATATCAACAAATGCAGCTTCATCAATACCACAATCATAGCCATCCTTCAGAGCTTCTTGCTTCTTATTAAACTCTGCAACCTTGGCCAATGCTGCCTGTACTACAGCTTCTTCCTTTTCTTCCTCAGTAAGATCCTCCAGTATTACTTATATGGTCGTTGATCCTTTGCGAACTCTGTAGGATTGGATTCATTTGGTAGGATCAAACATGATCTATTCAGGAATGTTGATGAGGATGCCATGGATGAAATTTGGAATTTAGGGTTTCTAAAGAGGGAGAAAGAAATTGCTCTGTGTTTTAGAAGAATGAAAGTGTAGGTTGTGACAGTGCAAGAGTGTGAATGTGAACAGTTAGTGTGTTTAAATAGAAACTTACGCGCAAAAACAAGTACACATACATAAGGGTAGTAGAGTATTTTTACCACAATTGGAAATTAGAAATGCTAATCATCATTAACCAACTTCTTTATCCTCTTGCAACAAGACATGTGTATTAGAAGAATGTTAAATAACTGACACGTAAGTTTGAGAAAACGAAAGGTTTTTTACAAAAGATTTTTACTTACGCGCCAGAACCATTTACCTTCTAATCATATACTGATAGTTTGTCAAAAGATACTCTCATCACAACTTCTGATACAGAAGGTTCTGATGACTTCATCTTCTGATTACTATTAGATTCTCACAAACTCAATTTTTCATCAGAGTCTAAGTTAATCAGAGATTTCCATCATGTTCAGATTCTTTTTGATAAAATCAAAACGTTCAACAGCTAAAGGTTTTGTAAAGATATCAGCCCATTGATTTTCAGTTTCAATGAACTTGAGATCAATTACACCTTTTTGAACATAGTCTCTGATAAAATGATGCTTAATCTCAATATGCTTAGCTCTTGAATGCAAAATAGGGTTTTTAGAAAGGTGAATAGCTGCAGTATTGTCACAATATAAAGGAATATTGTTACTGCTGATTTGATAATCTTCCAATTGATATTTCATCCAAAGTAGTTGTGTACAACATTTAGCTGCTGAAATATATTCAGCTTCTGCAGTTGACATAGCTATAGTGGTTTGCCTTTTACTAGCCCATGAAATTAAATTCTCACCAATAAAATGGCAATTATCACTGGTGGATTTTCTTTCAATTCTATCACCAACATAGTCAGCATTACAGAATCCAATCAGCTTGTAGTCATTGGATTTCTGATACAGTAATCCAATGTTACAAGTTGATTTCAAATACCTAAAGATTCTCTTCACAGCAGTGAGATGAGATTCTCTAGGATCTGATTGAAATCTTGCACACAAACAGACACTGAATAAAATGTCAGGTCTTGAGGCAGTTAGATAAAGAAGAGATCCAATCATACCTCTATACAGCTTCTGATCAACCTTGCCTTCAGACTCTTCTTTGCCTAGACTTGATGTAGGATGCATTGGAGTATTCATGGGTTTGCAATCTTCTAAGTTGAACTTCTTCAGAAGATCCTTTATATATTTAGATTGATGAATGAATGTTCCTTTCTCTGTTTGATTTATTTGAATACCAAGAAAGAACTTCAATTCTCCCATCATACTCATTTCAAACTCATCCTGCATAAGCTTAGAAAAATTCTTGCAAAGAGTGGCATTAGTTGATCCAAAAATGATATCATCAACATATATTTGAATGATTAAAATGTCTTTCTTAAGGGTCTTTTTGAAAAGTGTATTGTCAACTTGTCCTTTTTCTAAACCATTGTCAACCAAAAAAGTACTCAATCTCTCATACCAAGCTCTGGGAGCTTGTTTGAGTCTATAGAGTGACTTCTTTAGTCTAAACACATGATCAGGATTTGTCAAATCTTCAAAACCAGGAGGTTGTTTGACATACACTTCTTCAGATATGACACCATTTAGAAATGCACTTTTCACATCCATTTGATATAGAGTAATACCATTATTGACTGCATAAGATAAAAGTAACCTGATTGCTTCCAGTCTTGCAACTGGAGCATATGTTTCAGTGAAGTCAATTCCTTCTTGTTGACTGTATCCTTGTGCAACAAGTCTTGCTTTGTTCCTTGTGACTTCACCTTGTTCATTCAATTTGTTTCTGTATACCCATTTTGTTCCAATAATGTTCTTATGCTTGGGTTTGGGTACCAGATCCCACACATCATTTCTCTTGAATTGATTTAACTCTTCTTCCATTGCAATTATCCAAGCATCATTAGAGAGAGCTTCATTTGTTGTCTTGGGTTCAATCAAAGAAACTAATCCAAATAATGATTCTTCAACTCTGAAGTTTGACCTTGTTTTTCTTGGACTGTTCTTGTTTCCTAAAATGAGCTCTTCAGGATGTGATGATTTATATTTGAATGTGTTCCTTGGAATATCAGATTCTTCAGAGTTATCATCAATAGTTTGATGTTCTTGAGGAGCATCAGAAGGTGCATCTTCTTGAGCTTCAGAGTCTTCTATAGATTCTATGTTGTTATCATACTCTGGAGCTTCATCTTCTGACTCATCAGATCCTGACAAATCTTTAACAGGCTCTGACTTTTTATCATCAGGCTCTTTATCATCAAACTTTACGTGCATTGATTCTTCCACTTTATTAGTTTCAGAATTATACACCCTGTATGACTTAGAGCGTTCAGAGTATCCAATGAAGATACCCTTACAGGCTTTAGAGTCAAATTTCTTAAGATGGACTTTGTTATTCAGAATGTAACATGTACAACCAAATTGATGAAAATAAGAAATATTTGGTTTTCTTCCTTTAAAGAGTTCATATGTTGTTTTGTTCAAAATAGGTCTTATATAGATTCTATTCTGAATATAACAAGCAGTGTTAACAGCTTCGGCCCAAAAGAATTTTGCTAAATTATTTTCATGCATCATGGTGCGTGCCATTTCTTGTAAAGATCTATTCTTTCTCTCTACAACTCCATTTTGTTGTGGAGTTCTAGGAGAAGAAAATTCATGGAGAATTCCATGTTCTTCACAAAATTTTTCAAAAGGTTCATTTTCAAATTCACCACCATGATCACTTCTTACTTTCAAAATTTTGGAATCTTTTTCATTTTGAATTTGGGTACAGAAGATGCTAAACACTTCATATGTATCATCTTTATTTCTCAGGAATTTTACCCAAGTCCATCTACTATAATCATCTACAATGACTAATCCATATTTCTTTCCATTGATTGAAGCAGTACTAACTGGTCCAAAGAGATCAATGTGTAAGAGTTCCAAAGGTCTAGTAGTAGAGACAATGTTCTTGTTTTTAAAAGAACTTTTGACAATTTTCCCTTTTTGACAGGAACCACAAAGTGAGTCTGAGTGATATTTTATTTTTGGAAGGCCTCTGACAAGATTGTCCTTGCTAAGCTTAGAAATTAATCTCCAGTTAGCATGACCCAATCTTTTATGCCAGATCCAGTTTTCATCACTCAGTGTCAAAAGACAAAGCACTTGTTGTTCCTTTAAATCAGAAAAATTGACTTTGTACACATTGCCTTTTCTATTTCCCTTGAAAACAATGGATTGATCAGAGTTTCTAATTACAGTACATGAATCCTTATTAAACATAACATCATAATTACTATCACACAATTGACTTATGCTAAGTAAATTGTGATGTAGTCCATCTACTAACCAAACATCAGAAATTGACAAAGAAGAATTACCAACTGTACCTATACCAATGATCCTTCCCTTCTGGTTGCCACCAAACCCTACTGTTCCTCCCTTTTGCTGATTCAGGGTGTGGAATAAGAGCTTGTCTCCTGTCATGTGACGTGAGCAGCCAGAGTCCAGATACCATGAGCTTTCTTTTCTTCTTTGGGTGCATACCTACAGCATACACTATTTCAGATTTTGGTACCCATACTCTGATGGGTCCTTTTTGGTTAGTTTTGAGAATCTTATCCTTCTTGTTAGGATAATCAGAAGATCTGGAGTCAACTGAGCCTTTAGAAAATTGTTTAGGCTTATGTTGTCTCTTAGACTTTCCTCTTGAGTGTGTCAGAGAACCAGTTACCAAGTTTGCCTTAGAAGTACTAGTGTCCCGCTTATCAACAGGCTTTGGTACTTTGACAGCTTTAACTTGAGTAGACATGGGTACTGATGTGAGGGGAACCTTAGTTTTAGAAGACTTAGGTTCAGAAGATGAGTCATCTTCTGATACCTTATCTTGTGGTTCCAAGCTCACAAGAGTACCAGACACAGTCAGAGGTTTTGATGTACCCTTAGTAAAGTTTGAATAAGATTCTGATGGTGACTTGCTCAACAAGACAGGTTTACTTAATTTTCCCACATCAGGACATGTAAGAGAACCAAGTCCTTATCTTTTATAATAGTTGCTAAGTCCACCATGAATTACAGAAGTTACCCTAGTCTTATCTATGTTATGGTGCACAAACTCTTGTAGAGAGATTTCATACTCATCATAAGGTTTGTGACATGTTCTGCATCCAGTCTCAAGCACCTTAATTGTTTTAAGAGATTTTTGATAATTTGCTTGAGTCTGGGTGAGATTTTCGTTGAGGAGCTTCATTTTTTGTTTGCAGAAATCTAGCTCACTCAATTTTTCCATGTACTTCACCATTACATCTTTCAAAGCTTTGGTCATTTGAGTATTAGACATTTTAGATATTACCTCATCAATGTCGTCAGTATCAGACTCTGAATCATTTTCATTGTCTGACTCACCAATGGCCATAAGCGCTAGGTTTTCTTCCTCAGAGTCTTCATCCTCAGATAGTTCATTAATATCCTCCCATGTTGCCATCAGACTCTTCTTGGCTTTGTTCTTGATCATACTCTTTCTTCCTTTACCCTTGGAGTTGAGTTCAGGACAATCAGCCATGAAGTGTCCAGGCTTATGACAATTGAAACAATTTTTTGTGTCATCCTTCTTCTCTTTGCTGGTGTTGTTTCTTGATCCAGATCCTCTGCCTTGAAAATTTTTGCCTTTCCTTAGTGACCACTTTTGAAAGTTTTTGGACAAGAGTGCAAAGAAATCATCATCTGATCCTTCCTCTTGATTATCTATGGAAGATTCCTCTGCTTCAGATTCAACAACTTTGGCTTTCAGAGCCTTAGATGAAACTGAAATAGATGGCAAAGCCACAGATTTTAGCTTCTTCTGAGGCTCATCAGAAGATAGTTCAATCTCATGACTCATGAGTGAACTTATCAATTCTTCCAAGCCAAGTTTGTCCAAATCTTTAGCTTCTTGGATAGCTGTTACCTTAGGCCTCCACCTTGAAGGTAAGCTTCTCAAAATCTTCCTTACATGATCAGAGGTTGTAAAACTTCTCTTTAGAACTTGGAGACCAGCCACAAGAATTTTGAATCTAGAATACATTGATTCAATATTCTCATCATCCTTCATTCTAAAGAGTTCATACTGTTGGATCAAAAGAGTAGCCTTTGCCTCTTGAACCTGTTTGTTCCCTTCATATGTGGAACACAAGGAGTCATAGATGCTCTTGGCAGTGGATTTGTCTGTAATCTTGAGGTACTCATCATGAGTTATACACCCAATGAGAAGATCCTTAACCTTGTGATGCTTCTTGTAAAGTTTCTTGTCTGTAGGAGTGAACTTCTTTCTTTCTTCAACAGATAGCCTTCCCTTTTCATCTAGCCCTTGGAAATTTACCCCTTCTTCAACCAAGTCCCAAAGCTCATCATCTAAACCAATAAGATGACTGTAGATTCTATCTTTCCACCAGGAAAAGGTAGATGCATCTCCATTGAACTTTGGTGCTTTGTTGCTTGACTTATCTTCAACATCATAGTCATGAGGAACTGCTTTCAAGCTACCACTTGGAGTTTCAGTCATAGTGTTTTTCAACAGGAAACTGTCTCACTGTAAGGTGATTAAAAAACAGAACCGGGCTCTTGATGCCAATTGAAGGTGTGAAAAACATAAGAAGGGGGGGTTGAATTGTGTTTTGGGTAATTTAAAAAAATTCTTCTAAGTTACAAAGAACTTATCAGAGGTTGCAGCGGTTTAGAAAACAAAACACAATTAAGAGTAACTTTGAAGGAAGAGAGAAAGATAGAGACAAAGATTTTTATACTGGTTCCTCTCACAAACCGAGAGTAGTCCAGTCCTCTTGTACTTCCAAGAGAGTTCACTATAATCACCAAAGATTACAATTGCTCAAGCACACAAGCAAGAGACTTTCAATGCTCAAGTATACAAACAAGAGACTTCCTAATGCTCAAGCACGCAGGCAAGAGACTTCAATACACAAGTTTAGAAAAACAGAGTCTGAACAATTGATATAAAGATCAATGTTCAGTTACAAAATAAATACAACTTTAGATACAAGACTTAACTTAGAATCTTAATACAAAATTCTAAGGTTCAACTAATGAATTAACAGAAGCTGAAACTGGAGTCTTGGATTTTGAATATGAGTTCAAGTTGTATTTGCAGTTTTGTGCTTTAGGATGATTTTAGCAGAGTAACAGCTCTTTTCAAATTGTTCGAGTATCGTGTATCCCAAAGCTTCAAACTTGCTCCAATTTATAGAGAAGGTGGAGCGTGTTTGATTTGAATTTGATACGGTGAGATTGCCCCAGCTGTAGATAGTACCTTTGATATCCAAATCAGGTAACCTTGTATGCGATCAATCTTGGAGAGAAAGATTTATCCAAATCAGGTAAAGAGTTCGTACAATAGTACAAACGTCACTATTCTGTGGATAAGATTGATTCCATCAGCTTTTGGAATGTCAGAGTATAATCATTGATGCAGAGAATGTTCTTCTGACAAAACGGCTCTCACTGCTCTTAACAGAGTCTGATATGCATCTTCTGATGAATAAAATTTGCATCCTCTGATGAAACACATATGCATCTTCTGATGTCTTCAAGTTCTGAATCAGAGTTTGCTTTGCCATATCAGAGCTTCCAATGTGCTTTAAATGAATATAAAAATTAACTTGAATATCTGCACACTTGGATTAAATAATTAGTATACCCTATTGTATATTAATACTTTTGTTATCATCAAAACTTAATTGGGTCATGTCAGAACCTCTTTTGTTCCAACAAGTTTCCAGTTTGATAGTAATTAAAATAATAATATTTTTATGTTAGTTTGACCAAATAGCATTTGTAAATGTTTTCAGGTTCAATAATGAAAAAAATGAGGATGCTGAAGATGTTGAAATCAATCCTGAGCTCCTTGATGAATATGTGAAGGCCGCGTGCAATGTCGGGCTGACATTGACACAGGAAACTATTGAAAAGTTTCCACAATATTTTGATGGCGGTGAAACTAAACATGCAGAGTAAGCAATTAATCTGTATCATGTTTTTTTTGGTTTATTATTTGTGATTGTGTAAAACCATAATTACATCTTAGATCAAAACTTTGAAAATATTTCTCAATGGTTTTGATTGCAGGTTCAATAAAATTGATTCAGAAAACAAGGATTCAGATTCGCAAGGAATGGATACTGTGACACAGGAAACTATCTTGAAGTTTCCACAATTTTTTAATTCAGAGTAAGAAATGAATATATATTATGTCTGTTTAATGGTTTTTTAGTCATGATGTCTTTTAACATTTAATGGTTTTTTATTTGTTGCTGGTTTTGATTGTTTCAGCTTGAATAAGACAGATTCGTTGTCACAGGGATCTGATTCAGTGACAGCTGAAACAATTCTGAAATATCCACAATTTTTTGATGCGGGTGAAGCTTCAACGGAGACAAAAAGCACTCAAAGCCTTGCGCTAATTTTGTATGAGGCACCGCCAAATGTGAAGCATGATGATAAGTCTGACTCAGAAATTTGTATAGAGTAAGTCAATTATATGTAGCAATTATTCTCTACCTACTTCTATTTGTTTATTGCTGATTTTTCATGAAGTTTCTGCTATATCATCCTTGTTTTGTCTTCTTATATGCCTGAAACCATTTAGCAGAAGGAATGGTTTAAAACATGAGTCTAACATGAACATGATTAATTAATTTCTGCGCAAATAACAATATTGTTTAAATTCTGCAAACTAACAATTACATACTTTATTTGACAGTGCAACTCCATTAAGGTCCGTCTTACCCGATGAGGTAATAGACTTGGATAGTGCTGAACCTGTGCAAAAAAAGAAACGAAGGACCCATGACATGCTATACTCTAGTGGTGCTATCCCTGAAAGGAAAAGACCATTGAAAAAGTCAAAGTACCTGTCAAGCCCCTATGACGAAGCTGTCCATGAGTCAAAAACGACTAAGACGCAAAAGGATTTGGCAACATATGCATGGAGTGATGTACATGATAAGTAATAACTTAGAACTCGTATTAATTATATTTCTGAATTATAATGCATTGTTAAATGGTGGATGTTAAACACTGAAACCATTATTAGTTTTAAATGGTTTCTGGATGTTAAACACTGAAACCATTAATATTGTAGAATGGTTTCCATACCTTGGCCTAAGATTCTACTAGTTCTATAAGTTTGTTAGCATCTGATCTTTTGTTATGTTGTTCCAATACTATTTCTGGATTATTAATATTGTTAAATAGTGGAAACGAAACCATTTTATTTCAAGATGTTATACAAATCTTTTGGCCTTATCCTTTTGTTATTTTGTTCTAGTGAATAATCCTAAATGCTTAATTATTATATAGGCATCAAATTATGTACTGCTCCAACAACAAGGCTCACTCTTATGCACTAGAAAGGGATGCCTTGTACACCCTTCGAAAGGATGAGTGGGTGTCATGCTTGGTCATTAATTGTTGGGTTAATTGCTTAAATTGGGATCAACAGGACAACATGAGAAGACTAGTGACACCATTGATTAATTATGTATGTATTATAATCAATTAATATTAACAATTTACACGCTTTTTACATAATCTTATTGATTTACTCATTTTATATAACCAGATTGACCAGGACAGAATGCCTCCTGTAAGTAGAAATATTGCATGCTGGCGATTCATTGAGAGGCTAAGAAATTTCAAATACCTGGATTGGAAGAACATTGACCCTACAAAGCTGGAATATGTAAGTCTCTATTCAAAAACTTTTTGCACAAGGAACAAACTTGTATGATGATTTTAGTATGATAAATTTAGTTTAGTAAAATGATTTTAGATATGATTTTATTTTAATACTATGTTTTAAATGATGGAACAGATCATGACACCAGCAATAGTTGGCAATCCAGGATGCCATTACGTCTACTTTGTCGTCAATCTCAAAAACCAGAAATTTCAATTCCTGAACAGCTTGTCCGGTGTAGGAGAGACATTGGAAACCAAGGATGGTGAAGCCACCTCATACAAGCTGTTGTTTGATCTGTGGCTGAATGAGGTTGAAGCATTTGTCGCAGATTTATATAAGAAAAAGAAAGACAAAATGCCTTACGAATTCGACAAATTCAGTTATGAAACACCAAAGGTGCCTACTCAAATGGATTCCGACAACTGTGGTGTCTTCTGCATGAAGTTTCTTGCTGAATGGGGAGCTGAAATGCAATCATTCAAAGGTTGGACCAAACTCAAAAAAAAAGGGGACAATAGTAAGGTCGGAAGAATTACGGATCTCCGTATTGAAATATGTTCAGCAATCTTGAGCCACCCAAGCAATTCCATGAGAGATGAAGTGCAGAAGGAAGCAACCACATTTATTGAACAAAATTGCCAAATCCTGCCAAGTAGTTCTGTTAGAAACCATTAGTCATATTAAATGGTTTCAAGGTGTTGTATCTTGAAACCATTAGTATTGAAAAATGGTTTCAACATCTTTTCCTAGGGTTGTTTTCATATTTTGTTATGTTCCTTATCACATTATGACATTTTAATTGTCAAAACACTTTATTGATAAATTTATGAATTGTTTTAATTTTTATTGTTTTAATTTATGTTGAATTTATGGATTAGTTTAATTCTTAATCAATCTCTACTTTATTCGTACCATAGGATATACACAAGTGAGAATGTAGTTTGTGAAATATAGTCGAAACCATTGAAACAAACGCTATAAAAGTAATCACTGAAACAACAAGCAAAGTAACATGCATACAACAACATATTTAAAAACCACATACATGAAAAATCTTCTTGAAACCATTTAACAATAATAATGGTTTCAATGTATAACATCTGGAAACCATTTGATCTACTAAATGGTTTTAATTCAACTGGCCTTACAAAAAAAAAAAACAATTTACATCCCTTAAAACTAATTAACGAGACACTTGTTGGTGCTTCAAATGATTAGCATTTATGTATGACAATTACATTACAGTGAAGATGTAAGAAGTGTATCTTATCTAGAACTAGAATGGTGGCTCTGTCTGAAGTGATCAGAGTCTGCAGCTGTCAGATAAAATTCTTTATTGTAATTAAAATAAAATATGTCTGGTCATCAATATCTTGTAATCATCAATGAATTCTTAGGCAAATGATCAGAAGCTAATAAACTACTATCACAATCTTAGGCAATAACTCTGGAAACCATTTCGCAGTATCAATGGTTTTAGTGTATAACATCTGGAAACCATTCGTGATCACTAATGGTTTACACCAGGACAAAGTTGCTATCTTTTGAGGCATTTCTTAGTATTTAATTAGGTTTATTTAAATATTAAATCTTTTATAAAACCAACTTGCAAGCATAACATTATTCACCACTTATGAACATATTTTCATAATGGAGTTGTATATAATAGTATCCATTCCATTATTTTCTTTCATTTTTCTTCCCTTCCAATTTGGGGTGTATGAGATGAAATACAAACACTTTTATAACATATACAAACAATAGAATGAAATTTATTTTTCATTCCGTTTCGTTCTATTCCATTTTATGAGAATAACAAAAAAAAAGTGTGGTTACTATTTTTTTTGAGTAAATAGAGCAACATAGTTCTTAGATAACAAAATAATGCAAACACAATAAGCCCTTATAATTTCTTAGGTAAATATTCAGAAGCTACCAAACTACTAGAACAATCTCATACAATAAATCTGGAAACCATTTCAAGTAACTAATGGTTTTAGTGTTTAACATCTTGAAACCATTTATGATTACTAATGGTTTACACCAGAACAACTTTGCTGGCTTTGGAAATCATTTGTTGATAGCCCTTCTCCAGCTTTTGTTTTTAAAGCCTCATGATCATCTTTCTGTTTTTTCTTCCGTTCTAGGCGGAGTTTCTGCCTTTCCCTTGATTTTTCATAATCACATTTCATTCGCTTCTTTGACCTATTTGGATTTATTCTTTCTTTGAACTTTGGTGCAGTAGACTTCACACCAGAAGATGCTTCACCAGCAGCAGCAACTATTGAGGACTTAGATGACGTCACTGAAGCTGGGTTAGTACGAATACCTTTAGAAAGAAGCAACTCATTTGCCTTTTTCCCAGCTTCAATAATACCATCAAGAAAGATTTGAGAAGCCTCCGGATCTGCACAAACACGTGTACAAAGCTGAACTGTAACAGCACAAATTTGTTGATATCTTTGTGCTTGAGTTGTGTCTTCAGTCGTAGCACTGATGATAGATTTCACCTTATCTGCAGACGGGCGCACATCTCTAGTCCAACGCTTTAAAACATATTGTGCAGGAATTGTCTTCAAGGAATGATATTGAACAGAACCACCTAGTAACTCCAAAATTTTGAAAACATGTCGACATAAAAAGCCCTTGTTCTCAAACATCCGACATGTGCAGGTAAAACTTTTGCTCCTAACATCAACTGTGACAACCCTTTCATCAAGTCGATCATGATCTTGAAGTTCTTCATCCATAACATCAGCATTTGAGCCCCCATCATTATCAGCATCATCATACTTATTATCGTCTACTTCATCAGGATCATGAACCTTTTCAATTGTGAAAACATTGAAAACCCTAATCAAGTCAGACCCTTTGGTTGTGTCCTCTTCATAATAGTATTTGAATGAAAGGTCATACTGCCTGTGAATAAATGCAAAGCAAGCTGGTGTGTACTTGTTAACAACGGACCGCATCAGCTGACTGTTGGGATAATTATTTTTGGTTTTAGTGTTTGCAGCCTTGAAGTCCAACTCAGTGTGGTTATCCCTCATTCTCTGAACCATAATGTTGAAATGACTAAAGAAACGCACAAGTGAATGGTCTGGCTGCAAAAAACGACGAAGAAAAGCATTGAAAGACTCGCTCAACTGAGTTGTTTTAAGACCAGCTGTAAAAGTTGACTTGACCCAAGCAGAAGACCAATGCATACGAATTTTGTGAGTTTGGACAAGCCACCTAAAGTCTGAAGTAGGTCTTCCATCAAAGCAATTTTTCATCATCTGCTCCCAATTGTAGTCAAATTCTAATTCATTTTCTACATTTGAAACCAAGTTATTAAATTCATCAAAAAAAGCACTGTTTGCACGAGAGCCAAGGTTTTTCTTTGCATTCTCTGCCATATGCCATGAACAAATCCCATAAAAAACACCTTTGAATATATTTGGAACAGACTTCAACAACGCAGGAGCCTGGTCGGTGTATATTGTCTGTGGTTGCTTATTGGACATACATTTTAAAAATGTTGTAAACAACCAATCAAATGTGGCTGTCGTCTCATCATACAGTAATGCAGCACCAAATAAGACACTCTTTCGATGATTGTCAAAACCAAGGAAGGCAGCTGCAATGTAAAAGCAATAAAACTATTATCAGGATGAAATGGTTTAGCTGCAGAACTGAATGAAACCATTCCTTGTGCAAAATGGTTCTGGCAGTGCTCACGTATTAATCAAACAGTACTAACATTATTAAGAAATCCAGATCAACTAGGTAGCATGCTGATTGCATAAACAAAGTCACATAAATATTAAGATCATCATCTAACAGTACTAACTACAATTATAATTAACATTCTCAAATGGTTCTGGTGAACAACTGAGTGAAACCATTCCATGTGCAATATGGTTTTAAACAATATCATCACAAAAACAAGACATAGATTCGAACCCTGAAACTACTAATTATATTTTTAAACAGTATTAACTACACTTGAACTTGACATTTTTTAAGCTGAGTTAAAGAAAAACCAATATCATCATCAAATGGTTTTGGTGAAAGAATGAGTGAAACCATTTCATATGTATCATGGTTTCAGACAGTATTAAAAAAGTAATAAAACAGTATTAACAATTCCCTTGTAGAGATAACTATCACCCTAACCACATAAATACTACGACTAATCAGCAGCACAAAAACCAGATAAACATATGAAAAATCTCAAAAATACTAACCTAATGGACGATATTGATTGTTTGTTCGGTAAGTCGTGTCAAAACTAATAACATCACCAAATAGCGAATAATCATGTTGCATAATTCCATCTGCCCAGAAAATACTAGCTATGTCTTCTTCAGCATCAACTTGAATATCATAATAAAACGAAGGTTTCGAATGAGCTTCGTTCCTAAAGAATTCCTGGATCACAGTTGCTTCACCAACAACCATCTCTTTCTGACGAACTGTCATCAAATAATTCTTTAAATCCGAAAATCGAAAAGGGAGATTATCTGTGCCTCCAACTCCCTGACCCATGACTTCATAAGAATTTCTAATCGACATTCCAGCTTTGGAATTGATTACAGCTAGCTGTCCTTGCACTTCATTGACTTCTCTAAATGCTCTCAAGTAGCGCGAATGTTCTGATTTATGTAACGCATGACAATGATCCACATCCCACTTGTATATCTTGTAAACACTCAAAGCTTCATCCCACTTCAAGGATATCCCAGCTTTACAGCCAACCCTTTGCTCCGGTCTCTCTTTCACTTTCTCAAACTCAATAACAAGTGGACTATCTGATCTTGACCTATTCTTAGGGTCAAGCAAGCTTCCCCTTCTGAAACCTTCTTTGTTACAAACAAAACGGACATAATGTACCCTGTCTGTTTTTTGGCCCATTGAATTGACCTTTCCCTTCAACTGAGTCCTAATGGAAAATCCAATGTTATATGCATAATTACCATAAAACTTTTCAATCTCTTCAACAGTTGCAAATCCTAAAGACTCCCATGATTCCTTATTCGTAGGGTAATAGCATTGAGACTTATCAGTATTTGTTTCTGAGCTACCACCATGAATGAGTGATGGAGTCGATGTCGAATCCATTAACGACATAAACAATCCCTATAAAAAAGAATAAAACCATTATCAGCATCAAATGGTGTTGGTGAACAACTGTATGCAACCATTCCTTTTGCAAAATGGTTGCAGACAGTACTGACAAATAAATCACACAATATTAGAAAAATTCCTGTAAATTATTCTACTCTACACATTACAACAGACATATCTATCGCCTTAACTACATAAATACTACTGCTATGTAGCAGAGCCAATCTAAAATTACAAATCAGACAAGGAAAGCATTACAAAAGGCAAACAACCGATCTAAAATTACAATCAATATATAAACTCCAAAACAATATTATAGCAGGCATATGAAATTCAGTATACATCAATAGTCACAATTTAGTATACAATAATAGAAACTTAAAATAATCAGAAAACATGATAAGTCAGTAATTCAATATACATGGTTAATCGAAAATATGAATTAAGCCAAATATCCTGAAATGCATGTTGTGTTTGAAATTAAACCAGCAAAAAATCCCTATCTAAAAATAAAACCATCATCACCATCAAATGGTTTTAATGGAAAACTCTCTGAAACCATGCCTTGTACCAAATCATTGTAAAATAATTTATAATTTCTTTCGGAACCACAAGAGGGGTTTACTCAAATTAAGGTCATTTAAGGCATACTCAAATTTCCCTAATTACATGGCTAATACTCAGTCATCTAAGGCTAAATTAAGGTCTCATTGTGCAAGTCAATAATTCAGTATACATGGTTAATCGAAAAAATGAATTAAGCAAAAGAAAGAGAAAATGCCTTTCGAATTCGACAAATTCAGTTATGAATCACCAAAGGTGCCTTGGACAAAATGCTGATGATGTATCTGCTTTATATATTAAGCTTATGAGATTGTTTTGGAGCTCTTATCGAAACAGCTTATGACACGTCTCTTAGCTCTATTAAGCTTATTTTATAAATACTTAATTAAGTTGTTTATCCAAATGTGGCCTAAATTGGGCCGCGGCATAACTATTTTGTATATTGATTCTACATCAGCCGTATTTGACCGCAATTCTCCGAATATCAAAGACCACGACATATCTGCTATATGAAACCCTGGTCATTCCAACTATTTGGCATAAAATGTGATATATATTTTATTTGTAATTTGTTTAAGTCTATATAATTTCATTTGATATTGAATTTAAAATTTCAGATGGATGTTGCAGATATGCTGTTCTAAAGAAAGTTTGAAGCTAAGTTCAATTCAAGGCAAATAAAGAAAATATGGATGATGTAAGTTTTGAGGTTTCTGATAAGCTTTCAGATAATGTTCTATTTTCAAATCCAGAATCATGTAGCAATTTTCAAGGTTCAACATCTTTGAACACAATTACTGAATTGTCTAATAACACCACAAAAACATGCACTCACACTCACACTTGTAATCCACCTGGTCCTGATGATGTTATTCATACACACACGTGTTTTCACACACATTTTCTCTTTCTTTTGAAACCATTCCTTGGACAAAATGGTTTCCAGGAATACTACTATGGTTAATCTCAGTATACATGATTACTAACATTATACATACTTAATCAAAACAAATCAAACACAAATCAAAATTCACTGAAAATCAAAAACACTATACAACAGAAAAATCACTGAAATCAAAAATCAATATCCAATACAAAATCAACACAAAAACTAACAATTGATATTAGATGCAATTCCGGCGCCGGCGATGGAATCAGTAACGGAGTTGATGATCGGTAACGGTGATGATGATCACGGTGAATAAGGAAAACGGTGACAGTGCTGATGATCACGACGACAGAGATGGAGCTGAGATCGCGCGAGATGGAGCTGAGATCGTTTGGAAAATTCTGTTATCTGGGATCGCGTGAGATGCTTCCACGTGGAATTCTGATCTGAAGGCTCGGAATTATTTATGGACGGTCCATAAATAAAATGTTTATGGATCCTATCCTTTGCCCCAACTGTGCGTCTGATTGTACAATGTTGATGACGTGGCACATACATGTGTGATTAAATTTTTTTATTTTTATTTTTAAAAGCCAAGTCATTGTGTTTAATTATTATTTTTTTAAAAGAAAAAGAAATAATTAAAAAAAAAACAACAACATCGAGAGATGTTCATCGTTTATCATCCACAATCTACACTTTCTTCTTCTTCCCTCCTTCCGCCTCAAACCATTGCTCAGGCCAAAATGGTTTCTTTCACCGCAGTGTCTCTGACTAGCGCCAACGGTAAACAAAGATCGGCAATCTTCCTCCAAAATCGTATCTCTCTCGAATCTGTCGATTTTGCTTCATCATCACAGATTCGCAGACTTAAGAATAACATCATCACAGATTCGCAGATTGAAAGAGTGATTCGAGATTCGCAGATTTTGATTTTGGAGGAAGATTTGATTCTTGATGTTGTTGATTTTGGGGACTGATTTAATTTATGGGTTTTGTTATTATTTTTCTGGGCTTTTGGGGACTGATTAAATTTTTTGTTTTTGGGTTTCTGTTCTTGTTGTTATGAATGTTTGAATTTTCTGGGTTTCTGCACTGAACTATGTTAATTATCCTCTCAAATATTAATGTTGGAATTTGTTGGGTTTGTTGTTGTTTTTGTTGTTAGAAGATGAAGTGAACTAGGAAAGAGATGATGATGATGATGGTGAGGATTGTTGTTATAAGATGAAGGAGAAAGAACAAACATAATTTTATTTTGATTTTAAATTTTTTTCTTGGTAATGATGGTGGGATTGTTGTTAGAAGATGAAGGGTTTTTTTTCTTGTTGTTGCACTTAGCATGATGATGAAGATGAAGATTCTTGTGGTTGTTGTGGTTTTTTTTCTTTTTGTTTGAAGATAAAGACTTTGTTAGAATATGTTAAGACCAATCCTGTTTTGATCTCCAGCTATTGATTTCTTCTTCTACTTCTCGTTCATTTGATTTTCAATATGCAATGTGTCATTTCTTCATCTAAGCAAAAGACGGATAAAATAGAGATAGAAAAACTCTCATATCTAGCTTTTTTTTAATTAAAAAATAATAGTTACACATTCATCAATGACATGGAAATAAAAAATAAAAAATTAATTTCCACATATACTGCCACGTCATAAGAAGTGCACAGTTGGAATTCTAGTTGGCTACTCAGGGGGGTAAGTGAGGGAATCTTCATATTACAGGGTTTGTTTTTAAAAAAATAATTTGACAGGGGGGTAAATAAAAAACAGCATATTTTGCAGGGGGTAAATAGCTATTTACCCTTCTATTAATTAAATAGAAATTATGTTATTTGGGATATGCATGATTTTTATTCTATTTTTATTTTATACTAATATAAAATTAGTATTGTGTGTTTTTTACTAATTGAGATACGACAAACTTTGAACTCACGCATGAAGGAGATATGCACAAATCCTTGAATGCTAATATCTCTTCTTCCAATCCCTAATCATCCCATCATCAATCAATGTTATTTCTTCTCCTTCGTATACAATGGAATCATCACTCCTATTTTCCAGGTAACTTATTTCAATTGATCTTACCGATATAAATAGGATCAGATTCATCGATTCTCGTTCACCCTTCTTCTGGTTTGTTCATCTCTTGGTTCTTGATTCTGTATTAGAATTTTTCAATCGCCGCTGGAAGACCCAACTTTGTTAAGGAAGTAGATTTTCATCCATTTAATTATATGAAGGATGGTTCTGAAGTCTCTTGCATGTGAGTTTTCTATCAATTTTATGTTTTTATATCATAGTATATTGCATTAATCACTTTCTATGTTTGCATACTAGTCTCTTGCATATGAGATTTCTATCAATTTTTATCCATCTTTCCTTACTTTCATTTAAGCAAATGTCACAACTTTGATGAGGTTTATGCAGTGTGAGCGTGCCCTTCGATGATAGCCTCAAGGTATATATATTTTATTACTTTTTCTATTTCATATTATTAGAGTTATATAATGTACAAGTTAGTTTAATTCAGAGTATATTGCATCTTGCATAATATTATGGATAGTTACTTACTAATTATTGTTATAATTCACATGTTACTTTAATTCATAATATAATAGGACTATTTTTTATCGCATTAATCACTTGCCTTTGAATAGTCATTACTAAGGGAAAAAGTCACTATTTTCTTTTTCTGTTTTCTTTGAGTTTGTTGTGTTTTTCAGATTTGTTAAGATTTGTCAAGAAAAAGGGGATTTTAAACAATTATTCGTGTGAGTTGAGTTACAACAAGCTTATCTGACTGTACAAAGAAGAGAGTTTGCGAATGGAGACCGTTTTTGCAAGTTTTTCGAGTAGGAAATATGTTGTAACAAGTTTGTACCGAGTAGGAAGCTTATCTGACTATATTTTAAAGATTGATTTGTTACCTTTAGATTGTTATCTTTAGGAATTGTATTATAATTTTTAAAACACTTGTTTGTTATCTTTAAATTGTTCTCTTTCAGAAAATATATTGAGAAATAAATTTGTTGGTTTATGTTGTATATCTTTTATTTTAAATCTAATTTGTTGGTTTATGTTGTATATCTTTTATAGTTGGAAAATCTAATTTATTCCAATAATTTTTGTTGTTGAGGTATAAAAGATATAACAATAATTTATATCGTTAACAAAAAATAACTATTTTGCTGCGAAAAACACTAGTTATGGCTTTTTTGCCAGCGACAATAATTGTTGTTGCAAAAAACATTAGTAATGACAGCGACAATAAATGTTGTTGCAAAAAACCACTAGTTATGCCATCGACATTAGTTGTTGCTAAAAACACTAGTTTTGTCAGCGACATTAATTGTTGCTGCAAAACTTTTCGCAACGGCACTTATGGCAGCGACATGCAGCAACATTTTTTTGCTGCGAAAAACACTTTTTGCAGCAACTTTGCGTTTTTGGCAGCGACATTTGTCGCTGCCAAAAACGATATTTCTTGTAGTGTTACACTATGTTTATTAAAGTTTCCCTACGTTAACAACTAAGGTACCTACGAGAGCCTAACCTCGATGTGTCACATACCCTAATTACTAAGCGTCAGTTTGGTTAGGCGTTTAGAAACCGAAAACGCGAGTTTGCCGCACCAAACGTGCTTATTCTGTTTTCTGAGTCGTTTGGATAAAATCAAATCTAAATTCCTGAAACACAAATATACCGTCAAACGCGAGTTTACCATGAAGCTACAAATTCAAGCTTCTGCGTCAAAGCAAAATCGATTTGGGATTTTTTTCCACGGGTGCTCTTTCTCTCACTTTTTTATTCCTTCTTTGCCCCTAACACGTTGCCTTTCTCAAATCAGTCAGATCCACCACTCCAATCAGCTGCTTGTTGCATTTCCACTCTAAAATTCACAATCATTCATATTTATCTCCGAATATAAAAACGTGATGGTGAGGGAGAAGAGAAATTTGATGGAGAAATGATTGAATAGAAGTAGAATATTGAGAGATGGGAGGAAAAAATGGAAGAAATATAGTAAGATTAAGAGACGAGGAAGAAGAAAAGTGATTTGATCTGGAAAAATGGTAGAAGTATAATATTGAGAGATGGAGAGGGAAAATTGGAAGCAATGAAGATTCTGGAAAAATGGTGGTGTGGTGTCACGTGAATGTGATCAGGAAAAAATTATTGCCTTGGAATTTTTATTTGTACACAAGTTATTGGGCTGGTCTTAAAAAAATTCACCCTAAAAAAAATTAATTGGGTTGTTTGAGAGGTGTTTTTATATATGCTAAAGACCCTTTTTGGTAATTTACATGTTTAAACTCAATTTTGGTTCAAATTATCCAAACAACATATTTGTTATAAATCACTTATACGGTAAAGTATCCAAACATAAATCACTTTACATTCAACTCACTTTTAATCAAAATCAATTCTATCAAACTCAATTCTACCAAACTCAATTCTCGTCGACGCAAAACCAAACACATACTAAGTGAGTTGTTTATAAACATGCATTATACTCTTCACCAATTAACCTCTAGGTCCTAGTATCGAGCTGTTCATCTTCTAAGTGCTCAGGTCACACCTAGTGCATGATTCCTCCTCTAACCGCTCAGTTCACGACTAGTTCAGGATGTTACCGTCTCTATACACCTAGCATTATTTACTACGAGTTCCGGACCATATCAAGTCAAAACCTAATATCAATTCTATGGGCGCTCCCGCTTATCCGGCCAGATTACGAGAATACGTTATTAAAGTGCACAAAAGTAAATAACAAACATAATTACTAAATATCATTTATTATAACTTAGACTCAATCACAGACTCTAAATATTCATAGGGGAGTTCATCTTCTCCACCACAACCTAAGTCATAAATATAAAGACTACATATTTAAATTACAAGAATTATAACCTAAATACAAAAGCCTAAAGAAACATACCTTGCTGAGTTAGTTTTCCCGTAAGGGGATAAAACTATGCTCAATAGAACTCCTCTGAACCTCTCCTTATAGTAGAGAGTGTTCTACTATTTTTGAATGATTTAAACAATAAATGGGATGCTCTATTTATAGTTTTCGTAATGGGCCTCAGCAAGGTATCGCAGTACGATGAAGCCATCGTGCTGCGATGTGAAGATTCAGTTCAATTTTATAACTGATCCTGTGCATTTCATCAGCTTGGTCGCCAAGTTACTCCATCGTGTTGCGTTGTGATGCATCGTGCTGCGATGGGCAGATTTTTTTCAAATCTATTTCTTCTGATTTCTTGGCAAGCAAGCAGCTTCCATCGTGGCACGATGGGAGCCATCGTGTTGCGATGGAATGCTCATTTTCTTCACTTTTTTTGGCTTTTTCTTGTCTCTTTGCATCTTGGACTCTGTCTTGATGCTTTTTCATGCTTTTGTAGGTTTTCCTTCGTATTTGGGTCTGTCTTGATCATTTTACTACTAATAATAATACTAAAAATACCGTAGAAATTCCTGTCATCACAACCCCAAACTTAAACTGTTGCTTGTCCTCAAGTACCATGCTGTCAGACAAGATCGTTAGAGAAATAAGAGATAAATAATAATGATAGGAATTTCACAACCTTTCTTATATTTCAGCAATGGTACCGCTGATTTCTTACCGCCGCGGTCATGCTCAGTCCTGCTAGGCTCAGGAGACGTCAATAGTAGCAAATCGGACAAATGCCCGCAAGAGTCCATGTCCAACTTTTCTCTCTCTCACATTTGTGTTTTTCGCTCATTAATTGAAAGAGTTATCTCTCAATCATCGTACAACCTGCCATTTTACCATAGGCTTGCAAGAACTCTAAGCAACCGGTCAAAATTCAATACACATGCATTATTGGAGGTCTTTTCAGGGTTATAACGTGGCTTAGGTCAATGTAGGATATTTGTGGGAATAGTAGGCTAAATATTGGAGTTAAGTTCTACTTTGATGTTCCTTTTTGTGTGCGCAACTTGTGTTCCTTACGGTGCCTTTTTGTGTCGGTATCGGAGATGAAGAACCGGATGTGTCTTTGTGTGGTTCTTTTCTATCACTTTTTGTGCCCTTTGGCTCTTTCTTTTGCCCTTTGTCTCTTTCATTTGCGCTTTGGCTCTTTCTTTTTCATTCATATTTTTTTTTGAAAAGACTATTTTTTTTATGGAATTTTTGATGTTTTCCCGTCTCTTTTCTTTTTATTTTTTCTTTTTGTAGTGATAGTTATCCGTATACCCACCCCAAACTTAAACGTTGCTAGTTCCATGATCAACCCCAAACTTATTTTGTTGCCAAGACTTTTGAGAACTATTACCTAACTCCAAAGAGGGTAAATCATTGTTTTTCTGGTCTACAGGCTTGTAATGTGGTTTGTCACCGAAACAAAAGGGAATATGTTTTTTTACGGCTCAAATTTGGCTAGCAAAGGATAATAATAATAATAAGGGTGGCTTGAAAAGGCTCTGGGTTATAACAAACAATTGCCTCAATGCATATAATATCAAACTAACCAGTCAGTAGAGAATTAGAGCAAGTTCTAGAAAATAAACAAGTGCACGGTACTCTCATAGTAATTCGAAAGAAAGTGGTAATACCGTTTGGAAATATTTGGCTCAAATCCTCACATGGCTTAGGTATATCTGAAATTGAACACTTGTCTTACGGACACCAGCTTCATCACTCATCTCTCTGTCTCCCGAGCTTCGCACTTCGGAGCAATCACCTTTGGTTTTCCGTATGAAGGTGTGAAATTCGTCTCATCAAGATTTATAACTCATTTCGCCGCAATCTTACCTATAACAGTTAGTCATGCACTACATAATAAACAGCAAAGCAGTTATTTAATTTTTTTGTAAGTTTGAAATAAGAGCTGTTAACAAATGAAGATGACGTGAGGAATTCTAGGCATACTTTATTGAATTGAAAATACTGAATTGAAAATACTGAATTGAAATACTTAAATACTTATCCTTGGGTTGCCTCCCAAGCAGCACTTGTTTAGCCTCTCATTAGCTTGAGGCATTTCCTCCATTACAGAGGATAGGTTTGTATGTCTCTCTCTTCTGTAGGAGCTTTCGCCTTAGCTCCTCCCTCTTTCTTGTTGCTTCTTTCATACTTCTCTGGGTTCTGTTTTTCTTTGAAGGTGGCAAAACAGAGTTGTCCATCATCTTCTGAAGGTACTGTTTTCATGATGGACTTCCCTTTGCCTTTTGGTGGATGTTCCTTCTTTTGTTCTTTTGGTGTATTAACCTGGCTTTTCTTTTCTCTTTCCTCTTTTCTTTCAGCAGCAGGCTTCTTCAGAGGTGGCGTGTTAACCCCAAACTTAGATCTTTTGGCCACTTTTCGGTTTCTACCCCATGTTTTGACCCATGTTGCTCGGATGTCCACTTCAATAGTAAGCCTCTTTAGTTTTTCAGTGAGTTTTTCGGGTACCTCCTCTTCCTGAGCTGTCTCTATCTCTAGCTGCGCCATTTCATTCTCTAGTTCTACTATCTCTATCTTTACCTGTACTTCTTAGTCTGGAGTCGGTGGTGTAGCTTCCCTGTCTTTCCACTCGAGCATGAAGCACTTATCCTTTCCTGCATTGAAAGTTTTTACGGTTGTTGATTTACCCCCATTCCTTAGTGTTATCTTTCCAAGGTCCATATCAATGATTGCCTTGCTGGTGGCTATGAATGGTCTTCCAAGGATAATAGGATGTTCTTCATCTTCTCCGATGTCTAGGATCATGAAGTCTACTAAAAATTCTAGATTTTCGACTTTCACTAAGACGTCTCTGACTGTGCTTATGGAGTAGATGGATGACTGATTAGCTAGTACGAGTTCTCGAGCTGTCCCTGCAATAGGTAATGCGAGCTTGAACTTATCTGCCAAAGATAGTGGTATTACGTTCACACTTGAGCCTACATCACATAGTGCATTGACTCCTGCTTTCCCAATCTGGCAGGTTATGGTGACGCTTCCAGGATCCTCCTTCTTGGGTGGCAGCTTTGATCTTTTTGCTACTTTATCTCTGAACTCGCCTTCAGTCTCTTTCTCGTGGTGTGTGCGCTTTTTATTTTTAAGCATCATGCACTTATCATTTATGGTGCCCTTCATTTCTTCCTTTAGTCCCTCGCACTCAACATTGGTGTAGTCTTCTTCAAAAATGCGATAGGTACCGAGCAGCCATTCACGGACCACATGTTTCTGATACTCAATCTTCCGGACCCTTTTGCCTGAGAATGGTCTTTTCACATAGTGCCTGGATGTTGGTGCTACTTTCATCCATTTCTTGATCCACTTTGCATGCTCTATCCACCTGGTATCTAAAGGTATCATGGGTTTCCAACTGTCTTCCCTGGATGGTTTTGAGACATCAGAGAAATTGTCCCCCTGAGATTCCAGTTCTATATATGCTAAGTCATCCCAAAATATCCCATCAGAGCTGTGGTTGCTAGGTGGTGACCATTCTGGCTTCTGTTTGATGCGGACTTTTCCGCAGTAATCCCTTCCGTTTGGTTCGTCTCCCATGACTTTGGTGGTAGGCTCTCCTTCTGTGTTGAGATTACTGAATTTTGCAAGCCTTTGTGCTCGCCTTCTTTTCCAGAACGTTCTTTCAGGTTCAGAGTCTTACTTCAACTTCAAATACCTGTTATCAAGTACAACAAATGAATACATTCAGTAGCACTGGAAAATTAAATGGTAAAACTATTTTTGGTTTGTCTCATGTGTCTTTGTCACCATGAAAATTCCCAGGTAAGTGAGGTGGATCACAACGGATCGCTCGGAGACCTTGACTTATCCTTAGCCAGAATTTTCACAGATCAAAATCCACAATCATCAACAAGATTTTTGATTTTTTAATTTTTTTGTATTTTTTGAAATTTTTGAAAAACTTAAATAAATCTAGTAAGGCTTTGTAAACACAATCCCCGGCAACGGCGCCAAAAATTTGACTACGGTATGGCAAGTGCACCAGTCTGTCGTCGAGTAATAATTCACACTCTACGAGTAGAATGAGTTCGAATCCACAGGGATCGTGCCGAAGCTTCACTAGCGTTATTTAAGTTTGTGATAGTTTGCATTCGCTTTGGGTTTTTGAAAAGGTTTTTATAAAATTAAGCGTAATGCTTTGCAGAAATATAAATTGCGGAATGTATAAATATAGATTCAAGAAATATAGAAGCTAGGTATGGTGGTTGGACTCCCTCCCTTCTTCATATTTGGCATGACCGGTGTATAACATAGTTACTTAGATTATGTTCGGCGGTGAATTATCCTTGTTGTAGTAATACCTTACTATTACACTATGTTTATTAAAGTTTCCCTACGTTAACAGCTAAGGTACCTACGAGAGCCTAACCTCGATGTGTCACATACCCTTATTACTAAGTGAGTTGTTTATAAACATGTATTATACTCTTCACCAATTAACCTCTAGGTCCTAGTATCGGGCTGTTCATCTTCTAAGTGCTCAGGTCACACTTAGTGCATGATTCCTCCTCTGACCGCTCTGTTCACGACTAGTTCAGGATGTTACCGTCTCTATAAACCTAGAATTATTTACTACGAGTTCCGGGCCATATCAAGTCAAAACCTAATATCAATTCTATGGGCGCTCCCGCTTATCCGGCCAGATTACGAGAATAAGTTATTAAAGTGCATGAAAGTAAATAACAAACATAATTACTAAATATCATTTATTATAACTTAGACTCAATCACAGACTCCAAATATTCATAGGGGAGTTCATCTTCTCCACCACAACCTAAGGCATAAATATAAAGACTACATATTTAAATTACAAGAATTATAACCTAGATACAAAAGCCTAAAGAAACATACTTTGCTAAGTTAGTTTTCCCGTAAGGGGAGAAAATTATGCCCAATAGAGCTCCTCTGAACCTCTTCTTATAGTAGAGAGTGTTCTACTATTTCTGAATGATTTAAACAATGAATGGGAGGCTCTGTTTATAGTTTTCGTAATGAGCCTCAGCAAGGCATCGCGCTACAATGAAGCCATCGTGATGCGTTTTGAAGATTCAGTTCAATTTTATAACTGATCCTGTGCATTTCATCAGCTTGGTCGCCAAGTTACTCCATCGTGCTGCGTTGTGATGCATCGTGCTGCGATGGGCAGATTTTCTTCAGATTTATTTCTTCTGATTTCTTGGCAAGCAAGCAGCCTTCATCGTGGCACGATGGGAGCCATCGTGCTGCGATGGAATCATGGAATGCTCATTTTCTTCACTTTTTTTTGCTTTTTCTTGTCTTTTTGCATCTTGGACTCTGTCTTGATGCTTTTTCATGCTTTTGTAGGTTTTCCTTCATATTTGGGCCTGTCTTGGTCATTTTACTACTAATAATAATACTAAAAATACCGTTGAAATTCCTGTCATCACACACCATTTCTGATTCAGCTCTGTTCGTGGTATAATTGCCCATATGCATGATTTGTCCACCTAATTACGGACAATCTTCTCTTTGACAGTATCCAACACCGTTTCTTCAACGTACTGGAGAAACTTTGGCCACTTCGCACATAGATTCCTAAACTCCATCACGGAATCTACGTAACATTTGTCAGTAGGCGAGTCCAACAAATTCTTAAAAGCATTTGTTATGTTATTCCACACATCGGATTGTCTCACCCCCTCTCCATTTTTCACGTGATCACCAACTCCTTCATCCGAGTAGACACATTCTTCTCCACATGCCAACGAAGACCATCGAAGCCGAGGTTGGAAATACCTCAGGCACAACATTCATCAATGTTTGGTCTTTGTCAGTCAAGATCACTTTCGGCATCTTGTCGTCACTCTTCAAGAGACTACGACATTGTTGGAGAGCCCATATGAAGTTGTCTTCTCTTTCATTACTAAGCCAAGCAAACCCAACGTTGAAGGTCCTTTCTGTTGATGTGAAACCAGCAATCTCAAACAATGACATTTTGTATTTGTTGGTTTTGTACATCGAATCCCTGGCCAACACAGTAGGAAAGGAATTGAAGAGACTTGCAGACCTAGGATGTGCAAAGAAAACATCCTGAACCACCGGTGTTCCTTCTATATCGACCGATCGAGTCTTAAAAAAATAATTGTTTTCGGCAAACTTCTTGAATATGTGTTGCATTTCGGTCATTGAAGCCCTCATGGAAAGTTTCAAACGATGACGGGCATTGTAAATCTGTTTTTGGTTGGTCTTGTTCTCTGGATCTCTCTCGTTCAAAGTGGCAAGTATATTTTTTGGCGCCACCAAATTCCGAGTCAATTCGTCCATAGTCTCCTTCTCTTTCCGCTTCAATCGACCCACAACCAAATGTCCTTCAAGTCCTTTGTCCAACTCGGGTTATGTGTGTCGCCGACAACGGTCATGTGCCATTTTCTATCGGTTTGATGAAAGTAACCACGGAGTCGAAAGGGACATTGGTATTTCCTCGTCCCGGTTTTTTCCGTTTTCAACTTCTTGCCTTTTGAAACATAGGTTCCGCTTCGCTCACATACCAACTTGAAATACGGCTTCCTATTATCACCACCAAAATCAAATTTCCCAATAATGATCCCAAACTTCAACTTGACGGCAACACTACGAGCTCATTCAATCAATTCATCGCGGTCTTCAGTTGCCATTTTAGTCTAAAAATGTGATCATGTGTCAATCTCTATGACAGGAGGCTTTGAACTGGAAGGTTTATACTCAACAATGCCTAGTGCATTGATGCCCAACACAATTTGTCGATGTGGTTCGCCTTCGTCCGACGTAACTGCAAATTATAAAAACGCATAAAAAACATAATTAGCCACATATAGCACACATATTCCTACTAGTTTACTTTCTTTAATAATTCTAATCTAACATATAAATTATAACTAGTGCAAGGCAAGACAAAAAAAAATAGGCAGCATATATCCAAAGTCCGTGAGCAACGTAAAAAATGTAAAGTCCCAGGATATTTCGGTTTATATCAACCGAAGCCATATTTCGATTTCTATAAACCGAGCGAATCAGTGTCAGAAAACCTAGAAATTTTAGACCCCTATGACAGCTTAAAAGAAAAAATTAAACCGAAAAATACCTTTAGATTGAGCTTCAATGCATTTCTCAGGCGTTAGTATACGTTCCAATGTTGATTTTAAGCTATCAAATGAGTCAAAAACGGATTTGGATCGTGGCCTCCTTTTGGTAGTGTGATGGTGAAGAATGGGACAGTGATGAACTAATGCTCAAATTCATATACATATAAGGCTAGTTCGGTTCGTAGAAACCGAAACATTAAGCGATCGATTAACATAAACCAAAATATCCATTATTTTGGTTCGTAAAAACCGAAGTAATCTTAGCAAAATGTATACCGTTTTGAGGGTCAAAATGGGATTTAAGGGGGGTATAAAAGAAACGTGGGGGGTCGGAAGAGAAATTTTCAAATAAAAAAGTACAAAGCAATCTTAATGACATATTGTTTAATATGAGAATTATTTTTGTCATTCTATATTTTTTGGGGCGCACCGCCCTACAAAATAATCAAAATACTCTTGTCCTTCATTTAGGTTACGGACAATGTTCGTCACTTAAGGGTCAAATGTGCAAAATTTCATAGTTTTTCCAACGCACCAGGTTTTGCCCCCTACGGAAACACCTACATGAGATGTGTCTATCCGTTATTTAAGTTACGAACACCTTAAACCTATCTGCGACATAAGTCACAAACGGAGCAACGTATATAAGCGCGAGCATCCTTCTTCCCCCTCATTCTGTCAGTTTCAAAACACGCACAAACACCTCCAAAACCGTTCCAAAACCCCACTCGTAGCTCCAGTTATGGTCCGCGCACTGCGATCTGCGTATTTTCTTCATTAGGCCCTTTTTTGGCATTATTTCTTCCACTCTTGCTTCTTGGTCAAGTAACTTCCCTTCTTTAGAATTTTGCCTTGTTATTGGTCTTCAAAATGACTAAAACTAATATAAAAACTATATAAAAACATCATAGAAATTACATTAGTATGTTTATGGGATTTATTTATAATAATATAGAGTTATTGATGGAATGTAGAGTTACCGGTTGAACTAATTTAAAACTTTTTAATGGGTGTTGAGTTGAACGGATTAAGTATTAATTAAATATTAATATTAAAAAATTATAAATAAATAATATGCATACATGAGACTCAATTAATTACAGAAAAATGAAAAACTTGGAGGCTCTTATAATATACTAGAGTTTAAAGATGGTAAGCAGTAAGTGTAATGGAAGTTTACACAAACAACCAATCAGATTTTGTCCCTTTGCCACATTAGATTAAAATATGTAATTAATTGAATTAATATAATAATTAAAAATATATATATCTGCCTCACCCCACGTATTTTTCTTTCAGAAATGTTATTCCAACAAATTTTTTTACAACTATATTACAACTTACACAATTGTTATTTTATAGGGTAAAATATGTTTTTTGTCCCTATAGTTTTTGATAATTTCATTTTTAGTCCCTGAAGAATTATTTTGCACTTTTTAGTCCCTGAAGTTTTTTCCTTCAGTATTTTTAGTCCCTACTTTTCATTCAACTCGTGCACAGCATTCGAAATTTTCATTTTGTTTTTATGGTCATGTTTAGTACATTGTAGGAATCTTTCTTACAAAATTTTAAATTTTTTCAATAAGAGATGAATTAAATATGTTTTTTTTAGTTTATTGCACATAAAAATTCATAAATAATTCATCTTATGTTGAAAAATTCTAAATTTTTATCGGAGATGTTCTTATAATAATATAAACATGAATATAAAAAACCATTCAAAAATGTGAAAGTATACAAGAGTTTAATTAAAAGTAGGGACTACAAACATTGGTGAAAAAAACTTCAAGGACTAAAAAGTGCAAAAAAAAATTTCAGGGACTAAAAATGAAATTATGAGAAACTATAAGGATAAAAAACATATTTAACCCTATTTTATACAACTATTTTCATTTATTTTTTACTTTTTTAAAATACTCACACACGTGACAAGAATTCTTAACACTTTCTCTTTCTACTCCTCACTCATCTTCTTCCACTCTCAACAAAATCACACCCGCCATCTCCCTCCACCACCAATCACTTTCTCTTGCTAATTTATTCACTAGTTGTTAATTCGTCGTCGGTGGCTCTTTCTCTTTGAATCGTATTCTATGCTCGTGAGTTACCCTCTCCTTTTCATCTTCCACTATGTCGATCTCGTTTTCAATCACTACAAGAAATATCGTTTTTGGCAGCGACAAATGTTGCTGCCAAAAACACAAAGTTGCTGCAAAAAGTGTTTTTCGCAGCGAAAAAATTGTTGCTGCATGTCGCTGGCACAACTAGTGTTTTTTTGCAACAAAAATTATTTTCGTTGGCATAGGTGGTGTTTTTTGCAACAATTATTGTCGCTGGCAAAAAATGTATTTTTCGCAGCGAAAAAATTATTTTTGTGAACGATATAAATTGTTGTTATATCTTTTATATCTCAACAACAAAATTGTTGGAATAAATTAGACTTTCCAACTATAAATTTAATTATATATTTTTATTATTTTTTATAAACATTTAGTATCAATCATTTAAAGTGTCATAATTTAAATTCTTTAACTAAGTTTTGTTTCTTCTTATCTTATTCTTTCTATTTTGCATATATCTTTTTCATCAAATTATAAATAATTCAATTAAAGTATCTACAAACAATATAATTAAAGGATAAAACTTATATATATTATCCTAAATACAATTGTCTTGTTCTCCTATAAAAAAGTGTTACGTGCTATTTATTCAACTCAAATTTTAATAATCGCTTGTAACTCCGTTAAACCATCCATTCGGTGAACAATAAAAATATTTTTCCTTCCTTTTGTGGTGCATTGTATAATACTACAACCGTTGCACAATTGAAATATCTCTCACTTGTTTAGTGAATCAAAAGCATTCTTTTAGATTTGTCTTCCTTCTACAATTTTACCTCATTCTCTCACTCTGCTGCACAACAAGAATTGTGATTTAATTAAAACATTGACTATTAGACATTAAAGAAAAAAAATTGACTATATAAAAAATTGAGAATTGGGAGATAACAAGTGGAAGAGATAAGAGATAAAGTTTGTGAACATCTCAAAAAGATTAAACCCACAAAGAAACATTGACCTAAGAGGAAACATGACGATCTCTAATCAATCCTCTGGCTATTGAACTTGAAGCAAAAGGGATCTGAAAAATATTAAAAAATTTAAATTTACTTATACAATGAAAGTATACGATGAAGCTAGCAAACCTGATAGTAGTTTGTCAATGTATTGGTTTGGATCTCAATGTCTATTTAACTAAGTAATTGTGTGGTTACTATGAATGTTAATTTAACTTAAATATATTTAACTAAGTTTTGTTTTTTCTTATCTTTTTATTTCTATTTTGCATATATCTCTCAACAAACTATAAATAATTCAATTAAAGTATATCTACTAACAATATATTAAACGGAACTACCGTAAAAAAACTTAGGCTCCGTTTGGATTGATGGAATATAATAATGGAATGGAGCAGAACGAAATGGAATATAATAATGGTCCATTGTTTGGATTTGAAAAATTATAATGAAATGGAGCAGAGTTGAATAGGATGGAATAAATTTAATATCATACCACCACTTACCTTCAATTTTGTTCATCTCCTTTTTAAAATATTCAAACAATGGAACGGAATATTTATTCCTTTCCTCTCCATCCTACTTCATTCCACTCTATTTCGCTCCGCTCCATTCCATTATATTTCATCAATCCAAACAGAGCCTTAATTTGTCCGTATCAAGTATAATAATATATATAAAAATAGAAATAAAAAAAAAGATAATAATTTTAAGTTAAAAGAAATTTACGCATAAAAATAGGAACGGAAACCACGATAAAAGATCAAGGTCGGTTTAGGCCTCAGAAAAAATAATTAATTAATTTTTTAAAACAAAATTATTTTTCGCATGTTTTAAAATTAATTTTTTTTAAAACCAAATTATTTTTCTTATGGTTTTTTGCTTTCTTATTTATCCATTTATATTTATTGTGGAGAACTATACTTTTATATTGTACTCTACCTTGTTTAAAAAAATTATATATTGTACTCTATTTTACCTAAAAAAACAAATATTGTACTCTACTTGTTGTAGTTTTTTTTAACTTAAATAAAAAAACATCATCTACGTTTGTACCAAAAAAAAAAATCTACTTAAAAAAAAAAGACCATCTATGCATGTACCAACAAAATAAAAGATCATTTACACTATTAAACAATTTATTTTCTATTCCTATTTTTTATCAATTATTTTCTATTATTATGTTTACTTTTCTAAAAATAATATAATTTATTTTAATAAATGAAGATATTCAGTAGCTTTTTACCCAAAAATTATTTTTATTTATTTTTGTAATATCAATTTTTTATTTTATTTTTTAAAAAAATAAAAAACCTTATTTTAATGTTTGTTTTAGGCCACACAATGTGTTAAATGGACCCTACAAAAAATACGCATAAAAAAAAGTAATTGTGTAGTTTCCCAATGACTTTACAAGGTTGTTGCAAAAAAACTATACTATTAGCGGCAATAATAATCTACTAAAAATATATAGAAGGAACAATTACTAAAAAATCTAATTTGTCCTCAAAGAGTATGATAATATTGTAAATCTTCTACCCTTAATTGTAATTTTAGTTCTAAAGATAAAAAAAAGATACAAAACATAAAAATAGAAATAATTAAATTAAGAGAAATCTACGTATAAAAATAGGAACAGAAACCATGATAAAAAATACGCATAAAAAAAGTAATTGAGTGGTTTCCCAGCGACTTTACAAGGTTGTTATAAAAAAACTAAATTATTAGTGGCAACAATAATTATTGTTGGGATAACTAACTTTTCCCAACGATAACGTAATTGTTGAGAAAAAAATTAACTTATAACAACAACTTAAATAAGTTGTTTCTATATGTATGTTTTTGTCAATAATTTAAATGTCGCTGCGAAAAATGACATTCTTGTAGTGAATCTCCTTCATCCTTCATAGTTTACTTCCAATTTATAAACTTTTGCAATCTTAAAATGAAAAAGTAGTGCCCAGTTTGGTATTGGATCTGAAATTGCAAGGGTTGCTTTCAATTGTAGAAAATCAAAGTGGGGGAAAACTCTCAAGCTTGGTTTAAGAAATTGAATTGCTCTGCATTTTTTGGGTGGGTGTAAATATTGATCTTTGCGGAAAAACTATTGTAGAATAAGAAAGCATGTGATTATAGTTTGATGGTTTTATTCAACTTATTTTTTTAGTGTGTTTTGAATTTCAATACTTGGAAAATGAAATAAACATAAGATTTATTGTACAAGTTGTTTGAAAATCACTAGTAAATGATGAAAAGAACAATGTTTGGTGATAGCTTCCGATTGTAGTATCGAGTGTTTGTAGCTCGGAACGAGAACCCACGAAAACCAGTTAGATTGGTCTGCTGGTATTTGTATTGAACACTTCTCTGGAACTGTTTTGATTGTTAGAGTTTTAAAGATGATTAATAGTTTAAAATGGAGAAATGATAAATTCATGTATAAATTGCATATCTTATTATATGCTTTCTGTGGGATTTGAAGCTTTCATTTCTTATATTTGTTTATTGAAAATATACTTTGTTTTGGGACACAACTATAGTAGAGTACCCTGTATACTTCTTCTATTATTCTTCAATCACAAATATACCATGTTTTTTCTAATTCGAGTTGGGTTTATGACAATTTCTTTGCACATAGGTTATACTGTAAATAATTTCTTATATAGCCTGTTTGAATACATAACAGCACACAACATGTATTCATTCAGACTTAGTCACAACAGAGACACTACAAGAAATATCATTTTTGGCAGCGATAAATGTTGTTGCCAAAAACACAAAGTTGCTGCAAAAAGTGTTTTTCGCAGCAAAAAAATTGTTGCTGCATGTCGTTGGCATAAGTGCCGTTGCGAAAAGTTTTGCAAGGACAATTAATATCGCTGTCATAACTAATATTTTGCAGCAACAATTAATGTCGCTGACATAAGTAATGTTTTTAGCAACAATTAATGTCGTTGGCATAACTAGTGTCATTTGGCAACAACAATGATTGTTGCTGACACAACTAGTAATTTTTTGCAACAAAAATTATTGTCGCTGGCATAGCTGGTGTTTTTTGCAACAACAATTATTGTCGCTGGCAAAAAAAGTATTTTTCGCAGCGAAAAAGTTATTTTTGTGAACGATATAAATTGTTGTTATATCTTTTATATCTCAACAACAAAATTGTTGGAATAAATTAGACTTTCAACTATAAATGTAATTATATATTTTTGTTATTTTTTATAAAAATTTAGTATCAATCACTTAATTTAAAATGTCATAATTTAAATTCTTTAACTAAATTTTGTTTCTTCTTATCTTATTCTCTCTATTTTTCATATATGTTTTTCAACAAACTATAAATTGTAACAACCCAAAATTTAATTAATAAAAGAATATTAATTAAATTAGTATTGTTGAAACTTAAATTGGGAAATTAAGTTAACCCTTCCTTCACTAACTCTAATCTCTCCCAAGCCTCCCTCAAATTTTCTTTTATAACCCCCCATCATTTACCAAATAGTTCTATTTAAGCTAATGTTAGACTAGAGAAAGAAAGTCTGTAACTTCCTCTTTCTATTTCCCTTCCACGCCTCACTTTTCCACCACTCTCATTCTTCAAGATTCTTGACCCAAAACCCACATGCAACTAAGAAATTCTAGCTCTTGAATCACCCTTATCACAAAACAAGACTACATTCCATCGATTACCCCATTCTTGGACGTATTCCACCCTTTTTCAATTCTTGGAAAGACCTAACAACTAGTTGGGAAGGAAATGCAGCATGTGTAAGATTGTGGGGCTGAGATGTGAGTTGCTAGAGTGATTATTGATGATGATTCTTAAAGATAAGGTAAGAAATTCATTCTCCTTGAACACTTGAGTTTTTCCCCTTTTTGTAAACCAATCACTTGATCTAACATCATACTTGGAAAATTGTTCATGTTTGCACCTCTACCTCCTAAACCACGATTTCTGAGATGACTGGAAGTGGTGGGTACGAAGAAGAGTGGAGCTGTGGAGGAAAACATCAGAATCGTGATTCTTCAATCTGTCCCGCTCGCTTAGCGAGCAAACTCACTCGCCACGGCGAGTTCCGCAGAAAGGCTTCAGCTACTGCATGTGTATTCCTTTTCTCCTATAATCATGTCCAGACCTTGGGTAAGTCATTCCTAGCCTCTCAATCACCCTTCTCAGTAATCTTAAGGACTGTATGCTGCCTTGATCTCATTTAAGCCCTCAATAACCCATTCTTTTCCTTATTTTGTTCAAGAACACAAGTTGGGGTTCTGGTGAGTTCTGGACAGGAAGCTTTGATAATGTAGCAGAGCTAGTATTCAAGTGTTAAAGCTCATATCAGGTGGGTTCTCTAGGTTCTTAACCTTAGAAATTATTTTAGAAAGCTTAGTCCCCCAAAATATGTTATGCATGCAAGCATAGGTTTTAGGAATCAAATTAATGATAGAGCAAGAGTAAATCCCAATTCTTGCTCCTGTATAATCTAATTTATATTATAAAACATGTTTAAATCAGTTGCATGGTGGCTGTAGGTGTATTTTAAGAAAAATCACATTGTTGCATAAACAGGACTCTGAACTGTCAAACTCGCCGCAGCGAGTGACTATGCGCCACAGCGAGTGTTGACGTCTGTATATCTCGCCAGGTGAGTCTTTGACTCGCCAGGGCGAGTGTTACAGCATGTTGGCACATAAGCTCGCCGTAGCGAGTGGGCACACGCCGTAGCGAGTTTAGCAGGGACAGGACCTGCATATCTTACTTTTCAAAAATAACCAACACTCGTTTTATGTCCGAATGCAACTGGGATTTTATGAACAGGTTTAATAGTATAAAATAGAATATATAGTCAGAGAATAACTTGTATATTATATTTATCAGTAACATGTTTAGGTTACCCTGGGCGGGATATATTGGTTAGAACTGTTCAACTTATTTAAGAGAAAAATTAAATGGCAATTATGCCGTGATTAAAGAATTCCTCTGAATTCTGATCATTTTATTATGCGAGCCAACGTCGGAATCCGAACCTCAATATTCGGTATTACGCAGAGTCAGGCACTTGAGACAGGCTTGCCTCGGGTGACCTTTGAAGAGTAACTTGACAAGATAATAATTTTGTGTTACACTTAATTTTAGTATTGATTAATACATATATATGTAAAACAGTTTGAACTTAGATTATTGCACTATCTAGGTTCCCCCGGCGTAGTCGCCATTAGGAGGGTAGTAGGACTCACTGAGGCTTAGTAGTCTCACCCCACTCCAAATCAATTTTTTTAGGTAAACAGGTGAACTGAAGCAAGGACCAGGTGGGAGCTGATGATTGGAGCTGTGCTTGGATCATCAGATTAGAGGATTTTAGTCTTCTTCTTGTTTTAGTTTATTTGTGTATCTTAGAATCTCATTCTATTTCCGCTGTAATGTTTAAGTTTATCACTTATTGTGAACTATTCTTGTAATTCAGTTAACTATTCCATTTAATTTAATGTACTCAGATTCAATTATTAATGTCTTAACTAAATATTCTAGATAATTTAGTTGGGGCGTTATATAAATAATTCCATTAAAGTGTCTACAAACAATATAATTTAAGGATAAAGCTTGTATATATTACCCTAAATACAATTGTCTTTTTCTCATATAAAAAAGTGACACGTGCTATTTATTTAACTCAAATTTTAATAATCGTTTGTAACTCCGTTAAACCATCCATTCGGTGAACAATAAAAATCTTTTTCCTTCCTTTTGTGGTGGATTGTATAATACTACAACCGTTGAACAATTGGAATATATCTCACTTGTTTAGTGAATCAAATGCATTCTTCTTTTAGATTTGTCTTCCTTCTACAATTTTACCTCATTCTCTCACTCTGCTGCACAACAAGAATTGTGATTTAATTAAAACCTTGACTATTCGACATTAAAGAGAAAAAAAATTGACTATATAAAAAATTGAGAATTGAGAGATAACAAGTGGAAGAGATAAGGGATAAAGTTTGTGAACATCTCCGATAAGATTAAACCTACAAAGAAACATTGACCTGAGAGGAAACATGATGATCTTGAATCAACCATCTAGCTATTGAACTTGAAACAAAAGACATCTGCAAAATATTAAAAAAAATTAAATTTACTTATGCAATGAAAGTATACGATGAAGCTAGCAAACCTGATAGTCGTTTGTCAATGTATTGGTTTGGATCTCAATGTCTCTTTAACTAAGTAATTGTGTGTGGTTACTATGAATGTTAATTTGACTTAAACATCTTTAACTTAATTTTGTTTTTTCTTATCTTTTTATTTCTATTTTGCATATATCTCTCAACAAACTATAAATAATTCAATTAAAGTATATCTACTAACAATATATTAAACGGAACTACGGTAAAAAAACTTAATTTGTGCTTATCAAGTATAATAATATATATAAAAATAGAAATAAAAAAAGATAATAATTTTAAGTTAAAAGAAATTTACACATAAAAATAGGAACAGAAACCACGATAAAAGATCAAGGCCGGTTTAGGCCTAAAAAAAAATAATTTAAAACCAAATTATTTTTCGTATGTTTTAAAATTAATTTTTTTAAAACCAATTTATTTTTCTTTTGGTTTTTTGCTTTCTTATTTTATCCATTTATATTTATTGCGGAGAACTATACATATTGTACTCTACTTTACCTAAAAAAAAATATTGTACTCTACTTGTTGTAGATTTCTTTTTTAACTTAAATACAAAAAGATCATCTACACTTGTTTAAAAAAAAAACATCTGCTTAAAAAAAAAATCATCCTTGCCCGTACCAAAAAAGAAATAGTTGCTAGGGAGTTGCCATTTTTCACCTCTGTGTTACGTAATATTGCATGATATTTAAGGACAATGAAGAAAAACTTTCAAGTTACATCCAAATCATGAAATTCATATATATGTGCTAATCGACATCACTGTTAAAACAGGTTTTCATCAGTATAGAGATATGGCTACAAGGATGTAAATGATCTCCAATAATTCAAAAGCTAATATACCTCCTCAAGTTCTTATGTGGACAAATATAATAAAGCTGCGCTTAATATAATAATAAGCAGTGATAGATTTGTTTATGTAATTTTCTGCACTAAAATGTACCCCAAAAAAACACTGAAGAAAGAAAGGAACATATAAGCCCTTTTTCCAACCGAAATCTATTAGATCATCTTTGGCTCTTTCTGCTACCAAAGTAATGAGATCATCTTTGATCTCATTACTTTGGTTTCTACACTTGGGTGTTTTGATTCATGAGGCCTTTATTATTTGCTTTAGGCCACACAATATGTTGGGCGGATCCTATAAAAAATACGCATAAACAATAGTAATGGTGTAGTTTCTCAACGACTTTGCATGGTTGTTGCAAAAAAAAACTATACTATTAGCAGCAATAATAATCTACTAAAAATATATAGAAGGAACAATTACTAAAAAATCTAATTTGTCATCAAGGAGTATGATAATATTGCAAATCTTCTACCCTTAATTGTAATTTTAGCTCTAAAGATAAAAAAAAGATACAAAACATAAAAATAGAAAGAAAAAAAAAATTAAATTAAGAGAAATGTACGCATAAAAATAGGAACAGAAACCATGAAAAAAGATACGCATAAAAAAAGTAATTGAGTGGTTTCCCAGTGACTTTACAAGGTTGTTGTAAAAAAACTAAACTATTAGCGGCAACAATAATTATTGTTGGGATAACTAATTTTTTCCAATGATAACGTAGTTGTTCAGAAAAAAGTAACTTATAACAACAACTTAAATAAGTTGTTGCTATATGTATGTTTTTGTCAACAATTTAAATGTCGCTGCGAAAAAGTCGCTGCGAAAAATGATATTTCTTGTAGTAAGAGTAATTAAATTATACACATAGTAAGCTTATATTATGATATTTACTCTCATTCAATTAAGTTCTTTGATTCTTGATTTTGTAGAATAAAAATCAAATGCTTTCACTTGTTATTAGAATTATGTGATTTTACTTGGTATAACTTGCAGTTTGGTAATAGAATAGAAATCATTTGGTTCACTTGTTCTTAAAATTATGTGTTTTCACTTGGTATAGCCAGCAGTTTGGTATTAAAAATTACTTGGAATGGGTGTTCATAGTTGGGTTCTAATAGCAAACTATATCAAACTGAACCGAATTGTATGCCTTCGAGCCTATTATTTGTTTAAGTGCGTTGTGGTTCTGCTTTATCAAATTGAATTAATTGCGTAAACAAAATTGCAATGTGAAATCAATTTATTAGAATTATGTGCTTTCACTTTGTATTACTTGTTGTTTGTTAATAGAAAAAGAAATCACTTGTTATTAGAATTAAGTGGTTCTATCTATGTTGAACTTGTGTTATTATTTATCTCTTTTTTTAATTCTTGTAGGTGAAAATTTAAAGATAATATGGAAACTTGAAGATTGAAGATGAAAGTATAGGCTATTAAGTGGACACAATTTATTTTTAAGCTAGAAAAGTAGCTTAAGGATTGACATGATTTAGCTATAACGAATTTTAAGTTTGTAAGACTGGGTTAATTTTCTCTCTCTCTCTATATATATATATATATGGTGACATTTTGCTACCTAAATATATTTATTTAGTTTAATTCCTTAGTTTATAATTTGATTAATTTTGAATTATTATTTTTTTAAATAATATAGCATAAGATGATAAAATGTGGGAATAACATAATGTCATGATCTATACAAACAGAAATTTGGTGTCACTAAACCGTATAGTGACAAAAAATTTGTAGCTCAAATAGCATATAAATTTCGAAGCTAAAATAGCCTATAATAAGTTCTAAGTAAGTGAGGCTTCTCGAAATTATTACCAATATTGATTTAGGGAGTTATGTGTATATAACGAGAGAGTTGAGAATAAATTTGGTTAACGGATTTAAAATCTTTTAAACTTGATAAAATCATACATCTTAAACTTTGTTTTAGCTTGATAAAATCTTTACAAACAGAAGTGTATCCCATACATAATGTCGCTCGTAAACAAATAGTGAGATTTCTTGAAATTATTATTAATACAAATGTCGGGAGTCATGTGTAGTTAATTGGGGAGTTGGAGAAATCGGACGGGTCGTAACATTACGCGTTTTTTTATTTGTAGTTACAATTTTTAAAGTTACAATTTGATGAAAAAGTTATATGTAACTTATACATTTTTTTAGTATTTTTTCCGTATGTGGTAGTATATTTTGTCCAGTGCATAATTTATTTAGTACAATATAGTTAAATGTTTCCTGTATTAGTGCATTATTATTTATATGATAGTTATTTTTAATATTGTATCACTTATAATTTTTTCTGTATGTGATAGTAAATTTTGTCCAGTGTATAATTTATTTAGTACATTATAGTTAAATGTTTCCCATATTAGTGCATTATTACTTATAGGATAGTTATTTTTAAAATTGTACCACTTATAATTTTTTTGTATGTTATAGTATATTTTGTCCAGTGTATAATTTATTTCTGTATTAGTGCATTATTATTTATATGATAGTTATTTTATAAATTGTATCACTTATAATTTTTTTCGTATGTGATAGTATATTTTTTCCAATGTATAATTTATTTAGTACATTATAGTTAAATGTTTCCCGTATTAGTATATTATTATTTATATGATAGTTATTTTTTGAAGTTACACTTTGCTAATTAAAATTGAAAAAAATAATTTTTGAAGTTAGATTATTTAATCAGTTTTATGAATCAATGACATATTTCCCGTATTAGTACATTATAGTTAAATATTTCCCTTTTTTATCAGTTTTATGAATCAATGACATAATTTCTCTCATGTCTGATTTATTTAGTATATATGATAGTTATTTTGAAATTGTTATCAATTCTACGAGTCTGTAGTATAATTTGTCCCATTTATGATTTATTTAATATATATGATGATTATTATAGTTTATTATTTCCCGTATTAATCGATATTTAGTTACCAATTTTCAAAGTTACAATTACTTTATAGTTACTTTGTAATAACCCACATCCTAAACTACCTAATTAATTTTAATTAGAGCTTTGCCTAATTTTTCTTAAATTAATTAGTGGTGTTGATTAACTAAAGTCATGAGATTAAAGTGTTATGTGCAAGTTAGTAACTTTTAGTTAATTCTATACTACACACTTATACTATAATGGTACTCTTGAGACTTAATTAATTAAGCAAGAAAATTCAAACTTCCTCCCTCTCACTCGTGTCTCTCTCTCTCACTTATGACTCATGCTTCAACCCAAATTTTCTAAACCACTTAATTACCATGCAACCTAAGGATTTCATTAAGCCAAGTGAAATCAGAAACTCTCTCCCATTTTCCTCTCCTTTCCACGCCTTACTCAGCAACAACAACAATAATCTTACAAACTACCCATTTCCAAGTAACCTCACATGTCACAAGGATACAAATCTCTCATTACTCCAACACCCACTAGTGCTCACATGCAATTGAATCTCAGCAACTGAACCTGATGTTTCTCATTATCAATCACATGATTCTGCAAAACTAGCAATCATCCAAACATTTCAATTCACCTCAAAACTCACCAAAACCCCTTTTCCAATCAAAATGCATGCATGAGTATCTTATACCAAACCAAATATGTTTCTATTCAGACCTTAAGCACTATAAATAACCCCCTAGACTCAGAGGCAAACCATCAATCCAACAAACACTTCTCAAATACACAAATCCATTTTGGTCCAAGGGGTTCGTGGGTCTTGCTAGGAGTTCAGTAGCTGTTAGGAAGCTTGTAATCAAGTTAAAGCTTCAATTCCAGGTGGGTTCATAGGCTAATTTAGTTAGTTTCCCACAAATGTGAAATTTTGCATGTTAACTTAGGATTTAAGAAAAATTGTTGTGTGAGAGGAATTAATCCCAAATTCCTCTCCATTCTGTCCTATATTATATACATTGTGTAATTGCATGACTTAGAATGAGGATTGTAGGTGTTAAAACTTGTAAAAATATGATTTTTCGTGAAACAGGGCAGGTTCTGGGTGAACTCGCCACAGCGTGTTCAGGGCGAGCATCCATGGCGAGCTGGGTTCTTCAGGCTGATGAACCTCGCTCTGGCGAGTGATAACTCGCGGGGCGAGTGGATTTGGGCCAGGACCTATAATCTCGCCATGGCGAGCTTTCCCACGCTGCAGCGAGCTCATACAGGACATGACCTGTAACAACTCGCCCTGGCGAGTGATAACTCGCTGAGCGAGTTTGACAGGAAAACAGAATTTTATTTCAAAACTTTTAAAGAACTATGACACTCGTTTTATATCCTCATCTGAGTTGGGTACACTTGCAGTAACACAATTATATAATGTTATACAGTATGTTAATCACAGATAACCTTAGGGTATAACATAGGGAATTTAGAAATGCATGTTCCCCGGGACTTTGGTAAATTATGGTAGAATTCAACTAAATTAGTATCAGTCAGTTTGCTGCGATTTATGTCGCTTTATGGACTTCCAATGGGATAATCCATTAGGTTATGATTATGTGAGCTTTATGCCGTGACCGAATCGGTTGTCGAATATGGCAGGCCTCTAAGACATGCTCACCTCAGAGTGTCCTTGTGTTTAAAATGAATAAGATTAATTCTGTGACACACCTTTATTTATGCTTATGTATTATGTTATGCTATGAATATATGCTATGACTGATTAGGATTCCCCGGTGTAGTCACCTTAGGAGGGTAGTAGGACTCACTGAGGCTTAGTAGTCTCACCCCACTCCAAACAATTTTTTTTCAGATAAACAGGTTGGCTAAGGTATGCTTGTTGGTGTGCTCGTAGCTGTGCTTGGAGGATTGCATTCTTGTTCATGCTTGTAAGACCCAAGATTTCTTTGTATAGTTGGTTTAAGGAATATTAGGGTTTCGATGTGTTCGTGTGACGAAACATCGTGTAATTATTAGCTTTTGCTGTAATTGAGCCTGTTTAGTGCTCGTGCACTGTAATGGTACAGACTTTTGTCTTGTGATCCTGTTGCTTGAATAAGAAGTTATTTGTGGTTTCAGAATAATAAGTTTTGGATTATTCTTGTTTTTGGAAAAACGAGTAGGATTTTACCCGTCGTTGTAAAATCTTATTGCGTCTGTTTTGAGTGAGGTTCCGGATGGAAGTTTTATATATCTGCGCGAGTTAGGATATATTCTGAGATTAATTTTCTGAGGTATGGAAGAAAATTACAGTCGCGGAAAAAGATTCGGCGATAAGTTTTGGAATGGAAAAACGTTAGACGTTCTTTCCGTAGGTTTTATGTTTTTGTGTTTTACGTTCGTCGCGTCGCGCGAGAACTGAACGTGTGAGTGTTTCTATGAGGTTTTGAGTTTTGCCTCAAGTGGATTGGTTTTGGTTTGATCCAATGGCTATGGTTTGGTCTTGGCATTGTGTTTTTGATCCAATGGCCATGAGCTAGCAAGAGCTTTAGCAATAGTAAGGAGGTTTGCTCATTGTGGACTTAGAAAAACATCACCAAACATATCCATTCTTTCTCTCTTTCACGTGGAACTCCATTACTATTTCCAACCTTCACTAAATTTTCCATTCTTCACCATTTCACTCCATTTCAAGCTTTGGAGCTTTGAAGAAAGTTGTAGAGAATCACTTTCTAAAGGTAACCCTCTCTTCTCATCTCTTAGGATGGTAGACTTATAGAGTTTAAGAGTTTTTAGGTTTATGTTTTCATGAGGGTTTGTTAGAAAATGTTACTTGTCATGGTTTTTGTTTCATGAATGTTGTTCATGAGGTCTAGAGAAGCATGTGTAGGCTTTGTTATGTTTGTTTCCATGAGTTGGTGAAAATCTCATGAGAAAAGTTAGGGTTTTGGTTTGATTATGTATTGATCAATTACATGAGGTTATGTTGTAAGGTTTTGAAAAGAAAAGTTGTCTTTGAACCTTTGGGCGAAAGGGAAATGCGTTGTATGGTTTTGTTTTGGAAAATCCGATGAAAAATATTTTGAGGTTTATGAAAATATTTCCTAAGTGTTTTGGGTAGTGTTTTGGGGTCAAAATGGTTTAAAACTATTGTGACATGTGGTGTCGCTTTTTACCTTGAAAACATGTTTGAAAATGATTACCGAACGGTTAAGGCCCGTAATAAAACTTGTGCTTAGGTTTGGTTTTGATTTTGTAAATGAAAATCAAATAACTTGCACTCGAAGCAACCAACAAGCTTTCGGAAAATGAATTGCTTGCTTATGAAAATGGTTTGCTTTTATGCTTTGAAAAAGTGTTGGGAACTAATAGAATCAAACTAGGTTTGGGGTGGAAAAAGGTGGTGTGAGTTGCTGTCTTGTGCTGTCATGACAGGTGCAACTCGCCAGGCGAGTGGTTACTCGCCAGGGCGAGTGTCACAGGTCTTGACAACTCGCCAGGGCGAGCTCCAGGGCGAGTAAGACCAGAACTCTCTGCCTTCACTCGCCACCAACTCGCCAGGGCGAGCTCTGGGAGTTGAAATTTTGGATTATGATCTCTAAACTTGGTTTTTAACTTTCTAATCCCTTTTTATTAATTTATGGAAGTGGTTGGGATTGGAAACGGGTTTTTCGGGTACTCGGAAAGTACGTAGCTTGTAACGCAAGAAAACGGCCATTTTGCATTTCAATTTATTTAAGACTTTTGACTATTGTTTTGGGTCCTAAAAATAGTACAAATAACTAATGGTGGTTGATCAATACGATAGTTTTTGGTATGGTATCCGAAAGAGTGAATTTTCCTTAGAAACCTTTAGAGTTTTTGGGGTTTTGATGTAGTTTCATTACATTGGGTTTGGAAACGATGTATTGATTGTCCGTTGCTTGTTTTAGGGAGCACGTAGTGTTGTGTGAACGTTGCTTGTTGTGAGTGCTTGCCGAGGTAAGGGCTCCACTTTATTTCCGTCTTTTCAAACGGTTTTGGTAAACATGCTTTGTTTTGCTGTGTATGCAATTGTGGTGTGCTTGGCATGTTGTTGTGATGTATTCTCGATATGAGATCGTGGTAAATACATAATTCGTTGTCTTACATATGATTGGAGATGTATGTATGAACATGTGATTAAATACATATGATTAGATATATATGTATGTATTGTTGTGTTGTGGTTACATATGCTTGAGAGGTATGTATGTGTGGCATTAGCATATGTAGGGAATCGTATGCTCATGCATTCATTGTGCGTAGTTGCGTGGGTGGACTACGGGGTGTTGGTTGCGTGAGTGGACCCACCCAAAATCCTACGGGATCTTTTGAGTACAATAAGTGGTTGCGTGAGTGGACCACGAGGTGTGATTGCGTGAGTGGATCCACCTTAACCCTTTGCGGTTTTATTGGTTATGATTAGTAATTCCGGAATTCATTTGCATGTGGTAGCTCTGGTAGTACCACACCCATTGTAGAAGTCTGCATTAGGCTTGTTGTGCATTATATGTATAAGCCCGTTGGTGGGGATTGTTGAATGTTTTAAGAGCTTTCTCTTGTGTTTTGTGAAATTTTGTTAAGTGTACAATCTTTCGCACCGGTTATATATATATATACTTCTATTTTGTGGTGACCCTTTCTTTCATTTGCGGGCTCATCCCACCCAGGTGATGGGTTAGGTCGTGGGGACGACGGTGGCAGTTCTAGGCTATAGTGAGCACGTGGTGAAGCTTAGTATAGCTAGACTATGCGCCGGTGTGTTTTGTGCACCGTGCTTTTTGGTTAGCATAGGATTTCTAACTTGTTTGATACTTAGACTTGGATTGTAATTATTCAGGAAATACACTTTGCTTGTCGAAGCACCTTTTAGTAATGAGTTCTTTGTATATTTGAATGCCGGTTCATTTAAAATCTTTTATGCGCACTTTGAGTGTTAGATGAAAAAGAAAAAAAAAAAATAATGCCCTTTTTGGCTTGCGAAAAATGGGGTGTTACATTTTGGTATCAGAGCACGGCTTTAAATCTTCAAAGGGAAAGTGTATACTTGAGTCGTTAGTCCAGAGTTGAGTAGAACGTAACTAGTGTGGAGTTAGTTCTAGTGTTTGTTCTGTGTCGGGCTTCGAGTTAGTAATCCGTGGTGTGAGATATTCTGTTAGGATTCAGAATTATATGACTAAGGATCTAATCAGAATTGGTATTGTGCAGAATAGAATGCCGCCAAGAAGGGCGAATCCAGCTCCTATGGTACCCGAAGTTGATATAAACCAGATGGCTTATGCCATGCATACGATGGCAGCGGCTGTGACTGCCCAGAGCCATGCTAAGGCGCAGAGGGATCTGGAAAAGCGCGAAAGGGAAATACTTGCGGCCGGTTCTAGACTTCTTTCAAATTTCAACCACCAGACTCCTCCAAAGTTTAACGGAGAGGGAGGTCCGGAAACTGCTGATTTGTGGCTCCAATCTGTGGAGAGGATATTCGGGGCGATCCATTGTCCGGAGGGAGAGAAGGTGGTCTTAGCTACCTATCAATTACTCGGGGGTTCTGAGTATTGGTGGAGGAACACCCGACTGATCATGGAGAATGGCCATGAGGAATTGAATTGGGAGAACTTCAAGAGGAGGTTTTTGGCCAAGTACTTTCCCGAGACTGCAAGGGAAAGGTATGGGGAGGAATTTCTGAGGTTGCGTCAGGGGGGCATGAATGTTGAATCATATGCCAAGAAGTTTGAATCACTATCCCGTTTCTTCCGCTTCTTTAGGGATGGGATAGATGAGGTTTATATGTGCCGTCGTTTTCAAGATGGGCTGAGGTACGAACTGCAGGATGCGGTTGTGCCATTGGGTATCCGACAGTTCCAGGTCTTGGTTGAAAAGTGCCAAGAGGTAGAGGACATGAGGAATAAGCGGGTGAACCGCCAAGGGAATTCTAGTGCCGGAGGACCAAGTCGTACCAATGATCGTGGTTCGACTCAGAATAGTGGGAGGCAAGGGAGTAAGCCTTATAACCGTCCACAGCACAGTAAAGGACCGGGCCGATCGGTGAATCAGGGAACCCGGGGAAAACCTGAGGGTAGTAAGGGGACTTGCTACAACTGTGGAGAAGCGGGGTATTTTTCTAATGAATGCACGCAACCGAAGGGGGGAAGCGCTTGCTTCAACTGCAAGAAGCCGGGGCACTTTGCTAGAGATTGCAGAGCCCCGAAGGCCGGGCCGTCGGCTAATGTGGCACAAGGCTCACAAGGTACCAGACCTGCGGCAAAGGCACGTGCTTACTGTATGGGCACAGAAGTGAGTGGGCAGGCTAGCAATGCCATTCACGAGAGCTGTCACATTGCAGGTAATTCTTTAACTGCTTTGATTGACACGGGGGCAACCCACTCATTCATATCTTTGGCATGTGCAAGTCGTTTAAACTTGAATGTTTCTGTTCTTCCGTTTGATTTGAATGTCTTGACTCCTGCTAAGGATTTGGTAGTAAATACTGCATGCTTGCATTGTTTGGTAGTGATTCAGAATAGGGATTTTCTGGTCAATTTGGTGTGTTTACCGCTTACATCTCTCGAGATCATTCTCGGGATGGATTGGCTATCTTATCACTATGTTATATTAGATTGTGCTCGGAAGATGGTTTTCTTTCCCGAGCCAGGTGTGCGAAGGTACTTGTCTACAAATCGACTTTCTGTGGTTATGTGTAATGGAGAGCCGGGGATAGTTTCACTTGCTAGCTTAGGAGTGACTTCGGAGATCCGAATTGAGGAAATTCGAGTAGTTCAAAATTTCCAAGACGTGTTTCCATCGGAGATTCCAGCTTTTCCTCCGTGTAGAGAGGTGGAATTCTTTATTGATTTACAACCGGGTACGAGTCCGATTTCAGAATCAGCGTATCGGATGGCTCCAGCCGAGTTGGTAGAGTTGAAAAGTCAAATTGAGGACTTGTTAGAGAAGGGCTTCATAAGGCCTAGTGTGTCGCCGTGGGGAGCACCGGTCTTATTGGTTAAGAAGAAGGATGGGAAATCTCGTTTGTGTGTGGATTATCGGAAGCTTAATAAGGTGACTATCAAGAACCGATATCCGTTGCCGCGTATTGATGATTTGATGGATCAGTTAAGGGGAGCCTCAGTGTTTTCAAAGATTGACTTGAAATCTGGATATCACCAGATAAGGGTACGAGATGAGGATATTCAGAAAACGGCGTTTAGGACGCGGTATGGGCATTATGAGTACTTGGTGATGCCGTTTGGAGTGACGAATGCACCTGCGATCTTCATGGCTTACATGAATCGGATATTCAATTCATTTTTGGACAAGTTCGTGGTTGTGTTCATTGATGATATTCTCGTGTATTCGAAGAGCGAAGAGGAGCATGAAGAGCATCTTCGTATGGTTTTGCAGGTGTTGCGGGAAAGAAAGTTGTTTGCGAATCCGTCGAAGTGTGATTTTTGGTTGGAAGAGGTGAATTTCCTTGGCCATATAATATCAAAAGAGGGAATTGCCGTGGACCCGGCCAAGATTGACACAGTACTTGCATGGAAGCAACCGCAGACGGTGACGGACGTGAGGAGTTTTGTTGGTTTGGCCGGTTATTACCGGAGGTTCATAGAAGGATTCGCTAAGATTGTGGCACCAATGACGCAACTTACGCGAAAAGATCAACCGTTTGCGTGGACTGAGCAGTGTGAACTTAGTTTTCAATTGTTGAAGGAGCGGTTGACGACTTCACCGGTGTTGGTGTTACCTCAGTCAGATGAACCTTATGAGGTTTATTGTGATGCGTCTCATCAGGGTTTGGGTTGTGTGTTGATGCAGCACAAGAGAGCAGTGGCTTATGCATCACGGCAGCTGAAGGTGCATGAGAAGAATTATCCGACGCACGATTTGGAGCTTGCGGCCGTGATTTTTGCATTGAAGATTTGGAGACATTATCTTTATGGTTGCACTTTCGTTGTGTTTAGTGACCATAAAAGCCTCAAGTATCTGTTCGACCAGAAGGAGTTGAATATGAGGCAAAGGAGGTGGATGGAAACATTGAAAGACTTTGACTTTACCTTAGAATACCATCCGGGAAAGGCTAATGTGGTAGCCGATGCTTTGAGTAGGAAGAGTGTGTCGGTTTGTTCGGCACAAATGGCTAGTCAACAGGAGTTGTTGAGAGAGTTTCGTGACTTGCATCTCGAGGTAGAGTTTGCTTTAGGGAATATGAGGTTGGGTATGATTACCATCTCAAGCGGATTATTGGAGGACATTGCAAATTGTCAAGATGACAAGTTTCTCATGGAGAAAAGGGCGTTGATTGTTCGAGGAACCAACCGAGATTTCAAGGTGGGACCGGACAACATTTTGAGATGTAATGGTAGGGTGTGTGTGCCCGATGCGATGGACTTGAGAAACACCATTCTAAGGGAGGCACACAAGAGTAAGCTTAGTATGCATCCCGGGGCAACAAAAATGTATCAGGACCTGAGGCAAGATTTCTGGTGGCCGGGTATGAAGAGGGATGTGGCCGAGTATGTGGCGTCGTGTCTGACTTGTCAGAAGGCGAAGATTGAGCATCAGAGACCGGCAGGGATGCTGCAGTCTTTAGATATTCCCGAGTGGAAGTGGGATAGCATTTCTATGGATTTCATCACTGGTTTACCTAAGACCAGGAGGAAGCATGATTCCATTTGGGTGATAGTGGATCGTTTGACTAAATCCGCTCATTTTCTACCGGTAAGAACTACGGATACAGCAGCAAAGTTGACCGATGTTTACATTGCTGAGATTGTGAGGTTACATGGGATTCCGTCAAGTATAGTGTCGGATAGAGATCCAAAGTTCACTTCACATTTTTGGAAGACTTTGCACGAGGCGTTGGGGACGAAACTGAGGTTGAGTTCTGCCTATCATCCCCAGACCGATGGGCAAACTGAGAGAACAAATCAGTCTTTAGAGGATTTGTTGAGAGCATGTGTGTTGGATGATCGTGGGAGTTGGGACGACGTGTTGCCGTTGATAGAGTTCACGTACAACAATAGTTACCATTCGACTATCGGAATGGCACCATATGAGGCTTTGTATGGGAGGAGGTGTCAGACTCCTTTGTGTTGGTACCAAGATGGGGAAGGTTTGATAGTAGGACCGGAAATGGTACAACAGACGACGGACAAGGTCCGAAGGATAAGGGCAACGATGAAGGTTGCTCAAGATCGACAAAAGAGTTATGCGGATAGGCGTCGGAGGCCTTTAGAGTTTGAGGAGGGAGATCACGTATTTCTCCGTGTTACTCCAACAACTGGTGTCGGAAGGGCTTTGAAAGCAAAGAAGTTGACTCCGAAGTTTATAGGGCCTTATCAGATTTTGGAACGGGTTGGGAAGGTAGCATATCGGATCGCGTTGCCACCGGTACTATCTTTGATTCATGACGTGTTCCATGTGTCGCAATTGCGGAAATATACACCGGATCCTTCACATGTGATCACACCAGATGATATCCAGTTGAGGGATAACTTGTCATTTGAGGTTCCGCCGATCAAGATTGCGGATAGGAAGATGAAGCGTCTGAGGACGAAAGAGATACCTTTAGTGAAGGTAATATGGAACGAAGCTACAGGAGATACGACCTGGGAGCTCGAGAGTAAGATGAAAGAACTATACCCCAGTTTGTTTGACGAGGTCTAAGTTTCGAGGACGAAACTTCTTTTAGGGGGGTAGTATTGTAAGACCCAAGATTTCTTTGTATAGTTGGTTTAAGGAATATTAGGGTTTCGATGTGTTCGTGTGACGAAACATCGTGTAATTATTAGCTTTTGCTGTAATTGAGCCTGTTTAGTGCTCGTGCACTGTAATGGTACAGACTTTTGTCTTGTGATCCTGTTGCTTGAATAAGAAGTTATTTGTGGTTTCAGAATAATAAGTTTTGGATTATTCTTGTTTTTGGAAAAACGAGTAGGATTTTACCCGTCGTTGTAAAATCTTATTGCGTCTGTTTTGAGTGAGGTTCCGGATGGAAGTTTTATATATCTGCGCGAGTTAGGATATATTCTGAGATTAATTTTCTGAGGTATGGAAGAAAATTACAGTCGCGGAAAAAGATTCGGCGATAAGTTTTGGAATGGAAAAACGTTAGACGTTCTTTCCGTAGGTTTTATGTTTTTGTGTTTTACGTTCGTCGCGTCGCGCGAGAACTGAACGTGTGAGTGTTTCTATGAGGTTTTGAGTTTTGCCTCAAGTGGATTGGTTTTGGTTTGATCCAATGGCTATGGTTTGGTCTTGGCATTGTGTTTTTGATCCAATGGCCATGAGCTAGCAAGAGCTTTAGCAATAGTAAGGAGGTTTGCTCATTGTGGACTTAGAAAAACATCACCAAACATATCCATTCTTTCTCTCTTTCACGTGGAACTCCATTACTATTTCCAACCTTCACTAAATTTTCCATTCTTCACCATTTCACTCCATTTCAAGCTTTGGAGCTTTGAAGAAAGTTGTAGAGAATCACTTTCTAAAGGTAACCCTCTCTTCTCATCTCTTAGGATGGTAGACTTATAGAGTTTAAGAGTTTTTAGGTTTATGTTTTCATGAGGGTTTGTTAGAAAATGTTACTTGTCATGGTTTTTGTTTCATGAATGTTGTTCATGAGGTCTAGAGAAGCATGTGTAGGCTTTGTTATGTTTGTTTCCATGAGTTGGTGAAAATCTCATGAGAAAAGTTAGGGTTTTGGTTTGATTATGTATTGATCAATTACATGAGGTTATGTTGTAAGGTTTTGAAAAGAAAAGTTGTCTTTGAACCTTTGGGCGAAAGGGAAATGCGTTGTATGGTTTTGTTTTGGAAAATCCGATGAAAAATATTTTGAGGTTTATGAAAATATTTCCTAAGTGTTTTGGGTAGTGTTTTGGGGTCAAAATGGTTTAAAACTATTGTGACATGTGGTGTCGCTTTTTACCTTGAAAACATGTTTGAAAATGATTACCGAACGGTTAAGGCCCGTAATAAAACTTGTGCTTAGGTTTGGTTTTGATTTTGTAAATGAAAATCAAATAACTTGCACTCGAAGCAACCAACAAGCTTTCGGAAAATGAATTGCTTGCTTATGAAAATGGTTTGCTTTTATGCTTTGAAAAAGTGTTGGGAACTAATAGAATCAAACTAGGTTTGGGGTGGAAAAAGGTGGTGTGAGTTGCTGTCTTGTGCTGTCATGACAGGTGCAACTCGCCAGGCGAGTGGTTACTCGCCAGGGCGAGTGTCACAGGTCTTGACAACTCGCCAGGGCGAGCTCCAGGGCGAGTAAGACCAGAACTCTCTGCCTTCACTCGCCACCAACTCGCCAGGGCGAGCTCTGGGAGTTGAAATTTTGGATTATGATCTCTAAACTTGGTTTTTAACTTTCTAATCCCTTTTTATTAATTTATGGAAGTGGTTGGGATTGGAAACGGGTTTTTCGGGTACTCGGAAAGTACGTAGCTTGTAACGCAAGAAAACGGCCATTTTGCATTTCAATTTATTTAAGACTTTTGACTATTGTTTTGGGTCCTAAAAATAGTACAAATAACTAATGGTGGTTGATCAATACGATAGTTTTTGGTATGGTATCCGAAAGAGTGAATTTTCCTTAGAAACCTTTAGAGTTTTTGGGGTTTTGATGTAGTTTCATTACATTGGGTTTGGAAACGATGTATTGATTGTCCGTTGCTTGTTTTAGGGAGCACGTAGTGTTGTGTGAACGTTGCTTGTTGTGAGTGCTTGCCGAGGTAAGGGCTCCACTTTATTTCCGTCTTTTCAAACGGTTTTGGTAAACATGCTTTGTTTTGCTGTGTATGCAATTGTGGTGTGCTTGGCATGTTGTTGTGATGTATTCTCGATATGAGATCGTGGTAAATACATAATTCGTTGTCTTACATATGATTGGAGATGTATGTATGAACATGTGATTAAATACATATGATTAGATATATATGTATGTATTGTTGTGTTGTGGTTACATATGCTTGAGAGGTATGTATGTGTGGCATTAGCATATGTAGGGAATCGTATGCTCATGCATTCATTGTGCGTAGTTGCGTGGGTGGACTACGGGGTGTTGGTTGCGTGAGTGGACCCACCCAAAATCCTACGGGATCTTTTGAGTACAATAAGTGGTTGCGTGAGTGGACCACGAGGTGTGATTGCGTGAGTGGATCCACCTTAACCCTTTGCGGTTTTATTGGTTATGATTAGTAATTCCGGAATTCATTTGCATGTGGTAGCTCTGGTAGTACCACACCCATTGTAGAAGTCTGCATTAGGCTTGTTGTGCATTATATGTATAAGCCCGTTGGTGGGGATTGTTGAATGTTTTAAGAGCTTTCTCTTGTGTTTTGTGAAATTTTGTTAAGTGTACAATCTTTCGCACCGGTTATATATATATATACTTCTATTTTGTGGTGACCCTTTCTTTCATTTGCGGGCTCATCCCACCCAGGTGATGGGTTAGGTCGTGGGGACGACGGTGGCAGTTCTAGGCTATAGTGAGCACGTGGTGAAGCTTAGTATAGCTAGACTATGCGCCGGTGTGTTTTGTGCACCGTGCTTTTTGGTTAGCATAGGATTTCTAACTTGTTTGATACTTAGACTTGGATTGTAATTATTCAGGAAATACACTTTGCTTGTCGAAGCACCTTTTAGTAATGAGTTCTTTGTATATTTGAATGCCGGTTCATTTAAAATCTTTTATGCGCACTTTGAGTGTTAGATGAAAAAGAAAAAAAAAAAATAATGCCCTTTTTGGCTTGCGAAAAATGGGGTGTTACAATGCTTTCTAGTTATCTCTTGTCTTGTTGTATTTCTAATAAATTCTTGATGTATCGTGGTTATTGGTTTCGCTTCCGTTGTTTCTGTATCCGTGTTGTACTTAGCACCTGCGTGTGCTATGAATTTCAATTGTAATAATAATGCACTCAGCTACCAGTTATGATATTTCACTGATATTCTAGATATTTCATGTGGGGTGTTATATACTTTTTTCCCGTATTTGAATCAATACCGTTTTTTATTCTCCGTATGATTTATTTAGTATATATGATAATTATTTTGACTTTTTTATCAGTTATAATTTGTCCCGTATATGATAACATATTTTATCCAGTGTTTGATTTATTTAGTATATTATAATTACATTTTTCTCGTATTTGAATCAATACCGTTTTTTATCCCGCGTATAATTTATTTAGTATATATGATACCAAACAATTCTATTTTTAAAATAAATTATTATTGGACACACATTGATAAGTATCCTTCTTTTTATTCTAAAAATAAAAATGAGACAAAACAATTACTATGATTTATAAGCCACATACTTTTTTTTTGTGACTCACCACTACTTTATTGGATTATTTTCTTTAATGAAGTTAGGCATACACATACACTTACATTTTCATTTTTCACTCTTTACTTTTTTAATTTCTCTCTTCCTTTACCAAACACTAGAGAAGCTATAGCTCTTTTTATCTTCCATCGTTACAACTCAGTGTTGCATGTCGTCGTCGTTTGTCTTGTTTGCAACGCTATCACCACCATCATTCTCCTCTCATCAAGATCTACCTCCTCCATTTAATAGATCTTCAAACCATCATCATTTTAGTTGTTCATTCAACACCTTTCCGATCAGATCTCGACCACACAATCGACCTCCTTTTGAAAAACCACCAATCTCGTCCATGTTCTCTTCAAAATCCACAGAGGAAAATCAAGACCAGAATCCCATTGGTTGAGACCACCATGCCGGAAAATCAATGTATGTTTTGGTTATGTTTAAATTTTAGTGAACAAGATTCATGTGTTTGTATTTTATATCTTTGAGTTTTTAGGTTTGTTTGATTTAGAAAAATGGTGATTTTACATGTTTCTGTTTTATTTTTTGTTTGTTCATAAAAGAAATTCTATTATATTCCTATGTGTTTTATTTTGGTTGCTCATAATACGTTTATTTTGTTGCTTCTTAGTAAATCATTTATTAATAAGCTTAGAAAACATTGCAAATCTTGTTTTTTTCGACTACAATAAAAGATTACATTTTATTTATTTTTTAGATATGGTAGTTTTTTTTAAGGGAGTAGAGAGTAGATTTTTATGAGTTTGCAAATCTTGTATTTTATCATGTGCAGCAAGATGTAATACACTGTTTGTTTACTGTGGATATCTGAATAATCATATTAAAATGCATAAAGCTATCTTGAGACCCACAAAACAATATTATTCCCGGTCTCCCAAAATTATTCACAGTCTCCCAAAACTTTAATTTATTATTATTAATTCACTCTCCAAAACTCTTTTCTGTCAATTCATCGTGTGCATCTCCATCTCCCCTACTCTATCTCTCTTTTCCCACTACTTTCATCTAGTCTCCCTCCTCTTTTGTGTATCAAGACTATTATTTAATTATTTTTTATGTTATTTTTTGAGTTTGTTTGTATTTTTTTAATTTGATTCTATTGTATATTTTTTCATGAAGAAGATGAAGTTCTTACCAAAGAAGAACATGAATATTTTGTAAATCTCATAAAAAGAAAACTAAATTCTATCTGTTTTTTTTCTTCTTTCTTCTGGATCTATAAAATTGATAGAAAAAATAAATTTATTTTTATCATGAATCTTTAGAAAAAATAAATTTTTGACATGTTTTCAACTATTTCTCTTCACATCTTGCATTTTGTCTTGTTCTATAAAAAAATAATTTAAAAAATATCAAAACTTTGTGAAGAAAATAAATTATGAAGGAATCAAAATAATAAAGCACTTATCTTTTCATTATTTTTCTTTTTAAGCATATGCTTTAAGTTTTAATATACTAAAAATATTATTTAGAATGTATATATTTCTTAACTTTTCTTTTATTTCATCTGCGGTACTTTTTATGTGCAGAAATAAAAAGTATTTTAATTTTGATCTTAAACTTGATGAATGATGAAAGATTATTATAGAGAATTGTTAAAATACAGAAATCATGAATGTTGTTTGGTATATACCTCTTGTAGAATCAAGTTATTCATCTTGTTTCCTATATTCTATTTACTTTGCCACTCTTGTTTGCTTGAGGGTGTAAATGACCTTTCAAATTTTTCAAATTTCCTGAAAGAGAAAAAATTAATCTAGTTAGACAAAAAGAAGAAGATGAATGCTGTAAAAAATGCATATTAGTAGAAAGAAAAAAATGTTAGAGAAAGAAAAGAGAAGTGAATGATATGAAAATGAGTGAAGATATATAGAATTTTGAATAGATAAAGAGAGGCAAAAAAGTTTTGAATTTGAAATTTGGTGAGACATTGGGAGAAGTGAAAATATGTCACATGTCTATCTTACTGTAAACTAAATCATTCCTTTCCAACTAATTGAAGCCGTTTTACATTTGGCTTTCAAAAAGTGATTTTTACTCTCACAAAATAAAAAATGGCTTGGTTGGCTTAGTTACATGACTCACTTTATTATCTTTTTAGTTCAGTTACTAAATATTTGGACACCAAATACCTTTATTTGTGCCAATTGGCAGTATTTGAAGCATGGACAATTTAATCTTTTTCAGGGACAACAACTTTCTTATATTGTATATGATAGTATTGTCAATAGTCGGTAGAATTTTTAATAATTCTAAACGTTAGTCCACGTGGACCACTTATAAAAATTGCTCACCATAGCACTAGCCAAAAATTTGATGTTATTCATGAAGAATTTGAGGCTAAATCTAATAACCATGAGCTCTTGACAATTGAAGATCAGTTGAAAGAAATAATAACCGGAAAAAAAGATAAATCTTGATGTTAATTTGAGTCTCAATCTGGTATAAACAATAAGTCTTGGACAATTAAAACATATCTAGAAAAAAAGATAATTGAAAAATAGATAACAACATACTCCATTTGTTATAATATATAAGCAAAACCACACTTTTTAGATTTATTGTGTATTGTCCAGATACATTAATTATACAATGAATCTAAATTGTTTATATATTGTATTAGTTGGAGTAACAAATTAAAAACTTAAAATGTACTCTCTCCCTCCACAAATATAAGCAAAAGTAAATTTTTTTAGATTTATTGAATAATAATTAATGTATCTGAACTATAACATAGATCAAATACATCTGTTATTCAATGAATCTAAAAAGTACACTTTTATTTATATTTGTGGCGAGAAGAAGTACTTAACTATAAAACTTAAAAATCTATCTATTCCGAATGCAAGATGTATTTGATTTTTTAAGGGAAACAGTCATTTTGGTCCCTGACTCTGCAGCTCGCTGTCATATTGGTCCCTGATTTAAGGAAAAACACAAAATAGTCCCTGACTCTGAAATCAATTAGTATTTTTACGGACTGCAGGGATCAAAATGACTAACGGACTGCAGAGTCAGGGACCAAAATGACAGCGAGCTGCAGAGTCAGAGACCAAAATGACTAACGGACTGCAGAGTCAGGGACTATTTTGCATTTTTACATAAGTCAGGGGTCAATATGACAGCGAGCTGCAGAATCGGGGACCAAAATGACTGTTTCCCAATTTTTTAACTAGTGCATTGGAAATATCTGGTAGCATTTTCTATTTTCTATATAATGTATAGGAGAAAAACTTATGGGGAATGAGAGAGACCGTGTGACGCCGAAAGGGAAAAGGAAAACCCATCCAACATCGAATCGATCAATCAATCACAAAAAACTACATAGAATGCCACGCCATCGTTGCACAGTGTACTCCGAGAGCGATTACGACGACGACGACGATAACGTCACCATGAGGTGTCTTTCTTGCGAGGAAGATTACGATCCCGACGATGCCGGCACCTGCAAAGAATGCTACGACGAAGCTAACGCCTCCGAAGAAGAACTCAAACGTCAGATCCAAGACCTCAAATCTAAAGTCTCCTTCCTCGCTCTTTCTTCTCCACTAGATGCTCCTTCCACCACCGATCTCGTCCTTCTTCCCTCCACCGATGCTTTCTCTCCTTCCATTCCCGCTCACAAGGCCGTTCTCGTCAGTACTCACTCTCTTCCACTTTTTTTTTTTTTTTTAAAATTAAATTTTTGATACCCTGCATATTGAGATTACTTCATATGTCCCAAAATGTTGTTTTTATTATATTTTTTTACGGCTATACAATTAAAAATATTAATGATTAAAGTTGTGTGAAATAATCATCTGAGTCACTCGTTGTAGAACATGTGAACTATTCATATTCATTATTAGTTTGTAATTGCAAGGAAAAAAAATGTTTAATGTGCCTTGAATGTAGCTCAATTGATACAGCATTATTGGAGAGGTTGGAGTTCAAACCTCAAATTTTCTACTTCTCAACAATTATAGTGTGAGAGTCTAACCATAGGCTACTTGACAGGCAAAAAATGTTTAATTGATTTTAAATTTTTATCGGTTAATGATGAATGGTTAAAGAGAATTGAGTTCGAACCCTTACAAGAACAATCATTGGCCCAACTTTAATACTCCTAGGCCAAACTTCAGAGTCCCTTGCAATCGGGAAGTGAACTCGAGTGGTATAGGATATTTGTTATTCTAGTGAGAATAGTAGTAAATGATTAAAGTATTTTCTTAAACCAAACTTAATTTAAGGATTTGGTTTAAGGGTTTATATTTTTTTGGTTTTCCTTTTTAGAATCATATGCTAGGAACTTGGATATGTTCATTACAAGAAGCAATATGTTGCTTACAATTCTAAAATGTATTACCTATCTTGTCCAGCTTCCACAATCAGAATGGGAGTATAATGCTGCTGTATAATGGATACGGGTCTAACACTTATTCCACTGTTGATTTAATTTCATGTGAATTGTAATTTCATCCTTTGAAAATCTATTAGTAAATGCACCCCTGCTGATTTGTTTTCTGTGACTGACTCACTTTAGATGCACTTTAAGAGTTTAAAATAAAATTAACTTGATGATGAGTTGAAAAGGTGTTTTAACCCAACCACCTAAGATAACAGCTCATTAAAGATTTAACATTAAAAAAAATAAACTAATGCAACAACTCTGTTTGGACTTTGTTTCCTAATCCATGTCACTGGGTAGGATAAACTATGTCAAACTTAACATAACTGCTACCTAATCGGTTTTAGACAAATGTTTTTGTTGACAATCCTTGATAAAGTATTCAAAATTAAACTAGCAGTTTGTATCGGTTGGTTGGGTTTCGTAATCCAAAATCTGGCTTGTATCTTAATTTCGTTTTCCTGATTTTCTTTCAGGAGTCCTTAACAATGGCCTATGGTTCGACTTTTGCATTGTATGCAGAAAGGACCAACACTCTTGTAGTCAATAATACATGAATTTCTTTCTTAGATTCAATCCTGATATAAAATCAACCAAGTTTACTGTTAATTTTTTTAATTCCAGACTGTTTTTAATATGTAAAGCATTTTTTGCAGTGCACTGTATTTTGTGTTTTGCTTTCAATGTTGACGTGTTATGATACGGAATGAAGTAAGCATTATTTTAAACTATGTCATTATGCCTCTAGGTGTTATCTTGATATCTCCCCTTTTAAAGTTGTTTGCTGTTCATAATGAAACTAACAATATCACATGACACAATGTTTGAATAGGTTAGCCGCTCTCCAGTTTTCAGAGCCATGCTTGAGAATGACATGGAGGAAAGCCGTAGTGGCACAATCAAGATTGCTGATGTATCATACGATGCCCTTCGTGCCTTTGTTAACTACTTATACACTGCTGAAGCATTCCTTGATAACCAAATGGCCTGCAACCTATTAGTTCTAGCAGAAAAGTATCAAGTGAAGCATCTTAAGGCATACTGTGAGAAGTATTTGATCTCCAAACTGAATTGGGAGAAAGCTATTGTGAACTTTGCTTTTGCACATCAACACAATGCTAACCAATTGCAAGATGCAGCCTTGGCCGTGATCATGGAGAATATGGACAACCTCACTAAAAATGAAGATTATACGGAGTTAGTGGACAGTAATCCTCGTCTTGTCGTGGAAATTTATGAAGCATATCTTTCCAAACAGGTTAATATTGCAGCCACACTCCTATAGGAACGCTTGTAGCCAGCCCTAAGCCGGGTAGTAACTTTAGTTTGGATTATATTCTTATTTGGTGATTAGTCTGTGGTAGTATTTTAATTGTACATTATCATATACTACCATTACTACTACGGTTTAAGATGTGCATCTAGACCCGTTGCCTCTCTCGGGCATGATTTACCCTGTAGATCACATTTTGGTTTTTGGTAGACCGGATATGGGGTATTACTAATTTTAGTTAGCACAGTGACTGTTAGTGGAGATCAGCTTTCTTTCCTCCTAAATGTTGCAACTGTTAAAATGCTACCTTTCAGGGCTTTTGTTGCAGATTTCTCTAATCTTTAGAAGCAATGATAGTAGAAAGACATGTGCGGAGGTGGTCAATAAAATGTGATTTAATGAAGTACAACTAGTAGTTTGTATTAAATGAGCAAGACCTTAAATGATGGTCTATTTTCTCTATAAGTAGAGAAATAAGGGACAGTTTCTCTTCCCACCCCCAAGCATGTTCTGAAAAATTTTGGGAAACATTTTCCAAATTTTTTTAATGTAAATTTTACTGAAATTTACACTAAAAAAACTTCGGAACTTGTTTTCCAAAACTTTTTGTGTGGTGGAAAGAGAAACTGTCGAAATAAGGGGTTCTCAGTCTAATGTCCGGTGGTAGTTGCACCCATCCTCCGATGGTGTTGAAGTTACAACTAGACATTAGTAGAGAAGAGTTTATAGACAATTAAACAATCACTGGTGTTACAACCAATAACTGCAAGATCATGCACACGTTACTTTCATGATAATCATGTGACACTTTAACTTCCAATCTAGGACATAAGCCGTTGAAGGCCAATTTTAGCAGGCCCCTTCTAGGATGGGAGAGGCCAATAGGTCTCCCATGGTGGGAAAACAATATTATCCATTGGATTGTCATAGACCACCATAGACTTCCTCCATTGTATAATTTTAATTATATTCATTTTAATCTCTTTTTAGTTTCTCTCTCTTTCTATTATGTCTCTCTCTACCGTCCTAACTTTTCACCACCACTTACAATCTTTATTTTCATTCAAGTCCAGATTTGGTTTTCCATTTAGACTTAATTTTTTTTTTCCTTTTCTTCGTGGGTTGTTCAGAATTTCATCAACACAACACCTAGATTCAAAGAAGAAAAGGAGGAAAATGGTTGTGTAAGTTGTAGAGAGATAAAACAGTAATGGTTACTAAGGTTGTATAAAGAAAAAAATGGTGGAGAAGAACATACAAGAAAACTTTGTTCATCTGAAAAAAGTTCAACCGAGAAAAAGAAGAAAAAAAATGAAATAATTGATTTTTTTTTATTATGATTTATTAGTGTTTATTTTGGCATAATTTGTCATTGAATGAATTGATTCCTTTTTCTGTTTTTTTTAATTATTTTGATGTTTCATTTTGTTCCTATTTTTTTAGGTTTGTTGGATTCTTCCTAAATTCATGGTAGCAAGTTAGGGACTGATATTGATGATTTATTTAGGACGAAAAAATAGAAAAGTTTGAGAAATAGGAAAACTTTGATTTACCCTTTTGAAAAAAATTATGAAAAACCTTGATTGTAACCTGCAAAACAAAATTGCATAAGAAATCAATAGAGACAAATTATGAAAGTGCAAATGTTAATATGGCTGGTATTGATTTATTCTTGACAAAGAAGATGAGCAAAGAGGCATACTGAGAGATAAGAGAAAGATGGAATGGAAGTGTTTATGTGTGTGTGGTACATGATAAAATTTGTGGACCATCATAATCTAACCATTAAACAAACTCTCCCACCATGGGAGACCTAAGTCACTTGCCCACCCTAGCCTTGGCCATTCTAGCATGGGTGAGTGTCATAGGTCTTCCATTATGGGAGAATTATTTTGACCATTAGATTATGAAGGTCTACAATAAACCATAATAAAGTTTATACATTGTATTTTAATCTATATTATATATCTTTTCGAGTATTTTTTCTCGTGAACTTTTCATTTATTTTTTCTCGAAAACTTTTCGAGTATTTTTTCTTGAAAACTTTTCGAGTATATTTTTCTCGAGAACTTTTTAAGAATTTTTTCTCAGAAACTTTTCCGAAACTTTTTTCTCGAAAACTTTTCCGGAACTTTTTTCTCGAAAACTTTTCGAGTATTTTTTCTCCAAAACTTTTCCAGTATTTTTTCTCGAGAAATTTTCTCGGAAATTTTTTCTCGAAAATATTTCGAGTATTTTTTCTCGAAAATGTTTCGAGTATTTTTTCTTGAAAACTTTTCGAGTATTTTTTTCTCGAGAACTTTTTGAGAATTTTTTCTCAGAAACTTTTCCGAAACTTTTTTCTCGAAAACTTTTCCGGAACTTTTTTCTCGAAAATATTTCGAGTATTTTTTCTCGAAAATGTTTCGAGTATTTTTTCTTGTAAACTTTTCGAGTATTTTTTCTTGTAAATTTTCGAATATTTTTTCTCGAAAACTTTTCGAGTATTTTTTCTTGAAAACTTTTCGAGTATTTTTTTCTCGAGAACTTTTTGAGAATTTTTTCTCAAAAACTTTTCCGGAACTTTTTTCTCGAAAACTTTTCGAGTCTTTTTCTCCAAAATTTTTCGAGTATTTTTTCCCGAGAAATTTTTTCGGAAACTTTTTCAGAACTTTTTTCTCGAAAATATTTCGAGTATTTTTTGTCGAAAATGTTTCGAGTATTTTTTCTCGTAAACTTTTCGAATATTTTTTCTCCAAAACTTTTCAAGTATTTTTTCTTGAAAACTTTTCGAGTTTTTTTCTCGAGAACTTTTTGAGTATTTTTTCTCAATAATTTCGAGATTTTTTTCTCGGAAACTTTTCCAAAACTTTTTCAGAACTTTTTTCTCGAAAACATTTCAAGTATTTTTTCTCGAAAACATTCTGAGAATTCTCGGATTGTTTCTTTTGTTTTTAATAACGTATGTGTGAATTCTAGGAATTTTTATCCAAAATTCTTTCCAAAAATTCTTGGAATTCTCGATTCCGGGAATTCTCGGATTGTTTCTTTTGTTTTTAATAACTTATGTGTGAATTCTAGAAAAATAAAATCTTTCAAATAAAAATTTACAGATTATTATTATTTTTTAAAGAAAAATATAATCTTTTAAATAGATATTATTGATTTAAAATTTTAATTTGAAAATTTTATTCATTAAAAAAAATTTGAAAAGTTTATGAATTTTTTTTTTTGATAAATGAAACTGTCAAATACATTTTATGAATTTTATATCTCTCTCGACAAAAAGTTTCTAAAATAATATTTGTGAGAGTTTCTAAAATAAGAATAAAAAAAAGTTTCTAAATAAAAATATATAATATTTGAGAGTTTCCACAAAGAAAAAATATATTTGAGAGTTTCCAAAAAATATATATTATAGATTAGAATACAATGTATAAAGTTTATTATGGTTTATTGTAGACCTTCATAATCTAAGGGTCAAAATAACTCTCCTATGGTGGGAGACCTATAATACTCACCCATGCTAGAATTGGCCGCCGTTGAATTCGTTGCACCAACAAAAGCATAATATCTATTCTTCTGGATTAGCAATCGTTGCCACAACAAGGTTAATAAAATAAACACAATAGAACAGAACACAAGGTTACTCATGAGAAAAAAATAACGATAAAAATATTAACAGAATAGAAACCATTTGATCTTTCGCGATAAAAATATCTTGTACATAAGCATATCTAGATTTAATTTTCAGCTCTGCGTATATAATATGATGTCTTTATCAAGTTTAGGAGATTGAAATTATTTTTGTTAACAACATTTGGTGCATATTATAATATAGTACGATCATCTGTACCAGATTTTTTTTTTTGCGCCTTTTTTTGGTTTTCTGGTTGTTTGGATTGGCTTGCTGTGAGTTTTTCCCTTCTTTTTCTTTTCGCTGTATTTCTCATCCCAGCTTGGTACTTCTTGTGCCAAGTGTAGTGGGTTAATAAAGTTTTAGCAATTAAAAAAAAAGTATGATCATCTGTACTAGAAGGAAGATGATAAATTGACCTTAGTTAACATAGGTTAAGGTCAAGGGAATATAGTAACATGAATTTTTTTTACAGATTTTTATAGATTACTTTTATAACATGAGATTATTATAAATATTTGATTATTATTTTATAGAATTTTTTTATATTAATCTTTCTATATATTTATATTTTTGGTTTCTCGCAAGTTTCATTTATTAGAGACAAAATTTTAATGATTACACTACAATTTGCAGGAAAAAAAGACCCGATAATTAATATTACCTTCATATAGACACACGTCACAATTTATATTTATATTTACATTACTAACTATTCTTTATCTAAATAAAATAACTATTTTTTAAGAAATCTTATAAAGTTTCATAGTTCAAATTTGCACTAAGTTTGATACCCATAAGAGAAAATTGCACTCTTCTCTTATACGTTTTATGTATAAAAAGTTCAAATTTCAAATAGAAATTTTCCTTAGTAAATAGATCAATAAAAATGAAATAATGAAATTTTAAAATTTTGGCATTTGGCTTTAGTTTCGTGTTCTATAAATTAATTTACTCTCACTCCCCCTTTTGTCATTAAATAAAAAAAAGTAAAACAAAATAGTAATAAATGATAGGTTAAAAAAATAGTCAAAAAATATAGTTTCAAAACAGTCAGGTCAAAGAAGGTGGTTACAACTATGTCAATTAAATGATTTGTCGTAAAACTATAAAGTTGTCTGTGTTGAATTGCTATATAAAGACCAAAGAACTTTGTCATTTCACTCAACACTTCCATTGAATGTTAGAATACAGAGATGGATAAGGATAGAAGAGTGATCAAAAGTAACAAGTCACAGGAGAAGAAGAAGAAGAAGAAGAAGAAGAAGAAGAAGAAGAAGAAGAAGAAGAAGAAGAAGAAGAAGAAGAAGAAGAAGAAGAAAGAGAAGATTCAACAAGGGTCAGAACCTAAGAAAAATCTTCAGAAAATGAAAACATCAACTTCTGCTTCTGTCAGAGGCAACTATCGAACCAGATCCAAGACAAAACAATCAGACTCCTTATATGAGTCAGAATCTAATTGGGATTCTGATTGGAAATAATTTTTAAGTACATATGTTTAGGGGTGCTCGCGGTTCGGTTTGGATCGGTTTTGAGGCAAAAATCCATCTGATCCAAAGTTATTATTACTTGCGGTTAGGTTCGGTTTTGGATAACTAATTAAAAAATATCCGATCCAATCCGATCCAATTTTTTGCGGTTTAATTTGGATCGGTTTTTGGATATCCAAATTATAAATTGAATTTTTTTAATTAAATATTAATATTATAATAACACGATAAAATAATAGATTTGATGTAAACACAATATATAATATGTTAAAAATTAATATTTTGCAATGAAAATTATCAATTATATTTGAAATCTATGAAATAGTAAAAAGAAATACATTAAATTGAAATAATAAGTAATATCGAGAAAATAAAAATCAACCATTAATATATTAATGCAATATATTATACTACTAAAAAGTTAAATAAGTATTAAAAAATATATATGCGGTTTGGTTCGGTTTGGATCGGTTTTGAAAAATCAATCTAAAATCTGATCCGATCCAGCGGTTTTCACAAAAAGAACATCCAAACACATCCAAAAATATTCGGTTTTTTTGGATCGGTTTGCGGTTTTTATTTGGATTGGTTTGGATTTGAGCACCCCTACATATGTTCCTCCTAGAGAAGATAACTCTTCTTCTCCCTTTGATTCCAATCAACTAGAATTAGAACTAGCAGTTTCTGATGTAGAATTCAAGTAAAAAGTTGGTTCAGAACTTATGTAATGAATAATTCCTTTGAATAAAAACTCTTTATTTTGTTTGTGATCTTTAGTTTGAATATTTGACTCTAAAAAAAATTGTGCAATAGAAAGGAATTACAGAAAATAAACACTCATAGAATAGATAACTGAATATTTCATTAATGATTAATTTAAAGAGATAACAAAACAATGTCATGCTTTAATCAATCTGAAATACAAAGTGAAACAAATAGAAGTGCATAGAGATCCTAAGGTTGAGGAGGAGGAGGAGCTAGTCTAGCTTCAATGCTTTGGAGAGTAGCAAACTGTTGAGACAAAATCCATTTTGATGTTTTAAAGATAACAAACCCTTAATTAAATTTTAATATGATTCTGATCATTTTGTTATCTAACAAGTGCTTTTGAGTGATTTAATCTAAGACAGCTTTAAAGGATTAATTTCAATAAGTATTCACTCACAAGATACAAACAAAAAATCATTTGAAGATTCTGCCCAGAAGAACGTTCTCAGAATAACACTGTACCATATCTATAAGTTCTTGTGATTAAAGAATAATCACTTTTCAAGAGTCAACTTGGTAGAAACAAGAAAGAACTTTTTCATGGAAGTAAATGCAAGATCATAACAGTTCATAAGTCATTTAAGGCATGGAATCATTTTTGAACAAGGCATCAAGTTCAAATAAGCACTTTTAAGGAATAAGTTCAATTGTTCATGACAAGGTCTCATGTTATTAAAGTATTCCTTCAGAAATAATCTAGTCCAATGGAAATGATACAATACAACTGAAATGAGACTAAAGACAGCAACCCACGTTTTAAGGGAACAAGGACAAGGAGTTGCTACATTCTCCCATAAAGTCTTACAAGGACAAAGACTTTATGAACCAGCAAGGACAAGTGAATAGTTCTGCATAGTTGCTCTATCTTCATAGACTGAAGCTCTCCAGCTGCAAGACAACTATCAACAGCTCTTTTAATCACGTGTGATTTCATCCATGAGCTTGGAGAATGATCAAAGAATGATCAGAGAACGATCTCCCAGTTTTGCCAACAAAGTGTTTCAACTGTTTGATTTCTGTCCAGCCTTTTGATGAGCTGTTTTAATTCAAACTCAACACTTTTGCAACGGCTATATGATCAGGAATATCTCAATCAAGTTCCAAGAACTCAGATCATCATTGTACGTTCTGTCCCAATGTCAGATAGCAATGGGAGAACGTTCTGGGAAGGTCACTTTAATGAGATAGATTTTCTCTTTCATCTCATATGTCTCACAACTGCTATTTCTTCACTCACAACGGTCTTATTTGGAACCCAAGACATCAAGGAGCTTCCTCATCTATAAATAGCACGTCCATATTGTAACACCCAAACCCATTACAGCCTTTACTCTGGCTTTAAAATTTCATTTTCAAAAACAACGCAGCAGATGGAATAAAGATATAGACTTAAATCAATTGATTGATAAAATGTTGGTTCGAGATATTACACTCCTCGTAACAAAAATAATACTATTGTATTTAATTTAGTAAAATCTTGCTTATACAAATAATTGAATCAAATAATGTATTCTTTAATTATACAAAACAACCTAGATAAGCAGACTTTATATAAATATAAAACCCCTTTTTCCCGTGTCACAATCAGAGCGGAGCTTCACCGATGACTCATACGAAGATAACATACAACCTGAGAAATCTGGACCCAAACCAGTAAAACACACAAAACGGAGAGTTAGATTACATAATCAAATAAAATCGAAAGCATAAAGTACGCTTACTACCACATGAGTTTATCAAATATAATCTAACCTTAGCATACCAATCTATTATTAATCAACACATATGAATTAAGATTTAATACATCAAGGTAGAATATAAGCATTCATAAACATTTATATTCACTCTAGTCTTATCAAACAAAGACAATTAATCACACAAGAATACATTCTCAATCTTAGTTCAATTATGAGATTTATGACGCATCAACACATAGAAGTATCATTTAGAGTTAATAAACATCTAACACTTCAATTAAGTCTTAACACATATAGACAATTCATCAACAAATCCGATTAATGTCACATATCAATTATCACACAATATGCACATCATCCTAATGCATCTAATGCCACAAATCATGCTATGTCACTCTAGACATATCTAATGCATGTGGTACCATTCGTTCATTTTTAAGTCATGACGGACTCTGCAAGGATAAACATACCCCAATGTTCATTTTTAAGTCATGACAGACTCTGCAAGGATAAACATACCCCAATGTTCATTTTAAAGTCATGACGGACTCTCTCCATGGGTAGACATATACCCATCTGCTCCTTGTTCATTTTTAAGTCATGACGGACTCTGCAAGGATAAACGTATCCCAAATATATTCTAGTCAACCGCAGCTACTAAAATATCTACTATACTTTAAGGTTCACTTAAAGTATCTGCTCCACATACCAATATGAATGCATGATGTTCATAAATACAACACACATAGTCAATACACAAGGTATTAGACATCTCCATTTAATTTAAGTGGAACACAATCCAATTTGCTTCTTTATTAAGATATCTCACGTAATCTTAATATTCTTCTTATTAGACTAACACAATTCTAATATCATTCTTTATTAAGTTGATTAACACCTGAATATACATCTTTGACCTTTCAACAAACATCATCCACACAATCAAGAACAATTATATTCCACAAATATAATCAACAATTCATCAACACATCATTATTCATCAACAAGCAATCAATCATAGTTACAAACACTTAATTGCATGTTAGAATACCATTAGCCCATGTTACAAGTGCCTAATTACACTTTAAAACATCCACAAAATAAGTCAGGCCCAGTACTGGTCGCTGAGCGAAGCCATGGCGAAGAGAAGTCAGACAGAAACAGCTTCTGGCGAAAATCAGCGAGCTGGTCGCTACTGGTCGCTAAGCGAAGGCCTCCTGACAGCAATATTCAGCATCGCGATTTCTAGCTCAAATCGACCCAAAAACTCATTTTTGATGTTCCAGATCCCAAAAGAAGTTGTTTTCAAGTGTAATACATACATATAAACACAAAAGGATAGTTCATTTCACCGATCTACAACATATACATCAAAAAAGTAATGATTTATCATTTTTACTCAAAAACCACAAAACTCATTGTTCTTGAACAAACATCTACAAATTCCCATTTTTCCCCCTTAAATTCGTTCATATATCATGGTACAAGTATATTAAACATGTTATGAACAATTCCTACAACTTTCTTTAAGAAATTACTTCCAAGACCCAAAAGAAATTGAGTGTAAAGAGTTTGGGAACGGAGAAATCGACATTCTCCCCTCTTTAGAATCACTCGGGATTATATAATCTAACTCTCTTACCTCGGATTGATGGATTCTCTAGTCCACCTCTTGATTCTCTTCTCTTGCTCTTGCCCTAGCTCCCAAATGCTCTTCCTTCTCTCTAGCTTCTCACAAAACACATGAAAAATGAGCTCTCTCTCACTCTAAGGCTATAAGTAGCGCCCCTTACTTTGGTCTTAGGCCCAATGGGCTTAAGGCCCATTAGCACGGTCACTCGCGGATTAACTAATGTTTTCGCGATAAAATTAATTATCCGACACTATCGACTTATAAAATATTCTATCTCACTAACATAAATAATTAGACATAAAACGACGAATAAATAAATTGGGATGTTACACATATCATTAGAAGAGCAAGAGTTTCAAATTGCAAAAAGCCAAACATACTTTCGTGATCTCCATATCACTTTAAGCTCTTCTTTATACACTCATACTTCAAGCTCTAGATCTTAGGATATAAATCCATTTGAGCATTTCTGAGTGTATTTCATTTGTAAGTGTAACACCCCGTTTTACAAAGAGCAAAAAGGGGCATTATTTTTTTTTTTTTTTTTCTTTTCTTTTTCAACTGACACTCAGAGTGCGCAATAAACAGTTTACGTGAGCCGACATTAAATAACAAAAGATCCATACAACATATGGCGCTTGTAACCAAGCAAAGTGAATTCCTGAATAGTTACAATCCATGAGTAAATAGGTACATCAAGTACTACAACCAAAACAAACCAAGTCAGAAACCTAGGCATAAACAAAAGGCACGGTGTACAAACCACACCGGCGCATAGTCCAACTAAAACTAAGCTCCGCTCGACCACTCCGCCTACACGGCCTACCAGATCTGACCCAAAACCCTAACCTGGGTGGGATGAGCCCGCAAATAAAAGAAAGGGTCATCACAAAATACAAGTATATATATATATAACCAGTGCGAGAGATTATACACATAACACACATACAAAAATACCAACAGAGAAAACTTGTAAACACAGCCATTCCCACCAACGGGTTCATATAAACCAACACACACATGCATGGATTCCGGAATCGTAGGTCAAACCCCTACTAACAAACCAACAAAACCCGTAGCTCTCCCGATCACTACAAACCAATAGAGTGGGCTCTCCCGATCACCACACACCTATTATAAGTATCAATAAAATCCCGTAGCTCTCCCGATCACTACTAAGATTAGAGTGGGCTCTCCCGATCACCGCACCCCGTAGCTCTCCCGATCACTACGTATTGAACTCAACCAAAACACCTCGTAGCTCTCCCGATCACTACGAATAAAAAGGTGGGCTCTCCCGATCACCACACCCCGTACACGCACTATCAAATACCTGAGCATACGCTTCCCCATGTACGCTAATACCACAGATACATACCTCTCTAGCGTATGTATACCGAACACCTGTTCATACATATATTCACCCGACATATGTAAACACATCACAACAAACGTACATACATCTCTAATCGTATGTATACACACCACATGCTCATACATATACTCTAACCATATGTAACCAACGCATGTAAGGAAAACACTTTCTCATCAACGAGAATACATAATACAACATGCCAACACACAACAACGTACTTCACCGAAATAACCGAACATGTTACCACTCAGTGAAAAGACAGAAATAAATGCACTACAGCAAATTTCCAGGCATATTGTAACCGGTTTAAAAGACGGAAATAAAGTGATGCCCTTACCTCGGCAAGCTCCCGTCAAACAACACACGCTCAAACAACACAACGCGCTTCCTAAAACAAGCAGGGCAACAATCAATACTTTGTTCTCTAACCAAAAGTATTGAAACTAAACCAAGAACCCCAAAAACCTAAAGGTTCCTAAGGAAAAACCACTCTTTCGGATACCATACCAAAAACTACCGTATTGATCAACCACCATGAGTTATTTGTACTATTTTTAGGACCCAAAACAATTGTCAAAAGTCTTAAATAATTTGAAATGCAAAATGGCCGTTTTCTTGCGTTATAAGCTACGTACTTTCCGAGTACCCGAAAAACTCGTTTCCAATCCCCACCACTTCCATAAATTAATAAAAAGGGATTAGAATGTTAAAAACCAAGTTTAGAAATCAAAATCCAAAATCTCAACTCCCAGAGCTCGCCCTGGCGAGTTGATGGCGAGTGGAGGCAGAGAGTACTGGTCTTACTCGCTCTGGAGCTCGCCCTGGCGTGTTGTCAGGACCTGTGACACTCGCCCTGGCGAGTAACAACTCGCTCAGCGAGTTGCACCTGTCATGACAGCACAAGACAGCAACTCCCACCACCTTTTTCCACCCCAAGCCTAGTTTGATTCTATTAGTTCCCAACATCTTTTCAAGGCATAAAAGCAAACCATTTTCATAAGCAAGCAACACATTTCCGAAAGCATGTTGGTTGCTTCGAGTGCAAGTTATTTGATTTTCATTTCCAAAATCAAAACCAAACCCAAGCACAAGTTTTATTACGGGCCTTAACCGTCCGGTAATCATTTTCAAACACGTTTTCAAAGTACAAAGCGACACCACATGTCACAATAGTTTTAAACCATTTTGACCCCAAAACACTACCCAAAACACTTAGGAAATATTTTCATAAACCTCAAAATATTTTTCATCGGATTTTCCAAAACAAAACCATACAACGCATTTCCCTTTTGCTCAAAGGTTCAAAGACAACTTTTCTTTTCAAAACCTTACAACATAACCTCATGTAATTGATCAATACATAACCAACCAAAACCCTAACTTTTCTCATGAGATTCTCACAAACTCATGGAAAAATTGAAACAACAAAGCCTAGCATGCTTACTAAACTCTCATGAACAACTTCCATGAAACAAGAACTAGCAAGAACAACCTTTCTCACCAAACCCTCTTAAGAACATAAACCCAAAAACCTCACAACTCTAAAAATCTACCAACCTAGGAGATAAGAAGAGAGGGTTACCTTTAGAAAGTGATTCTCTACAACTTTCCCTCAAAGCTCCAAAGCTTGAAATGGAGTGAAATGGTGAAGAAATGAAATTTGTGAAGGTTAAGGTTGAGTAATGGAGTTCCACGTACAAGAGAGAAAGAATGGAGTGAAATTTATGATTTTCTTAAGTCCACAAGTCATAAACCTCCTTACTATTTAAAAAGCTCTTGATAGCCAATCCACCATTGGATCAAAAACACAATGCCAAGCTTAAACCCTAGCCATTGGATCAAACCAAAACAAACCCACTTGAGATAACACTCAAAACCTCATAGAAACGCTCACACGTTCAGTTCTCGCGCGACGCGACGAACGTAAAACACAAAAACATAAAACTTACGGAAAGAACGTCTAACGTTTTTCCATTCCAAAAATTATCGCCGAATCTTTTTCCGCGACTGTAATTTTCTTCCATACCTCAGAAAATTAATCTCAGAATATATCCTTACTCGCGCAGATATATAAAACTCACATCCGAAACCTCACTTAAAACCGACGCAGTAAGATTTTCCATCCGCGGGCAAAATCCTACTCGTTTTTCCAAAAACAAGAATAATCCAAAACTCGTTATTCTAAGACCACAGAAATCTCCTCATACTTAAAAGAGGACTACGACCCAAAAGTCTGTGCCTTTCCAGCGCACGAGCACAAAACAGGCTCCGTTTCAGCAAAAATCTCATTAATGTGACGATATTCACAAAACCGCCTCACCAAAAACTCTAAAACTCGTAGCCGACACTAGAGTTCCTTAGGAAATTGTACAGTAAAATCTTGGGTCTTACATTACTACCCTCCAAAAAGAAGTTTCGTCCTCGAAACTAAAGGTAAGAGTAACAACTCAACTAATTATTACCATCACCAACACAATAAAATCCCTTCGGATTAGGTGCAGCCACACAGATGCTAACACCGGGTGAAGTCACACAGATACTCTCACCAACACACTGGCACAACCGTGCACCAACCGCAACTCTCAACGAGTTCACCACTCAAAATTAACCTCACAACAGCGGTTCACAACCTCGAGTTCCTCAAGTGTCCAAGGGTTCACACAAAAATTTTCCAAAATCACCTCTTTCGCCTCCGCGGCATAGCCCACTCCATTAGTTTCACACGAAGTTGTGAATGGCTACCCTCCAAAAAGAAACACTGAAGTTCTCTGTGCATCACCAAAGCCGGCCAAACTAGTCATTTCCAGTCAACACGACTCCGTCTATTATCAACAAGGGATTAAGGATGATCAGTTCCTCAATTTGTCAATAAATAGGCGACAATCATGATGGTGGTCTAGACCATCTTTACCCAACTTAAGTGATACTTCATTCCACTTGTGCTCAAGGTCCTCCGAGGCACAATGGTCCCACACGTTTCCCTCAATCTCTTACGAATACACGTCGAAATCGCAAGACACAACACTCAAAACACGTCGCTCAAGCTCTCATGATTCCACTCATGAAACCTCCGTTGAACATCATTCAACAGTAATACAATGCCACCACGGCAGGTACCACCAAAACCATTACATTCCGAACAAGTTATCTCTTCTTAGGAAGAACTTCACACCTCACCAATATCCATGAGTCCGCAACTCAATGAATACGCCGAAACCGCATGCTCACCCACGAGTCTCATTCCAAACACGACTTACATAAAACAATCCCAACCTCCAGTTGGTGATTACACTCCCCATAGTCTTGACACTTGCCAAACTATACCATCTACTTCTATTGGACTCCTTTTATCCAAATCCCCAATTCCCCAGAATCGGCTTCTTGTGCATTCATATTACTTCCAAACGACACTTAGATAGATCTCGCGTGCCTTAAACAAAACGCTTAACCTCGTCGACTACCATCGTCGGCGCACATCCTCTTCACCTCGTAATTCCATTAATTCTGAACTCTCTCTTGAGTTCCTTTCCTCTTGCAATTAAATCCTCTTTTACTCAAAAGAGTTGGTCACTCTGACCATTCTTAATTGCTTCGACATCACCACTCTCGTCGAGGTACCTACCTTCAAAATAACTCTTAGGGTATTCCTCACATTACTATTGCCAAACCATCCTTGTTGACAACATCCGAATCCCTAATACTTACTCAATACCGATTTCCATCAGCTTGCCATTAGACAATTTCTTATCCTTCTTATTCCCACATACAACACACGCACCGTCATGACATCCATTCAGGTAGTGCTTTTGAATCCGTACTATACCCGCACAACCATGATTTCCCAACTAGGTGTGAGGCAATTCTTTCCGCAAGTCCTCCATTAACATAAGCCACATCATCATGTGCTTTTCTCTTACTCATTCTCAGCGACTCTTACCAAACGACTAACATTCCTTCGCGGCTAACTCGTCGATCTACTAGATCCCACACGCTTACCTCAACCCTTAAGGTATCCACTAATCGCATACTCGTTATCAACGACACTAGGTCCACTGACCCTTGACGAGTGACACGTAAACCCAACTTACCACTAACAGCGCAACATGCTATAGCTACTACTAAGTCCTTTACATAGTAGAATATTCAAAACAGAATAAAAGCCACGACCAACAAACAAAACCCAAACAAACAGCACACATCCAAATATGCAAGAGTGGGTTGCCCCCAAACAATAAGCAATGCAGTAAAGTGTTACCTGCAACTAGTAATCCTTATGCATGGCATCTCCGGTCTGACCGCTCACTCCAGTGCCCATAAGGTAAGCACCTCCTCTGGCAACAGGTCGAGTCTCTCGTGTCACATCCACCGACGGCCCGACCTTTGGGGCTTTACAATCTCTAGCAAAATGACCCGGCCTCTGACAGTTGTAACAAACCGTTTCTGGGCTCTGACAATCATTCGCAAAATGGCCTTCTTGACCACATCTCCGGCAAGTCAACTTTGCTCCACTCTGATTTCCCCGAGTTCCTGTGTTCACAGATCGGGTTGGTTCTTGATTATCATGGGGACGGCTATAAGGCTTATTCCCCTGCCTCCTCTGATTCTGACTCGAACTCTGAGTCTGACCACTTGAATTACTAGGTCCTCCTGCGCTAAAACCACCTTGGCGGTTCGCCCGCTTGTTTCTCATATCTTCCACCTCTTGGCACTTCTCTACCAAGACTTGAAACTGACGAATGCCCAACGGCACCACTGCTTCTTGCAGTTCATACCTCAAACCATTCTGGAATCGACGACACATATAAGTCTCATCTATCCCGTCTCTAAAGAAACGGAAGTAACGGGATAGTGACTCAAACTTTTTGGCATAGGCTTCCACTTTGATGCCCCCCTGCCGCAGCTGCAGGAACTCCTCTCCGTACCTCTCCCTCGCAGTCTCGGGAAAGTACTTAGCTAAGAACCTCCTCTTGAAGTTCTCCCAATTTACCTCCTCATCAGCATTTCCCATAATGAGCCTGGTGTTTCCCCACCAATATTCAGAACTACCCTGCAACTGATAGGTAGCTAACACCACTTTTTCTCCTTCCGGGCAATGGATTGCCCCAAAGATCCTCTCCATCGACTGGAGCCACAAATCCGCGGCATCAGGACCTCCCTCCCCACTAAACTTAGGAGGAGCCTGATGGTTGAAACTGGTGAGAAGTCTAGATCCAGCAGCAATGATCTCCCTCTCACGCTTCTCTACATCCCTCTGCGCCTTCGCATGGGTCTGGGCAGTCACAGCCGCTGCCATTGTATGCATGGCATAAGCCATCTGATTCACATCAACCTCTGGTATTACAGGAACTGAATTCGTCCTTCTTGGCGGCATTCTATTTCTGCACAATACCAATTCTGATTAGATTCCTTATCCAAACATTTCTGAGTCTCAACAGGAAATCTCATTCCACGGATTATCAACCCATAACCCGACACAGAACAAACACTAGAACTAACTCAACACTAGTTACGTTCTAACCGACTCTGAATTAACGACTCAAGTATACACTTTCCCTTTGAAGATTTAAAGCCGTGCTCTGATACCACAATGTAACACCCCGTTTTACAAAGAGCAAAAAGGGGCATTATTTTTTTTTTTTTTTTTCTTTTCTTTTTCAACTAACACTCAGAGTGCGCAATAAACAGTTTACGTGAGCCGACATTAAATAACAAAAGATCCATACAACATATGGCGCTTGTAACCAAGCAAAGTGAATTCCTGAATAGTTACAATCCATGAGTAAATAGGTACATCAAGTACTACAACCAAAACAAACCAAGTCAGAAACCTAGGCATAAACAAAAGGCACGGTGTACAAACCACACCGGCGCATAGTCCAACTAAAACTAAGCTCCGCTCGACCACTCCGCCTACACGGCCTACCGCATCTGACCCAAAACCCTAACCTGGGTGGGATGAGCCCGCAAATGAAAGAAAGGGTCATCACAAAATACAAGTATATATATATATAACCAGTGCGAGAGATTATACACATAACACACATATAAAAATACCAACAGAGAAAACTTGTAAACACAGCCATTCCCACCAACGGGTTCATATAAACCAACACACACATGCATGGATTCCGGAATCGTAGGTCAAACCCCTACTAACAAACCAACAAAACCCGTAGCTCTCCCGATCACTACAAACCAATAGAGTGGGCTCTCCCGATCACCACACACCTATTATAAGTATCAATAAAATCCCGTAGCTCTCCCGATCACTACTAAGATTAGAGTGGGCTCTCCCGATCACCGCACCCCGTAGCTCTCCCGATCACTACGTATTGAACTCAACCAAAACACCTCGTAGCTCTCCCGATCACTACGAATAAAAAGGTGGGCTCTCCCGATCACCACACCCCGTACACGCACTATCAAATACCTGAGCATACGCTTCCCCATGTACGCTAATACCACAGATACATACCTCTCTAGCGTATGTATACCGAACACCTGTTCATACATATATTCACCCGACATATGTAAACACATCACAACAAACGTACATACATCTCTAATCGTATGTATACACACCACATGCTCATACATATACTCTAACCATATGTAACCAACGCATGTAAGGAAAACACTTTCTCATCAACGAGAATACATAATACAACATGCCAACACACAACAACGTACTTCACCGAAATAACCGAACATGTTACCACTCAGTGAAAAGACAGAAATAAATGCACTACAGCAAATTTCCAGGCATATTGTAACCGGTTTAAAAGACGGAAATAAAGTGATGCCCTTACCTCGGCAAGCTCCCGTCAAACAACACACGCTCAAACAACACAACGCGCTTCCTAAAACAAGCAGGGCAACAATCAATACTTTGTTCTCTAACCAAAAGTATTGAAACTAAACCAAGAACCCCAAAAACCTAAAGGTTCCTAAGGAAAAACCACTCTTTCGGATACCATACCAAAAACTACCGTATTGATCAACCACCATGAGTTATTTGTACTATTTTTAGGACCCAAAACAATTGTCAAAAGTCTTAAATAATTTGAAATGCAAAATGGCCGTTTTCTTGCGTTATAAGCTACGTACTTTCCGAGTACCCGAAAAACTCGTTTCCAATCCCCACCACTTCCATAAATTAATAAAAAGGGATTAGAATGTTAAAAACCAAGTTTAGAAATCAAAATCCAAAATCTCAACTCCCAGAGCTCGCCCTGGCGAGTTGATGGCGAGTGGAGGCAGAGAGTACTGGTCTTACTCGCTCTGGAGCTCGCCCTGGCGTGTTGTCAGGACCTGTGACACTCGCCCTGGCGAGTAACAACTCGCTCAGCGAGTTGCACCTGTCATGACAGCACAAGACAGCAACTCCCACCACCTTTTTCCACCCCAAGCCTAGTTTGATTCTATTAGTTCCCAACATCTTTTCAAGGCATAAAAGCAAACCATTTTCATAAGCAAGCAACACATTTCCGAAAGCATGTTGGTTGCTTCGAGTGCAAGTTATTTGATTTTCATTTCCAAAATCAAAACCAAACCCAAGCACAAGTTTTATTACGGGCCTTAACCGTCCGGTAATCATTTTCAAACACGTTTTCAAAGTACAAAGCGACACCACATGTCACAATAGTTTTAAACCATTTTGACCCCAAAACACTACCCAAAACACTTAGGAAATATTTTCATAAACCTCAAAATATTTTTCATCGGATTTTCCAAAACAAAACCATACAACGCATTTCCCTTTTGCTCAAAGGTTCAAAGACAACTTTTCTTTTCAAAACCTTACAACATAACCTCATGTAATTGATCAATACATAACCAACCAAAACCCTAACTTTTCTCATGAGATTCTCACAAACTCATGGAAAAATTGAAACAACAAAGCCTAGCATGCTTACTAAACTCTCATGAACAACTTCCATGAAACAAGAACTAGCAAGAACAACCTTTCTCACCAAACCCTCTTAAGAACATAAACCCAAAAACCTCACAACTCTAAAAATCTACCAACCTAGGAGATAAGAAGAGAGGGTTACCTTTAGAAAGTGATTCTCTACAACTTTCCCTCAAAGCTCCAAAGCTTGAAATGGAGTGAAATGGTGAAGAAATGAAATTTGTGAAGGTTAAGGTTGAGTAATGGAGTTCCACGTACAAGAGAGAAAGAATGGAGTGAAATTTATGATTTTCTTAAGTCCACAAGTCATAAACCTCCTTACTATTTAAAAAGCTCTTGATAGCCAATCCACCATTGGATCAAAAACACAATGCCAAGCTTAAACCCTAGCCATTGGATCAAACCAAAACAAACCCACTTGAGATAACACTCAAAACCTCATAGAAACGCTCACACGTTCAGTTCTCGCGCGACGCGACGAACGTAAAACACAAAAACATAAAACTTACGGAAAGAACGTCTAACGTTTTTCCATTCCAAAAATTATCGCCGAATCTTTTTCCGCGACTGTAATTTTCTTCCATACCTCAGAAAATTAATCTCAGAATATATCCTTACTCGCGCAGATATATAAAACTCACATCCGAAACCTCACTTAAAACCGACGCAGTAAGATTTTCCATCCGCGGGCAAAATCCTACTCGTTTTTCCAAAAACAAGAATAATCCAAAACTCGTTATTCTAAGACCACAGAAATCTCCTCATACTTAAAAGAGGACTACGACCCAAAAGTCTGTGCCTTTCCAGCGCACGAGCACAAAACAGGCTCCGTTTCAGCAAAAATCTCATTAATGTGACGATATTCACAAAACCGCCTCACCAAAAACTCTAAAACTCGTAGCCGACACTAGAGTTCCTTAGGAAATTGTACAGTAAAATCTTGGGTCTTACAGTAAGCTATACAACTAGTTTAGGTTGATATAGGCTTGTTAGTTTCAACAACCACTTCTTAAATTGTAAGAACTTGCTCAAGTCAATTGGTTAGAATTGATTGAGTGTTCAAATCAGTTGGTGATAACTGATTTGTGAAGTGTTTCAAATCAGTAGGTGATTACTGATTTGTGAATTGATTCAGATTAGTTGGTGATAACTAAACTGCGACTTAACCTCGGTTTTAGGTTAAGGGACTCATTGTAATCTCGGACTAGATTATAGTGGAAATCTCACGCAAGTGGGGACTGGACGTAGCCCAATTTGTTAAGGGGTGAACCAGGATAAATTGCTGTGTTTGATCTTCTCTTTCTCTACTCTTTTATTTGGGCAAACACATCACACACAAATCACTTTATATTTTCTTATCTTTAACTGTTATCGTTCTCAGAACGTTCTCACAGTTTTCTGTGTTAAGTTATTTGTGTTGATCATAGCTTGCAGCCAAAATTTTAAAAGGTCACAATTCAAACCCCCTTTTCTTGTGACAAACCTTGTTACTTCAATTGGTATCAGAGCCTGGTTCTCAAGGTTGAGCATTTAACAAGTGCTAGAGGAAAAGATTCAGGAAGGAAGTAATGGCCAAAGCTGCAAAATTCATTTCAGAAGGAGGCTCTTCAAATAGACCACCTCTATTTGAAGGAGATGATTACTACTATTGGAAAGACAAGATGGAGCTGTTCTTAAGATCACAAGACAACCACATGTGGTCTGTCATAGAAAATGGAGAATATGTTCCTTATGTCAAAGATACCTCCACTCCAAAGCCTCAAGCTGAATGGCTCACTGATGAAGCTAATAGGGTACTCCTAAACTCTAAAGCTAAATTATTTATTAAGTGTGCTTTGTGCAGGGAAGAATATGACAGGATCATGGAATGCAAAACTGCACAAGAAATGTGGAACACACTTCAAACTCACCATGAAGGAACTAGTCGTATCAAGGAAACTAGAATTGACATTGGTGTCAGAAAGTTTGAGTTGTTTGAGATGCAAGAAGATGAAACTGTAGATCAGATGTGTGGAAGATTTACAATTATCATAAATGAGCTAAACTCTCTTGGGAAGAGTTATACCATACATGAAAGGATCAGAAAGTTACTAAGGTGTTTACCAAAGCATTGGAGACACATAGTAACTGCTATTACTGAATCCAAAGTTTTATCTGAGATGAAGTTAGAAGACTTCATTGGCTCTCTAAAAGCTCATGAAGCAATTCTTCAAGAAGATAAACCTCAGAAGAAAAAAATGGTTGCTCTTAAGTCTCAAACTAAAGAACATTCTGAGAATGAACAGACAGAAGGTGATAATGTCTTTCATGAAAATGATGAAGAAGAGCTAGCCTTTCTGTCAAGGAGAATTCAGAAGCTGATGTTGAGAAGAAATCAACTCAAGAAATCCTTTCCACCAAGAAGAAGTGATCCAAAGCCTGAAACTGACATGATTCAAATAAGGTGCTATGGATGCAATCAACTAGGTCACTTCAAGACAGAATGTCCAAAGCTAAAGCAAAGCAAGCCATCCTTCAAAAGAAAGTCTATGATGGCTACAAGGGATGACTTGGAAGAACTGTCAGAAATGGAGGAAGAAGAAGCAAATGTTTGCCTAATGACAAAATCAGACAATGATGAGGTAACTCTTGAACCTTGCTCATCATGCATTAGAACTGAACATTTTTGTGATAACTTGTTATATGACTGTCAAATCACAACTCAGAAAAATAATGAACTAAGAGATGAAGTCATAAAGATAACTCAAGAAAGAGACTTGTATAAAAATGAAGTAGAAACCTTAAAGGAAGCTCTCAAAAATATGCAAGTCAGTCATGAGAGTTCATCTAAACAAGTCACAGATTTTAGCATACAAGAGGAAAATGCTAAGTTAAAAAAGGATGTGTCTGTCTTAGAAAAAGATCTTTCTAGATTCTTAACATCTACAAAAACTTTTGAAAAGATCAATGGAACATGTTTAGACATCATTAGTGCATCTGGTTTAGGTTTTGGACCTCATCAAAAGGAAGAGATATGTAAAAAATCTTTTATTCCTCATAAAGAAAAATATGTCCAAAAACTCTTTTGTTCCTTCTATCATAAACATGGTCATGTTAGATTTTTCTGTTTCAAAAGAAAAGCTTTGAACAAACAGAAATATGATTCTCAGAACTTTTTTCAAAACAGGTTTCAGAAAAATGCTTTATATAAGAAACCAACTGTTATGAGAAACACTAACTCTCAAGGACCCAAGCCAGTATGGGTACCAAAAGTCTTACTAAACTCTCATGCAGGAATGTCTCATAACAAAGAAGAGCAAGCCCTGGTACTTGGACAGTGGTTGCTCAAGGCATATGACTGGAGACAGACATAGCTTTCTTTCTTTTGAGAAGAAAGAAGGAGGACTTGTTACCTTTGGAAATAATGAAAAAGCTAGTATCAAAGGTAAAGGTATTATTGGTAAGATTAATTCTGCTAAAATTGAAAATGTTCACTATGTTGAGGGTCTTGAACATAACTTAATAAGCATTAGTCAATTATGTGACAATGGCCTTGAAGTTATTTTCAAAACCAACACTTGTGAAGTTAGACAAATATCTTCTGGAAAAATTCTGTTTAATGGATCAAGAATGAAAAATGTGTATGTTTTATACTTAGATGAATTGCCTGCTGAATCTTGTTTTGTGTCTCTTGAAAAAGACAAATGGATTTGGCACAAAAGGGCAGGACATGTAAGTATGAGAACAATGGCTAAAATTTCTCAACTTGATCTAGTAAGAGGATTACCTAAGATAAGTTTTGACAAAGACAAATTATGTGAAAGTTGTACAAGAGGAAAACAAGCCAAAAACAGTTTTAAACCAAAAGATTTTATTTCATCAAAAAGGCCTCTTGAATTACTTCACATAGACTTATTTGGACCTGTCAAAACTACTAGTCTAGGAGGTAAGAATTATGGTTTTGTCATTGTAGATGATTATTCAAGATTCACTTGGGTCTTATTTCTTAAACACAAAGATGAATCTTTTGAATCATTTAAAAGCTTTTGTAAAAAGGTTCAAAATGAAAAAGGTATCAATATCATTTCTGTGAGAAGTGATCATGGTGGAGAATTTGAAAACTTCCACTTTGAATCATTCTTTAATGATAATGGCATCTCTCATAATTTTTCTTGTCCAAGAACTCCACAACAAAATGGAGTTGTTGAAAGGAAAAATAGAACCTTGCAGGAAATGGCTAGAACAATGATTGATGAATCAAATGTTGAAAAATATTTTTGGGCTGATGCCATTAACACTGCATGTTACATTTTAAATAGGGTTTCAATAAGAAAATTTTTGAACAAAACCCCTTATGAGCTTTGGAAAGACAGGAAACCAAATATTTCTTACTTTGATATTTTTGGATGTTATTGTTATATTTTGAATATCAAAGATAATCTAGGAAAGTTTGATGCAAAGTCAGACAAAGGAATATTCTTAGGTTATTCTCTAACATCCAAAGCCTATAGAGTTTTCAATTTGACTTCTAACAACATGGAAGAAAGCATGCATGTCAAGTTTGATGAATTTGAGGAACAGCCTAGTCAAGCTAACATTGATGAAGATGAAGTTCAACCTTTAACACAAGATCAAGCTGTTGCAGAACCTTTAACTCCATCTCAACAACCTCCTAAAACTTGGAGAATAGTTGGATATCATCCACAAGATCAGATTATAGGAGAAACTGTTGATGGCATAAGAACCAGAAGATTATTTCAAGTTCATGAGAACGTTCTGGCAATGATCTCTCAAATTGAACCAAAGTCTATTGATGAAGCTATCATTGATAAATCATGGGTTGAAGCCATGAAGGAAGAGCTACTGCAATTTGAGAAGAATGAAGTATGGAAGCTTGTGCCTTGTCCTTCAGATCATTCCATCATTGGTACTAGATGGGTCTTCAGAAACAAGCTTGATGAAGAAGGTAAGGTAATTCGCAACAAAGCAAGACTTGTTGCTCAAGGCTATAACCAACAAGAAGGTATAGACTATGATGAGACTTTTGCACCAGTGGCAAGGTTAGAAGCCATTAGAATTTTACTTGCATATGCATCTCATAAATGCTTTAAGCTTTTTCAAATGGATGTGAAAAGTGCTTTTTTAAATGGTTTTCTAAATGAGGAAGTTTATGTACATCAACCTCCTGGTTTTAAGGATGAACATAAAGCTAATCATGTTTTCAAACTAACCAAAGCTCTTTATGGACTTAAGCAAGCTCCTAGAGCTTGGTATGAAAGGTTAAGCACATTTTTACTTGACAATGGTTTTTCAAGAGGTAAAATTAATACAACTCTTTTTAGAAAAACAAATGATCAAGATTTATTAATTGTGCAAGTTTATGTTGATGATATTATTTTTGGTGCTACTAATGAGAAAATGTGTGAAGAGTTTTCTAATCTCATGCAAAGTGAATTTGAGATGAGTATGATGGGATAGCTCAGATTCTTTCTTGGCTTGCAAATCAAGCAACAAGATGATGGGATCTTCATTTGTCAAGAGAAATACATCAGAGATCTACTCAAGAAGTATAAGATGAATGAAGCAAAGATCATGTCAACTCCTATGCATCCATCAACAAGTTTAGACAAGGATGAAAATGGAAAACTTGTCTCAGAAAAGGAATATAGAGGAATGATTGGATCACTCCTTTATCTAACTGCTAGTAGACCAGACATTGTCTTTTCAGTTGGTATTTGTGCAAGATTTCAATCTTCTCCAAGAGAATCTCACCTCACAGCAGTCAAAAGAATCTTCAGATATTTAGTAGGCACTCCTGATGTTGGTCTCTAGTACAAGAAGGGATCACATTTTGACCTCAAAGCATATTGTGATGCTGACTATGCTGGTGATAAGCTTGAAAGAAAGAGCACAAGTGGAGCTTGTCAATTTCTTGGTGAAGCTCTTGTAAGTTGGAGTTGCAGAAAGCAAAACACCATAGCACTTTCAACAACAGAAGCTGAATATGTCTCAGCTGCAAATTGTTGCTCTCAAGTGATATGGATCAAAAACCAACTTGAAGATTTCTCACTAAGGTACACAAATATTAAAATTCTTTGTGATAATACTAGTGCCATAAAGTTATCAAAGAACCCCATTCAACATTCTAGATCAAAGCATATAGAAATTAAGCATCATTTTATACGTGATCATGTTTGCAAAAAAGATGTTGAATTGATATTTGTTGATACTGATTTTCAGCTTGCTGATATCTTTACAAAACCTTTAGTTGAGGATAGATTTAATTTTCTCAAAGAAAATTTGAATATCATAAAAAATCCCAACTGATCATTGTTGAACAAAATCTGAGAACAGTCTGAGAACGTTCTATCTGCTTTGCGAACAGCAGAATTTATGACTTTCTCAGGAAGTCATTTTATTGTTCATTTATGTGTCTTAGTTTTTTAATTGTTTTATCTGATATTTTTTAGACAAAACTCTTACTCTCCCTAAGTCACATTTCAACTTGACTATCTCTCTCCCTCTTGTCATAACTTTTTACTTTACCCAAAGTACACATTAGCACTATTCCTAATTGGTACCTATTACCTAACCTACTCTTCCAATTCCAATTCTCAACACTCTATCATCATTTCATCTACTTAACCAAAGCAAATCCTTTCAGTTCAAATCAAGCCAATACTCCACTCTTCTTCTCTCTCTTGTAATAGTCCTCTCACTCTCCCTCACCGTTACTATTCAAACCTTGTTCCTTCTTCATTTTCTCTTAAACTACCTCACCAATGGCTAGAACCAAAAACCCAGCAAGAAGATCAGAATACTCCTCTGATTCTCCATCTCCACCTCGTTCTCCTTCTCCTCCGTCTCCTCCATCTCCATTGAAAACCCCTGTTTCAAAAACCTCAAACGATTCAGAAAATCAAACCCAAACTGAATCCATTCCTACCATTAGCATCACTCAAATGGTAATGGAAGCCATTGAAGCCTCAAGCATGCAAACCAACCTTCATGTCTCTACTCCGCAAAATCAAATCCTTGTTGGATCCATACCCATTTCTATTCCAACCATTGTACCTACAGTTCAACCAACTCTGAAGAAACCACCCACCACACATGAAAACCGCTCGCAAACTGTAACCGTCTCAAAGGCCTCAAAAACACCAAAATCCAAGCCTTTTACCACCAAGAAATCCAAACATTTTGATCGTTCCAAAATCAGGAGATCAAACAGGATTGCTTCAGGCTCTGGGAAGAAACCAACAATTGATCCCACCATCTACCCAGTTTCAGACAGTGATTCTGAGAACACTCTCTCAGACAACACACCAGTTTCCAAACACCAAAATCCAAAATCATCCTCCTCTGTTTCACCTTCCTCATCTTCTGAGAAACCCTCTTCCTCAGAAAAATCATCATCTTCTGAACTTCATTCCTTACCCTCTGATGATGCTCTGCTTAAGGAAAGTATACCTAGTCGTCGTAAACTTTCAATCCCTTTAATCCATCAAAATGCTCAAGTGACTTTTGATGAGTTTTGGAAAGACAAACCAGTTGCAGCAGGTAGAACCTACAACTTTGCTGAACTTTCAAACAAAGGTATTGACCTAACTCAATACACTCACCCTTTAGGTTGGACCAATTTTTTCAATATCAAGGAAACCCATTACCCTAGCCTAGTTTCAGCATTTTACTTCAATGCTGTAGTGTATCATGAAGAAGAAATGATTATCTCTTACCTTAAAGGAGTCAAAGTCATTGTCTCAACCAAGCTTTTAAGTCAACTTCTAGACCTACCCAATGAAGGAAACACTCTTTATGGACCAAGTTGGTATTCCATGGCTCAAGTCAACAAAACCCAACTTTTTAAAGAAATGTTTGAACCAGGAGTTGATCTCAAAGAACTCCCAGCCTCTAAGCTTTTACCAAGTTTCAAACTACTCCACAACATGTGTCTTCATGCTGTTTTTCCTAGGACAGGAAGCATGCATAGAGTTACTGACAATGATGCTATGGTCATGTACCATATGTACAACAAAATTCCTCTGAACCTACCCTATGCCATCCTCCATCACATGATAAATACTGTGGAATCAGGTGCTAAGAAGAAGACCTTGCCATATGGGATGATTCTCACAAAGATTTTCAGAAGGTTCAATGTAAGTTTCAAAAAGGAAGAGCCTAGCTAGAAACACTTCTAAAGTGTTTTCTATGAAGAATGTGATGAGAATGCTCAGTGATTTTGGTACTTCATCCTCTCAAGATCAAGGAGTAAAAGGAAAAGAGATGAAGCTGAGCCTGCAGGTAATTTGGAAATCCTAGCAGAAGCTGTTACCAGTCAACAAGATCAATCTCAGAACGTTCTCCCTGCCTGTTCAAGAGGGAAAGAAGTTGTGCAAGAAGGAAATCTCTATGACTCCAGAGATTTAGGTGTGTCTTTAGAGTTTGATTCAACTCCAGGAGCTAGCCTAGGACCACCCATTTTCAATCAAACCTTGCTTGATGGTTTCTCAACAATAGACAACCCTGTTAACACCTCATTGTTCTCACCTTTGATGACCTCTCCACCAAGCTCTATTGGAACCTTTCACTCCACTAAAGCTATGAGACACTGGCTCAATACTGCACCACCAAACCTCTCAAATATCCATGCTCCCATTTTTACTGATGCTGGTCCATCTTTACCCTCCTTTCCCCAAAACTTTGCTTCTCTAAGCTCTTTCAGCATGACCTCTTCTAACCAAGCTGCTGTAGGCTTAGATTCTGAGAACATATTCCACTTTGATCCTAGACCTCCTAAGAAATCAAAATTTGAGAAGGAAGTCACTAGGACTAGGAAAGATATGGGAAAGATTTTTAAAGCTATAACAATCACCAACAACATTCAAACCTATAACATGAAGGAGAATAGCATTCTTAGGACTTGGCTAGTTAATGAATTTTGCCCTGCTATGCGTGTTGCTCCTCCACCTAAGAATCCAGAAATTCCTCCCTCCACAGAGCTTCCATCCTTTGATGATTCCAGCTCTGATGATTCCACCCTTGATGCACCTCAGTGATCATTCCCTTTACCTCCCAAGCCTTTTTGCTGTTGACAAAAGGGGGAGAAGATTAAAGAAGAAATTGTGCTTTTGGGGAGATTTGAAGATTTTAATTCTCTTGTTTGTTTGTTTTTAAGATCAGAATAGTTTAGATATGATGAGAAGTTCTTTTTGCTAATTTAGAAAACTTCTCTTTTCATGTTTAAATTCTGAATCTTGTACTTTGAATTTTAATCCTTTGTTTTTGAATCACTTTTGATCATTAATCTGTATGAATGATGTTTATGCTCTTATATGAGCTTTGATTAATGAATGTTTTATTTGATTCAACATATTGTGATTTTATTTACTCAATTAAGCATATGCATATTTTGAACATTGATTAAAGAATGCATAAATTGAGGGGGAGCTCTTTGATTAAATCACTTAGTATTATTACACATTTTGGTTTAATCAGAATCACAATTTAAAATCTAATCAAGGTTTTGTCATCATCAAAAAGGGGGAGATTGTTGAGACAAAATCCATTTTGATGTTTTAAAGATAACAAACCCTTAATTAAATTTTAATATGATTCTGATCATTTTGTTATCTAACAAGTGCTTTTGAGTGATTTAATCTAAGACAGCTTTAAAGGATTAATTTCAATAAGTATTCACTCACAAGATACAAACAAAACATCATTTGAAGATTCTGCCCAGAAGAAGGTTCTCAGAATAACACTGTACCATGTCTATAAGTTCTTGTGATTAAAGAATAATCACTTTTCAAGAGTCAACTTGGTAGAAACAAGAAAGAACTTTTTCATGGAAGTAAATGCAAGATCATAACAGTGCATAAGTCATTTAAGGCAAGGAATCATTTTTGAACAAGGCATCAAGTTCAAATAAGCACTTTTAAGGAATAAGTTCAATTGTTCATGACAAGGTCTCATGTTATTAAAGTATTCCTTCAGAAATAATCTAGTCCAATGGAAATGATACAACACAACTGAAATGAGACTAAAGACAGCAACCCACGTTTTAAGGGAACAAGGACAAGGAGTTGCTACATTCTCCCATAAAGTCTTACAAGGACAAAGACTTTATGAACCAGCAAGGACAAGTGAATAGTTCTGCATAGTTGCTCTATCTTCATAGACTGAAGCTCTCCAGCTGCAAGACAACTATCAACAGCTCTTTTAATCACGTGTGATTTCATCCATGAGCTTGGAGAATGATCAGAGAACGATCTCCCAGTTTTGCCAACAAAGTGTTTCAACTATTTGATTTCTGTCCAGCCTTTTGATGAGCTGTTTTAATTCAAACTCAACACTTTTGCAACGGCTATATGATCAGGAATATCTCAATCAAGTTCCAAGAACTCAGATCATCATTGTACGTTCTGTCCCAATGTCAGATAGCAATGGGAGAACGTTCTGGAAGGTCACTTTAATGAGACAGATTTTCTCTTTCATCTCATATGTCTCACAACTGCTATTTCTTCACTCACAACGGTCTTATTTGGAGCCCAAGACATCAAGGAGCATCCTCATCTATAAATAGCACGTCCATATCATTAGAAGAGCAAGAGTTTCAAATTGCAAAAAGCCAAACATACTTTCGTGATCTCCATATCACTTTAAGCTCTTCTTTATACACTCATACTTCAAACTCTAGATCTTAGGAGATAAATCCATTTGAGCATTTCTGAGTGTATTTCATTTGTAAGCTATACAACTAGTTTAGGTTGATATAGGCTTGTTAGTTTCAACAACCACTTCTTAAATTGTAAGAACTTGCTCAAGTCAATTGGTTAGAATTGATTGAGTGTTCAAATCAGTTGGTGATAACTGATTTGTGAAGTGTTTCAAATCAGTAGGTGATTACTGATTTGTGAATTGATTCAGATTAGTTGGTGATAACTAAACTGCGACTTAACCTCGGTTTTAGGTTAAGGGACTCATTGTAATCTCGGACTAGATTATAGTGGAAATCTCACGCAAGTGGGGACTGGACGTACCCCAATTTGTTAAGGGGTGAACCAGGATAAATTGCTGTGTTTGATCTTCTCTTTCCCTACTCTTTTATTTGAGCAAACACATCACACACAAATCACTTTATATTTTCTTATCTTTAACTGTTATCGTTCTCAGAACGTTCTCACAGTTTTCTGTGTTAAGTTATTTGTGTTGATCATAGCTTGCAGCCAAAATTTTAAAAGGTCACAATTCAAACCCCCCTTTCTTGTGACAAACCTTGTTAATTCACAAACATCTTAGCAAATAGAGTTGTATGCTCAGAGACAATTTTCTTGATATCATCCTGATCTTCCCTCATTTTCAATGCAAATTCTGGAGCATTCCTGGCAAAATCTTCCAGCCTAGCTTGCTCAGTAGCTTTTCTAGCTTCCTCTGCTAGTCTAGCTTGCTCTCTCTCCAGAGCTTCTTGTCTTTCCTTCTCAATCTTTTCATCTTCTATTCTTTTCCTTTCACGCTCTTCAGCTTCTCTTTTCTCTCTTTCAATCCTCTCAACTTCCAACCTTGTCATTTCCTTCCTAAACTCTAGTTCCTCTTTGTAAGCTTCCCTGATAGCCTCAATCATGCTATGAATACCATTTTGCATGAGATCACACTCTTGATCAATGTGAGCAGACTCAACAGATATATTAGGAATAGCAAAGTTAAGCCTCCTAATATTTTTGTTAACAGCTTGCAGTAACAGCGTAATGTCATCTTGAGTGGTGCTAATGGGTTCATTTAGGATTTTGGAAGGTAGATGAGGAGGGACATAGATACACTCATGAGACAGATCATCCATGAGGTTATTGACAGCAGAAGAATGAGGAGGTGATTTGTCAGTTTGATCAGAATCCAAGTTATTTGAAATTTCTTGGAGTTGTGAGTTGTTTGGTTGAATAACAGTGAAAGTATTGTCCATAGCCACATGTTGTGGGGATTTTTCAATAGTTTCAACTGTTAGATTCTTATCAACAGTGACAGAGTTTGGTTCAGAGTTTGGTTTTTGTTGTTGGTCAGGTTCTGGTGATTTTTGAATTCCAGCTTCTGGAGGTGGTGAAGGTGGTTTAGTTTGATCAGCTTCTGGTGTGGGTGATGGTGGTTTAGTTTGATCATCTTCTGGTGTGGGTTCCAGATTTAAGAGTTTTGGATCAACAAATGGATGAGGTGGTGTGTTCTTTTTACGGGGTGGAGGTGGAGGTGTAGCTTCAGAATCATCATCATCATTTACTGGGTGAATAACAGGTGCAGTACCTGGAGCATTTACCGGTGCTGCAACATTAAATAGTGTATTAGATTTAGATTATGAGGGTTTAGCTTGAAAAGGTTTAAACGGCTTTGATATTTGTTGATTCTCTCGTAAAGAGCGCATCTCAGCAAAAGTAAGATTTTTCTGATGGTCTTTCTTAGGATCAACATTCATAAAAAGAATATCATAAACACGTTTAATAGGAACCAGGGGGTTGAATGTAGGTTGATTTTTGAAAGACATTTGTGTGAACCGAGCCATTAACAATATATTCAGAAAACGTACCATTGTCTATTGGAAAATATATCTTCTGATTTGCCACAGTCAGAGGATCATCTCTTGTTGGAAGTTTAGAATAAATTTTATCAAAAGCACTAGGATCCAAACCACTCTAATAGGTATCTTCCAAATCCTTTTCTTTTTCTTTGAAGTAAGCTACCTTCTTCAATGTTGCTTCAATGTCAGCTCGTTCTTTTTCTTCCTTAGTTGCGTCCAACATCAACTTCCTTGCCCTCCTAGGCTTCCTTTTACCAGTAGCTACCTTAGCAACTGAAGACAGGAATTTCTACGGTATTTTTAGTAGTATTATTAGTAGTAAAATGACCAAGACAGACCCAAATACGAAGGAAAACCTACAAAAGCATGAAAAAACATCAAGACAGAGTCCAAGATGCAAAAACGCAGCACGATGGAGTAACTTAGCGACCAAGCTGATGAAATGCACAACATCAGTTATAAAACTGAACTAAATCTTTACATCGCAGTGCGATGCCTTGCTGAGGCCCATTACGAAAACTATAAATAGAGCCTCCCATTCATTGTTTAATTCATTCAGAAATAGTAGAACACTCTCTACTATAAGGAGAGGTTCAGAGGAGCTCTATTGGGCATAGTTTTCTCCCCTTACGGGAAAACTAACTCAGCCATGTATGTTTCTTTAGGCTTTTGTATTTAGGTTATATTTTGTAATTTAAATATGTAGTCTTTTTATATTTAATGCCTTAGGTTGTGGTGGAGAAGATGAACTCCCCTATGAATATTTGGAGTATGTTATTGAGTCTAAGTTATAATAAATGATATTTAGTAGTTATGTTTGTTATTTACTTTCATGCACTTTAATAACGTATTCTCGTAATCTGACCGGATAAGCGGGAGCGCCCATAGAATTTATATTAGGTTTTGACTTGATATGGTCCGAAACTCGTAGTAAATAATGCTAGATGTATAAAGACGGTAACATCCTGAACTAGTCGTGAACTGAGCGGTTAGAGGAGGAATCATGCACTAGGTGTGATCTGAGCACTTAGAAGATGAACAGCCCGATACTAGAACCTAGAGGTTAATTGGTGAAGAGCATAATGCATGTTTATAAACAACTCACTTAGTAATTAGGGTATGTGACACATCGAGGTTAGGCTCTCGTAGGTACCTTAGTTGTTAATGTAGGGAAACTTTAATAAACATAGTGTAATAGTAAGGTATTACTACAACAAGGAAAATTCACCGCCGAACATAATCTAAGTAACTATGTTATACACCGGTCATGCCAAATATAAAGAAGGGAGGGAGTCCAACCACCATACCTAGCCTCTATATTTCTTGAATCTATTATTTATACATTCCGCATTTATATTTCTGCAAGCATTACGCTATTTTTATAAAAACCTTTTTCCAAAAAGCAAAGCGAATGCAAACTATCACAAACTTAAATAACGCTAGTGAAGCTTCGGCACGATCCCTGTGAATTCGAACTCATTCTACTCGTAGAGTGTGAATTATTACTCGGCGACAGACTGATGCACTTGCCAGACCGTAGTCAGCAACCTTCTTTTCACGAGGTTCTGAGGGGCTCTTAGCAGCTTTCATTTTCAAGTACACCTTAGATACTTCCCCTAGCAACCTTTTTTGCCTCACAGTTAATTTTCATGTGTCTTCACTAGCCAAATCTACTCCAAATTGTTTGCTGAGGAAATTTGCATGTGCTTCAGCAACATTTCTAGTATGTCTTTCACTAACATGTACCAGACGACATTCTTCTTTTCCATCTTCTGTTTCTCTAAATAGCAGGGGAAATTGTGGATGAATTATCTTTGCATTCTTCACAAATTTTATGTACCTCAGAGTTGTACTATTAACCATTTGAGCACTAACCATATAAGTACCAAAACCAGGGAAGAATGGTTTGACAGCATCCAACAAACCACTCTGAGCAAACATGTGACTCAAGAGTCTACCATGATGAATGATTGGTTTCCCTGAGTCTATAGATTCAGCAAGGTGAACAAACATGAGTCTAGCAATGTTAACCAAATTTCCTCAACCCACATGAAACATAAACAGTTTCTGAACCACATAAATTTGATCAGTACCTCCCAACTTAGGTACGATACTGTCAATGAAGATTTTGTAGATTATTTTGTTGATGCTGGTCAAATCAGTGTTGGATTTAGACTGAGATTCTTTTCCATATAAAAATGTTTGAACATCAGGATCAACAGAGTCTGCTGTCTTTAGAGTAAGTCCATCAGAAGATAGTTTAAGAGCCTCGTAGATATGTTCCATTCTAATGAATACCTTCAACCCAACCACACAAGATTCTATCTCAATTCCATAAAACGGTCTTATACCCATGTGTGCAGGAGATTTTCCTCTTAACTCTGGTTTCTCTTTGATCAACTTATCAAGAGATTCTGTGTAGAATTTCCTCGTGATGACAGACGCTTTCATCCAAAACTCTTTGACTAACTCTGTATACGTAGGGCCATTTAAGATGTCAAAGTAGTACATCAAATCCTGTTTTTCGAAAAGTCCTTTTATACTTGGGAAACCATTTACTCTGAGACTTTCAAAATCGATCGGCTTCTCAACAACGAATTGTAGTTCTTCAAACTTGAAGGGACGTTGATCTTTGGTGAATTGATTAGGGTTGGAATTTTCGATTTCAACCACACAGGCGTTAACTTTTAATGAAGAAGAAGAAGTCATTCGATGAATGTTAGGGTTAGGGTTTGCTAACGTGAGAGAGAAAGAAATTTGCTCTGAGTTTTAGAAGAAAGAAAGTGTAGGTAGTGAGAGTGCAAATGTGTGAATGTGAACAGTTTGTGTGTTTAAATAGAAAGTTATGCGCAAAAACTAGTACAAACATATAGGGGTAGCATAGTCTTTTACCCATCAAAATAGGGATTAGAACACTAACCTTCACTAACCAACTTCTTGACCCAATTGCGACAAGACGCGTGTATTAGAAGTTTATTTAAATAATTGTCATGTAAGTGGAAGGAAAATGAACGGGTTTTTTATAAATATTTCCCTTACGCGCCAGAACCACTCCTTATAATAGATTCTGATAGTACATCAGAAGAATGTTCTCATCACAACTCCTTTTAATAGATTCTTATAAAAGCCAATTTTACATTAGAGTCTTAGCTAATCAGAGATTTCCATCATATTCAAATTCTTTTTGATAAAATCAAAACGTTCAACAGCTATGGGTTTTGTAAAGATATCAGCCCATTGATTTTCAGTTTCAATGAACTTAAGATCAATTTCACCCTTTTGAACATAGTCTCTTATGAAATGATGTTTAATCTCAATATGCTTAGCTCTTGAATGTAAAATAGGATTTTTAGAAAGATGAATGGCTGCAGTGTTATCACAATTGAAGGAATATTGTTACTGCTTATTTGATAATCTTCTAATTGATATTTCATTCAAAGTAGTTGTATACAACATTTTGCTGCTGATATGTATTCTGCTTCAGCTGTTGACATAACAATGGTGGTTTGCCTTTTACTGGCCCATGAAATTAAATTCTCACCAATGAACTGACAATTGCCACTGGTGGATTTTCTTTCAATTTTATCACCAGCATAGTCAGCATCACAAAATCCAATCAGCTTGTAGTCATTGGATTTCTGATACAGTAATCCAATGTTACAAGTAGCTTTGAAATACCTAAAGATTCTCTTCACAGCAGTGAAATGAGATTCTCTAGGATCTGATTGAAATCTTGCACACAAACATACACTGAATAAAATATCAGGTCTTGAGGCAGTTAGATAAAGAAGAGATCCAATCATACCTCGATAGAGCTTCTGATCAACTTTGCCTTCAGATTCTTCTTTGCTTAAGCTTGATGTAGGATGCATTGGAGTGTTCATGGGTTTGCAATCTTCCAAATTAAATTTCTTCAAAAGATCTTTTATATATTTTGATTGATGAATGAATGTTTCTTTTTTTGTTTTATTTATTTGAATTCCAAGAAAGAACTTCAATTCCCCCATCATGCTCATCTCAAATTCATCCTTGTTAGATTACTAGGCTACCACTTAGAAGGGGGGTTGAATAAGTGGCTTCTTTAATCAACGGCAATTTAAAAAATTATTTGATTAAAAAAACAATGCGCGGAAGCACCACCGGATCGGTAGTCTACTTTGCACCTTTTGACCAAAGGAAAGATAGTATAGCCTTGAACGAACTAGGAAAATTATCGGAACGCTTAATGCAAAATATCCAAATTTAATCGATTAACAAAAACAGTCCCAAGCAAGTTATACGATTCGATATTCAAATTCAATCACAATCAAGATAATCGCAATTGAACCTTTGTGCACACTTACGAACACAAAATTCCAATTGACACAAAATATAAGCAAATTGCGTAAAGTAAGAATTTAAAGCGAATCGACACACAAGAGATGATTAGGGAGTTCCCCGGCTTTCGTGTCGTCCTTGCGGTCGGCCGGGTACGTCTCCCCCCAAATAACCAAACGGATTATTTGAGAGTATTATTGATTAAAAATAGTTTGAACACAAGCGCACAATTTACAATGAATCCAATAAACCTATATTGACTCAAAAGTAAAACTATGCTAAACCTCAATCGACGAACGAATCTTCACCCTCTGATTCCAACGATTTTACCCGTGCAACTCCTTGCAACAATCGTCCAGCTGAGTCATTCAATTCTTCTCGATTGATCCTTCAAGATATCGAACAATCTTGAATCCCTAGCGAGCAACCAAACCTCCTTCGCAAATCAACCCGATCACGATTCTGATTCACCGCGAATCGTACCGAACGTTATCGACCAAGCGTACAACTTCTATTGGATTGATCCCATACTCAATCTTCAATGATTGCAACTTGATGGAAGATGATGATCTTGTGAAGGATACACTTTGATCCCAATTTTCACCCAAATTGTATCCAAAGTGTTTCTCTCAAAGCACTCTTGCTTTCTCACTGGTTCTCACTAGATTTTTCTCAGTTGTGTTACAAACAAAAGATCACACACATTGCTATTTAAAGTAAAAATAGAATGAACAAATTTAGGCATAATTTTTCATACATGTATCGATACAAATGATCATTTGTATCGATACAAATGCTTTGACCAACGTTAAAAATGGAAATATTGACCTTTGTATCGATACAAACACGGGTGTGTATCGATACAAATATCAGGATCTTGAAATCTTGACTGATATGTATCGAAGCATGCAAGCATGATTCGATACATCATGAACTTTCTGGATTTTGAGAACATACAGATGTGTATCGATACATGCAAGCATGCTTCGATACACAGATGATGTTCTGTCTCTGAGAGACCACTTTTGTATCGATACAGGCAATGTATGTATCGATACAAAATGCACAAAATCAAACAGAAGTAATTTCAGGACATATGTATCGATACAACTATGTATGTATCGATACAAAATACCTAAAAGTCAGTTTTTCAAGGTTTAGAAAATAGTTCTTTGTTGTCAAGTCATTTGTAATGTTGCCAAAATATGTTCAATCCTATTTTCATGTGTTTTGACAATTATTAAAACATGAGGATGAACTGGTGCACTTACATTCTCCCCCTTTTTGATAATTGTCAAAACTATGCATAAGCTAAACTAAGCCTATACCTATTATGCAAATAAAAATAGCAATGTAATACAGACGCAATTAAAACACCAAGGCTAGTCATCAAATAAGCTCGCTCCCCCTGAGTTGATGCCATAATGCGTTTTGATCATCTTTAGCTTGTGCATCCAAATCTCTCCCCCTTTGACAATATCAAAAAGAAGAAGAGAGCACATTAGAAGTAACAAGTCCAAGCAATTTTTAATCAATGATCACATCGTGCACTTACATTTGTCGAAATGCACTTAATGATATAGTTTCCTAATCAAAATAAATACATACAAAGATATGCCAAAAATATATCAATGACGAATACCAAATATCATGATAAAACATGGAATGTAGAACAACAATCCATAAACCAACTCATGAGTATTGAAACACATCGACATTTGTAAACAAGTAACATACCAAAATATGGGACGAAATAAACAAAACAATGCAACAAAAGCATAAACATAACATGATTATCCATACAAACAAAATTATCCAAAATAACATGTATGTATGAAACACATATAATCAACAAGGTACATCCTTATGTATGTGAGCAAAAATAATACTAAAGCACATTATAACATGAGAAGACATGTTGAACCATATATGCATGATAAAGCATCCACATAAATGAATCAAGTACCAAAATCAATCGTATGAAAATATATGTCTATGTATGCTCATAAAGTCACATATATAAGAACCAAATAAACATATACAAACCAAGTATGAACTTAATATGACAATTGTAATGATTTTTGTCAAATCCCCATTTAAGACGTATGAGTCTCAACGACTTATCAATATCTTTGAGCAAAATTCTTGGAAATGAAGGATGAGACAACTTATCAAGTCAAATATCACATTAAGGTAGAAGTTGTGTATATGAGCCAATATTCAAATGCTAAGTAAAACAAATATAAAGGTAAAGGTAGAGAATAGAATCTTCCCTTTAAGTGTTAGGTGGAGGAAGTGATCAATTTCCACACCATTGTAGATGTTGAGTTGAAGCTTTTCTCATCACTTTCCTTGATCGTATGTCTTGAACTCCATTGTTGTCGGTATCTTTTGTCAATGGTTTCAAGACGCTTCCCTACATACTTAGACATTTGAAATAGGTCCCCAACTCATGTTGGGTCCTAGTTGGTGAGGTAAACAAACTTTGTTGAGTTTTGGCATCCATTGCAATACGCCCTTAGGTACCAACAATTTCCTAGCTTTACATTTTGCAATGGTATGGCCTTCACAACAACAATAGTGACAAGTGATATGTGAGTCACTCTTCTTTTGATCCATTTTGAAATGTTTAGAATTTTTATTTTTGACTTTCAAATTGTTTCGAAAATGTTTTGGATCAACTTGATGAGAGACTCTAGGTTTTGATGAATTTTCCACTTTGTCCTTAAGAGTCTTAATATTTTTTGACAAAGTGATACAATTATCACAACCAACTATATCATCATTAACATGACTTGTACTTGACCTTTCTAATAATGATACTTTGAAAGCTTTCAACTCTTCTTCCGTTTCGGAAACTTTCTTTTCAAGAGCTTTGTTAACTTTTATAATTTCTTTTAATCGTTTGAAAGCTTTCCTAGTTTCACTACATAGGTCCTCAAATGCACTTTGCAAATCATGATATTCTAACAAAGTATATGAGCTAGAGGGATTTTGGTTTACCTTTTTGGGAACAAGTTTCTTACGATCATGAGATGTTAAGCACACATTCGCCAACACATCTTCATCAATAGAGCTAGAGCTTGATGATGAAGAGGAAGATGAGCTTCCGCTCTCCCATGCAACATAAGCTTTCTTTCCTTTATCCTTGCTTCCCTTTTTGAATGAAGGTGACTCTTTCTCCTTTCTCTTGAGCTTGGGACAATCCGGTTTAAAATGACCGATTTGTCCACATTCATAACATGCTCTTTTCTTGGAGTACCTAGCATCTTCATTCCTCCGACGGTAACCACTATCTTTTCGATACTTCTTAAGATTGTCGTCAGAATGTCTTATCCCATTCTTTCTCACATACCTATTGTAGCATCGAACGAAGAGCCCCATTTCCTCATCATCGGAATCGTCTTCGCTTGAGCTACTTTCCACATGCTCTACCTTTTTAGACTTGGTGGACTTGGATGTGGAGGTCTTTAGAGCAATGGACCTCTTATCCTTTTCCTTATCCTTGTCATTGTGCTTTCCCTTTTTCTCACTTTTCTCATGCTTTTCTAACAAGTTTAGTACTTGTTCATGTTCCATAAGCTTGCCAAATAAAGTTGTAAGACTCAAAGTAGTAAGATCATTCGCCTCCTTAATCGCGGTGACCTTTGGTTGCCAACACCTACTAAGACATCTTAAAATTTTGTTAGTGGCATCTTGATTTGTGATTGGCTTTCCCAAACCGTGTAACTTGTTGGTTATTTTGATAAATCGTTGTTGCATATCCTCGATGGTCTCACCATCTAGCATATGGAACAACTCAAATTCTTGTGTCAATGTATTAATTTTGGATATATTTACATCATTGGTACCCTCAAAGTGAGTTACCAATGTGTCCCACATTTCCTTAGCCGATTGACAATGTGACACATGATAGAATTGATCAATCCCAAGGGATGATATTAAAATATTTTGTGCCTTTGCATCGTAATTGGCCTTTTTCTTTTCCTCTTCCGTCCATTGTGCCATAGGCTTATTGGTGACAATGCCATGAGCATCGGTGATTGTTGGAACAAACGGACCGTTCTCAATAGCATTCCACACTTCACCATCAAAAGAATTGATGTGAATACGCATACTACTTTTCCAATAGTCAAAATGATCTCCATTGAATATCGGAGCCCTATTATACGCCCTTTTAGGTGCAAAAGCCATGTTGTCTAATAATTGGCACAAACCACCGAATTTTGCAAGCAAAATTGAACCGGACTCGTGATACCACTTGTTAGACTACTAGGCTACCACTTAGAAGGGGGGTTGAATAAGTGGCTTCTTTAATCAACGGCAATTTAAAAAATTATTTGATTAAAAAAACAATGCGCGGAAGCACCACCGGATCGGTAGTCTACTTTGCACCTTTTGACCAAAGGAAAGATAGTATAGCCTTGAACGAACTAGGAAAATTATCGGAACGCTTAATGCAAAATATCCAAATTTAATCGATTAACAAAAACAGTCCCAAGCAAGTTATACGATTCGATATTCAAATTCAATCACAATCAAGATAATCGCAATTGAACCTTTGTGCACACTTACGAACACAAAATTCCAATTGACACAAAATATAAGCAAATTGCGTAAAGTAAGAATTTAAAGCGAATCGACACACAAGAGATGATTAGGGAGTTCCCCGGCTTTCGTGTCGTCCTCGCGGTCGGCCGGGTACGTCTCCCCCCAAATAACCAAACGGGTTATTTGAGAGTATTATTTATTAAAAACAGTTTGAACACAAGCGCACAATTTACAATGAATCCAATAAACCTATATTGACTCAAAAGTAAAACTATGCTAAACCTCAATCGACGAACGAATCTTCACCCTCTGATTCCAACGATTTTACCCGTGCAACTCCTTGCAACAATCGTCCAGCTGAGTCCTTCAATTCTTCTCGATTGATCCTTCAAGATATCGAACAATCTTGAATCCCTAGCGAGCAACCAAACCTCCTTCGCAAATCAACCCGATCACGATTCTGATTCACCGCGAATCGTACCGAACGTTATCGACCAAGCATACAACTTCTATTGGATTGATCCCATACTCAATCTTCAATGATTGCAACTTGATGGAAGATGATGATCTTGAGAAGGATACACTTTGATCCCAATTTTTCACCCAAATTGTATCCAAAGTGTTTCTCTCAAAGCACTCTTGCTTTCTCACTGGTTCTCACTAGATTTTTCTCAGTTGTGTTACAAACAAAAGATCACACACATTGCTATTTAAAGTAAAAATAGAATAAGCAAATTTAGGCATAATTTTTCATACATGTATCGATACAAATGATCATTTGTATCGATACAAATGCTTTGACCAACGTTAAAAATGGAAATATTGACCTTTGTATCGATACAAACACGGGTGTGTATCGATACAAATATCTGGATCTTGAAATCTTGACTGATATGTATCGAAGCATGCAAGCATGATTCGATACATCATGAACTTTCTGGATTTTGAGAACATACAGATGTGTATCGATACATGCAAGCATGCTTCGATACACAGATGATGTTCTGTCTCTGAGAGACCACTTTTGTATCGATACAGGCAATGTATGTATCGATACAAAATGCACAAAATCAAACAGAAGTAATTTCAGGACATATGTATCGATACAACTATGTATGTATCGATACAAAATACCTAAAAGTCAGTTTTTCAAGGTTTAGAAAATAGTTCTTTGTTGTCAAGTCATTTGTAATGTTGCCAAAATATGTTCAATCCTATTTTCATGTGTTTTGACAATTATTAAAACATGAGGATGAACTGGTGCACTTACATTCTCCCTCTTTTTGATAATTGTCAAAACTATGCATAAGCTAAACTAAGCCTATACCTATTATGCAAATAAAAATAGCAATGTAATACAGACGCAATTAAAACACCAAGGCTAGTCATCAAATAAGCTCGCTTCCCTTGAGTTGATGCCATAATGCGTTTTGATCATCTTTAGCTTGTGCATCCAAATCTCTCCCCCTTTGACAATATCAAAAAGAAGAAGAGAGCACATTAGAAGTAACAAGTCCAAGCAATTTTTAATCAATGATCACATCGTGCACTTACATTTGTCGAAATGCACTTAATGATATAGTTTCCTAATCAAAATAAATACATACAAAGATATGCCAAAAATATATCAATGACGAATACCAAATATCATGATAAAACATGGAATGTAGAACAACAATCCATAAACCAACTCATGAGTATTGAAACACATCGACATTTGTAAACAAGTAACATACCAAAATATGGGACGAAATAAACAAAACAATGCAACAAAAGCATAAACATAACATGATTATCCATACAAACAAAATTATCCAAAATAACATGTATGTATGAAACACATATAATCAAATAGGTACATCCTTATGTATGTGAGCAAAAATAATACCAAAGCACATTATAACATGAGAACACATGTTGAACCATATATGCATGATAAAGCATCCACATAAATGAATCAAGTACCAAAATCAATCGTATGAAAATATATGTCTATGTATGCTCATAAAGTCACATATATAAGAACCAAATAAACATATACAAACCAAGTATGAACTTAATATGACAATTGTAATGATTTTTGTCAAATCCCCATTTAAGACGTATGAGTCTCAACGACTTATCAATATCTTTGAGCAAAATTCTTGGAAATGAAGGATGAGACAACTTATCAAGTCAAATATCACATTAAGGTAGAAGTTGTGTATATGAGCCAATATTCAAATGCTAAGTAAAAAAAATATAAAGGTAAAGGTAGAGAATAGAATCTTCCCTTTAAGTGTTAGGTGGAGGAAGTGATCAATTTCCACACCATTGTAGATGTTGAGTTGAAGCTTTTCTCATCACTTTCCTTGATCGTAAGTCTTGAACTCCATTGTTGTCGGTGTCTTTTGTCAATGGTTTCAAGACGCTTCCCTACATACTTAGACATTTGAAATAGGTCCCCAACTCATGTTGGGTCCTAGTTGGTGAGGTAAACAAACTTTGTTGAGTTTTGGCATCCATTGCAATACGCCCTTAGGTACCAACAATTTCCTAGCTTTACATTTTGCAATGGTATGACCTTCACAACAACAATAGTGACAAGTGATATGTGAGTCACTCTTCTTTTGATCCATTTTGAAATGTTTAGAATTTTTATTTTTGACTTTCAAATTGTTTCGAAAATGTTTTGGATCAACTTGATGAGAGACTCTAGGTTTTGATGAATTTTCCACTTTGTCCTTAAGAGTCTTAATATTTTTTGACAAAGTGATACAATTATCACAACCAACTATATCATCATTATCATGACTTGTACTTGACCTTTCTAATAATGATACTTTGAAAGCTTTCAACTCTTCTTCCGTTTCGAAAACTTTCTTTTCAAGAGCTTTGTTAACTTTTATAATTTCTTTTAATTGTTTGAAAGCTTTCCTAGTTTCACTACATAGGTCCTCAAATGCACTTTGCAAATCATGATATTCTAACAAAGTATATGAGCTAGAGGGATTTTGGTTTACCTTTTTGGGAACAAGTTTCTTACGATCATGAGATGTTAAGCACACATTCGCCAACACATCTTCATCACTAGAGCTAGAGCTTGATGATGAAGAGGAAGATGAGCTTCCGCTCTCCCATGCAACATAAGCTTTCTTTCCTTTATCCTTGCTTCCCTTTTTGAATGAAGGTGACTTTTTCTCCTTTCTCTTGAGCTTGGGACAATCCGGTTTAAAATGACCGATTTGTCCACATTCATAACATGCTCCTTTCTTGGAGTACCTAGCATCTTCATTCCTCCGACGGTAACCACTATCTTTTCGATACTTCTTAAGATTGTCGTCGGAATGTCTTATCCCATTCTTTCTCACATACCTATTGTAGCGTCAAACGAAGAGCTCCATTTCCTCATCATCGGAATCGTCTTCGCTTGAGCTACTTTCCACATGCTCTACCTTTTTAGACTTGGTGGACTTGGATGTGGAGGTCTTTAGAGCAATGGACCTCTTATCCTTTTCCTTATCCTTGTCATTGTGCTTTCCCTTTTTCTCACTTTTCTCATGCTTTTCTAACAAGTTTAGTACTTGTTCATGTTCCGTAAGCTTGCCAAATAAAGTTGTAAGACTCAAAGTAGTATGATCATTCGCCTCCTTAATCGCGGTGACCTTTGGTTGCCAACACCTACTAAGACATCTTAAAATTTTGTTAGTGGCATCTTGATTTGTGATTGGCTTTCCCAAACCGTGTAACTTGTTGGTTATTTTGATAAATCGTTGTTGCATATCCTCGATGGTCTCACCATCTAGCATATGGAACAACTCAAATTCTTGTGTCAATGTATTAATTTTGGATATATTTACATCATTGGTACCCTCAAAGTGAGTTACCAATGTGTCCCACATTTCCTTAGCCGATTGACAATGTGACACATGATAGAATTGATCAATCCCAAGGGATGATATTAAAATATTTTGTGCCTTTGCATCGTAATTGGCCTTTTTCTTTTCCTCTTCCGTCCATTGTGCCATAGGCTTATTGGTGACAATGCCATGAGCATCGGTGATTGTTGGAACAAACGGACCGTTCTCAATAGCATTCCACACTTCACCATCAAAAGAATTGATGTGAATACGCATACTACTTTTCCAATAGTCAAAATGATCTCCATTGAATATCGGAGCCCTATTATACGCCCTTTTAGGTGCAAAAGCCATGTTGTCTAATAATTGGCACAAACCACCGAATTTTGCAAGCAAAATTGAACCGGACTCGTGATACCACTTGTTAGACTACTAGGCTACCACTTAGAAGGGGGGTTGAATAAGTGGCTTCTTTAATCAACGGCAATTTAAAAAATTATTTGATTAAAAAAACAATGCGTGGAAGCACCACCGGATCGGTAGTCTACTTTGCACCTTTTGACCAAAGGAAAGATAGTACAGCCTTGAACGAACTAGGAAAATTATCGGAACGCTTAATGCAAAATATCCAAATTTAATCGATTAACAAAAATAGTCCCAAGCAAGTTATACGATTCGATATTCAAATTCAATCACAATCAAGATAATCGCAATTGAACCTTTGTGCACACTTACGAACACAAAATTCCAATGGACACAAAATATAAGCAAATTGCGTAAAGTAAGAATTTAAAGCGAATCGACACACAAGAGATGATTAGGGAGTTCCCCGCCTTTCGTGTCGTCCTCGCGGTCGGCCGGGTACGTCTGCCCCCAAATAACCAAACGGGTTATTTGAGAGTATTATTGATTAAAAACAGTTTGAACACAAGCGCACAATTTACAATGAATCCAATAAACCTATATTGACTCAAAAGTAAAACTATGCTAAACCTCAATCGACGAACGAATCTTCACCCTCTGATTCCAACGATTTTACCCGTGCAACTCCTTGCAACAATCGTCCAGCTGAGTCATTCAATTCTTCTCGATTGATCCTTCAAGATATCGAACAATCTTGAATCCCTAGCGAGCAACCAAACCTCCTTCGCAAATCAACCCGATCACGATTCTGATTCACCGCGAATCGTACCGAACGTTATCGACCAAGCGTACAACTTCTATTGGATTGATCCCATACTCAATCTTCAATGATTGCAACTTGATGGAAGATGATGATCTTGTGAAGGATACACTTTGATCCCAATTTTCACCCAAATTGTATCCAAAGTGTTTCTCTCAAAGCACTCTTGCTTTCTCACTGGTTCTCACTAGATTTTTCTCAGTTGTGTTACAAACAAAAGATCACACACATTGCTATTTAAAGTAAAAATAGAATGAACAAATTTAGGCATAATTTTTCATACATGTATCGATACAAATGCTTTGACCAACGTTAAAAATGGAAATATTGACCTTTGTATCGATACAAACACGGGTGTGTATCGATACAAATATCTGGATCTTGAAATCTTGACTGATATGTATCGAAGCATGCAAGCATGATTCGATACATCATGAACTTTCTGGATTTTGAGAACATACAGATGTGTATCGATACATGCAAGCATGCTTCGATACACAGATGATGTTCTGTCTCTGAGAGACCACTTTTGTATCGATACAGGCAATGTATGTATCGATACAAAATGCACAAAATCAAACAGATGTAATTTCAGGACATATGTATCGATACAACTATGTATGTATCGATACAAAATACCTAAAAGTCAGTTTTTCAAGGTTTAGAAAATAGTTCTTTGTTGTCAAGTCATTTGTAATGTTGCCAAAATATGTTCAATCCTATTTTCATGTGTTTTGACAATTATTAAAACATGAGGATGAACTGGTGCACTTACAATCCTGCATAAGCTTAGAGAAATTCTTGCACAAAGTGGCATTAGTTTATCCAAAAATGATATCATCAATATAAATTTGGATGATCAAAATGTCTTTCTTTAGTGTCTTTCCGAATAATGTATTGTCAACTTGACCTTTTTCAAAACCATTGTTGACTAAGAAAGTGCTCAGTCTCTCATACCAAGCTCTGGGAGCTTGTTTGAGTCCATAGATTGACTTCTTGAGTCTAAATACATGTTCTGGATTTGTTACATCTTCAAATCCAGGAGGTTGTTTGACATATACTTCTTCAGAAATAACACCATTAAGAAACACACTTTTTACATCCATTTGATAGAGAGTGATATCATTATTAACTGCATAAGATAAAAGTAACCTGATTGCTTCCAGTCTAGCTACTGGAGCATAAGTCTTTGTAAAGTCAATTCCTTCTTGTTGACTATATCCTTGTGCAACAAGTCTTGCTTTGTTTCTGGTTACTTCACCTTACTCATTTAACTTGTTACTATATATCCATTTTGTTCCAATAATGTTCTTGTGCTTGGGTTTGGTACTAGATCCCATACGTCATTCCTCTTGAATTGATTTAGCTCTTCTTCCATAGAAATGATCCAAGCATCATCTGAGAGAGCTTCATTTGTTGTCTTTGGTTCAATCAAAGATACTAGTCCAAATAATGATTCTTCATCTCTGAAGTTTGATCTTGTTTTTCTAGGACTATTCTTGTTTCCAAGGATGAGCTCTTCAGGATGTGAGGATTTGTACTTAAAGGTATTTCTTGGAATAGCAGTTGCTTCAAAGTTATTATCATCAGTTTGATGTTCTTGATGAGTATCAGAGGTTGGAGTATCCAGAGTCTCAGAGTTGTCAGCAGGTTCTGAGAGATCATCATATTCTGAAGCTTCATCTTCTGAGTCATTAGAACCTGAAATATCTTTAACAGGCTCTGACTTTTTATCGTCAGGCTCTTTATCATCAAACTTTACGTGCATAGATTCTTCCACTATCTTAGTTTCCGAATTATACACTTTGTATGACTTAGAGCGTTCAGAGTATCCAATGAATATACCCTTACAGGCTTTAGAGTCAAATTTCTTAAGATGGACTTTATTATTTAGAATGTAACAGGTACAACCAAATTGATGAAAATAAGAAATATTGGGTTTCCTTCCTCTAAAGAGTTCATATGTTGTTTTATTCAAAATAGGTCTTATATAGATTCTGTTTTGAATATAACAAGCAATGTTAACAGCTTCTGCCCAAAAGAATTTTGCTAAATTATTTTCATGCATCATGGTGCGTGCCATTTCTTGCAAAGATCTATTCTTTCTTTCTACAACTCCATTTTGTTGTGGAGTTCTAGGAGATGAGAATTCATGGTGAATTTCATGTTCTTCACAAATTTTTTCAAAAGGTTCATTTTCAAATTCACCACCATGATCACTTCTTACTTTCAAAATTTTGAAATCTTTTTAATTTTGAATTTGAGTGCAGAAGATGCTAAACACTTCATATGTGTCATCTTTAGTTCTTAGGAATTTAACCCAAGTCCATCTACTGTAATCATCAACTATAACTAATCCATACTTCTTGCCATTGATTGAAGCAGTGCTAACTGGTCCAAATAAATCAATATGCAAGAGTTCTAAAGGTCTAGAAGTAGAAACAATGTTTTTGATTTTAAAAGAACTTTTGACAATTTTCCCTTTTTGACAGGAACCACAGAGTGAGTCTGAGTGATATTTAATTTTTGGAAGTCCTCTAAAAAGATTATCTTTACTAAGCTTAGAGATTAATCACCAGTTAGCATGACCCAATCTTTTATGTCAGACCCATTTTTCATCACTCAGTGTCAAGAGACAAAGCACTTGTTGTTCCTTTAAATCAGAGAAATTGACTTTATAAACATTGTCTTTTCTATTTCCTTTAAAAACGATGGATTGGTCAGAGTTTCTAATTACAGTACATGAATCCTTATTAAACATGACATCATAATTACTATCACATAATTGACTTATGCTAAGTAAATTATGATGAAGTCCATCTACTAACCAAACATCAGAAATTAGCAAAGAAGGGTTACCAACTGTACCTATATCAATTATTTTTCCTTTCTGGTTCCCACCAAATCCTATTGTTCCTCCCTCGTGTTGATTCAGTGTGTGGAACAAGAGCTTGTCTCCGGTCATATGACGTGAGCATCCATTGTCTAGATACCAGGAGCTTTCTCTTCTTCTTTGGGTGCATACCTGCAGTATACACTATTTCAGACTTTGGTACCCATATTCTGATGGGCCCATGTTGGTTAGTTTTATGAATTTTATTCTTCTTATAAGGGTGTTCAGAAGATCTAGAGTCAACTAAGCCTTTAGAAAATGATTTAGGCTTATGTTGTCTCTGAGATTCTCCTCTTGAGTGTGTTAGAGAACCAGCTACCAAGTTTGCTTTAGAAGTACTGGTGTCCCGCTTATTAACAGGCTTTGGTACTCTGATAGCGTTCCTACTATTTGAGTATGCTGTGTTATATATTGGTTTTCTGTACGTCTTTTGCCGTCAATGATAGGCAATTTTTCTAATATGTCTTTAGCATTTCTCATTAAAGATAAAGCTGGAAAAAAGTGAATTATAGTTAGATTTTATTTTTTTTGAAATTATAGTTAGGCCGGTACTTAGGTTGTTAAATATAATACTAGTAAGAAGGAAAACAAAATCTTTTGATTGATTAAAACTTGGTGAAACATTTTGTAAAAAAAAAACTTGGTGAAACATACACTATTCATTGAAGAATTGAGATATTTATTCAACAATCAATAAAAATGTTATGTAATTAGATTTGTTTGTGGTATCTATTAAGTAACTTTTATTTTACTTATAAATAAATATATTTATGTAGCTTGTTCCTTTAGTTATTTGATAAATACTTTTAATTAAATAATCTATAGACGACCTTAAATATTTGTTTTGTTTCTATATAATATGGGTTTTTCTTCTCATAATTAGTTTACAATGATTTTAAATATTTCCTCCGTCCTTAATTATAAGCATCCTTTTAAAGATAAAATTTGTTTTTAAATATAAGTTCTCTTTCAATTTCCTAGACACATTTATTATTACTTTTTCAAACATAGCCTTATTTTGGATTTAAATATGAAAAATAAACTACAAGTACATTTTTTCACCAAGACAATTAATTTAATAATTGTAATATCCATAATAAAATACACATTAATTACACTATCAATTTTTCTTAATATACGTGAAAGAATTTCAATAGACTTATAATAAGGGATGAGTAATATTCAACTAATTACTACCTTCGTCCCAAGATAAAAGAACTAGTTTGATTACTGCACATATGTCAATGCACGATTTTGATCATTAATATATTTAATTCTCTATTAGTAAAAATTATAAAAATTGAATATTTTGAAAGTACCCATCAAAACAAATCAAACAAGATCTTATATGCTTATATTTATATCTATATATTATTAAAAAAGTATAATCAAAGCATGATAAGTGGATAATATCATTTAATCAAAATAGCTCTAATAAAATGGGACGAAGGTAGTATAAGAATCTCAAACTCGGTTACCTTGTCTAATGTTAATTTAGACTTTCATATGCATTGAATATTGTCAATAATGTACAACATCTAACATAGATAGATACAATGATGACACATAATTATTGGTCAAAAACTAGAAATATATGCAAGATTAATCATGTAGTTGTAAGCAACATCATGTTCTTGAATTCCTGAAAATCAAGCCTACCATCCAAATTTGTATCATAAAACCGAATCATGCTTCTACAATCCTTACCACTTCTTTCATCCAAAAATCCGAGTCTCTTCAAGACACACTCAAGCTCTTGGCTTGTGATGAATCCATCTCCATTCAAATCAAACACTTTAAAAGTCTTCAAAAGATCCCTCTCCAACTCCTCATCATCATCATCAATACCATCACCTCCTTTGTTCTCTCCATTATTTTGTTTTGATATAGAGTTGTAAAAGAACAAGAATTCATTGAAGTCTAAGTTCTTCTTTTCCACAAGAGATTCAAGCTCATCTAAGCTAAATTGTGAATTATTATTACCTATTCTTTGGAGCACCCAATTTAGCTCCTCAAGACTTACAAAACCGTCGCAATTTGTGTCTAGCTTCTCAAAAATACGATGCAAGTCAGTGCTAGACAGAAGAGACATATTCACAAACAACATCTAAAATTTAATAAAAGAAGAGAGGGATGTTATGAATTTATGCTATGGTTGTGCAGCTTATTCTCAACTCGATCTTATATATATAATATACACTTTCGGGCTTATGGTTATATAATCACAACATGCTTATATATATAGACAAACTTGCAAAGACTATATTAGAGACTTTCGTAAGTAATTTGTACCCAAAAAAATGAAAGTTCTAATTTTTAACTTAAAATATTAAATGGAAGCACATGATAAGGCAAAGTGTGCGTGGACCATGCGAGGTGTATAAGATATATTTTATTAAGGTGGTTAGAATTGCTAGTTAAAGTATATCTGAGCTTAACTCAATTGGCAGTTATATTGTATTATATATGCATGGAGTCGGGGTTCGAACCACAGTCATCTCACTTATCCACTTTATAGTAGAGTTTCTAGCCATTTGACAAAATAAAATACAATTGCAAGTTAAAATGTCTCTGTGAATACATATTAACTCAGTTGGTATAGTGACATTATATATGCAGAGACTGAAGTTACATTTCTTTAATTTACCTTAATTAAGAGTAAAATTTTCAACCACTAAATTACTTGTAAAAAAATTGCCAGTTAAAATTGTATCTAGGGGTGGCAAAACGGGCCGAGCCCACCGGGCCGACCTGTTTGGCCCGCTATTTTGGGCGGGCGGGGCTGAGGTATTCAACTCGGGACCCTAAATTGGCCCGCCCCATTTAGCCCCCTCAAAAAACGGGACGGGAGCGGGTCGGGGCGGGCAAGCCCACGGGCTTTGTTTTTTAAAAATAATTTTTTAGATTAATATTTGGATATCTTAAGCCCAAGCCCAATTGGTAATTTTTTTCTTCTTCTTGTTTTTTATAAAAAAAACAGTTTGTTATATTCCTTAAATTGATACTACTAGGGTTCTATTTCATTTGTTTATTTCCTGTAACCATCGTGTGTGCTACTTCTGACATCTTCTTCTCGTTGTGCCGTGTGACTCTGTGTTCTTCTTTGTGTGACTACGTGCATCAGTTTGTAATATTGGCAGGATAGTTTGTTACTAACTTTTTCGTATCAGTTTGTATTCATGTCTTTTGCTTAGTTTAGTAGTTTTTAATATATATATATATATATATATATATATATATATATATATATATACTCTTAACAAAAAAGAACAGTAAAATTACTACTGTAGATTGCTACAAATAGTGCCACCTCATGTTCCTATGCCTTTTAATTTATATTTAATTTTAATTGCTTTTTTTGTTTGTGTATTGGTTGGAATAAACTATTATTTTTTGTTGGATCTACGGTGATAAACAATGGGTAAAAGCGGTCAAATACAGTCGGGTTCGATTTTGAAAATTTAAATATGTCGTTAACCGAACCCGACCGAAGTTGTAAATTTACGAGTCTTTTTTTGTCTTATCATATGTATTGAAGCTACATTTTTTTTATAAAAAAATACACTACAAATTATTTACACACAAAATTCAAGTTAGACTGTATTATTGCAAAGTTAAATAATGTCTTTGTCATATTGTTGATCTAATCTATAGATGATATTCACTAACAATTTATTTTATTAATCTATATGTGTGTGTGTGTTTTTTTATCAATGTGCTAACCCGAATAAACTGAACCGACCAACCCGTAATCCATATAAACCGACATCCGAGAAAACAAAAATTTGAAATGGCCGGTGATGGGCCAATATTTTACATTCTCAGTTTTTTTCTCGAATCCGCTCGATACTCTACACAATAGTACAATATATTAAAAAAAACTTCATCCGTGCATCGCACGTGTATAAAAACTAGTATATATATATATATATATTGCTTCTTTGCTTTTTAGTAGTTTTTAAGAAGAATCAAGTGGTGTATTATTAATTTATTAGGAAATCTTGTGCATCTTTCTATTTGAATAAAGTTCTTTTGCTTTTTTAAAAAAAACGATAATACTTAATAATTTAGAAATTCAAATGGTAAAAAAAATAAAAAAAAATTGGCGGGCCGGCCCGCCAACCCGCCAGCTCGCTAATAAATGGGCGGACATGAGTTTTGAGCCCAAACATCTAAGTTGGCCCGCCCGCGCCCACCCCACTTTTAGGCGGGCTTAAACGGGACGGGCCTAAACGGGGCGGGCCAGCCCACTTTCACTACAAGAAATATGATTTTTTGCAACAACTTTTTTTGGTAAAAGTTGTTACAAGTCGCTGGTAAAACTACCCAAGATAGTTTTATCAGCGACCTGTAACAAAAAAAGTTGTTGCCAATAATCATATTTCTTGTAGTATTTGTCACCCCTAATTGTATCTAATATATATATATAATCACGAGTTAATTTATGGGATTAGAATCTAGATATCAATACCGAGTTGATTGGTTGTAAACTAGAATTTTAGTGAGCTTGGATTTGGAAATGGAATAAGGTTTATTTGACTGTACTTAAGTTTTGGTTTTTTAATATTTTTGTATATGCCAATCGATTGTGGATTTTGGTTTTATTAAAAACGAATTGATGTTGTTCTATAATTGTAGTTCAGTTATTAGGAATACTATTTACATGACCGGAGAGTTCAAATTTAGATTTTTCACTTCTCCTTACTTAAAGCATGTGTGTCTAACTATTAGACTTTTTGGCAAAAAAAACAAAATCAAATTGATGTTGTGATCCATTCGATGTTGTTTAGATCCGATAAATATGATCAATAACAATGAACTTTTGAGTGTCTAATATTGATTTGTGTAGAATCGATCGATAGAGTTTATGATGGGTGATACATAGGGTTGTACTTGTATGTTCACGTACGATGTTTGTGGTTTCCTCTACTAAAGACCGAAATTAGGAGTGTACATGGGCCGGATCGGGTTGAGTTTATGCAAAATCAAAATTTGAACCATATAAGGTACTCTGGATTGAGTTGTGTTGGATAAACACACTCATTTTTCGGTTGGGTGGGTTGTGGGGGTTACCCGAATTTTATTTTTTTAATAAATTACTAGATGACGAATCATAATTATTTTTTATATAATCAGTAATCACCATATTTTCACTACTTTTTAGCATCATAAAATGATAATATATCACCATTTTTTTCTTCATAAAAATAACTTATTTTTACTATTTTCAAATAATGTTATTTTTTAGCACAACTTTTTAAATGACAAAATGAAGTCGAAGAGTGGAGAATTAAAGGAGATGATTTGAGAATGCGCTAAAACTATAATATACATAGAAGTAGTCATTTGCCGTTTGGAATAAACAAGGTGGAATAAACAAGTAGAGCTGTCAAAACGGGCGGCCCGGCCCGTTTCGGGCTTCGTCGGGCCGGGCTTAAAAAGCCCAGATAAAAAAACGGGCTACAAAATAAGGCCCGTGCCCGGCCCGGTACGGGCTCTCGGGCTTTCGGGCCGGCCCGGTTTTTAAAAAAAAAAAAACATTTTAAAGCAATAGATGAAGGGTAATGAAAAAAGAATAAATTTAAGTGCCCAATATATTTGACAGAGAGATCATAACATTAATTAATTATAAATAGGTTGAAATTTGTTGGTATTAATGTAAAATTATTTAAGCTATTTACAGTTTACGAGTAATTACGTAGAGAAATATTTCACGATCGTGGTTTTATATTTTTAGCTTATTTATTTATTTTAATGACACGATAAGTTATTTTTACTTTTAGCTTCTTTTCATTTCCTTATGTATATAATTTGCGTTACTAGTGCATGTATATAATTTGCGTTACTAGTGCATATTTATTCTCTTAAATGTGCGTTTGATGGAATTAGAAGGTGTGTGTGACGTGTGTGTTGTGTTGTTGCCGTGTTGTTAACTTATTATGTTTGTGTCGACTTTTAGATTGGTGGCCCAAGTAAAAATATTATAAACATCCTTCCTTGTTTACTCATTTTTTATTTTTATTTTTTTTATTATAATTTAATCGGGCTTGCGGGCGGCCCGCGGCCCATTCGGGCCGGCCCATATTTTTTGCGGGCTTTATCGGGCCGGGCTAAAAAGCCCGGATACTAATTCGGGCTAGATTTTTAAGGCCCAAGCCCAGAAAAAAATCGTGCTATTCGGGCCGGCCCATTTTGACAGCTCTATAAACAAGCATACAATTTATTTGAAAATTTTGAATATTGAATTTGTGGCTTTTCTTTTGAAACGATGAAAAATCTTTAATATTAATATGAAAATTATTTTAAAAATCATAATAGTACCGATTCAGGGGTCAATGAGTTTTTTAGGTTTGAGTTCTGCTTTACATATTTTAAATTTTTTAATCCTATATTTTTAAAATCAACTTTTTAATCCCGTTTTTCAAAAGTCAACAAAATATTTTGGTCCCTCCTATTTTTAAGATGTGGCACTGAATTGGAATTTTGCATTTGGTTTCTTTTATAGTTTAATTTTGTTCACGTCATATTTTATTTTATAATTAAATAGAATATTATCCTAGTAGGAGCTTTACATAAAAAAACGAGTTTACTTGAATTTTCAATTTTTACAATCTTGATTTATTATGAAATGCGAAGTTACACCCTTTGTGTACGGGAGAAAAAACACATGAGCAGAGCTGAAAAAGATGATGATATAATATGGACGAAGACTCATGCAATTTACAGGAAGTTTCGCGTCATGCGCTTGAAAGCTTCATTTTATTATAAAATCTAAAAATCAATAAAAAAATTGGGTACTGTTTTAAAAATTAGCACATCGAAACTGAAAGTCGTATAAAAAAGAAAAATATTGATGCCAGTCTAATTTATTTAAGAATTTATGGAGTACTTTTCTCCGGGTCTTCCATTTACTATTTTTATTCCTAGGTTAAAAATTGGTGCCAACTCATAGATACAAAATAATTGTAAAGTATCCTACAAAATAATTTACTAATTTTTATTCCGTTTATAATCACTTCATGTTAAAAATACACCGAACTAAATTAGATAATCCAATAATCGGATACTGAGGATGAAAACAAAAAAGAAATTTAAAAATTAATTTTAGATCTTATAATCTTTTAATTTGTACCTCCTTCGGCCTTATTTATTAATAAAAGTTGTATTTTTGTTTTATTCAATAACTAATGTATCTAGCTTAAATATAGATCAGATACATTACTTCTCCAATGAACTTAAAAAACAACTTTTGCTTATAAATAAGGCTAGAGGTAGTAACTTGCTTACTTTTTTCTAATATATTTTGATTAATTACGCCTAACACTATTGATTTTGGTGCATGAATATAATAACGGTTAGTTAGATTGATTGATTTTTTTTTTGAGTATGAGAGAGAGAGTCGTGCAAAGCCAACTCAATTGACAACTGTAGAGATATTTATATACATGAGTTAGAGTTCAAATATTGAATTCTTCAATTCTACAGACTTAATATGTGTGAATCTATTTAATAGACTATTTTACAAAAAATTAATTAGGAAAAAATAGAAATAATTGGATTTATATCATCTAAAATGAATAATGTATAAAGTGAGATAAAAATAACTAAGTCAAGATTATTATTTCAACAAACCAATGATTTGTTATAATGTACTTATAATATCTGATTTTATAATATCTGATTTTAATTTGTTAATTACTTACTCTATAATTACTTAGAGCAATCGAATATAATTTCTGTAAGCATTTTGTTGTTCAAATAAATAGCCTTATAATTAGAGACCGTTGGGAATAAAAAAGTTAGTTGTTTGTTTGGCTTGGTAGTGTGGATTGGGAATCTAACTAGATCCACAAATGCCTTGTCCTTTGTCTACAAGAGTACAATATTGACAATTTACATGAGATTGTTTTCATTGTAACTTCCGGTTATGTCATCATTTGTGGGAATAAACTAAAGTACATTCAAATGCGTGTTTTGTGCGTGTGTCGTGTCTATCTTTGTGTTCGTTGTAGAAAGAGATACCTTTATCGTAAGGAGCACGTGTAAAGAGAGCTAGTAGAATATTCATTGTGTTTAGAATGGATGCTTCAACTTAATTAATGCATAAAGTCTTTTTTTTCATCAATTTAGTCAGGTTTGGATATTAGTTCTCGCATCAAGTGATAATATAATCAAAGCTGTTAGTGGAAATTTGTTTTTTAGGCCCCCTTGATGCTTTTAGACCCTCCAAAAATCCCAAAATACCCCCACTTTTAGGCTGAGGACACTTCGGGTTCTAGGATAAGAAATCAAAAAAAATTCGAATTGTAGGATACGAAACCAAAAACACATGATTTCGTATTCTACGATATGAAAATGCACAATTCATATTCTATGATATGAAACAGCTACCATTCGTATCTACGGTATGAAATTAATGTCTTTTGTATTCTAGTTTCTTAATGGACACTGACATTTGCTTGTTGCCGTGTCTTCTTTCTTTAACTTGTTTTTCGGTTCTTTGTACAAACCACCTCTTTCACAACCCAATACGAAATACTTTTCCTTCGATCAGCACCGTTATCAGATTTCTCAATCACAGTAGTAAACCCGGCTTTTTGTTTCAATTCAACCGAATGTTCGACCATCTAAACGCCTTCATATATCAAATAATACAATCAAAATCATCACAAACATAATACATAAACAAATGCATAATGCGTGTGGGAACATTACCTGTTCTATGACTCAAAATGATTGTGGGAACCTTCAATGCGTGTGGGAACGTCAAAAAATCGTCTAAGATCGTATTTTGAAGGTTGAGTGTTGAAGTGGTTATGAATGTAAAGCTATTACAACCGCTAGATATATAGGTCGACTTCGTATCATAGAATACTAAGTTAAGCGTTTTTGTATCCTATGATACGAAATTAAGAATTTTCGTATTCAATATGAATTTGTAGCATTTTCAAAAAAATGTGTAATTCGTATTCTATAGGCTGGAACTTAAAAAAAAAATTCAAAAAAATGTCAATTTCGTACTTTAGTTTAGGATACGAATTGGTGTTTTTTTACGCACAACAAGACAAGCTTATCAGACATTGAGGTGTTTAATATTGTTTTGTATCCTAGGATACAAAATTGTATTATTTCGTATCCAAGCTTACAAAACCCTTTGTAAGGCTATTTTTGTCACGATGGAGGGTCTGAGAGTAATGAAGGGGGACCTAAAGAGCAATTTTCCTGTTAGTGGAACTTGTGATGACATAACTAGAGCTGTTAAGGAAAATAACACAAACGGTAAAAAGTGTGGTCGCTCGATTGTTCGTGGAATTTTTAGAGCTATTTTGTGTTGAAATAAAAACTAAGAATGAAACCCAATACCATATCTTATTGATTCACTTTTTTACTTTTTCAACTCGGTTATTTAGTCAACATTATTACTCCAAAAAATTCTTAAAGCTTTGATTGAATATATGATATGGAATACTTCACACTTGTAAAATGGAGTGCTTCTATATTTTTTAGGTAATTATGTTTGACAGTTTAAGAGGGAAATTTTTGAAAAATGAATGAGAAAATAAAATAAAAGGAAGGAAGAATTAATAGTATTCCAACTTATATAGAGATTTATTTGTTGAATAATATAAAAAAAATTTAATATAGGAAAACTCGAATTTTTTACAGTTGGGGTATATAATTTAGACGCGCATGGGCTATGAAACACGAACACCGGACACAACACTGATACGGCGACATTAATAATAATTTGAGAAAATGACATAATTCAGTGTAATAATAAGTATCAGTGTCGGTGACCGACACGGACACGCCTAATCCGAGGAATGTCTGTGCTTCATCATAGCATGGGACAAATCTTGCACCTACCATTACAAGTTTTGATTGTGACCTTTCCCTTAAGCACATGATTTGCTACACACAAACGGGGAATTTACTTTAGTGTTTCACACAAACTTGAATACAGAGGACATCGTTGTTATAATTACTCCATCTTTTTTCCTATATACGTATCTTCTAGGATCATATTAACAATAGTCTGAAGTGCACTAGTCAAAAAAGTAAAAAAATAGAAATTCTGTATTAAGATAATTTTTAATTTAATAAAAAGTTGAATATACTACTACAACAAAATTTTCATATTTGGTAGCATTTCTTATCTTCTAAAATTATTTTTGCACAAAATAAACCAAATAACTTCTCTCTCCGACCAATAACACCATTAAAAAGAAATAGGATAGGACAGAAGGCGTGTGAGAGATAAGTTGGAGATAAATTTATTCATTGATTTATAAGAGAGAATACTAATGTCGTGTGTATCATAATTCTATGACCACATACAATCACATGTAACTCAACTCAAACATCTAATCAAAATTATACGGTCCAAATTTTAACTAAAAAAAAAAAATTTCTTTAGAATCTATATTGTCCAATCTTAATCGGACAGCCGAGATGCATGACAAAAGGCATTCTCATGTATATGACAAAGATGTTAAACTTTCTAGGTCACCAATATAAAGAGGGCCCAAATCATTTACACCTTGAATGCAACAAAATTTCCCTAATCAAAGTGGAGCTAATCTTATGAACAAAGTAATACTAATACAGTTACTCCACTCAGACACCTAGGCTGGGGGAGGGTGCCATTGTGCAAGAAACCCTTCAAAACTTTAATGTCGCTACTTAAAACATTATTTATTACTTAAAAGGCATTCTCCCAAGCCAATTTATAGCTCAAGTTACAAGTGAATAAAGAATAGATAATGAAGCACAAGAGCTAAATATTCTTTACACAAATGCAACTTCAAGCCTTGAATTGAAATTTGCCTGGCGCAGAGTATTTCTCTTCCACTTGTTCAACTTTGTTAAATTTAAAACCCCTGATTCTCAATACTTCAGGTTCTGAGGAATCTTTGTAGTCAATTGGTTCAATAGTCCAACCATTGTTCTGAACTGAACCACTCACCTTTACCTGTATAAAAAGAAATTTTAAAATCCCCACATTAATTTAAAACATTCAATCAAACATAGCCATGTGCATTAAGCAATAGGAAAAGTTGCAAAAAAATAGGAAAAGTTTCAAGCTTCAATTATTTTAAGAAGAGATAGTGGTGGGGCACAGTTATTATAGTAGTAATTAAAAATAACAAAGGAATATCGATAGCATGTGCAATCGTTATTATTAGGAATTTAGTATTTAAAGAGTAAAAGGAAAATAAAATAACTTCTGTATGAATTTGAATAACTTGTTTATCAAGTTGTGTATTTTATTAGAAGTTCTATAGTTGCCATGTACTTTAAGTTTTCGATACATGTGCACCTCATTTTCTATATCGATTTGAGTATTTTTAAAATTATAAGTGATTTCAACAAATGTTATTGTCCAAACGCAAGATGACAAAAACCATACATAGTTTAGATGATAAGCTATGCAGTAAAGTTGATAACATAACTGAGGAGTATGGGTGGTTTAGGAAATAAGACTAACACTATTGTGATGTCTTACGCCAAGTTGTAACTATTCCTAATAAGAAGTTAATATGCAAATGCTACAAAACACTCAGCATGGTAAAATACTATAAACTGTATTGGCATACCTCTGCATCATTGACAGATTCTATGATAAGAGCCCCATCTAAGGAAAGATTTTCGATGAAAACTTTTTGACCCTTGATTGCGAGCGTAGACCTCTGAGAAATGGAGCAATTTCCACTGACTTTGCTCTTGATTGAAGAAAAAGTCAGACCCCATTTTGGCTTCCATGTGATACGGGGCCAAACTTCAACCTCTTGACCATTGAAAACCTGCAATACTGGATCTGCTACTTGAAAACCAGCCTGGAAGGGAAAAAATAATGCAGAGAATTTGTTACAATCTGAACTGTCAATTATGGTTTTAGCAATTAGCATCTAGGTAGTTGGGACTTGGGACAAAAGCACAAAATACATGAGAATGAGCCAATACACAGTTCAGGAATTTCAAAAAGAATTTTAAAACAACCAAGATTCTTGGAATAACATTTGTATGCTAAAATTTAAGTTGTATGACTTGCATCTCATTTTAAATATTGCTGGCAAGTGGCAAGTAAACAATTTCTTTATAAATTTCCTAATCTGTATAATATTCTTATGGGAATTAAATTCTATGGCAACAACAATCACCAAGCCTTTTCCACTAGATAGGGTTGGGTACATGGGTCAATATCGCCATATGTTCCTGTTGTGAATTAGGTCCTATGACAGACCAGTTACCTTTCAACAAACCTCTCTTAATGGGCTGATCTATAATTTAACTTTCCTTTGTCTCTTGCCACCTTTAACTATTGGACTATTCTCCTTACCAGTGTTTCTATAGGTCTTTATGTGCAAATTATCTAATGCAAGATTATAGCATCTTCTTATCTCAAATTTCTCCCAAATAAAGATCTAATCTTGTATGGCCATGTAGCATCTTCTTCCTTTGTCTCTTGGTTTCATTTCAGGCCACTCATTCATGGCAACGTACTCATCTTTCTGACATTAAGTTTGATTTCTAGTTATTTTATTACCACGCAATAAGAAGCCTATGCAACATCACAGGTTTAATAGTAGTGTAATAATCTTTATATCACATTACACACAAAACCATTCCTGCATTTCATCCGCTCAATTTAGATCTTATGGTCGACATCTCTCTCCATCTCTTCAATAATTTGTATGATGGAATCAAAGTACTTAAAACATGAATTGAAATTCTAACACAAATATTTTCACATTACCTAAAAATAAATAACTAATATCAACAAAACTAATTCGAACGGAAAGAACATAAAATAATTTAAAGAAAATAAAACATCAAAGTAATAAAATTAACACCTCTGTCATGGCATTCAAGACTTACAGGTTACAAGGATAAAACCGCTAAATTACCTTTTTGAGAATAATGCTATTTGCACGATAGATGGCCATTTCTCCAGAGGTAGCACTATGGTATGGATTTCCTTTTGGCACCTTTAGATTAAAAAAGTAAACACAATTATCCATCTTGAAAACCTTTAAGCAGGTTAGGTTTTTGTTTCCATTATCTGATTTCATTTCTTGTTTTCCCCTTTGGTTACAAAAACGTCCCTTTTACAGTGTATTTCACACTGACAACAATTAATTGTTTTCAATATTTTTTTACCAAACTTTGAAGATAGGAAACAAAGCTGCAATTTTATAATTTTAAAAAAAATGGAAATGAAACAAATAATAAGCAGGACCTAAGATACCATTACACAAAGATTAAGACCTTTTATACAACAAAATTCAATTTGAATCCAAATTTTTCAATATCACAAACTTGTGGTAAGACCTTTCCAATTTACTTCAATAAAATACTGCATACACTTAACTAGGAAATCAAGCACTCCCACTATTTCCTTTTAACTTCTATTGTTTCTACATGTATGAACTTTTTGCATTAGAAATAAGAATGTAAGCAGTACCTTAGCAGCATCCTCAGCATTATTCTTCACAGGTGCATAAGCAAACCAAGTTTCCATCACCTACACAGTTACATAGGATCCGTCAGGTAGCACCAAGAATAAAAACCAAACACCCACAAAGTGACATTGCAGCATGAACTGACTATGACTAAAATTATAATCTTGAAGGATGGCAAAACCAAACTTGATAAGCATTGATTAGCTCAAATTTATGTACTGTCACAAATAGATAATATACCGTGAACCCAACCCTGGCAGACGGGGACAACGTTTTTGGATAGTCTTGCATCATACATTCAAGTCTAGTTGAAGATTTAAATGCAGTTTTGCTGGCATCTTTGTACCTGTAGAGAGTAAGTATAACATTGTGGATGTAATATATCAGTAAAAAAAATAATACCATAGTGAGAGAAAATTACGTCAACAACATAGATTTTTCCTCGAGTTGTTCATGAAAACTATCTCATAAAATAATGCTAGTTTAAGAACAAGCTAATTGGAATAGCTCACGTGTAATCAATCATCTATCTAGAAAAAAGAAAGATGAGAGAAAAAATGGTAAAGCAAAGTCTTATGCAACAATAAAGCATAGTTGAAGCATGCTACAACAAAGTGAGGAAATAATAAACTAATAATATTGTACAGTGATTATTTGAAAGAAGAATTACTTTGGGTTAACAAACTCCTGTATGGCACCTCCTGTTTTTGCGAGCTCTTCAATGTAAGGACCAAGTTCTAAAATCAACTGGCAGAAAAAGACGTTGTCACTAAGTAATAGTGGCATAATCATGATGCAGTTCAACTGTGTAAGGATATGATGTCATATAACAAGAATCACAATTAAGCCACGGATTTCAGAGTTTGATATTTCTAGTATTCAAGTCCCAAAACATGATGCATCATGATCTGAGAGCTCACACCATATAACATGATAACAATGCAGATAAGCATACTATCAGATCAGCCCAACAATAGACAGGGGATGATAACATTCGGATAAGTATGAAAAATGATTACTTGGTTTATATTTCCTGGAAATGGGGAGAAGCCAGTCTCACTGTTGACATCACCATCAGGGTATCCACTTGCTCTCAAAAGTGGATCTAGCTGATTGTACTCCACATTTATCACCATAGACCTCCCTGTAATTTTAATGATCATGTGCAAAAATATTAATTCAGGAAAATCCATAAAAATGACATAGACGTAGTGAAGTCAAGAGATATATTATTTCTATAATATAATGTTAATAAATTTGAATAAAACCTCCATGCATGTAATATTATAATTTCTTTGTCGATGAGGGATGAAACAATCAACTTACCATCAGAATGGGTGAGCCTAGTAATTCCACCAATAGCTTCTTTTGCTTTCCGAGGTACTGCAAGGGAATTGACCTGGTACTGTTTGGTAGAACTGACACCCAGTGCTGATGGAATTGCCTGAATCCACAAATTTCTAGAAAATAAATACTAAAAATATTCCGATGGCAAATCAGAGAGGATTAGTTTTAAGTATTAAATGCTAAAGTAACTAACCTTGAACAGAAGTCCATTTGTATCTTGGAAAAAGAGAACCCATTTCAACCCAGCATCATGCCTAACAAAGTATAGATTCATTCATCACATCAAATTTATGACCAATGCATATCAACAAAAAACAAAGAGCCATTTTCTCTACTTAATTCTTGGGTTTTAGAAGACAACCCTATCAATTTATAAAATTGGCAGACGATAATTTTAATGTTATGTAAGAGATTTTTTTGTGCCCAAATATATTCAGAAATTATTAAATTACTGAGGAATATGTATTTAACAATTCTACCAATGTCTTTATATATAAAAATGAAATTGACGACATATAAACAGGTCTTATAAGATCAATAAACTGTTTGAGTCATACCATACTTTCAGAATACCGCTGGAATGAAGAAGTGAATGCACATCACCATGCCCGTGAGGTTTTGTCTACCCAAAGAGAAATCGTTAATAGATTGCACTTTGTTAGAAAATCAAATATATGAAGCTAATAGAACACATTTCGTTCTCTGCCTCCAACAATACCTGAATTCTGTATCTGTTTTGTGGATCCAATGCAAGCCTGGCATCATTATCTTCTAAGCACGCAACTTTTTCCTAAATCAATGTTCAAATTTATTAGTTTAATAATTAAAAAACTTAAAGCCAGTTTTAACTTTCCACAAGACATTAAAAAATATACCTGCTTTAAGAGTGTTACTTGTGTGGGTTGCATCCCAAAGTAAGAATTTGATTCTAATAGTTCTAAGGTACGCCCGTGGGTGTCATCAGATGTCATAATAACAAATGGAATTTGTGCCTTGCTTTCGCCTGAATGTTAAAAAGCACACTCATTACTAGAAAATACTTTGAAATATTATAGTTAATAAATATCATAGTTGATATTAATAACCACAAGAGAATAGGCTATTGCTTGAAAGAAAGGAAGAAAAAGAAACTCAAAAAGTAGTTTTTCTTTCTCAGGTGTGGAAACATTTTTTGGAAAGCATTTTATCATAAGTAAAAAAGGCATTTAGCTTAAATTTTTAGGTGGGAAAGATGACATGTCATTTTAAGAATATTTTCACATAACACGTAAATTTCTGTAAAAATACTCTGGGATGAAAATGCTTTTTAAGAAAAAAAATATTTCACCAGAAAAGTTTTCTAGGGAGTTATTTTCTACTGATTTTTGTTTCTTCCAAAATTGAGTCATTATCCATGTTGTAAATAAATAGTAAATATTTTATTATTATAAGCAATCTTTTATTTATATTAGTTATATGTATTCGGCCCATGAGCCCATTAGGTTAGAATAGTCTATATAAACACATTAGTGATTGTACATTATTCATAACTTGAAATATAATATTCAGTTTTCACATGGCATTAGAGCTCTCGTTCTAGAGGGTCTCGCTTCCGCATAAAACCCTAGCCGCTGTTCACGCGTCCTGTTCATAAAACCCTACCCCCGAACACTGTTCACGCGTCCTGTTCATTCGCGCCACTGTTTGCGTACTGTTCACAAAAAAAATTTGAACATTGTTCTGAGTTTTTTTTCCGATGGCTGAAGGAGGGGTTATTAAGAATGAAACTGAAACTGAAACAGGGAATTCCAAATCCCAATCAGAATTGCCAAACTTCCCTTCGACTTACAAGTTGCATGCGAAGAATTACTTGAAGTGGTCTCAACTTGTGAAAACCCTTTTGAAAGGTAAAGGGAAGGCAGAACACTTAACTGAAGAACCTCCCGAAGAAACAGATCCCAAGTTCAAGAAATGGGACACCGAGGACTCGGCCATCATGGGATGGTTATGGAGTGCAACGGCCCCAGAAATCAGTGATACTTGCATGTTTCTCAATACAGCAAAGGAGATTTGGAAAGGATTAGAAGAGTCTTATTCTAAAGCCAAAGATGCTGCCCAAATATATGATGTGAAGGTAAAAACAATGGCTGCTAAACAGGGAAACAAGACAGTTACAGAGTATGCAAATCACCTTAAAGCCTTGTGGATGGAGTTGGATCACTACAGGGGTGTAAAAGCCAAGTGTTCTGAAGATACAACCATACTCAAGGAGTATATCGAGAAGGATAGAGTCTATGATTTCTTGGTTGGACTCAACTGTGACTTTGACCAAGTTAGAGTACAAATTCTTGGCAAGGAAAAAGTACCTAGTATTAATGAGGTAGTGGCTATAGTGAGAAGTGAAGAAAGTAGAAGGGGGTTAATGCTAGCACCACCTCCTGTGGAAAGCTCAGCAATGTTGGTTGAGAAGAATTCGACCATGATAGCTGACCAAAAGAACGGGGGAGGAACCTATGTGGAGAAGAAAGGTGAAGAAACATGGTGCACTTATTGCAACAAGCCTCGCCACCTTCGTGAAAATTGTTGGAAATTGAAAGGAAAGCCACCTAGTAGACAATGAGGAAAGACGGGAGATTTACCAAAAAAGGGAGGACAAGCACACATGATTGCGAGCACTAGTGAAGCCGGTCAAGAAGGTATGAAACAACTCAACCAAGATGAGATAGAGAAAGTGAGATCTTTCCTCAGTAGGTTGGAGAGACCAACAGGTACTAGTACTTTGTCGCATTCAGGTAAGTTTTCATTCCCATCTTCCTTTGGCAAATTTCAATTTTCTGTTGGACTTAATGCTTCAGATATACCCTTTAAACAATATTGGATTTTGGATTCTGGAGCCACTGATCACATGACACCGTTACCCAAACATTTCTCCACTTATTCACCTTGCCCTAGTAATAGGAAAATATCCATAGCAGATGGGACCCTTTTAACTGTAGCAGGTCAAGGGGATGTTCGGATTAACTCATCCATAACCCTTAATAATGTCCTTCATATTCCAAAATTGTCAACTAGCCTAATCTCCATACAAAAACTCACAAATGACCTATCATGCAATGTTATCTTCTATAACAACTCTTGTGTTTTTCAGGACCAACAGTCGGGGAGGACGATTGGCTATGCTAGAGAATGGAATGGTCTTTACTATTTGGATAATCAAGATTCAAGCTCAAAGTTACTCAACAACAACTCTTTCTTTTCAGAATCAATAAAGACCAACAGGGAGAAGGTTCTCTTGTACCACTGTCGCCTGGGTCATCCTTCATTTAGAGTCATTAAGCAGTTATTTCCATTGTTTTTTAAAACATTAGATGTTGAGAGTTTTCATTGTGAGGTGTGTGAGCTTGCTAAACACAAGCGTGTATCTTTTTCAGTTAGTAATAAAATGAGTACTTTTCCGTTTTATTTAGTTCATACAGATGTGTGGGGTCCCTCAAATGTCCCAAATATATCAGGTACACGATGGTTTGTAACCTTTACTGACGACTGTACTCGGGTTACTTGGGTCTATTTACTTAAACAAAAATCTGAAGTTAGTTCTGTGTTTCTCCAATATTTCTCCATGGTTATAAATCAGTTTGGTGTGAGCATTAAACGCATTAGATCCGATAATGCCAAAGATTACTTTAATCATGGTATCAATTCGTTTTGTCAAAAAGAAGGCATAATTCATGAGTCATCCTGTGTTAAAACACCCCAACAAAATGGGGTTGCCGAGAGGAAAAATGGACACTTGTTAGATCAAACGCGTGCTATGTTATTCCAAAATAAGGTTCCCAAGAAGTATTGGGGAGAGGCGGTTTTAACTGCAACGTATCTCATAAATCGTTTACCATCCGGTGTTCTTGCCTCTCAAACTCCTATGGAGGTTCTATCCTCATTTTATCCTGATGTGTCCACCTCGTGTAATCTCATTCCTAGAATATTTGGGTGTAAGTCGTTTGTCCATATCCATAGTGATGGTAGAGGGAAACTTGATCCTAGAGCCTTAAAGTGTGTCTTTATAGGGTACTCTTCCACCCAAAAGGGTTATAAATGTTATCATCCACCGTCTCATAAATTTTTGTCTCTCGAGATGTCACCTTTCATGAACAAGAAAGTTACTTCACTCAAACTCATCTTCAGGGGGAGAGCGCAAATAAGGAAGATGAGTCTCTTATACTTCCCGACCTTAATCTCGGACCAGAAGTTGAGACTGATATTAGTCTTGAAAATGTTGAAACTAAAGTTGACAATGTCGAGACTGAAATTGATTCTGAAAAAGATGGAAATGTTGGCATTAATGTTAGATATGGTAAGAATTTAGTATACACAAGGAAAAAGAAGACCATTCCTGAATCTACTCATATCCAAGAGTCCGATCCAACATCACATGAGGTAACTTTCCTTGACCCTTCAAACTCCAGTGATTCAATATCTTAATTTTCTCATGCTCAAGAACCAGAATCTAGCTCAACCTTACAAAGGGAACCAGAATCCATCCCGATAAAACATAAAAAACCAAAATCCAGAGAAATAACACCAATACAATCTAAAGACTCACATCTCCCGATTGCCCATAGGAAAAATACTAGAACCTGCACCAGCAAGCCACTTTACCCTCTATCCAATTACCTATGCTTTGAACAGTTATCACCTACTCATAAAGCCTTCATCACAAGTCTAAACACTACCACAATACCTACCTCCTTATCCGAGGCATTGTCTGACATAAAATGGAAACATGCCATGGATTTGGAAATGGAGGCACTTGATAAGAACAATAAGTGGGAATTGGTTTCTCTACCAAATGGAAAGAAACCTGTAGGGGGCAAATGGGTATACACTGTAAAATACAAGGCTGATGGATCTATTGAGAGGTACAAGGCAAGATTGGTAGCCAAAGGGTTTACTCAGACTTATGGAATAGATTACTCTGAGACATTTGCTCCTGTTGCAAAAATGAATATTGTTAGGGTGATATTATCTTTAGCGGCCAATTACAATTGGAACTTGCAGCAATTTGATGTAAAAAATGCCTTCCTTCATGGAGAACTTGAAGAAGAGATCTACATGGATATACCCGCTGGATATCATGAAGATATTGCTGCCAGCACCGTATGCAAGTTAAAAAAGGCTTTATATGGGCTAAAGCAATCACCACGAGCTTGGTTTGGAAGATTCACTAAAGTTATGGTTAGTTTGGGCTTCAAACAAAGTCAAGGAGACCATACTTTATTTGTCAAACACTCTAATTCAGGGGGAGTCACGGTGTTATTGGTGTATGTGGACGACATTATAGTAACAGGTGATGATGAAGAAGAGCAACAGATGTTAGCTCAACACTTAGCCAAGGAATTTGAGATTAAGACCTTGGGAAAATTGAAGTATTTTCTAGGAATAGAAGTGGCTCATTCTAGCAAAGGGATTTTCATATCCCAACAGAAATACATTACTGATCTTTTGCAAGAGACTGGCAAGACAGCATGCAAGCCTGCATGTACACCAATTGATCCAAATGTAAAGTTGGGGAATGCAGAAGAAGATATTGCGGTTAATAAGGAAAAGTATCAAAGGTTGGTCGGCAAACTTATATACCTATCACATACAAGACCGGATGTTGCTTTTGCTGTAAGCTTAGTGAGTCAATTCATGCACCAACCAAAGGAGATTCATTTACAAGTTGCACTCCGAATTGTTCAATATTTGAAAGGAACCCCAGGTAGAGGGATTTTGTTCGAACGAAATGGAAGTGCGGGACTTGAAGCATATACTGATGCTGACTATGCAGGGTCAATTGTGGATAGAAGATCAACAACGGGATATTGCACTTTCTTAGGTGGGAATCTTGTGACTTGGAAGAGTAAAAAACAAAGCGTGGTATCCAGATCTAGTGCTGAAGCAGAGTTCGGGTCAATGGCACAAGGAATATGTGAATTACTATGTCTGAAAAGCATCTTGGAAGACTTGAGGATAAAGAGTGATGAACCAATGAAACTCTATTGTGATAATAAATCTGCTATTAGCATAGCCCATAATCCGGTGCAGCATGATAGGACCAAACATATCGAAGTTGACAGACACTTCATCAAAGAAAAATTAGATAGTGGTCTAATTTGCACTCCATATGTCTCTTCCCAAGGCAACCTTGCAGATCTTCTAACTAAGGGGTTGAACAGCAACAACTTTGAAAGAATTGTTTCCAAGCTGGGAATGATCGATATTCATTCACCAGCTTGAGGGGGAGTGTTGTAAATAAATAGTAAATATTTTATTATTATAAGCAATCTTTTATTTCTATTAGTTATATGTATTCGGCCCATTAGGTTAGAATAGCCTATATAAACACATTAGTGATTGTACATTATTCATAACTTGAAATATAATATTCAGTTTTCACAATCCATAAATTATCATGTAGAAGAAGTTATTTTCCATCATAAAATAGACCCTCAGTAATATAAATTGGGTATTATTTAAACAAGCCATCAACATAGGTTTATGAAAGTCTTTTGTTTTATCACATACACAAACTCTATATTGGAAAGGAAATTAGGATTGACCTTCTGAGCTTGCTTCTTGAAGTGCTAATATGGATTCGATGTAATGTTGTAAGAAACATGTTCCCGTAGTTGTTTCTGCTGGAAGAGCAACCTAAAACAAGAATAGCAGAAGCTATGATTAAGAATTAGTATTTAATCTCTTCTCATGTCAGAATTGTCCATACACAACAAACATGTGGCATAAAAATCTGTTTGTTGTAAGGTACCAAACTAGAGCAAAAGCTATGAAAAACCATTAGTCCTTATGTTTCAGTATTAGAGTTTGAAGTTTGAACTAAGTTGCTTATACATACTTACATCTACATGCATACCTTACACTACTTTGTTTTGGGAGGAGGGGAAGGGAGAAAAATCTATTGTGGAAATAAAATAAATATCATAAGGCGCAGAATACATAGCCCTCCAAGAAAATTACGAGAAAAAAAAAAAACAGAATTTTAAGAGAAAAATAACAACCCCAAAATTAAAACAGATCAAAGCTACATTATAAATTAAGTAATCCTTGTAAACATCAACAGAGCTTTGTTGTGATGGGGGGACTCAGAAGTTATTAAAATTCTTTTGAAAAATTAATTTATATGAGAATAAAACCCTCCAATTCAAAGTAAGATTTGTAGTGGCAGATGAGAGGATATTCAGCATCAAGAAAATGAAATTGAAATGTTTAATCATGAATAAATTTAAGGAAAGCTAATCACTTGAACTCCGCACGAATCTATTGTATACTTTGATATTGGATTGTTTAGAAGAATCATCCCAGTCTAAGCACATGGCTTCTTCTCCAGATAATGCAATTAATGACAAATTTGCCAATGCATTTGGAGTTAGGTTCCTCGTCACAATCTTTATTTAAATCAAGATCCACCAAAAAATTTCCTAATGTACTTGGTATTTAATTTAATTTTGCTCCCTCAGTAATTTATTTTAAGCTCTGCAGCTACTTGAAAGTTTTGGTTTTCATAATATTCATGAACTCAAGTTGATAAGATCACAATGATCACCAAACACCATAAAATGGATGTTGATTGATTTTGACAAAACAACAACAACCTTTATATATACAAAATGCCATCATCACAAAGAATGACATAGCGAACATATTGATAAAGTTATACCTTAATCCCATTGTATCCTAGGCGCTCCCCAAGACCACCAGCAACAAGAACAAATGCAGCTCTTTTCGCTTCACGCACACCTGCTTCCTCAAATTTGATAAAGTTCTCATCACCAAATGCCAATGTCTCCCCAGTTGGAACCTGCAAAATCATTACTGTTACTAAACAGTGTTCCTTTTCAACAAAATAAAATAATAAACAGTCTTACATAGGCTCTGTTTGGCAAAAAATAGCAGATAGCTAATAAGTAAACTTATAGCGGATGAGCCTATAGTTTATAGCAGATAAGCTAGCCGATTGAATCAGTAGTGTTTGGTAAAATTGGTGGTTGAACTAGCTTATTAATATGAAATAACATAAAGGGCCCAATTGGATTAGCTTATTTTTGAGCTTATGCAAATAAGCTTTTATGTTAATTCATAAGTTCGCGCTAGTGAAAGTTGTGTCTTCATAAGCTATTATTTCATAAAATACCTTAACAAATTTATAAATAATACATAAAAACTTATTTATTTGTATAAGTTGTTTTGCTAAGCTAAAAAATAAATCAATTCAAACGGGAATAAGCTATAAGCTAGTGAGAGAAAAAAAATGTTAGCAAACATGTCTTATTTTCTTTTCAATATGAGTTTATAAGCCATAAACTCAGAATTTGGCATTGCCAAAGAGAGTCGTATTCCATTACATGAACATGCACAAACAAAAAATTCAAAATCAATAGCATCAATAAACATATACACATACAATTCCAATACACAATGTTGAAAATATAATAAATAAATGTGACTTACGGAAGGAGTGAAGCCATCAAAAGGGTTAGTACCAGCTTTGGAATCAGCCAAGAGTCGTTTAGCATTATTGATATATGCAACCAAACCACCAGGGTAACTAGAATCAAGAAGAACAAGCTAACAAAAACGCAGTGTCGTTTAGATAATAGATATTATAATATAACAGATAATTAGATCTAAAATTGAATGGATGAAAGAAAACCTGATCGAAGAACGCTTTCTTCTCGTCGTCGTCAACACCGGGAGCAGGCCAATTGTTAAACAGATGGTCTTGGCCATTATTCAATAGCATCTTCACCAACTCTTGCTGAATCGAGGAATGAAAATCAGAATCAGAAAAAGAAGCGTATATTGAAATTGAGAGAGAGAGAGAGAGGGAAAGGAACCTGCTGAGGTGAGAGAAGGTTGAAATTGTCGCCGAGGGAAGAAGAAGCCATAGAATCGGAGGTGGTGAAGAGAGTGAGAGAAGAAAAGAGACAAAACGTTGTTGATGAGTTGAAATGTAAAATGTTGTTATGTTATTAGGTGGATCTGAGTTTGATTGTTAAGGGAGTAGTTTTTAATTCTCTTTAAGTTTTGAAATTGAATTTTTGAGTTCTGAATTGAACAACAACATCTTCAATCTCAATCTCAATCTCAATCTCAATCTCAGTCACCTGAAGGCACGGTTCACCTTCAGTTTGTTAACTGGGCCCATATCACGCACGTGGCAATGCAATGCCACACAAGAACAAACAAATTCACTACAAAAATACGGAAATGGATTGCAAGCAGTCTATTGTCATGCAGTCAGGGTGCAGTCAATGCATCAGAGCCGTCTGATTAAAATTAAACGGCTCAGATTTAAATGTAGTATTGATATTTTAAAATGTTTAAAATTTTGATGTTAAATTTAAGCTGTTCGATCTTAATAAAATGGTTTAGATTCAACTGAATGCATGCAGTCAGGGGTGCTGACTGCACCCAATCCAGATCGCAAAAATACTCATCATCCTACTAATAATGATAATGATTTGGCTTATTTTTTTCCTTTTTTATGCAACTAGACTTTTTACCCGTGTTCGCACGGGTTCAATCATTCAATTCAATTACACAATGAAAATATTGATAATGTGTGATTATTTATAGTAGTAAGCATTTATGGCCCGTTTGGATAAATAACTTATACAGGTGCTTATAGCATTAGAGGAGCGTATAGTATGAGAACTTACATCATAAACTCTTATATTCAATAAACCTTTTGTGTTATGTACACTAAAAAATACATATATAAATTAAAGTGTTTGGATGTGTCATTATACAGGCAACTAATGAATGTTAATATGATTTTAATTTCAAAAAACAAAATTAAAAAATCAAACCATGATTAAAAATATAATAATAATTATATATATTCTTTCCTTATCCATTTTAATAATATTATAAATTTTATATTTTTCGTTGTAATTCACCAAATAAATTATAGAAAATATTTAGAAAGAATAAGATAAATACAAAAAAAAAACTAATCTATACGTAAAAATAAGAGAATATTCTAAATTTTATGTTTATCTTTGTGATTTCAGTAAAACAAATTATAAGAAAAATAAGATATATACAATAAAACAATTATACATGAATCTATGCATAACATATAAAAACAAAAAAACAAAAATAAAGATTATAGTTGAATTTATTCATTAAAATAGGATAATATTCTAAATTGTGTATCCTTCATTATAATTTCATTAAAAAAATATTAAAAAAAGTATAGAAAGATTAAAATAAAAATATTATATACAAATCTATGCATAAATATAGAAACAAAAGAAAACCAATAAATTTTTTTACACAAAAGATAAATACACGCATAAAATAAATCTACTAATAATATATAAAAAGAAACTACAACTAAAAAACCTAACTTGTCATCATCTATTTTAATAATATTTCAAATCTTCTGCCCTTAAATACAATTTTACCTGTAAATGTAAAAAAAAAATACCAAACATAAAAATAAGAGAGAGAAAAAATTTGTTAGAAGAAATCTATAATTATTAAACACATAATAGGTGAATGATTATTAAACACATAATTAATGAAAGAATACTATAATTATACTGAAAACATAAACAAAAGGAGAAATCAAAATCAAAACATATAAAAAAGAGAACAATAAATCATTAAGTAGAAGAGTGAAACAAAAAATATATAATTAAACAAATAAATAAATAAGGTTGCATAAAGTTTAAAACTTACTCGATAATAACAACTTCATGATAATAGAGGTTGTGTAACAATAGCAACTTCATGTTGATATAGAACCGTAACAAAATCTCTAGATTAGCAATAATACTATACCAAAACGAACAAAAAAAACTGCAAATCAAACATAGACAATCGATTTTAGATTTGACACATACAAATTAGAAATTCAAAATAAATATAGAAACAAAATAAACTATATGAAGACAAATATATAAATTATAACAAAAAAATATAGTGAGAGAAAAATACTTTGAGGTGCTTGTATTTATAACCCTCAATATACATAATTTTCGTAACTGATTATTAGTTTGTTTTTTGTTTTATTAATGTTTATCCCTTTTTTTTTTTTTGTACAGATCGAATCTATACATTTTTTGTTTTATTAATGTTTATCCATTTTCTCTTTTTTTGATAGATCTCAATTTTTTTTTGTTTCTTTTAAACACATGATGTGTCACATTCATTAATTGATGTGACAACATATTATTGGTTTAAAAATTAATTATTTAAGTTTTTATTATAGCCGTTGATATAATTTTTTTTCCAAGTGTCAAAATCTAGATCATTCATATTAGGGTTAGGGTTTAGGGTACCTCTAATTACTCTCGTTTTATTATATTAAGATTTGGATTGGCTTACCATGTGTTTGGTTAAGTGCGGATTAAAATTGATTTTAATAGAATTGAATATTTTTTTTTAAGTATTGATATAATTTATTTTAGTTAAAAGTGATTTAAATATGAATTGATTTATGTTTAAATACATTAACATAAAAGTGAATATCAACATTGTTTAGAAAATTTGAACCAAAATCCCTTTTAGATGCATAATGATTATATTGGGTTTTAATATGTATATTTTCATAAAACATAAAACTAAATTACTAATAGTTAAATATAATATTTAAATATAATTAAACCCTAAAGAAACTCCTTAATTTTTATAAATAATAATTATGAGAATGGAGCGGTCTACACATAAAATCATATAAAATGGAAGGAAAATTTCTTTTCTCACCCCTATATTTTTTTAACCCCCCAAAAATCTAATTTTACTTCTAAAATTTCAAAAAATTTGAACTTAGAACTTCGGTTAACACGAACCGAATTTTACAAAACTTCGGTTAACACGAACCGACCGCTTAAAACTTCGGGAAATAGTTACCGAAGTTCAACGTTATAAACCAGACAAGCTATCCCTTCTTCCTCATTTATGCATCTTCACAAACACACTATCAAAAGTTTTATACGAGATGTTTGCACGATTCCGTCCATTTGTGGCTTGAAATCAACTTTGGAACCTTGACTACATGTTTATACACTCATTGAAGCACAAAAACAAGGTAAATTTTACATTCTACCGTTTATTTTGAGCAAACTACCTACATGCTAGTTTCGTAGGTCTCTGACACATAATCGTTCGGTTTCTGTTTCCCGAAGTTTTTTAAAAAACTTCGGTAAATACATACCGAAGTTTTCTGTGTATAAGACTAATTTGCTGCTAAGGTTTAGCTTAGGACTGAACTTGCCTTAATTTCCTGCATTGGCTTAGTAAATATGGTATACGCTAAATTCATGCATTGCCTTAATTTCCTGCTTAGCTTATGACTATGTAAAGGGAAACTGTAAATGAATTCAAATGCAAAATCATTTCAATTAAGCTTAAACAAGTCTAATTGAAATCATTTTAATTTTAATTGTTTAAGGGTGCGTTTGTTTAAGCTTTAAAAACAAGTGATTTTATTTTGAAAAAATTTAGATATTCTTTTTAGAGATTTTTTTTAGAAAAGAATCACTTTTTTTTATAAAAATAATCACTTTTATAAATATTGCATCTGTTTATTATAGCTTTTTAAAATAATCAGAAAACAGCTAAAAATGAGAAGCTGTTAAGAGTAGCTTCTCAAATTATAGATTTTTTTAGAGGAGAGAGAAAATAAATGTTAAAAGGTGGAGGTTATTTTGTAATTAAAAAAATCACTTTTCCATATTGTATCCAAACAAACTAAAGATTATTTTATTAAAAAAAGTGATTTTTATTATAATAAACAAACACAAAGTAAATTCGACTTTTTTATAAAATCTCTAAATTATTCAGTATCAAAATTATTATTTTTTTAATCTATAAAAAACGCACTCTAAAGCTACTTTCCATTTCTTTACCATAAAAAAAAATCATTTTTTTAAAAATAGGAAGTTCCTACATTTAGGTTCCTTAGTTTTAAAAAAAATAGATTCTTAAAAAGTTTTTAGAAATAAATTTTCATTTTGGAGTTAAAAATGATTTTTTAGAAAATAATTTTAAAAAAAATCTATAACAAACACTATCAAAATTTTAAAATAAATTTTTAAAGAAAAAAAGTAGATTTTTTCTTGAAAAAATCCAAAACAAACTCGCTCATATATCGGACTTCGACAAGAGATTTTTATTTCTACTTTAATAATTTACAAATCCAAGAACTAGTGATTGTAATAATATATCTGACTGATTCATCATACACAAAAACATCAATGATATCCTCTTGGTTATGTTTCACAAATTATTTCTCAAGTGGAAGTAGCAGCATCTTCAGGTTGGATATCATTGTTATTGAACATGATCCGTGGCTTTCCCATGCTGAAATTCAGAACTCTTGCATTCATATTATACTTGATTACTCCATCATATAACAACTTTCTTATATAATGCTCTATATCTGAACCAATCAACCGAAGTGTGTATTCATTCAATGGAGCACCCTGTTTTTAATCATTAAAAAGGTTAATAATGTCACCATAGAGGAAAAAAAAAGCTTGCATAATTAAAATCCAATGCATTTTGTCCTAGCTTTTTGGATTAACAACTAGCACCAATGGATTTGTTAAAAAAAAAAAAAAAAAAAACCTAGCACCAATGCACCATTACAAAATTTAAATTATTAACGAAATCAGATAAAAAAAATAAATAAAAGTGTTCTCATATTATTGTCTCTAATAGTTGGCACACAATTATAAACAAATTTCATATTTTTTTCCTTTAATTCTGGTCGCTAAGTATACACTTTTTTTTATCATCACCATCCGGTTTTTAGGGGAAAAAACTCTTTGAATTCGACCCAAAAATAAGTAAAGTCTGACTACAAATTGTTCCTATCAGGATTTAAACTCAAATTCTCTCAGACACGGTTCATCCTTTAACTCGATGATTAGTTTTATTAAATTCAAGCATATACTATGATATATCCTTTGCATTAATATTTTGTTTTCACATCACTTTTAATGTTTCCAACACATATTTTCCTAAGGCCTACATGCTATAGTTAGTCATGATATGTAAATTAAGTATTTGTGACACTATACTAAGACACAAAAAACTATTATATATTTGATTGTGGTTAAGTAAACTACCTCATAATGATCCACAAGCTCCTGAAAGTAAGAATAAACCAAATTACAAGTATCAGGATTCCACACAAACTCATTAGTAGGATCAAGAATAAGAGTGAGTTTATCCATTTGTGATTGATCAAAAGTACTTGTTTCTGGATCAATATAAGCTGCATAGATCCTAACATGTCTTGTGGCACAGCTCAACCACTGTCCTCCATAATCTCTGCTCATTCCTTTGTCTTTTACAAGCACTTGAGGTTCAACTGGTCTTGGTTTTGTTCCTTTTGGATTCATTTGTTGATTTTGTGGTCTTTCTTTCTCTTCTTCTGCCTTCACATTATCTGCTTCTTTAACATCAGATTGTTGTTGAGCTGATATGAAAATTGGTTTTCTGTTTCTCACTTCTTTTCTTCTTCCTCCTGTCCAACCTTGTAGGGATAATTTGGTAGAAACCATGTAGGAACAACTTGTGGCCATGGTTAAATTTCTTGGTGGTGCTTTTTTTTTTTTTGCCTTTAATGGCCAATAAGTACTTACAAGATGGCCTTATTAGTTTGCATATTACTTAGCTTCACTCCTTCTGCTATGGATAAGATTTGTTACATAATAACTTGAGGCAAGTGTTTGTGGTCACAAAAGAAATAAAGAAATAAAAGAGCAATTTCCAATTTTACCCTTGAACATGCTTTATTATAGTATGAGTTTTACAATATATACTGTATATATCCTTTACTATAAAATAACTAAAATATTATGTAACAAAAAAAAAATCATAAAAACCATATAATTTTTTGTTTTTACTTTGTTTTGGAAACCATATAATTTTGTTTATACACCCATTGGCCATTTCTCACCCATTTTGGTGTCCAACATATTTCAGCCAGCAAGGCATACATAATTGTATAATTGTACCTGATACATGCATGTTTGAATTGAAAGTTAATTTGGGGAAATCACGGTAGCATTGTAATTTTATTGAAGCTCCAAAGTATGTTTTTTGCTAAAATCATGGTGACACACTGATTTCGTTAAACTTACCATCAAGCATCAAGTGAGATGAAAGAATTGAAACGATGAAATTGTTGTAGTTGTAGTGTTATTAGGATTAAGAGAAAAATGGTTCTAAAGCTCTAAAATACAATTTGTTCATCCTTTTATACATAACTCAATGGGACAAAATAGACACCATTTGAATATTAGAATGAAAAAGGGGAAATAGCCCAACAAATTAACAAGGCTTAGTTACCTCATTATTAAGGCAAGGAGGAGGGTACACACAAACAACCTCTCATCCTAAACCACCCTTTAATAAAACTCACAAAGAGGCAAAGCTTATGCAAGATGCAAAGAAAAACTTTATCTACAAATTGTTAAGATAAAAGTATTAAAAGAAAAGTATATAAGAAATTAAGAATATAACTTGTTGTAGCAAGCAATTTTTATGCTTGTAATTTGCTCAGTCAAAACTTGATGATCGGCTCCACCTGCCTCTCAAGTAGTCTTCAAGTGACACACTTTGCTCAACACTATACATGGAGAGTGAGTCATCTTCCACATCAAGCAGTGCAAGATTAAGATGTGACTGTAGATTACTTGGTGGACATGCTTCGTCATCGAGCATTTCGTGTGCTTCCAAAGTATTGACTTCCACCTTTGCCCACTTGATCGCGTCAATATCGCCTTGAAGTAGCTTTGATACCTATGGTCCAATAGAATACATGAGATTTAAAACAAACAAAGGACTAAAAGAGAGAATGAGAATACTTTTGTTAATTGGTGCTCAAAGGACCATATTCCGTTCAGTCAGGGAATCCCAAATTCACTCAGTTAAACAAATCAAATGGTTAATAGTTACAACAAAATTTCGCGATCTGGACCATGGAATATTTTCAAGGGCTGAGATCACCTCTACGGGGGAACCATTGCTCGAACGAGAAAATAAAGTCAAAGGATAAGCTAAACAAAAGGAATTTTTCCTGTCCATTGTGTATGACATGAAAAGAACAATTTGCTATAAAGAATAAAGATGATAGTGGAGCACTTACAATGCTCATTTGAGGTCTAGCTTTTGGAGCACGTTTGATACAAAGTGTTGCTGCTAAGACCATCCTTTCCATCTCCTCATGATCATAGTTATCACCCAAACTAGGATCTAACAATTCTGACATCTTTCCGCTATTTAGAAGCGGACTTGCCTGGAAAAGCGTTTTAATTAGTATTATTTATGCAGTTATTTTTTTTTTGCCTGGAAAAGCGTTTTAATCACTGATACATACCCACATAACAAGATTCTGTTGACCTTTCGGAAAATCAGCACTTATGGGCTTTCTACCTGAAAGAAGCTCAAGCAGCACGACACCAAATGCATAGACATCGATCTTATCACTTACTTTGCCGTACATGAAGTATTCAGGAGCCATATAACTGCATAAACGAGTGCAATAGATAATTCAGGATCGTTCTAAAATCGTTTTCTGCAGCATGTATGGATAAGAATGGATGGATAGTAAGGTTATGCTGGATTTGAAAGTACTCACCCAAAGGTTCCGGCAACATCCGTGCATGTTATATACGATGACGAGGTTGACGCCCACGTAGCCAATCCAAAATCAGAAAGCTGAATAAAATCAAAGCAGACCAAACATAAGGATCGGTTAATACAAATTATTCAAGATATTAAAAGTCGATCAATCGAAAGATAAAATACCTGAGGTTCAAAATCTTCGGATAGTAATACATTTGATGATTTTACATCCCGATGGATCACAGGCTGATCATCTTTACAATGCAGATAATCCAAAGCCTCAGCAACACCTGTTGCAACCTTATATCTCTGCATCCAACCGAACTCACCGGGGTTTTTCTTAGTCCCTAAATTAGCATGGAATGGAAAAAATGTATGAAGTTATTTGAATTTTGATCACACAGAAAAACTAAAAGGGGCATTGGAAGGTTATATTTGTCTACCGTGTATGTTCTCTTCAAGGCTTCCTCTTGATAAGAAATCATAAACCAGAAGAAGATTGCCATTCTCAAAGCAGAAACCAAGGAGTGTAATAATGTTTTTGTGATGCAATGTAGTTATGATTTCTATTTCCAAAAGAAATTCTTTCAAAACATCATAAGAAGGCTTTAGGATCTTGACAGCAAGTTCCTTGCCATCACGGAGGCAGCCTCGATAAACCATACTACTTCCTCCTTTACCGATCAAGTTTTCTGAAATCAATATTTGTGATCATGTTAAAAATAAAACAGTTTTGTTAAAATTGAACACAGACAAAACTACTACTATGATACAAACCAGGCAAAAAATTTGATGTCGCTGATACAAGTTCTTGGTACTCGAACAATCTGCATGTCGATGAGTATTTCTCATGAAGTACCTCCAATTCTTTAGGTATAATTTTTAAATTGCATTCAGGCGACGAATAAGATTTCCCTATCTCCAAGTCTACAGGAATAAGAGCACCACTTTCACTATTTAAAGCCACAGATTGATCCTGAATATGATCAACATGATATGAAATATCTCTGCGCGGCAACTTCATTGCCCACTGGACCACAGAGGTCTGGTGGCGCATGAACGGTTTATCAAGTAATTGCCTTTCTGATAAAATTTTCCGGTGTAGTAGCGGCCAACCGGGTTTCATTTCAGGTTGTCGGGCATCAACGGTCTGTACAGGAACTATTGCCAAAGAATTCTCATTGCCACCATCAACAGAAGAGCGTTCAGATCCTTCTGAAGGCTCTTCTGCAGATTGGTGGCAAGAAGTGTCTTGCAATGCCCCACAAATTGAGCAACTGTGATTTTTAACATTTTCGGTAGAATCAAGTAAAACCTTAGCTAAACTGTGATCTGAAATTCGTCTGGTTCCCTCATCAGCATCGTCATTTTGTACTTTTGTACCCTTACTTAGTGTCGAATGAATTGTTCCAAGCAAACCATTTCCGTGATGACGATCCAACCCTACCACCAAACCAAAAAAAAACAAAATCAATTAAATCAATGACTGAAAATTGAACTTAGTTCATGAATCATGAGATCCACATAAATGAATACTAAGGAAAAATCCAAAACCTTGTACATCAGCAACAGGAGTTGATACTGCCAAGCTGTCGCGCTGAAACACAACTTTCCCATTATTAACAGCAAGAATACAACAGTCCTTAGATAACTTTCTAGCACAGTACTTAGCTACAGAGCTAGATGACCGGATTCTATGGAGTCTATGAACACTTCCAACAATAACATGAGTTGCAGAATAAGCATTTGCTTCTCGTACCAAAATTTTCTTCACTGATGAACCACGACAAATTTTTAGCTTAAGATCTACCTACAGAATACAAAAACATAAACTTTATATAATGTAACTGAATTATGCATTAAGGATTTGCTAAGAAAATGAATTTACATATTCATGATTACAAATTGAAAAATTCAATAGAATAAGAAATTGAACCTGCTTCAAATTGCAGAATCCTTCATAAACATTCAGAACAGAGTCAAATGCCTTAACAAGAGAAAGCAGCGACGATTTCCCATCTCCATTAACAATTTCTACACAACCCCATTTCACGAATCAATCTTTACAAAAAAACCCACAAGAAAAAAAATTAAAACTTGAAAATTGATCAATTAATTACCATTTGTCCCAAGAACATGCAGAGCAACAACGAGATCACCAGGTTGAGCAACTTTAACCAAAGCCCAAGTGAGAAGCTCTTTGCTTGGAGAATCCATTTTTACACCGACCACCACCGTACGGAAACCGGAGCCGCCGTCGGGAGAAGATTTTTGCATTTTTATTTTTTTATGGAGATGATCAGGAACAGAGTGAGATAGTATACGATGTTTGTTTTGTTTTATGTGAGAGAGTTAACTATGTTGTGTTGTGTTGTCTGATATAATAGCGTACAGAGAGAGAGAAAGAGGTTTGTGTTTGGTTGTTTGATTTTGGTTTTGAAGGTACCAAACTACACAACAAGAGAAGCTAGCATAAGAATAGTTTAGGAAGAAGGAAGAGGAGTGACACGCTTCAACCATAATAACTTTTCGGTTAAAAGCATGATTAAACATGTGACTTTTTTAACAACATTTTACAACGTTTCATTTCATGCTGCTTTTTCAATATCACTAAATTAGTTGACAAGTGTAAGAAAATATCCCAATCCCATGCTTTCCTAACCTCAAAACAACCGGAACCATAGAGAAGTTGAGTATTTGGGGTTCGAATTTATCCTTCAATAGATGCGGGTTAGCACTATAACCTTTAATATTTGTTCTTAATAGTTATCAATTGAATTATCCGTACAGATAAATACTCAAATTAAATTTGCTCTTGAATATGTTTTTGATTGGTTGATTTAGTGTATAAAATTATGGCTTAATCACCATCTTCGCCTCTGAAAGTTCGTGATTTTTTTATTTTAGTCCCTGTATCTTTTTTTGTTGCAAATTAGTCCCTGTATGTTCAAATTTTTTGGTTTTAGTCCATTAAAACTAAAATCCGCAAGAAAATATACAGGAAACCAGCGAATTTTCCTACATATTTTCCTGCGGAGTTTAGCTTTAGGGACTAAAATCAAAAAGATTTGCACATGCAGGGACTAATTTGAAACAAAAAAAGATACAGGGACTAAAATAAAAAATTTATAAACTTACAGGGACGAAAATGATGTTTAAACCTAAAATTATTATTAAAAGTGACATTTTACAATATGTATATCTTTTTTTATATATTTGAAAATTATAGTGATAACATCATCTCACACGGTCAAATATCAAAATGACTAATTTTAGATAATCCTTTATACAAAAAGAAAAAGTAGTAATAAAACCAATACAAATAGACTTGTTTAATTGTGTCAATTTTAAAAGTTTTTACTAAAATAATTTTACAATAAATGTTTTCACACAAAGATTAATTGAATTTCTAATAATATAAAAAGGTATAAAAGCCTTTTAAATAATAAATACATCTTAAAATTTACAACTTTTTTTATATATATTTTGGACAAAAATAATCCAATTTTTATCATATATATAGACCAGAGGGAGTATTAGTTAGTTAGATAATTAATAATTGTAAGGTTCTGCAGCCTAAATGGGCTAGGGATGGTCAACTTTATATATAAAAAAAATGACCATGTTTGGAATTGAAATTGGGGTAACAATTAATTTTATGGGTGGGTGGGCAATTTTGGTTAAATGAAATATTGAAATATAGGAAAAATATCAGATGATGGAATGTTTCGTGTATACATAAAATATTACTATTTGCAACTATTATATGTGTAACAAGTAATCTTGCTATGTCGTTCTCATTTCAATTACATCATATATGCTTTTAATTTGCATCGTTTTCAATCCTTTGTGTTAACATCCATCTACGTATTTTTCTGGTAGATAAATCCCTCTCTTATTTTATGAAACCATACACATATAAAATGCATATATATTTTGTAAGTTTATTGTAGTGAATGTTATATAAGTTGTTGACGCAAAGAGGATATAACTCTTTTTGACTTGAGGATATAACTCAATTCAATATTTATCTATCGTGTTCAATTTAATATGGATATCTTGCTAATTAAAGAAAATAAAAGAAAAAATATGTATTGTGAAAATAAAAGTTTAGATTTTTAAAGTGTTTGGCTGACTATACAATTTTTTAAAAAAAATTATAAATTTATACTCTTAACCAATACCCCTCAAACACTAGTTAACATTTGTCATTGAATATTTGTCGGTTTTCTCATTCTCCTTAAAATTAAAGGATTAGTAAAAAAAACAACTAAATTTACATTGATTGAGAATGATAATTATTAATTAACGTCAAGTGACTGAATAGAACAAATTAATTGACAAAATTGTAGTATGCATTAGTTGAAATAGTACAAACCACTAAATTTAGTAATGAAAAAAAACGACTAAATTTAATTTACATTGATTGAGAATGACATTTAACGTTGAGTGAATAGAACAAATTAATTGACAAAATTGTAGTCATTAACTGAAATTTGAATAAAACTAGTACCGGTTGGTGTTTGCGTGATCATATATAGGTTGTTTGTCATGGCGGAAATTACTAGAATTGATGGGAGTTCATCCATTGTGGAGGGTGAATCCATTGCCTTATTAGAAGCCTTGAAAGTTATGCATCAAAGAGGTATTTCTCATGTAATATTTGAAACATATTCCAAAAGCGTTGTGGATGCAATTCATCATCTATGTGGCGGTGTTTCTGAATTTAGTTTCCTTGTTAGAAATATTATTAATATTCTATCTTGTAATCAAAACTTTATGGTTAAGTTTATGAAGAAAGAGGCGCCACGTCACTTGGGCGACGCCCTAGCCAGAGAAAATAAATGCTCAGATAGGAAGTTCAGGAAAGATTCACGACGTGGGAGGAGGAAACCATCCACCACCACCATGATGACACAGTGGATAGGGAAGAAACCACCCACCACCGACAATGGAGAGAAGGAGGAAACCGTCATGATCATGGATTAGATATGACGTGGCAGGCAACGGCGGATAGAGGAGAACCTCTATAAAAATAGGAGTTTAAGCTTTGTTGAAAAGGGATCACATTTTTTGTATACTCAAATTATTCATATAATTCATATAATCAATATAATTATCACACCCCTTATTTGTTCACTAGAACACTACCTAGTGCTGGCAATGAATCGAACCAACTCGAAAAAAGTTCGAGACTCGATTCGACAATTGATTCGTTGAACTTGGTTCATGAACCAAATGAGTCGAACTTAAGCTAAATATTGAGTTCGTTAATTAAATGAGCTGAACTTGAGCTATATATAGTTCGGCTCGTTTGGTTCACGAGTTGACTCGATTAAATATATTACACTTCAAAATATATTTTTAAATAACACTTCAAAAATAACTTTAAATTTATATATGTTTGATTTTACAAATTTATATTTATACAATTGATTTTCTTTTTCACATATATAATTGATTTTATACATTTAGATAACTGATAATATATATAATACTTTAAAAAAATTGTGACAAACACTTAACAATATGATAAAAATTAGTAATAACATTAAAATTTATAGACAACGGCATGTATAATGATGTGTTTTTACGGATTTGAAAAAATAGAAGAAAAAAAATTCATGTGAACTCTTGAGTTAAATTTCGAATTTAAAACGAACTGAACCTAATGAGCCGAACCGAACTGTTCGTGAACTCTAAACGAGCTAAACTCGAGCTAGAAGAAAAGTTCGTGTGGAACTCGAGCCGAGTTTCGAGCCGAACCAATTCTTATCGAGTCAAGTCAAGCCGAACCAATTCTTACCTATTTGTATTACTCTTTTGTTAAATAATGAAATGATATAAGTTTGTTTTGTAAAAAAAAAAAAAACTGAATTAGTACATTTACACGTCTGATTCGCAAGATTAGAGACAAGATAGGATAACAATATCATATTCTGTCTCAATTCAGTGTTTTGTCACTTTTGTGGGACTGTAGGATAGAATAAGATAATCTTGAAACTTATCTTATCATGTATCTCTAGTTATAATTTTTATTCTGAATTTGAGCTAGATTATCCAGTCGGATAGGATAAGAAAATAATTTACTGATTTATTTTATAAAATATATTTTAAAATAAAAAATTAAAATCAATAAAATATAAATAATAAAATAATTTGATATTAAATTAAAAATAAAAACAATTAATTTTTAAATATATACACGATTTTTTAACAAGGGTAATTTTGTAATTTATATTATCTATAAAATCAAAATTCTACTAAAATAATTATTAACAATTGCAAAATAGGGAGATAAAATTATATTTTATAACAAATTAAATATAATTTTCTTGCAATGGTAGTTTTATTATTTACATATAAGATATATCGTATATTTATATAGCTTATCTAATATATTTATAACAAATTAAATATAATTTTCTTGCAATGGTAGTTTTATTATTTACATATAAGATATATCGTATATTTATATAGCTTATCTAATATATAATATGATAATATATATATATATATATATATATATATATATATATATATATATATATATATATATTATCATATTATTATGAGACATGTATAAAAAACATGATAAAACATTTATCATGTTTGTTATTATACTGTGTGTACCAAACACGTGATAGGATAACTGTTATCCTGCTTATATCATATCATATTCTTATCATGTTTTATATCATATATATTATTTTCCTATCCTGCGCACCAAACAGACCTTTAGTCAAAAAAAAAAAAAATGAAATAGTATATTATTTTTCAAAATTTGTCCTCACGTGAATTGTCTAGTTAGAGACTATACCATAGTGTGTGAAATACTATATTATTTATTAATGATCATTTGGATTGATTTATTTTTAAGCATATGCAAAATAGGTTATACAAATAAATTAATTTTTATTTACTGTTTATAAGCTTGTTAATGTTATTTATTAAGATATAATTTTGTTCGTGAAAACTTATGAATTAACATAAAAATTTAATTGTTTACATAAACTATTTTTCTTAAGCTAAAAAATAAGGAAATTCAAACGTGCACTAAATTCATCATATACACATCATTGCTTGCAACATTATTACAATATTTCCTTCCAAAATGATTAAATCTTAAACTTTTAAAATTCACAATTTTGATATGAAATATCTAAATCATAAAAAAATGTATATAGTTTCATTTTTATTTTTTTTAAAAAAAGTTCAAAATAAGGAACTATATATTATAATATTTGTTCAAATTGACTTCTATAGTTTTTTTTTTAACGACAAATATATTATTATTAAAAATTAGATCTCTGTACAAGACAAGCAGAGACCGATAAAAAGGAGCTACAGAATAAAGGCGTCGTATATAAGCGGAACACCAATAAACATACCAAAACAAATACTACCAAATAGAGGTCCACTTCTAATCCCATTCTTAGAAGGACACTCTCACTTCCAGACTACCAGAGAAAACATCAAACCCGACTCATAAAGACACCACTAGACACTAACTCCCGATCTCGAATCAAAAGTGATCGGCCCATCATAATCCAAAAAGCAGCTTCATGAGCCAAAAGTTGAAGAAACAACGGTAGAATGAGAGTCTAGGCAGACATGTCTCAGCTTGCAGATCTGCTCCAAACAGTCAACACCGACACAGAAGAGGTCAACCAGATACACTGAAAACCTGCAAATCTGAACAGATTTGGACACCAACAGAGACTCAAAAAGAATCCTGCAAATCTCAACAGATTTGGAAAACGGTCAAAGAATCCTGTCTCATAGACAAACCACTCACGCACGGCATCAACCACACACCAACGACGCCCAATCCAAACGCCCACCATATCAGTCTCTCAGCACCTTACCACCACAACACTACCTCATCACCTTCAACCACCACTACCCCATCTCAACACCAACAATCTCCAATCACCAAACCTGCAACCATCACTCCTTCTACAAGTAGCACCTTTTTTGTTTTTTTTTTAATAAAGCTAATTTAATAATTACATCAGAAGGAGTGATAAAGGAAGCAAACACCACTAAAGCCACCGCAAGCCAAAACCAGCAACCCTCCTAACATAAAACAAAATCCCATTCTCACTACATACAAAATAAAGCAAAAAAATCCAAATCCCAGCCCCATTACCTACGCACCAGACCAAAACTCAGGCAGTACAGCAACACCAAAACGAACCATCACGCAGCACAATAGCACCAAAACAACAAAAGCATCACACAACAAAGCAACAAAACCAAACCTTGCTGGGAGAAACACAGACCCAACGACAAGTCCTCCAAGACCACCATCGCAACACCAAACCTCCAGCCACCATCATCAGTCCAACGAAAACTCACCACCGCAACATCAAGACCACACAAAAACCTCTGGATCCGCACCGAATCACCAGACCCGCCGGAAAAACCGCGACGCCAAACAGAGTAAAACACCTAGATTCGAATCAGCAGAGCCCAGATCCGCAATAACAACCTTCAAATTTCCGGTACGGAGAGGAACAGAACGCGAGGATCCAAAAGCTCGGGTGGCAAACATGGTGGGGTGGAGTAGAGAACTCCTCACACCGCCAACCATGGCGGTTACTGTCACGACCCAAACTCACATCGTGACCGGCGCATGGACTAACACTAGTCCGGCAAGCCTATTGACCAAGTAAACAACTTTACATGAATATAGAAATCATGTATAATTAAAAGAATCACAATAATCAACCTTGTATATAAATCTCATACAATTTGGTGGAATCAAAATAAACGACTTTAAAGAAAATATAAAAACCCAGTAAGATAAAATAAAAACCGTTACGTGGGAATCGAGAGATGGCTCCATCTCGTTGATAGCCCTTTCCTCCTAAGAGTGGTCTTTCACTTAGTGGCGGCTCCATCTAACGGATAGCCCTTTTCTCATCGATTCGGAAAACGCATTATCGAGTACATCGATCATTACATTACTAAAACCGAGAGCTAGCTCCATCTCGTTGATAGCCCTCTCCTCCTAATGGCGGCCTTTCCATTGGGGTGGCTCCATCTAACGGATAGCTCTTTTCTCTCGACTAATAAGAACATCAATTGCAAATATATCGATCAAGGAGTCTACATCTCACAACTATATTTCTCAACACATCAAACGTATGACAAAGTATATAAATCAAAACTCAAGTAATCTTATGCTAAGTAAAGCTCATAAGTAATCTAAATAGAGACTGAAATTATAGCTCGACAAGGAGGATCCCTGGTCCTACGTATCCCCAAGCGATCAGGGAATCAGAGCCACGTAGTTCTCTTATGTGTTCAATGGAAAAAAAATGTCTACGAGCATTATTCTAGTGCTAATGCTATCTAATTACTCTTCAGCTATGATCAATATTTTAATCACTTTCCTATAGTTCTATAATTATAAGAACTAATCCTAGAAACTTATATTACGGCTCTATTGTCTCTACTAACATTACAACCCTCAAAATTTCACAAAATAGTATAACAAAGGGACTGAAAAGTGTCGTCCTGCCATAACAACGAATCTGGACCAAAATTCTAAATTCTAGTAATATTCAAATTCAATCTTTCATTTCTATCAAATAAAATTCTACTTGAAAATGTGAATCCTAATCCTAATTGTGACTATTTCTTTCAACCTCCAGCCCCTAATTTAAATATTAGAAGTTAACAAGAACTCACCTCTTTGGGGTTTGGTGGAATGATAACTTGCACTTATCATTTTCTTGAATCAAATCTCCTCTTTTCCTATTTGATTCCATCTTCTCCATTTTGGTTTTTTCCATTGAGTCTTTTAATTACCTATTGAAACTCAAACTACCACTTGATTTTGAATGCAAGGTTCTTACGATTGGAATGGAGAAGAAAATGCATTTGAGATGAAGGAGAGAGTATGGGTCGGTCGGTCAGGAATAGAAAAAACGGAAAATATGAATTTTTCTTTCTTTTGTTACCTTCCCAAAAGTCTCATGTCATGGATGCTTCTAGAGAAAACATTAGTCTTTTTCTTTCTTTTATTTTTATTTTTAATTATTATATTTATTTATGTTTATTTATATCTTTCTCTAAACTCATACAATAATTCTTAATTACACACTAATCTCACATCTCACTCTTAAGCTTCTAACTAATTGCCTCAATGCCATTAGTGCATTACAACTCAATTTAAGTTATGGTAATATGTTAACACTTCTAGAAATTTCAAATTTGCCCCTACTAAATTTATGGGTTTACTAATCTATCCTTGGTTAAATTCCTATCCTACTATAAGGTTATACTAATAAATGAGTATTTCTCATTTACTAAATTTTGGGGTATTACATTCTACCCCCCTTAAGAAATTTCGTCCTCAAAATTTTACAACTTGTTTGATTACGTCACTCTTCCGCTGCGCACTCTGACATCGACTATATACAACATATAAATTAATAATAACTTAAGTGTGAATCTTATGAAAAGACACAACTAATGAGTCAAAAATAAAATCGCTAAATGATTTATGAAGACAAACTTTAATATTGAATCTTGGTAAAACAATTCAAATAAATTTGAATAAAACAAATACTTTAGCAGCGAACCAAAAATCAATTACCATTCTCAGTATACGAATCTATGTTTCAACTATTTAAATCAGTAAATTAACTCCCTACAATATGCAATCTCCACATTATAACTTACTTAACTTCATCATAACTGTGCATAAGCTTTATGCTACTTGCATATTTAAGTGATTTCATATGATACAAATTTAGAAACATATACATTGAGTAAATGCCAGAAACAAAAGAAATATAATAAGCACAAGAAACAAATGGACATGATTCCTAAGTAATGATGTTGAGCTTTCTATCTAAAGTGGGTCATTCTAACTTTGGTGAGCAACTTTACTAGGATTTATTTGAGCTGCATAACAATATTGCACACACGTATGTTTCATGTTTTAAATTTTTGAAATGAAAACTATAAAACTAAACTCAAGGTGATCAAACTTTACTTCTCAAAGACCACTTCACAAGCCAAATGCTTATCTTCTCATTCTATTTGATCCTATGTTCTCAAAAAAAAATGATCATACTCATCTATGGACACAAATTTTGTATAATTTTGCATGATCCATAATAAGACCCAAGAAGCCATAACAATTCTTAATAATCAAATTTTCTTTTCATTTTTGCTTTCTCTAACTTACCTTTAAGATACTATAAAACATGAAACCATACTAAAGTTAGAATACATGCATGCCCTGCATGATATAAATTGAAAAAGCTTGGAAGTTGGAACAATTTCTCACTAGAGAAAACGCTTCAATCCAAAACAGGCAATTATTTGAATCTCTTGAAAAAATCACTCAATATGAATTTTTTTACGGAGCCGGACTTTACCAAATTTTACGAAACACAACACATTCCAAGTGACCTTCTCACTTAATTTTTACCTTAGGATATATGTATACATATAAAAAGTGCAAAGACTATAGCACAAGAAGATCTTGTATGCTACCAAGAACTAACAATCTGTCAATGGAACCGAATATAAAATATCAACTAATATTATGATCTTCAATATACTATGTAAAAGCCCAACCAATTTCATCTCTCTCCTCTTCACCAACACAGGCTATGAAAATCTTAAGCTATAATGAGACTACTTAAGTATAGTGGTATCATTTATAAGTTCATAACAAATGTCATAAACATTGACAAGAGTTCTTGATATATAATTCTTAAGGTAAATCTCAATTAGACTATCGCATACACTTAATCATACTTGAGATAAGACTGGTAGTCAGAATTAATAGCTACTTGGTTGTAAATTTCACAATATCAAAATTTCATATAAGATTACAGATCTGGCTCTGATACCAACGTTGTCACGACCCAAACTCACATCGTGACCGGCGCACGGACTAACACTAGTCCGGCAAGCCTATTGACCAAATAAACATCTTTACATGAATATAGAAATCGTGTATAATTAAAAGAATCACAATAATCAACCTTGTATAAAAATCTCATACAATTTGGTGGAATCAAAATAAACGACTTTAAAGAAAATATAAAAACCCAGTAAGATAAAATAAAAACCGTTACGTGGGAATCGAGAGATGGCTCCATCTCGTTGATAGCCCTTTCCTCCTAAGAGTGGCCTTTCACTTAGTGGCGGCTCCATCTAACGGATAACCCTTTTCTCATCGATTCAGAAAACGCATTATCGAGTACATCGATCATTACATTACTAAAACCGAGAGCTAACAAGAACTCACCTCTTTGGGGTTTGGTGGAATGATAACTTGCACTTATCATTTTCTTGAATCAAATCTCCTCTTTTCCTATTTGATTCCATCTTCTCCATTTTGGTTTTTTCCATTGAGTCTTTTAATTACCTATTGAAACTCAAACTACCACTTGATTTTGCATGCAAGGTTCTTACGATTGGAATGGAGAAGAAAATGCATTTGAGATGAAGGAGAGAGTATGGGTCGGTCGGTCAGGAATAGAAAAAACGGAAAATATGAATTTTTCTTTCTTTTGTTACCTTCCCAAAAGTCTCATGTCATGGATGCTTCTAGAGAAAACATTAGTCTTTTTCTTTCTTTTATTTTTATTTTTAATTATTATATTTATTTATGTTTATTTATATCTTTCTCTAAACTCATACAATAATTCTTAATTACACACTAATCTCACTAAATACATCTCACTCTTAAGCTTCTAACTAATTGCCTCAATGCCATTAGTGCATTACAACTCAATTTAAGTTATGGTAATCTGTTAACACTTCTAGAAATTTCAAATTTGCCCCTACTAAATTTATGGGTTTACTAATCTATCCTTGGTTAAATTCCTATCCTACTATAAGGTTATACTAATAAATGAGTATTTCTCATTTACTAAATTTTGGGGTATGAATATAGAAATCGTGTATAATTAAAAGAATCACAATAATCAACCTTGTATATAAATCTCATACAATTTGCTGGAATCAAAATAAACGACTTTAAAGAAAATATAAAAACCCAGTAAGATAAAATAAAAACCGTTACGTGGGAATCGAGAGATCGCTCCATCTCGTTGATAGCCCTTTCCACCTAAGAGTGACCTTTCACTTAGTGGCGGCTCCATCTAACGGATAGCCATTTTCTCATCGATTCGGAAAACGCATTATCGAGTACATCGATCATTACATTTCTAAAACCGAGAGCTAGCTCCATCTCGTTGATAGCCCTCTCCTCCTAATGGCAGCCTTTCCATTGGGGTGGCTCCATCTAACGGATAACTCTTTTCTCTCGACTAATAAGAACATCAATTGCAAATATATCGATCAAGGAGTCTACATCTCACAACCATATTTCTTAACACATCAAACGTATGACAAAGTATATAAATCAAAACTCAAGTAATCTTATGCTAAGTAAAGCTCATAAGTAATCTAAATAGAGACTGAAATTATAGCTCGACAAGGAGGATCCCTGGTCCTACGTATCCCCAAGCGATCAGGGAATCAGAGCCACGTAGTTCTCTTATGTGTTCAATGGAAAAAAAATGTCTACGAGCATTATTCTAGTGCTAATGCTATCTAATTACTCTTCAGCTATGATCAATATTTTAATCACTTTCCTATAGTTCTATAATTATAAGTGTAAGTGCACCAGTTCATCCTCATGTTTTAATAATTGTCAAAACACATGAAAATAGGATTGAACATATTTTGGCAACATTACAAAATGACTTGACAACAAAGAACTATTTTCTAAACCTTGAAAAACTGACTTTTAGGTATTTTGTATCGATACATACATAGTTGTATCAATACATATGTCCTGAAATTACTTCTGTTTGATTTTGTGCATTTTGTATCGATACATACATTGTCTGTATCGATACAAAAGTGGTCTCTCAGAGACAGAACATCACCTGTGTATCGAAGCATGCTTGCATGTATCGATACACATCTGTATGTTCTCAAAATCCAAAAAATTCATGATGTATCGAATCATGCTTGCATGCTTCGATACATATCAGTCAAGATTTCAAGATCCTGATATTTGTATCGATACACACCCGTGTTTGTATCGATACAAAGGTCAATATTTCCATTTTTAACGTTGGTCAAAGCATTTGTATCGATACAAATGATCATTTGTATCGATACATGTATGAAAAATTATGCCTAAATTTGCTCATTCTATTTTTACTTTAAATAGCAATGTGTGTGATCTTTTGTTTGTAACACAACTGAGAAAAATCTAGTGAGAACCAGTGAGAAAGCAAGAGTGCTTTGAGAGAAACACTTTGGATACAATTTGGGTGAAAAATTGGGATCAAAGTGTATCCTTCACAAGATCATCATCTTCCATCAAGTTGCAATCATTGAAGATTGAGTATGGGATCAATCGAATAGAAGTTGTACGCTTGGTCGATAACGTTCGGTATGATTCGCGGTGAATCAGAATCGTGATCGGGTTGATTTGCGAAGGAGGTTTGGATGCTCGCTAGGGATTCAAGATTGTTCGATATCTTGAAGGATCAATCGAGAAGAATTGAAGGACTCAGCTGGACGATTGTTGCAAGGAGTTGCACGGGTAAAATCATTGGAATCAGAGGGTGAAGATTCGTTCGTCGATTGAGGTTTTGCATAGTTTTACTTTTGAGTCAATATAGGTTTATTGGATTCATTGTAAATTGTGCACTTGTGTTCAAACTGTTTTTAATCAATAATACTCTCAAATAACCCGTTTGGTTATTTGGGGGGAGACGTACCCGGCCGACCGCGAGGACGACACGAAAGCCGGGGAACTCCCTAATCATCTCTTGTGTGTCGATTCGCTTTAAATTCTTACTTTACGCAATTCGCTTATATTTTGTGTCAATTGGAATTTTGTGTTCGTAAGTGTGCACAAAGGTTCAATTGCGATTATCTTGATTGTGATTGAATTTGAATATCAAATCATATAACTTGCTTGGGACTGTTTTTGTTAATCGATTAAATTTGGATATTTTGCATTAAGCGTTCCGATAATTTTCCTAGTTCGTTCAAGGCTATACTATCTTTCCTTTGGTCAAAAGGTGCAAAGTAGACTACCGATTCGGTGGTGCTTCCGCGCATTGTTTTTAATCAAATAATTATTTTTTAAAATTGCCGTTGATTAAAGAAACCACTTATTCAACCCCCCTTCTAAGTGGTAGCCTAGTAGTCTAACAAGTGGTATCACGAGTCCGGTTCAATTTTGCTTGCAAAATTCGGTGGTTTGTGCCAATTATTAGACAACATGGCTTTTGCACCTAAAGGGGCGTATAATAGGGCTCCGATATTCAATGGAGATCATTTTGACTATTGGAAAAGTAGTATGCGTATTCACATCAATTCTTTTGATGGTGAAGTGTGGAATGCTATTGAGAACGGTCCGTTTGTTCCAACAATCACCGATGCTCATGGCATTGTCACCAATAAGCCTATGGCACAATGGACGGAAGAGGAAAAGAAAAAGGCCAATTACGATGCAAAGGCACAAAATATTTTAATATCATCCCTTGGGATTGATCAATTCTATCATGTGTCACATTGTCAATCGGCTAAGGAAATGTGGGACACATTGGTAACTCACTTTGAGGGTACCAATGATGTAAAGATATCCAAAATTAATACATTGACACAAGAATTTGAGTTGTTCCATATGCTAGATGGTGAGACCATCGAGGATATGCAACAACGATTTATCAAAATAACCAACAAGTTACACGGTTTGGGAAAGCCAATCACAAATCAAGATGCCACTAACAAAATTTTAAGATGTCTTAGTAGGTGTTGGCAACCGAAGGTCACCACGATTAAGGAGGCGAACGATCTTACTACTTTGAGTCTTACATCTTTGTTTGGCAAGCTTACGGAACACGAACAAGTACTAAACTTGTTAGAAAAGCAAGAGAAAAGTGAGAAAAAGGGAAAGCACAATGACAAGGATAAGGAAAAGGAAAAGGATAAGAGGTCAATTGCTCTAAAAGCCTCAAAGTCAAAATCCAAAAAGGTTGAGCATGTGGAAAGTAGCTCAAGCGAAGACGATTCCGATGATGAGGAAATGGGACTCTTAGTGAGACGCTACAATAGGTATGTGAGAAAGAATGGGATAAGACATTCCGATGAGAATCTCAAAAAGTTTCGGAAAGATAGTGGTTATCGTCGGAGGAATGAAGATGCTAGGTACTCCAAGAAAGGGATGTGCTATGAGTGCGGCCAAGTTGGTCACTACAAGCCGGATTGTCCTAATCTCAAGAGAAAAGAGAAGGAGTCATCTTCAAACAAAAGGAGGAGCAAAGGTAAGAAAGCTTATGTTGCATGGGAGAGTAGTGGCTCTTTTTCTCATTCATCATCAAGCTCTAGTTCAAGTGATGAAGGCGAATTAGCTAATTTCACAACTCATCATCACAAAAAGAAGGATAAAGCTCCCAAAAAGGTAAACCAAAATCCCTCTAGCTCATATACTTTGTTAGAATATCATGATTTGCAAAGTGCATTTGAGGACCTATGTAGTGAAACTAGGAAAGCTTTCAAACGATTAAAAGAAATTATAAAAGTTAACAAAGCTCTTGAAAAGAAAGTTTCCGAAACGGAAGAAGAGTTGAAAGCTTTCAAAGTATCATTATTAGAAAGGTCAAGTACAAGTCATGATAATGGTGATATAGTTGGTTGTGATAATTGTATCACTTTGTCAAAAAATATTAAGACTCTTAAGGACAAAGTGGAAAATTCATCAAAACCTAGAGTCTCTCATCAAGTTGATCCAAAACATTTTCGAAACAATTTGAAAGTCAAAAATAAAAATTCTAAACATTTCAAAATGGATCAAAAGAAGAGTGACTCACATATCACTTGTCACTATTGTTGTTGTGAAGGCCATACCATTGCAAAATGTAAAGCTAGGAAATTGTTGGTACCTAAGGGCATATTGCAATGGATGCCAAAACTCAACAAAGTTTGTTTACCTCACCAACTAGGACCCAACATGAGTTGGGGACCTATTTCAAATGTCTAAGTATGTAAGGAATCGTCTTGAAACCATTGACAAGAGACACCGACAACAATGGAGTTCAAGACCTACGAACAAGGAGAGCCATGAGAAAAGCTTCAACTCGACACTTACAATGGTGCGGAAATTGATCACTTCCTCCACCTAACACTCAAGGGAAGATTCTATTCTCTACTTTTTCCTTTATATTTTTTTACTTAGCATTTGTACTTTGGTTCATATACATACAATTTTCATCTTAATATGATAGTTGCTTTGATAGTTGTCTAATCCTCCATTTCCAAGAATTTTGCTCAAAAATATTTATAAGTTTTTGAGACTCATACGTCTTAAATGGGGATTTGACAAAAATCATTACAATTGCCATATTAAGTTCATACTTGGTTTGTATTTGTTTGATTTGTTCTTATATGTGACGTTGTGTGCATACATAGATATATATTTTCATATGATTAATTTTGGTACTTTGATTCATTTATATGGATATCTTATCATGCATATATGGTTTAACATGTGTTCTCATGTTATAATGTGCTTTGGTATTGCTTTTTGCTCACATACATAATAATGTACCTTGTTGATTGTGTGTGTTTCATACATCATGTTATGTTTATGCATTTGTTGCATTGCTTTGTTTATTTTCGTCCCATATTTTGGTATGTTACTTGTTTTCAAATGTCGATGTGTTTCAATACTCATGAGTTGGTTTATGGATTGTTGTTCTACATTCCATGTTTTATCATGATATTTGGTATTCGTCATTGATATATTTTGGCATATCTTTGTATGTATTTATTTTGATTAGGAAACTATATCATAAAGTGCATTTCGACAAATGTAAGTGCACGATGTGATCAATTGATTAAAAATTGCTTGGACTTGTTACTTCTAATGTGCTCTCTTCTTCTTTTTGATATTGTCAAAGGGGGAGAGATTTGGATGCACAAGCTAAAGATGATCAAAACGCATTATGACATCAACTCAGGGGGAGCGAGCTTATTTGATTAGCCTTGGTGTTTTAATTGCATCTGTATTACATTGCTATTTTTATTTGCATAATAGGTATAGGCTTAGTTTAGCTTAAGCATAGTTTTGACAATTATCAAAAAGGGGGAGAATGTAAGTGCACCAGTTAATCCTCATGTTTGAATAATTGTCAAAACACATGAAAATAGGATTGAACATATTTTGGCAACATTACAAAATGACTTGACAACAAAGAACTATTTTCTAAACCTTGAAAAACTGACTTTTAGGTATTTTGTATCGATACATACATAGTTGTATCGATACATATGTCCTGAAATTACTTCTGTTTGATTTTGTGCATTTTGTATCGATACATACATTGTCTGTATCGATACAAAAGTGGTCTCTCAGAGACAGAACATCATCTGTGTATCGAAGCATGCTTGCATGTATCGATACATATCTATATTTCTCAAAATCCAGAAAACTCATGATGTATCGAATCATGCTTGCATGCTTCGATACATATCAGTCAAGATTTCAAGATCCTGATATTTGTATCGATACACACCCGTGTTTGTATCGATACAAAGGTCAATATTTCCATTTTTAACGTTGGTCAAAGCATTTGTATCGATACAAATGATCATTTGTATCGATACATGTATGAAAAATTATGCCTAAATTTGCTCATTCTATTTTTACTTTAAATAGCAATGTGTGTGATTTTTTGTTTGTAACACACAACTGAGAAAAATCTAGTGAGAACCAGTTATAAAGCAAGAGTGCTTTGAGAGAAACATTTTGGATACAATTTGGGTGAAAAATTGGGATCAAAGTGTATCCTTCACATGATCATCATCTTCCATCAAGTTGCAATCATTGAAGATTGAGTATGGGATCAATCCAATAGAAGTTGTACGCTTGGTCGATAACGTTCGGTACGATTCACGGTGAATCAGAATCGTGATCGGGTTGATTTGCGAAGGAGGTTTGGTTGCTCGCTAGGGATTCAAGATTGTTCGATATCTTGAAGGATCAATCGAGAAGAATTGAAGGACTCAGCTGGACGATTGTTGCAAGGAGTTGCACGGGTAAAATCGTTGAAATCAGAGGGTGAAGATTCGTTCGTCGATTGAGGTTTTGCATAGTTTTACTTTTGAGTCAATATAGGTTTATTGGATTCATTGTAAATTGTGCACTTGTGTTCAAACTGTTTTTAATCAATAATACTCTCAAATAACCCGTTTGGTTATTTGGGGGGAGACGTACCCGGCCGACCGCGAGGACGACACGAAAGCCGGGGAACTCCCTAATCATCTCTTGTGTGTCGATTCGCTTTAAATTCTTACTTTATGCAATTCGCTTATATTTTGTGTCAATTGGAATTTTGTGTTCGTAAGTGTGCACAAAGGTTCAATTGCTATTATCTTGATTGTGATTGAATTTGAATATCGAATCGTATAACTTGCTTGGGACTGTTTTTGTTAATCGATTAAATTTGGATATTTTGCATTAAGCGTTCCGATAATTTTCCTAGTTCGTTCAAGGCTATACTATCTTCCCTTTGGTCAAAAGGTGCAAAGTAGACTACCGATTCGGTGGTGCTTCCGCGAATTGTTTTTTAATCAAATAATTATTTTTTAAAATTGCCGTTGATTAAAGAAGCCACTTATTCAACCCCCCTTCTAAATGGTAGCATAGTAGTCTAACAATAAGAACTAATCCTAGAAACTTATATTACGGCTCTATTGTCTCTACTAACATTACAACCCTCAAAATTTCACAAAATAGTATAACAAAGGGACTGAAAAGTGTCGTCCTGCCATAACAACGAATCTGGACCAAAATTCTAAATTCTAGTAATATTCAAATTCAATCTTTCATTTCTATCAAATAAAATTCTACTTGAAAATGAGAATCCTAATCCTAATTGTGACTATTTCTTTCAACCTCCAGCCCCTAATTTAAATATTAGAAGTTAACAAGAACTCACCTCTTTGGGGTTTGGTGGAATGATAACTTGCACTTATCATTTTCTTGAATCAAATCTCCTCTTTTCCTATTTGATTCCATCTTCTCCATTTTGGTTTTTTCCATTGAGTCTTTTAATTACCTATTGAAACTCAAACTACCACTTGATTTTGCATGCAAGGTTCTTACGATTGGAATGGAGAAGAAAATGCATTTGAGATGAAGGAGAGAGTATGGGTCGGTCGGTCAGTCAGGAATAGAAAAAACGGAAAATATGAATTTTTCTTTCTTTTGTTACCTTCCCAAAAGTCTCATGTCATGGATGCTTCTAGAGAAAACATTAGTCTTTTTCTTTCTTTTATTTTTATTTTTAATTATTATATTTATTTATGTTTATTTATATATTTCTCTAAACTCATACAATAATTCTTAATTACACACTAATCTCACTAAATACATCTCACTCTTAAGCTTCTAACTAATTGCCTCAATGCCATTAGTGCATTACAACTCAATTTAAGTTATGGTAATATGTTAACACTTCTAGAAATTTCAAATTTGCCCCTACTAAATTTATGGGTTTACTAATCTATCCTTGGTTAAATTCCTATCCTACTATAAGGTTATACTAATAAATGAGTATTTCTCATTTACTAAATTTTGGGGTATTACAGTTACATTTTGAAAGAGGAGGATTTGGATGTTAGGGGCGGCGTTTATGAATTTCTCGAGAGAAGACAAAGCAAAATATTTTAGTGAGAGAAATATTTTATAGTGTATCTTATTTTGACAATACACTATCAAAGTTGACTTTTATTTTGAACTTTGATATGCAAAAAATTGACTTCTATAGTGTATTGTCAAAAAAATCAAAGTTTCAGTCAATCTAAAAAACTATTAAAAGGTGATAAAATTTTAAAATGGTTTCTTTTTTTTCTCTTTTTTTTTTGGTGGTCAAGAGAATGGTTCATTTTCTATATAAAATGGTTTCTATTTCCATCTTATTTCCACAAATAATCTCATTAATTACATAGATTCTATAATTTAAAAATAGCATCATATAAAGAGTTAAAAGTATTTCAAATATTAAAATAAAAAAGTCATTTAACATATAATTCTAATTAATTTTTTTAAAATATATTCTAATACTAAAATCATCACATGCACCTAAAATTAACACATATACAGTGATGTCAATTTTTTTATATGAGCGAGCTGCATCATAGTTATTGTCTCAATCGAGGAACTACAAGTGAGATAAAGTTTCTCTGCGAGTAGGTGATGTCTAAGGTGAGGGAACCAATAGGTCCGTCACCGGTGAGGCAGACCAATATAGGCCTTGTTAGCCCATATTTTTACTAAGTAAAAATATGTTCTAAATGCATGATTAAATTAATTCTATTTGATTATTTTATTACTCCAAAAGTCATTAAAGATGTTTGGTTTTCAGAGCCAATGAATTTAATGATCAATCATGCATGAACATATAATAAATGTTCTATTTTGAGCATTATTCCTTAACTTTGTACCTTCCGTAGGATCCTTTCGATTTGGTCGAAGCGTCAGTAGGGTCGAAGCGTTCAGTAGTGCGAAGGGGAAGCATGGACTTAGCAAATATTCAAGGAAAGGCATTGCTATTTCGACTTCGATGGATACAACGGCTATATCAGAAGATAAGAAGGAATTCAAATTCAAAATACGTGTCAAGACACGCGTCCTCTCTGTAGTTATTTAGGCGTTATTAGCAGTTAGGAATTAGTGTCTATAAATAGTTTAGTAATGTGATCGAGCAAAGGGTCACAATCATTATACAAAATCCACAGAAAACTCAAAGTACCCATGTCAACGAGAGAAACGAGTGATCGAAGGAAGATGTATGTAATGTGCACCATTATCATTCTGTAATCATTTACATTTGAATGCAATTTACAGCCTTTTATCTAATCCAATTGTCTTTTTAATTTCGACTCATCTTTCCCTCTGTTTGTTCATTTGAATAAACATTCTCTCTTGCATTTCAAGTAACATAAAAAACATAAAAACAACATTTTATGAACATAAGAACAATAATGAATACTATTTCCTTTGAAAATATAACCAAAGCGCTATGTCCCGAGATTTACTAGTTGATCTCTCTTGTAATAATCAAACTAGCGTTGTTTACCAAATCTCACAGTAAACAAATTGGCACGCCCAGTGGGACTGTGTGCTTTGCGTTTAAAATTCTTCAAAGTTAGTGTATTTAATTTGTTATGTATCTTTATTTGTTTCCAAATAGTCTTGTGTGTAGTGTATGCTTTTAAGAAACGGAAAATCACTCCCTGAAATGGTTAGACCACCACCCAGAAATAACCCAAGACAAAACATGGAAAATCCAAATGGAAACAATAGTAACGGCGGTTCGAACCCATCAACCGCTTCGAGCGTTTCAGAGGCTATAGTCTCACATGTAATCAGTGAGATTATATCCAACGCCAGTGGGGCAACAATTTCTGCCCCAACATCTTCGATAATAAGTGCTACAATGGCAATATCATCATCCACAACGATGCCCTCGACCACAACGGAACCTATATTGACTTTGGTTCACAACATGGAGAGTAGCTTTTCTCCAAACAGGTCACATGTTAATGGGGGTGGCGCTGGTTCTTCTACATTTCAATTGCCTTTTCTCAATATATGAGTCAAGGCACTAGTAGAAATTACCCTTATGGTATGCCCACCACTATGATGCTGGGTTTGCAAACAAGCGCATCATTATTCACAGAGACAGCGCCTGGTGTTTATGTCCCTAATAATCCAGGGATATTTGGTTCTGCAACATGAAATAACACCCCTGCATTAACCAATACTGCTTTGGCAGCAATGAGGCAACAAATGGATGATAGCAATCATGATATGGTTAACATGTTAACACAACAAATTGGTACATTATTTAATCCTTTAATTCAAAACACTAACCAAAGTTACCAATTGTTAGCCAATCAAATGGGAAGAATTGCTGATTTCTTTGGGGCTCCTCAAGTCCCTAATCAACAAGTTCCCCAAATTCAAAATGTAGCCTTTGCAAATTGCACAAGCGCCAAATAATGTCATTGTGCCTGCACCAATTAATATGGCTAATCCTGTAAACCAAGCCCAACAACCTGTACCAGTGGTCGAACCACAAGTGCAGCCACAGGCTTTGCCTCAGGTCGAACAAAATCCTGGAATTGTCTTGGTAAACAGGAACCAAAATGCTGATGATGTAGTTAGAAATGTCCAAAACAATAACTTTAAGGGACAAAATAACATAGCAAATTTGGTCGAAACAATCCTGGCACAAAATGGTTTAAACATAGGCATGCATATGCCTCATTTTGTCTATGCCTTATCAGAATATGTGCTTCAAACAGAATTACCAAGGGGTTGGAAAATCCCAAAATTTACCAAATTTGCTGGCGATACTAGCGAATCTACTGTTGAACACATAGCAAGATATTTGACTGAGGCAGGAGATTTAGCGAACAATGAGAATTTAAGGATGAAATACTTCCCAAATTCTCTAACAAAGAATGCTTTCACATGGTTTACTACTCTTCCCCCACATTCAATTTTCAATTGGAATCAATTGGAGAGGGTTTTCCATGAGAAATTTTACATGGGACAATCTAAGATAAGTCTCAAAGAATTAGCAAGTGTTAGGCGCAAAACTCCTGAGTCTGTGGATGACTATTTTAATAGATTCCGCTTACTTAAAGCTAGATGTTTTACTCAGGTGCCTGAACATGAATTGGTCGAAATGGCTGCTGGTGGCCTAGATTATTCGATCAGAAAGAAGTTAGATACTCAGCATCTAAGAGATATGGCCCAATTGGCTGATAGGGTTCGACAGGTCGAACGTTTGAAAGCAGAAAAGGCTAGAAATTCTAAGTATCATAAGAAAGAAAAAGTTGCTTAAGTGGAAACACATGATAGTGACCAAGAATATGATATCTCTTATGAAGATGTTGAACAAGGGGAAATAGACTTAGCAGAATTAAAACCTGGTCCCCCTTATACTTGTAAACTTCTGAAACCTTCAAATGGGAAAAATCCCGTTGAACCAAAAAATGATAAATATGTGTCAAAAACTTACACTTTTGATATAACAAAATGTGTTGAGATTTTTGATTTGTTGGTTACTGATGGCCAAATTGTGGTTCCTAAGGGTGTTAAACTACCCCCATTAGATATGAGAAAGAAAAGAGGTTATTGTAAATATCATAATTTTCTTGGACATAGAACCTCACAATGTGTACTTTTCAGGGACTTGGTCCAAAAGGCTTTGAATGAGGGAAGATTCAAATTTGGTGAAAACCCCAAAGCCATGAAGGTGGATGCTGAGCCTTTGCAGAATGCTGATACTCTCTATGCTGAACCACAAGAGATAATGATGGTCGAAGCCATGGAGGTTACAGAGGTGCAGGCAGAAAAAATCCTGAAGAAGAGTACTTCGAGAAGATGAAAGTAGTTTATCCTCATGATGAAGATAATCTAATTGACTTTCTGAACAGGTGCAAACTGGAGAACAAATGGGTGATGTTTTGTGCCCGTTGCAGTGCTGTTTGTGATAAAGAGGCTACTGCAGGCCTTATGAAGTTCCAACCTGTGGCAAATAGGCAGGGGGCAAAGCCAAAACAATACCAGGACAAAGGAAAAGGTATCCTGACTCGACCAAATAATCCTGTTCAAATTGATCGAAGCCCCACTTTCCGTCCATCTGGTTCGATCCCTGTGGAGCGTTGGATGCACCAAGGAACCATAAGATTCAACAAAGGTGCAATGGAAGTTGGTGGCTCCAGTGGTACCAAATTAAGCTATTCAGAGGATGTTAACAAATACTCTTACAGAAATAATTATAAGGGTAAACATCCAATGACAAGAACTCAATGGCGTAGATTCCAATGCCAAAAGAAGTTGGCTGCAAAAAATCCTCAAACAAGCCAATACAAGGAAGTGGCTAGAAGGCCAGCTAAAGAAAGGATCCTTCCTCCAATAGATGAGAATAAAATGGAAGATGATGATCTGCTGGACTATGAGCCAGATTTTGATGTAATATGTGTGGTTTCCATATTACCATCAGAATATGATGTCCAATCAGAAGTAACTGAGCTCGAAACTGATTTCGACTAGTTGGAAATGGCTGATCCAAAGCCAATGTGCTATTATATCATGAACAATGGTTGTATCGAAGAGCAGCAGGCTACATTCAAAAGGCCAGACTTAGGCATGAAAAACCATCTCAAGCCTATTTTCATCAGAGCCAAAGTTAAAGGAGTTGGAATTAACAAAGTGCTGATCGATGGAGGAGCTGCTGTGAATTTGATGCCTTTATCTATGTTACCCAAAATTGGCAAGTATGATTGTGATTTGTCAGCCCATAACATTGTTTTGTCAAACTATGAAGGCAAGACAGGATATTCTAGGGGGCAATCCAAGTAGATGTTGCTGTGGGCAGCATAGTTCGACCAACTCTGTTCTTGGTAGTTGAATCCAAGGCAAACTTCAACTTGCTGTTGGGAAGGGAGTGGATTCATGGAGTGGGTGTTGTCACATCTACCCTTCACCAAAAGTTGATACTTTGGAGAGAAGATGGTTGCGTGGAAAATATTGAAGCCGACCAAGGTTTCTACATGTGAGAGGTAGATACTATATCTAAGCAAACTTTTGACAAGAATTTGGCAAACATTGCGCCATGCTATGACAGAGAGAACGCTTTCAAGCCTTCTGACAATGTCATCCATTCTGTCAAACTCCACCCAACCCAAGGCTTTATATGGGAAAGAGAGGAAATAGATGATGCATCCTCAGAAGATGGAGTAATACCACCATCTAGGTGGAATATCTATGAAGATTACTATGACTGAGTCCAATGCATGGGCCAGAATTATGGCTTACATGGCCGAAAGTAGATTAAATACGGCTTTGGAAGCTGATATTCAACAAAATATGGCTACAGAAGCCAAGGTTGAAAGTAATGGCACTTTTATGCCACAAACCCAAAGACTTAATTGCATCTATGATAAGAACCCCTGGGGTTCGAAAGAGATCCACTTAATGAAACCCCAAAGATGCAAGCTCAAGATCCTTTGGAGGAAATTGACATTGGAAATGGCTCAGTAAAAAGGCCAACTTACATTAGTGCTAATATTAGTCCTGATTTGAAAAGAAAATTGGTGTTACTTCTCAAAGAATTTAGTGATTGTTTTGCTTGGGATTACAATGAGATGCCTGGACTCAGTAGAGAAATGGTCGAACTTAAGTTACCAATTGAAATTCCGGTAGCAAGTTACAGATGTGCAGTGTGATGTGGTGCACGTTAGGGTTTAGGTATACGATGTGTTGCCTAATGTGCCAACATCATAAACATACAATAACTTGATGAACAAGGAAAATAAAGTGCAGAAGATAAAGAACACAATGAGTTTGTTAACCCAGTTCAGTGCAACTCACTTACGTCTGGGGGATACCAATCCAGGAATGAATCCACTATGATAGCCCTAATTCAAAGCTTAAACTCCCCGTTTACAACCTCTCGCTTAGATACTACCTTGTGTAACCCTACCTTGCTCCTCCACAAGATATGACTTCCCCCAGTCAATTCCCAGCCTATCCACCTTGCTCCCGCAAGGACCTTGCTCCCGCAAGGACCTTGCTCTACCACAAGGAATTTTAGTCTTGCTCCCGCAAGTACCTTGCCACCACAAGGAATTATACAATCTTGTTCCCACAAGAACCTTGCTACACCACAAGGATTTTGACAAACTCAATAATGGAGACGCACTCCTAAACTAAAGAATCAACTCTTGCTTCAAAGCTTTGAGTGATTCAAAGTTCAAATCTTGTTTCAAACTAGAACCAAGAAAAGAACAGCTCTATGCTTAAAAGCTTAAGAGCTAAATACAACCCTAATTCAAGTTTCAAACGAAACAAGAAATCCTAGGGACAAAGACATGAAATCCTAAAGACTAGATTTATGAATATTGATTTCAGTTGATAAAACATGTCTTCAGCATTCCTTTATATAGAACGAGATCTGGTAGCTGTGTAGCTCAATTGGTAGTAGTGATTGCATTGAACATGTATTTATCCCCAGGGTGCATGGTTCGAATCACTACGGAGGCAAAAACACTACAAGGGGGGTAGTGATTAAGCTGGTAACGAGCAGCGGGGCTTCAGCATCTGTGTGGCTGGTCGCCGGGCTGTTACATTAAAAGGCGCCTTTTAATGTAACAGCCCGGCGACCAGCCACACAGATGCTGAAGCCCCGCTGCTCGTTACCAGCTTAATCACTACCCCCCTTGTAGTGTTTTTGCCTCCGTAGTGATTCGAACCATGCACCCTGGGGATAAATACATGTTCAATGCAATCACTACTACCAATTGAGCTAGTAGCTCAATTGGTAGTAGTGATTGCATTGAACATGTATTTATCCCCAGGGTGCATGGTTCGAATCACTACGGAGGCAAAAACACTACAAGGGGGGTAGTGATTAAGCTGGTAACGAGCAGCGGGGCTTCAGCATCTGTGTGGCTGGTCGCCGGGCTGTTACATGTTTGTTGTAACAAACTTAATCTTTTAATAAAAGATATGATCTTTAAATAAAAGATAAGTTTTGTTTTAAATCTTTTTGAATCTTTTTCAACAAACCAGCTTTTTTAAATCTTTTCTGAATCTTCTTCAATCTTTCAGCTCGTTCCTTGGCGCGCAAGCTAGCGTGGATATGTTTGTTTCAAAACAAATCTTTTTCAAAGATCACACGCAAATATTTGAAAGCGTGTTTATAGGGTATTCAGTTCAGGTACCACATGTGTGCACATCAGTCACCACATCTAGACCAAAGGCTTATTTTAACAAATGAAGCCAACCCTAAAATACACTCAACCTTGCAGGTTGAAAACACTAACAATCTCCCCCTTTGGCAAATTGTGGCTAAAATAACCTTTGGAGTCAGCCAGCTAGATTTTGGAGAGAATCATTAGAACATCAGAGGCGTTGCAGCAGCGGAATCTTGCCTCAATCTTCTGAGAGAATAAAACTCCCAACATACAAGCATGGTGATGAATCATGCACACAGTAAAGAGGGGAAGTGTCTTCAGCAGCTTTCAGTAAAATCTTTACTCCCCCTAAATTCAAGCACCATCTTCATCAGTCTTCAAAGGATCAGTCTTCATTCGTCTGGTTCTTCAAAGTCTTCAAAAAGATGTGCAGAATACAAGCACAATCTGTCTTCAACGATGTGCACACATCTGGTATCACATTATGTACCAGAGTAAACATATTGCACTACCTTTCCTCTTACTCCCCCTGGATATACTACTTATCGTTTCTCCCCCTTTTTAGCCATAATGTTGACAAAAAGTTTAAGAAAAGAAAGAGTAATCAAATAGTACTGGGGTTATTTAAATGTGCAATATACAGAGTAGATGGATCTTTGACAAATGATCTAAGCATCACCACATGACCAAGGTCTTCAAAAAAGATGCTTCAGTAGTCTTCAATTTCTTCAGTAGTTGTCTTCATAGAATCCATATAGTTCAGCAATCCATAGTCTTGTAGTCTTCATTCTTCATGGTTGCTGTATGTGCATTCATAGTTAAGCAAGTACAAGTTACCCATATTTCTATGATTGTAACTAAGTCACCCATATTGCTATGACTGTGACGTGAATCACCCATATTTCTATGACTGTGATCCTAAGCATAAAAGTCATCCATATTTTGATGATCATGACTAAGCATAATGAATCATCCATATTGCTATGATTATGATTATGATTATGATTATGCCCTATGCTTACAAACTTAAATGCTTTTGAGTTGTTTTGCACATAATCTACTCCTTCCATAAAAAGGTCATTCTTTGACTTTGCCTTCAGTAGTGCTCTTGCAGATAGCAGGATTTGTAGTCTTCAGCTCTAGATAAGGCTTCTTCTTCTCAGAGGCTCCAATGTGGACAACATTGAGCTCTACATCAGGATCTTCTTCATAGTTCTTCATAACAGTAAGAAGGGTGGAATAGTCTTGATATATTATGTTGAGAAAAACCTGTGATGACTGCCTTTGGATAGCGTGCATAAACAAGCGGAAGTAGTAGGCAGGTCTCCGTTGCACGCTTCAATAGCAAGATTATTATTGGTCATCAAGAAGGCAAATACCAAGTTTGCCTCTTAATGTTTCAAACTTATTTGCATCCAAAGCCTTTGTAAAAATGTCAGCCAGTTGATTGTCTGTGGCTACATGTTCTAAGGTCACAACATTGTCTTCAACTAGATCCCTGATAAAATGGTGACGAATATCAATGTGCTTGGTCCTACTGTGTTGGATAGGATTCTTGGAAATATTTATAGCACTCATATTGTCAGAGTATAATGTGAGCACATCTTGCTCCACATTGTACTCGCTCAGCATCTGCTTCATCCAAAGCAATTGAGAACAACTGCTTCCTGCTGCGATATACTCAGCTTCTACTGTTGAAAGAGCTACACAATTCTGTTTCTTGCTGAACCATGAAATTAGGTTGTTGCCTAGAAAGAAACATCCACCTGAGGTACTCTTCCTATCATCTGCACTGCCTGCCCAGTCAGCATCACAATACCCTGTCAACCTTGTGTCCTCACCATGAGAGTACATAATTCCGTAGTCACTTGTGCCATTCACATACTTCAGAATTCTCTTGACTTGTGTGAGATGACTCATCTTGGGCTCAGCTTGGTATCTAGCACATACACCAACTGCAAAGGAGATATCAGGCCTACTTGCTGTGAGGTAAAGTAGACTGCCTATGATGCTTCTGTATAGGGTTTGAGCAACACTGACACCTTTCTTATCCTTGGTGAGTTTAATATGAGTTGCTGCAGGAGTTATCTTGTGTGTTGCACTCTCCATTCCAAACTTCTTCACAATATTCTTGGCATATTTGCTTTGAGAGATGAATATTGTGTCCTCCATTTGCTTTACTTGTAAACTAAGAAAATAGGTTAATTCACCTACAAGGCTCATCTCAAATTCAGATTGCATTTGATGCACAAATTGTTTCACCAAAGCATCTGTCATGCCACTAAACACAATATCATCTACATAGATTTGTGCTATCATGAGCTTTCCTTTTTCTTGTCTCACAAACAAGGTCTTGTCTGTTTCACCCTTTTTGTACCCTTGCTGTAGAAGAAACTTGGTTAACCTTTCATACCAAGCCCTAGGAGCTTGCTTTAACCCATACAGAGCTTTCTTCAATCTGTAGACATGGTCTGGGAGATTAGGATCAACAAATCCCTTTGGTTGTGCTACATACACTTCTTCATTTAAGTACCCATTGAGAAAGGCACTCTTCACATCCATCTGGAATAGCTTGAACTTCAAGATACATGTCACTCCTTTATCTACCTCTTGATCTGCTTTCTCAGAATTTTCTTCAACTTCAGAGTCTTCAGGTTGGGAGACGGATGTGACCACATAAGGTTCCACATCATGAACTTTAGATGTCACTTGATGTTGAAAAATTGGATGTGACTTCTGGATTTGCTTGTCAATCTGACCTTCATCACATATATCTCCTTCTTCAATAGTGAGCTTTGGTGGCCCCCTGATGGCTTCTTTGGAGATAAGTTTCTTCATTCCTTTTAGATTCAAATGACTAAGTCTTTGGTGCCATAACCTTTCTTCATCTTCTTGACTGATAAGACATGTGGTGGAATGAGTTGTTTCTTGAGGAACCCATAAGTAGCAGTTGTCTTTTGATCTTGCTCCTTTCATTAGTAACTCTCCTTTGTCATTAGTGACCAGACACATTCTTTGAGAAGTCAACTTTAAGCCCTTGATCAGATAGTTGGCTTATACTGATCAGATTAGCTTTCAGTCCTCTGACAAGCATAACATTATCAAGCTTGGGCAAACCATTATTAATTAGTTTCCCAATTCCCATGATTTGTCCTTTAGCACCATCAACAAAGGTCACATAGCTTGGAGTGTATGACTTGATATCTACCAGAAAACTTTCTACACCTGTCATGTGTCTGGAGCAGCCACTATCAAAGTACCAATCCTCTTTAGATGAAGCTCTGAAGGATGTGTGAGCTATATGAGCAGCTACTTTGGCTTTTGGCTTCCATTCTTTCTTGGTTCTGGCTGTTCCATGATATGCTTTGGGTTGAGGTTTCTTCTTTGGGTACCCATAGAGCTTATAGCAGAAAGGTTTGATATGGCCATGCTTCCCACAATAGTGACACTTCCATGAAGTGAACTTTTTCTTGTGTACAGGTTCCTGATGTGGTGCAGGATGTGGCAACATCACCTTACAGTCAGATTTGTTTTGAGCTGGAACAAATTTTGATTCTGGGGTTTCATTGCTGTAAATTTTCTCATAACCTATCACAGTTGGGTCATTAGCATGATTCCGGATTATGAGAATTTCATTAAGCTTCTTTGTTCCAGAGTTGAGCATCCTAGATGACTTTGTCATGTTTTCCAAGTTAGATGTTAATGACTTGACTTCATCCTGAAGGCTAGTTATCTTAGCTTGTAGCTTTACTCCTTCTGACTTGAGTTGATTAATGACAACTTCTTGTTCTACCTTTGTTGCTTTTTCTGACTTAAGTTGATTAATGACAGCCTTCTGTTCTACAATTGTTCTGCATACTTCCTTACTTCTGATGTATAGGTCTTTGTATGCTGAGGCTAGTTCCTCATAAGTGAGTTCTTCATCACAGGACTCTGTATCAGAATTACACACACCAGTCATGGCGCTTACATGGTTGGCAGTTTTACTCTCCAATCATCTTCATCAAACCAATATACAGAAAATCCCTTCTTCTGTTTCTTCAGATATATAGTGCATTCAGATCTGATATGACCATAGCCTTCACATTCATGGCATTGAACACCTTTGTCATCAGTTTCATATTTTGCTGAAGTGTTTCCTTGTTTGCTGATGTCAGACTGGATGTGTTGCACATTCCTCCTCGGTCTTCTATCCACGCTCTTCAGAATCTTGTTAAATTGTCTTCCAAGTAACACTATGTCTTCTGAGAGATCTTCTCTGGTGTGAAGGTCATCATCCACTTCCTCGCTATCAGTGTTGGAGGTAAAGGCTACTTTTTTCCCTTTCTTCTCAACTTTATCACCGAAGTTCATCTCAAAGGTTTGAAGAGAACCCACAAGTTCTTCAACTTTCATGCTAGCAATGTCTTGAGCTTCTTCAATAGCTGTGACCTTCATGTCAAACCACTTAGGTAAAGATCTAAGAATTTTACTTACCAACTTCTCATCAGACAACCTTTCTCCCAAGGAATCAAAGGAGTTTGCTAGGTCAAGAACATTCATGTGAAAGTCATAAATAGTCTCTTCCTCCTTCATTCTGAGGTTCTCAAATTTTGAGTGGAGAAGTTGAAGTCTTGAACTTTTTACCTTGGAGGTCCCTTCATGGGTTGTCTTGAGTATCTCCCAAGCATCTTTGGCAACAGTACATTGTTTGATGAGTCTGAACATGTTTTTGTTAACTCCATTGAATAATGCATTTAAAGCTTTATTGTTGCCAAGAGCAAGTGTATCTTCTGCTGGAGTCCAATCTTCTTCTGGTTTAAGCTCTTCTGTATCAACTCCATTAGTATCCTAGACTTTGGGGTGTTCCCAACCTCTAAGCACTGCTTTCCAAGTTCTACTATCAAGAGATTTTAGGAAGGCAGCCATGCGTGGCTTCCAGTATTCATAATTAGTGCCATCCAGAAGAGGTAGTTTGCAGACCAAAGTTCCACCCTTGTCCATAGTTACGAAAAGTATCTTCCCTGGAGCTCACCCTAAAACAGAACAGGGTGCCTGCTCTGATGCCAATTGAAATTCCGGTAGCAAGTTACAGATGTGCAGCGTGATGTGGTGTACGTTAGGGTTTAGGTATACGATGTGTTGCCTAATGTGCCAACATCATAAACATACAATAACTTGATGAACAAGGAAAATAAAGTGCAGATGATAAAGAACACAATGAGTTTGTTAACCCAGTTCAGTGCAACTCACTTACGTCTGGGGGATACCAATCCAGGAATGAATCCACTATGATAGCCCTAATTCAAAGCTTAAACTCCCCGTTTACAACCTCTCGCTTAGATACTACCTTGTGTAACCCTACCTTGCTCCTCCACAAGATATGACTTCCCCCAGTCAATTCCCAGCCTATCCACCTTGCTCCCGCAAGGACCTTGCTCTACCACAAGGAATTTTAGTCTTGCTCCCGCAAGTACCTTGCCACCACAAGGAATTATACAATCTTGTTCCCACAAGAACCTTGCTACACCACAAGGATTTTGACAAACTCAATAATGGAGACGCACTCCTAAACTAAAGAATCAACTCTTGGTTCAAAGCTTTGAGTGATTCAAAGTTCAAATCTTGTTTCAAACTAGAACCAAGAAAAGAACAGCTCTATGCTTAAAAGCTTAAGAGCTAAATACAACCCTAATTCAAGTTTCAAACGAAACAAGAAATCCTAGGGACAAAGACTTGAAATCCTAAAGACTAGATTTATGAATATTGATTTCAGTTGATAAAACATGTCTTCAGCATTCCTTTATATAGAACGAGATCTGGTAGCTGTTTGTTGTAACAAACTTAATCTTTTAATAAAAGATATGATCTTTAAATAAAAGATAAGTTTTGTTTTAAATTTTTTTGAATCTTTTTCAACAAACCAGCTTTTTTAAATCTTTTCTGAATCTTCTTCAATCTTTCAGCTCGTTCCTTGGCGCGCAAGCTAGCGTGGATATGTTTATTTCAAAACAAATCTTTTTCAAAGATCACACGCAAATATTTGAAAGCGCGTTTATAGGGTATTCAGTTCAGGTACCACATGTGTGCACATCAGTCACCACATCTGGACCAAAGGCTTATTTTAACAAATGAAGCCAACCCTAAAATACACTCAACCTTGCAGGTTGAAAACACTAACACCAATCAAGGCAGGTAAAAAGCCAGTGAAACAATTACCAAGAAGATTTGCACCAGAAATCATGTTCAAGATCAAGGAAGAGATCGAAAGGCTGCTGAAGAGTAAATTCATCAGAACTGCAGGTATGTAGAATGGTTAGCAAACATAGTTCCTGTTATTAAAAAGAATGGTACACTTAGAGTATGCATAGACTTTAGGGATTTAAATAATGCTACACCTAAAGATGAATATGCCATGCCTGTGGCAGAAATGTTAATAGATTCAGCAGCAGGCTTCGAGTTTCTAAGCATGTTAGATGGTTATTCTGGTTATAACCAAATATTTATAGCTGAAGAGGATGTATCTAAAACAGCATTCAGATGCCCTGGTGCTTTAGGCACTTATGAATGGGTTGTTATGCCCTTTGGGTTAAAGAATGCTGGTGCCACGTATCAAAGGGCAATGAATTCTATGTTTCATGATTTTATAGATACATTCATGCAAGTTTATATTGATGACATCATCATTAAATCCTCTTCTGAAGATAGCCATTTGCTATATCTTAGGCAATCTTTTGAAAGAATGAGGAAACATGGATTAAAAATGAATCCATTAAAGTGTGCTTTTTGTGTGCATGCAGGAGATTTCCTTGGTTTTGTGGTGCATAAAAAAGGCATTGAAATAAACCAAAATAAGACAAAGCCTCCTTCGACCAAAAAGCAACTTCAATCTCTGCTAGGAACAATCAACTTTTTGAGGAGGTTTATTTCGAACCTAAGTGGAAAAGCTCAAGCTTTCTCGCCACTACTTCGACTCAAGAAAGATGATCCATTCAAATGGAATGAAGAGCATCAGAAGGCTTTTGATGACATTAAAGATTATTTGATAAAGCCTCCAGTTTTAATGCCTCCTAGTAGGAATAAAGCTATGAAGTTGTATATTGCTGCGTCTGATAAGACAATAGGAAGCATGTTGGCTCAGGAAGAGGATAATGGCATAGAAAATGCAGTTTATTACCTTAGCAGAGTTTTAAATGATGCAGAAACTAGATATAGTGCCATAGAAAAACTTTGTCTTTGCTTGTATTTCTCTTGTACAAAACTTAAGCATTATATAAAGCCTATTGATGTTTATGTCTATTCCCATTTCGATGTTATTAAACATATGCTAACTAAACCTATATTACATAGTAGAATTGGAAAATGGGCTTTAGCATTAACTGAATATTCACTTACTTATAAACCTTTGAAGGCTGTTAAAGGTCAAATTGTGGCTGATTTTATATGTGGATATTCAGCCATGGATTCTCAACTTTGATGGATCCAAACATAAACATGGAACTGGAATTGGTATCCTAATAATTTCACCTACTAAAGTTCCAACTAAATTCAAATATAAAATAAATGGACTTTGCTCTAATAATGAAGCTGAGTATGAAGCCTTAATTACATGTTTGGAAATACTAAAAGACTTGGGGGCAAAGAACATTAAAATAAGAGGTGATTCTGAATTAGTATTGAAACAATTAACACAAGAATATAAATGTGTTAAAGAACACTTAGCAAAATACTTTGTTATAGCTAGTTCTTTGATAGATTGTTTCGATCAAGTAGATATTGAACATGTACCTCGATTAGAAAATCAAGAAGCAAATGATTTAGCTCAAATTGCTCCTGGATATAAGATGTCAAAGGAAAAGTTGACACAATTGATCGAAATCAAAGAAAAAATGGTTTTACAAGAACCAATTTCTGAACAATTGTCAATGCCAAAACTTGTGGGGGCAGATACTATACCACAAATCAATGGTGAGATGGAAAATCCCCATGAAAATTTTCAAATTTTTGCCATTGACAATCTGTCAGATAATGATTGGAGAAAGCCTATTGTGGATTATCTTAGGAATCCAACAGGAAATGTGGATCGAAAGATAAAATATAGGGCTTTAAGCTATATAGTTTTTGAAAATGATCTTTTCAAAAAGACTTCTGAAGGAATTTTGTTAAAATGCCTTAATGAAACAGAAGCATATATAGCAATCTCTGATGTTCATAGTGGTACTTGTGGTTCTCATCAAGCAGGGCATAAAATGAAATGGCTTTTGTTTCGACAAGGTCTATATTGGCCTTCTATGCTGAAAGATTGTATAGAGTATGCCAAGGGTTGTCAAGAATGCCAAAGGCATTCAGGAATTCAGCATGTGCCTGCAAGTGAACTGCATTCAATAGTAAAACCATGGCCCTTTAGGGGTTGGGCTATAGATTTGATTGGTGAAATTAAACCTGCTTCATCAAAGAATCAACGTTATATTTTAGTTGGAATAGATTATTTCACAAAATGGATTGAAGCCATTCCTTTACCAAATGTTGATCAAGAGGCAGTAATTAATTTTATACAAAATCATATAATCTATAGATTTGGAATTTCTGAAACAATTACAACTGACCAAGGTTCAGTTTTTACTGGACGAAAGATGCAGGAATTTTGCCCAAGAAATTGGCTTCAGACTCTTAACTTCAACACCATATTATGCATAAGCAAATTGTCAAGTTGAAGCAGCCAACAAAATCATTATTAATCTGATAAATAAACACATAGCCCAAAAGCCAAGAAATTGGCATAAAACTTTTGACCAAGTGTTATGGGCTTGCAGAAATTCTCCTAAGGAATCAACTAACACCACCCCATTTCGACTAACTTATGGTCATGATGTTGTGTTACCAGTCGAAATACATTTGCAATCAGCAAGGTGTCATACCCTAATTTTGCCCCATGATATTTTTCACACTTTTGCATTTATTAGAAAAAAGTCAACAAAGTCAACACTTTGAATAAAAAGTCAACAAAGTCAATTTTTAATTGAAAAAGTCAAAGTTGGCACAAAAACACATAGAATTATTTTTCTTGCATGATTTTGCATGGCATGATCATAAAGGTTAATTTTTACCATTTTACCCTTCCATTAGTTTATTTCTTATTTATTATTTATTTTTAGTTAGTTACTTGCATTTCAAGAAACCTTTCTAACATCAAATTTTAAATCATTTTTCTCATTTTTAATCCATAACCCCTTTTGCATAATCACATTTCATCATCATGCATATTTTTATTTTGCATATTTATTTTTATTTTATTATGTGTTATTTTTAATTTGTTATTTGTTCCCAAAAAAATCAAAAGAGGTACCAAAAAAATTCCAAGCATTAACACATCATCATTTCTATCATTAGCAACCTAGAAGGTTCTATTCCTCTCCACCTCACCAAATAGTACACAAAAATTCCACATTATCCATACCAAAAAAATCACAAAAATCAATCATTTGTACTATACCATTTCTACCCTCATTCTCATTGATTCTAACCTAATTCCAATCATATATAAACCCTCACAAAACCTCAGAGGCGCAGACAGAGGACCCTAGATCAGAAATCACCCAAAATTTCATGAACTTTTTCTCTCTTTTCTCAAAATTCGAAATCCCTTGAAACCTCTTTCAAACTTCAAATTCTTGATCAAATAAGCTTCTAATAACTTCCAGTAGCACAAAACAATCCTAAAACACAAGCTCTAGCCCATAATTTGAGAGAATCAAAACCTCAAAAAACTCCAAAAATGTGAGAATCCAATACGAGCTTCCAGCCTCTGTTTCCATCGTTTTTCAACACCATTCATCATCAAATCACATCAGGAACCTTTCCCAATCATCAATCGAACTTAATCTCGTTCAAATCGGGTTTTACCAATTTTTCATTCAAACTTTTCTCCGTTGTTTCTCACAACTAAGGCATCTATTGAGGAAACCAAGAGTAGATTCATGATCTACGCAAAATTCCGAGCAAAACCATATACCCACTTGTCATTTTCGTGGAAGTTTTGAAGCTCCGGTGAAACCACCGTCGCCGGCGCCGTCGTGTTCTTCGTGAGGAAGAAGAAGACCCACGGCGCTCCCTCAAATCTCCAGATCGTTTTCTGAGCGTTGGATCTTTACATTAAAACGCGTCCGTTGATCTTGAGTTTTGAGCATGAGCGTTGGATCGTATTTGAAACAGATCTGGCGTATTGAAACTGGCGTTCCACCGTAAACTCCATCTCCTTCGAAGCACAGGATTACTGCTTGTTTGGATTTGAATCATGGCCCTCTGATTGATCTGGACGCACCAAATCTGAGGTATGTAATCGTACACCTCTTTTGCATACCACACTGGAATATTTTTGGTCTGACCCGTTTTTGTTGTTGTTGACTCTGGCGTGGACTGGGTTTCTGGCCCGGATTTGCTATTCGCACCACCCTCCCTTTACTGTTTGCACCCCCTCAGTTTAAATTAATTTTAATTGATTTTTAGCTTATTTTCAAAAGCACTTAAGTGGCTAATAGCTTATTTAAGCTATTTTAGTCACTTTGCTATGCTTAAATTTTGCTCTCCATTTTTGAGTTCTTTATTTTAGATTTTAGCTTATTGTTTAGCTTTTTAGCTTATTTAATCACTTTTTAGCTTATTTTCATAAGCACTTATTTGGTGCTTAAGCTGTTTAGCTTCTTGGACCATTTGGTTATGCTTAAATCATGTGTGATTCCTGTTTGTCTCATTTGAGCATTTATTTTTGCTTTTAAGTTATTCTTTAGCTTTTTAGCTTATTTAATCACTTTTTAGCTTATTTTCATAAGCACTTATTTGGTGCTTAAGCTGTTTAGCTTCTTGGACCATTTGGTTATGCTTAAATCATGTGTGATTCCTGTTTGTCTCATTTGAGCATTTATTTTTGCTTTTAAGTTATTCTTTAGCTTTTTAGCTTATTTAATCATTTTTTAGCTTATTTTCATAAGCGCTTATTTGGTGTTTGAGCTTTTTATCTTACTGGACTATTTTGCTTTGCTCATATCATGTTTGATTTCAGATTATGTTCATGCTTTCCTTAGCTTGTTGTTTAATCACTTTTCTAGCTTTTTAGCTTATTTACTTAAGTGTTTAATTATGATTAATTGCTTATTTTTATTTCTTATGCTTGTCTTCAGCTCTTTAGCTTTATTTCAATTCATTCTAACTCATCTCATTTACTTTGATTTAATTTAGCATGTTTATGTTATTTAATTCATTGTACGTTACTTTAGCTTATGCATTTTTATTTAATTATGCATCATCAATTCTCATTCATTCTTGATTCATTCATGCATATTAAACTATATCATGTTGATTCATGCATTTTCATTTGAATACTTGCATTCATTCACATTTAATTGTCGCATTGTTATTATATCAATTGTCATTGTTATTTAATTTTGCTCTTTTTTTTATATCCTTGGACTTTGTTTTCATAATAAACTTAATCAAACTCTTTGCAATAATTAATGGGTGAAAAAGGGAGAATCTGGCATCTGCTTCTTTCTTCCCCGAGTTGTCTTGGTAGCCGGTCATCTGACTAGTTCACTCAAGCTGCTCTCATCCTAAAACCAGTATTAAAAACAACCAACACCCGTCTTTTCTTTTAGACACTTTTTCTTAAATAACTTAACCAAAGATTTTCATAATAATGAATGAAAAAGGGAGAATCTGGCATCTGCTTCTTTCTTCCCCGGGTTGTCTCGGTAGCCGGTCATCTGACTAGTTCACTCGAGCTGCTCTCATTCCAAAAACAAGCGTTAAAACTTAACCTCACACACTTAAATTTCTTTTTTTCAAGAAAACATGGATATACGCTTTGTCCATTCCTCTGACACATACACAGCTTAAGCCTCTAATTAGAGCATACAAGCGTCGTTGTATCAGCGGAATGCGAGCTAAGTAACATCCGTTATTCAACTTTTTTTCAAGGGGTACACGTTTTATCTACTCCTCTGACACACACACAGCTTAAGCCTCTGATTAGAGCATACAAGCGTCGTTGTGTCAGCGGAATACGAAATAAGCGTTATCCACTAAAACTAACCAACCACACAAACTTTTTTACCAGAACTACGTGAGTTTTGAATTTCCCATTGCACCGGGGAATACGTAGGAGCGGGCTCCTACAACCGTCAAACTCAACTAATAAAACTTTTTTTTAATTTATTTGGAAACGAAGTAGAGATTAGATAAGATAAAAGGCAATTTAATTCAAACCCACGCAAACAAACCCCAAACCACCTAAACGGTTCCCATCGAGTACGATGGATGCGAGGGGTGCTAACACCTTCCTCTCGCATAACCAACTCCCGAACCAAAACCAAAGGTTTTCGTGATATTTTCCTTTCCCCTTCCAGGATAAATAAACGTCAATGGCGACTTCATTGCATGAAAAATGGAAGTGATTTTCCAGCCCGCTACAGCTGGCGACTTCACTGGGGACTATAGAGAGTTAAGCCCAGTTTAGTTGGTTTGTTTGTTTGTTTGCTTTGCCAGGTTTGCAATATCTTGCCTTTATCTTTTATTTTTCTGTCAATTATATCTGCTTGGTTGGCTGTTTCTCTTCTTCTACTCCTTCTTTTATTTTTCTTTTTGCCCTTGAGGCGTGGCTACTGTGAGAAGCTCTACACCCGAGCTTGAGAAAAGCTTAGGCTAAGCTAGAGGTCTTTATGTTGGGTGACCGGTCATCTGACTAGTAACTCCGGCATAATCACCTCGCCTAGAGTAGATCCTCTTGGAGATGTCAGGACATCGGTCAGCTGACTAGTGTCTCTGATGTTTTCTTGTTGGGTCCGTGACTCTAGGGACCTTTATTATCCGGTCTAGAACCAAACCTTGTTACTAGGGACCTCTGTTTAGAACCCGTGTCAAGGTTGCTCAACGGCCTTACCTAGATGAGATTTCCTTTTGGGCACGTATGTCGTGAGCTTTGCAAATAGCGACGTCGTTTCCAAAGGGGCAATCAGTGATTTTAGGCACTTTATTAAACCTAGAACAACATGTGAGAGGGATGGGTTGCAGGTAACTTTGAGCCTTTTCGACCCCAGAAATGTTAATTAAACCTCTGCTTCACCGCGACAGAATCTGCTACAAAAGTGCATTCATGCATCCATGCACTCATGCACAAATTCATATAAAAACCTTTTTGCATAACATTTGCATAAAATAAAATGATGAAGCATAAAAACTTTTGCATGCATTCACATTCATACAAAAGACCATTATCTCATCCTCACCTGTCCATTTCAACAGTCATATCCCCGGCACTGATATCGGACTCCAAACACTTCAAGAGAATTATGGAAAACATACAGAAGCAGATTGATGCCTTGAAAGGCGATGTGGACCAAGTAACTGATAAGTTGGACCGTGTTTTGGAAATACTAGCTAGTCTCAGTCTTCCTTCAAGAGTGGACCCTGCAACAGTAGGGGCAAATCCTCCAATTGATTCCCCATTGACAAAAGTGATATGGCCTTCATTCAGCTCATCGTCCAGATATACTTCCACAGTTGCTCAAGTCACCCAAGAGCCAATGGCCACTAACACTGAATTCATGGTTGGCCAGCCAAGAACTCATCAAGTCCAACCCGGGTTTGCTATGCCTCGAAGTCTAGAGGACCCCAAGAACACTCATCAAGGTGATAACGTTAAGGGAAAATTTGTTGTATCCCCGAGTGAGGAGACTCGCCAAAGGTTCAAGGCAATAGAGGACAAGCTAAGGATGATGGAATCATTCTTGCCCAACAATGTCAGCCCACCACGCTCTCACTCTCACTCGATGGTGTTTGCTCGCACCCCATGCTTCAATCATCAGTATCCAACAGTTGTTCAACCTCAACAATTCCAAGGGTTTCCAAAGCAGGCAATACAGACACCTTTGAATCATTCCCAGTCAAGACAGTTTGCACAGAACCCAAGACGGCAACTGAATCTGCCAAAGGCCACTCGGGAAAAGAAATTTATTGATTCCATCCCAATACCTTATGGTCAGCTTTTTCCACATTTGGTGCGTAATAGGATGGTAATCCCAAGAGCTTTAAAGCCGATAACTGCGCCGTTCCCTATTTGGTATGATCTCAAAGCCAATTGTGAGTATCATTCTGGGGCTGAAGGGCATACTATTGAAAATTGCAGAGCCTTTAAACATGAAGTTCAGAGACTCATCAATCAGAAACTATTGACTTTCAAGGAAGATGGGGCAAATGCTGTCACTCCCCAAAATGGTCCGACATCACCAACGCAAGTCCCGTACCTAGCAGCTGCACAACATCAGCAACCTCATGAGCACTCTGTCCAAGTGCCTGTGAATCTTGTGCCACAAAGAACTCAGCAAGTACAACAGACTCAGCAGCAAGCTAAAAAGGTCTTTGATCCAATTCCTGTGTCATACAGTCAGCTTTTGCCATATCTGGTGCACAATGGGATGGTGACTCCAGTAGCTTTAAGGACAATGACTCCACCTTTCCCTGCTTGGTATAACCCTAAGGTCAAATGTGCATACCATGCTGATGCCGAAGGTCACTCTACGGAAAATTGTAGGGTATTCAAAAACAAGGTTCAAGAGCTCATTGATAAGAAACTGTTGAGTTTCAAAGAGGGAGGGCCCAACCGTGAAGGATAATTCATTGCCAAGTCATGCAGACCCATCTGTGCATGCAAGTCAAGAGTTCAAGGATCGAATCAAGCCATGAAATTATCTTTAGGCTGTTCTGTTTTAATTTCCTTGTTGTTAAGTTTTATTAGCATTTCAATTTTGTTTGTTTGCAATAGTAATCTTAATGAAATAATAATGCATGTTTTGAATCCATTCATTCATGTCCATTCACTTTTCTCTCTTCTACTTCTCAAAAGCAAAAAATATATATCAATACTTGTCATTTCTTTCATTTCTTTATCATTTCTGTTTGAACAAAGATTGGAGAGAGGATGATGAAAAACGAAATAACCAAGTTGCTACGGTATGCTTTCAAATAAAACTTTGTTGATGATGTAAGGCGTTGTTTCAAATTCCCAAACACCGGAGAAATAAGGGAGATAATCCGTAGTCAACCCCTTTGAGCCTAGAAGTTGGTGTTTCTTTCTATACAAAAAACCCGCAAATTTAACCCGGGGCAGGGTAGTGTTCAGTTAACTCGGCCATACGTTCGAGTTTCAAGAGAAAAGCAAAAAAATCAATAAGGTGTTCCTCATCACCCATTACAAAGGCAGTCACAATTCGCCCAAACCAAATCAAAAAAAGAGAAGAAAGAAAAGCCCGCTAAGTCAAGACCTCAAAATGGCTTAGGCAAAAATTAGGGTATCCCGCTAGACTCAAAAATGCAAAAGAATAGTCTAGGCAAAAGTTAGGGATCGAAAAAAAAAATGAAAAAAAATGCAAAAATCAAAGGTCACCAAGATTCATGACAAAACAAAATCATGTGACCAAAACAAAAGGCCAATGTGACTGCCACAACAAAAGGGAAACACATCTTTAGTTTCCGAACCATCACAATCTCAAAAAACCTCTTGGGACTTAGACTTGTGAGTTGAGTTAATTGAACTTAGGACTGAAGATCATCACGAAGAATGGGGTGGGTCAAAATCAAACTTTGAGCCTTATATCCTTTTATTCATGAACCGTGAACCGGGCCACGTTATAACCCTCAAAAGACCTAATTGAAGCAAGGTTTAGCTTGAAAGCATACGGTAGCAAGGTTGTGTTAACCTGACTCCCAAAAATCTTTTGTTAATATCATACTCTCACATTTTCTTCCACAATATACATCCTTTGTACATAAATATCATCTCAACTTCAATTTCAAAACTTGCATTATAACTGCATTAGGATTACTATTTCAAGCAAACAGGTTTATCTGCAAGTCAGCACTTGACAATAAGGAAGTTCCAATTCTGAGCTGTTACCAAGCAATCAAGAAGAACCTTGGACTAATCTGGGGCAGCTATGTCAGGACTTCACTTAACCATGGGGCATATTCCTTAGAAAGGTCATTTGGCATGGATTGAGTATCCTAAGATCGCATCATGGAAAGCGGTATCGGAACTCAGTTTTCAAGGACCTAATGAATCAGTTCAAGACACTCTTAATTAGGGGCAAACCACCTTGGGGTTCTGCCAATCAAAAGCAAACTCTGATGACTAGGGGGCAGATCACATGAGGATCCTATTGGCCCAGCCAATCCTGTTTCAAGGAGGCTCAATCTAGGGGCATACCTCTCAGAGAAGGAGAACCAATATCAGTAAGTTATCCGAGAGTCAAGGCAAAGCACTTCAAATGCCCAACAGACTGGGGCAAAATAAGATACACAGGGGCAGGTTCTCCCTACACTTTCAAGATACTCAAGCAAATCCTGATGAACATCTGCAACCATTGGATTCAGAATTGGTGTCGGGGATTAACTTCAAACCACCAATCCACAAAAAGCCTTGATACCCGATACACTCCCACCCTTCATAGGGGCATCAAATCAACGTCATGCATTAGTCATGTCATTTCATTCACGCAAATAAGCGCCATGCATTAGTCATGTCATTTCATTCATGTAAATCATTAGCATGCATTGATCACGTCATTTCATTCAAGCATCAGGTATGCCCCATACCACAAGACCAATGACTCAGAAAAAACCAAAAAGCCAAATCAAACATCCACAATCAAGAACCTAACCTTGCATTGACAATCCCAAAGTCCAATGATTATTGGCACACCTTCAAAGTCCAATCATTATTGGCAAACACCACTCAAAGTCCAATGATTATTGGCACACCTTCAAAGTCCAATGATTATTGGCAAACACCACTCAAAGTCCAATGATTATTGGCACACCTTCAAAGTCCAATGATTATTGGCAAACACCACTCAAAGTCCAATGATTATTGGCACACCTTCAAAGTCCAATGATTATTGGCAAACACCACTCAAAGTTCAATGATTATTGGCAAACACCTTCAAAGTCCAATGATTATTGGCAAACACCCTTAAAGTTCAATGATTATTGGCAAACACCTTCAAAGTCCAATGATTATTGGCAAACACCCTTAAAGTCCAATGATTATTGGCGCACCTTCAAAGTCCAATGATTATTGGCAAACACCACCCAAAGTCCAATGATCATTGGCACAAAGTCAAAGTCCAATCATTATTGGCAAACACCCTTAAGGACCAATTATTATTGGCGTCTACTTAAAATACAATATTCAATGGAACCCAAATAAAACCCAGTGTTCATTAACACCCATGTTGAAACCCAACTTCATGCATCTTCATGCATCCATGCATATACATTCATGCATCACCATGCATCCATGAATAAACATTCAAAAGCCACGTGTCAAATCATGGACATAATTAAACACTGCATTAGTCTTGCATTTTTAGGCAATTAACAAGCATTCATCGCAAACATGCATAGGCAAAAGCAGATTTAAATATTCCTATTCAAGGAATAGCAGGGTTTGGTCACTCAGTTATCGAAAGAGGCAGTTTGATTTTTTCTCCAACAAAGTGGTGGGTACATTATTCATCCAGCAGATCAACTAAAAGTCTCCTCCCCAGTGAATTGCAAACTCTGGAGGAATTCTGTTACAAAATGATCACAACAGTTTGCCCATCCCCAATAGGAAAGGCAATCCTACAGAATCCTGAGAGAAGGATATTCAGTGGAATCCGTAGGCCCGAGGGTGGTGATTTCTCTTCAAAGTGCAACGCCGAGGTGTTACATTTGTTTGTCTCAAGGACGTACAACTCCTGGTTTAGGCGTTAGTTCCTTCAGATACAGAATCCTGAGAGAAGGATATTCAGTGGAATCCGTAGGCCCGAGGGTGGTGATTTCTCTTCAAGTGCAACACCGAGGTGTTACATTTGTTTTTCTCAAGGACGTACAACTCCTGGTTTAGGCGTTAGTTCCTTCAGATACAGAATCCTGAGAGAAGGATATTCAGTGGAATCCGTAGGCCCGAGGGTGGTGATTTCTCTTCAAAGTGCAACACCGAGGTGTTACATTTGCTTGACTCAAGGACGTACAACTCCTAGTTTAGGCGTTAGTTCCTTCAGATACAGAATCCTGAGAGAAGGATATTCAGTGGAATCCGTAGGCCCGAGGGTGGTGATTTCTCTTCAAAGTGCAACACCGAGGTGTTACATTTGTTTGTCTCAAGGACGTACAACTCCTGGTTTAGGCGTTAGTTCCTTCAGATACAGAATCCTGAGAGAAGGATATTCAGTGGAATCCGTAGGCCCGAGGGTGGTGATTTCTCTTCAAAGTGCAACACCGAGGTGTTACATTTGTTCTTCTCAAGGACGTACAACTCCTGGTTTAGGCGTTAGTTCCTTCAGATACAGAATCCTGAGAGAAGGATATTCAGTGGAATCCGTAGGCCCGAGGGTGGTGATTTCTCTTCAAGTGCAACACCGAGGTGTTACATTTGTTTTTCTCAAGGACGTACAACTCCTGGTTTAGGCGTTAGTTCCTTCAGATACAGAATCCTGAGAGAAGGATATTCAGTGGAATCCGTAGGCCCGAGGGTGGTGATTTCTCTTCAAAGTGCAACACCGAGGTGTTACATTTGCTTGACTCAAGGACGTACAACTCCTAGTTTAGGCGTTAGTTCCTTCAGATACAGAATCCTGAGAGAAGGATATTCAGTGGAATCCGTAGGCCCGAGGGTGGTGATTTCTCTTCAAAGTGTAACACCGAGGTGTTACATTTGTCTCAAGGACGTACAACTCCTGGTTTAGGCGTTAGTTCCTTCAGATACAGAATCCTGAGAGAAGGATATTCAGTGGAATCCGTAGGCCCGAGGGTGGTGATTTCTCTTCAAAGTGCAACACCGAGGTGTTACATTTGCTTGACTCAAGGACGTACAACTCCTAGTTTAGGCGTTAGTTCCTTCAGATACAGAATCCTGAGAGAAGGATATTCAGTGGAATCCGTAGGCCCGAGGGTGGTGATTTCTCTTCAAAGTGTAACACCGAGGTGCTACATTTGTCTCAAGGACATACAACTCCTGGTTTAGGCGTTAGTTCCTTCAGATACAGAATCCTGAGAGAAGGATATTCAGTGGAATCCGTAGGCCCGAGGGTGGTGATTTCTCTTCAAAATGCAACACCGAGGTATTACATTTGTCTCAAGGACGTACAACTCCTGGTTTAGGCGTTAGTTCCTTCAGATACAGAATCCTGAGAGAAGGATATTCAGTGGAATCCGTAGACCCGAGGGCGGTGATTCCTCTTCAACACCGAGGTGTTACATGTGTTTGTTTCAAGGACGTACAACTCCTGGTTTAGGCGTTAGCTCCTTCAGGTACAGAATCCTGGAATAAGGATACCAAGATACCAAGCAGGTTTACTCGTCTCTCTCATCATCACTCATGCTCCTGCAAAATTAGGGCATTCTGTATTTAATTATCTTTTACCGCAAGAATACGAATACCGAGGTTATCCGCATTCTTACGGTCCAAGCTAATTAAATAGGGGCAGCTGTCATACCCTAATTTTGCCCCATGATATTTTTCACACTTTTGCATTTATTAGAAAAAAGTCAACAAAGTCAACACTTTGAATAAAAAGTCAACAAAGTCAATTTTTAATTGAAAAAGTCAAAGTTGGCACAAAAACACATAGAATTATTTTTCTTGCATGATTTTGCATGGCATGATCATAAAGGTTAATTTTTACCATTTTACCCTTCCATTAGTTTATTTCTTATTTATTATTTATTTTTAGTTAGTTACTTGCATTTCAAGAAACCTTTCTAACATCAAATTTTAAATCATTTTTCTCATTTTTAATCCATAACCCCTTTTGCATAATCACATTTCATCATCATGCATATTTTTATTTTGCATATTTATTTTTATTTTATTATGTGTTATTTTTAATTTGTTATTTGTTCCCAAAAAAATCAAAAGAGGTACCAAAAAAATTCCAAGCATTAACACATCATCATTTCTATCATTAGCAACCTAGAAGGTTCTATTCCTCTCCACCTCACCAAATAGTACACAAAAATTCCACATTATCCATACCAAAAAAATCACAAAAATCAATCATTTGTACTATACCATTTCTACCCTCATTCTCATTGATTCTAACCTAATTCCAATCATATATAAACCCTCACAAAACCTCAGAGGCGCAGACAGAGGACCCTAGATCAGAAATCACCCAAAATTTCATGAACTTTTTCTCTCTTTTCTCAAAATTCGAAATCCCTTGAAACCTCTTTCAAACTTCAAATTCTTGATCAAATAAGCTTCTAATAACTTCCAGTAGCACAAAACAATCCTAAAACACAAGCTCTAGCCCATAATTTGAGAGAATCAAAACCTCAAAAAACTCCAAAAATGTGAGAATCCAATACGAGCTTCCAGCCTCTGTTTCCATCGTTTTTCAACACCATTCATCATCAAATCACATCAGGAACCTTTCCCAATCATCAATCGAACTTAATCTCGTTCAAATCGGGTTTTACCAATTTTTCATTCAAACTTTTCTCCGTTGTTTCTCACAACTAAGGCATCTATTGAGGAAACCAAGAGTAGATTCATGATCTACGCAAAATTCCGAGCAAAACCATATACCCACTTGTCATTTTCGTGGAAGTTTTGAAGCTCCGGTGAAACCACCGTCGCCGGCGCCGTCGTGTTCTTCGTGAGGAAGAAGAAGACCCACGGCGCTCCCTCAAATCTCCAGATCGTTTTCTGAGCGTTGGATCTTTACATTAAAACGCGTCCGTTGATCTTGAGTTTTGAGCATGAGCGTTGGATCGTATTTGAAACAGATCTGGCGTATTGAAACTGGCGTTCCACCGTAAACTCCATCTCCTTCGAAGCACAGGATTACTGCTTGTTTGGATTTGAATCATGGCCCTCTGATTGATCTGGACGCACCAAATCTGAGGTATGTAATCGTACACCTCTTTTGCATACCACACTGGAATATTTTTGGTCTGACCCGTTTTTGTTGTTGTTGACTCTGGCGTGGACTGGGTTTCTGGCCCGGATTTGCTATTCGCACCACCCTCCCTTTACTGTTTGCACCCCCTCAGTTTAAATTAATTTTAATTGATTTTTAGCTTATTTTCAAAAGCACTTAAGTGGCTAATAGCTTATTTAAGCTATTTTAGTCACTTTGCTATGCTTAAATTTTGCTCTCCATTTTTGAGTTCTTTATTTTAGCTTTTTAGCTTATTGTTTAGCTTTTTAGCTTATTTAATCACTTTTTAGCTTATTTTCATAAGCACTTATTTGGTGCTTAAGCTGTTTAGCTTCTTGGACCATTTGGTTATGCTTAAATCATGTGTGATTCCTGTTTGTCTCATTTGAGCATTTATTTTTGCTTTTAAGTTATTCTTTAGCTTTTTAGCTTATTTAATCACTTTTTAGCTTATTTTCATAAGCACTTATTTGGTGCTTAAGCTGTTTAGCTTCTTGGACCATTTGGTTATGCTTAAATCATGTGTGATTCCTGTTTGTCTCATTTGAGCATTTATTTTTGCTTTTAAGTTATTCTTTAGCTTTTTAGCTTATTTAATCATTTTTTAGCTTATTTTCATAAGCGCTTATTTGGTGTTTGAGCTTTTTATCTTACTGGACTATTTTGCTTTGCTCATATCATGTTTGATTTCAGATTATGTTCATGCTTTCCTTAGCTTGTTGTTTAATCACTTTTCTAGCTTTTTAGCTTATTTACTTAAGTGTTTAATTATGATTAATTGCTTATTTTTATTTCTTATGCTTGTCTTCAGCTCTTTAGCTTTATTTCAATTCATTCTAACTCATCTCATTTACTTTGATTTAATTTAGCATGTTTATGTTATTTAATTCATTGTACGTTACTTTAGCTTATGCATTTTTATTTAATTATGCATCATCAATTCTCATTCATTCTTGATTCATTCATGCATATTAAACTATATCATGTTGATTCATGCATTTTCATTTGAATACTTGCATTCATTCACATTTAATTGTCGCATTGTTATTATATCAATTGTCATTGTTATTTAATTTTGCTCTTTTTTTTATATCCTTGGACTTTGTTTTCATAATAAACTTAATCAAACTCTTTGCAATAATTAATGGGTGAAAAAGGGAGAATCTGGCATCTGCTTCTTTCTTCCCCGAGTTGTCTTGGTAGCCGGTCATCTGACTAGTTCACTCAAGCTGCTCTCATCCTAAAACCAGTATTAAAAACAACCAACACCCGTCTTTTCTTTTAGACACTTTTTCTTAAATAACTTAACCAAAGATTTTCATAATAATGAATGAAAAAGGGAGAATCTGGCATCTGCTTCTTTCTTCCCCGGGTTGTCTCGGTAGCCGGTCATCTGACTAGTTCACTCGAGCTGCTCTCATTCCAAAAACAAGCGTTAAAACTTAACCTCACACACTTAAATTTCTTTTTTTCAAGAAAACATGGATATACGCTTTGTCCATTCCTCTGACACATACACAGCTTAAGCCTCTAATTAGAGCATACAAGCGTCGTTGTATCAGCGGAATGCGAGCTAAGCAACATCCGTTATTCAACTTTTTTTCAAGGGGTACACGTTTTATCTACTCCTCTGACACACACACAGCTTAAGCCTCTGATTAGAGCATACAAGCGTCGTTGTGTCAGCGGAATACGAAATAAGCGTTATCCACTAAAACTAACCAACCACACAAACTTTTTTACCAGAACTACGTGAGTTTTGAATTTCCCATTGCACCGGGGAATACGTAGGAGCGGGCTCCTACAACCGTCAAACTCAACTAATAAAACTTTTTTTTTAATTTATTTGGAAACGAAGTAGAGATTAGATAAGATAAAAGGCAATTTAATTCAAACCCACGCAAACAAACCCCAAACCACCTAAACGGTTCCCATCGAGTACGATGGATGCGAGGGGTGCTAACACCTTCCTCTCGCATAACCAACTCCCGAACCAAAACCAAAGGTTTTCGTGATATTTTCCTTTCCCCTTCCGGGATAAATAAACGTCAATGGCGACTTCATTGCATGAAAAATGGAAGTGATTTTCCAGCCCGCTACACAAGGGTGCAAAGACAAATGGAAATACCTTTAGACCATTATTGGCAGATGATGTCAGATGAATTAGTTGATTTAGATGAAGAAAGACTCAATGCTCTGGAAGTTTTGACAAAACAAAAAGAAAGGGTATCTAAGGCTTACAACAAAAAAGTCAAGTCTAAGTCTTTTAGTATTGGAGAATTAGTTTGGAAAGTAATTTTGCCTATGGATAAGAAAGATAGACTCTTAGGCAAGTGGTCCCCAAATTGGGAAGGACCATTTAAAATTGTTCAAGTTTATTCGAATGGTGCTTATGAAATTGAGGAATTAACTCCTGAAAAATGTACTTTGGGTATAAATGGAAAGTATTTGAAAAAATATAAACCTGTTTTACTCGAAGTAAAAATAAGCGCAGAATAATACTTAAACATAAAAGCAAAATGGCAATCATAAAATAAAGTTGCCACAAACTAGGACTTTGTTTAGAATTACAAGTAAAATCCAAATGAGATTGAACATCAAAAAATTTGTTCGAAAAGACAAATAAAACAAAAGTAAACTACAAGTCCTTAGTGCATTATGAATAAATCTTCTTCAGGGTTGCAAGCTCTTTCTCAACCACAAGATTAGAACTTTCCAAAAACTTAATCTCTTCAGCAACCACTTCTGCTGAACTGAAAGCTTGAATTCCTTCCTTGCCCAGCGCATCAATCAGCTCTTGAGTTGAAGTCTTGCTTCTTGTTCGATTCGAGCTTTTTCTGTTTCCTCCTCAATGATTTTGCGCCTATACCCCACAATTTGTTCCTCCAGGAGTTTGATTGTTTCTTATAATAAGCAATGTTCTTGTTGCAGTTTTCGACCCCTGGATTGCCTTCTGTCATTTGGGAACATAACCTATCCACTTCAGCTTGTGCCTTCTGTGCCTTCTCATAAAACATGGCCTGAGCCTGTTTTTGAGTAGCCAGTCTCGTGTCATTCTCATTCCGCTTCTGCACAGCTTTGGCAAATTGATCAATGATCCAACTAAGTTGAATAACTTTACCCAAAGTGGCTTCATTAGTCAAGGGATTGTGCAATTTCTTCAGGAATGCCAAATGACTGTAAGCACGAGTGGGTTCTTCTTCGAGCTGCTTTAATATGTCCTTTTGGGCAAAGTCAGTGGTGAGGCGCAAAAGCAAAGAGTCTTGACGCACCATTGAGTTAATGTCAGCATTCGAAGGGGCAGAATCACTAGTGATGTGCTCACTCGAAGTGTTGGTTTGGCTTTGTCTTTTGGAAAGCAACAATCGAAGAGTCCCTGCATGGTCAGATTTGTGCATGTTGGCAAACTCTTCTTCTTGCACGCCAAGATTTGCAGAAAGCCTTGAGGTCGAAGAAACTGAAGCAAGATCTGGACCACCAGCCTCAGCTTCAGGAATACCATCAGAATCATGCAGAGACTCTTGGGTCGAACTAGCTTGGCCAGACTTGGTAGAAGTACTAGGAGGAGTGTATTTGATACTTGACTGGGTTGGCAAAACTTTAGTGCCATCACCATCAGTGCTTACTTTAGGCCCTTCTCCTTCATTGGGCCCTTCAGTGGAGTTCCCCGGGTTGACCTTCCCATCATCAGCTTTGTTGGTGCCATCATCCTTAGAGCTCTTGGTTTCATCATCTTTATCTTTGCTTGGTATCTCTTTAGGACTTGGTTGTTTGTTTTCTTGGGGAGTCTCCTCTTTCAATTCATCCTAAAAACACAAAGGAAAGGTCAATTAAAACAATAGATGATTTGAAGAGAAAATAAAGTTAGAAAATAAAATGAAATATACCTCTTTATTTTCGACCTCATGATTGGTGAGGGAATCATTCTTCTGCTCAGAGTTGGGGGCATATTGCATCAGAATTGTGTCATCCTTCTGCACATTTTCTTGCTGCTCTTTATTTGAGGCATTTTGGTCTTCGACCAACGGCTCTGGCTGTGGCTTTGGATCGTCCTTAGGCCTAGAAACCCTATCTTCTGCAACATTAATGTGTTGGTCCTTTTCGACCAATGTTTCCTTCTCTGTTGCAGGGTCTTCTTTGGGTTTAGGGATCTCACCACTGTCACTGGAGGTGTGGATTTTGAGTGCCTTGTGCACCTTAGTCTTTTTAATGGCTGATTTCTCCCTCACAGTTACCATAGGTCTTGCCTCTTCATTTTTCTTCTTCTTCCTTCTGTCATCTTTTTCCCCTTGATCTTTCTTTGGGGTCTCTTGAGCTGTAGGCTCTTGCTTCTTCTTTTTCTTTTTGGCCTCTTCAACCTTATCCTCTTTAGTATAGGGTCCTCCTTCAGCTGAGATCGATGCAGATGGCTGCTTCCTTTTCCTGACAAAAGGAACTTCTTCCTCTTCCTTATCATCGTCATCCTAGAATAACAAAAATGATGAATGATAAAGGATGATTTTTAAAAATAAAAAAAAAGCCAAAAGAATTGATGTAGAAAATATTAATTTTTACCTCTACATCAACAATAGAAGTGTCTTTCGACTTCTTCGAGCTAGCAAACACGGTTTCAGTGCTGCCTTTCCTCTTTCCACTCTGAACACACAAAAACGAGTTAGAAAAATTTCGAAAGTAAAGTTTGAAAACATGTGAAATAAAAGTCTAAAGTACCTTTGGCTTAGGAGGTTCGACCTTCGTTTTGATCTTCACTCCTGTGGGTTTCTTCACTTCGACCGAAGTTTGAGAAGACCCAGCATCTTTCTTCACAGCTTTGCCTGCAAAAAATATCTCACCAGTTAGTATGAAAAGCATAAGGTGTTATATTAATAAAGGAAATTGGAAAGTTTAAAGTTGTTACCTCGACCTGAGACAGCAATCTTTTTCCCTAGAGCTGGCACTATAAAGCCACTCTCTACCATTCCCAACAGGTGCTCTGCATTGCCAATGGAGGAGCGTGAATAGTAGTCTTGCCACCAAGCACTAAGTCCATCAGTGCAGTAAAAAGAGGGCTTGAATTCGAAGGGCTTGAAGGTGAACTCATAAGTGTCTATCATCCTCAGGTATTTTTTGTAGATTTTCTCAGTGATACCTGTACCCAGCACCATTCGATCTGCCTTCTCAAAGAAGCTCTTTGGCCTAATTTGAGACATGCCAAATTGCCTAGCAACGCAATTAGGCTGGTACCCAACCAGCCCATATTGGTTCGCATTGGCCCCAATCCTGCAAGATAGCACTGTCTGCTCCAAGTAAGCTCTCCAAACCTCGTTGACCTCATCTTCGTTGTCTAGGTCGAACGCAGGGAAATCTTCAATGTGTTAGACTACTAGGCTACCACTTAGAAGGGGGGTTGAATAAGTGACTTCTTTAATCAACGGCAATTTAAAAATTATTTGATTAAAAACAATGCGCGGAAACACCACCGGATCGGTAGTCTACTTTGCACCTTTTGACCAAAGGAAAGATAGTATCGCCTTGAACGAACTAGGAAAATTATCGGAACGCTTAATGCAAAATATCCAAATTTAATTGATTAACAAAAACAGTCCCAATCAAGTTATATGATTCGATATACAAATTCAATCACAATCAAGATAATCGCAATTGAACCTTTGTGCACACTTACGAACACAAAATTCCAATTGACACAAAATATAAGCGAATTGCGTAAAGTAAGAATTTAAAGCAAATCGACACACAAGAGATGATTAGGGAGTTCCCCGACTTTCGTGTCGTCCTCGCGGTCGGCCGGGTACATCTCCCCCCAAATAACCAAACGGGTTATTTGAGAGTATTATTGATTAAAAACAGTTTGAACACAAGTGCACAATTTACAATGAATTCAATAAACCTATATTGACTCAAAAGTAAAACTATGCTAAACCTCAATCGACGAACGAATCTTCACCCTCTGATTCCAACGATTTTACCCGTGCAAATCCTTGCAACAATCGTCCAGCTGAGTCCTTCAATTCTTCTCGATTGATCCTTCAAGATATCGAACAATCTTGAATCCCTAGCGAGCAACCAAACCTCCTTCGCAAATCAACCCGATCACGATTCCGATTCACCGCGAATCGTACCGAACGTTATCGACCAAGCGTACAACTTCTATTGGATTGATCCCATACTCAATCTTCAATGATTGCAACTTGATGGAAGATGATGATCTTGTGAAGGATACACTTTGATCCCAATTTTTCACCCAAATTGTATCCAAAGTGTTTCTCTCAAAGCACTCTTGCTTTCTCACTGGTTCTCACTATATTTTTCTCAGTTGTGTTACGTTGTGTTGCCAACAAAAGATCACACACATTGCTATTTAAAGTAAAAATAGAATGAGCAAATTTAGGCATAATTTTTCATACATGTATCGATACAAATGATCATTTGTATCGATACAAATGCTTTGACCAACGTTAAAAATGAAAAAATTGACCTTTGTATCGATACAAACACGGGTGTGTATCGATACAAATATCAGAATCTTGAAATCTTGACTGATATGTATCGAAGCATGCAAGCATGATTCGATACATCATGAGTTTTCTGGATTTTGAGAACATACAGATGTGTATCGATACATGCAAGCATGCTTCGATACACAGATGATGTTCTGTCTCTGAGAGACCACTTTTGTATCGATACAGGCAATGTATGTATCGATACAAAATGCACAAAATCAAACAGAAGTAATTTCAGGACATATGTATCGATACAACTATGTATGTATCGATACAAAATACCTAAAAGTCAGTTTTTCAAGGTTTAGAAAATAGTTCTTTGTTGTCAAGTCATTTGTAATGTTTCCAAAATATGTTCAATCCTATTTTCATGTGTTTTGACAATTATTAAAACATGAGGATGAACTGGTGCACTTACATTCTCCCCCTTTTTGATAATTGTCAAAACTATGCATAAGCTAAACTAAGCCTATATCTATTATGCAAATAAAAATAGCAATGTAATACAGACGCAATTAAAACACCAAGGCTAGTCATCAAATAAGCTCGCTCCCCCTGAGTTGATGCCATAATGCGTTTTGATCATCTTTAGCTTGTGCATCCAAATCTCTCCACCTTTGACAATATCAAAAAGAAGAAGAGAGCACATTAGAAGTAACAAGTCCAAGCAATTTTTAATCAATTGATCACATCGTGCACTTACATTTGTCGAAATGCACTTTATGATATAGTTTCCTAATCAAAATAAATACATACAAAGATATGCCAAAATATATCAATGACGAATACCAAATATCATGATAAAACATGGAATGTAGAACAACAATCCATAAACCAACTCATGAGTATTGAAACACATCGACATTTTTTAAACAAGTAACATACCAAAATATGGGACGAAATAAACAAAATAATGCAACAAATGCATAAACATAAAACCAAACATCCAAACATACGAAATTATCCAAAATAAAGTCATACATAACCAAAATAAACGTTGCTCAAACCATGGCAACATTAAAAATATTCGTACAACCAAATTGAAATGATCCAAAAGTCATAAGAAATAACAAAAGAAATTGTTCATGCGAAGAGAGAAATAAAATGCATAAAATAAAAGTTTAAACATCAAACATCATCATTCATGCCATCCGGGTTTAGGTTGGGGTTAAGGTAGTGGTCAACGGAAGTTTGTTGCTTGATGAGTTCATCCACTTGGTTTTGGAGATGATCAAACCTTGTGACATTGTAACCATGCATATCATCAAGTCTCTTGGTGACTTCATTTTGGAACATTGCTTGCCTTAAGCTCATTTCCTTAAGCATTTCCATGATTGCACCATTGCTAACTTCCGAGGAGTCATTATCTATGCTTTCATTTACATGTGATTCCACTCTTGGTCTCTTACCCCTTTCATCTTGATTCCCTTGAGTTGGTTCTTCATCTTCGTCTTCCTTTCCACAAAACTCATAATCCTTAATCTCATTATTCCACTTATAATCCATCTTTTTCATTTGAGTTACACTAAAAATTTGATCTCTTTTAGGTGTAACCCAAAATCCCGCTACCTTGTAGGTTATCTTGAAGTGGTTTAAGATAGTGAAGATCCAACTTGTATATCCAAAACAATGATCTTTCTTAGAATCTTTTAAGGCAAACAAGCGGCTCACAATGTAGTGTGACCAATCCATATTCTTTCTTTCCATCATGAGGTACATAAGGTCAATATCCTTCCAATCAAGTCGAGAATACGATCCACCTCTAGGTCGTAGGATGTGATTCACAATCCAAAGTAAAACCCTTGGACCTTTCTTGAGCCTACCGGCCTTTCCATTTGGACTCTTACCATTCCTAGTGAGAGTACTAGCAAACTCAGCCATATTGTACTTTGGACCATCAACATCGGTGAACTTTTGCAAGGTATTATCGGTTTTTAAGCCAAATAGTTTGAACCAAAGGGTGTTAGAGAACTTGTAAATCTTTTGTCCTATACAAAACTCAAACTCAGCACCATTTTGTTCTTGTAATCCGGAATAGAAAATCCTAACCAAATCCTCTATGTAAGCTCTCTTCAAGCTACAAAAGGTAGAGAGGGTTTCTCTCTTAATGATCTCAGCAACCTCACTTAGATGTAATTCCTCAAGGTTCTCAACATCAACAGCATTTTGAGGGATTACCTTCTTTTCCTTATAATTTCTAATGTAGAAGTGTAGGTAATTCTCATGAATGAAGTTCTCTTCCCTAAAATTTTCTTCATGATCACTATCCCTTATTATTTTAATCCTACCTTTATTCTTACTTCTATTGCTAGTAGCCATTATCAAAGTGAGGAGTAGAGTAATGTTACCTTGTTGAGAGTTGAGAAAATGAAGAATCCTACACACCCAAATTGAAAACCCTTGTCTTGAATGTGAAGATTTTGAATGCTTGAACCACAATATTGATGAAGGAATGTGAATGAGCAATGAATTTGAAGTGGTTTAGGGCCAAATTTCGTGAATTTTGGTTGAGTTTTGAGGGAGATTGAAAATTTGGGATGAGGGTTTTTGTGTGGTTTTGCGTGTGGAGAAGAAGAAGTTTTGATGGTTTGATGAATGAATGAGAGAAAATTGATACTTAAAACAGTTTTTACGCGTTTGTATCGATACAAAGTCATGTTTGTATCGATACAAGTTGGTTTTACTGAAGCATGTATCGAAGCGTGCAAGCATGTATCGATACATGAGTCAGTGTCTGTCCAAACTGAAGAGTTATGTATCGATACATATCAGTTTATTTTGAAATTTTGAAAAATAACCAACATGTATCCATGCAAAATTTATTTGTAACGATCCAAAATGCATTATTTTCAAATTTTCTCAAAACACATGAACTTATAAGTTTCAAAAATAATTTTTATGACTTCCAAATAGCATGTATGTATGAAACACATATAACCAATAAAGTACACTTTTATGTATGTGAGCAAAACAAAGTACCAAAGCACATTATAACATGAGAACACATGTCAAACCATATATGCATGATAAGGCATTCACATAAATGAATCAAAGTACCAAAATCAATCATATGAACATATATATCTATGAATGCACGCAAAGTCGCATGCAAGAATCAAACAAACATATACAACCAAGTATGAACTTAATATGATAGTTGTAATGATCTTTGTCAAATCCCCATTTAAGACGTATGGGTCTCAAAAACTTATCAATATTTTTGAGCAAAAATTCTTGGAAATGGAGGATTAGACAACTATCAAAACCAATATCATATTAAGATAGAAATTGTATGTATATGAACCAAAGAACAAATGCTAAGTAAAAAAAAAATAAAGGAAAGGTAGAGAATAGAATCTTCCCTTGAGTGTTAGGTGGAGGAAGTGATCAATTTCCGCACCATTGCAAGTGCCGAGTTGAAACTTTTCTCATTGCTCTCCTTGTTCGTAGGTCTTGAACTCCATTGTTGTTGGTGTCTCTTGTCAATGGTTTCAAGACAATTTCCTACATACTTAGACATTTGAAATAGGTCCCCAACTCATGTTGGGTCCCAGTATGTTAGTAGCACCATTATTGCCTAACTTAGGTAACCATTGCAATTTGCCTCTTGGTACCAATACCTTTCTAGCATGACATTTTGCAATAGTATGACCCTTGTCACAACAATAATGACAAACGATATAAGGATTACTTTTCTTATGATCCTTTTCAACAAATTTATACTTTTTATTTTTAGGTTTCAAAGATTTGTTGAATTTAGATGGATCAATCGCAAAAGTAATCTCCGGCTTGGACGACTCTTTTAGCTTATCTTGTAACTTTCGTAAGTCTCTACGTAAGTAAAAGCATCCATCACATCCGGTCCTATCGTTACCATAACTATCAAAAGTCACAAGAGGTTTTTGAATCAAAGACTCTTTGAGGGCTTTCAACTCAAGCTCCGTTTCCGAAACTTTTGCCTCAAGGTATTTATTAACTTCCATTAAACCTTTTAATCGTTGAAAAGCCTCTTTAGTTTCTTTGTGTAACTTTTCAAAAGCAACTTGCAACTCATGATATTCTAAAAGAGTATATGAGCTAGAGGGATTTTGGTTTACCTTTTTGGGAACAAGTTTCTTACGATCATGAGATGTTAAGCACACATTCACCAACACATCTTCATCACTAGAGCTAGAGCTTGATGATGAAGAGGAAGATGAGCTTCCGCTTTCACATGCAACATAAGCTTTCTTTCCTTTATCCTTGCTTCCCTTTTTTAATGAAGGTGACCCTTTCTCCTTTCTCTTGAGCTTGGGACAATCCGGTTTAAAATGACCGATTGGTCCACATTCATAACATGCTCCTTTCTTAGAGTACCTAGCATCTTCATTCCTCCGACGGTAATCACTATCTTTTCGATACTTTTTAAGATTCTCATCGGAATGTCTTATCCCATTCTTTCTCACATACCTATTGTAGCGTCTCACGAAGAGTCCCATTTCCTCATCATCGGAATCGTCTTCGCTTGAGCTACTTTCCACATTCAATACCTTTTTGGACTTTGACTTTGAGGTTTTTAGAGCAATTGTCCTCTTGTCCTTTTCCTTATCCTTGTCATTGTGCTTTCCCTTTTTCTCACTTTTCTCTTGCTTTTCTAACAAGTTTAGTACTTGTTCATGTTCCGGAAGCTTGCCAAATAAAGTTGTAAGACTCAAAGTAGTAAGATCGTTCGCCTCCTTAATCGCGGTGACCTTCGGTTGCCAACACCTACTAAGACATCTTAAAATTTTGTTAGTGGCATCTTGATTTGTGATTGGCTTTCCCAAACCGTGTAACTTGTTGGTTTTGATAAATCGTTGTTGCATATCCTCGATGGTCTCGCCATCTAGCATATGGAACAACTCAAATTCTTGTGTCAATGTATTAATTTTGGATATCTTTACATCATTGGTACCCTCAAAGTGAGTTACCAATGTGTCCCACATTTCCTTAGCCGATTGACAATGTGACACATGATAGAATTGATCAATCCCAAGGGATGATATTAAAATATTTTGTGCCTTTGCATCGTAATTGGCCTTTTTCTTTTCCTCTTCCGTCCATTGTGCCATAGGCTTATTGGTGACAATGCCATGAGCATCGGTGATTGTTGGAACAAACGGACCGTTCTCAATAGCATTCCACACTTCACCATCAAAAGAATTGATGTGAATACGCATACTACTTTTCCAATAGTCAAAATGATCTCCATTGAATATCGGAGCCCTATTATACGCCCCTTTAGGTGCAAAAGCCATGTTGTCTAATAATTGGCACGAATGCAAGAAAAATTCAACCGGACTCGTGATACCACTTGTAAGACTACTAGGCTACCACTTAGAAGGGGGGTTGAATAAGTGGCTTCTTTAATCAACGGCAATTTAAAAATTATTTGATTAAAAACAATGCGCGGAAACACCACCGGATCGGTAGTCTACTTTGCACCTTTTGACCAAAGGAAAGATAGTATCGCCTTGAACGAACTAGGAAAATTATCGGAACGCTTAATGCAAAATATCCAAATTTAATTGATTAACAAAAACAGTCCCAAGCAAGTTATATGATTCGATATACAAATTCAATCACAATCAAGATAATCGCAATTGAACCTTTGTGCACACTTACGAACACAAAATTCCAATTGACACAAAATATAAGCGAATTGCGTAAAGTAAGAATTTAAAGCAAATCGACACACAAGAGATGATTAGGGAGTTCCCCGGCTTTCGTGTCGTCCTCGCGGTCGGCCGGGTACGTCTCCCCCCAAATAACCAAACGGGTTATTTGAGAGTATTATTGATTAAAAACAGTTTGAACACAAGTACACAATTTACAATGAATTCAATAAACCTATATTGACTCAAAAGTAAAACTATGCTAAACCTCAATCGACGAACGAATCTTCACCCTCTGATTCCAACGATTTTACCCGTGCAAATCCTTGCAACAATCGTCCAGCTGAGTCCTTCAATTCTTCTCGATTGATCCTTCAAGATATCGAACAATCTTGAATCCCTAGCGAGCAACCAAACCTCCTTCGCAAATCAACCCGATCACGATTCTGATTCACCGCGAATCGTACCGAACGTTATCGACCAAGCGTACAACTTCTATTGGATTGATCCCATACTCAATCTTCAATGATTGCAACTTGATGGAAGATGATGATCTTGTGAAGGATACACTTTGATCCCAATTTTTCACCCAAATTGTATCCAAAGTGTTTCTCTCAAAGCACTCTTGTTTTCTCACTGGTTCTCACTATATTTTTCTCAGTTGTGTTACGTTGTGTTGCCAACAAAAGATCACACACATTGCTATTTAAAGTAAAAATAGAATGAGCAAATTTAGGCATAATTTTTCATACATGTATCGATACAAATGATCATTTGTATCGATACAAATGCTTTGACCAACGTTAAAAATGAAAAAATTGACCTTTGTATCGATACAAACACGGGTGTGTATCGGTACAAATATCAGAATCTTGAAATCTTGACTGATATGTATCGAAGCATGCAAGCATGATTCGATACATCATGAGTTTTCTGGATTTTGAGAACATACAGATGTGTATCGATACATACAAGCATGCTTCGATACACAGATGATGTTCTGTCTCTGAGAGACCACTTTTGTATCGATACAGGCAATGTATGTATCGATACAAAATGCACAAAATCAAACAGAAGTAATTTCAGGACATATGTATCGATACAACTATGTATGTATCGATACAAAATACCTAAAAGTCAGTTTTTCAAGGTTTAGAAAATAGTTCTTTGTTGTCAAGTCATTTGTAATGTTGCCAAAATATGTTCAATCCTATTTTCATGTGTTTTGACAATTATTAAAACATGAGGATGAACTGGTGCACTTACACAATGAACCATGCAGCACCATATTTGCGCTCGACAAAAGGGGCATGGCGTGGTAAGAACTTATCAAAATGTAAGAACATTTTCATATGCCTTATGAAAAGTCTTCTGGTGTCTTGATCTAGAGATCGAGGGGCTAACCTAACCAACCTTTGCCCTTCGACCTCCCTTGCATCTACTTCTTGTTGAAAATCAGAAGGGACTATGAACCCTAACTCAGTCTCAAAAGTGGCGTTAAGCCATAGTTGCAGCAACCATATGGGTCCAGCGACAGAAAATTTTGACCCATCCTTAGATGCCTTGATTACATCACTAGCGTTGCCCATGGCCTCATATAAACTTACCAGCAACAAGCGCCCTAGGCTGAAGAGCCTACCTTCATTTATCTACTGAGCCATTGGAATGAACATTCTCGCCACTTGTAGGGACTTCGAGCAGAAAACGAAGTGTGATAGCCATAACGTTAAGAAAGCCACATGCTCCTCATGTGACACTTCCTCTCCCTCCTTACACATGTTTTCAGCAATATACTGTTGGAACAAAATAGGTTCTGACATGATCCAATTAAGTTTTGATGATAACAAAGGTATTAATATACAATAGGGTATACTAATTATTTAATCCAAGTGTGCAGATATACAAGTTAATTCTTTAAATTTTCTAGAAGCACATTGAAAGCTCTGATATGTCAAAGCAAATTCTGACCAGAATTTAAGGCATCAGAAGATGCAAGTTATATTCGTCAGAAGCTAGTATCAGACTCTGATAAGAGCAGTGAGAGCCGTTTTGTCAGAAGAACATTCTCTGCAACAATGATTGGAAATCATCATCATCCTCTAACATTCCAAAAGCTGATGGAATCAATCTTATCCACAAGATAGTGACGTTAGTACTATTGTAGGAACTCATTACCGGAGTTGGCTAAAACGTTATCCCCAAGATTGATCGTATACAAGGTTACCTAATTTGGTTAAAGATGGCACTATCTACAGCTGGCACAATCTCACCGCATCAAATTCAAATCAAACACGCTCCACCTTCGTCTATAAATTGGAGCAAGTTTGAAGTTCTAGGATACGACACTTGAACAATTTGAAAGAGCTGTTATTCTGTCAAAATCATCCTAGAGCACTAAGAACTTCAAATACAACTTGAACTCATATTCAAATCCAAGACTCCAGTTTCAGCTTTTGTTAATTCATTAGTTGAATCTTAGAATTTTGTATTAAGATTCTAAGTTAAGTCTTGTATCAAAAGTTGTTTTTATTTGTAACTGAACATTGATCTTCATATCAATTGTTCAGACTCTGTTTTCTTATATTTGTGTTTGGAAGTCTCTTGCCTGCGTGCTTGAGCATTAGGAAGTCTCTTGTTTGTATACTTGAGCATTGGAAGTCTCTTGCAAGGTTGCTTGAGCATTTGTAATCTTTGGTGATTATAGTGAACTCTCTTGGTAGTACAAGAGGACTGGACGTACTCTCGGTTTGTGAGGGGAACCAGTATAAAATCTCTGTCTCTACTTTTCTCTCTTTCCCTCTATCTTCAAAGTTCTGTTCAATTGTGTTTTGATTTTCTAAACCGCTGCAAACTCTGATAAGTTTTTCATAACTTAGAAGAATTTTTAAACTACCCAAAACACAATTCAACCCCCCCTTCTTGTGTTTTTCACACCTTCAATTGGCATCAAGAGCCCGGTTCTGTTTTTAATCACCTAACAGTGAGACAGTTTCCTGTTGAAAAACACTATGAATGAAACTCCAAGTGGTAGCATGAAAGCAGTTCCTTATAACTATGATGTTGAAGACAATAAGACAAGCAACAAAACACCAAAGTTCAATGGAGATGCTGAATGAAAATAGTAATAGATAAAAGCAGCGGAATTTTAAAATTTTCCTTTTGTGATCCTTACGAATGGTCATGAATTGTGTTTAGAGTTTTACATTTTTGATTCGAAAACTCCCTTTAAATCACGAACGGCTATCGAACACTTTGAATCACGAACAAGGTCACGAACAAGAACCTCGAATTTGATCACAAGCGTTAAAGGTATAACGCCTCTAGCCAGTCCACACGAACAACAACCTTCAATGGAGTGCTAGCTCCAATGGTTTGAAGGGTTAGGAGAAAGGAGGCACAAAATAAGGATTAAGGTTTTTCACAAAAACTCTAGAAAGGTGATTAGGGTTTCTCAAGAGAGGAGAGAACAAAGGCTCATGAGAATGAGTAACAAAAGTGTGTCACTATTTCTCCTTACCACAAGGGTTCTATTTATAGAACCACTTGCCATGGCAAAATTACACTAAAGCCCTTTTAACTAAATGGGCTATAATGGGCGCCATTCTCATGTAATTATGTCTAGTACATATTTGCCCCCCCCCCCCCTTCTTGCTACATCATACCATATGATGTAATGCTCATTTTAATTACCATAATACCCTTATCATATTTCCTTATTTCTCCAAGGTGCACCGTACCTTACGGTGTTCCAATCTCACTAGATTGTTCTTATGTGTGTGACCCTGTAGGTTCCCGTAACGTTGACAATTATAATAAATAACTATTTATTATAATAAACAGTGAGCGGTATCTAGCAACACATCACTGCTACTCAAGTTACGAGAAATTAACATGTGATCTAAACATAACCTCTTGTGATAATATCAGTGTGTATAATTACCCTTTTGCCCTTATGTCTATATTGAACACAAGGCATACACAGTGTCATCCTTGTCCAGTTCAATATTGGACCCGTGACATTTATCCTGTTATGCAGGATTGTCAAATTCCATCTAGGTCACTACTGTCCCTCAGCATGCTTCGTAAAGTACCCATCAACTGCCTTTATAATTATCCTGTTACAGATAACGTTAGATCAGCAACAAAGTACTTCACTCCCCATCTAGGGTACAAAGTGGTTTCAGGTCTAAGGGTGGTCTACACCATTATCACCATGAGAGTAACTTATGATACTTTGCATAACTTTGCATGTAGTACTCTCATAGCGGGTCAATCCAGTATAAATATTACTCCTAATATTTATACCTACGTCAAGACTTGATAACTCCTTATCCCATGATCCATGAGATGTGATCATCAGTCTGTCTTCATAATAGTCTTTATGCTTTAAGGTTATCCCCTTTACCTTAAAGCTCGACTACGGATACTTTAAGAATAGTGTCCTTATGTTTAATATTATCTCATGATTAAGTCACACTTAATTATTAAACGGACTTTCTATTCTAGGGACTTCATTATTTTGCAACCTTACAAACATAATAAAGAAATGCCATATTTATATTCAAACTTCTAAAGCAAATACTATGAAAATAGATTGGCTCTTAGGGCTTACTCCAACAATCTCCCACTAGCACTAAAGCCAATCTAGGTTACTCTCAATACCTATAGACTTAGTATGCCCATCACGCTTCAACTGCGCAAGAGGCTTTGTGAGTGGATAAGGAACTATTTCCTATGTTGGTATCTTACGTATCTTCAAACGTTCTATTTCGATCTCTATCGAAATATATAAGTGTCTAAGTATATTCATGAATCGTCGGTGAGATCTATTCTCAAGTGTTCTTGCAAGATTAAACTATTACCATCACTAATGTGATTAATGTGACTTGTAACACCGGAAACATAGCTTTAGCTCAATCATGAGCCAAACGATCCAATCTTAAATACTCAACTTATTTAACTGAAACAAACATATTACGAAGCTTATCTTATAGCTTTCAATGCTTGTATTCAGCCATGATATACAATACATTGGTATGGAAACTTCCTTCATTATAACTTCCTTATAATGATCCTTCCCATACCTATCTATTTCGAGAAATAGGCCTTAGTTCCTTTAAGGTCCTTAGGGATATTCTTGAAGGTAAGTTAGTGTCAAACACTAATTTCAATTTTGGTACATAGGTTATTCCTAACTCTTTAGGAATTCTTGCCTAAGTGTTTCATCAAGAGTTATTTTCCTAGTCATGCCTCACATGTATAAGAAAAATGTCTTGATGATTAATATGATATCAGATATTATCACTCCCACTAGAACTTTGTATGCACAAGATTTATATTTGTCCTTCATTTGTTTTCCACAAAACTTTCAAAAGGAACAAATATTCAAATTTATTCGATCTAATCAAAATTAGATAGGTTTGTCCTTGTTAATTTGTTTTCATAAAACTTCGTAAAAGGAACAAACAATAATTTAATTTTCTGAGAACTCTATCTAATCAAAATTAGATAGCTACAAGTTATATACCTTTCTAGCATCATTTGGATCAACAAAACCCTTATGTATATGTCCAACACATATATATGAGGTCATTCCAATTAAGGAATGCAACTTTGTTATCCATCTACCAAAACATGTAGTACAACATTTAGCAGAAGCAATCAAATATTATAAGGTATTCTTAATACCATCCATATCAGTGTTCAAAAAGAATACTCACTTTCATCGTATGAGTCTTATCCATCTTGAAGACATAACCATTATCTACATAAGGTTAGTGTATATGGATTCTGTATGAGATTTCATGGCATTTAGCCACTTCTCATAATCTAGATCGTCTTACGAACTTTTAGAAAGTCAAAGACTCATCTTCCATGAGAATCATATCACATTGCTGAGTCATGATAAAACCATACCTTGTAGCCATATGTGATATATTAGACTTATCTTGGATTTGTGCAACTTTAAAACAATGGTTCTTCAACAACCTTGAGGAACCGGTTTGCATTCCCTTTTAAATAAATACGTTTTGTGGTACTTGAATTTATTCAAGTTCTATATCACTCCCACTGTCTCTTTTAGAGACACACTCCCACTAGAGGAATGTTTCAAACCTAGCAACAAAACAACCTTTTGTCCTTAAGAGTGATATAGGACCAATATCCCTTTCTTTAGAATATTTCCACTTATTCATTCATTCATTCATTTGGAATTTAGATTTATCTAATAAATTTTAAACCAAAATTCTCATAAAGACAAACTTGGTACTCTTACCTCCATATCGCATATGGTGTCTTTATGATCATTTTAAAAGGGAACTAATTGTGGGTGAAGATTAATTATAAGTAAAGAGATTTATAGAAAGAGTCAATATATAATTAAACTATCCTTAAATCATGTCAAACATGATGCGATAAAATAGTTATTATAGTCCTTTAATTAAGTATTTACTGATATGACTCATTCATATAACTTAAATACTTTTGTCGAGTTCTATTTTCTTCATTGTTGAATTTCTTTGACAAATTCAAAGATTTCTAATTGGTGTCATACACCTACCAACATCTAATGATTTTAATCATCAATGTTAATGAAGTAAAATAAACTCAATATACCAAATATGTTTAGTGGTCGACATACATCTCATGTATATTGTTCAAATAGGTCATGCGTTATTTTATTGACCCATCGAATATTTGTACTAAACAACAATGCTCTTGATATATTTAAGGTCCAAATCATATTTGGCTCTTATCACGATTGTTATAGATAACCCTATCATGACCATGGAACCCTAGTCCATTACTTGACTTGGAGTAATAGTATAGAAGACTTTGCTTAAATGATAGGACCATTACTTGTCTTTTAAGGCTACAATTCATATATTGTCAATACAAGATATACAATTGCTACTTCTATTACTAGATGGAATTCAATAACAATTATTGTGTTCCATTTCAAACTCGATTTTAAGTCATTGCATAAGCTCTCATTATCAATGAAACAATTTTCATTCTAGATATGGGTTGACTTAAAATTATAGCCAATGTTCTAATTCTTTAAGCATCTCTATTTTCGAAAAATTGAGATTCAACATCTTGTATCATATACTTTTGATGTAGAAAAAGAAATTTTGACTTTCTATAACAATATGTGCATTATTGAAGTCTCACTTCATACCTTTGGTTTGACTCTTCCAAGAACTATTTACGTCATTTTTATTTAATGGTCTAACCATAGCCGTTCTACTTTGACAACCATTTTGTACTATTCAAATAAGAGGAATATAAATCTTATTTATATTATATCTCAAATCTTTGATAGTGCAAATTAATTCTCATTCAACTCAACAAATTCCTGTAGATATTCAAAACAATTTTGTCTATATCTATTCCATTATAATTTGTTAGATTGATCCTATGACCAATTTTTGATCCATTGAGAAATTTATCATACTCTAAAGTTCTTTCAAAAGGATCTTACTTGAGATTAAATGATCACATCATTTATTATATATTTTATATCTAGACGTCAACTTGATGCTTCTAACAAGTATCCCTTTTCCAATCTAGTTATAGTAGGTTGTTCACAGTTTATAGTTCAAGACTTATAGTTTTCTCGCATTTGAGAACAATTCTCAATTTGTACCAATACAGAAACTCCTTTCTGAAAAATCTTGTCCTTCATAAGGACAACTTAATATGTATTGTATTTCGAAATTCTAATTACAAAGATATGTAAGATATTATGACTAAATCATATTTAATTTGGTCTTTAATTAAATATGCTCCCACTATTTTACTCAAAACAAATGACCCTCATCATTTGATTCGGAAAATCCCGTTGGAAGATTTTCTAGTGGGTCAAGATCCATATTTCACTTTGTCTTAAGTCCGCGGTGGGCGGATTACACAAGACTTAGTTATTTAGGTAGGAACTCCTTCCAATTGTATCTCATACAATTCTTGAATATATCAATTGGGTGAATAACTCCTTATTCTAATTCATCTTATAAATTATTCCCAACCATTGCTTCTTAATCTCATATAATCTCATTATATATGTTAAGTTAAGTTTGACCCTTACTTTAGAAGTTGGATATTACAATTATCCCATCGCACCTTACCAATATAGAGTATGCACTTCGCGATGGGCGAACCTACATAGTTCGATACTAGTCTTGATGAGTTCTAAAGCTTGGAAAGCGTAAACTTAATATTCACATATCTTATTATTAAAGAGAATGCACTCCGCGGTGGGCGAACCTACATTTTCTTTATTAATCTCTTATGTGTCTTTTGAGGGATTTTATTTAATTTGATCTCACCGGATTATTTATCATATAAATCGTCACTCACATGCATCAACATACATAAATAAATAAAATGAAACAGTTATGGCCCCTAGCGCATTTGTTCTCCCAAGCCAATGAGAGAACCTAATCTAACCTAAAACGATCTATACTTCTCCATGCATGATCTCCAAGGTTGACCTCCATTGTTCTTCTTCTTCATAATATTACATAATAATATAAAAGAATACTCGTTTTACATACGAGGGAATGGATGAGAAGAGAATATAGAGAATAGAGATGAGGCACGACACGCAGGCCGTATTTGAAAAACCAAATGCAATAAAATAAATAAACTAAGGCCATAACCGATCATCAAATATAATAATAACAAACAAACCTTATTATTATTAAAGTCTCATAATTAATTAAATCCGGCGATTGATCAAATCAGGTAACTTTGATTCAAATATTTAATTCACAATTAAATATTTCGAATCAAAATTTGCTAAAATAAATAACATTATTTTAAAGTAGAATTAAATCTTTTGACAATTCTCCAAATATGGAAAATTATTTAATCAAAACCTTTTTGAATAAAATATTTCCAAAATTGGTAATATTATCTTTTAAAACAATTTTAAAAGATATTTCTAGAGATTTGAAACGATTTCATAATTAAATATATTTGTCAAATATGGAAAATTATTTAATCAAAACCCTTTTGAATAAAATATTTCCAAAATTGATGATATTATCTTTTAAAACAATTTTAAAAGATATTTCTAGAATTTTGAAACGATTTCAAAATTAAATATATTTATCATCTACTTTTCGCATCAACACTTGATACGTTTTGCAAATCCTAATTTTAATGACACAACATTTGTGCAACCGTTTCATGCCGTCAAAATTCCTTATGACCGAAATTCAATCCAATTGATCAACATGTCATTGTTTCACCATACAAATGTCGGATTCCGAAACAAATGAACACAGCTCGCTTTAATTGAATAACTTTCATAATAATTTTAACGAAATAACTAACGGTATATCACATACACCATTTTGCATTACGGTTACTTATATCATATATAAGTTTATGGCCGTTCTTGATTGTGTAACCTTAGGACAATTAACATATCGCATGCTTCACCATACAAGTGTCGGATTCCGAAGCCGTTTCAATGTTAATTACCCAATTCATACACAAAACTTACATCACATGTAAGTATTGACCGTTCTTGTTCGTGTAACCTTAGGACAAACAACATATCGCATGCTCCACCATACAAGGGTCGGATTCCGGAGCCGTTTCAATGTTAATCATCCAATTTATACACAAACAACCGTCAAATTTTAATTACTCGATTTTAATCTTTTATTAACTGTTTTAATCATATTAAAACTGAATTCATGAATTAAACAATTATCAATTCATGGATTCGTAAGTGGCTCTGATACCACTGAATGAAAATAGTAATAGATAAAAGCAGCGCAATTTTAAAATTTTCCTTTTGTGACCCTTACGAATGGTCATGAATTGTGTTTAGAGTTTTACCTTTTTGATTCGAAAACTCCCTTTAAATCACGAACGGCTATCGAACACTTTGAATCACAAACAAGGTCACGAACAAGAACCTCGAATTTGATCACAAGCGTTAAAGGTATAACGCCTCTAGCCAGTCCACACGAACAACAACCTTCAATGGAGTGCTAGCTCCAATTGTTTGAAGGGTTAGGAGAAAGGAGGCACAAAATAAGGATTAGGGTTTTTCACAAAAACTCTAGAAAGGTGATTAGGGTTTCTCAAAAGAGGAGAGAACAAAGGCTCATGAGAATGAGTAACAAAAGTGTGTCACTATTTCTCCTTACCACAAGGGTTCTATTTATAGAACCACTTGCCATGGCAAAATTACATTAAAGCCCATTTAACTAAATGGGCTATAGTGGGCGCCATTCTCATGTAATTATGTCTAGTACATATTTGCCCCCCCTTCTTGCTACACCATACCATATGATGTAATGCTCATTTTAATTACCATAATACCCTTATCGTATTTCCTTATTTCTCCAAGGTGCACCGTACCTTACGGTGTTCCAATCTCACTAGATTGTTCTTATGTGTGTGACCCTGTAGGTTTCCGTAACGTTGACAATTATAATAAATCACTATTTATTATAATAAACAGTGAGCGGTATCTAGCAACACATCACTGCTACTCAAGTTACGAGAAATTAACATGTGATCTAAACATAACCTCTTGTGATAATATCAGTGTGTATAATTACCCCTTTGCCCTTATGTCTATATTGAACACAAGGCATACACAGTGTCATCCTTGTCCAGTTCAATATTGGGCCCGTGACATTTATCCTGTTATGCAGGATTGACAAATTCCATCTAGGTCACTACTGTCCCTCAGCATGCTTCGTAAAGTACCCATCAACTGCCTTTATAATTATCCTGTTACAGATAACGTTAGATCAGCAACAAAGTACTTCACTCCCCATCTAGGGTACAAAGTGGTTTCAGGTCTAAGGGTGGTCTACACCATTATCACCATGAGAGTAACTTATGACACTTTGCATAACTTTGCATGTAGTACTCTCATAGCGGGTCAATCCAGTATAAATATTACTCCTTATATTTATACCTACGTCAAAACTTGATAACTCCTTATCCCATGATCCATGAGATGTGATCATCAGTCTGTCTTCATAATAGTCTTTATGCTTTAAGGTTATCCCCTTTACCTTAAAGCTCGACTACGGATAATTTAAGAATAGTGTCCTTATGTTTAATATTATCTCATGATTAAGTCACACTTAATTATTAAACGGACTTTCTATTCTAGGGACTTCATTATTTTGCAACCTTACAAACATAATAAAGAAATGCCATATTTATATTCAAACTCCTAAAGCAAATACTATGAAAATAGATTGGCTCTTAGGGCTTACTCCAACAGATGCATCTAACTTTTCTTGGTGGAAAGATAGAATCTACAGTCATCTTATTGGTTTAGATGATGAATTTGGGACTTAGTTGAAGAAGGGGTAACCTTCCAAGGACTTGATGAAAAGGGAAGGTTATCTATTGAAGAAAGAAAGAAGTTCACTCCTATAGACAAGAAGCTATACAAGAAACATCACAAGGTCAAGGATCTTCTCATTGGATGTATAACTCATGATGAATACCTCAAGATCACAGACAAATCTACTGCCAAGAGCATCTATGACTCCTTGTGTTCCACATATGAAGGAAATAAACAGGTTCAAGAGGCAAAGGCTACTCTTCTGATCCAACAGTATGAACTCTTTAGAATGAAGGATGATGAGAATATTGAATCCATGTATTCGAGGTTCAAAATTCTAGTGGCTGGTCTCCAAGTTCTAAAGAGAAGCTACACAACTTCTGATCATGTAAGAAAGATTTTGAGAAGCTTACCTTCAAGGTGGAGGCCTAAGGTAACAGCTATTCAAGAAGCTAAGGATTTCGGCAAACTTGGCTTGGAGGAATTGATAAGTTCACTCATGAGTCATGAGATTGAATTATCTTCTGATGAGCCTCAAAAGAAACTAAAATCTTTGGCCTTGCCATCTATTTCAATTTCATCTAAGGCTCTGAAAGCCAAAGTTGTAGAATCTGAAGCAGAGGAATCTTTCGTAGATAATCAAGAAGAAGGATCAGACGATGATTTCTTTGCACTCTTGTCCAAAAAATTTCAAAAGTGGTCACTGAGGAAGGGCAAAAATTTTCAAGGTAGAGGATCAGGATCAAGAAACAACACCAGCAGAGAGAAGAAGGATGACACAAAAAATTGTTTCAATTGTCATAAGCCTGGACACTTCATGGTTGATTGTCATGAACTCAACTCCAAGGGTAAAGGAAGAAAGAGTACAATTAAGAACAAAGCCAAGAAGAGTCTGATGGCAACATGGGAGGATATCAATGAACTATCTGAGGATGAAGACTCTGAGGAAGCAAACCTAGCGCTTATGGCCACTGGTGAATCAGACCATGACAGTGATTCAGAGTCTGACACGGACGATATTGATGAGGTAATATCTAAAATGTCTAGCACTCAAATGACCAAAGCTTTGAAAGATGTAATGGTGAAGTACATGGAAAAGTTGAGTGAGCTAGATTTTTGTAAACAAAAAATGAAGCTACTCAATGAAAATCTCACCCAGACTCAAGCAAACTATCAAAAATCTCTTAAAACAATTAAAGTGCTTGAGACTGGATGTAGAACATGTCACAAACCCTATGATGAGTATGAAATCTCTCTTCAAGAGTTTGTTCACCATAACATAGACAAAACTAGGGTAACTTCCGTAATTCATGGTGGACTTAGCAATTATTATAAAAGACAAGGACTTGGTTCTCTTACATCTCCTAATGTGGGAAAATCAAACAAACCTGTCTTGTTGAGCAAGTCACCATCAGAATCTTATTCAAACTTTACTAAGGGTACATCAGAACCTCTGACTGTGTCTGGTACTCTTGTGAGCTTGGAACCACAAGATAAGGTATCAGAGAATGACTCATCTTCTGAACCTAAGTCTTCTAAAACCCAGGTTCCCCTCACATCAGTACCCATGTCTACTCAAGTTAAAGCTGTCAGAGTACCAAAGCTTGTTGATAAGCGGGGCACTAGTATTTCTAAAGCAAACTTGGTAACTGGTTCTCTGACACACTCAAGAGGAAAGTCTCAGAGACAACATAAGCCTAAACCTTTTTCTAAAGGCTCTGTTGACTCCAGATCTTGTGAGTATTCTAACAAGCAGAATAAGATTCTCAAAACTAACCAAAAATGACCCATCAGAGTATGGGTACTAAAATCTGAAATAGTGTATGCTGCAGGTATGCACCCAAAGAAGAAAAGAAAGCTCATGGTATCTGGACTCTGGCTGCTCACGTCACATGACAGGAGACAAGCTCTTATTCCACACCCTGAATCAGCAAGAGGGAGGAACAGTAGGGTTTGGTGGCAGCCAGAAGGGAAAGATCATTGATATAGGTACAGTTGGTAATTCTTCTTTGTCAATTTCTGATGTTTGGTTAGTAGATGGACTACATCATAATTTACTTAGCATAAGTCAATGGTGTGATAGTAATTATGATGTTATGTTTAATAAGGATTCATGTACTGTAATCAGAAACTCTGATCAATCTGTTGTCTTTAAGGGAAATAGAAAAGGCAATGTTTACAGAGTAAATTTTTCTGATTTAAAGGAACAACAGGTGCTTTGTCTCTTGACACTGAGTGATGAAAAGTGGGTCTGGCACAAAAGATTGGGTCATGCTAACTGGAGATTAATCTCTAAGCTTAGTAAGAACAATCTTGTCAGAGGTCTTCCAAAAATAAAATATCACTCAGACTCACTTTGTGGTTCCTGTCAAAAAGGAAAAATTGTAAAAAGCTCTTTTAAGAACAAGAACATTGTCTCTTCTACAAGACCCTTAGAACTCTTACACATTGATTTATTTGGACCAGTTAGCACTGCTTCAATCAATGGTAAGAAATATGGATTAGTCATTGTAGATGATTATAGTAGATGGACTTGGGTTAAATTTCTGAGAACTAAAGATGACACATATGAAGTGTTTAGCATCTTCTGTACCCAAATTCAAAATGAAAAGGATTCCAAGATTTTAAAAGTAAGAAGTGATCATGGTGGTGAATTTGAAAACGAACCTTTTGAAAAAATTTGTGAAGAACATGGAATTCTCCATGAATTCTCTTCTCCTAGAACTCCACAACAAAATGGAGTTGTAGAAAGAAAGAATAGATCTTTACAAGAAATGGCACGCACCATGATGCATGAAAATAATTTAGCAAAATTCTTTTGGGCAGAAGCTGTTAACACTGCTTGTTATATTCAGAATAGAATCTATATAAGACCTATTTTGAACAAAACAACATATGAACTCTTTAAGGGAAGAAAACCCAACATTTCTTATTTTCATCAATTTGTTTGTACATGTTACATTCTGAATAACAAAGTCCATCTTAAGAAATTTGAATCTAAAGCCTGTAAGGGTATCTTCATTGGATACTCTGAACGCTCTAAGTCAAACAGAGTGTATAATTCTGAAATTAATACAGTGGAAGAATCAATGCACGTAAAGTTTGATGATAAGGAGCCTGATGATAAAAAGTCAGAGCCTGTTAAAGATTTGTCAGGTTCTGATGAATCAGAAGATGAAGCTCCGGAGTATGACAACTACATAGAACCTGTAGAAGACTCTGAAGTGCAAGAAGCTACACCTTCTGATGCTGCTCAAGAACATCAAACAAATGAAAACAACTCTGAAGCAACAGAGATTCCAAGAAATACGTTCAAATACAAATCATCACATCCTGAAGAGCTTATCCTAGGAAACAAGAATAGTCCAAGAAAAACAAGGTCAAACTTCAGAGATGAAGAATCATTGTTTGGATTAGTATCCTTGATTGAACCAAAGACAACAAATGAAGCTCTTTCAGATGATGCTTGGATAGTTGTTATGGAAGAAGAGTTAAATCAATTCAAGAGAAATGATGTAGGGGATCTGGTACCCAAACCTGAGCATAAGAACATTATTGGAACAAAATGGGTATACAGAAACAAATTGAATGAGCAAGGTGAAGTTACAAGAAATAAAGCAAGACTTGTTGCACAAGGATATAGTCAACAAGAAGGAATTGACTTCACTGAAACCTATGCTCCAGTAGCAAGACTGGAAGCAATCAGGTTACTTTTATCTTATGCAGTTAATAATGATATCACTCTTTATCAAATGGATGTTAAAAGTGCATTTCTTAATGGTGTTATTTCTGAAGAAGTATATGTCAAACAACCTCCTGGATTTGAGGATTTAGCAAATCCAGATCATGTGTTTAGATTAAAGAAATCACTCTATGGACTCAAATAAGCTCCCAGAGCTTGGTATGAGAGACTGAGTACTTTCTTAGTCAACAATGGTTTTGAAAAAGGACAAGTTGACAATACATTATTTAGAAAAACACTAAAGAAAGACATTTTGATCATTCAAATCTATGTTGATGATATCATCTTTGGATCAACTAATGCCACTCTGTGCAAGAATTTTTCTAAGCTTATGCAGGATGAATTCGAGATGAGCATGATGGGAGAATTGAAGTTCTTTCTTGGAATTCAGATAAATCAAACAAAGAAAGGAACATTCATTCATCAATCAAAATATATAAAAGATCTTCTGAAGAAATTCAATTTGGAAGATTGCAAACCCATGAACACTCCAATGCATCCTACATCAAGCTTAAGCAAAGAAGAATATGAAGGCAAAGTTGATCAGAAGCTCTACCGAGGTATGATTGGATCTCTTCTTTATCTAACTGCATCAAGACCTGATATTTTATTCAGCGTATGCTTGTGTGCAAGATTTCAATCAGATCCTAGAGAATCCCACTTCACAGCAGTGAAAAGGATTTTCAGGTATTTGAAAGCTACTTGTAACATTGGATTATTGTATCAGAAATCCAATGATTACAAGCTGATTGGATTCTGTGATGCTGACTATGCTGGTGATAGAATTGAAAGAAAATCCACCAGTGGTAACTGTCAGTTCATTGGTGAGAATTTAATTTCATGGGCTAGTAAAAGGCAAACCACCATAGCTATGTCAACAGCAGAAGCTGAATACATATCAGCAGCTAAATGTTGTACACAACTACTTTGGATGAAATACCAATTGGAAGATTATCAATTAAGCAGTGAAAATATTCCATTATATTGTGATAATACTGCAGCTATTCACCTCTCTAAAAACCCTATTTTACATTCAAGAGCTAAGCATATTCAGATTAAACATCATTTTATCAGAGACTATGTTCAAAAAGGAGTAATTGATCTCAAGTTCATTGAAACTGAAAATCAATGGGCTGATATCTTTAAAAAACCTTTAGCTGTTGAACGTTTTGATTTTATCAAAAAGAATCTGAACATGATGGAAATCTCTGATTAACTTAGACTCTGATGAAAAATTTGAGTTTGTAAGAATCTAATAGTAATCAGAAGCTGAAGTCATCAGAACCTTCTGTATCAGAAGTTGTGATGAGGACATCTTCTGACAAACTATCAGAATCTGATTAGAAGGTAAATAGTTCTGGCGCGTAAGTTAAAATCTTTTGTAAAAATCCCTTCGTTTCCCTCACTTACGTGTCAGTTATTCAAATAATCTTTTGATACACGTGTCTTAGTGCAAAAGGATAAACAAGTTGGTTAATGATGATTAGCATTTCTAATCCCCATTTGTGGTAAAATACTCTACTACCCCTACGTGTTTGTACTTGTTTTTGCGCGAAACTTTCTATTTAAACACACTAACTGTTCACATTCACACTTTTGCACTCTCACAACCTACACTTTCATCTTCTAAAACTCAGAGCAATTTCTTTCTCCCTCATTAGAAACCCTAACCCCAAACTCCATCAATGGCTTCAATCATTCCTAGAGATTGTATTATCGACATTGCTAACTCCAAACCTACCAAGTTTGCTAAAGATCAACGTCCGTACAAGTATGATGACCTAAATCTTGCGATTGAAAACCCTGTTGATCTAGAAGGGTTAAGAGTAAACGGTTTCTCTAATGTAGTCAATCTGTTCAAGAGACAAGGTTTGGAATACTACTTTGATTTATTGAATGGACCAACATATACTGAACTGGTGAAGGAATTCTGGATGAAAGCAAAAATTATCAACAGAGATGTGTACATTCAGAGAATCAAAGATATGGTTGAAGAAAATCCTGAACTTCAAGGTAAAACTTCAGAGGAAATGGGTTTGAAACCTTTCACATCAACAGAGATTGAATCGTTTGTGGCTGGATTCAGAATCTCTATCAGATTATGTAATATCTGTGAGGCTCTGAAGATAGACCGTGGTGGTCTTGTTCTCAGAAACTCTGATGAGGTTGGTCCTGATGTTGAGGAATTTATATTCAAACCTAAGGCTGATCCCAAGGACAAGTTTGAATGGACCAACACCTGCAAAGTCATCTACAAGATTTTGATTGACAGCATTTTTTCCAAGTTGGGAGGCACTGATCAAATTTCAAATCTTCAGAAGCTATTTACCTTTCACGTTGGTAAAGGAAATTTCGTAGATATTGGTAAGCTCATCTTTGATCATCTTGCCCTGTCTATTCTCTCTTCCAAATCTATTGTGCGACACTCAAGGCTACTTAGTCATATGTTTGCACAGTGTGGTTTGTTGGATACAATCACTCCGTTTCTCCTAGGATATGGTTCCTTCTTGCTAAGTTCTAAGTTTGTCAATAGCACTACGCTAAGGTACATGAAACTGGTGAAAAACAATCAGATTGTTCATCCAACACACCCACTGCTGATCAGAGACTCTGAAAAAGACATTGATGAATGTAGGCTTGTACATGTCAGTAATAGTGCTGCTAAGAGAGTTATAGAGGCACACGCTGATCTGTTGAAAAAGCTAGGTGCTGAGGTAGGAGATGGACAACCTACAAAATTGACCATCAGACAATCTAGGATTCTGGAGCAACCAACCAGAGTCCAACCTGTCAAAAGAAAAGCTGTTAAGAGTCCTGCTGGGAAGAAGGTTGCTAAGACCCAGAAGACTACAGCTCCAAGATCTACAAAGAAACCTAAGGCTAGGAAGATGGTTTTGGAGGATCTTACAGAAGAAGAGAAGGAAAGTGCTGCGTTACAGGCAGCTTTGGAAAAGGTTAATAAGTTCAATAAGAAGCAAGAAGAACTGAAGGATGGGTATGAGTGTGGTATTGAAGAATCAGCGTTTGATGAGATGCATAAGAAGCTTCCTTAAAGGAATGATCCTCATAATCTGCTGGAACAACAGACTCTGTATGGAACAGAAAATGGTAAGTCTTCTAATTTTATTGGAGGCAGCAAAGCATTTAGTGATTATTTCAGAAGACTTCAATTCCCTTCTGAAATCAAAGTTAAACATACTCTGAATAAGATTTTAAAAGGAGTTTATTCTGAGAAAGATAACATTCTTTCTGAGAATCAACCAACTTCAGAGAAGTTTAACCCTATCCTAACTAACCCATCAGAATCTCATGCTAATACTATATGTAATGATGCAGCACAAGCTTCCACTAGTACTGCACCTCTCATTCATACTCTGGATGAAGATTCTGACCGTACACCCTCACCACCGCCTGAAAAATCCCCCACACACCATGATAACCAAATTCTCAAACCTACACCAAACTCTGAGAATGTTGAACCAGAGTCAACCCAAGAAGAATCACCAACACCACAACAAGAAAATGAACCACACCCACAATCACCTCCACCAGAACATACTCAACCAGAAAAATGAAAACCAAAAATCACCAGAACCTACAGTGACTGAAGTGGTTAACCCTGAAGCACATGTTGTTGAGCAATCCCCACATCATGTGGATATGGACAACTCATGTACTTTACCCACACCACTCAAGAAACAATTCCAACAAATTGATGAGTCTCTGAATCAAGAAGGTATTCAGAAAACCCCTCCTCACCAAACCAATCATCTCAAGACCCTAATGCAGGATCTGTCTATGGACTGCATTTATGTTCCACCTCACTTACCTTCCAGAATTGTCAATGAACCCCTAGAGCAAACCCAGGATGATATCACTAATTTGCTACAAGCTGTTGACAAGAACATTAGAAGATTGTCCAGTGTCATTCCTAACAGGTCTATTGAAACGGCACATATCAACAAAGAGTGTGACCTTATGGAACAGAATCTGGTGTACATGATCAGATCAGTGAGAGAAGCTTACACCAAGGATTTAAACTTCAGGAATGATATTACTAAAAAGGAAGAAGAAGAGAGGTTGTTAAGAGAAAAATTAGAAGCCGAGGAAAGGAAAAGGAAGAGGTTGGAAGATGAGCGTATTGAAAAGGAAAGGCAAGAAGCTCAAGCTAGAGAGGAAGCTAGACTAGCAGAAGAGGCTAGAAGAGCTGCTGAACAAGCAAGACTTGAGAAAATCAAGAGAATATTCAGAGAAGAATTGATGAGCATTCATCTATGCTGGCTGCAATTATGACCACTCTCCAGAGCATCAATGCCAGATTACCACCTCAACCTTAAAACCTAGGATTCTATGCACTTTGTTTTTTTAATTTCAAATATTATCTTTTGATGTTTTGCTGTGTAACTTTAATTGAATCCTTGCTTATTTAAGTACTTTGTTAATTGTGGTTAATCTCTTGTGTTTGGTTATAATTTATTTACTTTTTGCATCTATTTTATGCCTTCATAAATGTTTTTGAGACAAATATCAACACAAAGATTTCAAAGCTAAATAAAGAGTTTATTCAATTGAAAATTGTTGATTACATAAGTTCTTATCCAACTTTTCTCTTGGATTCTACATCAGAAACAGCTAGTTCTAAATCTAGCTTATTAGAATCAAAGGGAAACAGAAGAGTTCACAACATTCTCTTTGCTTCCATTTGAGAGGCCAATGAGAAGTGATCTCATTGATTATGAAGAGGGGTATTCTTCCCTAGGAGGAACATATGTACTCAAGAATTCCTTCCAATCAGAATCCCATTCAGATTCTGACTCGGATAAGGACTCTTGTTGTTTGGTCTTGAATCTTGTTTGATAATTGGCTCTGACAGGAGCAGAAGTTGATGCCTTCATCTTCTGAGGGTTCTTCTTAGACTCTGAGTCTTGTTGAATCTTCACTTTCTTCTTCTTCTTCTCCTGTGCTTTCTTACTTTTGATCACTCTTCTATCCTTATCCATTGTTAATTTTTCACAATGAAATGGAAGTGTTGAGTGAAGTGACAAAGTGATAGTCCTTATATAGTGGATTCAAAACATACAAGTTCATGGTTTTACGACAAACCATTTAATTGGTATAGTTGTAACCACCTTGACTGCATTGAAACTCTACTCTTGACCATTTTTTTTCAAACTTGTCATTTAATTTTTTTGTCAGCTTTATCTTTTTGCTTAATGACAAAAGGGGGAGTAAGAGTCGTAATTAATTTATGAAATGCTAAACTGAAACCAAATTCCATATTTTGATTTATTAAAATTATGTCTTCGTATGATATGATTTTGAGGAAAATATTAGTTGAAATTTGAACTTCTGATACATGGTACGCATAAAAGAAAAGTGCAATTTTCTTTCATGGGTATCAGACTTAGGGGGAGAGCTTGCAAACCTAGCCTCTGAGAGTCTAGTGTATTAGTTTAGTTCAAAATTCAAATAATTATTTTTAAACTGATTTAATTGATCATTGCTGAACTTAGGGGGAGCTTGCAAAACTCATCAACCTAAGAGATGCTTGATAAATTTTATCAACAACCATTGTAAATTAATACTTGGTTTGTCATCAATCAAAAAGGGGGAGATTGTTGGAACAAAATAGGTTCTGACATGATCCAATTAAGTTTTGATGATAACAAAGGTATTAATATACAATAGGGTATACTATTATTTAATCCAAGTGTGCAGATATACAAGTTAATTCTTTAAATTTTCTAGAAGCACATTGGAAGCTCTGATATGTCAAAGCAAATTCTGACCAGATTTTAAGGCATCAGAAGATGCAAGTTATATTCGTCAGAAGCTAGTATCAGACTCTGATAAGAGCAGTGAGAGCCGTTTTGTCAGAAGAACATTCTCTGCAACAATGATTGGAAATCATCATCATCCTCTGGCATTCCAAAAGCTGATGGAATCAATCTTATCCACAAGATAGTGACGTTAGTACTATTGTACGAACTCATTACCGGAGTTGGCTAAAACGTTATCCCCAAGATTGATCGTATACAAGGTTACCTGATTTGGTTAAAGATGGTATTATCTACAGCTGGCACAATCTCACCGCATCAAATTCAAATCAAACACGCTCCACCTTCGTCTATAAATTGGAGCAAGTTTGAAGTTCTAGGATACGACACTTGAACAATTTGAAAGAGCTGTTATTCTGTCAAAATCATCCTAGAGCACTAAGAACTTCAAATACAACTTGAACTCATATTCAAATCCAAGACTCCAGTTTCGGCTTTTGTTAATTCATTAGTTGAATCTTAGAATTTTGTATTAAGATTCTAAGTTAAGTCTTGTATCAAAAGTTGTATTTATTTGTAACTGAACATTGATCTTCAAATCAATTGTTCAGACTCTGTTTTCTTATATTTGTGTTTGGAAGTCTCTTGCCTGCGTGCTTGAGCATTAGGAAGTCTCTTGTTTGTATACTTGAGCATTGGAAGTCTCTTGGAAGGTTGCTTGAGCATTTGTAATCTTTGGTGATTATAGTGAACTCTCTTGGTAGTACAAGAGGACTGGACGTACTCTCGGTTTGTGAGGGGAACCAGTATAAAATCTCTGTCTCTACTTTTCTCTCTTTCCCTCTATCTTCAAAGTTCTGTTCAATTGTGTTTTGATTTTCTAAACCGCTGCAAACTCTGATAAGTTTTTCATAACTTAGAAGAATTTTTAAACTACCCAAAACACAATTCAACCCCCCCTTCTTGTGTTTTTCACACCTTCATATACTTGGAGAAAGTGTTCTCCTTGTAATTGAGTTCGACCTTGTCACCAGTCTTAGTGGGGTCGAAATGATCTCCATTAGGCCTAAGGCCTGTGATAGCAGCGACGTCCAATAAGGTAGGGGTTAACATGCCACATCTAAACTGGAAAGTGTTTGTGGACTTTTCATAAAAATGAAGGGCGGCTATGAGAAGTTCAGGTTTATACTTGGGTCCGGTTCGACTAAATTGGATCATGGGATAAATCCCATAAGACTCCCAAACCCCCTTATACTCTTTTTCGACCCTATTTAACCAAGGGATATAGTCTTTGTGGGCAGTATAGGGGGCATCTCGAAATAACTTAATAGAATTTTTGAGGTATCCAAAGTTATAAGGGTCTGATTCAAAAATTCTAGGGCCACATGTGACATACTTTGGGAAGAGATCATTTACCTCTTTCGATATGACTTCAGAATATGGTGGATAAGGGCCACAGAAAGCATAGTGATCTTTCTTCACAGAGAAGGGTATCATAAGCTGAGCCGTCCAAACCTTCCTTTCAGCTTCACTACCTGATGGCTCAGGAACAACTTCTTCGCCATCTTCAAGGATCATCAAATCCTTCCACTTCCCAGCGATCGGTATCTCATAATCTTGGTTTGAAGCCATTGATGAACAGTTGTAAGGTTTAGAAGTAAAAAATGGTTTTTTTGTGAAATCTGTGAAAAACTGAGTGTTTAGGGTTGAATCAGTAATGAATCAACGCGGAATCTAGTTTAGATTCGTTTGAACAGTTTGAAATCACAGATTGCTTGATGATTAGAGCTTGATTTTGCACAAAATCAGAGATGAACAGTGTTCTTCGCAAGAAAGCTCTGAGTTGGAAGTTGGTGAAAAAGTGATCTGTGTTTCCCCACTACTATTTATAGGGGAACGTGTCTGTTCCTAAAAAATAAATCAAAAAGAAATTCAGAAAATTTCTTTTCAACTTCTATGAACGCCACGTCACCCAATATGCCAAAATCCTAGGAGCAATGATGGATTGTGGGGATCAAGGTGACAGTTACTCCTGTACGTGACATCAACGCCGTCATTGGTAACAGTGTCAAGCACGTGGGTTTAAAATGCCTTTTCCTTTCTCGTTCGACCTACTCGATAGAAACAGGCATTTTGGGGGCAATTTGTTCGCCTATATTTTTACTAAGTAAAAATATGTTCTAAATGCATGATTAAATTAATTCTATTTGATTATTTTATTACTCCAAAAGTCATTAAAGATGTTTGGATTTCAGAGCCAATGAATTTAATGATCAATCATGCATGAACATATAATAAATGTTCTATTTTGAGCATTATTCCTTAACTTTGTACCTTCCGTAGGATCCTTTCGATTTGGTCGAAGGGTCCGTAGGGTCGAAGCGTTCAGTAGTGCGAAGGGGAAGCATGGACTTAGCAAATATTCAAGGAAAGGCATTGCTATTTCGACATCGATGGATACAACGGCTAAATCAGAAGATAAGAAGGAATTCAAATTCAAAATACGTGTCAAGACACGCGTCCTCTCTGTAGTTATTTAGGCGTTATTAGCAGTTAGGAATTAGTGTCTATAAATAGTTTAGTAATGTGATCGAGCAAAGGGTCACAATCATTATACAAAATCCACAGAAAACTCAAAGTACCCATGTCAACGAGAGAAACGAGTGATCGAAGGAAGATGTATGTAATGTGCACCATTATCATTCTGTAATCATTTACATTTGAATGCAATTTACAGCCTTTTATCTAATCCAATTGTCTTTTTAATTTCGACTCATCTTTCCCTCTGTTTGTTCATTTGAATAAACATTCTCTCTTGCATTTCAAGTAACATAAAAAACATAAAAACAACATTTTATGAACTTAAGAACAATAATGAATACTATTTCCTTTGAAAATATAACCAAAACGCTATGTCCCGAGATTTACTAGTTGATCTCTCTTGTAATAATCAAACTAGCGTTGTTTACCAAATCTCACAGTAAACAGGCCCTTAGATTAGATAAATGGTTTAGATTTGTTGTTGGTTAAAATGAGACTACTTATACTTTTTGTAACACCCAAACTAATTATCTAACTATTTTCTAGTTTTATAAAAATTCTTTTCCAAAATGCACAATGAAAGAAAAAGTTTGAATTATAAAAACAATGGTTTGAGTATCACATTTACTTTCAAATCCACCACTAATAACTTAATTACCAAGATAACATCTTTTGCAAAATTACAAATTCTATAAAGATACACTTTTAAATAATAAAGACAACAACGACTCTACACATGAAAGGTAACCCCTTTCCTGTGTCCTAATCAGAGCAGAGCATCACCGACAACTTGGTCATAACCAACACCTGAGAATCTGGACCCCCAAAGGTCCAGCAAGTACACAAAACAGAGAGTTAGTAAGGAATCCCAAAATAAATGTAAGTATATCGAATACTATACACTTAAATATAACATAATAAATCCTACTAACATTCACATAATAAAGATGCAAGATTATACAATTAAGATACATTTATAATTCATAAATCAAGTATCAAGTAAATCATATAATCCACGTATCATCAAGTTACTCATAATTGACATACAAATAACAATCACGAGTCATCAACATTAAGTTACTTACAATTGATACACAAATAGTAATTAATGCACACCAATAGTATCAATTACCAATTAGTTCACATAATGATTTCACCTTCATCTCCTAATGCAAACTAATGCCAATTATTCATGAAATGCTCCCTAGCATTCACTAATGCATGAGGTACCTTATCAATTCGTTGGAAACCTTATTCCAACTATACTTTAACCACCTCGTTAAAGTATTATCATACCTTAGTCACTTTACCAAAGTATCTGCTCAACATACATATATGAATGCATGAATATCAAATTACCAAACATATGGTTTAATCATCTCATCCTATAAAGGATATCACAATCGATGTACTTCAATCACCTTTTACAAGCACATCTCTATTAATTAACATTATGTACTTCAATCACCTTTTACAAGAACATCTCTATTAATTAAAACTATGTACTTCAATCACCTTTTACAAGTACATCTACTCCATTAATTTAAATAACATTAATTAATCTATCACATACTTTAATCACCTTACTAAAGTATCTACTCATCATAAAAGGATAATACAATCCATATACATATATTTCAATCACATCGTTAGAAATACATGTCATCTATTAATTAAATCACATTAATTAATCTTCTCAAGTTATCACACATATACAAGATTATCATCATCATAATTCATTATTGTAAGACCCAGAATCTCACTGTACAATTTTGTGTAAGGAACGTTGGTGTTAGCTAAGAGTTTTAGGGTTTTTATTAAGTATTTCGCAAGCATCGTTGTAATAACAGCATTATTGCTGAGTTGAAACTGGTTTTGGATTCGTGTACTATTAAAGCCCAGGCTTTTGGTTCTTAGTCCCCTTTTATATATGAGAACGTTCCTGTGTCTTCAGAATTTCGAAATTTGATTTTCTCCGTTTTTCTGAAAAACGAGTAGAAAACTGTTCCCGCTGCTTAAAATTTTACGGTTTCTGTTTTCCGTCGAATTTTAATTGGAGACTTTATATATCGGCGCGAGTTGGAATCTAGTTTCAGAATATTTTTGGGAGCTAAGGAAATAAATTTCAGTCGGAGAATAAAGTTTAGCGATAATTTTTGGAAATGTTTTACGACGAACAATCATCTCGTAAATTTTCTATTTTTCGCAAGTTAGACCGTTAGCGAAGTACGACTCGCCGAGAGCGAACGCGAGAGCTGAGTAGCGTAAAGTGGATATTTGTTCAAAGAAAGCAATCATGAGTTTTGATCCAATGGCTAGGGATTAGTCTTGTAACTTTGCTTTTGATCCAAAGGCCTAGATTGCTCAAGAGGTTATTAAATAGTAAGGAGGTTTAGCAATATGGGGACTTAGCAAAAATCACACAAACTACTCCCTCCTCTCTTCACTCTCTCGGCCGACCCTCTCTCTCACTCACTCATCCATTCAAATTTCATTTTTCTCAAGCTTGGATCATTAATTTGCCAAGGAATCTTCTTCACTTAAGGTAACTAACCTCTTCTCTTCCTTATCTAGCCATGAAATTCCTAGATTTTTGGATTTTTGAGGATTATGTTCTTGAGAGAAAAATCCTAGAATTTAGTTTTAATTAGTTTTGGGTTCCATAGTAGTGTTTAAGAGTGTTATGTAGGATACTTTAGTGAAGCATGTAAGTGATTCTCATGGTGATTTCAAATTTCACAATTTTGTTGGTAAGTGTTTGAAGAAAATTTCTTAAAATGATCATATCTATGATTGTGTTGTATGATTTTGGTTTTTGAAGTTAGTTTTAAGCTTTGTGACAAAATGGATTGGTGATTATGAAATTTGTTTTGAAAAATAAGAAAAAAATTATTCTCGTGTTCTTGAGCGACTCGAAGAACATAATTTAGAAAAATTTATTTCGAGTTTCAAAAGGAGTCGGGTACACGATCGAATATCGTTACAAACTAATGAAAGTGGGCTAGGGTTTCAAATGAAAAAATGTGTGGGGTTGCCCTTTTTGCCTCAAATGGCCGTGGCACCCATATAGGGTTCGAGGAATCGAATTTCGAAAATTGTTTAGAGGCAAATAGCTTCCCATGATCATTGTTTAATTGTTTGATTGGTTATGGGATGTTTTGAAAAGAAAATGATCACTTGCCCTAAGAAAAACCTTATTTGAGATTTCTCGAAATTTGCGATTCGACTCTATAATTCCTAAATCGTTTTGATAAGTGCTAGTTAGGTATTATGGGATATTACCATGCATTTAGAAGTGAAAAATTTTGTGTGAGAGGGTGTTTTTCAAAATTTTGGCCGTGGCCTTTTTAGTGGTGAGGGAGAAATTCCAAAATTTTTTTCTAAGTCCACAATTGTGTGAAAATTGTGTATGTGTTGGATAATCTTAGTTTTGAGGAAAAATGAGTATAGGAAAGGTTGTTAGGAAGAAAAAAAAATGTGTAACTTGTAACGCAAGAAAACTTCGATTTTTCATAAAGAAATAAGAATATTTTTGAAAAGTTTTGGTTGGGTTTCAAATGGTTTTGTTGTGTGTGAAACAAGTCCTTGAAGTGAAAAATCCAAAATGGTTTTAGTTTATGATTTGAAAACAAAATGATTTTCGTGTTATAAAAATAGTACAATTAACTTCGTGAATTTTTAAACACGATGAGAATAACCTGAAATCATTGAGGGATAGCTTTAGAAAGTACCTTAGACCCCTCTGGAGCTTTGAGAGCAAGTTTCGTTTCGATAGGATAATCGAGGAGTATTTTACTGATTGTACGCTGCTTAACTTTTAGGTAGCGCATATAATAGTTTAGACGAGAAAGAGATTAAGGAAAGCTTGCTGAGGTAAGGGCACCTTTCTTTTGTATTATTTCTGTAATGGCATGTGTGTATGCTTTGTTTGTGGTGTGTTTTGAGTGTTTGGCATGTATGTGTGATGTATTCTTGGGATGAGAAATTGTTTACGGTACGTGCGTTGTTTACATATGATTGTGAAAATATATGTATGAACCTGATGTTTGATTGTCTTACATATGATTTGGTTAAATATATGTGTTGTCATGTTGTTATGAGATTACATATTATGAGAATATGTAAGTTGTTTGCATTAGTATATGTAGAGGAGACGTATGCTCATGCACTCATAGTTGGTATTTGATCTAGGTGATCGTACCAGGTGATATCCCGCCTTTAATTGAGCCGGTATTTGATCTAGGTGATTGTACCCGCCGTTAATTGAGTTGGTATTTGATCTAGGTGATTGTACTCGGGGTATTCCACCAAATTGAGTCGGTACTTGATCTAGGTGATCGTACCCGGTGTTATCCCACCGTTAAATTCCGGAAATTCATGCATGTGACGATCAGTGATTGGTGTCACAGTGAAGGCCAGTGATTGGCTTCACCATTCATTAGAGGTTGCATTAGGCTATGTGCGCATTTTTCATATTATGCTTGTTGTTGAGGAAATGTGAAATGTTATTCGCTTTTCGTTTTGGGTATTTGTTATTTGTATACTTGTTTCCAGTTGGTGACCCTTATTTTTGCATGTAAATATCGCGGGCTCCTCCCACCCCTAGACGATGGAGTGTTGCCCGAGGTCGTCGGTCGTGGGGACGGCTAAGATTTCGTAGAGTATTCCGGAGAGTAGATGGGTGGCGTGTTTAGGCTACACTTTTTTATTAGACTTGATGTCTAGTATCTTTTGGATGACTGTATGTCTTATACTTTTATACTCAGACTATTAGTGCCTTTTGGCCGTGCGATACATTTCGTTTATAACTCTTGTCTTTTGGTTTATGAACTCAGTGTATCCCTTGGGTTGTAATTATTCAGGTGCACACTTTGCTTCTCGGAAGCCCTATGATATAATATTTTGGTATTGTATTTAATTCTCATTGTGTGATGAAGTGTTGAGCTGGTCACGAGCATTCACGCGTGCTCTTTTTATTTGGCGTGTTGTTCTTAAAAAAAATATATATATAATGCCCTTTTTAGTCTTTTAAAAATCGGGGTGTTACAATTATCATAATTCATCCACATTTATGATATCATGAATCAACATACACAACTAAATTCATCACATGACTTAATTCATTATTTAAGTCTCATGTATCCAATATATACAATCTCATAACCAACATACATAATCATCATACAATCTCATAATATTCATCATTTAACCAACATGTGTGATATAACTCAATTCATCATTTAAGAGCTCATACTACAGTTACACATTACATAACCATATGATCATACTACAATCATAGTATAAGCATATATCTCATAATTTCAAGAAAAACACAAGTTTCAGGTCTAAGTAACTCGTCCGGCGAGCTCACATCGCGCTGCAGCGAGTTAAGTCAGAGAGCAATAGGTGAACTCGCTGCCAGCTCGCCCTGCACTCGCTGCAACGAGCTTGACAGCACAAGTTCACCCTGTTCTCGGGTTTTTGCTGCAATAGTTCAAAATCTTGAAATTTCAACATACCAATTCGCAAAGATGACAACTTTATACATATACAATCATGCTAAACATAGAAATACAGCTCATTTCACAAATTAACAACATTTCATCCATTAAAGATATCATTTTCATCAATTTATCATAAAAACTCATAACCTACAAACATCTAACAAATTCCCATAATTAAACCCCAAAGTTTGTAGTTTTCTTTCATCAAATCATATGAATAATCTATCTATAACATAAAAATCATTCATTTTCAAGAATCAAACCCAACCCAAAGAAAAAGAATGAGAGAGGATTGGGATGGAGAGAGATAGACTTTCTCCCCCTCTCTTGATCACTCTAGAACACCATACTACTCTCATACCTTGATTAGTTAGAAACTCTAGTCCACCACTCCTAGCTAGCTACAATCCTCAAGTCATGTTCTTTCTCTTTGTTCATCCATTTCTAAGCTTCTTTCTCTTCTTTCTTTCTCAAACCCTTTTCTCTTCTTTCTACCTCTCTTTCTCTCATTTTGTGGTAAATGAAATCACAACACTACTTCACACAAAAAACCATTCCTTTATATAACCCTTTTCTTAGGTTTTATGGAATTCCCCAAATACCCGTAATTTCACTACAAATTCCACTCATAATCTCAACTTTACTATTACCACAAGTTGAAGGGAAAGCTCATGACCAAGTTGAGCTTATCATGCTGAAGGGTGTGATGTGCTGAACATGTTGAAGGTCGGGCTGAGCAGAGCATGCTGAAGGTGGATCTCATGGTCGAGCTGAGCTGGACAAGATAAAGGGGTAGCTCATGGTCTAGCTTAGCTGGGCATGTTAGAGGAGGAGCTCATAGTCGAGTTGAACTGAATAAGCTAAAGGGAAAGCTCATGGTCGAGCTAAGCTGGGCATGCTGGAGGAGGAGCTCAAGGCCGAGTTGAGCTGATCGAGCTGAGCTTAGCATGCCGAAGGATGACCTCATGATCGAGCTAAGCTTAGCATGCTGAAGGAAGAGCTCCTACTCGAGCCGAGCTGGACATGCTGAAGGAAGAGCTCATAGTCGAGCTGAGATGACCAAGTTGAAGGTGAAGCTCATGACCGAGCTAAGCTTAGCATGTTGACGAAGAGTTCATGCTCGAGCTAAGCTGGACATGCTGAAGGAAGAGCTCATGGTCGAGCTAAACTAACCAAGCTAAAAGGGAAGCTCATGACCGAGCTGAGCTTAACAAGCTGAAGGAATAGCTCCTTCTCGAGCTTGACTGGACATGCTGAAGAAGGAGCTCATGGTCGAGTTGAGCTGACCAAGCTGAAGGGGAAGCTTATGACCAAGCTGAGCTTGACATGCTAAAGGAAGAGCTCGTGGTCGAGCTGAGCTGGACCGGCTAAAGAATAAGCTCGTGGTCGAGCTGAGATTGACATGTTTAAGGTTGGGCTTAACTGAGCTTGTAGAGGGAGGGGCTCTTGCTTGAGCTGAGCTGGGCATACGATGACATGAATGATCAAAGTAAAATAGAGTTCACATGGTATGATCCTCCATACCAGTTCAATTATAAATATTAAATACACATTACTTTACTGCTGCTACTGTTTTTGCGGCAGTGGTGTTGTGTTTTCCCTTTAGTTTCTTTGTATTAGAGTTGTTGTTTGGGGTCCTTTGTTGACCATTTGTATTCTCTGTTTTTGCTGCTTCTTTACACTCCTTGAGTAGAAGTTGCTTGTTTCAATAAAATTTGCATTTTCAAAAAAAAAAAGTTAGGGGATGATAGAAGAACTTAAAAAATAATTGGAAATGGAAAATGAAGGAAGGTTAGTCCTTGAACGTAGAGTTTGGTTTTTTTACTAATAAAAATTGTTTTTATTTTGAGCTATTGATGATAGGAATTCGTACTGCATTTTTAGTATAATTTTAGTAATAAATTACAGCACTTTAGACCAACTACAAGGCAAATTCCCAGAGAAATGAAGTTACTTGTGCAAGAAAGTCAAGGAAAAGCTAAAAAAAAGCCAAAAAATGGACAAAAAAGGCGCATTCATCGTAGCACGATGACTCCCATAGTAGCACGATGGGAGATGCTTGCTGGCCAAGACAACGCAGGATATATTTTTGAAGAAAATCAGTTCATCATGCCACGATGACCTCCATCGCAGCACGATGACATTTCTTGGTGATCAAGCAGATGAAACACACATGAGCAGTTATAAGTTTGAACTGAATCCTCATATCGCAGCATGATAGGCCCATCGCAGCACGATGGCTTGCTGCAGCCCACTATGAAAAATATAAATAGAGCTTCTTTTTCCTCATTTTATTCATTCAGAATAGAGAGCAATACTACTCTCTAAGGGAAAAGGAAGAGGAGCTCTAAGGTTAGGTTTTCTTTTATGCATTTTTATATCCTTGTAATTTTATTATGCGTTTTAGTAACTAAACCCCCTCTGGGTTAGGTGAGGAGATGAACTCCATTAGGAATGCTGGAATTATGTAATTTGGTACCAAGTTTACATAATTGTTTATTCAGTTTTATTATTCTATTGTCTATGTTTTAATTACGTAACCTGATTGATGTACACAATTAGGGAACACTCTTAGGGTTAGTGATACCTAGTATTGTGCCTCAAAGCCGGCAGCTAACCCCGATCAATATATGATAGCTTAGTCACACTAGTGGTTAAGGGTAAAGAACTAATGCAACCAAGCTTAATTGACTACATATTTAGAGTCTTAACCTACTTATTACTACTTATATTAGTTCACCAATAGTAAAAAGGAATAGGCAACGATATAGCACCAACTACGCAGCAGGACATAGGGAGGGATTCGAGACACTTAACCTACCTTCTCTCATCTGAACTAAATCTACTTTCTTAATTACTTAAAATCAAACCTAAAATCAAAGCGGAGGCAATCTCAACAATTCCTAAGATAAGCTTAGTAACCTAGGCGTTGTCCCTGTGGATACGAACCCATCCTAACTAGGGTGCGGATTATTACTAGACGACAGACTGGTACACTTGCCAGACCGTAGTCAACTATCACCACAAGTTTAATCTAGTTCGGGTGTTAGTGTTCTGGTATCAAGTAGTTTCAACCCCCTCCCGATTGCAATTGTTTGGGGATCAAATCGTGATTCTCCCTACCAAATTCAGTGTAAAACATCACGAAACCAATTTCCCTAATACAAATTGTTTTAATACGAGAGAATTAAAAAGATATTAGAAGAAGGTTTTATGAAGGTTTAAACAAATGTTATTATCTTTTTCATCTCTTTATAATAATCACAAAAAAATATACTAATCATAAATATATTCTTCTCATTCTCTATAAAAACAATCCCTCTCTCTATCATTTGTTCCCCATGTAGCCTTCTCATTCTAACCCTTCAAAACTCGCATATAGATTTGAAAGCATTATATTCAATGACAATTAAAGTGAGAAATCATTTATAGATTTTGACTCTTTTTTGGGAAGCCAAATTTATAGGTTTTATCTTATAAGTTAAAAGTTATGTTTGGTAACAGTTTTTAAAAGAGTTTATAGCTTATTTTACTAGTTGATAGCCTATTTTACAAATGCTATTTTAAGTAGCTTATAACTTATAACTTATTATCTTTTCTTTCAATTTTACCCCTATCATCTTACTTGAAAAAAATTAAATATTAATTAAACATAATTTTTTATGTCATTTCATACTTATAAATTAGTCCAACCGCTAATTTTACCAAACACTATAAATTCAATCAACTAGCTTATCCGCTATAAGCTAAAAGCTAGCTTATAAACTATCCGCTATAAATTCATCCACAATAAGCTAACTTATCAACTATCCGCTATTTTTTACCAAGCAGAATCTTTATCCATCTATCGAGTGGACACCATTACCAAACCTACTTCTTGGGAGAATTGTACAAACAAAACAAAATGAACATTGTTAATTATGAGTGAAACAAATATTATTTCCAACCAATAAAGCAAGTTCTAACAACTTAAGTGCATGCACAAAACCGCCAAGCAAATAACAAGAAAAATGGTAAAATAAAATTAAAAAAATCAATTATACAAGAGATTTGTTACTCAATTCGGTCTAACAACAATTTATATTTAGAAAAGAGCGCGACTCTCTGATTCAGAATTCCAATAATGCCTACAAGAGATCAAATGAGTTATAAGAAATTAACATAAAAAATTCACAAATAACAATCATAACTTCTATATATCTAATTCTCAATCTCTTCTTTTGAATAAGAGATTATTAAAAAAATGCTCACAATTAATTACCTAAAAATAAAATAAAAAATCCAAACAAAAACATAATTGAGGTAAATGCCCATATCACATTCACAATATTAATTGGTTGATAAATATGTCACGACCCCACCCCATGGCCATGACCGGCGCACAGGCTAACACTAACTCTTTATACTCAGCCTGGCAAGCCTGATACACTATAACCAATACACATTTCCAAAATATAGAACTATTGAAATTCAGAAGTATTTCAAACTTTCATGACATCTCAAAATGAAAAAAAAATTAATTATCAAAACTATTTAAAACTATATTCTCATTTTTAAACTCATAGGCAACTTAAAAGCATTGTAAAATCAAATTATTTTTCTTTCTCGCACATAAACCACATTATCTCTTCGTTGTGGCGAACGGATATACCACATTATCTCTTCGTTGTGGTGAACGGATATACCACATTATCTCTTCGTTGTGGCGAACGGATATACCACATTATCTCTTCGTTGTGGTGAACGGATACCACATTATCAACACTCACAATATAATACAAACATACAATTAAAGTACATCATATGAACAAAATTTCACTCACAACAACAATTGTATTTCCTCTCAATATTTCACAATTTAAATTCAATATTAGAAAACTAGACACAAAATCAAGTATAAACCAACATGATAGTCAAATAGACTATAATATCTTATCAAACACAAAGGTCACTTAATCAAACATAAACTTATTTTTCATTCACGAGGCTTCACCATTTCATACATGCATCAAAACTACTGTTTAATATTTCATCTAAAATGAAATGACCCATATCAAAGAAACTTCATGAGAAGGTCCCTAAATCCCTAAAATCAACAATCAAACAAACAATTTACATAAATGAAGAGGTTTTAGAGGTTGAGAAAGTCACCTTAACATTTTCTAGAGTAAAAATTTTCAAACTCTTTGCCTTGAACTTTTCCTCTTCTTGATCGATGAAACCCTATCTTCTTCTCTTCCATTAAAAGCTTCTTCTATAGTGTTATGCCACTCTTGAGTACTCTAAAAGCAAGCTCACTTGTTGGTTCCCATGAAATTTGGATGAAAAATGAAGATTATAGAGGATGAAGGGGAGGGGCGGTTTTGACATAAATTGGAGGGAGAATGAATTTTTGAGCTTGGTTCTTGCTTAGCCCACTCCAAGGAACACATTGATAGCTTGATTGTAGTGATTCCATGATTACTTTGGTGAAGAATTGAGGGGTTAGAGTGGTGGTGATGTGAACCGAAATTCCTAAGGTGGAGGAGAGAAATTTTGATTTTTCTTTTTGTTACCTTCCAAAAGTCTCACTTGGATGCTTCTAGAGGAAGCTTTTGTGTTTTATTTATTTATTTATTTATTTAATTCTTTTTTCTAAAACTCATACATAATTCTTATACACTTATCTCACTAAATATATTTCACTCTTAAGTTTCTAATTAATTGCTTCTATGCCATTAGTCAATTAAAACTCAATTTAAGTTACTTAATTGGTAATATTTTAACACTTCTAGAAATTTCTAATTTGCCCTTACTAAATTTATGGGTTTACTAATCTATCCTTAGTTAAATTCCTAACCTACTATAAACTTATACTCCCTCCGTTTCTTTTTAATTGTCTTTTTATAATAATAACATCAAATTAAGGAAGTTTATTTTTGCACGTGATCTTCCTATTATACCCTCATTTTAATCCCCAATAATTTCCTATTTTTTTGGCCACACTTTCTCTTTCCAATAAATTTAATATATTATATAAAAAAAAAATTTAATATGTTATGTACCAACAAATTATTTAAAAAAAAAAAAGATTTAGCTTTCCAAATATATAGCATTAATTGGTTTTATGGAAAAAGATAGGAGCAATTAACAAAGGGTATAATTGACAAATCATACCCATAAAATACAAAAAGGACAATTAAATAGAAACGCTAAATAAGATAATAAAAGACAATTAAAAAGAAACGGAGGGAGTACTAATAAATGAGTATTTCTCATTTACTAAATTTTGGGATATTACAAAATAAGTATGTAATGTAATGTGGCAATGACTGAAAGTGACCATATGATGAGGAATTGAGGATTGAGTAGTGTTAATCTTACTTATGGAGCTTTAATGCACGTGATGGGCATTTGTAATAAAAGTTTTGATGACATGTATCTAATCGTGTGGGTGGGTCTACTCTACTCTACCCAACACAATACAATACAACACTTATTTATTGAACACACAAATAAATATCATCAGTCACATTCAGAGATCACGGTGAAGAACATAAACACTTACTACACCTGTTGTTGGTTATTGCATTTTATAATTTGTGTTTGTGCGTGATCCACCAGTAATAGCCTTCAACTTCAACTGCAAATCATTAATTAGTAAATATCACTATCACCGCAACTATGCCCGTGCTTGCTTCCTTTCACAGACCAATTCTATCTCATGTTTCATTTCGCTAAATATATTTTGATTTTCTAAATATATGACCAATTTTTAATTTGAGATTGCTATGCTTTTTTTTTTATATGAGATTTAAGGGTGTTCGCGGTACGGTTTGGTTGGGTTTTGACTATAAAAATCATCCTAACCGCGAGATAAAAATGTATGCGGTTCGGTTTGGTTCGGTTGATTTTTAAAAGATCATCCAAATCAAATCAAACCAATGCGGTTAGGATCACTTCGGTGGCGGCGGTTTATACCATAATTAAATAACTAATAAATGTATTAATATAAAATCAAACAAGTTCATGTTTTTCCTAATAAAAGGAAAGTGATGTATTGTCAAAAGAATAAGAGAGTGAGAGATGAAGAGAGATTAACCCTAGATCAGTTCTGAATCCTAATTCTCGTGTCAATTTTTTTGGTAACGCCTGATTCTCATTCTCGTGTGAATGAATGAATGAAATAATGACATGAAATTTTGGAATATAATTAAAATTAGAAATTTTAGTTAAATGTTGCGGTTCGGATTGGTTTGATTCGGTTTTTAAAAATGAAAACCGCGAACCTAACCAAACCGCGCGGTTTACCTAAAAAATCATCCAAATCCATTGAAACCAAATGCGGTTTTTACGGTTTTTAATTTGGATTGGTTCATTTTGCGGTTTTACTTTTGGTTTGGTTCGGATACGAGCACCCCTAATGAGATTGCTATGCTTTTAGTCTTTGTAAAAAATTCTTTGAACTTTAGTTCTTTGATCATTGACACATAAAATATCTACATAATATAAATTTTTAATACAACAATGGATTTTAAAAATTTGTATTCCATTATGCGTTATTGTACAGTGTAACATTATACTCAAATATTACTCGAGAGAATCTTCGTCCAATTTGTCATAGCATTTTGAAAATTTGTTATAACATGTTAACTTATTTAAAAGTCTATTTTAGTCTTTGTAAGCAAATAAATCGGTGTTTAAATAGATTAATGAATTAATATACGTACCAATGAGATTAAATTCAATTTTGATATTTTAGAAAAATTAACTTTATATGAAATTATATTTCAATTCCGGTTTAATATAATTATACATTTATATATGCGAAAATTAATATAGACTAGTAAATTTTAATTACTAAAAAAAGTTAAAATGAGTTTATAATTTAATGCAAATTAAAGTACAAAATTTAATATAATAATAATTTTTTCATATTTATTTAAGTAGGTTGATCTAATAAACCTAAAAGACATTTTCACTATCCATAGTTTGACATTTTAGATAAATATACTTCTAATATAGCCTTAATCATCTCTATATTTTTTTTTAAAAAAAAGTTTGGTCTAATCCGGGTCCGAATAAGCTAGAGTACAAACCATTTTCACCTTCTAATTCCAGTACATAAAAAGTCCAACATTACTTAAAAATCAAGACTGCCGGTAATTTATAATCGCTACATTCCTTAATCAACCGAAACGTCTTTTAAAAATGACAAAATTAACTACAAAAGTTTATATGGTGCAGGCTTTGATACAACTTTGAAGCTTCTTTGGAAAAATAATGTTCCGTCGAAAGTAAGTATATTTGGTTGGCGGTTGTTATTAGAAAAAATTCCTACGAAGGAGACTTTATACAACAAAGGAATTATCACAGACAATCATGAAAGGAGTTGTGCACTTTGTCTTAAGGAGTATGAAGATATCAATCATATTTTCTTTAAATGTAGCATTTCGATCGAAGTGTAGAGCAATATTTTCAGGTGGTTGAGAACATTTCTAATCATTTTAATCTCTTTGGTACTACTCTAAAAGGAGCAACCAACAAGAGGAGCCGTCATTTAATTTGGTTGGCAACGACGTGGTGCTTATTGCGTCATCGTAACAACATAGTTTTTCGAGGAGGTTCGGTCAATGCTTCGTCTTTGGTGGAACAAATTATGTATATTGCTTGGTTTTGGCTTATTGGCAGGGAAAAGCTAAATGTTAATGTAGCTTTCTCTGATTGGTGTAAAAATCTATTACTTTGTTTCAGTTGATTTCAGACATAGTCTTTGAATTGTAAGGGTTGAATATTGTTCCTTATAATTCAATTATTTGCTTATAAGAAGAAAAAAGAAAAAACTACAAAAGTTTATATAAAATCTAAATCGGACAATACCTCAAAAATTTAATGCTGCGTACTTAAGTTTGTAACATATAACTTATGGAACAGGCAAACAAATGAACAATACTTAAAATGATGCCCAAGTATCTTGCCTAATTGAAAGCAAGATATATAAACTTATAATTTACTACTGTGATGGCAGTTACATATGCAATGATGATATATATGTCTAATATGAGTAGTTCCTAGCAATGAATTGAAATGGCTGTTATGATGGTGTTTGGAAAACCAAAATGACATATCAACCAAAATGATGAAATGGGTTATAACAGCAATTGCAAACTAAAATCCCAATGAAACCTCACTCTCAAGTTTTTTAAGTAATTTGCAAATTAATGACAATGAAACTTAGCTTGTCAGTTGGTGTGCTTACTTTCCATGAAAAAGACACAATATTGTAAGTTGTTTTGAAACTAATCTCTCCAGATTAGTTGGTGTGCTTTGTATATATCTTTAACTGTTAGATTATCAAACAATAATTGTTCAAATAACATTCTCTATTTTTTTATACACAAACTCTCATTCAAATGGTTAAAGGATTAATGTGTCACATCATGTTTGTGACATTTTATTGTACTAGTACTTGATCGCATGGATGGTGTGCATATTCACCATGATCGATCCAAAACTTTTGGTCAAGCTACTAGTAATAATTTTATATATTTGGAGAGAAAAAGAAAAGCATCTTCAATATTCAAAAGATCAACCAATCGATGTTGAACTTGGTAAGCAGGACCACGGTTCGAGCCCCCGCAACTGCGATCAGGAGGAGGCTGAAACCACTTGATGCCATAACTGACCCCCGAACCAGATTCAACTGGTAGTGAAAAACAAATATATATATATATATATATATATATATATATATTCAAAAGACCAAAACTATAAAGATGGACTATTGATCATCACTTACTTTAAAATAAATAAAAAACTATTGATCATCATTATTTTATTTTTTTATTTATTGAGAGTTTTTTCTTTTGAATTATTTATTTATTGAGAGTTACTATGGGATTATTGGGAGATACTCTTGGATTCTGATTTCTACAATTGAAATTCACACTATTTTAAATCTGAATCATTAATTATATATGAAATGGTTTTGATTAATTTTGTTATAAAATCACTTAAAACGATCTCAACCGTATAATTTATATCGGATGATTTAGATCTAAAACAGTGTGAAAACTGTTTTAAAACTATAGCACAAAATCTGTTTTTGATACTATTGATCATCTATGATGTTTTGATACTTCACCATTTCTTAATTATCTTTTTACTCTATCAATTAATTTGTAATTTTAAACTCACAAAACAAAAGTCAATTCATATAACTACATTTCGGAGATCACTTCAAATTATTCAATTTTATGTTTATAAACATGTGATAATCACGCATGAATGAAAGACAAACAAATAATAAATTGCACTGTTAATCTTTTTTTAAGGGCAAAATAGTTCTCTTAAAAGACAACATTTATACGCATAGGAGTCACAATAGTGTTGTTATAATTTTTTGAACTCTTTACAAAGACTCATAACCTCTAATGCTAGGAAAATTAACAAGAGGGTCTAGCACCATTAAACAATAACATCAATTTGGATGTGCTGTTTCTTAAATAAAGACGGCGGATCCAACTGGTGAAAAAAATAATATCAATTGTGCATCATATGATATGAGAGTTGTTCTTTTTGCACCCCCATGAATCCTCTAGCACCCCCTGAAATTATCAAACTACCCCTGCTCGCTTTTTAGGGAGCGAACAATGCTCGGCTCCTATAGGGCGAGCCTGTAAATTTTGTGTATGTTTGGACAACAGAGAGACACAACCCCCCCCCCCCCCCCCCCCCCTAGAGAAATTTGAAATTTACAACGTTCGCTACTTTGACGGCGAACTAGCATGGTGTGTTTGTTGTCTGGGGAGCGAACGGTTGCCTTATATATATGCATGGACCTTCAGACACAAACAGTACACTCATTCACCAACTTTTTTTCCCCTCTTTCAACCCTCTCCAAAAACGGCGATTTTGGGCGAAAATGTGTTAGAAAGTGTCAATCCAAGCATCAAGTGCAAAACGGACGTCCAAAGGAGTCGAATGCAAAGGTAACCTGATTCTAAAACCTTCTCATTTCCATTTTTTAAGCATTTCGTTGTCATCACGTCAAACACCTAGAACTGGTCGTGTTCGCTCTCTAGGAAGCGAGCATGCATGGGGCTGTTCGCTACCTAGGGAGTGAACGTTACTGGAACAGGACATGTTCTGTTTTGCAAATACTATGAACTATTTGTTGATTGGATGAATTTTGTTCAGCACATAATTAAGAACTATAGAACTAAAACTATTATATTTTTTAACCCGAAATATAGGAAGTATTATGGCCGATTCAAGTGGAGCTAAAGATGACGAAAATGTTATGCATAAGGCTGATATTAGGTTAGGCAAACGTCCTATGATTGTAGAAGAAATTAATGTTGAAGAAAAGCCGACTGACGAACAACCTGACAATAATGTGGTCCCCCCGGTAGTTGTTGTACTCGCTCCTAATGTTGATTTCCGAATCCAATTCACCACAGATAGGAAATTTGAGCAACGTGCCGATATGTTAAAATGGGTCTGTGACTTGTCGGAAACGTTAGGTTTTGTGTCTGTGATTACGAAGTCCGATAACAGTGGGAATGGTCGGAAAGGCTATGTTGCTCTTGGATGTCAAAGAGGCGCTAAATACCGGGAATACGCGAAGAAGAAAAGGGAGGCGAAGACAACGTTGAAGGATGGTTGCCCATTCAAACTCAAGAGTTACCTGTTGAGTGTCGGTTGTTGGAGTTTGAATGTTGTGAACGGCGAACACAATCATGAAATGACTCAAAAATTTTAGGGTCATAAGTATGGAGGGCGGCTTCGTCTGGAGGAGAAGGAACTAGTCCGAGAAATGACAAATAAAATGGCGGCACCGAAGAATATCCTGTCAACACTAAAGAAGCGGCGAAAATCATCGTGTTCAAATTCCAAACACATATATAATTTTTGATACATAATGAAGAAGGCTGAACGGGGTCCAAGGATGGAGATGAAGCATCTAATGAAGTGTTTGGTTGAAGGGAATTATTTGTTCAGTCGCAAAGTTCTTCCAGGCACGGAGACACTCAGCGATATTTTATGGGCCCATCTGGACTCCGTGAAGCTATTTAACATGTTCCCCACCGTGCTTGTCATAGAATCGACGTACAAGGTAAACAAGTACTGAATCCCGCTTCTTGAGGTTGTTGGTTGTACATCTACCGGAAAGACGTATGCAATTGCATTTGGATTTTTGACATCGGAGAAGGAAGACATTTTTGTCTGGGCATTGCGAGCCGTCTCGAATTTTTTGCGGTGTAAGGACGAATTGAAGGTTATTGTCACCGACCGGGACTAGGCTCTTATGAAGGCGGTTGACGATGTTTTTCCAAAATGTACCGCCTTACTGTGCCAATACCACATTCTAATGAATGTGAAAACAAATTTTTTAAAGAAGGCAAAATTGGGGAAAAAGGTGAGATCCCGTGAGGTGTGGCCGAATGTGAAAGTAGCTTGGGAAAACATTATGGGATCGGCATCAGAGGAAGAATATAATTCTTCGGTGAAGACATTCAAAGAAAGATATGGACATTGGTCGGAGTTCATTGAGTATGTTGAGACTACCATCTTAGGTCCAGCTAAGGAGAAATTTGAGAGGATATGGACCGACCGAGTAATGCATCTAGGTAATACCACGACAAACAAGGCTAAGTCAGCACATGCCAGATTGAAAAAATACGTCCCTAACATTTTGGGTGACATTTGCAAAAATTGGGGAGAGATCAATAGAATGTTGATAAACATGTTTAGTGAGATACATAAGGATTTTCAGCAAAGCATCATATTTAGAGATGAGAGATGGAAGGGAATCGTGCTGCGGTCAGAATTGCAAGGGAATATTTCAAGAGAAGCTTTGGGTTACCTATTGGATGAGGTTCGTCGGGCCGAGGTGATTGGAACGGATAAGGCGAGGTGCGGATGTGTGCTAAGGTCAACAATTTGACGTCACACATTTTAAGGCCGACAAAGATGCGGATTTATCATCCGTGCCAGACTGGGTTGTTTTATAGGTATAATAACCCTACTCCTTTACTAATGTAAAAAATAAATACTTGATTTTAACTGTGCTGTTTATAATTTTACGTAATAGGTTAAATGCATTTAATGCATGCATGCACATTTAATGCACTTCAGATTCTGTCACTTGTGTAGCGAACTATAGGGGGTGTTCGCTACCTAAGCAGCGAAATATCCTGGGACATAATCTATTTTACAAATTCAAAAGTGCGGACCACGACATGAAGGTCCACATGAAAGAAATGTTTAGACGGTTTTTCTATCCAGAGACGACCTCGATGTGTCCACCTCCTAACCAAGTCAAATGCAAGGGTGCACCAAAGGGTTGGTCGAAAATACCAAGATATAGTTAGGAGGAAAGGTCTATGAAGCGTTCTCAGGGTTGGTCGAAAATACCAAGACATGTGGAGTTGCAGTCGCAGTGTTCAGAGGCAAGACAAAAGAGTGGGAAAAAACTAGTCAAACTCCGAATTGGCCAAACATGAACTATTTGCCTCTCTTCATGCACCAGTACTTTGAAAATGTCATCAATGTGGCAGGAGACAAACACTACGGATTTCGTGTTGTTAGTGGCCTAATCGGAGATTCTGTAGATTCTTACAACATGGTCCGCCTCTATTTGTCCATTGAATTGAAGCAAAATAAAAAAGATATTTAGAGGTGTTTGCTAGTGAAGAAATATTTAACCAAATCGCATACGCTCGTATTCCAGGACCTCCCGGTGATGCACCTGAAAGCAAATGGTTCATGTTTCCGGACAAGGGTTTTTTAGTGGCCCAAAAGTACAACACCGAATTTGTCTTACCAACTCATTACGGGTATTCGGAAACTTTTTTTCCATTAGAGGGTGAGCCTCCGAATAGAGAAAAACTATTGTGCATCGGGTGGGTGAACAATAATCACTTCATGCAAATACACTTGAAGTCGGACAGTCCGATACCCCAAACGAGTAGGCTGTGGGATAAGTACCATTTGAAAAGCGCTGACCGTTGGCCCTATAGATATGCGCATCGAATGGAACTCTACAACAATTTAAAACGTGCTCACGGTGGGATTATTGTGGAAGATGAAATGATATCTCCACGTGCTAAGGTTGTTATAGGCGTTGACGATACGGTGATGAAATTGAGGTTTCACCAGTAGATTTAAGTAAGGATTAGACTAGTTTAGTTTTAAAGTTGTAAAGCGACTATTTTCCTTTATTTTTTTGGATGTAAAATGGTTAGAGTACATTTTATAATTAATCACTCATATTATATAATATATATGAAATGATATTTTGATATGTCCTATTTTTGTGGTTTTTAATTATAACAACTCTTGGTAAAAATTAAAACTGTGCGACTATTTTCTTAGATTCAGGTTATGTTTGCGTTACTGATGTGGTTCGCTGCCTACGGAGCGAACGATGTTTGTGTTCACTTCCCAAGTTGCGAACATATATGTGGTTCGCTCTCTGCGTAGCGAACTACATCAGTTACAGAACACTAAAACACAGGCAGTGGCAAATTGGAATGCAACAAAAAATTCAATAACAATTTTCTTTCATTATTATTACAACCATAAACATGGATACATTAGACAAAAATAATACATTCGTGACCTCCAAACAGGGGGCAAAAAGTAAACCCGGGAAGGGAAAAAATTAGACAAAAATAACACATTCTTGACCCCAATTTTGGGGAAAAATTAAACAGGGCGTCAACAAAAATAATACATTCTAAAAGCCTACGGTTTAATTGTACCACCTACGAGTTCAGTAGCTTCAGCGCACAAGCCCCATATGTGATAGCTTGGGGAGAATCCCATTCGTGTAGGGAAAGTCCCATTTGTGCGGTCCAAACTGTTAGCTCGGTTGGACACGTTTGGGCTAAACATATTCATCCTAGTGGGACACAAAAATCTCTTGTGGACTAACATATTGATCCCTACCATAGTGACTAAACAACACCGGGATGATCAATATGATTAGCCCACAGTGGACCATGCGGCCGAAGGATAACAAAAACTACCCTAAACTAACTACTAAATAAACAAAATAACAACTAGAAAGTGTAACATCCCAACCTTAATTAAAAGGAGAATAATAATCATGGATAATTAATATGTATGATTGGAAAGTTTTGGAGTGAACCAATGGAAAAGAAATACAAAATATGGGTGATATAGGAAAGTTAGTGAGTAAACAATTTGAGAAGGACTCAATTGTAATTAAACACACATATAGTACCTATATATATTTGACCTTGTGATGAAGAAGACAAAAGAAACTTCTTTCCCTCACCATTTGTTTCTCGTGGCAGAGAAGAGAAACCTCAAACAACAACAATTCTTCCTTAACATCCAAACCCACTAAGTGTTTGAAACTCCAAGAGCTCTTACTTCAAGTGTATCAATTAAGCCAAGAACAATCAAGTAGAGGAAATCAATCTCTCCCTCTCACCCCTCTGTTCCGTAAACCCCTCCTTCACCCCCAATTTCTACCCTTAATCAATTGCTGCCAAGAACAACATGCATGTGCTGGATTCACATAATTTTAGAGTTTTCAAGTTTGAAGAACTAAGGTAATGCAAGAAAAATCCATCATCCCATTTCATTCATTATTCATCTCAAATATTGAACCACTTGTGACCTTTGCATGTTCATTAATTCGTGATGAGAACCTCTGCGTAATGGCAAGAATTGAACGGTTGCTGTGGTGAATGATTAGGGAATGAGCAGCAGCTGAAGTTGTGTCGTTGTTGATGAGTTACTGCACAACTCGCCGCAGCGAGTAGCTACTCGCCGGGCGAGTAAGACAGAATTCCCAGGAACTATTGCTTCTGTTCGTATCCCATTTCTGTGGCCTCCCTCAAACCTTTGGTAAGTCAGATAGAGCTTCTTTTGTACCTTTCTCAGTTCCAGGAATAATGATTTCATTTCCTTAAATCCTAGTTGACTCACACTTCCATTCTTTTCACCTTGGATCATGAGCTCAAGTTGGGATCTCAAGTCAGTTGTGGAGAGCTTGTGTGTGGCCTGTAGCAGAGCTTATTATCTAGTTCAAGCTTCGTTTTCCAGGTGGGTTCTTTAGGATAGTTTAGTTAGTATCCCCAATTTAACTAAATTGCATGTTAATCTAGGATTTTAGGAATTGTTGTGTGAGAGGGATTAATTCCCAAATTTCTCTCCGTTCTATTTTATATTATGCAAAGTACATTAATGCACTGTCTAAAATGAGGGTAGTAGGTGTTAACTTGAAAAACTATGATTTTTACAAAACAGGGCAACTTCTGCATGAACTCGCTGTAGCGAGTAGCTGGCGAGCATTCATGGCGAGCTGGGTTCTGGGCTGATGAAACTCGCCATGGCGAGCTATTGCTCGCCTTAGCGAGTTGATTTAGGTCAGGACCTATTATCTCGCCATAGCGAGCTGGTGACTCGCCAGAGCGAGCTTGAACAGAATAGCCTGCATTTTTATAATTATCTTTGAAACTTCATGCACTCGTTTTATACCCTTATCAGAGTCAGATAATTTGCATTAATGTAATTGACATAATGTTAAATAGAATGTTAGGCACAGATAATCTTTAGGGTATAACCTAGAACTATTTAGGATTGTATGCTCCCCGGGTTTTGGGAATTATGGTAGTAAGAACTATTTAGTATCAGTCAATCATGAGCGACCCGTTATGTCGCGTTATGGACTCCCAATGGGACAATCCATTAGGATATGTTATTTGTGAGCTTCATGCCGTGACCGAATTGGTTGACGGATATGGCAGGCCTCTGAGACCTGCTCACCTCAGAGTGTCCTTGTGTTTAAAATGAATAAGAGTTTATTAATCTGTGATACACCTTTATATTTTGCTATTATGTTAAGTTAGTATGTTACGACTGATTTTAGGATTCCCCGGTGTAGTCACCTCTAGGAGGGTAGTAGGACTCACTGAGGCTTAATAGTCTCACCCCACTCCAAATCAATTTTTTTAGGTAGACAGGTTAACTGGAGCAAGGACCAGGATGGAGCTGATGTTTGGAGCGAGGCTCGGATCATCACATTTGACGATTTTAGTCTTTCCTTGTTTTAGTTTATTTGTATATCTTGGATTTCTATCCTATTCCGCTGTATTCTTTTAATGCACTAAGAGATGTAAGAACTTCTTGTAATTCAGTTGTTTTAACTCGTTAATTTTATGCACTCAGATTCCATTATTATTGTCTTGACTAAATATTCTAGATAATTTAGTTAGGGCGTTATAATTGGTATCAGAGCAGGTCGATCCAGTATCGGACCTTGTCATGAGTCATTCCAATCTTTCCTGAACAATACAGACCCTTTGGATCTGAGCTGTTTACGCTGAAATCATCGCGTGCTGAGCCTGATCAACTCAGTATTGTGTATGGTAGGCAGGGTATTATGGTTTAGAACTGAAGTGAACTCTGGAATCCTAGCGCGAATCAGTGATGAAGCTGCAATCGAGGAGCATCCGTCGAAGAAGATTCTTATAAGTGCGTATTGGGACAGTGGCAAATGGTGCCACAGAAGTAAGTTGTGGATGGCAAGCGATGAATGCAAGAGTATCATTATACTGAAGTGTGTAGTACACGACAGTATTCCACTGACATTATGTGTCAGCGAAACTCCTTGAGCCTGTAAGTCACCTTATTCTACCGAGAGCCTAAGTTCAGCCAGATGTTTGGACCCATCAACCCCCAGGACAGTAGGCAATAAACCAACACTCATCCTACATTCAAGTTAGCATATGATTGGGAGTTATGAGTATTGTGCAAGGTAGAGAATTGGCCGAACCACAGAATCATCCTTCTACACTATGTCAAACTCGCTTATCGAGTAAACGCGCGCTGCAGCAAGCTTAGCAGGCTGCTGCTACAGCTTGTTGCTGCCTTACTCCCTGTTCAATTAATTTAATCATGGTGAGTAGCCTCCAGCCTTCTTCCATAATCTCATCATTCCACCCTTCTAGTTTTAGTGTAAGTGATTCTAAACTACCCGGTGTGCATAGGGATTGTTGAGGAGATGCATTGGAGATGATATTGAAGGTTGGATGCAACCATAAATTAGATTATGTATACCTTTCCTATTAGAAGCCAATGACTCGTTGAACTATCAGAAACTTAACCATAACTGATGTAACAATTAGAACCCCTGTAATCTGCATCCGTACCCGAGAGAGCATATTAAGTCCAATCACATATAGGACTCCGAACCAGTAACTCAACATAGCGGACCTGATGGATATAATAGAAATTCAACCGAGCCGTTCGTATCAGAGAAACCAAATTAGAAACAAAATCACATTCCTATGTTCTCTCAAGTTACCTTATTAGGCACCCGTTTAGGATACCTTACCTGATTTACTTCGACCTTTCACCTCGTAATAGCATTTCTAATCCACCATTAAGAGCTAAGCTTCATATAGTATAACAATTAGGAATTCCCTTTTCATCACCAGTCTTTAGTAAAAGACCCAGCAAACTCATTAAGTACCTTTCCTATCTTGTCCCTAGAATAGTAACTTCATGGATTAACACAAACCGATACTACGTGATTAGCATTTCAAATCAAACAACCTATACTAGAGAATCATGCTAGAAGCCAATAATAGAGCCTTGACACGTGAGTACAGACCTTGCCTCAAATTAAATTCTCCTTTAGTAACACCGTCATCCAAATAGGTTTGTTAAAGACCGTTAAATCAAACGTTCAAACGCTAGTGACATAGAACTCTTGACCAATTTAATCACCTCATTAAAAAAAAAAGGAAACCTCAGTATCCGTACCTCAATATCTTTCTTATCGCAAAACCTATTAGGCGAACAACTAAGATAACTACCTTTAGATGTCAGTAAATAGGACCAGCCTATCAGAGTATACCAGTAGTCGCACCAGACCCTTGTAGGTTAAGTTTTAACTAGTGTAACAGTTAAGGATTACCGTTAGCTCTGTCAGATGTCAAGACAATCCGTAGTTACTTTGCCATTAGAAGAATTAGAGACCGGAAACTCAGCTCCATGATAGGTTGACCATGTAGTTTACGAACCCTTACAATTGGACCATTTAACTAAGAAATCCGTAGGATTAGTTAAACCGTACATTCGAGAGTTGTCATCCATTTACCAATAGGCTAGTAATCCAATATTGTAGGCCCACAAGTCACCCAGTTTGAGGATTAGGTTTAAACTACCATATTTTATTACTCTCCTGAAGCCAACCAAGCTGTATTACTACCTCAGATAATAACATTTGATGTCAGCGACATAGGGTCGAGATTTTGTGTAGAACAAACCTTAAGCTAGACAGTAGAAGACACAACTTGATAAGATTGACAAAATAAGAGACTGTACCAACAACACCAATTCCTGGAACACTCCTTTAAGTAACTAAGTTTGACCTTAGTCTAGGCCACCGACACACCTCAATATATTCGGACTTTCTCGTTAGCGGACTATTAGAAATCAGTTAGACATACCAGAGAGAGATCGTCAGTAGGAATTTGAGTGAGAATCCAGTTGTACTAACCTGAGAGCTCTGACAGTAGAAATAGAGGTGTAGAACATTAGCCTGAACCCAATAGGAAACCAATCTTTAATTACCTTTCATTCGTTCTGAGATTCTTTTCAGCCAGCTCATTGGACCAAGCAATGTTCAAATCTGCGTTCATAAGTCCTGGAACACTATGTACGTGTGTACTTTATAACTTGTCTGATTACGCGTCAGATGAGAAATTCTTCTCGTGCCTTAAATGACTTGTCAACCTTATGTTATGCCTGAATTCAATTAGGATCCAAACTTTTCAAATTCCTTGAAGCCAACTAGTTACATTAATAGTGATTAATGTCACACATAAGTAACCGCATTAGATGTTTTTCAGTTTTCCAGTTGTGTTATTATCAAGAAAGATCTATCTGCGGAAGTTAATTATTCTTGAGAAGGTCAAGAATAATTTCAGTTTCAATTCCTACTCGTTGGTTGATTTGTCAATCAACATCCGTAGCTGTTCTGGTACAAATGACTTAGCTCAGTACCAGAGAATCATTTAAATTTCGTGCGCTCGAGCCTGCTAAATCAATTCTTCAATACAATTGGTTGTATATCTCTTCGTACCCTTTGTAATCAAATTCAGAATTAAGTTCGGAGTTATTCCCTATCCAAGTAGAGTTCAGTTGTTCTAGCGAAATTAGAGTTAAGGATTCAAACCTGTCAGTTCCATCTTCTGAAATCATGATTAGATTAGCGTGTTAACCTTAAGTATCTCTGCCTGAACGTTTCGACCTTCTAAACTCATTTCCTGTAATCTCGTGAGGTCTCGTACTGAAGCCGAACGCTTGAACCAGAACATTTCAATTCCAAGTCTAATTACCAGTAGTTAATTAGCATAAGTGTAAGAATTACTTACTCGCTTGGAGTAGTATACCAGTCTCTTTTGGAAACCCTTTTCCTATCCTCAGTGATCTGTTAAGATAATTCCGTCAACCGACCTCAGCTAAACCTTTCAATTTAGCCTCAGCTTTGCAAGTTTACACTTTACGTATGCAATCAACCAAGTGGAGAATCCGGTTACCATATCATAGTTTCACACATTAGTTATCAATAAAGGAAATTCAAATAAGATGGACGTTGACCTTGAGAGATAATCTGAACCTAAATGCATCCGCATGTTGGATGTGCAACTGCGATCACTGTGCTGTACCAGAATAGATTAAAATTGTAGGTGGGATTTTATCGGATGACTATAGATTCGTCTGCTCAGGAGTCCAACTCATTGGCAGAAGAATCAGTAGTGTCTAGACGATTTTCCACTCGTTTTATATTTCAATCGATTCTGGGATATTTAGACAACACGTGGTACAGGTGTATATTTGACGTGTCACGCATAATAGTGTTCGAAAAGAGAGCGATCCTGGAAGGGAAAAATTAGAATTTGTTGTATTAACACTCGAGCTTATACCTTGGGTTTTAGTTTGTACCCAACCAGGCCAGATACCGACATCTAAGTCCGATAAAGTTGGAGTTATATACTAGTGGTAACGGAAGAAGACTGACCGTAATTAAGGTGTCCAGGGAATCATAGACTGAGATAAAGACAACAATTTTCTTTCATTATTATTACAACCATAAACATGGATACATTAGACAAAAATAATACATTCGTGACCTCCAAACAGGGGGCAAAAAGTAAACCCGGGAAGGGAAAAAATTAGACAAAAATAACACATTCTTGACCCCAATTTTGGGGAAAAATTAAACAGGGGGTCGACAAAAATAATACATTCGAAAAGCCTACGGTTTAATTGTACCACCTACGAGTTCAGTAGCTTCAGCGCACAAGCCCCATATGTGATAGCTTGGGGAGAATCCCATTCGTGTAGGGAAAGTCCCATTTGTGCGGTCCAAACTGTTAGCTCGGTTGGACACGTTTGGGCTAAACATATTCATCCTAGTGGGACACAAAAATCTCTTGTGGACTAACATATTGATCCCTACCATAGTGACTAAACAACACCGGGATGATCAATATGATTAGCCCACGGTGGACCATGCGGCCGAAGGATAACAAAAACTACCCTAAACTAACTACTAAATAAACAAAATAACAACTAGAAAGTGTAACATCCCAACCTTAATTAAAAGGAGAATAATAATCATGGATAATTAATATGTATGATTGGAAAGTTTTGGAGTGAACCAATGGAAAAGAAATACAAAATATGGGTGATATAGGAAAGTTAGCGAGTAAACAATTTGAGAAGGACTCAATTGTAATTAAACACACATATAGTACCTATATATATTTGACCTTGTGATGAAGAAGACAAAAGAAACTTCTTTCCCTCACCATTTGTTTCTCGTGGCAGAGAAGAGAAACCTCAAACAACAACAATTCTTCCTTAACATCCAAACCCACTAAGTGTTTGAAACTCCAAGAGCTCTTACTTCAAGTGTATCAATTAAGCCAAGAACAATCAAGTAGAGGAAATCAATCTCTCCCTCTCACCCCTCTGTTCCGTAAACCCCTCCTTCACCCCCAATTTCTACCCTTAATCAATTGCTGCCAAGAACAACATGCATGTGCTGGATTCACATAATTTTAGAGTTTTCAAGTTTGAAGAACTAAGGTAATGCAAGAAAAATCCATCATCCCATTTCATTCATTATTCATCTCAAATATTGAACCACTTGTGACCTTTGCATGTTCATTAATTCGTGATGAGAACCTCTGCGTAATGGCAAGAATTGAACGGTTGCTGTGGTGAATGATTAGGGAATGAGCAGCAGCTGAAGTTGTGTCGTTGTTGATGAGTTACTGCACAACTCGCCGCAGCGAGTAGCTACTCGCCGGGCGAGTAAGACAGAATTCCCAGGAACTATTGCTTCTGTTCGTATCCCATTTCTGTGGCCTCCCTCAAACCTTTGGTAAGTCAGATAGAGCTTCTTTTGTACCTTTCTCAGTTCCAGGAATAATGATTTCATTTCCTTAAATCCTAGTTGACTCACACTTCCATTCTTTTCACCTTGGATCATGAGCACAAGTTGGGATCTCAAGTCAGTTGTGGAGAGCTTGTGTGTGGCCTGTAGCAGAGCTTATTATCTAGTCCAAGCTTCGTTTTCCAGGTGGGTTCTTTAGGATAGTTTAGTTAGTATCCCCAATTTAACTAAATTGCATGTTAATCTAGGATTTTAGGAATTGTTGTGTGAGAGGGATTAATTCCCAAATTTCTCTCCGTTCTATTTTATATTATGCAAAGTACATTAATGCACTGTCTAAAATGAGGGTAGTAGGTGTTAACTTGAAAAACTATGATTTTTACAAAACAGGGCAACTTCTGCATGAACTCGCTGTAGCGAGTAGCTGGCGAGCATTCATGGCGAGCTGGGTTCTGGGCTGATGAAACTCGCCATGGCGAGCTATTGCTCGCCATAGCGAGTTGATTTAGGTCAGGACCTATTATCTCGCCATAGCGAGCTGGTGACTCGCCAGAGCGAGCTTGAACAGAATAGCCTGCATTTTTATAATTATCTTTGAAACTTCATGCACTCGTTTTATACCCTTATCAGAGTCAGATAATTTGCATTAATGTAATTGACATAATGTTAAATAGAATGTTAGGCACAGATAATCTTTAGGGTATAACCTAGAACTATTTAGGATTGTATGCTCCCCGGGTTTTGGGAATTATGGTAGTAAGAACTATTTAGTATCAGTCAATCATGAGCGACCCGTTATGTCGCGTTATGGACTCCCAATGGGACAATCCATTAGGATATGTTATTTGTGAGCTTCATGCCGTGACCGAATCGGTTGACGGATATGGCAGGCCTCTGAGACCTGCTCACCTCAGAGTGTCCTTGTGTTTAAAATGAATAAGAGTTTATTAATCTGTGATACACCTTTATATTTTGCTATTATGTTAAGTTAGTTAAGTTAGTATGTTACGACTGATTTTAGGATTCCCCGGTGTAGTCACCTCTAGGAGGGTAGTAGGACTCACTGAGGCTTAGTAGTCTCACCCCACTCCAAATCAATTTTTTTAGGTAGACAGGTTAACTGGAGCAAGGACCAGGATGGAGCTGATGTTTGGAGCGAGGCTCGGATCATCACATTAGACGATTTTAGTCTTTCCTTGTTTTAGTTTATTTGTATATCTTGGATTTCTATCCTATTCCGCTGTATTCTTTTAATGCACTAAGAGATGTAAGAACTTCTTGTAATTCAGTTGTTTTAACTCGTTAATTTTATGCACTCAGATTCCATTATTATTGTCTTGACTAAATATTCTAGATAATTTAGTTGGGGCGTTATAGAAAAGCAAAAAAAAAAAAGTAAAAATATGAGAGAATGAGGGATGAAGAAGTGAATGGTGAAAAAGAAATGACACAAAGGGTGCCTATTTATAGAATTCACCATGAATTATGATTGGCTGGTGTCACATCACATGGCCAATCACATTTGGCCATGTATCATCCACTTTTGACTGCATGGGGGCTATTTTTTTTACTGCCGACGGGTTCACTCTGTAGATAGCGAACACACCGTCCACATTTGTTCCCTACGCAGCCAGTGAACGATGTTTTCAACTTTTTCGTGATTTACACACTCGCTTCATAAGTAGTGAGGGGGGGCAAAATTGGAAAGTCAATGGGTGAAAAAGAGTCATGGGGGTGCGAAAAGAAATTCTCATGATATGATTGGAGTGGGCTAGAAGAGAATCTTTAAAAGGTCATGCTCTCAATTCAAGGTTCTTCGCCAATACTTTGTTTAGGTATTGTGACTTTAGCTTTTGTTTGAGAAATTTGGACTGGTTGTTATAGCAATTATATACGGTAGTTAATCTTGATTATCGATTTATGAATTATTAGTCCTAATTTATACATAATATAGATTTAACAGTTTGATATAATATTTAATCTCGATCTTTTGTTTTTTATCAGATGACTAAGAACAGTTATTGCGTACGCGCAATAAATGTATTAAGTCCAAAGCCTTGTCGTGTGTGATGAGCACTCAAAATTTTGTTCTTCAATTTTTTGTAAAAGGCATATTGTTGTGAGATTTTCAGGAGTGTGTATTGTTTTTTTTTTTTTACTAAGGAGTGTGTATTGTTTATAAACTATCATTCGTAGTAGCAAAACAAATTGTGTATGTCGGTCTGACCTGTTAAATATGCTATTTTATGCGGGTTGAGTTGAAGTTTTGAATTCAATTTCTTAAGTTGGTCCGTCCAATTTAAACTACTGAAAAAGCGGGACAAGTCTGCTTACAAGTTAGAAAATTGTAAGGACATCGTGTAAATTACAACATCAAATCATTTAACTTGTTGTTAATATATTGTTGGAGACCTTTTTAGTAATAACATTAATATTAATGATGTGAATAACTAAAAAAAATTGTTGATGATAACAACAAAGTATAAACTTTTTTTATTCATGTGAATACAAAGGAACAAAAATAAAAATAAAGGGTCAACTCGTTATATGAGGAAAATAATAGAATCATAGCCATTGGTTTGTGAAGAGAGAGAAAAGAAAAAGAGGAAACAGGTGAATTAAAGGATATAGATTGAAGAAATTGAGGAAATTAAAATTGAGAGAATCCTCTCTCGGGTTGGTTGACATGGGAAGACCAACTCGTTTTGTCATTCCTATTTGTAAATGTTTTGAAACAATAGATTAGACCCTCGGTTAAGGCTAGGTGATTAAAATGTTTGTCGGTCATTGTGTGTTGCTTAGTCTACAATTTTTTATAGATGAATCTGATGTTCTTACCTCAATCCTTCACATCACTTTTCTGAAGTATTATTCACTTTGAGTTTTTTGTATGAGCTCTCATAATTTTATTGTTTATAAGCAATCGTTGGCATCAATTCTTAAGTAATAATATAAAACTTTTAGCTTACTGGAAGAGGAAAGCATTGAAACTTGTCCTTCATAGGATTTTAGTTGTTATGTACCAACTTAGAAAGTGACACCTTGATTATTTGAATATATATAATCATCTTGTAATTTTTTTTGGTTAAAATCACAACTATAATAGGTTCATGAACAATTTTCTTTAAACAATTAACCATCAAAAATAAAATGTTGCTTTCTCAGCTTCTGCATTATAGTTCTCATTCTCTTGATTATCTTTCGCTTTCCTGTTATAATTAATTTAATATTAATCATTAAAAGACATGCTCTACAATAAAGATTAAACTTTTAATCATTCTTTAGTGCGAAAGCCAAATAAACATAGAGCATGCACACAAAATAGGATCTACGACATGTTGATTTATTAAAGATCAGTATTAGGAATACCTGGATAAAAGAGAATCACAAAGGAACAAATCGTTGATTCTAGGCTCTCAGCAATAATCCTGAAATACAAATGTTTGGCGACTTGTCTGGTTATTCCTCAACTGGTACCCTAATGCCCTGAATTCTCTTCAGATGGGGAGAAAAGATTAACTTTGCGGTGTGTCCGGTATATTTTGGACCATAGCCTATATATAGTGTGATGACCCATTAGAGTTCCCATTATTCCGAAATGGGTTATCCTGACATCCATTCATATTGAGCCCATATCAATTAATTGAATAATTATCCAAATTGAAATCTAATTAGCCTTTTTACTTAATTTGATCATTAATCAATTAAGACTACGAATTGATAAATAGCTAGTATAATTAATAAAAATATTTGCACATATAATATTATTGGAATATTATTAAATATTCCAACAATCTCCCACTTGAACAATATATTGTAATAATTATATCATTATTCTTTAGGCGCGCATCTGAATGCTATTTATCTTTAGATTTTAACTTTACAATATGGTTCGTCTCATACATCAATAATGGGACCCCGCGACTGTCGTCACTAACGTATAACGTGACAGAACCTTAGACGACCACCACATCAATGTATTTGATGACATAGATTGATAAGGATGAGTGGCATGGAAATTTCATGCAATGTGATCTCTATATCATGCCTATTTCCAACTGGTCCAACTGAAAACTTTAGTGAGATCAAACTGAAGTTTGCAAATTTGATATTTGCACAAATGATAACTGATTATCAAAATAACCTCAAACTTTATTTCTGCAGAAAACCTTAACCAAATATGTATCTGTATCAATACCAAAGTTAGAACATAATTGAAGAGAGACTCCCACTAATCCAACACATCCTTAGTGACAAGAAACCACTGAAAGACCTCAAGTGTCCAGTCTTCGATTAGTGAATTAGCTAGCATAAAATTTATCTCTATATGTTCTATGCTTCAACAACTTATAAATTAATTAACTTTATAAGAAAGTTGTTGAAACATTATCTAACTGATTTATGTCACAATATAACTTGAGTTGTTTTTAAAATAACTTTTACTTTATGCAACCAATTGACATAAATACTTACAATCATTTCTTGAGTTAGGATGTCCATTGTATGTAAACATCCAAAGAACCGAAATCGAACATACTAACAATCTTTATGGTTGCTTGACTTCAATGATTCAAATTTTGAATTCCTCAAGTATCTGCCAAATGATCTTATTACGTACAATATTTCCGAATGCATATAATTAAGATCGTACATAAGTTTCCCAAAGCCGAAGCATATATGAAAGCACTTTATTTTCTAAATTTCCAAATTTTCTTTTGGGAAATTGTTGAGACTTTTAAATAATTGATTAAAACAATCTCTTAGTTTATTGACCTTCATGTTGAATTTACTATAAACTTTATTGATATAACTCTTTTGTGATAACTGAATGATACATAGAGAATAATTCTTAAGTATCAAATTTTCTAATACAAAGAGATGTGCGCAAAAATATGACATGTAAATCACGTACGTTTGGTACATTTCATTTTGTAGGCCCAACAAGAGGCTCCACAACTTCCAATAAATAATTCAAAAGAAAAAACTCTCAATTTTTTTTTTCTTTTGGTTTATAACCAATTCTTCCTCACTCAATTTTGTTTTTTTTACCATATCTCTCCCCCAAACTCAATATCTTTAAGAGATTTTGCAGTTCTTGTGTCAAAATGTTCATTAACTTGGGACCAAAATTTATATTTCTCAAAATTTTCAACAATTCATGATTGTCACAAGTCATAACTGAATTGACTATGCTTATGTTTAAATTTAAAAGACAAATTGAATCCCTCATTTTAAAATAACAATAAATAATTTATAACATCAAAATAAAAATTAAATTAAAAAATAGATTCACCTTGTCTTTTAAATGCAAATATTATTAAGAACAACAATCTAACAAATAGTTGAAAAATCATCAATCTTCACTAACTTATTTCCCCTCTAGATTGATGTGTCTTTCAACATCGTTGAAATTTGTCAGTTTAGATCATATTTTCTTATTATTCTTATCCTTTGAGGTATTTACCTAATGAGCACTATTTTATTTTCTCTTGCTTCAATATTTTCTTCATTGCACACTTTATGAAATAATGATATTAAAGAATCATTTCCAACTTTGACAGTCATAGAATTAATTGTGCGAAGAGAACACTAAAGGCTATATTTTTCATAAGTCACCTGATTGTCGAAATCACAACTCTTTAGCAAGATTAAATAGTGACATAATATGCTCCTGGTATTTTCTTTGCTCAATAATCTTAATGAAAAGTCATCTCTCCAACGAGAGCTTGTCTTTCGCCTTATTGTTTTACAAGCACTTTAATTTAAGCAAAGAAAAACATGACCAAAAATTATGTCATCTTAAATAACACCTCACTTTAAATTTACTTAATTGTGAGAGATTTGAGTTCCTCCATCCTAATCAAAGGTCTAGATCCAAGAACGTAAAGTTCTTCTTATATTCCCGAGAGTTAGGATTTTAAGAATTAAAATTCTAACACGATTTTGCAGATACTTAAACTATATTAGTTTATAGAGAACAAAAAAATATACCAACCAAAATATTTGGTGCATCATCAATGTCAAGCCCTTAAAATTAACATCAATTGCTAGTGGTATTTTGTTACAATGATCAAACACTGACAATTAATATTGATAAACAATAGTCCTCATATTGTCACATGTTTACCATCATAGATGTTAGTGTAATCTACTAAATATTTGCCTGGATTCACAATAACACCACTTTGTTATACATGTCAATAAGTTATTATAGAGACATGTAAAACTTTATTTGTAAATTAAAAGACTTAAACAAGATACCAAGCGCACCATCAATCCCCAATATTTGGATTGTAAGAATTAACTGCAAGCGGTACTCTCAATGCAATGATCAAACATTGGTGATAAGTCATGTCAAATAATAGTCACATTTGCGCATCCTATTATTCACATGGTAAATAACTTTATAATCACCACGCATTTACCATCACAAGTATGCAATTACCCGATCAAGTTGTGCCTTCCTTGGGGCCGACAACAACTCACATGGATAATTTTGCACTACATCCTTTTGTAAGTTCAATTGAATCAAATCTATGCAACAAATATTACTTTTGCAACATGTTGTTTCAAACAACTCAATCGTCATTACTAGACAATTTAATAAATTGAATATATATATATATATATAATGATTTTTGCTTAAAAAAAATATATATATATATATGTATGTAATTATTCGGCCAAACTTTGTCAACCTTTTGGCAGACCCAAATAGCTTGTATGAACAATTTTACACATCCCTTTTGTGATTTCACTTGAAATAAATCTAGACAACAGATGTTACTTTGACAACTTGTTTCAACCAACTCAATCAAAATCACCTTGCAATTTATTAAATCAAATGAGAAAAGTCCTAAATTTACAAGGCCTTACTCACAAAATGTAGGCCTTATTCCTTTACGATGTCCCTTCATAATCATAAGATTAAATGACATCCCTTAATGTGAGAAGAAATTCTCAACACCAAACTAAAATTGGCATGAAATATAACCGAAGAGTATGACAAAAGAAATTATTGTAGAAACTTAATAACAATAAATTCAAACACCAAAATCATACTATAAACTAAATATTTAATTTCAAATAAAAATTAAATCTTTATATATACCAAATAATATTCATGCTGCAATTGATTCACATATACCCGATGATTCTTTAAATAAATAATAGAATTCAATAACTTTATTTTCCAAAATAGAAGGAAACCAAAAACTTTATGTTCTATAAACAAATAATTATATAATCTATATTTTTCCAAAGTTTGAAGAATCAAAACTTTAATTTTCATACGTACCGAATTGAATCAAAATATTTTGAGAATCATTATTAATTGTTATTTAAAAACAATTAGTCTTTTGCAAAATTATATATAATAACCAAATATAAATATATATATATATATATATATATATATATATATATATATATATAAAATCTTCATATACCTTATTTTTCTCAAAATAAACTTTAAATACAAAATTAATGTGAATCAATTTATATAATTCCAAATCAAATATAAATCTTTATTTTAAGCAACAAACCTTAATACATAAGTCAAACCAAATATCTAACAAAAAAAATTAGCCGAAAATTATGGAAACTTTATTTTCTAAACAGTCCCGAATTGGTCTCAAAAAATACCAAAAATTAAGATCATCAAACATTTGAATGAATGGAAATTATTTATATTAAATTGTTTCTTTATAAATCAATCATATAAAAGAATCAAATCTTTTATATTTGAGTAAAACTGAAAGTAACCGAAATTATATAGAGTGAATATATACCAAATTTATATGCTTAAAAATATGATCCAAAAAGAAAAGAAAGACTGCCACTCAATTTGCTGCTACAACAAATATAAAGCAGCATCCAAAGTGAAGGATATAACACCGTTTGTTCCGAAAAATAAAATAAAATTTGCATCTAGAGATAGATCTGCAGGATAATCATAGTCTTTATTCCTTTTAACGGTCACACAAAAATTGACCAAATCCTAATAGATATGATCAAAATATACTACAAAGAAACCTGATAAAAAAATATGTGAACCATAGGAAGCAAATCAACCGGATTTTATTATTTTCCATATCTGTATGTTTTCATGCGTTTCTGTCGGCCAATCGAGAAATTAAGGTTTAATAATTTTTTAGTGCAGCCAAATAAACATAGAGCATGCACACAAAATAGGATTTGTGACATGTGACATTTAATTTTTTTTTTTTATAAAGACATGTTAATTTATTAAAGAACGGTATCAGGAATATCTGGATAAAAGAATCACAAAGGAACAAACCGTTGATTCTAGGCTCTCAGCAGTTATCCTGAAACACAAATGTTTGGCGACTTGTTTGGTTCTTCGTCAACCGGTACCATAATCCTAAAACACAAATGTTTGGCGATTTGTCTGGTTCTTCCTCAACCGGTACCATAATGCCCTGAATTCTCTTCAGATGGGGAGAAGAGATTAATTTTGCGGTGTGTCCGGTATATTGGGGACCAAAGCCTATATATAGTGTGATGACCCGTTAGAGTTCCCATTATTCCGAAATGGAACATCCTGAACTTCACTCATATTGAGCCCATATCAATTAATTAAATAATTACCTAAATAGAAATCTAATTAGCTTTGTTACTTAATTTGATCGCTAATCAATTAAGGTTTCGAATCGATAAATAACTAATATAATTAATAAAGATATTTGCTCATCTAATATTATTGGAATATTATTAAATATTCCAACATGTCCTTACAAATTTATATGCACATTAGTGCTTTCTTTTCCAAATTTGAAAAAATATAAACATAGGAATAATGAGAAAGAAAAGAAATCTCCCCATTGTTTATAGTTTCCTCATTATACACATTAGTACCATTATAGTTGTAGGACCAGCAAAGCCGTTTGAGAGAGGAAATTGAAGAATCATGCTACTAGCTAGCAGAATATGTAGTATTTATTTATTTTGAATAGAATAAAGTTCAAATAATGGAACCGTATCAACAGAACCAAACATACCTCTAAAATTGAATTTGAAGGCAAGTTCAACCTCTCAAGCACAACAAACTGTACAAGACAGCTTGAAATGAATGGTTGGAATTGGAAGTTGTGGAGCCTCTTGTTGGGCCTACAAAATGACATGTACCAAACGTACGTGATTTATTGAACTTTTGTTTTCAAGAATACAAGATATAGGTCGTAGTATTAAACAAATTAATATGGCTACTTTAGAACACTAATTTTGTTTAGTTAGATGTCACATTTAAATGGGTTATTTGAACTCTACAAGTTTTCTCACCATACTTATCTTTTAGGGTCTCTTTTGGATAGGAATTTTGAAGCGTATTTTTGGAGATTAAGTTCTTTTTCTTTTGAACAGCAAAAAATATTACTAGAAGATAGAAGAAAGTACAAAGAGAACTCTTATCTATAAGATGTGAAATGCGATGAAGTATGAGGAGTATTCACCACAGAACAAATACCAAACCAAACTGAAAAAAAAGGAGGTTTACACAATTACCTTAAAATATAATATAACAGATTAGAAGACCATTAATAAAACAAACAAAGGATTACCCCTTTTTTTTGCCACACCGAAACCTAATAACATTTTTTTCTAATCAAATCCACCACCATCGGGGGTCGATATTTTGGAAGAGAAAATAAAAGTCATTTCAAGCTTTTCAAATAATGTACATTGTTGTTTGCCAAATTAGCGATAAGTCTTTTTATCCTTTTCCAATGTTTGACAAAGTTTGGAAAATGAGAAGTCGCTGAAACTTGAAAGAGGTCTTTTGACATATTAATGACCAAACCAATCTAACTAAAAAATTTATACCAAACTCCCATAACAAAATTACAAGTCATAAACAAATGGTCTTCGCCCTCCGGTCTCCCTTATCCCTCTAAACCACTCACACGGATAAAAAAAGGAAATTTGGGATGGGTGAGAAAAGAGATGTGGGGGTGGAAAGAGAAAAATTCTCTGTTTTTTAATGGCCAAATGTGCTACAAAGCTTTGAAATGGGCCTCTTCGCTTTTAAAGGACTCTTATAACCCATTTCGGTTTCGCTCTTTCAACAAAGACAAAACTCCATATACACATGACATCTGGTTCCTCCGACCCATCTTGCTGCACCCCCACAAAATTACCACGCATCTCACAAAACTATATTCACAAATTAATCAGTTAAAAAGACTTAATTATGTTGAAGAGTGAATCCAAACCGGTATTTTTTTTTTATGTGAGTAAGTTTTGTGGCAAGTTTTTTAAACAAAAAACTTAATATTTATAGATTCAATTACAAGTAAAAAAATTTAGTGTCTTTTTTTTGACAAAGTTTAGTGTCTATTTTGACCAATTTTAGGGTCTGTTTGGTTCGGGGGTTTTGGAGGGGAGGGGAAGGGAGATGATATTTTAAATTTTTATGTTTGGTTCAACTTTTTAACGAGGGGATAGGATGGAAGGGGAGAAGTAATTTACTTTTTTACTCTTAACCTTATAAACTCAAAATAAGGATTAAATTATAATGGATATATTATGTAAAAAAAATCTAATGGATATATAACCAAAAAAAAAATCTAATGAGTAGAAAACCTAAATTTTTTTTTTTGTAAAAAAATAAATAAATAAAACCTAGAATTTTAATATTCCAACAAGGATAATTTAGAATTTTAATAAAAAAGTGAGGGTAATTTTGTCAACATAATTTTAAGAAGTCACTTCCACGACTTTGTATTTTGGTCGCTCTTCAATTTGAGATCTAATGTTTGTTTTGGTATTTTTATTTTTTTGTTGGGTTACTTTGCATACGTTCCGTGCCCGTTTGTGTGATCGATATTCTTTTTTTTTGTGATCGATAACTACTTAATCTCCTTTTTTATTGGACTTAGTTAATTGATAACTACGTAACATCCTTTTTGTTGTGGCTAGTTATTAAGAAGAAAAAAATATTTTTTTTTACTATAAAAAAACTGAAAACCTACTTTTACGTGGAAGTTGTGCTTAGTTATTAAGAAAAAAAAAATATTATTTACTAAAAAAAATGAAAATCTATTTTTATGTGGAAGTTATTTTTTAAGGGTAAAATAGGAATAATGAAAAAGTCATCCCAAAAATTTGTATCATTTTTATATATAGTAATATATTTCTAGATTGTTTCAAGTTTGTACGATTGTACTCCATGTGTTTGTAGAAGTACTTGAGACTTCTACTTGAGAATAATGACGATAGTTTTGTTTGTGTTGTATTTTGAGTAATAGACATATAGTGACTATCACCAAATTAAGCACTCTCTTTGTAAACGTATAATTGAATTTGTCATATTAGAAACTAACTATAATCGTTTTTTCTTTAAAGTGTTATATTTCATTCTCTCTAGTGTCAATTTAGATAGGTTAGAGTCTCGTTTGAATTAGTTTATTTTTGAACTTATGCAAACAGCTTATACAATATAAATTAAGTTTTATGCTATTTTATAAGTTCAAACTAGTGAAAATTATACTTTTATACGTTATTTTATCATAAACTACTTTAACAAATTTATAATAATACATAAAAATTGAATAAGCTATTTGCATAAGTTCAAAAATAAGCTAATCCAAACGGAGCCTAATTTAATTTCTTTAAAAAAAACTATAATCGTTATGTGCAAACATCACCAATTATTATTTTCTATAGATAAATGAGATTAAAAGGTGTGGTTCTCGCTTTTTCTTAATCATTAGTCATATGTTCAAGAAATTAGTTTTACTATTAATTATGCAATTGCATGTTCAATTTTTTTTCATATAATCACTTATAAAAAACTGACGTATCTAACCTATATTATTATTCTTTAAAAAAAAACATATATTATAGACTAGATAAATTAGTTTTTCAATTAAGTTAAAAAGTTGTTTTGTTGCTTATAATAATAACCTGAGAGAATAATAAATAAAAATATTACGACGTTCATAAGACTTTTATTTTAAACATCAGACTCATAAAATTTAATTCAGCTATCAATATTATATTGTCTTTTTTAAGTAAATATTGTTAGACGAGAAATTTGTACTTAGATCCTTGGTTGGAAGAGGATGTTACTTTTATAGAGCGCTTTTCACGGTTAGTAGGTTTGTCCCTAGAGCTTGGAGATGATCTCTTTTTGCATGTGAAGAGGAATCATTGGAAGGTTGTTGTACTTTTTTTACAAAATGTTGTTTTGCAAAATAAATTTTTTGGGTGTTCTTAGTCGCAGGGGAGGGGGTGTGGGTGGAGCTGGAGACGACCTCTTTTTGCATGGGAGGGGAATTATTGGAAGGTTGTTGTGCTTTTTTACAAAATGTTGTTTTGCAAAATAATATTTTTGATAGGTGGCTTTGGAGGAGAGATCTTCATTTTCGTTCAAGGAAGTATACTCAACCTTGGCTAGAATAGAAGATGAAGATAGAGAGTTAACTGATATCATACTTTAGCTTGGAATAAAGTGGTCCCGTTGAAGGTGTCTTTATTTTTGCACTTCTTGGTAAATTGAATTCCGACAAGAGATAATGTTTTCAAAAGGGGTATAGTAAATGGTGACGCTCAAAATTGCACTCTTAGGTGTGATAATTGTGAATCTTTTGTGCATCTCTCCTTCGATTATGAACGCTCTCATAAAGTGCGGTGTTCTGAATTGGTTAGGAGTGCATAGTACTCTTCATAAAAATGCACTTTCGCATGCTCTTCAATTTAAAAGTCTACAAGATTGATATTTGAAGTGTAAAGATCAAGGTTTTAAATCAAGGTCCGTTACCGCAAAAAAGGCCGCGACAAAAAGGTTTTGGTGTCTACCGTTACCGTTTTTCACCGTTTTTACATGGTGAAATAAAATCACGCCGAAACGCTGATACGGCCGCGACATAACACCGATATGGCCGCAACGAAATGCAATATGGCCGCGACAAAATGCAAATAGATATGGACTTCCATTTTTTCCAATAAAAATCACATTTTTAGTACAAATATGAACATAAATTATAAAGTGATATCTTTTTTCAACTCTTTTCTAGTTCAAAACTATACATTTATCTCACATTTAAGTTGTTATACATATATTATAGTACAATAATTTTAATAAAATTTGTGCGATATTGTGATTAATTCACACCGTGACGACCGTAATTCGTAACGCGACAACCATAATAGCCGAAATCGCGAAATCCTTAACGCGACCGCGACCGTGACCGCGACCGATATTTAAAACCTTGGTAAAGATAGCTTTCATGTTATTTGGTTGACAACAATTTGGATTATTTGAAAAGTTCGAAATTATTGCTTGTTTACTAATATAACCTTTAAAATCTTGTGCTTGAGCTAATAAAGGTTCATAATTAGTGGTGGTTTAAAGTAAAGCTTAAGGAGTTTGAGAGTGATATTACTCAGTGGTCTTTAAATCCTTTAGTTTGTGTGGGATTACGAGTGTATTAATTTTTATAAGGGGTAATATGTTTTTACCCTCTGCATAGTAGGCTTTTATAGGGTTAATAAATTTTGTAGGAGGTAATCTCTAAAAAAAATTACAGGGATGTAACACAAAACTCGCCTATTTTGCAGGGGAGTAAAAGTCTATTAACCATTCTTATAATTAGAGGGTTGGTGTTTGATATGATGTTGTTTCTGCTTGCTTTTTAATCTATATTTGTGTAATTGACAGCTTTTACCTCTTGGGTTTATGTACATCTTATGCTAATTAAAAGCGGAGTAACGATCCTCTTAATTTCTTTTGATTTTGGTTTCTTTCATTACCAAAGTTTTTTAATATTTTGAGGTGTATAAAAGAGATTTTGACTCATTTATTGTTACATTTTTGTATTTATATTTCTAAAATTATATAGTAATGGAGGAAATGGAAAAATATAAATTGGAGAGGATTCCAACTCCCAAAAGAGTGATTAATAAATTTGTCTTTTTAATTTTATTTTTTTTTTTGAAAAAAAAATGGAACTCCAAACTAATATGTGCAATTTTATTTTTTTATATATGTTTAAATTTTAACTAGTAATAATACTCCCTCCGGTCTTATATATAAGCAACAAAATAAAAAAATTGAAAGTCTCAAACATAAACAAAAGTAATTTTTAATCATTACAATAAATGTCGTTTTTCAAAATATATCCCTACTTTTTTCACATTATCATGTTTTTGACGGTTTTCAAATCAAAATATAGGGGTAAAATTAGAAAAGTGTTTGACTTAAATGCATTTAGACACTTTTCTTAACGGAATAAATTTTTTATAAATTTGCTTAAATATGAGACCGGATGGAATAATATTTATCATTTAAAAAAATAAATAATTGGGAAGGGGCAAAAAAAAAAAATACTCCCTCTGTTCCTTTTTAAGTGTCCAAAAACGTCGAATTTAGCGTTCCTATTTAACTGTCCATTTGGTATTTTAAAGATACGGTTTGTGTAAGACCCATAATTCCACGATACTTTTTGTGTGAGAAAAATAAGTAATGGCTAAGAATATTAGGGTTTTTGGATTAAGTGGTTTTTTGAGTAATGTCGCCATAACGGTTGTTTGCTGAAATTGAGCCTGTTTTGTGCTCGTGCGCTGGAAAGGCACATACTTTTGGTTCGTAGTCCTCTTTTATGATGTTGGGACAATTAAGAATGGTCAGGGTGACGAGTCCTTGTGAGATAAAGGGAATTTAATCGCAAGAGGAAAGAAACTCAAGAGAGTTCGGAAATATAACTGGGATTTGATGTAAGGTGGTGTGTGCCAACGATGACAGTAAATGAGGAGAAACATTTTTTATTTAAGGCACGCAAGAGTAAGCTAAGTATTAATTTGGAAAATATGTGGACACATAAGAGATTGATTTTGGAAATTTGAGATTTGGATAAAGGGAGTCCAAGCGAAGTAGATAGTATAAGTTGGCGAGTGCCGAGAAAAATAGGGAGCTTGGATCACCAACCGGATGTTGAGATGGTATTATTAAGACTGTGATTAGAACGAGATTTAAAAGTGAAAGTATACAGTTATGAGATTAAAGGAAAAAGTAAGGACTTATGGATATGGATGAAGTTTTGAAGTTCTATACGGAGTTGACAGCTTCTTTCGAAGTAGAAATGGTTCGAGGTAGTAAGTAATTGAGAAAACTTGTAGAAAACCTTGAAGGAATTGTTGGACCCTTGTGCCTCGGAGGACCTTGAGCACAAGTGGAAGGGAGCATTATTAGAGTTAGGTAAAAATGGTCCAAACCACCATCATGATTGTCAGCTAGCTATTGACAAATTAAGGAACTGATCACCCTTAATCTCTTGTTAATAATAGACGGAATCATGTTGACTGGAATTGACTAGTTTTGCTAACTTTGGTAGTGCATAGAAAGTTTTTGGTGTTTCTTTTTGGTGGGTAGACAGTTAACACTTTGTGTGAACCTAGTGAAATTGACTGTGACGTGGAGGCGGAAAATGTAACCTTGGAAATTTGTCGTGTTGACCTAGGATCTTTGAGAAACTAGAGTATGTGAACTGTTGTAGTAAAGTTAATTTTGAGTCGTGACTCATGAGGTGATGTCTAGCTTTGTGTCTAGAGTTTGAATCAGTGTGACCTTGCAAAGGGTTGCGATAGGTGCACGGGTGTGCCAATGTTGGTGTTAGTAATAATAAGTTGAGTTGTTACTTTTAGCTTTAGTTTCGAGGACGAAACTTCTTTTTGGTGAGTAGTAATGTAAGACCCATAATTCCACGATACTTTTTGTGTGAGAAAAATAAGTAATGGCTAAGAATATTAGGGTTTTTGGATTAAGTGGTTTTTTGAGTAATGTCACCATAACGGCTGTTTGCTGAAATTGAGCCTGTTTTGTGCTCGTGCGCTGGAAAGGCACATACTTTTGGTTCGTAGTCCTCTTTTATGTGTGAGAAGGTTTCTGTGAAGTCAGAATTTCGAGTTTTGGTTTTCTCCGTTTTTTAAAAAACGTGTAGGAATTTTACCCGCTGTTGAAAATTTTTACGGTGTCTGAATTCCGTAAAAATTTAGATGGGAGTTTTATATATCGGCGTGAGTTGGAATATGTTTTCAGAATAATTTTCAAGAGTGAGGAAGAAAATTTCAGTCGAGGAAAAAGATTTGGCGATAAGTTTTGGAAATGGTTTACGACGGACTTTTATTCCGTGGAATTTCTATTTTTGCAAGTTTAGTTCGTCGCGGCGCGCGAGAGCTGTGAGGCGTGAGGTGGCACGAGGAAGAAAATATCTAGATATTTACTTTGAGTTGTCTTTGTGACCAAGACTTGATGAAGGGCTAGGATTTAATCATGAAACATTTACACTATTAGATCCAATGGTTAGGAATTAATGAAGAGATCTTTAAGTGCACAAGTCATGAGACTTCCTTCTTTTTTTCTACTTGGCCGTGAATCTCCCTCACTCACATTCTTTCACTTTCTAAAAATTTCCTAATTGTAGAGGCCATAAGACATGTGATTTCTAGCTTGCACCTTTGAAGAGGAGGGAATCAAATTTCTAGGTGATCAACTAAGACTATCTTAAGTGGTAACAAAGTTCATTCTTCTCTTTTTCTAACTTGGCCGTGAGGCCCTTTTGATAGGATAGTGTGAGCTTTTAATTTTTCTTTTCTTAAAGGTATAGATCCATGATGGTTAGTAATTATCCATGATAAATAGAGATAGATTTCATGTGTGAGTGCTACAAGATCCATGAGAGTTAGTAGCTAGGGTTTTTGAGAAAAAAAATCTTAATTGATCAAGAACATGAATTTTGTTTGGTGTTTGTGTTAATGATGTTGTTTTTGAGCTTTTAAGTAAAATGGATATGTGATAAATGATTTGGTTTTGAGAAACAAGAAAAAAATATTTGTTGTTGTTCATGAGAAATTAGGGGAAAACAATTTGATTTTTGGATTGTGTTTGTAAATGTTTTGTTTGATCAAATGAATGATTTTGTGAACAAGAGAGTAGATGTTATGCTTTTGGAAATGAAATTTTTGAAACTAGCTATGTTGTTTTGTTTTGGCCGTGGCATATTTAGTGGCTTTGTATCCATGATGTTGTCAAATTTTTAAGTCCTATGGGAAGGCATGATCATGGTTTTAAAAGGGATAATTAATGTGGTTTTGTTTTGAAAGAAAACTAGTAGCTTGTGATTTAATTGAACAAGTGGAAATTTGTAAAGTTTTGAAGAAAAAAATTGTATTCTTTGATTCAAATGAGTGGGTATGAGAACTTGATCACTCTTGAGAAAATTAGTAATGATTTGATTATTTTAACTATGTGTGGTTTTAGAAAAAAATATTTTTGGTATGATTTAGATTCTGGTCGAAATCTTTAAGGGTATTTAGGTCCTTTTAAAATTGTTTTTGTGACCTGGAAACTTAACTATTTGATCCGTCTTTTCGAGACGATGAATTTGACGTATGGCTCGTCTCGATCGGATAAAGATTGAATGAGTTATGGCCATTTTAGTTTGAAAATAAAAGCTTGTAACTTGTGGCAAGTAAACTTTTATTTTTGTGAAATTTTTTGTTGAAGAGTTTATGTGTTGATTTCAAATGGTTTTAGTGTATGAGTTTGATCGCGTGGAGTTAGAAATAAAAGTATTTCTTGATTATGTTTTGAAACGAAACTATTTTTGCGAAACGAGAAAAGTGTATTAAACTTCATGAATTTTTAATCACTAGTGGGAGAACTCGAAAACACTATGAAAGAGTGTTAGAAAGTACCTTAGACCCCTCTAGAGTTTTGGGTTTTGGTTTTGTTTCGATAGAATACAGTGAGAGTATTTTATTGATATTACGCTGCTTATATGTTAGGTAGCATGAATAGTAGAATTGCGCGAGAAAAGTTAACGGAAGCTTGCCGAGGTAAGGGCACCTTTCTTTTGTATTATTTTTCGTTGATAGCATGTTTGTATGCTTGTTGATGTGGTGTTTGTGAGTGCTTGTTATGTTTGTCTTACATATGATTTGGTTAAATATATGTGTTGACATGTTGTTATGAGATTACATATTATGAGAATATGTAAGTTGTTTGCATTAGTATATGTAGAGAAGACGTATGCTCATGCACTCATAGTTGGTATTTGATCTAGGTGATTGTACCAGGTGATATCCCGCCTTTAATTGGGCCGGTATTTGATCTAGGTGATTGTACCCGCCGTTAATTGAGTCAGTATTTGATCTGGGTGATTGTACTCGGGGTATTCCACCAAATTGAGTCGGTACTTGATCTAGGTGATCGTACCCAGTGTTATCCCACCGTTAAATTCCGGAATTTCATGCATGTGGCAGCCAGTGATTGGTGTCACGATCATGTAGAGTCTGCATTTGTAGGCTATGTGTGCATTTAATTATATCATGTACGTTGATGTGAAAATGTTATATGCATACTTGTATTTTTGTGGTGACCCTTTCTTTCATTTGCGGGCTCATCCCACCCAGATGATGGGTTAGGTCGTGGTGACGACGGTGGCTGTTCCAGGCCCCAGTGAGATGTTGGAGACTTAGCTTAGTTAGACTATGCGCCGGTGTGGGTTGTGCACCGTGCTTTTTGGGTTAGGCATAGAATTCTAACTTGTTTTGATGTAAGTATTTGAATACTTAGACTTGGATTGTAATTATTCAGGAATACACTTTGCTTGTCGAAGCACCTTATGGTAATGAGTTCTTTTGTATATTTGAATGCCGACTCATTTAAAATCTTTCATGCGTAACTTTGATCTGTACAAAAAAAAAAATTAATGTCTTTTCTGGCCTTTGAAAAACGGGTTGTTACAGTTTGTCAATTATACCCTTTGTCAATTACTCATATCTTTTTCAATAAAACTAATTAAAGCTATATATTTGGAAAACTAAATCTTTTTTTATTTTTTTGGTACATAATTTTGTGCATAATATACTCCCTCCGTTTCTTTTTAATTGTCTTTTTAGAATGATAACACCAAATTAAGGAAGTGTATTTTTGCACGTTATCTTCCTATTATAACCTCGTTTTAATTCCCAATAAATTCCTATTTTTTTGCCCACACTTTCTCTTTCCAATAAATTTAATATATTATATACAAAAAAAAAACAAAATTTAATATGTTATGTACCAACAAAAAAAAAAAGATTTAGTTTTCCAAATATATAGCATTAATTGGTTTTATGGAAAAAGATAAGAGCAATTAGCAAAGGGTATAATTGAAAAATCATACCCATAAAATACAAAAATGACAATTAAATAGAAAAATTAAATAAGATAATAAAAGACAATTAAAAAGAAACGGAGGGAGTATTAAATTTATTGAAAAGAGAAAGTGTGCAAAAAAAAAAGATTTTATTGGTGAATTAAAATTAGAATATAATAGAAAGATAAGGTGCAAAAATACACTTTTTTAATTTTATGTTATTATTCAAAATGGACACTTAGGGTGTGCTTGGTTGGAGAGAAAAAGGGAGGAGAGAAAGAAAAACACGGATTTCAATAAATGAATCTAAACTAAAAATTAGACCAAATTCATCTATTGAAATCAGCGTTTTTCTCTCTTCTCAATTTTTTTCTCTTGAACCAAGCAAGGCCTTAAAATAGAGTAATAATTACAACGTGACTGGTGACCGTTATTATGAGTCGCCCACGTACACATTTTCTTAATTTATTTATTTTTGTAAACTAAAATAAAATCTGATTGATAATAAATGAGCCGAGCGTGTTGTGTGCGTAGGTAATTCCCTCTTCCTTTTATTCGCTGTCTCTCTCTCTCTCTCTCTCTCTCCATTTGTTTCATTGTTTTCTGCAAACTCACACTCTAAAAAAGAACCTTCTTTTTGTCTCTACACTTTCATTCAATCCCTAAAACCTTCCTTCTTTTCTTCTGGGTATTTCTCTTTCTCTCTCCTTTATCTTTCTGCTTTCACTTGTGTTTTGTTTTAGTATTCGATTGGATTTCTTCAACTTTTGTATCAAGTTTTCTAACATTTCATAAGATAATAACTGCATTCTCTATTGTTTGTTTTGTTTCTGAGTCAATCTTCTACTTACTTCAACATCCCCTTTATTATAAAAAAAAATGGTCGGTCATCTTCATGATTTTTTTATTATATTTATTAACCGTCTGGTTTATAAAAATTGGATTTATTTTTTTTATAATTGGATTGATTATCAAAGATGTGAATCATCCATTTTCTTGGATTGGATGAGTAGTTTATTGTTCTATGTTCTTAATTCTCATATTTTAGTGTTCAGTACTCTGTTGTTATTATGTATATACCTATTGAAATTTTACTTAGTATAGTAATGCCCTTGATTTTTGTTGTATTAAGAGGATGATAAAGAGGGAAACAGGAATTCAAAAACTTTGTCAAATCAAGATTGCATGTTGAATTTCTGATTTTGGAAATCACATTAATACATATTTGATATTCCAATTTGTGTGAAACATGCACGCACTTCGTCGGATAAGGCGTGTCTCAGTGTCGGACACACGTGTCAGTGTCCAACAACGGCATTTATGTTTAAGTTGAATTATGCTATTTTCTTAAATTATTATCGGTGTCGATTTGTCAGTGTCTGTGTTCGTGCTTCATAGCTTTTGAGTTTTTCTTACTATATACATTCATGCATCAATTATGAAGTATGACTTATGATACCAAAACTCTCATCACATTTTGGCTCTTGTTACATATGTGCCTGCCCTGTTGATATTTATTTATAGTGACCGATGAAAGATGGTTATCCTTTTCCAGATCCTTCGTACATTGTCTCTTGTTTTTTTTTTTTGATAAACTACATTGTCTCTTGTTGATTTTAGTTTTTGTGTTTTGTAAGCTTCTATGCAAGAATTCTTGCTTAATGACAACTTGGATATCTTTAATTGTTTTGCAGACCTCAATTTTCTGAACGATTTCTGGTGTTGGTTTTAACAATATTTAACTCTTAGAAATACAAATACATACCAGCAACTTCCTAGGCAGCAATATTAAAATGCAGTTGTATCATCATCCATTTGATATGGACAGCCAGAAAGTGAGACTTGCATTGGAAGAGAAAGGCATTGATTATACATCTTTCCATGTCAATCCCGTAACTGGCAAGAACTTTGATTCCACATTTTTCCAGATGAATCCCAGCGGAAGCCTTCCTGTTTTCCAGAACGGCTCTCACATCATTTACAAGACTATTGATATAATTCAGTATGCTCTCTTCAAACCTTCTTCATCATTCTGTCATCACTGCCTTTGAATAAATCGTTATAATTTGAGAAACTTCATTTCGAAGATTTATGTGGCATTATATTTATAAGTTAACCAAAGATGATTGTTTTAAAAACAAAATCAGAATTTGATTGCTCATAAAGTTGCTTTCTGCATACTCGTCATTACTCTCTAAACTGATTTCCGTTGAAGCAGCCTACTGTGTATATGCTACTCTGTATAATGAAATTGTTTCCATGAATGATTGATAAAACTTAATCGTTGAGTGTTCAGCCTACTAAGAATGGAATGTTAAATTTGAAATATGTGTTTGAAGTGCTTTTGTTACCAACAGATGTTTTATAGTGCTTTGGATTTTCAGGTACATAGAAAGAATTGCTGTAGTCTCCGCAGGATATGAGGATATCAGTAGCAGTAGGAGTGAAGTGATTGCATGGATGAAGAAGATACAAGAGTGGGATCCTAAATATTTTTCCCTTTCCCATATACCAGAAAAATACCGAGTTTATGTTTCCAAGTTCATAAGGCGGGTGGTGATTGCTCGTATGTCAGATGCCCCTGAATTAGCAGGTGCATACCATAGGAAGTTAAGAGAAGCCTATCAAACTGAAGAAAAGTTGAAAGACCCTGATGTTTTGAGAAGGACCAGGGAGCATTTGGGTACACTGCTTGACGAAGCCGAGAGACAACTGAGTGAAACACCTTATTTGGCAGGCGAAGAGTTTACCATGGCCGATGTGATGCTTATTCCGATTTTGGTTCGTTTAAAACTCTTGGATTTAGAGAATGAGTACATAACTGTGAGGCCAAACATTGCCGAGTATTGGGTTTTGATTCAGCAGAGGCCTAGTTATAGAAAGGTGATTGGTAAGCATTTTGATGGTTGGAGAAAGCACAAAACATTGTTCAAAACTTGGTGCTTTGTTCGTATTAGAAGTTTGCTTAACCGGTACTAGTGAGGTACGTATATACTTGAAAGAAATGGTTGAATAAGTAAATACTTGAAAGAAAAAAATGTGTTTGTAGATACATATTTATGAGAAACCATGTTCTATTTATCTTTTTACTTTTGTTGAAATAGAAGGGGGATTCTTTTTTCTTTCTCCCTTACTGCTTGGTTATGTTAGTTGTTTGTACTGAGATTGCACTTATTCTATAGAATCATATGTGAGGGAAATCAAGTGGTGCAAGTTAGTGGTTTGTCTCCAAAAATTCTTTGGACTTAGTACTGAAACAATCAACTCTGCCATTCTCCTTCATTGTCAAAAGAAAAGAATAGGCAAATTTGTGTGTATTCAATCAATTACCAAATTTTATGCAATGTGTATATTTATGCTTGTTATGTCAGACACTAGTTTTGGTATGTGTAACACTATTAAAAGCTAAATAGCAAATAGATCAAGATGTAATATATATTTGTCCTCGTTTTATTACTATTCAAATGTCGTCGCCTGTTGCATATCTTGTTTGATTGCAGTAGGCATTGCTGCTGCCGAGACTCCGTATCCTTTCATAAAAAAGGATGTAACTTATCAGAAAATAAATACGAAATCATAACATGTTTACGACTTACGAATTGAATGGGTAAAAATTGTCGTAACATGTTTTTTTATGCAAGAAATTTTCATAACTTTATAGGTTGTAATTATACCAAGTTCAGTTAAATTATGGCAATCAAAACTATCTTAGCTGAATATGGAGTGTCTTATACGTGCAATATTTGTCTATACTCTCTTCATAAGAAAGTTTAAATAGTCCTTACTACAAGAAAGTTGTAATACTAAATTTAAATAGTCTTGACTATAAAGAAAGTTGTAATACTAAACTAATATATATGAATTTTTGTCTCTACTCTCTTCATAAATTTCAATAAAAATTGTCATAAGTCTTACTTATGGGACAATGTGTGAAAATTTGAGAATAGAATATTTATTTCATTGTCTTGACTACAAGAAACTTGTTAGTATAAAAAATCAATCAACATAGTTATATGAAGGAGAAAACCATGAAAGTTGATGTGGTTCGGATATCAATTTGTTTTACAATATCGAACTGATCCTAGAATCAGTCCGTGTACAGACATGGAGAAATTGCATTCAAAGCGTCAATTATCAGTTTTCTTTGGAAGCTGAAAATATCCTTTCACAATTGCTACGGATCTTGTACCCAAAGTTGTAATTTCATGAAGAGGGTGACACTTGAAAATGGTGTACTGAAAAAACCATAGCTAAACTGAATGATGGAAAGATCACTTTTGTAATCATTAATGAGTAGACTGCAAAAATATTTTAAAGGTCTTATTAACAATTATCGAATGGATGCTAATTAAGAAATCACGAAAGTAAAAATTTCATTGAAGAAAATAGTATATAAGTGAACTAACTCTTGTAGACTCGCTAGAATCAAGACAGAAAAGTTCAAAAAATGCTTTCGTGTTTGTGGGTTTTAACTTGTAAGTCACGTACTCAACACCAACTAGATCAACATTCATTGGCATACAAAATTGGGCAGACCAAATTCAGCCAAACATAAGAGTTGAAAAGGCAAAAACCCAAAAAGATGTGAACAATGTAACTACCATTATAAAATCAAAACATTTCATCCTAATTACATTCACAGCTATGATTTTGAAGCTTTTGGGCTAACTTTGCATGCATACATTTACATATATGGTGGTAAATGAATGAATAGATACTTGTTTGATAGATGTGATATGAGACATTAGGTAAATAACTGATCTGTTGAGTCCAAACAATAAATCAGACACAAGTAATTGATAGCAAGTGCATCAATTCATAAATGTTTAAAATAGAAAAATGAATAATATCAATTTACAACTCTAGACACCACATTCATCTCTATCACTGACAGCCAAGGAACATGAGCAAAACCGACTGTTACAGGTTTTCCATTTTCTGAGAAGATTATACCAGTCCGAGAAACACCTACCTCTTGAATGTTCGGGGAGATCAGTATCCAGAAGAGACCTCAGGTACAATCCAGAAAGCAGGGAGAGTAGATGGTTCAAATAAGTTTGCTTTCCTCCACAGACACATTTCTAATAACCATTAATATATATATATATATATATATATATATATATATTATAATTACAATACAATAATCCTTATGTCAATGGTTATCAGCCATATCAGTAATTGGTTCATGATGGACCAAAACTAATTTGACTATACAATGCATCCTAGAAAGTGAAGGAGGAATGCTGAAATTAAATGAAATTTTCATTGAATAATGGATCCAGGAACAAATGAATTTTCATTGAATAATAGATCCAGGAATAAATGAATTGAGTATATGGATGAAAAAAGAAAACAAAAACAATTTCTTTTTATCCTGTGAACAGTAATGATTTTGCTGTTGTGAATACTAATAAATATTATTTTCCACCTTTCTCATCTCTACAGATTGCATCCTCCGAATAACTAGTAACTTTGGATTCTTTTGATACATCTCCTACATCTACACTGCACATATCACCACTAGAGTTGTTGTCGTTACATTTCCATGCATTCCTCTTAAACCACGTTCGATGTATTTTTGAATTGTTCCATTTCTGCTGTCTAAAGTAATTCTTCCCCAAATCATTGGAGTTACCCTTCAACCTCTTAGTGTCGTGTTTATATTCCTCGCATTCAAGGTTCGTGTCTTCAGGCTTAGCACCAGCTGTGCTGGTAGTATTATCTGATTCTGAGCAACAATTAATCACACCATTGGCATCCTGTTGCATAACTTCAGCAGGTTGATCAATTTCCATACCATTAGTATTAGAAGGTTGACAGTCTTGGATATCCCGTGGATATGGGGGTAATGGAGGAAATGGGTTGAAAGGCATGCCAGGAGCAGTGACCCAACACCCTGTGATTTCAGCATGAAGAGTTCCGTATTGCTGAGCAACAGACCATGGCATTCCATATGAGACAGGCAAACGAGAATTGAATTTCTCTTTTGGCTGACCAGTAACTAAACTAGAGGGCCATCCGAAATGGCTTGCATTTTGCAAAGCAGGACTGCCCGAGTTTAGTGCACTATTTGAAGAACGTACTGGACATGAAAACCCTGGTGGAAGTTCTTCATTCATGATCTGGCTTTCATTGGTAGAGCCAATAACAGCAGCACCATAATATGAATTTGTTTCTGCTGGTTGATCCCATCGGCTTTTGCGCTTACGCTTTTTTACCCCATTGATCTCAACTCCATCCAAAGACGGTGTAGAGCAGCCATCCTGGGAGCCACCATCTACTGAAGTTGTCACGAGCATAGACTGCTGACCGCAATCAATTTCTTCCTTAGGTCGTAATCCCTGCTCGTGCCTATGATTGTGTGATACTGAAAATCTGTTGAAATTTCTGTGAGATTCCACCCTATTATCATCCCTGTCCATATGGCCACGTTTTCTGCCATTTCTGCGAATCCATCTGTCTCGGAAGCTTCGAGCAATTTGATGGACCTACAAGTGCAAAGATCAGTGAAAATATTCCAATCCTTGCCCATAAAACAGAATAAAAGACAATAATAGTATCCGCTTCCCACCAGTTCAAAAAACCAGACACAAAGGTAATAGTGTAATCTTCGGTATATGAAAAGTTATCTAATAGCGTATTTTGGAAGTGATTATACATGTGACTTGACTACGCTAAAATCAATCAATTACAGTAGGTGATTGTGGCAATACCTGTTTGTCATCATGCTCTGTCAAAGACAACATTGAACGCCTAAAACTGAACATTAAACCAATTATTAGTAAAAGAACTTAGAGAGAAACAGAATAATTTCAGCAAAGTTATACCAAAGGTAATAGTGTAATCTTCGGTATATGAGTTTGGAGGGAGAAATCATTAGAAATTGTTTCATATCATGGAATAGGAAACATTGAAGTAACACATATCATGCTTCTAAGCATTCAACATCTTATTGTAGTTTGTGTTCATCGTAACAGCTCAAACAAAATAGGAGATGGAGGAAAAGTAAAATTTAAAGTATCCTAATTCAGCAATATTTTACAATTGCTTTAATAGATTTGAAAATTCCTGACCTCTCCATTCCTCGACAGGGAGGACCACTGTTGATATGTTCGGGTGTCAAAACCTTGCCTTCTGCCAGGTACTCCAAGACCTGTAAAAGAAAGTTGTTTAGGCACATGCTCTATAATCTCTTAATACTCCATTTGGAGGCAAAAAGGAGGAAAAACAAAGAAAATATTAGGATCTACTACCAGCCATCTATCAACTTATTGAAGAGTATAGATGGTCAAATCTATGCCCCAAATCAATATTTACCATATTTCAACATTCAAAATTTGTCAAAAAAAAAAAAAAAAATCAAAATGAATGACTACGGGAATTAGCTAACATCTAAATAAAGGAAAAAAATGCATAAACATCACAAATATCAACATATGGGCATTGAACAGTTATAAAATGTACGTTAGTTTTAAGTGAACATTTCAAGCAGCATCATACAAAAATCGTAAGAGTAAATATAAAACAAGAATTATGCTGTCCAGAAAGCCAATAACAATATCACCATAAACATTGTTTCCAACTACTCCGCAGACCTCCCAAATTTAGTATCAAAGGAAAGGCACACACTCCTTCAGAGGTAAAATTACACATCATAATCTAGGGTTTATAAAATTAGAAGATAAACTGCACTGTTTGGAGCACAACTCTAAAAATTTAATGAAAGAAAACTACAGAATTGCTGTCCCTATATCTCACCTTAAAACCAAAGTGATGTCTATTATACAAATCTTATGCAAGGAGGGAAAACATGACGAAATTCACAATACAAACTCTACAATAGAATTCTACTATAGACAACTATAGATTTTCACTGCATGCAATGCAATTATTTGCAATGGAGTGACATACATAATCTCTGGGTTTATTTTGTTCAATGGAGGGGAGGAGAGCTGAGCGGACAAATTTTATATTATGTTGGGTTCAACCAAGTCAGGGGAGAAATTTTAATGGAGGGAAAATGTGGTAAATTTACTTCTTTTTTCAACTTTCTAATATTAAATAACCCACTTGGGGGTTGGCCTAGTGGTGTTGGCTTGGGTCCTTAGTTTGCTCCTCTCAAGGTCTCAAGTTCGATTCCCACTGGTGTCAATTTCGGTGGGCTAGTCCATACAGAGTAAAAAACTCTGGCTTTAAACGGGGCCCCTGCAAGTGGACGGTGGGATTGGTCCCCTCGGATTAGCGAAAAACTAATGACTCTTTTCCGCTTCCTTAGGAAAAAAGAAGCTAACAAAGAACTAAAATATGAGTTATTTCCCATTTATGTACCTTAAGAAGCTTTCGCAGTATTGGAATTTTTTTGAAGTCTTGCCTGTACTGCTTCATGATCTTATGCAACATCTGTAAACCTGAAAGCCAATACTATAGTTACTCTAAGACACAGCCAAAGGTATGATGGGTTCTCACATTCCTAATAAATGGGAGAAAAATTTCATTAAATTCAAAGCAATTATAGATTACCATTTTTGCTAATTATATCATTCAGCACGGCTCTAGATTTTGTTTTCAGAAGAGCATCAAGGATCATGGAAAGATCTCGATTGCTGCAACCAAAAGATTAAATTTCTTTTAGCAAGTATTTACATGTCCATAAACAATAAATAAGTCTAGTACAAGTGTACATAACTATAACATGTGCTTAATGAAGGAAGAGTTAAAATAAATAAGAGGAAGAAAGAGAATAGAGGAGAGGACCTTTGAATTGCTTCACCAGTGTATCTATCACCTGAAGCCACGGTGAGAAGCAAAAGTTTCAAGTAGCCTTTAGTGGCGTCCTATGACAAGAAAAGGATAGGGTGAGTTAAATGGTGCAAACTGAGAAACCACAAAACTGACTTGATAGCAAGCCCAAAAATACATCCACTATTAAAACATCAAAAAACAAAATTGAAAAATGGGAATATAAAAGAAGAAAACTATTTCTCATCACTGATCATACAAAATAAAATTTAAAATACTACAGCAATAAGGTAGAAATTTCTTGCTTTGTTACAGAACATAAATATGAACTGCAGGAAAGCACACCAGAGGCCACCTGCATGGACAAGCTTTCCAAATAAATGTAACTATTTGGTGTATCTAAATTACTTACTTTTCTTTTGCTTATTCCCCCATTTCCATCCAGCAACTCATTAAGTTTCCCCTGAACTGCAATAAAGGAAAAGGTTTATCCGCTATAACCAGTTTTTTAATAACCATGTTACCAGAAAAAATAAGGATGACAAACCTGCTTCAAACCGTCCATTGGAAGAACCTTCAATTACTTTTTTGTGTTTGATAGATGACACTGGCAATCGATTGGCTGCGACCTCAGCTGTAGGACCATTTGCAGCATTAGCACTGACTTTAGCCTTTTTAACAGAAGCATTTAGTTTAGAAGTCTTCTTCACATGCAGATGTGATTGGGAAACACCATTCCCGCCTTCAACCATTTCAGACTTGGATTCTCTACTATCAGTAGAATTCGACAACACTTTGCTGACAGCAGGCATGGGTTTGCTTGTTGTATCCTCCATTTGCTGAGAAATTTCTTCTAATTGATTAGATGGTAAATTGCCTTTTGAGTCTTCCACTTCAACTGAACTGTGCAACAGGGAAACAGCAGAGGCAGGGTTCACAGAACTATCTTTCCCTGGAGACCCATCTTCATCTATAGCAGTTGTAGACTTGTCCAATACATCCCTGTCCGTTAATACATGCCTAGAAGACTCCGTATCAACATTATCAAAGGGCATAGGTGTGCTGTCCTCAATTTCACCATCTTCGGTAAGCATCATGGGTTCTGGATATTCATCATCAGAATCACCATGAACTATAAGCTCAGCATTAAGTGGATCACCACCACCTATATAACCTCGACAATGAGGTGAACCACAATAGCATTTTTTGGCAGCAGCTCCAAAAACCCTTACATAGTTGTAATCAAACGTCAATTCTTCATCCTGGGGAAGGTGGTTCAAAAACATCAGCTTGGCATTGGCACTGAATAATTCTCACACATTCTTACAGCCAAACAAAGGAATTAACAGCTAAGTTTGATACTCCAAATTCATAAGCTTAGGAAATAGGACCGCAAGCCTCCATACTAACAACACACGTCATCTAACCCACCCCCTCCCCTAAAAAACCTCGCCAATAATCTCTTCAAAGTTTAAAGACATCATATCATATATGTTATTTATTTATTTTTGGCAGCATATTATTAAATATAGAGAACCCAAATTGATCTATGGATTAGAAACAAATTTACATATGTCTACAAAAATGGTTAATCTAAGCATGAAACAAACACTTTTCCCTCTCTCTCTTGCAAATCAAAAGAATAAAAGTAAAAACAACGAAGTATAACCAGAGTAGTAACTACAAGATTACATGCAAAAAAGAGTAAGTGCAACAAACATTGATCAAATCAAAGCCTAGCCTACACAATTCAATTAGGCATTTTCTGCGGAATAAGTTTGGCTCAATTGACCAAACATTCATATTATTTCAGGGGTAGAAGAGAGGTGGAAAATTCAATTGTTTTCAGACTCCTAGTCTGAAAGTAAACAATTTCACATTTTCCTGCACGGTCAATAATCAAAATGCATAACAGACACACATACAGGAAAATAAATTGACATAACTGATACAAAGACTCAAAATTATTCAAAACATAACAGCAAAAAATTCCAAAATATGAAGCTACAAGATATAATGGAATTAACAAAGAAATACACATGAAGGTAATAATCGGAGGCAGAAAGCACACCTGCTTGATATTCCGCAATGCAAACAGTCCAATACAGATCTCCCCATTCACCATCCACTGTTGAAAAAAAGGATGCAACATGAGGTCAAGTGATGTGAAAACAAAGAGAAGAATTCTGAATTTCATGGCCCAGCCACTGTACAAAATAACATTAAGGATATGTTCTGAAAAAAGCATACGTCCATTAATGAAATTCAACCTGTGTTGTGCGGGTTATAAAACTAGTCGTGAGACAAGCAAGAACACAAGATAATGACAGTAGTCACAGCACAATGATACATGTGTTAAAATTTGCTATACACTGATGTGCTAATAACACGAATATAGTTCCAATGAAAATGCCAAAGAATTAAGCTTCTCAAACATTATAATATATACTCACAATTTCACATTACTTAGAAAAAAAAACAAAAAATGCAGATAATAATATACTCGCCTTTTCTGTCCGACAATTGGGATCACAACTATGATTAATGAAACGCCCCAAGTTTCCTTTTGCGCTTGCATCAATCACCTGTAAACAAAGAAATGTAAATGAAAAATAGAACTAGATAACTAACAAAATATCCGGAAAAATAATAATAACAACATATCTTTTTGAATCAACTAAACAAGTCGCAATTTTCAACAGCATAATAATAATAATAAGAATAATAATAATAATAATAATAATAATAATAATAATAATAATAATACAAACAGCATGAAATGGAAAAAATATTTAATTTCTTCATATGCTGTCCAGCTTGTAGATACAGCACAATATAAGATGAGTTCATATAATCCACTACATTGGTGGCTAAGGTGGTCTTTGGTTTGTTTCTTGTTTTCATTTAATAAATAACAATAAAATTTCCGCTTTGTTTTAAATGGCTAAGGTGCCTGTGGTGCTGATTAATCTGGGTTGTTATTTGTACGACTTTTTGTCCTAATAGTGAGATTGAAATTAGGAGGATATTCAGTTTGTTTTATTATTCAATTTCAAATTACGTGTTTTCATTAATAATAACTACCAAAATTCCAGCTTCTTCTCATTTTCGTTTCTTGTCATTGGAATAAAAGACAAACAAAATTCATGTATGTTTCCACTAGGCAACATAGAACTCGGCAAAGAATAAAAGTAACAAATTGAATATTTCTAAGATTAAAAAAAAATGGAGTTGTTTCCATTTAAGTATGCAGATATCATACCTCACTGCCGTTCAAGGTCATAAAATAGAAATGTCTATGACCCTTCAAAGCATACTCTCTTTGACGTGCCTCATATGCAGGCATATCAAGGACCTGTTTGAAACATAAAGATATTATGAACATAAAATCAATATTTCATATCATTATAAATTAATATGTAAAATTATTACATCGGTATAGAGATAATTAAAAGGAAGAATAATATCGTCCACATCACCTCTCCAACATATTCAATAATGAAATGGCCTTTGGCTACACGCTCAAGTGCCTTCAGCCCATAACCTTTTTTCCCACATTTAAACCACTTCAATCTGGAATAGCTGCGTTTTTGGAACTGAAATTGAACAGTTAAATCACAATCATGCTCTTTGGCAAGGTCTGATACTATTATATTTTAGAGGAAAATGTATAGCTTATAAACCTGCTGATTGGAGCAACGATCCCCACACGGGCAAGTTCCTTGCACACATTCAATGTTAAGCATCCGATTTAGACATTCATCCCCACATCCCAACTTGCCTTCTGGAGGTGGCTTGCAATGGCAAACCATTACCTACAAGTACATAGGTACAATGAATAATGCATATACAATTGATGTGCAGTGCTATCCAGCATGACTGTATATATAAATCTTATACAATATGTAAATACTCCTCATAAGTAATGGAGGGCCAATAATCCATCCCATCCACTTCAAAGCACATCTATTAATACATTAAACACTAGTCCAAGCGAGAATTCAAAAATATTTAAGTATATGCTCTGTGTATTATGAAATGAGGGGAAACATAAAACTATTGTTAAAAGGAGGAAACTTAAAAGAAAGCAGTCCAACTTAACCAGTTTTGTCATATAAGTACGTACTCCCTCTATACACAATACACATATATAAGCAAAAGTAACCAATTGCATACTATTTAAAAATGTTAATTCAGTTAACAACTTACCATCTTTTAATTTTATTGATATGATCTAAAGCATAACTTATTCTCTAAACTACCATTTCTATGCATTTACTTTTTTATAGAAACTTGTTCCATGAAAGCATTAATTAAAGTATATTTGAAATGATATATAACATTAAATCTGATGAAGTTAGAAATTTGCGTATATCTAAGACCAAAAATAACTTTTTTTGCTAACACTAACATTTGAGTACGGAGGGAGTACATGTCAATCCAACATGATCATGTGTATGATAAAACCTATTTTGAACTCAATCAAATAATGTAATATGATGATTAAATGTAACAAGCAAAAAGTTAAAACAATCTAGGACCTCGTCAATAGTCTGAGTTTTCGGGTTGCGGTGCAGAAACTCATTGGTGAAGATGCGGGTAAAAGTTGACTCTTGGGAAACTGCAATACATAAAGCAAAGTGCATATCAGACAGCAAGGAAGATTAAATGAAATTCATAAGAGGCTAAAATAGTCTAGCTTCAATCTTAGTTCTGTTGAAAAATAATAATAATAATAATAATAATAATAATAATAATAATAATAATAATAACACTTTCTAGCTAATACCACACACCCGATGGTAGTCGATATTCTAATTCCTTATAGTTTTTGGAGTCTTCGCATACATCTTCTTCACCAGAGGCATATGATAGTCCTAACTCTGCATTAATCTCTGCATTTGATTTTTCTTGAGGGATATCACAATCAGCAAAGGCTTTATCACTGCTGTCCTTGCAAGTCCTTTAAGAGAAAATCATCCATGATAAGAAACAAGTTATTAAAAGAAACTAGGAATAATTTGGAAACAGTATTTACCTTATGTACCTCTATATTTTAAAATAAAAAAAGTTAACTACAAATATGAATCAAAACCGGTAAAATTAAAAATTGTAATTGAAACCCATATTTTGGAAATCCCTCACTTTACAAGGCGACATTTTAAGGATGTATTAGGCCCAATATAAAACAGAATATGGTATCAAAGTCTATCCTTTAGGCCACCCACCATTTATATTCATGTACCAAGCCCAATAGTATTGGGTATGACAGGGTGTATTGGGTAAAACTCAAGGCCCGGATTAGATATAGATAAGACCAAAAATGACTTTATAAAGAGTGGCATCCCTCACCTTACAAGCCTGTAAGGATGAGTTAGGCCCAATATAAAACCTAATAACCCAGACATCAATACAAAATACATGTTTATATCATATTGATGATGAGTAATAACTAGTATGAATGAAACATTGTATACCAGGTGCAGTTAGTTTCATCAATCCGGTCAGCAAGCAAAGCTGGAATACGCCGCCACTTGTGACAATCATCACAACTCACCCATGCATTACGCGGTGACTGAGGTTGTTCTCCCAAACCAAAACCAGGCTGCATGTCCAAATTAGATACATTGACAGATACACTGTTGTCACTGGGATCAATTTTTCCAACAGCATCCAACTTATGATTTCCAACTACATCTGCTGACGTGACACCAAAAACATTTATTGCAAGCAACATGTGAGATTAAGAAATAATACTAGAAAGTAAGATTTAAATGGTCAAGAAGGAAACAAGGAACATCAAAGAGGATTTCAAATACAAGGATAATTTCACATTATGATGCAGTCCATCTGACATATAAAGCTCTACCTGGACGCAGGTGATCTTCTACTTCAGATGTAACTTTGACAGAGACACATTTTCCCTTGACTTCACTTTTGTTAATTGGCTCTTTCTGCTTCTCTTTGCGTCCAGTAGTCTTTTTCCTGCTTGTTGAATCAGAAGCTTTTGATTTGGCCGTGCTAACATCAATAGGTTCAAAACTTTTAGGTAATTTACGACCCAAAGGTCTAGTAGAAGACGGCAAATCCTGGGATGCCTGGAATTCAGAAAATCCATGGCTACCATATGTTTTGCCAGCTGGCTTGACTTTCACATCACTTTTAACTTTCAAAGCCTTGGTAGAGACTCCAAGTACAACCTCTCCAGAACGGAGCAATGATTCTGCAGCCAATTCTTTACTCTTTACAGATTTGCTTAGCTCAGTGGAAGTAGGTAATTCTAAAGAGCTAACCACATCCTTGAAGTTCTTCTTACGTCTGTGATTCTTTGAATGCTTAACTATATTATTCCCTAGTAGACCTTGTGATCCATCTTCAGTGATACAATTGCCTGAACAAATAAGATTGTCTTTCTTCTTCTCTCTCTTCCCAAAGGTAACATCCATATTAGAATTTAACTCATTAGAAGAACCTAACACAGCAAGATGTACATCTTCATGTCTCTCTCCAACCTGGACTTCAGGAATTGAATCAATGACTTCTGAATCAGGTGATGTTCCTGGTTCAATAACAGAATTATTAATTGGCTTAACTAATTCTTCAACCACTCTCTCTGGAGGAACTGTGTGACATGGTTCCTCTGCATCCCCATCTGACTTCTCCGTTATTTTAGAATTTTCTAACTGACTATTTACAATTTGTTCATTTACAACAACACAGTCCTTGTCCAGGTCCTTTCTGAATGATTCTAAATTGTTTAAAGCCGGCACTTCGGAAAATTTATCTGCAGAATTGTTGGTTACTTTCTGAGAACCTGAATCAGACCCCAAATAGGAAGCAGAAGCCAAGCCACCAACAGACTCCAGAACATTTGAGCAATGTAAATCATTTTCTTTTCCAAACTTGATCTTCAGACGAAAACGAGTAGTTGAAGTTGAAACATTATGCTTTTGAACTGAACTTAATGAGCTAGAACTTGCACCATTCTTAATCATTTTCGTACCTTGATGCCCGTTTCTAGCCTTACCCTCACTCTGGTCCATGGCTTCACTAACTTCAAGCTCATTTTCATGCTGAATAAACTGTTCAATATTGCCAAGCAATCCCCAGACAGAAGAACGAGCTGGTTTGGATAAACAGCTTCTTCTTTTTCTAGCAGCCTCTAAGTTAATCTTCATACCCCCACCTGGATGTGTCACACTGGCTTTGTTCTTGGATTTTCTAGAAGACTTTCTGGTTTGTGTCTTGCGACCAAATTTGGTTCTCTGGCTGCTCCTCTGAGAAGGTAACAGTATGCTTTCAGTGATACAATCAACTTCAACAGCTTCTTTTCCATCATTTTTTGTCTGTCCAGGATTGTCTACAGCACAATTATTGTTGATGGAAACACCATCGCCCTTGCAAAGGAGATCCGGAACATCCTTTGGGGAGCTGTTGGTGATTAATACAAAAGAGGACTGACCTGATTCTGGATAAAATGGCTTTCTAATGGTAGAGTTGGCAAGTACATCTGCAGAACAATCCTTCGACATACAAAAATTATCTTCGGTTTTCAATATGCCATTTTTCAATTTGCTCCCTCGATCCAGCAAGGTAGGCTGACATAGTGAATCAACTACAGGTGAAGTCTTCAAGATCCTTTGGAAATTTGGTGAGGAATTTGCTTGTACATATGAATTAATAGTGATTTCTTCATCAACATCGGTTCTTATCTTTTCTTCACGAGTACTGTCACAATCCTCGCCATTTTTCTGATCATGTAGAATATCACTTGTGCTCTCTACTTTTCTATCTATATATAAGACACCTGACGGCACTTCCACATCCAGTGAAGGAGATATCTGCCTGCAAGAATTGGTGTCCATCCCACCTAAAGCATCACAATTTTCTACAACCCTTGGCAAGCTATCTGCATTTCTCATGATCTCCTCTGGCTCATTTTCCTGGTTGTAATCAACTAGCAAATCTGTCACGAAATCAGATTCCAAACACACTTCAGAATGTCTGGCATCAAACACACAGTTGACAGCACCTGCTAGCAAATCAGCACCATCGGTTTTTCCTTCCATAACTTCCGAATCATCTCCTGCCGAGGGAAAAATTATGCTCTTGACATCCTTCTGCTCACCCTGTTCAGCACAATGCTTCTGCAAATTATTTGAGGTTATTGACTCCAACGGAAGGTCAACGTAGTGTCCATCTTGAAAATTTCCTTCTGAGCACAATCCACTACTTTTAAGATCGGATACTTCAATGACATCCTTCTGCTCACCCTGTTCAACACAATGCTTCTGCAAATTATCCGAGGTTATTGACTCCAACGGAATGTCAACGTAGCCTTCATCTTGAAAATTTCCTTCCGAGCACAATCCACCACTTTTAAGTTCAGAAACTTCAATGACATCCTTCTGCTCACCCTGTTCAGCACAATGCTTCTGCAAACTATTTGAGGTTATTGACTCCAACGGAAAGTCAACGTAGCCTTCATCTTGAAAACTTCCTTCTGAGCACAATCCACCACTTTTAAGATCAGAGACTTGAACGTCTTCCGAACAAATCCCCAAACTATTCCCACAATCATCTTCAACAGCTTTCTCCAATTTTAACATATCACCATTTTCACACTCATTTTTCAAAGCATCTCGGGACCCCTCGGCAACATCAACAAAGCTTACAGAACAACTCACATGACCCTCTCCCACAGAACCATCAACCACACCATTGCAAGCTTCCTCCGAGCACAACTCCTGCACAGAATCTAACTCCGAGCTGAAAGGCTGCTCCATTACAGACAAACCAGATGGATCACCAACAATTGCAGGCTCACCACACGACCCCATCTCAATCACAAACAAATCGTTCAAAAATCAAGCACTTCACCACTAAACCTTCACTCTGATCAACAAAATCAGAACTTCAAAACAAAAAACAACAATCAACACCTGAACCAGCACAATGCATCACTTGGAAGAATTAATAATCAAAGCAAAATTAAAAAAAAAAAACTACCTTCACATGAAAATCATACCCCAGAGTGAAAACCCTAGAAAGTGGCATTATCCTGAGGTACTCTGCAAAGAAAGAGACGCAATTAAAAATCAAAACTTTAAAATTAAAATCAAAAAATTAAAAAATTAAAAACCCTACTTTGAGAATTTGAGCATAATAATAATAATAATGCACACGCAAACACGGGTTTATAGAAACAAACACGATAAGAAAATACTAATAAAATGGAGAAAATTAAAATTAAAAATAAAAATTGAAGTAAGAAAATTGAAGAGCGAATTGATTGCAGATACCTTGTGATGATGCAGGAGATTGAAGATAAGAATTTGGCGTATTCAAGGATTGTATTGTGTTAAAGGTTAAAATTAAAAATTGATGATAAAAATATTATTCTTTTCTCTCTGGTTGATGAGAGAGAGAGAGAGAGAGAGAGTCTCCGTCGCGCGCAAGATTACTTGAGAGAGAGAGAGAGAGAGAGAGAGAGAGATGGTTGGTGACTTCAACGAAAATAAAATAAAACAAAAACAAATGAAAATAGGGTTTCAGAAAAGAAAAAGAAAAAATTAGACCGAAGGAGGTGTTTCCTGTTTTTATTTTTGCTGCTCTGATAATTTTAATCGGAATCGTAATAAGTAATAACTCAGTTGCTAAGATATTAGATATTATTCATAAAAAAAAAAATATTAGATATTATGATTTATTGATATATATATATAGAGACTAGAGAGAGAGGGGTTAAAGTTTAAACTAAAAAACTCCTCATATTTTATTTTTAAGAGATGAAATTTGGAATATTTGATCAAAAAATATACTAGTATGAGATTTAGTTTTGATATGGTTTTTTTTTTAAAGAAGTTTGGATATCTATTATTAAATGATACAAACTTTTGGAATGACTTTTTCATTATTTCTATCTTATTCTTAAAAAAACTATCAACAAAAAAAGTAACCAACTATATATAAAAAAATATACAAATTTTTGTGATGAATGTTTCATTATTTTTATTTTACCCTTAAAAAAAACTACCTACAAAAAAAGTAACCACCAATTATGGTTTATTCTTTTTTTAACAAGTACTTATATAATAAAACCAGTTACAATAAATATAGTTTTACAATTTATATACCTCAGTATAATAGAAAATGTAACACCCCGATTTTCAAAGGCCCAGAAGTAGGCACTTTTTTTTTTTTTTTAAAACAAAACAGAACGCGCATACAAACTTGTGAGAGCCGGCATTAAACATACATAAGAACTCATTACAATAAGGTGCTTCGACAAGCAAAGTGTGTTCCTGAATAATTACAGTCCAAGTCTAGTATTCAAATTACTCTAAGCACTACAACCCAAAACAAACCAAGATAGAAACCTATGTCTAACCCAAAGGCACGATGTACAAACACACCGGCACAGAGTCTAATTCTAAACTATAGCTCCGGCACAAGTTCACTGGGCCCTGAGCAGCCGCCGCCCTCGCGACCTACAGCATCATCTGGGGTGGGAGGAGCCCGCAAATGAAATGTTGCAAGGGTCACCACACATAACACAACAGCAAATAGCATGTATATATAAAAGCGAATAAACACTTAGCAGTTCATGTACTTGCACACAGTATTGAAATGCACACCAGCCTATCAATGCAGACTCTAAATGATTGTGATCACCCTAGCCGGGTCTTTTTCACATGCATGAATTCCGGAATTTTACCTCTCCGCAGAGAGTCGTAGGTTCAGGTGGGATAACACCTCCTACTAGAATCAATACAATCTCGAAGGATTAGAGTGGATCCATTCCCGTTAATCACACCCCGTGGTCCATTCCCGTTAACCACATATTGGACTCAATAAATCCCGAAGGATTAAGGTGGATCCATTCCCGTTAATCACACCCCGTGGTCCGTTCCCGTTAACCACTTACAATGAATGCATGAGCATACGATTCTCCATATATGCTAATGCAACAAATACATACCTCTCAAGCGTATGTAAAAAAAACAATCATAATATGTACATATATTTTCAAAATCATATGCACGCCAATCACATATTCATACATATATTCTCAAACATATGTAAACCACACATGCGATAAAAATACCTTCTCATCACGAGAATACATAATATAATCATGCCAAACATTCACACCATCCAGAACCAAGCATACACATATAAGACGGGAAAATAAAGGTGCCCTTACCTCAGCAAGCTTTCCTTAATCTCTTTCGCGTCTAAACTATTATACGCGCTACCTAAAAGTTAAGCAGCGTACAATCAGTAAAATACTCCTCGATTATCCTATCGAAACGAAACTTGCTCTCAAAGTTCCAGAGGGGTCTAAAGTACTTTCTAAAGCTATCCCTCAATGATTTCAGGTTATTCTCATAGTGTTTAAAAATTCACGAAGTTAATTGTACTATTTTTATAACACGAAAATCATTTTGTTTTCAAATCATAAACTAAAACCATTTTGGATTTTCCACTTCAAGGACTTGTTTCACACACAACAAAACCATTTGAAACACAACTAAAACTTTTCAAAAATATTTTTATGAAAAATCGAAGTTTTCTTGCGTTACAAGTTACACATTTTTTTTTCTTCCTAACAACCTTTCCTATACTCATTTTTCCTCAAAACTAATATTATCCAACACATACACAATTTTCACACAATTGTGGACATAGAAATTTTTTTGGAATTTCTCCCTCCCCACTAAAAGGCCACGGCCAAATTTTTTGAAAACACCCTTCCACACAAAATTTTTCACTTCTGAAAGCATGGTAATATCCCATAATACCTAACTAGCACTTATCAAAACGATTTAGAAATTATAGAGTCGAATCGCAAATTTCGAGAAATCTCAAATAAGGTTTTTCTTAAGGCAAGTGGTCATTTTCTTTTCAAAACATCCCATAACCAATCAAACAATTAAACAATGATCATGGGAAGCTATTTGCCTCTAAACAATTTTCGAAATTCGATTCCTCGAACCCTATATGGGTGCCACGGCCATTTGAGGCAAAAAGGGCAACCCCACACATTTTTTTTTCATTTGAAACCCTAGCCCACATACATTAGTTTGTAACGATATTCGATCGTGTACCCGACTCCTTTTGAAACTCGAAATAAATTTTTTCTAAATTATGTTCTTCGTGTCGCTCAAGAACACGAGAATAATTTTTTTCATATTTTTCAAAACAAATTTCATAATCACCAATCCATTTTGTCACAAAGCTTAAAACTAACTTCAAAAATCAAAATCATACAACACAATCATAAATATGATCATTTTAAGAAATTTTCTTCAAACCCTTACCAACAAAATTGTGAAATTTGAAATCACCATGAGAATCACTTACATGCTTCACTAAAGTATACTAAGGAACTCTCAAGAACACTTCTATGGAACCAAAACTAATTAAAACTAAATTCTCAAATTTTTTTTTTCTCAAGAACATAATCCTACAACTCAAATTCAAGAGGTTTTCATGGAGAATAAGGAAGAGAAGGGTTAGTTACCTTGAGAGGAGATGATTCCTTGCAAGCCCTATGATCCAACAAGCCTAAGATCAAGTGATTTGGTGAAGAAATGAAGGATTTGGATGAAGAACTCAAGGGTGGAAATGGCCACGGCAAAGAGAGAAGGAGAAGTGAGTTTTGTGATTTTTTTCTTCTAAGTCCACAAAGCTAAACCTCCTTACTATAATAATGGTCTTGTTGCATATCCACCATTGGATCAAATAGTGCCTAAAAGCCAAGATCAAATCCTAGCCCTTGGATCAATTCCAAGCTTATCCTTCCAAGATATTTTCTAAGTTTCCTCACATCTCAGCTCTCGCGTTCGCTCGTAAACGAGTCGCACCTCGCTAACGGACGAAAATCACAAAAATATAAAATCTACCAAATAAACGTCCGTCGTAAACCGTTTCCAAATATTATCGCTAAATCTTTTTCCCCGACTGTAATTTTCTTCCTCACCCTCGAAAATTATTCTGACAATATATCCTAACTCACGCCGATATATAAAACTCCCATCTAAATTTCTACGGAATTCAGACATCGTAAAAATTCCCAACAGCGGGTAAAATTCCTACTCGTTTTTCCAAAAGCGAGAATAATCCAAAACTCGTTATACTGAATATACAGTAACCTTCGTACTAACCAAAGAGGATTACAGGACAAAAGTCTGAGTCTTTACAACGCACGAGCACAAAACAGGCTCCATTACAGCAAAAACCTATAATTGCGATGATACTCACAAAACCGCCTCATCAAAACCCTAAAAACTTAGCCGACACTAAAGTTCCTTAGGAAAATTGTACAGTGAAAATCTTGGGTCTTACAGAAAACACGAATCACACAAACGGAACGTGCCCGTTTGGCCGCTAGTGTTGTAAAAAAAAACTTTATTATTGATCTAATTAGAGCCGATATATATTCTTTGTTAAAAAAAAATTAATATATTTTCAATGTTAAAATAATTAATATCTTTTCAAGAAAGAAAAAAAATAGCAATTGATAATTCAATGTATCATTTAACAATTGTTATTATTTTCGTCAAAAAAATTACATTGTTACTATTAGAGTCAAACAATTTTAAAGAAAAAACAAATCGCAATAGATAGTTCAATGTATCACTTTAACGATTGTTATTATTCTCGTAAAAAAATAACTTTGTTACTGTTATAGTCAAACAATTTTAAAGAAAAAAAAATCACAATTGATATTCAATATATCATTTTAACGATTGTTATTATTCTCGTAAAAAAAATAACATTGTTATTATTAAAGTCAAACAATTTTAAAGGAAAAAAGTCACAAGCGACAGTTCAATGTATCACTTTTACGATTGTTATTATTCTCATAAAAAAATTGATTTTGTTACTATTATAGTCAAACAATTTTGAAAAAAAAATTAAAATCACAATGGTTCAAATGTATCTCTTTACTAATGGTTATTATTCTCATTAGAAAAAAAATAAACATTGTTAGTATTAGAGTCAAACATTTTTAAAGAAAAAAAAATTAATAACAATCAATAGTTAAGTGTATCACTTTAACAATTGTTATTATTCTCATAGAAAAAATAACATTGTTATTATCACGGGCGGATCTCTTTCAGACTAGGTGTGGCTATATATATATATATATGCGTAAATTACACTAACCTCCCCTAAGGTTTGTTGCAATGACACAAACATTCCTTTTAGTTTTAAAACATACATTAACCTCCTTTTAGTTCTTAAGAAACTAGTCGAGATATCCGTGCGTTGAACGCCCGGGGGAGCGGCGGTGCCGCTTCTAATAAGTAATAAAAGCAAAAAATAGGTTCAAGCAAGGACTGCGTACAAATTAAAATAGATTCAGTATTAAAATTTGAGTAGAAATATATGACTGCATACAAATTAGGCTAAACTACATATTTGGTCCCTTACGTTTATTTTAGGTTTCAATTTGGTCCCTTACGTTTAAAAAGTTTCAATTTGGTCCCTTACGTTATCAACGTTTGCATTAGTTGGTCCCTTCCGTCAGATTCCATTGTTCCACTGTTTTAATTGGACACGTTTCAACGTGTCCAGGTGTCCACGTGTGCAAACCGTCTGCCACGTAAGCAAACCGTCTGCCACATGTGCAAAAATTGACGGAATGGACCAAATTGAAACCTAAAATAAACGTAAGGGGCCAAATTGAAACATTTTAAACGTAACAGACCAAATTGAAATCTAAAATAAACGTAATGGATCAAATGTATAGTTTAGCCTACAAATTATATAAAATAGGTTCCCGTAGACATTAAAAATAAAAAGAAACAAACCTTTGTGTTAATATATAAATAAAAATATTGATTTCAATAGTAAACTGAAATCCCATATTGATTCCCATACAAATTATATAAAATAGGAAACTGAAATCTCATTCTCCTGTAAGCATAACCTTTTTTCCATGCTTATTTTTTTGAACCATGATAAAGACACATCATAAGTACTTACCAATACTTAGTCAAAAAAAAAAAAGTACTTACCAATACCATTGCCTACGGCTACTACAAAGAAAAATATGCTGCTAGGAAACAAAGTAGGAGCACATGGAAAGCCTTCAGAATAAACCATTGCAAACAAAACCACCAAGTAAACCATTGCAAACACAATATTCAAAGTCTTCCAAAATCAACTAACCCTTAGAGACCTAAAAAAAAGGAACTATACTCTTAGGTCTTGCTATTACTCCACTGCCTCGTTGCATCATAATTTTTTCCTGTCAAAACAAATAAAAGAACATTTATGTCTTATATTTTTTAATACTTATTGGCTTAGAAAAATAGCATGGTATTATCATTGTAAGCGTTAAAGCTAGAAAGATGAAAGCTTGTTACCGATTAAGACGACGATGAGAGACTTTGCACAACAACACTTCAAACTGAAACAAAGACAAAACAAAGTTGTTATGTAAGTAGCAATGTTAGTTGGAGATAAAAACAATGATAACAAAAATAGAAGGTTGTTGCTGCAATGTAATGCAAGTGGCCCATGTAATTACTTATATGGAATGGAATAATGCAATGAATAAGCTTCAATGAATTAAACTTGAACATTACAAATGACTATTATGCTATCTTACCAAATTCACCTTTGTATCCCTTTGGAAATGTGTATAAGCCTATACCAAAAGTAGTTGTTGGGTCTTAATCTCCTCCTCAAACAAAGTGACTAATTTTTAGATTTCTTTTCTACACTTATCTTGCTATTTATAATTTTCTTGATGTTCTAACAATAAGAAGAATAAGGTTAAGTAAATGAAATTTCTTCCATCTCATATATGCTACTTCTTTCCTTTTACTTACACAAATCTTATATGAATCAAAGTCAAAATACACAACAACATTTTGTCAAACACATGGTGTGCATATATAAGATTGAAATATAGCAATATAAAATTGTAAGAGATACGTAAATTAAGCACAAAAGAAAGGTGAGTTTGAAAACAAAGAAGAAACGCCCACTGTCATCAAGCTTTAGTCCAAATTTGATAAGCATTTTTTGGAGTTTGATTGAAAAATAAAATAGAAAAACCAAATGCCTAGAATGAAGGATGATGAAGATGATTGAAGAGGAAATAATCAATAACCTGTGTTGTAGTCATTCTTCTTACACTGGTGTCCCTGTAATTTTCTTCTGTCTCCCTGCATTACTCTCATTACAGTAAAAAGAGTGATTTTAAAAACAAATTATAGAAAGAAAACTCATTGCCATCAAACTCTTGTCCAAATTTGATAACCATTTTCTTGATTTTGTTTGAAAATAAAAAGGGAAATCAAATACTTAGAATGGAGGATGATGAAGAACAATGTAGAGGATCGAATCACTGACCCGTGTAATTCTTTTTATTCCTCTCATGTATTCTTCCTGTGCCACCTCCCGTGTATTCTTCTTCTTCTTTCTCTGCGTTTTTTTTTCTTTAACTGGGTGTAGATTTGAAAATGGAAATGGTTTTGGTGAAGAAGAAATAGAAAGAGAAGAGAGTAATTTTTTTTTTGAATTAAAGTGGTTAGAGAAAATATGGAATACTGTAAAAGTGACAAGTGATAGAAATTTGAAAAAATAATCATACAAACACACATTTTCTACTTGTCATTCTCATGTGTACTTTATCTGACAAAACCATTGGATAATAAAGTGAGACTTAGGATAATAGGATGTAGAAAAGAAGAAAAAAAAGTGTTCGCAAATAACAAACGTATTATACAACATGTAATGGTAGAACACAACATATTATTGACTAAATCAGGTGCAAAATGATTGAAAATGCCCTCATAATTAATAGGTGTCACGAAATCAAGGATGGGTATTACGGTATAAACATATGTATCTTGTTTACATGTATATATATGATATACAAACACCTCTCTTTTTTTATAAACACTGTTAGTTTCTCCGTTAGAGAAAAAAAATTGAACAAAAAGAAAAAAAATTGAGTTTAATTCTGCAGCTAAAAGTTGAATCTCTTTACTAGGAAGTAGTAACTAAACTAAGATTTCGAAACACCAGCCAAACTTTTGTACCCATGAGAAACAAGCAATTGTTATTCTCATAATAAAATGTCACAGGTTGCCATTTTTAATTCCAATTGGAGCTTGGTGAGAATTAAAGGGATGAGTTGATGGGGTTGGGCTGGAGTAATCGTTGTACAGTCCAATGGCCTAAAATTAAAATGTACTCAAAATTGCAACAATGGTTGAAGCCAACAGCAAAAACAATGACGACGCAAACGACAAGAGAGATGGTGCAAAACCCGACGAGAACGAGCAAGTATAATAAAATGAAAGTTCACGAGAATGATGAGTAATATAGAGATGAGTGACCATTGAGGCACTGACCAAGAAGAAAAATTCTTAATTTCAGTTTTGAGCGTGTATTATGAAAGAGAAAAGTAAAGAGGTTTTTCACTTAATGACAATTTGACGGGAATGGAACTGGCGGGGAGGTTTGTGTTGCTTATGAAAATAGAGGGGAGGTTAGTTGCATTTACATAGAACTGAGGGGAGGTTAGTTGCATTTTCATTGGAACTGAGGTTAGTTGCAAGTTTTGTCAATTTAGCGTCGTTTTGTAGAGTGAATGGAGACTAATTGCTTAAGTATAAACAATTTTTTGCGTTTCGTTTTCCCTTCATTCGTCCCTCAGCTTTCTCGCATCGTCGAATACCTCAATATTTTAGTTGCATTTACCCTTATATTTAACAATATTTTTGCCTATTTATTATGCTTAAGACACTGACATGTACATAAAAAGAAGGTTTAATTCAACATTTAGTTCTTTTTGTTTATTTTAAATTTCAACTTGGTCCCGCTTATATTTTAAAAGTTTCAATTTGGTCCCTTATATTTATTTTAGGTTTCAATTTGGTCATTTCCGCCAGTTTTATCACATGTGGCAGACGGTATACGTGGACAGTTGGATACGTGTTAAAATTAAACGGTGTGAATGACAAAATTGATGGATATGACTAACTTATGCAAACGGTAAAAACATAAGGGACCAAATTGAAACTTTTAAAACATAAGGGATCAAGTTGAGACCTAAAATAAACATAAGAGAATGTTGAATTAAGCCTAAAAAGAAAGTGAACTTTGAAACGTGATTTTTTTTCCACTTTTTTATTTTTAAAAAAGAGGCTTTGAAACAAGATATTTTTTTGTTAAATGATAGTTTCTTCAAGTGAGGGCGGGCGGGGGTGAGTGATTCAACATATTCCTGCCCCACCTGTTATCTTATTTAAGTCAAAATTGATTTTGATTTAAGGAAGAAGATAACGATGAATAAATTCATATATATTTTCAAGATTTTTTTTTCAAATTATATACTAGGAACTTGCCCGTGCATACGCACAGGACGCGCCTTCGACGCGTTTGCATGTTCAGCGCGTTATTTGTTCGGCGCATAGGATGATTCCGAAAAAAACATTAGTATACTAAATGTTAAAGATATAATAAACTTAATAAACAAAAATTCAGCATCGATTTTGAAGAATCTACACAAAAGGATAGGCAAGAACAATTATAATTAGTTACAATCATAAATAAAAAAGACATATAATTATTTGCATATAATCATGTAACCCGCAATCAAATGTAGAAAACATTGGAAGGTGAAGGATGAAGATATATTACATATGATTGTACAATTGACATTACAAATAAAACAAATGTAATGTAATTATATAATTTGTATTATTTGCAATGACAAATGATATGTTTTACTTCAAGAACTTGGAATGAATGTGAATGGTATTTTGTAAGGAAAGAGATGTATAGAAACTTGTTTATATAGAGAGATTCTTTACATTGGATTATATGAAAAATGAATTATTTAATTATTTTAATATAAAAATATGATAAGATTGTTGATAAGTATCTTTACACAACTTTGATGTACATCTACAATCTATTTAAACTGATAACGAAAAATTTGATTTATGCAGCAAATATACACTTGCTGCATTTAGGCTGGATCATAAGTCTGATTATGAAGGTAATGGATGAAAAATTAAATTGATCAATCCTAAATAAGTATTAATAAAACTATTAGCAAAAATTTAGTACAAATTGATGGAATAGAAATCTTGTCACAGTAAAGTTGATGTCCTTTGATAAAAATATGAATACAAAAAAGAGAAGTACCAAAGGTACTCTATTGAAAATGTGTTGTAAAATGTACTGAAAGACAATATCCAAGAGTTTGTACATAACTTTATATCATATTAGATGAAAAGTTGTTTTTGACATATAGACACAACCTGTTTCAATGTTTATAGGTTCTTGTATAAATCTGATTGGACAAAAGACTCTGCATTGGAAACTAAGAGTAAGATAAATAAATGTTTAGATCATATGAACAAAAAGATATGTTTAGATATACACACAAAAAGATATTGTTTTATGATTCTAATCTGATGCAAGGTAATGTTTTGCAGCAAAAGAAATATACCATTTAAATGTAAAGTTATGTACTGGACTGGGGTAAGGCCCAAAAATGAATAGCATAGGCCCAATAGCAAGATGACCCAATTATACAACCCATTAAATTCAAAGGAATAAGCTTGGCGGGAAAGAAATGCAGGGGCGACGCGCTCAACAGGTGACGCCCTCGCCTAAACGTAACTACCCTCTCAAAATATCTACCAGCACGTCGGTACACAGAAGGGAATAACCACCCTCTACCACCACGATTACCACCAGGATAGGAGGAAACCGCCCATCACCACCACGTGGGAGGCGGAGCAAGAAGAAGAAACCGTCACGATCATGGGGTATCCATGATCGTGATGCTCCATAACTACCACCCATTGTAATCTATAAATAGGAGCTGATGCTTCATTGTAAAGGGTTGAACTTTTAGGAATAAACATGAATTATTGATTCTTACATACGATTCATATACTTTATCACCCCCCTTATTTGTTCACTAGAACATTTTGGCGCTCACCGTGGGGCTGCGGTAAAACGATTCCCAGCCTACCACTTTCAATTGACAAAAACCACTCAGTATGACGGGAGGAACACCCAACCATGGAACCGGCACCGACACCAACATGACGTTAATGGATGCCGTCAACGAACTAAGGCGACTTCAAGCCAAAGTAACGTCCTTAGATCAGGAAAAGGCTGACAGAGGGGACGAGGACGATGAAGACGAAATCAATGATTCTCAACCCCTGGCACAAGCCTTATGGGATGCAAGAGTCCCAGAAAATTTCAAAACACCACATCTTCCAACATTTGACGGAAAAACGGACCCGTCAGAGCATTTGATGGCAGTTGGAACGCAAACCGCCATCATAGGAGCGGCGGACCATCTAAAATGTAAATTGCTCTCCGGTACTCTAAAAGAAGCGGCCTTGAGATGGTACATGAATTTGCCAAAGAACTCCATAGAGGATTGGACTGATTTCCAGCGCAAATTCGTCCAGCAGTTCTCCGGGTCAAAACACATAAAGGTCACCGCCACCAGCCTTTTCACCATTCGCCAAAACCACGCTGAGACCCTGCGTGAATACTTGGCCAGATTCTGCAAAGCAACCATCAAAGTTTCAAATCCTAATCAAGAAATGTTTGTCGCAGCGTTTCACAACGGCTTAAAGGCAGGACATTTCAACGAGTCCCTAGCACAAAAACCAGCAACCGCGATGCAAGAAATCATCAAGAGGGCATAATGTTACATTAAGGGCGAAGAAAGTAACGCCGAAAAAAGAGCAAGAGACGCAAGGGAAATAGAGCCGGCCAACAAGAGTTACAGAGCCCTAGAGACGTACCAACCAAGACGACGTCAACCAGATTATAGAGGGCACGAGCCCCAAAGGAAACCATATCATCATCAGATGAGGCGAGACTCAGGTAGGTTCCCAGAAAAAGAATACACTCCACTAAACAGGGCGAAAGTCTATATTCTGGACGAGATTCTCGAGACAGGACTCTCCAGATTACCCCAGAAGAGAGGAAAAGATTATCAGTTGGGTCACAACATGAACGCATGGTGTGCATACCACAGGTGCAAAGGGCACGACACCGAAAAATGCTTCAGATTGAGAGACCTCATAGAGGAGCTCATAAAAAGCGGCCATCTAAGGAAGTTTTTAGAGGATGCTGCTGATGGAAAGGTTGTAGTCCCAAAGGTGAGAAGGGACCCACTGGGAAACCAAGAGGAAAACCCAGAGGGAGAGAAGGTAAGAATAACAGTTAACACCATTGTAAGAGGTTTTGCGGGTGGAGGCGAGTCCAGCAATGCCCGAAAACGATACATAAGGCGCTCTGAGTTCGAAACGAAGTTTGTGGGACACACTTCCATCTCGTCTACTCCGGATCTATCATTCACCAAGGAGGACAAAAGGGAAGTCATGCCCCACGATGACGACCCATTAGTGATCCAAGTCCAAATCCTGAACTGCGACGTAAAGAGGGTATTGATCGACTCAGGAAGTTCGGCTGACATAATGTATTGGGAAGCCTTCAAAGCCATGCAACTGTCTAGCGAGCACCTGTTGCCCTACAACGGCACACTAGTAGGCTTTGCCGGCGAGCAAGTAGAATTTATGGGCTACACTACTTTGCTTACAACGTTCGGAGTTAAAGACCAGGCCAAGACCATCAAAGTAAGATACCTGGTGGTAAAAACCCCCTTCACATCTTATAGCATCATCATTGGGAGGCCAGCTTTTAACACTCTGGAGGCGGCCATGTCAACGCTATATCTCTCCATCAAGTATCCGCTAGACAATGGGAAAGTCGAAACCATCAAAAGAGATCAAGCATTGGCGAGACACTGCTATGAATCAAGTCTAAAGATAAAACACAGAGGAGCCAACGCCCCAGTTTCAACTCGCCCTGTTCCCAAGACAGGCGGCGTCAACATGATCAGCCCTCTAGACCTAGACCCAAGGGAAGAGTTCCAGGACAGAAGAGTCAGTCCCATTGAAGAGTTGGAAAAAGTTCAGATTGGTAGTGAGGCGCACCAAACAATTAACATAGGCACCTCAATGCAACCAGAGGAGAGAGAGAAAATCCTGGCGACACTGAAGAAGAACATCGACTTGTTCGCATGGCACCCCTCGGATATGCCAGGGATAGATGAGACGATAATCACACACAAGTTACCCATCTCCCCCGAGACCAAACCCGTCTTACAAAGAAAAAGGAATGTTGGAGAGGAAAGAAGAGAAGCCATCAATGAGGAAGTAGCCAAATTAAAGGAAGCAGGTTTCATAGAAGAGATTAAATATCCATCATGGCTAGCAAACGTCATGATGGTGAAGAAAGCAAATGGAAAATGGAGAATGTGTGTGGACTTCACAGACCTAAACAAGGCATGTCCAAAAGATCCTTATCCTTTACCTAACATTGACCGGTTGATAGACGGAGCATCGGGGTACAAGATGCTCAGTTTCATGGATGCATACTCAGGCTACAACCAGATCAAAATGAACCCCGCCGACGCTCCCCACACAGCGTTCATGACCAACACCTACAACTACTTCTACAACGTCATGCCGTTCGGTTTAAAAAACGCAGGGGCCACGTATCAAAGACTAATGGACAAAGTTTTTTCAGAGCAGATTGGTAAGAATCTAGAGGTGTATATTGACGACATGGTCGTCAAAACTACAGAAGAGGGCGAACATGATCAAGATTTAGGCGACATCCTCGCCTCAGTAAGAAAATACAACATGAGGCTAAACCCCGCCAAATGCTCATTTGGAGTGCAATCAGGAAAATTCCTCGGATTCATGCTAACAAACAGAGGAATAGAGGCAAATCCGGACAAATGTCAAGCCATCATAGACATGAGAAGCCCAACGTCGGTCAAAGAAGTACAGCAATTGAAAGGGCGGCTCGCAGCGTTGTCAAGATTTTTATCGTGTGCAGGAGAAAAAGCATTCCATTTCTTTTCCACTCTTAGGAAAAGCGAAAGGTTCGTATGGAGCACCAAATGCGAGGAGGCATTCCAAAACTTGAAAACATTCCTCGCCTCGCCACCAATTTTAACTCGCCCCGAGAAAGGCAACACTTTATACCTATATCTCGCCGTCTCAGACAAGGCCCTTAGTTCCGCGTTAGTACAAGAGATAAAGGGAGAGGAGAAGCCCATCTACTTCGTCAGCAGAACGTTCAAGGGTGCGGAAGCAAAATACCAAAAGATTGAGAAGCTTTCACTGGCAGTAATAGTGACGGCGAGAAAGCTGAGGCAATATTTTCAAAGCCACAAGATTGTGGTGAAAACTGACTACCCCATCAAGAACGTGTTGAGAAAACCAGATTTAGCAGGAAGAATGGTAACGTGGTCAGTCGAGTTATCAGAATTCGACGTCACTTTCTCCCCAAGGGGCGCAATCAAATCACAGATACTAGCAGATTTTTTGCTAGAGCTTACAACGCCCGCTGAAGAGAATAGCGAACAACCTTGGACGCTATCAGTTGATGGAGCCTCCAATATCAGAGGAAGTGGAGCAGGAGTAGTATTGGAGGGACCAGACGGAGTCCTCATTGAACAATCATTAAGGTTCGCCTTCAAGGCGAGCAACAATCAAGCAGAGTACGAAGCCCTGATCGCCGGAATGAAATTGGTAAGAGAAATGGACATAACGGATCTAAAGGCCAAGAGCGACTCGCAATTAGTGACAAACCAAGTGTCGGGAGAGTTTCAAGCCAAGGACCCCCAACTAATCAAGTATTTGGAGAAGGTACGTAGCCTAGCTAGTCTCTTCAGATCTTTCGAGCTAATCTATGTCCCGTGAGAACAGAACGCAAGAGCAGATTTGCTATCAAAGTTAGCAAGCACTAAGAAACCCGGAAGCAACAGAACCTTCATTCAAGAAACCATTGCAAACCCCAGCATCGCCGCAGAAGAGGTCATGATGATCATAGAAGCAGAAGATTGGAGAGCACCAATAATAAGATATCTCCAAGAAGACGTGCTACCAGCAGCGAAGGAGGAGGCGTACAAGTTAAAAAGAGCAGCGGCATGGTACTCTATGTTAGGAGGCAAGCTTTACAAAAGAGGATTCTCAGGCCCAATCATGCTTTGTGTAAGTCAAGAAGAAGCCAAAGGGATACTGGAGGAAATACATGAAGGATCATGCGGAAGCCACATTGGGGCGAGAGCCTTAGCAGGAAAGATTCTCAGGGCAGGCTTCTATTGGCCAGAGGTTCACAGCGACGCAGCCAGATATGTTAAAACATGTGACAAATGCCAAAGATTCGCAAACTTGCACTACACCCCAGGAGTGCCGTTGAAATCCGTCCTATCTCCATGGCCCTTCTTCATATGGGGAACAGATATCCTAGGACCTTTCCCCGCCTCAACAGGACAAGCAAAGTGGATCATTGTAGCAATAAACTACTTCACCAAATGGATAGAAGCAGAAGCCCTTTCAAACATTTCAGCAGATCAAGTTAAGAAATTCTACTAGAGGAAGATCATATGCAGGTTCGGATTACCCAAATACATCGTCTCCGATAATGGAACCCAGTTCGCCAGCGAAAAAGTAGTTGAATTCTGCAAAGGGAAGGGTATACAAAACACTTTCATCTCTGTAGAGCACCCTCAGGACAATGGACAAGCAGAATCAGATAACAAGGTAATCCTAAAGGCCATCAAGAGAAGAATCACAAGTAAAGGCGAGGGCTGGGTCTCCCATCTCTTACCAATCTTGTGGTCATACCATACCACGCCTCAATCTTCAACAGGCGAGACACCTTTCACCATGGTATACGGCACAGACGCAATGATCCCTGCAGAAATAAACCCACCAAGTTGGCGGAGGGACACCCTTACGCTGGAGGAAAATTCAGAAGCATTGGAAGAAAATCTGGATTTAGTACAAGAACTAAGAGACAAAGCTCACTTCAGAGAGTTCGTCTCAAAGCAGAGAGCAGCAAGAAGGTATAATACCAGAGTCATACCAAGGAGATTTAGAGAGGGACACTTAGTTCTCAAAAGACCCATGGGAAAGGACAAAGGAGGAAAGCTAGCAGCAAATTGGGAAGGCCCATTCCGTGTCAACGAAGCATTCGAAGGAGGAGCTTACAGACTAGAAACAATGGAAGGAGAAATCCTGCATCGAACATGGAATGTGGCCAACCTCAGATTCTACTACAGTTGAGATCGCCAAAAGAAACAAGGAAGGCAGTGCCTTGGCGTGTAACTTTTTAAATTTTGTTTTTTTTTTTAAAATTTATTTGCATGTGTATCAAAAAATTGTACTGAAATCTCTCTTCCAATTAATAAATAGCGGTGGGACACTCTTTTCTCCTGTGAAAATAGGAGTTTTTATCGAGGCCCACCGTTTTTAAATTTTTTGGGACTCTTGCATACAAGTGCTTGAAAACTACTACAATAAGCATCAACACACGCATAATCCTAAAAGGATCAAGTGGCGCCTGGCATTATATTTCCACTTCAGTTTGCCCAGGCGAACCAGTTGAGCCATCATCCTCATCCATGAGGCATGTCACTTGGAGGCTTTCACCTTTGAAGACTTAGGCACCTTCGCCGCTGATTCCACAGTAATTTGAGAACCTTCATCCACAGAGGGAGAAGGTCCATAAACGTAGAACTCCTCAGGAACATAGGTCTTCAAGAACTCAGCGCAATCTTCATCAATGTCCTTAGAACTTGATGAACTAAGCAAGACAGGGGTGCTCTTTGCCCTTACCTTCCCCGAAGCTTTGGTACGAGGAGCTTTGGAGGATGAAGCACCGTTTTTCTTCTTTACCGGCCGAGTTTTGGGTTTCTCAACGGCGCGTTTCTTGTTACCACTCCTATCCATCGAGAAAAAACGAATAAAGAAAGAAGAAAGAGAACAGAGTTGCGAAAGTAATAACCACGAAGGGAAAGGATGAGAAAAGAATGAAGAAAAGATCGTTATTTATAGGCAACGAATTACCAAAACCTAGCATGTGTAACTGCAATTCCGAAATAAATAAGGAAAACAATTTTCAACTACCGCAATAAAGGGATTGGCCAGTCAATAGGCGGTTACGAAAACCAAGGAAAGCCTAACGGGAAATTTGAACCGGTCAATACATAGAAACTCACGCCAAGTAAACATGTTATCTCGCCATACAACGTGTTATCTCGCCACGATCCTTAATTAATGACGCCTCAGAACCACAACAGGTTATCTCGCCATACGACGAAGTTCAAAGAGAAAAATACATAAGGGCAAAAAGAGCGAAAGTGGCATTCAAATATCTAGTCAAATGGGAATAAAGAGCATGCAATTATAGTGAAAATGTGCACAGAATACAAAGGTCTCATAAGGGCACCCAAAATACTGTCATTACAAAATACGCCAAGCCCATGCAGGGGCGATCATCAAAACAAGGCAAAAGTAAGAAACAATTAGGAAAAAGAAGAAGTCTATTCCTTGACAGGTGAGCTTTGGGCTGGTGTCTCCTCGGTAGGCAATTCCTTGGTTGGCGAGTCCGGAGATATCCCAGCAGGAGCATAGGGAACCAACTTGTCGCCCTCTATAGTGGACATGGCGTTAGCCTTGCCAAGAACGTCTTGATCGAGGCCAGGAAAGAGAATCTTCACTTGTTCCAGCGCAAACTGGAAGCCTTCATCATACTGTTCGCCAATCATGGCCTCAAGACCGTCCTTCTCGGACCCCCACTTCGCCTTTTCCTCCTTCAAGGTCTCCAACTCAGCAAGAGCAGTCTTGTTTTCTTGATCCAAAGACTTGATGCGCTCATCCTTGGCGTTCATACTAGATTGAACGACGCTCATGGTCTTGAACGCAGAGTCACGATCCCTCTTGGCATCCGCCAACTCCCCCTCATACTTCTTCTTCAAATCAGCCACCTCATCGGCATGTTTCTCCTTCAGATTCTTCAGGTCGCCCTCGCACCTATCTTTGGCAGCCTGTATATCCCTCTCAAGGGTCACCAAATTTTTCTCCACCAGAGCTTCCTTATCCTTAGCAACGGATAATTCAGCCCTCTGGCGCGACGCCAAAGCATAGTTGAGCAGGAGACCCTTAAGCTCATATCCAAGAGCCATCCTCGCCAGATCATCAGTCGCCGTGTTGTTGAAACGAGCAGAATTCCCCGCCATGTCCACCATCTTAGAAAGAAACGCCTCAGGATTGAACATAAGATCCCAAGGCGAAGCCCCTCCAGATTGGCTTGCTCCAGCAGCAACCTCCTCAACCACAGGAGAACCCTCCGCCACATAGTCATCAACGTCGACCAAATCCTTGTCCGTTTCCACCACATCTTGGTCCTTTTTACCCTTCCGCGACAGGCACCTCAGTTTCTTCTTCACTGGAGACTTCACCTCCCCCTCAGGCTTGGCAACCTCCTCCACACCAACGGGGCTAGAACTGGAAGGCTTCACTTGGAGAGTGACCCTCGAGTCGTTCTTCCTTTTCTTCTTGTCCTCGCCCACATCCAGCTGGCTAAGAACATCAACCTTTGGCTCTGGTTGTTCTTTCTTTCTCCTCGCCTTCTCCAAGTATTGTTGCCTTTGGGCGGGAGTTAAGTTCGACATATCTTCTACAAAGAAAGAGGAAACGGATTAGTAACAAAAGAGTTAACAAGTCATATAGAAGAATAAAATGATTCGCAAAGCTACTTACTGAGATACTTGTTTAAAACGGCAGGGGCGCGGTCAGCATCTAAGAGTTCCCTAGGATTCATCTGGTTCATAGACTCTAGATACGCCACCGTGTCCCTCTCAAACTCACTCAATCTCTCATATATAGCGCCCTTAATCAACCTGGGGTTAGTCGTCCAGTGAAAAGGGAAAAGAGGAGTACCATCACCATTATACATCACACTGGGGCAATGCTCAGCTCCACGCACACGGATGAAGGTATCCTTATAATGCTTATAGTTGGAACTATACAGTTGAAATTGTAAGACCCATAATTCTACTGTATCGTACGCAAGTTATAAGCGTAAGTATTGGCTAAGAGTTTTTTGGGTTTCTGTAAGTTAATTTCATAAGTATCGTGTAATAACAGCGTCGTTGCTGAGATGGAGACTGCTTTTTCCTTGCATAAATAAAACCCAGACCTTTGGCCCATAGTCTTTATTTATCAATCTGAACATTCCTGTGCTTTCAGAATTTTGAGTTTCGACTTTCTCCGTTTATTGGAAAAACGAGTAGAAAACTGTACCCGCTTCTTAAAATTTTACGGTTTCTGTTTTCCGTCGAATTTTTAATTGGAGACTTTATATATCGGCGCGAGTTGGAATCTAGTTTCAGAATATTTTTGGGAGCTAAGGAAATAAATTTCAGTCGGAGAATAAAGTTTAGCGATAATATTTGGAAACGGTTTACGACGGACGTTTATTGGTTAGGTTTTATATTTTTGAGATTTCCGTCCGTTAGCGAGGTGCGACTCGCCGAGAGCAAACGCGATGAGCTGAGTAGCGTAAAGGGGATATTTGTTCAAAAAGCAATCATGAGTCATTTTGATCCAATGGCTAGGGATTAGTCTTGCAACTTTGTTTTTGATCCAAAGGCCTAGCTTTCTCAAGAATTTGGTAAATAGTAAGGAGGTTTAAGCATTTGTGGACTTAGGAAAAAAAATCAAAAACTACTCCCTTCTTCCTCTCTCTCGGCCGAGCTCTCTCACTCACTCACTCATCCATTTAAAATTTCATTTTCTCATCTATTCAAGCTTGGATCATTATCTTACTAAGGAATCACTTGCTCATTAAGGTAGCTAACCTCTTCTATCCTTTATCTTGCCTTAAAACCTCTTGGATTTTTAAGCTTTATGATTATTGTTCTTGAGAAGAAAGTTAGTAGAACTTGTTTTAATTAAGTTTTGGATCCATAGATGTGTTCATAAGAGTTATTAGTACACATGAGTGAAACATGAGTTGATTCCCATGGTTAAATCTTGTTTTCACAAATTTTGGTTAAGGGTTTGAAGAAAAATTTTGAAAAGATCATAAACTTGGATTTTGTTTTGTGATTTGATTTTTGAAGTTAGTTTTGAGTTTTTTGACAAAATGGATTAGTGAATATGAAATTTGTTTCGAAAAATAAGAAAAAAATTATTCTCGTGTTCTTGAGCGACTCGAAGAACATAATTTAGAAAAAATTTATTTCGAGTTTCAAAAGGGGTCGGGTACACGATCGAATATTGTTACAAACTAATGAATGTGGGCTAGGGTTTAAAATGAAAAAAATGTGTAGGGTTGCCGTTTTTGCCTCAAATGGCCGTGGCACCCATATAGGGTTCGAGGAATCGAATTTCGAAAATTGTTTAGAGGCAAATAGCTTCCCATGATCATTGTTTAATTGTTTGATTGGTTATGGGATGTTTTGAAAAGAAAATGATCACTTGCCTTAAGAAAAACCTTATTTGAGATTTCTTGAAATTTGCGATTCGACTCTATAATTTCTAAATCGTTTTGATAAGTGCTAGTTAGGTATTATGGGATATTACCATGCTTTTAGAAGTGAAAAATTTTGTGTGGAAGGGTGCTTTTCAAAAAAATGGCCGTGGCCTTTTTTAGTGGAGAGGGAGAAATTCCAAAATTTTTCTAAGTCCACAATTGTGTGAAAATTTTGTATGTGTTGGATAATCTTAGTTTTGAAGAAAAATGAGCATAGAAAAGGTTGTTAGGAAGAAAAAAAAGGTGTAACTTGTAACGTAAGAAAACTTCGATTTTTCATAAAAATATTTTTGAAAAGTTTTAGTTGTGTTTCAAATGGTTTTGTTGTGTGTGAAACAAGTCCTTGAAGTGGAAAATCCAAAAAAATGGTTTTAGTTTATGATTTGAAAACAAAATGATTTTCGTGTTATAAATAGAGTACAATTAACTTCGTGAATTTTTAAACACTATGAGAATAACCTGAAATCATTGAGGGATAGCTTTAGGGAGTACCTTAGACCCCTCTGGAGCTTTGAGAGCAAGTTTCATTTCGATAGGATAATCGAGGAGTATTTTACTGATTGTACGCTGCTTAACTTTTAGGTAGCGCGTATAATAGTTTAGACGAGAAAGAGATTAAGGAAAGCTTGCTGAGGTAAGGGCACCTTTTATTTCCGTCTTATATCTGTATAATATGTTTGTATGCTTGTTGTGGTGTGCTTTGAGTGTTATGCATGTATATATTATGTATTCTCGTTGATGAGAAAGTGTTTATGATACATGTGTTGTCTTACATATGATTTTGTTAGAAATATATGTATTGACATGTGGTTGAGAATTACATATGCATGATTGGTATGTAATTGAATGCATTGGCATAGATAAGATGTATCGTATGCTCATGCATTCATGGTAGTGGTTAGCAGACCACCGGGTGCGATTAGCAGATCCACCTTGAATCCTGCGGGATTTTATTGAGTACAATATTGTGATTGGAAGATCACGGGGTTTGATTAGAAGATCCACCCTAATCCTTCGATTAGCAGATCGTCGTGATTGTATTGATTTTAGTGATTAGCAGATCACGACTCTCTGCGGAGAGGTTAAATTCCGGAATTCATGCATGTGAAAAAGACCCGGCTAGGGTGATCACAATCATGTAGAGTCTGCATTTGTAGGCTATGTGTGCATTTAAATATATCATGTACGTTGATGTGAAAATATTGTATATTTACTTGTTCTTCCGTAATTGTTAAGTGTATTATTGTGTTATGTGTGGTGACCCTTGCAACCTTTCATTTGCGGGCTCCTCCCACCCAGACGATAGATCACCATTTGTTACCGGTACTCGTGAGGGAGACGGTGACGACGTGGGACTTTCTTGATCGCCTGCTGTTGCCTGCCTGGAGCCTCGACCCAGCTTCCGGTACGGCTAGTTACCATGGGCGCGTTAGGATTACTACATATCTTGGTATCTCCCACTTCTACCTTGAGCTTGGTACTGTTATCGAGTGATACGGACGACTCCTGATGCCGATGTGCATGATAGGACTAGGACCACTGACTTTAGAGTAGTATTCTTTTGGACAGGCCTTGTTGGTCGGTGACTGGTAGCATGATTTGTAGTAGGTTCTAACGTTTTCGGATGACTGTACTTTATACTCTATACTCTTACACTTTGGATGAGCCTCTTTTGGTATTGGCTGTAGTATTTCCCTAGTTACGACTACCTTGTATATTTGTCGTGAACTAGATGTTATGTTTTGGATATGTAACTAATCAGGTACACACTTTGCTTATGAGAAGCACTATTGATGCATATAGTACTATTTCAGTCACCTTGTTGGTCATACTATTATATGCTTTAGTTCTGTTGTATGAATAATGCCGGCTCTTGTAAAATATTTTCCGCGCACTCTGTCTGGTGTTTTTAAAAAAAAAAAAAAGTGCCTACTTTTGGGCCTTGAAAAACGGGGTGTTACATTGTGGTATCAGAGCCCGGCTTTAGATCATCAAGGGAAAGGTGTGTCGTAAGAGTTGTCAGTCGAGTTAGAACTAGAGTTTGATTAGTTCTAAGTGACCATTGCTTTGGTGTGTTGAGTTTTGACTCATGGTATAAGATTTCTAAGAGAATTGGAAAAGAATCTAACCAGAAAGTGGGTTGTGCAGGAAAACATGTCTCCAAGACGGGCACCTGCAGCTACTGGAGCTGATGATAATCAGGTAAACCAGATGGCTCACGCAATGAATACCATGGCAGCAACTTTGACTGCCCAAGCCCATGCTAAGGCGCAGAGGGATATGGAAAAAAGGGAAAGAGAGATTCTCGCTGCTGGATCTCGAGTTCTCGCGAGTTTTAACCATCAGAGTCCTCCGAAGTATAACGGAGAGGGAGGTCCTGATGCTGCTGACTTATGGCTTCAGGCGATGGAAAAGATCTTCGGAGCAATCCACTGCCCCGAGGGTGAAAAGGTGACTCTGGCTACCTACCAGTTGTCGGGAGGCTCTGAGTATTGGTGGAAGAGTACTAGTCTTATGATGGAGGCCGCTCACGAGGAAATCAACTGGGTGAGTTTTAAGAGAAAGTTTTTGGCCAAGTACTTTCCAGAGACCGCTAGAGAAAGGTATGGAGAGGAATTCCTGAGGTTGCGTCAGGGAGGAATGAATGTTGAAGCTTATGCTAAGAAGTTTGAATCACTGTCAAGGTTCTTCCGTTTCTTCAGGGATGGCATAGATGAGACTTATATGTGTCGCCGTTTTCAAGATGGGTTGAGATATGAGTTACAGGTTTCAGTGATACCATTGGGAATCCGGAATTTTCAAGTGCTGGTTGAGAAGTGTCAGGAGATTGAAGACATGAAGAACAAGCGAGTGAATCGCAATGTGAATCCTACTGCTGGGGGACCTAGTCGTCCAAGTAATCAGGCTCAGAACCGTGGAAGGCAGGGGAATAAGCCTTACAACCGCCCTCAGAATAACAAAGGGCAGAATCGCTCTGGGAATCAAGGGACTCGAGGAAACCAGGGTGGAGAGAAGCAGGTCTGTTTCAAATGTGGGGAAGCTGGACACTATTCCAATGCTTGTGGGGTTGTATGCTACAATTGTAAGAAGCCAGGCCACCTCGCCAGGGATTGCAGGGCCACAAAAGCTGAACCGTCTGTGAATGTGACACAAGGAGCCAAACCCACTGCTAGGGGACGTGTCTACTGTATGGGCACGGAAGTGAGTGGCGAGGCCAGTAATGCCATACATGAGAATTGCCAGATTGCAGGTACCACTTTAACTGCATTGATTGATACTGGGGCAACCCATTCCTTCATATCTGTGGATTGTGCAAATCGTATGAAATTGATTGTTTCTACCCCTGCAAAGGATCTAGTGGTTAATACAGCATGTTTGCACTGTGTAGTGATGATTCAAAATAGGGAATTCTTAATTAATCTGATCTGTTTACCCCTTCAGTCACTCGAGATCATTCTCGGGATGGATTAGCTGTCGTATCACTATGTTATTTTAGACTGTGCTCGTAAGATGGTCTTTTTCCCCGAACCAGGAGTACAGAGGTACTTGTCGGCGAACCGGCTTACAGTAACCATGAGAAATGGAGAGCCAGAATTTATTTCACCTGCTTTTATAGGAGTGACTTCAGACGTGCATATAGAGGAACTGCGCGTAGTTCAACAATTCCAAGATGTTTTTCCGTTAGAGATTCCGGGATTTCCTCCGATCAGAGAAGTGGAATTCTTTATCGACTTACATCCAGGAACGGGACCAATCTCAGAATCACCTTATCGGATGGCCCCAGCCGAGTTAGTGGAATTGAAGAGTCAGATTGAGGACTTGTTAGAAAAGGGTTTTATTAGGCCAAGTGTGTCTCCGTGGGGAGCGCCAGTCTTATTGGTGAAAAAGAAGGATGGACGGTCACGTTTATGTGTGGATTATCGGAAACTCAACAAGGTTACTATTAAGAACCGATATCCTTTGCCACAAATTGATGATTTAATGGACCAGTTAAAGGGTGCGTCTGTGTTTTCTAAAATTGACTTGAAGTCAGGATATCATCAGATAAGAGTAAGAGAAGAAGATGTTCAGAAGACAGCGTTTCGTTCACGTTATGGACACTATGAGTATCTAGTGATGCCGTTTGGAGTGACGAATGCACCAGCGATTTTTATGGATTACATGAATAGGATCTTCCATACGTTCTTAGACAAGTTCGTGGTTGTATTCATCGATGATATACTCATTTATTCGAAGGATGAAGAGGAACACGAAGAGCATCTCCGCTTGGTTTTACAAGTTCTGCGTGACAGAAAGTTGTATGCAAATCCATCAAAGTGTGAATTCTGGATGAAAACGGTGAATTTTCTTGGTCACGTCATCTCAGAAGAGGGAATATCTGTGGATCCAGCAAAGATTGAAACCGTACTTGCATGGAAACAACCGCAAACTGTTACAGACATACGGAGTTTTGTGGGTTTAGCTGGATATTATCGGAGGTTTATTGAGGGTTTCGCTAAGATTGTGGCACCAATGACACAACTTACGAGGAAAGATCAGCCATTTGCTTGGACAGAGAAGTGTGAAGCTAGTTTTCAGTTGTTGAAAGAGCGATTAACGACCTCACCGGTGTTAGTTCTACCCCAGTCTGACGAACCGTATGAAGTTTATTGTGATGCGTTGCATCAGGGACTCGGATGTGTGTTGATGCAACGCAAGAGGGCAGTGGCTTATGCGTCCAGACAGTTGAAGAACCACGAAAGGAACTACCCCACTCATGATCTAGAACTTGCCGCAGTAGTTTTTGCTTTGAAGATTTGGAGACATTATCTTTATGGATGTACTTTTGTCGTCTTCAGTGATCACAAAAGTCTGAAATATCTGTTTGATCAGAAAGAGTTGAATATGAGACAGAAGAGGTGGATGGAAACATTGAAGGATTTTGATTTCACGTTACAGTACCATCCTGGAAAGGCTAATGTGGTAGCTGATGCTTTGAGTAGAAAGAGTGTATCGGTATGCTCAGCTCGGATGGCTAGTCAGCAAGAGTTATTAGAAGAGTTTCGAGATCTACACCTTGAGGTAGAGTTTGCGTCTGGGAATTTGAGACTCGGTATGATTACGATTTCGAACGGATTGATGGAAGACATTGCTAGTTGTCAAAATGACAGTCTACTTATGGAAAAGAGAGCTTTGATAGATCGAGGAACCACCACGGAGTTCAAGATGGGATCAGATAATATTTTTAGATGCAATGGGAGAGTGTGCGTACCCGATGCTAAGAACTTGAGAAATACGGTTCTAGATGAAGCTCATAAGAGTAAACCGAGTATACATCCTGGAGCTACCAAGATGTATCAGGATTTGAGGCTAGACTATTGGTGGCCGGGTATGAAGAGGCATGTGGCAGAGTATGTGGCGTCGTGTTTGACATGTCAGAAAGCTAAGGTGGAACATCAGAAACCTGCAGGAATGCTGCAATCGTTAGATATACCAGAGTGGAAGTGGAATAGTATATCTATGGATTTTATCACTGGTTTGCCCAAGACAAGAAGAAAACATGACTCTATTTGGGTGATAGTGGATCGATTGACGAAGTCCGCTCATTTTCTGCCTGTCAGGATTACCGACACTGCAGAAAAGTTAACAGACATCTACGTGGCTGAGATTGTGAGACTCCATGGCATTCCGTCAAGCATTGTTTCAGATCGAGACCCAAAATTCACTTCACATTTTTGGAGAACTCTGCATGAGGCTTTAGGGATGAAGTTGAGATTAAGTTCGGCTTACCATCCGCAGACAGACGGACAGACCGAAAGAACGAATTAATCTTTGGAGGATTTGTTAAGGGCATGTGTGCTAGATGATAGAGGAAGTTGGGACGATGTCTTACCACTAATAGAATTCACCTACAACAACAGTTTCCACACGAGCATTGGAATGGCTCCGTATGAGGCTCTCTATGGAAGGAGGTGCCAAACTCTATTGTGTTGGTATCAAGATGGAGAAAGTATGATTGTAGGGCCGGAAATGGTGCGACAGACTACAGACAAGGTCCGGAAGATACGGGCAAGAATGAAGGTCGCCTAGGATCGTCAGAAGAGTTACGCAGATAGGCGTCGTAGACCCTTAGAATTTGAGGCAGGAGAACATGTATTCCTCCGAGTTACTCCAACTACTGGCGTTGGAAGGGCAATAAAAGCAAGAAAGTTGACTCCGAAATTTATTGGGCCGTATCAGATTACAGAAAGGATAGGAAAGGTAGCCTATCGGATTGCATTGCCACCGATACTGTCCCAGATTCATGATGTGTTCCATGTGTCCCAGTTAAGGAAGTATGTTCCCGACCCGTCACATGTGATCACGCCAGATGACATTCAGTTGAAAGAGAACTTGTCATTTGAAGTTCCGCCAGTTAAGATCGCGGATAGAAAGATGAAACGTCTAAGGACCAAGGATATACCCTTAGTCAAGATAATATGGAATGAAGCTACAGGAGATGCGACTTGGGAGCTTGAAAGCAAAATGAAAGAACAATATCCTGAGTTATTCAACGACGTCTAAGTTTCGAGGACGAAACTTCTTTTAGGGGGGAAGTAATGTAAGACCCATAATTCTACTGTATCGTACGCAAGTTATAAGCGTAAGTATTGGCTAAGAGTTTTTTGGGTTTCTGTAAGTTAATTTCATAAGTATCGTGTAATAACAGCGCCGTTGCTGAGATGGAGACTGCTTTTTCCTTGCATAAATAAAACCCAGACCTTTGGCCCATAGTCTTTATTTATCAATCTGAACATTCCTGTGCTTTCAGAATTTTGAGTTTCGACTTTCTCCGTTTATTGGAAAAACGAGTAGAAAACTGTACCCGCTTCTTAAAATTTTACGGTTTCTGTTTTCCATCGAATTTTTAATTGGAGACTTTATATATCAGCGCGAGTTGGAATCTAGTTTCAGAATATTTTTGGGAGCTAAGGAAATAAATTTCAGTCGGAGAATAAAGTTTAGCGATAATATTTGGAAACGGTTTACGACGGACGTTTATTGGTTAGGTTTTATATTTTTGAGATTTCCGTCCGTTAGCGAGGTGCGACTCGCCGAGAGCAAACGCGATGAGCTGAGTAGCGTAAAGGGGATATTTGTTCAAAAAGCAATCATGAGTCATTTTGATCCAATGGCTAGGGATTAGTCTTGCAATTTTGTTTTTGATCCAAAGGCCTAGCTTTCTCAAGAATTTGGTAAATAGTATGGAGGTTTAAGCATTTGTGGACTTAGGAAAAAAAATCAAAAACTACTCCCTTCTTCCTCTCTCTCGGCCGAGCTCTCTCACTCACTCACTCATCCATTTAAAATTTCATTTTCTCATCTATTCAAGCTTGGATCATTATCTTACTAAGGAATCACTTGCTCATTAAGGTAACTAACCTCTTCTATCCTTTATCTTGCCTTAAAACCTCTTGGATTTTTAAGCTTTATGATTATTGTTCTTGAGAAGAAAGTTAGTAGAACTTGTTTTAATTAAGTTTTGGTTCCATAGATGTGTTCATAAGAGTTATTAGTACACATGAGTGAAACATGAGTTGATTCCCATGGTTAAATCTTGTTTTCACAAATTTTGGTTAAGGGTTTGAAGAAAAAATTTGAAAAGATCATAAACTTGGATTTTGTTTTGTGATTTGATTTTTGAAGTTAGTTTTGAGTTTTTTGACAAAATGGATTAGTGAATATGAAATTTGTTTCGAAAAATAAGAAAAAAATTATTCTCGTGTTCTTGAGCGACTCGAAGAACATAATTTAGAAAAAATTTATTTCGAGTTTCAAAAGGGGTCGGGTACACGATCGAATATTGTTACAAACTAATGAATGTGGGCTAGGGTTTAAAATGAAAAAAATGTGTAGGGTTGCCCTTTTTGCCTCAAATGGCCGTGGCACCCATATAGGGTTCGAGGAATCGAATTTCGAAAATTGTTTAGAGGCAAATAGCTTCCCATGATCATTGTTTAATTGTTTGATTGGTTATGGGATGTTTTGAAAAGAAAATGATCACTTGCCTTAAGAAAAACCTTATTTGAGATTTCTCGAAATTTGCGATTCGACTCTATAATTTCTAAATCGTTTTGATAAGTGCTAGTTAGGTATTATGGGATATTACCATGCTTTCAGAAGTGAAAAATTTTGTGTGGAAGGGTGCTTTTCAAAAAAATGGCCGTGGCCTTTTTTAGTGGAGAGGGAGAAATTCCAAAATTTTTCTAAGTCCACAATTGTGTGAAAATTTTGTATGTGTTGGATAATCTTAGTTTTGAAGAAAAATGAGCATAGAAAAGGTTGTTAGGAAGAAAAAAAAGGTGTAACTTGTAACGCAAGAAAACTTCGATTTTTCATAAAAATATTTTTGAAAAGTTTTAGTTGTGTTTCAAATGGTTTTGTTGTGTGTGAAACAAGTCCTTGAAGTGGAAAATCCAAAAAAATGGTTTTAGTTTATGATTTGAAAACAAAATGATTTTCGTGTTATAAAAATAGTACAATTAACTTCGTGAATTTTTAAACACTATGAGAATAACCTGAAATCATTGAGGGATAGCTTTAGGGAGTACCTTAGACCCCTCTGGAGCTTTGAGAGCAAGTTTCATTTCGATAGGATAATCGAGGAGTATTTTACTGATTGTACGCTGCTTAACTTTTAGGTAGCGCGTATAATAGTTTAGACGAGAAAGAGATTAAGGAAAGCTTGCTGAGGTAAGGGCACCTTTTATTTCCGTCTTATATCTGTATAATATGTTTGTATGCTTGTTGTGGTGTGCTTTGAGTGTTATGCATGTATATATTATGTATTCTCGTTGATGAGAAAGTGTTTATGATACATGTGTTGTCTTACATATGATTTTGTTAGAAATATATGTATTGACATGTGGTTGAGAATTACACATGCATGATTGGTATGTAATTGAATGCATCGGCATAGATAAGATGTATCGTATGCTCATGCATTCATGGTAGTGGTTAGCAGACCACCGGGTGCGATTAGCAGATCCACCTTGAATCCTGCGGGATTTTATTGAGTACAATATTGTGATTAGCAGATCACGGGGTTTGATTAGAAGATCCACCCTAATCCTTCGATTAGCAGATCGTCGTGATTGTATTGATTTTAGTGATTAGCAGATCACGACTCTCTGCGGAGAGGTTAAATTCCGGAATTCATGCATGTGAAAAAGACCCGGCTAGGGTGATCACAATCATGTAGAGTCTGCATTTGTAGGCTATGTGTGCATTTAAATATATCATGTACGTTGATGTGAAAATATTGTATATTTACTTGTTCTTCCGTAATTGTTAAGTGTATTATTGTGTTATGTGTGGTGACCCTTGCAACCTTTCATTTGCGGGCTCCTCCCACCCAGACGATAGATCACCATTTGTTACCGGTACTCGTGAGGGAGACGGTGACGACGTGGGACTTTCTTGATCGCCTGCTGTTGCCTGCCTGGAGCCTCGACCCAGCTTCCGGTACGGCTAGTTACCATGGGCGCGTTAGGATTACTACATATCTTGGTATCTCCCACTTCTACCTTGAGCTTGGTACTGTTATCGAGTGATACGGACGACTCCTGATGCCGATGTGCATGATAGGACTAGGACCACTGACTTTAGAGTAGTATTCTTTTGGACAGGCCTTGTTGGTCGGTGACTGGTAGCATGATTTGTAGTAGGTTCTAACGTTTTCGGATGACTGTACTTTATACTCTATACTCTTACACTTTGGATGAGCCTCTTTTGGTATTGGCTGTAGTATTTCCCTAGTTACGACTACCTTGTATATTTGTCGTGAACTAGATGTTATGTTTTGGATATGTAACTAATCAGGTACACACTTTGCTTATGAGAAGCACTATTGATGCATATAGTACTATTTCAGTCACCTTGTTGGTCGTACTATTATATGCTTTAGTTCTGTTGTATGAATAATGCCGGCTCTTGTAAAATATTTTCCGCGCACTCTGTCTGGTGTTTTTTAAAAAAAAAAAAAAGTGCCTACTTTTGGGCCTTGAAAAACGGGGTGTTACAGAAATAGCCCCCGGTTGGGTTGCGAACTCAGAGGTACCACGCCTTGAGGCAGAAATTTTTGGATATGGTAAAAAGAGAAGAAGACCGCCACTGAAGGCTCAGGAATTTCAAGGCCATAGCAAACTAGCTCAAAAGCCCTAATGAAGGACCAACTATTAGGGATAAGCTGTGGAGGGGCGACATTCAGAACCCTAAGCATGGATTTCTGAAATTCAGTAAAGGGAAAGAACAGATGGAAATCCTCAATAAATTTGGTGTACATAAAGAAGGTGACGTGATCAGAGCGAGGTACGTCGATCACATACTCGCCCTCCTCTACCGGTTCGAGTATGATGTCTTTCTCATCAAAGGTCCCTGAGACATCAAACTTTTCTCTATACGCCTCCACACTCTCAACGTCTTGATAAATGGAAGAAATCTCCATGGTCGCTATTTCCCGGGAAAACTAGCCAGTACGATGACTGACGCGTGTCAAATTATATTTTCGAGGGAATAACCACCCTCTACCACCACGATTACTTCCATTTATCAAAGAGGACAATGAACAAGGAGAAACGTATTTATAAAAGGAAAGTACCGGTTGAGAAAGAAAAAATTTGAAAAGATGAAACGTTTCGAGGGAAAACTAGCCAGTACGATGACTGACGTGTGTCAAATTATATTTTCGAGGGAATAACCACCCTCTACCACCACAATTACCACCAGGATAGGAGGAAACCGCCCATCACCACCACGTGGGAGGCGGAGCAAGAAGAAGAAACCGTCACGATCATGGGGTATCCATGATCGTGATGCTCCATAACTACCACCCATTGTAATCTATAAATAGGAGCTGATGCTTCATTGTAAAGGGTTGAACTTTTCGGAATAAACATGAATTATTGATTCTTACATACGATTCATATACTTTATCACCCCCCTTATTTGTTCACTAGAACATGTACTAATCTACATCCAATTCTAGTGAACTCATATGAGTTGTTGTATAATTCTGATTGGATTACGGATCAAACTTACAATTACATATACTTTAAGTACTAAATTTCAAGTAACAACAAGTGAAAAAAGATGTTTTTAAAGATTATCAATATATAAATTTGATCACAGATGTAAACATGGAGATATTTCTTTTGATTAATGTCGTTTGGTAGAATGAGGGGAAAATAGAATTTAAATAAGCCAAAACAGAGGGTCGAAAAATAAAATTAGAACTATCATAATATGGTTGATTGCAAAATAAGTACTACAAAGTTAAGATCCTTCCAAAAGGTCTGCAAAATAAGTGCTACAACTGTTAACTTACAGTGGTGCCGGGACATTTTAAATTTATGATCATCGACACCAACTCTAAAATTATGCATGTAGTAGGTTTTCCGTTGTGATATTTTGTCTTTCTAGGCTGATATGTCATTTGTGTTGACAGTAGCGTGAATAGTATCTTCCTATTATCAGTGAGATTTCTATTTTCAGTTGCAATATTTAAATAAAACATGTATACATGATATATGAACAAATCTTTTATCATGCTTACATTAATAACCCTTAAAAGCATTTCAAGTGTGTCTTCCTTATCTCCTTTAAAAGTACCCCAAAGTTCATCCACAATGACTGCAAGTTTCTAGATTTCCCTTTTCTTGTTGATATCCTTGATAGCATGGTAAGATCTCTCCATCTAAGTAGAAAATAGAAGTTGGTAAAAGAGAATATATGTTGTTAAAAATCAATTATTTTGTTGGAAACGAAACAAACTTACTTGAAACAACAAAGGCACAATGTTAGGAAGATATGTGTATAAATTTAAATCTAAAACTTAATGAAGATTATGTCTATATTTACCTTCAAATGCTGCTGGGAAGATGTTTGTAGGAGTTTCAATGGAACCGAGAGAAACTAAAAGACAATAGAATATAAACTAAATTGATGGTTGTACTGAAGAGGTCATAAACGTTTTGTAACAGTATCTGTTAGACTTCCTCTTTGTCCAATTGTCCAATCAGAAACTGCACCATAAAATCTTGCATTGAGCAGTGTGTTAATGAGAAAGTAGGATCTCTTTTAAATTTTATGAAAAGGAAAAGATGTCCTTGAATTCAAATTTTTGTTCTGGATTTTTTTAACTGGATTCAATTGGAATATAAAGGGTAAAATGGGGAGATGGGTGTAACACCCCAAATCTTATATTTTATTATATTTGATTAAATGATGTTATTTAATTAATTGTGTATGTTAATTGATATGTTTTATATGTATTAATTAATTTTTGCATTTATGTTTGTTGATGATGGGCTTTTATGAGTATTGGGCTTAATTAGAATGAATAAGAGTGTGTGGTAGAATTAAGGGTAATATGGTAATCTAGTGAGTTAGTGGATTGTGTAGAGATAAGAGTGACACTTTGGTTATTATCTTAAAGGATAAAGTGTCTTGGAGAGAAAGTAGTGGCAATGGTGTAAATAGTACAAGAATTTGTGATAATAGTAAAGTTGAGATTATGAGTGAAATTAGTAGTGAAATTAAGGGTATTTGAGGGATTTCATATGACCTAAGTTGAGGTTATATATAGGAGGGTTTTGTGAAGAGTAGTGGTGTGATTTTATTATCATAAAATAGTAGAGAAAGAGAGGTAGAGAGAGAAAAGAGAAAGAAGAGAGAAAGGGTTTGAGAAAGAAAGAAGAGAAGGAGGCTTAGAGAAAAGAAAGAGAGAAAGAGAAGAAGAGTCATGGATAGAGTTGAAGATGGAGGACTAGAGAATCCAACTATTATAAGGTAAGAGGCTTAGATAATATAACTTTGAGTGATTAAAGAGAGGGGAGTTTGTCTATGACTCCACACCCAAACTCTCTTCACTGTTTTTGGGTTTTGGTAATAAATGGGTTTTTGGGAATGAGTTTATAATTGAAGCTTGATAATGATTCATGTATAATATGATTCTATTTATGATTGTTGTGTAAAATCCATGATAAAGTTTATTACTTGAACTTTGATTTTGATTGATTATGAGATAAATGAGTTTTATGAGTTAATACATGAGAATCATTACTTTTGATATGAAATGATGTTTGATGATGCTATAGATTGTATTTCTATGCTTAGTATGATTATACATGATTAAAGTTGCTTCCTTTATGTGTTTCTATGCATTGGATAATGATTTAAGAACCTTTGAGTTAATGGGTTTCAATTTGTAATTTGGAAAATCAAGGAATTGTGTAAGAAAAACTGTCTTTTAGAAAATCTGAAGAAAGATCGTCATTTTTGACCCCTTTGGACTTCGAATTGGAATTTGTGTTAAACATGAATGTTGTAGGTCTCTTTCTTAGCTTTCCAACGCATGTTCACTCATCGCATTTGGATCAACGTAGCCCGAGTTATTGTCGATTTGGTAAAACAAACCTGTTAAGCTCGCCCCGACGAGTTGGTGGCGAGTTCCCCTACTACTCCCTGCCTTAACTCGCCCTGAGCTCGCTCTGGGCTCGCCCGGCAAGTTCAGCAGCCCCGAAACCTAACTTTTCTTGAAAAATATGATGTTTATGCTTATAATATGATTGTATTATGATCTTATGATGATTATATGGTATATATGACTTTAAATTGAGTCGTGGATGATGAATTGAGTTGCGACATTGTACATGCTAATTAACTATGATTAATGTGCATGTTGAGATGAGATTATCTTGATGATGATAGATAGTTAGTAATGATGTGTGATGATTAATGATGTATGAGGATTAATTAATAATGTATGTTGATTAGCTAATGATGTGTGATGATTAGAAGTTAATTAATGATGATGAATTATGATGTTCATGTTTTATGATGATGAGTGTGTTGTTGTATCTTGCTTGAATGTATACCTTAATGATGATATGATGATGTGAATTTGATGCGAATTGAGAAGGAATAATATGGATGAGTGGCCTATTATTCATGAGTAGATGTATAGTGTTATCATCATTATGTGGTATGTGTACATTCATGCATTCATGAGTCAACTTGAGAAGAGTCCCCCATGACTTAAAACTGACTTGAGCGATGGATATATGTTTATCCAGAACATTGAGACTCCAAGGGCTGCGGTTACTTGGGGGGTGTTCATTTCGAGCGATGGTTATATATTTATCCAGAACATTGAGACTCCAAGGGTTGCGGTTACTTGGGGGGTGTTCAGAACATTGAGACTCCAAGGACTGCGGTTACTTGGGGGGTGTTCATTAATTTGATGCGGGTACCACATGCATTTAGTTATGTCTAGCGTGACATGACATGAGATTTGTGACATTAGTTTGCATTAGGGTAATTGTGCACTCTAATTGGTATTTGGTAATTGTCATTGTTTTACATTATGATTGTGAATGGTCGAATAATGTGTTACTTATGATTGAGCGTGTTATGAGATGTGTAATAATAATTAATTGATGATGATGTGTATACTTGTCAATTTGTTGAGAATGTGATGTTATTATGATGCATTATATTTATGATGATATAAGATTGATATTTGTTTATGGAATGAGTTGTTAGATATGATCATGCTATGTCCTAAGTATTAAGTGTGTTTTATACTTAGTTTCTTTTATGGTTATATTATCTAACCATCCGTTTTGTGTATGTGCTGGATTTGGGTTCCAGATCCTCGGGTTATATGTTGTTGATGTTCGAGTTGTCGGTGAAGCTCCGCTCTGATGTGACACGGGAATGAGATTATTTCTATAATGTATATTTAGAGTCTTGCTTCTTATTTCCAATGTATCTAAAGATGTATTTTTTCTTAGAAATATATTTTGTACAATGATTGTTTTACTAATTAAGTTATTAGTAAGCTTTTATGTGTACGATGTAATACTCGAACCATTCATTTTATAAACCCAACTTTTATTTTCCGCTGTGTATTATGAAAAATATTTTATTAAGGTAGTATTTTATTAAATACGGGTTTGGGTGTTACAATTTGGTATCAGAGCTTCGGTTGTCCTCGGACATAGTGAGCTATGTGTGTTTCGTGTGTCAATCAGAGCAAGTCTGTGCAATCAGGCTAAGTGAGCATAGTGTCAGTTGTGTTTGTGTATCAGTTGTGTCTTCTTGTGATGTAATTTTATAGTTACACTTGCACATTAGTCACTATTAATCAATTTGCGGATGTATGATGAGTTTATTGAATCTTGTTTTTATTCCTTATTGGCATGTGTTTTACTTGATCCTTAAAACTTGTGTTTTAATTGGTGTTGACTTATAAATCTATTGTTTCATAAATGTTGATAAGTTGTGACGTGTTTATTTTATGAATATACTTGGTGGTTGTTTATTCGTGAACTATGAATGATATGAATTAGATTATGTTATCTATTATTTTGGTGAATACTTGATAAGATTGATAATTATCTTAGTCATAAGTCATGAAGTCAAGTAATGATTATGTGTTCCTTGATGTTGATTCATGATGATGTTTTCTCATTATTGTTCCATTCAAAATGATTATATTCGTATATGAGTATAGATTCCTTCGTTAGTGAAAAATCTATGTTATATGAAATAAGTGTGATTGTTTATGCATATGTCGTAAATGAATGTTGTGATAATTTATTTATGATGATATGTATGTATTCACGTTTACTTGTGAATTTATGAATATGAGACTATTTGTTTTTCTTGTATGTTATCGTGAGTAGATTAAATGCAAAGATAATAATGATTTTGATATTTGAACTTGTATAGGGTAATGATATTTATTTTTATGCAACGTAGATTCAAATAGTACTTGGGTATGTTTTATAGTTTAATGGGTTAATAGGTCTTTACCCCCCTGCTAAGTGGGCGTGTTTTGTGTTACCCCCTGCTAAAAATTTCTTGAAGATTGCCCCCTTGCAAAGTTTTTTTTTTTGGTTTCCCCCTTTTCCTCTCTTGGATGCAAGAAATTTTAACTTTTTAAATCGGTTGAACAAAATAACCGATGTAAAAAGTGCACTCAAGGGGGGAAATAAAAAAAAAAACTTTGCAAGGGGGCAATCTTCAAAAAAAATTTAGCAGGGGGGTAACGCAAAACACACTCACTTAGCAGGGGGGTAAAGACCTATTAACCCTAGTTTAATTAAACTATTATAGTGGAGTTTATGTGTATTCTTGAACATGCTCTTATGTGTATTAGTGTGCATAATGTGTTATGACATATGATGATTCTAAAACTAGTAGCTATTCCTTATGATGTGAATGATGTTGAAAGTCTATATTATTTTCTTTTGAGTGAATGAAACTAGTTTTTCATGAAAATGGAAAGAGTAGAATATTAATGAATTCGAGGATATGTTTGATGTATGTTTTGCCTTATATGATATATGCTAGATTATCACCATGAAGATTAATTTGTATACTTGTTATTTGTGGGTTATAGTAAGTAGTTATACTATATCCTTGGGAATGAATTTGTAAAAATGTGATGTAAGAAATTACTATTTTATTTTACCATGTTAAGCTAAATTGTTTTCTTGCATGAATATATTATATGAGTATGATTCGTTGAGTGTTAGAATTGGTGCTATGGAATATTTATCTTTTCTTGGTTTGATGTGATTGTAATTTTCTAAAATTCGGAGAAGACATGTATGTTCCTTAAATGCTTTCATGATTTTGTGTAGATGATTGAGTGTCATGTTAAGTTAATTATTTATCTTGTATGATATGCTTATGTGAAATGTTGTATCATGCTCTTGTGCAATGTAGAATAGACACTTGTGCGTTTGATTTGTCTTACAAATATTTATTGCTAATCATTGTTGAAGTATTTTGAAATTATTTAAGTGATAAGTATGCTTAGAATGATTTGTGTTGGATGGATAATGATATGCACCATATTCGTAAATTGTTGCAATGTCTTTTAAGGAGTTGTTAATTGTATCATTCTTTCTTTTAAGAAATTTTAAGAATGAATGAATTCAATGTGATGCGAAATTTGATGATCTTATTTGATTAGGTTGATTACCATGCTAAGTTATTTGTTTCCTTGCATGATTTATGTATATGAATGTGAATCCTTGAGTTACTTCGAATTCGATGTTATAAAATGTTTGTTCTTTTAACATGATCAAACTCTTAGATTGATGATTTAAGAATGAGAGATTTAATGTATGTAATTGTGTGTCCTTGTGTAGATTATACATGTGATGGTGATGTGTTATTTTTGAATTATTGAGATTCTAGATGAATACAACATGATAGATTAATTGTAGATTATTTGAATATCATTTACCATGATTCCTATGTGAGTAACTATATGAATTGTGCATTGTGAATGAATCTTTCAAATGTGCTATTTTCATAAACATGTTTTCATGACTTTACGGATTTGTCAAATTGTGATTTCTTCTTTTGATGAATTTTGAAATATATGAATCTATGTGTGTATGATCTATGTCTCCATAATTGTTTTTCTTATTAGTCATTACATGATTTTAAATGGGATGTTTTGGTGAAAGTGTCCTTGTTTGGTAAGAATGGTTGAATTCTTAAGATTTATTGTTGTGGAATATCTATCTTTCTTGTTTTAAGTTGATTCTTGACTTTTAAGTTTAGAGGCAATGTATGCTAATTAAATGTTCATGCGAGACGATGTGATATGCTTTTGTATGCTCATGTGTAAATGTTTTACATATTTATTCAGTTATGCTACCTCAATATTATGTTTTCTTACTCATAAATGCTTATGTGTTTCGTGCTTAAGAAAACACTATCGTAGCTTGGTAAGGATGGTTTGAACCACCATCATATTTATTGTCCATTTATTAACAAATTAAGGAACTGGCCGTCCTTGATCTCTTGTTAATGGATAGACAGGATTGTGTGGATTGGATGATACTAATCTTGTCAAACTTTGGTAGTGTCTAGAGTTTGCTAAGAGATGAAAAAAATGATTTTTATAGAATGTATTGACCGTGTTTTGTGAACTTGAGATTTTGCGATGAATATGTATATGTGATGATTATCAATGATTTTATGAGATTGAGTTATTGGGTAATCCTTGATATGTTTAGGATTATGCTAGTTTCGTAATTTGTATGACTTTAAATATGTGCGCATCAATGGCATGTGAGTTTGTATTTTGTGGAGTTAATCTTAGTTTTAAATTATGTTGGAGCCATAACTTAGAGCGTGAGACATGTTATTTTGTTGATTGAAATACCATATCATTATGTGTATATAATTTGTAACAATATGAGGTAGTGTCATGATTAGGTTTTGCTCATTTTGGCATTGTATGCAATTGGTGATGAATATTACATTTATTTGGTATGGTTATAACCGTTGATTATTATTGATTGATCTTTGATTTTTGAAATTGGAAGTTGTAACTTTTGCGTGAAATTTTCGAGAACGAAAATTCTTTAAGGGGGGTAGAGTTGTAACACCCCAAATCTTATATTTTATTATATTTGATTAAATGATGTTATTTAATTAATTGTGTATGTTAATTGATATGTTTTATATGTATTAATTAATTTTTGCATTTATGTTTGTTGATGATGGACTTTTATGAGTATTGGGCTTAATTAGAATGAATAAGAGTGTGTGGTAGAATTAAGGGTAATATGACAATCTAGTGAGTTAGTGGATTGTGTAGAGATAAGAGTGGCACTTTGGTTATTATCTTAAAGGATAGAGTGTCTTGGAGAGAAAGTAGTGGCAATGGTATAAATAGTACAAGAATTTGTGATAATAGTAAAGTTGAGATTATGAGTGGAATTAGTAGTGAAATTAAGGGTATTTGAGGGATTTCATATAACCTAAGTTGGAGTTATATATAGGAGGGTTTTGTGAAGAGTAGTGGTGCGATTTTACTATCATAAAATAGTAGAGAAAGAGAGGTAGAGAGAGAAAAGAGAAAGAAGAGAGAAAGGGTTTGAGAAAGAAACAAGAGAAGGAGGCTTAGAGAAAAGAAAGAGCGAAAGAGAAGAAGTGTAACACCCCGATTTTTAAAGACTAAAAATGGGCATTATTTTTTTTTAAAAAACAAAACAGAGCACCCATACAAACTGTGAGAGCCGACGTTAAACATACAAGAGGACTATATATACATAATAGTGCTTCAGAGAAGCAAAGTGTAATACCTGAATATTTACAACCCCAAAGACAAAGGGTCTAACAACTACAAAAGTAAATATTCAGAATACAGTCATCCAAAAGAGTCAGATCCTATGCCTAATCCAAAAAGAGCACGGTGTACAAACCACATCGGCGCACAGCCTAACTTAAGAAGTACAGCTCCTCGATCACTGAAATCCCACGAACTCACCGTCGTCCTCACGACCCACGACAGCGTGTAAAGGTCCATCATCTTGGGTGGGAGGAGCTCGCAATATTCATTGTAAGGGTCACCACACGTATACATATACAAACGAATACACAACAAAGCATACATACCAAATACCCATATACGAAATACGCATATACCAAAATACGGAAAGAAAATAAACTTTTATCATTTCCTTCTCAACAAGCATCATAATTCAAATGCGCACTTAGCCTATCCATGCAGACTCTACAATGATTGTGATCACCCTACCCGGGACTGTTTCACATGCATGAATTCCGGAATTAACCTCTCCGCGGAGAGTCGTAGGTCCAACCCCTACTATACCCCGCAGGGCGTCAATAAAATCATGTGGCCCATCACGGTAACCATTACTATGAATGCATGAGCATACGATTCCCCTTATATGCTAATGCAATAAATACATACCTCTCAAGCGTATGTAAACCAATCACAATATGTACATATATTCTCAAAATCATATGCACGCCAATCACATGTTCATACATATATTCTCACAATCATATGTACATCAATCACATGTTTATACATATATTCTCACAATCATATGTATACAATCACAACAATCATACATAGATTCTCAATCATATGTAAATCAAACACATGTTCATACATATATTCTCATAATCATATGTAAACAACGCACGTATTATAAACAATTTCTCATCCCGAGAATACATCACACATATACATGTCAAGCACTCAAAACACACCACAAACAAAGCATACAAACATGCTATTAACGGAAATAATACAAAAAGAAAGGTGCCCTTACCTCGGCAAGCTTTCCAACACGTACAACTTACTCTACGCGAGCAATATCCGTCTCTCTCGACAAAATCCTCAATTCGGCTAATCCTCTTAACCTTTTTAAAACATATAACTTATCTAAGTTAATATACAATTCTAATTGGTCACTCAAATAAGCCCTAGCTCGGCTACTAATGGATTCAAGACACATGGTTGTTCCCTCACAACTAACTAGGCTCAAGTCATATCGAAAACAAGCCTTGAAAACATTAACACTTTGAAAAGATAGTTTCTCATCACGAAACGTCTTTTAAATAAACCTCGGCTATTTTAAAACACTTAAAAGCCAAATCCTTTTTCAAAACAACTCTTGAAAATAAAACACTTTAATAAATAGTTTTTCTCACAAAAGCGTCGCCAAATAAATTCAAACTATTTTAAAGCTTTTCCAAAAGTAAATCTATTTTCAAACAACTTATGCCTTCAACTATAAGTTTCAAAATCTTTTAAAACTAAACAAGTCCGAACTAAAACTTTTCTCGTTCGACTTATAACAAAATACTTTTCGCGTGTACGTAACTAAAACATTTTTCTGAATAGTTCACAAACATCCACCTCTTAAAATATAAATCCTTGACAAAACAGTTTCAAACTAAAATGGCCATAACTCATTCAATCTTTGTCCGATCGAGACGAGCCATACGCCAAATTCTTCGTCTCAAAAAGGCGGATTGAATGGTTAACTTTCTAGGACAAAATATAACTTTTAAAATGGACGAAAATGCCCTTCAGATTTTGGCCAGTAGCAAAAACATCTCTAAACCATTTTTTTCCGAAAATCAAACATAGCTAAAACACTTATACAAATACTAATTTCACATAAACCAACTCAATTTGTTTTAATTTAAAACTTAACAACTTTTTCAAAACCCTAACTTCATAAACTCATAGAATTTTAGGGCTTTTCAGTTCTAGTATTTTCTTTCCAAAATTAAACTCATGAAACAACTAGTGCTAGCTTTAATTGCAAGAAAATGAATCCAATTGAACAAAATCATAACTTACAAATTATTCCTCAAATCATTTTAGAAAACTCATGAACTTGAAATTTAACTAATTTCTTCTTAACCAAACAAACTAGCATGGATAATAACTAACTATGATGATCTAGTACTATTAACAAAGAAAATAATTGAAACTCACTCTACACCAAACAAAAGGCCCACGGCCAAAGAAGAGAAGGAGGAAGGAGAATTTTTCTTACCAAGAAACTTAGCTCACAAGCACCACCAAGGAGAGGGGATCAACTTTGGTTCCAAGATTTCTTTGTAATGTCATCTAGATTTCTCACACAAATTGGATTTTCTACACTTAATAATTATTTGGAAATGAAGAATGAGAGAGGGAGTATGTTCACGGTTCTTGGAAGGAAAAGAAAAGTCTCATGATCAATTCTATATATAGATCCTCTTATTTACTCTAAGCCTTTGGATCAAATAGTAAAAGTTTCTAAGACTTAATCCTAGCCAACCATAATCTCTTGGTCACCAAACAACTCTCCTAATAAATTTTCGCTCCTAAGAGAAAATTCTACCGTAAACCACTTAATTAAAACAATTCACAAATTTTTGAATAAACTTTATTCCGAATAAATTTTCGCTCCTAAGCTAGGAAAAATATAACGATATCAAATTCTCATCACAGTCGATATATAAAGTCTCCATTTAAATTTTGACGGAAATCGGTAACAGTAAAATTTTCAAACAACGGGTATATTTTGCCCGTTTTCTCAAAAACTACTAGAAAAATATTTTCAACATTTCGACGAGACTAAAATATTTCTAAACTCATTTAAAGCTCATAAAACCATTGTGCCAATTTTTGAATTGTTAAACTAACGCGCTGACACAATCTCAGCAAAAATGCTGTCAAAACAGACAATTAAACAGAAAACCGATAAAAACAAATAGTAGAAAATCATTTAATGTATCTCAATTCTAATTCCTGCTATTGAAATTCTATGGGTCTTACATTACTATCCACCAAAAAGAATTTCGTCCTCGAAACTAGAGGTAAGAATAATAACTCAACAAGTTATTACTAACACCAACACTGGCACAACCGTGCACCTATCGCAACCCTCTCGCACTGGTTTCAAACTCTAGACTCCAAGCTAGACATTACACAATGAGTTCACCACTCAAAATTAACTTTACTAAAGAAGGTTCACAAACTCTAGTTCTCAAAGATTGTAAGTGCACCAGTTCATTCTCATGTTTTAATAATTGTCAAAACACATGAAAATAGGATTGAACATATTTTGGCAACATTACAAATGACTTGACAACAAAAAAACTATTTTCTAAACCTTGAAAAACTGACTTTTAGGTATTTTGTATCGATACATACATAGTTGTATCGATACATATGTCCTGAAATTACTTCTGTTTGATTTTGTGCATTTTGTATTGATACATACATTGTCTGTATCGATACAAAAGTGGTCTCTCAGAGACAGAACATCATCTGTGTATCGAAGCATGCTTGCATGTATCGATACACATCTGTATGTTCTCAAAATCCAGAAAATTCATGATGTATCAAATCATGCTTGCATGCTTCGATACATATCAGTCAAGATTTCAAGATCCTGATATTTGTATCGATACACACCCGTGTTTGTATCGATACAAAGGTCAATATTTCCATTTTTAACGTTGGTCAAAGCATTTGTATCGATACAAATGATCATTTGTATCGATACATGTATGAAAAATTATGCCTAAATTTGCTCATTCTATTTTAACTTTAAATAGCAATGTGTGTGATCTTTTGTTGGTAACACAACTGAGAAAAATCTAGTGAGAACCAGTGAGAAAGCAAAAGTGCTTTGAGAGAAACACTTTGGATACAATTTGGGTGAAAAATTGGGATCAAAGTGTATCCTTCACAAGATCATCATCTTCCATCAAGTTGCAATCATTGAAGATTGAGTATGGGATCAATCCAATAGAAGTTGTACGCTTGGTCGATAACGTTCGGTATGATTCGCGATGAATCAGAATCGTGATCGGGTTGATTTGCGAAGGAGGTTTGGTTGCTCGCTAGGGATTCAAGATTGTTCGATATCTTGAAGGATCAATCGAGAAGAATTGAAGGACTCAGCTGGATGATTGTTGCAAGGAGTTGCACGGGTAAAATCGTTGGAATCAGAGGGTGAAGATTCGTTCGTCGATTGAGGTTTAGCATAGTTTTACTTTTGAGTCAATATAGGTTTATTGGATTCATTGTAAATTGTGTACTTGTGTTCAAACTGTTTTTTAATCAATAATACTCTCAAATAACCCGTTTGGTTATTTGGGGGGAGACGTACCCGGCCGACCGCGAGGACGACACGAAAGCCGGGGAACTCCCTAATCATCTCTTGTGTGTCGATTCGCTTTAAATTCTTACTTTACACAATTCGCTTATATTTTGTACCAATTGGAATTTTGTGTTCGTAAGTGTGCACAAAGGTTCAATTGCGATTATCTTGATTGTGATTGAATTTGAATATCGAATCGTATAACTTGCTTGGGACTGTTTTTGTTAATCGATTAAATTTGGATATTTTGCATTAAGCGTTCCGATAATTTTCCTAGTTCGTTCAAGGCTATACTATCTTTCCTTTGGTCAAAAGGTGCAAAGTAGACTACCGATCTGGTGGTGCTTCCGCGCATTGTTTTTAATCCAATAATTTTTTAAATTGTCGTTGATTAAAGAAGCCACTTATTCAACCCTCCTTCTAAGTGGTAGCCTAGTAGTCTAACAAGTGGTATCACGAGTCCGGTTCAATTTTGTTTACAAAATTCGGAGGATTGTGCCAATTATAAGAAAACATGGCTTTCACACCGAAAGGGGCGTATAATAGGGCTCCTATATTCAATGGAGATCATTTTGACTATTGGAAAAGTAGTATGCGGATTCACATCAATTCTTTTGATGGTGAAGTGTGGAATGCTATTGAGACCGGTCCGTTTGTTCCAACAATCACCGATGCTCATGGCATTGTCACCAATAAGCCTATGGCACAATGGACGGAAGAGGAAAAGAAAAAGGCCAATTACGATGCAAAGGCACAAAATATTTTAATATCATCCCTTGGGATTGATCAATTCTATCATGTGTCACATTGTCAATCGGCTAAGGAAATGTGGGACACATTGGTAACTCACTTTGAGGGTACCAATGATGTAAAGATATCCAAAATTAATACATTGACACAAGAATTTGAGTTGTTCCATATGCTAGATGGTGAGTCCATCGAGGATATGCAACAACGATTTATCAAAATAACCAACAAGTTACACGGTTTGGGAAAGCCAATCACAAATCAAGATGCCACTAACAAAATTTTAAGATGTCTTAGTAGGTGTTGGCAACCGAAGGTCACCGTGATTAAGGAGGCGAATGATCTTACTACTTTGAGTCTTACAACTTTATTTGGCAAGCTTACGGAACATGAACAAGTACTAAACTTGTTAGAAAAGCATGAGAAAAGTGAGAAAAAGGGAACGCACAATGACAAGGATAAGGAAAAGGAAAAGGATAAGAGGTCAATTGCTCTAAAAGCCTCAAAGTCCAAGTCCAAAAAGGTTGAGCATGTGGAAAGTAGCTCAAGCGAAGACGATTCCGATGATGAGGAAATGGAGCTCTTCGTTCGACGCTATAATAGATATGTGAGAAAGAAGGGGATAAGACATTCCGATGACAAACTTAAGAAGTTTCGGAAAGATAGTGGTTACCGCCGGAAGAATGATGATGCTAGGTACTCCAAGAAAGGGCTATGCTATGAGTGTGGCCAAGTTGGTCACTACAAGCCGGATTGTCCTAATCTCAAGAGAAAAGAGAAGGAGTCATCTTCAAACAAAAGGAGGAGCAAAGGTAAGAAAGCTTATGTTGCATGGGAGAGTAGTGGCTCTTTTTCTCATTCATCATCAAGCTCTAGTTCAAGTGATGAAGGCGAATTGGCTAATTTCACAACTCATCATCACAAAAAGAAGGATAAAGCTTCCAAAAAGGTAAACCAAAATCCCTCTAGCTCATATACTTTGTTAGAATATCATGATTTGCAAAGTGCATTTGAGGACCTATGTAGTGAAACTAGGAAAGCTTTCAAACGATTAAAAGAAATTATAAAAGTTAACAAAGCTCTTGAAAAGAAAGTTTCCGAAACGGAAGAAGAGTTGAAAGCTTTCAAAGTATCATTATTAGAAAGGTCAAGTACAAGTCATGATAATGGTGATATAGTTGGTTGTGATAATTGTATCACTTTGTCAAAAAATATTAAGACTCTTAAGGACAAAGTGGAAAATTCATCAAAACCTAGAGTCTCTCATCAAGTTGATCCAAAACATTTTCGAAACAATTTGAAAGTCAAAAATAAAAATTCTAAACATTTCAAAATGGATCAAAAGAAGAGTGACTCACATATCACTTGTCACTATTGTTGTTGTGAAGGCCATACCATTGCAAAATGTAAAGCTAGGAAATTGTTGGTACCTAAGGGCGTATTGCAATGGATGCCAAAACTCAACAAAGTTTGTTTACCTCGCCAACTAGGACCCAACATGAGTTGGGGACCTATTTCAAAATGTCTAAGTATGTAGGGAAGCGTCTTGAAACCATTGACAAAAGACACCGACAACAATGGAGTTTAAGACTTACGATCAAGGAAAGTGATGAGAAAAGCTTCAACTCAACATCTACAATGGTGTGGAAATTGATCACTTCCTCCACCTAACACTTAAAGGGAAGATTCTATTCTCTACCTTTACCTTTATATTTGTTTTACTTAGCATTTGAATATTGGCTCATATACACAACTTCTACCTTAATGTGATATTTGACTTGATAGTTGTCTCATCCTTCATTTCCAAGAATTTTGCTCAAAGATATTGATAAGTCTTTGAGACTCATACGTCTTAAATGGGGATTTGACAAAAATCATTACAATTGTCATATTAAGTTCATACTTGGTTTGTATATGTTTGTTTGGTTCTTATATATGTGACTTTATGAGCATACATAGACATATATTTTCATACGATTGATTTTGGTACTTGATTCATTTATGTGGATGCTTTATCATGCATATATGGTTCAACATGTGTTCTCATGTTATAATGTGCTTTGGTATTATTTTTGCTCACATACATAAGTATGTACCTTGTTGATTATATGTGTTTCATACATACATGTTATTTTGGATAATTTTGTTTGTATGGATAATCATGTTATGTTTATGCTTTTGTTGCTTTGTTTTGTTTATTTTCGTCCCATATCTTGATATGTTGGTTGATTTAAAATGTCGATATGTTACGATATTCATGCGTTGGTTTTGGTTTGTTGTTCTACATTCCATATTTGTCATGAAATTTTGGTATTCGTCATTGATATATTTTTGGCATATCTTTGTATGTATTTATTTTGATTAGGAAACTATATCATAAAGTGCATTTCGACAAATGTAAGTGCACGACGTGATCATTGATTAAAAATTGCTTGGACTTGTTACTTCTAATGTGCTCTCTTCTTCTTTTTGATATTGTCAAAGGGGGAGAGATTTGGAATGCACAAGCTAAAGATGATCAAAACGCATTATGGCATCAACTCAGGGGGAGCGAGCTTATTTGATGACTAGCCTTGGTGTTTAAATTGCGTCTGTATTACATTGCTATTTTTATTTAGGTATAGGCTTAGTTTAGCTTATGCATAGTTTTGACAATTATCAAAAAGGGGGAGAATGTAAGTGCACCAGTTCATCCTCATGTTTTAATAAATGTCAAAACACATGAAAATAGGAATGAACATATTTTGGCAACATTACAAATGACTTGACAACAAAAAAACTATTTTCTAAACCTTGAAAAACTGACTTTTAGGTATTTTGTATCGATACATACATAGTTGTATCGATACATATGTCCTGAAATTACTTCTGTTTGATTTTGTGCATTTTGTATTGATACATACATTGTCTGTATCAATACAAAAGTGGTCTCTCAGAGATAGAACATCATCTGTGTATCGAAGCATGCTTGCATGTATCGATACACATCTGTATGTTCTCAAAATCCAGAAAATTCATGATGTATCAAATCATGCTTGCATGCTTCGATACATATCAGTCAAGATTTCAAGATCCTGATATTTGTATCGATACACACCCGTGTTTGTATCGATACAAAGGTCAATATTTCCATTTTTAACGTTGGTTAAAGCATTTGTATCGATACAAATGATCATTTGTATCGATACATGTATGAAAAATTATGCCTAAATTTGCTCATTCTATTTTCACTTTAAATAGCAATGTGTGTGATCTTTTGTTGGTAACACAACTGAGAAAAATCTAGTGAGAACCAGTGAGAAAGCAAGAGTGCTTTGAGAGAAACACTTTGGATACAATTTGGGTGAAAAATTGGGATCAAAGTGTATCCTTCACAAGATCATCATCTTCCATCAAGTTGCAATCATTGAAGATTGAGCATGGGATCAATCCAATAGAAGTTGTACGCTTGGTCGATAACGTTCGGTACGATTCGCGGTGAATCAGAATCGTGATCGGGTTGATTTGCGAAGGAGGTTTGGTTGCTCGCTAGGGATTCAAGATTGTTCGATATCTTGAAGGATCAATCGAGAAGAATTGAAGGACTCAGCTGGACGATTGTTGCAAGGAGTTGCACGGGTAAAATCGTTGGAATCAGAGGGTGAAGATTCGTTCGTCGATTGAGGTTTAGCATAGTTTTACTTTTGAGTCAATATAGGTTTATTGGATTCATTTTAAATTGTGCACTTGTGTTCAAACTGTTTTTTAATCAATAATACTCTCAAATAACCCGTTTGGTTATTTGGGGGGAGACGTACCCGGCCGACCGCGAGGACGACACGAAAGCCGGGGAACTCCCTAATCATCTCTTGTGTGTCGATTCACTTAAAATTCTTACTTTACGCAATTCGCTTATATTTTGTACCAATTGGAATTTTGTGTTCGTAAGTGTGCACAAAGGTTCAATTGCGATTATCTTGATTGTGATTGAATTTGAATATCGAATCGTATAACTTGCTTGGGACTGTTTTTGTTAATCGATTAAATTTGGATATTTTGCATTAAGCGTTCCGATAATTTTCCTAGTTCGTTCAAGGCTATACTATCTTACCTTTGGTCAAAAGGTGCAAAGTAGACTACCGATCCGGTGATGCTTCCGCGCATTGTTTTTAATCAAATAATTTTTTAAATTGTCGTTGATTAAAGAAGCCACTTATTCAACCCTCCTTCTAAGTGGTAGCCTAGTAGTCTAACAAAGATCTCCTAGGTCAACATGACAAATTCCAAAGGTTACATTTTCCGCCTCCACGTCACAACCAATTTCACTAGGTTCACACGAAGTGTTAACTGACTACCCACCAAAAAGAAACACCAAAAACTTTCTACGCACCACCAAAGCTAGCAAAACTAGTCAATTCCAGTCAACATGATTCCGTCTATTATTAACAAGAGATTAAGGGTGATCAATTCCTTAATTTGTCAATAGATAGCCGAAAATCATGATGGTGGCTTGGACCATCTTTACCTAACTTTAATAATGCTCCCTCCCACTTGTGCTCAAGGCCCTCCGAGGCACAAGAATCCAACAATTCCTTTGAGATTTTCTTAATATTTTCCTCAATTTCTTAATACTTCAATTTTCATCGACGAGACACAACACTCGAAATACGTCACTTAAACTCTCATGCCCACTCATGAAACATCCAATGAGTATCATCCAACAGTAAGTAAAATGCCACCATGGCAAGTACCACTCAAACCATTACATCCTAAAGATGTTGTCATCTTATGAGTACTTCACAACTTCACCAATATCCGTAAGTCCTTAATTTTTATTTTTATTTTCCTTTAATCTCATAACTATGCCGAACTTTACACTTTCACTTTCAAATATCGTTCTAACCATAGGCTTAATGACATCATCCTAAAATCCGGTTGATGATTACACTCGCCGAATTCTCTTCGACACTCACCAACTTATACCATCTATTTCTCTTGGACTCCCTTTATCCAATTATCAAATTTTCAAGAATCAATTTCTTATGCGTCCACATATTTTTCCAAAAATAATACTTAGCATACTCTCGCATGCCTTAAATAAAAAATTTTCTCCTCGTTGACTATCACCGTTGGCACACACAATCTTACATCATATCCCCAACTATTTTTAAACTTTCTTGAGTCTCTTCTACTCAAAAGAGCTTCTCACCCTGACCATTCTTAATTATTTCGACAACACCTCTCCTGACGAGATGCCTACCTCCAATATATATCTTAAGGTACTCCTCACATCACTATTGTTCAACCGTCCATGATGACAATATCCGAAGTCCTTTACTTACTCAATACAGATTTTCATTATGCTACGTCTTTCTTCATCGTAACCACTACAATGAATTGAAGCTTTACTAGTTTCCACCAAACCTTGCCATTAGACAATTGCATATCCTTTTCATTTCATATACAATACACATACTGCCATGACATCCATTTAGGTGGTGCTTTTGAATACTTAATATACACGCATAATCATAATTTTCCAAATTATGTGTGAGGTAATTCCTTTCGCCAATCTTCAATTGACATAAGCCACATTCTCTCTTACTTGTTCTTAACATGTCTTTTCAACGACTCACTTCCTCAAGTGATTCTTAACTCAACCTCGACTCTTTACGAGGTACATCATTGCACTCGTTTTACAATTGCTTTCTCATGCACAACGAATCTTGCACTGCGATTACCATGCCGATGCTACGACCTCTACAAAACGCCAATCAGGTCCTCCTTAACGCTCTAATAATTTGCGACTTCCAAGTTCAACAACCGCTTAGAGTTTGTTCCCAAACCACCATGGCCAATAACTTTTTAAATCCAAACAACATTTTTAATTTGCCGCACACAAACTAATTACTCTCGTTCCACATCAACTTGTTTCCAATCAAGCACACTATTCTTCGTTCGACCAAAAATCCTAATCATATCGTCGTAACTATCTCTAGTTATAATAGTTTCTAATACCAATAACCAACTTCACACATAGGTTCTCGTTATCCATCTTGACACATCACTTAACTAGCGGGATTCTTATTCATCTTTAACTTCCACTAAGGTGTCAACTAATGCTCCAATTAATTGATTCCTCAAGTTCCTAATAATTATCCCTCTATACATAACTATCTCGAATCTTATCTTCGTGACGTCACTATAATTTACTTCCAAATCGACATATCTTACTCATCCATCAAGCCATTGAACACTCATCTCAAATTTTACTGCTTGGCTTTTCAAGAACAACTACCTATGCACAACACTTTGTTATGATTTCATCCTTAGCATGTTCGATACCCAAATCAAATTCCTGAATCTAATCTTCAAGAACTCTAAATACTCGTCGTACCATCCATTTAATCCTAATATACAATAAAAGTCCTTCCAACTATCAACTTTCATTGTCTTAGTGTTCTTACTAACGAACTCCTTTTCTACTCATACACGACATTTCTAGAAAATTCTCGTTCATAACTTGAATTTATTTAAAACTTGCCTACCTCAACTCTTATGGTATCATAAATTCAAGCTGCTACTTAGTCCTTCAACCATCTTGGTCGATAAAAATCGTTAACTTAAATTCGCATCCACACAAGTTCTCTATTCAAATCTTGACTAATCCCTAAGAATTACTCAATATGTTTACTTTCTCTTAGGATTTACCTTCCAATAATTAACAATTCTAGCTTACACTGCTACAACTCCCTAGGTATTTCCGTACTATATTCCCCTAGTAGCACTTATCATCGATATACAACTAACTTTTCTACGTTGAACTCCTCGTTCTTACCTAAACATCTCTCCAAATCCACCTTCATCCAACAATCAATTACCTTTCATTTTGTCTCATATCAATGTTTATACTTACTATGTTCTGAACTACGTATAGATTGCCACTTATTCACGTGATATTTGGTCTCCTACCTCAATCATCACGAGATTCATCCTTACAAATCTAATTCATCTCGCACACTTAAATTAAACCCTTAAGTTATCCACCATTTGCATAAATGTCGTCTAACACCACCAGGTTTCCTCACTCTGGACGTACAACGGCCTTTAATTCCAATTCAAGTTGCCTCAATTATTATCCAATCGTTGCAATTAAATCCAATTGACATCTCTGCATGCCCCACCATTCCATAATGGCTGCGTCCTCTTGAAAACCTAATGACTTCATCAAGTCGCACCCTAACTCACCAGAACAGATATTCAATATCTTCTTCAGAAGGTCGTCCCAATCCGATCCTTACTTACAATCCTTTATCAATTGGCGTTCACTCGTCCATAAACAGCACATCTGAGTGGCAACATCCAATCGCCAATTCCCATCCATTATAATACTTCCAAGAATCAGTTGTAGTTCTTGGTTCGCCTCAAGTCCATCCTCCTCGGACCACTCCATCTAACGAATTTAGAGACATTTGTCGACTAAATTCGACCAATGCTCGGGGGTTTCATCTATTCTACTTACTGAAGCATCACTCCTTATAACACTTTAGTAAGAAACAATCCAATGCCTAAGCATATCTCATGCTAGACTCAAGAATGCCAATGCCACTTCCCATCCATTATAATACTTCAAAGAATCACTTGTAGTTCTTGGTTCGCCTCAAGTTCATCCTCCTCGGACCACTCCATCTAACGAATTTAGAGACATTTGTCGACTAAATTCGACCAATGCTCGGGGGTTTCATCTATTCTACTTACTGAAGCATCACTCCTTATAACACTTTAGTAAGAAACAATCCAATGCCTAAGCATATCTCATGCTAGACTCAAGACAAACAACTACATAACCCATACACAAAAGGACACCTGTCGCTAGGCTAACACAACTCTAGCTATATTCTGACTGACTTTGGAATGACAACTCTAAGGCACACACTTCCCTTTGATGATCTAAAGCCGGGCTCTGATACCACAATGTAACACCCCAATTTTCAAAGACTAAAAAGGGGCTTTATTTTTTTTTTAAAAACAAAACAGAGCACCCATACAAACTGTGAGAGCCGGCGTTAAACATACAAGAGGACTATATATACATAATAGTTTTTCAGAGAAGCAAAGTGTGATACCTGAATATTTACAACCCCAAAGACAAAGGGTCTAACAACTACAAAAGTAAATTTTCAGAATACAGTCATCCAAAAGAGTCAGATCCTATGCCTAATCCAATAAGAGCACGGTGTACAAACCACATCGGCGCACAGCCTAACTTAAGAAGTACAGCTCCTCGATCACTGAAATGCCACGAACTCACTGTCGTCCTCACGACCCACGACAGCGTGTAAAGGTCCATCGTCTTGGGTGGGAGGAGCCCCCAATATTCATTGTAAGGGTCACCACACATATACATATACAAACGAATACACAACAAAGCATACATACCAAATACACATATACCAAATACGCATATACCAAAATACGGAAAGAAAATAAACTTTTAGCATTTCCTTCTCAACAAGCATCATAATTCAAATGCGCACATAGCCTATCAATGCAGATTCTACAATGATTTTGATCACCCTACCCGGGACTGTTTCACATGCATGAATTCCGGAATTAACCTCTCCGCAGAGAGTCGTAGGTCCAACCCCTACTATACCCCGCAGGGCGTCAATAAAATCCTGTGGCCCATCACGATCACCACGTAGGATTAGAGTGGATCCATTCCCGATAATCACACCCCGTGGTCCATTCCCGATAACCACGTATTGGACTCAATAAATCCCGCAGGATTAAGGTGGATCCATTCCCGATAAACGCACCCCGTGGTCCATTCCCGATAACCACTTACTAAGAATGCATGAGCATACGATTCCCCTTATATGTTAATGCAACAAATACATACCTCTCAAGCGTATGTAAACCAATCACAATATGTACATATATTCTCAAAATCATATGCACGCCAATCACATGTTCATACATATATTCTCACAATCATATGTACATCAATCACATGTTTATACATATATTCTCACAATCATATGTATACAATCACAACAATCATACATAGATTCTCAATCATATGTAAATCAAACACATGTTCATACATATATTCTCATAATCATATGTAAACAACGCACGTATTATAAACAATTTCTCATCCCGAGAATACATCACACATATACATGCCAAGCACTCAAAACACACCACAAACAAAGCATACAAACATGCTATTAACGGAAATAATACAAAAAGAAAGGTGCCCTTACCTCGGCAAGCTTTCCAACACGTACAACTTACTCTACGCGAGCAATATCCGTCTCTCTCGACAAAATCCTCAATTCGGCTAATCCTCTTAACCTTTTTAAAACATATAACTTATCTAAGTTAATATACAATTCTAATTGGTCACTCAAATAAGCCCTAGCTCGGCTACCAATGGATTCAAGATACATGGTTGTTCCCTCATAACTAACTAGGCTAAAGTCATATCGAAAACAAGCCTTGAAAACATTAACACTTTGAAAAGATAGTTTCTCATCACGAAACGTCTTTTAAATAAACCTCCGCTATTTTAAAACACTTAAAAAGCCAAATCCTTTTTCAAAACAACTCTTGAAAATACAACACTTTAATAAATAGTTTTTCTCACAAAAGCGTCGCCAAATAAATTCAAACTATTTTAAAGCTTTTCCAAAAGTAAATCTATTTTCAAACAACTTATGCCTTCAACTATGAGTTTCAAAATCTTTTAAAACTAAACAAGTCCGAACTAAAACATTTCTCGTTCGACTTATAACAAAATACTTTTCGCGTGTACGTAACTAAAACATTTTTCTGAATAGTTCACAAACATCCACCTCTTAAAATATAAATCCTTGACAAAAGAATTGATATGAATGCGCATACTACTTTTCCAATAATCAAAATGATCTCCATTGAATATAGGTGCCCTATTATAAGCCCCTTTAGGTGCAAAAGCCATGTTTTCTAATAATTGGCACAATCCACCGAATTTTGTGAACAAAATTAAACCGGGATCGTGATACCACTTGTTAGACTACTTGTCTACCACTTAGAAGGGGGGGTTGAATAAGTGGCCCTTTTAAACAATGTTGATTTTAAAAAATTTAGTTTAAAAGGTACGCGCGGAAGCACCACCGGATCGGTAGTCTCTTTGTACCCGATTGATCACTGAAAAAATAGTATAGCCTTGAATGATTGATGATAACGAACTAGAAACGATCGTGTGCAAAATATTCAAATTAAACTATCCAAATCACAGTCCAAGCAAGTTACACAATTATATAGCTAATTCAATCACAATCAAGATATGTGTCAATTGAATTTTGGTGCACACGTACGAACACGAAAATTCAATTGAATCAAAATTAAAGCAATTGCGTAAAGTAAAAGATTAAGAAAGAAAGACACAAGCGATTGATTAGGGAGTTCCCCGGCTTTCGTGTCGTCCTCGCGGTCAGCCGGGTACGTCTCCCCCCAAATAACCAAACGGGTTATTTGAGAGTATATTGATCAAAAACGTTTAAACACTAGTGCACAATTTACAAAGACTCCAATAACCCTATATTGAATCTAATGCAAACTATGCGAATTAACCTCAACAAGTAATGAAGCTTCTCCCTCTGAATCCAACGATCTTAACCGTGCGCAAATCCTCGCACCGATCGTCCAGCTGAGTACCTCGCTTCTTCGTTGTTGATCCTTCAAGATATTGCACAATCTTGAATCCTTGAGAAAAACCCAAACCTTCTTCAAAAATCAACTCGATCACGCCTCTGATTCACCGCAAGCCGTATCGAACGTTATCGATCAAACGTACAACCTTTATCCGAATGATCCCATACTCATTCTTCAATTAATTGCAATTTGATGGAAGATGATGATCTTGTGAAGAATAACCCTTTGATCCAATTTTTTTACCCAATTTGAATCCGAAAGAGTTTATCAAAGCTATTTCACTTTCTCACTGGTTTTATCTCCATTACAATAACAAAGCACATTGCTATTTAAAGGGAAAATATAATTGAGCATATTTAGGCAAAAATTCACAGACATGTATCGATACAAATGATTACTTGTATCGATACAAACCCTTTGACCAGCGTTCAAATATGAAAATTTTGACCTATGTATCGATACAAACAGGTATGTGTATCGATACATATATCAGTTTCTTGAAATCTCTACTGATATGTATCAAATCATGCAAGCATGATTCGATACATCATGCACTATCTGGTTTTTTGAGAGATACAGGTGTGTATCGATACACGCAAGCATGATTCGATACACAGGTGACTCTCTGCCTCTGAGAGACCATATTTGTGTCGATACAAGTGATATATGTATCGATACAAAATGCACAAAATCAGTCTGAAGTAATTTCAGGACATTTGTATCGATACACATGATTATGTATCGATACATAATACCTAAAAATCAATTTTTCAAAGTTTAAAAATAGTTTTTCGCTGTCAAGTCATTTGTAATGTTGCCAAAATATGTTCTACTCTATTTTCATGTGTTTTGACAATTATTAAAACATGAGGATGAACTGGTGCACTTACAAGAGGGAGTATGTTCACGGTTCTTGGAAGGAAAAGAAAAGTCTCATGATCAATTCTATATATAGATCCTCTTATTTACTCTAAGCCTTTGGATCAAATAGTAAAAGTTTCTAAGACTTAATCCTAGCCAACCATAATCTCTTGGTCACCAAACAACTCTCCTAAAATATCTAGATATTTTATGAGCTTGCCAACTCATCTCGCTCAGCTCTCGTGTTCGCGCTTAAACGAGTCGCATCTCGCGTACCGATAAACTTTACGGAAACAGAAAATTCTACCGTAAACCACTTAATTAAAACAATTCACAAATTTTTGAATAAACTTTATTCGGAATAAATTTTCGCTCCTAAGCTAGGAAAAATATAACGAGATCAAATTCTCATCACAGTCGATATATAAAGTCTCCATTTAAATTTTGACGGAAATCGGAAACAGTAAAATTTTCAAACAGCGGTATATTTTGCCCGTTTTCTCAAAAACTACTAGAAAAATATTTTCAACATTTCGACGAGACTAAAATATTTCTAAACTCATTTAAAGCTCATAAAACCATTGTGCCAATTTTTGAAATGTTAAACTAACGCGCTGACACAATCTCAGCAAAAATGCTGTCAAAACAGACAATCAAACAAAAAACCGATAAAAACAAATAGTAGAAAATCATTTAATATATCTCAATTCTAATTCCTGCTATTGAAATTCTACGGGTCTTACAAGAAGAGCCATGAATAGAGTTGAAGATGGAGCACTAGAGAATCCAACTATTATAAGGTAAGAGGCTTAGATAATATAACTTTGAGTGATCAAAGAGAGGGGAGTTTGTCTATGACTCCACACCCAAACTCTCTTCACTCTTTTTGGGTTTTGGTTGTTGTGAATTCGGACTGAACCACACCAATAACCTTTAGTGTGTGGAGCAAACGATTAAAGCAACCACAAATTGAGAACAGACAATAATAATCACGAACAAGAATAAAACACGAAAGCAGTAAAGAACAGAGTAATATTGTTTACCCAGTTCGGTGTTAATGAACCTACGTCTGGGGGAGAGAGCAACCTCTCCGTTCCACTATCAATAGAAACCTTGATTACAATGAGATTCTCTAAGAGTTACAAGAATTAGAGTTTTCCTAATTCTACCCTAGTCCCGAATCTCTCCCCGTGACCAAGAGATTCAATCAATAATTATTTCCAAGGTGATAGAATGTTTCTCCCAATCCTAGAGTCTCCCCAAGATGTTCTCTATTAACCCTAGTATGTATGTTGGCCTTAGAAACCCTAAAAACCACCTTCTAACCTCAGAAAACGCAAAACAACACTATTTATGCGCGCACCCGCGCCCGGGCGCAGCCCGCCCGTGCCCCGGCGCCAGCAGACAGTAGCCACTCCCGCACCAGGGCTCAATTGCACTCAGGCGCAGCCTTTGCCTGCGCCCAGGCGCAGCCTGCCTGCTGCCTGCTTCCTGCAGCCTTCTGAGCCCTCACCAGGGCTCACCAGCTTCCTCTACAACAACATCATTTTCAAGGCAATATCCAACATTGGTAATAAATGGCTTTTTGGGAATGTGTTTATAATTGAAGCTTAATAATTATTCATGTATAATATGATTCTATTTATGATTGTGTAAAATCCATGATAAAGTTTATTACTTGAACTTTGATTTTGATTGATTATGAGATAAATGGGTTTTATGAGTTAATACATGAGAATCATTACTTTTGATATGAAATGATGTTTGATGATGCTATATATTGTTTGACTTGTTACTTATGATCGATTATGAGATAAATGATGATTGATGATGCTATAGTCCGTAATATTCATTACTAGGATTAGGGTTACATTACAATGATACATATGTTCTATTTATAGATAAACATAATGGGCCAATTATATGGGCCAATGACATATATGGACATCCACTAATAATATTTATAACACTCCCCCTTGCATGTCCAACGAGAATGTGCCTCGTTAAAACCTTTACTAGAAAAAACCCAGTTGGAAAAAATTCTAGTGAAGGAAAAAGAGTACAACATCCTTTGAAATGATAAGGGTTAGGTTATTATTGTCAAAATCAATTTATAAGAACCATGATAGAAACAATTCTTTTCTGCCGTGCTATATATAGTTTAATAAGATTTCATAAAAAAAATTAGGAAAAAATAACTAACCTAAGAGTCAAGGTCAGCCACAACATTAGCAGGTTGTGATAGCACCGTAGGCATGGAGTGTACTCTCCATAATAACGACCAGTTGCAACAAACATAAATTGAAAGGAGGTTTTGTTTACATACCTTTGCAATAATAAGTTGGTAAAGTCTCGTGTTTACAATGATACATATGTTCTATTTATAGATAAACATAATGGGCCAATTATATGGGCCAATGACATATATGGACATCCACTAATAATATTTATAACAGTGTTATAAACTGATCTAAACAATAGTAATATAATAGATGGAGAAAAGACAAAGGAGAGAAGAATAGTCGGTATTATTCATTAGTAGGATTAAGGTTACATTACAATGATACATAGGTTTTATATATAGACAAATATAATGGGCCAATTATATGGGCCAATGACCTATATGGACATCCACTAATAATATTCATAACACTCCCCCTTGGATGTCCATCGAGAATGTGCCTCGTTAAAACCTTTACTAGAAAAAAACCCAGTGGGAATGTGCCCCGGCGCCAGCAGACAGTAGCCACTCCTCAATTGCGCCTCAATTGCGCTCACCAGGGCTCAATTGCGCTCAGGCGCAGCCTTTGCCTGCGCCCAGGCGCAGCCTGCCTGCTGCCTGCTTCCTGCAGCCTTCTAAGCCCTCACCAGGGCTCACCAGCTTCCTCTGCAACAACATCATTTTCAAGGCAATATCCAACAATCTCCACCTTGCCTTTAAAACGATGGTGATGCCAACTTCCCACCAACCACCGTGCTGCTACACCTGTTTACACCACACCCTCTTCGAACCCCGAAGTGTACCGCTTCGTACTCTCGAAGAATTGCTTGCCTCTCAACTTAACCTTGGAATTTTAGGTAAGTTCCACAAGCTGCAATCCTCAAATTCTCCTTGTATCCCAACTACCTCCAGCAGTCCTACAAGTTCCCGAATTTGATTACCGTTGCTTCCAATTGTCTCCCTGAAGTTCTTTTACATGTTTTGCACTTCTTCAGCCACAATCGGATAATAAACCCCAACGTCTCCATAGCTACACTCCTTTGATGCAACATTACCACTCTCATCCCTATCTACTAGATAGCCAAGAGCTAATGTCGATTGCCTTCTTTTAGTCCCACTATCAGAAGCTCCACCTCAAACTGAGATTCCTCCACCAAAGTCTCACTATGTTTCCCACCTTGAATATTATTCCACCGCCTCTCCAGGCCGTTGTTGAGTATTGTTACCACCGCCTCTCCAGGCTGATGTTGAGTATTGTTCCACCGCCTCTCCAGGCCGACAACCATCTATGGTTCCAAGCTTGTGACTATGAGTGCTCCTGCACTCTCACAGCCTTCCTCATAAGCTTCATCACTCACCGCAACCTGAGCCGACGAACTACCACCGCCCCCTCTCCGAGGACAATCCTTCTTGAAGTGACCCGGTTCTTGACAATAGTGTTTACTGTGAAATTTAGTAAACAACTGCTAGTTTGATTATTACAAGAGAGACCATCTAGTAAATCTCGGGACATAGTGCTTTGTTTATATTTTCAAAGGAAATAGTATTCATTATTGTTCTTATGTTCATAAATGCTGTTTTTTATGTGTTTTTGTATAACTTGAATTGCAAGTAAGAATGTTTATTCAATTGAACAAACAGAGGGAAAGAATTAGTCGAAATAAAGACAATTTGAAGAAAAATGAAAGAAACTGTAAATTTGCATTTAATGGAAAATGTTTACAGAAATGTAAATGGTGCACATTACATACAATTTCTCCTTCGAACTCGTTTCTCTCGTTGACATGGGTACTTTGAGTTTTGACAGGATTTTTGTATAAAGATTGTGACCCCTTGTTCGATCACATTACTAAACTATTTATAGACACTAATTCCTAACTGTTAATAACGCCTAAATAACTACAGAGAGGACGCGTGTCTTGACACGTATTTTGAATTTGAATCCCTTCTTATCTTTTAATTTAGCCGTTGTATCCATCGAAGTCGAAATAACAATGCTTTTCCTTGAATATTTGCTAAGTCCATGCTTCTTTTCTACATCACTGAATACTTCGACCCTATTAATACTTCGACCAAATCGAAAGGTTCCTGAAGAAAACACACAATTCAAGAATAATGCTCAATAATAGAACATTTATTATATGTTCATGCATGATTGATCATTAAATTTATTGGCTCTGAAAACCAAACATATTTAATGACTGTTAAAATAATCATATAATTAAACAGAATTATTTTTATCACATATTTAGAACATATTTTACTTGGTAAAAATATGGGCTAACAAATTGCCCCCAAATGCCTGTTTCGATCGAGTTGGTCGAACAAGAAAGGAAAAGGCATTTTTTAAACCCACGTGGTTGACACTATTACCAATGACGGCGCTTATGTCACGTACAGGAGTAACTGTCACCTTGATTCCCACAATCCATCATTGCTCCTAGGTTTTAGGCATAATGGGTGACGTGGCGTTCGTAGAAGTTGAAGAGAAATTTTCTGAATTTCTTTTTGATTTATTTTTTAAGAACAGACACATTTCCCTATAAATAGAAGTGAAGAAACAAAGATACACTTTTTACCAACTTCCAAAATTCAGAGCTCTTTGCGAAAAAACTCCATTTCTGATTTCTTGCAAAGTAACCCTTTGATCTTCAAAACCCCGTGATTTTGAACTGTTTATTCAAACCTAAACTTGATTCCGCGTTGATTCATCCTTGATTCAACCAACACAAACAATTTTTTCACAGATTTCGTAAAAACCCATTTTTGTTTATAACTCTGCAATTGTTCATCCATGGCTTCGAACCAAGATTATGAGGTTCCAACTGCTGGGAAGTGGAAAGACCTAATGGTGCTCGAAGATGGCGAAGAAGTCGTTCCTGAGCCATCAGGCAGTGAAGCTGAAAGGAAGGTGTGGACGGCTCAGCTTATGATACCTTTCTCTGTGAAGAAGGATCACTATGCTTTCTGTGGCCCTTATCCACCACACTATGAGGTTATATCGAAAGAGGTAAACGATCTCTTCCCTAAGTATGTAACCTGTGGACCTAGGATTTTTGAATCAGACCCCTACAATTTTGGGTATCTAAAGAACTCAATTAAATTGTTTAGAGCCGCCCCTTATACTACCCATAAGGATTATATCCCTTGGTTGAATAGGGTCGAGAAAGAATATAAGGAAACTTGGGAAAGTTATGAGATTTATCCTTTAATTCAATTTAGTCGAACCGACCCTAAATACAAACCTGAACTACTTATAGCTGCCCTCCACTTCTATGAAAAGTCCACAAACACCTTTCAGTTTAGATGAGGCATGTTAACCCCTACCTTATTAGATGTAGCTGCTATCACAGGCCTTAGGCCTAATGGAGACCACTTCGACCCCACTAAGACTGGAGACAAGGTCAAACTAAACTACAAGGAAAATACTTTCTCCAAGTACATAGCAGAAAATATGGGCAAGGAGGGAGAAGAAGTGTCTATAGAGGAGCACATAGCTTTCTTAACGTTATGGCTATCACACTTCGTTTTCTGCTCGAAGTAATTGCAAGTAGCAAGGATGTTCATCCCAATGGCTCGGCTAATAAATGAAGGTAGGCTCTTCAGCCTAGGGAGCTTACTGCTGGCGAGTTTGTACGAGGCTATGGGTAATGCCAGTGATGCTATTAAAGCAGCGAAGGATGGGTCGAAGTTCTCTGTTGCTAGACCCATATGGCTACTACAATTATGGCTTAATGCCACTTTTGAGACTGAATTGGGGTTGATAGTCCCCTTGGATTACCAACAGGAAGTAGATGCAAGGGAGGTCGAAGGGCAAAGGTTGGTTAGGTTAGCCCCTCGATCTCTAAATCAGGACAGCAGGAGACTTTTCTTAAGGCACATGAAAATGTTCCTGAATTTTGACAAGTTCCTACCACGCCATGCTCCTTTCGTCGAGCGCAAATATGGTGCTGCATGGTTCACAGAAGATTTCCCTGCATTCGACCCAGACAACGAGGATGAGGTGAATGAAGTTTGGAGAGCTTACTTGGAGCAGACAGTGCTATCTTGCAGGATTGGGGCCAACGCGAACCAATATGGGCTAGTTGGTTATCAGTCCAATTGCGTTGCCAGGCAATTTGGCATGTCTCAAATTAGGCCAAAGAGCTTCTTTGAGAAGACAGATCGAATGGTGTTAGGTACAGGCATTACGGAAAAAATTTACAAGAAGTACCTTAGGATGATAGACACCTATGAGTTCACCTTCAAACCCTTCGAGTTCAAGCCCTCTTTCTACTGCACTGATGGATTTAGTGCTTGGTGGAAAGATTACTACTCGCGCTCATCCATTGGAAATGCAGAGCATTTGTTGGGAATGGTAGTGAGTGGCTTTATAGTGCCAGCTCTAGGAAAAAAGATTTCTGTCTCAGGTCGAGGTAAACAACTTTAGACTTTCCAATTTCCTTTTTTAATATAACACCTTATGCTTTTATACTAACTTGGTGAGATATTTTTTTTGCAGGCAAAGGTGTGAAGCAAGATGCTGGGTCTTCTCAAACTTTAATCGAAGTGAAGAAACCCACAGGAGTGAAGATTAAAACGGAGGTCGAACCTCCTAAGCCAAAGGTACTTTAAACTTTTATTTCACATGTTTTTAAACTCCACTTTTGAAATTGTCTCTAACTTGCCTTTTACTTGTTCAGAGTGGAAAGAGGAAAGGCAGCACTGAGACTGTGTCTGCTAGCTCTAAAAGGTCGAAAGACATACCTGTTGTTGATGTAGAGGTAAAGTTCAACATTTCCTACATCAATTCTTTTGGCCTTCCCCTTTATTTTTATTTTTATAAAATCATCCATTATCACACATCATTTTGGTTATTCTAGGATGATGATGACAAGGAAGAGGAAGAAGTTCCTTTTGTCTGGAAAAGGAAACAACCATCTGCTTCGATCTCTGCTGAAGGAGGACCTTCTGCTAAAGAGGATAAGGTCGAAGAGGCTAAAAAGAAAAAGAAGCAGCAAGAGCCTAAAGCTCAAGAGGCCCCAAAGACAGATCAAGGGGAGAAAGATGAGAGAAGAAAAAAGAAGAAAAGTGAAGAGGCAAGGCCTGTGGCACCTGTGAGGGAAAAGTCAATCATTAAAAAGACCAAGGTGCATAAGGCACTCAAAATCCACACCTCCAGTGGCAGTGGTGAGATCTCCAAGCCTAAAGAAAACCCTGCACCAGAGAAGAAAACATTGGTCGAAAAGGACCAACATATTAATGTTGCAGAGGATAGGGTTTCTGGGCCTAAGGATGATCCAAAGCCACAGCCAGAGCCATTGGTCGAAGACCAAAATGCCTCAAATGAGGAGCAACAAGAAAATGTGCAGAATGATGGCACAATTCTAAAGCAAGATGCCCCCAACTCTAAGCAAAAGAATGATTCCCTCACCAATCCTGAGATCGAAGACAAAGAGGTATATTTCATTTTATTTTCTAACTTCATTATTTTATTTTGAATGGTCTATTGTTTTTTATTGACCTTTCCTTTGTGTTTGTAGGATGAATCGAAAGAAGAGATTCCCCAAGAAAATAAACAGCTAAGTCCTAAGGAGGCATCAAACAAGGATAAAGATGATGAAACCCAGAACTCTAAGGACGATGGCACCAATAAGACTGATGATGGGAAGGTCGACCCAGAGCACTTTGGTGAAGGGCCCAATGAGAGAGAATGGCAAAAAATAAGCACTGATGGTGATGGCACTGCCGTTTTGCCAACCCAATCAAGCATCAAGTACACTCCTCCTAGTGCTTCTACTAAGTCTGGTCAAACTAGTTCGACCCAAGAGTCTCTGCATGATTCTGATGATACTCCTGAAGCTGAGGCTGGTGGTCCAGATCTTGCTTCAGTCTCTTCTACCTCAAGGCTTTCTGCAAGTCTTGGCGTGCAAGAAGAAGAATTTGCCAATATGCACAAATCTGACCCTGCAGGGATTCTTCGATTGCTGCTTTCCAAAAGACAGAGCCAAACTAATACTTCAAGCGAGCACACCACTAGTGATTCTGCTCCTTCGAATGCTGACATCAACTCAATGGTGCGTCAAGACTCTTTGCTTTTGCGTCTCACTACTGACTTTGCCCAACAGGACATACTGAAGCAACTCGAAGAAGAACCCACTCGTGCTTACAGTCATCTGGCATTCCTGAAGAAATTGCACAATCCCTTGACTAACGAGGCCACTTTGGGTAAAGTCATTCAACTTAGCTCGATCATTGATCAATTTGCCAAAGCTGTGCAGAAGCGGAATGAGAATGACACGAGACTGGCTACTCAAAAACAGGCTCAGGCCATGTTTTATGAGAAGGCACAGAAAGCACAAGCTGAAGTGGATAGCTTATGTTCCCAAATGACAGAAGGGGTTCCAGGAGTCGAAAACTGCAACAAGAACATTGCTTATTATAAGCAACAGATCAAACTCCTAGAGGAACAAATTGTGGGGTATAGGCGCAAAATCATTGAGGAAGAGACAGAAAAAGCTCGAATCGAACAAGAAGCCAAGGCTTCAACCCAAGAACTAATTGATGCACATGGCAGGGAGGGAATTCAAGCTTTCAGTTCAGCAGAAGTGGTCGCTGAAGAGATTAAGTCTTTGGAAAGCTCTAATCTTGTGGTTGAAAAAGAGCGTGCAACCCTGAAGAAAATTTATTTTGAATGCACTAAAGACTTGTAATTTACTTTCGTTTTATTTGTCTTTTCGAACAAATTTTGATGTTCAGTCTCATTTGGATTTTACTTGTAATTTGAACAAAGTCCCAGTTTGTGGCAACTTTATTTATAATTGCCATTTTGCTTTCATGTTCGAATATTACTCCTTGCTTATCTTTACTTCGAGTAAAACAGGTTTATATTTTTTCAAATATTTTCCATTTATACCCAAAGTACGCTTTTCAGGAGTTAACTCCTCAATTTCATAAACACCATTTGAATAAACTTGAACAATTTTAAATGGTCCTTCCCAATTTGGGGACCACTTGCCTAAGAGTTTATCTTTCTTATCCATAGGCAAAATTACTTTCCAAACTAATTCTCCAACACTAAAAGACTTAGACTTAACCTTTTTATTGTAAGCCTTAGATACCCTTTCTTTTTGTTTTGTTAAAACTTCCAGAGCATTAAGTCTCTCTTCATCTAAATCAACTAATTCATCTGACATCATCTGCCAATAATGGTCTAAAGGTATTTCCATTTGTCTTTGCACCCTTGCTGACTGCAAATGTATTTCGACTGGTAAGACAACATCATGACCATAAGTTAGTCGAAATGGGGTGGTATTAGTTGATTCCTTAGTAGAATTTCTGCAAGCCCATAACACTTGGTCTAAGGTTTTATGCCAATTTCTTGGCTTTTGGGCTATGTGTTTCTTTATCAAATTAATAATGATTTTGTTGGCTGCTTCAACTTGACCATTTGCTTGTGCATAATATGGTGTTGAAGTTAAGAGTCTAAAGCCAATTTCTTGGGCAAATTCCTGCATCTTTCGTCCAGTAAAAACTGAACCTTGATCAGTTGTAATTGTTTCAGGAATTCCAAATCTATAGATTATATGATTTTGTATGAAATTAATTACTGCCTCTTGATCAACATTTGGTAAAGGAATGGCTTCTATCCATTTTGTGAAATAATTTATTCCAACTAAAATATAACGTTGATTCTTCGATGAAGCAGGCTTAATTTCACCGATCAAATCTATAGCCCAACCCCTAAAAGGCCATGGTTTTACTATTGAATGCAGTTCACTTGCAGGCACATGCTGAATCCCTGAATGCCTTTGGCATTCTTGGCAACCCTTGGCATATTCTATACAATCTTTCAGCATAGAAGGCCAATATAGACCCTGTCGAAACAAAAGCCATTTCATTTTATGCCCTGCTTGATGAGAACCACAAGTACCACTATGAACATCAGAGATTGCTATATATGCTTCTGTTTCATTAAGGCATTTTAACAAAATACCTTCAGAAGTCTTTTTGAAAAGATCATTTTCAAAAATTATATAGCTTAAAGCCCTATATTTTATCTTTCGATCCACATTTCCTGTTGGATTCCTAAGATAATCCACAATAGGTTTTCTCCAATCATTATCTGACAGATTGTCAATGGCGAAAATTTGAAAGTTTACATGGGGATTTTTCATCTCACCATTGATTTGTGGTATCGTATCTGCCCCCACAAGTTTTGGCATTGACAATTGTTCAGAAATTGGTTCTTGTAAAACCATTTTTTCTTTGATTTCGATCAATTGTGTCAACTTTTCCTTTGACATCTTATATCCTGAAGCAATTTGAGCTAAATCATTTGCGTCTTGATTTTCTAATCGAGGTACATGCTCAACATCCACATGAACGAAACAATCTAACAAAGAACTAGCTATAACAAAGTATTTTGCTAAATGTTCTTTAACACATTTATATTCTTGTGTTAATTGTTTCAATACCAATTCAGAATCTCCTCTTATTTTAATGTTCTTTGCCCTCAAGTCTTTTAATATTTCCAAACCTGTGATTAAGGCTTCATATTCAGCTTCATTATTAGAGCAAAGTCCATTTATTTTATATTTGAATTTAGTTGGAACTTTAGTAGGTGAAATTATTAAGATCCCAATTCCAGTTCCATGTTTATGTTTGGATCCATCAAATTAGAGAATCCATGGTTGAATATCTACATATTCTTGTGGCATTTCGACCAAAGAATGATCAACTATAAAATCTGCCACAATTTGACCTTTAACAGCCTTCAAAGGTTTATATGTAAGTGAATACTCAGTTAATGCTAATGCCCATTTTCCAATTCTACTATGCAATATAGGTTTAGTTAACATGTGCTTAATAACATCGAAATGAGAATAGACATAAACATCAACAGGCTTTATATAATGCTTAAGTTTTGTACAAGAGAAATACAAACAAAGACAAAGTTTTTCTATGGCAGTGTATCTAGTTTCTGCATCATTCAAAACTCTACTAAGGTAATAAACTGCATTTTCTGTGCCATTATCATCTTCTTGAGCCAACATGCTCCCTATTGTCTTATCAGACGCAGCAATGTACAACTTCATCGCCTTATTCCTGCTAGGAGGCATTAAAACTGGAGGCTTTATTAAATATTCTTTAATGTCATCAAAAGCCTTTTGATGCTCTTCATTCCATCTGAATGGATCATCCTTTTTGAGTCGAAGTAGTGGTGAGAATGCTTGAGCCTTTCCACTTAGATTCGAAATGAATCTCCTCAAAAAGTTGATTTTTCCTAGAAAAGATTGAAGTTGTTTTTTGGTCGAAGGAGGCTTTGTTTCTAAGATGGCCTTTGTCTTGTTTTGGTTTATTTCAATGCCTTTTTTATGCACCACAAAACCAAGGAAATCTCCTGCATGTACACAAAAAGCACACTTTAATGGATTCATTTTTAATCCATGTTTCCTCATTCTTTCGAAAGATTGCCTAAGGTATAGCAAATGGCTATCTTCAGAAGAGGATTTAATGATGATATCATCAATATAAACTTGCATGAATGTATCTATAAAATCATGAAACATAGAATTCATGGCCCTTTGATAAGTGGCCCCAGCATTCTTTAAACCAAAAGGCATAACAACCCATTCATAAGTGCCTAAAGCACCAGGGCATCTGAATGCTGTTTTAGATACATCCTCTTCAGCAATGAATATTTGGTTATAACCAGAATAACCATCTAACATGCTTAGGAACTCGAAGTCTGCTGCTGAGTCTATTAACATTTCTGCCACAGGCATGGCATATTCATCTTTAGGCGTAGCATTAGTTAAGTCCCTAAAATCTATGCATACTCTAAGTGTACCATTATTTTTAATAACAGGAACTATGTTTGCTAACCATTCTACATACCTGGCAGTTCTGATGAATTTACTCTTCAGCAGCCTTTCGATCTCCTCCTTGATCTTGGACATGATTTCTGGTACAAATCTTCTTGGCAATTGTTTCACTAGTTTTTTACCTGCTTTGATTGGTAGTTTGAGTTTGACCATTTCTCTACTGAGTCCAGGCATCTCATTATAGTCCCATGCAAAACAATCACTAAACTCCTTGAGAAGTAGCACCAATTTTCCTTTTAGATCAGGATTGATATTAACACTAATATAAGTTGGCCTTTTTATTGAGCCATTTCCAATGTCAATTTCTTCCAAAGGATCTTGAGCTTGCATCTTTGGATTTTCATTCAATGGATCCCTCTCGAACCCCAGGGGCTCTTCATCATAGATACAATCAAGCCTTTGGATCTGTGGCATAGGAGTGCCATCATTTTCGACCTTGGCTTCTGTAGCCATATTCTGTTGGATATCAGCTTCCAAAGCCGTATTTAACCTACTTTCGGCCATATAAGCCGTAATTCTGGCCCGTGCATTGGACTCAGTCATACTAATCTTCGTGGATATCCCACCCAGATGGTGGTATAACTCCATCTTCTGAGGAAGCTGCATCTATCTCCTCTTTTTCCCATATGAAGCCCTGGGTTGGGTGGAGTTTAACTGAATGTATGACATTATCAGAAGGCTTGAAAGCATTCTCTCTGTCATAGCATGGCGCTATATTCGCCAAGTTCTTGTCAAAGGTCTGCTTAGATATGGTATCTACCTCTGACATATAGAAGCTTTGGTCAGCCTCGATATTTTCTACAACGCCATCCTCCCTCCAGAGTATCAGCTTTTGGTGAAGGGTCGAAGGCACAACACCCACTCCATGAATCCACTCTCTTCCCAATAGCAAGTTGAAGTTCGCCTTGGATTCAACTACCAAGAACAGAGTTGGTCGAACTATACTGCCAACAGCAACATCCACTTGGATTGCCCCTCTAGAATATCCTGTCTTGCCTTCATAGTTTGACAAAACAATATTATGGGCAGATAGATCACAATCATACTTGCCTATTTTGGGCAGCATAGACAAAGGCATTAAATTTACAGCAGTACCTCCATCTATCAACACTTTGTTGATTCCAACTCCCTCCACTTTTGCTCTAATGAAAAGGGGTTTGAGATGGCTTTTCATGCCTAGATCTGGCCTTTCGAATGTGGCTTGCTGTTCTTCGATGCAGCCATTATTCATGATATAATAGCACATTGGCTTTGGCTCAGCCATTTCCAACTGGTCGAAATCAGTTTCGAGCTCAGTTACTTCTGACTGGACATCGAATTCTAATGGTAATATGGAAACCACACATATTACATCAAAATCTGGCTCAGAATCCAGCAGATCATCATCTTCCATTTTATTTTCATCTATTGGAGGAGAGATTCTTTCTTTTGCTGGCCTTCTAGCCACCTCTTTGTATTGGCTTGCTTGAGGAGCCTTTGCAGCCAACTTCTTTTGGTGTTGGAATCTACGTCATTGAGTCCTTGTCATTGGATGTTTACCCTTGTAATTATTTCTGTAAGAGTATTTATTAACATCCTCAGAATAGCTTAATTTGGTACCACTGGAGCCACCAACTTCCATTGCACCTTTGATGAATCTTATAGTCCCTTGGTGCATCCAACGTTCCAAAGGGATCGAACCAGATGGACGGAAAGTGGGCCTTCGATCAATTTGAACAGTATGGTTTGGTCGAGTCAGGATGCCCTTTCCTTTGCCCTGGTATTGCTTTGGCTTTGACCCTGCCTATTTGTCATAGGTTGGAACTTCATAAGGCCTGCAGTAGCATCTTTATCACAAACATCACTGCAACGGGCACAAAGCATCACCCCTTTGTTCTCCAGTTTGCACCTGTTCAGAAAGTCGATTAGATCCTCTTCAGCACGAGGGTAAACCACTTTCATCTGCTCATAGTATTCTTCTTCAGGGATTTGTTCTGCCTGCACCTCTGTAATCTCCATGGCTTCGACCATCAATATCTCTTGTGGTTCAGCATAGAGAGTACCAATGCTTTGCAACGGCTCAACATCCACCTTTGCAGCTTTGGGTTTTTCACCAAATTTGAGTCTTCCCTCATTCAAAGCTTTCTGGACCAAGTCCCTGAAAAGTACACATTGTGAGGTTCTATGTCCAAGAAAATTATGATATTTGCAATAACCTCTTTTCTTTCTCATATCTAATGGGGGTACTTTAACACCCTTAGGAACCACAATTTGGCCATCAGTAACCAACAAATCAAAAATCTCATCACATTTCGTTATATCAAAAGTGTAAGTTTTTGACACATATTTATCATTTTTTGGCTCAACCGGATTTTTCCCATTTGAAGGTTTAAGAAGTTTACAAGTATAGGGAGGGCCAGGTTTTAATTATGCTAAATCTATCTCTCCCTGTTCAACATCTTCATAAGAGACATCATATTCTTGGTCACATTCATGTGTTTCCACATAAGCAACCTTTTCTTTTTTATGATACTTAGAATTTCTAGCCTTTTCTGCTTTCAAGCGTTCGACCTGTCGAACCCTATCAGTCAATTGGGCCATATCTCTCAGATGTTGAGTATCTAATTTCTTTCTGATCGAATAATCTAGGCCACCAGCAACCATTTCAACCAATTCATGTTCAGGCACCTGAGTAAAGCATCAAGCTTTAAGTAAGCGGAATTTGTTCAAATAATCATCCACAGACTCAGGAGTTTTGCGCCTAACACTTGCCAATTCCTTGATGTAAGTGCACCAGTTCATCCTCATGTTTTAATAATTGTCAAAACACATGAAAATAGAATAGAACATATTTTGGCAAACATTACAAATGACTTGACAGCGAAAAACTATTTTGAACACTTTGAAAAATTGTTTTTAGGTATTATGTATCGATACATAAACATGTGTATCGATACAAATGTCCTGAAATTACTTCAGACTGATTTTGTGCAATTTGTATCGATACATATATCACTTGTATCGATACAAAAGTGGTTTCTCAGAGACAGAAGGTTACCTGTGTATCGAATCATGCTTGCATGTATCGATACACACCTATGCCTCTCAGAAATCCAGAAACATCATGATGTATCGAATCATGCTTGCATGATTTGATACATATCAGTCAAGATTTCAAGAAACTGATGTATGTATCGATACACACCCGTGTTTGTATCGATACATAGGTCAAATCTTTCATTTTTAACGCTGGTCAAAGGGTTTGTACCGATACAAATGATCAGTTGTATCGATACATGTCTGTGAAATTTTGCCCAAATTTGCTCAATTCTATTCTCTCTTTAAATAGCAATGTGGTGTGTCATTGTAACATAGAGGAAACTAGTGTGAAAGATCAGAAAACGCTTTGGGTACAAATTGAGTGAGAATTTGCATCAAAGGTTTGATTCATCACAAATTCATCATCTTCATCAAAGATTGCAACCAAGTTGAATTTGAGTATGGGATCGATTCAATAAAGATTGTGTGTTTGTGTGATAACGTCCGATACAGTTCGCGGTGAATCAGAATCGTAGTCGGGTTGAATTGTGTGACGAAGGTTCTAGTGTTTCTCTCAAGTGATTCAAGATCGTGCGTGTTTTGAAGGATTCGACAACAAGGAACGAAGGACTCAGCTGGACGATTGGGTGCGGTTTGGCACAAGGTGAATCGTTGGAATCAGAGGGCGAAGTTTCGTTGGGTGTCGAGGTTATTCGCATTAGTTTACATTTTGTCTTGCTATAGGATTATAGATTTCATTTGTAAACTGTGCACTTTTTGTTCATCAAGTTTTTGATCTATAAACTCTCAAATAACCCGTTTGGTTATTTGGGGGGAGACGTACTCGGATACACGCGTGGACGACGCGCAATCCGGGGAACTCCCTAATCACATCGTGTGTCTCTCTTTATCTCTCTCTTTTAATTTCGTTAATTTCATTAATTTGTTAATCGATTGAATTTTTGTTGTTCGTATTGGTTCACAAAAATTCAATTGATTCTTGCTTGATTGTGATTGATTTGAATATTGGTTTGTAACTTGCTTGGGACTAAATTTACATTGTTTTCATTCAAATCATTTTGAACTTAAACATTTTCGTAACTTTTCACAAATTCGTTCAAGGCTTAATACTACCTTTCTTTTGGTCAATCGGTGCGTAGACTACTGATTCGGTGGCTCTTCCGCTCGCTTGATTAATTTGAAACAATTTTTTAAAAAACCCCGTTGTTTCGAGGTTCACTTATTCAACCCCCCCTTCTAAGTGATAAGCCTAGTAGTCTAACACTTGAGACTTATTTTAGACTGTCCCATATAGAATTATTCATGGAAAACCCTCTCCAATTGATTCCAATTGAAAATTGAGTGTGGAGGGAGAGTAGTAAACCATGTGAAAGCATTTTTAGTTAGAGAATTTGGGAAATATTTCATCCTTAAATTCTCGTTATTGGCTAAATCTCCTGCCTCAGTCAAATATCTTGCTATGTGCTCAACAGTAGATTCACTAGTGTCACCAGCAAACTTGGTGAACTTTGGGGTTTTCCAACCCCTTGGTAATTCTGTTTGAAGCACATATTCTGATAAGGCAGATACAAAATGAGGCCTATGCATGCCTATGTTTAAACCATTTTGGGCCAAAATTGTCTCGACCAAATTTGCTATGTTGTTTTGTCTAGCAAAGTTATTGTTTTGGACATTTCTAACTACGTCATCAGCATTTTGGTTCCTATTAACTAAGACAATTCCAGGATTTGGTTCGACCTGGGGCAAAGCCTGTTGTTGCGCTTGTGGTTCGACCACTGACACAGGTTGTTGGACTTGGTTTACAGGGTTAGCCACATTAATTTGTGCAGGCACAATGGCATTATTTGGTGTTGGTGCAATTTGCAAAGGCACCACATTTTGAATTTGAGGAACTTGTTGATTTGGGACTTGAGGAGCCCCAAAGAAATCCGCAATTCTCCTCATTTGGTTAGCCAACAATTGGTAACTTTGGTTAGTGTTTTGAATTAAAGGATTGAAAACTGTACCAATTTGTTGCGTCAACATGTTAACCATGTCATGGTTGCTATCATCCATTTGTTGCCTCATTGCTGTCAAGGCAGTATTGGTTAATGTAGGGGTGTTATTTCGTGTGGCAGAGCCAAATGTTCCTGTATTATTAGGGACATAAACACCAGGCGCTGTTTCCGTGAACAATGATGTGCTCGTTTGCAAGCCCTGCATCATAGTGGTGGGCGTACCATAGGGGTAATTTCTACTAGCGCCTTGACTCATATATTGGGAAAAGGGTAATTGAAATATAGAAGAACTAGCGCCACCCCCATTGACATGAGACCTATTTGGAGAAAAATTACTCTCCATATAATGAACTAAAGTCAAAATAGGCTCTGTTGTAGTCGAAGTGGCGGTTGTGGATGATGGCATAGCCATGGTGGCGGTTACTATTGAAGATGTTGGGGCAGACACTGTTGCCCCAGTAGTATTGGGTATAATCTCACTGATTACAGGAGAGACTATAGCCTCAGAAATGCTCGAAGCGGTTGATGCATTCGAACCGTTATTATTATTGTTTCCATTTGGATTTTCCATGTTTTGTCATGGGTTATTTCTGGGTGGTGGTCTAACCATTTCAGGAAGTGATTTCCCGTTTCTCAAAAGCATACACTACACACAAGACTTTTGGAAACAAATTTAAATACAGAACAAAATAAATATACTAACTTTGAAGAAAATCTAAACGTAAAGCACACAGTCCCACTGGGCGTGCCAATTTGTTTACTGTGAAATTTAGTAAACAACCGCTAGTTTGATTATTACAAGAGAGACCAAATAGTAAATCTCGGGACATAGTGCTTTGTTTATATTTTCAAAGGAAATAGTATTCATTATTGTTCTTATGTTCATAAATGCTGTTTTTTATGTGTTTTTGTATAACTTGAAATGCAAGTAAGAATGTTTATTCAATTGAACAAACAGAGGGAAAGAATGAGTCGAAATAAAGACAATTTGAAGAAAAATGAAAGAAACTGTAAATTTGCATTTAATGGAAAATGTTTACAGAAACGTAAATGGTGCACATTACATACAATTTCTCCTTCAAACTCGTTTCTCTCGTTGACATGGGTACTTTGAGTTTTGACAGGATTTTTTTATAAAGATTGTGACCCTTTGTTCGATCACATTATTAAACTATTTATAGACACTAATTCCTAACTGCTAATAACGCCTAAATAACTACAGAGAGGATGTGTGTCTTTGACACGTATTTTGAATTTGAATCCCTTCTTATCTTCTGATTTAGCCATTGTATCCATCGAAGTCGAAATAACAATGTTTTTCCTTGAATATTTGCTAAGTCCATGCTTCTGTTCTACATCATTGAATACTTCGACCCTATTAATACTTCGACCAAATCGAAAGGATCCTGAAGAAAACACACAATTTCAAGAATAATGCTCAATAATAGAACATTTATTATATGTTCATGCATGATTGATCATTAAATTCATTGGCTCTAAAAACCAAACATATTTAATGACTGTTGAAATAATCATATAATTAAACAGAATTATTTTAATCACATATTTAGAACATATTTTACTTGATAAAAATATGGGCTAACACTGTGAAATTTAGTAAACAACCGCTAGATTGATTATTACAAGAGAGACCAACTAGTAAATCTCGGGACATAGTGCTTTGTTTATATTTTCAAAGGAAATAGTATTCATTATTGTTCTTATGTTCATAAATGCTGTTTTTTTATGTGTTTTTGTATAACTTGAATTGCAAGTAAGAATGTTTATTCAATTGAACAAACAGAGGGAAAGAATGAGTCGAAATAAAGACAATTTGAAGAAAAATGAAAGAAACTGTAAATTTGCATTTAATGGAAAATGTTTACAGAAACGTAAATGGTGCACATTACATACAATTTCTCCTTCAAACTCGTTTCTCTCGTTGACATGGGTACTTTGAGTTTTGACAGGATTTTTGTATAAAGATTGTGACCCTTTTTTCGATCACATTACTAAACTATTTATAGACACTAATTCCTAACTGCTAATAACGCCTAAATAACTACAGAGAGGACGCATGTCTTGACTCGTATTTTGAATTTGAATCCCTTCTTATCTTCTGATTTAGCCGTTGTATCCATCAAAGTCGAAATAACAATGCTTTTCCTTGAATATTTGTTAAGTCCATGCTTCTCTTCTACATCACTGAATACTTCGACCCTATTAATACTTCGACCAAATCGAAAGGATCCTGAAGAAAACACACAATTCAAGAAAAATGCTCAATAATAGAACATTTATTATGTGTTCATGCATGATTGATCATTAAATTCATTGGCTCTGAAAACCAAACATATTTAATGACTGTTAAAATAATCATATAATTAAACAGAATTATTTTAATCACATATTTAGAACATATTTTACTTGGTAAAAATATGGGCTAACAAATTTGTTTACGGTGAATTTTGGTAACGTAAACACAATTATCCATTTTTACTTCAAGACATGGATAAAAGTCCATTTTTTAATGAAGGATTCGATAATAATCCTTTTTTGAAGGGTTCTTCAAGCCTCGAGATTTATGATGTACTTCATGCGTCTTTAAGAACAAAATTGTTGTTCGTTTTAGTGTTAGAATCGCATCCAACACTTTTTATAACATGTTGTCTCACGACAACATCAAAGAAAGATACTCAAGTGAGTATCGAAAAGAAAGAAAAATAAAGATGAAAAGTAATGCAGAATTGTAAAAGTAAAAGAAAAGTAATGCATGAATTTCATAAGAAAAGGGAAATTTCATAAAATGAAAATGGTGGTTGGAATTCATCTTCTTTGCACTCTTTGAACCCGTTTGCACCGTGGCGTGGGCATTGTAGAGTTTGTAGAAAATAGAATCCAACCCTTTGTACATAGGAATTGCCACTATTTATAGAAAAAAGTAAATAACTTCCTATCTTAAGATTGTGACAAGTGTCCCTATCTAATAATTTCCTTAATCTAAGTTTGACACTTGTCCTTTGGGATGACTATTCTTTTAATGACTTCTTCGAATCATATGTCACTTCTTGCTGAAAATGAAGTCTTCGACAGCACCCTAATATCTATTGCACCAACTCGAATTCTTCGACATCATCAATCTGCTAAATATAATTTGTCGAGCGTCACAAAATAGTCTATTCCAATTCTAGTTAAAGTGGTTAATTTCGACAAATCTTAGTCGAAATACTCATGGCTAGTCAACAAGGAGTTTTCCTATCTTTTCCAATTATAACACCGGTATTCAAGCAATATCATGAATTATATATTTTTGGTGATAACAGAGGCCCCCAAAAATGTTGTTTCTCGAATGAAGTGAGAGGAATAACATTTTTAAGGATGTAATCAACTCATTGAAAACATTTGATGACCTCTTTTGAAAACTTAGCCAAGAATAAGATTTAACCACGTATTTGGTAACTAAGATCTGGGTCGAAGTGACTAATATTATTACCATTATCAATCTAATAACTTCATTGTTATTAGAACATTTCAAGGTGGCATATGTTATCATATTTCCAACTTCGACATATTAGAATGACATCAACAGTAACTTGCTATTTTCTTCAATATTTTTTCGACATAATCGAAATAATAATTTGATATCACCAAAGAAATAAATCGAAACATTATTGGACTTTGATCCTTGAAGAATCTTAGTTAAAAACAACCAATTTTTCTTTAATCCAAGTTTCGATCAATAAATTAATTGTCAATTAAACACACTTTAAATGTGGTTGACAACAACTCAAATGCATCAAATTGCAAATGTATAATTTGCCTCTTAAAACACACTTTGTATTGACATGCAAATTAAATCACACTTATCAATCATTAGAGGCCTCTCAAAGACTAAAACTTTTTGGTTTCAATCTTTGTAACTTTTTTTTTATAAGGTCTCCAATTAAATTGGTATCCTTTTTTAATGGCTTCAACACATTTGTTCTTCAATTTTGGCTTAAAAACCATTTCATGTACAATTTGTGCATCGCCACCTTTTTGCGAAAAATTCATGTACAACCACAAGAACAATTCAAACAATGTTGGGCAATACATAAACTGCAACCATTATTATAACTTTAGTCGAAAATCATTATCGATCATTTTGACCAAGTTTCGACCAAATATAACCAGCAATAATGGTAATTATAATTAAAGGTTGAAATTAAGCAAAGTAGTTGTGTTGATCCGTTTGGTAGTTGCTTGTGCACATGATCGAAGGGTTGTTAGTTCGAGTCCCAACCGTTGCAATTTTTTAAAAGAAAATTAAAATTAAAATTTAATTAAAAAAAAAAAGAAAGAAAAGAAATTACAACAAGCATGGGTCGAACCACTTACTTCGAGTCTAACATGCATTACACAGTCACCAGATTATCGTCGACAATCTTGTCGTAATTTCGCATTGCAGTGATTATATACTGAGTCGAACAAACAAGTTTCAAATTTCGACCAACATTACCGTTATTAACGGTTATATTCAATTAACAGTCGAATTTAATCAAAACAATTTCATTGGTTCGATTAGCAAGCGGTTGCATTTGTTGATGAAGGGTCGCGGGTTCGACTCCAACCGCTGCCACTTTTTATTGAAAAATTCGAATTAAATTGTAAAACTGTCAAATGGGTGTTTCGATCAGTGTACCTGCAGGTTACGGTTCCACTGCAGAACCACCAGGACACCATCAACCACAATGAACATCATTTGAACAGTAATTATTATAACCAATAATGCAATGCATATCTCCAAATTTCTATATTTTGGAAATATTTCTTACATTAAATGCTTGGTCGAAAATCATCATTATTAAAATGGAAAAAACATATGACAATTCAACCAATTTTACACCATTTCATGGTTTCACCCAATATCTTTTCATACTTGATATGATGAACACAATTTTGATCACTTTACCAAATTTGAAAACAACTTCAATCTTAACATCATGTTTGGCAAAGTGTTTCATCAAAATTCAATTTGAATCTTTAAGATATTGATTTCTCAAAAATTATGGTTTCAAGAAACCTATTTTCACTACGGTTTCAAAAACCGTTTCTCATAGCCACAATTTGTTAGCCATGAAAATGAAATCATAATTTAGACGCATAAAGCATTGATCACCCTAATCTTGAAAGGTCCCACTGGGCGTGCCAATTTGTTTACTGTGAAATTTAGTAAACAACCGCTAGTTTGATTATTACAAGAGAGACCAACTAGTAAATCTCGGGACATAGTGCTTTGTTTATATTTTCAAAGGAAATAATGAGTTGAAAGAAAGACAATTTGAAGAAAAATGAAAGAAACTGTAAATTTGCATTTAATGGAAAATGTTTACAGAAACGTAAATGGTGCACATTACATACAATTTCTCCTTCGAACTCGTTTCTCTCGTTGACATGGGTACTTTGAGTTTTGACAGGATTTTTGTATAAAGATTGTGACCCCTTGTTCGATCACATTACTAAACTATTTATAGACACTAATTTCTAACTGCTAATAACGCCTAAATAACTACAGAGAGGACGCGTGTCTTGACACGTATTTTGAATTTGAATCCCTTCTTATCTTCTGATTTAGCCGTTGTATCCATCGAAGTCGAAATAACAATGCTTTTCCTTGAATATTTGCTAAGTCCATGCTTCTCTACTACATCACTGAATACTTCGACCCTATTAATACTTCGACCAAATCGAAAGGATCCTGAAGAAAACACACAATTCAAGAATAATGCTCAATAATAGAACATTTATTATATGTTCATGCATGATTGATCATTAAATTCATTGGCTCTGAAAACCAAACATATTTAATGACTGTTAAAATAATCATATAATTAAACAGAATTATTTTAATCACATATTTAGAACATATTTTACTTGGTAAAAATATGGGCTAACAAATAGTAGTATTTGAACTTGCCACCACCATCACCCTTTGGCCTAGACTTGGACCCATGAGTCTTTCCTTTCCCTTTGCCTCCGTTCTCGCTTCTACCCCTCATCACATTCAACCCTTCCGCACCATCATCAACCTTCAAGTCTTTAAACTTGGTCAACTCCTTGGTTCTCAAAGCCGATTGGACTTCATCCAAGGTGATAGTACCTTCCTTGCCATAAAGCAATGCATCCTTGAGGTTTTCATATGACTTAGGTAAAGCACACAGCAAATGAAAAGCTTTGTCCTCGTCTTCCAGATTCACATCAACGTTCGCCAAATCGTCAATGATTTTATTAAACTCAGCTAGTTGCTCCACCACAGACTTGTGTTCAACCATACGAAAGAAGTACAGTTGTTGCTTCAAACACTGTTTTTGTGCCAAAGACTTGGTCATATACAATGAATCAAGCTTTGACCACATAGTCGCCGTCGAAGTCTCCCGCGCTACCTCTCTCAACACTTTATCACCAAGACACAAGATAATAGAACTCAATGCTTTCTCATCCATCTCGGTCTTCTCCGCATCTGAAAGTGTAGCTGACATCTGTGTCACACCCTTCAACGCTTCAGCACACTTGTTGTGAGTTATTAGTGCCCTCATCTTCACCTTCCACAATCCAAAGTAATAACTCCCGGTGAATTTCTCAATTTCAAACTTTGAACCCATGGTACTTTAATTCGATTGACCCTTTGCCCCACGGTGGGCGCCAATTGTTGTGAATTCGGACTGAACCACACCAATAACCTTCAGTGTGTGGAGCAAACGATTAAAGCAACCACAAATTGAGAACAGCCAATAATAATCACGAACAAGAATAAAACACGAAAGCGGTAAAGAACACAGTAATATTGTTTACCCAGTTCGGTGTTAATGAACCTACGTCTGGGGGAGAGAGCAACCTCTCCGTTCCACTATCAATAGAAACCTTGATTACAATGAGATTCTCCAAGAGTTACAAGAATTAGAGTTTTCCTAATTCTACCCTAGTCCCGAATCTCTCCCCGTGACCAAGAGATTCAATCAATAATTATTTCCAAGGTGATAGAATGTTTCTCCCAATCCTAGAGTCTTCCCAAGATGTTCTCTATTAACCCTAGTATGTATGTTGGCCTTAGAAACCCTAAAAACCACCTTCTAACCTCAGAAAACGCAAAACAACATTCACTACCACAAAAAAAGGTTTTAATAGCACTTTTTTTTGGCTTTAATAGCACTTTTAAGTGCTATAGAAGCCAGTGCTATTGTAAGTCTGTGTCTATTATAGCACTTTTTAAAAGCGCTATTGTATGTCTATTTTTTCTATACATTTTAATAGCACTTTATAAAAAAAGCTATTGTAGGTCTTTTTTTTTAAAAAAAAAAATATACAACCTGGAGCCTTTTTTTCTTTATGTAACCTGGAGCTTAAATTGAAATTTAAAAAATTGTACATACATAAAGATATTGAATACATAAGTCTCACCCACTTAAACTAAGTTAGCTGATACATACAAATAATAACAACACCAAGGCTACTACAAAAGTGCTATACCTCTTAAATCATAATCACGCACCCTTCCCAACACTTAATGATCCTATGCAGAACAATAATTTATGCAGCAAACAATTAATAATCAACTTGAACGCCTTAGGATTGCTCGCTAAGCCAGCACCATTCTCATATTACCAAGAAGTCCCTGAAAAATTAAGAATATATTATATACTATTTGATTACTCTTATTTAATGACAGAATTGATCAGTTTCAATTCAAATATAGTATATTGATATTTCTCTCTAAGACACCAATACAAATCAGTCCCAATATACCTAGCCAAACACCTAAACAATATGAGAGGAATTATACAAGAGTAGCAAAGATGTGAAACAAAAAAGAGACCGATACAAAAGCATTAAGTAAAATATCACTACTCCTCTCATTGAAGGAACAAATATAATGCTAATTTCTTGCTAAATTAACATCTAAGTTATTCATTTTAAAATGCCTAAAACTATAAAAATAAGGTACTGTACCAATTGCATGGTTTAAATGCCATACCAATTGCATAACTGTCCTACTACAAATGTAACAAAAATCAGTCCCTACTATTATCTCAAACAAGCATGTATCATTAAAGTAATCTTAATTCTCAGTTATTGTTGAGAAGCCTCAATTGAACTAACCTAAGTCTGCAAATGCAACCATATATTCAAGAATAAACTACAATATATAATCATCTAATTTTAAAGTGACAGTCTTACATATAGTATGTTTTAAAATCCACTTAAACTTAAATCTAAACCATAGAAACAATGTTAGCTAATGAAGTAATTCAGAAAAAGCATTTGATGCAACTTCTACATGTGAATAAGTACTAGTCATTAGCTATTGAGTGAAATACAGAAACTCGACAATGTTGATCAAATTGTTGAAATTCAATGAGCTAATCATCTCTACACATTCTAATCACATAACAATGATCTCATAAATTATAATATTGAATAAAATCATGTAGCATGAAGTTCACAATTATGATAGTTAGAAGCTAACATTTTAGGTGTCAATAAACACAAAATGAAGCTGACATTTTAGGGAAATATAACCAGTCATTCCTTTAAAAAATTATCAAGGTAAACAATAATGATGATAAGGATAGAAAAATGCACTTTGTTCTTCTCTACTGTGGCTTGAGCATGAACTGTATCAACAAAAAATACTATATTACTTTGTTCATTTTGACAGTGTTGATATCATTCATTCTTGCTACTAGGGTGTTAGTTAGACATGTTGAAGGGAAGAATTGATCATACTTGTTGACATGATGAGTTATATTTATTCCTATTTCTGTTAATTGATCATATTTCCTCAAGTTTAATTAGTTTAAAACACTAAAGAAATAAAACTAGTGGACACAAATGAAATAGGTACATTGCTAATGCCTTTAGATGTTTTGTTGTTGCTATGGGTTGTATCTCTCACATGCCTGTACACATAATTCCCCAATAACCCCTTTTAAGTTAAGCATTTTAAAACCATACATATTGCAAGTTCAGACCATACTCAAACACATTCAACATGACTTATGTTTGCAATTAAGATGCCAATTTTCCCCATCTTAAGAATAAACCAATTAACTAATCCAATGATATAAATAGATGCTTCAATTAAAGATTTAACAATGCTAACCTGAATTTCAAGCTTGGTTTTGTCACCTTCACCTAAAATTTCCCTATCAGTGAGTGAAAGGAACATAATCTTGTTCAATGCCTACAATACAGAACCCATTTTTTATCAATACAAAGTTCCATTTCGTGTATAAAAATCAAAATGCAACAATTATCCAATTCAAAAACAAGAATAAGCTTACATCAGAAGCATTTGAAATAAGTTCCCTAAGAAAAATATCTTTGTTACTATAGAGTGAATTGATAATAATATCCATAAGCCTTGACACTTCCGCTTGAAACTCAAACTTTTCCGCGTTACTTCAAAGTAATCTCTTAGAGATTGATTCTGATTGTCTTCATTCACACAAATTCACTCGCCAAAAATCATAGATCAATACTAAAAAACAGAGAAACAGAGATCGAATAAGAGAATCGTGATTCATGGCTACCTCTTAACCACATCTGAATCTGTTGAAAGTCCATGTGGAATAGCGCCGATCTTATCGTACAAGCTCATCGGAATTACCTTTTGCATTCGCTTGAAACTTTTGACCTAACGAACAAAATCAACTTGCATACTGATACTCAAATATAATACTCTCACATAGTCGCATTGAGCAAAAAAAAAGTATACATATTATCATTATTACTAACAAGACAGCAAAAAATGGATCTAAATAAAAAAATTGAATTTAACACGGTAAACTAACAAGACAAGATATCGGCAAAAAACCCACAGGTACCAAGCTTTAGCAACCAATAAAACTTTACAAACTGTAGAGATCAGCAAAAAATCACAACAGATACACAATCATCAATCCTTCAACAACAGAAAAATAAATGGGGGGGAAATTGATATAAGAAAAGGGAAAATATTTACCTCCTTGAAACCTTCAACAATGGTAAAAATCCTTCAATTTTTTGGTTCAATTTGGGATTTAGGGTTTACCAAGTTTTGGAAAATGATGTAGAGAAGAAGGTTTTAGGGTTCATTTGATGGTAAACAATGGAGAGAAAGGGTTGGTTTCTTCTTAGAGAAGGGTTGATTTTGTCAGAGAAGGGTTAACTTCGTCGGAGAAGACGACGAGTTCTTCGAAATAGACTCTGAGTTCGTCGGAATGATGGAGAAGACAGTGAGTTAATCAATGGAGAGTGAGGAATCGATGGAGATTGAGGAAGAGTGAGGAACGATGGAGAGTGAGGAATGATTTGAGAGTGAGAAAGACGAAGAACCGCTAGAGAATCGGTGAATGAAAGCCAAAATGAAAAAATGAGCAAAGTATCTGGGCGTGTTTACCTTTTGTTTCCTGAAAGGCCTATAATAGCGCTTATGAAGAAGTGCTATCTAATGTCATGCTGTATAATAGCGTTTCACCAAAAGCGCTATTAGAGGGATATACAGTTTATAGCGCTCGCTAGAAAAGTGTTATCAAAAGTCTCTTTCAAAATTTATTTTAACTATATTATAGCGCTTTTAACAAGAAGTGCTATCATAAACGTCAGAATCAGATTTTTAATAACATTTTTGTAAAAGTGCTATTAAATTAGTGCTATTGTAGGCCAAAATTGTAGTAGTGATTATTTATGCGCGCAGCCCGCCCGCGCCCCGGCGCCAGCAGACAGTAGCCACGCCCTCACCAGGGCTCAATTGCGCTCAGGCGCAGCCTTTGCCTGCGCCCAGGCGCGCTTCCTGCAGCCTTCTGAGCCCTCACCAGGGCTCACCAGCTTCCTCTGCAACAACATCATTTTCAAGGCAATATCCAACATTGGTAATAAATGGCTTTTTGGGAATGTGTTTATAATTGAAGCTTGATAATTATTCATGTATAATATGATTCTATTTATGATTGTGTAAAATCCATGATAAAGTTTATTACTTGAACTTTGATTTTGATTGATTATCAAATAAATGGGTTTTATGAGTTAATACATGAGAATCATTACTTTTGATATGAAATGATGTTTGATGATGCTATAGATAGTTTGACTTGTTACTTATGATTGATTATGAGATAAATGATGTTTGATGATGCTATAGTCCGTAATATTCATTACTAGGATTAGGGTTACATTACAATGATACATATGTTCTATTTATAGATAAACATAATGGGCCAATTATATGGGCCAATGACATATATGGACATCCACTAATAATATTTATAACACTCCCCCTTGGATGTCCAACGAGAATGTGCATCGTTAAAACCTTTACTAGAAAAAATTCAGTTGGAAAAAATTCTAGTGAAGGAAAAAGAGTACAACATCCTTTGAAATGATAAGGGTTAGGTTATTATTGTCAAAATCAATTTATAAGAACCATGATAGAAACAATTCTTTTCTGCCGTGCTATATATAGTTTAATAAGATTTCATAAAAAAAATTAGGAAAAAATAACTAACCTAAGAGTCAAGGTCAGCCGCAACATTAGCAGGTTGTGATAGCACCGTAGGCATGGAGTGTACTCTCCACAATAACGACCGGTTGCAACAAACATAAATTGAAAGGAGGTTTTGTTTACATACCTTTGCAATAATAAGTTGGTAAAGTCTCGTGCTGATAACGTGTTATAAACTGATGTCAATAAGAGCAATAATATAGAGAAGAAGTGAGAGAAGAGAGAAAGAATAGTCTGTAATATTCATTACTAGGATTAGGGTTACATTACAATGATACATATGTTCTATTTATAGATAAACATAATGGGCCAATTATATGGGCCAATGACATATATGGACATCCACTAATAATATATATAACAGTGTTATAAACTGATCTAAACAAGAGTAATATAATAGATGGAGAATAGACAAAGGAGAGAAGAATAGTCGGTATTATTCATTAGTAGGATTAGGGTTACATTACAATGATACATAGGTCTTATATATAGACAAATATAATGGGCCAATTATATGGGCCAATGACCTATATGGACATCCACTAATAATATTCATAACACTCCCCCTTGGATGTCCATCGAGAACGTGCCTCGTTAAAACTTTTACTAGAAAAAACCCAGTGGGAAAAAATTCCAGTGAAGGAAAAAGAGTACAACATCCTTTGTGTTTAAACTGCCTCATTAAAAACCTTACCAGGAAAACCCAATGGGATAAAACCATGGTCAAGGGAAAAAGAGTGCAGAACACAATTATATCTCCCCCTCATAAAGACAATTATATCTGAGACGAAGAACCTCAATTGATCTTCAATATAGTTGATTAGATGTTTTGCTTGACGATGACTTTGTAAAGGGATCTAATTCTTCTCCTTTAAATATTCTTCTTTGAATTAGTCGTGGATGCGATACTATCTTCTTCAAGTTTCTTATATGTGTAGAATAACAAACCTCAACATAACCACATTATGAACTTTCGGATGTAGTGTTAAAACTTCCACATGATTGGATGATATTGTTGTATCTCTAAGATACAAATTATAGACTTGACTTTGTTCCAATATCTTTGAGTTTGCAAAATGCAATGGTGTTCTCAATTTTAACTAATTAAAATATGGTACTTTAAGACCAATTCAAGTAACTCATCATTTTCTTGAGACATAAAATGAGCTTTGTTCACATAAAGTGACATCATACACAAAACCTCATTGAAATACTAATCAACAGATTTCATAAGTTGTTCAAGAGTTCCGGTAATATCATCATATAGAAATCGATTATAACAAATTTATTTCCAAATCTTTTCTATTAAAAATAGACAAGTGTTGTCATTCTCATGTTCCTCATTTGAGAATACTCACTAAAATATTATACGACATACACTTTCGGTGTATGAGTACACAAAGAGACTTATTCATTTTAATAAGTCATATCTTCGATAGTTTGACTTACATGTCTCACAAAAATGAAATCCTTTAGGGATTCTCATATAATCATCATTATTAACTGAGTCATTCAAGTATGCTAAAACACATCTTTCACATAAAGTGAGTATTTCATATGTTACTCAAGTTAACTAATTACAAAGAGGTTTTTGAATTTACTTCAGGTGAATACGCCTCTTGAAAATCAATAATAGACATTTATCAATATCCTTGAATAACAAGTCAAACTTTAAATATTTGTATTTCAACATTTTATATTCACACGGAAATTGATTCGTATCTCATCATTTTTACATCTTCTGGTGTATGGACTGTTGGTCCAAAAATCTTTCACTTTCCAAAGTGATTTTAATTACGTAGCAATTGCATCATTTCATTTAGACACTCAATGTCTTATCTATAATTTTCAATAGACTTTAATTCATGATCCTCATTATCTCATATCACATATAGCGCTATATTATATAAAAATATCGTCAAAGTCGACTTTCTTTCGATTTCATCGTATTTTATTCATGACATAATTTCCATTCAGGACATAATTCATCGAGATCTCTTTATTTTCATAACTTTCAAGTACTTGATAAGTTCTTCTGGAACTGATAAATCAATTATGTCAAATGTTCTTTTCAAAATTTTCATATCCTCACTTGGGTCATCTTTCTTTTTAGCTCATTTTCTTATTTGAGAATTTTTATCATTGGAACTGATGGACCTACCACACTTCAGGGTGGTTAAGACTCATTTGCAATATAAGATTGTCCAATAGGACATCCATTTTGATTGGAGCATTAGCAGCTGATGGTTTCTTTCATAAACTTTGCAAATGATTTATCTTATGAACTTCTTGTTCATACTGATTTCTAAGAGTATCAAGATGAGATAATAATTTATTTCAAGTGATTCATTTGAACTTCTAGTTCACATTTTCAGCTGCTTATTCTCTCCCCCTAATATTGGGAAATTAATTCATCACTTGAGAAGTAGCCTTCTGGGCTATAAATATATTTTCCCAATATTCTTTTCTGATTCATCTTAATGCATTATATTGGAGCAACTGGAACATACCAACACATCCAAAAATGCTTACAAGAAAAATATTAAGTTATGAGCCTAAATTTAATTGCAAATTAAGGGGAGGACTTTCATATTATAACTTATTGGCATTGATGCGGAACAATATCTCAACATAGTCGTTTGAGTGTTCCCAAAATAAAAATTAGAAGTTTTGTTTTAATAAGTATCGTTCATGTAAATAACTTTAGACGTCTAAAGAATGAATCTTCTAGTCCATTTTTTTTTTATGAACATATACTTTAAGATGTTCAATATCAATTTTGATTTGACATACGATACTTATCAAATACTTTATATAAAATGAGCTCTTAACCAAATCAGTATCTCACAAACTTCTGGTTGTGAGTCGACAACAAACGTACATGTGACCATTTAGTTGATGCATCAATTAAATATATAACTGGTTCACATGATATATCAATAAAATATGCTCATTTATTTAATTTATAAACTTTCTTTGGGAACTAGTAATACATAAAAATTACTAGAATAAAGGAACTTCAGGCCCTTCAATACATATTTATAATTTTCTTTTTTGCATCATAAAAATCCGGGATGACCCAACCGGTCTTGCCAACAATAAATTTAATATGATTTGTAAACTTCTGGTTTACAATAATTTGTGTTTCGATTGCACTATTATATTTATATGTGTAGTATCCAAAATATGTTTCGTAATATATAGAGATATTTGACATCTCTTCTTTTCTTGTTTCAATATTATATCTGTTACGAAACAAACAGATAGCTATGAATCTTCAGAATTCGTATTTTAAAAGACATTCTACGTACTTCTAAAAACATAGTTCTATAAATCTTTAGGATTCATATTTTTAAAATTTCACTATGATGTTTCTGGATCGTAGGCTTATGAATCTTCAAGATTCTTATTTTAAAAATTTCACTATGGTGCTTCTAGACCATAATTTGTGAATTAAAATTCAATCTCATTGAGTTCTTCAGGAACTAAATTAGTGAATTCTTCCGGAATTCATGATTAAAAAAATTGAGTTTTCTAAGTTCTTCGAGAACTAAGATAGTTGAATTCTTCAGGAATTCATTAATTATATTTCTTAAGTTCTTCGGGAACTAAGATTATTGAATTCTTCGGGAATTCATAAATAAAATTTCCAAGTTCTTCAGGAACTAAAATTGTTGAATTCTTCTGGAATTCATAGGTTAAATTTTTAGTTCTTCGGGAACTAATATTACTGAATTCTTCGGGAATTCTTGGATTAAATTTCTTAGTTCTTCATGAACTAATAACAATATCTTTTACAACCTTCCTTCAAGGATGCATGAATATATTTTTCACGAATATATAAAAAATAAATAAACTACAAATTTTTAAAAAGTGATGATAAGTGAGATTTTGTTAACGTGTTATAAACTGATGTAAATAAGAGCAATCATATAGATGAGAAGTGAGATTTTGTTACACCTCAAATCAATATATCAAAGGGATAAATAAATATAATATATGCACAATTCATATGCACAATAGCAAAACAGGTTTCATCTAAAGAATAAATAAAAGCAAAACGATATTATAAGCAAAAACCAATCATTAATCAATTAGTAAACGAGTAATATATTAGAAATACCGTTCATTATATCAAAGGTACTTTCACTGATCGTTGAGAACCATGCGTAGGTGCTCTCCTTTGCGGCAACTTTTTTTTTTTGTTTCTCATTGTTGCCATGAATACACAAAACTTTGCAATTATACTTTAGTAGAGTACGAGATAACGTGTTATAAACTAATCTAAACAAGAGTTATATAATAGATGGAGAATAGAGAAAGGAGAGAAGAATAGTCGGTATTATTCATTAGTATAATTAGGGTTACATTACAATAATACATAGGTCTTATATATAGACAAATATAATGGGCCAATTATATGGGTCAATGACCTATATGGACATCCACTAATAATATTCATAACAATTATTATTATTATTATTATTATTATTATTATTATTATTATTATATATTTAATAAAAAATAAAATTAAAAAAAAAACAAAAAAAAGAGGAGCTGAGCTCACGCTGCACCCTCTTCTCCCATTCACTTTCAATTTTATTTTTTAAAATTATTATTATTATATTTATTATTATTGTTATTATTAATTAAACAAAAAAATCAAAAAAAGAGAGGAGAACAACAGCAAGAAGTTCACGCTGCTTCCTCACCCTTTTCACAATTTCTTTTCCTTTTATTTTTTAATAAACAGTGCAAGACATCTCTTAATCCAATAGTTCAATCGATTCATCAATAATCTCTATAAATAGAGAAGCAAAAAATCAGAGAAAGGGGAGGAATTTGATGGGAAAAATCCAAAAGTCAGTATCAAATTATACCATCATCATCTTCCTCACAAACAAAAGCACATAGAGATTCAAAAATCAATAACAACATCAAAAACCATCTCAGTAACCCAGAACAACATAAACTCAACAACAACAACCAACATCACCACCAAATCAATAGAACCATAAAATCAATCACAAAAGCCATCAACAAATCCGAACCGTTCATAAACCACAAACAACCATAAACAATTTTTCTCAATCACAAATTAGAAGCAGAAAGAGAACCTCAACAAACACATACATAAACACCTTCAAACACCAACAATACAAACACACACGAACGGCCAACAACAACGAAAAGAAATAAAAAAAATAAGAAGAAAAAAATCGTAGAAACAGAAAGAAGAGAGAAAGTTTCGTCGCCGTCTTTCCTTCCTCCGATCCGAACGTTTTGTGAGTCTTTTCATATTTTGGGTTTTGGATCCGTAATAAGCGTAAAAAAAGAATGAGGTTTGATTTAAAAAGTAGAGTTTTTGGTGAGGTTTTGGGTTCCGGCGCGGTGGCGCCGCTGTCTGGCGTGACGGCCACCGCGCCGGCGATGTGAGGTTTAAAGAGAGGTGAGAGCGATTGAGTGAAAGAGAGAGAGAAACGGAGTGATAAAATGAGGAAAAGTAAACAGAGGTGGGTATTTATACCCCACTGACTTTTGACCTTCCCACTGCCTATTTAGGCTCCGTTTGGCCCGGCTTATTTTCCTCTTTTTTTCTTCTCCTTAAAAATTGTAAAGAAGGAAAAAATTGTGTTTGACCTTATTTTTTTTAATTTTTTACTTCTTTACTTTATTTCTTTAATACTTTTAAGAAGAAATAGTGTCAAATATAATTTTATACTTATTTATTTCGTTTAAGCTAAAATAAAAAGTAAAAAATAAGCCGGGCCAAACGGGGCCTTAGTTCATATACATTTTAAGCTGTTTATTATCATGTGGCGCAGTTGGTTGGGAGTTCTGTTGGTGAGGGAGATGTCATGGGTTCAAACCCTGGTGGAGATATTTCCACCATTTTTTTTCCTTTTTCCTGCTGTTGCTATTCGCACCATTCAGATCTGTTGTCGACACCCCTCTGTTGCTACTCTACACCCCTCAGGCTTGCTGTTTGCACCCCCCTGTTTCTTTTTATTTTATTTACAGAATTTATTTAATTTAATGCATTTTATTTTATTCAATAAATAATAATAACAAAACACCATAAAATCACACACTTTGTTGGAACAAAGTGGGTCTGACATGAACCTCTAAGATTTTAGTTGATTTTGATGATAACAAAGTATTAAAATTGCAATTGGTATTACTAATGATTATTCTAGTGTGCAGAATTATAAGTTAAAATTCATTCAGAAGCACTATGAATAAGAGCAGAGAAGCCAAGCAAACAAGCTCTGAAAGCTTATCACTGATCATCAGAAGCTTAAAATTCAAGGTCTGAAGAAAGTGGCTCTAAGGACAAAAGCAAGGCTCTGAAGGATTCAAAAGCTGATGACCTTAAGGAGCTACGCTACAGGCTCTGAAGCAAAAGGAATTTGCGTCACTCAAAAACTGACAGAATCAGAACCAATGATTCAAGAACAATCCACTTTGGGACTCTGTCACATCCACATGAAGGAATATTCGTTGGTACAACGTTAACCTTATCCATAAGTGGAGCGCAATTGAGGATTGTACTATCGTACTATTATTACTCAAAATGGTTGAGTGATATTTCAAATTGCAACGTAGTGGAATTGGATTTCTTTGCTAAAGAAGACAATCTACAACTAGCAATTGTACGAACAAATTCCAACTGGCACCTTATATCTCTGCAACGGTCATCACCTTCCATCCAAGTATAAATAGAAGACTCAAATGGAAGAAATGACTACTGTTCTATTACAGCGTTTAAGGCTCTGAAATATTCTGACATTATTTGTTCAATCTATCATTCAAGTCTTAAAGCAATTTGCGTTGTATTTTGTAAACACCTCTGATAGTATATCAAGTGTCCATTAACAATCATTCTTAGATTTTAAGTTTGTTTGTGAAGTCTCTTGTTTAGTGAAACTTGAGCACCTGAGAAGTCTCTTGCAAGTGTGCTTGAGCAAGTTGTAATCTTGTGAAGATTATAGTGAAAAGCTCTTGTTAGTAACAAGGGGACTGGACGTACTCTCAATTTGTGAGGGGAACCAGGATAAATTTTGTGTCTTTCTTTCTCTCTCTCAGCACCCTTCTTTACTTTGTGTTTTAATCCGCTGCAAACGTGTTCTAAGATAAGAAAAAGTTTTAATTTTCAAAACACAATTCAACCCCCCCTTCTTGTGTTTTTCCACCTTCAATTGGTATAAGGAGCCTGGTTTGTTGCCTAACTCACCTTACAGTGAAACAGTAAAGATCCAGGAGGAAAAACATGTCTGCTTAGAAGAACAACAATGAGATTCCTTTCAACTATGACTCAAACTCACATGAAATGAAGTCATCTGATAAGGTTCCTTTCTTCAACGGAACTGAGACTGGTTACCCCTTCTGGAAGACCAAGATGTATAGTCACATCATGGGTATTGATTGTGATTTATGGGACTTGGTAGAAGATGGAGTTAATTTTGAAAATATGGACTTAGAAGGAGTAGTTAGTTCTCAGAATAGAAAATCCTTTACACCCACTAAGAAGTTAGAGTACAAGAAGCATCACTATGTAAAAGGAATGATGACAAACGCAATCTTACATGATGAGTACCTTAAAATTGGAGATAAAAGAACTGCAAAGTCAATTTGGGATTCTTTAAAATCCAAGTATGAGGGTAACAAGCAAGTTAAGGAGGCAAAGGCTAACTTGTTGGTGCATCAGTATGAGTTGTTTAAGATGAAGGATGGAGAGGACATTGAGACTATGTTTTCAAGATTTCAAATTCTAGTCTCTGGACTTCAAATATTAGACAAAAGTGATACTGAAGCTGATCATGTGAGAAAGGTACTCAGAAGCTTACCACCAAAATGGAGACCCAAGGTGGCTGCTTTTCAAGTGTCTAAGGATTTGGATACTGTATCCCTTGAAAGCTTAGTTAGTTCATTGAAAAGTCATGAAATGGAATTAATGACTGATGAATCAACCAAGAAGATGAAAGGGATAACCTTAAGCTCTAAGAGCTCATCAAAGGCTCTGAAAGCTAAGGTAATAGAATCTGAAGATGAAGCTTCTGAAGAGGGTCAAGAAGTTGGGTCTGATGATGAAGAAGAGATGGTACTGATGGCTGCTAAGGTTTCACAATGGGCAAAACGAAGCAAGAAATATGCAGACAAGTTTTGAGGATCTTCCAAGAGACTTAGTGCTGCAAAAGACAAAAAGGAAGATCAAAGCAAGTGTTTCATGTGCAACAAGCCTGGTCATTTCATTGCTGATTGTCCAGAAAACAAAAGTATACCATCAAAGCAAAGCTCTAGCAAGGAAAGATATAAGAGTAAAGTCAAGAAGAGCTTTCTGGCAACATGGGAAGATCTTGACAAAGACTCAGACTCAGATGGTGATGAGGAAGCAAATCTAGCACTGATGGCAACTACCTCTGACAGAGAAGACTCTGAAGCAGGTTCATACTCTGAAGATGAGGAAGAGGTAATTGCTAAACTCTCTAGAACTGAGTTAGTAGATTCTCTTAAAGATGCCTTAAAATTGCTCACTAAAAAGGCAGGTGAATGTAAGGTCTTGAAAAAGGCTTACAATAACCTAACTGAGAAAATGAACATAATAGTTGACGAAAATGAGTCTCTAAGAAGTAGAAACACATTTATGGAAACTCATTATGTTTATGATGATAAGGTTCCTCCAGAGCATGAATTTGCTCTGCAAGAATTTCTTCTCAATGGCATGAAGAGAAGTAAGATAGCTTCCTTAATATACCATGTTAGTAGAAATAGAGGTGAAGGTCTTGGGTTTTCACGTTTTAAAGATAATCCATTACTTTCTAAACCCTCTAATAGTGAAAATTCAAAACCTAAGGCTGTGTTTGTTAAAAGCCAATCAGAAGCCATAGTTATACCAGAACCTGAAAAAATAATTGAGTCAGAGGTTAAGAAATCTCAGACTCTGAATCCTTCAGAGCCTAAGATATCCAAACCTCAGACCAATGTAAAAACAAAGAAAACTCTAGTATACTCTAAAGCTAAATCTAAGAGCTATACAAAGCCTAAATTTTTTTCAAAAGGCTTGAATAACTCTAGAGCTTCTGATAGGCCTTATAAACAAAAACAATCTAAGGCATTAAGGACTAACTCAAGAGGACCCATAAAAATATGGTCACCAAAGTCTGAGATTGTCTTTGCATCAGATCTGCACTCAAAGAAGGCCAGAGCAGCATTCTTGGTACCTGGACAGTGGCTGCTCTCGTCACATGACAGGAGACAAGCATATTTTCCAAACCCTGACTCTGAAAGAGGGAGGAACTGTGGGATTTGGAGGAAACCAAAAAGGGAATATCACTGGTACGGGTACGGTTGGTAATTCTTCTCTTTCTTTTAAAGATGTTTGGTTAGTTGATGGCCTCAAACATAATCTACTTAGCATTAGCCAATTCTGTGATAGTGGATTTATTGTTAAGTCTAATAAAGATGCATGTACTGTAATTAGAGAGTCTGATGAGTCTATAGTGTTCAGGGGCTTAAGGAAAGACAATGTTTATAAAATTAATCTGTCAGAACTCACAGAGCAAAAGATAGTATGTCTTCTATCTTTGAATGATGAGAAATGGGTCGGGCACCAACGCTTAGGACATGCTAACTGGAGATTAATCTCTAAGCTCAGCAAACTAAGTTTGGTTAAAGCTCTACCCAATCTTAACTATCATTCAGATGCTCTGTGTGGTCCTTGTCAGATTGGAAAGATTTCAAAAACCTCTTTTAAACCAAAAAACATTGTCTCTACCTCAAGACCTCTTGAACTGCTTCACATTGATTTGTTTGGCCCTGTAAGTACAGCCTCGATCAATGGAAAGAAATATGGACTTGTCATAGTTGATGATTATAGTAGATAGACTTGGGTTAAATTCCTTAGAGTAAAAGATGATGCATATGATGTGTTCAACATCTTCTTCACACAAGTGCAAAGTGAGAAGAGTCTCAAGATCTTAAAGATCAGAAGTGATCATGGGGGTGAGTTTGAAAACGAACCCTTTGCAACTTATTGTCAAGACCATGGAATAGTCCATGAGTTCTCAGCTCCTAGAACACCACAGCAAAATGGTGTTGTAGAGAGAAAGAATAGGTCTTTACAAGAGATGGCAAGAACCATGATGCATGAGACTTAACTTGCTAAGCACTTCTGGGCAGAAGCTGTGAACACAGCTTGTTATATTCAAAATAGGATCTATATCAGACCTATACTGAATAAAACAACATATGAACTCTTCAAAGGAAGAAAGCCCAACATCTCTTATTTTCACCAGTTTGGATGTACCTGTTACATTCTAAACAACAAGGCCTACAAAAGAAAATTTGATGCCAAAGCTTGTAAGGGAATCTTTATAGGTTACTCTGAACGCTCAAAGGCATACAGAGTGTATAATTCTGAAACTAACACAGTGGAAGAATCTATACATGTCAGATTTGATGACAAAGAGCCTGATAGTAAAATGTCAGAGCAAGATGATAGCTATGCAGGTGTACCATATCAATATCACAATTCAGAACCTGAGAAAACATCAGAAGCTAATGGAACTTCAGAAGCTGAATTGGAAGAAGCCTCTGAAGAAGCATCTCCAATAGAAGCATCTGAAGAACATGATGATATCTCAGAAGATGAAATGCAAGATAATGCTGAAGCTCCAAAAAGGAAATTTAAATACAAGTCATCACATCCAGAAGATCTTATTCTTGGAAACAAAGAGAGTCCAAGAAAGACAAGATCAGCCTTTCAACAAAGTGATTCTTTATTGGGACTTATATCCATGATAGAACCCAAGAACGTTGATGAAGCCTTAACTGATGATGGATGGATAGTTGCAATGCAAGATGAACTTAATCAATTTCAAAGAAATGATGTATGGGACTTAGTGCCAAGACCAGCACATAAGAACATCATTGGAACCAAGTGGGTATTCAGAAACAAACTGAATGAACAAGGTGAAGTGGTAAGAAACAAAGCTAGACTTGTAGCACAAGGCTACAGTCAGCAAGAAGGTATAGATTTCATAGAAACATTTGCTCCAGTGGCTAGAGATGAAGCAATCAGGTTATTACTTTCATATGCTGTTAATAATGGAATTACATTATATCAAATGGATGTTAAGAGTGCCTTTCTAAATGGTGTCATTTCTGAGGAAGTGTATGTCAAACAACCTCCAGGTTTTGAGGATTTGAAAAACCCTGACTATGTTTATAAATTAAAGAAATCACTCTATGGTCTCAAACAAGCTCTTAGAGCTTGGTATGATAGACTGAGTAATTTCTTATTGGAAAATGGTTTTCAAAAAGGTCAGATTGACAATACACTCTTCAGAAAGACAACTAAGAAGGATATCTTAATTATTCAAATCTATGTTGATGATATAATATTTGGTTATACTAATGCTTCCTTGTGCAAGAATTTTTCCAAGCTGATGCATGATGAATTTGAGATGAGCATGATGGGTGAACTAAAGTTTTTCCTTGGGATTCAAATTAATCAAGGAAAAGATGGCACTTACATTCATCAAAGCAAATATACAAAAGAGCTTCTGAAGAAGTTCAACCTTGAAGACTGTAAGACAATGGTCACACCCATGCATCCCACAAGTAGCTTGAGCAAGGAAGAGATTGGCACCAAAGTAGACCACAAGCTATACAGAGGTATGATTGGTTCTTTGCTTTACCTAACAACATCTAGGCCTGATATTTTATACAGTGTGTGTTTGTGTGCAAGATTCCAATCAGACCCTAGAGAATCTCATTTAACAGCAGTTAAGAGAATCTTTAGGTATCTGAAAGGAACAACTAATCTAGGACTTCTTTATAAAAAATCCCTAGATAGTAAGCTGGTAGGATTCTGTGATGCTGACTATGTTGGAGACAGGATTGAGAGAAAGTCCACTAGTGGAAATTGCCAATTTATTGGTGAGAATCTCATATCCTGGGCCAGCAAGAGACAAGCAACCATTGCTTTGTCTACAACAGAAGCAGAATACATCTCAGCGGCTAAATGTTGCACCCAACTCCTCTGGATGAAATATCAGTTAGAGGACTATAACATAGCTGAAAGCAGTATTCCACTGTATTGTGATAATACTGCTGCTATTCATTTGTCTAAGAACCCAATTTTGCATTCCAGAGCTAAACATATTGAAATAAAACATCATTTTATAAGAGATCATGTTCAAAAAGGCACCATAGATATTCAATTCATTGATACTGAACATCAATGGGCTGATATATTTACTAAGCCTTTAGCTATTGAAAGATTTGACTTTATTAAAAAGAATTTGAACATGCATTTTATCTCTGAAGAAAACTAGCTCTGAGATGCAAAATAGAATTAGGATCTGAAGCTCTTTCAGAGCCTCTAATAATTCAGAGTCTCCTTTGGGAAGCTCTGAATAATATGAGTTCTGAAGGGTAACAGGTTCTGATGAGGTGTTAGATATAAATGAGTTTGGCTCTGAATTAGGCGGAAATGAAACGTTTAGTACTAGTTAGTGTACAACAGTTGTCTGTACACGCGTCAGCTGTGATTAAGCCTCTCTTACACGTGTCTAGATCCTGATGGGTAGAGAACAGTTAATGATGAAAATGCAGTTACTACAATTTAAAATTAATTTTAAACTGTTCGCGCTCCCTCCTTTGTGCTTATTTTCTGAGTGTTTATTCTTATTTGATATAAATTGTCACTTCACTCACAAAGCACAACTTTTACACAAAATCACTTCATACACAAACCCTAAAACTCAGAATCGTCAAAATCTCTCATCATCATCAACATTTTCTACAATCATGACTGCTCAACCTTCTCCCGTCATTGTTCAAGAACATTTCAATCCAGAACTTCTGCCGGTAATAGATTTAACCTCTCAAGCATCGTTCGTTAATCGTCCTCCGTCAATGGATTGTGGTAGAGATGCTAAGGAATTCCTTACTGAGAAGTTTGTAGACTTTGAAAGTTTGAAGCTTAATGGAATCGATGTTCAGAGTCTATTTTATGATCAACAGTGGGGAAACTATTTTGATATGTTGAATGGGTTCGTCTACTACAACATTGTGAAGAACTTCTGGCATAAGGCGTATGTGTTTGATGAGTTCAGTGCTAATGAAGAAGTGAATAACTTAGTGGCAAATGACAAGAATCTGAAAGGAAAGACCAGAGTCCAACTAGGTTTAAGACCATTTAAGGGAAAAGAGATTAGGTCTAATTTACTGGGTATTGATGTGCTTATCACCCAAGAACATGTGGCAAAGATTCTGGGTCTGGATAACAAAGGCCAAGATGTGAATGCTTACAAAACAAAGAGTAAGTATACTGATGCTATTAAAGCAGATCTTTTCACTGCTGGAACAACAGAAAAGCAATTTGGAAATGCAAAGTACATGAAGTCAGATTTCAACTTTGCTTTCAGAGTATTTCTTGCTTCTATCATTCCCAGAATAGGAGGAAAGGATACAATCTCTTTACCACACAGGCACTTTTTATGGTTTCTGCATAAAAGAGTGAAGGTTAACCTGGCTAGTTTGTTGTTTGAGCACCTCTGCACCAGCATCATTGAGAATCAACATAAGGCAGTAGCAACACTTCATCATCCCAGGTTGATCTCAGAGATTATTCGTCAAACCAAGCTAATTGAGATTCTTAGGCAGAAGGAAAAACTAAGAGTCTTTCAAACTGCAAAATTTGATGCCACTATTTTGGTCAACATGAAGAAGAAAAAGAAAGAGGAGCTGATAAAGGCAGAAACTCCTCTTAAGACCATCTATGAGATATACTTCTGGTGTGATGGGTTTCCCACCATTTCAGAGCATGATAAAGAGGAAGTTATTAAGAATTTTCTAGAGATGGTAAGAAGAGAAACTGGAGCAAGGGTTAACAGGAGTATGGTTGTGAATGTGCCTGATTGGGATATTTTCAAAGGTCCTAAAGATATCACTAGGTCTAGAAAGAAGCTTAGACTGGTAGAGCAAGCTTTGCTTGAAGACTCTGAGGAAAGCAACAGTGAAGGTCAAGAGGATCTGTCTGAGGATAACAGTGCTACTGATGTTGATGAAAGAATCTCTGAGGAACAAGTTGCTAGAATTGCCAAGAGAAAAGCTGTTGAAAAGGAGAGGAGAACAAAGAAGAGGAATGAGAGGCCTGCAGCTGCTGAAGAGGATCAACCTGTTAGAGCCCTCAAAAGGATAAAGACCGTGGTCTCTAAAAAGAAAGTTGCTGGCACTTCAAAAGGTAATGTCTCTGAACCTAATCCTGTTAGCAATTTTGAAGCTCAAACTCCTCCCATAGACTATACAGAACTCCTTAGAGTGATCCTACCCTCTCCACAACCATTATCATCCTCATCATCTTCATCAGAAGGCACTTCTTCTGATTACAGCACTGACTCTTTAGAGCTTTTTAGAAAATCTTCTAAGAACCTCAACAAAATCCACAAAGAGACCCCCAAGAAAAAGATCCCATTAAAAAGAACCCCTATGAAAAAGACCCCCAAGAAAACAACAAACAATCCACCCAAGGAAACTGTTGTTATTGACACTTCCATCCTAGACCACCTCACATCACACTTATCTGATGATGCTTTTACTCATTCTAACTTAGATTCACCAAATCACCCAATAAACAAATTTGTGAATACTACTTCTGAACCACCTCAAGATCCACTAGTTAAAGAACCTCCAATAACCATTGTTCAGACACCACCTCCAATTTTTGCTGCTCCTGAACAAGAAAATCCACCCACCTCTACATCAGCCATTCAGGATGAGATTATGACTCATTCTGAACCTCACATTGCCTCACCCAAACCATCAGAACAACCACCATCAGAACAATCACCTCATCATTCACCTAAACATACCACTGATGAACCTGCCCAAAACACAGCTGAACAAGAACCTCACACCACCATTGAAACAACTCCAGCTGAAACCCAAAATTTTCAAACACCTCCATCAACACCTCTTATCCATGGTCATGTTTACAAACCTTTGACATTAAAAGAATTAATCCTACCTGTTGACTTTGCTTTACCCATTCAAGAGAGGCTAATGAAAGAAGCCATAGATATAGATGATGAACCAATATCATTATCACTCTCTCAGAACCAAACCATTGACCTAAGCAAAATCAAGATCATCCCTCTCAAGAGAAAGAGACCTGAACCCACCATTCCTTTCAACAGAAACCATCCCTTCTTCAATCTCATCTCTGAACCTAACCTTGAGCTTGTAGATATTGCTATCAGTATTAGTCTCAAGAGACTGAAGAGTATGGAAAAGGAAACTCTTGTTTTTCCTTCAGATGTGGATGCTGAGATCAGGCATTTGGAAGGTAAGTTCAGTGAGACTTTGAGACTACTGGGTAATCATGTCAAGGACAAGATTAAAGGAAAAGGCATGGATGATATCAGTCAGATAATGGCATATACTAACCCTTCTCATGCTGTCAGACTCACTTTCTACAATCATGAAGAAGAGCATAAACTGTTAGAGCTTCTGGCTGCTATACATGAAAGCACCAGAATGTCAAGTGAAGCTGCTGAGAGGTTGGTTGAAGAAGAAGCAAGATATGCTAGATTGGTGATTGATGCTGAGCAGGCTAGGATAGCTGAAATTGAGCATAAGAGGCTTGCTGATCAAGAAGCTCTTAAGTTGGTTGTGGATAGAGCTGTTCAGATTGCTGTGGTTGAGACAAACAAAATCAAAGAGAATCAAGCACCTGAAGAAGACGTTGTTATGCTTGATCAGAATCAAAATGATGTAGACTCTGACAAGGGTAAGGCTCCTATTGTTGATACTACTCCTCCCAGATCTCCAAGACTTGTTCAAGGTTCCCCATCATCTGAAATACCTCCAGCTATGCAACTGGCTCTAGAAGATATCAAGAGTGACTTAAGAGAAGAGCTGAGGAATGAAATGGATGAATTCAGGGCTGATATAAGAGAAGACATGACATATCTGGTGCAGCTACTAATAAGAGATTAGATGCTATGATGGAGATGCTGCTGAAGCTCACTCAACAAAAACCTTAACCTTATGTTTGAGCACTTGTTTGTAAATGTTTTGATGTATTTTGTTTGGATAATTTCTTCTTTTAATTAAACTTCGTTTTTATCCATATGTGTGTATATCTGAATGTGTGTTTATTTTATTTTTGTTTTTCAAAATTAAAATCATATTCTCTGATAATGTCTGGTACTCTTGTTGTTACTGGCTCTAGTGTGAGGTGTTGCAGAGCATCTCAGTTTTTAAACTAATATTCTAGGATTTTAAAAACCTAAGAGTCCCTCACATCGGTACTCCTATTTACTCATGAAATAGCTTCCTAGTATTATCGCCTGTTTAACAGCAGGGCAACAATACCGAATGAGGCGTGTCTGGTAACTGGTTTTCTGACGTTTGGAAAGAAAATATAAAAGAAACATGCTAAGACTATAAAGAAATTAAAGCAAGAACTCTTTTATTATTATTGAAGAATTTTTATTACATTGATAGTGACAACCCTACTTAGAATCAACGTCAGCAGCCTCTGGCTCATCTTTCTTGAGCTTTGACTCAGCAGTGCTTGCATACGAAAGATAGTCAAACAGGGCTTGCTGGGCCTCAGCTTGATACTCTTCGTAAGGTTTGTCAGGATCATATGTCCATAAGAACTCTTCCAGGTCGGAGCTTATTTCTTCAAGCTCAGACTCTGTCAAAACTACTTCTCGCTTATTTCTTTCATATAGCTGCCTGTTTCTTTCCGAGCGTGAAGATTCAACTTCCTTCTTGATCACTTCTTTTGATCCTGAAGCACTCTTCGCAGCTTGCTTTTCCATTGTGTGTTTGTTACAATGTTCTTTGATTGTTCCGTATTAATAAAATGAGAAGAATCATCTCTTTTTATAGTGCTCTCAAGCATTCTTGTCTACATGGGAATCAACACAATTCATTTAATGAACATAGTTGTAACCACTTTTTGACTTGACTGTCTTGTTTTCATGCACGTTTGACTCTCGTTTTCTGTGCTTTTTGACTGATGCCAAAAGGGGGAGTAAGGATAGCGTTAAAATTAATGTTGATTGATTCTGTTACTGCTTAAAGACCTGAAACTGTTATGTTTATCCATTCAGAATCAATTTCTATCCCTTCTAATTCCTTCTAATTCTGAACTTCATTGAAAGGGGAGAGAATTTAAGAACCTAAAATTAATTTTCATTGATAATATAAGAGAAGATTGCAAACCTCCTCTGAGTATTATCAGACCCTATGAAGTAGAGCTTACAAAACTCTGCCTCTGAGAGTCAAATATGAAAATTTATTTTAAGTTAATAAATCAACTCTTAAACTGTTTTAATTAATTATGGATAAGACTTAGGGGGAGCTTACAAACCTAACCCTATGGATTATCAGACTCAGGGGGAGATTGCAAACCTTTGAAACTTGAAGTCAACATAAATAATTAAATCAACAACAATTGAATTTTAATGCTTTAGTTTGTCATCATCAAAAAGGGGGAGATTGTTGGAACAAAGTGGGTCTGACATGAACCTTTAAGATTTTAGTTGGTTTTGATGATAACAAAGTATTAAAATTGCAATTGGTATTACTAATGATTATTCTAGTGTGCAGAATTATAAGTTAAAATTCATTCAGAAGCACTATGAATAAGAGCAGAGAAGCCAAGCAAACAAGCTCTGAAAGCTTATCACTGATCATCAGAAGCTTAAAATTCAAGGTCTGAAGAAAGTGGCTCTGAGGACAAAAGCAAGGCTCTGAAGGATTCAGAAGCTGATGACCTTAAGAAGCTACGCTACAGGCTCTGAAGCAAAAAGAATTTGCGTCACTCAAGAACTGACAGAATCAGAACCAATAATTGAAGAACAATCCACTTTGGGACGCAGTCACATCCACAGGAAGGAATATTCGTTGGTACAACATTAACCTTATCCATAAGTGGAGCGCAATTGAGGATTGTACTATCGTACTATTAGTACTCAAAATGGTTGAGTGATATTTCAAATTGCAAGGTAGTGGAATTGGATTTCTTTGCTAAATAAGGCAATCTACAGCTAGCAATTGTACGAACAAATTCCAGCTGGCACCTTATCTCTCTGCAACGGTCATCACCTTCCATCCAAGTATAAATAGAAGACTCAAATGGAAGAAATGACTACTGTTCCATTACTGCGTTTAAGGCTCTGAAATATTCTGACATTATTTGTTCAATCTGTCATTCAAGTTTTAAAGCAATTTGCGTTGTATTTTGTAAACACCTCTGATAGTATATCAAGTGTCCATTAACAATCATTCTTAGATTTTAAGTTTGTTTGTGAAGTCTCTTGTTTAGTGAAACTTGAGCACCTGAGAAGTCTCTTGCAAGTGTGCTTGAGCAAGTTGTAATCTTGTGAAGATTATAGTGAAAAGCTCTTGTTAGTAACAAGGGGACTGGACGTACTCTCAATTTGTGAAGGGAACCAGGATAAATTTTGTGTCTTTTTTCTCTCTCTCAGCACCCTTCTGTACTTTGTCTTTTTTCTCTCTCTCAACCCCCCTTCTTGTGTTTTTCCACCTTCACACTTGCACTAACTGTTTCCAGATCTGGTCCTTCACTTTTATTAATTTAGTATTAATAATCTCCAGAGTACTCATGTCCATAACCAGTAATTAATTCAGTTCAATATTTCCAAATCTGGTCCTTCACTTTTATTAATTCAGTACTAATAATCTCCATAGTACTCTGGTCCATAACCAGTAATTAATTCAGCTATATTTTTTCGGAGTGTTCTGGTCCCCAAACTTTATTAATTCAGTACTAATAATTTCCAGAGTACTCTGGTCCATGCTAATTAACTTATTAAAAGAAATATCGTTTTAAGTTGTTTAACATAATATCTTCTTTTTCTTTCTTTTCAACAAACAAAAAATAACAAAAACATGCAATGTCCTTTTTTATTTTTGTTTATCTATTTCTCACATGTCAAATATAAAATATATTGTGTATAATTTATTTCTTTTAATCCAAGGGAAGAGAATTAGTTTTGACCCAGTGTCACTATGTAATTCTCGTCTGTTTATGCATTTATCTATTTATTATTATCATCCTAAAACAAAAACAAAAAACATTCAAATACCAAAAATCATTTCAAAAATAAATCTTTTTCCAATAAACCTCGACTTTCATCGAGACTCTTTTTTCAAACCTTTTTCCAATAAATGCTTTAATACACTTAAGCATATTTAAACATTTTTCAAAAGACTAAAAAAATACAAAAACAATTCAAACCTTTTTGCCATTTGGCTTTTGACTTTAAAACTTTTTTCAAAAAGTTTAGACATGAGTCATCTCTATGGTCGAGAATTCTAAAATTCCCCATAACATTAAACAGGAAAAATGTTGATTCTTTTCCACTTAGGAGAGTTAGTGGCATACTCGTCGATGTTTATCCGAGTGAGAGCCCTTCCCTATCGTGAACCAAAGATCTATTTTTAGCATGTTTGTGGTGGATTAAAAGGAGTTTAAAACTTAAGATGACAACTCGTCTTTTTTCCTAAAAACAATCAAACAAACCATTTTATAATTTTTACCCAGAACTATGAGATTTTGATCCTTTACGGGTACGTAGTGCAAATGACCTTGTGTCTTCCTAAATCAAAAAATTAATAAATAAAAAAACATTTTCTTTTTTCATCATCCCAATCATTTACAAGCAAATTTAACAAGCAAATACTTTTAGCACAAAAACATATATTACAAGAGGTTCCTGTAGAGTACTACAGATACTTAGGGTGCTAATACCTTCCCTTTGTATAACTAATCCCCGTACCTTTGATATCTGAAAACTGCATCATTTAATTGCTTCATCGCGTCTTTAAATTTTGCATGTTACTTTATGGGTTTATTCGATCCTTTCCCCTTCCCTTGGATAAATTAAAGTTCGGTGGTGAATCATTATTTTTGAGAACCAAAGCTAACCAATAGCTGTTGGCGTCCGAAAATCACCGCGACAGACCATATCTTATGAGAATGCATTTCTTATATGAGAATGATAGGAATGAATCTTAGCCATTAGATTAAAATATACGGCTCGGATTAAAAGTTACTCCATGTGTGTTTCCATAGTCTATCAATTTTTTTAAAGTGTTCAACTTTCCATCTTCTCCTCTCCAACAACCATGACAACAGTTCTTTCGATTGTCTTTCTCTGTGTGGATACTTTGGGATATTTTGGGATTAAAGCAAAAACATATATGTTTCTACCATCATCTTCATATGTACTGGACTATGGATGCTTCTTAAAAATAAACGCACAAGGAGACAACAAAGAGATGGATACATATCCTTTTTCATTAATTTACTTGCTAATTGCAAAACACAAAACAAACAAAAACTTAATCCCTAAACCGATTTTAATCAAATACAGTAAAACAAAGGGATTGGGCCAAAATTGATTTCGCCAGATTTTACTTGCTGAGATTTGTTTTTAATGTATTGAACCAATTTTTCCCAAATTAAACACAAACGCTAAACCCATATTGAATTAAACACAGACCAAATTGAACATAGGTGGAGAATCGACGAAAGGGAGATTCACCAAAAGAGGGTTTGAGGGCAGAAGTGAGATTGGCCAGAGGAGGGCAGAAATTCGCCGGAACACAAAGTGAACACACGAGTGATTCAATTCACGGCCGGAGGAGGTTGGCCGGAACTGTTAATGGATGTCGGAGAAGGGATGAACAATGCTAGAGGTGGAGAAAAGAAAAAGTGAGGCACGTGAGAATGAAGGAAGAAGGAAGAAGAAGATAGAATGATGCTATTGTGTAATTAGGTACAACAGTGACATAAAATTCTATTTTAATCTCAGCCTTTTATTTAAATCTGATGGCTCACATTTATTCTCATATTCTTATATAACTTTACCATTCTCATAAGATATGTTCTATATATATATATATATATATATATATATATATATATTTATATATGTCCATCAAACACAGTTTGATAAGTGTTTATCATGTCATTATCCTCTCATATCTATATGCAACTCATTATTCTATCATATTTATATTTTTTCATGCACATCTACTAATGACTTACGTATCTGTATCTTTTTTATTACTCTTGAACCATAACTGGTTCGGTCTCTATTCTGATTTTTAAAACATAAATTTGTATGTATCTATATCTTGTTTCTTGTAATACCTGAGGCTGACGAGGGCGAGGAGTGGTCGCCGGTACACGAGGCATGACAATGTGCGGCTCCTGGCAGCTTCTAGGCAAAAACCGAATTCACATCGGAATGAAAGGGATCTTGAGGCTGTGCAGGTTTGAGACTGCATGGTTGAAGGAAGGCTTATAAGTATTAATGGATACTACCTATACCAACAAGATGCATCTTCTTTTCGGTAGCTTATTCCATAAGAACTCCACAGTTTAAGTGTGCTTGACTTGGAGTAGTCTTTGAATGGGTGACTTTCTGGAAGTTTCCCGGAAAGCGTGCAAGTGATGACAAAGCTCGTTGAAAAGACTCGTGTTGGTTTGTGGGGTCTGTCGGTCATCCTAAAAGCAGTTTGGGATGTTACAAATGGTATCAGAGCAGATCTCTCCCAGTACGATGTGGTTCAGGGACGAACCAAGCGAAAGCTAGAGAGCATGTAATACTTGAGGCTAACGAGGGCGGGGAGTGGTCGCCGGTGCACGAGGCATAACAATGTGCGGCTCCTCACAGCTTCTAAGCAAAAATCGAATTCACATCGGAATGAGAGGGATCTTGAGGCTGTGCAGGTTTGAGACTGCATAGTTGAAGGAAAGCTTATAAGGATTGATGGGTACTACCTATACCAGCAAGATACGTCTTCTTTTTGGTAGCTCATTCCATAAAAACTCCACAGTTAAGCGTGCTTGAGTTGAAGTAGTCTTTTGATGGGTGACCTTCTGGGAAGTTTCCCAAAAAGCGTGCAAGTGAATACAAAGCTCGCTGCAAAGACTCGTGTTGGTTTATGGGGTCAGTTGGTCATCCTAAAAGGAGTTTGGGGCGTTACATTTCTCACTCTTGAATTATATTTTTTCTAATAATTTTTTAAAAGAATTTGTATAAAGTAATACGATCATGACGACTTTAAGAGCGAAGAAGATACATTAAGAGGAATAAAAGATTTATCACACAGGTGACCCACAAAAGATACATTAAGAAGATACAACCAAAATAGTAGAAAATCGCGACTAAAACAAACAAAGATGACAGGCGACCCACAAAAGAAAATCATGCTCGAAATGTGATCGCATAGATTATCACACAGGAAAATGTCACAAAAAAATGGTTATCAGAGTAAACATAAGAAATAATCCACTAAATACTCTCAAATGGAACACAAAGATCCCTATGTTCAAGCCAAAAGAAACTTTCAAGAAGAAAATTGAATTTGATCAAGCACTTGCTCAACAAACAATCCTTGGTAAAGAATATAAAACCATTGCATGACTTCCTAAACATTCATGAAAACTGAATTTTATACCATAACTAATCTTTACAGACTCGTACATATCCTAGCAACAGAGCAAAATATCAAAACCAAACTAAACATATTGAGCGACATTGCCACCCGTCGCCTGAACCACCCAAAAGACATTATACCAAACTTGAAGTGAGAAGTTCCATGTCATCAACAAGTCAAAATTTTATTGATATTGAAGGTCAACCATTTTGAAGTCGATCGTTACAGAATCGACATATTTTGTGACTATTGTGGAGGAGCACACAATTTGGGCTAAGCATGTTCATTGGGTCGAGTAGGGCATAGTAGGACTTAGACCAGTCCTTAGACTAGTTAAAGGAACTATGCTTATAGTATGAATGATGTGTCAACCATCTAGATTGCATGTCTAGGCTATAAGAAGTATTATATGTTGTCATGATATTTGATGTATATGGGTTAAAAGCACCCGCGCTGTGTTCCCCTTTTAATATATAGCTAGATAGCTAGATAGCTAGATAGATATGTTTTGTTTTTAATAAAACTTTCACAAAGTCGATCTTAAACTCTGAATCTAGTTTGAAATACATAAGAATGAAACAAACAATAGTATAATTTTATGAGTCAAAATGGATTACAATAGAAAATGATATTACAATCTTTAGGGGTGTATATAAAATGAACTTTGGATATTTTTTGCAGTCCTTTATTTTCAAAGCAACGGGATTTCCCTCAACTCAGTTATTGATATAAGTTTCAAAATTTTAGAAGCATTTGGATTTTGGAGGGACTACTAATTCAAATTTTAGAAACATGATGGACCAACTTGAAACTTTAGGGACCAACTTAAAACTTAAAACAAACATAAAGGATCAAATGTGCAATTAAATTTAATTTACAATTATTGGCGGTTTTAACCCCCAATAAGTTTATTGGCGGCCTAAACCCCTAATAAGCTATGAAGCACGAACACTCCTCGGATTGGACGTGTCCGACACCGACACTTATGATTACACTGAATTATGTCATTTACTCAAATTATTATCGGTGTCACCGTGTCAGTGTCCGTGTCGGTGTCGATGTCCGTGTCGGTGTCCTGCTTCATAGCTAATAAGTGAGAAAAACACTCACAGCATAAAACAAAAAAATTTAAACGGAGACTTCATTTAGTGGCGGGGCATAAGCCAACGATAATTTAGTGCTAGCTGTAACACCCCAGATCCCAATTGATTTTATTTGTAAAAAAAATCGTTAATTATTTTATTTCACTTGTAACTTACTCAAGCTTAACTCAACTAATTACCAATTATTATAAAGAAAATGTTGCAGCGGAATTAAAGATTAATAAATATCCGAAATTTTTGAATAACGAAGTTTCAAAAGAAAATTAACATAGTCTGAAAATCCTTAATGGAAGTAATGAGCATGATCCAAAAGTCTTAAATGAAATAACAATTGAAAATTAAATAATAGTTCTCCCAATGAGCTTCCTATCAAAGTGACTCCAAAGGGTAAAAGACTAAAAACATGAAAGAGAAGACAACATCTTAAAGCCGTTATCGATACCCCTAAAACCAGAAGGGGTGAGTAACAAACATCATATAGAATAACTGAATTCGATAGCAACAATGAACAAAGTACCGTTCTTTGGAACGATCAAAATACATAAGCAAAAACATAATTAAATATATAATAGCTACACAATTAACTACAGCATTAACTACACCAATAACTACGTCATTACCTACGTCAATAATTACGCTGTTACTACACCATTATATCAACACCATTAACACCAATTAATAACAACAACGTTAAACAACACCATAATATCAACACCAATAAACAACTACATGATATCAACATCATTTAATTAACGGCCTAATCATTAACAATTAATTAGTCAATTGTTACTTAATTAATGAACTGATACAATGAACTACTATCACTTGATTACTATTCAATCAATCAGGGCCGGCCCAAGGGTAAGGCAGCCCAAGCCCTAGCTTGAGGCCTCACAAAAAAAAAAAAAAAATTTGAAAGCCCATTAGGCCTCAAAATAATTTTGAGTTTGATATATATAGGCTTCATATCCGAAACTAAACAGAATTGTGAAGTAGCTGAACTGGTGCGCATGCGTGTTTTTGATGCAGAGGTCCCGTGTTCAATACCTATAGCCAGCATATTTGGTTAATTTTTTACCTTTTTTTTTCTTTTTATATGTTGTGGAGGCCTATAAACATATAATTTGTTTTTTTTTCTTATTTTTGTCCTATTTAACATATATAAAATAACATGCAATCATGTTTGTCTATTTGTTAGTTCATATTATAGTAATATTTTTATCATCTAAAATTTATATATAAAAAATAATTTTATTTATTTGAATACATAAAATAAATAGCATACTTTTTGCCAAAAAAATATATGTTAATTTATTTATTTTTTCAATAAAATTTTTATTTTATATTTTTAAAAGTAAAAGGCCTCATATTAATGTTTGCTTTAAGCCACGCAATCTATTGGGCCGGCCCTGCAATCAATACTCGATATACAGTACCAAAGGAACATGAAGTTCTAGGAGTTATGTAAAATTAAACCTCGAGATATGATACCAAGTTATACTAATATTAGTGTGTATTGTTCAAGACTTAAATAGTATATGTTTAGTTTACCGAATTGTGAACACTATACCTTACTTTATTTTATTTTTTGGCTTAATATATGTTAAGCCATCATATTCCCTACATAGCTTGGAGTAGGTATACTATATACAACAAATTTTTACAATTTTAGATTATTTTTGATAAATCATCCTTCAGCACTATAGAAATTTAAGGATCAAGAGCACTCACAAGCCACTTCAATCCTACATTCCGATCCATCCTACATGCTCAAAATAACCTTTATAAGCCTAACTTCACCAAGAATAAAAATATGCATATTCTTCGAGTTTTACACTGAACTTATTAGCATATAATTTGCTTTAAATATATAAAAAACACAGTCAGACTTATCAGCACTGACATATAAGGTTAACCAAAACAAAATGATGATAATAAGTAATAGTAAAAGACATAAACAACAACAACAACAACAACAACACTCAGAAAACAGAGAGGAAACAAACAATCAAAGACCACAAACCATTACACTACATTTAGAATCTTTAAACGAGTTGGTTAAAACTAGGGGTGTTAAAATGGATGAATTGGATGGATTTGGATTGCTAATCTAATAGTACTATAAGAATAGAAGAAGTTTTTGCCAAACTCATTCTCAGCTTGACATGTGGCGCACTTTGACCTTTTTGCCATCCACTGTTTCTTTTAATTACATGTTTGTTTCCCCCTCTTTCTTCTATTTTAAATTCAAATTTTAACATATTATATACTTTTTCTTATTCTTACTTACTACTTCATTTCAATTCCGATTCAATACTTTTACCCTCTTTCTTCTTTTTCTCACTATATACATGTTTATGTTCTCTTTATTTATTCATCTTCTTTCTCTTCTCTCTCAGTTTCTATTTTTTTTTCTGCATATTTCTATTTTTCGGAATATTTATCTTTTACTAATACTAGAGATAAACCCGTGCGTTGCACGGGTTCCATTAAAATACATACTTAAATTATTTTATAAATAAAAAAATAATTGTGTTAAATGTATTTATATATAGTTAAATGATGGATATACTATTTTAAAATATGATTATATTCAATATTCATAAAAAACAAAAATAAGAAGATTGCTTAGAAATATGACATTGTTTATTTGTTTATATTGTAATTTGCTTCTATTTTAAGAACAAATATGAATCTTTTATAACATTTCATAAAATTAAAGAGTGCCTCATATTTTATTTTAATAGTGTAATTGTATAAATATTTAACTTTCTTATTCTTATGGGTTGCAATTGTATAGTAGCAATTAACTTTTTCTTATAATTTTTTATGTATCACTTTATTTATTTCGATAAAAGTTAGAGTAGAGGCATACATTGTTGGAACAAAAGAGGTTCTGACATGACTCAATTAAGTTTTGATGATAACAAAAGTATTAATATACAATAGGGTATACTAATTATTTACTCTAAGAGTGCAGATATATAAGCTAAAATTTTATATTCACTATGAGTACAATTGAAGCTCTGAAATGACAAGCAAATTCTGACCAGAACATGCTCATCAGAAGATGCAAAGTTAAGTCGCGTCAGAAGCTGCATATTAGAAGCTACACTAACAGAAGCTGTGTTTGAAGACATCATGTTCTGATACGTGCAGTGAGAGCCGTTTTGTCAGAAGAACATTCTCTGCTACAATGATTGAATTTCATCATCTTCTGACAACCCAAAAGCTGGAGAATCAACCTTATCCTCAGGGATAATGACGTTGGTACTATTGTACGAACCTATTACCTGATTTGGACGAATCTTTCTCCCCAAGATTGATCGTACACAAAGGTTACTTGATATGGTTAAGGATTATACTATTTCCAGCTGGCGAAATCTCACTGCAACAGATTCAAATTCAAGACGCTCCACCCTCTACTATAAATAGAAGCTGAATTGAAGTTTTTGTGCACGACACTATTGAACAATTTTGAACGAGCTGTTACTCTGCCAAAATCATCCTTAGCACAAAAACAACTTGAATACAACTTGAACTCATTTGAATATCCAAGACTCAAAGCTTCAGCTTCTAAATCATACAATAGTTGAACCTTAGATTTCTTTTATTAGGATTCTAAGTTAAGTCTTGTCATTGAGTTGTATTTATTTTATTTCATTGATCATTGATTTGTATATCAGTGTTCATATACTCTGTTTTTACTTGTAAGTTGTTTGAAGTCTCTTGCGTGTATGCTTGAGCAAAGGAAGTCTCTTGTAAGTTTACTTGAGCATTGGAAGTCTCTTGCTTGTGAGCTTGAGCATTGTAATCTTTGGTGATTATTAGTGAACTCCCTTGGAAGTGCAAGGGGACTGGACGTACTCTCGGTTTGTGAGAGGAACCAGTATAAAATCTCTGTCTTTATCTTTCTCTCACTCTCTTACTCTTTCATAGACGTTGCTAATGGTGTTTTGTTTTTCTACCGCTGCAAAATCTGATAAGTGTTATAACTTTGAAGAAATTTTCAAACTACTCAAAACACAATTCAACCCCCCCCTTCTTGTGTTTTTCACACCTTCAATTGGCATCAAGAGCCCGATTATGTTTTTATCACCTAACAGTGAGACAGTCTTTCGTTGAAAAACACAATGACTGATGCATCAGCTGCAAGTTTGAAAGCAGTTCCACATGACTATGATGTTGAAGACAAGACAAACAACAAAGCACCAAAGTTCAATGGAGATGCTTCTACGTTTTCCTGGTGGAAAGATAGAATTTACAGTCATCTCATTGGTATAGATGATGAGCTTTGGGACTTGGTTGAAGAAGGGGTAACTTTTCAAGGTCTTGATGAAAGAGGAAAGTTATCTGTTGAAGAAAGAAAGAAGTTCACTCCTACGGACAAGAAAGCTTACAAGAAACATCACAAAGTTAAGGATCTTCTCATTGGTTGTATATCTCATGATGAATATCTCAAGATCACAGACAAATCTACTACCAAGAGTATATATGACTCATTATGTTCCACATATGAAGGGAACAAACAGGTTTAAGAAGCAAAGGCTACTCTTTTGATCCAACAGTATGAACTCTTTAGAATGAAGGATGATGAGAATATTGAATCTATGTATTCTAGGTTCAAAATTCTAGTGGCTGGTCTCCAAGTTCTGAAGAGATGTTATACAACTTCTGATCATGTAAGGAAGATTCTTAGAAGCTTACCTTCAAGGTGGAGGCCTAAGGTAACAGCTATTCAGGAAGCTAAAGATTTGGACACACTTGGCTTGGAGGAATTGATAAGTTCACTCATGAGTCATGAGATTGAACTATCTTCTGATGAGCCTCAGAAGAAACTAAAATCTGTGGCTCTGCCATCTATTTCAGTCTCGTCTAAGGCTTTGAAAGCCAAAGTTGTAGAATCTGAAGCAGAGGAATCTTCCATAGATGACCAAGAAGATGGATCAGATGATGATGTCTTTGCACTTTTGTCCAAGAAGTTCCAAAAATGGTCAACAAGGAGGGGCAAAAACTACTCAAACAAAGGATTTGGATCAAGGAACAACATTAGCAAAGAGAAGAAGGATGATACGAAAAATTGTTTCAATTGTCACAAGCCTGGACACTTCATGGCTGATTGTCCTGAACTCAACTACAAGGGTAAAGGAAGAAAGAGCACAATCAAAGAGAAAGCCAAGAAGAGTCTGATGGCTACATGGGAAGACATCAATGAATTATCTGAGGACGAAGATTCTGAGGAAGCAAATCTGGCACTCATGGCCACTGGCGAATCAAATAATGAAAGTGATTCAGAGTCTGACACAGATGATATTGAAGAGGTAATTTCTAAAATGTCTAGCACTCAAGTCACCAAGGCTTTGAAAGATGTTATGGTGAAGTGCATGGAAAAGCCAAATGAGCAAGATTTTTGTAAACAAAAATTGAAACTGCTCAATGAAAATCTCAACCAGATTCAAGCAAACTATCAAAAATCTCTTAAAACAATTTAAGTGCTTGAAACTGGTTGCAGAACATGTCACAAACCCCATGATGAGTATGAAATTGCTCTTCAAGAGTTTGTTCATCATAACATCGACAAAGTTAAGATGTCTTATATGATTCATGGTGGGAGCAATTATTATAGAAGACAAGGACTTGGTTCCCTTACATCTTCTGATATAGGGAAATCAAACAACTCTGTCTGTCTAAGCAAACCACCTTATGAATCTTATTCTAACTTTACTAAGGGTATCTTAGAACCTCTGACCGTGTCTGATACTCTTGTGACCTTGGAACCGCAAGATAAGGTATCAGAAGATAACTCATCTTCTGAACCTAAGTCTTCTAAAACCCAGGTTCCCCTCACATCAGTATCCATGTCAACTCAAGTTAAAGCTATCAGAGTACCAAAGCCTGTTGATAAGCGGGGCACCAGTACTTCTAAAGCAAACTTGGTAACCGGTTCTCTGACACACTCAAGAGGAAAGTCTCAGAGACAACATAAGCCTAAATCGTTTTCTAAAGGCTCAGTTGACTCTAGATCTTCTGAATACTCTAAGAAGAAGAATAAGATTCATAAAACAAACCAAAATGGACCCATCAGAATATGGGTACCAAAGTCTGAAATAGTGTATGCTGCAGGTATGCACCCAAAGAAGAAAAGAAAGCTCATGGTATCTAGACAGTGGTTGCTCACGTCACATGACAAGAGACAAGCTCTTATTCCACACCCTAAATTAGCAAGAGGGAGGAACAGTAGGGTTTGGTGGCAACCATAAGGGAAAGATTATTGGTATAGGTACAATTGGTAATTCTTCTTTGTTAATTTCTGATGTTTGGTTAGTAGATGGACTACATCATAATTTACTTAGCATAAGTCAATTGTGTGATAGTAATTATGATGTCATGTTTAATAAGGATTCATGTACTGTGATTAGAAACTCTGACCAATCCATTGTTTTTAAAGGTAATAGAAAAGGCAATGTTTATAAAGTCAATTTTTCTGATTTAAAGGAACAACAAGTGCTTTGTCTCTTGACACTGAGTGATGAAAAATGGATCTGGCACAAAAGATTGGGTCATGCTAACTGGAGATTAATCTCTAAGCTTAGCAAGGACAATATTGTCAGAGGCCTTCCAAAAATTAAATATCACTCAGACTCACTTTGTGGTTCCTGTCAAAAAGGGAAAATTGTCAAAAGTTCTTTTAAGACCAAGAACATTGTCTCTACTTCTAGACCTTTAGAACTCTTACATATTGATATTTTTGGACCAGTTAGCACTGCTTCAATCAATGGTAAGAAGTATGGATTAGTCATAGTGGATGATTATAGTAGATGGACTTGGGTTAAATTTCTGAGAACTAAAGATGACACATATGAAGTGTTTAGCATCTTCTGTACCCAAATTCAAAATGAAAAGGATTCCAAGATTTTGAAAGTAAGAAGTGATCATGGTGGTGAATTTGAAAATGAACCTTTTAAAAAATTTTGTGAAGAACATAGAATTCTCCATGAATTCTCTTCTCCTAGAACTCCACAGCAAAATGGAGTTGTAGAGAGAAAGAATAGATCTTTGCAAGAAATGGCACGCACCATGATGCATGAAAATAATTTAGCAAAATTCTTTTGGGCAGAAGCTGTTAACACTGCTTGTTATATTCAAAATAGAATCTATATAAGACCTATTTTGAACAAAACAACATATGAACTCTTTAGAGGAAGAAAACCCAATATTTCTTATTTTCATCAATTTGGCTGTACTTGTTACATTCTGAATAATAAAGTCCATCTTAAGAAATTTGACTCTAAAGCCTGTAAGGGTATCTTCATTGGATACTCTGAACGCTCTAAGTCAAATAGAGTGTATAATTCTGAAACTAAGACAGTGGAAGAATCAATGCACGTAAAGTTTGATGATAAAGAGTCTGATGATAAAAAGTTAGAGCCTGTTATAGATTTGTCAGGATCTGATGACTCAGAAGATGAAGCTCCAGAGTATGATAACTACATAGAACCTGTAGAAGACTGTGAAACTCAAGAAGCAACACCTTCTGATGCTCCTCAAGAACATCAAACGGATGATGATAACTCTGAAGCAACTGATATTCCAAGAAACACCTTCAAATACAAATCCTCACATCCTGAAGAGCTCATCCTTCGAAACAAGAATAGTCCTAGAAAAACAAGATCAAACTTCAGAGATGAAGAATTATTGTTTGGATTAGTATCCTTGATTGAACCAAAGACAACAAATGAAGCTCTCTCAGATGATGTATTATCCTGGATTTGAAGATTTAGCAAATCCAGACCATGTGTTTAGACTTAAGAAATCACTCTATGGACTCAAACAAGCTCCCAGAGCTTGGTATGAGAGACTGAGTACCTTCTTAGTAAACAATGGTTTTGAAAAAGGTCAAGTTGATAATACATTATTCAGAAAAACATTAAAGAAAGACATTTTGATCATTCAAATTTATGTTGATGATATCATTTTTGGATCAAGAATTTTTTAGATGAATTTGAGATGAGCATGATGAGAGAATTGAAGTTTATGCAGGATGAATTTGAGATGAGCATGGTGGGAGAATTGAATTTCTTTCTTGGAATTCAAATAAATCAAACAAAGAAAGGAACATTCATTCATCAATCAAAATATATAAAAGATCTTCTGAAGAAATTCAATTTGGAAGATTGCAAGCCCATGAACACTCCAATGCATCCTACATCAAGCTTAAGCAAAGAAGAATCTGAAGGCAAAGTTGATCGGAAGCTCTATCGAGGTATGATTGGATCTCTTATTTATCTAACTGCATCAAGACCTGGTATTTTATTCAGTGTATGCTTGTGCAAGATTTCAATCAGATCCTAGAGAATCTCATTTCACTGCTGTGAAGAGAATCTTCAGGTATTTGAAAGCTACTTGTAACATTGGATTACTGTATCAGAAATCCAATGACTACAAACTGATTGGATTCTGTGATGCTGACTATGCTAGTGATAAAATTGAAAGAAAATCAACCAGTGGTAATTGTCAATTCATTGGTGAGAATTTGATTTCATGGGCCAGTAAAAGGCAAACCACCATAGCTATGTCAACAGCAGAAGCTGAATACATATCAGCAGCAAAATGTTGTACGCAACTACTTTGGATGAAATATCAATTAGAAGATTATCAAATAAGCAGTAACAATATTCCTTTATATTGTGATAATACTGCAGCCATTCATCTTTCCAAAAATCCTATTTTACATTCAAGAGCGAAGCATATTGAGATTAAACATCATTTCATAAGAGACTATGTTCAAAAGGGTGTAATTGATCTTAAGTTCATTGAAACGGAAAATCAATGGGCTGATATCTTTACAAAACCCTTAGCTGTTGAACGTTTTGATTTTATCAAAAAGAATTTGAATATGATGGAAATCCCTGAATAGCCAAAACTCTGATGTAAAATTTGTTTTTTGTAAGAATCTAATAGTTATCAGAAGTTGAGGCCATCAGAATTTTCTGTATCAGAAGTTGTGATGAGACAATCTTCTGATGTACTATCAGAATCTGTAAAAGAGATGGTTCTGGCGCGTAAGGAATTTTTTTTTTTTGTAAAAACCCGTTTGTTTTCCTTCCACTTATGTGTCAGTTATTTAAATAAATTTCTAATACGCGTGTCCTGTTGCAAGTGGATAAAGAAGTTGGTTTATGATGATTAATGTTCTAATCCCTAATTGATAGGTAAAAGACTCTTATACCCCTATGTGTCTGTACTATTTTTTTTTGCGCGAAACTTTCTATTTAAACACATACCTGTTCACATTCACACTTTTGCACTCTCACAACCTACACTTTTATTCTTCTAAAACTCAAGCAATTTCTTTCTCTCTCAAACTAGCAAACCCTAACCCCAAACTTCATCAAAATGGCTACTTTCCCTGTTATCAAAGTTAATGCCTGCATGATCGAAACCGAGAACTCTATCCCAAACAAGTTTGCAAAGGATCAACGATCATACAAGTATGATAATCTTCAGTTCGCCGTTGAGAATCCTGTTGACTTCGAAAGCCTAAGAGTAAATGGGTTTCTTGAAGTAAAGGAACTTTTCGAGAAACAAGGTTTGATGTATTACTTCGACGTTTTGAATGGTCCAATCTATACGGAGTTAATCTAAGAGTTTTGGATGAAGGCATCTATTCTTACAAGGGATAAGTATAATGCAAACTTGAAGAAGTTGATTAAGGAAAGACCAGAGTTACAAGGAAAATCTCCCGTTGAGATGGGTCTAAGACCATTTGTTACTACTGAGATTGAATCCTATGTGGCTGGATTCAGAGTTTCTATTAGATTGGCTCACATCTATGAGGCTCTGAAGTTATCCGCTGATGTACTCTTCCTCAAGACTACAGACTCTGTTGGTCCAGATGTTGAGCAGTTCATCTTCAAAGCTAAAACTAATCCAGAAGATAAGCTTGAAATGACAAATATCAGCAAGGTTATCTACAGGATCTTCATTGACAGTATTATACTCAAGCTGGAGGTACTGATCAATTTTCTGCTGTTCAGAAGCTGTTCACATTTCATGTTGGAAAGGGAAACTTTGTGGACGTTGCTAAGCTCATCTTCATTCATCTTGCTGACTATATAGATTCTAACAAACCTATAATTCACCATGGCAGATTTCTCAATCATATGTTTGCTCAGAGTGGTTTGTTGGATGCTGTCAAACCATTCTTCCCTGGGTACGGTACTGACTAGGGTCTGGCAAGTGCACCAGTCTATCGTCGAGTAATAATTCATACTCTAGTGTATAGAATGAGTTCGTATCCACAAGGATCGTGCCGAAGCTTCACTAGCGTTATTTAAGTTTGTGATAGTTTACATTCGCTTTGGGTTTTTGAAAAGGTTTTTATAAAAAAGAGCGTAATGCTTTCAGAAATATAAATAACAGAATGTATAAATAATATAGATTCAAGAAATATAGAGGCTAGGTGTGGTGGTTGGACTCCCTCCCTTCTTCATATTTGGCATGACAGGTATATAACATAGTTATTTAGATTATGTTCGGCGGTGAATTATCCTTGTTGTAGTAATACCTTACTATTACACTATGTTTATTAAAGTTTCCCTACGTTAACAACTAAGGTACCTACGAGAGCCTAACCTCGATGTGTCACATACCCTAATTACTAAGTGAGATGTTTATAAATTTGCATTATAACCTTCACCAATTAACCTCTAGCTCCTAGTATCGGGCTATTCATCTTCTAAGTGCTCAGATCACACCTAGTGCATGATTCCTCCTCTAACCGCTCAGTTCACGACTAGTTCAGGACGTTACCGTCTCTATTCACCTAGCATTATTTACTACGAGTTCCGGACTATACCAAGTCGAAACCTGATATCAATTCTATGGGCGCTCCCGCTTATCCGGCCAGATTACGAGAATACGTTATTAAAGTGCATGAAAGTAAATAACAAACATAATACTTTAAATATCATTTAGGCTTAATAGATCTTTAGGTCCCTGTATGTTCTCGAATTTTTGGTTTTAGTCCCTGTATTTTGTTTTGTTGCAAATAAGTCCCCGAATGTATAAATTTTTTTTTGTTTTAGTCCCTAAAGTCAAAATCCGCAGGAAAATTTGCAGTTTTTGTGAAGATTTTTCTTCAGATTTTCCTGCGGATTTTGACTTTAGGGACTAAAACCAAAAAAATTTGTACATTGAGGGACTTATTTGCAACAAAACAAGATACAGGGACTAAAACCAAAAATTCACGAACATACAGGGACCAAAAGATCTATTAAGCCTATCATTTATTATAACTTAGACTCAATCACAGACTCCAAATATTCATAGGGGAGTTCATCTTCTCCACCACAACCTAAGGCATAAATTATAAAGACTACATATTTAAATTACAAGAAATTATAACCTAAATACAAAAGCCTAAAGAAAACATACCTTGCTGAGTTAGTTTCCCGTAAGGGGAGAAAACTATGCCCAATAGAGCTCCTCTGAACCTCTCCTTATAGTAGAGAGTGTTCTACTATTTCTGAATGAATAAAACAATGAAAGGGAGGCTTTATTTATAGTTTTTGTAATGGGCCTCACAAAGGCATCGTGCTGCGATGAGCTCATCGCAGTGCGATGTTAAGATTCAGTTCAATTTTATAATTGATCCTGTGCATTTCATCAGCTTGGGCGCCAAGTTACTCCATCGTGCTGCGATATAGGGCATCGTGGTGCGATGGAAGATTTTTTCAAGATTTATTTCTTCTGATTTCTTGGCGAGCAAGCATGCTTTCATCGTGGCACGATGGCACACATCGTGCTGCGATGGAATGCTGATTTTCTTCACTTTTTGGGGATTTTCTTGTCTTTTTGCATCTTGGACTCTGTCTTGATGCTTTTTCCTGCTTTTGTAGGTTTTCCTTCGTATTTGGGTCTGTCTTGGTCATTTTACTACTAATAATAATACTAAAAATACCGTAGAAATTCCTGTCATCACAACCCCAAACATAAACTGTTAGATCGTTAGAAAAACAGGAGATAAATAAAGATGATAGGAATTTCACAACCTTTTTGTATTTCAGCAATGGTACCGTTGATTTTCTTACCGCCGCGATCATGCTCAGTCCTGCTAGGCTCAGGAGACGTCAATAGTAGCAAATCGGACAAATGCCCGCAAGAGTCCATGTCCAACTTTTCTCTCTCTCACTGTAACATCCCAAATTTAATTAATAGAGGAATGTTAATTAAAGGAATATTATCGAAGCTTAATTAGAAATTAAGTGACCAAACATACCCTAAGTTTTAATTTAATACTTGCCACCAAGACGCAAGAGAAATGAATCAATTTCCTCCACTCACCTAACTCTCTCTCACGCCCCCTCCATTACTTCCTAAACCCCCATCACTTCCCAAACTTTTCTATTTAAGCTCATGCTACAAGGACAATTCCTCATTTTTCTATTTTCAACTTTCTTAAAATGTTAAGCTAAGGAAGCTAACCTCCCTCTTGCCTTCTCTCTCTCTCTCTCTCTCTCTCTCTCTCTCTCGTGGCTGTTCATCAAACAACAACCACACATCAACTTCTTCTCTTCTTGATCTACACCCACCATAATAATCATTTTGTAAACCTTGCTCACAAGAATCAAGTTTATATCTAAGGAACCACTTAATGAGCAAACCTCACTCCTTTCCACCCTCTGACAAAACTGAATCCTCCCTCCATCATCTACATTCAGCATCATTATCATCTTCTTTCAACTCTTATACAAAAATCAACATGCAATGGGTTTACCTCAACCTCTAAGCCTTTGGAAGCAAGAATAGGTAAGAAATAGACTCCATTCTCTTCCCTATTTCCTTCAATTTCGTGTCTCCTTCTCACCTCATGTGAAACCATTCTGCATGTGTTGATAAATGACGTTTTGGAACTGCTACTGTTGTGGGTAAGCAAGAGGATGAAGAAAATTGGAAAAATAAGGAGTTTGTAAAAAGGGGTCAGTTTGGAATCAAGAAATAATTGGAGATTCTGTCACTTCAAGCTCTGTTCATCACTCAATTCCTGGTGGGTTCTTAGGTCCTTAACTTAGTTTATTGATTAGAAACCTAGAAATCCCCAAATATGAATTTGCATGCAAACTTAGGGTTTAGGATCAATTGAATAAATGAGGAGGAATAAACCCCAATTCCTTCTCCTATATAATCCAATTTATATTGTATAACATGTTTAGAACGAAGTTGCATAGAGATTGTAGGTGTTTTCCTTTAAAAATCGCATTTCCTGCAAAATAGGGTCCTGCCCTGTCAAACTCGCCGCAGCGAGTGACAACTCGCCGTGGCAAGTGTTGATGTTCTGTATAACTCACCAGGCGAGTTTCTGACTCGCTAGGGCGAGTGTTACAGGTCTGTCAGCACATAAACTCGCCGTAGCGAGTAGGAGCTCGCCGTAGCGAGTTTAGCAGGGACATAACCTGCACATTTTACCTTTTAAAAATTATCAAACACTCATTTTATGTCAGAATGCAACTGGGGTTTACAGGAACATGTTTAATAGTGTAAAATAGTTTATATAGTTAGAGATTAACATGTATATTTAATTTTATCAGTAATATGCCATGATTAGGATACCGTGGGCGGGAAAATATTGGTAGAATTGTTTAAATCATTGACTTGAATGGCAGTTTGCCATGTTAATAGAATTCCTCTGTAATTTTATTTAGTTATTATGTGAGCCAACGTCGGAATCCGAGCCTCTGTTTCGGTAGTACGCAGAGTCAGGCACCTGAGACCGGCTTGCCTCGGGTGACCTTCGAAGAGTAACTTGACAAGATAATAATTTTGTGTTACACTTTATTTTATTAATGATTAATACATGAATATGTAAAACAGTTGAACTTAGATTATTACATTATCTAGGTTCCCCCGGCGTAGTCGTCTCTAGGAGAGTAGTAGGACTCACTGAGGCTTAGTAGTCTCACCCCACTCCAAATCAAATTTTTTTAGGTAGACAGGTTCTCCGGTGCAAGGACCAGGATGAGACTGACAGTTGGAGCCGAGCTTGGATTGTCAGATCAGAAGATTATATTTTTCTTCCTTGCTTTAGTTATCTGTTTTGTGCTAGTAGCTCTTTCCGCTGTATTTTTTTATGTTGGAATTATTTCTTTGTATTCGTTTCAAGTTGTAAATCAATCAATTATTCTGTTAATTTTAATGTACTCAGATCCATTTATTTATGTCTCGAATAAATATTCTAGATATTTTAGTTGGGGCGTTATAATTGGTATCCGAGCAGGTCGATCCAGTATCGGACCTTGTCATGAGTCATTTCAATCCTTTCCTAAGTAATACAGACCCTTTGGATCTGAACTGTTTACGCTGAAACCATCACGTGCTGGGCCTGATCAACTCAATATTGCGTATGGTAGGCAGGGTATTATGGTTAAGAACTGAAGTGGACTCCAGTTCTTATAAGGAAAATCTTATAAGTGAGTATTGGAACGATGGCAAATGGTGCCACAGGAGTAAGTTGTGTAAACGAGCGAGGAACGCCAGTGTATAAATATACTGAAGTGTGTAGTGTACAACGGTATTCCACTGACACTGTGTGTCAGCTAAACTCCCTAAACCTATAAGTAGCCTTATCCTACCGAGAGCCTAAACTCAGCTAAGTTTATTGACCGAATAACACATAGTAATAGTAGTAGTGAATCAAAACTCTTTCCAGGATGCTTAGTTAACCATTGCAACCGAGAAGTTCATCCCTGTTAAGGAAATTTAGTAAGACCACAAACATGTTCCATTATTCCTAACAACAACTACCCATACCTATTAGGCCTTGCAGCCGAGATGTTCACCTGATAGAGAAACTTAGATAGATCTCCTCCGTGTATCATCAAAAATTAAGATGCCAATTTGTTAGATTATTCCAAGAATGTCCAACCCTAATGTACTCAATGGAACGAGTACCTTTTTCAAATAGGAACCAATATTTAAACTAAACCACTAGAGATTTAGCTTTAACTAGTAAGACGATTAGAATCCTCAATAATAGTATCTGTACCCGAGAAGACGCATTTAAGTACAACCACTATTATGTTCCTAAATCAGCAATTCAACGTAGCGAACCAGATAGATAACCTTGTCATAGAAATTCAAATTAAACTACCCAGACTAGAGAGACCGAATTAGAACCTAAGCACATTCCAATACTCCTTCAAGTCATCATGTTAGACTGCCCACTAGTATGCCATAATTCAACTACTTCGACCTTCCAATCTGTAACAATAGTTTTGTCGTACTACTAGGACTTAAGTTTTAACTAGTGTAAGACAACACCATTAGATTCGTTAGACAATTCAAGAGACGTCACCACGGAGTAGTTTAACAATCAAACCAGTAATAACACCTAGTCAGCCTCGTACTTAGTACTCGAAATTCATACCTTAACCCAGGAATTCAGAGACATTAAGTATACCGTTTAGAATTCCCATTGATAAAATACCCGACCTTTAGACAGACATACTAAGTACCGTCATTTAGTTACTATAAGTTGCCAACTCATCGTTACCAGTCAGTTAGCTAACTCTATAGGGATAGTTGAACCAAAACTCATAGGTTTAGCATCCTTGTACCGCCAGCCTTTTGAGCTAACATTTTAATACTACCGTTGAAAGACAATAAATAGGATCAGCATACGACTTTATACCAGTAATTACACCAAACTATTATAGGATAAGTCTTAAGTGGAACAATAGTCAAGAACTATCTTCGGCACAAACTATCAACAAAGTCAATCCGTTGAATCTAATCACTAGATAGCTTAGAGACCGGTAACTCAGTTCCATGTTAGGTTGGCCATCCAATATAAGAACTCTTACCTTTAAACCCGTTAGTTAAGGAATGAGTAGGATTAGTTAACCATCCGTTGAGAGATACCGTTCAGTACCGTTAGACTAGTAATTATGTATTAAGGACCAATTAGCAACCCAGTTTGAGGATTAGTTAAACCGCCATATTTTACCACTTAGGATATTAATACTAGACGCCCACAACTTAGAACCAATATTTTAGTACAAAACTGACCTTAACTCCAGTTAGTAGAGGAGACGACTCGATTAGATTGACAAGTAGAAATCCCTATTAAAGACATCAGTCATCCAGACAAATCCCTTAGGTGTGTATACCAGTTACCCAGACACAAGTAACCAAATTTGACTTTAGCTTCAGCCAGACATTTGACACTTCCACACCTGCAAACCATTCAGCTCTGGGACTAATAGAATCAGTTAGACCTACCGATGAGAACTTGTCAGCAAGGAACTTGAGTGAAAACCTAGTTGTCATAACCTAAGAGAACTGACTGAAGAAACAGAATTGTGAATCATGAGTCTGAACCCAATAGGAGACTAATCTTCAATTACCTTTCATTCGTTTTGGATACTCTTTCAGCCACCTCGTAGAATCGGGCAATGTTCAATCCTAGTTCAATCCTACGTTCACAAGTTTTGGAACACCATGAACGTGTGTACTCTCGAACTCGTCTGATTTCGTCTCAGACGAGTAATTTTCCTCGTGTTTAATATACTTGTCCGTCAGGTGCTAAGCACAAATTCAATTAAGATGCAATTTCCAAATTCATCGTTGTCGGTCGGTCGTTCAGATTGTTTAGAACGTCCCTCCTAAGTAACCGTGTCCAATGTCTTCATCCTTTCAGTTATGTCGTTAGTAACTCCATCATATTCGTGGAAGTCAGTCACTTTTGAGAAACCACAGATAAGTTAGGTTCAATTTCTCACTCATTGATTGACATTTTAATCAACATCCTCAGCTGTTCTGATACAAATGACTTAGCTCAGTATCAGCAAATTAGTCTAACTTCGTGCACTCGAATCTGGTAATCAGTTCTTCAATATAATTAGTTATCTATTCTTCGTAGTCTTATCAGCAGAATTCAGAATTAAGTTCGAATCATTTCCAATTCAGAGGAATTAAGCTCTACAAGTGAAATCAGTTTAAAGCATCCAAACCTTATAGCCCCGTGTTCTAAATCATGTGGTATCAGTGTGATAACCTAGAGTATTTCTGCCGAACGTTCAATCTTCCAAATTCACTTTCTGTAATTTTCTGAGACGAGCGATACGCCTGAGTATCGTGTCCAAATATTCTAATTCCAAGTTTAGTTATCGTTAACCAGTTCATTTAAGTAAAAGAGTTGTTTAATGCTTCATTCCCATTGGAAACCATCCCTTGACCTTAGTGATCCGTTAGTTAGTTCAGTAAGTGATCTTAGGTCAAATAATTCGGTTCAGCCTCAGCATTACAAGTTCAACCTTAAGTGTTCAACCAGCCAAGTTTAGAACCCAACTGTTTAGCCAACTTCCATACATTAGATACCAGTGAAGGACTTCAAACAAGATTGACCATTAACCCTGAGAGATAATCTGAACCTAAACGCATCTGCATGTTAAAGGTACAACTTGACCATCGTGTCGTGCTAGAATAGATTAAAATTGTAGGTGAAATTTTATCGGATAACTATAGATTCACCTGCGGATGAGTCTAACTTGTTGGCAAAAGAATCCGTAGTATTTAGACGATTTTCCATTCGTTTTATATTTTGACCGATTCTGGAGTATTTTAGTCAACACCCATGGTACAGGTGTACATACGACGTGTCATGCATAATAGTGTCTAGAAAAGAGAACGACCTTGGAAAGGAAGATTTTGAATTTGCCCGTAGTAATACTCAAACTTATACCCTTCAGTTAATTATTTAGCACTGCCACCAGTTTAAGAGTACCTAACCAGGCCAGATACCGACCTCTCAAGTTAGTAAGGTAAAGGAGTTACCACCGATAGTAACGGAAGAAGTAGAGATGGATAAGGCAAGTAGATGTAAGAATGTGTTCACGGATTACAAACTGCGATGGTAGTGACGCTGTCAGAAGGTGACAATGAGTGTTCGAATCAGAGTGCGCAGCATAAAATTAGGTGTAAGTGTGGACTAATTGACCGGCTATTAGCCTATGAACCTAAGTGAGGAAGGTTTGTCCCAAGGAATTTAGTACAATTGACCGGAGAATAAGTGAAGTATAGACTTTGAATGTGGATATAGTTGAGTTACATCGAAGTGGAAGAAAGAAGTCATGAATTTCGAGGACGAAATTCTTTTAAGGTGGGTAGATTGTAACATCCCAAATTTAATTAATAGAGGAATGTTAATTAAAGGAATATTATCGAAGCTTAATAAGAAATTAAGTTACCAAACCTACCCTAAGTTTTAATTTAATACTTGCCACCAAGACATAAGAGAAAGGAATCAATTTCCTCCACTCACCTAACTCTCTCTCAACCCCCCTCCATTACTTCCTAAACCCCCATCACTTCCCAAACTTTTCTATTTAAGGTCATGCTACAAGGACAATTCCTCATTTTTCTATTTTCAACTTTCTAAAATGTTAAGCTAAGGAAGCTAACCTCCCTCTTGCCTTCTCTCTCTCTCTCTCGTGGCTGTTCATCAAACAACAACCACACATCAACTTCTTCTCTTCTTGATCTACACCACCATAATAATCATTTTGTAAACCTTGCTCACAAGAATCAAGTTTATATCTAAGGAACCACTTAATGAGCAAACCTCACTCCTTTCCACCCTCTGACAAAACTGAATCCTCCCTCCATCATCTACATTCAGCATCATTATCATCTTCTTTCAACTCTTATACAAAAATCAACATGCAATGGGTTTACCTCAACCTCTAAGCCTTTGGAAGCAAGAATAGGTAAGAAATAGACTCCATTCTCTTCCCTATTTCCATCAATTTCGTGTCTCAACTCTAACCTCATGTGAAACCATTCTGCATGTGTTGATAAATGACGTTTTGGAACTGCTACTGTTGTGGGTAAGCAAGAGGATGAAGAAAACTGGTAAAATAAGGAGTTTGTAAAAAGGGGTCAGTTTGGAATCAAGAAATAATTGGAGATTCTATCACTTCAAGCTCTGTTCATCACTCAATTCCAGGTGGGTTCTTAGGTCCTTAATTTAGTTTATTGATTAGAAACCTAGAAATCCCCAAATATGAATTTGCATGCAAACTTAGGGTTTAGGATCAATTGAATAAATGAGGAGGAATAAACCCCAATTCCTACTCCTATATAATCCAATTTATACTGTATAACATGTTTAGAACGAAGTTGCATAGAGATTGTAGGTGTTTTCCTTTAAAAATCGCATTTCCTGCATAACAGGGTCCTGCCCTGTCAAACTCGCCGCAGCGAGTGACAACTCGCCGTGGCAAGTGTTGATGTTCTGTATAACTCGCCAGGGCGAGTGTTACAGGTCGGTCAGCACATAAATTCGCCTGCACATTTTACCTTTTAAAAATTATCAAACACTCGTTTTATGTCCGAATGCAACTGGGGTTTACAGGAACATGTTTAATAGTGTAAAATAGTTTATATAGTTAGAGATTAACATGTATATTTAATTTTATCAGTAATATGCCATGATTAGGATACCGTGGGCGGGAAAATATTGGTAGAATTGTTTAAATCATTGACTTGAATGGCAGTTTTCCATGTTAATAGAATTCCTCTGTAATTCTATTTAGTTATTATGTGAGCCAACGTCGGAATCCGAGCCTCTGTTTCGGTAGTACGCAGAGTCAGGCACCTGAGACCGGCTTGCCTCGGGTGACCTTCGAAGAGTAACTTGACAAGATAATAATTTTGTGTTACACTTTATTTTATTAATGATTAATACATGAATATGTAAAACAGTTGAACTTAGATTATTACACAATCTAGGTTCCCCCGGCGTAGTCGCCTCTAGGAGGGTAGTAGGACTCACTGAGGCTTAGTAGTCTCACCCCACTCCAAATCAATTTTGTTTAGGTAGACAGGTTCTCCGGAGCAAGGACCAGGATGAGACTGACAGTTGGAGCCGAGCTTGGATTGTCAGATCAGAAGATTGTATTTTTCTTCCTTGCTTTAGTTATCTGTTTTGTGCTAGTAGCTCATTCCGCTGTATTTTTTTATGTTGGAATTATTTCTTTGTATTCCTTTCAAGTTGTAAATCAATCAATTATTCTGTTAATTTTAATGTACTCAGATCCATTTATTTATGTCTCGAATAAATATTCTAGATATTTTAGTTGGGGCGTTATACTCACATTTGTGTTTTTCGCTCATTAATTGAAAGGGTTATCTCTCAATCATCGTGCAACTTGCCATTTTACCATAGGCTTGCAACAACTCTAAGCAACCAGTCAAAATTTAATATTCATGCAATTTTGGAGGTCTTTTCAGGGTTATAACATGGCTTAGGTCAAGGTAGGACATTTTGGGGAATAATAGGCTAAACTTTGGAGTTAAGTCTTACTTTGATGTACCTTTTTGTGTGCGCAACCTGTGTTCCTTAGGGTGCCTTTTTGTGTTGGTATCGAAAAATAAGAACCGGATGTGTCTTTGTGCGGTTCTTTTCTATCACTTTCTTTGCCCTTTGGCTCTTTCTTTTGCCCTTTGGCTCTTTCTTTTGCCCTTTGGCTCTTTTTTTTCATTTATTTTTTTGAAGAGACTTTTTTTTTAGGGAATTTTTGATGTTTTCCCGTCTCTTTTTCATTTATTTTTTTTCTTTTTGTAGTGATAGTTCTCTGTATACCCACCCCAAACTTAAACGTTGCTAGTTCCATGAGCAACCCCAAACTTATTTTGTTGCCAAGACTTTGAGAACTATTACCTTAACTCCAAAGAGAGTAATTTCGTTGTTTTTCTGGTCTATAGGCTTGTAATGTGGTTTGTCACCGAAACAAAAGGGATGTTATTTTTTACGGCTCAAAATTGACTAGCAAAGGATATAATAATAATAATAATAAGGGTGGCTTGAAAAGGCTCTGGGTTATAACAAACAATTGCCTCAATGCATATAATATCAAACTAACCAGTCAGCAGAGAATTAGAGCAAGTTCTAGAAAATAAACAAGTGCACGGTACTCTCACAGTAATTCGAAAGAAAGTGGTAATACCGTTTGGAAATATTTGGCTCAAATCCTCACATGGCTTAGGTATCTAAAGTTGAACACTTGTCTCACAGACATCAGCTTCATCACTCGTCTCTCTGTCTCCCGAACTTCGCACTTCAGAGCAATCGCCTTTGGTTTTCTGTATGAAGGTGTGAAATTCGTCTCATCGAGATTTATAACTTATTTCGTCGCAATCTTACCTATAACAGTCAGTCATGCACTAGATAATAAACAGCAAGCAGTTATTTAATTTTTTTATAAGTTTGAATAAAGGGTTAAATAGATGAAATGATTAAACAGGAAATTCAAAGTACATCAGATAATAATGGAAATAAAAAGAAAGTACAAAAACAAAAGTACATAAATAATAGAAAGACTAAAAAAACTGCGGATCTAGTGCCCGCCCTCATCATCACTGTCCATCTCCTCCTCAATCTCGGCTGCCAACTCCTCCGCAACTGCCTGATCCCACCTCTCCTGAACCTGCTGTTGATGCTGCTGCAAGTTCTGGTTTTGCCTGTTGAAGTGCCTGGTCAAATCCGGCTGCTTCGGATACTGCTGGTGGTCGGAGGGCAGAGGGTGCAGGGCTCTATACCCCTGAACAGCGTCCATCATGTGGGCGGAGTATCTGGGTAACCCCCAGTCCATTAGGACGTGCTGATCATACAGTGTGGCCGCCATGCCCAACTCATACTCTGAGAACTGTTGCTGGGGTGGCGGCTGGTGTACCTGCTGTGGTGGCTGTGGCTGCTGCCCCTGCTGGGCTCTCTCAAAATCCTGCTGGGCTCGGGAAAGGAACCTCGCTCCTAGGGGAATCTCCGGACCGACGATGTCGTCATCATCCTCCTCTGGCACCCCAGCCTGGGCACAAAGGTGGGAGATGACGAAAGGGTGGCCAATGGTGGCCTCTGAAGATGTGATCATGCGCTTGATGCTCTGCGCGATCACATTGCCAACTTGGATGGCCTCCCCCATCATGATAGTGTAGATGCCTAAGCACCTGGAAGTAATGATCTCCGTCTCGTTCGAGCACGCCTCAAAGTTGTGGATCCACCATCTGGCCCACAACTTTGCCAGAGGCAACATGCTCGTACCCTGTAGTCTCTGTCGGGCACCCTTTCTCGAGTAGCTCTAGTCCTTGCCTGGCATAGCCAGGACTTCCCGGATCTGGTCGTACTCGGCGTCGGTAATAGCTCCCTCTCTCCAGGAAGCGCGCCTCGTCTGGACCCCGCACTGCTCCTCAGGGTGGAATCCGAAAGTAGAATCAATATCGGCCGGGGAGAAGCTGACCGTAACCCCCCGGACATAAGACATGTAATCTCCAACGTTGTATGCAAAAGCCAGGGGCAGAGCCACTCATGGGCCGAGCAGGGCCATGGCCCGCCCCAAGTTTCAATTATTTAATTTTTTATAGGTATAAAAACATATTTTTGTTTGGTGATATATTACATATATTAGTAATTGCAGAATTATATCAATAGTTCTGTGTGGCGTAGTGGCAGCGAATGCCGCCCAAATGAGTCAAGAGTGCGAGTTCGAATCTCGCCTAGTACATTTTTGCATTTTATTGCTATTTTAAACAAAAATACTACTATAAATTGCAATTTGTGAAACTTGAACTTGGGTCTTTCCATGTAAAAATGATATCAACAAACCACTACACTACATGTTATAAACTATAATATTAATTCAAAATGTATATATTCATATCATAAATAAGGAAATATAAAAAATAAAATTTACGGCCCCCTCCAAAAAATCGGTCTAGCTCTGCCACTGGCAAAAGCATTGGCGTAAAACTCCTGAACGATGGTCTTGTTGCACTCCCCCAACATATTGTTGAAGGGTACCCATCTGTATCCTGTAAGAATCTCCCGAACTCATGGCACTGAGTCGAAAGCAGGGATCTCAATACCGATCTCCTAAACCATCCCCTTCTCCAAAGTAAGGTTATACTACCTCTTGGTAACACTGTTCAAGAAGCGGGGATGGGTGGCCTGTGAAGTGGATCCTGATGCTCTGGATCGTTTGGATGCCATGATGATGATGGAAGTAAAAACGGTTTGATTTTTATGAAAAAGTTTTGGTTTTTTGTTGGAAATTTGGTTGATGGAAGGTTTAGAAAGTGTGGAAGAATAAGAGTTTTGGAGTTTTCAAAGAGGTATAGAAGTTGTGAAGTTTCTGGGTAAATTTGAGCAGAGTAACGGCGTGAAAATTTGATGTAAAAAGTGAAAAATTCGTGCTTTATTTATAGGCAACGTTCAGCCATCGCAGCACGATGGAATCGTATCGTGCTGCGATAGTTTGCTGTTGAAATTTGAAATTTTTCCGTTTTCATCGCCGCACGATACGAGACATCGTACTGCGATGAATGTCCGTTTTATTTAAAAATTTGAACGTTGTTCATCGTAGCACGATGGGCTGCATCGTGCTGTGATGGACTGCCTGATTTTGCAAAAAAAAATTGATTTTTCAACTTTTTTTCTCAAAAATTAATTTTTCTAGGTCTTTCTTTGAAAATGTGGTACTTTTATTTTTTTCTAAACTAAAATTAAAATTTTAAAATTGCAAAAATTTAAAATAAAAACAGTAAATTGTACCTTGGGTTGCCTCCCAAGCAGCGCTTGTTTAGTCTCTCATTAGCTTGAGGCATTTCCTCCATTACAGAGGATAGGTTCGCATGTCTCTCTATCTGTGCTTCTTTGTTCTAGCTTGAAGCACTGGCCATCTTGATTTGGTAGGACAAGTTCTGTTTCACCATATCCTCAACTATCCGGTTCGCGACTAATTTACCGGTGCAGCGTCATAGAAAGCAGTGATCTCACCCCAAACTTGTATTCATGCATGTCTTTCTTTGTTGTGCTTTCTTCCTGAAGAAGAAATTGGTCTTCAGAGGTGATCTTACAGCTTGATTCTCCTTATTGAATTATTTCTTTCCTGATGGACTTTCTCTCTTTTCTTTGTCATCTTCGCCAATGGTTCCTGTGTTTTCGAACCATTCCTGTCAACAGCCCTTTTACTTAATTACTTCCTGTGGAAGCTCTTAGTCCAATGATCCTCCTGACTATTGACTTTTTGCTGCAGCTTTCTCTTTTACAATGTATTTCGTCTCTCATCACTTTGAGAGTTTTCCTGTGAGAATGCTGTCTTTAATTTGCTGTTGCCAGCCTTCCTAGTGCCTTGAGTACCTGTCTGCATGCACTTTAAACAAAATACCTCAGTAGCACTGGGATAAAGATTTTCTATGGAACTATTTTTGGTTTGTCTCATGTGTCTTTGTCACTATGAAAATTCCCAAGTAAGTGAGGTGGATCACACCGAATCACTTAAATACCAAGACTTATCCTTAGCCAGAATTTCCACAGATCAAAATCCACAATCATCAACAAGATTTTTTGAATTTTTATTTTTTTTGTATTTTTGAAATATTTTTGCAAACTTAAATAAATCCAGTAAGGCTTTGTAAACACAATCCCCAGCAACGGCGCCAAAAACTTAACTAGGGTCTAGCAAGTGCACCAGTCTATCGTCGAGTAATAATTCACACTCTAGTGTATAGAATGAGTACGTATCCACAATGATCGTGCCGAAGCTTCACTAGCGTTATTTAAGTTTGTGATAGTTTGCATTTGCTTTGGGTTTTTGAAAAGGTTTTTATAAAAAGAGCGTAATGCTTTCAGAAATATAAATAACAGAATGTATAAATAATATAGATTCAAGAAATATAGAGGCTAGGTGTGGTGGTTGGACTCCCTCCCTTCTTCATATTTGGCATGACAGGTATATAACATAGTTATTTAGATTATGTTCGGCGGTGAATTATCCTTGTTGTAGTAATACCTTACTATTACACTATGTTTATTAAAGTTTCCCTACGTTAACAACTAAGGTACCTATGAGAGTCTAACCTCGATGTGTCACATACCCTAATTACTAAGTGAGTTGTTTATAAACATGCATTATAACCTTCACCAATTAACCTTTAGGTCCTAATATCGGGCTATTCATCTTCAAAGTGCTCAGATCACACCTAGTGCATGATTCCTCCTCTAACCGCTCAGTTCACGACTAGTTCAGTACGTTACCGTCTCTATTCACCTAGCATTATTTACTACGAGTTCCGGACCATACCAAGTCGAAACCTGGTATCAATTCTATGGGCGCTCCCGCTTATCCGGCCAGATTACGAGAATACGTTATTAAAGTGCACGAAAGTAAATAACAAACATAATACTTTAAATATCATTTATTATAACTTAGACTCAATCACAGACTCCAAATATTCATAGGGGAGTTCATCTTCTCCACCACAACCTAAGGCATAAATTATAAAGACTACATATTTAAATTACAAGAAATTATAACCTAAATACAAAAGCCTAAAGAAAACATACCTTGCTGAGTTAGTTTTCCCGTAAGGGGAGAAAACTATGCCCAATAGAGCTCCTTTGAACCTCTCCTTATAGTAGAGAGTGTTCTACTATTTCTGAATGAATAAAACAATGAAAGGGAGGCTCTATTTATAGTTTTCGTAATGGGCCTCGGCAAGGCATCGTGCTGCGATGAGCTCATCGCAGTGCGATGTGAAGATTCAGTTCAATTTTATAACTGATCCTATGCATTTCATCAGCTTGGGCGCCAAATTACTCCATCGTGCTGCGATATGGGGCATCGTGGTGCGATGGAAGATTTTCTCAAGATTTATTTCTTCTGATTTCTTGGCAAGCAGCTGCCATCGTGGCACGATGGCACACATCGTGCTGCGATGGAATGCTGTATTTCTTCACTTTTTGGGTTTTTTCTTGTCTTTTTGCATCTTGGACTCTGTCTTGATGCTTTTTCCTGCTTTTGTAGGTTTTCCTTCGTATTTGGGTCTGTCTTGGTCATTTTACTACTAATAATAATACTAAAAATACCGTAGAAATTCCTGTCATCAGGTACCTATTTGACTAGTTCTAAGGTTGTCAATAGCACTACTCTGAGGTATCTACAACTAGTGAAGAGTAACAAGATTGTTCATCCAATACATCCTCTGTTGATCAGAGAAACTGAAGATGACATTGCTGAGTGCAGACTGGTTCATGTGAGTGATAGAGAGGCTAGAATTGTAGCAGAAGCTCGTGCTGAATTTTTGAAAGGACTAGGAGCTGAGGTTGGAAGTGGAGAAACCAAGGGTTTGACTGTAAGACAATCAAGGATTCTGGAACAACCATCCAGAGTCTTCTTGAAAAGAAAAGCTGCTAAGAGTCCTGCAGAATCTGGTAGCAAGAAGGCTGCCAAGTCAAAGAAAAATACTGGACCTAGAAAGCCAAGAAAGCCAAAGGCTTCTAAGAACTTGTTGTTGGATTCAACTGAAGAGGAAAAGGAAAAAGATGATCTTGAAGCAGCTCTTGAAAAGGTTGCTGCATTCAAAGAAAAGGAAATTGAGTTGAAAGATGGCTATGATTGTGGTATTGACCCCAAGGAATTTGATGAGATGAATTCCAAGCCACCACCAAGGAATGATGCTCAGACTGTGGCTGCTACTCTAAAGATATATGGGCCAATAGACAATAGTAAGTCTTCTGATACTCTTGAAAACAGCTCAGAAATTGTTAATGTCTTTCAAAAACCAAACTTAGAACAACCAATTTCAATTCCAGTTAAATGTGCTTATAATAGAATTTTCAAAGGTTTTTATTCTAAGAAAGATCTCAATCTTTCTGAGAATCAACACACATCAGAGCCATTTAACCATCTTCAAACTAACCCATCAGAATCTCAAACTAATAAAATATCTATTGATGCAGCACAAGCTACTACTTCAGGTACTGCACCAATCATTCACACTGTGGATGTGGATGAAGATTCTGATGCTACACCCTCACCACCACCAAAACCTCGTGAAAAGAACACACCACCTCACCACTCTGTTCTTTTTGTTGACCAAAATTTGCTGAATCTGGTACCTACACCAGAAGTTGAACAAACTAAACCACAAACACCCCCACCAGAAAATGAACCTCAAAAATCACCAGAACCTGAAATTCAAAACACCTAAAACTCTGAAGCTGTTGAGAATCCTAACCCACCAGTGAATGTTGTTGAAAAATCCCCACACTATGTGGCTTTGGACAACACCTTCATTGCTGAAACTCAAATCAACCCTCACCTCCAAGCAATCACTAGGAACTTGGAATCTGACATAGCTGATATTCCATCTTTTGATGTAAACTCTTACATGCAGAATCTCTCTCATCAGTGTATCTATGTCCCTCCTAACCTACCCTATAAGATCCTGAATGGACCCATTAGTGAAACCAAGGAAGACATTACAAAATTGCTGCAAGCTGTTGACAAGAATATTAGGAGAATTCAAATTATTATTCCTAATATGTCTATTGAGTCAGCAGACATTGACAAAGAGTGTGAACTAATGGAAGCTGGACTTTAGAATATGATGAAGGCTATCAGAGAATCCTATAAGAAGGATTTGGAATTCAGAAAGGAGTTGGCAAGATTGGAAGCTGGAAGAATTGAACAAGAAAAGAGAGAAGCTGCTGAGCGTGAAAGGAAGAGATTAGAGGATGAGAGGCTTGAAAGGGAAAGACAAGAAGCTCTAGCAAGAGAGCAAGCTATACTAGCAGAGGAAGCTAGAGTAGCTGCTGAGCAAGCAAGGCTTGAACAACTAGCAAGGAATGCTCCAGAATTTACTCTGCTCATGAGATAAGATCAAGATAATCTGAAGAAGAAAGTTGATGCACATTCTGATGTGTTGGCCAATATTCTTGCTACTCTTAAGAGCATTGATCCTAGATTACCTCCTCCTCCTCCACCTCAACCCTAGGATTCTATGCACTTTATAATTTGTTTTGTAATTTCTTTACAAAATCTATTTTGACTATGTTTGTGGAACCTTTTGTTTTAATTAATCACTGAAGTACTTGTTTGTTTAATTGGTTAATTTATCATGTTTGTTTATATTTCGTTATTTATTTATGCATGCACAAATGTTTTTGAGACAAATATCAAAACACAGATTTCAAAACTAAATAAAGAGTTTTATTCAAAAATAATTGTTGATTACATAAGTTCTAATCCAAATTTTCACTTGGATTCTACATCAGAAACAGCTAGTTCTAAATCTAGCTTATTAGAATCAGAGGGAGAAGAAGGGTATTCTTCCCTAGGTGGAACATATATACTCAAGAATTCTTTCCAGTCAGAATCCCATTCAGATTCTAACTCAGATAAGGACTATTGATGTTTAGTCTTGGATCTTGTTTGATAATTGGCTCTGACAGGAGCAGAAGTTGATGCTTTCATCTTCTGAGGATTCTTCTTAGACTCTGAATCTTGTTGAATCTTCACTTTCTTCTTCTTCTTCTCCTATGATTTCTTACTTTTGATCACTCTTCTATCCTTATCCATCTCTGTATTTTAACATACAATGGAAGTGTTGAGTGAAATGACAAAGGTTCATGGTCCTTATATAGGATTTCAAAATAGACAAGTTTATGGTTTTTACGACAAGCCATTAAATTGATTTAGTTGTAACCACTTTATTAAACTTGACTGTCTTGAAACTCTCAATTTGACCATTTTTTTCAAACTTGTCATTTATTTCTTGTTAGTTTTTAATCTTTTTGTTTAATGACAAAAGGGGGAGTAAGAGTATATTAATTTGTGGAACGCTAAACCTGAAGCAAAAATGCCAAATTTTATTTATCAATTTATTTTGACGTTCTGATTGATATATTAAGGAAAATTTCTATTTGAAATCTGAACTTATTATACACGGTACATATAAGAGAAGAGTGCAATTTTCTTTTATAAGTATCAGACTTAGGGGGAGAGCTTGCAAACCTAGCCTCTGAGAGTCAAGTGTATAAGCCAAGTTCAAAATTCAAATAAATATTTTTAAACTGATTTAATTAATCATTGCTGAACTCAGGGGGAGCTTGCAAAACTCATAAACCTAAGAGAAGCATGATATAATTAATCAACAACCATTGTAAATTAATACTTGGTTTGTCATCAATAAAAAAGGGGGAGATTGTTGGAACAAAAGAGGTTCTGACATGACTCAATTAAGTTTTGATGATAACAAAAGTATTAATATACAATAGGGTATACTAATTATTTACTTTAAGTGTGCAGATATATAAGCTAAAATTTTATATTCACTATGAGTACAATTGAAGCTCTGAAATGGCAAGCAAATTCTGAACAGAACATGCTCATCAGAAGATGCAAAGTTAAGTCGCGTCAGAAGCTGCATATCAGAAGCTACACTATCAGAAGCTGTGTTTGAAGACATCATGTTCTGATATGTGCAGTGAGAGTTGTTTTGTCAGAAGAACATTCTCTGCTACAATGATTGAATTTCATCATCTTCTGATACCCCAAAAGCTGGAGAATCAACCTTATCCTCAGGGATAATGACGTTGGTACTATTGTACGAACCTATTACCTGATTTGGATGAATCTTTCTCCCCAAGATTGATCGTACACAAAGGTTACTTGATATGGTTAAGGATTGTACTATTTCCAGCTGGCGAAATCTCACTGCAACAGATTCAAATTCAAGACGCTACACCCTCTACTATAAATAAGAGTTGAATTGAAGTTTTTGTGCACGACACTATTGAACAATTTTGAACGAGCTGTTACTCTGCCAAAATCATCCTTAGCACAAAAACAACTTGAATACAACTTGAACTCATTTGAATATCCAAGACTCAAAGCTTCAACTTCTGAATCATACAGTAGTTGAACCTTAGATTTCTTTTATTAGGATTCTAAGTTAAGTCTTGTCATTGAGTTGTATTTATTTTATTTCATTGAACATTGATTTGTATATCAGTGTTCATATAATCTATTTTTACTTGTAAGTTGTTTAAAGTCTCTTGCGTGTGTGCTTGAGCAAATGAAGTCTCTTGTAAGTTTACTTGAGCATTAGAAGTCTCTTGCCTGTGAGCTTGAGCATTGTAATCTTTGGTGATTATTAGTGAACTCCCTTGGAAGTGCAAGGGGACTGGACTACTCTCGGTTTGTGAGAGGAACTAGTATAAAATCTCTGTCTCTATCTTTCTCTCACTCTCTTACTCTTTCATAGATGTTGCTAATTGTGTTTTGTTTTTCTACCGCTGCAAAATCTGATAAGTGTTATAACTTTGAAGAAATTTTCAAACTACTCAAAACACAATTCAACCCTCCCCCCCCACCCCTCCCCTCTTGTGTTTTTCACACCTTCATACATATGTACTTGGTAACAATATTTCTCATGAGAAACATTAAAATAAACTTTGGTTATAGAATATAATTCATATATTATGGAATTTTTTTATCATGTGATCTCATTCTTTAAAATTAAGTAACAAAATTATATATATATATATATATATATATATATATATATATATATATATATATATATATATATATATATATATATATATATATATATATATATATATATGCAATTTAATGAAAATGTAATTTTTGTATTGGCATAAAACAATTGTAATTCATGTGTTAACATATTGACTTATTTTAAAATTTCTTCTCAAATATTTACATGGTAGAATTTTATTTCGACTTCTTTAGCACCGATATTTTTAGCTTGTTGTTTGGTTTAAGGTTTTTATTTGTTGAGTTTGTTTTTCTTTTTCTTAGTGAGTTTTATGTCCCTTCAATTTATTTTTTTTGTTTTTATCTCTCTTAATATTAAATAATTGTAGTTTTTTTGTTTGTTTAAATATTTAGTTTATTTTTAAGCTCGACTTTAATATTAAGCTCGACTTTATTAGTTCCACTATATAAAGCTTCGCATATTAGGGATTACAATTGTTTGCAACCTAGTTGCAACATTTGGGTAGAGAGTATATCACAATTGTTTTATTGGGGATTTCTCTATTTAAATACTTCATATATAATAACCAATAGAGAAAATATATGTTATAAGAAATGACTTGCAAATAAAAAATAATTAAAGATTGTCTAAATATATAATAATAACCAATACGAATTCTTACAAAATTGTCTAAATTTGATGAATTTTAATAAAATACTACTATTCTTTTATTTTTCATTTTATTTACAAACTCAAAAGTACAAACTTTTTTCTTCATTTGATTATAGCACATAGAAAGTAAACTGAAATAATATATGTCAATATGCACAAATCTAAAACAAAACCTATAACCAAGACTCAAAAACAAAGACCCGACATATGATATGGTCAACTTATATAAAATAGTTAGGCTAAACTGTTCATTTGGTCCCTTACGTTTATTTTAGGTTTGAATCAGGTCCCTTACGTTTTAAAAGTTTGAATTTGGTCCTTCATGTTATCAACATTTGCATTAGTTAGTCCATTTCGTCAAATTTTTCACTAACTCTGTTTGTTCCTTACACATGGCTGACGGTTTACACACGTTGAAGTAATTTTGGACACGTGGAATGCCATATAATAAACAAAACCTTCGCAAATAGAAAAAAAAAATATGACAAAGACCTTTGCAAACACTAACTCTTTTTTTCTATTTGTGAAGGTTCTATTTATTATATGGCTGTCAACGTGTCCAAAATCACTTCCACCTATCCAAACTGTCAGCCACATGTAAAGATCAAACGAAATTAGTGAAAAGTTTGACGGAAGGGACAAACTAATGCAAAAATTGATAACGTGAGGGACCAAATTCAAACTGTTAGACTACTTGGCTACCACTTAGAAGGGGGGGTTGAATAAGTGGCCCTTTTAAACAATGTAGGTTTTTTAAAAATATTTAGTTTAAAAGATACGCACGGAAGCACCACTGGATCGGTAGTCTCCTTGCACCCGATTGATCACTGAAAAAGTAGTATAGCCTTTGAACGTATGAAAAGACTTAGAAATGATCGTGTACAAATTATTCGAATTTAAACGCTTCAATTAAAACAGCCCAAGCAAGTTACTTAGTATTGAATCTAATCCAATCACAATCAAGATATGTCAATTGAATTTTGATGCACACGTACGAACACGAAAATTCAATTGACTCACAAATCAAAGTAATTGCGTGAAATAAAAGATTGAGAGAGAAAGACACAAACGATTGATTAGGGAGTTCCCCGGCTTTCGTGTCGTCCTCGCGGTCGGCCGGGCACGTCTCCCCCCAAATAACCAAACGGGTTATTTGAGAGTATATTGATTAAAAATGATGAACACAAGTGCACAATTTACAAACGACTCCAATAACCCTATATTGAATCAAATGTAAACTATGCGAATAAACCTCAACAACCAATGAAGCTTCTCCCTCTGATTCCAACGATCCAAACCCGTGCGCAAATCCTCGCACCGATCGTCCAGCTGAGTACCTCGCTTCTTTGTTGTTGATCCTTCAAGATATCGCACAATCTCTAACCCTTGAGAGAAACCCAAACCTTCTTCACAAACCAACTCGATCACGTCTCTGATTCACCGCAAGCCGTACCGAACGTTATCGATCAAATGTGCAATCTCTATTCGAATGATCCCATACTCAATCTTCAATTAATTGCAACTTGATGGAAGATGATGATCTTGTGAAGAATAACCCCTTTGATCCAAATTTTTCCCCAATTTGAATCCCAAAATGTTTTTCAAAGCTATTTCACTTTCTCACAGATTTTCTCTACTTTACAATGAACAAGCACATTGCTATTTAAAGAGAAAATAGAATTGAGCAAGTTTAGGCAAAATTTAACATACGTGTATCGATACAAATGATGATTTGTATCGATACAAACCCTTTGACCAGCGTTCAAATTGAAAGATTTGACCTATGTATCGATACAAACACGTATGTGTATCGATACATATATCAGTTTCTTGAAATCTTGACTGATATGTATCAAATCATGCAAGCATGATTCGATACATCATGCACCATCAGGTTTTTTGAGAGATACAGGTGTGTATCGATACATGCAAGCATGATTCGATACACAGGTGACTCTCTGCCTCTGAGAGACATATTTGTATCGATACAAGTGATATATGTATCGATGCAAAATGCACAAAATCAGTCTGAAGTAATTTCAGGACATTTGTATCGATACAAATGATTATGTATCGATACAGAATACCTAAAAACTCGTGTTTGTATCGATACAAGTCAGTTTACTGCAATCAAGTATCGATACAAACTCGTGTTTGTATCGATACATAAAGTTGTTTTCACGCATATGTATCGATACAAACTCGTGTTTGTATCGATACAAGTCAGTTTACTGCAATCAAGTATCGAAGCAAGATAGCATGTATCGATACATGGGACAGTGTCTGTCCTAACTGAAGAGCTATGTATCGATACAACCATCATATGTATCGATACATATCAGTTCATTTTGAAAATTTGCAGAATAACTAACATGTATATATACAATGTTTATTTGTATCGATCCAAAAAGCATTATTTTCAATTTTTCTCAAAACACATGAACTTATAAGTTTAAAAATAATTTCTATGACTCCCAAATAACATGTATGTATGAAACACATATAATCAACAAGGTACACACTTATGTATGTGAGCAAAAACAATACCAAAGCACATTATAACATGAGAGCACATGTTAAACCATATATGCATGATAATCCATTCACATAAAGAATCAAAGTACCAAAATTAATCATATGAAAATATATGTTTGTGTATGCACACAAAGTCACATATAAGGACAAAATAAACATATACAAACCAAGTATGAACTTAATATGGCAATTGTAATGATTTTTGTCAAATCCCCATTTAAGACGTATGAGTCTCAAAAACTTATAAATATTTTTGAGCAAAATTCTTGGAAATGAAGGATTAGACAACTATCAAAGCAAATATCATATTAAGGTGAAAGTTGTATCTATATGAACCAATGTACAAAAGCTAAGTAAAAAGAATATAAAGGAAAAGTTAGAGAGTGGAATCTTCCCTTAAGTGTTATGTGGAGGAAGTGATCAATTTCCACAACATTGTAAGTGTTGAGTTGAAGCTTTTCTCATCATTTTCCTCGTTCATAAGTCTTGAACTCCATTGTTGTTGGTGTCTTTTGTCAATGGTTTCAAGACGTTTTCCTACATACTTAGACATTTGAAATAGGTCCCCAACTCATGTTGGGTCCTAGTTGGTTAGTAGACACATTATTGCTTAACTTGGGTAACCATTGCAATTTGCCTTTTGGTACCAAGGTTTTTCGAGCATGGCATTTTGCAATAGTATAACCCTTGTTACAACAATAATGACAAACGATAAGAGGATTACTTTTCTTAAGATCCTTTTCAACAAATTTATACTTTTTATTTCTAGGTTTTAAAGAGTTGTTGAATTTAGATGGATCAACTGCAAAAGTAATCTCCGGCTTGGATGGTTCTTTTAGCTTATCTTGTAATTTTTGCAAGTCTCTATATAAGTAAAAGCATCCATCACATCCGGTTCTATCGTTACCATAACTATCAAAAGTCACAAGAGGTTTTTGAATCATAGACTCTTTGAGGACTTTCAACTCTAGCTCCGTTTCCGAAACTTTTGCCTCAAGGTATTTATTAACTTGCATTAAACCTTTTAGTCGTTGAAAAGCCTCTTTAGTCTCTTTGTGTAACTTTTCAAAAGCGACTTGCAACTCATGATATTCTAAAAGCGTATATGAGCTAGAGGGATTTTGATTTACCTTTTTAGGAGCAAGTTTCTTGCGATCATGGGATGTTAAGCACACATTAGCCAATGCATCTTCACCACTTGAGCTAGAGCTTGATGATGAAGAGGAAGATGAGCTTCCGCTCTCCCATGCAACATAAGCTTTCTTTCCTTTGTCCTTGCTTCCCTTTTTGAATGAAGGTGACTCCTTCTCTTTTCTCTTGAGCTTAGGGCAATCCGGCTTGAAATGACCAACTTTGCCACATTCATAGCATGCCCCTTTCTTGGAGTGTCTATCATCTTCATTCTTCCGGCGGTAACCACTATCTTTCCGAAACTTCTTAAGATTGTCATCGGAATGTCTTATCCCATTCTTTCTCACATATCTATTATAGCGTCGAACGAAGAGCCCCATTTCCTCATCATCGGAATCGTCTTCGCTTGAGCTATTTTCCACTTGCTCAACCTTTTTGGACTTGGATGTGGAGGCCTTTAGAGCAATGGACCTCTTATCCTTTTCTTTTTTCTTTTCGTTGTGTTTCTCCTTTTTCCCACCTTTCTCATGCTTTTCCAACAAATTAAGTACTTGTTCATGTTCCGTTAGCTTACCGAATAAGGTTGTGAGACTCAAAGTTGTAAGATCATTCGCTTCTTTGATTGCGGTGACCTTTGGTTGCCATGACCTATTAAGACATCTCAAAATCTTATTAGTAGCATCTTGATTAGTGATTGGTTTGCCTAGACCATGTAACTTGTTGGTAATTTTCACAAATCGTTGTTGCATATCCGCAATGGTTTCACCATCTTGCATATGGAACAATTCGAACTCTTGAGTTAAGGTGTTTATTTTCGATATTTTGACCTCATTAGTACCCTCAAAATGAGTAACTAATGTATCCCACATTTCTTTGGCCGATACACAATGCGACACATGATAAAATTGTTCAATTCCAAGGGATGAAATAAGTATGTTTTGTGCATTTGCATCGTAATTGACCTTTTTCTTTTCATCGTCCGTCCATTGTGCCATAGGCTTATTGGTGACAATGCCATTAGGATCGGTGATTGTCGGAACAAACAGACCGGTCTCAATAGCATTCTACACTTCACCATCAAAAGAATTGATGTGAATGCGCATACTACTTTTCCAATAATCAAAATGATCTCCATTGAATATAGGTGCCCTATTATAAGCCCCTTTAGGTGCAAAAGCCATGTTTTCTAATAATTGGCACAATCCACCGAATTTTGTGAACAAAATTGAACCGGGATCGTGATACCACTTGTTAGACTACTTGGCTACCACTTAGAAGGGGGGGTTGAATAAGTGGCCCTTTTAAACAATGTCGGTTCTTAAAAATATTTAGTTTAAAAGATACGCGCGGAAGCACCACCGGATCGGTAGTCTCTTTGAACCCGATTGATCACTGAAAAAGTAGTATAGCCTTTGAACGTATGAAAAGACTTAGAAATGATCGTGTACAAATTATTCGAATTTAAACGCTTCAATTAAAACAGCCCAAGCAAGTTACTTAGTATTGAATCTAATCCAATCACAATCAAGATATGTCAATTGAATTTTGATGCACACGTACGAACACGAAAATTCAATTGACTCACAAATCAAAGTAATTGCGTGAAATAAAAGATTGAGAGAGAAAGACACAAACGATTGATTAGGGAGTTCCCCGGCTTTCGTGTCGTCCTCGCGGTCGGCCGGGCACGTCTCCCCCCAAATAACCAAACGGGTTATTTGAGAGTATATTTATTAAAAATGATGAACACAAGTGCACAATTTACAAACGACTCCAATAACCCTATATTGAATCAAATGTAAACTATGCGAATAAACCTCAACAACCAATGAAGGTTCTCCCTCTGATTCCAACGATCCAAACCCGTGCGCAAATCCTCGCACCGATCGTCCAGCTGAGTACCTCGCTTCTTTGTTGTTGATCCTTCAAGATATTGCACAATCTTGAACCCTTGAGAGAAACCCAAACCTTCTTCACAAACCAACTCGATCACGTCTCTGATTCACCGCAAGCCGTATCGAACGTTATCGATCAAATGTGCAATCTCTATTCGAATGATCCCATACTCAATCTTCAATTAATTGCAACTTGATGGAAGATGATGATCTTGTGAAGAATAACCCCTTTGATCCAAATTTTTCCCCAATTTGAATCCCAAAGTGTTTTTCAAAGCTATTTCACTTTCTCACAGATTTTCTCTACTTTACAATGAACAAGCACATTGCTATTTAAAGAGAAAATAGAATTGAGCAAGTTTAGGTAAAATTTAACATACGTGTATCGATACAAATGATGATTTGTATCGATACAAACCCTTTGACCAACGTTCAAATTGAAAGATTTGACCTATGTATCTATACAAACACATATGTGTATCGATACATATATCAGTTTCTTGAAATCTTGACTGATATGTATCAAATCATGCAAGCATGATTCGATACATCATGCACCATCTGGTTTTTTGAGAGATACAGGTGTGTATCGATACATGCAAGCATGATTCAATACACAGGTGACTCTCTGCCTCTGAGAGACATATTTGTATCGATACAAGTGATATATGTATCGATACAAAATGCACAAAATCAGTCTGAAGTAATTTCAGGACATTTGTATCGATACAAATGATTATGTATCGATACAGAATACCTAAAAATCAATTTTTCAAGGTTTAAAAATAGTTTTTCGCTGTCAGGTCATTTGTAATATTGCCAAAATATGTTCTACTCTATTTTCATGTGTTTTGACAATTATTAAAACATGAGGATGAACTGGTGCACTTACACAAACTTTTAAAACGTAAGGGATCTGATTCAAACCTAAAATAAACGTAAGGGATCAAATGAACAATTTAGCCAAATAGTTATAATTTCAGTCTTTTCCTTGCTACAAACACAAATGAATATCAAAACATATGTGAAGAGTAAAAAAAAGAAACAAAAATTTTAATTCAAAATTGAAAAATATAACTCAAAGTTGTTTAGAGCGAGAGATACTGCACCAAAACCAAAAAAAATTGTACAAAAGGTTACATGAATTGAATATGAAGAATCTCATTCAAGTTTGCTACCTTTATATAAGATAAGAAGTAATATGAATTTGAATAGATAGATCATGAGTTACAATCTTTCAACTTCATAACCAATTAAAAATAACTTATTCCACTTAGTTAGATCACTTAGTTATATAACGTCAAATAAAATTTTAAGTCCACTTAATTGAGATCAATGGCTATCTAATTATTATTTTTCTTTCTAACATATAGCTTATATAAATCCACTTAATTGAGATCAAATGGAGATCAATGCCTTATATTAATTCGACCACACAAACAAATTCTACTTATAATATTAATTAATTTGTGGTTTAATTCTACTCGTTTTTTTAACTCTTTGGAAGCCAAACAATTGCTTAATCTTAATTGACTTTTCATATGGAAGATATAAATAAATAATAAGAAAAGAGGTTTAATTTAAATAAATAATAAGAAAATAGTGTTAAATAGAATTGGAAGTTTATCTTCTCTAAAGCATGCCACATAGGAAAAATGGAGGCTTATGAGCTATTCTGAAGCTTCCTTTTATTATTAAAAATAAAAATTAAATTAAATTAAATTAAAAGAAAAGATATTGATATTGATGATTGATATATATATATATATATATATATATATATATTATATGTGATACGTTCAATATATTTTCTCCAACTGTCAATATTAGGGATTTACAGTTTAATTACGATAAATATATATATTTATATGATACATGCGAAAAAAAAATTATTTTTTCCATAGAGCCTATATAGTTTTTTTTTTTTTTGACAAATAACCAAAAAAATTATTTATTATTTATTGCATAAAATACTAACATAGGTTATATATTTATACAATTAGATGATATATATGAAAAATAATTATTTTTTTCACGTAGCCTATATTTATATAATTATATGATATATCTGATAAATAATTATTTTTTTCACCTAGCCTATATAATATATTTTTTTCACCTCATCTCACCTTTTTCTCACTTCATCTTACTTTTTGTGGTTGTCATATGCTTGATTTCCTATTTTTTGACAAATAACTCAAAAGTTTATTTATTATTTATTGCATTTTTTTATTTATTACAAAAAGTTGTATGAAGTTTTCTTAGAGTGTCATGTTGGCATAATACTTGAATAAGAGCTATCATAGGTTCCTTTTAAGAGTTATATATATATTGATTGATTGATGATCGTATCTTTTTCTGTACAGGATGCAACTATTGGTGTGATTATAAGTTCTTCAAATTTATTCTTCATCTTCACTAATACATCAAAGGTATATTATCTCCATCAATTTGTTTTTTTTTTACTACATATGATTTAGAATTGTTTTCATAAAAAAAGATTTGGTACAATAGTGCAAAAAACAAGCAACACCACATGCTTATGAAAGAAAAACAAAACCAGGAGATGAAGTTTTTTACAGTAGTATATGATAGCTATGATAAAATAAAACTAATAATAATTATTTTTTTCATCAATATTGTTGTAGATCTAGAAAATAAATAAAAAATGAGTACAAAAAAACAAGAAAATAATTCATCTTATATTTGCAGATTTATTAGAGAACCTATAACAAAGAAGAAACCTTCTTTCTTCAAACAATGGTAATGTCTTTCCTTTAACTTATTTCAAATTCTATGATAAATAGATCTCTCTTGGTTCTCTTTTCTTCTCAATCTAACTTTCTTTATTGTAAGACCCGTAGAATTTTAATAGCAGGAATTAGAATTTAGAAATATTAAATGATATTCTGCTATTTATTTTTATCGCTTTCTGTTTAATTGTTTGTTTTGACAGAATTTTTGCTGAGATTGTGCCTGTGCGTTAGTTTAACATTTGAAAAATAGGCACAATGGCTTTATGAGCTTTAAATGAGTTTAGAAACATATTTGTCTCGTTGAAATGTTGAAAATATTTTTCTAGTGGATTTAGAGAAAAGGGCCAAAATATACCCGCTGTTTGAAAATTTTACGGTTTTCGATTTCCGTTAAAATTTAAATGGAGACTTTATATATCGATTGTGATGAGAATTTGATCTCATTATATTTTTCTGAGCTTAGGAGAGAAAATTTATTCGGAATAAAATTTATTCAAAAATTGGTGAATTGTTTTAATTAAGAGGTTTACGGTAGAATTTTTCTGTTTCCGTAAAGTTTATCGGTACGCGAGATACGGCTCGTTTAAGTGCGAGCGCGGGGACTGAGCGAGCTAGTGGGCTAAGACCATAAGAATATCTAGATATTTTGTGAGTGACTTGGTGTCACGACCCAAATCTACATCGTGACCGGCGCACGGACTAATACACACTAGTCCGGCAAGCCTAATGATCAAACTTATCGAACGACAAATAAAACATTTCAAAAATGACTATTACTAAAATTTCAACAAAGTGTCGTTTGTATTCGGAACGTTTCTAAAATCAGGATATATCCTATGTATAAACTTGTAAATTTATCCATACAAGAAAACTTTTCAAAATCCAATGTCATACAGAGTTGAATACTAAATCAACAACTATATAGAAAATATAGAAATCGAGGATACTCAAAAGAATCAAAATAATGAACTTTAAAGAAAATATAGAATTCTAGTAAAATAAAATCGTTGCGAGAGAATCGAGAGATGGCTCCATCTCGTTGATAGCCCTTTCCTCCTAAGAGCGGCCTCTCACTTAGTGGCGGCTCCATCTAACGGATAGCCCTTTTTCTCATCGATTTGGAAAAGACGTCATCAATATATATATCGATCATTACAATGTTAAAATCGAGAGCTAGCTTCATCTCGTTGATAGCTCTTTCCTCCTAAGAGTGGCCTCTCTTAGTGGTAGCTCCATCTAACGGATAGCTCTTTTCTCTCAACTAATGAAACATCAAATCCATCAATTAGGGAGTTTACATCTCGTTGATAGCCCTCTCCTCCTAATGGCGGCCTTTCCATAGGGGTAGCTCCATCTAACGGGTAATTCTCCCTAACCGAAATCACATTACTAGGTGCACCTAGGTCGTCGTTATTATAATCGCGACTCTTAAAATACATCTCTTAAAACCATGTTTTATCACATTCCAAAACTCTCGTCAAAATACAAAAATCCAAATGGAATGGAAAATATTCCACTTTATTATAAGTCATAAGTAAAGCAATCCAAACAAAGAATATCGAATTACTGAAATTATAGCTCGACAGGGAGGATCCCTGGTCCTACGTATCCCTAAACGACTAGGGAATCAGAGCTACGTAGTTCTCTAGGTGCCGATTAACTATCAACGAAATATATAAGAATTATCTCACTTTATTGTGTGCACATAGACCACATATTCTCATTCATTTCAGTAAACAAAAACTTATATTCTATTTTCTATTGGTTCTAACATTTTATGAAGAAATACTAGCTAATAATAAATCCCATCATCAACTTATGCCTTAGCAAAAAGGTAACCAACATTTATAAGATACCAATCAAAAGTTGAAAGCTAGCAACTAACCTCAAGTTGAATAATTCGTTGCTCAAGAAGACAGTATGTGAAAGAACTTTGTGAGTACTAGTGATGAAAGTATCTCTTTCCTTGCTACTCACAAAATAATAGAATGATATGGTGCATCTCTATCATCAACAGTACAGTCAAACAAAAATACTCCATCATCCAAAATAGGACTAGTATTGATGATAAAAGTGAGGAAAGAGCTTAGTATTGACACTAGTTTGAGAAACCCTTGATTCTTGACTTGCTTAGCCCTAACTTGTTCTTCCCCTTTTCAATCCTCCCAATTTAATCTCTAAAAGCAACATTGAGCCAAAACTATCTATTCCCATGACATGCAAATGCTTATAGTGAAAGCAAAATGAAGAAATTGAGAGGTCATCATGGATTTGAGATTTTGTGCTTCGGGTATGAGAGAACAGGGGTATGGAAAATAAGTTTTCTCTTTTTTTTTTCTTTCTTTCTTTCAAAAAGTTATATGGATGCTTCTAGAGAAGGAATTAGTGTTTTATTTAATAATAATTATTATTTTACATAATACAATAGAATAATAATTTAAAATAAACCCACATATATATAGAGTTAAAATTACCTTTATTACTTTAATAGTTGATTAATAAAATAAAAATAAAATTGGAGGGTATTACATTCTTTCCCCCTTAAAAAAAAAATTTTGTCCTCAAAATTTAGCTTACTAACATCAATTGACAGTTTGTAAAAGACATGATAATCTTCTTTCTACATGACTCTAAACCTACAATATATACATTACCACAAAATTTATTATTAGTTGATTAACATGCCTTTCGTATAAGAACGATAACTTGATATTTAAGTGATTACACACAATGCTCGTTTATAAGCACTAAACATAATACAAAGGCAATAAAGAAAATCCGTTAACCGATTAAAGAAATAGTCATGATGGTCATTTTAACTTAAAGACATCAAGAGAGAAAATAATTAAGTTTTGTTCATATCACTATCACACAAGTTACTTAAAATGTTATATTGGAGGCCCCATTTCATTTGCATTCTTGCTATAATAAACTAGCACAAATTTAAAGGTATCAAACCTAAATTATGTCTTGAACACTAGCAAACCAATACATACATGTTGAACCGTATATAGCTATGCAAGCACCTTTATATAGCAAAACACATTAAATCTAAAATCAATATTGTCATAATAATGGACTGCACCTTCAAGAATGCAAAATCTAATCAAAATCACAAATATCAACATACACTCTTAATAACACCCACATACTTACCATATCTACAACTACAGTTCAGAATTTACCATCAATCGTACAGTTTCCAGCATTAAAATTCATGAACCCTGCATGTACGCGTCATATTCTAAACCATACATTCATAAACACAAGTAATATCAATTCTCACCAACCTATTGCATATGGAAGGAGCATAACACAAGTGAAAGCAATGTTTAAACCAAAATAGAAGAACCTTTGGATAGACACAACAAATTTCTTTTAACTTATTTGTGTCCACTGACTGCTGTATGTGAGTGAAGGAATGTAATTTGGTACAAATACGAGTAGAAATATATACAATGCAAAGAAATGTATATGGTTAAATGAGCGATTACCACCAAAAGAAAACAATGTGATACACGATTGTATAAAGGATAGTGTTCACTGCGCTCTTGAAGTTCCTAGACTGCAAGTTGTGAGATCAACAACATCAACTGATGAAAACTAGAAAACCCTTTTTTTTTTATCATACAAAAAGACCAAGGCATCATCATAATAATAAATCATCTAACTTGGAACAAAAATCCTTTTTTTTTTTTTAAGAATGACCAAACATCACCTATATAACTATAACCGTTGTGGCATATCAAACATATAGGATAACAGTCGCATAGTGCATATACATTCGCTACATAACCCACACAGACTCTAACTTGCCTTTCAAAATCATGCTCAAATTTAAAACAATTCCTCTATTGCCGCAACCCAAAATAAATTCAATTACATTTTATTTCGCTTCCACTAACACACGCTTCCGCTGCGCAACTCTTATTTATTTAGTAAGTAGCTTATTGACCATAATCCATAATATGTACCCACATATTTCACTCTCTAAAGTATCAAGTTATCAACTCATGTTCCAATACTCCAAGAAACTTATGCTAAAACGTATTGAGAGTTTTTTTTTTTTTTTTTTAGAAAAAAATGATATATCTTATCAATGTCACAACTAAAATTAATAGTTTAACTCTTATGAATTTAGTCTCTGCCTTCAAGTCTTTAAGAGCTTAAAAAAATAGCAATATATACTTGTTTCTTCCATTCCAGAAGTTGATTGCCTTTGAATAATTATCACAAGAGATCATTCTATTATAACCATTCTTCAATCCTAGTGAATTGTTCCACAAATGTACACTTACAATATCATGATAATGTATTCGGGTTATAAAAATCACCTACTTCATATTTGATCTACATCTTAAATCTTAATAGCCATTCAACCAACCCTAAATATACCCAATATAAATGTATTCTTAATTCAAAGAGTCTTACATTTCAAGTCTAATAATATCCTTATCAAAACTAGCAATGGCCTAGATGCTGCTAACTAATACAAAAAGTTAATAGATGGTCTTCTTCTATTTTCTATTACTTATGAATATACAAGTACAAAACTTTTATGATTATGAGATTTGTTAATCCTAATAGAGTCCTGATTGTGAGAATTCCTGAGTTCATGACACCGATATCAACTCTATAAAATATCTCTAGACTAGGTTACATATTAACTCAAAACCAGGCTCTGATACCAACTTTTTCACGACCCAAATCTACATCGTGACCGGCGCACGGACTAATACACACTAGTCCGGCAAGCCTAATGATCAAACTTATCGAACGACAAATAAAACATTTCAAAAATGACTATTACTAAAATTTCAACAAAGTGTCGTTTGTATTCGGAACGTTTCTAAAATCAGGATATATCCTATGTATAAACTTGTAAATTTATCCATACAAGAAAACTTTTCAAAATCCAATGTCATACAGAGTTGAATACTAAATCAACAACTATATAGAAAATATAGAAATCGAGGATACTCAAAAGAATCAAAATAATGAACTTTAAAGAAAATATAGAATTCTAGTAAAATAAAATCGTTGCGAGAGAATCGAGAGATGGCTCCATCTCGTTGATAGCCCTTTCCTCCTAAGAGCGGCCTCTCACTTAGTGGCGGCTCCATCTAACGGATAGCCCTTTTTCTCATCGATTTGGAAAAGACGTCATCAATATATATATCGATCATTACAATGTTAAAATCGAGAGCTAGCTTCATCTCGTTGATAGCTCTTTCCTCCTAAGAGTGGCCTCTCTTAGTGGTAGCTCCATCTAACGGATAGCTCTTTTCTCTCAACTAATGAAACATCAAATCCATCAATTAGGGAGTTTACATCTCGTTGATAGCCCTCTCCTCCTAATGGCGGCCTTTCCATAGGGGTAGCTCCATCTAACGGGTAATTCTCCCTAACCGAAATCACATTACTAGGTGCACCTAGGTCGTCGTTATTATAATCGCGACTCTTAAAATACATCTCTTAAAACCATGTTTTATCACATTCCAAAACTCTCGTCAAAATACAAAAATCCAAATGGAATGGAAAATATTCCACTTTATTATAAGTCATAAGTAAAGCAATCCAAACAAAGAATATCGAATTACTGAAATTATAGCTCGACAGGGAGGATCCCTGGTCCTACGTATCCCTAAACGACTAGGGAATCAGAGCTACGTAGTTCTCTAGGTGCCGATTAACTATCAACGAAATATATAAGAATTATCTCACTTTATTGTGTGCACATAGACCACATATTCTCATTCATTTCAGTAAACAAAAACTTATATTCTATTTTCTATTGGTTCTAACATTTTATGAAGAAATACTAGCTAATAATAAATCCCATCATCAACTTATGCCTTAGCAAAAAGGTAACCAACATTTATAAGATACCAATCAAAAGTTGAAAGCTAGCAACTAACCTCAAGTTGAATAATTCGTTGCTCAAGAAGACAGTATGTGAAAGAACTTTGTGAGTACTAGTGATGAAAGTATCTCTTTCCTTGCTACTCACAAAATAATAGAATGATATGGTGCATCTCTATCATCAACAGTACAGTCAAACAAAAATACTCCATCATCCAAAATAGGACTAGTATTGATGATAAAAGTGAGGAAAGAGCTTAGTATTGACACTAGTTTGAGAAACCCTTGATTCTTGACTTGCTTAGCCCTAACTTGTTCTTCCCCTTTTCAATCCTCCCAATTTAATCTCTAAAAGCAACATTGAGCCAAAACTATCTATTCCCATGACATGCAAATGCTTATAGTGAAAGCAAAATGAAGAAATTGAGAGGTCATCATGGATTTGAGATTTTGTGCTTCGGGTATGAGAGAACAGGGGTATGGAAAATAAGTTTTCTCTTTTTTTTTTCTTTCTTTCTTTCAAAAAGTTATATGGATGCTTCTAGAGAAGGAATTAGTGTTTTATTTAATAATAATTATTATTTTACATAATACAATAGAATAATAATTTAAAATAAACCCACATATATATAGAGTTAAAATTACCTTTATTACTTTAATAGTTGATTAATAAAATAAAAATAAAATTGGAGGGTATTACACTTGGTGGCCAGGATTGGATGAGTGGTTAGGATTTCATCTTGCAACCTTTTTACTATTTGATCTAAAGGTCATGATTCATCAAGACATAAATCATAAGAAGACTTTGGAGAATTGGATTTCATTTTCACTCTTCCTCTCTTCTCTCTCACGTGGAACCTCTCTTTCTCTTCATCACCAAACACATTTTCTTCTTAAGTTAGTAAACTTAAATCCATTCTTGTGGGAAATCTAGAAAGAATTAGGAAGAAAGCTTGGAACCAAAGTTGATCCTCTCCTCATGGTGGTGATTATGAGCTATAGTTTGAGGTAAGAAAAATCTCCCTCCCTCCTTTCCTCTTTTTGGCCGTGAGGCCTTGATGCTAGGTGTAGCATGGTTTTAATTTTCCTTTGATCATAGTATAGACCCATGATAGTTAGTGATTGTCCATGCTTAGTAGAGATAGATTTTCAAAGATTGATGAGATTCTCATGAGATTTTTGGGTGAGGGTTTTGATGAAAAATTTATATTGATCAAGAACATGGATTTTTGTTTAGTGTTTGTGTTATTGATGTTATTTTAAGACTTGTTAGAAAAATGGTTAGGTGATAAATGGTTTGGTTTTGAAAAATAGGAAAATATATTTTGGGTGTGTTCTTGAGAAATCTTGTGTTTGTGGAGTGTGTTATGAAAATGTTTTGTTTGTCCAAATCAATGATTTTGAGAACAAAAGGATTGATTTTATACTTTTACTATGAAAGAAATTTGGAACTATGTTGTTGTTGTTGTTTGGCCGTGGCCTTAGTGTGTGTGTGCATCCATGGCTTTCAAATTTCTAAGTCCTAAATGAGAGGGAAATGATCATTGGTTTTAGTGAATGATGATCATGGTTTTTGTAGGAATGAATTAATGTGGTTTTGTTTGGAAATAAAAGCTAGTAACTTGTGATGCAAGTGAACTATTTATTTTGTAAAAGTTTTGAAGAGTTTTATACTTGTCTTGAAATGGTTTTTGTATAAGAGCTTGATCACATTTGAGTTGGTTTATGTGAAATTAGTATTTGTATAAGTGTTTTAGCTATGTTTGATTTTTGAAAACAATGTTTTGAGGTTATTTCAATTCTGGCCGAAATTGAGAATGACATTCTGGTCATTATAAAATTGTTTTTGTTTCCTAGAAACTTAACTATTTGATCCTTCTTTTTGAGACGAAGATTTTGGTGTATGGCTCGTCTCGATCGGATAAAAATTGAATGAGTTATGGTCGTTTCAAGTTGTAACTGTTTTATCGCCGTTTTAAAATTGAAGTAGAGTAGTGGAAAAATATAATAGAGATTGTCTTTCTATGAAAAGAGGAAAATGTTTGGAAAATTGATTTGTGTATTGGAATGAAAATTCTTGTGTCGGGAGTTGTGTTTTAAAAAGGTTTAAGTTGTGGGCATTCATGAAAGCATTTTTGTTTTAAGTTTATTGAGAAAAGTTTTAGTTTGGACTTGTCTAGCTTTGAAAAGATTTGAACTTATGATTTAAGGCATAAGTTGTTTGAGAAAGGACTCTCTTTTGAAAATGTTTTAAAAATAGTTGGTTTTTATTTAATGACGTTTTTGTGATAAAAAACTATTCTTGAGGGTGTTTAAAGTTTTCAAAAGAGTTGTTAAGAAAATAATTCGAGCCTAGTTAGTTGGGGGGAAACAACCATAGGTCTTAATCCATTAGTAGCCGAGCTAGGACTTATATGAGTAACCAATTAGAATGTGGTATTAACTTAGATAAGTTATCTGTTGTAAAAGGTTAAGAGGATTATCCGGATTGAGGACTTGGTTGAGAGAGACGGTTTTGCTCGCGTAGCTTAAGTTGTTCGTGTTGGAAGCTTGCCGAGGTAAAGGCACTTTCTAACGATTCCATATACCTCGAAATATCGAGTGCTTTTATGCATGTGTAATTGTTTGCTTGAATATGTGTATTTGCTTGATGTAATGCAATATGAATTATGAGCATAGTTATTTTGTGATGTATTCTCGTGACGAGAACCTGTTTGAGAACATGCTATATTCTACACATGTTTGAGTGGTTGTTGTGAATTTCATATGATTAAATAATATGAAATGTTGGTGCATGTACTTGATTGAATATCTGGTTGTACATGATGTTTATTTGTCTTACATATGATTGTGAAAATATATGTATGAACATGTTATTGGTTTACATATGATTTTGAGAATATATGTATGAATCTGATGTTTGATTGTCTTACATATGATTTTGCAAAATATATGTGTTGACATGTGGTTGAGAATTGCATATGTTGGATGATATGTAATTTGTGCATTAGCATAGATAAGAAGTATCGTATGCTCATGCACTCATAGTTGGTATTTGATCTAGGTGATTGTACCAGGTGATATCTCGCCTTTAATTGAGCTGGTATTTGATCTAGGTGATTGTACCCGCCGTTAATTGAGTCGGTATTTGATCTAGGTGATTGTACTCGGGGTATTCCACCAAATTGAGTCGGTACTTGATCTAGGTGATCGTACCCGGTGTTATCCCACCGTTAAATTCCGGAATTCATGCATGTGAAACAGTCCCGGGTAGGGTGATCACAATCATTGTAGAGTCTGCATTGATAGGCTAATTGTGCATTTGAATACTGTTGTGTGTGATTGATAGACTCTCCATGTACTTACTTTCTATGATGTGTGATTCATATGATTAAATGCGTATTTGTTGCCATGTGTTGTGTATCTTGTGCTGCGTATTTTTAGTTATATGTGGTTTTTAGAAGGTGACCCTATACGAGCATTTTTTTAGGAATTTTATTTCTACCGTGTGGAGAAGCGGCGAGGCTTGAAGCTGTCTATGGGTCTTCGTCACCCAGTCATCTTCAGTTAGAGTTTAAAGATCAGCTTATGGGTAGTAGTTTAAGAGTCCCGTTTACTCTTATTTATTTGTCCGCTGCATTTGTATTGTGAAATTGTATTATGATATTTATTTGGAATAAATGGTGCCGCTATGTTAGTTTAGACATAGTGTTTGGTTTATATTCTAAAACTTTTATTCGTGAAAACAATTTATAAAAGAGGCATTGCATTCCGATCGCTATTTTGGAAAAGGTTTACTCTGTTTTAATTTAAAGGTGATCGTGAATGTTTTATTTCAAAGTCTTTGTCGTAAAAAAAAAAAAAAAAAGTGCCTACTTTTAGCCTTTGAAAAATCGGGGTGTTACATTGTGGTATCAGAGCTTGGCGGTAGATTCTCGCCAAAGGGTTCTGAGTCGGGTGTCCTAAGCTGATCAAGAGTCGGGTTTAGTTGGAGTAAGTGCTTGTGTCCTTACGTGTTATGTGGTTGATTGTCTTGAGTCTAGCTTGGTATATGCTTAGGTAAGATGGTTTTAGTTCCTGAGCATATGGGATTGTTTCTTACTGAAGTACTACAGGAAACGATGCTTCGGTGAGTAGAATAGTTGAACCCCCCGAGCATTTGTCGAATTTAGTCGACAAGTGTCTCTTAATTCCTTCGACGAAGTGGTTCGAGGAGGATGGACTTGAGGGAAACAAGAACTACAAGTGATTCTTGGAAGTAAATTAATGGAAGTAGTATTGCTCGTTGTCACTCGAAGGTGCTGAGTATGGACAAGTGAGCGTTGAGCTGATAAAGGATTGCAAGTAAGGATCTAATTGGGATGATAATTTGAAGATGATATCGGATAGCCGTTTCGGTGAGTTAAGGCGAGAGTTAATGAAGTTATTAGTTTCCAAAAGGATGCGACCACTGTGGAATGGTGGAGCATGCAGAGATGTCAATTGGATTTAATTACGATGATTGGATAATCATTGAGGCGACTTGAATTGGAATTAAAGAACGTTGTATGTCAATAGTGAGCAAACCTGATGGTGTTAGACGACATTTATACGAATGGTGGGTACCTTAAGGGTTTAAGTTGAGTGTGTGAGATATATTAGATTTGAAAATAAGATTATTAAGGATGGATCGCGTGATGATTGAAGGTAGGAGACCAAATATCACATGGATAAGTGACGATCTATACGCAGTTCAGGAGATAGTAAGTATAGTTGTCGATGTGAGACAAAACTATAGGTAATCATTGGTTAGATAGCTATGGATTTGGAAAGAAGTTTGGGTAAAGAATGATGAGTTCGGCCTTGGAAAGTGAGTGGTATATCGATGATAAGTGATACTATAGGTGTATAGTATGGAAATACCTAGAGAACTGTAGCAGTGTAAGCTAGAATTGTTAACTATTGGCGAGTAAACCCTAAGAGAAAGTAAGCATATTAAGTAATTCTTAGGGATTAGTCAAGAACTATTGAGTAGTTTGAAGAGATTAGTTAAGAATTGAGTGGAGATCCTGTGTGGATGCGAATTTGAGTTAATGATTTTGATCGATCAAGATGGTTGAAGGACTAAGTAGTACCTTGAATTTATGATACCATAAGAGTTGAGGTGGGCAAGTTTTAAATAATTCAAGTTTTGGACGAGAATTTTTGGATATTTTCTTGAAGTGTTGTGTATGAGTAGAAAAGGAGTTTGTTAGTAAGAGTACTAAGACAATAAGAGTTGATAATTGGAGGGACTATTATTGTATATTAGGATTAAATGGATGGTAAAACAAGAAATTGTTGTTCTTGAGGAGTAGATTCAAGAGTTTGATTTGGATATTAAACATATTAGGATGAAATCATGGTAAAGTGTTGAGCTTAGGTAGATGTTCTTGAAAAGTCAAGCAGTTACATTTTAGATGAGTGTTTAATGGCTTGATGGATGAGTAAGATATGTTGATTTGAAAGTAAATTATAGTGACATGATGAGGATAATACTAGAGATAGTTATGCATAAAGAGATACTTAATAGGAACTTGAGGAATTAATTAATTGGAGCATTGGATTACGAGGGGTACAACAGTTGACACCTTAGTGGAAGTTAGAGATGAATAAGAATCCCGCTAGTTAAGTGATGGGTCAAGATGGGTAGCGAGAACGTACGTGGGTAGTTGGTTATTGAAATTAGAGAATACTGTGACTTTAGAATAGTCACGACGATTAGGAATTGGTCGAACGGAGAAGAGTATGCTTGATTTGACACAAGATGATGTGGAACGAGTTATTGGTCATGGTGGTTTGAGAACCAACTCTAGGCAGTTGTTGAACTTGAAAGTTACCAATTAGTTGATCGATGAGACAGACCTAATTGGAGTTTTGAAGAGTTTATAACATCGATGAGTTAGTCGCAAAGGAAATTAGTCATTGGAAAAACATGTTAAGAATAAGTAAGAGAGAAGCACATGAGAATGTGATTTATGTCAATTGAGGATTGGCAAAGGAATTACCTCACCCATAATTTCGAAAGTTATAATTGTGCGTGTATATTAAGGATTCGAAAGCACCACCTGAATGGATGTCATGACGGTGGGTGAGTTGTATGTGGAAATGAAAATGGTAAGCAATTGTCTAATGGCAAAGTTTGGTGGAAACTAGTGGGGCTTCGATTCATTGTAGTGGTTACAATGAAGAAAGATGTAGCATAATAGAAATCTGTATTGAGTAAGTAAAGGACTTCGGATATTGTCATCATGGACAGTTGAACAATAGTGATGTGAGGAGTACGTTAAAATATATTTTGTAGGTAGGTATCTCGACAGGAGAGGTGATGTCAGAATAATTAAGAATGGTCAGGGTGACAAACTCTTTTAAGTAGAAGAGAATTTAATGGTAAGAGGAAAGAAACTCAAGGGAGTTTAGAAATAGAATGAGAATACGATGTAAAATTTGTGCCAATGATGGCAGTCAACAGGGATAAACGTTTTATGCTAGGGCTGACAAGGATGAACTAAGTATTACTTTGGAAAAATCTGTAGACGCATAAGAAATTGATTCTTGGAAATTTGAAAATTTAATAATGGGAGTCCAAGAGAAGTAGTTGGTATAAGATGGCGAGTGCCGAGAGAATTGGGCGAGTGTAATCACCAACCAGGTGTTGGGATGATGTTATTAAGACTGCGATTGGATGGTTCTGCGCAGTTATGAGATTAAATGAGGAATTAAGGATTTATGGATATTGGTGAGGTTGTGAAATTCTCTCTAGAGACGACAATTTCTTTCAGAGTGTAATAGTTTTGGTGGTAGTTGTCGTTGTGGCACTGTACTACTGTTAGATGATGCTCAACAGATGTTTTGTGAGTGAAAACATGTGAGTTTAAAGTAACGTGTTTTGAGCATTGGGTTTCATTGGGGAGATCGAGGTAGTAAGCATTGAGGAAAACATTACGAATACATCAAAGAGATTGTTGGAACCTTGTGCCTCGGATGACCTTGAGCACAAGTGGAAGGGAACATTATTAAAGTTAGGTAAAGATGGTCTAAGCCATCATCATGTTTGTCGGCTATCTATTGACAAATTGAGGAACTGATCACCCTTAATCTCTTGTTAATGATAGACGGAATCATGTTGACTGGAATTGACTAGTTTTGCTAGCTTTGGTGGTGCATAGAAAGCTTTTGGTGTTACTTTTTGGGGGGGTAGCCGGTCACCACATTGTGTGAACCTAATGGAATGAGCTATGACGTGGAGGCGGAAAGGGTGACCTTGAGAATTTGTGTGTTGACCATAGGATTATTGGGGAACTAGAGTTTGTTAACCTTCTTTTCTGAAGTTAATTTTGAGTGGTGAACTCGTTGTGTGATGTCTAGCTTTGTGTCTAGAGTTTGAAACCAGGGTGACCTTGTAGAGGGTTGCGATAGGTGCACGGTTGTGTCAGTGTTGGTGTTAGTAATGATTTGTTGAGTTGTTACTCTTATATTTAGTTTCGAGGACGAAACTTCTTTTTGGTGGGTAGTAATGTAAGACCCGTAGAATTTTAATAGCAGGAATTAGAATTTAGAAATATTAAATGATATTCTGCTATTTATTTTTATCGCTTTCTGTTTAATTGTTTGTTTTGACAGAATTTTTGCTGAGATTGTGTCTGTGCGTTAGTTTAACATTTGAAACATAGGCACAATGGCTTTATGAGCTTTAAATGAGTTTAGAAACATATTTGTCTCGTTGAAATGTTGAAAATATTTTTCTAGTGGTTTTTGAGAAAACGGGCAAGATATACCCGCTGTTTGAAAATTTTACGGTTTCCGATTTCCGTCAAAATTTAAATGGAGACTTTATATATCGATTGTGATGAGAATTTGATCTCATTATATTTTTCTGAGCTTAGGAGAGAAAATTTATTCGGAATAAAATTTATTCAAAAATTGGTGAATTGTTTTAATTAAGAGGTTTACGGTAGAATTTTTCTGTTTCCGTAAAGTTTATCAGTACGCGAGATACAGCTCGTTTAAGTGCGAGCGCGGGGACTGAGCGAGCTAGTGGGCTAAGACCATAAGAATATCTAGATATTTTGTGAGTGACTTGGTGGCCAAGATTGGATGAGTGGTTAGGATTTCATCTTGCAACATTTTTACTATTTGATCTAAAGGCCATGATTCATCAAGACATAAATCATAAGAAGACTTTGGAGAATTGGATTTCATTTTCACTCTTCCTCTCTTCTCTCTCACGTGGAACCTCTCTTTCTCTTCATCACCAAACACATTTTCTTCTTAAGTTAGTAAGCTTAAATCCATTCTTGTGGGAAATCTAGAAAGAATTAGGAAGAAAGCTTGGAACCAAAGTTGATCCTCTCCTCATGGTGGTGATTATGAGCTATAGTTTGAGGTAAGAAAAATCTCCCTCCCTCCTTTCCTCTTTTTGGCCGTGAGGCCTTGATGCTAGGTGTAGCATGGTTTTAATTTTCCTTTGATCATAGTATAGACCCATGATAGTTAGTGATTGTCCATGCTTAGTAGAGATAGATTTTCAAAGATTGATGAGATTCTCATGAGATTTTTGGGTGAGGGTTTTGATGAAAAATTTATATTGATCAAGAACATGGATTTTTGTTTAGTGTTTGTGTTATTGATGTTATTTTAAGACTTGTTAGAAAAATGGTTATGTGATAAATGGTTTGGTTTTGAAAAATAGGAAAATATATTTTGGGTGTGTTCTTGAGAAATCTTGTGTTTGTGGAGTGTGTTATGAAAATGTTTTGTTTGTCCAAATCAATTATTTTGAGAACAAAAGGATTGATTTTATACTTTTACTATGAAAGAAATTTGGAACTATGTTGTTGTTGTTGTTTGGCCGTGGCCTTAGTGTGTGTGTGCATCCATGGCTTTCAAATTTCTAAGTCCTAAATGAGAGGGAAATGATCATTGGTTTTAGTGAATGGTGATCATGGTTTTTGTAGGAATGAATTAATGTGGTTTTGTTTGGAAATAAAAGCTAGTAACTTGTGATGCAAGTGAACTATTTATTTTGTAAATTTTTTGAAGAGTTTTATACTTGTCTTGAAATGGTTTTTGTATAAGAGCTTGATCACATTTGAGTTGGTTTATGTGAAATTAGTATTTGTATAAGTGTTTTAGCTATATTTGATTTTTGAAAACAATGTTTTGAGGTTATTTCAATTCTGGCCGAAATTGAGAATGACATTCTGGTCATTATAAAATTGTTTTTGTTTCCTGGAAACTTAACTATTTGATCCTTCTTTTCGAGACGAAGATTTTGGTGTATGGCTCGTCTCGATCGGATAAAAATTGAATGAGTTATGGTCGTTTCAAGTTGTAACTGTTTTACCGCCGTTTTGAAATTGAAGTAGAGTAGTAGAAAAATATAATAGAGATTGTCTTTCTATGAAAAGAGGAAAATGTTTGGAAAATCGATTTGTGTATTGGAATGAAAATTCTTGTGTCGGGAGTTGTGTTTTAAAAAGGTTTAAGTTGTGGGCATTCATGAAAGCATTTTTGTTTTAAGTTTATTGAGAAAAGTTTTAGTTTGGACTTGTCTAGCTTTGAAAAGATTTGAACTTATGATTTAAGGCATAAGTTGTTTGAGAAAGGACTCTCTTTTGAAAATGTTTTAAAAATAGTTGGTTTTTATTTAATGACGTTTTTGTGATAAAAAACTATTCTTGAGGGTGTTTAAAGTTTTCAAAAGAGTTGTTAAGAAAATAATTCGAGCCTAGTTAGTTGGGGGGGAACAACCATAGGTCTTAATCCATTAGTAGCTGAGCTAGGACTTATTTGAGTAACCAATTAGAATGTGGTATTAACTTAGATAAGTTATCTGTTGTAAAAGGTTAAGAGGATTATCCGGTTTGAGGACTTGGTTAAGAGAGACGGTTTTGCTCGCGTAGCTTAAGTTGTTCGTGTTGGAAGCTTGCCGAGGTAAGGGCACTTTCTAACGATTCCATATACCTCGAAATATCGAGTGCTTTTATGCATGTGTAATTGTTTGCTTGAATATGTGTATTTGCTTGATGTAATGCAATATGAATTATGAGCATAGTTATTTTGTGATGTATTCTCGTGACGAGAACCTGTTTGAGAACATGCTATATTCTACACATGTTTGAGTGGTTGTTGTGAATTTCATATGATTAAATAATATGAAATGTTGGTGCATGTACTTGATTGAATATCTGGTTGTACATGATGTTTATTTGTCTTACATATGATTGTGAAAATATATGTATGAACATGTTATTGGTTTACATATGATTTTGAGAATATATGTATGAATCTGATGTTTGATTGTCTTACATATCATTTTGCAAAATATATGTGTTGACATGTGGTTGAGAATTACATATGTTGGATGATATGTAATTTGTGCATTAGCATAGATAAGAAGTATCGTATGCTCATGCACTCATAGTTGGTATTTGATCTAGGTGATTGTACCAGGTGATATCCCGCCTTTAATTGAGCTGGTATTTGATCTAGGTGATTGTACCCGCCGTTAATTGAGTCGGTATTTGATCTAGGTGATTGTACTCGGGGTATTCCACCAAATTGAGTCGGTACTTGATCTAGGTGATCGTACCCGGTGTTATCCCACCGTTAAATTCCGGAATTCATGCATGTGAAACAGTCCCGGGTAGGGTGATCACAATCATTGTAGAGTCTGCATTGATAGGCTAATTGTGCATTTGAATACTGTTGTGTGTGATTGATAGACTATCCGTGTACTTACTTTCTATCATGTGTGATTCATATGATTAAATGCGTATTTGTTGCCATGTGTTGTGTATCTTGTGCTGCGTATTTTTAGTTATATGTGGTTTTTAGAAGGTGACCCTCTACGAGCATTTTTTTAGGAATTTTATTTCTACCGTGTGGAGAAGCGGCGAGGCTTGAAGCTGTCTATGGGTCTTCGTCACCCAGTCATCTTCAGTTAGAGTTTAAAGATCAGCTTAGGGGTAGTAGTTTAAAAGTCCCGTTTACTCTTATTTATTTGTCCGCTGCATTTGTATTGTGAAATTGTATTATGATATTTATTTGGAATAAATGGTGCCGCTATGTTAGTTTTGACATAGTGTTTGGTTTATATTCTAAAACTTTTATTCGTGAAAACAATTTATAAAAGAGGCATTGCATTCCGATCGCTATTTTGGAAAAGGTTTACTCTGTTTTAATTTAAAGGTGATCGTGAATGTTTTATTTCAAAGTCTTTGTCGTAAAAAAAAAAAAAGTGCCTACTTTTAGCCTTTGAAAAATCGGGGTGTTACATTTATCTTCATTTTGCATAAGATTGAATGACATTCTTATCCCTACAAAAAGCATTAGTATGTAAAGTTAAAAATGACAACTAAAACATAACCATAATTTTTTTCTCATCACAAAATGGAATTTGTTTTTTTTAAGTAATGAATGTTTTTATCTCTGCAACTATATGATGAGAAAACAAAACTAGAGTTTGATTTTGAGAAAAAGAAAAAATTTAGATCTAGAAATAGAAACAATACTAAAGTTTCTCTTTTAATTTTTTCAAACTTTGCAAAGAAAAAAATAAACTACCACAATCTACTAACATACAAAAAAAAAACACGAAAGTGGAGAAATTATTTTTTATAAATGAAGAACAAACATACAAAAAAAAAATCTTCATTTATAAAAACACGAACAAACATACAAAAAAATTCTTAGTTCAAATCCTTTTAAATAAAATAAAAACATATAAAATCTTCACAATATAAAAAAATTATAATCAAACGCTGATTTATTGTCGTTGTTGTTGCATGTAGGAGAGAGGTGGAGAAAAAGACAACACAAAATACTTGTAGTGCACTTCCTGGCACGGTGGTTGTATTTTCCGGCAGGGTGGCGGCGATAGTGTTCAAAAGTTGACTTTTCTTTGTGGGTTTTGAAGAGATGTAAGAGACTTTGTATAAGGAGATGATTGTTTGAAATATGGTCTATATTGCTCAAGATCTAGGCAAAAAGGTGGCGGTTTGAGTCTTTAAAAATGGCTCAAATCTGAAAATATGCTTAACAGAAAAAGAAAGGAGAGGATGAAGATGGTAATGGTTGAACAATCAAACAAGATCGAAAAATAATTGAAGGAGGCAGTGAGAGTTGTTGCTCCGGCGGCTAGGGTTCATGAGGGAGGAAGTCATTCTTTGAAGATCTTTCTCAAAAAGTGAAGAGAGAGAAACTGATTTGCAAATGAAGTTGGATATATGTGTGTGATAAATTTACCTCATGTAATTAAAAAACAGAAACAAATTGAAACAAATATAAAATAAAAATTGGTGTGTGGTGATAAAAATTGCCGTCTCGGCCCTTCGCCCTCTTTTCAAACCCTTTCCAGCATCGCCCGCCACAACAACTTGGGACAACGAGTCTACTATAGTCTCAGGGGTATCCATCTTTTGTTTCGCCCTGAGCAAATAGGAAGCAAACTCCGCGTCCGAGATTGTCTTCATCTTCCCTACAAAAAACAAACACAAAGGTTAGCAAGGGTCTCCAAATAATATACGATCAAACAAAAGCACTGGAATAAGACTTACTCAAATACTTGATAACCCCCTTTGGATTAGTCTCGAGTTTTACAAGATCTTTCGTACGGAGAATATCAAAGGAATTAAGGAAAGCAACAGTTTCCATCTCGAAAGAAGACAAATGGGCGGCATCAGGACCCTTGACTAGCCTAGGGTTTGGAGACCAATAAAAAGGGAATAGGGAGTCCCATCACTATCATACATCACATCCTGACAATTAAGACCCCCACGTATCCTATAAAAGGAGTCCTGATAATTCTTGAAATTGTTAGCATATAAGGCGAAGAGGGCCCTATTAGGTAACACACACAACGAAACCAGGCGACCAGCAGTAACACTTTTGATATGGTAAAAAGAAAAGAAAACACCAATACTACGCGTTAAGCCCAAGGCGAGACAAATGATCTCGTAGGCTTTCACAAAACCCCAACTGTTGGGATGAAGTTGAATAGGGGCAACATTTAGAGTGTGAAGCAAGGAGATTTCGAAAGAGGTAAAAGGAAACCAAAGGTTGAAAGTCTGCACAACAACCCCATAAATCAGAAAATAGTGGGGAGGATTAGGGTTAACTATGGTAGCAAGATCTCCAGCATCCACAGGTTCTACAACAACGTCACATTCCCTTCCGGAGCCGGATAGCTTGATAGCCCCCCTAAGAGTTTGGATGCTATCTGGAGAATGAAATTTCGATTTGGTGAACATCACGGCAGTAGAAAAATCGAAGAGCACCAATTCTTTCCCTGTGAAAGACGAACGGGGAATTATTATACAGTCGTTATCACTATCACTACTCGTGGAATCACTGTCGTTCTCTACAATTGGAAGACCGAATATTTCCGTGAGATACCTATCCTCATCAAGCGACCCATCACTCCTAATACAATGGGAATAGATTTGGCGCTCGAGAACGGACCCAAGAGGAGGGATCGAAAGCGATTCTCCTTCTTCGCCGTTTAGGTCACGAATTATAACCATAATAAGAAACAGAGAAAGCAAAAGGAAGAGAGTTTAAAGGAGATCAGAGAAAGGGAGCTTATACCTCTTCAACACAATTAACACTTAGGCGAAAGATTGTTCCGCAAACGAAGGATGCAATTCAAAAGAGAGCAAAACGAAAAGGCGAGAAATACTTTGGTAAAAGAAAGAGTGTTTGACTCGGCATATATAGAAATAAAATACCATTTGTTTACTCAAAGGACAAAGCGAACTAAACCGCTTCAATACCCATTGGTTAATAGTTTGTAAATCAGGAAAACATGCTACCAACACGTTTCCCTAGAGCTCGAAATATCAAAAGTTATTATTATGACATCACCAAAAGTCACTTTATTTGTCATTAACATTTGTTCATTACAACGTTCAAACCATACAGAGAAGAAATACTGAAATTACATAGTTAATAACAATAAAAAGTGGAGCTAAATTAAACTAGCTAGGCATGGCTGGCGGCGTCTCTAGCATTGCCCCAGAGTTCTTTAATCTTCCATCGATATTCTCGGGCGATCTCCAGGTCACCATGAGCATTAGACGCATCCTCACCATGAGCCTGTTGGCGATCTTGCATCTCCAATAGCGTGCGGCGCTTTTCCAGCAACTTTGCGACATCATCCTTGATATCTTTCTTCAACCTGCTCTTTTTCTCCTCCGATTGCGCAACTTCTAATCGCATATTGGCAAGTTGTTGCCCAATAGAATCTTCCTCGTCAAAAGAAGCCGCCAAGGTACTTTCGTACATGTGCATCCCCTCCTTCACTAGCCACATTTCGTCGAAGATCGCAGCATTTGTCATTTTGCTATGACAGCGTGATTCCTCCACCGCAGAAATAACTGCGAAGTCTTTGATCATTCGATCTCGAAGTGCCAGCAAACAATCCAGGAATTCATGCTGAGGCAGAGTCAGTCGCCAAGAATAGTCACGAAGGTTGGTAACCATGGAAGCAAAATCCTCGTAATCATCCATCAAATCCTCTGGATCCTGCAGAAGCATAGACCTCAGCGTATCAATGAGTGAAGCTACGGGAGAAGCCATGTATGAAGAGAAGCTGGAAAGGAGTAAGGAGTATAAAATGAAACTACAAGTCGTTGCTTTTATAAAGGGCAGGAACGGGAACGCCTAAAGTTATGGAGAAGGAGGGAATATCGGACTTCCTAAAGTCTATCCCGTTACTTCGTATCAGAAAAATCATGAAGGGACCCGCCTAAAGAATAGAACTAATCCAACAGTATGAGCTTATCAGCACTGCGCCTCCATAGAGCCTTGTGCTTGGGGGGCTGTGTACCGGACAAAATAGGTTAGACCCAATTGGTGGAAGACCCAATTCACTTTTACCCAATCCGCTAGTAACCAGGCCCACCTCGCTACACCAAGCATTCGCACGTGAGTGTCACAGGACCCACGATCATCCCCATGATTAGGCCTAACACATGGAACACGTGTGCTAGGAGCAGTTTGGAGAACTTGCGCCAAATACAACCTCACTCTCCCTCGTGAGGGATCGTGGGTCACAAGGTAACCGCCAAACACCCCACTCCACCTGAGTAGAGATCATGGGATCGTGGGGGTCAGTAGAGACTGTTCCCTAGCTCTATAAATACAACCCCCAACGCAAATAAAAACTCAAGCAATAACACAATTTCATACCATTGCATAACTACAGCATTGAGCAAATTCACACCCCCTAGTGTTCTATCAGGAACATGTCATTTCTATGAAGGACTTCTATACATGACTCCTTTTGAATTGCGTAACATTGCGAAAATATGCTTGAAAGTTGATTAGTTACTATCCTGTTGTATTCCTCTTCATTATATAATTTCCTTGTCGGCTCATCCATTAATGGGAAATTATTATTGCTAATTCCGACATATACAAAGTGTTTAACTTGCTGCCCTGTTGAAAAGTCTGGATATACCGAATAGAACTTTAGATAAATTGTTCTATCTCTGGCAATATTTTCCTTGTATAATTGAATTGCATTTTTAATTAAGCCTGGCAGCATATTGATTTCTTCAAGGTTTTTGCTTAAGTAAAGGCATTCAATAAGTCCAAATTGGAACATATTGAAAACCAATAATGGAGTAGCTCCTGGATTAATTATCGCTTTGATTCCAAATATTTTCTATCAACCAAATAGAAACAATTAATTCTTTCTTTTTCACTCCAGTTACTTAATCTAGAGATATTTTCTTTAAAATTCTCTTCAGAAAATTGAGTTTGCCTTTCATGTTCTCTGCGAGACATAATTGAAAAGTTATCTAGGGAAACTGGTAATCTTCCCAAGCTTTCATCGAAGTAATTCTTTCTTGTGGATTGCTTTTTGCCGTTTATGAAAAGGTTCTTGGACCAAGATAAATTTCTTTTCTTGATCTTTCTAAGTCATTATATTCTTTTAATGCTTTCTCTGCTTCTTCTCTAGTGGCAAATGCTTCGTGATGGACTCCTAAAATCTTTTGGCAGTGTGGGGCCGCTTTGAACCAGTCATCATAAATTCCTGGAAATGGTCCGTTGAACACGACATGCCATTTTTTGTGCTTTGAAATTTTAATTTCTTCAAGTGGATTTTTCCCTTTAATCTGGGAATTAATAATTTCTATTCTTTTTTCAATTAATTCTATCTCTTTGCCAATTAAGGCTTGCTTTTGTAATTTATGGAGTTTAAGTGCTTCTTCAAATTCTAATTGCTTTTCGAGTAATTCTTGTGTGCTTCGTTCCATTCTCTAGATAGTATATCTGCAAGTATATTCTTTTCTCCCTTAATATGAGAGATGGCCTTCTTGTAAGACATTGTGTGTTTCTTAGAGGTTTTGTTGGGTGTTGGCGGGGTACTTTTAGTATCACTTTGTATTATGAACTTTATCTTGTTTTTTGCGTATTATATATATTACAAAATTTACCGTTAAATTGAAAGTTTATATCGTATACATCATCTATGTTAAACTATACAAAAATCTAAAATCGTTTAACATGTTTTTGAAACACATATATATTAACGGTATTCAATAAAAACACATAAACACTACAAAGAAAGGGGTGAGCGATGGCCCTTGAAAAAAAGCATTAGTGTCGGTTCAAACCGTCGCTAAATGCTTAGTGCGGCGGTTGGGCAAGCGACGCAAAATGAGGCGTCGCTAGGTCATTCAGCAGCGGTTCTGGCAAACCGTCGGAACAACCGCCGCTAGATCATTTAGCGCCGCTTTTACTGATTTTTGCGGCAGTTGCTAACCGTCGCTATTTGTTCGATTGGAACTGCCGCTATTAACTTTATTAAAAAAATAACAAAAAATTCTACAATTTTTTATTTCCCACAATTTTTTTAACCTTTTTTTTTTATCTCCCACAATTTTTAAACGCTTTTTTTTTTTTTGTTTCACGCAATTTTTATTTTAGTTTCCCACAATTTTTTGGTCAAAGAGATTTGTGTTCTATATGGACAAGTAGCTAGCTTAGATTTGGACACAAAAATTAGTAAAAAAAACATAAACATTATTTGAACCAAAAATCACTACTAGAAAACTAAAAATTTCCACGGAAATTTATAACAACGACTTTAACCGAGGAAATTGAAATAATGTATAAAGAAATAAATGTCACGATGACTGAAATGTATAAAAATATTCTTTTATTAATAGAAAATACTAATAAAATTGCAGACTACAGACTTAATAGAATTAAAAATGGACATAATGAAATAAATAATATAAATGAAACATTAAATAATATAAATGGAGAAAATGATGATGAATATATTTTTAAAATTAGAAAAATACTTCAACAATTAGAAAATCTTTTAGAACATGAAGAAAGAAATAGGATCGTAACTATAAAAGACTTTGAAGAATTATTTAGCACTAAGCCAAAAAAATTTAATCAATTAGATAAAATAGTTAAAAGGGAACCTCAAACACCATCTATGTTAATAGAACCAATATCATCTTGGAGGGGATAAAATCTGAATATATGGAAGCACTTAGGAGATCTAATGACATTGAAGAAATTAGGCAATTAATGGATCAATTAAGAATAGTAGAAGAAGAAAATAAGCAAATAGAAAGAGTAGAAAAAATAGAGACTAAAGAAGAAAACGAAGAAGTAATATTAAACTATAGTTCTTTAGAAATAGGATCAGAATTTGGAGTCGAATCTGATTATGATGAAATATTTATGGAAAAAGGAGAAACGGGTAATTCAAAACAAAAAAGAAAAAGATAAGAATATTGGAACCCTTCTTGGGAAAAATATGAGGATGAAACTGTTGGAAGTTGCCTTGAAAACTCAGAAACAAGAAAATCAGAAAACTGAAGAAACTGGCAGTCCTGTGGCGCCTGGCGCCAGGAGCAGGCTGGAAATGCCTGTCGAGTCTGTTTGTTGGCGCGGGGCGCGAACGGGATGGCGCGGGGCGCCAGCACGCAGCTAAAATGTGCAGTTCCGGTTTTTTGTGCAGATTTTGTGGAAAAATTTGTTTCGGAAAGTATCTGTTTTTGGATTCTGTTTTATTTTATAAGATAGATTTGTTTCTGTTTTTTAGGTATGTATTTTTCTATAAATAGGGAACTCTTTATTCATAGAAAAATAAGGTTGAAAGCAATTAGGATTAGGGTTTGCCACACTAGAGTTTTAGAGAATTCATTCTTGGTATAATTCTAGGGGTTTGGGCGAATCATCCTTGGTTCACCTTGGGTAGCTAGGTCAAATTGAGTCTCTTCATCACGGAAGAAGGGATTCGGGATTTGGGTAGAATTAGGATTAATTCTTGTAACCCAATTGGGAATTCCTTGTGTAAAGTTTCTCATTGATCATAGTGGAACGGAAGGGTTGCTCCCTCCCCCAGATTAGGTTCATTAACACCGAACTGGGTAAACAAACGATTGTTTTCTTCTCTTTTGTTCTTGGATTATTTACTTTCATCATCTCTATCATCTTTGTTATTGGTTACTTGGTTAATTTGCTCCACACATCAAATTTCATTGGTGTGATTTTCAACGAATTCACAACAATTGGCGCCCACCGTGGGGCAAGGATCAAATCGATAATCAGGTACCATGGGTTCTAAGTTCGATATTGAGAAGTTTACCGGTAGTAACGACTTCGGGTTGTGGAAGGTAAAGATGAAGGCGGTGTTAGTCCATAACAATTGTGCTGAGGCTTTGAAGGGTGCAGAGATGCCGGCGAGTCTTTCCGATGCGGAGAAGGCTGTTCTGAATGAAAAGGCAGTCAGTTGCATTACCTTGTGCCTCGGAGACAAGGTGTTGAGAGAAGTAGCAAAGGAGACCAACGCTGCGGATATGTGGGCCAAGCTTGAATCATTGTATATGACCAAGTCGGTGGCGCATAAGCAGTTTCTGAAACAAAAACTCTACTTTTATCGAATGGTGGAGTCGAAATCCATAACGGAGCAACTGGCGGAATTCAACAAAATTATTGATGATTTGGCCAATATTGATGTGAAGCTAGAAGATGAAGACAAAGCCTTACATCTGCTTTGTACGTTACCTAAGTCCTATGAAAGTTTCAAGGACACCATGCTCTACGGCAAGGAAACACCAGTTACCTTGGAGGAAGTTCAATCGGCCTTGAGGACGAAAAGGTGGAAGTAGAGGTAAGAAGGCTAGGGCTAAAGGCAGTGACAAGTGGACTTGTTTCCACTGTCAAAAGAAAGGTCACTTCAAGAGGGATTGTCCGGAGTTGAAGGACAAGAATGGTTCCGTGCATGTTGTGGATGGTTCATCCGGTGATGAGAATTATGAAACAGCGGAGGCACTTGTGGTGTCGAGTTGGGAGTCAGAAGAGAGTAAGTCTCTAGATTCTGGTGGTTCTCATGATGTTCTAGAGTTATGGGATGTCGGGGTGGTTTCAGATCAGGTGGAGTGGTTTTGCAAATTGCAAGGTGGGGTTCATAGGGGAAGTACCGAGTTCGAGACTTTGGTGGAGGAGTTTCATCTTAAGGTGGAGGACTTTCAGCTTGAGGTGGAGGCTTCCGATAGTGATACTAGAGGAGGAGAAACAACACTAACTCTTGGCTATCAAGAAGGAGATAGGAAGGAGAGTGGTAGTGGTTCACCGAAGTGGTACGACTGTGAAGACCTTGTGGGGTATGTTCCAATTGAGGCTGAAGAAGTGCAAGACCTATTAAAGAACTTCAGGGAAGCAATTGGGAACACCGACAGTAGAACTTGGGAACTTGTAGGGCTACTTGAGGTAGTGGGGCACAAGGAGAGTTCATTGTTGGAGCTTGAACAACAACCTAAAATTCCAAGGTTGGTTGAGGACAAGCAAGTCTTCGAGAGTACGGGAGGCATTCCGGGGTTCGAAGAGGGGGTGGTGGAGCTTGTAGGACTATCCAAAAGGCCGATGATAGTTGGATGCAAGCGTATCTTCAGGAGGACGGGTTTGATCACTCCGGGGGCTGAAGAGGTTGCGGTGAGTCTTGTGGGTGCTACCAAAAATCCTATGGTAGTGGGAGGCAAGACCTTCATGAGGGCGGAAGGCATTCCGAGGGATGAAGAGGTAGAGGTACAGCTTGTGATTCTAGCAAGAGTTGTTGGAAGCAAGTGGAAGAGGTCAAGGTTCAAGTGGGACTTGGACTTGGCCAATGATCTTGAATAGTAGTTCAAGATGGAGGGAGCAACACGGTGGTTGATTGGATCACCATCGTTTTAAAGGCAAGGTGGAGAATTGTTGGAAGTTGCCTTGAAAACTCAGAAACAAGAAAATCAGAAAACTGAAGAAACTGGCAGTCCTGTGGCGCCTGGCGCCAGGAGCAGGCTGGAAATGCCTGTCGAGTCTGTTTGTTGGCGCGGGGCGCGAACGGGATGGCGCGGGGCGCCAGCACGCAGCTCAAATGTGCAGTTCCGGTTTTTTGTGCAGATTTTGTGGAAAAATTTGTTTCGGAAAGTATCTGTTTTTGGATTCTGTTTTATTTTATAAGATAGATTTGTTTCTGTTTTTTAGGTATGTATTTTTCTATAAATAGGGAACTCTTTATTCATAGAAAAATAAGGTTGAAAGCAATTAGGATTAGGGTTTGCCACACTAGAGTTTTAGAGAATTCATTCTTGGTATAATTCTAGGGGTTTGGGCGAATCATCCTTGGTTCACCTTGGGTAGCTAGGTCAAATTGAGTCTCTTCATCACGGAAGAAGGGATTCGGGATTTGGGTAGAATTAGGATTAATTCTTGTAACCCAATTGGGAATTCCTTGTGTAAAGTTTCTCATTGATCATAGTGGAACGGAAGGGTTGCTCCCTCCCCCAGATTAGGTTCATTAACACCGAACTGGGTAAACAAACGATTGTGTTCTTCTCTTTTGTTCTTGGATTATTTACTTTCATCATCTCTATCATCTTTGTTATTGGTTACTTGGTTAATTTGCTCCACACATCAAATTTCATTGGTGTGATTTTCAACGAATTCACAACAGAAACCAGGAATCGTAAAGGTTATACTAGAGCTAGTGGAAAATGGACAAAGGTATCAGAAGAATTTAAATCCCATTATGAAGAGAGTAAATCTAGAAAATTACTAAACTTAGATTGTGTAAGAAATCCAGAAGAAATTTTAGAAAGATGGTCAAACGACATGATTATGTTCATTGCAACAGATGAGAGATTTTCCAAAATTAATTTAATGGATGTTAAGAATTTAATAGCCTATAAAACAACATGGAATGTACTTAAATATCTAACAAGTATTGATGATGATACTTGGCAACAATATGCCGGAATAGCACAAACTAATCAACAATTTGCAAGATTAATTATGGAATTAATATATAAAGAATTAATAGGATTTAACATTATTGAACATAAAAATGAAGTAAATAAAAGATTACGAGAAAAGGCACGTGATCACTTAAATAATATGCAAATATGTAATATGTGTGAAATAGATAGTTTTATTTGTGAATATAAAAAATACTATTATCAGTTAGATAGAAAAGGACAAGAAGTATATAATGATATATTTATATCTAAATTACCTTATCCACTTAATGCTAGTATTAGAGAAATATGGGAAGAGCGAACAAATGAAATATGAGACACATTAACTGGAGTTATACAAATCCTATACAATGAATTAAGAAAACAATGTCTTAATAGAGAAAGACTTAGACATCTAAATAGAGGAAGAACGACTCTTTGTTGTGATTTACCGGAATTAGAAAGGCCCGGAAATTATGGATGTGGTAAACGTATTAAGAATAATTTTAGAAGAAAACACAAATTAAGAAAAACTTATCCAAAGAGGAAAGCCTACAAAAATACTAGAAGAAAATATTTTAGAAAGAAAAGACAAACCCCTAGAAAGTATTGTCCTAAGGGAAAGAAGAAATGTGTATGTTGGATATGTAACGTGGAAGGACATTATGCAAATGAATGTCCAACTAAGAAAGAAAAAGATCTTAAAGAAAAATCAAAACTAATAAAGAAAGTATATAAAATATATAATTTAGAACCCTTAGAAGATGAACTTAGTGACACTGATTGTAGTGTATATGAATACATAGAAGATGAATCATCTTCAGAAGAAACATATTTATTCTAAAAAGCAAACAGAGCTCCTCAAGCTGAAACGTGGTGAGATTATAGGATTAGTTTGTAGAAAAATTAGATATGTTCTAACAAATCTAGAAACAGGAAGAACAATACCAGCACTTATTGAAGAATTACTAGATAAAGAATGTTGTGAAGATCCACTAGATCCAAAAATTAATAATAAAAACATGGAATTAGTAGAATTAAAATTAAAAGACCCAACAAAAGAAATTAAGTGTAAACCTATGATATATACAAAGCAGGATAGAGATGAATTTGCTGAAGATATTAAACAAATGTGTGAGAAAGGATTAATTAGGCCATCTAAAATCAAACATTCAGCTCCAGCCTTTAATGTTGAAAATCATAATGAAATAAAAAGAGGAAAAAGAAGGATGGTTATTAATTATAAACAAATAAATGATGCAATGATAGGAGATGCCTATTTTCTCCCAAGAAAAGATTTAATTATTGAGAGAGTAAGAAACATGAATTGGTTTAGTACTTTTGACTGCAAATCAGGATTTTATCAAATAAGATTAACCGAAGAATCTAAGGCCTTAACTACGTTTAGTTATCCTCAAGGTCAATATGAATGGAACGTACTCCCAATGGGAATGAAACAATCACCAGGTATTTTCCAAAGAAGAATGGATTCTATACTTAAAGAATTTAAGGATTTTTGTCTTATTTATATTGATGACATATTAGTTTTTTCAAATAAAGATTTAGATGACCATTTTAAGAAGGTAGAATTAGTCTTAAATAAATGTTTAGAATATGGAGTAGTATTAAGCAAGAAAAAAGCCATTATAGCCCATAATAAAATTAATTATTTTGGATTAGAAATTGAAAAAGGAAAAATAGTAATGCAAAAACATGTACTAGAAAAACTCCAAAATTTTACAATTAAACTAAAAGACAAAAAGGAGTTGCAAAGATTTTTAGGATTTGACTACGGTCTGGCAAGTGCACCAGTCTGTCGTCGAGTAATAATTCACACTCTACGAGTAGAATGAGTTCGAATCCACAGGGATCGTGCCGAAGCTTCACTAGCGTTATTTAAGTTTGTGATAGTTTGCATTCGCTTTGGTTTTTGGAAAGGGTTTTTATAAAAATAGCGTAATGCGTTGCAGAAATATAAATAGCAGAATGTATAAATATAATAGATTCAATAAACATAGAGGCTAGGTATGGTGGTTGGACTCCCTCCCTTCTTCATATTTGGCATGACTGGTGTATAACATAGTTACTTAGATTATGTTCGGCGGTGAATTATCCTTGTTGTAGTAATACCTTACTATTACACTATGTTTATTAAAGTTTCCCTACGTTAACAACTAAGGTACCTACGAGAGTCTAACCTCGATGTGTCACATACCCTAATTACTAAGTGAGTTGTTTATAAACATGCATTATAACCTTCACCAATTAACCTCTAGGTCCTAGTATCGGGCTGATCATCTTCTAAGTGCTCAGATCACACCTAGTGCATGATTCCTCCTCTAACCGCTCAGTTCACGACTAGTTCAGGATGTTACCGTCTCTATACACCTAGCATTATTTACTACGAGTTCCGGACCATATCAAGTCAAAACCTGATATCAATTCTATGGGCGCTCCCTCTTATCCGGCCAGATTACGAGAATAGGTTATTAAAGTGCAAGAAAGTAAATAACAAACATAATTACTGAATATCATTTATTATAACTTAGACTCAATCACAGACTCCAAATATTCATAGGGGAGTTCATCTTCTCCACCACAACCTAAGGCAGTTATTACAAAAGACTACATATTTAAATTACAATAAAGAAATTATAACCTAAACATAAAAGCCTAAAGAAAACATACCTTGCTGAGTTAGTTTTCCCGTAAGGGGAGAAAACTATGCCCAATAGAGCTCCTCTGAACCTCTCCTTATAGTAGAGAGTGTTCTACTATTTCTGAATGAATAAAACAATGAATGAGAGGCTCTATTTATAGTTTTCGTAATGGGCCTCAGCAAGGCATCGTACTGCGATGAGCTCATCGCAGTGCGATGTGAAGATTCAGTTCAATTTTATAACTGATCCTGTGCATTTCATCAGCTTGGGCGCCAAGTTACTCCATCTTGCTGCGTTGTGATGCATCATACTGCGATGGAAGATTTTTTCAAGATTTATTTCTTCTGATTTCTTGGCGAGCAAGCATGCTTTCATCGTGGCACGATGGCACACATCGTGCTGCGATGGAATGCTGATTTTCTTCACTTTTTGGGCTTTTTCTTGTTTTTTTGCATCTTGGACTCTGTCTTGATGCTTTTTCCTGCTTTTGTAGGTTTTCCTTCGTATTTGGGCCTGTCTTGGTCATTTTACTACTAATAATAATACTAAAAATACCGTAGAAATTCATGTCATCAGGATTATTAACATATATTTCAAATGAAGGTTTTCTTAAAAACCTTGCAGCTGAAAGAAGGTTACTTCAACAAAAACTAAAGAAAGATTCTATTTGGTCATGGACCGAAGAAGATGAAGCACTTATTACCAAATTAAAATATTTATGTCAAGATCTTCCTGAATTATATCATCCATCAGATGATGATCTAATTATTATCGAAACTGTTGCATCTAATGAATGTTGGGTAGGAGTCATGAAGGCAAAACCTCCTGGACAAAGAAAGAATTATTATGTAGATATATGTCTTGAACTTTTTCAGATAGCGAAATTAATTATCCTACTCATGAAAAAGAAACACTAGCATTAATCCGAATGCTAGAGAAGCATCGTATATATGTACTTGATAAAGAATTTATTGTTAGAACTGACTTGACTTATGTTGCAGGTTTTAAGAATATAAATCATAAAGGCACTTATAAGCAAGGAAGATTAATTAGATGGCAAATGAAATTAGCTGAATACAAATACTCACTACTAGAAAACAAGCATTTAGCAACTGATTTAGAGATCGAAATTTTTCGGTCGCCTTAGAGACCGAATTCGAGACCGATTTTTTGATCGATAAAGTAAAAAAAAAATTGGTCGCTATATCGGTTGCTACTTAATTATAGAGACCGAATTAGAGACCGATAATTAACAACCATTAAATCGGTCGCTTTAGAGACCGAATTAGAGACTATTATTTGAAGTTCAAAGTCAAAAACTTTTCGGTCGTTATATCGGTTGCTATAGAGACCGAATTGGAGACCAATAATTAGTATTCAATAAATCTGTTGCAAATGTTTGTTTTTTTTTATAAAAAAATCAGTAAAAAAAATTAATCAAATATTTGTAAATTTTTTGTTTCTACTCTTTAATATTTTTTCTTTAAATTAGGATTCACACTTTGGTCAAAAACTCAAAATAATGAAAATAGTACCATTGCTTAAATTTTCCGAAACTTTTTAATGTTCAAATTTTCTTCTTCTCACAAACTAAATCGTTCTTCATCGATCCGAAAAGTACAAAACAACATGAGAAAGAAAGAAACAAAAAGTAGAAATCAGAACCGGAAAGAAACGAAACCCTACTCTTGCTCCGTCACCAGTGGCGGAACCAGGATTTTTTTTCCGAGGGGGCCGCTAAAATAGTTATAGTATATAAATTAAAAAATATATATTATATTGTCTATAAAAATTTAATTATTAATAAAACAAATTACACACTTTAAAATAATACTCTATTCATGCTAATGACTTCAAATAATCAAAAATTGACTTTGAATAAATACTCCCATAAAATTTGATTATTAGAAAATAGTTGTCTTATTTGAAAAAAGAAAATAGAATTGTGCATTTTTTATATTAATAAATACATATGAAAATTAGTTTTTTTTTTAAGGAAATATCGTTTAAATGGCTAAAAGAAACAAAAAATGTAGTCTAGAAGTCCTAGCTCAAATAGCAAATGCCGAAATTGCTAGGACGGACGTCGTGACCCGGGATCTCACAGTTGTGTGTGAGTTTAATTTCAGTGGATTACCACTTCATCTAAAAGCACAAAAAAAAAACAGAAAATGCATATAGAAATTGTGCAGTTTTTTTCTTGTATTAAATACATATGAAAATTAGTTTTTTAAGATAAATATCCTTTAAATGGCTAAAAAAATGAGAAAATGCACCCAGCAAGTGTTGAACTCGGTTCCTCTAACTGCAAGGGCGCGCAACCTTTACCACTGGGCTGGACTTCGCTATCTATGTTAATTCTCACAAACAAATATATATAACATGTATTTAAAAGTTTATAAAATACCAAGGGTATCCTAGTAATTTCTTATTTTTCGGGGGTGGCCGCGGCCACCACCAGCCACCCCCTGGTTCCGCCACTGTCCGTCACGGTGAGTTTTACTCCTTCATACCGGTGTTGTTTTTGTTTTTATATGATATGATTTAGAACCCTAATTTGGTTGAATTGAAATTTTGTTGAAACAAAATATGATTTTGGATTTATGATTGTTTTACGATGCGAATTTGAATTGATACGGTGCATCCTGTTTTTAAAATATAACTTGCAATTGGTTTCATCAAGTGCATGCGTATATTCAAGTTTTTGATTTTGGCCAATATACGAACCAATGTTGTCACTCTCTACCTTTATTTTTGGTTGTGTTATAGAGAACCCACTTTTGTGATTTGAGATTGTACGCACTGTGCACAGGATGCTGCCATATAGGTTGCATATATGTGATTTGAGATTCCTCTTGTTTAATTTGGATTGTTAACTCTCATATTTATATTAGTTCTCTCACTTGATTGCTCAGAGATTGGATTATTTTTTCGGAAACTTAATTTGTTTTATGTGCTATAATATAATCTATGTTCCAATACAAATTTTGCTTAATAATTTTGAGATACAAAGTGATCTGGAACATGAAATAAGCACATTAATTTTTGTCCAACAAAATAGCTATATGCCGAATAGAATAGATCCAACACAAATCATTCATATTGGCTTTCACAAATTTTGTAAAGTATGTTTGTCGATTATGGCTGCATATTTTGTTTTACAGGGTGATTAGGATTTTCCATGTGCCTATTGTTGTTATACCATTATAGTCTATAGTTGTTATAATTGGGATTTTGATTTGATATGAAATGCTACTTATTTTGGTTTTTATTGGATTTGTTTTGTTGTTTTTATTTATAGGTGGGAATGGAATAAAGATTAGAGAGCTTGTAGGCTCCTGTTTTTAGTGAAAATGTTAAATATTGCTTACAAGGTTGTATATCTAAGCTATCTTCATTATGAAATATGCCATTTTATTGTTAACCCTTGCAGCTTTTCTTTTGTGTTAGAGTTATTAATGGTGTGCTCGTAATAATTATTCTTGGCAGTTCTAATGTGAGCTGATCTTGAACATTTGTGATATTTAAGATGATATAGGGTCAAGAATGAACTTTTGTGCAGGCTAAATCTGAAATTGTGCATAAGGTGTGTGACATAGTCAAGAAACAATTGGTCGTGCCAGATGATTCAAATGCTATTGAGGATTCTAAATTTACTAACACTTGTGAAGTTAGTTATCTATTGGTATCTCATTAATTATCTCACTTTTTCTAATGTTATGAAGATTATTATCTCCTTTAATATGAACTAAAATGTTGTTATTAGTATGGAAAAAGGATTAGTCTCCTATATATATTTGACAAAAGTGAAGTTAGTTATCTATTGATAAATTCACGTGCTTGCCAGCACCCTTTAAATCATATTTAATAATTGTTTTCTTATATTCAATATTACCTTATTATCAGATATTTTAGAGGTTTATGGAAAGAATGGATAGATGCAGAACCAACGGCATAGTGACTATGACAGAGTGCAGCTTGCAAGCTTGAAGCATGATCTTATGTGTTCTTTAGACACTACAAAAAAAATTAATGGCTGGAACAAATTGTCAAATGAAGTAAGTCTTGTAACTCTGTTCTACACTATATAATGATCACCATTGTTTTCCACTGTTCGTTCCATGTGAGGGTTGTGATTATGGTGAAAGAGAATTTGTATACATCAATTGTCCAAAAGTCTTGATGTGGAGCTTTTTCTTCTAGTCTACATTTTGGGGCTCTTTTTTTTATAGACTATTGATTAAAAATTAACTATTGAATGCCTCAACTTTTGTGCAGGTATGTGTAGCCATAGTATCAGACTATCAGGAATGTATATCATGGAGCATGTGGATTAGAGGATTCTAGTATGATACATGATGTAAAGCCTTGATGAACCGAAGCTTTAATTTAAGCCTTGTTTAATACTATGCTAAGTTAGTCTAGATATAAATTTAATGCAACAGTCGATACTTAAAACTTTAATTTATTTTCTATAGGAGATTTATTTTCCATATAATCTTGATTAAGCATATCTTTATAAGAATATAATTTACTAATGTACTATACGATATAAACTTAACATATATGATCTATACGATATAAACTTTCAATCCAACGGTGGATTTTGTAAAATTTGAATTCGTTAAAGCGTTATTGAGCGGTGTAACATTACTCAAATGTTACACCGGTGTAATTTGATCCCTCCCCATATATATATATATATATATATATATATATATATATATATATATATATATATATATATATATTATATGGGCTACAATTTTTTTATTTTAAAAAAATTGAATTTAGCAACCGAATTTGCGATTGATTTGTTTTAAAATTAAATAAAGTGGTCACTAAATCAGTTGCTAATAGAATCGACAATGCGTCGAACAATCTGTCTCTAAATTGTTCTTTCAATTCAGTCTCTTAATTGGTTGCTGATATTGGTCGCTAATTCGGTCTCAAAATTCAGTTGATAATTGGTCGCTATAAAATCGGTTGCTAATTTGGTCACTATAGATCAGCGACCAAGGTTTTTGCTACTAATTTTAATTGGTTGCTAAATCGGTCGCTAAATGAATTAGCAACCGATTTTGATGAAAATTGGTTGCTAAATCGGTTGCTAAACGCATGTTTTCTAGTAGTGGCCCACAAAAAGCTAAACACTTGTAACTAACCACTACAAGAAGATCCAAGGGCCCCAAGAAGGAGGCAAGGATCAACCACCAAGAAGGACAGACACAAAAAGCCTCCAGTCAATCAGACCTCACGAAAATCCAACTTAACTACACCCCGACGAACTCTACCAGTTCCAACAAAAAAAGGGTGTATACCACACTCGTAAAAAGAACGAGGTGACCCGGGATTCTTACCTAGGAGCCACTTCCAAGATGAAAATATCATCCTATCAACTAGGCATTCAACAGAAAAAGTTCATTCCAAAAAGAAAACGTCATTTCGAGAGTTCTAAATAGTCGACACAATAATTTTCCAAATTAACATTCACCCCGATCTATTTTTCCAACTCATACGTACTCTTGTTTAAGAAAACCTCAAAACATCCTAAGATACCACGAGGAGATATCCACTCATCAACACCCAAACACCTAAGGATAACATACTAGACCGGTAAAGTTTAGTTGCAAGAACCAAAAAGTGATAAACTGACTCGGACCCTAAACCATAGAAGACACACATAGAAGCACCAATATATCTACACTAATAGTTAAAATCCAAACTAAAGTTACAACTTACAAACAAAAGAAATATATAATTTGAAAAAATGCAAACAAATTTTATTTTAGAGGTAGAATTAAAATAAAAATGCAACATGAACAAAATAAAACAACACTTATTCAAAAATACTTTTTATATGTTAAAACAACAATTATTTTAAAATGGTTGAAATGTCTAATTAATAAAACTTTTGATGTATACGCTTATTTGGTAGGTAGCTGCCAACAATTCAATCACTTAATAACAAGGTTTTGGATTGTTTTCACACTATGGTTTCTAATGATATATCTAAATTAATAAACAACAATGAAAACAGAAATGCCAATTAAACTTAAGTTCACAATCCAAGACTTAAAGCACAGTACGTGTATAATATTAGACATATAGTAGTAGCCATTAATTCAACACACATTCTTTGTAGAAGATTAATGGATATTTAGGCAGCATTTGGAAATCAAATCGCATATTGTGCAAACTAGATCACTTATGATGTGGTTACTTAAATCCATTGTCCATGCATGTTTCCCACGCCTTCCAGTGCCATATGTTGCTGCTGTTCAAAAAGGAATAAAAAATTCAACAATTTTTTTTACCACTAAAAAATTAAAAAACAATTAGAAACTATTATTATTGTAATCAGTAAGTAGCAATCAACCATCACTTGGAGTAAAGGACACAATGGAACAATTAAAAAACAATAATTAGTTCAATGCATTGATTATATGATGGAACAATTTGAACACAATAAATAGTTCAATGAAATGATTATATGATGAATGAAACCACTTTGTTGATTGGTATTCGATGTTGAAAACAATTAACTAAATCAACAAGATTAAATTAAAGACAAACTAATGCTATAAGCAATTAAAGTTTTTTCAATTAACTATTTTTAAAATTTATATATACCAATAATATAAAATTATTTTACACATTTATCCAATAAAACTATGACATAGAGACATTTGAGACTATATATATATATATTAGGAACAAATATATAAAAGTTACACTATATAATGTGACATGAAGACATTTCAGACTATATTTATTTTCAATGAAGGGTGGAATAGGTAATTCAACTTGGTTGAATTAATTGAGCTAAGGGTTAAAAGAGTTAGATGTTAAGGAATTTCTGACAAGGTGTAATAAAATATAACAATTAACATATTAACAATTGTGCAAAAAAAAAAAATGATTTGCCTTAAAAAAGTGATTTCATTGGACCGATGTGCAAAAACGTTTTACACTATCAGTATGCATAGCAATTAATTTCAGAAAAAAGGAAATTGCAAAGTTATAACTTAAAAATTGATTTTATTTGCATCATTTTATTAACAAAAAACTTACAATAATTATATTTAGCAACCAGCAAAAAACAAACCTCAAAACCCATCAAAACATCCAAAATATTTAGCAAACCTAGAGGGTTCTATTAATATTTGAGGTTGGATAGGGGAGATGTTTTTAATATAGAAGAAAGTTGTGAATTTGCATTTTTCACATAATAGTTATTTAAGGTCACATAATGATATTTGAATCCAAATTTTACACAAGTATTTGAAGATATGATAACATCATTTGGATTATCAATATATATATATATAGAGAGAGAGAGAGAGCAACGTTTACATAGTCACAAGTTCAAATAAAAAGCATTTATGCACATCCACATAAATATAAAAAGGTAAAGAAAAAAAATTAAATAATATATAATTTTTGTATGTATATATGCCTAAATGGTTTTTATCTTGTGCATATATACAAATATTTCTCATATCTATGTCTTATGAGCATCATAAGTTTATACAGTATACAACATAAGCTAACACATCAATGCATACAACAAATAGATTACACTTACAAGAAGGAAATTGAGTTCCTTATTTTCATCCTCCAAAATCTTGCCCTGAGCAATATCAAAGGAATAACATGAGTTAGCAATTAAAAAAAAAAAAAGAATAACACGAGTATTTTATGGTTAAAAAAAGTTATATTACATGAGTATTTTATGAAGGGATTTAAAGTTTGTTAGACATTTTTTTTAAGGAATTAGACATATTATTATAATTAATACTTTATTTATTTATAATCACATATAAATTTTAATTTTTTGGTGTGTGTAATCACATATACTTTAATATGTATATTCATTAAATAAAATAAACATACATTTCTCTTGATCATCCTATGCACTTCATTCTGTAGCACAAAAAAAGAAGAAAACTATGAGAAAAAAACATTTTAAAAAATTTCTTAACAATAAATTTATAAAGTTTTTATGATAATTATAAGTATTAAAAAAATGAATTGCCTTTTTGTCACGGACACCCGTAAGTCCATTTTCAAGGGCTTCCTCAAGGGTCATAAGCTCTTTGTAATTCAGTGAGGTAATATCCTCCCCCTTCAAGTGCCTAAAATGTAATCATCAAAGATAATTTATAAGTTGATTATTGTTGTTAACTAGGGCAACATAAATAAATTCTTGTGTGTATATATACCTGAGCTCAATCTGCATGCTGTCATTCTCCTTTTTGATTCTATCAATTTCATTGCTAAGGTTCTGTGAGTTCAATCCAAAAAATATCCCAAAAAAGAAAAGAGAATAATAAATTAGTAAGACTAAAAAAATGAACATTTTGGTGTAGATCTGACTCAAACATGCAGTCAAGAGAGAGATCCATCATCATATCTTTGTTTCAAATTCCAGCTTTTTGAAATAATCTTAGCAAAAAAATAGAAGCAACTAAGTATTGTTTGTTTCCAGATCTGTTAATATATAGAGACATATATATTCACTTTTTCTTTTTTTTCTTTCTTAACATATTAATAAATAAATAAATAAATAAAAAATTAAAATATTAAAAACATATTTATCTGTTCCAAATGTAGATCTAGTCATAGATTTATTGGTTCTTGTTCCTCGACATATTTTTAGCAAAATAAATAACTATATATATTATTTTTCTTCAAACAAATCAACCAAAAAATATTACATAATTTTTTTTTAACAAATAAATATCAAAACCTAACCTCATGCTTAGCATCCCAAAGAGTTTTTCCAGATGCTCTCTGGTATCTGTCTAGAACATCAATCAACCTTAACCAACCAAGGAAGAAAATAAGTAAGAAAAGTTTTTAAGCACTTCTTCATGATACAAAAGAAATACAAATAAGTGATTAATTATATATAATATGTATATTACGTGGTGGAGGGACTGATGTATTCATGCATCTTTCCAGAAGCACCAAAGAGAATAAGAGAAACTTGAGCATCACAGAGAACACTTATTTCCTTAGCTTTCTTAAGAATTCCATTCTTTCTCTTTGAATAAGTAACTTGTCTGTTGCTTGAGTTTTCAATTCTTTTGATCTCAATCTTACCTCTTCCCATCTTGTTCTTTTTCTTGTTCTTCTTTTTCCTTTGTTTGTGTTATTAAAACAATATCTTATAGAGTGTTTATAGAAAGAAAGAAAAGTAATTGATGACTGTTCTATTTTAGGTTTGGTGATAAGTAACTTTCTGAGTGGCACAGAAAGGTTGTGTTTGTTTAAGGGTTTGTGACAAAGCCAATTCAATAGGAGTGCTATTATTATGTTTAATTAATTAGTTTTGATTTGAAGCTTTGAATGTGTGTGTTCCATTTTCTTAACCCTTGGTTTTCTTTATGTATCAGCTTGTTATTATAACTCAATTACTTTCAACATATATTTTTTTTTTTTATAATAAACATATACTGTAGTAATGATTTGAATCTAGGGTTAATAGGTCTTTACCCCCTTGTAAAGTAGGCGAGTTTTGCTTTACCCCTGTAATTATTTTTTTTAAGATTACCCCTCTAGAAAATTTATTTTTTTGATTTACCCCCTTGAATGCACTTTTTAAATCGGTTATTTTGTTCAACCGATTTAAAAAGTGTGTTTTTTAAATCGGTTATTCTGTTTTTTTTTGCCTGCCACGTCAGCAAAAGGGGGGTAAACCAAAAAAAAAAAATTTGCAGAGGGGTAATCTCAAAAAAAATAATTACAGGGGGGTAACGCAAAACTCGCCTACTTTACAGGGTGGTAAAAACCTATTAACCCTTGAATCTATATATCAATTAGTTATATCAGTTAAATTTTGATATTCAAAAAATTAGTTATATATATTTTTAGGCTAAACTGTTCATTTGGTCCCTTACGTTTATTTTAGGTTTGAATCAAGTCCCTTACGTTTTAAAAGTTTGAATTTGGTCCCTCACGTTATCAACGTTTGCATTAGTTAGTCCCTTCCGTAAAAAATTTCACTAATTTCGTTTGATCCTTACACGTGGCTGACAGTTTGGATATGTGGAAGTGATTTTGGACACGTTGACAGCCATATAATAAATAGAACCTTCACAAATAGAAAAAAAGAGTTAGTGTTTGCAAAGGTCTTTGTCGTATTTTTTTTCTATTTGCAAAGGTTCTATTTATTATATGGCATTCCACGTGTCCAAGATCACTTCCACATGTGTAAACTGTCAGCCATGTATAAGGATCAAACAAAGTTAGTGAAAAATTTGACGGAATGGACTAACTAATATAAATGTTGATAACGTGAGGGACCAAATTCAAACTTTTAAAACGTAAGGGACCTGATTCAAACCTAAAATAAACGTAAGGGACCAAATGAACAGTTTAGCCATATTTTTACCATATTCAAAAAAAAAAGTTGAGTTTTTTTTTCAAAACATATTGTAAGTTCAAAACATGTGTCTCAACACCCAAATGAGAGAAATATTGTAAGTTCAAAACATGCGTCTCAACACTTAAATGTCGCTACAATCTTTCACATTATAAGTTTCCTTACAACAATTTTGAGATTTTTTTCCTACTACAATGTTTGAGTTTTAAAATAGACTAAATTTTGTAAATTTTAAAGTCGGGTGCGTTGTATATAAAATCAACCATATTATGAAAAGCAGAAATTTCTTTAATTCCGTTATGAAACCAATTTTAATTTTTTTTACATATGTTAAAAAAAATACTAAAACTATAGTGTTAATAATTTTGTGTAAAACAATTTTACAAAAAAACTTTTTATAAAAGCTTCAAACGAAAATTTGGTTTGAATAGTTATTTTTATTTTAGGTATTTCATCATTTTATTGAAACTTTTTTTGGACATCAAAATTTCAAAAAATCACTAAATTTTGAAGCTATTTCAAATAGATTTTAATAAAAATCATTTTTGAAATACAACTTTTTGAAAAAATTGCGATTTTAACTATGTTTTGATCTTCAATAATGTATGTTTATGTTACATGGTGTCAAAATTAATGTTTCAATTTAGAAAAAAATGAATATAAAAAAACATGTAATATTTTAAAAAATAGTTTTACAAAATCTATTTTTTAAAATACAAAAGAAAAAAATCCATTTTTTAAAGTTGAAACACATACCCATTAAGCTATTTTTGTCAGGATCACTCTATAACTTTATCAAATTCATAGCGAATCCAAACATGCTATTAAGTTGGTTGTGAAATAGGGATTAGAATTCTTTACTGTAGAGATGACACACAGTTTGACGTTGTACTGAATTTCAGCCATTGATTTTAAACTGTGCGGTACAAGTTATAAGTTCAATTTTAATGAAAAACAATTTCATCTGTAGATTTAAAATAAAACAGCTCAAATTAGACACCGTGTACTGCAGTAACGGTAGGAAATCCACATCCATGAAATAGATCAGAAATATAACTTTTTAAGTTGGTTGCTAAACTTTTTAAGGGGCTTCATTTGCAAGTTCAAAGTTTGTGGTGATTTAACTTTTAGGGCATATGGTTATAGGGGAATGCTAATGCACACCTACTATTTTTTATGAAGGTGTGCATTAGCAACATACACCTTAGGGTGTATTTAATAACTTTTTAGTTATCTTTTGCTAACACACATTTTCTGAAAAATAAGTTGGTGGATTATAGCAAATGTCTATAGGAGTTGCTAACGTACATCCATTTATTTTTTAGAAGGAGTGTTTTAGCAACATACACCTGAAGGTGTATTTATTTATTTTTTAGTTATAACTTGCTAATGCACACCTTCATAAAATTGAGTAGGTGTGTTATAGCATATCTCATGGTTATATACATAAGTAAAACAAGGTTTGAGAGAGAAAGGATATAACGGTGTGTAACTTGTATTGGTGTCCGTGATTTCTTTTCTAGCTTAGGGTTTTGAATGTGATGGGTAACTATAGTTAAGTTTTTTGTGAATATGAATATTACAGCCGCACAAACATCAAATCAAATATCAAAGATGATTTATTTATTTTATTTTTCATTTTTCATTATTCCTATTTGTGAGCAAAAAATAAAAGCTGCATAAAGTACTAATATATAAACGGCATAGGAAAAAAACAATTGAAATGTTTCAATTATTACAAAGTAGTAAATTGATTTACTAGACTACTAGCCTCAAGGTTTTATCCATATATCAAACTTTGAGACCATGTTAATATTTGGAGTTTGGCACTTGTTTTGTTTATGTATATTGGTGTGGTAGTGACTTTCTTGATTTTTGATTTGAAATGTCTGCACGGAAGTTGCGGTTGGTAGAAACTATACCACAACACAAACCCTCAAATCATTCCTACCTATGGCTGGAGATTGACTTCTTGACATGACAAACTAATTAAAGACTATGTCTAATCTTTCACAATTCATATAATGTGGCTCTAAACAAATTGATCACTGTCAACATCTATACAATTAATCACTTTTCCCACGGCTCCAAATATCACTAATACTAGGATGATAGCCCGTACCGTGCACGGAATAATTTTCTTTTTTAATATTATTTATGTATTTGTTTTGAAATATTATTTGAGTAACTTGGTTTAAAATTCTATGATAAAATTGAGTTAGTTCTTAAATTATATATGTTTAAGGATGTTACACCAAAGAGCGAGATGGAGAGTATTGATTCGCTTCTCATTCTACACTATTAGGAGGATTTTTTCTTTCATCTTCATCCCCGGGACTATATAAAGACTCTATAAATATAAAATAATTATAAACTTCATGGCCTTAAGACGTTTTAGCAGCATAGTTTTTTATAAAATTAAAATATACCAAGATTCTTTGATTGTGATAAATTCCTTTAAGGATGGTTGTGTGCTAAATCATCTCCAATCGACTCTTTTTTTTTAAAATGTTGTCTATGTCCTTTTTTCATTTTATATTATTTAGAAGGTTGTCTATATTTTTTTGCAAATGTCCATGAGATTAATTTTATTTAGTTTATTTGGGTATGAAAATACAATGTATGTTTCGGAATGCTAGATGAGCATAGTGGGATGTGAAGTACTCCCTCGTTCCCCGTTCGACAATGCTGATAGATTCTCTCTCCATCTCCCAAGACTCTGTAGGGACTCCATCAACATAAAATAATTGTAAATTATATATTATTTTTCAAATCCATATTTACATACTTTGACCTTGATCTTATTCTTACACTTTTCTTGTCACCGTAACACAAAGAAGCAATCTTTAAGCGTGATCGTCAAATGGGAAAAAATCTCTATGTATATCTCCACTCACATTGATAAATTAACATCCTCAAAAGACTTGAACGAAAGTTTATGGAAAGTTTAAAATTGTAATTATAAAAAAAATTCCAAAGATTATAAAAAACTAAAATTATATTAAATTATTTTAGGTTTTCCATAGATTCATCAGTTGATGGTAATTCTAATGAAAGTGTGAAGGAAATAAAGGTGCATTATTTTTAAATTTAAATTTAATTATTCAAGGTGCATTATTTTTAATAGTGGGGGTGAAAGTGATATGTGTGTCCATTCTACACCAATGATAAATTTCTCACTCTCTCTCTCTCCCTAGTTTATAGAAAGTTTAAAGCTTAAATTATTCAAAAATTCCATAGATTATATAAAATAAAAAATTATAGTTATTTATTTTATGGTTTTGATAGATTTCATCAATTGGAGGTAATTACAATAATGAAAGCATGATAAAGTGATGAACACAAAATATGACTACTTTCACTGTCAACATTCAAATTTAAATTAGTCAAAATATATTTCATATTATCAATTTATGATTTCATATTATCAATTTATATGAAATTAGAGAAGTATTTTCCGTTTTCCGTTTCTACACCATTGAAAGATTTCATATTATCAATTTATATAATATTAGAGTATAACGCCCCAACTAAAATATCTAGAATATTTAGTCAAGACATACATAATATGGATCTGAGTACAATTAAAATTTTCAGAATAGATTAGCAAGATACAAATTGCTTCAAATACAAAAGGAATAACAAATAATATACAGCGGTAAGTGCTAGTATTCTGAGTAAACAAGATAATAAACTAATAGCAAGATGAAGAAAATAAAATCTTCAAGGCGGACAATCCAAGCTCAGCTCCAACTGTCAGCCTCCTACCTGGTCCTTGCTCCGAATATCCTGTTTACCTAAAAAAAAGTTGTTTGGAGTGGGGTGAGACTACTAAGCCTCAGTGAGTCCTACTACCCTCCAAGAGGTCTCAGAGGCCTGCCATATCCGTCAACCGATTCGGTCACGTCATGAAGCTCACAAATATCATATCCTAATGGATTGTCCCATTGGGAGTCCATAGCGCGACATAACAGATCGCTCATGATTGACTGATACTAATTTAGTTCTTACTACAATAATTCCCAAAACCCGGGGAACATACATTCCTAAATAAATTCTAGGTTATGCCCTAAAATCATCAGTGATTAACATCTTGTTCAACATTATATTAATTATGTTACTGCAAACTATCTGACTCTGATGGGGATATAAAACGAGTGTATAGGACTTTGTTAGAAAACTGAAAATGTGGTCAATTCTGTACAAGCTCGCTACGGCGAGTCACCAGCTCGCTATGGCGAGATTATAGCTCATGACCTAAATCAATTCGTTGTGGCGAGCAGAAGCTCGCCATGGCGAGTTTCATCAGCCCAGAACCCAGCTCGCCATGAATGTTCGCCAGCTACTCGTTGTGGCGAGTTCACCCAGAAAATAACCTGTCTTACTAAAATCATAGTTTCTCAAAATATCACCTACAATCCTCATTTAACCAGTGCAGTAACGTAATCCACATAATATAAAAACAGAATGGAAGGAAATTTTGGGGTTAATTTCCCTCACACATCTTTTCCCAAATTTTCCTAAGTTATTCATAATTTTGGGGGAAAGCTAACTATACTATCCTAAAGAACCCACCAGCTAAATGAAGCTTCAGCACTGATCCAAATTCAGCAACAACCACGAAACTCTACACCAGGACTCACTTGATATCTCCATCTTTAGTGCTTGAATAAAATGAAATGGAAATGGAGTGATGAGTGTTTGATAACTTGCTGAGGTTAAGACCATGGAACAATCTCTACACAACTTGAGAAAAGAACAAAGAGGGTTTAGAAAACTTACCAAGGCTGGAAGTGGATTACAGAAGCAAAAACAAATGCAGCTGTACCTGCTGAACTCGCTGGGGCGAGTAGCAGCTCGCTGGGGCGAGTATGACAGGGTGAAATTCCCTGGTTCTGTCGTTCTGACCCAAAACCACTTCTCCGAGGTACCCATAACTTGCTAATAATCTCCAAACTCGCAATTTGGGTCGTACAAACAGAAACAAAGGCCAAATGAAGGAATAAATGAATTTTGTGAGTTTCTAACACAAAGGGGAAAAATGGTACGAAAAGGGTTTACGAGAGAAAGAGATCTCCAATACCTGAATTTCTTATAATCTGGGTTTGGTCTATTGATTTGAGAAACACCTTATGTTCCTCTTGAAGCCTTGGTTGAAGAATTTGACCGTTACATCACCGAATTCCCACTTGTGGTGTAAAATCTCTTGCATGCAAACACATGAACAAAATCTGAATTTTTATAAAAGGAATGAATAGACCTTAATCCAGAGGAATTGGAAGAGGGTTAAAGAATCAAACTTACTCTTCTTAAGGTTGGAGCCTAAAGATTATGGATTGATGCTTGCATGTGAGATTGGATGAAATTAATGGAGCTTGTGATGATGATGATCATGCCGCGGTGAGAGAGAAAGAGAAGTGAATGAAAATCTCAAAGTTTCTGATTTTCCCTTATTGCATGATGGATTTGGGTCTAGGGTTTTCCTTGTTTGTTGTTTGAAGGCGTGGAGGTGAGGGAGAGAACAAGAGAAAGTCTCTGCTTCTTTGCAGAGAGAATAAGTGAAAAGAATGAATTAGAATGCTTGGCTAAGAGTGGGTTTAAGTAGTTCAATGTGGGTCCCATGGCTTCTTGTCCAAATTCCTATTGGTTGGCCTAATATACCTTAATGCCCTTCTCACACAAGTTAGTAGAAATTTATCTCAATTTACACCTCTAATTATTATTAATAATTATAATAAAAGTGGAATGTTACAATCTACCCTCCTTAAAGAAATTTCGTCCTCGAAATTCAAACTTCTCTATTTCACAACAAGGTAGGTTGTTTATGTCTACGTCCAATTCTACATTTCGTCTATTCTTTGGTCAATAGCTTCCAATCCCTTGGAATAAAACTTTCCTCTCTTAAGGTTAGGGACTAGAGGTTATCCTCACATTCTCAGAATTCTAGTGCTGCGCACTCTGATTCAACTCCCTTCTACCATTACACTTCTTCCATTCCCAATGGAATTAGTTCCAGCTCCAACTGGGTTAGAGGGTCGGTATCTGACTTGATATTGATGTTGCCATATCCAAAACCTCTCAGTCATATTGTCGTTCTCCTTTCTGAATCCCACCATACTTGACATGTTAGATGTACTTCTGTATCGCGTGACGTGAAATTACTCCAGAATCGATCGAAATATAAAACGAGTGGAAAATTGTCTAAACACTACTAGTCCTGCTGTCAACGAGTTGCACTCTTTCGTTGACGAACTTATAGTTATCCGATAAAATCCCACCTACAATCTCTATCTATCCCGACACGACACGATGATCAAGTTGTACATTTAACACGCTGACGCACTTAGGTTCAGATCATTCCTCAGGGTTACAGGTCAAACTTGTTTGAAGCCCTTCACTGGTAACTAAGGTATGGTACTTGGTTAGCTGGAAACATAAGGTCCGAGTTTGTAACGCTAAGGCTGATTTGAGTGGCTTGACTTAGAACGGTTGACTGAATTATCTTAACAGATTACTAATGATGGGAAAAGGGTCTCCAAAAAGGAATTGATAAATTACTTCAAACGAGTGGTTAACTCTTACACTTATACTAACTAATTACTGGCACTCGACTTGGTATTGGAATATTCTGGTTCAGGCGTTCAAGCTTCAGCGCTTGATCTCACGAGATTACATGAATTGAATTTGGAAGGTTGAGATGTTCGGGCAGAGACACTCAAGATTAACAAGCGGATCTTACACGGTTAGGAGCACGAAGTTAGCAGGTTTGGATCCCCAACACTGCTTTCAATGGTATAACTTATATCCATCGAATTTGAAACTGATTCAACTTAATTCTGAATTCGACTGATAAGGCTACGAAGGGTAGATAACTAACTTTATTGAAGAACAGATTGCTGGATTCAAGTGCACGAAGTTTAACTGATTTGCTGATACTGAGTTAGGTAAGTTTTACTAGGGTGGTATGAAGTACGTTGATTGACAGATCGACCGAGCGAGTAAGAAATGAAACTGAAAGTATTCTTGACCTTCTCAAGAATAATTAATTTCCGCAGATAGATTTTGTTAATAATAACGCAACTGGAAAATTGGTAAACACTGAATGTGGTTTCTTAAGTGTGACATTATCACCCTCGAGGTAACTAATTTGCTGGTTAACTAATCTTACCGGTCTCTTATTTCAAAGGTTCTAATATAGGAACTTGCTTGGTGACTGGTCGAACTAATGTTGAATTGGATTTATTAAGTCGTGTTTCATACTATTCGGTACTGCGCTAGTGGTAAAATAGGGCTGGCCAGATCTAAACTTCAACCGGCTAACTAACTGGTCTGTAATATTGAATTACTAACCTAGGGACAATTGATGGGCAACTCTCGAGGCACGGTTACTGATCCTGCTCACTTCTTAGCTGGGTGGTCAAAAGAGTGAGTTCGGTTAAGGTCAAACTAATATTAATCTGAATTATCGATCTCTAAACTATCTAATGGCAAGGCTAAGACGGGTTGACCTTGGTGGCTGATTGTGCTACGGTAACTCTCAATTGCTACCACTAATCAAAATCTAGCCTATGATTGGTTCGATGTAATTTCAAGTATGGGGCGATACGCTGGTCTTAATGAGGGCATCTAGTGGTAGTTATCTCAGGTGTTCACCTAACAGGTTTTGCGATAAGAAAATATTGAGGTACGGATACTGAGGTTTACTTATTCTTAATAGGGTGGTTAAATTGGTCAAAAGTTCTATGTCACTAGTGTTTGAACGCTTGATTTAATGGTCTTTAGCGAACCTATTTGGATGACGGTGTTACTAAAGAAGAATTTAACTTTAATGTGAGGCAAGGTCTGTACTCATGTGTCAAGGTTCTATTATTGGCTTCTAATGTGATTCTCTAGTATAGGTTGTTTGATTTGAAATCTTATTCACGTAGTATCGGTTTGTGCTAATCCATGAAGTTACTATTCTAGGGACATGTTAGTAAAGGTACTTAATAAGTTTGTTGGGTCTGCTACTATAGGCTGGTGTGGTTGAAAAGGAAATTCCTAATTGTTGTGCCAAATGAAGTTTAGTCCTTAACGATGAATTAGGAATACTAACATGAGATGAAAGGTCGAAATACTTAGGGAAAGTATTCTAAACGGGTGCCTGATAAGGTAACTTGAGGGAACATAGGAATGTGATTTTGTTTCTAATTTGGCTTCTCTAATTTGAACGGTTCGGTTGAATTTCTATTGTATCCCTCAGGTTCACTATGATGGATTTACTGGTTCGGAGTCCTATAGGTGATTGGACTTAAATATGCTTTCTCAGGTACGACTCACAAGGATTCTAATCGTCGATTGGTTATGGTTAAGTTCTTGATAATTCAACAGAGTCATTGGCTTCTAATAGGAAAGGTATACGTAATCTAATTTCTGGTTGCATCCAACTTCCAATATCATCTCCACTGCATCTCCTCAACAATTCTTATGCACACTGGGTAGTTTAGAATCACCTACACTAAAACTAGAAAGGTAGAATGGTGAGATTATGGAAGAGGGCTGGAGGCTACTCACCATGATTAAAACAACTGAACAGGGAGTAAGGCAGCAACAAGCAGTAGCGGCAGCCTGCTAAGCTCGCTGCAGCGCGCGTTTACTCGCTAAGCGAGTTTGACAGGGTGTAGAGGAATAATTCTGTGGTTCGCCCAATTCTCTACTTTGCAAATCACTCATAACTCCCAGTCATATACTAACTTGAATTTAGGATGAGTTTTGGTTTACTGCCTACTGTTCATGGGTGTTGATTGGCTCACAACTTGGCTGAACTTAGGCTCTCGCTAGGATAAGGTTACTTATAGGCTCATGAAGTTTACCTGACACACAGTGTCAGTTGAATACTGTTCTGTACCACACGCTTCAGTATAATGGTACACTTGCATCCTTTGCTTGTATACACATCTTACTCCTGTGGCACCATTTGCCACTGTTCCAAAATTCTCTTATAAGAGTTCCCTTCGACGAATGCTCCTCGATTGTAGCTTCACTACAGATTCAACGCTGGAATTCCAGAGTTCACTCCAGTTCTAAACCACAATACCCTGCCTACCACACAATACAGAGTTGATCAGGCTCAGCACGCGGTGGTTTCAGCGTAAACAGTTTAGATCCAAAGGGTCTGTATTACTTAGGAAGGAATTGAAATGACTCATGGCAAGGTCCAATACCGGATCGACATGCTCTGATACCAATTATAACGCACCAACTAAAATATCTAGAATATTTAGTCAAGACATACATAATATGGATCTGAGTACAATTAAAATTTTCAGAATAGATTAGCAAGATACAAATTGCTTCAAATACAAAAGGAATAACAAATAAAATACAGCGGTAAGTGCTAGTATTCTGAGTAAACAAGATAATAAACTAATAGCAAGACGAAGAAAATAAAATCTTCAAGGCGGACAATCCAAGCTCAGCTCCAACTGTCAGCCTCCTACCTGGTCCTTGCTCCGAATATCCTGTTTACCTAAAAAAAAGTTGTTTGGAGTGGGGTGAGACTACTAAGCCTCAGTGAGTCCTACTACCCTCCTAGAGGTGACTACACCGGAGGATCCTAAAATCAGTCGTAACATACTAACCTAACTAACATAACATAATAGCATAATATAAAGGTGTATCACAGATTAATAAACTCTTATTCATTTTAAACACGAGGACACTCTGAGGTGAGCAGGTCTTAGAGGCCTGCCATATCCGTCAACCGATTCGGTCACGGCATGAAGCTCACAAATATCATATCCTAATGGATTGTCCCATTGGGAGTCCATAGCGCGACATAACAGATCGCTCATGATTGACTGATACTAATTTAGTTCTTACTACCATAATTCCCAAAACCCGGGGAGCATACATTCCTAAATAAATTCTAGGTTATGCCCTAAAATCATCAGTGATTAACATCCTGTTCAACATTATATTAATTATGTTACTGCAAACTATCTGACTCTGATGGGGATATAAAACGAGTGTATAGGACTTTGTTAGAAAACTGAAAGTGTGGTCAATTCTGTACAAGCTCGCTACGGCGAGTCACCAGCTCGCTGTGGCGAGATTATTGGTCCTGACCTAAATCAACTCGCAGTGGCGAGCAGAAGCTCGCCATGGCGAGTTTCATCAGCCTAGAACCCAGCTCGCCATGAATGCTCGCCAGCTACTCGCTGTGGCGAGTTCACCCAGAAAATAACCTGTCTTACTAAAATCATAGTTTCTCAAAATATCACCTACAATTCTCATTTAACCAGTGCAGTAACGTAATCCACATAATATAAAAACAGAATGGAAGGAAATTTTGGGGTTAATTTCCCTCACACATCTTTTCCTAAATTTTCCTAAGTTATCATGCAATTCATAATTTTGGGGGAAAGCTAACTACACTATCCTAAAGAACCCACCTGCTAAATGAAGCTTCAGCACTGATCCAAATTCAGCAACAACCACGAAACCCTACACCAGGACTCACTTGATATCTCCATCTTTAGTGCTTGAATAAAATGAAATGGAAATGGAGTGATGAGTGTTTGATAACTTGCTGAGGTTAAGACCATGGAACAATCTCTACACAACTTGAGAAAAGAACAAAGAGGGTTTAGACAACTTACCAAGGCTGGAAGTGGATTACAGAAGCAAAAACAAATGCAGATGTACCTGCTGAACTCGCTGGGGCGAGTATGACAGGGTGAAATTCCCTGGTTCTGTCATTCTGACCCAAAACCACTTCTCCGAGGTACCCATAACTTGCTAATAGTCTCCAAACTCGCAATTTGGGTCGTACAAACAGAAACAAAAGCCAAATGAAGGAATAAATGAATTTTGTGAGTTTCTAACACAAAGGGGAAAAATGGTACGAAAAGGGTTTACGAGAGAAAGAGATCTCCAATACCTGAATTTCTTATAATCTGGGTTTGGTCTATTGATTTGAGAAACACCTTATGTTCCTCTTGAAGCCTTGGTTGAAGAATTTGACCGTTACATCACCGAATTCCCACTTGTGGTGTAAAATCTCTTGCATGCAAACACATAAACAAAATCTGAATTTTTATAAAAGGAATGAATAGACCTTAATCCAGAGGAATTGGAAGAGGGTTAAAGAATCAAACTTACTCTTCTTAAGGTTGGAGCCTAAAGATTATGGATTGATGCTTGCATGTGAGATTGGATGAAATTAATGGAGCTTGTGATGATGATGATCATGCCGCGGTGAGAGAGAAAGAGAAGTGAATGAAAATCTCAAAGTTTCTGATTTTCCCTTATTGCATGATGGATTTGGGTCTAGGGTTTTCCTTGTTTGTTGTTTGAAGGCGTGGAGGTGAGGGAGAGAACAAGAGAAAGTCTCTGCTTCTTTGCAGAGAGAATAAGTGAAAAGAATGAATTAGAATGCTTGGCTAAGAGTGGGTTTAAGTAGTTCAATGTGGGTCCCATGGCTTCTTGTCCAAATTCCTATTGGTTGGCCTAATATACCTTAATGCCCTTCTCACACAAGTTAGTAGAAATTTATCTCAATTTACACCTCTAATTATTATTAATAATTATAATAAAAGTGGAATGTTACAATCTACCCTCCTTAAAGAAATTTCGTCCTCGAAATTCAAACTTCTCTATTTGACAACAAGGTAGGTTGTTTATGTCTACGTCCAATTCTACATTTCGTCTATTCTTCGGTCAATAGCTTCCAATCCCTTGGAATAAAACTTTCCTCTCTTAAGGTTAGGGACTAGAGGTTATCCTCACATTCTCAGAATTCTAGTGTTGCGCACTCTGATTCAACTCCCTTCTACCATTACACTTCTTCCATTCCCAATGGAATTAGTTCCAGCTCCAACTGGGTTAGAGGGTCGGTATCTGACTTGATATTGATGTTGCCATATCCAAAACCTCTCAGTCATATTGTCGTTCTCCTTTCTAAATCCCACCATACTTGACATGTTAGATGTACTTCTGTATCGCGTGTCGTGAAATTACTCCAGAATCGATCGAAATATAAAACGAGTGGAAAATTGTCTAAACACTACTAGTCCTGCTGTCAACGAGTTGCACTCTTTCGTTGACGAACTTATAGTTATCCGATAAAATCCCACCTACAATCTCTATCTATCCCGACACGACACGATGATCAAGTTGTACATTTAACACGCTGACGCACTTAGGTTCAGATCATTCCTCAGGGTTACAGGTCAAACTTGTTTGAAGCCCTTCACTGGTAACTAAGGTATGGTACTTGGTTAGCTGGAAACATAAGGTCCGAGTTTGTAACGCTAAGGCTGATTTAAGTGGCTTGACTTAGAACGGTTGACTGAATTATCTTAACAGATTACTAATGATGGGAAAAGGGTTTCCAAAAAGGAATTGATAAATTACTTCAAACGAGTGGTTAACTCTTACACTTATACTAACTAATTACTGGCACTCGACATGGAATTGGAATATTCTGGTTCAGGCGTTCAAGCTTCAGCGCTTGATCTCACGAGATTACAGGAATTGAATTTGGAAGGTTGAGATGTTCGGGCAGAGACACTCAAGATTAACACGCGGATCTTACACGGTTAGGAGCACGAAGTTAGCAGGTTTGGATCCCCAACACTGCTTTCAATGGTATAACTTATATCCATCGAATTTGAAACTGATTCAACTTAATTCTGAATTCGACTGATAAGGCTACGAAGGGTAGATAACTAACTTTATTGAAGAACAGATTGCTGGATTCAAGTGCACGAAGTTTAACTGATTTGCTGATACTGAGTTAGGTAAGTTTTACTATGGTGGTTTGAAGTACGTTGATTGACAGATCGACCGAGCGAGTAAGAAATGAAACTGAAAGTATTCTTGACCTTCTCAAGAATAATTAATTTCCGCAGATAGATTTTGTTAATAATAACGCAACTGGAAAATTGGTAAACACTGAATGTGGTTTCTTAAGTGTGACATTATCACCCTCGAGGTAACTAATTGGCTGGTTAACTAATCTTACCGGTCTCTTATTTCAAAGGTTCTAATATAGGAACTTGCTTGGTGACTGGTCGAACTAATGTTGAATTGGATTTATTAAGTCGTGTTTCATACTATTCGGTACTGCGCTAGTGGTAAAATAGGGCTGGCCATATCTAAACTTCAACCGGCTAACTAACTGGTCTGTAATATTGAATTACTAACCTAGGGACAATTGATGGGCAACTCTCGAGGCACGGTTACTGATCCTGCTCACTTCTTAGCTGGGTGGTCAAAAGAGTGAGTTCGGTTAAGGTCAAACTAATATTAATCTGAATTATCGATCTCTAAACTATCTAATGGCAAGGCTAAGACGGGTTGACCTTGGTGGCTGATTGTGCTACGGTAACTCTCAATTGCTACCACTAATCAAAATCTAGCCTATGATTGGTTCGATGTAATTTCAAGTATGGGGCGATACGCTGGTCTTAATGAGGGCATCTAGTGGTGGTTATCTCAGGTGTTCACCTAACAGGTTTTGCGATAAGAAAATATTGAGGTACGGATACTGAGGTTTACTTATTCTTAACAGGGTGGTTAAATTGGTCAAAAGTTCTATGTCACTAGTGTTTGAACGCTTGATTTAATGGTCTTTAGCGAACCTATTTGGATGACGGTGTTACTAAAGAAGAATTTAACTTTAATGTGAGGCAAGGTCTGTACTCATGTGTCAAGGTTCTATTATTGGCTTCTAATGTGATTCTCTAATATAGGTTGTTTGATTTGAAATCCTATTCACGTAATATCGGTTTGTGCTAATCCATGAAGTTACTATTCTAGGGACATGTTAGTAAAGGTACTTAATGAGTTTGCTGGGTCTGCTACTATAGGCTGGTGTGGTTGAAAAGGAAATTCCTAATTGTTGTGCCAAATGAAGTTTAGTCCTTAACGATGAATTAGGAATACTAACACGAGATGAAAGGTCGAAATACTTAGGGAAAGTATTCTAAACGGGTGCCTGATAAGGTAACTTGAGGGAACATAGGAATGTGATTTTGTTTCTAATTTGGCTTCTCTAATTTGAACGGTTCGGTTGAATTTCTATTGTATCCCTCAGGTTCACTATGATGGATTTACTGGTTCGGAGTCCTATAGGTGATTGGACTTAAATATGCTTTCTCAGGTACGACTCACAAGGATTCTAATCGTCGATTGGTTATGGTTAAGTTCTTGATAATTCAACAGAGTCATTGGCTTCTAATAGGAAAGGTATACGTAATCTAATTTCTGGTTGCATCCAACTTCCAATATCATCTCCACTGCATCTCCTCAACAATTCTTATGCACACTGGGTAGTTTAGAATCACCTACACTAAAACTAGAAAGGTAGAATGGTGAGATTATGGAAGAGGGCTGGAGGCTACTCACCATGATTAAAACAACTGAACAGGGAGTAAGGCAGCAACAAGCAGTAGCGGCAGCCTGCTAAGCTCGCTGCAGCGCGCGTTTACTCGCTAAGCGAGTTTGACAGGGTGTAGAGGAATAATTCTGTGGTTCGCCCAATTCTCTACTTTGCAAATCACTCATAACTCCCAGTCATATACTAACTTGAATTTAGGATGAGTTTTGGTTTACTGCCTACTGTTCATGGGTGTTGATTGGCTCACAACTTGGCTGAACTTAGGCTCTCGCTAGGATAAGGTTACTTATAGGCTCAGGAAGTTTACCTGACACACAGTGTCAGTTGAATACTGTTCTGTACCACACGCTTCAGTATAATGGTACACTTGCATCCTTTGCTTGTATACTCATCTTACTCCTGTGGCACCATTTGCCACTGTTCCAAAATTCTCTTATAAGAGTTCCCTTCGACGATTGCTCCTCGATTGTAGCTTCACTACGGATTCAACGCTGGAATTCCAGAGTTCACTCCAGTTCTAAACCATAATACCCTGCCTACCACACAATACTGAGTTGATCAGGCTCAGCACGCGATGGTTTCAGCGTTAACAGTTCAGATCCAAAGGGTCTGTATTACTTAGGAAGGAATTGAAATGACTCATGGCAAGGTCCAATACTGGATCGACCTGCTCTGATACCAATTATAACGCACCAACTAAAATATCTAGAATTTTTAGTCAAGACATACATAATATGGATCTGAGTACAATTAAAATTTTCAGAAGAGATTAGCAAGATACAAATTGCTTCAAATACAAAAGGAATAACAAATAAAATACAGCGGTAAGTGCTAGTATTCTGAGTAAACAAGATAATAAACTAATAGCAAGACGAAGAAAATAAAATCTTCAAGGTGGACAATCCAAGCTCAGCTCCAACTGTCAGCCTCCTACCTGGTCCTTGCTCCGAATATCCTGTTTACCTAAAAAAAAGTTGTTTGGAGTGGGGTGAGACTACTAAGCCTCGGTGAGTCCTACTACCCTCCTAGAGGTCTCAGAGGCCTGCCATATCCGTCAACCGATTCGGTCACGGCATGAAGCTCACAAATATCATATCCTAATGGATTGTCCCATTGGGAGTCCATAGCGCGACATAACAGATCGCTCATGATTGACTGATACTAATTTAGTTCTTACTACCATAATTTCCAAAACCCGGGGAGCATACATTCCCAAATAAATTCTAGGTTATGCCCTAAAATCATCAGTGATTAACATCCTGTTCAACATTATATTAATTATGTTACTGCAAACTATCTGACTCTGATGGGGATATAGAACGAGTGTATAGGACTTTGTTAGAAAACTGAAAATGTGGTCAATTCTATACAAGCTCGCTTCGGCGAGTCACCAACTCGCTATGGTGAGATTATAGGTCCTGGCCTAAATCAATTCGTTGTGGCGAGCAGAAGCTCGCCATGGCGAGTTTCATCTGCCCAGAACCCAGCTCGCCATGAATGCTCGCCAGCTACTCGCTGTGGCGAGTTCACCCAGAAAATAACCTGTCTTACTAAAATCATAGTTTCTCAAAATATCACCTACAATCCTCATTTAACCAGTGCAGTAACGTAATCCACATAATATAAAAACAGAATGGAAGGAAATTTTGGGGTTAATTTCCCTCACACATCTTTTCCTAAATTTTCCAAAGTTATCATGCAATTCATAATTTTGGGGGAAAGCTAACTATACTATCCTAAAGAACCCACCTGCTAAATGAAGCTTCAGCACTGATCCAAATTCAGCAACAACCACGAAACTCTACACCAGGACTCACTTGATATCTCCATCTTTAGTGCTTGAATAAAATGAAATGGAAATGGAGTGATGAGTGTTTGATAACTTGCTGAGGTTAAGACCATGGAACAATCTCTACACAACTTGAGAAAAGAACAAAGAGGGTTTAGACAACTTACCAAGGCTGGAAGTGGATTACAGAAGCAAAAACAAATGTAGCTGTACCTGCTGAACTCGCTGGGGCGAGTAGCAGCTCGCTGGGGCGAGTATGACAGGGTGAAATTCCCTGGTTCTGTCGTTCTGACCCAAAACCACTTCTCCGAGGTACCCATAACTTGCTAATAGTCTCCAAACTCGCAATTTGGGTCGTACAAACAGAAACAAAGGCCAAATGAAGGAATAAATGAATTTTGTGAGTTTCTAACACAAAGGGGAAAAATGGTACGAAACGGGTTTACGAGAGAAAGAGATCTCCAACACCTGAATTTCTTATAATCTGGGTTTGGTCTATTGATTTGAGAAACACCTTATGTTCCTCTTGAAGCCTTGGTTGAAGAATTTGACCGTTACATCACCGAATTCCCACTTGTGGTGTAAAATCTCTTGCATGCAAACACATGAACAAAATCTGAATTTTTATAAAAGGAGTGAATAGACCTTAATCCAGAGGAATTAGAAGAGGGTTAAAGAATCAAACTTACTCTTCTTAAGGTTGGAGCCTAAAGATTATGGATTGATGCTTGCATGTGAGATTGGATGAAATTAATGGAACTTGTGATGATGATGATCATGCCGCGGTGAGAGAGAAAGAGAAGTGAATGAAAATCTCAAAGTTTCTGATTTTCCCTTATTGCATGATGGATTTGGGTCTAGGGGTTTTCCTTGTTTGTTGTTTGAAGGCGTGGAGGTGAGGGAGAGAACAAGAGAAAGTCTATGCTTCTTTGCAGAGAGAATAAGTGAAAAGAATGAATTAGAATGCTTGGCTAAGAGTGGGTTTAAGTAGTTCAATGTGGGTCCCATGGCTTCTTGTCCAAATTCCTATTGGTTGGCCTAGTATACCTTAATGCCCTTCTCACACAAGTTAGTAGAAATTTATCTCAATTTACACCTCTAATTATTATTAATAATTATAATAAAAGTGGAATGTTACATAGAGTTTCTAAAAAAAGACTAATATAATATAAAAGAAACTCTAATTGAGTACTTCTTCAAAAAAAAATTACATAAAAAAAACTCTTTAGGTTGATAAAAATATTATAAACTTTTGATTGTTGATTGAAGTAATAATAAAGTAGATTTATTATAAAAAAATACGGTTGTTTTCTCTATAAAAAAAAGGATAGTAGCTTTCTATAAAATTAAAATACTATAAAAAGTAGATTATTGTTGTCAATGAGATTCGAACAACAGACCTTATATATTAATAATAAGCTAATTTTCTCTAAAAAAAACAAAAAAAAAGGTAGAATTCCATATAATATTATAAAAATTGAATTTTTATTGTCAATGAGATTCGAACCAAAGACCTCGTGCTAAAAGCTCCGCATAAGTAGAAGTTCTATAATAATGATACGTAGGATTATTTTCTTGAGAATGCACGAGAGAGCTCCGTGGGAATCTCCTAATGTATATAATAGAGATAGAGATATTGTATCTCTTGAGTTTTTTTTTTTTTATTCGCAAATTGTCATGATTTTTAAGTTTACTTTTAGGAAAATACTATTTAGCAAGATTTTTTTGATACAAGAAAGAGAAGAATCTTAGGTGACAACATTTAATTGGTCAAATTATAATCACTCTCTCCCATGATAGTTAGCCAAGTTTTAATTGGTCAAATTTCCTAATTTTATAGATTCTTCTCTTTCTTGCGTCAATATTTCTTGCTAAATAGCATTGCTCTTTTTTTATGTTCATTAAACCATGGTGAATTCTCTTTTTTATTCGCAAATTGTCACTAATAGAATTTAATCTTTTTTCTTTTACCACATACTCAAAAAGTCACAAATCATATAATTATTTAAAAAGTGTATTTTTTTTTTGTGTGACCAAAAAAAATGTTTAAACTCTTGCGACTATTTAAGCATAATTCAACCGTACAAACATCCATTGGGAGAGAAAGCGAAAGAAAGGGAGAGAAAAGATTATTAAAAAAAAAAAAAAGAGGTTGATGAAATACATTTGGGAATCCATGAGGTCGAGAGAATTTTAATTGTGGTCAAAGTTCATTTAGGGCATTTTCAGTGGTGGGAACTTAAATGAGTTTAAGTTACTTTTTGTGGATCCAAATTGCCACGTAGGATTTAAGTAATTGACAAGCAACTTTAACCAATTTTACTTCAATGACATTAAAATAAGCAAATCATATTTGATCCCACGAATTTATATATATTTTTTATTTCACTTAATTTTGATTTAAGTTTAAATATTAATTCAATTATTTTATTAATATGTTTAAAGTAATAAATGTTTAAAAAACATTAAAAATATATAAATAATACATAAAAATATAATAAATTTATTTTAAAGAATGAAAAATACATAGCGACAATAACTACATAATAACAAAAAATAAGCAACGGCGAGAAATACATAATGCAATAAAATACATAACAATGAATTCCAATATCTTTACACATTAAACCCATTGGAAGCCTTTCAATTTTTTAATTATAATAATTTTTTGTGTGGGCCCCACTAATCTCTATTAAAATAATCAATTTTATTGTTAAGCCACCCTTGGCAAGAGATGTTCTATTAGGGCATCTCCAGCGCTGGTTGCTTAGCGCCCACGTGGAGATCTTAGCTCTGCATCTTCATTTTTCAAGCATTGGAGTAAATCTATGTGGAGTTCTTGTTGCTTAAATATTTGTGTCAGTTGCTTCAGCAGACAACATAGAAAGTATGTTGCTTAAATTGTTTTTTTTGGGTTCAAGTTACCACATAAAACTTAAGTAATCTTAATCAAATTCACTCCAATTAGACTTACAAATTTACAGTAAACAATTTATCTTTGACCCCACCAAATTAAGCAACCTATGTCAAAACTCAGCGAGGGGACTGGAAGTTTTTCAGGCAAGCCATAGAACCACACGATGTTGTGCTCATGTCCTAAGTGGCAAATTTTCCCTTCAAATAATTATCATGTTATATAAACTAGTATGTTAACCCGTGCCGTGCACGGGATTATTTTTTTTATTAATATTATTTATATGTTTATTTTGATATATTATTTGATTATTTTGGTTTAATTTTTAAGGAAAATTGAGATAAGTTTTGTATGATATAGATTTAACGATAGTACAGAATAAAGCGAGATTAAGAGTATTACTTCGCTTCCCATTTTACATTATTATGAGATAGATTCTTTATCTCATCTTCATCCCCGAAACTATATAGTAAATATAAAATTATTATAAATTTCATTATCAAATGAAAATATGCTCTGATTATAGAAAATCTACATTATGTTCATTGTGAAACACGAGATAATTTCTATTTTTTCAATAATATTTATTTTCGTATGTTATTTTTTCTTTTGAAAGTTGTCTATGTCTTTTTTCATTTTATATTATTTAGAAGGTTGTCTACGTTTTTTCAATTGTCTGTGAGATTGATTTCTTTTAATTTATTTGAGCATTGATTTCTCTCTATCCCTCTCTCTCTCATCTCCGTCACAGGACTCTATAAGGGCTCCATCAATAATAAAATAATTGCTAATTCTATATTGTTTTTTAATGAATATCAATAAAATTTTGTGCTAAGTTATCACTGTCTTCTACATACACTTTTCATCATTGGGATCACTTCTCATCGTGCTAAATAAAATTTTGAATAAATAATTCCCGTGATAAAATATGAAATATGAAATATGAAAATATGGATAACCCCCGTAGTCGGAGTTCAAATTTTAATTAGTCAATCTGTATTTTTAAAAGTCGAGAGGAGAGTACTTCCAGTTTTTCATTCTACACCATTGAGAGATTTTTTTCCCCCATCTCTCTCTCTCTCTCTGATCTCTCTCTCTCAATTTCTATCTCTCTCCCGTCTCCATTACATGATTCTATAGGGGATTCATCAACAAAAAATAGTTAATTCTATATTATTATTTTAATGAATATCAATTAAATTTTTGTGCTTAGTTCTAACTATGATCTACATACACTTTTCCATCATGAGAAACACGTTTCTTCATGCTAGATAACATTTTGAATAAGTTTCCCCATGATAAAATATGAAATATTAAAATAAGGATAGCTCCTACAGTTGGAATTCAAATTTTAATTCGTCAATGTGTATTTTTAATAGTGTGGTAAAATGTACTCACCGTGCCTCATTCTCCAACACTAATAGATTTCTCTCTCTCTCTCTCTCTCCCACTCTCCCTCTCTCTATCTATCTCTCTCAAAATCTTCTATTTTGTTTTTGTCTATAATGAACGTAATTTTTTTCAAAATAAAATAAAATGTTTTTATGTAAAAATAAAATACAAGTATACAGATATGTCATAAGCTATTTTTTGGGTTTAAGACTTCAAGTGATCTTCTCCAAGAAAAAAAATAGTGTACTTTCTTATTTCAATTTGTTTCATAGTAATCTAAATATAATTTCCATAGATTTCATCAGCCATATGTAATCGAATGAAGTGCGATGGACACATAATATGGAAAACCCCCTTAGTCAAAATTCAAATTTTATTTAGTCAATGTGTATTTTTAATAGTAGGGTGGGAAATGTTACCAGTTTCCAATTATATTATACCACTGAAAGATTCTCTCTCTCTCTCTCTCTCTCTCTCTCTCGTCTCCGTCGCAATATTCTATAGGAGCTCCATCAACAATAAAATAGTTTCTACTTCTAGTTTTTTTTTAATGAATATCAATAAAATTCTCGTGTTAAGTTATCACTATCTTCTACGCACACTTTTCATCATGGAGGATCACTTTTTATCGTGTTAAATAAAATTTTTAATAAATCATCCCGGTGATAAAATGTTAAATATGAAAATATGGATAACTCCTGCAGTCGGAATTCAAAATTTAATTAGTCAATGTGTATTTTTAATAGTCGGGTGGAAAGTGCTCCCCGTTTTCTATTCTACACCACGAAGAGATTTCTCTCTCTCTCTCTCTCTCTCTCTCTCTCCCTCTTCCGTCTCCATTATATGATTCTATAGAGACTTTATCAACAAAAAAATAGTTGTTAATTCTATTTTTTTTTTAATAAATCAATTAAATTTTCGTGCTTAGTTCTCACTATAATCTACATACACTTTTCATCATGAGGATCACGTTTCTTCGTGCTAGATAAAATTTTGAATAATTTTTCCCTACGATAAAATATGAATTTGAAAATAAGAATAATTCTTGCAGTTGAAATTCAAATTTTAATTCGTCAACGTGATCTTATCGATGAAAAAAATAGTGTACTTTCTTATTTCAATTTGTTTCAAAGTAATTTAATTATAACTGTTCCTTCATTTTACAAAATTAAAATATTAAAAATGTACCAGGATAGTGTCGCAAAAGTGGTACATACTTGGACCCCTTAACTATTTGTTCTTAAAATCGATCCTGACCGTTGCATATGGAGAATAATTTCTTAGGAGAGGTCAATCCCTTAAATAAATCTCAGTTAAATCGAGGGGATTAGTCTCTGCAGTTGCGCACGGAATGATACCTTTGTTTTAAAAATAAAAAATGTGTATATGTAAATATATAAATATAATATTTTAGAGATTCTATAAAAAAAATATAATATTTCTGAGAGTTTCTAAAAAAAAGATAGTATATAATATTTGAGAGAGTTTTCACAAAAATAAAATAAAATTGAGAGTTTAAAAAAAATAAAATATTTGAAAACGTTTATACAAAAAAATATAATATTTGAAAGAGTTTTTAAACAAAAAATTATTATAAAAATTCAATTATTGTTGTCAATGAGATTCAAACAACATATATTTGTTAGTAATTATAATATTATAAAAATTCAATTATTGTTGCTAGTGGGATTCGAACAACATACCTTAATTAAGCTAAAAACTTTGAATGATACCTAAGCAAGAGAAGCTCTAGTTGAATGCCACATAAGCAATTACTATTGGGTATGCACGAGAAAGCTCCGTGGGAATCTCGTAATGTATATAATAGAGATATATTTTTTTAATGAGTACCAGCCAAGGGCTTTTATGACATTTTATTGAAACATACTTTGTTCAATTACGTCGGGTATATCTATACTAATATATAAAGGGGATACAAATTTTTGGGATGGCTTTTTCATTATTCCTATTTTACCCTTAAAAATAGGTTTTCAGTTTTTTTATAGTAAAAAACAAATATATATTTTTATTCTTAATAACTAGCCACAAAAAAAGTAGGTTAAGTAGTTATAATTAAATAAGTCCAATAAAAAGGAGATTAAGTAGTTATTTATATTTGCACAATAGAGAATATTGATCACATCAAATAAAAAAAAAAAAATATCGATCACACAAACGGGCACGGGGTGGCTAGTATAATATAACATTGATTCTTCTCTGGCTCCATACGAAGACAAGGAATTTTTTATTCTTATAAGCAAAAAAGAGAAATATATTTTTACCTCGCCTATGGTTTTGTCATGCTTAGAATTTGAGATATTTTACAGGTTTGTGATGCCCAAGAAGCTTTTCCACCTTCATAAATTTGGTGGGTTTTTATTAATTGACTAAATATATGACTATCTTAGTTTCATATATAAGATTTTTTACTAAATTTTGTTGTTCCATATTATAAGGAAACGATGTATTAGGAAAAGTGCAAAAAGTAGAGACAATGATGTGAAATTAAATATGCTTAGTGCAAGTTTGGATGTAGAAAAGGGAAGTAAAATATAGGTTTGTTTGATCTGCAAAATATAAATATCGGATATAAAAGTATAAAACAGAATAATATAGAACAAAGTTTAAGGTATTGGACAAATTTAATTTTGTATTTGTACAATGTTTGGTGAATAAAGGGTTATTTTGGTATTTTAAACAACTTGTGCAGAGGATAAAAAGTTGTCCTGTGATTCAGTGAGGACAAAAATTTATGTTTTTGTCCAGTCTCTTGGCCCCCAGTTTATCCAACCCCAAAAACAGTTTTGAAATCAAACACAACACAATTGAAATTATCATGTCCAATTCTTATTTTTTAGCAGATACGCACATCAAACTTAATTACGAGGATTTGTTTTAATATATATCTCTGCTTGTTTAATTTCAACTTTGTAATGTCAAATAATGAAACCCTACTTGGTAACACACTCTCCTTAACACACTCTTATTTTGGGTTAGTTCTGACATCAAGTGGTTTCAGCCTCGTCCCGATTGCAGTTGCGGGGGATCGAATCGTGGTCCTCCCTACGTATATACCAAGTTCAGCGTCAATCACCACTGAACCAACTAACGATTGATTATTTTGGTGCTTATTTGAAAGTTTGTTCAATCTCGTATAAAAAGAAAACAAATATCTCACTTTAAATTCGATAAGTAGTTTTATATATAGCTAACTTAATGTTCTGGTGAACAAATAAGGGGGATGATAATTGGTTAGACCATATCTAAGAAATGAACAACTGTAAAAAATTGTGCAGCATCTCTGTATATTATAAAAATTGTGTGTATTTTACAGTAGCTAATATGAATAACTTGAGTATACAAGAAAAAATATGGATCCCCTTCTTTGATGTATGAAGAGTCTATTTATAGACCTCTTCTTCTATGTGATCATGCCTTGTTTTTCCCTTTTGTAACCGCTTTGTCACTCCTTCATGATGTTGATCATGGGTGGTTTTCAATTATCCCACCTCTCATGTATGCACATCATGTGCTTGGTGGACGGTTACCTTCCTTTCTAATCTTTGCTTAGTGGAGATCATGTGATGATGTTGCAGATAGTGGGTGGTTTCTTGTTTCTCAAGTAGGTTGACCGCGTCTAGGGGGCGCCGCCATTCGCATACACGTCGCTCATGCTCTGTTTTTCCCGCTAATGAAGGATTTGAATCTTCTGGATCGTTTGTTGGGCCGCTTCGTATTGGGCCTAGAAAATCTCGTCCGGTCCATAGCCCCCCAAGCACGAGGCTCAAGGAGGCGAAGTGGTGATAGTGGTAGGACGTGGGGAAATAATCGTCCCCTTTGAATTTGTATCTTGAACTTGTTGTAGTTTTCTTTGAAGTTGTATCTTGATTTCCTCCAATCAATGAAATTTCTTCTTTTGCAAATGCTCCTTTGTTTTTCTCGCCCTAGGCGATGTATATAATCACGTTGCACAAATAATTTTGCAAGAAATAATATTCTCCCAATGACGGCTTACCTGCATTTGTTATTTTGATTTGCGATAAAAATTTTGTATAATTAAAAAGAATACATGGGGTACCTCAGTCACTCTTGAATATCACGGCGTTTGATCGCCTTTTGATTTTACTCGCCCTGTTGTGGCTGTTTTATTTGCCATTGCTTTTGATTTCTTTCATATCTGATTTGTTGTGTACGCCATATGCCTGCATAACTTTGAGTTTGTTATTGATTGTTTGGTCTTTTTCTGATGACCCGAAGGACCGTTGCGCCTTTTACGTGATCGCCAAAGCATTTCAACTTCATTTTCTTTTTCTGACGTTTCCAACTCGTAAGATTTATGGGTGACGCCTTGGACTTTCAACCGCACTTTAATATTCTTGACGCCCCCAACTCGTAAGATTTACGGGTGACGCCTTGGACTTTCAACCGCGCTTTAATATTCTTGACGCCCCCAACTCGTAAAATTTACGGGTAACGCCTTGGACTTTCAACCGTGCTTTGATATTCTTGACGCCCCCAACTCGTAAGATTTACGGGTGACGCCTTGGACTTTCAACCGTGCTTTAATATTCTTGACGCCCCCAACTCGTAAGATTTACGGATAACGTCATGGCATTTCAACACTAATTTATTTTTCTGACGATCACATGGCGCTTTGTCTTTTGGCTTCTTATCTCAAGTGACGCTTTATCAAATTAAGCTTTTGTGGTGAGTCAGTCAGTTTGTACCTGAATTATGATGTACTAGTAGGATGATGATTTGCTCGCCTCCTTTTCTTTCCCTTTCATGCACCGATGTAAAGTGTTTATCGGGATTGATAAATCAGGCGGTTGGTATCACCTTCGCTCATTTCGCCTCTTGTGGCCAGGATCGTGCAGAAGGTCTGTTCCGACTAAATTTCTGATTCTATCCGCGTTGCGTCAATTAATCCGACGAGGCCGAAGGTGCATTCTTCAATGTTGAAGGACGAGTTTCAGCGTTGTGTTGGCGATGGCATTTCGGCGACGTGATTCAATGACGGCGTTTTGGTGCTGGCATATTTGGATAACTACTGCGACTACACTTTACTCGTCGTCGTCTTCAGAATCTTTTTATAAAATAGTAAACTCATGGAAATCCTTCATCCTCTCCGTGATGATCGACAACCAGACAGTGGTGTTGGCGACGATGGGTCGGCGAGACGACACATTTGGATCCATGGTGTTGATTAAAAAAAAATAAAATCGAATATGATAAATCAAGTTAATTAAATCAGAAACAAAAGATGGATTAATGAATTAAATAAAAACAGAGGGCGGTTACCGTCACAAATCTGTGTTAAGAGATGCCAAATGCTCTTTGTTCTCTTTATATACCATATCATAAAGCATGATTTACTTGGGTTTATTAATTCTAAAGAACACTTACGTTAGTGTCTTCCACAGATCCAATAAAGCCACCGATACCATCATATTCTCACTCTTCAATTTCTTTTCCTCATGATTAGTTTTGAAAAATATATCAACAACTTTGCAACTTGATGGAGTGTTTCGCTGCCGTGATTTCTTCTCCCTTTGAAAACCGTCTACATCTTGGAGATGTGTAGCCTGGAAATCATCTTTACCGCGGCCCCACGGTGGGCGCCAAAATGTTCTGGTGAACAAATAAGGGGATGATAATTGGTTAGACCATATCTAAGAAATGAACAACTGTAAAAAATTGTGCAGCATCTCTGTATATTATAAAAATTGTGTGTATTTTACAATAGCTAATATGAATAACTTGAGTATACAAGAAAAAATATGGATCCCCTTCTTTGATGTATGAAGAATCTATTTATAGACCTCTTCTTCTATGTGATCATGCCTTGTTTTTCCCTTTTGTAACCGCTTTGTCACTCCTTCATGATGTTGATCATGGGTGGTTTTCAATTACCTCACCTCTCATGTATGCAGATCATGTGCTTGGTGGACGGTTACCTTCTTTTCTAATCTTTGCTTGGTGGAGATCATGTGATGATGTTGCAGATAGTGGGTGGTTTCTTGTTTCTCAAGTAGGTTGACCGCGTCTGGGGGGCGCCGCCATTCGCATACACGTCGCTCATGCTCTGTTTTTCCCGCTAATGAAGGATTTGAATCTTCTGGATCGTATGTTGGGCCGCTTCGTATTGGGCCTAGAAAATCTCGTCCGGTCCACTTAATGATGGAGATAACTTGAGGCGTTAATTAGGATAAAGAGAAAATCTTACATACGGATAAACACTTAGGCACAAATACAAATAAATAAAAAAGTTAAAAATAAATAAATTTATCACATCAATTGATATTATTTTAACCTTTTCTCTTTAATTTTTTACTTATTTGAGCGTGTCTTAGAAATAATTATTTGGACTCGTGCCTACGTAACTGTAGTAGACATATTTTTCCCCTAAACAAACTTAACATTTCTTTCTTTGGTAGTTGGTGGTAGCATTAAAAAAATTATGCAGAGGCTTTGAGATTGAAAAATTCCTATTTTCGTGTGCTATGTATCAATAAATACTATTTTTTTTTCTTATTATGTTTGGTCGGTTCCTTTTCCATGTCCATTGTCCAGTATGGTTCACTAATTGTAAGCATTTCTTGATGCGGTGTTGCTATGAGATACACGTAGAAGCAAGATGATTGAGCAAGGGTTCCTCTGTTTCTTTTCATTCTTTTTGAATTTGATACAGTCAAGTAATAAAAGTCATGAGTCTGCAAAATAAACAACATCCAGCATTACAACATATTACAACATAGTTGAACATAATAAATATAAAAGCTATAAGAAAAGGAAACAAAAATTATTATATGAAAATATTTAAACAGTGGATTTAAACAGTGCATTAGGCAGTTTTTGAGGCTCACTACCATTTTGTGCCTATTTATTTGCCTCGTCATTTGCTGATGTTGGTGCATATAGATAGAGAGAAAAAAGCATGAGAAAAAAAAGCAACAAAATAAATACAATTCTGTTGCTCTATGTGATGGTTATTTGTTTTTCAAGGTATGGTATTAAAGGAATTTTCGTGGCTCCATATGCTATGTTTATAAGATAGACAATTTTCTAGTTGAACATATTACAACATAGTTGAACATAATAAATATAAAAGCTATAAGAAAAGGAAACAAAAATTATTATATGAAAATATTTAAACAGTGCATTAGACAGTTTTTGAGGCTCACTACCATTTTGTGCCTATTTATTTGCCTCGTCATTTGCTGATGTTGGTGCATATAGATAGAGAGAAAAAAGCATGAGAAAAAAAAAGCAACAAAAAAAATACAATTCTGTTGCTCTATGTGATGGTTATTTGTTTTTCAAGGTATGGTATTAAAGGAATTTTCGTGGCTCCATATGCTATGTTTATAAGATAGACAATTTTCTAGATGAAGAGCTAGGGTCAAATACCTAAGTGCAGCGGATATTACCAAATAAAAATTATGTAATTATTAATCAAAGAGTTGGTTGTGAGATAGACCGGGTCAGACTAGACTTTTTTAAGACCCATGTATGATAGATTGGGATTTTGTGCATTCAAGAGTTGATGACTACACTGCAATCACTCACATCTAGATTGTTTGATATTGATCGGATGATCATAGTTTCAAGCTCAAATATTATATTTAAAAAACAAATAAAATCCGAATTTAAAATATGATTCGTCCAAATATCAGACGATTCAAATGTATTGATTGTCCAATTCAACTACAGGCAATCCAAATTCAAGTATGATATGACCTAGTCAAACCACTTTAGAATATCAAACTAAGGCTGAGTTTGTTTTGGATTTTTTTGAAAATAGATTTTGTAGTGTTATATAATTTTGGGTAAAAAAAATTTACAAAGAAACTTTTAATAAAAGCTTCAAATGAAAATTTCGTTTGAATAGTTATTCTTAAAATGTGATTTTAGGCATTTCATCATTTTATTGAAATTTTTTTTGGATTTCAAAATTTCGAAAAAATCATTTAATTTGAAGCTATTTCAAATAGATTTTCATAAAAATCATTTTTGAAATACAACTTTTTCAAAAAATTATGATTTTGACTATGTTTTGTTCTTCAATAATGTATGTCTATGTTATATGATGTCAAAATTAGTGTTTCAATTTAGAAAAAATGAATATAAAAAATTTTATAATATTTTGAAAAACAATTTTACAAAAGGACTAAACTTATGTACAGTGCTTTAGACACAGTTCTTACTGTGCTAGATACATGGAGGTGGTTATTATTATTAAGAAAATGGTTTTTTTTTATTTTTCTTAAATAAAAAATATAAGTAACTAACTTTTTGTGAGAGGCACAGTAAAAACAACACCTAAAGAAAAGTATATAAGTTTTGTCCTTTACAAAATTCATTTTCAAAAATACAAAGAAAAAATCTATTTTTTTAAAGCTAGAACAAACGCACCCTAAATGAGACAAAAAAAATCATACTCTTATTCTTTACCATAACCACTACAGCACATTAAAGAATAGGGATTTAAATACCCTGCCTTGCCAGATTATTTTGGATGAAATTCTATTGGACCAAACAAAAAAATAAACCTTCAACGACACAACTTTATTCTAAATAACCTCCTTGAGTTTCAAAACCAATTATCAGTGCAAAGAAAAATTAGTCTGCATAGAACAACAATGAAATTTAAAAAAAAAATGTAATACTAATTCAAAAGTTAAGTTCCAGAAATATGAGGAGCCCCCTGGTTATGTGTATGTACAGGAAGGTTTTTTTAATTTAAAGAGTCCAATCCTAAGATATATTGCCAATAGCCTTAAACCATATCTATCCTATCTATGCATTTAGGTTAGCTAGGAGGTCAGGCATTGTATGAACTCAAAGATATATAGTTGACCACTGCCACAAGTGCTTGTGAAATTGAGTGTACCCTCCATAATATAACCTCAGGACAAAGGAAATGTTTCTCGCTTCCTTTCTGCATGCCACAGTTTCAATGCATTTCATATGCATCTTATAGTTATATAGGTTAGATTAGATTATGGGCCTCTGTCCATTTATGATTTTGTATGGGTAGCCTAGATTGGTAAGAGCAGGAAACATAGGCAGATATCTTAAATTGGAATTGAATTGGAGAAATTCTAGTCATATTCTACCTTCTGTCCCAAAATATAAGAACTAGTTTGACTACTGTATATATGTCAATGCACACTTTTGATCACAAATATCTTTAATTCTTTATTATTAAAAATTATAATAACTTGATATTTTAAAAATACTCATCAAAACAAATCAAACAAGATCTTATATGCATATATTCATATCTACATATTACTAAAAAAGTATGGTCAAAACAAGATAAGTGAATGTTATTTTTTTCAAAATAGCTTTTATAAAATAGGACGGAGTACCATAGTCAAAGTCAAATTTATTTTATGATCACTTTGCTTTTGCCATTGGCACTGTTGGATGTGATTTCAAATGAATTTTTTTGTTAAAAATAAAAGCGGGGCCAGATTTACAGTCAAAAAAATAAAAAAACCTTATGAAAAAGCATTTCCTTCTAATATTTTAGGTTAATAGTGTTTCCCTATATCTTGATTGATTTAAAGGAACCAATATTGTGTTAGTTCAAGTGAAATAAGAGTTGAATCTTTTAAGCAAAATCTCATGTTTGAATTTTGTAAATGAAAACTGAAAAAATAGACTATTAAAATGGTCGGTCAGGTTTTCTGCAAAAATTCATCATCAACAAAGTGTGTGGGTATTTCACACGAATAACATGGCAATCCAAAACAGTGGTTCGAATTTTATTGAATGCATGTGTCCAAGTCCAACTTAAAGCAAAAATTCAAAACTTCTCTATTTCTTCTATTTTCATGGTGGAATTGCTTTGGAACGCAAGAGAATTAATGCAAAACCAAACATATGCCTAAACTTCTCCTATGATGGAAGGGGGCAAGTGGACTGTGATTCCATGCCACATTAGCAGTTAACTACATGAATCAGTGAAAATACAAAAATATTAAACTCCTAACTCGAACAGATTTGGTAATGCCTTGAATTAAAATTCATGGTTATACATCCAAACAGTGGCTATTCAACTGTAGGTTAACTATCATAGATCCTTGGATTTCAATAGCCGCGTCTCTAACAAAATACAACAGAATATACACAAGATCCAGCAACTTGCACACACTGTCAAAAATGGAAGGTTGAATCCAATTGCCTGTATACACACACGTGTGATGAGTTAGATCGAACTACCTATCATGCTGGGTACAATCATGAGGCCGTGCTTGAGTACGTACTAATAAATCAAAACCAATTTGAATTGCTGAAGTCTCTTAGCTTGCTAAGATGCCTCTCCATTTCTTCTCTGGTTCGGGCCCATTCTCGTCTTTCTATGACAGCTGTTGGATCATCTTTCTCACTCTGCATATAAAATGGGATATTAGAGGTGTGATGTAAAAAATTAATGACAAGTGATTCAGGAAATAAATAATCACCGCGTGTATTATTTTGAAGGAGTTCCCCTTATCAGCTATAACAAGCAAGTCGCTCTTTCTATCTCTAGTTCTCCCTCCAGGAGCTGTTACCTACAGAAGGCATATTGATGATTAGTATAAATCATGTAGTAATCAATGTCCCAACAAACAAAGTTGCATCTAACGAGGAAATATACTGCTCAACTCCCAAACAGAGCTGGTGTAAGAGTTAAAGTATTGTACCGGTGTAAACCGGTCCAAACACGCAGAAATGGGAGGGGAAACATCAGGCATCTCAAAACTACTACACATGATTCAACAAATTCAACTAGAGCGAGGCTGTTAAACCCCGAGAGTCTACATGAACTCGTCCAATTTTTGCAGACTCAATCAGTAAGATTTTACTTGATACAAAAATAATGTTAAAAAACCAATCACGGTATCTAAACACAATTGGCACAGTGAATATTTATTAACATTCTAATAAATAATCTATAAGCAAGTGATAAATTAAACCCAAACTATCATGATTCAAAATTGATGGAGCAATTTGCAGATCACAGGATAGGATCACAACTCAGCACACAAAAAGCACATGAATTCAAAATTAAGGGTCAGATTAACAAATCATGAGTTCCGAATTACTAGAGTGAAGGATGACTGAACTGAGTTCCCCTCATTGGAGCTGGATTCAGCTTGAAAAACCTAGGTTTAAACTCATCAATGTTGGGTGCATTCACTTTGGACCTTGCCTGTTAGGTTCATGCCAACATATAACAATGGGTATGTTAATGAGTTCTCATTTGACATCGTATATATTGGGAGCTACGTGGTTGAGACTCAATACAACATCATTTACATAATTGGCAGATGGGTCTGTGTTGGAATCTCATATGCATCCATCTATGTTGTGGAGTACTAAAATTGTGAGGTGCATGTTTTGTGCATTGTCTTATCAATATCATTCAGATGTTGTATTTTGGGTTTAAAAAAAAAAAAAACATTGAACCATTGTCATTTTAGACATGTATGGGAAAAATAACCATTATGTTAGACTTGTTTGTTCAAGTGTCCTCAAACTCACAAGTCTACCCTGATTTAAACAAACTCTTGTGAGTTATTTGAAAATAGAGCCGTACACTTGCAAAACTCTAGAAGTTAACTCGAGAGTTTGACTACCATGCAAGTGTTTTATTTCTTTAAAACATTACCAGTGTGCAATGGTATTTTCCAGTATTTCAGCCAACATTCTAGAGCAATACAAAGATTATTAGGTTTAAGCCACAGTGCATCTTCCATGAATTCATTGTCTAGCACTTACAAAGATATCGTATAAACAATAAAACAAAAAGTAAATTCAAGGCTGAAAAATATAACTAATAAAGGAAACAAAGTGCAGATAATTTTCTTTTTTTTTTGACAAAAAAAAAACTGCAGATAGTTTTCTAAAAGCAACAAGATTGAGAATTAACCAACAATTCCTTACCAGAACTTTGGCTCTGGTGATCGACTTAGTTTTGGAATCAATAACATAAATCTCCTCAAAATCCAAGACAAACTCAGGATCTCCTAGCCTCCGATTTTTGTAGTGTTTTGTCAAGAATACCTGTAAAACACAAAAACAGTGAATGTTGGTTTTACTGTTTCATGTAGAAAACTTTCAAAACAGAAACAAAGCGAAACCAATGTCCTATTATTTTGATGAAAACTAAAAACGTAAAATGTTTTATGAAATCGAAAAGACCCTTACTTTCTTGCAAATCAATAATAACCAAAAAAAGTTAATATGAAAATTTTTAGATCATGAGAATGTTATAGTATAAGCTTCACTTTCCCAAGAATATATCTATACACCTTAGAAGAACACCACAGTCCTGAAAGTGTGAAAGATACAATACAGCTCAAGTAATACTCATTGCCAGGTAGGATTCCATAAGAGGAATGTTAAGTGATATTTCACATGTCTTGAGACAAAATCTAAAGCATGTGATTTTGTAGGCAGTTACATGTATTGTAATCCTTCAATAACTATCCATTTTATAGATTTTTATCAGGTCATTAAGATCTTTGGGCTAGATTGAGTTATACGACATAGCAATAGAGAAACAAAAGGAAATCCAATTTTACTTAAAAGCCTCAAATACAATAACAAACCATACCTTGTCAATTTCCCTCTCATATTTATACAGAGGATCTCGGCGTGCACTAACAGGTGGCTCTGTAACATTGTCGCATCCAAAATCGCTTTGCGCACATCTAATGTACTACAGATGCAGAGAAAAATAAAAAACAGCTTTTATATTTGGAAGTGATATATGTAGAGGGAGAAAATGCAAAGGAAATTAATCATTCAAAGTCCGCTTAGCATAGCTTCCCATAAACCACCAAGTGTAATCAATATATATTGTAAATATGAATGGATTCCATTATCTCCTAAAGCTATAATACTAGCATATTTGAATCCCCAACCCAACAATAACATATATGATAAGATACCAATATTGTACGATCAAGACCTTGTTTGGATAAACGGCTTGATTAAGTGCCTATGGTAAAAATACTTATCATATAGACGCTTATGTATAATAAGCTATTTCAGTAACAAAAGATATAATAAAGTCAAACTATTTTGGTATAATTAAGTTGTAAGTTGCTATCATAAGCTATCGTTGAGAGCATTTGAAAATAAACCGAAAACAAACTAATGGACATGTCATAAACCCGTTTTCATATGTTATCAATCAGTCTCACAAAGTGCTTATGTCAGTCGGTAGATAAATAAGTCAATTCAAACACGCTCTAATCAAAATAACATGTCGGTGAGGCGCAGTTTGAGGAGAAAGATTACCTTCTGAGGCATTTGTGCAAGCACCTTGGGGATTGAATAAACATCTGTATCAGGAGGAGTAACATACATCTACAATAAAAATATTCAACACAATTAAAATAGTAAGTAACAACAAAAGTTGAGGTTGAGGTTGAATGAAAAGGATGGCAATAGCATAGCAGCAACGAACCAACCTCTCTGAAATCATAAACATCGTTATCAGGGTCAGGGGGTTTCCGTATGAAGAAATCACAATCTAACAAACTAATCTTATGAAACTCATCTTCGTTAATTCTATAATCAACGAGAGTATCAGGGTCCCAACCCTGCGTAGAAACAAAGCTCATACTCTGAACCGCCGCAATGTCGACGTCACCTGCTGCCTCGTACTCAATGTCGAAATCCTTCTTATTGTCAACCTCCTCCATTTCTTCGTCTTCCATTTCATAGTCGTCGGGGCCGGCGAAGTCGACGTCGCCGTCGTCGGCGCGGGTTAAAAATGGGTTGCGTCTAGAAGAGATAGGTGGAGATTGGAGGAATAGAGGTTTGAGTTTGAAAGTAGGGGAGAATGAGGGTTGTGAAATTCTGGAAAAAAGAGGAAGTTGTGGTGGTGAGAGGAAGAGGAATGTGGTAGTAGAAATGGACATGGCTTTCTTTCAGTGGAGAAAATAAGTGAGCTCATATCTTGAAGGAGGGAACTAGAGGATAACACTTCCTTTTTGCTTTGTCAAAAAAAAAAAAACTTCCTTTTTGCTGAATATTTTAATTTTTAATTAATTTTTTATGAATAATTTAATTTTTGGCTTAGTTGTAACTAATTTCTAACTTAGTACGTTAGTGCGTGCCGTATTTGAGATTATTTTCTTTTAATATTATTTAAATGTATATTTTAAAATATTATTTCAATAATTTGATTTAAAATTGTAAAATGAATTTATATGATTTTTGCATGATATGAGTTTAAGGATGTTATAGAGTATAGCAAGATTGAGAATATTCATTCGCTTTCCGTTTTATATTATTATGAAATTATTTCTCCTGTCATCTATAAATATAAAATAATTATAAATTTTATAATTTTTCGAATATATTTACGGACTTAAGTTTTTTGGAAGCATGGTTTCACATAAAATTAAAATATACCATGATTATTTCATTGCAATAAATCTTCTCAAAGATGGTGGTCCGCTATCTCATCTCAAACCAACTTTTCACGAAAATTATACATTAGGTTTATTGTCATAGATTATAAAAAATTAAAGTTATGTTCATTTGTTTTAGGTTTTCCAAATTTTAATAATTAGAGATAATTCTAAGCAATTATTTATGAGTTCCCCTTGCCCGTCAAACAACACGTACCGAAAGATCTCTCTCTCTCTCTCTCTCTCTCTCTCTCTCTCTCTCTCTCTCTCTCTCTCTCTCTCTCTCCATCTGCTAGTACTATATAGGGACTTAATCAACAAAAAATAATTGTAAGTTCTATACTATATTTTATATTAATATTAACATACTTTGACATTGTTCGTATTTTCACACTTTATTTTCTCATTATACCACAAAGAATTAATTTTCGCGCGTGAACGTCAAATGAAAAATCTATGTGCGGATCTCTACTCACAATGAGAAATTAAAATATTCCCTAAAAATGTTTGGAAAGTTTTTTTTTTAAAAAAAAAAAGAATTATAAACAAGGCAAAATTACACAGTTTGTCTTTTATCTTATTTTTTTGTAACATTTTGATCCTTTATCTTTTCTTTATAACATTTTGGTCCTTTATCTCTTATAAAACACACATCTAAGTCATTTTTCTTATTTTTTATTGAAAAAATATTGATGTGGCTGCCACATCCGATAAATTTACTTTTTAAAATATATTTTTGTTGAAAATAAAAAAAATCTGGAGAAATAATGAACATATTCATCATCTTCCTTGAATCTTCATCTTCTTCCTTTTGAATCTTCATCACTTTCTTTGAATAAAAAAATCTCAACACCAGAGAGGACAAAAGGGCTTGGTCCACCATCACCACCTCAATTCATCACTAGACGGCCAAACCAGCAACAACAATGAAAGTAAATGTCAGGTCTTTTTTCTCAGGTCTCACCCTTTTAACACAAGCTTCTCTCGGGTCTTTTTTCTCTATGCTTCTTTTTTATACATCTCATCCCATTTTTCATATCCTTCAAACACAAACCTAGAAAATCATTCTTGAATGTAAATGTCAGATCTTGATGATAGTTTGATTTTGTTCCCAAAAATCTTCATTTTACAAAAAGCTCACAATTTTTCAAATTTTTTTTTTAGATTTTCTGTTTTTTTGTGGGTGAAATTATGTGGGTACCCTTTTGGTGTATTTTATTTGGGTGTCTGTGATTTTATGCTTTGGTGTTGGGTCGGTGATTGTGAAAATTTCACCTTGTTTTTGTTGTTTTTTGAAGTTTGAAACCATTTCCTAGGTTTCCTTGTTTTCAAGGGACAATTTTTGTTGCTGTTGTTGTCAAATTGGTTGTGTTTGGTCGCTGAGGTTTTCTGTTCTTGGTTAAACAAGCATTTAATCAAAGAAGATGATAAAGATTCAAAAGGGAGAAGATGAAGATTCAAGGAAGATGATGAATGTGTTCATCATTTTTCTAGATTTTTTTTATTTCCAACAAAAATATATTTTAAAAAGTAAATTTATCTGATGTGGCAGCAACATCAATATTTTTTCAATAAAAAATAAGAAAAAGGACTTAGATGTGTGTTTTTTAAGAGATAAAGGACTAAAATATTACAAAAAAAAAATAAAAAACCAAAATATTACAAAAAAATAAAATAAATGACCAACTGTGTAATTTTGCCTATAAACAAATACCATATATTATAACAAATCTAAATTATATTAATTTATTTTAGGTAAATTAATTAATCACCTGAAAGGTAACTCTAATGAAAGTGTGGTAGACACAAAATATGGATAACTTCCGCAATCAAAATTTAAATTTTAATTAGTTAAGACGTATTTTTAGTAGTGAGGTGGGAATATCTCTATGTTTCTCATTCTACACCACACATAGATTCTCTCTCTCTCTCTCTCTCTCTCTCTCTCTCTCTCTCTTTGTATTTTTATCTATCTTGTCTCCCTTACAGGATTTATTAGGGCTCCATCAACAAAAAATAGTTGTTAATTTTATATTATATTTTTAATGAATATCAACATAATTTGATCATGTTCTTACTCTTAAACTTTTTTTGTCGTTGTGCCAAAAAAAAACAATCTACACACATAAGCATCAAATGAGAAAATGTGGAGATTTTTGTTAGACTACTCGGCTATCACTTAGAAGGGGGGTTGAATAAGTGATCCTTGAAACAATGTAGGTTTTTAAAAAATATTTTCGTTTCAATCGAGCGCGCGGAAGCACCACCGGATCGGTAGTCTATGCACCGATTGATCAAAGGAAATGTTGTATAGCCTTTGAACGATTATGAAAAGATTTGGAAACGATCGAGTTCAAAATTAATTGAATATAAACGTTTGAATTAAAATCAACACCAAGCAAGTTTCAAATATCAAATTTAACCCAATCACAATCAAGCAATAACAATTGAATTTTTTTTTTGTGTACCAATACGAACACGAAAAATTCAATTGATTCAAAATTAACGAATTTATGAAAAGTAAAAGATTGAGAGAGAGAGACACAAACGGTTTGATTAGGGAGTTCCCCGGCTTTCGTGTCGTCCTCGCGGTCGGCCGGGTACGTCTCCCCCCAAATAACCAAACGGGTTATTTGAGGGTATATAGATCAAAAATGATGAACACAAGTGCACAATTTACAATTGAAACTTATAACCCTATAACGAATCAAAAAGTAAACTATGCGAATAAACCTCAACACACAACGAAGCTTCGCCCTCTGATTCCAACGATCCGATCCGTGCCAATCCGCACTCGATCGTCCAGCTGAGTCCTTCGCTTCTTGTTGTTGAACCTCCAAGATTCGCACGATCTTGAACCCTTTGAGAGAAACCAACACCTTCGTCACAATTCAACCCGATCACGATTCTGATTCACCGCGAACCGTACCAAACGTTATCAACAAATATACAATCTCTATTGAATTGATCCCATACTCAAACTTCAATTTGATTGTAAACTTGATGAAGATGATGAACTTGTGATGAATAAAACCTTTGATCCAAATTTTCACTCAATTTGAATCCCAAAGCGTTTTCTGATCTTTCACACTGGTTTCCTCCCCATTACAATGACACACCACATTGCTATTTAAAGAGATAATAGAATTGAGCAAGTTTGGGCAAAATTAACATACGTGTATCGATACAAATGATGGTTTGTATCGATACAAACCCTTTGACCATCGTTCAAATTGAAAGATTTGACCTATGTATCGATACAAACACGGGTGTGTATCGATACATATATCAGTTTCTTGAAATCTTGACTGATATGTATCAAATCATGCAAGCATGATTCGATACATCATGCAATCTCTGGTTTTCTGAGAGATACATGTGTGTATCGATACATGCAAGCATGATTCGATACACAAGTGACTCTCTGCCTCTGAGAGACCACTTTTGTATCGATACAAGTGATATATGTATCGATACAAAATGCACAAAATCAGTCTGAAGTAATTTCAGGACATTTGTATCGATACACATGTTTATGTATCGATACATAATACCTAAAAACAATTTTTCAAAGTTTTAAAAATAGTTTTTCGCTGTCAAGTCATTTGTAATGTTGCCAAAATATGTTCTACTCCATTTTCATGTGTTTTGACAATTATTAAAACATGAGGATGAACTGGTGCACTTACAATTTTCACTCACATGGATAAATTAACATTAAATGAATGCTTATGGAAATTTTAATAATGAATTTGTTAAAAAATTAAAAATTCTAATATATTAATTTTTTTAATATTTCCTAAATTTTTATATATCTCTCTCTCGTCTCCATCTCCCAGTACTCTACAAAAAAAATTAATATTAGATTTTCTAAAAAAAAAATATTAGAGTTTCTAAAAAAAATAATATTAGAGTTTCTAAAGAAAAATATACAAAAAAAATAATATTTGAGAAGCTCTAATTGAACGACACATAAACAATTTCTATTGAGAAGAAAAGATAATTTTCAAATTTTTTTTTATAAAAATTCATTTATTGTTGTCGGTGGAATTCAAACAACATACCTTAAACTAAAAACCCCACATGACACCTAAGCAATTTCTCACTAATTGAATGACACCTAAGCAACTTCTATTGAGAATGCACGAGAGAGCTCCGTGGGAATCTCGTAATGTATGTAATAGAGATTTCACAAAATCTATCTCCCTATTTAGAAATTCTTGCATCAATACTCATTTAACACCTCATTTTTACACATATCCAATTAAAATATTACATCTCATTAAAATTTAAAATAAAATTAAGACTCTCTCTCTTAATATTATTGATTCCCTCTCTTCTCTCTCCACTTTTTCCATTTTGGTAAAACTTCATTTTTGATCAAATTGGTTGTACGTCATATTATCTTCTTCCTTTAGTACCTTTTCCTATACCTCTTATATGTTTATATTATCCTTGTCCCAATATATAAGACATATTTCACAAATGCACAATAATTAAGAAAATTAGCTTTTGCATTTAATTTGTCAATAATATATCTTCTTCTTACAAAATTACCCTTCAATTATTAAGAGAGGTAAATATTGATCTTTTACTTTAACTTTAAAAAAGATCTTATAAAATGGGACAACAAAATTTACCAAAAATGTCTTATATATTAAGACAAAGTTAGTAGATAACATGAATAGGGCACTGCATAGTCGGTATTTAGAGCAGTTGAACAATCTATTTGATTGTCTATTAGAGGTTTTAACTACGACATTTCAAAACGACCAATTAACCTCGTCAAGATGCGGAGGCATTACCAGATTACTTTGAGTATAAACAAGTGTTGTGCGATGAAAGTGAGTTATTACGGCTACGGATAATATGTACATACCAGAGTTGAAGGGAAGTATATAGTATGATGGGTTGTATTGCAATTTGACCCAAATGAATCCAAGCTTTTTAAGTTTAAAACATTTGGCAACTATGAAATATGGTGAGAGTCAGCCATCAAATGTAGACGCCAAACATTGGACAAAGACACCTACGTATCTGCGTATTTTCGGTGATGCATCATCTTAACGTTCCTCTTCGAGCTAGTTCAGGCCCACCACCACCACCTCCACCACCACCACCCGTTGTTGATGAATTTCCAATATATAATTCAAATGATGCAGTGGTTAGTTTGAAAACACCCGTCTCTTGGTTTAATCTTTAAACTTTTTGTGAACGCGAGTGAATCATAGTAACATTGCAAAAAAATATTTCAAAAGGGTGGAAGTCTCTATAGCACAATACATTGGAGTCTATGAGTTGATTCATACGAAGCAGGGAAAAGAAAGTGATTATTTCCTCAAAATAAGCTAGTACAATCATATTCCATGTTTCTAGTCATCTGTTCCGTTGAGCAGGGGCGGAGGGAGTGGGGGGACACAGGGTGGCCACGGTCCCCCCCAGTTTTCTACAAAACTTTGTATATTATAGGTATATATATATGTATGCTACGAAATTTATTTTAATTTCTTTGACTTTTCAAATCATAATAAAATACATAGTAAAAATAATATTAAGTTCTTTTATCATATAGTCATACCATCCAATAAGTTGTTGTCTGCATGCTTTTATATAGTTCATGCATGAGGTCTTGATGTTGTTTGTAAGAAATGGGACTACGTTTTTTTTTCTAAACTAAAATAGAAGTGTAAAGGATTTTGTCACTTTTTTTCTTGAAGGTATCTATTAATATTAGATGTGAACCTCTTTTCCTTTGTTGTTTAGTACCTCCTAATAGATATATATATTTTTATTCTATTTTACTTAAATACAAGAAAATAGTGTTAAGTTTCAGCTCAATTGATAAAAAAAAATTTAAAATTGTTAGACTGGATCTCATGAAGGGGTTCGAATCCCGACTCCTCCACTTATGTGTGTAAATTTATAACAATTTTATCATTTCGTCTCTAAAAAAGATTGTAATTATATTAATTTTTTTGTATATATTGCACATTTAATTATTATTTTTACTAATTATGATGCATTAATTCACAGCCCCCCTTAATTTAAAATCCTGGTTCCGCCCCTGCCGTTGAGGACTTATGCTAATGTGTTTGTGATATTATGTTGGTAGTACAAATTCTAAATATGGATAACTTTACTCACTAATGACTCGTTTTTATTGCTTATTGTAGCCATGATACCCGATCACATTTTCTTTCTATATCTTTAAATATTTCCACCATCATATAATAGTTTTTCAAAAATATTTTTGTTTAATGAAGGTTTTTTGTTATTTAACTTGGGTTTTGTCATTTAACTTGGGTTGTATGATGTTTTTTAGGAACATCAGTAACAACAAAAAGCTGGAGTATGGTAATGTTCAAAAATTTGGTTTTTATAGAAAAGCAATTACTAAAAGTATCTCCAATAAGAGTATCTAAGAGAGTTTCATAGGCTAATGATATGGTACATTTTTATTTTTATCATTGGAGTTCCACGACGTGAGATAGAGGGTATGAAAATTGATGATACCGGTACCTTAAATAAGATACCGTATCATCAATTTAATGTTACCTTTTTTTGTTTGATCATTAAATGGTCATTTGATTTTCTTTTTTACGAACATTTAATCATATTTCACATTTTTCTATATTACACAATTTCTATTTATTTTGTTCTCAAGTCATATTTTATTTGTTTTCTATCAAATGGATCCTAATATGCAGGGGCGGAGGGAGTGGGGGGACACAGGGTGGCCACGGTCCCCCCCAGTTTTCTACAAAACTTTGTATATTATAGGTATATATATGTATGCTACGAAATTTATTTTAATTTCTTTGACTTTTCAAATCATAATAAAATACATAGTAAAAATAATATTAAGTTCTCTTATCATATAGTCATACCATCCAATAAGTTGTTGTCTGCATGCTTTTATATAGTTCATGCATGAGGTCTTGATGTTGTTTGTAAGAAATGGGACTACGTTTTTTTTTCTAAACTAAAATAGTAGTGTAAAGGATTTTGTCACTTTTTTTCTTGAAGGTATCTATTAATATTAGATGTGAACCTCTTTTCCTTTGTTGTTTAGTACCTCCTAATAGATATATATATTTTTATTCTATTTTACTTAAATACAAGAAAATAGTGTTAAGTTTCAGCTCAATTGATAAAAAAAAATTTAAAATTGTTAGACTGGATCTCATGAAGGGGTTCGAATCCCGACTCCTCCACTTATGTGTGTAAATTTATAACAATTTTATCATTTCGTCTCTAAAAAAAGATTGTAATTATATTAATTTTTTTGTATATATTGCACATTTAATTATTATTTTTACTAATTATGATGCATTAATTCACGGCCCCCCTTAATTTAAAATCCTGGCTCCGCCCCTGCTAATATGTACAATAATAATATTCATGCTTATATGAATTTGTTCCAAAATCAATCTACTACCGGTAAAACTTCCAAAATTATCCTTATTATATTTCCCGTTATATTTATGTATTTTTCACCATTTTTTATTTATTGTCTTGTGTTTTTCATTATATTTAATTATTAATTTATTTAGATACGAATTTATTAAAGTAAATAAATATTTAATTTTATTTAGAAAAAGTTATAAAATAAATATAGAAGGGACTACTTGTTAATAATGTATGATACTCAAGGTGGTAACACTACTGGAGCAAAAAAGGTACGAGTTGCATAAATATTACATGGCATTGTAGGGACCACATGTTAGTAATGTATGATACTCAAAGTGGTATCACCATTGGAGATGCTCTAAAAGGAATTTTCTTATGAACGTTGTCGCGCCGCGAAAAATGCCCGAGCGTAATGAACACTCGGATGAATACAGAGTCGCCACCGAAATTTTTATTTAAAGGGAAACGTCAATAAAACCCTTAAAAGGTGGAAAGGAATGGTCATCGCAACCAATCTTTTGGGTTCGGGTGTTGGTTATGTGAGGGGAAGGTATTAGCACCCCTCACATCCGTTGTACTCAACGGGAACCTCCTAATTAGTTAAAGGGTTTAAAATTTTAAAAGTTGTTTTGCTTGCTTTTATTATTAATTATTGTTTTTATTTACATATTGTTATTTTTATTAAAGTATTTAGAAAAGGGAAAAAAAGTTAGCTTTTTATTAGTGTGCTTGACGGTTGTTGGATCCCGCTCCTACGTATTCCCAAGTGCAATGAGAAATTCAAAGCTACACATAGTTCTTTGTAGAAAATAATTGTTGGTTGGTTGATTTTATTTGTGAAAATAATTTGGATTTAAAAGAAAAGGTTTATGTGATTGAAAAGGCGGACTCGCATTTGGGCGATGGTATCCATTTGAAGAAAAATTATTAAAGCGTGCATTGACGCGAAAAAAGAGTGAAGTTTGATGGGTTGAGATTGATTTTAGTACGTGGAAGACGAACAACCGGTAGGCAAAGTGTACACTAAGCGTTGATTATTCGAGAGATGAACGGATGTACATCCGCCAGTCTCTTTTTTAATCCAATTTCATTTATTAAGATTTATTTGTGGAAGATAAATAACCGGTAGCCAAAGCGTACGCTAAGGGTCGATCATTCGAAAGATGAACGGATGTACATTCGCCGGTCTCCTTTTCAATTCCAATTTTTTTATTAAAAAAAGAGTTTTTAATCCAGCATGATACATTCTCTTTTAGTCAACTTTTCTTGATTTTTGTTTCTTGCGAGATTCTTGTGTGATACTCCCTCCGGTCTCATATATAAGAAACAAAACAAAAAAATTTAAAGTCTTAAATATAAGCAAAAGTCTACTTCAATTATTAAGTTTTATGACATTATTTCAATTGCAACCAATAAATGCATTGTTTTACATTTTCCAAGAAGGTATAATGTGTTTTTTCTCCTCGGTTAATGTATTTTATCTACTTTCTTAAAGGAAAAGCTTTTTTGAAAAATTTCTTATATACAAGACTAGAGGGAGTAGTGTATTAATCATATTATTGTATGTGATTGTGCATGAAATGAGATATTTGCAAGGGACATGCTATGATTTATAGTGTAATTATTTGTGTGACTTGATGATTATGCGTGTGTGTTTTGTATAATATGAACCTCATGAGCAATGATCATTGTTATAATTATAATAATAATAATAATGACTGAAACATGTAGTAATGTGTGTGATGGTATCGATGAAGCAATTAGAACATGATATATCAGAAGGTGCCTTCTACGGTGAGGTGGAACACAATACCAAAGTTATCATAATTGAACTGGAACATGACTTGATAACATTAGCCTAGACTGATTATGGGATAAGGTAAAGCCGAAAAGGACCCAAGCAATTGATTGCAAAGTTAATTGTTTATTGGAAAGTGAAATACTTATGTAGGCACAAACACAAATCAATAGTGTTTAGGCACACACACAATCATATAAATAAATAAAATAGAAAATGATGATTTGATGTGATTAAATTATTTTTCAATTATTTTTTGCAATTTATGTGAGTGTGCCTAAACATATTTGATTTGGGTTTGTTCCCAAGCAAGAATACCTCTATTGGAAAATATTACAAGGTATTGTTACTCATGTACCGACTGATTAATTAACTGGTAAGGGTTTTCTCTTTCACATTCGCATTTCAAGTCAGTAATCAAAGCAACATGTATGTATAACAAACAAATACTATTAGGATTGGGAAATTAAAATTGTGCGATTCAAAGATTAGGGGCGTTGCACAGTACCTGACTTTTTCTTTCTCTTCTTTGCGCGAGGTTATGATGCTATGGATGGTCGAGGCAGCGGTGTAGACTCAAGGTTTTATGTATCAAATTTTTCTGATTTTTAAGTGTGGTAATTTTTGTGTGTTTTTCTTTGTGAAGCCTTATGAGGTTTATATAGTGCTTTGGAGATTGAGTTTGTTGCTTTGATTTGGGGATGGATTTGAAGGAAAATAGTGTAGAAAAGCAGCGCAATATAATTTTTTTTTCTTATTGATCCTTACGAATGAGCATGAGTTTGTGTTTAGGATTTTACCTCTTGTTGAAAATCCTTTTCTTTTCTTTCACGAACGGCGGCTGATCAACACTTTAATCACGAACCGGATTGATCAAGAGCGTTGATGACGAAGAACAACGCCTCTAGTAGTCCACACGAACAGCAACCTTCAAAAGAGTGCTAGCTCAAAAGGATGAAGGCATTTTGTGAGTGGAGGCAAGAAATAAGGATTAGGGTTTTCTTTTCTTCTTAAAATTCTCTTAAGTGTGTTTTCTCAATCACAAGGGTTCTACTTATATAACCAATTGTCTTGTGCACCAAGACAATTACTTGTCATTGGGCTACAATCACACTAAAGCCCATTTAATTAAATAAGCTTATAAGGAGCGCACCCCCCATGTGTCATGTACACATGAGTGCTCCCTCACCATAACAAATTATGAACCGCTTATTTAATTACCATGATACCCTTATCATATTTCCATATTTCTCTGAGGTGCACCGCACCTTACGGTGTTCAAATCTCACACTAGACTGTTATTATGTGTGTGACCCTTGTAGGTTTCCATAACGTTGACAATTATATTAAATCATTTATTTAACATAATAAACAATGAGCGGTATCTAGCAACACATCATTGCTACCCAAGTTATGAGAAATTAACATGTGATCAAAACATAACCTTTAGTGATAATATATGCGTGTACAATTACCCCTTTGCCCTTTATGTCTATATTAAACACAAAGCATACTTGGTGTCATCTTTGTCCAGTTCAATATTGGGTCCATGACATTTATCCTGTTATGCAGGATTGGCAAATTCCATCTAGGTCACTACTGTCCCTCAGCATGCTTTGTGAAGTACCCATCAACTGCCTTTATGGTTATCCTGTTACGGACAACGTTAGATCAGCAACAAAGTACTTGACTCCACATCTAGGGTACAAAGTGGTTTCAGGTCTAAGGGCGGTTTACACCATTATCACCATGAGAGTAACTTATGACACTTTGCATAACTTTGCATGTAGTACTCTCATAGCGGGTCAATCCGGTATAAATATTACTCCTAATATTTCTTATACCTATGTCAAGACTTGATAACTCCTTATCCCATTATCCATGAGATGCGATCATCAATCTATCTTCATAATAGTCTTTATGCTTTAAGGTTATCCCTTTTCACCTTAAAGCTCGACTATGGATACTTTAAGAATAGCGTCCTTTTGTTTAATGTAATCTCATGATTAAGTCACACTTAATATTAAACGGACTTTCTATTCTAGGGACTTCATTATTTTGAACGTTACAAACATAATAAAGAAAATGCCTTTGATTATTAATAAAAGAAACAATATATTATTAATAATTAATTCGATACAAGTACTAAAGTCATTGGCCTTTAGGGCTTACACCAACAATCTCCCACTAGCACTAGAGCCAATCTGGCATTACTTTAATACCCATAGACCTAGTATGCCCATCATGCTTCAACTGCGCAAGAGGCTTTGTTAGCGGGTCAGCAATATTGTCAAGTGTAGGTACTTTGCATATTTTCACATCTCCTCTATATATTATCTCTCGAATAAGATGAAAACGCCTAAGTATGTGTTTGGATCGTTGGTGAGATATAGGTTCCTTAGCTTGTGCAATTGCACCATTGTTGTCACAATACAAACTAATGGGATCAACAATGCTAGGGACTACTTCAAGTTCAGTTATGAACTTCTTGATCCAAACAGCTTCCTTTGCAGCACTTGAGGCGGCAATATACTCGGCTTCGGTTGTAGCAACTGTCTCTTGCTTTGAACTCTTCCAGCTTACAGCGCCACCATTTAGGCAAAACACAAAACCAGATTGCGATCTAAAATCATCCTTGTCGGTTTGGAAACTAGCATCGGTGTACCCTACAACCGCAAGTTCTTCCTCACCTCCATATACTAAGAATGTTTCCTTAGTTCTTCTCAAGTACTTAAGGATATTCTTGACAGCTATCCAATGAGCCTCACCGGGATCAGATTGGTACCTACTCGTTGTGCTTAAAGCTTACGAGACATCTGGTCGAGTACATAACATGACATACATAATAGATCTGATTGCTGATGCATACGGAATCTTATTCATGCGTTCCCTTTCTTCTTTAGATGAAGGGGATTGTGTCTTCGAAAGACATATTCCATGTTGCATTGGATGAGTCCCTTCTTGGAATCATGCATGCTAAAGCGTCTCAACACTTTATCTATATATGTATTCTGACTTAGGCCAAGCAGTTTTCATGATCTATCTCTATAGATTCTTATTCCTAATATATAGGCTGCTTCACCAAGATCTTTCATAGCAAAGCATTTCCCTAACTAAGTCTTTACTTGTTGTAATGTAGGGACATCGTTTCCTATTAGTAATATGTCATCTACATATAGCACTAGGAAAACGATCATGCTGCCACTAACCTTCTTGTAGACACAAGGTTCATCTTCATTTTTAATGAATCCATATTTTGTTACAGTTTCATCAAAACGAAGATTCCATCTTCTGGAAGCTTGCTTCAATCCATAGATTGATCGCTGTAACTTGCATATCTTATGAGCTTCATTTGGTATGTCAAATCCTTCAGGTTGTGTCATGTACACATCCTCAAGGAGATTTCCATTAAGGAAAGCAGTTTTGACATCCATTTGCCATATTTCATAATCGTGATATGCAGCGATAGCAAGTAAATCCGAACAGATTTAAGCATTGCAACTGATGAAAAGGTTTCATCATAGTCAACCCCATGAATTTGTTTATATCCTTTAGCAACCAGTCTTGCTTTGTAGGTATGTACTTTACCATCCATGTCAGTCTTCTTTTTGAAGACCCACTTGCATCCTATAGGACGGATTCCTACAGGAGGCTCTACCAAGTTCCAAACTTGGTTTGTGTACATGGAATCTATTTCAGATTTCATGGCTTCTAGCCACTTCTCAGATTCAGGACCAGTTATGGCCTCTTGGTAGGTTACAGGCTCATCTTGATCCATGAGTAATACGTCACCTTGTTCAGTTATGAGATACCCATATCTTTCAGGTTCGTGACGTATCCTGGTTGACCTACGTTGGACTTGTTCTACTTGAGCAGGTTGTTCTTCCACAACATCTTGTGGTTGCTGCTCATGTTCCTCCATAGTTTGCCCAATATTTGGTGGTTCTTGAGTTTCTTCAAGTTCCACATTTCTCCCACTGATTTCTTTGGAAATAAATTCTTTTTCCAAGAAGACTCCAGTTCGAGCGACAAACACTTTGCCCTCGGAAGGATTATAAAAGTAGTATCTTCTTGTTTCTTTAGGATATCCTACAAATAGGCATTTGTCAGATTTGGGTTCAAGTTTAGTTGTAATTTGTTGCTTTACATAGACTTCACAACCCAAAACCTTCATGAAAGACAGATGTGGTTTCTTTCCACTCCATATCTCATATGGTGTCTTTTCAACCTTTTTGGATGGAACGTGGTTAAGTGTATAAGCTGCTGTTAATAGGGCATGTCCCCAAAAGGAGTTTGGAAGATCCGCATGACTCATCATTGATCGCACCATGTCTAACAAGGTTCGATTTCTTCTATCAGATACTCCATTCCATTGTGGTGTTCCGGGAGGAGTTAGTTGTGATACTATACCACATTCTTTAAGATGATCATTAAATTCTAGGCTTAAATATTCACCACCTCGATCTGATCGAAGACTTTTAATATTCTTACCTAATTGGTTTTGTACTTCATTCTTAAATTCTTTGAACTTTTCAAAGGATTCGGATTTGTGTTTCATTAGATACACATATCCATATCTACTAAAATCATCGGTAAATGTTATGAAGTATGAAAAACCACCTCTAGCAGGTATGTTCAATGGTCCACACACATCAGTATGTATGAGTGCCAATAGATCATTAGCCCTTTCACCTTTTCCTGTGAATGGGGCTTTTGTCATCTTTCCAATTAAACAAGATCTACATGTATCATATGATTCATAATCAAAAGAATCCAAAAGTCCATCTTTGTGGAGTTTGGAGATGCGTCTCTCATTTATATGGCCTAAACGACAATGCCAAAGGTAACTTGGATTCAACTCATTAGGTTTCATCCTTTTAGTATTAATGTTATAGACTGGTGTTTCAAGATCAAGGACATATAGTCCATTATACATTTGAACACTAGCATAGGATATATCATTCAAATAAATAGAGCAACAATTGTTCTTTATTATAAATGAAAAACCAAACTTGTCCAAACAAGAAACGGAAATAATATTCCTGCTAATGGCAGGTACATAATAGCAGTTCTTTAACTGAATTATTAAACCACTAGGTAAAGCTAAATTATAAGTCCCTACAGCTAAAGCAGCAACTCTTGCTCCATTGCCAACTCGTAGGTCCACTTCACCTTTTGCCAATTCTCTACTCTCCTTTAGATCCTGCACATTGGTACAAATGTGAGAACCACATCCAGTATCTAATACCCATGATGTAGAAGTAGATAAATTAATTTCTATAACAAAAATACCTGAAGTTGTAGGAGCTATTCCTTTCTTCTTATCTTCCAGGTACTTTGGGCAATTCCTCTTCCAATGTCCGGTCTTACCGCAATAAAAACAATTGCCTTCTTTTGCTATGCCTCCATTAGTTTTTAAAGCAGGGGCATTTTGTTTTGGTTTGGCAACTCCCTTGCTTTTCCACTTACCACCTTGCTTATTGGGCTTCTTGTGATGCTTATTTCCATTACTAACCATTAGAATGGATTTCCCTTTAGTCTTCGGATTTTGCTCGGCAGTTCTCAACATGCTTAGCAATTCAGGAAGAGTCTTATCCAAATCATTCATATTGAAGTTTAGGATAAACTGACTGAAACTATCCGGCAACGATTGCAGAATGAGATCAGTTGCAAGTTCTTTCTCAAGAGGGAATCCTAACCTTGCAAGGTTTCCCACATACCCAATCATCTTGAGCACATGAGGACCTACCAGAGATCCCTCACTTAACTTGCATTGAAAAAGGGATTTTGAAACTTCGAACCTCTCATGACGGGCTTGCTCCGCATATAGAGTTTTCTAGTGTTCGATCATTTCAACAGCATTCATGTTTGCATGTTGCTTTTGCAGCTCAGAATTCATGGTAGCCAACATGAGGCATGCAACCTCATTAGCATCTTCAACATGCTTCTTGTAAGCATCCTTTTCAGCCCTAGGAGCATTATTAGCAGGCTCCACCTCAGGAACAGGTTCCTCTAAGGCATACAACTTAGTTTCATGCTTGAGGACAATCCTCAGATTACAGTGCCAATCAAGAAAATTTGAACCATTCAATTTTTCTTTGTCAAGGATTGATCGCAAAATGTTGTTTGATGTGTTTGATGACATGGTTATCTACATAAAGAAGTGAAAATATAAGTATCATTTTATTTAATTAGGTCTTTAATTAAATATGCTCCCACTATTTTACTCAAACCAAATGACCCTCATCATTTGATTCGGAAAATCCCGTTGGAAGATTTTCTAGTGGGTCAAGATCCATATTTCACTTTGTCTTAAGTCCGCGGTGGGCGGATGACACAAGACTTAGTTTATTTAGGTAGGAACTCCATCCAATTGTATCTCATACAATTCTTGAATATATCAATTGGGTGAATAACTCCTTATTCTAGTTCATCTTATGAATTATTCCCAATCATTGCTTCTTAAACTCATATAATCTCATTATATTCGTTAAGTTAAGTTTGACCCTTACTTTAGAAGTTGGATATTACAATTATCCCATCGCACCTTACCAATATAGAGTATGCACTTCGCGGTGGGCGAATCTACATAGTTCGATACTAGTCTTGATGAGTTCTAAAGCTTGGAAAGCGTAAACTTAATATTCACATATTTTATTAATAAAGAGAATGTACTCCGCGGTGGGCGAACCCACATTTTCTTTATTAATCTCTTATGTGTCTCTTGAGGGATATTTAATTAATTTGATCTCACCGGCTGTTTACCCCGATTTTTAGTAAACAAACGCTAGTTTAATTATTACAAGAAGGATCAACTAGTAAATCCTGGGACATATGGATTGTGCAGAAGATGATGAAAACATATTCATATCTTTTTGGGTTAAATCAGATAAGTTGATAAAAAAGTAAAAGCATTTGACGCAGTCAAATGGTTTGGCTTAAAGTAAAGTGCTTCAAAGTTAAATTTGCAGAAAACTTGTAAATGAATTGCAGAATAAAGTTTAAAGAAAAACTTTGAAATGTAAAGACATGCAATGAAATAAATTGCAGAACGTTTAAAGTGCAGGAAAGCTTTAAATTGCAGAAAGCTTAAATGAAAGGCAAGTAATCAATACTGCAGAATGTAAATTGCATTGACAATTGTAAAAGTGTTTACAAAGGATGGTACACAGATTCGTACATGTTCCTGTCATTCATTTCGCTCGTTGACATGGGTACTCTGAATATCTTAGGAATTTGCATGTGAATTGTGAACACGTTTTTCTTATGAAAAACTAATATTTATAGACGAACAGAATAACTGCCTAAACCTACAAGACGTCAAAACGAACTCCACGTGTCTTTGACAATTTGAATTCCTTGGACACCAGGCGAACCCTTCAAACGTTATTCACTTTTGAATATTTTGCTAAGTCCAGAATACGCTTCTTCCGTTCTGCACAGTACGTTAGACAAACAAACAATACATATATACATATATATACAATATTTTCGACAAACATTCGTTATTGTCGAACCAGCATGTTTATTTGGATAAACATGGCTCTGTCGAACTCGACAGATTTTCAGGTTTTGACACGTCAAAAATCTTTAATGTCAAATGCTTTGATTCTCTCTTGATTTATTGCCAGAATCAGTTCCCAAGAGAATATTAAAAGGCAATAATATACATTAAATGAGATTTCATCATCTCATTCCAATTCATTAATGCCTGTCGAAAATACAGGCTAACAAATTGCCCTCTCAAAAATGCCAGCTTCGACTGCATGTCAGATACAAAAGGAAGAAATGGCAGTTTTGAAGATATTCACCGTTTCCAATTCTGCACGTTTACCAAAGACGGCGTAAACGTCACATCAAGTCATTGTCAATCATGACAAAATTAATAACTGTCACCTCAATCCCCACAAACCATGATTTCCACTTTTTAGCTTAATGGTGGGACACGTGGCAAGATCAGAACGGTTAAGATGGAAGAGTGGTGTGTTGGAACAAAGTGGGTCTGACATGAACCTCTAATGATTTAAATAGTTTTGATGATAACAAAGTATTAAAATTACAATTGGAAATACTAATGATTATTCTAGTGTGCAGAATTACAAGTTAAAATTCATTCAGAAGCACTATGAATAATAACAGAGAAGCCAGTCAAAACAAGCTCTGAAAGCACATCACTGTTCATCAGAAGCTTAATTTTTGTATGTTGAAGAAAGTGCCTCTGAGGACAAAAACAAGGCTCTGACGGACTCAGAAGCAAAAAGGGCCTCAAGAAGCAATGACAACAGCATCTGAAGCAAAAGGAATTTACGTCACTCAAGAGCTGACATATTCAGAACCAATGATTGAAGAACAATCTACTTCAAGGATCTGTCACGTCCACAGGAAGGAATATTCGTTGGTACAACGTTAACCTTATCCATATGTGGAGCGCAATTGAGAAACGTACTATTGTACTATTATTACTCAAAATGGATGAGTGATAATTCAAATAGCAAGGTAGTGGAATTGGATATCTTTACCAAAGGAGGTAACTACAGCTATCACAATTGTACGAATAAATTCCAGCTGGCACCTCTCTCTCTGCAACGGTCATCATCTTCCTCCAAGTATAAATAGAAGACTCAAATGGAAGAAATGACTACTGTTCTAACGACCGTTCTACCAACACTGTTCTATTACTATGTTCAAAGACTAAGAAGCATTCTGACATCATAATTTAAATCTGTCATTCTAAGTCTTAGAACAATTTGAGTTGTATTTTGTAAACACCTCTGATAGTATATCAAGTGTTCCTTAACATTCATTCTTATTCTTAAGTTTGTTTGAGAAGTCTCTTGTTAAGTTTAACTTGAGCATTTGAGAAGTCTCTTGTTTAGTGAAACTTGAGCACCTGAGAAATCTCTTGCAAGTGTGCTTGAGCAATTTGTAATCTTAAGTAGATTATAGTGAAAATCTTTTGTTAGTAACAAGGGGACTGGAGTACTCTCGATTTGTGAGAGGAACCAGGATAAATTTTGTGTCTTTCTCTCTCTCTCTCTCAGCACCCATTTTACTTTGTGTTCATATCCGCTGCGAACTTGTGTTATTTCGAAAAAGTTTTTAATTCTAAAAACACAATTCAACCCCCCCTTCTTGTGTTTTTCCACCTTCAATTGGTATCAGGAGCTGGGCTGTTCCCTAACTCTCACCTATCAGTGAAACAGTTAAGATTCAGGGAGGAAAAACATGTCTGCTGAGAAGAATCTCAATGAAGTTCCATTTGACTATGACTCAAACTCTCGACAAAGAAGGTCATCTGATAAAGTTCCTATCTTCAATGGAACTGAGACTAGCTACCCGTTCTGGAAAACAAATATGTACAGCTATATCATGAGTATTGATTGTGATTTATGGGACATGGTAGAAGATGGAGTGAACTTTGAAAATATGGACTTAGAAGGTGTTGTTAGCTCTAAAGACAGAAAGGCTTTTACACCTACTCAAAAGCTGGAGTATAAGAAGCACCACAGTGTAAAAGGGATGATGACAAATGCCATCTCTCATGATGAGTACTTGAAAATTGGAGATAAGAGAACGGCTAAGTCTATCTGGGATTCTCTTAAATCCAAGTATGAAGGAAATAAACAAGTTAAGGAGGCTAAGGCCAACTTGTTAGTACATCAGTATGAATTATTTAAAATGAAGGACGGAGAGGACATTGAGACAATGTTCTCTAGGTTTCAAATTCTTGTTTCTGGACTTCAAGTTTTAGATAAGAGCTATACTGAGGCTGATCATGTAAGGAAAGTACTCAGAAGCTTGCCGCCAAAGTGGAGACCAAAAGTGACAGCGTTTCAGGAATCTAAGGATTTAGATACTGTGTCTCTTGAAAGCTTGGTTAGTTCTCTAAAGAGTCATGAGATGGAACTCATGACTGATGAATCGACTAAGAAGCTAAAAGGGATAGCCCTGAGCACCAAGAGTTCCTCTAAGGCTCTGAAGGCAAAGGTTATAGTATCTGATGAAGAGGCTTCTGAAGAAGGTCACGAGATGGACTCTGATGAAGAAGAAGAAATGGTTCTGATGGCTGCAAGAGTATCGCAATGGGCTAAGAGAAGCAAGAAGTATGCTGGTAAGTTTGGAGGTTCTTCCAAGAAGGTTGGTGCTTCTAAGGATAAGAAGGAAGAACAAAACAAATGCTTTAAGTGCAACAAACCAGGACACTTCATTGCTGACTGCCCAGAGAACCTGAGTAAAACATCCAAGAGAACCTCTAACAAAGAAAGATACAAAAGTAAGCTCAAAAAGGGGTTCCTTGCCACTTGGGATGATTTGGATCAGGAATCAGATTCTGATGGGGAAGAAGAAGCAAACCTAGCCTTGATGGCAACCGCTTCTGACCAAGAGAACTCTGAGCATGAAGCTGACTCAGATTCAGAAGATGAAGATGAGGTACTTGCTAAACTTTCTCGTTCTGAATTAATAGATTCCTTAAAAGATGCCTTAAAACTTTTAACCAAAAAGGCAGGTGAGTGTAAGGTCCTTAAAAAGGCCTATAACAACCTGACCGAAAAGGCAAATGAAATAATTGAACAAAATGAGTCTCTAAAATCAAGAAATGAATTTATGGAAACTCATTATGTTCTTGATGATAAGGTTCCTCCAGAACATGAATTTGCTCTTCAGGAATTCCTTATCAATGGAATGAAAAGAAGTAAAATAGCCTCTTTGATTTATCATGTAAGTAGAAATAGAGGAGAAGGTCTTGGATTCTCACGTTTTAAAGATAATCCATTATCTTCAAAATCCTCTAATATAGATAAATCAAAACCTAAGGTTGTCTTTGTAAAGAGTCAATCAGAAGTTCTAAATGAGTCAGCTTCTAATAGAACATCAAAGCCAGAGGCTCAAAAGTCAAAGACTCTGAAGGATAAAACCTCAGACCCTAGGATTTTTAAGCCTCAAGCTAATGTTAAATCTAAAGAAGCTCTGACACATTCAAGAACAAAGCTCAAGAGCTATACTAAACCCAAAAACTTTTCAACAAGGGTGGTTAACTCTAGAGGCTCTGATAGGTCTCTCAAACAAAGACCACCTAGACCTGTAAAGACTAACACAAAAGGACCCATAAAGATATGGGTACCAAAATCTCAAATAATATTTGCTTCAGGTTTGCACACCAAGAAGGCCAAAGCAGTAATGCTGGTACCTGGACAGTGGCTGCTCACGACATATGACGGGAGAAAGGCATATGTTCCAAACCCTGACTCTGAAAGAGGGAGGTACTGTGGGGTTTGGAGGGAACCAAAAAGGGAAGATCATTGGTACAGGTATAGTTGGTAACTCTTCTCTTTCAATTAAAAATGTTTGGTTAGTTGATGGCCTCAAACATAATCTGCTTAGCATTAGTCAATTTTGTGATAGCGGCTTTATTGTTAAATTTGATAAAGAGGCATGTACAGTAATCAATGACTCTGACAATTCCATATTGTTTAGAGGATTAAGAAGAGGTAATGTTTATAAGGTGAATCTGTCAGAACTCACTGAGCAGAAAATAGTTTGTCTTCTATCTCTGAATGATGAAAAGTGGGTCTGGCACCAACGCTTAGGTCATGCTAACTGGAGATTAATCTCTAAGCTTAGCAAACTAAAGTTGGTTAAAGGCCTGCCAAATCTTAAATATCATTCAGATGCTCTGTGTGGTCCTTGTCAGATTGGCAAAATTTCAAAAACTTCTTTTAAACCTAAAAACATTGTCTCTACCTCAAGACCTTTAGAACTACTTCACATTGATTTGTTTGGTCCAGTAAGTACTGCCTCAATCAATGGGAAGAAATATGGATTAGTCATTGTTGATGATTACAGTAGATGGACTTGGGTAAAGTTTCTAAGAGTGAAAGATGATGCATATGATGTGTTCAGCATCTTCTGCACTCAAGTGCAAAACGAGAAAGGTCTCAAAATCTTAAAGGTAAGAAGTGATCATGGTGGTGAATTTGAAAACGAACCATTTGCAACTTTTTGTGAAGATCATGGCATTGTCCATGAGTTCTCTGCTCCTAGAACACCACAACAAAATGGTGTTGTAGAGAGAAAGAACAGGTCTTTACAAGAAATGGCAAGAACCATGATGCATGAGACAAAACTTGCTAAGCACTTCTGGGCAGAAGCTGTAAACACAGCTTGTTATATTCAAAATAGGATCTATATTAGACCTCTATTGAATCTAACAACATATGAACTCTTCAAAGGAAGAAAGCCCAACATCTCTTATTTTCATCAGTTTGGATGTACCTGTTACATTCTAAACAACAAGGCCTACAAAAGAAAATTTGATGCCAAAGCTTGTAAGGGAATCTTTATAGGTTACTCTGAACGCTCAAAGGCATACAGAGTGTATAATTCTGAAACTAACACAGTGGAAGAATCTATACATGTTAGATTTGATGATAAAGAGCCTGACAGTAAAATGTCAGAGCAAGATAATAGTTATGCAGGTGTTCCATACCAATACATCGATTCAGAACCTGAAAAAGCATCAGAAGCTGTTGAAGCTTCAGAAGCTGTATTGGAAGAAGATGCTGAAGAAGCATCTCAATTAGAAGCATCACAAGAACATGATGACACTTCAGAAGAAGACACTCAACCAAGTGCTGATGTTGATGAAGCTCCAAGAAGGAAGTTCAAATATAGATCATCACATCCAGAAGATCTAATTCTTGGAAACAAAGAAAGTCCAAGAAAGACAAGATCAGACTATCAACAACTTGATTCACTTCTGGGACTAATCTCAATGATAGAACCAAAGAATGTTGATGAAGCACTTACTGACGATGGATGGATTGTAGCTATGCAAGATGAGCTCAATCAGTTTCAAAGAAATGATGTATGGGATTTAGTGTCAAGACCAGCACATAAGAACATCATTGGAACTAAGTGGGTATTTAGAAACAAGATGAATGAACAAGGTGAAGTGGTAAGAAATAAAGCTAGACTGGTAGCACAAGGCTACAGTCAGCAAGAAGGTATAGACTTCACTGAAACATTTGCTCCAGTAGCAAGACTGGAAGCAATCATGTTACTTCTTTCATATGTTGTTAACAATGGAATCACATTGTACCAAATGGATGTTAAGAGCGCCTTTCTTAATGGTGTTATTTCTGAAGAAGTATATGTCAAACAACCCCCAGGTTTTGAGGATTTGAAAAATCCTGATTATGTTTATAAACTTAAGAAATCACTCTATGGTCTCAAACAAGCTCCAAGAGCTTGGTATGAAAGACTGAGTAATTTCCTTTTAGAAAATGGTTTTCAAAAAGGTCAAATTGACAATACATTATTCAGAAAGACATCTAAGAAAGATATCTTAATCATTCAAATATATGTTGATGATATTATTTTTGGTTCTACTAATGCTTCCTTGTGCAAGAATTTTTCAAAGCTGATGCAGGATGAATTCGAGATGAGTATGATGGGTGAATTGAAATTCTTCCTTGGAATCCAAATTAATCAAGGAAAAGACGGCACTTACATTCATCAAAGCAAATATACTAAAGAGCTTCTGAAGAAGTTCAACCTTGATGACTGCAAGATAATGTCTACACCCATGCATCTTACCAGCAGCCTAAGCAAGGAAGAGATTGGAAGCAAAGTAGATCAAAAGCTGTATCGAGGTATGATTGGTTCTTTACTCTACCTAACAACATCTAGACCTGATATTTTATATAGTGTATGCTTGTGTGCAAGATTCCAGTCAGATCCTAGAGAACCTCACTTAACTGCTGTTAAGAGGGTCTTTAGATATCTGAAAGGAACTACTAATCTAGGACTTCTTTATAAAAAATCCCTAGATAGTAAGCTAGTTGGATTCTGTGATGCTGACTATGCTGGTGACAAGATTGAGAGAAAATCCACTAGTGGAAATTGCCAATTTATTGGTGAGAATCTCATATCTTGGGCCAGCAAGAGACAAACAACTATTGCTTTGTCTACAGCAGAAGCAGAATACATCTCAGCTGCTAAATGCTGCACACAGCTTCTCTGGATGAAATATCAGTTGGAAGATTATAACATAGCTGAAAGTAGTATTCCACTATATTGTGACAATACTGCTGCTATTCATTTGTCTAAGAACCCTATTCTACACTCAAGAGCTAAACATATTGAAATAAAACATCATTTTATAAGAGATCATGTTCAGAAAGGTACAATAGATATTCAATTCATTGATACTGAACATCAATGGGCTGACATATTTACTAAACCTTTAGCTATTGAAAGATTTGATTTTATCAAAAAGAATTTGAACATGCACTATATCTCTGAAGAAAATTAGCTCTGAGAAGTAGAATAGAATTAGCATCTGAAGCTCTATCAGAACCTCTTATAATTTAGAGTATCCCTTGGGAAGCTCTGAATAATTTAGGCTCTGAAGAGTAACAGGTTCTGATGAGGTGTCAGATACAAATGAGTGAGGCTCTGAACCTTTTGGAAATGAAACGTTCAGTACGAGTAAGTGTACAACAATTGTCTGTACACGCGTCAGCTATGATTAAACTTTTTCAACACGTGTCTAGATCCTGACGGGCAGAGAACAGTTAATGATGATTATGGCAGTTAAGTATATTATTTAATTTTTAAAACTGCTCGCGCTCCCTCCCAATGTTTATTTTCTCTGTGTATGTGTGCTAGTTACTATTTATAAGTCACTTCACTCACTTGCACAACTTTTTACACAAAATCACTACCTACACAACCCTAGACCTTACAGAAATTCCCAATCTTCATCTTCTTAATTCTCTGCAACTATGGCTGCTCGTTCATCAAATGAAATCGTTCAAGAACCCTTTAACCCTACGTTACCACCCATCATCGATCTTAATTCAAAAGATAATCTAGTTTATCAACACAATCAAACGGACGCCGGTCCAGACTCATACGAATTCTACACGGAGAAGTTTGTAGATTTCGATAGCTTGAAAGCAAACAGAATCGATGTTCAAAATCTATTCTTCGATCAAAAATGGGAAAACTATTTTGAGATGTTGAATGGTTTTGTGTACTATGACATTGTCAAATATTTCTGGCAAAAAGCAAAGGTTTTTGATAGAGTAAGCGCTGATGAAGAATACAAGAACCTGATTGCGAAGAACAAGTCTCTAAAGGGTAAAACAAGGCAGGAACTTGGTTTGAAACCGTATAGAGGAAGAGAAATAAGGTCAAACATTTTGGGTATCAATGTGGTGATCACTCAGGCACACATTGCCAAGATTCTGGGTTTGGATAACAAGGGAGAAGACATAGAAGTATATGATGCTAAGAGCAAATATTTGCATTCAATCAATCAGGACCTGTTTAAACCTGGGAGTTCCAACAGGGACTTTGGAAAGTTGAAGTGCATGAGGCACAAGTTTGAATTTGCTTTCAGAGTGTTTCTCGCTACAATTGTTACTAGAGAAGGTGGATTAGATACCATATCTATACCACATAAGCACTTCATTTGGTTCATATACAAGAAGGTGAAGGTTAATCTGGCTAAGATTTTATTTGATCACATGTGTTTAACCATCACTGCAAGCAGAACCAAAATGCCCTCTAACATTCATCATCCTAGGCTCATATCAGAACTCATCAGGCAAACCAAACTCACAGACATTCTGAGTGCCAAGGAAAAGCTTAGAGTATTCCAAACTGCTAAGTATGATGCAACGGTTCTGGTGAATATGAAAAGAAAAACCAAGAATGAAATTATCTCAGTGAAGACACCTCTGCAACAAGTCTATGAAAAGTACTTCTGGTGTGATGGGTTTCCCACCATATCAGAACATGACAATGAGGATGTCATCAAGAACTTCATTGAGATAGTGAGAAGAGAGACTGGGGTAAGAGTACCCAGAAAGATGGTTGTTAGTGTCCCAAATTGGGAAATCTTCAAGGGTCCAAAGGCTATTACAAGGTCTCAAAGGAAGCCAAAGACCACTGAACAAGAGATAGCTGATGATGGTTCTGAGGACCAAGAGAATGCTGATGCTGATGAGGCTATGGGAGGAGATAGTGGTGCTGAGGATATGGCCACTAAAGCTGTTCAGAAGGAAAGGCAATCAAAGAAGAGAAATGACAGGCCTCAAGCTTCTGAGGAGGATCAGAACCCTACTACGCCTGCCAAAAGATTGAAGTCTAGAGCTTCAAAACCAAAAGGTAAAATCTCTGAGCCTAATACTTCTAGCATTCCAGTAGCTCAAGATATTAATCCTGAACCTCAACCCTCTATCTCTCAACCCCCTCAAACTACCAATCAAACAAATCCAATAGACTTCACTGTGCCTCTTAGTGTAGTGTTGCCTGATCCTGAAACTTTACAAACATCATCATCATCTGATACTAGCACTGACTCTGATGAGTTCATTGCTAAGATAATCAAAGAAGCACCAAAGAAAACAAACTTCAAAAAGATCATCAAGAGACCTATTAAGAAACCAATCCAACTCTCTTCTGATGAGGAAACCCCCATCATCATTGATACTACCATCCTTAACCAACCTGCCAATACTGAATCAGTTCTTGAGCACCTTCAACAACACCTATCTGGAGATGCATTTACACACTCCAATCCAAACACACCACCTCGTTTTCCTTTTAACAATCCCTCTGCTGATCAAGCTACCCATGAACCACCGGTTACTCAATCTATTCAAACTCCTCCTCCATCACTTGATCACATCTCACAAGTTAATCCACCCACATTTACACCTGTTCAGGATGAGTCAATTGCTCATTCTGAAGCTCAACAAGAATCACCTCATCAATCACCTCCACCTGAATTATACACTTCTGAATCATCTCCTGCACCTTCACCACAACCCGTCTATGGCCCACTCAACAAACCTCTAGTTTTAGAAGAGGTTCTTGAGCTTTACCAACACATCTCTAAAGCTGAAGCACAAATGTTTAAAGATACCATCAATGTTGATGATGACATCATACCCCCTAACCTCAGCAAAATAAAAATCATAAATCTCAAACGAAAACAACCTGAGCCAACCATTCCCTTTGATCCATCCATACCCTTTTTCAACTCTGACTTTGAACCAAACCTTGAGCTGTTGCATAATGCTATTGGTATTAGACTTAAGAGATTCAGACAAAGGGAGGAAGAAGCTCTTATCTTCCCTTCTGATTTTGATGCTGATGTCAGAGAGATGGAGTACTTGTTTAGTCAATCATTACAAATCCTCAGTACTCATCTGAAGAACAAGACAAATGATAGGGGAATGAATACAGCAAGGGAATTATTTGAGTTTGCTGAGAGGTCATGTGCTCCAAGGCTCACATTCTACAATCATGAAGAAGAATGTGCACGTTTGGCAGCTTTGGATGCTGAAATCAAGAAACTAGCAAGGAGTGCATGTGAGACAGCTGAGAAACTAATCAGTGAAGAAGGTGTTTATGAGTTAGCTACTGAGCAGGCTTGGATAGCTGCTGAACAGGCAAGGGCAGCTGAAGCTGAGCACAAAAGACTAGCTGAACAAGAGGCATTGAACTTATTGGTAGATAGGGCTGTGCACATTGCTACAATTGAAACCAACAAGCTCAATGAAAATCAAGCTGCTGAGCAAGATGTTGCAATGCTTGATCAGAATCAGATAGAAGAAGATAATGATATGGATATCAATAAGGACTCTGACAAGGGTAAGAAGCCCATTATAGAACCCATTCCTCCTCTCTCTCCTATAAAGATTGACATAGCTTCTACCTCGTCTGCAATACCTCCAGCAGTTCAAGATGCATTGGACAGCATCAGAACTGAAATGGCTAATGAAATTGATGAACTAAGAGTGGATGTGCGCACTGATGTGAATGCTGCTGTGGAAACAATTCATAAAAGGATGGATGACATGATGTTAACCCTTCTGAAAGCCATAGCAGATGTTAAGAAACCTTAGTCATTGATTGTGCACTTGTTTTGTTAATTCTTGTGTAATAGTTGGATAATCTTTTTTAATTAAAATCTATTTTATCCATTCTTGTTTGTTTGTTTACTTCTTATGTGTTTGTTTTACTTTTGTTTTTCAAAATTTAACTTCTCTATATACCATGATATTGTCTGGTACTCTTGAGATTTCTGGCTCTAGTGAGAGATGCTGAAGAGCATCTTAGTTTTTAAACTAATAAGCCTAGGATTTTCAAAACCTAAGAGCCCCTCTCATCAGTACTCCTGTTTACTCATGAAATAGCTTCTTAGTATTAAAGCCTGTTTAACAACGGGGCACCGATACCGAATGAGGCGTGTCTGGTAACTGGTTTTCTGACAATAGGAATGAGGTATATATATATAAGAAACTTGCTCAAAACAAAGGGAATTTATAGCATAAACTCTTTTATTAATATTATTGAAGAATCTCTATTACATAGAATGATGAGACTCTACTTAGAGCTAGGCTTAATTTCAGAAGACTCTGAATCTAGCTTCTTATGTTTTTCCTTAATGTAAGCAAGCAAGTTGGCAGTGACCTTTTGCACTAGCTCTTCAGTGTCCTTCTGAACAGCAGCCTCGTACTCTTCGTATGGAGTGTCATCATTGTATGTCCATAAAAATTCTTCCAGATCAGAGCCCAATTCTTCCTCCTCTGACTCTGTCAATATTAGTTCTTGCTTGTTCCTTTCGTAGCGAAGCCTGTTTTCTTCGCAGCGCCAGGGCTCTGCTCCCTTCTTGCTCTCTTCTTTTGAGCCTGAAGCATCCTTGGTAACCTGCTTTTTCATTATATGTTTGTTTTTGGAAATGACTTGATAACTCTGATGAGTAAAATGAGAGGAATCATCCTTTATTTATAGTACCTTCAAGATATCTTGTCAGTAGGATAATCAATGCCATTCTTTGAATGCGTTTGGTTGTCACTTCCTTTTGACTTGACTATCTTGTTTGGCGCTTTGACTGCTTGGTTTTCTGTGTCTTTTTGACTGATGCCAAAAGGGGGAGTAAGAGTAGCGTTAAAATTAATGTTGATTCATTCATATACTGCTCAATCTGAAACTGTAATGTCAAGTACATTATGAATCAATGTCTATCCCTTATGATTTCTTTCTCATTCTGAACGATTATTGAAAGGGGAGAAAATTTAAGAACCTAAAATTTTATTCATAGATAATATCAGAAGAGCTTGCAAACCACTTCTGAGCATTATCAGACTCTAAGAAGCAAAGCTTACAAAACTATGCTTCTGAGAGTTAAATATGAAAATTTATTTTAAGTTAATAAATCGACTCTTAAACTGTTTTAATTAATTATGGATAAGACTTAGGGGGAGCTTACAAACCTACCTTTATGGATTATCAGACTCAGGGGGAGATTGCAAACCTTTGAAACCTGAAGTTAACATAATTAAATTAAATCAACAACAATTAAATTTTAATGCTTTAGTTTGTCATCATCAAAAAGGGGGAGATTGTTGGAACAAAGTGAGTCTGACATGAACCTCTAATGATTTAAATAGTTTTGATGATAACAAAGTATTAAAATTACAATTGGAAATACTAATGATTATTCTAGTGTGCAGAATTACAAGTTAAAATTCATTCAGAAGCACTATAAATAATAGCAGAGAAGCCAGTCAAAACAAGCTCTGAAAGCACATCACTGTTCATCAGAAGCTTAATTTTTGTATGTTGAAGAAAGTGCCTCTGAGGACAAAAACAAGGCTCTGACGGACTCAGAAGCAAAAAGGGCCTCAAGAAGCAATGACAACAGCATCTGAAGCAAAAGGAATTTACGTCACTCAAGAGCTGACATATTCAGAACCAATGATTGAAGAACAATCTACTTCAAGGATCTGTCACGTCCACAGGAAGGAATATTCGTTGGTACAACGTTAACCTTATCCATATGTGGAGCGCAATTGAGAAACGTACTATTGTACTATTATTACTCAAAATGGATGAGTGATAATTCAAATAGCAAGGTAGTGGAATTGGATATCTTTACCAAAGGAGGTAACTACAGCTATCACAATTGTACGAATAAATTCCAGCTGGCACCTCTCTCTCTGCAACGGTCATCATCTTCCTCCAAGTATAAATAGAAGACTCAAATGGAAGAAATGACTACTGTTCTAACGACCGTTCTACCAACACTGTTCTATTACTACGTTCAAAGACTAAGAAGCATTCTGACATCATAATTTAAATCTGTCATTCTAAGTCTTAGAACAATTTGAGTTGTATTTTGTAAACACCTCTGATAGTATATCAAGTGTTCCTTAACATTCATTCTTATTCTTAAGTTTGTTTGAGAAGTCTCTTGTTAAGTTTAACTTGAGCATTTGAGAAGTCTCTTGTTTAGTGAAACTTGAGCACCTGAGAAGTCTCTTGCAAGTGTGCTTGAGCAATTTGTAATCTTAAGTAGATTATAGTGAAAATCTCTTGTTAGTAACAAGGGGACTGGAGTACTCTCGATTTGTGAGAGGAACCAGGATAAATTTTGTGTCTTTCTCTCTCTCTCTCTCAGCACCCATTTTACTTTGTGTTCATATCCGCTGCGAACTTGTGTTATTTCGAAAAAGTTTTTAATTCTAAAAACACAATTCAACCCCCCCTTCTTGTGTTTTTCCACCTTCATGGTGATGTTTCAGTTACCAGATACATGCAAAAATGCAGTGCCTATAAATAGAAAACGTACTTCACACTTTCATTTTTTCTGAAACCTCAAACTCTTCACTTTCTCTTCACAGAAAAAGCTCTACGCATTCCTCTCAAGAACACTTATCAAACAGCCTTCAATCTTTCATTGTTCTTGCGTTTTTTCCAAATCCATACCAGTAATCGTGATCATCCTGTAATTTCGTTCATCATCACTGTTTTTGTTCTCAGATTTGAGCAAGAAACAAGCTTGTTTTGAAGCCTTTTAGATTTCGGACTTTTTATCTTCTGTCAAATCACCATCTTCCTCAAGAACACCAAGAACACGAAGAACAACAATGGCTTCATATTCTTCCTCCAAAAACGTGATCATTTATGCTGTTGATGACAAGAAACCTATTATCATTGATGATTCAGAGTTTGTGTCGAAGCCGGATATGACCTCTGTCGAAGATAACATATGGGGAGAAGAACTGATGATTCCCCACAAGCTTGGAGGTAGAACGTTCGCCTTTGCAGGCCCTCTCCCTTCATCTGACAACTTCAGGGAGGATGTAAGTAATATCTTTCCTCTCAACACTACTTGTGAACCAAAGATATTCGCCAACTCTGTCTTCGACATGAGTTTCTTTGAACCAGGATATAGGGCTTTTAGGTCTGCACCTGTAGTTAGTGAGAGTTACCTAAAATGGCTTAACAAAGTCGAAAAGCAATATGCTACTTTCTGGAAAGAGAGTGGTATTTTCGACTTAATCCAACTGTCGAGAGAGGGACCTAAGTACAATGCAGAAATGCTAATAGCTGCCCTTCACTTTTGGGAAAACTCTACCAACCCCTTTCACTCGAAAGCAGGAATGATGACCCCAACTCTCTTCGACGTTGCTGCCATCACTGGCTTAAGACCCACAGGACCTACTTTCGACCCCAAGTACACCACTGTCAACCACCACTTCGACTTCAAAGTCTTATCCTTTTCAGGATTTCTCAAAACTTTTCATGACACAAGCAGTGAGGATGTGTCTTTCGACGAACATATAGCCTTCCTGACTTATTGGCTATCACATTTTGTTCTGTGCACCAGTTCACTTCAAGTGGTGAAGAGACTCGTTCCTCTCGCCATCATGCTTCACCAAGGTTTAGATGTAGCCTTAGGAAGACTCATCCTAGCATCACTTTATGATTCTTTGGGACAAGCTAGTGATATGCTTAAGAAAATTGATAAAGGATCACAGCTTGCTTTCTCTGGCCCTATCTGGCTTCTGCAACTTTGGCTGAATGCCACTTTTGAATCAAACTTCAAACTTTTCCTTCCAACTCACAGGGAAACCTCTGTTGCTTCCCGACAATCAGAAGGCGCTAGATTAGCCTTGTTGAGACACAGAGAGACAAATCTATCCACTCGACAGCTCTTTACTTTGTTCTTCAAGACCCTTTTCGAGTTCGACGAGATCACACCCAAGAATACTCCATTCGTCAAAAGGACTATTGGGCCTGCTTGGTTTAGAAGGCCATTCCCTGCTACCAACCCAAATGAAGAGGAGGATACAAATAATATTTGGTCAATGTTTTTGAACCCTACCATTTTATCCTCAAGACAAGGAGTCGAGAGAAGACATTTAGGCTTGGTCGGATACCAGCCTAATTTAGTTGCCCGCCAATTTGGCCTTAGTCAATTTAGGCCAAAAAGCTTGTTCAAGAACAAAGATGAAATTGTCTTGGGCAACTCTGGGATGTCTGTCGAATACTTCGAACGTCGTCTGAAGCTCGCTGACGAAAGGAAACCATATAAGCTCACACCTGTTGCCTTTGAAACTTCTCAATATTGCACCTTTGAATTCGCCACATGGTGGAGTTTGCATTACGAGAAGCATGCTAAGAATAATGATGAGGTGCTTCTGCAAGCAATAGAGGCTGGATTCGACGCTCTACAGCAAAAAACTCCCAAAGGCAAAGGTAACTTTGAGTTATTTAACAATGTGATTTTTATAGTGTTTGTAGTTTTTAACCCTTTACTGATGTGTGTTCCTTTCATGTTTTGACACTAGGTGCTTCTAAAGTCAAGGAAACCACTACTTCGACAGATTCTGCTGCTCCTGCTGCAACTTCAAAGAAATCACTCCCCAACACTGGGGCCAAGGTATCAAACCTCAAAATAACTTAGTCTTTGGACTTCAATCCTTTACAAACATATCTTTGATCCCTTTAATTTTTTAATGCAGCTTCGTAAGAGAATTCAGATGGAGTCGAAGGAGTCTGGAGGACCAACCAAACAGAAGAAACAAAAATTACTCACCATCCAAGAACCAACAGTAAGTTGATCTCGACACTTCTTTTAAGTTTATCTTAACTTCAAAGAAATTTTGGTGTTAATAATCTAGCTTTCCTTTCAGCCTGCTGTTACTACTATCCCAACTGCTGCTGCTCCAAGTGGAGAAGGCCAAAGAGACAAAGGAAAGGCCAGTGTCGAAACTAGTGAGGCAGGCATGCCCCCAAATCCAAAGAAGAAAGCTAACAAAGAGAAGAAGAAGAAAAAGAAGGTCAAAGCCAATCCTAAACCTTCTGCAGAGACAGAGAAAGACATTGAAATCCCTGATTCCACTTCTCCTGTTGAAGATCAACCAACCATCAATGTCGAAGCCCCTTCGACTGGAGGTCCTGCTCCCATACTAGAGAAAATTAACCCAAATTTACAAGACCCTAGTGATCAGGTAAAATTTTCTTCATCTTCAAGGCTTTGTCAAATGAACATACTTTCGTTGTGATTTCTAAGACTTTATTTTATTTTGTCTTTGACCAGGATGGCAATGAAGGAAATGCCACTATACTTGTCAATGATGAAGACAGCTTGGCCCAAGACGTTGGAACCAATAACGTCGAGGTTACTTTAGCTGGAAAAGATAAAGGCCCAGAGACTGAAGAAATTCCCACCAATCATCCAGATTCTGAAAAGACTATCACTGTGCATGTTGCTGAATCTACTCATTCATCAGAAAACACTGATGTCGAAATGGAGTTCGACAACCAAGATGATTCCATGCCTGAGGCTACTGAGGGAGGTTCTGAAATACTCACAGTCTCTTCGACATCAAAGTTATCTGCTGACATTGGAATATCAGAGATGCAATTTATTGCCATGAAGGATTCTGACCCTGCTGCAGCACTCAAGATGCTTCTTTCAAGCAAAGGCAACAAAGAACAAAGCAAAGGTGCCTCCCATCATAGCAGTTCGACGGCTTCTGATACAGAGATCAGTTCGACAGTGAGACAGGACTCTTTGCTCCTCAAATTGCACACAGACTACATCAACCAAGATGTCTTTGCCTTAATTGAGGCAAACCCTAGTAGTGCATTCTCTCACTTGGGCTTCCTGAAAAAACTTCACAACCCTTTGACGGATGGTGCCACCCTTAGCAAGGTTATTCAACTTGAAAACCTCATTGATGGTTTCACTCAAGCCATTCAAAGGAAGAAAATGAATGCCATGAAGCTGGAGGCTCAAACCCATGCTTACGCTGCATTGGTCGAAGAGGCCAAGACTGCTCAAGCCAACGTCGAACGCTTGGAAAAGGAGATAGAGTCGAATGCTGAGATCACTGAGTGCAATGACAACATTACTGCTTGGGAGAATGAGGTTGCAGAATTGAATCTGAAAATTCAAAGTCTCAATGCCAAGATTGATGCAGAGAAGGCTAAGCGTGACGAAGCTAAAGCTAATCTTTCCAGTGCTGTCAAAGCCAAGATTGACAAAGAGGCTAACGAAGGTATCAAGTTCTTTAGCGCTTCAGCAGCTGTGGATGAGGAGATTCAGAATCTGGTGAAGTCGAACAAGGTCCTCGACACAGAAGTTTGTTCCTTCAAGAATTTGTATGAGGATTTGAAGAAACAATTTAATGTGCAATAGTTTTCTTATTGTTCTTAGTTTTATTTTAACTATTTGAACAATTTGTTAGGAATTTTTGGTTTGTACTTTGACAATGCCCAATTTGTGGCGAACACGTTTATGATCACCATTGTTTGATTATGTCTTAAGTTTTATTCTTCGTTAATTTTTATTTCTTGCAACGCTGGTTTATACTTTTTCAAGTATTTACCATTTATAATTAACGAACGTTGTTCTTCTGTTAATTCTTCAATTTCGTAAGCACCATTTGAAAAAACTTGAACAACTTTAAAAGGGCCTTCCCAATTTGGAGACCATTTGCCTAAGACTCTATCTTTTTTATCCATTGGCAAAATAACTTTCCAAACCAAATTTCCAACACTAAAGGTTTTAGACTTAACCTTTTTATTGTAAGCTCTAGCAACTCTTTCTTTCTGTCGAGTTAACATTTCTAAAGCTTTTATTCCCTCCTCATCTAAATCAACTAATTCGTCTAGCATCATATCCCAGTAATGATCTCTTGGGATTTCCATCTGCCTTTGAATTCTAACTGATTGCAGGTGTATTTCGACTGGCAAGACTGCATCATGCCCATATGTTAGTCGAAAGGGTGTGGTGTTAGTTGACTCTTTTGGAGAATTTCTACATGCCCATAATGTACGTTGGTCTTTTTGTCAAACCATCTCCAAGGTCAATTTCTTGCAAAGGATCCTGTGCTTGCATCTTGTGACTTTGACTGATTGGGTCTTTTTCAAATCCTAGGGGTTCGTCATCATAAATGCAATCCAGCTTTTGCAATTCTGGCTTGTGTTTGCCAAATTTTATGTCATTGGCTGCATCAGCCATATTTTCTGACAATGAATTGGCCTCTAAAGCCATCTTGATTCTGTTTTCAGCCATGTAGGCTGTAATCTTTGCTCAAGTTTGGGACTCAGACATAGTAGTTCTCTTTGATATCCCACCCAGTTGGGCAGTTGTGGCCTTCATACTCGCCATCCTCACTGTCTCCATTTTCCCTTTCCCACAAAAAACCATGAGTAGGGTCTAATTTAATTGAGTGTTGAACATTTCTCACTGGAGGATGTGCAAAATCCCTGTCAGTGCATGGCGAGATAGTTGCCAATTTTTTGTCGAATGAGTGCTTTGTCAGATGATGGACTTCAGTTTTGAAGTAACTTTGATCTGCTTCAACATTTTCCACTATACCATCATCTCGCCAGATAATAAGGCGCTGGTGCAGGGTAGATGGGACTGCCCCCACTCCATGAATCCACTCTCGACCTAGGAGCAGATTGTAATTTGCCTTAGAGGCCACAACCAAGAACAATGTTGGCCTTACAGTATTTCCAACAACCACATCCAACTGGATTGCTCCTAAAGAAAAACCAGTTTCACCCTCATAGTTTGAAAGCACTATATTGTGAGGATGAAGATCCACCAAAGATTTGCCAATCTTTCTCAGCAAAAATTCTGGCATGAGGTTAACAGCAGCACCACCATCAATTAGTACTTTGTTGATTCCTACATTATTCACTTTAGCCTGTATGAAGAGAGGCTTCAAGTGACTTTTCATGCCTTCGTCTGGCCTTTCAAATGTAGCCATTTGGTCTTCCAAAGCACCATTGCTCATTACATAGTAACAGACTGGCCTGTGAAGAGCCATTTGCATCCCAGATTCTTCTTCGTCATCTGTTATTTCAGAACAGACGTCGAACTCCCTTGGCAGAATTGACACAACATTTACTATTATGTCGAGATCAGGTTCAGAATCCAGAAAGTCATCTGCTTCCATGTGGTCGTCTTCGACATTATCAGCAACTGAAGACTCGACTTTTGGTTCACCTAACCTTTCTTTCATTGGCCTCTTCGCCAATTCCATAGGTCTCTCTCCATTACCATCAGCAGTAATTTGGGATTTTTGAGCAGCCACTTTCTTCTGGCGTTGATATCTGCGCCATTGAGATCTTGTCATGGGATTTTTTCCTTTGTAATTATTCCTGTAATCATACTTCCTTGATTCAGGATCCTTTTTGGGATTGCTGTTACTGGAATTCCCTTTCTCCATATTCCTTTGACCAAAATCCATGTTTCTTCCATGAACCCATTGGTTGACAGGTGTCCTGCTTGAGGGGACAAATGATTTTTGTGGTCCCAACCTCTGATGTACAGGCGCCTGTTGGCTATTCAGAACATTAGAAAAAGTTGGCTTTTGATTTGGCCAATTGTTTCTGCTCTGAATATGAGGCAAAAACTTGTTAAGGCCTGCAGCAGCCTTTTTGTCGAACATGGCACTACAATGAGGACATAATGTAGCTTCGCCATCATTCTCTTTGCAGCGTTGAAGGAAATCCAATAAAGTCTCCCCAGCCTGTGGATATACTTCTTCCACTTTGTTTTCGTATTCTTCCTCAGGAATGGAAACTAATTGCCCCCCTTCAGTGAGGTTCAATGCCTCCAACATCAGGCATTCGAATGGCTCCGTGTATGCAGCATCAGCAATCTGCAATGGATCCTCATCCACCTGTTGTTTGGATTTTGGCTTTTCGCCAAATTTGAGTCTTCCCTCCTGCAGGGCTTTCTGGACCAGATCCCTGAAAAGAACACATTGTGAGGTTCTATGACCCAAGAAATTATGGTATTTACAAAAACCTCTTTTCTTACGTTGTTCCAAAGGTGGAACTTTTAGACCCTTTGGTACAATTATTTGGCCATCAGTGACCAATAAGTCAAAAATTTCATCACATTTAGTAATGTCGAAAGTATATGTCTTAGAAACAAATCTATCATTTTTTGGTTCGACAGGATTATTCCCATTTGATGGTTTTAACATTTTACAAGTATAGGGAGGGCCTGGCTAACTCTTTGAGGCTAATCCTAGATTGTCCCATGTAAAATTGTTCATGAAATAGCTTTTCTAATTGAGTCCAATTAAGAATTGAATGGGGGGAAGTGTGGTAAACCACGTGAAAGCATTTTTTGTGAGGGAATTGGGAAAAAACTTCATTCTTAAGTCTTCGTTATTTGCCAAATTCCCTGCCTCTGCCAAATACCTGGCAATGTGTTCGACAGTAGACTCATTAGTGTCACCAGCAAATTTTGTGAATTTGGGAATTTTCCATCCCCTTGGCAATTCTGCCTGCAATACATATTCAGACAATGCTGACACAAAATTTGGCCTATGCAACCCTATATTCAAACCATTTTGGGCCAACATATTTTCTACTAAATTGGCCAAGTTATTATGTCCTGCAACATTCTCTTGTCGAACATTCCTAAGAACATTATCAGCATCCTGGTTTCTATTAACCAATACCACTCCCTGTTCTGGCTGTTATCTTTCAATGCGCACTGGTTGAGCTTGAACTTCTGGTTGAGTCTCCGGGTTTGCACGAAGAACCCTTTGATTATTTGGAGCATCAGGGGCACCAAAAAAGTCTGCCATCCTCCCCATTTGATTGGCTAATAATAAGTAATTATCATTGGCTGTTTGTAGAACAGGGTTGAAAACTGTGCCAATCTGCTGGGTCAATGCGTTCACCATATCATGGTTACTTTCGTCCATTTGTTGCCTAAGTGCATTCATAGAATTATTGGTCAAATTCAGAGAATTTCCCCTATTTCCCATCGCAGAAGATGAGGGAGAACTTTCTATCGAAGGCCAATTATACAGGCTTGCCATCGTTGTCGTTGGCATTCCAAATTGTGGGTTTCTAGGCAACCATGGGGGTCTCGACGGTGTTCCACCAATTTGACTAACATCTGTATATCCATGTGTGTGTGACACGTTCGTTGGCATGGATGATACATTCATTTGTGTTATCATTGCACCATTTGGATTTGGAGGAGGAAACCCTCCTGCCATACTTGAACTGGTGGCAGGCATTGTTGACCCACTGGCGCTTACACCAACGGTTCCAGAACTTATTACAGGGTTCGTACTCCCGCCATTAACATTATTGACTGGGATACTTTCAGAATTTATGGAATTTAGGGCAGGGCTGGTTGGCCCACCAGTAGGATTGGGGCTAGGATTGCCAGATACTGGTTGATTGGGTTGCCCTGTCACATTCTGTGGATTTGGAACAAGATTCGTTTCCGTTCCATTATTATTATTATTATTATTATTATTAGAGGAATTGTTTGGTGGTCTCACCATTCTAGAACGAGGACGAGTTGGTATTGTTGAAAATTCTGGGAGAGATTTACCACTCCTCAAATGCATATACAGAGACACGCAGAATCAAACTTTAATACCAAACAACAACTTTGCAAATAAAATTTCAAAAACAAACTTAAATAAAAATACACAATCCAGAAGTCCCACTGGGCGTGCCAATTTGTTTACCCCGATTTTTAGTAAACAACCGCTAGTTTAATTATTACAAGAAGGATCAACTAGTAAATCCTGGGACATATGGATTGTGCAGAAGATGATGAAAACATATTCATATCTTTTTGGGTTAAATCGGATAAGTTGATAAAAAAGTAAAAGCATTTGACGCAGTCAAATGGTTTGGCTTAAAGTAAAGTGCTTCAAAGTTAAATTTGCAGAAAACTTGTAAATGAATTGCAGAATAAAGTTTAAAGAAAAACTTTGAAATGTAAAGACATGCAATGAAATAAATTGCAGAACGTTTAAAGTGCAGGAAAGCTTTAAATTGCATAAAGCTTAAATGAAAGGCAAGTAATCAATACTGCAGAATGTAAATTGCATTGACAATTGTAAAAGTGTTTACAAAGGATGGTACACAGATTCGTACATGTTCCTGTCATTCATTTCGCTCGTTGACATGGGTACTCTGAATATCTTAGGAATTTGCATGTGAATTGTGAACCCGTTTTTCTTATGAAAAACTAATATTTATAGACGAACAGAATAACTGCCTAAACCTACAAGACGTCTAAACGAACTCCACGCGTCTTTGACAATTTGAATTCCTTTGACACCTGGCGAACCCTTCAAACGTTATTCACTTTTGAATATTTTGCTAAGTCCAGAATACGCTTCTTCCGTTCTGCACAGTACGTTAGACAAACAAACAATACATATATACATATATATACAATATTTTCGACAAACATTCGTTATTGTCGAACCAGCATGTTTATTTGGATAAACATGGCTCTGTCGAACTCGACAGATTTTCAGGTTTTGACACGTCAAAAATCTTTAATGTCAAATGCTTTGATTCTCTCTTGATTTATTGCCAGAATCAGTTCCCAAGAGAATATTAAAAGGCAATAATATACATTAAATGAGATTTCATCATCTCATTCCAATTCATTAATGCCTGTCGAAAATACAGGCTAACACCGGCTTGTTTAACATATTAAACACTCTCACATACATCAACATGCATATATACAATAATATAAAATGATATGATTATGGCCTCCTAACGCAAGTGTTCTCTCAAGCCAATGAGAGAACCCTAAATTAGCCTAACGATGATCTACTTCTCCAAGCATCATCTTCATGGTTGTCCTCCTTTGTTCCTATTGTAATTCTATTATAATGTTACATCAAAGAATACTCGTTTTACATACGAGGGAGTAAGATGAGAAAAGAAGTTACATCAAGAATTTTAGAGAGAGGCACGACACGCAGACCGTATTTAAAATCCCAAATTAAAACAAAAGAGTAAACTAAGGCCATAACCAATCATCACAAAAACATAATAATAAACACATTTATTATTATTATCAGTTTAAGTCGTGTAGATTAATTAAAATTAAAATTTTGGCGAACGATCAAAATCAGCTATTGCCAGCCGCGCCTAGCGCAGACTGTCCCGCGCCTAGCGCAGTGCTGTCGGGTCTCTGCGCCATAGCGCAGCATACGAATTTGGATCCTCTCCAATTATTCCTCTCATGTTTTCTCTCCTTTTCTTCATCCAATGGTTGGTAAATTATAAAAAGCAAAAAAAAAAATTTAAGAAGAAAGAGAATAAAATTGAATCAATGGTTAAGATTACCACATGACCAAAACATGAGAGGAATAATTGGAGAGGATCCAAATCCCGCAGCATACCCTGCGCCTAGCGCAGGCACGCAATCAGCCCCCTTTTTGACAGCACAACCCTTGTGTCGTCGCGAATCCTAATGCAACAATTTCATGCCGTCAAAACTTATCATGAACAAAATTCAATATAATTGATTAACATGTCATTGCTTTACCATACTAATGTCGGATTCCAAAGCAAATGAACATGAATCAATTCAATATCAAATAACTTTCATAATTATGTTTTAATGAACGAAATTATGAACGATGTATCAAATACACCGCTTTGCATCATGATCACTTATATCACATATAAGTTTTGATCATTCTTATTTGTATAAACTTATGACGATTAACATATCGCTGCTTCACCATACAATTGTCGGATTCCGAAGCCGTTTCAATGTCAACCATCAATTTTTACACAAATAGATGCCAAATTTTAATTACTCGATTTTAATCTTCATTAGATGTTTTAATCAAATTAAAACTAAATTCATGAAATAAACAAACATCAAATAATGGATTCGTAAGTGGCTCTGACACCACTGAAGGAAAATAGTAGTAGAAAAGCAGCAGAATATAAAAAATTTCCTTTAATGATCCTTACGAATGAGCATGAGTTTGTGTTTAGGATTTTACCTCTTGTTGAAAATCCTTTTCTTTTCTTTCACGAACGGTGGCTGATCAACACTTTAATCACGAACCGGATTGATCACGAGCGTTGATGACAAAGAACAACGCCTCTAGTAGTTCACACGAACAGCAACCTTCAAAAGAGTGCTAGCTCAAAAGGATGAAGGCCTTTTGTGAGTGGAGGCAAGAAATAAAGGATTAGGGTTTTCTTTTCTTCTTAAGATTCTCTTAAGTGTGTTTTCTCAATCACAAGGGTTCTATTTATAGAACCAATTGTCTTGTGCACCAAGACAATTACTTGTCATTGGGCTACAATCACACTAAAGCCCATTTAATTAAATAAGCTTATAAGGAGCGCACCCCCCATGTGTCATGTACACATGAGTGCTCCCTCACCATAACAAATTATGAACCGCTTATTTAATTACCATGATACCCTTATCATATTTCCATATTTCTCTGAGGTGCACCGCACCTTACGGTGTTCCAATCTCACACTAGACTGTTCTTATGTGTGTGACCCTTGTAGGTTTCCATAACGTTGACAATTATATTAAATCCTTTATTTAACATAATAAACAATGAGCGGTATCTAGAAACACATCATTGCTACCCAAGTTATGAGAAATTAACATGTGATCAAAACATAACCTTTAGTGATAATATATGCGTGTACAATTACCCCTTTGCCCTTTATGTCTATATTAAACACAAATCATACTTGGTGTCATCTTTGTCCAGTTCAATATTGGGCCCATGACATTTATCCTGTTATGCAGGATTGGCAAATTCCATCTAGGTCACTACTGTCCCTCAGCATGCTTTGTGAAGTACCCATCAACTGCCTTTATGGTTATCCTGTTACGGACAACGTTAGATCAGCAACAAAGTACTTGACTCCACATCTAGGGTACAAAGTGGTTTCAGGTCTTAGGGCGGTTTACACCATTATCATCATGAGAGTAACTTATGACACTTTGCATAACTTTGCATGTAGTACTCTCATAGCGGGTCAATCCGGTATAAATATTACTCCTAATATTTCTTATACCTATGTCAAGACTTGATAACTCCTTATCCCATGATCCATGAGATGCGATCATCAGTCTATCTTCATAATAGTCTTTATGCTTTAAGGTTATCCATTTTCACCTTAAAGCTCGACTATGGATACTTTAAGAATAGCGTCCTTTTGTTTAATGTAATCTCATGATTAAGTCACACTTAATATTAAACGGACTTTCTATTCTAGGGACTTCATTATTTTGAACGTTACAAACATAATAAAGAAAATGCCTTTGATTATTAATAAAAGAAACAATATATTATTAATAATTAATTCGATACAAGTACTAAAGTCATTGGCCTCTAGGGCTTACACCAACATGATTTGTATCAGATAATTGGATTTGCATAGGTTTATATCATATGATGATGAGTAGATTTGCATAAAAGTTCTCTCGTGATCTTCAAGTCTTTCTCCTTCTGTTCCTTTGAATTTTAGTATCAATCCTTTTGAATTCTCTGTATCAATCCTTTTTTATCCTTTTTTTTTAATTATTTTTTCTTTCTTTTATGATTTTTTGTTTCTATGATTATTTGACAAAAATAGAAAAATAGTAATAAATATAAAAATGGCTACAACAGGATTCGAATCCAAGACCTTGTACTCGTCACTCCTTAAACACTCTTTTCATGACCAAATGAGCAAGTTCAAAAATGTGATAATAAAATATATGGGCAAAATTTAGGGTACGACAGCTGCCCCTATTTAATTAGCTTTCACCTGAGGGCATGTCTGACGACAGTTTTCGTGTACTCGTTGTGGAAGATAATTAAATACGAAAGGACCCCAAATTTTGTTCGGTGTTATGATCGGAAAGATAAGCAGACCCGGGCGTCGCTTGCTTAGATTCAGAAGATAAGCTTCGATTGCTCAGAGTGGAAAGATAAGCGGACGCGGGCATCATTGCTTACTAGAAAATAAGCAGGCTCGAGGGCCGGACAAAGGATAGATAACTGTCGCAGGTGTTAGAGCCGAACAAATTGCCACACGTATAAGAACCTGACAAAGCTGGAAGGATAAATGTTGCAGACTTAAGAGCCGGACAAATTGCCGCAGGTATAAGAACCGGACAAAGATGGAAAGCAGGTGTAAGAACCGGACAAAACTTGATTGATAAATTTCCACAGGTGTAAGAACCAGGACAAAACTAGATGGACGAATTGCCGCATAAGATTGGACTTTGAATCGCCGCATAAGATCGGACTTTTGGTTGCCGTGTAAGATCGGACTTTGGATTGCCACATAAGATTGGACTTTGGATTGCCACATATAATTGGACTTTTGGTTGCCGCGTAAGATCGAACTTTGGATTTGCCTCATAAGATTGGGCTTTTGCCACATAAGATCGGACTTTTGAGTTGCCACATTAGATTGGGCTTTCGACTCGCCACATAAGATTGGACTTTTGAATTTGCCGCATTAGATCAGACTTTTTGAATTTGCCGCATTAGATTGGACTTTTTGAATTTGTCGCATAAGATCAGACTTTTTGAATTTGCCGCATAAGATCGGACTTTGATTTACGTTTAGGTCGTTTAAGACGACCATCCACTGGGGAAGATTCCTGAAGTGTCTCACCAGGGAGTGAACTGACTCAGCAGAGTTGACAAATAAGACTATATGGAGGGAACTATCTAGTGAGGAGACTAATGAGTCGTCCTGCTGGGATAATATCACTCGGAGATTGTAGCTGGTTTAGCTAAGGGATTGATTTGGACCTATGAGTAGTCACAAAATTTGATTATGCTATGTATGCAGGCTTTTTGCGGCTGCTTGATATGTTTTGCGTTGACACATTTGCTGATGCGTAGTGTGTGAGTGCGAACTGATGCATGAAATGAGATGCAAGATTAATGTATGTAAAGAATGTCTCCAATGGAAATTGGGCTTCAAGATGAATATGTTTAAGTGTGTCTTGGTCTTCTTTGGATGGGAAGGGACCAAGCAGAGTCGAGGTTTGAAATGCAACATTTGATTTAGGAGGATGCCATGGATGTTGGACTTTGGGTGAAAGCAGTTTCTCTTTTATTGGAGGGTCTGGAGGCTTCGACACACAGGTATGATGCATGATGCATGAATGATATGTTATGATATGCCATAATGATGCGAGAGTGGTGCAAGTATGACTGATGCAAGATGAATGGTTATGATTTGCCATGATGGTTACAATGAGATGCATAGTTCGATGATAGAGCAAAGTGACATGATTAATGCATCGCAGTAACTCGCTGGATCGCTTGGATGTTTCTGAAAGTTCCTTTGTGATGGGCAATGGAATGGTTATGAATAGGAACTGTCTTTCTGCAACAAGGCTTCTGGTCTACGGATTATAGGGTGTTTTGCTAGCGTGGGCTCCCGACACTCATGCGGAACTCGATGATTGTTGATGTGTAGCAGAATTTGCTTGAGCAGCTTTGAAAGAATGGAGAGGACTTGCTCCTGTTGTAGTTCGTTTTGCCCCGAGTCCATTGGGTCCTTGAAGGAGTTGCATGAAGAGGATAACTGGGTTGATCTCTTTCGTCTCAATTTGTAGTAAGCTCGTGTGGCGCAGTCATTTTGCCGTTCTTTTTTTTTTTTTGGAATTCCCTAACTTTTGCGTGGACCACTCTTTCGAGTTTTCAGTCCATCGGGAGTATACTCTTTTTTGCCTAGGCCGCCCTTTTGATTTTTCAGCCAGGCGGGTTTTATTTCCTTTTTTGGTGCCCATAATTTTTGCCTGGACCGCCTTTTCAGGTTTTCGGTCCACCGGGACGCTCTCTATTGCCCAAGCCGCCCTTTCGGGTTTTCGACCTAGCGAGCTTTTTTTATTTCTCTTTTTCTTTAGGCATAATACTTTTTGACTGCGCCGGAGTTCTCTGAGAGGGAAAGATCATTTCGATCCAGGGTGGTGATATGACCTTAACACAGACTGCCCCAGTATTTGAATCCTTGAAAGGTAGGCCCCTGGTTAGCAGGATCTTCGGGTGATCTGCCCCTTATTATAAGTATTTGCTCTTGATTGCCGGGATCCCTAGGTGATTTTCCCCTAGTCAGGAGCGTCTTGAATCAACTTGTCTTTGATCAGACCTTTGTTGAAATCTCTTTGATGCCAAATATTGATTTGTTAGTAAAATTATTTCTTTTGAAAAGTAATTCTTGTGCGATGCACATGCAAGTTTTGAAATCGGAAACTGTTAGAGTATATACAATGAATGATACTTGTCCATGAGATTGGCGCAAATGAAGGGGTGAAAGAGTGATAGAACAAGAAAAGTTTAGTGATGATTCGCAAACAGGTGGAGTCAGCTTAACAACAATCTTGCTGAATATGTTTTTATAGTTAACATAGCTTCAATTAGGTCTTTTGAAGGTTGTAACGTGGCTTGGTTCACAGATTTAAAAAAAGATTGTAAGGCTCAAAATTTGATTTTAACCCGCCCATCTCCTTTGATGATCTCCATTCCTAGATTCAACTAGTAATAGAATTTTGATAGTTATGATGATGGAGGTAGATACAATAGTTGAAGCACTTATGAGATTCTTGAGATAGCATCCTTTGCTTTTCGTTTACAAGTTGGTTTCCATTTTTGCTTTCGATCCACGTTTTTTTTACGAACCGATTCTTTTGATTTTGCGGTCCATCGGGATGCCCTACTTTTTGTCTAAGTCAATTTTGCTTAGCGGACTCTTTTTTTTCTCTTCTTTTTTGTGGAACAATTCTTGTGAGTTTTGGCTTTCGGTTCAGAAAGTTTATGACTTCCATGTTGAATATTGTGAGTTTTATCTTCTCACCGCTTCCTCCATGCTGGATGAGGTGCACGAGGAAAATGATGTGCTTCAACCACTTGATGGAGTAATTAGATGGACTGATTCTCTTGCATTAGGATGCATCAACGAGTTAATTGAAAGACTACCCTGCCCCGGGTTAAGATTAAGGGTTTTTGTAAAAGAGAAAGAACACCGACTTCTGGCTCGAAGGGGTTGACTACGGATTATCTCCTTATATCTCCAGTGTTTGGGAAGTGAAACAATGCCATACGTCATCAGCTAGGTCTTACTAATAAAAACATATGTCAGCATATTCAGTTATTTTGTTTACATCATCCTCCCCCCAAGTTTGTTAATGTGCGAAAAGCAAAATGGAAACGCGAGTGATGTCGTATAAAGGGAGTAAATGTGAAAGGATGGAATCCAAAAACATGCATGCGAATTTTATTAAAATTACTAATAAAAGAGTACAACTTTATGAAACAAACAATACTTAGCAAGAAAGAAATTAAAACTTGAAATGGAAAGTCTAATGATCCTAGGGATGAGCCTCCTCTTTGATCCACCGACTTTAAGTGATGCTTTTTGACGCTCTTGCACTCGTTAGGATACGGGTGACCATTTACGAACGAGGTTCCTCCTTGAAAGACAGCAGTTTGCGGTCAATAAGCTCCTGAACCTTATATTTGAATCCCTTGCAGTTTTCTATGGTGTGACCGGGTGATCCAGCATGATACTCACATTTAGCATTCGCGTCAAAATATGATGGATATGGTGGCACCTTCGGGGGAAGGGGTTTCGGCTCCACCAACCCCTTCTGGATTAGGTAAGGCAGGATTTGACCGTACGACATGGGCACTGGATCAAAGTGCACATTCTTCTTCTTAGAATTGTTTTGGGTTCCAGGTCGGCTTGCCTGCTGCGGTGGAGGCATATGATACGCTTGTTGTGGATACTGCCCCTGGGCTATGGCTGCCACATATGGATATTGGAAGTGTGGCGTCTCAACGGCATTAGTTTCACCCTCTTTCTTCTTTTGGTTATTGTTGAAGAACTTATTTGCCCCGGCTTGACCATTGGAGGCGCCTTTAATTTTTCCGCTCTTCAACCCTTCCTCTATTCGTTCTCCAATCACAACCATGTCGGCAAAGTTTGATGAGACACTTCCTATCATCTTCTCGTAGTATTGACCTTGCAAAGTGCCCATAAATGTATCGATCAATTCTTTTCCAAGAGTGGTGGTTGCACGCGAGCAGCCAACTCTCTCCACCTCTGTGCGTACTCCTTGAACGTCTCATTATCCTTTTGCCCCAAGTTTTGCAAATGCGTCCGACTAGGGGCCATGTCCAAATTATACTTGTACTGCTTCATGAAAGCATCAGCAAGATCTTTCCATGTCTGGACTTGGGCTCTCTCCAATTGCATGTACCAATCCAAGGATGCCCCACTCAGGCTATCCTAGAAGACATGGATCATCAGTTTTTCATTTGTAGTGTAAGCGGCCATTTTTCTGCAAAACATTTTCAAATGATTCCTAGGGCAGTTGATACCCTTATACTTCTCAAAATCTGGCGTTTTGAATTTAGGAGGAATGACCACATCAGGAACTAAGCACATGTCTGTAGCGTCAACTCCACAGGTGTTGAAACCTTCCACAACCTTCAACCTTTCTTCTAGGGCTTGATACATTTGAGTGGATCCGACATCTTGGGGAGTGTCGGTGGTAACTGGTGGGTTCGTGATAGTATATCCGAGAGGAGTACCTTCAACTGTAAGATAAGGTGTAGTGTTCTCATTTTGGACAGCAGGAGTTCCATCTGGAGGAGGGGTCTCATTTGTGACCGATATTACGATAGGCATTGCTGGAGGCGGAGTGGAAGTACCAGTCTCTTGAGGAGGGGTATAGCCAGGAGGTAGACCATATGGTGGCCATGTTGTGTCCCTTGCGATCACAGTCGGCTGAGGATTATTTTCCCTAAGGCTCAATCCTTGTATGAGCTCAAACATTTGATCCATCTTCGCTTTCATGGTGTCCATTTCTTCTTTCATTGCAGCTTGGTTTTGTTCGATATGTTTCATGACTCTTCGAATGTTGGCACGTGTCCCGTGAGAGTGTCGTAGAGCAGGTGCAGAAGTTGGATGTTTAGGCTTGCGGGCCAGCGGTTTTAGGAGGTTCCTGGGGGATTAAAGGGGAATGAGACGAGCTTATTTTTGGAAATGAGATGCATGTATGTAGATGCATGGGTATGCAAAAAGGATTTTTCAATGTATGCAAAAAAGTTTTTTTTTAAATGGCATGCTATGATGTGACGTGACCAAAGAAAGTATGAGTGTGACATCCTAGACAATTTTGTAGGGTAATTGAAATTTGATTACATAACCTAAATAGGGAGATCCCTACGATAGGCCGACTCTAAATTTTACTACCCAATCCCCTCACATGTAGGTTGTAGGGTTTTTGTTTGTTTGAGGACAACAACCAAAGTCACAAACCCACATGAGATCTTTCACTAGATTGGGCTAGCCACCTCTTGGTGAGATCTCCCAAGGGTCTCCCTTAGATGAGATTATTGGGTTCTAAAAAGGTCCCTAGAGTCATTGACCATGTTCAAAATTTCGCCAAGAGGATGGGCTAGCCAATTCGAGACGAACCTTTTGAACAGATCTACTCTAGGCGGAGTCTTCATATGTCGCCGATTGGGATGTACATCCCATGGGCTCATACTACGCAACATCCTTACTTAAACTTATGTTTTTTCTCAAGCCTGGGTGTAGGGCTTCTCTCGAGTAACAAACCCATATTAAAATATTCATGCAAATAAATAAAATAAAAATAACAAAGCTAGAAGAAAAGAATAAATAAACACAATAAAATAAAAGAACAAGAAAAGCAAGCAAGTAAACATTTGACCCTAAAACTAATAAGGATAGGCTTAACTCTCAAGATGTCCCCAGCAGAGTCGCCAGTTGTCGCGCCGCGAAAAACGCCCGAGCGTAATGAACGCTCGGATGAATACAGAGTCGCCACCGAAATTTTTATTTAAAGGGAAACGTCGATAAAACCCTTAAAAGGTGGAAATGAATGGTCATCGCAACCAATCTTTCGGGTTCGGGAGTTGGTTATGTGAGGGGAAGGTATTAGCACCCCTCACATCCGTTGTACTCAACGGGAACCTCCTAATTAGTTAAAGGGTTTAAAATTTTAAAAGTTGTTTTGCTTGCTTTTATTATTAATTATTGTTTTTATTTACATATTGTTATTTTTATTAAAGTATTTAGAAAAGGGAAAAAAGTTAGCTTTTTATTAGTGTGCTTGACGGTTGTTGGATCCCGCTCCTACGTATTCCCAAGTGCAATGAGAAATTCAAAGCTACACGTAGTTCTTTGTAGAAAATAATTGTTGGTTGGTTGATTTTATTTGTGAAAATAATTTGGATTTAAAAGAAAAGGTTTGTGTGATTGAAAAGGCGAACTCGCATTTGGGCGATGGTATCCATTTGAAGAAAAATTATTAAAGCGTGCATGGACGCGAAAAAAGAGTGAAGTTTGATGGGTTGAGATTGATTTTAGTACGTGGAAGACGAACAACCGGTAGGCAAAGTGTACACTAAGCGTTGATTATTCGAGAGATGAACGGATGTACATCCGCCGGGCTCTTTTTTAATCCAATTTCATTTATTAAGATTTATTTGTGGAAGACAAATAACCGGTAGCCAAAGCGTACGCTAAGGGTCGATCATTCGAAAGATGAACGGATGTACATTCGCCGGTCTCCTTTTTAATTCCAATTTTTTTATTAAAAAAAGAGTTTTTAATCCAGCATGATACATTCTCTTTTAGTCAACTTTTCTTGATTTTTGTTTCTTGCGAGATTCTTGTGTGATAGTGTATTAATCATATTATTGTATGTGATTGTGCATGAAATGAGATATTTGCAAGGGACATGCTATGATTTATAGTGTAATTATTTGTGTGACTTGATGATTATGCGTGTGTGTTTTGTATAATATGAACCTCATGAGCAATGATCATTGTTATAATTATAATTATAATAATAATAATGACTGAAACATGTAGTAATGTGTGTGATGGTGATTATCGATGAATCAATTAGAACATGATTTATCAGAAGGTGCCTTCTACGATGAGGTGGAACACAATACCAAAGTTATCATAATTGAACTGGAACATGACTTGATAACATTAGCCTAGACTGATTATGGGATAAGGTAAAGCCGAAAAGGACCCAAGCAATTGATTGCAAAGTTAATTGTTTATTGGAAAATATTACAACGTATTGTTACTCATGTACCGGCTGATTAATTAACTGGTAAGGGTTTTCTCTTTCACATTCGCATTTCAAATCAGTAATCAAAGCAACATGTATGTATAACAAACAAATACTATTAGGATTGGGAAATTAAAATTGTGCGATTCAAAGATTAGGGGCGTTGCACAGTACCTGACCTTTTCTTTCTCTTCTTTGCGCGAGGTTATGATGCTATGGATGGTCGAGGCAGCGGTGTAGACTCAAGGTTTTATGTATCAAATTTTTCTGATTTTTAAGTGTGGTAATTTTTGTGTGTTTTTCTTTGTGAAGCCTTTATGAGGTTTATATAGTGGTGCTTTGGAGATTGAGTTTGTTGCTTTGATTTGGGGATGGATTTGTATCAGATAACTGGATTTGCATAGGTTTATATCATATGATGATGAGTAGATTTGCATAAAAGTTCTCTCGTGATCCTCAAGTCTTTCTCCTTCTGTTCCTTTGAATTTTAGTATCAATCCTTTTGAATTCTCTGTGTCAATCCTTTTTTATCCTGTTTTTTAATTATTTTTTCTTTCTTTTATGATTTTTTGTTTCTATGATTATTTGACAAAAATAGAAAAATAGTAATAAATATAAAAATGGCTACAACAGGATTCGAATCCAAAACCTTGTACTCGTCACTCCTTAAACACTCTTTTCATGACCAAATGAGCAAGTTCAAAAATATGATAATAAAATATATGGGCAAAATTTAGGGTACGACAAACGCCACATTGAAAAATAAGAGTTATGATCTTTTTTTGACTTTTTTGTTGAAGTACGTTTTGAGCTACAAATATTTATTGTGAAATTTGTGTCTGTTATATTTTTGGTAATATAGAGTTCAATCTCAAAGCAAGTAAAACATTCAAATAATTGTCATTTTAGTCCATGACCACATCACCCACCCATGTGTTTTACAAATGTGTTAACTATACGTGGCATGTGTCCTAAAAAATGCCACAATGAGTTTTTTTTATAAAGTTATCGGTCATTTTTAACGCCGGAGACCAAAGTGACTGACAGACTGCATGGTTCATAACTATTATGTATTTTTTCTTGAATCAGAGACCATAATGACAACGAATTGCACATTTAGGAATCAAAATGATTGTTTTTCATCTCTTGTGCCAACTCAGCAAACTGGTATGTGTCCAAAAAAATGTCACGTCAGTTTTTTTATTGAGTTAATGGTAAAATTAACAGCAAAGATTAAACTAACTATTCAGGGACTATATAGTAATTATTTTTTCAATGAGAGACCAGAATGACTGTGAATTGCACATTCAAAATGGTTGTTCCTTTTTTAGGTTACTTCTATTTTTTTTTTTAAGTAAACATACTTATATCATATCATTAATCAAAGAGTGTTCAATACAATAAGGTATTTCAACCATAATCTGGGGACCAACTATACATGAGGCCGCCTTAGCTAATTTATGAGTCACCTCATTTGCTTGTCGCCGAATAAACTCAACAATAGAGTTATTATAATAAGTAGAAAAGAGCTGTTTACAATGTGACATAATATCACATAGCTCTGTATCATCAATTTTATTGGAGTAAAATTTATCCACCACAACCTTTGAATCAAACTCAGAATCCGCAGGACTTAAGTTTAGTTCGTGCACCCACTTAAGAGCGGAGAGTAGTCCGAGAGCTTCACTAATCTATTTATTTATGTTTTTTTATTTATTTTTAAAAATTAAACTAAGGAAAATGTTAACATGTGCCAAGGGCACATGTTAAAGAAACAAATTTAGAAAGTATTTATTGAAATTAGCTATGCATGTTATCTCTCAAGCATTAAATTTCTTCAATCATTAAATGTATAATTTTTATATTAAGAAATCTTAACATATGCCCTTAGGGCACATGTTAACATGACCCTTAAACTAATCATAAAACCTGTTCGATTCTTACCTAAGAAAAAAAAACCGTTCGATTTAGTTTCAATTTGGGGTGGGTACGACCCGGTCCATTGATACTACCCGCCCTGTTTCCTTCCCCCTCTGGTTTTTTCTCGGGAAAGAGCAGGAATATTTTTACAAGCTAGCTCGATTTTTTCAGTTAAAACCACCAGAGAGAGACAGTGTCAATTTTTGCAATTATATTTAATTTTCCATTTCTTTTTTATTCTCATGAATTAATTTTCGAATCCCGCGCAATTCTCTTCTCGTTCTTCATCTAGGGCTTATATACTCAACTTTCTCCCAATTTTCAATTCCGTGTTTCTTCTATATGTCACCCTAATTCTCGAAACATCGGTTTCGATAAATTCGGCTCCGATGAAGGAAGAGAAAAAGGCTTCGTCGTTCGTCAAGAAAGGCGACCGACAACTGTTCACGGTGGAGCTCCGGCCAGGAGAGACAACCATAGTATCATGGAAGAAGCTGTTGAAAGACGCTAATAAACCTAACGGATCCGCTTCCACTTCTCAACTCTCCCGGCCGGAGGCTTTTCTGGTGAGAATGTTTTGTTTCCCTTCAATTTCACTGTGCTTCATTCTGGATTTAATTTCTAATTTTCTTGTGCATTGTTGATTTGCAGTTATAAATTGAAGTGTTTTCAGTTTTTGCTGTTGTGATTTTTTGCATTGTAGTGGAATGTTATTACTTATTTTTGGGTTTCAAAGGGTTTTTGGGTTATTTTTTGGTTTTATTTTGAATGGTGTTGTGTTTTTAACTTTTTATTTATCTGTTTAACTTGATATATGTTCTGATTTATTGTTATTCTTGTTTTCGTCGCAGCAAAATGATCTAATAAGATTACTAAAATATGTTCCTCTTCAATGCACATGTGCATCTATGAGCATTGGGATGTTGAAAGTTGAAAATTGAAAATTTTATGAGCTCAGTTTTATATGTAGAATAGTCGTTATGTACCAAAAAAATATGTAGATTAAGATTAGTCGATACAATTCAACCATTTGTGATCCGACAGAGTCTTCAATATTTGAGAAAGATGTAAAGTTAGGTTTAGTAGTCAGTGCTCATTTATAAACATGCTGTACTTTGCCAGTGACGCGATCTTTATGCGCGGTGTAGTGTTTTACTATTTTGACAAGTCGATTCCCGTTTCTCTTAGGGAGAACCTGTTGAGGTTGAGGAAAATGATGCAGCTCAGCCGCACCGTTTCAGTGCTGTAATAGAGAAGATTGAACGTCTTTACATGGTATGTGTATATTGCTTGCTGAAATGAAATCGTTACTATATGATATTTCGAATAAGTTTGAATTAGTTCTTTATTGGTTTAAATTGTAGATGCTCGTTTAATTATTACTACTTCTGGTCCTTTTTTATAAGAGACGAGTCAACAAAAGCTGATGTATTTGATCCATATTATGAATCAAATACATCAACTTTTGTTGATCCATATCTTTTATAAAAAGGATCGGAGGGAGTAATTTGTAGCTTCACGAGTGTTCATGAATTAGATGCTGAATCATTTTCAGGGTAAGGATAGCAGTGATGATGAAGATCAGCCGGATGTTCCTGATGATGATCAGTATGATACTGAAGATTCTTTTATCGACGACGCTGAGCTGGTTGGTATTTGTGTTTGCGTGCCTTGACCTTGATATATAGGAATAGCATTGTTCCTTATGATGATTCTTTTTTTGCTTATATGTTACTTTTATATGGTATTTAACTGTTCACTCTGCAGGATGAATATTTTCAGGTTGATAATTCCAAAGTCAAACATGATGGGTTCTTTGTAAATAGGGGGAAATTGGAACGCACGTAAGTTTTATTTTGTTTGACAAATCTGCTTTGAATATTCCCCTTATGGTTAAAATTTTTAGATACCAAAGTCCAATTTTCCCAAATTTATAGGGATCAAAACATATTTAACCCTTAAAGTAATAAACTTTTAGGGTCTTGACAGCATTTGGACATTAACATCTTGGCTCATAGCCTAAATACCCTTTCTTTGATACTTTGGCTACAAATTTTGTACATATTTAATGAATTTAGTTGAAGACTGTAGTAAAAATTGAGTCTTACAATTTTTTATTTATTATTATTATTATTGATTTGCTGTTGTTTCTTTCTATATTACAAGTGAAGAGCCTCCCGTATTACCCAACCAGCAACCAAAGAAAAGGCGCAAAAAAGATATAGTGAAGAATCCAGGCGAAAATGATAATGATCATGGATCAAATAAGCATGTAAAAGTAGGCAAGGCAGCATATGGGAAAACAACTTCCACACAGGCGAAGAATGTGTGTAATTCGTCACAGAATTTTGTTGTACCCGATGGACATTATGAAGCCTTGAAACCTCAGAATCAATTGGATATCTATGGAATTAGTTCCAAAAAGAAAATTGCCGATACTAAACCAATATCGGTCTCTTCTGTCTCTTTGAAAACATCAAGTGATGATGTCCCTGTTGCCATGTCAGAAGAAAAAGATGCTGATAAGAAGATAGGAGCTTTTCAATCTAAGAACACAAGTGGATCATTTGATGTATCTCATCAGAAGTACAATGAAAAAGGTGCTTATGCACAATCCAAATCCCAACCTGGAAGACCCTCAACAAGTATTGATGGTTTAGAAAATCCTAGTCGGTCGAAAGAAAAAAATGGCAAGCGTCAACTGCCGGATCTCAACGTGGCTGTGGGAAAGTTTTCCACTAAAGCAACTGTAAGTTTTTATTTCGTTTGCTGTTGTCTTTTTTTATAATTTTTTATTTATTTGGTAAATACATAAAAAAAAACCTGATAAAAGAGGTCCTCTGCACTGTGGTTCTTTCATCAATTCCTTTAGGCATTAAATTAACCAAAAGGGTTCTCCTATTCTTAGACTTAGACCATAAGGGCCCCATGATGCTTTAAAGAACTACTGCCTTCCAAATAATAAATTTTCTTTGCAGAACTACTTTCTGTTGTCATTGAGATAAAGTTCTACTTTGACACTGGAGGATTACATGCTGTGCTAGAATATGAATTGCTGACTCCATTTCCTTTTTGCATTTGCATGAAGGACAACAATCGCATGATGTTTCATTTTAAAATGATAGCCACTTAATTTTAAGGATACTGAACTGACATACATTTGAGAAGGTATGCTATATTTAAAAATAATGGAAAGGGCTAAGTAAACTATCCCCATGTCGTGCTCTTGGTAAACTATATATTTGCCTGTTCCAGCTAATTTGAACTATGATGATGGAAGTTGTGCTTGTGCATATGGATTGATTCTACATGAAAATTTGTTCTAATAGTTCCTGTCCAACTAATGGATTTTTTTGAATATTATGCAGAAATCTGAATACATGCACACGAAAGACGGGTCTAGTGTTAGGCCAAAATCTTCAATGCTTGAGAAGGCTCTTGGCGAGTTAGAGAAAATGGTTGCTGAGTGTAAGTCTCAGATTTGATATTTCATACATAGATTAATGTGGAAGTTTGTTGCTAACTCTATTTTTTCCCCTTTCTTTTCTTCTTTTGTTCGTTTTTAATAATATTATAGCAAGGCCCCCTGCAGCGGAAAATCCGGAGGCTGATAATACATCCCAGGCAGTCAAAAGGAGGTTGCCCAGAGAAGTAAAGCTAAAGCTTGCTAAAGTTGCTAGACTAGCGGTACTGGCAACTGTTGCTTTCTAAATTTCATGCTTTTAAGTGTGTGTAATTTTCTATATCTTTTTGCTCAAGGGATTTGAACTTATTATAATATTAATTGTATGTTTTTGTTGCAACAGGCAAGCCAAGGGAAAGTATCAAAAGAGTTAATTAATCGTCTTATGAGTATTCTTGGGCACTTGATGCAACTCAGAACATTAAAGGTATTGCCGTTGTTAAATATAAACAGATAACCCTTCATTCTCATTTTATCCCGATTCCAACATCAGTCTCCCCCTGCGTCTCTTCCAGCTGACATATACTGTTGCAATCCAAAAGTATTAGTGTTGGGACTCGAGGATGGTTGTTTTCTCTGAAATCCCCTGTACAGTGTTGCTGCATCATGTACAACTTTTTTTGTTTAATTGTTAGAATATGATTTTAGAATAATGGAGATATTCTTTGAGTAGAACATTGTTGTCCACATGCATTCTTAGTTTAAAATGTGGATTGAGTGACTTTATTGTTATAATATGACTTGAGAATAATGGAGATATGCTTTCAGTGATAGATACATTTTTGACATAATCAAATGTATGCTTAGTTTAGATTGTGGATTGAGTGACTTCCTGATCAACTTTTGTGACTTTCTGCAAAGAATGCTTAAATTTTTCTTCTATTTGAGTTCTTCAAGGTAATGTGGCTATGGGAATATGACTATGACCTTTCTATTTTGAAATTTTTCGTGTCACTAAAAAATGGTCTTTAGGAATAAAAATCCTACCTCTAATTTACCTTGGTTATTTTGGATGTTATAGTTATCTTGAGCAGTTTCTCTAACTGTTATTCATTGTTTCTATTAATTGTATGTTTGGTATATGTTGGTTCTCTTAATTCCTAAAACTACTTATCTTCTCATACAATGTTTTCCTACGGCAGAGAAACTTAAAAATAATGATCAGTATGGGTCTGTCGGCAAAGCAGGAGGAGGATGATAGGTTTCAACGGATAAAAAAGGAAGTTGTTGATATGATTAAGATGCAGGCCCCAGCTTTGGAATCCAAGGTTTGTTTTAGTTGCCCTTGTTATAACATTTCCTATTATAAAGATTGGTAGATTGACTTCAGTACGCTTTCTTTCAATTCTGATGAGCTCATAATGCCTAAAAAATTACTCACATATAAATTGGTTGTTGTATCTGTCAGCATCGTATGATATACTCACATTTTCCATATTTGTTTAGCTTTTTTGGTTTTTCATTATTTTTTTTGTTCTCCCCATCATAATCATATTTTATACCGTTTGGCTTAGTGTTTTTTCTGGGGAAATAGTAAACCTCTCTCAGGAAGCAGGGGAAAGAAAGTGATAATTTCCTCAAAATAAGCTAGTACAATCATGCTCTATGTTTTCTGTCATTCTTTCTATTAGGTGCTTCTGTTAATGTGTCCAATGTGATTTTGTGTTTGCAGTGCAAACACTAAATATGGATAGCTTACTAATAACTCATTTTCATTGCTTCTTGTAATCATGATACCCATACCCGATCACATTTCCTTTCTATATCTTTTAATGTTTCCACTGTTTGATAATAGTTTTTGAGAAATATTTTTGCCTAATGAATGTTTTGGTTATTTAACCTGGGTTGTATGGCGTTTTTTGGAACATCAGCAACAGCAGAAAGCTGGAGCATCAGGTGATGTACAAGAATTTGGTCCTGATGGAAAATCAATAACTAAAAGGAATTTTAGTATGGACGCTGCATTGGAAGACAAGATTTGTGAACTCTACGACATTTTTATTGATGTACGTTTTTGAGCTACAAATACTTATTGTGAAATTTGTGTTCTGTGCAATAAACCTTATTGAACCATGTTTGCAATGGCTGTAGGGCTTGGATGACAATGCAGGACCACAGATCAGAAAGTTGTATGCTGAGGTAGTTCAAATTTTCTAAACCATATTCGCAATATTGGTCTAGAAGATCTACTGGGTCTCTTGTCTTGTGTTTTCTGGCCGAGGACAAAAACTTAATCTACTTGGTTTTTTGAATTCTTCACTTGCGTGCATTAAGTTTGATTTGTTCTCTTAATGCCTTCTCATGTAAGCTAAAAACTTACATATTCTTTCCATATAAAAGAATATATTTGACTGTAATTACATATAAAACCCCTCCTTCTACCCCTAGACTGTACTTAAAACAAAATGGTTCACAATTAGTTTTGAGAATTTATTGATCGCTGGAATTTAAACAAAATGGTAAATGGTTCACAATTTGCTTTGAGAATTTATTGGCGTAAGAAGTACCCGCCGCTGGAAATTTCCCCTAGTATTAATTCTATTCCTTCGAATTGACAACTCTCTTGTTCAAGGAGCATTCATGCTACTTATCACTTGATAATATGCACGTGCATGTTTGTGCTGAGTGTGTAGTTTATGTTATGTCTAAGCTAAGCTGTTTGCATCCTATAACGGACATATTTGTACTTTTTAACCTTTCGAATTCCTTGTCTTTATCAGCTTGCAGGATTATGGCCAACTGGTTACATGGACAACCATGGGATCAAACGTGCAATTTGCAGGGCAAAAGAGAGGCGCAGAGCATCACACACAAAAAATAAGGTATTTTGCAGTGAATAAGGATTTTTTAATATGAATGAACAACTGTTCAAAGCTTACCTTCTTCTGAAGAAAAAACACATCCCCTGCTCTCAATTTATTTTAAAAATTTGAAAGTTTTTCATGAAAATTGTCTTTAGCTCTTGAGTATGCTTATCTATGTGGCACTGCCGTGTTGGAAACTACACATGCTTGGAATGGTATTCAAGGTATTAGATCTTACCCAGAATCATATGATGGTCCAAGTACAGTGAGTGGATTGTAGGATTGATACTTGGATCATAAGATCATACCTATTGGGGAATGTTTGAATGGAGAAAAATGGATGGGAAAAGAAGGTTTTAGTTAGACCTTCCCCTCTGTTCGGGAAAATTATATAGACCTTCCCCCATGATGCCACCATTGTTGATTTCATTTTTAGCCATGCTTCACAAACTCTACTTGCAAATCAACATATATCATTACAAATGAGTTAAATTATCTTGGGTTTTTAATATAGAAATTTTATTTCAATATTAGCTTTGTCGATAAGATAGGGAGAAAACATTAACGAACCTAAATTACCTAATTAATAATGGAAGAGTAACATTTGATTCTTTTTATGCCCAGTTGATAACTAGGATGTATTTGTCAGGAAAAAAATTGGTTTTTAGTTGATCTCATTGGTTTACTTGTGTTATTAGGATCAGGAAAAAATTAAGAGGAAGAAGTTGTTGGCTTCGAGGCAAGAGGATAGCATTCGACTTGATGCTGGCTTAGGCTCAGGCTCAGGCTCAGGCTCAATTACATCACAGCATAACCAACAAGAGAAATTGGTTACAGAATCTGGCAGTCTTGCTTTGACGACAACAAACAAGCCCGTTTCTAATACAAGCACAACTGTCCAGGTCCCCAGTCCTATGAATGGTTTAAAACAAGAAAAAGCAAAGGGAAGTTCAAGCAATGCCCTGGAAGATGTTCGTGTTGCTGATGGCGTTTTAACAAAGAAGCTGAAGAGAAAACCAGAACTTGAGTTGGAAGGAGCAAATAGTGGTCCTGAGAAGCTGACTTCTTTGCAGGGAGAAGAAAGGCACAAGTCCCAAAAGCAGTCCTCTGGTCTTCCCACCAAATCAAATCTTCAGCCAACATCCCTCCCAGGTCTTGAACAGTCAAGCTAATTAACACGAGTGGGATGTCCAAATTATTAGAATGTCATTTTTTTTTTCTTTTTTAATATTATACACATGCCCTCTTTTTTGTTTATGAAATCGTTTCCTGTTTATTGTTACTATTTTGTAATTAAATATACTTCCAATGTTAGTCGAGATTTAGAGAGATATAAGTAAATTTGTTAGTTGTTATGATAATGCCATTGGTAAACCGTTTACTGGTGTTTTTAGCTGCTTCTCTATGGATGGTGGCACTATATGGTACTTACAACCATTAGGTAGTGTAATAATTTAACCAAACGAGTGCTTCCTTCTGCGACTGACTATGTTTTTTTATTTTTTATTTTTTATACCAAATGACTGACTATGGTTATTCACTTGAATCGCTAAATGCCATTTAATCATAAAATAAATAAAATTAGACATTATTATGAGTCTTGTGACAACAATAAATATTACATATAAACAAATTTTATATATATGTTGTGTTCAAATACAAACAAATATAGTATATAAAGATCTCCGCGGGCATAATTCAGATAATAGTTGATAGGAATATTGAATGAAATATATCATTGTTTGACTTTAGTATATTCATTTATTCATCTTAAAAAGTGAAATTTAGCAATATAATATATAAATGTAATTACAGGTTAAATTTACATCCACAACTCCATCCATTAGCCCAAGCATGGATGCACTGCCCCCATAGTGACTCATTCTCGTGCCCCCATAGTGACTCATTCTCGCCTTATTTGAGATCTCTTTCTCTCATTTCCCTCTCAAATTCATTACATCTCATCCACTTTTTTCACACGTTCTCGATTCTCGTTTTGATGGTAAATTTTAGATACACACTATCAATATTTTATGGATTCAAACTGTTTCACTTTTTTGTTGTTCAATTTCAATGTTAAATTTTAGATATACACTATCAACACTTGCTAAATTTTAATTGATTTCATGTGTTGTATTAATCTTAATGGAAGAGAGTTCGGTTCAATTTGAGTGATGTGTAGTTCAACACTTCAATACTAAATTTAATATAGTATTTTTTGAATGTGTGAATGTAACATCATCCATTTTTTAGACTCTTACTGATCTTACTTGAGATCAGAGTCGACCAAGTCCGGTGTATGTGGTTGCTCCGCCCCCAAGTTCCGGCGAGTGGAGGGGGGTTGTATACCTGCAGGTGCTCCGACGCTCAAGTTAGTATGAGAGTGAAGCAAACGTTTTATGAGAGAATGAGATTGTACCTGACTCCTTGCAATGAGGAGTGTATATATAGTCCCCCAGCGCTGGGCTAAGGTCACTGACAATAAATGCTCATCAAGTGACTGCCGGAAAACGGCTGGAAAGCCATGATGAGCAGTTAATGCTCATCATTCCGGTGTCGGCCGTTACGATATGTGAGGATAACTAGACCGTTGGCGAAGTGAAGATGACGACGCGGGTCGTTCCTTATTGGGCCTTGCTCGCGGCCCAGAGGAAGAATTTCCTCAGATATTTGGGCTTCTAAGCCGTGAGCGTGATGACTTGATGCTCGTGATGTCCTGATACGAGCAACCCTGTGGACTTTATCTTTGCTTACTAGATTTTGTCTGAATGCCGCACCGTTGTTTTATGCGTCGAATTTGTTTCGAGGATCACTGAGATTGCTTCGAGCAATTCTGAAAAGATTACTTCGAGGGTCGCATGCGTTGAGATTGCTTCGAGCAATGGGGGATTTTCACATGTTGTGTTTATCGGATTATAGAGCATATTTCAAAAATATTTTTTCAATTTCGGCAAGATTTTCGCGAGCAGGTGATGGGACTTTGAAAGGACAAGCCGTTCCGTCTCTAATTGCCACGTGTAAAGGCTATCTAAAGGCATTTGAGTACCAAGTGCCTAAATCAATATTTTCGAGGGCGAATCAGAGCCGTTGGATTTCGGTGTCTTTTGGATTGCCTGTTGATTAAATCTGAAGCGTTGGATCCCTTTGGATCGTAGCCTTTGGATCAAAGCAACGTTTGAGATTGGTGTGGCATCGCGTTGGTTTTTATAGGTGTATCCGTGGGGAATTTGCCTATATATAAAGAAAGGAGGGATTTTTGAAGTTTTACTTCATTTATCAAACTCTCTCAACTTTCAAACTTCTTGTTTTCTCTTCATTCCGGCGATTTCAACCACTCAAGTTTCAAGCTTTCTCTTCTTCTTCTTCTTTAATCAAGTGGCTTCACTGACCCTTTTCCTACTTTCCTAGTTTGCTATCTCTTTTGATTCTGTCTGGTTTAGGGATAATACAGTAGGTGTTAGTATTTTTTATACGGTGGTTGAGGGTTTGTAGGTGGTGGTTAACACCCTTTACCCTCCCACAAACGTAGTTTTTAGTAGAAAACTACTGTTTTTATGGTTTTATTACCCTTTTTGGTGGTGGTTGTTCGCGGTTTTCGCCTTTACAACTGCCTCCGTTAGTGGGTTTTTAGAGATAACTATAGAGGATTCATAGATACGATTCGAGCATTCATAGGAAGATTGATCCTCGTAGATTAGGACACGTATCAGGGGATTCCTCGAGTTTTTGACTTGTCCCGTTGTGCGAGCAATCATAGGGATTTGTTGACTCTTGGAAATCTTTATTGTAATGTTTGGCTATTCCTCGCCCTTTCACTTGATCGGCGGTGGAAGGGTGGATTTGATGTTTGAATTTCGAATTCATATTTCCTTCCTCGGCTTTTCAGGTGTCAATGGCCGAAGAACGACCAGCTGAGGTCCCAGGATAACAACCCACCGCGGGTCCTTCCTCGACTCTAGACCCTTATCACTGGGTGGCCGACGAACCGAGGACGACGCCATCAAAATATTCGGGCTGTCTGACGAGCGCCGAACTCACCAAAATTAATAAACCGAGTTAAAACATTACTTGTAGTATTAGTGACAACCCGAATCGTTTCCCAATTGACCAACTTTAATATTCAACCAAATTTAGAAACAAAAATAAAAAGGTTTAGGGGGGGTTTCAGTTTGAAGATAAAATAAACATAAACAAAGCCAAGTAGATTTGAAAGCAATGATTTTAAAACATTCAATCCAAGGGGTTCAATATTATTGAGTTTAACTTAATCCTTAACCACAAATAAATATTCATATGTTAATCTCATTTTTGGTTGTGAATTACAATAATAATCTCACCATAATCCACAAATTTTATACTAGAAAAGCTTCTAGGATGAAGATTAATCAAGGAAAATGAATTAAGCAAACATTTTAACCAAGAGTAAACTTTAAAACCCAAAATTAACCAAGCTAGACATAACGTCAAACACCTTCAATGCAATATCTAGTTCTTGTTTCTTCTTCCTACAATTGAATTAATGAAGCCACTAACACTATTATTCAAGAACCTAATTTCATTTAAGCAAACAAAATACATTCAAAAAGAGAAGAACAAAGAAGAATTAAATTCACATGAACAAACCAATTAGAACAAAGTTTGATAAATCAAACCTCAATAATGTCTACACCCAAGGATTGATTAAAAGAAAATTAGCCTTCCATTGAGATGATGGAATTCATAGAATATAAAGTTACAAGAGAAAGTAAATAAAAGAAAACCTAAAGATGAAGAAAGCAAACTATGAGAAAGCTCCCAAAATTCACTGTATTTTCGTTGCTTTGCTCTTGCTTTCTATTTATATGATCAGCCATGTTGTTTCTTATGCTTGACCGCCTTGTTTTCTTGTTGTTTTACAACTCAATTGCAGCGTCAACGGACATGTCTGATTCTTTAGGACGGTGTTCCTCCCTGTGCTTCCGGCCTTCGTTTCTGGCTACTCGCTTATGGCAGTCCCCTAGTGTGATAACTATATCACCCACCTACACACCTTTCGGGGAGCCGAGTCCCCCCATCTCGGGATCCGGGACACCGACAACGCCACTCGTAGTCATTAGCGTACTTGGCTTAGTACCCACATCCCCACCCTTTGTTACTGCTTGCCTCGTGGGTGGATTGCCGTCTTTCTTCAAAGAAACTATAGCTCTCTGCAACAGTCCAAGGCTTTCGTCATTTTAGTTATGTCTCATACGTTAGAAAACTTGACGAAGCCATAAGGTTCACCATTCCTGTTTCTCTTTTTAGCAACATACACATCCTCCAACATACCACAAACTTCAAATCCTATCCTAAGATAAAAATTTGAGAGTTGCGCAGGAAAATTTATCAAATAAAAGGAAACGTACCGTTTGAGGTTAGAACCCAAATCACTACCACCACCATGCTGCACCTGCCCTTTTCCATGACCAGTGTGAACATCCTCCATCTCTTTCTCCCACTGATTGCCACTCTGACCATGCTGCAACCTCCTCTGATCCTCCACAACCACACCCCTTCGCTGCTCTACCCCCGACGCTTGCTGCTGTGGACCTAAACTAGAGGTTGACCTTAAACCTTGCTATTGTGCCCTAGGGACAACACGCACAAGAAGCCTGTTCTAGAACAGGACCTTCCACGATAATCAGATTCCTGCCAACGAAACTCACAGCTTCTGTTACGTCCTTGATTCTGAGCCCTATCTAAATCGCACGCCTGAAGCCAATCAATTAAATATGATCGCACGCGGTTACCAGATACCTGCCGACGAAATGCGTAATTCCTGTCACTGCCGTAACGTGACCTGTAATTCCCATACTGATGATGATCGCACACGTTACTGAAATGAGAACCTGCATGATGATCGATCAAGCCATAGTGCTTGTGAAGAGTTGTCTATCGATCGTAGTAACCTGTGTTATGCCAAAGTCTATCGTTCACCTCTTCCTCCTCTCGCAACGCTTTCCGATGTCAGTTTCTCACCTCGGTCCATTCTCCGCTATCGACAGAAACACCCATCCGTATATGCCTTGTTCTCGGTGAAGGCGGTTACCAGAACGACCGCCCTAGGCCAGCCCTAGGGGCGGCGCCTCGTTTTCTCTCACTCATCGTTTGTAAAAAAATAATTCAGGTACCTTACTTCTATTACTACTTCAAAAAGGTTTTTAAACTTGTGAAAAAACAAAACTAAAAATCAATTTTTTGATAAAATAATCTTTAACTTGTTTTTTTTTGTAAGGAGGCTAAAGAGAAAAGGAAAAAAAAACTAAATAAAAAGGAAAAAAACTAATCACGAAGAAAGAAGGTTCCAATTGCGTCGTTCTTAAGAAGATCTCAGACACCTTCTGGAGGGGAAACATGAGTCAAGAAATCGGCATACGAGGAAGCTCCAAGTTTGGCGAAGAAGTCAGCACATTGATTCCTAGGGGTGGCAAAATGGGCCTAGCCCGCGGGGGCGACTCGTTTGGCCCGCCATTTAGGGCGAGCCGGACTGAGGTTTTCAGCCCAGTACCCTAAGTTGGCCCGCACCGTCTAGCTCGCTTAAAAAATAGGTTGGGGGCGGGTCGGGGAGGGCATGCCCGCGGGCTTTGTTATATTTATTTTTTATTTTTTTAACAAGAAAATTGGTCATCTTAAACTCAATCCAGTATATTTTTTTCTTCTTGTTTTTGATAAAACAAAACTGATTGTTTATTATTACTTTATTTTCTTTAAAAAGTTCATTCTTCCTTTAATACTAGGGTTCCATTTGTTTATTTCATGTGACTCTACGTGCATTTTCTTCCCGCCGTGTGTGCTTCTGCGTACTGTGTACTCTACGTGGACTGTCATATTGTATATTTTTTGGCCTCTTAGTACTACTTGTACTATGAAGTGCCTTATAATAAGTCTGTGTTGTTTGCTTCTTTTAGAGTTTCATGTGCAGTACCATTCTAAAATAAACTAGGCCACAAAAGCATCAAACGAAATTAAATAAGCCTTATGCACATACAATTCTTTTCTAATTTGAATAGCTTGATATATCATTATAGAAGATTTAGTATATATTATTGTTGAGAAATTTAGTTGGGTAAATATTTGAAGCCCAAATTTATACGGTTGGACAAATTTAAATGTGAAGTTATAATTCAAATTGTAAAAAAAAAAATAAAATTATTTGGCGGGCATATGCCCGCCAAGCCGCCAATAAACGGGCGGGCTTGAGTTTTGAGCTCGGACACCTAAGTTGGCCCGCCCCGCTCCACCCCACTTTTGAGCGGGCTTAAATGGGGCGGACCTAAACGGGTCGGGCATGCCCACTTTGCCACCCCTATTGATTTCCCTCTCTGAGTGTGTGATAGAGACATTGGCCTGTGAGAGCAGCTCCTTTATATCTTGGATCAATACAGCATGAATACGATATCTAACTTCGGGACCTTTGATGAGGTTGACACAGTGTAAAGAATCCGAGTAGCAGACCATTTCATAAATGTTCATGTCTTTGGCTAGCAAGAGGCCCTTGTAGATAGCATACAATTCCGCAAGCAAAATATCAGATTTACAAAATAAAATCTACTTTTTAACACTTGTTTTCTTCCTCCTCTAACAAAACATCTATTATTAAAAACGTAAATTTTTATTATAATAAACAAACGTAAAATAAATTATATTTTTCTATAACATCTCTAAAAATATTTTAAAAAAAAATTAATTTCTGAATGATTGAATATTAAAATCACTATTATTATAATTCTCATCATTATCAATGAGATTGGTTATTATGCATAAGTCATCCTTATGCACCATGCATAAGTTACTTAGTGCACCCCCAAATTACTTGTGCACTCCTCAAATTACTTGTGCACTCTCCTAAATTACTTGTGCACCCGCCAAATTTCTCATGCACCCCCAAATTTCTCATGCATCCCCCAAATTTCTCGCATACCCCATATTTCTTTTGACCCCCAATTTTTTTTTTGTCCCCTCCACATTTCTATTCTAAACCATTTTGCTGTGGGAATTGTTTCAGAGATATGCACTCAAAAACCATTAAGTGCCTAAGATTGTTTTTGAGTACAACTCTATAATTAAAATAGAAATAATAATTGTGATTTAATGGTTTCGATTGCCTTATATGAGAAACCAAAATTATTGTTAAATGGTTTTAACACTACAAGAATTTCAGGATTTCTTGACGGCCAAAAGCCCTCTAAACCAAGGAAAAGTCGTCAATAAATTCAAATTTACTGGCGGCCTACTGGCGGCCACGGTTCGACAGGAAATCTTCCGCCGGTACACATACTGGAGGCCTCAAGCGTCAAGATAGACAATGACAGAATTTACTGGCGGCCCGCTCCGTCACTACGTTTCAACGGTTCAATTGGTCACGCTTTAGCTCCAGACGGCTACGGTCGTCAATAAGTTTTACTTAGTGACGGCTATTTCCGTCAATAAATAATGACGGGCCTGCATCTCCTGACACGACAGAAAAGCAAGTCTGACGTTGTTGACTAGGTAGCGGCGGCTTTGGCCGCCAGTACATGCTGACGAAACGTTTTTCAAAAATTTATTTTTTTAATCGTAATTTAATATAAAAATAATAATTTTAATTAATTTAAAAAACGTATATTTATTTATTATTTTTAAAAACGGTACATTTATTTATTTTATTTAAATAAAAATTAAAATACCATTTTTTTTATTAAATTAAATTAAAATACCATTTAAATAAAACATAAATTAAATTTTGCACAATAAAATAGAAATAGGAAATTAAACATTCAATAACGAAATACGATAATTGTTTTAATACTACAAACCAAGTACGATAATTGTCACAAAATAGTTAAAATACAATAATAAAATGACATGCCAAATTTAAACATAGAGTTATGCACTTCCGCGTCTCCCCCTTCCTCTTACACTTCCGACACTTGTTCTTCCGCTTCCGCTTCCTCTTCTGCTTCCTCTTCCGCTTCCACTACCGGCGCTTGTCCTTCCACCATTTCCGCTGCTTGTCCTTCCACCATTTCCGCTGCCTGGCCTACCGCCTCTTGGATTGTTCATCATGCTTTGATTTCTACCCCCACTTAAAGCAAATTCATTTCTACTGCCTTGAGCATTCTGTCCAATTTGAAAATTTGCACCGCTTTGAATGAAACCACTTGCTTGAACATACTCACCGCCTTGCAAATAATTCCCACTGCCTTGAATATTTCCAGCACGTTGATAATTTCCACCGGGTTGAAAATTTTCACCTTGAATATTTTGATTCCCTCCACCTTGATTCCAAGAAACTGTATTATCAATTGTTAAACCGGGAACCTGAAAGTCCCTTCCTAGCAACTCTTGGAACTCAGTATGGATACCCGTAAAGAAAGTCGGATCAGGCTCAGACGACGATTGATTGAAAGCAACATTAGGTCGATACTCCTCCTCTTCCTCCGCCTCCTCAACATCCAGATCTTGTTGAAATGACTGGTTTGCTAAAAATTCGGCCCTGAGTTCTTCCTTCACAGATTCTCTCATATCTGCTATGTCCCGTTGAACATTAGCTCTCAGTCGCTCATACATTTCATCCATAGTTTCCACAGATTGAGGACGATATGTAGCCATGCTAGCAGTACTATCGTATGAGTCAGAAGAAGTATCCACATATCCAGCCGACGTCCTCTGAATGAAAGAAGAAGTACTCCCTAGACCCTGAATACGGCCATGTTTTTTCCCCCCCGAAAACTCCACATATTTGTCTAGTATCATGTTTTGAAGAATGGCATCACTTGTCCGCTTAGAAGGTGGAAGGGCAGCCTCTCTAGCTTTGAGCTCTTGAATATATACCTGAATCTTCTCCTACCAAAATTAAAAAAAAAAAGAGTAATTAATTAACTCATAAATAATAAATAATGACCAATTAATTAACTCATAAATAATAATCAATATATTAACTCATAAAAAATTAATAGACTCACATTTGCTCTTTTAGCCCTGACTGAATCCCAAGTACCATCCGACCTCCGATGCAGCATCTCATTCATTTCAAGTAAAGTTGGTACACGTCCATGATCCCGGATAAACCTTATGCGCAAGGTACCAGATGATGTGGAACCACCGATGTGGATACTCGACTCAGGCTGCGCCGCTCTGTTTTGTTTATTTCTCTTGCACTTGGCAATGTAATCTGGATCATCCCATTTACGACACAACTCCATCCATGTTTCGCCTGGGCCAATCCATGCCGGTGGAGGTTTGTTCTCCTGGTAAAGACCTCGTGCTTCACTGAGCAACATGGACAACTTCTTTGAACACTTGCTGTTGAAGATTGCGATAACCTCATGTTCACGACTCTTTAACCAAGTGCATTTCATCTACATATGAAAAAATTTACATATAAAAAAAATTATATTATTAGTTCACTTTGATAGTGTATATATAAACTAATTAAATATAAAAATGTAACTTACTTTGAAAGCTTTCCAAAATCGATTCCACACTAGATCATTTCCAATTTTAGCTGTCCTAATCTCTCCCCACGTCATCCATGGTTGTTGGTAGTTTTGTTGAATGACTTCAGCAATAGTGGAATTAGCTGCCTTGCTTGGTTGAAAACTGCAAAATAAATAATAATTTTAAGCATGTGAATTAAAATATAATAACAAATTATTATGAAATGAATAATTAAAAAAATCTTACTCAGAAGCGTATGGAATAATAATGGTTCTTCCATGTCGATCAACGCAAATAATATGCTCAGGATCCAAGAGGTCGTTACGATTAATCGGTTCATCCTCATGCGCTTCTTCATCGGCTGTCTGACCTTGGGATGATGATCCGGTATCAGTTGTTGGTGGTGGTTCCAAAAATGAGTTATAAACAACTCTAGGCCTAAGATCACGCGGTTTCACCCTCTTTTTTGTCCGGGTGGTTACAGAAATGATGGTTTCTTCAACATACTCTGATGCATCGACTTGTGGATCGGCCATCTATACAACATATATAACATAACAAAAGGAACAACGCATAAATATAAACTTAATAATATTTATTAACGACAACGCATAATATAAACATAATGACATAACATTGATACAAACATTGATAAATTCTAAAAAACAATACATAGTTGATGACAAAACATAACATAGTTGATACAAACATTGATAAATTCTAAAAAACAATACATAGTTGATACAAACATCGATAAATTCTAAAAAACATAACATAGTTGATACAAACATCGATCAATTCTAAAAACATAACATAGTTGATACAAACATCGATAACATAGTAATTAAGTGTTTAATGATCGTCATCCCAATCTGATACAACTTCGTCGTCTTGACACTCATCTTCCACACTATCATCATCATCTTCCTCAACATCACCATCCTCAGGTACTTCTTCTGCCTCTCCTGCCCCAACCCAAAGACGGTCGAAAGGTTCAACTTCAATCCCTTCAGCTACGTTAGTCATCTCATCGAGCTGATATGGTTCCACTTCTTCATCTTCTATTCCATCTTTTTCAATTCGACCCCTGGGTTTTGTCGTTATTGCGGCACACCAACCTCGTTTGTCAATTTGTGTTGATGGATAAGGGACATAGTAAACTTGTCTGACATTGTGAGCAATAGCAAATGGATCAAATGGTTGATATCTCCTATTCATTTTTATGTCCACAGTGTTAGTCTTTGAATTATACTTTGTATCTCTGCTTGATGGATCATACCAATTACAATAAAATAATATCTTCCGGTCAATGTGTCTTTGAAATAATGAGAACAAAAGTGAATGGTTTCACGGTGTAAATATGATGCACAAATTGAGCCTTCAACTTTAGCTTTATTTTTCACCGAACGTTTAGAATCCCCCATGAACCTTTCAAATGGATACATCCATCTATATTGAACAGGTCCACCAATTCTAGCTTCATATGCAAGATGCACTACAAGATGCTCCATAGAATCAAAGAATCCAGGAGGAAATATTCTCTCCAACTTGCACAATATCATTGGAATGTCATTTTCCATCTTGATCAGATCGCCTTCTCTTAATGTTGCTGAACACAAATTCTTAAAAAATTGACTGAGTTCAATAAGAGGATTCAATGCATGCTGTGGTAAAGAACTAAATGCGACCGGGAGTAAAGATTGCAGAAAAACATGACAATCACGGCTCTTCATCCCACGCATTCTTCCATTGTCAACATCGGCACATCTTGCCAAATTTGACGAATAACCATCCGGCATTTTGAGTTCTTTTACCCATCGAAGAACGGATTTGGCTTCATCAACAGAAAGAGTATAGTTCGCACGAGGTTTTAGGACTTTGCCATTGGATGCGGTCTTCAATAACAAATCATTACGGTGACAATACAACGCAATGTCCTTTCTAACTTTATCATTATCTTTGGTTTTTCCCTTGACATTCATGACGGTGTTGAATATATTTTCAAAAACATTTTTTTCAACATGCATAACATCGAGGTTGTGCCGCAAAAGATTGTCTTTCCAATATGGAAGATCCCAAAAAATACTCTTCTTTGTCCAATTATGCGTTTTTCCGTAACCTCGTGGTTTTAAAGCAACTCCACCTACTACTTGTACTTTTGGCTTATCTTGAACTTCATCCCAAACTTGTTCTGATGTCAAATATTGAGGTGGACCTCAGGTTTCAATCTCACCCTTAACAAATGCTTTTTTATTTCTTCGAAATGGATGATTAGGAGGAAGGAATCGACGATGACAATCAAACCACGTAGCTTTCCCTCCATTTTTTAATGTGAAAGCTTTTGTGTCTTCCATGCAAATTGGACATGCCAACTTACCATGAGTCCCCCATCCAGACAACATCCCATAAGCAGGAAAATCATTTACGGTCCACATTAAAGCTGCCTTCATAGTGAAATTTCTTTTGCGGCTGATATCATATGTCACAACACCTTCCCACAACCTTTTCAAATCATCAATCAAAGGTTGCAAATAGATATCAATACCAACAGTTGGACTTGATGGTCCAGGTATTACAGCAGCTAAAAACATGTAAGGTTTTGACATACACATTTCAGGTGGAAGATTGTATGGGGTAACGATGACAGGCCAACATGAGTATGGAGTTGCTGATACTTGAGTATACGGAGTAAACCCATCAGAACATAAACCTAATCGCACGTTTCGTGGCTCTGACGCAAAATCAGGATGAACTTGATCAAAATGCTTCCATGCTAGACCATCAGATGGATGTCGCAACTCGCCTGAACTATTTCTTTTTTGAACATTCTCAGAATGCCATGTCATTTTTGTTGCAGTTTGCAATGATGCATACATCCTTTGCAACCTTGATATTATGGGTAAATAGAACATAGACTTTCTAGGTACTGGTTTTCTCCTACTTGACCGAGAATTTTTTGTTTCATGGTATCTTGGAGCTTGGCAAAATTTACATTCAACTAAGTCGCCATCACTTACACCAAATTCGTTGTCATAGAACAACATACAACCATTGATGCAACAGTCAATTCTCTTCACTCCCAGTCCTAGCTTCGACACTAGCTGCTTTGCCTCATAATAAGTTCGCGGCAAATCACCACGGGCATGGATAGGTGTCGTTTCAAAACACAATTTTGCAATCAAATCCATGGCTAATTCTGGAACAAGATATTGAGACTTTAAACCCAAAAGTTTAACACACACTGTCAACTTTGAGTCTGTAGAACCTTCAAACAACGGTTCATTTGTCTCTTTTAAAAGTTGAAAAAATCTATGGGCTTCAGCATTCAGATGTTCATCTCCTTCATATTCATCTTCCGACCCATTGTTCACGACATTAAACCCAAGAGCATCACTTATCATATAATTCATAGAGGAAAATGGGTAATGCTCATGATAACTTTGTGGAGATAATACTGCTGGTGCAGCAGCACTACTTGAAGCACCTTCATCTGAGGGAAATGATTCTCCGTGACTTGTCCAAATCCAATAATTAGGTTGAAATCCATGTTTGGACAAATGAAGCCTAATTTCATCTTCGCTGCGAAACCGCATACATTGACATTTCACACACGGACATCTAATTCCCCCTTCACTAATAACAACGGGCTTCTCTTTTACGGTATCAATAAATAATTGAACCCCAAGTTTAAACACTTCTTTAACTCGCCTTCTATTTCCATCGTCATATCTATCATACATCCACTTTCGATCCATGTCTGGACATAAATAATTAAATATATATTATATATCTATTCATATTTAATTTGCTTTTTTTTTCAAAAGCGCAATTTAAATCGTAATTTAAATTTAAACTTAACAACTTTATAATAAAAAGTTCATTATATAACGAGTGTTTTATATATAATTGATTACTTTTCTTTAAGGTAAAACATAATAAAAAATAAAAATAGGTTGCTTGTTATGCCGATTAATAATTATGCTCTTTATATTAAAAAATAATTGTTAATCAAAATTATTTATTTGACAAGTTTTTTATTATATACTTTAAATATGGTAGTTTACTATAAGTATTAATCGTAATTTTTTTTATATGACGAGTGTTTTAATCGTAATTTAAATTTAAATTTAAAAACTTTATAATGAAAAGTTCATTATATGACGAGTGTTTTAAATATAATTGATTACTTTTCTTTAAGGTAAAACATCATAAAAAATATAAATAAGTTGCTTGTTATGCCGAGAGTAATAATTATGCTCTTTATATTAAAAAAAAAATTTGCTAATCAAAATTATATAACGAGTGTTTAAATCATAATTTAAATTTAAATTTAACAACTTTATAATAAAAAGTTCATTATATAACGAGTGTTTTAAATATAATTGATTCTTTTTCTTTAAGGTAAAACATAATAGAAAATAAAAAATTTGTTAAACATTAAATTTGTTAAACAAAATCACATTTAAAATTATTTGACGATTTTTATTATTATATACTTTAAATATGGTAGTTTACTATAAGTATTATAATCGTAATTTTTTTTATATGACGAGTGTTTTAATCGTACTTTAATTTACTTTAAATATGCTCTTTATAATAATCATATACTTGTTATTTAATTATTATCACTAGTTTTTTTAAATTATCACAAGTTTTTTTATTTGACAATATGGTAAATTTACTATATATATATATATATATATATCACATATAAAAAGTTAAATCACTTAAGATTAAAAAAAAAACACAGCAACATACAAAGTTTTAATTTTTGTCACATCAAAAAAAAATTCGGTGCACATTTTTATCACATACAAAGTTTTAACTAAATCACATAAATCTATCACACACAAATCAAATAAAAAATGCAGAAAAGTTTTCAAGATATACAACAATAAAGATACAAATTTTAATTTTAATCATGTTATTTTTCCACATATCATGAGTTGCAAATTAATTCAGACAAAAAAATTTATTAATCTAAGTTATATTACTTACTTGTTATGCTGAGTAGTGTCTGACTTCAAGTTTTCAAGACTAAACTCCCAATAACATTAACCGATGAATCGACCGACGAATCAAACAACATTATCTAAATCAAAATTAACAAAAAAACATTATCAGATATATAAAAACAAATATTAAAATACTATTTTTTTTTGACGAAAAAAAAAAACGTTTTACAAATATTAAATAATACAAATTTTTTTGGACGAAAAAAAATAATATTAAAATTACATATTAAACTTAACAAAATAAAATTATACTTACTTGTTATGCCAAAATGCAAATATATTAAACTCCCAACAGCAAGATGAACAACAAAGCTACATTTTCTACATTAGCATAAAAAAAGTAATAATTAATATCAATATATAATATCATTCAAATATTAACATAAAAAGATAAACTTTTAAATTTAATCAAGTAGAAAAAACTTACATTTTAGTAAGACATCAAACTTGAAAGAAGAACAAAATATGATGAAGATTTGTAGAGAAATATATTGTAGGAATGTTAGTAAAATGTTGGAGAATTTTTCAATCCCTTACTGAGAAATGAAATGAAGAGGAAGAGGAAGGAATGAATATATTAACTTGTTTCCAAGCTTCAGCGTGCGTTTCCAAGGCGTTTGCAACGGTTCAATTTGCCATTACCATTACTGACGGCTTGGACCGTCAGTAAATGCATTGCATCTCCCAAGCCTGACTTTCCTCTGCCCAATACTGACCGTTACTTTTTCTTCAAAATCCGTCGTTCACTTCGTGACGGCCTCGTCCGTCTGTAGCTTCGTCAAACCCTTTTGGCGGAATTATCCGTCAATAACGATATATTTAGTGACGGCCTCGTCTGTCAGGATATTCGTGACGGATTTTTATTCAAATTATAATATTTTTTAAACTTTGTGACGGAAATTTATTCATTATTGACGAAAATGGCCGCCAGTAAATTACTGACGACCCAGGCCGCCAGTAAACAAGAATAAATTTCGCCAGAAAAAACATGTTTTCTTGTAGTGTAAATAATGATTATAATTATACCACAAAAACTAAAAAATAATAATTATAATAAAAAACCATTAAACCATTTTATAACACCCCACATGAAATATCTAGAATATCAGTGGATTATTATTATTGATAACCGAGTCATTATTATTACATTGAGAAATTCAGGCACACGCAGGTGCTAAATACAACAAGGATACAAAGTTCAGCGGAATACGATAGGAAAAGATACAACAAAACATTATTGAATAAGAGTAATCAACACGAAACAACTAGAAATGCATGAAAGAAATGCCATCTCCAAGCACAGCTGCAAGCACACCGATCAGCATACCTTAACCAACCTGCTTATCTGAAAAATAATTGTATGGAATGGGGTGAGACTACTAAGCCTCAGTGAGTCCTACTACCCTCCTAAGGTGACTACACCGGGGAATCCTAATCAGTCATAACATATAATCATAACATAACATAATACATAAGCATAAGTAAAGGTGTATCACAAAATTAATCTTATTCATTTTAAACACAAGGACACTCTGAGGTGAGCATGTCTCAGAGGCCTACCATATCCGACAACCAATTCGGTCACGGCATGACGCTCACATAATCATAACCTAATGGATTATCCCATTGGGAGTCCATAAAGCGAGATATTTCGCAGCAAACTGACTGATACTAATTTAGTTGAATTCTACCATAATTTACCAAAGTCCCGGGGAACATGCATTTCTAAATTCCCTAAGTTATACCCTAAGGTTATCTGTGATTAACATACTGTATAACATTATATAATTGGGTTACTGCAAGTGTACCCAACTCAGAATGAGGATATAAAATGAGTGTCATAGTTCTTTAAAAATTTGAAATAAAAATTCTGTTTACTGTCAAACTCGCTCGGCGAGTTATCACTCGCCAGGGCATGTTGTTACAGGTCATGTTCTGTATGAGCTCGCTGCAGCGTGTGGAAGCTCGCCATGGCAGGATTATAGGTCCTGGCCTAAATCCACTCGCCCGACGAGTTATCACTCGCAAGAGCGAGGTTCATCAGCCTGAAGAACCCAGCTCGCCATGGATGCTCGCCATGTACACGCTGTGGCGAGTTCACTCAGAACCTGCCCTGTTTCACGAAAAATCATATTTTTACAAGTTTAACACCTACAATCCTCATTCTAAGTCATGCCATTACACAATGTATATAATATAGGACAGAATGGAGAGGAATTTGGGAGTTAATTCCTCTCACACAACAATTTCCCTAATCTTAAGTTAACATGCAAAGTTTGTAATTTTTGGGAAATCTAACTAACTAACTTAAGAACCCACCTGTTATGAAGCTTTAATCCTTGCTTCTGAGCTCTACTACAGCTACTGCAACCTCTCACAAAGCCCCACGAACCCCAGACCAAGATTGGAAAATTTGAACTCTTGAACCCTTATTTTGCTCTACGAATTTGAGTTGTTGTTGATGAGTGTTTCAGCTGAGAATGGTTGGTATTTATAGATGGTTTGCTGAGGTAAAAGACAGTAGAGTCTTGGTTCAGGTTGAAGCTTGCATGCAATCTTATTGGATGAGAAAAGAGGTGAAATTGAAGGGGTTGCTGTTTTGCAAATTGGTGAGCTTGGGAAGTTGAGATTGAAAGGTTTCAGAGCTGAATCTCTGTTTGGTTATGCATGTGAGGGAATCCCTGATTGTTTGTTGTTGTTTAGCATACACATTTGGTGAGAAAAAGACAAAGTCATGTGATATGGTAAAATGAAGTGTTTGGAGCTTATTGTTGTTGTTTTGACGTGAGAAGAAAGAAAATGAGGGTGAAGGCAACAGATTTTCTGTGATGAGATAGTGAATGGAACAAAGCCTTTGCATGCATTAAGAGTGAGTGAGATACTAGTGGAACAATGACTCATGAATGAGGGAGGAGGGAGAGAGTGACACGTGAGAGGGAGGAGAGGTGGAGGAGGGAAGTTTGAAATCTATTTTTGGTGCTAATTAGTCACAAGAGTAAAGTTAAGGTGTTTTAGTGTAGTCTTAGACTTAGTTAAAATTACTAACTTTACACATAATACACCTATACACCAAGAATTATTTAACTTATTACCACTAATTAATTTATGAAGAATTAGGCAAAGCTCTAATTAAAATTAATTAGGTAATTTAGAATGTGGAATGTTACACATTTTGCTGTGGGAATGGTTTCAGATGATTGTAATAAAAAACCATTAGGTGCATAAAATGGTTTTGGAGTACAACCCTATAATTAGAATAAAAACAATAATTGTGATTTAATGGTTTAGAATTAGATTGTCTTATATAAGAAAACAAAATTATTGTTAAATGATTTTAAATAATAATTATAATTGTAACTAGAAAAAATAAAAAATAATGATTCTAATTATAGGTTGTACTTCAAAACCATCTTATGCACTTAATAATTTTGGAGTGTATATATGTGAAACCATTCCCACAGAAAAATGGTTTAAGCTAGAAATGTGGGGGGACAAAAAAAAATATTTGGGGGCACAAGTCATCGGGGGGTGCGTGAGAAATTTGGGGGGTGCACAAGAAATTTAGGGGGTGCACGAGAAATTTGGGGGTGCACGAAAAATTTGGGGGGTGCATTAGAAATTTGGGGGGTGCGCAAGAAATTTGGGGGGTGCTCGAGAAATTTGAGGGTGTGAGATTATGTGTGAGTGTGTGAGTTGAGATTGGTTAAGATTATTACATGTAGATGCTCAATCTAATGAATGTTATTAACTTATATACCATGCATAAGGATTACCTTATGCATAATAACTTCACCCATTATCAATTATCACATCACAACAATAGCAACCAACGTGTATCAAAATCAATAATCATCAAAGAAACAAACAAGATTGATTTCATTCTGACAGTGAAGTTCAAGTCCCCATGTTGGCATGTAGTAGTACTCTCTGCCCCTGCCACGTGGCATTCTCCGTCACCTCCCACAATCCCACCATCTTTCCTTTCCGGCGACATACCAACAACCTCACTCTCCGAACAACACACCTCGTCACCGCCTCTCATCTTTCCAATTCTTCTTCCATTCATCTCGCTTTGGATTCTCAGGTTTCCCTCACTTTAACAAACACAATTTCATCTTTTTTTTTACTTCAAGAGTTTCTGTTTGATTGGATTAACCAAAACTATATATTTTTTAGTACCAATTTGATTCTGATTAGTAAATTTAAAGCCAAATGCATATAGGGTTTTAAGTTTCACATGTTAAATTTATGTTTCTAACTTGTTTATCCTTCCAGTTAACTTCCGTTACCTTGTTGCACCGTGATCATTAATGTTGACTATCACCATGGTGGGTATTTTGATGAAAAAGGCACATATGTTGTAGGAGACTAGCTGAAAGGGTAACGATGCAACAAGTTTTTGTAACAGAGGATATTGATTGATAACCGAAAGGGCAACAGTGCAACAAATTAGAAACTTAAAACTTATTTGTTACCTAAAAAACTTAAAAAAGATCTATATTATATGATTTAAATGCTTCCAGTGACCAAATTAGGGATTTTGTATCCATCAAAGGTTGATTCTTTATTTTGTTTTGTGTTTTGGTATGCTTTTGTTTGTAGAGTTTGAAGTGTATTGAATCCCATGATGAATCAAGGTTGCCTTGGATTGGTCCGGTTCCGGGTGATATTGCTGAAGTAGAAGCATATTGTAGGATTTTTAGAAATTCTGAAAGGCTTCATAATGCATTAATGGATGCTTTGTGTAACCCTTTCACCGGTGAATGTAGTGTCTCGGGTGATGTTCCGTCCGGTGAGAAACCTCTTTTAGAAGATAAAATAGTTTCTGTACTTGGATGTATGGTTGCTCTTGTTAAAAATGCGAGGGAGGATGTTCTTTCTGGAAGATTTTCAGTAATGTCTCCCGTCCGTGCTGCTGGTGTTGGCACAGTGGAGGAAACCCTTCCCCCACTTGCAATTTTCAGGAGTGAGATGAAAAGGTTTTGTGAGAGTTTGCATGTTGCTCTTGAGAACTATTTAGTTCCTGGGGATGATCGAAATTTGGATGTGTGGAGGAAGCTTCAGAGACTGAAGAATGTATGCTATGATTCCGGTTTTCCTTGCAGAGAGGATTATCCGTGTCCTGCACTATTTGCAAACTGGAGTCCTGTGTATTTATTCAGTTTTGACGAGGACGCGGAGTTCAAAGAATCGGAAGCTGATTTTTGGATTGGTGGGCAGGTAACAGAAGAAGGCCTTAAGTGGCTACTGGATAGAGGATATAAAACTATTGTGGATCTCAGAGAAGAGATTGTAAAAGATAATTTCTACCAAGCTGCTGTGCTTGATGCTGTTTCTTCTGGAAGTATTGAATTGGTCAGAATCCCGGTTGAAGTTGGGACCGCGCCTAAAATGGAACAAGTTGAGAGGTTTGCATCTCTTGTTTCAGATATTAGCAAAAGGCCAATCTATCTGCACAGCAAGGAAGGAGTTTGGAGAACGTCTGCCATGGTTTCCAGATGGAGGGAATACATGGCTCAAACTGCATCCCAGTATGTTTCTAATCAAGCAGTTACTTCCAATGGTATGTCATCAGATTATATAAATGAATCTGGGAAACTGCAGGACTCAACGCCTGCTGAGAGATCCTCCCATGAAAAAGATACTGATTTGTTGCAAGAGGGTTTGAGTTCAATGCATAGTTCTGTTGACTCATTTGACCAAAGTACCTCTCCAAATAAGAATAATGAAAAAACACAAAGTAATGGGACCTTAAGTGGGATTATTCCTATTGACAGGGATTCATCACAAGCTTTTACTACTGGTGGGGAAAGATGTTTTCCCACTTTATCCAACAAAACTAACCCTTTAGAAGCTCAAGTTCTTCCTCATGATATCTTTTCCAAAAAAGAGATGTCCAGATTTTGGGGAAGTAAGAAGGTTTCAAAACCCTCCTGTTCAAGTAATCTGGTCAATAGGTTGGAATGCTTGTCAGATTCAATGAGCATGCATAATAGAAGACTGCAGGGGCAAGAGATTATCAGCAGTGGTCATAATCCTGGGCCTAAAATATTGGGTCCAGCAGTAAGTTCCAATGGGTCAGCTCAGATTGCAATTGGTAACAAGTGGAAGTCAGTGAATATGAATACTTCCAGTTCTGTTAGGACAACAGTTAATGCTTTTAGTGAAAGAGAAATGTATTGCATGACTGATCTCAATAATATTGATAATACAACAAACTCTCAAAGGATTTTAGCCGATGAGGATAAGGCGGGGGAAGACATGGGATTCACTGAAGGAGATATGTGTGCATCTTCAACGGGAGTTGTAAGACTGCAGTCAAGAAAAAAAGCAGAGATGTTCCTAGTACGGACAGATGGATTTTCTTGTGTGAGAGAGAAGGTGACTGAATCTTCATTGGCATTCACGCATCCTAGCACTCAGCAACAAATGCTAATGTGGAAATCTACCCCAAAGACCGTGTTATTGTTGAAAAAGCCTGGGGAGCACCTCATGGAAGAAGCTAAAGAGGTAATACTTTTAGACTCCTATAAGCACCCAAATTGTTAAATGTTTCTAACATTAATGTTTAGGAAAACAATTATATTTTGGTATACATGGTGGGATATGTTCTGTTGTGGTGGCGAGGGGAGAGGCATTGAGTTCAGGCTCAGAGTGGGTGCTAGTTCATTTATAATGACACTGAATAGAAAATTTTGAAAAGGATTTAGCATAAAATTTGGGAGCTTTGGCACTAGTTTCCATATAATTTGTTTCTGTTTCATAATTATATCTTTGATCAATATTGTATATCTATTGTTCCATTTAGATGAAGAACCATATAGTTTGTATGGGCTTAATATAGTAAACGAGGGAAGTTTAAACAATTTGTATTTACAGTGATCCAAGCTTGAGATTGCAGTTCTTTTGCTTAGCTTAGTACTTTTTGTGACAACCGGCAAATTTAATTCTGAACTTTGACGGTATTTTGACAGCACTTGGTACTTTTTGTGATTCTTATAGAAACTATATATGAGTATTTATTCAGAATTTTGTAATTAATTTGACTAAATTCGTTATCAGCAGAGTTTCTTTATCTAATCTCCAGGTTGCTTCTTTTCTATATAACCAAGAGAAAATGAACGTATTCGTGGAACCTGATGTGCATGATATATTTGCTGGAATTCCTGGATTTGGATTCATTCAGACCTTCTATATTCAAGATACCGGGTACTGATTCAGTGATCTAAGTTATGTACAATACCTTTCCCTTTTCCCCCTTTATAAAAAATCTTTTCTTCATTAAATGATTGTGTAACATATCTAATGCTACTGATTCAGTGATCTACACGAGAAAGTAGATTTTGTGGCATGTTTGGGAGGAGATGGCGTTATATTGCATGCTTCAAATCTATTTAGAGGTGCTGTTCCCCCTGTTGTGTCATTTAACCTTGGTTCCCTCGGCTTTCTGGCTTCTCATACTGTATGCTCTTCAAACTCATCATTTATTTCAGTATAAAGAAATGCAGGTATCTTTTTGTCCATTTGTCTGACTTCCTTTCTGAATTTCGATTTTCAGTTTGAAGACTACAAGCAGGACCTACGAAAAGTCATCCATGGAAATAATAAACAAGATGGTGTATACATCACTCTCAGAATGCGTCTCCGATGTGAAATTTTTCGTAAGGGTAAAGCTATGCCTGGGAAAGTATTTGATATTCTCAATGAAGTTGTTGTTGATCGGGGTTCTAATCCGTACCTTTCCAAGATTGAATGCTATGAACATGACAGACTTATAACAAAGGTGAGTTTGACTTAGTGTCTGTTCACTCTGTTGTCTGCACTCCAAATTTGTAAATATATTTTATATTCTTTATTAAGAGTCCTTACTATTCTAAATTTAACACTTTTAAGCAGCTTTCTGAAGCAGTGTTATGGCTTATATATGGCGATTGTTATGTCTTTCAGGTACAAGGTGATGGAGTGATCATAGCCACTCCTACTGGAAGCACGGCCTATTCTACAGCTGCCGGAGGTTCTATGGTAAGCTTATTCTAGAGTTGTTTTTGTCGGAGCCTATATTGATTACTGAAGTAGTTAGATGGAGTGGCTAGATGTCCTTGCCTTGGAATACTTTGATAAGCAATTATTATAAATTTTAGCTATTATTTTATCCATGCCTTCCTCACCTGCACATTCTGCAGAGTTGTTGAATGTTTCGTTTGTGTCTTCCTATTCTTACTGCATTGCACTACATGTGGAATTTAAAGATAACTTGATGAAATTTTTTATTATGTTCTGAGGAAGCTTAAACTAGTGATGTTGTCTAAGTTGTAACACTAATCAGCTAATCAGGAATCTTTTCTCTACTACTTTGCAAATGTGAGTGGTCAACTATGCTGAATGAGTTCCAGATAACTGCACCCAAACATACTTCTCAATCTCCGTCACCCTCTTTTTTGAGTTTGGCTTTGCTCAATTTATCTACCTTCATTTATTGTCCATTTATGAGAGAGATAGACACAAATGATAGATTAGTGAAATCTATTTAAATAAGTGGCCTCTCAATGTCATGATATCTGCACAATATCAGTGTGAAATCGTCCCGAATTAATCACTGCTTTCATTAATGTTTTCTGTCTAATGGTGAATGGAAATTTCAGGTCCATCCAAATGTTCCATGCATGCTGTTCACTCCAATTTGTCCACATTCGCTCTCATTTAGACCAGTTATACTTCCAGATTCTGCTCAACTTGAATTAAAGGTGAAGTTATCATCATCTATGTTGTAAACATATCATGTTGGCTGTTCTTGTTTCCACAATTACTTGTTTCGTTGTTTATAATGCATCTTCTATGCGTGCAAAAACTGCATATATTTTCCTTCCTTAGCTATATTTTGTTGTCTCTCAAAAAATATTTATTGGAAAAAGCTACATGGTTTAACGAACAACTAAACTTAGGGAGTCATTTCTTTCACATGATTTGGAATTTAGAGGTTAACTAATGGTTTAATGATTGTGGGTTTTATAATTAGGATATGGGTATGGAGTAACATACAATTTATTGTTAGCAGATTCCAGAGGATGCTAGAAGCAATGCCTGGGTTTCATTTGATGGGAAGAGAAGGCAGCAACTTTCAAGAGGAGATTCTGTAAGAATATGTATGAGTCAGCATCCTCTTCCAACAGTTAACAAGTTTGACCAAACAGGTGATTGGTTTCATAGTTTGATTCGCTGCTTAAATTGGAATGAAAGACTTGACCAAAAGGCCCTATAAAGCATGTGAAAATGACGATCAGGTATACGTTATTCTCTTGTATAGACTAGATTGTGTAGTTACGGTAGAAGATATAGTTATACATTGAAATTGAAGAACTTTGATGTAACGCTCCTAATCGATTCGCATGCAATAATTAATGTAAATCATTCAACATACAAATCATCAAGAACATTACTTAATACAAGATAATAATAGCATGCATAGAATAACTTAATCACAACGGAAGCATATAAAATTCTCATCAAATAACTCATAATAATTAAATCTAAGCATGCAAGTCATAAATCATATTACAACTTCAATTAGGTACTTCCACAAATGAAGCCCCATAACATAATCCAAAATAATTCCACAAGAATTAAAGATATAATAAGGTAGGATAAATAGCAAGGTCATACATAATCTCAAACAAACGAGGAACTTAATACTAGTCTAAGCAAGGTTACAAGTATCAGAGCAATTCTAGACAACTAAGCTCCTAGAATTCTCCTACTCCCCTCCTTACCAAGCTATGCTAGTCCACCGAGCTAAACTTCAAAGCCACGAAACTACTCCTCAAGTGGAGAATCTGGACCCAAACCATTACACATACACAAAAATAGAGAGTTAGTTATATTTCAAGTTCATAATAATAAACATAGTAAACACTTATATTATGTAAACAATTATATCATGAAATAAATCGTACGCATATCATATTGGGCTAACAATATATAACATCATGGTTCATCATGTTCATCAACAACGCCAATATATTCAAGTAAAACTCACATAACTTCAAGCATTTACAAGATTACATTGGAAAACAACACAATTACCAAATACCAAGTATAGTGCACAATCTCCTAATGCAAGCTAATGAAAACACATAATGTATGTCACCTAGACATCGCTAATGCACGTGGTACCCGCATCAAATTAGGATAAACATATATCCATCGCATCAAGTCAGTTTTAAGTCATGGGGGACATCGCATCAAGTTGACTCATGAATGCATGAATGTACACATACCATATAATGATGATACCCTAAACAACTAACCATGAATAATAGGCCGCTCAACCCTATTACTCCTTCTCAATCCGCATCAAATTCACATCATCATATCATCATTAAGGCATACATTCAAGCAAGATACAATACACATAACATCTTAGCTAATCATAACTCATCATTTCGATTTCAATCAATTACATACATTAAAGCATGCCATCATCATACTAACTCAAGATTCAATCAATCCAAATCAATAACATGTTATAAGACCAAATCTAACCATGTTATAAGCTCATAATCATCATACAACATCAAGAAATTTCTCAAAATTAAGGTATGTTCGCTAAGCGAACACCTAGCGAGCCCTAGCGAAGGAGATACAGACTGTAACCCCCATCTGGCGAATCCTGGCGAGCTGCTCGCTACTGCTCGCTAAGCGAACAGATGAATTTCTGGGTTTCTAGCAAGAACAGCATGAGTCGCTTGGCGAAGAGCTAGCGAGCGTACCCAAAATTCGTGCTCTGTTCGCGGGTTGGACATAAAATCACATAAAAATCACGAATTTCATGTTATAAACCCTTAAAGCTATCACATTTAAGCATACATATCATCTATAGACCCAGAAGTACAAGTTCTAACATCATCAAACATCATTTCAAGTAGAAAGTAGAGATTTTTCCTCACTTTATTCAAAATCCATTTTCAAACATCAATAACAACAATCTTCATATAACATACGAAATTGATGATTGAAATAGCAATTAGGATCATGTAATAACATAGAATCATCATGCAATAACATAGAAATTCATTAAATCACATTCCCTTGATCCCATCACCCACCAAAGAGATGAGAGGGTTTGAGTGTGGAGAATAGTCATCTCCCCCCTCTTTGATCATCTCACAAGAATTATAAACTACTCTCTAACCTTAGAATTGTTGAAAATCTGATTCTTCTCTTTCTCTAAAGCTTTCTCTAATCTTCCCCTCTACCTCCTTCTCTTCAACTTTCTCTTTCTACCTCTTTTCTATTTTCTTAAGTTATGAGCTCTCTCTCTATTCTCATAACCCTAACCTAATCCTAGCTTAACCAAAGACAATAATATCCCTCTTACTAATTTAGGCCCATTAACACTCCAGCCCAATCCTTATCATTATAATTCTAAAACTTATCTCATTCAAAGCACTACTCTTTCCCAAAATAGCCTTAATTCTTAATTAATCACTAACTCATTATAAAATGCTATAAAAGGCTAATTAACTCTACTTAAAAATAAAATAAATAAATACGGGTGTTACAACTCTACCCCCCTTAAAGAATTTTCGTCCTCGAAAATTTACCTGAGAATAACTCTGGATAAGAACTCTTCATCCTGCTTTCTAGCTCCCAAGTAGCATTCTTTCCTGCGGGTCCTCCCCAAATGACCTTAACGGACGCTATCTCATTGTTTCTCAACTTCTTCACTTCTCTTCCTTCAATCCTCAAAGGTTTGGTTTCAATTGTCAAATTATCTCTTACTTGCACATCATCCGATACAATCACATGTGATGGATCTGATACATATTTTCTCAATTGTGACACATGAAACACATCATGAAGATTAGACAACGATGGTGGCAAGGCAATCTTGTAAGCCACATTCCCCACTCTCTTCAAAATTTGATAAGGCCCAATAAACTTCGATGTCAATTTCTTAGATTTCAAAGCACGACCAACACCGGTGGTTGAATTAACCCTCAAAAATACATGATCTCCTTCTTGGAATTCCACATCTTTCCCCTTCTTGTCATCATAACTCTTTTGTCTACTTTGAGTCGCTTTCATTTTATCTTGAATCATCTTAATCTTCTCCGTAGTTTGTTGAACCAATTCCGGTCCCAACACAACACTTTCTCCATCCTCATACCAACACAAAGGAGTACGACATCTCCTACCATACAAAGCTTCAAAAGGTGCCATTCCAATACTCGCATGATAGCTATTATTGTATGTGAATTCTATCAAAGGTAGATATCTATCCCAACTCCCTCCATCTTCCAAAACACAAGCTCTCAACAAATCTTCAAGTGATTGAATAGTTCTTTCCGATTGTCCATCCGTTTGAGGATGATAAGCCGAACTCATCCTTAGCCTAGTCCCCAAAGCCTCTTGCAAACTTTCCCAAAACCTCGAAGTGAATCTTGGATCACGATCCGACACAATACTCGATGAAATACCATGCAATCTCACAATTTGCTCAACATAAATCTCCGTCAACCTTGGTATTAAAGTTCCGGTCTTAAAAGCAATAAAATGTGCCGACTTAGTCAACCTATCAACAATCACCCAAATCGAATCATTCCCTTTTGTAGTCCTCGGCAAACCACTTACAAAATCCATAGCAATGCTATCCCACTTCCATTCCGGAATAAATATGGGTTGTAATAATCCAGATGGTCTTTGATGTTCAACCTTGGACTTTTGACAAGTCAAACAAACATAAACAAACTCGGCAACCTCCTTTTTCATACTTGGCCACCAAAACAACTTCTTAAGATCTTGGTACATCTTAGTAGCTCCAGGATGAATACTCAAACCACTTTTATGTCCTTCCTCTAGAATCTTTCTCTTCAACTCGGGTATGTTAGGAACACAAACTCTTTCTCGAAATCTTATAACCCCATTCTCATCAATTTTGAAATCGGTATCTTTTCCTTGATCAATCAATGCTAGACGATTCACCAAGTCTAAATCTCCCTTTTGACCATTCTTCACTTCATCAAGAAAATCATTAGTCAACTTCAACATTCCCAATTTCACACTTCTTGGAGTCGTTTCACAAACCAAACTCAAATCTCTAAACCCTTCAATTAAATCCAACTCTCTCATCATAAGTGAAGACATATGCAAGGACTTCATACTCAAAGCATCGGCTACAACATTGGCCTTTCCCGGATGGTAACTCAACTCAAAATCATAATCCTTCAAAAATTCCAACCAACGTCTTTGCCTCATATTCAACTCCTTTTGATCAAATAAATACTTCAAACTCTTGTGATCACTAAAAACTTCGAATCTAGAACCAAACAAATAATGTCTCCATATCTTCAAAGTAAACACAACGGCCGCCAACTCAAAATCATGTGTTGGATAGTTCTTCTCATGCACCTTCAATTGCCTAGAAGCATAAGCAACCACTTGTCAATTTTCCATAAGAACACCACCCAATCCCATCAAAGATGCATCACAATATACAACAAACGGCTCATTCGGTTTCGGTAGAATCAAAATCGGTGCCGACGTCAACCGCCTCTTCAACTCTTGGAAGCTTTTCTCATACAAACTATCCGAAACAAAAGGTTGATCTTTCCTAGTCAATCGGGTCAACGGTAAAGCCAACTTTGAGAAACCTTCAATAAACCTCCGATAGTAACCGGCCAATCCAAGAAAACTTCTAATCTCAAACACTGATTCTGGAGTTCGCCACTTCATTACCGCATCCACCTTAGAAGGATCCACCGCAATACCTCCACTAGATATCACGTGACCTAGAAAACTCACTTCCTTCAACCAAAACTCGCACTTAGACAACTTCGCATAAAACTTCTTCTCTTGCAAGGTCCTCAACACTATCCTTAGATGTTCCGCATGTTCCTCCTCAGTCTTAGAGTACACTAGAATATCATCAATGAAGACCACTACGAACTTATCCAAATACGAATGGAAAATCCGATTCATGTACTCCATAAACACTCCCGGTGCATTAGTTACTCCAAAAGGCATGACTGAATACTCGTAGTGACCATATCTTGTCCTAAAAGCAGTCTTTTGAATATCTTCCGCCTTGACTCGAATTTGATGATATCCGGACCTCAAATCAATCTTGCTAAACACACAAGCACCCACTAACTGATCCATTAAATCATCAATCCTTGGCAACGGATACTTGTTCTTGATCGTCACTTGATTCAAACGACGATAATCAATACACAACCTCATACTTCCGTCCTTCTTCTTTCTTCAATTCACTTAATTCAGATGCCGACATTCTATACGGTGCCATGGATATTGGACTTGTACCAGGTACCAAATCAATAGTAAACTCCACTTCTCTTTCTGGAGGCATATCTGACACATCATCCGGAAACACATCGGGAAATTCTTGCACAACCGGTAATTCCTTAATTCCAACTTCGTTCTCAATCTTCAAAGATGCAAACATAGCAAACAATTCACCATGCTCCAATAAGGACTCCCTTACTTCTTTCCCACTTATCAACTTAGACTTTTCCTCCAACTTCGGAAATGTAATCACTTTCTCACAACAGTTAATATGGACTCGATTAAAGATTAACCAGTTCATACCAAAAATCACATCTATACCGCTAAGTGGAATACACACTAGATCCATATCAAAAGATTTACCAAACACGGTCACAAGGCATTTACGACAAACAAGTTGAGTAGTGACAGAACCACTAGCAGGGGTTTCTATTTCCATACAACCAAGCATTTCAGACACAGGAATATTAAGACGCTTCATGCATTCAAACGATATAAAAGAATGTGTTGCTCCAGTATCAACAATCGCAATTAAAGGAGTGTCATAGATGAAACACGTACCTCTAATGAGATTGTCCACTTGCTCCGATCCATCTCCACTTAAAGCAAACACCTTTCCGGTCGCTTTCTTTGGCTTCTTGCATTTCGGACTCTTGTGACCTTCTTCACCACAATTGAAACAAGTAACCTTCTTCTTACATGCATCAACCTTGTGTCCAAACTCCCCACACCTAAAGCATCTATCTCCTTTTGGGCAATCATAGGAACGATGACCCAAAACACCACACTTAAAGCACTTGTCATTAGCATTCTTTCCCTTCTCTCCACTACCTCCAACTTTGCCCTTGTTCTTCTTATCATAAGGCTTACCACGGTCTTGACCTTTTCCTCTCTTATCATTCATCTCCTTGTAGTAGCTTGTCTTAGCTTTCCCATCCAAATCACAAATGTTGTTTTTGTTCACCAAGTTAGCAAAATTCCTTATCTCCAAGATACCAACCAATTGCTTGAGATCGGGACGCAAACCACTTTCGAACTTCACACACTTATCCCCTTCCGCCTCTACGGTGTTGTAGTGTGGGCAAAAACGGCATAAGTCCTCAAACTTGGTTGCATACTCCGCAACCGATAGATTTCCTTGCTTGAGCTCCATGAATTCTACCACCTTCCGGTTTCTCATGTCTGTTGGGAAGTACTTAGTCAAGAATTCCCTCTTAAAGATATCCCAAGTAATGATAGCTCCTCCTTGGCCCAACCTTTGACATGTATAACTCGCATCCTCATGCAACATATAGCTTCCCAAAGTCACTTTTTGAACTTCCGAACACCTCATTGCTCCGAAAATTCTTTCCATAGCTTCTAACCATTTTTGAGCTCCTTCGGGATCATGACCTCCCTTGAATTCCTTTGGATTGTTCCTAAGAAATCTTTCCAACCTCATTTCATCCTCATTCCCCATACGATTCTCTTGGGCAACCCTTTCGGCCATCCTAGCTGCCGCTTATTGTGTTAAAGCATTAGCCATAAAGGTTATCGCATCCGCCATAGCTCTTTGCGCCATCACCTAAACAATCAACCAAAAGAAATCCAACCTTACGTTAGACTAAGGGTACTAAAAGCAATGTAGTCAGGTTCGAGATCCTACATAGGTTCGGTAGGCTGTTGGAGGATCGTAAGTTCGAGTTCGTAGCTCGATTCGTAAGAACCTACTCAAGGGTAAAATTGTAACTTCACACACATACATATACACATAAACAATATAATACATGAACAAAATAACTTAATTAATTAATATTTTATAATATTATTAATTAAAGATGGAGAAAGTATGAAAAATACTAATATTTAGTATTAATAGAAATGAAAATTAAAGAAAATTAATTGATTTTTTATTGTAAAAAAAATTCATTAATTGATTTTTAGTATATAAAATGTAAAAATTAGTATTAATTGATTCAAAAAAGAGTATTAATTGATTGTTATTGTAAAAACAAATACTAATATGTAACCTGTTGGGTTAGTTTAATGTGGGCCTAGCCCAATACCCAATTGGCAATTACTATGAAAAATAACCCTAGTTCATGTTTTGTCTCATTCATCTCTAACAGCCGCCACCTACTACTTCTTCTTCTTTTTTTATTTGTTTTACCTTTCTATCAGTCTTGTTCTCCTTTATTCATTTTTCTTCTGTTATTATGAAATAGAAGATTGTTCATTTGGCACTAGGTACAAAAATCGCTACCCACTGGAGCTTTTTTTTGTTTTTTTTTCATCCAGCTCGTTTTTTTTTACGTACCCACCAAAAAAACGCGAACCTGACTACAAAAGTGTCCCAAAACGAACCAGAAGAGGTTCGAAGCTCGTTTGGCCTTGAGGAGCTCGTAGGTTCGTGCGATCCTACGCACCGGTGCGCGAACCTGACTACACTGACTAAAAGTGTTCACTATACTCAAGCACCTATGAGTATACTAACCTACTTGATCCGATATGGACCGACCTTGCTCTGATACCAAAATGTAACGCTCCTAATCGATTCGCATGCAATAATTAATGTAAATCATTCAACATACAAATCATCAAGAACATTACTTAATACAAGATAATAATAGCATGCATAGAATAACTTAATCACAACGGAAGCATATAAAATTCTCATCAAATAACTCATAATAATTAAATCTAAGCATGCAAGTCATAAATCATATTACAACTTCAATTAGGTACTTCCACAAATGAAGCCCCATAACATAATCCAAAATAATTCCACAAGAATTAAAGATATAATAAGGTAGGATAAATAGCAAGGTCATACATAATCTCAAACAAACGAGGAACTTAATACTAGTCTAAGCAAAGTTACAAGTATCAGAGCAATTCTAAACAACTAAGCTCCTAGAATTCTCCTACTCCCCTCCTTACCAAGCTATGCTAGTCCACCGAGCTAAACTCCAAAGCCACGAAACTACTCCTCAAGTGGAGAATCTGGACCCAAACCATTACACATACACAAAAATAGAGAGTTAGTTATAATTCAAGTTCATAATAATAAACATAGTAAACACTTATATTATGTAAACAATTATATCATGAAATAAATCATACGCATATCATATTGGGCTAACAATATATAACATCATGGTTCATCATGTTCATCAACAAAGCCAAGATATTCAAGTAAAACTCACATAACTTCAAGCATTTACAAGATTACATTGGAAAACAACACAATTACCAAATACCAATTATAGTGCACAATCTCTTAATGCAAGCTAATGAAAACACATAATGTATGTCACCTAGACATCGCTAATGCATGTGGTACCCGCATCAAATTAGGATAAACATATATCCATCGCATCAAGTCAGTTTTAAGTCATGGGGGACATCGCATCAAGTTGACTCATGAATGCATGAATGTACACATACCATATAATGATGATACCCTAAACAACTAACCATGAATAATAGGCCGCTCAACCCTATTACTCCTTCTCAATCCGCATCAAATTCACATCATCATATCATCATTAAGGCATACATTCAAGCAAGATACAATACACATAACATCTTAGCTAATCATAACTCATCATTTCGATTTCAATCAATTACATACATTAAAGCATGCCATCATCATACTAACTCAAGATTCAATCAATCCAAATCAATAACATGTTATAAGACCAAATCTAACCATGTTATAAGCTCATAATCATCATACAACATCAAGAAATTTCTCAAAATTAAGGTATGTTCGCTAAGCGAACACCTAGCGAGCCCTAGCGAAGGAGATACAGACTGTAACCCCCATCTGGCGAATCCTGGCGAGCTGCTCGCTACTGCTCGCTAAGCGAACAGATGAATTTCTGGGTTTCTAGCAAGAACAGCATGAGTCGCTTGGCGAAGAGCTAGCGAGCGTACCCAGAATTCGTGCTCTGTTCGCGGGTTGGACATAAAATCACATAAAAATCACGAATTTCATGTTATAAACCCTTAAAGCTATCACATTTAAGCATACATATCATCTATAGACCCAGAAGTACAAGTTCTAACATCATCAAACATCATTTCAAGTAGAAAGTAGAGATTTTTCCTCACTTTATTCAAAACCCATTTTCAAACATCAATAACAACAATCTTCATATAACATACGAAATTGATGATTGAAATAGCAATTAGGATCATGTAATAGCATAGAATCATCATGCAATAACATAGAAATTCATTAAATCACATTCCCTTGATCCCATCACCCACCAAAGAGATGAGAGGGTTTGGGTGTGGAGAATAGTCATCTCCCCCCTCTTTGATCATCTCACAAGAATTATAAACTACTCTCTAACCTTAGAATTGTTGAAAATCTGATTCTTCTCTTTCTCTAAAGCTTTCTCTAATCTTCCCCTCTACCTCCTTCTCTTCAACTTTCTCTTTCTACCTCTTTTCTATTTTCTTAAGTTATGAGCTCTCTCTATTCTCATAACCCTAACCTAATCCTAGCTTAACCAAAGACAATAATATCCCTCTTACTAATTTAGGCCCATTAACACTCCAGCCAAATCCTTATCATTATAATTCTAAAACTTATCTCATTCAAAGCACTACTCTTTCCCAAAATAGCCTTAATTCTTAATTAATCACTAACTCATTATAAAATGCTATAAAAGGCTAATTAACTCTAATTAAAAATAAAATAAATAAATACGGGTGTTACATTTGACACAGTATACTCGTTACTACCAATTTGTAACATTAGCTTCTCATGAGAATTAGGGTTCGCTAATGGTTTTTTTCCTTTTATTGTGGAAAGAAGCTGTTTTACACTGACATTGAAAGCTATAAATTGTTGGTCTTAGAAGATGCTGTTGTACAACTGTTACTATTTGTCTGTACATAGCCTCACGTAATCACGTTAATACTAATATAAATAAACAGGCAAAGGTGTTAGACGCTCACCCAAAGCCAATTCACATTCTCTTTGGATCTTTTCTCTCTATTTCAACACACTCTTTTGTTCAAAGGTATATTCTGCTATCTAACATGTGTTTAATAATTATGCACTGAGAATATAAACATATTTTACACGCTTGTCCAATCATATTTTACCAGTGTGTTGTTGTGTCATAACTCATAATTTTTTTTTTTTGACGAAATAACTCAATGTTATTCCTACAATATGTGTACAAATATCTCTAGGTAAAATATGATTAGATGTATGTGTAAAACTCTTATGTTATTTTCTAAAATATGTGCACAAATGACATGTGCTTGAATGTCTGCCTAAAACTTTTTCATGCTGTCAATGCATATTAATTAACTTTAATGTATATATTCAGAATTTATTTACTTTAAAGGGAAAAGTGAAATATCTCAACTATTAATGAGAAAGTCAAGGTCACAAGGAAGAAACTGTACTGTTGTTTCAAGGCTAGACCTCTACTCTAAATCTATCCAATTTATTGGTACCATTCCTAAAATACCCTTCATTTATTTTGGATTTTATTTTCTCACAGAACAAGTTTAAATGAAGGGCAATTTGGAGAATGCAACTACTCTTTTTGATTACTAAAGAAAATTAAATGTTATCAACTAATTTCTTTTAATGGTCAGGGAGTATTTTTATTTTTTTTTTACTTATGTCCAGGCCAAAGTAGTAAAATTTAAAAAGATAACTACAAGGAAATTGACACACCCTTCATTTCTTTGTTATCTCTACTTATTTTTCTGCTTTGTCCCTCCTTATTGCCTTTGTAGAAAGAGAATGTTGCACTTTGATATCTCCCTAACATTGCTGATAGTCAGTGGCAATTTTTTGTCCTAAAACTTTCAGTACTTGTTGTTGGTGTTAAAAAATAAGGTTTTTGCTCCTTGGTAATGAGTGAACTTTAAGAGGGGACTTTTCAGAAAATATTCCATGATTAAGGAGATAGATGCATTTATTTCACTTCATGTGAAATATAACTAAAATGTAACGGGTCAAGTATACAAGGGGAAGAGAGAAATTCATGAAGGGTAACTTCAGAGTAGAATTTATGTAATAGTACTATTATACAAAGCAAGCCCATATAGATGCATACAATCTCCCACACCAACACCATGATAGTTATAGATAAAGCAGAATATTCTAAAATAAAACCAAAATACTAATACCCACAATGGTTCCCATTATGAAGAGAATGGCAACCATGTGGTATTCTTTGCTATTGTCAACCATGTCTTATAAAACGATGACCCGTAAACAGAACAAAAGACGATTTTTCTTTTCGGGTTTCTATATGAAAAGAAGTGCTTTTCTCAAATGGCTTTAACAGCTCTAAACCTTGGTGCCTTGGGGAGGAACTTCTGCTCAGCATAGACAGACATGTAGTCACCGAAAACAAATTTAGGATAAGTGTCATCGACTTGGTGGTTTTCTTTTTCTGCCAATTGTGGTGCAGGACTTATGGTGGCCTTGAGTGGTGGGTTATAGAAGGATGCAATTGATCTCCTGATCCCATCTGTAGAGCCAAGAACCCTGTGCCAACAACTCTTGTATCTGCCATTGGTCAGGACCTCAATCTGATCACCAGTGTTGATGACAATGGCATTTGGCAAAGGCTGGACATCAAGCCATTCCCCATCTTTGAGCATTTGAAGGCCACCTACCTTATCATCTTGGAACAGAAGGATGACACCTCCTGCATCAGTGTGAGCTCGCAGTCCGTTCACAAGTTCTGGATAAGGGCAAGGTGGGTAGTGGCTGACCTTAGTGCCAAAGAAAGCATTGTCTTCTTCTCCACCATTCAGTGCTTTCTTGATGTATCCTTTCGGTAAGCCCAGATTCTCATCCATCACATCTGTGAGACTCTCTGCTAGTTTCTTTAACTCGGACCGATATTCTAACATGGTTTCCCTGTCATCCATATGAGAAGTCAGTTATGCATTCATCTTGAAACTCTACCTATTATGCCATGTTATGTCATATGCTATCACTTGGTATGTTTTGTAGTGCTGTCCTTGAATCATTAAAAAATATACTGGTTTCAAGTTAAACTCTTCAAAACTTTCCAGTTTTAGATGTTACTGTGAAATCACCTTCTTGACTATTATTATTTTTTGGATAGAAAAATATATTAGTATATTAGCTTTAATGTTATTATTTTCTCCTTTGCATGGGGTATGAACTCCGGCCCTTCAACCATTTAACTCTTAGCTCAAATCAGTTAAGCTACCCAATCTCTCAAGAATGCTTGAGTTTTGATTAGCCACAATTTTTTGAAATTATACAAGAACATAAAATTCCGGTGAGTAAGACTAGGAGACTATATGCGTGAAATAATCAGTAGTGATCTTTCGATTCTGATATCAATATGCCTGACTAGGAGAATGAATCCTCTTTTATATCTAAATATTATTCTAAATTTTTAATTCAATGGTTAGATTCCCACATTATTTCCTCAAGTTTTTTTTCAACATGAGAGGATCCATTCTCGCCTGACTAGCTTTTACTAGGAAAGAATAGTTGATTTGCTTTGTACCTGAAACTTGGAGTATTTTCTGGCCATTCATTATCATCCAGGAGAGTGATAACATCCTCCCAGTCCACATTCTCCAGCTTTTCACTGCTCCTCTTTTCAGCTATATCATTCAGAAGCTTCACTGTCGTGGAGTTCTTGAAATTCTCCTCTCTTTCCAGCTTATAGAACTCAGTGGAAACCTTCTTCACCCTTTCAAGAAGTTCCTCCGGAATGCCGTGATTGATCAACTGTAAAACAAAGTATGAGCATTTATGACATGCATATAGTATATATAATACCAAACCACAAAAAAAGAAGCTAAATGCATTCATGTTTTAACATGATATCATATCATAAACAAGTACCTGGAAGAATCCCCATTCTTCACAGCCATTAGCAATAAGTGCCATAGTTTTGGCCCTTTCTTCACCATTCAGCTTTGAGAAATCAATAACTGGGACTGCCATTGGATCAGAAAAGTTATGAGAAAGATATGAAGGTTGTTTGAGATTTTGTTTTGGGATGATTTGTAAGAGGTGTAGCTTTGGCTATTTATAAGAAAACATATCCCACCATATTGGATGTCAACCAATAATAGTATAAGTTCCCTTATAAAGAAAGCAGCCGTTAGAGTTAGGTAACAGACGGCAACACATTTTTTTATTAATTAATTAATTAATTAAAATTTCCAATGTCAATGCTTGCTTTTGAGAGTAACTGCTTGTTTGTAGCATACACGTCCACAACACAAAAACCTCACTTTTCAGGAGATTACATCTCATTAATTCTCATCATTAATTAAATCATTTAATTAATCACACAAGCTACTTTGCTTCTCACATACTTTTATTATTAGTAATTACTAATTACTAATTAGTAATAGATCTTGAATCAGTCCCTGTCAATCATTGCCCTTGACTTCATTTTATTTTGTAGCTTCAAAAACAACCTAAGGCATGTTTTAACCAACTAAACCACTATATATAGCATTATATATATTATTATACCTATAAAAGGGTATGTTTAGATTGACTTGTTTGAGTTTATGCATGTGAGATTATTTAAGAAAACTTGTAAAAATAGCTTATATGAAAATTATTTGACTTTATTTCGGTGTTGGCAAATACCAGCCATGACATATTGTGGTGGCGGAATTTCTTACAACCACCATGCACTGTGGCATTTTGCGGCAGATATGGCGGATTTTTTACTTTCCGCCATAGTCTTTCCACAGTTTTATCTTTTGCTATAGAAATTGGTAAAAAAATCTTTTGTTAAACTTAAAGAAATAACTTATATACATATGATTATATGGTAAACGCTTATGTTATAAGCGTTTAATTAAACTGTATCCAAATATACGACTTCCTAACTATCGTTAATGTGTGTGCGATAATTTACATGCCCTCTTTTGGTATTGATTCACATATAGTACTAATGAAGGAAATGCTACTTTGGTTTAAAATTATTATCTTCTTAATGGTACTATTACTAGTTAGTTAATCCATTTTGTAGACTTTGACAATGATCATTTAGCGTATAGTTAAAATCTCTGCCGACTATTATCTAATCATAGATTGACTGCCCCCCATTGCTTTGTAACCGCTATAAATAACTTTCACGCATGACATGCTCTTTCTTTACACTCACAACAATTTCAATACTTTATACAGTTAATACACAGATTTCTACCCATAGTTTTAGCTTTAAGGAAGACATGGCCAAGGCTTCAATATATATATATATATATATATATATATATATAATAACACAATAATTTACCTCTAATTTAATATTAACATTGTCAACTTCTCCTTTGACATTCTAATATTTATAATATTATCTTATTTCTATGCATAAGTAACATGGCAACATCATATTCATACTAATTTTAATTTAATTTTCCCATTTGCGGTGGTAACTCATCTAGCATTATTTCTTAATGAAGTAATAATTAAATGAATTATTGGGCTATGGCCTTTGATTTGATTCCAAATGTCCGAATGTTAGGATACATTAACTGAGAAAACAGATGATATTAGCTTCTAATTTAGGACTTAAGTTTTACAATCTTAACTCATAAATTGCTGTACTTGTAGTACTTCAATCCAAAGCCATAAATATCAAAAAATGGTTGAGATTGAGATTGCATCACTGGCATGGCTTTTGTACAAACAACATAAGGGGCCACTATTCAGGTCGTATTGCATGTATTATACCACAGTCCTCACATAGCATTATTGTATCAAGACAAATAACTTTTTAGTGCCAGCACTCTAATTATTATGATCTCAAACTTCAATCATTCATATTATTTTATAGGTGAAATTTAGTAGGATTATTTTCTTACCCTTTATATTGAAATATGGGGATAATATAAGTTGATCGTTTTTTATTAATTTTTCTAAAATTGCATAAAAATAACCAAAAGTATAACAAATATTTTTTAATAAAATCAAAATCAAAATCCAATATTTCAATTCAAGTGTCATACATATGTGATCCTCTCGGTCTACTCTCTCTTACTGTCCGTTCTGCCATAATCTCAGTTGTTCATCTATGTTTTTTCTCTCCTTCAAAATTGATTCTTTTAATTCATTTATTTTTTATGTACTCTCAGTCATTAAATGAAGAAAATGAGAGATGACTAAACATACAATAGAGTATATGATTCCTTGTAGCAATAAGTTGCATAGGCAATGCAAGACAAGTTTGTTTCTGAAATATTTCGGTTCCTTGTGAGAAGTAAGAAAATTATGCTTTTTTAATGTTGTTGTCCGGTAGTCTAGTGGCTAGACTTTCACCTTTAAAGTAAATAAGTGTAGGATTTGGAGTTTGAACTCCAACTTCTATATATAAAATGTGATGTCTCTACCAACTGAGCAATTTACATGGACTTCCCATTTCTCTCATAAAGAGTTTTTCACTTTCATCCGCCTTATCAAGTATTTTTTTTCACCTTCCAAACTTAAAACAAATACAAATTTGCAGTCAGATACTTACTACCTACATTTAAAATAGTAGTTATATTAAAAAAATAAGAATAATAAAGTAAAATTATTATCAATATAATATTAAATTTAATTAAAATAAATTTAATTATTTTACCAAACAAAATTTGTAATAATTGATTATTGTCAATTGATTAATTAAATAATTAATCCTACATAAATATGTTATTTTAAATTCATCATTTTAGTATAATATGTAAGTTTTCGTCTTGTATGATATGTTTTCCCTATCAGATTCATTATCTGTAATGTTGAAGTTTAATTTTGTTTGGTAAACAAGTACTTTGACCATATTTTAAATTTTAGTATATATTATTTTACTAATTGATTATTGTCATCAAAGTGAGAGATTGTTGAATTAATTATTTAATTAATCAATTATGGATTATCAATAATCAATTATTAGAAATTATTAATAACAAAATTTTGTCCCTTATGTTTATTTTAGGTTTCAACTTGGTCCCTTATGTTTTAAAAGTTTCAATTTGGTCCCTTATGTTTATTTTAGATTTCAATTTGGTCCTTTCCGTAAGTTTTGTCATATGTGCTAGACGGTTTGGGATTTGGATCCTCTCCAATTTTTCCCCTCATGTTTTCTCTCCAATGGAAATCTTAGCCATTCATTCAATTTATTTCTCTCTCTTCTTAAATGTTTTTAGATTTTTTGTGATTTATCAACCATTAGATCAACAAAAGGAGACAAAACATAAGAGAAAGAATTGGAGAGGATCCATATCCATAATGGTTTGCATACATGAACAGACACGTGGACACCTGTACACTTGAACACATGTCAAATTGAAACGGTATAAATATCAAAACTGACACAAAGAACCAACTTATGCAAATGGTGGAAACATAAGGGATTAAATTGAAACTTTTAAAACATAAGGGACCAAGTTGAAACATAAAATAAACATAAGAGAGCAAATGTTGAATTAAGCCTAAAAATTATAGTCTATTGTTATTAAGCACTTATTGATGAATTATTCGATTGACTTTTGATTCTGAATTGGCCGTGATGGATTGGACCATTCAGTTGAGCCTAATGAGAGGTCCTTGTCCTCAACCATTTGGCTATATAATTGTCATCGCATCAGACAATTAGCATATGGTGAAAACCAAACTCTGATACGCTAAATGGACTGAGGATAGTTATCCCTCTCTTCTGCTCTTTGCTTATCATGTTATATGTTCTAGAACCCTAAAGGTACACAATTCCTTTCATTGATCTATTTGATTAAACTATTAAAGTAGATATGCTATAATTTTGTGTCTGATTCATGGCTTATTTGTTAATTTCCAACAAAACTGCATAAGATCATATGAGTAGCACGATTAAACACTTCTAGCAATTTACAAATTTTCTCAACGTTGTTCCATTCTTCAAGTGAAGGGGAAAAATCATAATGAGGCTCGCTTTCTTTGTAGGATGCAAATGCAATCTTGAAGTTCAAAGTGGTTGACAACATATTAAAAGTTGAGTTCCATCTTGTTGGACAGTCAATAACGAGTTTCCTTTCTTTCAAACATTTCTGCTCAACCACATCACAAAGTGCATTTAGTCTTCCATCATTATGGTTAATATATGTGAAACTTTCACGAATATGGAACATGATGTCCTTAATTTTACTAAGACCGTCTTGCACAAACCAATTCAATATGTGCGCACAACATTTAACATGAAATAAAGAGCTTCCAATGATTAACTTACTAGTTAGAGATGAATTATCTTTGAGATATCTGAGGGATGAACATTGTAAGAAGCATTATCTTTCGAAGGCCCACATCCAAATCTGATGCTCAACAACAATAAAAGAACTTTCATGAACCATGAAAGCAGTTGCCATTATTTCCGTCATCTTTTCGTTATAGTATCTAGCACCAGGCACAATAAAAGGATTATTGTCATACCCCAATTTTTGACCTAAGATCCCACCTTATGTTTGTCATACCCTAAATTTTGTCAGTCTTTTTTGTGCGATCCACCTTGCCAGTCTCTCGCCTTAGATATCTCTCAAAAATATTCCTTGTCTTTTCACTTTAAATTCATAGGTAGTGGAACATGGAAAAAAGAATCATCAATCACCTCTGTCTTGGTATCCTTTAAGTTGTTGAAATGATCATTATTTAAACATAATTTTTTAAAATATTTTTAAACAGAATGGCCAACGACCGTGTAGCATGAAATAGTCTTCGAGATGTTTAAACAGGAAAAAAATAAAATAAAAGCGCAGATTCAAAATTTCAAAGAATACAGGTAATTTAATTGAAACATTTAACGGTTAAATTATTAATTTGTTGTTAGAAGACATTTAATTCAATAAGCCAAATAACAAAATATTTACTGCAAAAGTTTAAAAACAACAACACTGACCAAGGATCCATCCAGAATTTTGGGACAAAAGTGTGAAATAATAAATTGCACTGTTCACAACGTGGGTCAGTCTTACTACGCTTTAAAAGCATAATTCTATCGTCACCTCAATTTTTAGACCGGGAGTTATGTAGATTTGTATTTCCTAAAACTCCTTGCCTATGATAACGTTGAACAACCATGATGTGTATTTGTTACAAGTTAAGGTAACTTTACCCATACTTTCAATGTCTTGCATTTTATAAAATTTTAATAATCGTACCTTTTATGAGACCAATAAACTTGAATGTTACATCTTTTTCATTTAAATGTTCTTTTTCATTTTCCTTTGTTATGCCTAAACAAAAACAAATACTTCAACATTTTCACGAGATTAAAATGCAAGAAGAAGAAACAATGTAATTGTTGACCTTCAAGGTGTGACTTTAAAATGCTTTTTATTTTCCTTCAAGTTCTGAGCTGATGCGATCCATTGCTTTGTCGGTTGTAGTGAGATTTGGTGTTTTGAGATTCTGGGTTACGCTGTTTTTTTGTTAGTGACAACAAATTTAAAAAGGGTCTAACAATACCATTATCAACAACCTTACGAATTATATTATCACTAAAAGCCGCGGGGAGTGCACAACCAACTCCACCAATTTCACTAACTCCATAAACACGTTTTTCTTCTTGTAGTCTGAAACTGACCAAATCCGCTATTATCTTCAAAATGTGTGTAACACCTGACTACGGTATGGCAAGTGAACCAGTCAGTCGTCGAGTAACAATTCACACTCAAGGTGTCTAGATTGAGTTCGTATCCACTGGAATCGTGCCAAGTGCGACTAGTTTTATTTAAGTTCGATAGTTTGCATTCGCTTTGGTTTTGAAAAAGATTTTGTTTAAAAAGCAGTGTAATGCTTGTGCGGAAAAATAAAGATAGTTGATTAAGAGATGTGAGGAATACTAGTCGAATCGATTCCCTCCCCTAATCCTGCTTGATACCTGGCGCATATCCAGAATGTTTTCAGTAACTTATAATTGTTCGGCGATTAATCATCTTTATTGATAGCTATTAAACTACCCTAAATACTATAGACCGCTATGGACTTCTAAATAAGTAGGACACCCACAGATGCCTAATTCCATGTTGTCACATACCCTAGCCATGCGTCGAGCCAATCTATAATAGTCATGATCGCACATTAATCCTAGCCACTAACGACCTAGTGTCGGCTGTTCCAGTCTCTACAGGCTGTCGCGAGTAGTGTCTAGTGTTTCCGTCTTTGCAGGTTGGCGTGAGCAATGTCGGATGTTGCCGTCTTTGCAGGTTGGCGCGAGCAATGTCGGATGTTGCCGTCTTTGCAGGTTGGCGCGAGCAATGTCGGATGTTGCCGTCTCTAGAGGCCAACCCTATTATTTATTGTTCGGGACATAAGTCCTAAAAACGCATTCTCTCTATCCGGCCAGACATTAAAAATACGGAATTAAAGCGTAAATAAATAGAAAACAATTCATTCCAAAAACAGTGTCTAGTATAACTTTTATTGTACCAGATATATGTCCCAAGCATTCATTGGGGAGTTCATCTCTCCTCCTACCCTAAGGTTTCTAGCTACTAATTACATAGTAAATACATTATAAGAATATAGAAATTTTGCATACCAATGACGTAGATGCCTTGCTGAGGAATTTACCTTTTCCGTTGAAGGGGGAAAGTTATTCCCGTAGAGAGCTCCTTTAGCCTCCTTGCTCCTCCTCCTGAGCACTAGTGAGTACATTAGACAATGGGCTTTATTTCATTCTCAACTTATGAATGAATAATAGTGAAGGAGGAGAGCTCTATTTATAGTTTTAAATAATGGGCTTCGCGTCCATCGTGTCACGATGGAGCCAGATTTGCTTCAGAAAAATAAAAGCTTTGCTCCTTTCTTGGGCGCTAAGTCGGTTCCCATCGTGGCACGATGGGAGTCATCGTGGCCACGATGGAGCATAAATCTTGCAAATCTGTTTTTGGCTCTCTTTTTGGCATTTTTCTTGTATTCTTGACTTATTCTTCAAGTAGCTTGACCTTTTGGGAATTTTCCTGTTTCTTGTCTTAAAAACCCTAGACTACTGCTAAATACATACTAAAATACTATTAAATATACATCATAAATTCCTGTCATCATAACCCCAAACTTAAATTGTTGCTTGTCCTTAAGTAACAAGCTGTCAAGCAAAACCGTTCGCAATTTAAGAATTGAAACAAGATGATAGGAATTTCACAACCTTACATGTTTGTAGCAATGGGACCGCTGATCTTCACCGCATCAATCATGCACCTTCAGTACTCGGTCCAGGAGACACAGACGTTTGTAGAGTCCATGTTCAACTTTTCTCTCTTCTCACATTTTCACTCGTAATTGAAATGGTTAACTCTCAATCATCGTGATACCTGCCATTTTACCATAGGCTTGCAAGATGTTTCTAGTTCCATGAGTGACTGCATTCTGGCAAGTGCACCAGTCTGTCGTCGAGTAATAATTCACACTCTAGGTGTCTAGAATGAGTTCGTATCCACATGAATCGTGCCAAAGTATCGTTAGCGTTATTTTATCTCGTTGTTTTACATTCTCTTTGGGGTTTTGGAAAAAATGTTTTATAAAAAATAAAGCAGAATGCTTGCTGAAAATATAAAGATAAATGATTCAAGAAATATAGAGGATAGGTATAGTGGTTGGACTCGCTCCCTTCTTCATATTTGGCATAATCGGTGTATAACATAGTGTTTCAGATTATTATTCGGCGGTGACTTATTCTTGTTATGGTAATACCTTACTACTACCCTATGTATATGAAGTTTCCCTACGTTAATAACTAAGGTACCTACGAGAGCCTAACCTCGATGTGTCACATACCCTAATTACCAGGTGAGTTGTTCATTATACATGCATTATATCCTTCACCCATCCAATGCCTCTAGGTCCAAGTTTCGGGTTGTTCAGCTTCTAAGTGCGAGATTACGAGAATGCGTTGTTAAAGTGCGAGAAAGTAAATAACAAACATAATAGTGAAATACGATTTATTAATTATAACTTTGACTCAATTACAGACTCCAAATATTCATCGGGGAGTTCATCTTCTCCACCACAACCTAAGGCATCTATTACAAAAGACTAAACATTTAAATTACAAGAACTTAAATATAAAAGCCTAAAGAAAACATACATTGCTGAGATAACTTTCCCGTAAGGGGAGAAAGCTATGCCCTTAGAGCTCCTCTGAACACCTCCTTAATAGTAGAGAGTGTTCTACTATTTCTAAATGAAAAATAATGATGAATTTGAGCTCTATTTATACTTTTCGTATTGGGCATCAGCAAGCCATCGTGCTGCGATGGGTCCATCGTAGCACGATGGGAAGATTTAGTTCAGAATTATAACTAATCTTGTGTGATTCATCAACTTGGTCGTCAAGTAAGGTCATCGTACCACGATGAGGGCCATCATACTACGATGAACAGATTTTCTTCAGATTTATTTCTGTTGATGTCTTGGCCAGCAAGCAGCTTCCATCGTGGCACGATGGAAGCCATCGTGCTACGATGAACAACACAAATCTTCACATTTTTGGCTTGTCTTTTTGTATTCTTTGCTTTGTCTTGATGCTTTTCTTCGATTCTGTAGGTTATTCTTCGTATTTGGGTCTGTCTTGGTCAATTTATTACTAATATAACTACCTAAAATTCTACAGAAATTCCTGTCATCACAACCCGAAACTTAAACTGTAGCTTGTCCTCAAGTAACATGCTGTCAGACAAGATCGTTAGCGAGTTTAAGAGATAAATAAAGATTATAGGAATTTCACAACCTTGCATTTTATTTGAGCAATGGTACCGCTGATTCTTACCGCAACGTTCATGCTCAGTCCTGCTAGGTTCAGGAGACGTTGATAGTAGCGAGTCGGACAAATGCCTGCAAGAGTCCGTGTTCAACCTTTTCTCTCTCTCTCTCTCTCTCTCTCTCTCTCTCTCTCTCTCTCTCTCTCTCTCTCTCTCTCTCTCTCTCTCTCTCTCTCTCTCTCCCTCTCTCTCTCTCTCTCTCACACACACACACGCATATACACACACATTTTCGCTCGAAATTGAAAGGGTAACTCTCAATCATCGTACAACCTGCCATTTTACCATAGGCTTTCAAGAATTCTAAGCAACCGGTCAGAATTTAATAAACATGCATTTTTAGAGGTCTTTTCAGGGTTATAACGTGGCTAGGGTCAAGGTAGGACATTTTTGAGATAAGTAGGCTAAACATTGGAGTTAAGTTCTACTTTGTTTCTTTTTTGTGTACGCAACCTTTATTTCTTAGGGTGCCTTTTTGTGTTTGGTATCAGAGAGTAAGAACCGGATGTGTCTTTGTGTGGTTCTTTTCTATCACTGTTTTGCCCTTTGGCTCTGTCTTTTCATTCCCTTTTTTTTTTAAGAGACTGTATATTTTTTAGGGAATTTTTTGATGTTTTCCCGTCTCTTTTTCATTTATTTTTTTCTTTTGTACTGATAGTTCTCTGTATACCCACCCCAAACTTAAGATGTTGCTAGTTCCATGAGCAACCCCAAACTTTGTTGTTGCCAAGACTAGAGAACTATTACCTAACTCCAAAGAGGGTAATTTATTTGTTTTTCTAGTCTCTGGACTTATATTGTGGTTTGTCACCGAAACAAAAGGGATAATTTTTTTTTTACGGCTCAAAGTTGGCTAGCAAAGGATATAATAATAATCACAGGGTGGTTTGAAATAGGCTCTGGCTTATAACAAACAAGTGCCTCAAATGCATATATATTAAATTAACCAGTCAGCAGAGAATTAAAGCAAGTTTTGAAAAATAAACAAGTGCACGGTACTCTCATAGTAGATCGAAAGAAATTGGTGATACCGTGGAAATATTTGGCTCAAATTCTCACATGGCTTAGGTATCTGAAGGTGTGAACACTTATCTCGCAGACACCAGCTTCATCACTCGTCTCATTGTCTCCCGAACTTTCGCACTTCGGAGAAATCACCTTTGGTATCTGTGTGAAGGCGTGAAATTCGGATCATCAAAATTCATAACTTACTTCACTGCAATCTTACCTATAACAGTTTCTCATGCACAAGATAATAAATAGCAAATAGTTATTCAATTTTTTCCGTAAGTTTTATAGGGGTTGTTAACAGATGAAAGATGACATACTGGAATTCTTTAGTATATTTTATTGAATTGAAAAACATTAGTGAAAAAAAATTACTGAAATAAAATACTTAATATAAAATACTTATCCTTGGATTGCCTCCCAAGCAGCGCTTGTTTAGCATCTCATTAGCTTGACGCATTTCCTCCATTACAAAGGATATGTTCACATGTCTCTCTCATCTGTAGGAGTTTCCACCTTAGCTCATCCCTTCTTCTTGTTGCTCTTTCCGTACTTCTTTGGGTTCTGTTGTTCTTTGAAGGTAGCAAAGCAGAGTTGTCCATCATCTTCTGAAGATGCTGTCTTTATGATGGACTTCCCTTTGCCTTCTGGTGGATGTTCCTTCTTTTCTTCTTTGGATGCACCAACCCAGTTGTTCTTCTTTCTTTCCTTTCTTTTAGCAGCAGGCTTCTTCAGAGGTGGCGTATTAACCCCAAACTTAGATCTTTTGACCACTTTTCGGTTTCTTGCCCATGCTTTGACCCCATGGTGCTTGGATATCCACTTCAATAGTTAGCCTCTTCAATTTATCAGTTAGCCCCCCGGGTACCTCCTCTTCCTGAGCTGACTCTATCTGTAGCTGCGCCATTTCATCCTCCAACTCCTCTATCGCTATCCTCACATGTACTTCTTGAGCTGGAGTCGATAATGTAGCTTCTCTCTCCCTCCACTCAAGCTTGTAGCATTCATCCTTATTTGTCTTGGAAGTCTTGATGGTTCTTGCCTCATCTCCACTCCTTATATCCATCTCAGCAAGCTCCACATCAATGAGTGCCCTGCTGGTTGCTAAGAAAGGTCTTCCAAGTATTATAGGATGATTTTCGTCTTCTTCGATATCCAGGATCATGAAGTCTACTGGAAATACCAGGTCTTTGACTTTCACCAAGACATCCTCCACTGTGCCCACTGAGTGAATGTTTGACTGATTTGCTAATATGAGTTCCCGTGATGTCCCTACAGTAGGTGCTTTGAGCTTGAACTTGCCTGCCAGAGATAATGGCATTACATTCACACTTGAGCCCACATCACATAATGCATTGACTCCTGCTTCCCCAATCTGACAAAATATGGTGACGCTTCAAGGATCTTTCTTCTTGGGTGGCAGTTGTGGTCTCCTTGCTAGGCTTTCTCTGTATTCTTCCACCTCACCTGTGAACTCGTCATAGGCTTCTTCTAATGTCATTCCTAGCGCTTTGAACCACTCTTTGAACTCCATCAGCTCCTCTTCATTGTGCTCGCGCTCTGTCTTATGATCTTTCAGCGCTTTGCACTCCTCCTTTGGATTATCCACCGTGTTACCTGCAATATCTTTTGAAACATGAGTACTTACTAGCTTCGAGAGTTTACCAATCAAGGGTTCAAGACTTTTTATCGTCGCCCCTTGGTTGGCTACTGTAGTCTGGATGTTTTCAAAGTTTGTCTTGCTCATATTAGCAAACTTAGTGAGTAACTCTTCCAACGGAGATGACTTTCTTGGTTGAGGTGAAGCTTGAGCTTGGTTCCCTGTCAGGTCCTAGCGTAAACTTGGGTGCTTGCTCCAACCTGGGTTGTATCTGTTTCCCATATACTTAACCTGCTCTTCGCCCCCTCCTGGCAAACAATGCCCATTAGGGTGATCTTCTAGGCAGAAGTCGTAAACTCCTTCTACTTGCTTAACACTAGCTTCCTTCACTGCTTTCTCTTTATCAGCGAGTTGCCTCTTTAGTAACTCAATCTCTACCTTGTAGGCAATCTCCTAGTCCACCTTTAAAATTCCAGGAGTTTTCTCGTTTCGATCGTGGCTCATGTTGTATTCATTCTGGCACATCTGCTCCACCAGATCCTTAGTTTCTGCATAGGTCTTGACTTTAATAGACCCACCAGCTGAGGCATCTAGTATCATGCGATGCTGCATCTTCATACCTGCCGTGAATAGTTGCATCTGCTCCATGACACTAATTGTAACACCCTAACCCCTCAAGCGCGCATTTATTAAATATAAACAAACAAACACTTAGAAAATTAAGGCATTACAAAAATATTTGATTATAAAACGGAACTGAATAAATACATATTCAAGCATGCATACAATTTCATTTTCATTTAATACAGCAGCGGAAATAAACCAAGCATTTATAAAGCTTAAGGATGTAAACATTTTCTAAATCAACCAACTTATAACATTAACATTAAAACAATTGGAAATGGCATCAAGCATTAACCAAGTTTCCAACACATGTTAATATCATAATTACATGATTAGCAAGGTAAATATTAGGATTCAAATACAAAACAAACGATCCCGACTCGATGTTATAATATCAGAGCATAACCCTATACATCTCATCAAAAGCTAATCTAATCTAGGAGTAGCACCGCTAAACTCCTCACCAAAAGTATGCTACACAAAGCACGATCTCCTATCACTGAGCGGATCCGTCAACCTGGGAATCTGAACCCCAAAGTTCAGAAATTAACACAAAATAAGAGAGTTAGATCACATAATCCACAAAATCATAAGTATAAGGTACACTTACTACTCCAATGAAATTATAACCATAATTCAATTCTAACTCATCAACATAATCTTAACACATAAACAAGTATTTAAGATTCACCACGCAAACACAATTAATCACTTAACACATAAATGCACATTCTCCTAATGCATCTAATGTCACAACCAATGTCATGTCACCCTAGACACAACTAATGCATGTGGTACCATTCGCCTTTATTAGAGTATTTTACCTCTAATATTCTCCATTATCAGTTACATATAACCCGATAATTCTCCATTTTTAGAATATATAATTCTAACTCCATATACAATTCATGAATTCATGTATGCTCATGAATACTCACACATAGTCAATACACTAGGTATTAGACATCTCCATAAATCAAGTAGAACACAATCCACTTACTCCATCACCAAGATAATTTACAATCTAGGTACACATATTCAATACTCCATTCAACAATAATACCAACAATTAATCATGGCAAAAGGATACCAATGAAACATGTTATCATACTCCAATCACATGTAAAACTCAAAGAAAATAAAATAAATGTCAGGGTTGGTCGCTCAGCGAAGACTGGCGAGCATAAGTCAGACAGAAATGCTAACTGGCGAAAATCAGCGAGCTGGTCGCTACTGGTCGCTCAGCGAGCAACACCAGTTCATGAAAAATCAGCATTACGGGTTGAACTCAAAATCGACCCAAAATTCCATTTTTCATGCTATAACTCATAAATGAGCTTCATTTAAGTTAACATACATGATTATACACATAAAAACACCAATAGATACACAGATCTACACCAATTCATACCATAAAGCAAGATTTTACACATTTACTCAAAACTCATAAAACTCATGAAAACTTGATTCAAACATCTACAAATTCCAATTTTTCCCTTTAAATTCGTACATACATCATGGTATAAGTTCATTAAACATAGTAGGAACAACAATTTCAACTTTCTTTAAGAAAATCTCCCACCCCCAAAAACGAAAATGAGTGGAGAAAGTTTGGGTATGGAGAAATCGACATTCTCCCCTTTCTCGGATCACTCATGATTAAGAATCTACTCTCTTACCTTAGATCGGTTGAAAACTCGAGTCCTTCCTCTTGATTCTCCCTTCTCTCTCTTGCCCTAACTCTCCTCTTCTCTTCCTTCTCTCTAACTCTCACAAGAACATGAGAAATGAATTTCTCTTACTAACTTAGCCACTAAGTGGCGCCTCACACACTTGGTCTTAGGCCCTATGGGCTTAAGGCCCATTAACACTGCACACTCGCTCATTAACTAATATTTCGCGGTAAAACTAATTATCCTACACTATTGACTAATAAAATATTCTACCTCGCTAAAACATAAATAATTAAACTTAAACGACTAATAAATAAAATGGGATGTTACAACTCTACACCCCTTAAAGAATTTTCGACCTTGAAATTTTACCTGTAAACAACTCTGGATACGAGCTCCTCATCTTGCTCTCCAATTCCCAAGTCGCATTCTCACCGGCAGGTCCTCCCCAAACAACCTTCACAGATGCGATCTCCTTGTTCCTTAACTTCTTAACTTCTCTCCCTTTGATTCTCAAGGGTATAGTTTCCACGGTTAGGTTCTCTCTCACTTGAACATCGTCCAACTCGATCACATGTGACGAGTCTGACACATACTTCCTCAACTGAGATACATGAAACACATCATGCAAGTTTGCCAATGATGGCGGCAAGGCAATCCTATACGCCACTTTTCCTATTCTTTCAGAAATCTGATACGGTCCAATAAACCTTGATGTTAACTTTCTCGACTTCAAAGCACGTCCCACTCCGGTAGTTGAAGTAACTTTCAGAAAAACATGGCCACCTTCTTGAAATTCTATATCTTTCCTCCTCTTATCATGATAACTCTTTTGACGACTTTAAGACGCTTTCATCTTCTCTCGGATCATCCTAATCTTTTCGGTAGTCTCTTGTACAATTTCTGGTCCAAGCATTACATTCTCTCCGGTCTCATACCAACAAAGCGGTGTCCTACATCTCCTCCCATATAAAGCCTCAAATGGTGCCATTCCAATACTCGAATGGAAACTATTGTTGTATGTGAACTCTATCAACGATAAGCATAAATCCCAACTCACTCCTTGTTCTAAAACGCAAGCTCTCAACAAATCTTCCAAAGATTGGATTGTTCTCTCTGATTGTCCATCGGTTTGTGGATGATAAGCCGAACTCAACCTCAACTTTGTTCCTAAAGCTTCTTGCAAACTCTCCCAAAATCTTGAAGTAAACTTTGGATCTCTATCTGAAACGATACTCGACGGAATTCCATGTAACTTCACAATTCGTTCAATGTAGATCTCGGCCAACATAGGAACTAATGTACCAACTTTAAGCGCAATAAAATGAGCAGACTTCGTCAGACGATCTACAACCACCCAAATCACCTCATTACCTCTTGTAGTCCTAGGCAATCCTCCCACAAAATTCATAGCAATGCTATCCCATTTCCATTCCGGTATAAACAACGGTTGCAACATACCAGACGGTTTCTGATGCTCAATCTTCGACTTCTGACATACTAGACAAGCATAAACAAACTCAAAAATTTGCCTCTTCATTCCTGGCCACCAAAATAACTTCCTCAAATCCTGATACATCTTGGTTACTCCTGGATGAATACTCAAACCACTTCTATGACCTTCTTCCATAATCATCTTCTTCAATTCAGGCACATCAGGCACACATACCCTTCCACGAAATCTAATAACTCCACTTTCATCCATTTTGAAATTATTCTCCTTTCCCTCTTTCACAATGGTAAACTTCTCCATCAACTTCACATCTTTCTTCTGATGCTCTTCTATACTTTCTAGAAAAGGATTCGTCAACTTCAACATTCCTAGTTTCACACTCTTAGGAGTCACTTCACACACCAAACTTAAGTCTCGGAATTCTTCAATCAACTCTAATTCCTTTACCATAAGTGATGACATATGTAACGTTTTCCTACTCAAAGCATCTGCCACCACATTAGCTTTTCCTGGATGGTAACTCAATTCGAAATTATAATCTTTCAAAAATTCCAACCACCTTCTTTGCCTCATATTCAACTCCTTCTGGTCGAACAAGTACTTCAAACTCTTATGATCACTAAAGACTTCGAATCGCGATCCGTACAAATAATGTCGCCACACCTTCAATGAAAACACAACTGCGGCTAACTCAAGATCATGCGTTGGGTAGTTTCTTTCATGAATCTTCAATTGTCGTGATGCATAAGCTACAACCTTACCACCTTGCATAAGCACACCTCCAAGTCCCATCTTCGAAGCATCACAATACACAACGAACGACTCTTTCGCATCGGGTAAAATTAATACTGGTGCAGTAGTCAACCTCCTCTTAAGCTCTTGGAAACTTTTCTCACATTCCACAGTCCAAACAAAGGCTTGATCCTTTCGCGTCAACTGGGTCAACGGTAAAGCTAATTTCGAAAATCCTTCAATGAACCTTCGATAATAACCGGCCAATCCAAGAAAACTTCTTATTTCTGAAACAGACTAAGGCGTTCCCCACTGTAACACGGCATCAACTTTTGCAGGGTCGACAACTATTCCTCCACTTGAAATCACATGACCAAGGAACCTGACTTCTTTCAACCAAAAGTCACACTTTGAAAGCTTCGCATATACTTTCTTCTCTTTCAAAACTTGTAGAACAATTCGCAAATGATCCCTGTGCTCTTCTTCCGTTTTCGAGTAAATTAAAATATCATCAATGAACACCACCAAAAATTTATCTAAGAACGAATGAAAGATCCTATTCATATACTCCATGAATACTCCGGGTGCATTGGTCACACCAAAAGGCATAACTGAATACTCATAATGTCCATACCTTGTCCTAAAAGCAGTCTTCGGTATATCCTCTGTCTTCACTCTAATTTGATGGTATCCGGATCTCAAATCGATTTTACTAAACACACAAGCTCCAACCAATTGATCCATCAAATCATCTATCCTCGGAAGTGGATACTTATTCTTGATCGTCACTTTGTTCAACTGACGGTAGTCGATACACAACCTCATACTTCCTTCCTTCTTCTTAACCAATAACACAGGTGCTCCCCACGGTGAAACACTTGGCCTAATGAACTTCTTCTCAAGTAACTCTTCTAGTTGCTTCTTCAACTCACTCAACTCCGACGCCGACATCCTATACGGTGCCATAGAAATTGGACTTGTACCAGGTACCAAATCTATAGTAAACTATACTTCTCTTTCTGGAGGTACATCAGATATATCCTCCGGAAAAACGTCAGGAAATTCATTCACCACCAATAATTCTTCTATCTTAACTTCATCCTCAACCTTCAAGGACGCAAACATAGCAAACAACTCCACTTGCTCCTTCAAGGATTCATCTACTTCCTTCTCACTCATCAAATTCAAATTCTCATCCGGCTTTGGAAATACAACGGTCTTCTCACAACAATTGATATGAACTTGATTAAAGACTAACCAATTCATACCAAAAATAACGTATATGTTACTAAGCGGAATACAAACTAAATTCATACCAAAATGTCTACCAAACACGGACACGGGACAATTACGACAAACAAGACGGGTAGTTACATGACCATTAGCAGGAGTCTCTATTTCCATATGACCAGACATTTCTATTGCGGGAATACTAAGACGCTTCATGCAATCAACAAATATAAACGAATGTGTCGCTCCGGTATCAATAATCGCAATTAAAGGAGTGTTATAGATGAAACACGTACCTCTAATGAGATTATCAACTTGATCCGCATTATCACCTCTCAAAGCAAACACCTTCCCCATAGTCTTCTTTGGTTTCTTGCAAGCGGGACTCTTGTGACCTTCCTCTCCACAGTTGAAGCAAGTAACATTCACATCGCACGCATCCGACTTGTGTCCCGACCTTCCACAATTAAAACACTTGTCCTTTTTCTTCGAACATTCATAAGCCTTGTGGCCTAATTCTCCACACTTGTAACATGGTCCACCACCTTTCTTCTTCCCACCACCACTATTCTCAGCAACTTTCTTTCCTTTGTCACCATAGGGTTTTCCACGGTCTTGACCCTTTCCTTTCCTATCACTCATGGCTTTGTAGTAGTTTGTTTTGGCCTTCCCATCATTATCACAAATTCGACTCTTGTTCACTACGGTCGCAAAATCTCTAATCTCAGAAAATCCGATGAGGTGTTTGATGTCAGGACGCAACCCACTCTCGAACTTGACACACTTTTCATTCTCGGCTTCCACGGTGTTGTAATGTGGACTAAAAGCACACAATGCTTCAAACTTGACGGCATAGTCAGCAACCGACATGTTCCCTTGCTTGAGTTCCATAAACTCTATCACCTTCTGATTCTTGACATCAACAGGAAAATACTTCACTAAGAACTCCGTCTTGAATACAACCCAAGGAACTGCAGCACCTCCTGGTCCTAACCTTTGCCTAGCATTCTTCCACCAATTATTAGCCTCTTCGCGTAGCACATAGTATCCTAGTCCTAACCTTTCCTTCTTCGGTGCAAGCCATAGTATCAAAGATGTTCTCAACTTCCTCTAGCCATCCATGAGCACCCTCCGGATCGTAGCCTCCGGTAAATGTTGGCGGTTTCTGCCTCATGTGACGCTCCAACCTCACTTCATCTTCCCTTCCGGGTAAATGATCTCTAGCCACAATGTTGGTCAACGTAGCCAACGCCTCCGCAATCTGTGCATTAGTCCTTGCAGAAGCCATTATCCTGCTCAATCAAGCCAATCAACAACTCAACAAACAATATGAACAGTGTCTCTCTCTACACATGTTGCATATAAGGGTAACTAATCCTAATTGATTCCTAATGAATCGACCTTGCTCTGATACCACTAATGTAACACCCTAACCCCTCAAGCGTGCATTTATTAAATATAAACAAACAAACACTTAGAAAATTAAGGCGTTACAAAAATATTTGATTATAAAACGGAACTGAATAAATACATATTCAAGCATGCATACAATTTCATTTTCATTTAATACAACAGCGGAAATAAACCAAGCATTTATAAAGCTTAAGGATGTAAACATTTTCTAAAGCAACCAACTTATAACATTAACATTAAAACAATTGGAAATGGCATCAAGCATTAACCAAGTTTCCAACACATGTTAATGTCATAATTACATGATTAGCAAGGTAAATATTAGGATTCAAATAAAAAACAAACGATCCCGACTCGGTGTTACAATATCAGAGCATAACCCTATACATCTCATCAAAAGCTAATCTAATCTAGGAGTAGCACCGCTAAACTCCTCACCAAAAGTATGCTACACAAAGCACGATCTCCTATCACTGAGCGGATCCGTCAACCTGTGAATCTGAACCCCAAAGTTCAGAAATTAACACAAAATAAGAGAGTTAGATCACATAATCCACAAAATCATAAGTATAAGGTACACTTACTACTCCAATGAAATTTTAACCATAATTCAATTCTAACTCATCAACATAATCTTAACACATAAACAAGTATTTAAGATTCACCACGCAAACACGATTAATCACTTAACACATAAATGCACATTCTCCTAATGCATCTAATGTCACAACCAATGTCATGTCACCCTAGACACAACTAATGCATGTGGTACCATTCGTCTTTATTAGAGTATTTTACCTCTAATATTCTCCATTATCAGTTACATATAACCCGATAATTCTCCATTTTTAGAATATATAATTCTAACTCCATATACAATTCATGAATGCATGTATGCTCATGAATACTCACACATAGTCAATACACTAGGTATTAGACATCTCCATAAATCAAGTAGAACACAATCCACTTACTCCATCACCGAGATAATTTACAATCTAGGTACACATATTCAATACTCCATTCAACAATAATACCAACAATTAATCATGGCAAAAGGATACCAATGAAACATGTTATCATACTTCAATCACATGTAAAACTCAAAGAAAATAAAATAAATGTCAGGGTTGGTCGCTCAGCGAAGATTGGCGAGCACTGGCGAGCATAAGTCAGACAGAAATGCTAACTGGCGAAAATCAGCGAGCTGGTCGCTACTGGTCGCTCAGCGAGCAACACCAGTTCATGAAAAATCAGCATTACGGGTTAAACTCAAAATCGACCCAAAATTCCATTTTTCATGCTATAACTCATAAATGAGCTTCATTTAAGTTAACATACATGATTATACACATAAAAACACCAATAGATACACAGATCTACACCAATTCATACCATAAAGCAAGATTTTACACATTTACTCAAAACTCATAAAACTCATGAAAACTTGATTCAAACATCTACAAATTCCCATTTTTCCCTTTAAATTCGTACATACATCATGGTATAAGTTCATTAAAGATATTAGGAACAACAATTTCAACTTTCTTTAAGAAAATCTCCCACCCCCAAAAACGAAAATGAGTGGAGAAAGTTTGGGTATGGAGAAATCGACATTCTCCCCTTTCTCGGATCACTCATGATTAAGAATCTACTCTCTTACCTTAGATCGGTTGAAAACTCGAGTCCTTCCTCTTGATTCTCCCTTCTTTCTCTTGCCCTAGCTCTCCTCTTCTCTTCCTTCTCTCTAACTCTCACAAGAACATGAGAAATGAATTTCTCTTACTAACTTAGCCACTAAGTGGCGCCTCACACACTTGGTCTTAGGCCCAATGGGCTTAAGGCCCATTAACACTGCACACTCGCTCGTTAACTAATATTTCGCGGTAAAACTAATTATCCTACACTATTGACTAATAAAATATTCTACCTGGCTAAAACATAAATAATTAAACTTAAACGACTAATAAATAAAATGGGATGTTACACTAATGATGTGGTTTGGACACCTCCTCATGAGCAACTTGAAGTGTTCGTAAGCCTCACACAACGTCTCTGATTCATGTTGCTTGAAGCTTAGGATTTCAGGCTTCCTTTTCTGGAATAGTGTATGTGTGAAGAATCTTTCTAGGAACTTGTCTTCGAGCGCCTTCCATGTTGCAATTGATCCCCTTGGCAAACATTGAAGCCAATCCTTAGCTGGACCTGTAAGAGAAAAAGCAAACAAACGAAGCTTCTTCTGGTCCTCCGTGACGTTCTCCGGCACCTTCTGAATCTGACATGTTTCTGAAAACTTTGACAGATGATCCCAAGGATCATTGTTGGTGCGCCCGTCGAACTGGTTCTCCCGCAAACCTGTATGCACATTGCCTTTGATATCAAAATTGGCAGGGTTTGCTGGTTGGAACCATAGTGAGACCTGATCATTGTCAATCCTCTTGCATTAATCTCCCATAGTAATTCTTTGCTCGTCCCCCATGACTTTGGTGAAGGGCTCCTCTTTTTTCATGAGATTACTGGATTCTGCTAGCTTTAAAGCACGCAGTCTTTTCCTTAGCGTTCTTTATGGTTCTTGATCGTACTCGAAATCCAGGGTACCTGTTATCAAGCACAACAAATGAATACCTTCAGTAGCTAGCACTGGAAAAGATAATGATAAAACTTATTTTTTTGGTTTGTCTCATGTGTCCTTGTCATTATGAAAATTCCCAGGTAAGTGAGGTGGATCACAAGGATCGCTTAAATACCAAGACTTTGCCTTAGCCAAAACTTTCACAGATCAAAATCCACAATCATCAACAAGATTTTTTTGATTTTTTTTAATTTTTTTTAATTTTTTGACAAACTTAAATAAATCTAACAATGCTTTGTAAACACAATCCCCGACAACGGCGCCAAAAACTTGACTGCATTCTGGCGAGTGCATCAGTCTGTCGTCGAGTAATAATTCACACTCTAGGCGTCTATAATGAGTTCGTATCCACAGGGATTTTGCCAAATTATCGTTAGCGTTATTTAAGCTCGTTGTTTTGCATTCTCTTTGGGGTTTTGAAAAAAGTTTTTATAAAAATAAAGCAGAATGCTTGCTGAAAATATAAAGATAAATGATTCAAGAAATATAGAGGATAGGTATGTTGGTTGGACTCGCTCCCTTCTTCATATTTGGCATAATCGGTGTATAACATAGTGTTTCAGATTATTATTCGGCGGTGACTTATTCTTGTTATGGTAATACCTTACTATTACCCTATGTATATGAAGTTTCCCTACGTTAATAACTAAGGTACCTACGAGAGCCTAACCTCGGTGTGTCACATATCCTAATTACTAGGCGAGTTGTTCATTATACATGCATTATATCCTTCACCCATTCAATGCCTTTTGGTCCTAGTTTCTGTCTGTTCAGCTTCTAAGTGCTCAGTTCACACCTAACGCCTAATTCATCCTCTAATTGCTCAGTTCACAACTAGTTCAGGATGTTACCGTCTCTATTCACCTAGCATATTTACTAGTAGATCCGGCAAATATTAAGGCTCACTTCAATATAAATACTAAAGCTAACCCTAACATTTATTTTATGGGCGCTCCCGCTTATCCGGCCAGATTACGAGAATGCATTGTTAAAGTGCGAGAAAGTAAATAACAAACATAATACTGAAATACGATTTATTTTAACTTTGACTCAATTACAGACTCCAAATATTCATCGGGGAGTTCATCTTCTACACTACAACCTAAGGCGTCTATTACAAAAGACTAAACATTTAAATTACAAGAACCTAAATATAAAATCCTAAAGAAAACATACCTTGCTGAGATAACTTTCCCGTAAGGGAGAAAGCTATGCCCTTAGAGCTCCTCTGAACACCTCCTTAATAGTAGAGAGTGTTCTACTATTTCTGAATGAAAAATATTGAGGAATTTGAGCTCTATTTATACTTTTCGTATTGGGCCTCAGCAAGCCATCGAGCTGCGATAGCTCCATCGTAGCACGATGGGAAGATTTAGTTCAGAATTATAACTAATCATGTGCGTTTCATCAGCTTGGTCGCCAAGTAAGATCATCGTACCACGATGAGGGCCATCGTACTATGATGAACAAATTTTCTTCAGATTTATTTCTGTTGATGTCTTGGCTAGCAAGCAGCTTTCATCGTGGCACGATGGAAGCCATCGTGCTACGATGAACAACACAAATCTTCACATTTTTGGCTTTTTCTTGTCTTTTTGTATTCTTTGCTTTGTCTTGATGCTTTTCTTCGATTTTGTAGGTTATTCTTCGTATTTGGGCTTGTCTTGGTCAATTTATTACTAATATAACTACCTAAAATACTGCAGAAATTTCTATCATCAATGAGCAACACCAAACTTATGTTGTTGCCAAGACTAGAGAACTATTTCCACCTAACTCGAATGAGGGTGAAATATTGTTTTTCTGGTCTATAGGCTTATAATGTGGTTTGTCACCGAAGAAAAGCGATATTTATTTTTTTACGGCTCAAAATTGGCTAGCAAAGGACATAAAAAAATAAGGGTGGCTTGAAAAGGCTTTGGGTTATAACAAACAATTGTCTCGATGCGTATGAATTAAATTAACCAGTCAACAGAGAATTAAAGCAAGATCTAGAAAATAAACAAGTACATTGTACTCTCATAGTGATACGAAAGAAATAGTAATACCGTTTGGAAATATTTGGCTCAAATTCTCACTTGGCTTAGGTATCTGAAGTTGGAACACTTATCTCGTTGTCTCCCGAACTTCGCATTATGGGCAATCACCTTTGGCATTCTTTATATCAAGGTGTGAAATTCAGATCATAGTGAATCATCACTTACTTTGCTGAAATCTTACCTATAACAGTTATTCATGCACTAGATAATAAACAAGAAAACAATTATTCAATTTTTTCATTAAGCATAAAAGGGATTTTAGCAGATGACCTAGTTTGGAATTTAAGAGTACATTTTATTGAATTGAAATTGTTGAAAAATAAATACTGAAAGCAATAAATATCCTTGGGTTGCCTCCCAAGCAGCGCTTGTTTAACGTCGCTTAGCTTGACGCATTTCGTCTATTCTGAGGATAGGTTCGCTCGTCCTTTTCTGGAGTCTATACCTTGGCTCCATCTTTCTCACTCTTACCATACTTTGCTAGGTTCTGCTTTTCTTTGAAGGTGGCAAAGCATGGTCCTCCCTCGTCCGACATGTCTGCCCTCAGAATGGGGTTTCCTTTGCTTCGTGGTGGTTGACCTTCCTTTGGTTTCCTTGGAATGTTGACCCAGCGGTCTGTCTCCTTGTCGATTCTTTTGAACTTCAGCTTAAGTCCATCTGCTGCAGGTTTCTTCAGAGGTGCTGTGTTGACCCCAAGCTTTGACCTAGTGGCTACCTTTCTCTGTCTCCCCCATGCTCCTTCTCTCATTAGTGTTAGCTTTGCAAGGTCCATATCTATCACCTCCCTGATAGTGGCTAAGAAGGGTCTTCCGAGTATGATCGGGTGAACCGTGTCTTCTTCAATATCCAGGATCATGAAGTCTGCTGGAAATACTAGGTCTTCGACTTTCACCAGGACATCTTCAATGGTTCCTCCTGATTTGATGGTTGTCTGATTAGCTAGCACCAGCTCTTTCTCGGTTGCTGCGGTTGGTTCTTTGAGCTTCAACTTTCTTGCCAGAGATAATGGCATTATATTCACACTGGAAGCTATGGTGAAATTCCGGCGCGCTGGTAACAAATGTTGTATAAAATGTTCCAACTTCGTACCAACAAACAAAATAAACAATAAAAAGCAGGAAGGTAAACAACACACAATGATTTGTTGACCCAGTTCGGTGCAAACTGCAACCTATATCTGGGGGATACCAATCCAGAAGGAAATCCACTAATAGCCCTAGTTCTAAGTTTCACAGCAAACTCCTCGTTTACAACTTATCTCCTAGCGTCTATACCTATGCACTTCTACCTAGGAACTCCTAAGTATGAGTTCCCAACTCACTCTCTATTCTCAACAGTACAGCCAGCACTGTTGTTAACTCAACTCAATTTGGTGGAGACACTCTCCTAGACACTAGACCACTCTTACCTAAAGGCTTTGAGTGATACACAAGAAACAATCATACTCCATGCTTAAAAGCTTTGGAGAAAATACAGAGTTACAACTCAACACACAGTCCTACAAAAGTATCAAGATGATACTAGAGAGGTTCACAGAATAAAGCACAAGGCTTACAAAGACACGAAACCCTAAAAGTCTACATTTTGATATATTGGTTTCGGTGAAGAAACTAGGTTTAGCTCCTTTCTTTAAATAGCCACGAGTTAGCATGGTCTTTCTGAGCAAATCGGGCTTCAAACACAACTGGAAAAACGAGTAATGAATGATTAACTTAAAAAACTAAGTGTTGATAGGGATGCAATATCTATTCAGAGGGATCAACTTCAGGGTCAGGTGATTTTACTCAAAAAAAGTTTTGAAAAAGTTGTAGCACAAGCTGAAGGTAATGAAGCGATTGCACAAGAGGCTCGAGAGGTAACACTTTTATCGATTAATGATGCAGAATGTTTTCCATTAATGTCATTATTAAGGAACAATTTATGACATAACATTAAGAACTTTGTTCTGCGGTGTCATATGTCCTAAGAAGACACAACATTTGCAGCTTAAGTGGCTCTAACATGTCAATTTCGTCAATTTCGAGTTTCACCGCAAAATAATGATGTAAGCCAACAACTGCAAAGAAAAGATATATAAATGGAGCTATGTGCATTAAAAGATCAGATGCAAAATCTAAGAAATGTTGATGATGATATAAAAAGGTTTAGGCCGTTTATTTTCAACTGGATATAGTTTATATATCATAAGCATATATGCAAATATTTCTGTTGAGGCTAATCTCTAATATCTATTTCGTTCCTCTAGATTTTTGGATGAAAAAGAGAAAAGCCTTGAAGAAGCCCAAAATCACATACAAATTCTGAAGAGTGATATAGCAGGAAAAGATGCAGAGGTATGATTTTTGAACATTGGTTATTACATATTTTTATGTTGAAGTTCCTTTAACATTATTCCTCTTATGTGTTGGTCTCTCATAGGTTGCACAAATGAAAGCTCATATTGCAGAGCTAGAGGAATTTTTATTGTTAAAAGAAAAATTGCATCTTTGTGACATAAGTTTCCAGCTTTGAACATTATGATATTATTCATCAAAGGCAACACTCTCATAAGTTTCCACTATAATTTTTTTGTTTATATCCGCTCTTTTATATATGATGTTATTAAGTTACAGTTTACATTGTTACACTTTTGATAATATATTAAATAAGTTACCGGTTCAATCTTATCCAATTAGATTGATTGCAATTTAAGAATTCTAACACAATTGATAGAACGGTTCAATCTCATCTAATTAAACTAACTTTCATTTAGAAGCAAGAACTTAACAATCTAATAGACCAATATCATCTAATTTCCTAATTGAGACATAAGAGTTTTAACTTTGATACTCGGGTTGTAAATTTTGTTCCCTAAATTGTGAAGTCTTAAAGTGAAAAATATCAATTAATTTAGTCCCTTCATCAAAATATTTTGTTGATACACATCAACAAAAAGTAATAAAAAACTTACATCATAACTTCATCAGTATTTTTCTATTAAAAAATTTAAAAAGCATAGAACCTTTTATTTATTTATTTATTTATTATTTTTGATAGATTCATTGTATTTTTTACATAGTTTACTTTGTTTGACAATATATTTAGGGTCTTTTCTCAATATCCGTCCCCTAAAAACCCTGCGGCTTACCATAACCCTATGTTTAGTACTTACTTCAATTTTTTGTGAATTAAGCCCCCAAAACACGAAGGTTGAACAACAAACACTATAATAAGATTTTTTTTCTACATTGCTTTATAATTTTACTTTGTTTGCATAATATGTTTAGGATAGTTTCTTAATTTGTCTTCCAAAAACATGGAAGCTGTCCATAACCGTGCTTTCACTATTTTATGTATTGTTAAGTCTTTGTTTATTCAATAATATATAGAAAAAACAATGACGCTCTTTCATTTTTTAAATATCTTAATATTGTGGTTATTTGTTATATTAATTAATGTTTCTTTTGTTTATTTTTGTTTATAATAGTTCATTTAATTTTGATACATAAATCTAATAGTTCATTTTTTTAAACAATATTTAGCTTAAAGAACGATATATAGAAATCATCACGGGTCCAATACTAGTTAAACACAATTGTAAACCCCCAATATATTAATTAGCGACTGACCATGACTGATATAATATTTTTTTAGGGCTAAATAAATTTTTTCTTTTTTGGTTTTCAAAAGAGTATTGCGACAATTAGAACTCAAAAATCCAGGTGAGACCCCAACATATATTTGTAATTTGTAATGTACTTTTAATAAGGTCTTTGTAATTTAAACCGTAGTATTTATAATTATCATTGTGTATATATTGAACTTTAATTTTTCATTGAAAATTAAACATAACTGCACTAATCTAGTTTATTTAATAAAAAATGTCAAAATTATTAAATTGGACGTTGCGATCGGATTTCAAATTCAGATTTCTCCACTTATGTGAGTGATTTTACGATACGTATTGTTATTTCATCTATCAACTAAATAAAAAAAAACGAAATTGCATGTAATGAGAGATGTGCTTACAATTGATTGAACTTCATTAACAAATATTGTCTAATCATTGTTTGTATTTATGGTTTTCTTAATATTTTGTACGCACATCAATTTTTTTTATCTTCAAATATAAAGAATTTTTTGAATTTAACTGACAATATATTAATCATTATTTATTTTTTATCCTTTGAAATTAGAGTTAACTGCGACAAAAAAATAGATAAAAAACAATCGGATGTCAAATCAAAGCTAAGACCATTTGACCTCTATGATCAATGATGTTTCTAACCATACACTGAAGGACATTATGAGAAACATAAGAATGCAAAACATATTTAAGTTTCCCATAATATGCCTAAAAAGGACTTAATTTATTTAAGTACTAGAATGCATGTGTGATACTAGTAGTAATTAAACAAAGCCAAGGTAAGAGAACAAAACTCTATCATTAAAAAAAATTATCTAAAATCTCAACACAAATATAAAACTGAAATGTAGAAATCTACACACATTAATTATTCTTTTTGTTTCCTACAAATGAGTTTCTCTGGAAAATAATAATAATAATAATATGATCTAGTAAAACATTTATATAAAATTGAATACTTATAATTATTAACATTAAACTAAAATAATAGGGATGAGAATATATAGTTAACGTTTTTTATAAATTAAGAGCTTCTAGATATCGAGGTAGTGACAGACATCCTAACTAAGTTGGCACTGCATCATTCCATATTAATTTTTTTTTTTGGAAACTCGATATCTGACCGAAAGACCAACTAATATGAGGGGATCAATCCCACCGTCCACTTGCGGGAGTCCCATTTAAAGCTAGAGTCTAAAGCTCATTAATTATTATTAATAAAAAGAAAAAAAAAACTAATTACAAGGGGATTAAGTCTTAACCCCAGAGAATATATAGTTAGGACCAAAAGAAAATATACAAATATATAATGTGGCACTATTCATGGAATAATGTTGTCCAATACATTCCCCCTGGACATTGTAACATTCCACCTTAATTATTGAAGGTAATAATAATTAAGAGGTGTAAAGTAAGATTTAATCATACACTACAAGAAATATCTTTTTTGGCAGCGACTTTTTCGCAGCGACATTTAAATTGATGAGAAAAACATACATATAGCAACAACTTATTTAAGTTGTTGTTATAAGTTAGTTTTTTTTCTCAACAACTACGTTATTGTTGGGAAAAAATATTTTTCTTAACAATAATTATTGTTGCCGCTAATCGTGTGGTTTTTTTGCAACAAACCTTGTAAAGTCGTTGGGAAACCAACAATTACTATTTTTTGATGCGTATCTTATACGTGCTTTTTGTTTCTATATTTATGCGTAAATTTGTTTTATCTTAAATTTTCTATCGTTTTTTTTTTTTATCCTATTTTTATGTTTTGTATATTTTTTTATGAATTTAATTGATATGCATTGACGGTGTAAAATAATTTTACACGATCATCCAATAAGAAACCACCAATCTTCCATGTCATTTGAAGAAAGTGGGGTGAAGTGACAGAATACATGGTTGTCATTGGTTGACAGTGTAAAATTGTATATAAATTAAATTTCTTTTTTTATATCTTTAGAAGTAAAATCTATAATATTAAGGGTAGAAAATTCATCGATCTCAGTCAATATCACTCTCCGTTCTCACTCGCCATTCTCACTCTCCGTTCATCACTCGCCGTCGCCGTTCATCCCATGCCGTCGCCGTTCATCACTCTCCGTCGCCGAGCACCACACGCCGTTCACACTCGCACGCACCTTAAAAACCTTCACCTTTCATCAGGCACTTCTCATTTTCGTCGCTATCTCTCACGAGGTTCAATCCTTATCTTGTGATTTCAAACCTAGATTTGTTTTGTGTTGAATTTATTTATTATTGAATTTTTAGTTCATTGATTCAAATGGTAATGCAATTTAGGTATATTGTTCAATTGATTTATTATTGTATTTTAGTTCATTGGTTCAAATGGTATTGCAATTTAGTATATTATTGAATTTTATTATTGAGTTAAGTTAATCTTTTATACCTGAAATTAGGAAAATCTTTTGAGATTCTGCAACTTAGAACATGCCTTATATTAAACTCATAATATCAGATTCTACACTGAATGTGTCCTAAAAATATTCCTTATGAAGAATTAGTATTTAAATTTTACAAGTGATTTAGTTGGCTTAAATTTAGAGCGGGTGGAGTATTATTTTGTTCTTGCTTTGTTAAATGAATCAATTTAATTTAAAGTTATGATTTATCTGCAAGATGATATAGCAGGGTAGATGAGTGGTGTAGATACTAGTGCTGGATAACCATAATATGAATTAGTTATTTTGAGTGTATTTTTCCTTGCTTAAATTTAAGTGTAATTTAGCTTCTGTTTTGCCTGCTTGTTAAATATTTTAACGATGTATTTTATTTATTTATTTCAGTCATGATGCTTCAAGTTGCTTAATCAGTTTGCGGATGCAAGAGGAATAATCTTTTGATAATGCATGTTAAAGAGTCACAAGCAGTGCAAGTTTCTTTTATGATGGTTACATGAATTTTGATAATACATGTGAGTGGACCTTGTACTTTTAAATTAGATGTGAGACATCAATTATTTTCTCTTTGTATGTTGTTTTAAAGTGTACTTTAGATATTTGATATATTAGCAGCACTATTTTTCTATATTACCTAATTGTAAGATCTCCATCACAAAGAACTCTCTCACATATTTCTCACTTAATTGTCAAAGATATTTTATTTTTGTGTTGCCATTGTGAACTTGAAAGTTTCCAGAAAACTTGCATTTGTATTGTTAGGAAGTTTCTATGATTTTTGTGTTGTCATTGTGAACTTGTGAGTTTCCAGAACACTTGCATTTGTATTGTTAGGAAGGTTCTATCATATGCACACCAAGAAGGAGCACATCATAGGTTCAATTTTATATTATTATTCGTGGGGCCACTGCTGAGACAATAGTGAGTTGTATTTTGTTGGATTGGTTGTGTATACTAAGCTGAATCATGGGTTTTTATTGAGCTATGTGTAACACCCCAAAATTTAGAAATAGTTATTTATTTAGAATATGGTTTATTTAGGTGTTTATGTGCTAAGTAAATTATTTGATAAGTTAGAATTTATTTAATTTAGTGAGAACAAGAGAATTATTTGAAAAATAGAATTAATTAAGATATATTTTAGAGATATAATTTAGAGATATATTTTAGGAATATTTTATGAAAATAAAAGATTAGATTTTTATGAAAAATAAGATGAGAGATTTTAGGAATAGATATTGTGGAAACAAATCCGATAAGAATATATTTTCTTCTAGGAAAAGAAACCTAGTTAGTTGCTTATAAATAGACTAAAGAGAACAATCATTAGGAGAGCAAAATCAGATAGAAACATGGGCAGACCTTGGGAGCTAGGGCATAGCACGAGGGATCACCAACAATGAAGCATTAGAGAATTTCTGAATAATCGAGGTAAGGGGGGAGATTGTTCACGCATAGGGGTAGTGTTAACCATAAGAGTAGTCGAGGGGACCTTGCCCTCCATCCCTTTTCCCTTTTCTTTTCTTTTGATGCTGATGATTTTCTATGCACTTCTCTTGATTGTTCTTGTTGTGTTGTTTATGTTCTTTTTGTTTTAATTAAAATTTGGTGTTTAACGTTGTTTATCTTAGGGTACTGAGTTTTAATTTTAATTGAGTATAGAAGCCAAGTCATAATTGTTTTATACACAGCCTATTATAAGAATAAAACACGTCCAGGATTTTAAAAGATAACCTTATTAGCATTACTTGTTTTCTATTACTTTAATTTTCTTTATTTGATTATGAAACTTTTTCTGCAGTGTCATATTTGAACGATGGAGTCAAATTGGTTTATGGGTCTATTAGTCCTTACAAAGTTAGAATTGATAAGAATTTGATTAGAAAATTTAAGAGGACATGAAAGCAATTGTGCTGTTATAAGCTTAGGTACACTTGAGCCATGTTCCTTGAAAAATTAATTAGTATCCGTATGTCCAACAACTTGAGTATCCCATTCTAATTAAGTACTATCATGGGCTGAATGAACTAATCATATTTTAGGGAGTTGTTAACTTGACTTAGGTATTAACTGATTCTTAATTGTTATACTTCTTGGAGCCTATCATTGAGAGTTAGAATATAATTGTTTTATTATTAAAAGTTGGTGTTTGCTGTACTGTTTTAAAGGTTGAGACTCATGGCTTTAATTAGATGAACTTATAGCGTAAATTAGTGTTGAGTTTAATTGGTGTCGAGCTTATTTGGTGTTGAGTTTAATTGGTGTCGAGTCTATTTGATGTTGAGTTTATTTAAGAACTAAATATTGTAGTTGTGTTACTTAATGACGTTGATTTAATATTGTAGCCAGATATGGCAATGAAGTTGTAATACTGTAGCCAGATATGGCAATGAAGGAGTAATATTGTAGCCAGATATGGCAATGAAGTTGTAATACTGTAGCCAGATATGGCAATGAAGGAGTAATACTGTAGCCAAATATGGCAATGAAGGAGTAATGCTGTAGCCAGATATGGCAATGAAGGAGTAAAAATAATATAGCCAGTTATGGCGATGAGTAGTAATAATATATAGCCATAATGGCGACGATGAAGTAATAGCCATAATGGCGACGATGAAGTAATAGCCATAATGGCGACGATGAAGTAATAGCCATAATGGCGACGATGAAGTAATAGCCTTAATGGCGACGATGAAGTAATAATATAGCCATAACGGCGACGATGAAGCAATGTTGTAGTTAGCTACGATGTAGCGATGAAGTAGTAATATTAAATACTAATGAAGTTGTAAATAATGTTGTGATAGTGGTTACATCTATGAGTTGTGTTAGTTTATATGTTTGATCGTCCCACAGGATGATATTTTTGTGTTTATGTTTTTCCCTATTCTTATGTGTTAATACACCGATGCTTGTGTGAATGTATTCTCACCCCTTGCTTTTTGTCTTGTCTGGCTTGGCCCTGCGATTGTAAAATCGTAGTATCTACAGGTTGTCGAGTTTCGAGTTCGAGTCAAAGGAAGCCCGCTCTGATTGTGACACTTGGGAAGAAGTCTTAGAGTCTAGGATGTTTTGCTACTTTATTTTTAAAGCTAGTGTATTTTATTCTTAAAGAAGTTACTATGTTTCACCTTTATAATAATTTTTAAATAATTTTGATATTGGGTCCAATTTTATAGTTCTTTTATCCGCTGCATGATGTCTTTAAAGAGGAATTTTTGAAAAAGTCTTTTGAAAATTAAATTATTATTAGTCTCGGGTTCGGGGCGTTACACTATGTATTTTAATTTTGAAGTGCCGCGGAATTGGTTTCAGGCCGGGTGTAGATCTATTGATTTAGAGCTGACAACGTTATCAAGTGCCAATCATATTGAAATGACTCCAGGGGATGCCAATCATATTGATTTAGAGCGGACATTGCTCAAGAAATAATCAAAGAAATAGCTAAAAATGGACCCATCAATACTAAAGGGAAGAAAGGATTTAAAGGTAACCAACTTGCTGTCTATGTTTTCCACCTATATCTTAGTGCTACCTTGGCTTGTATGATAAATGTTTAGGACTACAAGCATTCACATTACATTTCTTGTTCTTTTAGTTTACTTCATTATTTTAAGCTGATGATTAATTTTATTTTTTATCAGTGCTAGTGCTTAATGATGGGGACAAACTGTCTAGAGAACAATGGAGAAATATAGTGCTTATTGCAGATTAATTTTATGCTGTAATAGTTCTTCAAGAATCGCAGAAGCCATCCGCTATCGTTGTCATAATGTACGAATAAATGCACCAAGTGAAGAACAGGCAAGTGAATTTTAAGTATGCCACAATGACATTGAAATGAAGAGAGAAATTCTTTGTTTTAGTATTTTTTAAGCATTGGGACCATGGGACGATTGTTAGTAGTAAGAAGTTTTATACTTCATTGTTTTGCAGAGAATTATTTTGCTTGTTAGTTATTTCTGGTAGATGAATGATGTTCTACCAGGTAGCTTGTTGGTCTCTTTTGGTTTTTGGCTCCACTCATTATAAAGGTCATGCCAAATTCATTCAAAGGAATCCGAACTTACTATATAATATGTAAAGATGAGTATCCACCATAGAATATCATGTCAATGGACGTTATTTTATATACTGATACTGATATTCCATTCTGTAAATTGAATGTTCATCTTTATTGAATCTTTAAATATCTATGTGGCAGATTGTTGAAGTCTTTTTCAGTTCATTGGTAAGAAAGAAGGGCACCAACTTCATTCTACTTTTTCTGCTCGTATAGCCGAGAAATCAAATCGGAATTGGAGGAGGGCCATATTATCATTTGAGACTTGTAGTGTCCAACAGTAAGCTCCGCAACTTTCCCATTTAATGTTATGGTAGCCTCAAATCATGGTCCAGGTTTATAACTTTCAAATTCTTTAAATACTACTATAAATCAACAACAAGGAGGTATTTATTTGATTTGCTTAACTTTAATTTTTCTTATTCATATACTATTTGTTCTTATATTTTCATCTTAAAATCTCACTTTATATATACTTTTCATAAATTTCTCATTTAGGTCCAAATGCAATAGAATGTACAAATACAACGAAAAAGGGAAGAGGAAGAACTATTGGCTTAGGTGTCGCAAAAAGGAAAAAGAAGAGTGCTACCGGAAAATTACATGTTGATATTTCAATCGATAAAATGATAGCTGTTGGACCAGGAGCTGCAAATTATGTGACTGAGATGTCAATCATTGTCCTAAAGAATGCTCCTTTTAATGTCGAAAAGTGGAAAAACATACCAGAAGATATATTTAACAAGATAGTTTCTAAAGTTTTGGTAAATTTTAATCTTCTACAATTTTATTTTATTTTATTTCTTTTATGGAGAACTTACAATAGTTTCATTTTAATTGTTGAGTGCAGGATGCTTTTGACATTGATAATACAACACATAATAGAGAAGTTATTCTTTATACTGCTAAAAGACTATATCGAAATCATAGATGTAGATTTCATCGACATTTTAGCCAATACAAGACAAATGTGATAGCTTTGGAACATAGACCAGATGATGTAGGTGAAGATGACTGAAAGTTTTTGGTAGATTATTTTTCAAGTCCTAACTATAAGGTATAATTGTATTTAATCTACTATAAATATAGATGATTTATGTAAACAATTACTGTATTTTATATTTGTACTATTTTTAGGTAATCAGTGAGAGGAACAAATTAAATAAAGCAAAACAAGCTATTAATCATAGATGTGGAAGAAAGTCATTTCAAGCTGTGAGCTATGACGGAAGAAATGACAGCAAAGATTGAAGAGAGTCAAAGACAACTTGGAGAAAAAGTGGACAAACAAGTTGAAGCAAAAGTGGCAACTATGCTTCGTCAAATGCTGAATATTCCAGTAAGTATATAAATAGTTCTTTTTGGTACAAAATATAATAAATTAGTTGTTCATATTATAAAATTCTATTAGTTTATTATATTGAATTAATATATCTTATGGGTGTTATTTGAAATATTTATATAGGGTGGAGAATCTTCTAGTGCACTGGATAGAGTCAGCTGAATCTAATCAAAAAGTTAATAAAGAAGAATTGATGTTGTCGCCTCCGGGGCCTTTGGTTTGTCTGTCAGCAATGGTGTTTTGTGTTTCGCTACCTTTTATTTGGGTGTTAATTTTTAGTTGTTTTTATTAGAACAAGATAATTTAGAATATTTTTTCATTTTTGATGTTGACGTACAATGATAATTTACGACATTTTATATTTTAAAGTTACAATAATTTGTGTTTATGTTTCTTGATTAAAAACATTACAATGTAAAAGAATTTATTTATGCATAGTTATGACAATTGAAATTCAGTGATTGATGCTAATTTCTGATAAAAAATAATAAAACTATATAATGACATTTATAGTTGGGAAATTTAATTTATTCCAACATTTTTTATCGTTGAGATATAAAAGATATAACAACAATTTATATCGTTGACAAAAATAATTTTTTTGCTGCGAAAAACACTATTTATGCCAGTGACATTAATTGTTGCTGCAGAAGACTAGTTGTGGCAGCGACATTAATTGTCCTTGTAAAAATTTTCGCAACGACACTTATGCCAACGGTATGCAGCAAAAAAAAAATTTGCTGCGAAAAACACATTTTTTGCCAGCGACAATAATCAGTTGCAAAAAACATTAGTAATGACAACGACAATAAATGTTGTTGCAAAAAACTACTAGTTATGTCAGCAACATTAATTGTTGCTATAAATACTAGTTTTGTCAGCGACATTAATTGTTGCTGCAAAACACTAGTTATGGCAGCGACATTAATTGTCCTTGCAAAACTTTTCGCAACGGTACTTATGGCAGCGACATGCAGCAACATTTTTTTTGCTGCGAAAAACACTTTTTGCAACAACTTTGCGTTCATGTCGCTGCCAAAAACGATATTTCTTGTAGTGCTACCCAAATTTTTATTGAGAAAGAGACATTGAGGTAATTTGGGCCAACCAATAGAAAGTGGACAAAGAAGTTGGGGCCACATTGGTTTACTTAAAGACAATCACATGACCAAGTACTCATTCATTTTTCTTTCTTCAAGTTGTTTTTGTATCAGTAAACAAAACCCACCTCTCTATCCTCCCTCTCTTTCTCACGCCAACACCTCCAACCCATCCCCTTTGAAATTTCTGATTCTTAGCAAAAGAAACATGCAATACCATTTCTGGAATCCCCATGAGTTGTAGAATCAAGTAAACCTCATCTTCCCTAATTCTTTTCCCTTGGCCGAAACAAAACTTTTCCTTGTACCTACCCCATGGTTTCAAATTCTCCATCATCAATGAGAGGAATGGGATGCTGGGTAATCCCCTTTTTCTGTGAATGCCAACCATTTTGGATTGAATCTTGTAACTCAGAAATTCAAGGTAATAAATCACTCTCCATGAACTTATGAAATTTCCCCTTTCTAACTCAATCACTCAAATCTTAACCTTATATTGGATTTTCTCCACTGTATGTGTTTCTATCTTCAACAACACGAATCTTGTGACACTGGGAGTGCTACGAGTGTTGTGGAAAAGTAGGATTTCGGAGCTAATCGACAGATTTGTGTCTGCATTTTCTGCTGCACTCGCTCAGCGAGTATACACTCGCCACAGCGAGCTCAACAGGCGAGCTGCTGCTGCTGCATGTTGATGTTCATCCCTGTCCAGTCATTTTCTTAATGGTAGGAAGTCTCAAGACCTTTCCTTGTACCCTATCATTCTACTCTTTTATTGTATTTAACCCTAGACCATTTTGTACCTATGAGTTGTTTGAGAAGAGCCTTGGGAGATAAACACTTGAGTTGGAAATGCAACAAGAAATTGGAGACCAATTCTGGACAACATCAGAGCCACAAGCCTAGGATCAAGCTTCTGAGTTTAAACTCAATATCAGGTGGGTTCTTTAGGCTAGTTTAGTTAGATTCCCCATTAATCTAAATTTTGCATGATAACTTAAGAAAAATTAGGAATTGTTGTGTGAGGGGAATTAGACCCCAAATTTCCCTCCATTCTGTTTTGTGTTATGTATGTTATCTTGCTGCACTGGTTAAAATTAGGGGTGTCAATATTATCCGTTTGTCCATTATCCATCCAATCCATTTAAAAATTTATCCATCCAATCCATCCATTAGTAAAAAAGTTGGATAATGGATTGCATTGGATCCATCCATTTAATTAAATGGATGGATCTAATCCATCCACCTTAATTTTAAAATCCAATGGATAATTGATCATTATTAATTTCAAATCCAATGGATCATTATCAATTTTTTAAAATCCAATTCTTCGTTACATAATGTTTATTTATTTGTTTATATAAATTTTGAATTTTTTTATAGTACAATAAATTTATATAAAAATAAAACATAACTAATTTATTCTCAAAGAGTATAAAAAATTTGAAAACAAACCAATAAAAAATTTAATAAAAACTATTTTTATAAATTAATAACATAATTAAAACTTTTGTAAAAAAAAACATAATTAAAACTGGAAAAAAAAAAAGGATTTTTTTAAAAAAAATTCAGTTTTTTTTTTTAAATATAAAAAATTCAGTATTTAAATTAATATAAATATAATATTAAAATATAATATAATATAATAAAAAATATATTAAAATAATATTTTGGTGGTCAACGGCCGGAGCCACCGGTCAACGCCGGAGCTCCGCCGGCCGGTCGCCGGACCGCCGCCGCCGACCGCCGTGGGTCGCCGAAAAATCCAGGGTCCTCCGCCGTCCGCCACCGGCGCTCCGCCGTGGGCCGGCGGTGGTCCGGCCACTCACCACCACCACCACCTAATATAATTATTTATTTATTTATTTATTAAAATATTATTATTTACATTGTTTGGAGAAAGTGAAAAAAAAATTGTTTGGGCTCATGGGCTTAGGGAAGAAAAAGAAATTGTTTGGGCTCACTAAAATATTTGTGGCCATAATAAAAAAAATTTGATTTTACTTGTTTTTACACTTTTTCAAAAAATAAATCTATTTTATTAATTATTTAATATGTTTTTAGAAAATAAAAAATTAATTTAATTTAGTTGATGGATTGGATGGATATCCATCCATTTAAAATCTCATAATGGATGGATTGGATTGGATTTTATCTCTAATGGATGGATTGGATTGGATTCTTTTGATAAAATTTTGATGGATTGTTAATGGATAAATGGATTATTTTGATCCATCCATTAACAATCCAATCCAAATCCATCCAATCCATCCATTTTGACACCCCTAGTTAAAATGAGGATTGTAGGTGTTATGCTTGAAAAATTATGATTTTCGTAAAACTGGGTATTTTCTGCATGAACTCGCCACAGCGAGTAGCTGGCGAGTATTCATGGCGAGATGGGTTCTGGGCTGATGAAACTCGCCATGGCGAGCTTCTGCTCGCCACAGTGAGTTGATTTAGGTCAGGACCTATAATCTCGCCATAGCGAGCTAGCGACTCGCCGTAGCGAGCTTGTACAGAACTGACCTACATTTTCTATTTTCTAAATAAAGATTTCCACACTCGTTTTATATCCTCGTTAGAATCAGGTAATTTGCAGTAAAATAATTAATATAATGTCGTACAGAATGTTAATCACAGATAATGATTAGGGTATAACTTAGTTATTCATTAGGCTTGTATGCTCCCGGGTTTTGGGAAATATTGGTAGTAAGAACTAATTTTAGCTTTAGTCAATTATGAGCGATTTTGTGATATCGCGCTATGGACTCCCAATGGGACAATCCATTAGGATACGTTATTGTGAGCTGCATGCCGTGACCGAATCGGTTGACGGATATGGCAGGCCTCTGAGACATGCTCACCTCAGAGTGTCCTTGTGTTTAAAATGAATAAGAGTTAATTTCTGTGTTACACCTATATTTATGCTACTATGATATGTTTATGTTAGTAAGGAAACGACTGATTTTAAGTGCCCCGGTGTAGTCACCTCTAGGAGGGTAGTAGGACTCACTGAGGCTTAGTAGTCTCACCCCACTCCAAATCAATTTTTTTAGGTAGACAGGTTAACTGGAGCAAGGACCAGGATGAAGCTGATGATTGGAGCTGAGCTTGGATCATCGCATTAGACGATCTAGTCTTTCCTTGTTTTAGCTTTTATCTGTATACTTGGAATTTTATTCTATTTCCGCTGTATTATTGATGCTCATCAACTGTTGTAAAGAATTATTTCGTAAATTCATTGTTTTTATCTCGTTAAATTTATGGTACTCAGATTCAATTATTTATGTCTTGACTAAATATTTTAGATATTTTAGTTGGGATGTTATAGACATTGTGTGATAACTGATACAAGACGTGGGGATGATAATGGTGTCTAGGGAAAAGTGATTATTTCAGTTTATATTCATGCATGCATTCCATTAATTCCATGCTAGCTACTTTAAAAATACTGTTCTGTTTGTGTGATAGCAGAGGAAGTGAATATAACACATGGTGCTGAGTAATAGTGTCTCTCACAAGCCCCAGCGACGATGATTAGGATCACAAACAATTGGTCTAGGATGCATGAATATATACATGGATTTGCTTTAGTATCATTTAGTATTAATTAATTACTTAATCTATTAATTAATTTACTTTATCTTTTTTAGGCACAATTTCCTGCTCAATTCTTCCATCAAATAAGTCTTTTTAAGTTCACATTTATAATAGTTAGATTTTTAAAATTTTTAAGATAATAGGGAACAAATAAATCTATGCTTCTAATTTATTGCATTGTTAGTCTTCCAATTAACTTATTACCTTGTTGTATCGTGATGGCTAATATTAACTTCTACTAATATTTTGATGAAAAAGGTACATACGTTAGAAGAGATTAACTAAAAAGGTAAATGTGCAACAAATTTTTGTAATAAAAAAAACAAAAAAGATTAACAGTACAACTAGCTAAAATTTTAAAAATCTTATTTATTACCTAAAAAATTTAAAATCATAATTATTACGAGCATAATAATTTATTTTTTGGAGTATTTTGGAGTACAAACGTAAAACTTAAGATAAACTATGTCTCATCTATATAATACATAGATAGATTCATGTCTTATTTTTATTTTGTGAATGATGTCTTTCAATTTGCTTATGAAATACTATTATCCTCCTTCCATCCTAAAATAAAGAATTTAATTTTGATTTAGTGTACTATTATCCTCCCTTTTATTTTGACTATATTATTCTACTAATATATATATATAAATATTAGTATATGAAATGTTTGATTTGTCACGATGAATATTTAATATACAATTTTTATACTCTCTCCGGCCATAAATATAAGCAAAATTACATTTTTTGATTCATTGAATAATTGATGTATCTGGACTATAATACAGACCAGATACATCTGTTATTCAATGAATCTAAAAATTGTATTTTTTATAATATTTGTGGCCGGAGGGAGTAATTCTTAATAATAAATAACTAAAAATATTAATGATCAAAATTATACATTAATAAATAGAAAGATGATCAAACATATAATTTAGTGAAAAATGCTAACGAGTAATGATAAACAATGTCACGTCAAAGTAGCATAGTGGTTGCCTGGTCGGTGTCTCCTACCTTTATTGTAGGGAGATAGATGATGATTATAAACTAATGATTTGTAACTATACTTGTCATTTAATTAGTTGATAAACTAGTAACTTCTTAACTGAACATATGTTTAGTTTAGGTATATGCTCATTGGAAATCCAAGTTGAATTCTTCAAATTAATTAAATATTGGTTGAGATCAGTCAGGTCAATTGCTTTATTTATGTGTTAAATGAATGATATATAAAAAGAGATGTGATTTATATTGCTAAATGCAGTGAAGTCTACTTACAATATATTAAAAGCAATTAATATTAAAAATTCAAGTTTGTCATTTATTATTTTTAATGGTATTTTAAGTTTTACGCTCTTAAATGTAATTTTAACTCTAAATTAAAAAATAAAATAGGAAAGAAAGATAAACATAAAAGAAATCTTCCCATAAATATAGCATTAGAAACTACATCTCTAAAAAAAAAAACACAAAACAAAAATAGGAAAAAAAGAAGATATGCATCAAATAAATCTTCTCATAAAAACTTAATTAAAATAAATTTACACAGAAAAATATGAACAGAAATCACTATATAAGATACGCTTCAAAAATAATAATTTTTTTTAATGAAAAATAGTAACTCAATCTAACATATAAAAATTTATATATAAAAAATAAAAATAGAATAACCTATTTATGAGCTTAAAAATAAAAGAACAGAAAAATAGAAACAAAAACACAATCGACCCGTTTGGATTGACTTATTTTTGAGTTTATACGATATAACTTATGCAAATAAATAAGTTTTATGTATTATTATAAGTTTTTTAAGGTAGCTCATGTAAACAATTTATAAAGATATAATTTTTGTTAGTGAAAACTTATGAATTAACATGCGTAAATTTTTAGTAGTAATACCTTTTGATTAGGGATGTCAATGGATATCAATGGACGCGGATAGTGTGATATCCGTGTCCGCTCCATATCCGTGCGGATATCCGCTAAGCGGGTAATCCGCGGATATAGAAGTATCCGCGGATATTAACAGATATCCATGGATGATATTTTTTTATTAAAAAAAAGAACTAATTATTAAAAAAAAATTAATTTGCTCTCTATTTTTAATGAAAACACTCAATCTACAAACAAAAATCACCTCACAAAATTGCAAAAGAGTCAAACAAAAGTATAATTTATATAAAATAGCTAAATTGCAAAAGATAAAATATAAAAATACATTTTTTTTATATAAAAATTCTAGAATTTATATGTTAATTAATAGAGATATTTAAGTAATTTTACTAATTATTTAGCGGGTATGGATATCCGTGGGCGCGGATAGTAATAAATCCGCATCCGTATCCGTTAAATGCGGACAATTGAAATATCCATTTATTTTATCCATGGATATCCATTAAGTTATCCGCTCCATATCTGTGGCGGATTTTATCCGCAGATATCCGCGGGTATGGATATTTTTGCCATCCCTACTTTTGATATATTGGACCTGTTTAAAACAAACTTGTTTAAAAACAAACTCCATAAGATAAAGAAATTAAATCTTTATCCACAAATTAAATACGAATCCTAATCGTATCTAACACTTAGAATTAATAACAAACTTTATCATTAATCCTAATCTCAGCTTGTTACTTAAAGATCCGCGCCATATTCAAATTTGAACAAACACGCGTGCTTAATGGATAAGCTTTATCTTTTAAGCTGAATTGGGCCAAGATGTCCTAACCACATGTCTTAGGACATTTTGTTCGACATGTTACCTTAACATGCTCTGAACCCAGTGACAAGATGTCTAGGACATCTTGTTCAACATGTTGCATCTGCACATCTTCAATATGCACAAGTGGTTTAGACTTAATTACTTTAGCATTGGTGCTTCAGTTAAGTCACTCTGACCAAGTTGTTTTAGCCTTATGATTCAGCCAATCTCAGAAGAACTACAATCCCCCCCTTTGACAAATTATGGCTAAAACAACCACAAACCACTTTGTTGAATGTGCACTCTTCAGTCTTCAATCTTCACATTCTTCAATCTTCAAATTGATCTCTGTTGATGCAATCTTCTGTTCTGAGATCTTCAGGTCTTCAAGGTCTTTGATCTTCAGAATCTTGTGTGTCTTCAATTTTCAAGACTTCTTCAATCTTGACTGTGTGATGAACCTATTCTAGTATGAGACAGTCTTAGTCTTGTCTTCATATGATCCATTACAATGAATTTTCTAAGTCCAAGGATGAGATACCTAGTGACTTAGTGAACCAAAGTCTTGAGTTGCAGCGGAAAGTACTTAATCAGAATGATCAAGACTCACTAGACTTTTTAGAGGTTCAATTTTAGCATTTTAATTATGCTCATGACACACCTTATTAAGCATAGCTTTTAGTTTTTAAATTTTTCTAAAGCTTGCCATATTCATCTGTAAAGCAAGAGAATGATTCTACTTGCCAAAGAGCTGTTTTTATCATCAATTATTTCTCCCCCTTTTTACCATAATTTCACAAAGGTTTAAAGGAAAATATTTCTTTGATAATTAAAGAGAGAACAACTTACAAAAAGTGCACTAACATAAGTGCTGGATGTCAAAGCCTCCAATGTCTAGGACATTTGGTAGGCCACAATACTTACAAGAAGTAGAACAGAACTAAAAGGAAAAATACATCAGTACTTATTTTCCTATATTACCCAGTTGCTGTTCTTCAAACTTCTCCTTCTTCTTCTTGCTCAGCCTCAGCTTGAGCATCTCCAACTTCATCTTCACCTTCACCTTCCTCCATGATGGACTTGATCAGATTGTCCACATGAGTCTTCCTTGCTGTGCTGGTCTTGATGGTTTCTTCCAAGGTCTTTGAGATTTGCCTTAGTTCAGCCAGAACATCATTCTTAATTGCTCTAGTCATGGAGCTTGATGCTTCAGCAATCTCCTTCATCTTTGGGAACACAATGTCTGGGACATGTGTACCAAAAAAGAGTTTGTAGTCAAAACTCAGAACTTAGGGCTTCTTGGTTGGAGCTTCATCAGGGTATAGGATGTTTGGGTACTGCCTTAAGATCATTCAGTTATCAGACAAGGGAATGCTATAGGTAGCTTTACTTCATATGTCTTAGCATGCTTCATGGTCTGATCGAAGACATGATCACCAAAGATGAGTTGTCTCTTTGTTTTTATGAGATAGATCATTTTTGCAAGCATAGGAGTGATCCCAAAGCCATGGTTGGTTGGTGCCCAGTTTGCAGCTCCAATTATGTTGAGAATTGCATACTTGACACTTAAACATCCTGTAGACAACAACCCTTTCTTAGGCCATTCTTTCACTTGTCCTCCAGTAATCTCCTTAGTCACTTCCCTGACTAACTCAGCTTCATCACCTTCAATGATTGGATTCCTACCAAGATACTCATTGATGGTTGTTGGAGAGAACTTTACATCTTTGCCTCTGACTCGAACTTTCCTAAACTCTTCACTGCCTGAACTGCAAGCGCTGATGATGTTCGTTATGAACTCCTTTACAAGCATCTCATAGCAATTACCCAAGTCTTTGACAGTCTACATTAACTCAGCCTTCTTTAATAGCTCCATGATATCCTTGCTTTCAAGGGCTTCTTGGCTGAGCTCTCTTTCTTGTGCTACTCTTCTTTGGTAGACAAACCTCTACCTTTGAGCACTTTCTTCAGAATGGAAAGAAACTCTATCGATTGGTGCTGGTGGGATGTTTGCAAGAATTCTTCTTCCTCCAATTCTCTTTTTCCCAGCGGTCGTGATGTCTAGGACATCTTGTTCACCATCAGTGTCAGAGTCACTTACAGCTACAACCTGTTTCTTCTTCTTTAAATTTCTCTAACCAACAACATTCTTCTCTATCTTTCTCTTTCCTTTCTTTGCAGTAGCCTGAGTCTCTACTTGCTTACACTTGTACGTCTTATCTATTCTTTTGATTGGAATGCTAATCCGTATTCCTTCACTTTCCTCTGAGCTTTCTTCTTCCATGCTTTGATGTGGTTCACCACTTTTCTTCATTCCTTGAAGAATGTTGGCCAGAGGAACCTCATCTTCATCATTTTGATCATCTTGTCCTAAGTCTTGAACTTCTTGTTCAGGAATTGGTGCAGAACCAGATGTTGGGACATTGGGTTCAACATCATGTGCTGGTACTTCTACTGAAGGTGTAGGTTGATCCAAGTTGGGATCATCTTCCTGAGGTCTTGATGAGATGCTGGTAGCTGTTTCTGATGGAGGAATTTCATTGGTTGATGAGGAAATCTGCTCAGCTACCTTAACTTGATGTTCATCAGTTGATGTTTCATCAGATGGTTTGACATGTGGTACTTCTGAAATCTTTTGTGATTCTTGATTCTCAAAAGGTTGACATTCAGGATTTGTAGGCTCTTGTTCCTGAATTTTGTCATTCCGAGTTGCATGAGCTTTCGTCTTTTTAGGGTTCCTCTTCTTCTTTGAACCCTTGGACTTCTTCTTCTTGATTTCGCCTTCTGTTGGAGGAATCATGCTGATTGGTACAACGTTGGTGATAATCCCTTGTTGATTAACACAAAATTCTGAAACCCTAGGCATTTGAGAGGATGCCTCTTCTGTTTGTGTCTTTGAATCATCTGGATTTGATGTGTTGTTCTTAGATGATTGTTGAGACATTGTTGAAGAGTGTTCTTTGAGAAGAGAGAGTTTCTATTTTTTTGAGAGGGACGTCAGACAAGATGTTGAAACGTTTGGTAGTGTCACATATGAGGTCCTAGTAGCCTTTTATAGATTGATTGAGAACTTAAGGCAACCTCTTTTTACGTGCAGATGTTTAATATTTCTTTACTTTGCACGTTACCCCTATAGTGCTTATGACACTGTAGCGGGCTGGAAAATCACTTCCATTTTTCATGCAATGAAGTCGCCATTGACGTTTATTTATCCCGGAAGGGGAAAGGAAAATATCACGAAAACCTTGGTTTAGGTTCGGGAGTTGGTTATGCGAGAGGAAGGTATTAGCACCCCTCGCATCCATCGTACTCGATGGGAACCATTTAGGTGGTTTGGGTTCGTCTGCGCAGGTTTGAATTAAATTACTCTATCGTTGGCTAATCTCTACTCCGTTTCCAAATAAATTAAAAGAAAAAGTTTTTATTAGTTGAGTTTGACGGTTGTAGGAGCCCGCTCCTACGTATTCCCCGGTGCAATGGGAAACTCAAAACTCACGTAGTTCTGGTAAAAAATTGTTTGTGTGGTTGTTGGTTTTAGTGGATAACGTTTATTTCGTATTCCGCCGACACAACGATGCTTGTGTGCTCTAATCAGAGGCTTAAGCTGTGTATGTGTCAGAGGAATAGATAAAATGTGTATCCATTGTAAAAAGAGAGTTTGAATAACAGATGTTACTTATTTCGCATTCCGCTGATACAACGTCGCTTGTATGCTCTACTTAGAGGCGTAAGCTGTGTATGTGTCAGAGGAATGGATAAAGCGTATATCCATTGTAAAAAAGAAAGTTTGAATGACGGATGTTGCTTATTTCGCATTCCGCTGATACAACGACGCTTGCATGCTCTACTTAGAGGCTTAAGCTGTGTATGTGTCAGAGGAATGGATAAAGCGTATATCCATGTTTTCTGAAAAGAAGTTTGAGTGTGTGGGGTTAATTTTAACGCTTGATTAAGATGAGAACAACTTGCGATCACTAGTCAAATGTCTATGATCCAAGTTATCCGGAGCGGAAAGAAGCGAATGCTAAATTCCCCCTTTTTCACCTTTGTTATTATGAAAATCTTGATTTAATTTGATTAAGAAAGTGTTCCAAAAGGAAAAGACGAAGGCTAATTTGTTTTAGAGTCGGATTAAGATGAGAACAACTTGCGATCACTAGTCAAATGTCTAGGATCCAAGTCATCCGGAGCGGAAAGAAGCAAATGCTAAATTCCCCCTTTTTCATCCATTATTTATTGCAAAAAGTTTGATTAAGTTTGGTTATGAAAACAAAGTCCAAAAGGAAAATAAAGCAATAAACAAGTGATAAATAGATTACAACAATATAAGTAACGCAAAACATAATAATTAACTACAATGAATAAGTATGCATGAATGCAAATGATCCAGTAAATACGCATGAATTGATATGACATAATTAAGCAATGCATGAATGCAACAAGAGATATGATGCATAGTTGAATAAAAATGCATAAGCTAAAAAGTAGCGTACAATGAATTAATTAAACATAACAATGCAACATTAAATCAAAGTAAATGAGATGAGTTAGAATGAATTGAAATAAAGCTAAAGAGCTGAAGACAAGCATAAGAAATAAAAATAAGCAATTAATCATAATTAAGCGCTTAAATAAATAAGTTAAAAAGCTAAAAAAGTGATTAAATAACAAGCTAAGGAAGCATGAACATAATCTGAAATCAAACATGATTTAAGCAAAGAAAAATAGTCCAGTAAGCTAAAAAGCTCAAGCACCAAATAAGTGCTTATGAAAATAAGCTAAAAAGTGATTAAATAAGCTAAAAAGCTAAACAATAAGCTAAAAAGCTAAAATAAAGAACTCTAAAATGGAGAGCAAAATTTAAGCATAGCAAAGTGACTAAAATAGCTTAAATAAGCTATTAGTCACTTAAGTGCTTTTGGAAATAAGCTGAAAATGAAATTCTGGCAGGGGGTGCAAAACGCAACACTGGGTGGTGCAGAAAGTAGATCTGGGCCAGAAGGCCCAGTCCACGCCAGAGTCAACAAAAACAACAGTCAACACAAAAACAGATCCTGTACGGTGCGAGATGGAGGTGCACGATAAGCTTTTAAAATCTGGGATACCGATTTGATCAAACGCACACGATTTAAACTGGAGGGAGCCAATGACGCGTTGCCACGTCATCATCTTCAACCTCCATCATCTTCATCAACAACAACAGCACGACGCCATTGATGAAGAAAGGAAGAACGCGGGTTCAACACCCAAAAACACAAAACAACACCAAAATCAACAATCAACTACACTACGTTGCACGATTTTTCGCGCTGATCATGAATATGCCATTAGTTTTCAATGAATCATTACAGAAAGGCAAAAACGAAGCAAATAAAGTTTTCAAATCAAAACACAAACTCACGATTCAGTACAAATTGGAGCAAAACAGCTAACCAGAAAGCATAAGGGTATGAATATGAGTTGAATGGTGTTAATTTTTACCTGAATAGGTCTCTGAGAAGCACGATTTGAACTCAACCTTCTTCTCGCCACCGTAGCTCTTCTTTACCTTGATTCCTTCACTTTCTTGAGCAGAAAATGGGTGATTCTTGCTTCTGGGACTGTAGTGAACGTGTTTGGATGGATAGTTTCTGGGTTGGAGTTGAGATTTTGAGTTTTGCAATTTTGAAAATGGATGAAAAATGGGGTATTGTTCTCTCTATCTTGCAGCGCCGTTTTTCTTCATCCTCTCTGCCCTAGGCACTGAAATTGATGCTGCTATTTATAGGATTATGTTTAGGTCAAGTGGCATTGTGATTAAGGAGAATGAGTGAGGGTAATTTTGAGATTGGACTTGATTTTTGTACTATGTTTTTGATCCTCTTATGCCAAACAAAAAATGGTGATGAGGTGTAGTAGGAATGGAATATTCTTGACTTATGATGAGGTGTTAATGATTAGAGAATTTTTTGACATTCTTTTGATTTTTTTTTGGAATAAAACAAATTAAAAATAATACATAAAATAATAAAAATAAAATAAATATGTCAAAAATAAAAATATGCATGATGAAATATGATTATGTAACATGTTTATGGATTAAAATGAAAGAAAAAGGATTTAAATTTGATGTATAAAAAGGTTTCTTGCAATGCAAGTAACTAATTAAAAATAATTAATAAATAAGAAAAAAACTTAATGGAAGGGCAAAAATGGTAAAAATTTATCATTTATGATCATGCCATGCAAAACCATGCAAGAAAAATAATTCTATGTGTTTTTTGTGTCAACATTGATTTTTTTTTCAATTAAAAAAAATAAAATAAAAAATTGACTTGGTTGACTTTTTAGTCAAAGTGTAGACTTTGTTGACTTTTTTCTAAAAAGTGTGAAAAATATTATGGGGCAAAATTAGGGTATGACAGCTGCCCCTATTTAATTAGCTTAAACCATAAGAATGCGAATAACCCTGGTATTCGTATTCTTTTGGTGGAAGATAATTAAATATAGAATGCCCTAATTTTGCTAGGAAGTGAATGGTGGTAAGATAAATGGATCGACTATACCTGCTGTCGTTCCTTTTGTGGAACCAGACAAACTCAAAAGTAAGATGAATGACACCAACCTTAACCAGCCCTCTATGCTGAAGAACTTGGTGAAGTTGAGTAGATCTTATCCAGCCGCTCTCACTGAAGGTCAATCTGAAGTTGAGTAGATTCTATCCAGCCGCTCTCACTGAAGGTCAATCTGAAGTTGAGGAGATCTTATCCAGCCGCTCTCACTGAAGGTCAATCTGAAGTTTGAGTAGATTTTATCCAGCCGCTCTCACTGAAGGTCAATCTGAAGTTAAGTAGATCTTATCCAGCCGCTCTCACTGAAGGTCAATCTGAAGTTTGAGTAGATTTTATCCAGCCGCTCTCACTGAAGGTCAATCTGAAGTTGAGTAGATTTTATCCAGCCGCTCTCACTGAAGGTCAATCTGAAGTTTGAGTAGATTTTATTCAGCCGCTCTCACTGAAGGTCCATCTGAAGTTGAGTAGATCTTATCCAGCCACTCTCACTGAAGGTCAATCTGAAGTTGAGTAGATCTTATCCAGCCGCTCTCACTGAAGGTCAATCTGAAGTTGAGTGGATCTTATCCAGCCGCTCTCACTGAAGGTCAATCTGAAGTTGAGTAGATCTTATCCAGCCGCTCTCACTGAAGGTCAACCTGTAGTTGAGTAGATCTTATCCAGCCGCTCTCACTGAAGGTCAATCTGAAGTTGAGGAGATCTTATCCAGCCGCTCTCACTGAAGGTCAATCTGAAGTTGTTGTAACGAGGTGCCTATGCAAACTGTTGTGGTTATCCTGTAGAAGAAAATTTCCAGAAAATTTGCAATTCACTAGGGAGGTGATTTTTCAACTAGTCTGCTGGGGAGACAGTTTACCAACCGACTTGCTAGGAAAAAGGTCAGACTGCCTTTCTTGATGATTAAGGGACCAAAAGCTGTATTCTTCGAGGAAAAACTTTCGAGCCTGCTTTATGAATGCATGTTTATCAGGATTATTTATGCATGAAATGAAATGCATGTATATGATGACATGAAATGATTGTGTGCTATTAGAAGTCCGGTTTCAACATGGGTATTAATGAACACTGGATTTTATTTGGGTTCCGTTGAATATTGGATTTTAAGTGGACGCCAATAATGATTGGTCTTTGAGGGTGTGCCAATAATGATTGGACTTTAAGGGTGTTTGCCAATAATGATTGGACTTTGACTTTGTCAATGCAGGGTTAGGTTCTTGACTGTGGATATTTGATTTGGCTATTTGGTTTTTTCTGAGTCATTGGTCTTGTGGTATGGGGCATACCTGATGCTTGAATGAAATGACATGACTAATGCATAACGATTATTTGCTTGCATGAATGAAATGACATGACTGATGCATGACGATTATTTGCATGAATGAAATGACATGGCTAATGCATGACAATGATTAGTGCCCCTATGGTGGGTGGTGAATGGCTTTTCGTGGGATGATGGCTTGAAGTTAATCCCCGACACCAGTTCCGGACTTAATGGTTGCAGATATATATCAGTCTTAGCTTGAGTAGCTGGAAGGTATAGGGAGAACTTGCCCCTGTGTATATTGTCTTGCCCCAGTCTGTTGGGCATTTGAAGTATTTGGCTTTTTTCTTGATTTTTGGCCAACTTACTGATATTGGTTCTCCCTCTCTGAGAGGTATGCCCCTATATTGACCCATTCCTGAAACATGCTTGACTAGGTCAGTAGGATCTTCATGTGATCTGCCCCTAGTCACAAGAGTTTGTTCTTGATTGGCAGAACCCCAAGGTGGTTTGCCCCTAATCAATAGTGTCTTGAACTGATTTATTAGGTCATTGAAATCTGGGTTTCGATACCGCTTTCCATGATGCGATCTTAGGACACTCTGTCTATGCTGAATGACCTTTCTAGGGAATGTGCCCCATGGTTAAATGAAGTTCTGAGACGATTGCCCCAGATTGGTCCAAGGTTCTTCTTGATTGCTTGATAACAGCTCAGAGTTGGAACTTCCTTGTTGTCAAGTGCTGACTGGCAGATAAACCTGTTTGCTTGAAATAGTAATTCTAATGCAATTTTAATGCAAGTTTTGAATTTGAAGTTAAGATGGTATTTATGTACAATGGATGTATATTGTGGAAGAAAGTGTGAGAGTAAGATATTAACAAAAGATTTTTGGGAGTCAGGTTAACGCAACCTTGCTACCGTATGCTTTCAAGCTAAACCTTGCTTCAATTAGGTCTTTTGAAGGTTGTAACGTGGCCTGGTTCACGGTTTCAGAATAAAAGGATATAGGGCTCAAAGTTTAATTTTAACCCACCCTCTTCTTTGTGATGATCTTCAGTCCTAAGTTCAATTAACTCCCCTCATGTGTTCAAGTCCCAAGAGGTTTTTGAGATTGTGATTGTGAGAATATGACGGCTCGGGGGCCGAAGATGTGTTCCCCTTTTTATGTGGCAGTCACATTGCTATTTGTTTTGGTCACATGATTTTGTTTTGAATCTTGGTGACCTTCGCTTTTTGCATTTTTTTCATTTTTTTTCTTTCCAATCCCTAACTTTTGCCTAGACTGTTCTTTTGCATTTTTAGTCTAGCGGGATACCCTAATTTTTGCCTAAGTCATTTTGAGGTTTTGACTTAGCGGGCTTTTCTTTCTATTTTTTTTTGTTATATTTTGTTTGGCGAATTGTGACTGCCTTGATAATGGGTGATGAGGAACACCTTATTGATTTTTTCTTTTCTCTTGAAACTCGAACGCATGGTCGAATTAATTGAACACTACCCTGCCCCGGGTTACGATTGCGGGTTTTTCGTAGAGAAAGAAACACCAACTTCTAGGCTCAAAGGGGGTGACTACGGATTATCTTCCTTATTTCTCCGGTGTTTGGGGATTTGAAACAATGCCTTACATCATCAGCAAAGTTTGATTCGAAAGCATACGGTAGCAACTTGGTTATTTCGTTTTTCATCATCCTCTCTCCAATCTTTGTTCAAACAGAAATGATAAAGAAAGAAATGAAATGAGGTGTATTAACATACATTTTTTGCTTTTGTGAAGTAGAAGAGAGAAAATTGAATGAACATGAAAGAATGGATTCAAAACATGCATTATTATTTCATTAAGATTAAAATTTCAAACAAACAAAGTTTAACTGTAAGTAAATACTTAGCAAAAAGGTAACAACCTAAATGATAACTTTTGTAGCTTGATTCAATCCTTGAATTCTTCAACTGGCATCCACAGATGGATCTACATGACCGGGCAATGGATTAACTTTCACGGTTGAGCTCTCCCCCTTCCTTGAAAGTCAACAGTTTCTGATCAATTAATCTCTGGACTTCGTGCTTGAAGGCTTTGCAATTTTCAATAGTATGCCCTTCAGCCCCAGAATGGTATTCACATGTGGATCCTTGCTTGTACCAAGCCGGAAAAGGCGCGGTCACTTGTTTCAGAGTTCTTGGAGTTACCATCTTATTGTGCACCAAATGTGGAAAAAGCTGACTATAGGGTATTGGGATGGAATCAAAGACCTTTCTCTTTTTAGTGGCATTTGGCTGATTCTGCTGTTGTCCCGGATTTTGTGCGAACTGTCCTGACTGGAGGTGATGGAAAGACACCTGTATTGCATGCTTTGGAAACCCTTGGGATTGTTGAGGTTGATCAACTGTTGGATACTGATGATTGAGGTATGGATCGCAAGTAGGTACTGTTGAATAAGGATGAGGTGGACAGCCATTGTTGGGCAAGAATGATTCCATTATCCTTAGCTTGTCCTCTATCACCTTGAACTTTTGATGAGTCCTCTCACTCGGGGATACAACAATTTTTCCTTAGAGACATCACCATGATGGGCATTCTTGTAGTCCTCTAGATGTTGAGGCATGGCCAAACTAGGTTGTACCTGATGAGTTCTTGGCTGGCTAATCAGAAATTCAGTGTCGGTGCCCATTGGCTCTTGGGTGACTCGAGCAACTGCGGAAGTATATCCGGATGAAGGCCACACCAATTTTGACAACGGGGAACCAATTGGAGGATTTGCCCCTACTGTTGCAGGGTCCACTCTTGAAGGAAGACTGAGACTAGCTAGTATTTCCAAAACACGGTCCAACTTGTCAGTCACTTGGTCCACATCGCCTCTCAAGGCATCAATCTGTTTCTGCATGTTTTCCATGGTTTCCTTGAAATGCTTTGAGTCTGGTATCAGTGTCGGGAATGAAGCTGTTGATGTGAACGGGTGAAGATGAGATAATGATTTTGTGTATGAATGCAAATGCATGCAAAAGTTTTTTATGCTTTATCATTTTATCTTTTATGCAAATGATATGCAAAATATTTTTGTATGACTGAATGCATGAGTGCATGGATGCATGGATGCACTTTTGTAGCAGATTCTGTCACAGTGAAGCAGAGGTTCAATTATCATTTCTGAGGTCAAAAGGCTCAAAGTTACCTGCAACCCACCCCTCTCACATGTTGTTCTAAGTTTGATATGGTTAAATCACGGATCACCTCTTTGGAAACGATGCCGTTATTACACGGCAAACGCGTCCAAAGAGGAATCTCTCGGGTAAGGTCATTGCATAACCTTGACTCAGGTTCTAAACAGAGGGCCCTAGTAACAAGGTTAGGTTCTAGACCGGTAAAAAGGTCCCTAAGGTCATGGACCCAACAAGAAAACATCAGCGCTCGCTAGTCAAATGTCTAGGAGCCCAACATTTTCAAGAGGATCTACCTTAGGCGGGGCGATTATGTCAGCACTCGCTAGTCAAATGTCTAGGAGCCCAACATAACAACCCCTAGCTTAACTTAAGCTTTTCTCAAGCTCGGGTATAGAGCTGCTCAAAGTAACCACGCCGCAAAGGCAAAGAAGAAAAAAGAAGGAGTAGAAGAAGAGAAACAGCCAGCCAAGCATATAATTGACAGAAAATAAAAGATAGAGTAAGATATTGCAAACCTGGAAATAACACGTTTATTTATCCCGGAAGGGGAAAGGAAAATATCACGAAAACCTTAGTTTAGGTTCGGGAGTTGGTTATGCGAGAGGAAGGTATTAGCACCCCTCGCATCCATCGTACTCGATGGAAACCATTTAGGTGGTTTGGGTTCGTTTGCGCAGGTTTGAATTAAATTACTCTATCGTTGGCTAATCTCTACTCCGTTTCCAAATAAATTAAAAGAAAAAGTTTTTATTAGTTGAGTTTGACGGTTGTAGGAGCCCGCTCCTACGTATTCCCCGGTGCAATGGGAAACTCAAAACTCACGTAGTTCTGGTAAAAAATTGTTTGTGTGGTTGTTGGTTTTAATGGATAACGTTTATTTCGTATTCCGCCGACACAACGACGCTTGTGTGCTCTAATCAGAGGCTTAAGCTGTGTATGTGTCAGAGGAATAGATAAAACGTGTATCCATTGTAAAAAGAGAGTTTGAATAACAGATGTTACTTATTTCGCATTCCGCTGATACAACGACGCTTGTATGCTCTACTTAGAGGCGTAAGCTGTGTATGTGTCAGAGGAATGGATAAAGCGTATATCCATTGTGAAAAAGAAAGTTTGAATGACGGATGTTGCTTATTTCGCATTCCGCTGATACAACGACGCTTGCATGCTCTACTTAGAGGCATAAGCTGTGTATGTGTCAGAGGAATGGATAAAGCGTATATCCATGTTTTCTGAAAAGAAGTTTGAGTGTGTGGGGTTAATTTTAACGCTTGATTAAGATGAGAACAACTTGCGATCACTAGTCAAATGTCTAGGATCCAAGTTATCCGGAGCGGAAAGAAGCGAATGCTAAATTCCCCCTTTTTCACCTTTGTTATTATGAAAATCTTGATTTAATTTGATTAAGAAAGTGTTCCAAAAGGAAAAGACGAAGGCTAATTTGTTTTAGAGTCGGATTAAGATGAGAACAACTTGCGATCACTAGTCAAATGTCTAGGATCCAAGTCATCCGGAGCGGAAATAAGCAAATGCTAAATTCCCCCTTTTTCATCCATTATTTATTGCAAAAAGTTTGATTAAGTTTGGTTATGAAAACAAAGTCCAAAAGAAAAATAAAGCAATAAACAAGTGATAAATAGATTACAACAATATAAGTAACGCAAAACATAATAATTAACTACAATGAATAAGTATGCATGAATGCAAATGATCCAGTAAATACGCATGAATTGATATGACATAATTAAGCAATGCATGAATGCAACAAGAGATATGATGCATAGTTGAATAAAAATGCATAAGCTAAAAAGTAGCGTACAACGAATTAATTAAACATAACAATGCAACATTAAAACAAAGTAAATGAGATGAGTTAGAATGAATTGAAATAAAGCTAAAGAGCTGAAGACAAGCATAAGAAATTGTAAGACCCAAGATTTCACTGTACAGTTTTCTAAGGAACTCTAGGGTCGGCTATGAGTTTTAGGGTTTTTGGTGAGGCGGTTTTGTGAATATCGTCACATTAATGAGATTTTTGCTGAAAACGGAGCCTGTTTTGTGCTCGTGCGCTGGAAAGGCACAGACTTTCGGGTCGTGATCCTCTTTTAAGTATGAGGAGATTTCTGTGGTCTTAGAATAACGAGTTTTGGATTATTCTTGTTTTTGGAAAAACGAGTAGGATTTTACCCGTCGTTGTAAAACCTTATTGCGTCTGTTTTGAGTGAGGTTTCGGATGGAAGTTTTATATATCTGCGCGAGTTAGGATATTTTCTGAGATTAATTTTCTGAGGTATGGAAGAAAATTACAGTCGCGGAAAAAGATTCGGCGATAAGTTTTGGAATGGAAAAACGTTAGACGTTCTTTCCGTAGGTTTTACGTTTTTGTGATTTACGTTCGTCGCGATGCGCGAGAACTGAGCGTGCGTTTTGTTGTGAGAGGTTGTGAGAAATATCTTGGGAGGATAGACTCGGATTGATCCAAGGGCTAGGGATTAGTCTTGGAAGCTTTCACTATTTGATCCAATGGTTCTCATGAAACATGACCATGACCTTTAGGGTGACTTAAGGAGACTTTTGGACTTAGCAAAATCAGATTTCATTCACTTCTTCTCTTCTCCTTGCCGTGGCTTCTTTCTCTTCCAACCTTGAGGAACAAAATTCAATCCTTCACCTTTTGTCTTGATCTTAAGCTTGTTGGAAAGCTTGGAGTTGTGAGATTCTTCTTCCTAAGGTAACTAGAACTTCTTTCATCTCTTAGTTGGCTAAACTCTTATAGATTCATGAGATTTTATGATTATGTTCTTGGGAGAAATTTCATAAGAATTGGTTGTGAGTGGTTGTTGTTCCATGAAAGTTGTTCATGAGGGTTTAGTAAGCATGTGTAGGCTTTGTTATTTCAATTTCCCATGAGTTGGTGGAAATCTCATGAGAAAAGTTAGGGTTTTGAAAGTTTAGAGTATTGATCAATTACATGAGGTTATGTTGTAAGGTTTTGAAAAGAAAAGTTGTCTTTGAACCTTTGAGCAAAAGGGAAATGCGTTGTATGGTTTTGTTTTGGAAAAATCCGATGAAAAATATTTTGAGGTTTATGAAAATATTTTCTAAGAGTTTTTGGGTAGTATTTTGGGGTCAAAATGGTTTAAAACTATTGTGACATGTGGTGTCGCTTTTTACTTTGAAAACATGTTTGAAAATGATTACCGGACGGTTAAGGCCCGTAATAAAACTTGTGCTTGGATTTGGTTTTGATTTTAGGAATGAAAATCAAATGACTTGCACTCGAAGCAACCAACATGCTTTCGGAAATGTGTTGCTTGCTTATGAAAATGGTTTGCTTTTATGCCTTGAAAAGATGTTGGGAACTAATAGAGTCAAACTAGGCTTGGGGTGGAAAAAGGTGGTGTGAGTTGCTGTCTTGTGCTGTCATGACAGGTGCAACTCGCTGAGCGAGTGGTTACTCGCCAGGGCGAGTGTCACAGGTCCTGACAACACGCCAGGGCGAGCTCCAGAGCGAGTAAGACCAGTACTCTCTGCCTTCACTCGCCACCAACTCGCCAGGGCGAGCTCTGAGAGTTGAAATTTTGAATTCTGATTTCCAAACTTGGTTTTTAACTTTCTAATCCCTTTTTATTAATTTATGGAAGTGGTTGGGATTGGAAACGAGTTTTTCGGGTACTCGGAAAGTACGTAGCTTGTAACGCAAGAAAACGGCCATTTTGCATTTCAAATTATTTAAGACTTTGGCCAACAGTTTTGGGTCCTAAAAATAGTACAAATAACTCATGGGGGTTAATCAATACGGTAGTTTTTGGTATGGTATCCGAAAGAGTGATTTTTTCCTTAGAAACCTTTAGGTTTTTGGGGTATTGGTGTAGTTTCAATACTATTGGTTAGAGAACAATGTATTGATTGTTGCGCTGCTTGTTTTAGGAAGCGCGTTGTGTTGTTTGAGCGTGTGTTGTTGACGGAAGCTTGCCGAGGTAAGGGCATCACTTTATTTCTGTCTTTTCACTGGTTAATAACATGCTTGGTTATTTCTGTGATGTGCTGTGGTGTGCTTGGCATGTATGTGTTATGTATTCTCGTGATGAGAAAGTGTTTATAATACTTGCGCTGTTTACATATGATTATGAGAATATATGTATGAACAGGTGTTTGGAATACATATGATGAGAAATGTATGTATGTTGTTATGTTTGGTTTACATATGCTAGAGAGGTATGTATTCATTGCATTAGCATATATGGGGAAGCGTATGCTCGTGCATGTGGTAGTTGCGTGTACGGTGTGGTGATCGGGAGAGCCACCTTTTTATTCGTAGTGATCGGGAGAGCTACGATATTTTTGTTGAGATCGATACGTGGTGTCCGTGATGGGCTACGGGGTGTGATTGACAGAGATTGGGTCCACCCTAATCTTCGTAGTGTCCGTGATGGGCTACGGGATTTTATTGATGTTCACGGTGTTTATGTGGTTTATAATACGTAGTGTCCGTGATGGGCTGCGGGGTGTGATTGACAGAGATTGGGTCCACCCTAATCTTCGTAGTGTCCGAGATGGGCTACGGGATTTTATTATTATTCTACGGTGTTTTATCAGGTTTCGTAGTGACCGTGATGGGCTACGGGTTTTCGTTGGTGTTTTAGTAGGGGTTGGACCTACAGTTACGGAACTCATGCATTGTGGTAGCTAGGGTTAGTACCACGCATTGTAGAGGTTGCATTATAGGCTATGTGTGCATTGCTTATATGAACCCGTTGGTGGGAATTGCTTTGTTGTTTAAGAGCTTTCTCTTGTGTTCTGTGGAATTATTGTTATGTGTACAATCTTTCGCACCGGTTATATATATATATACTATATATTTTGTGGTGACCCTTGCTTTCATTTGCGGGCTCATCCCACCCAGGTGATGGGTTAGGTCGTGGTGACGACGGTGGCAGTTCTAGGCTATAGTGAGCACGTGGTGAAGCTTAGTATAGATAGACTATGCGCCGGTGTGTTTTGTGCACCGTGCTTTTTGGTTAGCATAGGGTTGTCTAACTTGTTTTGTTGTAAGTATTTGATTACTTAGACTTGGATTGTAATTATTCAGGAATACACTTTGCTTGTCGAAGCACCTTTTGGTAATGAGTTCTTTGTATATTTGAATGCCGGCTCATTGAAAAATATTCTATGCGCACTCTGAGTGTTAGTTGAAAGAAGAAAAAAAAAATTAATAGTGCCGTTTTGGCCTTTGAAAAACGGGCTGTTACAGAAATAAAAATAAGCAATTAATCATAATTAAGCGCTTAAATAAATAAGCTAAAAAGCTAAAAAAGTGATTAAATAACAAGCTAAGGAAGCATGAACATAATCTGAAATCAAACATGATTTAAGCAAAGCAAAATAGTCCAGTAAGCTAAAAAGCTCAAGCACCAAATAAGTGCTTATGAAAATAAGCTAAAAAGTGATTAAATAAGCTAAAAAGCTAAACAATAAGCTAAAAAGCTAAAATAAAGAACTCAAAAATGGAGAGCAAAATTTAAGCATAGCAAAGTGACTAAAATAGCTTAAATAAGCTATTAGTCACTTAAGTGCTTTTGGAAATAAGCTGAAAATGAAATTCTGGCAGGGGGTGCAAAACGCAACACTAGGTGGTGCAGAAAGTAGATCTGGGCCAGAAGGCCCAGTCCACGCCAGAGTCAACAAAAACAACAGTCAACACAAAAACAGATCCTGTGCGGTGCGCGATGGAGGTGCACGATAAGCTTTTAAAATCTGGGATACCGATTTGATCAAACGCGCACGATTTAAACTGGAGGGAGCCAATGACGCGTTGCCACGTCATCGTCTTCAACCTCCATCATCTTCATCAACAACAACACGACGCCATTGATGAAGAAAGGAAGAACGCGGGTTCAACACCCAAAAACACAAAACAACACCAAAATCAACAATCAACTACACTACGTTGCACGATTTTTCGCGCTGATCATGAATATGCCATTAGTTTTCAATGAATCATTACAGAAAGGCAAAAACGAAGCAAATAAAGTTTTCAAATCAAAACACAAACTCATGATTCAGTACAAATTGGAGCAAAACAGCTAACCAGAAAGCATAAGGGTATGAATATGAGTTGAATGGTGTTAATTTTTACCTGAATAGGTCTCTGAGAAGTACGATTTGAACTCAACCTTCTTCTCGCCACCGTAGCTCTTCTTTACCTTGATTCCTTCACTTTCTTGAGCAGAAAATGGGTGATTCTTGCTTCTGGGACTGTAGTGAACGTGTTTGGATGGATAGTTTCTGAGTTGGAGATGAAATTTTGAGTTTTGCAATTTTGAAAATGGATGAAAAATGGTGTATTGTTCTCTCTATCTTGCAGCGCCGTTTTTCTTCATCCTCTCTGCCCTAGGCACTGAAATTGATGCTGCTATTTATAGGATTATGTTTAGGTCAAGTGGCATTGTGATTAAGGAGAATGAGTGAGGGTAATTTTGAGATTGGACTTGATTTTTGTACTATGTTTTTTATCCTCTTATGCCAAACAAAAAATGGTGATGAGGTGTAGTAGGAATGGAATATTCTTGACTTATGATGAGGTGTTAATGATTGGAGAATTTTTTGACATTCTTTTGATTTTTTTTTGGAATAAAACAAATTAAAAATAATACATAAAATAATAAAAATAAAATAAATATGTCAAAAATAAAAATATGCATGATGAAATATGATTATGTAACATGTTTATGGATTAAAATGAAAGAAAAAAGATTTAAATTTGATGTATAAAAAGGTTTCTTGCAATGCAAGTAACTAATTAAAAATAATTAATAAATAAGAAAAAAACTTAATGGAAGGGCAAAAATGGTAAAAATTTATCATTTATGATCATGCCATGCAAAATCATGCAAGAAAAATAATTCTATGTGTTTTTTGTGTCAACATTGATTTTTTTTTCAATTAAAAAAATAAAATAAAAAATTGACTTGGTTGACTTTTTAGTCAAAGTGTAGACTTTGTTGACTTTTTTCTAAAAAGTGTGAAAAATATTATGGGGCAAAATTAGGGTATGACAGACACGTTTTTGAGCGTGTGAATACCCAAGGACACTCTAACACTCCCAACCAAAATCTCTTCAGCTCCTTGTCCATTGTACAGATGTTGGGACATCTGGTGGTGTTGGGGAATCAAGAGATAGACTTTTAAAACTCTTTTAAAATCAATCTCATGAGCGGAAAAACCCCTTTGCCTAGATCACTTAGAACAACAAGAATCATGTGTTTACCTCTTGAAGCGTCGAGGAGTTTGATCACGAGCGCTGCACGAACGACAAACACCTCTACTCAGTCCACACGAACAGTCCCTCCGTCTACAGTGCTAGCTGTGAATGATCAGAAGTAGAGAGATTGAGAGAACTAGAAATCCTAGTGCGGCTAGGTTTTCTAAATGTGTTTTACGTGTATGAAATAAGTCACCCCAAGGATTCTATTTATAGAACCACTTGTGTGTGCCATACCTTATGGTGTACTGTATTTCTCACTTAAGCATACCGTACCTTACGGTGTACTAAATTATAAATGAATCTCATCCATTTAATTAATCTCTCTTCTATCTGTTCTTATGTGTATGACCCTGTAGGTTCTCGCAACGTTGGCAATAATATTAAATCACTATTTAATATTATAAACAGTGAGCGGTATCTAGCAACACATCACTGCTACCCAAGTGACGAGAATGTCATGTGATCTGACGTAACCTTTCTGTGATAATAATTATGTATAATTACCCTTTTGCCCTTATATCTAAATTGAACTCAAGGCATAGTATGTGTCATCCTTGTATAGTCCAATTATTATATTCCTTGATACCCGAGTATACTTAATATAAGTCCAATATCTTATATTGACTTATTCTGGTGTGGCCACACACTTTTAGTCATACTCGATCAAGGGGCCCATAGATATTACTCCTATTATGCAGGAGGGGCAAATCCCATCTAGGCCACTCATGGACCCCTCAGCATGTTTCGCAGAGTACCCATCAACCGACTTTATAGTTATCCTGTTACAGACAACGTTTGAACGGCAACAAAGTACTCGACTCCACATCTAGGGTCCATAGCGGTTTCAGGTCAAAGGGTGGTATACACCACTATCACAATGAGAATAACTTATGACACTTAGATAACACACTATGTAGTATTCTCATGGCGGGTCAATCCAATATAAATATTACTCCTAATATTTATATCTATGTGAGGACTTGATATCTCATATCCATGACTCGTGAGATGCGGTCATCAATCTACTCACATAATAGTCTCTATGTTTTACTGTTATCCCTCTTCACAATAAAACCTTGACTACGGGTTACTTTTAGAATAATGTCCTTAAGTTCAATGGGGTCTCACGGTTAAGTCACACTTAAAGTTCCATTAAACAGAAAAACTATTCTAGGGACTTTATTACTTTGCGAAAACAAACATAATAAATAAATGCCTTATTATTATTAATAATAAATAATTCGATACAAGTACCAAGTTCAAATAAAACTACTGGCCTCTAGGGCTTACACTAGCAATCTCCCACTAGCACTAGAGCCAATCAGGCATATACCTAATACCCATAGATCTAGTATGGCCATCATGCTTTTGCTGCGCAAGAGGCTTTGTAAATGGGTCAGCAATATTGTCAAGTGTTGTTACTTTGCATATCTTCACATCTCCTCTATCTATTATCTCTCGAATGAGGTGATAGCGCCGAAGTATGTGCTTGGATCGTTGGTGAGATCTAGGCTCCTTAGCTTGTGCGATGGCACCATTGTTGTCACAATAGAGATCAATGGGATCCACAATGCTAGGGACTATGCCAAGTTCAGTAATGAACTTCTTGATCCAAACAGCTTCCTTTGCTGCATCTGAGGCAGCAATATACTCGACCTCAGTTGTAGAATCAGCGACTGTCTCTTGCTTTGAACTCTTCCAGCTCACAGCGCCACCATTTAAGCAGAACACATAACCAAATTGCGATTTAAAATCATCTTTATCGGTCTGAAAGCTAGCATCGGTGTAACCTATTACAGCGAGCTCATCCTAACCTATTACAGCGAGATATCTGGTCGAGTAGATAACATGGCATACATGATAGATCCTATTGCAGATGCATAAGGGATTTTATTCATGTGATCCCTTTCTTCCTTAGTTTTAGGGGATTGTGTTTTTGATAGAAACAAGCCATGTTGCATAGGTATGAATCCTTTCTTAGATTCATGCATACTAAAGCGTCTCAACACTTTATCTATATATGTACTATAACTCAAGCCAAGCAGTTTTTGTGATCTATCTCTATAGATCCTAATTCCAAGTATATAGGCTGCTTCGCCCAAGTCTTTCATAGAAAAGCATTTCCCTAGCCAAGTCTTAACTTGTTGCAAGTTAGGGATGTCGTTTCCAATGAGCAATATGTCATCCACATATAGCACTAGGAATACAACTATGCTCCCACTAACCTTCTTGTAAACACAAGGCTCATTGATAACATAAAAAATACACTATTTATTTAGTTAAAATAATATAATATTTCAAATATTTTTATTTCAATTTCGTAATTTTATATTATAAATCCTTGCTAATTCCTCGTTTTTTATTTTATCAGTTGAAAAGTAAACGAATTGAATAAAGGAGCGAAAACGGACCGAAAAGGAGCAAAAGCGGACGAAAAGGGCAAGCCACAACAAGACATGGCGACCAGCACAAACAAATTAAACGAATGGGCCATGCAACACATCAAAGGGGAAAATTTCTCTTTTGCCCCCCATGTTTCTTCTAACCCCCCCAAAAATCCAAATTTGCACTCATAAAATTTTTCGGAAAACGTTTTCCAAATATTCACAATTTTCGGAATCTATTTTCCAAAATTAACTTGAATGTTTCATCTTCAAAAAACCAGAAACACGCTTACTAGAAACAAAAACACGCACATTAGAAACAAAAACCCTTGTTTCTTCTTCTTATTCAATCACACAAAATCTTTGTTCTTCTTCTCACAGAAAACTCTTCTTCTTGTCACGCGCTAAAACCCTTATTCTTCAATCCGACCAAAACCCTTCTTTGAAGATCCTGAAATATGCGTTGAAACCCTTTGCCAATGCTTCAATGTTGATTGTAGATCCCAAAATCACGAAAAAACGCAACACATCTCATAAGGGTTAAGGTTGAGTGAGGATGAATAAGTGACAATACAGTAGGTAAGGTTTCTATAAATATCTCCGGCTTTGGAAAACGTTATCCGAAAAAACATAAATTTCGGAAAACGTTTTCTGAATTGCATATGGAAAATATTTTCCGAACTGTGTTTTATCCTTGTGTCTGTTTCGTAGATTTTCATGCATAAATTGAGTTCGGAAAATAGATTCTGAAAATTGTGAATATTTGGAAAACGTTTTCCGAAAATTTTTATGAGGGCAAATTTGGAATTTTGGGGGGGTTAGAAGAAACATGGCGGGGCAAAAGAGAAATTTTCATCAAAGGGCATGCCGCCCGCCATGCATATATAGGCCCAAAACTTAATGAAGAAGAAATAATCTCTTCCGTCCAATCAATCGAGTGGTGTTAGCTACATTCAAATTTAGTCCCACATCGTTATTTTCATAGTTTTGTATCCTAGCTACTAGTATAAATAGGTCTCTTCTATATACTTTTCAACACAGCTTTGAGAGATAAACAAAGAACTATATTTTAGTTCTTAGTTTTGTATAATCTCTTAGCCTAGAAATTTTATTATTACTGTTATGCTGTCGGTGTTAGCACTCAGAGTTTCTTTTTAATTCAGGTTCTTATTTTATTTGTTTTTATTTATTTTCGTTAATATCTTTATTTATTTTTATTGCTTTATTTTATTATGTTTATTTTTATTTCCGCTTATTTATTTTTTATGTCTTTATTTTTAATTATGTCTAGCTAATTTAAATATTGCTAGGATGTGTAATTAGGAGCTATTAGGGGTTCGGTAATTAAGTAGTATGACTATATTTTTATATCCAATTTTTAGTAACGCGTTTTTATAATTTGTCACGAGAGTGAGAATTAATTAAGGTATAGGCCAACATTGACGAGAGTTGAGACTTATACCGGATAGTAAAAATTGGACATTAATTCTAGAATCTGCGAGAGCTATTTAGGATTAATGAAATAGTTTTCTAAGCAGTTTTTAATTAAAACAAGATTTATAATTTGTCGCGAGAGCGAGAATTAACTAAAGTAAAAATCAAGAGAGCGAGAGCGTGAGATTTCTACTAGATAGTAAAAACTGAACATTAAGTCTAGTTTGCAACGAGAGTTAGAATTAGAATTTAATTAAATTATATTGATTTTCAAAGAGTACTTTATTAGCGGATGTGAGGACGAGAGTTAAGCATCACCTTTATAATCTATAACGCTAGTCAAAATCTGCGAGAGCTGAGATTAGTGTTTTTAAATCAATATAGTTTCGAAAACTAAAATTTGTAGTCAAAACACGATTTAAGTACTGAACCCCCCAAACGCAACAAAGATCACATTCTAGCAATACGCTTTCCTATTATTACAAAAACAAAAAAATATTTTATTATTTAAAACCTTCTTATTCAATATTAAACCTTAGATTTACAACGTAACATTAGATAACGGTAGGCCGATTATTGGTCCTTTGGGTTCGATAATCTTTTAAAACTACACGGCATATCTGTGCACTTGCAGAAATTCCGCATCACTCATCTTCACTCATCTTCTGGAAGCTTGCTTCAATCCATAGATTGATCGTTGCAACTTGCATATCTTTTTGGATTCCTCTGGTATGCCAAAACCTTCAGGTTGTGTCATATACACATCCTCAAGGAGATTTCCATTTAGGAAAGCAGTCTTGACATCCATCTGCCATATTTCATAGTCATGATATGCAGCAATAGCAAGTAAAATCCGAACAGATTTAAGCATTGCAACTGGTGAAAAGGTTTCATCATAGTCCACACCATGAATTTGCTTAAAGCCCTTAGCTACCAGTCGTGCTTTATAGGTATGTACTTTACCATCCATGTTAGTCTTCTTTTTGAAGACCCACTTGCATCCTATAGGATTAACTCCTTCAGGAGTCTCTACCAAGGTCCATACCTGGTTAGTGTACATGGAATCCATTTCAGATTTCATGGCCTCTAGCTACTTCTCAGATTCAACACCAGTGATGGCTTCTTGGTAGGTCACAGGCTCATCTTGATCCATGAGTAATACATCACCTTGCTCGGTTATGAGATATCCATATCTCTCGGGTTGGTGACGTATCCTGTTTGACCTACGCTGGGCTTGTGTTACCTGAGCATGTTGCTCTTCCACAACATTTTGTGTTTCCTGCTCTTGTTCCTCCATAGGTGTGTCATTACTTTGTGGTTCTTGAATTTCTTCAAGTTCTACTTTCCTCCCACTGATTCCCTTGGAAATAAATTCCTTTTCTTGGAATACCCCAGTTCGAGCGACAACTACTTTGCCCTTAGAAGGATTGTAGAAGTAGTATCCTCTTGTTTCTTTAGGATACCCCACAAAGAAATATTTATCAGATTTGGCCTCAAGTTTAGTTGAAATTTGTCGTTTCACATAAACTTCGCAACCCCAAATCTTCATGTAAGACACACTTGGTCTCTTACCAGTCCATATCTCATATGGTGTCTTATCAACCGTTTTGGATGGAACACAGTTAAATGTGAAAGATGCTGTTAATAGAGCATGTCCCCAAAAGGAATTTGAAAGACCTGTATGACTCATCATGGACCGTACCATGTCTAACAAGGTTCGGTTTCTTCTCTCGGATACACCATTCCATTGGGGTGTTCCAGGAGGAGTGAGTTGAGATAGAATCCCACACTCTTTTAGATAGTCATCAAATTCTAAGCTTAAATATTCACCACCTCGATCTGATCGAAGTATTTTAATATTTCTGCCTAGTTGGTTTTGTACTTCATTCTTGAATTCTTTGAACTTTTCAAAAGATTCTGATTTGTGTTTCATTAGATACACATAACCATACCTACTGCAATCATCAGTGAATGTAATGAAGTACTGGAAACCTCCTCTAGCTTGTGTGTTCATTGGTCCACACACATCTGTATGTATGAGGGCCAAGAGATCACTAGCCCTTTCACCTTTTCCTGTGAATGGGGTCTTTGTCATCTTCCCAAATAAACAAGATCTACATGTCTCAAATGATTCATAATCAAGAGAGTCCAAAAATCCACTTTTGTGGAGTTTAGAAATGCGTTTCTCATTTATGTGGCCTAAGCGACAATGCCAAAGGTAAGTAGGATTCAACTCATTTGGTTTCATCCTTTTAGTATCAATGTTATAGATTGGCGTTTCAAGATCAAGGACATAAAGTCCATTACTCATTTGTGCACTAGCATAGAAAATATCATTCAAATAAATCGAGCAACAATTGTTCTTTATTATAAATGAAAAACCAAACTTGTCTAAACAAGAAACGAAAATAATATTCCTGCTAATTGCAGGTACATAATAGCAGTTCTCCAACGGAATTATTAAACCACTAGGTAAAGTTAAAACATAAGTTCCCATGGCTAAAGCAGCAACCTTTGCTCCATTGCCAACTCGAAGATCAACTTCACCTTTTGCGAATTCTCTACTCCTTGTTAGCCCCTGCACATTAGTAAAAATGTGAGAACCACATCCGGTATCCAATACCCATGATGCTGAAGTAGATAAATTAATTTCTATAACAAAAATACCTACTGAATTGGAACTCTCTATTCCATTCATTTTATCTTCCAAGTACTTTGGGCAATTCCTTTTCCAAGGTCCAGCCTTACCGCAGTGGAAGCAATTACCCTCTTTTGCTATACCGCCCTTAGGCTTTAAAGCATGAGTGGCAGGTTTAGGCTTGACAACTTCTTTGCCCTTGCCCTTACCCATCCACTTGTTCGGCTTCTTGTTCTTCGTTTTGAATTTTCCACTATTGACCAACAGGATGGCCTTTCCATTTCCCTTGCTCATGTTCTTCTCAGCAGTTCTCAACATAGCTGAAAGTTGTGGCAGAGTTTTGTCCATATCATTCATAATGAAATTCATGACAAATTGATTGAAACTTTCCGGCAACGATTGCAGGATAAGATCAATGGCAAGCTCCTGCTCAAGGGCCAAGCCCAATCGCTCTAGGTTCTCAACATACCCAATCATCTTGAGCACGTGAGGTCCTACAGGAGATCCTTCTGCCAACCTACATTGGAAAAGTGTTTTGGAAACTTCAAATCGTTCATGCCTAGCTTGCTCTTCGTAGAGCATTTTCAGATGCCCGATCATAGCGAATGCATCCATGTTTTCATGTTGCTTCTGAAGCTCAGAATTCATGGGTGCTAGCATGAGACATGAAACTTCTAAGGCATCATCAACATGCTTCTTATAAGCATCTTTCTCAGCCCTAGTAGCAGAACTACCCGGTGCTTCTTCAGGAACAGGTTCCTCGAGAACATACAGCTTTTTCTCATTCTTGAGGACAATCCTCAAATTTCGGTGCCAGTCTAGAAAATTATTTCCAGACAATTTTTCCTTCTCAAGGATTGATCGCAAAATGTTGTTCGAACTGTTTGTTGTCATGGTGATCTACATTTAAGAAAATATGAAGATATAAGTATCATTAAAAACATATTCAATTAGGCCTTTAATTAAATATGCTCCCACTATTTTACTCAAACCAAATGACCCTTAACATTTGATTCGGAAAATCCCGTTGGAAGATTTTCTAGTGGGTCGAGATCCGTATTTCACCATGTCTTGAGTCAGCGTGGGCTGATCACCCAAAACATAGTTGTTTAGGTAGGAACTCCTTCCAATTGTATCTCATACAATTCTCGAACATTACTAGTTGGGTGAATAACTCCTTATTCTAATCCATCGTATGGATTGTTCGCAACTTTTGCTTCTAAACTTTTATAATCTTATTATAATTAGTTTAGTTAAGTTAGACCCAAAAGGATAGCAGTCGGATATAACAATTATCCTATCGCATCTTACTAGTATAGAAAATGCACCTCGCTTGAGCAAGCCCACATATTTCGATATTAGTCTTGATGAGTGCAAAATTTTGGAAAGCTTTTAACTTAATATTTCTTTTAAGGGATTTTAATTAGGTTTGATCTCACCGGCTTATATATCACATACAATCGATTCTCAACATGCATATAATAATACCCTCATAAATTAAAGCGTATAAATAAAACATGCTAACATACATATCCTACATATCATGCATCACATACAAAATATATAAGACTAGGTACTATAGTTATGGCCACTAACGTGAAGGACAAAAAATAACTAAATAAAATTACAAGTCTTCCGTCTTTGAGTTGACTTCTCAAGTCTCTATATAACGCCCCAACTAAAATATCTAGAATATTTAGTCAAGACATAAATAAATGGATCTGAGTGCAAATAAATTACTGAATAATTAATAAAGTTACAACTTGAACGAATACAAAGATTAAATCCAATATGATAAGTTACTAAAGTATAGCGGAAAGATACGAGAATTTCTGAGTAAACAAGATAGCTAATAACAAGGGGAAGAATAAATCTTCTAGGCTGACACCCCAAGCTCGGCTCCGACTGTCAGTCTCCTTCCTGGTCCTTGCTCCGGATAACCTGTTTACCTAAAAAAAATTGATTTGGAGTGGGGTGAGACTACTAAGCCTCAGTGAGTCCTACTACCCTCCTAATGGCGACTACGCCGGGGGAACCTAGATAGTGTAATAATCTAAGTTCAAACTGTTGTACATATACATGTATTAATCAATACTAAAATAAAGTGTAACACAAAGTTATTATCTTGTCAAGTTACTCTTCAAAGGTCACCCGAGGCAAGCCTGTCTCAGGTGCCTGACTCTGCGTATTACCAAATATTGAGGTTCGGATTCCGCCGTTGGCTCGCATAATAAAATGATCAGAATTCAGAGGAATTCTTTAATCACGGCATATAATTGCCATTTAATTTTCTTTTAATGAGTTAAGCAGTGCTAACCAATATATCCCACCCAGGGTAACCTAAACATATTACTGATAAATATAAATATACAAGTTATTCTCCGACTGTATATTCTATTTTATACTATTAAACCTGTTCATGAAATCCCAGTTGCATTCAGACATAAAACGGGTGTTGGCTATTTTTGAAAAGTAAAATATGTAGGTTCTGTCCCTGCTAAACTCGCTACGGCGAGCTCCTACTCGCTACGGCGAGTTTATGTTCTGACAGACCTGTAACACTCGCCCTGGCGAGTCAGAAACTCACCTGGCGAGCTATACAGACGTCAACACTCGCTGTGGCGCATAGTTACTCGCTGCGGCGGGTTTGACAGTTCAGAGTCCTGTTTCTGCTAAAATGTGTTTTTTCTTAAAATACACCTACAACCACCATGCAACTGGTTTAAACATGTTTTATGATATAAATTAGATTATACAGGGGCAAAAATTGGGATTTATTCTTGCTCTATCATTAATTTGATTTCCTAAAACCTATGTTTGCATGCATAACATATTTTGGGGAAACTAAGCTTTCTAAATAATTTCTAAGGTTAAGAACCTATAGAACCCACCTGTATTGAGATTATCTCAGAAGCTTTATCACTGAAACAGGCTCAGCCACACAAAGCTTTCTGCAACCGAACTCACTTGGAACCCCAAAAGTGCTTGAGAACAAGGAAATGGAAAAGAATGGCTTGATAAGTGTTAAAGGAAATGAAACAGTCCTATTAATGGCTGAGAATGGAACCAGAAAAGTTAGAAATAACTTACCAAAGTTGGAACTACGCATCAGGATCAAAAACGCATTGCAGTAGCTACCTGATGGACTCGCTGCGGCGAGTTGTAGCTCGCTTGGCGAGCGGGACAGAAACAAGAACGGGATTCTGCAATTTCTCCTAATTTTCCACTTCTCCAAGACACCCATACCTTCTAACCTCCTCCAAACTCATGGTTTCGACAGAATAAACACACATGCACAAGGAATTTCAAGTGTGGGTTCAAGATTGAGTGTTTGAATCAAAAGAGGAATTTCATAAGATTATTAAGATTGAGTTTCTTACCTTAATTTTCTGAACCACAAGACTCAATCCAAACTGGTGGCAACTTTCAGAGTGGGAAAGATTCACATCCTCTCATTGATGATGCAGAATTTGAAACTAAAGAGGTTGGTACATGAAAAAGGGTTTATCGGCCAAGAGGGAAAAATGTGGAATAATGGAGCTTGCTTGATTCCTTGACTCATGGGGATTTCAGAATTGTTTTTGCATGCTAATTTGGACAAGAATTGATGTGGTAGCATTTGGGGGTGAGGAAGTACGGTGGAGAGCAAGAGGAGGGGAAGTTTTCATTCTGATTTCTGTTTCTCCTTTAATTTGTTCTTGCATGAGGTCTTAAATAGAGAAAGTCAAACTAGGGGGGGGGTTGGAGTAAGTGGGAGGTTCGCAGAGAAAAGGAAAGTGAGTGGAAAATCTCATGATCCCACTTAAGCCTTGATAACACTAATGTGCTATTACAAATTTGGTTACTTAATTTTCCAATTAAGTTCCAAAATTCTCCTTTAATTAATATTCTTTTATTAATTAAATTTGGGATGTTACACTCTACCTCGGCGTCTTTGTTTGGTATTGTCTCTCGTCATCACGAGCAATTACAATTATTTAAAATCTATACTAATATATAAAGGGGATACAAATTTTTGGGATGACTTTTTTGTTATTCCTATTTTACCCTTAAAAAATAACTTCCACATAAAAATAGATTTTCAGTTGTTTTTAGTAAATAATATTTTATCTTTTTTCTTAACAACTAAGCACAACTTTCACATAAAAGTAGGTTTTCAGTTTTTTTATAGTAAAAAAAAAAAAAAAAATTTCTTCTTAATAACTAACAAAAATAAAAGAGGTTACGTAGTTATCAATTAACTAAGTCCAATAAAAAAGGAGATTAAATAGTTATTTATATTTGCACAGTAGAGAATATCGATCAAAAAGAATAAAGAAGAGAATATGATCACACAAACGCGGCTAGTAAATAAATAAAATAAATAAATTGTCACGACACGCAGACCGTATTTTAAATAAACCACGACACGCAGGTCGTATTTAAACCAAATAAAATAAACGCCAAACACGCTAAGGCCATAACTATATACCTCTAATAATTAATTAAAATTAATTACTCTGATCAATCATTTAAACAAGTCAAACACATATCCGATATGCATTATATTAAAAATGTACGTATCGCAACTTATTTGGAAAGATAGTAAAACGTTTTATATTGCCTAACAAATAATTCCGGATACGAATCATAAATGATAAAACGAAAATCATAAGAATTGAAAGCATTGATTTCAATAAATCACTAATTAATTCATATACCTAAAAAAAAAATATACGAGGATCTGACATGCTTCCTTTTTCAGTTTGAAACACTTTTCAAAAGTCAATACTATCCAATAGTGATTGCAAAACCATGATCCAACCTTTTGAAAAACTTTGACTTGATATTGATACAAATATGCCAACCGACAAACAGAAATTAATATAATAGAATTAACTTTATTAAATCAAAATTTAATTTAGAAACATGGGTAGCGCAATGCTTATTAATATCAAATCAAATTCTTTTGAATATCGTACCGTAAATCATATTCACAATAGGATTTCCATATACAAAAGGTGTTCATATATTTTTAATCATATTAAAAGGTTAAGCATGTCAAGATTTTAACTCCTTGCTCAAACGATTCAAAGACAAAAACTGGATGTAAATATTCAACAGAATCATATTCTGTCATGCAATTTTTCAATCGTATTGAAAATTTTGAAAGCATCGCAGAAACTCTTTCTACTGAAGCGTTTGAACAAAATATTAGCGGTTTAATCATATAAACAAATAGGAATCATATTCATAATAACACGCTAATAAAACAGTAAACAAACAAATAGAATTCAAGGTAACTAAGATAGCTCTGATACCACAGTTGGGGAATCAAGAGATAGACTTTTAAAACTCTTTTAAAATCAATCTCATGAGCGGAAAAACCCCTTTGCCTAGATCACTTAGAACAACACGAATCATGTGTTTACCTCTTGAAGCGTCGAGGAGTTTGATCACGAGCGCTGCACGAACGACAAACGCCTCTACTCAGTCCCCACGAACAGTCCCTCCGTCTACAGTGCTAACTGTGAATGATCGGAAGTAGAGAGATTGAGAGAACTAGAAATCCTAGTGCGGCTAGGTTTTCTAAATGTGTTTTACCTGTATGAAATAAGTCACCCCAAGGATTCTATTTATAGAACCACTTGTGTGTGCCATACCTTTCTCACTTAAGCATACCGTACCTTACGGTGTACTAAATTATAAATGAATCTCATCCATTTAATTAATCTCTCTTCTATCTGTTCTTATGTGTGTGACCCTGTAGGTTCTCGCAACGTTGACAATAATATTAAATCACTATTTAATATTATAAACAGTGAGCGGTATCTAGCAACACATCACTGCTACCCAAGTGACGAGAATGTCATGTGATCTGACATAACCTTTATGTGATAATAATTATGTATAATTACCCTTTTGCCCTTATATCTAAATTGAACTCAAGGCATAGTATGTGTTATCCTTGTATAGTCCAATTATTATATTCCTTGATACCCGAGTATACTTAATATAAGTCCAATATCTTATATTGACTTATTCTGGTGCGGCCACACACTTTTAGTCATACTCGATCAAGGGTCTCATAGATATTACTCCTATTATGCAGGAGGGGCAAATCCCATCTAGGCCACTCATGTCCCTCAACATGTTTCGCATAGTACCCATCAACCGACTTTATAGTTATCCTGTTACAGACAACGTTTGAACGGCAACAAAGTACTATGTTGGTGTAAGCCCTAGAGGCCAATTATTTATAATTGCATGGAACTTGTATTGAATAATTTATTTATTAAATAACGGCACTTCTTTATTATGTTTATATGTTAAAGTAATAGAGTCCCTAAAATAGTTAGTTCGTTAAATGGAACGCTAAGTGTGACTTAATCGTGAGAATCCATTAAACATAAGAACGCTATTCTTAAAATATCCGCAGTCAAGCTTTACTGTGAATTGGGATAACTTTAAAGCATAGAGGCTATTATGTTGGTAGACTGATGATCACATCTCACGGATCATAGATAAATGGTTATCAAGTCTTCACATAGATATAAAGGTTAAGGGTAACATTTATATCGGATTGACCCACCATGAGAATACTACATAGTATGTTATGAAATGTCATAAGATATTCTCATAGTGATAAGTGGTGTATTCCACCCTTCGACCTGAAACCACTATGTACCCTAGATGTAGGAGTGTACTACCTTGTTGCCATTCAAACGTTATCCGTAACAGGATGACCATAAAGTCGGTTGATGAGTATTCCGCGAATCATGCTGAGGGACATGAGTGACCTAGATGGAATTTGCCCCTCCTACATAACAGGAGATATGTCTATGGGCCCAATATTGAACTTAGCAAGGGTGACATACTATGCCTTGTGTTCAATATAGACATAAGGGTAAAAGGGTAATTGTACACAAGATATTTATCACGAATAGGTTTGTCAGATCACGTGACATTCTTGTGACTTGGGTAGCAGTGATGTGTTGCTAGATACCGCTCACTGTTTATAATGTTAAGATTAATATTATTGCCAACGTCATGAAAACCTACAGGGTCACACACATAAGAACAGTTAAGACGGCAGAAATAAGTAAGACTTATTTGGGGGTGCAATTAGTGATAGGCGGTTATTGGGCTTATGAAGACCAATAATCGTTTGACTTGAAGACCACATAAGAAACTCTATAAATAGAGTCTTGTGTAGTTCATTTATTCACTTCACTTCATATTCTGAATTTTAGAGAGTTCTAAAATTCTGAAACCCTAACCGAAATCCCGAATCCTTCGTCTTGTAGCAGCTAGCACTGAAAGTTGAAGGAGTCTGTTCGTGTGGACCGGCTAGAGCTGCTGCAATTCTGTGGTACTTGTGATCGAAATACAATCAAAGGATCTGCTCTTCAAAGGTAATAATCTAGACTCTGATCATGTCCATTCACAAGGATCCACCGATGGGAAATTAATTTTAAAATTCCGCTGCGTTTATATCTCTATTAAACGGTTTAATTTCCCAACATACTCGACTCCACATCTAGGGTCCATAGCGGTTTCAGGTCAAAGGGTGGTATACACCACTATCACAACGAGAATAACTTATGACACTTACATAACACACTATGTAGTATTCTCATGGCGGGTCAATCCAATATAAATATTACTCCTAATATTTATATCTATGTGAGGACTTGATATCTCATATCCATGACTCGTGAGATGCGGTCATCAATCTACTCACATAATAGTCTCTATGTTTTACTGTTATCCCTCTTCACAATAAAACCTTGACTACGGATACTTTTAGAATAATGTCCTTAAGTTCAATGGGGTCTCACGGTTAAGTCACACTTAAAGTTCCATTAAACAGACAAACTATTCTAGGGACTTTATTAGTTTGCGAAAATAAACATAATAAAGAAATGCCTTATTATTATTAATAATAAATAATTCGATACAAGTACCAAGTTCAAATAAAACTATTGGCCTCTAGGGCTTACATTAACAGGTGGGACATCTTGTCAATATCTTCCTTGGCAGACAAGCAAGCTATTTCTGGACCATTGTTTTGAGGTGTCCAAGTATAGCACTTATCACTTGACTTTGTCCCTTTCATCACTACCTCTTGATCATTAGCAATGGTGCATTCATGGTTGTTGAAGTGCACTTTTAGTCCTTGTTCACATAGTTGACTAATGCTAATCAAGTTTGCAGTGAGACCTTCTACTAGTAGAACATCATCTAGGCATGGAGTGTTTGGACCAGCTAGTTTTCAAATGCCTATGACTCTACCTTTAACTCCATCACCAAAGGTAACACTTCCTTTTAAGTGAGACCTTAATTCTCTAAGATATTTTTTATCTCCAGTCATGTGTTTAGAACACCCACTGTCAAAATACCAACTTTTGGATGGATATATTTCTAGAGGAGTATGAGCCTTTTGAGGTGGTGTTGGCTTCCATACTTTAGTCAGAACTTCCTTGTGTTTCATCCTTGGAGGTAGGATCTTCCTTTTGTTCTGACATGGTGACTTAGGCTTCTGAGGGTAGCCATGGAGATGGAAGCATTCTGAGATCAGATGCCCAGTTTTTCCACAATGTTTACATCTTTTCTGTAACATCTCAACTTTAATTAATAGAAGTATATTAATTAGAGATAATTATTGGAGACTAATTAAAATTTGTGACCAAGTATAAAAGAGTATTTAGAAGGCTCAAACACAATTTGGTACTAAAGGTCAAGGGGTAAACTAGACTTTAACCAAAAATTATGCAATGACTATTATAAAGAGCAAGGGATATCACAAAGACCACATAACTCCACTTTCCCTAACCGAAACTCTCCCCCTTCTCTTAGCCAAAGACCAATTTTTGTTTCTATTTATCCTTCTAATGTTAAGAGACATGCATTGATCCTTACAAATTCAAGTTATCATTAAAGGAATTTCTTTATCTATTCCCCCTTTTTCCCCCGGTCACCGAACAACCTAAACCTCTAACCCCATCAGCTCTATGGTTGCATGCATATGACTTCTCTCAAGAACAATCCATTGATTTGTTGTTAAATTAAGGTAATGGGTAATTATTTCTTTCCTATTGTCACTTTCAATTTAGCCCTAAACTCAATTCTTAAACTTTCTCAATTCCTTTAATTTTGTTCTTGCATGCATGATATGTTCTCCAACTCAAGCTCTTAGGTTTTGGAAAATCATGTTTGAGGTACAACATATAATGGAGAGACAGGGCTGTGTGAGAAGATATGAAATTGGAGAAATAGATGAGAAATAGATGAGAACAGCCCTTCACTAAAATGGTAATAAATCTTTGCTCATAACTCTGATTGCGTTGATTCTTTTTGGAATAGTTTGCTATCGAAATTTCGGTCGTTTTGACATAAGTTTCCCTAGTTTTTGTCCAGTATTAAGCCCTTAGTGAATTTTTGAAGTTGGAAGTTCAACACAGTATTTATGTAGGAAATGTTTGAAATAGGTCTGTACTAAATCGATCACTACTCTCTTCCTGTAATTCTGATTGAACTGATTCTAGTTGTCATAGTTAGATAACTCAATTCCGGTCATTTCGACATAGGTTTCGTAATTTTTGACTCTATAACGAGGTCGGGAAGAATTTCTGAAGTGAAGGTGTTAAACATATAGAAAGCCTAGTCTCCCCATATATGTATTGCATGCCAACATAGGAATTTTTAGGATATAATTTACAAAAGAGCAAGAACCATTCCCAATTCTTGCTCCTATATAAACTATTAAATATTATAATACAAGTTTAAAACGAGTTGCATAGAGGTTGTAGGTGAATTTTTGGGAAAACATCATTTTGCAGAAACAGGGGTCTGTGCTGATGCACTCGCCGCAGCGAGTGATTACACGCCACAGCGAGTGTTAACGTCCTGTATAACTCGCCAGACGAGTCAAAGACGAGTCTTTGACGGCGAGAGTTACAGGTCTGTTGGCCTAAAAGCTCGCCGTAGCGAGTGAGAATTCGCTGTAGCGAATGTACCTGGAACAGAACTTGCCTAATTTTGAAAACTTGTCATATCACTCGTTTTATACCCGAATGCAACTTAGTTTCTTGAACCTGTTTAATAATGTTTACGGATTATATAGTCAGAGAATATATGTATATTTTATAAGTATCAGTAACATGCTTACGATACCCTAGGTGGGATATATTGGTTAGAACTGTTTATACTCATTAAATTAAATGGTAATTATATGCCATGTTAAAGAATTCTGCTGAATTCTGATCATTTTATTATGTGAGCCAACGTCGGAATCCGAGCCTCTGTTTCGGTAGTACGCAGAGTCAGGCACCCGAGACCGGCTTGCCTCGACGTGTCTTTGAAGAGTAATCGACAAGATAATACATGTGTGTTACACCTTATTATTATTTGTTATTAAACAATACGTGTATATGTAAACACTTGAACTTAGATTATTACACTATCTAGGTTCCCCCGGTGTAGTCACCATTAGGAGGGTAGTAGGACTCACTGAGGCTTAGTAGTCTCACCCCACTCCAATTCAATTTTTTTAGGATGACAGGTGATCCAGAGCAAGGACCAGGGAGGGGACTGACAGTCGGAGCTGAGCTTGGGTTGTCAGAGCAGAAGACTTATTTTTCTTCTTTGCTACATTTGTCTATTTAGTATTCTTTGTTCATTTCCGCTGTATTGTAATTTTAATTACCTTGTTGTATTCTTATTATTTGTAAATTCAAATCAATTATTCATAAATTTATTGTACTCAGATTCATTTATTTATGTCTTGACTAAATATTCTAGATATTTTAGTTGGGGCGTTATAATTGGTATCAGAGCAGGTCGATCCAGTATCGGACCTTGCCATGAGTCATTCCAATCCTTTCCTAAGTAATACAGACCTTTTGGATCTGAACTGTTTACGCTGAAACCATCATGTGCTGAGTCTGATCAGCTCAGTATTGTGTATGGTAGGCAGGATATTATGGATTAGAAATGAAGTGGACTCTGGAACTATTGCGTTAAGATCGTAGTGAAGATGCAATCGAGGAGCAGTCGTTGAAGGAAATCCTTATAAGTGAATATTGGAACGATGGCAAATGGTGCCACCGGAGTAACTTGTGTACACAAGCAAGGAATGCAAGTGTATCATTATACTGAAGTGTGTAGTGCACAATAGTATTTCACTAACACTGTGTGTCTGGTAAGCTTCATGAACCTATAAGTAACCCCACCCCATTGAGAGCCTAAATTTATCCAAGTTTGGAGACCCGAGTAACACCCAGCAATAGCAGTTAGTATACCAAAACTCTTCCCTAAATATTTAGTTGTTCAGTGCAAGCGAGAAATTCACCTGTGTTAGCAAAAGTTAGTTAGACCTCATCTATGTCCCGTTAATTCATAAGTGTAGCACCCCAATTTTGTCCCAACTTTTTTCTTCACCGTCGAATTATGTTATTTTAATTGTTGAAATAGTAGAATTTTATTTTTCTAATGCATTTCGTCGATTTCATAAATTTTGAGAAAATCCAAAAAAATATGTTATAATATTTAATTTTTATTGTGTATGATTTAATATCTTCATAAAATCCAAAAATATGCATTTATTTCCAAAATTATCAAATTGCTTAAGTTTTTTTGTAACTTTATTTTAAAAAATCCAAAAAAATATATATATTAGATTCAATTTGTTACGATCTATTATATATATATATATATATATATATTATTGTTATTAGAAGTATATATATAAAGAAAAAAAGAGGGCAAAACAACTGCGCTCCCTTCCTCTTGTTTTATTTTTATTTAATAATTAATTATTTATATAACAAAAAAAAAAGAGTAAAAAGAATAATAACAAGAACAACAACAATGCCCATTTTCTCTCCTATTTTCTAGCTTTCTCATTTTATTATTATGTTGTTATATTATTACTATTATCAAAAAAAGAAAAAAATAATAAAGAAGAAACACAGCCAAAAGCTGCGCTGCCTTCCCCTTTCCCCACCTTTCTTTCTTTTTTTATTTTTATATTATTATTATTATTAAAAATAAAAGAATAAAGAGCAAAAGAAAAGAAACAGGAGCATAACACGCAAGAACAGTAACAGTAGCAGCACAACCTTTTTTACTTTCCCCTGTTTTTCAACTCTTTCTTTTCCATCTAATTCCAAATCAAAGCTTCAATTTTTCTCCAAATCTACACCCCAAACAAATGTGAACTACCTCTTTCCAATCCTATATTTTCTACAAACAGAAACAGTAATTGCAAATTGGAGGCCATTCTTTTCTATGGTGCATTTAATGAATGTCAGTTTTTTCTTCTAAATTGCAAGGCTACTATATAGCCTTTCGGTTGTAGAGAAATTCAGCTTGAGAACAAGAAAAATTGGAGTACAGTTTTCACACACTGTTAGTGTTTCACAGTTGATGAATTTGAAAAAATCATGTAAGCTTATTCACACTGCCTATTGCTCCTATAAATAAAGGTTAAAGTAGAAAGGAAGGGGACCCGAAAAAAAAAAAGAGAAAATAGAAACAGAATTGAAAATTAAGAAGCAAAGAAAATCAGAACCAAAATCTGCGGGAAAGAAAGATACAATTATCAGTAGCAAAATTCATTCTCATCCTCTCTTTCAAACCACACAATATCACAATACATAAACCACCACCCATAGCCAAACCACTGCCGCCGTCACCGTCCACCATCGCCCATTTCTCTTCCTCGCCCGTTCTGTCTCTCTCGGTTAACCTCTCTCTCTCTATCTCGTTTTCTCTCCCTTGTTTTTCTGTTATGTTGTTGTTTCAAATGAAGAAGACTTGGTCTTCTTTTGTTTTTTTTAATATTTAATTTAGTTACTTTTTTTTTAAAATTATTTTATTTTGTTTTTTAGCTTGGGCTTTAGGCCCATTTTTCAGTAGTACTTTTATCTTTCCATTTTTTATTTGTTTTAACTTTTAGTTTTTTTTACTCTTTAATGACTTAGGTGTTACATAAATTAATAATGTCTTAATAAAACAAAAAAATAATAAAACAATTTTGTTCGTGCGAGCGAAAAAGGAAAACTCGGGTAGACACTCAACGCTTCCCCTAATATTCAGAAACGAGGTAGACACTTTGTTTTCGATCGGATATTCGTCCTCCATTTAAAATTAATCTCAACCCACCAAGCAAGACTTTTCATGCCCGTGTGCATTTAACTTTTTTATTTTTTATTTTTTTTCTCTAACGGACATCATCATCGCTCAAGCGCGAGTCCGCCTTTTTTTTAATCAACAAACTTTTTAGCCCAAGCGCGACCAAACTATTTTCATAAATAAAATCAATCAATACACAAACATTTTCTACCAAAGAACTACGTAGCTTTGATTTTCCCATTGCACTCGGGAATACGTAGGAGCGGGATCCAACAACCGTCAAACACACTAATAAAAAACCATTTTTTTGGTCTTTAAATTATTTTTCTTTATTTTTCTTTGCAAACACTTTCCATAATAATAAACAAACAAACATAAAACTAACACCTAATTAAGCGCTAAACTAATTAACGGTTCCCGTTGGATACAACGGACGAGAGGGGTGCTGATACCTTCCCCTCGCATAACCGACTCTCGAACCTGAAATTTGGTTGCGATGACCTTGTTTTCGTTCTCGAAGGGGTTTATCGACGTTTCCCTTTTCAAAAATAAAACTTCGGTGACGACTTTACTGTCTAGCGAGCGTCTTACGCCTGCACATTTTTCCAGCCGCTTCAGCTGGCGACTTCACTGGGGATTATTTGAGTGAGTCAAACCTAGTTAGTTAGTTTAGGTATTAGTGTTAGTTCATTTGCTTTCCATGTTTGTTTATCTTTAGTCTTATTTACTTTATTTTATTTCCGCATTATTTATTTTTTGCCTTTATATTATAATGTTATAGTATTGGGGCAATGCTGTTCAAAACACTTTTGAGTGGAGCTCTACACCCGAGCTTGAAAAAGCCTAGGTTTAGGAATGGTGGTTCGCGTAGTGTTGGCTTTCGAGATAGACATCTCGTTTAGTCAACATGAAGACCCCGCTTACAGATGGTCCTCTTCGTGAAAGGTTGTCATATAATGGTTAACCCGTTATAATGGCGAAATTCTGAATTGGACCCCTAACTCTAAGGACCTTCTTCTTAAAACCCCATCAAATTTTGGTGTTTGTATTGACTTTCGAGGTAGACATCTCGTTTTAGTTGGTGCAAACCCCGCCTAGAAGAGACGCACTCACGAACAGTTGTCGTATAATGGTTAACCTGTTATTATGGCAAAATTCTGAGATGCATCCATGACTCTAAAGTGCTCCTAATTCAAACAAAAAGCCTTAGAACTATCCTTGGTGAGAACATTGATATAAAAAGCACATAGAACTAAACCCCCATAGGGAGCCTTCCCTTTAAGTTTTGTTTTCCAATTTCCCATACTCACACAAAGCATACATGCATTGCATCCACATAAATAAAAATCATTCTTAGCATACAAGATTGTTTCAGGGAATTGCAAAGGCTAAATTTGTGTTGCAAGTATCTAACAAATTGAACATGGACTCCGAGAAAAGAAGAACTCTGCCATTGAAAGTCAAGCTCCTAGATTTGGAAAGTCTTAGAAATTTGAGCACCGAGTTAACATCAATTCCAAGGAGAGCTTTTGTCTGCAAGTATGGCAACATCCTGGACCTCTTGTTCACCAATGTCCAAGTTGAAGCTCTCACAGCATTATCACAATTCTATGACCCCCCGATGAGATGTTTCCTATTCCAAGACTTTCAACTAGCACCTACACTTGAAGAGTTCGAAAGGATCGTCGGTATTCCTCCAAAGGGCAAGGGTCCATTTGTGGAAATTGGTCAGCCTCCAACAGTTAAGAAGTTGGCCAAAGCTCTAAGCATTGAAATGCGTGAATTTGCTAGCAATGTGACGACTAAAGGGAAAGTTCCTGGTTTCCTCCGAAGTTATCTAGAGGAAAAGACACATAAGTTTGCCGCGTCACGAGATATGAAGTCCTTCAACAACGTGCTAGCCCTCCTTGTTTATGGTTTGGTGCTCTTCCCATCATCTGAAAACTTTGTTGATTTCTCCGCAATAAGTGTTTTTTGGGCTGTCCTTACAAAAGACAAAGATCTAGTTCCCGCACTCTTGGCCGATGTGTACTACACTCTTCACATGCGTCACGATAAGCAAGGCAAAAATATTATCAGTTGTTTCCCTTTACTCTATTGTTGGTTCACATCTCACATGTGCAAGGACCAATTTGAGTTGAAGAAGATGGATAGGTACGAATGGTCTCAATTTTTGGCATCTCTTACCGAAAACGTGATCCGTTGGTATCCAAGGAAGCTCGACATCAAAGAAATCATCATCAGCTGTGGGGAATTTCCAAATGTTCCACTCATAGGGTCTAAAGCGTGCATAAACTACAATCCAGTTTTAGCTCTAAGACAGTTGGGACGTCCTATGTGGGAGAAGCCCGAGGAGAAATCCTTGGAACCTCTGGTGGTAGATAACATGGGCGCCAAGGATCATGTGATGTTACAAAAGGTTATTCGAGCTTGGGAAACAATTAACAAGAAAGGGAGAGACTGGAAAAGCAGGGTTGGCGCTAGCAAAGAGACTTACCGACAATGGGTCAAAGAAAGAGTGCAAGAGGTGAAATTACCATTCATTGTCAAAGCCCCTATTCCACCTAAATCCCCCGAGCCCATTCCTATTTCAATAGAGGAAGCAGATGAGCTCAAAGCAACTATTGCACGACTTAACAAAGAAAAAGAAGAGTTGCAAGCCAGTCTATTCAAAGATACTCAAGAAAACTGCGAGTTGAAGTGGGAAAGAGTCCAGAAGGATAAAGTCATTGAGGGTAGCAACAAAAGGCTAAGGATTGAGATGGACGAAGGACGCAAGGTGCGAGATTGTTTGGGAGGAGCAAATTCTCAACTCAAGCATAAGAACAAAGAGCGAGATGAACTCTTGAGTATAGCCTACAAGTTGAAAGATCAATGGGAAAAATCTCAAGTGGATGTGAGAGAGCTAAAAGAAGAACTCGAAAATGCAAGACAACATCTCAATAACATGGTGAATGAGTACGAGGGATATGTGTCGAGTGAGAGGCTGCAAAGAGAAGGGTTGGAAAGAAAACTTGTGAGGAGTCAATTTGAGTTGAAGATGGCACAAGAAAGTTTGGAAGAAATCAGGAAGTTCAATGATCGTCAAGGAGAAGTTTATGAAAATCTCAAAAAAGAAAGTGAAGAGCGGGAGCGTCGCTATATGAAGTTGGTTAACTCGGTGGAAGGCGGAACTCTTTTCCGAATACTTTGTCACGAGGGTGTACATTGGAAGAGTATGTTCTCAAGACTAACAAAGTTGGCCAATGATGTGATTGAAACCATCCCCACAAAGCTACTAGCACCTGACGCAATGATGCATCCCTTGAACACTCCTTCTGAAGTTATTGCTTTTGTTGAATTCTGTAAAACTATGATGAGGGACTTTAGGGAGAAGATGAAGAAAATCTAAAAAGTTTGTAACTTGCCTGTTTGTATGGCTTCAAATAAAAAATCCTTATTAATTTTCGTTTACTTCTACTTCTCTTTATCTCAATGCCTTCACAAATTAATAGATACTTGCGGTAACACTAAAAGCCTTGCAATTCCCAAAAATATATATATATATATATATATATATATATATATATATATATATATATATATATATATATATATATATATATATACTTTTTTCATGCATTTGCATTATCATCGTCCATAATATGCATACATTCGTTTTCATACCCAAAACTCATTTCATTCCCCCTCAAAAATTCAGGGAGAATTTCATCATAGCCAGAAAACCAAGAAAGCAGTGTGTCCAAGAGCCCGCTCCTCGGCATTCGCATTACACTAGAAAAAACACGCGAAGGATCATGGAAGTGATTGAAGAGAACCAAGAAGTCATGAGGAAAGAAATTGACCAGTTGAATGGGAAGTTGGATCGAATGATGGAAACTCTCCAAGGAATCGGCAACAGAGAACAAAACCCGCGGCCCCCGGTAGTGAAGAATACTACCCCCGAGCCACAACCAACCCCTGCAGCAGTTGTTGTTTGGCCTCCATTTGGTCTTCCTCAAGGCTACACACCCCCGCAATTGGAGAACCATACTGAAAGTGGTCCGTCTCAGCCTCGTCCTACTCAAGCATCAGTACCTCGTCCAAATGGAACTCATGTGATACAAGAGAATGCTGATATGGCTAATCGGTTTCCAATTCCCCAAGGTAGAGTGGAAAACCCATTATTGGTGTATCATTCTTGCAATCCATCAGGTCCTCCAAGGGAGCATACTGAACCTTCGTTAGATGGACGACAACATGCAACGGGAGAAAATGAAGAAGCTAGAGGGAAGATTCTTGCTTTAGAAGAACGAGTCAAAGCAATGGAAGGGCATAGTGAATTTGGTTTGGATGCGCTTGATATGTGTTTGGTCTCAAATGTGGTGCTTCCCCCCAAATTCAAAGTACCAGATTTTGAGAAATACAAAGGATTGACTTGTCCTCGCAATCATTTGATCATGTATTGCAGAAAGATGGGTATAGCTGCTCAAGATGATAAGCTCCTCATCCATTTCTTCCAAGACAGTCTTAGTAGAGCTTCTTTGAATTGGTATATGCATCTCGAGAAAAGTCGGATCCGGACATGGAAAGATTTAGCAGAAGCATTTGTCAAACAATACAAATACAACATGGGTATGACACCAGATAGGATGCAATTGCAGGATTTGACCAAGAATGGAACAGAAACATTCAAAGAATATGCACAACGGTGGAGAGAATTAGCATCACAAGTTGAACCACCTTTGTCTGAAAGAGAGCTGGTAAGAATTTTCATAGGCACTCTTCAAGCTCCATACTATGAAAAAGTGATAGGAAGTGCATCCTCTTGCTTCTCCGATTTAGTCATCATTGGAGAGATGGTAGAGTTGGGTCTAAAGAATGGAAAAATTCTAAATGCTCAAAACAGTCAAGCTATTGCAAAGAAATTTCCAACCCCTTTCCCCAAGAAGAAAGAAGGAGATACCAATGCTGTAATGTCTGATCCTCGGAATTCTTATAGTCCGCTTGCAAATTCCTATCATCCCTCCGCTCTTCAAGTACCGTATCAAGGTCAATATTATGTTGCCGCTGCAGCACCTATGCAATATCAGCAACCACCACCTCAGAGGCCTCAGTATCAGCCTGTTCGTCCAAATCATTGGAGTCAAATCTCAGGTCAGAATCAATATCGACCTCCCTACATTCAAATACAAAATCGGATTGACCCGATCCCTATCTCGTATAGCCAGCTTTGGCCGCTCTTGATAAAGAATTCTTTGGTGGTGCCACGAGATGTTAGACCTATGGAACCGCCATATCCGCATTGGTATAATCAAAATGCCAAATGCGAGTTTCATGCTGGGGTAATTGGTCACTCCATTGAAGATTGTAAGGCACTCAAAGAGAAAGTGCAAGAGCTAGTCATCAACAAAAGTTTGTCCTTTAAAGAGAAGGGACCCGATGTGAAGAACAATCCTCTACCGGTTTATAATGGCCCAAATATCAATGCTATAGATGAAAGTGCAGATTTTGATGAAATCAAGATAATTGAAGACGTAAAAACTCCCTTGTTGATTTTCCATGCCAAGTTAGTCAAATTTGGTTTGATCAAAGGAACTCATGACAATTGTGAGGAATGCGCCTTGAGTCCAAAAGGTTGTCAGATGGTCAAAAAACAAGTGCAAGAGTTGATGAATCAAGGCATATTGCAAATCAGTCGAGCAAGGAAGATGGAAGATGTCTTGGTCATTGAGCCACATTTTGAAGGCAGTAAAGGAGTCTCGAAACCTGTCGAGATCATTTATAAAAAAGGCGACACCCAACCATTCATGAACCAGAAGAAGCCCGTTGTCGTTTGGATTCCATCACCATTTCCATACAAAAGCTCGAAAGATGTACCCTGGAATTATGATGCAACCGCCTTTGTTCATGAATTAGAAGTGAGAGAGGAAGATGAACACATGAAAGCAGTGGATGGTGTTTCCCATATTTCTGAGGGCAGTGGAATGACCCGAAGTGGTCGAATATTTGCTCCTGAACAGCTTCGAAGAAAAACCAATGAAGTAGTTGTTGAAGCCCATAAAAGGAAAGAAGTGCTCAGTCAAGACAAGGGGCAGGAACTTGGTGATCAGTCAGTATCAAAGGAAGATGATGAGTTCTTAAAAATCATCAAAAGGAGTGAATATAAAGTAATTGATCAACTGAATCAAACTACTTCCAAGATATCTATCCTTTCTCTACTATTGAACTCCGAGGCGCATAAGAAGGCATTGCTGAAAGTGTTGAATCAGGCGCATGTAACCGAGGATGTTACAGTGGACCATTTTGGTGGGATAGTTGCCAATATCACCGCTAGTAGTTGCCTAAGTTTTAATGATGAAGACTTACCCATGGAGGGAAGAGCTCACAACAAGGCATTACACATATCCACAATGTGTCATGACATTGTCCTTGCAAGAGTATTGGTTGATACTGGCTCATCATTGAATGTTTTACCAAAAGTCACTCTCAACAAAATGTCTATTGATGGAGTCTATATGAAGCTCAGCTCTTTAATCGTGAAAGCTTTTGATGGGTCTAGGAGATCCGTCATTGGAGAGGTATGCCTACCAGTCCAAATAGGTCCGCACACCTTTGATATCATTTTCCAAGTGATGGATATCAACCCAGCCTATAGTTGCCTGTTGAGACGCCCATGGATCCATGCGGCCGGAGCTGTGACATCCACCTTGCATCAAAAATTAAAATTTGTGGTGGATGACAAATTGATCACTGTTGCTAGTGAAGAAGATATCTTTGTAAGCCATCTTTCTTCCTTCCAGTATGTGGAAGCAAATGAAGAGTCTCTAGAAACCGCTTTTCAAGCTTTAGAGGTCGCAAACGTTGTGGCAATATTCGAGAAAAATCGTGTTAAGAAACCTAATGTGCTTGCTATCTTTTGGAAGGATCACAAGTTATTGGTTAAGGGAGGAGGCTCCAAAGGTTGTGAGCAGTTGTGGGATATGCCCATGAAAAGAGACAAGTATGGATTGGGCTACAAACCATCCATAGGAAGTACTAATGCTGCAAAGATACCCATTGGTAACATTCAAGAAACTTTCTGCCGTGCGGGTTTTGCTGATAAAGATCAAGTATCTGCCATTGAAGATGTTTCAGATGATGAGGAGATACCTTGTTTGGTCTACCATTGCTCTTCGAATGCAAGACTCAACAACTGGACTACCGTTGAAATCCCAGAGATATTTTCTTTTTCAAAGTCATTTTTATCTTGTTTTCAAAATCCTATTGCTCTGCCCAAGGTATAAGGATAGCTTTGTAGGGCACCTTTTTTATTTCAGATGTTGAATCATCATCAATAAAAAGCATTTCGTTTTCAATTACTCTTTATTCTTTCATTTCTACATTTACTTTTAAGAAAATGGCATTTCTTTCTTCTCTTTTGTTTATTTTTGTTTTGTTCATTATTCTTAAACAAAAATCATCATAAAAAACATGCAGATCCCTGAATAAACCCATTGAACATGATACCACTACAATCCCGCATAACCTTGAACTCCCCATTAACCAAGCTGAAGAGGATTGTGAGGGCGATTGTGAGCTTCCCGATGAGTTAGCAATAATTCTGGAAAAAGAGTCTAAAGAGATACAGCCGAATCAAGAGCCTGTGGAGATAATCAACTTGGGAACCGAACAAGACCGAAAGGAGGTGAAAATTGGGTCATCTTTGATGGGAAAAGAGCGTGAGAAGTTGGTCGAACTCTTGAAGGAATACACAGATGTGTTCGCATGGTCATACCTAGACATGCCAGGCTTGGATACCAAGATAGTTGAGTACAAGCTACCGCTCCGGCCAGAATGTCCGCCGGTAAAACAGAAGTTGAGAAGAACAAGACCAGACATGTCACTCAAGATCAGGGAAGAGGTCAAAAGACAGTTTGATGCAGGATTCCTAGCCGTAGCAAAGTATCCACAATGGGTTGCTAATATAGTGCCAGTGCCGAAGAAAGATGGTAAAGTGAGAATGTGTGTCGACTACCGAGATTTGAACAAGGCAAGTCCCAAGGATGACTTCCTATTACCTCACATCGACGTGTTGGTAGACAATACAGCTCGGTTCGCGGTTTTCTCATTCATGGATGGATTTTCCGGTTATAATGAAATCAAGATGGCTCCAGAAGACATGGAAAAAACTACCTTCATCACCCCATGGGGAACATATTGTTACAAGGTAATGCCCTTCGGTTTGAAGAATGTTGGGGCAACCTATCAAAGGGCGATGGTGGCTCTCTTTCATGACATGATGCACAAAGAAATAGAGGTTTATGTGGATGTCATGATCGCCAAGTCCAAGACTGAAGAAGACCACATCCTTCACTTACAAAAGCTTTTCGTACGTTTAAGGAAATACAAATTGCGACTCAATCCAACTAAGTGCACCTTTGGCGTCAGATCCGAAAAGTTACTTGGTTTCATCGTCAGTCAACAAGGGATCGAGGTTGACCCTGACAAGGTGCGTGCAATCCAAGATATGCCTGCTCCTCGTACCGAAAAAGAAATCCGTGGTTTTCTAGGGAGATTAAACTACATCTCTAGGTTCATTTATCATCTCACCGCTACTTGTGAGCCAATCTTCAAATTGCTACGTAAGGATCAAGCCATCACGTGGAATGAGAACTGCCAAGGGGCATTTGAAAAGATCAAACAATACTTGCAAGAACCACCCATCCTGATACCGCCCGTTCCTGGAAAACCTCTAATTATGTACTTAACAGTATTGGAATAATCCATGGGATGTGTGCTGGGGAAACATAATGAAACTGGTAGGAAGGAGCATGCCATCTATTACTTGAGCAAGAAATTCACCGATTGTGAAACCAGATACACCTTGCTAGAAAGAACTTGTTGCGCCTTAGCATGGGCTGCCCGTCGATTGAGACAGTATATGATTTGTCACACAACATGGCTCGTATCAAAGATGGATCAAATCAAGTACATCTTTGAGAAACCCGCTCTTACCGGAAGAATTGCCCGTTGGCAGATGCTGCTATCCGAGTATGATATCCTGCATGTAACTCAGAAAGCTATCAAAGGAAGTGTGCTAGCAGATCACTTGGCTCACCAACCAGTGGAAGACTACCAGCCCATGCGCTTTGATTTCCCAGATGAAGATATTATGGTTGTAAATGACGATGAGGTCATCGGAGATGATGAAGGACCTGAGCCAGGAGCTCGATGGAAGCTCGCATTCGATGGTGCATCTAATGTCATGGGGCATGAGATTAGAGTCATTCTAATCTCTCCAAAGGATGGTTATACCCCCTTCACAGCAAGGCTATGTTTCGACTGCACAAATAATATGGCTGAGCATGAAGCATGTATCCTGGGACTTGAGGCTGCCATCGATATGAGAATTAAAATCTGGGAAGTGTATGGAGATTCGGCTCTACTCATTTACCAAGTAAAAGGAGAATGGGAAACCCGTCATCCCAAGCTTATCCTATACCGTGATCATGTTTTGAAGCTAATAAAGTACTTTGATGAAATCACCTTCCATCATATCCCTAGAGAAGAAAATCAAGTGGCAGATGCTTTGGCTACGTTATCATCAATGTACAAAGTGAAATTTCACAACGAAGCGCCACTTATAAAGGTAGAGCGTAAAGACGAGCCGACATTCTGTCTATCAATTGAAGAGGCATCTGATGGCAAGCCATGGTACCATGACAGCAAAGTCTACCTCAAAAATCAAGAATATCCTGCAAACATATCAAACAAGGATAAGAAGACCTTGAGGCGGCTAGCAGCTAAATTTTTCCTGAATGGTGATGTGCTCTACAAAAGAACCACGACATAGTTCTTCTCAGATGTGTGGACAAACATGAAGCACGACATGGTTCTACTCATGCCAATGGACATGCAATGGCTAGAAAAATCTTTAGGGCTGGTTACTATTGGCTGACCATGGAATCTGATTGTTTCAGTTACGCAAGGAAGTGCCACAAGTGCCAAATCTATGCTGATAAGGTGCACGTTCCTCCAATTCCCTTGAATGTAATGTTATCTCCTTGGCCATTTGCTATGTGGGGCATCGACGTGATTGGACTCATCGAACCTCGAGCTTCAAATGGACACCGGTTCATCCTAGTCGCCATTGACTACTTCACCAAATGGGTTGAAGCTGCTTCATATGCCAATGTAACAAAGCAAGTGGTAGTTCGATTCATAAAAAACGAGATAATTTGTCGCTACGGACTCCCCAACAAGATCTTCACTGACAATGGCACCAACATGAACAACAAGATGATGAAAGAGTTATGTGAAAATTTCAAAATCGAACATCACAACTCTTCACCATATCGACCAAAGATGAACGAAGCCATAGAAGCAGCAAACAAGAACATCAAGAAAATCCTTCAAAAGATGGTAAAAACTTATAAAGATTGGTACGAGATGCTTCCATTTGCCTTACATGGTTATAGGACCTCAGTTCGCACCTCGACAGGGGCAACCCCGTTCTCACTCGTATATGGAATGGAGGCAGTCCTCCCTATTGAGGTGGAGATCCTCTCAATGAGAGTCTTGATGGAGACCAAACTGGAGGAAGCAGAATGGGTCCAATCAAGGTTTGACCAATTAAACCTCATCGATGAGAAGCGGATGATATCTTTATGTCATGGTCAGTTATATCAAAGCTGGCTTAAGAAGGCGTTCGACAAAAAGGTCCGACCTCGAGAGTTTCAAGAAGGCGATCTGGTGCTAAAAAAGATCCAACCCATTCATAAGGATTCACGTGGGAAGTGGACACCAAACTATGAAGGCCCTTATGTAGTGAAGAAAGCTTTCTCCGGAGAAGCCTTAATTCTCACAACAATGGACGGTGAGGACTTTCCACTCCCTGTGAATTCTGATGCAGTCAAGAAATACTATGCCTAATAACAAAAGAACGCTCGCTAAGTTGAAAACCCAAAAAGGGCGACTTAGGCAAAAAAGGGGCATCCCGGTGGACTGAAAACTCGTAAGAGCGGTCCAGGAAAAAGTTAGGGATATAAAAAAAAACAAAAGAAAACTCGCTAAGACGAAAACCTGAAAAGGCGACTTAAGCAAAAGTTGGGAAAGGCAAGTAACTGCATCAAGACAATTTGTTCCTAACATCAACTGAAGAACTAATTCCTTCGCCATCTTCAGAAGCAAGGTGTTGTGGACTTAGGGTTATTGAGAAAGTAGTAATCATCATGACTCAATGGGAATCTCCAATATTTTTCCTATTGCCATTTTCATTTCTTTTACTCATTTTTGTGGAGTTACACCTTTAGTGTGCTACCATTCCATGTACTAAATCATGTTTGACCATCAATGAAATGCATCCTTCTATTTACCTTTGTCTTTTTTCATCTCCAATAAATGTTATTTTTTATGATACAACTTTGAAATAGAAAATAATAACAAAAATCTTTTGAAATCGTGACTACTTTGATTTGAAAAAATCTAAAGGAAATTAATGAATCCCAGTGAGATCTTGGATCTTGCAAAATTCTCAGAGCAACCACGATTGGTTCCTATTGTAGCAGAGTCAACAACTACACAACATATCAACTGCCCATGCAAGCACGAGATGTCAAAATCTCCTCCAGTAGCCATCAATTTGAAGCTTCAATAACGTTTAGTGTTGCGAATGTCGAAGGATCAAAAAATCCAAATACCATACCTTAACCATCTCACCCATTAAATCTCAAAGCTCGACCATGCTCGGCACCCACTCACAATTAATGCACAACATATCATTGGCATATCTCAAGGGTCAGCATACTACATGCATCTTATTGTAGAAATTCATTGGCATGCATATCATCTTGTATCACACTTTTCCACCATGAAATTCTTCCACCATTAAAGTTTCTTACACTCCATAATTAGTTAACCAAGTTTCCCAGTGAACCTCAATCAAATACTCCTCAGCAAGTTATCTCAGTGTTCCCCGATGAACCTCACTCAAACACTACTCAGTGAGTTATCCCTTTAAAATCCCCAAGCAGTTGACAAGCCATATGTTCCCCAGTGAACCTCATTCAAGAACTTCCCCAGTAAATTTTTCTTGAAAATCCCATACCTTAACCATCTCACCCATAAAATCTCAAAGCTCGACCATGCTCGGCACCCATTCACAATTAATGCACAACATATCATTGGCATATCCCAAGGGTCAGCATACTACATGCATCTTATTGTAGAAATTCATTGGCATGCATATCATCTTGTATCACACTTTTCCCCCATGAAATTCTTCCACCATTAAAGTTTCTTACACTCCATAATTAGTTAACCAAGTTTCCCAGTGAACCTCAATCAAATACTCCTCAGCAAGTTATCTCAGTGTTCCCCGATGAACCTCACTCAAACATTACTCAGTGAGTTATCCCTTTAAAATCCCCAAGCAGTTGACAAGCCATATGTTCCCCAGTGAACCTCATTCAAGAACTTCCCCAGTAAATTTTTCTTGAAAATCCCATACCTTAACCATCTCACCCATAAAATCTCAAAGCTCGACCATGCTCGGCACCCACTCACAATTAATGCACAACATATCATTGGCATATCCCAAGGGTCAGCATACTACATGCATCTTATTGTAGAAATTCATTGGCATGCATATCATCTTGTATCACACTTTTCCACCATGAAATTCTTCCACCATTAAAGTTTCTTACACTCCATAATTAGTTAACCAAGTTTCCCAGTGAACCTCAATCAAATACTCCTCAGCAAGTTATCTCAATGTTCCCCGATGAACCTCACTCAAACACTACTCAGTGAGTTATCCCTTTAAAATCCCCAAGCAGTTGACAAGCCATATGTTCCCCAGTGAACCTCATTCAAGAACTTCCCCAGTAAATTTTTCTTGAAAATCCCATACCTTAACCATCTCACCCATAAAATCTCAAAGCTCGACCATGCTCGGCACCCATTCACAATTAATGCACAACATATCATTGGCATATCCCAAGGGTCAGCATACTACATGCATCTTATTGTAGAAATTCATTGGCATGCATATCATCTTGTATCACACTTTTCCCCCATGAAATTCTTCCACCATTAAAGTTTCTTACACTCCATAATTAGTTAACCAAGTTTCCCAGTGAACCTCAATCAAATACTCCTCAGCATGTTATCTCAGTGTTCCCCGATGAACCTCACTCAAACACTACTCAGTGAGTTATCCCTTTAAAATCCCCAAGCAGTTGACAAGCCATATGTTCCCCAGTGAACCTCATTCAAGAACTTCCCCAGTAAATTTTTCTTGAAAATCCCATACCTTAACCATCTCACCCATAAAATCTCAAAGCTCGACCATGCTCGGCACCCACTCACAATTAATGCACAACATATCATTGGCATATCCCAAGGGTCAGCATACTACATGCATCTTATTGTAGAAATTCATTGGCATGCATATCATCTTGTATCACACTTTTCCCCCATGAAATTCTTCCACCATTAAAGTTTCTTACACTCCATAATTAGTTAACCAAGTTTCCCAGTGAACCTCAATCAAATACTCCTCAGCAAGTTATCTCAGTGTTCCCCGATGAACCTCACTCAAACACTACTCAGTGAGTTATCCCTTTAAAATCCCCAAGCAGTTGACAAGCCATATGTTCCCCAGTGAACCTCATTCAAGAACTTCCCCAGTAAATTTTTCTTGAAAATCCCATAGCAGATCTCTTCCTAAACTGTATCAATCCCCAGTGGATTCCCTCTTTGCCACCAAATTCCCCTTGTTAAAGCTCCCCCAGTGAGTCTACCTGATTACTATCATAGCATTTATCGTTTCACCAGCGTCAGACTGGCGACGATCATATCATGTCATTTATCGTTTCACCAACGTCAGACTGGCGACGATCATATCATAGCATTTATCGTTTCACCAGCGTCAGATTGGCGACGATCATATCATGTCATTTATCATTTCACCAGCGTCATACTGGCGACGATCATATCATGTCATTTATCGTTTCACCAGCGTCAGACTGGCGACGATCATATCGTATCATTTATCGTTTCACCAGCGTCAGACTGACGACGATCATATCATGTCATTTATTGTTTCACTAGCGTCAGACTGGTGACGATCATATCTTGTCATTTATCGTTTCACCAGCGTCAGACTGGCGACGATCATATCATAGCATTTATCGTTTCACCAGTGTTAGACTGGCGACGATCATATCTTATCATTTATCGTTATACCAGCGTCAGACTGGCGACGATCATTTCATATCATTTATCGTTTCACCAGCGTCAGACTAGCGACAATCATATCATTTTTTGATATAGTGAATCGACCTTCAGTGCAAGCGGCTGAATAAGATTACTTTATCCTGAAAGATCGACCTTCAGTGCAAGCGGCTGAATAAGATCACCTTCATCCTCAAGGATCAACCTCCAGTATAAGAGGCTGGATATGATCAACCTTCCCCCGGTGAAGACTTTTTATCCGTTATCGTTTCACCAGGACTCCCCCTGGCGACGACCTTATCTTTATCTCTCATACGAATCTTGGTGTTAGAGTTGACCTTTCCCGAGCAAAGGCATTCCACCCTTGTTTCATATCTTTTTCTCTAGGGACAAAATTTGAGTCCTTCATACTTAATTACCCTTCACAAAGAGTTCGTGAATGCCCATGGCATTCACATCCTCAATGTCAAGGGACAATTAAGTAGGTGCAGCTGTAGCACCCCAATTTTGTCCCAACTTTTTTCTTCACCGTCGAATTATGTTATTTTAATTGTTGAAATAGTAGAATTTTATTTTTCTAATGCATTTCGTCGATTTCATAAATTTTGAGAAAATCCAGAAAAATATGTTATAATATTTAATTTTTATTGTGTATGATTTAATATCATCATAAAATCCAAAAATATGCATTTATTTCCAAAAATTTCAAAATACTTAAGTTTTTTTGTAACTTTATTTTATTTTAAAAAATCCAAAAAAATATATATATTAGATTCAATTTGTTACGATCTATTATATATATATATATATATATATATATATATATATATTATTGTTATTAGAAGTATATATATAAAGAAAAAAAGAGGGCAAAACAACTGCACCCCCCTTCCTCTTGTTTTATTTTTATTTAATAATTAATTATTTATATAACAAAAAAAAAGAGTAACAAGAAAAATAACAAGAACAACAACAATGCCCATTTTCTCTCCTATTTTCTAGCTTTCTCATTTTATTATTATGTTGTTATATTATTACTATTATCAAAAAAAGAAAAAAATAATAAAGAAGAAACACAGCCAAAAGCTGCGCTGCTTTCCCCTTTCCTCACCTTCCTTTCTTTTTTTATTTTTATATTATTATTATTATTATTAAAAATAAAAGAATAAAGAGAAAAAGAAAAGAAACAGAAGCATAACACGCAAGAACAGTAACAGTAGCAGCACAACCTTTTTTACTTTCCCCTGTTTTTCAACTCTTTCTTTTCCATCTAATTCCAAATCAAAGCTTCAATTTTTCTCCAAATCTACACCCCAAACAAATGTGAACTACCTCTTTCCAATCCTATATTTTCTACAAACAGAAACAGTAATTGCAAATTGGAGGCCATTCTTTTCTATGGTGCATTTAATGAATGTCAGTTTTTTCTTCTAAATTGCAAGGCTACTATATAGCCTTTCGGTTGTAGAGAAATTCAGCTTGAGAACAAGAAAAATTGGAGTACAGTTTTCACACACTGTTAGTGTTTCACAGTTGATGAATTTGAAAAAATCATGTAAGCTTATTCACACTGCCTATTGCTCCTATAAATAAAGTTTAAAGTAGAAAGGAAAGGGACCCGAAAAAAAGAAGAAGAGAGAAAATAGAAACATAATTGGAAATTAAGAAGCAAAGAAAATCAGAACCAAAATCTGCGAGAAAGAAAGATACAATTATCAGTAGCAAAATTCATTCTCATCCTCTCTTTCAAACCACACAATATCACAATACATAAACCACCACCCATAGCCAAACCAAACAAAACAACAAGGAATAGAACGAACGAAGGAGAAAGAAGCCTTCTACCAAACCACTGCCGCCGTCACCGTCCACCATCACCCATTTCTTTTCCTCGCCCGTTCTGTCTCTCTCGGTTAACCTCTCTCTCTCTATCTCGTTTTCTCTCCGCTGTTTCTCTGTTATGTTGTTGTTTCAAATGAAGAAGACTTGGTCTTCTTTTGTTTTTTTTAATATTTAATTTAGTTACTTTTTTTTAAATTATTTTATTTTGTTTTTTAGCTTGGGCTTTAGGCCCATTTTTCAGTAGTAATTTTATCTTTCCATTTTTTATTTGTTTTAACTTATGGTTTTTATTTACTCTTTAATGACTTAGGTGTTACATAAACTAATAATGTCTTAATAAAACAAAAAAATAATAAAACAATTTTGTTTGTGCGAGTGAAAAAGGAAAACTCGGGTAGACACTCGACGCTTCCCCTAATATTCAGAAACGAGGTAGAAACTTTGTTTTCGATCGGATATTCGTCCTCCATTTAAAATTAATCTCAACCCACCAAGCAAGACTTTTTTTTCTCTAACGAACATCATCATTGCTCAAGCGCGAGTCCGTCTTTTTTTAATCAACAAACTTTTTAGCCCAAGCGCAACCAAACTATTTTCATAAATAAAATCAATCAACACACAAACATTTTCTACCAAAGAACTACGTAGCTTTGATTTTCCCATTGCACTCGGGAATACGTAGGAGCGGGATCCAACAACCATCAAGCACACTAATAAAAAACCATTTTTTTGGTCTTTAAATTATTTTTCTTTATTTTTCTTTGCAAACACTTTCCATAATAATAAACAAACATAAAACTAACACCTAATTAAGCGCTAAACTAATTAACGGTTCCCGTTGGATACAACGGATGTGAGGGGTGCTGATACCTTCCCCTCGCATAACCGACTCCCGAACCTGTAATTTGGTTGCGATGACCTTGTTTTCGTTCCCTAAGGGGTTTATCGACGTTCCCCTTTTCAAAAATAAAACTTCGGTGGCGACTTTACTGTCTAGCGAGCGTTTTACGCCTGCGCATTTTTCCAGCCGCTTCAATAAGGTTCCAACTTGATTAGACTATCCTAAAATTTCCAAACCTTAATGTTCTCAATGGGACGAGTACACTCTTTCTAATAGGAACCAGTAATTATACCAAACCATTTGAAGCCTAGCCTTACCTAGCAAAACGATTAGAACTCTCTCTTAGCAGTACCCGTACCCAAGAAGACGCAGTAAGCACCAGCACTCATAGATTCCTAAATTAGTACCTTGGTATAGTAGACTGGATAACTACCTTTGTAATAGGAATACTAATTAAACCATCTATACTAAAAAAACCAAATTAGAACACAAGCACGTTCCAACAATTATTCAGGTCATCTTATAAGGCTCCCCTTTAGAATACTCTTAACTAAGTTACTCCGACCCTTTAGCTAGTAACAACATCCCTACCTTACTACTAAGAGTCAAGTTTCATCCAGTACAACAATTAGGAATTACCTTTTTACTACACCAGTCCTTAGCTGTAACCCAATAAACCTCTAGAGACTTAAAACTTCGATTAGATTAACAGTCAGGAGTCCTTATAGCATCATGGAAACCTTAAATCAAATTCCGAGAACATTATCACAGAATAGTTTAGCAAACCAAACCAATAATAGAACCTATTCAGCCTCGTAATTAGTATCCAATAATCATACCTTATCCCAGGAATCACAAGTTATTAGCATACCATTTAGAAATCCCATTGTTTTAATATTTGGACAGACATATTAAGTATCGTCTCTTAGTTACTATAAGTTGTCAACTCAGCGTTACCAGTCAATTAGCTAACTCTTTAAGGATTGTTGAACCAGAACTCATAAGTTTAGCATTTTCTTACCGCAAACCTATTACGTTAACACTCATGATGCTACCTGTAAGTGCCAATAAAATTGGATCAACCTATCACTCTATACCGGTAATTGAACCGAACCATCGTAGGTTAAGCCTTGGTTAGAATAACAGTTAAGAAGGAACCATAGCCCAATCAGTCACCAAAGTCGATCCGTTGAGCCTTATTATTAAATAGTTTAGAGACCGATAACTCAGTCCATTAGTAGTTGACATTAACCAAATAGATTCATATATGTGGACCGTTTAGCTAAGGAATCCATAGGAACATTTAGCCAAACCTTTGAGGTTAGTGACTGACTAGGATCTGGCAAGTGCACCAGTCTATCGTCGAGTAATAATTCACACTCTAGTGTATAAAATGAGTTCGTATCCACAGGGATCGTGCCGAAACTTCACTAGCGTTATTTAAGTTTGTGATAGTTTGCATTCGCTTTGGTTTTTGAAAAGGGTTTTATAAAAATAGCGTAATGCGTTTCAGAAATATAAATGCGGAATGTATAAATATAATAGATTCAAGAAATATAGAGGCTAGGTGTGGAGGTTAGACTCCCTCCCTTCTTTATATTTGGCATGACAGGTATATAACATAGTTATTTAGATTATGTTCGGCGGTGAATTATCCTTGTTGTAGTAATACCTTACTATTACACTATGTCTATTAAAGTTTCCCTACATTAACAACTAAGGTACCTACGAGAGCCTAACCTCGATGTGTTACATACCCTAATTACTAAGTGAGTTGTTTATAAACATGCATTATAACCTCCACCAATTAACCTCTATGTCCTAGTATCAGGCTATTCATCTTCTAAGTGCTCAGATCACACCTAGTGCATGATTCCTCCTCTAACCGCTCAGTTCACAACTAGTTCAGGATGTTACCGTCTCTATACACCTAGCATTATTTACTACGAGATCCGAACCATACCAAGTCGAAACCTAATATCAATTCTATGGGCGCTCCCGCTTATCCGGCCAGATTACGAGAATACGTTATTAAAGTGCATGAAAGTAAATAACAAACATAATTACTGAATATCATTTATTATAACTTAGACTCAATCACAGACTCAAAATATTCATTGGGGAGTTCATCTTTTCCACCACAACCTAAGGCATAAATAATAAAGACTACATATTTAAATTACAATAAAGAAATTATAACCTAAATACAAAAGCCTAAAGAAATCATACCTTGTTGAGTTAGTTGTCCCGTAAGGGTAGAAAACTATGCCCAATAGAGCTCCTCTGAACCTCTCCCTATAGTAGAGAGTGTTCTACTATTTCTAAATGAATAATTGTGAAGGAGGGAGGCTCTATTTATAGTTTTCGTAATGGGCCTCAGCAAGGCATCGTGCTGCGATGAGCTCATCGCAGTGCGATGTAAAGATTCAGTTTAATTTTATAACTGATCCTGCGCATTTCATCAGCTTGGGCGCCAAGTTACTCCATCGTGCTGCGATATAGGGCATCGTGGTGCGATGGAAGATTTTCTCAAGATTTATTTCTTCTGATTTCTTTGCGAACAAGCAGCTTTCATCGTGGCACAATCGCACACATCGTGCTGCGATGGAATGCTGTATTTCTTCACTTTTTGAGCTTTTTCTTGTCTTTTTACTTCTTGGACTTTGTCTTGATGCTTTTTCCTGCTTTTGTAGGTTTTCCTTCGTATTTGGGCCTATCTTGGTCATTTTACTACTAATAATAATACCAAAAATACCGTAGAAATTCCTGTCATCACAACCCCAAACTTAAACTGTTGCTTGTCCTCAAGTAACATGCTGTCATACAAGATCGTTAGAAAAACAAGAGATAAATAAAGATGATAGGAATTTCACAACCTTTTTGTATTTCAGCAATGGTACCGCTGATTTTCTTAATGCCGCGATCATGCTCAGTCCTGCTAGGCTCAGGAGACGTCAATAGTAGCAAATCGGGCAAATGCCCGCAAGAGTCCATGTCCAACTTTTCTCTCTCTCACATTTGTGTTTTTCGCTCATTAATTGAAAGGGTTATCTCCCAATCATTGTGCAACCTGCCATTTTACCATAGGCTTGCAAGAACTTTAAGCAACCAGTCAAAATTTAATACACATGTATTATTGGAGGTCTTTTCAGGGTTATAACGTGGCTTAGGTCAAGGTAGGACATTTTTGGGAATAGTAGGCTAAACATTGGAGTTAAGTCTTACTTTGATGTTCCTTTTTGTGTGCGCAACCTGTGTTCCTTAAGGTGCCTTTTTGTGTTGGTATCGGAAAATAAGAATCGGATGTGTCTTTGTGTGGTTCTCTTCAATCACTTTCTTTGCCCTTTGGCTCTTTCTTTTTCATTTTTTTTAAGAGACTATTTTTTTAGGGATTTTTTGATGTTTTCCCGTCTCTTTTTCATTTATTATTATTTTTTTTCTTTTTGTAGTGATAGTTCTCCGTATACCCACCCCAAACTTAGACGTTGCTAGTTCCATGAGCAACCCCAAACTTATTTTGTTGCCAAGACTTTGAGAACTATTGCCTTAACTCCAAAGAGGGTAATTCATTGTTTTTCTGGTCTATAGGCTTGTATCGTGGTTTGTCATCGAAACAAAAAGGATATTATTTTTTTACGGCTCAAATTGGCTAGCAAAGGATATAATAATAATAAGGGTGGCTTGAAAAAGGCTCTGGGTTATAACAAACAATTGCCTCAATGCATATAATATTAAACTAACCAGTCAGCAGAGAATTAGAGCAAGTTCTAGAAAATAAACAAGTGCATGGTACTCTCATAGTAATTCGAAAGAAAGTGGTAATACCGTTTGGATATATTTGGCTCAAATCCTCACATGGCTTAGGTATCTGAAGTTGAACACTTGTCTCACAGACATCAGCTTCATCACTCGTCTCTCTGTCTCCCGAACTTCGCACTTCGGAGCAATCACCTTTGGTTTTCTATATGAAGGTGTGAAATTCGTCTCATCGAGATTTATAACTCATTTCGCCGCAATCTTACCTATAACAGTTAGTCATGCACTAGATAATAAACAGTAAACAGTTAATTATATATATATATATTTTATAAGTTTGAATAAGGGATGTTGACAGATGAAGATGACATGCGGAATTCTAGGCATACATTTATTGAATTGAAAAACTGAATTGAAAATGCTGAATTGAAAAATACTGAATTGAAAATACTGAATACTTATCCTTGGGTTGCCTCCCAAGCAGCGCTTGTTTAGCCTCTCATTAGCTTGAGGCATTTCCTCCATTACAGAGGATAGGTTCACATGTCTCTCTCTTCTGTAGGAGCTTTCGCCTTAGCTCCTCCCTCTTTCTTGTTGCTTCTTTCATACTTCTCTGGGTTTTATTTTTCTTTGAAGGTGGCAAGACAGAGTTGTCCATCATCTTCTGAAGGTACTGTTTTTATGATGGACTTCCCTTTGCCTTTTGGTGGATGTTCCTTCTTTTGTTATTTTGGTGCATTAACCCAACTTTTCTTTCTTTCCTCTTTTCTCTCAGCAGCAGGCTTCTTCAGAGGTGACGTATTCACCCCAAACTTAGATCTTCTAGCCACCTTTCGGTTTCTACCGCATGCTTTGACCCATGTTGCTCGGATGTCAACTTCAATGGTTAGCCTCTTTAATTTTACAGTGAGTTCTTCGGGTACCTCCTCTTCCTGAGCTGTCTCAATCTCTAGCTGCGCCATTTCAATCTCCAGTTCTGTTATCTCTACCTTTACCTGTACTTCTTGATCTGGAGTCGGTGGTGTAGCTTCTCTGTCTTTCTACTCTAGCATGAAGCACACTTCCCTCCTGGTCTTGGAAATTTTGATAGTTCTTTCCTCCTCCCCACTTCTTAGAGTCAACTCGGCGAGTTCCACATTAATGAGTGCCCTGCTAGTTGCTAAGAATGGTCTTCCAAGGATAATGGGGTGTTCTTCATCTTCTTTGATATCCAGGATCATGAAGTCTGCTGGAAATACCAAATCTTTGACTTTCACCAAGACATCCTCAATTGTACCTGCTGAGTAGATTGTTGACTGATTTGCTATGACGAGTTCCCTTTCTGTACCTGCGGTTGGTCGTGCGAGCTTTAACTTCTCTGCCAGAGATAATGGCTATAACACCCCATAATAAATAGTCTAGAATATATTAAGCGAGCATTAATAATAAGTATTGGATACATTAAAATTACAACGGAAAGTTTTAGCTTAAGCACGAGTACAACATAGTCTAGTACAATACTTGACAGAATCACGTTACAACATTACTTAATGTTATAAGTTCAGAAATTGAAACACAACAAAAGAAGCACAACAGATAATCAGTCTAATAGAGATATCCATGAGGCCTCATAAAAATCAATCCATAGCTTGCTTACCCTTGCTAGAGTCCCCCTGATTACCTGCGTTCAAATATGGGAGTGAGATACTTTCTATATCTTAGTGAGTTCCATTTACCTATTGTTAGAATCTTTAGATACTCTTGCTGTCAGTTGATCAAATCCTTAACAATATATTGATCAATTTTATCTTTCAAAGGTCACTCCGGAGTAAACCAGTCCCAAAGCGCCTGACAATGCGTAATACCGATAATAATATACGTCGGATTCTGCCCTTGGTTTACAGTTTTTAACATAAATTGTTGCAGGATTCATCATATGGAATCAATCAAAGCAACTGGCCTGGAGTCTCTAATGGACTTAATCGAAGCCGTCTCATCATACTTTAGTGATTCGGGATTCATCACTATTTGATCAACTGTACTAAGTTAATTATCTTACATTAGATTTTCTAACTTTTCCAAATTCTAACAACTTAATATTATCATTCCTATGATTGTTACATATGCCAAGATTATAACTAAAATCATGTTTATTAATTGAGAGGTGATGTTGTATGTATTACAGATCAAACAGGCCTTGAAACAAGAGTTTTTGCAGTATAAAGTCTGGTAAATCGATTTAACAGGGAGGGTAAATCGATTTACCCTGTTAGAAAGTTCAGTTTTTCCTTCACAGAGTGCAGGTAAATCGATTTACCCTGTTAAAAATTGGATTTTTCTCAAAATCAGGTTTCGAAACACAGAGGGTTTCATAGCCTATCATCTCCAATTCATATAACAGTCCATAGCAACTATTAAACATGCATTCAATACATAATTTAGCACATACATATATATTGAATCAATCAATTGATAATAAATCTTTAAACCTAATGTTCTCATGCTTTTGGTTAGTGAAATTGGGAAAATCTAATTTATGCTAGCTTAGGAAACCCACCTGAGTTAGAGTTTGATTTAGCTACTGATTTGAACAGATTGAAGAAATTGAAGCTTGATCAGAGTCCTTAACTTCAATTCCTTGGTCTACCACTCCAGCTAGAACCCTAACATGATTGGAAAAGTGTTTTAGAACTTAGAACTTCTGCATGCAATTAAACTTGGAGCTTGTATCTCCATGAATAGAGAGGGATAGAGCACGAGGGAGATGAAGAGTGAAAGAAACGAATGTGTGCTCACCTTAATACCCAGAACTTAAGGATTATGAATATTCAATTGCATGCAAGTTGGGAACAAGAGGATTGGAATTCAATTGTGAGGGTGAAGTTGGTGATACTGCTGCGTGAGAAGAAGAGAGTGTTTGGATTTTGTTTTTCTGATTCCAGACAATGAACTAAAGGGAAAGTAGTGTGGTGAGGTGGTTTTGCTTAGGAAGGTTGTGGGTCCCACTACTTAATTGACCAATCAGAATATGAGTTTCCTTTTCTATAATTTAACATCCTTTACTTAATTAAATAATACCTTCTAATAATTAAAGTGGGATATTACAACTTACCCCCCTTAAAGAAATTTCATCCTCGAAATTAAGAAATTTACCTCAAAATAGATGCGGATAGTTTTTCATCATGTCGGACTCCAGCTCCCAAATGAATTCGCCATCAGGTGATTGTGACCACTCGACCTTAACTATTGGAATTTTCTTGTTCCGAAGAGTCTTAACATCTCTCTCAACAATGCGGATCGGATCCGGTTGGTATGTTAAATCTGGTTGCAGATCAATGTTTTCCAATTCTATTGGCTGGAAAGGATCAGGAATGAATTTTCGAAGCTGAGACACATGAAATACATCATGTAATCCTGACATGGACGGAGGCAAAGCTAGCTGATAAGCCACAGGACCAATGCGCCTCAGAATTTGGAAATGTCCAATATATCTTGGACAAAGCTTCTTAGTTTTGAAAACACCACGTAATCCTAGCTTCGGTGTTACGCTTAAGAAAACATGATCACCTTCCTCAAATTCCAAAGGTCTTCTTTTTCTGTCGGCATAACTCTTTTGTCGACTTTGTGCAATTTTCAGTTTGTCACGAATTGATTTGATCTTCAATGTAGTCTCTTGAATAACATCTGGCCCTAAAAGTCCTCGATCACCTACTTCAGTCCAACACAAAGGAGTTCTACACTTCCTACCATAAAGAGCCTCATACGGTGTCATTCCAATACTGGCATGATAACTGTTATTATACGCAAATTCGATCAAGTGCAAGTGATTACTCCATGCACCACCGTCTTCTAACACACAAGCACGATGCATGTCCTCAAGGGTCTGAATAGTTCTCTCTGACTGACCATCTGTTTGAGGGTGATGTGATGTACTCTTCTTTAATCGAGTACCCATTGCCTTTTGAAAAGCATTCCAAAACCTTGAGGTGAAAATGGGATCTCTGTCTGACACAATGCTCAGTGGGACGCCATGCAGTTTCACTATATGTTCCATGAAGATTGCTGCATACTGCGGGGCTTTATAAGTTGACTTCACTGCAATGAAATGAGCCGACTTGGTTAACCTGTCCACAATGACCCAAATCGAATCTTGTCCCTTCTGATTGCGAGGTAGTCCTCCCACAAAGTCCATGGTAATGTGGTCCCACTTCCACTCGGGTATCTCTAAGGGTTGTAACGGACCTCCTGGTTTCTGATGTTCTATCTTAACTTGTTGACATACTATACAGCTTGACACAAACTCCGCAATTTCAGTCTTCATATTCAGCCACTAATAATTCTTCTTCAGATCATGGTACATTTTGGTGGAACCGGGGTGAATAGAAAATGCACTCTTGTGTGCTTCTTCTAAAATCAGTCCCTTTATTTTGACATCATTCGGTACACAAGTTCTTCCTTCAAACAAAATCACACCATATGGAGCTACTGTAAATTTAGGGTTGCTTTTTCTTTTTTGTAAGTCCATATCAAGCTCTTGTGCCTGAGCTATCATTGATCGTAGAATTAGCATTGTTTAAACTTTCAATTCAGCTTCACTCCTTTCTTTCAATATATGATATTAAGGTCAAGGTCTCTAAACTTTTCATACAAGTCACACTGGTGAATTAGCATTGTTGACGCACACAACGCTTTTCTACTCAGAGCATCCGCCACTACATTGGCTTTTCCTGGATGATAATTCAAATTGAAGTCGAAGTCTTTTAAGTACTCCATCCACCTTCTCTGCCTCATGTTCAGTTCTTTCTGGTCAAACAAGTACTTCAAACTTTTGTGGTCGCTGAACAAATCAAATTGCACTCCATACAAATAGTGTCTCCAAATCTTCAGAGCGAAGACGATGGCAGCTAGTTCAAGATCATGGGTTGGGTAATTCTCTTCGTGTGGTTTCAACTGCCTAGATGCATAGGCCACTACTGCACTGTCTTGGGTAAGTACGCATCCAAGTCCTTTACTTGAAGCATCACAATACACTACATATTTCCGGGTTGGATCTAAAATTACTAACACTGGTGCACTTGTCAACTTCTCTTTTAATGTTCTGAAACTCCATTCACAGGCTGCATCCCAATCAAAAGGTGCTTCCTTCTTTGTAAGACGGGTCAAAGGTAAGGCAATTTCCGAAAACCCCAAAATGAATCTCCGGTAATAACCTGCTAAGCCTAGAAAACTTCTGACTTCTGAAACGTTCCTAGGTCTTTCCCAATTAATTACAACTTCCACTTTGGACGGATCAACAGACACTCCACCTTGAGATATGACATGTCCTAGAAATTTAACCTCTGAAAGCCAAAACTCACATTTGCTGAATTTGGCATAAAGTTGCTTCTCTCTTAAAATTCTCAGAACAATCCTCAGATGCTCTGCATGCTCTTGAGAATTTCTAGAATAGATTAGAATATCATCGATAAAGATTACGACAAACTTGTCGAGGTACGGCTGAAAGATTCGATTCATGTAGTCCATGAATATGGCTGGAGCGTTGGTCAAACCAAATGGCATGACTAAGAACTCATAATTCCCATAGCGGGTCCTAAAAGCAGTCTTTGACACATCATAGGATTTGATGCGAATCTGATGATACCCAGATCTACGATCAATTTTGGAAAAGACAGTGGCCCCTCTGAGTTGATCTAATAAATCATAAATGCGAGGCAACGAATATTTATTCTTGATTGTGACCTTGTTGAGTTGACGATAATCAATGCACAAACGCATGGTACCGTCCTTTTTCTTTACTAGCAGAACTGGTGCACCCCATGGTGACACACTAGGCCGAATGAAATGTTTTTGGAGTAATTCTTCAAGCTGAGACTTTAATTCGCAAAGTTCTAATGGAGACATCCTATAAGGTGCAACAGAGATAGGCTGGGATCCTAGAACTAGATCAATGGAGAATTCTATTTCTCTCTCTGGAGGCAGACTAGTTACGTCATCTGGAAATACATGTAGATATTCACAAACTATTGGAATATCAGTGGGACATACGTTGGATTCTGGAGTTATAGTGAACATGATACTAAAGCACTTGTTACTAGCGAACAAATATTGAATCATTTGATGAGTATTTTGCAGCAAGGCAGTAAGGGCTCTACCCTCTGCGGTAACTTCGGTTGGTATGAATAAATTCTTCTCAGCGCACCCGATATACACGGTATTAGCAGAGAGTCAATCCATACCCAAAACTACATCAAGGTCCTTTAAAGGAAGACAGATCAGATCAATATGATAGGTGTTTATCCCTACCAAAATAGGACAATTCTGACAGACCATTTTTTAGGTGACTTTGCCGCCGGTAGCAACAGAAGCAGTCATTGGAGGGACCAAGGGAGTTGACGGTAATCCCAACCGCATAACACAATCGACAGCAATAAAAGAATTGGTAGCACCACAATCAAACAATACTAAAACTTCAGATTGATTCAATAAACAGACATTCATGATTAATGAATTATTAGATTTGGCTTCCTCACCATCAAGAGAGTATACCCGACCTTTACTCTTTGTTGTACCACTAGCTCCTCCTTTCTTCTTCAATTCAGGACATTCATACCTCATATGACCTGGTTGTTTGCAGTGGTAACACACGCCTCTGCCTTTCATACATTCTCCGAGGTGATGATTACCGCAGTCAGGACATTTGCGGGGTGACCGGGGTGAGTAGTTTTGCTTTCCCTTGTTTGGAGAACCCTTTGTGTTGGTGTAAGCCCTAGAGGCCAATGGATTTAGTACTTGTATCAAACTAATTATTAATAATATATTGTTTCTTTTATTAATAATCAAAGGCATTTCCTTTATTATGTTTGTAACATTCAAAATAATGAAGTCCCTAGAATAGAAAGTCTGTTTAATATTAAGTATGACTTAATCATGAGATTACATTAAACATAAAGACGTTATTCTTAGAGTATCCATAGTCAAGCTTTAAGGTGAAAATGGATAGCCTTAAAGCATAAAGACTATTATGAAGATAGGCTGATGATCGCATCTCATGGATCATGGGATAAGGAGTTATCAAGTCTTGACATAGGTATAAGAAATATTAGGAGTAATATTTTTATACCGGATTGACCCGCTATGAGAGTACTACATGCAAAGTTCACTCTCATGGTGATAATGGTGTAAGCCGCCCTTAGACCTGAATCCACTTTGTACCCTAGATGTGCAGTCAAGCAATTTGTTGCTGATCTAACGTTGTCTGTAACAGGATAACCATAAAGGCAGTTGATGGGTACTTCACAAAGCATGCTGAGGGACAGTAGTGACCTAGATGGAATTTGTCAATCCTGCATAACAGGATAAATGTCATGGGCCCAATATTGAGCTGGACAAAGATGACACCAAGTATGCTTTGTGTTCAATATAGACATTAAGGGCAAAGGGGTAATTGTACACGCATATATTATCACTAAAGGTTATGTTTTGATCACATGTTAATTTCTCATAACTTGGGTAGCAATGATGTGTTGCTAGATACCGCTCATTGTTTATTATATTAAATAAAAGATTGGCTTAAATGCAGTTTTACCCCCCCTATTTTGAAGAAATCGGAATTTTACCCCCCATATTTAAAAATCCGGAATTTTACCCCCTCTATTTTATAATTCTTTGGATTTTGCCCCCTCCCCTTTATACACTATAAAAAATCTTAGATTAATTAGCTACGACAGCCTTTGTAGCTAACCGACAGCTATTTTCTAGTAAGGTGGAGTAGCTTGATGGTATTAGAGATAGCCGAATCATATATTATTCAATGTTAAACTATATAATTGGCTTCTGTTCCAAAAAAACTATATAATTGGCTTATGCTTATATATCTTTCATTCTATAAAAGTGAACACATCTCTTTCTGCCGATGAAAGAGTTTTAGTCTCGTGTTTATAGATATTTCCTTCCGGAAAGATAAAGCTAAGTAATTGGAGGTTTGCAAAGATTTGTGCAGAACATACTTTGATGTTTGTTTAAAAACAATTATGATATTTTCATATAGCATTTGTGCATGGCATGAATTTTTTATTTTATATCAAATACTATTTGGTTGTCTTTTCCATTTGTAGGAACCAAGCCGTTATGTCTTATAATTGTCATGATTAAAATTTGTAAGGAATCCAAAATATAATTTGTAGCTTGCTTTGTTTCAAGTTGTTTTGAAATACTCCCACCTAATCTCTGCACATTTACATTGATGTTGCTAGGCCTCCATTAAAGAAAGATTGTCTCGTGCTACTGTTTTAAATTTCTTGTGTTTATTAAAACAATTGCTTTGCCTTTTCATTTCACCCTCAAATAGTTCCAGCACTTCCCATTCACAAATGAAAACCCTGATGAAACATGCAAGTTGTAGTTGGCAACAATTTGCAGGCCGAAAGGGAACATGAAATACAAGTTTCATAACCTCAAGCTACTCCACCTTACTTGAAAATAACTATCAATTAGCTACAAAGGCCGTCGTAGCTAATCCCATATTTTCTTGTAGTGTATAGGGGGCAAAATTCAAAGAATTATAAAATAGAGGGGGTAAAATTCAGGATTTGAAAATAGGGGGGGTAAAATTCCGATTCCATCAAAATAGGGGGGGTAAAACTGCATTTAAGCCTAAAGGATTTAATATAATTGCCAACGTTATGGAAACCTACAAGGGTCACACACATAAGGACAGTCTAATATTGAGATAAAAGGGGAACACCGTAAGGTACAGTGTATGTGCAATGTGATAAGGGTATCACGGTAATTTAAACTAGCAAGAACACCAAAGGTTATGGTGGGAGGGTGCGCACATGAGTAATATTACTCATGGGGGCGCGCGCCCTAGTAAATTGTTTCTTGTTCGGCTTTGCCCAATAAGAGATATCTTGGTGCCCAAGACAAGAGTTGTCTTAATGCACAAGACAAGAAATATCTATAAATAGAGACCTCTTGTCATAGCTCTGTTAGTTGTTGGTTAGTTGTCGTTGAACACACTAAAAAGCACAAGAATTATTTGAGTTAAAATAATTCTCTCTCTCTCTCTCTCTCTCTCTCAATATTCTTGCATAGCCTTCAAACATAAAGGGCTAGCACTCTATTGAAGGTGACTGTTCGTGTGGACTACTAGAGGCGTTGTTCTTCGTCATCAACGCTCGTGATCAATCAGGTTCGTGATTAAAGTGTTGATCAGCCACCGTTCGTGAAAGAAAAGAAAAGGATTTTCAACAAGAGGTAAAATCCTAAACACAAACTCATGCTCATTCGTAAGGATCATTAAAGGAAATTTTTTATATTCCGCTGCTTTTCGATCTCTATTTTCCTTCACTTTGTGTGTAGGTGCAAATTTTTTATATTCCGCTGCTTTTCGATCTCTATTTTCCCAGAATCCTTCTTCTTTTGCATTGCTTCGCCTCTTTTTCTCCTGATATCATTAAGATTTGCCTCCGCATGGTAACTCTTTTGGACTAAGTCACCAAAATTAGCAACTTGTTGCATGGATACATCATGTGCAATATCAGCCCTCAATCCAAACCGGTACTTCTTCATTTTCCAAGCTTCACTTGGAGCATCATTTCCTTCAACCACATACCGCACCAATTCATTGAACTTCATGGTGTAATCAGCTACAAACATATTACCCTGCTTCAATTTATTCAATTCCCTCTCCATTTGGAATTGGTAGCTTTCTGGAATGTAATGTGAAATGAACAAACGCCTGAAGTTCACCCAGTTCATCTCAACCTGACTCGCCACCATGTAAGCTTTGGTACCTTCCCACCAATTGCAAGCATTACCCCGGAAGAACCGAGTTACGAAGGTCACCTTATCATTCTCTGAGCATTCCATGGATTCAAGTATGTCACCCATCCTCTGGATCCACTCTCTAGCCTTGGCTGGAACATACTCTCCAACAAACTCCGGAGGATTCATTCTACAAAATTCTCTAAATGCACCACCACCTCCAGGATGTTCGGCTTGGGGGTTATTCATGTGTTGTTGAAACATCATCATGAACTCTTGATGTTGTTGGGCTTGTTGAGCTTGAAATTGTTGTTGTTGATGCATCATCTCTGCCCACATATTTGCATTAGCATCACCGTATTCTCCTGGTTCTTCGCCGACATTCCTTCTTGGTCTTCCCGACATAGTATTATAGCTGTCATAATCAAATCAAGTTAGCTAGGCTCGAAGTGATATAACACCTAAAATAAACGTTAGGAATCCAAATAGTCCATAATAGTTGATGTTGTTCTTTTAATGACCCAAGGCACGATCTGAACTGACCTGCTCTGATACCAATTATAACACCCCATAATAAATAGTCTAGAATATATTAAGCGGGCATTAATAATAAGTATTGGATACATTAAAATTACAACGGAAAGTTTTAGCTTAAGCACGAGTACAACATAGTCTAGTACAATACTTGACAGAATCACGTTACAACATTACTTAATGTTATAAGTTCAGAAATTGAAACACAACAAAAGAAGCACAAGAGGTAATCAGTCTAATAGAGATATCCATGAGGCCTCATAAAAATCAATCCATAGCTTGCTTACCCTTGCTAGAGTCCCCCTGATTACCTGCGTTCAAATATGGGAGTGAGATACTTTCTATATCTCAGTGAGTTCTATTTACCTATTGTTAGAATCTTTAGATACTCTTGCTGTCAGTTGATCAAATCCTTAACAATGTCTTAGCATAATATAATGTAACAACAAAGCAGTAAAGTGTATCACGTAATTAATAACTTGATCAATTTTATCTTTCAAAGGTCACTCCGGGGTAAACCGGTCCCGAAGCGCCTGACAATGCGTAAAACCGATAATAATATACGTCGGATTCCGCCCTTGGTTTACAGTTCTTAACATAAATTTTTGCAGGATTCATCATATGGAATCAATCAAAGCAACTGGCCTGGAGTCTCTAATGGACTCAATCGAAGCCGTCTCATCATACTTTAGTGATTCGGGATTCATCACTATTTGATCAACTGTACTAAGTTAATTAACTTACATTAGATTTTCTAACTTTTCCAAATTCTAACAACTTAATATTATCATTCCTATGATTGTTACATATGCCAAGATTATAGCTAAAATCATGTTTATTAATTGAGAGGTGATGTTGTATGTATTACAGATCAAACAGGCCTTGAAACAAGAGTTTTTGCAGTATAAAGTCTGGTAAATCGATTTACCAGGGAGGGTAAATCGATTTACCCTGTTAGAAAGTTCAGTTTTTCCTTCACAAAGTGCAGGTAAATCGATTTACCTGCAGGGTAAATCGATTTACCCTGTTAAAAATTGGATTTTTCTCAAAATCAGGTTTCCAAACACAGAGGGTTTCATAGCCTATCATCTCCAATTCATATAACAGTCCATAGCAACTATCAAACATGCATTCAACACATAATTTAGCACATACATATATATTGAATCAATCAATTGTTAATAAATCTTTAAACCTAATGTTCTCATGCTTTTGGTTAGTGAAATTGGGAAAATCTAATTTATGCTAGCTTAGGAAACCCACCTGAGTTAGAGTTTGATTTAGCTACTGATTTGAACAGATTGAAGAAATTGAAGCTTGATCAGAGTCCTTAACTTTAATTCCTTGGTCTGCCACTCCAGCTAGAACCCTAACATGATTGGAAAAGTGTTTTAGAACTTAGAACTTCTGCATGCAATTAAACTTGGAGCTTGTATCTCCATGAGTAGAGAGGGATAGAGCACGAGGGAGATTAAGAGTGAAAGAAACGAATGTGTGATCACCTTAATACCCAGAACTTAAGGATTATGAATATTCAATTGCATGCAAGTTGGGAACAAGAGGATTGAAATTCAATTGTGAGGGTGAAGTTGGTGATACTGCTGCGTGAGAAGAAGAGAGTGTTTGGATTTTGTTTTTCTGATTCCAGACAATGAACTAAAGGGAAAGTAGTGTGATGAAGTGGTTTTGCTTAGGAAGGTTATGGGTCCCACTACTAAATTGACCAATCAGAATATGAGTTTCCTTTTCTATAATTTAACATCCTTTACTTAATTAAATAATACCTTCTAATAATTAAAGTGGGATATTACAATGGCATTACATTAACACTTGAACCCACATCACACAATGCTAGGATTTCTGCTTCCTCAATCTGAAAGAGTATGGTGACGCTTCCTGGATCTGTCTTCTTCGGTGGCAGTTTTGTTCGGCTTTCTCGGTACTCCCTCAGCTCTCTCATAAACTCATCATAGGCTTCATCCAGAGTCATATCGAACAGCTTGTACCACTCTTCGTAGTCTTTTACCTGTTCGTCTCTTCGTTCCTGTTCTGATTTTTGATCTTTCAGGACTTTGCACTCCTCCTTTGGATTGTCCACCGTGTTACCTGCAATATCTTTAGAAACATGAGTGCTTACCAGTTTAGAGAGTTGACCTATCTGGGTTTCAAGACTTTTTATCGTCGCCCCCTGGTTGGCTACTGTCGTTTGGATATTTTCAAAGTTAGTTTTGCTCATGCTAGCAAATTTGTTGAGTAAATTTTCCAATGGAGATGGCTTTCTTGGTTGAGGTGCAGCTTGAGCCTGGTTCCCTATCTGGTCCCAGCGTAAATTTGGGTGTTTGCTCCAACCTGGGTTGTAGTTATTTCCCATGTAATTCACCTGCTCTTCGCTCCCTCCTGGCAAACAATGCCCATTAGGGTGGTCTTCCAGGCAGAAGTCACAGACTCCTTCTACCTTTTTAACACTTGCTTCCTTCACAGCTTTCTCTTTATCAGCAAGTTGCCTCCTTAGTAACTCAATCTCTACTTTGTAGGCAATCTCCTGGTCCACCTTCAGAATTCCAGGTGTCTTTTCAGCTCGGTCGTGACTCATGTTGTCTTCATTCTGGCACATCTGCTCAACCAAATCTTTAGTCTCTGCGTAGGTCTTTACTTTGATGGACCCACCAGCTGAGGCATCTACTATCATCCTGTGTTGCATCTTCATACCAGCAGTGAATAGTTGCATCTGCTCCATAGCACTAATGTTGTGGTTAGGACACCTTCTCATAAGCAGCTTGAACCGTTCATAAGCCTAGCACATCGTTTCAAATTCATGTTGTTTGAAACTTAGAATCTCATACTTTCTCTTCTGGAATAGTGTATGTGTGAAGAATCTTTCCAGGAACTTGTCTTCAAGCTCCTTCCATGTTGCAATTGTTCCCCTTGGCAAGCATTGAAGCCAAACTTTAGCTGGACCTGTAAGAGAAAAAGCAAACAAACGCAGCTTCTTCTGGTCATCAAATACATTTTCCGGAACCTTCTGGATCTGACATGTTTCTGAAAACTTTGCAAGATGATCCCAGGGATCATTGTTGGCACGTCCGTCAAACTGGTTCTCCCGCAAACCTGTAAGAACATTACCCTTAATATCAAAGTTAGCTAGATTCGCTGGCTGGAATCCTAGTGAGATCTGATCTGTGTCAGTCCTCTTGCAGTAATCTCCCATTGTAACTCTTTGCTCGTCCCCCATGGCTTCGGTGGTAGGCTCCTCTTCTGTTTTGAGATCACTGGATGTTGCAAGCTTCTGTGCTGCTCTTCTTTTCCGGAACGTTCTTTCAGGTTCAAGGTCGTACTCAAACTCCAGAATATCTGTTATCAAGCACAACAAATGAATACCTTCAGTAGCACTGGAAAAGTAATTAATGAAACTATTTTTGGTTTGTCTCATGTGTCTTTGTCACCATGAAAATTCTCAGGTAAGTGGGGTGGATCACACCGGATCGCTTAAATACCAAGACTTATCCTTAGCCAGAATTTCCAAAGATCAAAATCCACAATCATCAACAAGATTTTTGAATTTTTAATTTTTTTTGTATTTTTGAAATTTTTTGACAAACTTAAAGAAATCTAGTAAGGCTTCGTAAACACAATCCCCGGCAACGGCGCCAAAAACTTGACTAGGGTCTGGCAAGTGCACCAGTCTATCGTCGAGTAATAATTCACACTCTAGTGTATAGAATGAGTTCGTATCCACAGGGATCGTGCCGAAACTTCACTAGCGTTATTTAAGTTTGTGATAGTTTGCATTCGCTTTGGTTTTTGAAAAGGGTTTTATAAAAATAGCGTAATGCGTTGCAGAAATATAAATGCGGAATGTATAAATATAATAGATTCAAGAAATATAGAGGCTAGGTGTGGTGGTTGGACTCCCTCCCTTCATCATATTTAGCAAACCAAACCAATAATATAACCTATTCAGCCTCGTAATTAGTATCCAATAATCCCATTGTTTTAATATTTGGACATACATATTAAGTATCGTCTCTTAGTTACTATAAGTTGCCAACTCAGCGTTACCAGTCAATTAGCTAACTCTTTAAGGATTATTGAACCAGAACTCATAAGTTTAGCATTTTCTTACCGCAAACCTATTACGTTAACACTCATGATGCTACCTGTAAGTGCCAATAAAATAGGATCAACCTATCACTCTATACCGGTAATTGCACCGAACCATCATAGGTTAAGCTTTGGTTAGAATAACAGTTAAGAAGGAACCATAGCACAATCACTCACCAAAGTCGATCCGTTGAGCCTTATTATTAAATAGTTTAGAGACCGATAACTCAGTCCATTAGTAGTTGACATTAACCAAATAGATTCATATATGTGGACCGTTTAGCTAAGGAATCCATAGGAACATTTAGCAAAACCTTTGAGGTTAGTGACTGACTAGGATCTGGCAAGTGCACCAGTCTATCGTCGAGTAATAATTCACACTCTAGTGTATAGAATGAGTTCGTATCCACAGGGATCGTGCAGAAACTTCACTAGCGTTATTTAAGTTTGTGATAGTTTGCATTCGCTTTGGTTGCAGAAATATAAATGCGGAATGTATAAATATAATAGATTCAAGAAATATAGAGGCTAGGTGTGGTGGTTGGACTCCCTCCCTTCTTCATATTTGGCATGACAGGTATATAACATAGTTATTTAGATTATGTTCGACGGTGAATTATCCTTGTTGTAGTAATACGTTAATATTACACTATGTCTATTAAAGTTTCCCTACATTAACAACTAATGTACCTACAAGAGCCTAACCTCGATGTGTCACATACCCTAATTACTAAGTGAGTTGTTTATAAACATGCATTATAACCTTCACCAATTAACCTCTAGGTCCTAGTATCGGGTTATTCATCTTCTAAGTGCTCAGATCACACCTAGTGCATGATTCCTCCTCTAACCGCTCAGTTCACGACTAGTTCAGGATGTTACCGTCTCTATACACCTAGCATTATTTACTACGAGATCCGGACCATCCCAAGTTGAAACCTGATATCAATTCTATGGGCGCTCCCGCTCATCCGGGCAGATTATGAGAATTCGTTATTAAAGTGCATAAAGTAAATAACAAACATAATTACTGAATATCATTTATTATAACTTAGACTCAATCACAGACTCCAAATATTCATTGGGGAGTTCATCTTCTCCACCACAACCTAAGGCATAAATAATAAAGACTACATATTTAAATTACAATAAAGAAATTATAACCTAAATACAAAAGCCTAAAGAAATCATACCTTACTGAGTTAGTTTTCCCGTAAGGGGAGAAAACTATGCCCAATATAGCTCCTCTGAACCTCTTCTTATAGTAGAGAGTGTTCTACTATTTCTAAATGAATAATTGTGAAGGAGGGAGGCTCTATTTATAGTTTTCGTAATGGGCCTCAACAAGGCATCGTGCTGCCATGAGCTCATCGCAGTGCGATGTAAAGATTCAGTTTAATTTTATAACTGATCCTGTGCATTTCATCAGCTTGGGTGCCAAGTTACTCCATCGTGCTGCGATATAGGGCATCGTGGTGCGATGGAAGATTTTCTCAAGATTTATTTCTTCTGATTTCTTGGAGAACAAGCAGCTTTCATTGTGGCACGATGGCACACATCGTGCTGCGATGGAATGCTGTATTTCTTCACTTTTTGTGTTTTTTCTTGTCTTTTTGCATCTTGGACTCTTTCTTGATGTTTTTTCCTGCTTTTGTAGGTTTTCCTTCGTATTTGGGTCTGTCTTGGTCATTTTACTACTAATAATAATACTAAAAATACCGTAGAAACTCCTGTCATCAGTGACCAATAGAAGTAGGGTAGATTGTAACATCTCAACTTTAATTAATAGAAGTATATTAATTAGAGATAATTATTGGAGACTAATTAAAATTTGTGACCAAGTATAAACACTAGTACAAATATAACTTATTAATAAGACTTTTACATCTGTGGAAAAGATACAAGATGTGAAAAAAAATACGGAATACGTTTTACAACTGATTTCAATTTTCCCAGTAGTAAAAAATAAATAAACATAACATTTTACATCTAGCCGTAATATCCCAGTTGCAAAAATTAACACGGTGGCAGTCCCGTAATTATTGTGAAAACTGTCTAAAATAAATTTACAACTAACAGATTATTCTCAGTAGTAAAAAGTCATAAAATTTATTTTATTTTTATTTTCTTAAACTATGTAAAACACGCGTAACATACACTTCCATATCACTGAAACGAACCCTCTCACTGAAACACGCGTAACATACATTTTTCGCTCTCAGCCTCTTTCACGAACCCTAACTCTCACTCTCATAGATCGCGCGCTATCTCACTGAATCGCTGAATCGCTCACTGAATCGATTGCTCACTCATCGGACGGAATCGCTATCATCGGACGGAATCGCTGCTCAATCGATCTTCCTCCCATTCAAACGATTGCTCACTGAATCGCTCTACCCCTCTCACCTACTCGGACGAAATCACTCTCACTGAATAGGTACGCCTCACTCTCACACTCTCACTCGATTGCTGCAATAATTATTTTTGAGAATGTGTTGGTGTGGTATTTTCAATAGTTATTTTTGAGAATTGATGTACCTTGGCCGATGAGTATTGATGTATGTAGGTGTTGTTTTCTTTTGTCTGTACTGGTGCGTGCTACTGCTACTGGGTTTTGTGTTATTTCCTAGAAGTGGTAGTACTTTGGCTTAGGTGCTTATGTTTTGGTGCTGTTTTACATTATCAATTCCATAAACTTACTATGGTTGTAGGGTTTTACTCCAAAATTGAAATTGAGATGTCAATCTATAAATAAATCTCTGAAATCGGTAGGGTCTTATGTGCACATTTTTCTTGTATAGGTAATGATAATTGATACAAAGCAATAATCAATGTCTATTTTTGTTGGTGTAAGCCCTAGAGGCCAATGGATTTAGTACTTTTATCGAATTAATTATTAATAATATATTGTTTCTTTTATTAATAATCAAAGGCATTTTCTTTATTATGTTTGTAACGTTCAAAATAATGAAGTCCCTAGAATAGAAAGTCTGTTTAATATTAAGTATGACTTAATCATGAGATTACATTAAACATAAAGACGCTATTCTTAAAGTATCCATAGTCAAGCTTTAAGGTGAAAAGGGATGCCTTAAAGCATAAAGACTATTATGAAGATAGGCTGATGATCGCATCTCATGGATCATGGGATAAGGAGTTATCAAGTCTTGACATAGGTATAAGAAATATTAGGAGTAATATTTATACCGGATTGACCCGCTATGAGAGTTCTACATGCAAAGTTATGAAAGTGTCATAAGTCACTCTCATGGTGATAATGGTGTAAGCCGCCCTTAGACCTGAATCCACTTTGTACCCTAGATGTGGAGTCAAGTACTTTGTTGCTGATCTAACGTTGTCCGTAACAGGATAACCATAAAGGCAGTTGATGGGTACTTCACAAAGCATGCTGAGGGACAGTAGTGACCTAGATGGAATTTGCCAATCCTGCATAACAGGATAAATGTCATGGGCCCAATATTGAACTGGACAAAGATGACACCAAGTATGCTTTGTGTTCAATATAGACATTAAGGGCAAAGGGGTAATTATACACGCATATATTATCACTAAAGGTTATGTTTTGATCACATGTTAATTTCTCATAACTTGGGTAGCAATGATGTGTTGCTAGATACCGCTCATTGTCTATTATATTAAATAAAGGATTTAATATAATTGCCAACGTTATGGAAACCTACAAGGGTCACACACATAAGGACAGTCTAATATTGAGATAAAAAGGGAACACCGTAAGGTACGGTGTATGTGCAATGTGATAAGGGTATCACAGTAATTTAAACGAGCAAGAACACCAAAGGTTATGGTGGGAGGGTGCGCACATGAGTAATATTACTCATGGGGGCGCGCGCCCTTGTAAATTGTTTCTTGTTGGGCTTTGCCCAATAAGAGATATCTTGGTGCCCAAGACAAGAGTTGTCTTAATGCACAAGACAAGAAATATCTATAAATAGAGACCTCTTGTCATAGCTCTGTTAGTTGTTGGTTAGTTGTTATTGAACACACTAAAAAGCACAAGAATTATTTTAGAGTTAAAATAATTCTCTCTCTCTCTCTCTCTCTCAATATTCTTGCATAGCCTTCAAACATAAAGGGCTAGCACTCTATTGAAGGTGACTGTTCATGTGGACTAGTTAGAGGCGTCGGTGACTTTCATCAACGCTCGTGATCATCATCATTGTTCGTGATTTAAGGTTGTTCTCTACAAGAGGTAAAAACTCTAAACACGAATCATGCTCATTCGTAAGGATCCAACTAAAGGAAAATTTTATATTCCGCTGCTTTTCGATCTCTATTTTCCTTCAGTGGTATCAGAGCCACTTACGAATCCATGATTTGATGATTGTTTAATTCTTATATTTTGTTTTAATTTGATTAAGACACTTAATAAAGATTAAAATTGAGTAATTAAAATTTGACATCTATTTGAGTATAAATTGGATGATTGACATTGAAACGGCTTCGGAATCCGACTTTTGTATGGTGAAGCAGCGATTTGTTAATCGTCCTTAGTTTACACAAATAAGAATGATCAATACTTATATATGATATAAGTGATCATGATGCAAAACGGTGTATTTGATACATCGTTCATAATTTCGTTCATTAAAACATATTATGAAAGTTATTTGATATTGAATTGATTCATGTTCATTTGCTTTGGAATCCGACATTAGTATGGTGAAGCAATGACATGTTAATCAATCATATTGAATTTCGGTCATGAAAGGTTTTGACGGCACGAAATTGTTGCATTAGGATTCGCGAAAAACAAGGGTTTTTTCACGGGCATGCGCTGGGCGCAGGGCATCTGCACTAGGCGCAGATGGCAGAATCAAAATTGAAGTTTCAGCTGCAGACCTGCGCGGGGCGCAGCTAGCAGTAGCTGAAATTTTGATCGTTCGCCGAAATTTTAATTTTAATTATTCTACACGACTTAAACTGATAATAATATAATATGTGTTTATTATTATGTTTTTGTGATGATTGGTTATGGCCTTAGTTTACTCTTTTGTTTTAATTTGGGATTTTAAATACGGCCTGCGTGTCGTGCCTCTCTCTAAATTTCTTGATGTAACTTCTTTTCTCATCTTACTCCCTCGTATGTAAAACGAGTATTTTTTGATGTAATATTGTAATAGAATTATTAGAGGAACAAAGGAGGACAACCATGAATATGATGCTAGGAGAAGTAGATCATCGTTAGGCTAGTTTAGGGTTCTCTCATTGGCTTGAGAGAACACTTGCGTTAGGAGGCCATAATCATAGCATTTTATATTATTGTATATATGTATGTTGATGCATGTGAGAGCGTTTAATATGTTAAACAAGCCGGTGAGATCAAATTAATTAAATATCCCTCAAGAGACACATAAGAGATTAATAAAGAAAATGTGGGTTCGCCCACCGCGGAGTGCATTCTCTTTATTAATAAAATATGTGAATATTAAGTTTACGCTTTCCGAGCTTTAGAACTCATCAAGACTAGTATCGAACTATGTAGGTTCGCCCACCGCGAAGTGCATACTCTATATTGGTAAGGTGCGATGGGATAATTGTAATATCCAACTTCTAAACTAAGGGTCAAACTTAACTTAACAAATATAAAGAGATTATATGAGTTTAAGAAGCAATGGTTGGGAATAATTCATAAGATGAATTAGAATAAGGAGTTATACACCCAATTGATATATTCAAGAATTGTATGAGATACAATTGGAAGGAGTTCCTACCTAAATAAACTAAGTCTTGTGTAATCCGCCCACCGCGGACTTAAGACAAAGTGAAATATGGATCTTGACCCACTAGAAAATCTTCCAACGGGATTTTCCGAATCAAATGATGAGGGTCATTTGTTTTGAGTAAAATAGTGGGAGCATATTTAATTAAAGACCTAATTAAATAAAATGATACTTATATTTTCACTTCTTTATGTAGATAACCATGTCATCAAACACATCAAACAACATTTTGCGATCAATCCTTGACAAAGAAAAATTGAATGGTTCAAATTTTCTTGATTGGCACCGTAATCTGAGGATTGTCCTCAAGCATGATAATAAGTTGTATGCCTTAGAGGAACCTGTTCCTGAGGAGGAGCCTGCTAATAATGCTCCTAGGGCTGAAAAGGATGCTTACAAGAAGCATGTTGAAGATGCTAATGAGGTTGCATGCCTCATGTTGGCTACCATGAATTCTGAGCTGCAAAAGCAACATGAAAACATGAATGCTGTTGAAATGATCGAACACTTGAAAACTCTATATGCGGAGCAAGCCCGTCATGAGAGGTTCGAAGTTTCGAAATCCCTTTTCAATGCAAGTTAAGTGAGGGATCTCCGGTAGGTCCTCATGTGCTCAAGATGATTGGGTATGTGGGAAATCTTGCAAGGTTAGGATTCCCTCTTGAGAAAGAACTTGCAACTGATCTCATTCTGCAATCGTTGCCGGATAGTTTTAGTCAGTTTATCCTAAACTTCAATATGAATGATTTGGATAAAACTCTTCCTAAATTGCTAAGCATGTTGAGAACTGCCGAGCAAAATCTGAAGTCTAAAGGGAAATCCATTCTAATGGTTAGTAATGGAAATAAGCATCACAAGAAGCCCAAAAAGCAAGGTGGTAAATGGAAAGGCAAGGGAGTTGCCAAACCAATGAAAACTGCCCCTGCTTTAAAACCTAATGGAGGCATAGAAAAGGAAGGCAATTGTTTCTATTGCGGTAAGACCGGACATTGGAAGAGGAATTGCCCAAAGTACCTGGAAGATAAGAAGAAAGGAGTTGCTCCTACAACTTCAGGTATTTTTGTTATAGAAGTTAATTTATCTACTTCTACATCATGGGTATTAGATACTGGATGTGGTTCTCACATGTGTACCAATGTGCAGGATCTAAAGGAGAGTAGAGAATTGGCAAAAGGTGAAGTGGACCTACGAGTTGGCAATGGAGCAAGAGTTGCTGCTTTAGCTGTAGGGACTTATAATTTAGCTTTACCTAGTGGTTTAATAATTCAGTTAAAGAACTGCTATTATGTACCTACCATTAGCAGGAATATTATTTCCGTTTCTTGTTTGGACACGTTTGGTTTTTCATTTATAATAAAGAACAATTGTTGCTCTATTTATTTAAATGATATATTCTATGCTAGTGCTCAAATGTATAATGGACTATATGTCCTTGATCTTGAAACACCAGTCTATAACATTAATACTAAAAGGATGAAACCTAATGAGTTGAATCCAAGTTACCTTCGGCATTGTCGTTTAGGCCATATAAATGAGAGACGCATCTCCAAACTCCATAAAGATGGACTTTTGGACTCTTTTGATTATGAATCATATGATACATGTAGATCTTGTTTAATTGGAAAGATGACAAAAACCCCATTCAAAGGAAAAGGTGAAAGGGCTAATGATCTTTTGGCACTCATACATACTGATGTATGTGGACCATTGAACATACCTGCTAGAGGTGGTTTTTCATACTTCATAACATTTACTGATGACTTTAGTAGATATGGATATGTGTATCTAATGAAACACAAATCCGAATCCTTTGAAAGTTCAAAGAATTTAAGAATGAAGTGCAAAACCAATTAGGTAAGAATATTAAAACTCTTCGATCAGATCGAGGTGGTGAATATTTAAGCCTAGAATTTAATGACCATCTTAAAGAATGTGGTATAGTATCACAACTAACTCCTCCCGGAACACCACAATGGAATGGTGTATCTGAGAGAAGAAATCGAACCTTGTTACACATGGTGCGATCCATGATGAGTCATGCGGATCTTCCAAACTCCTTTTGGGGACATGCCCTATTGACAGCAGCTTATACACTTAACCACGTTCCATCCAAAAAGGTTGAAAAGACACCATTTAAGATATGGAGTGGAAAGAAACCACATCTGTCTTTCATGAAGGTTTGGGGTTGTGAAGTCTATGTAAAGCGACAAATTACAACTAAACTTAAACTCAAATCTGACAAATGCCTATTTGTAGGATATCCTAAAGAAACAAGAGGATATTACTTCTATAATCCTTCCGAGGGCAAAGTGTTTGTCGCTCGAACTTGAGTCTTCTTGGAAAAAGAATTTATTTCCAAAGGAATCAGTGGGAGGAATGTGGAACTTGAAGAAACTCAAGAACCACAAAATATTGGGCAAACAATGGAGGAACATGAGCGGGAACCACAAGATGTTGTGGAAGAACAACCTGCTCAAGTAGAACAAATCCAGCGTAGGTCAACCAGGATACGTCACGAACCTGAGAGATATGGGTATCTCATAACAGAACAAGGTGACGTATTACTCATGGATCAAGATGAGCCTGTAACCTACCAAGAGGCCATAACTGGTCCCGAATCTGAGAAGTGGCTAGAAGCCATGAAATCTGAAATAGATTCCATGTACACAAACCAAGTTTGGAACTTGGTGGAACCTCCTGTAGGAATTCGTCCTATAGGATGCAAGTGGGTCTTCAAAAAGAAGACTGACATGGATGGTAAAGTACATACCTACAAAGCAAGACTGGTTGCTAAAGGATATAAACAAATTCATGGTGTTGACTGTGATGAAACCTCTTCACCAGTTGCAATGCTTAAATCTGTTCGGATTTTACTTGCTATCGCTGCATATCACGATTATGAAATATGGCAAATGGATGTCAAAACTGCTTTCCTTTATGGAAATCTCCTTGAGGATGTGTACATGACACAACCTGAAGGATTTGACATACCAAATGGAGGTCATAAGATATGCAAGTTACAGCGATCAATCTATGGATTGAAGCAAGCTTCCAGAAGCTGGAATCTTCGTTTTGATGAAACTGTAACAAAATATGTGTTAGACTACTAGGCTTATCACTTAGAAGGGGGGTTGAATAAGTGATCCTTGAAACAATGGGGTTTTTTAAAAAATTGTTTCAAATTAATCAAGCGAGCGGAAGAGCCACTGAATCGGTAGTCTACGCACCGATTGACCAAAAGAAAAGTAGTATTAAGCCTTAAACGAATTTGTGAAAAGTTACGAAAATGTTTGAGTTCAAAATTATTTGAATGTAAACAATATAACTTCAGTCTCAAGCAAGTTACAAATCAATATTCAAATCAATCACAATCAAGCAAGAACCAATTGAATTTTTGTGAACCAATACGAACAACAAAAATTCAATCGATTAACAAATTAACGAAATTAACGAAATTAAAAGAGAGAGATAAAGAGAGACACACGATGTGATTAGGGAGTTCCACGGATTGCGCGTCGTCCACGCGTTTATCCGAGTACGTCTCCCCCCAAATAACCAAACGGGTTATTTGAGAGTTTATAGATCAAAAACTTGATGAACAAAAAGTGCACAGTTTACAATTGAAATCTATAATCCTATAGCAAGACAAAATGTAAACTAATGCGAATAACCTCGACACCCAACGGAACTTCGCCCTCTGATTCCAACGATTCACCTTGTGCCGAACCGCACCCAATCGTCCAGCTGAGTCCTTCGTTCCTTGTTGTCGAATCCTTCAAGACACGCACGATCTTGAATCACTTGAGAGAAACACTAGAACCTTCGTCACACAATTCAACCCGACTACGATTCTGATTCACCGCGAACCGTATCGAACGTTATCACACAAAAACGCAATCTTTATTGAATTGATCCCATACTCAAATCCAATTTGATTGCAATCCTTGATGAAGATGATGAATTTGTGATGAATCAAACCTTTGATGCAAATTCTTACTCAATTTGTATCCAAAGCGTTTTCTGATCTTTCACACTAGTTTTCTCTTCTTTACAATGACACAACACATTGCTATTTAAAGAGAAAATAGAATTGAGCAAATTTGGGCAAAATTTAACAGACATGTATCGATACAAAGATGGTTTGTATCGATACAAAACCCTTTGACCTGCGTTCAAATTGAAAGATTTGACCTATGTATCGATACAAACACGTATGTGTATCGATACATACATCAGTTTCTTGAAATCTTGACTGATATGTATCAAATCATGCCAGCATGATTCGATACATCAAGCACCTACTGGTTTTCTGAGAGACATAGGTATGTATCGATACATGCAAGCATGATTCGATACACAGGTGACACTTTACCTCTGAGAGACCACTTTTGTATCGATACAAGTGATATATGTATCGATACAAATTGCACAAAATCAGTCAGAAGTAATTTCAGGACATTTGTATCGATACACATGTTTATGTATCGATACATAATACCTAAAAATCAATTTTTCAAAGTTTAAAAATAGTTTTTCGCTGTCAAGTCATTTGTAATGTTGCCAAAATATGTTCTACTCTATTTTCATGTGTTTTGACAATTATTAAAACATGAGGATGAACTGGTGCACTTACATTCTCCCCCTTTTTGATAATTGTCAAAACTATGCATAAGCTAACTAAGCCTATACCTAATATGCAATAAAATTGCAATATGTATACAGACGCAATTAAAACACCAAGGCTAACAATAAGCATGCTCCCCCTGAGTTGATGCCATAATGTGATTGTCATAGTAGATAATATTCAAGACTCTTTTAGCTATTCATCCTTAGCTTGTGCATCCAAATCTAATACAATAAGCACGCTCCCCCTGAGTTGATGCCATAATGCGATTGTCATAGTAGATAATATTCAAGACTCTTTTAACTATTCATCCTTAGCTTGTGCATCCAAATCTCTCCCCCTTTGACAATATCAAAAAGAAGTAGAGAGTCTATTAGAAGTATCAAGTTCAATCAATTTTAACCAAAGTCATATCGTGCACTTACATTTGTCGAAATGCACATATATTATAAAATTCCTAATTAATATAAATACATACAAAGATATGCCAAAATATATCAATGACGAATACCAAATTTCATGACAAACATGGAACCAAAACCAACGCATGAATATTGTAATACATCGACATTTTAAATCAATAAACATATCAAAATATGGGACGAAATAAACAAAGCAATGCAACAAAAGCATAAACATAACATGATTATCCATACAAACAAAATTATCCAAAATAACATGTATGTATGAAACACATATAATCAACAAGGTACATACTTATGTATGTGAGCAAAAATAATACCAAAGCACATTATAACATGAGAACACATGTTGAACCATATATGCATGATAAAGCATCCACATAAATGAATCAAGTACCAAAATCAATCGTATGAAAATATATGTCTATGTATGCTCATAAAGTCACATATATAAGAACCAAACAAACATATACAAACCAAGTATGAACTTAATATGACAATTGTAGTGATTTTTGTCAAATCCCCATTTAAGACGTATGAGTCTCAAAAACTTATAAATATTTTTGTGCAAAATTCTTGGAAATGGAGGATTAGACAACCATCAAAGCAACTATTATATTAAGATGAAAATTGTATGTATATGAACCAAAGTACAAATGCTAAGTAATACAAAAAAATAAAAAGGAAAAGGTAGAGAATAGAATCTTCCCTTGAGTGTTAGGTGGAGGAAGTGATCAATTTTCGCACCATAGTAAGTGTCGAGTTGAAGCTTTTCTCATTGCTTTCCTTGTTCGTAAGTCTTGAACTCCATTGTTGTCGGTGTCTTTTGTCAATGGTTTCAAGACAATTCCCTACATACTTAGACATTTGAAATGGGTCCCCAACTCATGTTGGGTCCTAGTTGGTTAGTAGCACCATTATTGCCTAACTTAGGTAACCATTGCAATTTGCCTTTTGGTACCAATACCTTTCTAGCATGACATTTTGCAATAGTATGACCCTTGTCACAACAATAATGACAAACGATATGAGGATTACTTTTCTTAGGATCCTTTTCAACAAATTTATACTTTTTATTTCTAGGTTTCAAAGATTTGTTGAATTTAGATGGATCAATCGCAAAAGTAATCTCCGGCTTAGATGGTTCTTTTAGCTTATCTTGTAACTTTCGTAAGTCTCTACGTAAGTAAAAGCATCCATCATATCCGGTCCTATCGTTACCATAACTATCAAAAGTCACAAGAGGTTTTTGAATCAAAGACTCTTTGAGGGCTTTCAACTCAAGCTCCGTTTCCGAAACTTTTGCCTCAAGGTATTTATTAACTTCCATTAAACCTTTTAATCGTTGAAAAGCCTCTTTAGTCTCTTTGTGTAACTTTTCAAAAGCAACTTGCAACTCATGATATTCTAAAAGTGTATATGAGCTAGAGGGATTTTGATTTACCTTTTTAGGAGCAAGTTTCTTGCGATCATGGGAAGTTAGGCACACATTAGCCAATGCATCTTCACCACTTGAGCTAGAGCTTGATGATGAAGAGGAAGATGAGCTCCCGCTCTCCCATGCAACATAAGCTTTCTTTCCTTTGTCCTTGCTTCCCTTTTTGAATGAAGGTGACTCCTTCTCTTTTCTCTTGAGCTTAGGGCAATCCGGCTTGAAATGGCCAACTTTTCCACATTCATAGCATGCCCCTTTCTTGGAGTGCCTATCATCTTCATTCTTCCGGTGGTAACCACTATCTTTCCGAAACTTCTTAAGATTCTCATCGGAATGTCTTATCCCATTCTTTCTCACATACCTATTGTAGCGTCGAATGAAGAGTCCCATTTCCTCATCATCGGAATCGTCTTCGCTTGAGCTACTTTCAACATGCTCAACCTTTTTGGACTTTGACTTTGAGGCTTTTAGAGCAATTGACCTCTTGTCCTTTTCTTTTTCATGGTGTTTTTCCTTTTTCTCACCTTTTTCGTGCTTTTCCAACAAACTAAGCACTTGTTCATGTTCCGTTAGCTTACCAAACAAAGTCGTGAGGCTCAAGGTAGTAAGATCATTCGCCTCTTTGATCGCGGTGACCTTAGGTTGCCATGACCTATTAAGACACCTCAAAATTTTGTTAGTAGCATCTTGATTAGTGATTGGTTTGCCTAAGCCATGTAACTTGTTTGTGATTTTAACAAATCGTTGTTGCATATCCGCGATGGTTTCACCATCTTGCATATGGAACAACTCAAATTCTTGGGTTAAAGTGTTTATTTTCGAAATTTTGACCTCATTAGTTCCCTCAAAGTGAGTAACTAATGTATCCCACATTTCCTTAGCCGTAGAACAATGCGACACATGATAAAATTGTTCAATCCCAAGGGATTAAATAAGTATGTTTTGTGCCTTTGCATCGTAATTGACCTTTTGTTTTCATCATCCGTCCATTGTGCCATAGGCTTAATAGTGACAATGCCATTAGGATCGGTGATTGTCGGAACAAACGGACCGGTCTCAATAGCATTCCACACTTCACCATCAAAAGAATTGATGTGAATCCGCATACTACTTTTCCAATAGTCAAAATGATCTCCATTGAATATAGGAGCCCTATTACACGCCCCTTTCGGTGCGAAAGCCATGTTTTCTAATAATTGGCACAATCCTCCGAATTTTGTAAGCAAAATTGAACCGGACTCGTGATACCACTTGTTAGACTACTAGGCTTATCACTTAGAAGGGGGGGTTGAATAAGTGATCCTTGAAACAATGGGGTTTTTTAAAAAATTGTTTCAAATTAATCAAGCGAGCGGAAGAGCCACCGAATCGGTAGTCTACGCACCGATTGACCAAAAGAAAAGTAGTATTAAGCCTTGAACGAATTTGTGAAAAGTTACGAAAATGTTTGAGTTCAAAATTATTTGAATGTAAACAATATAACATCAGTCCCAAGCAAGTTACAAATCAATATTCAAATCAATCACAATCAAGCAAGAACCAATTGAATTTTTGTGAACCAATACGAACAACAAAAATTCAATCGATTAAGAAATTAACAAAATTAACGAAATTAAAAGAGAGAGATAAAGAGAGACACACGATGTGATTAGGGAGTTCCCCGGATTGTGCGTCGTCCACGCGTTTATCCGAGTACGTCTCCCCCCAAATAACCAAACGGGTTATTTGAGAGTTTATAGATCAAAAACTTGATGAACAAAAAGTGCACAGTTTACAATTGAAATCTATAATCCTATAGCAAGACAAAATGTAAACTAATGCGAATAACCTCGACACCCAACGGAACTTCGCCCTCTGATTCCAACGATTCACCTTGTGCCGAACCGCACCCAATCGTCCAGCTGAGTCCTTCGTTCCTTGTTGTCGAATCCTTCAAGACACGCACGATCTTGAATCACTTGAGAGAAACACTAGAACCTTCGTCACACAATTCAACCCGACTATGATTCTGATTCACCGCGAACCGTATCGAACGTTATCACACAAAAACGCAATCTTTATTGAATTGATCCCATACTCAAATCCAATTTGATTGCAATCCTTGATGAAGATGATGAATTTGTGATGAATCAAGCCTTTGATGCAAATTCTTACTCAATTTATATCCAAAGCGTTTTCTGATCTTTCACACTAGTTTTCTCTTCTTTACAATGACACAACACATTGCTATTTAAAGAGAAAATAGAATTGAGCAAATTTGGGCAAAATTTAACAGACATGTATCGATACAAAGATGGTTTGTATCGATACAAAACCCTTTGACCAGCGTTCAAATTGAAAGATTTGACCTATGTATCGATACAAACACGTATGTGTATCGATACATACATCAGTTTCTTGAAATCTTGACTGATATGTATCAAATCATGCCTGCATGATTCGATACATCAAGCACCTACTGGTTTTCTGAGAGACATAGGTATGTATCGATACATGCAAGCATGATTCGATACACAGGTGACACTCTGCCTCTGAGAGACCACTTTTGTATCGATACAAGTGATATATGTATCGATACAAATTGCACAAAATCAGTCAGAAGTAATTTCAGGACATTTGTATCGATACACATGTTTATGTATCGATACATAATACCTAAAAATCAATTTTTCAAAGTTTAAAAATAGTTTTTCGCTGTCAAGTCATTTGTAATGTTGCCAAAATATGTTCTACTCTATTTTCATGTGTTTTGACAATTATTAAAACATGAGGATGAACTGGTGCACTTACAATATAGATTCATTAAAAATGAAGATGAACCTTGTTTCTACAAGAAGGTTAGTGGGAGCATGATCGTTTTCCTAGTATTATATGTAGATGACATATTACTAATAGGAAACGATGTCCCTACCCTACAACAAGTAAAGACTTGGTTAGGGAATTGCTTTTCTATGAGAGATCTTGGTGAAGCAGCCTATATATTAGGAATAAGAATCTATAGAGATAGATCACGAAAACTGCTTGGCCTAAGTCAGAGTACATATATAGATAAAGTGTTAAGACGCTTTAGCATGCATGATTCCAAGAAAGGATTCATACCAATGCAACATGGAATATGTCTTTCGAAGACACAATCCCCTTCATCTAAAGAAGAAAGGGAACGCATGAATGAGATACCGTATGCATCAGCAATCGGATCTATTATGTATGCTATGTTATGTACTCGACCAGATGTCTCGTATGCTTTAAGCACAACGAGTAGGTACCAATCTGATCCCGGTGAAGCTCATTGGATAGCTGTCAAGAATATCCTTAAGTACTTGAGAAGAACTAAGGAAACATTCTTGGTATATGGAGGTGAGGAAGAACTTGCGGTTGTAGGGTACACCGATGCTAGCTTCCAAACCGACAAGGATGATTTTAGATCGCAATCTGGTTTCGTGTTTTGCCTAAATGGTGGCGCTGTAAGCTGGAAGAGTTCAAAGCAAGAGACAGCTGCTGATTCTACAACTGAAGCCGAGTATATTGCTGCCTCAAGTGCTGCAAAGGAAGCTGTTTGGATCAAGAAGTTCATAACTGAACTTGAAGTGGTCCCTAGCATTGTTGATCCCATTAGTCTGTATTGTGATAACAATGGTGCAATTGCACAAGCTAAGGAACCTAGATCTTACCAACGATCCAAACACATACTTAGGCGATTTCATCTTATTCGAGAGATAATAGATATAGGAGATGTGAAAATATGCAAAGTACCTACACTTGACAACATTGCTGATCCACTAACAAAGCCTCTTGCACAGTTGAAGCATGATGGGCATACTAGGTCTATGGGTATTAAAGTAATGCCAGATTGGCTCTAGTGCTAGTGGGAGATTGTTGGTGTAAGCCCTAGAGGCCAATGGATTTAGTACTTGTATCGAACTAATTACTAATAATATATTGTTTCTTTTATTAATAATCAAAGGCATTTTCTTTATTATGTTTGTAACGTTCAAAATAATGAAGTCTCTAGAATAGAAAGTCTGTTTAATATTAAGTATGACTTAATCATGAGATTACATTAGACATAAAGACGTTATTCTTAAAGTATCCATAGTCAAGCTTTAAGGTGAAAAGGGATAGCCTTAAAGCATAAAGACTATTATGAAGATAGGCTGATGATCGCATCTCATGGATCATGGGATAAGGAGTTATCAAGTCTTGACATAGGTATAAGAATTATTAGGAGTAATATTTATACCAGATTGACCCGCTATGAGATACTACATGCAAAGTTATGCAAAGTGTCATAAGTCACTCCCATGGTGATAATGGTGTAAGCCGCCCTTAGACCTGAATCCACTTTGTACCCTAGATGTGGAGTCAAGTACTTTGTTGCTGATCTAACGTTGTCCGTAACAAGATAACCATAAAGGCAGTTGATGGGTACTTCACAAAGCGTGCTGAGGGACAGTAGTGACCTAGATGGAATTTGCCAATCCTGCATAACAGGATAAATGTCATGGGCCCAATATTGAACTGGACAAAGATGACACCAAGTATGCTTCGTGTTCAATATAGACATTAAGGGCAAAGGGGTAATTATACACGCATATATTATCACTAAAGGTTATGTTTTGATCACATGTTAATTTCTCATAACTTGGGTAGCAATGATGTGTTGCTAGATACCGCTCATTGTCTATTATATTAAATAAAGGATTTAATATAATTGCCAACGTTATGGAAACCTACAAGGGTCACACACATAAGGACAGTCTAATATTGAGATAAAAAGGGAACACCGTAAGGTACGATGTATGTGCAATGTGATAAGGGTGTCACGGTAATTTAAACGAGCAAGAACACCAAAGGTTATGGTGGGAGGGTGCGCACATGAGTAATATTACTCATGGGGGCGCGCGCCCTAGTAAATTGTTTCTTGTTGGGCTTTGCCCAATAAGATATATCTTGGTGCCCAAGACAAGAAATATCTATAAATAGAGACCTCTTGTCATAGCTCTGCTAGTTGTTGGTTAGTTGTTATTGAACACACTAAAAAGCACAAGAATTATTTTAGAGTTAAAATAATTCTCTCTCTCTCTCTCTCAATATTCTTGCATAGCCTTCAAACATAAAGGGCTAGCACTCTATTGAAGCTGACTGTTCGTGTGGACTAGTTAGAGGCGTCGGTGACTTTCATCAACGCTCGTGATCATCATCATTGTTCATGATTTAAGGTTGTTCTCTACAAGAGGTAAAAACTCTAAACACGAATCATGCTCATTCGTAAGGATCCAACTAAAGGAAAATTTTATATTCCGCTGCTTTTCGATCTCTATTTTCCTTCAATTTTTTGCTATTCTGATTTTTTTTTTTAATTGTATAGAAACTTGTAAGCATAGATACTTTTCCTGATTTTTTTTTGTCTGGCATAGTGGTTGTTTGTTGGAACTTAATTAAATCTCATCAAAGCTGGGTATGTATGTTAATTACTAGATATAAGTTTGTTAGTAGTTAGTCTAAAGTTAGGACCAGGAGTTACTTTTCTCTTTTTCAATGTGGTGCCAACAACACTAGGACTAGGAGTTATCAATTTGATTATTATTCAATAAAATAATGTAATTTTTCATCAAATTTTTACATTTTGAAACAAATATAGAGCTGTAAATTTTGTGTGTTCATGGAAAAATAATTTGAAGTTTGAATCTAGTTTTAAGCTCATGTTAGCGTGCATCAGTTACATGAGCTTCTAAGTGGAAAAAAAGTGGATATTCCACATGAAGCTCTTAATGTCATTGACATTGTATTGAAGGAGCTAGCATCTCAGGTCAATTTGTGATTGTTCTTTTCAAGTTTCAAAATATATCATATTATTGTTTCTTACACCTTAATTTGCACGTTTAGCTATGTTTCAATCCGTATTTAAGAAAACCACATAATCTGAGCGGTGTCTTGGAATCGTGGCACGGTTTCTACCAAAGAATACGGTCTACTCTGATAGGATTATCGCAGAATGTTGGTGAGAGTTCTACCATATCTCCATTTGTGTTTGTCAATACCCAATACCAAGAAGCTGCATGTCTTTGATTTTCTTTTGATTTTATATGTTCTTCCAGACTTGTCATCATTTTGATTTATAGAACCGCTCGCTGTAGCTCAAATCTTGCTACAATTTGGTCCGTGGAACATGGCAAACAAGGTTAGCTTATACATACAAAGATTATAGTTAGTTTTCCAGTGTATTTTAATTCTTTTTATTTCAATGCACTATGTTGGAAATATTTGACATGTAGTGTTGTTTAAATTGAATGCTTTTATCTTTGATTATTCTATGGTGCCGTTGGTGGAAATTGTTCCATCAGGATTGGTATTGTTCAACCTGCAAAAGCTTCCACTAAAGTCAGTTTCAGTTCAGGTGTGAAAAATTTACCACAGGACCAAAAAAGTACATAGGTAACTTTTGTTTTAGAACACACAATTGTACTTGCTAATCGTTGCTTGAGGTTATTGCAATTAGCAGGTGAGCTTCACATATCATATATAAATTGATTGAAATGGGAGTTGTGTATCATCATGATATAGTATTACTTGTTACTACAAAATGAGTCTGAAATCTGTTTTTTTTTATTAGGGACATTTCAAAGATATTTGTTCCATATGTTGGGATAGCAGTGGGCAATGGATTGCCTCTGCCAGCGAAGATGATGTACGTGTCTGGTCGCTTATGATGGACCGGCAGTGCTTCTCTATAGTACAATGTCATTGACAATGAAGGTGACAATTGTGTTGGAATATAATTAAGACTCTAAAAGGTGCTTGACTTCAGTGCTTGACTTGACAACAAGAAGAAACTACAGGTCTGTAGTTTATGGATTGACTTTATTTTGTTTTAGTTTTATACTTTTATGGTTATGATAATGAAATATGAACTCATTCAGTTTTGGCTTTCTTGCACTTAGTCTTATTTGTGTTAGGTGGCCTTGTTTTTGGTTTGGCTTTTGTGACTCGTTTTCTATATTTTGTTCTTTATTTGTATCCCCTATCCTCTGGTACCTACTTGTTACTATTGCTACTATTTTCATTTGATAGAAGCTTGGATTTGAACAAAATTATTTTCACTATGGTGGTGAATCATTTCTTGAAGCAGCTTCTACAACACCCTCAACTAGTTTTAGTGAGTTTATAGATCCATCACGGGTGCACAAATTGACAAAGGGCATGAGTTCATACATTCAAGTAATTATGCCACTAATAGTATGTGAGACTATGGTCCAAACTTTGTCAATAGGTGCACAAATTATGCCACTACCTGAACCATGTTATTTACCATTTCCTCCTTCTAAAGTCTGCAAGACATGAATTAATGTTAAAGTAATATCATATGACAGCATTCTCTTGCACTTCTATGAATCAGCATCATTAGATAATGTAGCTACTTTAGGTTCCTTGTTTCTTTTCAAAACTTCCCTTGTTTGATATAAAATTATTTGCAGTTCAAAATAATGAAGGGACAGTAAAGTTTGATATAAAATTAAGTGGCCGAATGTATCAAAGTACCAAATTTTCACTATTAAACTTGTTTCACTATTAATAGTGCATATTTTCCACTATTAAATGTATCAAAGTACTATTGTATTATCAGTGGCTGAATTAAGTTATTTACATATTGTAGGTGTTCAATGATCCTAGGGCATTAACAGAAGATGACCTGTACGAGTTGCGAAACTGCTGGGAAACTTGTTTTCTTGACCTATTTAATCCTAAGAATGATTAGGACGATGGTGCTGAGGAAGAGAGCTAGGTTTGTGTGAAGTTACTTTGTATTTGTATTAATGTGATGATATTGTCGCAAGTTATTATGTGATTTGTTTTGATTTTGGCTTTTGGATGTTGAATGGTTGTATTAACTAATGACATTACTATTTTTCTTAATTTGGATGTTGAATGCGGTGGAATTGTACTTAATTTGGATGTTAACATAACTAATGGTTGTATTAGCATAATGTTCTCTATTTTTAATTTTGGATGGTGTTTAGTATGTTTATTTACAAGTTATGTTTTGAATGCTAGCATATGAGTAAAAAAAAATGCTGGATTATTATTAAAAAAAATAAAGTGGAGATTTTACATCTGTGGAAAATTTGGACGGATGTGAAAACTGACGCTTTTACATCTGATAAAATGGTACGTCATATGTAAAAAGTCCAATTTAAGTTTAAAAAAAATTGAAACTTGCACCTTTTACATCTGACGGAAATAAGAAACAGATTTAAAACGTGCACCTTTTACATCTGACAGAGCCAGTAGTAAAAAGTGTCCAACTTACTATGACTCGTGCGTTTATGAATTATGACTGACCGGAGCCAGATGTAAAAGGTGCATTTGGACAACCTAAACCTCTAACCCCATCAGCTCTATGGTTGCATGCACATGACTTCTCTCAAGAACAATCCATTGATTTGTTGTTAAATTAAGGTAATGGGTAATTAGTTCTTTCCTATTGTCACTTTCAATTTAGCCCTAAACTCCAGTCTTAAACTTTATCAATTCCTTTAATTTTGTTCTTGCATGCATGATATGTTCTCCAACTCAAGCTCTTAGGTTTTGGAAAATCATGTTTGAGGTACAACATATAATGGAGAGACAGGGCAGTGTGAGAAGATATGAAATTGGAGAAATAGATGAGTTTTGGATGAAGATTTGTAAAATCCGTATTTGAGAACAGCCCTTCACTAAAATGGTAATAAATCTCTGCTCATAACTCTGATTGCGTTGATTCTTTTTGGAATAGTTTGATATCGAAATTCCGGTCGTTTTGACATAAGTTTTCCTAGTTTTGGTCCAGTATTAAGCCCTGAGTGAATTTTTGAAGTTGGAAGTTCAACACAGTATTTATGCAGCAAATGTTTGAAACAGGTCTGTACTAAATCGATCACTACTCTCTCCCTGTAACTCTGATTGAACTGATTCTAGTTGTCATAGTTAGATAACTCAATTCCGGTCATTTCAACATAGGTTTCGTAATTTTTGACTCTATAACGAGGTCGGGGAGAATTTCTGAAGTGAAGGTGTTAAAACTGATTTTCTGCAGTAGAGGATTGAGTTCTAGCTTTCAGTTGTTCTTCTAAAGTTCATTAATCCTGACTCAGGCCTCAATTCCAGGTGGCTTAAGACCTTAGAATTTGTTTAGAAAGCCTAGTCTCCCCATATATGTATTGAATGCCAACATAGGAATTTTTAGGATATAATTTACAAAAGAGCAAGAACCATTCCCAATTCTTGCTCCTATATAAACTATTAAATATTATAATACAAGTTTAAAGCGAGTTGCATAGAGGTTATAGGTGAATTTTTGGGAAAACATCATTTTGCAGAAACAGGGGTCTGTGCTGTTGCACTCGCCGCAACGAGTGATTACACGCCACAGCGAGTGTTAACGTCCTGTATAACTCGCCAGGCGAGTCTTTGACTCGCCAGGGCGAGAGTTACAGGTCTGTTGGCCTAAAAGCTCGCCGTAGCGAGTGAGAATTCACTGTAGCGAATGTACCTGAAACAAAACTTACCTAAGTTTGAAAACTTAACATATCACTCGTTTTATACCCGAATGCAACTTGGTTTCTTGAACCTGTTTAATAATGTTTACAGATTATAGAGTCAGAGAATATTATGTATATTTTATAAGTATCAGTAACATGCTTTGGATACCTTCAGTAGCACTGGAAAAGTAATTAATGAAACTATTTTTGGTTTGTCTCATGTGTCTTTGTCACCATGAAAATTCCCAGGTAAGTGGTGTGGATCACACCGGATCGCTTAAATACCAAGACTTATCCTTAGCCAGAATTTCCAAAGATCAAAATCCCCAATCATCAACAAGATTTTTGAATTTTTAATTTTTTTTGTATTTTTGAATTTTTTTGACAAACTTAAATAAATATAGTAAGGCTTCGTAAACACAATCCCCGGCAACGGCGCCAAAAACTTGACTAGGGTCTGGCAAGTGCACCAGTCTATCGTCGAGTAATAATTCACACTCTAGTGTGTAGAATGAGTTCGTATCCACAGGGATCGTGCCGAAACTTCACTAGCGTTATTTAAGTTTGTGATAGTTTGCATTCGCTTTGGTTTTTGAAAAGGGTTTTATAAAAATAGCGTAATGCGTTGCAGAAATATAAATGCGGAATGTATAAATATAATAGATTCAAGAAATATAGAGGCTAGGTGTGGTGGTTGGACTCCCACCCTTCTTCATATTTAGCAAACCAAACCAATAATAGAACCTATTCAGCCTCGTAATTAGTATCCAATAATCATACCTTATCACAGGAATCACAAGTTATTAGCATACCATTTAGAAATCCCATTGTTTTAATATTTGGACAGACATATTAAGTATCGTCTCTTAGTTACTATAAGTTGCCAACTCAGCGTTACCAGTCAATTAGCTAACTCTTTAAGGATTGTTGAACCAGAACTCATAAGTTTAGCATTTTCTTACTGCAAACTTATTACGTTAACACTCATGATGCTACCTGTAAGTGCCAATAAAATAGGATCAGCCTATCACTCTATACCGGTAATTGCACCGAACCATCGTAGGTTAAGCCTTGGTTAGAATAACAGTTAAGAAGGAACCATAGCACAATCAGTCACCAAAGTCGATCCGTTGAGCCTTATTATTAAATAGTTTAGAGACCGATAACTCAGTCCATTAGTAGTTGACATTAACCAAATAGATTCATATATGTGGACCGTTTAGCTAAGGAATCCATAGGAACATTTAGCCAAACCTTTGAGGTTAGTGACTGACTTGTAAGTGCACCAGTTCATCCTCATGTTTTAATAATTGTCAAAACATATGAAAATAGAGTAGAACATATTTTGGCAACATTACAAATGACTTGACAGCGAAAAACTATTTTTAAAAACTTTGAATAATTGTTTTTTAGGTATTATGTATCGATACATAAACATGTGTATCGATACAAATGTCCTGAAATTACTTCAGACTGATTTTGTGCATTTTGTATCGATACATATATCACTTGTATCGATACAAAAGTGGTCTCTCAGAGGCAGAGAGTCACTTGTGTATCGAATCATGCTTGCATGTATCGATACACACCTGTATCTCTCAGAAAACCAGTGAGTGTATGATGTATCGAATCATGCTTGCATGATTTGATACATATCAGTCAAGATTTCAAGAAACTGATATATGTATCGATACACACCCGTGTTTGTATCGATACATAGGTCAAATCTTTCATTTTGAACGCTGGTCAAAGGGTTTGTATCGATACAAACCATCAGTTGTATCGATACATGTCTGTGAATTTTTGCCTAAATTTGCTCAATTCTATTTTCTGTTTAAATAGCAATGTGGTGTGTCATTGTATGTGAGAGGAAACCAGTGAGAAAGTTCAGAAAACGCTTTAGGATTCAAATTGAGTGAAAATTTGGATCAAAGGTTTTATTCATCACAAGTTCATCATCTTCATCAAGTTTGCAATCAAATTGAAGTTTGAGTATGGGATCAATTCAATAGAGACTGCATATTTGTTTGATAACGTTCGGTACGGTTCGCGGTGAATCAGAATCGTGATCGGGTTGAATTGTGACGAAGGTTTTGGTTTCTCTCAAGGGTTCAAGATCGTGCGAATCTTGAAGGTTCAACAACAAGAAGTGAAGGACTCAGCTGGACGATCGAGTGCGGATTGGCACGGGTCGGATCGTTGGAATCAGAGGGCGAAGCTTCGTTGTGTGTTGAGGTTTATTCGCATAGTTTACTTTTGATTCGTTATAGGGTTATAAGATTCAAATTGGAAATTGTGCACTTGTGTTCATCATTTTTTATCAATATACTCTCAAATAACCCGTTTGGTTATTTGGGGGGAGACGTACCCGGCCGACCGCGAGGACGACACGAAAGCCGGGGAACTCCCTAATCAAACCGTTTGTGTCTCTCTCTCTCAATCTTTTACTTTTCATAATTTCGTTAATTTTGAATCAATTGAATTTTTCGTGTTCGTATTTGTACACCAAAAATTCAATTGCTATTGCTTGATTGTGATTGGATTAAATTTGATATTTGTAACTTGCTTGGGGCTGATTTAATTCAAACGTTTATATTCAATTAATTTTGAACTCGATCATTTCCAAACTTTTTCATAATTCGTTCCAAGGCTATACTACATTTCCTTTAATCAATCGGTGCATAGACTACCGATCCGGTGGGACTTCCGCGCGCACGATTGAAACAAAAATATTTTTTAAAAACCTACATTGTTTCAAGGATCACTTATTCAACCCCCCCTTCTAAGTGATAGCCAAGTAGTCTAACAAGTGGTATCACGATCCAGGTTCAATTTTGTTTACAAAATTCGGAGGATTGTGCCAATTATTAGAAAACATGGCTTTTGCACCGAAAGGGGCGTATAATAGGGCTCCTATATTCAATGGAGATCATTTTGATTATTGGAAAAGTAGTATGCACATACACATCAATTCTTTTGATGTGGAATGCTATTGAGAACGGTCCGTTTGTTCCAACAATCACCGACCTCAATGGCATTGTCACCAATAAGCCTATGGCACAATGGACGGATGATGAAAAGAAAAAGGTCAATTACGATGCAAAGGCACAAAACATACTTATTTCATCCCTTGGGATTGAACAATTTTATCATGTGTCACATTGTTCTAAGGCTAAAGAAATGTGGGATACATTAGTTACTCATTTTGAGGGAACTAATGAGGTCAAAATTTCGAAAATAAACACCTTAACTCAAGAGTTCGAATTGTTTCATATGCAAGATGGTGAAACCATTGCGGATATGCAACAAAGATTTGTAAAAATCACCAACAAGTTACATGGTCTAGGTAAACCAATCACAAATCAAGATGCTACTAATAAGATTTTGAGATGTCTTAATAGGTCATGGCAACCAAAGGTCACCGCAATCAAAGAAGCGAATGATCTTACAACTTTGAGTCTCACAACCTTATTTGGTAAGCTAACGGAACATGAACAAGTGCTTAATTTGTTGGAAAAGCATGAAAAAGGTGAGAAAAAGGAAAAACACAACGGAAAGGAAAAAGAAAAGGATAAGAGGTCCATTGCTCTAAAAGCCTCCAAATCCAAGTCCAAAAAGGTTGAGCAAGTGGAAAGTAGCTCAAGCGAAAACGATTCCGATGATGAGGAAATGGAGCTCTTCGTTCGACGCTATAATAAGATATGTGAGAAAGAATGGGATAAGACATTCCGATGACAATCTTAAGAAGTTTCGGAAAGATAGTGGTTACCGCCGGAAGGATGAAGATGCTAGGGACTCCAAGAAAGGGATATGCTATGAGTGCGGCCAAGTTGGTCACTACAAGCCGGATTGTCCTAATCTCAAGAGAAAAGAGAAGGAGACATCTTCAAACAAAAGGAGGAGCAAAGGAAAGAAAGCTTATGTTGCATGGGAGAGTAGTAGATCTTCATCTCATTCATCATCAAGCTCTAGTTCAAGTGATGAAGGCGAAGTGGCTAATGTATGCTTCACAACTCATCATCACAAAAAGAAGGATAAAGCTCACAAAAAGGTAAACCAAAATCCCTCTAGCTCATATACTTCGTTAGAGTATCATGATTTGCAAAGTGCATTTGAGGACCTATGTAATGAAACTAGGAAAGCTTTCAAACGATTAAAAGAAATTATAAAAGTTAACAAAGCTCTTGAAAAGAAAGTTTCCAAAACGGAAGAAGAGTTGAAAGCTTTCAAGGTATCATTATTAGAAAGGTCAAGTGCAAGTCATGATAATAATAATAATAATAGAGTTGGTTGTGATAATTGTATCACTTTGTCAAGAAATATTAAGAATCTCAAGGACAAAGTGAAAGATTTATCAAAACCTAGAGTCTCTCATCAAGTTGATCCAAAATATTGTCAAAACACTTTGAAAGTCAAAAACAAATATTCTAAACATTTCAAAATGGATCAAAAGAAGAGTGACTCACATATTGTTTGTCATTATTGTTGTGACAAGGGTCATACTATTGCAAAATGCCATGCTCGAAAAATATTGGTACCAAAAGGCAAATTGTAATGGTTACCTAAGTTAAGCAATAATGTTGCTACTAACCAACTAGGACCCAACATGAGTTGGGGACCTATTTCAAATGTCTAAGTATATAGGACAACGTCTTGGACCATTGACGAAAGACATCGACAACAATGGAGTTCAAGACTTACGAACAAGGAAAATGATGAGAAAAGCTTCAACTCAACACTTATAATGTTGCGGAAATTGATCACTTCCTCCACTTACACTTAAGGGAAGATTCTATTCACTACCTTTTCCTTTATATTTTTTTTTACTTAGCATTTGTATATTGGTTCATATACATACAACTTTCACCTTAATATGATATTTGCTTTGATAGTTGTCTAATCCTTCATTTCCAAGAATTTTGCTCAAAAACATTTATAAGTTTTTGAGACTCATACGTCTTAAATGGGGACTTGACAAAAATCATTACAATTGCCATATTAAGTTCATACTTGGTTTGTATATGTTTGTTTTGTTCTTATATGTGACTTTGTGTGCATACATAGATATATATTTTCATATGATTAATTTTGGTACTTTGATTCTTTATGTGAATGGATTATCATGCATATATGGATTAACATGTGTTCTCATGTTATAATGTGCTTTGGTATTGCTTTTTGCTCACATACATAAGAATGTACCTTCTTGATTGTATGTGTTTCATACATCATGTTATGTTTATGCATTTGTTGCATTGCTTTGTTTATTTCGCCCCATATTTGGATATGTTACTTGATTAAAATGTCGATATGTTACGGTATTCATGCGTTGGTATTGGTGTGTTATTCTACATTCCATGTTTGTCATGATATTTGGTATTCGTCATTGATATATTTCGGCATATCTTTGTATGTAATTATTTTGATTAGGAAATTTCATCATATAGTGTATTTCGACAAATGTAAGTGCACGATATGACTTTGGTTAAAATTGTTTGAACTTGATACTTCTAATGAGCTCTCTTCTTCTTTTTGATATTGTCAAAGGGGGAGAGATTTAGATGCACAAGCTAAGGATAAATAGCTAAAGAAGTCTTGAATATTATCAACAATGTCAAACGCATTATGGCATCAACTCAGGGGGAGCGTTGCTTATTGTTAGCCTTGGTGTTAATTGCGTCTGTATACATATTGCTATTTTATTGCATATTAGGTATAAGATTAGTTAGCTTATGCATAGTTTTGACAATTATCAAAAAGGGGGAGAATGTAAGTGCACCAGTTCATCCTCATGTTTTAATAATTGTCAAAACACATGAAAATAGAGTAGAACATATTTTGGCAACATTACAAATGACTTGACAGCGAAAAACTATTTTTAAAAACTTTAAAAAATTGTTTTTTAGGTACTTTGTATCGATACATAAACATGTGTATCGATACAAATGTCCGGAAATTACTTCAGACTGATTTTGTGCATTTTGTATCGATACATATATCACTTGTATCGATACAAAAGTGGTCTCTCAGAGGCAGAGACTCACTTGTGTATCGAATCATGCTTGCATGTATCGATACACACCTGTATCTCTCAGAAAACCAGAGAGTGTATGATGTATCGAATCATGCTTGCATGATTTGATACATATCAGTCAAGATTTCAAGAAACTGATATATGTATCGATACACACCCGTGTTTGTATCGATACATAGGTCAAATCTTTCATTTTGAACGCTGGTCAAAGGGTTTGTATCGATACAAACCATCAGTTGTATCGATACATGTCTGTGAATTTTTGCCTAAATTTGCTCAATTCTATTTTCTCTTTAAATAGCAATGTGATGTGTCATTGTATGTGAGAGGAAACCAGTGAGAAAGTTCAGAAAACGCTTTGGGATTCAAATTGAGTGAAAATTTGGATCAAAGGTTTTATTCATCACAAGTTCATCATCTTCATCAAGTTTGCAATCAAATTGAAGTTTGAGTTTGGGATCAATTCAATAGAGACTGCATATTTGTTTGATAACGTTCGGTACGGTTTGCGGTGAATCAGAATCGTGATCGGGTTGAATTGTGACGAAGGTTTTGGTTTCTCTCAAGGGTTCAAGATCGTGCGAATCTTGAAGGTTCAACAACAAGAAGCGAAGGACTCAGCTGGACGATCGAGTGCGGATTGGCACGGGTCGGATCGTTGGAATCAGAGGGCGAAGCTTCGTTGTGTGTTGAGGTTTATTCGCATAGTTTACTTTTGATTCGTTATAGGGTTATAAGATTCAAATTGTAAATTGTGCACTTGTGTTCATCATTTTTGATCAATATACTCTCAAATAACCCGTTTGGTTATTTGGGGGGAGACGTACCCGGCCGACCGCGAGGACGACACGAAAGCCGGGGAACTCCCTAATCAAACCGTTTTGTCTCTCTCTCTCTCTCTCTCTCTCTCAATCTTTTACTCTTCATAATTTCGTTAATTTTGAATCAATTGAATTTTTCGTGTTCGTATTTGTACACCAAAAATTCAATTGCTATTGCTTGATTGTGATTGGATTAAATTTGATATTTGTAACTTGCTTGGGGCTGATTTAATTCAAACGTTTATATTCAATTAATTTTGAACTCGATCATTTCCAAACTTTTTCATAATTCGTTCCAAGGCTATACTACATTTCCTTTAATCAATCGGTGCATAGACTACCGATCCGGTGGGACTTCCGCGCGCACGATTGAAACAAAAATATTTTTTAAAAACCTACATTGTTTCAAGGATCACTTATTCAACCCCCCCTTCTAAGTGATAGCCAAGTAGTCTAACATGACTAGGATCTGGCAAGGGCACCAGTCTATCGTCGCGTAATAATTCACACTCTAGTGTGTAGAATGAGTTCGTATCCACAAGGATCGTGCTGAAACTGCACTAGCGTTATTTAAGTTTGTGATAGTTTGCATTCGCTTTGGTTGCAGAAATATAAATGCGGAATGTATAAATATAATAGATTCAAGAAATATAGAGGCTAGGTGTGGTGGTTGGACTCCCTCCCTTCTTCATATTTGGCATGACAAGTATATAACATAGTTATTTAGATAATGTTCGGCGGTGAATTATCCTTGTTGTAGTAATACGTTACTATTACACTATGTCTATTAAAGTTTCCCTACATTAACAACTAAGGTACCTACAAGAGCCTAACCTCGATGTGTCACATACCCTAATTACTAAGTGAGTTGTTTATAAACATGCATTATAACCTTCACCAATTAACCTCTAGGTCCTAGTATCGGGCTATTCATCTTATAAGTGCTCAGATCACACCGAGTGCATGATTCCTCCTCTAACCGCTCAGTTCACGACTAGTTCAGGATGTTACCGTCTCTATACACCTAGCATTATTTACTACGAGATCCGGACCATACCAGGTTGAAACCTGATATCAATTCTATGGGCGCTCCCGCTCATCCGGCTAGATTACGAGAATACGTTATTAAAGTGCATGAAAGTAAATAACAAACATAATTACTGAATATCATTTATTATAACTTAGACTCAATCACAGACTCCAAATATTCATTGGGGAGTTCATCTTCACCACCACAACCTAAGGCATAAATAGTAAAGACTACATATTTAAATTACAATAAAGAAATTATAACCTAAATACAAAAGCCTAAAGAAATCATACCTTACTGAGTTAGTTTTCCCGTAAGGGGAGAAAACTATGCCCAATAGAGCTCCTCTGAACCTCTCCTTATAGTAGAGAGTGTTCTACTATTTCTAAATGAATAATTGTGAAGGAGGGAGGCTCTATTTATAGTTTTCGTAATGGGCCTCAGCAAGGCATCGTGCTGCGATGAGCTCATCGCAGTGCGATGTAAAGATTCAGTTTAATTTTATAACTGATCCTGTGCATTTCATCAGCTTGGGCGCCAAGTTACTCCATCGTGCTGCGATATAGGGCATCGTGGTGCGATGAAAGATTTTCTCAAGATTTATTTCTTCTGATTTCTTGGCAAACAAGCAGCTTTCATTGTGGCACGATGGCACACATCGTGCTGCGATGGAATGATGTATTTCTTCACTTTTTGGGCTTTTTCTTGTCTTTTTGCATCTTGGACTCTTTCTTGATGTTTTTTCCTGCTTTTGTAGGTTTTCCTTCGTATTTGGGCCTGTCTTGGTCATTTTACTACTAATAATAATACTAAAAATACCGTAGAAATTCCTGTCATCAGTGACCAATAGAAGTAGGGTAGATTGTAACATCTCAACTTTAATTAATAGAAGTATATTAATTAGAGATAATTATTGGAGACTAATTAAAATTTGTGACCAAGTATAAACAGTAGTACAAATGTAACTTATTAATAAGACTTTTACATCTGTGGAAAAGATACAAGATGTGAAAAAAAATATGGAATACGTTTTACAACTGATTTCAATTTTCCCAGTAGTAAAAAATAAATAAACATAACATTTTACATCTAGCCATAATATCCCAGTTGCAAAAATTAACACGGTGGCAGTCCTATAATTATTGTGAAAACTGTCTAAAATAAATTTACAACTAACATATTATTCTCGGTACTAAAAAGTCTTAAAATTTATTTTATTTTTATTTTCTTAAACTATGTAAAACACGCGTAACATATACTTCCATCTCACTGAAACGAACCCTCTCACTGAAACACGCGTAACATACATTTTACGCTCTTAGCCTCTTTCACGAACCCTAACTCTCACTCTCACAGATCGCGCGCTATCTCACTGAATCGCTCACTGAATCAATTGCTCACTGAATCGCTGAATCGCTCACTGAATCGATTGCTCACTCATCGGACGGAATCGTTGCTCAATCGATCTTCCTCCTATTCAAACGATTGCTCACTGAATCGCTCTACCCCTCTCACCTACTCGGACGAAATCGCTCTCACTGAATAGGTACGCCTCACTCTCACAATCTCACTCGATTGCTGCAATAATTATTTTTGAGAATGTGTTGGTGTGGTATTTTCAATAGTTATTTTTGAGAATTGATGTACCTTGGCCGATGAGTATTGATGTATGTAGGTGTTGTTTTCTTTTGTCTGTACTGGTGCGTGCTACTGCTACTGGGTTTTGTTTTATTTCCTAGATGTGGTAGTACTTTGGTTTAGGTGCTTATGTTTTGGTGCTGTTTTACATTATCAATTCCATAAACTTACTATGGTTGTAGGGTTTTACTCCAAAATTGAAATTGAGATGTCAATCTATAAATAAATCTCTGAAATCTGTAGGGTCTTATGTGCACATTTTTCTTGTATAGGTAATGATAATTGATACAAAACAATAATCAATGTCTATTTTTTGCTATTCTGATTTTTTTTTTAATTGTATAGAAACTTGTAAGCATAGATACTTTTCCTGATTTTTTTTTGTCTGGCATAGTGGTTGTTTGTTGGAACTTAATTAAATCTCATCAAAGCTGGGTATGTATGTTAATTACTAGATATAAGTTTGTTAGTAGTTAGTTTAAAGTTAGGACCAGGAGTTACTTTTCTCTTTTTAAATGTGGTGCCAACAACACTAGGACTAGGAGTTATCAATTTGATTATTATTCAATAAAATAATGTAATTTTTCATCAAATTTTTACATTTCTAAACAAATATAGAGCTGTAAATTTTGTGTGTTCATGGAAAAATAATTTGAAGTTTGAATCTAGTTTGTAGCTCATGTTAGCGTGCATCAGTTACATGAGCTTCTAAGTGGAAATAAAGTGGATATTCCACATGAAGCTCTTAATGTCATTGACATTGTATTGAAGGAGCTAGCATCTCAGGTCAATTTGTGATTGTTCTTTTCAAGTTTCAAAATATATCATATTATTGTTTCTAAACCTTAATTTGCACGTTTAGCTATGTTTCAATCCGTATTTAAGAAAACCACATAATCTGAGCGGTGTCTTGGAATCGTGGCACGGTTTCTACCAAAGAATAAGGTCTACTCTGATAGGATTATCGCAGAATGTTGGTGAGAGTTCTACCATATCTCCATTTGTGTTTGTCAATACCCAATACCAAGAAGCTGCATGTCTTTGATTTTCTTTTGATTTTGTATGTTCTTCCAGACTTGTCATCATTGGGATTTATAGAACCGCTCGCTGTAGCTCAAATCTTGCTACAATTTGGTCCGTGGAACATGGCAAACAAGGTTAGCTTATACATACAAAGATTATAGTTAGTTTTCCAGTGTATTTTAATTCTTTTTATTTCAATGCATTATGTTGGAAATATTTGACATGTAGTGTTGTTTAAATTGAATGCTTTTATCTTTGATTATTCTATGGTGCAGTTGGTGGAAATTGTTCCATCAGGATTGGTATTGATCAACCTGCAAAAGCTTCCACTAAAGTCAGTTTCAGTTCAGGTGTGTAAAATTTACCACAGGACCAAAAAAGTACATAGGTAACTTTTGTTTTAGAACACACAATTGTACTTGCTAATCGTTGCTTGAGGTTATTGCAATTAGCAGGTGAGCTTCACATATCATATATAAATTGATTGAAATGGGAGTTGTGTATCATCATGATATAGTATTACTTGTTACTACAAAATGAGTCTGAAATCTGTTTTTTTTATTAGGGACATGTCAAAGATATTTGTTCCATATGTTGGGATAGCAGTGGGCAATGGATTGCCTCTGCCAGCGAAGATGATGTACGTGTCTGGTCGCTTATGATGGACCGGCAGTGCTTCTCTATACTACAAATGTCATTGACAATGAAGGTGACAATTGTGTTGGAATATAATTAAGACTCTAAAAGGTGCTTGACTTCAGTGCTTGACTTGACACCAAGAAGAAACTACAGGTCTGTAGTTTATGGATTGACTTTATTTTGTTTTAACTTTATACTTTTATGGTTATGATAATGAAATATGAACTCATTTAGTTTTGGCTTTCTTGCACTTAGTCTTATTTGTGTTAGGTGGCCTTGTTTTTGGTTTGGCTTTTGTGACTCGTTTTCTATATTTTGTTCTTTATTTGTATCCCCTATCCTCTGGTACCTACTTGTTACTATTGCTGCTATTTTCATTTGATAGAAGTTTGGATTTGAACAAAATTATTTTCACTATGGTGGTGAATCATTTCTTGATGCAGCTTCTACAACACCCTCAACTAGTTTTAGTGAGTTTATAGATCCATCACGGGTGCACAAATTGACAAAGGGCATGAGTGCATACATTCAAGTAATTATGCCACTAATAGTATGTGAGACTATGGTCCAAACTTTGTCAATAGGTGCACAAATTATGCCACTACCTGAACCATGTTATTTACCATTTCCTCCTTCTAAAGTCTGCAAGACATGAATTAATGTTAAAGTAATATCATATGACAGCATTCTCTTGCACTTCTATGAATCAGCATCATTAGATAATGTAGCTACTTTAGGTTCCTTGTTTCTTTTCAAAACTTCCCTTGTTTGATATAAAATTATTTGCAGTTCAAAATAATGAAGGGACAGTAAAGTTTGATATAAAATTAAGTGGCCGAATGTATCAAAGTACCAAATTTTCACTATTAAACTTGTTTCACTATTAATAGTGCATATTTTCCACTATTAAATGTATCAAAGTACTATTGTATTATCAGTGGCTGAATTAAGTTATTTACATATTGTAGGTGTTCAATGATCCTAGGGCATTAACAGAAGATGACCTGTACGAGTTGCGAAACTGCTGGGAAACTTGTTTTCTTGACCTATTTAATCCTAAGAATGATTAGGACGATGGTGCTGAGGAAGAGAGCTAGGTTTGTGTGAAGTTACTTTGTATTTGTATTAATGTGATGATATTGTCACAAGTTATTATGTGGCTTGTTTTGATTTTGGCTCTTGGATGTTGAATGGTTGTATTAACTAATGACATTACTATTTTACTTAATTTGGATGTTGAATGCGGTGGAATTGTACTTAATTTGGATGTTAACATAACTAATGGTTGTATTAGCATAATGTTCTCGATTTTTAATTTTGGATGGTGTTTAGTATGTTTATTTGCAAGTTATGTTTTGAATGCTAGCATATGAGTAAAAAAAATGCAGGATTATTATTAAAAAAAATAAAGTGGAGATTTTACATCTGTGGAAAATTTGGATGGATGTGAAAACTGACGCTTTTACATCTGATAAAATGGTACGTCAGATGTAAAAAGTCCAATTTAAGTTTAAAAAAAATGAAACTTGCACCTTTTACATCTGACGGAAATAAGAAACAGATGTAAAACGTGCACCTTTTACATCTGACAGAGCCAGTAGTAAAAAGTGTCCAACATACTATGACTCGTGCGTTTATGACTGACCGGAGCCAGATGTAAAAGGTGCATTTGGACAGTAGTAAAAAGTGTTTTCTGCACTAGTGTAAAAGAGTATTTAGAAGGCTCAAACACAATTTGCTACTAAAGGTCAAGGGGTAAACTAGACTTTAACAAAAAATTATGCAATGACTATTATAAAGAGCAAGGGATATCACAAAGACCACATAACTCCACTTTCCCTTCCTTCTCAGTAACCGAAACTCTCCCCCTTCTCTTAGCCAAAGACCAATTTTTGTTTCTATTTATCCTTCTAATGTTAAGAGACATGCATTGATCCTTACCAATTCAAGTTATCATTAAAGGAATTTCTTTATCTATTCCCCCTTTTTCCTCCTTTCACCGAACAACCTAAACCTCTAACCCCATCAGCTCTATGGTTGCATGCATATGACTTCTCTCAAGAACAATCTATAACACCCCACGTTTAAATCTAGAATAAAACGCTGGATATTATTATTGGCATAGAGTACATCATTATTACAACTGAAATTCAAGCACACGCAGGTGCTAAGTACAACACAGAATAAGAAAACAACGGAAGCGAAAACACAAATTCAGCGTTACAACATGGATTAATTGAAATACGACAAGACAGGGAATAAAAGAAAGCATGAACAAGTGCAATCCTCCAAGCGCAGCTACTAGCACACCAACAAGCATACCTTAGCCAACCTGTTTATCTGAGAAAAAAAATTGTTTGGAGTGGAGTGAGACTACTAAGCCTCAGTGAGTCCTACTACCCTCCTAAGGTGACTATACCGGGGAAATTCTAATCAGTCATAACATATATTCATAACATAACATAATACATAATTATAAATAAAGGTGTATCACAAAATTAGTCTTATTCATTTTAAACACAAGGACACTCTGAGGTGAGCATGTCTCAGAGGCCTGCCATATCCGACAACCGATTCGGTCACGGCATAAAGCTCACATAATCATAACCTGATGGATTATCCCATTGGGAGTCCATAAAGCGACATAAACCGCAGCAAACTGACTGATACTAGTTTAGTTGTTTTCTACCATGATTTACCAAAGTCCCGGGGAACATGCATTTCTAAATTCCTAAGTTATACCCTAAAGTTATCCGTGATTAACATATTGCATAACATTATACAAAACATGCTACTGCAAAATGTATAGCTCAGAGGAGGACATAAAACAAGTGCTTTAAGTTTGATTTGGAAAACAGTTTTAAAATGTAGTTCTGTTCTGCTAAACTCCCTCAGCGAGTCAAAACTCGCTGCGGCGAGTTTATGGGTATGCCCTGTATCAACTCGCTACGACGTGTTGTCAGCTCGCCACGGCGAGATTATAGGTCCTGGCCTAAATCAACTCGCTAAGCGCGCTGGGGCACGCTGCGGCGAGTTTCATCAGCCCAGAAAACCCAACTCGCTATGAATGCACGCTTGCAACTCGCTGCGGCGAGTGTACACAGAATGTACCCTGTTTCACGAAAATTCCATTTTTAACAATTTTAACACCTACAATCCTCATTCTAAGCTATGCAGTCACACAATATGTATAATATAAGACAGAATGGAGAGGAATTTGGGAGTTAATTCCTCTCACACAACATTTCCCTAATTTTCTTAAGTTATCATGCATAAGTTCAATTTTTGGGAAACTAGCTAAACTATCCTAAGAACCCACCTGATTGAAGCTTTAATCTTGCTTCTGGGCTCCTAATGCAGCTACTGAAACCTCCTAGAATGCCCCACGAACACAGGACCAGAACTTGAAAATTTGAACTCCTAAGACTCCACTATTGCTCTACGAATTTGGGTTGTTGTTGATGAATGTTTCAGCTGAGAATAGATGGTATTTATAGATGGTTTGTTGAGGTAAAAGACAGTAGAGTCTTGGTTCAGGTTGTTACATGCATGCCTTGCAATTGGTTGTTCAAAATATGAAAATATGGGTATTGTTGTTATGTGTCATGTGAACTCTTGGGAGGCTAAGGGTGTGATGATTCTGATGCTTTGATGTTTGTTTCCAGATACTTGTGCTAGGAATCTCTGAGTGATTAGGTAAAGGTTAGGAAAATGACAAGGCTTAGAGTTATGGGAAAATTGAGGAAGTTGTTGGTTTGCTTGTTGTTGTTTCTTGCTCGTGAGAGGGAAGAGAGATGGGGGAGCTAGCATACTGAATTTCTGAAGTGGGAAAATGAATGGGTGTGGTTGTCTTTGCATGCAAGGTGATGTTGGAGTGTGAGTGGAAGCATGACTCATCTAACAATGGTGAGGTGTTGCTTAAGGAAGGCATTGCTCATGAGTGGAATAGTGAGTCACTAAGGGAGGGAGAGTCACGAGAGAGGGAGAGGAATGGGAGGGAGTTTGAAATTCCTTCTTGTTGTAATTGGTCACTTGAGTTATGTAAGTTGTATTTGTGTAGTGTAGGTTTAATTAAAACTCCTAATTTACACACAACTCATTTAATTCCTCCAAGATTAGTTAACCAAGCACCACTAATTAATTTAAGAAAATTAGGCAAAGCTCTAATTAGAATTAATTAGGTAATTTAGAATGTGGGATATTACACAATCCATTGATTTGTTGTTAAATTAAGGTAATAGGTAATTAGTTCTTTCCTATTGTCACTTTCAATTTAGCCCTAAACTCCATTCTTAAACTTTATCAATTCCTTTAATTTTGTTCTTGCATGCATGATATGTTCTCCAACTCAAGCTCTTAGGTTATAGAAAATCATGTTTGAGGTACAACATATAATGGAGAGACAGGGCTGTGTGAGAAGATATGAAATTGGAGAAATAGATGAGTTTTGGATGAAGATTTGTAAAACCCGTATTTGAGAACAACCCTTCACTAAAATGGTAATAAATCTCTGCTCATAACTCTGATTGCGTTGAATCTTTTTGGAATAGTTTGATATCGAAATTCCGGTCGTTTTGACATAAGTTTCCCTAGTTTTGGTCCAGTATTAAGCCCTGAGTGAATTTTTGAAGTTGGAAGTTCAACACAGTATTTATGCAGCAAATGTTTGAAACAGGTCTGTACTAAATCGATCACTACTCTCTCCCTGTAACTCTGATTGAACTGATTCAAGTTGTCATAGTTAGATAACTCAATTCCGGTCATTTCAACATAGGTTTCGTAATTTTTGACTCTATAACGAGGTCGGGGAGAATTTCTGAAGTGAAGGTGTTAAAACTGATTTTCTGCAGTAGAGGATTGAGTTCTAGCTTTCAGTTGTTCTTCTGAAGTTCATTAATCCTGACTCAGGCCTCAATTCCAGGTGGGTTAAGACCTTAGAATTTTTTTAGAAAGCCTAGTCTCCCCATATATGTATTGCATGCCAACATAGGAATTTTTAGGATATAATTTACAAAAGAGCAAGAACCATTCCCAATTCTTGCTCCTATATAAACTATTAAATATCATAATACAAGTTTAAAACGAGTTGCATAGAGGTTATAGGTGAATTTTTGGGAAAACATCATTTTGCAAAAACAGGGGTCTGTGTTGTTGCACTCGCCGCAACGAGTGATTACACGCCACAGCGAGTGTTAACGTCCTGTATAACTCGCCAGGCGAGTCAAAGGCGAGTCTTAAAAGCTCGCCGTAGCGAGTGAGAATTCACTGTAGCGAATGTACCAGGGCGAGAGTTACAGGTCTGTTGGCCTAAAAGCTCGCCGTAGCGAGTGAGAATTCACTGTAGCGAATGTACCTGAAACATAACTTACCTAAGTTTGAAAACTTATCACATCACTCGTTTTATACCCGAATGCAACTTGGTTTCTTGAACCTGTTTAATAATGTTTACAGATTATAGAGTCAGAGAATATTATGTATATTTTATAAGTATCAGTAACATGCTTAGGATACCCTGGGTGGGATATATTGGTTAGAACTGTTTATACTCATTAAATTTAAATTGTAATTATATGCCATGTTAAAGAATTCCTCTGAATTCTGATCATTTTATTATGTGAGCCAACGTCGGAATCCGAGCCTCTGTTTCGGTAGTACGCAAAGTCAGGCACCCGAGACTAGCTTGCCTCGGCGTGTCTTTGAAGAGTAATCGACAAGATAATAAATGTGTGTTACACCTTATTATTATTTGCTATTAAACAATACATGTATATGTAAACAGTTGAACTTAGATTATTACACTATCTAGGTTCCCCCGGTGTAGTCACCATTAGGAGGGTAGTAGGACTCACTGAGGCTTAGTAGTCTCACCCCATTCCAATTCAATTTTTTTAGGAAGACAGGTGATCCAGAGCAAGGACCAGGAAGGGGACTGACAGTCAGAGCTGAGCTTGGGTTGTCAGAGCAGAAGACTTATTTTTCTTCTTTGCTACATTTGTCTATTTAGTATTCTTTGTTCATTTCCGTTGTATCGTAATTTTAACTACTTCGTTGTATTCTTATTATTTGTAAATTCAAATCAATTATTCATAAATTTATTGTACTCAGATCCATTTATTTATGTCTTGACTAAATATTCTAGATATTTTAGTTGGGGCGTTATATTTTCAGTGGTCCCTTATATTCTTTGTATTGAGGGGACACATGTTGAACATGATGTTGGGACATGTGGTCTGGCATATGCTTCTTCTATTGAGCTGGAGGCTGAGTCCTTTGTTCAAACCTCTTCTGCTTTTGTTGAGTCAGATGATGAGTCTTTGTCACCTGTTTCTTTTGTCTAGCAGGTTGTTGAGGTTTGGATTCTGTCTTCTTATGCTTGTGCTGAGAAGGATGTTGTGACATGTGGTTTGACATCTGGTCCTGAGAGTTAATCTTTGGGGAAATTTTCTTCTCAGGAGCGTTGCTATAGTTGTCATACCCTAATCCCTTCTTGTCACTTGGGTTTCTACCAAGCTCAAGGACTTCTTCAAGCATGTCAATTCCCTTGTTTAACATTCTCACAGATTTAGTCATCTAAGTGAGTTTTGAGTTTGACAAGGTGACTTGTTCTTTCAACACAGTTGTTGAAGCTTCTAATGCCTCCTTTTCTTTTGGAAGCAAGGTGACTTGTTTTATCAATTCAGCTGTTGATGCCTCTAGTGCTTCCTTTTCTTGAGTAACTTTCTCCATCTCCTTATCTTGTCTTCTTATAAGTTCACAAGATTGTTCCCATTTAATGGTGAGATTGTTGTATCTCTGTTTACAGTGAAAATTAGTAAACAAGCGCTAGTCTAAGTATTTAAACTTACGAGATTGACTAGAAATCTCAGGACAATTTTATGCTTGTTTTTTATGAGAAAATGGTTTCAATGTTCATCAGGATTTAACAAACATTTAAATTTCTTAATTTACTTAACGAAGTAAAAAGAAAGTAGATTGATTCGAATCGCCTCGAGATCAATAAACTTCGAACACGAATGCAGTAAATTGCTGGAAAATAAACTTGCATTAATTGTAAAACAAGTACAATAAAAGATGGTTCACAAACCGTACATTTTTCTCTTTCAAATTCCTTTCTTTCCACGCTGAGTACTTAGAATTTTTAGAGAAAGTATGTAAAACAGTTTTGCGACCCCCTTTTCTTCTAAGAAAACACTATTTATACATCGAAGTAAAAATCTAACTGCTTAGATCATCTGGACGCTCCAGATCTCGCCTTCAAACCCACGTTCTTTACTTCAAAGCCTTCATCTTGGCGCTTTTGCATATTGGGCCTGATTCTGAGTTCTTTTGGGCCTTGCTCATTTGACCCATATTCCAATTTCCTTCGCTTCGAATCTCATATTGAACACTTGCCTTCGACATGAATCATTACTAAGCATAACTATCGAACTTTCTCATAGTGATTCGAATTTGCTTAATCGAATTATGGCTTTCGATGATGCTTTCAGAAATAAAACAATGACACATGTCATTTTATTATTAATTCATTATTTCGCTGGACCAACATTTTCATTAAAATTCATTTAAATAAAAATATGACCCAACAATCTCTCATCCAATTCTTCTTGTAGGAGATCTTCATAACTAATGCTGCTGCTAGTTTCAAATGTTCGAGCGAAGGCTTTATTTGTTGGTTCTTCTTCCTTCTCTTCCTCAGAATCAGATAAAGTAGCTGCCATACCCTTTTTCTGTTTCCTGAGAAATTTTGGACATTCTGGTCTGATGTGTCCAAATCCTTCACATTCAAAACATCTTACTTCTTTGTTTTGCTCAGAAGTATTCTCCTCCTTGGTCTTGCCCGGTGACTTGATGTTGGACCTTTTGTCTAGGACATTTGGCTTATACCTGGCTTGTAGCTTACTTGTGTTTGTAGAAATGTTATAACCTTTGCTAGCTATTATTTTGTTGCAATGATAATTGAGTTTCGAACAATTATTATTAGAGTTATATATATGTTTGTGGTGATAATTATCACTTGTGTTTGTAGAAATGTTATAACCTTTGCTAGCTATTATTTTGTTGCAATGATAATTGTTGCTAGCTATTATATATGGAAAAAAATTTAGGTACCAAATTGTGGTTTGTGTGATTATATGGAAAAAAATTTAGGTAGCACAGGTCTGTTTGCGATACAAGAAAAAATATGATAAATTGTGTGCCAAAAACGGAAAGAAAAAAAAAGGAAAGAAGACATTTCACATGTGTGTGGCTACGAAACTGATGTGATATATTGGCTTTTCACATCGGCTTAAATGAGAACCTGATGTGAAATCTACATTTGTTTTTAATAAAATAAAATTAAAGGTCAGATTTGACATCGGAGAAAATAAATAACGCATGTGATATCTTAGTTTTCACATCGGGTGGCCAACCGATGTGAAATGTGTCAGACATACAACATCAACTGTGTTTACATCGGACCCTGACCCGATGTAAAATGTCAATATGGCCCGATGTAAAAACCCTTTTCTGTAGTAGTGAGCGCTTCTGAATTTTCACTAACTTTTCCCAAAATTTTCAAACCCTATAAATAGGATTTCTCAAATTCTAATTCATTTTTTCGCTTTTGAACTCTTTCACCTCTTCTTCTCCGTTCCTCTTTTTTATCACAGAAAAAAGCTTCAAACTTTCTTCACCATTTTTCTTCTGTCACCCAAACTTCACAAACTCTTTCAAACGTTCCTCATCACGGAAACCATGGCTTCAAGTTCAACTCAAACCAAAAAACTTCCGTTTGCAGGAGGGTGGAGTGAATCTGTGATACAAAAACTTGCTCCCAACACCGTCTTGGAACCTGTGATGAACACAGCAAGACGCAAGATCTGGGAAACGCAGGTAATGTTCCCTTACTCCTTAGTTGACAAAACTCATGCATTTGGTGGTCCTTTACCTGATGCCAAAAGCAAATCTTCCACCATATTTGATATATTCCCAGTACATACGTCTTGTAAACCTAGGGCATTTATAGATTCTCCTTATAATTTCAACTTCATAAAACCCCCTAACAAGGTCTTTAGGTCTGCCCCGTATTATGGTAACGAAGAATACATCAAATGGTTAGATAGGGTACAGGTAGCTTATGGGGATTTCTGGAAAGATGCTGGCATTTTCGAGTTGATTCAACTCTCTAGGGTAGGACCCAAATATCACCAAGAAATGTTGGTGGCTGCTTTACATTTCTTCGAAAGCTCCACCAATACCTTTCATTTCGAGTGTGGAATGATGACTCCTACACTCTTCGATGTAGCTGCCATAACCGGGCTTAGCCCATTGGGTGAAACTTACGACCCCGCTAGGGCTAGTACAGCCTTCGAGTTCTCCCCAAAAGAGAAAACCTTCCAGAAATATATCCAAGAAAACCATGCAGTTGACGAGGAAGAAGTATCTGACGTCGAACATTTAGCTTTTCTCACCTTGTGGCTTTCCCATTATATCTTCTGCTCAAAATCATTGCAAGTTGCCAAGCAATTCATTCCCATGGCCATCCAACTTCATGAAGGTTGCCAGTTTGGATTAGGGCATTTAATCTTGGGTTGTTTATTCGCCTCGATGCAACTCGCCAGTGAGAACCTAAAGAAGACTGGTGATGGTTCCACTTTTTTGGCTGCTGGACCATTTTGGCTTCTACAACTGTGGCTTAACGCTACTTTCGAGAAAGAATTGGAATTTTACTTACCTGGAGATTACGAAGCTGAGGCACGTAAGCGCCAAATCGAAGGGACGAGACTGGTGCGCTTAGTTCCTCTACCTTTAGGTTTAAATTATGAGCAAAGCTTCTTAAAATACTTTAACATATTTTTAAGCTTGAAGACTTTTAAAGAAGAACATGCTCCATTCATTCAGCGTATTATTGGACCTTCCTGGTTTGTACAACCATTTCCTCCTCTCAAAGAGTTCGAAGAGTTTGGACTTGCACAATGGTTAGCTTATTTAGATCCCACTGTGCTTTCCTGTCGAATTGGCACAACCTCGAAAGATTATGGGCTTGTTGGCTATTTTCCTAACCTTGTGTCTCGCCAATTTGGCCTTACCCAGCTCATTCCAAAGAGCTTTTATGAGCACGAAAAAGATATATGCTTGGGACATAAGGACATCACTGAGGGGTATTTCAGATCTTATTTGAAGAACACTGAGCAACACAAGTATGAAAGGCACTTTTCCGCTTCGATTCCTAGTGAAGAATTTCTGCTCGCAAGAGTTTCGAGTGGTTTCAAATCTTCAGCTCTGGAGCAAACTAAAGCAGCAACAAACAAAGGTAATTTCTTTCACTCATGCTAGCTTCCTGCATTTCTATGCCCTTTGATTTTTTACTAATATACTTCATTTGCCCTCAGGACATAAGGCTAAAGCAACTTCGACCTCTTCACAGCAATCAGTGTCTTTGCCAGTCAAGGAAGCTAAAAAGGTATCCCAATTTCCTTATATTGACTTTCGGATATTTGCTTTTCATCTTTGAGTCGAATCCACTGATAACAGCTTTTCCAAATCTACTTGACAGGGTTCAAAAAGAGCAAGTAGCTCAGTTACAGAAAAACCTCCCAAAAAATTAAAGAAGAACACACTTGATTTGACAGAGATCGACAAGCAAGTATGCCTTCTTTTCTTTTGTATCTTTCTCCCTTTCCTTAAGTATTTGGCCTTAACTCCAATATTTGTTTTCGACAGAACATCGATGCTGATCTTGGCAGAGTAATTGCCAAAGTTTTGAGCCAAATCCCACCATCTTCATCTGTACAGGACACAGACAAGAAGAAGAAAAAGAAAGAAAAAAGACAAAGTGAAGGAAATGACAAAGAGCCACACAATGATGATACCCCAAGCGCTCCTGTTGGGGCTTCTGATGTTGTGGAGGATCCTGAAAAATCAAAAGACAAGAAGAAGAAGAAGAAATCGAGGAAAGCACACTCCAGCTCCACCAACACTATTCCTGATAATTCGATTCCTGTAAAGCAGCCTGGAGAGCCCCAAGGTGCAAACAACACAACTCAAGATCCCCTTCAACAGAAAGCTCCTGAGCAACACAATGAGAGCTCGAATTCATGTCTGCAGCCTCCACCTGTTAAGGTATCTCCAAACGCTTTCTTTTCTTTGTAGATATAACATTTAACTTAAAAGGGGAAACAAACTTTGTAACTTTTTATTTTCCACTCTTTCCAGGTACCTGTCTCAAACATCCCTGAAACACTCGAGGAAGAACAAAGCCAAGACGCTCCCGTCACTGAGCATGCATCTAAAGGTGTTGAGCATGAAGAAAAATCTACTGCAGACTCGCCCCCGAAAGGCAATTTTGAAGGAAACCAGCAAGATCTCCCTCACATCGACCTAAATGACCAGCGGAATGAAGGTTCGAATAAAGAAGATAATATTGCTGTTGAACATGGCCAGCTAGAGAAGGCTGATGCAAATTCGAACCAAAGCAAGCCAAATGAGTCTAAGCAACTGGATCCAATCCCTAATGCTGAAACACAACAACAAGGCCCAGACCCTGCAAATCATGGAAGTGCTTCGAACCAAAGGTCTCCTTCCCTTGAACAAGCCAACATGGACCAATATTTCGAGTCTGGCAACGAGGATGATCTTTCTGCACAGCCTGGTGTTTCAAGCATTGATCCACAATCTTCAACTTCAAAAATTCCAGCTGCTGTAGGAATCCCTGAAACTCTCCTTCAAGGACTGGATGTGTCTACCCCAGAAGAGGCGCTAGAGAAACTATTATCTAGTGGTAGCTTCAACACCAACAGTGAGGGAACTTCAATGCCTACTCAAAATGAAGAAGCAGCTAGACTCGAACAAGCCCATTTGGAGGCGAGGTTCATCGAAGAATTTCTACAACGAGATGTTTTGGAAGTTATTGACACTGATCCTCATGCTTTCTTTGGCCTCAAAGCTCTGCTCCAGCAGTTACAGACTGACAGAACAAAAGAAGCCATGTTGTTTCTCGTCAATCAAGTCGAAGCGCTTATTGAACAATTTGCCAAGAATCAACAAATGCTTATCCATGCTCAGCAATCTTATCAAGCTCAGATGCAGGCTCATGCCGCGGCTTTGGCTGATGCAACAGCTTGCAACGCTGAGGTGAGCAACTTGAGATCAGGAGTAACAGCTGCTTATCTAAAGACTGCTGCCTGTGAGGAAAATATTGCTAGATGGAGAGCTGAAATCAGAGAGCTGGAATCAAAAATTGCTGAGGAAGAGAGATTGCAAGAGCATTACTTCAAGCTTGCTACTGAAGTAACCCCAGCGCAAATCGAAGCTAAAGCAAATGAGGGGTTAAGATTGTGTGGTGATGCTGCAACGCTTAAAGCTACAGCACAACGCTTTGACAGAGAGAGCAACTTATTGAAAATCAAGTTATCTCAACTCAAGGAGGTTTATCGAACTTTCCAGCGTAATGCCATTAGCAATCTTTGAATTTTTTATGTAATTCTTTTTGTTGTTCTTTGATGTAATATGGCTTACTTTCCTGAACATGTTTCGCTATTTCAAAGCCACTCTTTTGGATAATGTCTTATGTTATTTCAGACATCTTAATTATTTCTATGGTAAACTATTTCCTTACCATTTGGATATTCCTTATGATTCGAATTACTCCGTGCTTATCTTTATTTCTTGCAATAATGGTCTATATCTTTTTAAATACTTACCATTTATATTCACTGTTCGCTGCTCAGCAGTTATTTCTTGGATCTCATATGTGCCATTAGATAACACTTGAGAAATTTTAAATGGTCCTTCCCAATGTGGTGACCATTTCCCAAAGACTCTATCTCTCCTATCCATAGGTAAGATAACTTTCCAAACTAAATCTCCTAAGTTAAAGGTTTTATACTTAACCTTTTTATTGTAAGCTTTAGCAACTCTTTCTTTTTGTCTAATTAAAACATCTAAAGCTTGCAATCTTTCTTCATCTAAATCAACTAATTCATCCATCATTAGGTTTTCATAATGCTCACTAGGAATTTCCATTTGTCTTTGGACTCTTATAGATTGCACCATGATTTCGACAGGCAATACAGCATCGTGACCATAGGTCAATCGAAATGGAGTTGAATTAGTGGATTCTTTAGGAGAATTTCTACAAGCCCACAATACTTGATCTAAAGTTTTATGCCAATTCTTTGGCTTCTGGGCAATATGTTTCTTGATCAAACCAATTATAATTTTGTTGGCTGCTTCAACTTGACCATTTGCTTGAGCATAATATGCTGTTGATGTTAATAACTTGAAACCTGCCTCATTAGCAAAATTTTGCATTTTTTGTCCAACAAATACCGTTCCTTGATCAGTAGTAATAGTTTCAGGTAATCCAAACCTATAAATAATATGATTTTGGATAAAACTAATAACAGTTTCTTGATCAACTTTTGGTAAAGCAACCGCTTCAATCCATTTTGTGAAATAATCAATTCCAACTAAAATGAAACGTTGGTTTTTGGATGATGCAGGTCTAATTTCACCAATTAAGTCTAAAGCCCAACCTCTAAAAGGCCAAGGTTTAATTACTGAATGTAATTCACTTGCAGGAACATGTTGGATACCTGCATGCCTTTGGCATTCTTGGCAGCCTTTAGCAAATTCTATACAATCCTTAAGCATTGAAGGCCAATATAAACCTCGTCGAAACAGTAACCATTTCATTTTGTGGCCTGCTTGGTGAGCACCACATGAACCACTATGTACATTGGTAATGGTTAAGAATGCCTCATTTTCACTAAGACATTTTAACAAAATCCCCTCAGGGTTTTCTTGAATAACTCATTTCCAATGATGGTATAACTCAAGGCTTTGTGTTTTATCTTTCTATCAGTAATTCCTGACGGATTTTCCAAATAATTAACAATTGGCTTTCTCCAATCAGTATCACTTAAATTGTCAATGACAAAAATTTCTGTTACGAAACTTTCCAAGTGCATGTCAATATTTTGGAGGTTAGAACTTTCGAAATGTTCATAATTGTCAAAATTTTCTTGAAAATTATGTTCATCTGCCCCCAAATGTTTTGGCATTGACAATTTCTCACTTAATGATTCATTCGAAATTTGTTTATCTTTAACTTCGATAAACTCTTCGAATGTGTCTTTCGACATTTTGTAACCAGAGGCGATTTGTGCTAAGTCATTTGCCTCTTGATTTTCAATTCGAGGCACATGTTGAATAATATAAGTTCAAACTGTTTTAGCAAAGAAAAAGCAATCGCAAAATATTTCATTAAGTGCTCTTGAATACATTTGTATTCTTTTGTTAGTTGCTTTATTACTAATTCAGAGTCACCTCTTATTTTAACATGTCTTGCCCCCAAGTCTAGAAGAATTTCTAAACCAGTAATTAAAGCTTCATATTCTGCTTCATTATTCGAACAAGACCCATTAATTTTGTATTTAAATTTTGTGGGAATTTTACATGGTGAAAGTATAAAAATCCCAATTCCTGTACCATGTCTATGTCTAGATCCATCAAAGTACAAATTCCAAGGTTCGATATCAATAGATTCTATGGGGGCTTCACTTACTGAATGCTCAGCAAGAAAATCAGCCACTATTTGGCCTTTAACGGCTCTTAATGGCTTATAAGTCAATGAATATTCTGTTAAGGCCAATGCCCATTTTCCAATTCTACTATGCAAAATTGGTTTTAACAACATATGCTTAATAATATCGAAATTGGAGTAAACATAAACATCATCTGGTTTTATATAATGCTTAAGTTTGGTACAAGAAAAATACAAACAAAGGCAAAGCTTTTCTATGACAGAATATCTAGTTTCAGCATCATTCAAAACTCTACTTAAATAGTAAATAGCTTTTTCTACACCATTTTCATCTTCTTGAGCAAGCATGCTTCCAATGGTTGTATCTGACGCTGAGATATACAACTTCATTTCCTTGTTTCGAATTGGAGGCATTAGAGTAGGAGGATTTGATAGATAAGCTTTGATATCATCAAACGCTTTTTGTTGGTCAATTCCCCAATGAAATACCTCATCTTTCTTAAGCTTTAACAGTGGAGAAAAAGGGTGAGCTTTTCCACTTAGATTCGAAATGAATCTCCTCAAGAAATTAATTTTTCCAAGTAAAGATTGAAGCTGTTTCTTTGTTGCTGGAGATTGTGTCTCCGTGATAGCCTTTGTTTTATTCTGATTGATCTCTATGCCCTTTTTATGCATAACAAAACCAAGGAAATCTCCTGCATGTACACAAAAAGCACATTTTAGTGGATTCATTTTTAATCCACATTTTCTCATTCTTTCGAAAGATTTTCTAAGATGACTTAGATGATCATCAGAAGATGAAGATTTAACAACAATGTCATCTATATAAATTTGCATAAAAATTTCAATGAAATCATGAAAAATTGAATTCATTGCTCTTTGATATGTTGCCCCTGCATTTTTCAGTCCAAAGGGCATCACTACCCATTCATAAGTACCTAAGGCACCAGGGCAACGAAAGGCAGTTTTAGCAATATCATCTTCAGCTATAAAAATTTGATTATAGCCAGAATAGCCATCTAACATACTTAAATATTCATGGCCTGCTGCTGAATCAATTAACATTTCTGCTACAGGCATTGAATATTCATCTTTAGGTGTAGCATTATTTAAATCCCTAAAGTCTATGCAAACTCTAAGTGATCCATTCTTTTTAATAACAGGAACAATATTAGCTAACCATTCTACATACCTGGCTGTTCTAATGAATTTGCACTTGAGCAACCTTTCGATTTCTGTCTTGATCTTTGTCATGATTTCTGGAGCAAACCTCCTTGGAAGTTGCTTTACAGGCTTTTTATCTGGTCGAAGGGGTAACCTGTGTTCCACCAGTTCTTTGCTTAATCCTGGCATTTCGTTGTAATCCCAAGCAAAGAAGTCCTTGTATTCTTTGAGCAACTCAATTACCTTTACTTCCAAGTCTGGACCAATATTGGCACTGATGTAGGTTGGCCTTTTAACTGAGCCATTTCCAATATCAATCTCTTGCAAAGGATCCTGGGCTTGCATTTTTTGATTTGAACTAATTGGGTCTTTTTCGAAACCCAAAGGTTCTTCATCATAAATGCAATCTAATCTCTGATTATTGCCAGACATCGAAGCATTGGCACCTGTTGCCAATTTATTTTTTACATTGTCATTGGCTTTGACAGCCATATTTTCATTAGATTCAATAGCCTCGATAGCCATTTTTATTCTGTTCTCGGCAGCATAAGCCGTAATCCTGCTCCATTCAGGGGACTTAAACATCAGGACAATTGTCAAAGTCTTCCCACCCAGAAGCTGGTGGACAAACATCCCTAACGTAGGCTCCATCAACTGGCTCCCTCTCCCAACTGAAACCATGGGTAGGATGTAGCTTAACAGAATGGTAAACACTATCAGGACTTACCATGTTTGGATTGAAGGCAGCATCTTGCTCCCCACAAGGAGCAATATTTGCCAAATTTTTGTCGAAGTTTTGGAGAGTCACAGTGCTCGAATCAGCCAAATAAGCATTCTGATCAGCCTCTACATTTTCGACAAAGGCCATCATCTCTCCACAGAATCAGCCTTTGGTGAAGGGAAGAAGGTACAGCACCCACTCCATGAATCCACTCCCTGCCTAATAACAAATTGTAGTTTGGTCTAGCAGCAATCACCATGAATAAAGTTTTTCTCACTGTACTGCCCACACAAACTTCAAGTTGTATGGCACCAAGTGAGTGGCCAGTCTTGCCTTCATAATTGGCTAGGACCACATTATGAGAGTGTAAGTCAGTATCAAAAAGACCTAACTTCTTCAGCATGAAATGGGGCATGATGTTGACTACAGCACCACCATCAACTAGGATTTTGTTGACCCCTACATCATTCACTTTTGCCTTGATGAATAAGGCTTTTAAGTGATTTCTCATCCCTCCGTCTGGCCTCTCGAATACAGCATCCTGTGCCTCGACGCAGCCATTCTCCATTACATAGTAACATACTGGCTTATGATCAGCCAATTCTAGGGCTTCGAACTCCCCTTCCAACTCTTCTATCTCTGTTGGAATATCATATTCCACAGGTAGCACAGATACTACGTTCACCAGCACATCAAAGTCAGATCCATCATCTAGAAGATCATCATCTTCCATGAAATCATTTTCATTATCAACATTTTTAGCATTTTCAGCATCTGACTCTTTAATAGGAGCAAGCTTCTCTTTTACTGGTCTTTTGACCATTTCAGCTTTTCCTTTTTCATCAGCATTGCCCCCAGCCTTAGTTTGTTGAGCAGCAAGCTTCTTTCTGCGCTGGAACCTGCGACATTGGGTTCGAGTCATAGGATTCTTACCCTTATAGTTGTTCCTGTAGCCATACTTGTTGGCTTCTGTTGCAGCTTGTGGGTTTGGTGGTTGAACAACCACTTTCGAACCAACCTGTGGTTTCGATGCAGCAACAATCTTGGACTCAGCAACCATTTTCGAAGTTCCAGCAGTGAACTTCACATTAACATTGCTCGAGCTTCCCCTTTCCATCCATTTTTTGTCAAAGGCCACATATTGGCCACTGACCCCCTGATTTGTAGGGGCTTTGTTGGATGGTTTGAAAGTTTTCTGAGGTCCTAGCCTCTGATGAACAGAAAGTCCTTTGTTGTGGGACTTGCTCCAATCAATTTTTTGATATGGCCAGTTCTTCTGATTTGGCTTAGAACTTGGCCATTTTCTCTTATGATCAGCATAAGGCAGCACTTTCTTCAGGTTGGTCACCGCCTCCTTGTCACACACAGCACTACACCTAGGGCATAGCATGACCTCAGCATTGTTCAGCTTGCACCTGTTGAGGAAATCTAACAATTCCTCTTCAGCAGCAGGGTAAGCTTCTTGCACTTTCTTGTCATATTCTCCTTCAGGAATGGCTTTGACAGCAGCAGCAACGTCAGCCTCAGTGACTTCGACTATGTTGCAATCCAGGATTTCGACATAAGTTGCATCAGCAGTTGGCAGTGGATTAGTATCCACTTTCATTGGTGGCTTAGTTTTCTCAGCAAACTTAAGCCTTCCTTCGTTCAAAGCACGTTGAACCAGATCCCTGAAAAGAACACATTGGTGAGTTTTATGGCCCAAATAATTGTGAAATTTACGATAACCTCTTTTCTTTCTTTGTTCAATTGGAGGTATTTTCAAATCTTTTTGCACAACTATTTGACCATCAGAAACTAGTAAATCAAAAATTTCATCACATTTAGTAATATCAAAAGAATAAGTTTTAGTGGCATATTTTTCATTCTTTGGTTCGACTGGATTTTTCCCATTCGAAGGCCTTAATAATTTACAAGTATAAGGAGGCCCAGGCTTTAATTCTGCCACATTAATATCACTATCATCAATATCTACATATTCATCTTCAGTTTCATATCCAAAATCATTATCATAAGAATCTAAGAAAGCCACATCTCTCTTTTTATGAAACTTAGAATTTCTGGCTTTTTCAGCTTTCAATCTTTCGATTTGCCTAACTCTATCAGCCAATTGAGACATGTCTCGAAGATATTGAGTATCTAGTTTTTTCCTAATCGAATAATCTAGGCCACCTGCAGCCATTTCGACTAATTCATGTTCAGGCACTGATGTAAAGCATCGAGCCTTTAGCAATCTGAACCTATTCAAATAATCATCAACAGTTTCTTGTGTTTTTCTTTTAACACTAGCCAACTCTTTAAGACTTATTTTAGTCTGGCCCATGTAAAACTGTTCATGGAACAATCTTTCTAATTGAGTCCAATTATGAATCGAATTAGGAGGCAATGTTGTAAACCAAGTAAAAGCATTCTTAGTTAGAGAGTTAGGAAAATATTTCATTCTTAACTCTTCATTATTTGCCAAATTCCCAGATTCTGCTAAATATCTAGCAATATGCTCAACAGTTGACTCATTAGTGTCCCCTGCAAACTTTGAATATTTAGGAACTTTCCAACCTCTAGGTAACTCTGTTTGTAGCACATATTCAGATAGCGCAGAGACAAAGTTTGGCCTTCGAGTACCAGTGTTAAGGCCATTTTGGTTCAAAATAGTTTCGACTAAAGTTGCTAAGTTATTATGTCCAGCAAAATTATTATTATTCTGAACATTTCGAATTACTTCATCAGGGTCTTGGTTCCTTCGAACCATAACTACTTGAGGGTTTTGATTAACCTCATTTTGATTTTGGTACTCCTCTTGAGTCATTGGTATTGGCTCTTGGTTTGGTGTAACCTGAGGGGCCACATATGTTGGCCTTGGATTTAAAGGAGTAGCAGACATGGCAGGTAAAATCATTTGTGGTGCCATGTGATTAATCCTAGGCTGAGTTTGAGGGGTATGAGTGCCAAAGAAATCAGCAATTCGACCCATTTGATAGGCTAACATTTGGTAACTGTCATTAGTATTTTGAATTAAAGGGTTGAAATTAGTTCCAATTTGTTGTGTTAAAAGATTAACCATATCATGGTTACTTTCATCCATTTGTTGTCTTAAAGACAAAACAGAAGTGGTGGTTAAAGGCGTTGGGGTTACCCTAAGGGAAGTATACCTCTCGGGTTCAGAAGTTGGTATTGAGTGAAAACCCGTCGTAGGTGTTGGTACATAACCATATAGAGGATTCGTAACCATAGGGGGTGGCCTAAAACCTGATGAAACAGAATGAAATGTCATAGTTGTTATTGGCATTGTTGTTCCTGGAATATACCCAGAACTACTTAGGCTAGGAATTGGCGATGTAGATGTGATACTCGCCACATTCGAATCTGGTGGAGGAGAAGGACTACCCTCACCACTCGAAGAACTTGTAGGTTGACTAGTAGTAGACCCATGCGTTTGATGCGTTCTAGCCATAACCGTAAATGGCAGTTACTAACATAAAAAATCCTAATTTCTAATGAAACAAAGCACAAAACCAGTCCCACTGGGCGTGCCAATTTGTTTACAGTGAAAATTAGTAAACAAGCGCTAGTCTAAGTATTTAAACTTACGAAATTGACTAGAAATCTCAGGACAATTTTATGCTTGTTTTTTATGAGAAAATGGTTTCAATGTTCATCAGGATTTAACAAACATTTAAATTTCTTAATTTGCTTAACGAAGTAAAAAGAAAGTAGATTGATTCGAATCGCCTCGAGATCAATAAACTTCGAACACGAATGCAGTAAATTGCTGGAAAATAAACTTGCATTAATTGTAAAACAAGTACAATAAAAGATGGTTCACAAACCGTACATTTTTCTCTTTCAAATTCCTTTCTTTCCACGCTGAGTACTTAGAATTTTTAGAGAAAGTATGTAAAACAGTTTTGCGACCCCCTTTTCTTCTAAGAAAACACTATTTATACATCGAAGTAAAAATCTAACTGCTTAGATCATCTGGACGCTCCAGATCTCGCCTTCAAACCCACGTTCTTTACTTCAAAGCCTTCATCTTGGCGCTTTTGCATATTGGGCCTGATTCTGAGTTCTTTTGGGCCTTGCTCATTTGACCCATATTCCAATTTCCTTCGCTTCGAATCTCATATTGAACACTTGCCTTCGACATGAATCATTACTAAGCATAACTATCGAACTTTCTCATAGTGATTCGAATTTGCTTAATCGAATTATGGCTTTCGATGATGCTTTCAGAAATAAAACAATGACACATGTCATTTTATTATTAATTCATTATTTCGCTGGACCAACATTTTCATTAAAATTCATTTAAATAAAAATATGACCCAACAATCTCTCATCCAATTCTTCTTGTAGGAGATCTTCATAACTAATGCTGCTGCTAGTTTCAAATGTTCGAGCGAAGGCTTTATTTGTTGGTTCTTCTTCCTTCTCTTCCTCAGAATCAGATAAAGTAGCTGCCATACCCTTTTTCTGTTTCCTGAGAAATTTTGGACATTCTGGTCTGATGTGTCCAAATCCTTCACATTCAAAACATCTTACTTCTTTGTTTTGCTCAGAAGTATTCTCCTCCTTGGTCTTGCCCGGTGACTTGATGTTGGACCTTTTGTCTAGGACATTTGGCTTATACCTGGCTTGTAGCTTACTCAAAGATTTATTAAAATTCTTTGTAAGGTAAACTAATGCTTCTGATAGCTCATCATCAGTTTGACTTTCCTCAGATTTAAAAGCCAGGATCTTCATCTTCTTCTCTGGTTTATCATCTAGAGACATCTCAAAAGTTTGTAATGAGCCAATAAGTTCATCAACTTTCATTGTGCTCAAGTCTTGAGATTCTTCGATTGCAGTCACCTTCATGTTAAATCTCTTAGGCAGTGATCTAAGGATTTTTCTGGCTAACTTTCTTCAGGTATCTTCTCACCTAGGGCAAAGGTTGAATTTTCTATATCTCGTATTCTAGTGTTGAACTCAGATATAGTTTCTTCATCCTCCATCCTTAAGTTCTCAAATTTTGTGGCAGGAAGTTGCAGCTTTGACATTCGAACTTTAGAGGTTCCTTCATGTGCTGTTTGAAGAATTTCCCAGGCTTGTTTGGCTTCAGTACAAGTGTTGATTAACTTGAACATGTTTTCATCAACACCATTGAATATGGCATTGAGTGCTTTAGAGTTGCCACTTGCCTCAGTTTCTTCTTCTAGACTCCAATCTGCTACTCCTTTTAGGCTTGTGGAGCCATCTGCTGCTGTGATTATTGGATGATTCCACCCAGTGATAATTGCCCTCCATGCTTTTTGATCCATGGATTTGAGAAAGGCAACCATTCTTGCTTTCCAATAATCATAATTTGATCCATCCAAGACTGGTGGTCTGTTGATTGATCCTCTCTTGTCCATCTTGAACAAAATATATCTCCCTGGAGCTCACCCAGCAGGTTAGGGTGCCTGCTCTGATGCCAATTGAAATTCTGTTCTTAGGCAGGACAGATGTCGTACACAATGTCTAGGACAATGTGTCTATAGTCCAGATGTCTTAGACAACTGGTTCGACAATTGGTTATGAGGATCACAAGTTATTGCAGTACTGAAGTAAATAAAAGCAATAAAGAACACCAGTAATTTGTTAACCCAGTTCGGCGCTAAACAGCCCTACCCTGGAGGATACCAATCCAGGAAGTGAACACTACTAATCTGAATCAATACTTAGTCTTACAACCATACCAAACACCTATTGGCATGTATGCCTTTTCATAATCCTAGTAATCTTCTACTCAAGGGCTAACTCCCCCTGAATATGAGAATCTACCCAACTCCCTCTAATCACTAATCTCAAGTGACGAAAACTTTAAACTACGAAGTTTAAAGACTTAGTTGAATGACAACATTCAACAACAAAGCTGCAAAGTATCAAAAACAATACTAAGAGCCACTAATGCTTTGCACAGTAGGTACAAAGCTTTGAACTCACAATCTTCAGTTCTTGTGGGTTGAGTTTTAAGCTATATGTTGAGTTCTATATATAGGCGTTCAAATCTTCAGATTGTCTTCAGTCTTTCAGATGCACTACAATAGGAATTAGTTTTAAAACAAACTTGTTTAAAAACAAACTCCATAAGATAAAGAAATTAATCTTTATCCACAAATTAAATACGAATCCAATCATATCTAACACTTAGAATTAATAACAAACTTTATCATTAATCCTAATCTCAGCTTGTTACTTAAAGATCCGTGCCTTATTCAAATTTAAACAAACATGCGTGCTTAATGGATAAGCTTTATCTTTTAAGCTGAATTGGGCCAATATGTCCTACCCACATGTCTTAGGACATCTTGTTCGACATGTTATCTTAACATGCTCTGAACCCAGTGACAAGATGTCTAGGACATCTTGTTCAACATGTTGCATCTGCACATCTTCAATATGCACAAGTGGTTTAGACTTAATTACTTTAGCATTGGTGCTTCAGTTAAGTCACTCTGACCAAGTTGTTTTAGCCTTATGATGCAGCCAATCTCAGAAGAACTACAAAAAGATTCGAATAATTTATCTCGGGTCCATTAGTGAACTCTCTATTCGAGGAGTCTGAAAAATCTTCTACTAGAAATAATCTTATCATAGCTTCGACTCATATTCTCTAAAAAGTAGATCCCACTCTTTTAAAGTTATTTCTTTTGTGTGTGTGCTGAAATATTTTTTATTTAACGTTGTATCCAAATACATATTTCTCTACCCGCTATTGTTTGCGTTATTCCTCATACTCTCCACTATAATTCACAATTTTTTTTAATTTTTTTTATTCTTTTCAGAAAAAGTATAACTCACAATATTGGGTTAATTCTGATATAAGCAACCAGCCATCTCTAAACTTTTACATATAAAAAAAATTAGTTGAAAGAAAAAAAATCATTTTATGTATCCTATTTTCGACGGAAATTAATTATAACTAGATGAGGGTGAAAGCTTTCTACTACTTATATAGTGCAAAGGTTTCTTGACATCTTTAATTATTACTCTCTGATCTTTATTATAAAAAAAGTTTTATTTTTAGGTTTATTGAATGTGAAATTCTGGTAGCAAGTGAGAGGGCCGTCTCCGAGTATTTAGAGACCCCGAGCTAATAATAAAAATGAACCCCATAATAAAAATAAATATGTTTTTTTAAAAGAACTGAATATTTATTATTGTGAACAAAAAAATATTAATAACACAAAAAACTCAAAAAGTAGTATAACAACAAGACATAAGCACGGAGGTTATTATTAGTATAATTTTACTCTGCTGAACCATTATTGATATAATTTGATTGGTATAATTTTGCTCTGTTGGACCATTATTACTGTTACTTAAACCCCCCAATATAACTACCTATTATCTAATTATTATTATTTTTGAGGCCCCGTGCTATAGGCCTCCTTGCACGGGTTCAAAGACGGCCCTTGTAACGTCCCAAATTTTAGTTAATAGAAGAGAATTAAGTAAGATGCAATTATTGGAATTAGGGAAGTTACTTTCAATTAACCAAACCTAATAATACAATTACACTAGCTTATTGCCATGGTTTAAGAGAAAACAAAAACACTTCCTCCACCCATTAACCCTCTCCCACGCCTCCCTCCATGTTCTTATGAGCCCCCATCACTATCCAATTCTCTATTTAAGGACATGTAAGACAACCAATTCCACATTTTTCACTTTGTTCTCTTCCACATCAGTAAGGAAACATTCCCACTACCCTTTTCTCTTCTCTCCCTCATGCTACCAACAACAAATGGTACCAACCATGATTCTTCAAGAATCAAGCATGCAAGTTGATAAACCAAAGCCTCTCATCTCTCTATTGCTACTCAGCAACAACAACGACAACATTCCCATCATCATCTCTCAATCTCATCTCCTAAACCTCTAATTTCAAGCTTTAAGGAAAGGTGAGAAGCACTCTAATCTTTCTTTTCTCCTCATTTTCGTACGCCTTGTTTCTCTATTCAGCCATAACCCATTTTCCACCTTTTCCTCTTGCATGTCTGTAATTTTGAGCTCTTGGTGCTGCATGGGTTGTACAAAAGCCAAGAACGAAACAAAATTATTATTTTGGAATTTTGATTCAAAGAGTCAGTTCTGGAGTGGTGAGTCTGTGGCTTCAACCGAGCTTAGAGACAAGTTTAGAGCTTCATTCCAGGTGGGTTCTTAGGTACTTTAACCATAGTTTAATATTAGAAAGCTTAGAAATCCCCAAATATGTTATTGCATGCAAACTTAGGGTTTAGGATCAATTGAATAAAAGAGGAGGAATAAATCTCAATTCCTACTCCTACATAATCTAATTTATACTGTTATAACATGTTTAAAACGAAGTTGCATGAAGATTGTAGGTGGTTTTTATAGAAATTCACGTTTAGCAGAAACAGGGGCTTTATCTGTCAAACTCGCTGCAGCGAGCGGCTACACGTCGTGGCGAGTGTTGATGCCTGTATAACTCGCCAGGCGAGTTTCTGACTCGCCAGGGCGAATGTTACAGGCCTATTAGCACATAAACTCGCTGTAGCGAGTAGAAGCTCACCGTAGCGAGTTTAGCAGGGACAGAACCTGCATATTTTACTATTTTAAAATTATCAAACACTCGTTTTATGTCCGAATGCAACTGGGATTTCATGAACATGTTTAATAGTGTTAAATAGATTATATAGGCAGAGAACAACATGTATATTTAAATTTATCTGTAACATGCTTAGGTTACCCTGGGTGGGAAATATTGGTTAGAGCTGTTTAAACTCATTGAAATAAATGGTAATTATTTACCATGTTAAGAATTCCTCTGAATTCAACTATTTTTATTATGTGAGCCAAAGGCGGAACCCGAACCTCAATATTCGGTATTACGCAGAGTTAGGCACCTGAGACCGGCTTGCCTCGGGTGACCTTTGAAGAGTAACTTGACAAGATAATAATTTTGTGTTACACTTTATTTTATTATGGATTAGTACATGTATAAGTAAAACAGTTTGAACTTAGATTATTACACTATCTAGGTTCCCCCGGTGTAGTCACCATTAGGAGGGTAATAGGACTCACTGAGGCTTAGTAGTCTCACCCCACTCCTTCAATTTTTTTCAGATAAGCAGGTAGCAGGGTAAGCATTGGATTTTGCCTTGGCCTACATCAGGAGATTTTTATGCTTTATGTTGTATCTTGCTTTCATTCCGTTAATTGTTGTTGTTTAAATTTCGGACTTGTTGTTTCATTCTGTTTCAGTATTATACACGTACTTGTACTTGTATTCAGCACCTGCGTGTGCACTTCAATCAATTCCAGCGTTGTAATAATTATTTAATGACTTCTGTACTATTTTATGATATTTCACGAAGTATTCTAGATATTCTATCGTGAGGTATTATAATTGGTATCAGAGCAGGTCGATCCAGTATCGGGCCTTGCCATGAGTCTTTCCAACTCTTTCCTAAGTAATACAGACCTTTGGATCTGGACTGCTTACGCTGAAACCATCACGTGCTGAGTCTGATCAGCTCAGTATGGTGTATGGTAGGCAGGGTATTATGGTTTAGAACTGAAGTGAGCTCTGAAACTCTAGCGTTACGATCGTAGTGAAGATGCAATCGAGGAGCAGTCGTTGAAGGAAATTCTTATGAGTGAATATTGGTAAGGTGGCAAATGGTGCCACAGGAGTAAGTTGTATAACAAGCAAGAATGCGAGTGTATCATTAAACGGAAGTGTGTAGTGCACATCAGTATTCGACTGACACTGTGTGTCAGGTAAACTTCCTGAACCTAGAAATAACCTTATCCTACCGAGAGCCTAAATTCAGCCAAGTTTACTGACCGAGTAACACCTAGTAATAGTAGTAGTAAACCAAAAACTCTTTCCGGAATAGATAGTTGTTCAAGTGTAAGCGAGAAATGCACCGTGTTAGCCAAAATTAGATAGACCTCATCCATGTCCTATTAATTTTTGAGATTCCAACTCGATTAGACTATCCCAAGATTACCAACCCTTAATGTGCTCGATGGAACGAGTACACTCTCTCTAATAGGAACCAATATTTAAACTCAACCACTAGAGATTCAGTTTAACTAGTCTAGTGATCAGGATCCTTTATTAGCAGTACCGTACCCGAGAAAACGTCTTAAGTAGCACCACTCTTATATTCCTAAGTTAGTAACTCAGTGTAGGGGACCTGATAGATAACTCTGTAATAAAAATTCAAATCAAACCATCTGTATTAGAGAAACCAAATTAGAACACAAGCACATTCCAATATTTCCTCAAGTTACCTTATCAGGCTACCCTTTAGTATGCCCTCAGCTAAGTTAATTCGACCTTACAATTCGTAACAGCATTCCTTTTATACCACCAGTGGTTAAGTTTTATTTAGTTGAACAAGTAGAACTCCCATTTAAAACAACACAAATCCTTAGCAGTGAATCCGCAGACCCTTAGGGACCAAACATTGACTAGATTAATAGTTATAAATCAATTGTAAACACCATGAGTCACCTAAGCTAGTTTATAGAACACTACCATCAAATAATTAGAAGTCAATAGTAGAACATTGTCACATAAGTATAACCTTGCCTCACATCAATAGTGAATTCTTCCTTAGCGATACCGTTATCCAAATAGGTTTATTAAAGACAGTTAAACTAAGTACCCAGAAACTAGTAACCCTACACCTTCGACCAATTAATTACCTCGAGAAGAATAGTGGAATCTTAGCACCTATACCTTAATACCTTCTTATCGCAAATCTATTAAGTTAACACTTGCGATAACTAACTGTAGATGTCAGTAAATAGGACCAGCCTATCACTATATACCAGTTGTTGCACCAGACCTTTGTAGATTAAGTTTTAACTGGTGTAACAGTTAAGGATTAACGTTAGCACTACCAGTCAACAAAGTCGACCTAGTGAACCTTACCATTAGGTACTTTATAGACCAATCATTCAGTTCGATATTAACTTGACTTCTAACCAAACAAGTTCCTACTTGTAAACCGTTTAGTTAAGGAATCAATAGGAACATTTAGTCAAACCTTTGAGGTTGATAACCAGTAACCATTAGGTTGAGAATTCAGTATTGTGGAACAATTAGTTAAACCATTGATAAATATAGGATTTGACTAAAACGGCCGTACCTTATCACCAACTTCATGCTAGCCAGTTGTAATACCGTTTAGGACGTAAATACTAGACACCAAAGATGTAGAGCCAACATGATTATACGAAGCCACTCTTAATGCCAGTCAGTGGCAGACATGACTTGGTTAGGATTGACAAGTAGAAGTCCTTATTAGCAGCGTCGGCCACCCAAACCAATCTTTTATGTATACATAATAGTTACCCAGACTCAGGCAACCAAGTTAGTGTCAGCTCAAGCTAGCCACCCGACACTTCCACACATACAACCTTCTAGCAAAGAGACTAATAGAATCAGTTAGACCAACCGGTGAGAACTTGTCAGCAAGAAACTTGAGTGAAAACCTAGTTGTCCTGATCCGGGAGAAGTTATAGAAGAAATAGAATTGTGGAACATGAGTCTGAACCCAATAAGAAATGAATCTTCAATTTCCTTATTTTACGCATAAGGACCCTCATTCAGCTAAATCGTCAAACCAAGCATTGTTCAATTCTCACGTTCTCAAGTTTTGGAACACCAAGAACGTGGGTATTCTCCAACTTGCCCGATTATACTTCAGATGGGTAAATTCTTTCGTGTTTTGAATACTTGTCAGTCAAGTACTACGCACAAAATCAGTTAGGATACAATTTTCTAAATTCATCGACGTCAGTCAGTCACACAGATTGTGTAGAACGTTACTTCTAAGTAACCTTATTCAATGCCTTCAGTCTTTCAGTTTTGTCGCTAGTAACTCCATCATATTTGTGGAAGTCAGTCACTCTTGAGAAACCACAGATAAGTTAGGTTCAATTTCTCGCTCGTTGGTAGATCTGTTAATCAACACCCTCAGCTGTTCTGATACAAATGACTTAGCTCAGTATTAGCAAATCAGTTTAACTTCGTGCACTCGAATCTGGTAATCAGTTTTTCAATATAATTAGTTGTCTATCTCTTTGTAACCTTATTAGCCAAATTCAGAATTAAGTTCGAATCATTTCCAATTCAGTGGAATTAAGCCCTACAAGTGCAATCAGTGTTGAGGATTCAAACCTTCTAGCTCCGTGTTCCTAACCATGTAAGATCAGTGTGTTAACCTTGAGTAGGCCTGCCGAACGTTTCAACACTCAAGAACTCATTCACGTAACTTTGTGAGATCAAGTATTAACCCGGATATCTTGACTAGAATAACTTAACTCCCAATTTAGTTATCATTAACCAGATCATTTAAGTGAAAGAGTTATTTAATGCTTCATCCTCTTTGGAAACCATCCCTTAACCTTAGTGATCCATTAGTTAGTTCAGTAAGTTATTATCTTAAGCCAGACAATTCAGTTCAGCCTCAGCGGTACAAGTTCAAACCTTAAGTGTTCAACTAGTCAAGTTTAGAACCCGACTGTTTAGCCAAGTTCCATACATTAGTTACCAGTGAAGGACTTCAAACAAGAGGGACCATTAACCCTGAGAGATAATCTGAACCTAAGAGCATTCACATGTTGAATGTACAACTCGATCATCGTGTCGTGCCAGAATGGATAAAATTGTAGGTGGGATTTTATCGGATAACTATAGGTTCGTTTGCGAATGAGTCTAACTCGTTGGCAGAAGAACCAGTGGTGTTTAGACAATTTTCCTCTCGTTTTATATTTCAATCGATTCTGGAATGTTTCGACTACACGGGGTACAGGGGTACATTTGACACTTCATGCATAATAGTGTTCGGAAAGGAGAACGACCTTGGGAAGGAAGATTTTGAATTTGCCAATAGGAATACTCAAGCTTTTTACTTCAGTTAATTATCTAGCATTGCCCCCAGTTTTTGTGTGTACCTAACCAGGCCAGATACCGACCTCCTAAGCCAGTTGAAATTGGATTTAATACCATTGGGAATGGAAGAAATTTAATCGTAGTAGAAGAAGTAGAGATGGATAAGACATGTAGGTGATAGTACACTTTGAATCAGAGTGCGCAACATGAGACCAGTACAGGTGTAGATTAATTGACCGACTCTAACCAATGATCCTGAGAGAGAGGAAAGTTTTATTCCAAGAGATTGAATGCAATTGATCGGAGATAAGTGAAGTTAGTCTTCGGACGCGGTTAACGATGTTATACCTTGATGTGGGAATTAAGAGGTTCTGAATTTCGAGGACGAAATTCTTTTAAGGGGGGTAGATTGTAACGTCCCAAATTTTAGTTAATAGAAGAGAATTAAGTAAGATGCAATTATTGGAATTAGGGAAGTTACTTTTAATTAACCAAACCCAATTATACAATTACACTAGCTTATTGCCATGGTTTAAGAGAAAACAAAAACACTTCCTCCACCCACTAACCCTCTCCCACGCCTCCCTCCATGTTCTTATGAGCCCCCATCACTATCCAATTCTCTATTTAAGGACATGTAAGACAACCAATTCCACATTTTTCACTTTGTTTTCTTCCACATCAGTAAGGAAACATTCCCACTACCCTTTTCTCTTCTCTCCCTCACGCTACCAACAACAAATGGTACCAACCATGATTCTTCAAGAATCAAGCATGCAAGTTGATAAACCAAAGCCTCTCATCTCTCTATTGGTATTCAGTAACAACAACGACAACATTCCCATCATCATCTCTCAATCTCATCTCCTAAACCTCTAATTTCAAGCTTTAAGGAAAGGTGAGAAGCACTCTAATCTTTCTTTTCTCCTCATTTTCGTACGCCTTGTTTCTCTATTCAGCCATAACCCATTTTCCACCTTTTTCTTCTTGCGTGTCTGTAATTTTGAGCTCTTGGTGCTGCATGGGTTGTACAAAAGCCCAGAACGAAACAAAATCATGATTTTGGAATTTTGGTTCAAAGAGTCAGTTCTGGAGTGGTGAGTCTGTGGCTTCAACCGAGCTTAAAGACAAGTTTAGAGCTTCATTTCAGGTGGGTTCTTAGGTACTTTAACCATAGTTTAATTTTAGAAAGCTTAGAAATCCCCAAATATGTTATTGCATGCAAACTTAGGGTTTAAGATCAATTGAATAAAAGAGGAGGAATAAATCCCAATTCCTACTCCTACATAATCTAATTTATACTGTATAACATGTTTAAAACGAAGTTGCATGAAGATTGTAGGTGGTTTTTATAGAAATTCACGTTTAGCAGAAACGGGGGCTTTATCTGTCAAACTCGCCGCAGCGAGCGGCTACACGCCGTGGCGAGTGTTGATGCCTGTATAACTCGCCAGGCGAGTTTCTGACTCGCCAGGGCGAATGTTACAGGCCTGTCAGCACATAAACTCGTCGTAGCGAGTAGAAGCTCACCGTAGCGAGTTTAGTAGGGACAGAACCTGCATATTTTACTATTTTAAAATTATCAAACACTCGTTTTATGTCCAAATGCAACTGGGATTTCATGAACATGTTTAATAGTGTTAAATAGATTATATAGTCAGAGAATAACATGTATATTTAAATTTATCAATAACATGCTTAGGTTACCATGAGTGGGAAATATTGATTAGAGCTGTTTAAACTCATTGAAATAAATGGTAATTATATACCATGTTAAGAATTCCTCTGAATTCTACTATTTTTATTATGTGAGCCAAAGGCGGAATCCGAACCTCAATATTCGGTATTACGCATAGTCAGGCACCTGAGACCGGCTTGCCTCGGGTGACCTTTGAAGAGTAACTTGAAAAGATAATAATTTTGTGTTACACTTTATTTTATTATGGATTAGTACATGTATAAGTAAAACAGTTTAAACTTAGATTATTACACTATCTAGGTTCCCCCGGTGTAGTCACCATTAGGAGGGTAGTAGGACTCACTGAGGCTTAGTAGTCTCACCCCACTCCTTCAATTTTTTTCAGATAAGCAGGTAGCAGGGTAAGCATTGGATTTTGCCTAGGCCTATATCAGGAGATTTTTATGCTTTATGTATGATGTGATACCTAATGTGCCAACAATATGAAGCACAGACTCTGACACGGACACCGCAACACGACACAGACACTCCGACACAGATAATGTAAAAAACATAGGACACTGACACCGCTATATATATGATAAAATTTGATTTTATTTATCAATTTATTATTAAAAAAATTAAAAATATTCTATTCAAAATTAATATATTTAATTCTTCATTGATAACATTGTTTCAATACATGTTTAACTTTTTTAGAGTGTCAAAGCAAAAAAATTATTTTTTTGGTGAAACTTGTTTGACAATTCCAACAGGTGTCATACAAGTGTCGGACACCGCGACACGCCACCTCCTAGAGGTGTCCGTGCTTCATACCCAACATCATGGAAATACTGTAACTTGATGAACAGGGTAAATAATAAAGTGCATAAAGTAAAAATAACACAATGAGTTTGTTAACTCAGTTCAGTGCACAACGCAACCTACTTTGGGAGATACCAATCCAGGAAGGAATCCACTATGATAGTTTTAATTCAAAACCCTAGTAAACCTCGTTTACGACTTATCACTTAAACACTACCCGTGCTAATTCTACTTAGGAACTCCTAAGTATGAGAACCTCTGCTCACTCCCCCTCAACGATTTTCCAATTAATGACAAACTCAATAATTGAGACACACTCCTAGACAAAGAACATGTTCCTTACTTCAAAGCTTTGGAACGATTCACAAGAGTTTACAACTCAACTAAACAGTCCTTGCACTTGTATCAGACATTATTCAAGAGAAGGCTCACAATGAACAATGAACAATAAAAGACTAAGAAACAAAATGACTCAATTTCAGAACAATATATTTTTCGGTGATTAAACTAGGTCTTCAGTCTTCCTTTATATTGAACGAGCTTCATGGGCTTGGATCTTTGAATTGCTAGCTGACCATCGTAATTTCCCTTGAGATAAACTTGATCTTTATTAAGATTTATTTGTTTTAAATCTTTTGATCAAAAGCTGGTCATCTTAAAATATATTTGAATCTTTTTGAAAGATCGGCTCGTTCATTGGCGCACAAGTATGCATGAGTTTATTTTTTCAAACCAAACCTTTAATAGCTCACACGCAAGATAATAATAGAAAGCGTGTTTGTTTAGGGCGTCCAGGTTTGGACCCTGATGTTGGCACATCAAGCTCCACATCTTGGACAAATGCTTATTTTATCAAATGAAGCAAACAACCCTAAAACCTAACTGAATGATTTATGTATTTGACTATAATAGAGTCTAAATATATCAAACATTCTATAAAGTAAATTTTTTCTTATAATGAGGACCAGATGAAGTAGTTTGTTGTTGCTCCTTGTCTAGTATTTGGGACGATGGTGTCAAGGTCCTCTTGTGTCTTTAGTCCTCAGTTGTTGTTACTCGTCATCTAGTATCAGAGTCATTACTTGGTTGGTATAATAATATAGTAGAGAGCATTTTGGGTTCAGATGTCATGTTAAACAAGTTTATCTCAAGGGAAATTACGATGGTCAGCTAGCAATTCAAAGATCCAAGCCCATGAAACTCGTTCAAAATAAAGGAAGACTGAAGACCTAGTTTAATCACCGAAAAATATATTGTTCTGAAATTGAGTCATTATGTTTCTTAGTCTTTTATTGTTCATTGTTCATTGTGAGCCTTCTCTTGAATAATGTCTGATACAAGTGCAAGGACTGTTTAGTTGAGTTGTAAACTCTTGTGAATCGTTCCAAAGCTTTGAAGTAAGGAACATGTTCTTTGTCTAGGAGTGTGTCTCAATTATTGAGTTTGTCATTAATTGGAAAATCGTTGAGGGGGAGTGAGCAGAGAGTCTAAATATATCAAGCATTCTATAAAGTAAATTTTTTCTTATAATGAGGACCAGATGAAGTAGCTTGTTGTTGCTCCTTGTCTAGTATTTGGGACGATGGTGTCAAGGTCCTCTTGTGTCTTTAGTCCTCAGTTGTTGTTACTCGTCATCTAGTATCAGAGTCATTACTTGGTTGGTATAATAATATAGTAGAGAGCATTTTGGGTTGAGATGTTATGTTAAAGTTTTTTATTGGTCTTTGTCATTTATTCGTTGGAGAAATATTACTTATTTAAACACAATTTAAAATAAAAAATATTTGGGTGGACACACAAATAAATTATAAGAGAAAATGATTAAATAATAATAATAAATTATGTGACTAAATTATTTCTTTTTTAAAGTGAAAATCTCGGCCGTAAATTTGACTTTGATAGGGAACCAGAGTTTCTAAGTACGTCGATATTGAAGGATATCATACAGGAGTGGGAGTTAGACCAACTTTTTCTTAATCTTTAATTAGACTTAGTAAGGTATTCTTGCATAATTTGGATTCCAAACATTCATGATCTGGATCGAAAAGATTCGAATAACTTATCCCGGGTCCATTTGTGAACCTCTATCCGAGGAGTCTGAAAAATCTTCTACTAGAAATAATGTTATTATAGCTTCGACTCATATTCTTTAAAAAGTAGATCCCGCTCATTTAAAGTTGTTTACTATGTGTGTGTGCCCAAATATTTTTTATTTAATGTTGTATCTGTTAGAAGTCTCACATTGGCTAGAGATATGACAAAGATAGTCTTTATAAGTGTAGTGCAAACCTCAACTCTCAAGCTAACTTTTGTGGTTGAGTATAGGCCTCACAAATTCTAATACATATTTCTCTATCCGCTATTGTTTCCGTTATTCCTCATACTCTCCGGTATAGCTCACAATATATTGGGCTAATTCCAATATAAGCAACCGGCCATCTCTAAATTTTTATATATAAAAAAATTCAGTTGAAAGAAAAAAAAAATCATTTTATGTGTCCTATTTTCGACGGAAATTAATTATTACGGTGAAAGCGTTCTACTACTTATATAGTAATTAAAATATAGAAGTTAACATGTAGTGCTAATTTTTTTAAGAATGTATCCTATTTAGTGACAGAAGCAGTACTATTTGCTAACGGGCTATACCGGATAACAGAAGCGGTAGTGCAGTACTACTTGTGAAGCAAAATGAAATTCATTAATAAATTATTTTAAGCACAAGTTGTCCTTTCTAACCATATTAAGTTAAAGAAATAAAAAATTTGATCCCACTCTTGGTATAAAAATAAAAACTAATCATACTAACGTTATTTGTTTATAAAAAATTATATACGACCTATGAAGCCCCGATACGCGACACGATACGGATACGATACGATACCGATACGCCGATACGTGAAAATTTTAAAAAATTCATATCCGATACTGTCGCGATACGTTATTTAAAAATTAATTTTAAAATTAAATATATAAATGCACAATAATATTAATAATGATAAAAAAAAATTGAAAGACAAAAAATTATTATAATTATTATTATTATAAACGCCAATAGTTCATTGTACAGAGAGTACACACAAGCCAATTAGTTTGCACAAGAGCAAAACAGTTTGAGGCTCAACATACAAGGCTCATCAGTCCTAACTAAAGACATATAATAGCTCAAAAAACATATTATAGTCATGACATCAAGCCTCTTCAACAAGTTCATCTTGTAGCAATATCAGACAATTATATAGGTCCTGCAGCTGACCAATTAAAAGCATAACGCATTCATTCTTATACTAGAATTTTGGGACAAACCCAAATACTTAAACAACCTGTTATATAGTAGGACACCATAGTGACTTCAGAACTGTGACAAAGACAAAAAATACTAATTTTAATAAATTAAAATCATTAATACTAAGTTAAGTATTTGTGTTTCATTAATATTGTCCTAAAAAATAATGATCACTAGTACATTTTAAGTTATACATCTTAAGTTAAGTATTATACAACATCATTAGTACTATCCAAAAAAAGACATTGTTAGTTACCCGTGTAACAACATAATAGTTTGACATTCACTAGGAAACACGGATTCTATCGGATATTATTTTTTATTTAAAAATAAATATTTAACCGATATTTTTCCGATACGAGTATCGGGAAGTATCGGACGCGTATCGGATATTATTTTTTTATTTAAAAATAAAGATTTAACCGATACTCTTCCGATACGAGTATCGGGACGTATCGGAAGAGTATCAGTATCGGGTGCGTATCGGACACGATACTTCACCAATTTTAGAGTATCGGGGCTTCAGAGTATACGACCATCACTCACAAAGGAAGACATATTTCATTTCTTGGCTTCATGCACTTAACCACAATCAACTTCAAACCATATCACTTTCACTACTTCTGAATTTAGATGAGCATAATTAAAAGTACACGTTTCATTAGTTTGTACCAAAATACACCATAAAACAGTGAACAATAAAAGCTTCCAAATTCTTTTTGTGCCATATCCATAGCTAACCTAAGTTTGACCAGATGTGTGTTTTACTAATATAATACAAGGCACTTATCTTTCGCTTGTTTCATCTAAATTCACAATTAAAGCAGTGTTTACTCCACCACTAGAAGTGTTGTTTTAGCTTTCTTCAGCTTTTCTTTTAGAACATATCCACACCAACATGTAATTCTTCCATTTTTCCTCTACAACTTTTTTCAAAATCTTTGTTCATGAACCAAGCATGTCTCAATCATTCTGATTAGTCAATAGTATTACAATACAGTGACAACAACGTATCAACAACATTAACACCAAGAAACTTATAATTTAAGTTATTAATATAAAGTTAACTACCAAAAAAAAGCTATGATTATTAATGAAGAGATATTGAGAGTAGATTAGGACAAAAGAGGTTACAGCTTATGATTGCTTCTTCAACTAGTTAATAGTGACATTAACAATATATCTTTTTTTTTTTTTTTTGGTAGAGATTAACAATATATCTTTAACCCTGCAAAAGCCAAAACTTGACACTTGCATTGAATATATTCTCACTTCAATTCAGTTTCTTTATGCAGGAATTTAGTTTCGAAACTGTTATATTTGGTGGGTCAGTAAACCAGAGATTGAGTCTCAGTCCCACCCTCACCATTTATTTTATAACAAAGGAACCATTCCATTGACCACTGCACAAATGTTAATTGTTTAATACTACAGGCGCATAATATTTGTTGAATAATCACACACTATTGTTTGATCCCTTAGTGGAGAAACTAGAAAGGCATCGCTATTGTCTAATCTAATGCAGAGTGAACCAGATGAAAAGGCATTAGCCTTATTTATTACCTTTGATCAAACAATCCAAAGACCAAATCGACACAGGGACATAAATTACAATCATACAAAGGAGTTCAAAATGTGCTTTACTCCGCTTAGAAGAGCAATTAATTTTGAAAGAGGAAGATAGCAATCGCATTTCATGATATATTACTTAAATATGTTCCATATTTTACATGTGTTCGTTACAACATACAAAACGATAAAAAGTACATACAAGCATGAGAAACATGGACTGTGACTTTCATTATAGCCCTTGACTCTACTGACAGATCAATGAACATCTAAATTGGCTACTTATTCTTTCAGTAGAACAAAGAGAACGGAAAAGATATTTACTTGGATGTGTTTGGCGTGGATCTTACTAAACCCGTTCTAGGCACCATCAATGAGAGCCCAAAATACAATTAACCAGCAAAAAACATGTAATCTAAGCAAAACCCCTGAATAAATAGGATCAGTTCCTTTGATTGCCCTGTTATAAATAAAAAACCACAAGTTAGAACCATTCTCCAAGCCTCAATTAAAGGAGACAGTGCAAATTTTGTCATGCATTACCTGTAATAGGATGCAAATATACAAATAATTTTGTGAGCATCTCTATGTATCTTCTCCGTAACTTTGACAGACCAGGAAAAAGGATAAACATTACTGATAGATGAAGTAACCCTGAGTCTTGAAATTATTCTACAGACCCCCTTTTATGTTATCTAGACCATGCACACCGACCAAGTCAACCATCAATAACATTGTACAAAAATTTGGCCTTGCAAATTTTACCTTCATATAAATCCTTGGGGGAAAACTCGTGAGAGAAGTGTGTACTTTTAATGCACAATGCATTCAAATGTTTATTATAAAAATAATTCTTGGGATTCCATCGGAGATGTCCAATGTCGTAAAAGTGCTTCTACAGTTAACCTTCGAGTTGCACAGAGCATTGAGATGAAAAACCGACAACCATCAATTTTGTATTCTTCTAGAGGATTTCTGTGGCCGAAGCTCCTAACATTCACCTGCCAGAAATCAGATAAGCCTTTAGCAGTTAACAAAGCCAAAAAGATTCATCAGAGCAAAAGGAAAAATTACCGCAGAGCTGAGCCTATTCATGTTTACAAGATGATCTCTCCAGAAACAGTCAACAGTTTTCAAAAGAACAGCTCTCTGTTGTTAACAAAGTATTAAAAATAATAAATACTCAATTTTATAAATGAAAGAGAAACTGAAAACTCTGAAGAAATGAGTAAACAGGAAACAATTAGAATACAGTAAGCAAAAACAAATCATAAAAAAGCAATACACGTGCTTTGTATCAAAGCATAATTTACCATTTGGACAATATTAAATTATTAATCAAAGGTTCTCCACAGTCCCCTTAAAAAGGAGCACCATGTTCATATCCTAGTCCCCTTAAATCAATAGAGGGACAGGGGAATTTCCCAGAACAACATGCCCTGTATCTATCAGTAATTATTGGGATAAGGATAACAATATTCATTACCATGTAGGACTCAGGAATCTAATGATTGTTAACTAGCAAGATTTCATTGTGCTCGAGTGTGAATATTCTGCGGAACTGGAAACTCTGTACATCATATTGAAGCCACAAATGGTGTAAAACCTTAAGCACGCCCAGTTCATTTCCTCTTATCTTCAGATGAAATATGGTCAATATCTCTTAGTTCCATACATGGAAACACGCTTTTATGTTTGTACTTGATTTGAAATTCGTGAATACAATTATAATGTGAAATGTAATTATTAACATCTGATACTAACACTAGTTTTGCAGATTTGAAGCTATTCTTGACATTTGTAAATCTAGAAAAGGCAGTCATTAAGAAAAAAGCAGTTGAATAGAATGCTGGACCTCAATCTCTTTTACATGTCTCTCATCATAACCAGACTCTTCAACGACATCTAAATACGAAGCAATTAGAAAATCTCCAAGATACTTGCGAAGGATATTAGAAGTTGTCCGATACTTCCCGTTCCTACATTACACAGACAGTCAATGAGTTTTCAAATGCTATCAAACTTCATATATATATATATATATATATATATATATAGGGGATGTTTCAAGTGAGAGGAGATTTTAATATGAGACGGTTTAATGAGAACCATTGGATTAAATTAAGTGGCTGTGATTAAATTAACCTATTTAATAATCAGGTGTACACTCTATAGTTTATAAGCGCTTCATCTTCCTCCCATTTTCCCTTCTCCCGCTTCATCTAATCTTCTGCACCTGTTTACAGGTGTTTCTCAAGACTGGAACAATTATTATTTCTCCCATTCTCATAAGCAAGATGAAGCTTTTAATTTGATATCTTAGTTCAAAACATCATTGTTTTGAATAAAATTAGGGATTTTGCAATTGTTGCACAAGGATAAAAGGGGAAAAACTATATCGAAGGAATTTGATGTTCGATGTTCTCGAATTTGAAATAATGATAAGCATAATAGTTTCATGAATATATAGGTTAATAGTTTCAATTTGCAGAGACAAAAGATGTAAAAGTATATTAATTTGAAGAAATTTAAACTTTGGTGAAAAGTTGCAGAACATGAAGGTACTGAAAAATGAAGATATTGATCGATGGTTTTGAGTGGAGAAGGAAAAGTCGTGTGCGCAACGCAATATAGGGGCGGCGGAACAACAGGGATGGATAGTGAGAATGTATAACATGCAATCTGTTTTTTAATGAGTAAACTAATCAGAGCCATCTGATTTAATCTAATGGTTCAAATTTATTGCTCTCATCTCTCATTATAAGATACCCCTCTCACTTGATACATCACCTATATATATATATATATATAATAAAGCAATGAACTCAGTTATATCATCAGTGCAAATAGCAAGCCATCGTCTTAATGAAGAGCTCTTCCTGCGAATACCCCTGAAAGCATTTGGAGGTGCTGGCAAATTTGGAAGGCAAAAGTAGACAACATCGACTGAATTCACTTCATTCAGTTGCCCAAGTGAAGTTAGTAAAGTGTCATCATTAATCCCTCTAAATGATTCTGCTAAAATCCATGAGCATATTAATAATGATATTATAAACCGAGTGGCCAAAACGAGAAAATGAAGAGAATAAAGTATTTGCACAGATGGAATTAAAGGACCACAGTTGTTGCAAATGAGCCTACCATGCAACAGCTTTCCACCAATTGTCTTGAACTCTTTCAAGAGATTACTCAAACCCCAACTACGAGGATGCTACAAAACCCATACAAAGCAATAAGTAAGAGGAATTGGTGATAGAAATAACAACATTGCTGGAGGGAATAAACCACCTTCAATGGATCAATGTTACTAAAGATAATCTCATCCACCACTGCTTGCATGTACCTATGAGCAGTACAAGTAAATATATAAGAGATACATAAACAAACAAACAAACAAACAAACAAACAAACAAACAAACAAACAACCAAACAGAAGTAGAAGAGGACATATATCTTTAAAAAAATACACCTTGATCATGAAAAATGGACAAAAACCAATACTCTAACCGAAATTGCATATAGGTAAGGGCAAATATTATGTTAGGTAAATGTAAATGTAAATATAGTACAGATGGAAACCCACTGCCATAAAGCTCCTGCCGTGTTTTGCATGCATTAGCAACAGGCTTGTTCTACAGTTTGAACCTAAGAGCTCCAAATCTCATGACAAAAGTTTCAACTGATGTTCTAAGGCTCCTCTTATATCATGTAATATAATAATAGGAACATGTTTAATTTATTACACTCATTAGATAAATATTAGTCTCTGGTGTGATTGAGATGTAAGATTTTCAGCATAAATAATATAACTCTAATAAAAAACTATATATACTGGGTGTGCAATCTTTCATGCTAATACCAACCACTAAAGGCCGACCCATGTAAAAGAAAAATGACTGACATTAAATGAAGCATTTACGTGTCTACATGTTAGGCACGTCAAATAAATTTTATTCTCAAGCCTCCAAAAGAATATAATATTTGGCAACAAAGACATTATTTACTTTGCATGTCTTGAAAAAATTTGTCCATATGGACTTCATTGTACAACCGCGCGCCTTCTGATCTACTTATTGACAGTAAAAAATCTGTGACTTGAAGAACTCATTATAACAGTGTCTAATCAATCCACACAAGTTCAGTATTAAATATGAGAGGAAACATCTCCTAAGTTAGACTTAATTGGTACTAATTGCCTGTGAAGCAGTAACTACTAATATTACTCGGTATGCATATGCAAAAAATTTAACAATTAATTTTAACAGGCGTGGAATTCAAAGGCACTTACTGCAATATGTGTTGGGAACAGCTTTCGTCATCTCCTGTTAAGATTAACTGCCTTAGATCATAAACATGTTTTCGTTGCACCTGATTAAATAAAAACTCAAGCATTTAGTTTATAGAGACTATTTGCAGAATTGAAGATAAGTCCACAAGTTCAATTATTAAAGGACAATATGCCTATGTTTTCCTATACCATTTTTCTATATATACAAAGTCAACAAGATTGAGGTAATGCCATTGTAAGTCATGGAAGAATCAAAACAATGAAAATATTCTTCAGTCACTATGCAAAATGTGGTGAATTGATTTATTAGTGAAAATATTCTCTGAATTGATTTTTTATTTTTGAACAGAAGTTCTAGAAGATATTAACAGCTTCAACCGAATTTTCATTAATAAAATATCCAAGTACATCTTGAGAAATCCTCAAAAAGGTATTATAAACTATATAATATACCTAAAGATAGAAGGAACACAACCCTCTCCAAGCATCAAATGGAACGACAACAATAAGAAAATAGCCCAATTATAAATACAACTACGAAAAAGACTCTAATATGCTTTCCAAGCCAACACGACTCACATTCTAAAGATTCCAATTGTGAGAGATAATGCACCGTTTTCTTCAACTTATTGGGACTCAGATTATCCATAAAGCAATGAAGACTAGAAAACTCAATATCAACACACCTAGTGGAAGTAGATGGCTGAAGGTAGAAGAGAGTAGAGACAATAAGATACCGATCAGGCTCCAACCATTTACCATTTACCATTTACTCTGGTCATGTATCAGGAATTCAGGATTCAGGACATAGTTGGAAGTCAAGGTTATGGAACTGTCCCATGCATGAGTTCATTAGGGAGGCAGGAATTCTCGTTATAGCTTGAGGATCCAAGTTAATGAAGCAGATAGCACCATGCTCCTCTATTTTTATTATGGGATAGTACTATTTTCATGGTTCGTCTTTGGAGTTTGGCACAAGCTCTGTTTGAAAAAATCAGTCTTTCGGACATGGAAAGCGACTAGATAGCTCACTTAAACTGACCGGTCTTTAGGATTTTTCTATCTTTAGCTGTTTTCTCACCTTTTGGTTTGTCTTTGTTGAAAATTTTGTGTTCTCCAACCTTAGTATTTCTGTCTACTTATCTAATAAAGAGGGGATGATAAGGGTTTTTTTTATATTGTTGAAAGCATTCAATGAGTTATTGTAGATCCAGATTTGGTAAAAGAATCATACCAAGAACATGGTGTTTCTAAGGTTAAACTTCAGATTAGAGCATCTTTATCGCAAGATCCTTGGCTAAATCCTTAGAGTAAGTACTCGATCCTTAAATTTTATTGCCGTTGGAACGTTTACAGTTGGCATCGCTTAATTCTTATTTTTAGATTTCGATTCTTGTGGGAGGATCTTTTACTTTTGATTCTTAAATTAAAATCAGCATTTTTTTTCTCTTTCATTCATCATTCATAACAGAAACAACCGAATCACATCCAACAAATACGAGAAATCCAACAAAATTGAAACCTGAGAAACAAAAAGAGATGAACCAAAAATACGAATGTGGTTGTTGTTGCGGTGGTGGGAGAGATGAGACCGTGAAGAGAGAAGTTTAAGATGGATAGAGACCGCGAGGTGGGAGAGATATGCAGTAGACCACCTTATCCCTGAAATTGAGTTTCATGAAGTTTTGTTTCCTGAAATTGAAATTACAGGAAGGATGTTTTGTTTTTGCTTTAGTTTTGTTCCTCAAATAGAATTTCTGGAAGATATTTTTTTTTGTTTTTTTTAAGCTAAATTTCAGGAACAAAGCTTTTTTTTTTATGCTATTTCAGGAAAGTATATATATTTTTTGTTTTTATGCAATTTTTAAGATTATTTTATGCTCAGAGAGTTTTTTTTTATGTAGTTTTAGGAAGAGGTTGATTTGTTGATAATTCTTTGTGTGGGACCTAATAAATAGTGTTAAGTACCCCAAAATAAGAATTTGTGTATGGAGCAAAATATGTCCGGATTTCTTAAGAGTTGCTTAATCATACGTGACATGGTACGACTCACATGAATAGTGTTGAGATACTCTATATTTATGACTAAGATATTATAGTTTTATTACTTGATACTTATTACCTATTTGGGTACTCATGTATCTGTATATATACAGTGTATATTCATCCTTCAATATATGAAAAAATACAACTTTCAATTTCAAGTTGGTATCCAGAGCTAGGTTTAAAACCCTAGTATTCCTTTTTCTTTTTCCTTGGCGGCTGGGTTTCTCTGTTCTGTTTTTCCGTCAACACTAACGGAAACACAAGCCCTGCCACCATGACCGGAATCCATTTATCTCCCTTAGTCTGAAAAATCGCCGCCAGAAGAGCCGCCACGCGCCGCCTCCGTCAGCCTCCTTTTCCGGCGCGTGTGGGCCACGCGCCACCTTCCTGTGCTCCGTTTTCACCGACGTTTGTTCTGTGGGTCTCGTTTTTCGTTCCATGTTATGTTGGGACCCCTTCCAGGTTTTTATTCTCGCATTTGAGGTGTGTTTCTGTTGTTTCTCGACACTGCGGCATCGGTTTTTCCGCTATATCAATTTTCAACATTGAAATTTTGGGTCTGTTTACTGTCTCTGCAACTCAGACCACTTTTTGGTATTTTTTGCAACTCTTCTTGTTGAAATATCATGTCAGAAATTCCAAAGAACGATGCCGATTCCACGAAAAAGAATTTGATCTTGTATGTGTTTCACGGAACACCTATAATCACAACAGAAAAGTTGAATGGTGGTAAGAACTATCTGAATTGGCATTCTTCTGTTGAGATATGGTTTTTGGGACAACGCCTTTCAGACCATCTTACTAAAAAGGCGTCAGAAATTGATGCTAAGTCAAAAGATGAGTGGGAGGCAGCAGACTATCAACTTGTATCTGTGTTGTGGAATTCTATTGAGTCCAAGCTGATGGTGCATTTTCGTCTGTATTGGTCATGTTATGAGGTTTGGTAGAAGGCTAAGAACCTTTATGCCAATGATATTCAGAGATTATATGAATCTGTCCGCAACTTGTCTACCCTTCAGATGACTGACCATGATTTATCAGAATATTTGGCTCGAGCTCAGTCTACTATTGATGGCCTCAAACTCATGTTGGTTAGTGATGATCCTAAGAAGGTATTGGAAAAACTTGACAATATGTTTATGGTGTTTATCCTTCATGGTCTCCCTAGAGAGTATGGTGCTGTTAGAGATCAAGCCTTGACGAATACCACCATCCCTACGGTAGAAGATCTTATTGATCGTCTCACTCGAGTTTCTTTACCAAGTGATGATACCAATACAGCCCCGAGTCCTCTGCGTTTATTTCTAATTTCAGCGATCGTGGTCATGGACGTGGTCGTGGACGTGGTCGTGGTAAAGGACGTGGTAGAGGGGGTAGAAGTAATTATCAGTGTACTTATTGTAAAGAAGAAGGGCACATTCGGGATTGGTGCTACAAGTTGCATGGCTATCCGAACAAAACAGCTAATGTTGCTCAATCTTCTCATGACTCTGAGTCAAAGTCTGAATATGAAACTACTTTCTCCGACAATGAGGGTATCAATTCTTTAAAACAACACCTATTCCAAAACTTTCAGACTAAGGACTTGGGTCCTCTTCGTTACTTTCTTGGGATTGAGGTAGCTCAATCAAAGTCTGGTATTGCTATCTCTCAAAGGAAATATGCTCTTGATATCTTGGAGGAGACAGACCTTATAGATTGCAAACCTGTTGATAATCCTATGGACCCTAATGTAAAGCTCCTTCCTAATCAGGGGGAGCCCTATTCTGATCCAGGTAGATACCGGAGACTTGTGGGAAAATTGAATTATCTCACCATGACTAGACCTGACATATCTTTTTCGGTCAGTGTAGTAAGTCAGTTCCTCAACTCTCCTTGTGACAATCATTGGAATGCAGTTATTCGGATTCTTAAGTACATCAAAGGATAGCCCGGAAAAGGGCTTGTTTTTACTGATAGAGGAAACACCAATATTATTGGATATTCCGATGCTGATTGGGCAGGAGATGCAAGTGATAGACGGTCTACATCAGGTTATTGTGTTTTCATTGGTGGAAATTTGATTTCATAGAAAAGCAAAAAGCAAACCGTTGTTGCTAGATCGAGTACAGAGGCTGAGTATCGAGCTATGGCTCATGCCACATGAGAGCTTTTGTGGTTAAAACACTTGTTAGAGGAACTTCATTTTTGTGAAATTGGCCCGATGGAACTTGTTTGTGATAACCAATCAGCTTTGCACCTCTCCTCCAATCCAGTTTTTCACGAGAGGACAAAGCATATTGAAGTTGACTGACACTTTCTTAGAGAAAAGATACTGATAGGAATCATCAAAACATCTTTTGTCAACTCCAGAGATCAACTTGCTGATATCTTTACCAAATCTCTACGGAGTACTCGAATAAGCTACATATGTGACAAGATGGATGCATATGATATATACGCACCACCTTGAGGGGGAGTGTTGAGATACTCTATATTTATGACTAAGATATTATAGTTTTATTACTTGATACTTATTACCTATTTGGGTACTCATGTATCTGTATATATACAGTGTATATTCATCCTTCAATATATGAAAAAATACAACTTTCAGTTTCAAGTAATAGTGTTAAGAATCCCGGTTTAAGTTTCTAGGGATAAAGATGCTCTTATAAAGGACCAAAAAGCAATAACATCAAGCAGATTTCTAGCGTAAAAGAAATTATGACAAAGTAGAGGAGAATTTAGGTTTAATATTCATTGATTGAATGAGAGACTTCTTATTAATCATAATCAATAATCAATAATATTAGTAAAAAATAAGTGACTGATTTTGCATCTTTTTTTGGTTATAGAGATTTGGATGCACGTTGTTGCAAGATATTCTTAATAATGGAACAAAGTTTATTAAAGAATAAAAGCCTATAAACATTGTTTAACAAAGTAGCAAGTTTAGCTAATCAATCTATAATATCATTACAAAAAGGAGTGGTTTTGGTAAACAACATCAAACCAAATACATAATCACGCTGGAATTTACTTTGGAAATATCATCATCTCATAAAGGAAACATACCTCCAATACTTCATCAAACTCAACGAGGTTCTTTCTTATGCCGAAGAAGAACTTTTCTGCACTGATTTGCAATGCCAAGAGCTATATATATGTGATAATTCCAGTTAGTAGTGGGAACTGGGAAGGTTTCATCAAGAAATCATCCGAAATATTTATAAATGAATAAAATTATGAAAAGACATAGATCACATGGAAAAGATAAATATGAATAGAATAGAAGATACAAACCAAAACAGTTTACTGTATTTGTTATAAAAGAAGAAATTTGGTTACGAAAGAGAAAGTGAAGAAAAGCAGATGGCAAGACCAAACATATCTAAATATGTAGAATATAACCTGTTTCACAATGGCACCACCTTCAATTGGCAGATCCTCATCGTTTGTAATCTTTGATATAATTCGAACAGCCCATTGAGTGTCAAAATTGAACTTTTGAAACATCTCATCCTGCAAGCTATAACAGCATGGGATAGTGTGAGAAATTATTAACAGCCCTTTTTAGTATACTACACACTCGGTCATCTTGCTAACCTAAGAAAACACGGAAGTAAACAAAATATCAAAGAAGCAGACAGTATTAAAAATGTCCAGTTGTTAAACTCATTCTGTAGTTTGTAAGGAAAAATGCAGGACAGCAATCCAAATTTATACTTCAACGAAAAATTAGATTAATCACAAAAGCAGCAACAACAACCAAAAATCAAGATTTTTTGCATTGGGCAGATCGACATGGATCCATCGACATTACAACGTTCCGTCATGCATTAAATGGTCATCATTTACCTTATAGTTTTCCTTAATCCCCTCTAAATTTGGGGCTATCATTCGTTGGGTTTGCTCTCCTTACCAGTGTTCCAACAAGTCTTCCTCACACATGCCCAAACCACTTGAGATGAGATTCTAAAACTTTGTCTGCTGAGGGCCTATACCAAATCTCTAATGACTGTATCTCTTATCCTATCATCTCTTATTTAACCACCAACACATCGTGATATTTTCATCTTCGCGAATTTAAGTTTACATTCTTCTTGGCTTTTTCATTGCCCAACATTTAGCTCTAGATTAAAAATCTTATAGTTGTGCGATAAAACTTTCCTTTAAACTTAAGAGGTGTTTCCCTCTTATATATCACACTTTCATCCACCCTACTTGGACCCTATGGTTGACATCTCCATCCATATTTTCATTTATATATTCTCTCAACTCAACAACTAAGACTAAGCATATTTGGATAGGTGTTCATATGGTTGGCCTTACGTCCCAAAGCCACATTATGTGAGAAGCAAGTATTTGTTGCTTTTGTTTAGACATGTGTTTACTTACCTTTCAACATGCAAACAAATGTAAACTATATCTCTGCAAAACATCGGCTGTGAGACCATTTGTTGGATATATTTGGCCAGCACATCTAAAACCAAAAGTAAAAGATATGGACTCAAAGTTATAGGATACAGTTATTGGAACACTACTCACAATACAAATACCGAGTGGAAAAAAATGCAGTACAAAAACTCGGTCCTTCATGGCCTAAACAATCAGATCATTCTCCAAAGGTATGTTATCCTCTCCACTATTTCCCACCGCTTGCTCACATCCTCTTTCCTTGTTCATCACAGCACAAATCTCTTCTGCAATATGTTGCTGCCACTTGTACTGTGTACATTCTGTTACTTACATTCTCCAAAGGTATGTTATCCTCTCCACTATTTCCCACCCCTTGCTCACATCCTCTTTCCTTGTTCATCACTGCACAAACCTCTTCTGCAATATGTTGCTGCCACTTGTACTGTGTACATTCTGTTACTTACATTCCCACTATCGTTACCCCTTTACTCCCACTCCTGTTTCTCCTCCCACAACATATTATTACCTTTGACCTAACACTCTCCAGCCCACTCTCTATTTTTCTTCTCTTATCCATGAGTTGAAGGTTTGTTAGCATGCCAGTGTAAAAGCATGAAAACCGAAACCTAGCATGGATCCACAAATACCAAGAAAATTATTGAATTCTGTCTTCTATTTTTTATATTGAGTAAATACCAATAGAAAGATGAAAGATAGCACCCAATAATAAAAACAGTATTTTTTCTATAAGACGGAGAATCACCCTTTTTGGTTTATGTAAATAAAAAACATGTAGTAAGAGCAGCAGCAATATACTATTTCTACCTGACCATAAACCGTGTTGACCCTGGATCCCCCTGCCTTCCTGCTCTGCCGCGAAGCTAGGCGAAAAGAATATTAAAAATGAATTAATGAAATATGAGCAAAACATTTGGTCTTGGATATTGATAATAACTATTCAAGTGTTTTCGCCTCACAATTTAAGCTTTCAGGTATAAAGTTAAACACCTTTGACTTCATGACATGGAGGTCAGCAATAGTTCCCCCTTTCTCCACCACATTTAAGTGGGGGAGATCAAGGCGAAACAGCTTTTCCCTTATCTTTTAACAAATTAAAATTGTTCCCTAAATAATTGGAATGATTGTTAACATCTTTCTGTCCTTATTTTCATAACAATTTAATATTATTCTCACTAACTAAATGCATGTTAGTTCACATCTTTCCCTAGTTATTACTTATTAATCATTCAAGGGTAACGGTACAAGAGATAATCACAAGATCTAACATACTATCACTTTAACTGTTGCAATGCTTAATTACCCACCTGGTTGTCTATTCTTCGGGACTCGTGTAGAGATGTACCAATCACATGAAGACCCCCAAGCCTTTTTACCTCAGACCCTTCATGCAAACAGTGTTCTTCACAGTCCTTTAAAACTGCCAGATAAGCAAGTGCTACTGTTGGACCAAGTGGGTAGAACTCGGATTCTTCATTGGCAAGCTCCTCAAGCTCTTTCAAACTATACGAAAGACTCAATTCAACAGACTCCAAGATAAGAGATATAGTCTTCTGATACGTCCAACTTTTACCCTCACTTTTCGATACATATTTTGCTGAAAATTTTCATGTTGCAAAGAATATAACACCTTCAGGTTAAAAGCGCGTAATTGTAACAAAATAAAACAAGCAAATTTGATCTGAAATGAAAAATAATTCTCAACTAAAATCACATACCCATTAAGGCTGTCTTAGCCAGTAAGGCTAATGATGATGATCCTACCTTTATCTTTGGAAGCATCTATATCAAAAGATTCATCCAGAAACTTTATTCTTTAACAAATAAAATTAAAACAAAGAAGTTTCAAAATATTTACCAGATCCAAAAAATTACCTTTTCAGAAATGGCCTCACTGGCAAGTTCACTATTTGGATCCTCCCGTGTCAAAAAAGGAACCACACTATCCTCTATAATTTCTCTGGCAAGCATCTATACCCATAAAAAAATGTATAAATTTGTATCTAAGATCCAACTCATGCTGAAGGGACATGTCTAATAAAAAAACACCATATAAATTATAGAAGGTGTAAATGATTATTTTTCCAGACATTCAACAGTCATAAAGAAACATACTAAAATCCATATTTGGATACCTACTTTTGGATTTCCTCCAAGGATTATATCTGTGCCCCTGCCTGCCATATTTGTAGATATTGTAATGGCATGTTTCCGTCCTGCCTGTGCAACAATTTCAGCTTCTCTCGCAGCATACTGAGTGAGTTAAATGAGGGGCGGTGAGGAGAATTAGTGAGGAAGGCAAAACTTGGAGGAGAAAATGAGGGGATATCTAAGTTATTGTAAGAAAGACAGGGTACAGTGCGTTAATTTTCACAAACCTTGGGTCGAGCATTCAGAACATTATGGGGAATATTCCACTCCCTAAGCAGACCAGCCAAAAGTTCAGAATTTTCTACACTGCATACGGAAAGAGTGAAAATATTTATTCTCTAAAGTCTAAACCATATATATATATGCATCCTGAAAAGGTAAACCAGGATAAAGATTCCATTATCATAAGATACAACAAACGTTAATGACAATGAAAACAGAAATGTGGTTTGATGTAAAAATGGTGGTTTTCAAAGAGCATATTTTATCCCAAACACGGTGATTTCAACACTGCAAGTGCAATGCATTAATGCCAAGAAACATAATCGTCAAAGGCTAAAAAACTAAATTTCATTCTTTCAATAATAACGTAACAAAACATAAGATAATTGTCACAAACCAACTATCACAAAAGTTGACCTATAAGGACACTTAAAATGTGATGAAGGCTTTTTGGGCTTGCCATTTGTGTTGAAACTTGAAACATGGACAAAGTTTAACTTTTTACTGAAATTGTGTAGATCGTAGACCTAGTAATGGTGTATAGTCCTAGAAATAATAATTTCTTGCAAGACTGTGACCTCATTAATGATTTCAAAATTCAACTTTCTTTCAATTAATTATTGGTGACTTGAAATTCATAGACCATAGAAATATCAATTTTAACCTACTAAATATTCATTCACAGATAATGAGATACAGAGACACAACAACCATTCTTTCTTCCAATTGATGGGATTACTATTGGCCTAAATTAAAAAACAAATTTCAAGTAAGGGATTTAGAGCAAGGTTTTTTTCTAATGTATAACATGAAATAGCCAACACTGACAGATTGTTGTACTTAATTACTTGCTTACAATAAATAACCTTATTAAAAAAAATTTAAAGTACAAACTACAATGCATATCCCTTTAAAAAGGTGTAAAATACAATACTACATAAGAAGCAAGTCCAAAACACGATAAAACTCTTCAGGGGCGAAAAGAAGTAAAAGTAACCATCACTTGTTCTGAAAAAAGAATGCTCAATATAAATGAAGTAATAGAAAACATTCATAAAACAGCCACAATTTTACCTAGTTGTCCCAACCAAGACCGGACGCCCTTGTCTAAACATATCTTCAACTTCTCGGCGAACTTGCTCCCATTTCCCACGAGCAGTCTTGAAGTAGAAAATCATATACATGGAAAAATTAACAATGTACAATCAAGGTTGTAACAACTAATGACAATTAAGAAAAATCAATAATAAATATTAGATGTCCTACAGCAAATGCTTGAACAGGCAAGTCTTTGCGAATATTAGGAAGATTTGTGGGCACTTCAATTACTGGCGTTTGGAACATTTTTAAGAACTCTTTCTCCTACAATGGTGATATAATTATCATCAGCTTTTCATAAATGCATAACTTGTACTAGTAATGACAACTCAAATTTGTCAGATCAATTAAATCTTCACTTCTGTTTTTGCAGTTCCAGTCATTCCTGACAATTTTGGATAAAGCTTGAATAATGATTGGTATGTGATTTGTGCCACGACAACAGAATCTGCCTGTGCAGGTTTAAAACATCGAAACTTAGAATCAAATAATTAAGATCAAATTAATGTCATCAACAAAATAAAAGAATCAGATAACCTCCATATATACCTGAATCTTCAAACCTTCTTTTGCCTCCACAGCCTGGTGAATCCCCTCAGACCATCTCCTTTTCTCTTCAACTCTTCCTGTCAGCTGACAAATTTTGTTTATCATATATATAATCATATTCGTAAGAAGTATCAGCAAAAGGTATTTGAGTATTTATTAAATGAAAATGAAAGCCATAGAATGCTGCAGAAATACTGGAAAACAGTAATTTTAGAGATATAAAACCACCATGCATATTAGTTTCCATGCTTTGATTAATCCAACATAAGTTCTGTATCTAGCTATCAAGGAAGAATGATTTATAAGCTCTACAATACCAACGATAATATGTCAGCCAGATTGCTTTTTCCTTCATAGTATGATGCACTCAAACTCTGAGAGTGATGCCAAGGTTAGAAGATTACTCATCTAAAATTTATTCCCTGCCTCTTTCCTCTAATTATTAATCTGCCTAGATCCGAAAAAGGCAGATAGTATGAGAAAAAAAAAGTAAACAGCAAAATAAACCAGAGTACTTTCGTCACGTATCAATTTCATTTACCGCAATTTTGTCATTTCATTTTTCCCTCACCTAAACCAGAGTAGGAGTGTCACCTTCACCGGTTTAGGAAATATAAAAAGGGTGGAGAGAAAATTATCAAAAATAATTTGTCACGACCCGAATCCGCTCGTGACCGGCGCACGAACTAAGACACTAGTCCGGCAAGCCTTATGACCAAACTCATCAACCGGTAAGTAAAATATTTAAAAAAAATGACTTTTACTTCAAAAATAATGTTTACTGTAATTTCGACAAAGTATCCTCTGTATTTTCAACGTTTCCAACATCAAAATAAATCCTGTTTAATATTCCTACAACATACATTATCAATCAACAGTTCAAGGTTTACAAATTTAATATTCATACATCTCAAATTAAGATATTTCTAGACTCAAAATAGCTGCAGATACACTGACTCAGCATAAACATAAACAAAGAGTCTTCAACCAAAGGAAACCTACCAAAGAGCTACAATCTGGAACTTTGAATCTATTAGAAGCTTGCTACTCTTCTGATCTGAAAAAAAAATAGAATTTAAAGGGGTAAGCCACGAGGACTTAGTGAGAGACAACAACCATCACCAACTTAGAAGGGAAACACACAAGGGCACGAATAATTATTTTCTCAAATCTAGTTTCAATTTACAAAAGTAGTAATCATGCAAAAAAATACAATTAATCTATGATCAAGTGTTCACATAAAAATTCACCAAACTTGTAATTTATCCATAAAATAAGACTATTCAAAATTCAAAGTCATAAAGAGGTAAAAATCAAATCAACAACTTTATAAGAGGCAGAGAAATCGGGTATACTCAAAGAATAAAAATAATCAACTTTAAAGAAAAGTTAAAAATCCAATAAAATAAAATAAATAAAATCATTTAGAGAGAATCGAGAGATGGCTCCATCTCGTTGATAGCCCTTTCCTCCTAAGAGCGGCCTCTCACTTAGTGGCGGCTCCATCTAACGGATAGCCCTTTTCTCATCGATTCGGAAAACACATCGTCAAGTTATATCGATCATTACAATACTAAAACCGAGAGCTAGCTCCATCTCGTTGATAGCTCTTTCCTCCTAAGAGTGGCCTCCCTTAGTGGTAGCTTCATCTAACGGATAGCTCTTTTCTCTCGACTAATGAAACATCAAATCTATCGATTAGGGAGTTTACATCTCGTTGATAGCCCTCTCCTCCTAATGGCGGCCTTTCCATAGGGGTGGCTCCATCTAACGGGTAATTCTCCCTAACCGAAATCGCATTACTAGGTGCACCTAGGTCGTCGTCGTTATAATCGTGATTCTTAAAATACATCGCTTAAAACCATATTTCAATACCTTTCGAAAACTTTTGTCGAAATACATATAGTTCAAACGGAATTGAAAATATTCCACTTTTTAAACCATAAGAAAAATTAAATCCAAACGGAGAATATCTACATTTTTCCCAAAAACATATATCTCAAAACTATATTTCTCAACTTATCAACTTATGCCGAAGTACATAAATCAAATCTCAATTTCAAAATCCACTACGTTAAATATCATAAGTAAATCCAAATAGAAACCGTATTAACATCGATAACTTTAAAAGTTTAATAATAATGATGAAAAAAATGTTCAAAGGTTGTGTTTCCCGGTTTTCATAAATACTTTAGCATAGAAACTAAGTAACATAAAATTGATAATATAAAACAAGTAGCAATGATCATCATCAACTCACAACTATGAAGACCGGCTAGTTATGCTCTCCAATGCCTTCCAAAGAAGCAACAAGCAACAACCGTCGAATCTAAACATCAATAAGGTTTGTCAATATTTAAAAAAATCATTCTAGAGTTTGACTAAACATATGTAACCATAAAATCCTCCAATATCTATTCTAATCCCTAAAATTAAATTTCTAAACCAAATTCCTTATACCCACAAATTAATTGTTTAGTCATAGATGATATATTTACCTCAAAGAGTCTCAATAAGCATTTTTCAACCATTGGGTACTCATCTTCTTTCTTAGAGCAATAACCCTAACCCAAAATCACATCCAATAGTATTTGTGGAAGTGTGAGAAAGCTTATATTAGAGATGTAGTATCTTTCTTTTAGGTATATGGTTGATGGTTGATATTTGTTGTTGGAATGAGAAGAAAAGCTGAAATGGAAGAATGGGGAATGGATGAAATGAAGAAAGAAAGATAAAAAACGTGGAACAGGGAGGAAAAGAAAGAAATGAAAAGAATAAGGGGAAGTGGGTCGGTGGATTTTTACTTTCTAGACCCTTCTTTTTTTTTTTTTTTCCTATACTTACTATTATTTTTTTTTAAATAAACAAAAAAATGAAACGGTGCGTTTCAGTCTTCCCCCCTTAAAAGAAATTCGTCCTCGAATTTACTAACCATGGTCTTTGAATAAGTGTAGGTACTTTTCATGTATGACTTATCTGGTTTCGCAGCTATTACTTCGCCAAACAATCCCTACCATAGAATATTTACTTAAACGACATCCTTTGATCATAAACATATCACTTCCTTATCTATTATGGTGGTCAAATAATCACATGAAAGGGTTATAAACGTATTTCTGGAGCATAGAAATTTAGAAGATTGTACTGACTGTTGAGCGATCTAGTCAAAGTAATAATAAGCTAGAAGTTTGAATCTCTGTCAAATCTATAACATTTCAATGAACATCTACTAATTTTCCCCCCTTTTTGCCAAACTACAATACATCCAACATTGGTGAAACATCTAGGAATATATGTTCTCCCATTACGAACCCTAAGGGAGACACCTATGATTAGAGTAAGAATTTTTCCTACTTCGAGTTGTCATGAAACACTCTTAGATAATCTTAACATTTTCAATGATATCTTAAATCAACTCTAGGCCCACTAGTTTAGACTATTCAACTTCAAACCATCCCATCGAAGACATACATCGTCTATATACAATGCCTCAAAAGGCACCACTTCAATACTAGATTGGTAACTATTTATATTAAAATTCCATCATCGAAAAACATTAGTCAATTTTCTCCAATATTAAAAACACAAGCACAAAACATATCCTCTATGTTTTGTATAGTTTTGACATATTGACCATCAGTACTAGGATAATGATTGTACTAAGATTCAAACGGGTTCCCAATTCAGATAAACTTTCTAAACAGAGCAGTCAATTGAGCCTTGTTTCCAGGGATAGTAGAGATTGACATGTCATGTAAAGAAACGATCTCGTTTCAATAAATCTTAGCATACTAATCTACGGGTGGTTTGAAACTTAATTCATCAAATCCATAAAGATGTTAGAGCATTAGTAAACCCAAAAGACATAACTATAATTTCATAATGCTCATAGCATGTGCAAAGAGTGTTCATTGAAATAAGATCCCTCTTAACCTTCGGTTGGTGATGCCTAGACCGCAAATCAATCTTAGACGAAAAAAAAATTTAACTCCTTGAAGTTGATCAGACAACTCGTCAATTCAGAGTAAACAATGTTCATTCATTACTACCATCCTATTTGATTCTCTATACCACACATAATCACATGGGTTCATCTCTTTTCTTTTCAAACAATACTAGTGATTTCGAAGGAAACGAATTTGGGCGAGTAAAGCTCTTATTGAGAAAGCCTTGTAGTTGTTTCCTTAACATTTAAAGTTCGGCCAGACTATTCTATGAAGAGGTACAAACGTAGTTGAAGGTTAGGAACCAAGTCTATAAAGATTTCAATATCTCTATCAGGTGGAAATCCAAGAAATTCTAACTCACACGCTTTTAGAACTATTTATAGTTTTTCTTCACTCACTTGTATATCCATAATCAAAATAATTATCCTTGACAACATCTTTAAATAAATTGTTAATTCCTAAATATGAGATTAAATTATGTGGTAACCAACCACATTTTCCTCGAAAGGCCGGAGAAAATTAGTACCCGGTAACTCACTTCTTACTACCTTGTTATAATAGACTAGGGTGACATGACTGAAGAACAACCAATTTATACTTAACATCCTGTCATACTCTATACTACAACTACTAGTGTTAATTCATGACTAGATAATAGGTGTGTCGTAGCTACCAATGATGATCCCCCTTGTTATGTCATACTCATACTCGACCACATTGAAAGTACAATTTACCATCTTTGAAAAATTTCAGATTAAAACCAACTACTGTAGAATCAGAATTGCTCTGAGGAAAAGTTAATTATCTGTATGCCCCATGATCTAATCTACAACTATAGACTATGCTGAAAAGTATGTCTACTAGAACTACCCCTCTTGCAATACTAATATTTGTTGTTCCTAATTAGATCCAACCACAATTCCAATTACGTATTCCTTTAATCTTCCAATGAACCACTTTAACACACATCTTCTATGATAAAGGGTGAGGATAGTACCTTACAAGCTCTGTAAAACGGGTTTTGTACTCCGAAATTACATCTCCTCAGTTTGTTTAAATCTCACGTATTCGTGAGCTAATCCATCTCTCAACACTTTCTTGAGAAAACGAACCATAAACAATCAAGAGATCTCACCAACATCGGTGATCCTTTTTGTTTACAACACGTGAGTGTATCAAATAAGTCATATACCAAACCTTCCAACTTAAATTATGTCAATTTCACCGTCTTTATATCTGAGTATCCGAATGCCTTTTATAACCTCTTTAGACAATCGATGAATTTCAGTGGGTCCTCATGCACACTAGACTTAGAAAAAGGTAAGGGTTTAGGTTTCACGAATTTCTCTATATCAATATCAATCTCTCTAGTGGGTTATCGCCTGGTACTCACCGTAACTAACTTCCTGTGACTTCTTGTGACCTGCTAAAAGTTGTTTGTCTTAGATTTTCATGCTACTTCTTAACAACAATCGCAACAAGTTGTTGCAATACCTATATCAATTTGTGTCTTCCTCTAGGCACCTCGACCTAACTACTACTACTACAACCAAGCCACGTCCGTCAATGTGAAAGCCACATCCTCCATCAATTGCTTTAAGTCGACAACGAATACAACCGAATCACGATCTCTTTGACTAGGGTCTTAAGATTGTGAAAGTAAACCCATAAGGAGCAAACTTCAATTCTAGTGGAGATCTTAGTGATTGGGGGCATCCTCACCAAATTAAAAAAAAATATTGACCGAATATTGAAGAAGACGGCAAACAGAATGAGACTTGAACCAGACGACAAATAAAATAAGACAAATCAAAGACCAGAAGAGTTAAGAGAGCATAAGATTGGACAACACGTGAGACTACCATAGAATGCTAATAGCTTCTTGCAAGTAAATGGTGCCGCGGTTCACAATTTACTAACCAGAACCCATTTTCATTCTATGTCTGCAGCTATTAGGACCTATAACCGGAGCTCTGATACCAACTTTGTCACGACCCGAATCCGCTCGTGACCGGCGCACGAACTAAGACACTAGTCCGGCAAGCCTTATGACCAAACTCATCAACCGGTAAGTAAAATATTTAAAAAAAATGACTTTTACTTCAAAAATAATGTTTACTGTAATTTCGACAAAGTATCCTCTGTATTTTCAACGTTTCCAACATCAAAATAAATCCTGTTTAATATTCCTACAACATACATTATCAATCAACAGTTCAAGGTTTACAAATTTAATATTCATACATCTCAAATTAAGATATTTCTAGACTCAAAATAGCTGCAGATACACTGACTCAGCATAAACATAAACAAAGAGTCTTCAACCAAAGGAAACCTACCAAAGAGCTACAATCTGGAACTTTGAATCTATTAGAAGCTTGCTACTCTTCTGATCTGAAAAAAAAATAGAATTTAAAGGGGTAAGCCACGAGGACTTAGTGAGAGACAACAACCATCACCAACTTAGAAGGGAAACACACAAGGGCACGAATAATTATTTTCTCAAATCTAGTTTCAATTTACAAAAGTAGTAATCATGCAAAAAAATACAATTAATCTATGATCAAGTGTTCACATAAAAATTCACCAAACTTGTAATTTATCCATAAAATAAGACTATTCAAAATTCAAAGTCATAAAGAGGTAAAAATCAAATCAACAACTTTATAAGAGGCAGAGAAATCGGGTATACTCAAAGAATAAAAATAATCAACTTTAAAGAAAAGTTAAAAATCCAATAAAATAAAATAAATAAAATCATTTAGAGAGAATCGAGAGATGGCTCCATCTCGTTGATAGCCCTTTCCTCCTAAGAGCGGCCTCTCACTTAGTGGCGGCTCCATCTAACGGATAGCCCTTTTCTCATCGATTCGGAAAACACATCGTCAAGTTATATCGATCATTACAATACTAAAACCGAGAGCTAGCTCCATCTCGTTGATAGCTCTTTCCTCCTAAGAGTGGCCTCCCTTAGTGGTAGCTTCATCTAACGGATAGCTCTTTTCTCTCGACTAATGAAACATCAAATCTATCGATTAGGGAGTTTACATCTCGTTGATAGCCCTCTCCTCCTAATGGCGGCCTTTCCATAGGGGTGGCTCCATCTAACGGGTAATTCTCCCTAACCGAAATCGCATTACTAGGTGCACCTAGGTCGTCGTCGTTATAATCGTGATTCTTAAAATACATCGCTTAAAACCATATTTCAATACCTTTCGAAAACTTTTGTCGAAATACATATAGTTCAAACGGAATTGAAAATATTCCACTTTTTAAACCATAAGAAAAATTAAATCCAAACGGAGAATATCTACATTTTTCCCAAAAACATATATCTCAAAACTATATTTCTCAACTTATCAACTTATGCCGAAGTACATAAATCAAATCTCAATTTCAAAATCCACTACGTTAAATATCATAAGTAAATCCAAATAGAAACCGTATTAACATCGATAACTTTAAAAGTTTAATAATAATGATGAAAAAAATGTTCAAAGGTTGTGTTTCCCGGTTTTCATAAATACTTTAGCATAGAAACTAAGTAACATAAAATTGATAATATAAAACAAGTAGCAATGATCATCATCAACTCACAACTATGAAGACCGGCTAGTTATGCTCTCCAATGCCTTCCAAAGAAGCAACAAGCAACAACCGTCGAATCTAAACATCAATAAGGTTTGTCAATATTTAAAAAAATCATTCTAGAGTTTGACTAAACATATGTAACCATAAAATCCTCCAATATCTATTCTAATCCCTAAAATTAAATTTCTAAACCAAATTCCTTATACCCACAAATTAATTGTTTAGTCATAGATGATATATTTACCTCAAAGAGTCTCAATAAGCATTTTTCAACCATTGGGTACTCATCTTCTTTCTTAGAGCAATAACCCTAACCCAAAATCACATCCAATAGTATTTGTGGAAGTGTGAGAAAGCTTATATTAGAGATGTAGTATCTTTCTTTTAGGTATATGGTTGATGGTTGATATTTGTTGTTGGAATGAGAAGAAAAGCTGAAATGGAAGAATGGGGAATGGATGAAATGAAGAAAGAAAGATAAAAAACGTGGAACAGGGAGGAAAAGAAAGAAATGAAAAGAATAAGGGGAAGTGGGTCGGTGGATTTTTACTTTCTAGACCCTTCTTTTTTTTTTTTTTTCCTATACTTACTATTATTTTTTTTTAAATAAACAAAAAAATGAAACGGTGCGTTTCATAATTAGATACTATCTTGTATGGTTGTACATGCACTTGTACATGGTTAATTCTACTAGGTAGGATGTTTGTTAATAATGCTCTCTGGTTTTAGGAGGAAATTGCAGAACCGACAGTTTACTAGATGTGATCGGCTCTTTTTTTCAAAGTCTTCCTGGCAATGTAGTGGCCAGGTGGCATGTCCCGTTGATGTTGTCCCGACAACAGTGCAAGTGTATGTGGATGAAAAAGCTTCCGCTTGAGGGGAGCATACCCAGATGAATGGATGGACTCACACTCGAGGGGGAAATTGTTGGTGTGTCAAGTGTTAGAAGTCTCACATTGGATGGAAAGTGGATGTTGAGCAACATATAAGTGACAAGACCCATATACCTAATGCCTTGGGGTTTTGGATGAAAATGAGGTTTTGCTCTGATACCATATTAGATTTTGATATTGGGCCTAACTCAACCTTACAAAACTGGCTTGTAAAGTGATGATTGTCTCTTACTTATAAACACACATTCAGGCCTTCTCGCAAGCAATGTGGGACTTCTTAACAAAATCCAATATGTGATTGCTCAAGTTTTAATGTGATGTCCCCCAGACTCATAAGCTCCCCTCATGACCCAACATAATAATCCTTTAAAAGTATATAATATGATTCTATCAATTATGAATTCTTTACCTTAAATTTTCTGTTATATATTTAGGAAGAAGCCTATAATAGACTCACGATGAATCTATCCCTTCTTCTATATACCCTTTTAATTATTTTATATATATTTAGTATGTGTGTGCGAGCGCAAGGGCTTTGTATCCTGCAATTTTTTTAATTTGCATTGTTAATGTCATATTGCATGCTCACATCAATGGTATGCTGAGATAAATAAAAAATGCTTAATATTAAAAACATAAAGAAACCTTGAAAATATTACCTCATTTATAATTAAAGCCTTTCCATCTCTGACAATGTATTGCACATCTCGGCGATAGAATTCTTTAGCTTTTAAAGCATTCATCACAAATCTGCAGTAACTCAACTCTTAGTACTCGTGTATAACTGGTTGAACATAAACATTTTAATCACGTGTTAGCTCGAATTCCCCATAAAGTAGCTAGTATTCCTTAAGTATAAGCATAATAATGATTATGATAACTAATGTAACTTGTAAGTCTACATCAAAGTCATGATTCCAGATGAGGTGTCAAATAGAGAAAATTGAATCTCGCGTGGCCTTTTCAAGGAGTGCCCATTACACAAGTCGAGTTATATTTGTTTCATCTTCTTTTCTCTTTGTAATGTTCTAATTGTATCTTATTTTCTTATTTTAACGGAATTAAAAAAAATGTAACCCTGCACCGGAATGTTATTGTTATACCATTTGCCCAAAAAAAAAACATAATGGAAAAAATCTATAAATATATGTTAATGTTAATTATCACTTACTTTTTCTTGAGCAACCATTGGATTAAAAAAAAAAAAGTAAACAGAAACCAAAGTTAAAGGTAAAGTTTTTCATTCGATAAATATTCAAAGCAGAAGAAAATTCACCTAGCCCAGGGATCATTTTCATCCCAAAGGTCATTTGTTTCTAGAGCCATTTCAGCAAGTGTAATTCCTTCCTCGGTCAACTCCACTGAATTATTTTTGAGTTCCACTTTGTAATGCTGTTAACAAAATAAAATATGTACATAAAACTATTTTCTTAAGTTATCCAATAAAATAAAGTTCACAGAATGGCTGGAGAGAGAGAGAGAGAGAGAGAGAGAGAGAGAGAGAGAGAGAGAGAGAGGGAGCAAATGGTATGATGAATTGAAGGAAAATTTACTCACAATGTCCAGTGTAAGCAATTCGGCCACTTTTGCAGCAACAGGGTACCGTGCAGCCTCTTGACTAGCCTGTGACTCATAAGGAGAAGCAAGAAACAGTATACCATTGAGTTCAATCAGTTAAAAAACACAGGCTAGGTAGACTTTAAACGTCAAAAAACTATGAAAGACTAGACTGCAAAAAAGAAAAAAAAAATTAATAAGAGTTGACCACGATAAAAATGACTCTTTAGCTTACCTCACCACTGATTAACAACGGATTTCTTCCCTCATCTATCAAGACTGAATCCACCTCATCAACAATAGCAAAATGAAATGGCTTTGGCCTGTACTCATGCAGAAGAGTCACCAGTAATCCAATCATATTCCATACCAAAAAGAAAAAAGCACATCAGAGTTGTATATAAGTAATACATATTACCATCTCATCACAAGCTGTTCGCTATTTCCGGCAAGATTATCCCTCAAGTAATCAAAGCCAAGCTCCTAATGTATGATGACGGGAAAGAAAAGGAACACAAGAAAACATGCACTATGAATAAATAAATGCAAAACTAAGAAGATAACAATAGTAACTAAAAATTGTAATTACCGAATTATTGGTATATGTTATATCACATCTATAGTTGAATCTCCGTTCTTCAGATTTCATCCCCTTCTGTGCATGCACACATTAAATAATAAGTTTAACAGTAGGTGGCTACTGTGAGCTTTTATCAATTAATATAAAAAAAAAAAAAATCTTCAATTATATTTGATGTTATAAAAATTATTGAAAACCAGACCCAGTCCATGTGTACATTATGTCATCGAAACACATGCTCATATCTATCCCACCACCAAAAACATCATAGATAAAAACAAATTTTATTACTGGCAAAGATAATTTACCTGAATAAGACCAACAGAAAGACATAAGAAACGATGAACACGCCCCATCCATTCAGCATCGCGTTTAGCTAAATAGTCATTCACAGTTACAACTGCAATGAAATCAAGGTCAGAGCATGTCATTTTGTTAAGCTAAGTGCCTGCAGTACCTGAAGAAATTGCCCAACAACCAATCAAAGCTTTAAAGTGTTGGCATTAACACATACCATGGACACCCTCAGCGGTCAGAGCATTAAGATATGCTGCCAGTGTGGAGACTAAGGTTTTCCCCTCTCCCGTTTTCATCTCAGCAATGGACCCATCATGCAGCACAGCTCCACCAATAATCTAATAACACGAAATTTTCATCAAGAACAATTACCGACTTCTAGTCATCTATGAACTAAATATGCATAGAATTAGAATATAATGGATTTGGCTATTCTGTAACTATAAGCACTCTCTAACAATTGATATTGTAGTAAAAATACATTCAAGATTATAACAAATTATAAGATTGTCAAAATCTGGATATATAGTTTTCACATTTTTAACACCGTACTTTATTATTATTTGGTTTAAATATAATTTTAGTCCCTGGAAATATAGTATTTTTGGGTTTTAGTCCTTTTAAGTTTTTTTGTTTGGTTTTAGTACCTGCAAATTCAGAAATTGATGATTTAGTCCCTGATGTCATATGTGGCCCAATATAATCATGACGAGTGGCGCCATGTTGCCCAATAAAACAATTATTTTTTAATTTCCAGCGACTGAATATAAACAAAAAACTTACAGGGAAATGGGAATAAACCCAAAAAGCAATATAATTGCAGGGACTTATATTATATTTAAACAGATACATAGATGCAAGAGAGTGAGACCTGAACATCAAAATGGCGCATTCCAAGTTTTCTTCTGGCAGCCTCACGAACAACAGCGAACGCCTCTGAAACAATCATTTTCACCAAAATTCCATCAAAACCAGCAGTTCAAAGATTAATTATCAAACAAAGCAATGACAAAACAGAGTAAAACAATAGTGAACCAGCTTGGATATCCGCAAGTGTCTCCCCTCGCTTGAGCCGGAGGCGAAACTCCTCGGTTTTGGCAGCCAACTGGTCATCGGATAGTGCCTGAATCCGAGGCTCAAAGGCATTGACAGAGTTCACTAATCGGAAGTAGTCATTAACTACCCAGTGGTTCAAGCTAGTGAAGTCAGTGAAAGTCTTATGAATGCGACCAAGATTTTCCTGCAAAGTCAAACACACAGTAAGTTACGGCATTTCGTCGAACAGTTGATGGGCACGGAGAGAATAGACCTTAATGGATGCAGCGGCAATGAATGTCGGTGTGAAAGAACGTTGTGGGAGGCGTGTGAAGGAAGGAGGAGATCCAATGAAGAAGGCATTGGGGTGGGTTGTTGAAGTCGTTCTCTGAATGGAGAAGAAGGTTGGGAATGGGTGTGAGAGTGTGGCCATGACAAGAGGTGTGGTTATGTTGTGCTTTGAACTTGCGAAGAATGAATAGAAGAGGGGGGTTTGTTAAAGATGATGTTGCGTGAGGAAGGAGAAGAGTTGATGCTAGTCTCTTCCCTGATAGATTATTATTATTAGTAACATCTAAAAAAGATTTCCTCTCTCTCTCTCTCTCTCTCTGACCTCTCTCTAAAAAAGTTCAGATCTCCTTCCTCCCTCAAATCCAAACCATTTTTTTTAACTATGTAGACTAGGTGGTGGTGGTGCGACGAGCATGCAGCCAGCCTCCGCACCACCGTGCTTCTAACCGGCGCCGCGTTATTTTCCAGTGAGTTTTTTTTTCTTTCCTTTTCGTTTCTTTTTTAAGTTTTGTGCTTGGATCGCGAGTGGTGGTGGTGCGTCGAGATGCAGCGGGGTTCTGTTCTGTGTTTTTTACTAGACTAGGTGGTGGTGTGTCGGCGCCAGAGTCTTATATGGGGCGGTGGTTCATAAACGGATCTGAGACGGCGTTCGGTGCTTCTCCAGTTTTGGTGTTGGTGTTCTTTGCCAGTTTCTGTCATAGTAGCTGGTTCAAGTTTGGTAAGAATGGTGTTGATGCTGAAGGTGCTGGTATTTATGGTAGTCAGTCTCGTGATGATTTTGATAGAGATGATGTTGAACAATTTTATCTCAAAAAAATTATCTAGTAGCTGGTTGTTAGATTGCACACTCAGAAATGGAGAATTTATCTAGTATTGGTGTTGTTTTGGTGTTGGTGTTCTTCGCCGGTTTATGTCATAAATGTGGTTTTGGTGTTGGTATGGTTTTGGTGTTGCCATCTCGGATCTGATTGTTCAGAAACGCGTTTCTGTTCTTCGCTAGTTTTGGATGGCGACGGTTTTGAGGTGGGGTGGTGGTGGTTGACCGATCTGAGACGGGCGTGGTGGTGGCAGCTGCAACGGGACTATTATGGAGATGACGATGACTACTACGAGACGTCAGATATTTTGCCCATGGTTTTTCTTGTTTTTGGTTGGATATGGTGATGGTGTGGTTTTGGTGTTGCCTATTGGTGTTTTTTTGTATTATTTGCAGCAAGTGTGGTATTGTTCAGAGGAACTACCTTCCTCCTGGTGGAGCGGTTGGTCTAGATCAATATTATGGAGTTGTTCGTGTTGGGTGTCAATACCTCTCTCCAAAGCGCTACGACTTTAGCCCTTTACGCAGACTGAGTTCATCTTGCGCTCAGTTACATTATTAATAAAATTTAGCCGTTCAAAAAAAAAGTCTCAGAGTCCTTCAACCAAAGAAGAAAAAAAACAGTATGTCATTTTGTTGTCTCGATAACAAGAAAAGTGATAACACATTTTTCGATTATAAAAAGCGGGTTGTTGTCTTCCAAAAGATGAATTAGTCATATAACGCCCCAACTAAAATATCTAGAATATTAGTCGAGACATTAATAATTGAAATCTGAGTACATTAAATTAAACAGGATAAACAACGGAATTACAAGAATTCTTCAGAAAGAGTGGTAAACTTATACAATACAGCGGAAAAATAATAAGGTTCTAAATACACAGAGAAAACTGAGAACAAGGAGAAGAATAAAATCTTCTAATCCGATGATCCAAGCTCAGCACCAATCATCAACTCCCACATGGTCCTTGCTCCAGTTAACCTGTTTACCTAAAAAAATTGATTTGGAGTGGGGTGAGACTACTAAGCCTCAGTGAGTCCTACTACCCTTCTAATGACGACTACGCCGGGGGAACCTAGATAGTGTATAATCTAAGTTAAACTGTGTTAATACATAGTATTATTAAATAAAATAAAGTGTGACACAAAATTATTATTATCTTGTCAAATTACTCTTCAAAGGTCACGCCGAGGCAAGCCGGTCGGTGAAGGAAAATAAAGTTGTTTTAAGAAGCGGAATTCAAAAAAAATTCTTTAGTTTGATCCTTACGAATGAGCATGATTTGTGTTTTAGGGTTTTTACCTCTTGTAGGGAAGAACCTTTGAATCACGAACAAGATGATCACGAGCGTTGATGATGATCACCGACGCCTCTAACTAGTCCACACGAACAGTCACCTTCAATAGAGTGTTAACCCTTTATGTTTGAAGGCTATGCAAGAATATTGAGAGAGAGAATTATTTTAAGGTTTTCAACTCTAAAATATTCTTGAATTTTTTTCCGTGTGTTTTGAGCTATGACAACAGGTCTCTATTTATAGATATTTCTTGTCTTATGCATCAAGACAACTCTTGTCTTGTGCACCAAGACATCTCTTATTGGGCAAAGCCCAACAAGAAACAAAGGCTAGGGCGCGCGCTCCCCATGAGTGGTAGTACTCATGTGCGCGCCCTCCCACCATAACCTATGGTGTTCTTGCTCGTTTAAATTACCGTGATACCCTTATCACATTGCACATACACCGTACCTTACGGTGTTCCTTTATTTATCTCAATTTAAGACTGTCCTTATGTGTGTGACCCTTGTAGGTTTCCATAACGTTGGCAATTATATTAAATCCTTTATTTAATATAATAAACAATGAGCGGTATCTAGCAACACATCATTGCTACCCAAGTTATGAGAAATTAACATGTGATTAAAACATAACCTTTAGTGATAATATATGCGTGTATAATTACCCCTTTGCCCTTTATGTCTATATTGAACACAAAGCATACTTGGTGTTATCTTTGTCCAGTTCAATATTGGGCCCATGACATTTATCCTGTTATGCAGGATTGGCAAATTCCATCTAGGTCACTACTGTCCCTTAGCATGCCTTGTGAAGTACCCATCAACTGCCTTTATGGTTATCCTGTTACGGACAACGTTAGATCAACAACAAAGTACTTGACTCCACATCTAGGGTACAAAGTGGTTTCAGGTCTAAGGACGGTTTACACCATTATCACCATGAGAGTAACTTATGGCACTTTGCATAACTTTGCAAGTAGTACTCTCATAGCGGGTCAATCCGGTATAAATATTACTCCTAATATTTCTTATACCTATGTCAAGACTTGATAACTCCTTATCCCATGATCCATGAGATGCGATCATCAGTCTATCTTCATAATAGTCTTTATGCTTTAAGGTTATCCTTTTTCACCTTAAAGCTTGACTATGGATACTTTAAGAATAGCGTCTTTATGTTTAATGTAATCTCATGATTAAGTCACACTTAATATTAAACGGACTTTCTATTCTAGGGACTTCATTATTTTGAACGTTACAAACATAATAAAGAAAACACCTTTGATTATTAATAAAAGAAACAATATATTATTAATAATTAATTCGATACAAGTACTAAAGTCATTGGCCTCTAGGGCTTACACCAACAATCTCCCACTAGCACTAGAGCCAATCTGGCATTACTTTAATACCCATAGACCTAGTATGCCCATCATGCTTCAACTGCGCAAGAGGCTTTGTTAGCGGGTCAGCAATATTGTCAAGTGTAGGTACTTTGTATATTTTCACATCTCCTCTATCTATTATCTCTCAAATAAGATGAAATCGCCTAAGTATGTGTTTGGATCGTTGGTGAGATCTAGGTTCCTTAGCTTGTGCAATTGCACCATTGTTATCACAATACAGACTAATGGGATCAACAATGCTAGGGACTACTTCAAGTTCAGTTATGAACTTCTTGATCCAAACAACTTCCTTTGCAGCACTTGAGGCAACAATATACTCGGCTTCGGTTGTAGAATCAGCAACTGTCTCTTGCTTTGAACTCTTCCAGCTTACAACGCCACCATTTAGGCAAAACACAAAACCAGATTGCGATCTAAAATCATCCTTGTCGGTTTGGAAACTAGCATCGGTGTACCCTACAACCGCAAGTTCTTCGTCACCTCCATATACCAAGAATGTTTCCTTAGTTCTTCTCAAGTACTTAAGGATATTCTTGACAGCTATCCAATGAGCTTCACCGGGATCAGATTGGTACCTACTCGTTGTGTTTAAAGCATACGAGACATCTGGTCGAGTACATAACATGGCATACATGATAGATCCAATTGCTGATGCATGCGGAATCTCATTCATGCATTTTCTTTCTTCTTTGGATAAAGGGGATTGTGTCTTCGAAAGACATTTTCCATGTTGCATTAGTATGAATCCCTTCTTGGAAACATGCATGCTAAAGCGTCTTAACATTTTATCTATATATGTACTCTGACTTAGGCCAAGCAGTTTTCGTGATCTATCTTTATAGATTCTTATTCCTAATATATAGGCTGCTTCACTAAGATCTTTCATAGAAAAGCATTTCCCTAACCAAGTCTTTACTTGTTGTAAGGTAGGGACATCGTTTCCTATTAGTAATATGTCATCTACATATAACACTAGGAAAACGATCATGCTCCCACTAACCTTCTTGTAGACACAAGGTTCATCTTCATTTTTAACAAATCCATATTTTGTTACAGTTTCATCAAAACGAAGATTCCAGCTTCTGGAAGCTTGCTTCAATCCACAGATTGATCGCTGTAACTTGCATATCTTATGAGCTTCATTTGGTATGTCAAATCCTTCAGGTTGTGTCATGTACACATCCTCAAGGAGATTTCCATTAAGGAAATCAGTTTTGACATCCATTTGCCATATTTCATAATCGTGATATGCAGCGATAGCAAGTAAAATTCGAACAGATTTAAGCATTGCAACTGGTGAAAAGGTTTCATCATAGTCAACGCCATGAATTTGTTTATATCCTTTAGCAACCAGTCTTGCTTTGTAGGTATGAACTTTACCATCCATGTCAGTCTTCTTTTTGAAGACCCACTTGCATCCTATAGGACGAATTCCTACAGGAGGCCCTACCAAGTTCCAAACTTGGTTTGTGTACATGGAATCCATTTCAGATTTCATGGCTTCTAGCCACTTCTCAGATTCAGGACCAGTTATGGCCTCTTGGTAGGTTACAGGCTCATCTTGATCCATGAGTAATACGTCACCTTGTTCAGTTATGAGATACCCATATCTTTCAGGTTCGTGACGTATCTTGGTTGACCTACGCTGGATTTGTTCTACTTGAGCAAGTTGTTCTTCCACAACATCTTGTGGTTGCTGCTCATGTTCCTCCATAGTTTGCCCAATATTTGGTGGTTCTTGAGTTTCTTCAAGTTCCACATTCCTCCCACTGATTCCTTTGAAAATAAATTCCTTTTCCAAGAAGACTCCAGTTCGAGCGACAAACACTTTGCCCTCCGAAGGATTATAAAAGTAGTATCCTCTTGTTTCTTTAGGATATCCTACAAATAGGCATTTGTCAGATTTTGGTTCAAGTTTAGTTGTAATTTGTCGCTTTACATAGACTTCACAACCCCAAACCTTCATGAAAGACAGATGTGGTTTCTTTCCACTCCATATCTTATATGGTGTCTTTTCAACCTTTTTGGATGGAACGTGGTTAAGTGTATAAGTTGCTGTCAATAGGGCATGTCCCCAAAAGGAGTTTGGAAGATCCGCATGACTCATCATGGATCGCACCATGTCTAACAAGGTTCGATTTCTTCTCTCAGATACATCATTCCATTGTGGTGTTCCGGGAGAAGTTAGTTGTGATACTATACCACATTCTTTAAGATGGTCATTAAATTCTAGGCTTAAATATTCACCACCTCGATCTGATCGAAGAGTTCTAATATTCTTACCTAATTGGTTTTGCACTTCATTCTTAAATTCTTTGAACTTTTCAAAGGATTCGGATTTGTGTTTCATTAGATACACATATCCATATCTACTAAAATCATTAGTAAATGTTATGAAGTATGAAAAACCACCTCTAGCAGGTATGTTCAATGGTCCACACACATCAGTATGTATGAGTGCCAAAAGATCATTAGCCCTTTCACCTTTTCTTGTGAATGGGGTTTTTGTCATCTTTCCAATTAAACAAGATCTACAATTATCATATGATTCATAATCAAAAGAATCCAAAAGTCCATCTTTGTGGAGTTTGGAGATGCATCTCTCATTTATATGGCCTAAACGACAATGCCAAAGGTAACTTGGATTCAACTCATTAGGTTTCATCCTTTTAGTATTAATGTTATCGACTGGCGTTTCAAGATCAAGGACATATAGTCCATTATACATTTGAGCACTAGCATAGAATATATCATTTCAATAAATAGAGCAACAATTGTTCTTTATTATGAATGAAAAACCAAACTTGTCCAAACAAGAAACGAAAATAATATTCCTGCTAATGACAGGTACATAATAGTCGTTGTTTAACTGAATTATTAAACCACTAGGTAAAGCTAAATCATAAGTCCCTACAGCTAAAGCAGCAACTCTTGCTCCATTGCCAACTCGTAGGTCCACTTCACCTCTTGCCAATTCTCTACTCTCCTTTAGATCCTGCACATTGGTACAAATGTGAGAACCACATCCAGTATCTAATACCCATGATGTAGAAGTAGATAAATTAATTTCTATAACAAAAATACCTGAAGTTGTAGGAGCTACTCCTTTCTTCTTATCTTCCAGGTACTTTGGGCAATACCTCTTCCAATGTCCGGTCTTACTGCAATAGAAACAATTGCCTTCTTTTGCTATGCCTCCATTAGGTTTTAAAGCAAGGGCAGTTTGTTTTGGTTTGGCAACTCCCTTGCCTTTCCACTTACCACCTTGCTTATTGGGCTTCTTGTGATGCTTCTTTCCATTACTAACCATTAGAATGGATTTCCCTTTAGTCTTCAGATTTTGCTCGGCAGTTCTCAACATGCTTAGCAATTCAGGAAGAGTCTTATCCAAATCATTTATATTGAAGTTTAGGATAAACTGACCGAAACTATCCGGCAACGATTGCAGAATGAGATCAGTTGCAAGTTCTTTCTCAAAAGGGAATTCTAACCTTTCAAGGTTTCCCACATACCCAATCATCTTGAGCACATAAGGACCTACCGGAGATCCCTCACTTAACTTGCATTGAAAAAGGGATTTTGAAACTTCGAACCTCTCATGACGGGCTTGCTCCGCATATAGAGTTTTCAAGTGTTCGATCATTTCAACAGCATTCATGTTTTCATGTTGCTTTTGTAGCTCAGAATTCATGGTAGCCAACATGAGGCAAGCAGCCTCATTAGCATCTTCAACATGCTTCTTGTAACCTCCCTTTTCAGCCCTACGAGAATTATTAGCAGGCTCCTCCTCAGGAACAGGTTCCACTAAGGCATACAGCTTATTATCATGCTTGAGGACAATCCTCAGATTACGGTGCCAATCAAGAAAATTTGAACCATTCAATTTCTCTTTGTTAAGGATTGATCGCAAAATGTTGTTTGATGTGTTTGATGACATGGTTATCTACATAAAGAAGTGAAAATATAAGTATCATTTTATTTAATTAGGTCTTTAATTAAATATGCTCCCACTATTTTACTCAAAACAAATGACCCTCATCATTTAATTTGGAAAATCCCGTTGGAAGATTTTCTAGTGGGTCAAGATCCATATTTCACTTTGTCTTAAGTCCGGGGTGGGCGGATTACACAAGACTTAGTTATTTAGGTAGGAACTCCTTCCAATTGTATCTCATACAATTCTTGAATATATCAATTGGGTGAATAACTTCTTATTCTAATTCATCTTATGAATTATTCCCAACCATTGCTTCTTAAACTCATCTAATCTCATTATATTTGTTAAGTTAAGTTTGACCCTTACTTTAGAAGTTGGATATTACAATTATCCCATCGCACCTTACCAATATAGAGTATGCACTTCGCGGTGGGCGAACCTACATAGTTCGATACTAGTCTTGATGAGTTCTAAAGCTTGGAAAGCGTAAACTTAATATTCACATATTTTATTATTAAAGAGAATGCACCCCGCGGTGGGCGAACCCACATTTTCTTTATTAATCTCTTATGTGTCTCTTGAGGGATATTTAATTAGTTTGATCTCACCGGCTTGTTTAACATATTAAACGCTCTCACATGCATCAACATACATACATACAATAATATAGAATGATATGATTATGGCCTCCTAATGCAAGTGTCCTCTCAAGCCAATGAGAGAACCCTAAACTAGCCTAACGATGATCTACTTCTCCAAGCATCATCTTCCTGGCTGTCCTCCTTTGTTCCTCTTGTAATTCTATTATAATGTTACATCAAAGAATACTCGTTTTTACATACAAGGGAGTAAGATGAGACAAGAAGTTACATCAAGAAATTTAGAGAGAGGCACGACACGGAGGCCGTATTTTAAAATCCAAAATAAAACAAAAATAAACTAAGGTCATAACCGATCATTACAAAAGCATAACAATAAACACAAATTTTATTATTATTATTATAATCAGTTTAAGTCCTGTAGATAACTTAGAATTAAAATTTTGGCGAACGATCAAAATTCGACCAATGTCAGCTGCGCCATAGCGCAGCCTGCCCCACGCCATAGTGCAGCCTGCCCCACGCCATAGCATAGGTCTCGCTGGTCTCTGCGCCACAGCGCAGCATACCCTGCGCCATAGCGCAGGCACGCAAACAACCTTTTTTCACAGCACAACCCTTGTGTTGTCGCGAATCCTAATGCAATAATTTCACGCCGTCAAAACCTATCATGACCGAAATTCAATATGATTGATTAACATGTCATTGCTTCACCATACTAATGTCGGATTCCAAAGCAAATGAACATGGATCGCTTCAATATCGAATAACCTTCATAACATATTTTAATGAACGAAATTATGAACGGTATATCACATACACCGCTTTACATCACGATCACTTATATCACATATAAGTCTTGATCATTCTTGTTTGTGTAAACATAGGACGATTAACATATCGCTGCTTCACCATACAAAAGTCGGATTCCGAAGCCGTTTCAATGTCAATCATCCAAATCATACACAAATAGATGCCAAATTTTAATTACTCGATTTTAATCTTTATTAAGTGTTTTAATCAAATTAAAACAAAGTACAGGAACTAAACAAACATCAAATCATGGATTCATAAGTGGCTCTGATACCACTGAAGGAAAATAGAGTTGTTTTAAGCAGCGGAATTCAAAAAAATTTCCTTAGTTTGATCCTTACGAATGAGCATGATTTGTGTTTTAGGGTTTTTACCTCTTGTTGGGAAGAACCTTTGAATCACGAACAAGATGATCACGAGCGTTGATGATGATCACCGACGCCTCTAACTAGTCCACACGAACAATCACCTTCAATAGAGTGCTAGCTCTTTATGTTTGAAGGCTACACAAGAATATTGAGAGAGAGAATTATTTTAAGGTTTTCAACTCTAAAATATTCTTGTATTTTTTTTGGTGTGTTTTGAGCTATGACAAGAGGTCTCTATTTATAGATATTTCATGTCTTATGCATCAAGACAACTCTTGTCTTGTGCACCAAGACATCTCTTATTGGGCAAAGTCCAACAAGAAACAAAGGCTAGGGCGCGCGCTCCCCATGAGTGGTAGTACTCATGTGCGCGCCCTCCCAGCATAACCTATGGTGTTCTTGCTCATTTAAATTACCGTGATACCCTTATCACATTGCACATACACCGTACCTTACGGTGTTCCTTTATTTATCACAATATTATACTGTCCTTATGTGTGTGACCCTTGTAGGTTTCCATAACGTTGGCAATTATATTAAATCCTTTATTTAATATAATAAACAATGAGCGGTATCTAGCAACACATCATTGCTACCCAAGTTATGAGAAATTAACATGTGATCAAAACATAACCTTTAGTGATAATATATGCATGTATAATTACCCCTTTGCCCTTTATGTCTATATTGAACACAAAGCATACTTGGTGTCATCTTTGTCCAGTTCAATATTGGGCCCATGACATTTATCCTGTTATGCAGGATTGGCAAATTCCATCTAGGTCACTACTGTCCCTCAGCATGCCTTGTAAAGTACCCATCAACTGCCTTTATGGTTATCATATTACGGACAACGTTAGATCAGCAACAAAGTACTTGACTCCGCATCTAGGGTACAAAGTGGTTTCAGGTCTAAGGGCGGTTTACACCATTATCACCATGAGAGTAACTTATGGCACTTTGCATAACTTTGCATGTAGTACTCTCATAGCGGGTCAATCCGATATAAATATTACTCCTAATATTTCTTATACCTATATCAAGACTTGATAACTCCTTATCCCATGATCCTTGAGATGCGATCATCAGTCTATCTTCATAATAGTCTTTATGCTTTAAGGTTATCCCTTTTCACCTTAAAGCTTGACTATGGATACTTTAAGAATAACGTCTTTATGTTTAATGTAATATCATGATTAAGTCACACTTAATATTAAACGGAATTTCTATTCTAGGGACTTCATTATTTTGAACGTTACAAACATAATAAAGAAAACGCATTTGGTTATTAATAAAAGAAACAATATATTATTAATAATTAATTCGATACAAGTACTAAAGTCATTGACCTCTAGGGCTTACACCAACAGTCGGGTGCCTAACTCTGCGTACTACCGAAACAGAGGCTCGGATTGCGACGTTGACTCACATAATAAAATGATAGAATTCAGAGGAATTCTTTAACATGGCATATAAACACCATTTAATTCAATGAGTGAACAGTTCTAACCAATATACCCCCCAAGGTATTCCTAAACATGTTAGAGATACATAAAATATACTTCTTTTCACTGACCATATAATCTGCTTAATACTATTAGACATATTCATGAAATCCAAGTTGCATTCAGACATAAAACGAGTGTTTAGAATTTTTAGAAATGAAATTATGCAGGTTCTGCCCCTGCTAAACTCGCTATGGCGAGCTCACCCTCGTTGCAGCGAGAAGTTCATGTCAGGACCTGTATCACTCGCCACAGCGAGTCAAGAACTCGCTTGGCGAGCTATACAGTGCACGAACCTCGCTACGGCGAGTATGTACTCGCTACGGCGAGCGTAGCAGTAACAGACCCTGTTTTGCTGCAAAATACAATTTTTCCATTTTTCACCTACAATCTCTATGCAAATTGATACAAACATGTTTTACAGTATTAAATAAGTTATATAGGAGCAAGAATTGAGATTTGTTCTTGCTCTTTCATTAAATTGATCCTAAACCTAAGTTTGCATGCATATTTCATATTTTGGGAAAAACTAGGCTTTCTAAATAAAAGCTAAGGTTAAGAACCTATAGGACCCACCTGGATTAAAGCTTTAACTTAAACTCTGAGCTTTGCTGCAGCCACGGAACTCACACACCAGAATTGCTTTAATACCTCAAATTCGTGTTCTTGAGCAATAATGGAAGGAATGGACGCAGCTCTAGTAATCATGCCTTGAATTTCTAGTTACCCACACTCTCATGATGTCATAATTCAGTACATGCATCAAGTCCATACATGAGAAGAGTGTGAGGAAAAATGAATGGAGGAAATATAGGGTTTTGAAACAATTGAAGAGAAAAGTAAGTGTGAGCTCACCTTATAGCTCCCATGGCTCATACTGCTGCATGTTGGTTTAGAACAGGGATTCAGAACGAAAGGTTAAGGATGGTGATGATGGTGAGCACGCGTGAGAGAGGAGAGAATGTTGTTGTTGTTCTCACGAGGAAGAAGAGAGTGCTTGTAGTGTTATGGTTGTAGTTTTGGAGTAAGAATGATAGGATTGAAGGAGGAGGTACTGATTTGATTGATCTTGTTTGCATGTCTTGAATAGAAAAATGGGAAGGTGTTGGGGGTTTAGGGAGTAATGGAGAGGGAGGCTCGAGAGAGGGAGTTAATGGGTGGAGAGAAAATGTTTTGTTTAATCACTTATGTCTTGGTAGTATACTAGTGGTTAAAACAATTAGTTTGGTTTAATTGGAAATAAGTCCCTTAATTCTAACTAGATCATTTTAACTCCGGTTAATCTCCAATAATTGATTTTATTTAATTTTCTTCTATTAAATAAAATTTGGGATGTTACAAGTCATTAGATATACCGGTTTTCTGATAAACCTAAAATTGATTTTTTATTTATAAAAGTTACTTAAAAGACTTAAAAGAGTATCACATATTACATAAAAGGGTAAATAGGTTCTTACATTCTACAATGTAGGCGTGTTTTGTTTTATCCTTGTAATTTTTTTTGTTTGAGAATACCCCTTTGCAGTGTAAAGATTCTCTGTTTTTGCCCCATGAACGCACACCATGGCCGGTGACTGAATAGAATATCCACATGGTGTAACATCGCACTTTAATTATTAGAAGTAATAATACTTAAAGATGTAATTTGGATAAATTGCGCCAAATTTATGGTGTGGTATTACTATAGTAACTTAGCTTGGCCAATGGAGAAAAGACAAGTATCAATAGACCCACATTTAACATAACCCATGTACCCAAGACTTGGTCAAAAATGCATTCATTCTCATTTTATCTTCTCTCTCACGTGGCACGTGCAACCACAACAACAATGCTAGACATATCCCTTTATAAAGACAAGTTAAAACACTTCCTTTTCCCATTTTTCTCTCTCTACAAACAAAAGGAACATAGCCTCACTTCTCTCAAGCTCTCTTCATTCTCTCTTCCACCGAATACCACCGTCTCAACCATATTATTGTTTACACTAAAATTTGGTAACCAAGCGCAAGTTTAAGTTATGACAGGAAAAATCAACTAGTAAATCTTGGGACATAGTGCTTTGTTTATATTCCAAGGATAATTAATGTTCATTATCATTAATGTACATTTACTGTTTGTTTTATATTTGGTTTATGTTTAAAGTAACTTGAATTACAAGAAAGAAAGGTCCATTCGACAGAATGAACAAAGGAATAAAGGATTCAAAATGTAAAGAAAGAACAATTAAATTGAAAATGAATAAACTGCATTCAAATGTAAATGGTTGCATGAAGAAAATGGTACACATAAACATACATTTTTCCTCTTTCACTCGTTTCTCTCGATGACATGGGTACTTTGAGTTTTACAAGGATTATTTGTATTATGATTGTGACCCTTTCCTCGATCACAGAAACACTATATTTATAGGCAAATACTAATAACTGCTAGTAACGCCTAATAACTAATGACTCTGTTGTTCTTCTGAGATTGGCTGCATCATAAGGCTAAAACAACTTGGTCAGAGTGACTTAAGTCTAAACCACTTGTGCATATTGAAGATGTGCAGATGCAACATGTTGAACAAGTTGTCCTAGACATCTTGTCACTGGGTTCAGAGCATGTTAAGACAACATGTCGAACAAGATGTCCCAAGACATGTGGGTAGGACATCTTGACCTAGTTCAGCTTAAAAGATAAAGCTTATCCATTAAGCACGCGTGTTTGTTCAAATTTGAATAAGGCGCGAATCTTTAAGTAACAAGCTGAGATTATGATTAATGATAAAGTTTGTTATTAATTCTAAGTGTTAGATACGATCAGATTCGTATTTTATTTGTGGATAAAGATTAATTATTTATCTTATGGAGTTTGTTTTAAAACAAGTTTGTTTTACAACTAATTCTTATTGTACTGCATCTGAAAGATTGAAGATTATCTGAAGACTTGCACGCCTATATAAAGGACTCAACATAGAGCTTAAAACTCAACCCACAATAACTGAAAATTGTGAGTTCAAAGCTTTGTGCCTACTGTGCAAAGCATTAGTGGCTCTTAGTATCGTTCTTGATACTTTGTAGCTTTGTGTTGTTGAATGTTGTCATTCAACTAAGTCTTTTAAACTGTGAAGTTTAAAGTTTCGTCACTTGGGATTAGTGATTAGAGGGAGTTGGGTAGGTTATCATATTCAGAGGGAGTTAGCTCTTGAGTAGAAGATTACTATGATTAAGAAAAGGCATAAATGCCAAAAGGTGTTTGGTGTGGTTGTAAGACTACTAAGTATTGATTCGGAGTAGTAGTGTTCATTTCCTGGATTGGTATCCTCCAGAGTAGGGCTGTTTAGCGCCGAACTAGGTTAACAAATAACTGGTGTTCTTTATTGCTTTTATTTACTTCAGTACTGCAATATATCGTGATCCTCATAACCAATTGCCGAACCAGTTGTATAAGACATCTGGACTATAGACACATTGTCCTGCCAGAGAACAGAATTTCAATTGGCATCAGAGCAGGCACCCTAACCTGCTGGGTGAGCTCCAGGGAGATATATTTTGTTCAAGATGGATAAGAGAGGATCAATCAATAGACCACCAGTCTTGGATGGATCAAATTATGATTATTGGAAAGCAAGAATGGTTGCCTTTCTCAAATCCATGGATCAAAAAGCATGGAGGGCAATTATCACTGGGTGGAATCATCCAATAGTCACAGCAGCAGATGGCTCCACAAGCCTAAAAGGAGTAGCAGATTGGAGTCCAGAAGAAAAACTGAGGCCAGTGGCAACTCTAAAGCACTCAATGCCATATTCAATGGTGTTGATGAAAACATTTTCAAGTTAATCAACACATGTTATGAAGCCAAGCAAGCCTGGGAAATTCTTCAAACTGCACATGATGGAACCTCTAAAGTTCGAATGTCAAAGCTGCAACTTCTCGCCACAAAATTTGAGAACTTGAGGATGGAGGATGAAGAAACTATATCTGAGTTCAACACTAAATACGAGATATAGCAAATTCAACCTCTGCCCTAGGTGAGAAGATACCTGAAGAAAAGCTAGCCAGAAAAATCCTTAGATCATTGCCTAAGAGATTTAACATGAAGGTGACTGCAATCGAAGAATCTCATGACTTGAGCACAATGAAAGTTGATGAATTTATTGGCTCATTACAAACTTTTGAGATGTCTCTGGATGATAAACCAGAGAAGAAGATGAAGAACCTGGCTTTTAAATCTGAGGAAAGCCAAACTGATGATGAGATATCAGAAGCATTAGCTTATCTTACAAAGAATTTTAATAAATCTTTGAATAAGCTACAAGTCAGGTATAAGACAAATGTCCCAGACAAGAGGTTCAACATCAAGTCACAGGGCAAGACCAAGGAGGAGAATACTTCTGAGCAAAACAAAGAAGTAAGATGTTTTGAATGTGAAGGATTTGGACACATCATACCAGAATGTCCAAACTTTCTCAAGAAACAGAAAAAGGGAATGTCAGCTACCTTATCTGATTTTGAGTAAGAGAAAGAAGAAGAACCAACAAACAAAGCCATCACTGGAACATTTGAAACTAGCAGCAACACTAGTAATAAAGATCTCCTACAAGAAGAATTGGATGAGAAATACAATAATCTAACCATTAAATGGGAACAATCTTGTGAACTCATAAGAAGACAAGATAAGGAGATGGAGAAACTAGCGCATGAAAAGAAAGAACTAGAGGCTTCTACAGCTGGCTTGAGAGAACAAGTCACACTGCTTGCACAAGAAAAGGAGGCACTGGAAGTATCAACAACTGCTTTAAGAGAACAAGTCACCTTGTCAAACTCAAAACTCACCGAGATGACAAAATCTGTGAGAATGTTAAACAAGGGAACTGACATGCTTGAAGAAGTCCTTGAGCTTGGTAGAAACCAAAGTGACAAGAAGGAGTTTGTTGGAACAAAGTGGGTCTAACATAAACCTCAAAGTTTTTAATTGGTTTTGATGATAACAAAGTATTAAAATTGAAATTGATATTACTAATGATTGTTCTAGTGTGCAAAATTATAAGTTAAAATTCATTCAGAAGCACTATGAGCAAAAGCAGAGAAGCCAAGCTAAGAAGCTCTGAAAGCATATCGCTGATCATCAGAAGCTTAAAATTCAAGTTCTGAAAGTGACTGGCTCTGAGGACAAAAGTATAACACCCCACATGAATTATCTAGAATATCAGTGGAATATCACAACTGGTACTGAGTACATTATTATTACACTTGAAAATTCAAGCATACACAGGTGCTAAGTACAACACAGATAAGAAACAACGGAAGCGAAACATGAATTACAACATCACAACAGGAATTTATTAGAAATTCAACGACAGAGAGAAACTAGGAAGCAAGAAACAAATGCATTACAGAGCATAGCCTCGAGCACACCAACCAGCATACCTTTAGCCAACCTGCTTATCTGAAAAAAATTGTTTGGAGTGGGGTGAGACTACTAAGCCTCAGTGAGTCATACTACCCTCCTAAGGTGACTACACCGGGGAAAAACCTAAACAGTCATGACATGCTAACAATATTATATTACATAAGCATAAATAAAAGTGTAACACAAATTATATCTTATTCATTTTAACACAAGGACACTCTGAGGTGAGCATGTCTCAGGGGCCTGCCATATCCGACAACCGATTCGGTCACGACATGCAGCTCACATAATCATAACCTAATGGATTATCCCATTGGGAGTCCATAGTGCGACATAAATCGCTCATAATTGACTGATACTAGATTAGTTGATTCTACCATGAATTTCCAATTCCCGGGGAGCATACAAACCTATAATCTCTAAGTTATGCCCTAAAGATTTTCTGTGATTAACATACTGTTTAACATTATATAATTAAGCTACTGCAAGGTGTATACTCAGGCGAGGACATAAAACGAGTGTATAAGTTTTCTTAGAAAATTCTGAAAATTCAATTCTGTTATGTCAAACTCGCTCAGCGAGATATAGCTCGCTACAACGAGCTTATGGGTATGTCATGTATGAGCTCGCTACGGAGAATGCCAGCTCGCCACGGCGAGATTATAGGTCCTGGCCTAAATCAACTCGCTAAGCGAGCAGGAGCTCGCTACGGCGAGTTTCATCAGCCCAGAAAAACCCAGCTCGCCATGAACTTCGCCAGCAACTCGCTGTGGCGAGTGCATACAGAAAGCACCCTGTTTTACGAAAAATCCATTTTTATCAAAATTAACACCTACAATCCTCATTCCAAGTTATGCAGTCACATTATATATATAATATAAGACAGAATGGAGAGGAATTTGGGAGTTAATTCCTCTCACACAACATTTCCCTAATTCTTAAGTTAACATGCAAAATTTCATATTTTTGGGAAACTAACTAACTAACCTAAGAACCCACCTGAATTGAAGCTTTAAACTCTTGCTTCTGGGCTCTACTACCAGGTACTACAACCCTCAGCTAACCCACGAACACAGGACCAGAATTTTAAACTTTGACACTTGAACTCTAAGCTTGAATTTTGTGGAATTGAGAAGTGTTGTTGTGTTGATGATCTGAATTCTGAGTTTGAGAAGTATTTATAGAGGTTAAGGTCTGAATGGGTTCAAAATTGGTTGTGTCTAAGATGCCCATGCATGCATTTTGATTGGTAAAGGGTTTTGGTGGAAATTTGAGATGTTGGAAGTATGTGTCTTGTTGAGCTCGTGAATGATCAAGTGAAGTGAGGATTCAGGTTCTGATTTTCTGATTCAAGACATGTGAAGGTTGGGTAATTGATGAGGATTGAAGAAATTGGATTTATCTTGCATGTGATGGTCTTGGAATGGGAAGTTTGTTTTCTTGCTAATGGTGCTTGGTGATGGCGTGAGAAAAATGAGAGGAGGGAGAGAACCATGCTTCAGATTTTCTGAAGTAGTGGAGAAATGAGTGGAATTGGCTTGCATGCCTCATAAGTGGTTGGAAGGTGAGTGGAATTGTGACTCAATGCCAAGTGAGGGAGAGAGAGACACGTGAGGGGAGGGAGAATGGAGGAGGGAGTTTTGAATTCTTGTGCTAATTAATCTCAAGAGTAGATAATTAGTGTGGTTTAGATTTAGTTGGATTTACTAATTCACACATAATACACTTATTCTCATGATTTAATTAATTTAACTACCTCAAATTAATCCTAATTTTATTAGACCATTTCTAATTAAAATTAGTTAGATAATTTAGGAGTTGGGATAATACAACCTACCCCCCTTAAAGAAATTTCGTCCTCGAAATTAAGAAATTTACCTCGGAAATAGATAAGGATAACTCTTCTGCATGTCTGACTCCAGTTCCCAAGTGAATTCACCATCAGGAGACTGAGCCCATTCAACCTTGACAATAGGAATTCTCTTGTTCCGAAGGATTTTGGCATCACGTTCAACAATCCGAACTGGATCCGGCTGATAGGTTAGATCTGGCTGGAGGTCAATTTGTTCAAGTTCCACTGGTCGATAAGGATCAGGAATAAACTTCCGTAGCTGAGACACATGAAACACGTCGTGTAACCCTGACATGGATGGAGGTAGTGCTAACTGATAGGCTACATGACCGACGCGTCGAAGGATCTGATAGGGTCCAATGAATCTTGGACAGAGCTTCTTAGTTTTGAATACCCCTCGTAAACCCAACTTAGGAGTAACTCTCAAGAACACATGATCACCTTCCTGAAATTCTAAGGGTCTCCTCTTTCTGTCGGCATAACTCTTCTGCCGACTTTGAGCAACTCTCAACTTATCCCGAATAGACTTAATCTTTAAAGTGTTCTCTTGGACAATATCTGGTCCCAAGAATCCACGATCACCAACTTCCATCCAACACATAGGAGTTCTACACTTCCTGCCATACAGAGCTTCATAGGGTGCCATACCGATACTGGCATGATAACTGTTGTTATAAGCAAATTCAATCAAGTGCATGTGGTTACTCCACGAACCACCATCTTCTAACACACAAGCTCGAAGCATATCCTCAAGAGTATGAATAGTCCTTTCTGACTGACCATCAGTTTGAGGGTGATGCAACATACTCATCCTTAACCGAGTACCCATCGCATTCTGAAATGCTTTCCAAAACCTCGAAGTGAAAATTGGGTCCCTATCTGACACAATACTTAAGGGTACGCCATGTAACCTTACAATCTGCTCCATGAAGATGGCTGCATATTGCGGGGCTTTGTAGGTGGATTTCACTGGAATAAAGTGAGCTGACTTGGTTAACCTGTCCATGATTACCCAGATCGAATCTTGACCCCTCTGGTTACGTGGTAAACCTCCTGCAAAATCCATGGTGATATGCTCTCATTTCCACTCAGGAATATCTAATGGTTGCAACGGTCATCCAGGTTTCTGATGTTCAATCTTTACATGTTGACAGACAATACATCTGGACACGAATTCAGCAATCTTTGCTTTCATGTTAGGCCACCAATAGTTCTCCTTCAGGTCATGATACATTTTGGTGGATCCAGGGTGAATTGAAAATCCACTCTTGTGTGCCTCTTCCAGAATTAACCGTTTCAACTCATCATCCTGAGGTACACAAAGTCTTCCTTCATAGAGAATAGCACCGTCCGTAGCTACAGAGAACTTCGGGTGGTTCACTCTCTTTTGCAACTCCACATCATCCTGCTGAGCCTGCACGACTCTTGGGCGCAGTTCACAGGATAATTCAATTCTGTTGATTCGAATACCGTTCTTCCGATACACGACATTCAGATTGAGGTCTCTAAACTTCTCATACAAACCGCATTGTTGCATCAACAACTCTGACGCATACAATGTCTTTCTACTCAAGGTATCTGCTACCACATTCGTCTTTCCTGGGTGGTAATTGAGATTGAAGTCAAAGTCCTTGAGGTATTCCATCCATCGTCGTTGCCTCATATTCAACTCCTTCTGATCAAACAAGTACTTCAGACTTTTGTGATCACTGAACAGATCAAACTGTACTCCATACAGATGATGTCTCCAGATTTTGAGGGCAAAGATAATGGCTGCTAACTCCAAATCATGGGTAGGATAATTCTGTTCATGAGGTTTTAACTGCCTGGATGTATACGCTACAACTGCACCATCTTGCATAAGTACACATCCAAGTCACTTGTTGGACGCATCACAGTACACCATATACTTACGAGTTGGGTCAGGAATTACTAACACTGGTACTGTGGTTAGCTTTTCCTTTAGGGTTCTGAAACTCCATTCACAAGCAGCATCCCAATCAAAGGTTGCATCTTTCCTGGTTAGATGAGTTAATGGTAAAGCAATCTCCGAAAATCCTAAGATGAATCTCCGGTAATAGCCTGCTAAGCCAAGAAAGCTCTTGACCTCAGTCACACTTCTGGGTCTTTCCTAATTCAACACTGCTTCTACCTTGGATGGGTCGACCGACACACCGCCTTGCGATATGACATGTCCCAAGAACTAGACTTCAGATAGCCAAAATTCACACTTGCTGAACTTGGCATACAGTTGCTTCTCTCTAAGGATGTTCAACACAATTCGCAGATGTTCAGCATGCTCCTGAGAATCCTTAGAATAGATCAGAATGTCATCAATGAAGATAACAACAAACTGATCAAGGTAAGGCTGGAATATCCGATTCATGTAGTCCATAAAGATGGCTGGAGCATTTGTCAAACCGAATGGCATGACCAAGAATTCATAATGTTCATACCGGGTCCTGAATGCTGTCATGGAAACATCCGAGGACTTGATACGGATCTGATGATATCCAGAACGAAGATCAATCTTGGAAAAGATAGTAGCACCTCTGAGCTGATCCAAAAGGTCATCAATACGGGGCAAAGGATACTTGTTCTTAATTGTGACCTTAGTGAGTTGATGATAATCAATGCACAGTCGCATAGTACCGTCTTTCTTTTTGACAAGTAACACCGGTGCTCCCCAAGGTGAGACACTGGGTCGAATGAAGTGTTTCTGAAGCAACTCTTCAAGCTGAGATTTCAGCTCATGAAGCTCTATGGGAGACATTCGATAAGGGGCAACTGAGATAGGCTAGGAACCAGGAACTAGGTCGATAGAAAACTCAACTTCCCTTTCAGGAGGTAAACTCATAATATCATCTGGAAAGACGTCTAAGAACTCACTAACAACTGGAATATCACTTGGGCTCAGACTGGGTTCCGGATCGATGGTAAACAAGACACTGAAACACTTGGTACTGGCACCTAAGTATTGGATCATTTGATGAGTGTTTTGAAGCAAAGCAGTGAGTGCTCTACTCTCTGCCGAAGTTTCAGTAGGGATAAACAGATTCTTCTCAGCGCATCCAATGTACACAGTATTGGCGAAAAGCCAATCCATGCCTAGGACCACATCTATGTCCTTCAAGGGAAGACAGATCAAATCTATATGATAGACTTTACTGCCCACAAGAATTGGACAATTCTGACAAACTCGCTTAGAGGTAACCTTGCCACCTGTAGCAACGACCACAGTCATCGGGGGAATTAAAGGCACAGAGGGCAGATTCAGTCGCTGAACACAGTCAACGACTATAAAGGAATTAGTGGCTCCACAATCAAACAAGACTAATACTTCAGACTGTCCTAATATGCATATATCCATAATCAAAGCATTATTAGGTTTGACTTTCTCACCGCCAAGTGAATATACCCGACCTTTGCTTTTAGAAGCGCCGCTGGAATCGCCTTGCTTCTTCAGCTTAGGACATTAATGCTTGTAGTGGCCTGGCTGCTTACAGTAGTAACACATATTCTTTCCCTTCATGCATTCTCCACTGTGAGGAAAACCACATTCAGCACAGTTCCTTGGTGAACGCTGGGAAAAACTCTGCTTCCCCTTACTGGTGGTACCTTTGGTTCTCACTTGCAGGTTAAACTTTCCAGAATCCTTCCTTTTCTGAACAGCTTCACTACGTTCCTTATGAATGTTACCCAGATCTGCCTCATCATGATAGCTCTTTTGCACCAAATCACCAAAGGTAGTGATATGCTGCATGGAGATGTCATGCGCTATGTCAGCTCTCAACCCGAACCTGTACTTCTTCATTTTCCACGACTCAGAGGGAGCATCGTTTCCATCCATCACATAACGGACCAATTCATTGAACTTCATGGTGTATTCTGCCATAGACATACTCCCCTACTTCAACTCAGTCAATTCCCGTTCCATCTAAAATTGATAACTTTCTGGTATATAATATTCGACAAAGAGACGTCAGAAATTATCCCAAGTTATTTCCAATTGCCTAGCTTCCATGTAGGCCTTCGTGCCGTCCCACCAGTTACAAGCGTCGCCCCTAAAGAAGCGGGAGACGAACACAACCTTATCAGCTTCAGTGCAATCCATAGACTCTAGGATTCCACTCATCCTTTGGATCCATTCCCGAGCCATCGCTGGATTGTACTCTCCATAAAATTCCGGTGGACTCATGCGGCAGAACTCTCTGAATGCAGCACTTGATCCTTGCTGCTGAGGTGGAGGATTGTTCATGTGCTGTTGGAACATAACCATGAACTCTTGATGTTGTTGAGCTTGTTGGGCCAGAAACTGTTGTTGCTGGTGCATCATCTCAGCCCACATGTTAGCATTAGCATCCCCGTACATTTTAGGTTCATCATCCTCAGCAACGTTCCTTCTTAGCCTTCCAGGTCCTCGTCTTGCTCCTGACATAGTGCTCTAATTGCCAATATCAAGTCAAGTTAGCTAGGCTTAAAGTGCATGACATCTAGAACAGATGTTAGAAATCCAGACAAATACTGGGATTCAGATTAGTAATACTAATGAACTCTGGCACGATCTGAATCGACCTGCTCTGATACCAATTATAACACCCCACATGAATTATCTAGAATATCAGTGGAATATCACAACTGGTACTGAGTACATTATTATTACACTTGAAAATTCAAGCACACGCAGGTGCTAAGTACAACACAGATAAGAAACAACGGAAGCGAAACATGAATTACAACATCACAACAGGAATTTATTAGAAATTCAACGACAAAGAGAAACTAGGAAGCAAGAAACAAATGCAATCCAAAGCATAGCCTCGAGCACACCAACCAGCATACCTTTAGCCAACCTGCTTATCTAAAAAAATTTGTTTGGAGTGGGGTGAGACTACTAAGCCTCAGTGAGTCCTACTACCCTCCTAAGGTGACTACACCGGGGAAAAACCTAAACAGTCATGACATGCTAACAATATAATATTACATAAGCATAAAGAAAAGTGTAACACAAATTATATCTTATTCATTTTAACACAAGGACACTCTGAGGTGAGCATGTCTCAGAGGCCTGCCATATCCGACAACCGATTCGGTCACGACATGCAGCTCACATAATCATAACCTAATGGATTATCCCATTGGGAGTCCATAGTGCGGCATAAATCGCTCATAATTGACTGATACTAGATTAGTTGATTCTACCATGAATTTTCAATTCCCGGGGAGCATACAAACCTATAATCTCTAACTTATGCCCTAAAGATTTTCTGTGATTAACATACTATTTAACATTATATAATTAAGCTACTGCAAGGTGTATACTCAGGTGAGGATATAAAACGAGTGTATAAGTTTTCTTAGAAAATTCTGAAAATTCAATTCTGTTTTGTCAAACTCGCTCAGCGAGATATAGCTCGCTACAACGAGCTTATGGGTATGTCCTGTATGAGCTCGCTACGGCGAATGCCAGCTCGCCACGGCGAGATTATAGGTCCTGGCCTAAATCAACTCGCTATGCCAGCAGGAGCTCGCTACGGCGAGTTTCATTAGCCCAGAAAAACCCAGCTCGCCATGAACTTCGCCAGCAACTCGCTGTGGCGAGTGCATACAGAAAGCACCCTGTTTTACGAAAAATCCATTTTTATCAAAATTAACACCTACAATCCTCATTCCAAGTTATGCAGTCACATTATATATATAATATAACACAGAATGGAGAGGAATTTGGGAGTTAATTCCTCTCACACAACATTTCCCTAATTCTTAAGTTAACATGCAAAATTTCATATTTTTTGGAAATTAACTAACTAACCTAAGAACCCACCTGAATTGAAGCTTTAAACTCTTGCTTCTGGGCTCTACTACCAGGTACTGCAACCCTCAGCTAACCCACGAACACAGGACCAGAATTTGAAACTTTGACACTTGAACTCTAAGCTTGCATTTTGTGGAATTGAGAAGTGTTATTGTGTTGATGATCTGAATTCTGAGTTTGAGAAGTATTTATAGAGGTTAAGGTCTGAATGGGTACAAAATTGGTTGTGTCTAAGATGCCCATGCATGCATTTTGATTGGTAAAGGGTTTTGGTGGAAATTTGAGATGTTGGAAGTATGTGTCTTGTTGAGGTCGTGAATGATCAAGTGAAGTGAGGATTCATGTTCTGATTTTCTGATTCAAGACATGTGAAGGTTGGGTAATTGATGAGGATTGAAGAAATTGGATTTATCTTGCATGTGATGGTCTTGGAATGGGAAGTTTGTTTTCTTGCTAATGGTGCTTGGTGATGGCGTGAGAAAAATGAGAGGGGCGAGAGAACCATGCTTCGGATTTTCTGAAGTAGTGGAGAAATGATTGGAATTGGCTTGCATGCCTCATAAGTGGTTGGAAGGTGAGTGGAATTGCGACTCAATGCCAAGTGAGGGAGAGAGAGACACGTGAGGGGAGGGAGAATGGAGGAGGGAGTTTTGAATTCTTGTGCTAATTAATCTCAAGAGTAGATAATTAGTGTGGTTTAGATTTAGTTGGATTTACTAATTCACACATAATACACTTATTCTCATGATTTAATTAATTTAACTACCTCAAATTAATCCTAATTTTATTAGACCATTTCTAATTAAAATTAGTTAGATAATTTAGGAGTTGGGATATTACAAAAAGCCAGACTCTGAGAGGCTCAGAAGCTGAAGACCTTAAGAAGCTACAACTACAGACTCTGAAGCAAAAGGAATTTGCGTCACTCAAGAACTGACAGAATCAGAATCTATGATTGAAGAACAATCTACTTTGGGACTCTGTCATATCCACAGGAAAGAATATTCGTTGGTACAACGTTAACCTTATCCATAAGTGAAGCGCATTTGAGAATTGTACTATCGTACTATCATTACACAAAATGGTTGAGTGATATTTCAAATTGCAAGGTAGTGGAATTGGATTTCTTTCTATAGAAGGCAATATACAGCTATCATATTTGTACGATTGATTCCAGCTGGCACCTTATCTCTCTGCAACGGTCATTCCCATTACTTCAAGTATAAATAGAAGACTCAAATAGAAGAAATGACCACTGTTCTATTACTGCGTTTAAGGCTCTGAAATATTCTGACATTATAGCTCTATCTGTCATTCTTAGTCTTAAAGCAAATATGTGTTGTATTTTGTAAGCACCTCTGATAGTATATCAAGTGTCCATTAACATTCATTCTTATCTTTAAGTTTGTTTGAGAAGTGACTCGTTAAGTGTAACTTGAGCATCTGAGAAGTCTCTTGCAAGTGTGCTTGAGCAGTTTGTAATCTTGTGAAGATTATAGTGAAAAACTCTTGTTAGTAACAAGGGGACTGGACGTACTCTCAATTTGTGAGAGGAACTAGGATAAATTTTGTGTCTTTCTTTCTCTCCCTCAAATTCTCTTTTATATTGTGTTTAAATCCGCTGCAAAAATAGTTTTATTTGAGAAAAAGTTTTAACTTTTAAAAACACAATTCAACCCCCCTTCTTGTGTTTTTCCACCTTCAATTGGTACTAAGAGCTAGGTCTGTTGCCTAACTCACCTTACAGTGAAACAGTAAAAGATCCATTGGAAAAACATGACTGACGCTGCTGAGAAAAGTGGAGGAAAGAGCAATGAGATTCCATTCAACTGTGACTCAAATGCACATGAGAGGAAATCTTCTGACAAGGTTCCATTTTTCAATGGAACTGAGACTGCTTATCCCTTCTGGAAAACCAAGATGTACAGTCACATTATAGGTATTGATTGTGATTTTTGGGACTTGGTAGAAGAAGGAGTTGCGTTTGATAATATGGACAAAGACGGAGTAGTTAGCTACCAAAACAGAAAATCTTTCACACCTACTCAGAAGTTGGAATACAAGAAACATCATTCAGTGAAAGGAATGATGACAAACGCAATCTCACATGATGAGTACCTGAAAATTGGGGATAAAAGGACTGCTAAGTCAATTTGGGAGTCTTTGAGATCCAAGTATGAAGGTAACAAACAGGTTAGAGAGGCAAAAGCTAACCTATTAGTTCATCAGTATGAGTTGTTTAAAATGAAGGATGGAGAGGACATTGAGACTATGTTCTCTAGGTTTCAAATTCTAGTTTCCGGACTTCAAGTATTAGACAAAAGTTATACTGTGGCTGATCATGTGAGAAAGGTACTCAGAAGCTTACCTCCAAAATGGAGACCCAAGGTGACAGCTTTTTAAGAAGCCAAAGATTTAGATGAAGTGACCTTAGAAGATTTAATCAGTTCATTAAAGAGCCACAAAATGGAATTAATGACTGATGAATCAACCAAGAAGCTAAAAGGAATAACCTTAAGCTCTAAGGGTTCATCAAAGGCTCTGAAAGCTAAGGTTATAGAATCTGAAGATGAAGCTTCTGAAGAGGGTCATGAGGTTGGGTCTGAAGATGAAGAAGAAATGGTGCTGATGGCTGCTAAAGTATCTCAATGGGCAAAACGAAGCAAGAAATATGCAGGCAAATTTGGAAGTTCTTCAAAAAGGATTGGTGCTACCAAAGAAAAGAAGGAAGAACAAAGTAAGTGCTTCAAGTGTAACAAACCTGGCCATTTCATTGCTGATTGTCTAGAGAACCAAAGTAGATCATCCAAGAGAACCTGCAGCAAAGAAAAATACAAGAGTAAACTCAAAAAGGGGTTCCTTGCAAAGTGGGAAGATCTAGATAAAGACTCAGACTCCGATGGAGATGAAGAAGCCAATCTGGCTCTGATGGCAACTACCTCTGATAAAGAAAACTCTGAGCATGAAGAAGATTCAGACTCAGAAAATGAAGACGAGGTACTTGCTCAACTCTCTAGATCTGAATTAATAGACTCTTTGAAAGATGCCTTAAAACTTGTTACAAAAAAGGCAGGGGAATGTAAGGTCCTTAAAAAGGCCTATAACAACCTGACCGAAAAAGCAAACATAATAGTTGAAGAAAATGAGTCTCTTAAAAGTAGAAACACATTTCTTGAAACTCATTATGTTTATGATGATAAAGTTCCTCCAGAGCATGAATTTGATCTTCAAGAACTTCTTATCAATGGCGTGCAAAGAAGTAAGATTGCATCTTTAATTTATCATGTAAGTAGAAACAGAGGTGAAAGTCTTGGATTCTCGCGTTTTAAAGATAATCCATTATTTTCTAAACCCTCTAACATTGATAAAACAAAACCTAAGGCTGTCTTTGTTAAAAGTCAATCAGAAGTCTATAGTGTATCAAACTCTGAAAAGACATCTGAGTCTGAAGTAAAGAAGTCAGAGACTCTGAATAATTCAGAAGCTAAGACTTCCAAACCTCAGATCAATGTCAAAACAAAAGAGACTCTGATATACTCAAGAGCTAAGTCTAAGAGTTATCCAAAGCCCAAAACATTTTCAAAAAGGGTTGATAATTCTAGAACTTCTGATAGACCCTTCAAACAAAGACCACCCAAGGCATTTAAGACTAACTCCAAAGGACCCATAAAAATATGGGTACCAAAGTCTGAGATTATATTTGCTTCAGATTTGCACTCCAAGAAAGCAAAAGCAGCAGTCCTGGTACCTGGACAGTGGATGCTCACGACATATGACAGGAGAAAAGCATATGTTCCAAACCCTAACTCGTAAAGAGTGAGGCACTGTGGGGTTTGGAGGAAAGCAAAAAGGGAAGATCATCGGGACAGGTACAATTGGTAATTCTTCTTTATCTATCAATAATGCTTGGCTATTTGATGGCCTTAAACACAATCTACTGAGCATTAGTCAATTTTGTGACAGTGGATTTGTGGTGATGTTTGATAAAGATGCATGTACTGTAACTAGAGATTCTGATAAGTCTGTATTATTCAGAGGCCTAAGGAAAGGCAATGTTTATAAGGTCAATCTGTCAGAACTCACAGAGCAAAAGATAGTGTGCCTACTATCTCTGAGTGATGAGAAATGGGTTTGACACCAACGCTTAGGACATGCTAACTGGAGATTAATCTCTAAGATCAGCAAACTAAGCTTGGTTAAAGGCCTACCCAATCTCAACTATCACTCAGATGCTCTGTGTGGTCCTTGTCAGATTGGGAAAATCTCTAAAACTTCCTTTAAACCTAAAAACATTGTCTCTACCTCAAGACCTCTTGAATTGCTTCACATTGATTTGTTTGGCCCTGTAAGTACAACCTCAATCAATGGAAAGAAATATGGACTTATCATAGTTGATGATTACAGTAGATGGACATGAGTTAAATTCTTACGTGTAAAAGATGATGCATATGATGTGTTTAACATCTTCTGCACACAAGTGCAAAGTGAGAAAAGTCTTAAGATCCTGAGGATCAGAAGTGATCATGGTGGTGAGTTTGAAAACGAACCATTTGCAACTTTCTGTGAAGACCATGGAATTATCCATGAGTTCTCTGCTCCTAGAACACCACAACAAAATGGTGTTGTAGAGAGAAAGAACAGGTCTTTACAAGAGATGGCAAGAACCATGATGCATGAGACTAAACTTGCTAAGCACTTCTAGGCAGAAGCTGTGAATACAGCTTGTTATATCCAAAATAGGATCTATATCAGACCTATATTGAATAAAACAACTTATGAACTCTTCAAAGGAAGAAAACCTAACATCTCTTACTTTCTTCAGTTTGGTTGTACTTGCTACATCTTAAACAATAAGGTCTATAAAAAGAAATTTGATGCCAAAGCTTGTAAGGGAATCTTTATAGGCTACTCTGAACGCTGAAAGACATACAGAGTGTATAATTCTTAAACTAACACAGTGGAAGAATCTATACATGTAAGATTTGATGACAAAGAGCCTGACAATAAAATGTCAGAACAAGATGATAGTTATGCAGGTGTACCATATCAATACAACTATCCAGAACTTGAGAAAACATCAAATACTAATGAAGCTTCAGAAGCTCAATTGGAAGTAGCCTCTGAGGAAGCATCTCCCACAGAAGCCTCTGAAGAACATGATGACATCTCAGAAGATGAAACTCAAGAAAATGCTGAAGTCAATCAAGCTCCACAAAGAAAATTCAAATATAAATCATCTCATCCAGAAGATCTTATTCTTGGAAACAAAGAGAGTCCAAGGAAAACAAGATCAGCTTACCAACAAAGTGATTCACTATTAGGACTCATATCTATGATTGAACCCAAGAATGTTGATGAAGCTTTGACTGATGATGGATGGATTATGGCAATGCAAGATGAACTTAACCAATTTCAAAGAAATGATGTGTGGGATCTAGTGCCAAGACCAACACACAAGAACATTATTGGAACCAAGTGGGTTTTCAGGAATAAACTCAATGAACAAGGTGAAGTTGTAAGAAACAAAGCTAGACTTGTAGCACAAGGCTATAGTCAGCAAGAAGACATTGACTTCACTGAAACATTTGCTCCAGTAGCAAGACTGGAAGCAATAAGAATTTCTCCAAGCTTGTGCAGGATGAATTTGAAATGAGTATGATGGGTGAGCTAAAATTCTTTCTTGGAATCCAAATCAATCAAGGAAAAGATGGGACTTACATTCATCAAAGCAAGTATACAAAAGAGCTTCTAAAGAAATTTAATCTTGAAGATTGTAAGACCATGTCAACACCTATGCATCCTACAAGCAGCTTAAGCAAGGAAGAAATTGGAAGCAAAGTAGATCAAAAGCTATATAGAGGTATGATTGGTTCTTTACTCTATCTAACAACCTCTAGACCAGATATTTTATATAGTGTATGCTTGTGTGCAAGATTTCAGTCAGATTAGATATCTGAAAGGAACAACTAATCTAGGACTACTCTATAAAAAATCCCTAGATAGTAAGCTAGTTGGATTCTATGATGCTGACTATGCTGGTGACAAGATTGAGAGAAAATCCACTAGTGGAAATTGCCAATTTATTGGTGAGAATCTCATATCTTGGGCTAGCAAGAGACAAACAACCATTGCTTTGTCTACAACAGAAGCAGAATACATCTCAGCTGCTAAATGTTGCACACAACTTCTCTGGATGAAATATCACTTAGAGGATTATAACATAACTGAAAATAGTATTCCACTCTATTGTGATAATACTGCTGCCATTCATTTATCTAAGAATCCAATTTTGCATTCCAGAGCTAAGCATATTGAAATTAAGCATCATTTTATAAGAGATCATGTTCAAAAGGGTAAAATAGATATTCAATTCATTGATACCGATCATCAATGGGCTGACATATTTACTAAACCTCTAGCAATTGAACGTTTTGATTTTATTAAAAATAATTTGAACATGCATTTTATCTCTGAAGAAAACTAGCTCTGAGATGTAAAATAGAATCAGGGTCTGAAACTTCTCCAGAGTCTTCAACACTCAGAACCTCTAATAAGAGACTCTGAGTGTAGTAAGGTCTGAAGGGTAATGGGTTCTGATGAGATGTTAGATATTGATGAGTCAGGCACTGAACTAAGCGAAAATGAAACGTTTTGTACTAGTAAGTGTAAAACAGTTGTCATTACGCGTGTCAGTTTGTTATCTTCTCTCTGGCACGTCTAGATTCTGATTGGATAGAGAACAGTTAATGATGAATTTACATTTAATGCAATTTAAATTTAATTTTAAACTGTTCGCGCTCCCTCCTTTTGGTTTATTTTCTCTATGTATGTCTGCTACTTGCTATATATAGTCACTTCACACACTTAGCACAACTTTTACACAAATCACTACCTACACGAACCCTAAAACTCAGAATCCCAAATTCTCTCAACATTCTCAAAATTTTTGCAACAATGGCTGCTCAACCATCTCGCAACATAGTTCAACGACCTTTCAACCCTGAGTTACCACCAGTGATCGACTTAAACTCTCAAGCCTCACTCGAAGAACCCCCAAATTCAAATGACTGTGGTAGAGAAGCTATGGAATTCCTCATTGAAAAGTTTGTAGATTTTCAAAGCTTAAAGTTAAATGGATTTGATATACAGCATTTATTTTATGATCAACAATGGGGAAATTATTTTGACATGCTGAATGGGTTTGTATACTACGATATCGTCAAAATTTTTTGGCACAAGGCAACTGTGTTTGATGAGTTTAATGCTAATGAGTAAGTTAGAAAATTGGTCGCAAAAGATAAGAGTCTGAAAGGAAAGACAAGAGTCCAATTGGGGTTAAGACCCTTCAAAGGAAAAGAAATTAGGTTTAATCTGCTGGGTATCAATGTGTTGATTACTCAAGAGCATGTGGCAAAGGTGCTAGGTTTGGATAATGAGGGTGAAAATGTTAATTTGTTCAAAGTGAAAAACAAATATGCTGATTCTATCAAAGAAGATCTCTACCCTGCTGGAATAAGAGATTTTGAGCTTGGAAAGGCTAAGTTCATGAAGAAAGAGTTTAACTTTGCCTTCAAAGTTTTTCTTGCCTCTATCATCACAAGAGAAGGAGGAAATGATACAATCTCTTGGCCTCACAGGCATTTTCTATGGTTTATGCATAGAAGAGTGAAGATAAATTTGGCTGGTTTGTTGTTTGAGCATCTCTTCTGGGCCATCAATGAGAGCCATCATAAAGCAACAACAACAATTCATCATCCAAGGTTGATCTCAGAGATAATCGGACAAACAAAACTGATAGAGATTTTGAGGACCAAGGAAAAGCTAAGAGTCTTCTGTACTGCAAAGTGTGATGCAACCATCTTGGTAAATATGCAGCTGGTCAAGAAAGAAGATTTAAAGAAGCCAGAACATCCTCTCAAGAAGATCTGGGAGACATACTTTTGGTGTGATGGATTCCCAACCATTTCAGAACATGACAATGATGAAGTTATTGAGAACTTCTTGGATATGGTAAGAGAAGATACTTGAGCTATGGTTGATAGAAGCATGGTAGTTGGTGTACCAGATTGGGACATTTTAATGGTCCTAAGGATATTACAAGGTCAAAGAGAAAGCCTATAGTATTTGAGCAAGCTATGATTGAGGGAGGTTCTGAGGATATTAATGAAGGAAAGGGTGAAGACACTGAGCATGATAGTGTTGATGATATGGTGGATACTACTGAAGAGACAATTGAGGTCTCTAAGGATCAAGTGGTTAGAGCTGAGGTTACAGCTGCTCAGAAGGATACTGGAACCTCTGAGAATCAAGAGAATATAGCTGCTGAGGTAGTTCAAGATGCAAACATTGAGAAGGAGAAGAGAAGCAAGAAGAGGAATGAAAGGCCTCCAGCTTCTGAAGAAGACAAGCCTGTCAGAGCTGCTAAAAGATCAAAGACTTTAGCTAAAAAGCCTTCAAAGAAAGCTGCTGGAACTCAAAAAGGTACTGTCTCTGAGCCTAATATTAATAGCAATGTTAAAGCTCAAAATTTATCTACTCCTAGCTCAACCATATACATGTCAAAACCTATATCTATGATCCAACCCAATCAAACCCATCAGACATTAATTGTATCATTGAAATTCTGGTAGCAAGTTACAGATGTGCAGCGTGATGTGGAGCACGTTAGGGTTTAGGTATACGATGTGTTGCCTAATGTGCCAACATCATAAACATACGATAACTTGATGAACAAGGAAAATAAAGTGCAGAAGATAAAGAACACAATGATTTTGTTAACCCAGTTCAGTGCAACTCACTTACGTCTGGGGGATACCAATCCAGGAATGAATCCACTATGATAGTTCCAATTCAAAGCTAAACAATCCCAGTTTACAACTTATCACTTAGACACTACCCGTGTTAATTCTACCTTGCTCCTCACAAGATATGACAACCCCAAGTCACTTCGTAGCTATCCTACCTTGCTCCTCACAAGATATGACAACCCCAAGTCACTTCGTAGCTATCCTACCTTGCTCCTCACAAGGACCTTGCTCCTCACAAGGATTTTAACCTGCCTTGCTCCTCACAAGGATTTTTACAAACTCAATGATGGAGACGCACTCCTAACCTAAAGAACCAACTCGTGCTTCAAAGCTTTGAGTAATTCAAAGTCCAAATCTTGTTTCAAACTAGAACCAAGAAAAGGAACAACTCTGTGCTTAAAAGCTTAAGAGCTAAATACAACCCTAAGTTCAAGTCTCAATGGAAACAAGAAACAATAGGGATAAAGACTGAATATCTAAAGACATAGGAAATATAATTCTAAATTCAGTTTTTAAACTATGTCTCCAGTCTTCCTTTATATAGAACGAACTTCTGAAAGCTGGCCATCGTGATCTTTAAGAAACAAACTTAATCTTTTACAAAAGATATGTTTGTTTTAAATCTTTTTGAATCTTCTAGTAACAAACCGGCCTTTTTAAATCTTTTCTGAATCTTTTTCAATCTTTCAGCTCATTCCTTGGCGCGCAAGCTAGCGTCGATATGTTTGTTTCAAAACAAATCTTTTTCAAAAGATCACACGCAAATAATGAAAGCGCATTTTTAGGGCATTCAGTTAAGGTACAACATGTGTGCCCATCAGTCACCACATCTGGACCAAAGGCTTATTTTAACAAATGAAGCCAACCCTAAAATACACTCAACCTCAGAGGTTGAAAACACTAACAATCTCCCCTTTTGGCAAAATGTGGCTAAAATAACCTTTGGAATCAGCCAACTAACTTTGGAGAGAATCATTAGAACATCAGATGCGTTGCAGCAGCGGAATCTTGCCTCATATCTTCTGAGAGAATAAAACTCCCAACATACAAGCATGGTGATGAATCATGCACACAGTTAAGAGGGGAAGTGTCTTCAGCAGTTTCAGTAAAATACTTTACTCCCCCTAAATTCAAGCACCATCTTCAGCAGTCTTCATTCGTCTGGTCTTCAAAGTCTTCAAAAGATGTGCAGAATACAAGCACATTTTTTCTTCGACGATGTGCACACATCTGGCATCACATCATCAAAAAGGCTTGAGAGAGATCATAAAAAAGGCTTCAAAACCCAAACCAAAGCCTAAACAGAAAACCAAAACTCCTGCACCTAAAGAAGTTGTTGCTGAAGACACTTCATTCTTAGACCAACTCACACCACATCTTTCTGGTGATGCTTTTACCACATCAAACCTTAACTCCCCAAATCATCCAATAAACAAATTCTTGAATGTCACTTCTAAGACATGTCAAGGACCAACAATTCAAGACCCAACCATAATCACTGTACAAGCACCACCCTTGCACTTTGCTGCTCCTGAACAAGATAATCCAAACACCATCATCACATCTGAACCTGACAAACAACCACCCACACAAACACTCATACCTGAACCACCCCTTCAGAATGATGAAATATCACACCCTGAACCTCACACTCCTCAACCAGAACAAAACACTTCTAAACCACAATTGTCACATTCTGAACAAATTCAAAATCCACCCTCTGACCAATGTGATGACATCCCCTATGACAATCAAGATCATCACATTCCTACATCACCCGCACACACTGAAACCATTGACAATAACTCACTCCCATCATCACCCATCTCTTATGGTCCAATTTACAAACCATTGACCATAGATGAGTTAAGCTTACCTGTTGATTTTGCTCTACCTATCCTTGAGACCCTGTTAAAACAAGATGTCAATATTGATGATGATCTTGGATAGGGCTTCCTTCCATTCTGAAGAAAGTGCTCAAAGGTGGAGGTTTGTTTACCAGAGAAGAGTTGCTCAAGAAAGAGAGCTTAATCAAGAAGCTCTAGAATGCAAAGAAATCATCGAGCTCTTAGATGCTGCTGAGCTGATGAAGACTGTGAAAGACTTAGGCAACTGCGATGAGATGCTGGTAAAAGAATTCATTGGAAACATCACCAGTGCTTGCAGTGAAGGAAGTGAGGAATTCAGAAAGGTTCGAGTCAGAGGTAAAGATGTAAAGTTCTCTCCAACAACCATCAATTAGTATCTTGGTAGGAATCTAACTATGGAAGGTGATGAAGCCGAGTTAGTCAAGGAGGTGACTAAGGAGATTACTGGAGGGCAAGTGAATGAATGGTCTAAGAAAGGATTACTGTCTACAGGATGTCTTAGTGTCAAGTATGCAATTCTTAACAGAATTGGAGCTGCAAACTGGGCACTAACCAATCATTGTTCTTGGATTACCCCCATGCTGGCAAAGATGATCTATCTCATAGGGACCAAGAAGAAGATCAACTTTGGTGATCATGTTTTCAATCAGACCATGAAGCATGTTGAGACATATGCAGTGAAACCTCCTATAGCATTCCCCTGCTGATAACTGGAATGATCTTAAGACAATATCCAAACATCATGTACCCTGATGAAATTCCAACCAAGAAGCCACAAGCACTAAGCTACGACTGCAAGCTTTTTGCTGGTACACATGTCCCAGACATTGTGTTCCCAAAGATGAAGTGAAATTCCGGTAGCAAGTCACAGATGTGCAGCGTGATGTGGAGCACGTTAGGGTTAGAGTATACGATGTGGTGCCTAATGTGCTAACATCATAGACATGCAATAACTTGATGAACAAGGAAAATAAAGTGCAGAAGATAAAGAACACAATGAGTTGTTAACCCAGTTCCGTGCAACTCACCTATGTCTCGGGGATACCAATCCAGGAATGAATCTACTATGATAGTTCCAATTCAAAGCTAAACAATCCCAGTTTACAACTTATCACTTAGACACTACCCGTGCTAATTCTACCTAGGTCCTCCCTAGATATGACAACCTCTAGTCACTTCCTATAACCACCTTGCAAACCACAAGGATTTAAATAACAAACTCAATGATGGAGACGCACTCCTAACCTAAAGAACCAACTCGTGCTTCAAAGCTTTGAGTGATTCAAAACTACTCTTTGCTTAAAAGCATAAGAGTAACACAAAGTTCTATTCTTGTTTCAAACTAGAACCAAGAAAGGAACACAACAGCTCTGTGCTTAAAAGCTTAAGTGCTAAATACAACACTAGTTCATGTCTCAATGGAAACAAGAAACAAAGGGAAAAAGACTGAAATCTAAAGACTAGAAAGAATAATTCTAATTTCAGTGAATAAAACATGTCTTCAGTCTTCCTTTATATAGAACGAGCTTCATGGGCTTGGATCGCTAATTTGATAGCTGGCCTCCGTAAATTCCAAGAAACAAACTCAATCTTTTACAAAGATATGTTTGTTTTAAATCTTTTTAAATCTTCTAGTAAGAAACTGGTCATCTTTAATCTTTTCTGAATCTTTTTCAATCTTTCAGCTCGTTCCTTGGCGCGCAAGCTAGCGTGGATGTGTTTGTTTCAAAACAAATCTTTTTCAAAGATCACACGCAAAATAATGACAGCGCGTTTGACTACGGTCTGGCAAGTGCACCAGTTTGTCGTCGAGTAATAATTCACACTCTACGAGTAGAATGAGTTCGTATCCACAGGGATCGTGCCGAAGCTTCACTAGCGTTATTTAAGTTTGTGATAGTTTGCATTCGCTTTGGTTTTTGAAAAGGTTTTTATGAAAATAGCGTAATGCGTTGCAGAAATATAAATTGCAGAATGTTTAAATAATAGATTCAAGAAATATAGAGGCTAGGTATGGTGGTTGGACTCCCTCCCTTCTTCATATTTGGCATGACCGGTGTATAATATAGTTACTTAGATTATGTTCGGCGGTGAATTATCCTTGTAGTAATACCTTACACTACTAGAAAACACGCTTTTAGCAACCGATTTAGAGACCGAAAATTTTCGGTCACTATAGAGATCGATTTAGAGACTGATATTTTGAACGTAAACTTAAAAAAAAAAACCGGTCGCTATATTGGTTGCTACATAATTATAGAGACCGAATTAGAGACTAAAAATCAGTGACAAAAAAATTGGTTGCTTTTAGAGACCGAATTAGAGACCTATAATTAGCAACCATAAAATTGGTCACTATAGAGACCGAATCGGAGACCAATAATTAGCGTTAAAAAATCCATCGCAAACTACTTTTTTTCAAATCACTAAAAAGAAATTATTTTGTTCAGCAAAAACATTTTCCTCTATTTTTTCCCCTTCATTGACTACTTACTATGAATGGGTTGTAGTCAGTAGACACCTTTTAATTTTTCAAGCTTTGAAGAATTATATTGATGATGTTTTTTATTTTATTTTTATTTGAAAGTTTTGATGATATTTTATAAAGAAGGATTATATTGACATGTTATTTTTTTTAAAAGGATTATATTGATGCACCGCATATATGCTGTGACAGAAACTCTCCACTACGAATTGCCGGGGCCTGCGCAACCCGAGTGCAGTTCCGACACTACGTGACCTCGTTCGGACGTACCAACCGGACGTTATGTTTCTCTGCGAGACATTGGTACATGCTAATAAAATCATGGAAATAAGAATAAAGTTGGGTTTTGATGAAGCCTTTGCTGTAGATAGAATTGGGAGGAGTGGTGGAATTGCTATCATGTGGAAAAACAAAGTTAGATGCAGAATAATAAATTATTCTCAAAACTTCATAAATACTGAAATTAGCTCTGACAGTTGGAACTCGTGGAGATTCACTGGATTCTATGGTTATCCAGAGCACGAGCGTAGGCGAGACTCGTGGGACCTTCTCCGCTCTCTAGCTCAAGACACGTCCTTACCGTGGTGTGTGATGGGTGATTTTAATGATATGTTGTCAGCTGAAGATAAAAGAGGAGGCACGGCTCAACCAAATTGGCTTATCAGAGGCTTTAGAGAGGCTGTTCAGGACAGCAGACTAGTTGATTTACCTATGGAAGGTTATCAGTTTATGCGGACAAAGGGACGCAGAGTTCAAAACCCCACAGAGGAGCGACTTGATCGTGCACTTGCCACACAAAGCTGGCTTGATGAATTTCCTCAATTTAAATTCATCAATGCTATAGCTGATAGATTTGATCACTCACCTATCTTACTCAGACTAATCCATATGTCGAAGGAGTATAAGGCAAGAGTATTCAAATTCGAAAATGCATGGCTGAATGAACAAGACCTTAATGGGGTGGTGCAAGGTGCATGGCAGACCGACAACCATGATCCATTATTAACCAAACTCAAGCGCTGCACTGAAGATCTTGAAGTTTGGAGCTCAAAACTCAGGTCCCGTTTTACTCGATCCATAGCGGAATATCGGGAGGAGATGGAAAGAAACCAAGACACAGCCAGCGAACTGTGCGTTCAAAAATATAAAGAGGCTAGAGATAATTTGAGCAAAGTTCTTAAACAAGAGGAGGATTATTGGAAACAAAGAGCCAAGACTCATTGGCTTAGAGATGGGGACTCTAACACTAAATTTTTTCATGCTATAGCTTCAGCTAGAAAAAAGAGAAATAGCATTCTGAAACTGATGAACCAAGATGGTGACATGATACAAGACCAGAATGGTATGTGCTTAATTGCAAAAGAATACTTTGAACAAATATTCAAACAAGGGACACATGATGATGAGGTAGTAACAAGCCAAATACAAAGACGTGTAACAAGTGAAGACAATCAGGATTTAACTAAAGACTTTGTGTTGGAGGAATTCAAAGATGCTCTTTTTAGCATGAACTCAGATAAGGCCCCGGGACCGGATGGATTAAACCCGGCTTTTTACAAGCGCTTTTGGGATTTATGTGGTAAGGAAATTTACAGCACAAGTATACAATGGCTCCAAAGAGGGAGATTTCCGGATCACCTTAACGATACGAACATTGTGCTCATTCCTAAAGTTGATAATCCTACCAGCATGCAAGACCTTAGACCAATCTCACTGTGCAATGTGCTATACAAAATAATCTCAAAAGTCTTGGCCAACAGATTAAAACCGCTTCTTAACAGATATATTTCTATTGAACAATCTGCGTTTATTGCTGATAGGTCCATTCTTGATAATGTAATGGTGGCCATGGAAACTATCCATCATATGAAGTGCAAAGTGTAACACCCCGATTTTCAAAGGCCCAGAAGTAGGCACTTTTTTTTTTCTTTTTTTTTTTTAAAACAAAACAGAACGCGCATACAAACTTGTGAGAGCCGGCATTAAACATACAAAAGAACTCATTACCATAAGGTGCTTCGACAAGCAAAGTGTGTTCTTGAATAATTACAGTCCAAGTCTAGTATTCAAATTACTCTAAGCACTACAACCCAAAACAAACCAAGATAGAAACCTATGTCTAACCCAAAGGCACGATGTACAAACACACCGGCACAGAGTCTAATTCTAAACTATAGCTCCGGCACAAGTTCACTGGGCCCTGAGCAGCCGCCGCCCTCGCGACCTACAGCATCATCTGGGGTGGGAGGAGTCCGCAAATGAAATGTTGCAAGGGTCACCACACATAACACAACAGCAAATAACATGTATATATAAAAGCGAATAAACACTTAGCAGTTCATGTACTTGCACACAGTATTGAAATGCACACCAGCCTATCAATGCAGACTCTAAATGATTGTGATCACCCTAGCCGGGTCTTTTTCACATGCATGAATTCTGGAATTTTACCTCTCCGCAGAGAGTCGTAGGTTCAGGTGGGATAACACCTTCTACTAGAATCAATACAATCCCGAAGGATTAGAGTGGATCCATTCCCGTTAATCACACCCCGTGGTCCATTCCCGTTAACCACATATTGGACTCAATAAATCCCGAAGGATTAAGGTGGATCCATTCCCGTTAATCACACCCCGTGGTCCATTCCCGTTAACCACTTACAATGAATGCATGAGCATACGATTCCCCATATATGCTAATGCAACAAATACATACCTCTCAAGCGTATGTAAAAAAAACAATCATAATATGTACATATATTTTCAAAATCATATGCACGCCAATCACATATTCATACATATATTCTCAAACATATGTAAACCACACATGCGATAAAAACACCTTCTCATCACGAGAATACATAATATAATCATGCCAAACATTCACACCATCCAGAACCAAGCATACACATATAAGACGGGAAAATAAAGGTGCCCTTACCTCAGCAAGCTTCCCTTAATCTCTTTCTCGTCTAAACTATTATACGCGCTACCTAAAAGTTAAGCAGCGTACAATCAGTAAAATACTCCTCGATTATCCTATCGAAACGAAACTTGCTCTCAAAGTTCCAGAGGGGTCTAAAGTACTTTCTAAAGCTATCCCTCAATGATTTCAGGTTATTCTCATAGTGTTTAAAAATTCACGAAGTTAATTGTACTATTTTTATAACACGAAAATCATTTTGTTTTCAAATCATAAACTAAAACCATTTTGGATTTTCCACTTCAAGGACTTGTTTCACACACAACAAAACCATTTGAAACACAACTAAAACTTTTCAAAAATATTTTTATGAAAAATCGAAGATTTCTTGCGTTACAAGTTACACATTTTTTTTCTTCCTAACAACCTTTCCTATACTCATTTTTCCTCAAAACTAAGATTATCCAACACATACACAATTTTCACACAATTGTGGACTTAGATATTTTTTTGGAATTTCTCCCTCACCACTAAAAGGCCACGGCCAAATATTTTGAAAACACCCTTCCACACAAAATTTTTCACTTCAAAAAGCATGGTAATATCCCATAATACCTAACTAGCACTTATCAAAACGATTTAGAAATTATAGAGTCGAATCGCAAATTTCGAGAAATCTCAAATAAGGTTTTTCTTAAGGCAAGTGGTCATTTTCTTTTCAAAACATCCCATAACCAATCAAACAATTAAACAATGATCATGGGAAGCTATTTGCCTCTAAACAATTTTCGAAATTCGATTCCTCGAACCCTATATGGGTGCCACGGCCATTTGAGGCAAAAAGGGCAACCCCACACTTTTTTTTTTCATTTGAAACCCTAGCCCACATACATTAGTTTGTAACGATATTCGATCGTGTACCCGACTCCTTTTGAAACTCGAAATAAATTTTTTCTAAATTATGTTCTTCGAGTCGCTCAAGAACACGAGAATAATTTTTTTCTTATTTTTCAATACAAATTTCATAATCACCAATCCATTTTGTCACAAAGCTTAAAACTAACTTCAAAAATCAAAATCATACAACACAATCATAAATATGATCATTTTAAGAAATTTTCTTCAAACCCTTACCAACAAAATTGTGAAATTTGAAATCACCATGAGAATCACTTACATGCTTCACTAAAGTATACTAAGGAACTCTCAAGAACACTTCTATGGAACCAAAACTAATTAAAACTAAATTCTCAAAATTTTTTTTTCTCAAGAACATAATCCTACAACTCAAATTCAAGAGGTTTTCATGGAGAATAAGGAAGAGAAGGGTTAGTTACCTTGAGAGGAGATGATTCCTTGCAAGCCCTATGATCCAACAAGCCTAAGATCAAGTGATTTGGTGAAGAAATGAAGGATTTGGATGAAGAACTCAAGGGTGGAAATGGCCACGGCAAAGAGAGAAGGAGAAGTGAGTTTTGTGATTTTTTTCTTCTAAGTCCACAAAGCTAAACCTCCTTACTATAATAATGGTCTTGTTGCATATCCACCATTGGATCAAATAGTGCCTAAAAGCCAAGATCAAATCCTAGCCCTTGGATCAATTCCAAGCTTATCCTTCCAAGATATTTTCTAAGTTTCCTCACATCTCAGCTCTCGCGTTCGCTCGTAAACGAGTCGCACCTCGCTAACGGACGGAAATCACAAAAATATAAAATCTACCAAATAAACGTCCGTCGTAAACCGTTTCCAAATATTATCGCTAAATCTTTTTCCCCGACTGTAATTTTCTTCCTCACCCTCGAAAATTATCCTGACAATATATCCTAACTCACGCCGATATATAAAACTCCCATCTAAATTTCTACGGAATTCAGACATCGTAAAAATTCCCAACAGCGGGTAAAATTCCTACTCGTTTTTCCAAAAGCGAGAATAATCCAAAACTCGTTATACTGAATATACAGTAACCTTCGTACTAACCAAAGAGGATTACAGGACAAAAGTCTGTGTCTTTACAACGCACGAGCACAAAACAGGCTCCATTACAGCAAAAACCTATAATTGCGATGATACTCACAAAACCGCCTCATCAAAACCCTAAAAACTTAGCCGACACTAAAGTTCCTTAGGAAAATTGTACAGTGAAAATCTTGGGTCTTACATTACTACCCTCCAAAAAGAAGTTTCGTCCTCGAAACTAAAGGTAAGAGTAACAACTCAACTAGTTATTACCATCACCAACTCAACAAAATCCCGCAGATTAGGTGTAGCCACACATACGCTAACACCGGGTGAAGTCACACAGATACTCTCACCAACACACTGGCACAACCGTGCTTCAGCCGCCACGCTCAACGAGTTCACCACTCAAAATTACCCTCACAACAGAGGTTCACAACCTTGAGTCCCTCAAATATCCTAGGGTCCACACACAAAATTTCCAAAGTCACTTCTTTTGCCTCCGCAACATAGCCTAAACCACTAGGTTCACGCGCAGCAGTGACTGGCTACCCTCCAAAAAGAAACACTGAAACTTTCTGCGCACCACCAAAGCTAGCAAAGCTAGTCAATTCCAGTCAACACGATTCCGTCTACTATCAACAATAAATTGAGGACGGCCAGTCCCTCAATTTGTCAATAGATAGTCGATAATCTTGTTGGTGGTTTAGACCCTATTTACCCAACTTAAGTGATACTTCATTCCACTTGTGCTCAAGGTCCTCCGAGGCACAATGGTCCAACACTTCCTTCGAGGTTTTCCCACACGTTTCCCTCGATCTCTTACGAATACAAGATTAAAGTCGTAAGACACCACGCTCAACACACGTCGCATAAGCTCTCATGCTTCCGCTCACGAAACATCCATTTAGTATCATTCAATTAGTAAGTACAAGGCCACCATGGCAAGTACCACTCATACCATTATACTCTGAAGGAAGTTGTCATATCTATAGAACTTCACAACTTCTCCAATATCTATAAGTCCTTAACTTTTCCTTCAATCCCATAACTGTGTTGAACTGTACACTTTCACTTTCAAATCTCATTCTAACCATAAGCTTAATGACATCATCCCAACATCCGGTTGGTGATTACAACTCATCAATTTTTTTTTTTGGCGCATGCAAGACGATACAATCTACTTCACTGTGACTTCTTTTATACAAATCTCAAATTCCCAAAATTCAATCTCTCGGCCGTCGAATATTATTTTCCAAATTAATACCTAGCTTATACTTGCCAACCTTAGTATAAAACGTTTATCCTCGTCGACTGCCATCATTGGCACAAACCATTTCAAATCGTATTCCCATTCTATTTCTAAACTCTCTTTAGTTTCTTTCCTCTTACCATTAAATCCTCTCCTACTCTAAAGAGTTTGTCACCCTAGCCATTCTTAATTACTCCGACATCACCTCTCATGTCGAGATACCTATCTCCAGAATATATCTTAAGGTACTTCCCACATCACTATTATTCAACCGCCCATGATGACAATATCTGAAGTCCTTTACTTATTCGATACAAATTTCCATTATGCTACGTCTCTCTTCATTGTAACCACTACAATGAATCGAAGCTCTACTAGCTTCCATCAACTTGCCATTAGACAATTTCTTATCCTTCTTATTTCCAAAAATGAGGTGTGAGACAAATCCCTTCGCCAATCTTCAATTGGCATAAGCCACATCTTCATGGGCTTCTCTCTAAATCCTCATTCTTTCTAGACCCAGAAACAGATCCACAAACCATTTCATCTCCATCACTCTTTCTCCTCTTTGAAGATGAATCATCAAGTGAAAGACAACCAAACAATAGAACATTTTCTCTACGAGTTCGGCTAGAAACACCACTTGTCACACTTATTGTTAACACATTCTTTCCATGACTAACCTCCCTTTACGACTAACTCATCGATGTCATAACCACTACAAAACTCCAATCAGGCCTGTATCATCAATCTACTACTTTGCAACTTTCTAGTTCAACAACTGTCAAGAGTTGGTTCCCAAACCACCATGACCAATAACTTGTTAAATCAAAACAACATCTTTAATTCGCAACACACAATCCAAATACTCTCTCATTCCACATAATTTTGAATCACCACAAGCATACCCTTCTCCGTTCGACCAATCTCAAATCTTAATAACCATCTAAAGCTATAGTATTCTCCAATATCAATAACCAACTTCCCACATACGTTCTCGCTATCCAACCTGACACATCCATTCACTAACTGGATTTATTCATCTCTAACTTCCCTTACGGTGTCAACTAATGTACGTGTCGTAATCAACCGCTCCAAATAATTAATTCCTCAAGTTCCTATTAAGTATCTCTTCTCCATTTGATTGGTCCTTCATCATCGTGACTATTCTAAAGTCATAAGGTCTGTTCCCACTAGGGAATCAATTCCCAGATCTCGGTTCTGGCCAATCATATTCTTACATCGATTCACTCATCGTTTTCTTATTCACTTCTAACTCGTCCTTAAAAGGTCACTGCAATTCACCTACCAATCGACTCGTCTTACTCATCCATCAAGCCATTAAACATTCATCTCAAATCCTAATGCTCGACTTATCAAAAATATCAACCAACGCACGACACTTCGCTATGATTTTATCCTTAGTACGTTCGATACCCAAATCAAACTCTTGAATTTACTGCTCAAGAACTACAATTACTTGTCATACCATCCGTTTAATCCTAATATACAATAAAAGTCCTTCCAACTATCAACTCTTATTGTCTTAGTACTCTTACTAACAACTCTGTTCCTGCTCATACACGACATTTCTAGAATATCTCCAAAAATTCTCGTCCATAACTTGAATTATTTAAAACTTGCCTACCTCGACTCTCATGGTATCATAAATTCAAGATGCCACTTAGTCCTTCAACCCTCTTGGTCGATCAAAATTGTTAACTTAAACTCACATCCACACAGGATCTCTACTCAAATCTTGACTAATCTCTTCAACTACTCAATAATTCTTGACTAATCCCTAAGATTTTCTCAAAATGTTTACTTTCTCTTATGGTTTACCAGCCAATAACTGACAATTCCAGCTTCTACTGCTACAATTCTCTAGGCATTCCCATACTACACACCTCCGGTATCACCCGTCATCGACATACAACTCACTTTCCAAGGTTGAACTCCTCGTTCTTACCTAAACATCTCTCCAAATCCACCTTTTTATCCAATAATCAATCACCTATAATTTCGTTTCACACCGACATCTATACTTACTATCTCCCGAACTATGTATAGATTGTCACTTATCAATGTGATACTTGGTCTCCTACCTTTAATCATCACGAGATTCATCCTTACAAATCATAGTTTCGAATCTAATTCATCTCGCACACTTAAATTAAACCCTTAAGTTATCCACCATTTGCATAAATGTCGTCTAACACCACCAGGGTTCCTCACTCTGGACGTACAACGTCCTTTAATTCCAATTCAAAGTGCCTCAATTATTGTCCAATCGTCGCAATTAAATCCAATTGACATCTCGCATGCTCCACCATTCCATAGTGGCTGCGTTCTCTTGAAAACCTAATGACTTCATCAAGTCGCACCCTAACTCACCAGAGCAGATATTCAATATCTTCTTCAAAAGGTCGTCCCCCAATTCAATCCTTACTTACAATCCTTTTTCAATTGACGTTCACTCGTCCATACTCAATACCTTTGAGTGACAACGAGCAATACTACTTCCAAGAATCTCTCGTAGTTCTTGTTCACCTCGAGTCCATCCTCCTCGGACCACTCCGTCTAAGAAATTCAGGGACACTTGTCGACTAAATTCGACCAAGGCTCGGGGTTTCACAATTCCACTTACTGAAGCCTCACTCCCTGCATTACTTCGGTAAGACACAAACTAGTGTCTAAGCATATCCCATGCTAGACTCAAAACAACCAACCACATAACCCACAACACAACAAAAACAACCGCTAGAACTAACACAACTCTAGCTATGTTCTAACCGACTCTGGACTAACGACTCAAGTGCACACTTTCCCTTTGAAGATTTAAAGCCGTGCTCTGATACCACAATGTAACACCCCGATTTTCAAAGGCCCAGAAGTAGGCACTTTTTTTTTTTTTTAAAACAAAACAGAACGCGCATACAAACTTGTGAGAGCCGGCATTAAACATACAAAAGAACTCATTACCATAAGGTGCTTCGACAAGCAAAGTGTGTTCCTGAATAATTACAGTCCAAGTCTAGTATTCAAATTACTCTAAGCACTACAACCCAAAACAAACCAAGATAGAAACCTATGTCTAACCCAAAGGCACGATGTACAAACACACCGGCACAGAGTCTAATTCTAAACTATAGCTCCGGCACAAGTTCACTGGGCCCTGAGCAGCCGCCGCCCTCGCGACCTACAGCATCATCTGGGGTGGGAGGAGCCCGCAAATGAAATGTTGCAAGGGTCACCACACATAACACAACAGCAAATAGCATGTATATATAAAAGCACACAGTATTGAAATGCACACAGTATTGAAATGCACACTAGCCTATCAATGCAGACTCTAAATGATTGTGATCACCCTAGCCGGGTCTTTTTCACATGCATGAATTCCGGAATTTTACCTCTCCGCAGAGAGTCGTAGGTTCAGGTGGGATAACACCTCCTACTAGAATCAATACAATCCCGAAGGATTAGAGTGGATCCATTCCCGTTAATCACACCCCGTGGTCCATTCCCGTTAACCACATATTGGACTCAATAAATCCCGAAGGATTAAGGTGGATCCATTCCCGTTAATCACACCCCGTGGTCCGTTCCCGTTAACCACTTACAATGAATGCATGAGCATACGATTCCCCATATATGCTAATGCAACAAATACATACCTCTCAAGCGTATGTAAAAAAAACAATCATAATATGTACATATATTTTCAAAATCATATGCACGCCAATCACATATTCATACATATATTCTCAAACATATGTAAACCACACATGCGATAAAAACACCTTCTCATCACGAGAATACATAATATAATCATGCCAAACATTCACACCATCCAGAACCAAGCATACACATATAAGACGGGAAAATAAAGGTGCCCTTACCTCAGCAAGCTTCCCTTAATCTCTTTCTCGTCTAAACTATTATACGCGCTACCTAAAAGTTAAGCAGCGTACAATCAGTAAAATACTCCTCGATTATCCTATCGAAACGAAACTTGCTCTCAAAGTTCCAGAGGGGTCTAAAGTACTTTCTAAAGCTATCCCTCAATGATTTCAGGTTATTCTCATAGTGTTTAAAAATTCACGAAGTTAATTGTACTATTTTTATAACACGAAAATCATTTTGTTTTCAAATCATAAACTAAAACCATTTTGGATTTTCCACTTCAAGGACTTGTTTCACACACAACAAAACCATTTGAAACACAACTAAAACTTTTCAAAAATATTTTTATGAAAAATCGAAGATTTCTTGCGTTACAAGTTACACATTTTTTTTCTTCCTAACAACCTTTCCTATACTCATTTTTCCTCAAAACTAAGATTATCCAACACATACACAATTTTCACACAATTGTGGACTTAGATATTTTTTTGGAATTTCTCCCTCACCACTAAAAGGCCACGGCCAAATATTTTGAAAACACCCTTCCACACAAAATTTTTCACTTCAAAAAGCATGGTAATATCCCATAATACCTAACTAGCACTTATCAAAACGATTTAGAAATTATAGAGTCGAATCGCAAATTTCGAGAAATCTCAAATAAGGTTTTTCTTAAGGCAAGTGGTCATTTTCTTTTCAAAACATCCCATAACCAATCAAACAATTAAACAATGATCATGGGAAGCTATTTGCCTCTAAACAATTTTCGAAATTCGATTCCTCGAACCCTATATGGGTGCCACGGCAATTTGAGGCAAAAAGGGCAACCCCACACTTTTTTTTTCCTTTTGAAACTCGAAATAAATTTTTTCTAAATTATGTTCTTCGAGTCGCTCAAGAACACGAGAATAATTTTTTTCTTATTTTTCAAAACAAATTTCATAATCACCAATCCATTTTGTCACAAAGCTTAAAACTAACTTCAAAAATCAAAATCATACAACACAATCATAAATATGATCATTTTAAGAAATTTTCTTCAAACCCTTACCAACAAAATTGTGAAATTTGAAATCACCATGAGAATCACTTACATGCTTCACTAAAGTATACTAAGGAACTCTCAAGAACACTTCTATGGAACCAAAACTAATTAAAACTAAATTCTCAAATTTTTTTTTTCTCAAGAACATAATCCTACAACTCATTAAATCTCAATTTAAACCTTCATACGAATCTATTAAAAGTTTGGACGATCTTTCTCGTAGAAGTTTGCACAAGTTTTCCGTTGAATCAAAAATGGGTCTAACGTTCTTCTATTAGGTTTATTACTATATTTATATCCTTATCACTTCATATTGGACCCAAAAAAGGCCAATATTCACTTCGTACGAAGCTATTCAAAGTTGGGCAGTTTTGGTCAAAGTAGTTTGGACGAAGTTTCCGTTATGGGTCTAACTATTTGAGAATTATTTAATAACTATATTTACACCTTTATAACTTTATATTGGTCCAAAAAAAGGGCGGTATTCATTCTAAAAGCTTTAAATCTCAATTTAAACCTTCATACGAATCTATTGAAAGTTTGGACGATCTTTGTCGTAGAAGTTTGCACAAGTTTTTCGTTGGATAAAAAATGGGTCTAACGTTCTTCTATTAGGTTTATTACTTTATTTATATCCTTATCACTTCATATTGGTCCCAAAAAAAGCCAATATTCACTTTGTACGAAGCTATTCAAAGTTGGGCAGTTTTGGTCAAAGTAGTTTGGACGAAGTTTCCGTTGCTCTAATATTGGGTATAACTATTTGAGAATTATTTAAAAACTATATTTACACCTTTATAACTTTATATTGGTCCAAAAAAAGGCCGGTATTCATTCTAAAAGATTTAAATCTCAATTTAAACCTTCATACGAATCTATTGAAACTTTGGACGATCTTTGTCGAAGAAGTTTGCACAAGTTTTCCGTTGGATAAAAAATGGGTCTAACGTTCTTCTATTAGGTTTATTACTATATTTATATCCTTATCACTTCATATTGGTCCCAAAAAAGGCCAATATTCACTTCGTACGAAGCTATTCAAATTTGGGCAGTTTTGGTCAAAGTAGTTTGGACGAAGTTTCCGTTGCTCCAATAATGGGTCTAACTATTTGAGAATTATTTAAAAACTATATTTACACCTTTATAACTTTATATTGGTCCAAAAAAAGGCCGGTATTCATTCTAAAAGCTTTAAATCTCAATTTAAACCTTCATACGAATCTATTGAAAGTTTGGACGATCTTTGTCGTAGAAGTTTGCACAAGTTTTCCGTTTGATAAAAAATGAGTCTAACGTTCTTCTATTAGTTTTATTACTATATTTATATCTTTATCACTTCATATTGGTCCCAAAAAAGGCCAATATTCACTTCGTACGAAGCTATTCAAAGTTGGGCAGTTTTGGTCAAAGTAGTTTGGACGAAGTTTCCGTTGCTCCAATAATGGGTCTAACTATTTGAGAATTATTTAAAAACTATATTTACACCTTTATAACTTCATATTGGTCCAAAAAAAGGCCGGTATTCTTTCTAAAAGTTTTAAATCTCAATTTAAACCTTCATACGAATCTATTGAAGGTTTGGACGATCTTTGTCGTAGAAGTTTGCACAAGTTTTCCGTTGGATAAAAAATGAGTCTAACGTTCTTCTATTAGGTTTATTACTATATTTAAATCTTTATCACTTCATATTGGTCCCAAAAAAGGCCAATATTCACTTCGTACGAAGCTATTCAAATTTGGGCAGTTTTGGTCAAAGTAGTTTGGACGAAGTTTCCGTTGCTCCAATAATGGGTCTAACTATTTGAGAATTATTTAATAACTATATTTACACCTTTATAACTTTATATTGGTCCAAAAAAAGGGCGGTATTCATTCTAAAAGCTTTAAATCTCAATTTAAACCTTCATACGAATCTATTGAAAGTTTGGACGATCTTTGTCGTAGAAGTTTGCACAAGTTTTTCGTTGGATAAAAAATGGGTCTAACGTTCTTCTATTAGGTTTATTACTTTATTTATATCCTTATCACTTCATATTGGTCCCAAAAAAAGCCAATATTCACTTTGTACGAAGCTATTCAAAGTTGGGCAGTTTTGGTCAAAGTAGTTTGGACGAAGTTTCCGTTGCTCTAATATTGGGTATAACTATTTGAGAATTATTTAAAAACTATATTTACACCTTTATAACTTTATATTGGTCCAAAAAAAGGCCGGTATTCATTCTAAAAGATTTAAATCTCAATTTAAACCTTCATACGAATCTATTGAAACTTTGGACGATCTTTGTCGAAGAAGTTTGCACAAGTTTTCCGTTGGATAAAAAATGGGTCTAACGTTCTTCTATTAGGTTTATTACTATATTTATATCCTTATCACTTCATATTGGTCCCAAAAAAGGCCAATATTCACTTCGTACGAAGCTATTCAAATTTGGGCAGTTTTGGTCAAAGTAGTTTGGACGAAGTTTCCGTTGCTCCAATAATGGGTCTAACTATTTGAGAATTATTTAAAAACTATATTTACACCTTTATAACTTTATATTGGTCCAAAAAAAGGCCGGTATTCATTCTAAAAGCTTTAAATCTCAATTTAAACCTTCATACGAATCTATTGAAAGTTTGGACGATCTTTGTCGTAGAAGTTTGCACAAGTTTTCCGTTTGATAAAAAATGAGTCTAACGTTCTTCTATTAGTTTTATTACTATATTTATATCTTTATCACTTCATATTGGTCCCAAAAAAGGCCAATATTCACTTCGTACGAAGCTATTCAAAGTTGGGCAGTTTTGGTCAAAGTAGTTTGGACGAAGTTTCCGTTGCTCCAATAATGGGTCTAACTATTTGAGAATTATTTAAAAACTATATTTACACCTTTATAACTTCATATTGGTCCAAAAAAAGGCCGGTATTCTTTCTAAAAGTTTTAAATCTCAATTTAAACCTTCATACGAATCTATTGAAGGTTTGGACGATCTTTGTCGTAGAAGTTTGCACAAGTTTTCCGTTGGATAAAAAATGAGTCTAACGTTCTTCTATTAGGTTTATTACTATATTTAAATCTTTATCACTTCATATTGGTCCCAAAAAAGGCCAATATTCACTTCGTACGAAGCTATTCAAATTTGGGCAGTTTTGGTCAAAGTAGTTTGGACGAAGTTTCCGTTGCTCCAATAATGGGTCTAACTATTTGAGAATTATTTAAAAACTATATTTACACCTTTATAACTTTATATTGGTCCAAAAAAAGGCCGGTATTCTTTCTAAAAGTTTTAAATCTCAATTTAAACCTTCATACGAATCTATTGAAGGTTTGGACGATCTTTGTCGTAGAAGTTTGCACAAGTTTTCCGTTGAATAAAAAATGGGTCTAACGTTCTTCTATTAAGTTTATTACTATATTTATATCCTTATCACTTCATATTGGTCCCAAAAAAGGCCAATATTCACTTCGTACGAAGCTATTCAAAGTTGGGCAGTTTTGGTCAAAGTAGTTTGGACGAAGTTTCCGTTGCTCTAATAATGGGTCTAACTATTTGAGAATTATTTAATAACTATATTCACACCTTTATAACTTTATATTGGTCCAAAAAAAGGCTGGTATTCATTCTAAAAGCATTAAATCTCAATTTAAACCTTCATACGAATCTATTGAAAGTTTGGACGATCTTTGTCGTAGAAGTTTGCACAAGTTTTCCGTTGGATAAAAAATGGGTCTAACGTTCTTCTATTTGGTTTATTACTATATTTATATCTTTATCATTTCATATTGGTGCCAAAAAGGCCAATATTCACTTCGTACGAAGCTATTCTAATTTGGGCAGTTTTGGTCAAAGTAGTTTGGACGAAGTTTCCGTTGCTCCAATAATGGGTCTAACAATTTGAGAATTATTTAAAAACTATATTTACACCTTTATAACTTTATATTGGTCCAAAAAAAGGCCGGTTTTCATTCTAAAAGCTTTAAATCTCAATTTAAACCTTCATACGAATCTATTGAAAGTTTGCACGATCGTTGTCGTAGAAGTTTGCACAACTTTTCCGTTGGATAAAAAATGGGTCTAACTTTCTTCTATTAGGTTTATTACTATATTTATATCCTTATCACTTCATATTGGTTCCAAAAAAGGCCAATAATCACTTCGTACGAAGCTATTCAAAGTTGGGCAGTTTTGGTCAAAGTAGTTTGGACGAAGTTTCCGTTATGGGTCTAACTATTTGAGAATTATTTAATAACTATATTTACACCTTTATAACTTTATATTGGTCCAAAAAAAGGCCGGTATTCATTCTAAAAGCTTTAAATCTCAATTTAAACCTTCATACAAATCTATTGAAAGTTTGGACGATCTTTGTCGTAGAAGTTTGCACAAGTTTTCCGTTGGATAAAAAATTTGTCTAACGTTCTTCTATTAGGTTTATTACTATATTTATATCTTTATCACTTCATATTGGTCCAAAAAAAGGCCAATATTCACTTCGTACGAAGCTATTCAAATTTGGGCAGTTTTGGTCAAAGTAGTTTGGACGAAGTTTCCGTTGCTCCAATAATGGGTCTAACTATTTGAGAATTATTTTAAAACTATATTTACACCTTTATAACTTTATATTGGTCCAAAAAAAGGCCGGTATTCATTCTAAAAGATTTAAATCTCAATTTAAACCTTCATACGAATCTATTGAAACTTTGGACGATCTTTGTCGTAGAAGTTTGCACAAGTTTTCCGTTGGATAAAAAATGGGTCTAACGTTCTTCTATTAGGTTTATTACTATATTTATATCCTTATCACTTCATATTGGTCCCAAAAAAGGCCAATATTCACTTCGTACGAAGCTATTCAAATTTGGGCAGTTTTGGTCAAAGTAGTTTGGACGAAGTTTCCGTTGCTCCAATAATGGGTCTAACTATTTGAGAATTATTTAATAACTATATTCACACCTTTATAACTTTATATTGGTCAGAAAAAAGGCCGGTATTCATTTTAAAAGCTTTAAATCTCAATTTAAACCTTCATACGAATCTATTGAAAGTTTGGATGATCTTTGTCGTAGAAGTTTGCACAAGTTTTCCGTTGGATAAAAAATGAGTCTAACGTTCTTCTATTAGGTTTATTACTATATTTATATCTTTATCACTTCATATTGGTCCCAAAAAAGGCCAATATTCACTTCGTACGAAGCTATTCAAATTTAGGCAGTTTTGGTCAAAGTAGTTTGGACGAAGTTTCCGTTGCTCCAATAATGGGTCTAACTATTTGAGAATTATTTAAAAACTATATTTACACCTTTATAACTTTATATTGGTCCAAAAAAAGGCCGGTATTTATTCTAAAAGATTTAAATCTCAATTTAAACCTTCATACGAATCTATTGAAACTTTGGACGATCTTTGTCGTAGAAGTTTGCACAAGTTTTCCGTTGGATAAAAAATGAGTCTAACGTTCTTCTATTAGGTTTATTACTATATTTACATCTTTATCACTTCATATTGGTCCCAAAAAAGGCCAATATTCACTTCGTACGAAGCTATTCAAATTTGGGCAGTTTTGGTCAAAGTAGTTTGGACGAAGTTTCCGTTGCTCCCATAATGGGTCTAACTATTTGAGAATTATTTAAAAACTATATTTACGCCTTTATAACTTTATATTGGTCCAAAAAAAGGCCGGTATTCATTCTAAAAGATTTAAATCTCAATTTAAACCTTCATACGAATCTATTGAAAGTTTGGACGATCTTTGTCGTAGAAGTTTGCACAAGTTTTCCGTTGGATAAAAAATGGGTCTAACGATCTTCTATTAGGTTTATTACTATATTTATATCTTTATCACTTCATATTGGTCCCAAAAAAGGCCAATATTCACTTCGTACGAAGCTATTCAAAGTTGGGCAGTTTTGGTCAAAGTAGTTTGGACGAAGTTTCCGTTGCTCCAATAATGGGTCTAACTATTTGAGAATTATTTAAAAACTATATTTACACCTTTATAACTTTATATTGGTCCAAAAAAAGGCCGGTATTCATTCTAAAAGATTTAAATCTCAATTTAAACCTTCATACGAATCTATTGAAACTTTGGACGATCTTTGTCGAAGAAGTTTGCACAAGTTTTCCGTTGGATAAAAAATGGGTCTAACGTTCTTCTATTAGGTTTATTACTATATTTATATCCTTATCACTTCATATTGGTCCCAAAAAAGGCCAATATTCACTTCGTACGAAGCTATTCAAATTTGGGCAGTTTTGGTCAAAGTAGTTTGGACGAAGTTTCCGTTGCTCCCATAATGGGTCTAACTATTTGAGAATTATTTAAAAACTATATTTACGCCTTTATAACTTTATATTGGTCCAAAAAAAGGCCGGTATTCATTCTAAAAGATTTAAATCTCAATTTAAACCTTCATACGAATCTATTGAAAGTTTGGACGATCTTTGTCGTAGAAGTTTGCACAAGTTTTCCGTTGGATAAAAAATGGGTCTAACGATCTTCTATTAGGTTTATTACTATATTTATATCCTTATCACTTCATATTGGTCCCAAAAAAGGCCAATATTCACTTCGTACGAAGCTATTCAAATTTGGGCAGTTTTGGTCAAAGTAGTTTGGACGAAGTTTCCGTTGCTCCAATAATGGGTCTAACTATTTGAGAATTATTTAAAAACTATATTTACACCTTTATAACTTTATATTGGTCCAAAAAAAGGCCGGTATTCATTCAAAAAGCTTTAAATCTCAATTTAAACCTTCATACGAATCTATTGAAACTTTGGACGATCTTTGTCGTAGAAGTTTGCACAAGTTTTCCGTTGGATAAAAAATGAGTCTAACGTTCTTCTATTAGGTTTATTACTATATTTACATCTTTATCACTTCATATTGGTCCCAAAAAAGGCCAATATTCACTTCGTACGAAGCTATTCAAATTTGGGCAGTTTTGGTCAAAGTAGTTTGGACGAAGTTTCCGTTGCTCCCATAATGGGTCTAACTATTTGAGAATTATTTAAAAACTATATTTACGCCTTTATAACTTTATATTGGTCCAAAAAAAGGCCGGTATTCATTCTAAAAGATTTAAATCTCAATTTAAACCTTCATACGAATCTATTGAAAGTTTGGACGATCTTTGTCGTAGAAGTTTGCACAAGTTTTCCGTTGGATAAAAAATGGGTCTAACGATCTTCTATTAGGTTTATTACTATATTTATATCTTTATCACTTCATATTGGTCCCAAAAAAGGCCAATATTCACTTCGTACGAAGCTATTCAAAGTTGGGCAGTTTTGGTCAAAGTAGTTTGGACGAAGTTTCCGTTGCTCCAATAATGGGTCTAACTATTTGAGAATTATTTAAAAACTATATTTACACCTTTATAACTTTATATTGGTCCAAAAAAAGGCCGGTATTCATTCTAAAAGATTTAAATCTCAATTTAAACCTTCATACGAATCTATTGAAACTTTGGACGATCTTTGTCGAAGAAGTTTGCACAAGTTTTCCGTTGGATAAAAAATGGGTCTAACGTTCTTCTATTAGGTTTATTACTATATTTATATCCTTATCACTTCATATTGGTCCCAAAAAAGGCCAATATTCACTTCGTACGAAGCTATTCAAATTTGGGCAGTTTTGGTCAAAGTAGTTTGGACGAAGTTTCCGTTGCTCCCATAATGGGTCTAACTATTTGAGAATTATTTAAAAACTATATTTACGCCTTTATAACTTTATATTGGTCCAAAAAAAGGCCGGTATTCATTCTAAAAGATTTAAATCTCAATTTAAACCTTCATACGAATCTATTGAAAGTTTGGACGATCTTTGTCGTAGAAGTTTGCACAAGTTTTCCGTTGGATAAAAAATGGGTCTAACGATCTTCTATTAGGTTTATTACTATATTTATATCCTTATCACTTCATATTGGTCCCAAAAAAGGCCAATATTCACTTCGTACGAAGCTATTCAAATTTGGGCAGTTTTGGTCAAAGTAGTTTGGACGAAGTTTCCGTTGCTCCAATAATGGGTCTAACTATTTGAGAATTATTTAAAAACTATATTTACACCTTTATAACTTTATATTGGTCCAAAAAAAGGCCGGTATTCATTCAAAAAGCTTTAAATCTCAATTTAAACCTTCATACGAATCTATTGAAACTTTGGACGATCTTTGTCGTAGAAGTTTGCACAAGTTTTCCGTTGGATAAAAAATGAGTCTAACGTTCTTCTATTAGGTTTATTACTATATTTACATCTTTATCACTTCATATTGGTCCCAAAAAAGGCCAATATTCACTTCGTACGAAGCTATTCAAATTTGGGCAGTTTTGGTCAAAGTAGTTTGGACGAAGTTTCCGTTGCTCCCATAATGGGTCTAACTATTTGAGAATTATTTAAAAACTATATTTACGCCTTTATAACTTTATATTGGTCCAAAAAAAGGCCGGTATTCATTCTAAAAGATTTAAATCTCAATTTAAACCTTCATACGAATCTATTGAAAGTTTGGACGATCTTTGTCGTAGAAGTTTGCACAAGTTTTCCGTTGGATAAAAAATGGGTCTAACGATCTTCTATTAGGTTTATTACTATATTTATATCTTTATCACTTCATATTGGTCCCAAAAAAGGCCAATATTCACTTCGTACGAAGCTATTCAAAGTTGGGCAGTTTTGGTCAAAGTAGTTTGGACGAAGTTTCCGTTGCTCCAATAATGGGTCTAACTATTTGAGAATTATTTAAAAACTATATTTACACCTTTATAACTTTATATTGGTCCAAAAAAAGGCCGGTATTCATTCTAAAAGATTTAAATCTCAATTTAAACCTTCATACGAATCTATTGAAACTTTGGACGATCTTTGTCGAAGAAGTTTGCACAAGTTTTCCGTTGGATAAAAAATGGGTCTAACGTTCTTCTATTAGGTTTATTACTATATTTATATCCTTATCACTTCATATTGGTCCCAAAAAAGGCCAATATTCACTTCGTACGAAGCTATTCAAATTTGGGCAGTTTTGGTCAAAGTAGTTTGGACGAAGTTTCCGTTGCTCCCATAATGGGTCTAACTATTTGAGAATTATTTAAAAACTATATTTACGCCTTTATAACTTTATATTGGTCCAAAAAAAGGCCGGTATTCATTCTAAAAGATTTAAATCTCAATTTAAACCTTCATACGAATCTATTGAAAGTTTGGACGATCTTTGTCGTAGAAGTTTGCACAAGTTTTCCGTTGGATAAAAAATGGGTCTAACGATCTTCTATTAGGTTTATTACTATATTTATATCCTTATCACTTCATATTGGTCCCAAAAAAGGCCAATATTCACTTCGTACGAAGCTATTCAAATTTGGGCAGTTTTGGTCAAAGTAGTTTGGACGAAGTTTCCGTTGCTCCAATAATGGGTCTAACTATTTGAGAATTATTTAAAAACTATATTTACACCTTTATAACTTTATATTGGTCCAAAAAAAGGCCGGTATTCATTCAAAAAGCTTTAAATCTCAATTTAAACCTTCATACGAATCTATTGAAAGTTTGGACGATCTTTGTCGTAGAAGTTTGCACAAGTTTTCCGTTGGATAAAAAATGGGTCTAACGTTATTCTATTAGGTTTATTACTATATTTATATCCTTATCACTTCATATTGGTCCCAAAAAAGGCCAATATTCACTTCGTACGAAGCTATTCAAATTTGGGCAGTTTTGGTCAAAGTAGTTTGGACGAAGTTTCCGTTGCTCCAATAATGGGTATAACTATTTGAGAATTATTTAAAAACTATATTTACACCTTTATAACTTTATATTGGTCCAAAAAAAGGCCGGTATTCATTCTAAAAGATTTAAATCTCAATTTAAACCTTCATACGAATCTATTGAAAGTTTGGACGATCTTTGTCGTAGAAGTTTGCACAAGTTTTCCGTTGGATAAAAAATGGGTCTAACGATCTTCTATTAGGTTTATTACTATATTTATATCCTTATCACTTCATATTGGTCCCAAAAAAGGCCAATATTCACTTCGTACGAAGCTATTCAAATTTGGGCAGTTTTGGTCAAAGTAGTTTGGACGAAGTTTCCGTTGCTCCAATAATGGGTCTAACTATTTGAGAATTATTTAAAAACTATATTTACACCTTTATAACTTTATATTGGTCCAAAAAAAGGCCGGTATTCATTCAAAAAGCTTTAAATCTCAATTTAAACCTTCATACGAATCTATTGAAAGTTTGGACGATCTTTGTCGTAGAAGTTTGCACAAGTTTTCCGTTTGATAAAAAATGAGTCTAACGTTCTTCTATTAGGTTTATTACTATATTTATATCTTTATCACTTCATATTGGTCCCAAAAAAGGCCAATATTCACTTCGTACGAAGCTATTCAAAGTTGGGCAGTTTTGGTCAAAGTAGTTTGGACGAAGTTTCCGTTGCTCCAATAATGGGTCTAACTATTTGAGAATTATTTAAAAACTATATTTACACCTTTATAACTTTATATTGGTCCAAAAAAAGGCCGGTATTCTTTCTAAAAGTTTTAAATCTCAATTTAAACCTTCATACGAATCTATTGAAGGTTTGGACGATCTTTGTCGTAGAAGTTTGCACAAGTTTTCCGTTGAATAAAAAATGGGTCTAACGTTCTTCTATTAAGTTTATTACTATATTTATATCCTTATCAATTCATATTGGTCCCAAAAAAGGCCAATATTCACTTCGTACGAAGCTATTCAAAGTTGGGCAGTTTTGGTCAAAGTAGTTTGGACGAAGTTTCCGTTGCTCTAATAATGGGTCTAACTATTTGAGAATTATTTAATAACTATATTCACACCTTTATAACTTTATATTGGTCCAAAAAAAGGCTGGTATTCATTCTAAAAGCATTAAATCTCAATTTAAACCTTCATACGAATCTATTGAAAGTTTGGACGATCTTTGTCGTAGAAGTTTGCACAAGTTTTCCGTTGGATAAAAAATGGGTCTAACGTTATTCTATTAGGTTTATTACTATATTTATATCCTTATCACTTCATATTGGTCCCAAAAAAGGCCAATATTCACTTCGTACGAAGCTATTCAAATTTGGGCAGTTTTGGTCAAAGTAGTTTGGACGAAGTTTCCGTTGCTCCAATAATGGGTATAACTATTTGAGAATTATTTAAAAACTATATTTACACCTTTATAACTTTATATTGGTCCAAAAAAAGGCCGGTATTCATTCTAAAAGATTTAAATCTCAATTTAAACCTTCATACGAATCTATTGAAAGTTTGGACGATCTTTGTCGTAGAAGTTTGCACAAGTTTTCCGTTGGATAAAAAATGGGTCTAACGATCTTCTATTAGGTTTATTACTATATTTATATCCTTATCACTTCATATTGGTCCCAAAAAAGGCCAATATTCACTTCGTACGAAGCTATTCAAATTTGGGCAGTTTTGGTCAAAGTAGTTTGGACGAAGTTTCCGTTGCTCCAATAATGGGTCTAACTATTTGAGAATTATTTAAAAACTATATTTACACCTTTATAACTTTATATTGGTCCAAAAAAAGGCCGGTATTCATTCAAAAAGCTTTAAATCTCAATTTAAACCTTCATACGAATCTATTGAAAGTTTGGACGATCTTTGTCGTAGAAGTTTGCACAAGTTTTCCGTTTGATAAAAAATGAGTCTAACGTTCTTCTATTAGGTTTATTACTATATTTATATCTTTATCACTTCATATTGGTCCCAAAAAAGGCCAATATTCACTTCGTACGAAGCTATTCAAAGTTGGGCAGTTTTGGTCAAAGTAGTTTGGACGAAGTTTCCGTTGCTCCAATAATGGGTCTAACTATTTGAGAATTATTTAAAAACTATATTTACACCTTTATAACTTTATATTGGTCCAAAAAAAGGCCGGTATTCTTTCTAAAAGTTTTAAATCTCAATTTAAACCTTCATACGAATCTATTGAAGGTTTGGACGATCTTTGTCGTAGAAGTTTGCACAAGTTTTCCGTTGAATAAAAAATGGGTCTAACGTTCTTCTATTAAGTTTATTACTATATTTATATCCTTATCAATTCATATTGGTCCCAAAAAAGGCCAATATTCACTTCGTACGAAGCTATTCAAAGTTGGGCAGTTTTGGTCAAAGTAGTTTGGACGAAGTTTCCGTTGCTCTAATAATGGGTCTAACTATTTGAGAATTATTTAATAACTATATTCACACCTTTATAACTTTATATTGGTCCAAAAAAAGGCTGGTATTCATTCTAAAAGCATTAAATCTCAATTTAAACCTTCATACGAATCTATTGAAAGTTTGGACGATCTTTGTCGTAGAAGTTTGCACAAGTTTTCCGTTGGATAAAAAATGGGTCTAACGTTCTTCTATTTGGTTTATTACTATATTTATATCTTTATCATTTCATATTGGTGCCAAAAAGGCCAATATTCACTTCGTACGAAGCTATTCTAATTTGGGCAGTTTTGGTCAAAGTAGTTTGGACGAAGTTTCCGTTGCTCCAATAATGGGTCTAACAATTTGAGAATTATTTAAAAACTATATTTACACCTTTATAACTTTATATTGGTCCAAAAAAAGGCCGGTTTTCATTCTAAAAGCTTTAAATCTCAATTTAAACCTTCATACGAATCTATTGAAAGTTTGCACGATCGTTGTCGTAGAAGTTTGCACAACTTTTCCGTTGGATAAAAAATGGGTCTAACTTTCTTCTATTAGGTTTATTACTATATTTATATCCTTATCACTTCATATTGGTTCCAAAAAAGGCCAATAATCACTTCGTACGAAGCTATTCAAAGTTGGGCAGTTTTGGTCAAAGTAGTTTGGACGAAGTTTCCGTTATGGGTCTAACTATTTGAGAATTATTTAATAACTATATTTACACCTTTATAACTTTATATTGGTCCAAAAAAAGGCCGGTATTCATTCTAAAAGCTTTAAATCTCAATTTAAACCTTCATACGAATCTATTGAAAGTTTGGACGATCTTTGTCGTAGAAGTTTGCACAAGTTTTCCGTTGGATAAAAAATGGGTCTAACGATCTTCTATTAGGTTTATTACTATATTTATATCCTTATCACTTCATATTGGTCCCAAAAAAGGCCAATATTCACTTCGTACGAAGCTATTCAAATTTGGGCAGTTTTGGTCAAAGTAGTTTGGACGAAGTTTCCGTTGCTCCAATAATGGGTCTAACTATTTGAGAATTATTTAAAAACTATATTTACACCTTTATAACTTTATATTGGTCCAAAAAAAGGCCGGTATTCATTCAAAAAGCTTTAAATCTCAATTTAAACCTTCATACGAATCTATTGAAAGTTTGGACGATCTTTGTCGTAGAAGTTTGCACAAGTTTTCCGTTTGATAAAAAATGAGTCTAACGTTCTTCTATTAGGTTTATTACTATATTTATATCTTTATCACTTCATATTGGTCCCAAAAAAGGCCAATATTCACTTCGTACGAAGCTATTCAAAGTTGGGCAGTTTTGGTCAAAGTAGTTTGGACGAAGTTTCCGTTGCTCCAATAATGGGTCTAACTATTTGAGAATTATTTAAAAACTATATTTACACCTTTATAACTTTATATTGGTCCAAAAAAAGGCCGGTATTCTTTCTAAAAGTTTTAAATCTCAATTTAAACCTTCATACGAATCTATTGAAGGTTTGGACGATCTTTGTCGTAGAAGTTTGCACAAGTTTTCCGTTGGATAAAAAATGAGTCTAACGTTCTTCTATTAGGTTTATTACTATATTTAAATCTTTATCACTTCATATTGGTCCCAAAAAAGGCCAATATTCACTTCGTACGAAGCTATTCAAATTTGGGCAGTTTTGGTCAAAGTAGTTTGGACGAAGTTTCCGTTGCTCCAATAATGGGTCTAACTATTTGAGAATTATTTAAAAACTATATTTACACCTTTATAACTTTATTTTGGTCCCAAAAAAGGCCGGTATTCATTCTAAAAGCTTTAAATCTCAATTTAAACCTTCATACGAATCTATTGAAAGTTAGGACGATCTTTGTCGTAGAAGTTTGCACAAGTTTTCTGTTGGATAAAAAATGAGTCTAACGTTCTTCTATTAGGTTTATTACTATATTTGTATCTTTATCGCTTCATATTGGTCCCAAAAAAGGCCAATATTCACTTCGTACGAAGCTATTCAAATTTGGGCAGTTTTGGTCAAAGTAGTTTGGAGGAAGTTTCCGTTGCTCCAATAATGGGTCTAACTATTTGAGAATTATTTAAAAACTATATTTACACCTTTATAACTTTATATTAGTCCAAAAAAAGGCCTGTATTCATTCTAAAAGATTTAAATCTCAATTTAAACCTTCATACGAATCTATTGAAACTTTGGACGATCTTTGTCGTAGAAGTTTGCACAAGTTTTCCGTTGGATATAAAATGAGTCTAACGTTCTTCTATTAGGTTTATTACTATATTTATATCTTTATCACTTCATATTGGTCCCAAAAAAGGCCAATATTCACTCCGTACGAAGCTATTCAAATTTGGGCAGTTTTGGTCAAAGTAGTTTGGACGAAGTTTCCGTTGCTCCCATAATGGGTCTAACTATTTGAGAATTATTTAAAAACTATATTTACGCCTTTATAACTTTATATTGGTCCAAAAAAAGGCCGGTATTCATTCTAAAAGATTTAAATCTCAATTTAAACCTTCATACGAATCTATTGAAAGTTTGGACGATCTTTGTCGTAGAAGTTTGCACAAGTTTTCCGTTGGATAAAAAATGGGTCTAACGATCTTCTATTAGGTTTATTACTATATTTATATCCTTATCACTTCATATTGGTCCCAAAAAAGGCCAATATTCACTTCGTACGAAGCTATTCAAATTTGGGCAGTTTTGGTCAAAGTAGTTTGGACGAAGTTTCCGTTGCTCCAATAATGGGTCTAACTATTTGAGAATTATTTAAAAACTATATTTACGCCTTTATAACTTTATATTGGTCCAAAAAAAGGCCGGTATTCATTCAAAAAGCTTTAAATCTCAATTTAAACCTTCATACGAATCTATTGAAAGTTTGGACGATCTTTGTCGTAGAAGTTTGCACAAGTTTTCCGTTTGATAAAAAATGAGTCTAACGTTCTTCTATTAGGTTTATTACTATATTTATATCTTTATCACTTCATATTGGTCCCAAAAAAGGCCAATATTCACTTCGTACGAAGCTATTCAAAGTTGGGCAGTTTTGGTCAAAGTAGTTTGGACGAAGTTTCCGTTGCTCCAATAATGGGTCTAACTATTTGAGAATTATTTAATAACTATATTTACACCTTTATAACTTTATATTGGTCCAAAAAAAGGCCGGTATTCTTTCTAAAAGTTTTAAATCTCAATTTAAACCTTCATACGAATCTATTGAAGGTTTGGACGATCTTTGTCGTAGAAGTTTGCACAAGTTTTCCGTTGAATAAAAAATGGGTCTAACGTTCTTCTATTAAGTTTATTACTATATTTATATCCTTATCACTTCATATTGGTCCCAAAAAAGGCCAATATTCACTTCGTACGAAGCTATTCAAAGTGGGGCAGTTTTGGTCAAAGTAGTTTGGACGAAGTTTCCGTTGCTCTAATAATGGGTCTAACTATTTGAGAATTATTTAATAACTATATTCACACCTTTATAACTTTATATTGGTCCAAAAAAAGGCTGGTATTCATTCTAAAAGCATTAAATCTCAATTTAAACCTTCATACGAATCTATTGAAAGTTTGGACGATCTTTGTCGTAGAAGTTTGCACAAGTTTTCCGTTGGATAAAAAATGGGTCTAACGTTCTTCTATTTGGTTTATTACTATATTTATATCTTTATCATTTCATATTGGTGCCAAAAAGGCCAATATTCACTTCGTACGAAGCTATTCTAATTTGGGCAGTTTTGGTCAAAGTAGTTTGGACGAAGTTTCCGTTGCTCCAATAATGGGTCTAACAATTTGAGAATTATTTAAAAACTATATTTACACCTTTATAACTTTATATTGGTCCAAAAAAAGGCCGGTTTTCATTCTAAAAGCTTTAAATCTCAATTTAAACCTTCATACGAATCTATTGAAAGTTTGGACGATCTTTGTCGTAGAAGTTTGCACAAGTTTTCCTTTTGATAAAAAATGAGTCTAACGTTCTTCTATTAGGTTTATTACTATATTTATATCTTTATCACTTCATATTGGTCCCAAAAAAGGCCAATATTCACTTCGTACGAAGCTATTCAAAGTTGGGCAGTTTTGGTCAAAGTAGTTTGGACGAAGTTTCCGTTATGGGTCTAACTATTTGAGAATTATTTAATAACTATATTTACACCTTTATAACTTTATATTGGTCCAAAAAAAGGCCGGTATTCATTCTAAAAGCTTTAAATCTCAATTTAAACCTTCATACGAATCTATTGAAAGTTTGGACGATCTTTGTCGTAGAAGTTTGCACAAGTTTTCCGTTGGATAAAAAATGGGTCTAACGATCTTCTATTAGGTTTATTACTATATTTATATCCTTATCACTTCATATTGGTCCCAAAAAAGGCCAATATTCACTTCGTACGAAGCTATTCAAATTTGGGCAGTTTTGGTCAAAGTAGTTTGGACGAAGTTTCCGTTGCTCCAATAATGGGTCTAACTATTTGAGAATTATTTAAAAACTATATTTACACCTTTATAACTTTATATTGGTCCAAAAAAAGGCCGGTATTCATTCAAAAAGCTTTAAATCTCAATTTAAACCTTCATACGAATCTATTGAAAGTTTGGACGATCTTTGTCGTAGAAGTTTGCACAAGTTTTCCGTTTGATAAAAAATGAGTCTAACGTTCTTCTATTAGGTTTATTACTATATTTATATCTTTATCACTTCATATTGGTCCCAAAAAAGGCCAATATTCACTTCGTACGAAGCTATTCAAAGTTGGGCAGTTTTGGTCAAAGTAGTTTGGACGAAGTTTCCGTTGCTCCAATAATGGGTCTAACTATTTGAGAATTATTTAAAAACTATATTTACACCTTTATAACTTTATATTGGTCCAAAAAAAGGCCGGTATTCATTCAAAAAGCTTTAAATCTCAATTTAAACCTTCATACGAATCTATTGAAAGTTTGGACGATCTTTGTCGTAGAAGTTTGCACAAGTTTTCCTTTTGATAAAAAATGAGTCTAACGTTCTTCTATTAGGTTTATTACTATATTTATATCTTTATCACTTCATATTGGTCCCAAAAAAGGCCAATATTCACTTCGTACGAAGCTATTCAAAGTTGGGCAGTTTTGGTCAAAGTAGTTTGGACGAAGTTTCCGTTGCTCCAATAATGGGTCTAACTATTTGAGAATTATTTAAAAACTATATTTACACCTTTATAACTTTATATTGGTCCAAAAAAAGGCCGGTATTCATTCAAAAAGCTTTAAATCTCAATTTAAACCTTCATACGAATCTATTGAAAGTTTGGACGATCTTTGTCGTAGAAGTTTGCACAAGTTTTCCTTTTGATAAAAAATGAGTCTAACGTTCTTCTATTAGGTTTATTACTATATTTATATCTTTATCACTTCATATTGGTCCCAAAAAAGGCCAATATTCACTTCGTACGAAGCTATTCAAAGTTGGGCAGTTTTGGTCAAAGTAGTTTGGACGAAGTTTCCGTTGCTCCAATAATGGGTCTAACTATTTGAGAATTATTTAAAAACTATATTTACACATTTATAACTTTATATTGGTCCAAAAAAATGCCGGTATTCTTTCTAAAAGTTTTAAATCTCAATTTAAACCTTCATACGAATCTATTGAAGGTTTGGACGATCTTTGTCGTAGAAGTTTGCACAAGTTTTCCGTTGAATAAAAAATGGGTCTAACGTTCTTCTATTAAGTTTATTACTATATTTATATCCTTATCACTTCATATTGGTCCCAAAAAAGGCCAATATTCACTTCGTACGAAGCTATTCAAAGTTGGGCAGTTTTGGTCAAAGTAGTTTGGACGAAGTTTCCGTTGCTCTAATAATGGGTCTAACTATTTGAGAATTATTTAATAACTATATTCACACCTTTATAACTTTATATTGGTCCAAAAAAAGGCTGGTATTCATTCTAAAAGCATTAAATCTCAATTTAAACCTTCATACGAATCTATTGAAAGTTTGGACGATCTTTGTCGTAGAAGTTTGCACAAGTTTTCCGTTGGATAAAAAATGGGTCTAACGTTCTTCTATTTGGTTTATTACTATATTTATATCTTTATCATTTCATATTGGTGCCAAAAAGGCCAATATTCACTTCGTACGAAGCTATTCAAATTTGGGCAGTTTTGGTCAAAGTAGTTTGGACGAAGTTTCCGTTGCTCCAATAATGGGTCTAACAATTTGAGAATTATTTAAAAACTATATTTACACCTTTATAACTTTATATTGGTCCAAAAAAAGGCCGGTATTCATTCTAAAAGATTTAAATCTCAATTTAAACCTTCATACGAATCTATTGAAACTTTGGACGATCTTTGTCGTAGAAGTTTGCACAAGTTTTCCGTTGGATAAAAAATGAGTCTAACGTTCTTCTATTAGGTTTATTACTATATTTATATCTTTATCACTTCATATTGGTCCCAAAAAAGGCCAATATTCACTTCGTACGAAGCTATTCAAATTTGGGCAGTTTTGGTCAAAGTAGTTTGGACGAAGTTTCCGTTGCTCCCATAATGGGTCTAACTATTTGAGAATTATTTAAAAACTATATTTATGCCTTTATAACTTTATATTGGTCCAAAAAAAGGCCGGTATTCATTCTAAAAGATTTAAATCTCAATTTAAACCTTCATACGAATCTATTGAAAGTTTGGACGATCTTTGTCGTAGAAGTTTGCACAAGTTTTCCGTTGGATAAAAAATGGGTCTAACGATCTTCTATTAGGTTTATTACTATATTTATATCCTTATCACTTCATATTGGTCCCAAAAAAGGCCAATATTCACTTCGTACGAAGCTATTCAAATTTGGACAGTTTTGGTCAAAGTAGTTTGGACGAAGTTTCCGTTGCTCCAATAATGGGTCTAACTATTTGAGAATTATTTAAAAACTATATTTACACCTTTATAACTTTATATTGGTCCAAAAAAAGGCCGGTATTCATTCAAAAAGCTTTAAATCTCAATTTAAACCTTCATACGAATCTATTGAAAGTTTGGACGATCTTTGTCGTAGAAGTTTGCACAAGTTTTCCGTTTGATAAAAAATGAGTCTAACGTTCTTCTATTAGGTTTATTACTATATTTATATCTTTATCACTTCATATTGGTCCCAAAAAAGGCCAATATTCACTTCGTACGAAGCTATTCAAAGTTGGGCAGTTTTGGTCAAAGTAGTTTGGACGAAGTTTCCGTTGCTCCAATAATGGGTCTAACTATTTGAGAATTATTTAAAAACTATATTTACACCTTTATAACTTTATATTGGTCCAAAAAAAGGCCGGTATTCTTTCTAAAAGTTTTAAATCTCAATTTAAACCTTCATACGAATCTATTGAAGGTTTGGACGATCTTTGTCGTAGAAGTTTGCACAAGTTTTCCGTTGAATAAAAAATGGGTCTAACGTTCTTCTATTAAGGTTATTAATATATTTATATCCTTATCACTTCATATTGGTCCCAAAAAAGGCCAATATTCACTTCGTACGAAGCTATTCAAAGTTGGGCAGTTTTGGTCAAAGTAGTTTGGACGAAGTTTCCGTTGCTCTAATAATGGGTCTAACTATTTGAGAATTATTTAATAACTATATTCACACCTTTATAACTTTATATTGGTCCAAAAAAAGGCTGGTATTCATTCTAAAAGCATTAAATCTCAATTTAAACCTTCATACGAATCTATTGAAAGTTTGGACGATCTTTGTCGTAGAAGTTTGCACAAGTTTTCCGTTGGATAAAAAATGGGTCTAACGTTCTTTTATTTGGTTTATTACTATATTTATATCTTTATCATTTCATATTGGTGCCAAAAACGCCAATATTCACTTCGTACGAAGCTATTCAAATTTGGGCAGTTTTGGTCAAAGTAGTTTGGACGAAGTTTCCGTTGCTCCAATAATGGGTCTAACTATTTGAGAATTATTTAAAAACTATATTTACACCTTTATAACTTTATATTGGTCCAAAAAAAGGCCGGTATTCATTCTAAAAGATTTAAATCTCAATTTAAACCTTCATACGAATCTATTGAATGTTTGGACGATCTTTGTCGTAGAAGTTTGCACAAGTTTTCCGTTTGATAAAAAATGAGTCTAACGTTCTTCTATTAGGTTTATTACTATATTTATATCTTTATCACTTCATATTGGTCCCAAAAAAATGCAAATATTCACTTCGTACGAAGCTATTCAAAGTTGGGCAGTTTTGGTCAAAGTAGTTTGGACGAAGTTTCTGTTGCTCCAATAATGGGTCTAACTATTTGAGAATTATTTAAAAACTATATTTACACCTTTATAACTTTATATTGGTCCAAAAAAAGGCCGGTATTCATTCTAAAAGCTTTAAATCTCAATTTAAACCTTCATACGAATCTATTGAAAGTTTGGACGATCTTTGTCGTAGAAGTTTGCACAAGTTTTCCGTTGAATAAAAAATGGGTCTAACGTTCTTCTATTAAGTTTATTACTATATTTATATCCTTATCACTTCATATTGGTCCCAAAAAAGGCCAATATTCACTTCGTACGAAGCTATTCAAAGTTGGGCAGTTTTGGTCAAAGTAGTTTGGACGAAGTTTCCGTTGCTCAAATAATGGGTCTAACTATTTGAGAATTATTTAATAACTATATTCACACCTTTATAACTTTATATTGGTCCAAAAAAAGGCCGGTTTTCATTCTAAAAGATTTAAATCTCAATTTAAACCTTCATACGAATCTATTGAAACTTTGGACGATCTTTGTCGTAGAAGTTTGCACAAGTTTTTCGTTGGATAAAAAATGGGTCTAACGTTCTTCTATTAGGTTTATTACTATATTTATATCCTTATCACTTCATATTGGTCCCAAAAAAGGCCAATATTCACTTCGTACGAAGCTATTCAAATTTGGGCAGTTTTGGTCAAAGTAGTTTGGACGAAGTTTCCGTTGCTCCAATAATGGGTCTAACTATTTGAGAATTATTTAATAACTTTATTCACACCTTTATAAATTTATATTGGTCCAAAAAAAGGCCGGTATTCATTTTAAAAGCTTTAAATCTCAATTTAAACCTTCATACGAATCTATTGAAATTTGGACGATCTTTGTCGTAGAAGTTTGCACAAGTTTTCCGTTGGATAAAAAATGAGTCTAACGTTCTTCTATTAGGTTTATTACTATATTTATATCTTTATCACTTCATATTGGTCCCAAAAAAGGCCAATATTCACTTCGTACGATGCTATTCAAATTTGGGCAGTTTTGGTCAAAGTGGTTTGGACGAAGTTTCCGTTGCTCCAATAATGGGTCTAACTATTTGAGAATTATTTAAAAACTATATTTACACCTTTATAACTTTATATTGGTCCAAAAAAAGGCCGGTATTCATTCTAAAAGATTTAAATCTCAATTTAAACCTTCATACGAATCTATTGAATGTTTGGACGATCTTTGTCGTAGAAGTTTGCACAAGTTTTCCGTTTGATAAAAAATGAGTCTAACGTTCTTCTATTAGGTTTATTACTATATTTATATCTTTATCACTTCATATTGGTCCCAAAAATTGCCAATATTCACTTCGTACGAAGCTATTCAAAGTTGGGCAGTTTTGGTCAAAGTAGTTTGGACGAAGTTTCCGTTGCTCCAATAATGGGTCTAACTATTTGAGAATTATTTAAAAACTATATTTACACCTTTATAACTTTATATTGGTCCAAAAAAAGGCCGGTATTCATTCTAAAAGCTTTAAATCTCAATTTAAACCTTCATACGAATCTATTGAAAGTTTGGACGATCTTTGTCGTAGAAGTTTGCACAAGTTTTCCGTTGGATAAAAAATGAGTCTAACGTTCTTCTATTAGGTTTATTACTATATTTATATCTTTAACACTTCATATTGGTCCAAAAAAAGGCCAATATTCACTTCGTACGAAGCTATTCAAATTTGGGCAGTTTTGGTCAAAGTAGTTTGGACGAAGTTTCCGTTGCTCCAATAATGGGTCTAACTATTTGAGAATTATTTAAAAACTATATTTACACCTTTATAACTTTATATTGGTCCAAAAAAAGGCCGGTATTCATTCTAAAAGATTTAAATCTCAATTTAAACCTTCATACGAATCTATTGAAACTTTGGACGATCTTTGTCGTAGAAGTTTGCACAAGTTTTTCGTTGGATAAAAAATGGGTCTAACGTTCTTCTATTAGGTTTATTACTATATTTATATCCTTATCACTTCATATTGGTCCAAAAAAAGGCCAATATTCACTTCGTACGAAGCTATTCAAATTTGGGCAGTTTTGGTCAAAGTAGTTTGGACGAAGTTTCCGTTGCTCCAATAATGGGTCTAACTATTTGAGAATTATTTTAAAACTATATTTACACCTTTATAACTTTATATTGGTCCAAAAAAAGGCCGGTATTCATTCTAAAAGATTTAAATCTCAATTTAAACCTTCATACGAATCTATTGAAACTTTGGACGATCTTTGTCGTAGAAGTTTGCACAAGTTTTCCGTTGGATAAAAAATGGGTCTAACGTTCTTCTATTAGGTTTATTACTATATTTATATCCTTATCACTTCATATTGGTCCCAAAAAAGGCCAATATTCACTTCGTACGAAGCTATTCAAATTTGGGCAGTTTTGGTCAACGTAGTTTGGACGAAGTTTCCGTTGCTCCAATAATGGGTCTAACTATTTGAGAATTATTTAAAAACTATATTTACACCTTTATAACTTTATATTGGTCCAAAAAAAGGCCGGTATTCATTCAAAAAGCTTTAAATCTCAATTTAAACCTTCATACGAATCTATTGAAAGTTTGGACGATCTTTGTCGTAGAAGTTTGCACAAGTTTTCCGTTTGATAAAAAATGAGTCTAACGTTCTTCTATTAGGTTTATTACTATATTTATATCTTTATCACTTCATATTGGTCCCAAAAAAGGCCAATATTCACTTCGTACGAAGCTATTCAAAGTTGGGCAGTTTTGGTCAAAGTAGTTTGGACGAAGTTTCCGTTGCTCCAATAATGGGTCTAACTATTTGAGAATTATTTAAAAACTATATTTACACCTTTATAACTTTATATTGGTCCAAAAAAAGGCCGGTATTCTTTCTAAAAGTTTTAAATCTCAATTTAAACCTTCATACGAATCTATTGAAGGTTTGGACGATCTTTGTCGTAGAAGTTTGCACAAGTTTTCCGTTGAATAAAAAATGGGTCTAACGTTCTTCTATTAAGTTTATTACTATATTTATATCCTTATCACTTCATATTGGTCCCAAAAAAGGCCAATATTCACTTCGTACGAAGCTATTCAAAGTTGGGCAGTTTTGGTCAAAGTAGTTTGGACGAAGTTTCCGTTGCTCAAATAATGGGTCTAACTATTTGAGAATTATTTAATAACTATATTCACACCTTTATAACTTTATATTGGTCCAAAAAAAGGCTGGTATTCATTCTAAAAGCATTAAATCTCAATTTAAACCTTCATACGAATCTATTGAAAGTTTGGACGATCTTTGTCGTAGAAGTTTGCACAAGTTTTCCGTTGGATAAAAAATGGGTCTAACGTTCTTCTATTTGGTTTATTACTATATTTATATCTTTATCATTTCATATTGGTGCCAAAAAGGCCAATATTCACTTCGTACGAAGCTATTCTAATTTGGGCAGTTTTGGTCAAAGTAGTTTGGACGAAGTTTCCGTTGCTCCAATAATGGGTCTAACAATTTGAGAATTATTTAAAAACTATATTTACACCTTTATAACTTTATATTGGTCCAAAAAAAGGACGGTTTTCATTCTAAAAGCTTTAAATCTCAATTTAAACCTTCATACGAATCTATTGAAAGTTTGCACGATCGTTGTCGTAGAAGTTTGCACAACTTTTCCGTTGGATAAAAAATGGGTCTAACTTTCTTCTATTAGGTTTATTACTATATTTATATCCTTATCACTTCATATTGGTTCCAAAAAAGGCCAATAATCACTTCGTACGAAGCTATTCAAAGTTGGGCAGTTTTGGTCAAAGTAGTTTGGACGAAGTTTCCGTTATGGGTCTAACTATTTGAGAATTATTTAATAACTATATTTACACCTTTATAACTTTATATTGGTCCAAAAAAAGGCCGGTATTCATTCTAAAAGCTTTAAATCTCAATTTAAACCTTCATACGAATCTATTGAAAGTTTGGACGATCTTTGTCGTAGAAGTTTGCACAAGTTTTCCGTTGGATAAAAAATTTGTCTAACGTTCTTCTATTAGGTTTATTACTATATTTATATCTTTATCACTTCATATTGGTCCAAAAAAAGGCCAATATTCACTTCGTACGAAGCTATTCAAATTTGGGCAGTTTTGGTCAAAGTAGTTTGGACGAAGTTTCCGTTGCTCCAATAATGGGTCTAACTATTTGAGAATTATTTTAAAACTATATTTACACCTTTATAACTTTATATTGGTCCAAAAAAAGGCCGGTATTCATTCTAAAAGATTTAAATCTCAATTTAAACCTTCATACGAATCTATTGAAACTTTGGACGATCTTTGTCGTAGAAGTTTGCACAAGTTTTCCGTTGGATAAAAAATGGGTCTAACGTTCTTCTATTAGGTTTATTACTATATTTATATCCTTATCACTTCATATTGGTCCCAAAAAAGGCCAATATTCACTTCGTACGAAGCTATTCAAATTTGGGCTGTTTTGGTCAAAGTAGTTTGGACGAAGTTTCCGTTGCTCCAATAATGGGTCTAACTATTTGAGAATTATTTAATAACTATATTCACACCTTTATAACTTTATATTGGTCCAAAAAAAGGCCGGTATTCATTTTAAAAGCTTTAAATCTCAATTTAAACCTTCATACGAATCTATTGAAAGTTTGGACGATCTTTGTCGTAGAAGTTTGCACAAGTTTTTCGTTGGATAAAAAATGGGTCTAACGTTCTTCTATTAGGTTTATTACTATATTTATATCCTTATCACTTCATATTGGTCCAAAAAAAGGCCAATATTCACTTCGTACGAAGCTATTCAAATTTGGGCAGTTTTGGTCAAAGTAGTTTGGACGAAGTTTCCGTTGCTCCAATAATGGGTCTAACTATTTGAGAATTATTTTAAAACTATATTTACACCTTTATAACTTTATATTGGTCCAAAAAAAGGCCGGTATTCATTCTAAAAGATTTAAATCTCAATTTAAACCTTCATACGAATCTATTGAAACTTTGGACGATCTTTGTCGTAGAAGTTTGCACAAGTTTTCCGTTGGATAAAAAATGGGTCTAACGTTCTTCTATTAGGTTTATTACTATATTTATATCCTTATCACTTCATATTGGTCCCAAAAAAGGCCAATATTCACTTCGTACGAAGCTATTCAAATTTGGGCAGTTTTGGTCAACGTAGTTTGGACGAAGTTTCCGTTGCTCCAATAATGGGTCTAACTATTTGAGAATTATTTAAAAACTATATTTACACCTTTATAACTTTATATTGGTCCAAAAAAAGGCCGGTATTCATTCAAAAAGCTTTAAATCTCAATTTAAACCTTCATACGAATCTATTGAAAGTTTGGACGATCTTTGTCGTAGAAGTTTGCACAAGTTTTCCGTTTGATAAAAAATGAGTCTAACGTTCTTCTATTAGGTTTATTACTATATTTATATCTTTATCACTTCATATTGGTCCCAAAAAAGGCCAATATTCACTTCGTACGAAGCTATTCAAAGTTGGGCAGTTTTGGTCAAAGTAGTTTGGACGAAGTTTCCGTTGCTCCAATAATGGGTCTAACTATTTGAGAATTATTTAAAAACTATATTTACACCTTTATAACTTTATATTGGTCCAAAAAAAGGCCGGTATTCTTTCTAAAAGTTTTAAATCTCAATTTAAACCTTCATACGAATCTATTGAAGGTTTGGACGATCTTTGTCGTAGAAGTTTGCACAAGTTTTCCGTTGAATAAAAAATGGGTCTAACGTTCTTCTATTAAGTTTATTACTATATTTATATCCTTATCACTTCATATTGGTCCCAAAAAAGGCCAATATTCACTTCGTACGAAGCTATTCAAAGTTGGGCAGTTTTGGTCAAAGTAGTTTGGACGAAGTTTCCGTTGCTCAAATAATGGGTCTAACTATTTGAGAATTATTTAATAACTATATTCACACCTTTATAACTTTATATTGGTCCAAAAAAAGGCTGGTATTCATTCTAAAAGCATTAAATCTCAATTTAAACCTTCATACGAATCTATTGAAAGTTTGGACGATCTTTGTCGTAGAAGTTTGCACAAGTTTTCCGTTGGATAAAAAATGGGTCTAACGTTCTTCTATTTGGTTTATTACTATATTTATATCTTTATCATTTCATATTGGTGCCAAAAAGGCCAATATTCACTTCGTACGAAGCTATTCTAATTTGGGCAGTTTTGGTCAAAGTAGTTTGGACGAAGTTTCCGTTGCTCCAATAATGGGTCTAACAATTTGAGAATTATTTAAAAACTATATTTACACCTTTATAACTTTATATTGGTCCAAAAAAAGGACGGTTTTCATTCTAAAAGCTTTAAATCTCAATTTAAACCTTCATACGAATCTATTGAAAGTTTGCACGATCGTTGTCGTAGAAGTTTGCACAACTTTTCCGTTGGATAAAAAATGGGTCTAACTTTCTTCTATTAGGTTTATTACTATATTTATATCCTTATCACTTCATATTGGTTCCAAAAAAGGCCAATAATCACTTCGTACGAAGCTATTCAAAGTTGGGCAGTTTTGGTCAAAGTAGTTTGGACGAAGTTTCCGTTATGGGTCTAACTATTTGAGAATTATTTAATAACTATATTTACACCTTTATAACTTTATATTGGTCCAAAAAAAGGCCGGTATTCATTCTAAAAGCTTTAAATCTCAATTTAAACCTTCATACGAATCTATTGAAAGTTTGGACGATCTTTGTCGTAGAAGTTTGCACAAGTTTTCCGTTGGATAAAAAATTTGTCTAACGTTCTTCTATTAGGTTTATTACTATATTTATATCTTTATCACTTCATATTGGTCCAAAAAAAGGCCAATATTCACTTCGTACGAAGCTATTCAAATTTGGGCAGTTTTGGTCAAAGTAGTTTGGACGAAGTTTCCGTTGCTCCAATAATGGGTCTAACTATTTGAGAATTATTTTAAAACTATATTTACACCTTTATAACTTTATATTGGTCCAAAAAAAGGCCGGTATTCATTCTAAAAGATTTAAATCTCAATTTAAACCTTCATACGAATCTATTGAAACTTTGGACGATCTTTGTCGTAGAAGTTTGCACAAGTTTTCCGTTGGATAAAAAATGGGTCTAACGTTCTTCTATTAGGTTTATTACTATATTTATATCCTTATCACTTCATATTGGTCCCAAAAAAGGCCAATATTCACTTCGTACGAAGCTATTCAAATTTGGGCTGTTTTGGTCAAAGTAGTTTGGACGAAGTTTCCGTTGCTCCAATAATGGGTCTAACTATTTGAGAATTATTTAATAACTATATTCACACCTTTATAACTTTATATTGGTCCAAAAAAAGGCCGGTATTCATTTTAAAAGCTTTAAATCTCAATTTAAACCTTCATACGAATCTATTGAAAGTTTGGACGATCTTTGTCGTAGAAGTTTGCACAAGTTTTCCGTTGGATAAAAAATGAGTCTAACGTTCTTCTATTAGGTTTATTACTATATTTATATCTTTATCACTTCATATTGGTCCCAAAAAAGGCCAATATTCACTTCGTACGAAGCTATTCAAATTTGGGCAGTTTTGGTCAAAGTAGTTTGGACGAAGTTTCCGTTGCTCCAATAATGGGTCTAACTATTTGAGAATTATTTAAAAACTATATTTACACCTTTATAACTTTATATTGGTCCAAAAAAAGGCCGGTATTCATTCTAAAAGATTTAAATCTCAATTTAAACCTTCATACGAATCTATTGAAAGTTTGGACGATCTTTGTCGTAGAAGTTTGCACAAGTTTTCCGTTGGATAAAAAATGAGTCTAACGTTCTTCTATTAGGTTTATTACTATATTTATATCTTTATCACTTCATATTGGTCCCAAAAAAGGCCAATATTCACTTCGTACGAAGCTATTCAAATTTGGGCAGTTTTGGTCAAAGTAGTTTGGACGAAGTTTCCGTTGCTCCAATAATGGGTCTAACTATTTGAGAATTATTTAAAAACTATATTTACACCTTTATAACTTTATATTGGTCCAAAAAAAGGCCGGTATTCATTCTAAAAGATTTAAATCTCAATTTAAACCTTCATACGATTCTATTGAAACTTTGGACGATCTTTGTCGTAGAAGTTTGCACAAGTTTTCCGTTGGATAAAAAATGGGTCTAACGTTCTTCTATTAGGTTTATTACTATATTTATATCCTTATCACTTCATATTGGTTCCAAAAAAGGCCAATAATCACTTCGTACGAAGCTATTCAAAGTTGGGCAGTTTTGGTCAAAGTAGTTTGGACGAAGTTTCCGTTATGGGTCTAACTATTTGAGAATTATTTAATAACTATATTTACACCTTTATAACTTTATATTGGTCCAAAAAAAGGCCGGTATTCATTCTAAAAGCTTTAAATCTCAATTTAAACCTTCATACGAATCTATTGAAAGTTTGGACGATCTTTGTCGTAGAAGTTTGCACAAGTTTTCCGTTGGATAAAAAATTTGTCTAACGTTCTTCTATTAGGTTTATTACTATATTTATATCTTTATCACTTCATATTGGTCCAAAAAAAGGCCAATATTCACTTCGTACGAAGCTATTCAAATTTGGGCAGTTTTGGTCAAAGTAGTTTGGACGAAGTTTCCGTTGCTCCAATAATGGGTCTAACTATTTGAGAATTATTTTAAAACTATATTTACACCTTTATAACTTTATATTGGTCCAAAAAAAGGCCGGTATTCATTCTAAAAGATTTAAATCTCAATTTAAACCTTCATACGAATCTATTGAAACTTTGGACGATCTTTGTCGTAGAAGTTTGCACAAGTTTTCCGTTGGATAAAAAATGGGTCTAACGTTCTTCTATTAGGTTTATTACTATATTTATATCCTTATCACTTCATATTGGTCCCAAAAAAGGCCAATATTCACTTCGTACGAAGCTATTCAAATTTGGGCTGTTTTGGTCAAAGTAGTTTGGACGAAGTTTCCGTTGCTCCAATAATGGGTCTAACTATTTGAGAATTATTTAATAACTATATTCACACCTTTATAACTTTATATTGGTCCAAAAAAAGGCCGGTATTCATTTTAAAAGCTTTAAATCTCAATTTAAACCTTCATACGAATCTATTGAAAGTTTGGACGATCTTTGTCGTAGAAGTTTGCACAAGTTTTTCGTTGGATAAAAAATGGGTCTAACGTTCTTCTATTAGGTTTATTACTATATTTATATCCTTATCACTTCATATTGGTCCAAAAAAAGGCCAATATTCACTTCGTACGAAGCTATTCAAATTTGGGCAGTTTTGGTCAAAGTAGTTTGGACGAAGTTTCCGTTGCTCCAATAATGGGTCTAACTATTTGAGAATTATTTTAAAACTATATTTACACCTTTATAACTTTATATTGGTCCAAAAAAAGGCCGGTATTCATTCTAAAAGATTTAAATCTCAATTTAAACCTTCATACGAATCTATTGAAAGTTTGGACGATCTTTGTCGTAGAAGTTTGCACAAGTTTTCCGTTGGATAAAAAATTTGTCTAACGTTCTTCTATTAGGTTTATTACTATATTTATATCTTTATCACTTCATATTGGTCCAAAAAAAGGCCAATATTCACTTCGTACGAAGCTATTCAAATTTGGGCAGTTTTGGTCAAAGTAGTTTGGACGAAGTTTCCGTTGCTCCAATAATGGGTCTAACTATTTGAGAATTATTTTAAAACTATATTTACACCTTTATAACTTTATATTGGTCCAAAAAAAGGCCGGTATTCATTCTAAAAGATTTAAATCTCAATTTAAACCTTCATACGAATCTATTGAAACTTTGGACGATCTTTGTCGTAGAAGTTTGCACAAGTTTTCCGTTGGATAAAAAATGGGTCTAACGTTCTTCTATTAGGTTTATTACTATATTTATATCCTTATCACTTCATATTGGTCCCAAAAAAGGCCAATATTCACTTCGTACGAAGCTATTCAAATTTGGGCTGTTTTGGTCAAAGTAGTTTGGACGAAGTTTCCGTTGCTCCAATAATGGGTCTAACTATTTGAGAATTATTTAATAACTATATTCACACCTTTATAACTTTATATTGGTCCAAAAAAAGGCCGGTATTCATTTTAAAAGCTTTAAATCTCAATTTAAACCTTCATACGAATCTATTGAAAGTTTGGACGATCTTTGTCGTAGAAGTTTGCACAAGTTTTCCGTTGGATAAAAAATGAGTCTAACGTTCTTCTATTAGGTTTATTACTATATTTATATCTTTATCACTTCATATTGGTCCCAAAAAAGGCCAATATTCACTTCGTACGAAGCTATTCAAATTTGGGCAGTTTTGGTCAAAGTAGTTTGGACGAAGTTTCCGTTGCTCCAATAATGGGTCTAACTATTTGAGAATTATTTAAAAACTATATTTACACCTTTATAACTTTATATTGGTCCAAAAAAAGGCCGGTATTCATTCTAAAAGATTTAAATCTCAATTTAAACCTTCATACGATTCTATTGAAACTTTGGACGATCTTTGTCGTAGAAGTTTGCACAAGTTTTCCGTTGGATAAAAAATGGGTCTAACGTTCTTCTATTAGGTTTATTACTATATTTATATCCTTATCACTTCATATTGGTTCCAAAAAAGGCCAATAATCACTTCGTACGAAGCTATTCAAAGTTGGGCAGTTTTGGTCAAAGTAGTTTGGACGAAGTTTCCGTTATGGGTCTAACTATTTGAGAATTATTTAATAACTATATTTACACCTTTATAACTTTATATTGGTCCAAAAAAAGGCCGGTATTCATTCTAAAAGCTTTAAATCTCAATTTAAACCTTCATACGAATCTATTGAAAGTTTGGACGATCTTTGTCGTAGAAGTTTGCACAAGTTTTCCGTTGGATAAAAAATGGGTCTAACGTTCTTCTATTAGGTTTATTACTATATTTATATCCTTATCACTTCATATTGGTCCCAAAAAAGGCCAATATTCACTTCGTACGAAGCTATTCAAATTTGGGCTGTTTTGGTCAAAGTAGTTTGGACGAAGTTTCCGTTGCTCCAATAATGGGTCTAACTATTTGAGAATTATTTAATAACTATATTCACACCTTTATAACTTTATATTGGTCCAAAAAAAGGCCGGTATTCATTTTAAAAGCTTTAAATCTCAATTTAAACCTTCATACGAATCTATTGAAAGTTTGGACGATCTTTGTCGTAGAAGTTTGCACAAGTTTTTCGTTGGATAAAAAATGGGTCTAACGTTCTTCTATTAGGTTTATTACTATATTTATATCCTTATCACTTCATATTGGTCCAAAAAAAGGCCAATATTCACTTCGTACGAAGCTATTCAAATTTGGGCAGTTTTGGTCAAAGTAGTTTGGACGAAGTTTCCGTTGCTCCAATAATGGGTCTAACTATTTGAGAATTATTTTAAAACTATATTTACACCTTTATAACTTTATATTGGTCCAAAAAAAGGCCGGTATTCATTCTAAAAGATTTAAATATCAATTTAAACCTTCATACGAATCTATTGAAACTTTGGACGATCTTTGTCGTAGAAGTTTGCACAAGTTTTCCGTTGGATAAAAAATGGGTCTAACGTTCTTCTATTAGGTTTATTACTATATTTATATCCTTATCACTTCATATTGGTCCCAAAAAAGGCCAATATTCACTTCGTACGAAGCTATTCAAATTTGGGCAGTTTTGGTCAACGTAGTTTGGACGAAGTTTCCGTTGCTCCAATAATGGGTCTAACAATTTGAGAATTATTTAAAAACTATATTTACACCTTTATAACTTTATATTGGTCCAAAAAAAGGACGGTTTTCATTCTAAAAGCTTTAAATCTCAATTTAAACCTTCATACGAATCTATTGAAAGTTTGCACGATCGTTGTCGTAGAAGTTTGCACAACTTTTCCGTTGGATAAAAAATGGGTCTAACGTTCTTCTATTAGGTTTATTACTATATTTATATCCTTATCACTTCATATTGGTTCCAAAAAAGGCCAATAATCACTTCGTACGAAGCTATTCAAAGTTGGGCAGTTTTGGTCAAAGTAGTTTGGACGAAGTTTCCGTTATGGGTCTAACTATTTGAGAATTATTTAATAACTATATTTACACCTTTATAACTTTATATTGGTCCAAAAAAAGGCCGGTATTCATTCTAAAAGCTTTAAATCTCAATTTAAACCTTCATACGAATCTATTGAAAGTTTGGACGATCTTTGTCGTAGAAGTTTGCACAAGTTTTCCGTTGGATAAAAAATGGGTCTAACGTTCTTCTATTAGGTTTATTACTATATTTATATCCTTATCACTTCATATTGGTCCCAAAAAAGGCCAATATTCACTTCGTACGAAGCTATTCAAATTTGGGCTGTTTTGGTCAAAGTAGTTTGGACGAAGTTTCCGTTGCTCCAATAATGGGTCTAACTATTTGAGAATTATTTAATAACTATATTCACACCTTTATAACTTTATATTGGTCCAAAAAAAGGCCGGTATTCTTTCTAAAAGTTTTAAATCTCAATTTAAACCTTCATACGAATCTATTGAAGGTTTGGACGATCTTTGTCGTAGAAGTTTGCACAAGTTTTCCGTTGAATAAAAAATGGGTCTAACGTTCTTCTATTAAGTTTATTACTATATTTATATCCTTATCACTTCATATTGGTCCCAAAAAAGGCCAATATTCACTTCGTACGAAGCTATTCAAAGTTGGGCAGTTTTGGTCAAAGTAGTTTGGACGAAGTTTCCGTTGCTCAAATAATGGGTCTAACTATTTGAGAATTATTTAATAACTATATTCACACCTTTATAACTTTATATTGGTCCAAAAAAAGGCTGGTATTCATTCTAAAAGCATTAAATCTCAATTTAAACCTTCATACGAATCTATTGAAAGTTTGGACGATCTTTGTCGTAGAAGTTTGCACAAGTTTTCCGTTGGATAAAAAATGGGTCTAACGTTCTTCTATTTGGTTTATTACTATATTTATATCTTTATCATTTCATATTGGTGCCAAAAAGGCCAATATTCACTTCGTACGAAGCTATTCTAATTTGGGCAGTTTTGGTCAAAGTAGTTTGGACGAAGTTTCCGTTGCTCCAATAATGGGTCTAACAATTTGAGAATTATTTAAAAACTATATTTACACCTTTATAACTTTATATTGGTCCAAAAAAAGGACGGTTTTCATTCTAAAAGCTTTAAATCTCAATTTAAACCTTCATACGAATCTATTGAAAGTTTGCACGATCGTTGTCGTAGAAGTTTGCACAACTTTTCCGTTGGATAAAAAATGGGTCTAACTTTCTTCTATTAGGTTTATTACTATATTTATATCCTTATCACTTCATATTGGTTCCAAAAAAGGCCAATAATCACTTCGTACGAAGCTATTCAAAGTTGGGCAGTTTTGGTCAAAGTAGTTTGGACGAAGTTTCCGTTATGGGTCTAACTATTTGAGAATTATTTAATAACTATATTTACACCTTTATAACTTTATATTGGTCCAAAAAAAGGCCGGTATTCATTCTAAAAGCTTTAAATCTCAATTTAAACCTTCATACGAATCTATTGAAAGTTTGGACGATCTTTGTCGTAGAAGTTTGCACAAGTTTTCCGTTGGATAAAAAATTTGTCTAACGTTCTTCTATTAGGTTTATTACTATATTTATATCCTTATCACTTCATATTGGTCCAAAAAAAGGCCAATATTCACTTCGTACGAAGCTATTCAAATTTGGGCAGTTTTGGTCAAAGTAGTTTGGACGAAGTTTCCGTTGCTCCAATAATGGGTCTAACTATTTGAGAATTATTTTAAAACTATATTTACACCTTTATAACTTTATATTGGTCCAAAAAAAGGCCGGTATTCATTCTAAAAGATTTAAATATCAATTTAAACCTTCATACGAATCTATTGAAACTTTGGACGATCTTTGTCGTAGAAGTTTGCACAAGTTTTCCGTTGGATAAAAAATGGGTCTAACGTTCTTCTATTAGGTTTATTACTATATTTATATCCTTATCACTTCATATTGGTCCCAAAAAAGGCCAATATTCACTTCGTACGAAGCTATTCAAATTTGGGCAGTTTTGGTCAACGTAGTTTGGACGAAGTTTCCGTTGCTCCAATAATGGGTCTAACTATTTGAGAATTATTTAAAAACTATATTTACACCTTTATAACTTTATATTGGTCCAAAAAAAGGCCGGTATTCATTCAAAAAGCTTTAAATCTCAATTTAAACCTTCATACGAATCTATTGAAAGTTTGGACGATCTTTGTCGTAGAAGTTTGCACAAGTTTTCCGTTTGATAAAAAATGAGTCTAACGTTCTTCTATTAGGTTTATTACTATATTTATATCTTTATCACTTCATATTGGTCCCAAAAAAGGCCAATATTCACTTCGTACGAAGCTATTCAAAGTTGGGCAGTTTTGGTCAAAGTAGTTTGGACGAAGTTTCCGTTGCTCCAATAATGGGTCTAACTATTTGAGAATTATTTAAAAACTATATTTACACCTTTATAACTTTATATTGGTCCAAAAAAAGGCCGGTATTCTTTCTAAAAGTTTTAAATCTCAATTTAAACCTTCATACGAATCTATTGAAGGTTTGGACGATCTTTGTCGTAGAAGTTTGCACAAGTTTTCCGTTGAATAAAAAATGGGTCTAACGTTCTTCTATTAAGTTTATTACTATATTTATATCCTTATCACTTCATATTGGTCCCAAAAAAGGCCAATATTCACTTCGTACGAAGCTATTCAAAGTTGGGCAGTTTTGGTCAAAGTAGTTTGGACGAAGTTTCCGTTGCTCAAATAATGGGTCTAACTATTTGAGAATTATTTAATAACTATATTCACACCTTTATAACTTTATATTGGTCCAAAAAAAGGCTGGTATTCATTCTAAAAGCATTAAATCTCAATTTAAACCTTCATACGAATCTATTGAAAGTTTGGACGATCTTTGTCGTAGAAGTTTGCACAAGTTTTCCGTTGGATAAAAAATGGGTCTAACGTTCTTCTATTTGGTTTATTACTATATTTATATCTTTATCATTTCATATTGGTGCCAAAAAGGCCAATATTCACTTCGTACGAAGCTATTCTAATTTGGGCAGTTTTGGTCAAAGTAGTTTGGACGAAGTTTCCGTTGCTCCAATAATGGGTCTAACAATTTGAGAATTATTTAAAAACTATATTTACACCTTTATAACTTTATATTGGTCCAAAAAAAGGACGGTTTTCATTCTAAAAGCTTTAAATCTCAATTTAAACCTTCATACGAATCTATTGAAAGTTTGCACGATCGTTGTCGTAGAAGTTTGCACAACTTTTCCGTTGGATAAAAAATGGGTCTAACTTTCTTCTATTAGGTTTATTACTATATTTATATCCTTATCACTTCATATTGGTTCCAAAAAAGGCCAATAATCACTTCGTACGAAGCTATTCAAAGTTGGGCAGTTTTGGTCAAAGTAGTTTGGACGAAGTTTCCGTTATGGGTCTAACTATTTGAGAATTATTTAATAACTATATTTACACCTTTATAACTTTATATTGGTCCAAAAAAAGGCCGGTATTCATTCTAAAAGCTTTAAATCTCAATTTAAACCTTCATACGAATCTATTGAAAGTTTGGACGATCTTTGTCGTAGAAGTTTGCACAAGTTTTCCGTTGGATAAAAAATTTGTCTAACGTTCTTCTATTAGGTTTATTACTATATTTATATCTTTATCACTTCATATTGGTCCAAAAAAAGGCCAATATTCACTTCGTACGAAGCTATTCAAATTTGGGCAGTTTTGGTCAAAGTAGTTTGGACGAAGTTTCCGTTGCTCCAATAATGGGTCTAACTATTTGAGAATTATTTTAAAACTATATTTACACCTTTATAACTTTATATTGGTCCAAAAAAAGGCCGGTATTCATTCTAAAAGATTTAAATCTCAATTTAAACCTTCATACGAATCTATTGAAACTTTGGACGATCTTTGTCGTAGAAGTTTGCACAAGTTTTCCGTTGGATAAAAAATGGGTCTAACGTTCTTCTATTAGGTTTATTACTATATTTATATCCTTATCACTTCATATTGGTCCCAAAAAAGGCCAATATTCACTTCGTACGAAGCTATTCAAATTTGGGCTGTTTTGGTCAAAGTAGTTTGGACGAAGTTTCCGTTGCTCCAATAATGGGTCTAACTATTTGAGAATTATTTAATAACTATATTCACACCTTTATAACTTTATATTGGTCCAAAAAAAGGCCGGTATTCATTTTAAAAGCTTTAAATCTCAATTTAAACCTTCATACGAATCTATTGAAAGTTTGGACGATCTTTGTCGTAGAAGTTTGCACAAGTTTTCCGTTGGATAAAAAATGAGTCTAACGTTCTTCTATTAGGTTTATTACTATATTTATATCTTTATCACTTCATATTGGTCCCAAAAAAGGCCAATATTCACTTCGTACGAAGCTATTCAAATTTGGGCAGTTTTGGTCAAAGTAGTTTGGACGAAGTTTCCGTTGCTCCAATAATGGGTCTAACTATTTGAGAATTATTTAAAAACTATATTTACACCTTTATAACTTTATATTGGTCCAAAAAAAGGCCGGTATTCATTCTAAAAGATTTAAATCTCAATTTAAACCTTCATACGATTCTATTGAAACTTTGGACGATCTTTGTCGTAGAAGTTTGCACAAGTTTTCCGTTGGATAAAAAATGGGTCTAACGTTCTTCTATTAGGTTTATTACTATATTTATATCCTTATCACTTCATATTGGTCCCAAAAAAGGCCAATATTCACTTCGTACGAAGCTATTCAAATTTGGGCAGTTTTGGTCAAAGTAGTTTGGACGAAGTTTCCGTTATGGGTCCAACTATTTGAGAATTATTTAATAACTATATTTACACCTTTATAACTTTATATTGGTCCAAAAAAAGGCCGGTATTCATTCTAAAAGCTTTAAATCTCAATTTAAACCTTCATACGAATCTATTGAAAGTTTGGACGATCTTTGTCGTAGAAGTTTGCACAAGTTTTTCGTTGGAAAAAAAATTTGTCTAACGTTCTTCTATTAGGTTTATTACTATATTTATATCTTTATCACTTCATATTGGTCCAAAAAAAAGCCAATATTCACTTCGTACGAAGCTATTCAAATTTGGGCAGTTTTGGTCAAAGTAGTTTGGACGAAGTTTCCGTTGCTCCAATAATGGGTCTAACTATTTGAGAATTATTTAAAAACTATATTTACACCTTTATAACTTTATATTGGTCCAAAAAAAGGCCGGTATTCATTCTAAAAGATTTAAATCTCAATTTAAACCTTCATACGAATCTATTGAAACTTTGGACGATCTTTGTCGTAGAAGTTTGCACAAGTTTTTCGTTGGATAAAAAATGGGTCTAACGTTCTTCTATTAGGTTTATTACTATATTTATATCCTTATCACTTCATATTGGTCCCAAAAAAGGCCAATATTCACTTCGTACGAAGCTATTCAAATTTGGGCAGTTTTGGTCAAAGTAGTTTGGACGAAGTTTCCGTTGCTCCAATAATGGGTCTAACTATTTGAGAATTATTTAATAACTATATTCACACCTTTATAACTTTATATTGGTCCAAAAAAAGGCCGGTATTCATTTTATAAGCTTTAAATCTCAATTTAAACCTTCATACGAATCTATTGAAAGTTTGGACGATCTTTGTCGTAGAAGTTTGCACAAGTTTTCCGTTGGATAAAAAATGAGTCTAACGTTCTTCTATTAGGTTTATTACTATATTTATATCCTTATCACTTCATATTGGTCCCAAAAAAGGCCAATATTCACTTCGTACGAAGCTATTCAAATTTGGGCAGTTTTGGTCAAAGTAGTTTGGACGAAGTTTCCGTTGCTCCAATAATGGGTCTAACTATTTGAGAATTATTTAATAACTATATTCACACCTTTATAACTTTATATTGGTCCAAAAAAAGGCCGGTATTCATTTTAAAAGCTTTAAATCTCAATTTAAACCTTCATACGAATCTATTGAAAGTTTGGACGATCATTGTCGTAGAAGTTTGCACAAGTTTTCCGTTGGATAAAAAATGGGTCTAACGTTCTTCTATTAAGTTTATTACTATATTTATATCCTTATCACTTCATATTGGTCCCAAAAAAGGCCAATATTCACTTCGTACGAAGCTATTCAAATTTGGGCAGTTTTGGTCAAAGTAGTTTGGACGAAGTTTCCGTTGCTCCAATAATGGGTCTAACTATTTGAGAATTATTTAATAACTATATTCACACCTTTATAACTTTATATTGGTCCAAAAAAAGGCCGGTATTCATTTTAAAAGCTTTAAATCTCAATTTAAACCTTCATACGAATCTATTGAAAGTTTGGACGATCATTGTCGTAGAAGTTTGCACAAGTTTTCCGTTGGATAAAAAATGGGTCTAACGTTCTTCTATTAGGTTTATTACTATATTTATATCTTTATCATTTCATATTGGTGCCAAAAAGGCCAATATTCACTTCGTACGAAGCTATTCTAATTTGGGCAGTTTTGGTCAAAGTAGTTTGGACGAAGTTTCCGTTGCTCCAATAATGGGTCTAACAATTTGAGAATTATTTAAAAACTATATTTACACCTTTATAACTTTATATTGGTCCAAAAAAAGGACGGTTTTCATTCTAAAAGCTTTAAATCTCAATTTAAACCTTCATACGAATCTATTGAAAGTTTGCACGATCGTTGTCGTAGAAGTTTGCACAACTTTTCCGTTGGATAAAAAATGGGTCTAACTTTCTTCTATTAGGTTTATTACTATATTTATATCCTTATCACTTCATATTGGTTCCAAAAAAGGCCAATAATCACTTCGTACGAAGCTATTCAAAGTTGGGCAGTTTTGGTCAAAGTAGTTTGGACGAAGTTTCCGTTATGGGTCTAACTATTTGAGAATTATTTAATAACTATATTTACACCTTTATAACTTTATATTGGTCCAAAAAAAGGCCGGTATTCATTCTAAAAGCTTTAAATCTCAATTTAAACCTTCATACGAATCTATTGAAAGTTTGGACGATCTTTGTCGTAGAAGTTTGCACAAGTTTTCCGTTGGATAAAAAATTTGTCTAACGTTCTTCTATTAGGTTTATTACTATATTTATATCTTTATCACTTCATATTGGTCCAAAAAAAGGCCAATATTCACTTCGTACGAAGCTATTCAAATTTGGGCAGTTTTGGTCAAAGTAGTTTGGACGAAGTTTCCGTTGCTCCAATAATGGGTCTAACTATTTGAGAATTATTTTAAAACTATATTTACACCTTTATAACTTTATATTGGTCCAAAAAAAGGCCGGTATTCATTCTAAAAGATTTAAATCTCAATTTAAACCTTCATACGAATCTATTGAAACTTTGGACGATCTTTGTCGTAGAAGTTTGCACAAGTTTTCCGTTGGATAAAAAATGGGTCTAACGTTCTTCTATTAGGTTTATTACTATATTTATATCCTTATCACTTCATATTGGTCCCAAAAAAGGCCAATATTCACTTCGTACGAAGCTATTCAAATTTGGGCTGTTTTGGTCAAAGTAGTTTGGACGAAGTTTCCGTTGCTCCAATAATGGGTCTAACTATTTGAGAATTATTTAATAACTATATTCACACCTTTATAACTTTATATTGGTCCAAAAAAAGGCCGGTATTCATTTTAAAAGCTTTAAATCTCAATTTAAACCTTCATACGAATCTATTGAAAGTTTGGACGATCTTTGTCGTAGAAGTTTGCACAAGTTTTCCGTTGGATAAAAAATGAGTCTAACGTTCTTCTATTAGGTTTATTACTATATTTATATCTTTATCACTTCATATTGGTCCCAAAAAAGGCCAATATTCACTTCGTACGAAGCTATTCAAATTTGGGCAGTTTTGGTCAAAGTAGTTTGGACGAAGTTTCCGTTGCTCCAATAATGGGTCTAACTATTTGAGAATTATTTTAAAACTATATTTACACCTTTATAACTTTATATTGGTCCAAAAAAAGGCCGGTATTCATTCTAAAAGATTTAAATCTCAATTTAAACCTTCATACGATTCTATTGAAACTTTGGACGATCTTTGTCGTAGAAGTTTGCACAAGTTTTCCGTTGGATAAAAAATGGGTCTAACATTCTTCTATTAGGTTTATTACTATATTTATATCCTTATCACTTCATATTGGTCCCAAAAAAGGCCAATATTCACTTCGTACGAAGCTATTCAAATTTGGGCAGTTTTGGTCAAAGTAGTTTGGACGAAGTTTCCGTTATGGGTCCAACTATTTGAGAATTATTTAATAACTATATTTACACCTTTATAACTTTATATTGGTCCAAAAAAAGGCCGGTATTCATTCTAAAAGCTTTAAATCTCAATTTAAACCTTCATACGAATCTATTGAAAGTTTGGACGATCTTTGTCGTAGAAGTTTGCACAAGTTTTTCGTTGGAAAAAAAATTTGTCTAACGTTCTTCTATTAGGTTTATTACTATATTTATATCTTTATCACTTCATATTGGTCCAAAAAAAAGCCAATATTCACTTCGTACGAAGCTATTCAAATTTGGGCAGTTTTGGTCAAAGTAGTTTGGACGAAGTTTCCGTTGCTCCAATAATGGGTCTAACTATTTGAGAATTATTTAAAAACTATATTTACACCTTTATAACTTTATATTGGTCCAAAAAAAGGCCGGTATTCATTCTAAAAGATTTAAATCTCAATTTAAACCTTCATACGAATCTATTGAAACTTTGGACGATCTTTGTCGTAGAAGTTTGCACAAGTTTTTCGTTGGATAAAAAATGGGTCTAACGTTCTTCTATTAGGTTTATTACTATATTTATATCCTTATCACTTCATATTGGTCCCAAAAAAGGCCAATATTCACTTCGTACGAAGCTATTCAAATTTGGGCAGTTTTGGTCAAAGTAGTTTGGACGAAGTTTCCGTTGCTCCAATAATGGGTCTAACTATTTGAGAATTATTTAATAACTATATTCACACCTTTATAACTTTATATTGGTCCAAAAAAAGGCCGGTATTCATTTTATAAGCTTTAAATCTCAATTTAAACCTTCATACGAATCTATTGAAAGTTTGGACGATCTTTGTCGTAGAAGTTTGCACAAGTTTTCCGTTGGATAAAAAATGAGTCTAACGTTCTTCTATTAGGTTTATTACTATATTTATATCCTTATCACTTCATATTGGTCCCAAAAAAGGCCAATATTCACTTCGTACGAAGCTATTCAAATTTGGGCAGTTTTGGTCAAAGTAGTTTGGACGAAGTTTCCGTTGCTCCAATAATGGGTCTAACTATTTGAGAATTATTTAATAACTATATTCACACCTTTATAACTTTATATTGGTCCAAAAAAAGGCCGGTATTCATTTTAAAAGCTTTAAATCTCAATTTAAACCTTCATACGAATCTATTGAAAGTTTGGACGATCATTGTCGTAGAAGTTTGCACAAGTTTTCCGTTGGATAAAAAATGGGTCTAACGTTCTTCTATTAAGTTTATTACTATATTTATATCCTTATCACTTCATATTGGTCCCAAAAAAGGCCAATATTCACTTCGTACGAAGCTATTCAAATTTGGGCAGTTTTGGTCAAAGTAGTTTGGACGAAGTTTCCGTTGCTCCAATAATGGGTCTAACTATTTGAGAATTATTTAATAACTATATTCACACCTTTATAACTTTATATTGGTCCAAAAAAAGGCCGGTATTCATTTTAAAAGCTTTAAATCTCAATTTAAACCTTCATACGAATCTATTGAAAGTTTGGACGATCATTGTCGTAGAAGTTTGCACAAGTTTTCCGTTGGATAAAAAATGGGTCTAACGTTCTTCTATTAGGTTTATTACTATATTTATATCCTTATCACTTCATATTGGTCCCAAAAAAGGCCAATATTCACTTCGTACGAAGCTATTCAAATTTGGGCAGTTTTGGTCAAAGTAGTTTGGACGAAGTTTCCGTTGCTCCAATAATGGGTCTAACTATTTGAGAATTATTTAATAACTATATTCACACCTTTATAACTTTATATTGGTCCAAAAAAAGGCCGGTATTCATTTTAAAAGCTTTAAATCTCAATTTAAACCTTCATACGAATCTATTGAAAGTTTGGACGATCATTGTCGTAGAAGTTTGCACAAGTTTTCCGTTGGATAAAAAATGGGTCTAACGTTCTTCTATTAGGTTTATTACTATATTTATATCCTTATCACTTCATATTGGTCCCAAAAAAGGCCAATATTCACTTCGTACGAAGCTATTCAAATTTGGGCAGTTTTGGTCAAAGTAGTTTGGACGAAGTTTCCGTTGCTCCAATAATGGGTCTAACTATTTGAGAATTATTTAAAAACTATATTTACACCTTTATAACTTTATATTGGTCCAAAAAAAGGCCGGTATTCATTCAAAAAGCTTTAAATCTCAATTTAAACCTTCATACGAATCTATTGAAAGTTTGGACGATCTTTGTCGTAGAAGTTTGCACAAGTTTTCCGTTTGATAAAAAATGAGTCTAACGTTCTTCTATTAGGTTTATTACTATATTTATATCTTTATCACTTCATATTGGTCCCAAAAAAGGCCAATATTCACTTCGTACGAAGCTATTCAAAGTTGGGCAGTTTTGGTCAAAGTAGTTTGGACGAAGTTTCCGTTGCTCCAATAATGGGTCTAACTATTTGAGAATTATTTAAAAACTATATTTACACCTTTATAACTTTATATTGGTCCAAAAAAAGGCCGGTATTCTTTCTAAAAGTTTTAAATCTCAATTTAAACCTTCATACGAATCTATTGAAGGTTTGGACGATCTTTGTCGTTGAAGTTTGCACAAGTTTTCCGTTGAATAAAAAATGGGTCTAACGTTCTTCTATTAAGTTTATTACTATATTTATATCCTTATCACTTCATATTGGTCCCAAAAAAGGCCAATATTCACTTCGTACGAAGCTATTCAAAGTTGGGCAGTTTTGGTCAAAGTAGTTTGGACGAAGTTTCCGTTGCTCAAATAATGGGTCTAACTATTTGAGAATTATTTAATAACTATATTCACACCTTTATAACTTTATATTGGTCCAAAAAAAAGGCTGGTATTCATTCTAAAAGCATTAAATCTCAATTTAAACCTTCATACGAATCTATTGAAAGTTTGGACGATCTTTGTCGTAGAAGTTTGCACAAGTTTTCCGTTGGATAAAAAATGGGTCTAACGTTCTTCTATTTGGTTTATTACTATATTTATATCTTTATCATTTCATATTGGTGCCAAAAAGGCCAATATTCACTTCGTACGAAGCTATTCTAATTTGGGCAGTTTTGGTCAAAGTAGTTTGGACGAAGTTTCCGTTGCTCCAATAATGGGTCTAACAATTTAAGAATTATTTAAAAACTATATTTACACCTTTATAACTTTATATTGGTCCAAAAAAAGGACGGTTTTCATTCTAAAAGCTTTAAATCTCAATTTAAACCTTCATACGAATCTATTGAAAGTTTGCACGATCGTTGTCGTAGAAGTTTGCACAACTTTTCCGTTGGATAAAAAATGGGTCTAACTTTCTTCTATTAGGTTTATTACTATATTTATATCCTTATCACTTCATATTGGTTCCAAAAAAGGCCAATAATCACTTCGTACGAAGCTATTCAAAGTTGGGCAGTTTTGGTCAAAGTAGTTTGGACGAAGTTTCCGTTATGGGTCTAACTATTTGAGAATTATTTAATAACTATATTTACACCTTTATAACTTTATATTGGTCCAAAAAAAGGCCGGTATTCATTCTAAAAGCTTTAAATCTCAATTTAAACTTTCATACGAATCTATTGAAAGTTTGGACGATCTTTGTCGTAGAAGTTTGCACAAGTTTTCCGTTGGATAAAAAATTTGTCTAACGTTCTTCTATTAGGTTTATTACTATATTTATATCTTTATCACTTCATATTGGTCCAAAAAAAGGCCAATATTCACTTCGTACGAAGCTATTCAAATTTGGGCAGTTTTGGTCAAAGTAGTTTGGACGAAGTTTCCGTTGCTCCAATAATGGGTCTAACTATTTGAGAATTATTTTAAAACTATATTTACACCTTTATAACTTTATATTGGTCCAAAAAAAGGCCGGTATTCATTCTAAAAGATTTAAATCTCAATTTAAACCTTCATACGAATCTATTGAAACTTTGGACGATCTTTGTCGTAGAAGTTTGCACAAGTTTTCCGTTGGATAAAAAATGGGTCTAACGTTCTTCTATTAGGTTTATTACTATATTTATATCCTTATCACTTCATATTGGTCCCAAAAAAGGCCAATATTCACTTCGTACGAAGCTATTCAAATTTGGGCAGTTTTGGTCAAAGTAGTTTGGACGAAGTTTCCGTTGCTCCAATAATGGGTCTAACTATTTGAGAATTATTTAATAACTATATTCACACCTTTATAACTTTATATTGGTCCAAAAAAAGGCCGGTATTCATTTTAAAAGCTTTAAATCTCAATTTAAACCTTCATACGAATCTATTGAAAGTTTGGACGATCTTTGTCGTAGAAGTTTGCACAAGTTTTCCGTTGGATAAAAAATGAGTCTAACGTTCTTCTATTAGGTTTATTACTATATTTATATCTTTATCACTTCATATTGGTCCCAAAAAAGGCCAATATTCACTTCGTACGAAGCTATTCAAATTTGGGCAGTTTTGGTCAAAGTAGTTTGGACGAAGTTTCCGTTGCTCCAATAATGGGTCTAACTATTTGAGAATTATTTAAAAACTATATTTACACCTTTATAACTTTATATTGGTCCAAAAAAAGGCCGGTATTCATTCTAAAAGATTTAAATCTCAATTTAAACCTTCATACGATTCTATTGAAACTTTGGACGATCTTTGTCGTAGAATTTTGCACAAGTTTTCCGTTGGATAAAAAATGGGTCTAACGTTCTTCTATTAGGTTTATTACTATATTTATATCCTTATCACTTCATATTGGTCCCAAAAAAGGCCAATATTCACTTCGTACGAAGCTATTCAAATTTGGGCAGTTTTGGTCAAAGTAGTTTGGACGAAGTTTCCGTTATGGGTCTAACTATTTGAGAATTATTTAATAACTATATTTACACCTTTATAACTTTATATTGGTCCAAAAAAAGGCCGGTATTCATTCTAAAAGCTTTAAATCTCAATTTAAACCTTCATACGAATCTATTGAAAGTTTGGACGATCTTTGTCGTAGAAGTTTGCACAAGTTTTTCGTTGGAAAAAAAATTTGTCTAACGTTCTTCTATTAGGTTTATTACTATATTTATATCTTTATCACTTCATATTGGTCCAAAAAAAAGCCAATATTCACTTCGTACGAAGCTATTCAAATTTGGGCAGTTTTGGTCAAAGTAGTTTGGACGAAGTTTCCGTTGCTCCAATAATGGGTCTAACTATTTGAGAATTATTTAAAAAATATATTTACACCTTTATAACTTTATATTGGTCCAAAAAAAGGCCGGTATTCATTCTAAAAGATTTAAATCTCAATTTAAACCTTCATACGAATCTATTGAAACTTTGGACGATCTTTGTCGTAGAAGTTTGCACAAGTTTTCCGTTGGATAAAAAATGAGTCTAACGTTCTTCTATTAGGTTTATTACTATATTTATATCCTTATCACTTCATATTGGTCCCAAAAAAGGCCAATATTCACTTCGTACGAAGCTATTCAAATTTGGGCAGTTTTGGTCAAAGTAGTTTGGACGAAGTTTCCGTTGCTCCAATAATGGGTCTAACTATTTGAGAATTATTTAATAACTATATTCACACCTTTATAACTTTATATTGGTCCAAAAAAAGGCCGGTATTCATTTTAAAAGCTTTAAATCTCAATTTAAACCTTCATACGAATCTATTGAAAGTTTGGACGATCATTGTCGTAGAAGTTTGCACAAGTTTTCCGTTGGATAAAAAATGGGTCTAACGTTCTTCTATTAGGTTTATTACTATATTTATATCCTTATCACTTCATATTGGTCCCAAAAAAGGCCAATATTCACTTCGTACGAAGCTATTTAAATTTGGGCAGTTTTGGTCAAAGTAGTTTGGACGAAGTTTCCGTTGCTCCAATAATGGGTCTAACTATTTGAGAATTATTTAATAACTATATTCACACCTTTATAACTTTATATTGGTCCAAAAAAAGGCCGGTATTCATTTTAAAAGCTTTAAATCTCAATTTAAACCTTCATACGAATCTATTGAAAGTTTGGACGATCATTGTCGTAGAAGTTTGCACAAGTTTTCCGTTGGATAAAAAATGGGTCTAACGTTCTTCTATTAGGTTTATTACTATATTTATATCCTTATCACTTCATATTGGTCCCAAAAAAGGCCAATATTCACTTCGTACGAAGCTATTCAAATTTGGGCAGTTTTGGTCAAAGTAGTTTGGACGAAGTTTCCGTTGCTCCAATAATGGGTCTAACTATTTGAGAATTATTTAAAAACTATATTTACACCTTTATAACTTTATATTGGTCCAAAAAAAGGCCGGTATTCATTCAAAAAGCTTTAAATCTCAATTTAAACCTTCATACGAATCTATTGAAAGTTTGGACGATCTTTGTCGTAGAAGTTTGCACAAGTTTTCCGTTTGATAAAAAATGAGTCTAACGTTCTTCTATTAGGTTTATTACTATATTTATATCTTTATCACTTCATATTGGTCCCAAAAAAGGCCAATATTCACTTCGTACGAAGCTATTCAAAGTTGGGCAGTTTTGGTCAAAGTAGTTTGGACGAAGTTTCCGTTGCTCCAATAATGGGTCTAACTATTTGAGAATTATTTAAAAACTATATTTACACCTTTATAACTTTATATTGGTCCAAAAAAAGGCCGGTATTCTTTCTAAAAGTTTTAAATCTCAATTTAAACCTTCATACGAATCTATTGAAGGTTTGGACGATCTTTGTCGTTGAAGTTTGCACAAGTTTTCCGTTGAATAAAAAATGGGTCTAACGTTCTTCTATTAAGTTTATTACTATATTTATATCCTTATCACTTCATATTGGTCCCAAAAAAGGCCAATATTCACTTCGTACGAAGCTATTCAAAGTTGGGCAGTTTTGGTCAAAGTAGTTTGGACGAAGTTTCCGTTGCTCAAATAATGGGTCTAACTATTTGAGAATTATTTAATAACTATATTCACACCTTTATAACTTTATATTGGTCCAAAAAAAAGGCTGGTATTCATTCTAAAAGCATTAAATCTCAATTTAAACCTTCATACGAATCTATTGAAAGTTTGGACGATCTTTGTCGTAGAAGTTTGCACAAGTTTTCCGTTGGATAAAAAATGGGTCTAACGTTCTTCTATTTGGTTTATTACTATATTTATATCTTTATCATTTCATATTGGTGCCAAAAAGGCCAATATTCACTTCGTACGAAGCTATTCTAATTTGGGCAGTTTTGGTCAAAGTAGTTTGGACGAAGTTTCCGTTGCTCCAATAATGGGTCTAACAATTTAAGAATTATTTAATAACTATATTTACACCTTTATAACTTTATATTGGTCCAAAAAAAGGACGGTTTTCATTCTAAAAGCTTTAAATCTCAATTTAAACCTTCATACGAATCTATTGAAAGTTTGCACGATCGTTGTCGTAGAAGTTTGCACAACTTTTCCGTTGGATAAAAAATGGGTCTAACTTTCTTCTATTAGGTTTATTACTATATTTATATCCTTATCACTTCATATTGGTTCCAAAAAAGGCCAATAATCACTTCGTACGAAGCTATTCAAAGTTGGGCAGTTTTGGTCAAAGTAGTTTGGACGAAGTTTCCGTTATGGGTCTAACTATTTGAGAATTATTTAATAACTATATTTACACCTTTATAACTTTATATTGGTCCAAAAAAAGGCCGGTATTCATTCTAAAAGCTTTAAATCTCAATTTAAACTTTCATACGAATCTATTGAAAGTTTGGACGATCTTTGTCGTAGAAGTTTGCACAAGTTTTCCGTTGGATAAAAAATTTGTCTAACGTTCTTCTATTAGGTTTATTACTATATTTATATCTTTATCACTTCATATTGGTCCAAAAAAAGGCCAATATTCACTTCGTACGAAGCTATTCAAATTTGGGCAGTTTTGGTCAAAGTAGTTTGGACGAAGTTTCCGTTGCTCCAATAATGGGTCTAACTATTTGAGAATTATTTTAAAACTATATTTACACCTTTATAACTTTATATTGGTCCAAAAAAAGGCCGGTATTCATTCTAAAAGATTTAAATCTCAATTTAAACCTTCATACGAATCTATTGAAACTTTGGACGATCTTTGTCGTAGAAGTTTGCACAAGTTTTCCGTTGGATAAAAAATGGGTCTAACGTTCTTCTATTAGGTTTATTACTATATTTATATCCTTATCACTTCATATTGGTCCCAAAAAAGGCCAATATTCACTTCGTACGAAGCTATTCAAATTTGGGCAGTTTTGGTCAAAGTAGTTTGGACGAAGTTTCCGTTGCTCCAATAATGGGTCTAACTATTTGAGAATTATTTAATAACTATATTCACACCTTTATAACTTTATATTGGTCCAAAAAAAGGCCGGTATTCATTTTAAAAGCTTTAAATCTCAATTTAAACCTTCATACGAATCTATTGAAAGTTTGGACGATCTTTGTCGTAGAAGTTTGCACAAGTTTTCCGTTGGATAAAAAATGAGTCTAACGTTCTTCTATTAGGTTTATTACTATATTTATATCTTTATCACTTCATATTGGTCCCAAAAAAGGCCAATATTCACTTCGTACGAAGCTATTCAAATTTGGGCAGTTTTGGTCAAAGTAGTTTGGACGAAGTTTCCGTTGCTCCAATAATGGGTCTAACTATTTGAGAATTATTTAAAAACTATATTTACACCTTTATAACTTTATATTGGTCCAAAAAAAGGCCGGTATTCATTCTAAAAGATTTAAATCTCAATTTAAACCTTCATACGATTCTATTGAAACTTTGGACGATCTTTGTCGTAGAATTTTGCAGAAGTTTTCCGTTGGATAAAAAATGGGTCTAACGTTCTTCTATTAGGTTTATTACTATATTTATATCCTTATCACTTCATATTGGTCCCAAAAAAGGCCAATATTCACTTCGTACGAAGCTATTCAAATTTGGGCAGTTTTGGTCAAAGTAGTTTGGACGAAGTTTCCGTTATGGGTCTAACTATTTGAGAATTATTTAATAACTATATTTACACCTTTATAACTTTATATTGGTCCAAAAAAAGGCCGGTATTCATTCTAAAAGTTTTAAATCTCAATTTAAACCTTCATACGAATCTATTGAAAGTTTGGACGATCATTGTCGTAGAAGTTTGCACAAGTTTTCCGTTGGATAAAAAATGGGTCTAACGTTCTTCTATTAGGTTTATTACTATATTTATATCCTTATCACTTCATATTGGTCCCAAAAAAGGCCAATATTCACTTCGTACGAAGCTATTCAAATTTGGGCAGTTTTGGTCAAAGTAGTTTGGACGAAGTTTCCGTTGCTCCAATAATGGGTCTAACTATTTGAGAATTATTTAAAAAATATATTTACACCTTTATAACTTTATATTGGTCCAAAAAAAGGCCGGTATTCATTCTAAAAGATTTAAATCTCAATTTAAACCTTCATACGAATCTATTGAAACTTTGGACGATCTTTGTCGTAGAAGTTTGCACAAGTTTTCCGTTGGATAAAAAATGAGTCTAACGTTCTTCTATTAGGTTTATTACTATATTTATATCCTTATCACTTCATATTGGTCCCAAAAAAGGCCAATATTCACTTCGTACGAAGCTATTCAAATTTGGGCAGTTTTGGTCAAAGTAGTTTGGACGAAGTTTCCGTTGCTCCAATAATGGGTCTAACTATTTGAGAATTATTTAATAACTATATTCACACCTTTATAACTTTATATTGGTCCAAAAAAAGGCCGGTATTCATTTTAAAAGCTTTAAATCTCAATTTAAACCTTCATACGAATCTATTGAAAGTTTGGACGATCATTGTCGTAGAAGTTTGCACAAGTTTTCCGTTGGATAAAAAATGGGTCTAACGTTCTTCTATTAGGTTTATTACTATATTTATATCCTTATCACTTCATATTGGTCCCAAAAAAGGCCAATATTCACTTCGTACGAAGCTATTCAAATTTGGGCAGTTTTGGTCAAAGTAGTTTGGACGAAGTTTCCGTTGCTCCAATAATGGGTCTTACTATTTGAGAATTATTTAATAACTATATTCACACCTTTATAACTTTATATTGGTCCAAAAAAAGGCCGGTATTCATTTTAAAAGCTTTAAATCTCAATTTAAACCTTCATACGAATCTATTGAAAGTTTGGACGATCATTGTCGTAGAAGTTTGCACAAGTTTTCCGTTGGATAAAAATGGGTCTAACGTTCTTCTATTAGGTTTATTACTATATTTATATCCTTATCACTTCATATTGGTCCCAAAAAAGGCCAATATTCACTTCGTACGAAGCTATTCAAATTTGGGCAGTTTTGGTCAAAGTAGTTTGGACGAAGTTTCCGTTGCTCCAATAATGGGTCTAACTATTTGAGAATTATTTAATAACTATATTCACACCTTTATAACTTTATATTGGTCCAAAAAAAGGCCGGTATTCATTTTAAAAGCTTTAAATCTCAATTTAAACCTTCATACGAATCTATTGAAAGTTTGGACGATCATTGTCGTAGAAGTTTGCACAAGTTTTCCGTTGGATAAAAAATGGGTCTAACGTTCTTCTATTAGGTTTATTACTATATTTATATCCTTATCACTTCATATTGGTCCCAAAAAAGGCCAATATTCACTTCGTACGAAGCTATTCAAATTTGGGCAGTTTTGGTCAAAGTAGTTTGGACGAAGTTTCCGTTGCTCCAATAATGGGTCTAACTATTTGAGAATTATTTAAAAACTATATTTACACCTTTATAACTTTATATTGGTCCAAAAAAAGGCCGGTATTCATTCAAAAAGCTTTAAATCTCAATTTAAACCTTCATACGAATCTATTGAAAGTTTGGACGATCTTTGTCGTAGAAGTTTGCACAAGTTTTCCGTTTGATAAAAAATGAGTCTAACGTTCTTCAATTAGGTTTATTACTATATTTATATCTTTATCACTTCATATTGGTCCCAAAAAAGGCCAATATTCACTTCGTACGAAGCAATTCAAAGTTGGGCAGTTTTGGTCAAAGTAGTTTGGACGAAGTTTCCGTTGCTCCAATAATGGGTCTAACTATTTGAGAATTATTTAAAAACTATATTTACACCTTTATAACTTTATATTGGTCCAAAAAAAGGCCGGTATTCTTTCTAAAAGTTTTAAATCTCAATTTAAACCTTCATACGAATCTATTGAAGGTTTGGACGATCTTTGTCGTTGAAGTTTGCACAAGTTTTCCGTTGAATAAAAAATGGGTCTAACGTTCTTCTATTAAGTTTATTACTATATTTATATCCTTATCACTTCATATTGGTCCCAAAAAAGGCCAATATTCACTTCGTACGAAGCTATTCAAAGTTGGGCAGTTTTGGTCAAAGTAGTTTGGACGAAGTTTCCGTTGCTCAAATAATGGGTCTAACTATTTGAGAATTATTTAATAACTATATTCACACCTTTATAACTTTATATTGGTCCAAAAAAAAGGCTGGTATTCATTCTAAAAGCATTAAATCTCAATTTAAACCTTCATACGAATCTATTGAAAGTTTGGACGATCTTTGTCGTAGAAGTTTGCACAAGTTTTCCGTTGGATAAAAAATGGGTCTAACGTTCTTCTATTTGGTTTATTACTATATTTATATCTTTATCATTTCATATTGGTGCCAAAAAGGCCAATATTCACTTCGTACGAAGCTATTCTAATTTGGGCAGTTTTGGTCAAAGTAGTTTGGACGAAGTTTCCGTTGCTCCAATAATGGGTCTAACAATTTAAGAATTATTTAAAAACTATATTTACACCTTTATAACTTTATATTGGTCCAAAAAAAGGACGGTTTTCATTCTAAAAGCTTTAAATCTCAATTTAAACCTTCATACGAATCTATTGAAAGTTTGCACGATCGTTGTCGTAGAAGTTTGCACAACTTTTCCGTTGGATAAAAAATGGGTCTAACTTTCTTCTATTAGGTTTATTACTATATTTATATCCTTATCACTTCATATTGGTTCCAAAAAAGGCCAATAATCACTTCGTACGAAGCTATTCAAAGTTGGGCAGTTTTGGTCAAAGTAGTTTGGACGAAGTTTCCGTTATGGGTCTAACTATTTGAGAATTATTTAATAACTATATTTACACCTTTATAACTTTATATTGGTCCAAAAAAAGGCCGGTATTCATTCTAAAAGCTTTAAATCTCAATTTAAACTTTCATACGAATCTATTGAAAGTTTGGACGATCTTTGTCGTAGAAGTTTGCACAAGTTTTCCGTTGGATAAAAAATTTGTCTAACGTTCTTCTATTAGGTTTATTACTATATTTATATCTTTATCACTTCATATTGGTCCAAAAAAAGGCCAATATTCACTTCGTACGAAGCTATTCAAATTTGGGCAGTTTTGGTCAAAGTAGTTTGGACGAAGTTTCCGTTGCTCCAATAATGGGTCTAACTATTTGAGAATTATTTTAAAACTATATTTACACCTTTATAACTTTATATTGGTCCAAAAAAAGGCCGGTATTCATTCTAAAAGATTTAAATCTCAATTTAAACCTTCATACGAATCTATTGAAACTTTGGACGATCTTTGTCGTAGAAGTTTGCACAAGTTTTCCGTTGGATAAAAAATGGGTCTAACGTTCTTCTATTAGGTTTATTACTATATTTATATCCTTATCACTTCATATTGGTCCCAAAAAAGGCCAATATTCACTTCGTACGAAGCTATTCAAATTTGGGCAGTTTTGGTCAAAGTAGTTTGGACGAAGTTTCCGTTGCTCCAATAATGGGTCTAACTATTTGAGAATTATTTAATAACTATATTCACACCTTTATAACTTTATATTGGTCCAAAAAAAGGCCGGTATTCATTTTAAAAGCTTTAAATCTCAATTTAAACCTTCATACGAATCTATTGAAAGTTTGGACGATCTTTGTCGTAGAAGTTTGCACAAGTTTTCCGTTGGATAAAAAATGAGTCTAACGTTCTTCTATTAGGTTTATTACTATATTTATATCTTTATCACTTCATATTGGTCCCAAAAAAGGCCAATATTCACTTCGTACGAAGCTATTCAAATTTGGGCAGTTTTGGTCAAAGTAGTTTGGACGAAGTTTCCGTTGCTCCAATAATGGGTCTAACTATTTGAGAATTATTTAAAAACTATATTTACACCTTTATAACTTTATATTGGTCCAAAAAAAGGCCGGTATTCATTCTAAAAGATTTAAATCTCAATTTAAACCTTCATACGATTCTATTGAAACTTTGGACGATCTTTGTCGTAGAATTTTGCACAAGTTTTCCGTTGGATAAAAAATGGGTCTAACGTTCTTCTATTAGGTTTATTACTATATTTATATCCTTATCACTTCATATTGGTCCCAAAAAAGGCCAATATTCACTTCGTACGAAGCTATTCAAATTTGGGCAGTTTTGGTCAAAGTAGTTTGGACGAAGTTTCCGTTATGGGTCTAACTATTTGAGAATTATTTAATAACTATATTTACACCTTTATAACTTTATATTGGTCCAAAAAAAGGCCGGTATTCATTCTAAAAGCTTTAAATCTCAATTTAAACCTTCATACGAATCTATTGAAAGTTTGGACGATCTTTGTCGTAGAAGTTTGCACAAGTTTTTCGTTGGAAAAAAAATTTGTCTAACGTTCTTCTATTAGGTTTATTACTATATTTATATCTTTATCACTTCATATTGGTCCAAAAAAAAGCCAATATTCACTTCGTACGAAGCTATTCAAATTTGGGCAGTTTTGGTCAAAGTAGTTTGGACGAAGTTTCCGTTGCTCCAATAATGGGTCTAACTATTTGAGAATTATTTAAAAAATATATTTACACCTTTATAACTTTATATTGGTCCAAAAAAAGGCCGGTATTCATTCTAAAAGATTTAAATCTCAATTTAAACCTTCATACGAATCTATTGAAACTTTGGACGATCTTTGTCGTAGAAGTTTGCACAAGTTTTTCGTTGGATAAAAAATGGGTCTAACGTTCTTCTATTAGGTTTATTACTATATTTATATCCTTATCACTTCATATTGGTCCCAAAAAAGGCCAATATTCACTTCGTACGAAGCTATTCAAATTTGGGCAGTTTTGGTCAAAGTGGTTTGGACGAAGTTTCCGTTGCTCCAATAATGGGTCTAACTATTTGAGAATTATTTAAAAAATATATTTACACCTTTATAACTTTATATTGGTCCAAAAAAAGGCCGGTATTCATTCTAAAAGCTTTAAATCTCAATTTAAACTTTCATACGAATCTATTGAAAGTTTGGACGATCTTTGTCGTAGAAGTTTGCACAAGTTTTCCGTTGGATAAAAAATTTGTCTAACGTTCTTCTATTAGGTTTATTACTATATTTATATCTTTATCACTTCATATTGGTCCAAAAAAAGGTCAATATTCACTTCGTACGAAGCTATTCAAATTTGGGCAGTTTTGGTCAAAGTAGTTTGGACGAAGTTTCCGTTGCTCCAATAATGGGTCTAACTATTTGAGAATTATTTTAAAACTATATTTACACCTTTATAACTTTATATTGGTCCAAAAAAAGGCCGGTATTCATTCTAAAAGATTTAAATCTCAATTTAAACCTTCATACGAATCTATTGAAACTTTGGACGATCTTTGTCGTAGAAGTTTGCACAAGTTTTCCGTTGGATAAAAAATGGGTCTAACGTTCTTCTATTAGGTTTATTACTATATTTATATCCTTATCACTTCATATTGGTCCCAAAAAAGGCCAATATTCACTTCGTACGAAGCTATTCAAATTTGGGCAGTTTTGGTCAAAGTAGTTTGGACGAAGTTTCCGTTGCTCCAATAATGGGTCTAACTATTTGAGAATTATTTAATAACTATATTCACACCTTTATAACTTTATATTGGTCCAAAAAAAGGCCGGTATTCATTTTAAAAGCTTTAAATCTCAATTTAAACCTTCATACGAATCTATTGAAAGTTTGGACGATCTTTGTCGTAGAAGTTTGCACAAGTTTTCCGTTGGATAAAAAATGAGTCTAACGTTCTTCTATTAGGTTTATTACTATATTTATATCTTTATCACTTCATATTGGTCCCAAAAAAGGCCAATATTCACTTCGTACGAAGCTATTCAAATTTGGGCAGTTTTGGTCAAAGTAGTTTGGACGAAGTTTCCGTTGCTCCAATAATGGGTCTAACTATTTGAGAATTATTTAAAAACTATATTTACACCTTTATAACTTTATATTGGTCCAAAAAAAGGCGGGTATTCATTCTAAAAGATTTAAATCTCAATTTAAACCTTCATACGATTCTATTGAAACTTTGGACGATCTTTGTCGTAGAATTTTGCACAACTTTTCCGTTGGATAAAAAATGGGTCTAACGTTCTTCTATTAGGTTTATTACTATATTTATATCCTTATCACTTCATATTGGTCCCAAAAAAGGCCAATATTCACTTCGTACGAAGCTATTCAAATTTGGGCAGTTTTGGTCAAAGTAGTTTGGACGAAGTTTCCGTTATGGGTCTAACTATTTGAGAATTATTTAATAACTATATTTACACTTTTATAACTTTATATTGGTCCAAAAAAAGACCGGTATTCATTCTAAAAGCTTTAAATCTCAATATAAACCTTCATACGAATCTATTGAAAGTTTGGACGATCTTTGTCGTAGAAGTTTGCACAAGTTTTTCGTTGGAAAAAAAATTTGTCTAACGTTCTTCTATTAGGTTTATTACTATATTTATATCTTTATCACTTCATATTGGTCCAAAAAAAAGCCAATATTCACTTCGTACGAAGCTATTCAAATTTGGGCAGTTTTGGTCAAAGTAGTTTGGACGAAGTTTCCGTTGCTCCAATAATGGGTCTAACTATTTGAGAATTATTTAAAAAATATATTTACACCTTTATAACTTTATATTGGTCCAAAAAAAGGCCGGTATTCATTCTAAAAGATTTAAATCTCAATTTAAACCTTCATACGAATCTATTGAAACTTTGGACGATCTTTGTCGTAGAAGTTTGCACATGTTTTTCGTTGGATAAAAAATGGGTCTAACGTTCTTCTATTAGGTTTATTACTATATTTATATCCTTATCACTTCATATTGGTCCCAAAAAAGGCCAATATTCACTTCGTACGAAGCTATTCAAATTTGGGCAGTTTTGGTCAAAGTGGTTTGGACGAAGTTTCCGTTGCTCCAATAATGGCTCTAACTATTTGAGAATTATTTAAAAACTATATTTACACCTTTATAACTTTATATTGGTCCAAAAAAAGGCCGGTATTCATTCTAAAAGATTTAAATCTCAATTTAAACCTTCATACGAATCTATTGAATGTTTGGACGATCTTTGTCGTAGAAGTTTGCACAAATTTTCCGTTTGATAAAAAATGAGTCTAACGTTCTTCTATTAGGTTTATTACTATATTTATATCTTTATCACTTCATATTGGTCCCAAAAAAATGCCAATATTCACTTCGTACGAAGCTATTCAAAGTTGGGCAGTTTTGGTCAAAGTAGTTTGGACGAAGTTTCCGTTGCTCCAATAATGGGTCTAACTATTTGAGAATTATTTAATAACTATATTCACACCTTTATAACTTTATATTGGTCCAAAAAAAGGCCGGTATTCATTTTAAAAGCTTTAAATCTCAATTTAAACCTTCATACGAATCTATTGAAAGTTTGGACGATCTTTGTCGTAGAAGTTTGCACAAGTTTTCCGTTGGATAAAAAATGGGTCTAACGTTCTTCTATTTGGTTTATTACTATATTTATATCTTTATCATTTCATATTGGTGCCAAAAAGGCCAATATTCACTTCGTACGAAGCTATTCTAATTTGGGCAGTTTTGGTCAAAGTAGTTTGGACGAAGTTTCCGTTGCTCCAATAATGGGTCTAACAATTTAAGAATTATTTAAAAACTATATTTACACCTTTATAACTTTATATTGGTCCAAAAAAAGGACGGTTTTCATTCTAAAAGCTTTAAATCTCAATTTAAACCTTCATACGAATCTATTGAAAGTTTGCACGATCGTTGTCGTAGAAGTTTGCACAACTTTTCCGTTGGATAAATAATGGGTCTAACTTTCTTCTGTTAGGTTTATTACTATAATTATATCCTTATCACTTCATATTGGTTCCAAAAAAGGCCAATAATCACTTCGTACGAAGCTATTCAAAGTTGGGCAGTTTTGGTCAAAGTAGTTTGGACGAAGTTTCCGTTATGGGTCTAACTATTTGAGAATTATTTAATAACTATATTTACACCTTTATAACTTTATATTGGTCCAAAAAAAGGCCGGTATTCATTCTAAAAGCTTTAAATCTCAATTTAAACTTTCATACGAATCTATTGAAAGTTTGGACGATCTTTGTCGTAGAAGTTTGCACAAGTTTTCCGTTGGATAAAAAATTTGTCTAACGTTCTTCTATTAGGTTTATTACTATATTTATATCTTTATCACTTCATATTGGTCCAAAAAAAGGCCAATATTCACTTCGTACGAAGCTATTCAAATTTGGGCAGTTTTGGTCAAAGTAGTTTGGACGAAGTTTCCGTTGCTCCAATAATGGGTCTAACTATTTGAGAATTATTTTAAAACTATATTTACACCTTTATAACTTTATATTGGTCCAAAAAAAGGCCGGTATTCATTCTAAAAGATTTAAATCTCAATTTAAACCTTCATACGAATCTATTGAAACTTTGGACGATCTTTGTCGTAGAAGTTTGCACAAGTTTTCCGTTGGATAAAAAATGGGTCTAACGTTCTTCTATTAGGTTTATTACTATATTTATATCCTTATCACTTCATATTGGTCCCAAAAAAGGCCAATATTCACTTCGTACGAAGCTATTCAAATTTGGGCAGTTTTGGTCAAAGTAGTTTGGACGAAGTTTCCGTTGCTCCAATAATGGGTCTAACTATTTGAGAATTATTTAATAACTATATTCACACCTTTATAACTTTATATTGGTCCAAAAAAAGGCCGGTATTCATTTTAAAAGCTTTAAATCTCAATTTAAACCTTCATACGAATCTATTGAAAGTTTGGACGATCTTTGTCGTAGAAGTTTGCACAAGTTTTCCGTTGGATAAAAAATGAGTCTAACGTTCTTCTATTAGGTTTATTACTATATTTATATCTTTATCACTTCATATTGGTCCCAAAAAAGGCCAATATTCACTTCGTACGAAGCTATTCAAATTTGGGCAGTTTTGGTCAAAGTAGTTTGGACGAAGTTTCCGTTGCTCCAATAATGGGTCTAACTATTTGAGAATTATTTAAAAACTATATTTACACCTTTATAACTTTATATTGGTCCAAAAAAAGGCCGGTATTCATTCTAAAAGATTTAAATCTCAATTTAAACCTTCATACGATTCTATTGAAACTTTGGACGATCTTTGTCGTAGAATTTTGCACAAGTTTTCCGTTGGATAAAAAATGGGTCTAACGTTCTTCTATTAGGTTTATTACTATATTTATATCCTTATCACTTCATATTGGTCCCAAAAAAGGCCAATATTCACTTCGTACGAAGCTATTCAAATTTGGGCAGTTTTGGTCAAAGTAGTTTGGACGAAGTTTCCGTTATGGGTCTAACTATTTGAGAATTATTTAATAACTATATTTACACCTTTATAACTTTATATTGGTCCAAAAAAAGGCCGGTATTCATTCTAAAAGCTTTAAATCTCAATTTAAACTTTCATACGAATCTATTGAAAGTTTGGACGATCTTTGTCGTAGAAGTTTGCACAAGTTTTCCGTTGGATAAAAAATTTGTCTAACGTTCTTCTATTAGGTTTATTACTATATTTATATCTTTATCACTTCATATTGGTCCAAAAAAAGGTCAATATTCACTTCGTACGAAGCTATTCAAATTTGGGCAGTTTTGGTCAAAGTAGTTTGGACGAAGTTTCCGTTGCTCCAATAATGGGTCTAACAATTTAAGAATTATTTAAAAACTATATTTACACCTTTATAACTTTATATTGGTCCAAAAAAAGGACGGTTTTCATTCTAAAAGCTTTAAATCTCAATTTAAACCTTCATACGAATCTATTGAAAGTTTGCACGATCGTTGTCGTAGAAGTTTGCACAACTTTTCCGTTGGATAAATAATGGGTCTAACTTTCTTCTGTTAGGTTTATTACTATAATTATATCCTTATCACTTCATATTGGTTCCAAAAAAGGCCAATAATCACTTCGTACGAAGCTATTCAAAGTTGGGCAGTTTTGGTCAAAGTAGTTTGGACGAAGTTTCCGTTATGGGTCTAACTATTTGAGAATTATTTAATAACTATATTTACACCTTTATAACTTTATATTGGTCCAAAAAAAGGCCGGTATTCATTCTAAAAGCTTTAAATCTCAATTTAAACTTTCATACGAATCTATTGAAAGTTTGGACGATCTTTGTCGTAGAAGTTTGCACAAGTTTTCCGTTGGATAAAAAATTTGTCTAACGTTCTTCTATTAGGTTTATTACTATATTTATATCTTTATCACTTCATATTGGTCCAAAAAAAGGCCAATATTCACTTCGTACGAAGCTATTCAAATTTGGGCAGTTTTGGTCAAAGTAGTTTGGACGAAGTTTCCGTTGCTCCAATAATGGGTCTAACTATTTGAGAATTATTTTAAAACTATATTTACACCTTTATAACTTTATATTGGTCCAAAAAAAGGCCGGTATTCATTCTAAAAGATTTAAATCTCAATTTAAACCTTCATACGAATCTATTGAAACTTTGGACGATCTTTGTCGTAGAAGTTTGCACAAGTTTTCCGTTGGATAAAAAATGGGTCTAACGTTCTTCTATTAGGTTTATTACTATATTTATATCCTTATCACTTCATATTGGTCCCAAAAAAGGCCAATATTCACTTCGTACGAAGCTATTCAAATTTGGGCAGTTTTGGTCAAAGTAGTTTGGACGAAGTTTCCGTTGCTCCAATAATGGGTCTAACTATTTGAGAATTATTTAATAACTATATTCACACCTTTATAACTTTATATTGGTCCAAAAAAAGGCCGGTATTCATTTTAAAAGCTTTAAATCTCAATTTAAACCTTCATACGAATCTATTGAAAGTTTGGACGATCTTTGTCGTAGAAGTTTGCACAAGTTTTCCGTTGGATAAAAAATGAGTCTAACGTTCTTCTATTAGGTTTATTACTATATTTATATCTTTATCACTTCATATTGGTCCCAAAAAAGGCCAATATTCACTTCGTACGAAGCTATTCAAATTTGGGCAGTTTTGGTCAAAGTAGTTTGGACGAAGTTTCCGTTGCTCCAATAATGGGTCTAACTATTTGAGAATTATTTAAAAACTATATTTACACCTTTATAACTTTATATTGGTCCAAAAAAAGGCCGGTATTCATTCTAAAAGATTTAAATCTCAATTTAAACCTTCATACGATTCTATTGAAACTTTGGACGATCTTTGTCGTAGAATTTTGCACAAGTTTTCCGTTGGATAAAAAATGGGTCTAACGTTCTTCTATTAGGTTTATTACTATATTTATATCCTTATCACTTCATATTGGTCCCAAAAAAGGCCAATATTCACTTCGTACGAAGCTATTCAAATTTGGGCAGTTTTGGTCAAAGTAGTTTGGACGAAGTTTCCGTTATGGGTCTAACTATTTGAGAATTATTTAATAACTATATTTACACCTTTATAACTTTATATTGGTCCAAAAAAAGGCCGGTATTCATTCTAAAAGCTTTAAATCTCAATTTAAACTTTCATACGAATCTATTGAAAGTTTGGACGATCTTTGTCGTAGAAGTTTGCACAAGTTTTCCGTTGGATAAAAAATTTGTCTAACGTTCTTCTATTAGGTTTATTACTATATTTATATCTTTATCACTTCATATTGGTCCAAAAAAAGGTCAATATTCACTTCGTACGAAGCTATTCAAATTTGGGCAGTTTTGGTCAAAGTAGTTTGGACGAAGTTTCCGTTGCTCCAATAATGGGTCTAACTATTTGAGAATTATTTTAAAACTATATTTACACCTTTATAACTTTATATTGGTCCAAAAAAAGGCCGGTATTCATTCTAAAAGATTTAAATCTCAATTTAAACCTTCATACGAATCTATTGAAACTTTGGACGATCTTTGTCGTAGAAGTTTGCACAAGTTTTCCGTTGGATAAAAAATGGGTCTAACGTTCTTCTATTAGGTTTATTACTATATTTATATCCTTATCACTTCATATTGGTCCCAAAAAAGGCCAATATTCACTTCGTACGAAGCTATTCAAATTTGGGCAGTTTTGGTCAAAGTAGTTTGGACGAAGTTTCCGTTGCTCCAATAATGGGTCTAACTATTTGAGAATTATTTAATAACTATATTCACACCTTTATAACTTTATATTGGTCCAAAAAAAGGCCGGTATTCATTTTAAAAGCTTTAAATCTCAATTTAAACCTTCATACGAATCTATTGAAAGTTTGGACGATCTTTGTCGTAGAAGTTTGCACAAGTTTTCCGTTGGATAAAAAATGAGTCTAACGTTCTTCTATTAGGTTTATTACTATATTTATATCTTTATCACTTCATATTGGTCCCAAAAAAGGCCAATATTCACTTCGTACGAAGCTATTCAAATTTGGGCAGTTTTGGTCAAAGTAGTTTGGACGAAGTTTCCGTTGCTCCAATAATGGGTCTAACTATTTGAGAATTATTTAAAAACTATATTTACACCTTTATAACTTTATATTGGTCCAAAAAAAGGCGGGTATTCATTCTAAAAGATTTAAATCTCAATTTAAACCTTCATACGATTCTATTGAAACTTTGGACGATCTTTGTCGTAGAATTTTGCACAACTTTTCCGTTGGATAAAAAATGGGTCTAACGTTCTTCTATTAGGTTTATTACTATATTTATATCCTTATCACTTCATATTGGTCCCAAAAAAGGCCAATATTCACTTCGTACGAAGCTATTCAAATTTGGGCAGTTTTGGTCAAAGTAGTTTGGACGAAGTTTCCGTTATGGGTCTAACTATTTGAGAATTATTTAATAACTATATTTACACCTTTATAACTTTATATTGGTCCAAAAAAAGACCGGTATTCATTCTAAAAGCTTTAAATCTCAATATAAACCTTCATACGAATCTATTGAAAGTTTGGACGATCTTTGTCGTAGAAGTTTGCACAAGTTTTTCGTTGGAAAAAAAATTTGTCTAACGTTCTTCTATTAGGTTTATTACTATATTTATATCTTTATCACTTCATATTGGTCCAAAAAAAAGCCAATATTCACTTCGTACGAAGCTATTCAAATTTGGGCAGTTTTGGTCAAAGTAGTTTGGACGAAGTTTCCGTTGCTCCAATAATGGGTCTAACTATTTGAGAATTATTTAAAAAATATATTTACACCTTTATAACTTTATATTGGTCCAAAAAAAGGCCGGTATTCATTCTAAAAGATTTAAATCTCAATTTAAACCTTCATACGAATCTATTGAAACTTTGGACGATCTTTGTCGTAGAAGTTTGCACAAGTTTTTCGTTGGATAAAAAATGGGTCTAACGTTCTTCTATTAGGTTTATTACTATATTTATATCCTTATCACTTCATATTGGTCCCAAAAAAGGCCAATATTCACTTCGTACGAAGCTATTCAAATTTGGGCAGTTTTGGTCAAAGTGGTTTGGACGAAGTTTCCGTTGCTCCAATAATGGCTCTAACTATTTGAGAATTATTTAAAAACTATATTTACACCTTTATAACTTTATATTGGTCCAAAAAAAGGCCGGTATTCATTCTAAAAGATTTAAATCTCAATTTAAACCTTCATACGAATCTATTGAATGTTTGGACGATCTTTGTCGTAGAAGTTTGCACAAATTTTCCGTTTGATAAAAAATGAGTCTAACGTTCTTCTATTAGGTTTATTACTATATTTATATCTTTATCACTTCATATTGGTCCCAAAAAAATGCCAATATTCACTTCGTACGAAGCTATTCAAAGTTGGGCAGTTTTGGTCAAAGTAGTTTGGACGAAGTTTCCGTTGCTCCAATAATGGGTCTAACTATTTGAGAATTATTTAATAACTATATTCACACCTTTATAACTTTATATTGGTCCAAAAAAAGGCCGGTATTCATTTTAAAAGCTTTAAATCTCAATTTAAACCTTCATACGAATCTATTGAAAGTTTGGACGATCTTTGTCGTAGAAGTTTGCACAAGTTTTCCGTTGGATAAAAAATGGGTCTAACGTTCTTCTATTTGGTTTATTACTATATTTATATCTTTATCATTTCATATTGGTGCCAAAAAGGCCAATATTCACTTCGTACGAAGCTATTCTAATTTGGGCAGTTTTGGTCAAAGTAGTTTGGACGAAGTTTCCGTTGCTCCAATAATGGGTCTAACAATTTAAGAATTATTTAAAAACTATATTTACACCTTTATAACTTTATATTGGTCCAAAAAAAGGACGGTTTTCATTCTAAAAGCTTTAAATCTCAATTTAAACCTTCATACGAATCTATTGAAAGTTTGCACGATCGTTGTCGTAGAAGTTTGCACAACTTTTCCGTTGGATAAAAAATGGGTCTAACTTTCTTCTATTAGGTTTATTACTATATTTATATCCTTATCACTTCATATTGGTTCCAAAAAAGGCCAATAATCACTTCGTACGAAGCTATTCAAAGTTGGGCAGTTTTGGTCAAAGTAGTTTGGACGAAGTTTCCGTTATGGGTCTAACTATTTGAGAATTATTTAATAACTATATTTACACCTTTATAACTTTATATTGGTCCAAAAAAAGGCCGGTATTCATTCTAAAAGCTTTAAATCTCAATTTAAACTTTCATACGAATCTATTGAAAGTTTGGACGATCTTTGTCGTAGAAGTTTGCACAAGTTTTCCGTTGGATAAAAAATTTGTCTAACGTTCTTCTATTAGGTTTATTACTATATTTATATCTTTATCACTTCATATTGGTCCAAAAAAAGGCCAATATTCACTTCGTACGAAGCTATTCAAATTTGGGCAGTTTTGGTCAAAGTAGTTTGGACGAAGTTTCCGTTGCTCCAATAATGGGTCTAACTATTTGAGAATTATTTTAAAACTATATTTACACCTTTATAACTTTATATTGGTCCAAAAAAAGGCCGGTATTCATTCTAAAAGATTTAAATCTCAATTTAAACCTTCATACGAATCTATTGAAACTTTGGACGATCTTTGTCGTAGAAGTTTGCACAAGTTTTCCGTTGGATAAAAAATGGGTCTAACGTTCTTCTATTAGGTTTATTACTATATTTATATCCTTATCACTTCATATTGGTCCCAAAAAAGGCCAATATTCACTTCGTACGAAGCTATTCAAATTTGGGCAGTTTTGGTCAAAGTAGTTTGGACGAAGTTTCCGTTGCTCCAATAATGGGTCTAACTATTTGAGAATTATTTAATAACTATATTCACACCTTTATAACTTTATATTGGTCCAAAAAAAGGCCGGTATTCATTTTAAAAGCTTTAAATCTCAATTTAAACCTTCATACGAATCTATTGAAAGTTTGGACGATCTTTGTCGTAGAAGTTTGCACAAGTTTTCCGTTGGATAAAAAATGAGTCTAACGTTCTTCTATTAGGTTTATTACTATATTTATATCTTTATCACTTCATATTGGTCCCAAAAAAGGCCAATATTCACTTCGTACGAAGCTATTCAAATTTGGGCAGTTTTGGTCAAAGTAGTTTGGACGAAGTTTCCGTTGCTCCAATAATGGGTCTAACTATTTGAGAATTATTTAAAAACTATATTTACACCTTTATAACTTTATATTGGTCCAAAAAAAGGCCGGTATTCATTCTAAAAGATTTAAATCTCAATTTAAACCTTCATACGATTCTATTGAAACTTTGGACGATCTTTGTCGTAGAATTTTGCACAAGTTTTCCGTTGGATAAAAAATGGGTCTAACGTTCTTCTATTAGGTTTATTACTATATTTATATCCTTATCACTTCATATTGGTCCCAAAAAAGGCCAATATTCACTTCGTACGAAGCTATTCAAATTTGGGCAGTTTTGGTCAAAGTAGTTTGGACGAAGTTTCCGTTATGGGTCTAACTATTTGAGAATTATTTAATAACTATATTTACACCTTTATAACTTTATATTGGTCCAAAAAAAGGCCGGTATTCATTCTAAAAGCTTTAAATCTCAATTTAAACTTTCATACGAATCTATTGAAAGTTTGGACGATCTTTGTCGTAGAAGTTTGCACAAGTTTTCCGTTGGATAAAAAATTTGTCTAACGTTCTTCTATTAGGTTTATTACTATATTTATATCTTTATCACTTCATATTGGTCCAAAAAAAGGTCAATATTCACTTCGTACGAAGCTATTCAAATTTGGGCAGTTTTGGTCAAAGTAGTTTGGACGAAGTTTCCGTTGCTCCAATAATGGGTCTAACTATTTGAGAATTATTTTAAAACTATATTTACACCTTTATAACTTTATATTGGTCCAAAAAAAGGCCGGTATTCATTCTAAAAGATTTAAATCTCAATTTAAACCTTCATACGAATCTATTGAATGTTTGGACGATCTTTGTCGTAGAAGTTTGCACAAATTTTCCGTTTGATAAAAAATGAGTCTAACGTTCTTCTATTAGGTTTATTACTATATTTATATCTTTATCACTTCATATTGGTCCCAAAAAAATGCCAATATTCACTTCGTACGAAGCTATTCAAAGTTGGGCAGTTTTGGTCAAAGTAGTTTGGACGAAGTTTCCGTTGCTCCAATAATGGGTCTAACTATTTGAGAATTATTTAATAACTATATTCACACCTTTATAACTTTATATTGGTCCAAAAAAAGGCCGGTATTCATTTTAAAAGCTTTAAATCTCAATTTAAACCTTCATACGAATCTATTGAAAGTTTGGACGATCTTTGTCGTAGAAGTTTGCACAAGTTTTCCGTTGGATAAAAAATGGGTCTAACGTTCTTCTATTTGGTTTATTACTATATTTATATCTTTATCATTTCATATTGGTGCCAAAAAGGCCAATATTCACTTCGTACGAAGCTATTCTAATTTGGGCAGTTTTGGTCAAAGTAGTTTGGACGAAGTTTCCGTTGCTCCAATAATGGGTCTAACAATTTAAGAATTATTTAAAAACTATATTTACACCTTTATAACTTTATATTGGTCCAAAAAAAGGACGGTTTTCATTCTAAAAGCTTTAAATCTCAATTTAAACCTTCATACGAATCTATTGAAAGTTTGCACGATCGTTGTCGTAGAAGTTTGCACAACTTTTCCGTTGGATAAAAAATGGGTCTAACTTTCTTCTATTAGGTTTATTACTATATTTATATCCTTATCACTTCATATTGGTTCCAAAAAAGGCCAATAATCACTTCGTACGAAGCTATTCAAAGTTGGGCAGTTTTGGTCAAAGTAGTTTGGACGAAGTTTCCGTTATGGGTCTAACTATTTGAGAATTATTTAATAACTATATTTACACCTTTATAACTTTATATTGGTCCAAAAAAAGGCCGGTATTCATTCTAAAAGCTTTAAATCTCAATTTAAACTTTCATACGAATCTATTGAAAGTTTGGACGATCTTTGTCGTAGAAGTTTGCACAAGTTTTCCGTTGGATAAAAAATTTGTCTAACGTTCTTCTATTAGGTTTATTACTATATTTATATCTTTATCACTTCATATTGGTCCAAAAAAAGGCCAATATTCACTTCGTACGAAGCTATTCAAATTTGGGCAGTTTTGGTCAAAGTAGTTTGGACGAAGTTTCCGTTGCTCCAATAATGGGTCTAACTATTTGAGAATTATTTTAAAACTATATTTACACCTTTATAACTTTATATTGGTCCAAAAAAAGGCCGGTATTCATTCTAAAAGATTTAAATCTCAATTTAAACCTTCATACGAATCTATTGAAACTTTGGACGATCTTTGTCGTAGAAGTTTGCACAAGTTTTCCGTTGGATAAAAAATGGGTCTAACGTTCTTCTATTAGGTTTATTACTATATTTATATCCTTATCACTTCATATTGGTCCCAAAAAAGGCCAATATTCACTTCGTACGAAGCTATTCAAATTTGGGCAGTTTTGGTCAAAGTAGTTTGGACGAAGTTTCCGTTGCTCCAATAATGGGTCTAACTATTTGAGAATTATTTAATAACTATATTCACACCTTTATAACTTTATATTGGTCCAAAAAAAGGCCGGTATTCATTTTAAAAGCTTTAAATCTCAATTTAAACCTTCATACGAATCTATTGAAAGTTTGGACGATCTTTGTCGTAGAAGTTTGCACAAGTTTTCCGTTGGATAAAAAATGAGTCTAACGTTCTTCTATTAGGTTTATTACTATATTTATATCTTTATCACTTCATATTGGTCCCAAAAAAGGCCAATATTCACTTCGTACGAAGCTATTCAAATTTGGGCAGTTTTGGTCAAAGTAGTTTGGACGAAGTTTCCGTTGCTCCAATAGTGGGTCTAACTATTTGAGAATTATTTAAAAACTATATTTACACCTTTATAACTTTATATTGGTCCAAAAAAAGGCCGGTATTCATTCTAAAAGATTTAAATCTCAATTTAAACCTTCATACGATTCTATTGAAACTTTGGACGATCTTTGTCGTAGAATTTTGCACAAGTTTTCCGTTGGATAAAAAATGGGTCTAACGTTCTTCTATTAGGTTTATTACTATATTTATATCCTTATCACTTCATATTGGTCCCAAAAAAGGCCAATATTCACTTCGTACGAAGCTATTCAAATTTGGGCAGTTTTGGTCAAAGTAGTTTGGACGAAGTTTCCGTTATGGGTCTAACTATTTGAGAATTATTTAATAACTATATTTACACCTTTATAACTTTATATTGGTCCAAAAAAAGGCCGGTATTCATTCTAAAAGCTTTAAATCTCAATTTAAACTTTCATACGAATCTATTGAAAGTTTGGACGATCTTTGTCGTAGAAGTTTGCACAAGTTTTCCGTTGGATAAAAAATTTGTCTAACGTTCTTCTATTAGGTTTATTACTATATTTATATCTTTATCACTTCATATTGGTCCAAAAAAAGGTCAATATTCACTTCGTACGAAGCTATTCAAATTTGGGCAGTTTTGGTCAAAGTAGTTTGGACGAAGTTTCCGTTGCTCCAATAATGGGTCTAACTATTTGAGAATTATTTTAAAACTATATTTACACCTTTATAACTTTATATTGGTCCAAAAAAAGGCCGGTATTCATTCTAAAAGATTTAAATCTCAATTTAAACCTTCATACGAATCTATTGAAACTTTGGACGATCTTTGTCGTAGAAGTTTGCACAAGTTTTCCGTTGGATAAAAAATGGGTCTAACGTTCTTCTATTAGGTTTATTACTATATTTATATCCTTATCACTTCATATTGGTCCCAAAAAAGGCCAATATTCACTTCGTACGAAGCTATTCAAATTTGGGCAGTTTTGGTCAAAGTAGTTTGGACGAAGTTTCCGTTGCTCCAATAATGGGTCTAACTATTTGAGAATTATTTAATAACTATATTCACACCTTTATAACTTTATATTGGTCCAAAAAAAGGCCGGTATTCATTTTAAAAGCTTTAAATCTCAATTTAAACCTTCATACGAATCTATTGAAAGTTTGGACGATCTTTGTCGTAGAAGTTTGCACAAGTTTTCCGTTGGATAAAAAATGAGTCTAACGTTCTTCTATTAGGTTTATTACTATATTTATATCTTTATCACTTCATATTGGTCCCAAAAAAGGCCAATATTCACTTCGTACGAAGCTATTCAAATTTGGGCAGTTTTGGTCAAAGTAGTTTGGACGAAGTTTCCGTTGCTCCAATAATGGGTCTAACTATTTGAGAATTATTTAAAAACTATATTTACACCTTTATAACTTTATATTGGTCCAAAAAAAGGCGGGTATTCATTCTAAAAGATTTAAATCTCAATTTAAACCTTCATACGATTCTATTGAAACTTTGGACGATCTTTGTCGTAGAATTTTGCACAACTTTTCCGTTGGATAAAAAATGGGTCTAACGTTCTTCTATTAGGTTTATTACTATATTTATATCCTTATCACTTCATATTGGTCCCAAAAAAGGCCAATATTCACTTCGTACGAAGCTATTCAAATTTGGGCAGTTTTGGTCAAAGTAGTTTGGACGAAGTTTCCGTTATGGGTCTAACTATTTGAGAATTATTTAATAACTATATTTACACCTTTATAACTTTATATTGGTCCAAAAAAAGACCGGTATTCATTCTAAAAGCTTTAAATCTCAATATAAACCTTCATACGAATCTATTGAAAGTTTGGACGATCTTTGTCGTAGAAGTTTGCACAAGTTTTTCGTTGGAAAAAAAATTTGTCTAACGTTCTTCTATTAGGTTTATTACTATATTTATATCTTTATCACTTCATATTGGTCCAAAAAAAAGCCAATATTCACTTCGTACGAAGCTATTCAAATTTGGGCAGTTTTGGTCAAAGTAGTTTGGACGAAGTTTCCGTTGCTCCAATAATGGGTCTAACTATTTGAGAATTATTTAAAAAATATATTTACACCTTTATAACTTTATATTGGTCCAAAAAAAGGCCGGTATTCATTCTAAAAGATTTAAATCTCAATTTAAACCTTCATACGAATCTATTGAAACTTTGGACGATCTTTGTCGTAGAAGTTTGCACAAGTTTTTCGTTGGATAAAAAATGGGTCTAACGTTCTTCTATTAGGTTTATTACTATATTTATATCCTTATCACTTCATATTGGTCCCAAAAAAGGCCAATATTCACTTCGTACGAAGCTATTCAAATTTGGGCAGTTTTGGTCAAAGTGGTTTGGACGAAGTTTCCGTTGCTCCAATAATGGGTCTAACTATTTGAGAATTATTTAAAAACTATATTTACACCTTTATAACTTTATATTGGTCCAAAAAAAGGCCGGTATTCATTCTAAAAGATTTAAATCTCAATTTAAACCTTCATACGAATCTATTGAATGTTTGGACGATCTTTGTCGTAGAAGTTTGCACAAATTTTCCGTTTGATAAAAAATGAGTCTAACGTTCTTCTATTAGGTTTATTACTATATTTATATCTTTATCACTTCATATTGGTCCCAAAAAAATGCCAATATTCACTTCGTACGAAGCTATTCAAAGTTGGGCAGTTTTGGTCAAAGTAGTTTGGACGAAGTTTCCGTTGCTCCAATAATGGGTCTAACTATTTGAGAATTATTTAATAACTATATTCACACCTTTATAACTTTATATTGGTCCAAAAAAAGGCCGGTATTCATTTTAAAAGCTTTAAATCTCAATTTAAACCTTCATACGAATCTATTGAAAGTTTGGACGATCTTTGTCGTAGAAGTTTGCACAAGTTTTCCGTTGGATAAAAAATGGGTCTAACGTTCTTCTATTTGGTTTATTACTATATTTATATCTTTATCATTTCATATTGGTGCCAAAAAGGCCAATATTCACTTCGTACGAAGCTATTCTAATTTGGGCAGTTTTGGTCAAAGTAGTTTGGACGAAGTTTCCGTTGCTCCAATAATGGGTCTAACAATTTAAGAATTATTTAAAAACTATATTTACACCTTTATAACTTTATATTGGTCCAAAAAAAGGACGGTTTTCATTCTAAAAGCTTTAAATCTCAATTTAAACCTTCATACGAATCTATTGAAAGTTTGCACGATCGTTGTCGTAGAAGTTTGCACAACTTTTCCGTTGGATAAAAAATGGGTCTAACTTTCTTCTATTAGGTTTATTACTATATTTATATCCTTATCACTTCATATTGGTTCCAAAAAAGGCCAATAATCACTTCGTACGAAGCTATTCAAAGTTGGGCAGTTTTGGTCAAAGTAGTTTGGACGAAGTTTCCGTTATGGGTCTAACTATTTGAGAATTATTTAATAACTATATTTACACCTTTATAACTTTATATTGGTCCAAAAAAAGGCCGGTATTCATTCTAAAAGCTTTAAATCTCAATTTAAACTTTCATACGAATCTATTGAAAGTTTGGACGATCTTTGTCGTAGAAGTTTGCACAAGTTTTCCGTTGGATAAAAAATTTGTCTAACGTTCTTCTATTAGGTTTATTACTATATTTATATCTTTATCACTTCATATTGGTCCAAAAAAAGGCCAATATTCACTTCGTACGAAGCTATTCAAATTTGGGCAGTTTTGGTCAAAGTAGTTTGGACGAAGTTTCCGTTGCTCCAATAATGGGTCTAACTATTTGAGAATTATTTTAAAACTATATTTACACCTTTATAACTTTATATTGGTCCAAAAAAAGGCCGGTATTCATTCTAAAAGATTTAAATCTCAATTTAAACCTTCATACGAATCTATTGAAACTTTGGACGATCTTTGTCGTAGAAGTTTGCACAAGTTTTCCGTTGGATAAAAAATGGGTCTAACGTTCTTCTATTAGGTTTATTACTATATTTATATCCTTATCACTTCATATTGGTCCCAAAAAAGGCCAATATTCACTTCGTACGAAGCTATTCAAATTTGGGCAGTTTTGGTCAAAGTAGTTTGGACGAAGTTTCCGTTGCTCCAATAATGGGTCTAACTATTTGAGAATTATTTAATAACTATATTCACACCTTTATAACTTTATATTGGTCCAAAAAAAGGCCGGTATTCATTTTAAAAGCTTTAAATCTCAATTTAAACCTTCATACGAATCTATTGAAAGTTTGGACGATCTTTGTCGTAGAAGTTTGCACAAGTTTTCCGTTGGATAAAAAATGAGTCTAACGTTCTTCTATTAGGTTTATTACTATATTTATATCTTTATCACTTCATATTGGTCCCAAAAAAGGCCAATATTCACTTCGTACGAAGCTATTCAAATTTGGGCAGTTTTGGTCAAAGTAGTTTGGACGAAGTTTCCGTTGCTCCAATAATGGGTCTAACTATTTGAGAATTATTTAAAAACTATATTTACACCTTTATAACTTTATATTGGTCCAAAAAAAGGCCGGTATTCATTCTAAAAGATTTAAATCTCAATTTAAACCTTCATACGATTCTATTGAAACTTTGGACGATCTTTGTCGTAGAATTTTGCACAAGTTTTCCGTTGGATAAAAAATGGGTCTAACGTTCTTCTATTAGGTTTATTACTATATTTATATCCTTATCACTTCATATTGGTCCCAAAAAAGGCCAATATTCACTTCGTACGAAGCTATTCAAATTTGGGCAGTTTTGGTCAAAGTAGTTTGGACGAAGTTTCCGTTATGGGTCTAACTATTTGAGAATTATTTAATAACTATATTTACACCTTTATAACTTTATATTGGTCCAAAAAAAGGCCGGTATTCATTCTAAAAGCTTTAAATCTCAATTTAAACTTTCATACGAATCTATTGAAAGTTTGGACGATCTTTGTCGTAGAAGTTTGCACAAGTTTTCCGTTGGATAAAAAATTTGTCTAACGTTCTGCTATTAGGTTTATTACTATATTTATATCTTTATCACTTCATATTGGTCCAAAAAAAGGTCAATATTCACTTCGTACGAAGCTATTCAAATTTGGGCAGTTTTGGTCAAAGTAGTTTGGACGAAGTTTCCGTTGCTCCAATAATGGGTCTAACTATTTGAGAATTATTTTAAAACTATATTTACACCTTTATAACTTTATATTGGTCCAAAAAAAGGCCGGTATTCATTCTAAAAGATTTAAATCTCAATTTAAACCTTCATACGAATCTATTGAAACTTTGGACGATCTTTGTCGTAGAAGTTTGCACAAGTTTTCCGTTGGATAAAAAATGGGTCTAACGTTCTTCTATTAGGTTTATTACTATATTTATATCCTTATCACTTCATATTGGTCCCAAAAAAGGCCAATATTCACTTCGTACGAAGCTATTCAAATTTGGGCAGTTTTGGTCAAAGTAGTTTGGACGAAGTTTCCGTTGCTCCAATAATGGGTCTAACTATTTGAGAATTATTTAATAACTATATTCACACCTTTATAACTTTATATTGGTCCAAAAAAAGGCCGGTATTCATTTTAAAAGCTTTAAATCTCAATTTAAACCTTCATACGAATCTATTGAAAGTTTGGACGATCTTTGTCGTAGAAGTTTGCACAAGTTTTCCGTTGGATAAAAAATGAGTCTAACGTTCTTCTATTAGGTTTATTACTATATTTAGATCTTTATCACTTCATATTGGTCCCAAAAAAGGCCAATATTCACTTCGTACGAAGCTATTCAAATTTGGGCAGTTTTGGTCAAAGTAGTTTGGACGAAGTTTCCGTTGCTCCAATAATGGGTCTAACTATTTGAGAATTATTTAAAAACTATATTTACACCTTTATAACTTTATATTGGTCCAAAAAAAGGCCGGTATTCATTCTAAAAGATTTAAATCTCAATTTAAACCTTCATACGATTCTATTGAAACTTTGGACGATCTTTGTCGTAGAATTTTGCACAAGTTTTCCGTTGGATAAAAAATGGGTCTAACGTTCTTCTATTAGGTTTATTACTATATTTATATCCTTATCACTTCATATTGGTCCCAAAAAAGGCCAATATTCACTTCGTACGAAGCTATTCAAATTTGGGCAGTTTTGGTCAAAGTAGTTTGGACGAAGTTTCCGTTATGGGTCTAACTATTTGAGAATTATTTAATAACTATATTTACACCTTTATAACTTTATATTGGTCCAAAAAAAGGCCGGTATTCATTCTAAAAGCTTTAAATCTCAATTTAAACCTTCATACGAATCTATTGAAAGTTTGGACGATCTTTGTCGTAGAAGTTTGCACAAGTTTTCCGTTGGATAAAAAATGAGTCTAACGTTCTTCTATTAGGTTTATTACTATATTTATATCTTTATCACTTCATATTGGTCCCAAAAAAGGCCAATATTCACTTCGTACGAAGCTATTCAAATTTGGGCAGTTTTGGTCAAAGTAGTTTGGACGAAGTTTCCGTTGCTCCAATAATGGGTCTAACTATTTGAGAATTATTTAAAAACTATATTTACACCTTTATAACTTTATATTGGTCCAAAAAAAGGCCGGTATTCATTCTAAAAGATTTAAATCTCAATTTAAACCTTCATACGATTCTATTGAAACTTTGGACGATCTTTGTCGTAGAATTTTGCACAAGTTTTCCGTTGGATAAAAAATGGGTCTAACGTTCTTCTATTAGGTTTATTACTATATTTATATCCTTATCACTTCATATTGGTCCCAAAAAAGGCCAATATTCACTTCGTACGAAGCTATTCAAATTTGGGCAGTTTTGGTCAAAGTAGTTTGGACGAAGTTTCCGTTGCTCCAATAATGGGTCTAACTATTTGAGAATTATTTAATAACTATATTCACACCTTTATAACTTTATATTGGTCCAAAAAAAGGCCGGTATTCATTTTAAAAGCTTTAAATCTCAATTTAAACCTTCATACGAATCTATTGAAAGTTTGGACGATCTTTGTCGTAGAAGTTTGCACAAGTTTTCCGTTGGATAAAAAATGAGTCTAACGTTCTTCTATTAGGTTTATTACTATATTTATATCTTTATCACTTCATATTGGTCCCAAAAAAGGCCAATATTCACTTCGTACGAAGCTATTCAAATTTGGGCAGTTTTGGTCAAAGTAGTTTGGACGAAGTTTCCGTTGCTCCAATAATGGGTCTAACTATTTGAGAATTATTTAAAAACTATATTTACACCTTTATAACTTTATATTGGTCCAAAAAAAGGCCGGTATTCATTCTAAAAGATTTAAATCTCAATTTAAACCTTCATACGATTCTATTGAAACTTTGGACGATCTTTGTCGTAGAATTTTGCACAAGTTTTCCGTTGGATAAAAAATGGGTCTAACGTTCTTCTATTAGGTTTATTACTATATTTATATCCTTATCACTTCATATTGGTCCCAAAAAAGGCCAATATTCACTTCGTACGAAGCTATTCAAATTTGGGCAGTTTTGGTCAAAGTAGTTTGGACGAAGTTTCCGTTATGGGTCTAACTATTTGAGAATTATTTAATAACTATATTTACACCTTTATAACTTTATATTGGTCCAAAAAAAGGCCGGTATTCATTCTAAAAGCTTTAAATCTCAATTTAAACTTTCATACGAATCTATTGAAAGTTTGGACGATCTTTGTCGTAGAAGTTTGCACAAGTTTTCCGTTGGATAAAAAATTTGTCTAACGTTCTGCTATTAGGTTTATTACTATATTTATATCTTTATCACTTCATATTGGTCCAAAAAAAGGTCAATATTCACTTCGTACGAAGCTATTCAAATTTGGGCAGTTTTGGTCAAAGTAGTTTGGACGAAGTTTCCGTTGCTCCAATAATGGGTCTAACTATTTGAGAATTATTTTAAAACTATATTTACACCTTTATAACTTTATATTGGTCCAAAAAAAGGCCGGTATTCATTCTAAAAGATTTAAATCTCAATTTAAACCTTCATACGAATCTATTGAAACTTTGGACGATCTTTGTCGTAGAAGTTTGCACAAGTTTTCCGTTGGATAAAAAATGGGTCTAACGTTCTTCTATTAGGTTTATTACTATATTTATATCCTTATCACTTCATATTGGTCCCAAAAAAGGCCAATATTCACTTCGTACGAAGCTATTCAAATTTGGGCAGTTTTGGTCAAAGTAGTTTGGACGAAGTTTCCGTTGCTCCAATAATGGGTCTAACTATTTGAGAATTATTTAATAACTATATTCACACCTTTATAACTTTATATTGGTCCAAAAAAAGGCCGGTATTCATTTTAAAAGCTTTAAATCTCAATTTAAACCTTCATACGAATCTATTGAAAGTTTGGACGATCTTTGTCGTAGAAGTTTGCACAAGTTTTCCGTTGGATAAAAAATGAGTCTAACGTTCTTCTATTAGGTTTATTACTATATTTAGATCTTTATCACTTCATATTGGTCCCAAAAAAGGCCAATATTCACTTCGTACGAAGCTATTCAAATTTGGGCAGTTTTGGTCAAAGTAGTTTGGACGAAGTTTCCGTTGCTCCAATAATGGGTCTAACTATTTGAGAATTATTTAAAAACTATATTTACACCTTTATAACTTTATATTGGTCCAAAAAAAGGCCGGTATTCATTCTAAAAGATTTAAATCTCAATTTAAACCTTCATACGATTCTATTGAAACTTTGGACGATCTTTGTCGTAGAATTTTGCACAAGTTTTCCGTTGGATAAAAAATGGGTCTAACGTTCTTCTATTAGGTTTATTACTATATTTATATCCTTATCACTTCATATTGGTCCCAAAAAAGGCCAATATTCACTTCGTACGAAGCTATTCAAATTTGGGCAGTTTTGGTCAAAGTAGTTTGGACGAAGTTTCCGTTATGGGTCTAACTATTTGAGAATTATTTAATAACTATATTTACACCTTTATAACTTTATATTGGTCCAAAAAAAGGCCGGTATTCATTCTAAAAGCTTTAAATCTCAATTTAAACCTTCATACGAATCTATTGAAAGTTTGGACGATCTTTGTCGTAGAAGTTTGCACAAGTTTTCCGTTGGATAAAAAATGAGTCTAACGTTCTTCTATTAGGTTTATTACTATATTTATATCTTTATCACTTCATATTGGTCCCAAAAAAGGCCAATATTCACTTCGTACGAAGCTATTCAAATTTGGGCAGTTTTGGTCAAAGTAGTTTGGACGAAGTTTCCGTTGCTCCAATAATGGGTCTAACTATTTGAGAATTATTTAAAAACTATATTTACACCTTTATAACTTTATATTGGTCCAAAAAAAGGCCGGTATTCATTCTAAAAGATTTAAATCTCAATTTAAACCTTCATACGATTCTATTGAAACTTTGGACGATCTTTGTCGTAGAATTTTGCACAAGTTTTCCGTTGGATAAAAAATGGGTCTAACGTTCTTCTATTAGGTTTATTACTATATTTATATCCTTATCACTTCATATTGGTCCCAAAAAAGGCCAATATTCACTTCGTACGAAGCTATTCAAATTTGGGCAGTTTTGGTCAAAGTAGTTTGGACGAAGTTTCCGTTATGGGTCTAACTATTTGAGAATTATTTAATAACTATATTTACACCTTTATAACTTTATATTGGTCCAAAAAAAGGCCGGTATTCATTCTAAAAGCTTTAAATCTCAATTTAAACTTTCATACGAATCTATTGAAAGTTTGGACGATCTTTGTCGTAGAAGTTTGCACAAGTTTTCCGTTGGATAAAAAATTTGTCTAACGTTCTTCTATTAGGTTTATTACTATATTTATATCTTTATCACTTCATATTGGTCCAAAAAAAGGTCAATATTCACTTCGTACGAAGCTATTCAAATTTGGGCAGTTTTGGTCAAAGTAGTTTGGACGAAGTTTCCGTTGCTCCAATAATGGGTCTAACTATTTGAGAATTATTTTAAAACTATATTTACACCTTTATAACTTTATATTGGTCCAAAAAAAGGCCGGTATTCATTCTAAAAGATTTAAATCTCAATTTAAACCTTCATACGAATCTATTGAAACTTTGGACGATCTTTGTCGTAGAAGTTTGCACAAGTTTTCCGTTGGATAAAAAATTTGTCTAACGTTCTGCTATTAGGTTTATTACTATATTTATATCTTTATCACTTCATATTGGTCCAAAAAAAGGTCAATATTCACTTCGTACGAAGCTATTCAAATTTGGGCAGTTTTGGTCAAAGTAGTTTGGACGAAGTTTCCGTTGCTCCAATAATGGGTCTAACTATTTGAGAATTATTTTAAAACTATATTTACACCTTTATAACTTTATATTGGTCCAAAAAAAGGCCGGTATTCATTCTAAAAGATTTAAATCTCAATTTAAACCTTCATACGAATCTATTGAAACTTTGGACGATCTTTGTCGTAGAAGTTTGCACAAGTTTTCCGTTGGATAAAAAATGGGTCTAACGTTCTTCTATTAGGTTTATTACTATATTTATATCCTTATCACTTCATATTGGTCCCAAAAAAGGCCAATATTCACTTCGTACGAAGCTATTCAAATTTGGGCAGTTTTGGTCAAAGTAGTTTGGACGAAGTTTCCGTTGCTCCAATAATGGGTCTAACTATTTGAGAATTATTTAATAACTATATTCACACCTTTATAACTTTATATTGGTCCAAAAAAAGGCCGGTATTCATTTTAAAAGCTTTAAATCTCAATTTAAACCTTCATACGAATCTATTGAAAGTTTGGACGATCTTTGTCGTAGAAGTTTGCACAAGTTTTCCGTTGGATAAAAAATGAGTCTAACGTTCTTCTATTAGGTTTATTACTATATTTAGATCTTTATCACTTCATATTGGTCCCAAAAAAGGCCAATATTCACTTCGTACGAAGCTATTCAAATTTGGGCAGTTTTGGTCAAAGTAGTTTGGACGAAGTTTCCGTTGCTCCAATAATGGGTCTAACTATTTGAGAATTATTTAAAAACTATATTTACACCTTTATAACTTTATATTGGTCCAAAAAAAGGCCGGTATTCATTCTAAAAGATTTAAATCTCAATTTAAACCTTCATACGATTCTATTGAAACTTTGGACGATCTTTGTCGTAGAATTTTGCACAAGTTTTCCGTTGGATAAAAAATGGGTCTAACGTTCTTCTATTAGGTTTATTACTATATTTATATCCTTATCACTTCATATTGGTCCCAAAAAAGGCCAATATTCACTTCGTACGAAGCTATTCAAATTTGGGCAGTTTTGGTCAAAGTAGTTTGGACGAAGTTTCCGTTGCTCCAATAATGGGTCTAACTATTTGAGAATTATTTAATAACTATATTCACACCTTTATAACTTTATATTGGTCCAAAAAAAGGCCGGTATTCATTTTAAAAGCTTTAAATCTCAATTTAAACCTTCATACGAATCTATTGAAAGTTTGGACGATCTTTGTCGTAGAAGTTTGCACAAGTTTTCCGTTGGATAAAAAATGAGTCTAACGTTCTTCTATTAGGTTTATTACTATATTTAGATCTTTATCACTTCATATTGGTCCCAAAAAAGGCCAATATTCACTTCGTACGAAGCTATTCAAATTTGGGCAGTTTTGGTCAAAGTAGTTTGGACGAAGTTTCCGTTGCTCCAATAATGGGTCTAACTATTTGAGAATTATTTAAAAACTATATTTACACCTTTATAACTTTATATTGGTCCAAAAAAAGGCCGGTATTCATTCTAAAAGATTTAAATCTCAATTTAAACCTTCATACGATTCTATTGAAACTTTGGACGATCTTTGTCGTAGAATTTTGCACAAGTTTTCCGTTGGATAAAAAATGGGTCTAACGTTCTTCTATTAGGTTTATTACTATATTTATATCCTTATCACTTCATATTGGTCCCAAAAAAGGCCAATATTCACTTCGTACGAAGCTATTCAAATTTGGGCAGTTTTGGTCAAAGTAGTTTGGACGAAGTTTCCGTTATGGGTCTAACTATTTGAGAATTATTTAATAACTATATTTACACCTTTATAACTTTATATTGGTCCAAAAAAAGGCCGGTATTCATTCTAAAAGCTTTAAATCTCAATTTAAACCTTCATACGAATCTATTGAAAGTTTGGACGATCTTTGTCGTAGAAGTTTGCACAAGTTTTCCGTTGGATAAAAAATGAGTCTAACGTTCTTCTATTAGGTTTATTACTATATTTATATCTTTATCACTTCATATTGGTCCCAAAAAAGGCCAATATTCACTTCGTACGAAGCTATTCAAATTTGGGCAGTTTTGGTCAAAGTAGTTTGGACGAAGTTTCCGTTGCTCCAATAATGGGTCTAACTATTTGAGAATTATTTAAAAACTATATTTACACCTTTATAACTTTATATTGGTCCAAAAAAAGGCCGGTATTCATTCTAAAAGATTTAAATCTCAATTTAAACCTTCATACGATTCTATTGAAACTTTGGACGATCTTTGTCGTAGAATTTTGCACAAGTTTTCCGTTGGATAAAAAATGGGTCTAACGTTCTTCTATTAGGTTTATTACTATATTTATATCCTTATCACTTCATATTGGTCCCAAAAAAGGCCAATATTCACTTCGTACGAAGCTATTCAAATTTGGGCAGTTTTGGTCAAAGTAGTTTGGACGAAGTTTCCGTTATGGGTCTAACTATTTGAGAATTATTTAATAACTATATTTACACCTTTATAACTTTATATTGGTCCAAAAAAAGGCCGGTATTCATTCTAAAAGCTTTAAATCTCAATTTAAACTTTCATACGAATCTATTGAAAGTTTGGACGATCTTTGTCGTAGAAGTTTGCACAAGTTTTCCGTTGGATAAAAAATTTGTCTAACGTTCTTCTATTAGGTTTATTACTATATTTATATCTTTATCACTTCATATTGGTCCAAAAAAAGGTCAATATTCACTTCGTACGAAGCTATTCAAATTTGGGCAGTTTTGGTCAAAGTAGTTTGGACGAAGTTTCCGTTGCTCCAATAATGGGTCTAACTATTTGAGAATTATTTTAAAACTATATTTACACCTTTATAACTTTATATTGGTCCAAAAAAAGGCCGGTATTCATTCTAAAAGATTTAAATCTCAATTTAAACCTTCATACGAATCTATTGAAACTTTGGACGATCTTTGTCGTAGAAGTTTGCACAAGTTTTCCGTTGGATAAAAAATTTGTCTAACGTTCTGCTATTAGGTTTATTACTATATTTATATCTTTATCACTTCATATTGGTCCAAAAAAAGGTCAATATTCACTTCGTACGAAGCTATTCAAATTTGGGCAGTTTTGGTCAAAGTAGTTTGGACGAAGTTTCCGTTGCTCCAATAATGGGTCTAACTATTTGAGAATTATTTTAAAACTATATTTACACCTTTATAACTTTATATTGGTCCAAAAAAAGGCCGGTATTCATTCTAAAAGATTTAAATCTCAATTTAAACCTTCATACGAATCTATTGAAACTTTGGACGATCTTTGTCGTAGAAGTTTGCACAAGTTTTCCGTTGGATAAAAAATGGGTCTAACGTTCTTCTATTAGGTTTATTACTATATTTATATCCTTATCACTTCATATTGGTCCCAAAAAAGGCCAATATTCACTTCGTACGAAGCTATTCAAATTTGGGCAGTTTTGGTCAAAGTAGTTTGGACGAAGTTTCCGTTGCTCCAATAATGGGTCTAACTATTTGAGAATTATTTAATAACTATATTCACACCTTTATAACTTTATATTGGTCCAAAAAAAGGCCGGTATTCATTTTAAAAGCTTTAAATCTCAATTTAAACCTTCATACGAATCTATTGAAAGTTTGGACGATCTTTGTCGTAGAAGTTTGCACAAGTTTTCCGTTGGATAAAAAATGAGTCTAACGTTCTTCTATTAGGTTTATTACTATATTTAGATCTTTATCACTTCATATTGGTCCCAAAAAAGGCCAATATTCACTTCGTACGAAGCTATTCAAATTTGGGCAGTTTTGGTCAAAGTAGTTTGGACGAAGTTTCCGTTGCTCCAATAATGGGTCTAACTATTTGAGAATTATTTAAAAACTATATTTACACCTTTATAACTTTATATTGGTCCAAAAAAAGGCCGGTATTCATTCTAAAAGATTTAAATCTCAATTTAAACCTTCATACGATTCTATTGAAACTTTGGACGATCTTTGTCGTAGAATTTTGCACAAGTTTTCCGTTGGATAAAAAATGGGTCTAACGTTCTTCTATTAGGTTTATTACTATATTTATATCCTTATCACTTCATATTGGTCCCAAAAAAGGCCAATATTCACTTCGTACGAAGCTATTCAAATTTGGGCAGTTTTGGTCAAAGTAGTTTGGACGAAGTTTCCGTTATGGGTCTAACTATTTGAGAATTATTTAATAACTATATTTACACCTTTATAACTTTATATTGGTCCAAAAAAAGGCCGGTATTCATTCTAAAAGCTTTAAATCTCAATTTAAACCTTCATACGAATCTATTGAAAGTTTGGACGATCTTTGTCGTAGAAGTTTGCACAAGTTTTCCGTTGGATAAAAAATGAGTCTAACGTTCTTCTATTAGGTTTATTACTATATTTATATCTTTATCACTTCATATTGGTCCCAAAAAAGGCCAATATTCACTTCGTACGAAGCTATTCAAATTTGGGCAGTTTTGGTCAAAGTAGTTTGGACGAAGTTTCCGTTGCTCCAATAATGGGTCTAACTATTTGAGAATTATTTAAAAACTATATTTACACCTTTATAACTTTATATTGGTCCAAAAAAAGGCCGGTATTCATTCTAAAAGATTTAAATCTCAATTTAAACCTTCATACGATTCTATTGAAACTTTGGACGATCTTTGTCGTAGAATTTTGCACAAGTTTTCCGTTGGATAAAAAATGGGTCTAACGTTCTTCTATTAGGTTTATTACTATATTTATATCCTTATCACTTCATATTGGTCCCAAAAAAGGCCAATATTCACTTCGTACGAAGCTATTCAAATTTGGGCAGTTTTGGTCAAAGTAGTTTGGACGAAGTTTCCGTTATGGGTCTAACTATTTGAGAATTATTTAATAACTATATTTACACCTTTATAACTTTATATTGGTCCAAAAAAAGGCCGGTATTCATTCTAAAAGCTTTAAATCTCAATTTAAACTTTCATACGAATCTATTGAAAGTTTGGACGATCTTTGTCGTAGAAGTTTGCACAAGTTTTCCGTTGGATAAAAAATTTGTCTAACGTTCTTCTATTAGGTTTATTACTATATTTATATCTTTATCACTTCATATTGGTCCAAAAAAAGGTCAATATTCACTTCGTACGAAGCTATTCAAATTTGGGCAGTTTTGGTCAAAGTAGTTTGGACGAAGTTTCCGTTGCTCCAATAATGGGTCTAACTATTTGAGAATTATTTTAAAACTATATTTACACCTTTATAACTTTATATTGGTCCAAAAAAAGGCCGGTATTCATTCTAAAAGATTTAAATCTCAATTTAAACCTTCATACGAATCTATTGAAACTTTGGACGATCTTTGTCGTAGAAGTTTGCACAAGTTTTCCGTTGGATAAAAAATGGGTCTAACGTTCTTCTATTAGGTTTATTACTATATTTATATCCTTATCACTTCATATTGGTCCCAAAAAAGGCCAATATTCACTTCGTACGAAGCTATTCAAATTTGGGCAGTTTTGGTCAAAGTAGTTTGGACGAAGTTTCCGTTGCTCCAATAATGGGTCTAACTATTTGAGAATTATTTTAAAACTATATTTACACCTTTATAACTTTATATTGGTCCAAAAAAAGGCCGGTATTCATTCTAAAAGATTTAAATCTCAATTTAAACCTTCATACGATTCTATTGAAACTTTGGACGATCTTTGTCGTAGAATTTTGCACAAGTTTTCCGTTGGATAAAAAATGGGTCTAACGTTCTTCTATTAGGTTTATTACTATATTTATATCCTTATCACTTCATATTGGTCCCAAAAAAGGCCAATATTCACTTCGTACGAAGCTATTCAAATTTGGGCAGTTTTGGTCAAAGTAGTTTGGACGAAGTTTCCGTTATGGGTCTAACTATTTGAGAATTATTTAATAACTATATTTACACCTTTATAACTTTATATTGGTCCAAAAAAAGGCCGGTATTCATTCTAAAAGCTTTAAATCTCAATTTAAACCTTCATACGAATCTATTGAAAGTTTGGACGATCTTTGTCGTAGAAGTTTGCACAAGTTTTCCGTTGGATAAAAAATGAGTCTAACGTTCTTCTATTAGGTTTATTACTATATTTATATCTTTATCACTTCATATTGGTCCCAAAAAAGGCCAATATTCACTTCGTACGAAGCTATTCAAATTTGGGCAGTTTTGGTCAAAGTAGTTTGGACGAAGTTTCCGTTGCTCCAATAATGGGTCTAACTATTTGAGAATTATTTAAAAACTATATTTACACCTTTATAACTTTATATTGGTCCAAAAAAAGGCCGGTATTCATTCTAAAAGATTTAAATCTCAATTTAAACCTTCATACGATTCTATTGAAACTTTGGACGATCTTTGTCGTAGAATTTTGCACAAGTTTTCCGTTGGATAAAAAATGGGTCTAACGTTCTTCTATTAGGTTTATTACTATATTTATATCCTTATCACTTCATATTGGTCCCAAAAAAGGCCAATATTCACTTCGTACGAAGCTATTCAAATTTGGGCAGTTTTGGTCAAAGTAGTTTGGACGAAGTTTCCGTTATGGGTCTAACTATTTGAGAATTATTTAATAACTATATTTACACCTTTATAACTTTATATTGGTCCAAAAAAAGGCCGGTATTCATTCTAAAAGCTTTAAATCTCAATTTAAACTTTCATACGAATCTATTGAAAGTTTGGACGATCTTTGTCGTAGAAGTTTGCACAAGTTTTCCGTTGGATAAAAAATTTGTCTAACGTTCTTCTATTAGGTTTATTACTATATTTATATCTTTATCACTTCATATTGGTCCAAAAAAAGGTCAATATTCACTTCGTACGAAGCTATTCAAATTTGGGCAGTTTTGGTCAAAGTAGTTTGGACGAAGTTTCCGTTGCTCCAATAATGGGTCTAACTATTTGAGAATTATTTTAAAACTATATTTACACCTTTATAACTTTATATTGGTCCAAAAAAAGGCCGGTATTCATTCTAAAAGATTTAAATCTCAATTTAAACCTTCATACGAATCTATTGAAACTTTGGACGATCTTTGTCGTAGAAGTTTGCACAAGTTTTCCGTTGGATAAAAAATGGGTCTAACGTTCTTCTATTAGGTTTATTACTATATTTATATCCTTATCACTTCATATTGGTCCCAAAAAAGGCCAATATTCACTTCGTACGAAGCTATTCAAATTTGGGCAGTTTTGGTCAAAGTAGTTTGGACGAAGTTTCCGTTGCTCCAATAATGGGTCTAACTATTTGAGAATTATTTAATAACTATATTCACACCTTTATAACTTTATATTGGTCCAAAAAAAGGCCGGTATTCATTTTAAAAGCTTTAAATCTCAATTTAAACCTTCATACGAATCTATTGAAAGTTTGGACGATCTTTGTCGTAGAAGTTTGCACAAGTTTTCCGTTGGATAAAAAATGAGTCTAACGTTCTTCTATTAGGTTTATTACTATATTTAGATCTTTATCACTTCATATTGGTCCCAAAAAAGCCAATATTCACTTCGTACGAAGCTATTCAAATTTGGGCAGTTTTGGTCAAAGTAGTTTGGACGAAGTTTCCGTTGCTCCAATAATGGGTCTAACTATTTGAGAATTATTTAAAAACTATATTTACACCTTTATAACTTTATATTGGTCCAAAAAAAGGCCGGTATTCATTCTAAAAGATTTAAATCTCAATTTAAACCTTCATACGATTCTATTGAAACTTTGGACGATCTTTGTCGTAGAATTTTGCACAAGTTTTCCGTTGGATAAAAAATGGGTCTAACGTTCTTCTATTAGGTTTATTACTATATTTATATCCTTATCACTTCATATTGGTCCCAAAAAAGGCCAATATTCACTTCGTACGAAGCTATTCAAATTTGGGCAGTTTTGGTCAAAGTAGTTTGGACGAAGTTTCCGTTATGGGTCTAACTATTTGAGAATTATTTAATAACTATATTTACACCTTTATAACTTTATATTGGTCCAAAAAAAGGCCGGTATTCATTCTAAAAGCTTTAAATCTCAATTTAAACCTTCATACGAATCTATTGAAAGTTTGGACGATCTTTGTCGTAGAAGTTTGCACAAGTTTTCCGTTGGATAAAAAATGAGTCTAACGTTCTTCTATTAGGTTTATTACTATATTTATATCTTTATCACTTCATATTGGTCCCAAAAAAGGCCAATATTCACTTCGTACGAAGCTATTCAAATTTGGGCAGTTTTGGTCAAAGTAGTTTGGACGAAGTTTCCGTTGCTCCAATAATGGGTCTAACTATTTGAGAATTATTTAAAAACTATATTTACACCTTTATAACTTTATATTGGTCCAAAAAAAGGCCGGTATTCATTCTAAAAGATTTAAATCTCAATTTAAACCTTCATACGATTCTATTGAAACTTTGGACGATCTTTGTCGTAGAATTTTGCACAAGTTTTCCGTTGGATAAAAAATGGGTCTAACGTTCTTCTATTAGGTTTATTACTATATTTATATCCTTATCACTTCATATTGGTCCCAAAAAAGGCCAATATTCACTTCGTACGAAGCTATTCAAATTTGGGCAGTTTTGGTCAAAGTAGTTTGGACGAAGTTTCCGTTATGGGTCTAACTATTTGAGAATTATTTAATAACTATATTTACACCTTTATAACTTTATATTGGTCCAAAAAAAGGCCGGTATTCATTCTAAAAGCTTTAAATCTCAATTTAAACTTTCATACGAATCTATTGAAAGTTTGGACGATCTTTGTCGTAGAAGTTTGCACAAGTTTTCCGTTGGATAAAAAATTTGTCTAACGTTCTTCTATTAGGTTTATTACTATATTTATATCTTTATCACTTCATATTGGTCCAAAAAAAGGTCAATATTCACTTCGTACGAAGCTATTCAAATTTGGGCAGTTTTGGTCAAAGTAGTTTGGACGAAGTTTCCGTTGCTCCAATAATGGGTCTAACTATTTGAGAATTATTTTAAAACTATATTTACACCTTTATAACTTTATATTGGTCCAAAAAAAGGCCGGTATTCATTCTAAAAGATTTAAATCTCAATTTAAACCTTCATACGAATCTATTGAAACTTTGGACGATCTTTGTCGTAGAAGTTTGCACAAGTTTTCCGTTGGATAAAAAATGGGTCTAACGTTCTTCTATTAGGTTTATTACTATATTTATATCCTTATCACTTCATATTGGTCCCAAAAAAGGCCAATATTCACTTCGTACGAAGCTATTCAAATTTGGGCAGTTTTGGTCAAAGTAGTTTGGACGAAGTTTCCGTTGCTCCAATAATGGGTCTAACTATTTGAGAATTATTTAATAACTATATTCACACCTTTATAACTTTATATTGGTCCAAAAAAAGGCCGGTATTCATTTTAAAAGCTTTAAATCTCAATTTAAACCTTCATACGAATCTATTGAAAGTTTGGACGATCTTTGTCGTAGAAGTTTGCACAAGTTTTCCGTTGGATAAAAAATGAGTCTAACGTTCTTCTATTAGGTTTATTACTATATTTAGATCTTTATCACTTCATATTGGTCCCAAAAAAGCCAATATTCACTTCGTACGAAGCTATTCAAATTTGGGCAGTTTTGGTCAAAGTAGTTTGGACGAAGTTTCCGTTGCTCCAATAATGGGTCTAACTATTTGAGAATTATTTAAAAACTATATTTACACCTTTATAACTTTATATTGGTCCAAAAAAAGGCCGGTATTCATTCTAAAAGATTTAAATCTCAATTTAAACCTTCATACGATTCTATTGAAACTTTGGACGATCTTTGTCGTAGAATTTTGCACAAGTTTTCCGTTGGATAAAAAATGGGTCTAACGTTCTTCTATTAGGTTTATTACTATATTTATATCCTTATCACTTCATATTGGTCCCAAAAAAGGCCAATATTCACTTCGTACGAAGCTATTCAAATTTGGGCAGTTTTGGTCAAAGTAGTTTGGACGAAGTTTCCGTTATGGGTCTAACTATTTGAGAATTATTTAATAACTATATTTACACCTTTATAACTTTATATTGGTCCAAAAAAAGGCCGGTATTCATTCTAAAAGCTTTAAATCTCAATTTAAACTTTCATACGAATCTATTGAAAGTTTGGACGATCTTTGTCGTAGAAGTTTGCACAAGTTTTCCGTTGGATAAAAAATTTGTCTAACGTTCTTCTATTAGGTTTATTACTATATTTATATCTTTATCACTTCATATTGGTCCAAAAAAAGGTCAATATTCACTTCGTACGAAGCTATTCAAATTTGGGCAGTTTTGGTCAAAGTAGTTTGGACGAAGTTTCCGTTGCTCCAATAATGGGTCTAACTATTTGAGAATTATTTTAAAACTATATTTACACCTTTATAACTTTATATTGGTCCAAAAAAAGGCCGGTATTCATTCTAAAAGATTTAAATCTCAATTTAAACCTTCATACGAATCTATTGAAACTTTGGACGATCTTTGTCGTAGAAGTTTGCACAAGTTTTCCGTTGGATAAAAAATGGGTCTAACGTTCTTCTATTAGGTTTATTACTATATTTATATCCTTATCACTTCATATTGGTCCCAAAAAAGGCCAATATTCACTTCGTACGAAGCTATTCAAATTTGGGCAGTTTTGGTCAAAGTAGTTTGGACGAAGTTTCCGTTATGGGTCTAACTATTTGAGAATTATTTAATAACTATATTTACACCTTTATAACTTTATATTGGTCCAAAAAAAGGCCGGTATTCATTCTAAAAGCTTTAAATCTCAATTTAAACCTTCATACGAATCTATTGAAAGTTTGGACGATCTTTGTCGTAGAAGTTTGCACAAGTTTTCCGTTGGATAAAAAATGAGTCTAACGTTCTTCTATTAGGTTTATTACTATATTTATATCTTTATCACTTCATATTGGTCCCAAAAAAGGCCAATATTCACTTCGTACGAAGCTATTCAAATTTGGGCAGTTTTGGTCAAAGTAGTTTGGACGAAGTTTCCGTTGCTCCAATAATGGGTCTAACTATTTGAGAATTATTTAAAAACTATATTTACACCTTTATAACTTTATATTGGTCCAAAAAAAGGCCGGTATTCATTCTAAAAGATTTAAATCTCAATTTAAACCTTCATACGATTCTATTGAAACTTTGGACGATCTTTGTCGTAGAATTTTGCACAAGTTTTCCGTTGGATAAAAAATGGGTCTAACGTTCTTCTATTAGGTTTATTACTATATTTATATCCTTATCACTTCATATTGGTCCCAAAAAAGGCCAATATTCACTTCGTACGAAGCTATTCAAATTTGGGCAGTTTTGGTCAAAGTAGTTTGGACGAAGTTTCCGTTATGGGTCTAACTATTTGAGAATTATTTAATAACTATATTTACACCTTTATAACTTTATATTGGTCCAAAAAAAGGCCGGTATTCATTCTAAAAGCTTTAAATCTCAATTTAAACTTTCATACGAATCTATTGAAAGTTTGGACGATCTTTGTCGTAGAAGTTTGCACAAGTTTTCCGTTGGATAAAAAATTTGTCTAACGTTCTTCTATTAGGTTTATTACTATATTTATATCTTTATCACTTCATATTGGTCCAAAAAAAGGTCAATATTCACTTCGTACGAAGCTATTCAAATTTGGGCAGTTTTGGTCAAAGTAGTTTGGACGAAGTTTCCGTTGCTCCAATAATGGGTCTAACTATTTGAGAATTATTTTAAAACTATATTTACACCTTTATAACTTTATATTGGTCCAAAAAAAGGCCGGTATTCATTCTAAAAGATTTAAATCTCAATTTAAACCTTCATACGAATCTATTGAAACTTTGGACGATCTTTGTCGTAGAAGTTTGCACAAGTTTTCCGTTGGATAAAAAATGGGTCTAACGTTCTTCTATTAGGTTTATTACTATATTTATATCCTTATCACTTCATATTGGTCCCAAAAAAGGCCAATATTCACTTCGTACGAAGCTATTCAAATTTGGGCAGTTTTGGTCAAAGTAGTTTGGACGAAGTTTCCGTTGCTCCAATAATGGGTCTAACTATTTGAGAATTATTTTAAAACTATATTTACACCTTTATAACTTTATATTGGTCCAAAAAAAGGCCGGTATTCATTCTAAAAGATTTAAATCTCAATTTAAACCTTCATACGATTCTATTGAAACTTTGGACGATCTTTGTCGTAGAATTTTGCACAAGTTTTCCGTTGGATAAAAAATGGGTCTAACGTTCTTCTATTAGGTTTATTACTATATTTATATCCTTATCACTTCATATTGGTCCCAAAAAAGGCCAATATTCACTTCGTACGAAGCTATTCAAATTTGGGCAGTTTTGGTCAAAGTAGTTTGGACGAAGTTTCCGTTATGGGTCTAACTATTTGAGAATTATTTAATAACTATATTTACACCTTTATAACTTTATATTGGTCCAAAAAAAGGCCGGTATTCATTCTAAAAGCTTTAAATCTCAATTTAAACCTTCATACGAATCTATTGAAAGTTTGGACGATCTTTGTCGTAGAAGTTTGCACAAGTTTTCCGTTGGATAAAAAATGAGTCTAACGTTCTTCTATTAGGTTTATTACTATATTTATATCTTTATCACTTCATATTGGTCCCAAAAAAGGCCAATATTCACTTCGTACGAAGCTATTCAAATTTGGGCAGTTTTGGTCAAAGTAGTTTGGACGAAGTTTCCGTTGCTCCAATAATGGGTCTAACTATTTGAGAATTATTTAAAAACTATATTTACACCTTTATAACTTTATATTGGTCCAAAAAAAGGCCGGTATTCATTCTAAAAGATTTAAATCTCAATTTAAACCTTCATACGATTCTATTGAAACTTTGGACGATCTTTGTCGTAGAATTTTGCACAAGTTTTCCGTTGGATAAAAAATGGGTCTAACGTTCTTCTATTAGGTTTATTACTATATTTATATCCTTATCACTTCATATTGGTCCCAAAAAAGGCCAATATTCACTTCGTACGAAGCTATTCAAATTTGGGCAGTTTTGGTCAAAGTAGTTTGGACGAAGTTTCCGTTATGGGTCTAACTATTTGAGAATTATTTAATAACTATATTTACACCTTTATAACTTTATATTGGTCCAAAAAAAGGCCGGTATTCATTCTAAAAGCTTTAAATCTCAATTTAAACTTTCATACGAATCTATTGAAAGTTTGGACGATCTTTGTCGTAGAAGTTTGCACAAGTTTTCCGTTGGATAAAAAATTTGTCTAACGTTCTTCTATTAGGTTTATTACTATATTTATATCTTTATCACTTCATATTGGTCCAAAAAAAGGTCAATATTCACTTCGTACGAAGCTATTCAAATTTGGGCAGTTTTGGTCAAAGTAGTTTGGACGAAGTTTCCGTTGCTCCAATAATGGGTCTAACTATTTGAGAATTATTTTAAAACTATATTTACACCTTTATAACTTTATATTGGTCCAAAAAAAGGCCGGTATTCATTCTAAAAGATTTAAATCTCAATTTAAACCTTCATACGAATCTATTGAAACTTTGGACGATCTTTGTCGTAGAAGTTTGCACAAGTTTTCCGTTGGATAAAAAATGGGTCTAACGTTCTTCTATTAGGTTTATTACTATATTTATATCCTTATCACTTCATATTGGTCCCAAAAAAGGCCAATATTCACTTCGTACGAAGCTATTCAAATTTGGGCAGTTTTGGTCAAAGTAGTTTGGACGAAGTTTCCGTTGCTCCAATAATGGGTCTAACTATTTGAGAATTATTTAATAACTATATTCACACCTTTATAACTTTATATTGGTCCAAAAAAAGGCCGGTATTCATTTTAAAAGCTTTAAATCTCAATTTAAACCTTCATACGAATCTATTGAAAGTTTGGACGATCTTTGTCGTAGAAGTTTGCACAAGTTTTCCGTTGGATAAAAAATTTGTCTAACGTTCTTCTATTAGGTTTATTACTATATTTATATCTTTATCACTTCATATTGGTCCAAAAAAAGGTCAATATTCACTTCGTACGAAGCTATTCAAATTTGGGCAGTTTTGGTCAAAGTAGTTTGGACGAAGTTTCCGTTGCTCCAATAATGGGTCTAACTATTTGAGAATTATTTTAAAACTATATTTACACCTTTATAACTTTATATTGGTCCAAAAAAAGGCCGGTATTCATTCTAAAAGATTTAAATCTCAATTTAAACCTTCATACGAATCTATTGAAACTTTGGACGATCTTTGTCGTAGAAGTTTGCACAAGTTTTCCGTTGGATAAAAAATGGGTCTAACGTTCTTCTATTAGGTTTATTACTATATTTATATCCTTATCACTTCATATTGGTCCCAAAAAAGGCCAATATTCACTTCGTACGAAGCTATTCAAATTTGGGCAGTTTTGGTCAAAGTAGTTTGGACGAAGTTTCCGTTGCTCCAATAATGGGTCTAACTATTTGAGAATTATTTTAAAACTATATTTACACCTTTATAACTTTATATTGGTCCAAAAAAAGGCCGGTATTCATTCTAAAAGATTTAAATCTCAATTTAAACCTTCATACGATTCTATTGAAACTTTGGACGATCTTTGTCGTAGAATTTTGCACAAGTTTTCCGTTGGATAAAAAATGGGTCTAACGTTCTTCTATTAGGTTTATTACTATATTTATATCCTTATCACTTCATATTGGTCCCAAAAAAGGCCAATATTCACTTCGTACGAAGCTATTCAAATTTGGGCAGTTTTGGTCAAAGTAGTTTGGACGAAGTTTCCGTTATGGGTCTAACTATTTGAGAATTATTTAATAACTATATTTACACCTTTATAACTTTATATTGGTCCAAAAAAAGGCCGGTATTCATTCTAAAAGCTTTAAATCTCAATTTAAACCTTCATACGAATCTATTGAAAGTTTGGACGATCTTTGTCGTAGAAGTTTGCACAAGTTTTCCGTTGGATAAAAAATGAGTCTAACGTTCTTCTATTAGGTTTATTACTATATTTATATCTTTATCACTTCATATTGGTCCCAAAAAAGGCCAATATTCACTTCGTACGAAGCTATTCAAATTTGGGCAGTTTTGGTCAAAGTAGTTTGGACGAAGTTTCCGTTGCTCCAATAATGGGTCTAACTATTTGAGAATTATTTAAAAACTATATTTACACCTTTATAACTTTATATTGGTCCAAAAAAAGGCCGGTATTCATTCTAAAAGATTTAAATCTCAATTTAAACCTTCATACGATTCTATTGAAACTTTGGACGATCTTTGTCGTAGAATTTTGCACAAGTTTTCCGTTGGATAAAAAATGGGTCTAACGTTCTTCTATTAGGTTTATTACTATATTTATATCCTTATCACTTCATATTGGTCCCAAAAAAGGCCAATATTCACTTCGTACGAAGCTATTCAAATTTGGGCAGTTTTGGTCAAAGTAGTTTGGACGAAGTTTCCGTTATGGGTCTAACTATTTGAGAATTATTTAATAACTATATTTACACCTTTATAACTTTATATTGGTCCAAAAAAAGGCCGGTATTCATTCTAAAAGCTTTAAATCTCAATTTAAACTTTCATACGAATCTATTGAAAGTTTGGACGATCTTTGTCGTAGAAGTTTGCACAAGTTTTCCGTTGGATAAAAAATTTGTCTAACGTTCTTCTATTAGGTTTATTACTATATTTATATCTTTATCACTTCATATTGGTCCAAAAAAAGGTCAATATTCACTTCGTACGAAGCTATTCAAATTTGGGCAGTTTTGGTCAAAGTAGTTTGGACGAAGTTTCCGTTGCTCCAATAATGGGTCTAACTATTTGAGAATTATTTTAAAACTATATTTACACCTTTATAACTTTATATTGGTCCAAAAAAAGGCCGGTATTCATTCTAAAAGATTTAAATCTCAATTTAAACCTTCATACGAATCTATTGAAACTTTGGACGATCTTTGTCGTAGAAGTTTGCACAAGTTTTCCGTTGGATAAAAAATGGGTCTAACGTTCTTCTATTAGGTTTATTACTATATTTATATCCTTATCACTTCATATTGGTCCCAAAAAAGGCCAATATTCACTTCGTACGAAGCTATTCAAATTTGGGCAGTTTTGGTCAAAGTAGTTTGGACGAAGTTTCCGTTGCTCCAATAATGGGTCTAACTATTTGAGAATTATTTAATAACTATATTCACACCTTTATAACTTTATATTGGTCCAAAAAAAGGCCGGTATTCATTTTAAAAGCTTTAAATCTCAATTTAAACCTTCATACGAATCTATTGAAAGTTTGGACGATCTTTGTCGTAGAAGTTTGCACAAGTTTTCCGTTGGATAAAAAATGAGTCTAACGTTCTTCTATTAGGTTTATTACTATATTTAGATCTTTATCACTTCATATTGGTCCCAAAAAAGCCAATATTCACTTCGTACGAAGCTATTCAAATTTGGGCAGTTTTGGTCAAAGTAGTTTGGACGAAGTTTCCGTTGCTCCAATAATGGGTCTAACTATTTGAGAATTATTTAAAAACTATATTTACACCTTTATAACTTTATATTGGTCCAAAAAAAGGCCGGTATTCATTCTAAAAGATTTAAATCTCAATTTAAACCTTCATACGATTCTATTGAAACTTTGGACGATCTTTGTCGTAGAATTTTGCACAAGTTTTCCGTTGGATAAAAAATGGGTCTAACGTTCTTCTATTAGGTTTATTACTATATTTATATCCTTATCACTTCATATTGGTCCCAAAAAAGGCCAATATTCACTTCGTACGAAGCTATTCAAATTTGGGCAGTTTTGGTCAAAGTAGTTTGGACGAAGTTTCCGTTATGGGTCTAACTATTTGAGAATTATTTAATAACTATATTTACACCTTTATAACTTTATATTGGTCCAAAAAAAGGCCGGTATTCATTCTAAAAGCTTTAAATCTCAATTTAAACCTTCATACGAATCTATTGAAAGTTTGGACGATCTTTGTCGTAGAAGTTTGCACAAGTTTTCCGTTGGATAAAAAATGAGTCTAACGTTCTTCTATTAGGTTTATTACTATATTTATATCTTTATCACTTCATATTGGTCCCAAAAAAGGCCAATATTCACTTCGTACGAAGCTATTCAAATTTGGGCAGTTTTGGTCAAAGTAGTTTGGACGAAGTTTCCGTTGCTCCAATAATGGGTCTAACTATTTGAGAATTATTTAAAAACTATATTTACACCTTTATAACTTTATATTGGTCCAAAAAAAGGCCGGTATTCATTCTAAAAGATTTAAATCTCAATTTAAACCTTCATACGATTCTATTGAAACTTTGGACGATCTTTGTCGTAGAATTTTGCACAAGTTTTCCGTTGGATAAAAAATGGGTCTAACGTTCTTCTATTAGGTTTATTACTATATTTATATCCTTATCACTTCATATTGGTCCCAAAAAAGGCCAATATTCACTTCGTACGAAGCTATTCAAATTTGGGCAGTTTTGGTCAAAGTAGTTTGGACGAAGTTTCCGTTATGGGTCTAACTATTTGAGAATTATTTAATAACTATATTTACACCTTTATAACTTTATATTGGTCCAAAAAAAGGCCGGTATTCATTCTAAAAGCTTTAAATCTCAATTTAAACTTTCATACGAATCTATTGAAAGTTTGGACGATCTTTGTCGTAGAAGTTTGCACAAGTTTTCCGTTGGATAAAAAATTTGTCTAACGTTCTTCTATTAGGTTTATTACTATATTTATATCTTTATCACTTCATATTGGTCCAAAAAAAGGTCAATATTCACTTCGTACGAAGCTATTCAAATTTGGGCAGTTTTGGTCAAAGTAGTTTGGACGAAGTTTCCGTTGCTCCAATAATGGGTCTAACTATTTGAGAATTATTTTAAAACTATATTTACACCTTTATAACTTTATATTGGTCCAAAAAAAGGCCGGTATTCATTCTAAAAGATTTAAATCTCAATTTAAACCTTCATACGAATCTATTGAAACTTTGGACGATCTTTGTCGTAGAAGTTTGCACAAGTTTTCCGTTGGATAAAAAATGGGTCTAACGTTCTTCTATTAGGTTTATTACTATATTTATATCCTTATCACTTCATATTGGTCCCAAAAAAGGCCAATATTCACTTCGTACGAAGCTATTCAAATTTGGGCAGTTTTGGTCAAAGTAGTTTGGACGAAGTTTCCGTTGCTCCAATAATGGGTCTAACTATTTGAGAATTATTTAATAACTATATTCACACCTTTATAACTTTATATTGGTCCAAAAAAAGGCCGGTATTCATTTTAAAAGCTTTAAATCTCAATTTAAACCTTCATACGAATCTATTGAAAGTTTGGACGATCTTTGTCGTAGAAGTTTGCACAAGTTTTCCGTTGGATAAAAAATGAGTCTAACGTTCTTCTATTAGGTTTATTACTATATTTAGATCTTTATCACTTCATATTGGTCCCAAAAAAGCCAATATTCACTTCGTACGAAGCTATTCAAATTTGGGCAGTTTTGGTCAAAGTAGTTTGGACGAAGTTTCCGTTGCTCCAATAATGGGTCTAACTATTTGAGAATTATTTAAAAACTATATTTACACCTTTATAACTTTATATTGGTCCAAAAAAAGGCCGGTATTCATTCTAAAAGATTTAAATCTCAATTTAAACCTTCATACGATTCTATTGAAACTTTGGACGATCTTTGTCGTAGAATTTTGCACAAGTTTTCCGTTGGATAAAAAATGGGTCTAACGTTCTTCTATTAGGTTTATTACTATATTTATATCCTTATCACTTCATATTGGTCCCAAAAAAGGCCAATATTCACTTCGTACGAAGCTATTCAAATTTGGGCAGTTTTGGTCAAAGTAGTTTGGACGAAGTTTCCGTTATGGGTCTAACTATTTGAGAATTATTTAATAACTATATTTACACCTTTATAACTTTATATTGGTCCAAAAAAAGGCCGGTATTCATTCTAAAAGCTTTAAATCTCAATTTAAACTTTCATACGAATCTATTGAAAGTTTGGACGATCTTTGTCGTAGAAGTTTGCACAAGTTTTCCGTTGGATAAAAAATTTGTCTAACGTTCTTCTATTAGGTTTATTACTATATTTATATCTTTATCACTTCATATTGGTCCAAAAAAAGGTCAATATTCACTTCGTACGAAGCTATTCAAATTTGGGCAGTTTTGGTCAAAGTAGTTTGGACGAAGTTTCCGTTGCTCCAATAATGGGTCTAACTATTTGAGAATTATTTTAAAACTATATTTACACCTTTATAACTTTATATTGGTCCAAAAAAAGGCCGGTATTCATTCTAAAAGATTTAAATCTCAATTTAAACCTTCATACGAATCTATTGAAACTTTGGACGATCTTTGTCGTAGAAGTTTGCACAAGTTTTCCGTTGGATAAAAAATGGGTCTAACGTTCTTCTATTAGGTTTATTACTATATTTATATCCTTATCACTTCATATTGGTCCCAAAAAAGGCCAATATTCACTTCGTACGAAGCTATTCAAATTTGGGCAGTTTTGGTCAAAGTAGTTTGGACGAAGTTTCCGTTGCTCCAATAATGGGTCTAACTATTTGAGAATTATTTAATAACTATATTCACACCTTTATAACTTTATATTGGTCCAAAAAAAGGCCGGTATTCATTTTAAAAGCTTTAAATCTCAATTTAAACCTTCATACGAATCTATTGAAAGTTTGGACGATCTTTGTCGTAGAAGTTTGCACAAGTTTTCCGTTGGATAAAAAATGAGTCTAACGTTCTTCTATTAGGTTTATTACTATATTTATATCCTTATCACTTCATATTGGTCCCAAAAAAGGCCAATATTCACTTCGTACGAAGCTATTCAAATTTGGGCAGTTTTGGTCAAAGTAGTTTGGACGAAGTTTCCGTTGCTCCAATAATGGGTCTAACTATTTGAGAATTATTTAAAAACTATATTTACACCTTTATAACTTTATATTGGTCCAAAAAAAGGCCGGTATTCATTCTAAAAGATTTAAATCTCAATTTAAACCTTCATACGTTTCTATTGAAACTTTGGACGATCTTTGTCGTAGAAGTTTGCACAAGTTTTCCGTTGGATAAAAAATGGGTCTAACGTTCTTCTATTAGGTTTATTACTATATTTATATCCTTATCACTTCATATTGGTCCCAAAAAAGGCCAATATTCACTTCGTACGAAGCTATTCAAATTTGGGCAGTTTTGGTCAAAGTAGTTTGGACGAAGTTTCCGTTATGGGTCTAACTATTTGAGAATTATTTAATAACTATATTTACACCTTTATAACTTTATATTGGTCCAAAAAAAGACCGGTATTCATTCTAAAAGCTTTAAATCTCAATATAAACCTTCATACGAATCTATTGAAAGTTTGGACGATCTTTGTCGTAGAAGTTTGCACAAGTTTTTCGTTGGAAAAAAAATTTGTCTAACGTTCTTCTATTAGGTTTATTACTATATTTATATCTTTATCACTTCATATTGGTCCAAAAAAAAGCCAATATTCACTTCGTACGAAGCTATTCAAATTTGGGCAGTTTTGGTCAAAGTAGTTTGGACGAAGTTTCCGTTGCTCCAATAATGGGTCTAACTATTTGAGAATTATTTAAAAAATATATTTACACCTTTATAACTTTATATTGGTCCAAAAAAAGGCCGGTATTCATTCTAAAAGATTTAAATCTCAATTTAAACCTTCATACGAATCTATTGAAACTTTGGACGATCTTTGTCGTAGAAGTTTGCACAAGTTTTTCGTTGGATAAAAAATGGGTCTAACGTTCTTCTATTAGGTTTATTACTATATTTATATCCTTATCACTTCATATTGGTCCCAAAAAAGGCCAATATTCACTTCGTACGAAGCTATTCAAATTTGGGCAGTTTTGGTCAAAGTGGTTTGGACGAAGTTTCCGTTGCTCCAATAATGGGTCTAACTATTTGAGAATTATTTAAAAACTATATTTACACCTTTATAACTTTATATTGGTCCAAAAAAAGGCCGGTATTCATTCTAAAAGATTTAAATCTCAATTTAAACCTTCATACGAATCTATTGAATGTTTGGACGATCTTTGTCGTAGAAGTTTGCACAAATTTTCCGTTTGATAAAAAATGAGTCTAACGTTCTTCTATTAGGTTTATTACTATATTTATATCTTTATCACTTCATATTGGTCCCAAAAAAATGCCAATATTCACTTCGTACGAAGCTATTCAAAGTTGGGCAGTTTTGGTCAAAGTAGTTTGGACGAAGTTTCCGTTGCTCCAATAATGGGTCTAACTATTTGAGAATTATTTAATAACTATATTCACACCTTTATAACTTTATATTGGTCCAAAAAAAGGCCGGTATTCATTTTAAAAGCTTTAAATCTCAATTTAAACCTTCATACGAATCTATTGAAAGTTTGGACGATCTTTGTCGTAGAAGTTTGCACAAGTTTTCCGTTGGATAAAAAATGGGTCTAACGTTCTTCTATTAGGTTTATTACTATATTTATATCCTTATCACTTCATATTGGTCCCAAAAAAGGCCAATATTCACTTCGTACGAAGCTATTCAAATTTGGGCAGTTTTGGTCAAAGTAGTTTGGACGAAGTTTCCGTTGCTCCAATAATGGGTCTAACTATTTGAGAATTATTTAATAACTATATTCACACCTTTATAACTTTATATTGGTCCAAAAAAAGGCCGGTATTCATTTTAAAAGCTTTAAATCTCAATTTAAACCTTCATACGAATCTATTGAAAGTTTGGACGATCTTTGTCGTAGAAGTTTGCACAAGTTTTCCGTTGGATAAAAAATGAGTCTAACGTTCTTCTATTAGGTTTATTACTATATTTAGATCTTTATCACTTCATATTGGTCCCAAAAAAGCCAATATTCACTTCGTACGAAGCTATTCAAATTTGGGCAGTTTTGGTCAAAGTAGTTTGGACGAAGTTTCCGTTGCTCCAATAATGGGTCTAACTATTTGAGAATTATTTAAAAACTATATTTACACCTTTATAACTTTATATTGGTCCAAAAAAAGGCCGGTATTCATTCTAAAAGATTTAAATCTCAATTTAAACCTTCATACGATTCTATTGAAACTTTGGACGATCTTTGTCGTAGAATTTTGCACAAGTTTTCCGTTGGATAAAAAATGGGTCTAACGTTCTTCTATTAGGTTTATTACTATATTTATATCCTTATCACTTCATATTGGTCCCAAAAAAGGCCAATATTCACTTCGTACGAAGCTATTCAAATTTGGGCAGTTTTGGTCAAAGTAGTTTGGACGAAGTTTCCGTTATGGGTCTAACTATTTGAGAATTATTTAATAACTATATTTACACCTTTATAACTTTATATTGGTCCAAAAAAAGGCCGGTATTCATTCTAAAAGCTTTAAATCTCAATTTAAACTTTCATACGAATCTATTGAAAGTTTGGACGATCTTTGTCGTAGAAGTTTGCACAAGTTTTCCGTTGGATAAAAAATTTGTCTAACGTTCTTCTATTAGGTTTATTACTATATTTATATCTTTATCACTTCATATTGGTCCAAAAAAAGGTCAATATTCACTTCGTACGAAGCTATTCAAATTTGGGCAGTTTTGGTCAAAGTAGTTTGGACGAAGTTTCCGTTGCTCCAATAATGGGTCTAACTATTTGAGAATTATTTTAAAACTATATTTACACCTTTATAACTTTATATTGGTCCAAAAAAAGGCCGGTATTCATTCTAAAAGATTTAAATCTCAATTTAAACCTTCATACGAATCTATTGAAACTTTGGACGATCTTTGTCGTAGAAGTTTGCACAAGTTTTCCGTTGGATAAAAAATGGGTCTAACGTTCTTCTATTAGGTTTATTACTATATTTATATCCTTATCACTTCATATTGGTCCCAAAAAAGGCCAATATTCACTTCGTACGAAGCTATTCAAATTTGGGCAGTTTTGGTCAAAGTAGTTTGGACGAAGTTTCCGTTGCTCCAATAATGGGTCTAACTATTTGAGAATTATTTAATAACTATATTCACACCTTTATAACTTTATATTGGTCCAAAAAAAGGCCGGTATTCATTTTAAAAGCTTTAAATCTCAATTTAAACCTTCATACGAATCTATTGAAAGTTTGGACGATCTTTGTCGTAGAAGTTTGCACAAGTTTTCCGTTGGATAAAAAATGAGTCTAACGTTCTTCTATTAGGTTTATTACTATATTTATATCTTTATCACTTCATATTGGTCCCAAAAAAGGCCAATATTCACTTCGTACGAAGCTATTCAAATTTGGGCAGTTTTGGTCAAAGTAGTTTGGACGAAGTTTCCGTTGCTCCAATAATGGGTCTAACTATTTGAGAATTATTTAAAAACTATATTTACACCTTTATAACTTTATATTGGTCCAAAAAAAGGCCGGTATTCATTCTAAAAGATTTAAATCTCAATTTAAACCTTCATACGATTCTATTGAAACTTTGGACGATCTTTGTCGTAGAATTTTGCACAAGTTTTCCGTTGGATAAAAAATGGGTCTAACGTTCTTCTATTAGGTTTATTACTATATTTATATCCTTATCACTTCATATTGGTCCCAAAAAAGGCCAATATTCACTTCGTACGAAGCTATTCAAATTTGGGCAGTTTTGGTCAAAGTAGTTTGGACGAAGTTTCCGTTATGGGTCTAACTATTTGAGAATTATTTAATAACTATATTTACACCTTTATAACTTTATATTGGTCCAAAAAAAGACCGGTATTCATTCTAAAAGCTTTAAATCTCAATATAAACCTTCATACGAATCTATTGAAAGTTTGGACGATCTTTGTCGTAGAAGTTTGCACAAGTTTTTCGTTGGAAAAAAAATTTGTCTAACGTTCTTCTATTAGGTTTATTACTATATTTATATCTTTATCACTTCATATTGGTCCAAAAAAAAGCCAATATTCACTTCGTACGAAGCTATTCAAATTTGGGCAGTTTTGGTCAAAGTAGTTTGGACGAAGTTTCCGTTGCTCCAATAATGGGTCTAACTATTTGAGAATTATTTAAAAAATATATTTACACCTTTATAACTTTATATTGGTCCAAAAAAAGGCCGGTATTCATTCTAAAAGATTTAAATCTCAATTTAAACCTTCATACGAATCTATTGAAACTTTGGACGATCTTTGTCGTAGAAGTTTGCACAAGTTTTTCGTTGGATAAAAAATGGGTCTAACGTTCTTCTATTAGGTTTATTACTATATTTATATCCTTATCACTTCATATTGGTCCCAAAAAAGGCCAATATTCACTTCGTACGAAGCTATTCAAATTTGGGCAGTTTTGGTCAAAGTGGTTTGGACGAAGTTTCCGTTGCTCCAATAATGGGTCTAACTATTTGAGAATTATTTAAAAACTATATTTACACCTTTATAACTTTATATTGGTCCAAAAAAAGGCCGGTATTCATTCTAAAAGATTTAAATCTCAATTTAAACCTTCATACGAATCTATTGAATGTTTGGACGATCTTTGTCGTAGAAGTTTGCACAAATTTTCCGTTTGATAAAAAATGAGTCTAACGTTCTTCTATTAGGTTTATTACTATATTTATATCTTTATCACTTCATATTGGTCCCAAAAAAATGCCAATATTCACTTCGTACGAAGCTATTCAAAGTTGGGCAGTTTTGGTCAAAGTAGTTTGGACGAAGTTTCCGTTGCTCCAATAATGGGTCTAACTATTTGAGAATTATTTAATAACTATATTCACACCTTTATAACTTTATATTGGTCCAAAAAAAGGCCGGTATTCATTTTAAAAGCTTTAAATCTCAATTTAAACCTTCATACGAATCTATTGAAAGTTTGGACGATCTTTGTCGTAGAAGTTTGCACAAGTTTTCCGTTGGATAAAAAATGAGTCTAACGTTCTTCTATTAGGTTTATTACTATATTTATATCTTTATCACTTCATATTGGTCCCAAAAAAGGCCAATATTCACTTCGTACGAAGCTATTCAAATTTGGGCAGTTTTGGTCAAAGTAGTTTGGACGAAGTTTCCGTTGCTCCAATAATGGGTCTAACTATTTGAGAATTATTTAAAAACTATATTTACACCTTTATAACTTTATATTGGTCCAAAAAAAGGCCGGTATTCATTCTAAAAGATTTAAATCTCAATTTAAACCTTCATACGTTTCTATTGAAACTTTGGACGATCTTTGTCGTAGAAGTTTGCACAAGTTTTCCGTTGGATAAAAAATGGGTCTAACGTTCTTCTATTAGGTTTATTACTATATTTATATCCTTATCACTTCATATTGGTCCCAAAAAAGGCCAATATTCACTTCGTACGAAGCTATTCAAATTTGGGCAGTTTTGGTCAAAGTAGTTTGGACGAAGTTTCCGTTATGGGTCTAACTATTTGAGAATTATTTAATAACTATATTTACACCTTTATAACTTTATATTGGTCCAAAAAAAGACCGGTATTCATTCTAAAAGCTTTAAATCTCAATATAAACCTTCATACGAATCTATTGAAAGTTTGGACGATCTTTGTCGTAGAAGTTTGCACAAGTTTTTCGTTGGAAAAAAAATTTGTCTAACGTTCTTCTATTAGGTTTATTACTATATTTATATCTTTATCACTTCATATTGGTCCAAAAAAAAGCCAATATTCACTTCGTACGAAGCTATTCAAATTTGGGCAGTTTTGGTCAAAGTAGTTTGGACGAAGTTTCCGTTGCTCCAATAATGGGTCTAACTATTTGAGAATTATTTAAAAAATATATTTACACCTTTATAACTTTATATTGGTCCAAAAAAAGGCCGGTATTCATTCTAAAAGATTTAAATCTCAATTTAAACCTTCATACGAATCTATTGAAACTTTGGACGATCTTTGTCGTAGAAGTTTGCACAAGTTTTTCGTTGGATAAAAAATGGGTCTAACGTTCTTCTATTAGGTTTATTACTATATTTATATCCTTATCACTTCATATTGGTCCCAAAAAAGGCCAATATTCACTTCGTACGAAGCTATTCAAATTTGGGCAGTTTTGGTCAAAGTGGTTTGGACGAAGTTTCCGTTGCTCCAATAATGGGTCTAACTATTTGAGAATTATTTAAAAACTATATTTACACCTTTATAACTTTATATTGGTCCAAAAAAAGGCCGGTATTCATTCTAAAAGATTTAAATCTCAATTTAAACCTTCATACGAATCTATTGAATGTTTGGACGATCTTTGTCGTAGAAGTTTGCACAAATTTTCCGTTTGATAAAAAATGAGTCTAACGTTCTTCTATTAGGTTTATTACTATATTTATATCTTTATCACTTCATATTGGTCCCAAAAAAATGCCAATATTCACTTCGTACGAAGCTATTCAAAGTTGGGCAGTTTTGGTCAAAGTAGTTTGGACGAAGTTTCCGTTGCTCCAATAATGGGTCTAACTATTTGAGAATTATTTAATAACTATATTCACACCTTTATAACTTTATATTGGTCCAAAAAAAGGCCGGTATTCATTTTAAAAGCTTTAAATCTCAATTTAAACCTTCATACGAATCTATTGAAAGTTTGGACGATCTTTGTCGTAGAAGTTTGCACAAGTTTTCCGTTGGATAAAAAATGAGTCTAACGTTCTTCTATTAGGTTTATTACTATATTTATATCTTTATCACTTCATATTGGTCCCAAAAAAGGCCAATATTCACTTCGTACGAAGCTATTCAAATTTGGGCAGTTTTGGTCAAAGTAGTTTGGACGAAGTTTCCGTTGCTCCAATAATGGGTCTAACTATTTGAGAATTATTTAAAAACTATATTTACACCTTTATAACTTTATATTGGTCCAAAAAAAGGCCGGTATTCATTCTAAAAGATTTAAATCTCAATTTAAACCTTCATACGATTCTATTGAAACTTTGGACGATCTTTGTCGTAGAAGTTTGCACAAGTTTTCCGTTGGATAAAAAATGGGTCTAACGTTCTTCTATTAGGTTTATTACTATATTTATATCCTTATCACTTCATATTGGTCCCAAAAAAGGCCAATATTCACTTCGTACGAAGCTATTCAAATTTGGGCAGTTTTGGTCAAAGTAGTTTGGACGAAGTTTCCGTTGCTCCAATAATGGGTCTAACTATTTGAGAATTATTTAATAACTATATTCACACCTTTATAACTTTATATTGGTCCAAAAAAAGGCCGGTATTCATTTTAAAAGCTTTAAATCTCAATTTAAACCTTCATACGAATCTATTGAAAGTTTGGACGATCTTTGTCGTAGAAGTTTGCACAAGTTTTCCGTTGGATAAAAAATGAGTCTAACGTTCTTCTATTAGGTTTATTACTATATTTATATCTTTATCACTTCATATTGGTCCCAAAAAAGGCCAATATTCACTTCGTACGATGCTATTCAAATTTGGGCAGTTTTGGTCAAAGTGGTTTGGACGAAGTTTCCGTTGCTCCAATAATGGGTCTAACTATTTGAGAATTATTTAAAAACTATATTTACACCTTTATAACTTTATATTGGTCCAAAAAAAGGCCGGTATTCATTCTAAAAGATTTAAATCTCAATTTAAACCTTCATACGAATCTATTGAATGTTTGGACGATCTTTGTCGTAGAAGTTTGCACAAATTTTCCGTTTGATAAAAAATGAGTCTAACGTTCTTCTATTAGGTTTATTACTATATTTATATCTTTATCACTTCATATTGGTCCCAAAAAAATGCCAATATTCACTTCGTACGAAGCTATTCAAAGTTGGGCAGTTTTGGTCAAAGTAGTTTGGACGAAGTTTCCGTTGCTCCAATAATGGGTCTAACTATTTGAGAATTATTTCAAAACTATATTTACACCTTTATAACTTTATATTGGTCCAAAAAAAGGCCGGTATTCATTCTAAAAGATTTAAATCTCAATTTAAACCTTCATACGATTCTATTGAAACTTTGGACGATCTTTGTCGTAGAAGTTTGCACAAGTTTTCCGTTGGATAAAAAATGGGTCTAACGTTCTTCTATTAGGTTTATTACTATATTTATATCCTTATCACTTCATATTGGTCCCAAAAAAGGCCAATATTCACTTCGTACGAAGCTATTCAAATTTGGGCAGTTTTGGTCAAAGTAGTTTGGACGAAGTTTCCGTTGCTCCAATAATGGGTCTAACTATTTGAGAATTATTTAATAACTATATTCACACCTTTATAACTTTATATTGGTCCAAAAAAAGGCCGGTATTCATTTTAAAAGCTTTAAATCTCAATTTAAACCTTCATACGAATCTATTGAAAGTTTGGACGATCTTTGTCGTAGAAGTTTGCACAAGTTTTCCGTTGGATAAAAAATGAGTCTAACGTTCTTCTATTAGGTTTATTACTATATTTATATCTTTATCACTTCATATTGGTCCCAAAAAAGGCCAATATTCACTTCGTACGATGTTATTCAAATTTGGGCAGTTTTGGTCAAAGTGGTTTGGACGAAGTTTCCGTTGCTCCAATAATGGGTCTAACTATTTGAGAATTATTTAAAAACTATATTTACACCTTTATAACTTTATATTGGTCCAAAAAAATGCCGGTATTCATTCTAAAAGATTTAAATCTCAATTTAAACCTTCATACGAATCTATTGAATGTTTGGACGATCTTTGTCGTAGAAGTTTGCACAAATTTTCCGTTTGATAAAAAATGAGTCTAACGTTCTTCTATTAGGTTTATTACTATATTTATATCTTTATCACTTCATATTGGTCCCAAAAAAATGCCAATATTCACTTCGTACGAAGCTATTCAAAGTTGGGCAGTTTTGGTCAAAGTAGTTTGGACGAAGTTTCCGTTGCTCCAATAATGGGTCTAACTATTTGAGAATTATTTAATAACTATATTCACACCTTTATAACTTTATATTGGTCCAAAAAAAGGCCGGTATTCATTTTAAAAGCTTTAAATCTCAATTTAAACCTTCATACGAATCTATTGAAAGTTTGGACGATCTTTGTCGTAGAAGTTTGCACAAGTTTTCCGTTGGATAAAAAATGAGTCTAACGTTCTTCTATTAGGTTTATTACTATATTTATATCTTTATCACTTCATATTGGTCCCAAAAAAGGCCAATATTCACTTCGTACGAAGCTATTCAAATTTGGGCAGTTTTGGTCAAAGTAGTTTGGACGAAGTTTCCGTTGCTCCAATAATGGGTCTAACTATTTGAGAATTATTTAAAAACTATATTTACACCTTTATAACTTTATATTGGTCCAAAAAAAGGCCGGTATTCATTCTAAAAGATTTAAATCTCAATTTAAACCTTCATACGATTCTATTGAAACTTTGGACGATCTTTGTCGTAGAAGTTTGCACAAGTTTTCCGTTGGATAAAAAATGGGTCTAACGTTCTTCTATTAGGTTTATTACTATATTTATATCCTTATCACTTCATATTGGTCCCAAAAAAGGCCAATATTCACTTCGTACGAAGCTATTCAAATTTGGGCAGTTTTGGTCAAAGTAGTTTGGACGAAGTTTCCGTTGCTCCAATAATGGGTCTAACTATTTGAGAATTATTTAATAACTATATTCACACCTTTATAACTTTATATTGGTCCAAAAAAAGGCCGGTATTCATTTTAAAAGCTTTAAATCTCAATTTAAACCTTCATACGAATCTATTGAAAGTTTGGACGATCTTTGTCGTAGAAGTTTGCACAAGTTTTCCGTTGGATAAAAAATGAGTCTAACGTTCTTCTATTAGGTTTATTACTATATTTATATCTTTATCACTTCATATTGGTCCCAAAAAAGGCCAATATTCACTTCGTACGATGCTATTCAAATTTGGGCAGTTTTGGTCAAAGTGGTTTGGACGAAGTTTCCGTTGCTCCAATAATGGGTCTAACTATTTGAGAATTATTTAAAAACTATATTTACACCTTTATAACTTTATATTGGTCCAAAAAAAGGCCGGTATTCATTCTAAAAGATTTAAATCTCAATTTAAACCTTCATACGAATCTATTGAATGTTTGGACGATCTTTGTCGTAGAAGTTTGCACAAATTTTCCGTTTGATAAAAAATGAGTCTAACGTTCTTCTATTAGGTTTATTACTATATTTATATCTTTATCACTTCATATTGGTCCCAAAAAAATGCCAATATTCACTTCGTACGAAGCTATTCAAAGTTGGGCAGTTTTGGTCAAAGTAGTTTGGACGAAGTTTCCGTTGCTCCAATAATGGGTCTAACTATTTGAGAATTATTTCAAAACTATATTTACACCTTTATAACTTTATATTGGTCCAAAAAAAGGCCGGTATTCATTCTAAAAGATTTAAATCTCAATTTAAACCTTCATACGATTCTATTGAAACTTTGGACGATCTTTGTCGTAGAAGTTTGCACAAGTTTTCCGTTGGATAAAAAATGGGTCTAACGTTCTTCTATTAGGTTTATTACTATATTTATATCCTTATCACTTCATATTGGTCCCAAAAAAGGCCAATATTCACTTCGTACGAAGCTATTCAAATTTGGGCAGTTTTGGTCAAAGTAGTTTGGACGAAGTTTCCGTTGCTCCAATAATGGGTCTAACTATTTGAGAATTATTTAATAACTATATTCACACCTTTATAACTTTATATTGGTCCAAAAAAAGGCCGGTATTCATTTTAAAAGCTTTAAATCTCAATTTAAACCTTCATACGAATCTATTGAAAGTTTGGACGATCTTTGTCGTAGAAGTTTGCACAAGTTTTCCGTTGGATAAAAAATGAGTCTAACGTTCTTCTATTAGGTTTATTACTATATTTATATCTTTATCACTTCATATTGGTCCCAAAAAAGGCCAATATTCACTTCGTACGATGTTATTCAAATTTGGGCAGTTTTGGTCAAAGTGGTTTGGACGAAGTTTCCGTTGCTCCAATAATGGGTCTAACTATTTGAGAATTATTTAAAAACTATATTTACACCTTTATAACTTTATATTGGTCCAAAAAAAGGCCGGTATTCATTCTAAAAGATTTAAATCTCAATTTAAACCTTCATACGAATCTATTGAATGTTTGGACGATCTTTGTCGTAGAAGTTTGCACAAATTTTCCGTTTGATAAAAAATGAGTCTAACGTTCTTCTATTAGGTTTATTACTATATTTATATCTTTATCACTTCATATTGGTCCCAAAAAAATGCCAATATTCACTTCGTACGAAGCTATTCAAAGTTGGGCAGTTTTGGTCAAAGTAGTTTGGACGAAGTTTCCGTTGCTCCAATAATGGGTCTAACTATTTGAGAATTATTTAATAACTATATTCACACCTTTATAACTTTATATTGGTCCAAAAAAAGGCCGGTATTCATTTTAAAAGCTTTAAATCTCAATTTAAACCTTCATACGAATCTATTGAAAGTTTGGACGATCTTTGTCGTAGAAGTTTGCACAAGTTTTCCGTTGGATAAAAAATGAGTCTAACGTTCTTCTATTAGGTTTATTACTATATTTATATCTTTATCACTTCATATTGGTCCCAAAAAAGGCCAATATTCACTTCGTACGAAGCTATTCAAATTTGGGCAGTTTTGGTCAAAGTAGTTTGGACGAAGTTTCCGTTGCTCCAATAATGGGTCTAACTATTTGAGAATTATTTAAAAACTATATTTACACCTTTATAACTTTATATTGGTCCAAAAAAAGGCCGGTATTCATTCTAAAAGATTTAAATCTCAATTTAAACCTTCATACGATTCTATTGAAACTTTGGACGATCTTTGTCGTAGAAGTTTGCACAAGTTTTCCGTTGGATAAAAAATGGGTCTAACGTTCTTCTATTAGGTTTATTACTATATTTATATCCTTATCACTTCATATTGGTCCCAAAAAAGGCCAATATTCACTTCGTACGAAGCTATTCAAATTTGGGCAGTTTTGGTCAAAGTAGTTTGGACGAAGTTTCCGTTGCTCCAATAATGGGTCTAACTATTTGAGAATTATTTAATAACTATATTCACACCTTTATAACTTTATATTGGTCCAAAAAAAGGCCGGTATTCATTTTAAAAGCTTTAAATCTCAATTTAAACCTTCATACGAATCTATTGAAAGTTTGGACGATCTTTGTCGTAGAAGTTTGCACAAGTTTTCCGTTGGATAAAAAATGAGTCTAACGTTCTTCTATTAGGTTTATTACTATATTTATATCTTTATCACTTCATATTGGTCCCAAAAAAGGCCAATATTCACTTCGTACGATGCTATTCAAATTTGGGCAGTTTTGGTCAAAGTGGTTTGGACGAAGTTTCCGTTGCTCCAATAATGGGTCTAACTATTTGAGAATTATTTAAAAACTATATTTACACCTTTATAACTTTATATTGGTCCAAAAAAAGGCCGGTATTCATTCTAAAAGATTTAAATCTCAATTTAAACCTTCATACGAATCTATTGAATGTTTGGACGATCTTTGTCGTAGAAGTTTGCACAAATTTTCCGTTTGATAAAAAATGAGTCTAACGTTCTTCTATTAGGTTTATTACTATATTTATATCTTTATCACTTCATATTGGTCCCAAAAAAATGCCAATATTCACTTCGTACGAAGCTATTCAAAGTTGGGCAGTTTTGGTCAAAGTAGTTTGGACGAAGTTTCCGTTGCTCCAATAATGGGTCTAACTATTTGAGAATTATTTCAAAACTATATTTACACCTTTATAACTTTATATTGGTCCAAAAAAAGGCCGGTATTCATTCTAAAAGATTTAAATCTCAATTTAAACCTTCATACGATTCTATTGAAACTTTGGACGATCTTTGTCGTAGAAGTTTGCACAAGTTTTCCGTTGGATAAAAAATGGGTCTAACGTTCTTCTATTAGGTTTATTACTATATTTATATCCTTATCACTTCATATTGGTCCCAAAAAAGGCCAATATTCACTTCGTACGAAGCTATTCAAATTTGGGCAGTTTTGGTCAAAGTAGTTTGGACGAAGTTTCCGTTGCTCCAATAATGGGTCTAACTATTTGAGAATTATTTAATAACTATATTCACACCTTTATAACTTTATATTGGTCCAAAAAAAGGCCGGTATTCATTTTAAAAGCTTTAAATCTCAATTTAAACCTTCATACGAATCTATTGAAAGTTTGGACGATCTTTGTCGTAGAAGTTTGCACAAGTTTTCCGTTGGATAAAAAATGAGTCTAACGTTCTTCTATTAGGTTTATTACTATATTTATATCTTTATCACTTCATATTGGTCCCAAAAAAGGCCAATATTCACTTCGTACGAAGCTATTCAAATTTGGGCAGTTTTGGTCAAAGTAGTTTGGACGAAGTTTCCGTTGCTCCAATAATGGGTCTAACTATTTGAGAATTATTTAAAAACTATATTTACACCTTTATAACTTTATATTGGTCCAAAAAAAGGCCGGTATTCATTCTAAAAGATTTAAATCTCAATTTAAACCTTCATACGAATCTATTGAATGTTTGGACGATCTTTGTCGTAGAAGTTTGCACAAATTTTCCGTTTGATAAAAAATGAGTCTAACGTTCTTCTATTAGGTTTATTACTATATTTATATCTTTATCACTTCATATTGGTCCCAAAAAAATGCCAATATTCACTTCGTACGAAGCTATTCAAAGTTGGGCAGTTTTGGTCAAAGTAGTTTGGACGAAGTTTCCGTTGCTCCAATAATGGGTCTAACTATTTGAGAATTATTTAATAACTATATTCACACCTTTATAACTTTATATTGGTCCAAAAAAAGGCCGGTATTCATTTTAAAAGCTTTAAATCTCAATTTAAACCTTCATACGAATCTATTGAAAGTTTGGACGATCTTTGTCGTAGAAGTTTGCACAAGTTTTCCGTTGGATAAAAAATGAGTCTAACGTTCTTCTATTAGGTTTATTACTATATTTATATCTTTATCACTTCATATTGGTCCCAAAAAAGGCCAATATTCACTTCGTACGAAGCTATTCAAATTTGGGCAGTTTTGGTCAAAGTAGTTTGGACGAAGTTTCCGTTGCTCCAATAATGGGTCTAACTATTTGAGAATTATTTAAAAACTATATTTACACCTTTATAACTTTATATTGGTCCAAAAAAAGGCCGGTATTCATTCTAAAAGATTTAAATCTCAATTTAAACCTTCATACGATTCTATTGAAACTTTGGACGATCTTTGTCGTAGAAGTTTGCACAAGTTTTCCGTTGGATAAAAAATGGGTCTAACGTTCTTCTATTAGGTTTATTACTATATTTATATCCTTATCACTTCATATTGGTCCCAAAAAAGGCCAATATTCACTTCGTACGAAGCTATTCAAATTTGGGCAGTTTTGGTCAAAGTAGTTTGGACGAAGTTTCCGTTGCTCCAATAATGGGTCTAACTATTTGAGAATTATTTAATAACTATATTCACACCTTTATAACTTTATATTGGTCCAAAAAAAGGCCGGTATTCATTTTAAAAGCTTTAAATCTCAATTTAAACCTTCATACGAATCTATTGAAAGTTTGGACGATCTTTGTCGTAGAAGTTTGCACAAGTTTTCCGTTGGATAAAAAATGAGTCTAACGTTCTTCTATTAGGTTTATTACTATATTTATATCTTTATCACTTCATATTGGTCCCAAAAAAGGCCAATATTCACTTCGTACGATGCTATTCAAATTTGGGCAGTTTTGGTCAAAGTGGTTTGGACGAAGTTTCCGTTGCTCCAATAATGGGTCTAACTATTTGAGAATTATTTAAAAACTATATTTACACCTTTATAACTTTATATTGGTCCAAAAAAAGGCCGGTATTCATTCTAAAAGATTTAAATCTCAATTTAAACCTTCATACGAATCTATTGAATGTTTGGACGATCTTTGTCGTAGAAGTTTGCACAAATTTTCCGTTTGATAAAAAATGAGTCTAACGTTCTTCTATTAGGTTTATTACTATATTTATATCTTTATCACTTCATATTGGTCCCAAAAAAATGCCAATATTCACTTCGTACGAAGCTATTCAAAGTTGGGCAGTTTTGGTCAAAGTAGTTTGGACGAAGTTTCCGTTGCTCCAATAATGGGTCTAACTATTTGAGAATTATTTCAAAACTATATTTACACCTTTATAACTTTATATTGGTCCAAAAAAAGGCCGGTATTCATTCTAAAAGATTTAAATCTCAATTTAAACCTTCATACGATTCTATTGAAACTTTGGACGATCTTTGTCGTAGAAGTTTGCACAAGTTTTCCGTTGGATAAAAAATGGGTCTAACGTTCTTCTATTAGGTTTATTACTATATTTATATCCTTATCACTTCATATTGGTCCCAAAAAAGGCCAATATTCACTTCGTACGAAGCTATTCAAATTTGGGCAGTTTTGGTCAAAGTAGTTTGGACGAAGTTTCCGTTGCTCCAATAATGGGTCTAACTATTTGAGAATTATTTAATAACTATATTCACACCTTTATAACTTTATATTGGTCCAAAAAAAGGCCGGTATTCATTTTAAAAGCTTTAAATCTCAATTTAAACCTTCATACGAATCTATTGAAAGTTTGGACGATCTTTGTCGTAGAAGTTTGCACAAGTTTTCCGTTGGATAAAAAATGAGTCTAACGTTCTTCTATTAGGTTTATTACTATATTTATATCTTTATCACTTCATATTGGTCCCAAAAAAGGCCAATATTCACTTCGTACGATGTTATTCAAATTTGGGCAGTTTTGGTCAAAGTGGTTTGGACGAAGTTTCCGTTGCTCCAATAATGGGTCTAACTATTTGAGAATTATTTAAAAACTATATTTACACCTTTATAACTTTATATTGGTCCAAAAAAAGGCCGGTATTCATTCTAAAAGATTTAAATCTCAATTTAAACCTTCATACGAATCTATTGAATGTTTGGACGATCTTTGTCGTAGAAGTTTGCACAAATTTTCCGTTTGATAAAAAATGAGTCTAACGTTCTTCTATTAGGTTTATTACTATATTTATATCTTTATCACTTCATATTGGTCCCAAAAAAATGCCAATATTCACTTCGTACGAAGCTATTCAAAGTTGGGCAGTTTTGGTCAAAGTAGTTTGGACGAAGTTTCCGTTGCTCCAATAATGGGTCTAACTATTTGAGAATTATTTCAAAACTATATTTACACCTTTATAACTTTATATTGGTCCAAAAAAAGGCCGGTATTCATTCTAAAAGCTTTAAATCTCAATTTAAACCTTCATACGAATCTATTGAAAGTTTGGACGATCTTTGTCGTAGAAGTTTGCACAAGTTTTCCGTTGGATAAAAAATGGGTCTAACGTTCTTCTATTAGGTTTATTACTATATTTATATCCTTATCACTTCATATTGGTCCCAAAAAAGGCCAATATTCACTTCGTACGAAGCTATTCAAATTTGGGCAGTTTTGGTCAAAGTAGTTTGGACGAAGTTTCCGTTGCTCCAATAATGGGTCTAACTATTTGAGAATTATTTAATAACTATATTCACACCTTTATAACTTTATATTGGTCCAAAAAAAGGCCGGTATTCATTTTAAAAGCTTTAAATCTCAATTTAAACCTTCATACGAATCTATTGAAAGTTTGGACGATCTTTGTCGTAGAAGTTTGCACAAGTTTTCCGTTGGATAAAAAATGAGTCTAACGTTCTTCTATTAGGTTTATTACTATATTTATATCTTTATCACTTCATATTGGTCCCAAAAAAGGCCAATATTCACTTCGTACGATGCTATTCAAATTTGGGCAGTTTTGGTCAAAGTGGTTTGGACGAAGTTTCCGTTGCTCCAATAATGGGTCTAACTATTTGAGAATTATTTAAAAACTATATTTACACCTTTATAACTTTATATTGGTCCAAAAAAAGGCCGGTATTCATTCTAAAAGATTTAAATCTCAATTTAAACCTTCATACGAATCTATTGAATGTTTGGACGATCTTTGTCGTAGAAGTTTGCACAAATTTTCCGTTTGATAAAAAATGAGTCTAACGTTCTTCTATTAGGTTTATTACTATATTTATATCTTTATCACTTCATATTGGTCCCAAAAAAATGCCAATATTCACTTCGTACGAAGCTATTCAAAGTTGGGCAGTTTTGGTCAAAGTAGTTTGGACGAAGTTTCCGTTGCTCCAATAATGGGTCTAACTATTTGAGAATTATTTCAAAACTATATTTACACCTTTATAACTTTATATTGGTCCAAAAAAAGGCCGGTATTCATTCTAAAAGATTTAAATCTCAATTTAAACCTTCATACGATTCTATTGAAACTTTGGACGATCTTTGTCGTAGAAGTTTGCACAAGTTTTCCGTTGGATAAAAAATGGGTCTAACGTTCTTCTATTAGGTTTATTACTATATTTATATCCTTATCACTTCATATTGGTCCCAAAAAAGGCCAATATTCACTTCGTACGAAGCTATTCAAATTTGGGCAGTTTTGGTCAAAGTAGTTTGGACGAAGTTTCCGTTGCTCCAATAATGGGTCTAACTATTTGAGAATTATTTAATAACTATATTCACACCTTTATAACTTTATATTGGTCCAAAAAAAGGCCGGTATTCATTTTAAAAGCTTTAAATCTCAATTTAAACCTTCATACGAATCTATTGAAAGTTTGGACGATCTTTGTCGTAGAAGTTTGCACAAGTTTTCCGTTGGATAAAAAATGAGTCTAACGTTCTTCTATTAGGTTTATTACTATATTTATATCTTTATCACTTCATATTGGTCCCAAAAAAGGCCAATATTCACTTCGTACGATGTTATTCAAATTTGGGCAGTTTTGGTCAAAGTGGTTTGGACGAAGTTTCCGTTGCTCCAATAATGGGTCTAACTATTTGAGAATTATTTAAAAACTATATTTACACCTTTATAACTTTATATTGGTCCAAAAAAAGGCCGGTATTCATTCTAAAAGATTTAAATCTCAATTTAAACCTTCATACGAATCTATTGAATGTTTGGACGATCTTTGTCGTAGAAGTTTGCACAAATTTTCCGTTTGATAAAAAATGAGTCTAACGTTCTTCTATTAGGTTTATTACTATATTTATATCTTTATCACTTCATATTGGTCCCAAAAAAATGCCAATATTCACTTCGTACGAAGCTATTCAAAGTTGGGCAGTTTTGGTCAAAGTAGTTTGGACGAAGTTTCCGTTGCTCCAATAATGGGTCTAACTATTTGAGAATTATTTCAAAACTATATTTACACCTTTATAACTTTATATTGGTCCAAAAAAAGGCCGGTATTCATTCTAAAAGCTTTAAATCTCAATTTAAACCTTCATACGAATCTATTGAAAGTTTGGACGATCTTTGTCGTAGAAGTTTGCACAAGTTTTCCGTTGGATAAAAAATGGGTCTAACGTTCTTCTATTAGGTTTATTACTATATTTATATCCTTATCACTTCATATTGGTCCCAAAAAAGGCCAATATTCACTTCGTACGAAGCTATTCAAATTTGGGCAGTTTTGGTCAAAGTAGTTTGGACGAAGTTTCCGTTGCTCCAATAATGGGTCTAACTATTTGAGAATTATTTAATAACTATATTCACACCTTTATAACTTTATATTGGTCCAAAAAAAGACCGGTATTCATTTTAAAAGCTTTAAATCTCAATTTAAACCTTCATACGAATCTATTGAAAGTTTGGACGATCTTTGACGTAGAAGTTTGCACAAGTTTTCCGTTGGATAAAAAATGAGTCTAACGTTCTTCTATTAGGTTTATTACTATATTTATATCTTTATCACTTCATATTGGTCCCAAAAAAGGCCAATATTCACTTCGTACGAAGCTATTCAAAGTTGGGCAGTTTTGGTCAAAGTAGTTTGGACGAAGTTTCCGTTGCTCTAATAATGGGTCTAACTATTTGAGAATTATTTAATAACTATATTCACACCTTTATAACTTTATATTGGTCCAAAAAAAGGCCGGTATTCATTCTAAAAGCTTTAAATCTCAATTTAAACCTTCATACGAATCTATTGAAAGTTTGGACGATCTTTGTCGTAGAAGTTTGCACAAGTTTTCCGTTGGATAAAAAATGGGTCTAACGTTCTTCTATTTGGTTTATTACTATATTTATATCTTTATCATTTCATATTGGTGCCAAAAAGGCCAATATTCACTTCGTACGAAGCTATTCAAATTTGGGCAGTTTTGGTCAAAGTAGTTTGGACGAAGTTTCCGTTGCTCCAATAATGGGTCAAACTATTTGAGAATTATTTAAAAACTATATTTACACCTTTATAACTTTATATTGGTCCAAAAAAAGGCCGGTATTCATTCTTAAAGATTTAAATCTCAATTTAAACCTTCATACGATTCTATTGAAACTTTGGACGATCTTTGTCGCAGAAGTTTGCACAAGTTTTCCGTTGGATAAAAAATGGGTCTAACGTTCTTCTATTAGGTTTATTACTATATTTATATCCTTATCACTTCATATTGGTCCCAAAAAAGGCCAATATTCACTTCGTACGAAGCTATTCAAATTTGGGCAGTTTTGGTCAAAGTAGTTTGGACGAAGTTTCCGTTATGGGTCAAACTATTTGAGAATTATTTAATAACTATATTTACACCTTTATAACTTTATATTGGTCCAAAAAAAGGCCGGTATTCATTCTAAAAGCTTTAAATCTCAATTTAAACCTTCATACGAATCTATTGAAAGTTTGGACGATCTTTGTCGTAGAAGTTTGCACAAGTTTTTCGTTGGAAAAAAAATTTGTCTAACGTTCTTCTATTAGGTTTATTACTATATTTATATCTTTATCACTTCATATTGGTCCAAAAAAAAGCCAATATTCACTTCGTACGAAGCTATTCAAATTTGGGCAGTTTTGGTCAAAGTAGTTTGGACGAAGTTTCCGTTGCTCCAATAATGGGTCTAACTATTTGAGAATTATTTAAAAACTATATTTACACCTTTATAACTTTATATTGGTCCAAAAAAAGGACGGTATTCATTCTAAAAGATTTAAATCTCAATTTAAACCTTCATACGAATCTATTGAAACTTTGGACGATCTTTGTCGTAGAAGTTTGCACAAGTTTTTCGTTGGATAAAAAATGGGTCTAACGTTCTTCTATTAGGTTTATTACTATATTTATATCCTTATCACTTCATATTGGTCCCAAAAAAGGCCAATATTCACTTCGTACGAAGCTATTCAAATTTGGGCAGTTTTGGTCAAAGTAGTTTGGACGAAGTTTCCGTTGCTCCAATAATGGGTCTAACTATTTGAGAATTATTTAATAACTATATTCACACCTTTATAACTTTATATTGGTCCAAAAAAAGGCCGGTATTCATTTTAAAAGCTTTAAATCTCAATTTAAACCTTCATACGAATCTATTGAAAGTTTGGACGATCTTTGTCGTAGAAGTTTGCACAAGTTTTCCGTTGGATAAAAAATGGGTCTAACGTTCTTCTATTTGGTTTATTACTATATTTATATCCTTATCACTTCATATTGGTCCCAAAAAAGGCCAATATTCACTTCGTACGAAGCTATTCAAATTTGGGCAGTTTTGGTCAAAGTAGTTTGGACGAAGTTTCCGTTGCTCCAATAATGGGTCAAACTATTTGAGAATTATTTAAAAACTATATTTACACCTTTATAACTTTATATTGGTCCAAAAAAAGGCCGGTATTCATTCTTAAAGATTTAAATCTCAATTTAAACCTTCATACGATTCTATTGAAACTTTGGACGATCTTTGTCGCAGAAGTTTGCACAAGTTTTCCGTTGGATAAAAAATGGGTCTAACGTTCTTCTATTAGGTTTATTACTATATTTATATCCTTATCACTTCATATTGGTCCCAAAAAAGGCCAATATTCACTTCGTACGAAGCTATTCAAATTTGGGCAGTTTTGGTCAAAGTAGTTTGGACGAAGTTTCCGTTATGGGTCAAACTATTTGAGAATTATTTAATAACTATATTTACACCTTTATAACTTTATATTGGTCCAAAAAAAGGCCGGTATTCATTCTAAAAGCTTTAAATCTCAATTTAAACCTTCATACGAATCTATTGAAAGTTTGGACGATCTTTGTCGTAGAAGTTTGCACAAGTTTTTCGTTGGAAAAAAAATTTGTCTAACGTTCTTCTATTAGGTTTATTACTATATTTATATCTTTATCATTTCATATTGGTCCAAAAAAAAGCCAATATTCACTTCGTACGAAGCTATTCAAATTTGGGCAGTTTTGGTCAAAGTAGTTTGGACGAAGTTTCCGTTGCTCCAATAATGGGTCTAACTATTTGAGAATTATTTAAAAACTATATTTACACCTTTATAACTTTATATTGGTCCAAAAAAAGGACGGTATTCATTCTAAAAGATTTAAATCTCAATTTAAACCTTCATACGAATCTATTGAAACTTTGGACGATCTTTGTCGTAGAAGTTTGCACAAGTTTTTCGTTGGATAAAAAATGGGTCTAACGTTCTTCTATTAGGTTTATTACTATATTTATATCCTTATCACTTCATATTGGTCCCAAAAAAGGCCAATATTCACTTCGTACGAAGCTATTCAAATTTGGGCAGTTTTGGTCAAAGTAGTTTGGACGAAGTTTCCGTTGCTCCAATAATGGGTCTAACTATTTGAGAATTATTTAATAACTATATTCACACCTTTATAACTTTATATTGGTCCAAAAAAAGGCCGGTATTCATTTTAAAAGCTTTAAATCTCAATTTAAACCTTCATACGAATCTATTGAAAGTTTGGACGATCTTTGTCGTAGAAGTTTGCACAAGTTTTCCGTTGGATAAAAAATGGGTCTAACGTTCTTCTATTTGGTTTATTACTATATTTATATCCTTATCACTTCATATTGGTCCCAAAAAAGGCCAATATTCACTTCGTACGAAGCTATTCAAATTTGGGCAGTTTTGGTCAAAGTAGTTTGGACGAAGTTTCCGTTGCTCCAATAATGGGTCTAACTATTTGAGAATTATTTAAAAACTATATTTACACCTTTATAACTTTATATTGGTCCAAAAAAAGGCCGGTATTCATTCTTAAAGATTTAAATCTCAATTTAAACCTTCATACGATTCTATTGAAACTTTGGACGATCTTTGTCGCAGAAGTTTGCACAAGTTTTCCGTTGGATAAAAAATGGGTCTAACGTTCTTCTATTAGGTTTATTACTATATTTATATCCTTATCACTTCATATTGGTCCCAAAAAAGGCCAATATTCACTTCGTACGAAGCTATTCAAATTTGGGCAGTTTTGGTCAAAGTAGTTTGGACGAAGTTTCCGTTATGGGTCAAACTATTTGAGAATTATTTAATAACTATATTTACACCTTTATAACTTTATATTGGTCCAAAAAAAGGCCGGTATTCGTTCTAAAAGCTTTAAATCTCAATTTAAACCTTCATACGAATCTATTGAAAGTTTGGACGATCTTTGTCGTAGAAGTTTGCACAAGTTTTTCGTTGGAAAAAAAATTTGTCTAACGTTCTTCTATTAGGTTTATATTTATATCTTTATCACTTCATATTGGTCCAAAAAAAAGCCAATATTCACTTCGTACGAAGCTATTCAAATTTGGGCAGTTTTGGTCAAAGTAGTTTGGACGAAGTTTCCGTTGCTCCAATAATGGGTCTAACTATTTGAGAATTATTTAAAAACTATATTTACACCTTTATAACTTTATATTGGTCCAAAAAAAGGACGGTATTCATTCTAAAAGATTTAAATCTCAATTTAAACCTTCATACGAATCTATTGAAACTTTGGACGATCTTTGTCGTAGAAGTTTGCACAAGTTTTTCGTTGGATAAAAAATGGGTCTAACGTTCTTCTATTAGGTTTATTACTATATTTATATCCTTATCACTTCATATTGGTCCCAAAAAAGGCCAATATTCACTTCGTACGAAGCTATTCAAATTTGGGCAGTTTTGGTCAAAGTAGTTTGGACGAAGTTTCCGTTGCTCCAATAATGGGTCTAACTATTTGAGAATTATTTAAAAACTATATTTACACCTTTATAACTTTATATTGGTCCAAAAAAAGGCCGGTATTCATTCTAAAAGATTTAAATCTCAATTTAAACCTTCATACGAATCTATTGAAACTTTGGACGATCATTGTCGTAGAAGTTTGCACAAGTTTTCCGTTGGATAAAAAATGGGTCTAACGTTCTTCTATTAGGTTTATTACTATATTTATATCCTTATCACTTCATATTGGTCCCAAAAAAGGCCAATATTCAATTCGTACGAAGCTATTCAAATTTGGGCAGTTTTGGTCAAAGTAGTTTGGACGAAGTTTCCGTTGCTCCAATAATGGGTCTAACTATTTGAGAATTATTTAATAACTATATTCACACCTTTATAACTTTATATTGGTCCAAAAAAAGGCCGGTATTCATTTTAAAAGCTTTAAATCTCAATTTAAACCTTCATACGAATCTATTGAAAGTTTGGACGATCTTTGTCGTAGAAGTTTGCACAAGTTTTCCGTTGGATAAAAAATGGGTCTAACGTTCTTCTATTTGGTTTATTACTATATTTATATCCTTATCACTTCATATTGGTCCCAAAAAAGGCCAATATTCACTTCGTACGAAGCTATTCAAATTTGGGCAGTTTTGGTCAAAGTAGTTTGGACGAAGTTTCCGTTGCTCCAATAATGGGTCAAACTATTTGAGAATTATTTAAAAACTATATTTACACCTTTATAACTTTATATTGGTCCAAAAAAAGGCCGGTATTCATTCTTAAAGATTTAAATCTCAATTTAAACCTTCATACGATTCTATTGAAACTTTGGACGATCTTTGTCGCAGAAGTTTGCACAAGTTTTCCGTTGGATAAAAAATGGGTCTAACGTTCTTCTATTAGGTTTATTACTATATTTATATCCTTATCACTTCATATTGGTCCCAAAAAAGGCCAATATTCACTTCGTACGAAGCTATTCAAATTTGGGCAGTTTTGGTCAAAGTAGTTTGGACGAAGTTTCCGTTATGGGTCAAACTATTTGAGAATTATTTAATAACTATATTTACACCTTTATAACTTTATATTGGTCCAAAAAAAGGCCGGTATTCATTCTAAAAGCTTTAAATCTCAATTTAAACCTTCATACGAATCTATTGAAAGTTTGGACGATCTTTGTCGTAGAAGTTTGCACAAGTTTTTCGTTGGAAAAAAAATTTGTCTAACGTTCTTCTATTAGGTTTATTACTATATTTATATCTTTATCACTTCATATTGGTCCAAAAAAAAGCCAATATTCACTTCGTACGAAGCTATTCAAATTTGGGCAGTTTTGGTCAAAGTAGTTTGGACGAAGTTTCCGTTGCTCCAATAATGGGTCTAACTATTTGAGAATTATTTAAAAACTATATTTACACCTTTATAACTTTATATTGGTCCAAAAAAAGGACGGTATTCATTCTAAAAGATTTAAATCTCAATTTAAACCTTCATACGAATCTATTGAAACTTTGGACGATCTTTGTCGTAGAAGTTTGCACAAGTTTTTCGTTGGATAAAAAATGGGTCTAACGTTCTTCTATTAGGTTTATTACTATATTTATATCCTTATCACTTCATATTGGTCCCAAAAAAGGCCAATATTCACTTCGTACGAAGCTATTCAAATTTGGGCAGTTTTGGTCAAAGTAGTTTGGACGAAGTTTCCGTTGCTCCAATAATGGGTCTAACTATTTGAGAATTATTTAATAACTATATTCACACCTTTATAACTTTATATTGGTCCAAAAAAAGGCCGGTATTCATTTTAAAAGCTTTAAATCTCAATTTAAACCTTCATACGAATCTATTGAAAGTTTGGACGATCTTTGTCGTAGAAGTTTGCACAAGTTTTCCGTTGGATAAAAAATGGGTCTAACGTTCTTCTATTTGGTTTATTACTATATTTATATCCTTATCACTTCATATTGGTCCCAAAAAAGGCCAATATTCACTTCGTACGAAGCTATTCAAATTTGGGCAGTTTTGGTCAAAGTAGTTTGGACGAAGTTTCCGTTGCTCCAATAATGGGTCTAACTATTTGAGAATTATTTAAAAACTATATTTACACCTTTATAACTTTATATTGGTCCAAAAAAAGGCCGGTATTCATTCTTAAAGATTTAAATCTCAATTTAAACCTTCATACGATTCTATTGAAACTTTGGACGATCTTTGTCGCAGAAGTTTGCACAAGTTTTCCGTTGGATAAAAAATGGGTCTAACGTTCTTCTATTAGGTTTATTACTATATTTATATCCTTATCACTTCATATTGGTCCCAAAAAAGGCCAATATTCACTTCGTACGAAGCTATTCAAATTTGGGCAGTTTTGGTCAAAGTAGTTTGGACGAAGTTTCCGTTATGGGTCAAACTATTTGAGAATTATTTAATAACTATATTTACACCTTTATAACTTTATATTGGTCCAAAAAAAGGCCGGTATTCATTCTAAAAGCTTTAAATCTCAATTTAAACCTTCATACGAATCTATTGAAAGTTTGGACGATCTTTGTCGTAGAAGTTTGCACAAGTTTTTCGTTGGAAAAAAAATTTGTCTAACGTTCTTCTATTAGGTTTATATTTATATCTTTATCACTTCATATTGGTCCAAAAAAAAGCCAATATTCACTTCGTACGAAGCTATTCAAATTTGGGCAGTTTTGGTCAAAGTAGTTTGGACGAAGTTTCCGTTGCTCCAATAATGGGTCTAACTATTTGAGAATTATTTAAAAACTATATTTACACCTTTATAACTTTATATTGGTCCAAAAAAAGGACTGTATTCATTCTAAAAGATTTAAATCTCAATTTAAACCTTCATACGAATCTATTGAAACTTTGGACGATCTTTGTCGTAGAAGTTTGCACAAGTTTTTCGTTGGATAAAAAATGGGTCTAACGTTCTTCTATTAGGTTTATTACTATATTTATATCCTTATCACTTCATATTGGTCCCAAAAAAGGCCAATATTCACTTCGTACGAAGCTATTCAAATTTGGGCAGTTTTGGTCAAAGTAGTTTGGACGAAGTTTCCGTTGCTCCAATAATGGGTCTAACTATTTGAGAATTATTTAAAAACTATATTTACACCTTTATAACTTTATATTGGTCCAAAAAAAGGCCGGTATTCATTCTAAAAGATTTAAATCTCAATTTAAACCTTCATACGAATCTATTGAAACTTTGGACGATCATTGTCGTAGAAGTTTGCACAAGTTTTCCGTTGGATAAAAAATGGGTCTAACGTTCTTCTATTAGGTTTATTACTATATTTATATCCTTATCACTTCATATTGGTCCCAAAAAAGGCCAATATTCAATTCGTACGAAGCTATTCAAATTTGGGCAGTTTTGGTCAAAGTAGTTTGGACGAAGTTTCCGTTGCTCCAATAATGGGTCTAACTATTTGAGAATTATTTAATAACTATATTCACACCTTTATAACTTTATATTGGTCCAAAAAAAGGCCGGTATTCATTTTAAAAGCTTTAAATCTCAATTTAAACCTTCATACGAATCTATTGAAAGTTTGGACGATCTTTGTCGTAGAAGTTTGCACAAGTTTTCCGTTGGATAAAAAATGGGTCTAACGTTCTTCTATTTGGTTTATTACTATATTTATATCCTTATCACTTCATATTGGTCCCAAAAAAGGCCAATATTCACTTCGTACGAAGCTATTCAAATTTGGGCAGTTTTGGTCAAAGTAGTTTGGACGAAGTTTCCGTTGCTCCAATAATGGGTCTAACTATTTGAGAATTATTTAAAAACTATATTTACACCTTTATAACTTTATATTGGTCCAAAAAAAGGCCGGTATTCATTCTTAAAGATTTAAATCTCAATTTAAACCTTCATACGATTCTATTGAAACTTTGGACGATCTTTGTCGCAGAAGTTTGCACAAGTTTTCCGTTGGATAAAAAATGGGTCTAACGTTCTTCTATTAGGTTTATTACTATATTTATATCCTTATCACTTCATATTGGTCCCAAAAAAGGCCAATATTCACTTCGTACGAAGCTATTCAAATTTGGGCAGTTTTGGTCAAAGTAGTTTGGACGAAGTTTCCGTTATGGGTCAAACTATTTGAGAATTATTTAATAACTATATTTACACCTTTATAACTTTATATTGGTCCAAAAAAAGGCCGGTATTCATTCTAAAAGCTTTAAATCTCAATTTAAACCTTCATACGAATCTATTGAAAGTTTGGACGATCTTTGTCGTAGAAGTTTGCACAAGTTTTTCGTTGGAAAAAAAATTTGTCTAACGTTCTTCTATTAGGTTTATATTTATATCTTTATCACTTCATATTGGTCCAAAAAAAAGCCAATATTCACTTCGTACGAAGCTATTCAAATTTGGGCAGTTTTGGTCAAAGTAGTTTGGACGAAGTTTCCGTTGCTCCAATAATGGGTCTAACTATTTGAGAATTATTTAAAAACTATATTTACACCTTTATAACTTTATATTGGTCCAAAAAAAGGACGGTATTCATTCTAAAAGATTTAAATCTCAATTTAAACCTTCATACGAATCTATTGAAACTTTGGACGATCTTTGTCGTAGAAGTTTGCACAAGTTTTTCGTTGGATAAAAAATGGGTCTAACGTTCTTCTATTAGGTTTATTACTATATTTATATCCTTATCACTTCATATTGGTCCCAAAAAAGGCCAATATTCACTTCGTACGAAGCTATTCAAATTTGGGCAGTTTTGGTCAAAGTAGTTTGGACGAAGTTTCCGTTGCTCCAATAATGGGTCTAACTATTTGAGAATTATTTAAAAACTATATTTTCACCTTTATAACTTTATATTGGTCCAAAAAAAGGCCGGTATTCATTCTAAAAGATTTAAATCTCAATTTAAACCTTCATACGAATCTATTGAAACTTTGGACGATCATTGTCGTAGAAGTTTGCACAAGTTTTCCGTTGGATAAAAAATGGGTCTAACGTTCTTCTATTAGGTTTATTACTATATTTATATCCTTATCACTTCATATTGGTCCCAAAAAAGGCCAATATTCAATTCGTACGAAGCTATTCAAATTTGGGCAGTTTTGGTCAAAGTAGTTTGGACGAAGTTTCCGTTGCTCCAATAATGGGTCTAACTATTTGAGAATTATTTAATAACTATATTCACACCTTTATAACTTTATATTGGTCCAAAAAAAGACCGGTATTCATTTTAAAAGCTTTAAATCTCAATTTAAACCTTCATACGAATCTATTGAAAGTTTGGACGATCTTTGACGTAGAAGTTTGCACAAGTTTTCCGTTGGATAAAAAATGAGTCTAACGTTCTTCTATTAGGTTTATTACTATATTTATATCTTTATCACTTCATATTGGTCCCAAAAAAGGCCAATATTCACTTCGTACGATGCTATTCAAATTTGGGCAGTTTTGGTCAAAGTGGTTTGGACGAAGTTTCCGTTGCTCCAATAATGGGTCTAACTATTTGAGAATTATTTAAAAACTATATTTACACCTTTATAACTTTATATTGGTCCAAAAAAAGGCCGGTATTCATTCTAAAAGATTTAAATCTCAATTTAAACCTTCATACGAATCTATTGAATGTTTGGACGATCTTTGTCGTAGAAGTTTGCACAAATTTTCCGTTTGATAAAAAATGAGTCTAACGTTCTTCTATTAGGTTTATTACTATATTTATATCTTTATCACTTCATATTGGTCCCAAAAAAATGCCAATATTCACTTCGTACGAAGCTATTCAAAGTTGGGCAGTTTTGGTCAAAGTAGTTTGGACGAAGTTTCCGTTGCTCCAATAATGGGTCTAACTATTTGAGAATTATTTAATAACTATATTCACACCTTTATAACTTTATATTGGTCCAAAAAAAGACCGGTATTCATTTTAAAAGCTTTAAATCTCAATTTAAACCTTCATACGAATCTATTGAAAGTTTGGACGATCTTTGTCGTAGAAGTTTGCACAAGTTTTTCGTTGGAAAAAAAATTTGTCTAACGTTCTTCTATTAGGTTTATTACTATATTTATATCTTTATCACTTCATATTGGTCCAAAAAAAAGCCAATATTCACTTCGTACGAAGCTATTCAAATTTGGGCAGTTTTGGTCAAAGTAGTTTGGACGAAGTTTCCGTTGCTCCAATAATGGGTCTAACTATTTGAGAATTATTTAAAAACTATATTTACACCTTTATAACTTTATATTGGTCCAAAAAAAGGACGGTATTCATTCTAAAAGATTTAAATCTCAATTTAAACCTTCATACGAATCTATTGAAACTTTGGACGATCTTTGTCGTAGAAGTTTGCACAAGTTTTTCGTTGGATAAAAAATGGGTCTAACGTTCTTCTATTAGGTTTATTACTATATTTATATCCTTATCACTTCATATTGGTCCCAAAAAAGGCCAATATTCACTTCGTACGAAGCTATTCAAATTTGGGCAGTTTTGGTCAAAGTAGTTTGGACGAAGTTTCCGTTGCTCCAATAATGGGTCTAACTATTTGAGAATTATTTAATAACTATATTCACACCTTTATAACTTTATATTGGTCCAAAAAAAGGCCGGTATTCATTTTAAAAGCTTTAAATCTCAATTTAAACCTTCATACGAATCTATTGAAAGTTTGGACGATCTTTGTCGTAGAAGTTTGCACAAGTTTTCCGTTGGATAAAAAATGGGTCTAACGTTCTTCTATTTGGTTTATTACTATATTTATATCCTTATCACTTCATATTGGTCCCAAAAAAGGCCAATATTCACTTCGTACGAAGCTATTCAAATTTGGGCAGTTTTGGTCAAAGTAGTTTGGACGAAGTTTCCGTTGCTCCAATAATGGGTCTAACTATTTGAGAATTATTTAAAAACTATATTTACACCTTTATAACTTTATATTGGTCCAAAAAAAGGCCGGTATTCATTCTAAAAGATTTAAATCTCAATTTAAACCTTCATACGAATCTATTGAAACTTTGGACGATCATTGTCGTAGAAGTTTGCACAAGTTTTCCGTTGGATAAAAAATGGGTCTAACGTTCTTCTATTAGGTTTATTACTATATTTATATCCTTATCACTTCATATTGGTCCCAAAAAAGGCCAATATTCAATTCGTACGAAGCTATTCAAATTTGGGCAGTTTTGGTCAAAGTAGTTTGGACAAAGTTTCCGTTGCTCCAATAATGGGTCTAACTATTTGAGAATTATTTAATAACTATATTCACACCTTTATAACTTTATATTGGTCCAAAAAAAGACCGGTATTCATTTTAAAAGCTTTAAATCTCAATTTAAACCTTCATACGAATCTATTGAAAGTTTGGACGATCTTTGACGTAGAAGTTTGCACAAGTTTTCCGTTGGATAAAAAATGAGTCTAACGTTCTTCTATTAGGTTTATTACTATATTTATATCTTTATCACTTCATATTGGTCCCAAAAAAGGCCAATATTCACTTCGTACGATGCTATTCAAATTTGGGCAGTTTTGGTCAAAGTGGTTTGGACGAAGTTTCCGTTGCTCCAATAATGGGTCTAACTATTTGAGAATTATTTAAAAACTATATTTACACCTTTATAACTTTATATTGGTCCAAAAAAAGGCCGGTATTCATTCTAAAAGATTTAAATCTCAATTTAAACCTTCATACGAATCTATTGAATGTTTGGACGATCTTTGTCGTAGAAGTTTGCACAAATTTTCCGTTTGATAAAAAATGAGTCTAACGTTCTTCTATTAGGTTTATTACTATATTTATATCTTTATCACTTCATATTGGTCCCAAAAAAATGCCAATATTCACTTCGTACGAAGCTATTCAAAGTTGGGCAGTTTTGGTCAAAGTAGTTTGGACGAAGTTTCCGTTGCTCCAATAATGGGTCTAACTATTTGAGAATTATTTAAAAACTATATTTACACCTTTATAACTTTATATTGGTCCAAAAAAAGGCCGGTATTCATTCTAAAAGCTTTAAATCTCAATTTAAACCTTCATACGAATCTATTGAAAGTTTGGACGATCTTTGTCGTAGAAGTTTGCACAAGTTTTCCGTTGGATAAAAAATGAGTCTAACGTTCTTCTATTAGGTTTATTACTATATTTATATCTTTAACACTTCATATTGGTCCAAAAAAAGGCCAATATTCACTTCGTACGAAGCTATTCAAATTTGGGCAGTTTTGGTCAAAGTAGTTTGGACGAAGTTTCCGTTGCTCCAATAATGGGTCTAACTATTTGAGAATTATTTAAAAACTATATTTACACCTTTATAACTTTATATTGGTCCAAAAAAAGGCCGGTATTCATTCTAAAAGATTTAAATCTCAATTTAAACCTTCATACGAATCTATTGAAACTTTGGACGATCATTGTCGTAGAAGTTTGCACAAGTTTTCCGTTGGATAAAAAATGGGTCTAACGTTCTTCTATTAGGTTTATTACTATATTTATATCCTTATCACTTCATATTGGTCCCAAAAAAGGCCAATATTCACTTCGTACGAAGCAATTCAAATTTGGGCAGTTTTGGTCAAAGTAGTTTGGACGAAGTTTCCGTTGCTCCAATAATGGGTCTAACTATTTGAGAATTATTTAATAACTATATTCACACCTTTATAACTTTATATTGGTCCAAAAAAAGACCGGTATTCATTTTAAAAGCTTTAAATCTCAATTTAAACCTTCATACGAATCTATTGAAAGTTTGGACGATCTTTGACGTAGAAGTTTGCACAAGTTTTCCGTTGGATAAAAAATGAGTCTAACGTTCTTCTATTAGGTTTATTACTATATTTATATCTTTATCACTTCATATTGGTCCCAAAAAAGGCCAATATTCACTTCGTACGAAGCTATTCAATGTTGGGCAGTTTTGGTCAAAGTAGTTTGGACGAAGTTTCCGTTGCTCTAATAATGGGTCTAACTATTTGAGAATTATTTAATAACTATATTCACACCTTTATAACTTTATATTGGTCCAAATAAAGGCCGGTATTCATTCTAAAAGCTTTAAATCTCAATTTAAACCTTCATACGAATCTATTGAAAGTTTGGACGATCTTTGTCGTAGAAGTTTGCACAAGTTTTCCGTTGGATAAAAAATGGGTCTAACGTTCTTCTATTTGGTTTATTACTATATTTATATCTTTATCATTTCATATTGGTGCCAAAAAGGCCAATATTCACTTCGTACGAAGCTATTCAAATTTGGGCAGTTTTGGTCAAAGTAGTTTGGACGAAGTTTCCGTTGCTCCAATAATGGGTCTAACTATTTGAGAATTATTTAAAAACTATATTTACACCTTTATAACTTTATATTGGTCCAAAAAAAGGCCGGTTTTCATTCTAAAAGCTTTAAATCTCAATTTAAACCTTCATACGAATCTATTGAAAGTTTGGACGATCTTTGTCGTAGAAGTTTGCACAAGTTTTCCGTTGGATAAAAAATGAGTCTAACGTTCTTCTATTAGGTTTATTACTATATTTATATCTTTATCACTTCATATTGGTCCCAAAAAAGGCCAATATTCACTTCGTACGAAGCTATTCAAATTTGGGCAGTTTTGGTCAAAGTAGTTTGGACGAAGTTTCCGTTGCTCCAATAATGGGTCTAACTATTTGAGAATTATTTAAAAACTATATTTACACCTTTATAACTTTATATTGGTCCAAAAAAAGGCCGGTATTCATTCTTAAAGATTTAAATCTCAATTTAAACCTTCATACGATTCTATTGAAACTTTGGACGATCTTTGTCGCAGAAGTTTGCACAAGTTTTCCGTTGGATAAAAAATGGGTCTAACGTTCTTCTATTAGGTTTATTACAATATTTATATCCTTATCACTTCATATTGGTCCCAAAAAAGGCCAATATTCACTTCGTACGAAGCTATTCAAATTTGGGCAGTTTTGGTCAAAGTAGTTTGGACGAAGTTTCCGTTATGGGTCTAACTATTTGAGAATTATTTAATAACTATATTTACACCTTTATAACTTTATATTGGTCCAAAAAAAGGCCAGTATTCATTCTAAAAGCTTTAAATCTCAATTTAAACCTTCATACGAATCTATTGAAAGTTTGGACGATCTTTGTCGTAGAAGTTTGCACAAGTTTTTCGTTGGAAAAAAAATTTGTCTAACGTTCTTCTATTAGGTTTATTACTATATTTATATCTTTATCACTTCATATTGGTCCAAAAAAAAGCCAATATTCACTTCGTACGAAGCTATTCAAATTTGGGCAGTTTTGGTCAAAGTAGTTTGGACGAAGTTTCCGTTGCTCCAATAATGGGTCTAACTATTTGAGAATTATTTAAAAACTATATTTACACCTTTATAACTTTATATTGGTCCAAAAAAAGGCCGGTATTCATTCTTAAAGATTTAAATCTCAATTTAAACCTTCATACGATTCTATTGAAACTTTGGACGATCTTTGTCGCAGAAGTTTGCACAAGTTTTCCGTTGGATAAAAAATGGGTCTAACGTTCTTCTATTAGGTTTATTACAATATTTATATCCTTATCACTTCATATTGGTCCCAAAAAAGGCCAATATTCACTTCGTACGAAGCTATTCAAATTTGGGCAGTTTTGGTCAAAGTAGTTTGGACGAAGTTTCCGTTATGGGTCTAACTATTTGAGAATTATTTAATAACTATATTTACACCTTTATAACTTTATATTGGTCCAAAAAAAGGCCAGTATTCATTCTAAAAGATTTAAATCTCAATTTAAACCTTCATACGAATCTATTGAAACTTTGGACGATCATTGTCGTAGAAGTTTGCACAAGTTTTCCGTTGGATAAAAAATGGGTCTAACGTTCTTCTATTAGGTTTATTACTATATTTATATCCTTATCACTTCATATTGGTCCCAAAAAAGGCCAATATTCACTTCGTACGAAGCAATTCAAATTTGGGCAGTTTTGGTCAAAGTAGTTTGGACGAAGTTTCCGTTGCTCCAATAATGGGTCTAACTATTTGAGAATTATTTAATAACTATATTCACACCTTTATAACTTTATATTGGTCCAAAAAAAGACCGGTATTCATTTTAAAAGCTTTAAATCTCAATTTAAACCTTCATACGAATCTATTGAAAGTTTGGACGATCTTTGACGTAGAAGTTTGCACAAGTTTTCCGTTGGATAAAAAATGAGTCTAACGTTCTTCTATTAGGTTTATTACTATATTTATATCTTTATCACTTCATATTGGTCCCAAAAAAGGCCAATATTCACTTCGTACGAAGCTATTCAATGTTGGGCAGTTTTGGTCAAAGTAGTTTGGACGAAGTTTCCGTTGCTCTAATAATGGGTCTAACTATTTGAGAATTATTTAATAACTATATTCACACCTTTATAACTTTATATTGGTCCAAATAAAGGCCGGTATTCATTCTAAAAGCTTTAAATCTCAATTTAAACCTTCATACGAATCTATTGAAAGTTTGGACGATCTTTGTCGTAGAAGTTTGCACAAGTTTTCCGTTGGATAAAAAATGGGTCTAACGTTCTTCTATTTGGTTTATTACTATATTTATATCTTTATCATTTCATATTGGTGCCAAAAAGGCCAATATTCACTTCGTACGAAGCTATTCAAATTTGGGCAGTTTTGGTCAAAGTAGTTTGGACGAAGTTTCCGTTGCTCCAATAATGGGTCTAACTATTTGAGAATTATTTAAAAACTATATTTACACCTTTATAACTTTATATTGGTCCAAAAAAAGGCCGGTTTTCATTCTAAAAGCTTTAAATCTCAATTTAAACCTTCATACGAATCTATTGAAAGTTTGGACGATCTTTGTCGTAGAAGTTTGCACAAGTTTTCCGTTGGATAAAAAATGAGTCTAACGTTCTTCTATTAGGTTTATTACTATATTTATATCTTTATCACTTCATATTGGTCCCAAAAAAGGCCAATATTCACTTCGTACGAAGCTATTCAAATTTGGGCAGTTTTGGTCAAAGTAGTTTGGACGAAGTTTCCGTTGCTCCAATAATGGGTCTAACTATTTGAGAATTATTTAAAAACTATATTTACACCTTTATAACTTTATATTGGTCCAAAAAAAGGCCGGTATTCATTCTTAAAGATTTAAATCTCAATTTAAACCTTCATACGATTCTATTGAAACTTTGGACGATCTTTGTCGCAGAAGTTTGCACAAGTTTTCCGTTGGATAAAAAATGGGTCTAACGTTCTTCTATTAGGTTTATTACAATATTTATATCCTTATCACTTCATATTGGTCCCAAAAAAGGCCAATATTCACTTCGTACGAAGCTATTCAAATTTGGGCAGTTTTGGTCAAAGTAGTTTGGACGAAGTTTCCGTTATGGGTCTAACTATTTGAGAATTATTTAATAACTATATTTACACCTTTATAACTTTATATTGGTCCAAAAAAAGGCCAGTATTCATTCTAAAAGCTTTAAATCTCAATTTAAACCTTCATACGAATCTATTGAAAGTTTGGACGATCTTTGTCGTAGAAGTTTGCACAAGTTTTTCGTTGGAAAAAAAATTTGTCTAACGTTCTTCTATTAGGTTTATTACTATATTTATATCTTTATCACTTCATATTGGTCCAAAAAAAAGCCAATATTCACTTCGTACGAAGCTATTCAAATTTGGGCAGTTTTGGTCAAAGTAGTTTGGACGAAGTTTCCGTTGCTCCAATAATGGGTCTAACTATTTGAGAATTATTTAAAAACTATATTCACACCTTTATAACTTTATATTGGTCCAAAAAAAGGACGGTATTCATTCTAAAAGATTTAAATCTCAATTTAAACCTTCATACGAATCTATTGAAACTTTGGACGATCTTTGTCGTAGAAGTTTGCACAAGTTTTTCGTTGGATAAAAAATGGGTCTAACGTTCTTCTATTAGGTTTATTACTATATTTATATCCTTATCACTTCATATTGGTCCCAAAAAAGGCCAATATTCACTTCGTACGAAGCTATTCAAAGTTGGGCAGTTTTGGTCAAAGTAGTTTGGACGAAGTTTCCGTTGCTCCAATAATGGGTCTAACTATTTGAGAATTATTTAATAACTATATTCACACCTTTATAACTTTATATTGGTCCAAAAAAAGACCGGTATTCATTTTAAAAGCTTTAAATCTCAATTTAAACCTTCATACGAATCTATTGAAAGTTTGGACGATCTTTGACGTAGAAGTTTGCACAAGTTTTCCGTTGGATAAAAAATGAGTCTAACGTTCTTCTATTAGGTTTATTACTATATTTATATCTTTATCACTTCATATTGGTCCCAAAAAAGGCCAATATTCACTTCGTACGAAGCTATTCAATGTTGGGCAGTTTTGGTCAAAGTAGTTTGGACGAAGTTTCCGTTGCTCTAATAATGGGTCTAACTATTTGAGAATTATTTAATAACTATATTCACACCTTTATAACTTTATATTGGTCCAAATAAAGGCCGGTATTCATTCTAAAAGCTTTAAATCTCAATTTAAACCTTCATACGAATCTATTGAAAGTTTGGACGATCTTTGTCGTAGAAGTTTGCACAAGTTTTCCGTTGGATAAAAAATGGGTCTAACGTTCTTCTATTTGGTTTATTACTATATTTATATCTTTATCATTTCATATTGGTGCCAAAAAGGCCAATATTCACTTCGTACGAAGCTATTCAAATTTGGGCAGTTTTGGTCAAAGTAGTTTGGACGAAGTTTCCGTTGCTCCAATAATGGGTCTAACTATTTGAGAATTATTTAAAAACTATATTTACACCTTTATAACTTTATATTGGTCCAAAAAAAGGCCGGTTTTCATTCTAAAAGCTTTAAATCTCAATTTAAACCTTCATACGAATCTATTGAAAGTTTGGACGATCTTTGTCGTAGAAGTTTGCACAAGTTTTCCGTTGGATAAAAAATGAGTCTAACGTTCTTCTATTAGGTTTATTACTATATTTATATCTTTATCACTTCATATTGGTCCCAAAAAAGGCCAATATTCACTTCGTACGAAGCTATTCAAATTTGGGCAGTTTTGGTCAAAGTAGTTTGGACGAAGTTTCCGTTGCTCCAATAATGGGTCTAACTATTTGAGAATTATTTAAAAACTATATTTACACCTTTATAACTTTATATTGGTCCAAAAAAAGGCCGGTATTCATTCTTAAAGATTTAAATCTCAATTTAAACCTTCATACGATTCTATTGAAACTTTGGACGATCTTTGTCGCAGAAGTTTGCACAAGTTTTCCGTTGGATAAAAAATGGGTCTAACGTTCTTCTATTAGGTTTATTACAATATTTATATCCTTATCACTTCATATTGGTCCCAAAAAAGGCCAATATTCACTTCGTACGAAGCTATTCAAATTTGGGCAGTTTTGGTCAAAGTAGTTTGGACGAAGTTTCCGTTATGGGTCTAACTATTTGAGAATTATTTAATAACTATATTTACACCTTTATAACTTTATATTGGTCCAAAAAAAGGCCAGTATTCATTCTAAAAGCTTTAAATCTCAATTTAAACCTTCATACGAATCTATTGAAAGTTTGGACGATCTTTGTCGTAGAAGTTTGCACAAGTTTTTCGTTGGAAAAAAAATTTGTCTAACGTTCTTCTATTAGGTTTATTACTATATTTATATCTTTATCACTTCATATTGGTCCAAAAAAAAGCCAATATTCACTTCGTACGAAGCTATTCAAATTTGGGCAGTTTTGGTCAAAGTAGTTTGGACGAAGTTTCCGTTGCTCCAATAATGGGTCTAACTATTTGAGAATTATTTAAAAACTATATTCACACCTTTATAACTTTATATTGGTCCAAAAAAAGGACGGTATTCATTCTAAAAGATTTAAATCTCAATTTAAACCTTCATACGAATCTATTGAAACTTTGGACGATCTTTGTCGTAGAAGTTTGCACAAGTTTTTCGTTGGATAAAAAATGGGTCTAACGTTCTTCTATTAGGTTTATTACTATATTTATATCCTTATCACTTCATATTGGTCCCAAAAAAGGCCAATATTCACTTCGTACGAAGCTATTCAAAGTTGGGCAGTTTTGGTCAAAGTAGTTTGGACGAAGTTTCCGTTGCTCTAATAATGGGTCTAACTATTTGAGAATTATTTAATAACTATATTCACACCTTTATAACTTTATATTGGTCCAAAAAAAGGCCGGTATTCATTCTAAAAGCTTTAAATCTCAATTTAAACCTTCATACGAATCTATTGAAAGTTTGGACGATCTTTGTCGTAGAAGTTTGCACAAGTTTTCCGTTGGATAAAAAATGAGTCTAACGTTCTTCTATTAGGTTTATTACTATATTTATATCTTTATCACTTCATATTGGTCCCAAAAAAGGCCAATATTCACTTCGTACGATGCTATTCAAATTTGGGCAGTTTTGGTCAAAGTGGTTTGGACGAAGTTTCCGTTGCTCCAATAATGGGTCTAACTATTTGAGAATTATTTAAAAACTATATTTACACCTTTATAACTTTATATTGGTCCAAAAAAAGGCCGGTATTCATTCTAAAAGATTTAAATCTCAATTTAAACCTTCATACGAATCTATTGAATGTTTGGACGATCTTTGTCGTAGAAGTTTGCACAAATTTTCCGTTTGATAAAAAATGAGTCTAACGTTCTTCTATTAGGTTTATTACTATATTTATATCTTTATCACTTCATATTGGTCCCAAAAAAATGCCAATATTCACTTCGTACGAAGCTATTCAAAGTTGGGCAGTTTTGGTCAAAGTAGTTTGGACGAAGTTTCCGTTACTCCAATAATGGGTCTAACTATTTGAGAATTATTTAAAAACTATATTTACACCTTTATAACTTTATATTGGTCCAAAAAAAGGCCGGTATTCATTCTAAAAGCTTTAAATCTCAATTTAAACCTTCATACGAATCTATTGAAAGTTTAGACGATCTTTGTCGTAGAAGTTTGCACAAGTTTTCCGTTGGATAAAAAATGAGTCTAACGTTCTTCTATTAGGTTTATTACTATATTTATATCTTTAACACTTCATATTGGTCCAAAAAAAGGTCAATATTCACTTCGTACGAAGCTATTCAAATTTGGGCAGTTTTGGTCAAAGTAGTTTGGACGAAGTTTCCGTTGCTCCAATAATGGGTCTAACTATTTGAGAATTATTTAAAAACTATATTTACACCTTTATAACTTTATATTGGTCCAAAAAAAGGCCGGTATTCATTCTAAAAGATTTAAATCTCAATTTAAACCTTCATACGAATCTATTGAAACTTTGGACGATCATTGTCGTAGAAGTTTGCACAAGTTTTCCGTTGGATAAAAAATGGGTCTAACGTTCTTCTATTAGGTTTATTACTATATTTATATCCTTATCACTTCATATTGGTCCCAAAAAAGGCAAATATTCACTTCGTACGAAGCTATTCAAATTTGGGCAATTTTGGTCAAAGTAGTTTGGACGAAGTTTCCGTTTCTCCAATAATGGGTCTAACTATTTGAGAATTATTTAATAACTATATTCACACCTTTATAACTTTATATTGGTCCAAAAAAAGACCGGTATTCATTTTAAAAGCTTTAAATCTCAATTTAAACCTTCATACGAATCTATTGAAAGTTTGGACGATCTTTGACGTAGAAGTTTGCACAAGTTTTCCGTTGGATAAAAAATGAGTCTAACGTTCTTCTATTAGGTTTATTACTATATTTATATCTTTATCACTTCATATTGGTCCCAAAAAAGGCCAATATTCACTTCGTACGAAGCTATTCAAAGTTGGGCAGTTTTGGTCAAAGTGGTTTGGACGAAGTTTCCGTTGCTCTAATAATGGGTCTAACTATTTGAGAATTATTTAATAACTATATTCACACCTTTATAACTTTATATTGGTCCAAAAAAAGGCCGGTATTCATTCTAAAAGCTTTAAATCTCAATTTAAACCTTCATACGAATCTATTGAAAGTTTGGACGATCTTTGTCGTAGAAGTTTGCACAAGTTTTCCGTTGGATAAAAAATGGGTCTAACGTTCTTTTATTTGGTTTATTACTATATTTATATCTTTATCATTTCATATTGGTGCCAAAAAGGTCAATATTCACTTCGTACGAAGCTATTCAAATTTGGGCAGTTTTGGTCAAAGTAGTTTGGACGAAGTTTCCGTTGCTCCAATAATGGGTCTAACTATTTCAGAATTATTTAAAAACTATATTTACACCGTTATAACTTTATATTGGTCCAAAAAAAGGCCGGTTTTCATTCTAAAAGCTTTAAATCTCAATTTAAACCTTCATACGAATCTATTGAAAGTTTGGACGATCTTTGTCGTAGAAGTTTGCACAAGTTTTCCGTTGGATAAAAAATGAGTCTAACGTTCTTCTATTAGGTTTATTACTATATTTATATCTTTATCACTTCATATTGGTCCCAAAAAAGGCCAATATTCACTTCGTACGAAGCTATTCAAATTTGGGCAGTTTTGGTCAAAGTAGTTTGGACGAAGTTTCCGTTGCTCCAATAATGGGTCTAACTATTTGAGAATTATTTAAAAACTATATTTACACATTTATAACTTTATATTGGTCCAAAAAAAGGCCGGTATTCATTCTTAAAGATTTAAATCTCAATTTAAACCTTCATACGATTCTATTGAAACTTTGGACGATCTTTGTCGCAGAAGTTTGCACAAGTTTTCCGTTGGATAAAAAATGGGTCTAACGTTCTTCTATTAGGTTTATTACTATATTTATATCCTTATCACTTCATATTGGTCCCAAAAAAGGCCAATATTCACTTCGTACGAAGCTATTCAAATTTGGGCAGTTTTGGTCAAAGTAGTTTGGACGAAGTTTCCGTTATGGGTCTAACTATTTGAGAATTATTTAATAACTATATTTACACCTTTATAACTTTATATTGGTCCAAAAAAAGGCCGGTATTCATTCTAAAAGCTTTAAATCTCAATTTAAACCTTCATACGAATCTATTGAAAGTTTGGACGATCTTTGTCGTAGAAGTTTGCACAAGTTTTTCGTTGGAAAAAAAATTTGTCTAACGTTCTTCTATTAGGTTTATTACTATATTTATATCTTTATCACTTCATATTGGTCCAAAAAAAAGCCAATATTCACTTCGTACGAAGCTATTCAAATTTGGGCAGTTTTGGTCAAAGTAGTTTGGACGAAGTTTCCGTTGCTCCAATAATGGGTCTAACTATTTGAGAATTATTTAAAAACTATATTTACACCTTTATAACTTTATATTGGTCCAAAAAAAGGACGGTATTCATTCTAAAAGATTTAAATCTCAATTTAAACCTTCATACGAATCTATTGAAACTTTGGACGATCTTTGTCGTAGAAGTTTGCACAAGTTTTTCGTTGGATAAAAAATGGGTCTAACGTTCTTCTATTAGGTTTATTACTATATTTATATCCTTATCACTTCATATTGGTCCCAAAAAAGGCCAATATTCACTTCGTACGAAGCTATTCAAATTTGGGCAGTTTAGGTCAAAGTAGTTTGGACGAAGTTTCCGTTGCTCCAATAATGGGTCTAACTATTTGAGAATTATTTAATAACTATATTCACACCTTTATAACTTTATATTGGTCCAAAAAAAGGCCGGTATTCATTCTAAAAGATTTAAATCTCAATTTAAACCTTCATACGAATCTATTGAATGTTTGGACGATCTTTGTCGTAGAAGTTTGCACAAATTTTCCGTTTGATAAAAAATGAGTCTAACGTTCTTCTATTAGGTTTATTACTATATTTATATCTTTATCACTTCATATTGGTCCCAAAAAAATGCCAATATTCACATCGTACGAAGCTATTCAAAGTTGGGCAGTTTTGGTCAAAGTAGTTTGGACGAAGTTTCCGTTGCTCCAATAATGGGTCTAACTATTTGAGAATTATTTAAAAACTATATTTACACCTTTATAACTTTATATTGGTCCAAAAAAAGGCCGGTATTCATTCTAAAAGCTTTAAATCTCAATTTAAACCTTCATACGAATCTATTGAAAGTTTGGACGATCTTTGTCGTAGAAGTTTGCACAAGTTTTCCGTTGGATAAAAAATGAGTCTAACGTTCTTCTATTAGGTTTATTACTATATTTATATCTTTAACACTTCATATTGGTCCAAAAAAAGGCCAATATTCACTTCGTACGAAGCTATTCAAATTTGGGCAGTTTTGGTCAAAGTAGTTTGGACGAAGTTTCCGTTGCTCCAATAATGGGTCTAACTATTTGAGAATTATTTAAAAACTATATTTACACCTTTATAACTTTATATTGGTCCAAAAAAAGGCCGGTATTCATTCTAAAAGATTTAAATCTCAATTTAAACCTTCATACGAATCTATTGAAACTTTGGACGATCATTGTCGTAGAAGTTTGCACAAGTTTTCCGTTGGATAAAAAATGGGTCTAACGTTCTTCTATTAGGTTTATTACTATATTTATATCCTTATCACTTCATATTGGTCCCAAAAAAGGCCAATATTCACTTCGTACGAAGCAATTCAAATTTGGGCAGTTTTGGTCAAAGTAGTTTGGACGAAGTTTCCGTTGCTCCAATAATGGGTCTAACTATTTGAGAATTATTTAATAACTATATTCACACCTTTATAACTTTATATTGGTCCAAAAAAAGACCGGTATTCATTTTAAAAGCTTTAAATCTCAATTTAAACCTTCATACGAATCTATTGAAAGTTTGGACGATCTTTGACGTAGAAGTTTGCACAAGTTTTCCGTTGGATAAAAAATGAGTCTAACGTTCTTCTATTAGGTTTATTACTATATTTATATCTTTATCACTTCATATTGGTCCCAAAAAAGGCCAATATTCACTTCGTACGAAGCTATTCAATGTTGGGCAGTTTTGGTCAAAGTAGTTTGGACGAAGTTTCCGTTGCTCTAATAATGGGTCTAACTATTTGAGAATTATTTAATAACTATATTCACACCTTTATAACTTTATATTGGTCCAAATAAAGGCCGGTATTCATTCTAAAAGCTTTAAATCTCAATTTAAACCTTCATACGAATCTATTGAAAGTTTGGACGATCTTTGTCGTAGAAGTTTGCACAAGTTTTCCGTTGGATAAAAAATGGGTCTAACGTTCTTCTATTTGGTTTATTACTATATTTATATCTTTATCATTTCATATTGGTGCCAAAAAGGCCAATATTCACTTCGTACGAAGCTATTCAAATTTGGGCAGTTTTGGTCAAAGTAGTTTGGACGAAGTTTCCGTTGCTCCAATAATGGGTCTAACTATTTGAGAATTATTTAAAAACTATATTTACACCTTTATAACTTTATATTGGTCCAAAAAAAGGCCGGTTTTCATTCTAAAAGCTTTAAATCTCAATTTAAACCTTCATACGAATCTATTGAAAGTTTGGACGATCTTTGTCGTAGAAGTTTGCACAAGTTTTCCGTTGGATAAAAAATGAGTCTAACGTTCTTCTATTAGGTTTATTACTATATTTATATCTTTATCACTTCATATTGGTCCCAAAAAAGGCCAATATTCACTTCGTACGAAGCTATTCAAATTTGGGCAGTTTTGGTCAAAGTAGTTTGGACGAAGTTTCCGTTGCTCCAATAATGGGTCTAACTATTTGAGAATTATTTAAAAACTATATTTACACCTTTATAACTTTATATTGGTCCAAAAAAAGGCCGGTATTCATTCTTAAAGATTTAAATCTAAATTTAAACCTTCATACGATTCTATTGAAACTTTGGACGATCTTTGTCGCAGAAGTTTGCACAAGTTTTCCGTTGGATAAAAAATGGGTCTAACGTTCTTCTATTAGGTTTATTACTATATTTATATCCTTATCACTTCATATTGGTCCCAAAAAAGGCCAATATTCACTTCGTACGAAGCTATTCAAATTTGGGCAGTTTTGGTCAAAGTAGTTTGGACGAAGTTTCCGTTATGGGTCTAACTATTTGAGAATTATTTAATAACTATATTTACACCTTTATAACTTTATATTGGTCCAAAAAAAGGCCAGTATTCATTCTAAAAGCTTTAAATCTCAATTTAAACCTTCATACGAATCTATTGAAAGTTTGGACGATCTTTGTCGTAGAAGTTTGCACAAGTTTTTCGTTGGAAAAAAAATTTGTCTAACGTTCTTCTATTAGGTTTATTACTATATTTATATCTTTATCACTTCATATTGGTCCAAAAAAAAGCCAATATTCACTTCGTACGAAGCTATTCAAATTTGGGCAGTTTTGGTCAAAGTAGTTTGGACGAAGTTTCCGTTGCTCCAATAATGGGTCTAACTATTTGAGAATTATTTAAAAACTATATTCACACCTTTATAACTTTATATTGGTCCAAAAAAAGGACGGTATTCATTCTAAAAGATTTAAATCTCAATTTAAACCGTCATACGAATCTATTGAAACTTTGGACGATCTTTGTCGTAGAAGTTTGCACAAGTTTTTCGTTGGATAAAAAATGGGTCTAACGTTCTTCTATTAGGTTTATTACTATATTTATATCCTTATCACTTCATATTGGTCCCAAAAAAGGCCAATATTCACTTCGTACGAAGCTATTCAAAGTTGGGCAGTTTTGGTCAAAGTAGTTTGGACGAAGTTTCCGTTGCTCTAATAATTGGTCTAACTATTTGAGAATTATTTAATAACTATATTCACACCTTTATAACTTTATATTGGTCCAAAAAAAGGCCGGTATTCATTCTAAAAGCTTTAAATCTCAATTTAAACCTTCATACGAATCTATTGAAAGTTTGGACGATCTTTGTCGTAGAAGTTTGCACAAGTTTTCCGTTGGATAAAAAATGAGTCTAACGTTCTTCTATTAGGTTTATTACTATATTTATATCTTTATCACTTCATATTGGTCCCAAAAAAGGCCAATATTCACTTCGTACGATGCTATTCAAATTTGGGCAGTTTTGGTCAAAGTGGTTTGGACGAAGTTTCCGTTGCTCCAATAATGGGTCTAACTATTTGAGAATTATTTAAAAACTATATTTACACCTTTATAACTTTATATTGGTCCAAAAAAAGGCCGGTATTCATTCTAAAAGATTTAAATCTCAATTTAAACCTTCATACGAATCTATTGAATGTTTGGACGATCTTTGTCGTAGAAGTTTGCACAAATTTTCCGTTTGATAAAAAATGAGTCTAACGTTCTTCTATTAGGTTTATTACTATATTTATATCTTTATCACTTCATATTGGTCCCAAAAAAATGCCAATATTCACTTCGTACGAAGCTATTCAAAGTTGGGCAGTTTTGGTCAAAGTAGTTTGGACGAAGTTTCCGTTACTCCAATAATGGGTCTAACTATTTGAGAATTATTTAAAAACTATATTTACACCTTTATAACTTTATATTGGTCCAAAAAAAGGCCGGTATTCATTCTAAAAGCTTTAAATCTCAATTTAAACCTTCATACGAATCTATTGAAAGTTTGGACGATCTTTGTCGTAGAAGTTTGCACAAGTTTTCCGTTGGATAAAAAATGAGTCTAACGTTCTTCTATTAGGTTTATTACTATATTTATATCTTTAACACTTCATATTGGTCCAAAAAAAGGCCAATATTCACTTCGTACGAAGCTATTCAAATTTGGGCAGTTTTGGTCAAAGTAGTTTGGACGAAGTTTCCGTTGCTCCAATAATGGGTCTAACTATTTGAGAATTATTTAAAAACTATATTTACACCTTTATAACTTTATATTGGTCCAAAAAAAGGCCGGTATTCATTCTAAAAGATTTAAATCTCAATTTAAACCTTCATACGAATCTATTGAAACTTTGGACGATCATTGTCGTAGAAGTTTGCACAAGTTTTCCGTTGGATAAAAAATGGGTCTAACGTTCTTCTATTAGGTTTATTACTATATTTATATCTTTATCACTTCATATTGGTCCCAAAAAAGGCCAATATTCACTTCGTACGAAGCTATTCAAATTTGGGCAGTTTTGGTCAAAGTAGTTTGGACGAAGTTTCCGTTGCTCCAATAATGGGTCTAACTATTTGAGAATTATTTAAAAACTATATTTACACCTTTATAACTTTATATTGGTCCAAAAAAAGGCCGGTATTCATTCTTAAAGATTTAAATCTCAATTTAAACCTTCATACGATTCTATTGAAACTTTGGACGATCTTTGTCGCAGAAGTTTGCACAAGTTTTCCGTTGGATAAAAAATGGGTCTAACGTTCTTCTATTAGGTTTATTACTATATTTATATCCTTATCACTTCATATTGGTCCCAAAAAAGGCCAATATTCACTTCGTACGAAGCTATTCAAATTTGGGCAGTTTTGGTCACAGTAGTTTGGACGAAGTTTCCGTTATGGGTCTAACTATTTGAGAATTATTTAATAACTATATTTACACCTTTATAACTTTATATTGGTCCAAAAAAAGGCCAGTATTCATTCTAAAAGCTTTAAATCTCAATTTAAACCTTCATACGAATCTATTGAAAGTTTGGACGATCTTTGTCGTAGAAGTTTGCACAAGTTTTTCGTTGGAAAAAAAATTTGTCTAACGTTCTTCTATTAGGTTTATTACTATATTTATATCTTTATCACTTCATATTGGTCCAAAAAAAAGCCAATATTCACTTCGTACGAAGCTATTCAAATTTGGGCAGTTTTGGTCAAAGTAGTTTGGACGAAGTTTCCGTTGCTCCAATAATGGGTCTAACTATTTGAGAATTATTTAAAAACTATATTCACACCTTTATAACTTTATATTGGTCCAAAAAAAGGACGGTATTCATTCTAAAAGATTTAAATCTCAATTTAAACCGTCATACGAATCTATTGGAACTTTGGACGATCTTTGTCGTAGAAGTTTGCACAAGTTTTTCGTTGGATAAAAAATGGGTCTAACGTTCTTCTATTAGGTTTATTACTATATTTATATCCTTATCACTTCATATTGGTCCCAAAAAAGGCCAATATTCACTTCGTACGAAGCTATTCAAAGTTGGGCAGTTTTGGTCAAAGTAGTTTGGACGAAGTTTCCGTTGCTCTAATAATGGGTCTAACTATTTGAGAATTATTTAATAACTATATTCACACCTTTATAACTTTATATTGGTCCAAAAAAAGGCCGGTATTCATTCTAAAAGCTTTAAATCTCAATTTAAACCTTCATACGAATCTATTGAAAGTTTGGACGATCTTTGTCGTAGAAGTTTGCACAAGTTTTCCGTTGGATAAAAAATGAGTCTAACGTTCTTCTATTAGGTTTATTACTATATTTATATCTTTATCACTTCATATTGGTCCCAAAAAAGGCCAATATTCACTTCGTACGATGCTATTCAAATTTGGGCAGTTTTGGTCAAAGTGGTTTGGACGAAGTTTCCGTTGCTCCAATAATGGGTCTAACTATTTGAGAATTATTTAAAAACTATATTTACACCTTTATAACTTTATATTGGTCCAAAAAAAGGCCGGTATTCATTCTAAAAGATTTAAATCTCAATTTAAACCTTCATACGAATCTATTGAATGTTTGGACGATCTTTGTCGTAGAAGTTTGCACAAATTTTCCGTTTGATAAAAAATGAGTCTAACGTTCTTCTATTAGGTTTATTACTATATTTATATCTTTATCACTTCATATTGGTCCCAAAAAAATGCCAATATTCACTTCGTACGAAGCTATTCAAAGTTGGGCAGTTTTGGTCAAAGTAGTTTGGACGAAGTTTCCGTTACTCCAATAATGGGTCTAACTATTTGAGAATTATTTAAAAACTATATTTACACCTTTATAACTTTATATTGGTCCAAAAAAAGGCCGGTATTCATTCTAAAAGCTTTAAATCTCAATTTAAACCTTCATACGAATCTATTGATAGTTTGGACGATCTTTGTCGTAGAAGTTTGCACAAGTTTTCCGTTGGATAAAAAATGAGTCTAACGTTCTTCTATTAGGTTTATTACTATATTTATATCTTTAACACTTCATATTGGTCCAAAAAAAGGCCAATATTCACTTCGTACGAAGCTATTCAAATTTGGGCAGTTTTGGTCAAAGTAGTTTGGACGAAGTTTCCGTTGCTCCAATAATGGGTCTAACTATTTGAGAATTATTTAAAAACTATATTTACACCTTTATAACTTTATATTGGTCCAAAAAAAGGCCGGTATTCATTCTAAAAGATTTAAATCTCAATTTAAACCTTCATACGAATCTATTGAAACTTTGGACGATCATTGTCGTAGAAGTTTGCACAAGTTTTCCGTTGGATAAAAAATGGGTCTAACGTTCTTCTATTAGGTTTATTACTATATTTATATCCTTATCACTTCATATTGGTCCCAAAAAAGGCCAATATTCACTTCGTACGAAGCTATTCAAATTTGGGCAGTTTTGGTCAAAGTAGTTTGGACGAAGTTTCCGTTGCTCCAATAATGGGTCTAACTATTTGAGAATTATTTAATAACTATATTCACACCTTTATAACTTTATATTGGTCCAAAAAAAGACCGGTATTCATTTTAAAAGCTTTAAATCTCAATTTAAACCTTCATACGAATCTATTGAAAGTTTGGACGATCTTTGACGTAGAAGTTTGCACAAGTTTTCCGTTGGATAAAAAATGAGTCTAACGTTCTTCTATTAGGTTTATTACTATATTTATATCTTTATCACTTCATATTGGTCCCAAAAAGGCCAATATTCACTTCGTACGAAGCTATTCAAAGTTGGGCAGTTTTGGTCAAAGTAGTTTGGACGAAGTTTCCGTTGCTCTAATAATGGGTCTAACTATTTGAGAATTATTTAATAACTATATTCACACCTTTATAACTTTATATTGGTCCAAAAAAAGGCCGGTATTCATTCTAAAAGCTTTAAATCTCAATTTAAACCTTCATACGAATCTATTGAAAGTTTGGACGATCTTTGTCGTAGAAGTTTGCACAAGTTTTCCGTTGGATAAAAAATGGGTCTAACGTTCTTCTATTTGGTTTATTACTATATTTATATCTTTATCATTTCATATTGGTGCCAAAAAGGCCAATATTCACTTCGTACGAAGCTATTCAAATTTGGGCAGTTTTGGTCAAAGTAGTTTGGACGAAGTTTCCGTTGCTCCAATAATGGGTCTAACTATTTCAGAATTATTTAAAAACTATATTTACACCTTTATAACTTTATATTGGTCCAAAAAAAGGCCGGTTTTCATTCTAAAAGCTTTAAATCTCAATTTAAACCTTCATACGAATCTATTGAAAGTTTGGACGATCTTTGTCGTAGAAGTTTGCACAAGTTTTCCGTTGGATAAAAAATGAGTCTAACGTTCTTCTATTAGGTTTATTACTATATTTATATCTTTATCACTTCATATTGGTCCCAAAAAAGGCCAATATTCACTTCGTACGAAGCTATTCAAATTTGGGCAGTTTTGGTCAAAGTAGTTTGGACGAAGTTTCCGTTGCTCCAATAATGGGTCTAACTATTTGAGAATTATTTAAAAACTATATTTACACCTTTATAACTTTATATTGGTCCAAAAAAAGGCCGGTATTCATTCTTAAAGATTTAAATCTCAATTTAAACCTTCATACGATTCTATTGAAACTTTGGACGATCTTTGTCGCAGAAGTTTGCACAAGTTTTCCGTTGGATAAAAAATGGGTCTAACGTTCTTCTATTAGGTTTATTACTATATTTATATCCTTATCACTTCATATTGGTCCCAAAAAAGGCCAATATTCACTTCGTACGAAGCTATTCAAATTTGGGCAGTTTTGGTCAAAGTAGTTTGGACGAAGTTTCCGTTATGGGTCTAACTATTTGAGAATTATTTAATAACTATATTTACACCTTTATAACTTTATATTGGTCCAAAAAAAGGACGGTATTCATTCTAAAAGATTTAAATCTCAATTTAAACCTTCATACGAATCTATTGAAACTTTGGACGATCTTTGTCGTAGAAGTTTGCACAAGTTTTTCGTTGGATAAAAAATGGGTCTAACGTTCTTCTATTAGGTTTATTACTATATTTATATCCTTATCACTTCATATTGGTCCCAAAAAAGGCCAATATTCACTTCGTACGAAGCTATTCAAATTTGGGCAGTTTAGGTCAAAGTAGTTTGGACGAAGTTTCCGTTGCTCCAATAATGGGTCTAACTATTTGAGAATTATTTAATAACTATATTCACACCTTTATAACTTTATATTGGTCCAAAAAAAGGCCGGTATTCATTTTAAAAGCTTTAAATCTCAATTTAAACCTTCATACGAATCTATTGAAAGTTTGGACGATCTTTGTCGTAGAAGTTTGCACAAGTTTTCCGTTGGATAAAAAATGGGTCTAACGTTCTTCTATTTGGTTTATTACTATATTTATATCCTTATCACTTCATATTAGTCCCAAAAAAGGCCAATATTCACTTCGTACGAAGCTATTCAAATTTGGGCAGTTTTGGTCAAAGTAGTTTGGACGAAGTTTCCGTTGCTCCAATAATGGGTCTAACTATTTGAGAATTATTTAAAAACTATATTTACACCTTTATAACTTTATATTGGTCCAAAAAAAGGCCGGTATTCATTCTAAAAGATTTAAATCTCAATTTAAACCTTCATACGAATCTATTGAAACTTTGGACGATCATTGTCGTAGAAGTTTGCACAAGTTTTCCGTTGGATAAAAAATGGGTCTAACGTTCTTCTATTAGGTTTATTACTATATTTATATCCTTATCACTTCATATTGGTCCCAAAAAAGGCCAATATTCACTTCGTACGAAGCTATTCAAATTTGGGCAGTTTTGGTCAAAGTAGTTTGGACGAAGTTTCCGTTGCTCCAATAATGGGTCTAACTATTTGAGAATTATTTAATAACTATATTCACACCTTTATAACTTTATATTGGTCCAAAAAAAGACCGGTATTCATTTTAAAAGCTTTAAATCTCAATTTAAACCTTCATACGAATCTATTGAAAGTTTGGACGATCTTTGACGTAGAAGTTTGCACAAGTTTTCCGTTGGATAAAAAATGAGTCTAACGTTCTTCTATTAGGTTTATTACTATATTTATATCTTTATCACTTCATATTGGTCCCAAAAAAGGCCAATATTCACTTCGTACGAAGCTATTCAAAGTTGGGCAGTTTTGGTCAAAGTAGTTTGGACGAAGTTTCCGTTGCTCTAATAATGGGTCTAACTATTTGAGAATTATTTAATAACTATATTCACACCTTTATAACTTTATATTGGTCCAAAAAAAGGCCGGTATTCATTCTAAAAGCTTTAAATCTCAATTTAAACCTTCATACGAATCTATTGAAAGTTTGGACGATCTTTGTCGTAAAAGTTTGCACAAGTTTTCCGTTGGATAAAAAATGGGTCTAACGTTCTTCTATTTGGTTTATTACTATATTTATATCTTTATCATTTCATATTGGTGGCAAAAAGGCCAATATTCACTTCGTACGAAGCTATTCAAATTTGGGCAGTTTTGGTCAAAGTAGTTTGGACGAAGTTTCCGTTGCTCCAATAATGGGTCTAACTATTTCAGAATTATTTAAAAACTATATTTACACCTTTATAACTTTATATTGGTCCAAAAAAAGGCCGGTATTCATTCTAAAAGATTTAAATCTCAATTTAAACCTTCATACGATTCTATTGAAACTTTGGACGATCTTTGTCGCAGAAGTTTGCACAAGTTTTCCGTTGGATAAAAAATGGGTCTAACGTTCTTCTATTAGGTTTATTACTATATTTATATCCTTATCACTTCATATTGGTCCCAAAAAAGGCCAATATTCACTTCGTACGAAGCTATTCAAATTTGGGCAGTTTTGGTCAAAGTAGTTTGGACGAAGTTTCCGTTATGGGTCTAACTATTTGAGAATTATTTAATAACTATATTTACACCTTTATAACTTTATATTGGTCCAAAAAAAGGCCGGTATTCATTCTAAAAGCTTTAAATCTCAATTTAAACCTTCATACGAATCTATTGAAAGTTTGGACGATCTTTGTTGTAGAAGTTTGCACAAGTTTTTCGTTGGAAAAAAAATTTGTCTAACGTTCTTCTATTAGGTTTATTACTATATTTATATCTTTATCACTTCATATTGGTCCAAAAAAAAACCAATATTCACTTCGTACGAAGCTATTCAAATTTGGGCAGTTTTGGTCAAAGTAGTTTGGACGAAGTTTCCGTTGCTCCAATAATGGGTCTAACTATTTGAGAATTATTTAAAAACTATATTTACACCTTTATAACTTTATATTGGTCCAAAAAAAGGCCGGTATTCATTCTAAAAGATTTAAATCTCAATTTAAACCTTCATACGAATCTATTGAAACTTTGGACGATCTTTGTCGTAGAAGTTTGCACAAGTTTTTCGTTGGATAAAAAATGGGTCTAACGTTCTTCTATTAGGTTTATTACTATATTTATATCCTTATCACTTCATATTTGTCCCAAAAAAGGCCAATATTCACTTCGTACGAAGCTATTCAAATTTGGGCAGTTTTGGTCAAAGTAGTTTGGACGAAGTTTCCGTTGCTCCAATAATGGGTCTAACTATTTGAGAATTATTTAATAACTATATTCACACCTTTATAACTTTATATTGGTCCAAAAAAAGGCCGGTATTCATTTTAAAAGCTTTAAATCTCAATTTAAACCTTCATACGAATCTATTGAAAGTTTGGACGATCTTTGTCGTAGAAGTTTGCACAAGTTTTCCGTTGGATAAAAAATGGGTCTAACGTTCTTCTATTTGGTTTATTACTATATTTATATCCTTATCACTTCATATTGGTCCCAAAAAAGGCCAATATTCACTTCGTACGAAGCTATTCAAATTTGGGCAGTTTTGGTCAAAGTAGTTTGGACGAAGTTTCCGTTGCTCCAATAATGGGTCTAACTATTTGAGAATTATTTAAAAACTATATTTACACCTTTATAACTTTATATTGGTCCAAAAAAAGGCCGGTATTCATTCTAAAAGATTTAAATCTCAATTTAAACCTTCATACGAATCTATTGAAACTTTGGACGATCATTGTCGTAGAAGTTTGCACAAGTTTTCCGTTGGATAAAAAATGGGTCTAACGTTCTTCTATTAGGTTTATTACTATATTTATATCCTTATCACTTCATATTGGTCCCAAAAAAGGCCAATATTCACTTCGTACGAAGCTATTCAAATTTGGGCAGTTTTGGTCAAAGTAGTTTGAACGAAGTTTCCGTTGCTCCAATAATGGGTCTAACTATTTGAGAATTATTTAATAACTATATTCACACCTTTATAACTTTATATTGGTCCAAAAAAAGACCGGTATTCATTTTAAAAGCTTTAAATCTCAATTTAAACCTTCATACGAATCTATTGAAAGTTTGGACGATCTTTGACGTAGAAGTTTGCACAAGTTTTCCGTTGGATAAAAAATGAGTCTAACGTTCTTCTATTAGGTTTATTACTATATTTATATCTTTATCACTTCATATTGGTCCCAAAAAAGGCCAATTTTCACTTCGTACGAAGCTATTCAAAGTTGGGCAGTTTTGGTCAAAGTAGTTTGGACGAAGTTTCCGTTGCTCTAATAATGGGTCTAACTATTTGAGAATTATTTAATAACTATATTCACACCTTTATAACTTTATATTGGTCCAAAAAAAGGCCGGTATTCATTCTAAAAGCTTTAAATCTCAATTTAAACCTTCATACGAATCTATTGAAAGTTTGGACGATCTTTGTCGTAGAAGTTTGCACAAGTTTTCTGTTGGATAAAAAATGGGTCTAACGTTCTTCTATTTGGTTTATTACTATATTTATATCTTTATCATTTCATATTGGTGCCAAAAAGGCCAATATTCACTTCGTACGAAGCTATTCAAATTTGGGCAGTTTTGGTCAAAGTAGTTTGGACGAAGTTTCCGTTGCTCCAATAATGGGTCTAACTATTTGAGAATTATTTAAAAACTATATTTACACCTTTATAACTTTAGATTGGTCCAAAAATAGGCCGGTATTCATTCTAAAAGCTTTAAATCTCAATTTAAACCTTCATACGAATCTATTGAAAGTTTGCACGATCTTTGTCGTAGAAGTTTGCACAACTTTTCCGTTGGATAAAAAATGGGTCTAACTTTCTTCTATTAGGTTTATTACTATATTTATATCCTTATCACTTCATATTGGTTCCAAAAAAGGCCAATAATCACTTCGTACGAAGCTATTCAAAGTTGGGCAGTTTTGGTCAAAGTAGTTTGGACGAAGTTTCCGTTATTAGTCTAACTATTTGAGAATTATTTAATAACTATATTTACACCTTTATAACTTTATATTGATCCTAAAAAAGGCCGGTATTCATTCTAAAAGCTTTAAATCTCAATTTAAACCTTCATACGAATCTATTGAAAGTTTGGACGATCTTTGTCGTAGAAGTTTGCACAAGTTTTCCGTTGGATAAAAAATGGGTCTAACGTTCTTCTATTTGGTTTATTACTATATTTATATCCTTATCACTTCATATTGGTCCCAAAAAAGGCCAATATTCACTTCGAACGAAACTATTCAAATTTGGGCAGTTTTGGTCAAAGTAGTTTGGACGAAGTTTCCGTTGCTCCAATAATGGGTCTAACTATTTGAGAATTATTTAAAAACTATATTTACACCTTTATAACTTTATATTGGTCCAAAAAAAGGCCGGTATTCATTCTAAAAGATTTAAATCTCAATTTAAACCTTCATACGAATCTATTGAAACTTTGGACGATCATTGTCGTAGAAGTTTGCACAAGTTTTCCGTTGGATAAAAAATGGGTCTAACGTTCTTCTATTAGGTTTATTACTATATTTATATCCTTATCACTTCATATTGGTCCCAAAAAAGGCCAATATTCACTTCGTACGAAGCTATTCAAATTTGGGCAGTTTTGGTCAAAGTAGTTTGAACGAAGTTTCCGTTGCTCCAATAATGGGTCTAACTATTTGAGAATTATTTAATAACTATATTCACACCTTTATAACTTTATATTGGTCCAAAAAAAGACCGGTATTCATTTTAAAAGCTTTAAATCTCAATTTAAACCTTCATACGAATCTATTGAAAGTTTGGACGATCTTTGACGTAGAAGTTTGCACAAGTTTTCCGTTGGATAAAAAATGAGTCTAACGTTCTTCTATTAGGTTTATTACTATATTTATATCTTTATCACTTCATATTGGTCCCAAAAAAGGCCAATTTTCACTTCGTACGAAGCTATTCAAAGTTGGGCAGTTTTGGTCAAAGTAGTTTGGACGAAGTTTCCGTTGCTCTAATAATGGGTCTAACTATTTGAGAATTATTTAATAACTATATTCACACCTTTATAACTTTATATTGGTCCAAAAAAAGGCCGGTATTCATTCTAAAAGCTTTAAATCTCAATTTAAACCTTCATACGAATCTATTGAAAGTTTGGACGATCTTTGTCGTAGAAGTTTGCACAAGTTTTCCGTTGGATAAAAAATGGGTCTAACGTTCTTCTATTTGGTTTATTACTATATTTATATCTTTATCATTTCATATTGGTGCCAAAAAGGCCAATATTCACTTCGTACGAAGCTATTCAAATTTGGGCAGTTTTGGTCAAAGTAGTTTGGACGAAGTTTCCGTTGCTCCAATAATGGGTCTAACTATTTCAGAATTATTTAAAAACTATATTTACACCTTTATAACTTTATATTGGTCCAAAAAAAGGCCGGTTTTCATTCTAAAAGCTTTAAATCTCAATTTAAACCTTCATACGAATCTATTGAAAGTTTGGACGATCTTTGTCGTAGAAGTTTGCACAAGTTTTCCGTTGGATAAAAAATGAGTCTAACGTTCTTCTATTAGGTTTATTACTATATTTATATCTTTATCACTTTATATTGGTCCCAAAAAAGGCCAATATTCACTTCGTACGAAGCTATTCAAATTTGGACAGTTTTGGTCAAAGTAGTTTGGACGAAGTTTCCGTTGCTCCAATAATGGGTCTAACTATTTCAGAATTATTTAAAAACTATATTTACACCTTTATAACTTTATATTGGTCCAAAAAAAGGCCGGTATTCATTCTAAAAGATTTAAATCTCAATTTAAACCTTCATACGAATCTATTGAAACTTTGGACGATCTTTGTCGTAGAAGTTTGCACAAGTTTTCCGTTGGATAAAAAATGGGTCTAACGTTCTTCTATTAGGTTTATTACTATATTTATATCCTTATCACTTCATATTGGTCCCAAAAAAGGCCAATATTCACTTCGTACGAAGCTATTCAAATTTGGGCAGTTTTGGTCAAAGTAGTTTGGACGAAGTTTCCGTTGCTCCAATAATGGGTCTAACTATTTGAGAATTATTTAAAAACTATATTTACACCTTTATAACTTTAGATTGGTCCAAAAATAGGCCGGTATTCATTCTAAAAGCTTTAAATCTCAATTTAAACCTTCATACGAATCTATTGAAAGTTTGCACGATCTTTGTCGTAGAAGTTTGCACAACTTTTCCGTTGGATAAAAAATGGGTCTAACTTTCTTCTATTAGGTTTATTACTATATTTATATCCTTATCACTTCATATTGGTTCCAAAAAAGGCCAATAATCACTTCGTACGAAGCTATTCAAAGTTGGGCAGTTTTGGTCAAAGTAGTTTGGACGAAGTTTCCGTTATTAGTCTAACTATTTGAGAATTATTTAATAACTATATTTACACCTTTATAACTTTATATTGATCCTAAAAAAGGCCGGTATTCATTCTAAAAGCTTTAAATCTCAATTTAAACCTTCATACGAATCTATTGAAAGTTTGGACGATCTTTGTCGTAGAAGTTTGCACAAGTTTTCCGTTGGATAAAAAATGGGTCTAACGTTCTTCTAATTGGTTTATTACTATATTTATATCCTTATCACTTCATATTGGTCCCAAAAAAGGCCAATATTCACTTCGTACGAAGCTATTCAAATTTGGGCAGTTTTGGTCAAAGTAGTTTGGACGAAGTTTCCGTTGCTCCAATAATGGGTCTAACTATTTGAGAATTATTTAATAACTATATTCACACCTTTATAACTTTATATTGGTCCAAAAAAAGGCCGGTATTCATTTTAAAAGCTTTAAATCTCAATTTAAACCTTCATACGAATCTATTGAAAGTTTGGACGATCTTTGTCGTAGAAGTTTGCACAAGTTTTCCGTTGGATAAAAAATGGGTCTAACGTTCTTCTATTAGGTTTATTACTATATTTATATCCTTATCACTTCATATTGGTCCCAAAAAAGGCCAATATTCACTTCGTACGAAGCTATTCAAATTTGGGCAGTTTAGGTCAAAGTAGTTTGGACGAAGTTTCCGTTGCTCCAATAATGGGTCTAACTATTTGAGAATTATTTAATAACTATATTCACACCTTTATAACTTTATATTGGTCCAAAAAAAGACCGGTATTCATTTTAAAAGCTTTAAATCTCAATTTAAACCTTCATACGAATCTATTGAAAGTTTGGACGATCTTTGACGTAGAAGTTTGCACAATTTTTCCGTTGGATAAAAAATGAGTCTAACGTTCTTCTATTAGGTTTATTACTATATTTATATCTTTATCACTTCATATTGGTCCCAAAAAAGGCCAATATTCACTTCGTACGAAGCTATTCAAAGTTGGGCAGTTTTGGTCAAAGTAGTTTGGACGAAGTTTCCGTTGCTCTAATAATGGGTCTAACTATTTGAGAATTATTTAATACTATATTCACACCTTTATAACTTTATATTGGTCCAAAAAAAGGCCGGTATTCATTCTAAAAGCTTTAAATCTCAATTTAAACCTTCATACGAATCTATTGAAAGTTTGGACGATCTTTGTCGTAGAAGTTTGCACAAGTTTTCCGTTGGATAAAAAATGGGTCTAACGTTCTTCTATTTGGTTTATTACTATATTTATATCTTTATCATTTCATATTGGTGCCAAAAAGGCCAATATTCACTTCGTACGAAGCTATTCAAATTTGGGCAGTTTTGGTCAAAGTAGTTTGGACGAAGTTTCCGTTGCTCCAATAATGGGTCTAACTATTTCAGAATTATTTAAAAACTATATTTACACCTTTATAACTTTATATTGGTCCAAAAAAAGGCCGGTTTTCATTCTAAAAGCTTTAAATCTCAATTTAAACCTTCATACGAATCTATTGAAAGTTTGGACGATCTTTGTCGTAGAAGTTTGCACAAGTTTTCCGTTGGATAAAAAATGAGTCTAACGTTCTTCTATTAGGTTTATTACTATATTTATATCTTTATCACTTCATATTGGTCCCAAAAAAGGCCAATATTCACTTCGTACGAAGCTATTCAAATTTGGACAGTTTTGGTCAAAGTAGTTTGGACGAAGTTTCCGTTGCTCCAATAATGGGTCTAACTATTTCAGAATTATTTAAAAACTATATTTACACCTTTATAACTTTATATTGGTCCAAAAAAAGGCCGGTATTCATTCTAAAAGATTTAAATCTCAATTTAAACCTTCATACGAATCTATTGAAACTTTGGACGATCTTTGTCGTAGAAGTTTGCACAAGTTTTCCGTTGGATAAAAAATGGGTCTAACGTTCTTCTATTAGGTTTATTACTATATTTATATCCTTATCACTTCATATTGGTCCCAAAAAAGGCCAATATTCACTTCGTACGAAGCTATTCAAATTTGGGCAGTTTTGGTCAAAGTAGTTTGGACAAAGTTTCCGTTGCTCCAATAATGGGTCTAACTATTTGAGAATTATTTAAAAACTATATTTACACCTTTATAACTTTAGATTGGTCCAAAAATAGGCCGGTATTCATTCTAAAAGCTTTAAATCTCAATTTAAACCTTCATACGAATCTATTGAAAGTTTGCACGATCTTTGTCGTAGAAGTTTGCACAACTTTTCCGTTGGATAAAAAATGGGTCTAACTTTCTTCTATTAGGTTTATTACTATATTTATATCCTTATCACTTCATATTGGTTCCAAAAAAGGCCAATAATCACTTCGTACGAAGCTATTCAAAGTTGGGCAGTTTTGGTCAAAGTAGTTTGGACGAAGTTTCCGTTATTAGTCTAACTATTTGAGAATTATTTAATAACTATATTTACACCTTTATAACTTTATATTGATCCTAAAAAAGGCCGGTATTCATTCTAAAAGCTTTAAATCTCAATTTAAACCTTCATACGAATCTATTGAAAGTTTGGACGATCTTTGTCGTAGAAGTTTGCACAAGTTTTCCGTTGGATAAAAAATGGGTCTAACGTTCTTCTATTTGGTTTATTACTATATTTATATCCTTATCACTTCATATTGGTCCCAAAAAAGGCCAATATTCACTTCGTACGAAGCTATTCAAATTTGGGCAGTTTTGGTCAAAGTAGTTTGGACGAAGTTTCCGTTGCTCCAATAATGGGTCTAACTATTTGAGAATTATTTAATAACTATATTCACACCTTTATAACTTTATATTGGTCCAAAAAAAGGCCGGTATTCATTTTAAAAGCTTTAAATCTCAATTTAAACCTTCATACGAATCTATTGAAAGTTTGGACGATCTCTGTCGTAGAAGTTTGCACAAGTTTTCCGTTGGATAAAAAATGAGTCTAACGTTCTTCTATTAGGTTTATTACTATATTTATATCTTTATCACTTCATATTGGTCCCAAAAAAGGCCAATATTCACTTCGTACGAAGCTATTCAAATTTGGGCAGTTTTGGTCAAAGTAGTTTGGACGAAGTTTTCGTTGCTCCAATAATGGGTCTAACTATTTGAGAATTATTTAAAAACTATATTTACACCTTTATAACTTTAGATTGGTCCAAAAAAAGGCCGGTATTCATTCTAAAAGCTTTAAATCTCAATTTAAACCTTCATACGAATCTATTGAAAGTTTGCACGATCTTTGTCGTAGAAGTTTGCACAACTTTTCCGTTGGATAAAAAATGGGTCTAACTTTCTTCTATTAGGTTTATTACTATATTTATATCCTTATCACTTCATATTGGTTCCAAAAAAGGCCAATAATCACTTCGTACGAAGCTATTCAAAGTTGGGCAGTTTTGGTCAAAGTAGTTTGGACGAAGTTTCCGTTATTAGTCTAACTATTTGAGAATTATTTAATAACTATATTTACACCTTTATAACTTTATATTGATCCTAAAAAAGGCCGGTATTCATTCTAAAAGCTTTAAATCTCAATTTAAACCTTCATACGAATCTATTGAAAGTTTGGACGATCTTTGTCGTAGAAGTTTGCACAAGTTTTCCGTTGGATAAAAAATGGGTCTAACATTCTTCTATTTGGTTTATTACTATATTTATATCCTTATCACTTCATATTGGTCCCAAAAAAGGCCAATATTCACTTCGTACGAAGCTATTCAAATTTGGGCAGTTTTGGTCAAAGTAGTTTGGACGAAGTTTCCGTTGCTCCAATAATGGGTCTAACTATTTGAGAATTATTTAATAACTATATTCACACCTTTATAACTTTATATTGGTCCAAAAAAAGGCCGGTATTCATTTTAAAAGCTTTAAATCTCAATTTAAACCTTCATACGAATCTATTGAAAGTTTGGACGATCTTTGTCGTAGAAGTTTGCACAAGTTTTCCGTTGGATAAAAAATGAGTCTAACGTTCTTCTATTAGGTTTATTACTATATTTATATCTTTATCACTTCATATTGGTCCCAAAAAAGGCCAATATTCACTTCGTACGAAGCTATTCAAATTTGGGTAGTTTTGGTCAAAGTAGTTTGGACGAAGTTTTCGTTGCTCCAATAATGGGTCTAACTATTTGAGAATTATTTAAAAACTATATTTACACCTTTATAACTTTAGATTGGTCCAAAAAAAGGCCGGTATTCATTCTAAAAGATTTAAATCTCAATTTAAACCTTCATACGAATCTATTGAAACTTTGGACGATCTTTGTCGTAGAAGTTTGCACAAGTTTTCCGTTGGATAAAAAATGAGTCTAACGTTCTTCTATTAGGTTTATTACTATATTTATATCTTTATCACTTCATATTGGTCCCAAAAAAGGCCAATATTCACTTCGTACGAAGCTATTCAAATTTGGGCAGTTTTGGTCAAAGTAGTTTGGACGAAGTTTTCGTTGCTCCAATAATGGGTCTAACTATTTGAGAAATATTTAAAAACTATATTTACACCTTTATAACTTTAGATTGGTCCAAAAAAAGGCCGGTATTCATTCTAAAAGCTTTAAATCTCAATTTAAACCTTCATACGAATCTATTGAAAGTTTGCACGATCTTTGTCGTAGAAGTTTGCACAACTTTTCCGTTGGATAAAAAATGGGTCTAACTTTCTTCTATTAGGTTTATTACTATATTTATATCCTTATCACTTCATATTGGTTCCAAAAAAGGCCAATAATCACTTCGTACGAAGCTATTCAAAGTTGGGCAGTTTTGGTCAAAGTAGTTTGGACGAAGTTTCCGTTATTAGTCTAACTATTTGAGAATTATTTAATAACTATATTTACACCTTTATAACTTTATATTGATCCTAAAAAAGGCCGGTATTCATTCTAAAAGCTTTAAATCTCAATTTAAACCTTCATACGAATCTATTGAAAGTTTGGACGATCTTTGTCGTAGAAGTTTGCACAAGTTTTCCGTTGGATAAAAAATGGGTCTAACGTTCTTCTATTTGGTTTATTACTATATTTATATCCTTATCACTTCATATTGGTCCCAAAAAAGGCCAATATTCACTTCGTACGAAGCTATTCAAATTTGGGCAGTTTTGGTCAAAGTAGTTTGGACGAAGTTTCCGTTGCTCCAATAATGGGTCTAACTATTTGAGAATTATTTAATAACTATATTCACACCTTTATAACTTTATATTGGTCCAAAAAAAGGCCGGTATTCATTTTAAAAGCTTTAAATCTCAATTTATACCTTCATACGAATCTATTGAAAGTTTGGACGATCTTTGTCGTAGAAGTTTGCACAAGTTTTCCGTTGGATAAAAAATGAGTCTAACGTTCTTCTATTAGGTTTATTACTATATTTATATCTTTATCACTTCATATTGGTCCCAAAAAAGGCCAATATTCACTTCGTACGAAGCTATTCAAATTTGGGCAGTTTTGGTCAAAGTAGTTTGGACGAAGTTTTCGTTGCTCCAATAATGGGTCTAACTATTTGAGAATTATTTAAAAACTATATTTACACCTTTATAACTTTAGATTGGTCCAAAAAAAGGCCGGTATTCATTCTAAAAGCTTTAAATCTCAATTTAAACCTTCATACGAATCTATTGAAAGTTTGCACGATCTTTGTCGTAGAAGTTTGCACAACTTTTCCGTTGGATAAAAAATGGGTCTAACTTTCTTCTATTAGGTTTATTACTATATTTATATCCTTATCACTTCATATTGGTTCCAAAAAAGGCCAATAATCACTTCGTACGAAGCTATTCAAAGTTGGGCAGTTTTGGTCAAAGTAGTTTGGACGAAGTTTCCGTTATTAGTCTAACTATTTGAGAATTATTTAATAACTATATTTACACCTTTATAACTTTATATTGATCCTAAAAAAGGCCGGTATTCATTCTAAAAGCTTTAAATCTCAATTTAAACCTTCATACGAATCTATTGAAAGTTTGGACGATCTTTGTCGTAGAAGTTTGCACAAGTTTTCCGTTGGATAAAAAATGGGTCTAACATTCTTCTATTTGGTTTATTACTATATTTATATCCTTATCACTTCATATTGGTCCCAAAAAAGGCCAATATTCACTTCGTACGAAGCTATTCAAATTTGGGCAGTTTTGGTCAAAGTAGTTTGGACGAAGTTTCCGTTGCTCCAATAATGGGTCTAACTATTTGAGAATTATTTAATAACTATATTCACACCTTTATAACTTTATATTGGTCCAAAAAAAGGCCGGTATTCATTTTAAAAGCTTTAAATCTCAATTTAAACCTTCATACGAATCTATTGAAAGTTTGGACGATCTTTGTCGTAGAAGTTTGCACAAGTTTTCCGTTGGATAAAAAATGAGTCTAACGTTCTTCTATTAGGTTTATTACTATATTTATATCTTTATCACTTCATATTGGTCCCAAAAAAGGCCAATATTCACTTCGTACGAAGCTATTCAAATTTGGGTAGTTTTGGTCAAAGTAGTTTGGACGAAGTTTTCGTTGCTCCAATAATGGGTCTAACTATTTGAGAATTATTTAAAAACTATATTTACACCTTTATAACTTTAGATTGGTCCAAAAAAAGGCCGGTATTCCTTCTAAAAGATTTAAATCTCAATTTAAACCTTCATACGAATCTATTGAAACTTTGGACGATCTTTGTCGTAGAAGTTTGCACAAGTTTTCCGTTGGATAAAAAATGAGTCTAACGTTCTTCTATTAGGTTTATTACTATATTTATATCTTTATCACTTCATATTGGTCCCAAAAAAGGCCAATATTCACTTCGTACGAAGCTATTCAAATTTGGGCAGTTTTGGTCAAAGTAGTTTGGACGAAGTTTTCGTTGCTCCAATAATGGGTCTAACTAATTGAGAAATATTTAAAAACTATATTTACACCTTTATAACTTTAGATTGGTCCAAAAAAAGGCCGGTATTCATTCTAAAAGCTTTAAATCTCAATTTAAACCTTCATACGAATCTATTGAAAGTTTGCACGATCTTTGTCGTAGAAGTTTGCACAACTTTTCCGTTGGATAAAAAATGGGTCTAACTTTCTTCTATTAGGTTTATTACTATATTTATATCCTTATCACTTCATATTGGTTCCAAAAAAGGCCAATAATCACTTCGTACGAAGCTATTCAAAGTTGGGCAGTTTTGGTCAAAGTAGTTTGGACGAAGTTTCCGTTATTAGTCTAACTATTTGAGAATTATTTAATAACTATATTTACACCTTTATAACTTTATATTGATCCTAAAAAAGGCCGGTATTCATTCTAAAAGCTTTAAATCTCAATTTAAACCTTCATACGAATCTATTGAAAGTTTGGACGATCTTTGTCGTAGAAGTTTGCACAAGTTTTCCGTTGGATAAAAAATGGGTCTAACGTTCTTCTATTTGGTTTATTACTATATTTATATCCTTATAACTTCATATTGGTCCCAAAAAAGGCCAATATTCACTTCGTACGAAGCTATTCAAATTTGGGCAGTTTTGGTCAAAGTAGTTTGGACGAAGTTTCCGTTGCTCCAATAATGGGTCTAACTATTTGAGAATTATTTAATAACTATATTCACACCTTTATAACTTTATATTGGTCCAAAAAAAGGCCGGTATTCATTTTAAAAGCTTTAAATCTCAATTTAAACCTTCATACGAATCTATTGAAAGTTTGGACGATCTTTGTCGTAGAAGTTTGCACAAGTTTTCCGTTGGATAAAAAATGAGTCTAACGTTCTTCTATTAGGTTTATTACTATATTTATATCTTTATCACTTCATATTGGTCCCAAAAAAGGCCAATATTCACTTCGTACGAAGCTATTCAAATTTGGGCAGTTTTGGTCAAAGTAGTTTGGACGAAGTTTTCGTTGCTCCAATAATGGGTCTAACTATTTGAGAATTATTTAAAAACTATATTTACACCTTTATAACTTTAGATTGGTCCAAAAAAAGGCCGGTATTCATTCTAAAAGCTTTAAATCTCAATTTAAACCTTCATACGAATCTATTGAAAGTTTGCACGATCTTTGTCGTAGAAGTTTGCACAACTTTTCCGTTGGATAAAAAATGGGTCTAACTTTCTTCTATTAGGTTTATTACTATATTTATATCCTTATCACTTCATATTGGTTCCAAAAAAGGCCAATAATCACTTCGTACTAAGCTATTCAAAGTTGGGCAGTTTTGGTCAAAGTAGTTTGGACGAAGTTTCCGTTATTAGTCTAACTATTTGAGAATTATTTAATAACTATATTTACACCTTTATAACTTTATATTGATCCTAAAAAAGGCCGGTATTCATTCTAAAAGCTTTAAATCTCAATTTAAACCTTCATACGAATCTATTGAAAGTTTGGACGATCTTTGTCGTAGAAGTTTGCACAAGTTTTCCGTTGGATAAAAAATGGGTCTAACATTCTTCTATTTGGTTTATTACTATATTTATATCCTTATCACTTCATATTGGTCCCAAAAAAGGCCAATATTCACTTCGTACGAAGCTATTCAAATTTGGGCAGTTTTGGTCAAAGTAGTTTGGACGAAGTTTCCGTTGCTCCAATAATGGGTCTAACTATTTGAGAATTATTTAATAACTATATTCACACCTTTATAACTTTATATTGGTCCAAAAAAAGGCCGGTATTCATTTTAAAAGCTTTAAATCTCAATTTAAACCTTCATACGAATCTATTGAAAGTTTGGACGATCTTTGTCGTAGAAGTTTGCACAAGTTTTCCGTTGGATAAAAAATGAGTCTAACGTTCTTCTATTAGGTTTATTACTATATTTATATCTTTATCACTTCATATTGGTCCCAAAAAAGGCCAATATTCACTTCGTACGAAGCTATTCAAATTTGGGTAGTTTTGGTCAAAGTAGTTTGGACGAAGTTTTCGTTGCTCCAATAATGGGTCTAACTATTTGAGAATTATTTAAAAACTATATTTACACCTTTATAACTTTAGATTGGTCCAAAAAAAGGCCGGTATTCATTCTAAAAGCTTTAAATCTCAATTTAAACCTTCATACGAATCTATTGAAAGTTTGCACGATCTTTGTCGTAGAAGTTTGCACAAGTTTTCCGTTGGATAAAAAATGGGTCTAACTTTCTTCTATTAGGTTTATTACTATATTTATATCCTTATCACTTCATATTGGTTCCAAAAAAGGCCAATAATCACTTCGTACGAAGCTATTCAAAGTTGGGCAGTTTTGGTCAAAGTAGTTTGGACGAAGTTTCCGTTATTAGTCTAACTATTTGAGAATTATTTAATAACTATATTTACACCTTTATAACTTTATATTGATCCTAAAAAAGGCCGGTATTCATTCTAAAAGCTTTAAATCTCAATTTAAACCTTCATACGAATCTATTGAAAGTTTGGACGATCTTTGTCGTAGAAGTTTGCACAAGTTTTCCGTTGGATAAAAAATGGGTCTAACGTTCTTCTATTTGGTTTATTACTATATTTATATCCTTATCACTTCATATTGGTCCCAAAAAAGGCCAATATTCACTTCGTACGAAGCTATTCAAATTTGGGCAGTTTTGGTCAAAGTAGTTTGGACGAAGTTTCCGTTGCTCCAATAATGGGTCTAACTATTTGAGAATTATTTAATAACTATATTCACACCTTTATAACTTTATATTGGTCCAAAAAAAGGCCGGTATTCATTTTAAAAGCTTTAAATCTCAATTTAAACCTTCATACGAATCTATTGAAAGTTTGGACGATCTTTGTCGTAGAAGTTTGCACAAGTTTTCCGTTGGATAAAAAATGAGTCTAACGTTCTTCTATTAGGTTTATTACTATATTTATATCTTTATCACTTCATATTGGTCCCAAAAAAGGCCAATATTCACTTCGTACGAAGCTATTCAAATTTGGGCAGTTTTGGTCAAAGTAGTTTGGACGAAGTTTTCGTTGCTCCAATAATGGGTCTAACTATTTGAGAATTATTTAAAAACTATATTTACACCTTTATAACTTTAGATTGGTCCAAAAAAAGGCCGGTATTCATTCTAAAAGCTTTAAATCTCAATTTAAACCTTCATACGAATCTATTGAAAGTTTGCACGATCTTTGTCGTAGAAGTTTGCACAACTTTTCCGTTGGATAAAAAATGGGTCTAACTTTCTTCTATTAGGTTTATTACTATATTTATATCCTTATCACTTCATATTGGTTCCAAAAAAGGCCAATAATCACTTCGTACGAAGCTATTCAAAGTTGGGCAGTTTTGGTCAAAGTAGTTTGGACGAAGTTTCCGTTATTAGTCTAACTATTTGAGAATTATTTAATAACTATATTTACACCTTTATAACTTTATATTGATCCTAAAAAAGGCCGGTATTCATTCTAAAAGCTTTAAATCTCAATTTAAACCTTCATACGAATCTATTGAAAGTTTGGACGATCTTTGTCGTAGAAGTTTGCACAAGTTTTCCGTTGGATAAAAAATGGGTCTAACATTCTTCTATTTGGTTTATTACTATATTTATATCCTTATCACTTCATATTGGTCCCAAAAAAGGCCAATATTCACTTCGTACGAAGCTATTCAAATTTGGGCAGTTTTGGTCAAAGTAGTTTGGACGAAGTTTCCGTTGCTCCAATAATGGGTCTAACTATTTGAGAATTATTTAATAACTATATTCACACCTTTATAACTTTATATTGGTCCAAAAAAAGGCCGGTATTCATTTTAAAAGCTTTAAATCTCAATTTAAACCTTCATACGAATCTATTGAAAGTTTGGACGATCTTTGTCGTAGAAGTTTGCACAAGTTTTCCGTTGGATAAAAAATGAGTCTAACGTTCTTCTATTAGGTTTATTACTATATTTATATCTTTATCACTTCATATTGGTCCCAAAAAAGGCCAATATTCACTTCGTACGAAGCTATTCAAATTTGGGTAGTTTTGGTCAAAGTAGTTTGGACGAAGTTTTCGTTGCTCCAATAATGGGTCTAACTATTTGAGAATTATTTAAAAACTATATTTACACCTTTATAACTTTAGATTGGTCCAAAAAAAGGCCGGTATTCATTCTAAAAGATTTAAATCTCAATTTAAACCTTCATACGAATCTATTGAAACTTTGGACGATCTTTGTCGTAGAAGTTTGCACAAGTTTTCCGTTGGATAAAAAATGAGTCTAACGTTCTTCTATTAGGTTTATTACTATATTTATATCTTTATCACTTCATATTGGTCCCAAAAAAGGCCAATATTCACTTCGTACGAAGCTATTCAAATTTGGGCAGTTTTGGTCAAAGTAGTTTGGACGAAGTTTTCGTTGCTCCAATAATGGGTCTAACTATTTGAGAAATATTTAAAAACTATATTTACACCTTTATAACTTTAGATTGGTCCAAAAAAAGGCCGGTATTCATTCTAAAAGCTTTAAATCTCAATTTAAACCTTCATACGAATCTATTGAAAGTTTGCACGATCTTTGTCGTAGAAGTTTGCACAACTTTTCCGTTGGATAAAAAATGGGTCTAACTTTCTTCTATTAGGTTTATTACTATATTTATATCCTTATCACTTCATATTGGTTCCAAAAAAGGCCAATAATCACTTCGTACGAAGCTATTCAAAGTTGGGCAGTTTTGGTCAAAGTAGTTTGGACGAAGTTTCCGTTATTAGTCTAACTATTTGAGAATTATTTAATAACTATATTTACACCTTTATAACTTTATATTGATCCTAAAAAAGGCCGGTATTCATTCTAAAAGCTTTAAATCTCAATTTAAACCTTCATACGAATCTATTGAAAGTTTGGACGATCTTTGTCGTAGAAGTTTGCACAAGTTTTCCGTTGGATAAAAAATGGGTCTAACGTTCTTCTATTTGGTTTATTACTATATTTATATCCTTATCACTTCATATTGGTCCCAAAAAAGGCCAATATTCACTTCGTACGAAGCTATTCAAATTTGGGCAGTTTTGGTCAAAGTAGTTTGGACGAAGTTTCCGTTGCTCCAATAATGGGTCTAACTATTTGAGAATTATTTAATAACTATATTCACACCTTTATAACTTTATATTGGTCCAAAAAAAGGCCGGTATTCATTTTAAAAGCTTTAAATCTCAATTTAAACCTTCATACGAATCTATTGAAAGTTTGGACGATCTTTGTCGTAGAAGTTTGCACAAGTTTTCCGTTGGATAAAAAATGAGTCTAACGTTCTTCTATTAGGTTTATTACTATATTTATATCTTTATCACTTCATATTGGTCCCAAAAAAGGCCAATATTCACTTCGTACGAAGCTATTCAAATTTGGGCAGTTTTGGTCAAAGTAGTTTGGACGAAGTTTTCGTTGCTCCAATAATGGGTCTAACTATTTGAGAATTATTTAAAAACTATATTTACACCTTTATAACTTTAGATTGGTCCAAAAAAAGGCCGGTATTCATTCTAAAAGCTTTAAATCTCAATTTAAACCTTCATACGAATCTATTGAAAGTTTGCACGATCTTTGTCGTAGAAGTTTGCACAACTTTTCCGTTGGATAAAAAATGGGTCTAACTTTCTTCTATTAGGTTTATTACTATATTTATATCCTTATCACTTCATATTGGTTCCAAAAAAGGCCAATAATCACTTCGTACGAAGCTATTCAAAGTTGGGCAGTTTTGGTCAAAGTAGTTTGGACGAAGTTTCCGTTATTAGTCTAACTATTTGAGAATTATTTAATAACTATATTTACACCTTTATAACTTTATATTGATCCTAAAAAAGGCCGGTATTCATTCTAAAAGCTTTAAATCTCAATTTAAACCTTCATACGAATCTATTGAAAGTTTGGACGATCTTTGTCGTAGAAGTTTGCACAAGTTTTCCGTTGGATAAAAAATGGGTCTAACATTCTTCTATTTGGTTTATTACTATATTTATATCCTTATCACTTCATATTGGTCCCAAAAAAGGCCAATATTCACTTCGTACGAAGCTATTCAAATTTGGGCAGTTTTGGTCAAAGTAGTTTGGACGAAGTTTCCGTTGCTCCAATAATGGGTCTAACTATTTGAGAATTATTTAATAACTATATTCACACCTTTATAACTTTATATTGGTCCAAAAAAAGGCCGGTATTCATTTTAAAAGCTTTAAATCTCAATTTAAACCTTCATACGAATCTATTGAAAGTTTGGACGATCTTTGTCGTAGAAGTTTGCACAAGTTTTCCGTTGGATAAAAAATGAGTCTAACGTTCTTCTATTAGGTTTATTACTATATTTATATCTTTATCACTTCATATTGGTCCCAAAAAAGGCCAATATTCACTTCGTACGAAGCTATTCAAATTTGGGTAGTTTTGGTCAAAGTAGTTTGGACGAAGTTTTCGTTGCTCCAATAATGGGTCTAACTATTTGAGAATTATTTAAAAACTATATTTACACCTTTATAACTTTAGATTGGTCCAAAAAAAGGCCGGTATTCATTCTAAAAGATTTAAATCTCAATTTAAACCTTCATACGAATCTATTGAAACTTTGGACGATCTTTGTCGTAGAAGTTTGCACAAGTTTTCCGTTGGATAAAAAATGAGTCTAACGTTCTTCTATTAGGTTTATTACTATATTTATATCTTTATCACTTCATATTGGTCCCAAAAAAGGCCAATATTCACTTCGTACGAAGCTATTCAAATTTGGGCAGTTTTGGTCAAAGTAGTTTGGACGAAGTTTTCGTTGCTCCAATAATGGGTCTAACTAATTGAGAAATATTTAAAAACTATATTTACACCTTTATAACTTTAGATTGGTCCAAAAAAAGGCCGGTATTCATTCTAAAAGCTTTAAATCTCAATTTAAACCTTCATACGAATCTATTGAAAGTTTGCACGATCTTTGTCGTAGAAGTTTGCACAACTTTTCCGTTGGATAAAAAATGGGTCTAACTTTCTTCTATTAGGTTTATTACTATATTTATATCCTTATCACTTCATATTGGTTCCAAAAAAGGCCAATAATCACTTCGTACGAAGCTATTCAAAGTTGGGCAGTTTTGGTCAAAGTAGTTTGGACGAAGTTTCCGTTATTAGTCTAACTATTTGAGAATTATTTAATAACTATATTTACACCTTTATAACTTTATATTGATCCTAAAAAAGGCCGGTATTCATTCTAAAAGCTTTAAATCTCAATTTAAACCTTCATACGAATCTATTGAAAGTTTGGACGATCTTTGTCGTAGAAGTTTGCACAAGTTTTCCGTTGGATAAAAAATGGGTCTAACGTTCTTCTATTTGGTTTATTACTATATTTATATCCTTATCACTTCATATTGGTCCCAAAAAAGGCCAATATTCACTTCGTACGAAGCTATTCAAATTTGGGCAGTTTTGGTCAAAGTAGTTTGGACGAAGTTTCCGTTGCTCCAATAATGGGTCTAACTATTTGAGAATTATTTAATAACTATATTCACACCTTTATAACTTTATATTGGTCCAAAAAAAGGCCGGTATTCATTTTAAAAGCTTTAAATCTCAATTTAAACCTTCATACGAATCTATTGAAAGTTTGGACGATCTTTGTCGTAGAAGTTTGCACAAGTTTTCCGTTGGATAAAAAATGAGTCTAACGTTCTTCTATTAGGTTTATTACTATATTTATATCTTTATCACTTCATATTGGTCCCAAAAAAGGCCAATATTCACTTCGTACGAAGCTATTCAAATTTGGGCAGTTTTGGTCAAAGTAGTTTGGACGAAGTTTTCGTTGCTCCAATAATGGGTCTAACTATTTGAGAATTATTTAAAAACTATATTTACACCTTTATAACTTTAGATTGGTCCAAAAAAAGGCCGGTATTCATTCTAAAAGCTTTAAATCTCAATTTAAACCTTCATACGAATCTATTGAAAGTTTGCACGATCTTTGTCGTAGAAGTTTGCACAACTTTTCCGTTGGATAAAAAATGGGTCTAACTTTCTTCTATTAGGTTTATTACTATATTTATATCCTTATCACTTCATATTGGTTCCAAAAAAGGCCAATAATCACTTCGTACTAAGCTATTCAAAGTTGGGCAGTTTTGGTCAAAGTAGTTTGGACGAAGTTTCCGTTATTAGTCTAACTATTTGAGAATTATTTAATAACTATATTTACACCTTTATAACTTTATATTGATCCTAAAAAAGGCCGGTATTCATTCTAAAAGCTTTAAATCTCAATTTAAACCTTCATACGAATCTATTGAAAGTTTGGACGATCTTTGTCGTAGAAGTTTGCACAAGTTTTCCGTTGGATAAAAAATGGGTCTAACATTCTTCTATTTGGTTTATTACTATATTTATATCCTTATCACTTCATATTGGTCCCAAAAAAGGCCAATATTCACTTCGTACGAAGCTATTCAAATTTGGGCAGTTTTGGTCAAAGTAGTTTGGACGAAGTTTCCGTTGCTCCAATAATGGGTCTAACTATTTGAGAATTATTTAATAACTATATTCACACCTTTATAACTTTATATTGGTCCAAAAAAAGGCCGGTATTCATTTTAAAAGCTTTAAATCTCAATTTAAACCTTCATACGAATCTATTGAAAGTTTGGACGATCTTTGTCGTAGAAGTTTGCACAAGTTTTCCGTTGGATAAAAAATGAGTCTAACGTTCTTCTATTAGGTTTATTACTATATTTATATCTTTATCACTTCATATTGGTCCCAAAAAAGGCCAATATTCACTTCGTACGAAGCTATTCAAATTTGGGTAGTTTTGGTCAAAGTAGTTTGGACGAAGTTTTCGTTGCTCCAATAATGGGTCTAACTATTTGAGAATTATTTAAAAACTATATTTACACCTTTATAACTTTAGATTGGTCCAAAAAAAGGCCGGTATTCATTCTAAAAGCTTTAAATCTCAATTTAAACCTTCATACGAATCTATTGAAAGTTTGCACGATCTTTGTCGTAGAAGTTTGCACAAGTTTTCCGTTGGATAAAAAATGGGTCTAACTTTCTTCTATTAGGTTTATTACTATATTTATATCCTTATCACTTCATATTGGTTCCAAAAAAGGCCAATAATCACTTCGTACGAAGCTATTCAAAGTTGGGCAGTTTTGGTCAAAGTAGTTTGGACGAAGTTTCCGTTATTAGTCTAACTATTTGAGAATTATTTAATAACTATATTTACACCTTTATAACTTTATATTGATCCTAAAAAAGGCCGGTATTCATTCTAAAAGCTTTAAATCTCAATTTAAACCTTCATACGAATCTATTGAAAGTTTGGACGATCTTTGTCGTAGAAGTTTGCACAAGTTTTCCGTTGGATAAAAAATGGGTCTAACGTTCTTCTATTTGGTTTATTACTATATTTATATCCTTATCACTTCATATTGGTCCCAAAAAAGGCCAATATTCACTTCGTACGAAGCTATTCAAATTTGGGCAGTTTTGGTCAAAGTAGTTTGGACGAAGTTTCCGTTGCTCCAATAATGGGTCTAACTATTTGAGAATTATTTAATAACTATATTCACACCTTTATAACTTTATATTGGTCCAAAAAAAGGCCGGTATTCATTTTAAAAGCTTTAAATCTCAATTTAAACCTTCATACGAATCTATTGAAAGTTTGGACGATCTTTGTCGTAGAAGTTTGCACAAGTTTTCCGTTGGATAAAAAATGAGTCTAACGTTCTTCTATTAGGTTTATTACTATATTTATATCTTTATCACTTCATATTGGTCCCAAAAAAGGCCAATATTCACTTCGTACGAAGCTATTCAAATTTGGGCAGTTTTGGTCAAAGTAGTTTGGACGAAGTTTTCGTTGCTCCAATAATGGGTCTAACTATTTGAGAATTATTTAAAAACTATATTTACACCTTTATAACTTTAGATTGGTCCAAAAAAAGGCCGGTATTCATTCTAAAAGCTTTAAATCTCAATTTAAACCTTCATACGAATCTATTGAAAGTTTGCACGATCTTTGTCGTAGAAGTTTGCACAACTTTTCCGTTGGATAAAAAATGGGTCTAACTTTCTTCTATTAGGTTTATTACTATATTTATATCCTTATCACTTCATATTGGTTCCAAAAAAGGCCAATAATCACTTCGTACGAAGCTATTCAAAGTTGGGCAGTTTTGGTCAAAGTAGTTTGGACGAAGTTTCCGTTATTAGTCTAACTATTTGAGAATTATTTAATAACTATATTTACACCTTTATAACTTTATATTGATCCTAAAAAAGGCCGGTATTCATTCTAAAAGCTTTAAATCTCAATTTAAACCTTCATACGAATCTATTGAAAGTTTGGACGATCTTTGTCGTAGAAGTTTGCACAAGTTTTCCGTTGGATAAAAAATGGGTCTAACATTCTTCTATTTGGTTTATTACTATATTTATATCCTTATCACTTCATATTGGTCCCAAAAAAGGCCAATATTCACTTCGTACGAAGCTATTCAAATTTGGGCAGTTTTGGTCAAAGTAGTTTGGACGAAGTTTCCGTTGCTCCAATAATGGGTCTAACTATTTGAGAATTATTTAATAACTATATTCACACCTTTATAACTTTATATTGGTCCAAAAAAAGGCCGGTATTCATTTTAAAAGCTTTAAATCTCAATTTAAACCTTCATACGAATCTATTGAAAGTTTGGACGATCTTTGTCGTAGAAGTTTGCACAAGTTTTCCGTTGGATAAAAAATGAGTCTAACGTTCTTCTATTAGGTTTATTACTATATTTATATCTTTATCACTTCATATTGGTCCCAAAAAAGGCCAATATTCACTTCGTACGAAGCTATTCAAATTTGGGTAGTTTTGGTCAAAGTAGTTTGGACGAAGTTTTCGTTGCTCCAATAATGGGTCTAACTATTTGAGAATTATTTAAAAACTATATTTACACCTTTATAACTTTAGATTGGTCCAAAAAAAGGCCGGTATTCATTCTAAAAGATTTAAATCTCAATTTAAACCTTCATACGAATCTATTGAAACTTTGGACGATCTTTGTCGTAGAAGTTTGCACAAGTTTTCCGTTGGATAAAAAATGAGTCTAACGTTCTTCTATTAGGTTTATTACTATATTTATATCTTTATCACTTCATATTGGTCCCAAAAAAGGCCAATATTCACTTCGTACGAAGCTATTCAAATTTGGGCAGTTTTGGTCAAAGTAGTTTGGACGAAGTTTTCGTTGCTCCAATAATGGGTCTAACTATTTGAGAAATATTTAAAAACTATATTTACACCTTTATAACTTTAGATTGGTCCAAAAAAAGGCCGGTATTCATTCTAAAAGCTTTAAATCTCAATTTAAACCTTCATACGAATCTATTGAAAGTTTGCACGATCTTTGTCGTAGAAGTTTGCACAACTTTTCCGTTGGATAAAAAATGGGTCTAACTTTCTTCTATTAGGTTTATTACTATATTTATATCCTTATCACTTCATATTGGTTCCAAAAAAGGCCAATAATCACTTCGTACGAAGCTATTCAAAGTTGGGCAGTTTTGGTCAAAGTAGTTTGGACGAAGTTTCCGTTATTAGTCTAACTATTTGAGAATTATTTAATAACTATATTTACACCTTTATAACTTTATATTGATCCTAAAAAAGGCCGGTATTCATTCTAAAAGCTTTAAATCTCAATTTAAACCTTCATACGAATCTATTGAAAGTTTGGACGATCTTTGTCGTAGAAGTTTGCACAAGTTTTCCGTTGGATAAAAAATGGGTCTAACGTTCTTCTATTTGGTTTATTACTATATTTATATCCTTATCACTTCATATTGGTCCCAAAAAAGGCCAATATTCACTTCGTACGAAGCTATTCAAATTTGGGCAGTTTTGGTCAAAGTAGTTTGGACGAAGTTTCCGTTGCTCCAATAATGGGTCTAACTATTTGAGAATTATTTAATAACTATATTCACACCTTTATAACTTTATATTGGTCCAAAAAAAGGCCGGTATTCATTTTAAAAGCTTTAAATCTCAATTTAAACCTTCATACGAATCTATTGAAAGTTTGGACGATCTTTGTCGTAGAAGTTTGCACAAGTTTTCCGTTGGATAAAAAATGAGTCTAACGTTCTTCTATTAGGTTTATTACTATATTTATATCTTTATCACTTCATATTGGTCCCAAAAAAGGCCAATATTCACTTCGTACGAAGCTATTCAAATTTGGGCAGTTTTGGTCAAAGTAGTTTGGACGAAGTTTTCGTTGCTCCAATAATGGGTCTAACTATTTGAGAATTATTTAAAAACTATATTTACACCTTTATAACTTTAGATTGGTCCAAAAAAAGGCCGGTATTCATTCTAAAAGCTTTAAATCTCAATTTAAACCTTCATACGAATCTATTGAAAGTTTGCACGATCTTTGTCGTAGAAGTTTGCACAACTTTTCCGTTGGATAAAAAATGGGTCTAACTTTCTTCTATTAGGTTTATTACTATATTTATATCCTTATCACTTCATATTGGTTCCAAAAAAGGCCAATAATCACTTCGTACGAAGCTATTCAAAGTTGGGCAGTTTTGGTCAAAGTAGTTTGGACGAAGTTTCCGTTATTAGTCTAACTATTTGTGAATTATTTAATAACTATATTTACACCTTTATAACTTTATATTGATCCTAAAAAAGGCCGGTATTCATTCTAAAAGCTTTAAATCTCAATTTAAACCTTCATACGAATCTATTGAAAGTTTGGACGATCTTTGTCGTAGAAGTTTGCACAAGTTTTCCGTTGGATAAAAAATGGGTCTAACATTCTTCTATTTGGTTTATTACTATATTTATATCCTTATCACTTCATATTGGTCCCAAAAAAGGCCAATATTCACTTCGTACGAAGCTATTCAAATTTGGGCAGTTTTGGTCAAAGTAGTTTGGACGAAGTTTCCGTTGCTCCAATAATGGGTCTAACTATTTGAGAATTATTTAATAACTATATTCACACCTTTATAACTTTATATTGGTCCAAAAAAAGGCCGGTATTCATTTTAAAAGCTTTAAATCTCAATTTAAACCTTCATACGAATCTATTGAAAGTTTGGACGATCTTTGTCGTAGAAGTTTGCACAAGTTTTCCGTTGGATAAAAAATGAGTCTAACGTTCTTCTATTAGGTTTATTACTATATTTATATCTTTATCACTTCATATTGGTCCCAAAAAAGGCCAATATTCACTTCGTACGAAGCTATTCAAATTTGGGTAGTTTTGGTCAAAGTAGTTTGGACGAAGTTTTCGTTGCTCCAATAATGGGTCTAACTATTTGAGAATTATTTAAAAACTATATTTACACCTTTATAACTTTAGATTGGTCCAAAAAAAGGCCGGTATTCATTCTAAAAGCTTTAAATCTCAATTTAAACCTTCATACGAATCTATTGAAAGTTTGCACGATCTTTGTCGTAGAAGTTTGCACAAGTTTTCCGTTGGATAAAAAATGGGTCTAACTTTCTTCTATTAGGTTTATTACTATATTTATATCCTTATCACTTCATATTGGTTCCAAAAAAGGCCAATAATCACTTCGTACGAAGCTATTCAAAGTTGGGCAGTTTTGGTCAAAGTAGTTTGGACGAAGTTTCCGTTATTAGTCTAACTATTTGAGAATTATTTAATAACTATATTTACACCTTTATAACTTTATATTGATCCTAAAAAAGGCCGGTATTCATTCTAAAAGCTTTAAATCTCAATTTAAACCTTCATACGAATCTATTGAAAGTTTGGACGATCTTTGTCGTAGAAGTTTGCACAAGTTTTCCGTTGGATAAAAAATGGGTCTAACGTTCTTCTATTTGGTTTATTACTATATTTATATCCTTATCACTTCATATTGGTCCCAAAAAAGGCCAATATTCACTTCGTACGAAGCTATTCAAATCTGGGCAGTTTTGGTCAAAGTAGTTTGGACGAAGTTTCCGTTGCTCCAATAATGGGTCTAACTATTTGAGAATTATTTAAAAACTATATTTACACTTTTATAACTTTATATTGGTCCAAAAAAGGCCGGTATTCTTTCTAAAAGTTTTAAATCTCAATTTAAACCTTCATACGAATCTATTGAAGGTTTGGACGATCTTTGTCGTAGAAGTTTGCACAAGTTTTCCGTTGAATAAAAAATGGGTCTAACGTTCTTCTATTAGGTTTATTACTATATTTATATCCTTATCACTTCATATTGGTCCCAAAAAAGGCCAATATTCACTTCGTACGAAGCTATTCAAAGTTGGGCAGTTTTGGTCAAAGTAGTTTGGACGAAGTTTCCGTTGCTCTAATAATGGGTCTAACTATTTGAGAATTATTTAATAACTATATTCACACCTTTATAACTTTATATTGGTCCAAAAAAAGGCTGGTATTCATTCTAAAAGCATTAAATCTCAATTTAAACCTTCATACGAATCTATTGAAAGTTTGGACGATCTTTGTCGTAGAAGTTTGCACAAGTTTTCCGTTGGATAAAAAACGGGTCTAACGTTCTTCTATTTGGTTTATTACTATATTTATATCTTTATCATTTCATATTGGTGCCAAAAGGGCCAATATTCACTTCGTACGAAGCTATTCTAATTTGGGCAGTTTTGGTCAAAGTAGTTTGGACGAAGTTTCCGTTGCTCCAATAATGGGTCTAACAATTTGAGAATTATTTAAAAACTATATTTACACCTTTATAACTTTATATTGGTCCAAAAAAAGGCCGGTTTTCATTCTAAAAGCTTTAAATCTCAATTTAAACCTTCATACGAATCTATTGAAAGTTTGCACGATCTTTGTCGTAGAAGTTTGCACAACTTTTCCGTTGGATAAAAAATGGGTCTAACTTTCTTCTATTAGGTTTATTACTATATTTATATCCTTATCACTTCATATTGGTTCCAAAAAAGGCCAATAATCACTTCGTACGAAGCTATTCAAAGTTGGGCAGTTTTGGTCAATGTACTTTGGACGAAGTTTCCGTTATGGGTCTAACTATTTGAGAATTATTTAATAACTATATTTACACCTTTATAACTTTATATTGGTCCAAAAAAAGGCCGGTATTCATTCTAAAAGCTTTAAATCTCAATTTAAACCTTCATACGAATCTATTGAAAGTTTGGACGATCTTTGTCGTAGAAGTTTGCACAAGTTTTCCGTTGGATAAAAAATTTGTCTAACGTTCTTCTATTAGGTTTATTACTATATTTATATCTTTATCACTTCATATTGGTCCAAAAAAAGGCCAATATTCACTTCGTACGAAGCTATTCAAATTTGGGCAGTTTTGGTCAAAGTAGTTTGGACGAAGTTTCCGTTGCTCCAATAATGGGTCTAACTATTTGAGAATTATTTAAAAACTATATTTACACCATTATAACTTTATATTGGTCCAAAAAAAGGCCGGTATTCATTCTAAAAGATTTAAATCTCAATTTAAACCTTCATACGAATCTATTGAAACTTTGGACGATCTTTGTCGTAGAAGTTTGCACAAGTTTTCCGTTGGATAAAAAATGGGTCTAACGTTCTTCTATTAGGTTTATTACTATATTTATATCCTTATCACTTCATATTGGTCCCAAAAAAGGCCAACATTCACTTCGTACGAAGCTATTCAAATTTGGGCAGTTTTGGTCAAAGTAGTTTGGACGAAGTTTCCGTTGCTCCAATAATGGGTCTAACTATTTGAGAATTATTTAAAAACTATATTTACACCTTTATAACTTTATATTGGTCCAAAAAAAGGCCGGTATTCATTCTAAAAGCTTTAAATCTCAATTTAAACCTTCATACGAATCTATTGAAAGTTTGGACGATCTTTGTCGTAGAAGTTTGCACAAGTTTTCCGTTTGATAAAAAATGAGTCTAACGTTCTTCTATTAGGTTTATTACTATATTTATATCTTTATCACTTCATATTGGTCCCAAAAAATGGCAATATTCACTTCGTACGAAGCTATTCAAAGTTGGGCAGTTTTGGTCAAAGTAGTTTGGACGAAGTTTCCGTTGCTCCAATAATGGGTCTAACTATTTGAGAATTATTTAAAAACTATATTCACACCTTTATAACTTTATATTGGTCCAAAAAAAGGCCGGTATTCATTCTAAAAGCTTTAAATCTCAATTTAATCCTTCATACGAATCTATTGAAAGTTTGGACGATCTTTGTCGTAGAAGTTTGCACAAGTTTCCGTTGGATAAAAAATGTGTCTAACGTTCTTCTATTAGGTTTATTACTATATTTATATCTTTATCACTTCATATTGGTCCCAAAAAAGGCCAATATTCACTTCGTACGAAGCTATTCAAATTTGGGCAGTTTTGGTCAAAGTAGTTTGGACGAAGTTTCCGTTGCTCCAATAATGGGTCTAACTATTTGAGAATTATTTAAAAACTATATTTACACCTTTATAACTTTAGATTGGTCCAAAAAAAGGCCGGTATTCATTCTAAAAGCTTTAAATCTCAATTTAAACTTTCATACGAATCTATTGAAAGTTTGCACGATCTTTGTCGTAGAAGTTTGCACAACTTTTCCGTTGGATAAAAAATGGGTCTAACTTTCTTCTATTAGGTTTATTACTATATTTATATCCTTATCACTTCATATTGGTTCCAAAAAAGGCCAATAATCACTTCGTACGAAGCTATTCAAAGTTGGGCAGTTTTGGTCAAAGTAGTTTGGACGAAGTTTCCGTTATTAGTCTAACTATTTGAGAATTATTTAATAACTATATTTACACCTTTATAACTTTATATTGATCCTAAAAAAGGCCGGTATTCATTCTAAAAGCTTTAAATCTCAATTTAAACCTTCATACGAATCTATTGAAAGTTTGGACGATCTTTGTCGTAGAAGTTTGCACAAGTTTTCCGTTGGATAAAAAATGGGTCTAACGTTCTTCTATTTGGTTTATTACTATATTTATATCCTTATCACTTCATATTGGTCCCAAAAAAGGCCAATATTCACTTCGTACGAAGCTATTCAAATTTGGGCAGTTTTGGTCAAAGTAGTTTGGACGAAGTTTCCGTTGCTCCAATAATGGGTCTAACTATTTGAGAATTATTTAAAAACTATATTTACACTTTTATAACTTTATATTGGTCCAAAAAAAGGCCGGTATTCTTTCTAAAAGTTTTAAATCTCAATTTAAACCTTCATACGAATCTATTGAAGGTTTGGACGATCTTTGTCGTAGAAGTTTGCACAAGTTTTCCGTTGAATAAAAAATGGGTCTAACGTTCTTCTATTAGGTTTATTACTATATTTATATCCTTATCACTTCATATTGGTCCCAAAAAAGGCCAATATTCACTTCGTACGAAGCTATTCAAAGTTGGGCAGTTTTGGTCAAAGTAGTTTGGACGAAGTTTCCGTTGCTCTAATAATGGGTCTAACTATTTGAGAATTATTTAATAACTATATTCACACCTTTATAACTTTATATTGGTCCAAAAAAAGGCTGGTATTCATTCTAAAAGCATTAAATCTCAATTTAAACCTTCATACGAATCTATTGAAAGTTTGGACGATCTTTGTCGTAGAAGTTTGCACAAGTTTTCCGTTGGATAAAAAACGGGTCTAACGTTCTTCTATTTGGTTTATTACTATATTTATATCTTTATCATTTCATATTGGTGCCAAAAGGGCCAATATTCACTTCGTACGAAGCTATTCTAATTTGGGCAGTTTTGGTCAAAGTAGTTTGGACGAAGTTTCCGTTGCTCCAATAATGGGTCTAACAATTTGAGAATTATTTAAAAACTATATTTACACCTTTATAACTTTATATTGGTCCAAAAAAAGGCCGGTTTTAATTCTAAAAGCTTTAAATCTCAATTTAAACCTTCATACGAATCTATTGAAAGTTTGCACGATCTTTGTCGTAGAAGTTTGCACAACTTTTCCGTTGGATAAAAAATGGGTCTAACTTTCTTCTATTAGGTTTATTACTATATTTATATCCTTATCACTTCATATTGGTTCCAAAAAAGGCCAATAATCACTTCGTACGAAGCTATTCAAAGTTGGGCAGTTTTGGTCAATGTACTTTGGACGAAGTTTCCGTTATGGGTCTAACTATTTGAGAATTATTTAATAACTATATTTACACCTTTATAACTTTATATTGGTCCAAAAAAAGGCCGGTATTCATTCTAAAAGCTTTAAATCTCAATTTAAACCTTCATACGAATCTATTGAAAGTTTGGACGATCTTTGTCGTAGAAGTTTGCACAAGTTTTCCGTTGGATAAAAAATTTGTCTAACGTTCTTCTATTAGGTTTATTACTATATTAATATCTTTATCACTTCATATTGGTCCAAAAAAAGGCCAATATTCACTTCGTACGAAGCTATTCAAATTTGGGCAGTTTTGGTCAAAGTAGTTTGGACGAAGTTTCCGTTGCTCCAATAATGGGTCTAACTATTTGAGAATTATTTAAAAACTATATTTACACCATTATAACTTTATATTGGTCCAAAAAAAGGCCGGTATTCATTCTAAAAGATTTAAATCTCAATTTAAACCTTCATACGAATCTATTGAAACTTTGGACGATCTTTGTCGTAGAAGTTTGCACAAGTTTTCCGTTGGATAAAAAATGGGTCTAACGTTCTTCTATTAGGTTTATTACTATATTTATATCCTTATCACTTCATATTGGTCCCAAAAAAGGCCAACATTCACTTCGTACGAAGCTATTCAAAGTTGGGCTGTTTTGGTCAAAGTAGTTTGGACGAAGTTTCCGTTGCTCCAATAATGGGTCTAACTATTTGAGAATTATTTAAAAACTATATTTACACCTTTATAACTTTATATTGGTCCAAAAAAAGGCTGGTATTCATTCTAAAAGCTTTAAATCTCAATTTAAACCTTCATACGAATCTATTGAATGTTTGGATGATCTTTGTCGTAGAAGTTTGCACAAGTTTTCCGTTGGATAAAAAATGGGTCTAACGTTCTTCTATTAGGTTTATTACTATATTTATATCCTTATCACTTCATATTGATCCCAACAAAGGCCAATATTCTCTTCGTACGAAGCTATTCAAAGTTGGGCTGTTTTGGTCAAAGTAGTTTGGACGAAGTTTCCGTTGCTCCAATAATGGGTCTAACTATTTGAGAATTATTTAAAAACTATATTTACACCTTTATAACTTTATATTGGTCCAAAAAAAGGCCGGTATTCTTTCTAAAAGTTTTAAATCTCAATTTAAACCTTCATACGAATCTATTGAAAGTTTGGACGATCTTTGTCGTAGAAGTTTGCACAAGTTTTCCGTTGGATAAAAAATGAGTCTAACGTTCTTCTATTAGGTTTATTACTATATTTATATCTTTATCACTTCATATTGGTCCCAAAAAAGGCCAATATTCACTTCGTACGAAGCTATTCAAATTTGGGCAGTTTTGGTCAAAGTAGTTTGGACGAAGTTTCCGTTGCTCCAATAATGGGTCTAACTATTTGAGAATTATTTAAAAACTATATTTACACCTTTATAATTTATATTGGTCCAAAAAAAGGCTGGTATTCATTCTAAAAGCTTTAAATCTCAATTTAAACCTTCATACGAATCTATTGAATGTTTGGACGATCTTTGTCGTAGAAGTTTGCACAAGTTTTCCGTTGGATAAAAAATGGGTCTAACGTTCTTCTATTAGGTTTATTACTATATTTATATCCTTATCACTTCATATTGATCCCAACAAAGGCCAATATTCTCTTCGTACGAAGCTATTCAAAGTTGGGCTGTTTTGGTCAAAGTAGTTTGGACGAAGTTTCCGTTGCTCCAATAATGGGTCTAACTATTTGAGAATTATTTAAAAACTATATTTACACCTTTATAACTTTATATTGGTCCAAAAAAAGGGCGGTATTCATTCTAAAAGCTTTAAATCTCAATTTAAACCTTCATACGAATCTATTGAAAGTTTGGACGATCTTTGTCGTAGAAGTTTGCACAAGTTTTCCGTTGGATTAAAAATGGGTCTAACGTTCTTCTATTAGGTATCAGAAGGCAAAGTTGATCAGAAGCTCTATCGAGGTATGATTGGATCTCTTCTTTATCTAACTGCATCAAGACCTGATTTTTTATTCAGCGTATGCTTGTGTGCAAGATTTCAATCAGATCCTAGAGAATCCCATTTCACAGCAGTGAAAAGGATCTTCAGGTATTTGAAAGCAACTTATAACATTGGATTACTGTATCAGAAATCCAATGACTACAAGCTGATTGGATTCTGTGATGCTGACTATGCTGGTGATAGAATTGAAGGAAAATCCACCAGTGGCAACTGTCAGTTCATTGGTGAGAATTTAATTTCATGGGCTAGTAAAAGGCAAACCACCATAGCTATGTTAACAGCAGAAGCTGAATACATATCAGCATCTAAATGTTGTACACAACTACTTTGGATGAAATATCAATTGGAAGATTATCAAATAAGCAGTAACAATATTCCTTTATATTGTGATAACACTGCAGCTATTCACCTCTCTAAAAACCCTATTTTACATTCAAGAGCTAAGCATATTGAGATTAAACATCATTTTATCAGAGACTATGTTCAAAAGGAAGTAATTGATCTCAAGTTCATTGAAACTGAAAATCAATGGGCTGATATCTTTACAAAACCTTTAGTTGTTGAACGTTTTGATTTTATCCAAAAGAATCTGAACATGATGGAGATCTCTGATTAACTTAGTCTCAAATGAAAAATTCGTGTTTGTAAGAATCTAATAGTAGTCAGAAGCTGAAGTCATCAGAACCTTCTGTATCAGAAGTTGTGATGAGAACATCTTCTGATAAACTATCAGAATCTGTTAGAAGGAAAATAGTTCTGGCGCGTAATGAATTTTTTTTTATAAAAACCTTTTCGTTTTCCCTCACTTACGTGTCAGTTATTTAAATTATCTTCTGATACACGTGTCTTGTTGCAAGAGGATAAAGAAGTTGGTTAATGATGATTAGTATTTCAAATTCCCATTTGAGGTAAAATACTCTACTACCCCCTATGTGTCTGTACTTGTTTTTGCGCGAAACTTTCTATTTAAACACACAAACGTTTCACATTCACACTTTTGCACTCTCACAACCTACACTTTCTTCTTCTAAAACTCAGAGCAATTTCTTTCTCCCTCATTAGAAACCCTAAATTCTCAAACTTCATCCATGGCTTCTTCATCTACTCAAAGCGTTGATGCATGATCTTGCCTAAGGAATCCAACCCTACTGTGTTTGCTAAAGATCAACGTCCTTACAAGTATGATGACCAAAATGTTGCGATTGAAAACCCCGTTGATCTTGAAGGGTTAAGAGTAAACGGTTTCTCTGAGGTTGTAGACCTTTTCAAGAGACAAGCAATGGAATACTACTTTGACGTGATGAATGGACCAACATATACGGAACTTGCCAAGGAATTTTGGATGAAAGCGTCCGTTATCACCAGAGAGAAGTACAATCAGAAGATTGAAGAGATGATTGAGGAAAATCCTGAACTAAAAGGTAAACCCCTAAGGAAATGGGATTGAGACCTTTCGTAGGAGCGGAAATTAAATCATTTGTGTCTGGATTCAGAATTTCTCTCAGATTGTGTCATATCTATGAGGCTCTGAAGATAGATCGTGGTGGTCTTGTTATCAGAAACTCTGATGAGGTTGGTTCTGATGTTGAGGAATTTATATTCAAACCTAAGGCTGACCCCAAGGACAAGTTTGAATGGACTAACAACTGCAAAGTCATCTACAAGATTTTGATTGACAGCATTTTGTCCAAGCTGGGAGGCACTGATCAAATTTCAAACCTTCAGAAGCTGTTCACTTTTCATGTTGGTAAAGGAAATTTTCTGGATATTGGTAAGCTTATCTTTGATCATCTTGCTGTTTCTATACTCTCCAGCAAATCTATTGTCAGGCACCCAAGGCTACTCAGTCATATGTTTGCACAGTGTGGTTTTTCCCAGGTTATGGTTCCTTTTTGCTTAGTTCTAAAATAGTAAATAGCACTACTCTAAGGTACATGAAACTGGTGAAAAACAATCAGATTGTTCATCCAACACGCCCACTGCTGATCAGAGATTTTGAGGATAACATTGCTGAATGTAGGCTTGTACATGTCAGTGATAGTGGCTAAGAGAGTAATAGAAGCACATGCTGATTACTTGAAAAAGCTAGGTGCTGAGGTAGGTACTAGAGAACCTACAGGATTGACTATCAGACAATCAAGGATTCTGGAACAACCAACCAGAATCTATCCTGCCAAAAGAAAAGCTGTTAAGAGTCCTGCTGGGAAGAAGGTAGCTAAGACCCAGAAGACTACAGCTCCTAGATCAACAAAGAAACCAAAGGCTAGAAAGTTGGTTTTGAAGGATCTTACTGAAGAAGAGAAGGAAAAAGCTGATTTGCAAGCAACTTTGGAAAAGATTAATCAGTTCAATAAGAAGCAAGAGGCTCTAAAGGATGGTTATGACTATGGAATTGATCCTGAAGTTTTCAAGGACATGTACTCCAAACTTCCTCCAAGAGCTTCTGATGGTGAGCTGGCTCAACAGACTATGTATGGAATGGCTGATGGTAAGTTTTCTAATTTTATTGGAGGCAGCACAACTTTTAGAGATTATTTCAGAAGACTTCAATACCCTTCTGAAATCGTAGTTAAACATGCTTTTGATAAGATTTTTAAAGGAGTTAATTCTAAGAAAGATCTCACTCTTTCTAAGAATCAACCATCATCAGAGCAGTTTAACCCTATTCAAACTAACCCTTCAGAATCTCAAGCTAATAATATATGTAATGATGCAGCACAAGCTTCAACAAGTACTGCACCAGTCATTCATTCTGTGGATGAAGATTCTGAACGCACACTTTCACCACCTCCTCAAAAATCCCCCACACACCATGAAATCCATAATCAGGAACCAACACCAAACTCTGAGAATGTCCAACCAGAGACAATTCTAGAAAAACCACCAACACCACACCCAGAAAATGAACCACAAACACCCCCACCAGAACATACTCACTCAGAACATGAAAACCAAAAATCACCAGAACCTACAGTTGCTGAAGTGGTTAATGAACCTAACTCTGAAGTACATGCTGTTGAGCAATCCCCACATCATGTGGCTATGGACAACTCATGTACTTTACCAACACCACTCAAGAAACAATTCCAACAAATTGATGAATCTCTGAATCTTGAAGTTATTCAGAAAACCTCTCCTCACCAAACCAATCACCTCAAGAACCTAATGCAGGATCTGTCCCTTGACTGCATTTATGTTCCTCCTCACCTACCTTCCAGAATTATCAATGAACCCTTAGAACAAACCTAGGATGATATCTCTAGTTTGCTGCAAGCTGTTGACAAAAATATTAGAAGAATGTCCAGTGCTATTCCTAACAGGTCTATTGAAACAGCACACATCAACAAAGAGTGTGACATCATGGAAGAAAATCTGGTGCTCATGATAAGATCAATCAAGCAGGCCTATACTAAGGATTTGGACTTCAGGAATGAATTGGCTAGGAAGGAAGAGGAAGAGAGAGTGTTAAGAGAGAAATTGGAAGCTGAGGAAAGGGAAAGAAAAAGGTTGGAAGAAGAACGTCTTGAAAAGGAGAGACAAGAAGCTCAAGCTAGAGAGGAAGCTAGGCTAGCAGAAGAAGCTAGAATAGCTGCTGAACAAGCAAGACTTGAGAACATTGCTAGGAATGCACCAGAGTATGCTCACATCATCAGAGAAAATCAAGAGAATATGCAGAGAAAGATTGATGAGCAGTCAAATGTGTTGGCAAGCATTCTTACTACTCTCCAGAGCATCCATGAAAGATTACCACCAGCTCCTCAACCTTAAACCTAGGATTCTATGCACTTTGTTTTTATTTTCAATATTATCCTTTGATATTTTGTTGTGTAACTTTAATTGAATCCTTGTTCATTTAAGTACTCTGTTCATGTTGGTTAATCTTTTGAATGTGTTTATATTCTGTTTATTTTATGTCTTTATGTTATGCTTTCATAAATTTTTTTTTGTTCATTTAAGACAAATATCAACACATAGATTTCAAAACTAAATAAAGAGTTTTTATTCAATTGATAATTGTTGATTACATAAATTCTAATCTATCTTTCTACTTAGATTCTACATCAGACACAGCTAGTTCTAAATCTAGCTTATTAGAATCAGAGGGAGAAGAAGGGTATTCTTCCCTAGGATAAGGACTCAAGAATTCCTTCCAGTCAGAATCCCATTCAGATTCTGACTCGGATAAGGACTCTTGTTGTTTGGTCTTGGATATTGTTTGGTAATTGGCTCTGACAGGAGCAGAAGTTGATGCTCTCATCTTCTGAGGTTTCTGCTTAGACTCTGAGTCTTGTTGAATCTTCGCCTTCTTCTTCTTCTTCTTCTTCTTCTTCTCCTGTGCTTTCTTACTTTTGATCACTCTTCTATCCTTATCCATTGTTGATTTTTCACAATGAAATGGAAGTGTTGAGTGAAATGACAAAGTGATGGTCCTTATATAGTGGATTCAAAGTAGACAAGTTCATGGTTTTACGACAAACCATTTAATTGGTGTAGTTGTAACCACCTTGACTGCATTGAAACTCTACTCTTGACCATTTTTTTTAAACTTGTCATTTAATTTTTGTCAGTTTTATCTTTTTGCTTAATGACAAAAGGGGGAGTAAGAGTCGTAATTAATTTATGAAATGCTAAACTGAAACCAAACTCCATATTTTGGTTTATTAAAATTATGTATTCGTATGATATGATTTTGAGGAAAATATTAGTTGAAATTTGAACTTCTGATACATGGTACGTATAAAAAAAAAGTGCAATTTTCTTTCATGGGTATCAGACTTAGGGGGAGAGCTTGCAAACCTAGCCTCTGAGAGTCTAGTGTATAAGTTTAGTTCAAAATTCAAATAATTATTTTTAAACTGATTTAATTAATCATTGTTGAACTTAGGGGGAGCTTGCAAAACTCATCAACCTAAGAGATGCTTGATAAATTTTATCAACAACCATTGTAAATTAATACTTAGTTTGTCATCAATCAAAAAGGGGGAGATTGTTGGAACAAAAGAGGTTCTGACATGACCTAATTAAGTTTTGATGATAACAAGAGTATTAATATACAATAGGGTATACTGATTATTTGATCCAAATGTGCAGATATACAAGTTAATTTTTATATTCCCCAGAAGCACATTGGAAGTTCTGATGTGACAAGCAAATTCTGACCATGTCGTGATTCATCAGAAGATGCAACATCCATTCACATCAGAAGCTAGAGATCAGACTCTGAAGATTGGAAATATCAGATTCTGATAAGAGCAGTGAGAGCCGTTTTGTCAGAAGAACATTCTCTGCAACAAATGATTGAATATCATCATCATACTCTGACATTCCAAAAGCTGATAGAATCAATCTTATCCACAGGATAGTGACGTTAGTACTATTGTACGAACTCATTACCGGATTTGGCTAAAACATTATCCTCAAGATTGATCGTATTCCAGGTTACCTGATTTGGTTAAAGAATGGTACTATCTACAGCTGGCAAAATCTCACCGCATCAAATTCAAATCAAATGCGCTCCACCTTCATCTATAAATAGGAGCAGATTGGAAGCTTTAGGATATAACACTTTTTGAACAATTTGAAAGAGCTGTTATTCTGTCAAAATCATCCTAGAGCACTAAGAACTTCAAATACAACTTGAACTCATATTCTAATCCAAGACTCCAGTTTCAGCTTCTGTTAATTCATTAGTTGAACCTTAGAATTCTTATATTAAGATTCTAAGTTAAGTCTTGTATCAAAAGTTGTATTTCATTGTAACTGAACATTGATTTGCATATCATTTGTTCAGACTCTGTTTTTCTTATATTTGTTTTGGAAGTCTCTTGCCTGCGTGCTTGAGCATTAAGAAGTCTCTTGTTTGTATACTTGAGCATTGGAAGTCTCTTGCAAGGTTGCTTGAGCATTTGTAATCTGTTGAGATTATAGTGAACTCTCTTGGTAGTACAAGAGGACTGGACGTACTCTCGGTTTGTGAGAGGAACCAGTATAAAATCTCTGTCTCTATCTTTCTCTCTTTCTCTCTATCTTCAAAGTTGTGTTTAATTGTGTTTTGATTTTTAAACCGCTGCAAACTCTGATAAGTCTCTATAACTTAGAAGAAATTTTCAAACTACCTAAAACACAATTCAACCCCCCCTTCTTGTGTTTTTCACACCTTCACAATCATCCAATCAATGGACGAAGAAAGGGAAGACATGGATGAAGAAACAAATCTGAACGTCCGATGGCTTGGAATGCACAAGGAGTTAAGATTCAACCAGAAATACGAACCCTTAAGGGTAAGTATAGAAGACAAACCAAAACCCTTGGAGCTAAAGGAACTAACAGGGCACCTCAAGTATGTTTTCCTGGGGGAAGGAAAAATTAAACCAGCAATTATAAGCAATACCATAACCCCAGAAAATAAGGAAAAACTCATTTCAGTACTCAAAAGAAACAAGGAAGCAATAGGATGGAGAATTGACGACCTGAAAGGAATCATTCCAGCCTACTGCATGCACAAGATCAAAACGGAAGAAGAGTACAAGTCGTTGGCACAACCGCAGAGAAGGTTAAATCCAGCCATGAGTGAGGTAGTGAAAAAAGAACTACAAAAACTTCTAGCAGCAGGAATGATTTATCCCATTTCTGACAGCCCATGGGTAAGCCCGGTACATATGGTACCAAAGAAAGGAGGCATCACCGTCATGAAAAATGAGAAGAATGAGATAATTCCTACTCGGAATGTGACGGGATGGAGAATGTGTATCGACGACCGGAGACTGAACCAAGCTACTAGGAAAGATCACTTTCCACTACCTTTCATGGACCTGATGTTGGAAAGACTAGCAGGATAAGCTTACTATTTTTTTCTCGATGGATACTCAGGGTACAACTAGATAGCGGTAGATCCAGCAGACCAGGAGAAAACGACATTCACTTGCACATATGGAGTTTACGCCTATAGGAGAATGTCGTTTGGCTTGTGTAATGCACCTGCAACCTTTCAAAGATGAATGTTTGCTATCTTCTCAGATATGATAGAGAAATCCATGGAAGTTTTTATAAAACCCCAACTCAATCGTCTAGAATATTTAGTCGAGACATACATAATTGAATCTGAGTACATTAAAATTACTGAATTATTGATGGTTTCACAAAGTACAATAAGTACAATGTACTATTTCGAATACAAAATAGTGGAGAGAAACTTATTGAAGCTAAAAACAGACTAAACATAACAAGGAAGAAGACAATTCTTCTATCAGATAATCCAAGCTCTGCCTTGATCATCAGATCTCACCTGGTCCTTGCACAGATCAATCTGTCTACCTATAATCAAAAGTGGGGGGGTGAGACAGTCACTTCGTCTCAGTGGTTCCATTTACCTAAAAGTTAGAACTATTAACTAACCTGCATGTCAGTTGATCATCTTATAAACATTTCCATATTCATATATATAGTCATGTATCATTACATAAAGTATCATAAGGTGTATCACACAATAATTATCTGGGTTCATTTTTTATAGACATCCTGAGGTGAGTTAGGCTCAGGAGGTCTATCTAGTCGGTCAAATTCCCTATCGAGGGCTAGGACACGACTCCTTGACTCGTCTTGTCGTCATGTGGAATTCCTTCTGAGAATCCAACCAGATTATCCAACCCTTATATCAGGTAGTCTCTGGTATCACTAGGATCATAACTTTAATATTTTATTCATACATGTGGCCCAAAGTCCACTTAAACATTTCATACGTAAAGTATAGCACAAGGCCAATAAATTAATTCAATATGATCAACTGTCTAAGTTATCTAAACTTTCTAATTCCTTATAAGTCATATACTTCTTAGGTCACCACTCATTCACAATTCCCTATTCTTTCTAATCTATGATTTATTTGTTAGCCATTGGGGAAAGACTAATTATAATTCCCTTGTGTAGCCAAATTCGTAGTTACACATCGTTATTATAATTATACTATCTCAGCCTAGTCCCTAAGCATTTAACTTAACGATCTTAGGTGTATAAAATGTCAAACTTATGTTTAGAAGTCATAAACATTTTTCTAAAATCTTTTGGTGATCAATTGGGACTTAAATCAAGTGCTTTAGCAAGTAGAAAAAAATAGTATGAATTCAATCCCAACCAATTCCATTCATAAAATACAACTAAACATGAATTTAACATAAAGATGAGCTTTGGATAAGGGAAAACTCATCTTACACCATTCCTATGTGCACAACTACATGATAATTAAGGGTACATGATAATTAAGGGAAAAGCTAGTATTACCATACATGTGCTAATGTTCATCAAATAACATCCAATGAACATTTAGGAGTGTCATGGGAACCTAATACTCCTACTTTATTTTATTTCTAATTCTATAGTGAGCAGTTAGTTCTAAATTGGCCAACCTTACTATAATGTAAGACTAACCTAAGGAACCCACCTTTAGTTTATGCTTGAACAGTACCACCGATACCTCTTAAAAACGCCGAAGTGCAGAATTTGTAGCGAAATCAATTTTGAATCAATAACCAGAATTTTCTGCATAACTTCATATCAGATCCTCTACTTCAAACTGGTGTCCCAAACTCATTACTGTTCTTTATGTGCAGCACTGTCCAAACACATTTCTGCAGAAATCCTGTTTCAAACCTCCAACTTTAAAAATTCGCACAGACCTCATTATTGATCCATTTTAATGAAGGCATATCAGAGACACAAATTTCACATGGTTCTTCCAACCTTTCCAATTCTTCTTGCTACCCATCTCAGTTTTACTCTTCTATTTTCTTACCCAATGCTGGCCCCAAACTCTCATGAGTGTTCGAAAACATAAAATCGTGTACAAACAATTAATCCAATGGATAGGGACAGATATTGGTCTTAGGGTTCAAAAAAGGGAAAATAAGCAAAACTAAAATTACTTCTCTTACCTTAACTTCTCAACATTCAAGAGCTTGAATCGTTTCCCTTAAGCAAAGACCAACATCAAGGTTCAACCATAATACATGGGTGGTTTAGATTGAAGTAGAAACAATCACAATGCTTGCATGCAAGGCTTGATTCCATGGAGGATACATACCCTTTACCCAAGATGAACATGATGAACGAGCAACAAGAGGGAGGATTGAATTCTCTTAGTTTCTAATTGCATGCAAGGATTCCATTGATTTGTGGGTAGAAGATCACTACAACAAATATTGTCTTTGGCAACACTAAAATATGCAACATGTGAAAATTGTTGCTAAAAAATAGTTTAGGGGACGTTTTATGCATGAAACCAACAATATTTTCGCATCGCCTTATAAGCGTCCCTTAAACTATCTCTAGGGACAATTTTAACGCGTTCCTATCCTATTGTTTTGGCAATATCCGCTAATCGTCCCCTTAGACAATTCTAGGTACGTTTTTCAATTGTTGCATAAAAACTTACCTACAAATGAAAAGTTAAGAAAGAACCAAAACACGGAATTACGCTATTACCCTTACATTAATTTGAAAACACGAAATTGTCCTTTTCCCCTTACTTTTCTCTTGCATCTTCTCAGACATTACGTATTTCACCTCTTTCAATAGCTCTAGGTTTCCTTTCTTCAACTTGAAAACTGAAAATCACGACTCAACTTCATCTTCTTCGCGAGTCACCACTTTCTTTCTCATAACTATCCTCATTTTTGCTATGAATTTAGTCTTTGAACCGTCAAACCCTAATCCCAAATATCTAATCTGACATTCGGCTTCCAATAACAATAGAACGAAACCATTTCCGACCCTAATCTCACGATTCAACTTCCAATAGCAGTAGAATGGGTCCATGATGAACCCTAATCCCACGATTTAGCTTCTAATCGTAGAAAAACGTGACCATGACGAACCCTAGTATAGCGTTTCAGCTTCATATCGCAGACTCAAGTTCTTCTCTCAACTCCAGCTTTCTCTGCTTTCTTCTGTGAGTGAAGTTACTAAAACTCAAATCTAAAATGTTCATCATTGTTGTATGTGGGTTTTCTTGTTCTTATTTTTGGTTTGAACTTCGATTGTTTTTTTTCCTTTCTCTTTTTCAGGATAATGAATATTTGTCATCATTATTATCGGATGAGCCTAATTCACCAACCAGGTTGCTATCAATGTTTCTACTACCTACAGGCTATAGGTTCTCCCTTCATTGTTTTTGTAAGATTGTTTGTTTTAGTTTTAATCTATGCTTTTGTTCTTTGCCACGTTTTCTGATTGTTATGATGACATTGAATGTTGAGTTTAGGAAAGCCCATATAAATTGGGACAACCTTAAATTTGATTTTGAACCTACTGATTATATGTATATCATGAAATGTGATGAAGGTGGAACCTTCTCTAAGGTGGAACCTACTGATTATATGTATTTCATGAATTAAAGCGTTTTGGGAACATTGAATTGAATCCTTCAGCTAGATTTTCTACTATGGACAGGTTATACCATTCAACAATGCATTCATGTTATCTCATATACTTGACTTGATGTAGTTGCTATTGCCTTTAATCTATACCATGTTGTCAACCACAGATTGCAGAAAATAATAAAATAGTGAGTAGATATTATATTGTAATTGCAACAAAAAAAATTTCATTTTAATTTGGGTGGGATGTAACATTTTGAAGAGTTACAACTATTTTAATCTGAATTGATTCTAATATGGTGTTTTTAATCCGGATGCCTTTACATGTTTTCATCAGTTTTGTGAGTTTTGCTGGACTTTTTTAGTGGTTGAGGTTTCGTTTTCCTACTTTAATTTTGATTTGAAACTTGTTTTGATGCAGCTGACTGCTCTGATATGGCGGAACTGATGTGGCGTGGGGTGCTCTTCAGCTCTGACTTGCTATGGTGATTGGTTTTTGCTTGTGGAGCTGTTGTTTTGTGTTTAGCGCAGTACACATTTCTAGTACGTGTTTCACCTGTTGGGAACTCACGCTAAAGTATTATTTCCTCACTTACATTGAGAATAATGTTTTGTATTGCCTTCTTAATGCACAATGACTCATACTTGATGTTTTTCAGCTTCTTAACGCAAGCCATTTTGCATCAGCAATTGGAAAACCTTAAACCCTTTCGCAATGACACTCATTTAGAGAGAAGCTTCGAGATGAGACCACGAGAGGTGGTGCAGTGAGAACCCTTCATCGAGACTAAGATCGTCGTCGAGACCGAGAACGATATTGAGTTGTGATTTCACGGACGCTTCTGATTCGCTTACCTTCGTGAACCCTTATGAGCACCATCGTGATTGTGAGCGCCGTTAAGAACTCTCCATGGTGGTTTCCTATTTGCAGCAGCCTTGCAACATCACCGACCGTTTTGCACCGTTAGAATATTTGAGACCACGGTTGCAACAACTCAGTTTCGCATTTAACTCTTGTATTCAAAGGTTAGTTGAGTTTCCCTTTCCCCACTCAGTTTTGCTTCTTTTAAAATTGATGTTTTGCTTCTGATTATTTTGAGGTTTTGCTTTTGGTGATAGAAATAATTGCCATATAGAAAATTAAGTATGATACATATTGTAGTTGAAGGTTTATCATTATGTTAGTAAGAACAAGGTATTATGATTTGTTTGTAAAAAAAATGGTATTATGATTTATGTGTAAATAGACATGCAAAAGATGGGCAAACTAAGTTTTTATCTTGGTGGAGTAATTATTTTCACTACTCTTTGATTTGGTCTCTTTCTCTCTAAAGATGGTGCGTTGTGTGCTGTAGCTTTGCTGCCTGTTTTTTACCTTGCTTTGCCTTGTTGTATCGTTATGTTTCGGTGGCTTTGGGGTGTGCACTGCTGGCCTGCCCTTTAGTACATCTGTTTGTATTTGTTCCCTCTCATGGTATGCCTTATGTTGAAATCATTGTATAAATTTGACAGCACTATGGTTAATTCACGCACATATTTTGCTAATTACTAACATTTGATTTTGAAATGGTTTCAGAGAGTTGCATAAACTTTGGAAAAGCTGGATGAATTGCTTCTCTACATGATGAGGAGAGGGATCTGCATAAATTTTGGTAGAACTAGAAGAATATACTAAACCTTATTTTAGAAACTTTCACTTGTGTCATATTTAAATCAGCCCCATGTAGACAATTTCACTTTAGTCATATTTTTAATTTTAGAAAAACACTTGTGTCTACAATTTTTATATGAATGACGGCTGAAATATGTACATTTGTGTAATATTACAAGTATTTGATTGTGAATAAAAGTGTTCATATATTTGTCTCTTGCTTTTCAACTACAATTTTGTTTTTTGAAATATTACATATTAGCTGCGGTTAAACCGAGGTGAATACAAAATTTTAAAAAAAATGTTGCCTATAATCTTTGGGGACATTTTGTAAATGTTCTGATTGTAGACTTATAGGCAACGATTAACAGCTGTTGTCAGAAATAGCAACATTTAAAAAACGTTGCCTTAGTTGCGCATGAAAATCGTCCCCAATTCCTATAGTTTAGGCAACACTTTTATAAAGTGTGCCCAGAAAGTGAGAAAAAACGTCCCCTCAGACAATAGGCAACGCTCGCATAGAAGACACCTGAAAAACGTCCCCTATTCTCTTTGGGGACGTTTTTCACAGTTCTGGCAACAATTTTCAAGTGTTGTTTAGAGACAATAAATGTTGTAGAATAATGGAGATGAAAGAATGATGTCAGAGGGCGTGAGAGAGAAGAAGGGTTATGTTCTGTTTGTGAAATAAAATGAATGTATATGAAGAGCAATGAGTTTGGTTGTTGTTGTATAATGTGGGGCCCACCAGACTTTGGTGTTTCACCATAAAATTTAGGCAATTGCATTTTTGAATACTTTTATCTCAAATTTAATTTAACTTCGGAAACTGTAATTATTATTTCCCAGTAATAATTAAATTGGGTTGTTACAGTTTTCATGGATGATTTCTCGGTGTTTGGAAAAAGCTTCAACGATTGCCTGGACAACCTGGATGCCGCACTTAAAAGATGAGTGGAGACCAATTTAGTTTTGAATTGGGAGAAATGCAATTTCATGGTGACCGAAGGGATAATCCTAGGTCATAAAATTTTAAAAAAAGGCATAGAGGTTGACCAAGCAAAAATCGAAGTTATTTTCAAACTCCCACCGCTAGTAAATGTAAAGGGTGTCAGAAGTTTTCTTGGACATGCAGACTTTTATAGGAGATTCATAAAAGACTTTTCAAAAATATCAAAACTATTATGCAATCTCTTATTTAAAGACAACACCTTCACATTTGCCGAAGAATGTCTTATCTCTTTTAACGCATTAAAAGAGAAACTTGTAACAACACCGATCATAGTAGCTCCAGATTGGAACCTGCATTTCAAACTTATGTGCGACGCAAGTGACTATGCAGTCGGAGCAGTCCTTGAACAAAGGCATGACAAATTCTTTCATGCCATATACTATGCTAGTAAGGTAATGACAGAACACCAGTTGAATTATGCAACTACAGAAAAGGAATTATTAGCTGTAGTATTTGCTTTAGAAAAGTTTAGATCATATCTAGTCGGCTCTAAGGTAGTAGTTTACACTGATCATGCTGCTTTAAAATATTTACTAACCAAAGAGGAATCAAAGCCTCGACTTTTGCGTTGGATTTTGTTATTGCAGGAATTTGACTTGGAGATTCGAGATAAAAAAGGAGTTAAAAATGTCGTGGCCGACCATTAGTCAAGACTCGAGAACTCAGAGATAACTTCAAAAGAGAAAAGCATCGAGGAAGAATTCCCGAATGAGAAATTGTTCGCGATTTCAGAAAGACCATGGTTTTCTGATCCCTACTTATACGTGGCATCAAAAGAAAAGATTATACCACGAAGCAAAATCTTATTGGTGGGATGATCCCTACTTATACAAAGAAGGAGTAGATGGAGTTTTACGGCGTTGCGTGGCTCAAGATGAGGCCCGCCGAGTCATGTGGCATTGTCACAGTTCAGGATATGGAGGACACCATGATGCAGATCGTACAAAAGCTAAAATCTTGCAATACGGATTCTGGTGGCCAACCTTATTCAACGACTGTGAAAGGTTTGTAAAACAATGCGGCAGGTGTCAAAGAACAGGTAACATCTCGAAGAGAAATGAGATGCCATAAAACGTATATCTTAGTGTGTGTTGATTATGTGTCTAAATGGGTTGAAGCATTAGCCCGTCATTCTAATGATGCCAAGACTGTTATCCAGTTTTTGCAGAGAAATATTTTTTGCAGGTTTGGAACACCGAGGGTCTTGATCAACGATGGAGGGACGCATTTCCTTAACAAATACTTGGAGAAGGTATTAGAGAAATATGGGGTGAAACACAAAGTATCAACCCCATATCATCCCCAGACTTGTGGACATGTGGAGGTATCCAATCAGCAGCTCAAGAGTATCTTGGAAAAGACAGTGATGACTTCCACGAAAGATTGGGCTAGGAAACTGGATGATGCTCTCTGGGCATAAAGAACAACTTTTAAAACACACTTGGGATTAACACCTTACCACTTGGTTTATGGGAAAGCATGCCACCTTCCGGTTGAGTTGGAGCACAAGGCATTATGGGCTACAAGAGAGCTGAACTTCGACAAAGACCTTGCAAGACATGCACGAAAGATGAAATTGCTTGAGTTGGAGGAAATCCGCCTCCAAGCCTATGAAAATGCAGAAATTTACAAAGAAAAAACAAAACGTTTTCATGGCCAAAAGCTCCGGCACAGAGAATTCAAACCAGGGCAGAAAGTCTTGGTATTTCAATCAAGATTCAAGTTCACAGCAGGAAAACTTAAATCCAAGTTGACCGGATCATACGAGGTAGTTCGAGTATCTCCATACGGGGCTGTTGAAATATATGACAAAAGGACAGCAACAACCTTCCAAGTAAACGGACACAGAGTGAAAATATACGAAGGAGAGGAGATACCAGAACTAGGGCAAACTCTATACCTCAAGGATGCGAAAAGCATCGTGCGTCAGGCTCGAGACGTTAAACACGCACTTAATGGGAGGCAACCCATCATAAAATTTACAAAAATATGTATTTTTACTTTTATTTTTCTTAATTGCAGGTCAAGGAGTATGCGGGAGTCGCAGGAAGAAGAATTCACAGATAAAGACAGTGAAGCAATTCAATATCAGGACAATGATGCAGTCCATGCAATACAAACTTTACCAGCAACCTGGAATAAAACTCTTCCTCTTCTTTCACTACCCTGTGCCAATTATATTTTCAGTACTTTATATTTCAATAAATGAGTTCCCGCTGTGTCATTTGCTGACAACCGCAACTATCTTCTAAAAAATTCAATTATTGTTCTTGTCTATTATCATGTGCATGATTCACTGTTATAGGCAGGTTGCGGCAAGTGAGTAGCAAAGTATGATTTGAATTCCACGCCTTTATACAAAGAACACCAAAGGTGATTGTTCAGGAGGCACGAAAGTTCGGGAGACAGAAAGACGAGTGATGAAGCTGATGTCTGTGAGACAAGTGTTCAACTTCAGATACCTAAGCCATGTGAGGATTTGAGCCAAATATTTCCAAACGGTATTACCATTTCTTTCGAATTACTATGAGAGTACCGTGCACTTGTTTATTTTCTAGAACTTGCTCTAATTCTCTGCTGACTGGTTAAGTTTGATATTATATGCATTGAGGCAATTTTTGTTATAACCCAGAGCCTTTTCAAGCCACCCTTATTATTATTATATCCTTTGCTAGCCAATTTTGAGCCGTAAAAAAATAATATCCCTTTTGTTTCGGTGACAAACCACATTACAAGCCTATAGACCAGAAAAACAATGAAATTACACTTTTTGGAGTTAGGTAATAGTTCTCAAAGTCTTGGCAACAAAATAAGTTTGGGGTTGCTCATGGAACTAGCAACGTTTAAGTTTGGTGTGGGTATACGGAGAACTATCACTACAAAAAGAAAAAAATAAAAGAAAAGAGACGGGAAAACATCAAAAAAATTCCCTAAAAAAAATAGTCTCTTAAAAAAAGAAAAAGAAAAAGAAATATCCAAAGGGCAAAAGAAAGAGCCAAAGGGCAAAAAAAATAGTGATAGAAAAGAACCACACAAAGACACATCCGGTTCTTCATCTACGATACCAACACAAAAAGGCACTCGAAGGAACAAAGGTTGCGTACACAAAAAGGAACATCAACGTAGAACTTAACTCCAATGTTTAGCTATTATTCCCAAAAATGTCCTACCTTGACCTAAGCCACGTTATAACCCTGAAAAGACCTCCAATAATGCATGAATATTGAATTTTGACCGGTTGCTTAGAGTTCTTGCAAGCCAATGGTAAAATGGAAGGTTGTACGATGATTGAGAGATAACCCTTTCAATTATAAGCGAAAAATACAAATGTGAGAGAGAGAGAGAGAGAGAGAGAGAGAGAGAGAGAGAGAGAGAGAGAAAGTTGAACATGGACTCTTGCGGGCATTTGTCTGATTTGCAACTATTGACGTTTCTTGATCCGAAGTACTAATTCAGCATGATCGCGGAGGTAACATAAATCAGCGGTACCATTGCTGATTGTTGGAACAAAATATGTTCTGACATGATCCAATTGAGTTTTGATGATAACAAAAGTATTAATATACAATAGGGTATACTGATTATTTGATCCAAGTGTGCAGATATACAAGTTAATTTTTATATTCCCCAGAAGCACATTGGAAGTTCTGATGTGTCAAGCAAATTCTGACCATGTCGTGATTCATCAGAAGATGCAACATCCATTCACATCAGAAGCTAGAGATCAGACTCTGAAGATTGGAAATATCAGACTCTGATAAGAGCAGTGAGAGCCGTTTTGTCAGAAGAACATTCTCTGCAACAATGATTGAATATCATCATCATCATACTCTGACATTCCAAAAGCTGATAGAATCAATCTTATCCACAGGATAGTGACGTTAGTACTATTGTACGAACTCTTTACCGGATTTGGCTAAAACGTTATCCTCAAGATTGATCGTATTCAAGGTTACCTGATTTGGTTAAAGAATGGTACTATCTACAGCTGGCAAAATCTCACCGCATCAAATTCAAATCAAATGCGCTCCACCGTCATCTATAAATAGGAGCAGATTTGAAGCTTTAGGATACGACACTTTGAACAATTTGAAAGAGCTGTTATTCTGCCAAAATCATCCTAAAGCACTAGAACTTCAAATACAACTTGAACTCATATTCATATCCAAGACTCCAGTTTCAGCTTCTGTTAATTCATTAGTTGAACCTTAGAATTCTTATATTAAGATTCTAAGTTAAGTCTTGTATCAAAAGTTGTATTTCTTTGTAACTGAACATTGATTTGTATATCATTTATTCAGACTCTGTTTTTCTTATATTTGTTTTGGAAGTCTCTTGCCTGCGTGCTTGAGCATTAGAAAGTCTCTTGTTTGTATACTTGAGCATTGGAAGTCTCTTGCAAGTGTGCTTGATCATTTGTAATCTGTTGAGATTATAGTGAACTCTCTTGGTAGTACAAGAGGACTGGACGTACTCTCGGTTTGTGAGAGGAACCAGTATAAAATCTCTGTCTCTATCTTTCTCTCTTTCTCTTTACCTTCAAAGTTCTGTTTGATTGTGTTTTGATTTCTAAACCGCTGCAAACTCTGATAAGTTTCTATAACTTAGAAGAAATATTCAAACTACCCAAAACACAATTCAACCCCCCCTTCTTGTGTTTTTCACACCTTCAATTGGTATCAGAGCCTGGTTCTGTTTTTAATCACCTAACAGTGAGACAGTTTCCTGTTGAAAAACACTATGACTGAAACTCCAAGTGGTAGCATGAAAGCAGTTCCTCATGACTATGAAGTTGAAGATAAGACAAACAACAAAGCACCAAAGTTCAATGGAGATGGTGCTACCTTTTCCTGGTGGAAAGATAGAATCTACAGTCATCTTATTGGTGTAGATGATGAGCTTTGGGACTTAGTTGAAGAAGGGGTAACTTTTAAAGGACTTGATGAAAAGGGAAAGCTATCTGTTGAAGAAAGAAAGAAGTTCACTCCTACAGACAAGAAGTTATACAAGAAACACCACAAGGTCAAGGATCTTCTTATTGGATGTATAACTCATGATGAATATCTCAAGATCACAGACAAATCCACTGCCAAAAGTATTTATGACTCCTTCTGCTCCACATATGAAGGGAACAAACAGGTTCAAGAGGCAAAGGCCACTCTTTTGATCCAACAGTATGAACTCTTTAGAATGAAGGATGATGAGAATATTGAATCTATGTACTCTAGGTTCAAAATTCTAGTGGCTGGTCTCCAAGTTCTAAAGAGAAGCTATACAACTTCTGATCATGTAAGAAAGATTATGAGAAGCTTACCTTCAAGGTGGAGGCCTAAGTGTAACAGCTATTCAGGAAGCTAAAGATTTGGACACACTTAGCTTGGAGGAATTGATAAGTTCACTCATGAGTCATGAGATTGAACTATCTTCTGATGAGCCTCAGAAGAAACTAAAATCTGTGGCTTTGCCGTCTATTTCAGTTTCATCTAAGGCTCTGAAAGCCAAAGTTGTAGAATCTGAAGCAGAGGAATCTTTCATAGATGACCAAGAAGATGGATCAGATGATGACGTTTTTGCACTCCTGACCAAGAAGTTTCAAAAGTGGACAGTAAGGAAGGGCAAAAATTTTCCAAGCAGAGGATCTGGATCAAGAAACAACACCAGCAGAGAGAAGAAGGATGATACAAAAAATTGTTTCAATTGTCACAAGCCTGGACACTTTATGGCTGATTGTCCTGAACTCAACTCCAAGGGTAAAGGAAGAAAAAGTACAATCAAGAACAAAGCCAAGAAAAGTCTGATGGCAACATGGGAGGATATTAATAAACTATTTGAGGATGAAGACTCTGAGGAAGCAAACCTAGCGCTTATGGCTACTGGTGAATCAGACTATGAAAATGATTCAGAGTCTGACACAGAAGATGTTGATGAGGTAATCTCTAAAATGACTAGTACTCAGATGGCTAAAACTTTGAAAGATGCTATGGTGAAGTACATGGAAAAGTTAAGTGAGCTAGATTTTTGTAAACAAAAATTGAAGCTACTTAATGAAAATCTCACCCAGACTCAAGCAAATTTTCAAAAATCTCTTAAAACAATTAAAGTGCTTGAGACTGGATGCAGAACATGTCACAAACCCTATGATGAGTATGAAGTTTCTCTTCAAGAGTTTGTACACCATAACATTGACAAAACTAGGGTAACTTCCATGATTCATGGTGGGCTTAGCAATTATTATAAAAGACAAGGACTTGGTTCCCACACATCTTCTGTTGTGGGGAAATCAAACAACCCTGTCTTGTTAAGCAAGTCACCATCAGAATCTTATTCAAACTTTACTAAGGGTACATCAGAACCTCTGACTGTGTCTGGTACTCTTGTGAGCTTGGAACCACAAGATAAGGTATCAGAAGATGACTCATCCTCTGAACCTAAGTCTTCTAAAACCCAGGTTACTCTCACATCAGTACGCATGTCTACTCAAGTTAAAGCTGTCAGAGTACCAAAGCCTGTTGATAAGCGGGGCACTAGTACTTCTAAAGCAAACTTGGTAACTGGTTCTCTGACACACTCAGGAGGAAAGTCTCAGAGACAACATAAGCCTAAACCTTTTTCTGAAGGCTCTGTTGACTCCAGATCTTCTAAATACTCTAACAAGAAGAATAAGATTCTCAAAACTAACCAAAATGGACCCATCAGAGTATGGGTATGCTGCAGGTATGCACCCAAAGAAGAAAAGAAAGCTCATGGTATCTGGACTCTGGCTACTCACGTCACATGACAGGAGACAAGCTCTTGTTCCACACCCTGAATCAGCAAGAGGGAGGAACAGTAGGGTTTGGTGCCAACCAGAAGGGAAATATCATTGGTATAGGTACAGTTGGTAATTCTTCTTTGTCAATTTCTGATGTTTGGTTAGTAGATGGACTACATCATAATTTACTTAGCATAAGTCAATTGTGTGATAGTAATTATGATGTTATGTTTAATAAGGATTCATGTACTGTAATTAGAAACTCTGATCAATCTGTTGTTTTTAAGGGTAATAGAAAAGGCAATGTTTATAAAGTCAACTTTTCTGACTTAAAGGAACAACAAGTGCTTTGTCTTCTGACACTGAGTGATGAAAAATGGATCTGGCACAAAAGATTGGGTCATGCTAACTGGAGGTTAATCTCTAAGCTTAGTAAGGACAATCTTGTCAGAGGTCTTCCAAAAATAAAATATCACTCAGACTCACTTTGTGGTTCCTGTCAAAAAGGGAAAATTATCAAAAGCTCTTTTAAGAACAAGAACATTGTCTCTTCTACCAGACCGTTAGAACTCTTACACGTTGATCTATTTGGACCAGTTAGCATTGCTTCAATCAATGGTAAGAAGTATGGATTAGTCATTGTGAATGATTATAGTAGATGGACTTGGGTTAAATTTTTGAGAACTAAAGATGACACATATGAAGTGTTTAGCATCTTCTGTACCCAAATTCAAAATGAAAAAGATTCCAAGATTTTGAAAGTAAGAAGTGATCATGGTGGCGAATTTGAAAATGAACCTTTTGAAAATTTTTGTGAAGATCATGGAGTTGTAGAGAGAAAGAATAGGTCTTTGCAAGAAATGGCACGCACCATGATGCATGAAAATAATTTAGCAAAATTCTTTTGGGCAGAAGCTGTTAACACTGCTTGTTATATTCAGAATAGAATCTATATAAGACCTATTTTGAACAAAACAACATATGAACTCTTTAAGGGAAGAAAACCCAATATTTCTTATTTTCATCAATTTGGCTGTACATGTTACATTCTGAATAACAAAGTCCATCTTAAGAAATTTGACTCTAAAGCCAGTAAGGGTATCTTCATTGGATACTCTGAACGCTCTAAGTCATACAGAGTGTATAATTCTGAAACTAATACAGTGGAACAATCAATGCACGTAAAATTTGATGATAAGGAGCCTGATGATAAAAAGTCAGAGCCTGTTAAAGATTTGTCAGGTTCTGATGAATCAGAAGATGAAGCTCCAGAGTATGACAACTACATAGAACCTGTAGAAGATTCTGAAACTCAAGAAGCTACACCTTCTGATACTGCTCAAGAACATCAAACAACTGAAGACATCTCTGAAGCAACAGAGATTCCAAGAAATACATTCAAGTACAAATCATCACATCCTGAAGAGCTTATCCTTGGAAACAAGAATAGTCCAAGAAAAACAAGGTCAAACTTCAGAGATGAAGAATCATTGTTTGGATTAGTATCTTTGATTGAACCAAAGACAACAAATGAAGCTCTCTCAGATGATGCTTAGATAGTTGCTATGGAAGAAGAGTTAAATCAATTCAAGAGAAATGATGTATGGGATCTGGTACCCAAACCTAAGCACAAGAACATTATTGGAACAAAATGGGTATACAGAAACAAATTGAATGAGCAAGGTGAAGTTACAAGAAATAAAGCAAGACTGGTTGCACAAGGATACAGTCAACAAGAAGGAATTGACTTCACTGAAACCTATGCTCCAGTAGCAAGACTGGAAGCAATCAGGTTACTTTTATCTTATGCAGTTAACAATGATATCACTCTTTACCAAAAGGATGTTAAAAGTGCATTTCTTAATAGTGTTATTTCTGAAGAAGTATATGTCAAACAACCTCCTAGATTTGAAGATTTAGCAAATCCAGATCATGTGTTTAGACTAAAGAAATCACTCTATGGACTCAAACAAGCTCCCAGAGCTTGGTATAAGAGACTGAGTACTTTCTTAGTCAACAATGGTTTTGAAAAGGACAAGTTAACAATACATTATTTAGAAACACTAAAGAAAGACATTTTGATCATTCAAATTTATGTTGATGATATCATCTTTGGATCAACTAATGCCACTCTGTGCAAGAATTTTTCTAAGCTTATGCAGAATGAATTCGAGATGAGCATGATGGGAGAATTGAAGTTCTTTCGTGGAATCTGTCGCGCCGCGAAAAATGCTCGAGCGTAGTGAACGCTCGAATGACTATAGAGTCGCCACCGAAGTTTTTTTTATTGAAAGGGAAACATCGATAAAACCCTCAAAGGATGGAAAGGGAAGGTCATCGCAACCATTTCCGGGTTCGGGAGTTGGTTATGAAAGAGGAAGGTATTAGCACCTCTCACATCCGTTGTACTCAACGGGAACCTCCTAATTAGTTAAGGGTTTAAAGTTTGAAATTTGTTTGCTTGCTTTTATTATCATAAATTTGCTATTATTTACATATTTTTTAATTAAATTATTTACAAAGGGGAAAAAAGTTAGTTTTTTATTAGTATGCTTGACGGTTGTTGGATCCCGCTCCTACGTATTCCCAAGTGCAATGGGAAATTCAAAGCTACGTAGTTCTTTGTAAAAAATATTTGTGTGTTGGTTGGTTTTATTTGTGAAAAAGATTTGTTTTGATTTGAATTGCACAGAGGCAAGAAAAAAAAAGTTAATTTGAGGAGTTGAGTTGATTTTAATGTTTGGGAAGATGAACGACTGTCGACAAAGCGTCACGCTAAGCCCCCAATCGTTCGAGAGACATGCGAAAGTACATCCGCCAATCCCTCTTTATCTCCAATTTATTATGAAAAGGTTGTTAATTAATTTAAGGAATTAGAAACCATATTTTTTTTTTTTTTGTGTTTTTGTAATTATTGTTTTTTAACATTTTTTAATAGGTTTGGGACATAGCATGTTAATTAAATTAAATAGAGTAAATAAATAAAATGAAAAAAAAAAAATTCAGGGGTGCATATAGCAGGCCATGGAGGGATGTAAATGGCAGAAATCAGGGGCCTAAGCCCCAAGGCCCGCTCTGGCAAAAAAACTCAGTCCAAACAAAAAACAATAGGGGGCGCAGAGAGAAAAAGGGGGGCGCGAAAAGTAACAGAGTGGAGGGGTGATCATGGTTGTCTGATGGAGATCAGACGGAAAGGATTTAATCACAGCCAAACAATTAAGGCCTTGTGATGAGCGGTCAAGGGTGATGAAGCCGAGGGTGCACGATAACCCGGTAGGCATACGCACATAGGATCGCCTTGCTTATATGTTTACGGAAACAACAAGAATCCCTCATTTTCTTAAAAATTTCTCTCTCTTCCAATACCTTTCTCTCTCTCACGGTTCTCTTCCCCTCTCTCACACATGTTCTTATTTTTCAAGAACATGGATGAATGTTCATAACCCCCTTTCTTTATTATTATTCTTCTTTTTTTTTTTTTACCAAATTTAACCCAAATTCCTTTCTAAACCCTTATTAATTTTAAATCGGAGATACTTCGACAGCTGAGGTGCCCCAAGTGAGCGGTGTCTGATCCGATGCAGTTACTTGTCAAAGTCCTTAACTTTTGCATAGATCGCGCCTTTCGGGTTTTCGACCTATCAGGACAATTATTTTCTGTTTATGTCTCTAATTTTTGCCTGGACTGCCCTTTCGGTTTTTCAGTCCACCGAGACGCTCATTTTTGCCTAAGCCTCCCTTTCGGGTTTTCGACTTACCGAGCTGTTCTTTTTATTTTTTTATTTTTTTTAGACAAAGTATTTCTTGACTGCATCATCATTTACAGGACGCGGGAGCTTATAGCCACTGACTTAAATCCTTGAAGAGTGTGCCCCTGGGTCTAAGGCATTGCCCCTGATTGGCAGGATCCTGAGATAACTTGCCCCAAGTTAGGAGCGTTTTCAGTCGGTTCGCCCCAAGTGAGCGGTGTCTGATCCGATGCAGTTACTTGTCAAAGTCCTTAACTTTTGCATAGATCGCGCCTTTCGGGTTTTCGACCTATCAGGAAAATTATTTTCTGTTTATGTCTCTAATTTTTGCCTGGACTGCCCTTTCGGGTTTTCAGTCCACCGAGACGCTCATTTTTGCCTAAGCCTCCCTTTCGGGTTTTCGACTTACCGAGCTGTTCTTTTTTTTTTATTTTTTAGACAAAGTATTTCTTGACTGCATCATCATTTACAGGACGCGGGAGCTCATAGCCACTGACTTAAATCCTTGAAGAGTGTGCCCCTGGGTCTAAGGCATTGCCCCAAGTTAGGAGCGTTTTCAGTCGGTTCGCCCTAGATCAGATCATTTGCTTGGATTTCTTTAATGCCAAATATATATTTGCAAACAAAATTGTTTCTTTTGAAAAGTATTTCCGATGCAATGCACATTCAAGTTTTGAAATTGAAAAATTTAAGAACAACACATGTGGTATGTACAAAAGATAGTTGCCCAACAAACAGGTGGAGTCAGTTTTAAAAACTTTGCTGAATATGCTTTCATAGTGAACCTAGCTTCAATTAGGTCTTTTGAGGGTTATAACGTGGCCTGGTTCACAGCTTTGAAAAAAAAAGAGATTATTAGGCTCAAAGTTTTATTTTAACCCACCCATTCTCCTTTGATGAGCTTCATTCCTAAATTCAATTAATTCGGCAGACGCATTTGACAAGAGAAATTTTGACAATGATGTTTGAGGTCAACACTTTGGTCAGAGCTCATATGAGGTTCTTGAAGTGGCAATCACTTTTTCAATTACAAGCCCCTTTTTTTTTGTAATCCCTTATTTTTGCATGAACCAATTCTTTTGGATTTTGTGGTCCATCGGGATGCCCTAATTTTTGCCTAAGTCTTTTTATTTAGCGGGCTCTTTTTATTAAAATTTTTATGTAGTAGGATTGTGATTGCCGCGGATTATGGTGAGCTTTATTCTCTCATGACCTCTTCCTTTTTAGATGCATTGATCCTCTTGCATTGGGATGTATCATCGAATTAATTGAAAGACTACCCTGCCCCAGGTTAAGATTAAGGGTTTTTTTATAGCAAAAAGAAACACCATCTTCTGGCTCAAAGGGGTTGACTACGGATTATCTCCTTATATCTCCAGTGTTTGGGAAAATGAAACAATGCCTTACATCATCAACCAGGTCTTACTAATGAAAGCGTATATCAACAATTTTAAGTCATTTAGTTTACATCATTCTCCCCTCAAATTTGTTAATATGAAAAGTGAAATGGAAAAACATTGTCATTTGTTTGATGGCACAAGAAAAGAGTGAATACGAATGAATGGATTCTGAAAACATGCATGCTCATTTTATTAAAAATAATAATCAAAAAGTACAATTTTAAAAGTAAACAAATGTTTGGCAAGAAGGAAATTACAAATTGAAATGAAAAGTCTAGTGCTCCTAGGGATGAGCTTCCTTGTTGACACTCCGACTTTAGGAGGCGCCTGAGAAAGGTGTTTTGCCTTTTAATGAAGAAGGGTAAGTGAATCCTGCATTGTGGAAGGTCTCTTTAATCGTCTTAATAGCAACATTTGACCCATCAGCTTTTGCGGACGCAGGGGAGAAACCCAATCCTTCGCGATGATTGTTCTCTGATAGGGTTACAACCTGCCCCCAACCTGTGGGGAACCCACTCTGAACCACCTTTTGTGCATCCTTCAAGGAAGAAATAGATGCCCTATTTTCCTTGACCTTATTATCTAGTGAGAGCCCTTGGAATTGGCTTAGCGCCATGTTAACAGATGATATCTCACGTTGTGGAGCTTGATGGTTGAGAGGAGGAGGAATTAGTGGCTGATTCTGCGCAACCACTAGCGAAGTTACTTTGGCCTTCAACTTTTCCAAATCTTCCCGAAGTGTTATCACCTCTCCACGGAGTTCAATGATCTTTTGCTCGACTAAGTCCATTATCCTTTTTCTGTTTGCACGAGTATTATATATGCGAGTTGGGTTTGGACGAGATTGTCAGGCCACTTTGAGACAAGACTGGTTTACCTTTTGAGAAGTAGCAAAATGTAAGGCTCAGACTTCCGAGACCATGAATGCGAAATGATGCATGATGTTTACGAAAAAAAGACAGTATTATTTTGATTTTCAAAGGACTTTAAGATAATAAGGCTATTGTAAACATCATGAAGGGCCATTATTTCATTAATGACAGAAAGACAACAACCAGTTTTTTTCAAAATAATTCTTACAAAACAGAGGATACTCGTGATGTTTACTAAGCAATTCCTCTGAGCCCTTTAGGAACTGGTGGAAATAGATTCTCATGAATGCATGATGCATTTTGGGAAAGATGATAGAATAATTTGTATAGAAGGGCTCCTAAATTTGGGTGGTTCTAAGTGTTTTTACCCAATCCCCTCACATGTAGGATCTAGGGTTTTTGTTGTTTAAGGTCAACAACTAAGGTCACGGACCCACATGAGATTCCTCACCAGATTGGGCTAGCCACCTCGTGGTGAGATCTTGCAAGGGTCTCCCTTAGATGCAATTATTGGGTTCTAAAAAGGTCCCTAGAGTCATTGACCATAATCCAAAATTTCGTCAAGCGTATGGGCTAGCCAATTCCGGACGAACTTTTGGCCAGATCTACTCTAGGCGGAGTCTTTGTATACCACTCATTGGGATGTACATCCCATAAGTCCATACTACAAAACTCCTAACTTATGCTTATGTTTTTTCTAAAGCTCGGGTATAGAGATTCACTCAAATAGTAAATCCTCACAATTGATATATATACAAAAAATATAGAAATAAAGGGTAAAAGCAAAATAGAAATAAAATAACATAACATAAAATAAAAAGAAAACAAGCAAACAAACAAACGATCAAATAAAACTCAACCCTAAACTAACAAGGATAGGCTTAACTCTCTAAGATCTCCCCAGCAGAGTCGCCAGCTGACGCGCCGCGAAAAATGCTCGAGCGTAGTGAACGCTCGAATGACTATAGAGTCGCCACCGAAGTTTTTTAATTGAAAGGGAAACATCGATAAAACCCTCAAAGGATGGAAAGGGAAGGTCATCGCAACCATTTCCGGGTTCGGGAGTTGGTTATGAAAGAGGAAGGTATTAGCACCTCTCACATCCGTTGTACTCAACGGGAACCTCCTAATTAGTTAAGGGTTTAAAGTTTGAAATTTGTTTGCTTGCTTTTATTATCATAAATTTGCTATTTTTACATATTTTTTAATTAAATTATTTATAAAGGGGAAAAAAGTTAGTTTTTTATTAGTATGCTTGCCGGTTGTTGGATCCCGCTCCTACGTATTCCCAAGTGCAATGGGAAATTCAAAGCTACGTAGTTCTTTGTAAAAAATATTTGTGTGTTGGTTGGTTTTATTTGTGAAAAAGATTTATTTTGATTTGAATTGCACAGAGGCAAGAAAAAAAAAGTTAATTTGATGAGTTGAGTTGATTTTAATGTTTGGGAAGATGAACGACTGTCGACAAAGCGTCACGCTAAGCCCCCAATCGTTCGAGAGACATGCAAAAGTACATCCGCCAATCCCTCTTTATCTCCAATTTATTATGAAAAGGTTGTTAATTAAGTTAAGGAATTAGAAACCATATTTTTTTTTGTGTTTTTGTAATTATTGTTTTTTAACATTTTTTAATAGGTTTGAGACATAGCATGTTAATTAAATTAAATAGAGTAAATAAATAACATGAAAAAAATAATATTCAGGGGTGCATATAGCAGGCCATGGAGGGATGTAAATGGCAGAAATCACGGGCCTAAGCCCCAAGGCCCGCTCTGGCAAAAAAACTCAGTCCAAACAAAAAACATTAGGGGGCGCAGAGAGAAAAAGGGGGGCGCGAAAAGTAACAGAGTGGAGGGGTGACCATGGTTGTCTGATGGAGATTAGACGGAAAGGATTTAATCACAGCCAAACAATTAAGGCCTTGTGATGAGCGATCAAAGGTGATGAAGCCGAGGGTGCACGATAACCTGGTAGGCATACGCACACAGGATCGCCTTGCTTATATGTTTACGGAAACAACAAGAATCCCTCATTTTCTTAAAAATTTCTCTCTCTTCCAATACCTTTCTCTCTCTCACGGTTCTTTTCCTCTCTCTCACACATGTTCTTATTTTTCAAGAACATGGATGAATGTTCATAAATCATAACCCCCTTTCTTTATTATTATTCTTCTTTTTTTTTTATTCCAATTTTAACCCAAATTCCTTTCTAAACCCTTATTAATTTTAAATCCGAATTAATCTCAAAACACAAAATCAAAGTCCCAAGAAAGTTTAATAAACTCAGATCTGTTCCTTTTTTTTATTCTCCTCTTTTTTACATTAACCTATCCAAAAACCATGATTAAACACCGAAGGCATATACCTATACATGTACAACAGCAGCAACAAAGCAAGAAAGAAAGAATTCAAAATAAATTCACAAGTCTGAGAATTACCTGAAATGCAGTGAATTCTACCGGTGAGTTTTTGTTCTTTAATTTTACTTTCTGTTTCACCTTCTAATTCTTTCTTTTTTTGTTTTTGCAAGTTTACGGTGATTCTGAAGTCTGGGATTTCAAGTAAAATTCGTCTCCGATGTGAAGACAGAATTTTAGGATTATGGCTTCTGTTTGTAACTTTGCATTGTAATTTTTCTTGAGTTTTTTTCCGTCCCCTTTGTGTGCAGGGCTGTTTTCTATTTATACTTGAAAAATCAAGTTCTAGTCTTAATTCCATGATCTGTCTCATTTAATCATGTTTATGAATGGGATGAGGAAATTTCCTTTGAGTCTAATTCTGTTTTTAATGATTTTAATGTCCTTTATGAATATTCCCATTTGAGCCTGATATGTTCCTGCTGATTTTCTCTGCTGACTCCTTTCTGACTCTTCCCTGCGTTAACTTCCTTTCCTTTTTGATTTTGGAAAAAATTGAAAACAATAATAGTAATAATAACAATGGAATAATAATGAGACTTTTTGGACAAAAGGAATAAGACTTAAAACTTAAAACCAATAAAAGGAAGAAAAAAAAAGGGATGGGGGAGGCGCTGCCTTCTTCATTTTTTTTTGCATTTTTTTTTGTATTATTTGGTGCTAGGATAAAGAAATAATAAGAAAAGAAAGATAATATTGCCTACTACCGTGTGGATAGCTTAATGAAGGCAAATGAAAATGATGAGACATTGTCTACTACCGTATGGATAGCTTAATGAAGACAAGTGACAAATATTGCCTACAACCGTATTGATAGCTTAACGAAGACAAATGAAAATGATGCCTACTACCATATGGATAGCTTAACAAAGGTGTAAGTGCACCAGTTCATCCTCATGTTTTAATAATTGTCAAAACACATGAAAATAAGATTGAACATATTTTGGCAACATTTCAAATGACTTGACAACAAAGAACTATTTTTTAAACCTTGAAAAACTGACTTGTATTTTGTATCGATACATACATAGTTGTATCGATACATATGTCCTGAAATTACTTCTATTTGATTTTGTGCATTTTGTATCGATACATACATTGTCTGTGTCGATACAAAAGTGGTCTCTCAGAGACAGAACATCATCTGTGTATCGAAGCATGCTTGCATGTATCGATACACATCTGTATGTTCTCAAAATCCAGAAAATTCATGATGTATCGAATCATGCTTGCATGCTTCGATACATATCAGTCAAGATTTTCAAGATTCTGATATTTGTATCGACACACACCCGTGTTTGTATCGATACAAAGGTCAAAAATTTCATTTTTAACGTTGGTCAAAGCATTTGTATCGATACAAATGATCATTTGTATCGATACATGTTTGAAAAATTATGCCCAAATTTGCTCATTCTATTTTCACTTTAAATAGCAATGTGTGTGATCATTTGTTTGTAACACAACTGAGAAAAATCTAGTGAGAACCAGTAAGAAAGCAAGAGTGCTTTGAGAGAAACACTTTGGATACAATTTGGGTGAAAAATTGGGATCAAAGTGTATCCTTCGCAAGATCATCATCTTCCATCAAGTTGCAATCATTGAAGATTGAGTATGGGATCAATCCAATAGAAGTTGTACGCTTGGTCGATAACGTTCGGTACGATTCGCGGTGAATCAGAATCGTGATCGGGTTGATTTGCGAAGGAGGTTTGGTTGCTCGCTAGGGATTCAAGATTGTTCGATATCTTGAAGGATCAATCGAGAAGAATTGAAGGACTCAGCTGGACGATTGTTGCAAGGAGTTGCACGGGTAAAATCGTTGGAATCAGAGGGTGAAGATTCGTTCGTCGATTGAGGTTTAGCATAGTTTTACTTTTGAGTCAATATAGGTTTATTGGATTCATTGTAAATTATGCACTTGTGTTCAAACTGTTTTTAATCAATAATACTCTCAAATAACCCGTTTGGTTATTTGGGGGGAGACGTACCCGGCCGACCGCGAGGACGACACGAAAGCCGGGGAACTCCCTAATCATCTCTTGTGTGTCGATTCGCTTTAAATTCTTACTTTACGCAATTCGCTTATATTTTGTGTCAATTGGAATTTTGTGTTCGTAAGTGTACACAAAGGTTCAATTGCGATTATCTTGATTGTGATTGAATTTGAATATCGAATCGTATAACTTGCTTGGGACTGTTTTTGTTAATCGATTAAATTTGGATATTTTGCATTAAGCGTTCCGATAATTTTCCTAGTTCGTTCAAGGCTATACTATCTTTCCTTTGGTCAAAAGGTGCAAAGTAGACTACCGATCCGGTGATGCTTCCGCGCATTGTTTTTTAATCAAATAATTTTTTAAATTGCCGTTGATTAAAGAAGCCACTTATTCAACCCCCCCTTCTAAGTGGTAGCCTAGTAGTCTAACAAGTGGTATCACGATCCCGGTTCAATTTTGCTTGCAAAATTCGGTGGTTTGTGCCAATTATTAGACAACATGGCTTTTGCACCTAAAGGGGCGTATAATAGGGCTCTGATATTCAATGGAGATCATTTTGACTATTGGAAAAGTAGTATGCGTATTCACATCAATTCTTTTGATGGTGAAGTGTGGAATGCTATTGAGAACGGTCCGTTTGTTCCAACAATCACCGATGCTCATGGCATTGTCACCAATAAGCCTATGGCACAATGGACGGAAGAGGAAAAGAAAAAGGCCAATTACGATGCAAAGGCACAAAATATTTTAATATCATCCCTTGGGATTGATCAATTCTATCATGTGTCACATTGTCAATCGGCTAAGGAAATGTGGGACACATTGGTAACTCACTTTGAGGGTACCAATGATGTAAAGATATCCAAAATTAATACATTGACACAAGAATTTGAGTTGTTCCATATGCTAGATGGTGAGACCATCGAGGATATGCAACAACGATTTATCAAAATAACCAACAAGTTACACGGTTTGGGAAAGTCAATCACAAATCAAGATGCCACTAACAAAATTTTAAGTTGTCTTAGTAGGTGTTGGCAACCGAAGGTCACCGCGATTAAGGAGGCAAATGATCTTACTACTTTGAGTCTTACAACTTTATTTGGCAAGCTTACGGAACATGAACAATTACTAAACTTGTTAGAAAAGCATGAGAAAAGTGAGAAAAAGGGAAAGCACAATGACAAGGATAAGGAAAAGGAAAAGGATAAGAGGTCCATTGCTCTAAAGACCTCCACATCCAAGTCCACCAAGTCTAAAAAGGTAGAGCATGTGGAAAGTAGCTCAAGCGAAGACGATTCCAATGATGAGGAAATAGGACTCTTCGTGAGACGCTACCATAGGTATGTGAGAAAGAATGGGATAAGACATTCCGATGAGAATCTTAAAAAGTTTCGGAAAGATAGTGGTTACCGCCGGAAGAATGAAGATGCTAGGTACTCCAAGAAAGGAATATGCTATGAGTGCGGCCAAGTTGGTCACTACAAGCCGGATTGTCCTAATCTCAAAAGAAAAGAGAATGAGTCATCTTCAAACAAAAGGAGGAGCAAAGGAAAGAAAGCTTATGTTGCATGAGAGAGTAGTAGCTCTTCATCTCATTCATCATCAAGCTCTAGCTCAAGTGATGAAGACGAAATGGCTAATGTATGCTTCACATCTCATCATCACAAAAAGAAGGACAAAGCTCCTAAAAAGGTAAACCAAAATCCCTCTAGCTCATATACCTCGTTAGAATATCATGACTTGCAAAATGCGTTTGAGGACCTATGTAGTGAAACTAGGAAAACTTTCAAACGATTAAAAGAGATCATAAAAGTTAACAAAACTCTTGAAAAGAAAGTTATCAAAACGGAAGAAGAATTGAAAGCTTTCAAAGTATCACTATTAGAAAGGACTAGCGCAAGTCATAATAATGGTGACATAGTTGGTTGTGATAATTGTGTCACTTTGTCAAAAGATATTAAGGCTGTCAAGGACAAAGTGGAAAATTCATCAAAACCTAGAGTCTATCATCAAGTTGGTCCAAAACATTTTCAAAACACTTTGAAAGTCAAAAACAAAAATTCAAAAAATGTTAAATTGGATCAAAAGAAGAATGGCTCACATGTCACTTGTCACTATTGTTGTTGTGAAGGCCATACCATTGCAAAATGTAAAGCTAGGAAAATGTTGGTACCTAAGGGCGTATTGCAATGGATGCCAAAACTCAACAAAACTTATTTGCCTCACCAATTAGGACCCAATGAAAATTGGGTACCTCTCTCTTATGTTTAATTGTTGTAGGAAAAGTGCCTTGATAATCTAGAAAGGAGATGGTTTCTAGATAGTGGATGTTCAAGGCACATGACGGGTGACGCCTCACTTTTTATTGAGTTCAAAGCAAAGGAGAAAGGCTATGTCACCTATGGAGACAACAATAAAGGCACTATTCTTGGTGTAGGTACTATCGGTAATCCTTCTACTATAACCATATCTAATGTTGTACTTGTGGATAACCTTAAGCACAACTTGTTGAGTGTTGCTAAGCTTTGTGATAAAGGGTTCACAATCAATTTCAAACTAACCTTTTGCACAATCGAAAGTAACAAAGACAAGAATGTGATTCTTAAGGCTATGAGGCATGGAAATGTATACATGTTGGACCTAGATGATAATTGCCTAAGTGGTGCTAAGTGTCTCATAACCAAGAATGATGAATCTTGGTTGTGGCATAGAAGAATGGCACATCTTAATTTCGATTTATTAAATAAGATAGCTTCTAAAGATCTTGTAATCGGTCTACCTAAAATTCGTTTTTCAAAAGATCACTTCTGTGACGCATGCCAAATGGGTAAACAAACTAAAGCTTCTTTCAAAACTAAAAAGTTTATTTCAACTACTAAGCCTTTAGAGTTAATCCATATGGATCTTTTTGGACCATCAAGGACCAAAAGCCTTGGTGGTAACTACTATGGACTTGTGATTGTAGACGATTACTCAAGATTTTGTTGGACACTATTCTTATCTAGTAAAAGCGATACCTTGTCCACTTTTAAACAATTTGCTAAGATGATTCAAAATAAGCTAGACCTTAAGATCATTTCCATTAGGAGTGATCATGGAGGTGAATTTGAAAACAATAGCTTTGATAAGTTTTGCTCCTAACATTGCATTGAACACAATTTTTCGGCTCCACGAACACCACAACAAAATGGAGTAGTGGAGAGGAAAAATCGAATTCTAGAAGAGTTAGCTAGGACTATGTTAAGTGGTCTTCCTAAGTATTTTTGGGCCGATTCGATAAGCACCGCAAGTTATGTTCTAAATAGGGCGATCATTCGACCTATTTTGGACAAAACTCCCTATGAAATACTTAAAGGAAGAAAACCTAATCTTAGTCACTTGCGCTCTTTTGGATGCAAATGCTTTATTTTAAATAATGGAAAAAAGAATCTTGGCAAATTTGATTCAAAAGCGGATGAGGGAATTTTCTTAGGTTATTAATTGTCTAGCAAAGCATATAGAGTATACAATAAAAGGTTACAAATTGTTGAAGAGTCGGTTCATGTAAGCTTTGATGAGACTTTTCCGGAAGAAAACGGGAAAGGTGATTTTATTGGTACAGGTGTCGACACATTAGATATTCTAAAGGATCAAGAAGTTGTTGAAAGTGATCAACCCTCGACGGAAGTTCCAAAAGAAAAAGACGATAAGCCGACACCATCCAATGAAGACAAAGATGATGGAGGACCCTCTTCATCAAAGAATCATCATAAGCAAAGAGGAGCCGGTCTTGCAAAGGAATGGCGTACTCTAAAAGACCATCCCATTGACAAGGTCTTAGGTGATATCTCAAAGGGACTGGCTACTCGGTTTCAAATAAGTAACTTTTGTTCTCACTATGCTTTTGTTTCACAAGTTGAACCTAAAAACTCAAAGGCCGCATTACTTGATGAACATTGGATTCTTGCAATGCAAGAAGAACTAAATCAATTTAAAAGAAATGATGTGTGGGATTTAGTACCACCTCCTCCAAGTCATCAAGTGATTGGGACACGTTGGGTTTTTAGAAATAAGCTTGATGAAAACGGTGTTATCATTAGGAACAAGGCACGGTTGGTAGCTCAAGGCTATAACCAAGAGGAGGGCATTGATTATGAGGAGACCTATGCTCCGGTTGCTCGCCTTGAGGCTATTAGACTTTTATTAGCTTATGCATGCAATATGAATTTCAAGTTATATCAAATGGACGTTAAGAGTGCTTTCCTAAACGGATACATAAATGAAGAGGTGTATGTCAAACAACCTCCCGGTTTTGAAGATAACGAACATCCGGACTATGTTTTCAAATTAAAAAGAGCCTTATATGGTCTTAAACAAGCTCCTAGAGCTTGGTATGATAGGCTTAGCAAGTTCTTGATTAAAAACAGATATTCAAGGGGAAAGGTTGATACTACACTCTTCATTAAACCTAAAGGAAAGGACGTCTTATTGGTTCAAATATATGTTGATGATATTATCTTTGGTTCCACTAACCCATCTCTTGTCAAGAGTTTTTCTAGTCTTATGCAAGGTGAATTCGAGATGAGCATGATGGGTGAACTAACCTACTTCTTGGGACTACAAATCAAGCAACTAGAAGAAGGAACTTTCATATATCAAACTAAATATTGCCTTGAGTTGCTCAAGAAGTTTGGGATGACGGATTCAAAAATTATGGAAACTCCCATGGCATCAACTTGTGCGTTAAGCAAAGATGAAGAAGGTAAAGATGTGGAAATCACAAAATATAGAGGTATAATCGGATCCTTACTCTATTTAACGGCATCTAGGCCGGATATTATGTTTAGTGTTTGCATGTGTGCACGATATCAATCATGCCCCAAAGAATCACACCTAAAAGCCGTAAAAAAGATTTTAAAATACTTGAAAGGAACATCAAATTTTGGCTTATGGTACTCTAAGGGGAATGAATGTTCTTTGGTAGGTTATTCCGATTCCGACTTTGCCGGTTGCAAGTTGGATAGGAAAAGTACTAGTGGAACATGTCACCTATTTTGTAATAGCTTGGTAAGTTGGCATAGCAAGAAACAAGTATCAGTTGCTTTGTCAACCGCCGAGGCGGAATACGTTGCGGCCGGAAGTTGTTGCTCCCAAATACTTTGGTTAAAACAACAACTTCTCGACAACGATTTAAAACTACAACGTGTTCCGATCTTGTGTGACAACACTAGTGCTATAAACCTCACAAAGAACCCAATATTGCATTCAAGGACTAAGCATATAGAGATTAGGCATCACTTTCTTCGCGATCATGTAGAAAAAGGGATGTTGTTTTTGAGCATGTGGACTCGAAAAATCAACTTGCGGACATCTTTACAAAGCCACTTGCAACGGAACCCTTTATCTTTATTCGCGGAGAATTAGGGATCTTAGATATCTCTAACCTAGAATAATATACATTTGTACATGCACTTTGTATACATATCATACTTCTTGGCAACTTGGAGTTTTATACAATGGGAAGTGCATCAACACCCTACGGTACAAGGTTAAAAAGTATCATCTCTATCTTCTCTTCTTAAAACTTACACTCTTATGCCTATGTGAATTCTTTTCAAACATCAACATCACATATTAGTTCTTTTCAATACATACATATGTTTGCTCATTTCCAAAAATTCTTGCTTTAAGATAAGTAATAGTTCTTGAAGTCCATATGTATCAAATGGCAATGTATGAAATATTGATTAATTGATGTGTCTATAGCTTAACATGTTGCATAAATACTATCCGTGAATTTCATTTCTTCATGAACATCGTTATATGATATGGCAACATGAAATTATGCATTTGTTGCATTGTTTTGTTTATTCTCGTCCCATATTTTGATATGTTGGTTGATTTTAAATGTCGATATGTTACGATACTCATGAGTTGGTTTATGGATTGTTGTTCTACATTCCATGTTTTATCATGATATTTGGTATTCGTCATTGATATATTTTTGGCATATCTTTGTATGTATTTATTTTGATTAGGAAACTATATCATTAAGTGCATTTCGACAAATGTAAGTGCACGATGTGATCATTGATTAAAAAATTGCTTGGACTTGTTACTTCTAATGTGCTCTCTTCTTCTTTTTGATATTGTCAAAGGGGGAGAGATTTGGATGCACAAGCTAAAGATGATCAAAACGCATTATGGCATCAACTCAGGGGGAGCGAGCTTATTTGTTGACTAGCCTTGGTGTTTTTATTGCGTCTGTATTACATTGCTATTTTTTATTTTTTTGCATAATAGGTATAGGCTTAGTTTAGCTTATGCATAGTTTTGACAATTATCAAAAAGGGGGAGAATGTAAGTGCACCAGTTCATCCTCATGTTTTAATAATTGTCAAAACACATGAAAATAGGATTGAACATATTTTGGCAACATTTCAAATGACTTGACAACAAAGAACTATTTTTTAAACCTTGAAAAACTGACTTTTAGGTATTTTGTATCGATACAACTATGTTGTATCGATACATATGTCCTGAAATTATTTCTGTTTGATTTTGTGCATTTTGTATCGATACATACATTGTCTGTATCGATACAAAAGTGGTCTCTCAGAGACAGAACATCATCTGTGTATCGAAGCATGCTTGCATGTATCGATACACATCTGTATGTTCTCAAAATCCAGAAAATTCATGATGTATCTAATCATGCTTGCATGCTTCGATACATATCAGTCAAGATTTTCAAGATTCTGATATTTGTATCGATACACACCCGTGTTTGTATCGATACAAAGGTCAAAAATTTCATTTTTAACGTTGGTCAAAGCATTTGTATCGATACAAATGATCATTTGTATCGATACATGTTTGAAAAATTATGCCCAAATTTGCTCATTCTATTTTCACTTTAAATAGCAATGTGTGTGATCATTTGTTTCTAACACAACTGAGAAAAATCTAGTGAGAACCAGTGAGAAAGCAAGAGTGCTTTGAGAGAAACACTTTGGATACAATTTGGGTGAAAAATTGGGATCAAAGTGTATCCTTCGCAAGATCATCATCTTCCATCAAGTTGCAATCATTGAAGATTGAGTATGGGATCAATCCAATAGAAGTTGTATGCTTGGTCGATAACGTTCGGTACGATTCGCGGTGAATCAGAATCGTGATCGGGTTGATTTGCGAAGGAGGTTTGGTTGCTCGCTTGGGATTCAAGATTGTTCGATATCTTGAAGGATCAATCGAGAAGAATTGAAGGACTCAGCTGGACGATTGTTGCAAGGAGTTGCACGGGTAAAATCGTTGGAATCAGAGGGTGAAGATTCGTTCGTCGATTGAGGTTTAGCATAGTTTTACTTTTGAGTCAATATAGGTTTATTGGATTCATTGTAAATTGTGCACTTGTGTTCAAACTGTTTTTAATCAATATTACTCTCAAATAACCCGTTTGGTTATTTTGGGGGAGACGTACCCGGCCGACCGCGAGGACGACACGAAAGCCAGGGAACTCCCTAATCATCTCTTGTGTGTCGATTCGCTTTAAATTCTTACTTTACGCAATTCGCTTATATTTTGTGTCAATTGGAATTTTGTGTTCGTAAGTGTACACAAAGGTTCAATTGCGATTATCTTGATTGTGATTGAATTTGAATATCGAATCGTATAACTTGCTTGGGACTGTTTTTGTTAATCGATTAAATTTGGATATTTTGCATTAAGCGTTCCGATAATTTTCCTAGTTCGTTCAAGGCTATACTATCTTTCCTTTGGTCAAAAGGTGCAAAGTAGACTACCGATCCGGTGGTGCTTCCGCGCATTGTTTTTTAATCAAATAATTTTTTAAATTGTCGTTGATTAAAGAAGCCACTTATTCAACCCCCCCTTCTAAGTGGTAGCCTAGTAGTCTAACAAGAGGCAATGAAAAGAAAGATAAGACACTGTCTACTACCGTATGGATAGCTAAACGAAGGCAATGAGAAGTGATAAGACACTGTCTACTACCGTATGGATAGCTTAACGAAGACAAGTGACAAATATTGCCTACTACCGTATGGATAGCTTAACGAAGGCAAATGAAAATGATGCCTACTACCGTATGGATAGCTTAACAAAGGCAAGCGACAAATATTGCCTACTACCGTATGGATAGCTTAACGATGGCAAATGAAAATGATGGATGTTACCTACTATCGTATGGATAGCTTAATGAAGGTAAATGAAAAATGATAGATATCACCTACTACCATATGGATAGTGTAATGAAGATGATGCTTTTTTTAGTGACATCTCTTGACCAAACACACTGGGGATGCACTCTTGAGGAAATTGATTATGTGTGTGCAAGTTGTTCATATAAAGAGTCTACCACTTGCTGTTTGGGATCTGGATCAATCCAGGAATGAACTGGAGAGATATGGTCAAATAAGACTATATGCCCGATGAGGAAAGAACTCAACTGGGATTCTCCATCCGTGTATTGGGAACGGAAGTAACTGAAACAACCTTCTTCCACGAGGATTGAACTCGGTGGGGAATTCGAAAAGGATATGTACTTTTCTGCTTATGGCTGACACTCTAATTGGACAGAATGACACACCCACCCTATTTTCGGGGATAAACAAGACAAGTGATTTAACTAGACTTCGAGGAGATGCAATAATGTATGAATGATGTGAATGTATATGCTATGTATGAATGATGTATGTATGTATGTATGTATGTATGTATGTATCTGACAGGTGTACTGACGAACAGACATGACAAGTGAGACTGAAGTATATTGAGATCACAACACAAATACTCGGCAATCCTTAACATGGTGAAGATATTATTGGATGTATACATCAGGCCACTGACGCAGCAACTCCCGGTTATGAGGCTCAAACTTTGCAGGGAAGAAGATGCCTCCTGGGGAGAAGACCCAACATTAATCAGAAATCTGAATCAAAGTTCAGATGGAGATACCGGGCTTAAAGTCCACTGGTGGATAAGAAGTCTCCATTTGTAAACCGAACAAGAGTGTTCTTCCATTGGCGTGCGCTTCGGCAGTCATGCTTTGCTCTTTTTTTTTTAGAATCCCTAACTTTTGCCTGGACCGCCTTTTCAGGTTTTCAGTCCACCGGGAGTATATTTCCTTTTTTGGTGCCCCTAATTTTTGCCTGGACCGCCCTTTCGGGTTTTCAGTCCACCGGGAGTATATTTCCTTTTTTGGTGCCCCTAATTTTTGCCTGGACCGCCCTTTCGGGTTTTCAGTCCACCGGGACGCTCTCTATAGCCTAAGCCGCCTTTTCAGGTTTTTGACTTAGCGAGCTTTTTCTTTTTTTAGCAATGACTGTTTTTGTTTTTTTTTGTAGAAATTACACGTTCTCGAGACGAACGTTGTTGCATGCTTTTATGACTCAGTATTAACGACTTTGAATTTCACTGTTTAAGATTCTTCAAATCGGAGATACTTCGACAGCTGAGGTGCCCCAAGTGAGCGGTGTCTGATCCGATGCAGTTACTTGTCAAAGTCCTTAACTTTTGCATAGATCGCGCCTTTGGGGTTTTCGACCTATCAGGACAATTATTTTCTGTTTATGTCTCTAATTTTTGCCTGGACTGCCCTTTCGGGTTTTCAGTCCACCGAGACGCTCATTTTTGCCTAAGCCTCCCTTTCGGGTTTTCGACTTACCGAGCTGTTCTTTTTTTTTTTTTTTTTTTTAGACAAAGTATTTCTTGACTGCATCATCATTTACAGGACGCGGGAGCTCATAGCCACTGACTTAAATCCTTGAAGAGTGTGCCCCCGGGTCTAAGGCATTGCCCCTGATTGGCAGGATCCTGAGATAACTTGCCCCAAGTTAGGAGCGTTTTCAGTCGGTTCGCCCTAGATCAGATCATTTGCTTGGATTTCTTTAATGCCAAATATATATTTGCAAACAAAATTGTTTCTTTTGAAAAGTATTTCCGATGCAATGCACATTCAAGTTTTGAAATTGAAAAATTTAAGAACAACACATGTGGTGTGTACAAAAGATAGTTGCCCAACAAACAAGTGGAGTCAGTTTTAAAAATTTTGCTGAATATGCTTTCATAGTGAACCTAGCTTCAATTAGGTCTTTTGAGGGTTATAACGTGGCCTGGTTCACAGCTTTGAAAAAAAAAGAGATTATTAGGCTCAAAGTTTTATTTTAACCCACCCATTCTCCTTTGATGATCTTCATTCCTAAATTCAATTAATTCGGCACACGCATTTGACAAGAGAAATTTTGACAATGATGTTTGAGGTCAACACTTTGGTCAGAGCTCATATGAGGTTCTTGAAGTGGCAATCACTTTTTCAATTACAAGCCCCTTTTTTTTTTGTAATCCCTTATTTTTGCATGAACCAATTCTTTTGGATTTTGTGGTCCATCGGGATGCCCTAATTTTTGCCTAAGTCTTTTTACTTAGCGGGCTCTTTTTATTAAAATTTTTATGTATTAGGATTGTGATTGCCGCGGATTATGGTGAGCTTTATTCTCTCATGACCTCTTCCTTTTTAGATGCATTGATCCTCTTGCATTGGGATGTATCATCGAATTAATTGAAAGACTACCCTACCCCAGGTTAAGATTAAGGGTTTTTTTATAGCAAAAAGAAACACCATCTTCTGGCTCAAAGGGGTTGACTACGGATTATCTCCTTATATCTCCAATGTTTGGGAAAATGAAACAATGCCTTACATCATCAACCAGGTCTTACTAATGAAAGCGTATATCAACAATTTTAAGTCATTTAGTTTACATCATTCTCCCCTCAAATTTGTTAATATGAAAAGTGAAATGGAAAAACATTGTCATTTGTTTGATGGCACAAGAAAAGAGTGAATACGAATGAATGGATTCTGAAAACATGCATGCTCATTTTATTAAAAATAATAATCAAAAAGTACAATTTTAAAAGTAAACAAATGTTTGGCAAGAAGGAAATTACAAATTGAAATGAAAAGCCTAGTGCTCCTAGGGATGAGCTTCCTTGTTGACACTCCGACTTTAGGAGGCGCCTGAGAAAGGTGTTTTGCCTTTTAATGAAGAAGGGTAAGTGAATCCTGCATTGTGGAAGGTCTCTTTAATCGTCTTAATAGCAACATTTGACCCATCAGCTTTTGCGGACGCAGGGGAGAAACCCAATCCTTCGCGATGATTGTTCTCTGATAGGGTCACAACCTGCCCCCATCCTGTGGGGAACCCACTCTGAACCACCTTTTGTGCATCCTTCAAGGAAGAAATAGATGCCTTATTTTCCTTGACCTTCTTATTATCTAGTGAGAGCCCTTGGAATTGGCTTAGCGCCATGTTAACAGATGATATCTCACGTTGTGGAGCTTGATGGTTGAGAGGAGGAGGAATTAGTGGCTGATTCTGCGCAACCACTAGCGAAGTTACTTTGGCCTTCAACTTTTCCAAATCTTCCCGAAGTGTTATCACCTCTCCACGGAGTTCAATGATCTTTTGCTCGACTAAGTCCATTATCCTTTTTCTGTTTGCACGAGTATTATATATGCGAGTTGGGTTTGGACGAGATTGTCAGGCCACTTTGAGACAAGACTGGTTTACCTTTTGAGAAGTAGCAAAGTGTAAGGCTCAGACTTCCGAGACCATGAATGCGAAATGATGCATGATGTTTACGAAAAAAAGACAGTATTATTTTGATTTTCAAAGGACTTTAAGATAATAAGGCTATTGTAAACATCATGAAGGGCCTTTATTTCATTAATGACAGAAAGACAACAACCAGTTTTTTTCAAAATAATTCTTACAAAACAGAGGATATTCGTGATGTTTACAAAGCAATTCCTCTGAGCCCTTTAGGAACCGGTGGAAATAGATTCTCATGAATGCATGAATGCATGATGCATTTTGGGAAAGATGATAGAATAATTTGTATAGAAGGGCTCCTAAATTTGGGTGGTTCTAAGTGTTTTTACCCAATCCCCTCACATGTAGGATCTAGGGTTTTTGTTGTTTAAGATCAACAACTAAGGTCACGGACCCACATGAGAATCCTCACCAGATTGGGCTAGCCACCTCGTGGTGAGATCTTGCAAGGGTCTCCCTTAGATGCAATTATTGGGTTCTAAAAAGGTCCCTAGAGTCATTGACCATATTCCAAAATTTCGTCAAGCGTATGGGCTAGCCAATTCCGGACGAACTTTTGGACAGATCTACTCTAGGCGGAGTCTTTGTATACCACTCATTGGGATGTACATCCCATAAGTCCATACTACACAACTCCTAACTTATGCTTATGTTTTTTCTAAAGCTCGGGTATAGAGCTTCACTCAAATAGTAAACCCTCACAATTGATATATATACAAAAAATATAGAAATAAAGGGTAAAAGCAAAATAGAAATAAAATAACATAACATAAAATAAAAAGAAAACAAGCAAACAAACAAACGATAAAATAAAACTCAACCCTAAACTAACAAGGATAGGCTTAACTCTCTAAGATATCCCCAGCAGAGTCGCCAGCTGTCGCGCCGCGAAAAATGCTCGAGCGTAGTGAACGCTCGAATGACTATAGAGTCGCCACCGAAGTTTTTTTTATTGAAAGGGAAACATCGATAAAACCCTCAAAGGATGGAAAGGGAAGGTCATCGCAACCATTTCCGGGTTCGGGAGTTGGTTATGAAAGAGGAAGGTATTAACACCTCTCACATCCGTTGTACTCAACGGGAACCTCCTAATTAGTTAAGAGTTTAAAGTTTGAAATTTGTTTGCATGCTTTTATTATCATAAATTTGCTATTATTTACATATTTTTTAATTAAATTATTTATAAAGGGGAAAAAAGTTAGTTTTTTATTAGTATGCTTGACGGTTGTTGGATCCCGCTCCTACGTATTCCCAAGTGCAATGGGAAATTCAAAGTTACGTAGTTCTTTGTAAAAAATATTTTTGTGTTGGTTGGTTTTATTTGTGAAAAAGATTTGTTTTGATTTGAATTGCACAGAGGCAAGAAAAAAAAGTTAATTTGATGAGTTGAGTTGATTTTAATGTTTGGGAAGATGAACGACTGTCGACAAAGCGTCACGCTAAGCCCCCAATCGTTCGAGAGACATGCGAAAGTACATCCGCCAATCGCTCTTTATCTCCAATTTATTATGAAAAGGTTGTTAATTAATTTAAGGAATTAGAAACCATTTTTTTTTTGTGTTTTTGTAATTATTGTTTTTTAACATTTTTTAATAGGTTTGAGACATAGCATGTTAATTAAATTAAATAGAGTAAATAAATAACATGAAAAAAATAAATATTCAGGGGTGCATATAGCAGGCCATGGAGGGATGTAAGTGGCAGAAATCAGGGGCCTAAGCCCCAAGGCCCGCTCTGGCAAAAAAACTCAGTCCAAACAAAAAACAGTAGGGGGCGCAGAGAGAAAAAGGGGGGCGCGAAAAGTAACAGAGTGGAGGGGTGATCATGGTTGTCTGATGGAGATCAGACGGAAAGGATTTAATCACAGCCAAACAATTAAGGCCTTGTGATGAGCGATCAAGGGTGATGAAGCCGAGGGTGCACGATAACCCGGTAGGCATACGCACACAGGATCGCCTTGCTTATATGTTTACGGAAACAACAAGAATCCCTCATTTTCTTAAAAATTTCTCTCTCTTCCAATACCTTTCTCTCTCTCACGGTTCTCTTCCCCTCCCTCACACATGTTCTTATTTTTCAAGAACATGGATGAATGTTCATAACCCCCTTTCTTTATTATTATTCTTCTTTCTTTTTTTTTAACAAATTTAACCCAAATTCCTTTCTAAACCCTTATTAATTTTAAATCTGAATTAATCTCAAAACACAAAATCAAAGTCCCAAGAAAGTTTAATAAACTCAGATCTGTTCCTTTTTTTTATTCTCCTCTTTTTTGCATTAACCCATCCAAAAACCATGATTAAACACCAAAGGCATATACCTATACATGTACAACAGCAGCAACAAAGCAAGAAAGAAAGAATTCAAAATAAATTCACAAGTCTGAGAATTACCTGAAATGCAGTGAATTCTACCGGTGAGTTTTTGTTCTTTAATTTTACTTTCTGTTTCACCTTCTAATTCTTTCTTTTTTTGTTTTTGCAAGTTTACGGTGATTCTGAAGTCTGGGATTTCAAGTAAAATTCGTCTCCGATGTGAAGACAGAATTTTAGGATTATGGCTTCTGTTTGTAACTTTGCATTGTAATTTTTCTTGAGTTTTTTTCCGTCCCCTTTGTGTGCATGGCTGTTTTCTATTTATACTTGAAAAATCAAGTTCTAGTCTTAATTCCATGATCTGTCTCATTTAATCATGTTTATGAATGGCATGAGGAAATTCACTTTGAGTCTAATTCTGTTTTTAATGATTTTAATGTCCTTTATGAATATTCCCATTTGAGCCTGATATGTTCCTGGTGATTTTCTCTGCTGACTCCTTTCTGACTCTTCCCTGCGTTAACTTCCTTTCCTTTTTGATTTTGGAAAAAATTGAAAACAATTATAGTAATAATAACAATGGAATAATAATGAGACTTTTTGGACAAAAGGAATAAGACTTAAAACTTAAAACCAATTAAAGGAAGAAAAAAAAAGGGATGGGGGAGGCGCTGCCTTCTTCATTTTTTTTTTGTATTTTTTGGTGCTAGGATAAAGAAATAATAAGAAAAGAAAGATAATAATAATAAAAAAGAAGATTAAAAGAGAATTGATGAGTGGGAGGGCAAGCGCCTCCTTTAATTAAAATAAGAAATAAAATAAATAATAATAAAAGAGATGAATAAAATAATAAAAAAATAAGAATAAAATAAAATAAAATGGACCAAAAAATGAACATAAATGAGGTATTTTAAAATACCTTCCTGTCGAAATTTCGTCTGAAATAACGAAAAATTCGGTTTAAAAAGACGAATAATTTGTTTAAAAAATGGGGTATGACAGAATCCAGATAAATCAAACAAAGAAAGGAACATTCATTCATCAATCAAAATATATAAAAGATCTTCTGAAGAAATTCAATTTGGAAGATTGCAAACCCATGAACACTCCGATGCATCCTACATCAAGCTTAAGCAAAGAAGAATCTGAAGGCAAAGTTGATCAGAAGCTCTATCGAGGTATGATTGGATCTCTTCTTTATTCAGTGTATGCTTGTGTGCAAGATTTCAATCAGATCCTAGAGAATCCCATTTCACAGCAGTGAAAAGGATCTTCAGGTATTTGAAAGCAACTTGTAACATTGGATTACTGTATCAGAAATCCAATGACTACAAGCTGATTGGATTCTGTGATGCTGACTATGCTGGTGATAGAATTGAAAGAAAATCCATCAGTGGCAACTGTCAGTTCATTTGTGAGAATTTAATTTCATGGGCTAGTAAAAGGCAAACCACCATAGCTATGTCAACAGCAGAAGCTGAATACATATCAGCAGCTAAATGTTGTACACAACTACTTTGGATGAAATATCAATTGGAAGATTATCAAATAAGCAGTAACAATATTCCTTTATAATGTGATAACACTGCAGCTATTCACCTCTCTAAAAATCCTATTTTACATTCTAGAGCTAAGCATATTGAGATTAAACATCATTTTATCAGAGACTATGTTCAAAAAGGGGTAATTGATCTCAAGTTCATTGAAACTGAAAATCAATGGGCTGATATCTTTACAAAACCTTTAGCTGTTGAACGTTTTGATTTTATCAAAAAGAATCTGAACATGATGGAGATCTCTGATTAACTTAGTCTCAAATGAAAAATTTGTGTTTGTAAGAATCTAATAGTAGTTAGAAGCTGAAGTCATCAGAACCTTCTGTATCAGAAGTTGTGATGAGGACATCTTCTGATAAACTATCAGAATCTGTTAGAAGGAAAATAGTTCTGGCGCGTAATGAAAAATCTTTTATAAAAACCTTTTCGTTTTCCCTCACTTACGTGTCAGTTATTTGAATAATCTTTTGATACACGTGTCTTGTTGCAAGAGGATAAAGGAGTTGGTTAATGATGATTAGCATTTCTAATCCCCATTTGAGGTAAAATACTCTACTACCCCCTACGTGTCTGTACTTGTTTTTGTGCGAAACTTTCTATTTAAACACACAAACGTTTCACATTCACACTTTTGCACTCTCACAACCTACACTTTCGTCTTCTAAAACTCAGAGCAATTTCTTTCTCCCTTATTAGAAACCCTAAATTCCCAAACTTCATCTATGGCTTCTTCATCTACTCCAAGCGTTGATGCATGCATGATCTTGCCTAAGGAATCCAACCCTACTGTGTTTGCTAAGGATCAACGTCCCTACAAGTATGATGACCTAAATGTCGCTATAGAAAACCCCGTTGATCTTGAAGGATTAAGAGTAAATGGTTTCTCTGAAGTTGTTGACCTGTTCAAGAGACAAGGAATGAAATACTACTTTGATGTGTTGAATGTACCAATATATACGGAACTTGTCAAGGAATCATTTGTGTCTGGATTCAGAATTTCTATCAGATTGTGTCATTTCTGTGAGGCTCTGAAAATAGATCGTGGTGGTCTTATTATCAGAAATTCTGATGAGGTTGGTCCTGATATTGAGGAATTTATATTCAAACCTAAGGCTAACCCCAAGGACAAGTTTGAATGGACCAACAATTGCAAAGTCATCTACAAGATTTTGATTGACAGCATTTTGACCAAGCTGGGAGGCACTGATTAGATTTCAAACCTTCAGAAGCTGTTCACTTTTCATGTTGGTAAAGGAAATTTTCTGGATATTGGTAAGCTTATCGATCATCTTGTTGTTTCTATACTCTCCAGCAAATCTATTGTCAGACATCCAAGGCTACTCAGTCATATGTTTGCACAGTGTGGTTTGTTGGACACTATCACACCGTTTCTCCCAGGATATGGTACCTTCTTGCTTAGTTCTAAAATAGTTAATAGCACTACTCTAAGGTACTTGAAACTGGTGAAAAACAACCAGATTGTTCATCCAACACGCCCACTGCTGATCAGAGATTCTGAGGATATCATTGCTGAATGTAGGCTTGTACATGTCAGTGATAGTGATGCTAAGAGAATAATAGAAGCATATGCTGATTACTTGAAAAAGCTAGGTGCTGAGGTAGGAACTGGAGAACCTACAGGATTAACTATCAGACAATCAAGGATTCTGGAACAACCAACCAGAATCTATCCTGCCAAAAGAAAAGTTGTTAAGAGTCCTGCTGGGAAGAAGGTAGCTAAGACCCAGAAACTACAGCTCCTAGATCATCAAAGAAACCAAAGGCTAGGAAGATTGTTATGGAGGATCTTACAGAAGAAGAGAAGGAAAATGCTGTGTTACAGGCAGCTTTGGAAAAGGTTAATGAATTCAATAAGAAGCAAGAGGCTCTAAAGGATGGTTATGACTGTGGAATTGATCCTGAAGATTTTAAGGACATGTACTCCAAACTTCCTCCAAGAGCTTCTGATGATGTGCTGGCTCAACAGACTATGTATGGAATGGCTGATGCACAAGCTTCAACAAGTACTGCACCAGTCATTCATTCTTTCGATGAAGATTCTGAACGTCCACCTTCACCACCTCCTCAAAAATCCCCCACACACCATGATATCCAAATTCTGGAACCAACACCAAACTCTGAGAATGTTCAACCAGAGACAACACTAGAAAAACCACCAACACCTCACCCAGAAAATGAACCACAACCACAAACACCCCCACCAGAACATACTCACTCAGAACATGAAAACCAAAAATCACCAGAACCTACAGTTGCTGAAGTGGTTGATGAACCTAATTCTGAAGTACATGCTGATGAGAAATCCCCACATCATGTGGCTATGGACAACTCATGTACTTTACCAACACCACTCAAGAAACACTTCCAACAAATTGATGAATCTCTGAATCTTGAAGTTATTCAGAAAACCCCTCCTCACCAAACCAATCACCTCAATAACCTAATGCAGGATCTGTCTATGGACTGCATTTATGTTCCTCCTCACCTACCTTCCAGAATTATCAATGAACCCTTAGAACAAACCCAGGAAGATATCTCTAACCTGCTGAGAGCTGTTGACAAAAATATTAGGAGAATGTCCACTGCTATTCCTAACAGATCTATTGAAACAGCACATATCAACAAAGAGTGTGACATTATGGAGGAAAATCTGGTGCTCATGATAAGATCAGTCAAGCAGGCCTATACTAAGGATTTGGACTTCAGGAATGAATTGGCTAGGAAGGAAGAAGAAGAAAGATTGTTAAGAGAAAAATTGGAAGCTGAGGAAAGGGAAAGAAAAAGGTTGGAAGATGAGCGTATTGAAAAGGAGAGACAGGAAGCTCAAGCTAGAGAGGAAGCTAGGCTAGCAGAAGAGGCTAGAATAGCTGCTGAACAAGCAAGACTTGAGAATATTGCTAGGAATGCACCAGAGTATGCTCATATCATCAGAGAAAATCAAGAGAATATGCAGAGAAAGATTGATGAGCATTTAAATGTGTTGGCAAGCATTCTTACTACTCTCCAGAGCATCCATGAAAGATTACCACCAGCTCCTCAACCTTAAACCTAGGATACTATGCACTTTGTTTTTAATTTCACTATTATCTTCTGATATTTTGCTGTGTAACTTTAATTGAATCCTTGTTTATTTAAGTACTCTGTTGATTGTTGGTTAATCTTTTGAATGTGTTTATATTCTGTTTATTTCATGTTCTTTATGTTATGCTTTCATAATTTTTTTTTTTTTGGAGACAAATATCAACACATAGACTTCAAAACTAAATAAAGAGTTTTTATTCAATTGATAATTGTTGATTACATAAGTTCTACTCTACCTTCCTACTTGGATTCTACATCAGACACAGCTAGTTCTAAATCTAGCTTATTAGAATCAGAGGGAGAAGAAGGGTATTCTTCCCTAGGAGGAACATATGTACTCAAGAACTCCTTCCAGTCAGAATCCCATTCAGATTCTGACTCAGATAAGGACTCTTGTTGTTTGGTCTTGGATCTTGTTTGATAATTGGCTCTGACAGGAGCGGAAGTTGATGCTCTCATCTTCTGAGGTTTCTTCTTAGACTCTGAGTCTTGTTGAATCTTCGCCTTCTTCTTCTTCTTCTCCTGTGTTTTCTTACTTTTGATCACTCTTCTATCCTCATCCATTGTTGTGTTTCACAATGAACTGGAAGTGTTGAGTGAAATGACAAAGTTATGGTCCTTATATAGTGGATTCAAAATAGACAAGTTCATGGTTTTACGATAAAACCATTTAATTGGTGTAGTTGTAACCACCTTGACTGCATTGAAACTCTAATATTGGCCAATTTTTTTCTAACTTGTCATTTAATTCTTGTCAGTTTTATCTTTTTGATTAATGACAAAAGGGGGAGTAAGAGTCGTAATTAATTTATGAAATGCTAAACTGAAACCAAATTCCATATTTTGGTTTATTAAAATTATGTCTTCGTATGATATGATTTTGAGGAAAATATTAGTTGAAATTTGAACTTCTGATACATGGTACGTATAAAAGAAAAGTGCAATTTTCTTTCATGGGTATCAGACTTAGGGGGAGAGCTTGCAAACCTAGCCTCTGAAAGTCTAGTGTATTAGTTTAGTTCAAAATTCAAATAATTATTTTTAAACTGATTTAATTAATCATTGCTGAACTTAGGGGGAGCTTGAAAAACTCATCAACCTAAGAGATGCTTGATAAATTTTATCAACAACCATTGTAAATTAATACTTAGTTTGTCATCAATCAAAAAGGGGGAGATTGTTGGAACAAAATAGGTTCTGACATGATCCAATTGAGTTTTGATGATAACAAAAGTATTAATATACAATAGGGTATACTGATTATTTGATCCAAGTGTGCAGATATACAAGTTAATTTTTATATTCCCCAGAAGCACATTGGAAGTTCTGATGTGTCAAGCAAATTCTAACCATGTCGTGATTCATCAGAAGATGCAACATCCATTCACATCAGAAGCTAGAGATCAGACTCTGAAGATTGGAAATATCAGACTCTGATAAGAGCAGTGAGAGCCGTTTTGTCAGAAGAACATTCTCTGCAACAATGATTGAATATCATCATCATACTCTGACATTTCAAAAGCTGATAGAATCAATCTTATCCACAGGATAGTGACGTTAGTACTATTGTACGAACTCTTTACCGGATTTGGCTAAAACGTTATCCTCAAGATTGATCGTATTCAAGGTTACCTGATTTGGTTAAAGAATGGTACTATCTACAGCTGGCAAAATCTCACCGCATCAAATTCAAATCAAATGCGCTCCACCGTCATCTATAAATAGGAGCAGATTTGAAGCTTCAGGATACGACACTTTGAACAATTTGAAAGAGCTGTTATTCTGCCAAAATCATCCTAAAGCACTAGAACTTCAAATACAACTTGAACTCATATTCAAATCCAAGACTCCAGTTTCAGCTTCTGTTAATTCATTAGTTGAACCTTAGAATTCTTATATTAAGATTCTAAGTTAAGTTTTGTATCAAAAGTTGTATTTCTTTGTAACTGAACATTGATTTGTATATCATTTGTTCAGACTCTGTTTGTATACTTGAGCATTGGAAGTCTCTTGCAAGTGTGCTTGAGCATTTGTAATCTGTTGAGATTATAGTGAACTCTCTTGGTAGTACAAGAGGACTTGACGCACTCTCGGTTTGTGAGAGGAACCAGTATAAAATCTCTGTCTCTATCTTTCTCTCTTTCTCTTTACCTTCAAAGTTATGTTTGATTGTGTTTTGATTTCTAAACCGCTGCAAACTCTGATAAGTTTCTATAACTTAGAAGAAATATTCAAACAACCCAAAACACAATTCAACCCCCCCTTCTTGTGTTTTTCACACCTTCACTGATAAATATAAGGTTGTGAAAATTCCTGTCAGATTTTTGTTCACTTATCTGCTAACAATTTTGCTTGACAACATGTTACTTGAAGACAAGCAACGATTCAAGTTTGGGGTTGTGATGACAGGAATTCATACTGCATTTTTAGTATAATTTTATTAGTAAATTACAGCACTTTAGACCAATTACAAGGCAAATTCCTAAAGAAATCAAGTTACTTGCACAAAAGGAAACAACAGGAAACAACAAAAGAAAATCTGGGAAAAATTTGTTCATCGCACTGCGATGTGATGCAACGCAGTACGATGAGGTTACTTGGCGACCAAGGTGATCAAACGCACAGGATCAATTATAATTTTGAACTGAATCTTTCTATCGCAGTGCAATGGGCATATCGCAGCACGATGGCAAATTTAAGCCCATTGCGAAAACTATAAATAGAGCTCCCTTTTCCTCATTTTATCCATTCAGAACAGAGAGAACTACTATTCTCTTGAGGAAAAGGAGTCAGAGCTCTAAGAAGGTTAGGTTTTCTTTTATGCATTTTTCTATTCTTGTAATTTAATTATGCATTTTAGTAGCTAAACCCCCTCTGGGTTAGGTGAGGAGATGAACTCCCTTAGGAATGCTGGAATCATGTAATTTGGTACTAAGTTTATATAATTGTTTATTCAGTTTTATTTATTCCATTGTCTATGTTTTAATTACGTAATCTAATTGATGTACACAATTAGGGAACGCTTATAGGATTGGTGATATCTAGCATTGTGCCTCAAAGCCAGGGTTTACCACTGGCTGGCAACTGACTTATAGGGTTAGTGATCTAGTATTGTGCCTCAAAGCCGGCAGCCAATCCCGATCAATAGATGATAGCTTAATAAGTAAGGGTAAAAGACTACATATTTAGGATCTAATCACTAGGTTAGGGACGTGACAACGTGGCTAACACGGGTTCCCTGTCTAATAATTAAGGTTCTCTATACTCGTAATTAGGGTAAGTATCGTACGCGGTTATTACTAATTATATTAGCTCCAACTACCCAGCAGGACTTAGGGAGGGATTCAACACACTTAACCTACCTTTTCTCATCTGAACTCAATCTTTATTTCTTAATTAATTTCTAAAATCAATAAACTTTAAAATCAAAGCGGAGGCAATCTCACCCATTCCTAGAATAAAGCTTAGTAACTTAGGCGCTGTCCCTGTGGATACGAACCCATCCTAACTAGGGTGCGGATTATTACTAGACGATAGACTGGTACACTTGCCAGACCATAGTTAATTGTCAATGGCAAAAATTTCAAAATTATCATGGAAATTTTCAATTTCATTATTGATTTGTGGTATATTATCTGCCCCCACAAGTTTTGGCATTGACAATTGTTCAGAAATTGGATCTTGTAAAACCATTTTCTCTTTGATTTCGATCAATTGTGACAATTTTTCTTTTGACATTTTATAACCTGAAGCAATTTGAGCTAAGTCATTTGCATCCTGATTTTCCAGTCGAGGTAAATGTTTAATATCCACATGATCGAAACAATCTAATAAAGAACTAGCTATATCAAAATATTTTGCTCAGTGTTCTTTAACACATTTATATTCTTGTGTTAATTGTTTCAATACTAGTTCAGAGTCTCCTCTTATTTTAATGTTCTTTTCCCCCAAGTCTTTTAATATTTCTAAACCTGTGATTAGGGCCTCATATTCAGCTTCATTGTTAGAGCAAAGTCCATTTATTTTATATTTGAATTTAGTTGGAACTTTAGTAGGTGAAATTATTAGGGTCCCAATCCCAGTTCCATGTTTATGTTTGGATCCATCAAAGTATAGAATCCATGGTTGAATATCCACATACTATTGTGGCATTTCGACCAAAGAATGGTCAACTATGAAATCAGCCACAATTTGACCTTTGACAGCTTTCAAAGGTTTATAAGTAAGTGAATATTCAGTTAATGCTAATGCCCATTTTCCAATTCTACTATGTAATATAGGTTTAGTCAACATATGCTTAATAACATCGAAATGGGAATAGACATAAACATCAACAGGCTTTATATAATGCTTAAGTTAGGTACAAGAGAAATACAAACAAAGACAAGGTTTTTCTATGGCAGTATATCTAGTTCTTGCATCATTTAAAACTCTACTAAGGTAATAAACTGCATTTTCTATGCCATTATCATCTTCTTGAAGCAACATGCTTCCTATTGTCTTATCAGACGCAGCAATGTACAACTTCATAGCTTTATTTCTGCTAGGGGGCATTAAAACTGTAGGCTTTATCAAATAATTCTTTATGTCATCAAAAGCCTTTTGATGCTCTTCATTCCATTTGAATGGATCATCCTTCTTGAGTCGAAGTAGTGGTGAGAAATTTTGAGCCTTTCCACTTAGATTCGAAATGAATCTCCTCAAAAAGTTGATTTTTCCTAACAGAGATTGAAGTTGCTTTTTGGTCGAAGGAGGCTTTGTCTCTAAGATAGCCTTTGTCTTGTTTTGGTTTATTTCGATGCCTTTTTTATGCACCACAAAACCAAGGAAATCTCTTGCATGCACACAAAAAGCACACTTTAATGGATTCATTTTTAATCCATGTTTCCTCATTCTCTCAAAAGATTGCCTAAGATATAACAAATGCCTATCTTCAGAAGAGGATTTTATGATGATGTCATCAATATAAACTTGCATGAATGTATCTATAAAATCATGAAACATAGAATTCATGGCCCTTTGATAAGTGGCACCAGCATTTTTTAACCCAAAAGGCATGACAACCCAGTCATAAGTGCCTAAGGCACCGGGGCATCTAAATGCTGTTTTAGATACATCCTCTTCAGCAGTGAATATTTGTTTATATACAGAATAACCATCTAACATGCTTAAGAATTCGAAGCCTGCTGGTGAATCTATTAACATTTCTGCCACATGCATGACATATTCATCTTTAGGTGTAGCATTGTTTAAGTCCCTAAAATCTGTGCATACTCTAAGTGTACCATTGTTTTTAATAACAGGAACTATATTTGCTAACCATTCACTATACCTGGCAGTTCTGATGAATTTACTCCTCAGCAGCCTTTCGATTTCTTCTTTGATCTTGGACATAACTTCTGGTGCAAATCTCCTTGGTAATTGTTTCACTGGTTTCTTACCTGCCTTGATTGGTAGTCTTAGTTCGACCATTTCCCTATTCAGTCCAGGCATTTCATTGTAATCCCAAGCAAAACAATCACTAAATTCCTTAAGGAGTAGCACCAATTTTTCCTTTAGATTAGGATTGATGTTAGCACTAATATAAGTTGGCCTTTTAAGTGAGCCATTTCCAATGTCAATTTCCTCCAAAGGATCTTGAGCCTGCATCTTTGGGGTTTCATTTAGTGGATCTTTTTCGAATCCTAGAGGTTCGTCATCATAGATAGAGTCAAGCCTTTGGATTTGTGGCGTAGGATTGCCATCACTTTCGACCATGGCTTCAACAGCCATGTTTTGTTGCACATCAGCTCCCAAAACCGTATTTAATCTACTTTCGGCCATATAAGCCGTAATCCTGGTCCATGCATTGGACTCAGTCATAATAATCTTCGTAGATATTCCACCCAGATGGTGGTATAACTCCATCTTCTGAGGAAGCAGCTTCTATTTCCTCTCTTTCCCATATAAAGCCTTAGGTTGGGTAGAGTTTGACAGATTGGATAACATATCTGAAGGCTCGAAAGCACTTTCTCTGTCATAGCATGGCGAAATGTTTGCCAAGTTTTTGTCAAAGGTTTGTTTGGATATGGTATCTACCTCTGACATGTAGAAACTCTGGTCAGCTTCAATATTTTCAACGCAGCCATCCTCTCTCCAAAGCATCAACCTTTGGTAAAGGGTAGATGGTACAACACCCACACCATGATTCCATTCTCTGCCCAACAGCAATTTGAAGTTTGCTTTGGATTGGACAACCAAGAACAGAGTTGGTCGAACTGTGCTTCCCACAACCATATCCACTTGAATTGCCCCCATAGAGTATCCAGTCTTGCCTACATAGTTTGACAAAACAATGTTATGGGCTGACAAATCACAGTCATATTTGCCAATTTTGGGCAGCATAGATTGAGGCATTAAGTTTACAGCAGCGCCTCCATCTATTAGCACCTTGTTAACTCCAACTCCATCCACTTTTGCTCTGATGAAGAGAGGTTTGAGATGGCTTTTCATTCCCATGTCTGGCTTTTCGAACAAAGCTTTTTGCTCTTTGATACAACCATTGTTCATAACATAATAGCATATTGGCTTTGGGTCAACCATTTCTAACTGGTCGAAATCAGTTTCGACCTCGGTTACCGCTGATTGTACATCATATTCTGATGGCAATATGGAAACCACGCATATGACATCAAAATCTGGTTCAGAATCCAGCAGATCATCATCTTCCATTTTATTTTCATCTATTGGAGGAAGGATCCTTTCTTTAGCTGGCCTTCTAGCCACTTCTTTGTACTGGCCTGTTTGAAGATTTGTTGCAGCCAACTTTTTCTGGCGTTGGTACCTACGCCACTGTGTTCTAGTCATTGGATGCTTACCTTTGCAATTATTTTTGTATGAATACTTGTTAGTATCCTCTGAATAGTTTGGTACCACTGGAGCCACCAACTTCCATTGTACCTTTATTGAATCTAATCATTCCCTGGTACATCCAGCGCTCCACAAGGATCGAACCAGGGGGTAGAAAAGTTGGCCTTCGACCAATTTGAACAGGATTATTTGGTCGAGTCAGGATGCCTTTTCCCTTATCCTGGTACTGTTTTGGTTTTGTCCCCTGCTTATTTGTTGCAGGTTGGAACTTCCTAAGGCCTGCAGTAGCCTCTTTATCACAAACAACACTGTAACGGGCACAAAGCATGACTCCTTTATTTTCTAGTTTGCACCTATTCAAAAAATCAATTAAATCCTCTTCAGCACGAGGATAAACTACGTTCATTTTTTCGAAATACTCCTGACTAGGGTCTGGCAAGTGCACCAGTCTGTCGTCGAGTAATAATTCATACTCTAGTGTTTAGAATGAGTTCGTATCCATAGGGATCGTGGCGAAGCTTCACTAGCGTTATTTAAGTTTGTGATAGTTGCATTCGCTTTGGGTTTTTGGAAAAGGTTTTTGTAAAATATAGCGTAATGCTTGTAGAAATATAAAAGCAGAATGTATAAATAATAGATTCAAGAAATATAGAGGCTAGGTATGGTGGTTGGACTCCCCCCCTTCTTCATATTTGGCATGACCGGTGTATAACATAGTTATTTAGATTATGTTCGGAGGTGAATTATCCTTGTTGTAGTAATACCTTACTATTACACTATGTCTATTAAAGTTTCCCTACATTAACAATTAAGGTAACTACGAGAGCCTAACCTCGATGTGTCACATACCCTAATTACTAAGTGAGTTGTTTATAAACATGCATTATACTCTTTACCAATTAACCTCTAGGTCCTAGTATCGGGCTGTTCATCTTCTAAGTGCTCATATCACACCTAGTGCATGATTCTTCCTCTAACCGCTCAGTTCACTACTAGTTCAGGATGTTACCGTCTCTATACACCTAGCATTATTTACTACGAGTTCCGGACCATATCAAGTCAAAACCTGATATCAATTCTGTGGGCGCTCCCGCTTATCCGGCCGGATTACGAGAATACGTTATTAAAGTGCACGAAAGTAAATAACAAACATAATACTTTAAATATCATTTATTATAACTTAGACTCAATCACAGACTCCAAATATTCATAGGGGAGTTCATCTTCTCCACCACAACCTAAGACATAAATTATGAAGACTACATATTTAAATTACAAGAATTATAACCTAAATACAAAAGCCTAAAGAAAACATACCTTGCTGAGTTAGTTTTCCCATAAGGGGAGAAAACTATGCCCAATAGAGCTCCTCTGAACCTCTCCTTAGAGTACAGAGTGTTCTACTATTTCTGAATGAATAAAACAATGAATGGGAGGCTCTATTTAAAGTTTTTGTAATGGGCCTCTGCAAGGCATCGCAGCACGATAAGGCCATCGTACTGCGATGTGAAGATTCAGTTTATTTTTATAACTGATCATGTGCATTTCATCAGCTTGGGCGCCAAGTAACTCCATCGTACAGCGTTGTGAAGCATCGTACTGCGATGGAAGATTTTCTCCAGATTTATTTCTTCTGATTTCTTGGCGAGCAAGCATGCTTTCATCGTGGCACGATGGCACACATCGTGCTGCGATGGAATGCTGATTTTTTTCACTTTTTGGGCTTTTTCTTGTCTTTTTGCATCTTGGACTCTGTCTTGATGCTTTTTCTTGCTTGTGTAGGTTTTCCTTCGTATTTGGGCCTGTCTTGGTCATTTTACTACTAATAATAACACTAAAAATACCGTAGAAATTCCTGTCATCCCAACCCTAAACTTAAACTGTTGTTTGTCCTCAAGTAACATGCTGTCAGACAAGATCGTTAGAAAAACAAGAGATAAATAAAGATAATAGGAATTTCACAACCTTTCTTATTTTTCAGCAATGGTACCGCTGATTTCTTACCGCAGCGATCATGCTCAGTCCTGCTAGGCTCAGGAGATGTCAATAGTAGTAAATCAGACAAATGCCCGCAAGAGTCCATGTCCAACTTTTCTCTCTCTCACATTTGTGTTTTTCGCTCATTAATTGAAAGGGTTATCTCTCAATCATCGTACAACCTGCCATTTTACCATAGGCTTGCAAGAACTCTATGCAACCGGTTAAAATTCAATACTCATGCATTATTGGAGGTCTTTTCAGGGTTATAACGTGGCTTAGGTCAATGTAGGACATTTTTGGGAATAGTAGGCTTAACATTGGAGTTAAGTTCTACTTTGTTGTTCCTTTTTATGTACGCAACCTGTGTTCCTTAGGGTGCCTTTTTGTGTTGGTATCGGAAAATAAGAACCGGATGTGTCTTTGTGTGGTTCTTGTCTATCACTTTTTGTGCCTTTTGGCTCTTTTTTTTTTCATTTATTATTTTTTTTAAGAGACTATTTTTTAGGGAATTTTTTTTATGTTTTCCCGTCTCTTTTTCTTTCATTTTTTTTCTTTTTGTAGTGATAGTTCTCCGTATACCCACCCCAAACTTAAACTTTGCTAGTTCCATGAGCAACCCCAAACTTATTTTGTTGCCAAGACTTTGAGAACTATTACCTAACTCCAAATTTCTTTGTTTTTCTGGTCTATAGGCTTGTATCGTGGTTTGTCACCGAAACAAAAGGGATAATATTTTTTTACGGCTCAAATTTGGCTAGCAAAGGATATAATAATAATAAGGGTAGCTTGAAAGGCTCTGGGTTATAACAAACAATTGCCTCAATGCATATAATATCAAATTAACCAGTCAGCAGAGAATTAGAGCAAGTTCTAGAAAATAAACAAGTGCACGGTACTCTCATAGTAATTCGAAAGAAAGTGGTAATACCGTTTGGAAATATTTGGCTCAAATCCTCACATGGCTTAGGTATCTGAAGTTTAACACTTGTCTCACAGACATCAGCTTCATCACTCTTCTCTCTGTCTCCCGAACTTCGCACTTCGGAGCAATCACCTTTGGTTTTTCTGTATGATGGTGTGAAATTCGTCTCATCGAGATTTATAACTTATTTCGCCGCAATCTTACCTATAATAATCATGCACTAGATAATAAACAACAAGTAGTTATTTAATTTTTTATATGTTTGAATAAGGGTTGTTGACAGATGAAGATGACATGCGGAATTCTAGGCATACATTATTGAATTGAAAAACTGAATTGAAAATACTGAATTGAAATACTTAAATACTTATCCTTGGGTTGCCTCCCAAGCAGCGCTTGTTTAGCCTCTCATTAGCTTGAGGCATTTCCTCCATTACAGAGGATAGGTTCTCATGTCTCTCTCTTCTGTAGGAGCTTTCGCCTTAGCTCCTCCCTCTTTCTTGTTGCTTCTTTCATACTTCTCTGGGTTATATTTTTCTTTGAAGGTGGCAAAACAGAGTTGTCCATCATCTTCTGAAGGTACTGTTTTTATGATGGACTTCCCTTTGCCTTTTGGTGGATGTTCCTTCTTTTGTTCTTTTGGTGCATTCACCCAGCTTTTCTTTTCTCTTTCCTCTTTTCTCTCAGCAGCAGGCTTCTTCAGAGGTGGCGTATTCACCCCAAACTTAGATTTTCTGGCCACCTTTCGGTTTCTACCCCATGCTTTGACCCATGTTGCTTGGATGTCCACTTCAATGGTTAGCCTCTTCAATTTTTCAGTGAGTTCTTCGGGTACCTCCTCTTCCTGAGCTGTCTCTATCTCTAGCTGCGCCATTTCATTCTCCAGTTCAGCTATCTCTACCTTTACATGTACTTCTTGATCTGGAGTCGGTGGTGTAGCTCCTTTGTCTTTCCACTCTAGCATGAAACATACTTCCCTTTTGGTCTTGGAAGTTTTGATAGTTCTTTCCTCTGCTCCAATTCTTAGAGTCAACTCAGCGAGCTGCACATTAATGAGTGCCCTCCTAGTTGCTAAGAATGGTCTTCCAAGAATGATGGGATGCTCTTCATCTTCTTTGATATCCAGGATCATCAAGTCTGCTGTAAATACCAGGTCTTTGACTTTCACCAAGACGTCTCTGACGGTGCCTACGGAGTGGATGGATGACTGATTAGCTAGTACGAGTTCTCGAGCCGTGCCTACAATAGGTAATGCAAGCTTGAACTTATCTGCCAAAGATAATGGTATTACGTTCACACTTGAGCCTACATCACATAGTGCATTGACTCCTGCTTTCCCAATCTGACAGATGATGGTGACGGTTCCAGGATACTCCTTCTTGGGTGGAAATTGTGATATTTTTGCTCCTCTTTCTTGGAACTTGCCATCAGTCTTTCTTTCGCGCTTCTTTTCTTTAAGCGCCATGCATTTTTCATTTTGGTTGCCTACTAGTTCGTCCATCATTGCATTGACTTCTTCGTCGCTGCACCCGACGTTCATGTAATCTTCATCAAAAATGGGATAAGTGCTAAGCTGCCATTCACGGACCACATGTTTCTGATACTCAATCTTCCGAATCCTTTTGCCTGAGAATGGCCTTTTCTTGTAGTGCCTGGATGTTAGTGCTATCTTCATCCATCTCTTCATCCATTTTGAATGTTCTTTCCACCTGGTATCTAAAGGTATCACGGGTTTCCAACTGTCTTCCCTGGATGGTTTTGAGACCTCAGAGAAATTGTCCCCTTGAGATTCAACTTCTATATCTGCTAGGTCGTCCCAAAATATTCCGTCAGAACCGTTGTTGTCGTGAGGTGGTGTCCATTCTAGTTCCTGCTTAATGCTGACCTTCCCACAGTAATCCCTTCCTTGTGGTTCGTCTCCCATGGCTTTGGGGGTAGATTCTCCTTTTGTGTTAAGATTACTGGATGTTGCAAGCTTCTGTGCTGCTCTTCTTTTCCAGAACGTTCTTTCGGGTTCAGGGTCGTACTCAAACTCCATAATACCTGTTATCAAGCACAACAATTGAATACCTTCAGTAGCACTGGAAAAGTAAATGGTGAAACTGTTTTTGGTTTGTCTCATGTGTCTTCGTCACCATGATAATTCCCAGGTAAGTGAGGTGGATCACACCGGATCGCTTAAATACCAAGACTTATCCTTAGCCAGAATTTTCACAGATCAAATTCCACAATCATCAACAAGATTTTTGAATTTTTAATTTTTTTGTATTTTTGAAATTTTTGACAAACTTAAATAAATCTAGTAAGGCTTTGTAAACACAATCCCCGACAACGGCGCCAAAAACTTGACTAGGGTCTGGAAAGTGCACCAGTATGTCGTCGAATAATAATTCACACTCTAGTGTTTAGAATGAGTTCGTATCCATAGGGATCGTGGCGAAGCTTCACTAGCATTATTTAAGTTTGTGATAGTTGCATTCGCTTTGGGTTTTTGGAAAAGGTTTTTGTAAAATATAGCGTAATGCTTGCAGAAATATAAAAGCAGAATGTATAAATAATAGATTCAAGAAATATAGAGGCTAGGTATGGTGGTTGGACTCCCTCCCTTCTTCATATTTGGCATGACCGGTGTATAGCATAGTTATTTAGATTATGTTCGGCGGTGAATTATCCTTGCTGTAGTAATACCTTACTATAAAACTATGTCTATTAAAGTTTCCCTACATTAACAACTAAGGTACCTACGAGAGCCTAACCTCGATGTGTCACATACCCTAATTACTAAGTGAGTTGTTTATAAACATGCATTATCCTCTTCACCAATTAACCTCTAGGTCCTAGTATGGGGCTGTTCATCTTCTAAGTGCTCAGATCACACCTAGTGTTTGATTCCTCCTCTAACTGCTCAGTTCACTACTAGTTCAGGATGTTACCGTCTCTATACACCTAGCATTATTTACTACGAGTTCCGGACCATATCAAGTCAAAACCTGATATCAATTCTATGGGCGCTCCCGCTTATCCGGCCAGATTACGAGAATACGTTATTAAAGTGCACGAAAATAAATAACAAACATAATACTTTAAATATCATTTATTATAACTTAGACTCAATCACAAACTCCAAATATTCATAGGGGAGTTCATCTTCTCCACCACAACCTAAGGCATAAATTATAAAGACTACATATTTAAATTACAAGAATTATAACCTAAATACAAAAGCCTAAAGAAAACATACCTTGCTGAGTTAGTTTTCCCGTAAGGGGAGAAAACTATGCCCAATAGAGCTCCTCTGAACCTCTCCTTATAGTAGAGAGTGTTCTACTATTTCTGAATGAATAAAACAATGAATGGGAGGCTCTATTTATAGTTTTCGTAATGGGCCTCAGCAAGGCATCGCAGCACGATAAGGCCATCGTACTGCGATGTGAAGGTTCAGTTTATTTTTATAATTGATCCTGGGCATTTCATCAGCTTGGGCGCCAAGTAACTCCCTCCTACTGCGTTGTGAAGCATCGTACTGCGATGGAAGATTTTCTCCAGATTTATTTCTTCTGATTTCTTGGCGAGCAAGCATGCTTTCATCGTGGCACGATGGCACACATCGTGCTGCGATGGAATGCTGATTTTCTTCACTTTTTGGGTTTTTTCTTGTCTTTTTGCATCTTGGACTCTGTCTTGATGCTTTTTCTTGCTTTTGTAGGTTTTCCTTCGTATTTGGGTCTGTCTTGGTCATTTTACTACTAATAATAACACTAAAAATACCGTAGAAATTCCTGTCATCAACTCCTTTTCAGGGATTTCTTCTGCTTGCACCTCTGTAACCTCCATGGCTTCGACCATCATTATTTCCTGTGGTTCAGCATAGAGTGTATCAGCATTCTGCAAAGGTTCAACATCAATCTTCATGGCTTTTGGCTTTTCACCAAATTTTAGTCTTCCCTCATTCAAAGTCTTTTGGACCAAGTCCCTGAAAAGTACACATTGTGAGGTTCTATGTTCAAGAAAATTATGATATTTACAATAACCTCTTTTCTTTCTCATATCTAATGGGGGTACTTTAACACCCTTAGGAACCACAATTTGGCCATTAGTAACCAATAAGTAAAAAATCTCATCACATTTCGTTATATCAAAAGTGTAAGTCTTTGACACATATTTATCATTTTTTGGTTCGACATGATTTTTCCCATTTGAAGGTTTCAAAAGTTTGCAAGTATAAGGGGGACCAGGTTTCTTACTCTTGGTCACTATCATGTGTTTCAACATAAGCAACCTTTTCTTTTTTATGATACTTAGAATTTCTGACCTTTTCTGCCCTTAAGCGTTCGACCTGTCGAACTCTATCAGCCAATTGGGCCATGTCTCTTAAGTGTTGCATATCTAATTTCTTTCTGATCGAATAATCTAGGCCACCAGCATCCATTTCGACCAAATCATGTTCAGGCACCTGAGTAAAACATCTAGCCTTAAGCAAACGAAATCTGTTCAAGTAATCATCTACAGACTCAGGAGTTTTGCGCCTAACACTTGCCAATTCTTTGAGACTTATTTTAGATTGCCCCATGTAGAATTCTTCATGGAAAACCCTCTCCAATTGATTCCAATTGAAGATCGAATGCGGAGGGAGAGTAGTAAACCATGTAAAAGCATTTTTTGTTAGAGAATTTGGAAAATATTTCATCCTTAAATTCTCATTGTTTGCTAAATCCCCTACCTCAGTCAAATATCTTGCTATGTGTTCAACAGTGGATTCACTAGTATCACCAGCAAATCTGGTGAATTTTGGGATTTTCCAACCCCTTGGTAACTCTGTTTGAAGCACATATTCTGATAAGGCAGAGACAAAATGAGGCCTATGCATTCCTATATTTAAACCATTTTGTGCCAAGATTGTTTCGACCAAATTTGCTATGTTGTTTTGTCCAGCAAAGTTATTATTTTGGACATTTCTAACAACATCATCAGCATTTTGGTTTCTATTTACCAAGACAATTCCAGGATTTTGTTCGACCTAGGGCAACACCTGTGGCTGCGCTTGCGGTTCGACCACTGGCAAAGGTTGTTGGGCTTGGTTTACAGGATTTGCCACATTATTTTGTACAGGCACAATGGCGTTGTTTGATGCTTGTGCAATTTGCAAAGGCACTACATTTTGGATTTGGGGAACTTGTTGATTAGGGACTTAAGGGGCCCCAAAGAAATCAGCAATTCTTCCCATTTGATTGGCTAACAATTCGTAACTTTGGTTAGTATTCTAAATCAGAGGGTTAAACACTGTACCAATTTTTTGTGTTAACATATTAATCATATCATGATTACTATCATCCATTTGTCGCCTCATTGCCGCCAAGGCAGTATTTTTTAATGTAGGCATATTATTTCGAGTAGCAGAACTAGATACCCCTGGGTTATTAGGGACAAAGACGCCTGGCGCTGCCTCTGAAAATAATGAAGAACATGTTTGTAGGCCCTGCATCATAGTTGTAGGCATACCATAGGGGTAATTCCTACTAGTGCCTTGACTCATATATTGAGCAAAAGGCAATTGAAATGCGGACGAACCTGCGCCACCCCCATTGACATTTGATCTATTTGGAGAAAAATTATTCTCCATGTTATGAACCAAAGTCAAAATAGGTTCTGTAGTGGTCGAAGGTGCCACTGTGGATGATGATATTGCCATTGTGGCAGTTACTATTGAAGATGTTGGGGCCGAAACTGATGCCCCAGTCACACTAGGCATAATCTCACTGATTACAGGAGACACTACAACCTCTGAGACGCTCGAAACGGTTGAAGGATTTGAACCGCCGTTATTATTGTTTCCATTAGGATTGTCCATACTTGATCCTGTGTTTCTGGATGGTGGTCTAGCCATTTCAGGGAGTGATTTCTCGTTTCTTAAAAGCATACACTACACACAAGATTTTGGAAACAAACGTAATTACAGAACAACTAAAATACACTAAACTTTGAATAAAATTTAAACGTAAAGCACACAGTCCCATTAGGCGTGCCAATTTGTTTACTGTGAAATTTTGTAAACAACCGCTAGTTTGAGTTATTACAAGAGAGATCAACTAGTAAATCTTGGGACATAGTACTTTTGTTTATATTTTCAGGATAATTAGTGTTCATTATTGTTCTTATGCTTTTAATGTTGTTTTTATGTTTTTGTGTAACTTGAATTTCAAGAAAGAATGTTTATTCTAATGAACAAACAGAAGGAAAGAGGAGTCGAAAGTAAAAGATAATTGGATTGAAATGGAAAGGCTGTAAATTGCATTCAAAAGTAAATGTTTATAGAAAAAGTAATGGTGCACACTACATACATTTTCCTTCGATCACTCGTTTCTCTCATTGACATGGGTACTTTGAGTTTTCTGTGGATTTTTGTATAATGATTGTGACCCTTTGCTCGATCACAGAACTAATCTATTTATAGACATTAATTCCTAACTGCTAGTAACGTCTTACTAACTAAAAGAAAACGCGTGTCTTTGCCACGTATTTTGAATTTGAAATTCCTTCTTATCCTTTGAATTTGCCGTTGTATCCATCGAAGTCGAAGTAGCAATGCATTCTTGAATATTTGCTAAGTACATAACTTTCTCCTGCACAGCGAACGTTTCGACCTTACTGATGCGTCGACCAACTCGAAGTAATCCTGAAGAAACAACATAAAGAGTAATGCTCAAAATAGAACATTTATGATATGTTCATGCATGATTTCTCTTTAAATTCATTGGTTCTGAAAACCAAACATTTTTAATGACTTTTGAAGTAACAAAATAATTAAATGAATTACTTTCATTATTTTAGTCATGCATTTAGAACATATTTTGACTTAGTTAAAATATGGGCTAACAAACGTGTCTAACACGGGTTCCCTGTTCTATTAATTAATGCTTTCCATACTCGTAATTAGGATAATTCTCGTACGCGGTTATTACTACTTATATTAGTTCGTCAGTAATAAAAAGGAATAGTCAATGATATAGCACCACTTACCCAGCAGGAATAAGGGAGGGATTCTAACTACTTAACCTATCTTCTTAAATTGTCTTTCTTTCTAGTTATATTCTGTTTCTTGAATCTAAAATTATCCCAACTTATAAAGCGGAGGCAATCTCAGCAAATCCTAAAATAAGCTTTGTGACCGAGGCGCTGTCCACGTGGATACGAACCCATTCTACTCAGTAGAGTGTGAATTATTACTCGACGACAGACTGGTACACTTGCCAGACCGTAGTCAGGTACCTAATCAGTCATAACATAATTAATCTTATCATAACATAATAGAATAAAATAAAGGTGTAACACAGATAAACAAACTCTTATTCATTTTAACCGCAAGGACACTCTGAGGTGAGCATATCTCTGAGGCCTGCCTTGTCCGACAACCCATTGGGTCACGACATGCAGGTCACAATCATACCTGATGGATACTCCCATTGGAAGTCCATAAGCGACCTAAAACATCGCACCTGATTGACTGATACTAACTGAATCCTAAATATTCATACTACCATAATATCCCAAGACCCGGGGTGTATACAAACTTATTTAATTTCCTAAGTTATAACCTAGGATTACGATGTGATTAACATACAGTACGTATTTTATATTAATTCTATTATTGCGAGAAATATTAATTTAAATTAAGGATTTAAAACGAGTGTAAGGTTTTTAGAAAAAGGTAAAAATTAGGGTCATTATGGCTTCACTCGCTACGGCGAATAGTCCAGCTCGCCATGGCAAGTAATCATATTCTGGCCTGAGATGTGCTCGTCGGGCGAGCAAGAGATGGCCGGGCCACTTATCATTAGCCCATAATTTGATCACTCGCTAGCAGGCTCGCTAGCTGCTCGCCGGGCGAGTTATGCGTAAACAACCCCTGTTTTGCATAATTTCAAAATTTTCAAACAAACCACCTACAATCCTCAACTTAAACCCTTGCAAATATATCATAGACATAAAATATGACAGTATGGAGAGGAATTTGGGAGTTAATTCCTCTCACACATAATTTCCCTAATTTTCCTAATGTTAACATGCAAACTTTGATTTTTGGGAAACTAGCTAAACTAGCCTAAGAACCCACCTGGAATTGAAGCTTTAAACTTGATTTTGAGCTTTCTAACAGCTACTGAATCCCTCAGCTACACCCACGAACCAACTGGACAGAATTTGGGATTTTGAAGAACTTGAACCTCTAACTTGCTCTACGATTTGGAAGGTGTTTGATGCTTGAATCATCTGAGTTCAGGGGTTTAAGTAGAGGGTTTCTCTACTACTGAACACAGTAGGTGTTTTTGTTTGATTTGCGGTTGCATGCAGTGCCATTGGATGAACAAGTGGTGGTGTGATGGGTGTGGTTGTTTTGCTCAAAGTAGAGCTTTGAGTAGGTGAAAAAGTGATGGCTCTGTGATCCTTGATTCAGATTCTTTGCACGTGAAGAATCTCTGCAGGTTAGGTGTTTGACTGTAAGGAAAATGCCAATCTTCTGAGTTTGGGCAAAATTGAAGAAGTTGGAATTTCTTGTTGTTGTTGTTGTTTGGTGCGTGAAAGGAAGAGAGAAATGAGAGTGTTTTGAGACATGGTTTTTTGTTTGCTGAAGTTATGCAAGAAAGCAAGTCACAAGGTCTTATTATAAGTCTTGCATGCCTTTCCATTGGATACAAGAAATGGTGAGGTGTTGGTTAAAGAGGGTAATGGAGTGTGAGTCACGAGAGAGAGAGAAGAGAGATTGACAGGGAGGATTTGATTTCTCTTAGTGCTAATTAACTCATAATTAGAAATGTAGTGTGTTAATGTGTAGGCTAGGTTCAATTAAAACTCCTAATTTTACACACACCACACTTAAATCCTAAGACTTAATTAATTAATCACCGCTAATTAATCCCTAAGTTATTAGATAAAATTCTATATGGAATTAATTAGGTTAATTAGAGGTTGGGATATTACAGAGTGTTAGATATTTGGTGTTGGCATCATTTTTGCAAAAGACAAATATACAAGCAAGATGTGCTATGACATGTTCCAACATCTGGATACCTGTCTAGGTGATATGTTTGCGCGCTGACTTGACACATTTTCTATTTATGGAATCGCGTCTTTTTCTTGAATCCTACTATTTCTGGTATCTTCAGATATTTTCTTGAGCACCGAGACGTTGGTTTCTCTCTCTGTTTATTGAAGATTCTATGAAGATTATTTATTTCCTTAAGATGTGATATATTTAAGGAAAGATTATATTTGGTTCAAGAATATTTTTGAGCTGGATCTTACACCTTTTTCCAGCTGTGTTTTAAGCCCGATTTGCTCAGCAAACCCATGCTAACTCGTGGCTATATAAGGAAGACTTCTCTAGTATCATCTTGATAATTTTGTAGGACTGTATTTTTGAGTTGTAACTCTGTATTTTTAAGCATGGAGTTTGATAGTTTATAGGAGTGTGTCTCCAATTCTTTTTTTAACTTCTCCAAAGCTTTGAAGCACGGAGTAAGTTTTAGTTTTTGAAACTGTTTTCAAACCGCTATTAAAAAGCATCAACACAGGGTCTGTGTATTGAGTGGAAGTGAGATGGGATCTCTGCTCTAGGAGTTTCCTAGGGTGAAGTCATGCAATAGTGTCTAGGCGATAGGTATTAAACAGCGGAGTTTTGCTTTGAACTAGAACTATCATAGTGGATTTCCTTCCTGGATTGGTATCCCCCAGATGTAGGTTGTGGTATGCACCGAACTGGGTTAACAAACCTTGTGTGTTCTTTATTGCTTTTTGTCCTTATTAATTATTTTTGTTTATGTCCACTGTCAGCATAATGCTTCAACATTGTTCTCGACATCTCAAGTGTTGAAACATTATATAAAACATCTGATAGCTGACGCGCCAGGAATTGCACAGAGGTTGATTAACAGATTAACCAAGGAAGAGTGAGAAATTGGGCTGAAATTATTCATGGCCTCTTTTGAATAGTTGACTTCCGCAGATTGGTTGTAGTTACTGGTAACTACAACCGGAAAACCGAAACTGAAATGCACTTAATGCGGTTACTTAGGGGTGACGTTTATCACTATTAGCGTTGCCCACTGGTTTCGAAAATTTGTGAAAAGTTTTGCATCTAAATTAAATTTATGCATTGTTGAAGGCTGACAAGCACCTAAGGCACGAGAAGAAATTTATTCCGTCTGAAGCATAATCAGACAAGTTAGAGAGTATACATGTTCATGGTGTTCCAAGACCTATGAATGTTGAATTGAACATTGCTCAGTCCTACGAGATTGGTTAAAAAGGGAATTCCTAAGAACGTAAGGCGATTGATAGTTGTTTCCTACCGGGTTCAGGTTTATGTTCCATAATTCTTATTTCCTCTGTCGTTTCTCTTAGGTTAGGACAACTAGATTCTCACACAGGGTTCTTGCTGATAACCTCTCACGGAAAAGTTTAACTGATTCTAATAGCCTCTTACTTGCGAGATTTGAATATATAGAAATATCGGCGGCTAGTTGATGCTGAAGTTAACTTGTTTACTTGCGTCGGGGTAACTAACATGTACACCTAAGAGATTGGTCTGGAGCGCTGATTACTAGTCCTTCGATACTTTAAATGACGATCTTTAAATAACCTATTCTGATAACAGGTATTGTTAAGGAAAATCCAAATTTGATGCGTGGCATGGCTATGTTTATGTTACATGGTACTATTACTGGCTTCTAAACTATTAAATGATACTGTTCCACAACTGACTTAGGTGACTAATGGTGTCATAAGTGATTCCTAACCGTTAATTTAGTCAATATTTGGTCTCTAAGGGTTTGTTGGATTTACTGTTAATGGCTGGTGTATTTAAAAGGAAATTCCTAATTTGTTGTATGAAATGAAACTTAACACTTAGTGGTGAGGTAAGAATGTTGTTACGAGTTGATGTGTCGAAGTAACTTAATTAAGGGCATATAAGAGGGTAGTTCTAACAGGGTGACTTGCAGGAATAAATGAATGTGCTTGTTTTCTAATTTGGTTTCTCTAGTCTAGATCGTACGATTTGAATCTCTATAACCAAGGTATCTATATAGTTCACTACAATGGGTTGCTAATTTTGAACCATATGAGTGGTTTGAACTTAATACGTCTTCTCGGGTACGGATACTGACAATACGGATTCTAATCGTTAAACTAGGTTCGGTTAAGTTCCTAGTGGTTTTAGTATAATCATTGGTATCTATTAGGAAAAGTGACACTCCTTCCAATTTCTTGCTGCATCCAATTCTAATTTTACCTCCAAATGTATTTCCTCAACATCTCATAGGCGCACAAGGAAGCTTAGGATCACTTACACTAAAACTCTAAAAGATAAGAAACATAAATGAGGGCTTGAGACTGCACACCATGAATTAAAATGACTGAACAAAGAACAAGACAGCAACAAGCAGTAGCAGCAGCCTGCTACGCTCGCTGTAGCGTGTGATTGCTTGCTAAGCGTGTAAGACAGAGTGAGAGAGAATAATTCTATCGTTCGTCCAATTTTCCACTTTTCCAAACATCCATAATCTTCCAGTCATCTCTCAGCTCGTATTTTAGGATGTACACACACTTCAATGCCTATTTTGAAGGATCAATTGGTTTATGAGTTTCCAGCTCAAGAAAAAGGAATGGAATATATAGAGGAATTACGAAAGGAAGAGAGGGTTATGCATCAAAACAGAGGGATGGGAGAAGAAATTGAAATTGAAGCTCTACTCTTTGACTTGTTACGTCACAAGAGTAATTTATCCGCGCAAACTGCTTCATTACAACCTCCAAGCTTACCTCTTACTACTAGTCTCAATCCATTTACTACATCTAAATTCTTTGCACCACTTGCTAATTCTTCACAACTTACTCTTGTGGCTCCATTTGCCACGGTTCCAACTGAAGGAAAACATTGAATATAAAGGCAGCGGAATTTAAAATATTTCTTTCCATGAATCAATACGAATGGTCATGAATCAGTGATGGATTGTTATACCTCTTGTAGCGCAGAACCTTTGAAGCATAAACGAATTCTGATCATGAGCAAAGCAACGCAGCGATGCCTCTACTCAGTCCACACAGACAGCAGTTTCGATCTCAGTGCTAGCTGAAACTTTAACCGAAGGTTTTAGAGAGGGAGGGAGCGGTTTGTGATTAGAAAATTAGGATTCTAATTTAATTAGGTTGAAAGTATTTTACACAAGAGTTCTATTTATAGAGTCTCTTGTGTGATCAGTGTAAGACCCAAGATTCCACTGTACAGTTTTTCTAAGGAACTTTAGTGTCGGCTAAGTTTTAGGGTTTTTGGTGAAGCGGTTTCGTGAGTATTGTCGCGTTAATAGAATTTTTGCTGAAATGGAGCCTGTTTTGTGCTCGTGCGCTGGAAAGGCACAGACTTTTGGGTCGTAGTCTTCTTTTGAGTTTAAGAAGGTTTATGTGTAGTCAGAATCGCGAGTTTTGGTTTATTCTGTTTTTTGGAAAAACGAGTAGGAATTTTACCCGCTGTTGGAAATTTTTACGATGTCTGAATTCCGTAGAAATTTAGATGGGAGTTTTATATATCGGCGTGAGTTAGGATATATTGTCAGAATAATTTTCGAGGGTGTGAAAGAAAATTACAGTCGGGGAAAAAGATTTAGCGATAATATTTGGAAACGGTTTACGACGGACGTTTATTTGGTAGATTTTATATTTTTGTGATTTCCGTCCGTTAGCGAGGTGCGACTCGTTTACGAGCGAACGCGAGAGCTGAGATGTGAGGAAGCTTAGAAAATATCTTGGAAGGATAAGCTTAGAATTGATCCAATGGCTAGGATTAAGTCTTACAACCTTTTTACTATTTGATCCAAAGGCCATTAGACAACAAGACAAGTTAATAGTAAGGAGGTTAGGCTTTTGTTGACTTAGAAAAATATCACACAACTCTCTCTTTCTCTTCTCATTGCCGTGAGCTTTCTTTCTCTCTTTCACCATTGAGAAAAATCTCATTTCTTCACCAAATTGATCCATTTCAAGCTTGTTGGAACCATAGGAATTGCAAGTAGTATCTTCTCTAAGGTAACTAGACTTCTCCTTTCCTCTTAGTTGGTCAAACTCATGGAGTTTGTTGGATTTTTAGTTTATGTTCTTGAGAAATTTTTGTGAGAAATTGTTAGGAATTGATTCTTGTTTCATGAAAGTTGTTCAAGAGAGTTTAGTAAGCATGCTAGGCTTTGTTATTTCAATTTTTCATGAGTTGGTGAGAATCTCATGAGAAAGATAGTTAGGGTTTTGGAATGAAAATTTATTGATCAAGAACATGAGATAGAATTTATATTTTTGTGAAAATGATGTTGTCCTTGAGCCTTTGGGCAAAATGGATGTTTGATTTTAGGTTTTGTTTTGGATAAAGTTGATGAAAATATTTTAGTGTTCTTGAGAATTTTGTGAAAACTATTTTGATTATGGATTGTGTTTTGAAAATGCTTTGTTTGTTAAAAACAATGATTTTGGGAACTAGTTGATTATTACTAAGGTTTTATAATGAAAAAAAAATGGGAACTAGCCTTGTTTTTAGAACTAGCCTTGTATATGTCCATGAGATTTCTAAATTTTAAGCCATAATTGGGAAGGCATGATCATGGTTTTCTTTGGAATAATTAATGTGGTTTTGTTTTGAAAGAAAACTAGTAACTTGTGTTCTAAGTAAACAAGTTAATTGGTAAAGTTTTGAAAAGTGTTATGCTTTGATTTGAAATGGTTTTGGTGTAGGAGCTTGATCACTTTTGAGTTTCTTTTGAGAAATTAATAATGGTTTGAGTATTATAAACTATGTTTGATTTTTGAAAACAATGTTTTAGGTGTGATTTCAATTCTGGCCGAAATCTTTAAGGGTATTTAGGTCCTTTTAAAATTGTTTTTGTGACCTGGAAAATTAACTATTTGATCCGTCTTTTCGAGACGAAGATTTCGGTGTATGACTCGTCTCGATCGGATAAAAATTGAATGAGTTATGGCCATTTTATTTGAGAAGAAAAACTTGTAACTTGCGGCGCAAGTAAACTTTTATTTTTGTGAAATTTTCTCGAAGAGTTTGGATGTTGTTTTCAAATGGTTTTAGTGTGTGGAATTGATTGTTTTGGTGTTGGAAACAAAAGTATTTCATAGTTTGTTTTGAAACGAAAATATTTTCGTGTAGCGAAAAATAGTGTATTTAATTTCGGGAATTTTTAATCACTATAGGGAGAACTCGTAATCTCTATCCGAGAGTGTTAGAATGTACCTTAGACCCCTCTAGAGTTTTGGGAATAGGTTTCGTTTCAATAGAATACAGTGAGAGTATTTTATTGATATTACGCTGCTTATATGTTAGGTAGCGTGAATTGTAGAATTTCGCGAGAAAGGTTAACGGAAGCTTGCCAAGGTAAGGGCATCACTTTATTTCTGTCTTTTCACTGAGTTACAACATGTTTGGTTATTTTCGGTGATGTGTGTTGGTGTGCTTGGCATGTATGTGTTATGTATTCTCGTGATGAGAAAGTGTTTTCAATACTTGCGCTGTTTACATATGATTATGAGAATATATGTATGAACAGGTGTTTGGAATACATATGATGAGAAATGTATGTATGTTGTTATGTTTGGTTTACATATGCTAGAGAGGTATGTATTCATTGCATTAGCATATATGGAGAAGTGTATGCTCATGCATTTGGTAGTTGCGTGTATGGTGTGGTGATCGGGAGAGCCCACCTTTTTATTCGTAGTGATCGGGAGAGCTACGAGATTTTTGTTGAGATCGATACGTAGTGATCGGGAGAGCTACGGGGTGTGGTGATCGGGAGAGCCCACTCTAATCCTTGTAGTGATCGGGAGAGCTACGGGATTCTATTGATACTTATGGTAGGGGTGTGGTGATCGGGAGAGCCCACTCTAATGGTTCGTAGTGATCGGGAGAGCTACGGGGTTTCCATTGGTATTGTTAGTAGGGGTTGGACCTACGATTCCGGAATTCATGCATGTGGCGAACCAGTGATTGGTTGTCACGCTCATTGTAGAAGTCTGCATTAGGCTTGTGTGCATTATTTATATAAGCCGTTGGTGGGAATTATTTTGCGTTTAAAGAGCTTTCTCTGTAGGTATTTGTGGAAATTTGTTATGTGTACATCTTTCGCACCGGATATATATATATATACTTTTATTTTGTGGTGACCCTTTCTTTCATTTGCGGGCTCATCCCACCCAGATGTTAGGCTAGGTCGTGGTGACGACGGTGGCTGTTCCGGGCCCCAGTGAGATGTTGGAGCCTTAGCTTAGTTAGACTATGCGCCGGTGTGGGTTGTACACCGTGCTTTTTGGGTTTAGGCTTAAGATGCTAACTTGTTTTGTTGTAAGTATTTGAATACTTAGACTTGGATTGTAATTATTCAGGAATACACTTTGCTTGTCGAAGCACCTTATGGTAATGAGTTCTTTTGTATATTTGAATGCCGGTTCATTTAAAATCTTTTATGCGTAACTCTGATGTGTACAAAAAAAAAATTAATGCCTTTTCTGGCCTTTGAAAAACGGGTTGTTACAATCAGCAAGTCATATTTGCTCGTCCTTATCCTAATTTTCATCTCACTAAAACACACATAATTATCCGTTATAATTATTCCCCAATTATCTCATTAATAATAAGTCTCACTTATTATCTTATAAATAAATAAATCATATTTATTTATCTAGGAAATAAATCTTATTTATTTATCTCGTAAATAAGTCTAACTTATCTATTTCTCTCATATATATGTCCTATGTGTGTGACCCCTGTAGGTTCTCGTAACATTGGTATTAATATTAAATCATGTATTTAATATTATAAACAACGGTTAGCATCTAGCAATATGCCGTTGTCACCCAAGTGACGAGAATGTCATGTGATCTGACAAAACCTTTCCGTGATAACGAACTTGTGCATAATTACCCATTTGCCCTTTATATCTATATTGAACACAAGGCATAGATCGTGTCACCCTTGTATGGTTCAATATCTTATTTCTTGATCCCAGAATATACTGAGCAACGAATAAGCTCAATATCTCATATTGACTTAGTTCGGCGTGGCCACGCATTTTATCAGTCATATTCCATCAAGAGGCCTATAGATATTACTCTTGTTAAACAGGAGGGGCAAATCACATCTAGGTCACTCATGTCCCTCAACAAGATTCGTGAAACACCTATTAACTAACTTTATGATTATCCTTTTACAGATAACGTTTGAATACCAATAAAGTACTTGACTCCACATCTAGGGATCATAGTTGGTTCATGTCTAAGGGTGGTATACACCATTATCACTATGAGAATAACTTATGACACTTTTCATAACATACTATGTAGTACTCTCATGGTGGGTCTATCCAGTATAAATATTACTCCTAATATTTATACTTATGTATAGACTTAATATTTCATATTCATGACCCGTGAGATGTGGTCATCAGTCTACATACATAATAGTTTTTGCGCTTTATTATTATCCCAATTCATATTAAAGCTTGACTACGGATACTTTTAAGAATAGTGTCCTTAAGTTAATGTAATCTCACGATTAAGTCTCACTTAATGTTTCATCACCTGAACTATCTATTCTAGGGACTTTATTATTTTGGAAAACAAACATAATAAAGAAATGCCTTATTATATATATATTAAATATATAAATCAAGTCACAATATGAAAGCAACAATCTCCCACTAGCACTAAAGCTAATCAAATGTTCATCTAACATTTATCGGTTTAGAATGAGCATCGAGCAATTTTTGAGCAAGATGCTTCATTAGTGAATAAGGAACTATTTCCTATGTTGGTATCTTACATATCTCCCAAATTTCTCTTTCGATCTCTATCGAAATATAGAAGTGTCCAAGTATATCTTGTTAGACTACTAGGCTTATCACTTAGAAGGGGGGGTTGAATAAGTGATCCTTGAAACAATGGGTTTTTAAAAAAAATTGTTTCAAATTAATCAAGCGAGCGGAAGAGCCACCGAATCGGTAGTCTACGCACCGATTGACCAAAAGAAAGGTAGTATTAAGCCTTGAACGAATTTGTGAAAAGTTACGAAAATGTTTGAGTTCAAAATGATTTGAATGAAAACAATGTAAATTCAGTCCCAAGCAAGTTACAAACCAATATTCAAATCAATCACAATCAAGCAAGAATCAATTGAATTTTTGTGAACAAATACGAACAACAAAAATTCAATCGATTAACAAATTAACGAAATTAAAAGAGAGAGATAAAGAGAGACACACGATGTGATTAGGGAGTTCCCCGGATTGCGCGTCGTCCACGCGTTTATCCGAGTACGTCTCCCCCAAAATAACCAAACGGGTTATTTGAGAGTTTATAGATCAAAAACTTGATGAACAAAAAAGTGCACAGTTTACAATTGAAATCTATGATCCTATAGCAAGACAAAATGTAAACTAATGCGAAAAACCTCGACACCCAACGGAACTTCGCCCTCTGATTCCAACGATTCACCTAGTGCCGAACCGCACCCAATCGTCCAGCCGAGTCCTTCGTTCCTTGTTGTCGAATCCTTCAAGACACGCACGATCTTGAATCCGTGAGAGAAACCAAAACCTTCAACGCAATTCAACCCGATCACGATTCTGATTCACCGCGAACCGTATCGAACGTTATCACACAAATCTGCAGTTTCTATTGAATTGATCCCATACTCAAATCCAATTTTGATTGCAAACTTGATGAAGATGATGAACTTGTGTTGAATGAAACCTTTGATGCAAATTCTCACTCAATTTGTATCCAAAGCGTTGTCTAATCTTTCACAATGATTTCTCTCTCTTTACAATGACACAACACATTGCTATTTAAAGAGAAAATAGAATTGAGCAAATTTGGGCAAAATTTCACAGACATGTATCGATACAACTGATGATTTGTATCGATACAAAACCTTTGACCAGCGTTAAAAATGAAAGATTTGACCTATGTATCGATACAAACACGGGTATGTATCGATACATACATCAGTTTCTTGAAATCTTGACTGATATGTATCAAATCATGCAAGCATGATTCGATACATCATGATGTTTCTGGATTTCTGAGAGACATTGGTGTGTATCGATACATGCAAGCATGATTCGATACACAAATAACTCTCTGCCTCTGAGAAACCACTTTTGTATCGATACAAGTGATATATGTATCGATACAAATTGCACAAAATCAGTCTTAAGTAATTTCAGGACATTTGTATCGATACACATGTTTATGTATCGATACATAATACCTAAAAACAATTTTTCAAAGTGTTAAAATAGTTTTTCGCTGTCAAGTAATTTGTAATGTTTGCCAAAATATGTTCTACTCTATTTTCATGTGTTTTGACAATTATTAAAACATGAGGATGAACTGGTGCACTTACATTCTCCCCCTTTTTGATAATTGTCAAAACTATGCATAAGCTAACTAAGCCTATACCTAATATGCAATAAAATAGCAATATGTATACAGACGCAATTAAAACACCAAGGCTAACAATAAGCACGCTCCCCCTGAGTTGATGCCATAATGCGATTGTCATATAGTATATAATATTCAAGAATCTTTTAGCTATTCATCCTTAGCTTGTGCATCCAAATCTCTCCCCCTTTGACAATATCAAAAAGAAGAAGAGAGTCTATTAGAAGTATCATGTTCAAAAAGTTTCAATCCAAAGTCATATTGTGCACTTACATTTGTCGAAATGCACATATATGATGAAAGTTCCTAATCAATATAAATACATACAAAGATATGCCAAAATATATCAATGACGAATACCAAATTTCATGACAAATATGGAATGTAGAACAACAAACCAAAACCAACGCATGAATATCATAACATATCGACATTTTAAATCAACCAACATATCAAAATATGGGACGAAAATAAACAAAACAATGCAACAAAAGCATAAACATAAGACATTATCCATACATACCACATAATTCAACATAAGTCATACAAAACCAAAATGAATGTTGTCCAAAAGTGACAACATTACAAATAATCCATACAACCATATCGAAAGGAAGGAAGTCATAAGAAATAACAAGAAATAGTTCATGCGGAGAAAGAAATAAAATGCATAAAAAAAAATCAAGCATCATTGTCATCATTCATCCATATTGTCCGGGTTAGGAGGAGGGTTAGGGTTATAGTAACCATGCATCTGAGCCTGCATCTCATCAAATCGGGTGGTCACATAGGTTCGAAGGTCATTGGTGGTGGTGTACAATTCTTCAATCCTAGCATTTTGAGTTTGATAGTTTTGAGTGTACTCATTGTAGAAGGTGGTTTGTTGCATGCTCATATTTCTCATCAAATCCATCATTTCATTCCAATTACCACCCTCTTCACCTTGACCCTCACCTTCATCTTCACCTTGCCTAGCATTCCTCCTTTGTCTCCTACCTCTTGGAGCAGCAGCTTGACCTTCATTCTCATCATCTTGACCATGATAGACATACACATTGTCAACATTTAAAGCCCACTGCATCTTGGCCATTTGTGTCTCACTGAACTTTTGGAATCTTCCAAGAGTAGTGTACTCAATTGGAAGATTTTGGCCAACCTTGAACTTCTTCAAAATGCTAGCAATCATGCTACAATATCCAAAGCCTTGATCCCTACTAGAGTTCCTTAATTCAAACATCCTACTCACAATGTAGAATGGCCAGTCAACTTTGCCATCCTCCATTAGCAGAAACATGAGATCAATATCTTTCCTATCCATTCTAGAACTAGCACTCTTCGGACGCAATATGTGACTTACAATCCAATAAATCACTCTCGCATTCACAGTTAATTTTCCGGTTCCCATAGTTTCCGGAATATTTCCATTTCTAGTTATGGAGGAAATAAAAACATTAGAATCATAATCAACCTGGCTAACTTCAGTATAAGCCAAAAGATCTTCTCCGGTTATCCTACTACCGGTATTCATTCCAAACAAATCAAACCACATATTTGCACTAAACCTGTAAGTCCTATCTCCCCAACGGAATTCAAATTCAGCGCCATTTCTCTCCTGTAACCCAGCATAAAATATCCTAACCAAAGTATCATTATATTTGGCTTGCAAATTACAAAAAGTATCAAGTTGTTCAGTTTCAAGAATCTCCGCAATATCATTGAGATGCAAATTCCTAAGAGTTTCAACATCAATAGATTTCTGAGGTAATATATTCCTATTTCTACAATATTGTGTGTAAGTAGCAACACAATCCTTGTGAACAAATTCTTCTTCCCTAAGTCCGAAATTTGGAACCTCATCAACACTAGTTCCTATTTCCTTTCCTCTTCTGGATTTCTTTGGTGCCATTCTTAGGAGATTAAGAAGTAGAATGAGTTACCTTGAATTTTGATGAAGAACTTGAAGAATTTTTACAAACCCCAAATTGATAAATCCTTGTGTTGATTTTGGAGATTTTGAAGCTTGAACCACGAAATTGATGAAGGAATGTGAATGGGTAATGAATTTGAAGTGGTTTAGGGTCAAATTTTGTGGGTTTTGGTTGAGTTTTGAGGGAGATTGAGAATTGGGAATGAGGACTTTGTGTTGGAATTTTGGTGGAGAAGGAGAAGTTTGTGGTGTTTGATGAATGAATGCATGAAATTTGATACTTAAAACTGTTTTTACGCGTTTGTATCGATACAAAATCATGTTTGTATCGATACAAGTTGGTTTTACTGAAGCATGTATCGAAGCATGCAAGCATGTATCGATACATGAGTAAGTGTCTGTCCAAACTGAAGAGTTATGTATCGATACAAGCATATATGTATCGATACATATCAGTTCATTTTGAAATTTTGAAAAATAACCAACATGTATCCATGCAATTTTTATTTGTATCGATCCAAAATGCATGATTTTCAAATTTTCTCAAAACACATGAACTTATAATTTTCAAAAATAATTTTTATGACTTCCAAATAACATGTATGTATGAAACACATATAACCAATAAGGTACACTTTTATGTATGTGAGCAAAACAAAATACCAAGGCACATTATAACATGAGAACACATGTCAAACTATATATGCATGATAAGGTATTCACATAAATGAATCAAAGTACCAAAATCAATCATATGAACATATATATCTATGAATGCACGCAAAGTCGCATGTAAGAATCAAACAAACATATACAACCAAGTATGAACTTAATATAACAATTGTAATGATTTTTGTCAAATCCCCATTTAAGACGTATGAGTCTCAAAAGCTTATAAATATTTTTGAGCAAAATTCTTGGAAATGAAGGATTAGACAATTATCAAAGCAACTATCTTATTAAGGTGAAAATTGTATGTATATGAACCAAAGTACAAATGCTAAGTAAAAAGAATAAAGGAAAAGGTAGAGAATAGAATCTTCCCTTGAGTGTTAGGTGGAGGAAGTGATCAATTTCCGCACCATTGTAAGTGTCGAGTTAAAGCTTTTCTCATTGCTCTCCTTGTTCGTTGGTCTTGAACTCCATTGTTGTAGGTGTCTCTTGTCAATGGTTTCAAGACGATTCCCTACATACTTAGACATTTGAAATAGGTCCCCAACTCATGTTGGGTCCTAGTAGGTTAGTAGCACCATTATTGCCTAACTTAGGTAACCATTGCAATTTGCCTTTTGGTACCAATACCTTTCTAGCATGACATTTTGCAATAGTATGACCCTTGTCACAACAATAATGACAAACGATATGAGGATTACTTTTCTTATGATCCTTTTCAACAAATTTATACTTTTTATTTTTAGGTTTCAAAGATTTGTTGAATTTAGATGGATCAATTGCAAAAGTAATCTCCGGCTTGGATGGTTCTTTTAGCTTATCTTGTAACTTTCGTAAGTCTCTACGTAAGTAAAAGCATCCATCACATCCGGTCCTATCGTTACCATAACTATCAAAAGTCACAAGAGGTTTTTGAATCAAAGACTCTTTGAGGGCTTTCAACTCAAGCTCCGTTTCCGAAACTTTTGCCTCAAGGTATTTATTAACTTCCATTAAACCTTTTAATCGTTGAAAAGCCTCTTTAGTCTCTTTGTGTAACTTTTCAAAAGCAACTTGCAACTCATGATATTCTAAAAGTGTATACGAGCTAGAGGGATTTTGATTTACCTTTTTAGGAGCAAGTTTCTTGCGATCATGGCATGTTAAGCACACATTAGCCAATACATCTTCACCATTCGAGCTAAAGCTTGATGATGAAGAGGAAGATGAGCTCCCGCTTTCCCATGCAACATAAGCTTTCTTTCCTTTGTCCTTGCTTCCCCTTTTGAATGAAGGCGACTCCTTCTCTTTTCTCTTGAGCTTAGGGCAATCCGGCTTGAAATGGCCAACTTTGCCACATTCATAGCATGCCCCTTTCTTGGAGTACCTATCATCTTCATTCTTCCGGCGGTAACCACTATCTTTCCGAAACTTTTTAAGATTGTCATCGGAATGTTTTATCCCATTCTTTCTCACATACTTATTGTAGCGTTTCACGAAGAGTCCCATTTCCTCATCATCGGAATCGTCTTCGCTTGAGCTACTTTCAACATGCTCAACCTTTTTGGACTTTGACTTTGAGGCTTTTAGAGCAATTGACCTCTTGTCCTTTTCTTTTTCTTTTTCATGGTGTTTTTCCTTTTTCTCACATTTTTCGTGCTTTTCCAACAAACTAAGCACTTGTTCATGTTCCGTTAGCTTACCAAACAAAGTCGTGAGGCTCAAGGTAGTAAGATCATTCGCCTCTTTGATCGCGGTGACCTTAGGTTGCCATGACCTGTTAAGACACCTCAAAATTTTGTTAGTAGCATCTTGATTAGTGATTGGTTTGCCTAAGCCATGTAACTTGTTTGTGATTTTAACAAATCGTTGTTGCATATCCGCGATGGTTTCACCATCTTGCATATGGAACAACTCAAATTCTTGGGTTAAAGTGTTTATTTTCGAAATTTTGACCTCATTAGTTCCCTCAAAGTGAGTAACTAATGTATCCCACATTTCCTTAGCCGTAGAACAATGCGACACATGATAAAATTGTTCAATCCCAAGGGATGAAATAAGTATGTTTTGTGCCTTTGCATCGTATTTGACCTTTTTCTTTTCATCATCCGTCCATTGTGCCATAGGCTTAATAGTGACAATGCCATTAGGATCGGTGATTGTCGGAACAAACGGACCGGTCTCAATAACATTCCACATTTCACCATCAAAAGAATTGATGTGAATCCGCATACTACTTTTCCAATAGTCAAAATGATCTCCATTGAATATAGGAGCCCTATTATACGCCCTCATATATCTGTCCTATGTGTGTGACCCCTGTAGGTTCTCGTAACATTGGTAATAATATTAAATCATGTATTTAATATTATAAACAACGGTTAGCATCTAGCAATATGCCGTTGTCACCCAAGTGACGAGAATGTCATGTGATCTGACGAAACCTTTCCGTGATAACGAACTTGTGCATAATTACCCATTTGCCCTTTATATCTATATTGAACACAAGACATAGATCGTGTCACCCTTGTATGGTTCAATATCTTATTTCTTGATCCCAGAATATACTGAGCAACGAATAAGCTCAATATCTCATATTGACTTAGTTCGGCGTGGCCACGCATTTTATCAGTCATATTCCATCAAGAGACCTATAGATATTACTCCTGTTAAACAGGAGGTGCAAATCACATCTAGGTCACTCATGTCCCTCAACATGATTCGTGAAACACCTATTAACTAACTTTATGATTATCCTTTTACAGATAACGTTTGAATACCAATAAAGTACTTGACTCCACATCTAGGGATCATAGTTGGTTTATGTCTAAGGGTGGTATACACCATTATCACTATGAGAATAACTTATGACACTTTTCATAACATACTATGTAGTACTCTCATGGTGGGTCTATCCAGTATAAATATTACTCCTAATATTTATACTTATGTATAGACTTAATATTTTATATTCATGACCCGTGAGATGTGGTCATCAGTCTACATACATAATAGTCTTTGCGCTTTATTATTATCCCAATTCATATTAAAGCTTGACTACGGATACTTTTAAGAATAGTGTCCTTAAGTTAATGTAATCTCACGATTAAGTCTCACTTAATGTTTCATCACCTGAACTATCTATTCTAGGGACTTTATTATTTTGGAAAACAAACATAATAAAGAAATGCCTTATTATATATATATTAAATATATAAATCAAGTCACAATATGAAAGCAACAATCTCCCACTAGCACTAAAGCCAATCAAATGTTCATCTAACATTTATCGGTTTAGAATGAGCATCGAGCAATTTTTGAGCAAGATGCTTCATTAGTGAATAAGGAACTATTTCCTATGTTGGTATCTTACATATCTCCCAAATTTCTCTTTCGATCTCTATCGAAATATAGAAGTGTCCAAGTATATCTTGTTAGACTACTAGGCTTATCACTTAGAAGGGGGGGTTGAATAAGTGATCCTTGAAACAATGGGTTTTTAAAAAAAAATTGTTTCGAATTAATCAAGCGAGCGGAAGAGCCACCGAATCGGTAGTCTACGCACCGATTGACCAAAAGAAAGGTAGTATTAAGCCTTGAACGAATTTGTGAAAAGTTACGAAAATGGTTGAGTTCAAAATGATTTGAATGAAAACAATGTAAATTCAGTCCCAAGCAAGTTACAAACCAATATTCAAATCAATCACAATCAAGCAAGAATCAATTGAATTTTTGTGAACAAATACGAACAACAAAAATTCAATCGATTAACAAATTAACGAAATTAACGAAATTAAAAGAGAGAGATAAAGAGAGACACACGATGTGATTAGGGAGTTCCCCGGATTGCGCGTCGTCCACGCGTTTATCCGAGTACGTCTCCCCCCAAATAACCAAACGGGTTATTTGAGAGTTTATAGATCAAAAACTTGATGAACAAAAAAGTGCACAGTTTACAATTGAAATCTATGATCCTATAGCAAGACAAAATGTAAACTAATGCGAAAAACCTTGACACCCAACGGAACTTCGCCCTCTGATTCCAACGATTCACCTAGTGCCGAACCGCACCCAGTCGTCCAGCCGAGTCCTTCAACCCGATCACGATTCTGATTCACCGCGAACCGTATCGAACGTTATCACACAAATCTGCAGTTTCTATTGAATTGATCCCATACTCAAATCCAATTTTGATTGCAAACTTGATGAAGATGATGAACTTGTGTTGAATGAAACCTTTGATGCAAATTCTCACTCAATTTGTATCCAAAGCGTTTTCTAATCTTTCACAATGATTTCTCTCTCTTTACAATGACACAACACATTGCTATTTAAAGAGAAAATAGAATTGAGCAAATTTGGGCAAAATTTCACAGACATGTATCGATACAACTGATGATTTGTATCGATACAAAACCTTTGACCAGCGTTAAAAATGAAAGATTTGACCTATGTATCGATACAAACACGGGTATGTATCGATACATACATCAGTTTCTTGAAATCTTGACTGATATGTATCAAATCATGCAAGCATGATTCGATACATCATGATGTTTCTGGATTTCTGAGAGACATAGGTGTGTATCGATACATGCAAGCATGATTCGATACACAGATAACTCTCTGCCTCTGAGAAACCACTTTTGTATCGATACAAGTGATATATGTATCGATACAAATTGCACAAAATCAGTTTTAAGTAATTTCAGGACATTTGTATCGATACACATGTTTATGTATCGATACATAATACCTAAAAACAATTTTTCAAAGTGTTAAAATAGTTTTTCGCTGTCAAGTAATTTGTAATGTTTGCCAAAATATGTTCTACTCTATTTTCATGTGTTTTGAAAATTATTAAAACATGAGGATGAACTGGTGCACTTACATATCTGAATCGTTGGTGAGATCTATTCCTTTGTTTGCAAAAGTAAATCATTATCGTCACTAATGTGATTATTGAGATCTGCAACGCTGGAAACATAGTTTTAGCTCAATCATGAGCTAGACGATCCAAATCAAATACTTGACCTCTGTAGTAGGAATAGACACTTTATGAAGCTTATTATTTTGTAGCTTTCAGTGTTTATATCCGGCATAAATTTGAATTTCAATACAATGTATCAGATCGAAAACTAACATCATTGTAACTTATTTACAATGATCCTTTCTATACCTATCTATTTCTAGAGATAGTCCTTAGTTCCTTTTAAGGTAGTTTGGGGTATTCTTAAAGGTCAATTAGTGTCTAACACTAGGTTCAATTTTGGTACTTACTGATTATACCATGAGCGTATGGTGTATCTGGTGTAGTACATATATGGTGTACATGACCGATCCATCTGCTAAAGCATGTGGATTCTTCTCATGTATCTCTTTCTCATCCAATGAGACACGACATTGTCCTTTGGACAAATAAAACCATTTGACATATGCAACAATTTATGTATATTAGGTGTCCAAACACTTTGTCAACATATGTACCTAGATTAAGGACAAGTTGCATCAACAATCTATCTCTACAGGTTATGATTATGATTGCATCAACAAGTCTCGCCTAAGTATTTTATCAAGAGACATTTCTTTAATCATGTCTTACATGTATAAAGAAAATGTTTTGATGATTAATGTGTCATCCACACATGATACCAGATTAAGATAAATACTCCTACTAACCTCCTTGTGTGCGCAAGATTTATATTTGTCCTTTATTTTTTGTTTTCATAATGTTGGAACAAAAGAGGTTCTGATATGACTCATTTAAGTTTTGAAGATAACAAAAGTATTAGTATACAATAGGGTATACTAATTATTTACTCTAAGTGTGCAGATATATAAGCTAAAGTTTTATATTCACTATGAGTACATTTGAAGCTCTGAAATGGCAAGCAAATTCTGACCAGAACATGCTCATCAGAAGATGCAAAGTTAAGTCGCGTCAGAAGCTGCATATCAGAAGCTACACTATCAGAAACTGTGTTTGAAGACATCATGTTCTGATACGTGCAGTGATAGCCGTTTTGTCAGAAGAACATTCTCTGCTACAATGATTGGTTTTCATCATCTTCTGACAACACAAAAAAGCTGGAGAATCAACCTTATCCTCAGGGATAATGACGTTGGTACTTTTGTACGAACTTATTACCTGATTTGGACGAATCTTCATCCCCAAGATTGATCGTACACAAAGGTTACTTGATATGGTTAAGCATTGTACTATTTCCAGCTGGCGAAATCTCACCGCGACGAATTCAAATTCAAGACGCTCCACCCTCTACTATAACTAGGAGCTGAATTGAAGTTTTTTGTGTACAACACTATTGAACAATTTTGAACGAGCTGTTACTCTGCCAAAATCATCCTTAGCACAAAAACAACTTGAATACAACTTGAACTCATTTGAATATCCAAGACTCAAAGCTTCAGCTTCTGAATCATACAGTAGTTGAACCTTAGATTTCTTTTATTAGGATTCTAAGTTAAGTCTTGTCATTGAGTTGTATTTATTTTATTTCAATGAACATTGATTTGTATATCAGTGTTCATATACTCTGTTTTACTTGTAAGTTGTTTGAAGTCTCTTACGTGTGTGCTTGAGCAAATGAAGTCTCTTGTAAGTTTACTTGAGCATTGGAAGTCTCTTGCCTGTGTGATTGAGCATTGTACTCTTTGGTGATTATTAGTGAACTCCCTTGGAAGTGCAAGGGGACTGGACGTACTCTCGGTTTGTGAGAGGAACCAGTATAAAATCTCTGTCTCTATCTTTCTTTCACTCTCACTCTCTTACTCTTTCATAGACGTTGCTGATTGTGTTTTGTTTTTCTACCGCTGCAAATTCTGATAAGTGTTATAACTTTGAAGAAATTTTCAAACTACCCAAAACACAATTCAACCCCCCCCCCCCCCCCCCCTTCTTGTGTTTTTAATGGCTATGATGTTGAAGACAAAAAAACAACAACGCACCAAAGTTCATTGGAGATGCTTCTACGTTTTCCTGGTGGAAAGGTAGAATCTACAGTCATCTCATTGGTATTGATGATGAGCTTTGGGACTTGGTTGAAGAAGGGGTAACTTTTCAAGGTCTTGATGAAAGAGGAAAGTTATCTGTTGAAGAAAGAAAGAAGTTCACTCCTACGGACAAGAAAGCTTACAAGAAACATCACAAAGTCAAGGATCTTCTCATTGGTTGTATATCTCATGATGAATATCTCAAGATTACAGACAAATCTACTACTAAGTGTTATTATAACTCCTTATGTTCCACATATGAAGGGAACAAACAGGTTCAAGAAGCAAAGGCTACTCTATTGATCCAACAGTATGAACTCTTTAGAATGAAGGATGATGAGAATATTGAATCTATGTATTCTAGGTTCAAAATTCTAGTGGCTGGTCTCCAAGTTTGGAAGAGAAGTTATACAACTTCTGATCATGTAAGGAAGATTCTGATAAACTTACCTTCAAGGTGGAGGCCTAAGGTAACAGCAATTCAGGAAGCTAAAGATTTGGACACACTTGGCTTGGAGGAATTGATAAGTTCACTCATGAGTCATGAGATTGAACTATCTTCTGATGAGCCTCAGAAGAAACTAAAATCTGTGGCTCTGTCATCCATTTCAGTTTCGTCTAAGGCTCTGAAAGCCAAAGTTGTAGAATCTGAAGCAGAGGAATCTTTCATAGATGACCAAGAAGATGGATCAGATGATGATGTCTTTGCACTCTTGTCCAAGAAGTTCCAAAAGTGGTCAACAAGGAGGGGCAAAAACTACTCAAGCAAAGGATTTGGATCAAGGAACAACATTAGCAAAGAGAAGAAGGATGACACGAAAAATTGTTTCAATTGTCACAAGCCTGGACACTTCATGGCTGATTGTCCTGAACTCAACTCCAAGGGTAAAGGAAGAAAGAGCACAATCAAAAATAAAGCCAAGAAGAGTCTAATGGCAACATGGGAAGACATCAATGAATTATCTGAGGACAAAGGTTATGAGGAAGCAAATCTGGCACTCATGGCCACTTGCGAATCAGATAATGAAAGTGATTCAGAGTCTGACACAGATGATATTGAAGAGGTAATTTCTAAAATATCTAGCACTCAAGTCACCAAGGCTTTGAAAGATGTTATGACGAAGTACATGGAAAAATCAAATGAGCTAGATCTTTGTAAACAAAAATTGAAACTGCTCGGTGAAAATCTCAACTAGACTCAAGCAAACTATCAAAAATCTCTTAAAATAATTAAAGTGCTTGAAACTGGTTGCAGAACATGTAACAAACCCTATGATGAGTATGAAATTGCTCTTCAAGAGTTTGTTCATCATAACATTGACAAAGTTAAGATGTCTTCTATGATTCATGGTGGGAGCAATTATTATAGAAGACAAAGACTTGGTTCCCTTACATCTTCTGATAAAGGGAAATCAAATAACTCTGTCTGTCTAAGCAAACCACCTTCTGGATCTTATTCTAACCTTTCTAAGGGTAGTTCAGAACTTATGACTGTGTCTGATACTCTTGTGATATTGGAACCGCAAGATAAGGTATCAGAAGATAACTCATCTTCTGAACCTAAGTCTTCTAAAATCCAGGTTCCCCTCACATCAGTATCCATGTCTACTCAAGTTAAAGCTATCAGAGTACCAAAGCCTGTTGATAAGCGGGGCACCAGTACTTCTAAAGCAAACTTGGTAACTGGTTCTCTAACACACTCAAGAGGAAAGTCTCAGAGACAACATAAGCCTAAATCGTTTTCTAAAGGCTCAGTTGACTCTAGATCTTCTGAATACACTGTGAAGAAGAATAAGATTCATAAAACTAACCAAAATGGACCCATCAGAATATGGGTACCAAAGTCTAAAATAGTGTATGCTGCTGGTATGCACCCAAAGAAGAAAAGAAAGCTTATGGTATCTAGACAGTGGTTGTTCACGTCACATGACAGGAGACAAGCTCTTATTCCACACCCTGAATCAGCAAGAGGGAGGAACAGTAGGGTTTGGTGGCAACCAGAAGGGAAAGATCATTGGTATAGGTACAGTTGGTAATTCTTCTTTGTTAATTTCTGATGTTTGGTTAGTAGATGGACTACATCATAATTTACTTAGCATAAGTCAATTGTGTGATAGTAATTATGATGTCATGTTTAATAAGGATTCATGTACTGTAATTAGAAACTCTGACCAATCCATTGTTTTTAAAGGTAATAGGAAAGGCAATGTTTATAAAGTCAATTTTTCTGATTTAAAGGAACAACAAGTGCTTTGTCTCTTGACACTGAGTGATGAAAAATGGATCTGGCACAAAAGATTGGGTCATGCTAACTTGAGGTTAATCTCTAAGCTTGGCAAGGACAATCTTGTCAGAGGTCTTCCAAAAATTAAATATCACTCATACTCACTTTGTGGTTCCTGTCAAAAAGGGAAAATTGTCAAAAGTTCTTTTAAGACCAAGAACATTGTTTCTACTTCTAGACCTTTAGAACTCTTACATATTGATCTTTTTGGACCAGTTAGCACTGCTTCAATCAATGGTAAGAAGTATGGATTAGTCATGGTTGATGATTATAGTAGATGGACTTTGGTTAAATTTCTGAGAACTAAAGATGATACATATGAAGTGTTTAGCATCTTCTGTACCCAAATTCAAAACGAAAAATGTTTCAAGATTTTGAAAGTAAGAAGTGATCATGGTGGTGAATTTGAAAATGAACCTTTTGAAAAAAAAATTTGTGAAGAACGTGGAATTCTCCATGAATTCTCTTCTCCTAGAACTCCACAACAAAATGGAGTTGTAGAGAGAAAGAATAGATCTTTGCAAGAAATTGCATGCACCATGATGCATGAAAATAATTTGGCAAAATTCTTTTGGGCAGAAGCTGTTAACACTGCTTGTTATATTCAAAATAGAATCTATATAAGACCTATTTTGAACTAAACAACATATGAACTCTTTAGAGGGAGAAAACCCAATATTTCTTATTTTCACTAATTTGGCTGTACATGTTACATTATGAATAATAAAGTCCATCTTAAGAAATTTGACTCTAAAGCTTGTTAGGGTATCTTCATTGGATACTCTGAACGCTCTAAGTCATACAGAGTGTATAATTCTGAAACTAAGACAGTGGAAGAGTCAATGCACGTAAAGTTTGATGATAAAGAGCCTGATGATAAAAAGTCAGAGCCTGTTATAGATTTCTAGAAGACTCTGTAGAAAACTCTGATGATAAAAAGTCCAGAGTATGACAACTACATAGAACCTGTAGAAGACTCTGAAACTCAAGAAGCAACACCTTTTGATGCTGCTCAAGAACATCAAACTGATGATGATAACTCTGAAGCAACTGATATTCCAAGAAACACTTTCAAATACAAATCCTCACATCCTGAAGAGCTCATCCTTGGAAACAAGAATAGTCCAAGAAAAACAAGATCAAACTTCAGAGATGAAGAATCATTGTTTGGATTAGTATCCTTGATTGAACCAAAGACAACAAATGAAGCTCTCTCATATGATGCTCTGATCGTTGCTATGGAAGAAGAGTTAAATCAATTCAAGAGAAATGATGTATGGGATCTGGTACCTAAACCCAAGCACAAGAACATTATTGGAACAAAATGGGTATATAGAAACAAAATGAATGAGCAAGGTGAAGTAACAAGAAACAAAGCAAGACTTGTTGCACAAGGATATAGTCAACAAGAAGGAATTGACTTTACTGAGACGTATGCTCCAGTAGCTAGACTGGAAGCAATCAGGTTACTTTTATCTTATGCAGTTAATAATGATATCACTCTATATCAGATGGATGTTAAAAGTGCATTTCTTAATGGTGTTATTTCTGAAGAAGTATATGTCAAACAACCTCCTGGATTTGAAGATTTAGCAAATCCAGACCATGTGTTTAGACTTAAGAAATCACTCTATGGACTCAAACATGCTCCCAGAGCTTGGTATGAGAGACTGAGTACCTTCTTAATATACAATGGTTTTGAAAAAGGTCAAGTTGATAATACACTATTCAGAAAAACACTAAAGAAAGACATTTTGATCATTCAAATTTATGTTGATGATATCATTTTTGGATCAACTAATTCCACTTTGTGCAAGAATTTTTCTAAGCTTATGCAGGATGAATTTGAGATGAGCATGATGGGAGAATTGAAGTTCTTTCTTGGAATTCAAATAAATCAAACAAAGAAAGGAACATTTATTCATCAATCAAAATATATAAAAGATCTTCTGGAGAAATTCAATTTGGAAGATTGCAAGCCCATGAACACTCCAATGCATCCTACATCAAGCTTAAGCAAAGAAGAATCTGAAGGCAAAGTTGATCAGAAGCTCTATCGAGGTATGATTGGATCTCTTCTTTATCTAACTGCCTCAAGACCTGATATTTTATTCAGTGTATGCTTGTGCGCAAGATTTCAATCAGATCCTAGAGAATCTCATTTTATTGTTGTAAAGAGAATCTTTAGGTATTAGAAAGCTACTTGTAACATTGGATTACTGTATAAGAAATCCAATGACTACAAACTGATTGGATTCTGTGATTCTGACTATGCTGGTGATAAAATTGAAAGAAAATCAACCAGTGGTAATTGTCAATTCATTGGTGAGAATTTGATTTCATGGGCCAGTAAAAGGCAAACCACCATAGCTATGTCATCAGCAGAAGCAGAATACATATCAGTAGCAAAATGTTGTACACAACTACTTTGGATGAAATATCAATTAGAAGATTATCAAATAAGCAGTAACAATATTCCTTTGTATTGTGATAATACTGCAGCCATTCATCTTTCTAAAAATCCTATTTTACATTCAAGAGCTAAGCATATTGAGATTAAACATCATTTCATAAGGGACTATGTTCAAAAGGGTGTAATTGATCTTAAGTTCATTGAAACAGAAAATCAATGGGCTGATATCTTTACAAAACCCTTAGTTGTTGAACCTTTTGATTTTATCAAAAAGAATTTGAATATGATGAAAATCCCTGAATAGCTGAGACTCTGATGTAAAATTTGTTTTTGTAAGGATCTAATAGTTATCAGAAGTTGAGGCCATCAGAACATTCTGTATCAGAAGTTGTGATGAGACCATCTTCTAATGTACTATCAGAATCTGTAAAAGAGATGGTTATGGCGCGTAAGGAAAATCTTTTTGTAAAAACCCGTTCGTTTTCCTTCCACTTACGTGTCAGTTATTTAAATAAACTTCTAATATGCGTGTCCTGTTGCAAGTGGATAAAGAAGTTGGTTTATGATGATTATGTTGGAACAAAGTGGGTTTGACATAAATCCCTTGTATTTTAATTGGTTTTGATGATAACAAAGTATTAAAATTGCAATTGGTATTACTAATGTTTATTCTAGTGTGCAGAATTAATAGTTAAAATTCACTCAGAAACACTATGAATAAAAGCAGAGAAGCCAAGCTAAGAAGCTCTGAAAGTACATCATTGTTCATCAGAAGCTTAAAGTTCAAGGTCTGAAGAAAGTGGCTCTGAGGACAAAAGCTAGGCTCTGAAGGATTCAGAAGCTGAGGACCTTAAAAAGCTACACTACAGACTCTGAAACAAAAGGAATTTGCGTCACTCAAGAACTGACAGAATCAGAACCAATGATTGAAGAACAATCTTCTTTAGGACTCTGTCACATCCACATGAAGGAATATTCGTTGGTACAACGTTAATCTTATCCATAAGTGGAGCGCATTTGAGAATTGTACGACTGTACTATTATTACTCAAAATGGTTGAGTGATAATTCAAATTGCAAGGTAGTGGAATTGAAGTTCTTTACCAAAGAAGGCAATGTACAGCTATCAATTGTACTATCAAATTCCAGCTGGCATCTTATCTCTCTGCAACGGTCTTCACCTTCCATTCAAGTATAAATAGAAGACACAAATGGAAGAAATGACCACTGTTCTATTACTGCGTTTAAGGCTCTGAAACTTTCCGACATTCAAGAACCTATCTGTCATTCTTAGTCTTAAAACAAATCTGTGTTGTATTTTGTAAACACCTCTGATAGTATATCAAGTGTCCATTAACAATCATTCTTATCTTTTAAATTTATTTGAGAAGTCTCTCGTTTAGTGAAACTTGAGCATTTGAGAAGTCTCTTGCAAGTGTGCTTGAGCAAGTTGTAATCTTGTGAAGATTATAGTGAAAAGCTCTTGTTAGTAACAAGGGGACTGGACGTACTCTCAACTTGTGAGAGGAACCAGGATAAATTCCGTGTCTTTCTTTCTCTCTCTCAGCACCTCTTTTACTTTGTGTTTTAAATCCACTGCAAACTAGTTTTTATTTGAGAAAAAGATTCAATTTTTTAAAACACAATTTAACCCCCCCCCCCCCCCCCCCCCCCCCCCCCCCCTTCTTGTGTTTTTCCACCTTCAATTGGTATCAGGAGCTAGGTATATTGCCTAACTCACCTTACAGTGAAACAGTAAAAGATCCAGTGGAAAAACATGACTGACGCTGAGAAAAGTGGAAGTAATAACAATGAGATTTCATTCAACTATGGTTCTAATGCACATGAGAGGAAATCTTCTGACAAGGTTCCATTTTTCAATGGAACTGAGACTGCTTATCCCTTCCGGAAAACCAAGATGTACAGTCATATTATAGGTATTGATTGTGATTTGTGGGACTTGGTAGAAGAAGGAGTTGCGTTTGACAATATGGACAAAGAAGGAGTAGTGAGCTACCAAAACCGAAAATCTTCCACACCTACTCAGAAGTTGGAATACAAGAAACATCATTCAGTGAAAGGAATGATGACAAACGCAATTTCACATGATGAGTACCTAAAAATTGGAGATAAAAGGACTGCTAAGTCAATTTGGGAGTCTTTGAGATCCAAGTATGAAGGTAACAAACAGGTAAGAGAGGCAAAAGCTAACCTGTTGGTTCATCAGTATGAGTTGTTTAAGATGAAGGATGGAGAAGACATTGAGACTATGTTTTCAAGGTTTCAAATCCTGGTCTCTGGACTTCAAGTGTTAGACAAAAGTTATACTGTGGCTGATCATGTGAGAAAGGTACTCAGAAGTTTACCTCCAAAATGGAGACCCAAGGTAACAGCTTTTCAAGAAGCCAAAGATTTAGATGAAGTGACCTTGGAAGATTTAATCAGTTCATTAAAGAGCCATGAAATGGAATTAATAACTGATGAATCAACCAAGAAGCTGAAAGGAATAGATTAGCTCTAAGGGTTCATCAAAGGCCCTGAAAGCTAAAGTTATAGAATCTGAAGATGAAGCTTCTGAAGAGGGTCATGAGGTTGGGTCTGATGATGAAGAAGAGATGGTGTTGATGGCTGCTAAGGTTTCACAATGGGCAAAACTAAGCAAGAAATATGCAGGCAAGTTTGGAGGATCTTCCAAGAGAATTAGTGCTGTTAAAGACAAAAAGGAAGATCAAAGCCAATGTTCCAAGTGCAACAAGCCTGGTCATTTCATTGCTGATTGTCCAGAAAACAAGAGTAGATCATCCAAGCAAAGCTCTAGCAAGGAAATATATAAGAGTAAAGTCAAGAAGAGCTTTTTGGCAACATGGGAAGATCTTGATAAAGACTCAGACTGAGATGGTGACGAGGAAGCCAATTTAGCTTTGATGGCAACTACTTCTAATAGAGAAGACTCTGAAGCAGGTTCAGATTCTGAAGATGAAGAAGAGGTAATTGCTAAACTTTCTAGAACATAATTAGTAGATTCTCTTAAAGATGCCTTAAAATTGTTCACTAAAAAGGCAGGTGAATGTAAGGTCCTGAAAAAGGCTTACAATAACCTGACTGAGAAAACAAACGTAATAGTTGAAGAAAATGAGTCTCTAAAAAGTAGAAACACATTTCTTGAAACTCATTATGTTTATGATGATAAGGTTCCTCCAGAGCATGAATTTGCTCTGCAAGAACTTCTTATCAATGGCATGCAGACAAGTAAGATAGCTTCCTTAATATACCATGTTAGTAGAAATAGAGGTGAAGGTCTTGGATATTCGCGTTTTAAAGATAATCCATTATTTTCTAAACCCTCTAACATTGATAAAACAAAACTTAAGGCTGTGTTTGTTAAAAGCCAATCAGAAGTCAAAGTTATACTAGATTCTGAAAAAATTATTGAGTCAGAGGTTAAGAAGTCTCAGACTCTGAATCCTTCAGAGCCTAAGGCCTCCAAACCTCAGAACAATGTCAAAACAAATAAAACTCTGGTATACTCTAGAGCTAAGTCCAAGAGTTATACAAAGCCTAAAAGTTTTTCAAATGGCTTTAATGACTCTAGAGCTTCTGATAGGCCTTATAAACAAAAACAATCTAAGGTATTTAGGACTAACTCAAAAGGACCCATAAATATATGGGTACCAAATTCTGAGATTGTATTTGCATCAGATCTACACTCAAAGAAGGCCAGAGCAACATTCTTGGTACCTAGACAGTGGCTGCTCACGACATATGACAGGAGAAAAGCATATGTTCCAAACCCTGACTCTAAAAGAGGGAGGTAGTGTGGGGTTTGGAGGAAAGCAAAAAGGGAAGATCATTGGGACAGGTACAGTTGGTAACTCTTCTTTATCCATTAATAATGTATGGCTTGTAGAAGGCCTTAAACACAATCTACTTAGCATTAGTCAATTTTGTGACAGTGGATTTGTGGTAGTATTTGATAAGGATGCATATACTGTAACTAGAGAGTCTGATAAGTCTGTAGTATTCAGAGGCCTAAGGAAAGGCAATGTTTATAAGGTCAATCTTTCAGAACTCACAGAGCAAAAGATAGTATGTCTACTATTTCTGAGTGATGAGAAGTGGGTTTGGCACCAACGCTTAGGACATGCTAATTGGAGATTAATCTCCAAGCTCAACAAACTAAACTTGGTTAAAGGCCTACCCAATCTCAACTATCACTCAGATGCTCTGTGTGGTCCTTGTCAGATTGGGAAAATCTCTAGAACTTCCTTTAAACCTAAGAACATTGTCTCTACCTCAAGACCTCTTGAATTGCTTCACATTGATTTATTTGGTCCTGTTAGTACATCCTCAATCAATGGGAAGAAATATGGACTTGTCATAGTTGGTGATTACAGTAGATGGACATGGGTTAAATTCTTGCGAGTAAAAGATGATGCATATGATGTATTTAACATCTTCTGTACTCAAGTGCAAAGTGAGAAAAGTCTTAAGATCCTAAGGATCAGAAGTGATCATGGTGGTGAGTTTGAAAACAAACCATTTGCAACTTTTTGTGAAGACCATGGAATTATCCATGAGTTCTCTGCTCCTAGAACACCACAGCAAAATGGTGTTGTAGAGAAAAAGAACAGGTCTTTACAAGAGATGGCAAGAACCATGATGCATGAGACTAAACTTGTTAAGCACTTCTGGGCAGAAGCTGTGAATACAGCTTGTTATATTCAAAATAGGATCTATATCAGACCTATATTAAATAAGACAACATATGAACTCTTCAAAGGAAGAAAACCTAACATCTCTTATTTCCATCAATTTGGGTGCACTTGCTACATCTTAAACAATAAGGTCTACAAAAAGAAATTTGATGCCAAAGCTTGTAAGGTAATCTTTATAGGTTACTCTGAACGCTCAAAGGCATACAGAGTGTATAATTCTGAAACTAACACAGTGGAAGAATCTATACATGTAAGATTTGATGATAAAGAGCCTGACAGTAAAATGTCAGAGCAAGATGATAGTTATGCAGGTGTGCCATATCAATATAATCTACCAGAACCTGAGAAAACATCAGAAGCTAATGAAACTTCAGAAGCTGAATTGGAAGAAGTCTCTGAAGAAGCATCTCCTATAGAAGCATCTGAAGAACATGATGATATCTCAGAAGATGAAATGCAAGATATTACTGAAGCCCCAAAAAGGAAATTCAAATACAAGTCATCACATCCAGAAGATCTTATTCTTGGAAACAAAGAGAGTACAAGAAAGACAAGATCTGCTTATCAACAAAGTGATTCTTTATTGGGACTTATATCTATGATTGAACCCAAGAATGTTGATGAAGCCTTAACTGATGATGGATGGATAGTAGCAATGCAAGATGAACTTAATCAATTTCAAAGAAATGATGTATGGGACTTAGTGCCAAGACCAGCACATAAGAACATCATTTGAACCAAGTGGGTATTCAGAAATAAACTGAATAAACAAGGTGAGGTTGTAAGAAACAAAGCTAGACTTGTAGCTCAAGGCTATAGTCAGCAAGAAGGTATTGATTTTACAGAAACATTTGCTCCAGTAGCTAGACTGGAAGCAATCAGGTTATTACTTTCATATGTTGTTAATAATGGAATTACATTATATCAAATGGATGTTAAGAGTGATTTTCTGAATGGTGTCATTCCCGAGGAAGTGTATGTCAAACAACCTCCAGGTTTTGAGGATTTGAAAAACCCTGATTATGTTTATAAACTTAAGAAATCACTCTATGGTCTCAAACAAGCTCCAAGAGCTTGGTATGATAGACTGAGTAATTTCCTTTTAGAAAATGGTTTTCAAAAAGGTCAGATTGATAATACACTCTACAGAAAGACAACTAAGAAGGATATCTTAATTATTCAAATCTATGTTGATGATATAATATTTGGTTCTACTAATGCTTCCTTGTGCAAGAATTTCTCCAAGCTTATGCAAGATGAATTTGAGATGAGCATGATGGGAGAACTGAAGTTTTTCCTTGGGATTCAAATCAATCAAGGAAAAGATGGTACTTACATTCATCAAAGCAAATATACAAAAGAGCTTCTGAAGAAGTTCAACCTTGAAGACTGTAAGACAATGACCACACCCATGCATCCTACAAGCAGCTTAAGCAAGGAAGAAATTGGAAGCAAAGTAGATCAAAAGCTATACAGAGGTATGATTGGTTCTTTGCTCTATCTAACAGCATCTAGGCCAGATATTTTATACAGTGTGTGTTTGTGTGCAAGATTTCAATCAGATCCTAGAGAATCTCATTTAACAGCAGTTAAGAGAATTTTTAGGTATCTGAAAGGAACAACTAATCTAGGACTTCTTTATAAAAAATCCTTAGATAGTAAGCTAGTTGAATTCTGTGATGCTGACTATGCTGGAGACAAGATTGAGAGAAAATCCACTAGTGGAAATTGCCAATTTATTGGTGAGAATCTCATATCTTGGGCCAGCAAGAGACAAGCAACTATTGCTCTGTCTACAGCAGAAGCAGAATACATTTCAGCTGCTAAATGTTGCACCCAACTCCTCTGGATGAAATATCAGTTATAGGACTATAACATAGCTGAAAGCAGTATTCCACTTTATTGTGATAATATTGCTGCTATTCATTTATCTAAGAATCCAATTTTGCATTCCAGAGCTAAGCATATTGAAATAAAACACCATTTTATAAGAGATCATGTTCAAAAAGGTACCATAGATATTCAATTCATTGATACGGAACATCAATGGGCTGATATATTTACTAAGCCTTTAGCTATTGAAAGATTTGACTTTATTAAAAAGAATTTGAACATGCATTTTATTTCTGAAGAAAACTAGCTCTGAGATGTTAAATAGAATTTGGATCTGAAGTTCTTTCAGAGCCTCTAATGATTCAGAGTCTCTTTTGGGAAGCTCTGAATAACGTGGGCTCTGAAAAGCAACAGGTTCTGATGAGGTGTCAAATAAAAATGAGTTTGGCTCTGAACTAAACGGAAATGAAACGTTTAGTACTAGTAAGTGTACTACAGTTGTCTGTACGCGTGTCAGCTACGATAGAGTCTCTCTTACACGTGTCTAGATCCTGATGGTTAGGGGACAGTTAATGATGAAATTGCAGTTAATACAATTTAAAATTAGTTTTAAACTGTTCGCGCTCCCTCCTTTGTGCTTATTTTCTGTGTGTGTATATTGCTTGATATAAATAGTCACTTCACTCACACAAGCACATTTTTTACACAATCATTACCAACACAACCCTAAAACTCAGAATCTCAAACGCTCTCATCTTCTCAAAAATTTCTACAATCATGACTGCTCAACCTTTTAGTGTCATCGTTCAAGAGCCCTTCAACCCAGTATTACCTCCTGTAATTGATTTAGACTCTCAAGCATCGCTCGAAAATCCCCCAAATTCGAATGTCTGTGGTAGAGAAGCAATGGAGTTTCTTACAGAAAAGTTAGTTGGTTTTGAAAGCTTGAGGTTGAACGACATTGATATTCAGAGTTTATTCTATGATCAACAATGGAAGAACTATTTTGAAATGCTAAATGGGTTTGTGTATTACGACATCGTCAAGAATTTCTGGAATAAAGCAACCGTCTTTGATGAGTTTTGTGCTGAAGAAGAAGTAAGAAAGATGGTAGCAAAGGATGAGTCTCTGAAGGGAAAGTCAAGAGTTCAACTTGGATTGAGACCCTACAAAGGTAAAGAGATTAAGTCTAATCTTTTGGAATTAAATGTACTGATTACTCAGGAGCGCATGTAGCAAAGGTTCTGGGGTTGGATAATGAGGGTGAAGATGTTAATCAGTATAAGTTAAAGAGCAAGTACACTGATAGCATCAAACAAGACCTTTTCCCTCCTGGCACAAAAGAGCGAGATTTTGGAAAAGCTAATTGTATGAAAAAGAACTTTCAATTTGCTTTCAAGGTATTTTTTGCCTCTATCATCACAAGAGAAGGAGGAAAGGATACAATCTCTCTGCCTCACAGGCACTTTATCTGGTTTATGCATGAGAGGGTGAAGAATAATTTGGCTGGTTTGATTTTTGAGCATCTCTGCTCTTGCATCAGTGAAAGCCACACCAAACCAAAGGTCACTCTTCATCACCCAAGGCTAATTTCTGAGATTATCTGTCAGATTCAGCTGATAGAGATTTTCAGAACAAGGGAAAGACTTAGAGTTTTCAACACTGCTAAGTATGATGCAACTGTTCTGGTGAATATGGGCTTGGCTAAGAAAGAGGATATAAGGAAGGCAGAGCATCCTCTTTAGAAAGAGTATGGTGTGATGGTTTCCCAACCATCTCAGAACATGACAATGAGGAAGTAATTAAAAATTTTCTGGAAATGGTAAGAAGAAAAACTGGAGCAAAGGTTGACAGGAGTATGGTGGTGGATGTACCTAATTGGGATATCTTCAAAGGTCCCAAGGATATTACAAGATCAAGGAGAAAACCCATTATCTTTGAACAAGCTATGATTGAGGAAGAATCAGAAGGGCAGAATAAAGAATCTGAGCATAACAGTATAGATGAAATGGTTGATGCTGCTGCTGAAGAAGTCTCTAAGACTCAAGAAGTCATAGCTGCTGAGGTTGTCCAAGAGGCAAATGTTGAGAAGGAGAGGATAAGCAAGAAAAGGAATGAGAGGCCTTCAGCTTCTGAGGATGATCAAGCTGTCATAGCCCCTAAAAGAACCAAGATCAAAGCTAAGAGGATTCCTAACAAAGCTCATCCTAAAGGTAATATCTCTGAGACTAATATTAATAGAAAATCTGTAGCCCAAGATTTACCTTCTCCTAGTCCAACCATAGATTTATCAACACATATATCCATGATCCTGCCAAACCAAAAACACAAAACAGTTCTTGTTTCATATTCATCATCATCATCATCATAATCTTCCTCAGAAAGTACTCTTTCTGACTACAGCAGTGATACTGCAGAAATCCTTAGAAAATCTGCAAAGAATCTCAAATCAATCAAGAAAAAGACCCCTCAGAAAACCAAAAATAATCCACCCAAGGAAGTTGTTGCCGAAGACACTTCCATCCTAGACCACCTCACACCACACCTTTCTGGTGATGCATTCACTCACTCCAATCTGAGTTCACCAAACCACCCCATTAATAAATTCCTGAATGTAACCACTGATCCTCCACGAGAACCTTTAGTTCAAGAACCCCCAACAACCATTGTTCAAACACCACCTTCTCACATTGTTGCTCCTGAACAGGAAAATCCAAACACAGTCATCAATTCTGAACCTGAGACACAACAACAACCTCAGAATGATGACATACCATTATCAAAACCTCCCACTCCCCAACCTGGACAAAACAATTCTGAACCACAAATAGCCCATTCTGACCAATGTGATGACATTCCCTCTGATAAACAAGAGCATCACATCTCAAATGAACCCACACCTTCTGAACCAATCACCAACAACACTCTTTCATCATCTTCTCCCATTCTTGGTCCTGTTTACAAACCTCTGACCAAGGATGAATTAATCTTACCTGTTGATTTCGCTCTACCTATCCTTGAGAGTATGTTAAAAGAAGCCATAAACATTGATGATGATGTTACAACACTCTCTCTGAACCAAACCATTGACATGAGCAAAATCAAAATAATCCCACTGAAAAGAAAAAGACCTGAACCCACTATTCCCTTTGACAAAAATCAACCCTTTTTCAATTCCAATTATGAACCCAATCTTGAGTTATTAGACAATGCTATTAGTATTAGTCTTAAGAGGTTCAAAAGCATGGAGGAAGAGGTACTAATTTTTCCCTCAGATATTGACAGTAAGATCAGGGAATTTGAGGATAAGTTCAGTCAGTCTCTGAAGCTTCTGGGAGATCATATGAAGGGTAAGATTGAAGGAAGAGGAATGAATGCATTGAATCAGATAATGCATGTTGAAGAGGTCTCTCATGCTCTTAAGCTCACCAACTACAATCATGAGGAAGAGTGTCAACGTCTGAAACTTTTAGATGCTGTGAATGAGAGTATCCGCACATCACTTGAAGCGGCTGAAAGGTTAGCTAAAGAGGAAGCCAGGTATGCCAGATTGATAATTGATGCTGAGCAGGCTAGGATAGCTGCTGAAGTAGAGCGTAAGAGACTTGCTGATCAAGAAGCTCTGAAGTTATTAGTGGATAGAGCTGTACATATTGCTGTGATTGAGACTCACAAGATAAATGAGAATCAAGCAATGGGTGAGGATCACATTATGCTTGATCAGAACCTAAATGAGCCAGATTCTGACAAAGGTAAAGCTGCAATAGTTGATACCACTCCTCCAAGATCTCCACCAAGGCTTGTCCAAGGCTCTCCTTCATCTGCCATACCTCCAGCTATACAATTGGCTCTGGATGAAATGAAGAATGATTTAAGAGAAGAGCTGAGGAATGAGATGGATGAATTTAGGGCTAATATGAGGGATGATATGAACAGATCTGGTGAAGCCACTCATAAGAAGATAGATTCTATGATGGAGCTTCTGCTGAAGTTGACTGGTCAACAACCCAAGCCTTAACCATTTGCTTGTGCACATATATATGTTTTTGTATGCTTTGTAATCTTGGATAATTTGTTCTATCTTCTGTTTAAATGAATTAATTGATTATCCATGCTTGATTGTATGTGTATTTGATTGTGTGTTATTTTATTTTTGTTTTTCAAAATTAAAATCTATATTCACTGATTATGTCTAGTACTCTTGTGGTTACTGGACCTAGTGTAAGGTGTTGCAGAGCATCTTAGTTTTTAAACTTATATACTAGGTTTTGGAAAACCTAAGGTTCCCCCACATCGGTACTCCTGCTTACTCATAAAATAGCTTCTTAGTATTATCGTCTGTTTAACAGCGGGGCACCAATACCGAATAAGGCGTGTCTGGTAACTGGTTTTCTGACATTTGTAAGTGAATATAAGAAACATGCAAAGAAAATAAATAATTTAACAGCAAGAAAGTTTTATTATTATTATTAATGAAAAGTCTTTATTACATTGATAGTGAGAACACTACTTAGACTCTACATCTGACTTAGCCTCTGGCTCATCTTTCTTGGGCTCTTCTGGCTTTGAATCCCCAACAGTGTTTGCATCAGAAAGATAGTCAAGCATGGCTTGGTGAACGTCAGCCAGATACTCTGAGTAGGGTTTCTCAGGATCATATGTTCTTAAGAACTCTGCATAGTCAGAGTCTATGTCTCCAGACTCTGTCAAATCTATCACTTGCTTGGTTGTTTCCTTTGCTTGCCTGTTTCTTCTTGGGCATGAAGATGTTGCTTCCTTCTTGATCTCTTTCTTTGATCCTGATGCTTTCTTCATTGCTTAACTTTCTATTGTGTGCTTGCAAATATTCTTTGATTATTCGTTGTGAATAAAATGAGAAGAATTATCTCCTTTTAAAATGCTCTCAACCTCTCTTGTCTACATGGCAATCAGCAAAGTTCATTTAATTGAACATAGTTGTAACCACTTCTTGACTTGACTGTATTGAGGAATGCGTTATTTGACTTGCTTTCTTGTTTTTCGTTACTTTTTGATTAATGACAAAAGGGGGAGTAAGAATAGCGTTAAAATTAATAATAATTGATTCTGTTACTATGCAAGAATCTGAAACTGTTATGTTTATGCATCTTGAATCAATTCCTATCCCTTGTTTTAATGCCATTGATTCTGAATCTTATTGAAAGGGGAGATAATTTTAAATTTGAAATACATTTTCATAGATAAAATTAGATAAGCTTGCAAACCTTCTCTGAATATTATCAGACTCTGAAGGAAGAGCTTACAAACCTCTGCCTCTTAGTGTTAAATATGAAAATTTATTTCAAGTTAATAAATTAACTCTTAAACTGCTTTAATTAATTATGGATAAGACTTAGGGGGAGCTTGCAAAGCTTTGGAACCTGAAGTCAACATAAATAATTAAAGCAACAACAATTGAATTTTAATGCTTTAGTTTGTCATCATCAAAAAGGTGGAGGCTGTTGGAACAAAGTGGGTCTGACATAAATCCATAATATTTTAATTGGTTTTGATGATAACAAAGTATTAAAATTGTAATTGGTATTACTAATGTTTATTCTAGTGTGCAGAATTAATAGTTAAAATTCACTCAGAAGCACTATGAATAAAAGCAGAGAAGCCAAGCTAAGAAGCTCTGAAAGTACATCACTGTTCATCAGAAGCTTAAAATTCAAGGTTTGAAGAAAGTGGCTCTGAGGACAAAAGCTAGGCTCTAAAGGATTCAGAAGCTGAGGACCTTAAGAAGCTACACTACAGACTCTGAAACAAAAGGAATTTGCGTCACTCAAGAACTGACAGAATCAGAACCAATGATTGAAGAACAATCTTCTTTAGGACTCTGTCACATCCACAGGAAGGAATATTCGTTGGTACAACGTTAATCTTATCCATAAGTGGAGCGCATTTGAGAATTCTACGACTGTACTATTATTACTCAAAATGGTGGAGTGATAATTCAAATTGCAAGGTAGTGGAATTGAAGTTCTTTACCAAAGAAGGCAATGTACAGCTATCAATTGTACTATCAAATTCCAACTGGCATCTTATCTCTCTGCAACGGTCTTCACCTTCCATTCAAGTATAAATAGAAGACACAAATGGAAGAAATGACCACTGTTCTATTACTGCGTTTAAGGCTCTGAAACTTTCTGATATTCAAGAACCTATATGTCATTCTTAGTCTTAAAGCAAATCTGTGTTGTATTTTGTAAACACCTCTGATAGTATATCAAGTGTCCATTAACAATCATTCTTATCTTTTAATTTTATTTGAGAAGTCTCTCGTTTAGTGAAACTTGAGCATTTGAGAAGTCTCTTGCAAGTGTGCTTGAGCAAGTTGTAATCTTGTGAAGATTATAGTGAAAAGCTCTTGTTAGTAACAAGGGGACTGGACGTACTCTCAACTTGTGAGAGGAACCAGGATAAATTCTGTGTCTTTCTTTCTCTCTCTCAGCACCTCTTTTACTTTATGTCTTAAATCCGCTGCAAACTAGTTTTTATTTGAGAAAAAGATTCAATTTTTTAAAACACAATTCAACCCCCCCCCCCCCCCCCCCCCCCCCCCCCCCCCCCTTCTGGTGTTTTTCCACCTTCAGATTAGTGTTCTAATCCCTATGTGATAGGTAAAAGACTCTGCTACCCCTATGTGTCTGTACTTTTTTTTTTGCGCGAAACTTTCTATTTAAACACATAACTGTTCACATTCACACTTTTGCACTCTCACAACCTACACTTTTATTCCTCTAAAACTCAAGCCATTTCTTTCTCTCTCAAACTAGCAAACCTTAACCCCCAAACTTCATCAAAATGGCTACATTTCCTGTGATCAAAGTGAATGTCTACATGATCGAAACCGATAACTCTATTCCAAATAAGTTTGCAAAGGATCAACGGTCGTACAAGTATGATGATCTTCAGTTCGCCCTTGAGAACCCTGTTGACTTCAAAAGCATAAGAGTACATGGGTTTCCCGAAGTAAAAGAACTTTTCGAGAGACAAGGCTTGATGTATTACTTCGACGTTTTGAATGGTCCAACTTATACGGAGTTAATCAAAGAATTTTGGATGAAGGCGTCTATTCTTACAAGGGATAAGTACAATGCAAACTTGAAGAAGTTGATTAAGGAAAGACCGGAGTTACAAGGAAAATCTCCCGTTGAGATGGGTCTAAGACCATTTGTTACTACTGAGATTGAATCATATGTGGCCGGATTGAGAGTTTCTATTAGATTGGCTCACATCTATGAGGCTTTGAAGTTATCCACTTATGGACTCTTCATCAAATCTACAGACTCTGTTGGTCCAGATGTTGACCAGTTTATCTTCAAAGCTAAGACTGATCTAGAAGATAAGCTTGAGATGACAAATATCAGCAAGGTTATCTACAAGATCTTCATTGACAGTATTATACTCAAGCTGGGAGGTACTGATCAATTTTCTACTGTTCAGAAGCTGTTCACATTTCATGTTGGAAAGGGAAACTTTGTGAACGTTACTAAGCTCATCTTCATTCATCTTGTTGACTCTATAGACTCTAGCAAACCTATCGTTCACCATGGCAGACTTCTCAGTCATATGTTTGCTCAGTGTGGTTTGTTGGATGCTGTCAAGCCATTCTTCCCTGGGTACAATACCTATTTGACTAGTTCTAAGGTTGTCAATAGTACTACTCTGAGGTATCTACAACTGGTGAAGAATAACAAGATTGTTCATCCAACACATCCTCTATTGATCAGAGAAACTGAAGATGACATTGATGAGTGCAGACTGGTTCATGTAAGTGATAGAGAGGCTAGAACTATAGCAAAAGCTCATGCTGAATTTTTGAAAGGATTAGGAGCTGTGGTTGGAAGTGGATTAACCAAGGGTTTGACTGTTAGACAGTTAAGGATTCTGGAACAACCATCCAGAGTCTTCTTGAAAAGGAAAGCTGCTAAAAGTCCTGCATAATCTGGTAGCAAGAAGGCTTCCAAGTCAAAGAAAAATACTGGACCTGGAAAGCCAAGAAAGCCAAAGGCTTCTAAGAACTTGTTGTTGGATTTAACTAAAGAGGAAAAGGAAAAAGCTGATCTTGAAGCAGCTATTGCAAAGGTTGCTGCATTCAAAGAAAAGGAAATTGAGTTGAAGGATGGCTATGATTGTGGTATTGACCCCAAGGAATTTGATGAGATGAACTCCAAGCTACCACCAAGGAATGATGCTCAGACTGTGGCTGCTACTCTAAAGATTTATGGGCCAATAGACAATAGTAAGTCTTCTGATACTCTTGAAAATAGCTCAGAAATTGGTAATGTCTTTCAAAATTCAAACTTAGAACAACCAATTTCAATACCAGTTAAATGTGCTTTTGAGAGAATTTCAAAGGTGTTTATTCTAAGAAAGATCTCAATCTATCAGAGCCATTTAACCATCTTAAAACTAACCCAGCAGAATCTCAACCTAATGAAATATCTACTGATGCAGCACAAGCTACAACTTCAGGTACTGCACCAATCATTCACACTGTGGATGTGGATGAAGATTCCAATGCTACACCCTCACCACCACCAAAACCTCGTGAAAAGAACACACCACCTACACCAGAAGTTGAACAAGATAAACCAGAAACACCCCCACCAGAAAATGAACCCCAAAAATCACCAGAACCTACAATTCAAAACAATCCAAACTCTGAAGTTGTTGAGAATCCTAACACTCCAGAGAATGTTGTTGAAAAATCCCCACATCATGTGGTTATGGACAACGCATTCATTGCTGAAACTCAAATCAACCCTCATCTCCAAGCAATCACTAGAAACTTGGAATCTGACCTAGCTGATATTCCATCTTCTGTTGTAAACTCTTACATGCAGAATCTCTCTCACCAATGTATCTATGTCCCTCCTAACCTACCCTCTAGGATCCTGAATGAACCCATTAGTGAAACCAAGGAAGACATTACAAAATTGCTGCAAGCTGTTGACAAGAATATTATGAGAATTCAAATTGTTATTCCTAATATATCTATTGAGTCATAAGATATAGACAAAGAGTGTGATCTAATGGAAGCTGGACTTCAGAATATGATGAAGGCTATCAGAGAATCCTATAAGAAGGATTTGGAATTCAGAAATGAGTTGGCAAGATTAGAAGCTGTAAGAATTGAACAAGAGAAGAGAGAAGCTGAGGTGCGTGAAAAGGTGAGATTAGAGGATGAGAGGCTTGAAAGAGAAAGGCAAGAGGCTCTGGCAAGAGAGCAAGCTAGGCTAGCAGAAGAAGCTAGAGTAGCTGCTGAGCAAGCAAGGCTTGAACAACTAGCAAGGGATGCTCCAGAATTTGCTCTACTTATGAGACAAGATCAAGATAATCTAAAGAAGAAAGTTGATGCACATTATGATGTGTTGGCTACTATCCTTGCTACTCTAAAGAGCATTGATGCTAGATTACCTCCTCCTCCTCCTCCACCTCAACCCTAGGATTCTATGCACTTTATTTTATTTTGTTGTGTAATTGTTCATAATCTATTTTGACTTTGTGGAACCTTTGTTTTAATTAATCACTGAAGTACTTGTTTGTTTAATTGGTTAATTTATTCTGTTTGTTTATATTCTGTTATTTATTTATGCATGCACAAATGGTTTTGAGACAAATATCAAAACACAGATTTCAAAACTAAATAAAGAGTTTTATTCAAAAATAATTGTTGATTACATAAGTTCTAATCCAACTTTTCACTTGGATTCTACATCAGAAATAGCTAGTTCTAAATCTAGCTTATTAGATTCAGAGGTTGAAGAAGGGTATTCTTCCCTAGGTAGAACATATGTACTCAAGAATTCTTTCCAGTCAGAATCCCATTCAGATTCTGACTCAGATAAGGACTCTTGTTGTTTGGTCTTGGATCTTGTTTGATAATTGGCTCTGACAGGAGCAGAAGTTGATGCTTTCATCTTCTGAGGATTCTTCTTAGACTCTGAATCTTATTGAATCTTCACTTTCTTCTTCTTCTTCTCTTGTGATTTCTTACTTTTGGTCACTCTTCTATCCTTATCCATCTCTGTATTTTAACATGCAATGGAAGTGTTGAGTAAAATGACAAAGGTTTATGGTCCTTATATAGGATTTCAAAACAGACAAGTTTATTGGTTTTACGACAAGTCATTAAATTGATTTAGTTGTAACCACTTTCTTAAACATTGACTGTCTTGAAACTCTCCATTTGACCATTTTTTTTCAAACTTGGCATTTATTTCTTGTCAGTTTTTCTTTAATCTTTTTGTTTAATGACAAAAGGGGGAGTAAGAGTATATTAATTTGTGGAATGCTAAACCTGAAGCCAAAATGCCAAAATTTTTTATCAATTTATTTTGACGTTCTGATTTACATATTAAGGAAAATTTCTATTTGAAATATGAACTTATTATTCATGGTATCAGACTTAGGGGGAGAGCTTGCAAACCTAACCTCTGAAAGTCTAGTGTATTTGTTTTAGTTCAAAATTCAAATAATAATTTTTAAACTGATTTAATTAATCATTGCTGAACTTAGGTGGACCTTGCAAAACTCATCAACCTAAGAGATGCTTGATAAATTTTATCAACAACCATTGTAAATTAATACTTGGTTTGTCATCAATCAAAAGGGGGAGATTGTTGGAACAAAAGAGGTTCTGACATGACTCATTTAAGTTTTGATGATAACAAAAGTATTAATATACAATAGGGTATACTAATTATTTACTCTAAGTGTGCAGATAAATAAGATAAAATTTTATATTCACTATGAGTACATTTGAAGCTCTGAAATTGCAAGCAAATTCTGACCAGAACATGCTCATCAGAAGATGCAAAGTTAAGTCGCGTCAGAAGCTGCATATCAGAAGCTACACTATCAGAAGTTGTGTTTGAAGACATCATGTCCTGATACGTGCAGTGAGAGCCGTTTTGTCAGAAGAACATTCTCTGCTACAATGATTGGTTTTCATCATCTTCTGACAACTCAAAAAAGCTGGAGAATCAACCTTATCCTTAGGGATAATGACGTTGGTACTTTTGTACGAACTTATTACCTGATTTGGACGAATCTTCATCCCCAAGATTGATCGTACACAAAGGTTACTTGTTATGGTTAAGGATTGTACTATTTCCAGCTGGCGAAATCTCACCGCAACGAATTCAAATTCAAGACGCTCCACCCTCTACTATAAATAGGAGCTGAATTGAAGTTTTAGTGTACAACACTATTGAACAATTTTGAACGAGCTGTTACTCTGCCAAAATCATCCTTAGCACAAAAACAACTTGAATACAACTTGAACTCATTTGAATATCCAAGACTCAAAGCTTCAGCTTCTGAATCATACAGTAGTTGAACCTTAGATTTCTTTTATTAGGATTCTAAGTTAAGTCTTGTCATTGAGTTGTATTTATTTTATTTTATTGAACATTGATTTGTATATCAGTGTTCATATACACTGTTTTACTTGTAAGTTGTTTGAAGTCTCTTGTGTGTGTGCTTGAGCAAAGGAAGTCTCTTGTAAGTTTACTTGAGCATTGGAAGTCTCTTGCCTGTGTGATTGAGCATTGTAATCTTTGGTGATTATTAGTGAACTCCCTTGGAAGTGCAAGGGGACTGGATGTACTCTCGGTTTGTGAGAGGAACCAGTATAAAATCTCTGTCTCTATCTTTCTCTCACTCTCTTACTCTTTCATAGACGTTGCTGATTGTGTTTTGTTTTTCTACCGCTGCAAAATCTGATAAGTGTTATAACTTTGAAGAAATTTTCAAACTACCCAAAACACAATTCAACCCCCCCCCCCCCCCCCCCCCCCCCCCCCCCCCCCCCAATTTCTTGTGTTTTTCACACTTTCACATAAAACTTTATAAATAAGAACAAATAATTGAACTTCTGAGAACTTGATCTAATCAAAATTAGATTGATACAATTTGTATACCTTTCAAGCATCCTTTGGATTAATAAAACCTTATGTATATGTCTAACACGTATATATGAGGTCATTCCAATTAAGATAACCATTATCTACATAAGGTCCGTGTACATGGATTCTATGACATTTAGCCATTTCTCAGAATTTAGGCCATTTATGACCTTTTAACAAGTCAAATATTCATATTCCATGAAATCATATCACCTTGTTAAGTCATGATAAAATCATATTTTTCAACCTTATGATGTGTTAGACTTATCTTGGGTTTTGTGCAACTCAAATTGATGGTCCTACAACAACCTTGAGGAATCAGTTCGTGTTCCCTTTTTTAAACGGATATTAATTTTTGTGGTACTTGAATTCATTCAAGTTTTATATCACTCCCACTGACTCTTTTAGAGACGCATTCCCACTTGAGCAATGCTTCAGTTCTAGCAACAAAACAACTTTTGTCTAGAGTGATATAGGACAAGCATCCCTTAGTTTCCTTATGGTACTTCCACATTCATCCAATTTGGGATTTAAATTTATCTGATAAATTTTCAATCCAAAACTCTCATAAAGACAAACCAGGTGCTCTTACCTCCATATCATATATGGTGTCTTTATGATCATCTTTAAAAGGGGAAACTAGTTGTGGGTGGAGAATAACTATAAGCAAAGGAATTTCTAAAAAGAGTCAATGACATATAAATAAACTATCTTAAATCAAATCACGTCAAACATGATGGGATAAAATAGTTAGGCTAAATTGTACTTTTGGTCCCTTACGTTTATTTTAGGTTTGAATCCGGTCCCTTACGTTTTAAAAGTTTCAATTTGGTCCCTCACGTTATCACCTTTTGCATTAGTTAGTCCATTACGTAAAATATTTCACTAACTCCGTTTGATTTTTACACGTGGCTGACGGTTTGGACACGTAGACGTTATTTTGGGCACATTGACACTATTTTGGACTCTTTTTTTGGGGTCAATTCCATAATTATAAGTAGTATATATATATATATATATATATATATTTTTTTTTTTTACTTAGTTAGTATCCCAAATGGCACTGAACATGTCCAAAATAGTGTCCATGTGTCCAAATTGATAGTCACGTGTAAGGATCAAACGAAATTAGTGAAAAATTTGACGAAAAGAACTAACTAATGCAAATCTTGATAACGTGAGGGACCAAATTGAAACTTTTAAAACATAAGGGATCTGATTCAAACCTAAAATAAACGTAAGAGACCAAAAATACTGTTTAGCCAAATAGTTATTATACTCCTTGATTAAGTATTTGCCATTATGACTTATTCATATGACTTTAATACTTTTGTCAAGTTATTTTATTTACTCCATTGTTGACCTCTTTGACAAATTCAAAGATTTCTAATTTGTGTCTCACACATATCTACTTCTACTGATTTTATCAGTAATGTAAATGAAGTAAAATAAACTTAATATATCAAGAAAGTTTGTTTAGTGGTCGATATACATCTCATGTATATGGTTCAAATAAATCGTGTGTCATTTCACATTCAGTTAGTAATTGACACATTGAATATTTTTACTAAACAACAACTCTCTTGATATATATACAAGGTCCAAATCTTATTTGGTCCTTATCACAACTGCTATAGGCAGTTTTATCAAGATCATGGAACTCAAATCCATTACGTTATTTAGAGCACTACTATAGAAACTTTGTTTAAATAATGGGAACAACTCTTGTTTCCCTTTATTCTATTTTATTTTAAAATGTAGTCCTTCTCTTGTCAATACAAGATATAGAATCTATATGATTCTATTACTAGATGAAACTTAATAACAATTATTTGGTTCCATTCCATGCTCAAATTAAACTATAACATAAGCTCTCATTATCAATGAAACAATTTGTTTCATTCTAGACATATGTTGACTTAACGTATAGTCAATGTTCTAATTCTTTAAGAATCTCTATATTTTGACCAATATGAGATTCTACATCTTGTATCATATACCTTTGACGCAGAAATAAAACTTTGATTTTCTATAACTAGATGTATCAAACTGAAGTCTTACTTCAATCTATTATTTTGACTCTTTCAATCGGCTCCAACTGTCAGTCTCCCTCCTGGTCCTTGCTCCGGATAACTTGTTTACTTAAAAAAATTGATTTGGAGTGGGGTGAGACTAGTAAGCCTCGGTGAGTCCTACTACCCTCCTAATGGTGACTACACCGGGGGAACCTAGATAGTGTAATAATCTAAGTTCAAACTGTTTTACATATAAATGTATCAATAACAAGATAAAGGTGTAACACATTTATTAATCTTGTCAAATTACTCTTCAAAGGTCACGCCGAGGCAAGTCGGTCTCGGGTGCCTGACTCTGCGTACTACCAATACGAAGATCGGATTCCGACGTTGGCTCACATAATAAAATAGTAGAATTCAGAGGAATTCTTTAATCATGGCATATAATTACCATTTAATTTTAATGAGTATACAATTCTAACCAATATATCCCACCCAGGGTATCCTAAGCATGTTACTGATACAATATAATAGTACATGTTATTCTCTGACTATATAATCTATTTTAAACTATTAAACCTGGTCATAAAATCACAGTTGCATTCGGACATAAAACGAGTGTTTGGTATTTTAAAATGGTAAATTATGCAGGTCATGTCCCTACTAAACTCGTTGTGGCACGTTACTACTCGCTACGGCGAGATTTCATGTCACTGACCCGTAACACTCGCCCTGGCGAGTCAAAGACTCTTCGGGCGAGTTATACAGACAACAACACTCGCTGTGGCGCATAGTTACTCGATGCGGCGAGTTTGACAGTACAGGCCCCTGTTTTGCAGAAAATACGATTTTTGAAGGAAAAACACCTACAATCTCCATGCAACCAGTTATGAACATATTATACAGTGTAAATTAAGTTATATAGGAGTAGGAATTGGGAGTGATTCCTACTCTTTCATTATTTGATCCTAAAATTCCTATGTTTGCATGCAATACATATTTTGGGGAAAACTAGGCTTTCTAAAATTAACTATGGTTTAGAACTTAAGAACCCACCTCAAGTGTACCTTTAAAACCCAGCTTCTGGGCTGCTATTATCACTGACAAACTAGACTTTGGTGTACTAGGCGTGTAGGCTTCACGTCTAACTTCTATCTTACCATGGATTCATGTAGAGCCTTGGAATCACTTGCATGCAAGGGTGTGATATGGTTTTTTGTATTTGTGTATTGCGAAATTTGATGGGATATATTTTTGTGTGGAGAAACTCCAATTTTTGTTTTCATTAAAAATAATAGCTATATGGCTCTTTATATAGAGCTACATAAAAATAAATAATATCTTTAAATAACAAACTAATCATATAAATTCTAAATATTCTAAATATAAATATAAATATAAAACCCTAATATTATTTATTTTAAATATAAATCTAAACTATATTTAAATATAAAATCTTCCAAAAAAGATATTTAGGCATTATTCCCAACACTCCTCCTTGACTGAATATTTTTTTGTTGCATCCAATCTGAGATTTGCGCTGAATTTTTTTTTTTTTGTTTCTCAATCCTCCTCCTTGATCGAATATCTTTGTCTTGTATCCAATCTGAGATTTGAGTTGAAAAAAATTTTTTTTTAACACTCATCTTCGACTGAATATCTTTGTGTTGTATCCAACCTGAGATTCATGTTGATTTTGTTATTGTTGTTGTTCATCCACATCAATTGTTGTTTTTTTTTTTTTCTTTCTACATCTTCATATGAGACTTGAGCTTTTTTCATGTATATGTTTTGGTTATTGGTTATATAATACAGAAACCATCTCGCATATAACATATGGTCATATGAGACTTGAGCTTTTTTCATTGAAACTATCTCGCATATAACATATGAAAGACCATATGAGACTTGAGCTTTTTTCATTGAAACTATCTCGCATATAACATATGAAAGGCCATATGAGACTTGAGCTTTTTTCATGTATTTGTTTTGGTTATGGGTTATATAATACATGAAACTATCTCGCATATAACATATGAAAGGTGTAGGTCATGGTTATGGTTTTTGGTTATGATTTTTTAAATAATATTACTAGTTTATAATAAAATTTTGGCTAAACTACATATTTGGTCCTTTACGTTTATTTTAGGTTTCAATTTGGTCCCTTACGTTTAAAAAGTTTCAATTTGGTCCCGTACGTTTATTTTAGGTTTCAATTTGGTCCATTCCGTCAATTTTGCACATGTGGCAGACGGTTTGCTTACGTGGCAGACGGTTTGCACATGTGGATTGACACCTGGACATGTTGACACGTGTCCAATTGAAATAGTGGAACAGTGGAATCTGACGGAAGGGACCAACTAATGCAAACGTTGATAACGTAAGGGACCAAATTGAAACTTTTTAAACGTAAGGGACCAAATTGAAACCTAAAATAAACGTAAGGGACCAAATATGTAGTTTAGCCTAAAATTTTCATTTGACAATAAAGTTTATATATATTTTATATTTAAAGGGTCACTATATAGTCTCGTGGATGAAAATGAAAGAAAGAATTTATCTCTTAACAATGTAGAATAGGAAGCGTAGTAATATTATTCATCTCGCTCTATCTTATAACATTTTTAAACATATATCTTACAAAATCTATCTCAATTTTATATTAGCATTTTTAACTAAATTACTCAAATAATATATTAAAATAAACAAATAAATAATATTAAAAAATAATAATCCCGTGCACGGCACGAGCTAATATACTAGTATTTATTATTTAAAACTAGTAACTTAGGGTTAGTTTTGTAATTTTCATAAAAATGTTTCTTAATTTGCACCCACTTTACTAATTTACACCCACTTTATTTATAAACACATTTATGTTTCAAAAGACATGAAACAACATTTTTTGTTGTTGAAAAACAACATGGGATTCAATGATTTTTTTTTTCTTTTCTATTTTGATATTGAGATTCAGACTCACAATTTATAATTTTAAGAACAAGAAAGTCTACTTACAATATATTAAAAGAAACTACTACTAAAATACCAAATTTGTCCAATCAAGTTTAATAATATTTCAGAGTTTATGCCCTTAAATGTAATTTTAACTTTAAACTAAAAGAAATACAAAACAAATATAGGAAGAATAAAAAAAACGCATAAAAGAAAAACCTCCCCTTAAAAATAGCATATGAAACTACCTCTAAAAAAGATACTAATCCAATATATTTAACAAAAAAAATGTAATTAAAAAAAATTTACACATAAAAATAGGAACAAAAATAAATATAAAAGATACGCAAAAAAATAGTACTAATTTTTTTTTTGAATGAATAAATAATAACTTAAAAATAAAATAACACTAAAATAGAAACAAAAACATAGTGATTCTGTTTGGATTGACTTATTATAAGTTTTATAAGGTAGTTTATGAAAACATGCTATAAGGACTAGCCGCCAAACGTGTGATTCGTCTTTTCTATTATACTGAGGTATATAAATTGTAAAACTATATTTGTTGTAACTGGTTTTGTTATATAAGAACTTGTTAAAAAAAGATTAAACCATAATTGGTGGTTACTTTTTTTGTTGGTAGTTTTATTGAAGCGCAAAATAAGAATAAATTTATATCTTTTTTATATATAGTTGGTTACTTTTTTGTTGGTAGTTTTTTTAAGGGTAAGATAGGAATAATGAAAAAGTCATCTCAAAAATTTGTATCCTTTTTATATAGAGTTGTAACACCCCGATTTTCAAAGCCTAAAAAGGGGCATTATTTTTTTTTTTGTACACATCAGAGTTACGCATAAAAGATTTTAAATGTGAGCCGACATTAAATTTACAAACGAACCCATATATAATATATAGTGCATCCGAGACGCAAAGTATTCACCTGAATAATTTACAATCCACAAGTCTAAGTACTCAAAGTACAAGTGCAACAAAACAAGTTAGAATCCTATGCCTAACCAAAAAGCACGATGTACAAACACACCGGCACAGAGTCTAATTCTACTATAGCTCCGGCACGAGTTCACTGGGCCCTGAGCAGCCGCCGCCCTCGCGACCTACAGCATCATCTGGGGTGGGAGGAGCCCGCAAATGAAAGGTTGCAAGGGTCACCACAAATACCACAATAATACACTTACCAAATACGGAAGAACAAGTAAATATACAATATTTTCACATCAACGTACATGATATATTTAAATGCACACATAGCCTACAAATGCAGACTCTACATGATTGTGATCACCCTAGCCGGGTCTTTTTCACATGCATGAATTCCGGAATTTAACCTCTCCGCAGAGAGTCGTGATCTGCTAATCACTAAAATCAATACAATCACGACGATCTGCTAATCGAAGGATTAGGGTGGATCTTCTAATCAAACCCCGTGATCTGCTAATCACAATATTGTACTCAATAAAATCCCGCAGGATTCAAGGTGGATCTGCTAATCGCACCCGGTGGTCTGCTAACCACTACCATGAATGCATGAGCATACGATACATCTTATCTATGCCGATGCATTCAATTACATACCAATCATGCATATGTAATTTTCAACCACATGTCAATACATATATTTCTAACAAAATCATATGTAAGACAACACATGTATCATAAACACTTTCTCATCAACGAGAATACATAATATATACATGCATAACACTCAAGGCACACCACAACAAGCATACAAACATATTATACCGATATAAGATGGAAATAAAAGGCGCCCTTACCTCAGCAAGCTTTCCTTAATCTCTTTCTTGTCTAAACTATTATACGCGCTACCTAAAAGTTAAGCAGCGTACAATCAGTAAAATACTCCTCGATTATCCTATCGAAACGAAACTTGCTCTCAAAGCTCCAGAGGGGTCTAAAGCACTTTCTAAAGCTATCCCTCAATGATTTCAGGTTATTCTCATAGTGTTTAAAAATTCACGAAGTTAATTGTACTATTTTTATAACACGAAAATCATTTTGTTTTCAAATCATAAACTAAAACCATTTTTGGATTTTCCACTTCAAGGACTTGTTTCACACACAACAAAACCATTTGAAACACAACTAAAACTTTTCAAAAATATTTTTATGAAAAATCGAAGTTTTCTTGCGTTACAAGTTACACTTTTTTTTTCTTCCTAACAACCTTTTCTATGCTCATTTTTCTTCAAAACTAAGATTATCCAACACATACAAAATTTTCACACAATTGTGGACTTAGAAAAATTTTGGAATTTCTCCCTATACTACTAAAAAGGCCACGGCCAAAATTGTGGAAAACACCCTTCCACACAAAATTTTTCACTTCTAATTGCATGGTAATATCCCATAATACCTAACTAGCACTTATCAAAACGATTTAGAAATTATAGAGTCGAATCGCAAATTTCGAGAAATCTCAAATAAGGTTTTTCTTAAGGCATGTGATCATTTTCTTTTCAAAACATCCCATAACCAATCAAACAATTAAACAATGATCATGGGAAGCTATTTGCCTCTAAACAATTTTTGAAATTCGATTCCTCGAACCCTATATGGGTGCCACGGCTATTTGAGGCAAAAAGGGCAACCCTACACATTTTTTTTCATTTGAAACCCTAGCCCACATTCATTAGTTTGTAACAATATTCGATCGTGTACCCGACTCCTTTTGAAACTTGAAATAAATTTTTCTAAATTATGATCTTCGAGTCGCTCAAGAACACGAGAATAATTTTTTTCTTATTTTTCAAAACAAATTTCATAATCACCAATCCATTTTGTCACAAAGCTTAAAACTAACTTCAAAAATCAAAATCATACAACAAAATCATAAATATGATCATTTTAAGAAATTTTCTTCAAACCCTTACCAACAAAATTGTGAAATTTAAAATCACCATGAGAATCACTTACATGCTTCACTAAAGTATACTAAGGAACTCTCAAGAACACTTCTATGGAACCAAAACTAATTAAAACTAAATTCTCAAATTTTTTCTCTCAAGAACATAATCATACAACTCAAAATTCAAGAGGTTTTTCATGGAGAATAAGGAAGAGAAGGGTTAGTTACCTTGAGAGGAGATGATTCCTTGCAAGCCCTATGATCCAACAAGCCTAAGATCAAGTGATTTGGTGAAGAAATGAAGGATTTGGATGAAGAACTCAAGGGTGGAAATGGCCACGGCAAAGAGAGAAGGAGAAGTGAGTTTTGTGATTTTTTTTTCTTCTAAGTCCACAAAGCTAAACCTCCTTACTATAATAATGGTCTTGTTGCATATGCACCATTGGATCAAATAGTGCCTAAAAGCCAAGATCCAATCCTAGCCCTTGGATTAATTCCAAGCTTATCCTTCCAAGATATTTTCTAAGTTTCCTCACATCTCAGCTCTCGCGTTCGCTCGTAAACGAGTCGCACCTCGCTAACGGACGGAAATCACAAAAATATCAAATCTACCAAATAAACGTCCGTCGTAAACCGTTTCCAAATATTATCGCTAAATCTTTTTCCCGACTGAAATTTTCTTCCTCACCCTCGAAAATTATTCTGACAATATATCCTAACTCTCGTCGATATATAAAACTCCCATCTAAATTTCTACGGAATTCAGACATCGTAAAAATTCCCAACAGCGGGTAAAATTCCTACTCGTTTTTCCAAATGCGAGAATCATCCAAAACTCGTTATACTGAATATACAGTAACCTTCGTACTAACCAAAGAGGATTACAGTACAAAAGTCTGTGTCTTCACAACGCACGAGCACAAAACAGGCTCCATTACAGCAAAAACCTATAATTGCGACGATACTCACAAAACCGCTCCACCAAAAACCCTAAAAACTTAGCCGACACTAAAGTTCCTTAGAAAAACTGTACAGTGGAATCTTGGGTCTTACAAGAGTAATAGATATAATTTTTGTAAGTGAAAACTTATGAATTAACATGGAAAAAGAAAAAACTTACGAATTAACACGAGTAAATTGCTTTAGTAAAAAAAGGAATTGAATAATAAATATTTATTAATATTAATTATAATTTATTACACAAAAATCATACACGGGACAATTGCTTTAATAAAAAAAAATTAATTCATAAATTTTACAAGAAAGAACACAATGACGTCATTTATATTGGAAAAAAAAATTCTGTCAAAAAAACTTTTTAAAAATATTTTCTAACATATTTCTAAATATTTTATTCTAAATAAATTTGATACTTTATTATAATATATTAATATCAATCTTAAATATAAAAAAAATAAAAATTAATGGATATGAGCTTTTACAAATAGTTTTTTTAAAAAAACAACAGAAGAATGAATTCTCATCAATAATAAATATAAAAAAAGAAAAACACTAGACAAAATATTTATGACTAATGCATAAAAGGAATTGAATAAAAAATTCATACATGGTACAATTGCTTTAATCAAGAAAATTTAATCATACACAGAACAATTAATTTAATAAATTTTCTTTATAAATTTAATAAATTTTACAAAAAATAACACAATGATGTTGCTTATATTTTAACAATATTTTATAAATAAAAGTAAATAGACCCGTGCATGCACGGGTCTCAAACTAGTTAGTAATAAAAAATGATGGCTTATTTTTATTTTTTTAACCGATTAAAACATCAACTGAATTTTCAAAATTGGTCACTGCTGGTTCTCGGTCTCAAACACATAAGTGATCAATAAAAGTACGAAAGACAAATCCGTAGTTTGGGTAGCTTTTTTTTTCTCGTTGGGCTTAGGCCCTCTTTTACAAAAAAAAAAGTACGAAAGACAATTACAACCATTCTAGAAAGCTACAAGACTATAGAATAGCCTTAAGAAAATATCAAAAACAAAATAACCTTTAATTATTTTTTTTGAAGGACAAAATAACCTTTAATAATAGGATTTTTCTAATTAACCCTTTTAAAATTTAAGGGCAATTACTCTCAGCTGACATGACACCAATCATGTTCAGCTAAGTGGAATCAATTACCAAAGTCAAATATAGTAAGTAATTTTTTAATCCAAAGTAACTTTGACTATCTTTATTTTCAATTAATTATATTTTAGGTATTCTATTCAATTAATTTACATTCTAGGTTCTAAATAAATAAATGGAGTAATTCAATATTTATTACCATTAATAGTGAATGATTTTCGCTTGATTTACATTTTTTTTCCTTTTCTCGTTTTTTGGTTTTTTTTTTGTTTTTTGACAAAAGATTTTTTTTGTTTTTCTAAAATGCATTTTGCTTTTCTCAATTTATGTTTTAGTTCATGTCCAAAATCAATCTCTCTCTAAAAAAAAAGTTTAGTCCAACCCTTAGTTATAAAAAACAACAACAACATCACACTTATATATTTATTTATTTTTTTAACAAATCACACTTATATTTTTAAAATTCTAGAATTTTCCAGTTTAAAATTTTAAATAATAAAAAGTTATATTTAATAATTAAATTTGATATCGTATTTAGTATTTTATTTAGAAATTAAAATTTATATTCAAAAATTGTATTTAATAATTAAATTTAAGGAGTAAAAACCTTCGTATTGAACCAACACATGTACTCCAGTTTAAGTTATGTAGTAAGAACCTTAGAGTTTGGCCTAGGCGTACACTCCGGGTTAAGTTATGTAGTTATAACTTTAAAATTTGACTTACACGTATACTCTACTTTAAGAATTTAAATAATTAAAATTTATATTTAATAATTGTATTTAATAATTAAACATAAAAAATTAATTAATTAATATTATATTTATAAATTAAAATTTATATTTAAAAATTAGATTTAATAATTAAATTTAAGAAGTAAGAACATTCGTATTGGACCAACACATGTACTCCGGTTTAAGTTGCGTGGTAAGAACCCTAGAATTTTACTTAGACATACACTCCGCTTTAAGTTAAGTAATAAGAACTCAAATATTTAACTTACACGTATACTACGGTTTAAGAATTTAAATAATTAAAATTTATATTTAATAATTGTATTTAATAATTTAATTTAGAAATTTAATTTAATATTATATTTTGAAATTAAACTTTATATTTAAAAATTGTATTTAATAATTAAATTTAAAAAGTAAGAACATTCGTATTAGACCAACACATATACTCCGGTTTAAGTTACGTAGTAAGAACCCTAGAATTTGACTTACACTTATACTCCGGTTTAAGAATTTAAATAATTAAAATTTATATATATAATAATTGTATTTAATAATTAATTCAAAATATTAATTGAATATTATATTTATAAATTAAAATTAAAAATTGTATTAAATATATAACGCCCCAACTAAAATATCTAGAATATTTAGTCAAGACATGAATAAATGGATCTGAGTACAATAAATTAAATGAGGTAAACAAAAAATCATTCTTTACATCGATTAATGAATTTAAGAAATACAGCGGAATAGAATAGAAATTCAAGATACACAAATAAAATAAAACAAGGAAATACTAAAGTCGTCTAATGTGATGATCCAAGCCTCGCTCCAATCATCAGCTCCATCCTGGTTGTTGCTCCAGTTAACCTGTCTACCTAAAAATTGATTTGGAGTGGGGTGAGACTACTAAGCCTCAGTGAGTCCTACTACCCACATAGAGGTGACTACACCGGGGGAGTCCTAATCAGTCATAACATACTAGCATATATAACATAACATAATAATAGAATTAAAGGTGTAACACAAATAAACAAACTCTTATTCATTTTAAACACAAGGACACTCTGAGGTGAGCATGTCTCAGAGGCCTGCCATATCCGTCAACCGATTCGGTCACGACATGCAGCTCACAATAACTTATCCTAATGGATTATCCCATTGAGAGTCCATAACGCGATATCACAAAATCGCTCATAATTGACTGAAACTAATTTAGTTCTTACTACCAATATTCCCAAACCCGGGGAGCATACAAGCCTAATGAATAACTAAGTTATACCCTAGTCATTATCTGTGATTAACATTCTGTTCGACATTATATTAATTATTTTACTGCAAGTTATCTGATTCTAACGAGGATATAAAACGAGTGTGGAAATCTTTATTTAGAAAACAGAAAATGTAGAGCAGTTCTGTACAAGCTCGCTACGGCGAGTCACCAGCTCGCTTTGGCGAGATTACAGGTCCTGACCTAAACCAACTCGCTGTGGCGAGCAGAAGCTCGCCATGGCGAGTTTCATCAGCTCAGAGCCCAGCTCGCCATGAATGCTCGCCAGCTACTCGCTGTGGCGAGTTCATGCAGAATTTACCCTGTTTTGCCAAAATCATGTTTTTCTCAAAAATACACCTACAATCCCCATTTTAATCAGAACAGCAAAATAAATTATATAACATAAATCAGAATGGAGGTGAATTTGGGGTTAATTCTCCTCACACAACAATTCCCTAACTTTCCTAAAATTATCATGCAAAGTTCATAAATTGGGCAACTAACTAAACTATCCTAAAGATCCCACCTGATAACGAAGCTTTAACTTGTTTACCAGCTCTGCTACAGCACATACACTTGCCCACCAAGATTGGCTTGAGCTCCAAACTTGTGCTCATGGTTTAAGATGAAAAGGAATGGAATTGTGAGTCAATTAGGTTTGAGGAAATGGAACCATTATTCCAGAATCTGAGAAGGGAAAACATTAGGAGTTTGAAGTCACTTACCAAGGTTTGGAAAGGTTACAGGAGTAGGAATACCAATTGAACAGCATGCCTTGGTTTCTGCTTCACTCGCCACAGCGAGTAACCCACTCGCCGGGCGAGTTATGCAGTTCTGCTGTAAAACAACGCAGCTCTTGCTGCTGCTTCCTCCAACTTCTCACAACAGCTACAGCTCAAAACATGCCATTCTTCAGCGCCTCTCATCAAGGAAAAACGAACATGCAATGGTCACAAATGGGTTTAAGAGTTGCGATGACAAAGAAGGTAAAAGGGTGGTGAATTCTTACCCCAACTTGGTTCTCCAATCTTTGGAAACTCTTGATTTCGAGCAAACCCACCTCATGCAGCATGATTCAGGTACCCATTCTGAGAAGTGATGATTTGGGTTGAAAAGAAAAAAGGATCTACGAACATAGCCTAAAGGAAGGAGTTGAAATCTTGGTTTTGTTTGATCTTAGCATTGGATAATTAATGGGTTAATCATTGGGAGGGATGTTGCTGTTGTTGCTTGATGAGAAGAGAAGCAGAGATGCTGAGGGCGAGAGAATAGAAAAGAAAAGGGTGGAGTTCATCTGCTGAATTGGAAGGGAAAGAGAAACAAGGGTCTTGGTTTGGTCTTATAGGCTAAAGAATGCTAAATTACCAATTCGTCCTTCTCCAACTTTCACCACTTGTCACTTAAAGTACTAATGTTATATTATTTCTTTTCCATACTGTTCACTTAATTTCCCAGTTAGGCTCCAATAATACTCTTTTAATTAATAACCTTTTATTAATTAATTTGGGATGTTACAAAATAATTAAATTGAAAGAGTAAGGACCTTCATATTGGACCAAAACATGTACCACGGTTTAAGTTACATAGTATTGGACCAAGATATGTAGTTATAACCTTAAAATTTGACTTACACGTATACTCTGCTTTAAGAATTTAAATAATTAAAATTTATATTTAATAATTGTATTTAATAATTAAACATAAAAAATAATTAATTAAAATTTATATTTAAAAATTAGATTTAATAATTAAATTTAAGAAGTAAGAACATTCATATTGGACCAACACATGTACTCCGGCTTAAGTTGCGTGGTTAGAACCCTAGAATTTTACTTAGACATACACTCCGCTTTAAGTTAAGTAATAAGAACCCAAATATTTAACTTACACGTATACTACGGTTTAAGAATTTAAGTAATTAAAATTTATATTTAATAATTGTATTTAATAATTTAATTTAGAAATTTAATTTAATATTATATTTAGAAATTAAACTTTATATTTAAAAATTGTATTTAATAATTAAATTTAAAAAGTAAGAACATTCATAGACCAACACATATACTCCGGTTTAAGTTACGTAGTAAGAACCCTAGAATTTGACTTACATGTATACTCCGGTTTAAGAATTTAAATAATTAAAATTTATATTTAATAACTGTATTTAATAATTAAATTAAAAAAATTAATTGAATATTATATTTATAAATGAAAATTAAAAATTGTATTAAATAATTAAATTGAAGGAGTAAGGACCTTCGTATTGGACCAAAACATATACTACGATTTAAGTTACATAATATTGAACCAAGATATGTAGTTATAACCTTAAAATTTGACTTACACGTATACTCTGCTTTAAGAATTTAAATAATTAAAATTTATATTTAATAATTGTATTTAATAATTAAACATAAAAATTTAATTAATATTATATTTTGAAATTAAAATTTATATTTAATAATTAGATTTAATAATTAAATTTAAGAAGTAAGAACATTCGTATTGGACCAACATATGTATTCTGATTTAAGTTGCATGGCAAGAACACTTCGTATTTGACCTAGGCGTACACTTTGATTTAAGTCAAGTACTAAGAACTTTAGAATTTGACTTACACGTATACTCCGATTTAAGAATTTAAATGATTGAAATTTATATTTAATAATTGTATTTAATAATTAAATTTAAAAATTTAATTTTATATTATATTTAGAAATTAAAAATCATATTTAAAAATTGTATTTAATAATTAAATTTAAAGAGTAAGAACTTTTGTATTGGACCAACATATGTACTCTGCCTTAAGTTACGTAGTAAGAACACTAAAATTTGTTCTAGACATACACTATGATTTAATTTAAGTAATAATAACCCGAATATTTGACTTACGCATATACTCCGGTTTAGAATTTAAATAATTAAAATTTATATTTAATAATTGTATTTGATAATTAAATTTAAAAATTAAATTTAATATTATATTTAGAAATTAAAATTATAATTAAAAATTGTATTTAATAATTAAATTGAAGGAGTAAGAACCTTCGTATTGGACCAACATATGTACTACGGTTTAAGAATTTTATTCAATTCTGACTTGCATGTACACACACATGGCCATTTTTTGCAATTTTATTCGCTATTAATATTTTATTTTTAAGGGTTGTTGCTATTTTTATTTATTTTTGTTTTAAGTAATGCTACTTTATTTTTTTGACCAATGCAATTTTTTAAGGATTTATATTTTTTTTAAAAAGGGTCAAAATAATAAAACCTAAATCAAATCCCTAAATCAATTGTTACCAAAAAAAATTCCTAAATCAATTGTTTCAAAATTCTTCATTCTCTCACCAGAGAATCCAATTGCATCTTGTCCATCAAATCCATGAAAACCCCAATATGAGTTTTGAAAAAAAAATTAACAACAAATTTTCCCTTATTTGAAGAAAATTTAGATCTAGAAAGAAAGAAGATGAAGATTCTATATATGAAGATTCTTCCGCTTATCCTTGTCATCATCATCACCGTAGTCAACTTCATCTTTATCATTATTCTCAACTTATGAACCCTAAACAACAAAGTAGGTTCATCAAAACACAAATTTGAAACACAAATTTGGAATTTCAGGGGTTCTCAATCCTTTTATTAAAATAAACAATTATATTATTATTATTATTATTATTATTTTACTATTATTATTCAATTCTGATTTTAAAAAAGGGTAAAGCGACAATGGAGGGTGGTGGAGGATGATGGTGTTGCAAAATGGAGAGAAACAAAAGATGAAGTTTAAAATTGATAAAAGTAAATTAATCAAAATTGATAGCCTAAAGTATAATTAATTGAAAATAAAAGTAGTCAAAATTACTTTGTGGTAAAAAATTACTTATATGTTTGACTTCAATAATTGACTCTACTTGGCTGAATCTGATTGGTGCCATGTCAGCCGAGGGTAATTGCCCTCAATTTATAAAAGGGTAGAGGAGTAGTCACCTTAATAATATCATAACAATGGCTTATTTACAATTTACATTTGACAAGACAAAACAAGAAACGGATCCATGTGGCAACAAATTTTATCTTTGCCCATGGTTCTTTAATTGACTCGATAATAATAATATTATTATCCGTAATAAGAAACTAAAATATGATTTTAATTATGAATTAAGATTATGAGAAGAAACAGGATGTGACTATGATTTATTATCAACTTTTACAAATTTTAAATTTGTAACTTAGTTCAAAATTTGTAACAAACAATTTTTTTTTTGATTTCCTAGGTTGTTTATTTATGTTACATATATTTATAATTAAGTGGGTGTAAATTAGCAAAGTGGATGTACATTATTTAATAAAATTGACCTAACTAACCCTCAATTTTCTAGTGTAAAATAAATAAACCTCAAGGGTTTTCTTGTCCAAAGTGAAAAGGTGCACCTTGCTAATTTAGACACACATGTTTTTAAGTGGATCTGAATTAGCTAGGAGTTAATAAAACCTTTTACAACTGTAATATTATCAATTAATCCGAATGGTTCATTGTTCAATTTAACCATGGTATTTGATTTGGCGGATCCATCATTATTCTATACTCTTTCATATGTATGGCGCAACCCAATCTTTTTGTTTTCTCAAATTTCGAGTCTCTTATTTTTATTTTTATTTTTGAATCGAATTTTCTAATCTAAATAAACCCCCTATATTATATTATATATATATATATATATATATATATATATATATATATATGGGGTTTGCTAATTTAGACCCACTTAAAAACATGTGGATCTAAATTAGCAATGCGCACCTTTTCACTTTGGACAAAAATACCCTCTCTTTATTATGTTAATTAGTTTAAAATGTTGGATAGCTAAGTAATTTTCTACTTTGTGTGCAACTGATTTTCCGAATTTGCCGTTTCTTTTTGTTACTCGTTTGTTTGATGTTTCAATTCGGTCATGCATCATTGTGAATCAGAGGGATTTGGATTACAAGCAGTCACTGCTTCATGCAGTCGACTGCAGTCATCTCATCAGGACCGTCCGATCTTAATCGGACGGTTCCTGTTTAAAACAGTTTTTAATATTTATTTAATATTAAATTTTAATCATCAAATCAGAACCGTTTATTTTCAATCGTGCGGCTGTAATGTTATGACTGCGTGCAGTCACTGCGGAACCCAGATCCGAATCAGAGGGAGGTATTAGTTCTTTATTTTTAAATTATTTCTATTTAATTTAATGTGAATCATTGTGTTTCAGTGACTTCTTTTTTGTGGAATTATGTGACTTTAATTAATCTACTTCATAGTCAATAAGGAACAATGCTAAGTACCAGTTAATTTTGAGATTTTATTTTTACGCAAATATTTTTAGGCAAATTAGAATTAAAAATTTTCATTTGTTCTATTGATAATAATTTTAGTTAATTATCAGGTATGGCTCTATAATATTCACCATCAATTTTACTTAATTTAGTACAAAAGTGGGGAAACTAAAAGATGGGTGTATGTTTTTTCTAATTGTTCTTTTTTTATTTCCTAGGTTGTTTGTTTAGGTTGCATATAGTATATTATAATTATTTGGGTCTAAATTAGCAAAATGGGTGTACAACATTTGATAAAATTTACCTAACTAACCCTCAATTTTTTAGTGTAAAATAACTAAATATCAAGAGTGGTTTTGTCTAAAATGAAAAGGTGCACATTGCTAATTTAGACCCACATGTTTTTAAGTGGGTCTAAATTAGCAAACCCCTATATATATATATATATATATATTATCGATGGATGGAGTAACATTTACATCCCTGCTGCCAATTGTTCAAGCCTGAAAGAAACGGTTAACTAACCGAAAGTACCTGTCATGATGGATGATCACACCACAACCACAAGGTGGGATATAATTGATTATATTAACTAAATACATTACAATATAATCACTTCTTGTCAAATTATATACAAATCCCAAGAACCAATGCCCCAAAAAGAAAATATTAGTTGATAAATATGTACATAACACCCTGTAAGTATAATATTTTGGATTGTCTTATCTACATATGGCGGAAAATTGTTAATTAACAAGCACTCTGGAGGCCGAGCATTCAACTGAATTGAGCAATCAAACTATTGATGACAGCTGTAGCTGGTGAAATTTATACTATTTAGCACGATAAACCTGCAGGAATCAAATTAGTAATAGCTGTTTAGTCTTGAAGATTTCACAGAAATACACAAAAGAGACAAAAAAGGAGTGATAATGTTGCATAATAAACTTTAAATCAACTCTCTGTCGGATGTGTACATATTTGAATCTGCTTGTGCATGTAAAGAATCTAGCAACATGTTTCAACAAAAGTGTTTACACCATCGGGAGAATAATTTATGTGGTATCCCTATCCCTATAAAGCTGAACATACACTTTCAAAGTTTCAAATATTTCTTTTTTCAATAAACATTTAGGTTAGGGAGTGAGGAGAAACTTTATCATTTGATACATTTTCATTGTCAAATAGGTCAGATGTTACATTACATAAACCATGTAATATTTCCTGGTTGATCATCCACATAGGATTTGTCTAGTTTTAAAAATGCATTTTCTTTTATTGAGCGAGGAGAGAAGAAAAAAATCTCTACACAGCTCTAGGTTGAGTTATCTTCTCTTGCAAGTTTCCATTGACCGAGACATTTAAATAAGTGGAATGGGAAAGTTTGTGTAACCAAAGCATGTGATTTCAATTATGTCAATATTTCATTTATGCAACACAAAGCATGCTCTCTACTGAAATACAAAAATATTAGTTGAGGCCACAGTTAATAACTAATATCATTGAAAGATGAAGGATACCTTGATAGACTTGTGACCATATCCAACATAAAGTTTTTCTTGGCTGCATAATATAGCTGTCACAGCAGAACTGGAAAGAATGGAACCAAATGCGTTGACATTCAGTTCTAACTCATCTCCTGATAATTCCTACAATTCAATACTCTATTTAATGATTTTCTATGATAATTGAACAATGTAGTTCGAAGATACAACAATATTTAAAATCTATTATCTTGAGGTATACTAGATTATCTCATAAAATTAGTATCTTATCTAAGAGTATCTTATACTATCTCTTAAGATTAGTTTCATTTTTGTTGGTTATTATCATGATATGTTTGTGTAAAACCCTATAACTTCAACAATTTTAATTGAATTTTCACAAATTTAAATGATTAACATAGAAAGCTGACTTCACCAAGTTCATGTCCGTGTAATTCCCAAATACATAGCACAAGATTAAATGATTAACATAGAAAGCTGACTTCACTACGTTCATTTCTACCTGTATATTAACATTTTTGTCCCAACCTCCTGTATAAAGCCATTTTCCATGCATACTCATAGCAAAAATGGCACCACTATGCAATGTTTTGGAATTCATGAACACGTCATTTCTCCAGACCTAAACAAGCAAAAAATAAAAGAGATGTTACCTAACAATGCCAGGAGATGATTACATGGAGATCAAGTGTATATTTCATTTTAAATGGGCTACAATTCTTTGATCTTTTAAAGGGAAGGAACACAGTTATAGAAAAGCAAGAAACCTTTATGCATCCATTCTCATATGCTGCAACCAGAACATCCCTATTAGCAGTAATAGCCAGGATAGACTTCATCTCTCCAGGCAAATTTTCCCCTAGTACCGCCAACGGGCTGTGATCATTAAGACTCCACAATCGGATGGTTCCATCCCAACTACCACTGTAAAGAACAACATCACATACTGAAAGTGTGGAAACTACAGATTGGTGGCCATTCATCGTGCACATCAAGGTTCCATCCTGGAGAAATTTAATAAGTACAGCAACCCAAAAAATGCACTTTGCATTGAAACTTCTGTCCAAGACTGCAATATGTGTATACAATGAAATCGACACTCACCTTGAATGACCAAGCTTTTATTGTTCTATCTCCACTTCCAGTGTAGAGAAGATTTCCAAAAGAAGCCAAGGAATGGATACCACTAAAACGCCAATCCTTCTGCTCATACCATTTCCTCAAGGGATCTTGCCTGAGAGGTGCAGTAATCCCCCATACAAATAAGCCCCCACCACCATCGCCACTTACACACAATGGTTCTTCATCATCAACATAAACTAGAGCCATGACTTTATTCTCATGACCGCTAAATGTGTGTAAATGAGAAAAGTCCTATATAAAATTTGCATGGATGAAACTTAGTCAACACTCAACAGAATAACTGAGGAAGAGCTTTTATCATTATAACAACCATGCTATTCAGTAGCAAAAGACTGTAGCTTGATTTTTTTTAATTATGGATCATGCTTTGAGGTTGCATAACAATCTAGCATTCAGGATGCTATTTTCCAGTTTCATGTAAAGAGAAGAGTGTAATATTCCTACATAGCTAAAGTACATGTGCAATTGAAGGAAATCTATTGATCGCAATTTGTCATAGAATTATAATTCGGGATGTCGTCTACAATTCAAAAAAATCTAGAACAAACACGTTTGTTTACATTTATTTTTAAAAGGCAATCTATTTTTTTAAAAGAAAAAGGGAGGCATGTGTATCACCGATGGAAATGTGAATTCATGAATTCATCTCATCCATCTATTTTTCTCACTTCCTTTCATTTATTTGTATATGAGAAATGAGAAGTGCTAGCATCACACTCTCTTTTTGTTGGAACATGATGAGAAATTTGGAGGGAAACTTGGTATGTTGATAAACACATGTATTTGAACCAAGCTAAGTGTGAATTGAAAAAAGGCTCTTTTGAGTCCCACATTGCTAAGAACACCAAGGGGTGTGCCCCAAGACCCCGTTTTGTAAACGGCACACCACACATGCATTGTCCCGAATATCACGCGCGCCCCGCCGCCGTCCGACTCGGATCGGGCTTGGGTTTGGTGATATATTAATTTTTTAATGCCAAGGAAAAGAAAAAATTAATTTTTCTTTATACGTGTGTCCACTTTATTCGCACATGTTAAATATGCTTCGTGACCAAGTCAGAAACGGGTGTGTGTGTGGCTGAGTCAGCACTGATCCGTTACACTCCATTCAAACGTGAGTCAGCCCTGATTTTTCTGCCCACGTTTCCATTGACTGAGCAAATTTTGGCTCCACGAAATCCTCTGATATCAGCTCCTCACTTGCTCTATAAATACAGTATCAGTATTTTCAGTTATATTTTTGCTTCTGATTTCACAATTCGAAATCATTCTCTGTTTTCTTTCTCTCATTTTTTCTTCTTCGCAAATATTATTTTGTTGTTTCAATTTCGAGTGGTTGTTTGCCACACATAATTGATATTCGCATATCAATATGATAATTGTTCATCGAACAATAGAAGGTGTAATTATGACCGATCATTATAGTGCAGTCTTGATTCGGTATTTTTCAGTTGAAATCGGCTGTTTTATCCTGAGGACATCGCGGTTGATAGTCTACCTTGCACAATTTGGGTAGTGCCGCGAAACGTCTTAAAGAAAGTGTATTCATCCGCGACTTAGCCAATAATTCTTTTCAGTGTTTTTGAAAATCGTTTTTTATTTTAAAATCGAAAAACAACACTTTTAAACACATGTTCTTCTATTGATTGAAATGAAGTGGATCCAACTATTTTGGGAATGGGTCCTAAAAAGAGAGTATTAGAGAGTGGGTTATTAATTATTATTAACATTTCTGTTTTTATAGCAGTGCTAAGCAAATGTCAAAAAGGTATATCAAAAGAAATTTCTAATTTCATTACATTTACTTTAAAATGAATGATGACATCCTCATGCAAAGATTATTAATGAGATTATGCTATTTGGAAAGCACCCAATAGAATGTTATCAGGTAATTGTGATTTAAAAGTGTTACCTGCAAGGACCATACACGAACAGTTTTATCAAAAGAGGAGCTAAACAGATATCCCCCTGCGAAACTAAGCAAATCATTGTTAGAATGAAATATAGTTCTCCATTGCATGATTGTCACATATACTAACAAATCACAACACCACAAGTCCACAAGTGAAACACTATCCATGAAATAGGTGAATCAACCTCAGCGCATATGCTAATTAAGAGCCCAGCATATAGGTTAATTAAACAGTATGCACATTAGTAATAACATTTTAAGGAAAAGCATGGAAGGTATTAGAAACTGTGACCAAACCCTCAGGTTCATCTTCTGTCCAAATCCATGGCAAATATCAATCATCGGATAGCCTATTTATCACTTGATTGAAACCCTTAAGCAGGTAAGCCCACTTCACCCCTTTGATAACAAAATGGAAATATAATTTATTTTATACCTCAAAGATAGTGTTATGTAGCTTGTCATCCAGACATGCAACAAATTATATCATGAAATATGATTGATAGATATTACAGCATTTGAATATGAACTCAGATTTCAAACCTCCTGTAGCTAATCCAGTGATACAACCAAGATGGCCTTGCAGTTCTTTAAGCTCAGTCATTCCAGTCATTCCGTTAGATAAGCTAGCAACAAAGTCTTCATCGGATTTGTTTTCCGCACCTTGAAGAAAATCAGGTTGACCACCATCTTCTTTCACCTCATGTTCCGCCAAGGCCTTTGAACTTTCCTCAACCAACTGGAACAACATGGCAAGAATCACAGGGTGGTCTATGTTGTTACTATTTACTGTAATCTCTATATCTTCCAAAAAACCAAATTGATGTTTGACTAGCTCCTGAATGCATTTCCTTACATCCACCACATCTGGACGACTTCCCGGATTGATGTCCAAACATTTGCAAAGAGTCTGCTTAAGTGACAGGTACTCAGATCCAAATTTTTCTTCCAAAACAGAATTAACTTTCTCCACCCAAGAAATGTAACTAGCCAAAACGTCAAAGCCATTCCCTTCACTCACTTCCAAGGTAATCCGAGGGAATGCATTTCCAATAAGAAGCCGCAGCAACACACAAGCCAATGACCACACATTCGAGCCATACCCAATTGGATATCGTGAATCCCGACTCTCTGGACTGATAACCCCCTTGTTCAATAACTTAGACAAAACCTCGGGGCTAACAAAAATCTCATTGTCCAAAAAATCCATACACATCGCTTCATGTTCATCACCCGTACCACCAGAAACCTCATCCCTAATCTTCCTTCCCATCACCAACACCTCATTCAAATCAATACAGACGGCACCAAGCTCATCAAAAGAAAAACACGAAAGTCCCAAACATCCAGCAACCAAGCCTTCCAAATTCAAAGCAATCACAGCTTCAATGACACCCTTAGCAATCATTGCAAAACTACAAACACAACCTTTACCCAATTCCAAACCATCCCCATTCCACAATCCACCAAACTTGTCCAAAACCCTACCACAATGCCTCTCACACACCAAATACAAAGTACCATCAATAACCTTACTCCACAACCCATAAACCCTACAAAACCTACCCCGCCTCACGGAAGCTTCTAGAATCAAACATAAACCGTCCCTCGCAGCCTCGCTCAATCCCTCCAAACACTTAATAACCCAAGCAACATAACTAAACTTAAACTTCAAATCACTAGCAGTAGGCAAAGTAACAATAGGAACAAGACACACCGTACGGTTAACTCCAAAGCAAACCCTACCCTTAGAACTCGAACTGAACAAACCAAAACCATCCTCGCCAACCGAAACAGTGTCGTGCGGAAGAATCCAATCCTTCCAAGTAACATAAAATTCATCAGACCAGAATCGAGCTGAATATTCATCGTTGATCGAGGACCGTTGATTCGATTTCCGAAACTGATTTTTATCTGAAGTGTCTTGTTGTTGAAGGCAGAGTCGAAGAAGATCAATGTTTTTTGGAAGAGTAGAAGGACCTTGTTTAGGAGAGTATTTAACGAGCTGTGTACACGCCGGGCAACGAATTGTGTTCGGAAATCGCTGATGAAGCTCAACAAGACAAGCTTCACAAACGGTGTGGCCGCATGATAGAACTCGTGGAATCGCGTTTTCGTCGTCGTAGTTTTGAAGACACACCGGACACTCAGGCAATTCCGCCATCCAAACACGGCGATACCAAACAAAAAAAGGTTACACTTTACTTACATTACCTTATCATCAACACGGCGTCGTTTCGTATAAGAACATTTATGTGATAAGACGATTTTGTCCTTTGGTTATTATTAAATACCGAGATTGCCCTAGGGTGTTCTGCTAAGAGCACGTTTATTAAAACACGAGGATCGCGTGTGGCAGAGAGATCTGAAGAAATTGGAATTGGAATCTGCATCTTCCGATCTGAGTGAGGTACGTATTCATCTTTTTCTTTGCTTTCGTGCGTTATTCTTGGTTTGTTTTACTGAGAAAATGCGGGATTCCAAGGGAATCACGAAATGACTGGAATGGATTTTCATTTCCTTGCTGCTTTTGTTTTTACTTTAACAATGAATTCCTCTATAGATTTGATGAAATTCTGATCTCTTAACTTTTAATTAGGGTTTCTTTTCAGTTATTTTACATTTGAGAACTTCAGATCGATGTGTTAGAACACTCTGGTTGATTAGCAGCAGTTATTATATCAATTTGTTACTGTTTCTTGTTGATGAAAAGCTTAGCATATGGTCATTCGAATGAATTTTTGAATAGTTTTTCATAAATTGACAGTTTTGAAATTGACTATAAAATTTTAGTAGATTTTTAGATGAAAATGTTTTGTAGATTATTATAGTATATATACTACTTTTGACAGTAGAGATTCCAGGCTGCTTGGTAATTGGTATAAGGAACTTTATCATTCTTGAGTGATGACGATTTTGGTTTTTGGCTATTCTTACAATTATTTCTTTGTTTTCTATTATTGATATACTTGCTGTGAGAAGGCCATGGCAGGGTCCGGGAGTTCCATGACGTATTCCTTTCTTCTATTCATTGTCATCCTCTCGCTTCAAGAAATGTACCGTGGGAAACTTGCATCCTCGGAATTATACACAATACTTGGAGGGTTCATCAGCTCTCTCCTATTTCTTGTGCTCCTAACTGTGAGTTCTGAATCCATATTTTGCATGAAGACTTTCTTATCTTTGAAGTTTTACTTATAGTTTACTGATGATTTCTTTTTAACCTGGAGTAGTAAGATCGTATACTAGAAGGAAATGAAAATTATATACTGCTTAATCCATTTCTATTACTATAACATCTATTTCAATACTATCGTTAGTGTTTGGTTTTTTCGCTCTATATTATAATTTATTTCTATTTGTATGAAGGTCCTCAAAAAGGCATCACAGTGTTTGGTTTTTTCGCTATATTATAATTTATTTTAATTTGTATGAAGGTTTGCCTCTAAAAGGCATCAAAATATGTACTATATAATTCTTTACAGTTCCTATGAGAAGTTCCATTTTGTAAATTGCAAGTCAGAAGATTTTTAGAAAATTACTACCACTTGTATCACTTCATAGTTCATAGGTTGATGTTTTTGTATACAGTGGTTTCCTGGTCACTCGTCGATATAGTCCTACTTTAGCAAATACAGAGGATCTTTTATTCATGCTAGTACTACTAAGTGGACTGTTGTATGTTAACAAGATATATGTGAATGCTATTTTTACCTATATTTTCTCCTTCACATATATTTCTTACGGGATCTCTATCCAAGCAAAATATTTCAAGGTAATTTATGTTACTCATATTTACATCACATTTTGGTTGCAGTTCATTGGAAATTTCCAGGAGACAACCGGTGCAAAATCTGGCTGGGGTGCTGGTAAGTACATGCTGATGCATGTTGATGACAAACTGTATAATTTTATATTAATCGAATTCAAAATTCAATAAAACAGTAAAAATTATGTTGAAATTTAAAGAACATCTACACTTTTATTCTGGAGAATTGCATGAAATGTGGGATGAGGCATTCAATTCTTTCATTCTTTCTGGTGTCGCATGTATAATTCATGCATGCCTGAGCTTCCAGTATTGTGTTTTATATTTTCATAAATTGAAGACAGTGTCTTTATTTTGCAGTCATAATAGCAGAAGTCATTGCTTTGATTGCTGCAAGCACTGTCCACCGAGTATGCATCACTACATGGTATGCTCTCTGCAATACCCCTCTCTCCCCCTTATTAATGAACAATAAGAAGAGATTCGCCGGGAAGTGTGATATCTGTAGTATTTCTTTCTAAAACAGGAGAAGAAACACATCTCAAATGCCAATCACCCCTCTTGTCAAAGTAGTGCAAAGTGACGATAATTAAGTGGATTGATTATCCTTTGGTAATGTAATTAGATTCTGGACATTGATGTTTCACCTCCCCTCATATATCAATGTAGATTCTTAGCCTGTTACAATCATAAGCTATATGATAACATCGAATTCTAGATTTGCTGTTGTGATATAACCAATAGTACAATACATTGTTAAAGAAGAACTGGCAACGCCATGATATCATGCGCTTTTAGGTAAATAATTACAGATTTCTAGATTTGCTGTTGTGATATAACCAATAGTACATTACCTTGTAAAAGAAGAGCTGGCAACATTATGAGATCATGTGCTTTTAGGTAAATAAAGTAATAGATGACCTAAAGCATGGTCAAAATTACTTTTAGCAGCCTAATTCTGAACTTGCTAATAGCAAAAAATTAGATGGATGTTTCCGTTTCAGAGAGCATTTATTTTAATGGAATCAAAAGGGGCATGTAAAGTTTCTTTTTCTTTCAAAATAGCCAAGTATAGTAACTAGCAGAGTATTTTGGCACTGTCATAGTCTGGTATTTAAAGATAAAGTGGTTTTTAAAAGCAAAGCAACAGAACGGCTAATTGTAGATACTTTATTATTTAAAAACCATAAAATGTATCCGTTGATAATATTAATGAAACCATTGTTGATATTTTTCTAATGCTTGTTGCATGAATGCAGTTTCTTGTTCTCAGCTGTATTGCTCTATGAGGTCAACAAGCTCTCTGGATCAGCAGTTTCAACAAGTGACTCCAGAACTAAAAAGCAAAGTGGGAGAGCTTAATCATTTTGCATGCTTACTGTCAGAGCATTGATAGAGAATTTTCCCTAGTCGCAATAGTTTTATAGGCCTAGTATCGTAACTTGCAACAAGAGTGATTTATGATTTATCCGACACTTCTATTTACAATTTCAACAATGGCATGATTTGAACATATGCATTAAACTGAAATCCAATCAGTCATTTTACAGGCAAAATTGTTTATGTAATTTTATTTTGTATATGTATTCACCAAAGTTCCAAAACACCACCACCACCCCCCCCCCCCCCCCCCCCCCTTCTAGTCTTTATTAAATTATTATAAGCAAAAATATAGATATTTTTAGTTTATTGAATAATTTATGTATTTGATCTATATCATAAATTAAATACATCAATCATTTAAAAAATACATTTTGAAATGCAGGGTGGTGTCTTTATCAATAGTTTGTTTTTAATAAATTAAATTTAGAATGACGGGTGGTGTCTTACTTGAAGGCACGGATAATCTTATGACTCAAAAAACACTTACAAAGATATTCATTTACCTCCTTCTAAAGACACTAGTAGGACTCGAATCGAAGACTTGTCCTTTTACCACTAAATCAAGTCTTTGAAATGAAAAACAAACTTTTTCTTATAATAAAGACCAAATAGGCTATTACATTATCCTTTGATCCTAATAAAAAAAAAATGCCATTTTTATTTACGGAAAATAGATTGCATGATTTAAAGGGACCATGATCCGCTGGAGTAAAATAATAACGTATTCACATAATCGAACATCGATAGTCGTTCAATCAAAATCAAATAGTCAAAAATTAAACTTAATATTTTTAATTTTAAACTAAAAATTGAGGTCTATGTTCTCTGGATCGCTTGATCATGATTGGTGGACAACTGATATCTCTGACTACGTGACCGTGAATGTGTCAAAACAATGACGACAATAAATTCATTTTTTATTTGAAGCACTTATAATCTCGACTCTTATGTGTTTATGTATGGTTGAATAAATAGGAACATAAGTAATGAGGAATTATATTGCACTTGGATTTAATTTATGTATGTATATTGAAGTATAATTATTTTTAGTTACACATAGATTAAGATCCAACAAACATTGTTCATAGTGTGGATATTGTTTATGTTCCATGAACAATGTTCATACAATTGGTGTTGTTCATCCGTGTGTATTATTTCCCGCATTAGTATTGTTCACAAAACCGCCAATTTGAAACTTGTTGTTTCTATTTTCTTTTTTGGTAAAAAAGATAAACCCGTCGAAGTTTAAAAGAGAGGAGACACAACAAAGAAGATAATTTGAAAACTGAGGTTAACATCACACGAAAGCCTCTATCATCTCCTTTTACGGTTGAAGTTACATCACCATTTTCAGTCAATGAAGATAATTTGAGATAGATTTTAGTGATTTCAAAATGTATGAAAAAAAAATCAGAATCAGATCGTAAAAATAAATCACCAAAACAAACCAATTGAAAAATAATGGATACTACTTCACCGGAAAGAAAACATACTATTGATATCATCGGAAGCAGTTTTCTCCATCCAGCCAAGGAAAGGTACATTTGAACGAATGTGGTCTGCAGAGGCTCTCTCGTCCAAAGAATGAATAGAAAGGGGATCACTCAATTTCATTCTTTCAAAAAACTTCAGATCCTTAAGTTGATGTTATTGAGTCTGCCACCAAGTGAAATTTCATATGCATTAAGTTTTTCATGATGCAGATCTTCTTCACCAAAGGTCAATAAAAATAACATTTCATCTGCTTTGCCACTATTTCCAGAAAAAGTCAGCTGAAACTTCTCATCACTCCCAATCTTGTAACAGCTTAACTCAAAATGGAGCAAGGTTTTACTACCAAGAACCAATGAATTAACTTTCATCCCCATAATGGAAGTAATTGCCTCAAGTTGTGCAATATACCATAGTCGTACAAGACTTTGTAATCCCTTTTGATTTTAAGATTGGTTTGCAACCTCTTCCTCTTCTTTGTATCTGGATTCATCAGAAAGAGCTGCAACAACTTCACTATGCATTGACCAATTTATGGTATCCAAAAAGACACCTGAAGTGGCTTATCCATGCAATTTATCATCAGTGTGATTCTCTGTATCTGGATTCATCAGAAAGAGCTGCAACAACTTCACTATGCATTGACCAATTTATGGTATCCAAAAAGACACCTGAAGTGGCTTTTCCATGCAATTTGTCATCAGTGTAATTCCTATGGCTATGAAAATCATCTAGACCATCTTTCTCAACAACATTCTCCTGCCTTGCCAGTTTGAATCGACAAGGACAAAGAGAAACAGAAGGGATAGTTTTTTCCAAAATAATATCAAATGCCTTCAAATAAACCCCTGCACAGTAACAAAAACAATATTCTCTTTGAAAATCAGATATTGAAATTGAAAGGATAGTCAGATTATTCATCTGAAATATAATTTAAATAGCAAAAGAAAACATCAAAGATTGACGTTGTAACATCCCACAAATTAATTAAAAGTGTATTAATTTAATTAAGTGATATAGATATAACTTAGGAACTTATTCTTAATTGATCTAACCAATCCTTTAGCTATTACCTTAGTTTAATTACCAAAACTTAGTAAAGTTTAGCAAAGAATATTTTCCCTCCACTACCTCACTTCTCTCTCACGCCCCCAACACACTCTCACCCACCTCCCCACTAAAATCTCTTAACCTATAGGATCACATGCAAGGGATAGGAAGGCAGAAAATCAGTAGCTACCCTCTCAATTCTCTCACCCACTCACGTGAACAACAACAAAGATAACAACAAGAGCAAAATTCCAAACCCTTCCATTTCTCTTTCACCACACCTAGAGCATGCAATCTTCACAACTCAGAAATGGAATCAATTATGTAGTACCTCAGTCCATTTCTCTTCCCCAAATTCTGATTCTACACCAGCTCATCCACCATCAATTCCAATTTCTCAAAAACTACTCAACCAATGAAATCACATGCAATAAGAACCCAAACAAACTACCCACTGTTTCTAATCAGTATCAAATTGCTACAAATACCCACTGAACCTCAGAAACAAAATCATCAAACAACTTAACAACTCAAATCATCAGAAATCATCATCTTCTTCATTTTTCGTATTCTTGAGCTTTTGGGGGTTTTGAGTCAGATTTTGGTGTGTGGTGCTGTAGCAGTAGCTGAGCTTTGCTTAAGGTTTTAAAGCTTCATTGAGGTGGGTTCTTTAGGTCCTTACCATTGTTTATTGCTTAGTAACTTAGAAAGCCCCAAATATGTGATTTTGCATGCAAACATAAGAAATGAATGAAATTAATGAAATAGCAAGAATAAATCCTAATCCTTGCTCCTATATAATCTATATTACATTATAAAACATGTTTGTAACAAATTGCATGGAGATTATAGGTGAAAAACTTGGAAAAATCACATTTTTGCAGAAAAAGGGGCTGTTCTGCTATGGCTCGCCATGGCAAGCAATTTCTCGCCGTGGTGGAGGTTTATGCACTGTATAACTCGCCATGGCAGGTATTTTACTCGCCATGGCGAGCGTTACAAGTCCTGACACGAATTCTCGCCATGGCGAGTGAGTGAGCTCGCCATGGCAAGTTGAGTAGGACACGAAATCTCGCCATGGCGAGTGAGATTCTCGCCATGGCAAGATCAGCAGGTCAGAACCTGCATAATTTTAAAAAACTCTCAAATCACTCGTTTTATGTCTGAATGCAACTTGGCTTTCATAAAGATGTTTAATAGTGTTAAATCGATTATATAGTCAGAAATTAACATGTATATATTTATGTATTAGTAACATGTTTAGGAACCTTTGGGGGGAAATATTGGTAGAATTGTTAAAACATTGAATTAATTGGTAGTATACCATGATGATAGAACTCCTCTGAATTCTATTAAGTATTATTGTGAGCCAACGTCGGAATCCGAGCCTCCGTTTCGGTAGTACGCAGAGTCAGGCACCGAGACCGGCTTGCCTCGGTGACCTTTGAAGAGTAACTGGACAAGATAATAATTTCTGTGACACACCTTTATGTTATATTATTAATACATCAGAACATGTAAAACAGATGACTTAGTATATTACACACTTTAGTTCCCCGGTGTAGTCACCTTTAAGCGGGTAGTAGCACTCACTGAGGCTTAGCAGTCTCACCCCACTCCTTCAATTTTTTTTCAGATAAGCAGGTTGCAGGGTAAGCATTGGTTTTGCCTAGGCCTACATCAGGAGATTTACATGATTTATGCTGCTTCTTTGCTTTCTTTCCAACTGTTGTGTTGTTCAATTTCAGCCATGTTGTTGCCATGCTTTCAGACTTGTGTTATAATCATGTTGTATCTGTCTTCCGTATTTGTGATCTTCTTTCAGTATCGTGCTTGTATCCGTACTTTGTATTCAGCACCTGCGTGTGCTTTCAATAAATTTCCAGTGTTGTAATAATTTTAATGACTTCTGAACTACATTATAATAAATCACGAAATATTCTAGATATTCTATCGTGGGGTGTTATAATTGGTATCAGAGCAGGTCGATTCATTCGTGCCTGGGGTCATTGGAGTATTACAACCCAAAATTTGGTTACGGGCCTTTGGATTCCTAACATTTGTTCTAGGTGTTGTATCACTTTAAGCCTAGCTAACTTGATTTGACTATGACAGTTAGAGCACTATGTCGGGAGAACAACGTGGACATGGCTGTGGCAGACCTAGAAGGAATGTGGAAGAAGAGCCAGATATGTATGGTGATGCCAATGCGAATATGTTGGCAGAGATGATGCACAAGCATCAGGAGTTCCAGGCCCAGCAAGCGCAGCAGCATCAAGAATTTATGACTATGTTTCAACAACACATGACTAATCCTCAACAACATGGTGGTGGTGCAGCCTTTAGGTTATTTTGTCGAATGAGTCCTCCGGAGTTTATGGGGGAGTATGATCCATCAAAAGCCAGGGAGTGGATTCAGAGGATGTCAGGAATTCTGGAATCAATGGAATGCTCAGAATTAGACAAAGTTAACTTCGTCACCCGCTTCTTTAGGGGTGATGCATGTCACTGGTGGGAGAGCACCAAGGCATATATGACGGCTAGTTTCATGGAAATGAATTGGACTAACTTCAGACGTCTGTTCATAGACCATTACATTCCAGAAAGCTATCAGTTGCAAATGGAAAAAGCTCTTAATGAACTAAAGCAAGGTGGTATGTCTGTGGCGGAGTATACAATGAAGTTCAATGAGTTGGTTCGTTACGTAGCCGACGGTAACGACGCCCCAACGGAGTCGTGGAAGATGAAAAAGTACCGTTTCGGGCTCCGTGCAGACATAGCCCATGATGTTGCAATGCAGAATGTCACTAATTTTGGTGAAATGGTCCAGAAAAGTTACCATGCAGAGGCCAGTCTTAAGGATATCCAGAAGGAAAGAGGTGAAGTCTTTAATATGAGGAAGGAAACTGGAAAGTTCAATTTTCAGCTGAAAACTAAAAGATCGTCCTGCAAGGACAAGCACAATTATTCTCCCCGATCGCCTCGCAAGTGCCCTGAATGCGGTAGCCATCATTTTGGAAAGTGCATGAAAGGTCAAGGTATTTGCTACTACTGCAGGCAGCCGGGCCATATGAGAAATGAATGTCCGGAATTGAGGAAGTAGAGTGGAGCTGGAGGTTCCAAAGGCAAAGGTAGAATTTACTCTCTTGATGGACAAATGGTTAAATCTAATAATAATCTAATTATGGATGTCTGTCTATTGGGTCAATCTGAAGTGTTAGTACTGTTTGATTGTGGAGCTACAAATTCTTTTATTTCTGTTGACTGTGTAATAAGGCTAGGACTACCCTCTATTCCCCTTATACCACCAATGACAGTAGCTGTTGCTACTGGTGGTAAAGTTACCTCTAAGCGAGTCTGTCAGAACTGCCCCGTGCTAGTGGGTAGTAAAGTTTACCACATTGATCTAATCTGTCTGCCCCTAAAAGACCTAGATGTGGTGTTAGGAATGGATTGCCTTTCAGCCAATACTGTGTACATCGGCTGTGCCGAGAAGAATCTATTCATTCCAACTGAAGTTTCTGCTGAAAGCAGAGCACTCACTGCCCTGGTTCAAAACACACACCAAATGATCCAGTATTTATCTCCCAATAATAAGTGTTTCAGTATCATGTTTACCGTCAGCCCTGTACCCAGCATCAGTCTTACCGATATTCCCATTGTCAATGAGTACACTGACGTGTTTCCAGAGGATGTTATGTGTTTACCACCCGAATGAGAGATTGAGTTTTCTATAGACCTTGTCCCAGGTTCTCAACCCATTTCTGTTGCACCTTACTGAATGTCTACCTTAGAGCTCAGAGAACTTAAGACTCAGCTGGAGGAACTACTCCAGAAACACTTTATCCGACCTAGCGTTTCTCCTTGGGGAGCGCCGGTCTTACTAGTCAAGAAGAAGGACGGTACAATGCGACTATGCATTGATTATCGTCAGCTGAACAAGGTTACCATAAAAAACAAGTATCCCTTGCCTCATATTGATGACTTGTTGGATCAACTCAGAGGGGCTTGTAGTACCCCCATTTTGTCCCAACGTTTTTCAAATATGACCTAATTGTGTGACTCAAAAAGATTGAAGAAGATGAAATTGTTGATAGTAGAAGATGTGTGGATCAATTGATAAAAAGTCAACTGTTAGCAAAAGTCGAAGTTTGACTTTTGACTTTTTGGTCAATTTCGACCCTCAAAAGTTGAGAATCCAGAAAAGACATGTGAGATTATCAAGTTTGATCATCAAGAATCAAGAAAGTCAAGAAAAGGTTCAAAAAGTCAATGATTGGGATTTTGAAATATTTTCTAAGTACAAATCTTCATGATCATCTATCCAACTTTACATGACAATTTTGAGCAATCTACAAATCCATTTGAGATGCTTGATGGCTGATCATAGAGAGTGCATTTGATACTACATGTTGATGAAAAATGTGAGGCCAAAAGGTTTCTTGAAGTGGAAGAAATCAAAGTGGAAAGTCAAGGTCTCATTACTCTTGAAATTCTCAAACACTTAGAAATATTTCCAAGAGTTTTGACCTTACCATGTACCTAACTTTATGGCCAATTTGTGATCAATCCAAGCAATCATTTTTCATGCTAGATGGATGTGCGTAGAGATGACCTTTCATACTTCATTATTGTGGAAATAGGGAATCCAAATCTCATTGGAATTGGAAGTTATGAAGTGCCAAAATGGAGGTTTCAAAGTTGTGAAAATGACCAGGAACTTAGAAATTTTTTCTAAGTGTTTTTCAGTTACTATTTTGATTTTTTATGGCCAATTTTCAACATGATCTAATTCTATTCAGCTCAAGTGTTCAACATCAAAGTTGTAGTACGTTATGTCCTCTTTCCATGGATACCAAGATCATGAATTTCTTGTGCTCGAGAACCAAGTTTCGAAGAGGCAAAGTGGCCATGGTAGAGCTGATTTATGGATCAGATTAGAGGTCACATTTTCATGACAAACCAAATTCAAATCTTGTAATCATTGCTTGCAGGCCTATGTTGCATCCAAATCTCACCAATATTTCTGCTTTACACAAGTGTCATAAGCATTTTCCAATTAAAAATTCTCTATGGGGCACTTTTGCATAAAGCTTCATTGATATTGCTTTTTCCCACAACACTTGCATTGAGTCTTGTAATATTATCTTCTGATCAAAATCTATCTCAAAGCTCAGAAACATGCCTCTAAACTCAGAAAAAGCATCCCTATTCCCCCTTGGTTCACTACATCTCACCTTGGAACCATATGTAAGTGCACCAGTTCATCCTCATGTTTTAATAATTGTCAAAACACATGAAAATAGAGTAGAACATATTTTGGCAAACATTACAAATGACTTGACAGCGAAAAACTATTTTTAACACTTTGATAAATTGTTTTTAGGTATTATGTAACGATACATAAACATGAGTATCGATACAAATGTCCTGAAATTACTTCAGACTGATTTTGTGCAATTTGTATCGATACATATATCACTTGTATCTATACAAAAGTGGTTTCTCAGAGGCAGAGAGTTATCTGTGTATCGAATCATGCTTGCATGTATCGATACACACCTATGTCTCTCAGAAATCCAGAAACATCATGATGTATCGAATCATGCTTGCATGATTTGATACATATCAGTCAAGATTTCAAGAAACTGATGTATGTATCGATATATACCCGTGTTTGTATCGATACATAGGTCAAATCTTTCATTTTTAACGCTGGTCAAAGGTTGTGTATCGATACAAATCATCAGTTGTATCGATACATGTCTGTGAAATTTTGCCCAAATTTGCTCAATTCTATTCTCTCTTTAAATAGCAATATGTTGTGTCATTGTAATTAAGAGAAATCATTGTGAAAGATTAGAAAACGCTTTGGAGTTCAAATTGAGTGAAAATTTGGATCAAAGGTTTCATTCAACACAAGTTCATCATCTTCATCAAGTTTGCAATCAAAATTGGATTTGAGTATGAGATCAATTCAATAGAAACTGCAGATTTGTGTGATAACGTTCGATACGGTTTGCGGTGAATCAGAATCGTGATCGGGTTGAATTGCGTTGAAGGTTTTGGTTTCTCTCACGGATTCAAGATCGTGCGTGTCTTGAAGGATTCGACAACAAGGAACGAAGGACTCAGCTGGACGATTGGGTGCGGTTCGACACAAGGTGAATCGTTGTAATCAGAGGGCGAAGTTCCGTTGGGTGTCGAGGTTTTTCGCATTAGTTTACATTTTGTCTTGCTATAGGATTATAGATTTCAATTGTAAACTGTGCACTTTTTGTTCATCAAGTTTTTGATCTATAAACTCTCAAATAACCCGTTTGGTTATTTGGGGGGAGACGTACTCGGATAAACGCGTGGACGACGCGCAATCCGGGGAACTCCCTAATCACATTGTGTGTCTCTCTTTATCTCTCTCTCTTTTAATTTCGTTAATTTCGTTAATTTGTTAATCGATTGAATTTTTGTTGTTCGTATTGGTTCACAAAAATTCAATTGGTTCTTGCTTGATTGTGATTGATTTGAATATTGATTTGTAACTTGCTTGGGACTGAAGTTATATTGTTTACATTCAAATAATTTTGAACTCAAAAATTTTCGTAACTTTTCACAAATTCGTTCAAGGCTTAATACTACTTTTCTTTTGGTCAATCGGTGCGTAGACTACCGATTCGGTGGCTCTTCCGCTCGCTTGATTAATTTGAAACAATTTTTTTAAAACCCCATTGTTTCAAGGATCACTTATTCAACCCCCCCTTCTAAGTGATAAGCCTAGTAGTCTAACAAGTGGTATCACGAGTCCGGTTCAATTTTGTTTACAAAATTCGGAGGATTGTGCCAATTATTAGAAAACATGGCTTTCGCACCGAAATGGGCGTATAATAGGGCTCCTATATTCAATGGAGATCATTTTGACTATTGGAAAAGTAGTATGCGGATTCACATCAATTCTTTTGATGGAGAAGTGTGGAATGCTATTGAGACCGGTCCGTTTGTTCCGACAATCACCGATCCTAATGGCATTGTCACTATTAAGCCTATGGCACAATGGACGGATGATGAAAAGAAAAAGGTCAATTACGATGCAAAGGCACAAAACATACTTATTTCATCCCTTGGGATTGAACAATTTTATCATGTGTCGCATTGTTCTACGGGTAAGGAAATGTGGGATACATTAGTTACTCACTTTGAGGGAACTAATGAGGTCAAAATTTCGAAAATAAACACTTTATCCCAAGAATTTGAGTTGTTCCATATGCAAGATGGTGAAACCATCGCGGATATGCAACAACGATTTGTTAAAATCACAAACAAGTTACATGGCTTAGGCAAACCAATCACAAATCAAGATGCTACTAACAAAATTTTGAGGTGTCTTAATAGGTCATGGCAACCTAAGGTCACCGCGATCAAAGAGGCGAATGATCTTACTACCTTGAGCCTCACGACTTTGTTTGGTAAGCTAACGGAACATGAACAAGTGCTTAGTTTGTTGGAAAAGCACGAAAAAGGTGAGAAAAAGGAAAAACACCATGAAAAAGAAAAAGAAAAGGACAAGAGGTCAATTGCTCTAAAAGCCTCAAAGTCAAAGTCCAAAAAGGTTGAGCATGTTGAAAGTAGCTCAAGCGAAGACGATTCCGATGATGAGGAAATGAGACTCTTCGTGAGACGCTACAATAGGTATGTGAGAAAGAATGGAATAAAACATTCCGATAACAACTTAAGAAGTTTCGGAAAGATAGTGGTTACCGCCGGAAGAATGAAGATGCTAGGTACTCCAAGAAAGGAATATGCTATGAGTGCGGCCAAGTTGGTCACTACAAGCCAGATTGTCCTAATCTCAAGAGAAAAGAGAAGGAGTCATCTTCAAACAAAAGGAGGAGCAAAGGAAAGAAAACTTATGTTGCATGGGAGAGTAGTAGCTCTTCATCTCATTCATCATCAAGCTCTAGCTCAAGTGATGAAGACGAAATGGCTAATGTATGCTTCACATCTCATCATCACAAAAAGAAGGACAAAGCTCGCAAAAAGGTAAACCAAAATCCCTCTAGCTCATATACCTCGTTAGAATATCATGACTTGCAAAATGCGTTTGAGGACCTATGTAGTGAAACTAGGAAAGCTTTCAAACGATTAAAAGAGATCATAAAAGTTAACAAAGCTCTTGAAAAGAAAGTTTCCGAAACGGAAGAAGAATTGAAAGCTTTCAAAGTATCACTATTAGAAAGGACTAGTGCAAGTCATAATAATGGTGATATAGTTGGTTGTGATAATTGTGTCACTTTGTCAAAAGATATTAAAGCTCTCAAGGACAAAGTGGAAAATTCATCAAAACCTCGAGTCTATCATCAAGTTGATCCAAAACATTTTCAAAACACTTTGAAAGTCAAAAACAAAAATTCAAAAAATGTTAAATTGGATCAAAAGAAGAATGACTCACATATCACTTGTCACTATTGTTGTTGTGAAGGTCATACCATTGCAAAATGTAAAGCTAGGAAAGTGTTGGTACCTAAGGGCGTATTGCAATGGATGCCAAAACTCAACAAAACTTATTTGCCTCACCAATTAGGACCCAATGAAAATTGGGTACCTCTCTCTTATGTTTAATTGTTGTAGGAAAAGTGCCTTGATAATCTAGAAAGGAGATGGTTTCTAGATAGTGGATGTTCAAGGCACATGACGGGTGATGCCTCGCTTTTTATTGAGTTCAAAGCAAAGAAGAAAGGCTATGTCACCTATGGAGACAACAATAAAGGCACTATTCTTGGTGTAGGTACTATCGGTAATCCTTCTACTATAACCATATCTAATGTTGTACTTGTGGATAACCTTAAGCACAACTTGTTGAGTGTTGCTAAGCTTTGTGATAAAGGGTTCATAATCAATTTCAAACCAACCTTTTGCACAATCGAAAGTAACAAAGACAAGAATGTGATTCTTAAGGCTATTAGGCATGGAAATGTATACATGTTGGACCTAGATGATAATTGCCTAAGTGGTGCTAAGTGTCTCATAACCAAGAATGATGAATCTTGGTTGTGGCATAGAAGAATGGCACATCTTAATTTCGATTTACTAAATAAGATAGCTTCTAAAGATCTTGTAATCGGTCTACCTAAAATTCGCTTTTCAAAAGATCACTTGTGTGACGCATGCCAAATGGGTAAACAAACTAAGGCTTCTTTCAAAACTAAAAAGTTTATTTGAACTACTAAGCCTTTAGAGTTAATCCATATGGATCTTTTTGGACCATCAAGGACCAAAAGCCTTGGTGGTAACTACTATGGACTTGTGATTGTAGACGATTACTCAAGATTTTGTTGGACATTGTTCTTATATAGTAAAAGCGATACCTTGTCCGCTTTTAAACAATTTGCTAAGATGATTCAAAATAAGCTAGACCTTAAGATCATTTCCATTAGGAGTGATCATGGAGGTGAATTTGAAAACAATAACTTTGATAAGTTTTGCTCCAAACATGGCATTGAACACAATTTTTCGGCTCCACGAACACCACAACAAAATGGGGTAGTGGAGAGGAAAAATCGAATTCTAGAAGAGTTAGCTAGGACTATGTTAAGTGGTCTTCTTAAGTATTTTTGGGCCGATGCGATAAGCACCGCAAGTTATGTTCTAAATAGGGCGATCATTCGACCTATTTTGGACAAAACTCCATATGAAATACTCAAAGGAAGAAAACCTAATCTTAGTCACTTGCGCTCTTTTGGATGCAAATGCTTTATTTTAAATAATGGAAAAGAAAATCTTGGCAAATTTGATCCAAAAGCGGATGAGGGCATTTTCTTAGGTTATTCATTATCTAGCAAGGCATATAGAGTATACAATAAAAGGTTACAAATTGTTGAAGAGTCGGTTCATGTAAACTTTGATGAGACTTTTCCGGAAGAAAACGGGAAAGGTGATTTTATTGGTACAGGTGTCGACACAATAGACATTCTAAAGGATCAAGAAGTTGTTGGAAGTGATCAACCGTCAACGGAAGTTCCAAAAGAAAAGGACGATAAGCCGTCACCATCCAATGAAGACAAAGATGATGGAGGATCTTCTTCATCAAAGAATCATCATAAGCAAAGAGGAGCCGGTCTTGCAAAGGAATGACGTACTCTAAAAGACCATCCCATTGACAAAGTCTTAGGTGATATCTCAAAGGGAGTGGCCACTCGATTTCAAATAAGTAACTTTTGTTCTCACTATGCTTTTGTTTCACAAGTTGAACCTAAAAACTCAAAGGCCGCATTACTTGATGAACATTGGATTCTTGCAATGCAAGAAGAACTAAATCAATTTAAAAGAAATGATGTGAGGGATTTAGTACCACCTCCTCCAAGTCATCAAGTGATTGGGACACGTTGGGTTTTTAGAAATAAACTCGATGAAAACAGTGTTATTATTAGGAACAAGGCACGGTTGGTCGCTCAAGGCTCTAACCAAGAGGAGGGCATTGATTATGAGGAGACCTATGCTCCGGTTGCTCGCCTTGAGGCTATTAGACTTTTATTAGCTTATGCATGCAATATGAATTTCAAGTTATATCAAATGGACGTTAAGAGTGCTTTCCTAAACGGATACATAAATGAAGAGGTGTATGTCAAACAACCTCCCGGTTTTGAAGATAACGAACATCCGGACTATGTTTTCAAATTAAAAAGAGCCTTATATGGTCTTAAACAAGCTCCTAGAGCTTGGTATGATAGGCTTAGCAAGTTCTTGATTAAAAACAGATATTCAAGGGGAAAGGTTGATACTACACTCTTCATTAAACGTAAAGGAAATGACGTCTTATTGGTTCAAATATATGTTGATGATATTATCTTTGGTTCCACTAACCCATCTCTTGTCAAGAGTTTTTCTAGTCTTATGCAAGGTGAATTCGAGATGAGCATGATGGGTGAACTAACCTACTTCTTGGGACTACAAATCAAGCAACTAGAAGAAGGAACCTTCATATATCAAACTAAATATTGCCTTGAGTTGCTCAAGAAGTTTGGGATGACGGATTCAAAAATTATGGAAACTCCCATGGCATCAACTTGTGCGTTAAGCAAAGATGAAGAAGGTAAAGATGTGGAAATTACAAAATATAGAGGTATAATCGGATCCTTACTCTACTTAACGGCATCTAGGCCGGATATTATGTTTAGTGTTTGCATGTGTGCACGATATCAATCATGCCCCAAAGAATCACACCTAAAAGCCGTAAAAAGGATTTTAAAATACTTGAAAGGAACATCAAATTTTGGTTTATGGTACTCTAAGGGGAATGATTGTTCTTTGGTAGGTTATTCCGATTCCGACTTTGCCGGTTGCAAGTTGGATAGGAAAAGTACTAGTGGAACATGTCACCTATTTTGTAATAGCTTGGTAAGTTGGCATAGCAAGAAACAAGTATCAGTTGCTTTGTCAACCGCCGAGGCGGAATACGTTGCGGCCGGAAGTTGTTGCTCCCAAATACTTTGGTTAAAACAACAACTTCTCGACTACGATTTAAAACTACAACGTGTTCCAATCTTGTGTGACAACACTAGTGCTATAAACCTCACAAAGAACCCCGTGTTGCATTCAAGGACTAAGCATATAGAGATTAGGCATCACTTTCTTCGCGATAATGTAGAAAAAGGGGATGTTGTTTTTGAGCACGTGGACTCGAAAAATCAACTTGCGGACATCTTTACAAAGCCACTTGCAACGGAACCCTTTATCTTTATTCGCGGAGAATTAGGGATCCTAGATATCTCTAACCTAGAATAATATACTTTTGTACATGAACTTTGTATACATATCATACTTCTTGGCAACTTGGAGTTTTATACAACGAGAAGTGCATCAACACCCTACGGTACAAGGTTAAAAAGTATCATCTCTATCTTCTCTTCTTAAAACTTACACTCTTATGCCTATGTGAATGCTTTTCAAAACATCAACATCACTTGTTAGTTCTTTTTAATACATTTCATAGGTTTGCTCATTTCCAAAAATTCTTGCTTTAAGATAAGTAATAATTCTTGAAGTCTATATGTATCAAATGGCAATATATGAAATATTGATTACTTGATGTGTTTATAGCCTAACATGTTGCATCGATACTATCCGTGTGTTTCATTTCTTCATGAACGTCGTTACATGATATGGCAACATGATATTATGCATTTGTTGCATTGTTTTGTTTATTTTCGTCCCATATTTTGATATGTTGGTCGATTTAAAATGTCGATATGTTACGATATTCATGCGTTGGCTTTGGTTTGTTGTTCTACATTCCACATTTGTCATGATATTTGGTATTCGTCATTGATATATTTTGGCATATCTTTGTATGTATTTATATTGATTAGGAACTTTCATCATATATGTGCATTTCGACAAATGTAAGTGCACAATATGACTTTGGATTGAAATTGTTTGAACATGATACTTCAAATAGACCCTCTTCTTCTTTTTGATATTGTCAAAGGGGGAGAGATTTGGATGCACAAGCTAAGGATGAATAGCTAAAAGGGTCTTGAATATTATTTACTATATGACAATCGCATTATGGCATCAACTCAGGGGGAGCGTGCTTATTGTTAGCCTTGGTGTTTTAATTGCGTCTGTATACATATTGCTATTTTATTGCATATTAGGTATAGGCTTAGTTAGCTTATGCATAGTTTTGACAATTATCAAAAAGGGGAGAATGTAAGTGCACCAGTTCATCCTCATGTTTTAATAATTGTCAAAACACATGAAAATAGAGTAGAACATATTTTGGCAAACATTACAAATGACTTGACAGCGAAAAACTATTTTTAACACTTTGAAAAATTGTTTTTAGGTATTATGTATCGATACATAAACATGTGTATCGATACAAATGTCCTGAAATTACTTCAGACTGATTTTGTGCAATTTGTATCGATACATATATCACTTGTATCGATACAAAAGTGGTTTCTCAGAGGCAGAGAGTTATCTGTGTATCGAATCATGCTTGCATGTATCGATACACACCTATGTCTCTCAGAAATCCAGAAACATCATGATGTATCGAATCATGCTTGCATGATTTGATACATATCAGTCAAGATTTCAAGAAACTGATGTATGTATCGATACATACCCGTGTTTGTATCGATACATAGGTCAAATCTTTCATTTTTAACGCTGGTCAAAGGTTGTGTATCGATACAAATCATCAGTTGTATCGATACATGTCTGTGAAATTTTGCCCAAATTTGCTCAATTCTATTCTCTCTTTAAATAGCAATATGTTGTGCATTGTAATTAAGAGAAATCATTGTGAAAGATTAGAAAACGCTTTGGAGTTCAAATTGAGTGAAAATTTGGATCAAAGGTTTCATTCAGCACAAGTTCATCATCTTCATCAAGTTTGCAATCAAAATTGGATTTGAGTATGGGATCAATTCAATAGAAACTGCAGATTTGTGTGATAACGTTCGATACGGTTTGCGGTGAATCAGAATCGTGATCGGGTTGAATTGCGTTGAAGGTTTTGGTTTCTCTCACGGATTCAAGATCGTGCGTGTCTTGAAGGATTCGACAACAAGGAACGAAGGACTCAGCTGGACGATTGGGTGCGGTTCGGCACAAGGTGAATCGTTGGAATCAGAGGGTGAAGTTCCGTTGGGTGTCGAGGTTTTTCGCATTAGTTTACATTTTGTCTTGCTATAGTGAAATTCCTGGCACGCTATGCACGATGCTCTACTCGATGCTCTAGCAATCTATCCGGCCTCGCACTCAATGAAATAAAACAAGCAAATGAACAAATAAAGAACACATGATATTTGTTAACCCAGTTCGGCGCTTAAACAAGCCCTAATCTGGGGGATACCAATCCAGGAAGGAATATCACTATAATAGCCATAGTTCTAAGTTATCAGCAAACGCCCCGTTTACAACTTACAACCTAGGCACTACCAATGACTCTTCTACCTAGGAACTCCTAGATATGAGATCTCATCTCACTCCCTAACAACCTTACAAACAGCAAGAATTTCAATAACTCAGTTACACAAAGATTTGGAGACACACTCCTAAAACTACACACTCGTACCTAAAGGCTTAGAGTGTAAAACACCAAAAGTCCTAACTCCGTACTTCAAAGCTTAGGAGAAGGAACACAAAATTACAACTCAAGAACACGTCCTAAGCTTGCATCAAGGTGACACAAGAAAGGCTCACAAAATTAACACACACGCAAAACCTAATTTCTTAGACAAAAACACAAGACGGCGTGAACAATACTTTTATTAGGTTTAGCTCCTTCCTTATATATATATAGCTGGTGACATGGGCTTTTGAAGATCTGAACCAAAATAATATCCAACTCACAAAATAAAAACAAACCATATCTTAAAAGATTAGATATGTTTTGAAAATAAATCTCACAATAATTTCTGAACCAATCTCTAAACAAAAGATTTGTTTAGAAAATAAAGCCTTTCTTTTCGCACAAGATATGATTCATGAGAGAGAAATATAAATTCCATAGATAGAAAACGCGCATGCTTGGCGCGCAAGTAATACTTCCAGTGAGACGCTACAATGCTCTATGCAATGCTTGAGGCATCGGATCCAGCATCCTGCTACAGAGTTTATTTTACCAAAAATGAAGCCAACACCAAAGACTCAACAAACTCCCCCTTTGGCAAATTTTTGGCTAAACAAATTAAGACCATACAGATACTACTTAAACAGATACTTCAACTACATATCTTTTTCTCAACATAAGCACACAAGCATAAAGATCAATAGTAGTAGCTATCCTTCAAAACAGTTACCATACTACTCCTTCATGGAGAACAGTAGAAAAGAATAAGATGTATCTTTTTAAGATTATCAGAGAGGCATGCAACAGCGGAACACAAAATAACTACTTCGCCTTAAATGGTCAGGAAAATAAACTTGATAGGATGTGGAATAGAATGCTTCAGCATTTTCACAAATCTACTCCCCCTGCACACATGCATAGGATGTTGAAGCATCGTATCCAACATCTCCCCCTGCATAACACAACTCAGCTCCACCTAAACACCTGCATATCTCAGAACATACACAGCCACACACCAAAGCACACATACCAGAACAGACACAGTTCTCAGTCACAACACATATCAGAAGCACACACCAGAAACATTAATCAACACATTTACTCCCCCTTTTGGCCACAAATTTGACAAATACACACCAGCAGATAGTACAAAAGTACAGGGCTTTAATGCACACCAACAGACGGGATACATAACTCACCAGCTCCCCCTTACTACCATCATACAGAGAAAAATAGATTCTCGCACATAATGAGCACATACAAGAATAGTAATAATCACCATCAACTACCACTAGAGTTACTCCTCCCCTCACTACTCAATCTCATGCACATAGGCCAGACAGGCTATATGCAACCACATAAGATACGCATGCTTCTATAGGCAAACATGCTACAACTGATCTACAACTACCAACATCAGAACGATCATGAATGAGTAGACAAATGCAAACAAACAGATAACACACACCTGAGGATAGGACATATGATAGCATATACCACAAGTAATGAGAAGAAAGAATTTGATCTGATTCTCCTAGGATAGCGTGCAAACTAAAGTTGGAGAAAAAAATGACAGTTGCATGCCTCAAGCTCATTAACTGCTATAACTCCTCATAGAGGCAAATTCCTAACTTGCCCCTTAGCTTCTCAAATTGCACAGCATCAAGCGCCTTCGTGAAAATATCTGCCACTTGTTCCTTTGTACCCACATGCTCCAGAGTGACAATTTTTTTTCTCAACCAAATCTCTTATATAATGATGGCGAATATCAATATGTTTTGTCTTGCTATGCTGAACTGGATTCTTTGAGATGTTTATGGCGCTCATGTTGTCACAATACAATGTCAGAGCATTCTGTTCAACATCGTATTCCTTCAGCATTTGTTTCATCCACACCAGTTGTGAGCAGCTACTCCCAGCTGCTATGTATTCTGCCTCAGCAGTAGATAGTGCCACACAATTCTGCTTTTTACTAAACCAAGATATTAGATTAGTGCCCAGAAAGAAACATCCTCCTGAAGTACTTTTTCTCAGAGTAACTCTGTTGTGTATGTAGCAAGCAGTGTTCATGGCTTCAGCCCAAAAATGATATGGAATGCTTTTGGCATGAAGCATGACTCTAGCTGATTCTTGGATGGTTCTGTTCTTCCTTTCAACCACATCATTCTGTTGTGGGGTTATAGGAGACGAGTACTCATGCTTGATCCCTTCAGTGGAGCAGAATTCGTTGAATTTTGAGTTCTCAAATTCTCTTCCATGGTCACTTCTGATTCTAACAACATTACTTCCTTTCTCTCTTTGAAGTTGAATGCACAGCTCCTTGAACACATCAAAAGTATCTGACTTTTCCCTGACAAAATTTACCCATGTGTATCTGGAATAGTCATCAACAACCACGAAAGCATACCTCTTACCTCCCAAGCTTTCCACCTGCATGGGTCCCATGAGATCCATGTGTAACAATTCAAGAACCTTGGATGTTGTCTGATGCTCCAACATTGGATGCGACATCCTGGTTTGTTTCCCAATTTGACATTCTCCACATACATTCCCTTCACCAATCTTGAGTTTGGGTAGTCCTCTAATAGCTTCAGCTGTTATTGCTTTCTTCATCCCTTTCAGATTTATATGACCTAACTTCTGGTGCCACAGTTGCACTTCATCTTCTTTGGAAACAAGACAAGTGGATGTGAGGGCTTCTTCCTGAGGCATCCACAAATAACAGTTGTCTTTAGATCTAGTACCTCTCAGTATCAGTTGTCCTTCTTCATTATTGACAAGACATTCATATTTTGTGAAGTTGACTTTCATTCCTTGATCACACAGCTGGCTGATGCTAATCAGATTTGCTGTGAGTCCTTTAACTAAGAGCACATTCTCTAGGTTGGGCAATCCATGGCTGATCAGATCCCCAATTCCCACTATTTCTCCTTTTGCACCATCCCCAAAGGTTACAAAGCTAGCCTTGTAAGATCTTACATTTATGAGATACTTCTCTTCACCAGTCATATGTCTAGAACACCCACTATCAAAATACCAATCTTCCCTAGAAGAAGCTCTTAGGGATGTGTGAGCAATTAACCCAATATTTTCTTCTTTATGCAGTTCAGCATTCTCTTCTTTAGGTCTCCATTCCTTCTTAATAACATTCTCTTCCTGTACCACATTTGGTTTAGGCTCCTGGTTGGGGTATCCATACAACTTGTAGCAGAAAGGTCGGATGTGTCCTCTTTTTCCACAATGGTGACACACCCACCTACGATATCTCCTTTGGTTTTTAGGCCTTTGATGAACGAAAGGTCTTGGTCTTTGCTGAACTGAAGATTTGGGATCAAGAGCAAACTTTGGAACTGGGTAGGCTTTAGAATGTTGAGTCTGATGCTCCAGCATTACCTTTCCAGTACAGGGGTCAAATACTTCTTCACTGGATGTAAACTTGGTTTCAAGATTCTGTTGATACTGATTAAGACTAGAGTAGTTGTATCCAACAGACTTTAACTTTCCACTTGGTACATTATCCAGAATTTCTTCAAGAAGATTTGCTCCTGAGTTCAGCTGGCTAACACGCTTCCTTAGATCATCCATTTGAGCATTCACTTGGATGACTTTTTCTTCTGCCTGTGTAGCCTTTTCAACTTGCATGTTCACTTCAGCTTGAAGTTTGTTGATGGTCTTCTTTTGTTTCTCAAGAATCCTACACATCTCTTCATATCTAGTGACCAATTCTTTGTAGGTGCTGGCAAGTTCTTCATAAGACACATCCCCATCTTCATCAGATTCCTAATCCTCAACATTAACACATGTTCCAGTGAGAGCAGTCGCATGTCTTGCTGATTCACTTTCTTCATCAGTGTCTTCATCTGACCAAGAAACAGTTAGCCCTTTCTTTTGTCTTTTCTGATATGTTCCACATTCTGACCTTATGTGTCCATAACCTTCACACTCATGACACTGAACACCCTTGCCTTGACTGCTCTTTTCTTCAGACTTGGTTTTCTTCAGACTATTCTGCTGCTTGTTGATGTCGAACTGGATGCTCTGCCCATTCTGTCGATTCCTACCTCCAACTCTTTTCAACACTTTATTGAATTGTCTACCAAGCATGGCAATAGCATCAGCTATGCTATCTTCCTCTTCATCCTCACTTTGGTCATTGCTATCATCAGTGTTTGAAACAAAAGCAATGCTTTTGTTCTTCTTGTCACCACGTTCATTCAAAACAATTTCAAAGGTTTGGAGGGATCCAACAAGTTCATCCATCTTCATAGTGGAGATGTCATGTGCTTCCTCAATTGCCGTTACCTTCATATCGAACCTTTTGGGAAGGGACCTGAGAAGTTTCCTTGATAATTTTTCATCAGAAATTTTTTCCCCTAAGGCTTCAAAAGAATTTGCAATGTCTAGAAGACTCAAATGAAAATCTTGGATGCTCTCATCATCTTTCATTCTTAAAGATTCAAACTTGGATGTGAGATGTTGAATCTTTGACTGTTTTACTTTGGTAGTCCCTTCATAGCACTTTTCTAATGTCTCCCATGCTTCTTTGGCTGACACACAGTTTTTGATAAGTTTGAAAACACTAGCGTCTACTCCATTAAAGAGAGCATTGATGGCTTTGTGATTGTAATGAGCTGCAGTTTCCTCTTCTGGAGTCCATTCTACTTCAGGTTTTTTCACCCCCGTTGAGGTACCTTCCTTGCTAGTATAGGTAGGGCATTCCCATCCAGTTAGCACAACTTTCCACACTTTACTATCAATCGATCGCAAAAAGGCCGTCATTTTGGATTTCCACTGGTCATAGTTGCTGGATCCATTGAGCAACGGTGGTCTGTTCATGTAGCCTCCATCTTTTTCCATGATGCCAGAGAATTCAGGTCCTGAATCTCACCCTAGGAACAGGCAGGGTGCCTGCTCTAATACCAATTGAAATTCCTGGCACGCTATGCACGATGCTCTACTCGATGCTCTAGCAATCTATCCGGCCTCGCACGCAATGAAATAAAACAAGCAAATGAACAAATAAAGAACACAGGATATTTGTTAACCCAGTTCGGCGCTTAAACAAGCCCTAGTCTGGGGGATACCAATCCAGGAAGGAATATCACTATAATAGCCCTAGTTCTAAGTTATCAGCAAACGCCCCGTTTACAACTTACAACCTAGGCACTACCAATGACTCTTCTACCTAGGAACTCCTAGATATGAGATCCCATCTCACTCCCTAACAACCTTACAAACAGCAAGGATTTCAATAACTCAGTTACACAAAGATTTGGAGACACACTCCTAAAACTACACACTCGTACCTAAAGGCTTAGAGGGTAAAACACCAAAAGTCCTAACTCCGTACTTCAAAGCTTATGAGAAGGAACACAAAATTACAACTCAAGAACACGTCCTAAGCTTGCATCAAGGTGACACAAGAAAGGCTCACAAAATTAACACACACGCAAAACCTAATTTCTTAGACAAAAACACAAGACGGCGTGAACAATACTTTTATTAGGTTTAGCTCCTTCCTTTATATATATATAGCTGGTGACATGGGCTTTTGAAGATCTGAACCAAGATAATATCCAACTCACAAAATAAAAAACAAACCATATCTTAAAAGATTAGATATGTTTTTGAAAATAAATCTTCACAATAATTTCTGAACCAATCTCTAAACAAAAGATTTGTTTAGAAAATAAAGCCTTTCTTTTCGCACAAGATATGATTCATGAGAGAGAAATATAAATTCCATAGATAGAAAACGCGCATGCTTGGCGCGCAAGTAATACTTCCAGTGAGACGCTACAATGCTCTATGCAATGCTTGAGGCATCGGATCCAGCATCCTGCTACAGAGTTTATTTTACCAAAAATGAAGCCAACACCAAAGACTCAACATATAGGATTATAGATTTCAATTGTAAACTGTGCACTTTTTGTTCATCAAGTTTTTGATCTATAAACTCTCAAATAACCCGTTTGGTTTTTTGGGGGGAGACGTACTCGGATAAACGCGTGGACGACGCGCAATCCGGGGAACTCCCTAATCACATCGTGTGTCTCTCTTTATCTCTCTCTTTTAATTTCGTTAATTTCGTTAATTTGTTAATCGATTGAATTTTTGTTGTTCGTATTGGTTCACAAAAATTCAATTGGTTCTTGCTTGATTGTGATTGATTTGAATATTGATTTGTAACTTGCTTGGGACTGAAGTTATATTGTTTACATTCAAATAATTTTGAACTCAAACATTTTCGTAACTTTTCACAAATTCGTTCAAGGCTTAATACTACTTTTCTTTTGGTCAATCGGTGCGTAGACTACCGATTTGGTGGCTCTTCCGCTCGCTTGATTAATTTGAAACAATTTTTTTAAAACCCCATTGTTTCAAGGATCACTTATTCAACCCCCCTTCTAAGTGATAAGCCTAGTAGTCTAACACCATAATCAGTTTTGCAACTTGGAAAGAAAAACCATCATTGAAAAGCAACCAAGACAATCTTGTTCACTTCTGAAGGCCAAATGCAACCTCTATAAAAGCCCCTCAAGCCTCAGAACAAATCATCAACAACAACACAAAAATCTCTCAAAAACTCCATTAAAGAAGCTCAAAATATCATATTTTCGAAATCCAAAAACCCTTGAGAAACTATGAGTTTTTTCCATTGAAACATCATCCATAAAACATAAAAAAGCTTCTGTATGCATAAAAAACTTACTGTAACATCATCATCACCATCTCCCAACTCCCACTTTTTATCACTTTCAACTTGAATTGGTTAGAACGTTTCAGAATCTTTAAAGCCAAAATAACCATTCCAGTACATTCCTGGGGACTCAAGGAAGCTAAAGGGATCATTTTTACATCTTGAAACACCCTGAGAAGAAGCATTGGACTTTCTCCAATAGGTAAGTTTCTTGCAATTTCAAAATCCATCATTTGAGCCTCGTTTGAATTCATTCTTGATCCATTCATACTTGTTTCGATGTGAGGCATAATAACCCTAACGTTTTGTGGCTTAATTGTTCATGTACGAAATTTAATTTCAAACTTAAGCTTTAGGATTCTTATGGTTTTTGATCAATTATGAATTTTACAGTTTATTACAGTTATAATAAATGACATGGTTGGATTACTTGCGAAATTCTGAGCAAGATGATATACTCACATGTCAAATTTGATGAAAAAACAAGAAAACACGAATTTGAGTTTTTTTGAGGCGTGAGGTTGAAGATGAAGTTGTGCGCACGTTTTTGTTTTTTCAAATTCAATCATCTGTTTTAATATTAATATTAATATCAACGAAGCGAATTTGTAACACAAAATCTGTGTTGATTCAGTGGCTGGGTATTAGATAGGTTATGTAGAGGTATTGGGTTCAACTTCCAGCTACCTCATTTTCTTTACCACCTTTTGTTTTTTTCTTGTTTTTATTTTATTTTATTTGTATATATATATTTAAAAACACCAAAAAATTTGTTTCCTTATTTTTCCTCAAAATATCTAAAAAATCCCAAAAAAATACATGTTTATTTTATTTTCTCATATATTATTAAAAATTCCAAAAATATGTCTCTTTGTTTCTTTTAATCAAAATACCAAAAATATCAACCCTGCTTTTTGTTCTTTTTTTTATATGATAAAATATCAAAAAAAATTATATTATCTTTTTCTCCTTTGATTTTAATTTCTTGTTCATATCATGTTTAAATATAACTCAAAAATACAAAAAAAAATATCTCAAACAATTAAATTGTTAAAAATATCAAAAAAATAATAAAACATTTTTCCATGCGAGTAAAAAAGGAAAAATTGGGTTGACACCCGACGCTTCCCCAAATATTCGGAAACGAGGTAGACATCTCGCTTTCTTCGGATATTCGTCCTCCATTTAAAATCAATTCCAACCCACCAAACAAAATTTTTCACGCCCATGTGCGTTCACTTTTTCTTGTCAAAACGGATATCATCGCCCAAGTGCGAGTCCGCTTTTTTTCAATCAAGCAAACTTTTTCGCCCAAGCGCGACAAAATCATTTTCATAAATAAAATCAATCAACACACAAACATTTTATACCCAAAGAACTACGTAGCTTTGATTTCTCCATTGCACTAGGAGATACGTAGGAGCATGATCCAACAACCGTCAAGCACAATAATAAAAAACTAACTTTTTCCCCTCTTGTAAATATTTTAATAATTAATAAAAAGCATGCAAACAAACTAAATAACATTTTTTTAACCCTAAGCTAATAAGAAGGTTCCCGTTGAGTACAACGGATGTGAGGGATGCTAATACCTTCCCCTCGCATAATAGACTCCCGAACCCGGAAATGGTTGTGATGACCATATTTCCATTACTTTCAAGGTTTTATCGATATTTTCCTATTCCTTCGGGAATAAATAAAGTTCGGTGGCGACTCTTATTTCATTTCGCGCGTATTTACGCTCGTGTGTTTTTCGCGGCACTTCAGCTGGCGACTCTGCTGGGGACTTTTAGAGAGTCAAGCCTACCCTTGTTAGGTTTAGGGTTTTCGTCTTTGTTTTGTTTGCATCATTTCTCTTTGTTTATATGTTTTTTTTTTCACTTATTTTTGTATTTATTTCATGTTTTATTTTATTGAATATATATTGAATTGTGGGTCGGGTTTACATTCTTGAGAGAAGCTCTACACCCGAGCTTGAGAAAAAACATAAGTTTATGTAAGGAGTTAGTAGTTTGGGCCCATGGGATTTACATCCCATTCGGTGATATGCGAAAGCTCCACCTAGAGTAGATTCATTCAAAGCGTTCGTCTCGAATTGGCTAGCCCATCCTCTTGGCGGAACTTTGAATGTGATCAATGACTCTAGGGACCTTGTATAGAACCCAATAACTCCAACTAAGGGAGACCTTGGAAAATTCACCATGAATCGGTGACCTCGGTTTTCATCTCTCAAAAACCCTAAAGCCTACATGTGAGGGGATTGGGTAGTAAAACTTAGAACTGGTCTCTCGTATGGAGCTCCCTATTAAGGTTATGTGTTATCAACTTTCAAACATGTCCTTGGGGACACACTCAGACCTTCTTTTCGCATCATTGCATTAAAACATTTTAGCATGCCTTGAAAACAAAAAAAAAATATTTTTACATACCCATGCATTTTCACACATCTGCATACATGCATCTTCATACATTTGCATCCCATGTCAAAAAAAAAAAAAAAACCTTATATCATTCCTCTTCAATCTCCCCAAACTCATATCCTTTCCAGCTTCACCTTCTTTCAACCATAATCTCGCTAGCTGGTTTCCTGATACTCATAAACAAATTTGAAGCATGCCTCATGAAACTGGAGGAACTCAACAAAGGCCAGAAACTGTTGAAAAAAGGGGGGCAACTAGTTGAAGACTCATGAACTTAATCATGCAAGTCCTCTTGTGAAGAGAAGGCAACCCTTTGTGGTACCAGCCATATGCTTACCCAACGCATTATATGCCATAACCATGTGTGACTCCCACATCAATAGCAGCATTGTTTAGAAGCCACAATGGCCCTATCAACAAAATAAGTAAGTCTAGAAGAAGAGGAATTTTGAAAGAAGAACCTCATTTGTAAATGGTTACCCCTACCTTGACAAGTGCAAGAACGCCAAAGAGCATCTTTTAAAATTCAGTGGACCAACAAAGAAGCTCATCCTAGGATCATTAGGTTTTGCATTTTCAGTCGTGGTTCCTTTCTTGCTAAGTATCGTTTGTTTGTGAAATTGTACTTTTTGACTAGTACTTTTTAATGAAATCAAAATGCATGTTTTTGAAACACATCCATTCGTGTTCACTCTTTTCTTATGTCATCACTCATCATGTAAATGTCACCATATTTCCATTTCATTTTCCACATGTTAACAAACTTGGGGGGAGGATGATGTAAATAAATAATTGAATTTGCTGATATAGGCTTTTGATAGTAAGATCGAGCTGACGATGTAAGGCATTGTTTTACTTCCCAAAAACTGGAGATATAAGGAGATAATCCGTAGTTAACCCCTTCGAGCCAGAAGTCGGTGTTCTTTCTACTTTTAAAAAAAAACCTTAACCTTAACCAAGGGCAGGGTAGTCTTTTAATTAACTTGATGAAACATCTTAATGCAAGAGAATCATTCCATCTAACCACCTCACCAAAAGGTTGAAGCACATCATCTTCCTCGCACACATCGTCCAGCATGGAGGAAGCAATGTAAAGATGAGACCCATAATTGTCAACATGACAGTCATAACCTTTCTCAATCAAAAAGCAAAAGTTGACAAGAATTGTATCACAAAAAAAGCCCGCTAAGTAAATTTGACTTAGGCAAAAATTAGGGCATCCCGATGGACCAAGAACTCAAAAGAATCCGTCCATGCAAAAATAAGGGATAAAAAGCAAAAAAAATATGGAAACAAACTTGTAGATAGTAAGAGGTGACTGCCACCTCAAAAATTTCATCAAAGCTTCGACCATTGTGTCTACCTCCATCATCAAAACAACCAAAATTCTCTTGCCAACAAAGTGCATCCGTTGAGTTAATTAAATTTAGGAATGGAGAACATCAAAGGAGAATGGGTGGGTTAAAATCAAAATTTGAGCCTTATAATCATTTTTTCAAAATAACCGTGAACCAAGCCACCTTACAACCTTCAAAAGACCTAATTGAAGCTAGGTTAACTATGAAAACATATTCAGCAAATTACTGTTAAACTGACCTCATGTTTGTGAATCATCTCTAAATGTTTTATCACTTCTTTACACTTTCAAAATTGCGCCAATCTCCTGGCCAAGTATCATCCATTCTACACAGCTAAACAGATTTCGATTTCAAAACTTGTGCATTTCTTCAAAACTACTTTTCAAAAGAAACAATTTCACTCGCAAATCAATACTTGGCATTGAGGAAATTCCAACCAGGGTCTGATCAGAAGGTGAATCATTTCAAGGCACTCCTAACAAGGGGCAAATCACCTAGGGGTCCTGCTAATCAAAGGAAAACCCATATAATCAAGGGGCAAATCATCTGAAGATTCTGCTGATCAGGGGCATACATTTCAAAATTCAAATACTGGGGCAGTTCGTATTAAAGTCATATCGCCACCATGGATGGAAATGATCTTTCTCTCTCATAAAATGCTTGCGCAGTCAAGAAGTATTTTGCCTAATAAAAAAAGAAATAAAAAGAAGCTCGCTAAGTCGAAAACCTGAAATGGTGACTTAGGCAATAGAGAGCGTCCCGGTGGACTGAAAACCTAAAATGGCGGTCCAGGCAAAAATTAGGGGCATTAAAAAGGAAATAAAACCCGCTGGGCTAAAAAATCAAAAGAGCAGGCCTAGGAAAAAAAAAGGGTATACTCTCGGTGGGCTGAAAACTCAAAAGAGCGGTCCAAGAAAAGCTTAGAGATTTCCAAAATAAGAAAGAGGAAAATTGACTGCGGCACACAAGCCTGCGACAAAAACTTAGATGAAAAGATCAACCCAGTTATCCACTTCAGATAACTCCTTCAAAGACCCAAGATTCTGAGGCAAAACGAGCTACGATAGATGCAAGTCCCCTTCATCTTTTCAAGTTGCTCAAGTTAACTCTGCTATGCATCAACGGTCGTTGAGTTCAATATGGGATCGGGAGATCATGCCAACAAAACATCCTTAAACCCCCAGACAAGAAGCCTTGTCACCAAAAATAATTCATTCCATTTCCCACCACAAGGAAACTTTTAGAATCATTCAAACCATCAAGTGAGTCCTTGTCCTGCATTAATCATGTCGCTTTGCTCTATCAACAAAACTATACATTGCATCCATCAGTCAATCACCACATTTCATGCATCCAAATCATGCATCTTGCATGCATCGCTCTAGCATCATACTGCATCCACTATAGCACATCCTAACATATCATTCATGCATCTTGCATCGTACTTGTGTTTCAAGGTCTCCAAATGTTCCAATAAAAGTTTCTTCCACTCAAAGACCAATATTCATTGGCATCATCCAAGATTCAGTTCTATTAAAATCCAAAGCCCAATCTTCATAGGCACCCCTCAAAAAGCCCAATATCCATTGGCATCCATCAAAGCCCAATATTCATTGTCATCCCCTCAAAAAGTGCAATCTTCATTGGCACCCCTCAAAAAACCCAATATCTATTGGCACCTGTCAAATCCAAACATTGAGTGTCATCCCCTCAAAAGGCCCAATATCCATCGGCACATGTCAAAGCCCAACCATCATTGGCACCCGTCAAATCCCAATATCCATTGTCATCCCCTTCAAAACCCAATATCCATTAGCACCCAAAAGCTCAGTATGCATTGGCATCCAAAAAAAACAACCAACGCACAAGTCTTTACTTGCACTTCATGCATTTCACATAGCATGCATTAACACACCAAAGGCATATCATTCATCAACTCAAATAAATCATTCATAAACAAATGCACACTTGCACAAGACATACATGCATATCATATGCAAGGACTTTGTGACCACTCGTAGAAGTCCACATCCATCCCTAGCTAAACCAATTGCGATCCACAAGTGAGTCTATCACATCAGGAAGACTATTTAGTTTCCACGGTAGATAAGCACTCCAATAAAGCCCAATCTTTGTTGGCATTTCAGAAAAGTCTGATCTTATGCGGCAAATTCCAAGTCCGATCTTATGTAGCAAACTAAAAGCCCAACCATGCTCGACATCCAATCACAACATAAGCCCAACATAACATTGGCATATTCCAAGAGTAAGCATACTACCAGCATCATATTGTGCATATTCATAAGCATGCATCTCACATTGTATCATCGTTTTCCCATGTAATCCTCCACTAGTTAAGTTTCATATACTCCCTAGCGAGTTATCTGAGATCCCCAGTGAACCTCAATCAAACACTCCTCAGCAAGTTATCCCAGTCTTCCCCAATGAACCTCAAATCATACAACAAGTCATCCCTTAGTTCCCCTAGTGAACTGTATTCAAAAACCCAAAGCACTCTTAGTTACCGCGGTGAACTGCATTCAAAATCCCAAAATAATAGTTCCCCCGGTGACAAGCCATGTTCCCAAGTGAACTTCATCCAAGAACTTCCCCAACAAATTTTTCTTGAGACTCTTCTAGTGGATCTCTTTCCAAATTGTACCAATCCCTAGTGGATTTACTCACAACCACTAAAATTCTCCAGTTAAAACTCCCCAGTGAGTCTGCCCAGTAACATATCTTACCATTTATCGTTTCACCAGCGTCAGACTGGCGACGATCATCTCATACCTTTTATCGTTTCACCAGCGTCAGACTGGCGACGATCATATCTTATCATTTATCGTTTCATCCGCGTCAGGCTGGCGACAATCATATCATACCTTCTATCGTTTCACCAGCGTCAGACAGGCGACGGTCATTTCATATCATTTTTTATCATTTATCGTTTCACCAGCGTCATACTGGGGACGATCACATCATACCTTTTATCGTTTCACCAGCGTCAGACTGGCGACGATCATATCATATAACCTTTCCCAACGAATCGACATTCAGTGCAAGCGGCTGAATAAGATCACATTTTTCCTCAAGGATCGACCTTCAGTGCAAGCGACTGAATAAGATCACATTTATCCTCACAGATCGACCTTCAGTGCAGGCGGCTGAATAAGATCATCTTTATCCTCAGGGATCGACCTTCAGTGCAAGCGGCTGAATAAGATCACCATTTTCCTCAAGGATCGACCTTCAGTGCAAGCCGTTGAATAAGATCATCTTTTTTCTTCAAATCGACCTTCAGTGCAGGCGGCTGAATAAGATCATCTTTATCCTCAGGGATCGACCATCAGTGCAAGCAGCTGAATAAGATCACCTTTTTCCTCAAGGATTGACCTTTAGTGGAAGCGGCTGAATAAGATCATCTTTTTTCCTCACAGATTGACCTTCAGTGCAAGCGGCTGAATAAGATTACATTTATCCTCACATATCGACCTTCAGTGCAGGCGGCTGAATAAGATCATCTTTATCCTCAGGGATCGACCTTCAATGCAAGCGACTGAATAAGATCACCTTCATCTTTTGAGATCTACCTCTAGCATGAGCGGCTGGATTTGATCAACCCTTCCTGAGTGAAGGCATGTCACTGTTGTTTCACATATTTCTTCTCTAGGGACAAAATTTGAGTCCTTCATACTTAATTACCCTTCACAAAGAGTACGTGAATATTCATGTCATTCACGTCCTCTACGTCAAGGGATAATTAAGTAGGGGCAGCTGTAGTACCCCAATTTTGTCCCAACTTTTTTCAAATATGACCTAATTATGTGACTCAAAAAGATTGAAGAAGATGAAATTGTTGATAGTAGAAGATGTGTGGATCAATTGATAAAAAGTCAACTGTTAGCAAAAGTCGAAGTTTGACTTTTGACTTTTTGGTCAATTTCGACCCTCAAAAGTCGAGAATCCAGAAAAGACATGTGAGATTATCAAGTTTGATCATCAAGAATCAAGAAAGTCAAGAAAAGGTTCAAAAAGTCAATGATTGGGATTTTGAAATATTTTCTAAGTACAAATCTTCATGATCATCTATCCAACTTTACAAGACAATTTTGAGCAATCTACAAATCCATTTGAGATGCTTGATGGCTAATCATAGAGAGTGCATTTGATACTACATGTTGATGAAAAATGTGAGGCCAAAAGGTTTCTTGAAGTGGAAGAAATCAAAGTGGAAAGTCAAGGTCTCATTACTCTTGAAATTCTCAAACACTTAGAAATATTTCCAAGAGTTTTGACCTTACCATGTACCTAACTTTATGGCCAATTTGTCATCAATCCAAGCAATCATTTTTCATGCTAGATGGATGTGCGTAGAGATGACCTTTCATACTTCATTATTGTGGAAATAGGGAATCCAAATCTCATTGGAATTGGAAGTTATGAAGTGCCAAAATGGAGGTTTCAAAGTTGTGAAAATGACCAGGAACTTAGAAATTTTTTCTAAGTGTTTTTCAGTTACTATTTTGATTTTTTATGGCCAATTTTCAACATGATCTAATTCTATTCAGCTCAAGTGTTCAACATCAAAGTTGTAGTACGTTATGTCCTCTTTCCATGGATACCAAGATCATGAATTTCTTGCGCTCGAGAACCAAGTTTCGAAGAGGCAAAGTGGCCATGGTAGAGCTGATTTATGGATCAGATTAGAGGTCACATTTTCATGACAAACCAAATTCAAATCTTGTAATCATTGCTTTCAGGCCTATGTTGCATCCAAATCTCACCAAAATTTCTGCTTTACACAAGTGTCATAAGCATTTTCCAATTAAAAATTCTCTATGGGGCACTTTTGCATAAAGCTTCATTGATATTGCTTTTTCCCACAACACTTGCATTGAGTCTTGTAATATTATCTTCTGATCAAAATCTATCTCAAAGCTCAGAAGCATGCCTCTAAACTCAGAAAAAGCATCCCTATTCCCCCTTGGTTCACTACATCTCACCTTGGAACCATAATCACTTTTGCAACTTGAAAAGAAAAACCATCATTGAAAAGCAACCAAGACAATCTTGTTGTAAGACCCAAGATTTCACTGTACAGTTTTCCTAAGGAACTTTATTGGTGGCTAAGTTTTTAGGGTTTTTGGTGAAGCGGTTTCATGGGTATTGTCGCGATAATAGGATTTTTGCTGAAATGGAGTCTGTTTTGTGCTCGTGCGCCGGAAAGGCACAGACTTTTGGGTCGTAATCCTCTTTTAAGTATGAGGAGATTTCTGTGAAGCCAGAAATCCGAGTTTTGGGTTATTCTCGTCTTTGGAAAAACGAGTAAGATTTTACCCGCTGTTGGAAATTTTTACGATGTCTGAATTCCGTAGAAATTTAGATGGGAGTTTTATATATCGGCGTGAGTTAGGATATATTGTCAGAATAATTTTCGAGGGTGAGGAAGAAAATTACAGTCGGGGAAAAAGATTTAGCGATAATATTTGGAAACGGTTTACGACGGACGTTTATTTGGTAGATTTTATATTTTTGTGATTTCCGTCCGTTAGCGAGGTGCGACTCGTTTACGAGCGAACGCGAGAGCTGAGATGTGAGGAAGCTTAGAAAATATCTTGGAAGGATAAGCTTAGAATTGATCCAATGGCTAGGGTTTAAGCTTAGACTTTTGACTTTGATCCAAGGGTGGATAGGTGATCAAGAGCCTTTTAAATAGTAAGGAGGTTTGTTGCTTTGTGGACTTAAGAAAAATCACAAAACTTCCTCACTCTCTTCTCTCTTGGCCGTGGCCTTCTTTTCCACCTTTCCATCATGAGAAAATTTCCATTCCTTCACCAAAGCACTTGATCTTAAGCTTGTTGGAAAGCTTGGAGTTGTGAGATTCTTCTCCTAAGGTAACTAGAACCTCTTCCTTTCTCTTTGCTAGCCAAACTCTTGGAGTTTGATGGTTTTTTTGTTGATGTTCATGAGATGAAATTGTTAGGATTTGATTTTTGTTCCATAGAATTTATTCATGAGTGTTAGACTAGCATGCTTGAGCTTAGTAGTGTTGATTTCCATGGAGTGATGAGATTTTCATGAGATTTTGGGTTAGGGTTTTGATGAAAAAATTTCTATTGATCATGAACATGGATTTTTGTTTAGTAATTGTGTTAATGATGTTATTTTAAGACTTGTTAGAGATATGGATATGTGAAAAATGGTTTGGTTTTGAAAAATAGAAAATATAAATTTTGTGTTCATGTGAAATGTGGATAAAACTCTCATGATTTTGTGATTTGTGTTTTGAAAATGTTTTGATAGTTCAATTAAGTGATTTTGAGAACAAAAGGATGGATCATATGCTTTTGAAATGAAAAAATTGGGAACTAGCCTTGTTTTTGAAATGTGGCCGTGGCACATATGTTGGTGTGACCATGAGATTTCAAATTTTTGGGTCCTAAATGAGAAGGAAATGATCATTGAATTAAGTGAATGATCATGGCCTTTCAAAAGAATGTTTTGAGGTTTTATGTGAAAAGAAAAGATTTGCAAAGTTTTGAAGAAAAATGGTATTCTTGGACTCAAAATGATTTAGTGTGTGTACTTGATCATTTGAGGAAAACTAGTGATGGTTTAAGTGTTTTAAACTATGTTTGATCTTAAAAACAATGATTTTGAAACTATTTCAATTCTGGCCGAAATTTACAAGGGCATTTAGGTCATTCTAAAATTGTTTTTGTGACCTAGAAACTTGAACATTTAATCCTCCTTTTCAAGACGAAGATTTTGGCGTATGGCTCGTCTCGATCGGATTAAAATTGAATGAGTTATGGCCATTTTATTTGAGAAGAAAAACTTGTAACTTGCGGCGCAAGTAAACTTTATTTTTGTGAAATTTTCTCGAAGAGTTTGGATGTTGTTTTCAAATGGTTTTGGTGTGTGGAATTGATTGCTTTGGTGTTGGGAACAAAAGTGGTTCATAGTTTGTTTTGAAACGAAAATATTTTCGTGTAGCGAAAAATAGTGTATTTAATTTCGGCAATTTTTAATCACTATAGGAAGAACTTGGAATCGCTAAGTAAGAGAGTTAGAAAGTACCTTAAACCCCCCTAGACTTTTGAGAGCAAGTTTCGTTTCGATAGGATGTACGATGAGTATTTTATTGATTTTACGCTACTTATATTTTAGGTAGCGTGAATTGTAGAATTTCGCGAGAAAGGGTAACGGAAGCTTGCCGAGGTAAGGGCACCTTTCTTTTGTATTATTTCTGTAATGGCATGTGTGTATGCTTTGTTTGTGGTGTGTTTTGAGTGTTTGGCATGTATGTGTGATGTATTCTTGGGATGAGAAATTGTTTACGGTACGTGCGTTGTTTACAAATGATTGTGAAAATATATGTATGAACATGTGGTTGAGAATTACATATGCTGGATGGTATGTAATTGGTGCATTAGCATAGATAAGATGTATCGTATGCTCATGCACTCATAGTTGGTATTTGATCTAGGTGATTGTACCAGGTGATATCCCGCCTTTAATTGAGCTGGTATTTAATCTAGGTGATTGTACCCGCCGTTAATTGAGTCGGTATTTGATCTAGGTGATTGTACTCGAGGTATTCCACCAAATTGAGTCGGTACTTGATCTAGGTGATCGTACCCGGTGTTATCCCACCGTTAAATTCCGGATTTCATGCATGTGACAGCCAGTGATTGGTGTCACGATCATGTAGAGTCTGCATTTGTAGGCTATGTGTGCATTTAATTATATCATGTACGTTGAGGTGAAAATGTTATATATCTATGCATACTTGTATTTTGGTGGTGACCCTTTCTTTCATTTGCGGGCTCATCCCACCCAGATGTTGGGCTAGGTAGTGGTGACGACGGTGGCTGTTCCGGGCCCCAGTGAGATGTTGGAGTTTTGGCTTAGTTAGACTATGCGCCGGTGTGGGTTGTGCACCGTGCTTTTTGGGTTAGGCATAGAATTCTAACTTGTGCTGTTGTAAGTATTTGAATACTTAGACTTGGATTGTAATTATTCAGGAATACACTTTGCTTGTCGAAGCACCTTATGGTAATGAGTTCTTTTGTATATTTGAATGCCGGCTCATTTAAAATCTTTTATGCGTAACTCTGATGTGTACAAAAAAAAAAGTAATGCCTTTTCTGGCCTTTGAAAAACGGGTTGTTACAATTGGTATCAGAGCACGGCTTTAAATCTTCAAAGGGAAAGTGTATACTTGAGTCGTTAGTCCAGAGTCGGTTAGAACATAGCTAGAGTTGTGTTAGTTCTAGCGGTTGTTTGTGTTGTGTTGTGGGTTATGTGGTTGGTTGTTTTGAGTCTAGCATGGGATATGCTTAGACACTGGTTTGTGTCTTACCGAAGTAATGCAGGGAGTGAGGCTTCAGTAAGTGGAATTGTGAAACCCCGAGCCTTGGTCGAATTTAGTCGACAAGTGTCTCTGAATCCCTTAGACAGAGTGGTCCGAGGAGGATGGACTTGAGGCGAACGAGAACCACAAAGGATTCTTGGAAGAAATTCGATGAACTTGAATTTGCATGGGTCGTTGTCACCCAGAGGTGTTGAGTACGGACGTGTGGACGTCGACTGATAAAGGATTGCATGTAAGGATCAGATTGGGATACCTTTTGAAGAAGGTGCTGGATATCTGTTCAGGTGAGTTCGGACGAGACTTGATGAAGTCATTCAGTTGTCAAGAGGATGCAACCACTGTAGAATGGTGGAGCATACAGAGATGTCAGTTGGATTTAATTACAATGATTGGATTATCATTGGGGCAACTTGTATTGGAAATAAAGTGCATCGCGCGTCAAGAGTAAGTGAACTTGGTGGTGTTAGAAGACGGTTGCGCGAACGATGGGTACCTTAAGGGTTTAATTCAAGTGTGTGAGATAAATTAGATACGAAACTAAGATTAGTAAGGATGAATCTTGTGATGATTGAAGGTAGGAGACCAAGTATCACGTTGATAAGTGACAATCTATACATAGTTCGGGAGATAGTAAGTATAGATGTTGGTGTGAGACAAAATTATAGGTGATTGATTGTTGAATACGGGTAGATTTGGAGAGATATTTAGGTAAAGAACAAGGAGTTCAACCTTGAAAAGTGAGTTGTATATCGATGATAAGTGCTACTAGAGGTGTATAGTATGGAAATACCTTGAGAATTTTAGTAGTGTAAGCCATAATTATTAATTATTGGCAGGTAAACCATAAGAGAAAGTAAACTTATTGAGTAGTTTGAAAAGATTAGTCAAGATTGAGTAGAGATCCTATGTGGATAGGCATATAAGTTAATGATTTTGATCGACCAAGAGGTTGAAGGACCAAGTAGTACCTTGAAATTACGGAATTATAGGAGTTGATGTAACCAAACGTTAAGAAATTCAGGTCATGGACGACAATGTTTGGCAATTTTCTAGAAATGTTGTGTTTGATTAGAAAATGAGTTCGTTAGCAAGAGTACTAAGACAATGAAAGTTGATTGTTAGAAGGACTTTTATTGTATATTAAGATTAAATGGATGGTACGACGAGTATTTAGAGTTCTAGAAGATTAGATTCAAGAGTTTGATTTGGGTATCGAACGTACTAAAGATAAAATCATAGCAAAGTGTTGTGCGTTGGTAGTTGTTCTTGATAGGTCAAGCATTAAGATTTGAGATAAGTTTTTAATGGCTTGATGTATGAGTAAGATATGTCTGTTTAAAGGTAAAATATAGTGACGTGATGAAGATAAGATTAAAGATAGTTATGCATAGAGAGATACTAATAGGAACTTGAGGAATTAAGTAATCGGAGCGTCTGATTACGAGGAGTACAATAGATGATCGTTAGTACAAGTTAGAAGTGAATAAGAAAACGATGAGTGACTAGATGTAAGAGCAGGATTAGCTAGAACTTGCGATCTAGAATTGATTCCCCGGTGGAACAGACTTTATAACTTTAGAATAGTCACGATGATGAAGGACCAATCGAACGAAGAAGAGTGTGCTTGATTGGAAACAAGTGAAATGAGAGTAATTATTTTGTGTATGGCGAATTAAAGATGTTGTTTGAAATCAACAAGTTATGGGTCATGGTGGTTTGGGAACCAACTCTAGGCAGTTGTTGAACTTGAAAGTTGTAAATTAGTAGGTCGATGAGACAGACTTAATTGGAGTTTTTTTTTTTGGAGTTTATGACATCGATGAGATAGTCGCAAATAAAGTTAGTCATTGGAAAGACATGTTAAGAATAAGTAAGAGAGAAGCACATGAGAATGTGGTTTATATCGATTGAGGATTGGCGAAAGAATTACCTCACACATAATTTGGAAAATTATGATTGTACGTGTATATTAAGGATTCGAATGCACCACCTGAATGGATGTCATGGTGGTGTGTGCGTTGTATGCAGTAATAATAAAGGGTAAGCAATTGTCTAGTGGCAAAGTTTGGTGGAAGCTAGTAGAGCTTCGATTCATTGTAGTGGTTACAATGAAGAAAGTCGTAGCATAATGGAAATCGGTATTGAGTAAGTAAAGGACTTCAGATATTGTCATCATAGACGATTGAACAGTAGTGATGTGAGGAGTACCTTAAGATATATTTTGGAGGTAGGCATCTCGACAGGAGAGGTGATGTCGGAATAATTAAGAATGGTCAGGGTGACAAGCTCTTTTGAGTGGAAGATAATTTAATGGTAAGAGAAAAGAAATTCAAGAGAGCTTAGAAATAGAATGGGGAGCTTGAATCACCAACTGGATGTTGGGATGACATTATTAAGATTGTGATTAGAATGAGATTCGAAAGTGAAAGTATGTAGTTCAACAGTTATGAAATTAAAGGAAAAATTGAGGATTTATGAATATTGGTGAGGTTGTGAAGTTTCCTCTAGAAACGACAACTTCCTTCAGAGTAGAATGGTATGAGTGGTACTTGCCATGGTGGCCTTGTACTTACTGATTTAATGATACTAAATGGATGTTTCGTGAGTGGAAGCATGAGAGTCCACGTGACGTGTTTTGGGCGATTGGATCTCACTGACGAGATCGAGATAATAAGAATTGAGGAAATTGTTGGACCATTGTGCCTCGGATGACCTGAAGCACAATTGGAAGGGAGCATTATTAAAGTTAGGAAAAAATGGTCTAAGACACCATCATGATTGTTGGCTATCTGTTAACAAATTGAGGAACTGATCACCCTTAATCTCTGGTTAATAATAGACGGGATCATGTTGACTGGAATTGACTAGTTTTGCTAGCTTTGGTGATGCGCAGAGAGTTTCAGTGTTTCTTTTTGGAGGGTAGCCGTCACCACTTTGTGTGAGCCTAGTGGAATAGGCTATGTCGCGGAGGCAAAAGACGTGACTTTGGAAATTTTGTGTGTGGACCGTAGGAAATTTTTGAGTGGTGAACTCGTTGAGAGTTGCGGTTGGTGCACGGGTGTGCCAGTGTGTTGGTGAGAGTAGCTGTGTGACTTCACCCGGTGTTAGCATCTGTGTGGCTACACCTAATCCTGAGGGATTTTGTTGTGCTGGTAATGGTAATAACTAGTTGAATTGTTACTCTTACCTTTAGTTTCGAGGACGAAACTTCTTTTTGGAGGGTGTAACACCCAAACCCATTATTTAATAAAATACCATTCTTAATAAAATTTGATTCAAAATGCGCAACGGAAATAATTTATATTACATAAAAATTGATGGTTCAAGTATTAAATTCTTCATCAAAATAATTACTAATAACTTCATTAGCAAAATACCGTTTATTACAAAAGTATGCCGAAAAAGATACATCATTAAATACATTAAAATAAGGGACAAATACTTTATTACATATATATACATATATAAACCCTTTCCCCGTGTCATGATCAGAGCGGAACCGTCAACCTGAGAACCTGAACCCCAAAGTTCAGAGATTAACACAAAATAAGAGAGTTAGACCACATAATCCACAAAATCATAAGTATAAGGTACACTTACTACTCCAATGAAATTATAACCATAATTCAATTCTAACTCATCAACATAATCTTAACACATAAACAAGTATTTAAGATTCACCACACAAACACAATTAATCACTTAACACATAAATGCACATTCTCCTAATGCATCTAATGTCACAACCAATGTCATGTCACCCTAGACACAACTAATGCATGTGGTACCATTCGTCTTTATTAGAGTATCTCACCTCTAATATTCTCCATTATCAGTTACATATAACCCGATAATTCTCCATTTTTAGAATATATAATTCTAACTCCATATACAATTCATGAATGCATGTATGCTCATGAATACTCACACATAGTCAATACACTAGGTATTAGACATCTCCATAAATCAAGTAGAACACAATCCACTTATTCCATCACCAAGATATTTTGCAATCTAAACACACATACTCAATACTCCAATCAACAATAATATCAACAATTAATCATGGTAAAAGGATACCAATGAAACATGTTATCATAATCCAATCACATGTAAAACTCAAAGAAAACAAAATAAATGTCTGGGTTGGTCGCTCAGCGAAGACTGGCGAACACTGGTGAGCACAAGTCAGACAGAAATGCTAACTGGCGAAAATCAGCGAGCTGGTCGCTACTGCTCGCTACTGGTCGCTCAGCGAGCAACACCAGTTCATGAAAAATCAGCATTACGGGTTGAACTCAAAATCGACCCAAAATTCCATTTTTCATGCTATAACTCATAAATGAGCTTCATTTAAGTTAACATACATGATTATACACATAGAAACACCAATAGATACACAGATCTACACCAATTCATACCATAAAACAATATTTTACACATTTACTCAAAACTCATAACACTCATGAAAACTTGATTCAAACATCTACAAATTCTCATTTTTCCCTTTAAATTCGTACCTACATCATGGTATAAGTTCATTAAACATATTAGGAACAACAATTTCAACTTTCTTTAAGAAAATCTCCCACCCCCAAAAACGAAAATGAGTGGAGAAAGTTTGGGTACGGAGAAATCAACATTCTCCCCTTTCTCGGATCACTCATGATTAAGAATCTACTCTCTTACCTTAGATCGGTTGAAAACTCAAGTCCTTCCTCTTGAAATCTCCTCCCTTTCTCTCTTGCCCTAGCTCTCCTCTTCTCTTCCTTCTCTCTACTTTCTCCAAGAACACAAGAAAAATGAGTTTCTCTTACTAACCAAGCCATTAAGTGGCGCCCCACTTTGGTCTTAGGCCCAATGGGCTTAAGGCCCATTAACACTGTACACTCGCTCGTTAACTAATGTTTCGCGGTAAAACTGATTATTCTACACTATTGTCTAATAAAATATTCTACCTCACTAAAACATAAATAATTAAACTTAAAACGACCAATAAATAAAATGGGATGTTACAACTCTCCCCCACTTAAAAGATTTTTCGCCCTCGAAAATTACACAATTCTAACAACTCAATAAGACTACTTCATCCAATTTTCCAACCAAAATTCCAAACTCCACACATTATCAAATTTGACAAAACTAGTTTATTCAATCAACACAATTTTCGTTTACCATTAACAAGAGATTAAGGTTGATCAATTCCTTAATTTGTTAATAAATATCCGATAATCATGATGGTAGCATAAACTATTTTTACCAACTTCAATTATGTTCTCTTATCAAGAAATTTCTTCATAAGTACTCTTCAATCTTCTACACTCTAAAATAATTCTCATCTACAAAGGGACATTCACAATTTCCAACATAACTACGCTACTTCCAAATTATCTCTTACCTAACTCTTGTGCCACTTACATAAAATATTCGCTTCTTTAAACTACTACCGTCGATGTATATTCATTTTCCATCTCTTTTATACTCAATCCTTTTCTCGATAGACAATCACCTAACTATTTCTCAACACGTCCCTCTAAAGGTTAACTTGCTTATCTCATATCTTTAGTTAATAACATTTAGCACTTAACTTTGTCTCGACTTCCAAAGTCTCACGAGGACATTTCTAACATATCCTACTACTTAACGATCTCATTGTTTTGATTCCAATGACAACCTTATCTCAAAATTTCTTTTTGAACTCGATAAATCTAACTCGCAGATTCTACCCTAGAATTGCATTCAACTTTGACACTAATTGTCCGATCATTATCCAAATTGAATTACTCTATCTTTGACAAGCCTCTTACAAAAACTCTTTGAAATATTATTCCACTCACAAATTCTATCTTAGAATCTTATAATTCCATTCTCATCTATTTGAGGTTCGCTTACTCTACTTAAATTGTTCCACGTCTGTCGGTCTATTAAATTCAAATCCACCTTCTAACTTCCTCAGACCCTTCGAGACTACGTTTGTCAACTTCATCACACTCAACTTACACTTCTAAGTGTCAACTCTTATATCAATCTCACATTCCGAACGGTTCACTTAACTCCAATCCTTTCGTCCTAAATGCCGACATCTTGCAAAACTTATTTTTCTAAGTATCTGTCATTACATTAACTCTACTCGGATGGTAACACAATCCAAAATATTAATCCTTCCGATCACTAACTACTTCCTCATGCGACTTATGCATCCCCCCTTGATTAACTAATATTTCGAACTCTTGCGATCACCGAACACATCACATTCCAAGTCATACAAGTAATGCCTCCAATACGTAAACACACTCGCTACTGCTAATTCCAAGTTCAACTTGTCACACCCACTAACTTAGAGATCTCTCACCAAAACACGACATCTACTTCCGACGGATCATTAATCATTCCTCCTCTCGACCAAGACCCACAATTCATCAACTTGTTCCTTTCGTTCAATCAATTCTGAAATAAACTTCGCTAACGTATAAACACTCTCCTTCGAGCATCTCTACCTATCACATCCTCCTATACTCAAACGTATCCGAGGATTATAACCTTCTCCCCCACTTATTTCAAACCCACCTACAATCATCTATTGGAACTCTCGATTCTCACATCTAATTGTAGTCTTCTACGGTTCTAACTTATTCTTCCAAAGCAATCTAGTATCGACAGTGTTCACACACACACATGTCGTATACAAGGGGTAACTACAATCACGACATCTATCTGAGATTGCATCAAGCAATTTAAAACATTTCACATGGACATTCAAGTAACATACATCTTCTATAAATCTTAAAATTAAGAATCAAATTAAGACAATAAAAGATGAATATCATATAACGACAGATTCCAAACAGTCCAACAAATCACATGTATTAAATCATAACGTGCAAGAAATAATTAACTTAGCATGATAACACATAGTAAAACAATCAAATATGCACATCATATCTATCAAACTTATCATAAAGAAATGACATAATCACTTACTATCACTTATAGATAGAAAAAGAAATAAATCAAGTTTCATGGCAACAATCTAATACATGTTATCAACAAAATCTATACCAACACATACTAGAATGAGCTACATTCTACTCTCCTTACTCTCATGAAAATATGATTTTCACATACTCAAAAGAAAATAATTTCATATTTTCAACAAGATCCACATAATCAAGAAATCATATTAGTTCTTAAAATTATTTCATGTTATAAATAACTACTCACAAATGTACACATGTAAGCATACAAAACAGTTTCCATAAACTCTACCACGAATAGTTGAATTAACTATTAACTCTATTTACATACTCAAGTCATATTTGAATTCTACGTCGTATAAAATAAATTATATCATCCCATACAAGTTCAAATAACCAAAATGATTTATCTTTGCATTTTAATTTTACTCACAGTAAAATACAAGAAAACATAAATCTCGCGTCGAATGATTTAAAACAAAACATCATCAATATCTAACATCCATATTTATCTTCCATACAAACATGAATACACATTCATCATCAATTATACGTAATGACATCATGTCATAAGTGTTTAATTTTACTTAGAACATCAACAAAATAAAATTCTGGTCTGACTCCCTCGCTTAGCAAAAGCTACCGAGTTCCTGGTGAGACAAGTCAGAAAATTTCCCAGGAATTAGTGAGACTTAGCGAGACTCAGCGAGGCTCATCCTTCGCCTAGCGAGCACATCCAGAATCCGGGTGCTCTGCTACGGTTTTGAACTTACGCTCACTAAAATCTCATTTTCTCGGCTCACCGATCCCTAAAATCCAAAACTTCAAGCATACAACATCATTATAAACTTGAAAGTACAATTAGAATCATGCATCTACAATCACAACATAGAATTATGAGATCTTCATGTTTTTACTCATAAAACGCATAGCAATTCAAGTTCTTAGTAATCATCTAGCACATGTTATAAACAAAATATAACAAGGACATACTATGATACACTAATATCATACTCTTGTCACCATCTTGAAAATTTAAAATCCACTTACTCAACAGAAAATAATTCTATATTTTCACCAAAATATTCATCATCAAGAAATAACATTAGTTTTTCTTTTAAAATTATCTCAAATCATCACCACATGCAGTTTTATATCATGCCGGATCATCACATGCAGTTTTATATCGTGCCGGATCATCACATGCAGTTTTATATCGTGTCGGATCATCACATGCAGTTTTATATCGTGCCGGATCATCACATGCAGTTTTATATCGTGTCGGATCATGAACAATCAACAACAAGCATCAACCAACCAAGTTTAAACTACACAAAGGTTAAACTCTAAGCATAAACAACTATTATAACATAGAAGTATAACACTCACACCATTACTCAACAAAGCACGGATCAATTAATCCAATTTGCACCACTCAGAGTTCCTAAATGAACAACATAAATGGTTTCTCAAACCACACACAACAAAATCATTAGACAAACACGACTAACACACAATACTCACTTGGTCTGACTGCACAGACCTGCTCTGATCGACACACAACCCACACAGTCCGAAGACAACGGGGCTCTGATACCAAATTGTAACACCCAAACCCTTTATTTAATAAAATACCATTCTTAATAAAATTTGATTCAAAATGCGCAACGGAAATAATTTATATTACATAAAAATTGATGGTTCAAGTATTACATTCTTCATCAAAATGATTACTAATAACTTCATTAGCAAAATACCGTTTATTACAAAAGTATGCCGAAAAAGATACATCATTAAATACATTAAAATAAGGGACAAATACTTTATTACATATATATACATATATAAACCCTTTCCCCGTGTCATGATCAGAGCGGAACCGTTAACCTGAGAACCTGAACCCCAAAGTTCAGAGATTAACACAAAATAAGAGAGTTAGACCACATAATCCACAAAATCATAAGTATAAGGTACACTTACTACTCCAATGAAATTATAACCATAATTCAATTCTAACTCATCAACATAATCTTAACACATAAACAAGTATTTAAGATTCACCACACAAACACAATTAATCACTTAACACATAAATGCACATTCTCCTAATGCATCTAATGTCACAACCAATGTCATGTCACCCTAGACACAACTAATGCATGTGGTACCATTCGTCTTTATTAGAGTATCTCACCTCTAATATTCTCCATTATCAGTTACATATAACCCGATAATTCTCCATTTTTAGAATATATAATTCTAACTCCATATACAATTCATGAATGCATGTATGCTCATGAATACTCACACATAGTCAATACACTAGGTATTAGACATCTCCATAAATCAAGTAGAACACAATCCACTTATTCCATCACCAAGATATTTTGCAATCTAAACACACATACTCAATACTCCAATCAACAATAATATCAACAATTAATCATGGTAAAAGGATACCAATGAAACATGTTATCATACTCCAATCACATGTAAAACTCAAAGAAAACAAAATAAATGTTTGGGTTGGTCGCTCAGCGAAGACTGGCGAGCACTGGCGAGCACAAGTCAGACAGAAATGCTAACTGGCAAAAATCAGCGAGCTGGACGCTACTGCTCGCTACTGGTCGCTCAGCGAGCAACACCAGTTCATGAAAAATCAGCATTACGGGTTGAACTCAAAATCGACCCAAAATTCCATTTTTCATGCTATAACTCATAAATGAGCTTCATTTAAGTTAACATACATGATTATACACATAGAAACACCAATAGATACACAGATCTACACCAATTCATACCATAAAACAATATTTTACACATTTACTCAAAACTCATAACACTCATGAAAACTTGATTCAAACATCTACAAATTCTCATTTTTCCCTTTAAATTCGTACCTACATCATGGTATAAGTTCATTAAACATATTAGGAACAACAATTTCAACTTTCTTTAAGAAAATCTCCCACCCCCAAAAACGAAAATGAGTGGAGAAAGTTTGGGTACGGAGAAATCAACATTCTCCCCTTTCTCGGATCACTCATGATTAAGAATCTACTCTCTTACCTTAGATCGGTTGAAAACTCGAGTCCTTCCTCTTGAAATCTCCTCCCTTTCTCTCTTGCCCTAGCTCTCCTCTTCTCTTCCTTCTCTCTACTTTCTCCAAGAACACAAGAAAAATGAGTTTCTCTTACTAACCAAGCCATTAAGTGGCGCCCCACTTTGGTCTTAGGCCCAATGGGGTTAAGGCCCATTAACACTGTACACTCGCTCGTTAACTAATATTTCGCGGTAAAACTGATTATTCTACACTATTGTCTAATAAAATATTCTACCTCACTAAAACATATTCGTCCTCCATTTAAAATCAATTCCAACCCACCAAACAAACTTTTTCACGCCCATGTGCGTTCACTTTTTCTTGTCAAAACGGATATCATCGCCCAAGTGCGAGTCCGCTCTTTTTTCAATCAAGCAAAGTTTTTCACCCAAGCGCGACAAAATCATTTTCATAAATAAAATCAATCAACACACAAACATTTTCTACCCAAAGAACTACGTAGCTTTGATTTCTCGATTGCACTAGGAGATACGTAGGAGCGGGATCCAACAACCGTCAAACACAATAATAAAAAACTAACTTTTTCCCCTCTTGTAAATATTTTAATAATTAATAAAAAGCATGCAAACAAACTAAATAACATTTTTTTAACTCTAAGCTAATAAGAAGGTTCCCGTTGAGTAAAACGGATGTGAGGGGTAAAACGGATGTGAGGGGTGCTAATACCTTCCCCTCGCATAATAGACTCCCGAACCCGGAAATGGTTGTGATGACCATCTTTCCATTACTTTCAAGGTTTTATCGATATTTTCCTATTCCTTCGGGAATAAATAAAGTTCGGTGGCGACTCTGTATTTCATTTCACGCGTATTTACGCTCGGGTGTTTTTTCGCGGCGCTTCAGGGCTACTGTGTTTTCCAAGATTGATCTCAGATCCGGTTACCACCAGATCCGTATCAAGTCTTCAGATGTGTCCAAGACTGCTTTCAGAACTCGTTATGGACACTATGAATTTCAAGTCATGCCTTTCGGTTTGACCAATGCTCCAGCCGTGTTTATGGACTATATGAATAGAATCATTCAGCCTTACCTTGATCAGTTCGTCGTGATTTTCCTCGACAACATCTTAATTTATTTCAAGGATCATCAGGAGCATGCTGAACACTTGAGAATTGTTCTTGAGATTCTGAGAGAGAAGCAGTTGTACGCCAAATTCAGCAAGTGTGAGTTTTGGCTCTCGGAAGTGAAATTCTTGGGCCATGTGATATCACAACGAGGCGTGTCAGTGGATCCATCCAAAGTCGAAGCTGTACTTAATTGGGAACGTCCCAGGAATGTGTCCGAAGTCAGAAGTTTTCTGGGTTTACCAGGCTATTACTGGAGGTTCATCTTGGGATTTTCTGAACTTGCTTTACCTCTAACTCGTCTGACTAGAAAGGGAGCAGCGTTCAATTGGGACACAGCTTGTGAAGTGAGTTTCAGTACCTTAAAGGAGAAGTTGACTAGTGCAACAGTGCTAGTGATACCGGATCCGTCTAAGAAGTATGTGGTGTATTGCGATGCATCACACAAAGGTCTGGGATGCGTACTTATGCAAGAAGGCGCAGTAATGGCCTACGCATCCAGACAACTGAAACCACATGAAGAGAATTATCCCACACATGACCTTGAATTGGCAGCCATTATTTTCGCTCTGAAAATATGGAGGCATCATCTGTATGGGGTACAGTTCGAGTTATTCAGTGATCACAAGAGTCTAAAGTATTTGTTTGATCAGAGGGAGTTGAACATGAGGCAGATGAGATGGATGGAATACTTGAAAGACTTTGACTTCAGCTTAAACTATCACCCAGGAAAGGCGAATGTTGTAGCTGATGCTCTAAGTAGGAAAGCATTGTATGCATCAGAGTTGTTGATGCACCAGTGCGGTTGTATGAGAAGTTCAGAGATATGAACCTCAATATTAAGTACTGGAGTAAGAGAGTCAGAATAAACCGTATGGAGTTGTCATGTGAGCTACGCTCAATGATAGCTCAAGCACAAGAGTATGATCCGGAACTACAGAAACGAAAGAGCAATCCTGAATTTACTGTAGCCTCCGATGGTGTGATTCTATTTGAAGGGAGAATGTGTGTACCGAACAACGAGGAGATTAAGAGGTTGATTTTGGAAGAGGCACACAAGAGCAGTTTCTCTATTCATCCTGGTTCCACCAAGATGTACCATGACTTGAAGAAGGGTTATTGGTGGCCAAACATGAAAGCGGAAATTGCAGACTTTGTATCACGCTGTCTAATCTGCCAGCAGGTCAAGGTTGAACACCAAAAGCCTGGAGGTCTCCTTCAGTCTTTGGAGGTACCCGAATGGAAATGGGAGCATATCACGATGGACTTTGTCGGCGCATTACCTAGAAACCAGAAGGGTCAGGACTCGATATGGGTAATCATCGACAGGCTAACCAAGTCAGCACATTTCATTCAAGTGAAGTCAACCTATAAAGCTTCGCAGTATGCCACAATCTATATTGAACAAGTTGTAAGGTTACATGGTGTACCGCTGAGCATAATGTCTGACAGAGATCCAGTCTTCACTTCTAGGTTTTGGAATGCCTTCCAGAAAGCGATGGGTACTAGACTGAAGATTAGTACGTCGCATCATCCTCAAACTGATGGTCAGTCAGAACGAACCATTCAAACCCTTGAGGATATGCTCATGGCTTGTGTACTGGAAGATAGAGGTAGTTGGAGTAACTACTTGCATCTGATTGAATTTGCTTACAACAACAGTTATCATGCCAGCATTGGGATGGCACCCTTTGAGGCATTGTACGGAAGAAAGTGTAGAACACCCCTGTGTTGGACTGAAGACGGTGATCGTGGAATCTTGGGACCTGATCTTATCCAAGAGACCACATTAAAAATCAAATCTATTCGTGAAAATTTGAAAGTGGCTCAAAGCCGACAGAAAAGTTATGCGGATAGAAGAAGGAGAATGTTAGAATTTGAGGAAGGTGACCATGTTTTCTTACGCGTAACTCCTAAGTTGGGATTGCGCGGTATTTTCAAAACCAAGAAGCTCTGTCCAAGGTATATTGGACCTTATCAGATCCTTAGGCGCGTTGGACCAGTCGCCTATCAGTTAGCGTTACCTCCGTCCATGTCAGGACTTCATGATGTGTTTCACGTGTCTCAGCTTCGCAAGTACATTCCTGATCCCTTTCAGCTAGTGGAATTGGAACACATTGATCTTCAACCAGACTTGACTTATCTGCCAGATCCAGTTCGTATTGTGGACTGAGATGTTAAGTATAACACCCCACGAGAGAATATCTAGAATACTTCGTGATTTATTATAAAATAGTATAGATGTCATTAAAATCATTACAACACTAGAAAATTTATTGAATGCACACGCAGGTGCTGAATACAGAGTACGGATACAAGCATGATACTGAAAGAAGTTAACATAAACTGACAACCGATACAACATGATTAAGCATAATTCTGAAGGCAAGACAACACAACAAGAGGAAAAGAAAACAAGTAGCAGCATAAAGCATGAGAATCTCCTGATGTAGGCCTAGGCAAAAATCCATAGCTTACCCTGCAACCTGCTTATCTGAAAAAAATTGAAGGAGTGGGGTGAGACTACTAAGCCTCAGTAAGTCCTACTACCCGCCTAAAGGTGACTACACCGGGGAACTAGAGTGTGTAATATTACTAAGTTATCTATTTACATGTACTGATGTATTAATAACATAAAATAAAGGTGTGTCACAGAAATTATTATCTTGATCATTTACTCTTCAAAGGTCACCGAGGCAAGCCGGTCCCGGTGCCTGACTCTGCGTACTACCGAAACAGAGGCTCGGATTCCGTCGTTGGTTCACAATAATACTTAATAGAAGTCAGAGGAGTTCTATCAACATGGCTTAATGCCATTTATTCCAATAGTTTGACAACTCTACCAATATATCCCCCCGAAGGTTCCTAAACATGTTATCAATTACTTAAGCATATACATATTAATCTCTGACCATATAATCCATGTTATACAATTAAACATGTTCATAAAAAATCCCAGTTGCATTCGGACATAAAACGAGTGATTTTAGAGTTTTCTGAAATTATGCAAGTTCTGTCCTGCTGATCTTGCCATGGCGAAAATTTCACTTGCCATGGCGAGATTTCGTGTCCTTCTCAACTTGTCATGACGATAATTTCACTCGCCATGGCGAAAATTCGTGTCAGGACCTGTAATTCTCGCCATGGCGAGCCAAAAACTCGCATGGCGAGCCATACAATGCACAAATCTTCGCCACGGCGAAAAATATGCCTACCACGGCGAGCCATAGCAGTAGAACCCCTGTTTCTGCAAAAAAAGTGATTTTTCCCAATTTTTCACCTACAATCTCCATGCAACTTGTTACAAACATGTTTTATACTGTAAAATAGATTATATGGGAGCAGAATTTGGGATTAATTCCTGCTCTATCATAAATTCAACCTAGAAACCTATGTTTGCATGCAAATATCATATTTGGGGCTTTCTAAGTTTCTAATCAATAAACTATGGTAAGGACCTAAAGAACCCACCTGAAATGAGCTTTAAACTCTACTGCAAAGCTCTGCTACAGCCCAGAAACCTTGCTCCTAACTTTGACTCAAAAACCCTAATTTGATGAAGAACACGAAAAATGAAGATGATGAATTCTGATGATTTGAGTTGCTAAGTTGTTTGGTGATTTCGTTTCTGAGGTTCAAAGGGGTATTTATAGTGCTTTGGTACTGATAGCACACAGTGGGTGTTTGCCTTGGTCAAGATTGTGTAACATCCCAATTTTATTCAACTGAAATATATTAAATAGAGCCAATTAGTGGATACTATTTGGGTATTAGGTGAACAAGAGTGGAGAAGTATATATATATATATTGAAAACAACTACATTATGTGGCAAATGGAGAAAATTGGAGGAGGACAAATTGGTAATTAAGCATTGTTATAACTATAAGACTTTGCCAAGACCCTTGATTCTCATTCACTTTCAATTTATAAGAGCCAAGATATGAAGGTTTGAGGGCAGCAGCAAGCAACAGAACAACTTATGCAAAAATCGTGCCGCTCGCTTAGCGAGCTAAGTAACTCGCCGCATCGAGCGTATCAGGACAGCACATGTTGCTGCATGTGTCCTCCCTCACCTGTAGCCATGTTCCAGAACCTTTGGTAAGTCATTCCTAACCTTACAATTACCTTCTCAGTGATGATGTTGGCTATTCCACTATCTTGACCTCTTTAAGCTCTCAAAACATTCAATAATCCATTCTTTTCATTTCTTGCTCAAGAACACAAATTTGGGGTTTTTTTTCAAGTGAGTTCTGGTGATGAAGTTTTTGGCCTGTAAGCAGAGCTTATTATCAAGTTAAAGCTTCTTTACAGGTGGGTTCTCTAGGTTCTTAACCTTAGAAATTATTTTAGAAAGCTTAGTTTCCCCAAAATATGTTATGCATGCAAACATAGGTTTTAGGAAATCAAATTAATGATAGAGCAAGAATAAACCCCAATTCTTGCTCCTGTATAATTTAATTTATATTATAAAATATGTTTAAACCAGTTGCACGGTGGCTGTAGGTGTATTTTAACAAAAATCACATTTTAGCAGAAACAGGACTCTGAACTGTCAAACTCGCCGCAGCGAGAAACTATGCGCCACATCGAGTGTTGATGCTCTGTATAGCTCGCCAGGAGAGTTTCTGACTCGCCAGGGCGAGTGTTACAGGTCTGTCAGCACATAAAACTCGCCGTAGCGAGTAGGAGCTCGCCGTAGCAAGTTTAGCATGGACAGAACCTGCATATTTTACCTTTTAAAAAAAATATATATCAAACACTCGTTTTATGTCCGAATGCAACTGGGATCTCATGAACATATTTAATAGTGTAAAATAGATTATATAGTCAGAGATTAACATGTATATTTAAATTTATCAGTAACATGTTTAGGATACCCTGGGCGGGATATATTGGTTAGAACTGTTTATACTCATTAAAATTTAAATGGCAGCTTTATGCCGTGATTAAAGAATTCCTCTGAATTCTAATCATTTTATTATGTGAGCCAACGTCGGAATCCGAGCCTCTGTTTCGGTAGTACGCAGAGTCAGGCACCCGAGACCGGCTTGCCTCGGCGTGTCTTTGAAGAGTAATTGACAAGATTGATAAATGTGTTATACCTTTATTCTTTGTTATTAATATTACTCTCACATGTATAACATTTTTAACTTAGACTATTACACTATCTAGGTTCCCCCGGCGTAGTCGCCTTAGGAGGGTAGTAGGACTCACTGAGGCTTAGTAGTCTCACCCCACTCCAAATCAATTTTTTTAGGTAAACAGGTGATCCGGAGCAAGGACCAGGAAGGAGACTGACAGTCGGAGCTGAGCTTGGGATGTCAGCCTAGAAGATTTATTCTTCTCCTTGTTATTAGTTATCTTGTTTACTCAGAAATTCTTGTATCCTTCCGCTACACTTTAGTAATTTATCATATTGGATTTAATCTTGTATTCGTTCAAGTTGATAATTATTAAATTATTCAGTAATTTATTTGTACTCAGATCCATTTATTTATGTCTTGACTAAATATTCTAGATAATTTAGTTGGGGCGTTATAATTGGTATCAGAGCAGGTCGGTCTAGTATCGGACCTTGCCATGAGTCATTCCAATCCTTCCTAAGTAATACAGACCCTTTGGATCTGGACTGTTTACGCTGAAACCATCACGTGCTGAGTCTGATCAGCTAAGTATTGTGTATGGTAGGCAGGGTATTATGGTTTAGAACTGAAATGGACTCTATAATTCCAGCGGTATATCCGTAGTGAAGCTACAATCAAGGAGCAGTTGTCGAAGAAGATTCCTATAAGTGGATATTGGAACGTGGCAGATGGTGCCACATGAACAAGTGTGGAAATCAAGTGATGAATGCAAGTGTATCCTTATACTGAAATGTGTAATACATAACAGTATTCCGCTGGCGCTGTGTGTCAGCTAAACTTCCTGAACCCAAGAGTAACCCACCCTGTTTTGAACGAACAACAGAATTGGTCTTTTGCACCCTGTTTAATTCGCTTAGCGAGCAGGTGCACGCTGCAGCGAGCTTAGCAGGCTGCTGCTACTAATTAATACAATTTGTTCTCTGTTCAGGCATTCTAACCATGATGAACAGTCTCTAGCCCTATCTTATGTTCCTCATTAATCCACCTTTTAGGGATTTAGTATGCGAACACCAAGTAACCGGTACACTTATGAGTTAGTGAGGAAGTACATTCGGAGGTAGTAATGGTATTGATACGACAAGAAAATTAGAATGAGTATACCCTCCCTATTAAGAAGCCTATGACTATATTGACTCCATCAGGAACTTAACCATAACTAACCGATGATTAGAATTCTTTTAAATCCGTAACCATGCCCGAAATAGCACCTTAAGATCAGATCACTCCTAGGGCTCCAAGTTAAAAACCCAGTGGAGAGAACCAAAAGATAACCTAGATATAGAAGTTCGAGTCGGATTACTTAAGCTAAAGGAACCAGAATTAGAATACAAGTACCTTCCGAGTTTCCTCCAGACCACAGCATTATATTACCCTATGGATGCTCTCAGCTGAGTGACAACAATCCTACCATATCATTAGGGAATGAACCTTAAGTCGTAGAAAAATCAGGACTTTCAGAATAGAACAACACCAGTCGTCAGCAGTGAATTCCCCAAACCTTTAGCAGCTAGACATCGACTAGACTGACAGTTAGAAGTCACTTGTAACACCATAGAACATCTAAGCTAGTTATAGAACAATGTCGTCAAACAATTAGAAGCCAATAATAGAGCATTGGCACATAAATAAAGACCTTGCCTCACATCAAAAACCGGATTCTTCCTTAGCAACATCTTCATCCGAATAGGTTGATAAGTCCGTTAGATTAAGTATCTAAAATTAGTTACCTTGAACTTCTGGCCAATTAATTATCTTGTTAAGAATAGGGAACCCAGGCACCTATACCTTACTTTTCTCTTATCATAAAACTTATTAGGTGAACACTTAAGATGACTACCTATAGATGTCGGTAAGTAGGACCAGCCTAACATTGAATACTAGTAGTTACATCAGATCGTTGTAGATTAAGTATTAACTAGTGTAATAAGTTAGGAGTACCCTATAACCAGCTCCAGATTCTTAAATTAACACACCATTACGAAACAATCTAACTAACCGAACCAATGATAGACTTGAATACCAAGGAACGAATTCGTACGTTAGAACCATTTAGCGAAGAAACCAATAGGATTAGCTGCCCAAACTTGGAGAGTTGTCGCTTAATCACCACTAAGCTAGTAACTCAGTATTCTAGACCGTTTAGGTACCCCAGCTTAAGAATTAGACTTAACCAGCCACGTCTCATCACTACCTTAATACCAGGCGTTAGAAGGTATAGCATGATTAGATTCACGAGTAGCAGTCACTAGTAATGACATCAATCTCCTAGACTAACCTTTTAGGTATATTAGCTAACCAGAGACAAGTAATTAAGTTTAACTTTAGATTCAGCCAGCCGCCGACACTTTCACATGTTCAGACCTGTCAGCCAAGAGACTATTAGAATCAGTTAAGTCTTCCTATGAGAGTATTGTCAGCAAGAACGTGAGTGAAAACCTAGTTGTCCTAATTTGAGAGCTCTGACAGAAGAAATAGAATTATGGGACATCAGTTTGGACCCAATAGGAGACCAATCTTCAATTACCTTTCATTCGTTCTGGATCCTCTCTCAGCCAGTCCGTCGAATCGAGCAATATTCAATTCTACGTTCATAAGTCTTGGAACACCATGAACGTGTGTACTCCCTAACTTGTAAGAGTATGCCTCAGACGAGTAAATTTATCCTGTATTTTACATACTTGCCAGCCAAGTACTTCGCACAAATTCAATTCAGATGCAACTTTCAAAATTTCTCTAAACTAGTTAGTTACCCTATTAGTCGTAAAACGTCACTCTTACGTAACCACGTTAAGTAATTTTCAGTTTCAGCTTTCTAGTAGTATTAACGGTAGCTACAACAAATATGCGAAAATCAATTATCCTTGAGAAGGTCATGAATGATTTCAGTTCAATTTCCCACTCGTAGGTTGATCTGTTAACCAAAATTCTCAACTGTTCTGATACAAATGACTTAGCTCAGTATCAGCAAATCAGTTAAACTTCGTGCACTCGAACCTGGTAATCAGTTCTTCAATATAATTAGGCATCTATCTCTTTGTAGCTTTATCATCCGAATTCGGAGTTAAGTTCGAATCATTTCTAATTCAGTGGACTTAAGCTCTGCAAGTGAAAACAATGCCGAGGATTCAAACCTTTCAGTTCCGTGTTCTAAACCATGTGAGACCAGCGTGTTAACCTTGAGTATCTTGCCCGAACATTTCAATATTCCAGATTCACTTCTTGTGACCTTGTGAGATCAAGTATTCAACCCGGGAACTTTGACCAGAAATTTTCCAACTTCAAGTCTAGTTACCAACAATCAGTTCGGACGAGTATAAGTGTTAAACTTCTCGTTAGAGAAGATATTTTTCCCTTATTGGAAACCTTCCTCTATTCTGAGTGATCTGTAGATAACCTATTAATTATTCCAAGCCAGACAATTCGGTTCAGCCTCAGCGGTACAAGTTCAAACCTTAAGTGTTCAACTAGCCAAGTTTAGAGCCCGACTATTTAGCCAAGTTCCGCACATTAGTTACCAGTAAAGGAATTCAAACAAGATTAAGCTTTAACCCGAAGTAATGATCTGAACCTAATGCATTTGCGTGTTGGATGTGCAACTTGATCACCGTGTTGTGCCAGAATGGATCAAAATTGTAGGTGGGATTTTATCGGATAACTATAGGTTCGTCTGCGGATGAGTCTAACTCGTTGGCAGAAGAATTAGTAGTGTTTAGACAATTTTCCACTCGTTTTATATTTCGATCGATTCTGAAATAATTAGACAACATGTGGTACAGGGGTACGTTAGACACGTCATGAATAGTAGTGTTTAGAAGATTTTGGACTTGCCTATAGGAATATTCCTGCTATTACCCTTCAGTTATACTATTTAGCATTGCCACCAGTTTGGTGAGTACCTAACCAGGCCAGATACCGATAGTAACAGAATTTTAATCGTAATTAGAGAAGTAGAGGTGAATAAGACAAATGGATTTATGAAAGAGTTCATGGAATTATAGACTAGGATTGTAACGACGCTGTGAGAAGGTGATAGTAAACATTTGAATCAGAGTGCGCAACACTGGAACTTTTGAGGATGTAAGAATAACCTTTAGCCAGTAACCTTAAGAGAGGAAAGTTTTATTCCAAGGAACTAAAATGTATTTGACCGGTGAATGTGCGAAGTCTTGAAATTGGATGCAGATGTAGATGATCTACTCTGGAGTTAAGGAAAGAGTCTTGAATTTCGAGGACGAAATTTCTTTAAGGAGGGTAGATTGTAACATCCCAATTTTATTCAACTGAAATATATTAAATAGAGCCAATTAGTGGATACTATTTGGGTATTAGGTGAACAAGAGTGGAGAAGTATATATATATATATATATATATTGAAAACAACTACATTATGTGGCAAATGGAGAAAATTGGAGGAGGACAAATTGGTAATTAAGCATTGTTATAACTATAAGACTTAGCCAAGACCCTTGATTCTCATTCACTTTCAATTCATCAGCAAACACCACCTCATTTCTCTTCTTTTCCTCACGCCTTCAACATCATCACCATCAACAACATCAGCAACTCCACCCATTAATCACTTATTCTCATTTTCAAACAAGTTAATCCCATCAAATTACTTCCTTTCTCTTTAGGTAGTCGTACGCCAGCCCTTTCACCATAGTACCAAGTAATTTCTCAAAGTTGAGATTGGATTGGATGAACTACAGACAAGATGAAGCTTATGAGTCTCAAAGATCAAAGATTAAGTCTTGGGTAGTGAGAAATAAGGTATGGTTATGAATCCTAGTTTCCCCTTCTCTTGAATCAATTCAAAAATCCCAATTCCTCATTCTCGTTGTTCTGATGTTGCATGCATATATTTTGCCTTCGTGGGTAACTGGGATAACTTATAAGAGCCAAGATATGAAGGTTTGAGGGCAGCAGCAAGCAACAGAACAACTTATGCAAAAATCGTGCCGCTCGCTTAGCGAGCTAAGTAACTCGCCGCAGCGAGCGTATCAGGACAGCACATGTTGCTGCATGTGTCCTCCCTCACCTGTAGCCATGTTCCAGAACCTTTGGTAAGTCATTCCTAACCTTACAATTACCTTCCCAGTGATGATGTTGGCTATTCCACTATCTTGACCTCTTTAAGCTCTCAAAACATTCAATAATCCATTCTTTTCATTTCTTGCTCAAGAACACAAATTTGGGGTTTTTTTCAAGTGAGTTCTGGTGATGAAGTTTTTGGCCTGTAAGCAGAGCTTATTATCAAGTTAAAGCTTCTTTACAGGTGGGTTCTCTAGGTTCTTAACCTTAGAAATTATTTTAGAAAGCTTAGTTTCCCCAAAATATGTTATGCATGCAAACATAGGTTTTAGGAAATCAAATTAATGATAGAGCAAGAATAAACCCCAATTCTTGCTCCTGTATAATTTAATTTATATTATAAAATATGTTTAAACCAGTTGCACGGTGGCTGTAGGTGTATTTTAACAAAAATCACATTTTAGCAGAAACAGGACTCTGAACTGTCAAACTCGCCGCAGCGAGAAACTATGCGCCACAGCGAGTGTTGATGCTCTGTATAGCTCGCCAGGAGAGTTTCTGCTGTCAGCACATAAAACTCGCCGTTGCGAGTAGGAGCTCGCCGTAGCAAGTTTAGCAGGGACAGAACCTGCATATTTTACCTTTTAAAAAAAAAAATATATCAAACACTCGTTTTATGTCCGAATGCAACTGGGATCTCATGAACATATTAAATAGTGTAAAATAGATTATATAGTCAGAGATTAACATGTATATTTAAATTTATCAGTAACATGTTTAGGATACCCTGGGCGGGATATATTGGTTAGAACTGTTTATACTCATTAAAATTTAAATGGCAGCTTTATGCCGTGATTAAAGAATTCCTCTGAATTCTAATCATTTTATTATGTGAGCCAACGTCGGAATCCGAGCCTCTGTTTCGGTAGTACGCAGAGTCAGGCACCCGAGACCGGCTTGCCTCGGCGTGTCTTTGAAGAGTAATTGACAAGATTGATAAATGTGTTACACCTTTATTCTTTGTTATTAATATTACTCTCATATGTAAAACATTTTGAACTTAGACTATTACACTATCTAGGTTCCCCCGGCGTAGTCGCCTTAGGAGGGTAGTAGGACTCACTGAGGCTTAGTAGTCTCACCCCACTCCAAATCAATTTTTTTAGGTAAACAGGTGATCCGGAGCAAGGACCAGGAAGGAGACTGACAGTCGGAGCTGAGCTTGGGATGTCAGCCTAGAAGATTTATTCTTCTCCTTGTTATTAGTTATCTTGTTTACTCAGAAATTCTTGTATCCTTCCGCAACACTTTAGTAATTTATCATATTGGATTTAATCTTGTATTCGTTCAAGTTGATAATTATTGAATTATTCAGTAATTTATTTGTACTCAGATCCATTTATTTATGTCTTGACTAAATATTCTAGATAATTTAGTTGGGGCGTTATAGATTGCATGTAATTTCATTGGTTAAGTGAGTCTTGAGGGATTGGAATTGATGAGGGGAAGAGTTGGTGATTTAATCAGAATATGGGGAAGAGAAATAGGTTCAGAACTGGTCCCATTGCAGAAGGATTGAAACATGCATGAACTTTGAGTGGGTGAGAAGAATTGAAAATTTTGGCCCTTAGCTCTTGTTCTTGTTGATTCACGTGGGTGGAGAGGGACCTTTGGAAGGTTGTGGTTGAAAGCTTCAGCATGTGAGGGAGAGAAATGGAGTGTGATTCAGAATTCTTCTGTCCCAAGACTTTGCATGTAAATATAGTGGTTGGAGTGAGTTAGTGGGGAGGTGAGGGAGAAGCTTGGGGGCGTGAGAGAAGTTTGGATGAGTGGAGGGAAAATTGTTTTCTTTAATTAGTTAAGTAATTGATAAAATACTATTGTATTTTACTAACTTACTAATTGGAAAATAATTTACTTAAGTCATAACATTACCACTTAATTAAATTAATAGAATTTTTAATTAATTTGTGGGTTGTTACAACCTACCCCCTTAAAGAAATTTCGTCCTCGAAATTAAGAAATTTACCTTAGAAAAGATGAGGATAATGTTCTTTCATAACTGATTCCAACTCCCAAGTGAATTCTCCATCAGGTGATTGTGACCATTCCACTTTGACCACCGGAATCTTCTTATTCCGAAGGCTCTTAACATCTCGGTCCACAATACGAACTGGATCCGGCTGATAAGTTAAGTCTGGCTGAAGATCAATGTGTTCCAATTTCACTGGCTGAAAAGGATCAGGAATGTACTTGCGAAGTTGAGATACATGGAACACATCATGAAGTCCTGACATGGACGGAGGCAAGGCTAACTGATAAGCGATTGGTCCAACACGCCTAAGGATTTGATAAGGTCGAATATACCTCGGACAGAGCTTCTTAGTTTTGAAGACACCGCATAATCCCAACTTAGGAGTTACGCGTAGGAAAACATGATCACCTTCCTCGAATTCTAACATCCTCCTTCTTCTATCCGCATAACTTGTGTGTCGGCTTTGAGCCACTTTCATCTTTTCGCGGATAGATTTGTTTTTTAATGTGGTCTCTTGGATGAGATCAGGTCCCAAGATTCCACGATCACCGACTTCAGTCCAACACAGGGGTGTTCTACACTTCCTTCCGTACAATGCCTCAAAGGGTGTCGTCATCCCAATGCTGGCATGGTAACTGTTGTTGTAAGAAAACTCGATCAGATGCAGGTAGTTACTCCAACTACCTGCATCTTCCAGCACACAAGCCCTAAGCATGTCTTCAAGGGTTTGAATGGTTCGTTCTGACTGACCATCAGTTTGAGGATGATGCGATGTACTCATCTTCAGTCTAGTACCCATCGCTTTCTGAAAGGCATTCCAAAACCTGGAAGTGAAGACAAGGTCTCTGTCAGATACTATGCTCAACGGTACGCCGTGCAACCTTACAACTTGCTCAATATAGATTGCGGCATACTACGAAGCTTTATAAGTTGACTTCACCGGAATGAAATGCGCTGACTTGGTTAACCTGTCAACGATTACCCATATTGAATCCTGACCCTTATGATTTCTAGGTAATGCGCCGACAAAGTCCATAATAATATGCTCCAACTTCCATTCTGGTACTTCCAAAGGCTGAAGAAGACCTCCAGGCTTTTGGTGTTCAACCTTTACCTCCAGGCAAACCAGACAGTGAAACAAATTCTGCAATCTCCGCTTTCATGTTTGGCCACCAATAACCTTTCTTCAAGTCATGGTACATCTTGGTGGAACCAGGATGAATAGAAAAATTGCTTTTGTGTGCTTCTTCCAGAATCAGCCTCTTAATCTCATCGTTGTTTGGTACACACAGTCTCCCTTCAAACAGAATTGCACCATCGGAGGCTACAGTAAACGCAGGATTGCTCTTTCGTTTCTGTAGGTCCGAATCGTACTATTGTGCTTGAGTTATCATTGGACGTAACTCACAGGACAACTCCATACGATTAATTCTGACTCCTTTACTCCAGTACTTAACATTGAGGTCCATATCTCTGAATTTCTCATACAGACCGCACTGGTGCATCAACAACTCTGATGCATACAATGCTTTCCTACTTAGAGCATCAGCTACAACATTCGCCTTTCCTGGATGATAGTTTAAGCTGAAGTCAAAGTCTTTCAAGTATTCCATCCATCACCTCTGTCTCATATTTAATTCCCTTTGATCAAACAAATACTTCAGACTCTTGTGATCACTGAACAACTCGAATTGTACCCCATACAGGTGATGCCTCCATATTTTCAGAGCGAAAATAATGGCTGCCAATTCGAGATCATGAGTAGGGTAATTCTCCTCATGCGGTTTCAATTGTCTGGATGCGTATCCCACTACGGCGACTTCTTGCATAAGTACACACCTCAGACCTTTGTGTGATGCGTCACAGTACACAATATACTTCTTAGACGGATCATGTATCACTAGTACTGGTGCACTAGTCAACTTCTCCTTTAAGGTACTGAAACTCACTTCACAAGTTGTGTCCCAATTAAATGTTGCTCCCTTTCTAGTCAAACGAGTTAGAGGTAAAGCAAGTTCAGAAAATCCCAAGATAAACCTCCGGTAATAACCTGCTAGACCCAGAAAACTTCTGACTTTGGACACATTCCTGGGACGTTCCCCATTAAGTACAGCTTCAACCTTGGATGGGTCCACTGATACACCTCCTTGAGATATCACATGGCCCAAGAATTTCACTTCCGATAACCAAAATTCACACTTACTGTATTTGGCGTACAACTGCTTCTTTCTCAGAATCTCAAGAACAATTCTCAAGTGTTCAGCATGCTCTTAATGATTCTTGGAATAGATTAAGATGTCGTCTATAAAGATCAAGACGAACTGATCAAGGTAAGGTTGAAAGATCTGATTCATGTAATCCATAAACACGGCTGGAGCATTGGTCAAACCGAATGGCATGACTAGAAATTTATAGTGTCCATAACGAGTTCGGAAAGCAGTCTTGGACACATCTGAAGACTTGATACGAATCTGATGGTACCCGGATCTAAGATCAATCTTGGAAAAGACAGTAGCGCCTCTCAGCTGATCCAACAAATCATCAATTCGAGGCAGTGGATACTTGTTCTTAATTGTGACCTTATTCAACTGGTGGTAATCAATGCATAACCGCATAGTACCGTCCCCAAGGAGAAACGCTGGGTCGGATAAAGTGTTTCTGAAGTAGTTCCTCCAATTGAGTCTTAAGTTCTCTGAGCTCTAAGGGTGACATTCGGTAAGGTACAACAGAAATGGGCTGAGAACCTGGAATAAGGTCGATGGAAAACTCAATCTCTCTCTCTCTGGTGGTAAACTCATAACATCCTCTGGAAAAACATTGGGATACTCGTTGACAATGGGAATATCGGTGAGACTGATACTGGGTACAGGGCTGACTGTAAACATGATACTGAAACATTTATTGCAGGGAGAAAAGTACTGGATCATTTAGTGAGTATTTTGAAGCAGGGCAGTGAGTGCTCTACTTTCAGCAGAAACTTCAGTTGGAATGAATAGATTCTTCTCGGCACAGCCGATGTACACAGTATTGGCTGAGAGCCAATCCATGCCTAACACCACATCTAGATCCTTTATGGGCAGACATATTAGATCAATGTGGTAAACTTTACTACCCACTAGCATAGGGCAGTTCTGACAGACTCGTTTAGAAGTAACTTTACCACCAGTAGCAACAGCCACTGTCATTGGTGGTATAAGAGGAACAAAGGGTAATCCTAATCTCATTACACAATCCACAGAAATAAAAGAATTGGTAGCTCCACAATCAAACAATACCAACACTTCAGACTGAACCAAAAGACAGACATCCATGATCAAATTATTATTAGCTTTGGCCTTTTGACCATCAAGAGAATAGATTCTACCTTTGCCTTTGGAACCTCCAGCTCCACTCTGCTTCCTTAACTTGGGACATTCATTCCTCATGTGTCCTGGCTTCCTGCAGTAGTAACAGATGCCTTGGCCTTTCATATATGTCCCGGAATGATGGCTTTCGCATTCAGGGCACTTGCGTGGCGATCGGGGAGAATAGTTATGCTTATCCTTGCTAGACGTCCCCTTAGTTTTCAGTGAAAAGTTGAACTTCCCAGTTTCCTTCCTTCTATTAAAGACTTCACCCCTTTCCTTCTAAATGTCCTTAAGACTAGCCTCTGCATGATAACTCTTCTGAACCATCTCACCAAAATTGGTAACATTCTGCATAGCAACATCATGGGCTATGTCTGCACGGAGCCCAAAACGATATTTTTCATTTTCCACGACTCCGTTGGGGCATCGTTTCCATCTGCTACATAACGGACCAGCTCATTGAACTTCATAGTATACTCCGCCACAGACATACCACCTTGCTTGAGTTCATTAAGGGCTCTTTCCATTTGTAACTGGTAACTTTCTGGAATGTAATGATCTATGAACAGACGCCTGAAGTTAGTCCAGTTCATCTCCATGAAACTAGACGTCATATATGCCTTGGTACTCTCCCACCAGTGACAAGCATCACCCCTAAAGAAGCGGGTGACGAAGTTGACTTTGTCCATTTCTGAACATTCCATTGACTCCAGAATTCCTGACATTCTCTGAATCCATTCCCTGGCTTTGGATGGATCATACTCCCCCATAAACTCCGGAGGACTCATTCGACAGAATTCCCGAAAGGCTGCACCACCACCATGCTGATGAGGTTGAGGATTGTTCATGTGTTGTTGAAACATGGTCATGAATTCTTGATGCTGCTGCGCTTGCTGGGCCTGGAACTCCTGATGCTTGTGCATCATCTCCGCCCACATATTCGCATTGGCATCTCCATACATATCTGGCTCTTCTTCCACATTCCTCCTTGGTTTGCCACGGCCACGTCCACGATGTTCTCCCAACATAATGCTCTAACTGCCATAGTCAAATCAAGTTAGCTAGGCTTAAAGTGATACAACACCTAGAACAAATGCTAGGAATCCAAAGGTACGTAACCAAGTTTTGGGATGTAATACTCTAATGACCCCAGGCACGAATGAATCAACTAGGCTCTGATACCAATTATAACACCCCACGAGAGAATATCTAGAATACTTCGTGATTTATTATAAAATAGTACAGATGTCATTAAAATCATTACAACACTAGAAAATTTATTGAATGCACACGCAGGTGCTGAATACAGAGTACGGATACAAGCATGATACTGAAAGAAGTTAACATAAACTGACAACCGATACAACATGATTAAGCATAATTCTGAAGGCAAGACAACACAGCAAGAGGAAAAGAAAACAAGTAGCAGCATAAAGCATGAGAATCTCCTGATGTAGGCCTAGGCAAAAATCCATAGCTTACCCTGCAACCTGCTTATCTAAAAAAAATTGAAGGAGTGGGGTGAGACTACTAAGCCTCAGTGAGTCCTACTACCCGCCTAAAGGTGACTACACCGGGGAACTAGAGTGTGTAATATTACTAAGTTATTTGTTTACATGTACTGATGTATTAATAACATAAAATAAAGGTGTGTCACAGAAATTATTATCTTGATCATTTACTCTTCAAAGGTCACCGTGGCAAGCCGGTCCCGGTGCCTGACTCTGCGTACTACCGAAACAGAGGCTTGGATTCCGTTGTTGGCTCACAATAATACTTAATAGAAGTCAGAGGAGTTCTATCAACATGGCTTAATGCCATTTATTCCAATAGTTTAACAATTCTACCAATATATCCCCCCGAAGGTTCCTAAACATGTTATCAATTACTTAAGCATATACATATTAATCTCTGACCATATAATCCATTTTATACAGTTAAACATGTTCATAAAAAATCCCAGTTGCATTCGGACATAAAACGAGTGATTTTAGAGTTTTCTGAAATTATGCAAGTTTTGTCCTGCTGATCTTGCCATGGCGAAAATTTCACTTGCCATGGCGAGATTTCGTGTCCTGCTCAACTTGCCATGGCGAGATTTCGTGTCCTGCTCAACTTGCCATGGCGATAATTTCACTCGCCATGGCGAAAATTCGTGTCAGGACCTGTAATTCTCGCCATGGCGAGCCATACAGTGCACTAATCTTCGCCACGGTGAAAAATATGCCAGCCATGGGGAGCCATAGCAGTAGGACCCCTGTTTCTGCAAAAAAAGTGATTTTTCCCAATTTTTCATCTACAATCTCCATGCAACTTGTTACAAACATGTTTTATACTGTAAAATAGATTATATGGGAGCATAATTTGGGATTAATTCCTGCTCTATCATAAATTCAACCTAGAAACCTATGTTTGCATGCAAATATCATATTTGGGGCTTTCTAAGTTTCTAATCAATAAACTATGGTAAGGACCTAAAGAACCCGCCTGAAATGAGCTTTAAACTCTACTGCAAAGCTCTGTATAAATCGCCATGGCAGATATTTTACTCGCCATGGCGGAGGTTTGTGCACTGTATAACTCGCCATGGCAGATATTTTACTCGCCATGGCGAGCGTTACAGGTCCTGACACGAATTCTCGCCATGGCGAGTGAGTGAGCTCGCCATGGCAAGTTGAGCAGGACACGAAATCTCGCCATGGCGAGAATCAGCAGGTCAAAACTTGCATAATTTTAGAAAACTCTCAAATCACTCGTTTTATGTCCGAATGCAACTTGGCTTTCATAAAGATGTTTAATAGTGTTAAATCAATTATATAGTTAGAAATTAACATGTATATATTTATGTTTTAGTAACATGTTTAGGAACCTTTGGGGGGGAATATTGGTAGATTTGTTAAAACATTGAATTAATTGGTAGTATACCATGATGATAGAACTCCTCTGAATTCTATTAAGTATTATTGTGAGCCAACGTCGGAATCCGAGCCTCTGTTTCGGTAGTACGCAGAGTCAGGCACCGAGACCGGCATACCTCGGTGACCTTTGAAGAGTAACTGGACAAGATAATAATTTATGTGACACACCTTTATGTTATATTATTAATACATCACAACATGTAAAACAGATGACTTAGTATATTACACACTTTAGTTCCCCGGTGTAGTCACCTTTAGGGGGGTAGTAGGACTAACTGAGGCTTAGTAGTCTCACCCCACTCCTTCAATTTTTTTTAAGATAAGCAGGTTGCAGGGTAAGCATTGGATTTTCCTAGGCCTACATCAGGAGATTTACATGATTTATGGTGCTTCTTTGCTTTCTTTCCAACTGTTGTGTTGTTCAATTTCAGCCATGTTGTTGCCATGCTTTCAGACTTGTGTTATAATCATGTTGTATCTGTCTTTAGTATCTGTGATCTTCTTTCAGTATCGTGCTTGTATCCGTACTTTGTATTCAGCACCTGCGTGTGTTTTCAATAAATTTCCAGTGTTGTAATAATTTTAATGACTTCTGAACTACATTATAATAAATCACGAAGTATTCTAGATATTCTATCGTGGGGTGTTATAGACATACTGTTCACCAATCAATATAAAGATCATAATTCATAACCGAGAGGCTATAGCAGTAAAGCAAGCTTCTTTTTTTTAATTTAACACGCAAAGGAAATATAGCATAACTTCAAACATAAAAATCCAGCAAAAACAAGTGCAAACTTCCATAAAGCCTTACACCTTTTTCCGAATGCCATGAAAACTACAAAATATAAGTTAAAGTACAAGTGCAAATAGTTTATTTCCTGATTGCCATGCTTGACAGCATAATACAGTGCTGAAATACAAGAATTAAGAACTGCAAGTTTCCTAACTAAAAAAACAGATAAAACAAAAACCAACTTCAAATACATTTAATAACAATTTGCTGGGCTCAATATCCTGCACATTTAATTTTATGAATATGCATGTAATTGCTTCTAATGTGGTTTAAATAAGATGGATATTAAATGGATATTAAGACAACTTAACGTACATGAATGCAGGCTAGCTCTCAAATAAAGGCGAAGAGACTTAGCTAGCATTATATGTCCTTTAGCCACAGATTCTGAAATCAACAAATAAACAACTGCTTTTCGATGTTCCTTTTTGCCAGTATTTCCATTCTCAATTTCATTAATAGCTGAACCACCTTTGGCTTTCATAATATTGGATTTGGTTCTGGAATTATTAATGTTCTCCTTTGATACTCTTGGCACTATGGAAACCAACTGAAGCGTGTTAAATGAGAAGTGCTTGGCTGTTACTGGATGAACAGAAACCGAAGTAAGGCCTACATGAAGCTCGACACCTTTGATATGAGTGCTGGTACGACAGGTCTCGCACTATGGATATTATAAACAATAATTGGCCCAATTCAAAATATACTTGTTTATGTACTCCAAAAAAAAATATACTTGTTGACACTAGGCTTGTAAAAATCCACCGAGGAAAAGAATAACAATGACTAAACATAATACTAGCTCACCCACAACATGTGAAAAGAATAATCATGTTTTATAGTACTACCGAATATAAAAAATACCTTAGGAGAAAAAATTGAGTCAAAAGTAAGTATTCATTTTCCTAACCAAATATAAAGTGCAAATGCATTTAATCAAGTTATTAGATATTAAATTTCAAACAACTTAGACAACTTTTCATAGCAAGGCAATTAATCCACTCACACTAAATGATGTGTCAGTAATACTCCCTCCGTCTCATTTTAAATGACACATTTGCAAAAAATAATTGTCCCATAATACTTGACTCATTTCAATTTTCTATGTTACTTTTCTATTTCTACCCCTTATAAATGTTTTTGCAGAATATGTTTTTCTAATCATTATTGGGCAGAAAAAGTGCATACATGGGTAATTTGGTAAAATTAATATTATCTCTCATTTAATTATACAAAATGCTTGTTTTAAACAGTAAAGTCATTGGTCAATAACCGCCTAAGTGAACTAGTTCAATATAAAAGAACATGAGTTATTATATGTAAAAGTGTAGGTAATTGTTGTTTGCATATTTTACTAAACCCTGTTCGGATTGGCTTATTTGAGCTTATCAATCTACATACATAAACACTACTGACTTTGTTTAAAAGAACTTATGGAAAAAACATATGACATATCCATGTTATTTTTCAACTTATTTTCATTAGTTCTCCAAAATAGCTTATGAAAATAGTGACATTTTCTTATATAAATAGCTTATACCTAAGCACTTATATGTAAGTTCTTATACTATAATAAGCACTTTATCCAGCCAAGTCTACTAAATATGTAAAAGGCAATAGGCATAATAATTCTTTCCCACCACATTCTTGGGAAAAACAGAAGCAACATGGAATGTGATGACAGTGTGACGATTCAACCGTAAAGGAAACCTCATCCCTTCATGAACAACCCTAACCTGCAAAAAATACATCACCATTTTACTATCCCTAATTGATCCTTTTTTTTTCTCACTGAAAATAGAATTCGAAAAAAAATAGCAAACCTGGTTGAGAATTTGATCCTCAGCTTGTTGAGAATTAAGTTCCAAAATTTCCCAATCATCTTCAGTATGTGGCTCTATAGAGACAGAAGAAGCATGAGGAACGTTGGAAGGAACTTTAATATGAACTGGAGAATGAATCGGTAAAGAAACGCATTCGGAAAATTATTGAGAAACTTGTATGGTTGAAGAGGAAGAAGAAGTGGCACCAGACCAAGCAACGAACCAGGAGTGAGGAGGGTGAGTGGGAGAACGAAGGTGAAGAGCGAGAATTGGAGGAAGAGTAGATGAAGCTGTGGATTGAAGAGTTTGGATTAGAGGTAAGGGAAGGGATACGAAACAGTTGACTATGCTTCCCACCGCCTCAACCGAGAACTCCATCTTCGATTCCGATTGCGAATTTCAGTTGAGTGAGTTCAACATACACACTCTGTGGAAGTGGAAATTGAATGAGAATATTGAAATTACGAGGGAAGAAGATGAATGAATAGAGAGACAGAATTGAAATTGGAATGTGATAAATATATGTAGATATAAAGCCATAGATAGATAGATAGATAGATAGATAGATAGATAGATAGATAGCATGAAATAATAAAGATAGAGTCTAATTCAAACACAAAGTTATTAAGTTGCACGTCTCTCATTCACTTCATCACACTAAGTAGGTTTAGAGCTTCTCCAGGTTAACATGAAGGATAGGTGAATATCATTCCGTTTTTGCCGGAACGAACTAACCTTACTCATCCCGAAAGCATACATTGATATCCATTTTAAACTGTAAAGCTCCAATACTCAAAAAATTGTCAAGTATCATGTCCAATACGTATCTGATATGATACGCATCTGATACCTTTCGGAGAAGTCTCGGGTAATTAATATTATTTTAAAAAAATGACTGATACATGTCGGATACTTCTCTGATACACGTATCAGAGAAGTATCAGACAGTTAATGTTCTTTGATGATGAAAATGGAGGAGAGGAGAATAATACAATTTGTTTTTCCTCTTAAGTAGTAAATGTTAAAGTATGATGTTCTTTATAGATTAGATAATCAATATGTTTCTTTGGGTAGTACTAATTATGTTCTTTTTGGATAATACTTAACTTAAGATTTGTAATTCTCACTTATTTGTTTATTTTAAGTAATTTGAATGTTAATTTATTATCATAATCGATTTTAGTTATGTTATATATAGTGTGTTTATGTATATTTAATTTTAAATTTAATTTTTAAATAACGTATCACGACCGTATCGTATCATGGATTTTGAAAAATTTCTCGTATCGCCGTATCGGTATCGTGTCGTGTGTATGGGCTTCATAGATTTCAAACAACCTTCACTTGGTCTTGTCCATTCAAACTTTGTGAGGTTTGGTGTTGGCTGTTATGCCTATCACGTACCACTCTCGCATTTCTCCAACCTGTGAGGAGCGATATCCCACGTTCGCATACAGATGTCCTGCGCTCTCTTTCATTCCGACATACCATGTCATTTCTTTGTTTTCAAATTGACAACATAGTGCATGCGAAAGCAGCTATGGTATCCTTATTAAGTTGAACCATAATCGTGAACACATTCTCATTAACGGAAGTTGTCCAATCCTCAACCGGCAGTATGTTACTCCATAGCCCAACTTGTTGCCAGCAGAGGATGTTATTCTGACAAGATAAAAATAAGTGCAAACTATCTAATATTCTTTTTTGTTAAATAATTTTATTTTATATTTTGTGTATGTATGTATTCACAAAAGGTCCAAAACACTACATTATACCTCTCGTCTTTTTTTTTTTGGGTACAATCCCCCCTCAAGTCTTTATTATAAGAAAAAAAAATATTTTTAGGTTATTGAATAATTGATATATTTGGTCAATATCATAAATTAAATACATCAATCATTTAATGAATTTAAAAAAACAAACTTTTTTTAATAAAGTAAATTTAGAATGAGGGGACGGTGTCTTACGAGTTAGGATCCTCTCCATTTCTAATTCTTTCCATTTCCTCCATTATTATATAGTTTTGGAAATATAAATGCAAAAGTGTGACATCAAGTGGGTCCAAATATCTTTTATACACCCCAAAACATTTAAAAACTTTGGTAATGGAAGAAATGGAAAACATTGAAAATGGAGAGGATGCCAACTCCTGTCTTACTTCAAAACACGGATAATCTTATGATTCAAAGAACACTTACAAAGATATTCATTTACCTCTTTCTAAAGACACTAGTGGGGCTCGAATCCGGACATCTCAGATTGAAGAATTGTCCTTTTACCACTAAATCAAGCCTTAGAAATTAATAAAAAAAAATTCTTATAATAAGATTATATGGGCTATTACATTATCCTTTGATCCTAATCAAGAAAAATACTTCACGTAAATGAACATCGATAGTCGTTCGATTAAGATCAAATATTCCCAAATTAAGCTCGATATTTTTAATTTTAAACTAAAAATTGAAGTATACTTTCTCTTGAAAACTTGATCATGATCAGACGACAACTGATATCGCTAACTGCGTGAATGTGTCAAAACAGTGATGACAATAAAGTCAATTTTTTTTAAGCACTTATAATCTCGGCTCATATGTGTTTATGTATCTTCTATAACTATATATAAAAAGGGCTAAACTGTATTTTTAGTCCCTTACGTTTATTTTAGGTTTGAATCGAGTCCCTTACGTTTTAAAAGTTTCAATTTGGTCCCTCACGTTATCAACTTTTGCATTAGTTAGTCCATTACGTCAAATATTTCACTAACTCCGTTTAATTTTTACACGTGGCTGACGGTTTGGACACGTGGACATTATTTTGGACACGTTGACACTATTTTGGACTTTATTTTTTGGCCCAATTCCATTATTATAAGTAATATATATTATTTTTAATTATTTTTTTATTTAGTTAGCATCCCAAATGTCCGAAATAGTGTACATGTGTCCGAAATAGTGTACATGTTTGAAGTTATGCTATTATTTTTCATTATTCCTATTTTACCCTTAAAAAACTACCAACAAAAAAAGTAACCAACTATATATAAAAATGATACAAATTTTTGGGATAACTTTTTCATTATTCTTATTTTACCCTTAAAAAAACTACCAACAAAAAAAGTAACTACCAATTATGGTTTACTTTTTTTTAACAAGTGCTTATATAACAAAACCAGTTACAACAAAGATAGTTTTACTCTCATTTTATCTATTGTCATATGCAGGAGATCATGAAAGAGGCGGCGGAGAAGTTGTGTTATCACCCAATAAAGAGGTTTCCTTATTATAAGCAAGGAAAAAACAAAGGTAACCAAATCATCTCTCTTATCTTCACTTCTTTTAAAATTATTTTTTTGTTAATAACAATAATTTTATAGTGATGGTATGAAAGAGGGATACAATCTGGAAGCATGTTAAAGACAAGAGAACAAAGGGTACAATGAAGAGAAACATATATATCTGAGTTAGTTCATTTTGCCACCATATGCATATTTACTTCAATTTTCACTTTATTCGTTATTTTCTAAATAAATCAATCATTTTTTTTTATCCCGTTGTTTTCTCCGTATCAATTTCATTGTTTTGTATTTTTATTTCCTTTGTAATTTTTGTTAAGGAACAAATGTTGATTAAATTGGTAAGAAGAAGTTGATTCATATCATGAAAGGTGTATGTTCAACTTCTGCCGCCAACATAAGGATCGTTTTGGTGGGCAATTGGTAAGTACCTTTATAAGTATTTATTGTGTTAATTTTTCTTTGTTACTTTTTTTTTGTATTTGGTATTGGACTGGGGTAAGGCCCAAAATAAAGATATAGGCCCAAATTCATAGATGGCCCAATTGTACAACCCATTAAATTCAAATTAGCAAATCTTGGCGGGAAAGAAATGAAAAGGCGACACGCGCAACACATGGCGCCCTCGCCTCAGATATAACTGTCTTCATAAAGACCTCGCCAGAAAGCCAGCACGTGAAGAGGAATAACCACCCCTACCTCCATGATCACCACCAAAACTGGAAGAAACCGCCCATCACCACCATGTAAGAGGCAGAGGAAGAGGAAGAAACCGCCACGATCATGGGGTTCTCATGATCGTGGAACTCCATAACTGCTACCCATGGAAATCTATAAATAGGAGAACACTCTTCATTGTAAGGGATCGAGCATTTTAATATAGACAGAAATGATTAATATTTTTGGAATGAACCTGAATTATTGATTCTTTATAAACGGTTCATATACTTTATCACCCCCTTATTTGTTCACTAGAACATTTTGTCGCCCACCGTGGGGCTGCGGTAAAACGATTCCCAGCCTACCACCTTCAACAGACGAAAACCTCCCAACATGACGGGAGGAGCATCCAACCATGGCACTGGTACAGGCACCAACATGACGTTAACAGACGCCGTCACCGAACTGAGGCGGCTTCAGGCTAAAGTAACGGCCATGGATCAAGAAAAGGCCGACAAAGGGAACGAGGATGACGAGCACGAAATTAACGATTCTCAGCCCTTAGCTCAAGCCTTATGGGACGCAAGAGTCCCAGAAAACTTCAAAACACCACATCTCCCAACATTTGATGGAAAAACTGACCCCTCGGAGCACTTGATGGCAGTTGGAACACAAACCGCTATCATAGGCGCCGCAGACCATCTGAAGTGCAAATTGCTCTCAGACACCCTGAAAGAAGCATCCTTGAGATGGTACATGAATTTGCCAAAGAACTCCATAGAAAATTGGACAGACTTCCAGCCCAAATTCATCCAACAATTCTCAGGATCAAAACATATAAAGGTCACCGCCACCAGCCTCTTCACTGTTCGCCAGAACCACGCTGAGACCCTGCGTGAATACCTAGTCAGATTCTGTGAAGCAACCTTCAAAGTATCAAATCCTAACCAAGAGATGTTTGTAGCGGCATTCCATAACGGTTTAAAAGCGGGACACTTCAACGAATCTCTGGCGCAAAAGCCAGCAACCGCGATGCAGGAAATTATTAAGAGGGCGGAATGCTACATCAAGGGCGAGGAGAGTAACGCCGAAAAAAGATCACGAGATGCGAGAGAAAGAGAGCCAGTCAACAAGGGTAACAGAGCCCCAGAGTTTTACCAACAGAGACGACGTCAACCAGACCACAGAGGGCATGAACCCCAAAAGAAGCCAAAACATCAGCAGATGAGGCGAAACATCGGAAGATTCCCAGAGAAAGAATACACACCCTTGAACAGAGCAAGAGTCTATATTCTAGACGAAATTCTGGAAACAGGACTCTCCAGATTGCCCCCTCCAAGAGGAAAATAGTACCAATTGGGACAAAACATGAACGCATGGTGCGCATATCATAGATGCAAGGGACACGACACAGAGAAATGTTTCAGGCTAACAGATCTCATCGAAGAATTGATAAAAAGTGGCCATCTAAGGAAGTTTCTAGATAACGCCGCCAGCGGGAAGGTTGTAGTCCCAAAAGTACGGAGCGACTCAGAAAGAGATCAAGGAGCGAACCCAGAAGGCGAGAAAGTAAGGATAGCAGTTAACACCATTGCGGGAGGTTTCACAGGAGGAGGCAAATCCAATAACGCCCGCAAGCGTTACGTGAGGCGGTCAGAATTCGAAGCAAAATTTGTGGGACACACATCTATCTCATCCACTCCAGATTTGTCATTCACAAAAGAAGACAAAAGAGAAGTCATGCCACACGACGACGACCCACTAGTAATCCAAGTCCAAATTCTAAACTGCGATGTGAAGAGAGTGATTATTGACTCAGGTAGTTCAACAGACATAATGTACTGGGAAGCCTTCAAAGCCATGCAACTATCCAACGAGCATTTGTTGCACTACAACGGCACGCTAGTAGGCTTTGCGGGCGAACATGTTGAAGTTATGGGCTATACCACTTTGCTCACAACATTCGGAGTTAAAGACCAAGCCAAGACCATCAAGGTAAGATATTTGGTGGTAAAGACCCCCTTCACATCGTACAACATCATCATTGGAAGACCAGCTTTCAACACCCTACAGGCAGCCATGTCAACGCTGTATCTGTCCATAAAGTACCCATTAGAGAATGGAAAAGTAGGAACCATTAAAGGAGATCAAGCACTGGCGAGGCGTTGCTACGAGTCGAGTCTAAAGATAAAGCACAGAGCATCCAACGCCCCAGGTTCAACTCGCCCCATTTCCAAAGCAGGAGGCGTCAACATGATCAGCCCATTAGACCTAGACCCAAGGGAAGAATTCCAAGACAGAAGAGTCAGTCCCATTGAGGAACTAGAAAAGGTCCAGATCGGCAGTGAAGCACACCAAACAACTAACATAGGCACCTCCATGCAACCAGAAGAGAGAGAGAGAGAGAGAGAGAGAGAGAGAGAGAGAGAGAGAGAGAGAGAGAGAGAGAAATCCTGGCGACACTAAAGAAAAACATTGACCTGTTCGCATGGCATCCCTCAGATATGCCAGGAATAGATGAAACAATCATCACACACAAACTATCCCTCATATAGGGTATTCTCAGAGCAGATAGGAAAGAATCTAGAGGTATACATTGATGACATGGTCGTGAAGACTACAGAAGAGGGCGAGCACGATCAAGACTTAAGCGACATCCTCGCCTCAGTAAGAAAGTACAACATGAGGCTAAATCCCGCCAAATGTTCGTTTGGAGTACAACCAGACAAGTGCCAAGCAATCATTGACATGAGAAGTCCCACATCAGTCAAGGAAGTACAGCAGTTGACAGGAAGGATCGCAGCGTTATCTAGATTTTTATCCTGCGCAGGAGAAAAAGCATTTCATTTCTTTTCCACTCTTAGGAAAAACGAAAGGTTTGTATGAACATTCAAAGGGAGAAGAGAAAGCCATCTACTTCGTGAGCAGAACATTCAAAGGAGCAGAAGCCAAATACCAAAAAATTTAAAAGCTTTCACTAGCAGTAGTAGTAACGGTGAGAAAACTAAGGCAATACTTCCAAAGCCACAAGATTGTGGTAAAAACAGACTACCCTATCAAGAACGTATTGAGAAAACCAGACCTAGCAGGGAGAATGGTAGCATGGTCAGTAGAATTGTCAGAGTTTAACATAACTTTTTCTCCAAGAGGCGTAATCAAGTCACAGATACTAGCAGACTTTTTGCTAGAGCTTATGACGCCCGCTGAAGAGAATATTGAACAACCTTGGACGCTATCAATTGACGGAGCCACCAATATCAAAGGAAGTGGAGCCGGAGTAGTGTTGGAAGGGCCAGACGGAGTACTCATCGAGCAATCGTTAAGATTCGCCTTCAAGGCGAGCAATAATCAGGCAGAATATGAGGCCCTGCTCGCCGGGATGAAGTTAGCAAAGGAAATGGACATAACAGATCTCAAAGCAAAAAGCGATTCGCAGTTAGTAACAAACCAAGTTTCAGGAGAGTTTCAGGCCAAAGACCCCTAACTAATCAAATATCTGGAGAAGGTACGCAGTTTAGCTAATCTCTTCAGATCTTTCGAGCTGATATATGTACCACGAGAGCAGAACGCAAGAGCAGACTTGTTATCAAAGTTAGAAAGCACCAAAAAACCTGGAAGCAACAGAACTTTCATTCAAGAAACCATTGCAAACCCTAGTATTACTGAAGAGACAGTCATGATGATCATAGAAGCAGAGGATTGGAGAGCACCAATCATAAGGTATCTCCAAGAAGACGTGCTGCCAGCAGCAAAGGAGGAAGCTTACAAGTTAAAAAGAGCAGCAGCATGGTACTCCATGCTAGGAGATAAACTATACAAGAGAGGATTTTCATGACCCCTCATGCTTTGTGTAAGTCACGAAGAAGCCAAGGGAATATTAGAAGAGATACATGGGGGATCATGTGGAAGCCATATTGGTGCAAGATCCCTGGCGGGAAAAATACTCAGAGCAGGTTTCTATTGGTCAGAACTACACAATGACGCAGCCAGATATGTGAAGACATGTGACAAATGCCAGAGATTTGCAAACTTACACTACGCCCCACGAGAACCACTGAAGTCTGTGTTGTCTCCATGGCCTTTCTTCATGTGGGGAACAGATATCCTAGGACCTTTCCCCGCCTCGACAGGACAGGCAAAATGGATCATAGTGGCGATTGATTATTTCACCAAGTGGATAGAGGCGGAGGCTCTTTTAAACATTTCAGCTGATCAAGTCAAGAAGTTCTACTAGAGAAAAATCATTTGCAGATTCGGGTTACCCAAGTACATCGTCTCAGATAATGGAACTCAGTTTGCAAGCGAAAAGGTGATTGACTTCTGCAAGGCAAAGGGAATTCAGAATACTTTCATATCCGTAGAACACCCACAGGCCAATGGACAAGCTTAGTCCGCCAACAAGGTAATTTTAAGGGCAATCAAAAGATGAATTACAAGCAAAGGCGAGGGTTGGGTAGCACACCTTCTACCAATCCGTTGGTCATACCATACCACGCCCCAATCTTCAACGGACGAGGCACCCTTCACCATGGTGTATGGAACGGACGCTATGATCCTAGCAGAGATAAACCCCCCAAGTTGGCGTAGAGATACCCTCACACTAGAGGAAAACTCAGAAGCACTAGAAGAGAACTTAGACTTGATACAAGAGTTAAGAGATAAAGCCCACTTCAGAGAATTCGTGTCAAAGCAGCGAGCAGCTAGGAGGTACAATACTAGAGTTATATCAAGAAGATTCAAGGAGGGAGACTTAGTCCTCAAAAGACCTATGGGAAAAGATAAGGGAGGAAAGCTAGCAGCAAATTGGGAAGGCCCATTCAGAATCAACGAGGCATTCGAAGGGGGAGCTTACAGACTTGAAACAATGGAGGGAGAAGTCCTACACGGAACATGGAACGTGGCCAATCTCAGGTTTTACTACAGTTAACCGCCACGTGAAGCAAAACAACGCCACGGCGTGCAACCTTTAATGTTATTTTTATGGTCAAGCTATTATTCATGTGTGACAAAATGTAATGAAACCTTTCATTCCAATTAATAAATAGCGGCGGGACACTCTTTTCTCCCATGAAAATAGGAGTTGTTATTGAGGCCCACCGTTTTAAAATTTCTTGGTTTTAAAAAGAGCTGACACATATGTTTACGTCATGATCAAAAGGAAAGAAAAAACGAGTTGAAACACCATGGCGTAACCCGTGAATCTTACGAGTTGGGAACGTCAGAAATAGAAACGGCGATATCCATAAATCTTACGAGTAGGATACGACGGAAACGAGTTGAAACACCATGGTGTTATCCGTGAGTCTTACGAGTTGGGAACGTCAGAAATAGAAACGGCGATATCCATAAATCTTACGAGTAGGATACGACGGAAACGAGTTGAAACACCATGGTGTTACCCGTGAATCTTACGAGTTGGGAACGTCAGAAATAGAAACGGCGATATCCATAAATCTTACGAATAGGTTACGACGGAAACGAGTTGAAACACCATGGCGTTACACGTGAATCTTACGAGTTGGGAACGTCAGAAATAGAAATGGCGATATCCATAAATCTTATGAGTAGGATACGACGGAAACGAGTTGAAACACCATGGCGTTACCCGTGAATCTTACGAGTTGGGAACATCAGAAATAGAAACGGCGATATCCATAAATCTTACGAGTAGGATACGACAGAAACGAGTTGAAACACCATGGCGTTACCCGTGAATCTTACGAGTTGGGAACGTCATAAATAGAAACGGCGATATCCATAAATCTTACGAGTAGGATACGATGGAAACGAGTTGAAACACCATGGCGTTACCCGTGAATCTTACGAGTTGGGAACGTCAGAAATAGAAACGGCGATATCCATAAATCTTACGAGTAGGATACGATGGAAACGAGTTGAAACACCATGGCGTTACCCGTGAATCTTACGAGTTGGGAACGTCAGAAATAGAAACGGCGATATCCATAAATCTTACGAGTAGGATACGACGGAAATCAGGTTGGAAATCCTAGGCGTTACCCTTTAAACTTTTTAGTGGGGGGCGTCCAAAATATCAAAGCATGGTTGAAAGTCCAAAACGTTATCCGTAAATCTCACGAGTTGAAAACGAAGAAAAGAAAAAGAAACACAGGTCAAGTTATTAAGGCGCAACCCATCAAAGGGGAGACGCCCAAAAGAACCACTTCAAAATACAAGTAAGGGTAATTCAATACATTACTTTTTCGTTATTTATTAATCCATCTTAAAGACAGGCAGGATCATAGTCCAAGAAATCATAAACAAAACAGCAAATATTCAAAGGCGATCAAGAAATAATAATTTCATCCAAAGTCTGATTTTATTAACTGAAGATTGGATACAAATTCAAAGATAACTACATCAAATTTGAATACAAATTCAAAGAAAACTACATCAGATTTGGATACAAATTCAAGGGAAATTACATCAAATTCAAATGGATGTACGAAGTGCCAAATAAGCATCAACAGTCGCATAATCCGAAAGAAGATCCTATGACTACAAAATGCATCAACACTCGCATTATTCAAAGAGATACACGAAGTGCTTGAAAACTACTACAATAAGCATCCACACTCGCATAACTCTAAAGGTATCACATGGTTCCTGGCATTATATTTCCACTCCTTTTTGCCCAGGTGAACCAGTAGATCCATCATCCTCATCCACGAGGCGTGTCACTTGGAGGTTTTCACCTTTGAAGATTTCGGCGTCCTCGCCGTAGATTCCACAGTAATTTGGGAACCTTCATCCACTGAGGGAGAAGGCCCATAAGTGTAGAACTCCTCAGGAACATAGGTCTTCAAGAACTCAGCATAATCTTCATCAATATCATCAGAACTTGATGAACTGGGCGAAACAGGGACGTTTTTCGCCCTAACCTTCCTCGACGCCTTGGCACGTGGAGGTTTGGAAGTAGAGACATCAGTTTTCTTCTTCCCCCTCTGGGATTTGGATTTCCCAACAACGTTTTTCTTGGTATTGCTCCTATCCATCTCAAAGTTTAAACGAAAAAGAAAGGAGGCAATGGTATGAAGATGATAGCCGCAAAGGGAAAGGATGAGAAAGGAATAAGGAAAAGATCGCTATTTATAGGCAAGGAGTTATCAAAACCTAGCATGTGTAACCGCAATTCCGAAATAAATGAAGAAAACAGTTTCCAACTACTGCAATAAAAGGATTGGCCAGTCAACAGGCAGTTACGAAAACTAAGGAAAACCTAACAGAAAATTTGGACCGGTCAACACATAGAAATTCACGCCAAGTAAACATGTTATCTCGCCATGTTATCTCGCCATACAACATGTTATCTCGCCATGTTCCTTAATCAATGACGCCTCAGAACTACAACATGTTATCTCGCCATACAACGAAGTTCAAAGAGAAATATGCATAAGTGCAAAAAGAGGGAATATAGCATTCAAATGTCTAGTCAAAAGGGAGTAAAGAGCATGCAATTATAGTGAAAATGTGCACAAAATACAAAAGCCTCATAAGGGCAACCAAAGTACTGTCATTACAAAATATATCAAGCCCACGCAGGGGCGATCATCAAAATAAGACAAAAATTACGAAACAGTTAAGAAAAGGAGGAAGCCTATTCCTTGGCAGGCGAGCTCTAAGCGGGTGGTTCCTCCGTAGGTGATTCTTTGGCTGGTGAGTCTGGGACTGTCTCGGCAGGATCATGAGGAATCAACTTGTCGCCTTCTATGGTGGACATAGCATCAGTTTTACCAAGAATATCTGGGTCGAGGTCAGGGAAGAGAATCTTCACTTGATCCAGCGCAAACTGAAATCCTTCATCGTACTGCTCCCCAATCATGACTTCAAGGTTATCCTTCTCGGACCCCCACTTCACCTTCTCCTGCTTTAAAGTTTCCAATTCAGCAAGAGCAGTCTCGTTCTCCTGGGCCAAAGCCTTGAGGCGCTCATCCTTGGCGTTCATACCAGCTTGGACGGTGTTCATGGTCTTAAACAATGACTCCTTGTCCCTTTTGGCCGCCGCCAACTCCCCTTCATACTTCTTAGTTAAGTTGGCAACCTCCTCAGCATGTTTTTCCTTCAACGTCTTAAGGTCGCCCTCGCACCTCTCTTTAGCAGCCTTCACATCTTTCTCAAGATTGGCCAAGTTCTTCTCCACCAGCGCCTCATTCTCTTTGGCGATGGAAAGCTCAGCCTTTTGGCAGGACGCCAAGGCATAATTAAGTAGGAGGCCCTTGAGCTCATAACTATGAGCCATCCTTGCCAGCTCGTCAGAGCCCGTTGTGTTGAAGCGAGCAGAGTTCCCCGCCATATCCACCATCTTGGATAAAAACACCTCAGGATCAAAGAGAGGATCCCAAGGTGAAGCCCCTCCAGGTTGGCTCGCCCCAGCTTGGCTCGCCCCAGCAGTGACCTCCTCAATCGCAGGAGAAGCCTCCGTCACATGATCGTCAGCCTCGACCAAGTCCTTGTCCACATCCACCATATCTTGGTCCTTCTTGTTTTTCCGAGACAGACCCCTCAATTTCTTCTTCACAGCAGACTTAACCTCTCCTTCAGTCTTAGCAGCTTTTTCCCCAGCAACAGGGCTAGAACTAGAAGGTTTCACTTGAAGACTAACCCTAGAGTCGCCTTTCCTTTTCTTCTTATCCTCGCCCACATCCAATTGGCTGAGGACATCCACCTTCTTCTCGGGTTGCTCTTTCCTTCTCCTCGCCTTCTCCAAGAACTGCTGTCTTTGAGCAGGAGTCAAACTCGACATATCTTCTACAAAGGAAAAGAAAAAGATTAGTCACATATGGGTTAACAAGAAGCAATATAAAACAAGCCATACAAAAAAAAAAGCAAAGTGATTCACAAAGCAACTTACTGAGATACTTTTCTAAAACGGCAGGGGCACGATCAGCATCTAAAAGTTCCCTAGGACTCATCTGGTTTAGAGACTCTAGGTACGCCACCGTATCCCTCTCAAATTCACTCAACCTCTCATATATGGCGCCCCTAATCAATCTGGGGTTAGCCGTCCAGTGAAAGGGAAAAAGGGGAGCACCATCATCGCCATACATCACACTCGGGCAATATTCAGCACCACGAACACGTACGAAGGTGTCCTTATAATTCTTATAGTTAGAACTATACAAACTAAACAAACCCCTGTTGGGCTGAGCACTCAAGGAGACCACATTTTGGGGAAACAAATTTTTGACATGATAAAAAGAGAAGAAGACAGCCACGGAAGGCTCAGAAATTTCAAGGCCAAAACAAACTAACTCAAAAGCCTTAATGAAGGACCAACCATTAGGGCTGAGTTGAGGGGGGGCGACATTTAGGACCCTAAGCATGGATTTTTGGAACTCGGTAAAAGGGAAATATAGGTGAAAATCTTCTATAAGCTTAGTATGCATATAGAAAGAGACATGTTCGGAGCGAGGCACGCCGAGCACATACTCGCCCTCCTCCACTGGTTCCAATATGACGTCTTTCTCGTCAAAGGTCCCTGAAACGTCAAACTTCTCTCTGTACTCCGCCACGCTCTCAACACTTTGGTAAGTGGAAGAAACCTCCATGGCCATGATTTCAGATCCTACAGCAACTATAGCAAGCGATTCGTCTCTTTGTTTTCCTGTGAAAGACGAAGGAGAAATTATTACACAATCACTGCTGTTTCCGCTACTACTATCACTACTATCATCGCCACTACTACTCTCAGGTTCCCTAAGGCTAATGGGTTCCCCCATAACTTCAGAAAAATAGCCGCTATAGTTGAAAGAATCATCAGGTCTAATGAAATGTTCACGAACTTGACGCTCTAAAGGAGAACCAATAATGAGAGGACGAGGAGGGTTCCTCTCGTCCTCATTACCAAGATCTCTCAAAATAACCATTTTTACAGAAACCCTAACGCGAAATCAAAAAATAAGGAAAAAAGAAAAAGGAAATAGCGGTTATACCTGGTGATAAGAAACGGTTACCACTTGAAAAGTAGTGGAGAACGTGGGTGGCGGGCAACTCGCGAAGAAAGTGCGAAGAAATTTACTAAGAAAGATGCGAAATCAACCTCTGTAGCGTAAGGAAAGGAAGAAAAAATTGGCAAAGTTCCTAAGTATGTGATCAAAGTAGAGAAAACAATGAAAGAGAAGCAATGTATTTATAAGATGAAAGCATCGGTTGGAAAAGGAGGTTTGAAAAGATGAAACGTTTCAAAACACTAGCCAGTACGATGACTGACGCGTGTCCAAAGGCGAGCCACATGCTCGGCCACACCTAAGGTCACGCTCAAAGGCGAGGTAGAAAGTAAAAGATACATTTTTTCTGCATAAATAAAGGCTTCATTGATTAAGGAAACAAATTACAAACGTTGAGAAAATAAAGAGTACAGAATACAATGATACCAAGATACAATACAAATGAAGAAGGGGAAAAACCTAAATGCTAGAAAAAGAAACTACTTAGGCAACAACATAGGCCTCCGCAACGGTATCGGCCTGTAAATCTTCAATCTCACTTTTATACTTCTTGGCGACATCAAGGTCAGGGATGATTTTGGCTTAATCGTCGTGCAACCTGTCCATTTTTTCCTTAAGGCGAGCCAGGGAAGAACGAGTCCTGATAAGTCTAGCAACATCATATTCGATATCTAGTTGAAGGTTCCTTTTCCTCTTCATCAGCGGGCGAAGTTCCTTCTCCAATATTTCAATACGGTTTTCAACGGCCTCCTCAGCAGACAAATTGAGATACAGCGACTCTTCCTGCAAATCAATGATGTCCTTAGTAACTGATATCTTCTTCTCCAACGTATCCTCCAGTTCGGTGTAAAACTCAAAAACAGCATTGGTGGTCTCGATAAAGGCAGCATCTTTCTCCAATCTCTTAGATAACTCCAAGGCAAGTTCCAAGAAAACCTTATGTTCATCAGTCAGGCGCCATTTGTAGTCATTAAGTTCATCAACATAAGTCTGGAACTCCTCCACATTGTCCAAAAGTTCTTCAAGGTTCTCTTCAACTCTGTTTCTCACACGCCTAATGGCGGGCATAGCAGGCGACTCCAATACAGGGACAGTGTTATCCATATTCTGAAAAAGATCAAAAGCGCAAAACTTAGAAAAAAGAAGGAGTATGAACAAGACCTAGCGCCACATTGGAGGTTATTTATAACGGAAGGGCGATGCACACGAAAAGAAGCAGTGGGCGGTTATGCCCCACGATTATCACGATCCACCACGACCATCATTATCACCACTTCGCCTCTTTGAGCCTCGTGCTTGGGGGGCTGTGGACTGGGGTAAGGCCCAAAATAAAGATATAGGCCCAAATTCATAGATGGCCCAATTGTACAACCCATTAAATTCAAATTAGCAAATCTTGGTGGGAAAGAAATGAAAAAGCGACACGCGCAACACATGGCGCCCTCGCCTCAGATATAACTGTCTTCATAAAGACCTCGCCAGAAAGCTAGCACGTGAAGAGGAATAACCACCCCCTACCTCCATGATCACCAACAAAACTGGAAGAAACCGCCCATCACCACCATGTAAGAGGCGGAGGAAGAGGAAGAAACCGCCACGAACATGGGGTTCTCATGATCGTGGAACTCCATAACTGCTACCCATGGAAATCTATAAATAGGAGAACACTCTTCATTGTAAGGGATCGAGCATTTTTATATAGACAGAAATGATTCATATTTTTGGAATGAACCTGAATTATTGATTCTTTATACACGGTTCATATACTTTATCACCCCCCTTATTTGTTCACTAGAATAGGTATACATTGAAGCGAAAAATCAAGAGGAAGCATATAAAAGAGAAATATCAAGAGGACTTAAATCATGATATTTTAAAATTTTCAATTATTGTTATAGTATTTAATCTAATCTTTTATAATGTCATTTAGTTATTAAAGTTGAGATGTTGGGAAAGTTTTTACTATTATATTTGATGTGAGAGACAACCTTTTCTATTTTTCATTTTGCCGGTACTTACATTGTAATCATAGGTATATAAAAAATCAAAGGTTGTTTTTATTATATGATGATTTTACATGCTATTTTGTTTAATTTTTTATTTATCATTTCATAGTAGGCATGTCACACACTGTTGTTGGGTGGCTCCACAACCTTATGAGGATTTTATCACATCGAAAAAAACATCACATGCACAGCCGGAGCATTAGTGACAAAACAATGGTAGAAACTTGATTTACCTAAAAAACGAAAACATTCACAATATATGTTTTCTACAAATTAAATCATGGAACTTTTAATACACATTTCTATACCATAATACTATTATGTATACATTAATAATCTTCTATTATACATAACATTTTAAGTTGAATATTATTAAAATATAGTAAAACCCAAATTGGAATTATGAATGATAGCAACATGAATTAGTTTAGGCCAAAAGAACGATTCTATGATAACAACATGAATTATGTAAGTTTGCTAATAGAAGTAAACTAAACAGAACAAAAAATTTTACTTATCATAAGTTTTTTTTGACGCAAACAAAATTAAGTCATTTCATTTATAATAAAAGGTTCAATACAACGAGGAACACTATTGAAAAACATGCGACTAGGCCAAGAATAAGCCGCCCTAGCTAGTGAATGGGCCGCAATATTCGCTTGCCGCTTTATGAACTTAACCTCAAAGTTCGGAGAACAATGTAATAACAACTTGATAGAAGAAATAAGAGAACTTCATTCCGAGTTTCCATGATGGGTTGCATGGATTGCATCTACAACAACTTTGGCATCACTTTCAAAGATAATGTTGGACCAACCATGAGTAGTAGCCTCACGCATAGCCTCCAAGAGGCCTAACGCCTCAGCCTCTACCACCGTAACATTAGAACTGCAAGAGTTCGTACCGGCTGCAATAAAAGCACCCATAGCATCACGAATACACCAACCCCAGGCCACAATGTTTGGATTTTGTGAGAGGCTTGCGTCAACATTATACTTCCACCATCCATCTCGAGGTTTTTGCCATCGGAGCAGCTGTGTGCCTTGAGAAACACGAACAGTAGACTGCCCAACAGCAGCTGAAAGACGCGCACCAGCAGCAGCAGAACGGCCAGCATTATTTTGTGACGTATTGATCGCGCGCCACTCTTGAATCATATGCCCAGCTCGCAAAGCTACATCCTTCGCCGAGTCTTTTACTCCATTCCAAACCCAATTATTCCTATGATTCCAAATGCACCAAACAGTCATGGCAAAGGAACCAATAATTGAATCAGATTCAGACCTGCAAAAATAAAAAATTAAGCTTTTCACATCATTATAAGCAACCAGTCTCGGTTCAATAGCTTCTCGCAATCCGGATTCACGCCAAACTTGTTGACTCTCACTACAACAAAAAAGGATGTGCCAATCATCTTCATCATTATTAGTACAAAACAGACATTCACTTGGACACAGCACATACCTTTCTTTTAAACAAGAACGAGTAGGTAAATAACCACGATAAATTCTCCAAAGAAGGTGTTTTGTTTTTGGCGGGGCTGCAGCTTTCCAAATTGAGTTCCAATCACCCTCCATTCGCAAATTATCCACTACCGTCTTATTTTTTATGAAGTTATTATAGCCGGATTTTACCGTGTAGTTACCATGTTTCTCAAAATTCCAAACCAGACTATCCTCTTTTACTTCCCCAAACAATGGAGTATTAAGAATATGTTCAACCACTGGTTCTGAAAAAAGCAAATGAATTTTGTTACTATCCCACATTTTCATGTCTTGTACTAACAAATCATTAACCGACAATTCATACGTACTTCGAATTTGAGGCGATTGCATCCATAACATATGACTTCCACGCAGCCAAGGATCCCTCATAACATTGATCTTACTACCATCGCCAATCTTCCACCTACAACCAAGAGTAAGTACATCACGAGATTTCCACACACTCCTCCACACATAGCTAGGATTATCACCAAGTTTAGCATAAAAAATAGAGGACCGAGGAAAGTACCTAGCTTTGAAGATTCTAGACACTAATTTATTCGGTTCGGCCTCGAACTTCCACGCTTGTTTTGCAATCAAGGACAAATTAAAAGCATGAAAATTGCGGTAACCCAGGCCACCGACAGCTTTAGGCTTAGCCAACTTATCCCAAGCAAGCCAACAAATACCTTTATGAGTCGACACATCACCCCACCAAAAAGAATTTAGCATTCTCTCAATGTCAATGATAATGGAACCCGGAATCAGGTAGACACTCATAATATATGACGGAATAGCTTGCAAGACGGATTTTATCATGACATCCTTACCCGCTTTTGAGAGAGCACGACCACGCCAAGAATTGATCTTCTTCCAAATACGATCTTTAAGAAAACCAAATGTTGCTTTTTTACTCCTTCCCACCATAGAAGGTAACCCAAGATATGTGCCAGTGCCCATAACATGTTTCACTCCCATTATGCCAGACAGGTCCTCTTGTGCCGCTTTACTAAGATTCCTGCTAAAGAACACCTCGGATTTGGAAAGATTTATTTCCTGACCACTGGCTGCACCCTAGGTATCAAGTAAAGACATAAGGTGGGATGCCTCCGTTATATTGGCCCTGCAAAACAAGAAACAGTCATCTGCAAATAATAAATGGGACACCATAGGCGCCCCTCTGCATATTTTAATACCATGTAAGTCTCTTCTCTCTATAGATTGCTTGATAAGAGCTGTTAAGCCTTAAGTTGCCAAAATAAACAGATAAGGAGACAACGGATCGCCTTGTCTGAGACCTCTTCCAGGATAGATAGGTCCAACTTTGTCAAAGTTCATGAGCACCGAATAATTCACCGTACTAACACACATCATCATCCACTGAATCCACTTGTTAGAAAAACCAAGTCGAACAAGCATTCCTTTCAAAAAAAACCCAATCAATCTTATCATAAGCCTTGCTAATATCAATCTTAAGCGCCAATTCCCCTTTGCTACCTCTAGTTCTTCTTTTCAAAGAGTGAATAACTTCCATCGCAATCATCGCATTATCTAAGATAGACCGACCTTCAACAAAAGCCGATTGTTCCTCTGAAATACATTTGTCGATGCATAGCTGAAGCCGATTAGTAAGAAGTTTGGACACCATTTTATAAAGCACATTACATAAAGCAATGGGGCCAAGTCTTTCATTGTGGTAGGATTATCACACTTTGGAATGAGGCAAATATTAGTCTCATTAAGGGATGTAGGAAAGAAACCTCTGTTAAGCCAAGTATTTAACGCCGCAAAAATATCGCCTCCACATAAGTGCCAAAAATGTTGGTAAAAAGCGGGATTGAACCCGTCCGGACCAGGTGACTTGTCAGGATGCATTTGCATGAGTGCTTCGTGTATTTCTTCCTTCAAGATTGGGGCTGTAAGACGTTCATTATCCTCCTCTGACACCATTGGATGGATGATCGACAAAACTGGTTCAAGAACACCGTCAGATGCTTGAAAAAGAGAGTCAGAGTAATTTTTTGCAACCTCACATAAGTCCTCTTGTGTAGTAACAACAACATTCACATCATTTTCTAATTTCTCAATTTTCTTCACCTTCCTACGAGCATTAGATGACATATGAAAAAACTTAGTATTTAAATCGCCCCCTTCAACCAATGCATCTTAGCCCTTTGTCTTCAATACGCATTTTCTTGGACAAGGAATCTAGCATGATCAGTCTATAGCTCATGAAAACGCCTAACACTTGCCACATCTAATTTATTTCTCAACATCTCCATTTCCTCACTACAAGCCTCCACTTCCTCCTTAAACCGCCTTGCTTCCTTCTACCCCACCTTTGTAACTCATTTGCACATGCTTCCACTCTATCTGTTACCTCCAAGCACGCCTCTTTACACCAACCCAACTCAACTACCTCCCCGACATCCTCCTCTTGTAACCACAAATTTTCGAATTTAAAAGAGTAATTATTTTTTGTGCGGAGTATCGGATTAGTATGTAAAAGAATAGGACTATGATCAGAATGTGAGGCCAACAAGTTAGTAAGTTTGACCTCCGGGAAGAGTGTTAACCAGTCACTAGACGCCATAGCTCTGTCCAACCTTTCCTCAATAACATGTGGAGCACCCCTGTTTTTAATCCAAGTAAATTTGTGTCCCTCCAGCTGAATGTCAGTAATATCACAGTCATTGACGGCGCTACGGAAGCATGAGTACAGCCAGTTTGGATGGGGGTTGATTCCCACCTTGTCCTCCTGAGACAACAAATCATTAAAGTCACTGATGATACACCAAGGCAGTGGGGACATATTTCGCAACTCACGTAACATGTCTCAGGCCTGCCGTCGACGAGCCCTTTTAGGGTACCCATAATAACAAGTCAGACGCCAAACACCTTTATCCACTTCATCCACCTCCACATTAATAAAATTTCGGCAATAATTTACAATTTTGCACTTCACATTGTCATTCCATAAGATAGCCAGACCTCCACTCCTACCGATCACATCAATTGTGAGACAAGAATCAAATTTTAACATAACACGAATTTTTTCCATCTGATACGACTTAGAGAGTGTTTCAGACAAAAACAGGACATCTGGACGATGTTTCTGGACAAGCCGACGAAGGTTAGGAATTGCACTCGGAGTGCCCAGCCCCCGACAATTCCAACTTAAGACTATCATTTCTCCCGGCAGCCTGCCGATAAAAAATGCTGGTTTAAAATACCGCTTGTGGAACCCTTCTTAATCTCATCATCCCTCCTCCTTTTTCGCTCCACCTGAATATCCATATTTTCAACCCCTTTTGGGTCTTCCACCACAGTTACAGGGAGAAGTAGAGGTAAGGTGTTGTTTTTGCTGGCCAAAGGTAAGGACGTTGAGGGTACAGTATGGCCAATAGATATTTTTTGGTGAACTTGTTTTGGAGAAAAAAGCTGAGTTGTCATGGTGTGAATGTGCTTTGCGGGTTCATGTTGGTTGGTGGGGACGTGAGAGCTAGCTGGTGAATTTGTTGATAGGCTGACGTGGGCAGGTTGACTTAATAACTGAAAATGATTGGTCAATGAGTGGACTGAAGGGGAATCAAGATTGACAATTTTTTTGATTGGTCTGACGTGTTGTTTGGCTGACGTAGCAGGAAGGTTATTGTGAGTGGCTGGTGCATTGAATACAATGTTGGAAGGAAATAATTGCTGCTTAATGATTGGTGTGATGGCTGACGTGTTTTCAATGGGTGACAAGGTAATAGGATTGGTTACAGCAGCTCCATTATGATGCACTGATTGGGAAATAATAGGAATTGAATGGTGGACGACAACTTTTTGGGAAGAAATAATGGAATTTTTGTGACTGTTTTGGTTTACATTTATTATGTCATTATTGGATGCAGTAACTGAGGTGGGCCCCTGTCTTGAAGATTCACCAGAGCTTTGCCTCTGACCATTGCTACCACCGCCTCCTACCCCTCTACTGCTCGAACCTCCGCCGCGCTCCTCCACTAGCCACCGTGATTTTGGACGGTCGGCCACTCTCCGAGGCTCCGCTCGCAAATCATTACTCCACCTCCTTCGTCCATCATCTACCTCCATAGCAAAACGGGTTTCACATCTATTCTCCGCATGCCCCATTACTCCACAAACAAAACAGAAAATTCCCAGCTTCTCATATTTGAATCTCACCAAGCACCAATTTCCATTCCGATCTTTGACTCTTGTCTCTTTCTTCAGAGGAACACGCACATCCATCTTGATACGTAAGCGCATGTATTGAAGCCAGAAGCATGAATTATTATTTTTATCATACTCCATGAGTTCTCCAATGTAATTTCCTAATTGAATTCCCACATTTTCCTTCATAAGCCCAGTGGGAAGGTCATGAATTTGAACCCAAAAATCAGCATGGTACAACGGGATGTTTTCAATTTGGACTCCGATCTGAACCCTCTTCAAAATGAGAAGTTGATTGTCAAAAGTCCATGGTCCGTTCTTCACTACCTCCTCCATATCTAATTGGTGATTGAAACAGAAAAGGAAAAGCCCCGTCTTGGCTTCCTTAATCGATACTCCTTTAACCGGACGCCAGAGATCGGCCATGCATGCCATCATCGAGTTAACATGAATGATCTTGTCTCCAAGGAATCTACCAGCAAGGCACCATCACAAATCCCCCACATCCTCTCCTTCATCATCAAACTCAAAAGCAAAACCTTCCTCCTCACCCCCATCTAATGATAAATTGACAAAGTATTCACTATTTATAATGAAAAAGCACAAACAAGGCAACTGTTGGTTTATTTAGCCAAAAGAAAGCAATCACAGACTCAAGAATCAAGCTCTCTATTGAACAAGAGAGATATAAAATCAAGCTCCCCACTAAGAAAGAATCTTAGAGAGAGAAAATCTTAGAGAGAGAAAAATCTCCCTATATCTTTCATGATTTGATCTCAGGGCATATGATTTGTGGTGTTAAGAAGGATAGAGAATTCTACTACTTCGGCATTGGACCTGAATCACAACTACCTTTAATAAGTTATGCTTCGAATATTATTTAGCTCTGAATAATGACATTTAATAAAGGATATCTACTTGTTTGAATATGAAGCATGTGATTTTGCAAAACATCATCATGCTCATTTTCTATTACAACCTAGAAACAAGAAAATATTTTTATGTGATTCACATTGATGTTTGGGGCCCTAACCGAACAAACACACCTCACAAAAAATGGTTTATCACATTGAATTCATTATAAAACAAAGGATTGTTCTCCCCTTCTCTAACAATTTATAATTCCTCTTTCATACAATATGACAATGGTATGTATGGAGCTTGCTCCTAGCAAGATGACCAACATAAAGATGAAATGAAAATCAAAGATAACTAAAGGGCAGTATCCCGACTCAAACCCAAGCCTCCCTCAATGTTCAATAAAAATGCCTATCAATGGCAATATCATATAGAATACATGTGCACTTTCTGTCTTGTATCTGGTTACCACCCACTAAATCCACCCCATAGGAAATCAAAAAGATGCTAGTTGTTGTGATTATAAATAACAAAAGGAATCTGAGCATGCATTTCATGGAGTGCTATCATGAATCCCTTGTGGTTGTCGGATTGCAAAAATTCGACCAAAAGAACTTGGTCTATTTTTCTTGTTTCCCGACAAAGTTACACATGCATCTTGTTGCTACCCTAACAGCTGCCCTCAATATCACATCAGCTCTCTGAGTGCACAGCCTCTGCATGTCTTCGTCGACGCCTGCTTTAAAAATCCAATATCCTTCCAAAGATGCAGTTCAGACAGTTCTTAAAGAGACAAACTATGCCTGTAGGTTTTTCTGCACTCCAACTCCATCCAAGATAATCAGGCATATCCTTTCCAACTGCACTAAAGATGAAAAAAAATCTTACCCACGCACTCTTCCAATAGAACTTAATTAATCGTGAAGTAAACAAAGAAAACAGTCTTGAGTTTGACAAATAAGTCATTCAAATTAAAAATAAAAGTTCAAAAACATGGGAAACAGAGTAAGATTACTTACACGGATGGTTAAAACTGCAACTGTCTTGACTGCAAAATAAGTCTACGCTACATATACCGTTCTTTAAATGTTTCTAATTGCTAGTTGCCTTCTCTGGCTATTAATCATACAAAGGTTCCTTAACAAGAATATTTATTTTCTCATGCAGAAATTTGAGAACATCCTCTCTGCCTTCCTTTATAAGTAACTGTCTTAACTTCCCAAATGTAATACGTGATGGTCGAATTCCCTTCTCTATCATCTCTTCGAGTAAAATACAAGCTTTCATAACATTTCCCTTTGCACACAATCCATTGATAAGAGTAGAAAAGGTGTGCAAGCTTGGGACAAAATGCTTTGACTTCATATACTTCCATATTTTTAGAGCCATCTCCACTTCATTTTTCGCACAAAACATCTTTATCAGCATTGTATAGGTGTCAGCATCCGGTTCACACAACTTAATCATCCGGCGGAAGACACTAAAAGCTTTATCAGTCTCTCCCCGACTAATCAAGCTGCTCATGATAACATTGCAGGTCCTTGAATTGGGGGCAATACCATTGCGTTCCATCTCTTTCAACACCCGATACACATTTTTTAATTTGTTTGCCTTACAAAAAGCACCTATCAAGGCATTATATACCACAACTTCGGCATCAATTCCATTCCTTTCCATTTCCATGAATGCATCAATCGCATCCTCAATCCGATTCTCCACTCCATACGTATGAACAAGTACACTATAAATAAACGACGTAGGCATGCAATTGTTATCAATCATTTCCTTGACAACCTCAACAGCTTCATCAACCCTTCCAGCCTTACAAAGAATATCAACCATTATACCATAAGTAACAATATCAGGATCACACCCCGCACAAACCATCTCACCAAAAACCTCTCTTGCTTTGGGAAGATTTGGTTCCCTACCCTACCCATCAAGCAATATACTATAAATTTTCGAATCCGGCTCAAACCGACCCTTCATACTATCGAAAATCTCCTGAGCCTTCCTAATATTCCTAGACTTACACAAAGCACTCAACAAACCATTAAAAGCAGCAAGATTCTGTGGTGTATCATATTTATCCATTACATTAAAAGTATAAATAGCTTCATCTACCTTATGAGCTCTAGCATATTTTCTCATGATAATACAAAAAGTTTCAACATTTACCATACCCTTTTTCCTCATTGAATTAACAAGATCCCACACAATCTGATACTGTCTAATCCTAGCCAAAGACTCGATCATCAAGTGATATGCCTTTACAGTATGTGAATAATTCCGCTGTTTTTCCACCCATTCGAAGAACCGATACGCCGACATACCGGCATTTTCGAACCTTTTAAGGACGGTTTCAACTAATTCAGGTGAAACCCTAACCCCTGTTTGATTAAGAGCAGTATCAAGCGTGATTGCATGACAGGATATCATAACCTTAGACACAGTTTCGGTTAATTCTTGAATGTCATGAATTGGTTCGGTTGTGCTTAACATTTTGGAGAAAGACACGCATTTGAGCAGTAAATTTTGTCTATGGTTGGAAATGTTAATCATTGCGAAATGAGAGGGGTTGTTTTTGGTATTGAGATATCAGAAACAAGCTATCACTTAGAGTTTGTTGAGAAGAGATGAGTGATTACATACACTGCGAGTGACGAAAAAGGCGCTCCGAGAAACCTGAACGACGGCGCGGCAGCAAGGACAACGGCGCGGCGGCAGATTGCAGTGGGTCGAAGAAGTTGAATAAACTGAACGGGTTGTGAAAAATAGTTCTTGTTGGACTCTTGCTGATTTATTTTATCTTCTCTACTTTTAATAATTAATTAATTTAATTTTAATCTTATGTTAACTTGTGTCGTGCACGAGATTATTTTATTTTAATATTATTTAAGTATTTATTTTAAAATATTATTTGAATAATTTGATTTAAAATTGTATGATGAAATTGATATGATTTTGAGTTTAATGATGTTATAGGATAGAGCGATAATGAGAATATTTATTCTGTCTTCATCCCCTCAACTATATAAGGACTCTATAAATATAAAATAATTATAAATTTTTTAATTTTTTTAATATATATTTACGGCTTTAAGTTTGTTAGGAGCATGGTTTCACATAAAATTAAAATATACCATGATTATTTCATTGCAATAAATCTTCTCAAAGATGATGGTCTGTTATCTCATCTCCAACCAACTTTTCATGGAAAATATACATTAGGTTTATCGTCATAGATTATAAAAAATTAAAGTTATGTTCATTTGTTTTAGATTTCCCAAATTTTGACAGTTAGAGATAATTATTATCAACTGTTTATGAGTTCCCCTTCCCCGTCCAACAACACGTACTAAAACATTATATGTCTCCCTCTCGATCAGCTATTACTTTATAGGGACTTAATCAACAAAAAATAAATGTAAGTTCTATACTATATTTTAAATTAATATTAACATATTTTGACATTGTTCGTATTTTCACACTTTCTTTTCTCATTATATCACAACGAATTAATTTTCACGCGTGAGTGTCAAATGGAAAAATCTATGTGCGGATCTCTACTCACAATGACAGATTAAAATATTCCCTAAAACTGTTTGAAAAGTTTTTAGAAAGTTTTAAAATTAGAATTATAAACAAATACTATATATTATAACAAATCTAAATTATATTAATTTATTTTAGATAACTCTAATGAAAGTGTGGTGGACACAGAATATGGATAATTTCCGCAATCGAAATTCAAATTGTAATTAGTCAAATGCATATTTTTAATAGTGAGGTGAGAATATCTCTATGTTTCTTATTCTACATCACACATAGATTCTCTCTCTCTCTCTCTCTCTCTCTCTCTCTCTTTGTATTTTTATCTATCTTATCTCTCTTACAGGACTCTATTAGGGCTCCATCAACAAAAAATAGTTGTTATTATATTTTTAATGAATATCAATCTAATTTGATCCCGTTCTTACTCTTAAACTTTTTTTGTCGTCGTACCACAATAAAACAATCTCCACACATGAGCATCAAATGGAAAATGTGGGGATTTTCACTCACATGGATAAATTAACATCTCGAAAAAGGTTTGAATGAATGTATATGGAAATTTTAATACTGGATTTGTTAAAAAATTAAAAAAATTCAAATAGATTATAAAAAATGAAGTTATATTAATTTTTTTAATATTTCCTAATTTTTATATATCTCTCTCTTGTCTCCATCTCCAGATAGGGACTCTATCGACAAAAAAATTAAAGTTTCTATAAACAAAAAAAAATATTAGAGTTTCTACAAATAATAAATAAATAATATTAGAGTTTTTAAAAAAATATAATATTAGAATTTCTACTAAAAAAAATATAATATTATTGTTTTTAAAAACAATATAATATTAGAGTTTCTAAAAAATATATATATAATATCATAGTTTCTAAAAAAAATAATTTAATATTAGATTTTCTAAAAAAAATTAATATTAGAGTTTCTAAAAAAAAAATTATACAACAATAAGATACAAAAAAAATAATATTTGAGAAGCTCTAGTTGAATGACACATAAGCAATTTCTATTGAGAAGAAAAGATAGTTTTCAATATAATATTATAAAAATTCAATTATTGTTGTCCGTGGGATTCGAACAACATACCTTAAACAAAAAACTCAACATGACACCTAAGCAATTTCTCACTAATTGAATGATCCCTAAGCAACTTCTATTGAGAATGCACAAAAGAGCTCCGTGGGAATCTCGTACGGTATAATGTAATAGAGATAATTTATTTATTTAGTTTTTTTTTGGTAAACCAAAGGTATCCTCCGCGCGCAACTGCAGAGACTAATTCCCTCGAGGTAACTGAGATTCATTTAAGGGGTTGACCTCTCCCAACAAATGTTTCTCCATACGCACCGGTCATGGATCGAACTCAGAACCAAATGGTTAAGGGACTCGAGTATATGAAGTATCTACCACTTGTGACACACTATGTTATTTTATTTATTTAATTTTAACTATAACTAAAATGAACGGATTGGAATTTCGCAATTTACATCTCCTCAACATGGCAATGGTGGCGAAGCAATATTGGAATTTTATAATGAAACCGGATACTCTTATGGCAAGAATCTACAAAGCAAAGTATTTTCCTAAATCCTCTCTCTTAGATTCTCATCTTGGTAGCAACCCAAGTTATGCGTAGCGGTGGCGTAGTATTTGGAAATCTAGACAAGTACTTATAAAGGGTCGTAGGTGGAGTATAGCAACCCAAGTACTAAAATCACGATAACGAATGAGCATTGGCTTAAGAAATCACGACAAAAACAAGGTGTGTATAATATTTTTGTCAACCAACGAATACTTCCAAATTGGAAAGTATGGGATTGTGACAAAATTAAATTGTTATTTCCTTTAAATGTTGCAAACTCTATATTTTTTTTTTTGGAAACTCGGTATCCGACAAAAGACAGATTAATTCGAGGGGACCAATCCCACCGTCCACTTGCCGGGGCCCCGTTTAAATCCAGAGTTGTTTACTCTGTATGGACTAGCCCACTGAAATTGACACTAGTGAGAATCGAACTTGAGACCTTGAGAGTGGCAAACTCCAAGGACCCAAGCCACCACCACTAGATCAACCCCAAATGGGTTGCAAACTCTATACTTGATGTTCCCTTATTTGATGATATTGGAGAAGATAAATTGATTTGGCAAGATGATGTACATGGTATGTAATGTATATATATATATATAGTGTAAAATTAGCTTATAACATGTTAAATCCAATAGTAGAGATTGCAAGAACAAAAAGTGTGGACTGGAAGGGAATATAGAAGACTAGCAATTGATATGACGCATTTCTAAAAGGTGTTTACCAACAAGAATCCGGTTGAAAGAGAGGTGTGTTCCTTGCTCATTAACTTGTCCTATTTGTGAAAATGAGAATGAAAGTGGCTGTCACTTCCTATTTGAATGTCACGACAGGAAAATGGCATGGCAAACAGCTGGGCTAGAAACCATTAATCAAGGATCTAAAGATTTAACACACCGAGAGAATGTTTAATTGATATATGCAGCAACTCATATGTATATACGACTGGAAGGGTAGCAATGGTAGTTTGGGTCTAATAGAATAATAGAAACAATTGGATTTGGAATCAAGCAGAAGAACACGAGCAACAACTTGGGAACAAAGCGATTTGCTTGTGGAATGAAGTGCAGAATGTTCAGAAACAATAGTAGAGCATGTGGACAGCAGCAACTTCAGGTATCACAGAAACCGAATCTGAACTGGTATAAATGTAATGTGGACGCGGTTTCCATCATGAGGCCGGTAAAACTACTACATGTTGGTGCATCAAGGACTGCATGCGTCAGTTTGTATTAGCAGGTAGCAATTGGATAAATGACAAATGCTCTACAATAAGGTGAAGCCATGACAATTCTAGCGGCCATGAAGGAACTCCACAATGCTCTCAGTTAAACAACTAGCACCAGGACATAGGAAAAGCAAAACACCAAGTAAACTCTTGTACCGCATGGAAAAAACACAAGTACCATCAAGACATAGGAAAACACTATAATGTTTGATTCTCTACTTCTGATCTTATATATTGTTCCTAAGACATACCTTAATAGTATAAAAACAAACTTCCTAGGACATACCTTAAATAAAATGTGGAAATATACCTGTTATCCAAAAACATTGATAGTTTGGTGGTTTCAACCAAACTAAAGATTGAGGTTTCAACAAAATGAATATCAGCCACCAATGGTATGTTGTAGCTGGACATAGTTACATCAAGATACAGATGAATACATAAACCATATGAAGTTACAGCATCGACCATGCAAATTTAACTCGCTATAATTTATTCTTACTTTTTCTGCACAAGTGAGTTCTTAATCTCAAAACATGCATCAGCTTCTTTCTTCCCGTGAACTGTTATTCGTACGATATCAGCTCTTTTGTCTGCTATTTTCATCACCTGCCAATAGACAGAAGAAAAAGAAACATAACATCTAAATGTGTCGGTCAATTGTATCTTTTTCTATCGGTGCAAAACTGAAGGACAATTGTGTAACCTATTCAACCGTTCCAGCGACATCCTTAGTATTTGTCGTAGTCATGGTCTGAATTCTTATGGGATGCTCATTTCCAATAGTCTCATCTCCAACCATCACTGTCCTTGTTTTTCTCCTCACAGTTTTGTGCAATGATTCATAATACTTTTGCCTAGGAACTACATTCAAAATATTATCAATTTGATCGGGCTAAAGTAAAACAAGTTCATAATAATAACCATAATAGCAGAAACACTTAATTAGTCATTAGATTTAGCAATTAGGATTATGAATGAAAAATTAATGCACACACAAAAAAATTGAAGCTTTAAACTCCAATCTTGGCACTATATATAGATATTAAAAAATTAACTAGTCAATCATCATAGTCAGTCCTAATTCCCTGAATGATTTGACATATCCCCTAGCAAGTATATTAAAATAAAGTTAATAAGATAAATGAAAGGAATAGATAATAGATATCCAACCTCAGGAAGCGTGGCGGCAAGGCATTTGCGTTTTATACAATCTACCCAAGTATAGTTAATGTGGCAGCTTTCGTATCACTTCATCTATGGTTTATCATGTTTCTACACAATGAATGATCATGTTAGAGGTATATATAAAAAAAAATGATCATGTTAGAGGACATATACTCCAAGATCATTAGCATAGGCTAGTTAAATCAAACTCTCATTGGTTTATCATGCATGAGACACTAACATACATGATTTTGCATGATGCTTTGTACTGATAAAGATAGTCAGCAGCACCAAAGTAGTTTCTACATTTCAACTGAAATTTGACATAAGCTAACTCAACAGAAAAAACAAAGTTGAGCTCAAATTAGTTAAAAAGAAAAGATAGCAAGCTAAAATGAATGCCACTTATCATAAAAATCAAAAAATTTATTTATTTATTTTTCATTTGTATACAATAACCTTTTTTTTTTCTCTTCAAGCCACATCACCCACATATCACATCACTCTCTCTCATAGTGTTGACTGTGTATATGGATGTTCAAATGGTAGAATTAAGTTAGGAATATGTTGATGCTGGTGGGTTGGATTTTGAAAATTCTAATTTATCGGTGTCTAAATCATCCAATGTATGCACAAACAATTCTAACTTACAATTCAGTACAAAGTTGAGAAGGACAATTGTATTTCCTAATATACCTATTACTCCATAACCCTAAGCCTATTAATAATAAAGTGAATTAAAGGTTCACAAGTGGATTAACTCATAGGAATATTTGCCCTTACAAGTAATTAAGCAAGATACCTAAAAGGGATGAATCCAACTTTACAATTCAAGAAGTGTTTAGGCATCCCATGAAACATTGACCTCCCCCCCCCCCCCCCCCTCCAAAATACTACTCTAGCACTACATAATATGTACAACTACATCTTTAGTGTATACACAAAAAACACAATCAGAGTATCTACTGAAACAATAAACTAAACTAAACGATTCATAAGAATTCTATAATAAAAGAGAGAAACCAGTTAAGCATGGAGAATCACAAACAATACTAGCACTACTATCATTCATCCAAGGATTCAGGTTTTTGAACTTTTGAACTTATAGTTGCACAAAATTGTAGTTTCCTTTACTCAATATAGTTTTAAATGATTCAAGTATATATAGTAATAATTGAATTGAAAATTAAAAAGTAGCATATGCATATGTAGTGAAAATAGACCTTGGATGTGAGACAATATTTGGTCCTTTGGTAGCATATGCATATTTGTGAAATTTGTAACAAGATATGAAATTTAAGAGATACTATTTCACATAATAATAATAATAGCCTATTATGTAAAACTGAACTAATATTGTGAAACTGAGTTGTGAAATTGAACTAATAATTGCCTATTTCACATAATTATAATAGCCTATTATGTAAAATTCCATATAAGAGAAATGATAAGAAAAGAACATAGCAATAGTTAAACTCCCTCCCATGCATATTGTATGATTGCAGTCCACATTAATAAGAAAAAAATATATTAACAGTCTATATTAATAGCATGTTCTTTGTATGATTGTAAACTAGATCAAAAAACATATTGAGCAAACTTGTAACCATAGCTGGTATAAAAAGGGACTATCTCAAGTTTCTGAACTTTCTTAGCTAGTACATCAATTTAAAACTCCATTTTTGTAACATAAATGAAGAATACCATAGTCATAGTAATAGTCATTTTGATATTACCGACACTGCAAGCCATTTATGAAATTTAAAAGATAGAAATCAGTGTTGAAGAGCTTTTATTGATTTATCATACTCATGAATCAAACTGAACAATAAGACTAATTTTAACAGACAAATAACTATAGACAGATCAAAATAGGACTCTATGAATGAATATCAATAAAGAAAAGTTTCAGATTTTAATTGACACTAAATTATCGTATACATTAATATTTTTTTACACTGCTAGTCAATCATAAGTCATAACAGCCAGATCATTAGAAACGTTTGATTTTTATCTTAACCACTTCTAAAATTTTTTACACTTACTGCACAAAAATTAAACTCAAAGGATGATACAATGTTCAAAACATTAACAGTGATTTAAAAACAAACTTACCTTGACAGATCGCCAATGATCCAAACACTCTTGATGAACATATTTTGAAGTACCTTTGCACTTACAAGGAGCTATGAAGTCCCTACCTGAAAAGAAAAGAAAAGAAAAGGTACAGGGTAACTTATACGATATATCGTGATACATCCCAATGCCACCACAAACTGATCACCACATACTGCTGGAAAATCTAAAGACCGGCCATCAAGCGTTTCAGGAAGAACCTAAGACAAACAAAGAATTGATCATCTCAAACTACCTAATAAAATTATAATAGCTTATGAACATATCATAAGCTAGATAAACTCAAATAAACCAATTTAAACGGATTCATAGTACAAAACTCAAAATCAAGAAGTTCTATTAGCTTACAACAAGAAACTTAAATTCAACCTCCCTCTTGATAAAATCTTGAATCTAATTACAAATCATTAAAATATTAGTTCCAATCCTCAGTTAAACAAAACATGAATAGAATTTAAAATTGAAAAACTCAATGCCATCACTATAACTCAGATTTTTTTTATCCCAAAAATTGTTACTACAAGAGTTTCTCCTTCACATGCCTCAATGATTAAGCTTGAAATCTCCTATTAACATTTTTTTTTTTATAATGAAGAGGGCTATACGCCCGGGGGAAAAGATTACAAGCAAATTAATCTAGGGCTAGAGTTCCCCTGCAGATCAAATTTGTACATGTCCATAATTTGGGTAGGACACCGATCATAAAACACACATTCAGTAGCTAGAGTACAACCTATGCTCGCCAAAGCATCAGCACATTTATTTGCCTCCCTGTATGTGTGAGAGACTTCAATAAGCCAATCTTTCTTCAACAAATTCCAAATACGCTTCAGCAGAGAACAACTCAAAGCACTCATCGAACTCCCTTTCTTAAGTACACGAACCACAGCCTTGGAATCAATATTCAATTCTACTTTTCTGAATCCCACCCTATAAGCTTGTCGAAGTCCTTCATAAACACCCCAGAGCTCCGCAACAAAAGCACTGTTGGAACAAAATAGGTTCTGACATGATCCAATTAAGTTTTGATGATAACAAAGGTATTAATATACAATAGGGTATACTAATTATTTAATCCAAGTGTGCAGATATACAAGTTAATTCTTTAAATTTACTAGAAGCACATTGGAAGCTCTGATATGTCAAAGCAAACTCTGACCAGATCTTCAAGGCATCAGAAGATGCAAGTTATATTCGTCAGAAGCTAATATCAGACTTTGATAAGAGCAGTGAGAGACGTTTTATCAGAAGAACATTCTCTGCAACAATGATTGGATATCATCATCATCCTCTGACATTCCAAAAGCTGATGGAATCAATCTTATCCACAAGATAGTGACGTTAGTACTATTGTACGAACTCATTACCTGATTTGGCTAAAACGTTATCCCCAAGATTGATCGTATACAAGGTTACCTGATTTGGTTAAAAATTGTACTATCTACAGCTGGCACAATCTCACCGCATCAAATTCAAATCAAACACGCTCCACCTTCGTCTATAAATTGGTGCAAGTTTGAAGTTTTAGGATACGACACTTTGAACAATTTGAAAGAGCTGTTATTCTGTCAAAATCATCCTAGAGCACTAAGAACTTCAAATACAACTTGAACTCATATTCAAATCCAAGACTCCAGTTTCAGCTTCTGTTAATTCATTAGTTGAACCTTAGAATTCTTATATTAAGATTCTAAGTTAAGTCTTGTATCAAAAGTTGTGTTTCATTGTAACTGAACATTGATTTGCATATCATTTGTTCAGACTCTGTTTTTCTTATATTTGTATTTGGAAGTCTCTTGCCTGCGTGCTTGAGCATTAGGAAGTCTCTTGTAATTGTTACTTGAGCATTGGAAGTCTCTTGCAAGTGTGCTTGAGCATTTGTAATCTTTGGTGATTATAGTGAACTCTCTTGGTAGTACAAGAGGACTGGACGTACTCTCGGTTTGTGAGGGGAACCAGTATAAAATCTCTGTCTCTACATTTCTCTCTTTCTCTCTACCTTCAAAGTTATGATCAATTGTGTTTTGTTTTTCTAAACCGCTGCAAACTCTGATAAGTTTTTCATAACTTAGAAGAATTTTTAAACTACCCAAAACACAATTCAACCCCCCCCCCCCCCTTCTGGTGTTTTTCACACCTTCAATTGGCATCAAGAGCCCGGTTCTGTTTTTAATCACCTTACAGTGAAACAGTTTCTAGTTGAAAAACACTATGACTGAAGGAACTCCAAGTGTGAGCATGAAATCAGTTCCTCATGACTATGATGTTGAAGATAATAAGACAAGCAACAAAGCACCAAAGTTCAATGGAGATGCATCTAACTTTTCCTGGTGGAAAGATAGAATCTACAGTCATCTTATTGGTTTAGATGATGAGCTTTGGGACTTAGTTGAAGAAGGGGTAACTTTCCAAGGACTTGATGAAAAGGGAAGGTTATCTATTGAAGAAAGAAAGAAGTTCACTCCTACAGACAAGAAGTTATACAAGAAACATCACAAGGTCAAGGATCTTCTCATTGGGTGTATAACTCATGATGAATACCTCAAGATCACAGACAAATCTACTGCCAAGAGCATCTATGATTCCTTGTGTTCCACATATGAAGGAAATAAACAGGTTCAAGAGGCAAAGGCTACTCTTCTGATCCAACAGTATGAACTCTTTAGAATGAAGGATGATGAGAATATTGAATTCATGTATTCGAGGTTCAAAATTCTAGTGGCTGGTTTCCAAGTTCTAAAGAGAAGCTACACAACTTCTGATCATGTAAGAAAGATTTTGAGAAGCTTACCTTCAAGGTGGAGGCCTAAGGTAACAGCTATTCAAGAAGCTAAGGATTTGGACAAACTTGGCTTGGAGGAATTGATAAGTTCACTCATGAGTCATGAGATTGAATTATCTTCTGATGAGCCTCGGAAGAAACTAAAATCTTTGGCCTTGCCATCTATTTCAGTTTCATCTAAGGCTCTGAAAGCCAAAGTTGTAGAATCTGAAGCAGAGGAATCTTTCGTAGATAATCAAGAAGAAGGATCAGACGATGATTTCTTTGCACTCTTGTCCAAAAAATTTCAAAAGTGGTCACTAAGGAAGGGCAAAATTTTTCAAGGCAGAGGATCTGGATCAAGAAACAACACCAGCAGAGAGAAGAAGGATGACACAAAAAATTGTTTCAATTGTCATAAGCCTGGACACTTCATGGCTGATTGTCCTGAACTCAACTCCAAGGGTAAAGGAAGAAAGAGCACAATCAAGAACAAAGCCAAGAAGAGTCTGATGGCAACATGGGAGGATATCAATGAACTATCTGAGGATGAAGACTCTGAGGAAGCAAACCTAGCGCTTATGGCCACTGGTGAATCAGACCATGACAGTGATTCAGAGTCTGACACAGACGACATTGATGAGGTAATATCTAAAATGTCTAGTACTCAAATGACCAAAGCTTTGAAAGATGTAATGGTGAAGTACATGGAAAAGTTGAGTGAGCTAGATTTTTGTAAACAAAAAATGAAGCTACTCAATGAAAATCTCACCCAGACTCAAGCAAACTATCAAAAATCTCTTAAAACAATTAAAGTGCTTGAGACTGGATGTAGAACATGTCACAAACCCTATGATGAGTATGAAATCTCTCTTCAAGAGTTTGTTCACCATAACATAGACAAAACTAGGGTAACTTCCGTAATTCATGGTGGGCTTAGCAATTATTATAAAAGACAAGGACTTGGTTCTCTTACATCTTCTAATGTGGAAAAATCAAACAAACCTGTCTTGTTAAGCAAGTCACCATCAGAATCTTATTCAAACTTTACTAAGGGTACATCAGAACCTCTGACTGTGTCTGGTACTCTTGTGAGCTTGGAACCACAAGATAAGGTATCAGAAGATGACTCATTCTCTGAACCTAAGTCTTCTAAAACCCAGGTTCCCCTCACATCAGTACCCATGTCTACTCAAGTTAAAGCTGTCAGAGTACTAAAGCCTGTTGATAAGCGGGGCACTAGTACTTCTAAAGCAAACTTGGTAACTGGTTCTCTGACACACTCAAGAGGAAAGTCTCAGAGACAACATAAGCCTAAACCTTTTTCTAAAGGCTCTGTTGACTCCAGATCTTCTGAGTACTCTAACAAGAAGAATAAGATTCTCAAAACTAACCAAAAAGGACTCATCAGAGTATGGGTACCAAAATCTGAAATAGTGTATGCTGCAGGTATGCACCCAAAGAAGAAAAGAAAGCTCATGGTATCTGGACTCTGGCTGCTCACGTCACATGACAGGAGACAAGCTCTTATTCCACACCCTGAATCAGCAAGAGGGAGGAACAGTAGGGTTTGGTGGCAACCAGAAAGGGAAAGATCATTGGTATAGGTACAGTTGGTAATTCTTCTTTGTCAATTTCTGATGTTTGGTTAGTAGATGGACTACATCATAATTTACTTAGCATAAGTCAATTGTGTGATAGTAATTATGATGTTATATTTAATAAGGATTCATGTACTATAATCAGAAACTCTGATCAATCTGTTGTCTTTAAGGGAAATAGAAAAGACAATGTTTACAAAGTAAATTTTTCTGATTTAAAGGAACAACAAGTGCTTTGTCTCTTGACACTGAGTGATGAAAAGTGGATCTGGCACAAAAGATTGGGTCATGCTAACTGGAGGTTAATCTCTAAGCTTAGTAAGGACAATCTTGTCAGAGGCCTTCCAAAAATAAAATATCACTCAGACTCACTTTGTGGTTCCTGTCAAAAAGGAAAAATTGTCAAAAGTTCTTTTAAAAACAAGAACATTGTCTCTTCTACAAGACCCTTAGAACTCTTACACATTGATTTATTTGGACCAGTTAGCACTGCTTCAATCAATGGTAAGAAATATGGATTAGTCATTGTAGATGATTATAGCAGATGGACTTGGGTTAAATTTCTGAGAACTAAAGATGACACATATGAAGTGTTTAGCATCTTCTGTACCCAAATTCAAAATGAAAAAGATTCCAAGATTTTAAAAGTAAGAAGTGATCATGGTGGTGAATTTGAAAATGAACCTTTTGAAAAATTTTGTGAAGAACAGGGAATTCTCCATGAATTCTCTTCTCCTAGAACTCCACAACAAAATGGAGTTGTAGAAAGAAAGAATAGATCTTTACAAGAAATGGCACGCACCATGATGCATGAAAATAATTTAGCAAAATTCTTTTGGGCAGAAGCTGTTAACACTGCTTGTTACATTCAAAATAGAATCTATATAAGACCTATTTTGAACAAAACAACATATGAACTCTTTAAGGGAAGGAAACCCAATATTTCTTATTTTCATCAATTTGGCTGTACATGTTACATTCTAAATAATAAAGTCCATCTTAAGAAATTTGACTCTAAAGCCTGTAAGGGTATCTTCATTGGATACTCTGAACGCTCTAAGTCATACAGAGTGTATAATTCTGAAACCAATACAGTGGAAGAATCAATGCACGTAAAGTTTGATGATAAGGAGCCTGATGATAAAAAGTCAGAGCCTGTTAAAGATTTGTCAGGTTCTGATGAATCAGAAGATAAAGCTCCAAAATATGACAACTATATAGAACCTGTAGAAGATTCTGAAACTCAAGAAGCTACACCTTCTGATACTGCTCAAGAACATCAAACAAATGAAGAAAACTCTGAAGCAACAGAGATTCCAAGAAATACGTTCAAGTACAAATCATCACATCCTGAAGAGCTTATCCTAGGAAACAAGAATAGTCCAAGAAAAACAAGGTCAAACTTCAGAGATGAAGAATCATTGTTTGGATTAGTATCCTTGATTGAACCAAAGACAACAAATGAAGCTCTCTCAGATGATGCTTGGATAGTTGCTATGGAAGAAGAGTTAAATCAATTCAAGAGAAATGATGTATGGGATCTGGTACCCAAACCTAAGCACAAGAACATTATTGGAACAAAATGGGTATACAGAAACAAATTGAATGAGCAAGGTGAAGTTACAAGAAATAAAGCAAGACTTGTTGCACAAGGATATAGTCAACAAGAAGGAATTGACTTCACTGAAACCTATGCTCCAGTAGCAAGACTGGAAGCAATCAGGTTACTTTTATCTTATGCAGTTAACAATGATATCACTCTTTATCAAATGGATGTTAAAAGTGCATTTCTTAATGGTGTTATTTCTAAAGAAGTATATGTCAAACAACCTCCTGGATTTGAGGATTTAGCAAACCCAGATCATGTGTTTAGACTAAAGAAATCACTCTATGGACTCAAACAAGCTCCCAGAGCTTGGTATGAGAGACTGAGCACTTTCTTAGTCAACAATGGTTTTGAAAAAGGACAAGTTGACAATACATTATTTAGAAAAACACTAAAGAAAGACATTTTGATCATTCAAATTTATGTTGATGATATCATCTTTGGATCAACTAATGCCACTCTGTGCAAGAATTTTTCTAAGCTTATGCATGATGAATTCGAGATGAGCATGATGGGAGAATTGAAGTTCTTTCTTGGAATTCAGATAAATGAAACAAAGAAAGGAACATTCATTCATCAATCAAAATATATAAAAGATCTTGTGAAGAAATTCAATTTGGAAGATTGCAAACCCATGAACACTCCAATGCATCCTACATCAAGCTTAAGCAAAGAAGAATCTGACGGCAAAGTTGATCAGAAGCTCTATCGAGGTATGATTGGATCTCTTCTTTATCTAACTGCATCAAGACCTGATATTTTATTCAGCGTATGCTTGTGTGCAAGATTTCAATCAGATCCTAGAGAATCCCATTTCACAGCAGTGAAAAGGATCTTCAGGTATTTGAAAGCAACTTGTAACATTGGATTACTGTATCAGAAATCCAATGACTACAAGCTGATTGGATTCTGTGATGCTGACTATGCTGGTGATAGAATTGAAAGAAAATCCACCAGTGGCAACTGTCAGTTCATTGGTGAGAATTTAATTTCATGGGCTAGTAAAAGGCAAACCACCATAGCTATGTCAACAGCAGAAGCTGAATACATATCAGCAGCTAAATGTTGTACACAACTACTTTGGATGAAATATCAATTGGAAGATTATCAAATAAGCAGTAACAATATTCCTTTATATTGTGATAACACTGCAGCTATTCACCTCTCTAAAAACCTTATTTTACATTCAAGAGCTAAGCATATTGAGATTAAACATCATTTTATCAGAGACTATGTTCAAAAAGGAGTAATTGATCTCAAGTTCATTGAAACTGAAAATCAATGGGCTGATATCTTTACAAAACCTTTAGCTGTTGAACGTTTTGATTTTATCAAAAAGAATCTGAACATGATGGAAATCTCTGATTAACTTAGACTCTGATGAAAAATTTGAGTTTGTAAGGATCTAATAGTAATCAGAAGCTGAAGTCATCAGAACCTTCTGTATCAGAAGTTGTGATGAGGACATCTTCTGACAAACTATCAGAATCTGATTAGAAGGTAAATAGTTCTGGCGCGTAAGTTAAAATCTTTTATAAAAACCCTTTCGTTTTCCTCACTTACGTGTCAGTTATTTAAATAATCCTTTGATACACGTGTCTTGTTGCAAGAGGATAGAAAAGTTGGTTAATGATGATTAGCATTTCTAATCCCCATTTGTGGTAAAATACTCTGCTACCCCTACGTGTTTGTACTTGTTTTTTGCGCGAAACTTTCTATTTAAACACACTAACTGTTCACATTCACACTTTTGCACTCTCACAACCTACACTTTCATCTTCTAAAACTCAGAGAAATTTCTTTCTCCCTCATTAGAAACCCTAACCCCCAAACTCCATCAATGGCTTCAATCATTCCTAGAGATTGTATTATCGACATTGCTAACTCCAAACCTACTAAGTTTGCTAAAGATCAACGTCCTTACAAGTATGATGACCTAAATCTTGCGATTGAAAACCCTGTTGATTTAGAAGGGTTAAGAGTAAATGGTTTCTCTAATGTGGTTGATCTGTTCAAGAGACAAGGATTGGAATACTACTTTGATTTATTGAATGGACCAACATATACTGAACTGGTGAAAGAATTTTGGATGAAAGCATCAATTATCAACAGAGATATGTACATTCAGAGAATCAAAGATATGGTTGAAGAAAAACCTGAACTTCAAGGTAAAACTCCAGAGGAAATGGGTTTGAGACCTTTCATATCAACAGAGATTGAATCGTTTGTGGCTGGATTCAGAATTTCTATCAGATTATGTCATATCTGTGAGGCTCTGAAGATAGATCGTGGTGGTCTTGTCATCAGAAACTCTGATGAGGTTGGTTCTGATGTTGAGGAATTTATATTCAAACCTAAGGCTGACCCCAAGGACAAGTTTGAATGGACCAACGATTGCAAAGTCATCTACAAGATTTTGATTGACAACATTTTGTCTAAGCTGGGAGGCACTGATCAAATTTCAAACCTTCAGAAGCTGTTTACCTTTCATGTTGGTAAAGGAAATTTTGTAGATATTGGTAAGCTTATCTTTGATCATCTTGCCCTTTCTATTCTCTCTTCCAAATCTATTGTGCGACATTCAAGGCTACTCAGTCATATGTTTGCATAGTGTGGTTTGTTGGATACAATCACACCGTTTCTCCCAGGATATGGTTCCTTCCTGCTTAGTTCTAAATTTGTTAATAGCACTACTCTAAGGTACATGAAACTGGTGAAAAACAACCAGATTGTTCATCCAACACACCCACTGCTGATCAGAGATTCTGAGAAAGACATTGCTGAATGTAGGCTTGTGCATGTCAGTGATAGTGCGGCTAAGAGAGTTATAGAAGCACACGCTGATCTCTTAAAAAAGCTAGGTGCTGAGGTAGGAGATGGACAACCTACAAAATTGACCATCAGACAATCTAGGATTTTGGAACAACCAACCAGAGTCCAACCTGTCAAAAGAAAGGCTGTCAAGAGTCCTGCTGGGAAGAAGGTTGCTAAGACCCAGAAGACTACAGCTCCTAGATCATCAAAGAAACCAAAGGCTAAGAAGATTGTTATGGAGGATCTTACAGAAGAAGAGAAGGAAAATGCTGCGTTACAGGCAGCTTTGGAAAAGGTTAATGATTTCAACAAGAAGCAAGAGGCTCTGAAGGATGGGTATGAGTGTGGTATTGAAGAATCTGCGTTTGATGAGATGCACTCAAAACTTCCAAAAAGGAATGATCCTCATAATCTGCTGGAACAACAGACTCTGTATGGACCAGAAAATGGTAAGTTTTCTAATTTTATTGGAGGCAGCACATCATTTAGTGATTATTTCAAAAGACTTCAATTTCCTTCTGAAATCAAAGTTAAACATACTCTGAATAAGATTTTAAAAGGAGTTTATTCTGAGAAAGACAACATTCTTTCTGAGAATCAACCAACATCAGAGCAGTTTAACCCTATCCAAACTAACCCATCAGAATCTCATGCTAATACTATATGTAATGATGCAGCACAAGCTTCAACAAGTACTGCACCAGTCATTCTTACTTTAGAAGAAGATTCTGATCGTACACCCTCACCACCTCCTGAAAAATCCCCCATACACCATGATAACCAAATTCTCAAACCTACCCCAAACTCTGAGAATGTTGAACCAGAGTCAACCCAAGAAAAATCACCAACACCACAACAAGAAAATGAACCACACCCACAAACACCTCCACCAGAACATACTCAACCAGAAAATGAAAACCAAAAATCCCCTGAACCTAAAGTTGCTGAAGTGGTTGAGAAATCAAACTCTGAAGTACATGCTCGTGAGCAATCCCCACATCATGTGGCTATGGATAACACATGTACTTTACCTACACCACTTAAACATCATATCCAGCAAATCAATGATTCTATGAATCTTGAAATTGTTCAGAAAACCCCACCTGATCAAACCAATCATCTCAAGAACCTAATGCAGGATCTGTCTATGGACTGCATTTTTATCCCTCCTCACTTACCTTCCAGAATTGTCAATGAACCCCTAGAGCAAACCCAGGATGATATCACTAATTTGCTGCAAGCTGTTGACAAGAACATTAGAAGAATGTCCAGTGTTATTCCACACAGGTCTATTGAAACAGCATATATTGACAAAGAGTGTGACCTTATGGAACAAAATTTGGTGCTCATGATCAGATCAGTGAGACAGGCTTACACCAAAGATTTGGACTTTAGGAATGAGCTGGCTAGGAAGGGGGAAGAAGAAAGGTTGGAAAGAGAGAGATTGGAAGCTGAGGAAAGGGAAAGGAAGAGGTTGGAAGATGAGCGTATTGAAAAAGAAAGGCAAGAAGCTGAGGCAAGAGAGCAAGCTAGGCTAGCAGAAGAAGCTAGAATAGCTGCTGAACAGGCAAGGCTTGAAAACATTGCCAGAAATGCACCAGAATATGCTCAACACATCAGAGAAAATCAAGAGAATATTAAGAGAAGGATTGATGAGCATTCATCTATGCTAGCTGCAATTATGACCACTCTCCAGAGCATCAATGCCAGATTACCTCCTCAACCTTAAAACCTAGGATTCTATGCACTTGTTCTTTTTAATTCATTATCATGTTCTGTTATTTTGTAACTTGGCTGAATTTTATTTGTTTAAGTACTATGTTTGTTGATTATCTCTTGTGTTTGGTTATAATTTATTTACTTTATGCATCTATTTTATGCTTTCATAAATGTTTTTGAGACAAATATCAACACAAAGATTTCAAATCTAAATAAAGAGTTTATTCAATTGAAAATTGTTGATTACATAAGTTCTTATCCAACTTTTCACTTGGATTCTACATCATAAACAGCTAGTTCTAAATCTAGCTTATTAGAATCAGAGGGAGAAGAAGGGTATTCTTCCCTAGGAGGAACATATGTACTCAAGAATTCCTTCCAGTCAGAATCCCATTCAGATTCTGACTCGGATAAGGACTCTTGTTGTTTGGTCTTGGATCTTGTTTGATAATCGGCTCTGACAGGAGCAGAAGTTGATGCCTTCATCTTTTGAGGTTTCTTCTTAGACTCTGAGTCTTGTTGAATCTTCGCTTTCTTCTTCTTCTCGTGTGCTTTCTTACTTTTGATCACTCTTCTATCCTTATCCATTGTTAATTTTTCACAATGAAATGGAAGTGTTGAGTGAAATGACAAAGTGATGGTCCTTATATAGTGGATTCAAATTAGGCAAGTTCATGGTTTTACGACAAACCATTTAATTGGTGTAGTTGTAACCACCTTGACTGCATTGAAACTCTACTCTTGACCATTTTTTTTCAAACTTGTCATTTAATTTTTGTCAGTTTTATCTTTTTGCTTAACGACAAAAGGGGGAGTAAGAGTCGTAATTAATTTTTGAAATGCTAAACTGAAACCAAATTCCATTTTTTGATTTATTAAAATTATGTCTTCGTATGATATGATTTTGAGGAAAATATTAGTTGAAATTTGAACTTCTGATACATGGTACGCATAAAAGAAAAGTGCAATTTTCTTTCATGGGTATCAGACTTAGGGGGAGAGCTTACAAACCTAGCCTCTGAGAGTCTAGTGTATTAGTATTAGTTCAAAATTCAAATAATTATTTTTAAACTGATTTAATTAATCATTGTTGAACTTAGGGGGAGCTTGCAAAACTCATCAACCTAAGAGATGCTTGATAAATTTTATCAACAACCATTGTAAATTAATACTTGGTTTGTCATCAATCAAAAAGGGGGAGATTGTTGGAACAAAATAGGTTCTCACATGATCCAATTAAGTTTTGATGATAACAAAGGTATTAATATACAATAGGGTATACTAATTATTTAATCCAAGTGTGCAGATATACAAGTTAATTCTTTAAATTTACTAGAAGCACATTGGAAGCTCTGATATGTCAAAGCAAACTCTGACCAGATCTTCAAGGCATCAGAAGATGCAAGTTATATTCGTCAGAAGCTAGTATCAGACTCTGATAAGAGCAGTGAGAGCCGTTTTGTCAGAAGAACATTCTCTGCAACAATGATTGGATATCATCATCATCCTGTGACATTCCAAAAGCTGATGGAATCAATCTTATCCACAAGATAGTGAAGTTAGTACTATTGTACGAACTCATTACCTGATTTGGCTAAAACGTTATCCCCAAGATTGATCGTATACAAGGTTACCTGATTTGGTTAAAAATTGTACTATCTACAGCTGGCACAATCTCACCGCATCAAATTCAAATCAACCACGCTCCACCTTCGTCTATAAATTGGAGCAAGTTTGAAGTTTTAGGATACGACACTTTGAACAATTTGAAAGAGCTGTTATTCTGTCAAAATCATCCTAGAGCACTAAGAACTTCAAATACAACTTGAACTCATATTCAAATACAAGACTCCAGTTTCAGCTTCTGTTAATTCATTAGTTGAACCTTAGAATTCTTATATTAAGATTCTAAGTTAAGTCTTGTATCAAAAGTTGTGTTTCATTGTAACTGAACATTGATTTGCATATCATTTGTTCAGACTCTGTTTTTCTTATATTTGTATTTGGAAGTCTCTTGCCTGCGTGCTTGAGCATTAGGAAGTCTCTTGTAATTGTTACTTGAGCATTGAAAGTCTCTTGCAAGTACAAGAGGACTGGACGTACTCTCGGTTTGTGAGGGGAACCAGTATAAAATCTCTGTCTCTACCTTTCTCTCTTTCTCTCTACCTTCAAAGTTATGATCAATTGTGTTTTGTTTTTCTAAACCGCTGCAAACTCTGATAAGTTTTTCATAACTTAGAAGAATTTTTAAACTACCCAAAACACAATTCAACCCCCCTTCTTGTATTTTTCACACCTTCAAGCACTGCACATTCACACTCCCTTTGCAAACCCCTTAATCATTCACCATGAATACCCCTAATCACTCCACCACATCCAGCTACCCACTCCTCTTTGTAGGCTCTATCAGTGTTGAGTTTAACAAACAACTCTTTTGGTGGCTGCCATCGAATCATCTTCATCACTTGAGTGCCTCTAGTAACAACCATATTATTAGAAACATCATCCATATACTCACTAGACATAACCATAATATGTTGAAATGGTCTTTTTGGTCTCACGAAGTCAATTTCAAAGAGCTCTTTATTTCTTCACTTCCAAAGACAATGACAACATAATGCCCATACTCACTCCACCTGCCACTACCAGACCATTGAATAGAATTGTTAAGATTAAGAGAAATCCATTGTTGAATTTCACTCATATAAAAGCTACCTCTGTCACTAGTAGAAATTACACAATTCCAAATCTCCATAGCTCTCAGGCAATCACTCATAACATGCAAAATGGTTTCCTCAAAGTCCCCACAAAAATTACACATCGGATGACACACTCCCATCTTGCTTTTCAAAGAATTAAAACAATAAACTACAAAGGAACTAGAAACTCACTTTTATCATAAAGATTCCAAGTAGGGAATGAGTGAAAACTTTATATCTTTCTCTTTTGTTACTGTTTTTTAATCTTCTTGTTTCCTCAAGTAACAAATCTTCTCTTGATTGTGGGAGGATGATTATGAAATTGGTGTAAGAACTCAGAAAGGATTGTGAGAGTGAATTTTGAAGTAAGAATTTTCTAACAATACCACTAAACTCAAACCCTAAAAAGATGGTAAAAATGCAATCCTAAATGGACAGGTCTAAACCCAAAATCTCTTAAATAGCTATCATAATATAGAAATTGAACATAACTCAAAATCCCTAGTTAATCAAAATCAAACCATCAACAAATTAACAAGAGAAAATCCTAAAATTGAAGACCAAAATCAATTAACAATTGAAGAGAGAGAGAGAGGGAGAGAGAGATGAAACCTTGGAAGAAGAGGAATTGTTGTTGGGGCGACGACGAGCGCGAGGTGGAGCTAGGTTGCAGAAAAGTTTTGTTTTTACAAAATTAGGAAAACATATAAGTGAAAATAAAGTAAGGGAAAAACTGAAAATTAGTGGGCGAAGATGAGGGAATGCTTTCTTTTGGGCCCGAATTCGTAACAAAAGAAGACAGCGGCGGTTACAACCGCCTGTGTAACAGGAAGCGGCGACGGTTATGGCCCACCCGCCACAGTTTGACTGTCGCTATCTGCTTATTAGCAAAGGCGGTGGTAAAACGCCGCAATAATCGTCGGGGAAAGACCAAGCGGCGGCAGTTCAGTTCTTAGTGCCTCAAATTCACCGTTGCTAATAGCATATTTTCTTGTAGTGGTTGGATCGTATCTAAGAAATGAGTAATTTCTTAATGATAAAAAATTGTGAACCTTTTACAATGAAGCATAAGCTCCTATTTATAAATATTTACAAGTAGCAGTTATCAAGGGCCACGATCATGGATACCCCATGACCTCGGTGGTTTCTTCTCTCCTCCGCCGCTCCCACGTTGTGGAGGTGGACGGTTATCCTCTAGTTTCGACGGTGAACATGGTGGTAGTGGGTGTGTACCTCTTCCCACGTGCTTGCGTCCATGCTGAGTTTTCATGACAGTAGTTATATTTTGGGCGAGGGCGCCATCCATGTGGCGTGTCGCCTCTGCCTTGCTTTCCCGCCAAGTTATCTGTTTGAATTTAATGGGTTGGGTGATTGGGCCATCTTGCTATTGGGCCTATGCCTTTTAATTTTGGGCCTTAGTCCAGTCCACAGCTCCCCAAGCACGGGGCTCAAAGAGGCGAAGTGGTGATAGTGGTGGTCGCGATGATCGTGGGTGATAACTTCCCACTTGCTTTTCCTTAGTACACGTCGCCACCCTTCTATAAATAACCTTCATAATGATATTAAGTTCCGTTCATACCTTCCATATCCTTTTAACTCCCTTGCTTTTGCCATTTTCGAAGTTATGGATAATACTATCCATGTGTTAGAATCGTCTGTTATGCCTGCTATTAGGCAAGTGAGAGACAAAATCGAAGAAAATATTGAGGAACTCTTGGACAGTGTGGGGGAGTTCCAGACCTATGTTGAGGAACTTAATGATTACAAATGACGTCTAACTAATGAACAGAAAGTCTTTTTGGAACTGGCTTTGGAGTTGTCCATGAGATTGGAGAAGGATGTTGCTTTTATTGAAACTACCACTGTAGTCTTTGATTGCTACACCGAACTTGAAGATACGATGGATAAGAAAATATTCGTCACTAAGGATAGCATCGATCTACAGGAAGAGTCGTTGTACCTCAACCTGTCTGCTGAAGAGGCCGTCGAGAACCGTATCGAAATATTGGAGAAGGAACTTCGTCCCTTGATGAAAAGGAAAAGGAACCTTCAGCTGGATATTGAGTATGACGTTGCTAGGCTCATCAGGACTCGTTCTTCTCTTGCTTGCCTCAAGGAGAAAATGGACAGGTTGCATGATGATCAAGACAAAATTAGCCCTGACCTCGAAGTTGCCAAAAAGTATAAAGACGAGATTGAAGAATTGCAGGCCGACACTGTTGCGGCGACATATGTCGTTGCTTAAGTAGTTTCCTTTCCAATACTTAGGATTTCCTGTTTTCTTATTTGTATTGTGCTTTGATGTCTTTGTATTCGGCATTTTTCATTCCCTTCATGTTGTACTTCCATTTCGTAATTAATGAAGCTTTTATTTTCGAAGAAAAACTGTGTTTTTATAACTTACCTCGCCTTTAGGCGTGGCCTCATGCGAGGTCGAGATTACGACTCGCCTCACGCGTCAGTATCGTATTACTTTGCTTTTTCGAAACGTTTCAAGTCTTCAAACTTTCTTTTCAATCAATGCTTTAGTCTTATATATAGGTTGCTTTTTCTCTTCTTATTCCTTTATTCTGATCAATCTTCAAATCCGAAATTTCTCATTTATCTCTTGAGCAAATTGTTCTCTGTTGAGAAACCTTTGACTTTTAGTAACCGCTCTCCACTTCTTTCGCGAGTTTCCCGCCAACCACGTTCTCCAGTATCTCAAGTGTTAACCGCTCTTCTCAATCAGGTTTAACCGTTGTTTCTCTCTTCCTCTTGCTACTTTCAATTTCGCGAATAGTTCTTCTAGGGTTTCTGGAAAAATGGTTGTTTTGAGAGATCTTAGTGACGTCAACGATGAGGGTTCCATTTATAACTCTCGTGTTGGTACTCCATACCAACGACAAGTTCGTGCTCACTTCACTAGAACTTATGGTTCTTTGAATAACCAGGGATACTTCTCTGAGATTTTAGGGTTTTCCCTTAGTAGCGATTTGGACAGTGATAGTGGCGATGTCGTTAGTAATAATAGTAGCGAACATAGTAGCGATTGCGTAATAATATCTCCTTCGTCTTTCACAGGAAAACGAAGAGACGAGTCGCTTGCCCTAGTTGTTGTAGGATCAGAGGTTACGACAATGGAGGTTTCTTCGACTTATCAGAGTGCTGAGGGCGTGACGAAGTTCAGAGCGTTGTACGATGTCTCTGGAACTTTCAATGAAAGTGATGTCATACTAGAGCCGGTGGAGGCGGGCAAGTATGTGACCTGTGTGCCTAGTTCTGAGCCAGCTTTCTTCTACATGTACACTAGGTTTATCGAAGATTTTCACCTATACTTTCCTTTCACCGAATTCCAAATGTCAATGCTTAGGGTCCTTAATGTTGCTCCCACTCAACTTAGCCCTAACAGTTGGTCTTTTATTAAGGCCTTTGAACTAGTTTGTTTCGGTCTTGATATTTTTGAGCCTTCTGTGGCCGTCTTCTTTTCTTTTTATCACATAAAGAGCTTGTTTCCCAATTCTATTGTTTCCTTGAGTGCTCAGCCCAATAGGGGTTTGTTTAGCCTGTATAGCTCCAACTATAAGAACTATAAGGATACCTTTGTGTGTGTTCGTGGTGGGGGACGATGCCGGGACACAACGTATACTGCTGACGATATTCCTCTTTTTCCTTTCTATTGGACGACCAGCCCCAGATTGATTAGGGGTGCCATATATGAGAGGTTGAGTGAGTTTGAGAGGGATACGTTGGCTTATCTGGAATCTCTTAATCAGATGAGCCCTAGGGATCTTCTAGACGCCGAGAGTGGTGCTGCTATTCTAAAACATTACCTCAGTAAGTTATTTTATAAATTTCCTCGCCTTCTTGCATGCTTCGTCTTTTATTGCTTACCGTTAATTCTTTGTGGCTAACTTTCTCTTTTCCCTTGTAGAAGACATGTCGACGCTCACTCCCACTCAAAGACTGCAGTTTCTAGAGAAGGCGAGGGCGATGAAAGCCAAAGCCGGGAACAAAGTGGACGTCCTTGCACAGTTTGAGGTTGGCAAGGGCGATAAGAAGAAAAGAAAATGTAGTGATGCTTGGATTAGCATCCCAGTGAAGACGTCTGGTCCTAACCCTACCGTGGTTGACCAGGCTACTAATGCTCAAGGGGAAGTCAAGTCCCCATCTAAGAAGAAGTCGAGGACCCTGTCTCGTAAGACTAAGAGGGATAAGGATGTAGTGGAGGTGGATAAAGAGTTGTATGAGGTTGAGGATCCGGCGGTAGCAGCTTCTCCTGCGGCTGAGAAGACTATTGCTGAGGCGAGCCAGGCTGGAGGGGCTTCGCCTTGGGATCCTCTCTTTGACCCCGAGGTGTTCCTGGCGAGGATGGTGGATATGGCGGGAAATTCTTCTCGTTTCAACACTACGGGTTCTGATGAATTGCTGAGGATGGCTCTTGGTTATGAGCTCAAGGGTCTTCTACTGAATTATGCCCTGGCGTCCCGCCAAAGGGCTGAAATTGCCACTTTTAAAGAGAGAGAGGCTCTAGTGGAGAAGAACTTGATCACCCTTGAGGATGATGTGAAGGTCGCTAAGGAGAAGTTTGAGGGCGATGTGAAGGCCCTGAAGAAACAGAGTGAGGAGGAGGTCGTCAAGCTGGTCAAGGTGCATAATGAAGAACTGACCAAAGCTAAGGTAGACTGGGAGTCTGCGATGAAAACGGTGAACGTCCTTAATGAAAGCCTTGATGCCAAGGATAAGCGCATCAAAGCTTTAGCCAAAGACAATGAAGCGGAGCTATCAGAGTTGGCGTCCTTGAGGAAGGAGAAGGCGAAATGGGAATCTGAGAAGGAAGGTCTGGAGGCAGCTATTGGGGAGCAATATGAAGAAGGCTTCCAGTTTGCGCTGGATCAGGTGAAGGTCATCTTCCCCGATATTGATCAAGACCTTCTTGGTAAGGCTGATGTTATGTTGACTATTGTGGGCGACAAACTGGTGCCTCATGCTACTACTGAGATGGCCAAGGATTCGTCGGCCAAGGGATCACCAACCAAGGAATCGCCAGCCAAAGAATCGCCCGCCAAAGAATAGTCTTCCTCCTTCTTTTCCTTTGTATTGATTTTGTTATTCTGTTGCCCTGTTTTGATGATCGCCCCTGTGTGGGCTTGATATATTTTGTAATGACAATATGCTGGTGCCCTTATGAGGCTTTTGTTTTTTATGAATAATCTCTTTATTTTCGTTTCTTCTGATTCGTCTTAACTTGATATTGATTTCTATATTCTGTCGTCTCGATTGCATGTATGCTTTTTCCTGGATTTTGGTGAGTGGCGAGATTAGGTGGCGTCGTAGCTTTAAGGCGTCATATGGTGTTACGCCCAGATTTACTTGGCGTGAATTCCTATGCTCCGGATACTTTTGACCGGTCAAATTTTTCTGTTGAGTCGTCCATGGTTTTCGCAACCGCCTGAGAACTGGCCAATCCCTTTTATTGCGGTAGTTGTAACTGCCTTCTCATTTATTTGCGGATTGCAGTTATTCATGCTAGGTTTTTTATAACTTCTGCTTATAAATACCAATCCTCTTTTCCTTTTGTTCTCATGTTTTCTTTTCGTACCTACCATCTCTACATCATTACCTCTTTTCTTCTTTGTTTAACACTTTGAGATGGATAGAAAAAATACCAAGAAAAACGCTGTTGAGAGGACCAAATCCCTTAAGGGAAAAAAGAAACTTGATGCGTCTGCTTCCAAATCCAAACGTACCAACGTATCCAAAATGGTTAAGGCGAAAAGCATCCCCGTTTCGCCAAGTTCTTCAAGTTCTGATGATATTGATGAAGATTATGCTGAGTTCTTGAAGACTTATATTCCCGAGGAGTTTTATGCTTATGGGTCTCCTCTTAGAGAGGAAGAAGGTTCCCAAATCACTGTGTAATCCGCGGCGAAAACGCCAAAATCTCCGAAGGTGAAAACCTCCAAGTGATACATCCTCTGGATGAGGATGATGGATCAGGATCCCCTGGCTTGACCGGACAAAAGTGGAAATATAATGCCAGGAACTGTGGGATCCTTTTGAATAATGTGAGTGTTGATGCTTATTGTGATAGTTGTAGGACTTTATTGTATTAGCACTTCGCACATCCTTTTGAATTTAATGTAGTTTTCTTTGAATTTGTATTCGAATTTGATGTAGTTTTCTTTGAACTTGTATCCTATCTTCAATGAATGAAACTTCAGATTCTGAATGAATTTATTACTGCTTTTGTTGCCTTTGAGTATTTTTTTTTTGCGAGCCTCCTTTATGATTTCTTGGGTGATAACCCTACCTGTCTTTAAGATGAATTCGTTAATAATAAAAGTAATATATTGAATTACCTTTACTTGCATTCTGCAGTGTTTCTTCTGGGCGTCTCCCATTCAATAGGTTGCGCCTTGATATTTTGATATGTATTTCTTTTTCTTTTCTTCGCTTCCAACTCGTAATATTTACGGATAACGTTTTGGACTTTCAATCGTGCTTTGATTTTTTGGACGCCCCCCACTTGTAAGTTTAAAGGGTAACACCTCAGATTTTCAACATGATTTTAATTTTTTGGACGCCCCCCACTTGTAAGTTTAAAGGGTAACGCCCTGGATTTTCAACCTGATTTTAGTTTTTTGGACGCCTCCCACTTGTAAGTTTAAAGGGTAACGCCTTGGATTTTCAACCTGATTTTAATTTTTTGGACGCCCCCCACTTGTGAGTTTAAATGGTAGCGCCTTGGTGTTTCAACCCATTTTTCTTTTTCTGTCATGTCATGTGCATATGTATCAGTTCCTCATAAAACCAAAAACTTTTAAAACGGTGGGCCTCAATAAAAACTCCTATTTTCATAGGAGGAAAGAGTGTCCCGCCGCAATTCATTAATTGGAATGAGAGATTTCAGCACATTTAATCATACACATGCAGTAACTTAATCATGAAATAACTTTAAAATACGCACGCCTAGGTGTTGCTTTTCTTGCTTTACGTGGCAGTTAACTGTAGTAAAACCTGATATTTGGCCATGTTCCATGTCCTGTGTAGGACTTCTCCTTCCATCGTTTCAAGTCTGTAAGCTCCTCCTTCGAATGCTTCGTTGATTCTGAAGGGGCCTTCCCAGTTCGCCGCTAACTTCCCTCCCTTATCCTTTCCCATAAGTCTTTTGAGAACTAAGTCTCCTTCTCTGAATCTCCTTGCTATAACTCTGGTGTTGTATCTTCTAGCCGCTCATTGCTTTGAGACGAATTCCCGAAAATGGTCTTTGTCCCTTAACTCCTGAACCAAATCTAGATTCTCTTCCAATGCTTCTGAATTTTCCTCAAGTGTGAGGGTATCTCTACGCCAGCTTGGGGGTTTATCTCTGCAGGGATCATTGCATCCGTTCCGTAAACCATAGTGAAAGGTGCTTCGCCCGTTGAGGACTGGGGCGTGGTGTGATATGACCAAAGGATTGGTAAAAGGTGGGCGACCCAGCCCTCGCCTTTGCTTGTGATTCTTCTTTTGATTGCTCTTAAGATTACCTTGTTGGCGGACTCTGCTTGTCCGTTGGCTGTGGGTGTTCTACGAATATGAAGGTTTTTTTAATACCTTTTTCTTTGCATAATTGAACTAATTTTTTACTTGCGAATTGAGTTCCATTGTCTGACACAATATATTTAGGCAACCCAAATTTGCAGATGATTTTTCTCCAATAAAACTTCTTGACTTGATCTGCTGATATGCTTGAGAGGGCTTCTGCTTCTATCCAGTTGGTGAAGTAATCAATTGCTACTATGATCCACTTCGCCTGTCCGGCCGAGGCGGGGAAGGGTCCCAGGATGTATGTGCCCCACATAAAGAAAGGCCATGGGGATAGGACTGACTTCAGTGGTTCCCTTGGGGCATAGTGTAAATTTGTGAACCTTTGACATTTGTCACATGTTTTCACATATCTCGCTGCGTCATTGTGTAGTTCTGGCCAATAGAAACCTGCTCTGAGTATTTTTCCCACCAGGGATCTCGCCCCTATGTAACTTCCACAAGATCCTTCATGTATCTCCTCCAATATTCCTTTTGCCTCTTCTTGACTCACACCGAGCATGAGGGGTCCTGAGAATCCCTTTTTGTAAAGCTTGTCTCCTAGCATGGAATACCAGGCTGCTGCTCTTTTTATCTTGTACGCTTCCTCTCTTGCTGATGGTAGTTCATCTTTTTGGAGATATCTTATGATTGGTGCTCTCCAATCTTCCGCCTCTATGATCATCATGACTGTTTCCTCAGTGATGCTAGGACTTGCAATGGTTTCTTGGATGAAGGTTCTGTTGCTTCCAGGCTTTTTGGTGCTTGCTAAATTTGATAGCAAGTTTGCTCTTGCGTTCTGCTCTGGTGGTACGTAAACCAATTCGAACGATTTGAAATGATTAGCCAAGTTGCGTACTTTCTCCAAGTATTTGACTAACTGGGGATCTTTTGCCTGAAACTCTCCTAATACTTGATTTGTTACCAACTGCGAATCATTCTTTTGCCTTGAGATCTGTTATATCCATTTCCTTTGCTAACTTCATTCCGGCGAGCAAAGCTTCATACTCTGGCTGGTTGTTGCTCGCCTTGAAAGCGAACCTCAACGATTGTTCAATGATGACTCCATCTGGTCCTTCTAACACTACTCCAGCTCCACTTCCTCTGATGTTGGAGGCTCTGTCAACTGATAAGGTCCAAGGTTGTTCACTATTCTCCTCTGTAGGCGTTGTAAGTTCCAGTAAAAAGTCTGCTAGTATTTGTGACTTGATTGCGCCTCTTGGAGAGAAAGTTATGTCAAATTCTAACAATTCTACTGACCATGCTACCATCCTCCCTGCTAGGTCTGGTTTTCTCAGCACGTTCTTGATGGGATAATCAGCTTTTTACCACGATTTTGTGGCTTTGGAAGTACTGTCTTAGTTTCCTCGCCGTTACTATTACTGCTAATAAGAGTTTTTCAATTTTTTGGTACTTAGCCTCTGCTCCTTTGAATGTCCTACTGACAAAATAGATGGGCTTCTCTTCTCCCTTTATCTCTTGTACCAGTGCAGAACTGAGGGCCTTGTCTGAAACGGCGAGATATAGATACAGAGTGTTACCTTTCTCAGGGCGAGTCAGGATCGGAGGCGAGGCGAGAAATGTTTTTAACTTTTGGAAAGCCTCCTCGCACTGAGTGCTCCATACAAACCTTTCGCTCTTCCTGAGTGTGGAGAAGAAGTGAAACGTTTTCTCCCCTGCACAACATAAAACCTAGACAATGCTGCAATCCTTCCTGTTAACTGTTGTACTTCTTTGACTGATGTAGGGCTCCTCATGTCAATGATCACCTGGCACTTATCTGGGTTCGCCTCTATTCCTCTGTTAGTTAACATGAACCCCAGGAATTTTCCTGACTGTACTCCAAATGAACACTTGGTAGGATTTAACCTCATGTTGTATTTTCTTACTGAGGCGAGAATGTCGCCTAGATCTTGATCGTGCTCCCCTTCCTCGGTGGTCTTTACCACCATGTCGTCTATATAGACCTCTAAATTCTTCCCAATTTGTTCTCCAAATACTCTATCCATCAACCTTTGATATGTGGCACATGCGTTCTTCAAACCAAATGGCATGACGTTATAGAAATAGTTGCAGGTTTTGGTCATAAACGCTGTGTGGGGAGCGTCGGCGGGATTCATCTTGATCTGATTGTACCCTGAATATGCATCCATGAAGCTGAGCATCTTGTATCCTGACGCTCCATCTATTAGTCTATCAATGTTGGGCAAATGATAGGGGTCCTTTGGGCATGCTTTGTTCAGGTCTGTAAAATCCACACACATTCTCCACTTTCTGTTCGCCTTCTTCACCATTACGACGTTTGCTAACCAGGATGGGTACTTGATCTCTTCTAGGAACCTTGCTTCTTTTAACTTTGTTACTTCTTCAATGATTGCTGCTCTTCTTTCTTCGCCGACTTTCCTTTTCTTTTGCGAGACGGGTTTTGTCTCGGGGGAGATTGATAGTTTATGTGTGATGATTGTCTCGTCTATCCCTGGCATGTCTGAGGGGTGCCATGCGAATAGATTTATGTTTTTCTTCAATGTTGGTTGTTTGGTGTGTTTCTTCGCCAATTTGGACCTTCTCTAATTCCTCTATGGGGTTTACCCTTCTGTCTTGAAATTCTTCCCTTGGGTCCAGGTCCAAAGGACCGATCATATTGACTCCGCCCTTTTGAGGAACGGGGTGAGTCGAGTCTGGGGCGTTGAAGGCTCTGTGCTTTATCTCGCCAGTGCTTGGTCTCCCTTTATGGTTCCTACTCTTCCATTATCTAGTGGATACTTTATAGATAGATACAGCGTTGACATGACTGCCTCTAGAGTATTGAAAGTTGGTCTTCTGATGATGATGTTGTATGATGTGAAGGGGGTCTTTACCACTAAATATCGGACTTTAATGGTCTTGGCTTGGTCTTTTTCTCCAAATGTTGAAAGCAACGTGGTGTAGCCCATGACCTCTACTTGTTTGCCCGCAAATCCTACTAGCGTTCTGTTGTAAGGCAATAAGTGCTCTCTGGATAGCTGCATGACTTTGAAGGCTTCCCAGTACATTATGTCTGCTGAACTTCCTGAGTCGATAAGTACTCTCTTCACATCGCAATTCAGGATTTGGACTTGAATTACTAATGGGTCGTCGTCGTGTGGCATGACTTTCCTTTTGTCTTCTTTGGTGAAAGAAAGGTCTGGGGTGGATGAAATGGACGTGTGTCCCACAAATTTCGCTTCGAATTCTGATCGCCTCACGTAACGTTTGCGGGCGTTACTCGATTCGCCTCCTCAAACGAAACCTCCTGCAATAGTATTGACTGATATCCTTACCTTTTCTCCTTCTGGATTTTCTCTTTGATCCCTTTGTGGGTCTCTTCGTACTTTTGGAACCACGACTTTCCCATTGGCGGCATCATCCAAAAACTTCCTTAGATGGCCACTCTTAATCAATTCTTCGATGAGATCTCTTAACCTGAAACATTTTTCGGTGTCGTGTCCCCTGCACCTGTGATATGCGCACCATGCATTTACGTTTTATCCTAATTGGTGCTCCTTTCCTCTCTGAGGGGGCAACCTGGTGAGTTATGCTTCCAGTATTTCGTCAAGAATATAGACCCTGGCTCTGTTCAGGGGTGTGTATTCTTTCTCTGGGAATCTGTCCACGTCTCGTCTTACTTGCTGGTGATATGGTTTCCTTTGGGGTTCATGCCCTCTGTGATCTGGTTGACGTCGTCGCCGTGGATAAAAATTTGGGGCCCTGTTACCCTTGTTAAGTGGCTGTCTTTCTCTTGCGTCTCTAGATCTTTTCTCGGCGTTACTTTCTTCGCCTTTTATGTAACATTCGACCCTTTTGATAATTTCCTGCATCGAGGTTGCTGGCTTCTGTGCCAAGGACTCATTAAAATGACCGGCTTTTAAGCCGTTGTGGAATGCTGCTACGAACATTTCCTAGTTAGGATTAGATACTTTGATGGTTGCTTCGCAAAATCTGGCCAAGTATTCACGCAGAGTTTCCGCGTGGTTCTGGCGAGTAGTGAAGAGGCTAGTGGCTGTGACCCTGATATGTTTTGATCCTGAGAACTGTTGAATGAATTTACGCTGGAAATCCGTCCAACCTTCTATAGAGTTCTTTGGTAAGTTCATGTACCATCTTAACGCAGCCTCCTTCAGGGTGCTTGAGAGTAACTTGCACTTCAGATGGTCGGCGGCGCCTATGATGGCGGTTTGTGTTCCAACTGCCATCAGGTGCTCTGATGGGTCAGTTTTTCCATCAAACGCTGGGAGATGTGGGGTCTTGAAGTTTTCTGGGACTCTGGCGTCCCATAGGATTTGTGCTAAAGGTTGAGAGTCATTGACTTCATCATTTTCGTTCTCTTTGTTGGCCTTTTCCTGATCCATGGTTGTCACCTTAGCCTAAAGTCGTCTGATTTCGGTGACGGCCTCCGTTAGGGTCATACCAGGACCTGTGCCAGTACCATGATTGGGTGGACCTCCAGTCATGTGGGGAGATCCTTGTCTTTCAAAAGTGGTAGGCTGGGAATCGTTTTACCGCAGCCCCACGGTGGGCGCCAAAATGTTCTGGTGAACAAATAAAGGGGTGATAAATAGTTGGATCGTATCTAAGAAATGAGTAATTCCTTAATGATAACAAATTGTGAACCTTTTACAATGAAGCATAAGCTCCTATTTATAGATATTTACAAGTAGCAGTTATCAAGGGCCACGATCATGGATACCTCATGACCTCGGTGGTTTCTTCTCTCCTCCGCCGCTCCCACGTTGTGGAGGTGGACGGTTATCCTCTAGTTTCGACGGTGAACATGGTAGTAGTGGGTGTGTACCTCCTCCCACGTGCTTGCGTCCATGCTGAGTTTTCATGACAGTAGTTATATTTGGGGCGAGGGCGCCATCCATGTGGCGTGTCGCCTCTGCATTGCTTTCCCGCCAAGTTATCTGTTTGAATTTAATGGGTTTGGTGATTGGGTCATCTTGCTATTGGGCCTATGCCTTTTAATTTTGGGTCTTAGTCCAGTCCACATATATACATAAAACAATTTCAAAAAAAATTGAACAAAAAACAACAACATGAATCAATCATATTTTTTTGGTAAGGTATGAATCAATTATATGTACATAAAACGATTTTTGAAAAAAAAATCATATATACATAAAAAAATGAACTGAGAAAAGAAATTGCTGAATTTGTATATGGGTTTTTTCCAATCATATGTATGATGATTCTATACATATGATGAATCGTGACACTATATTGTATGCAATAATTACTTTGCAGTTACTGTTGCATATATATGAAAAGAATGATGAACAACATTTCTGAAAGGCTATCGTAAAAAATCGAATCAAGCCTTGGAAAATCATTTGGAAATAGGTTTTGCATATATATATATATATATATATATATGAAAAGAGCTAATGTTTCTGGTGCCTGTCGGCTAAAAAAAAGTCTTGGAAAATCTTAAAAAGTCTTGAGAATTTGGGTGGAATTGTTGGATGGATATTTTATGTGTATTTTGAACTAAAAAGTTTTTCAATCCATCACATATAAAAATACATCAAAATCTATAGATTTTTGAATACCAATAGACAGTTTAAAAATGTTAAGAAATCTCAATTGAATACCAACAGATTTTGTTGGAGTGAAAAAAAATCTTGATTGTCTTAATAATTGAATACCACATGATTTATTTAACTTTTCTAAAAGTCTTAATTCAATACCACAAAATTTTTTTATTACAAAAAAATCTTTTAAAATCCCATGAAATCCGAATTCAATACATCCCCTAATACTACCAGTTAAGAAAACTAAATGAGGTACATTTTATATTGAATTTTTTTTCTATATCTTAAAAAGATGGAATATACAAATTTTAAGACCATTTCTATCTGTTTCTCAAATAAAAAAGAAGACCATTTCTATCTATACAATAAACTCTTTAACTAGTGCTCTAATTACTTATGTTTCAAGTATTATTTAATAAATATATTTTTTCTAAAATACCCCATAATAACTTGAGGCTTTTTACTTAAGAGAAGCAGCAATATATATGTAAAAAAAAAGTTAATTATAAATTAGTTTTTTTTAAGAAATTATTATAAATTAGTTGAGTATGCAAATTTATAAAATTTTTTAGAGAAATATATTATTAATCATATTTTTGTACAAGATAAATATGAATCGATTGTGCAGATTCAATCAATGTCGACTTTTGTGTCAATAATGCTACAGATGGGGGACATGAATATTCCGGACACTTCAATATAGTCATATTAATAGGAATATGTAATTTGTTTTTTTATGTCATTAACATGAATGTTATTAATTTGTTCGTAGATTTATTCATTTTATATTTTACCGATTACACATTTGTATTATATTGATGTACTATATCCATTTGAAATTGAATGAATAAAAATTATTTATTCTGTCAAAGTTAAAAATAAAAGTATGAACCGATTGTAAATACAACTGCATGTTTAGTTACCTAAATTATTATTTTTTTTTTTGACTAAAAATAAAAGATATTCATTCATTCAAATCGGTAGAGTACATCAGTACCGCTAAAAACGAAAAGGATGAATCTGCGAACAAGCTCACATCATCCAAGTTAATAGCATAACATAGCATATTTATGCCTACAAATAAAGTGATTGAATTAAAGTAACCGGAATGTCTATGCTTCCGGATCTGCATCGTTGAGGAACTTAATCAATGTGTGAATCAGTAGTTGACCGAAGTTGATCTGCCGATTCAATCAAACGAACACCGCAACAAAACGGAACAGCAAACAAACACCACACAAAGACGGGATATCAAACGACGTCGCACTGAGACGACGAAAACACATAAAAAAACACAAAAGAAAGATCTAATATATGTGATAATCACTTATTTAGATTAAAAGCAAGAAAGAAAAAGGAGCAGAGGGTGATTTTAGGCCAAAATTGACCTAAAATCACCCCCTTACCGATGAAAACTCAAAAACAAATATTAGGGTCGGCTAGGTGCTAGAGAGATTATTTAATATAATAAACAATGAACGGTATCTAGCAACACATCATTGCTACCCAAGTTATGAGAAATTAACATGTGATCATAACATAACCTTTAGTGATAATATATGCGTGTATAATTACTCCTTTGCCCTTTATGTCTATATCGAACACAAAGCATACTTGGTGTCATCTTTGTCCAGTTCAATATTGGGCCCATGACATTTATCCTGTTATGCAGGATTGACAAATCCCATCTAGGTCACTACTGTCCCTCAGCATGTTTTGTGAAGTACCCATCAACTGCCTTTATGGTTATCCTGTTACGGACAACGTTAGATCAACAACAAAGTACTTGACTCCACATCTAGGGTACAAAGTGGTTTCAGGTCTAAGGGCGGTTTACACCATTATCACCATGAGAGTAACTTATGACACTTTGCATAACTTTGCATGTAGTACTTTCATAGCGGGTCAATCCGGTATAAATATTACTCCTAATATTTCTTATACCTATGTCAAGACTTGATAACTCCTTATCCCATGATCTATAAGATGCGATCATCAGTCTATCTTCATAATAGTCTTTATGCTTTAAGGTTATCCCTTTTCACCTTAAAGCTCGACTATGGATACTTTAAGAATAGCGTCTTTATATTTAATGTAATCTTATGATTAAGTCACACTTAATATTAAACGGACTTTCTATTATAGGGACTAAATTATTTTTATTATATTTTGGATAAATAATCCAAATTATAGAAGAACAAAATTTTTCTTTTTGGAATACAAAGGGCCTAAGCCCGAACAAAGGGAAACAAAATTTAGAATTGACCTCCCACCTTTAATAATTAAATGTGTAAAATCATGAACCGCGTGGGATTGTGCATGTTGGTCACTACTGGATTCCGTACCAGAAAGGCACTGACAGGCAGGCAAGAAAGAAAACAGCAACCAGCAGCCCCGAGCCAGCCAGTCAGTCAGCGGAGTAAGTAGCTAAGAGAGAAATATTAAATATCAGCGAAGAAAGAAGAAGAAGGAAATCACTCTCTTTTCTCTCTCACACAAATAGGAAAAAATCCTTAACCTTACATTATCATTTCCCTTAACTAACTTTATTCTCTATCTTTCTTTTCCACACGATTCCCGCCAACACATTCATCTTTTTCCTTTTCTCGGTTCTTTCTTTATATTATTATTATTCTATTCATCCATTTCCGATTTTTTGTTTTCTCAATTCAACCAACCATGGACGAATTTGGTGTATTGACGGAAAGATTCGGATTGAAACCTCAAGGTAAATCGGCTCCAATGGCTTCCACTAAACGATCATCCACACCAAAAACTGTCGGTTCTCCCCAAAACGGATCCAGATCTCCCCAACATTCAACTTTCGATTTCGATTACGGTGTTTTCGCCACCGCCAATAACAAAACGCAGACTTCAGGGGATTTTTCCGATGGCATTGACGAGATCTTCGGTGCTGGAATTCCTAAATCCATTGTATCCGATCCGATTTTCGGTGGTGGCTTCAATCAATCGGTTTCAACGTCGAAGTCGTCGCATGTTTATGTAGATGATATATTCGGTGGTGTCAATGAAAAAAGTGTCGGTGACGGTATTGATGATTTACTTGGTAAGATTGGTGGATTGCATGCAACAAACGGTAAAAGTTCGATGCAAAAGTCGCCTGATTTTGATGACTTAATGGCTGGGTTTGGTGGTACCAGCAGCTTTTCAAATAATGGGTATGTATGGATTTTTGTCTTCAGTTTCTGTTTTTTTTTTTTTTTTTTTTGAGAATTAATGCTGCAGATAATTGATTCTAAAATTCACATGATGTTAGTCTTTCTCAAATGTATGCTTCAGTGGGTTAATTAAATGGATTTAAGGAGTAACTAACAAGTACACATGCAAACCCAAGCGCGGTTAGATGAGATGATACATAGCTTAACCAAAGTCCCCCTAGCTCGGGCATGCAGCAGCAGTGTTAAAACTCTTATGGGGATACCCGGTTTACACCTACTAGTACATGTGCATAAAATCAGGAATTAATGTGGAAGTAAATTGTCTATTTTACTCGACTAATTTTGTCATAATGGTTATACCCGATTTTTTTAAAAATGGTGCCAAGTATCTCTGCCTGTCGGTAAAGCAAGCGATTATGATGATATAATTTTTCAGTGGTTAACTTATCTGCTGTACTATTTAGTAGGATGGTTAGCATTGAGCATTACCCTTCTTAGGTAAAGCTTGGTATTGATATGAACATGGATCATAGATGCCACAACTATTTTGGCCTTGTCTATATTCTCATGTTTGGAAGCAAATATTGGAGATTCATGAGAGGGACTCTGGTATTCAAGTGCATGATGATGTTAAAGATAAGTTTAGATTGATCTTGTGTGGATCATATTTCTGGGATGGTCGTACTTTGTTATGTTAATTATGAATTTAGGGTTAGTTTTTTTTTCTTCCATATTACCAACCGTGCTTTGTATGGAAATTTGGATGCATGACCAACATTTCTTGACATATGCATTGGATGATCATGGACTTTGGATCCAGTCATTTTCCTAGTTTGGTATATTTGAAGCTAACGATGCATGCTTGTTGATGTCAATATTATTGGGAGTATCTTTTGTTATTGTTTCTACTTTTATTTCTAAGTTGAATGTAAGACATAATTTTTATTTTCTATCCTCAAGTGCTTTAAGTTGTTTATTTCTTGAAGTGGCGTACATTTTCTGACCTTTTTATCCTTTTATATTGTCTTGCTGTATCTTAATATATTTTCTCCTTTCTTTAAGGAAAGCAAGCATTGAGACGAATAATGCCCACAAATCAACCGTGACATCTCACAATGATCCATTTTTAGTATTTGAAACATCTTCAAACACAGCATCTTCAGAATCATTCTTGGACTCATTAGAGCAAATGAGTAAGAATAGTTCTAAACGTACAAGTGGCAGCTCCAGTCCCTCCCCATTATTGAGACCTCCCCCGAAGTCAGGGAGTGCTTCAAACTCAAGTAAAGATTCTTTCAAATACTTTTTATTATTGACTCTATGCGGTTTTCTGATATAATTTTTCGATGCAGTCAACAACTCACGTATGTCATCAATAGATGAGCTTGAGAACTTTGCCATGGGCCGGGTGCAGAGTAATGCCACTAGAAAGGCAAATACCAACACTGGTGAGATTAAGCAAAACTCAGTGGCTAAGACAAACAAAGATAAAGGAGCTCCGGCTACAAGAGTGAATCAATTAAATGGTGCGGATGATCTTGAATCCTTTTTCAGCACGGGCTTTCGATCAAACAGTGTACCAAAGTCAAGGGCTGCAACTATGGTACAAATTATTAATATAATACTGTCTTGCTAACAAGTTCCCTAAGAGCATTGGTTAAAAAATCACTAAAAGGAAAGTCTAACTTGAAAGTACAAATTGAGCATTCGTCAATGTAATAAATACACCATTTCCCATATAAACTTACCACATTTGATTCTTTAAACATTTCCATAAGGGCACTTATTAACATTCTCCATATAATAATATCGAATGATGTTGCTATACTGAAAGACTATTAAGTATTTTTTGCTGATACATTGCATAGGATCATATGTTTGATCGCCAAGTAAACAATAATGGAAAACCTGAAGGTTCACAAAGAGTGCCGTCGGGATCCCAAGCCAATGTGAAAAAATCTTCACCCACGACATCTTTTAATGATTTGTCATTGATTTTTGGCGGTAAGTTGTTTAAATGTATTGATTTCTATTACAATGAAGTGATTTTATTGTCAACATATCATTTTGTCTTCTTTTTGTTGCAAAAGCTTCCTCATCACCTGAATTCGAGGAAGTGGAAGGTGAAACTGAAGAAAGAAGAAAAGCGAGATTAGGACGCCATCAGAGAACACAAGAGAGAGCGGTGTGTATTATTATCTTGCTCGCTTTCCTAATATCTATTAATAAGTTGTGGGGGCGCTCATCATTGTAAATTGAATGTCATATTTTTATATCTCAACTTTTTTTGTCATATTTATGATAGAAACCGGCACTAAAGAGAAACAAATTGCACAATACAAATACTTTATTGATAATAATTCTGGAGAATGGAGAAACCAGAATGTTGCATATAGACTCATTACAATAATTATAGGAAATAGTATTGGATAACAAGACACAAATACACCAAGATTCAAGAGCTTGGCCTCTCCCCTTTCCAAATGTTCGAGAGTTGGGTCTTTCCCACTAACCAACCACTTACTAACTTTCTGATAACCCTATTTTGTCTTACCCATTTCCTATTTATTCTTCTTACAATAGAAAATAAACACACTAGAAAATAACTGCTCACAATAACTGTTAATTAATAATTACTAACTGCTCAAAATAACTGCCAATTGACATTAACTGCCAATTGACACAGAAACTGACTATCTAACAATTTAATTAGCAAATTTAAGCTTAATGATCTATACTAAGACTTGGCATAGGACATTTTTGCTAATTCATCTAACCTTGAGCTCAAAGCAGATATGATATCTTAATAATTTGTTCTTAACACTGGCTTTACAGATTTATATTGACATTATTTCTCATGGGACTGTTTTGCTCTTTTGGATGTCATGATTTCAGTTGAAAGCAGTGGCTGATATGAACCAGCGTGATCTCCAATCTAAGATGGAACAAGAAGAGAGACGTGTAAGCTTTTGTATTTCCAAGGATAATCCTGCTATAATTCTCCGCAGTTCTTTTTTAAATTGTATATTTGTCATATTTTCTTAGTGTGGCATTTCTTATTATTTTGGCAGCGAATAGCCGACACTGTTGATGTTCAGATAAAGAGGTGGGCTACAGGGAAAGAAGGCAATATGCGGGCATTGCTGTCATCATTGCAAAATGTATGCTTTCTTACCATTATTGTTGTTAATCGTTAATGATTAATTTCACTTCAGGCTCTTGAATTGACTGATTTAACCCTGTATTTCTGATTTGGATTCTTACTATCTTACAATAAGGTTTTATTGAAAAGGAAATGGAGACATCAGGTTGTTTGGCTTTCTACGTGCCAGATAGGCATTGAAAACCTATGTTCAGAGTAGCGCTCACTTTGAATGCTTGGGCAGAAGGATGATATTGAATCCAGTATAAAATATTAAAGAAATTGAAAAATGGAGAAATAATACTCTACCATATCTAAATGGAATTATTTAGAAGAAACTTTATTTTCAACTCATGTGTTGTGAGTTGTTACTCGTATTTGTATTTAAAATTGAAGTTGTATGCAATTGTGTGAACCAACATGATAGAATAAATGGAATATGTCGATTGAGTTGTTGACTGAAAAGCTACTTAAATTTTTGTTCATGCCTGTCATTTCCAAAACCATCCATTTCTTTTGTTAAGGGAGCGAGGATTATAAATAACTACTTGAAAATAAACATAGAATTCATTGTGCTGTTGTGCAATTTATTTATGGTTAACTAGATGGTTTTTCTTTAACAAAACACTTCTCAGTCGTTACTAAGACCTCGTCTAAGAGGAAAATGGCATACCGTCTCACCGGTCGTTTATTTCCACTGATAAATAATAATTTTATTTTCCGTATCCTGAAACATTTGTTTTGTTCAATGGTTCTTATCTTCAAATTTATATTCAGGTTCTTTCGCCAGATTATGGGTGGCAGCCAGTGTCTCTGACGGATATGATCACTTCAGCTTCCGTGAAAAAAGTGTATAGAAAAGCGACATTATGTATTCACCCAGATAAAGTCCAGCAGAAAGGTGCTAATCTTGAACAGAAATATACCGCAGAGAAGGTTTTTGACATCCTTAAGGTACTTTGTCAAATAGTAATTTTGAAAACTTGCTATGCTTATAGCTAGAAATCCATAGCCTTTTTTTTTTATCCGTGCATTTGATTTACTAAAAAATAAGGGATTGGATAGAACAACTCCAATGTACTGTGTTTGATTTTAAGATTGTTCCTAGGATTCGACAAATTGGGGGCAAGGGACTGGACAAAAATGGAAATTCTTGTCCCTCACTAAACAACATGACAACATTTTGCCCCAAGTACAAGTTGTCTAAAATACAAAAATTACCTTTTCTCTATCAAACATCGCACTAGGCAAAAAGTTTATTCAATACCTTAAAAATTTGTCTTGTATTGTTCTATATTGTTTTGTCAAGTACTTACATTTTGCAAATTAAACGGACTCTAAATGTCACAATTCTGCCATTGCCATGTAATATACATAATTCTTCTGCACTACTGCTAGCTAGCTAGATTTACACTAATCACCACAATTAATCTGAACATGTAAATCCGCTTCTACGGCTCGACCAATTTTTCTATGAAGAAAATATCCAACATATTTTTCTCACGCTTTTAATTGAAGTGTGATAAATGGGTGCTTCTTTTACATAGTTTTATTCTTTCTGATCTTAAAACAGGAAGCTTGGACCAAGTTCAATGCAGAAGAGCTTTCCTGAATCTATCTTTTGAGGTCTTTACGAGTCAATGGATCCATCCACGACTTGCACGGTTTCGCTTTGTGGAGTTGAAGTTTATTACTCTGCATATATATGGTGTCATTTGGCAGCAGATTCTTTGTCCTAGAGATGTTGAATGCTCTAATGTAAGTTATCACAGTACAGTATTTTTTTGAGTTCAATATCATGGTTACAGAACGTTTGTAAGTATTAATTTACAAATTGAAAATGCTCCTAACAGTTTAGACACACTTACTTATATTTCAGTCAGCCAGCTCAAACCGTGAAGACAGGCTTATATATTTAGATTTTTCTTTTGGACAGGATATATTTAGTTTATTCGACATGCAAATTGTTGCATGCAAAATTCTTTGCCGGAATGAGGATAATTTAATAATTATATACTTGAAATTAGGCTTTTTTCTGAATAGAAATGTTTAGTTTGATATATTTTTTTTGTTTGGTCTAGTAGCCTAATGGCTTGAAATTCCACCCTTAAGGTGAATAAGTGGGATGACCGGGGTTCGAACCCCGATCCCCTGCATAATAATGCAAATGTCCACTAATTGAGCTAAGCCCATGAGACAATTTGATATTTTATTTGAACTGGCGAGTAACACGAGTTATATCAACGAATGCAACCATTTGGTCTTGAAAGTGAGGAAACAGCTTATTAATCTTGTTTATACACCACTGAACTTAAAAAGGGCAACGAAACATGAATCCTTCCTCCTGTACGATTGTGGGGTTGAAGTTGTGCAAGTGTGAATTGAGGACAGTGCTACCTACACTTTCCTTTTTGCTATACACACCCTTTCACTTCTCTTTATTTGATTGAAATCACAAAAAAATCACCCTATGAAATGTTGTTATCAGATGAGGAAAAAAAAAAGCATTTCAAGAGTGGCTTAAGGAGTAAGTGTAATGGGGTATCGTCGGTGGTTGGCGGACAAGGGGAAGCAATGAAGGGACCTAGGAAAGGGAGTGGTGTCAAAAAAGAAGAGGGGAATTACTCCCGGCCGATCTGACAGTTGCATCAAAGAGGCTGGAGTATATATGAAGCATAGGCTCCGACAATACCACGACCAAGATTGTTAGAATCGAGAGAATCGAGATTTTACCTTGATTATTTTTGCTTAGGTAAAATTGAAACGTAAAATAGTCGATTTTACTTCATATTAAAATAATAATATTAATTTTATATAGATGACATATATATTTATTAATATAATACTATAATGCATCAATAATTTAAAATTTCAACTTAATTTCAAAGCTAAAATATACTAAATCATCATAATAAAATGTATGTTCATAAAATTGAAATTTTTTAAAAAAAATGGTAAAATCTTCTCAAAGAGTTAAAGCTAACGATTTTACACAATTTCAGAGATTTTACTACAATTTAAATCGTTTAAGATCGTTCTAGATCACGATTTTACCAGAAAACGATTCTACCAGTGATTTAACTCGAAATCTCTAGCTAGAAACGTAAATTCTAAGGAGTTTATGTTTAAAATCGTGGTTTTAACAACCTTGACCGCGACATGGACACTGACACTCCAACACCGCTAATGTAAAAAATACAAGACACCGATATGCTACATATTTATAAAATATTTAAATTGAAAATTAAAATGTATACATGTGCATCTAAGTTGAACAATTTTTCATTAATTTTTTTATTAATTTTTTTAAGAGAATATATGATAGTACATATGACTTTTATTCATATATCTACTATCGAAAAACTATCAATAATTTAATCTCTTTAATCCCTCATTGATCAATATTATTATTTCGACACATCTTTAATCATTGTAAATATGTCTAAGGAGAGTAGAAGCAAAAAAAACAATTATGGGGCACTAAGCGACACGGGTTGTACGAGTATCTTATAAGTGTCCGACACCGATCTAAGGAGTGTCAAAGTAAAGAAAAATAATATTTTTTTGAATATCTATCCGACATGCGTCGTATGAGTGTCATACATGTGTTGGACACCGTGACACGTCTAATCATAGAGGTGTTCGTGCTTCATAAGTAGTATATGATAAATCTTCTTTTTTTTTTAGTCAGATAACCTAGTGGTTTGAAAATCCACCCATAAGATGAATAACTGGAGTGTCCAGGGATCGAACTCTGACTCCTGCATATAGAATGATGTTGTCCCTACCAAATGAGTTAAGCTTTCGGGGACAGTATATGATAAATCTATTAGACACAATTAGTATATGACAAAAATATTGTTTGTTATTATTATTATTATTATTATTATCGGTTATCCCACTTATCCACCTTTAGGATGAAATTTTTAGCCATTAAATTACTTGAAAAATAAAACCGTTGAAGATTCGTGTAGTCAAACTGTATATGTATTATGTATATAGAGAAATAACATGCATGTGAACAAATTAAGAGTGTGTGATTCATCTCAAGGGCTTGAATTTTCTCACAATCACATTGCATTATAATACTACACTTCAAGTAATACTAATGATACATTGACACCCAATTTTTATACACCCATGCATGCGACACCTAATCACATCAGAAAATGTAGTTAATTAGTACCAGTTGACAAGCTTTATTCAACTATCACAAGATCAGATTCCTACCTATTACTGCTGCAGGTGAAGGGTGGGATTGGTTCTTCGGATTAGTTGATCCTTGAACCGGATACTGAATTTTAAAAAAAAAATTACTACCTACTACTACCTTCAGATAAACGAATTATAAAATCTACCTATCACTTTGAAGTTATTATTAATAGAGGAGAGTGAAAGCGACTGAGCTACAGCTATACTGCAGTGCAATTGCAATATGATGATTGTTTGTGAACAATACGATTCTCTTATGCAGTTTTTTTTTTTAAAAAAAGTGAAGCATTTATATAATGTCAGTTAGTAGGGATGAGCATCTTGGACAATCCAAAATAACCGTCCATAACCAATCCATAACCATTTGTTATAATTGGACATTAAAACCAAATATCATAACCGGTTATAAAACTGGTTATATCCATAACCACTTTTATAATCGGTTTTTGCTTTTAAAAACCGGTTTTTGGTTTAATAACTGATTTTTTTTTCTAAAACCGGTTTTTGAGTAAAAAATCCAGTTTTTATATATTTTTTATATAACTAATTAATAACAAAACAAGAATCCAACACATATATACTAGAGTAATACATATATATCTATGAAAAATGGGATTTCTTCTTCTTCCTTTGAGAGTACTGTACGTAGACTTATTCTATGAAAAATGACAAATTTAAAAGACGAAAATTCAAAGAAAATTATTAGAGGACTAAAAAAATAGATATAATAATAGACAAAAAAGACATGTAATTTTTTTTAATATAAAATCATTTTTTCACATTGAAAAAAAAAAAGCACGTTTGAAAAAAGTGCTTACAGGCATCATCATTCATGTTATAAAAACACGCGGTAGAGACGCATTCGAAAAGCACCAACCAGTTGAGTTCGTTGATTCACTCTCTCAGCAACAATGGTGGAACTCACAGAAGAACAAATAAAACAAATGGAAGCGAATCGCGTTGCTGCATTAGCGAAACGAAAAGCTTTCTTAGAATCCAATTCTCAACAACCTCAACGAAACCGGATTTGGGATTTGACGGAGAGAGGATTTTGAGAGAGAGAATGGATTTGGGGATTAGGATTCATCTTTTCAATTTGGGAGAAATAAAAAATTTGGTTATGGATAAAATTTGGACATTGAGTAATTTAATCATAAAATTTGGTTGTAGTCATGGTTATGGATATCTAAATAAAAAACTAATTGGTTTGGTTATAAAATCCAAATATAAATAACTGGTTTTTAAAATTGGATATGGATTTGGTTATGGTTAATCCATGATAACCGGTTAAAATGCTCATCCCTATCGGTTAGAACAATTCTTCCCTAGACAACCAATCGTTAGTTGGTTCAATGGTGAATTGCGTTGATTTTGGTAGGGAGAACCACGGTTCGATCCCCTGCAACTGCGATCGGGAAGGGGCTGAAACAACTTAATGCCAGAACGACCCCCGAACCAGATTTAACTGGTGGTGAAAACCAAAATTTTTTTCCCTAAGCACAATACTAAATAATATTTGTTCGACACACACATAAACTCAAAAGGTTAAAAGATAAAATGAATAATTAATATCAAAGGATGTCACTAAATTATTTAAATTTTATTTTTCTTTCCTTCATGTGAGTATGCCCATATTTATTTCATCCGGTGTTCTGTCCATATTAGACTTTCTCTATATTAATTTGATTCTCAGTACTTTGCATGACTTGGATAGTACGTTCCGGCTTTAGAATGTCAGTCACTTCTTCTCCTAGTCATCTTTTACATAGCAGAGAAAGAGCACCACTTTGTGTTTAATTAACTGGAAATTAATCCAATTTCGTTTAAATCTCTTAGCAACATCACATATGTGACCTATCACTCCTGTTAATTACAACCACAACCACAAATTAATTTCGTAAAGCAGATCTTTTTCAAATTTAAAATTTAAATAGATTACATGATAAAAGGTTTGACATAAGATGTGTTGGGTCGAGAGGAGAGCTTGGGTCGAAAGGAGAGCTTCATTAGATTAGATCAACACATTGGACATTGAGTAATCCTACAAGTGACTTTGATACCACATATTTTAAATCATTAAATTTATGGTTATCAATTATATGTTGCTCAAGTAGCTAACACTTGATAGATCTTAACAAAATGCGAGTTCAAATCTTCAATATTTCTTTTCTCTGCATTTAATGTGTGCGAGTTTCACTTGTCTTTTTGAGCAATTCTACAGTCATATCGGTGAATGAAGAAATAAATGATTCATAACCCAGCAAGCAATTAAATAAAACTGTCCAGTTGTTAATTAGTACTAGTGCAACGTGTGTTATTTTGAAGCCTGAAAATCAAATCTTGTTGACAATAAAGGCAAAACAGGGAAGGCAGAGAGATTTATTTGCAAGCAACTACCCACCAAGGTGACCGAACCAAACCTTACTTCACTGCATTCATTAAAATTCAATTTGATATATATGACAGAAAAGCAAGAGAGGGAGCCATAAACTAATTAAGGGTGCATTTGATCTGCTAAAAAAAAAAAATTGAACAATTTTTGTTGTACCCTGTTTGATCAGAAATTGATTACTGGACAAAATAGACAGCAAGGGACAAGACAAAAACAAGAATTTTTGTCCCTCACTAAACCACATGACAACTTTTTATCCATGGTACAACTATAAAAAAATACGAAAATGTTCTATATCCTATATTGTTATGTCCAATATTTTCTGTTTTGCAAATCAAACACACACTAAACATTGTTTTTTGTTTTTTAGGACAACATGCATTTCATTACTACAAACAATTGCCCACATAGCATAGCATATAGCATGCATGGACCATTAGTAGTTGGTAATTGGTATTGGTGGTATAGCCTTTCTCAGGTTTGTTGCTGGCTGCTTGCCTGCCTGGCATCCTCACCTACACATCATTCATTCATTCATTGTGGTCTCTCTCACCGTGTTCTGTTAAGGATTGGATATTCTTCATTTCTTGAAACAAATCGAAAATTCTATTTACAGATATACACTATATGTAAGCACAAAGAAATGTTCTAAAAGAAATGAAAAAGGGATGTGGAAGGATATAATAATAGGGACATATAATTTTGTCCATTTTAATATTGCCTTTTGTTTTATATGAATTGATGCCTAATTGCAGAAATTAATTTCTTGAGCCGATTAAGGTTACAATAGGGGGCAAAATTCTCTCAAGAGATTTAATATAATTGCATTTTCAGAACTGGATTCGAACTCAATACCTTTTTTTTTTGTATTAACCCTATAGTTCTCAAAGGAAAGAGTCTAGTAATGCATAGTTCGGCCGCAGTCTGATAAAAATTTGTTCATACCAAGAATCAAACTTGAATTCTCCTGAATGATTCATCTTAATATTGCTTCTTTCTTTCTATGATCTCCATTTCCAAAATATAAATAACAAACTTGTACTTAACCATATGCTGTCATCCATGTTAAAGATTTCAATAAAGATTAAATTTCAAAATTATAATTACAATAGATAACTCAAGAACGTTGAGATAATAATACTAACAAGAGTCTATAACTTTGTTTCATTTTTCCATATTGCATTGGGAATGAAGGAAGGAAAAACATAAAGAAAGCATTTTTCAGTTCAAGTTCAAGCTTCAAATTAGAATTAACTTTAAGCATAATTATACAGTTGAACCATACAATAAATATTTTCCCTTTTGATAAAATAGTCTTATAGTTGTTTACAATATTTCTTCCTTTACACAAGTTGCAATAGAAATTGTATCTCATAAAGTCCCAAATCATATACTGATCATACACAAAGTTAGTGTAGGAACAATATTGATTCAATAGATAGTCTTGAATGGCTTATAAACTTTAAGATCAAGAACAATCCCAGCAATAGAACCAACTGCAGCAGCTATAGAGATTATAAGACAAGCAACACTAAGCAATTGAAGACAAATCCATTTCGAGCCCCACTTCGGTACTCTCTTTTGAATTATGTACATCTCTACTGGAAAATAAACGGTAAGAGGCCAAAATCCGAGTGCACCAAGAAGGCCAACAATATCATTGAAGAATGGAAGGAGCATTGATATCAAAGTTGTTAACATCACAAAAATTGTCCTCCAAACCAATCTGAATAGGTTGAGTTCGTATGCTCGGAAACCAGGGATTGGAACTTTTATGATTTTGTTCACAAAATCACTGTCTGGGAATCTTTTTGATGTGTAATTTTCAACGAAAGCATAAAGGGGTTGGCAGTAAACTTGGTATGCACCAATAAGGTGAATAACTATGGCAGCATTGGCTATGTCCAGTAGCCAAAACGGGTTGTAGAATCCAAAACCGGTTAAAAGGTTTCCGGGACTTGAATTTCCAAACGCGGCATATCCAAAACAGCCGCAAAGCATGTAGAAAAACGTTGTTACTACAACACTTATTATTGTAGCCTTTTTCATTGTTTTCGCCTCAGTTGGAGGTGGTGCTTTTATCGTATCCTGTTTCATGATATAACATAATTCTTAAAGTTTAGATTTAATCCAATTCGACTTTACAAAACTAATTTGTAAGGACATAAATGTCATTCTTTAAAATTTCTTTCTTGACAAAATCTTTTTTCAATATGGTACTTAGATTTTACGATTGTTGGAAAAAAATTAAATAAGTTATGGAACAATACAAGTCTTATAAAAAACATGAAAAATACTCCCCCAAATTTTTATGGAGTAGCATATTAAATTAATACCTGAATTTCTATAAGGATCATGGAGTAAGAGTAGGCAAAGGCTATGTCACCAAGAGCTTGCAAACTCCCCCAAATTTTTTGAGGTTTTGTCACATCATCTACTCCAGTCATGGTTCCATCAATCTTTTTATGTTCTATTAAATTAAAATTACAAATTTGAGTTATTTTTTTGTCCAAATATAGGTAATAAAAGCAAAGAAATTATTGTAATAAAACATGTGAGTAAAATTATTATATATACCTATAACTTTTCCAATACCAAGGCCTAGACCAATTGTGGAGTATGTAAAGGACATAACAGCAGCTAAAATAGATAGCCACCATAGTTGATCAAAATCTGGTATTTGAGAGAATACAATTTGCACTAAACCAAATGAAATCATATAAATATTGCTGTTCATATGACATGGATCTTTTCCTCCACTCCTATGGAAACAATTTGACCTTTCAATTGCCCTGTTTCATACATAATTAACCAAATCCAATTAGACCATTTTCCTTTTAATTTAATTTCTTAGAGAAAAAAACTTCTTTTTTTTCTTTTCATTAATCATTTATGAAGCACGTGTCAGTGTCCGAGATCATAAAGATCTCATTTAAACTTACATCATGCTTATGGCAGATGCTATAGTGTATCCAATTGCAACTCCAACAAGATTGAGATACTGAACTAGCCCACACAATTGAACTTGAATACCACCTTAACAATCATAAACACAAAAACAAAATTAAAAATTTCAAACTCTAATACATAACCCAATTTTTTTTTTTAAAAAAAAATAATAATTAAAATGTTTGGCTAGGTGGGTGAATTTAAATATAATCTTTTTTACCAAGATTTGAATGAACAGCATCCACGTAAGTATAGTTTCTCTTGCCATTGATAGGGTCTCCGTTACGATAACATTCACAAAGAAGAATGGAGGTGTAGTAAGTAACCCAAGCAAAGAGAATCATGACAATAGGACCAGCAATCCATCCAAGTTGAGCAATAGCCCAAGCTAGAGACAACACTCCAGAACCAATTACAGCTGTTATTACATGTGCACTTGCCGTCCACGCAGTTCCTGCAATTATCATAAAACATCTTAGAATTTGGGTCGAGTCTAACTCAACAGAAACAACATAAAGATAAAAAGAATATAATTAATTACCGGTTCGTTTGACGCGACCATCATTGTCGAAATGCTTAGAATCTCTTTGTTGATCAATGGAGACATCAAATGTTTGGTTATGATTCTTGCTACCATTCCTCTCAACCATTTTTTGGTATGATGACAAAAGACTAATTAACCAAAGTTAGGCTTGACAAAGTAAATGTTTTATAAAAATTTCTAACTAATTAATTATGATGGTTGATTATGACTTTATTATGAGGCAGAAATTAACATGTTCCACCTCATAATATGAAAAAAAACTCAAAAAGAAGTCAACAAAAAACCAATAGAACTATAGAGTTAGGAAGTACAGGTGAAAATGGTGATATTGGAAGTCAACAAAGAGGGTATTGTGTTGTGTGTGTTGATGTTTTGGAGACTTTTGTGCTTATTATATTAGATGAGTTGAATAAACGTGCAATGCAACTAGTTTATATATACAATGAAAGGAAATGGTGTAGGGGGTTATATATAATACTAAAGGAGATAGAGAGACAATTAATTTTTTGTATCTGGATTCTCTTCTGTAGCATCTTCTTCTATTGACATGAAATTTATGAGTGTAGCAATTAATTGTATTAGTGGTGGTAGAGAACAGAGATAGAAAGAATGGTGTAAGAAATAAGATTTGACCTTTTTTATAAAGAAACAACTTAATTAATAAAGATATTATAATTAAGGTGAGACATATTTTACCCTTTTATAATTTAGAGTATTTATTCATCAATCAATTAGAATAGGCCACATAAAAAACTTGTAGAACCGCTTACGAATTTTTTGATATGGCTGATTTTCATTGATTAATAAGTAAATAGCCTCAAATTATAAAATGATAGTTTAGAAAAAACCAATAATTAAAGATAATAGAAAAGCATGAGTATAACAACCGGTAGAGATATTGCATGTAAATAATACTAAATTAGAGATAGAATTAGTGAGCTTACATTTCTTGAAGAAGGTAAAAAAAACAAAGTAAAAAAACTTATAAATGTAGTCAAAATAGGTGAACATTAAAGTGATTAAACCGTCAATTAAAGTTAATAAAGCAATTTTTAATTCAATTGATAGAAATATCAAATTTAATATGTAAAAGTCAGATTTGAAATTTGGATAATTTAATTTTATGATTTCTAAATATTTAGAGAATAGATGATTTTCTTAAGAGGTCATTTGATTAAAAGTTTACACTCTTTAATCTTGAGAAACGTGGTTCAAACTTGACACCAAAGAAAATTCTAATGCAATTTTTTTAAAAGTTCGGTAATATCCAGTTCAATGACCGGCTAATATAAATTTGGCATCAAAGAAAGTTCTAATGCAAATTAATTAAAGCTTCAATACTAATAATATCTCTTACCTTGGTCGATCTTCAAGGCTTTCTTTCTTTCACTTCAATCTGCGTTAATACTTTTGATGTGAAAAAATGGTTCATATATATAACTCAAATTATAACTGTTATGAGGTGCCTCACTTGCACATATAATCTGTCCAGATTCACTCATAATATCAATTTATATACTCTTTCTAACTTTAAATAAGCTAATTAAGTAAAAATTTAAAATAAAATAATTAACTAAATTAATATAAAAAATTGATTTATTTGATTTAAAATTGGAGCCAAATAAATAAATTCTCTTTGACCAATTTTTTCATTAATTATTTTATTTCTATTTGCTCTTAGAAGTTCTAGATGTTAACACTATACAATTTCGGATCTTATCCTAGTCCAATTAACTAGTGCGACCCACTAATCTTCAATTGTGTCTATTTCTCTAATAAATTGACAATAAATAAAAGATAATAAATGGAACAAACCCTTATTCACCATGAGTGAATTTTTTTTCCTAAACACTGTCATATGCATATTAAAATAATAAAATTTAAGGTTAAATAAGATTTTGATATCTAAACCAAATTAGATGATAGTTAGCCGACACTAATTTTTTTAGAGAGATAAGTTCATCCTTCTCTCTAAGTTTTTTTTTATCTTATTACATCGAAAATAACGGTGATTTTGGGTCTTTTTTTGACCTGGAATCACCCTTGTCCATCTTTTTTATTATTATTTACTTTGATTTAAATAACTGATTTTTTTTACATAGTTTAAGTTTTATTTTTGTAATTTTGTTGTCTCAATGTGATATTGTTTGATTTTTCATCTTCGTGCGTTGTTTTTTCTTTTGTTGTCTTTTTGCGATTTTTGTTTGATTCAGATTGACATATATCTACTTCAGCCAACTATTGTGGTAACCATGTAAATCTGGCAACATATATTATTTTTGCCATTCAAAAAAAATAAAAATTATTTCCTTTGGTTTGGTGCAAATAGTATTCTCTCAAATTGGTCAAGTATATTATCTCCCTGTTTATTATCTATTTATGAGATAGAGATCCTCTCCATTTTTTCTCTATTTTTCCTTTGTATTATTATAGTTTTGAATAATTTTCAAATATACTACTACATATATATTAAATAGTTGGATTGACCAAATATGACATTATTACATTTATATTCTCAAAACATTAGTAATCATAAAAGGTAAACACTCTGATATACATTTTATTTGTATATGTACTGATACATTGCTAATGTGTATAAATTTGATAAATCCATAAATAGTGTTTAATAGAAAAAATTAACAAACATTATTAGTGAACCTATAAGAATCATTCACATCAACAATTGTATCGATACATATATCTAAATAAAATATGTATCGAAGAATTCACCATTATAAAAATGGAGAGAATGTAAAAAAAGGAAGGAGAATTGAACTTATTACCGGGCTGGTTATTCAGAGCCAGCGGCTGCCAGATTTCGTTGACTCTAACACAAGTGAAGATTAGTGGGTCGCACTAACAAGTGAGACTCACTTTTTTTTTTGTTTATACCACAAATTTAATCTGGTTTGGAGGTCAGTTCTGACATCAAGTGGTTTAAGCCCTCTTTTTATCGCAGTTACGGTGATCGAACCGTGGTTCTCCCTATCAAGTTCATCACCAATTATCATTGAACCAACTAATGTTTGGTACACGCGAGGGGTGTTCAAAAATCCAGTTAACTGAACCAAACTGTAGTTCGAACTGCACTGAACCATATTTTAAACTGAACCATTTAATACAGTTTTGAACTGAACCACTTTTTAAAAACAATTACAATTCAGTTTATAACCGGTTCAAAACCAGTTTGAATTTATGAATTGTATTTTATTTTCAAAAAAAAATAAAAATTTAATAATTTCCCAAAAAAAGTGGGAACTTTTTTCCTAAAAAAATAATCGGAAATATTTCTTCCGAGAAAACCGGTAATTTTTTTCTTGAAAAAAACGGAAATTTTTTCCCGAAAAAATCAAAACTTTTTTTCCAGAAATATCGGGAACTTTTTTCCCGAAATTTTTTTTCGGGAAAAAAACTCCGAAATTATTTTTATCGGAAATCAGTTTTTTTTTAAAAAAATACAGAAAATTGGTTTAAAACCAGTTTTTCAAAAAATAAACCGGTTTTAAACCAGTTAACTGAAACTAAACCGGTTTAAAGATGTAAACTGGTTTTAAACTGGTTCTGAACCGAACTGAAACTGGTTTGAAAGATAAACCAGTTTTTATATAAAGTGGTTTCAGTTACTGAACTGAACCATATATATGGTTCAGTTCAGTGCAGTTTATGAACCGTGAAAACCCAGCGGGACTCACTTTAATTAATAATGAATGCTCAACGAATACAAATTTTATAAAATTCACCGTTCGATTAAAAGTTTATCATATAGATTGTCCTAATTTAAATTTTTAATTCAATGATGAATTTTGTAAAGTTTATATTCGTTAAAATGTTATTGAGCAGTGTAACATCTTTCAAATATTTTATCGGTATAATTTGATCTCTTCCTATATATATCCCTCTGCACCACCCTTGTTTCAGATTTTAAAAATTTTATAAAATAACATATCTAACCAATTGACAATTGATCTATCTACAAAAAATTGGTAATATTCGTTGATCTCCAATAACACCGTTCCATTCTTGGCCACGCGAGAACCGGATTCTTAACGGTCAAAAAGATAAAATGCATCAAAGAACGTATAATATAAGTTTAATTCTGATTGTGCGACACTCTATTTTTATACAATTTAGAATTTTCTATACCCCTAAACAAATATTTGAAACCTAAAGATCACATATGAATATAAAAATCTGTGGTTCATTTTAAAATGCAGAGGATTGGGATAATCCTCTTTTGGAATAGGAATTAGTGCTATCAATCAATTTGGTCTTGGATAATAACACCTAAGGTGGGAAACTACATACATAGGAATAATATAAAGTTTGTCAACTATCACTTGAATTTCATACCATTTTTTTTCATACTTTTTTTATATAATTAAAGTATGTCTTATTGAATTGATCACTTAAACACTTGGAGAATTGAAGTAAGGATGAAATTGACTTCTGATATTTATGAGTTGAAGAGTAGTAACTTGTAAGTCATTAACTATAAAATACGAACTTAAAAGTATCTACAATGGAACTCTCTATTTTATAGTATTCAAATGGGTTATGTGTAGCCCTATCCTATTGCAAAATTCACATGTGAGTAGCAATGATTTTCAATACACTTTCCGATTTGAAAATGTGTGGTTGAAGGAGGTAGATGTGGATGAAGTGGTGGAGGAGGGATGGGGTAGGGGAGAAAGAGTTGATATTACAAGTAGAATATCTCGGTGTGCAGATAAATTGAAGAGGTGGGGGAGGAGAAAAAGGATGAAATTCAAACAAGAAGTGGAGGAATGTAGTATGGAAATGGAGCGGTTGAGAGGGAGGGATGATGTTTCTGGTTCGGCAAGGTATCGGGAGGTGCAGGAGCAGCACGCCAAACTATTAGTTCAGGAGGAAACTTATTGGAGGCAACGGGCCAAAATGCATTGGCTAAAGGAAGGGGACTTAAATACCAAATTTTTCCATATGTCAGCCACAGCCAGACAGAAGAAGAAGAAGATAGTGAAAATTGTAAATGAAGCGAATGTTGAAGTTAAGAGTCAACCGGAAATATGTGAGGCGGCGAGAAATTACTTTGAAAATCTTTTTCAAGCCAACATAACAACTCATGATCCTATCCTTTCCATTATCACTCCGAAAATTACCGAAGAAGATAATGACCGATTGGTGGCACCTATTACCAAAGAAGAGATAAGAGAAGCACTGTTCCAAATGCACCCAGATAAGGCAACGGGTCCTGATGGCTTCAATCCTGCGTTTTATCAACACTTTTGGGACATGTGTGGCAATGATATTTTTGCATCGGTGGAAGAGTGGCTTGATAGGGGTTTCTTTCCATCCTCGTTGAATGAAACCAATATATGTCTCATCCCAAAGTGTGATAATCCTGTCTCTATGAAGGATTTGCGGCCTATTTCTCTATGCAACGTGCTCTATAAAATGGTTTCTAAGTTGTTGGCTAATCGTTTGAAGGGGTGCTTAGGAAAATGCGTGTCCGAAGAGCAGTCGGCGTTTGTTGAGGGAAGGTCCATATTGGACAATGCACTGATAGCTATTGAAGTTATTCATGCTCTTAAAAGGAAGACTAAGGGTAGAAAAGGATCTTTAGCTCTTAAAATTGATATCAGCAAGGCTTACGATAAAGTTGACAGGGGATTCCTACGGGGTATGCTTGAGAGATTAGGATTTTCCAATAAGTGGATTAACTGGATGATGCTATGTGCTAGTTCGGTCAATTATTCTGTTTTGGTGAACTTTGAACAAGTGGGACCTATTTTTCCTGGAAGGGGATTAAGGCAGGGAGACCCCCTCTCTCCTTATCTCTTTATATTGGTGACCGAAGGGTTAACAACACTCATAAAACAATCAGTGGCAAGCGGAGCTCTACATGGCGTTCAAATCTGTAGGAGGACACCGACGGTGTCTCACCTCCTTTTTGCTGATGATTGTTTCTTATTTTGCAGGTCTAATTTGGAGGAAACAAATCAGTTGATGCATATTCTTAAGACCTATGAAGTAGCATCGGGCCAAGAAATTAATCTGACAAAGTCGGAGGTGTTCTTTAGTAGGAACCTGAGCATGGCGGCGCAAGAAGATTTGTCCAGAATCATGGGAGTTAGACATGTCCTTGGTACTGGTAATTATCTGGGTCTTCCTTCTATGATAGGCCGAAAAAAGAAATAAATCTTTTCGTACATAAAGGATAGGGTCTGGAAAAGGATCAATTCGTGGAGGGGTAGAGCCCTTTCTAAAGCCGAAAAAGAAGTCATGATCAAGTCGGTTTTGCAAGCCATTCCTTCATATGTTATGAGTGTATATCTTCTACCTGAAACAACTGTCAAAGAAATTGAACGAATGATGAATTCTTTTTGGTGGGGATGAGGTACACATAATCAAGGAATACGATGGTTAGCTTGGGACCGAATGGCCTATCCGAAAGCTTTTGGAGGTATGGGATTTAGGGACTTGCACTCCTTTAACTTGGCGATGATAGCAAAGCAAGGGTGGAACATTCTTACAAAGCCTCATACTATGGTTGCCAAAATTTACAAAGCAAGGTATTTCCCTAACTCTACTTTTTTTGAATCACACCTTGGACACAATCCGAGTTATGCTTGGCGTGGTATTTGGAAAGCGCGTGGTGTTCTAATGAATGGTTGTAGGTGGATTATCGGAAGCGGTACCAACATAAAAGTTATGAGTGACCCATGGTTGAGAGAGGAGGATGGTGCTTGGTTACCATCACCACAATTACAAGGTGCGCATAATTTAAATGTCAATGAGCTTTTGTTACAAAATGAGAAAAAATGGGATAAAGAAAAAATTGAGTCATTATTCTCTCCGGTTGTTGTTAACAGTATTTTAGATATCCCTTTATTTGATACTATTGAGGAAGATAAGCTCATTTGGAATGATAGTTTGCATGGTGAGTATAGTGTGAAAAGTGGTTATAACAAGTTGCTTGATGTTTCAGGCAAGGGGTTGATTTACAATAGCCAAGAGAGGTGGCATAACATATGGAAAATCAAAGCTCCTCCGAAAGCGAAACATTTACTTTGGAGGATTTGTAGAGGTTGTGTTCCAACTTGCACTCGCCTTCGTGATAGGTGCGTACCTTGCCCATTAACATGTCCTATTTGTGAACAACATGATGAGAATGCGTGGCATATTTTTTTCAGCTGTCATGACAGTTTATTAGCATTACAAACCGCTGGCCTTGCTCATGTTATAACATCGCGGAGTCAACGTTGTCATACTGCAGCGGAGTTAGTTTTTTCAATCTGTAGCGAGGAAGATCATGACACAGCGGGCTGTTTTGCCTTGATTTTATGGGCAGTGTGGCGGAATAGAAATGATAAAGTCTGGAATGGTGTAAAGGAATCCGGTCGCAGCCTTGGTATCGCGGTTTTGCAGCAGTGGCAGCAATGGAATTCAGTTCAACAACATTCTCATTCAGTAGCACAGCAGCAGCAACCTACCTTAATATGGCAAAAACCAGCTATAAATTGGCATAAATGCAACGTCGATGCCGGTTTTAATAAGGTACTAAATCGAGCTACTGTGGGATGGTGTGTAAGAGATCATGGAGGAGACTTTATTATGGCTGGAACTTTATGGCAGCAAGGAAAATTCACAGTGATAGAAGGTGAAGCAAATGCACTCTTGGAAGCTATGAAAGTAATGCAACAAAAAGGATTCTCACAGGTTATATTTGAAACAGATTGTAAGGGTGTCGTCGATGCGATTCACAATATCCACGGTGGTGTTTCCGAGCTTAGTTCCATTATATGTCGTATTAAGAGTATTTTGTTAGCAAATCCAAACTTTGTGGTTAAGTTTATTAAGCGTCAAGCGAACATGGTTGCCTATACGTTAGCTAAGGCGGCTAGTTCTTGGGCTCGATGCTGTATCTTTGAAAATTTACCTCTTTGTATTACCGCTTATTTAAATAATGAAAGGCAATGATTTTATGTTGATCAAAAAAAAAAATGGGTTATGTGTGTACACATCACAAATTTAATTTTTTTTAGAAATAATATCTAACAAACACTCAATCTCTTCAATCTAATACCTCTTAAAAAATTTAAATGGGTCTCATCAATAACACATCTCACCGATAACTCTACATAATTATAAATAGGTTCTACAAAACAAATAATTGAGCATTCCATCGCAGCATGATGTCTCCCTTTTGGTTTGGGGTATAGGATTTACACCCCATTCGAATGATGGGTCCCATTAAATTGTTATAATTTTCAATGATTTTTTTTGGGCCGAATGAGGGTGTAAATCCTATACCCCAAACCAAAAGGTCATCATCATCCGGTTCTCTTCTAAAGATTTGCCGTTTAGGCCTCTATAGTTTACTATAAATCAGGTCTCTGTTCGTGAGCAAAATTAAATACCCTCATGAAGGGTTTTGTATTCTAGGATATAAAATAATCCAATTGCGTATTCTAGAATCCGAAATAATATTAAACAAGCTAATATATGGTAAGTCTGTCTTATTCGCCTAAAATAAAATAATTTTGTTCTGTAGAACATGAAATTGACATTTTTTTAATTTTTTTAAGGTTTCGGAACCTAGGCAATGGAAACGCCTAATTTCGTATCTTAGAATACGAAATAGACCTATATATGTGACAGCTGTCCTAGTTGTGCTTTCATAACAACTTCAATAATCAACCTTTTTTTTTGTGATCTATGGCGATTTTGTTACGTTTGGAAGGCTAGTAATCAATGTTTCTTCACGCATAGAAGGTTTCCACACTCATTCGTAGTCATAGAACAGTTAATGTGCGCTTTAAACACTACAAGAAATATCAGTTTTGGCAGCGATATATGTCGTTGGCAAAAACGCAAAGTTGCTGCAAAAAGTGTTTTTCCCAGCAAAAAAATTGTTGCTGCATGTCGCTGGCATAAGTGCCGTTGCGAAAAGTTTTGCAAAGACAATTAATGTCGCTGCCATAACTAGTGTTTTGCAGCAACAATTAATGTCGCTTACAAAACTAGTATTTTTAGCAACAATTAATGTCGCTGGAATAACTAGTGATTTTTTACGACAACAATTATTATCGTTGTCATAACTAGTGTTTTTTGCAACAACAATTATTGTCGTTGGCAAAAAATGTGTTTTTCGCAACGGAAAAATTGTTTTTCAAGGACAATTAATGTCGCTGCTATAACTAGTATTTTCGCAGCAAAGTAGTTATTTTTTGTTAACGATATAAATTATTGTTATATCCTTTTTACCTCAACAACAAAAATTGTTGGAATAAATTATATTTTTCAACTATAAAAGATATACAACATAAACCAACAAATTAGATTCACAATAAAAGATATACAACATAAACCAACAAATTTATTTCTCAATATATATTTTTTGAAAGAGATCAATTTAAAGATAACAAACAAGTATTTTAAAAATCATAATAATACAATTCCTAAAGATAACAATCTAATGATAACAAATCAATCTTTAAAATATAGTCTGATAAGCTTCCTACTCGGAACAAGGTTGTTACAACATATTTCCTACTCGAAAAACTTGCAAAAATGGTCCCCATTCGCAAACTCCCTTCTTTGTATATCTTAATTACACATGTGCACCGCACGGGTCGATGTTCTAGTAGTCGGATAAGCTTGTTATAACTCAACTCACAGGAACAACTGTTTAAAATCTCCATTTGTGTGACAAAGCTGAACAAACCTGAAAAACACAACAAACTCAAAGAAAACTGAAAAAGAAAACGGTGACTTTTTCTTTTAGTAATGAATATTCAAAGACAAGTGATTAATGCGATAAAGAAGTAATCTATTATATTATGAATTAAAGTAACATATGAATTATCTAAAAGTCCTAGCTCAACTGGCAAATGCCGAAATTGCTAGGCCGGACATCATGACCCGGGTTTGAACCCGGGACCTCACAGTTGTGTGTGAGTTTAATTTCAGTGGATTACCACTTTATCTAAGACAAAAAAAAAGTAACATATGAATTCTTGTACAAAAAAAAAAGTAACATATGAATTATTATAACAATAATTAGTAAGTAACTATCCATAATATTATGAAATACAGTAATAGATGCAATATACTGTGATTTAAACTAATAGGTGCATTATATAACACTATAATAATATGAAATAGAAAAAGTAGTAAAATATATGTACCTTGAGGCTATCATCGAAGGGCACGCTCACACCGCATAAACCTCGTCAAAGTTGTGACCTTTGCTTGAATGAAAGTAAGGAAAGATTAATAAAAATTGATAGAAATCTCATATGCAAGAGACTCATATCCAAACATAAAAAGTGATTGATGCAATATACTATGATATAAAAAACATAAAATTGATATAAAACTCATATGCAAGAGACTTCAGAGTCATCCTTCATATAATTAAATGGATAAAAATCTTCTTCCTCACCGAAGAGATGAACAAACCAGAAGAAGGGTGAATGAGAATCGATGAATTTGATCCTATTTATATAGGTAAGATAAACTAAAATTGAAATAAATTACCTGAAAAATAGGCGTGACGATTCCATTGTATATGAATTGGGAGAAGAAATAACATTGATTGATGATGGGATGATTAGGGATAGGGAGAAGATAAATTAGCATTCAACGTGTGAGATCAAAGTTTGTGCGTATCTCAATTAGTAAAAACACACAATACTAAAATATCCAATTAGTATACAATAAAAATAGAATAAAAACCATGCATATCCCAAATAACATAACAAACAAAAAAACCATTGCCTATCAAAAATAAAAAACAAACAAAAAAAACTCGAAACTGTGCATTAACCAGATCTAATCCATGACTCACAACAATGTATGCTTGTATACCTGACATTACTCCATAAACAAATCATTCAAATTGATTTCAATTTCCAATAATATTACTAAAAGTATTTTAAATCCTAGTCCAAAACAACTTCCACGGTTCACCCATGATTCACAATAATAATTTTAATTTAAAAGAAATCTACACATAAAAATAGGAACAGAAACCACGATAAAAGATAGTATAAAAATATAGTAATTGAGTGGTTTCCCAGCGACTTTACAAGGTTGATGCAAAAAGTTATACTATTAGCGACAATAATAATTATTGTTGGGATAATTAACTTTTGCCAGCGATAATGTAATTGTTGAGAAAAAGACAAACTTATAACAACAACTTTAATTATTTGTTACTATATGTATATTTTTATCAACAATTTGAATGTCGCTGCAAAAAAGTCGCTGCCAAAAATCTTATTTATTGTAGTGAAACGGTTTATTTTGTGACTTTTCATGGTTTTGCTGTCAAACGTGTTTTTGAATGTAGGATCGAAATCTAGATTTTAGTGGATGTCGTATCCTAGGATACGAATTGTGTGGTTGCTACAATATGTTTATTTTTTTCTTTTTTTTTTTTGGTAAACAAGAGGGCAAAAAGCTCAAAAAAAGAGACTACAAAGCTATAAAGTTGGGTGTAGCAACCCCAACAATATTAGCTTCAAACAAAGAACTAAGAGGAGTCGGACAAGACTCATAAAAAATTAAGGCGCCACCACGATCACATCCCATATTCATTTGTTTCTTGTGTTTACATTATGCATTTGTTTTTTTATTATGTTTTGTGATGGTTTTGCTTGTATTGGTTGATATAAGAAGGTGTTTAGATGGTCGAACCTTCAGTTAAATTGAAACAAAAATTGATGAAACCGACATTGCTAAAGATGTGGTAGTTACACCCAATATTACTTGTTAGTGTTTTCAACCTGTAAGGTTGAGTTTATTTTAGGGTTGGCTTCATTTGTTAAAATAAGCCTTTGGTCCAGATGTGGTGACTGATGTGCACACATGTGGTACCTGAACCGAATGCCCTAAAAACGCGCTTTCAATTATTTGCGTGTGATCTTTGAAAAAGATTTATTTTGAAACAAACATATTCACGCTAGCTTGCGCGCCAAGGAGCGAGCTGAAAGATTGAAAAAGATTCAGAAAAGATTTAAAAGCTGGTTTGTTACTAGAAGATTGAAAAAGATTCAAAAAGATTTAAAACAAACATATCTTTTATTAAAAGATTAAGTTTGTTTTTTGAAGAATACAACAAACTGCTACCAGATCTCGTTCTATATAAAGAGGACTGAAGACATAGTTTTACTAACTGAATTTAGAAGAATACTTTCTAGTCATTAGATTTCAGTCTTTGTCCCTATAGTTTCTTGTTTCCTTTGAGACTTGAACTTAGGGTTGTATTTAGCTCTTAAGCTTTTAAGCACAGAGCTGTTCCTCTTCTTGGTTCTAGTTTGAAACAAGATTTGGACTTTGAATCACTCAATGCTTTGAAGCACGAGTTGGTTCGTTAGTTTAGGAGTGCGTCTCCATCATTGAGTTTGTAAAAATCCTTGTGAGGAGCAAGGTAGGATAGCTGGGAAGTGACTGTGGGAAGTCATATATTGTGGAGGAGCAAGGTATTGCACAAGGTAGTGTCTAAGCGAGAGGTTGTAAACGGGGAGTTTAAACTTTGAATTAGAGCTATCATAGTGGATTCATTCCTGGATTGGTATCCTCCAGACGTAAGTGCGTTGCACTGAACTGGGTTAACAAACTCATTGTGTTCTTTATCTTCTGCACTTTATTTTCCTTGTTCATCAAGTTATCGTATGTTTAAGATGTTGGCACATTAGGCAACACATCGTATACCTAAACCCTAACGTGCACCACATCACACTGCACATCTGTAACTTGCTACCGGAATTTCAATTGGCATCAGAGCAGGCACCCTGTTCTGCTTTAGGGTGAGCTCCAGGGAAGATACTTTCCGGAACCATGGACAAGGACGGCACTTTGGTCAGCAAACCACCTCTTCTGGATGGCACAAACTATGATTATTGGAAATCACGCATGACTGCTTTCTTAAAATCCATTGATAGTAGAACTTGGAAAGCAGTGCTAAGAGGTTGGGAACATCCCAAAGTCAAGGATGCTAATAGAGCTGACACAGAAGTACTCAAGCCAGAAGAAGATTGGACTCCAGCAGAAGATACACTAGCTCTTGGCAACAATAAAGCTTTAAATGCATTATTCAATGGAGTTGACAAAAACATGTTCAGACTCATCAAACAATGCACCGTTGCTAAAGATGCTTGGGAGATACTCAAGACAACCCATGAAGGAACCTCCAAGGTAAAAAGCTCAAGACTTCAACTTCTCCACTCAAAATTTGAGAATCTCAGAATGAAAGAAGAAGAGACTATATATGACTTTCATATGAGTGTTCTTGACCTAGCAAACTCCTTTGATTCCTTGGGAGAAAGGCTATCTGATGAGAAGTTGGTAAGAAAAATTCTTAGATCCTTGCCAAAGAGGTTTGACATGAAGGTCACAACTATTGAAGAAGCTCAAGATATTGCAAGCATGAAAGTTGAAGAACTTGTTGGCTCTCTTCAAACCTTTGATATGAACTTCAGTGATAAAATTGAGAAGAAAGGGAAAAGCATAGCCTTTACCTCCAACACTGATAATGAGGAAGAAGAAGACCTCTCAAAAGATATAGTGTTGCTTGGAAGACAATTTAACAAAATCTTGAAGAGCATGGATAGAAGACCAAGGAGGAATGCGCAGCACATCCAGCCTGACATCAGCAAACAAGGAAACACTTCAGCAAAAACTGAAACTGATCACGAAAGTGTTCAATGCTATGAATGTGAAGGTTATGGTCACATCAAAACTGAATGTGCTACATATCTGAAGAAGCAGAAGAAGGGTTTAGCAATGACTTGGTATGATGAAGATATCTCTGACAATGAGTTAGAAGGTGTAGCTGCAAATCATGTGAGTGCCATGACTGGTGTGTGTGATTCTGATAATGACTCATGTGATAAAGATCTCACTTATAAGGAACTAGCCTCAGCATACAAAGAGCTGTGCATCAGAAGTGAGAAAATATGCAGAACAAATGTAGAGCAAGAGATTGTCATTAATCAACTCAAGTCAGAAAAATCAACAGCTGTAGAACAAAGGGCTATCATTGATCAACTCAAAATGGAAGAACAGAAGTTGCAAGCAAAAGTAACCAACCTTGAAGATGAAGTCAAGCAAGTAATTTCTAATTTGGAAATCATGACCAAGTCTGTTAGGATGCTTGGCACAGGAACAAAGAAGCTTAATGAGATTCTCAGCATTAGAAATCATGCTAATGATCCAACTGGAGTAGGGTGTGAGGTAATTTATAACAATGAAACCCTGGAATCAAACTTTGTTCATGCTCAAAACAGATCTGACCTCAAGATGTTTCCACATCCTGCACCACATCAGAAACTTGTAAACAAAAGAAAATCCACTTCTTTGAAGTGTCACTATTGTGGTAAGTATGGCCATATCAGACCCTTATGCTATAAGCTCTATGGTTATCCAAAGAAGAAGCCTCAACCTAGAGCATATCATAGAAAGGCCAGAACCAAGAAAGAGTGGAAGCCAAAAGCCAAAGTAGCTGCTCACATAGCTCATACATCCTTCAGAACCTCATCCAAAGAAGATTGGTACTTTGATAGTGGTTGTTCCAGACACATGACAGGTGAAGAAAGGTCTCTGGTAGACATCAAGTCATATACTTCAAGTTATGTGACCTTTGGTGATGATGCTAAAGGACAAATCATGGGAATTGGGAAACTAATCAACAATGGTTTGCCCAAGCTTGATAATGTTCTGCTTGTCAAAGGACTGAAAGTTAATCTAATCAGTATAAGCCAACTATCTAATCAAGGGCTTAAAGTTGACTTCTCAAAGAATGAGTGTCTGGTCACTAATGACAAAGGTGAATTATTGATGAAAGGAGCCAGATCAGAAGACAACTGCTACTCATGGGTTCCTCAGGAAATAACTCAGTCTACCACATGTCTTATCAGTCAAGAAGATGAAGGAAGGTTATGGCACCAAAGACTTGGGCATCTGAATCTAAAGGGAATGAAGAAACTTGTTACTAAAGAAGCCATTAGAGGGCCACCAAAGCACACTATTGAAGAAGGAGATATATGTGGTGAAGGTCAGATTAACAAGCAAATCCAGAAGTCACATCCAATATTACAACATCAGGTGACATCTAAAGTGCAGGATGTGGAACCAGATGTGGTCACATCAGACCTCCAACCTGAAGACTTCGAAGTTGAAGAAAATTCTGAGAAAGCAATCCATAGCTAGAAGAAGGTCAGACAAGCAAGGGTCCCTCAACCAGAGTTCAGAAGAATCATCCCAAAGAACTCATCATAGGGAATCCAGAATTACCAGTCATGACTAGGTCAAGGGAGGTAATTTCTAATACTTGTTTTATATCCAAAATAAAGTCAGAGAATGTTAAGGAAGCCTTGACGGATGAATTTTGGATTAATGCAATGCAAGAAGAGCTGAACCAGTTGAAGAGGAATGAAGTGTGGAACTTAGTACCCAGACCTGATGTGGTCAACATCATAAAGTGGGTTTATAGAAACAAGTCTGATGAAAGTGGTGTAGTCAAAAGGAACAAGGCTAGGCTTGTAGCACAAGGATACTCTCAGATTGAAGGAGTAGATTTGATGAAACCTTTGTTGCAAGAGTTCATCTTGAGTCTATAAGGTTACTTCTAGGAGTGGCTTGTATTTTGAAGTTCAAGCTTTTTCAAATGGATGTGAAGAGTGCCTTCCTCAATGGGTACTTGAATGAAGAAGTGTATGTAGCACAACCAAAGGGATTTGTTGATCCTAATCTCCCAAATCATGTCTACAGATTGAAGAAAGCTTTGTATGGGTTGAAGCAAGCTCCAAGGGCTTGGTATGAAAGCCTAACTAAGTTTCTTCTTCAGCAAGGGTACAAAAAGGGTGAAACAGACAAGACCTTGTTTGTGAGACAAGAAAAAGGAAAGCTCATGATAGAACAAATCTATGTAGATGATATTGTGTTTGGTGGCATGACAGATGCTTTGGTGAAACAATTTGTGCATCAAATGCAATCTGAATTTGAGATGAGCCTTGTAGGTGAATTAACCTATTTTCTTGGTCTACAAGTAAAGCAAATGGAGGACACAATATTCATCTCTCAAAGCAAATATGTCAAGAATATTGTGAAGAAGTTTGGAATGGAGAATGCAACACACAAGAGAACTCCTGCAGCAACTCATATTAAACTCACCAAGGATGAGAAAGGTGTCAGTGTTGATCAAAGCCTATACAGAAGCATCATTGGCAGTCTACTCTACCTCACAACAAGTAGGCCTGATATCTCCTTTGCAGTTGGTGTGTGTGCTAGATACCAAGTTGAGCCAAAGATGAGTCATCTCACACAAGTCAAGAGAATTCTGAAATATGTGAATGACACAAGTGACTATGGTATTATGTACTCTCATGGTGAAGACTCAAGGTTGACAGGTTTTTGTGATGCTGACTGGACAGGTAGTGCAGATGATAGGAAGAGTACCTCAGGTGGATGTTTCTTTCTTGGCAACAACCTAATTTCATGGTTCAGCAAGAAACAGAATTGTGTAGCTCTTTCAACAGCAGAAGCTGAGTATATCGCAGCAGGAAGCAGTTGTTCTCAATTGCTTTGGATGAAGCAGATGCTGAGTGAGTACAATGTGGAGCAAGATGTGCTCACATTATACTGTGACAATATGAGTGCTATAAATATTTCCAAAAATCCTATCCGACACAGTAGGACCAAGCACATTGATATTCGTCACCATTTTATCAGGGATTTAGTTGAAGAAAAAATTGTGACCTTAGAGCATGTAGCCACTGATAATCAACTGGCTGACATTTTTACAAAGGCTTTGGATGCAAATAAGTTTGAGACATTAAGAGGCAAACTTGGTATTTGCCTTCTTGATGATCAATAGCAATCTTGCTATTGAAGCGTGCAACGGAGACCTGCCTACTACTTCCGTTTGTTTATGCACGCTATCCAAAGGCAGTCATCACAGGTTTTTCTCAACATAATATATCAAGACTATTCCACCTTTCATACTGTGATGAAGAACTATGAAGAAGATCCTGATGTAGAGCTCAATGTGGTCCACATTGGAGCCTCTGAGAAGAAGAAGCCTTACCCAGAGCTGAAGACTACAAATCATGCTATCTGTAAGAGCATTACTGAAGGCAAGGTCAAAGAATGACCTTTTTGATATAGAAGGAGTATATTATGTGCAAAACAACTCAGAAGCATTTAAGTTTGTAAGCATAGGGCATAATCATAATCATAATCATAGCAATATGGATGATTCATTGTGCTTAGTCATGATCATCGAAATATGGATGACTTTTATGCTTAGGATCACAGTCATAGAAATATGGGTGATTCACGTCACAGTCATAGCAATATGGGTGACTTAGTTACAATCATAGAAATATGGGTAACTTGTACTTGCTTAACTATGAATGCACATACAACAATCATGAAGAATGAAGACTACAAGACTATGGATTGCTGGACTATATGGATTCTGTGAAGACAACTACTGAAGAAATTGAAGACTACTGAAGCATCTCTTTTTGAAGACCTTGGTCATGTGTTGGTGCTTAGAACATTTGTCAAAGATCCATCTACTCTGTGTATTGCACATTTAATGGCCCCAGTACTATTTGATTACTCTTTCTGTTCTTAAACTTTTTGTCAACATTATGGCTAAAAAGGGGGAGAAAAGATAAGTAGTATATCCAGGGGGAGTAAGAGGAAAGGTAGTGCAATATGTTTACTCTGGTACATGATGTGATACCAGATGTGTGCACATCGTTGAAGACAGATTGTGCTTGTATTCTGCACATCTTTTTGAAGACTTTGAAGAACCAGACGAATGAAGACTGATCCTTTGAAGACTGATGAAGATGGTGCTTGAATTTAGGGGGAGTAAAGATTTTACTGAAGCTGCTGAAGACACTTCCCCTCCCTACTGTGTGCATGAGTCATCACCATGCTTGTATGTTGGGAGTTTTATTCTCTCAGAAGATATGAGGCAAGATTCCGCTGCTGCAACGCCTCTGATGTTCTAATGATTCTCTCCAAAGTCTAGTTGGCTGACTCCAAAGGTTATTTTAGCCACAATTTGCCAAAAGGGGAGATTGTTAGTGTTTTCAACCTGTAAGGTTGAGTTTATTTTAGGGTTGGCTTCATTTATCAAAATAAGCCTTTGGTCCAGATGTGGTGACTGATGTGCACACATGTGGTACCTGAACTGAATGCCCTAAAAACGCACTTTCAATTATTTGCGTGTGATCTTTGAAAAAGATTTGCTTTGAAACAAACATATTCACGCTAGCTTGCGCGCCAAGGAACGAGCTGAAAGATTGAAAAAGATTCAGAAAAGATTTAAAAGCTGGTTTGTTACTAGAAGATTGAAAAAGATTCAAAAAGATTTAAAACAAACATATCTTTTATTAAAAGATTAAGTTTGTTTTTTGAAGAATACAACAAACAACTACCAGATCTCGTTCTATATAAAGAGGACTGAAGACATAGTTTTACTAACTGAATTTAGAAGAATACTTTATAGTCATTAGATTTCAGTCTTTGTCCCTATAGTTTCTTGTTTCCTTTGAGACTTGAACTTAGGGTTGTATTTAGCTCTTAAGCTTTTAAGCATAGAGCTGTTCCTCTTCTTGGTTCTAGTTTGAAACAAGATTTGGACTTTGAATCACTCAAAGCTTTGAAGCACGAGTTGGTTCGTTAGTTTAGGAGTGCGTCTCCATCATTGAGTTTGTAAAAATCCTTGTGAGGAGCAAGGTCCTTGTGAGGAGCAAGGTAGGATAGCTGGGAAGTGACTGGGGGAAGTCATATCTTGTGGAGGAGCAAGGTAGAGTTGCACAAGGTAGTGTCTAAGCGAGAGGTTGTAAACGGGGAGTTTAAACTTTGAATTAGAGCTATCATAGTGGATTCATTCCTGGATTGGTATCCTCCAGACGTAAGTGCGTTGCACTGAGCTGGGTTAACAAACTCATTGTGTTCTTTATCTTCTGCACTTTATTTTCCTTGTTCATCAAGTTATCGTATGTTTAAGATGTTGGCACATTAGGCAACACATCGTATACCTAAACCCAAACGTGCACCACATCACACTGCACATCTGTAACTTGCTACCGGAATTTCATTACTCAATCTATTGTTGTTGGGTCCGACATTGCTCAATCTAAATGTTGTAGAACCAAATATTGTCGTTAATATCCACATTGTACGTTTTTTATTATTGAGGATTATAAGTAGCTAATAACTCGGTCTATAGTATCCTTTATTTAGCATCTGTTTATGAGACAAATAGATACGTGACTAGGGTCTGGAAAGTGCACCAGTCTGTCGTCGAGTAATAATTCACACTCTAGTGCTTAGAATGAGTTCGTATCCTCAGGGATCGTGCCAAAGCTTCACTAGCGTTATTTAAGTTTGTGATAGTTTGCATTCGCTTTGGTTTTTGAAAAGGTTTTTATAAAAGTAGCGTAATGCGTTGCAGAAATATAAATGCGGAATGTATAAATATAATAATATAGAGGCTAGGTATGGTGGTTGGACTTCCTCCCTTCTTCATATTTAGCATGACCGGTGTATAACATAGTTACTTAAATTATGTTCGGCGGTGAATTATCCATGTTGAAGTAATACCTTACTATTACACTATGTTTATTAAAATTTCCCTACGTTAACAACTAAGGTACCTACGAGAGCCTAACCTCGATGTGTCACATACCCTAATTACTAAGTGAGTTGTTTATAAACATGCATTATAACCTTCACCAATTAACCTCTAGGTCCTAGTATCGGGCTGTTCATCTTCTAAGTGCTCAGATCACACCTAGTGCATGATTCCTCCTCTAACCGCTCAGTTCACGACTAGTTCAGGATGTTACCGTCTCTATTCACCTAGCATTATTTACTACGAGTTCCGGACCATATCAAGTCAAAAGCTGATATCAATTCTATGGTCGCTCCCGCTTATCCGGCCAGATTACGAGAATACGTTATTCAAGTGCACGAAAGTAAATAACAAACACAATTACTAAATATCATTTATTATATCTTAGACTCAATTACAGACTCCAGATATTCATAGGGGAGTTCATCTTCTCCACCACAACCTAAGGCATAAATAAAAAGACTACATATTTAAATTACAAGAAATTATAACCTAAACACAAAAGCCTAATGAAATCATACCTTGCTGAGTTAGTTTTCCCGTAAGGGGAGAAAACTATGCCCAATAGAGCTCCTCTGAACCTCTCCTTATAGTAGAGAGTGTTCTACTATTTCTGAATGAATAAAACAATGAAAGGGAGGCTCTATTTATAGTTTTCGTAATGGGCCTCAGCAAAGCATCGCAGTACGATGAAGCCATCGTGCTGCGATGTGAAGATTCAGTTTATTTTTATAACTGATCCTGTGCATTTCATCAGCTTGGGCGCCAAGTTCTGTCATCGTGCTGCGATGGCACACATCGTTCTGCGATGCAAAGATTTTCTTCAGATTTATTGCTTCTGATTTCTTGGCGAACAAGCAGCTCCCATCGTGGCACGATGGGAGCCATCGTGCTGCGATGGAATGCTCAATTTCTTCACTTTTTGGGCTTTTTCTTGTCTTTTTGGATCTTGGACTCTGTCTTGATGCTTTTTCCTGCTTTTGTAGGTTTTCCTTCGTATTTGGGCCTGTCTTGGTCATTTTACTACTAATAATAATACTAAAAATACCGTAGAAATTTCTGTCATCACAACCCCAAACTTACACTGTTGCTTGTCCTCAATTAACATGCTGTCAGACAAGATCGTTAGAAAAACAACAGATAAATAAAGATGATAGGAATTTCACAAACTTGCTTATATTTTAGCAATGGTACCGCTGATTTCTTACCTCCGCAATCATGCTCGGTCCTGCTAGGCTCAGGAGACATCAATAGTAGCAAATCGGACAAATGCCCGCAAGAGTCCAAGTCCAACTTTTCTCTCTCTCACATTTGTGTTTTTCGCTCATTAATTGAAAGGGTTATCTCTCAATCATCGTACAACCTGCCATTTTACCATAGGCTTGCAAGAACTCTAAGCAACCGGTCAAAATTCATCATTCATGCATTTTTGGAGGTCTTTTCAGGGTTATAACGTGGCTTAGGTCAATGTTGGACATTTTTGGGAATAGTAGGCTAAACATTGGAGTTAAGTTCTACTTTGTTGCTCCTTTTTGTCTGTGCAACCTTTGTTCCTTAGGGTGCCTTTTTGTGTTGGTATCGGAGATGAAGAATCGGATGTGTCTTTGTGTGGTCCTTTTCTACCACTGTTTTTGCCCTTTGGCTCTTTCTTTTTCCCTTTGGCTCTTTCTTTTTCATTTTTTTTTAAGAGACTATTTTTTTTAGGGAATTTTTTAAGTTTTCCCGTCTCTTTTCTTTTATTTTTTTTCTTTTTGTAGTGATAGTTCTCCGTATACCCACCCCAAACTTAGATGTTGCTAGTTCCATGAGCAACTCCAAACTTATTTTGTTGCCAAGACTTTGAGAACTATTACCTAACTCCAAAGAGGGTAAATCATTGTTTTTCTAGTCTATAGGCTTGTATCGTGGTTTGTCACCGAAACAAAAGGGATAATATTTTTTTTACGGCTAAAATTTGGCTAGCAAAGGATATAATAATATAAAGGGTGGCTTGAAAAAGGCTCTGAGTTATAACAAACAATTGCCTCAATGCATATAATATCAAACTAACCAGTCAGCAGAGAAATAGAGCAAGTTCTAGAAAATAAACAAATGCACGGTACTCTCATAGTAATTCGAAAGAAAGTGGTAATACCGTTTGGAAATATTTGGCTCAAATCCTCACATGGCTTAGGTATCTGAAGTTGAACACTTGTCTCACAGACATCAGCTTCATCACTCGTCTCTCTGTCTCACGAACTTCGCACTTCGGAGCAATCACCTTTGGTTTCTGTATAAAGGTGTGAAATTCATCTCATCAAGATTTATAACTTATTTCGCCGCAATCTTACCTATAACAGTTAGTCATGCACTAGATAATAAACAACAAACAATTATTTAATTTTTTTGTAAGTTTGAATAATGACATGGGGAATTCTAGGCATACTTTATTGAATTGAAAATACTGAATTGAAAATACTGAATTACAATACTTAAATACTTATCCTTGGGTTGCCTCCTGACTAGGGTCTGGCAAGTGCACCAGTCTGTCGTCGAGTAATAATTCACACTCTAGTGTTTAGAATGAGTTCGTATCCACAGGGATCGTGCCGAAGCTTCACTAGCATTATTTAAGTTTGTGATAGTTTGCATTAGCTTTGGATTTTAAAAAGGTTTTAATAAAATATAGCGTAATGCGTTGCAGATAATAAATGCGGAATGTATAATTAATATAGATTCAAGAAATATAGAGGCTATGTATGGTGGTTTGACTCCCTCCCTTCTTCATATTTGGCATGACCTTTGTATAACATAGTTATTTAGATTATGTTCGGCGGTGAATTATCCTTGTTGTAGTAATACCTTACTATTACACTATGTTTATTAAAGTTTCCCTACATTACTAACTAAGGTACCTACGAGAGCCTAATCTCGGTGTGTCACATACCCTAATTACTAAGTGAGTTGTTTATAAACATGCATTATAACCTTCACCAATTAACCTCTAGGTCCTAGTATCGGGCTGTTCATCTTCTAAGTGCTCAGATCACACCTAGTGCATGATTCCTCCTCTAACCGCTCAGTTTACGACTAGTTCATGATGTTACCGTCTCTATTCACCTAGCATTATTTACTACGAGTTCCAGACCATATCAAGTCAAAACCTAATATCAATTATATGGGCGTTCCCGCTTATCCGGCCAGATTACGAGATACGTTATTAAAGTGCGCGAAAGTAAATAACAAACATATTACTTTAAATATCATTTATTATAACTTAGACTCAATCACAGACACCAAATATTCATAGGGGAGTTCATCTTCTCCACCACAACCTAAGGCATAAATTATAAAGACTACATATTTAAATTACAATAAAGAAATTATAACCTAAACATAAAAGCCTAAAGGAAACATACCTTGCTGAGTTAGTTTTCCCGTAAGGGGAGAAAACTATGCCTAATAGAGCTCCTCTGAACCTCTCATTATAGTAGAGAGTGTTCTACTATTTCTGAATGAATAAAACAATGAAAGGGAGGCTCTATTTATAGTTTTCGTAATGGGCCTCAGCAAGGCATCGCAGCACGATAAGGCCATCGTATTGCGATGTGAAGATTCAGTTTATTTTTATTACTGATCCTGTGCATTTCATCAGCTTGGGCGCCAAGTTACTCCATCGTGCTGCGTTGTGATGCATCGTGGTGCGATGGAAGATTTTTTCAAGATTTATTTCTTCTGATTTCTTGGCGAGCAAGCAGCTGCCATCGTGGCACGATGGCACACATCGTGCTGCGATGGAATGCAGATTTTCTTCACTTTTTGGGCTTTTTCTTGTCTTTTTGCATCTTGGACTCTGTCTTGATGCTTTTTCTTGCTTTTGTAGGTTTTCCTTCGTATTTGGGCATGTCTTGGTCATTTTACTACTAATAATACTACTAAAAATACCGTAGAAATTCTTGTCATCATAACCCCAAACTTAAATTGTTGCTTGTCCTCAAGTAACTTGCTGTCAGACAAGATCGTTAGAAAAACAAGAGATAAATAATGATGATAGGAATTTCACAACCTTTTTGTATTTCAGCAATGGTACCGCTGATTTTCTTACCGCCACGATCATGCTCAGTCCTGCTAGGCTCAAGAGACGTCAATAGTAGCAAATCGGACAAATGCCCACAAGATTCCATGTCCAACTTTTCTCTCTCTCACATTTGTATTTTTCGCTCATTAATTGAAAGGGTTATCTCTCAATCATCGTGCAACCTGCCATTTTACCATATGCTTGCAAGAACTCTAAGCAACCGGTCAAAATTCAATACACATGCATTATTGGAGGTCTTTTCAGGGTTATAACGTGGCTTAGGTCAAGGTAGGACATTTTTGGGAATAGTAGGCTAAACATTGGAGTTAAGTTCTACTTTGTTGTTCCTTTTTGTGTGCGCAACCTGTATTCCTTATGGTGCCATTTTGTGTTGGTATCGGAAAATAAGAACATGATGTGTCTTTGTGTGGTTCTTGTCTATCACTTTTTGTGCCCTTTGGCTCTTTCTTTTGCCCTTTGGCTCTTTCTTTTTTCATTTATTTATTTTATTTTATTTTTTGAAGAGACTATTTTTTTAGGGAATTTTTGATGTTTTCCCGTCTCTTTTCTTTTATTTTTTCTTTTTGTAGTGATAGTTCTTCGTATACCCATGCCAAACTTAAACGTTGCTATTTCCATGAGCAGCCTCAAACTTATTCTGTTGCCAAGAATTTGAGAACTATTACCCAACTCCAAATAGGGTAATTCATTTGTTTTTCTGGTCTATAGGCTTGTATTGTGGTTTTTCACCGAAACAAAAGAGATATATTTTTTTTTACGGCTCAAATTTGGCTAGCAAAGGATATAATAATATATAAAGGGTGGCTTGAAAAGGCTCTGGGTTATAACAAACAATTGCCCTAATGCATATAATATCAAACTAACCAGTCAGCAGAGAATTAGAGCAAGTTCTAGAAAATAAACAAGTGCACGGTACTCTCATAGTAATTCGAAAGAAAGTGGTAATACCGTTTGGAAATATTTGGCTCAAATCCTCACATGGCTTAGGTATCTGAAGTTGAACACTTGTCTCACAGACATTAGCTTCATCACTCGTCTCTCTGTCTCCCGAACTTCGCACTTCGGAGCAATCACCTTTAGTTTTTCTCTATGAAAGTGTGAAATTCGTCTCATTAAAATTTATAACTTATTTTGCCTCAATCTTACCTATAACAGTTAGTCATGCACTAGTTTGAAATAAGGGTTGTTGACAGATGAAGATGACATGCGGAATTCTAGGCATACATTATTGTATTAAAAATACTGAATTGAAATTACTGAATTAAATACTTATCCTTGGGTTGCCTCCCAAGCAGCGCTTGTTTAGCCTCTCATTAGCATGAGGCATTTCCTCCATTACAGAGGATAGGTTCGCATGTCTCTCTCTTCTGTAGGAGCTTTCGCCTTAGCTCCTTCCTCTTTCTTGTTGCTTCTTTCATACTTTTCTGGGTTATGTCTTTCTTTGAAGGTGGCAAAACAGAGTTGTCCATCATCTTCTGAAGGTACTATTTTTATGATGGACTTCCCTTTGCCTCTTGGTGGATGTTCCTTCTTTTGTTCTTTTGATGCATTAACTCAGCTTTTCTTTTCTCTTTCCTCTTTTCTCTCAGCAGCATGCTTCTTCAGAGGTGGCGTATTCACCCAAAACTTAGATTTTCTGGCCACCTTTCGGTTTCTACCCCATGCTTTGACCCATGTTGCTCGGATGTCCACTTCAATGGTTAGCCTCTTTAATTTTTCAGTGAGTTCTTCGGGTACCTCCTCTTCCTGAGCTGTCTCTATCTCTAGCTGCGCCATTTCATTCTCCAGTTCTGCTGTCTCTATTTTTAGCCGTACTTCTTGATCTGGAGTCGGTGGTGTAGCTTCCCTGTCTTTCCACTCTAGCATGAAACACACTTCCCTCCTGGTCTTGGAAGTTTTGATAGTTCTTTCCTCCGCTCCACTTCTTAGAGTCAACTCAGCGAGCTCCACATTAATGAGTGCCCTGCTAGTTGCTAAGAATGGTCTTCCAAGGATAATGGGATGCTCTTCGTCTTCTTTGATATCCAGGATCATGAAGTCTGCTGGGAATACCAGGTCTTCGACTTTCACCAGGACATCCTCAATTGTACCTGCTGAGTAGATTGTTGACTGATTTGCTAAGACGAGTTCCCTTTCTGTACCTGCAGTTGGTTTTGCGAGTTTTAACTTCTCCGCCAAAGATAATGGCATTACATTAACACTTGAACCCACATCACACAATGCTAGGATTTCTGCTTCCTCAATCTGACAGAGTATGGTGACGCTTCCACGATCTGTCTTCTTGGGTGGCAGTCTTGTTCGGCTTTCTCGGTACTCCCTCAGCTCTTTCATGAACTCGTCATAAGCTTCATCTAGGGTCATATCGAACAGCTTGTACCACTCTTCGTAGTCTTTTACCTGTTCGTCTCTTCGTTCCTGTTCTGATTTTTGATCTTTCAGGACTTTGCACTCCTCCTTTGGATTGTCCACCGTGTTACCTGCAATATCTTTAGAAACATGAGTGCTTACCAGTTTAGAGAGTTGACCAATCTGGGTTTCAAGACTTTTTATCGTCCCCCCCTGATTGGCTACTGTAGTCTGGATATTTTCAAAGTTAGTTTTGTTCATGTTAGCAAATTTGTTGAGTAACTCTTCCAACGGAGATGACTTTCTTGTTTGAGGTGCAGCTTGAGCCTGGTTCCCTGTCTGGTCCAAGCGTAAATTTGGGTGCTTGCTCCAACCTGGATTGTAGTTGTTTCCCAAGTAATTTACCTGCTCTTCGCTCCCTCCTGACAAACAATACCCATTAGGGTGATCTTCTAGGCAGAAATCGCACACTCCTTCTACCTGTTTAACACTAGCTTCCTTCATAGCTTTTTCTTTATCAGCAAGTTGCCTCCTTAGTAACTCGACTTCTACTTTGTAGGCAATCTCTTGGTCCACCTTTAGTACTCCAGGTGTCTTTTCAGCTCGATCATGACTCATGTTGTATTCATTCTGGCACATCTGCTTAACCAGATCCTTAGTTTCTGCATAGGTCTTTACTTTGATGGACCCACCAGCTGAGGCATCTAGTATCATCCTGTGTTGCATCTTCATACCAGCAGTGAATAGTTGCATCTGCTCCATAGCACTAATGTTGTGGTTCGGACACCTTCTCATAAGCAGCTTGAACCGTTCATAAGCCTCGCACAGTGTTTCAGATTCATGCTGTTTGAAACTTAAAATCTTAGACTTCCTTTTATGGAATGGTGTGTGTGAAGAATCTCTCTAGGAACTTGTCTTCAAGCTCCTTCCATGTTGCAATCATTGAAACCAATCTTTAGCTGGACCTGTAAGAGAAAAAGCAAACAAACGCAGCTTCTTCTGGTCCTTAGAAACATTTTCTGGCACCTTCTGGATCTGACATGTCTCTGAAAACTTTGCAAGATGATCCCAGGGATCATTGTTGGCACGTCCGTCGAACTGGTTCTCCCGCAAACCTGTAAGAACATTACCCTTAATATCAAAGTTAGCTGGATTCGCCGGTTGGAATCCCAGTGAGATCTGATCTGTGTCAGTCCTCTTGCAATAATCTCCCATGGTAACTCTTTGCTCGTCTCACATGGCTTCGGTGGTAGGCTCTCCTTTTGTGTTGAGGTTGTAACATCCCAATTTATTTATTCGTAGTTTTATGTCTAATTATTTATGTTAGTGAGATAGAATATTTTATTAGTCGATAGTGTCAGATAATTAATTTTATCGCAAAACATTAGTTAACTCGCGAGTGACCGTGCTAATGGGCCTTAAGCCCATTGGGCCTAAGACCAAAGTAAGGGGGCGCTACTTATAACCTTAGAGAGAGAGAGAGCTCATTTTCTTGTGTTTTGTGAGAAGCTAGAGAGAAGGAAGAGCATTTGGGAGCTAGGGCAAGAGCAAGAGAAGAGAATCAAGAGGTGGACTAGAGAATCCATCAATCCGAGGTAAGAGAGTTAGATTATATAATCCCGATTGATTCTAAAGAGGGGAGAATGTCGATTTCTCCGTTCCCAAACTCTTTACACTCATTTTCTTTTGGGTCTTGGAAGGAATTTCTTAAAGAAAGTTGTAGGAATTGTTCATAACATGTTTAATATACTTGTACCATGATGTATGAACGAATTTAATGGGGAAAAATGGGAATTTGTAGATGTTTGTTCAAGAACAATGAGTTTTGTGGTTTTTGAGTAAAAATGATAAATCATTACTTTTTTTATGTATATGTTGTAGATCGGTGAAATGAACTTTCCTTTTGTGTTTATATGTATGTATTACACTTGAAAACAACTTCTTTTGGGATCTGGAACATGAAAAATGGATTTTTGGGTCGTTTTGAGTTAGAAATTGCGATGCTGAATATTGCAGTCAGGAGGCCTTTGCTTAGCGAGTAGTTGGCGAGAGTTGGCGACCAGCTCGCTGATTTTCGCCAGAAGCTGTTTCTGTATGACTTTTCTTCGCCATGGCTTCGCTCAGCGACCAGTATTGGGTCTGACTTATTTTGTGGATGTTTTAAAGTGTAATTAGGCACTTGTAACATGGATCAATGGTATCCTAACTTGCAATTAAGTGTTTTTAACTATGATTGATTTCTTGTTGATGAATAATGATGTATTGATGAATTGTTGATTATATTTGTAGAATATAATTGTTGTTGATTGTGTTGATGATGTTTGTTAAAAGGCTTAATTCATACTTTGGTCCCTTATGTTTATTTTAGCGCTTAAGTTGGTCCCTTATCTTTTAAACGTCTCAATTTGGTCCCTTATCTTTTAAAAGTCTCAATTTGGTCCCTTATCTTTTCTGCAGTTCTCAATTTGGTCCCTTGTCTTTTAAAATTTTGGACACGTGGCACACTTGGACAGATGACACGTGTCCAAATTTAATGGTAATAGTGAAAAATTTGACGGGAGGGACCAAATTGAGAACTTCAGAAAAAATAAGGGACCAAATTGAGACATTTAAAAGATAAGGGACCAAATTGAGCGCTAAAATAAACATAAGGGACCAAAGTATGAATTAAGCCTTATTAAAATGTCAAAGAAGTATATTAAGGTGTTAATCAACTTAATAAAGAAGGATATTAGAATTATGTTATTCTAATAAAGAAGAATATTAAGGTATGTGTTATCTTAATAAAGAAGTAATGTTGGATAGTGTTCCACATTAGTAAAGGAAGAGCTTAATGCTAATTAAAATGATTGAGTGAGAATATTCATGAACATACATGCATTCATGAATTATATTAGGGGTATTGGATATTCCAATAAAGAAGGATATCAGATTATATTTATCCGATAAAGAAGGATATTAGAGGTGAGATACTCTAATAAAGAAGAATGGTACCACATGCATTAGATATGTCTAGACTGACATAGCATGATTTGTGGCATTAGATGCATTAGGATGATGTGCATATTGTGTGATAATTGATATGTGACATTAATCGGATTTGTTGATGAATTGTCTATATGTGTTAAGACTTAATTGAAGTGTTAGATGTTTATTAACTCTAAATGATACTTCTATGTGTTGATGCCTCATAAATTTCATAATTGAACTAAGAATGAGAATATATTCTTGTGTGATTATTTGTCTTTGTTGATAAAACTAGAGTGAATATAAATGTTTATGAATGCTTATATTCTACCTTGATGTATTAAATCTTAATTCATATGTGTTGATTAAGAATAGATTGGTATGATAGGGTTAGATTATACTTGATAAACTCATGTGGTAGTAAGCGTACTTTATGCTTATGATTTTATTTGGTTATGTAATCTAACTCTCCGTTTTGTGTGTTTTACTGGTTTAGGTCCAGATTTCTCAGGTTGTGTGTTATCTTCGTATGTGTCATCGGTGAAGCTCCGCTCTGATTGTGGCACGGGAAAGAGGGGTTTTATATTTATATAAAGTCTACTTATCTAGGTTGTTTTGTAGTTAAAAATACATTATTTGATTCAATAATTTGTATAAGAAAGATTTTACTAAATTAAATACAATAATATTATTTTTGTTACGAGGAGTGTAATATCTCGAACCAACATTTTATCAATCAATTGATTTAAGTCTATATCTTTATTCCATCTACTGCGTCGTTTTTGAAAAAGAAATTTTAAAGCCAGAGTAAAGGCAGTAATGGGTTTGGGTGTTACAGAGGTTACTGGACTTTGCAAGCCTTTGTGCTCGCCTTCTTGCTAAGAACGTTCTTTCGGGTTCAGGGTCGTACTTCAACACCATAATACCTGTTATCCAGTACAACAAATGAATACCTTCAGTGGCACTGACAAATTAATTGATAAAACTATTTTTGGTTTGTCTTATGTGTCTTTGTCGCTATGAAAATTCCCAAGTAAGTGAGGTGGATCACAACGGATCGCTCGGAGACCTTGACTTATCCTTAGCCAGAATTTTCACAGATCAAATTCCACAATCATCAACAAGATTTTTTAATTTTTTTTTTTGTATTTTTTAATTTTAATTTTTTTTGCAAACTTAAATAAATCTAGTAAGGCTTTGTAAACACAATCCCCGACAACAGCGCCAAAAACTTGACTAGGGTGTGGCAAGTGCACCAGTCTGTCGTCGAGTAATAATTCACACTCTAGTGTTTAGAATGAGTTCGTATCCACAGGGATCGTGCCGAAGCTTCACTAGCGTTATTTAAGTTTGTGATAGTTTGCATTCGCTTTGGTTTTTGAAAAAGTTTTTATAAAAGTAGCGTAATGCGTTGCAGAAATATAAATGCGGAATGTATAAATATATTAGATTCAAGAAATATAGAGTCTAGGTATGGTGGTTGGACTCCCTCCCTTCTTCATATTTGGGATGACCGGTGTATAACATAGTTACTTAGATTATGTTCGGCGGTGAATTATCCTTGTTGTAGTAATACCTTACTATTACACTATGTGTTGACTATTTGATGTTGGCTGCATTTTGGTAAAACTATGTTGAAGCAGGATGTGGTATGTAATGTTACAACATCATAACCTGACGTGAGCGCGCCAGCTGTAGCGTATCTTTATTGCGCGCGTTTTATTTTTAGAGAAGATCTTTTCTCTTTCATCAGTTCTTTGCTTGTGCATCAAGGAAGGTTTTTATTTCCTAAACAGATCTTGTGCTCAGAGATTGTTTTGGGAATTATTATGAAGACTTATTTTATAAACATATCAAATCTTTAAAGATATGGTTTTATTTTATATTTGTGAGCTGGATGTTTCTCATGGGCAAAGTTACGGAAGCCCAAATTACCAGCTATATATTGAAGGACGAAAACCTAATTAAGGCAGTTGTTCAAGCGTGTTATTTGAGTCTAGCCGTATTAGGATTTGCGTTGTGTGCTTGTGTTTTGTGAGCCTTTCTTGTATCACTTTGATGCAAGCTTAGGACTGTGTGTTCTATTGAGTTGTAAACATAATTGTCTCAGAAGCTTTTAAGCAAGGAGATAGTTATTGTGTGTGTGTCCTCTCGAAAGCTTTTAAGCAAGGAGTTTGGATCGCAGTGCTTGTGTGTCACTTGAAGCCTTTAGGTAAAAGTGATCTAGTGTTTAGGAGAGTGTCTCCACCATAGTGATTGAATCAACAACAGTGTTGTCTGTACTGTTGAGCTTAAGGAGTGAGTTGGGAACTCATACCTAGGAGTTCCTAGGTAGAAGGACATGAGGATAGTTGCTAGGTGATAAGTTGTAAACGAGGAGTTTGCTGTAAGACTTTGAACTAGGGCTATTAGTGGATTTCCTCCTGGATTGGTATCCCCCAGATGTAGGTTGCGGTTTACACCGAACTGGGTTAACAAATCACTGTGTGTTTGTTTAATTCTGCACTATTTACTTTTTTTATTATTTGCGTATTAAAGCTGGTAAAAGTGTTGTAACATCGTATACAACATCGTATACTGGTGTGCCAGTTTTTCACTATGTATATTAAAGTTTCCCTACGTTAACAACTAAGGTACCTACGAGAGCCTAACCTCGATGTGTCACATACCCTAATTACTAAGTGAGTTCTTTATAAACATGCATTATAACCTTCACCAATTAACCTCTAGGTCCTAGTATTGGGCAGTTCATCTTCTAAGTGCTCAGATCAGACCTAGTGCATGATTCCTCCTCTAACCGCTCAGTTCACGACTAGTTCAGGATGTTACCGTCTCTATACACCTAGCATTATTTACTATGAGTTCCGGACCATATCAAGTCAAAACCTGATATCAATTCTATGGGCGTTCCCGCTTATCCGGCCAGACTACGAGAATACGTTATTAAAGTGCACGAAAGTAAATAACAAACATAATTACTAAATATCATTTATTATATCTTAGACTCAATCACAGACTCCAAATATTCATAGGAGAGTTCATCTTCTCCACCACAACCTAAGGCATAAATATAAAGACTACATATTTAAATTACAAGAAATTATAACCTAAATACTAAAGCCTAAAGAAACATACCTTGCTGAGTTAGTTTTCCCGTAAGTGGAGAAAACTATGCCCAATAGAGCTCCTCTGAACCTCTCCTTATAGTAGAGATTGTTCTACTATTTCTAAATGATTTAAACAATGAAAGGGATGCTCTATTTATAGTTTTCGTAATGGGCCTCAGCAAGGCATCTTACTGCGAAGAGCTCATCGCAGTGCGATGTGAAGATTCAGTTCAATTTTATAACACTTCATGTGCATTTCATCAGCTTGGGCGCCAAGTTAAGTCATTGTGCTGCGATATACTCCATCGTGCTGCGATGCATAGATTTTCGTCAGATTTATTGCTTCTGATTTCTTGGCGAACAAGCAGCTCCCATCGTGGCATGATGGGAGCCATCGTGCTGCGATGGAATGCTCAATTTCTTCACTTTTTGGGCTTTTTCTTGTCTTTTTGCATCTTGAACTCTGTCTTGATGCTTTTTCCTGCTTTTGTAGGTTTTCCTTCGTATTTGGGTCTGTCTTGGTCATTTTACTACTAATAATAATACTAAAAATACCATAGAAATTCCTGTCATCAATACGCGTGAAAGTTTAGCAAGGCTTGTTAGTGAGATTTACTTATTAAAATAGGTTCTATTAATCGAATTGAGATTCTCTCCATTTGTTTTCTCTATTTTTTCATTGTCAAAGTTTTGAAAATATAAACATACCAATTACTTTTTGTACACTTTATAACTCTTCAAAACTTGATTGTTTCCAACTATTTGATAGCCACCACACCACTTACAAACCTTAATTTCTCTGTTGCTTTTTTCTTGGTTCATCCATTAGAGAGGGGTGATTTAAGATCAATTTTGATCCGAAGTCACCCCTCTTGATTGTTTTTTATTTCTTTTTCAATTAAATAAGTGATTTACACATAATTTTTGTTGGAGTAAGCCCTAAAAGCCAATCTATTTTGATGATATTTTCTTTTGTATTGTGACTTTGAATTATATATTATATATTTAATATATATGATAAGACATTTCTTTATTATGTTTGTTTTCCAAAATAATAAAGTCCCTAGAATAGTTAGTCTGTTTAATGGAACATTAAGTGTGACTTAATCGTGAGAGTCCATTAAATATAAGGACGTTATTCTTAAAGTATCCGTAGTCAAGCTTTACTATGAACTGGGATAATAGTTATAAAACATAGAGACTATTATGTTAGAAGACTGATAACCACTTCTCACGGGTTATGGATATGAGATATCAAGTCTTTACATAGGTATAAATATTAGGAGTAATATTTATACTGGATTGACCCACCATGAGAATACTACATAGTTTGTTATGTAAGTGTCATAAGATATTCTCATAGTGATAACGATGTATAGCACCCTTCGACCTGAATCCACTATGGACCCTAGATGTGGAGTATAGTGCTTAGTTGTCGTTCAAACGTTGTCCGTAACAAGATGACTATAAAGTCGGTTGATGGGTACTCCGCAAATCATGATGAGGGACATAAGTGACCTAGATGGAATTTGCCCCTCCTACATAACATGAGTGATATATGTAGGCCTCTTGATAGAATATGACTGCATGCAATATGCTTGGCCACGCCGAACTAAGTCAATATAAGATATTGAGCTTATTCGTTACTCATTATATTCTGGGATCAAGAAACGTGATATTGAACTATACAAGGGTGACACAGTCTATGCATTGTGTTCAATATAAATATAAAGGGCAAAGGGGTGATTATACACATGATTGTTATCACGGAAAGGTTTCGTCAAATCACATGACATTCTCGTCACTTGGGTAGCAGAGATGTGTTGCTAGATACCGCTCACTGTTTATAATATTAAATAGATGATTTATTATTATTGCCAACGTTACGAGAACCTACTAGGGTCACACACATAGAACAGATAGACAAGAGATTAAATAAATAAGTAAGACTTATTTGTAAATTAATAAGTGAGACTTATTTGTAATTAAAATTGATAAGTGAGATTAATTATTTAAATTTCGAAATTAGAGATATGTGGTACACCGTAAGGAACAGTGCGTTTAAGTGAAACGCAGTACACCATAAGATATGGTGTGCAAGAGTGAGTCTATAAATAGAACTCATTAGGATGCTGGATTTTTAACAAAAGAAAAATGTTGGTCCTAAAATTCATAAACCCTAGCCGCTCTCTAAATCTTATTATCTCTGAAGCTCCACTCGATTTGGCTAGCACCGATGATTGAAGAAATTTTGTTCGTGTGGACGAGTAGATGCATTGCTACACTTGCTTTGCTCGTGATCAATCGAAATTGTTTCGACATCTCCTCGACGCTTCAAGAGATAAACACACGAATCCTTAAGTGAAACATTGTGCTTACGAGGTCCATGATAACGGGTTTATTCCGCTTTAGAGTATGATGTTTAAAGAATTTAAATAATTTATCTCTAGAAAAACCCAACAATTTTAGGTTTCATTTGAGTTTATTCTACTGTGATTTCGTCTGGTGTTGTTTTATTCCAGTCTTGATGCGGAGTTGTTTGTTATCGCGTCTTCATACTGTGTTTGATTTTCCGTCTTTGTACAATGTTTGTTTTGTTCATATTTGCAGATTTGTTTCGATTCAAATTCAATGTAGATTCAGTGATTTTAGAGTTATCAACGTTGCAGATCCGGAGACATGATTATTTCGGACACTTGAATTTTGTTATATCAATTGTAGGCTTTGTCATATGTGTACACATTAAGTCGTTTTATGATATTAACTTGAATGTTGTGAGTTTGTTCGCAGATTCATCTTTTTTAGTTTTTAGCGAATTTGAATATGTAATGATTTTGATCGATGTACTTTACCAATTTGAATGAATGAATATCGTTGTTTTTTAGTCAAAAAAAAAACTCTTCAAAACTTGCGTCAATCGGGGATGGGTGATTTAAGGTCAATTATTTTGGTTTGAAATCACCCTTCCAAATAGTTTATTTCTTTCTCGTTATAATAAATAAGTGTAGTTTTCACTCTTTTTTTTTCGTACGGTGTATTTTGTTATAATGGAGAGAATAATTGGAGAAAGAAAATGGAGAGGATTATAACTCTAATATTGTAGCGACGAGTCCATTGAGCTCTTATCACCCTTTTCAATCCCTTGAGTGAGGTTGAGGTATGTAATAATAAAATAATACTATTATTAAAAGAAAATAAGGAATCTATTTGACCTAAACTAAGTCAGGTGATAGAACCTGTTTGTTACAAATATACCTATATGGTATTTAGCTTTGATCATTCTCGAAACACATTTTTTCTCTTCCTCAATAAGTTTTTATCTCTCTTAGTCGAACGTACGTTAGATTAAGAAAGAACTCTCTAAGATTATGTTTGTTTCTGGGGACAGTGAGATGAGAGATAGTAGGAAGGATAGAAAGTTTATGGAAATGTGTGCTTCCCTCGTTTGGTTGTTCGGTTAGAGAAGAAGGAAAGTGCTCTTTTGGTGGACCTCACGTCCTAAAACCTTTCCGCCCAAATTAGAGAGGAAAGTATGAAGTGCATATGTAACTTGGGTAAAGACAAAACACACTCTTATGAGATTGTTTTACTACACTCATATACTTTTTTTTTTTTTTAAGAGTTTTTTTGAACAAGTATTTTTTTTAAGAGTTAATAGGCTTTTACGTACCCTCCTGCAAAGTACACGAATTTTGCGTTACCCCCTGTAATTTTTTTTGTTGAGATTACCCCCTTGTAATGTTGCAGAAAAAAATTTCTAGTTCATTTTACCCCCTGTAATATTATTTTGTTTTACGTAAAATGAACTAGAAAAAAAATTCTACAACATTATAAGAGGGTAATTGACTACGGTCTGACAAGTGTATCAGTTTGTCGTCGAGTAATAATTCACACTCTACTGAGTAGAATGAGTTCGTATCCACAGGGACAGTGCCTCGGTTACTAAGCTTATTCTAGGATTTGTTGAGATTGCCTCCGCTTTATAAGTTGGGATAATTTTAGATTCAAAAAACAGAGAATATAACTAGAAAGAAAGACAATTTAAGAAGATAGGTTAAGTCGTTGGAATCCCTCCCTTATTCCTGCTGGGTAAGTGGTGCTATACCGTTGACTATTCCTTTTTATTATTGGTGAACTAATATATGTAGTAATAACCGCGTACGAGAATTACCCTAATTACGAGTATAAAGAAACTTAATTACTAGTTAGAAACCTCGTGTAAACACGTTGTCATATTCCTATACTAATTATTTAGATTCTTAATATGTAGATTCTTAATATGTAGTCAATGTAGTTAGAAACCTCGTGTAAACACGTTGTCATATTCCTAAAACTGAATAGAAAATTATATAAACTTGGTACCAATTTACATGATTCCAGCATTCCTAAGGGAGTTCATCTTCTCCACCTAACCTAAACGAATTTAGCTACTAATAGACATAATTAAATTACAAGAATTAAATAAATGCATACCAACAACCTTGCTACCTTGTGGAGGAAGTTACCTTTCTCGTTGAAGGGGGAAAGTTCCTTCCCTAGAGCTCCTCCTCCTTTGCTCCTTATAGAGAAATAGTTCTCTAAATTTCTGAATGAATAATTCTGAAGGAGGAGAACTCTATTTATAGTTTTTCGGACTTGGGCAGCAAGGCACATCATGCTACGATGGGCCCATCGTGCTGCGATACCAAGATTCAGTTCAAAATTATAACTGATCTTGTGCTTTTGATCACCTTGTTCACCAAAAAATGCCATCGTACCACAATACATGTCATCGTGGTACGATGGACAGATTTACTTCAAAAATAGAACTTGTGCTGTCTTGGCCAACAAGCAGCTCCATCGTACTGCGGTGAGACGTCAAAATTACGTTTTTACTTCAACACAAAAGTTGTAGATTTTTGTCTTAGATTTCCAACGCATGGTCACGGGCCTCATTGTTATACTCGTAGCTCAAGTTATGGTCTGTAGACTAAGAGTTGCGCATTTTCTTCATTATTTGCTCTTTTTATGCTTTTTCTTCAATTCTTGACTTCTTGGACAAGTAGCTTCACTTCTTTAGGTTTTTTCCTTGTAATTGGTCTAAAACTAATACTAAAATAATAATAAATAATACTAAAAACATCATATAAATTACTGTCATCAGTAATCTCAACAACAAAATTACAGGGGTAACGGAAAACTCGTATTAAAGGGGGTAAAAGCCTATTAACCATTTTTTTAATTAAATGCTTTTCAATGCTCATGCCTCATTTTTTTTTCATTTTAATATTCTCTTTTCTTTTAGAAAAGGATTTGTCACTTGTTATTCACATAATTATATAATATATTTTATTTTTAATATAACAATAGTATTTCTATTTTATGCAAGGGTAGTAATGTCAAATATTAAATATATATGTTGGAACAAAAGAGGTTCTGACATGACTCAATTAAGTTTTGATGATAACAAAGGTATTAATATACAATAGGGTATACTGATTATTTACTCTAAGTGTGCAGATATATAAGCTAATATTTTATATTCACTATAAGTACTTTTGAAGCTCTGAAATAGGAAGCAAATTCTGACCAGAACATGCTCATCAGAAGATGCAAGGTCAAGTCGCGTCAGAAGCTGCATATCAGAAGCTACGTTATCAGAAGCTGTGTTTTTGAATACATCATGTTCTGATACATACAGTGAGAGTCGTTTTGTCAGAAGAACATTCTCTGCTACAATGATTGAAATTCATCATCTTCTGACAACCCAAAAGCTGGAAAATCAACCTTATCCTCAGAATAGAGACGTTAGTACTATTGTACGAACTTATTACCGGATTTGGACGAATCTTTATTCCCAAGTTTGTTCGTACACAAAGGTTACCTGCTATGGTTAAAGATCGTACTATTTCCAGCTGGCGAAATCTCACTGCAACGGATTCAAATTCAAGACGCTCCACCCTCTACTATAAATAGGAGTGGAATCGTAGTTTTTGTGTACAACAACATTGAACAATTTTGAACGAGCTGTTACTCTGCAAAAATCAACCTGTGCACAAAAACAACTTGAATACAACTTGAACTCATTTGAATATCCAAGACTCAAGCTTCAGCTTCTGAATCATACAATAGTTGAACCTTAGATTTCTTTTGTTAGGATTCTAAATTAAGTCTTGTCATTGAGTTGTATTTACTTATTCTTTTTGAACATTGATTTGTATATCAGTGTTCATATACTCTGTTTTTCTTATAAGTTGTTTGAAGTCTTTTGCGTGTGTGCTTGAGCAAAGGAAGTCTCTTGTAAGTGTTACTTGAGCAGTGGAAGTCTCTTGCCTGTGTGCTTGAGCATTGTAATCTTTTGTGATTATTAGTGAACTCCCTTGGAAGTGCAAGGGGACTGGACGTACTCTCGGTTTGTGAGAGGAACCAGTATAAAAACTTTGTTTCTCTCTTTCTCTCACTCTCTTACTCTTTCTTAGTTGTTGTTTGATTGTGTTTTGTTTTTCTAACCGCTGCAAACTCTGATAAGTTTTATAACTTTGAAGAATTTTTTCAAACTACCTAAAACACAATTCAAACCCCCTTCTTGTGTTTTTCACACCTTCAATTGGCATCAAGAGCCCGGTTCTGATTTTATCACTCAACAGTGAGACCGTTTCATGTTGAAAAACACAATGACTGACGCATCTGCAAGTGTGAACATGAAAGCAGTTTCTCATGACTATGATGTTGAAGATAAGGCAAACAACAAAGCACCAAAGTTCAATGGAGATGCTTCTACGTTTTCCTAGTGGAAAGATAGAATCTACAGTCATCTTATTGGTATAGATGATGAGCTTTGGGACTTGGTTGAAGAAGGGGTAACTTTTCAAGGTCTTGATGAAAGAGGAAAGTTATCTGTTGAAGAAAGAAAGAAGTTCACTTCTACAGACAAGAAAGCTTACAAGAAACATCACAAAGTCAAGGATCTTCTCATTGGTTGTATATCTCATGATGAATATCTCAAGATCACAGACAAATCTACTGCCAAGAGTATTTATGACTCCTTGTGTTCCACATATGAAGGGAACAAACAGGTCCAAGAAGCAAAGGCTACTCTTTTGATCCAACAGTATGAACTCTTTAGAATGAAGGATGATGAGAATATTGAATCTATGTATTCTAGGTTCAAAATTCTAGTGGCTGGTCTCCAAGTTCTGAAGAGAAGTTTGTTAGACTACTTGGCTATCACTTAGAAGGGGGGGTTGAATAAGTGCCCTTAAAAACAATGTAGGTTTTTCAAAATTATTTCGTTTAAATGGTATGCGCGGAAGCACCTACCGGATCGGTAGTCTCTTTGCACCCGATTGATCACTGGAAAGGTAATATAGCCTTTGAACGGAATATAGACTTAGAAATGATCGGAATCAAATTATTCGAAATTAAACGATTTCAACTAAAACAGCCCAAGCAAGTTTTATGGTTTCCAATCTAATCAATCACAATCAAGATAAACCAATTGAATTTTTGTGTACACGTACAAACACGAAAAATTAAATTAACACGAAATTTAAGCGATTACTAAAATGTAAAAGATGAAAGAGAGAAAGACACAAGCGTTTGATTAGGGAGTTCCCCGGCTTTCGCGTCGTCCACGCGTTTGGCCGAGTACGTCTCCCCCCAAATAACCAAACGGGTTATTTGAGAGTATATTGATCAAAACGATGAACAACAAGTGCACAGTTTACAATTAACACTTATAACCCTATAACGAATCAAAAGTAAACTATGCGAATAAACCTCAACACACAACGAAGCTTCGCCCTCTGATTCCAACGATCAAACCCGTGTCAATCCGCACCCGATCGTCCAGCTGAGTCCTTCGCTTCTTGTTGTTGATACTCCAAGATTCGCACAATCTTGAACCCTTGAGAGAAACCAAACCTTCAACACAATTTAACCCGATCACGATTCTGATTCACCGCGAACCGTATCGAACGTTATCACACAAATCTGCAGTTCTTATTGAATTGATCCCATACTCAAACTTCAATTTTGACTGCAAACTTGATGAAGATGATGAACTTGTGTTGAATGAAACCTTTGATCCAAATTCTCACTCAATTTGAACTCCAAAGCGTTTTCTGAACTTACTCAATGATTTCTCTTAATTACAAAGACACAACACATTGCTATTTAAAGAGAGAATATAATTGAGCAAATTTGGGCAAAATTTCACAGACATGTATCGATACAACTGCTGATTTGTATCGATACAAACCCTTTTACCAGCGTTAAAAATGAAAGATTTGACCTATGTATCGATACAAACACGGGTGTGTATCGATACATACATCAGTTTCTTGAAATCTTGACTGATATGTATCAAATCATGCAAGCATGATTCGATACATCATGATGTTTCTGGATTTCTGAGAGACATAGGTGTGTATCGATACATGCAAGCATGATTCGATACACAGGTAACTCTCTGCCTCTGAGAAACCACTTTTGTATCGATACCAGTGATATATGTATCGATACAAATTGCACAAAATCAGTTTGAAGGAATTTCAGGACATTTGTATCGATACAAATGTTTATGTATCGATACATAATACCTAAAAACAATTTTTCAAAGTGTTAAAAATTATTTTTCGCTGTCAAGTCATTTGTAATGTTTGCCAAAATATGTTCTACTCTATTTTCATGTGTTTTGACAATTATTAAAAGATGAGGATGAACTGGTGCATGAAGGAAAATAGTAATGAAAAAGCAGCGGAATTTAAAATTTTGCTTTTGTGATCCTTACGAATGGTCATGAATTGTGTTTAGAGTTTTACCTTTTGATTCGAAAACTCCCTTTAAATCACGAACGGCTATCGAACACTTTGAATCACGAACAAGGTCATGAACAAGAACCTCGAATTTGATCACAAGCGTTAAAGGTATAACGCCTCTAGCCAGTCCACACGAACAACAACCTTCAATGGAGTGCTAGCTCCAATGGTTTGAAGGGTTAGGAGAAAGGAGGCACAAAATAAGGATTAGGGTTTTTCACAAAAACTCTAGAAAGGTGATTAGGGTTTCTCAAGAGATGAGAGACCAAAGGCTCGTGAGAATGAGTAACAAAAGTGTGTAACTGTTTCTCCTTACCACAAGGGTTCTATTTATAGAACCACTTGCCATGGCAAAATTACACTAAAGCCCTTTAAACTAAATGGGCTATAGTGGGCACCATTCTCATGTAAATATGTCTAGTACATATTTGCACCCCCTTCTTGCTACATCATACCATATGATGTAATGCTCATTTTAATTACCATAATGTTAGACTACAAGGCTACCACTTAGAAGGGGGGTTGAATAAGTGGCTTCTTTAATCACGGGCAATTTAAAAAAATATTTGATTAAAAAACAATGCGCGGAAGCACCACCGGATCGGTAGTCTACTTTGCACCTTTTGACCAAAGGAAAGATAGTATCGCCTTGAACGAATTAGGAAAATTACCGGAACACTTAATGCAAGATATCCAAATTTAATTTGATTAACAAAAACAGTCCCAAGCAAGTTATATGGTTCGATATTTCAAGTTCAATCACAATCAAGCAAGAACCAATTGAATTTTTGTGAACCAATACGAACAACAAAAATTCAATCGATTAATCAAATTAACGAAATTAACGAAATTAAAAGAGAGATAAAGAGAGACACACGATGTGATTAGGGAGTTCCCCGGATTGCGCGTCGTCCATGCGTTTATCCGAGTACGTCTCCCCCAAAATAACCAAACGGGTTATTTGAGAGTTTATAGATCAAAAACTTGATGAACAAAAAGTGCACAGTTTACAATTGAAATCTATAATCCTATAGCAAAACAAAATGTAAACTAATGCGAATAACCTCGACACCCAACGGAACTTCGCCCTCTGATTCCAACGATTCACCTTGTGCCAAACCGCACCCAATCGTCCAGCTGAGTCCTTCGTTCCTTGTTGTCGAATCCTTCAAGACACGCACAATCTTGAATCAATTGAGAGAAACACTAGAACCTTCAACGCAATTCAACCCGATCACGATTCTGATTCACCGCGAACCGTATCGAACGTTATCACACAAATCTGCAGTTTCTATTGAATTGATCCCATACTCAAATCCAATTTTGATTGCAAACTTGATGAAGATGATGAACTTGTGTTGAATCAAACCTTTGATGCAAATTCTCACTCAATTTTGTACCCAAAGCGTTTTCTGATCTTTCACACTAGTTTTCTCTATTTTACAATGACACAACACATTGCTATTTAAAGAGAAAATAGAATTGAGCAAGTTTGGGCAAAATTTAACCAACATGTATCGATACAACTGATGATTTGTATCGATACAAAGCCTTTGACCAGCGTTTAAAAAAGAAAGATTTGACCTATGTATCGATACAAACACGGGTGTGTATCGATACATACATCAGTTTCTTGAAATCTTGACTGATATGTATCAAATCATGCAAGCATGATTCGATACATCATGATGTCTCTGGATTTCTGAGAGGCATAGGTGTGTATCGATACATGCAAGCATGATTCGATACACAGGTAGCTCTCTGCCTCTGAGAAACCACTTTTGTATCGATACAAGTGATATATGTATCGATACAAATTGCACAAAATCAGTCTGAAGTAATTTCAGGACATTTGTATCGATACACACGTTTATGTATCGATACATAATACCTAAAAACAATTTTTCAAAGTGTTAAAAATAGTTTTTCGCTGTCAAGTCATTTGTAATGTTTGCCAAAGTATGTTCTATTCTATTTTCATGTGTTTTGACAATTATTAAAACATGAGGATGAACTGGTGCACTTACATTCTCCCCCTTTTTGATAATTGTCAAAACTATGCATAAGCTAACTAAGCCTATACCTAATATGCAATAAAATAGCAATATGTATACAGACGCAATTAAAACACCAAGGCTAACAACAAGCACGTTCCCCCTGAGTTGATGCCATAATGCGATTGTCATAGTAGATAGTATTCAAGACTCTTTTAGCTATTCATCCTTAGCTTGTGCATCCAAATCTCTCCCCCTTTGACAATATCAAAAAGAAGAAGAGGGTCTATTAGAAGTATCAAGTTCAATCAATTTTGATCCAAGTCATATCGTGCACTTACATTTGTCGAAATGCACAAATATGATAAAAATTCCTAATCAATATAAATACATACAAAGATATGCCAAAAAGTATATCAATGACGAATACCAAATATCATGATAAAACATGGAATGTAGAACAACAATCCATAAACCAACTCATGAGTATTGAAACACATCGACATTTTAAATCAACCAACATATCAAAATATGGGACGAAAATAAACAAAATAATGCAACAAATGCATGATTTCATGTTGCCATATCATATAACGATGTTCATGAACGAATGAAATTTACGGATAGTATTTATGCAACATGTTAAGCTATAGACACACCAATTAATCAATATTTCATACATTGCCATTTGATACATATGAACTTCAAGAATTATTACTTATCTTAAAGCAAGAATTTTTGGAAATGAGCAAACATATGTATGTATTGAGAAGAACTAATATGTGATGTTGATGTTTGAAAAGAATTCACATAGGCATAAGAGTGTAAGTTTTAAGAAGAGAAGATAGAGATGATACTTTTTAACCTTGTACCGTAGGGTGTTGATGCACTTCCCATTGTATAAAACTCCAAGTTGCCAAGAAGTATGATATGTATACAAAGTGCATGTACAGAGGTATATTATTCTAGGTTAGAGATATCAAGGATCCCTAATTCTCCGCGAACAAAGATAAAGGGTTCCGTTGCAAGTGGCTTTGTAAAGATGTTCGCAAGTTGATTTTTCGAATCAACATGCTCAAAAACAACATCCCCTTTTTCTACATGATCGCGTAGAAAGTGATGCCTAATCTCTATATGCTTAGTCCTTGAATGCAATACGGGGTTCTTTGTGAGGTTTATAGCACTAGTGTTGTCACACAAGATTGGAACACGTTGAAGTTTTAAATCGTAGTCGAGAAGTTGTTGTTTTAACCAAAGTATTTGGGAGCAACAACTTCCGGCCGCAACGTATTCCGCCTCGGCGGTTGACAAAGCAACGGATACTTGTTTCTTGCTATGCCAACTTACCAAGCTATTACAAAATAGGTGACATGTTCCACTGGTACTTTTCCTATCCAACTTGCAACCGGCAAAGTCGGAATCGGAATAACCTACAAAAGAACAATCATTCCCCTTAGAGTACCATAAGCCAAAATTTGATGTTCCTTTCAAGTACTTTAAAATCCTTTTTACGGCTTTTAGGTGTGATTCTTTGGGGCATGATTGATATCGTGCACACATGCAAACACTAAACATAATATCCGGCCTAGATGCCGTTAAATAGAGTAAGGATCCGATTATACCTCTATATTTTGTGATTTCCACATCTTTACCTTCTTCATCTTTGCTTAACGCACAAGTTGATGCCATGGGAGTTTCCATAATTTTTGAATCCGTCATCCCAAACTTCTTGAGCAACTCAAGGAAATATTTAGTTTGATATATGAAGGTTCCTTCTTTTAGTTGCTTGATTTACAGTCCCAAGAAGTAGGTTAGTTCACCCATCATGCTCATCTCGAATTCACCTTGCATAAGACTAGAAAAACTCTTGACAAGAGATGGGTTAGTGGAACCAAAGATAATATCATCAACATATATTTGAACCAATAAGACATCTTTTCCTTTACGTTTAATGAAGAGTGTAGTATCAACCTTTCCCCTTGAATATCCGTTTTTAATCAAGAACTTGCTAAGCCTATCATACCAAGCTCTAGGAGCTTGTTTAAGACCATACAAGGCTCTTTTTAATTTGAAAACATTGTCCGGATGTTCGTTATCTTCAAAATCGGGAGGTTGTTTGACATACACCTCTTCATTTATGTATCCTTTTAGGAAAGCACTCTTAACGTCCATTTGATATAACTTGAAATTGATATTGCATGCATAAGCTAATAAAAGTCTAATAGCCTCAAGGCGAGCAACCGGAGCATAGGTCTCCTCATAATCAATGCCCTCCTCTTGGTTATAGCCTTGAGCTACCAACCGTGCCTTGTTCCTAATGATAACACCGTTTTCATCAAGCTTATTTCTAAAAACCCAACGTATCCCAATCACTTGATGACTTGGAGGAGGTGGTACTAAATCCCACACATCATTTCTTTTAAATTGATTTAGTTCTTCTTGTATTGCAAGAATCCAATGTTCATCAAGTAATGCGGCCTTTGAGTTTTTAGGTTCAACTTGTGAAACAAAAGCATAGTGAGAACAAAAGTTACTTATTTGAAACCGAGTAGCCACTCCCTTTGAGATATCACCTAAGACCTTGTCAATGGGATGGTCTTTTAGAGTACGCCATTCCTTTGCAAGACCGGCTCCTTTTTGCTTATGATGATTCTTTGATGAAGAAGATCCTCCATTATCTTTGTCTTCATTGGATGGTGACGGCTTATCGTCCTTTTCTTTTGGAACTTCCGTTGAGGGTTGATCACTTCCAACAACTTCTTGATCCTTTAGAATGTCCATTGTGTCGACACCTGTACCAATAAAATCACCTTTCCCGTTTTCTTCCGGAAAAGCCTCATCAAAGTTTACGTGGACCGACTCTTCAACAATTTGTAACATTTTATTGTATACTCTATATGCCTTGCTAGATAATGAATAACCTAAGAAAATGCCCTCATCCGCTTTTGGATCAAATTTGCCAAGATTTTCTTTTCCATTATTTAAAATAAAACATTTGCATCCAAAAGAGCGCAAGTGACTAAGATTAGGTTTTCTTCCTTTAAGTATTTCATAGGGAGTTTTGTCCAAAATAGGTCGAATGATCGCCCTATTTAGAACATAACTTGCGGTGCTTATCGCATCGGCCCAAAAATACTTAGGGAGACCACTTAGCATAGTCCTAGCTAATTCTTCTAGAATTCGATTTTTCCTCTCCACTACCCCATTTTGTTGTGGTGTTCGTGGAGCCGAAAAATTGTGTTCAATGCCATGTTTGGAGCAAAATTTATCAAAGTTATTGTTTTCAAATTCACCTCCATGATCACTCCTAATGGAAATGATCTTAAGGTCTAGTTTATTTTGAATCATCTTAGCAAATTGTTTAAAAGCGGACAAGGTATCGCTTTTACTAGATAAGAATAGTGTCCAACAAAATCTTGAGTAATCGTCTACAATCACAAGTCCATAGTAGTTACCACCGAGGCTTTTGGTCCTTGATGGTCCAAAAAGATCCATATGGATTAACTCTAAAGGCTTAGTAGTTGAAATAAACTTTTTAGTTTTGAAAGAAGTCTTAGTTTGTTTACCCATTTGGCATGCGTCACACAAGTGATCTTTTGAAAAACGAATTTTAGGTAAACCGATTACAAGATCTTTAGAAGCTATCTTATTTAGTAAATCGAAATTAAGATGTGCCATTCTTCTATGCCACAACCAAGATTCATCATTCTTGGTTATGAGACACTTAGCACCACTTTGGCAATTATCATCTAGGTCCAACATGTATACATTTCCATGCCTTATAGCCTTAAGAATCACATTCTTGTCTTTGTTACTTTCGATTGTGCAAAAGGTTGGTTTGAAATTGATTGTGAACCCTTTATCACAAAGCTTAGCAACACTCAACAAGTTGTGCTTAAGGTTATCCACAAGAACCACATTAGATATGGTTATAGTAGAAGGATTACCGATAGTACCTACACCAAGAATAGTGCCTTTATTGTTGTCTCCATAGGTGACATAGCCTTTTTCTTTTGCTTTGAACTCAATAAAAAGCGAAGCCTCACCCGTCATGTGCCTTGAACATCCACTATCTAGAAACCATCTCCTTTCTAGATTATCAAGGCACTCTTCCTACAACAATTAGACATAAGAGAGAGGTACCCAATTCTCATTGGGTCCTAATTGGTGAGGCAAATAAGTTTTGTTGAGTTTTGGCATCCATTGCAATACGCCCTTAGGAACCAACACTTTCCTAGCTTTATATTTTGCAATGGTATGGCCTTCACAACAACAATAGTGACAAGTGACATGTGAGTCATTCTTCTTTTGATCCAATTTAACATTTTTTGAGTTTTTGTTTTTGACTTTCAAAGTGTTTTGAAAATGTTTTGGACCAACTTGATGATAGACTCTAGGTTTTGATGAATTTTCCACTTTGTCCTTGAGAACCTTAATATCTTTTGACAAAGTGGCACAATTATCACAACCAACTATGTCACTATTATTATGACTTGCGCTAGTCCTTTCTAATAGTGATACTTTGAAAGCTTTCAATTCTTCTTCCGTTTCGGTAACTTTCTTTTCAAGAGCTTTGTTAACTTTTATGATCTCTTTTAATCGTTTGAAAGCTTTCCTAGTTTCACTATATAGGTCCTCAAACGCATTTTGCAAGTCATGATATTCTAACGAGGTATATGAGCTAGAGGGATTTTGGTTTACCTTTTTGGGAGCTTTGTCCTTCTTTTTGTGATGATGAGATGTGAAGCATACATTAGCCATTTCGTCTTCATCACTTGAGCTAGAGCTTGATGGTGAATGAGATGAAGAACTTCCACTCTCCCATGCAACATAAGCTTTCTTTCCTTTGCTCCTCCTTTTGTTTGAAGATGACTCCTTCTCTTTTCTTTTGAGATTAGGACAATCCGGCTTGTAGTGACCAACTTGGCCGCACTCATAGCATATTCCTTTCTTGGAGTGCCTAGCATCTTCATTCCTCCGACGATAACCACTATCTTTCCGATACTTTTTAAGATTCTCATCGGAATGTCTTATCCCATTCTTTCTCACATACCTATTGTAGCGTCTCACGAAGAGTCCCATTTCCTCATCATCGGAATCATCTTTGCATGAGCTACTTTCCACATGCTCTACCTTTTTGGACTTTGACTTTGAGGCTTTTAGAGCAATTGTCCTTTTCCTTTTCCTTATCCTTGTCATTGTGCTTTCCCTTTTTCTCACTTTTCTCTTGCTTTTCTAACAAGTTTAGTACTTGTTCATGTTCCGTAAGCTTGCCAAATAAAGTTGTAATACTCAAAGTAGTGAGGTCGTTCGCCTCCTTAATCGCGGTGACCTTCGGTTGCCAACACCTACTAAGACATCTTAAAATTTTGTTAGTGGCATCTTGATTTGTGATTGGCTTTCCCAAACCGTGTAACTTGTTGGTTATTTTGATATATCGTTGTTGCATATCCTCGATGGTCTCGCCATCTAGCATATGGAACAACTCAAATTCTTGTGTCAATGTATTAATTTTGGATATCTTTACATCATTGGTACCCTCAAAGTGAGTTACCAATGTGTCCCACATTTCCTTAGTCGATTGACAATTTGACATATGATAGAATTGATCAATCCCAAGGGATGATATTAAAATATTTTGTGCCTTTGCATCGTAATTGGCCTTTTTCTTTTCCTCTTCCGTCCATTGTGCCATAGGCTTATTGGTGACAATGCCATGAGCATCGGTGATTGTTGGAACAAACGGACCGTTCTCAATAACATTCCACACTTCACCATCAAAAGAATTGATGTGAATACGCATACTACTTTTCCAATAGTCAAAATGATCTCCATTGAATATAGGAGCCCTATTATACGCCCCTTTAGGTGCAAAAGCCATGTTGTCTAATAATTGGCACAAACCTCCGAATTTTGCAAGCAAAATTGAACCGGACTCGTGATACCACTTGTTAGACTACTAGGCTACCACTTAGAAGGGGGGGTTGAATAAGTGGCTTCTTTAATCAACGGCAATTTAAAAAAATATTTGATTAAAAAACAATGCGCGGAAGCACCACCGGATCGGTAGTCTACTTTGCACCTTTTGACCAAAGGAAAGATAGTATCGCCTTGAACGAATTAGGAAAATTACCGAAACACTTAATGCAAGATATCCAAATTTAATTTGATTAACAAAAACAGTCCCAAGCAAGTTATATGGTTCGATATTTCAAGTTCAATCACAATCAAGCAAGAACCAATTAAATTTTTGTGAACCAATACGAACAACAAAAATTCAGTCGATTAATCAAATTAACGAAATTAACGAAATTAAAAGAGAGAGATAAAGAGAGACACACGATGTGATTAGGGAGTTCCCCGGATTGCGCGTCGTCCACGCGTTTATCCGAGTACGTCTCCCCCCAAATAACCAAACGGGTTATTTGAGAGTTTATAGATCAAAAACTTGATGAACAAAAAGTGCACAGTTTACAATTGAAATCTATAATCCTATAGCAAAACAAAATGTAAACTAATGCGAATAACCTCAACACCCAACGGAACTTCGCCCTCTGATTCCAACGATTCACCTTGTGCCAAACCGCACCCAATCGTCCAGCTGAGTCCTTCGTTCCTTGTTGTCGAATCCTTCCAGACACGCACGATCTTGAATCAATTGAGAGAAACACTAGAACCTTCAACGCAATTCAACCCGATCACGATTCTGATTCACCGCGAACCGTATCGAACGTTATCACACAAATCTGCAGTTTCTATTGAATTGATCCCATACTCAAATCCAATTTTGATTGCAAACTTGATGAAGATGATGAACTTGTGTTGAATCAAACCTTTGATGCAAATTCTCACTCAATTTTGTACCCAAAGCGTTTTCTGATCTTTCACACTAGTTTTCTCTATTTTACAATGACACAACACATTGCTATTTAAAGTGAAAATAGAATTGAGCAAGTTTGGGCAAAATTTAACCAACATGTATCGATACAACTGATGATTTGTATCGATACAAAGCCTTTGACCAGCGTTTAAAAAAGAAAGATTTGACCTATGTATCGATACAAACACGGGTGTGTATCGATACATACATCAGTTTCTTGAAATCTTGACTGATATATATCAAATCATGCAAGCATGATTCAATACATCATGATGTCTCTGGATTTCTGAGAGGCATAGGTGTGTATCGATACATGCAAGCATGATTCGATACACAGGTAGCTCTCTGCCTCTGAGAAACCACTTTTGTATCGATACAAGTGATATATGTATCGATACAAATTGCACAAAATCAGTCTGAAGTAATTTCAGGACATTTGTATCGATACACACGTTTATGTATCGATACATAATACCTAAAACAATTTTTCAAAGTGTTAAAAATAGTTTTTCGCTGTCAAGTCATTTGTAATGTTTGCCAAAGTATGTTCTATTCTATTTTCATGTGTTTTGACAATTATTAAAACATGATGATGAACTGGTGCACTTACACATAATACCCTTATCATATTTCCTTATTTCTCCAAGGTGCACCGTACCTTACTGTGTTCCAATCTCACTAGATTGTTCTTATGTGTGTGACCCAGTAGGTTTCCGTAACGTTGACAATTATAATAAATCACTATTTATTATAATAAACAGTGAGCGGTATCTAGCAACACATCACTGCTACTCAAGTTACGAGAAATTAACATGTGATCTAAACATAACCTCTTGTGATAATATTAGTGTGTATAATTACCCATTTGCCCTTATGTCTATATTGAACACAAGGCATACGCAGTGTCATCCTTGTCCAGTTCAATATTGGGCCCGTGACATTTATCCTGTTATGCAGGATTGGCAAATTCCATCTAGGTTACTACTGTCCCTCAGCATGCTTCGTAAAGTACCCATCAACTGCCTTTATAATTATCCTGTTATGGATAACGTTAGATCAGCAACAAAGTACTTCACTCCCCATCTAGGGTACAAAGTGGTTTCAGGTCTAAGGGTGGTCTACACCATTATCACCATGAGAGTAACTTATGACACTTTGCATAACTTTGCATGTAGTACTCTCATAGCGGGTCAATCCAGTATAAATATTAATCCTAATATTTATACCTACGTCAAGACTTGATAACTCCTTATCCCATGATCCATGAGATGTGATCATCAGTCTATCTTCATAATAGTCTTTATGCTTTAAGGTTATCCCCTTTACCTTAAAGCTCGACTACGGATACTTTAAGAATAGTGTCCTTATGTTTAATATTATCTCATGATTAAGTCACACTTAATTATTAAACGGACTTTCTATTTTAGGGACTTCATTATTTTGCAACCTTACAAACATAATAAAGAAATGCCATATTTATATTCAAACTCCTAAAGCAAATACTATGAAAATAGATTGGCTCTTAGGGCTTACTCCAACAGTGCACTTACATTCTCCCCCTCTTTGATAATTGTCAAAACTATGCATAAGCTAACTAAGCCTATACCTAATATGCAATAAAAATAGCAATGTGTATACCGACGCAATAAACATCAAGGCTAACAATAAGCAACGCTCCCCCTGAGTTGATGCCAAAAATGCGTTTGACATTGTTGATAATATTCAAGAATTCTTTTAGCTATTCATCCTTAGCTTGTGCATCCAAATCTCTCCCCCTTTGACAATATCAAAAAGAAGAAGAGGGTCTATTAGAAGTATCATGTTCAAACAATTTCAACCAAAGTCATATCGTGCACTTACATTTGTCGAAATGCACATATATGATGAAAGTTCCTAATCAATATAAATACATACAAAGATATGCCAAAATATATCAATGACGAATACCAAATTTCATGACAAATATGGAATGTAGAACAACAAACCAAAACCAACGCATGAATATCGTAACATATCGACATTTTAAATCAACCAACATATCAAAATATGGGACGAAAATAAACAAGACAATGCAACAAATGCATAAACATAAGAAATTATCCATACAAACCACAATTATCCAAAATAAGTCATCCAAAACCAAAATGAATGTTGTCCAAACATGACAACATATAAATTATCCGTACAACCATATCGAAAGAAGAGAAGTCATAAGAAATAACAAAGAAAAAAAAATTGTTCATGCGGTACGAGAAAATAAAATGCGATAAAAACAGAGTTAATCATGCATCATCATCATCATCCATGTGGTCTTGGTTAGGAGGAGGGTTAGATTGGTAGTAGCCGTGCATTTGAGCTTGCATCTCATCGAAGCGGGTGGTCACATAGGTTCGGAGGTCATTGGTGGAGGTGTACAAATCTTCAATTCTAGCATTTTGAGCTTGGTGGTTTTGAGTGTACTCATTGTAGAAGGTAGTTTGTTGCATGCTCATATTCCTTAGCATGCCCATCATTTCATTCCAATTACCTCCTTCTTCACCTTGTCCCTCACCTTCACCTTCACCTTGCCTATCATTCCTTCTTTGCCTCCTTCCTCTTGGAGCAGGTGCTTGGCCGACATTTTCTTCCTCTTGACAATTGTAGACATAGATATTGTCAACATTCAAGGTCCAGTTCATCTTGGCCATTTGAGTTTCACTAAATTTTTGCAACCTTCCAAGGGTAGTGTACTCAATGGGAAGGTTTTGTCCAACCTTGAACTTCTTCAGGATGCTAGCAATCAAACTACAATAACCAAAGCTTTGATCACGGCTAGAGTTTCTCAAGTCAAACATTCTACTAACAATATAGAATGGCCAGTCAACTTTTCGGTCCTCCATCAGTAGAAACATGAGATCAATGTCCTTCATATCCATTCTAGAACTAGTACTCTTTGGACGCAATATGTGACTCACAATCCAATAAATCACTCTTGCGTTCACAGTCAATTTACCGGTTCCCATATATAGTTTCCGGAATGTTTCCATTTCTAGTTATGGAGGAAATGAAGACATTGGAATCATAATCAACCTGGCTAACTTCAGAATAAGCCAAAAGATCTTCTCCGGTTATCCTACTACCGGTACTCATTCCAAACAAATCAAACCACATATTTGCACTAAACCGATAAGTCTTACGCCCCCAACGAAATTCAAATTCAGCCCCATTTCTCTCCTGTAGCCCAGCATAAAATATCCTAACCAAAGTATCATTGTATTTGGTTTGCAAATCACAAAAGCTATCAAGTTGTTCAGTTTCAAGAATTTCAGCAACATCATCGAGACGCAAGTTTCTAAGTGTTTCAGTGTTAACCAATTTCTGAGACAAAATACTTCTATTTCGACAATATTGTATATACGTAGTTACACAATCCTTATGAACAAATTCTTCCTCCCTAAGTCCAAAATTTTGAACATCATCGTTACTACTTCCTCTTTCCTTTCCACTCCTAGACTTTTTAGGTGCCATTTCTATGAGAGTGAGAATTAGGATAAGTTACCTTGAATGGAGATGAAGAACTTTGAAGAATTTTCACAAACCCAATTTTAAAAAAAACTTTGTCTTGAATGTGGAGATTTTGAAGCTTGAACCACCAAATTTGTCAAGGAATGTGAATGGGTAATGAATTTGAAGTGGTTTAGTGTCAAGTTTTATGAGTTTTGGTTGAGTTTTGAAGGAGATTGAGAATTTGGGAATGAGGGTTTTTGAGGAGATTTTCATGTAGAAGAAGAAGTATGTGTTGTTTGATGAATGAATGAATGAAAAATTGATACATAAGCTGTTTTTACGCGTTTGTATCGATACAAATTTTGTATCGATACAAGTTAGTTTTTCTGAAGCATGTATCGAAGCATGCGAGCATGTATCGATACATGAGGTAGTTTCTGTTCCAAACTGAAGAGTTATGTATCGATACAAGCATAAATTCATTTTGAAATTTTGAAAAATAACTAACATGTATCTATACAGTATTTATTTGTATCGATCCAAAATGCATTATTTTCGATTTTTCTCAAAACACATGAATTTATAGGTTTGAAGAAATAATTTTTATGACTTCCAAATGACATGTAAGTATGGAACACATATAACCAATAAGGTACATTCTTATGTATGTGATCAAAACAAAATACCAATGCACATTATAACATGAGAACACATGTCAAACCATATATGCATGATAAGGCATTCACATAGATGAATCAAAGTACCAAAATTAATCATATGAAAATGTATATCTATGAAAGCACACAAAGTCGCATATAAGAGTCAAACAAACATATACAACCAAGTATGAACTTAATATTACAATTGTAATGATTTTTGTCAAATCCCCATTTAAGACGTATGAGTCTCAAAAACTTATAAATATTTTTGAGCAAAATTCTTGGAAATGGAGGATTAGACAACCATCAAAGCAACTATCATATTAAGATGAAAATTGTATGTATATGAACCAAAATACAAATGCTAAGTAAAAAAAATATAAAGGAAAAGGTAGAGAATAGAATCTTCCCTTGAGTGTTAGGTGGAGGAAGTGATCAATTTCCGCACCATTGTAAGTGTTGAGTTGAAGCTTTTCTCATTGCTTTCCTTGTTCGTAAGTCTTGAACTCCATTGTTGTCGGTGTCTTTTGTCAATGGTTTCAAGACGATTCCCTACATACTTAGACATTTGAAATAGGTCCCCAACTCATGTTGGGTCCTAGTTGGTTAGTAGCACCATTATTGCCTAACTTAGGTAACCATTGCAATTTGCCTTTTGGTACCAATACCTTTCTAGCATGACATTTTGCAATAGTATGACCCTTGTCACAACAATAATGACAAACGATATGAGGATTACTTTACTTAGGATCCTTTTCAACAAATTTATACTTTTTATTTCTAGGTTTCAAAGATTTGTTGAATTTAGATGGATCAATCGCAAAAGTAATCTCCAGCTTGGATGGTTCTTTTAGCTTATCTTGTAACTTTCGTAAGTCTCTACGTAAGTAAAAGCATCCATCACATCCGGTCCTATCGTTACCATAACTATCAAAAGTCACAAGAGGTTTTTGAATCAAAGACTCTTTGAGGGCTTTCAACTCAAGCTCCGTTTCCGAAACTTTTGCCTCAAGGTATTTATTAACTTCCATTAAACCTTTTAATCGTTGAAAAGCCTCTTTAGTCTCTTTGTGTAACTTTTCAAACGCAACTTGCAACTCATGATATTCTAAAAGTGTATATGAGCTAGAGGGATTTTGATTTACCTTTTTAGAAGCAAGTTTCATGCGATCATGGGATGTTAAGCACACATTAGCCAATGCATCTTCACCACTTGAGCTAGAGCTTGATGATGAAGAGGAAGATGAGCTCCCGCTCTCCCATGCAACAAAAGCTTTCTTTCCTTTATCCTTGCTTCCCTTTTTGAATGAAGGTGACTCCTTCTCTTTTCTCTTGAGCTTAGGGCAATCCGGCTTGAAATGGCCAACTTTGCCACATTCATAGCATGCCACTTTCTTGGAGTGCCTATCATCTTCATTCTTCCGGCGGTAACCACTATCTTTCCGAAACTTCTTAAGATTGTCATCAGAATGTTTTATCCCATTCTTTCTCACATATCTATTGTAGCGTCGAACGAAGAACGCCATTTCCTCATCATCGGAATCGTCTTCGCTTGAGCTACTTTCCACTTGCTCAACCTTTTTAGACTTGGATGTGGAGGCCTTTAGAGCAATGGGCCTCTTATCCTTTTCTTTTTCCTTTTCGTTGTGTTTTTCCTTTTTCTCACCTTTCTCATGCTTTTCCAACAAATTGAGCACTTGTTCATGTTCCGTTAGCTTACCAAATAAGGTTGTGAGACTCAAAGTAGTAAGATCATTCGCTTCTTTGATTGCGGTGACCATTGGTTGCCATGACCTATTAAGACATCTCAAAATCTTATTAGTAGCATCTTGATTTGTGATTGGTTTTCCTAGACCATGTAACTTGTTGGTGATTTTTACAAATCGTTGTTGCATATCCGCAATGGTTTCACCATCTTGCATATGAAACAATTCAAATTCTTGAGTTAAGGTGTTTATTTTCGAAATTTTGACTTCATTAGTTCCCTCAAAATGAGTAACTAATGTATCCCACATTTCTTTGGCCGTAGAACAATGTGACACATGATAAAATTGTTCAATCCCAAGGGATGAAATAAGTATGTTTTGTGCCTTTGCATCGTAATTGACCTTTTTCTTTTCATCATCCGTCCATTGTGCCATAGGCTTAATAGTGACAATGCCATTAGGATCGGTGATTGTCGGAACAAACGGACCGGTCTCAATAGCATTCCACACTTCACCATCAAAAGAATTGATGTGAATCCGCATACTACTTTTCCAATAATCAAAATGATCTCAATTGAATATAGGAGCCCTATTATACGGCCCTTTCGGTGCAAAAGCCATGTTTATTAATAATTGGCACAATCCTCCGAATTTTGTAAACAAAATTGAACCGGACTCGTGATACCACTTGTTAGACTACTTGGCTATCACTTATAAGAGGGGGTTGAATAAGTGCCCTTAAAAACAATGTAGGTTTTTCAAAATTATTTCGTTTAAATGGTATGCGCGGAAGCACCTAGCGGATCGGTAGTCTCTTTGCACCCGATTGATCACTGGAAAGGTAATATAGCCTTTGAACGGAATATAGACTTAGAAATGATCGGAATCAAATTATTCGAAATTAAACGATTTCAACTAAAACAGCCCAAGCAAGTTTTATGGTTTCCAATCTAATCAATCACAATCAAGATAAACCAATTGAATTTTTGCGTACACGTACGAACACGAAAAATTCAATTAACACGAAATTTAAGCGATTACTAAAATGTAAAAGATGAAAGAGAGAAAGACACAAGCGTTTGATTAGGGAGTTCCCCGGCTTTCGCGTCGTCCACGCGTTTGGCCGAGTACGTCTTCCCCCAAATAACCAAACGGGTTATTTGAGAGTATATTGATCAAAACGATGAACAACAAGTGCACAGTTTACAATTAACACTTATAACCCTATAACGAATCAAAAGTAAACTATGCGAATAAACCTCAACACACAACGAAGCTTCGCCCTCTGATTCCAACGATCAAACCCGTGCCAATCCGCACCCGATCGTCCAGCTGAGTCCTTCGCTTCTTGTTGTTGATACTCCAAGATTCGCACAATCTTGAACCCTTGAGAGAAACCAAACCTTCAACACAATTCAACCCGATCACGATTCTGATTCACCGCGAACCGTATCGAACGTTATCACACAAATCTGCAGTTCTTATTGAATTGATCCCATACTCAAACTTCAATTTTGATTGCAAACTTGATGAAGATGATGAACTTGTGTTGAATGAAACCTTTGATCCAAATTCTCACTCAATTTGAACTCCAAAGCGTTTTCTGATTTTACTCAATGATTTCTCTTAATTACAATGACACAACACATTGCTATTTAAAGAGAGAATAGAATTGAGCAAATTTGGGCAAAATTTCACAGACATGTATCGATACAACTGCTGATTTGTATCGATACAAACCCTTTGACCAGCGTTAAAAATGAAAGATTTGACCTATGTATCGATACAAACACGGGTGTGTATCGATACATACATCAGTTTCTTGAAATCTTGACTGATATATATCAAATCATGCAAGCATGATTCGATACATCATGATGTTTCTGGATTTCTGAGAGACATAGGTGTGTATCGATACATGCAAGCATGATTCGATACACAGGTAACTCTCTGCCTCTGAGAAACCACTTTTGTATCGATACAAGTGATATATGCATCGATACAAATTGCACAAAATCAGTTTGAAGGAATTTCAGGACATTTGTATCGATACACATGTTTATGTATCGATACATAATACCTAAAAACAATTTTTCATGTGTTTTGACAATTATTAAAACATGAGGATGAACTGGTGCACTTACAAAGTTATACAACTTCTGGTCATGTAAGGAAGATTTTGAGAAGCTTACCTTCAAGGTGGAGGCCTAAGGTAACAGCTATTCAGGAAGCTAAAGATTTGGACACACTAGGCTTGGAGGAATTGATAAGTTCACTCATGAGTCATGAGATTGAACTATCTTCTGATGAGCCTCAGAAGAAACTAAAATATGTGGCTCTGCCATCTATTTCAGTTTCATCTAAGGCTCTGAAAGCCAAAGTTGTAGAATCTGAAGCAGAGGAATCTTTCTTAGATGACAAAGAAGATGGATCAGATGATGATGTCTCTAGACTCTTGTCCAAGAAGTTTCAAAAGTGGTCAACGAGGAGAGGCAAAAATTACTTAAGCAAAGGATTTGGATCAAGGAACAACATTAGCAAAGAGAAGAAGGAGGACACAAAAAATTGTTTCAAATGTCATAAGCCTGGACACTTCATGGCTGATTGTCCTGAACTCAACTCCAAGGGTAAAGGAAGAAAAAGCACAATCAAGAATAAAGCCAAGAAGAGTCTGATGGCAACATGGGAGGATATCAGTGAATTATCTGAGGACGAAGACTCTGAGGAAGCAAATCTGGCACTCATGGCCACTAGGGAATCAGATAATGAAGGTGATTCAGAGTCTGACACAGACGATATTGAAGAGGTAATTTCTAAAATGTCTAGCACTCAAATCACCAAAGCTTTGAAAGATGTTATGGTGAAGTACATAGAAAAGTTGAGTGAGCTAGATTTTTGTAAACAAAAATTGAAGCTGCTCAATGAAAATCTCAACCAGACTCAACCAAACTATCAAAAATATCTTAAAACAATTAAGGTGCTTGAGACTGGATGCAGAACATGTCACAAACCCTATGATGAGTATGAAATTTCTCTTCAAGAGTTTGTTCACCATAATATTGACAAAACTAGGATATCTTCTGTTATTCATGGTGGGCTTAGCAATTATTATAAAAGACAAGGACTTGGTTCTCTTACATCTTCTGATGTAGGGAAATCAAACAAACATGTCTTTCTAAGCAAGTAACCCTCTGAATCTTATTCTAACTTTACTAAGGGTATCTCAGAACCTCTGACTGTGTCTGATACTCTTATGACCTTGGAACCGCAAGATAAGGTATCAGAAGATAAATCATCTTCTGAACCTAAGTCTTCTAAAACCCAGGTTCCCCTCACATCAGTATCCATGTCTACTCAAGTTAAACCTATCAGAGTACCAAAGTCCGTTGATAAGCGGGGCACCAGTACTTCTAAAGCAAACTTGGTAACTGGTTCTCTGACACACTCAAGAGGAAAGTCTCAGAGACAACATAAGCCTAAATCATTTTCTAAAGGCTCAGTTGACTCTAGATTTTCTGAATACTCTGAAAAGAAGAAGAATAAGATTCATAAAACTAACCAAAATGGACCCATCAGAATATGGGTACCAAAGTCTGAAATAGTGTATGCTGCAGGTATGCACCCAAAGAAGAAAAGAAAGCTCATGGTATCTAGACAGTGGTTGCTCACGTCACATGACAGGTGATAAGCTCTTATTCCACACCCTGAATCAGCAAGAGGGAGGAACAGTAGGGTTTGGTGGCAACCAAAAGGGAAAGATCATTGGTATAGGTACAGTTGGTAATTCTTCTTTGTTAATTTATGATGTTTGGTTAGTAAATGGACTACATCATAATTTACTTAGCATAAGTCAATTGTGTTATAGTAATTATGATGTCATGCTTCATAAGGATTCATGTACTGTAATTAAAAACTCTGACCAATCCATTGTTTTTAAGGGTAATAGAAAAGACAATGTTTATAAAGTCAATTTTTCTGATTTAAAGGAACAACAAGTGCTTTGTCTCTTGACACTGAGTGATGAAAAATGGATCTGGCACAAAAGATTGGGTCATGCTAACTGGAGATTAATCTCTAAGCTTAGCAAGGACAATCTAGTCAGAGGCCTTCCAAAAATTAAATATCATTCAGACTCACTTTGTGGTTCCTGTCAAAAAGGGAAAATTGTCAAAAGTTCTTTTAAGAACAAGAACATTGTATCTACTTCTAGACCTTTAGAACTCTTGCATATTGATCTTTTTGGACCAGTTAGCACTGCTTCAATCAATGGTAAGAAGTATGGATTAGTCATAGTGGCTGATTATAGTAGATGGACTTGGGTTAAATTTCTGAGAACTAAAGATAACAAATATGAAGTGTTCAGCATCTTCTGTACCCAAATTCAAAATGAAAAGGATTCCAAGATTTTGAAAGTAAGAAGTGATCATGGTGGTGAATTTGAAAATGAACCTTTTGAAAAAATTTGTGAAGAACATAGAATTCTCCACGAATTCTCTTCTCCTAGAACTCCACAACAAAATGGAGTTGTAGAAAGAAAGAATAGATCTTTACAAGAAATGGCATGCACCATAATGCATGAAAATAATTTAGCAAAATTCTTTTGGGCAGAAGCTGTTAACACTGCTTGTTATATTCAAAATAGAATCTATATAAGACCTATTTTGAACAAAACAACATATGAACTCTTTAGAGGAAGAAAACCCAATATTTCTTATTTTCATCAATTTGGCTGTACATGTTACATTCTGAATAATAAAGTCCATCTTAAGAAATTTGACTGTAAAGCCTGTAAGGGTATCTTCATTGGATACTCTGAACGCTCTAAGTCATACAGAGTGTATAATTATGAAACTAAGACAGTGGAAGAATCAATGCACGTAAAGTTTGATGACAAAGAGCCTGATGATAAAAAGTCAGAGCCTGTTATAGATTTGTCAGGTTCTGATGACTTAGAAGATGAAGCTCTAGAGTATGACAAATACATAAAACCTGTAGAAGACTCTGAAACTCAAGAAGCAACACCTTCTGATGCTGCTCAAGAACATCAAACTGATGATGATAACTCTGAAGCAACTAATATTCCAAGAAACACTTTCAAATACAAATCCTCACATCTTGAAGAGCTCATCCTTGGAAACAAGAATAGTCCTAGAAAAATAAGATCAAACTTCAGAGATGAAGAATCATTGTTTGGATTAGTATCCTTGATTGAACCAAAGACAACAAATGAAGCTCTTTTAGATGATGCTTGGATAGTTGCTATGGAAGAAGAGTTAAATCAATTCAAGAGGAATGATGTATGGGATCTGGTACCCAAACCCAAGCACAAGAACATTATTGGAACAAAATGGGTATACAGAAACAAACTGAATGAGCAAGGTGAAGTAACCAAAAATAAAGCAAGAATTGTTGCACAAGGATACAGTCAACAAGAAGGAATTGACTTTACTGAGACATATGCTCCAGTAGCTAGACTGGAAGCAATCAGGTTACTTTTATCTTATGCAGTTAACAATGATATCACTCTATATCAGATGGATGTTAAAAGTGCATTTCTTAATGGTGTTATCTCTGAAGAAGTATATGTCAAACAACCTCCTAGATTTGAAGATTTAGCAAATCCAGACCATGTGTTCAGACTAAAGAAATCACTCTATGGACTTAAACAAGCTCCCAGAGCTTGGTATGAGAGACTGAGTACTTTCTTAGTAAACAATGGTTTTGAAAAAGGTCAAGTTGATAATACACTATTCAGAAAAACACTAAAGAAAGACATTTTGATCATTCAAATTTATGTTGATGATATTATTTTTGGATCAACTAATGCCACTTTGTGCAAGAATTTTTCTAAGCTTATGCAGGATGAATTTGAGATGAGCATGATGGGAGAATTGAAGTTCTTTCTTTGAATTCAGATAAATCAAACAAAGAAAGGAACATTCATTCATCAATCAAAATATATAAAAGATCTTCTGAAGAAATTCAATTTAGAAGATTGCAAACTCATGAACACTCCAATGCATCCTACATCAAGCTTAGGCAAAGAAGAATCTGAAGGCAAAGTTGATCAGAAGCTCTATCGAGGTATGATTGGATCTCTTCTTTATTTAACTGCATCAAGACTTGATATTTTATTCAGTGTATGCTTCTGTGCAAGATTTCAATCAGATCCTAGAGAATCTCATTTCACTGCTGTGAAGAGAATTTTAGGTATTTGAAAGCTACTTGTAACATTGGATTACTGTATCAGAAATCCAATGACTACAAACTGCTTGGATTCTGTGATGCTGACTATGCTGGTGATAAAATTGAAAGAAAATCTACCAGTGGTAATTGTCAATTCATTGGTGAGAATTTGATTTCATGGGCCAGTAAAAGGCAAACCACCATAGCTATGTCAACAGCAGAAGCAGAATACATATCAGCAGCAAAATGTTGTACACAACTACTTTGGATGAAATATCAATTAGAAGATTATCAAATAAGTGTTGGAACAAAGTGGGTCTGACATGAACCTCTAATATTTGAAGTGGTTTTGATGATAACAAAGTATTAAAATTGCAATTGGAATTACTAATGATTATTCTAGTGTGCAGAATTACAAGTTAAAATTCGTTCAGAAGCACTATGAATAACAGCAGAGAAGCCAGTTAAACAAGCTCTGAAAGCACATCATTGTTCATCAGAAGCTTAAATTTTGCGTGCTGAAGAAAGTGACTCTGGGGATAAAAACAAGGCTCTGAAGGTTTCAGAAGCTGAAGACCTCAAGAAGCTATGACAACAGCACCTGAAGCAAAAGGAATTTACGTCACTCAAGAACTGACAGAATCAGAATCAATGATTGAAGAACAATCTACTTCAAGGCTCTGTCACATCCACAGGAAGGAATATTCGTTGGTACAACGTTAACCTTATCCATAAGTGGAGCGCATTTGAGGATCGTACTATTGTACTATTATTACTCAAAATGGATGAGTGATAATTCAAATAGCAAGGTAGTGGAATTGAAGATATTTGCCAAAGAAGGCAACTACAACTATCACAATTGTACGAGTAAATTCCAGCTGGCTCCTTATCTCTCTGCAACGGTCATCATCTTCCTCAAGTATAAATAGAAGACTCAAATGGAAGAAATGACTACTGGACTACTGTTCTATTACTGCGTTTAAGGCTCTGAAGCATTCTGACATCATTTGTTTAATCTGTCATTCAAAGTCTTAAAGCAATCTGTGTTGTATTTTGTAAACACCTCTGATAGTATATCAAGTGTCCATTAACATTCATTCTTAGATTTTAAGTTTGTTTGTGAAGTCTCTTGTTTAGTGAAACTTGAGCAACTGAGAAGTCTCTTGCAAGAGTGCTTGAGCAAGTTGTAATCTTGAATAGATTATAGTGGAAATCTCTTGTTAGTAACAAGGGGACTGGACGTACTCTCAAGTTGTGAGGGGAACCAGGATAAATCTTTGTGTCTTTCTCTCTCTCTCAGCACCCTTTACCTTATTTGTGTTATTATCTGCTGCAAACTTGTTTTAAGTTAGAAAAAGTTTTAAATTTCTAAAACACAATTCAACCCCCCCTTCTTGTGTTTTTCCACCTTCAATTGGTATCAGGAGCTGAGCTGTTGCCTAACTCACCTAATAGTGAAACAGTAAAGATCCAGAAGGAAAAACATGTCTGCTGAGAAGAGCAAGAACAACAATGAAGTTGGTTTTGACTATGATTCAAACTCTAGAGATAGAAGATCATCTGATAAAGTTCCTTTCTTCAATGGAACTGAGACTGGTTACCCCTTCTGGAAAACCAAGATGTACAGTCACATCATGGGTATTGACTGTGATTTATGGGAATTGGTAGAAGATGGAGTTAGCTTTGAAAATATGGACTTAGAAGGAGTAGTCAGCTCTCAGAACAGGAAGTCTTTTACACCTACTCAAAAGCTAGAGTACAAGAAGCATTATAGTGTAAAATGAATGATGACCAACGCCATCTCTCATGATGAGTATCTTAAAATTGGCGATAAAAGAACCGGAAAGTCTATTTGGGATTCTTTGAAATCCAAGTATGAGGGAAACAAACAAGTTAAGGAAGCAAAGGCTAACTTGTTGGTGCATCAGTATGAGTTGTTCAAGATGAAGGATGGAGAGGATATAGAAACGATGTTTTCAAGGTTTCAAATCCTAGTATCTGGACTTCAAGTATTGGACAAAAGTTATACTGAAGGTGATCATGTAAGAAAGGTACTCAGAAGCTTGCCACCAAAATGGAGACCTAAAGTGACTGCTTTTCAAGAGTCTAAGGACTTGGATACTGTATCCCTTGAAAGCCTAGTTAGCTCACTCAAAAGTCATGAAATGGAGTTAATGACTGATGAGTCAACTAAGAAGATAAAAGGGATTGCCTTAAGCTCCAAGAGCTCGTCAAAGGCTCTGAAAGCTAAGGTAATAGAATCTGAGGATGAAGAAGAGATGGTGCTGATGGCTGCCAAGGTTTCACAATGGGCAAAAAGAAGCAAGAAATATGATGGCAAGTTTGGAGGATCTTCCAAAAGAACTAGTGCTTCTAAAGACAAGAAGGAAGATCAAAGCAAGTGCTTCAAATGCAATAAGCCTGGCCATTTCATTGCTGACTGTCCAGAGAACAAAAGTATATCATCAAAGCAAAGCTCTAGCAAGGAAAGGTACAAGAGTAAGGTCAAGAAAAGCTTTCTGGCAACATGGGAAGATCTTGACAAAGACTCAGACTCTGATGCTGATGAGGAAGCAAACCTAGCACTGATGGCAACCACCTCTGACAGAGAAGACTCTGAAGCTGGTTCAGACTCTGAAGATGAGGAAGAGGTAGAGGTAATATCTAAACTCTCTAGAACTGAATTAATAGATTCTCTTAAGGATGCCCTAAAAATTCTCACTAAAAAGGCAGGTGAGTGTAAGATCTTAAAAAAATCTTACAATAACCTAACTGAGAAAATGAACATAGTAGTTGAAGAAAATGAGTCTCTAAAAAGTAGAAACTCATTTATGGAAACTCACTATGTTTATGATGATAAGGTTCCTCCAGAGCATGAATTTGCACTGCAGGAATTTCTTATCAATAGGATGAAGAGAAGCAAGATTGCTTCTTTAATATACCATGTGAGTAGGAACAGAGGTGAAGGTCTTGGATTTTCACATTTTAAAGATAATCCATTACTTTCTAAATCCTCTAACAAAGATAATTCTAAACCTAAGGCTATTTTTGTTAAAAGCCAGTCAGAAGCAATAGTTATATCAGAGCCTGAAAAATTAGTTGTGTCAGAGGCTAAGAAATCTCAGACTCTGAAACCTTCAGAGCCTAAGATCTCTAAACCTCTGACTAATGTTAAAACAAAGACAACTCTGATATATTCTAAAGCAAAGTCTAAGAGTTACACAAAGCCAAAAAGTTTTCCAAAAGGCTTGAATAACTCTAGAGCTTCTGAAAGGCCTAATAAACAAAAACAACCAAAGGCATTAAGGACTAACTCAAGAGGACCCATAAAAATATGGGTACCTAGATCTGAGATTGTGTTTGTAGCAGATTTGCGCTCAAAGAAGGCCAGAGCACCATTCTTGGTACCTGGACAGTGGCTGCTCACGACACATGACAGGAGACAAGCATATGTTCCAAACCCTGACTCTGAAAGAGGGAGGAACTGTGGGATTTAGAGGAAACCAAAATGGGAAGATCACTGGTACTGGTACAGTTGGTAATTCTTCTCTCTCTATTAAAGATGTTTGGTTAGTTGATGGCCTAAAACATAATCTACTTAGCATTAGTCAATTCTGTGATAGTGGATATGTTGTTAAGTTTAATAAGGATGCATGTACTGTAATCAATGAGTCTGATGAGTCCATAGTTTTCAGAGGCCTAAGGAAAGGCAATGTTTATAAAATCAATCTGTCAGAACTCACAGAGCAGAAGATAGTATGTCTTCTATCTGTTAATGATGAGAAATGGGTTTGGCACCAACGCTTAGGACATGCTAACTGGAGATTAATCTCTAAGCTCAGCAAACTAAGCTTGGTTAAAGGCCTACCCAATCTCAACTATCATTCAGATGCTCTGTGTGGTCCTTGTCAGATTGGTAAGATTTCAAAAACATCTTTTAAACCTAAAAATATTGTCTCTACCTCAAGATCTCTTGAACTGCTTCACATTGATTTGTTTGGCCCGGTAAGTACTGCCTCAATCAATGGTAAGAAATATGGACTGGTCATTGTTGATGATTACAGTAGATGGACTTGGGTTAAATTTCTAAAAGTGAAAGATGATGCATATGAGGTGTTTACCATCTTCTGCACTCAAGTGCAAAGTGAGAAAAATCTCAAGATCTTAAAGATCAGAAGTGATCATGGGGGTGAGTTTGAAAACGAACCCTTTGCAACTTTTTGTGAAGACCATGGAATTGTCCATGAGTTCTCAGCTCCTAGAACACCACAACAAAATGGTGTTGTAGAGAGAAAGAACAGGTCTTTACAAGAAATGGCAAGAACCATGATGCATGAGACAAAACTTGCTAAGCACTTCTGGGCAGAAGCTGTAAACACAGCTTGTTACATTCAAAATAGGATCTATATCAGACCTATATTGAATAAAACAACATATGAACTCTTCAGAGGAAGAAAGCCCAACATCTCTTATTTCCACCAGTTTGGATGTACCTGTTACATTCTAAACAATAAGGCCTACAAAAGAAAATTCGATGCCAAAGCTTGTAAGGGAATCTTTATAGGTTACTCTGAACGCTCAAAGGCATACAGAATGTATAATTCTGAAACCAACATAGTGGAAGAATCTATACATGTCAGATTTGATGACAAAGAGCCTGACAATAAAGTGTCAGAGCAAGTTGATAGCTATGCAGGTGTACCATATCAATATCACAATTCAGAACCTGAGAAAACATCAGAAGCTAATGGAACATCAGAAGCTGAATTGGAAAAAGCCTCTGAAGAAGCATCTCCAGTAGAAGCATCTGAAGATCATGATGATATCTCAGAAGATGATATACAAGATACCTCTGAAGCTCCAAAAAGAAAATTCAAATACAAGTCATCACATCCAGAAGATCTCATTCTTGGAAACAAAGAGAGTCCAAGAAAGACAAGATCAGCCTTTCAACAAAATGATTCTTTATTGGGACTTATATCTATGATAGAACCAAAGAATGTTGATGAAGCTTTAACTGATGATGGATGGATAGTTGCAATGCAAGATGAACTCAATCAGTTTCAAAGAAATGATGTATGGGACTTAGTGCCAAGACCAGCACATAAGAACATCATTGGAACTATGTGGGTATTCAGAAACAAATTGAATGAACAAGGTGAAGTGGTAAGGAACAAAGCTAGACTTGTAGCACAAGGCTACAGTCAGCAAGAAGGTATAGACTTCACAGAAACATTTGCTCCAGTAACAAGACTGGATGCAATCAGGTTACTTCTATCATATGCTGTTAATAATGGAATTACATTATACCAAATGGATGTTAAGAGCGCCTTTCTAAATGGTGTTATTTCTGAAGAAGTGTATGTCAAGCAACCTCCAGGTTTTGAGGATTTGAAAAACCCTGACTATGTGTTTAAATTGAAGAAATCACTTTATGGTCTCAAACAAGCTCCTAGAGCTTGGTATGAAAGACTGAGTAATTTCTTATTAGAAAATGGTTTTCAAAAAGGTCAAATTGACAATACACTATTCAGAAAAACATCTAAGAAAGATATCTTAATCTTTCAAATATATGTTGATGATATTATTTTTGGTTCTACTAATGCCTCCTTGTGCAAGAATTTTTCCAAGCTGATGCAGGATGAATTTGAGATGAGCATGATGGGTCAATTAAAGTTCTTCCTTGGGATTCAAATAAATCAAGGAAAAGATGGCACTTACATTCATCAAAGCAAATATACAAAAGATCTTCTGAAGAAGTTCAATCTTGAAGACTGTAAGACAATGGCCACACCCATGCATCCCACAAGCAGCTTGAGCAAGGAAGAGATTGGCACTAAAGTAGACCAGAAGCTATATCGAGGTATGATTGGTTCCTTACTCTACCTGACAGCATCTAGACCTGATATTTTGTACAGTGTGTGTTTATGTGCAAGATTTCAATCAGATCCTAGAGAATCTCACTTAACAGCAGTTAAGAGAATCTTTAGGTATCTGAAAGGAACAACTAATCTAGGACTCCTTTATAAAAAATCCCTAGATAGTAAGCTAGTTGGATTATGTGATGCTGATTATGCTGGGGACAGGATTGAGAGAAAGTTCACTAGTGGAAATTGCCAATTTATTGGTGAGAATCTCATATCCTGGGCCAGCAAAAGACAAGCAACTATTGCTTTGTCCACAGCAGAAGCAGAATACATCTCAGCTGCTAAATGTTGCACACAACTACTCTGGATGAAATATCAGATAGAGGACTATAATATAACTGAGAGCAGTATTCCTTTGTATTGTGATAATACTGCTGCTATTCATTTATCTAAGAACCCTATTTTACATTCCAGAGCTAAGCATATTGAAATTAAGCATCATTTTATAAGAGATCATGTTCAAAAAGGTACAATAAATATTCAATTCATTGATACTGAACATCAATGGGCTGATATATTTACTAAGCCTTTAGCTATTGAAAGATTTGACTTTATTAAAAAGAATTTGAACATGCATTTTATAACTGAAGAAAACTAGCTCTGAGATGCAAAATAGAATTTATGATCTGAAGCTCGTTCAGAGCCTCTAACAATTCAGAGTAACTCTTGGGTAGCTCTGAATAATTTGGGCTCTGAATGGTAACAGGTTCTGATGAGGTGTCAGATAATAATGAGTTTGGCTCTGAACTAGACGGAAACGAAACGTTTAGTTCTAGTAAGTGTACAACAGTTGTCTATACACACGTCAGTTGTGATTAAGTCCTTCTTACACGTGTCTAGATCCTGACGGGCAGAGAACAGTTAATGATGATTATGGCAGTTAACTCTATTATTTAATTTTTAAAACTGTTCGCGCTCCCTCCCAAGGCTTGCTTTTTCTGTGTTTGTGTGCTAGTTGCTATTTATAGGTCACTTCACTCACATTGCACAACTTTTACACACAATCACTTCCTACACAACCCTAGACCTTACAGAAATTCCCAAATCTCTTACTCTTAACATTCTGCAAAAATGGCCGCTCGTTCATCAAACGAAATTGTTCAAAAACCTTTCAATCCAGTTTTACCACCGGTTATTGACCTTAAGTCTCAAGAAAAACTTGTCGTCAAAGAAAATCAAACAGACGCTGGTCCAGAAGCCTTCGAGTTCGTAACTGAGAAGTTTGTGGATTTCGAAAGTTTAAAGGTGAACGGAATTGATGTTCAAGGTTTATTCTTTGATCAACAATGGAAAAATTATTTCGAGACGCTGAATGGATTTGTTTACTACGACATTGTTAAGTATTTCTGGCGGAAAGCAACAGTGTTTGATAGAATCAGTGCTGATGAAGAAGTAAGAAAGATGGTTGAGAAGGATAGTTCTCTGAGAGGAAAATCTAGAAGTGAACTAGGTTTGAAACCTTATAGAGGGAAGGAGATAAGGTCAAACATTTTAGGAATTAATGTGTTGATTACTCAGGAGCACATTGCCAAGGTTCTGGGCTTGGACAATGAAGTAGAAAATGTTGATGATTATGATGAGAAGAGTAAGCACTTGGAAGCCATCAAAAAGGACCTATTTTTGCCTGGCAGTTCAAACAGTGATTTTGGTAAGGCAAAATTCATGAGGCCAAACTTTGGATTTGCATTCAGAGTGTTTCTTGCCTCAATCATTACCAGAGAAGGAGGATACGACACAATTTCAATTCCTCACAGGCATTTCATCTGGTTTATGTACAAGAAGGTCAAGATTAATTTGGCAAAGACACTGTTTGATCATCTATGCTTGACCATTTCTAAAAGCAGAACAAAATCAACCTAAAGCATTCATCACCCAAGGTTGATATCTGAGATCATACGCCAAACAAGACTGATTGATATCTTGAGCACCAAGGAGAAGATTAGAGTCTTCAATACTGCTAAATTTGATGCTATTGTGCTGGTGAATATGAAAAAGAAAACCAAAGAAGAAATCAAACAAGCTAAGACCCCTCTGCAAGCTGTGTATGAGGAATACTTCTGGTGTGAAGGTTTTCCAACCATATCAGAACATGATAATGAGGATGTTATCAGGAATTTTCTGGAAATTGTGAAGAAGGATACTGGAGTAAGCATGCCTAGGAGTATGGTCGTTGGAGTACCTAACTGGGATATCTTCAAAGGCCCTAAGGAAATCACTAGATCAAACAGGAAGCCAAAACCAATTGAGCAAGAAATTGTAGTGGAAGGCTCTCAAGCTCAACCTGAGAATAGGAATGATGGTGCTGATAAGACTGAGCAGGTAAATAGTGGTGCTGAAAGATTGGCCACTGAAGGGAATGAACAAATCACTGAGGAGCAGTTAGCCAGCATTGCTCAAAGAAAAGCTGCTCAGAAGGAGAAAAGGTCCAAGAAGAGACTGGATAGATCTGCTGATGCTGAAGGGGATCAACCTGTCAGAGCTGTCAAAAAGGCAAAGACAGTAGCTTCAAAGAAGAAAGCTGCTAACACATCTAAAGGTAACACTTCTAAGCCTAATACTGATAGCATTCCTTCTGCTCAATCTCCCAAACAATCATCCCCTATAGATTACACCAAACCACTTAGTGTAGTTTTACCCTCTCCCCAACCTTCATCATCATCATCATCCTCATCAGAGGCAACTCTCTCTAATTCAAGCATTGACTCTGATGAGTTAATTTCAAAATTAGATAGAATTGAGAGAGAGAGAGAGAGAGAGGAAAGAAAAAGAAAACTATCAAACGAACCCCCCAAGAAATCCATACCTATTTCTTCTGATGAAGATGAAGCCAACACCATTCCTGAACAACCTACAAACACCTCTGTTCTTGATCATCTCACCACTCACCTATCTGGTGATGCATTCACTCATTCAAACAGAAATTCACCACACCAATCTCCACCTGTGAATACTACTGAACCACCTGTACAAACAATTCACACACCACCTCCATCTCTTGATGACATAGCACAAGATAATCCACCCACCTTCACACCTGTTCAGGATGATATCATGACTCATTCTGAACAACCCATTCAATCACCCCATTCTCCACCAATTCATGACAATGCTGAACAACCACCACTTTCACCTCAACCTGAATTCTCAACCCCTGAGAAGACCCCTGAAAGACAAACACAACCATCTGAACCTATCTATGGACATTCTTTCAAACCCTTAACCATAGATGAACTTGTCTTACCTATTGATTTTGCATTTCCAATCCATGAGAGGTTGCTGAAAGAAGCTATTAAAATAGATGATGAACCTATGTCCCTCTCTCAGAACCCTGCCATTGACTTAAGCAAAATCAAAATCACACCTCTCAAACGAAAGAGACCAGAACCAACCATTCCCTTTGATCAAACCAAACCCTTCTTCAATCCCTTATTTGAACCTAACATTGAGCAATTAGGTTCTGCTATTAGTCTTAGACTAAAGAAGTTAAAGGAAATGGATGAAGAGACCCTGATATTTCCATCTGATGTTGATGCTGAAATCAGAGAGATGGAATATCTATTCAGTCAATCGCTGAGGACTCTGGGTGATCATGTAAAGTCTAAGATCAAAGGAAAAGGAATGACTGCTGTCAGTGTGATAATGGATACAGCTGAAAGGTCACATGCTCCTCGTCTTACATTGTATAATCATGAAGAGGAAACTGCACGGTTGGCAACTTTGGATGCTGAAATCAAGAAACTAGCAAGAAGTGCATGTGAAACAGCTGAGAAGCTAATCAGGGAAGAAGCTGAATATGAAAGAGCTACTGATCAGGCTAGAATAGATGCTGAGATTGAACACAAAAGGCTAGCTGATCAAGAGGCACTTAACTTGTTGGTTGATAGGGCTGTGCACATCGCTACAATTGAAACCAATAAGCTCAAAGAAAATCAAGCTGCTGAGCAAGATGTTGCAATGCTTGATCAGAATCAGATAGAAGAAGATAATAATATTGGTGAAGATACTGACAAGGGTAAGAAGCCCATTATAGTGCCTACTTCTCCTCACTCTCCTATGAAGATTGATATGGCTTCTACCTCTTCCCCAATACCTCCAGCAGTTCAAGCTGCATTGGACAACCTCAGAACTGACCTGACTAATGAAATTGATGAGCTAAGAGTGGATATGCGCAATGATGTGAACTCTTCTGTGGAGACAGTTCACAAAAGGATGGATGACATGATGTTAACCCTTTTAAAGGCCATAGCAGATGCTAAGAAACCTTAGCCAATTTTTGTGCACCTGTTCTTTGTTGTTTTTCATTATTGGCTCTTATGTAATATTTGGATAATCTGTTTTTAATGCAATATTTTATTATCCATATCTGAGTGCTTGTGTTTGTGTGTTTATTTTATTTTGTTTTCAAAATTAATAAAATGAATATTCATTGCTTCTGTCTGGTATTCATGTGGGTACTGAACCTAGTGCAAGATGCTGAAGAGCATCATGATTTTTAAACTTATAGTTTTTAGGATTTTTCAAAACCTAAGGTATCCCCCACATCAGTACTCCTGTTTACTCATGATATAACTTCTTAGTATTATAGCCTGTTTAATAACGGGGCACCAATACCGAATGAGGCGTGTCTGGTAACTGGTTCTCTGACATATGTAAATGAATATAAAGTAAACATGCTCAAAGGAAAGAAATTAATAGCAAGAGAATTTTATTATTATTGAAGAGATCTTTATTACATATGATAGTGACACTCTACTTAGACTTAGACTTCGCTTCAGCAGCCTCTGCATCTAGCCTTTTTTGTTTCTCCCTAATAAAAGAGAGCAAGTCTTCAGTGGTCTTCTGAACCGTAGCCTCATACTCTTCGTATAGCGCGTCATCATCATATGTCCATAGAAACTCTTCCAGATCAGAGCCCAATTCCTCCTCCTCTGACTCTGTTAAAATCAGCTCTTGCTTATTTCGTTCATAGCGAAGCCTGTTTTCTTCGCAGCGCCAGGGCTCTGCTTCCTTCTTGCTCTCTCTTTTTGAGCCTGAAGCATCCTTGGTAACCTGCTTTTCCATTGTGTGTTACTTTTTGATGTTACTTGATTACTCTATGTGAGTAAAATGAGAGTAATCATCCCTTTTTATAGTATCACCAAGCTATCTTGTCAAACTGGGAATCAACACAATTCATTTAATGAATTTAGTTGTCACCACTTTATTGACTTGACTGCCTGCTTGGTTTTCTGTGTATTTTTTGATTGATGCCAAAAGGGGGAGTAAGGATAGCGTTAAAATTAATGTTGATTGATTCTAATTCTGCCCAAAAGATCTGAAACTGTTATGTTTACACATATGAATCAATTCTTTATCCCTTCTGATTCCTTTTAACTATGAGCTTTATTGAAAGGGGAGAAAATTTAAGAACCTAAAATGAGTTTTCATAGATAATGTAAGAGAAGCTTGCAAACCTCCTCTGAACGTTACCATACTCTAAGAAGCAAAGCTTACAAACCTATGCTTCTGAGAGTTAAATATGAAAATTTAATTTAAGTTAATAAATTAACTCTTAAACTGTTTTAATTAATTATGGATAAGACTTAGGGGGAGCTTACAAACCTAACCCTATGGATTATCAGACTCAGGGGGAGATTGCAAACCTTTGAAACCTGAAGTCAACATAATTAAATTAAATCAACAACAATTGAATTTTAATGCTTTAGTTTGTCATCATCAAAAAGGGGGAGATTGTTGGAACAAAGTGGGTCTGACATGAACCTCTAATATTTGAAGTGGTTTTGATGATAACAAAGTATTAAAATTCAATTGGAATTACTAATGATTATTCTGGTGTGCAGAATTACAAGTTAAAATTCGTTCAGAAGCACTATGAATAATAGCAGAGAAGCCAGTTAAACAAGCTCTGAAAGCACATCACTGTTCATCAGAAGCTTAAATTTTGCGTGCTGAAGAAAGTGACTCTGGGGATAAAAACAAGGCTCTGAAGGTTTCAGAAGCTGAAGACCTCAAGAAGCTATGACAACAGCACCTGAAGCAAAAGGAATTTACGTCACTCAAGAACTGACAGAATCAGAATCAATGATTGAAGAACAATCTACTTCAAGGCTCTGTCACATCCACATGAAGGAATATTCGTTGGTACAACGTTAACCTTATCCATAAGTGGAGCGCATTTGAGGATCGTACTATTGTACTATTATTACTCAAAATGGATGAGTGATAATTCAAATAGCAAGGTAGTGGAATTGAAGATATTTGCCAAAGAAGGCAACTACAGCTATCACAATTGTACGAGTAAATTCCAGCTGGCACCTTATCTCTCTGCAACGGTCATCATCTTCCTCAAGTATAAATAGAAGACTCAAATGGATGAAATGACTACTGGACTACTGTTCTATTACTGCGTTTAAGGCTCTGAAGCATTCTGACATCATTTGTTTAATCTGTCATTCAAAGTCTTAAAGTAATCTGTGTTGTATTTTGTAAACACCTCTGATAGTATATCAAGTGTCCATTAACATTCATTCTTAGATTTTAAGTTTGTTTGTGAAGTCTCTTGTTTAGTGAAACTTGAGCAACTGAGAAGTCTCTTGCAAGAGTGCTTGAGCAAGTTGTAATCTTGAATAGATTATAGTGGAAATCTCTTGTTAGTAACAAGGGGACTGGACATACTCTCAAGTTGTAAGGGGAACCAGGATAAATCTTTGTGTCTTTCTCTCTCTCTCAGCACCCTTTACCTTATTTGTGTTATTATCCGCTGCAAACTAGTTTTAAGTTAGAAAAAGTTTTAAATTTCTAAAACACAATTCAACCCCCCTTCTTGTGTTTTTCCACCTTCAATAAGCAGTAACAATATTCCTTTATATTGTGATAATACTGCAGCCATCCACCTTTCCAAAAACCCTATTTTACAATCAAGAGCTAAGCATATTGAGATTAAACATCATTTCATAAGAGACTATGTTCAAAAGGGTGTAATTGATCTTAAGTTTATTGAAACAGAAAATCAATGGGCTGATATCTTTACAAAACCCTTAGCTGTTGAACGTTTTGATTTTATCAAAAAGAATCTGAATATGATGGAAATCCCTGAATAGCTGAGACTCTGATGAAAAATTGGTTTTTGTAAGGATCTAATAGTTATCAGAAGCTGAGGCCATCAGAACCTTCTGTATCAGAAGTTGTGATGAGATCATCTTCTGATGTACTATCAGACTCTGTAAAAGAGATGGTTCTGACGCGTAAGTAAAACCTTTTTGTATAAACGGTTCGCTTTTCTCTCCACTTACGTGTCAGTTATTTAATAAACTTCTAATAAGCGTGTCCTGTTGCAAGTGGACAGAGAAGTTGGTTTATGATGATTAGTGTTCTAATCCCTATTGAAATAGGTAAAAGACTCTGCTACCCCTATGTGTCTGTACTATCTTTTGTTAGACTACTTTGCTACCACTTAGAAGGGGGGTTGAATAAGTGGCCCTTTTAAACAATGTCGGTTTTTAAAAATATTTAGTTTAAAAGATACGCGCGGAAGCACCACCGAATCGGTAGTCTCTTTGCACCCGATTGATCACTGAAAAAGTAGTATAGCCTTTGAACGTATGAAAAGACTTAGAAATGATCGTTTACAAATTAATCGAATTTAAGCGCTTCAATTGAAAATAGCCCAAGCAAGTTACTTAGTATTGAATCTATTCCAATCACAATCAAGATATGTCAATTGAATTTTGATGCACACGTACGAACACAAAAATTCAATTGACTCACAAATCAAAGTAATTGCGTGAAATAAAAGATTGAAAGAGAAAGACACAAACACTTGATTAGGGAGTTCCCCGGCTTTCGTGTCGTCCTCGCGGTCGGCCGGGTACGTCTCCCCCCAAATAACCAAACGGGTTATTTGAGAGTATATTGATTAAAAATGATGAACACAAGTGCACAATTTACAAACGACTCCAATAAACCTATATTGAATCAAATGTAAACTATGTGAATAAACCTCAACAACCAATGAAACTTCTCCCTCTGATTCCAACAATCCGAACCCGTGTGCAAATCCTCGCACCGATCGTCCAGTTGAGTACCTCGCTTCTTTGTTGTTGATCCTCCAAGATATCGCACAATCTTGAACCCTTGAGAGAAACCCAAACCTTCTTCACAAACCAACTCGATCACGTCTTTGATTCACCGCAAGCTGTATCGAACGTTATCGATCAAATGTGCAATCTCTATTCGAATGATCCCATACTCAATCTTCAATTAATTGCAACTTGAAGGAAGATGATGATCTTGTGAAGAATAACCCCTTTGATCCAAATTTTTCCCAATTTGAATCCCAAAGTGTTTTTCAAAGCTATTTCACTTTCTCACAGGTTTTCTCTACTTTACAATGAACAAGCACATTGCTATTTAAAGAGAAAATAAAATTGAGCAAGTTTAGGCAAAATTTAACATACGTGTATCGATACAAATGATGGTTTGTATCGATACAAACCCTTTGACCAGCGTTCAAATTGAAAGATTTGACCTATGTATCGATACAAACACGTATGTGTATCGATACATATATCAGTTTCTTGAAATCTTTACTGATATGTATCAAATCATGCAAGCATGATTCGATACATCATGCACCATCTGATTTTTTGAGAGATACAGGTGTGTATCGATACATGCAAGCATGATTCGATACACAGGTGACTCTCTGCCTCTGAGAGACATATTTGTATCGATACAACTGATATATGTATCGATACAAAATGCACAAAATCAGTCTGAAGTAATTTCAGGGCATTTGTATCGATACAAATGATTATGTATTGATACAGAATACCTAAAAATCAATTTTTCAAGGTTTAAAAATAGTTTTTCGCTGTCAGGTCATTTGTAATATTGCCAAAATATGTTTTGACAATTATTAAAACATGAGGATGAACTTTGCATTCTCCCCCTTTTTGATAATTGTCAAAGCTTTGCATAAGCTAACTAAGCCTATACCTAATATGCAAATAAAATAGCAATATGTATACAGGCGCATTTACACCAAGGCTAACAATAAGCACGCTCCCCCTGAGTTGATGCCATAATGCGTTTGATATTGTTGATAATTTTCAAGACTTCTTAAGCTATTCATCCTTAGCTTGTGCAATCCAAATCTCTCCCCCTTTGACAATATCAAAAAGAAGAAGAGAGCTCATTAGAAGTATCAAGTTCAAACAATTTTAACCATAGTCATATCGTGCACTAACATTTGTCAAAATGCACTATATGATAAAGTTTCCTAATCAAATAAATACATACAAAGATATGCCAAAATATAACAATGACGAATACCAAATATCATGACAAATATGGAATGTAGAATAACCAACCAAAACCAACGCATGAATATCGTAACACATCGACATTTTAATCAAGTAACATATCAAAATATGGGACGAAATAAACAAATTAATGCAACAAATGCATAAACACACATGATTATCCATACAAACGAAATTATCCAATCATAATAAGTCATACAAAACCAAAATGAATGTTGTCCAAACATGACAACATTAAAATTATCTGTACAACCATATTGAAATAACAGAAGTCATAAGAAATTTTTATGACTTCCAAATACCATGTATGTATGAAACACATATAATCAACAAGGTACATACTTATGTATGTGAGCAAAAACAATACCAAAGCACATTATAACATGAGAACACATGTTAAGCCATATATGCATGATAAGACATCCACATAAGTGAACCAAAGTACTAAATCATATGAAAAATATATGTCTATGTTATGCACACAAAGTCACATATACGAACAAAACAAACATATACAAACCAAGTATGAACTTAATATGGCAATTGTAATGATTTTTGTCAAATCCCCATTTTAAACATATGAGTCTCAAAAACTTATCAATATTTTTGAGCAAAATTCTTGGAAATGGAGGATTAGACAACTATCAAAGCACATATCATATTAAGGTGAAAGTTGTATGTATATGAACCAATGTACAAATGCTAAGTAAAAAGAATATAAAGGAAAAGGTAGAGAATAGAATCTTCCCTTGAGTGTTAAGTGTAAGAAGTGATCAATTTCCACATCATTGTAAGTGTTGAGTTGAAGCTTTTCTCATCATTTTCCTTGTTCATAAGTCTTGAACTCCATTGTTGTCGGTGTCTTTCGTCAATGGTTCAAGACGTTTCCCTACATACTTAGACATTTGAAATAGGTCTCCAACTCATGTTGGGTCCTAGTTGGTTAGTAGCAACATTATTGCTTAACTTAGGTAACCATTGCAATTTACCTTTTGGTACCAAGACTTTTCGAGCATGGCATTTTGCAATAGTATAACCCTTGTCACAACAATAATGACAAACGATATGTGAGTCACTCTTCTTTTGATCCATTTTGAAATGTTTAGAATACTTGTTTTTGACTTTTAAAGTGTTTTGACAATGTTTTGGATCAACTTGATGAGAGACTCTAGGTTTTGATGAATCTTTCACTTTGTCCTTGAGATTCTTAATATTTTTTGACAAAGTGATACAATTATCACAACCAACTATATTACTATTATCATGACTTTCACTTGACCTTTCTAATAATGATACCTTGAAAGCTTTCAACTCTTCTTCCGTTTTGGAAACTTTCTTTTCAAGAGCTTTGTTAACTTTTATAATTTCTTTTAATCGTTTGAAAGCTTTCCAAGTTTCACTACATAGGTCCTCAAATGCACTTTGCAAATCATGATATTCTAACAAAGTATATGAGCTAGAGGGATTTTGGTTTACCTTTTTGGGAGCTTTATCCTTCTTTTTGTGATGATGAGTTGTGAAGCATACATTAGCCACTTCGCCTTCATCACTTGAACTAGAGCTTGATGATGAATGAGATGAAGATCTACTACTCTCCCATGCAACATAAGCTTTCTTTCCTTTGCTCCTCCTTTTGTTTGAAGATGACTCCTTCTCTTTTCTCTTAAGATTAGGACAATTCGGCTACTAGTGACCAACTTGGCCGCACTCATAGCATATCCCTTTCTTGGAGTACCTAGCATCTTCATTCTTCCGGCGGTAACCACTATCTTTCTGAAACATCTTAAGATTGTCATCGGAATGTCTTATCCCATTCTTTCTCACATATCTATTATAGCGTCGAACGAAGAGCTCCATTTCCTCATCATCGGAATCGTCTTCGCTTGAGCTACTTTCCACTTGCTCAACCTTTTTGGACTTGGATGTGGAGGCCTTTAGAGCAATGGACCTCTTATCCTTCTCTTTTTCCTTTTCGTTGTGTTTCTCCTTTTTCCCACCTTTCTCATGCTTTTCCAACAAATTAAGCACTTGTTCATGTTCTGTTAGCTTACCGAATAAGGTTGTGAGACTCAAAGTTGTAAGATCATTCGCTTCTTTGATTGCGGTGACCTTTGGTTGCCATGACCTATTAAGACATCTCAAAATCTTATTAGTAGCATCTTGATTAGTGATTGGTTTACCTAGACCATGTAACTTGTTGGTAATTTTCACAAATCGTTGTTGCATATCCGCAATGGTTTCACCATCTTGCATATGGAACAATTCGAACTCTTGAGTTAAGGTGTTTATTTTCGATATTTTGACCTCATTAGTACCCTCAAAATGAGTGACTAATGTATCCCACATTTCTTTGGCCGATACACAATGTGACACATGATAAAATTGTTCAATCCCAAGGGATGAAATAAGTATGTTTTGTACCTTTGCATCGTAACTGACCTTTTTCTTTTCATCGTCCGTTCATTGTGCCATAGGCTTATTGGTGACAATGCCATTATGATCGGTGATTGTCGGAACAAACAGACCGGTCTCAATAGCATTCCACAGTTCACCATCAAAAGAATTGATGTGAATCCGCACACTACTTTTCCAATAATCAAAATGATCTCCATTGAATATAGGTGCCCTATTATACGCCCCTTTAGGTGCAAAAGCTATGTTTTCTAATAATTGGCACAATCCACCGAATTTTGTGAACAAAATTGAACCGGGATCGTGATACCACTTGTTAGACTACTTGGCTACACTACTAGAAAACATGCTTTTAGCAACCGATTTAGAGACCGAAATATTTCGGTCACTATAGAGACCGATTTAGAGACTAATATTTTGAACGTAAACTTAAAAAAAAATCGGTTGCTATATTGGTTGCTACATAATTATAGAGACCGTATTAGAGACCAATAATTAGTGACCAATATTTCGGTTGCTTTTAGAGACCGAATTAGAGACCAATATTTCGGTTGCTTTTAGAGACCGAATTAGAGACCCATATTTCGAGCTTCAAAGTGAAAAATATTTTGGTCACTAAATCAGTCGCTTTAGAGACTGATTTAGAAACCGAAATTTAGCGAGCACAAAATCTCTCGCTTTAACCTAATATATTTTTTTTTTCTTAAATTTTTTGAATAGAAAAACTAAAATATTTTAGTGTGAAACCTTTCCGTTTGTGTTGAAAAAATTCAATCACTATGACAGTTGTTATAGAGACTGAATTGGAGACCAATAATTAGCAACCAAAAAATCTGTTACAAATTTTTTTTTTGTACATATCACTAAAAAACAATCAAATATTATTACTATTTTTTTTTTTGGCACACACATATCCTCTATTTTTTGTGAAATCTTTTATTGATGAAATAATTAGGTTTTTAGTTTTTTTTTTAGGGAATTAGGTTTTTTTTTTTGGTAAAAACAGAATTAGGTTTTTAGTTTGTTCGTTAGAAATAAAATTCTTTATATCTAAAGCTTAAAAAAAGAAAAATTTTGTTGACAAAAAGCTTAAAATAAAATTCTTATATCTTTTGTTGTGAAAACAACATAAAATCAAAAACGGAACTTCAAGAGAAAGAAAAGGATTGCTGAATCTTTATATCTAAAGCTTGAATTGGCACGAGTCTTTCAATTTCTCTCTCGACGACACTGAACGTTGAAGCAGGTTACGTTTTTATCCCTTTCTTTCATTCTTTTCTTTCGATTTCTAGCCATCGCTAGAGTCTTTTTTTTTTTAAATTTTGATTAGGGTTTGATTTTTTCAGTGAAAGGTGTTTAATAGGATTTGATCCATGCAGCCCTCTCTGAATTTGAGGTTTGATTTCGGTTAAGGTTTGCTATTCTGCCTTTTTCTTCTTCAACTTATTGGGGATTTTTACAGTCATGCTTCTTTTGTTTGATGGTCATGTCTGATGGTAATGGTGATTTCACAAAGAGGGAATGGGCTGCAAGATTGATTTGTGTAATAGGTCAAGAAGTTATTAAGATGCTCTTGTTAAGATTTTCAATTTTATCGGTCATTTTCAATTTTAGATACAAAAAGTTTAATAGACGATGCTCAAATGCCAGTTTTAATTATTAGAGTTTCTTTTCGTTCAATTTAAAACTTTACTTGATTTTTTTTTTTCAAGTTCAAGGTTTCTCTATGTTCTTTTTAATCTGATTCATTGTTGTTGTTACTGATTTTGTTCTGTTTGTTTTCCAAGCTTAAGTTCTCTAACCCAATAGAAATAGATAATTATTTTTCCCTTCTTTTGGTTTTGGTGAGCAAATAAATTAAATTGTTGAGCAAGAGTACACTATTAGGAGATAATATTCTAAGTGCAAAGAATTAGACAGCCACTAAATTGCTTCATTTAAGCTATGTCAATTGAGTAGACTATTAAGAAATTAAATTGTTGAGCAAGAGTACTCTAAATTGTTTCATTTAAGTGATGTTGGTTTTAGTGATGTTGTGGCTCAGAAGATTTATGGGGCTAAGAAGCTTCAGCTCAGAATATTACTACTTCAGATGTGTTTGTGCTACACAATTTTCAATCAATGATTATTATTTTTTTAAGAAAAAAATAGGTCTAAAGACATGATTACTATGTTATGTCACAAATAGTAGAAATTATAGTTTGATTGTGGTTGAATTTTGAAGGTATGTGAAAATTTAAAGACATTAATTATTTTGCAGCTCTATGGTTTTGCCTATGTTGGACCCTTTGAACATTATCTCCACAAATTGATGGATAACCTTTTCAAGGGGTATGAAGGCAATGAAGCTGTTGCTAAGAAGGTATATTGTTAACTTGTTTTAATCTTTGTCATCTTTCCCTTAACTTATAGGGATAACATTGTGTTGTATTAAGCTCTATGTTTTCCTTAGCATTATACTTGTTTTTAAGTTAAATTCTAATGAATGCAGTATCCTATTTCTAGGTAATCCTTGAACAACTAGTTCTCCATGGAACAACTTCTTCCGATATTATGCGAACATTCACGACAAAGAAGTCTCAGAAAGAGAATTTACCGCTTGATTTTATTTAGTACACTATTTGCATGTTATGTTTCTTCTCTCTTATTTCAAATTGTACTTTTGTTAACAAAATGGCAAGTCTCTAATATTTCGATTTATGACTATATATTATGTCACATGTGAATTTACGGTTAAAATTTTGCCCAGGCTCTTTAGTATTTCTAGCTCCGCCACTGATTCGCACCATCACTTCTTCAGAACTGTGAACCGTTCTCGTTGGCACCATCGCTCACTTCCGAATCGCTAGATCGCTGGTTCTCTCGGAACCGATTTTTCTACTTCGCTGCCTTTTCTCTGATATATATTGTCGATCTAAGGTATTGATACGTGAAACATCACAATTCTCTTTTGCTTTTCTATCGCACCAATATTCATGTAGTAATTGATTTCCTCTACTTTGTTTATTGGATTTTGTGTTCATATGATGTGATGATATGTCTCTTTTGTGATTAATCAATTCCATTTATTGTTTTGATTTTGCAATTTAACATGTGTAGCTTTTTTTTTTTTGCTTAGTGTGTGATTGCTTATGATTATGAATAGGGATTTAGAACCATGATTGTTGGTTACTTTATGAATCATTTTGTTGCTTTCTCTCAATTTTAATATTTTAATATTGTGTTTTACATGAGAAAGCTTAGTTTTAGATTTGATTTTGAGTTAAGGTACTGTTATAGGTGGAGGCATGACAAAGTTTTCTTGTTAGTTGTATGTTTGAATACATACTCGAGTGAATTTATAGGCACTTTACTTGTGTTGCTCTAGTTATTGAATTATTTACAGTTTTTTTTATTGTATGTTTATTTACTTGACGAAACATAGATGCTTTGGATGAAACATAGATGCTTGAACCAATGAATTTAGTAGGTTTGATGATCCCAACATGAATGCTATCTTGCTAATATGTGTTTGTTAAATGTGTCTTTTGGATAAACTCTAAGATCGATTGACCTTTTGACTGGATAATATATGTTTTCGATGCAGTCTTTATTATGTTGATTTGGTTCTTGCGAATGTTATCTTTGGTTCATGTACTCCTTGTCGTCAAGTGCTGGTGAAGTTTAATGTAAGAATTTGTTATGATTTTGGTCATGATGTTTGTTGACAAGGGGCAGTAGGAAGCAAAGGCCTGAGACATGACCTTAAGAAAAGAGGATTGAGAGAATCTTGAGCTATTCTTGCATCTGATGGCAATGTTGAACTGGTCTTGTCAATGCAGGTAAAGTCATTGTTAAACTCTGATACATCATCTATACCAAGAGCACTAGTTTCAATCATTTTAAGGCATCCAAAGCTTACATTATTTTAAGAAGAGCTTGTGTGTGAGTCAAGTTCTTTCAATGTATATATGTTGATGAAATTCCATTGCATATGTGGTGTTTGTTGGAACAAAGTGGGTCTGACATGAACCTCTAATGTTTTAAGTGGTTTTGATGATAACAAAGTATTAAAATTGCAATTGGTATTACTAATGATTATTCTAGTGTGCAGAATCACAAGTTAAAATTCATGCAGAAGCACTATGAATAGTAGCAGAGAAGCCAGTCAAGACAAGCTCTGAAAGTGTACCACTGTTCATCAGAAGCTTAATTTTTGCGTGCTGAAGATAGCACCTCTGAAGACCAAAAGCTAGGCTCTGATGATGTTCAGAAGCTGAAGATCTTAAGAAGCTATGACAAGAACATCAGAAGCAAAAGGAATTTACGTCACTCAAGAGCTGACCTATACAGAACCAATGATTGAAGAACAATCCACTTCAAGGCTCTGTCACATCCACAGGAAGGAATATTCGTTGGTACAACGTTAACCTTATCCATAAGTGGAGCGCATTTGAGGATAGTACTATCGTACTATTATTACTCAAAATGGATGAGTGATAAATTGAATAGCTAGGTAGTGGAATTGGAATTCCTTACCAAAGAAGGCAATATACAGCTATCAATTGTACGAGTAAATTCCAGCTGGCACCTCTCTCTCTGCAACGGTCATCATCTTCCTCCAAGTATAAATAGAAGACTCAAATGGAAGAAATGACTACTGTTCCTACTACTGTTCTATTACTGCGTTCAAAGACAAAGAAGCATTCTGACATCATAATTTAAATCTGTCATTCTAAGTCTTAGAACAATTTGAGTTGTATTTTGTAAACACCTCTGATAGTATATCAAGTGTTCCTTAACATTCATTCTTATTCTTAAGTTTGTTTGAGAAGTCTCTTGTTAAGTTTAACTTGAGCATTTGAGAAGTCTCTTGTTTAGTGAAACTTGAGCACCTGAGAAGTCTCTTGCAAGTGTGCTTGAGCAATTTGTAATCTTTAGTAGATTATAGTGAAAATCTCTTGTTAGTAACAAGGGGACTGGAGTACTCTCGATTTGTGAGGGGAACCAGGATAAATTCTGTGTCTTTCTTTCTCTCTCTCAGCACCCTCTCTTTAATTTGTGTTTTTATCCGCTGCATACTAAGTCGCTATTAGGCAAAAAGTTTTATTTTTTAAAACACAATTCAACCCCCCCTTCTTGTGTTTTTCCACCTTCAATTGGTATCAGGAGCTGGGCTGTTGCCTAACTCTCACCTATCAGTGAAACAGTTAAGATTCAGGGAGGAAAAACATGTCTGCTGAGAAGAATCTCAATGAAGTTCCATTTGACTATGATTCTAATTCTAAAGACAGAAGGTCTTCTGACAAAATTCCCTTTTTCAATGGAACTGAGACTGGTTATCCATTCTGGAAAACCAAGATGTACAGTCACATCATGGCGATTGATTGTGATCTGTGGGACTTGGTAGAAGATGGAGTGAACTTTGAAAATATGGACTTAGAAGGCGTTGTTAGCTCTAAAGACAGAAAGGCGTTTACACCTACTCAAAAGCTGGAATATAAGAAGCACCACAGTGTAAAAGGGATGATGACAAATGCCATCTCTCATGATGAGTACTTGAAAATTGGAGATAAGAGAACGGCTAAGTCTATCTGGGATTCTCTTAAATCCAAGTATGAAGGAAATAAACAAGTTAAGGAGGCTAAGGCCAACTTGTTAGTACATCAGTATGAATTATTTAAAATGAAGGACAGAGAGGACATTGAGACAATGTTCTCTAGGTTTCAAATTCTTGTTTCTGGACTTCAAGTTTTAGATAAGAGCTATACTGAGGCTGATCATGTAAGAAAAGTACTCAGAAGCTTGCCGCCAAAGTGGAGACCAAAAGTGACAGCGTTTCAGGAATCTAAGGATTTAGATACTGTGTCTCTTGAAAGCTTGGTTAGTTCTCTAAAGAGTCATGAGATGAAACTTATGACTGATGAATCGACTAAGAAGCTAAAAGGGATAGCACTAAGCACCAAGAGTTCCTCTAAGGCTCTGAAGGCGAAGGTTATAGTATCTGATGAAGAAGCTTCTGAAGAAGGTCACGAGATGGACTCTGATGAAGAAGAAGAAATGGTTCTGATGGCTGCAAGAGTATCGCAATGGGCTAAAAGAAGCAAGAAGTATGCTGGTAAGTTTGGAGGTTCTTCCAAGAAGGTTAGTGCATCTAAGGATAAAAAGGAAGAACAAAACAAATGCTTTAAGTGCAACAAACCAGGACACTTCATTGCTGACTGCCCAGAGAACCTGAGTAAAACATCCAAGAGAACCTCTAACAAAGAAAGATACAAAAGTAAGCTCAAAAAGGGGTTCCTTGCCACTTGGGATGATTTGGATCAGGAATCAGATTCTGATGGGGAAGAAGAAGCAAACCTAGCCTTGATGGCAACCGCTTCTGACCAAGAGAACTCTGAGCACGAAGATGACTCAGATTCAGAAGATGAAGAAGAGGTACTTGCTAAACTTTCTCGTTCTGAATTAATAGATTCCTTAAAAGATGCCTTAAAACTTTTAACCAAAAAGGCAGGTGAGTGTAAGGTCCTTAAAAAGGCCTATAACAACCTGACCGAAAAGGCAAATGAAATAATTGAACAAAATGAGTCTCTAAAATCAAGAAATGAATTTATGGAAACTCATTATGTTCTTGATGATAAGGTTCCTCTAGAACATGAATTTGCTCTTCAGGAATTCCTTATAAATGGAATGAAAAGAAGTAAAATAGCCTCTTTGATTTATCATGTAAGTAGAAATAGAGGAGAAGGTCTTGGATTCTCACGTTTTAAAGATAATCCATTATCTTCAAAGTCCTCTAATATAGATAAATCAAAACCTAAGGTTGTCTTTGTAAAGAGTCAATCAGAAGTTCTTAATGAGTCAGCTTCTGATAGAACATCAAAGCCAGAGGCTCAAAAGTCAAAGACTCTGAAGGATAAAACCTCAGAACCTAAGATTGTTAAGCCTCAAGCTAATGTTAAATCTAAAGAAGCTCTGACACATTCAAGAACAAAGCTCAAGAGCTATACCAAACCCAAAAACTTTTCAACAAGGGTGGTTAACTCTAGAAGCTCTGATAGGTCCTTCAAACAAAGACCACCTAGACCTGTAAAGACTAACACAAAAGGACCCATAAAGATATGGGTACCAAAATCTCAAATAATATTTGCTTCAGGTTTGCACACCAAGAAGGCCAAAGCAGCAATGCTGGTACCTGGACAGTGGCTGCTCACGACATATGACGGGAGAAAGGCATATGTTCCAAACCCTGACTCTGAAAGAGGGAGGTTCTGTGGGGTTTGGAGGAAACCAAAAAGGGAAGATCATTGGTACAGGTATAGTTGGTAACTCTTCTCTTTCAATTAAAGATGTTTGGTTAGTTGATGGCCTCAAACATAATTTGCTTAGCATTAGTCAATTTTGTGATAGCGGATTCATTGTTAAATTTGATAAAGAGGCATGTACGGTAATCAATGATTCTGACAAGTCCATATTGTTTAAAGGATTAAGAAGAGGTAATGTTTATAAGGTGAATCTGTCAGAACTCACTGAGCAGAAGATATTTTGTCTTCTATCTCTGAATGATGAAAAGTGGGTCTGGCACCAACGCTTAGGTCATGCTAACTGGAGATTAATCTCTAAGCTTAGCAAACTAAAGTTGGTTAAAGGCCTGCCAAATCTTAAATATCATTCAGATGCTCTGTGTGGTCCTTGTCAGATTGGCAAAATTTCAAAAACTTCTTTTAAACCTAAAAACATTGTCTCTACCTCAAGACCCTTAGAACTACTTCACATTGATTTGTTTGGTCCAGTAAGTACTGCCTCAATCAATGGGAAGAAATATGGATTAGTCATTGTTGATGATTACAGTAGATGGACTTGGGTAAAGTTTCTAAGAGTGAAAGATGATGCATATGATGTGTTCAGCATCTTCTGCACTCAAGTGCAAAATGAGAAAAGTCTCAAAATCTTAAAGGTTAGAAGTGATCATGGTGGTGAATTTGAAAACGAACCATTTGCAACTTTTTGTGAAGATCATGGCATTGTCCATGAGTTCTCTGCTCCTAGAACACCACAACAAAATGGTGTTGTAGAAAGAAAGAACAGGTCTTTACAAGAAATGGCTAGAACCATGATGCATGAGACAAAACTTGCTAAGCACTTCTGGGCAGAAGCTGTAAACACAGCTTGTTATATTCAAAATAGGATCTATATAAGACCTCTATTGAATCTAACAACATATGAACTCTTCAAAGGAAGAAAGCCCAACATCTCTTACTTTCATCAGTTTGGATGTACATGTTACATTCTAGACAACAAGGCCTACAAAAGAAAATTTGATGCCAAAGCTTGTAAGGGAATCTTCATAGGTTACTCTGAACGCTCAAAGGCATACAGAGTGTATAATTCTGAAACTAACACAGTGGAAGAATCTATACATGTTAGATTTGATGATAAAGAGCCTGACAGTAAAATGTCAGAGCAAGATAATAGTTATGCAGGCGTTCCATACCAATACATCGATTCAGAACCTGAAAAAGCATCAGAAGCTGTTGAACCTTCAGAAGCTGTATTGGAAGAAGATGCTGAAGAAGCATCTCAATTAGAAGCATCACAAGAACATGATGACACTTCAGAAGAAGACACTCAACCAAGTACTGATGTTGATGAAGCTCCAAGAAGGAAGTTCAAATATAGATCATCACATCCAGAAGATTTAATTCTTGGAAACAAAGAAAGTCCAAGAAAGACAAGATCAGACTATCAACAACTTGATTCACTTCTGGGACTAATCTCTATGATAGAACCAAAGAATGTTGATGAAGCACTTACTGATGATGGATGGATTGTAGCTATGCAAGATGAGCTCAATCAGTTTCAAAGAAATGATGTATGGGACTTAGTGCCAAGACCAGCACATAAGAACATCATTGGAACCAAGTGGGTATTTAGAAACAAAATGAATGAACAAGGTGAAGTGGTAAGAAATAAAGCTAGACTGGTAGCACAAGGCTACAGTCAGCAAGAAGGTATAGACTTCACTGAAATATTTGCTCCAGTAGCAAGACTGGAAGCAATCAGGTTACTTCTTTCATATGCTGTTAACAATGGAATCACGTTGTACCAAATGGATGTTAAGAGCGCCTTCCTTAATGGTGTTATTTCTGAAGAAGTATATGTCAAACAACCCCCAGGTTTTGAGGATTTGAAAAATCCTAATTATGTTTATAAACTTAAGAAATCACTCTATGGTCTCAAACAAGCTCCAAGAGCTTGGTATGAAAGACTGAGTAATTTCCTTTTAGAAAATGGTTTTCAAAAAGGTCAAATTGACAATACATTATTCAGAAAGACATCTAAGAAAGATATCTTAATCATTCAAATATACGTTGATGATATTATTTTTGGTTCTACTAATGCTTCTCTTTGCAAGAATTTCTCTAAGCTTATGCAGGATGAATTCGAGATGAGTATGATGGGTGAATTGAAGTTCTTCCTTGGAATCCAAATTAATCAAGGAGAAGATGGCACTTACATTCATCAAAGCAAGTATACAAAAGAGCTTCTGAAGAAGTTCAACCTTGATGACTGCAAGATAATGTCTACACCCATGCATCCTACCAGCAGCTTAAGCAAAGAAGAGATAGGAAGCAAAGTAGATCAGAAGCCGTATCGAGGTATGATTGGTTCTTTACTCTACCTTACAGCATCTAGACCTGATATTCTATATAGTGTATGCTTGTGTGCAAGATTCCAGTCAGATCCTAGAGAACCTCACTTAACTGCTGTTAAGAGGATCTTTAGATATCTGAAAGGAACTACTAATCTAGGACTTCTTTATAAAAAATCCCTAGATAGTAAGCTAGTTGGATTCTGTGATGCTGACTATGCTGGTGATAAGATTGAGAGGAAATCCACTAGTGGAAATTGCCAATTCATTGGTGAAAATCTCATATCTTGGGCCAGCAAGAGACAAACAACTATTGCTTTGTCTACAGCAGAAGCAGAATACATCTCAGCTGCTAAATGCTGCACACAGCTTCTCTGGATGAAATATCAGTTGGAAGATTATAACATAGCTGAAAGAAGCATTCCACTATATTGTGACAATACTGCTGCTATTCATTTGTCTAAGAACCCTATTCTACACTCAAGAGCTAAACATATTGAAATAAAACATCATTTTATAAGGGATCATGTTCAGAAAGGTACAATAGATATTCAATTCATTGATACTGAACATCAATGGGCTGACATATTTACTAAACCTTTAGCTATTGAAAGATTTGATTTTATCAAAAAGAATTTGAACATGCACTATATCTCTGAAGAAAATTAGCTCTGAGAAGTAGAATAGAATTAGCATCTGAAGCTCTATCAGAACCTCTTATAATTTAGAGTATCCCTTGGGATGCTCTGAATAATTTAGGCTCTGAAGAGTAACAGGTTCTGATGAGGTGTCAGATACAAATGAGTGAGGCTCTGAACCTTTTGGAAATGAAACGTTCAGTACAAGTAAGTATACAACAGTTGTCTATACACGCGTCAGCTATGTTTAAACTTTTTCAACACGTGTCTAGATCCTGACGGGCAGAGAACAGTTAATGATGATTATGGCAGTTAAGTATATTATTTAATTTTTAAAACTGCTCGCGCTCCCTCCCAATGTTTACTTTCTCTGTGTATGTGTGCTAGTTACTATTTATAAGTCACTTCACTCACTTGCACAACTTTTTACACGAAATCACTACCTACACAACCCTAGACTTTACAGAAAAATTCCCAATCTTCATCTTCTCAATTTTCTGAAACAATGGCTGCTCGTTCATCAAACGAAATCGTTCAAGAACCCTTTAACCCTATGTTACCACCCATCATCGATCTTAATTCAAAAGATAACCTAGTCTACGAACATCATCAAACTGACGCTGGACCAGATGCTTATGATTTCTTCACTGAGAAGTTCGTGGATTTTGAAAGTTTGAAAGCGAATGGGATTGACATTCAATACTTGTTCTACAACCAACAATGGCAAAATTACTTTGAGATGCTCAATGGCTTCGTATACTACGACATAGTGAAGTATTTCTGGCAGAAGGCTAAAGTGTACGATAGAGCAAGTGCTGATAAAGAATACAAAGATATGGTTGAGAAGAACAAGGAATTACGAGGGAAAACAAGAAAGGAACTTGGTCTTAAACCTTATAGAGAAAGGGAAATTAGGTCAAATATTTTGGGAATCAATGTTGTGATAACTCAGGCACACATTGCTAAGATTCTGGGTTTAGACAACAAAGGAGAAGATATAGAAGTGTATGATAAGAGAAGCAAGCACTTGGATTCAATTCATCAGGACCTCTTTAAATCTGGTTGCACACAAAAGGATTTTGGAAAAGTAATGCACATGAAGAACACATTTGAATTTGCTTTCAGAATGTGTTTGTCCACTATCTTCACCAGAAAAGGTGGATTGGATACCATCTCCATTCCACACAAACATCTCATCTGGTTCTTATACAAGAGGGTAAAGGTTAATTTGGCTAAGATTCTTTTTGATCACATGTGCCTTACCATCAATGAGGGTAGAACCAAAATACCATCAGTCATTCATCACCCTAGGTTAATCTCAGAACTGATAAGGCAAACCAAACTCACAGACATTGTGAGTGCCAAAGAAAAACTTAGAGTTTTCCAAACTGCTAAGTATGATGCATCAGTTCTGGTCAACATGAAGAGAAAAACCAAGGAAGAAATCATTCAAGTGAAAACACCTCTACAGCAAGTGTACGAAAAGTACTTCTGGTGTGATGGGTTTCCCACCATATCAGAACATGATAATGATGAGGTCATCAAGAACTTTCTTGAATCAGTAAGAAGAGAAACTGGGGTCAGTGTGCCCAGGAAAATGGTTGTAAGTGTTCCTAATTGGGATATCTTCAAGGGACCAAGAGATATTACAAGGAGCAGAAGAAAGCCAAGAACTACTGAGCAAGAAATGATTGATGAAGGCTCTGATGATCAAGGACATGCTAGTGCTGATGAGATTGAGGAAGGTGCTGAAAGTATGATGACTGAAGCTGTTCAGAAGGAAAAACGGACAAAGAAAAGGCATGATAGGCCTTCAGCTTCTGAGGAAGATCAGAACCCTGCCAAACCTGCAAAGAGATTAAAGACCAGAGCTTCTAAACCAAAAGGTAAGATCTCTGAATCTAATACTTCTAGCATTCCTGTAGCTCAGGTTATTGGTTCTGAACCTCAACCCTCTATTGCTAAACCATCTATTTCTCAACCTCCATCATCTACCAATCAACCTCAACCCATAGACTTCACTGTACCTATTAGTGTAGTCTTACCTGATCATAAAGCTATATCATCATCATCTTCATCAGATACCAGCACTGCCTCGGATGAGTTAATTGCTACACTCATCAGAGAATCCAACCCAAAACAAAAGAAAACTCTTACACCAAAGAGAACCTCTTTCAAGAAAACCACAAAGAAAACCACCATAAAGCCCATTCATCTTTCTTCTGATGAAGAACCTACTATTAATGTAGACACCACCATTCTCCATCAATCCACAAATCAAGGTTCTGTCATAGAACATCTTGAACAACACATGTGTGGTGTTGCATTTACCAACTCAAATCCAAATTCACCACATCAATTTCCATCCATGAATCTCACAAATGATTCACCCGTCCATAAAACACAAAACACACAGGTCATTCACACACCCCCTCCCTCACTTGATCACATCTCACGAGTAAATCCACCTACATTCACCCCTGTTCAGAATGAGCCAATTGCTCATTCTGAAGAACAACAAAAAACACCTCACTCATCACCAATCAATGTCATGACTGAACAACAACATCAATCACCACAACCTGTCCCTGACCCACTCAACAGACCTCTAGTTTTAGAAGAGGTTCTTGAGCTTTACCAACACCTAACTAAAGCTGAACATCAAATATTCAAGGATTCCATCAATCTTGATGATGATATCATACCTCCAAATCTCAGCAGAATCAAAATTATTGAACTCACAAGAAAGAAACCTGAACCAACCATTCCCTTTGACTCATCCTTACCCTTTTTCAATTCTGACTCTGAACCAAATCTTGAGCTGCTTAATAATGCTATAGGTATTAGACTTAAGAGGTTCAAACAAAGAGAGGAAGAAGCTCTTATCTTTCCCTCTGATTTGGATGCTGATGTCAGGGAATTAGAGTACTTATTTGGTGAATCTTTAAGGATTCTCAGTACTCATCTGAAGGATAAGATTAAGGGTAGAGGAGCAAACACTGTACGGGAACTATTTGAGATTGCTGAGAGGACATGTGCTCCAAGGCTCACATTCTTCAACCATGAAGAAGAATGTCAGAGGTTAGCCTTTTTAGCTGCTGTTGATGAAAGTATGAGAAGATCTTTGGATGAAGAGCAGGCTAGGATAGCTGCTGAAATGGAACATCAGAGGCTTGCTGAACAAGAAGCCTTAAACTTATTGGTTGATAGAGCTGTTCACATTGCTGTCATTGAGACTAATAAGATTCTTGAGAATCAAGGAGCTACAGAAGATACTGTTATGAATGATCAGAACCTTAGTAAACCAGATTCTGATAAAGGAAAAGCTCCCATTGTTGCTTCATCTCCTCCAAGATCTCCACCAGTACTTGTCCAAGGCTCTTCTTCATCTGCTATACCATCTGTTATGCAAGAAGCTCTGGATGTAATCAAGCATGACTTAAGAGAGGAACTAAGAAATGAAATGGATGAATTCAGGGCCGATATAAGAGAAGACATGAACAGATCTGGTGAAGCTACTAACAAGAAGATAGATGCAATGATGGAACTTCTACTAAAACTTACTCAACAGCAATCCAAACCTTAACTCTTATGTCTGAGCACTTATTTGTTTTTTTTAGTTCTTGTGTAATTTTTGGATAATTTTTTCTTTAATTCATATCTATATTATCCATATTTGTGTGTTTGTTATTTGCTTATATGTTTGTTTTATATTTGTTTTTCAAAATTTAACTTTTCAATATACCATGATATTGTCTGGTACTTGTGAATTCTGACTATAGTGAAGCTGCTGAAGAGATCTTAGTTTTTAAAACTACTATGAGGATTTCAATCTGGACTTGTAGCTGAAGATCATCTAGTTTTTAATTTACTTTCCCCCCCCACCCCCCCCCCCCCCCCCCCCCCACCCTCAAGTCCCCTCTATCAGTATTCCTAACCATAATCCTCTTCAATTCTCTATTTACTCATGAAATAGCTTCTTAGTATTAAAGCCTGTTTAACAACGGGGCACCAATACCGAATGAGGCGTGTCTGGTAACTGGTTTTCTGACAATAGATATAAGGTATATATAAATAAGAAACTTGCTCAAAACGAAGGGAATTAATAGCATAAACTTCTTTATTAATATTATTGAAGAATTTCTATTACATAGAATGATAAGACTCTACTTAGAGCTAGGCTTAACTTCAGAAGACTCTGCATCTAGCTTCTTATGTTTTTCCTTAATGTAAGCAAGCAAGTTGGCAGTGGCCTTTTGCACTAGCTCTTCAGTGTCCTTCTGAACAGCAGCCTCGTACTCTTCGTATGGAGTGTCATCATTGTATGTCCATAAAAATTCTTCCAGATCAGAGCCCAATTCCTCCTCCTCTGACTCTGTCAAAATCAGTTCTTGCTTGTTCCTTTCGTAGCGTAGCTTGTTTTCTTCGCAGCGCCAGGGCTCTGCTTCCTTCTTGCTCTCTCCTTTTGAGCCTGAAGCATCCTTGGTAACCTGCTTTTCCATTGTTTGTTTTTTTTTTTCTTTTGATGTTACTTGATTACTCTGGATGAGTAAAATGAGAGGAATCATCCCTTCTTATAGTGTCATCAAGCTCTCTTGTCAGGACGGTTTTCAACACAATTCATTAAATGAATTTAGTTGTCATCACTTTTTGACTTGACTGCCTTGTTATGACGCATTTTGACTGCTTGGTTTTCTGTGTCTTTTTGACTGATGCCAAAAGGGGGAGTAAGAGCAGCGTTAAAATTAATGTTGATTCATTCATATACTGCTCAATCTGAAACTGTAATGTTAAAAGCATTATGAATCAATATTTATCTCTTATAATTCTTTCTCATTCTGAACGATTATTGAAAGGGGAGAAAATTTAAGAACCTAAAATAAAATTCATAGACAATGTCAGAAGAGCTTGCAAACCGCTTCTGAGCATTATCAAACTCTAAGAAGCAAAGCTTGCAAAACTATGCTTCTGAGAGTTAAATATGAAAATTTATTTTAAGTTAATAAATCAACTCTTAAACTGTTTTAATTAATTATGGATAAAACTTAGGGGGAGCTTACAAACCTACCCTTATGGATTATCAGACTCAGGGGGAGATTGCAAACCTTTGTAACCTGAAGTCATCATAATTAAATTAAATCAACAACAATTGAATTTTAATGCTTTGGTTTGTCATCATCAAAAAGGGGGAGATTGTTGGAACAAAGTGGGTCTGACATGAACCTCTAATGTTTTAAGTGGTTTTGATGATAACAAAGTATTAAAATTGCAATTGGTATTACTAATGATTATTCTAGTGTGCAGAATCACAAGTTAAAATTCATGCAGAAGCACTATGAATAGTAGCAGAGAAGCCAGTCAAGACAAGCTCTGAAAGTGTACCACTGTTCATCAGAAGCTTAATTTTTGCGTGCTGAAGATAGCACCTCTGAAGACCAAAAGTTAGGCTCTGATGATGTTCAGAAGCTGAAGATCTTAAGAAGCTATGACAAGAACATCAGAAGCAAAAGGAATTTACGTCACTCAAGAGCTGACCTATACAGAACCAATGATTGAAGAACAATCCACTTCAAGGCTCTGTCACATCCACAGGAAGGAATATTCGTTGGTACAACGTTAACCTTATCCATAAGTGGAGCGCATTTGAGGATAGTACTATCGTACTATTATTACTCAAAATGGATGAGTGATAAATTGAATAGCTAGGTAGTGGAATTGGAATTCCTTACCAAAGAAGGCAATATACAGCTATCAATTGTACGAGTAAATTCCAGCTGGCACCTCTCTCTCTGCAACGGTCATCATCTTCCTCCAAGTATAAATAGAAGACTCAAATGGAAGAAATGACTACTGTTCCTACTACTGTTCTATTACTGCGTTCAAAGACAAAGAAGCATTCTGACATCATAATTTAAATCTGTCATTCTAAGTCTTAGAACAATTTGAGTTGTATTTTGTAAACACCTCTGATAGTATATCAAGTGTTCCTTAACATTCATTCTTATTCTTAAGTTTGTTTGAGAAGTCTCTTGTTAAGTTTAACTTGAGCATTTGAGAAGTCTCTTGTTTAGTGAAAACTTGAGCACCTGAGAAGTCTCTTGCAAGTGTGCTTGAGCAATTTGTAATCTTTAGTAGATTATAGTGAAAATCTCTTGTTAGTAACAAGGGGACTGGAGTACTCTCGATTTGTGAGGGGAACCAGGATAAATTCTGTGTCTTTCTTTCTCTCTCTCAGCACCCTCTCTTTAATTTGTGTTTTTATCCGCTGCATACTTAGTCGCTATTAGGCAAAAAGTTTTATTTTTTAAAACACAATTCAACTCCCCCCTTCTTGTGTTTTTCCACCTTCAGTGTTTGTTAGAATGTCTCTAAGAGAAGAATCATTATATGCTTTGTTTGTGAATGTAGTTGCAGGTTTGTGTGTGTGCCTCTAGTTAGCTTATTAAAGTAACATTGTTGTGACATATTTTTATAATTACTCTCTGTGAAAATTCATTTAAGTGAATGATTTACTACTTAAGATTATCAACTTAACTGATTAAGTGATTTTTATAGACTATCTATTAAAAATTAACTATTGAATGTCTCAACTTTTGTGCAGGTAAGTGTAGTAGTCATAGTATCAGGAATGATATCATGGAGCATGTGGATTAGAGGCTTGTAGTATGATACATGATGTAAAGCCTTGATGAATCGAAGCTTTAATTTATTTTCTATAGAAGATTTATTTTGTAATATTGACTTTGAAGAAAAATGCATTAGTTAAAGCCTTGTTTAATACTATGTTAAGTTAGTCTAGGTATAGATTTAAGGGTTAATAGGTCTTTACTCCCTGCTAAGTGGGCGTGTTTTGCGTTACCCCCTGTTAAAAATTTCTTGAAGATTGCCTCCTTGCAAAGTTTTTTTTTTTGGTTTCCCCCCTTTTCCTCTCTTGGATGCAAGAAATTTTAACTTTTTAAATCGGTTGAACAAAGTAACCGATTTAAAAAACATAATTCTTTAAATCGGTTGAACAAAATAACCGATGTAAAAAGTGCAATTAAGGGGGGAAACTAAAAAAAAACTTTGCAAGGGGGCAATCTTCATGAAATTTTTAGTAGGGGGTAACGCAAAACACGCTCACTTAGCAGGGGGGTAAAGACCTATTAACCCTAGATTTAATGTAATAGCCGATACTTAAAGCTTTAATTTATTTTCTATAGGAGATTTATTTTCCATATAATCTTTGATTAAGCATATCTTTATAAGAATATAATTAATAATGCATATATGCTACAATTTTTTTAAAAAAAATATAGAAATTAGCAACTGAATTAGCGACTGATTTGTTTTAAAATTAAATAAAGTGGTTACTAAATCAGTTGCTAATAGTGTCGACAATGCGTCGAACAATCTGTCTCTAAACTGTTATTTCAATTCAGTCTCTTAATTGGTTGCTGATATTGGTCGTTAATTCGGTCTCAGAATTTAGTTGCTAATCGGTCGCTACAAAATCGGTTGCTAATTTGGTCACTACAGATCAGCGACCAAGGTTTTTGCTACTGATTTTAATTGGTTGCTAAATCGGTCGCTAATTGAATTAGCAACTGATTTTGATGAAAATCGGTTGCTAAACGCATGTTTTCTAGTAGTGCTACCACTTAGAAGGGGGGGTTGAATAAGTGGCCCTTTTAAACAATGTCAGTTTTTAAAAATATTTAGTTTAAAAGATACGCGCGGAAGTACCACCGGATCGATAGTCTCTTTGCACCCGATTGATCACTGAAAAAGTAGTATAGCCTTTGAACCTATGAAAAGACTTAGAAATGATCGTGTACAAATTAATCGAATTTAAGCGCTTCAATTAAAAACAGCCCAAGCAAGTTACTTAGTATTGAATCTAATCCAATCACAATCAAGATATGTTAATTGAATTTTGATGCACACGTACGAACACGAAAATTCAATTGACTCACAAATCAAAGTAATTGTGTAAAATAAAAGATTGAAAAAGAAAGACACAAACACTTGATTAGGGAGTTCCCCGGCTTTCGTGTCGTCCTCGCGGTCGGCCGGGTACGTCTCCCCCCAAATAACCAAACGGGTTATTTGAGAGTATATTGATTAAAAATGATGAACACAAGTGCACAATTTACAAACGACTCCAATAAACCTATATTGAATCAAATGTAAACTATGCGAATAAACCTCAACAACCAATGAAACTTCTCCCTCTGATTCCAACGATTCGAACCCGTGCGCAAATCCTCGCACCGATCGTCCAGCTGAGTACCTCGCTTCTTTGTTGTTGATCCTCCAAGATATCGCACAATCTTGAACCCTTGAGAGAAACCCAAACCTTCTTCACAAACCAACTCGATCACGTCTCTGATTCACCGCAAGCTGTATCGAACGTTATCGATCAAATGTGCAATCTCTATTCGAATGATCCCATACTCAATCTTCAATTAATTGCAACTTGAAAGAAGATGATGATCTTGTGAAGAATAACCCCTTTGATCCAATTTTTCCCAATTTGAATCCCAAAGTGTTTTTCAAAGCTATTTCACTTTCTCACAGGTTTTCTCTACTTTACAATGTACAAGCAAATTGTTATTTAAAGAGAAAATAGAATTGAGCAAGTTTAGGCAAAATTTAACATCGGTGTATCGATACAAATGATGGTTTGTATCGATACAAACCCTTTGACCAGCGTTCAAATTGAAAGATTTGACCTATGTATCGATACAAACACGTATGTGTATCGATACATATATCAGTTTCTTGAAATCTTGACTGATATGTATCAAATCATGCAAGCATGATTCGATACATCATGCACCATCTGATTTTTTGAGAGATACAGGTGTGTATCGATACATGCAAGCATGATTCGATACACAGGTGACTCTCTGCCTCTGAGAGACATATTTGTATCAATACAACTGATATATGTATCGATACAAAATGCACAAAATTAGTCTGAAGTAATTTCAGGACATTTGTATCGATACAAATGATTATGTATCGATACAGAATACCTAAAAATCAATTTTTCAAGGTTTAAAAATAGTTTTTCACTGTCAGGTCATTTGTAATATTGCCAAAATATGTTCTACTCTATTTTCATGTGTTTTGACAATTATTAAAACATGAGGATGAACTGGTGCACTTACATCTTTTTGCGCGAAACTTTCTATTTAAACACATATCTGTTCACATTCACACTTTTGCACTCTCACAACCCACACTTTCATTCTTCTAAAACTCAAGCAACATTTCTTTCTCTCTCAAACTAGCAAACCCTAACCCCCAAACTTCATCAATATGACAACACTCAAAATCAATGGCTGCATAATTGATACTGAGAAATCCATTCCAAACAAGTTTGCAAAGGTTCAGAGGCCGTACAAATTTGATGACCTTCAGTTCGCCATAGAAAATCCTGTAGACTTTGAAAGTTTAAGAGTAAGTGGGTTTCCGGAGTTGAAAGATCGTTTCGAAAGGCAAGGATTGATGTATTACTTCGATGTGATGAATGGACCAACGTATAATGAGTTAATCAAAGAGTTTTGGATGAAAGCGTCCATTATCACAAGGGATAAGTACAATGAAAGACTGAAGCAGTTGATTAAAGAAAGACCGGAGTTGAGTGGAAAATCTCCTGCTGAGATGGGTATAAGACCGTTTGTTACTACAGAAATTGAATCGTTCGTGGCTGGATTCAGAGTCTCCATTAGACTGGCTCGTATATGTTTGTTTTGTTCTTATATGTGACTTTGTGTGCATAACATAGACATATATTTTTCATATGATTAATTTTGGTACTTTGATTCATTTATGTGAGTGTCTTATTATGCATATATGGTTTAACATGTGTTCTCATGTTATAATGTGCTTTGGTATTGTTTTTACTCACATACTTAAGTATGTACCTTGTTGATTGTATATGTTTCATACATCATGTTATGTTTATGCATTTGTTGCATTGGTTTGTTTATTTTGTCCCATATTTTGATATGTTGGTTGATTTAAAATGTCGATATGTTACGATTTCATGCGTTAGTTTTGGTTTGTTGTTCTACATTCCATATTTGTCATGAAATTTGGTATTCGTCATTGATATATTTTGGCATATCTTTGTATGTATTTATATTGATTAGGAACTTTTATCATATATGTGCATTTCGACAAATGTAAGTGCACGATATGACTTGGATCAAAATTGATTGAACTTGATACTTCTAATAGACTCTCTTCGTCTTTTTGATATTGTCAAAGGGGGAGAGATTTGGATGCACAAGCTAAGGATGAATAGCTAAAAGAATTCTTGAATATTATCAACAATGTCAAACGCATTTATGGCATCAACTCAGGGGGAGCGTTGCTTATTGTTAGCCTTGATGTTTATTGCGTCTGTATACATATTGCTATTTTTTATTGCATATTAGGTATAGGCTTAGTTAGCTTATGCATAGTTTTGACAATTATCAAAAAGGGGGAGAATGTAAGTGCACCAGTTCATCCTCATGTTTTAATAATTGTCAAAACACATGAAAATAGAGTAGAACATATTTTGGCAAACATTACAAATGACTTGACAGCGAAAAACTATTTTTAACACTTTGAAAATTTGTTTTTAGGTATTATGTATCGATACATAAACATGTGTATCGATACAAATGTCCTGAAATTACTTCAGACTGATTTTGTGCAATTTGTATCGATACATATATCACTTGTATCGATACAAAAGTGGTTTCTCAGAGGCAGAGTTACCTGTGTATCGAATCATGCTTGCATGTATCGATACACACCTATGTCTCTCAGAAATCCAGAAACATCATGATGTATCGAATCATGCTTGCATGATTTGATACATATCAGTCAAGATTTCAAGAAACTGATGTATGTATCGATACAGACCCGTGTTTGTATCGATACACAGGTCAAATCTTTCATTTTTAACGCTGATCAAAGGGTTTGTATCGATACAAATCATCAGTTGTATCGATACATGTCTGTGAAATTTTGCCCAAATTTGCTCAATTCTATTCTCTCTTTAAATAGCAATGTGTTGTGTCATTGTAAAATAGAGAGAAAACTAGTGAGAAAGTTCAGAAAACGCTTTGGGTACAAATTGAGTGAGAATTTGCATCAAAGGTTTGATTCATCACAAATTCATCATCTTCATCAAGGATTGCAATCAAATTGGATTTGAGTATGGGATCAATTCAATAGAGAGTGCGTTTTTGTGTGATAACGTTCAATACGGTTCGCGGTGAATCAGAATCGTAGTCGGGTTGAATTGTGTGACGAAGGTTCTAGTGTTTCTCTCAAGTGATTCAAGATCGTGCGTGTCTTGAAGGATTCGACAACAAGGAACGAAGGACTCAGCTGGACGATTGGGTGCGGTTCGGCACAAGGTGAATCGTTGGAATCAGAGGGCGAAGTTCTGTAGGGTGTCGAGGTTATTCGCATTAGTTTACATTTTGTCTTGCTATAGGATTATAGGTTTCAATTGTAAACTGTGCACTTTTTGTTCATCAAGTTTTTGATCTATAAACTCTTAAATAACCCGTTTGGTTATTTGGGGGGAGACGTACTCGGATAAACGCGTGGATGACGCGCAATCCGGGGAACTTCCTAATCACATCGTGTGTCTCTCTTTATCTCTCTCTTTTAATTTCATTAATTTCGTTAATTTGTTAATCGATTGAATTTTTGTTGTTCGTATTGGTTCACAAAAATTCAATTGGTTCTTGCTTGATTGTGATTGATTTGAATATTGATTTGTAACTTGCTTGGGACTGAAGTTATATTGTTTACATTCAAATAATTTTGAACTCAAACATTTTCGTAACTTTTCACAAATTCGTTCAAGGCTTAATACTACTTTTCTTTTGGTCAATCGGTGCATAGACTACCGATCCGGTGGCTCTTCCGCTCGCTTGATTAATTTGAAACAATAATTTTAAAAACCCCATTGTTTCAAGGATCACTTATTCAACCCCCCCTTCTAAGTGATAAGCCTAGTAGTCTAACAAGTGGTATCACGAGCCCGGTTCAATTTTGTTTACAAAATTCGGAGGATTGTCCCAATTATTAGAAAACATGGCTTTTGCACCGAAAGGGGCGTATAATAGGACTCCTATATTCAATGGAGATCATTTTGACTATTGGAAAAGTAGTATGCGGATTCACATCAATTCTTTTGTTGGTGAATTGTGGAATGTTATTGAGACCGGTCCGTTTGTTCCGACAATCACCGATCCTAATGGCATTGTCACTATTAAGCCTATGGCACAATGGACGGATGATGAAAAGAAAAAGGTCAATTACGATGCAAAGGTACAAAACATACTTATTTCATCCCTTGGGATTGAACAATTTTATCATGTGTCGCATTGTTCTACGGCCAAAGAACTGTGGGATACATTAGTTACTCATTTTGAGGGAACTAATGAAGTCAAAATTTCGAAAATAAACACCTTAACTCAAGAATTTGAATTGTTTCATATGCAAGATGGTGAAACCATTGCGGATATGCAACAACGATTTGTAAAAATCACCAACAAGTTACATGGTCTAGGAAAACCAATCACAAGTCAAGATGCTACTAATAAGATTTTGAGATGTCTTAATAGGTCATGGCAACCAAAGGTCACCGCAATCAAAGAAGCGAATGATCTTACTACTTTGAGTCTCACAACCTTATTTGGTAAGCTAACGGAACATGAACAAGTGCTCAATTTGTTGGAAAAGCATGAAAAAGGTGAGAAAAAGGAAAAACACAACGAAAAGGAAAAAGAAAAGGATAAGAGGTCCATTGCTCTAAAGGCCTCCACATCCAAGTTTAAAAAGGTTGAGCAAGTGGAAAGTAGCTCAAGCGAAGACGATTCCGATGATGAGGAAATGGAGCTCTTCGTTCGACGCTATAATAGATATGTGAGAAAGAATGGGATAAGACATTCCGATGACAATCTTAAGAAGTTTCGGAAAGATAGTGGTTACCGCCGGAAGAATGAAGATGCTAGGTACTCCAAGAAAGGGATATGCTATGAGTGCGGCCAAGTTGGTCACTACAAGCCGGATTGTCCTAATCTCAAGAGAAAAGAGAAGTAGTCATCTTCAAACAAAAGGAGGAGCAAAGGAAAGAAAGCTTATGTTGCATGGGAGAGTAGTAGATCTTCATCTCATTCATCATCAAGCTCTAGTTCAAGTGATGATTGATGAAGGCGAAGTGGCTAATGTATGCTTCACAACTCATCATCACAAAAAGAAGGATAAAGCTCCCAAAAAGGTAAACCAAAATCCCTCTAGCTCATATACTTTGTTAGAATATCATGATTTGCAAAGTGAATTTGAGGACCTATGTAGTGAAACTAGGAAAGCTTTCAAACGATTAAAAGAAATTATAAAAGTTAACAAAGCTCTTGAAAAGAAAGTTTCCAAAACGGAAGAAGAGTTGAAAGCTTTCAAGGTATCATTATTAGAAAGGTCAAGTGCAAGTCATGATAATAGTAATATAGTTGGTTGTGATAATTGTATCACTTTGTCAAAAAATATTAATACTCTCAAGGACAAAGTGAAAGATTCATCAAAACCTAGAGTCTCTCATCAAGTTGATCCAAAACATTTTCAAAACACTTTAAAAGTCAAAAACAAATATTCTAAACATTTCAAAATGGATCAAAAGAAGAGTGACTCACATATCACTTGTCACTATTGTTGTTGTGAAGGTCATACCATTGCAAAATGTAAAGCTAGGAAATTGTTGGTACCTAAGGGCATATTGCAATGGATGCCAAAACTCAACAAAACTTATTTACCTCACCAACTAGGACCCAACATGAGTTGGGGACCTATTTCAAATGTCTAAGTATGTAGGCAAACGTCTTGAACCATTGACGAAAGACACCGACAACAATGGAGTTCAAGACTTATGAACAAGGAAAATGATGAGAAAAGCTTCAACTCAACACTTACAATGTTGTGGAAATTGATCACTTCCTCCACTTAACACTCAAGGGAAGATTCTATTCTCTACCTTTTCCTTTATATTCTTTTTACTTAGCATTTGTACATTGGTTCATATACATACAACTTTCACCTTAATATGATATTTGCTTTAATAGTTGTCTAATCCTCCATTTCCAAGAATTTTGCTCAAAAATATTTATAAGTTTTTGATACTCACACGTCTTAAATGGGGATTTGACAAAAATCATTACAATTGCCATATTAAGTTCATACTTGGTTCGTATATGTTTGTTTTGTTCTTATATTTTTGAGACTCACTTTGTGTGCATAACATAGACATATATTTTTCATATGATTAATTTTGGTACTTTGATTCATTTATGTGAGTGTCTTATTATGCATATATGGTTTAACATGTGTTCTCATGTTATAATGTGCTTTGGTATTGTTTTTACTCACATACTTAAGTATGTACCTTGTTGATTGTATATGTTTTATACATCATGTTATGTTTATGCATTTGTTGCATTGGTTTGTTTATTTTGTCCCATATTTTGATATGTTGGTTGATTTAAAATGTCGATATGTTACGATTTCATGCGTTGGTTTTGGTTTGTTGTTCTACATTCCATATTTGTCATGAAATTTGGTATTCATCATTGATATATTTTGGCATATCTTTGTATGTATTTATATTGATTAGGAACTTTTATCATATATGTGCATTTCGACAAATGTGAGTGCACGATATGACTTGGATCGAAATTGATTGAACTTGATACTTCTAATAGACTCTCTTCTTCTTTTTGATATTGTCAAAGGGGGAGAGATTTGGATGCACAAGCTAAGGATGAATAGCTAAAAGAATTCTTGAATATTATCAACAATGTCAAACGCATTTATGGCATCAACTCAGGGGGAGCGTTGCTTATTGTTAGCCTTGATGTTTATTGCGTCTGTATACATATTGCTATTTTTTATTGCATATTAGGTATAGGCTTAGTTAGCTTATGCATAGTTTTGACAATTATCAAAAAGGGGGAGAATGTAAGTGCACCAGTTCATCCTCATGTTTTAATAATTGTCAAAACACATGAAAATAGAGTAGAACATATTTTGGCAAACATTACAAATGACTTGACAGCGAAAAACTATTTTTAACACTTTGAAAATTTGTTTTTAGGTATTATGTATCGATACATAAACATGTGTATCGATACAAATGTCCTGAAATTACTTCAGACTGATTTTGTGCAATTTGTATCGATACATATATCACTTGTATCGATACAAAAGTGGTTTCTCAGAGGCAGAGTTACCTGTGTATCGAATCATGCTTGCATGTATCGATACACACCTATGTCTCTCAGAAATCCAGAAACATCATGATGTATCGAATCATGCTTGCATGATTTGATACATATCAGTCAAGATTTCAAGAAACTGATGTATGTATCGATACAGACCCGTGTTTGTATCGATACACAGGTCAAATCTTTCATTTTTAACGCTGATCAAAGGGTTTGTATCGATACAAATCATCAGTTGTATCGATACATGTCTGTGAAATTTTGCCCAAATTTGCTCAATTCTATTCTCTCTTTAAATAGCAATGTGTTGTGTCATTGTAAAATAGAGAGAAAACTAGTGAGAAAGTTCAGAAAACGCTTTGGGTACAAATTGAGTGAGAATTTGCATCAAAGGTTTGATTCATCACAAATTCATCATCTTCATCAAGGATTGCAATCAAATTGGATTTGAGTATGGGATCAATTCAATAGAGAGTGCGTTTTTGTGTGATAACGTTCAATACGGTTCGCGGTGAATCAGAATCGTAGTCGGGTTGAATTGTGTGACGAAGGTTCTAGTGTTTCTCTCAAGTGATTCAAGATCGTGCGTGTCTTGAAGGATTCGACAACAAGGAACGAAGGACTCAGCTGGACGATTGGGTGCGGTTCGGCACAAGGTGAATCGTTGGAATCAGAGGGCGAAGTTCTGTAGGGTGTCGAGGTTATTCGCATTAGTTTACATTTTGTCTTGCTATAGGATTATAGGTTTCAATTGTAAACTGTGCACTTTTTGTTCATCAAGTTTTTGATCTATAAACTCTTAAATAACCCGTTTGGTTATTTGGGGGGAGACGTACTCGGATAAACGCGTGGATGACGCGCAATCCGGGGAACTTCCTAATCACATCGTGTGTCTCTCTTTATCTCTCTCTTTTAATTTCATTAATTTCGTTAATTTGTTAATCGATTGAATTTTTGTTGTTCGTATTGGTTCACAAAAATTCAATTGGTTCTTGCTTGATTGTGATTGATTTGAATATTGATTTGTAACTTGCTTGGGACTGAAGTTATATTGTTTACATTCAAATAATTTTGAACTCAAACATTTTCGTAACTTTTCACAAATTCGTTCAAGGCTTAATACTACTTTTCTTTTGGTCAATCGGTGCATAGACTACCGATCCGGTGGCTCTTCCGCTCGCTTGATTAATTTGAAACAATAATTTTAAAAACCCCATTGTTTCAAGGATCACTTATTCAACCCCCCCTTCTAAGTGATAAGCCTAGTAGTCTAACAAGTGGTATCACGAGCCCGGTTCAATTTTGTTTACAAAATTCGGAGGATTGTCCCAATTATTAGAAAACATGGCTTTTGCACCGAAAGGGGCGTATAATAGGACTCCTATATTCAATGGAGATCATTTTGACTATTGGAAAAGTAGTATGCGGATTCACATCAATTCTTTTGTTGGTGAATTGTGGAATGTTATTGAGACCGGTCCGTTTGTTCCGACAATCACCGATCCTAATGGCATTGTCACTATTAAGCCTATGGCACAATGGACGGATGATGAAAAGAAAAAGGTCAATTACGATGCAAAGGTACAAAACATACTTATTTCATCCCTTGGGATTGAACAATTTTATCATGTGTCGCATTGTTCTACGGCCAAAGAACTGTGGGATACATTAGTTACTCATTTTGAGGGAACTAATGAAGTCAAAATTTCGAAAATAAACACCTTAACTCAAGAATTTGAATTGTTTCATATGCAAGATGGTGAAACCATTGCGGATATGCAACAACGATTTGTAAAAATCACCAACAAGTTACATGGTCTAGGAAAACCAATCACAAGTCAAGATGCTACTAATAAGATTTTGAGATGTCTTAATAGGTCATGGCAACCAAAGGTCACCGCAATCAAAGAAGCGAATGATCTTACTACTTTGAGTCTCACAACCTTATTTGGTAAGCTAACGGAACATGAACAAGTGCTCAATTTGTTGGAAAAGCATGAAAAAGGTGAGAAAAAGGAAAAACACAACGAAAAGGAAAAAGAAAAGGATAAGAGGTCCATTGCTCTAAAGGCCTCCACATCCAAGTTTAAAAAGGTTGAGCAAGTGGAAAGTAGCTCAAGCGAAGACGATTCCGATGATGAGGAAATGGAGCTCTTCGTTCGACGCTATAATAGATATGTGAGAAAGAATGGGATAAGACATTCCGATGACAATCTTAAGAAGTTTCGGAAAGATAGTGGTTACCGCCGGAAGAATGAAGATGCTAGGTACTCCAAGAAAGGGATATGCTATGAGTGCGGCCAAGTTGGTCACTACAAGCCGGATTGTCCTAATCTCAAGAGAAAAGAGAAGTAGTCATCTTCAAACAAAAGGAGGAGCAAAGGAAAGAAAGCTTATGTTGCATGGGAGAGTAGTAGATCTTCATCTCATTCATCATCAAGCTCTAGTTCAAGTGATGATTGATGAAGGCGAAGTGGCTAATGTATGCTTCACAACTCATCATCACAAAAAGAAGGATAAAGCTCCCAAAAAGGTAAACCAAAATCCCTCTAGCTCATATACTTTGTTAGAATATCATGATTTGCAAAGTGAATTTGAGGACCTATGTAGTGAAACTAGGAAAGCTTTCAAACGATTAAAAGAAATTATAAAAGTTAACAAAGCTCTTGAAAAGAAAGTTTCCAAAACGGAAGAAGAGTTGAAAGCTTTCAAGGTATCATTATTAGAAAGGTCAAGTGCAAGTCATGATAATAGTAATATAGTTGGTTGTGATAATTGTATCACTTTGTCAAAAAATATTAATACTCTCAAGGACAAAGTGAAAGATTCATCAAAACCTAGAGTCTCTCATCAAGTTGATCCAAAACATTTTCAAAACACTTTAAAAGTCAAAAACAAATATTCTAAACATTTCAAAATGGATCAAAAGAAGAGTGACTCACATATCACTTGTCACTATTGTTGTTGTGAAGGTCATACCATTGCAAAATGTAAAGCTAGGAAATTGTTGGTACCTAAGGGCATATTGCAATGGATGCCAAAACTCAACAAAACTTATTTACCTCACCAACTAGGACCCAACATGAGTTGGGGACCTATTTCAAATGTCTAAGTATGTAGGCAAACGTCTTGAACCATTGACGAAAGACACCGACAACAATGGAGTTCAAGACTTATGAACAAGGAAAATGATGAGAAAAGCTTCAACTCAACACTTACAATGTTGTGGAAATTGATCACTTCCTCCACTTAACACTCAAGGGAAGATTCTATTCTCTACCTTTTCCTTTATATTCTTTTTACTTAGCATTTGTACATTGGTTCATATACATACAACTTTCACCTTAATATGATATTTGCTTTAATAGTTGTCTAATCCTCCATTTCCAAGAATTTTGCTCAAAAATATTTATAAGTTTTTGATACTCACACGTCTTAAATGGGGATTTGACAAAAATCATTACAATTGCCATATTAAGTTCATACTTGGTTCGTATATGTTTGTTTTGTTCTTATATTTTTGAGACTCACTTTGTGTGCATAACATAGACATATATTTTTCATATGATTAATTTTGGTACTTTGATTCATTTATGTGAGTGTCTTATTATGCATATATGGTTTAACATGTGTTCTCATGTTATAATGTGCTTTGGTATTGTTTTTACTCACATACTTAAGTATGTACCTTGTTGATTGTATATGTTTTATACATCATGTTATGTTTATGCATTTGTTGCATTGGTTTGTTTATTTTGTCCCATATTTTGATATGTTGGTTGATTTAAAATGTCGATATGTTACGATTTCATGCGTTGGTTTTGGTTTGTTGTTCTACATTCCATATTTGTCATGAAATTTGGTATTCATCATTGATATATTTTGGCATATCTTTGTATGTATTTATATTGATTAGGAACTTTTATCATATATGTGCATTTCGACAAATGTGAGTGCACGATATGACTTGGATCGAAATTGATTGAACTTGATACTTCTAATAGACTCTCTTCTTCTTTTTGATATTGTCAAAGGGGGAGAGATTTGGATGCACAAGCTAAGGATGAATAGCTAAAAGAATTCTTGAATATTATCAACAATGTCAAACGCATTTATGGCATCAACTCAGGGGGAGCGTTGCTTATTGTTAGCCTTGATGTTTATTGCGTCTGTATACATATTGCTATTTTTTATTGCATATTAGGTATAGGCTTAGTTAGCTTATGCATAGTTTTGACAATTATCAAAAAGGGGGAGAATGTAAGTGCACCAGTTCATCCTCATGTTTTAATAATTGTCAAAACACATGAAAATAGAGTAGAACATATTTTGGCAAACATTACAAATGACTTGACAGCGAAAAACTATTTTTAACTCTTTGAAAAATTGTTTTTAGGTATTATGTATCGATACATAAACATGTGTATCGATACAAATGTCCTGAAATTACTTCAGACTGATTTTGTGCAATTTGTATCGATACATATATCACTTGTATCGATACAAAAGTAGTTTCTCAGAGGCAGAGAGTTACCTGTGTATCGAATCATGCTTGCATGTATCGATACACACCTATGTCTCTCAGAAATCCAGAAACATCATGATGTATCGAATCATGCTTGCTTGATTTGATACATATCAGTCAAGATTTCAAGAAACTGATGTATGTATCGATACATACCCGTGTTTGTATCGATACATAGGTCAAATCTTTCATTTTTAACGCTGGTCAAAGGGTTTGTATCGATACAAATCATCAGTTGTATCGATACATGTCTGTGTAATTTTGCCCAAATTTGCTCAATTTTATTCTCTCTTTAAATAGCAATGTGTTGTGTCATTGTAAAATAGAGAGAAAACTAGTGAGAAAGTTCAGAAAATGCTTTGGGTACAAATTGAGTGAGAATTTGCATCAAAGGTTTGATTCATCACAAATTCATCATCTTCATCAAGGATTGCAATCAAATTGGATTTGAGTATGGGATCAATTCAATAGAGATTGCATTTTTGTGTGATAACGTTCGATACGGTTCGCGGTGAATCAGAATCGTAGTCGGGTTGAATTGTGTGACGAAGGTTCTAGTGTTTCTCTCAAGTGATTCAAGATCGTGCGTGTCTTGAAGGATTCGACAACAAGGAACGAAGGACTCAGCTGGACGATTGGGTGCGGTTCGGCACAAGGTGAATCGTTGGAATCAGAGGGCGAAGTTCCGTTGGGTGTCGAGGTTATTCGCATTAGTTTACATTTTGTCTTGATATAGGATTATAGGTTTCAATTGTAAACTGTGCACTTTTTGTTCATCAAGTTTTTGATCTATAAACTCTCAAATAACCCGTTTGGTTATTTGGGGGGAGACGTACTCGGATAAACGCGTGGACGACGCGCAATCCGGGGAACTCCCTAATCACATCGTGTGTCTCTCTTTATCTCTCTCTTTTAATTTCGTTAATTTCGTTAATTTGTTAATCGATTGAATTTTTGTTGTTCGTATTGGTTCACAAAAATTCAATTGGTTCTTGCTTGATTGTGATTGATTTGAATATTGATTTGTAACTTGCTTGGGACTGAAGTTATATTGTTTACATTCAAATAATTTTGAACTCAAACATTTTCGTAACTTTTCACAAATTCGTTCAAGGCTTAATACTACTTTTCTTTTGGTCAATCGGTGTATAGACTACCGATCCGGTGGCTCTTCCGCTCGCTTGATTAATTTGAAACAATAATTTTAAAAACCCCATTGTTTCAAGGATCACTTATTCAACCCCCCATTCTAAGTGATAAGCCTACTAGTCTAACAAGACTAAGAAAAGTATTGGACCAAGGAAGCCAAGAAAGCCAAAGGTTACCAAGAAATTGTTGTTGGACCTAACTGAAGAGGAAATTGCTATTGCAAAGGTTGAAGCTCTCAAGGAAAAGGAAGTATAGCTGAAAGATGGATATGAATGTGGAATTGATGCAAAGGAGTTTGATGACATGCATTCCAAACTTCCTCAAAAGAATGACCCTTAGAATCTGGCTGCTCAACAGACTCTATAAGGACCAGCATATGGTAAGAATCCTACATATCTTGGTAATAGCTCAGCTTTTAGAAATGTCTTTAAAACCCTCCAACATCCTCCTTTGATTCCAGTTAAACGTGCTTTTGACAGAATTTTCAAAGGTGTTTATTCTGAGAGAGATCTTGCTCTTTCTGAGTATCAACCATTGTCAGAGCCGTTTAACATCCTTCAAACTAACCCATCAGAATCTCAATCTAATACAATATATAATGATGCAGCACAAGCAACTACTAGTACTGAACCAGTCATTCACTCTGTGGATGAAGATGAAGATTCTGATCGCACACCCTCCTCACACCCTCAAAAATACGTTTCACTTACAAACAAAGAAATCTCAATTCTGGAACCTTCTCTAGAACCTGATGAAACTCAACCAGATGCTGAACAAAATAAACCACAGACACCACCCCCAGAAAATGACCAAAACAAACAACCATTATCACCCCCTACTGCTGAACAAACAAATCCTACTTTAGAGTCTCACAAATCACCTGAACCAAATGAACAAATCAACCCAGACTCTGAGGTTGCTCAGAAATCCAACTCTCCAGTAACCATTGTTGAAAAATCCCCACATCATGTGGCAATGGACAACACATTTACTGTAGAGATACCAACCAACCAACATCTTCAAGAGATCTCTAGGACCTTGAACATGGACTTAGTTGACCAAACACCTCCTCATCACACCACTGATTACAATACCCTGATGCAGAATCTTTCTGATGATATCATCAATGTCCATCCTTCCTTACCCTCTAGAATTCTGAATGAACCCATAAGTGAAACCAAGGAAGACATTACTAAAATGCTGCAAGTTGTTGACAAGAGTATTAGGAGAATCCAAATCGCTATTCCTCATGGATCTATTGAGTCAGCAGATATTGATAAGGAATGTGAGCTTATGGAAACTGGACTTCAGAATATGATAAGGGTCATCAGAGAATCATACAAGAGAGATTTGGAACTTAGAAATGAGTTGGCTGGATTGGAAGCTGAGAAGATTGAGCAAGAAAAGAGAGAAGCTGGGGAGCGTGAAAGGAAGAGATTGGAAGATGAAAGGATTGAGAAGGAGAGATTAGAGGCTCTGGCTAGAGAAGAAGCTAGGCTAGCAGAAGAAGCAAGAATTGCTGCTGAGCAAGCAAGACTTAAACAACTAGCAAGCAATGCACCAGAATTTGCCCTTCTTATGAACAAGATCAAGATAATCTAAAGAAGAAGGTTGATGCACACTCTGACATTCTGGCTTCTATCCTTGAGACTCTCAAGAGCATTGATGCTAGATTACCCTCTCCTTCTCCACCTCAACCCTAGGATTCTATGCACTTTGTTTCATGATATTTTGTTTCATGTAATTTGATTTCAGAATCTGTCTTTATTATGTTTGTGGAACCTGTTATTTATTAATCACAAAAGTACTTGTTTTATTTGGCTAATTATTCTGTTTAATTATATTATGTTATTTATCTTATGCATACACAAATGTTTTTGAGACAAATATCAAAACACAGATTCCAAATTAAATAAAGAGTTTTATTCCAAAAATAATTGTTGATTACATAAGTTTTAATCCAACTTTTCACTTGGATTCTACATCAGGAACAGCTAGTTCTAAATCTAGCTTATGAGAATCAGAAGGTGAGGACGGGTATTCTTCCCTAGGTGGAACATATGTACTCAAGAATTCATTCCAGTCAGAATCCCATTTAGATTCTGACTCGGATGAAGACTCTTGTTGTTTGGTCTTGGATCTTGTTTGATAATTGACTCTAACAGGAGCAGAAGTTGATGCTTTCATCTTCTGAGGTTTCTTCTTAGACTCTGAGTCTTGTTGAATCTTCACTTTCTTCTCCTGTGATTTCTTACTTTTGATCACTCTTCTATCCTTATCCATCGTTGTTTTTCAACATGCAATGGAAGTGTTGAGTGAAATGACAAAGGTTTATGGTCTTTATATAGGATTTCAAAACAGACAAGTTTATGATTTTACGACAAGTCATTTAATTGACTTGGTTCTAACTGTTTTCTTAAACATTGATTGTCTTGAAACTTTCCTTTGACCATTTTTTTTCAAACTTGTCATTTATTTCTTGTCAGTTTTAATCTTTTTGGTTAATGACAAAAGGGGGAGTAAGAGTATATTAATTTGTGGAACGCTAAACCTGAAGCCAAAATGCCAAAATTTAATTTATCAATTTATTTTGATGTTCTGATTGTTATATTAAGGAAAATTTCTATTTGAAATCTGAACTTATTATACATGGTACATATAAGAGAAGAGTGCAATTTTCTTTATAAGTATCAGACTTAGGGGGAGAGCTTGCAAACCTAGCCTCTGAGAGTCAAGTGTATAAGCCTAGTTCAAAATTCAAATAAAATTTTTTAAACTGATTTAATTAATCATTGTTGAACTCAGGGGAAGCATGATATAATTAATCAACAACCATTGTAAATTAATACTTGGATTGTCATCAATCAAAAAGGGGGAGATTGTTGGAACAAAAGAGGTTCTGACATGACTCAATTAAGTTTTGATGATAACAAAGGTATTAATATACAATAGGGTATACTGATTATTTACTCTAAGTGTGCAGATATATAAGCTAATATTTTATATTCACTATGAGTACTTTTGAAGCTCGGAAATGGGAAGCAAATTCTGACCAGAACATGCTCATCAGAAGATGCAAGGTCACGTCGCGTCAGAAGCTACATATCAGAAGCTACGTTATCAGAAGCTGTGTTTTGAATACATCATGTTCTGATACATACAGTGAGAGCCGTTTTGTCAGAAGAATATTCTCTACTACAATGATTGAAATTCATCATCTTCTGACAACCCAAAAGCTGGAAAATCAACCTTATCCTCAGAATAGAGACGTTAGTACTATTGTACGAACTTATTACCGGATTTGGACGAATCTTTATTCCCAAGTTTGTTCGTACACAAAGGTTGCCTGATATGGTTAAAGAACGTACTATTTCCAGCTGGCGAAATCTCACTGCAACGGATTCAAATTCAAGACGCTCCACCCTCTACTATAAATAGGAGTGGAATCGTAGTTTTTCTGTACAACAACATTGAACAATTTTGAACGAGCTGTTACTCTGCAAAAATCATCATGTGCACAAAAACAACTTGAATACAACTTGAACTCATTTGAATATCCAAGACTCAAGCTTCAGCTTCTGAATCATACAATAGTTGAACCTTAGATTTCTTTTGTTAGGGTTCTAAGTTAAGTCTTGTCTTTGAGTTGTATTTACTTATTCTTTTTGAACATTGATTTGTATATCAGTGTTCATATACTCTGTTTTTCTTATAAGTTGTTTGAAGTCTCTTGCGTGTGTGCTTGAGCAAAGGAAGTCTTTTGTAAGTGTTACTTGAGCAGTGGAAGTCTCTTGCCTGTGCTTGAGCATTGTAATCTTTTGTGATTATTAGTGAACTCCCTTGGAAGTGCAAGGGGACTGGACGTACTTTCGGTTTGTGAGAGGAACTAGTATAAAAACGCTGTCTCTCTCTTTCTCTCACTCTCTTACGCTTTCTTAGTTGTTGTTTGATTGTGTTTTGTTTTTCTAACCGCTGCAAACTCTGATAAGTTTTATAACTTTGAAGAATTTTTTTAAACTACCCAAAACACAATTCAACCCCCCCTTCTTGTGTTTTTCACACCTTCAATATATTTATCTTTTCTTTCACTTTCTTTTTATTTTTATTCAAACCAAACAACTACAAATCATCTCACTTTCCACTTGCTTTCATTCCTACTACTTTCTTTCCTCTTACTTTCTTTCCTTCAACTTTCCTTTCTCATCCAAACAAACCATAAATTTAATTATCTCCGATCGACTGCACTATAAAGTTGGTTGTAGTTAATCTAAATCTTATGTTTCTTCGATAAATGAAGAGACCTTACGAGATCCATGATTTTTATGCATTAGATTTATTCTATTCACTAAACTTATAATAAATGTGAATAAAATAAGTGATACATACTTGATACAAACTTTATCTTCAAAACATTGCTATTTTGATTTTTGACACACAAAAGTTTGACACTGTATCCAATTTTACATAAAATACATCTTAAATCGGTGTAAGATGAGAGAAAATAATGATAATAAGATACGAGTATGTCATAATTTATTAAGAAAAAAAAAACATTTATGATATGTAAGAATAGATTTTTGTCAAAGTTAAACCAAGAAAAAATTCACATTTTTTTGTTCATTCAAAAAAGTGCACTTGTGAACTATAGGAACCAAATCAATCAAAGCAAATGGTCCGCAATTGGTCCTTTGGTTTCTTATTTGTCAATTTTAAGCTTAAAAATAATGGAAGGTGGAGAACCTGTAAAAGTAGATATTTCAAAATTTTGGTTTAATTACTTATTTGGTCCCTTATTTTTAATTTAGTTCTCAATTTGATCCCTTATTTTTTAAACGTCTTAATTTGGTCCCTTATCTTTTAAAAGTCTCAATTTGGTCCCTTATCTTTTCTGCAGGTCTCAATTTGGTCCCTTATCTTTTATGCAGTTTTCAATTTGGTCTCTTGTCTTTTAAAATTTTCGACACGTGGCACACTTGGACAGATGACACGTGTCCAAATTTAATGGTAATAGTGAAAAATTTGACGGGAGGGACCAAATTGAGAACTTCAGAAAAAATAAGGGACCAAATTGAGATGTTTAAAAGATAAAGGACCAAATTAAAAACTAAATTAAAGATAAGGGACCAAATTACTAGTTAAGCCCAAAATTTTCCTCCACCCTTTTAAGAAGCTAGCCACCATCCAAATCGCATATTTAATCTTCCAAAGTCTTTATAAAGAGCTAGTTGATGAAAAGGATACCACTCAACATTGACAACAATCACAAAATTAGACATCAATATATACCCGGTACTCCCTCTAATTCTTATTATATTCATATAATATTTGATGTATCTGATTCATGATATGAACTAAATACAATAAACATTCTAGCAAATTTTATTATAATAAGGACCGTGTATATAATTTGATAAAGTTTTGGTTAACTGAATCATCCATCCATATTCTCAAGTAGGCTAGTGGTAGTAACTTCCTTATTTTGATATAAGAAAAATACATCACCCTCCACTTCTACTTTTCACAATCAACTGGTTTTCTAAAGCATAATTCTTACAAGGAATAAGGAGGGACACATTTGTCTTTAACAAATTTCTTTGACCACAGCTTAAGCAAGAGAGATATATCAAATGCAAACAAAGATTCATATTCCTATGATATGCAAATGACATGCTTCAAACTACAATAAACTCTTCAAAAATGACATGCTATGTTTTTTCTTCTTTACGTTTGTTGCGTGCTCTGACTGAGATAGGGAAGCCTCAGTAATCACTATGAGCAAGCATATGAGAATCCAATTACCATGAAGAGTTAGCATATGATATGCTTTTCATTACCGAATAGCAGGCTAGAATTTCGAAGATGGAACTCTTCTTGGAAGTCAAAGAAAAAAGAATGAACTCTGGTTGGTTCCTCCACCACATAGTCTCAATTTACTGGTCTGTGACAGCGCATGGCATATCTTCCAACTATATTTTTCATAGGAAGTGGTCCCCTGCTTGTCATTGGATCGATATACGATAAACAGGAACGAGGGATCAAGTATAATAAATTAATAATATTGATTAATAGAAAACATGGCCTAATTGCATTTACATCAAGACTTCAACATTAATGGAGAATGAAAATTGAAACTAGAGTAACTTGCAGTAAAAGTTACGTACCATACATGAGAATCATAGCTATTGTTGCGATTATCCCCCAACACATAAACATGGCCTTTTGGAACATACTGCAAGGACAGAAGTAATGTGAGAAAATCCTACTTGAATGAATAAACAAATAGAATTGATAAATTGGTCTCACAGTTAATTTGGTTGTGTATGTCGGTGGGTCTTCCAGGAAATCCTCCTCTTGAGCGACACCATTGACATAGAGTCCTCCATGATGAACCTGCAAAATGTTAGACAATTGAAGTGAGAAAAAACAACACGTTCACATGTTTTCTTAGCAATGATGGATTTATAAAATTAACATAGGTACAATGTAAATTTCAATTAACATTTAATACCTCAACAGTGTCACCTTCTTTTGCAACAACTCTTTTAATAAAAATCACATCTGTGTTGTTCTCTTCGCAATGCTACATAAAAAATAAAATAAAAAATCGTCTAAATGTTAGTATGCCTACATAATATTCCATATCAGTACAGTATACCGGCACAACATACCTGCGTTGGATCCCGAAATGTTACAATATCATGTATAGCAGGACTCCAGATGTAATATGAAGCCTAAAAATAGATGAAACAAGTGGAATATAAATACAAGACCAGAAAATATCCATTGATATTATCTCTGTCCCCTAAATTCTGTGAATTTCATTCTTTCGGAATGCACAAAAATGCATGATAGATGGTATCTTTTTCTCTACAAAGAATTTGTGCTAGGCTTAACTCAACCCGAAAAGTTGGCTTAATGAGTGAGGATTGACCAATCCTTAAAAGGAGTATGGACAACATTGGCCATATCACTAATCTATGCAAGACCTCAACATTTTCCTTAAGAATTGATACTTTGATTACATATAACTAATTTATTATAATAATATGCCTAGTGACCAAAATCCATCCAAAGGAAATCCTTGACAAGTGATTTTGGACGAGTAGAAAAGCTATATGAAAACAGTTTGTTTCTCCAAACAACTTTAGTTTAAGAAAGGTGAATTTAATGCTCTTTTCCATTAACACCAAAAAAGCTATTTTCCTTTAATTTGGTGCACTAAATAATTAAAACTTAACATTAGATGAGAAAGGTGAACAACTAATGAGAAGGCCATGTAATCCTGAGAACTATGTGCAAACTAGAAATGTTTATTTTTATTATAAAAAAAAAATTGTTTATTTTTTATTTTTATAAGATATTAAATCACGGAAGCGATACAAATTAAAACTAACTCCACCTCCACCTCCAAACCATGGTTCAAAGAGGAGAGGATTGTCTAATACAGAGTACTGAGTACTATATAAAACCTCACACCGCGTTCATGAAGCCCAACTTGCAGATGCATGTATAGGATCACATTCTCTTGAGCAGACAATTGCAATGAATCGACTGCTTTATGAGGTTATTCACTTGGAATCCATATAGCTAAACATTTTTTCTGTTAATTACCGCAATACTCTCAATTTTATTCCTCATATTACTGCTCAGGAAATACCAAGTAATGCAAAATAAATTTACTTATTAAAAGCCTTTTGAAAATTATTTCTAATAGTTTAATCAACAGGAAAGTTCACACTATGGCATTTCAAGGGGTAAAAGACTATTAAAAAAACTAAATACCACGGCTAACTAACATAAACTAATACTGTAATACATTAATTGTTGAAGTCATTCAAATTTTCAAAACTTCTCCTTCGGCAGCAACTTGCAAACAACAGTCAATGTTTTTTCACTACATAATACTAACTACAATGATGTCATAAAATCTATAATGATATATTTAAAATCCGTTATATTTGGAATTGGTAAAGTATGTAGAAAATTGAAAATGTATTTGAATATAAAAAGTCTAGATACAAACTATCAATTAGAATCTGAGGAAAGATACCTAAAATGCATGGAATATAATTGCATGTCATTAACCTGTAAGTAATATATGATTATGCAATATTACTCTTCAATTCATAAGATCAAGCATAATAGAGGCAGATATAACAGAAACAGAAAGTTGAGTTGCGTGCAGATCATGTACCTTTTCGATAATAATTCGATCGCCAACACGAAGGGTAGGGTACATAGAAGAAGAAGGTATGTAGCAGAGTTGAGAGAAGGTAGACCAAAGAAGGAAAACCACCAAAAGTCTAAAGAAGCCTTCAAGACCCGGCCACCGAAGGAACCCCAAACTCTGACACGGCATCCATCGCCATGAAGGATAAGTAAACACAAAATTGTACATCGCAGATGGCCTCAAGAAGCTCATTACTCAACACTCAAATTACTTAACTAAGTGATTCTTAATTGTTTTGGTTGTTTGGACTAGAAATTGGAAAAAGTTGAAGATTGTGAAATGAGTTTTCAGTTTCTAATTTAAACAGAATTTGGCTAAACTTGGTGATTAAGTTTCCTCAGAAACAAAAAGGAAAAGGAGATCTACTACTTCTATGCCTACGCGTTTTTGAGTTTTGACTATTATTACATAATAAAGTACAGTACCAATGTTTTTGTCTTTTGTTTATGTCAGAATTAATAACCATACTTTAATTTTTCTAAAAATTTGCGTACACAGTAACAGTACCGGTACCGGATACTGGTACCGTACCCGCACCTAGGCATTATAGATTGTAAGACTATTATCTTGTTTAGTAACAACATCGCATTATATATTATAAGGTGCAATTTCTAATCACTATAGACCACTTGAACAAAAGTATTGTAAGACTTTTAGTAGTATTAGGTAATCTCGGAAACGAATTTCCTGTTATTACAACATGACGCTGTAACAGTTAGGACCGTCTGATCATAATCGTGTGACTGAGATTGTTTTTAGTAATTTTATAAATTGAATTGTTCTGATCCGTCCGATCTGATAATGAATGGCTGAGATGCAAAACAGTGTGAAAACTGCGTAATTCCCAACAGCAGGGAATCCAGATTCGGTAATCTCATTTATTAGGGGGAGGTGTTAGTGTTATTGGGCTATTAAAAATTGTAAAAGCCCAAGTTAACCCAAAAAATGTGGAAGATTGCTCTTCCCACCCCCCGGTTTTCTTTTCCACCCCCCGAGTTTCCCTTAATGCCCCTAAGAAAAAAGGTCGGACTACGCGGGCCGTACTTTGACATAAATTTCCACCCCATACGTTGAAAAATGGTACGGGAAACGCGATACGTACTTTTTTAAAAGTACGGACTACAAAAGCAGCGCGGAAAAAGTACGGGACACGATATCCGTACTTTTCCTTAATAGAAACAGAGCGTTAACTCCCTCTTCTCATTTCAACGTTTCTGGGTTTTAAAAAAAGAGAACCCTAAGAATCAAACTTCATCAATTTGCATCAACCATTCATTTTGGAGGCCGGAATCCATATACATCATCAATTCCTACTCCATCAAGTAAGTTATTTTCCAATTTTGATCCTTAATTGTGTTCCTCTTTGTTCATCTAAAATTTCTGCGTTTTTTTAGGATTGCATGTATAAAAATCTCTGATTTGTGATTAATTTGAAATTATGTTGTTGAAGATGTTGATTCTTGTTTACTATGATGAATGCATGTTAGTTTGATTTTTTATTTTGATTAGGTTTAGGTATAGGTTTATTTTTTGATTTTTCAATTGTTTAGAGATGAATGGTTGTTAGGGTTGAATGTGTATGCTGTAAATGATTTTGTTTACATTGTTGATTATTGGTTGTTAGGATGAATGTCTATTATGTTGAATGTTATATTTAATTAGGTTTTGGTTAAATTTTGAATTTTGATTTGGTTAGAGATATAACATAAGTTTATGCATATTTTTGAATTACATTAGTTACTAATTATGTTTGATTGTGGATTGAAACCAATTGTAGAAGTTTAATTATTGATCATGAATGATTTTTTCTTTGTTTAGATATGGAAGAAGATGTTGGTAGAGGGAGACACGGTAGAGATAGCAGGGCACATGGTTCTGCTCGAAGACAAGTTCCTCCTCCGCCAAAAAGAGGACGCAAGAAAGTGCAACCTCCTCCCGTGGAATCTGGTGCCTCACGTTCCCGCACACGGCGACCACAAGTTGACGAACCTGATGAAGGCTTTGATGCGGGTCAATTCCTAGATGACAATGCAAATTGGTTAGAGCCAGAGCCGCAACTTCAAGAACCACCTGAGACGCAAGAAGCTGAGGATCACGATGCGCCGCAACATGTACAACAATTGCAAGATGGGGATGTATACGGAGGAGGACCGATGGATTTGTCCCTACTATCGCTTTACCATAAGCATAGGTCAATTCCTATTTGGCATGCACACCCGGATGACGAGGTATAAATCTAAACTATTACATTAGGAATTATTTGCTTAGCAATTTTAAATGTTTGTATTTTTTTAATTGAAGGTTACTAACATTTTAACGCGTATTTTTCAGATTGTGAAGAATCCTTTGCGTGCCCTTGCCAATGGAAAAAAGATCCTAGATATTCCCAAACCGGAAAAGACCGAGTTGTGGTTTTGGGATAGATTAAAGGCAACTGGTTTAGAGCCGCTTGTCCATACTAGTTTCGGTAAGGTAAACCATGGACTGCTCACCGCATTTGCTGAAAGGTGGCATCCAGAGACTAGTACTTTCCACCTTCCCGTAGGAGAGATGGGCATAACTTTGGACGACGTGCAATGTTTATTGCACATCCCTATTGAAGGGAAGTTTCTGAACCACGAGAGGATGAGCAGAAGTGAGGGGGCTGACATGGTCAGCAATTACTTGGGTGTTCAGAGGGATGATATTGTGGCTGAATTTCACAATATGAGAGGGTTGCACATCAGGTATACTTACCTGCAGCAAATTTATATGGAGTTGACGGAAACTTGCGAGACTATGGAGAGTGTGGAATGCTCTGAGGAGGAGATGGAGCCTTTTAGGGAGAGGTGCGTGAGGGCTTTTTTGCTGTTCTTGGTTGGCTGCACCATCTTCAGCAACAAAAGTAACCGATGCATCGATGCTATTTACCTGCAATACTTCCAAGACTTGTCGACCGTCTGTGAGTGGAATTGGGGTGCTGCAGCTCTTGTGTATATGCAGCATCACTTGGACGATGCGTCTGAGGCGGACACAAGTAACATGGCCGGATACTTATCCCTTGTTCAGGTAAATTATTATATTTAGCACATAATTGAATTTAAATAGTTTATGATTAACATATGCAAAATCGATAATTGTTCTTATATTTGTTTTCAGGGATGGATAATTGAACATTTTCCTACCTTGAGTGTGTGGAGCATCACTGACAACCACCACGAGAGTATGCCGCGATGTGCGAGGTATGTGTCTGGAGTTGGGCATAAGGAACCACCGGCATATAGACTAAGTTTAGACAACCTACAGATGTCTGATGTTGTCTTCACTCCGTATGATAACCATCGTCCATATAGGCCCTTGGTTGATGCATTTTTTTTCTGGATGGTTAAGAAGCGGGAAAGTGCTTGCCAAACACTTACCGGAACGTGTGCTTCGACAGTTTAAGCATGTGCAAGGGATTCCGAGAGACCCAGCTGTGTCTGCTACACCTGGCATGTCTCTTAATCATATTGACCGAGTGTGGCAGGAGGAGTTGGCCATAAGGATGATTGGTCCGGAGATGAGGGGACGATTTGTTAGAAACCCCTGGGACTATGAAGCTGGGTATATAGCATGGTTCTATCGAGTGTCGCATCGAATTATGCGCCCGGTCGAGGCTGAACAACAACCACCTAGGCCACCTATGCTAGAGGTGTTGATTGAGGAGCAAGCTAGAAACGAGGTGGCGGATACTTGGGAGATTTGTCAGAATGTAAGGAGGGAGGTAAGGAGGTCATTGGCTGATGGTGAAGCGCCAGAGGGAACGCCTGTGCATGATACCATGCAGCGCTTACTAGGCTATGTTGAGCCTGCATTTCTGTATACAAGAAGGCGTCGACACCCGGGAGCTAGAGGTCGATTCAGAGCGACTCAGTAGCTGTGGCTTTATTTTGTAACTTAATGTATTTTGTGAACTTTGATCGCATGTTCTTTAACTTGACTTTGTAGTTTGACTTATGTTAGTGACGAATGTTATGTATCTTGCCTTAACTTGGAGCGCATCATTTTGTAACTTAAACTTGTTTAGAATAGCGCTTGATAACTTTTGGTAACTATTTGAACATGGATTTGTAATATTAAATATGTATTTTGTTGATTACGTATGTTGGTTTGAAAATATTATCCATTTCTGTTGATTATAAGTTGTTACAAAACTGATTTAAGCAGGTTGGAACTCAGAAATTGGTTCTGAGTTGGTTCTGGTACATGTTGGATTTTATGCTATATGGAACATAAAAGTACTGCTTTTGCGTGCAGTACTTTCTGTGCGGGCAGTGTGCGGGGACTTGCGGGCACTTGCTGTCCCTGACGAGGGCTTGGGCGCAACCCTGCCTGGGTCTTGCGGGCATGCTGCGGGGACTTGCGGGCGCTTGCTGTCCCTGACGAGGGCTTGGGCGCAACCCTGCCTGAGTCTTGCGGGCATGCTGCGGGGACTTGCGGGCGCTTGCTGTCCCTGTCAGGGCTAGGCTTGTCTTGGCCAAAATGACACACATAGTTCAACACAATACGAATATTTTATTTTCATAGAAATACATTACAATAGTTATACACTTAAACTTAACAAACTAAGAACACAATAATAATGGATAAAACTGACACAAATAGAAAAGGGTTACACATTAGAAAAGGTCGCATACAAACGAGCTTGAGATGGATCATCTTCAACGGTGCGAAACAAATAGTGCACATCGCCGTCACTCTGTATCTCTCTCCAATGGTGTTTTTTGTCTGCGTCATCAAACCCAATACTGTCACTTCCAAGATCAATGTATGATTCATAATAAAAAAATTTGTGAATTTTGATAACTTGTGCATATTTGTGTACATAAGCATATTCAACCCTGAATTTCTACTCCTCAAGATATTTGATGTTACTCTTCAATCTGACACTTAAAACTTCGCCGATACCTTCAAACTCTACTGGAAAATCATATGTCGTTGCCATAGTTAAAAAAAAATTATTGCAGAGTCCTCAAACAACATGAATGTATTTATATAAATTTTAAAGTTTTTCTTCCAAAGTGTCGGTGGATTCTGGACCGTGGAAATTGTCGGTGGAATCTTGAACGTTAAAAGTGTCAGTTGAATCTTGACCGTGCAAACTGTCGGTGGATTTTCGACCATGCGAAACGATACACGAATACTATGGATATTACACGAAAAATAATTAACACTCAATAGTTAAAAATTAAAAACGATAAATTCGAATAAAATACATCACACTATAAATCAAATACAACAACATCAATACGACGAAATAACATAAGTAATACGGAAAATTACGATATTACACGCGATATAAAAATATTACAATGGAAATAAAAACAATACACATAAAATAAAAACGATACATGGAATATTAAAACATTGCTATGGAGAATACAAACATTGCTATGGATCCGCTAAATTAACGGTGGAATCTTCGTCATCTGGATGTTTCAAGTTCGCAAATATAGCATCAACAGATCTTGTCAGTTTTGCGTCTAACTCGATAGGCCCTTTTGTGCTGTACTGAGAGTAAATTGAAAACATGTTACGAATATCATCGTCGTTCTGAAGTTGCATTTTGCTAAACGCAACAGTTCCGTCAGATCTTAATGATGGCTTTCGATATTCAACGCTTGTGACTGTTCTGTCGTCGTTCCGGTTGTTACAACAACGATTAATTTTGTCAAGTTGTTGCTTTAGATCAACCAACGTAGCATCAACGTAAATCCGGAACATGTTCGGCGCTTCGTTGTTGAAGTATACCGCCGCAAGATGAGTGTTTCTTCGGTAGGTTAGAGAAATATCCATTAGTGTTGTTAGTCCAGACGGTAAACCATTCATTTAATTTAAAGAAATTGCAAAGCGTTGTGAACCACACAAATTGTCGGTAGAATCTCAACCGTTTAATTTGTCGGTAAAATCTTGGCAATTGAATTTTATTTATAAAATAAAAGGAGTATAATGATAATAATAATAATAATGGGAAACTTAAGAATTTAAAAAAAAAATGGTTATAATACTGCTAGTGGCGCAAGGGATCATATAAGGTAAGTACTGCACGCGTAATCCGAACTATGGGTCTGCACACGAAGTCCGTAGTATAGTACTGCTTTTGTAATCTGTAACACCCAAACCCTTTATTTAATAGAAATACCATTCTTAATAAAATTTGATTCAAAATGCGCAACGGAAATAGATTATCTTACATAAAAATTGATGGTTCAAGTATTACATTCTTCATCAAAATAATTACTAATAACTTAATTAGCAAAATACCATTTATTACAAAAGTATGCCGAAAAAGATATATCGTTAAATACATTAAAATAAGGGACAAATACTTTATTTACATATATATACATATATAAACCCTTTCCCCGTGTCATGATCAGAGCGGAACCGTCAACCTGAGAACCTGAACCCCAAAGTTCAGAGATTAACACAAAATAAGAGAGTTAGATCACATAATCCAAAAAATCATAAGTATAAGGTACACTTACTACTCCAATGAAATTATAAACATAATTCAATTCTAACTCATCACATAATCTTAACACATATACAAGTATTCAAGATTCACCACACAAGAACAATTAATCACTTAACACATAAATGCACATTCTCCTAATGCATCTAATGTCACAACCAATGTCATGTCACCCTAGACACGACTAATGCATGTGGTACCATTCGTCTTTATTAGAGTATCTCACCTCTAATATTCTCCATTATCAGTTACATATAACCCGATAATTCTCCATTTTTAGAATATATAATTCTAACTCCATATACAATTCATGAATGCATGTATGCCCATGAATACTCACACATAGTCAATACACTAGGTATTAGACATCTCCATAAATCAAGTAGAACACAATCCACTTATTCCATCACCAAGATATTTTGCAATCTAAACACACATACTTAATACTCCAATCAACAATAATATCAACAATTAATCATGGTAAAAGGATACCAATGAAACATGTTATCATACTCCAATCACAAGTAAAACTCAAAGAAAACAAAATAAATGTCTGGGTTGGTCGCTCAGCGAAGACTGGCGAGCACAAGTCAGACAGAAATGCTAACTGGCGAAAATCAGCGAGCTGGTCGCTACTGCTCGCTACTGCTCGCTCAGCGAGCAACACCAGTTCATGAAAAATCAGCATTACGGGTTGAACTCAAAATCGACCCAAAATTCCATTTTTCATGCTATAACTCATAAATGAGCTTCATTTAAGTTAACATACATGATTATACACATAGAAACACCAATAGATACACAGATCTACACCAATTCATACCATAAAACGATATTTTACACATTTACTCAAAACTCATAAAACTCAAGAAAACTTGATTCAAACATCTACAAATTCCCATTTTTCCCTTTAAATTCGTACATACATCATGGTATAAGTTCATTAAACATATTAGGAACAACAATTTCAACTTTCTTTAAGAAAATCTCCCACCCCCAAAAACGAAAATGAGTGGAGAAAGTTTGGGTACGGAGAAATCAACATTCTCCCCTTTCTCGGATCACTCATGATTAAGAATCTACTCTCTTACCTTAGATCGGTTGAAAACTCGAGTCCTTCCTCTTGAAATCTCTTCTCCTTCTCTCTTGCCCTAGCTTTCTCTCTTCTCTTCCTTCTCTCTACTTCCTCCAAGAACACAAGAAAAATGAGTTTCTCTTACTAACCAAGCCATTAAGTGGCGCCCCACTATTGGTCTTAGGCCCAATGGGCTTAAGGCCCATTAACACTGTACACTCGCTCGTTAACTAATATTTCGCGATAAAACTAATTATTCTACACTATCCTCTAATAAAATATTCTACCTCACATAAATAATTAAACTTAAAACGACCAATAAATAAAATGGGATGTTACAACTCTCCCCCACTTAAAAGATTTTTCGCCCTCGAAAATTACACAATTCTAACAACTCAATAAGACTACTTCATCCAATTTTCCAACCAAAATTCCAAACTCCACACATTATCAAATTTGACAAAACTAGTTTATTCAATCAACACAATTTTCGTTTACCATTAACAAGAGATTAAGGTTGATCAATTCCTTAATTTGTTAATAAATATCCGATAATCATGATGGTAGCATAAACTATTTTTACCAACTTCAATTATGTTCTCTTATCAAGAAATTCCTTCATAAGTACTCTTCAATCTTCTACACTCTAAAATAATTCTCATCTACAAAGGGACATTCACAATTTCCAACATAACTACGCTACTTCCAAATTATCTCTTACCTAACTCTTGTGCCACTTACATAAAATATTCGCTTCTTTAAACTACTACCGTCGATGTATATTCATTTTCCATCTCTTTTATTACTCCTTAGTTGTCCAACATCACTCCTCATATTGAGATACTTACATCCAATACATCTTAAGTCATTCATCAAGTCATGCACTAATGCTATGTCTATTTTCCTTACACTACGCACAACTTTTAATCATTCTATTCCTCATCATCTCTTCTATACTCAATCCTTTTCTCGATAGACAATCACCTACTATTTCTCAACACGTCCCTCTAAAGGTTAACTTGCTTATCTCATATCTTTAGTTAATAACATTTAGCACTTAACTTTGTCTCGACTTCCAAAGTCTCACGAGGACATTTCCAATATATCCTTCTACTTAACGATCTCATCGCTTTGATTCCAATGACAACCTTATCTCAAAATTTCTTTTTGAACTCGATAAATCTAACTCGCAAATTCTACCCTAAAATTTCATTCAACTTCGACACTAATTGTCCGGTCATTACCCAAATTGAATTACTCCATCTTTGACAAGCCCCTTACAAAAACTCTTTGAAATATTATTCCACTCACAAATTCTATCTTAGAATCTTATAATTCCATTCTCATCTATTTGAGGTTCGCTTACTCTATTTTGACTGATTCGCTTCGGTCGGTCCATTAAATTCAAATCCACCTTCTAACTTCCTCAAACCCTTTCGAGACTACGTTTGTCAACTTCATCATACTCAACTTACACTTCTAAGTGTTAACTCTTATATCAATCTCACATTCCGAACGGTTCACTTAACTCAATCCCTTCGTGCGAATTGCCGACATCTTGCAAAAACCTATTTTTCTAAGTATCTTCCATTACATTAACTCTACTCGGATGGTAACACAATCCAAAATATCAATCCTTCCGATCGCTAACTACTTCCTCATGCGACTTATGCATCTCTCCTTGAGCAACTAATACTTCGAACTCTTGCAACCACCAAACACATCCAATTCTAAGACATACAAGTAATGCTTCAAAAACGTAAACACACTTGCGACTGCTAATTCCAAGTTCAACTAGTCACACTCACTAACTTAGAGATCTCTCACCAAAACACGACATCTACTTCCGACGGATCATTAATCATTCCTCCTCTCGACCAAGACCCACAATTCGTCAACTTGTTCCTTTCGTTCAATCAATTCTGAAATAAACTTCGCTAACGTATAAACACTCTTCTTCGAGCATCTCTACCTATCACATCCTCCTATACTCAAACGTATCCGAGGATTATAACCTTCTCCCCCACTTATTTCAAACCCACCTACAATCATCTATTGGAACTCCCGATTCTCACATCTAACTGTAGTCTTCTACGGTTCTAACTTATTCTTTCCAAAAGAATCTAGTATCGACAGTGTTCACACACATGTGTCGCATACAAGGGGTAACTACAATCACGGCATCTATCTGAGATTACATCAAACAATTTAAAACATTTCACATGGACATTCAAGTAACATACATCTTCTATAAATCTTAAAATTAAGAATCAAATTAAGACAATAAAAGATGAATATCATATAACGACAGATTCCAAACAGTCCAACAAATCACATGTATTAAATCATATCGTGCAAGAAATAATTAACTTAGCATGATAGTTAACATGGTAAAACAATCAAATATGCACATCATATTTATCAAACTTATCATAAAGAAATGACATAATCACTTACTATAACTTATAGATAGCAAAAGAAATAAATCAAGTTTCAGGGCAACAATCTAATACATGTTATCAACAAAATCTATACCAACACATACTAGAATGAGCTACATTCTACTCTCCTTACTCTCATGAAAATATGATTTTCACGTACTCAAAAGAAAATAATTTCATATTTTCAACAAGATCCACATAATCAAGAAATCATATTAGTTCTTTAAAATTATTTCATGTTATAAATAACTACTCACAAATGTACACATGTAAGCATACAAAACAGTTTCCATAAACTCTACCACGAATAGTTGAATTAACTATTAACTCTATTTACATACTCAAGTCATATTTGAATTCTACACCGTATAAAATAAATTATATTATCCCATACAAGTTCAAATAATCAAAATGATTCATCTTTGCATTTTAATTTTACTCATAGTAAAATACAAGAAAACAAAAATCTCGCGTCAAACGTTTTAAAATAAAACATCATCAATGTCTAACATCCATATTTATCTTCCATACAAACATGAATACACATTCATCATCAATTATACATAATGACATCATGTCATAAGTGTTTAATTTTACTTAGAACATCAACAAAATAAAATTCTGGTATGACTCCCTCGCTTAGCAAGAGCTACCGAGTTCTTGGCGAGACAAGTCAGAAACTTTCCCGGGAATTAGTGAGACTTAGCGAGACTCAGCGAGGTTCATCCTTTGCCTAGCGAGCACATCCAGAATCCGGGTGCTCTGCTACGGTTTTGAACTTACGTTCACTAAAATCTCGTTTTCTCGGCTCACCGATCCCTAAAATCCAAAACTTCAAGCATACAACATCATTATAGACTTGAAAGTACAATTAGAATCATGCATCTACAATCACAACATAGAATTATGAGATCTTCATGTTTTTACTCATAAAACGCATAGCAATTCAAGTTCTTAGTAATCATCTAGCACATGTTATAAACAAAATATAACAAAGACATACTATGATACACTAATATCATACTCTTCTCACCATCTTGAAAATTTAAAATTCACTCACTCAAAAGAAAATAATTCAATATTTTCACCAAAATATTCATCATCAAGAAATAACATTAGTTTTTCTTTTAAAATTATCTCAAATCATCACCACATGCAGTTTTATATCATGCCGGATCACCACATGCAGTTTTATATCATGCCGGATCATCACATGCAGTTTTATATCATGCCGGATCACCAACAATCAGAAATAAACATCAACCAACCAAGTTTAAACTACGCAAAGGTTAAACTCTAAGCATAAACAACTATTATAACATAGAAGTATAACACTCACACCATTACCCAACAAAGCACGGATCAATTAATCCAATTTGCACCACTCAGAGTTCCTAAATGAACAACATAAATGGTTTCACAAAAGACACACAACAAAATCGTTAGACAAACACGACTGACACACAGTACTCACTTGGTCTGACTGCACAGACCTGCTCTGATCGACACACAACCCACACAGTCCGAAGACAACGGGGCTCTGATACCAAATTGTAACACCCAAACCCTTTATTTAATAGAAATACCATTCTTAATAAAATTTGATTCAAAATGCGCAACGGAAATAGATTATCTTACATAAAAATTGATGGTTCAAGTATTACATTCTTCATCAAAATAATTACTAATAACTTAATTAGCAAAATACCGTTTATTACAAAAGTATGCCGAAAAAGATATATCGTTAAATACATTAAAATAAGGGACAAATACTTTATTTACATATATATACATATATAAACCCTTTCCTCGTGTCATGATCAGAGCGGAACCGTCAACCTGAGAACTTGAACCCCAAAGTTCAGAGATTAACACAAAATAAGAGAATTAGATCACATAATCCACAAAATCATAAGTATAAGGTACACTTACTACTCCAATGAAATTATAAACATAATTCAATTCTAACTCATCACATAATCTTAACACATATACAAGTATTCAAGATTCACCACACAAGAACAATTAATCACTTAACACATAAATGCACATTCTCCTAATGCATCTAATGTCACAACCAATGTCATGTCACCCTAGACACGACTAATGCATGTGGTACCATTCGTCTTTATTAGAGTATCTCACCTCTAATATTCTCCATTATCAGTTACATATAACCCGATAATTCTCCATTTTTAGAATATATAATTCTAACTCCATATACAATTCATGAATGCATGTATGCCCATGAATACTCACACATAGTCAATACACTAGGTATTAGACATCTCCATAAATCAAGTAGAACACAATCCACTTATTCCATCACCAAGATATTTTGCAATCTAAACACACATACTCAATACTCCAATCAACAATAATATCAACAATTAATCATGGTAAAAGGATACCAATGAAACATGTTATCATACTCCAATCACATGTAAAACTCAAAGAAAACAAAATAAATGTCTGGGTTGGTCGCTCAGCGAAGACTGGCGAGCACAAGTCAGACAGAAATGCTAACTGGCGAAAATCAGCGAGCTGGTCGCTACTGCTCGCTACTGCTCGCTCAGCGAGAAACACCAGTTCATGAAAAATCAGCATTACGGGTTGAACTCAAAATCGACCCAAAATTCCATTTTTCATGCTATAACTCATAAATGAGCTTCATTTAAGTTAACATACATGATTATACACATAGAAACACCAATAGATACACAGATCTACACCAATTCATACCATAAAACGATATTTTACACATTTACTCAAAACTCATAAAACTCAAGAAAACTTGATTCAAACATCTACAAATTCCCATTTTTCCCTTTAAATTCGTACATACATCATGGTATAAGTTCATTAAACATATTAGGAACAACAATTTCAACTTTCTTTAAGAAAATCTCCCACCCCCAAAAACGAAAATGAGTGGAGAAAGTTTGGGTACGGAGAAATCAACATTCTCCCCTTTCTCGGATCACTCATGATTAAGAATCTACTCTCTTACCTTAGATCGGTTGAAAACTCGAGTCCTTCCTCTTGAAATCTCTTCTCCTTCTCTCTTGCCCTAGCTTTCTCTCTTCTCTTCCTTCTCTCTACTTCCTCCAAGAACACAAGAAAAATGAGTTTCTCTTACTAACCAAGCCATTAAGTGGCGCCCCACTATTGGTCTTAGGCCCAATGGGCTTAAGGCCCATTAACACTGTACACTCGCTCGTTAACTAATATTTCGCGGTAAAACTAATTATTCTACACTATCGTCTAATAAAATATTCTACCTCACATAAATAATTAAACTTAAAACGACCAATAAATAAAATGGGATGTTACATAATCCGTACTTCAGTTCTGCACACGAAGCCCGTATTTTACGACAGAATGCACAAATTTGACAGCATTCTGTTACCTCTGCCAACTCAAGTGCAATTTTGAGTTCAATACCTGTTTCATTCAAAAAACACAGTCCAAACATCCTAAAATCAACCAAAAGTTGTGGCATATATTAAATTACAACCCAAATCATTATCATATAGCATTTAAGTTTACAATACCCCAAAATATACATCAAATAACCAAAACATTTCCATACATCCAAATCACTTAAACTAAAGTTCGCTTAAACTTACAAAACAACCAAAATGATTACCATACATCCAAATCAGTTATGAATCAAAACAACATCAAATATCACAAAAGCTTCAACAAAGTAGTGGTTCATTTTTGCTTGATCATACTCCCGTGAGAATCTTCTTCTCGACATCCTTTGTTTCCTCTGCCAAAAGGTCGCGAAATGTGCACTGACGGTCCATGAACGGATACTCCCATGCAGCAGCTTCCTCTGTCCGATAATTTTTCCACTCAAGACATGTGGGTGGTAACGGACATCCTGACTTTAACTTGACAAGGAAAAAGTGGCCGGGTACCAAACCGAGACAAACAATACCTTTTTCCGGGTCTGAAGGTGGAGCTCCACGCAATGGAAAGCATGTTTCAGATCTCCCGACCCCAGGCGTTGTCAGCAAAACAAAAATCTTTTTAAAATGAGTAGCAAGGATGTGGCCCATGTCCGGAAATGTCAACCATTTTTCCATCGGTGCGACATGCCCTTTAACAACCTTTCTCTTAGGAGGGTAAAGTGCATCTTTGATGTAATTGAAACGCCTCTCGTTGGCATACACCTTCGAATACATCTCCTTGTGCAAGTTCAGCTCCCTAAGCATGTTGCATTTGATCAATTCAAAATCTTCCTCATTACCACTATAGTCCAAAGGAACACAACGATATCCACAATATCCATCACCATCCACATCAATGATGTCTTCAATATATTTGTGCATAAACTTGGGCATTTCATGGATGCGAGGTATCTCACGAGTCGAAGGAATTTCGCTCACCGTAGCCGTAGACTTTGCACTTTGCCTTTTTTTAGAAGATGTTGGTTTGTTTTGCGATTCTTGAGTACCCGGAAATTGTTTGTCAACATGTTCCCAACGAGACGACAAACGACCGGTGGACCTAGTGACGCAAGAAGCACCCTTAACGACCGTCTTCTTTTTAGCACCTTTAGAAATTGCTTTGTCTTTGGGAGCTTTCAATGATGTCGACTCAGGACACGCAATTTCACGAAGCATATTTCTGATTTCACACTTCATACTATCATCAACTCTCTTTAGCCGTGTCTACAAAAAAAAAAAGCAACAAATCATTGTTAGCCAATCATGCTCATAATAGTAGCGCAATACCAATAGAATGAAAAAATTATCAAGTTAACGTATGAAAAAAAATTATCAAATCATTGTACCTGAATCAATTGCCACTCAGCTAAACAAGAATAATCATCATCCTCTTGGTCACTGCCATCATCCACCATAAAACACAACTTCTTCCAATGTGCGTTTACCTCATCCAGTCGAATAGGTAAGTTGTTTTTAATCTTTCGAGCAATCACACATGCACATGGCAATCCATAAATTCTCCTCATCAAGCAACCACATTTCTTGCTGTCCATACCGCATTCCTCCACTCTTAATTCTTCTCTGCGAATGTGATTCAATGCTGCTCTCGAAACTTTGAAATTCAACAAAGCATACAAGTGATGATCCTTGAAAGTGTGTTCGACAACCGACACGTTCCGACCAAAAGTTGCTTGTAATTCAGTGAACTGATTAATCAACATTTTGTTGATTGCTTCCCAACCCGTAGCCAAGTCACTGGTGCCGCCATGCAAGTAACCCTTCAACCTACCGTGTGAACCTTCAACTCGGTTAGTGGTGGTGTTCCCGAGATGCATATAGTTGTTCGTCCAAGCACTCACACACCTATGTTTATCGGTATCCAAAATCGTGGTATCCACATATCTCACGAACCTTGGCCACCTAACACATAGTTTCCTAAATTGTAAGACCGCTTCAACATAATCTTCCTCATTACCCGAGAATAATACAACATCGAAAGCCTTCTCAATTTGTCTCCACAAATCAGTTTGCGATACTTTTTCACCATCTTTTATCTTGCAAAGTGGTTTCATTGTTTGTGTCATATTTTTCTTCACAGGAAAATAACAAACCAAATGAGCCGACTCCGGAAAAACCGTGGCAACGGCATTCATTAGTGCAGCATCCCTGTCAGTCACAATCACCTTAGGTTTCACCTTTTTACTCCTCAAAAGACCCTTACATTGTTGCAAAACCCATGTAAAGTTTTCTTCCTTTTCATTACTCATAAAAGCAAATCCCACGCTATAAGTTTCTTCACACGAGGTTTCGCCGACTATTTCAAACAATGGCATCCCGTACTTGTTGGTTTTATATGTAGAATCCATCAACAAAACGGTAGGAAAAGTATTCAACAAACATACGGATTTAGGATGTGCAAAAAATACATCTTGAACATAGTCGGACTCACCATCGGTACGAGCTTTAAAGAAGTAGTTGTTTTCGTCAAGACACTTGTACAATTGTTGCATTTCCGTCCTTGAGGCCCTACTTCTTTGTTTGAACCTATAGCGGGCATTGTAGACTTTCTTTATATCTGACACATTGTTCGGATCCCTCTCTTTCATGGTAGCAATAATGTTCTTCGGCGATACCAAATTCCGTGTCAATTCACTTAGTAGTTGCTTCTCTTCCGGTTTCAAACGTCCCGCGACGAGATGACCTACTAAGGCTCTATCTAGTGCATGGTTATGCATTCCATTAGTGACGGAAACATGCCAATCATTTGTTGTGGCATGCAAGCGACCCCGAAGTCGAGACGGAAACATGCCAATCATTTCCTCGTTCACTTCTCTTCTTTTTTTGGCTTCTTTCCCGTCGGTGTGTATTTACCGCCCCTTTCGCAACCCAACACAATAAATTGCTTTCTACCACCTCCACAGTTGTCTGATCTTACAACAACAATTGAAAATTGTAACGGCGTTGCTACCTCACGAGCCCACTTAAGCACGGCTTCTTTTGACTCGAATACTTGATTCGTCTCGAAATGAGAACCGACGTACACATTTATTGCCGGAGGTCTTGCTACTAATGCTCTACTCTCATCCGGAGGTTGAGATTGATCAGCCATAACTACAAAATAACATAGCCAAAAATTTATCAACATAAACTTATCAACAATTATGAATTATCATAAATTCTACATTGGCATAAAAATAATCCAACCATGAAATTGGCATTTAAATACTACTACAATGCACCAAATAGTCCTTAGGTTATTTGTTTTCTAAGTTAATGCAACAATCTTGCAGATTATATAAGCAAGTCAGTGAGCTACGCAACAAATTTCAAACCCAGAAAAGTACTGCACGCGTAATCCGACCTAAAGTACGGATCTCGTAAGCAGTGCTAAACTGTGTCAGAAACCTACTGCGCTAGGAAGTAGGTAAGCTAAAACTAAACGGTGGGTTACGAAATTTACCTTGATTTTGAGCTCCAATGCGTGTAGATGCAGTTAGGCAACACTCCAATGTTGATTTTAAGCCTCCAATGGATGGAATCGCGCAATGATCACGTATGGAGATTTTGATTGTGTGTTTGTGAAGAAGAGAAAGTGAAAAATAAAGACTGATGTTCTGGTTTATCAAGGAAAAGTACGGACTACGTCATCCGTATTTTTTCCGCACTGCTTTCGTAATACGTACTTTTCAAAAGTTCGGATCGCAAGATCCGTACTTTTTCGTTCAAATTTTTTAAATTTTCAGGGGTAATTTTGGATTTTAGGGGGTGAAAAAGAGTTAGGGGGGTGGGAAGAGCAATCGACAAAAATGTGTCAACATACAGAGAAGATACGAGAAAGAAAGAAATATCTGCAGCAAACGTCAGCGCATACGAAAACATTTTGAATCAAAAATTTTAAAAACTGTAGTAGTTATTTCATTACTTAAATGAAGAAAAGACAGAGCATTTCTTAAGTTAAAAATTTTATTACTCACTCAATTTTAACATGCTAATGATGACAATTAGTGAAAAACACATGCTAACGACAAAGAATCCTCCAGATTTATAAAGAGAAAGAAATGAACAATGGATTGGCTCCACGTCTCACTTTATCTTATCTTTTAAAAGCAAAATATATAAACTGTACTCTTAACACACACAGAATCCACCCATACTGATCACACTCAAAATTAATTACTAGTAAAAATGATTTCACAACACTTACGCATAGTATTGCTGTTGTTGCTGGCGTTTCCATTACTATGTGCTACTGAAGAAGATTCCGATTATTCTTCCTCCACCAGTGACAGCATCATCTTCACCACACTTGGCAGAGCTTTCTACGCTTTCGATATCTATTCTCTCCCAATTCACCACCCCCACCGTGAATTACAACTCACTGACGGCCACTCCGTCAATTTTAACGGCCACTTCATTTCCAATCACACATCCATTAAACTCCCCACAGACCTAAACCCACCTCCTCTTCAACTCGTTTACGTCACGGAGAGAAACGGTTATCCCACCATATACTACGACGCCGTTTACACAACATCAACACTTGAAGAAGAAGAAGAAGAAGAAGAAGATATCACAAACAGAATTCAACTTCCTCTCTTACCTAATCGTCTCACACAAACAGAGTCTCAAGTTTCGATCAAAGATAAACCAACGGTAACTACCGACGGTGAATATTTAGTCTACGTGTCAACACACGAGAATCCTGGTGTGCCACGTGTAAGCTGGACCGCCGTTTATTCCACTCACCTCATATCAGGTAACACCCGAAGGCTCACTCCTTACGGCGTCGCTGATTTCAGCCCCGCCGTCTCTCCCTCTGGAAAATGGACTGCAGTCGCTTCCTACGGTGGCCAAGGTTGGTCCGGTGAAGTAGAGGATCTCACTACAGACATCTATGTTTTCCTCACTAAAGACGGAACTCAACGATACAAGGTGGTTGAGCACGGTGGCTGGCCATCTTGGGTCGACGATCGGACAATTTACTTTCACCGGAGAGGCAACGACGGTTGGTGGAGTATTTACAGAGTGATTTTTACCGCTGATTCTTCTGACTTGGTTATCATCGAACGAGTCACACCACCGGGTCTACACGCGTTCACACCCGCAACCTCACCGGGAAACAACAAATTCATCGCCGTCGCGACTAGAAGACCTGATTCTAGTTTCCGTCACATCGAATTGTTTGATCTGGTTAACAACGAGTTCAAGGAACTGACTCGTTTCGTTTCGCCTAACGTTCACCATCTCAACCCGTTTATCTCATCCGATTCAACCCGGGTCGGGTACCATAAGTGTAGGGGAAAGGAAAGTAGTAATAGCAGTCCCCAGTTCTTGTTAGAGAATGTTCGGAGCCCCGTTCCAAATCTAACTCTCTTCCGGTTCACCGGTTCATTTCCGGTTTTCTCACCTTCCGGAGACCGAATCGCTTATGTTGAGATGCCCGGAGTTTATGTCATGAATCGGGACGGTTCAAACTGGCGTAAGGTTTCGGACTTGATGGCATTTTCGAGCGCATGGGACCGGGTTCGACCCGGTGTAATCTATACAGCAATTGGAGAAACATTTGCTTCGGAGAGCACACAGGTTGACATCGTATCAATCGATGTTGACCGGAACATAATCAAAAAGTTGACCCATGACGGAAAGAACAATGCATTTCCGTCACAATCACCTGATGGAAAATGGATTGTGTTCCGTTCAGGTCGAACGGGTCATAAGAATCTTTACATAATGGATTCTGTTGGTGGAGAGATAAGCGGACTTAGAAGGTTAACGGAGGGTCCATGGACAGATACAATGTGCAATTGGTCCCCTAATGGAGAATGGATAGCTTTTGCATCGGATCGTCATGATCCAGGTAGTGGAAGTTTCGAGATTTACCTAATCCACCCAAATGGAACCGGGTTGAGGAAACTAATTCAAAGTGGATCGGGTGGTAGAACAAACCACCCGTATTTTAGTCCTGATGGAAAAAGTATTGTGTTTACGTCAGACTATGCGGGTATATCAGCTGAACCAATTTCAAACCCGCATGCTTACCAACCTTACGGTGAAATATTCATCGTAAGATTGGATGGTTCGGGTTTAACAAGATTAACACATAATTCATATGAAGATGGAACTCCTGCTTGGTCGCCCAAATATATCAAGCCAGTAAATGTTGAGAGGCCTAAAGGTGGACCTTACTGTTCTTTTGATGATCTTCATTGGCTCAACAACATGCCAAATTACATTGTCAGTACAGGGCTGCATGCACAGTTTGGTTTGTAAAATGATTATGCCATGAACAACTTAAGTATGTGTTATAGTAAATAATTGAGGGGTGGGATGTTAAAATTGTAGGTTGTGGGTTTTTTGTTGTTAATGTGATGTTGGCCTTGCATTCTTCCTTTGGATTGTGCATATTTTTTTGGTGGATATGTAATTTGAAGCAGCAATATGAAATGAAAAATCATTTACACAGTTCATTATAAAACACGCGATATTTAATTGGATTAGTTATTGAGCTGTTTTTAAAACCTTGAATTGAATGAAAAGGTTAGAAAGATTACATCAACTAGCACAATGATGATCGTTACACTAAACCCTTGCAATATGCTAACTCACTTCTAAATTTGTTTTCATTTTCCATTGCATCTATCTAGCTATCCATTATTGGGAAACAAATTTAGAAACTGGTTACATCTATCTAGCCGCCACTAATGCTGCACAGAAGCAGTAGCTAATGATACAAGTTGCTTCTTGAAGCATAAACTTTGTCGGCATCAATTAAAGCAGATACAGGAAGCCCTTCCTTTGTGTCGATCTAACGCTTTCCAACTGGAAATTGGACATTCAACATTTCGACTCTTAGCTCAATTCTGGAAATATTCTTGTGGTATTGAAGGAGGACAGTACTTCTTGGCCACATATTTATACTGTAAAACAAACAAATTATCAGAAGACTGTTACCAAAACAGATTATACAATCTTGAAGTGTGACATGTGTGCTTAAAAGGTAAGAGGAATATGTTACCTTGTGCTGATTGTATTTCTCCTTAATTGCAGGCAAATTAGAATTAGGGCTGTTGCAACAAAGGCGGTGGATATCCTTTACACAAACACACAAATCAGCAGGCTGGTATTGAGTGTAATGCTGCAATGTTGGATTCTGCAGCAAAAATCAGAACCACCAAGTTAAGCAACACAGTTTATAATTCCATAATGAAACTGGTATAAAATTTTCTGTCATTAGCACCATACCCATGGTTTCATTGAAGGGAAAAGCATATATTTTGCCAGGAAAATTGAAGAAGCTGCGATAAGTGATGGAGCATAACAAAGCATACTGTACTCCAATAGAGATAATTCCGCGATATAGTTTGTCAAGCACTCTAGTTGTAGTGAAGGGACCTGAGAAATGCATGAAACCACAAATACTTTAGAAATGGATTCCTAATAATTAGAATCATCTACCATACAAAATAGAAATCAATGCTATAATCATTAAATCTGAGGAATGGAAAGTTTGAGAGTGTGCAATGTGTGTTCTTACTAGCTTCTCCAATTACTTCTTAGTTTATTATATATACAACGTCTTCTTTACAGGTTTGTGCAGAAAAAAGTGAAGTGCTCATGTTTGAACATCGTATGACTTAGAAAATCTTACTATAAGTTACCTCATCAACTCCTTGAGCTGCACGTACAAATCTTCTCAAGAAGCATTTAATTGTTGGGGCCGTCATTTCGAATTTCAGAAAATTCAAGACAGTAGATTCCATTTGCAAAACCTGCAAGGAATGATTAAACTTCAAATACTATAAACAAAACAAGTTAACTTTGAAGCAAAGAATCCAACACAAACCTCTTCCTTGAAGTATGTGTTATCAGTTATATAACAAAATTCCTCCACCTGAGGTGCACAAATCTCCTCATATTTACTGCCAACAACAATCCAAAATCAATTCTTATTGCTTCATGACTATATGATATAGCTAGAAATTAATCATTTATCATAAAACACAAATTTGTATGCTTCCTTACGAGGCAATCATCATAGAAGCAACTCCAAGTAATTGTAATTGTTGTCTGTTCATCGGATTCCCAGAAAGATATCGATCGATGTAGTTTACTGTCAAATACAATGTATCTGGTACAAGTCTATACTCTTCAGCAACCTGCAGTTCGAAATAGTTAGTTAGCACACACAAAGAGGTTCCATAATAAATAAACTCTACATTGAGACACGGTGTTTCCGAAACAGATGTGTCATTTCTATGTTCTCATTGACAAACAACAAAGTTACATTTTGAACAACAAATGGATCATATTGTAAGAATTGGCAAATTGATTCTAGAAATATTACCTCCACTAGCCAATCAATGAGTATAGCACGCATGCTGGGATTTATGTCCTTCTGAATTTTCTCCATGAAGTCTGTTGAAGGTCTTTTCTTCACCTGAAATTTCAGAAATTGGAAATTTAGTGCATTTCTGTCTGGCAGTAAAAACAAGAAAAAATCAATGAAACTAATTTCGTGCATTTCTGTCTACAAAAAAATATGTAGCTAACTAATTTTAGCTCAAGTGATTAATTAACGAGTTTTAGTGAAGGTTGAATTGTTAATTTAAGCACTTATTCAAACAATCATTTGTCGAACATTACTTAATTTCGAATTAATAGACAAATGCCTCGGAGAACCGGAGGGTTTCATTCTAACACGTCGGACTTTACTTAACTGTGGATTAAATGACACCCATTCCCCGTAGAATCGGAGGGTTTCATTCTGACGAAATAAGGTTGTACAACATACATTATAATTTATGTGTAAGTATATCAAAGCAGTTATTAAACTCAAAACCAATACCTTTGTGGCATAGAATAGAATGTGTAAGCACAATAAAGACCATTGTTAAGCATATCAGAACAATTATTAAACACAATAAATAATGTAAAAGCTGTTTATATTGTGACAAAATACGGTTATGCATAGATTTTTATTTCATGTTAACCATATCAGAAGAACAATTATTAAACTCAAAATAGAACAGAATGGAAAATGAAGTTATACCTCAGATGCACGCAAATGTTTGTAGATATCACAAGCAAAAGATGCACAAAGCTGAGGATCCACATGATCATTATCAATATTAACAATTTTCTCCCCCTTTTCCAACTCAACAAGAATATCTCTACTACAAATATTACCTGAAAACAAACCAATCAATAGTATCATTTCAAAATGCAATAATTAAAATTTATGAAACAATGAAAACCAAAATAGCAACAAAATTCAACCTGTTGGGTAATTAGAATCAGAAATGTTAAGACTACAAAACGTCTTCCTCTCAATTGAATCAACAGCTGGAACATCACTATTATCCACATATTCAATATCAGGACTCTTAAAAGAATCACAAGACGACATTGTCTCGTCCATAGACACCGACATTCCATCCGATTTACCAGGCGACGATAAATCCACACTACTCGAAACAGGTACATTGAAAGTAGTAGTAGTAGTAGTAGTACCAACCAATGGAACAACAACTTCATTCCTAACTCCATTTCTTTCAGAAAATGAAGAACTAGTAGTACTAGTTGTGATGGCCTTAGGAAAAACAACAGTAGCCGATTTAACATTCGACAAAGTAGGTTTTTTGTTGCCCGAAATCGCTGAGCTCGAAGAATTACACAGTGAAGGTTCCTTCTTTGTCTTTGCAACTTTAGTTACCTAAACATAAAAAAACAACCCAAAAGAAAAAAAAAATCAATTTTTTATGATTAAATTGAAATGGGTTTCATTATTTTGTGACGAAATTGAAAAAAGAATGAATCTTTAAAGAATATAAAAGGTTGAAAAAAATACCAAAGATGATGAATTGCGGGGACCATTTTGATTTGTGAGGTTGGTAAGAGGAGGACGTTTCTTGGCAGAGGCTAGAACTTTTCCGGCGTTGTTCTCTGAAGCGGTGACTGTTACCGGAGGGTGTCGTTTCGCCATGGATGATGTTGTTGAAGACGAAAAGGATGAACGACGATTATTATTATGGCTCGACATTTTGAATAGAATTCAGTTGTTTTTAGGTCAAAGAAAGAATCAAGAACAGAGATTTGAACTCTGGTATGGTTTCAGAGCGTTACTTTGAAACTTTTTGAGTGAAAAGAAAGAAAGAAAGAAAGAAAAAGAGTGAGTGAGTGAGTGCAATAAATTTTGTTTGTTTATTTATGAAGGAATTGTGCTTTTGAGGCGGGGAAAAGGGAAGGTTTAAAATGAGGGAGAATCTGGGCCGTTGATCTAGGTTTCGGTAATCGTTAGGAGCGGGGTGGGGCCCATTTAAGAGTAGTACCCTGCAGTTGAGGGATTTGGAAGAAGGGAGCTATGGATTTTGAATTTGAATTTGAAACAAACGGTCACTGAATATGTTGTCGTTTATTGTGTGAGTGAGTGAGGAAGAGAAGAAGGGTATCCCAATTCCCAACCGTATATTTTTTTGCCTAGTGGTCCATTTTTCTAATTTCTAATTTAAATTAATTCTTCTGAATTCAAATTTGTGTATGGAGATGCGAGAGAGTAACTTCAATTAAATTATTAAGACTTTAGTAGTGTATTTTAGGAAAGAAAATATTTAATGTGATTGTATTTTTTTTTACATGAAAAATGTTGTTATATTTTGTCATTATATAAACCAGCTAGGGTGCATTGGATAATTGAATAGCTTAGATGTCACTGGAAAGTCACATTCCAAAAATGTTTGTTATTGCATAAATTAGTCTTCCTGATTTAGGGGATTATGTTTGAAATGTTGTTATCCTTCTACAGAACAGAAGAATGGGCTACTTAAACTTAAAGAATATTTATAAATGGCGATTTTTCTCCTAGCCTCCCACGTTCTTTTATACTTCCTAACTGACGTTTTTACCCTTGCACAATGTTTCGGTTTTTATGAACCGAAGTTTAGAAATATGGAAAATATCAAGCATGGCAAAATGGGTTGGGCCCGTTGGGCCGGCCCGCTTAGCCCGTTATTTTTTACGGGCTGGGTTGAGATTTTGAACTCGCCATTAGTACGAGCCCCGCCTCGCCTAACCCGCTAAAAAGACGGGGCGGTGACGGGGTGGGGCGGGTTGGTCCGCCGGGCCTAATAGTAATTAAAAATACTTTTTTTACGTATAAGTCACAATATTTTCAGCTCTTTTAATTAAATTACTTTAGTTGTATGATTTTAAGCTCATGTATCTAATATTTTTTAAATCGAAGAACTCATTATATTTTCATTTTTGTTGTATTGTTGGTTTATTCTAGATATTTTATATTGCATTATAAAATTTTGAATAATAATTTACATTAACTCAATTGATACATATTTTACTACATAAAATGTTTTTTAATTTAATTATTTTTACATTGTTTTGTGAATTTTTTAATTAATAATTTTTTATTTAAATGATTGGCGGGGTAACCCGCCAATCCGCGGGCCCCTCATAAAACGGGATGGGGTGAGATTTTCAATCCGCCATCTCTAATTTGTCCGCCCCGCTCCGCCCCTTTTTTTACGGGCTAATGGCGGGGCGGGTTAGGTCGGGGCGGATTAGCCCTTTTTGCCAATCCCTGTCAAAATATATGAATCTAAAAGAAACCGATTTCGGTTCGTAAAAACCGATTTTTTTGTTCATATTTTATAGGGGGTATAAAAGAAACATGGGGGGCTGGAAGAGAAATTTTCTAAATGGCCGTGGCGGAAAAATAGGACTTTTCGGTGGAGTTGGGATAGGTAAAACTGTACTCATTATGGAATTAATCAATAACATTGCCAAAGTTCATGGAGGTGTATTTGTATAAATTTTATATAGGTAATAATATCCTCAATAACATTCTCTAATCATAAATTTTTGGTACAAACTATTTTTTTTTTTGTGAATTTCTATTCGTCTTTCTATTTTTTTTTATATATTAAAGAGGACTGGACTGAAATCCTGGAATAAGAAAACTACAAGCAAACTAATCTAGGGGTAAAATTCCCCAACAAATCAAGGTCGTCCATGTCTCTAATATAAGAGAAACAACGATCATAAAATTCAAAGTTAAAGTCTTGGAAATATCCTATATTCGTCTTTCTATTTCTAGTATTATATAAAGATAGTATCGAATAAATACAAAAACAAATGAATTCAATGCTTTCTTCAATTAGTAATACAATGTACGAAAAATAATAAATCATGTTTGGAGGGTAATATATCAAAATACAAAATTCAAATAAACGCATCAGAACACGAGGCCAGCTGCACGATTATGTTTTTTTTTGTTACAAGAGAGAAAAAGGAAAGCAAAAAAAAAAAAACCAAAACCACAGGGACTACACCCTCACAATAGCCACACCCTCGGCATCAGCCTGAAGCAAGCTGGTAAGCTCAAGGGGAGGAACTGATATGCTCACAAGAGAGGAGTTTGAAACTGCTCCTAATTTAGCCAAATGGTCTGCACATCTGTTGCCCTCATGAAACGTATGCTCAAACAAAACAAACCAGTCCCTGCTTCTCAATTGACATATTTTTTGAAGCTCATTTGCAAAGTTATGGAACGGTGAGACACCTTCTTTAACCAAAGTGACAGCTTGTAATGAGTCCGAGTAGCACACAACATTCCGGAATCCTTTATTCCAGCAAAACTCTAAACCATGTTGAATTGCCATGATCTCAGCGTATAGTACATTAGGTCGGGTAGCAGTTCCATAAAAACCTCCAAGGAACTCGCCCGTATTATTGCGTAGCAGCCCTCCTAAACCTGCGGTGCGAACTGAGCCCAAAAGGCTGCCGTCAACATTCAAGCAAACTGTCCCTTCTGCTGGACGCGACCATGATATGTGTCGAATGTTAGTAGGTTGACCCGTGTCCAGCAGATGCGTGTCAAAGGCAGAGCCGCAGAACATCATCAAGGAGTGGATTTTCGCGACATTGTTAGACACGCTCTCACTCTCACCATTGAAGAGTAAATTGTTTCTCGCACACCAAATAACCCACATAATAATTAACACAACAGAACCGTGATTCACACAAGCTCTCCTACACCAAGTGAAAAGATCGCTGCTTTGTAACGATAGCAACATGTTATCCAGCCCGCACGCCTTCCACACACAAACCGCGTCGACGCACCAAAACAAACAATGCTCAATTGTTTCCGGGCTTGTTGAACATCTCGGACAAATATTTAAATTACATACCCGGCGATGTTGAAGAACTCCTCGCGTAGGAATGGAACCATGTAACAATTGCCAAGTAAAGAACTGAATGTTGGCTGGGAGTTTAGTTTGCCAAATCCACTTCCAATTTTCATGATTATTAATAGGAAGAGGTTGTAGTAACCATTCATACGCATCTTTAGTAGTGAAAATACCGGAACTTGAGCTATGCCAAACCCAAACATCAGGGATCTCATTAACTAAGTAAGGCTTAACTTGTAGGATAACATCCTTTACATAACCTGGAATGTTAGCTGCACGATTGTGTGTATTCTATTCACGATGAATTGAATACCTTCTTCAATTAGTAATACAATGTGTGACAAAAAAAAGAGTCCATATCACCTCCAGTTCCTTTATGCTCCAGTTCCCCAGTTCCTTAGATAGATGACTGCCACGTGGATTAAAAACAAATCAACGGTTCAAAGGCAAAAATTGATAAAAAAAACAACACAGCCCATGATAACTCGTCTTCTCCCTCTTCTAAGAAAAACTTTTCCTTTCCCTTTCAATCCCCTCTTCTCTGTCTATACAAATCAACTCTCAATCTCTCCATAGATTATTCACCAATCCCTCTTTTCCAGTTTAAAATTGAAGATTGTTTGCTTGAAATTGAAAATTGTTTAATTGAAATTGAATATAGGGGTTAACCAATTTTAGGTTTCAGATTTGAAGTTAAAAAGCTTCAAGGTAATAGAAGATGACATTGTATTTGTGTGCTTCGACTAATTTGATAATAGAAAGAAACATCATAATAGGAACAAAAAGAATTTGATAAATCTGAACAAGAACGGCAGTAATGGTATTGTGTTTGAGTTCATGGCTTTACAAGAGCTTTGCTTTTGCGTTTTGGAGATCGAAGTAAAGACGGCCGCGGTAATGGATTTGTAATGATTGCAACGGTGGAGGCGGTTGGAGTGAGATGGTCATGACTCATAACACTGATGAAGGAGGAGGAACAGACATGGTGTTCTCTTTATTTATTTTTTATTAATAAAATAGCTGATTTTTATACTTTTGATCCTGGCTGTTGAAATGTTAACATACCACGTGTCAGAGATCAGTAAAACAAACTGGACTATAAGAAAATGGAGCAGATCCGAACTCCAAAAAAAATTAGTAATACAATGTATGAAAAAAAAAATAGATCATGTTGGAGGGTAATATTATTTGTTGTTTGAAAAGTTAAATTAAACTAACATAAAAAAACACTATCACGTTACTTTTTACAATTTAAATAATTTAAGCTTAATTAGTTTGCAGTTCCCTTAAATATATTTTTGGTTTTATATTGGTCCCTTAAAGAAAAAACGTTTCACTTTAGTCCCTTAATTATATGACGGTTGGTCATAATAGTCCTTTCCGTCCATTTATAACAAAAAATGTTATATTCTGACAGTTAGCTAACAAAAAAGTAATTTTTCCCAAAAAAAAAAAAAAAACAAAGGAAAGAAAAACAAATGCAGGTCTTCTACATCTTCTTCCATCCTGTTCTTCATCCTTGTGACTAACTGTTATATAGTTAAAGGACCAAACTGAAACTTTTTTTCTTTAATGGACCAACATGAAACCAAACATATCTTTTAAGGGACTTGTAGACCAATTAAGCCAATAATTTATTTAGTTATTGTTCCTGATAGAACACTAGGGGGTGTATATTTGCTAAGTGGTATGATTATGCAATGGTGTGAGATAGTGATATTGCCTGAGTTTTTATTTGCGTTGGGGTTGTATTTATAGAGCAGGGAACAATCTCAGCTGACCCCCACGATCTCATGATCTCTATTCAGGTGGAGTTGGAGCTTGGCGGTTACCTTACGCCCCACGATCCTTCATGAGGGAGAGTGGGGTTGTATTTGGCGCCACTTCTCCCAACCGTTTTTAGCACGTGCATTTCATGGGTTGTGCTGAGTCATGGGGGGTGATCGTGGGTCACGTGACAACCACATGCGAATGCTTGGCGCGGCGAATTGGGCCTGGTGGTAGGCGGAATGTGTCAAAATGAATTGGGCCTTCTATAAATTGGGCCTAAATTATTTTATCCGGTACAGTTATTAAGTTGATCAGAGTACACATCACCAAAAAAATGATCATAGTACAGATTGGTCTAGAAAGAAATAAAATGTTATAATAAAAAACATCAATAGACCCTAATTTTATTATTTGCAAAATCAAGACAAATGATACCGGTGATGGAGAAAAAAACACCTCGTGATTAAGGGTGGACAATGGGTTGGTTAGGGTGGGTTTGGGCACAAAAACACCACCCATTCCACCTGTTGTTGCAATAATGAGGCTCAATCCAATTCTTTTTAAAAGTTCGATTTTTACGGGTTCGGTTTGTGTTGATTGACGGTTTGACGGGTCGATTGATTCGGTTTTGAACTAACGAATGAAAAATTATCTTAAAAAAAAAAAAACTCAATTGTGTTGTGTGAAGAGAACATGGGTGCAAGTGAAACAAAAGTATAACATAAAATAAAATAACAACAATAAATGTATGGTAATATTAGTATTTGAGTGAGAAAAAGCTAGTGGTTTTCAACTACTCATCAGTGGTTTCTTGTTTCCACTTTCCAAGGAAGCAAACTGTAACAAGTTTTGAGATTGTGTGTTTCGAGATATGTCTAGGCACTTCATCATATTTTATACTAGTATTAAATAAAACACAAACTTGCAGTTTATGTAACTCGTGCGGGTTCGGGTATCGTTGGGTTGATTTTAGAAAACCAAACCCACCCATTTCAATCCGCCTAAAACTGAAATGTGTGACCGACAACCCGATGATCCGCAACAATCCGCCCGCTTAACCATTTTTCGGTTCGGATTGTTCAGTCTGAATCGGTTTGAGGATTTTTATCGCCCCCTACCCGATGGGAAATGAAGAGAGAGAAATCATTTTCCACGCCGTTGTGCCCTTTAATATATAAAAAAAGAAAAATATCATGTGTTTAGTTATAATATCGACATTTTTATCAAATAGAAACTCTCATACCCGTCTCATGAACTTAACTCAATTGGTAGAATATTACATTATATATACAGAGAACCGGGATTTCTAGCTTATCCATCTTAGTGAAATTTCTACAAAATAAAAAATAAAAAATAAAAAAGAAAAAAGAAACTCCCGTACCCATACCCGTGCACATGTATTTAGTTATGTAAAGTCTAAGTGGATGAAAAATACATAATTGTAACCAGACTAAACTTCCCTAAAGATTGTCATTTGCCATTTGGTTTCATTGACATTTGACAGAGATTAATTATCAACACCATTGATTAATTATCAATCACATGAAAGAAAGAAAAAAAGAAAAAAGAAAAGAAAAAGGGAGCTCTTACATTTTTTTTTTTTGACAGTGGGAGCTCTTACATATTTCATAGGATAACTAACTCGCATGAATCAGAAGAGAAAATGAAGGATAAAAAAAGTAGGTTCAATGGAAAGAAGTAAAAAATAGAATGATTATGATTTAGTTTAGACACAGAATTTCAACCGATAAATTTATTTATTCAACAAGATCTGCTAGAAGGAGTTACTGTACATGATGTACATGGTACAGTAGCTTGAAAATCAAAATGATTGCCACAAAATTGGCATAGGCAAAATTCCACAACCAACATTAAATCAATTTGCTCCCTCAAGTATTTTTATTTTTTTTACTACAAGACACCTCAAGTATTTGAATAGTAGTAACACTTTTTGATACATTTTAAACACTCTGTGACCCCTTTTTCTCAAAAAGTCAATTTAGTTATCTAGGGAATATATCACTTTTTGGAAAATATGTCTATCACAAAGATTGTGTTCAAAAATCTCCAGCCAAGTGTTTTTGATAGCCTTTCTTGTAATAGTATATAGGTTCAGTTGTGAAATACTTCTACTGGTATTGATGGAGAACAATACTTCTTCGCCACAAACTTGAACTGAATCCATATATTAACATGAAACGGTATTAAATCAATTAGTAACATGTAAGTGATGATAAAGATGAACTGGCATAACATGATAACAGAAGTATTTAATACTAATAAACAAAACATTAATCCCAAACAAAAGCAGGCCAGTTTGTTGAAAACTAAAAAAAAGCTAAGACATCCCTTTCAGAGATGCAGAGATATGCAATAAGAGCCAGATGTTCAGGCCATATGCAGCCATAAATAGATGGCATAGATGACTGAAATTCTAATAGATACCCAAGAAATGAAATCCAGCTTTTATGTGAACGATACTAGTACTAGTAATTGCTGACTATAAATTATAACCAAGTAGAATAATCTAGTTTCTAAATGAGCAACCCCTTTACACCTTTCAATCTAATGCCGATACCCCACTGATTTGCATGCATTGCAGCCTTAATTACATGAAGTTAGTTTCTGGCTTTACAAATCGCACAAAATCCAAATTATTAAAACAACAATCAAAACCTTTTTCTGCTTACTGAACAGTTCCCACCCTCAACTATCACATGTATTGAACTATGATTTTTTTTATCTTGAATCATATCTATACTCTAAGATAGATAGATATTCCTAGACTAGATGGTTTAGTCCGCCACTTCCCTTAATTACTACACTATCCTCCATTCTATTTACCTTCTAACCGGTGAGAAAATATTTTAAATAGAATAATGATTAATGCAATAAAATAAATTTCTATCAATTCTCAATATGATTATCACCTAATCAACTATTTGTTTAAACTAAATCATTAGAATCCACGTTGAAGGAACTCAAAAGCTGATGAACAAAATGCAGAAAAATGCCAAGAACTAAAGATTGTGATTGTAGAGTGTAGACTAATTTTAAGTCACCCAATTTTACTACACTCATACACAAGAGAGCAAGACTAGGGTGTTCTCACCTTATGCTGACTGTATTTTTCTTTGATAGCAGTAATGGAAGGTGAATTCTGATAGCCATTGCAGTACAACAGATGCAATCCCTTAACACATTCACGCAATTCTGATGCTTGATAACCTGTGTAATGCCACAGCATAGAGTTCTATACCCAAACATATGCATAGTTGCACAACATCAGTATATATGTCTATGAAAAGAAAAATATTCCTCGGTAAAATAGGTTTCTTGCAATACATACCCAAGGTTTCTTCCTAGGAAGTAGTATATATTTAGCCAAGAAAGCGGCTGAAGCAGCTATTAATGACGGTGTATACTTAAGCATATCATACTCTAGAAGCGACAACTCTGCTAGATAGTCAGCCAAATACTCCAACTGCATCAATAGAACCTGAAAACAATACAAGGTAAACATCATAAATTGTCATTATTATCTTAATAAGAGAAATGAAAAAGAATCTCAATTGAAATACATACCTCACATGTTTTTTGGACAACAATAATGAAGCGTCTGCATTGGTATGCTCACAAGTCAATACTATGGCAATTTACTCCAACTTGCACATATCAATAATATGAATAAAATCAGTCATTACCTCAAAAAACATCTAGTTGTAGGAGCCGTCATTTCAAACTTCAAGAAATTCAGCACAGAGGACTCCATGTCCAACACCTGCAATAATATCACAAATCTATTGTTTTAGGAGACTAAAACCATAAAAAGGTATCCAAAACTGCAGTCATGAGTCAATCAATAGATAAGTAACAAATCCCAAACCTGCTCCTTAGAATACGTATTATCGGTTATATAACAGAACTCTTCCGCCTTGGGGGCACAGATCTCCTCGTATTTACTGCCAAATCCAAACAATTTATAAATTATAACCTCTTATGGAATACATATACAGATGCAGGACAAACACAAGAAATAAGGTAATTGAAACAAGCATTGTACAATGAAACAAATTAAGTAGATATTATAATTAAGAGATAAAAACCCTACGCAGCAATCATCATGCAGGAAACACCAAGTAGTTGTAACCTCTGTCTGTTCATTGCTTTGCCTGAAAGATAGCGATCAAGGTAGTTAACTGCCAAAAATATTGTATCAGGTAGAAGTCTGTACTCTTCGGCAACCTACAATGGAGAGAGAAATTAGGTGAAAAACATTTGAAAAGAAACTCAATGAAGGATACGGCTCTTCTCGTGTTCCATCATGAGGAAAAAAGACAAAAAAAAGCAAGCTCAACGAAACCTATACAAATATATCAATGTATCCACTGCCATTGCTGTGGTAACTTTACCTCTCCTAACATGAGGATTTAAATCTCTCAATAACTGACACGACAAAGTAATTAGAATAATAGTCAAAATAAATTTTCTAATGAAACCTAACACTTATAAGGATATGAGTATATGACGAGACATGATAAAAATTAAATATAAAGTTCTCAAAAAGTAGCACATTGAGAAGAACAAATCCCCTGGAATAAATTTATCACCCTGGCAGTACCGTTACCCACCATAGTTTACCTCCACAAGCCAATCAATAAGCATTGCCCGCATGCCAGCATTTATGTCTTTCTGTATCTTCTCCATGAAGTTCTTAGATGGCATTTTACTTTTCTGAAAAACAAAGCAAAAGGTAAAAAAGAAGTAGAGAGAAGATAAAAGGAAATATGAGAATAAGTTATATACATGGTTATGTTCTAAACCACAGGCATAACTGCAGAAATGATCTGGTAGATAAACCTATATTTGGAACTTCCAGAAGCTATATCGCATACCAATTTAGTCATTTATCTTTTTACCTTGTGTCAAAATAGAAGACACTGGCCCTTTAAGAGGGACAAATTAAATTAATTTTCTTAGCATAATTAAATTGTTAATTTTGTAAACTATTTTGCACTCATCATATGTCAAAGCCAAACTCGAAGAGATAAACAATTGTGAAAGAGAAAAATACAAACAATGCATTCAACTTGAATATCACCCTAATTATATAATTAATATTCTTCTTGACGTGAATATGACTTTTCAAATTATTACTCCGAATCCAAATCTTTCTGATAAACATTTAGACTTGAAATAGACAAACTTAGTTTGCAAAGCAATTCAATTTAATGTTCAAATATAGATTGAACCGATAGTACATTAGATATTTTTAAAATAAAATAAAACATTCTATAATTATCACCGCATAAATTTGCAAGTGCTACTTCAAGAAGTTCACGCCTGCAAGACACTGACATTTACTCTATCCATTTACAATAAATGGGTCCAATTCAACATTTCAATGTATCACATGTTTGACCCTCGTCGCTTACTGAGTGTTTGGATTGGTGGCATAAAGTGGAATAGAGTGGAATGGGCTAATATTCCTTTGTTCAGATTTTTAAAAATGGATGTTATCTCATTCCATTCTATTCTATTCAACTCCGCCTACACCACCAATTCAAACATACTCTCAAAAACGAATAATGCATTTAGTTAATTTAAGGTAACAAACACAAACAATAAATTTATAATTTATAAACCTATAAAAGCATCATATGAACCAGGAACTTACACTGCCAGCTATCACCTTGATAATTACAACAGATGACTAAAACATTAAATAAATGAAGATGACAAACCTCATATGCACGCAAATTTTCATAGATTTCATGGGCAGTGCAAATAATGTCAAGGTAGTTTCGGATTAGGGCAAGAAATGGGTTTGAGAGTTGGGATATTCGTATCGTATGTATGCGAGAGCGCGAAATGGGGCAATTATCACCATCGGATGTTTAGTCAATCACATATCTCGGCCGTCCGTGCTTTGCATGACTTGTAATTTGTAAAGATATCAATCAACATGTACTAGGTCGGCTATGGGAGTCCTCTCGTGTACTTTTATAAGTTATTTTATCATAAACTACCTTGACAAACTTATAATAATACATAAAAATTGCATAAACTGTTTGCATAAGTTCAAAAATAAGCTAATCCAAACAGACCCTAAGAGTCTAAGATTGATACTAAATGAGAGGCATGAGAGAGATAGTTGGAGTTTATATCGAATCGAAAAACGTTATTGGGTGCAAAGGGGACCTACTTCTAATAGACTTAGTATAAATGAAGATGACAAACCTCAGATGCACGCAAATTTTCATAGATTTCATGGGCAATGGATGCACAAAACTGTGGGTCTTTGATATTGCAGTCAATGTCTACAATCTCATTTGCACTTGACTTCAGTATGGTGTCAACATCCTGTATTCTCCCTAAAATCATAAGGGTAACAGAATGATTGATCCACATTACAAATTACAAATTTTAGTTATTGAAAAAAGTAGTATCCAGATTAGCCAAAACATAAGAAGAAAGGTCAAGTATAAGATTAAGCATTTAACAAAACGAACCTGCCATTTTGGAAGAGTCTGAAATATTGAGAATGCTGCAAGTTTTATTCTCAATTGATTTGGTCAATATAACATCATCATTGCAAATATATTCTAACTCCGGAGTCATCAAAGAATTGTTGGTTGACATGCTCTCATCCAGTGAAACAGAACCACTAAATGAATTACTTGGAGAAATGTTCATCCATCTCGGATCACAGACCTTGTTCTTAAAATCAGGACAACCAGCACCATCATTGCTTGGCGCAACGAAAGCTTGAACTCCAGTCTTAGTTTGACAAACTTTGGTCGAACATGCTTCGTTGGAGCGCAATAATCCACTTGATTTTAATGAGGGCTGCAAAATGTTCCTAGACATAACATTTTTCTGCGAACTGGCAATGGAATCCTTCTTTGTCTTTGTAGTTTTGGACATGCACGGAACCTTCAAGGTACATAAATCAAACACATATGAACACACCCCAAATCAGTGCATGCACAATTAATTATACATATACTTTCCCACTAAAAAACAAACTCTTATTGTTTTATATAGTTTAACTTTATGTGCAAAAGTTCCACATGTGGTGGGACCTAATGTTTTTCATAAAATAATCCTCAAAAAGGTGAACCTCACTATATGCTAAACTAAACCATGCATGTTATTATGTCATTCTCATGCTTCATCAACACAACTTCATGATACATTTGCATTACTACTTATAGTTCTTATTTTAAGAAGAAATTTATTTTTTAGATTCGTTGAAAAAATGGATGTATGTAGTCTATATCATGGACCTGATATATCAATCATTCAATGAAAGTAAATTTTTTCTTATAATAAGGACTATAGGGAGTGATATATATATGCGTATTAATTATGCAACGGAATGCGTTAGTCAAACCCGATTCTATCATAATTCTAATAGTCATTGATTATTCCTATGTGAATTCACTAAAATTGTTCGATATTAAAAAAAAAGGACCAAACTAATTAATCAAATAATCAATGTTGCCTGAATAGTGAATACCAATCACAACAGGAACAAACAAAATGCAAACTCAAATCGAACGATAAACTACAAAATACAAAACAGAAAGCTTAATAGAATAGTAAAATGGTGAATGATTATAACATTACCATGGGTTTGGATGGAGCACCAAAGGAGGATTTACCAAGAGAGGCATTTCTGGTATTGGTTACGTCGGCAAGAGCGGGACGTTTCTTGGTCAAGCGAGTTTTGACGGCATTGATGACCTTTTTGCTTGAAACTGGATTATCTGAAATGGATGATGATTTCTTCTTCTCGGAGGATGAATCAGAAGAAGGAAAGCGTCGGCTACGTGTGAACATTTTGTGTTTGGAAGTGAAAATGAAAAAACCCTAATCGCAGTGAAAATAAACAAGAAATGGAATCAGTTAATTACTTTCGTTAGTGAAAATAATAATAATAAGTAAAGAAGTGAATAAGGTTGTTGGATTTGGTAAGAGATTGAAACGGGAATTTACCTGAGAGTGTGGTGGATGGTGAATCGATGATTGAAGAAAAAATGAGGCAATTGGTTTTTAGAAGAAGAAGAAGATGATGAACATTGTAAGTTGTTTGTTATACGCAGCGCAGACACAAAAACACGCAAAGAAGAGAAAGGGGTTTGAGAGTTGGGATATTCGTATCTTATCTTAATCTTAATCTTAATCTTATCTTAATCTTAATCTTAATCTTAATCTTAATCTTATCTTAATCTTAATTTAATTATTATAAATGGTAAGTTGTGATACCTTTTAAACCCTCACTTAACCCTAATTTTTTCCCTCTTAATCTCTTCCTTAATTACCATCCCAACTACTATCTCATTTATTTATTTATTATTTATTACCTATCCAAATTTAAATTTCAAATAAACCTTTCATTAATATTATTAGGTGACTTTGGAAAACTAACATTTTATTCTTCCAAAATTTGCTCTCATTCTCTCTCTTTCTCTCACGCGGAGATCTAAAACAGCAAGAAAAATGTGACTCTTAAGTCTTCATCTCTCTCTCATCTCACTCCATGTGAAATCTTCTTTCTCTCTTTCTTTTCTCTTTTTCTCCTTTCTCATCTTCGTTTCTGCATTTTCTTTCTCATTCTTTACATAAGATTTCTAATTGGTTTTTTGTTCAAAGATTGAATTTTTATTTATGTGTATGGTGTTTTTTTTTATCTGGGTTGTGTTTTTATTTTGTAGGTGTTGAACTTTTGAAGTGAAGTTTTACTTGGTGTTCATGAATTTGTCTAATGGTAAGTGACAATTATCACAAGATGATTTCTGAATGACATAAAAAATAATCAAAGTCAAAAAACTATTCCCAGACTACATCCCAATGGTGTTGTTGTGAATTCTAATATGAAGTAGTCTCTTTGAATTTTCATGTTGCTCTTTTTCATATTCATATATGCAACCCACATGTTTGATAAAATGTCACCATGGATTCTCATTAACAAAAGCATCACTAGGTTTGTTGTTTTTTGTTTTCCATCTTTATTCATAAATGATTTTATTAGTTTTCGTATTTGTTTGCTGTAAAGTTGCTATTTTTTTTATGATTTAGTGTTGTTGTCGTGCGGTTATTACTATTATAGTGCAAGTTCTGTGAAAAGCTACTACTATTATATGATATTACTCTTAAACTATAATATTGCCCTCTCATTGAAGTGGCAGGTTTTGAAGACATACATGATACTTTTAGGCACATATATGTATGTTTATAGTATGATTATTGTGGTATATATTAAGCCATGGGATTTCCTTTAAATCAGTTACAATTAGTGCGATTTTTTAAGTTTTGATTCAAACCCATATGCCATGTTTAACAGACGGTTATTAGTGTGCTAATTTGTGGCTGGTACTGTTTGTATATATGTCTATATGTATGTATACTTTTACAATCAATTGCCATTTGTCGTGTAAAAAACAAATTATTGATTGTGAATTTCATTTTGTATATGGTTTCACTATTTTTAGGATTTAAAATGATGCTGATTTTAATTGATTCGTATTTTGGCAAGGTGTTCTATATGTATCATGTCATGCAGTGTGATTATTAGAGATTATTGTACCAATTTGGTTTTACTAAAACTATTTCAATTCTCTCTCTCTCTCACCACCAGACACCAACAACATGTTGCTGTCGTCAAAGTCACTGGCGCCATCGGTCAAGAGTTTTTATCCGTTCTGTCTGACCGCGGCCTCCCATACAACTAGCATCAAAATGCTCTGCCGGCTGCCGCCTAACATCAAACCCAACCACCGATTGTCTGTGGTCTTTGGATCTTTGTGATATGCATTCTGTGACTGGTGTCACCGAGGTTGGCGCCTGAAATTTTTGCATCACAACATGGTGGTTTTGTACCAGAAACTACATATCTACGGTGATTAATTTTATCAATTTGTTCTTTTTTCTTCAACAAGTATGTTTTGAAAGGACCCAAATTAGATCCTTTTGGTTTTAACTCTTTCTTTCTTTCTTTCTTTCTTTCTTTCTTTCTTTCTTTCTTTCTTTCTTTCTTTCTTTCTTTCTTTCTTTCTTTCTTTCTTTGACAGAGGGATTTAAATTGAGTTTATCTTATTGATTTTTAGAATCAAATGTTTGGAAGGAGGAATAATAAAAAGGAAAATCTTCAGAATATATGAAGAATCATGTAAGCAACAGGACTCCGAAGTTTAAGAGGTATAATTTACGTATCATGAAATCTTCATCAATCAATTTTTTTTTTGTATAATTTGGTTATATTATGCATTCCATGATTGTGTTCTAACTTATGAATGATATTTTATTTTATGTAGAAGGTAGAAATTGCTTCCAAAGAGAATGATAGGGATATGTCCGTAGTGATCAATGCCGAGATGTACTATGACTAGGTTACTTAAGGAGATCCCCAAGTTGCATAGTTCGGCATTTGAAAGGTTAGAAAGACCCATAGACTAACCCTACTGTTAGTTTTCTATTTTCAATTCCTTTAGTTCAATCCTATTGTATGTTACTTAGTTATCAATAGGGTGTTAGTCCAATTTAGTTGCAAATCAAGTGTATGTGTTTGTCTCTAAGTTTGTGGCTTTATTATAGTTTTCTATTTTCCATGAAAGAATTTTAACTCAATTGCATTGTTAGATGAGTCTGTTGGCTACTTTTGGGGTTGGCTCTACGAATCTTATAGTTGGTTTTTGAATTGATCTATGTTGTGTGAATATGTTTTTTAAATATTTGATATGCATGGTTCTAACAAAAATTAAACATGTTAAAAGTATGCTTAAATTGTGATTGATAATCAAATCGATATACGCTTCCATTCCACACCTATTCTTTTTTGTATATGCATTAATAAGATACATGATTTACTATAAAAAAATTATATGCTCAAAGAAGTCTTTCATATTGGTCGGTGGTTGATTGTTTACTTATCGACAATATATATATAAATTCATTTATATCTCAATTATTTGACTATTTTTTGCATTTCTTTATATAATTTTAGTACTGCTTTAGTCATTTTATATGTTTTGAAGTTCCATTTGTACAGCCTATTTCCACTTTCAATATACTTATATTTTGATTTCATTTTATTTTTTTATTGTACTTTTAATTGTATCAATTTAAATTGTATATCTAACACTTCACTAAACCTGTGCAACGCACGGGTCAGAGTCTAGTGTAATTATGTATCTTTGCGAGAGCGCGAAATGGGGCAATTATCACCGTCGGATGTTTAGTCAATCACATATCTCGACCGTCCGTGCTTTGCATGACTTGTAATTTGTAAAGATTTCAATCAACACGTGTTTTTTGTCTTGCACTAATCCGAATCAGATCCTCTTCTTTCTTCTCTAGTTTTATATCTTGCGTCAATTTTAATCGCCCATTAATTATACTATAATGTTTTTTTTTTTTGACTAAAAAGGATATTCATTCATTCAAAATCGTAGAATACATTGTACAATACAAATTCAAAATCGCTAAAAACTGTAAAGGATGAATCTGTAAACAAACTCACAGCATCCAAGTTAATAGCATACAACGGCAAAATGCCTACAAATATGATGAAACTATAGTGTCTGAAATACTCATGCTTCCAGATCTGCAACGTTGATAACGCCAAAATCATTGTTTGAATCTGCACTTGATCGAATCTAATCTGACAATTTGAATAGAACAAACACCGCACAAGACGGGAAAACAAAACAACGCCGCACCAAGACGACGAATAACACAGCGTCGCACTATAAGACGACGAAATCACACAAAAATAAAAAGCTAAATATATGTGGAAGTCACTTATTTTAATAAAAGAAAGAAAAAAACGATTTAGAGGGGTGATTTTGGGTCAAAAATCGACCCAAAATCACCCCTCTCAATGGATGAAGAAGTGGAGAAAACTAGGTTGAAAGAAAAGGGTGGCGGCTGAGAAGAGAGGGAGAGATAGAAAAGTTATAATTATACTATAATGTTGACTCCTAACATTTAATGAAAATCAAAAGTTGAAATCAAATTGTATCATTCAGTGACCCGAGAAGATCTAAATTTCCTAAACTATTCATCCGTCATACTTCCTCCGTTACAATATATAAGTAAAAATGTATTTCTAGATTTATTGTATAATTAATGTATTTGAACAGTTCAAATACATTAATTATACAATAAATCTAAAAAGTGCATTTTTGCTTATATATTGTAATAGAGGGAGTATCTATCAATAACCTTCACATTAGAATAAATCAATGACTGAAATTTGAGCAGACTAGTTGGTGCTCGGAGAGGATTCAATTCCCATGTAATGGGACTCACTTCCATCCTTTTCTTTCTTTTTACTAAATACTAGTAAATCCTTATGAAGAAAAATAAATAGACGAGTCGTGGTACATCTAAGCAAGGTCGGCAGTAAAAGATGATAGATCCTCTCATGTGTAATTTACAAATCTAATCTAATAATAATATAAGAAAGGATTATCTTCTTCATTTTACCCTTCTGCCCTCATGCATTCTCCTTCTGTCATCTATCCACTTTTTACCGTTTTGCCCTTTTGCTTTACGTGTGATGGAATGTTGTTCTCCTCTACTTACTTCCTCATGCATTTTCTCGAGACTCCCAAACTGAGTATACATCCCATCACACAGTTTCTTCCTATGAAGCCCCGATACTCTAAAAATGGTGAAGTATCGTGTCCGATACGTCCTCGATACCGATACTTGTCTGATATGTTCCGATACTCGTATCAGAAGAGTATCGGTTCAATCATTATTTTTAAATAAAAAAATAATATCCGATACGCGTCTGATACTTCCCGATACTCGTATCGGAAAAGTATCGGTTAAATCTTTATATTTAAATAAAAAATAATATCTGATACAATCTGTGTTTCCTAGTGAATGTCAAACTGTTATGTTGTTACACGGGTAACTAACTATGTCTTTTTTTGGATAGTACTAATGATGTTGTTTTTGTATAATACTTAACTTAAGATATATAACTTAAAATGTACCGGTGATCATTAATTTTTAGGACAATATTAATGAGACACAAATATTGTCTGCTACAAGATGGGCTTGTTAAAGAATCATGATGTCATGACTATTATATGTTTTTTGAGCTATTATATGCCTTTAGTTAGGACTGAGGAACCCTCGTATGTTGAGCCTCAAACTGTTTTGCTCTTGTGCAAGTGTTTACAGTGAAAATTGGTGTAAACAAGCGCTAGTCTATGTATTTTAAACTTACGAGATTGACTAGAAATCTCAGGACAATTTTATGCTTGTTTTTAAAGGAAATAGTTCAATGTTCATTAAAGTTTAACAAACATTTATGGTTTTCAGTTTTCTTATCAAAGCAAAAGTTTGTTAATTCGAATCGCCTCGTGATTAACACACTTTGAATAGAAATGGAAATAAAACGCAGTAAAATGCTGAAAGGGAAAAAATGCATAAATCATAAAAATGATTACAATAAAATTGGTTCACAAACGTACATGTTTTTCCTTAGAAACTCTGTTCTTTCCACGCTGAGTACTTAGAATTTTGCAGGAATAAACTATGTAAAAACAGTTTGCGACCTCGTTTTCTTCTAAGAAAACACTATTTATACATCGAAGCAAAATGTAACTGCTTAGATGATCTGGACGCTCCAGATTTCGCCTTCGAACCCACGTTCTTCCTTTCGAAACCTTCTCTTTTGGCGCTTTCACATTTTGGGCTAGATTCTGAATTTCTTTTGGGCCTTAATCATCTGGCCCAAATCTTTTTCCTCGCTTCGAACTCCACACTAAGCTTTTGGACTTCGATGATAAACATCGAAAGAATTTTGTTCATCGAATCAGTTTATGACCATTCGAAGCCAATTATTCGAAACAAATATTCTGATGACATTCTCAGCAATGGTTAAATGACACCTGTCATTTTGAAATTAACTCATTATTTTGTTGGACCAACATTCTTATTAAAATTATTAAATCAAAAATACGACCCAACAAATTGCCCCCCAAAAATGCCAATTTCGAATGGGCATTCGAAAGAGAAGATGGCGTTTTTGAAAAGATTCCAAATCAATCCTTCACACTTCTCAATGACGGCTATGACGTCAGAACATCATTATTCTTTTCTCTTAACCGTCACCTCATTTCCCACAACCATCATGACTCCTACTTTTTCTGCACGCAAAAGCCACGTGTCAACGTAGGAATTCGAAACGGAAAGGACTTTTCTGAACTTTTCCTAGCTTTTCCAAAAATTTTCAAACCCTATAAATAGGATTTCCCAAATTCTATTTCGCTTTTTGCGCTTTTGAACTCTCAAGTCTCTTCTTCATTTCTCCTTCACTGTTCCCAGATTTCTTCAAACTTCCTCCATTATTTCTCTCTGAAATTTTCACTTTTTTACTCTCAAAATCCATTCTTCACTCAGAAATCATGGCTTCTAGTTCGGGACAGAAACAAAAACTTCCCTTAGCAGGAGGATGGAGTGAATCAGTGTTGCAGAACTTCGCTCCTAACACTGTCTTAGAGCCTGTGATGAACGCAGAGAAACGTAAGATCTGGGAAACACAGGTAATGTTTCCTTATTCCCTTGCTAACAAAACCCATGCGTTTGGTGGTCCTTTACCTGACGCTAAAAGCAAATCATCTACCATATTTGACATATTCCCGGTACATAAACCTTGTAAACCTAGGGCATTCATAGATTCACCCTACAATTTCAATTTTATAAAGCCTCATAACAAGGTTTTTAGGTCTGCACCGTATTATGGCAACGAGGATTACATTAAGTGGTTAGATAGAGTACAAGTGGGTTATGGGGATTTCTGGAAAGATGCTGGCATTTTCGAGTTGATTCAACTCTCTAGGGTAGGACCCAAATATCACCAGGAGATGTTGGTAGCTGCTTTACACTTCTTCGAAAGCTCTACCAATACTTTTCATTTCGAGTGTGGAATGATGACTCCTACACTCTTCGATGTAGCTGCCATGACCGGGCTTAGCCCGTTGGGTGAGACTTATGACCCAGCCAAAACTAGTTTAGCAATCGAGTTTGCCCCAAAAGAGAAAACCTTCCAGAAATAGATCCAAGAAAACCATGCAGTTGGCGAGGAAGAGGTATCCGACGTCGAACATGTAGCTTTTCTCACCCTGTGGCTCTCCCATTATATTTTTTGTTCAAAATCACTGCAAGTTGCTAAGCAATTCATCCCCATGGCCATCCAACTTCATGAAGGTCGCCAGTTTGGATTAGGGCGCTTAATCTTGGGTTGTTTATTCGCCTTGATGCAACTTGCCAGTGAGAACCTAAAGAAGACTGGTGATGGTTCCACCTTCTTAGCTGCTGGACCATTTTGGCTTCTACAACTGTGGCTTAACGCCACTTTCGAGAAAGAATTGGAATTTTACCTGTCTGGAGATTACGAAGCCGAGGCACGTAAGCGCCAAATCGAAGGGACGCGACTGGTGCGCTTAGTTCCTTTACCTTTAGGTTTAAACTATGAGCAAAGCTTCTTAAAATACTTCAACGTATTTTTAAGCTTGAAAACTTTTAAAGAAGAACACGCTCCATTCATCCAGCGTATTATTGGACCTTCATGGTTTGTACAACCATTTCCTCCTCTCCAAGAGCTTGAAGAATTTGGACTTGCACAATGGTTAGCTTACCTGGATCCCAGCGTCCTTTCATGTCGAATTGGCACAACCTCGAAAGACTATGGGCTAGTTGGATACTTTCCTAACCTTGTGTCTCGCCAATTCGGCCTCACCCAGCTCATCCCAAAGAGTTTTTACGAGCACGAGAAGGATATTTGCTTGGGGCATAAAGTCGCCACTGAGGGATATTTCAGATCTTATTTGAAGAACACTGAAAAGCATAAGTATGGACTCACACCTTTTAAATACCAAAACTCCATCTCTTCCACTAAGGAGTTCCAGGATTGGTGGGAAAGACATTTTTCCGCTTCGATTCCTAGTGAAGAGTTTCTGCTTGCTAAAATTTCGAGTGGTTTCAAATCTTCACCTCTAGAGCAAGCGAAAGCAGCAACAAACAATGGTAGTTTCTTTCACTCATGATAATTTCCTTTATTTCTATGCCCTTTGATTTTTATTACTAATGGAATTTACTCGCTTTCAGGGCCTAAATCCAAGAACGCTTCAACCTCTACTCAACAGTCTGTATCTTTGCCAGTCAAAGAAGAAAAGAAGGTACATTAGCTTTCTCTCTTCAGCATTCAGGCTCTGTCCTTACTTTTATATCAATTTCGTTAACAAAATGGCTCTTTATGGTCATCTTCATCAGGCTTCGAAAAGAGTAAGTAGTTCCATAGCTGAGACTGAGAAGCCTTCAAAGAAATCTAGAAAAGATAAGGTTATTTTGACAGAGATTGATGAGCAGGTATATGTCTTCTCTTTTGTATTCTTTACTTCTTATCTATATGCTTGGCCTCGAATTTAACATCTATTTTCGATAGAACATCGATGCTGACCTTGGCAGAGTCATCGCTAAGGTTTCTAGCCAAGTAAACCCAACTACTTCTGCAAAGGAAGCAGCGAAGAAGAAGGAAAAGAAGAAAGACAAGAAGCATATTAGAGAGGAACTAAAGGAGCAAAAAAACAATGTCACTCAAGTCACTCCTGTTGAAGTTCCCAATGTGGACCAACCCAAAGACAAGAAGAAGAAGAAAAAGTTGAAGAAAGCTCATTCCTCATCTACCTCAACTGCTCCAGAGAATTTGATACCTAAAGAACAACCTGGCGACACACAAGGCACCAATGATACTGAGCTTCAGGGTGCAAATAACAACATCTTTCAAGATATTCTTAAAAATAAAGTCCCTGATCATAACAATGAGAGCTCAAACTCTTGTTTGCAACCTCCCCCTGTCAAGGTATTTTCGAGCACTTTCTTTTGCATTTAAGATATGTTATCTGGACTCCTTCTTCTTTTATATATATATATATATATATATATATATATATATATATGGGTTAATAGGTCTTTACCCCCCTGCTAAGTGAGCGTGTTTTGCCTTATCCCCTGCTAAAAATTTCTTGAAGATTGCCCCCTTGCAAAGTTTTTTTTGTTGGTTTCCCTCCTTGAGTGCACTTTTTACATCGGTTATTTTGTTCAACCGATTTAAAAAGTTATGTTTTTTAAATCGGTTATTTTATTCAACCGATTTAAAAAGTTAAAATTTCTTGCATCCAAGAGAGGAAAAGGGGGGAAACCAAAAAAAAAACTTTGCAAGGGGGCAATCTTCAAGAAATTTTTAGCAGGGGGTAACGCAAAACACGTCCACTTAGCAGGGGGGTAAAGACCTATTAACCCTATATATATATATATATATATATATATATATCTTTGTGTTTTCCCTATTCTTTTCAGGTACCTGTCTCGACAATCCCCGAGACATCCGAACAAGAACGTAGTCAAGAGACTCCAATCACTGAGCACGTACCAAAGGGGAATGCACAAGAAGAAAAATCTACTGCTGATTCGCCTCCTAAAGGCAATCTTGAAGGAACACAGCAAGATCCTCCTCAAATCGAAAAGAATGACCAAATAGATGAGGATTTGCTTAAGGGCAAAGATGCTACTGTCGAAGGTGGTCCAGTTGAAAAAGACAAAGCAAATCCAACTCTGAGCAAACCAGATGAAGCTGAGCAACAAAACCCAAATCCTGAAAGCAACGGGGGCCCTTCAACTCACAAATCTCCTTCTCCTGAACCAGCAGAGACGAACCAATACTTCGAGTTTAGCAACGAGGAAGATATCTCTGCGCAGCCTGGTGGTTCGAGTCTTGATCCCCAATCCTCCACTTCAAAAATATCAGCTGCAGTTGGAATTCCAGAGTCTCTTTTGCGAGGACTGAATGTCTCTACCCCAGAAGAAGCACTTGAAAAATTACTATCTGGGGATAGTTTCAATACAAATAGTGAAGGGACTTCAGCACCTACTCAAGACGAGGAAACAGCCAGGCTCGAACAAGCTCACTTGAAAGCGAGGTTCATTGAAGATTTTCTGCAAAGGGATGTGCTAGAAGTTATCGACAACGACCCTCATGCTTTCTTTGGTCTCAAAGCCTTGCTCCAGCAGTTACAAACTGACAGAACGAAGGAAGCAATGTTGTTTTTGGTCAATCAAGTTGAGGCTCTTATCGACCAATTTGCTAAGAATCAACAGATGCTCATCAACGCTCAGAAATCTTATCAAGCGCAGATGCAGGCTCATGCCTCAGCTTTAGCTGATGCAACTATTTGTAATGCTGAAGTGAGCAACTTGAGATCAGGGGTAACAGCTGCTTATCTAAAGACTGCTGCTTGTGAGGATAACATTGCCAGATGGAGAGCAGAAATCAGAGAGTTGGAGACTAAAATTGCTGAGGAGGAAAGACTGCAAGAACATTACTTTAAGCTTGCTACTGAAGTAACTCCAGCACAAATCGAAGCTAAAGCAAATGAGGGGCTAAGATTGTGTAGCAATGCTGCAACGCTCAAGGCCACTGCACAACGCCTCGATAAGGAGAGCAGCTTGCTGAAAATCAAGCTGTCGCAACTCAAAGAGATTTATCGAACCTTTCAGCGCAATTCCCTTAGCAATCTTTAAGCTGTCTCCTGTTTGTTGGCTTTTTTGTTCATTTCTAATGTACTTTTCATTTCTAATGTAATTTTCTCTTGCTCTTTTGAACAAGTTACCCATCAATTTGAAGCTGTTTAAACACTTTGGATAATGTTTTATAGCATCCTTGACATTTTGATCATTTCTTTTTATGGCAAATTTCTTTACCATTTTGATACCTTTTATGCTTCGAATTACTCTATGCTTATATTTATTTCTTGCAACGACGGCTTATATCTTTTCAAATACTTGCCATTTATATTCACTGATCGCTGCTCAGCAATTAATTCTTGGATTTCATATGCACCATTGGATAACACTTGAGAGATTTTAAATGGTCCTTCCCAATGTGGTGACCATTTCCCAAAGACTCTATCTCCACTATCCATATGTAAGATAACTTTCCAAACTAGATCTCCTAAGTTAAAGGTTTTATACTTAACCTTTTTATTGTAAGCTTTAGCAACCCTTTCTTTTTGTCTAACTAGAACATCTAAAGCTTGCAATCTTTCTTCATCTAAATTAACTAACTCATCCATCATAAGATTTTCATAATGTTCACTAGGGATTTCCATCTGCCTTTGAACTCTTATAGACTGCACCATAATTTCGACAGGCAATACAACATCATGACCATAGGTCAATCGAAATGGAGTTGAATTAGTGGATTCTTTAGGAGAATTTCTACAAGCCCACAATACGTGATCTAGAGTGTTGTGCCAATTCTTTGGCTTTTGGGCAATGTGTTTTTTAATTAAACCAATTATAATTTTGTTGGCTGCTTCAACTTGACCATTTGCTTGAGCATAATATGGTGTTGATGTTAATAATTTAAAACCTGCCTAACTAGCAAAATTTTGCATCTTTTGTCCAACAAACACTGTTCCTTGATCAGTGGTTATGGTTTCAGGTAATCCAAATCTATAAATAATATGATTTTGGATAAAACTAATCACAGCCTCCTGATCAACTTTCGGTAAAGCAACAGCTTCAATCCATTTTATGAAATAATCAATTCCAACCAAAATGAAACGTTGGTTTTTAGATGATGCAGGCCTAATTTCACCAATCAAGTCTAAAGCCCAACCTCTAAAAGGCCAAGGTTTGATTACTGAATGCAATTCACTTGCAGGAACATGTTGGATACCTGCATCTCTTTGGCATTCTTAGCAGCCTTTAGCAAATTCTGTGCAATCCTTAAGCATTGAAGGCCAATATAAACCTCGTCGAAACAGTAGCCATTTCATTTTATGGCCTGCTTGGTGAGCACCACATGAACCACTATGTACATTGGTAATGGCTAAGAATGCCTCATTTTCACTAAGACATTTCGACAAAATTCCCTCAGGAGTTTTCTTAAATAACTCATTCCCAATGATGGTATAGCTCAAGGCTTTGTATTTTATTTTTCTATCAGTGATTCCTGCTGGATTTTCCAAATATTCAACAATTGGCTTTCTCCAATCATTATCACTTAAATTGTCAATGACAAAAATTTCTGTTACAAAACTTTTGGAGTACAACTCACCATTTTGGAGATCAAAATTTTCACTGTTGTGCTCATCTGCCCCCAAATGTTTTGGCATTGACAATTCATCACTTAAAGACGTATTCGAAATTAGTTTATCTTTAATTTCGATAATCTCTTCGAATGTCTCTTTCGACACTTTATAACCAGAGGCAATTTGCGCTAAGTCATTTGCCTCTTGATTTTCAATTCGAGGCACATGCTGAATAACATAGGATTCGAATTGTTTTAGCAGAGAAAAAGCAATAACAAAATATTTCATTAAGTGCTCTTGAATACATTTGTATTCTTTTGTCAATTGCTTTATGACTAATTCAGAATCACCTCTTATTTTAACATGCCTTGCCCCCAAGTCCAGAAGGATTTCTAAACCTGTAATTAAAGCTTCATATTCTGCTTCATTATTCGAGCAAGACCCATTAATTTTGTACTTAAATTTTGTGGAAATTTTACATGGTGAAAGTATAAAAATCCCAATTCCTATACCATGTTTATGCTTAGATCCATCAAAATACAAATTCCAAGGCTCAATATCAATGGATTCGATTGGGGCTGCACTCACTGAATGTTCAGCAAGAAAATCAGCCACAATTTGGCCTTTAACAAGTCTTAAAGGTTTATAAGTTAAAGAATATTCTGTTAAGGCCAATGCCCATTTTCCAATTCTACTATGCAAGATTGGTTTCAACAACATATGTTTAATTATATCGAAATGGGAATAAACATAAACATCAACTGGTTTTATATAATGCTTAAGTTTGGTACAAGAAAAATACAAACAAAGGCAAAATTTCTCTATTACAGAATATCTAGTTTCAGCATCATTCAAAACTCTACTTAAATAATAAATAGCTTTCTCTACGCCATTTTCATCTTCCTGAGCCAACATGCTCCCAATGGTTGTATCTGATGCTGAAATGTATAACTTCATTTCTTTGTTTCGAATTGGAGGCATTAGAGTAGGAGGATTTGATAAATAAGCCTTGATATCATCAAATGCTTTCTGTTGATCAATTCCCCAATGAAATGCTTCATCTTTCTTAAGCTTTAGCAGTGGAGAAAAAGGGTGAGCTTTTCCACTTAGGTTCGAAATAAACCTCCTCAAGAAATTGATTTTTCCAAGCAAAGATTGAAGCTGTTTCTTCGTTTCTGGAGACTTTGTCTCCATGATAGCCTTTGTCTTGTTCTGATTAATCTCTATGCCCTTTTTATGCACAACAAAACCAAGGAAGTCTCCTGCATGTACACAAAAAGCACATTTTAGTGGATTCATTTTTAATCCACATTTCCTCATTCTTTCGAATGACCTTCTAAGATGACTTAAATGATCATCAGAAGATGAGGATTTGACAACAATGTCATCAATGTAAATTTGCATAAAAACTTCAATGAAATCATGGAAAATCGAATTCATTGCTCTTTGATATGTTGCCCCTGCATTTTTTAATCCAAAGGGCATCACTACCCACTCATAAGTGCCTAAGGCACCAGGGCAACGAAAAGCAGTTTTAGCAATATCATCTTCAGCTATAAAAATTTGATTATAGCCAGAATAGCCATCTAACATGCTTAAATATTCATGGCCTGCTGCTGAATCAATTAGCATTTCTGCCACAGGCATGGAATATTCATCCTTAGGTGTAGCATTATTTAAATCCCTAAAGTCTATGCAAACTCTAAGTGATCCATTCTTTTTAATAACAGGAACAATATTAGCTAACCATTCTACATACCTGGCTGTTCTAATGAATTTGCACTTGAGCAACCTTACGATTTCTGTCTTGATCTTTGTCATGATTTCTGGAGCAAACCTCCTTGGAAGCTGCTTCACAGGCTTTTTATCTGGTCGAAGAGGTAGCCTGTGTTCCACCAGTTCTTTGCTTAATCCTGGCATTTCATTGTAAGCCCAAGCAAAACAATCCTTGTACTCTTTAAGCAATTCAATCACTTTCAACCTCAAGTTTGGATCAATATTGGCACTGATATAAGTTGGCCTCTTAATTGAGCCATTTCCAATATCAATTTCTTGCAAGGGATCTTGGGCTTGCATTCTTTGACTTGAACTAATTGGATCTTTTTCAAAACCCAAAGGCTCTTCATCATAAATGCAATCCAACCTCTGATTATCACCAGTGATCGAAGCATTAGCACCTGTTGCCAATTCATTTTTTACATTGTCAGTGGCTTTGACAGCCACATTTTCACTAGACTCAATAGCTTCAATAGCCATTTTTATTCTATTCTCGGCAGCATAAGCTGTAATCCTGCTCCATTCTGGGGACTCAATCATCAGCACTTTCAAAGTCGCCCCACCCAGAAGCTGGTGAATATGCATCATCATGGTGGAGTCCATCAACAGGCTCTCTTTCCCAACAGAAACCATGTGTTGGATGCAGTTTCACAGAATGGTAAACACCATCAGGATTCACCATGTTTGGATCGAAGGCAGCTTCCTGCTCACCACAAGGAGCAATATTTGCCAAATTTTTGTCAAAAGTGTGAAGAGTCACAGTGCTTGAATCAGCCATGTAAGCACTTTGATCTGCTTCTACATTTTCAACAAGGCCATCATCTCTCCAGAGAGTCAGCCTTTGGTGCTAGGAAGAGGGAACAACACCAACTCCATGAATCCACTCCTTGCCCAACAGCAAGTTGTAGTTTGGCCTCGCAACAATGACCATAAATAGAGTCTTTCGAACTGTGCTACCCACACAAACCTCTAATTTCACAGCACCAAGGGAGTGCCCAGTTTTACCTTCATAATTGGCTAGAACGACGTTGTGGGAATGTAAGTCAGTATCAAATAGACCCAACTTTTTTAGCATGAAGTGAGGCATTATGTTCACTACAGCGCCACCATCAACTAATATCTTGTTTACCCTCACATTGTTTACCTTAGCTCTTATGAACAAAGCCTTCAAATGGTTCTTCATGCCAACATCTGGCTTCTCGAAAACAGCATTTTGTGCTTCGACACAGCTATTCTCCATTACATAGTAACATACTGGCCTATGATCAGCCAATTCCAACGCTTCGAATTCCTCTTCTGCCTCAGTAACCTCAGTTGGAACATCATATTCCAAGGGCAGAACAGAAACTACGTTAACCAGGACATCAAAATCTGACTCATCATCAAGAAGATCATCATCATCCATAAAGTCTTCTTCATTTTCATCTTCTTTGATGTTTTCAGCTTCAGATTCTTTGATTGGAGTGAGCCTTTCTTTCACTGGTCTTTTGACCAATTCAGCTTTCTCTTTTTCAGTAGCATTGCCCCCAGCCTTAGCCTGTTGAGTAGCAAGCTTCTTTCTGCGCTGGAACCTGCGCCATTGGGATCGAGTCATGGGATTCTTACCCTTGTAGTTGTTTCTATAGCCATATTTGTTGGCTTCTTGCTTCCAAGGAGGGATTTGTGGCTCAGCAACCACTTTCGAACTAATAGTTGGATTCGACCCAGCAACTACCTTAGACTCGGCAACCATCTTTGAGTTAGAAGTCCCAGAAATGAACTTCACATTGACATTACTAGAGCTTCCTTTTTCCATCCACTTCTTGTCGAAGGCCACATATTGGCCACTGACCCACTGATTTGTAGGTGCTTTGTTAGATGGCTTGAAAGTCTTTTGAGGTCCCAGCCTCTGATGAACAGAAAGTCCTTTGTTATGGGACTTGCTCCAGTCAATTTTTTGATATGACCAGCCCTTTTGATTTGGCTTAGAACTTGGCCATTTTCTCTTGTTATCAGCATAAGGCAGCACTTTCTTCAAGTTTGTCACCGCCTCCTTGTCACACACAGCACTACACCTAGGGCATAACATGACTTCAGCATTGTTCAACTTACACCTGTTGAGGAAATCCACTAATTCCTCTTCAGCAGCAGGGTAAACCTCTTGAACCTTCTTGTCGTATTCTCCTTCAGGTATGGCCTTGACTGCAGCAGCAACATCAGCTTCAGTAACTTCTACCATGTTGCAATCCAGGATTTCGACATAGGTTGCATCAGCAGTTGGCAGTGGATTAGTATCCACTTTCATTGGAGGCTTAGTTTTTTCAGCAAAGTTGAGCCTTCCTTCATTCAGAGCACGCTGAACCAAATCCCTGAAAAGAACACATTGGTGAGTTTTATGGCCCAAATAATTATGAAATTTACAATAACCTCTTTTCTTTCTTTGTTCAATTGGAGGTATTTTTAAATCTTTTTGCACAACTATTTGACCATCAGAAACTAATAAATCAAAGATTTCATCACATTTAGTAATATCAAATGTGTAAGTCTTAGTAGCATATTTTTCATTTTTTGGTTCGACTAGATTTTTTCCATTCGAAGGCCTTAATAATTTACAAGTATAAGGAGGCCCTGGCTTTAATTCTGCCACATTGATATCACTATCATCAACATCTACATACTCATCTTCAGTTACATATCCAAACTCATTGGCATAAAAATCTAAAAAGGCAACATCTTTCTTTTTCTGAAACTTAGAATTCCTAGCTTTTTCAGCTTTTAATCTTTCGATTTGCCAAACTCTGTCAGCCAATTGTGACATATCTCGAAGATATTGAGTATCTAATTTTTTCGTAATCGAATAGTCTAGGCCACCTGTAGCCATTTCGACTAGTTCATGTTCAGGCACTGATGTAAAACATCTAGCCTTTAACAGTCTGAACCTATTCAAATAATCATCAACAGACTCTTGGGTTTTTCTCTTAACACTAGCCAATTCTTTAAGGCTTATCTTAGTTTGGCCCATGTAAAACTGTTCATGGAACAATCTTTCTAATTGAGTCCAGTTATGAATTGAATTAGCAGGCAAAGTTGTAAACCAAGTAAAAACATTTTTGGTTAGAGAGTTAGGAAAATATTTCATTCTCAACTCTTCGTTGTTTGCCAAATTCTCAGATTCTGCTAAGTACCTAGCAATATGCTCAACAGTTGACTCATTAGTGTCCCCTGCAAACTTAGTATATTTAGGGACTTTCCAACCTCTAGGTAACTCTGTTTGTGGCACATATTCAGATAGCGCCGAAACAAAGTTTGGCCTTCGAGTACCAGTATTAAGGCCATTTTGGTTCAAAATTGATTCGACTAAAGTTGCTAAGTTATTATGTCCAGCAAAATTGTTATTGTTATGAACATTTCGAACCACTTCATCAGGGTCTTGGTTCCTTCGAACCATAACTACTGGAGGGTTTTGGTACTCCTCTTGAGTCATTGGTATTGGCTCTTGGTTTGGTATAACCTGAGGGGCCACATATGTTGGCCTTGGATTAAAAGGAGTAGCAGACATAGCAGGCAAAATCATTTGTGGTGCCACATGATTAATCCTAGGCTGAGTTTGAGGGGTAGGAGTGCCAAAGAAATCAGCAATTCGACCTATTTGGTAGGCTAACATTTGGTAACTATCATTAGTACTTTGGATTAAAGGATTAAACACAGTTCCAATTTGTTGTGTCAAAAGATTAACCATATCATGGTTACTTTCATCCATCTGTTGTCTTAAAGACAAAACAGAAGCAGTGGTTAAAGGCGTAGGAGTTACCCTAGGAGAGGTATATCTCTCAGGTTCAGAAGTTGGTATTGAATGAAAACCCGTCGTAGGTGTTGGTACATAACCATATAAAGGGTTTGTAACCATAGGGGGTGGTCTAAAACTTGATGACACAGAATGAAATGCCATAGTTATTATTGGAATTGTAGTGCCTGGAATAAATCCAGAACTACTCACACTAGGAATTGGCGAAGTAGATGTTATACTCGCCGCATTCGAATCTGGTGGAGGAGAAGGACTACCTTCACCACTCGAAGAACTCGTAGGTTAACTGGTAGTAGACCCATGCATTTGATGAGTTCTCGCCATAACTGTAAATGGCAGTTACTAACACAGAAAATCCTATTTTTAACGAAACAAAGCACAAAACCAGTCCCACTGGGCGTGCCAATTTGTTTACAGTGAAAATTGGGATAAACAAGCGCTAGTCTAAGTATTTTAAACTTACGAGATTGACTAGAAATCTCAGGACAATTTTATGCTTGTTTTTAAAGGAAATGGTTCAATGTTCATTAAAGTTTAACAAACATTTATGGTTTTCAGTTTTCTTATCAAAGCAAAAGTTTGTTAATTCGAATCGCCTCGTGATTAACACACTTTGAATAGAAATGGAAATAAAACGCAGTAAAATGCTGAAAGGGAAAAATTGCATAAATCATAAAAATGATTACAATAAAATTGGTTCACAAACGTACATGTTTTTCCTTAGAAACTATGTTCTTTCCACGCTGAGTACTTAGAATTTTGCAGGAATAAACTATGTAAAAACAGTTTGTGACCTCGTTTTCTTCTAAGAAAATACTATTTATACATCGAAGCAAAATGTAACTGCTTAGATGATCTGGACGCTCCAGATTTCGCCTTCGAACCCACGTTCTTCCTTTCGAAACATTCTCTTTTGGCGCTTTCACATTTTGGGCTAGATTCTGAATTTCTTTTGGGCCTTAATCATCTGGCCCAAATCTTTTTCCTCGCTTCGAACTCCACACTAAGCTTTTGGAGTTCGATGATAAACATCGAAAGAATTTTGTTCATCGAATCAGTTTATGACCATTCGAAGCCAATTATTCGAAACAAATATTCTGATGACATTCTCAGCAATGGTTAGATGACACCTGTCATTTTGAAATTAACTCATTATTTTGTTGGACCAACATTCTTTTATTAAAATTATTAAATCAAAAATACGACCCAACAGCAAGCTTATTGACTTGTTTGTACTCCTTGTATAATGAACTATTGGCGTTTATAATAATAATTTTTTTTTGTCTTTCAAAAAAAATTATCATTATTAATATTATTGATTTTAGTCATGTTTATATATTATGCATTTATATATTTAATTTTAAAATTAATTTTTAAATAACGTATCGCGCCAGTATCGGATATGGATTTTTTAAAATTTTCACGTATCGGCGTATCATTATCGTATCGTATCCGTATCGTGTCGCGTATCGGGGCTTCATAGGTTTCTTCACTCCATATCTACCAAATCTTTCTTCTAACTCCATCCATCATATTGACCTTTTCTAACTTTTTCAAAAGTCTTTCTCACTTGCTTTCATCCGGAAACACCAAAGGTTTGTTCATCATCTATACATTTTCTTCTTCATTCATCCAGTTGTTCAAGTTGTTTATACCAATATGAAAATTTTGTATGTTGTTTGTGCATGTACAATACGTTTTTGACTGGATTTTTGCTTAAGTTGTTGTAAGCCTTATTATGATTTCATTGCTATTTGTTTATTGTCTTTTAGATCTGACTTTTACTCAACTTCCTCTGTTTAAGCCCTAACATTGTTCTTCATTTGTATGTTTTTTTTTTAAACGGTGATTTTTGAATTATAATGGTATTGGTCTCACACTTTACCATGCTCTTCGTTTTTCCGTTATAATAGTCAGACGTCTCACTCTTGGTTTACTTTGTAAACATGATTTAGGACTAACTATGTATTTCGACTCACACTTTTCAGATTTTGTTGTAGTTTCTTATTTTTCAGTATGTTTTTGTCTATGTTAGATATCATGGCTCGAAGACCATTAGAAAAAATCAACGAGATTAATGATACCAAATCTCTGTGGAGGATTGCTGTTAGATTGAAGGATTTGTGGATAGTTCCTCACGGAAAAAGTCAAAAACACCGCTTTGAGATGGTGGTATGTGATGACCTGATAATACATTATTCAGTTTGGACCAATATTTAGTACTACATTATCATAGGTATTTTCAGTTCAAAATTTATTACTGCATTATCATAGGGAATTTCAGTTTAACAGGTTTTTTCTATGTCATCCATACTTTAGACGATATTCAGTTTGCATCAATATTATTTACTACATTATGATAGTATTTTCAGATTTTAAGGTTGCTTTTATGTCAGTAATAGGTTATACAGTTTTCATATATATATATATATATATATATATATATATATATTCAAATTTATTGAACATGCTTAACTATGAAATCCTACAACAGATACATTTATACTCGAATAAAGTTAATACATTTATACAAATACATTTCATGAAATCGTTACACGAACAATTTTCAGGGTGATCAAATTCAAATTACTGTTCCATCTGAATTAACTGAAAAATTCAAAAGTCTATTGAATGTCAACATGACTTGCACTCTTCAAAACTTTGATGTTAAGAAAAATGTCTCGAAAAACAACCTTGCTGCAAAAGTTACTGAACATCAGTTCAAGTTTGTTTTTACTGGAGGTACCTTACTTCAAGATGTTAATGTTCATAAAATCTCAAATCCTGGATTCAAATTCAGAGATTTTGCTGACATCAACAACGGAAAAGTTCCTTCTGATCTTTTAATAGGTTAGTCATTTTTATATCTGTTTGGATTTCTTTCAAATCTGATATATGCGATTAATTCGTTCAATATGTTTTGCTAGATATAATTCGTTCAAAATAAACTAATATCAAATATTTGTTTGCTAGATGTTATTGGAGCATTTCATGAAATAGGATATACTCAGCTTGTGCCTGGAGGCAGAAAACTTCAAGTCAACTTTAAATTCAATTGTCTAACATCTTCCGGTGTCTCAATTAAGTGGAAACTTCATTAAATGTACACTTTGGGAGGACTTTGCCACCTAGTTTGCTAATTTCAACAAGCCAAGGACTGATTGGGGGCCAACTATTGTCCTCCTTCACAATTGTAAAATCAAAGATGCTACAGGTTTAATATTTTGTGGTTGAATTTCAGTACCTTGCCATTTCATTCATATTTTTATTTAAGACTCAACATGCATACTTCAATTCATATAATTGTCATTTTGCAGATTTGTATGAACTTTGTGTTTCCAATGTCTGGAATGGGACATAATTGTTTATTAATGAAGATCTCCCTGAAATCACCACATTTAAAGAAGGGTTAACACTATTCTGTTATCAAATGTTATGTGATCGATTTGTTAACTTGGAAAGCTATTTAACTCATATTTATTGAGTCTAAACTACCTTCTATACAGGTTAGGTATTGAAGAATGTTCTGCTTCTCAGAGTCAACAGGTGAGTTCTCAGTCCCAAATGCTATCGCAGTCAACCCAATTGACACAATACACACCTACCGACAAATTCTTATCCAATGCATTAATTCTTCCACTAAAGGATGTGTTGAACCTTCCTGAGGTAGTTTGCTGATTTTACTATATCAACAATGCCATTGATATAGTTTTATTGTTAAACCTTATTCTATATGTTTATGCAGGCCCAGACCTCTGTCACTGTGGTTAAAACCTTGAAAATTGTTCATACACGATTTGGTTGGTACTACAAGTTATGTAGCCAGTGTAGAGGATCAGCTAAGGGGGATACTTTGCCCATCAAATGTGATAAAGGACATGAGACACATGTTATTAATTTGAGGTTATCTAATGTGTCAATGTTTAGTACATTACTTTTAAATTGTTATCTGAGGTTATCTCACGTGTCAATATATTGTACATGAATTTTAAACTTATCAGAATAAATACAACATTTATCTATTCCAATGTAGGTACAAACTTGATGTTGAGGTTGAGGCTAATGGTTTTAGGACAACCTTCGTATTTTGGGATCGGGAATGTAATGAGCTCCTTGGAAAGATTGCAGCCCAGTTGCACATGGATATGGTCGAGGTTACAATCCAAATAAATAACTTTCTATATTGTTACTCTATTAATACCATCTTATATCTGCTTAGCTCTATCTGATTTGATATTGCCCTTTTTTAGATTGGGGTGAGAGATCCTTTGGAGTACCCACTTGTGCTTGATAAGATCGGAGGAAGAACCCTTACTTGCAAAATTAAGCTGCAACAAAATTGGGGTAACTATAGTGTGAGTCAAGCAAAGGGAGATGATGTAATTATTGAAAAAATTTGTGATCAATTTCCCAAAAATGAGGTATTGTGCTAATCATTACCCAACAATTTATTGACTATCTTACAAATGCTTAACATCATCATTCAAATTTGTAGGAGACATACAAAATGGCCATTGATCCATCATTCTACTAAATAGGCTTATGAAAAAGTTTTGGCCTGCTTTATTTAAGGAAATAGGCTGGGCTGGCATGAGCCTATGTAGGCTAGGCCTTGTATGCTGACCTGACCTATTCTCACCTCTACTTCCACGTGGACATTCCTTAATAGACTAACAGTTGATCTAACGCCTGAGGCTAAAATCAAAACACAAAATTAATTGAAGACTAAAAAGAGTGATTTTAAAGTATAGGGACCAAAACCAAAATTCCCTATAAAGTATAGGGATGAATTTTGTAAACAAGAGATTCAAGAACTTGAAGCTACAACTCAAAAAGCAAACAAAAATAAAATCAATTCAACATAATAATTTATTTTCTTCTTCAACATGATGTTTACTGATTTTAGGGTTTAATTTTGTTGAACTGGTTGAGAGAGGGAGAAAGAGAGAACAAATATGACCATATTCTCTCCAACTTATGTTGTTGTTGTTGTTCTTCATCTTCTTCTTCTTCTTCTTCTTCTTCTTTCATTTGAAAAACCCCCCAATTTCTTCTTAAGTAACCTAATTTGTATTTTTTTTTTCGATTTTTAGATCTAAGATTTATGAGCTTCAATTGTTGATGCTATCACTTCTCTGCATTTTGTTGATGACATTGGGGTGTGATTGCATTCTGGTAAGTGCATCAGTCTGTCGTCGAGTAATAATTCACACTTTAGGTGTCTAGAATGAGTTCGTATCCACATGGATCATGCCGAAGCTTCGCTAGCATTATTTAAGTTTGTATATTTGCATTCGCTGTGAGTTTTGAAAAAGGTTTTTATATAAAAAAGCTTAATGCGTTGCAGAAAATATAAAGATAAATAAATAAATAGATTCAAAAACATAGAGGATAGGTATGGTGGTTGGACTCCCTCCCTTCTTCATATTTGGCATGAACGGTGTATAACATAGTTACTCAGATTATTGTTCGGCGGTGACTTTTCCTTTATTGTAGTAACACCTTACTGTTACTCTATGTATATTAAAGTTTCCTTACGTTAATAACTAAGGTACCTACGAGAGCCTAACCTCGATGTGTCACATACCCTAATTACTAAGTGAGTTGTTTATTACACATGCATTATTACCTTCACACATCCAATGTCTCTAGATCCTAGTATCGGGCTATTCATCTTCTAAGTGCTCAGTTCACACCAAGTGCATGATTCCTCCTCTAACCGCTCAGTTCGCGACTAGTTCAGGATGTTGCCGTCTCTATACACCTAGCATTATTTACTACTAGTTCTGGAACATATTAAGTAAATACCTAATATCAATTCTATGAGCGCTCCCGCTTATCCGACCAGATTACGAGATACGTTATTAAAGTGCAAGAAAGTAAATAACAAACATAATACTGAATAACATTTATTATAAGTTTGACTCAATCACAGACTCCAAATATTCATAGGGGAGTTTATCTTCTCCACCACAACCTAAGACATCTATTACAAAAGACTACATATTTAAATTACAAACAATTATAAGCTAAACATAAAAGCCTAAAGAAAACATACCTTGCTGAGTTAGTTTTCCCGTAAGGGGAGAAAACTATGCCCAATAGAGCTCATCTGAACCTCTCCTTATAGTAGAGAATGTTCTACTATTTCTGAATGATTTAAACAATGAAAGGAGGACTTTATTTATAGTTTTCGTAATGGGCCTCAACAAGCCATCGTACTGCGATTGGTCCATCGCAGTATGTAACAGCCCGTTTTTCAAAGGCCAAAACGGCACTATTAATTTTTTTTTTCTTCTTTCAACTAACACTCAGAGTGCGCATAAAATATTTTTCAATGAGCCGGCATTCAAATATACAAAGAACTCATTACCAAAAGGTGCTTCGACAAGCAAAGTGTATTCCTGAATAATTACAATCCAAGTCTAAGTAATCAAATACTTACAACAAAACAAGTTAGACAACCCTATGCTAACCAAAAAGCACGGTGCACAAAACACACCGGCGCATAGTCTATCTATACTAAGCTTCACCACGTGCTCACTATAGCCTAGAACTGCCACCGTCGTCACCACGACCTAACCCATCACCTGGGTGGGATGAGCCCGCAAATGAAAGCAAGGGTCACCACAAAATATATAGTATATATATATATAACCGTTGCGAAAGATTGTACACATAACAATAATTCCACAGAACACAAGAGAAAGCTCTTAAACAACAAAGCAATTCCCACCAACGGGTTCATATAAGCAATGCACACATAGCCTATAATGCAACCTCTACAATGCGTGGTACTAACCCTAGCTACCACAATGCATGAGTTCCGTAACTGTAGGTCCAACCCCTACTAAAACACCAACGAAAACCCGTAGCCCATCACGGTCACTACGAAACCTGATAAAACACCGTAGAATAATAATAAAATCCCGTAGCCCATCTCGGACACTACGAAGATTAGGGTGGACCCAATCTCTGTCAATCACACCCCGCAGCCCATCACGGACACTACGTATTATAAACCACATAAACACCGTGAACATCAATAAAATCCCGTAGCCCATCACGGACACTACGAAGATTAGGGTGGACCCAATCTCTGTCAATCACACCCCGTAGCCCATCACGGACACCACGTATCGATCTCAACAAAAATATCGTAGCTCTCCCGATCACTACGAATAAAAAGGTGGCTCTCCCGATCACCACACCGTACACGCAACTACCACATGCACGAGCATACGCTTCCCCATATATGCTAATGCAATGAATACATACCTCTCTAGCATATGTAAACCAAACATAACAACATACATACATTTCTCATCATATGTATTCCAAACACCTGTTCATACATATATTCTCATAATCATATGTAAACAGCGCAAGTATTATAAACACTTTCTCATCACGAGAATACATAACACATACATGCCAAGCACACCACAGCACATCACAGAAATAACCAAGCATGTTATTAACCAGTGAAAAGACAGAAATAAAGTGATGCCCTTACCTCGGCAAGCTTCCGTCAACAACACACGCTCAAACAACACAACGCGCTTCCTAAAACAAGCAGCGCAACAATCAATACATTGTTCTCTAACCAATAGTATTGAAACTACACCAATACCCCAAAAACCTAAAGGTTTCTAAGGAAAAAATCACTCTTTCGGATACCATACCAAAAACTACCGTATTGATTAACCCCCATGAGTTATTTGTACTATTTTTAGGACCCAAAACTGTTGGCCAAAGTCTTAAATAATTTGAAATGCAAAATGGCCGTTTTCTTGCGTTACAAGCTACGTACTTTCCGAGTACCCGAAAAACTCGTTTCCAATCCCAACCACTTCCATAAATTAATAAAAAGGGATTAGAAAGTTAAAAACCAAGTTTGGAAATCAGAATTCAAAATTTCAACTCTCAGAGCTCGCCCTGGCGAGTTGGTGGCGAGTGAAGGCAGAGAGTACTGGTCTTACTCGCTCTGGAGCTCGCCCTGGCGTGTTGTCAGGACCTGTGACACTCGCCCTGGCGAGTAACCACTCGCTCAGCGAGTTGCACCTGTCATGACAGCACAAGACAGCAACTCACACCACCTTTTTCCACCCCAAGCCTAGTTTGACTCTATTAGTTCCCAACATCTTTTCAAGGCATAAAAGCAAACCATTTTCATAAGCAAGCAACACATTTCCGAAAGCATGTTGGTTGCTTCGAGTGCAAGTCATTTGATTTTCATTCCTAAAATCAAAACCAAATCCAAGCACAAGTTTTATTACGGGCCTTAACCGTCCGGTAATCATTTTCAAACATGTTTTCAAAGTAAAAAGCGACACCACATGTCACAATAGTTTTAAACCATTTTGACCCCAAAATACTACCCAAAAACTCTTAGAAAATATTTTCATAAACCTCAAAATATTTTTCATCGGATTTTTCCAAAACAAAACCATACAACGCATTTCCCTTTTGCTCAAAGGTTCAAAGACAACTTTTCTTTTCAAAACCTTACAACATAACCTCATGTAATTGATCAATACTCTAAACTTTCAAAACCCTAACTTTTCTCATGAGATTTCCACCAACTCATGGGAAATTGAAATAACAAAGCCTACACATGCTTACTAAACCCTCATGAACAACTTTCATGGAACAACAACCACTCACAACCAATTCTTATGAAATTTCTCCCAAGAACATAATCATAAAATCTCATGAATCTATAAGAGTTTAGCCAACTAAGAGATGAAAGAAGTTCTAGTTACCTTAGGAAGAAGAATCTCACAACTCCAAGCTTTCCAACAAGCTTAAGATCAAGACAAAAGGTGAAGGATTGAATTTTGTTCCTCAAGGTTGGAAGAGAAAGAAGCCACGACAAGGAGAAGAGAAGAAGTGAATGAAATCTGATTTTGCTAAGTCCAAAAGTCTCCTTAAGTCACCCTAAAGGTCATGGTCATGTTTCATGAGAACCATTGGATCAAATAGTGAAAGCTTCCAAGACTAATCCCTAGCCCTTGGATCAATCCGAGTCTATCCTCCCAAGATATTTCTCACAACCTCTCACAACAAAACGCACGCTCAGTTCTCGCGCATCGCGACGAACGTAAATCACAAAAACGTAAAACCTACGGAAAGAACGTCTAACGTTTTTCCATTCCAAAACTTATCGCCGAATCTTTTTCCGCGACTGTAATTTTCTTCCATACCTCAGAAAATTAATCTCAGAAAATATCCTAACTCGCGCAGATATATAAAACTTCCATCCGAAACCTCACTCAAAACAGACGCAATAAGGTTTTACAACGACGGGTAAAATCCTACTCGTTTTTCCAAAAACAAGAATAATCCAAAACTCGTTATTCTAAGACCACATAAATCTCCTCATACTTAAAAGAGGATCACGACCCGAAAGTCCGTGCCTTTCCAGCGCACGAGCACAAAACAGGCTCCGTTTTCAGCAAAAATCTCATTAATGTGACGATATTCACAAAACCGCCTCACCAAAAACCCTAAAACTCATAGCCGACCCTAGAGTTCCTTAGAAAACTGTACAGTGAAATCTTGGGTCTTACATTACTACCCTCCAAAAAGAAGTTTCGTCCTCGAAACTAAAGATAAGAGTAATAACTCAACTAGTTATTACCATAACCTTCACAACAAAAATCCCTCGGATTAGGTGTAGCCACACAGATGCTAACACCGGGTGAAGTCACACAGATACTCTCACCAACCCACTGGCACAACCGGGCACCAACCGCAACTCTCAACGAGTTCACTACTCAAAATTTCACCGCACAACCAAGGTCTTCAACCTCGAGTTCCTCAAAAGTCCAAAGGTTCACACAAAATTTTTCCAAAGTCACCTCTTTCGCCTCTGCGACATAGCCCACTCCATTAGTTCCACATGAAGTTGCGAGTGGCTACCCTCCAAAAAGAAACACTGAAGTTCTCTGTGCATCACCAAAGCCGGCAAAACTAGTCATTTCCAGTCAACACGACTCCGTCTATTATCAACAAGGGATTAAGGATGATCAGTTCCTCAATTTGTCAATAAATAGGCGACAATCATGATGGTGGTCTAGACCATCTTTACCCAACTCAAGTGATACTTCATTCCACTTGTGCTCAAGGTCCTCCGAGGCACAATGGTCCCACACGTTTCCCTCAAACTCTTACGAATACACGTCGAAATCGCAAGACACAACACTCAAAGAACGTCGCTCAAGCTCTCATGATTCCACTCATGAAACCTCCGTTGAACATCATTCAACAGTAAAACCCTGCCACCACGGCATGTACCACCAAAACCATTACATTCCGAACAAGTCGTCTTCTCTATAGAAGAATTTTCCGCTCTACCAATATCCACAAGTCCGCAACTCAGTGAATATGCCGAACCGTATGTTCACATTACTTCCAAAACGACACTTAGATGAATCTCGCGTGCCTTAAACAAACGTTTGTCCTCGTCGACGGCCATCGTCGGCGCACATCCTCTTTTACTCAAAAGGGTTGGTCACCCTGACCATTCTTAATCATCCCGACATCATCACTCTCGCCGAGATACCTACCTTCAAGAATAAATCCTAAGGTACCCCCTCACATCACGATTGCCCCACCTTCCGTGGTGACAATATTCAAATTCCTTCTTATTTCCACATACAACACACGCACCGTCATGACATCCATTCAGGTGATGCTTTCACATCCCTAAAATACACGCACAACCATAATTCTCCAAATTATGTGTGAGACAACACCTTTTGCCAATCTCAAATTGACATAAGCCACATCTTCATGTGCCTCTCTCTAATTCCTCATTTTCCTAGAATCAGAAACAGACCTCAAACCCTTTCATCTTCATCACTTATGGAAGATGAACCATCAAGTGAAAAACAACCCAACCATGGAATACCTTTGCTACGAGTTCGGCTAGAAACACCACTAGCCACACGTATCGTTAACACGTCCCTCCACGACTAACATTCCTCTACGACTAACTCATCGGCGTCATATCTCTACAACCTCCGATTGGGTCCTTCTCGTCGATCTACTGGATCTCACACGCTTACCCTAACCCTTAAGGTATCCACCATTCGCACAATCATTATCTAACGACACTAGGTCCAACGACCCTTTACATGCAAAACGCGAAATCTCAAATTGCCACTAACAGTGCAAACATGTTATAACTACTACTAAGTCCTCCACAAGGTAGAAACATTCCAAAACAACCACAGTAACAAATCAAACAAAAGCCCACACTAAGACACGCAAAAGTGGGTTGCCCCCAAACAACAACAAACAATGCAGTAAAGTGTTACCTGCAATCTGGCAATCCTCATGCCGCATTCGCCGACGACCCGGCTTTTGGGGCTTTGCAATCTCTCACAAAATGACCCGGCTTTTGACAGTTGAAACAAACAGCTCCTGGTCCCCTATTTCCACACTCAACTGCATAATGGCCCTCTTGACCACATCGGTAACAAGTCTGTTTCTCTCCATCCCGACTCCCTCGAGTCCCATGATTCTCGGAGCGAGTTGGTCCTTGATTACCTTGGGGACGGTTATAAGGCTTATTCCCCTGCCTCCTCTGATTCTGACTCGAACTCTGAGTCTGACCACTTGAATTACTAGGTCCTCCAGCACTAAAACTTCCTCGGCGGTTCACCCGCTTGTTTCTCATATCCTCAACCTCTTGGCACTTCTCTACCAAGACTTGAAACTGACGAATACCCAACGGCACCACTGCATCTTGCAGTTCATACCTCAAACCATCCTGGAAGCGACGACACATATAGGCCTCATCTATCCCATCCCTAAAGAAGCGGAAGTAACGGGATAGTGATTCAAATTTCTTGGCATAAGCCTCAACATTCATGCCCCCCTGACGCAACTGAAGGAATTCCTCCCCATACCTCTCCCTAGCAGTCTCGGGGAAGTACTTGGCTAAAAACCTCCTCTTGAAGTTCTCCCAATTCATTTCCTCATAGGCGGCCCCCATAATGAGCCTGGTGTTTCCCCACCAGTATTCAGAACTACCCTGCAACTGATAGGTAGCCAAGGTTACCTTTTCTCCTTCCGGACAATGGATCGCCCCAAAGATCCTTTCAATCGACTGGAGCCACAAATCCGCGGTATCAGGACCTCCTTCCCCACTAAACTTAGGAGGAGCCTGATGGTTGAAACTGGTGAGAAGTCTAGATCCAGCAGCAATGATCTCCCTCTCACGCTTCTCTACATCCCTCTGCGCCTTCGCATGGGTCTGAGCAGTCACAGCAACTGCCATCGTATTCATGGCATGAGCCATCTGATACATCTCGTTGTCATCTGCCCTATGGGCTGCAGGTGCCCTTCTCGGAGGCATTCTTTCTTCCTGCACATACCAATTCCTCTTGGTTAGATCCTTAACCAAATATTCTGAATCCTAACGGAACATCTCACTCCACGGATTACTAACCCATAACCCGACACAGAACAAACACTAGAACTAACTCAACACAAGTTACGTTCTAACCGACTCTGAACTAACGACTCAAGTATACACTTTCCCTTTGAAGATTTAAAGCCGTGCTCTGATACCAATTGTAACAGCCCGTTTTTCAAAGGCCAAAACGGCACTATTAATTTTTTTTTTTCTTCTTTCAACTAACACTCAGAGTGCGCATAGAATATTTTTCAATGAGCCGGCATTCAAATATACAAAGAACTCATTACCAAAAGGTGCTTCGACAAGCAAAGTGTATTCCTGAATAATTACAATCCAAGTCTAAGTAATCAAATACTTACAACAAAACAAGTTAGACAACCCTATGCTAACCAAAAAGCACGGTGCACAAAACACACCGGCGCATAGTCTATCTATACTAAGCTTCACCACGTGCTCACTATAGCCTAGAACTGCCACCGTCGTCACCACGACCTAACCCATCACCTGGGTGGGATGAGCCCGCAAATGAAAGCAAGGGTCACCACAAAATATATAGTATATATATATATAACCGGTGCGAAAGATTGTACACATAACAATAATTCCACAGAACACAAGAGAAAGCTCTTAAACAACAAAGCAATTCCCACCAACGGGTTCATATAAGCAATGCACACATAGCCTATAATGCAACCTCTACAATGCGTGGTACTAACCCTAGCTACCACAATGCATGAGTTCCGTAACTGTAGGTCCAACCCCTACTAAAACACCAACGAAAACCCGTAGCCCATCACGGTCACTACGAAACCTGATAAAACACCGTAGAATAATAATAAAATCCCGTAGCCCATCTCGGACACTACGAAGATTAGGGTGGACCCAATCTCTGTCAATCACACCCCGCAGCCCATCACGGACACTACGTATTATAAACCACATAAACACCGTGAACATCAATAAAATCCCGTAGCCCATCACGGACACTACGAAGATTAGGGTGGACCCAATCTCTGTCAATCACACCCCGTAGCCCATCACGGACACCACGTATCGATCTCAACAAAAATATCGTAGCTCTCCCGATCACTACGAATAAAAAGGTGGCTCTCCCGATCACCACACCGTACACGCAACTACCACATGCACGAGCATACGCTTCCCCATATATGCTAATGCAATGAATACATACCTCTCTAGCATATGTAAACCAAACATAACAACATACATACATTTCTCATCATATGTATTCCAAACACCTGTTCATACATATATTCTCATAATCATATGTAAACAGCGCAAGTATTATAAACACTTTCTCATCACGAGAATACATAACACATACATGCCAAGCACACCACAGCACATCACAGAAATAACCAAGCATGTTATTAACCAGTGAAAAGACAGAAATAAAGTGATGCCCTTACCTCGGCAAGCTTCCGTCAACAACACACGCTCAAACAACACAACGCGCTTCCTAAAACAAGCAGCGCAACAATCAATACATTGTTCTCTAACCAATAGTATTGAAACTACACCAATACCCCAAAAACCTAAAGGTTTCTAAGGAAAAAATCACTCTTTCGGATACCATACCAAAAACTACCGTATTGATTAACCCCCATGAGTTATTTGTACTATTTTTAGGACCCAAAACTGTTGGCCAAAGTCTTAAATAATTTGAAATGCAAAATGGCCGTTTTCTTGCGTTACAAGCTACGTACTTTCCGAGTACCCGAAAAACTCGTTTCCAATCCCAACCACTTCCATAAATTAATAAAAAGGGATTAGAAAGTTAAAAACCAAGTTTGGAAATCAGAATTCAAAATTTCAACTCTCAGAGCTCGCCCTGGCGAGTTGGTGGCGAGTGAAGGCAGAGAGTACTGGTCTTACTCGCTCTGGAGCTCGCCCTGGCGTGTTGTCAGGACCTGTGACACTCGCCCTGGCGAGTAACCACTCGCTCAGCGAGTTGCACCTGTCATGACAGCACAAGACAGCAACTCACACCACCTTTTTCCACCCCAAGCCTAGTTTGACTCTATTAGTTCCCAACATCTTTTCAAGGCATAAAAGCAAACCATTTTCATAAGCAAGCAACACATTTCCGAAAGCATGTTGGTTGCTTCGAGTGCAAGTCATTTGATTTTCATTCCTAAAATCAAAACCAAATCCAAGCACAAGTTTTATTACGGGCCTTAACCGTCCGGTAATCATTTTCAAACATGTTTTCAAAGTAAAAAGCGACACCACATGTCACAATAGTTTTAAACCATTTTGACCCCAAAATACTACCCAAAAACTCTTAGAAAATATTTTCATAAACCTCAAAATATTTTTCATCGGATTTTTCCAAAACAAAACCATACAACGCATTTCCCTTTTGCTCAAAGGTTCAAAGACAACTTTTCTTTTCAAAACCTTACAACATAACCTCATGTAATTGATCAATACTCTAAACTTTCAAAACCCTAACTTTTCTCATGAGATTTCCACCAACTCATGGGAAATTGAAATAACAAAGCCTACACATGCTTACTAAACCCTCATGAACAACTTTCATGGAACAACAACCACTCACAACCAATTCTTATGAAATTTCTCCCAAGAACATAATCATAAAATCTCATGAATCTATAAGAGTTTAGCCAACTAAGAGATGAAAGAAGTTCTAGTTACCTTAGGAAGAAGAATCTCACAACTCCAAGCTTTCCAACAAGCTTAAGATCAAGACAAAAGGTGAAGGATTGAATTTTGTTCCTCAAGGTTGGAAGAGAAAGAAGCCACGGCAAGGAGAAGAGAAGAAGTGAATGAAATCTGATTTTGCTAAGTCCAAAAGTCTCCTTAAGTCACCCTAAAGGTCATGGTCATGTTTCATGAGAACCATTGGATCAAATAGTGAAAGCTTCCAAGACTAATCCCTAGCCCTTGGATCAATCCGAGTCTATCCTCCCAAGATATTTCTCACAACCTCTCACAACAAAACGCACGCTCAGTTCTCGCGCATCGCGACGAACGTAAATCACAAAAACGTAAAACCTACGGAAAGAACGTCTAACGTTTTTCCATTCCAAAACTTATCGCCGAATCTTTTTCCGCGACTGTAATTTTCTTCCATACCTCAGAAAATTAATCTCAGAAAATATCCTAACTCGCGCAGATATATAAAACTTCCATCCGAAACCTCACTCAAAACAGACGCAATAAGGTTTTACAACGACGGGTAAAATCCTACTCGTTTTTCCAAAAACAAGAATAATCCAAAACTCGTTATTCTAAGACCACAGAAATCTCCTCATACTTAAAAGAGGATCACGACCCGAAAGTCTGTGCCTTTCCAGCGCACGAGCACAAAACAGGCTCCGTTTTCAGCAAAAATCTCATTAATGTGACGATATTCACAAAACCGCCTCACCAAAAACCCTAAAACTCATAGCCGACCCTAGAGTTCCTTAGAAAACTGTACAGTGAAATCTTGGGTCTTACACAGTACGATGGAAAGATACAGTTAAATTTTATAACTGATCATGTGCATTTCATCAGCTTGGTCGCTAAGTAAACCCATCGTGCTACGTTACATACCATCGTGCTACGGTGAACATATATTTTGTAGATTTATCTCTTCTGTTTTCTTGGCAAACAAGCAGTTCCCATCATGCTACGATGGGAGATATAGTGCTACGATGGAATGCCCATTTTCTTCACTTTTTGGGCTTTTTCTTGTCTTTTAGCATCTTGGACTTGGGCTTGATGCTTTTCCTTGATTCTTTAGGTGTTCCTTCGTATTTGGGTATGTCTTGGTCATTTTACTATTAATACTACTACTAATAATATCATAGAAATTCCTGTCATCAGGGTGCGAAAATGAAAATATTGGAGGTATCGGTTTTTTATGATGAGAGAAGATGAACATAAAGAGCAAGATGAACATTATGAATCTGTATTTTTGTGATGTTCTGGATTTTTCTTTTCTTATTTTAAAAAAATATTAAGTAATATAAGTAATAAGGATGTTTGTGTCATTACATTATGAAATATGATGAGTCAGCATTTAAAAATCCCAGTCAGCAGGGACACATCATCAAAATTGTGCCACTTCAGCTAAAAAATAAAATGCAAGTGTAGTGGTGTACCGGATAAAATACTGGGATACCATTCACCTAAGCCCAACACACTATGTCATAAAACTAGCCCACTACTCCTCATAGGCCCAATTCACCCACTACTCCACTACTCCATCATCACTCCACTACTCCACATAATCTCTCAACTACTCCCTCCATTATCTCCTATGACACTTCTATAAATAAGGCATCACAACCATTATGAAAGGAACGTTCCTTCTTTCACAAAACACAGAGAAATAATGTCAGTTTCTACACTCTGCATACCCCCTCAAATTCCAAGCCATCAAAGATGTCCAAAGTGCATACATGTTATTCTGATCGATGCATCCTCGATGTGTGAAAAATTCAATTCCATGCTATTTTGATCGATGCATCTGTTAGACTACTTGGCTACCACTTAGAAGGGGGTTGAATAAGTGGCCCTTTTAAACAACGTAGATTTTAAAAAAAATTTAGTTCAAAAGGTACGCGCGGAAGCAACACCGGATCGGTAGTCTCTTTGCACCCGATTGATCACTGAAAAAGTAGTATAGCCTTGAACGTGTGATGACAAAGAACAAGAAACGATCATGTGCAAATTATTCGAATTAAACGATCCAATAACATAGTCCAAGCAAGTTACGCAAATATAGAGCTAATCCAATCACAATCAAGATATATGTCAATTGAATTTTGGTGCACACGTACGAACACAAAAATTCAATTGAATCGAAAATTAAAGCAATTGCGTAAAGTAAAAGATTAAGGAAGAAAGACATAAACGATTGATTAGGGAGTTCCCAACGGCTTTCGTGTCGTCCTCGCGGTCGGCCGGGTACGTCTCCCCCCAAATAACCAAACGGGTTATTTGAGCGTTTATTGATTAAAAACGATTGAACTATAGTGCACAATTTACAAAGACTCCAATAACCCTATATCGAATCTAATGCAAACTATGCGTAATAACCTCAACAAGTAATGAAGCTTCTCCCTCTGATTCCAACGATCCTAACCGTGCGCAAATCCTCGCACCGATCGTCCAGCTGAGTACCCCGCTTCTTCGTTGTTGATCCTCCAAGATATCGCACAATCTTAAATCCTCAAGAAAACCCAAACCTTCTTCACAAATCAACTCGATCATGCCTCTGATTCACCGCAAGCCGTATCGAACGTTATCGATCAAATGTACAACCTTTATCCGAATGATCCCATAATCACTCTTCAATGAATTGCAATTTGATGGAAGATGATGATCTTGTGAAGAATAACCCTTTGATCCAAATTGTTTACCCAATTTGAATCACAAAGAGTTTATCAAAGCTATTTCACTTTCTCACAGGTTTTCTCTTACTTACAATAACAAAGCACATTGCTATTTAAAGAGAAAATAGAAATGAGCAAACTTAGGCAAAACTCAACATACATGTATCGATACAAATGATGGTTTGTATCGATACAAACCCTTTGACCAGCGTTCAAATCTGAAAAATTTGACCTATGTATCGATACAAACACGTATGTTTATCGATACATATATCAGTTTCTTGAAATCTTGACTTATATGTATCGAAGCATGCAAGCATGATTCGATACACCATGCACTATCTGGTTTTTTGAGAGATATAGGTGTGTATCGATACATCCAAGCATGATTCGATACACAAGTGACTCTCTGCCTCTGAGAGACCATTTTTGTATCGATACAAGTGATATATGTATCGATACAAAATGCACAAAATCAGTCTGAAGTAATTTTAGGACATTTGTATTGATACAAATGATTATGTATCGATACAGAATACCTAAAAATCAATTTTTCAAAGTTTAAAAATAGTTTTTCGCTGTCAAGTCATTTGTAATGTTGCCAAAATATGTTCTACTCTATTTTCATGTGTTTTGACAATTATTAAAACATAAGGATGAACTGGTGCACTTACATTCTCCCCCTTTTTGATAATTGTCAAAACTTTGCATAAGCTAACTAAGCCTATACCTAATATGCAATAAAATAGCAATATGTATACAGACGCAATTACATCAAGGCTAACAATAAGCACGCTCCCCCTGAGTTGATGCCATAATGCGTTTTGATATTGTTGATAATATTCAAGACTTCTTTAGCTATTCATCCTTAGCTTGTGCAATCCGAATCTCTCCCCCTTTGACAATATCAAAAAGAAGAAGAGAGCTCATTAGAAGTATCAAGTTCAAACAATTTTAACCATAGTCATATCATGCACTTACATTTGTCGAAATGCACTATATGATAAAATTTCCTAATCAAAATAATTACATACAAAGATATGCCAAAATATATCAATGACGAATACCAAATATCATGACAACCATGGAATGTAGAACAACAAACCAAAACCAACGCATGAATATCGTAACACATCGACATTTTAATCAAGTAACATATCCAAATATGGGACGAAATAAACAAAGCAATGCAGCAAATGCATAATTTCATGTTGTCATATCATATTATAACGATGTTCATGAAGAAATGAAATACACGGATAGCATTTATGCAACATGTTAGGCTATAGACACATCAATTAATCAATATTTCACATATTGTCATTTGATACATATGGACTTCAAGAATTATTACTTATCTTAAAGCAAATTTTTTGGAAATGAGCAAACATATGAATGTATTGAAAAGCACTAATATGTTATGTTGATAATTGAAAAGATTTCACATAGGCATAAACTTGTAAGGATTAAGAAGAGAAGATAGAGATGATACTATTTAACCTTGTACCGTAGGGTGTTGATGCACTTTCCTTTGTATAAAATTCCAAGTTGCCAAGAAGTATGACATGTATATAAAGTGCATGCTTAATGTATGTTATTCTAGGTTAGAGATAACTAGGATCCCTAATTCCCCGCGAATATAGATAAAGGGATCCGTTGCAAGTGGCTTTGTAAAGATGTCCGCAAGTTGGTGTTTTGATTCCACATGCTCAAAAATAACATCCCCTTTTTCTACATGATCGCGAAGAAAGTGATGCCTAATCTCTATATGCTTAGGCCTTGAATGCAACACGGGGTTCTTTGTGAGGTTTATGAAGCTAGTGTTGTCACACAAGATTGGAATACGTTGTAGTTTTAAATCGTAGTTGAGAAGTTGTTGTTTTAACCAAAGTATTTGGGAACAACAACTTTCGGCTGCAACGTATTCCGCCTCGGCGGTTGACAAGGCAATCGATACTTGTTTCTTGTTATGCCAACTTACCAAGCTATTACAAAATAGGTGACATGTTCCACTAGTACTCTTCCTATCCAACTTGCAACCAGCAAAGTCGAAATCGGAATAACCTACCAAAGAACAATCATTCCCCTTAGAGTACCATAAGCCAAAGTTTGATGTTCCTTTCAAGTATTTTAAAATTCTTTTTACGGCTTTTAGGTGTGATTCTTTGGGGCATGATTGATATCGTGCACACATGCAAACACTAAACATAATATCCGGCCTAGATGCCGTTAGGTAGAGTAAGGATCCGATTATACCTCTATATTTTGTCATTTCCACATCTTTACCTTCTTCATCTTTGCTTAAGGCACATGTTGAAGCCATGAGAGTTTCCATATGTTTTGAATCCGTCATCCCAAACTTCTTAAGCAACTCAAGACAATATTTAGTTTGATATATAAAAGTTCCTTCTTCTAGTTGCTTGATTTGTAATCCCAAGAAGTAGGTTAGTTCACCCATCGTGCTCATCTCAAATTCACCTTGCATAAGACTAGAAAAGCTCTTGACAAGAGATGGGTTAGTGGAACCAAAAATAATATCATCAACATAAATTTGAACCAATAAGACGTCATTTCCCTTACGTTTAATGAAGAGTGTAGTGTCAACCTTTCCCCTTGAATATCTGTTTTTAATTAAGAACTTGCTAAGTCTATCATACCAAGCTCTAGGAGCTTGCTTAAGGCCATATAAAGCTCTTTTTAATTTGAAAACATAGTCCGGATGTTCGTGATTTTCAAAACCGGGTGGTTGTTTAACATACACGTCTTCATTTATGTATCCATTTAGGAAGACACTCTTAACGTCCATTTGGTATAACTTGAAGTTCATATTGCATGCATAAGCTTATAAAAGTCTAATGGCCTTGAGGCGAGCTACCGGAGCATAGGTCTCCTCATAATCAATGCCTTCCTCTTGGTTGTAGCCTTGAGCTACCAACCGTGCCTTGTTCCTAACAATAACACCGTTTTCATCGAGTTTATTTCTAAAAACCCAACGTGTCCCAATCACTTGATGACTTGGAGAAGGTGGTACTAAATCCCACACATCATTTCTTTTAAATTGATTTAGTTCTTCTTGCATTTCAAGAATCCAATGTTCATCAAGTAATGTGGTTTTTGAGTTTTTAGGTTCAACTTGTGACACAAACGCATAATGAGAGCAGAAGTTACTTATTTGAGATCGAGTAGCCACTTCCTTTGAGATATCACCTAAGACTTTGTCAATGGGATGGTTCTTTAGAGTACACCATTCCTTTGCAAGACCGGCTCCTCTTTGCTTGTGATGATTCTTTGATGAAGAAGATCCTCCATCATCTTTGTCTTCATTGGATGGTGACGGCTTATCGTCCTTTTCTTTCGGAACTTCCGTTGAGGGTTGATCACTTCCAACAACTTCTTTATCCTTTAAAATGTCCATTGTGTCGACACCTGCACCAATAGAATCACCTTTCCCGTTTTCTTCCGGAAAAGTCTCATCAAAGTTTACATGAACCGATTCTTCAATAATTTGTAACCTCTTATTGTATACTCTATATGCCTTGCTAGATAATGAATAACCTAAGAAAATGCCTTCATCCGCTTTTGGATCAAATTTGCCAAGATTCTCCTTTCCATTATTTAAAATAATGTATTTGCATCCAAAAGAGCGCAAATGACTAAGATTAGGTTTTCTACCTTTCAGTATTTCATAGGGAGTTTTGTCCAAAATAGGTCGAATGATCGCCCTATTTAGAACATAACTCGCGGTGCTTATCGCATCGGCCCAAAAATACTTACGAAGACCACTTAACATAGTCCTGGTTAACTCTTCTAGAGTACGATTTTTCCTCTCCACTACTCCATTTTGTTGTGGTGTACGTGGAGCCGAAAAATTGTGTTCAATGCCATGTTTAGAGCAAAACTTTTCAAACTTATGGTTTTCAAATTCGCCTCCATGATCACTCCTAATAGAAATGATCTTAAGGTCTAGCTTATTTTGAATCATCTTAGCAAATTGTTTAAAAGCGGACAAGGTATCGCTTTTACTAGATAAGAATAATGTCCAACAAAATCTTGAGTAATCGTCTACAATCACAAGTCCATAGTAATTACCACCAATGCTTTTGGTCCTTGATGGTCCAAAAAGATCCATATGGATTAACACTAAAGGCTTAGTAGTTGAAATGAACTTTTTAGATTTGAAAGAAGCCTTAGTTTGTTTACCCATTTGGCATGCGTTACACAAGTGATCTTTTGAAAAACGTATTTTAGGTAGACTGATTACAAGATCTTTAGAAACTATCTTATTTAGTAAATCGAAATTAAGATGTGCCATTCTTCTATGCCACAACCAAGATTCATCATTCTTGGTTATGAGACACTTAGCACCACTTAGGCAATTATCATCTAGATCTAACATGTATACATTTCCATGCCTAATAGCCTTAAGAATCACATTCTTGTCTTTGTTACTTTCGATTGTGAAAAAGGTTGGTTTGAAATTGATTATGAACCCTTTATCACAAAGCTTAGCAACACTCAACAAGTTGTGCTTAAGGTTATCCACAAGTACAACATTAGATATGGTTATAGTAGAGGGATTACCGATAGTACCTACACCAAGAATAGTGCCCTTATTGTTGTCTCCATAGGTGACATAGCCTTTCTCCTTTGCTTTGAACTCAATGAAAAGCGAGGCATCACCCGTCATGTGCCTTGAACATCCATTATCTGTTGGAACAAAGTGGGTCTGACATGAACCTCTAAGTTTTTAAGTGGTTTTGATGATAACAAAGTATTAAAATTACAATTGGAATTACTAATGATTATTCTAGTGTGCAGAATTACAAGTTAAAATTCATTCAGAAGCTCTATGAATAATAGCATAGAAGCCAGTCAAAACAAGCTCTGAAAGCACATCACTGTTCATCAGAAGCTTAAATTTTGCATGTTGAAGAAGGTGCCTCTGAGGACAAAAACAAGGCTCTGAAGGATCCAGAAGCTAAAAGACCTCAAGAAGCTATAACAACAGCATCTGAAGCAAAAGGAATTTACGTCACTCAAGAACTGACATAATCAGAACCAATGACTGAAGAACAATCTACTTCAAGGCTCTGTCACATCCACAGGAAGGAATATTCGTTGGTACAACGTTAACCTTATCCATAAGTGGAGCGCATTTGAGGATCGTACTATTGTACTATTATTACTCAAAATGGATGAGTGATAATTCAAATAGCAAGGTAGTGGAATTGAAGATATTTGCCAAAGAAGGCAACTACAGCTATCACAATTGTACGAGTAAATTCCAGCTGACACCTTATCTCTCTGCAACGGTCATCATCTTCCTTCAAGTATAAATAGAAGACTCAAATGGAAGAAATGACTACTGTTCTATTACTGCGTTTAAGGCTCTGAAGCATTCTGACATCATTTGTTTAAACTGTCATTCAAAGTCTTAAAGCAATCTGTGTTGTATTTTGTAAACACCTCTGATAGTATATCAAGTGTCCATTAACATTCATTCTTAGATTTTAAGTTTGTTTGTGAAGTCTCTTGTTTAGTGAAACTTGAGCAACTGAGAAGTCTCTTGCAAGAGTGCTTGAGCAAGTTGTAATCTTGAATAGATTATAATGGAAATCTCTTGTTAGTAACAAGGGGACTGGACTTACTCTCAAGTTGTGAGGGGAACCAGGATAAATCTTTGTGTCTTTCTCTCTTTCTCAGCACCCTTTACCTTAATTGTGTTGTTATCCGCTGCAAACTAGTTTTAAGTTAGAAAAAGTTTTAAATTTCTAAAACACAATTCAACCCCCCCTTCTTGTGTTTTTTCCACCTTCAATTGGTATCAGGAGCTGGGCTGTTGCCTAACTCACCTAATAGTGAAACAGTAAAGATCCAGGAGGAAAAACATGTCTGCTGAGAAGAGCAAGAACAACAATGAAGTTGGTTTTGACTATGATTCATATTCAAGAGATAGAAGATCTTCTGATAAAGTTCCTTTCTTCAATGGAACTGAAACTGGCTACCCCTTCTGGAAAACCAAGATGTACAGTCACATCATGGGTATTGACTGTGATTTATGGGACTTGGTAGAAGATGGAGTTAGCTTTGAGAATATGGACTTAGAAGGAGTAGTCAGCTCTCTAAACAGGAAGTCTTTTACACCTACTCAAAAGCTAGAGTACAAGAAGCATCATAGTGTAAATGGAATGATGACTAACGCCATCTCTCATGATGATTATCTTAAAATTGGAGATAAAAGAACCGCAAAGTCTATTTGGGATTCTTTGAAATCCAAGTATGAGGGCAACAAACAAGTTAAGGAAGCAAAGGCTAACTTGTTGGTGCATCAATATGAATTGTTCAAAATGAAGGATGGAGAGGATATAGAAACGATGTTTTCAAGGTTTCAAATCCTAGTATCTGGACTTCAAGTATTGGACAAAAGTTATACTGAAGCTGATCATGTAAGAAAGGTACTCAGAAGCTTGCCACCAAAATGGAGACCAAAGGTGACTGCTTTTCAAGAGTCTAAGGACTTGGATACTGTATCCCTAGAAAGCCTAGTTAGTTCCCTCAAAAGTCATGAAATGGAGTTAATGACTAATGAATCAACTAAGAAGATAAAAGGGATTGCCTTAAGCTCCAAGAGTTCGTCAAAGGCTCTGAAAGCTAAGGTAATAGAATCTGAGGATGAAGCCTCTGAAGAGAGTCAAGAAATTGGGTCTGATGAAGAGGAAGAGATGGTGCTGATGGCTGCCAAGGTTTCACAATGGGCAAAAAGAAGCAAGAAATATGCTGGCAAGTTTGGAGGATCTTCCAAAAGAACTAGTGCTTCTAAAGACAAGAAGGAAGATCAAAGCAAGTGCTTCAAATGCAATAAGTCTGGCCATTTCATTGCTGATTGTCCAGAGAACAAAAGTAGACCATCAAAACAAAGCTCTAGCAAGGAAAGGTACAAGAGTAAGGTCAAGAGAAGCTTTCTAGCAACATGGGAAGATCTTGACAAAGACTCTGATTCTGATGCTGATGAGGAAGCAAACCTAGCACTGATGGCAACCACCTCTAACAGAGAAGACTCTGAAGCTGGTTCAGACTCTGAAGATGAGGAAGAGGTAATATCTAAACTCTCTAGAACTGAATTGATAGACTCTCTTAAGGATGCCCTAAAAATTCTCACTAAAAAGGCAGGTGAGTGTAAGATCTTAAAAAAATCTTACAATAACCTAACTAAGAAAATGAACATAGTAGTGGAAGAAAATGAGTCTCTAAAAAGTAGAAACTCATTTATGGAAACTCACTATGTTTATGATGATAAGGTTCCTCCAGAGCATGAATTTGCACTGCAGGAGTTTCTTATCAATGGGATGAAGAGAAGCAAGATAGCTTCTTTGATATATCATGTTAGTATGAACAGAGGTGAGGGTCTTGGATTTTCGCATTTTAAAGATAATCCATTACTCTCTAAATCCTCTAACAATGATAATTCTAAACCTAAGGCTGTTTTTGTTAAAAGCCAATCAGAAGCAATAATTATATCAGAGCCTGAAAAGGTAGTTGTGTCAGAGGCTAAGAAACCTCAGACTCTGAAACCTTCAGAGCCTATGATTTCTAAACCTCAGACTAATGTTAAAACAAAGACAACTCTGATATATTCTAAAGCAAAGTCTAAGAGTTATACAAAGCCAAAAAAATTTCAAAAAGGCTTGAATAACTCTAGAGCCTCTGAAAGGCCTAATAAACAAAAACAACCAAAGGCATTGAGGACTAACTCAAGAGGACCCATAAAAATATGGGTACCTAGATCTGAGATTGTGTTTGTAGCAGATTTGCGCTCAAAGAAGGCCAGAGCACCATTCTTGGTACCTGGACAGTGGCTGCTCACGACACATGACAGGAGACAAGCATATGTTCAAAACCCTGACTCTGAAAGAGGGAGGAACTGTGGGATTTGGAGGAAACCAAAAAGGGAAGATCACTGGTACTGGTACAGTTGGTAACTCTTCTCTCTCTATTAAAGATGTTTGGTTAGTTGATGGCCTAAAACATAATCTACTTAGCATTAGTCAATTTTGTGATAGTGGATATGTTGTTAAGTTTAATAAGGATGTATGTACTGTAATCAATGAGTCTGATGAGTCCATAGTGTTCAGAGGCCTAAGGAAAGGCAATGTTTATAAAATCAATCTGTCAGAACTCACAGAGCAGAAGATAGTATGTCTTTTATCTGTTAATGATGAGAAATGGGTTTGGCACCAACGCTTAGAACATGCTAACTGGAGATTAATCTCTAAGCTCAGCAAACTAAGCTTGGTTAAAGGTCTACCCAATCTCAACTATCATTCAGATGCTCTGTGTGGTCCTTGTCAGATTGGTAAGATTTCAAAAACATCTTTTAAAACTAAAAACATTGTCTCTACCTCAAGACCTCTTGAACTGCTTCACATTGATTTGTTTGGCCCGGTAAGTACTGCCTCAATCAATGGTAGGAAATATGGACTGGTCATTGTTGATGATTACAGTAGATGGACTTGGGTGAAATTTCTAAGAGTGAAAGATGATGCATATGAGGTGTTTACCATCTTCTGCACTCAAGTGCTAAGTGAGAAAAGTCTCAAGATCTTAAAGATCAGAAGTGATCATGGGGGCGAGTTTGAAAACGAACCCTTTGCAACTTTTTGTGAAGACCATGGAATCGTCCATGAGTTCTCAGCTCCTAGAACACCACAGCAAAATGGTGTTGTAGAGAGAAAGAACAGGTCTTTACAAGAGATGGCAAGAACCATGATGAATGAGACAAAACTTGCTAAGCACTTCTGGGCAGAAGCTGTAAACACAGCTTGTTACATTCAAAATAGGATCTATATCAGACCTATATTGAATAAAACAACATATGAACTCTTCAGAGGAAGAAAGCCCAACATCTCTTATTTTCACCAGTTTGGTTGTACCTGTTACATTCTAAACAACAAGGCCTACAAAAGAAAATTTGATGCCAAAGCTTGTAAGGGAATCTTTATAGGTTACTCTGAACGCTCAAAGGCTTACAGAGTGTATAATTCTGAAACTAATATAGTGGAAGAATCTATACATGTCAGATTTGATGACAAAGAGCCTGACAGTAAAATGTCAGAGCAAGACAATAGGTATGCAAGTATTCCATATCAGTATAACAATTCAGAACCTGAGAAAGCATCAGAAGCGAATGAGACTTCAGAAGCTGAAGTGGAAGAAGCCTCTGAAGAAGCATCTCCATTAGAAGTATCTGAAGATCATAATGATGTCTCAGAAGATGATACCCAAACAAGTACTGAAACTAATGAAGCTCCAAAGAGAACATTCAAATATAAATCATCACATCCAGAAGACCTCATCATTGGTAATAAAGAAAGTCCAAGAAGAACAAGATCTGATTATCATCAACATGATTCACTTCTAGGACTCATATCTATGATAGAACCAAAGACTATTGATGAAGCTCTATCTGATGATGGATGGATCATTGCAATGCAAGACGAGCTGAACCAGTTCCAAAGAAATGATGTGTGGGATCTGGTACCAAGACCAGCACACAAAAACATTATTGGAACCAAATGGGTATTTAGGAACAAGCTAAATGAACAAGGTGAAGTGGTAAGAAACAAGGCTAGACTTGTGGCACAAGGCTACAGTCAGCAAGAGGGTATTGACTTCACTGAAACATTTGCTCCAGTGGCAAGACTGGAAGCAATCAGGTTATTGCTATCATATGCAGTTAATAATGGAATAACCTTATATCAGATGGATGTTAAAAGCGCCTTCTTAAATGGTGTAATTTCTGAAGAAGTGTTTGTCAAACAACCACCAGGGTTTGAGGATTTGAAAAACCCTGAGCATGTTTTCAAATTAAAGAAATCACTTTATGGTCTCAAACAAGCTCCTAGAGCTTGGTATGAGAGGCTAAGTAATTTCTTATTAGAAAACGGTTTTCAAAAAGGTCAAATAGATAATACCCTCTTCAGAAAGACATCTAAGAAGGACATTTTAATCATTCAAATATATGTTGATGATATTATATTTGGATCTACTAATGCATCTTTGTGCAAGAATTTCTCCAAGCTAATGCAGGACGAGTTTGAGATGAGCATGATGGGTGAATTGAAGTTTTTCTTGGGAATTCAAATTAACCAAGGAAAAGATGGCACTTACATTCATCAGAGCAAGTACACGAAAGAGCTTCTGAAGAAGTTCAACCTTGAAGATTGTAAGACGATGGCCACACCCATGCATCCAACAAGCAGCTTGAGCAAGGAAGAAATTGGCAGCAAAGTAGATCAAAAGCTATACAGAGGTATGATTGGTTCTCTACTTTACTTGACAGCATCTAGACCTGATATTTTGTATAGTGTATGCTTGTGTGCAAGATTCCAGTCAGATCCTAGAGAACCTCATTTAACTGTTGTTAAGAGGATCTTTAGATATCTGAAGGGGACTACTAATCTAGGACTGCTTTATAAAAATCCCTAGATAGTAAGCTAGTTGGATTCTGCGATGCTGATTATGCTGGTGACAGGATTGAGAGAAAATCCACAAGTGGAAATTGCCAATTTATTGGTGAGAATCTCATATCCTGGGCTAGCAAAAGACAAGCAACTATTGCTTTGTCTACAGCAGAAGCAGAATACATCTCAGCTGCTAAATGTTACACCCAACTACTCTGGATGAAATATCAGCTAGAGGACTATAACATAGCTGAGAGCAGTATTCCTTTGTATTGTGATAATACTGCTGCTATTCATCTATCTAAGAACCCTATTTTACATTCCAGAGCTAAACATATTGAAATTAAGCATCATTTCATAAGAGATCATGTTCAAAAAGGTACAATAAATATTCAATTCATTGATACTGAACATCAATGGGCTGATATATTTACTAAACCTTTAGCTATTGAAAGATTTGACTTTATTAAAAAGAATTTGAACATGCATTTTATAACTGAAGAAAACTAGCTCTGAGATGCAAAATAGAATTAGGATCTGAAACTTGTTCAGAGCCTCTAACAATTCAGAGTAACCTTTGGGTAACTCTGAATAATTTGGGCTCTGAATGGTAATGGGTTCTGATGAGGTGTCAGATAATGATGAGTTTGGCTCTGAACTAGACGGAAACGAAACGTTTAGTTCTAGTAAGTGTACAACAGTTGTCTGTACACGTGTCAGCTATGATTAAGTACTTCTTACACGTGTCTAGATCCTGATGGGTAAAGAACAGTTAATGATGATTATGGCAGTTAACTCTATTATTTAATTTTTAAAACTGTTCGCGCTCCCTCCCAAGGCTTGCTTTTTCTGTGTATGTGTGCTAGTTGCTATATATAGGTCACTTCACTCACATTGCACAACTTTTACACAATCACTTCCTACACAACCCTAGACCTTACAGAAAATTCCCAAATCTCTTCTTCTTAACATTCTGCAAAAATGGCCGCTCGATCATCAAACGAAATCGTTCAAAAACCCTTCAATCCAATTTTACCACCAGTTATAGACCTCAAGTCTCAAGGAAAACTTGTTGTCAAAGAAAATCAAACAGACGCTGGTCCAGAAGCCTTCGAATTCATCACTGAGAAGTTTGTGGATTTCGAAAGTTTAAAGGTGAATGGAGTTGACGTTCAAAGTTTATTTTACAATCAACAATGGAAAAAATACTTTGAGATGCTGAATGGGTTTGTTTACTACGATATTGTTAAGTATTTCTGGCAGAAAGCAACAGTTTTTGATAGAATAAGTGCTGATGAAGAAGTGAAAAAGATGGTTGAGAAAGATAGTTCTCTAAAAGGAAAATCAAGAAGAGAACTAGGTTTGAAACCTTATAGAGGGAAGGAGATAAGGTCAAACATTCTAGGAATTAATGTGTTGATTACTCAGGAGCACATTGCCAAGGTTCTGGGCTTGGACAATGAAGGAGAAAATGTTGATGATTATGATGAGAAGAGTAAACACTTGGAAGCCATCAAGAAGGACTTATTTTTGCCTGGCTGTTCAAACAGTGATTTTGGAAAGGCAAAATTCATGAGGCAGGATTTTGGATTTGCCTTCAGAGTATTTCTGTCTTCAATCATTACCAGAGAAGGAGGATATGACACTATTTCAATTCCTCACAGGCATTTCATCTGGTTTATGTACAAGAGGGTCAAGATAAATTTGGCAAAGATACTGTTTGATCATCTATGCTCAACCATATCTAAAAGCAGAACAAAATCAACCTCAAGCATTCATCACCCAAGGTTGATATCTGAGATCATACGCCAAACAAAGCTGGTTGATATCTTGAGCACCAAGGAGAAAATAAGAGTCTTCAATACTGCTAAATTTGATGCTACTGTGTTGGTGAATATGAAAAAGAAAACCAAGGAAGAAATCAAGCAAGCTAAGACCCCTCTGCAAGCTGTGTATGAGGAATACTTCTGGTGTGATGGTTTCCCCACCATATCAGAACATGATAGTGATGCTGTGATAAAGAACTTATTGGAACTAGTAAGAATTGACACTGGAATAAGTGTACCCAGGAGTATGGTTGTTGGAGTGCCTAACTGGGACATTTTTAAAGGACCTAAGGAGATCACCAGGTCAAAAAGAAAGCCAAAGCCCATTGAGCAAGAGATTGTAGAGGAAGGCTCTCAAGCTCAACCTGAGAATGATGCTGAGCAGATGAATAGTGGTGCTGAAGGTTTGGCCACTGAAGGGAATGAACAAGTAACTGAGGGGCAGTTAGCCAGCGTTGCTCAAAGGACAGCTGCTCAGAAGGAGAAAAGGTCCAAGAAGAGACTAGATAGACCTACTGATGCTGCTGCTGAAGGAGATCATCATGTCAGAGCTGTCAAAAAGGCAAAGACAGTAGCTTCAAAGAAGAAAGTTGCTGACACATCTAAAGGTAACACTTCTAAGCCTAAAACTGATAGCATTCATTCTGCTCAATCTCCCAATCAATCATCCCTTATAGATTACACCAAGCCTCTTAGTGTAGTTTTACCGTCTTCCCAATCTTCATCATCATCATCATCCTCATCAGAGGCAACTCTCTCTAATTCAAGCATTGACTCTGATGAGTTGATTTCAAAATTGGATAAAATTGAGAGAGAGAGAGAGCTAAGAAAAAGAAAACCATCAAAAGAACCCCAAAGAAAACCATACCCATCTCTTCTGATGAAGAAGAAGATAATACCGTTCATGAACAACCCTTAAACACTTCTGTTCTTGATCATCTCACCACCCACCTATCTGGTGATGCCTTCACTCATTCTAACAGAAATTCACCTCACCAATCTCCACCTGTGAATACTACTGAACCCCCTGTACAAATAATTCACACACCACCTCCATCTCTTGATGACATAGAACAAGAGAATCCACCCACCTTCACACCTGTTCAGGATGATATTATGACTCATTCTGAACAACCCATTCAATCACCACATTCTTCACATATTCATGACATTGCTGAACAACAAACTTCATCACCTCCACCTGAATTCTCCACCCCTGAACCATCTCCTAAACCTTCTCCTGAACCTATCTATAGCCCACTAAATAAACCTTTAGATGAAGAAGAGCTGATTGAGCTTGCTAAATTTATCTTTAAGTCAGAAGAGCAAATATTAAAAGATGCCATAGAGATTGATGATGAACCCCCTAACCTAAGCAAAATCCAAATCATCAATCTTAAGAGAAAGAAACCTGAACCAACCATTCCTTTTGACCCATCCAAACCCTTCTTCAACTCTGCTTCTGAACCCAATCTTGAGCTATTGAATAATGCTATTAGTCTTAGGCCCAAGAAATTTAAACAGATGGATGAAGAAGTTCTTGTCTTCCCTTCTGACATTGATGCTGAAATCAAAGAGATGGAGTACCTGTTTGGTCAATCTTTGAGGATTCTAGGTACTCATCTGAAGAGCAAGATACAAGGTAGGGGAATGGCTACAGTACGGAGTTTGTTTGATATTGCTGAGAGGTCACATGCTCCTCGTCTCACATTGTATAATCATGAAGAGGAAATTGCACGATTGGCAGCATTGGATGCTGAAATTAAGGAACTAGCAAAGAGTGCATTTGAAACAGCTGAGAAGCTACTCCGGGAAGAAGCTGAATATGAAAGAGCTACTGATCAGGCTAGGATAGATGCTGAGATTGAACACAAGAGGCTAGCTGATCAAGAAGCACTTAAGATGTTGGTAGAAAGGGCTAAGCACATTGCTGAAGTTGAGACAAATAAGATAAATGAGAATCAGGCAGCTCAAGAAGACATTGAGATGTTTGATCAGAATCAACTTGATACAACCTCTGAGCAGGATATTAATGAAGATACTGATAAGGGTAAGAAGCCCATTATTGAACCCACTCCTCCTCACTCTCCTATGAAGATTGATATAGCTTCTACCTCTTCACCCATACCTTCAGCAGTACAAGATGCACTTGACAACATAAGAGATGATCTTACGAATGAAATTGATGAGCTAAGGATTGATATGCGTAATGACACAAATGCTGCTGTTGAAACGCTTAACAAAAGGATGGATGACATGCTGAGCACCCTTTTGAAGGCTATAGCAGATGTTAAGAAACCTTAGCATATTTTGTGCACTTGTTTTATGTTGTTTTTTTTTTTCCTTATTGGCTCTTGTGTAATATTTGGATAATTTGTCTTAATTTAATATTTTGATATCCATATCTGAGTGCCTGTACCTGTGTGTTTTACTTAGTTTTCAAAATTAAAATGAATATTCATTGCTTATGTCTGGTATTCATGTGGGTTCTGAACCTGGTGCAAGATGCTGAAGAGCATTTTGAGTTTGTTTTTAACTTATAGATTTTAGGATTTTCAAAACCTAAGGTATCCCCCACATTAGTACTCCTGTCTACTCATGATATAACTTCTTAGTATTATCGCCTGTTTAATAACGGGGCACCAATACCGAATGAGGCGTGTCTGGTAACTGGTTTTCTGACATATGTAAATGAAAATAAAGTAAACATGCTCAAAGGAAAGAAATTAATAGCAGGAGAACTTTATTATTATTATAGAAAAGTTCTTTATTACATATGATAATACAACTCTACTTAGACTTAGGCTTAGATTTAGAAGCCTCTGATTCTATGCTCTTAAGCTTCTCCTTGAGAAGAGAGAGAGCTTCTTCAGCAAGCTTCTGAACCTCAGTTGGATAATCTTCTAATGTAGCATTATCTTCATATGTCCATAAGAACTCTTCCAGATCAGAGCCCAATTCTTCTTCCTCTGATTCTGTTAAAATTAGTTCTTCCTTGTTTCTCTCATAGCGTAGCCTGTTTTCTTCGCAGCGCCAGGGCTCTGCTCCCTTCTTGCTCTTTTCTTTTGAGCCTGAAGCATCCTTGGTAACCTGCCTTTCCATTGTATGCTTTTCTTTTTTATGTTACTTGATTACTCTGGATGAGTAAAATGAGAGGAATCATCCCTTTTATAGTGTCATCAAGCTCTCTTGTCAGTGTGGTAATCAATGCAATTCATTTAATGAATTTAGTTGTCATCACCTTTTGACTTGACTGCCTTATTATGGCGCTTTGACTGCTTGGTTTTCTGTGTCTTTTTGACTGATGCCAAAAGGGGGAGTAAGGGTACCGTTAAAATTAATGTTGATTGATGCTAATGCTGCTCAATCTGAAACTTTTTATTTCCTCTGATTCCCTCTCATTCTGAAAGTTATTGAAAGGGGATAAAATTTAAGAACCTAAAATAAATTTCATAGACAATATCAGAAGAGCGTGCAAACGTCTTCTGAGCATTATCAGACTCTGAGAAGCAAAGCTTACAAAACTATGCCTCTGAGAGTTAAATATGAAAATTTATTTTAAGTTAATAAATTGACTCTTAAACTGTTTTAATTAATTATGGATAAGACTTAGGGGGAGCTTACAAACCTACCCTTATGGATTATCAGACTCAGGGGGAGATTGCAAACCTTTGAAACCTGAAGTCAACATAATTAAATTAAATCAACAACAATTGAATTTTAATGCTTTTAGTTTGTCATCATCAAAAAGGGGGAGATTGTTGGAACAAAGTGGGTCTGACATGAACCTCTAAGTTTTTAAGTGGTTTTGATGATAACAAAGTATTAAAATTACAATTGGAATTACTAATGATTATTCTAGTGTGCAGAATTACAAGTTAAAATTCATTCAGAAGCACTATGAATAATAGCAGAGAAGCCAGTCAAAACAAGCTCTGAAAGCACATCACTGTTCATCAGAAGCTTAAATTTTGCATGTTGAAGAAAGTGCCTCTGAGGACAAAAACAAGGCTCTGAAGGATTCAGAAGCTAAAAGACCTCAAGAAGCTATGACAACAGCATCTGAAGCAAAAGGAATTTACGTCACTCAAGAACTGACATAATCAGAACCAATGATTGAAGAACAATCTACTTCAAGGCTCTGTCACATCCACAGGAAGGAATATTCATTGGTACAACGTTAACCTTATCCATAAGTGGAGCGCATTTGAGGATCGTACTATTGTACTATTATTACTCAAAATGGATGAGTGATAATTCAAATAGCAAGGTAGTGGAATTGAAGATATTTGCCAAAGAAGGCAACTACAGCTATCACAATTGTACGAGTAAATTCCAGCTGGCACCTTATCTCTCTGCAACGGTCATCATCTTCCTTCAAGTATAAATAGAAGACTCAAATGGAAGAAATGACTACTGTTCTATTACCGCGTTTAAGGATCTGAAGCATTCTGACATCATTTGTTTAAACTGTCATTCAAAGTCTTAAAGCAATCTGTGTTGTATTTTGTAAACACCTCTGATAGTATATCAAGTGTCCATTAACATTCATTCTTAGATTTTAAGTTTGTTTGTGAAGTCTCTTGTTTAGTGAAACTTGAGCAATTGAGAAGTCTCTTGCAAGAGTGCTTGAGCAAGTTGTAATCTTGAATAGATTATAGTGGAAATCTCTTGTTAGTAACAAGGGGACTGGACGTACTCTCAAGTTGTGAGGGGAACCAGGATAAATCTTTGTGTCTTTCTCAGCACCCTTTACCTTAATTGTGTTGTTATCCGCTGCAAACTAGTTTTAAGTTAGAAAAAGTTTTAAATTTCTAAAACACAATTCAACCCCTCCTTCTTGTGTTTTTTCCACCTTCACTATCTAGAAACCATCTCCTTTCTAGACTATCAAGGCACTTTTCCTACAACATTTAGACATAAGAAGGAGGTACCCAATTTTCATTGGGTCCTAATTGGTGAGGTAAATAAGTTTTGTTGAGTTTTGGCATCCATTGCAATATGCCCTTAGGTACCAACAATTTCCTAGCTTTACATTTTGCAATGGTATGGCCTTCACAACAACAATAGTGACAAGTGATATGTGAGTCACTCTTCTTTTGATCCATTTTGAAATGTTTAGAATATTTGTTTTTGACGTTCAAAGTGTTTTGAAAATGTTTTGGATCAACTTGATGAGAGACTCTAGGTTTTAATGAATCTTCCACTTTGTCCTTGAGAGTCTTAATATTTTTTGACAAAGTGATACAATTATCACAACCAACTATTTTACTATTATCATGACTTGCACTTGACCTTTCTAATAATGATACCTTGAAAGCTTTCAACTCTTCTTCCGTTTTGGAAACTTTCTTTTCAAGAGCTTTGTTAACTTTTATAATTTCTTTTAATCGTTTGAAAGCTTTCCTAGTTTCACTACATAGGTCCTCAAATGCACTTTGCAAATCATGATATTCTAACGAAGTATATGAGCTAGAGGGATTTTGGTTTACCTTTTTGGGAGCTTTATCCTTCTTTTTGTGTTGATGAGTTGTGAAGCATACATTAGCCACTTCGCCTTCATCACTTGAACTAAAGCTTGATGATGAATGAGATGAAGAGTTACTACTCTCCCATGCAACATAAGCTTTCTTTCCTTTGCTCCTCCTTTTGTTTGAAGATGACTCCTTCTCTTTTCTCTTGAGATTAGGACAATCCGGCTTGTAGTGACCAACTTGGCCGCACTCATAGCATATCCCTTTCTTGGAGTACCTAGCATCTTCATTCTTCCGGCGGTAACCACTATCTTTCCGAAACTTCTTAAGATTGTCATCGGAATGTCTTATCCCATTCTTTCTCACACTATCTTTTTCCCACCTTTCTCATGCTTTTCCAACAAATTAAGCACTTGTTCATGTTCCGTTAGCTTATCGAATAAGGTTGTGAGACTCAAAGTTGTAAGATCATTCGCTCCTTTGATTGCGGTGACCTTTGGTTGCCATGACCTATTAAGACATCTCAAAATCTTATTAGTAGCATCTTGATTTGTGATTGGTTTACCTAAACCATGTAACTTGTTGGTAATTTTCACAAACCTTTGTTGCATATGAAACAATTCGAACTCTTGAGTTAAGGTGTTTATTTTGGATATTTTGACCTCATTAGTACCCTCAAAATGAGTAACTAATGTATCCCACATTTCTTTGGCCGATAAACAATGCGACACATGATAAAATTGTTCAATCCCAAGGGATGAAATAAGTATGTTTTGTGCCTTTGCATCGTAATTAACCTTTTTCTTCTCATCGTCCGTCCATTGTGCCATAGGCTTATTGGTGACAATGCCATTAGGATCGGTGTTTGTCGGAACAAACGGACCGTTCTCAATAGCATTCCACACTTCACCATCAAAAGAATTGATGTGTATGCGCATACTACTTTTCCAATAATCAAAATGATCTCCATTGAATATAGGTGCCCGATTATAAGCCCCTTTAGGTGCAAAAGCCATGTTTTCTAATAATTGGCACAATCCACCGAATTTTGTGAACAAAATTGAACCGGGATCGTGATACCACTTGTTAGACTACTTGGCTACCACTTAGAAGGGGGGTTGAATAAGTGGCCCTTTTAAACAACGTTGATTTTATAAAAAAAAATTAGATCAAAAGGTACGCGCGGAAGCACCACCAGATCGGTAGTCTCTTTGCACCCGATTGATCACTGAAAAAGTAGTATAGCCTTGAACGTGTGATGACAAAGAACAAGAATGATCGTGTGCAAAATATTCGAATTAAACGATCCAATAACACAGTCCAGGCAAGTTACGCAAATATAGAGCTAATCCAATCACAATCAAGATATATGTCAATTGAATTTTGGTGCACACGTACGAACACAAAAATTCAATTGAATCGAAAATTAAAGCAATTGCGTAAAGTAAAAGATTAAGGAAGAAAGACACAAACGATTGATTAGGGAGTTCCCAGCGGCTTTCGTGTCGTCCTCGCGGTCGGCCGGGTACGTCTCCTCCCAAATAACCAAACGGGTTATTTGAGCGTTTATTGATTAAAAACGATTGAACTATAATGCACAATTTACAAAGACTCCAATAACCCTATATCGAATCTAATGCAAACTATGCGTAATAACCTCAACAAGTAATGAAGCTTCTCCCTCTGATTCCAACGATCCTAACCGTGCGCAAATCCTCGCACTGATCGTCCAGCTGAGTACCTCGCTTCTTCGTTGTTGATCCTCCAAGATATCGCACAATCTTAAATCCTCAAGAAAACCCAAACCTTCTTCACAAATCAACTCGATCACGCCTCTGATTCACCGCAAGCCGTATCGAACGTTATCGATCAAATGTACAACCTTTATCCGAATGATCCCATACTCACTCTTCAATGAATTGCAATTTGATGGAAGATGATGATCTTGTGAAGAATAACCCGTTGATCCAAATTCTTTACCCAATTTGAATCCCAAAGAGTTTATCAAAGCTATTTCACTTTCTCACTGGTTTTCTCTTACTTACAATAACAAAGCACATTGCTATTTAAAGAGAAAATAGAATTGAGCAAATTTAGGCAAAACTTAACATACATATATCGATACAAATGATGGCTTGTATCGATACAAACCCTTTGACCAGCGTTCAAATCTGAAAAATTTGACTTATGTATCTATACAAACACGTATGTGTATCGATACATATATCAGTTTCTTGAAATCTTGACTGATATGTATCGAAGCATGCAAGCATGATTCGATACACCATGCACTATCTGGTTTTTTGAGAGATATAGGTGTGTATCGATACATGCAAGCATGATTCGATACACAAGTGACTCTCTGCCTCTGAGAGACCATTTTTGTATCGATACAAGTGATATATGTATCGATACAAAATGCACAAAATCAGTCTGAAGTAATTTCAGGACATTTGTATTGATACAAATGATTATGTATCGATACCGAATACCTAAAAATCAATTTTTCAAAGTTTAAAAATAGTTTTTCGCTATCAAGTCATTTGTAATGTTGCCAAAATATGTTCTACTCTATTTTCACGTGTTTCAACAATTATTAAAACATGAGGATGAACTGGTGCACTTACAGCATCCTCGTTCATACAGGATATGAATCTTTCAAACAGGTCATGTTCTAACTTCACTTCTTTTCATTTCTTATAGTTTTTACTTTTTATGATATTTATCAACAAAGAAATGGTTGTACACGTTGTTACAAAGTCATCCCACCATGAATTTTTATATTCACAATTAATAGAGAATTAGTGGAAGTGATAGATTTCCATTCCCATTTTAATTTCTAAATCAAATTTGTCTGGTTCTTTGCGAAATCCATTTCTTAATGTTTTTGGCTCATGTATTGTTATTGCTATGCTAGGATAACTTTAGCCTTGTTGATCTGTATCCTAGTTTGTTTTAATTCTGAAAGTATCATATATGATACATGCCGAAAGTTCTTAAATATTATTTGTTTGAATATCATTCTCCTATAGTCATGTTGTTTTCTCCTTGAGAAATCCTTTGAGAGCATTCTAGATTGTCTTTTTCCATACTTCTCTAGTTGCATGGATTTATACAAGTTTTAAGCCTCTAAAGATGTTGAATTCAACACATATGATACACCACGAATTTTTATGGATGGCCTCATTTAGCCTTTGTTTGGTTTGAGAGAAATAGAGAAGAGAGAGATAGAAGAGAGAAAAGGAAGAGAAGTTAGAAACTTCTCCTGTTTGGTAAGGAGAGAAACTAAGAAGAGAGAGGAATAATTGGTGGGCCCCATCACTTTTTACTTTCTCTTCACATCTGCGAAGAAAGAGGGGAGAGAAGGTTTATATTCTGTTATTACCAAAACTGCCCTCATCCCTTACCTATTGTTCCCTCTGGCCTTTGATACTCTTCCACTAGTGCTCTTTGTTGTTTTGTTTATTTCTTTTACTACCAAAAATTATCTAAATGTATGGTTGTTCTAACAAAAAATATTATGCGGATCATTGTTGCTTTTTGCTACTAAACTCTTGTCTTTGTTGTTTGTTCTTGGACCTTCATTTGTGGTAATCAATTTTTTCTTTAAAACTAAAAACTGAAGCATTAAAATAAAAATTAATTAAAAAACCAAACCGAAGCACTTTTTAAAGCAAAAAAATTATAGCTAATTGAAAATTAAAATATGCGTAGTTAAATTAATTAATGGAATTCAAATGAAAAAATTGAAATTAATTTACATAGGTGCTTTTAATTGAAGGGCATTTTCGTCCTTTTAAAAAAATATAACACTTCTTTCTCTCTTATTTCTCTCTTCTTTCTCTCATACCAAACAATACATTAAATCTACTCTATTTCTCACATTTTTCTCTCTTCTCTTACTCTCTCTCACATATTTCTCTCTTCTTATTTTCTTCTCACAACCAAACATACCATTAGAGAAGGCCCCTCTTTTCACTGCCATTTATTTATCATATCCAACTTCGTCAATTGACTATTTCATTATTGTTTGGTTTACAAAAGAATCTACTCCACTACTCCATCATCACTCCACTACTCCACATAATCTTTCAACTACTCCCTTCATTATCCCCTATGACACTCTTATAAATAAGGCATCACAACCATTATGAAAGGAACTTTCCTTCTTTCACAAAACATAGAGAAAGGCTAATGTCAGTTTCTACACTCTGCATATCCCCATCAAATCCTTGCAGGAACAAGTGGTATGATGAAAGATTTTTAAAACGTATGGACTAAAACTCAAATGACCCATAAATGCAGGGACATTTTGCATATTTAAGCCTTATTATTATTATTATTATTATTATTATTATTATTATTATTATTATTATTATTATTATTATAGTTTATTATATTATATTATTATATTTGAATAAGTTTTCATACCTGTAAATATCTCAAATTTATTTTTTGGTTCCTATAAAAAGTGTTAGTTGTAATTATAGGGGTGTCTATTTCGGTATTTTTATTGGTGTTCCGCTTATATGCAGCGCCTTTATTTTGTAACTCTTCTGTCACCGGTCTCCATTCATCTTGTGCAGAGTCCAAATTTTCAATAATAATTTATTTATCATTAAAAAAATTATATTGTATATTATTATATGCGGTCGTGTTTAGTATATTATATCTCATTATATTTTATTTGATCTAATGATAAAACTTATAATGACATTTATGTCTTAAAAGTAATGACACAAATTTCTTTAAATTAATATTTTATTTGAAAAAAGTAGTATAATGTTGTTTCATACAAACAAATACAATACTGTTAGAAATAATATAAAATTATTGATATAACTAATCCTAACAGTTTAAGCTTTTGGGATAATCAGTTATTTGATATGGTATCAGAGCCTCTATGACTAAGTGGTCTAGAGTTCGATCACCGCTTCCCTCAATTTCTTATTAAAAAGTGGAATTTAAGCATATGGTAGGTGAACCTATGCATTATCCACGCTTCAAGCCCAAATGAGCTCTTGCGTGAGGGGGCGTGTTATAAATAATATAAAACCATTGATATAGCTAATCCTAACAGCTTAATCCTTTGGGATAATCAGTTATTTGACAAATACTAACGGATTATGTTTGTCGTTGATATATAAAAATAACGGGAGACACAATATTATGAAACATGAACACAAAAACTCATTCAAAAATGTGAAGAGTACACGAGAGATATCGACATATCAACATTTTTTTCTTCATTTTGAGCCAAACTGCCCCAAAAAAATGATATATCGACATATCGTTTTTCAACTTTTTCAAGATCCCAAGAGATACCTTTCTTCAACTTCTTCACCTTACTCTCAGTGTCATTTCATAGTGCCTTAACCTATTCTGCTTTTAACTAAAAGTCTAAAACCTATCATTCCACTTGAACACAAGTTATCGATTTTTATCAATTTTCTGCTAATTTTCATGGTTTTTTTCTGGTTCGCTTGAACAACGGTTTTAAACATTGACCGAAATGGATAAAGGTCTGATCTCTATTCGACCGAGCAATCCGGTTTTGACAACTTCGATCTCTAGTTAGTAATTACTACAATTTCATAAATTTAACTTTTAAAAGAGTCACTTAGTTAGAATTTTTGTTAACATATCCAATTTCTAATAATTTGGCAATTGATGACTATATAAATTTGTCAATGTGGATTGTGGCAATTGATAACTATGTGGTTGGTGGCAATTGATGACTATATAAATTTGTCAATGTGGATGGTTGCAATTTTCCTCAAATGTCCCCAGTCTCCTTAAGGAAAAAAAAAATGCCCCCTATCTATGTTGAGGACGACTTTTTGTCATTATTAAATCCTAAAGTGAGAATTTATTTGCTACATTAGAGGAATAGTAGTGGGTATAAATTGTTTAGTGCCCTCCCAAGATTGTTTAGTACGCCTCCTAGATTTTTAGCGCCCCCAAATTGCTTAGTGCGCTTCCCAAATTTCTAGCGCCCCCCAATTTTCAATTAAATAATTACTTTTGTTCCTTTGGAGTACATACTATAAGAATCTATTTTCAATTAATTTTGTTGGATGATTATATAGCCTAATAGCCATATTTTAATTTAAAATTACATACTAAAACATGTACTGTAATTATGGTTTAATTTATCACAACTAATATAAAAACTATTAAGTGCATCTAATGGTTTTGGAGTACAACCATCTGAAATCATTCCACAACAAATTGTTTTGGCATGATTAAGTACATCTAATGGTTTTGGTGTTTATATCTCTGAAACCATTCTACAACAAAATAGTTTTGGAGTACAAATCTTTGAAACTATTCAACAGCAAAATAGTTTTGGCATGATTTTAGTTTAAAACTAACTACCAAACATTTAACCATACATAATACTCTGAAAATTATCCATAATCAATAAACTTAAATTCAAATAATCAATTTTTTTTAAAAAATAATCTGGGGGCGCGATAGAAATCTAGGGGGCGCGCTAAACAATCTGGGAGGCACGCTAGAAATATGGGGGGCGCTCTAAGCAATTTGGGGGGTGCGTTAAACAATCCGGGGGACGCGCTTAGCAATTTTCATTATTTATGCATGGAACATAAGAAAAAAGCTTATGCACCATAATTTTCCCTTGTATAACGGTTTGAATTTTCTACTGCTACCGCGTCACATGGTTACAACTCTTAATTGTTTAATCTGAATAGACAATTGTGGTTGTTTTATTGTAGAAATAATTTAGACAATTCGATCTCAAATTAACAGCCCAAATTTATTACCGCATCAAACTGTATGAATTGTTGATAGCAAGAAATCTCAATCCTATATATAATCATTTGACCAACGTAAGTTATTGTGAAATTTTAGAAGTCACACATCAATCAAAAAAATGATTTAAATAACCTTTATAAAAATAGTGCATATCTAAACTCTCAAATTAACTTTATTGATTGTAAAGTTTAGACCTTCAAAATTATAAGACCATGTACAATGGTGAAAAGTTTCAACACCCATTTTTACACTCCACATCATTTTCTCTTTCTTCCACATATTCATTCAACACTCATTCAACTTTTACCCTCTCCAATGGTTTTTCATTCAACACTCTACCCCACCACTTTTTATTTCATATTATTATTTAAATTTAAATTTATATTTTTATGATTAAATAAAATTACAATTATCGATTAAAATTAAATTAAAATTATACGATACAAATCATCGATTAAAATTAAAATTACAATTATCGATTAAAATTAAATTAAACTCCCGATTACAATTATAATAAAAACAAAATTTATTTAAATAATTGATACGATACAATCATCTTAAACTTAATTTAAAATACGACACACCAATAATGTAGTTAAAACTATACAAATAATTTAAAATGCAACAATACTAATAGTTGGGATTTTGATAATAGTTGAGATTTTGATAATTGTTGGGATTTTGATAATAATAAGATTAATAGAGTGAAAAACTTGATTTTTTTCTGTGTCCAAATCAAATAAACTAAGTCTCTATTTATAGACAAAAAAAAATCATGAATTTTGGTATAAAAATAAAAAAATAAAAAAATAATTTGCAATGAAATAATTGAATTTAAAGATAAAATGAGATAAAAATTTGGACGGCCAATCAGATTGTGCCACGCGTCCCACTTCATCCAAAAACACCTTTCAACACCCTCTCAAATGACCATTGTAAATGGTCTAATGCGTACTTAAGAAATTGGATTGGGAACAACAGCAGCATGGCAGGGAACATCCCAGTGCTGTAAGTCCTTTTTATGTTTTATTTTAATAAAAAAAAACTATTTTAGAAAAAACATAGCCACGTGGCTCTTTATAGTTCGCTTGATTGATCTAACGGTGATGAAGGAGCGGAAGTTATTATACCTTTCACGCTTTAACGTTAGAGGATCCGTTTTCCACTTATTCACATTAAAATGTATCTGCGGCGCTGCGCGCACACACATTCATTCAGGAATTGAGAGAAGAAAAGTTCGACTGATTCTCTTCTCAACTCAACTCTTGTTCCTTCATTCCGTTACTGTAACTGTAAGTAAGTGCCGTTCTCTCTTCTGTCTCATACATTTTTATTTTTCTTTTCAATTTATTAATTAATTATCATCATATACTACAATTCAATTCAGCATACTGCTAAACTCAGATTTTTTTGTTGTTTGCTGCTTTTTCTCGTCAGATCTCGAAAACCATGGCTCTGGTCAGTTAATTTCTTTTCCTTAGATAATAATAAAAATATCTCTTTATTTACTTTTAATTACTTGATTATTCATTTCGATTGCAATTTTGTGTAATGTATAGATCCTTCACGCTACCAAGGAAAACAAAAATGCTTTCAAGACTTTGATTGCTGCTCAATATGTCGGTGTCCAAGTTCAATTGGTTCCAGATTTTCAGATGGGTGTTTCCAACAAAACCCCTCAATTTCTCAAGATGATTATATAATAACCAATGGTTAGTTCGATCCCCACAACTGCGGTTGGGAGGGGCTGAAACCACTTGCTAGAACTAACTGACTCCCGAACCAGATTAAACGGTCACTGATACCGACAGTGAAAAAAAAACAAAAAAAAAAGAGTTAATTATATAATAATCATCAAATCAAAATTAGTATTTTTACTAAATTATTTTCATTAACTTTTCCAGGTTCCTGTCTTGGAAACCCCTGATGGTGCGGTCTTTGAGAGCAATGCCATTGCTCGCTATGGTATGCTTAGCGTTTATGCATGTCTGTTTATGTTCATTTATTTATTCGTTGTTGTAAAATTATTGTCATTTACTTTTTTTATTTTTTGGTTTGGTGCAGTTGCCCGATTGGGTGAAAACAATTTGTTTGGATCATCTCCAATTGAGCAGGTATGATTCGTGCCAACACTTTGTATTATGATATGGTATATCATTGTGTTGGACTATTAATATACGTGCTTTGGAAATGGCCTCATGTTTCATTCTCTTTGTATTTTGCTGTTTTAGGCCCACGTTGAGCAGTGGATTGATTTTTCTTCTTTGGAGATTGATGCCAATATTACAAAGGTGTACTATCCAAGACTTGGATATGGCCCTTACCTTCCTCCAGTAAGTTGTGTGCAATGTTCATTTTTTTCAATATTAATGTGCTTTTATAATTCGTTTCAAGTTTCTTATCTGAGTATTAATAGCAATTGATATAATGATATTTGAGTTGCTGGCAACTATTCAAAAGTAGTAATTGTCAAATAACCGATTATCCCAAAAGCTTAAGCTGTTAGGAAGGGCTACATCAATGGTTTTATATTATTTCTAACACGCCCCCTCACGCAAGAGCCCATTTGGGCTTGAAGCGTGGATAATGCATAGGTCCACCTACCATATGCTTAAATTCCACTTTTTAATTAGAAAGTGAGGGGAGCGGGAATCGAACTCTAGACCACTTAGTCATAGAGACTCTGATACCATGTCAAATAACCGATTATCCCAAAAGCTTAAGCTGTTAGGAAGGGCTACATCAATGGTTTTATATTATTTCTAACAGTAATGATAGCCATTTTCTGAAATCAATCGATTTGGTTAGAAACACATGTATCTCCAATTTTTTTAAGTTAATAACATCTTAATTGGTACACTGTTCGCTATCTTAATTGGTTTGTAATACTTGTTAACTTCCGCTTTTACTGAAATTTTTCCTATTTTTGAATTTTGTATCTGAATGAAGGCAGAGGAGGCTGCACTTTCAGCGTTGAAGAGATCATTTGAGGCTTTGAACACTCACCTTGCCCACAATACTTACCTGGTCGGGGAATCTGTTACCCTTGCTGACATCATTACAATAGCCAACTTGTATTTGGGTTTCGCTAAAATCTTGGTCAAGAGCTTCACCTCAGAGTTTCCTCATGTTGAGAGATACTTCTGGACCTTGATCAACCAGCCAAATTTCCGAAAGATATTTGGCCAGGTTAAGCAGACTGAGGCTATTCCACCTATTCAATCTGCAAAGAAGCCTGCCCAGCCTAAGGAATCAAAGCCCAAAACTAAAGAAGAACCAAAGAAAGCGGCTAAAGCAGAGCCCGAAAAGCCCAAAGAAGAAGCTGAGGAGGAGGCACCCAAGCCCAAACCCAAGAATCCTCTTGATCTTCTTCCTCCAAGCAAGATGGTATTGGATGACTGGAAAAGACTCTACTCTAACACTAAGACTAACTTCCGTGAGGTTGCAGTCAAAGGTACTGTTTATTTATGCTCCTGTAGTTTATATATTTTTCAAGTTGTGCAGCTTCTAGGATTATGATTTTTGCTTACATCCTTTTGGACTATACTAATATTGCAATGTTTTCCAAAACTCGTTTTTTATAATAAATACATCATAGTGAAGAATGTCAAAATCTATTGATGAGGTTAGAGAACCTGTCAATCTAAATTCCTCTGTTTGACTTGCAGGATTCTGGGACATGTATGATCCAGAGGGATACTCTCTCTGGTTCTGTGACTACAAATACAATGATGAGAACACTGTTTCTTTCGTGACACTGAACAAGGTTGGAGGATTTCTTCAGAGGATGGATCTTGCTCGCAAGTATGCTTTTGGAAAGATGCTTGTGATTGGATCAGAGCCTCCATTTAAGGTGAAGGGATTGTGGCTTTTCCGTGGACAAGAGATTCCAAAGTTTGTCATGGATGAATGCTATGATATGGAGCTGTATGAGTGGACCAAGGTTGACATCTCTGACGAAGCTCAAAAAGAGCGTGCCAGTCAGATGATTGAAGACGCTGAACCATTTGAGGGTGAGGCTCTTTTGGATGCCAAGTGCTTTAAGTGAAAAACTAGTTTCCAGTTTCCATTGAAAGGCTATGGTTTTGTCATGACTTTTTGGTAGAGTATTGTTTCTTTCCTATTTTCTGCTATAGTGAAGTTTAACATATTTTGTGATTTTATCAACGTGTAACTTAAATGCTTGATTGTGGTAGCTTAATTTTGATGGCAACAGGACCAGTTTTACAAGTTCTATAATTCTATATTTCCTTTTGTGTATGCGTGTATGAAATTCGTTGGATTCATGTAATGCGATCTGGTTTCTTCTCGGTATTTTTAGAGAAGAGAAAAAGATAAAATGATATTAGGAGTAGGACTTGCAAGATTAATTACAATATTTTTTTATAAAAGTTTCAGCAATTTTTTTAGTTGTGTGGAATTTAAATTGTACTAAAATGTAACAAATTTTTAAAATGACAGGTAAACTTTGAGCATTAAATTTTTAAAATAACAAATTGTGTTGTTAGAAATACTGTAATTAATTTTAGTGATATGGATTTTTTTAGTTTTGCTTTCCAACCAAAGAATTTAACTTTAAAGCATTGAAAAAATACGAAAGAAAGCATTACATTTTTTTAGAATAGTGTCGAACTCAACTATATTTGTAAGTGTCCATCGACTTTCATCCAGCACCGATTTATTCAAGCTTGATTATAACTCTTTGAATAAGCTTCTAATAAATTCAATGTTTCATCATACCTAGGTAAGATATATGCTTCTCTTCACTAGAACGTCTATAATAAACAAAATGTTTTAGCTAGTATAATATATGTCTCTCCACGAATGGCGGAGTAACATAGGAAGTTCAAAATTTTGATTTCTTGAACTTTTTGAACATGTCACATGTATATATAAAAAAAGAAATGCTAAAGAGTGGTGCTATATAGCACGACACTCTCTCCTGCATGACATTGCACGACAACGCAATTTGCTTCAATACTTAAACAAAAATGTATCAAGTGCCTCTTATCCTTTTATTAAATGCTCAAACAACAAAGTATGCATTGTTGCTATAATCTAAAAAAATAATAATCTAGCATTGTTGAAAAAAAAAATATTAACAACAAATTGGTTTGCATAATCTAGCATTGTTGCTATAATAAAAAAAATATATTAACAACAAATTAGTTCAAATAATAAGAGTTTTGGTTCTCTTAAGTATGCAATTTTTAATCTTTGTCAATATTATTTTCATTTCTTAATCTTTCTTTATCTTATTAGTACATTGTATTTATTGTTACCTTCATTGTTTTATGTGTGACCAAATATCAAGTGTAAGGGAGAAATGGTGTTTTGCATGTTAATTTATTTTTTATCTGCTCAATTCACTAAATCAACATTTTCAAAGTATGTTTGTAACATGGGTTAGGATCAAATGACACCAAGGTGTCAAACTTAGTAACATGACACCTCCGATAATTATTTACCAGATAATCGTATTATGAAATCCACCGTTGGATTCAAAGCTATTATTATATAGATCATGTCTATGAAATTTAACATCAATCGGAAATCATTTGATGGGTTAAAGAGAAGTATCAAAATTAACGGTTTTGACGAAGTTTTGTAAGACGTTAGTTTTTATGCTTCTCGTTGACATATCAAATGATTTCCGATCGATGTTAAATTTTATAGACATGATCTATATGATAATAGCTTTGAATCCAACGATGGATTTTGTAATACGATTATCCGGTAAAGAATTATCGAAGGTGTCATGTTACTAAGTTTGACACATTGGTGTCATTTGATCCTAACCCTTATTATTTGAGAGAAAAATAAAAAAAAATTTAAAAGTTTTATTTGTGTTTCTTTAAGCTTTGAATCAATTTCTAGTCTAAAAATATAATTTTTCTCATTAGAATAGAAACTAGTTTACTATTTTTATAATTGTTGTAGATGAGAGAGAAGATTTAAAAAAGTCGCTATTAGAAGGTTCGATCCCCTGCAACTACGATCGGAGAAGGTTGGATCACTTGATATAAGAACTAACCACCAAACCAGATCAGGTGATCCAGTGTGCCGGATACTGATGGTGGAAAAAAATCACTATTATATAGATAAAAACAAATCAACTTAAAAATGAGATATTAAATTAATAAAATGAGATATTCAGTACAGTGAGACTTTCTCTTATCTGTGTTTCATCTCTCAACCTTCTCTATTTTTTAAGTTCGATTTTTAGATTTTTTTCACCTTTGTTTTTGTGCATGTACACTTTGGCGTGAAATATATATTACATTAAAAAAAAATTGGCATATAAAAATTAATTTAATAATAACATATAATTAATTTAATAATAATATATAAATTAAAAGATAATTTTGGTGAAAGAGGATAAAATATGGTGTGGAGACTTTATTATAGTCTATGGTAAATTTTTGTAATCTAAAGGTGAAAATTGGTCTCCAACCATGAGAAACATACATGGCTTTTCCATGCCAGCCTTCCCCTTTTTTTCTCATTGCAAAAATTCATTCCCAAATTGCAGCAAGGCAAGTTCTAGCAAATAGAGAAGGTCGAGAGATAAAACACATATAAGAGGAAGACGCATTGTGCTAAATATATCATTTTATTAATTTAGTATATCTTTTTTATACTATTATTGTTTCGAACTGGGCCGAAGAGCTAGCCCAATTCCACTTCTGCTCGGATGGTCCCATAACGCGGCCCTGCTCGGCTGTGTCTCCCACACGTTTCCCACACGCTCCTTCATTCTAGGACGCGTGGCAGTCAGAGCCTATCCACTTCCCCACATTGTGGAACGGCTCCCACGATGATAGATTCAAAGGCAACTTATCACCACTTCCACGTGGGCATCATGGCAGACACTCTTAATGGGCTACCCTACATGGCCCATTAAGGGGACCTTTGGCCCAGTTGGGGGCTTTCTATAAATACCCTTCTTCATTGGAGGGCCAGGTATTCAAATCATTCTAACTCATAGCTTAAAATTGTACTTTCTTGTGATCTTACCGACTTAAGTATCGGAGCGCTTGCAGGTACAAACCCCCACTTCGTGGTTGTGGGTACAAATCACCTTATTCTGATCATCAAGTAAAATCAATTATTAAATTATTTTTTATTTACTGAAATTTATTTTCATTTTTTTTTTTTGGTTTATACCACCAGTTTAATCTGGTTTATATAATTTTCATCAAACGATTTATTTCATTATTTCTATTTTTGGATGTTTATTTATTACGAATTACAATTATAGATATCTATTATTTTTTTATTTTTTTCTAAGATACGAAGCTTGATCACAAGATATCAAATTACAACTTTGTTTGTAGAACACTTGTGTAGTTTCAAGTCCCAAAGTTTGAAATCCTCATTCATCACAAAAATTGTTACTATCATTTGGCTATTCTAAAGACACCTTTCCAATAGCATAAGTTGTTTTACTGGTCAAGAGGATAAGGTAATCCCATTAAATTTACAAAGGATGTATCCATATTATACCATTTTAATTGATGACTTTCAAATTTAGGGTGAGGGGATGGTGCCCCAGTCCAAGGCAGGGAAGACCTTAGGGCTCAAAGAGCACTTACAAAGGTAATTACATTTACCTCCTTCCAAAGGCACTCATATTATACCATTTTGACTAGGAGTTAAATGGAAGACACACAATCCTAATAAATTAGATTTGTATTAACATCTAATAAAAGCCGCTAATTTTACTGAGTGGACATATTCTTTGAATCTTTTGAGTAATGCTTAGTTGTTCCTCTCAACTAGGCCATTTTGCAAAAAGAGATAGAATTGAAACCAACCAGAGTTTAGTCGGAATGTTGGAGCAAAGTTTTGAGGGATGGCGCAATAGAACTTTCTTTTATCACTTATCACAGTCACAGGAAACTAAGGATTTAAGCCCACATCGATAATTACCACCAATATGACGTCTTTATATACTATTGTCACACAAGAATAATAAGTGGAGTTCAACTGATTCAAAATCAAAACAATAAAGCCATGAAACTTTTGAGTTTGGCCTTTGTTATTTAATTTTTTTTATAATTAATTAGTCTATCTGTTCCAAAATATAAGTCGTTTTGACCATATTACACAAATTAAAAAATATAATTAATATTGTATGGAAAAGAGAAATTATGAGTTATTTTACAAATTTATCCATCATTAATGGTACGAAAAATATAAATTAAAGAATTGAAAGAAAAAAGAGAAATAAATAATTAAGGGTATAATAGAAAAAAAACATTGAATACTTCATTGGTAATGTAAAATGACATGAAATTTGGTAGTATAATTTTTTTCTCTAAACGACTTATATTTTGGAATAGACAGAGTAATAGATAAGAAAGCTACATTAAATTTTTTGTGGAAAAAAGTATGACACTAAGGCTAGCATGGGTATGGTCGATAAGTCTTCCATGGTGGAAAACCAATTTTCAACTTTAAATCACAAAGGTTTACGATAAATTGTAATAAAGTGTCCCCACCATATTGTTTCCTCTTTCACCAAAATCATATTTTAATTTATATATTATTATTAAATTAATCATATGTTATTGTTAAATAAATTTTATATGTAAAAATTTTATTTTAATGTAGTATATATTTCACGTCAAGGTGTACATGTACAATAACAAAGATTGAAAAAAAAATCTAAAAATCAAATTTAGAAATAGAGAACGTTGAGGGATGAAACACAAATAAGGGGAAATGTCATTGTACTAAATATCTCATTTTATTAATTTAATATCGTATTTTTATACACTATTATTAAATTCATTTTTATTTTATGGAATTTTATTTTCATTTTAGTTGTATAATTTTGCAAGTGTATAATTTATTTTCAATTTAGCCACTTCCTCTGAATTCTCTATGATAGTCCCATCATCAAATTATCAAGCATAAAGAAGGAAGTTGCAGTTTTCTCTGATCTTAAGGATATATTTCTTTCAAAAAATAGTAGTACAATGTGATTATAATAACGCTCATGGACTATGTTCGCCATTGATATATAAAATTTGCACGTGATATATATATATATATATATATATATATATATATATATATATATATATATATATATATATATTTATCATCAGGACCAGTCTTGAGTTTTTGGAGGCCATATGCAAATTTTAAAGGTGGCCCTTTAATAAAAAAAATGTAAATTTTTTTTTTTTATAAAAATTATCCTCAATTTATATTGTAAATAGCATAAAAATAATCATCATTTATAATAATTAACATAAAAATGTTCATATTCTAACTACTAATAAAAAATATATTTTCAAGCTCCTCAAGATGAGTTTTTTTTCAAACATTTTTTTAAATAAATTTATCAATCAAATAATATATTAAATTTTGCACCCCTTAATTTATTAATACAACTACTAAATTTTTATTAATATAACTACTAAATTAAAGAGATTATGAGCCAGGCAATTGAATTTTTGCAGTTTGTTGTATTGTATTAAATTTTGCATCCCTAATTTACTAATAGTACTACTATGCAAAAAAGAAATCGAGACCTTGAATATTAAGAGGCCCAATGCCACAACACATGTTGCACATGTGTCTGGGTCGGGCCTGTTTATAATTGGTAAATTATACGGGGAAAATCTCTCTTCCTATGGTTATTCTCGCTCCCAACTGCTATAGTACTTTCCGAATACTATAGCGCCTGACACGTCGTGTGTACCCTTGCACTACACTTGTTACTTGAATACTACGGAATCAAACAGAATAGAAAGCGGTTGGAAAAATACCTAATTACTACGGAGTCTTGAATAAATTGTTTGGCTCGAGATGATTAATAGGTTATCTGACAGATCGCTTAGGATAGGAATGGTTTCTGAGAACAATGGCATATTACCCCAAACAAGCGATTAACACTTGCACTTATCAGGACCGGTTGTTCATAACTAAAATTGAAGTTGGGATATTCTTGGTTAAGATGTTCGGGTTTAACACTTGATTTCACAAGGTTACTAAAATGGATCTGGAAAAATTGAGACGTTCGTGCAGAGATACCCAAGGTTAACACACTGAGCTAACATGATTTAGAACACGAAGCTGAAAGGCTGGATTTCTCAACATATATTTCACTTGCAGAGCTTAAGTCCACCGAATTGAAAATGATTCGAACTTAATTCTGAATTCGGCTGATGATGCTACGAAGAGGTCGACAACTAATTACATTAAAGAACTGATTAACAGGTTTGAGTGCACGAAGTTTAACTGATTGCTGATACTGAGCTAAGTCATTTGTATCAGAACAGTTGAGAATTTTGGTTAACAGATCAACCTACGAGTGGGAAATTGAACTGAAATCATTCATGACCTTCTCAAGAATAATTGATTTTCGCATATTTGTTGTAGCTACCGTTAATACTACTAGAAAGCTGAAACTGAAAATTACTTAACGTGGTTACGTAAGAGTGACGTTTAAGACTAATAGGGTAACTAACTGGTTTAGAGAAATTTTGAAAGTTGCATCTGAATTGAATTTGTGCGAAGTACTTGGCTGGCAAGTATGTAAAATACAGGATAAATTTACTCATCTGAGGCATGCTCAGACAAGTTAGGGAGTACACACGTTCATGGTGTTCCAAGACTTATGAACGTAGAATTGAACATTGCTCGATCCAACGAGTTGGTTGAAAGAGGATCCAGAATGAATGGAAGGTAATTGAAGGTTGGTCTCTTATCGTGTCCAAGCTGATGTTCAATAATTCCATTTCTTCCGACAGAGCTCTCAGGTTAGAACAACTATGTTTTCACTCTCGTTTCTAGCTGACAAGTCCTCACCGGTAGATCTAACTATTTCTAATAATCTCTTGGTTGAAGGGTCTGAATATGTAGGAAGGGATGACAGCTGGCTGAAGCTAAGGTTGAACTTAATTAATTGTCTCTAGTTAACTCATATATACCTAAAGAATCAGTCTAGGTGATTGGTGTCACTAATAGGATCCCTTATTTGTTATTTTTATCAGGTCGTGCCATCTACTGTTTGGTACTAAAGCAGTGATAAAAGGTGGCTGGTTAAGTCTAATCTTTGAACTGGTTAGCTAGTTGATTTGAATTAACCTAAGGATAATTGATGGTTAATTCTCAAGTGCACGGTCAACTGATCCTACTAACTTCCTAGCTAAGTGGTCATATGTATGAATTTTTTGGTTTGGTTAGGAATCAAACTGGTATTAATCTGAATTGTCGGTCCCTAAACTCTCTCGGGAATAGACTCAACGGATTGACTTGGTTGGTTAATTGTGCCCAAGGTAGTTCTTGACTATTGTTCCACTTAAGACTTATTCTATAATGGTTTGGTGCACTTACTGATATAAGGTGGTATGCTGATCCTATTTATTGTCATCCAAAGATAGTATTAAAAACTTATCTCAATAGGCTTGCGGTAAGAGAATGCTAAACCTATGAGTTCTGGTCCAACTATCCTTATAGAGTTAGGTAATTGACTAGCAATTGATGAGTTGGCAACTTATAGTAACTAAATGACGGTACTTAGTATGTCTGTCTAAAGGTCGGTTATCATATCAATTGGATTTCTAAACGGTATATGTAATGTCGTTGAATTCCTGGGATAAGGCATGAATATCGAGTACTAAGTACGAGGCTGACTAGGTGTTATTACTGGTTTAGTTATCAAACTACTCTGTGGTGATGTCTCTCGAACAATTGGTGTTGTAAGAAAGAAAGTCCTAAAGATTACACTAATTAAAACTTAAGCCCTAGTAGTATGACAGAACTATTGCTACGGATTGGAAGGTCGAAGTAGTTGAATTAAGGTATACTAGTGGTTAGTCTAACAAGATGACTGGAAGGGATATCGGAACGTGCTTATGTCCTAATTTGGTTTCTCAAATCTAGATAGTTCATTTGGAACTTCTATTGCCAAGGTATCTATTTGGTTCACTACACTGGGTTGCTAATTTAGGAACATAAGGGTGGTTGAACTGAAGACGTTTTCTCGAGTACGGTACAATTAATTAAGGATCCTAATCACTAGACTAGTTAAAACTGGATGTCTAGTGGTTGAGTTTAAATACGGGTTCCTATTTGGAGGAATGTACTCGTTCCATTGAGAACGTTAAGGTTTGATATCCTTGGGTTAATCTATGTAGTTGTCGTTAGGACATAATGAAACACGGTTGTGGTCTTACTAAATTTTCTCTCATAGGTGAATTTCGCGGTTGCAATGATTAACTAAGCATTCAGGAAAGAGTTTTGGTTTTACTACTACTATTGCTGGGTGTTGCTCGGTCAATAAACTTAGCTGAATTTAGGCTCTCGGTAGGTAAGGTCACTTATAGGTTTAGGAAGTTTAGCTGACACTCAGTGTCAGTGGAATACTGTTATGCACTACGTATTTCAGGATAAGGGTACACTTGCATTCCTTCAATCTACAACTCTACTCCTGACTAGTTACGTCACCAGATTAACGCATCCATCAACTGCGCTTACTCCTTCTGAGTTTATTAACTGCCTCTTACATCCTCCAGATTTACTTCTTATTCCTGTGGCACCATCTGCCACTGCTTCCATATTCAGTTATAAGATTTTCCCTTCAACGACTGCTCCTCGATTGCATCATCACTACGATCTTAACGCTGGAATTCCAGAGTCCACTTCAGTTCTAAACCATAATACCCTGCCTACCATACACAATACTGAGCTGATCAGACTCAGCACGTGATGGTTTCAGCGTAAACAGTCCAGATCCAAAGGGTCTGTATTACTTAGGGAGGATTGGAATGACTCATGGCAAGGTCCGATACTGGATCGTCCTGCTCTGATACCAATTATAACGCCCCAACTAAAATATCTAGAATATTTAGTTATGACATAATAAATGGATCTGAGTACAAATAATTTTACTGAATAAATAGAGAAGTTACACTTGTCTCAATTACATTGTGATAAACTGGTAGAAAATACAGCGGAATGATACAAGAGTTTCTGAGTAAACAAGATAAATAACAACAAGGAGAAGAATAAAAATCTTCTAGTCCGACAATCCAAGCTCGGCTCCAACTGTCAGGCTCCCATCAGGTCCTTGCTCCGAATAACCTGTTTACCTAAAAAAATTGATTTGGAGTGGGGTGAGACTACTAAGCCTCAGTGAGTCCTACTACCCTCCTAAGGCGACTACGCCGGGGGAACCTAGATAGTGTAATAGTCTAAGTTCAAAATGTTTTACATATGAGAGTAATATTAATAACAAAGAATAAAGGTGTAACACATTTATCAATCTTGTCAATTACTCTTCAAAGACACGTCGAGGCAAGCCGGTCTCGGGTGCCTGACTCTGCGTACTACCGAAACAGAGGCTCGGATTCCGACGTTGGCTCACATAATAAAATGATCAGAATTCAGAGGAATTCTTTAATCACGGCATATAGCTGCCATTTAATTTTTAAATGAGTATAAGCAGTTCTAACCAATATATCTCACCCAGGGTATCATAAGCATGTTACTGATAAATTTAAATATACATGTTAATCTCTGACTATATAATCTATTTTACACTATTAAACATGTTCATGAAAGTCCCAGTTGCATTCGGACATGAAACTAGTGTGTGACATTTTAAAAGGTAAAATATGCAGGTTCTGTCCCTGCTAAACTCGCTACAGCAAGCTCCTACTTGCTACGGCGAGTTTATGTGCTGACAGGCCTGTAACACTCGCCCTGGCGAGTCAAAGACTCACCTGGCGAGCTATACGGACGTCAACACTCGCTGTGGCGCATAGTTACTCGCTGCGGCGAGTTTGACAGTTCAGAGTCCTGTTTATGCTAAAATGTGATTTTTCTTAAAATACACCTACAGCCACCATGCAACTGGTTTAAACATATTTTATAATATAAATTAGATTATACAGCAGCAAGAGTTGGGGTTTATTCTTGCTCTATCATTAATTTGATTTCCTAAAACCTATGTTTGCATGCAATTTCATATTTTGGGAAACTAGGTTATTCTAAAAATTAAACTATGGTTATGAACTTAAAGAACCCACCTTATATCAATGAGTGAGCTTGGACTTGAGAGCTTTGAACTACCAACTTTAATTCTGCGAGCAATCTTTTACACTCTACTGTTCTAGCTTATTCCAATTTAGTCTTACTCCCATCAAATTCAGTTTGACCTTCTTTCTTTATTTCTCACAAACAATATCAATATTTGTGAAGGAATTTCCAATGATGACATGATGAAGCAAGTTTGTTTGTGAGTAGTTGAATATCATGTACAGCCCCCTCAAACATCCAAGATTAACCTCAATTCAAAACCAAAAACTTATTGTTACAAGGAATTTTACACATGCAAAGGTCTAAATTAGGAAAATAGGAAGTAATTGCAAAAACCCTTGTTCTTTAAAAAAATGAAAGCTTCAGCCAAGAGGAAGAAATTGAAGGAAGATGAGATTGTTCTTTTTACCTTAGTTCCAGTACACGAATTTGGGTAGGAAAAAGCACATGAAAAGCTTCATTATAAGAAAAATGGTGAAGTTAGATCTTTGGCCAAGATGAGGAGAAAAATCAGAACAGTTGGCACCAAAGATAGGCTCCCAAAGAAGAGGAGTTGAAGTAATAGGCACATGCAAGCTTGGATGAAGGTTTAAAAATGGTGATTTGGGTTGTTGTTGTTGACCGAGAAAGAAGAGAAGGAGGAAGCTCTGCGTTTTTTCTTTGAAGGAGAAAAGGGGTGTTTAGTGATTACTGTTTCTTTCTTTTCTTGTATGTGTTTACTCTTCCATACAAATGTACAATTATGCCCTTCTTCTTTACACCAATTTACAAGCCTCCTACATTAAAATAATCCACCCATTTACTCACAGACTTGTCTACATTTTTCTTTCTTTTTTTTTTCTTAATAGTCTCTAGTTAGAACTATTATTATTAATTGAGTTGGGTTGTTACAATCTACCCTCCTTAAAAGAATTTCGTCCTCGAAATTCAAAACTTCTTCATTCCACATCAGGGTAAATCGTCTATATCCGCATCCAATTTCTACACTTCACCTATTCTCCGATCAATTGCATTCAATTTCTTGCAATAAAGCTTTCCTCTCTTTGGGGTTACTGGCTTACGGTTACTCTCGCATTCTCAATCATCTCGTGCTGCGCACTCTGATTCGAATTCTTATTACCATCCTCTGGACCGTGTACTTGCAACTCTACTCTATAATCTCTGAGCACGGTCGTACACAACCTCATCGTTCTGTCTTAAACTTCTTTCATTCCTATCGGCACTAACTCCAATATTCATCTGACTTAGTGGGTCGGTATATGGCCCAGTTGACATTTCATGATTGACTAAAGGGTTTGTGCTCAGGTATTGATAATGACAAATCCAAAATCTCTCTTCCTATGGTTATTCTCGCTCCCAACTGCTATAGTACTTTCCGAATACTATAGCGCCTGACACGTCGTGTGTACCCTTGCACTACACTTGTTACTTGAATACTACGGAATCAAACAGAATAGAAAGCGGTTGGAAAAATACCTAATTACTACGGAGTCTTGAATAAATTGTTTGGCTCGAGATGATTAATAGGTTATCTGACAGATCGCTTAGGATAGGAATGGTTTCTGAGAACAATGGCATATTACCCCAAACAAGCGATTAACACTTGCACTTATCAGGACCGGTTGTTCATAACTAAAATTGAAGTTGGGATATTCTTGGTCAAGATGTTCGGGTTTAACACTTGATTTCACAAGGTTACTAAAATGGATCTGGAAAAATTGAGACGTTCGTGCAGAGATACCCAAGGTTAACACACTGAGCTAACATGATTTAGAACACGAAGCTGAAAGGCTGGATTTCTCAACATAGATTTTGAAGGTGGAAAAACACAAGAAGGGGGGGTTGAATTGTGTTTTAGGAATTTAAAACTTTTTGGTTCTTAAGGTGTTTAATGCAGCGGATTTAAAACAAATTCAAAGAGATGCTGAGAGAAAGAAAGATAGACACACAGATTTATCCTGGTTCCCTTCACAAATTGAAGGTACGTCCAGTCCCCTTGTTCTCAACAAGAGCTTTTCACTATAATCTTTACAAGATTACACTTTGCTCAAGCACACTTGCAAGAGACTTCTCAAATGCTCAAGTTACACTTAACGAGAGACTTCACAATCAAACTTAAAAACTAAGAATGAATGTTTAGGGACACTTGATATACAATCAGAGGTGTTTACAAAATACAACACAAATTGTTCTAAGACTTAGAATGACAGATTGAAAATATAGTGTCAGAATGCTTCTTAGTCTTGAACGCAGTAATGGAACAGTAGTAATAGAACAGTCGTAATTTCTTCCATTTGAGTCTTCTATTTATACTTGGAGGAAGATGATGACCGTTGCAGAGAGAGAGGTGCCAGCTGGAATTTACTCGTACAATTGTGATAGCTGTAGTTTCCTTCTTTGGTAAAGATATCCAATTCCGCTACCTTGCTATTTGAATTATCACTCATCCATTTTGAGTAATAATAGTACAATAGTACGATCCTCAATTGCGCTCCACATATGGATAAGGTTAACGTTGTACCAACGAATATTCCTTCCTGTGGACGTGACAGACCCTTGAAGTAGATTGTTCTTCAATAATTGGTTCTGAATATGTCAGTTCTTGAGTGACGTAAATTCCTTTTGCTTCAGATGCTGTTGTCATTGCTTCTTGAGGTCCTTTTGCTTCTGAGTCCGTCAGAGCCTTGTTTTTGTCCTCAGAGGCACTTTCTTCAACATGCAAATTTTAAGCTTCTGATGAACAGTGATGTGCTTTCAGAGCTTGTTTTGACTGGCTTCTCTGCTATTATTCGTAGTGCTTCTGAATGAATTTTTTAACTTATAATCCTGCACACTAGAATAATTATTAGTAATTCCAATTGTAATTTTAATAATTTGTTATCATCAAAACTACTTCAACACTTAGAGGTTCATGTCAGACCCACTTTGTTCCAACAATCTCCCCCTTTTTGATGATGACAAACTAGAGCATTAAAATTCAATTGTTGTTGATTTAATTTAATTATGTTGACTTCAGGTTTCAAAGGTTTGCAAGCTCCCCCTGAGTCTGATAATCCATAAGGGTAGGTTTGTAAGCTCCCCCTAAGTTTTATCCATAATTAATTAAAACAGTTTAAGAGTCAATTTATTAACTTAAAACAAATTTTCATTTTTAACTTTCAGAAGCATAGTTTTGTAAGCTTTGCTTCTTAGAGTCTGATAATGCTCAGAAGAGGTTTGCAAGCTCTTCTGATATTATCCATGAAATTCTATTTTAGGTTCTTAAATTTTCTCCCCTTTCAAAATCGTTCAGAATGAGAAGGAATTAGAAGAGATAAAAATTGATTCAGAATGCATTTATCATAACAGTTTCAGATTGAGCAGTATATGAATCAATCAACATTAATTTTAACGCTACTCTTACTCCCCCTTTTGGCATCAGTCAAAAAGACACAGAAAACCAAGCAGTCAAAGTGCCAAACCAAGGTAGTCAAGTCAAAGGATAATGACAATCAAGCGCATTCAAAGAATAGCATTGAATATCCCACTGACAAGATAGCTTGAGAGCACTATAAAAAGGGATGATTCCTCTCATTTTACTCATTCAGAGTAATCAAGTCATATCCAAGAAAAAAACATACAATGGAAAAACAGGTTACCAAGGATGCTTCAGGCTCAAAAGGAAAGAGCAAGAAGGGAGCAGAGCCCTGGCGCTGCGAAGAAAACAGGCTTCGCTACGAAAGGAACAAGCAAGAACTAATATTGACAGAGTCAGAGGAGGAAGAATTGGGCTCTGACCTGGAAGAATTCCTATGGACATACAATGATGATACTCCATACGAAGAGTATGAGGCTGCTGTTCAGAGGGATACTGAAGCACTAGTGCAGAAGGCCACTGACAACTTGCTTGCTTATATTAGAGAGAAATATAAGAAGCTAGATGCAAAGGCTTCTGAAACTAAGCCTAGCTCTAAGTAGAGTCTCATCATTCTATGTAATAGAGATTCTTCAATAATATTAATAAAAGAGTTTATGCTATAAATTCCCTTTGTTTTGAGCAAGTTTCTTATATATATATATATATATATATATATATATATATATATATATATACCTCATTCCTATTGTCAGAAAACCAGTTACCAGACACGCCTCATTCGGTATTGGTGCCCCGTTGTTAAACAGACTTTAATACTAAGAAGCTATTTCATGAGTAAACAGGAGTACTGATGAGAGGGGCTCTTAGGTTTTGAAAATTCTAGGTTTATTAGTTTAAAAACTAAGATGCTCTTCAGCATCTTTCACTAGAGCCAGAATTCTCAAGAGTACCAGACAATATCATGGTATATAGAGAAGTTAAATTTTGAAAAACAAACACATAAGCAAATAAACAAACACACAAGAATGGATAATATAGACTTTAAATAAAATAGTCAAAAGAAAAATTATCCAAGTGTACATAAGAACCATAAGCAAAAGATAACAAAACAACAAGGATAAGTGCACAATTAAAGTTATGGTTTCTTAATTTCTGCAATGGCCTTCAAGAGAGTCTCCATCATAGCATCCATTCTTTGACGAGTGTTGTTCTCAGAAGCAGTAATATCAGCTCTCAAGTCTGCTCTTAAATCAGTTCTGAGGTCAATCCTGAGTTCATCTATTTCATTCTTGATATCCTCAGCTAACTCAGTTCTGATGGAGTCTAAGGCCTGTTGCACTGCTGGAGGTATTTCTGAAGATGCAGAGCCCTTTTCAATCTTGAGAGAGGCAGGAGGAGTTTTATCAACAATGGGCTCTTTGCCTTTACCAGATACTTCAGCCACAGGGCTCTTATTAACCATATCAGCATCTTCTTGTTCATATTGAAGTAATTCAAGCATTTGAATATTTTCTGCTATCACCTGATCAGCCAGAATCTTGTTTGTCTCAACAGTGGCAATGTGTGTTCCCATGCTTACCATCACCTTGAGAGCTTCTTGTTCAGCAAGCCTCTTGTACTCAATCTCAGCTTGCCTCTTCTCTTCAGCTTCAGCAGCTATCCTAGCCTGCTCCTTTTCATGATTGTAGAAAGTAAGCCTTGGAGCATTTAACCCTTCCATAATGTCAAACAAGCTTCTCAAAGTAGCCATTCCTCTCCCCTGTACCTTGTTCTTCAAATGAGTACTAAGAATCTTCATAGATTGACTGAATAGATGCTCCATCTCTCTGACTTCAGCATCAAAGTCAGAAGGGAAGACAAGAACCTGTTCATCCATTTGCTTAAATCTCTTGAGTCTAATACCAATAGCATTATGCAACAGCTCAAGGTTTGGTTCAGAGTCAGAATTGAAAAAGGGTATGGATGAGTCAAAGGGAATGGTTGGCTTAGGTTGTTTTCGTTTAAGATTGACAATTTTGATTTTGCTTAGGTTAATGGGTATGATGTCATCATCAACATTGATGGCATCTTTGAAAATTTGTGCTTCAGCTTTAGAAAGGTGTTGGTAAAGCTCAAGAACCTCGTCTAACTCTAGAGGTTTATTGAGAGGGCCATAGACGGGTTGTGGTGAGGGTGCAGAAGATGAGTCAGAAGTGTATAATTCAGGTGGAGGTGATGGAGGTTGTTGTTCAGTCATGACATTAATTGGTGATGGATGAGGTGATTCTTGTTGTGCTTCAGAATGAGCAATTGCCTCATCCTGAACAGGTGTAAATGTGGGTGGATTTACTTGTGAAATGTGATCAAGTGAGGGAGGTGGAGTTTGAATAGATTGGGTAGCAGGTGGTTCTTGGGTAGCTTGATCAACAGAGGGATTGTTAAAAGGAAAACGAGGTGGTGTGTTGGGATTGGAATGTGTAAAGGCATCTCCAGATAGATGTTGTTGGAGATGGTCAAGAACGGATTCAGTGTTGGCAGGTTGGTTAAGGATGGTAGTGTCAATGATGATGGGGGATTCTTCATCAGAAGAGAGTTGGATTGGTTTCTTAATAGGTCTTTTGGTAGTCTTTTTGAGATTTGTTTTCTTTGGTGCTTCTTTGATTATCTTATCAATGAACTTATCAGAGTCAGTGCTAGTATCAGATGATGATGATGATGTAGCTCCATGATCAGGCAAGACTACACTAAGAGGTATAGTGAGGTCTATTGGATTTGTTTGATTGGTAGTTTGAGGGGGTTGAGAGATAGAGGGTTGAGGTTCAGGATTAATATCTTGAGCTACTGGAATGCTAGAAGTATTAGGCTCAGAGATTTTACCTTTTGGTTTTGAAGCTCTAGGCTTCAATCTTTTGGCAGGCGCAGCAGGGTTCTGATCCACCTCAGAAGCTTGAGGCCTGTCATTTCTCTTCTTTGATCGCCTTTCCTTCTGAACAGCTTCAGTGGCCATATCCTCAGCACCACTATCTCCTCCCATAGCCTCATCAGCATCAGCATTCTCTTGGTCCTTAGAACCATCATCAGCAATCTCTTGTTCAGTGGTCTTTGGCTTCCTTTTAGACCTTGTAATATCCTTTGGACCCTTGAAGATTTCCCAATTAGGGACACTAACAACCATCTTTCTGGGCACTCTTACCCCAGTTTCTCTTCTCACAATTTCAATGAAGTTTTTGATGACATCCTCATTGTCATGTTCTGATATGGTGGGAAACCCATCACACCAGAAGTACTTTTCATACACTTGTTGCAGAGGCGTCTTAACTGAAATGATTTCACCCTTGGTTTTCCTTTTCATATTGACCAGAACCATTGCATCATACTTAGCAGTTTGAAACACTCTAAGCTTCTCCTTGGCACTCAGAATGTCTGTGAGTTTAGTTTGCCTAATGAGTTCTGATATGAGCCTAGGATGATGAATGTTAGAAGGCAATTTGGTTCTGCTTGCAGTGATGGTTAAACACATGTGATCAAATAAAACCTTGGCCAGATTTATTTTCACTTTCTTGTATAAGAACCAAATGAAGTGTTTGTGTGGTATAGAGATGGTATCTAATCCTCCTTCTCTAGTAACAATTGTAGCAAGAAACACTCTGAAGGCAAATTCAAACTTGTGCCCCATGAATTTTAATTTTCCAAAATCCCTGTTGGAACATCCAGGCTCAAACAGGTCCTGTTTGATTGATTCCAGATATTTGCTCTTAGCATCATATACTTCTATGTCTTCTCCCTTGTTATCCAAACCCAAAATCTTGGCAATGTGTGCCTGAGTGATCACAACATTGATACCCAGAATATTTGACCTTATCTCTCTTCCTCTGTAAGGTTTCAAGCCAAGTTCCTGTCTTGTTTTACCCTTTAGTGACTTGTTCTTATCAACCAATTTCTTGTATTCTTCATCAGCACTTGCTCTATCATAAACCTTTGCTTTTTGCCAGAAATATTTAACAATATCATAGTACACAAATCCATTCAGCATATCAAAATAGTTTTCCCATTTTTGATCAAAGAATAGATTTTGAATATCTATTCCGTTCGCTTTCAAACTCTCGAAATCTACAAACTTCTCAGTATAGAAATCATAGGCGTCTGGACCAGCGTCCGTTTGATTGTGTTGATAGACTAGGTTATCTTTAGAGTTGAGATCAATGATGGGTGGCAACGTAGGGTTAAAGGGTTCTTGAACGATTTCGTTTGAAGAACGAGCAGCCATAGTTGCAGAAAATTAAGAAGATGAAGATTGGGAATATCTGTAAGGTCTAGGGTTGTGTAGGTAGTGATTGCGTGTAAAAAGTTGTGCAAGTGAGTGAAGTGACTTATAAATAGTAACTAGCACACATACACAGAGAAAATAAACATTGGGAGGGAGCGCGAGCAGTTTTAAAAAATTAAATAATATACTTAACTGCCATAATCATCATTAACTGTTCTCTGCCCGTCAGGATCTAGACACGTGTTGAAAGGGTTTAATCATAGCTGACGCGTGTACAGACAACTGTTGTACACTTACTAGGACTGAACGTTTCGTTTCCAAATGGTTCAGAGCCAAACTCATTTGTATCTGACACCACATCAGAACCTGTTACCCTTCAGAGCCCAAATTATTTAGAGTTTCCCAAAAGAGACTCTAAATCATAAGAAGCTCTGATAGAGCTTCATATGCTAATTCTATCTTGCACCTCAGAGCTAATTTTCTTCAGAGATATAGTGCATGTTCAAATTCTTTTTAATAAAATCAAACCTTTCAATGGCTAAAGGTTTAGTAAATATGTCAGCCCATTGATGTTCAGTATCAATGAATTGAATATCTATTGTACCTTTTTGAACATGATCTCTTATAAAATGATGTTTTATTTCAATATGTTTAGCTCTGGAGTGTAAAATAGGGTTCTTAGATAAATGAATAGCAGCAGTATTATCACAATATAGTGGAATACTACTTTCAGCTATATTATAGTCTTCCAACTGATATTTCATCCAGAGAAGCTGTGTGCAGCATTTAGCAGCTGAGATGTATTCTGCTTCTGCTGTCGACAAAGCAATAGTTGTTTGTCTCTTGCTGGCCCAAGATATGAGATTCTCACCAATAAATTGGCAATTTCCACTTGTGGATTTTCTCTCAATCTTGTCACCAGCATAGTCAGCATCACAGAATCCAACTAGCTTACTATCTAGGGATTTTTTATAAAGAAGTCCTAGATTAGTAGTTCCTTTCAGATATCTAAAGATCCTCTTAACAGCAGTTAAGTGAGGTTCTCTAGGATCTGACTGGAATCTTGCACACAAGCATACACTATATAAAATATCAGGTCTAGATGCTGTTAGGTAGAGTAAGGAACCAATCATACCTCGATACAGCTTCTGATCTACTTTGCTTCCAATCTCTTCCTTGCTTAGGCTGCTGGTAGGATGCATGGGTGTAGACATTATCTTGCAGTCATCAAGGTTGAACTTCTTCTGAAGCTCTTTAGTATACTTGCTTTGATGAATGTAAGTGCCATCTTTTCCTTGATTAATTTGGATCCCAAGGAAGAACTTCAGTTCACCCATCATGCTCATCTCAAATTCATCCTGATTGCTTCCAGTCTTGCTACTGGAGCAAATGTTTCAGTGAAGTCTATACTTTCTTGCTGACTATAGCCTTGTGCTACAAGTCTAGCTTTATTTCTTACCACTTCACCTTGTTCATTCATCTTGTTTCTAAATACCCACTTAGTTCCAATGATGTTCTTATGCGCTGGTCTTGGCACTAAGTCCCATACATCATTTCTTTGAAACTGATTGAGCTCATCTTGCATAGCTACAATCCATCCATCATCAGTAAGTGCTTCATCAACATTCTTGGGTTCTATCATTGAGATTAGTCCCAGAAGCGAATCAAGTTGTTGATAGTCTGATCTTGTCTTTCTTGGACTTTCTTTGTTTCCAAGAATTAGATCTTCTGGATGTGATGATCTATATTTGAACTTCCTTCTTGGAGCTTCATCAACATCAGCACTTGGTTGAGTGTCTTCTTCTGAAGTATCATCATGTTCTTCAGATGCTTCTAATTGAGATGCTCCTTCAGCATCTTCTTCCAATACAGCTTCTGAAGCTTCAACAGCTTCTGACGCTTTTTCAGGTTCTGAATTGATGTATTGGTATGGAACACCTGCATAGCTATCATCTTGCTCTGACATTTTACTGTCAGGCTCTTTATCATCAAATCTAACGTGTATAGATTCTTCCACTGTATTAGTTTCAGAATTATACACTCTGTATGCCTTTGAGCGTTCAGAGTAACCTATAAAGATTCCCTTACAAGCTTTGGCATCAAATTTTCTTTTGTAGGCCTTGTTGTTTAGAATGTAACAGGTACATCCAAACTGATGAAAATAAGAGATGTTGGGCTTTCTTCCTTTGAAGAGTTCATATGTTGTTAGATTTAATAGAGGTCTAATATAGATCCTATTTTGAATATAACAAGCTGTGTTTACAGCTTCTGCCCAGAAGTGCTTAGCAAGTTTTGTCTCATGCATCATGGTTCTTGCCATCTCTTGTAAAGACCTGTTCTTTCTCTCTACAACACCATTTTGTTGTGGTGTTCTAGGAGCAGAGAACTCATGGACAATGCCATGGTCTTCACAGAAAGTTGCAAATGGTTCGTTTTCAAACTCACCACCATGATCACTTCTTACCTTTAAGATTTTGAGACCTTTCTCGTTTTGCACTTGAGTGCAGAAGATGCTGAACACATCATATGCATCATCTTTCACTCTTAGAAACTTTACCCAAGTCCATCTACTGTAATCATCAACAATGACCAATCCATATTTCTTCCCATTGATTGAGGCAGTACTTACTGGGCCAAACAAATCAATGTGAAGTAGTTCTAAAGGTCTTGAAGTAGAGACAATGTTTTTCGGTTAAAAGAAGTTTTTGAAATTTTGCCAATCTGACAAGGACCACATAGAGCATCTGAATGATATTTAAGATTAGGCAGGCCTTTAACCAACTTTAGTTTGCTAAGTTTAGAGATTAATCTCCAGTTAGCATGTCCTAAGCGTTGGTGCCAGACCCACTTTTCATCATTCAGAGATAGAAGACAAACTATCTTCTGCTCAGTGAGTTCTGACAGATTGACCTTATAAACATTACCTCTTCTTAAGCCTTTAAACAATATAGATTTGTCAGAGTCATTAATTACTGTACATGCCTCTTTATCAAACTTAACAACAAATCCACTATCATAAAATTGACTAATGCTAAGCAGATTGTGTTTAAGGCCATCAACTAACCAAACATTATTAATTGAAAGAGAAGAATTACCAACTATACCTGTACCAATGATCTTCCCTTTTTGATTGCCTCCAAACCCCACAGTGCCTCCCTCTTTCAGAGTTAGGGTTTGGAACATATGCCTTTCTCCTGTCATATGTCGTGAGCAGCCACTGTCCAGGTACCAACATTGCTGCTTTGGCCTTCTTAGTGTGCAAACCTGAGACAAATATGATTTCAGATTTTGGTACCCATATCTTTATGGGTCCTTTTGTGTTAGTCTTCACAGGCCTAGGTGGTCTTTGTTTGAAGGACCTATCAGAGCCTCTAGAGTTATCTATCCTGTTTATAAAAGTTTTGGGTTTAGGATAGCTCTTGGGCTTTACTCTTGAATGTGTCAGAACTTCTTTAGATTTAACATTAGCTTGAGGCTTGAAAGTCTTAGGTTCTGAGGTTTTACCCTTCAGAGCCTTTGACTTTGGAGCCTCTGGCTTTGATGTTTTATTAGAGGCTGACTCACTCTGAGCTTCTGATTGGCTCTTTACAAAGACAACCTTAGGTTTAATTTTATCAATGTTAGAGGGTTTTGAGAATAATGGATTGTCTTTAAAACGTGAGAATCCAAGACCCTCACCTCTATTTCTACTTACATGATAAATCAAAGAGGCTATCTTACTTCTTTTCATTCCATTGATAAGGAATTCCTGAAGAGCAAATTCATGTTCTGGAGGAACCTTATCATCAAGAACATAATGAGTTTCCATAAATTCATTTCTTGATTTTAGAGACTCATTTTGTTCTATTATTTCATTTGCCTTTTCGGTCAGGTTGTTATAGGCCTTTTTAAGGACCTTACACTCACCTGCCTTTTTGGTTAAAAGTTTTAAGGCATCTTTCAAAGAATCTATTAATTCAGAACGAGAAAGTTTAGCAAGTACCTCATCTTCATCTTCTGATTCTGAGTCAGCTTCGTGCTCAGAGTTCTCTTGATCAGAAGTGGTTGCCATCAAGGCTAGGTTTGCTTCTTCTTCCTCATCAGAATTTGATTCTTGATCTAGATCATCCCAGGTAGCAAGGAACCCCTTCTTAAGCTTACTCTTGTATCTTTCTTTGTTAGAGGTTCTCTTGGAGGTTTTACTCAGGTTCTCTGGGCAGTCAGCAATGAAGTGTTCTGGCTTGTTGCATTTAAAGCATTTGTTTTGTTCTTCCTTCTTGTCCTTAGAAACACCAACTTTCTTGGAAGAACCTCCAAACTTACTAGCATACTTCTTGCTTCTCTTAGCCCATTGAGACACTCTTGCAGCCATCAGAACCATTTCCTCTTCTTCATCAGAATCCATCTCGTGACCAGCTTCAGAAGCTTCTTCATCAGATGCTATAACCTTAGCCTTCAGAGCCTTTGAAGAACTCTTGGAGCTTAAGGCTATTCCTTTTAGCTTCTTAGTTGATTCATCAGTCATGAGCTCCATCTCATGACTCTTTAGAGAACTAACCAAGCTTTCAAGAGACACAGTATCTAAATCTTTAGATTCCTGAAAAGCTGTCACTTTAGGTCTCCACTTTGGCGGCAAGCTTCTGAGAACCTTCCTGACATGATCAGCCTCAGTATAGCTCTTGTCTAAAACTTGAAGTCCAGAAACAAGGATTTGAAACCTAGAGAACATAGTCTCAATGTCCTCTCCGTCCTTCATTTTAAACAGTTCATACTGGTGTACTAACAAGTTGGCCTTAGCCTCCTTAACTTATTTATTTCCTTCATACTTGGATTTAAGAGAATCCCAAATAGACTTCGCGGTTCTCTTATCTCCAATTTTCAGGTACTCGTCGTGAGAGATGGCGTTTGTCATCATTCCTTTTACATTATGATGCTTCTTATACTCTAGCTTTTGAGTGGGTGTGAAAGACTTTCTGTCCTTAGAGCTGACTACTCCTTCTAAGTCCATATTTTCAAAGTTGACTCCATCTTCCACCAAATCCCACAAATCACAATCAATACCCATGATATGACTGTACATTTTGGTTTTCCAGAAAGGATAACCAGTCTCAGTTCCATTAAAGAAGGGAACTTTATCAGAAGACCTTCTGTCTTTAGCATTTGAATCATAGTCATAGTTCACGTTGTTGTTGTTGTTGTTGTTGCTATTGTTTCCTTTCTCAGCGGACATGTTTTTCCTTCCTGGATCTTAACTGTTTCACTATTAGGTGAGAGTTAGGCAACAGCCCAGCTCCTGATACCAATTGAAGGTGGAAAAACACAAGAAGGGGGGGTTGAATTGTGTTTTAGGAATTTAAAACTTTTTGGTTCTTAAGGTGTTTAATGCAGCGGATTTAAAACAAATTCAAAGAGATGCTGAGAGAAAGAAAGATAGACACACAGATTTATCCTGGCTCCCTTCACAAATTGAAGGTACGTCCAGTCCCCTTGTTCTCAACAAGAGCTTTTCACTATAATCTTTACAAGATTACACTTTGCTCAAGCACACTTGCAAGAGACTTCTCAAATGCTCAAGTTACACTTAACGAGAGACTTCACAATCAAACTTAAAAACTAAGAATGAATGTTTAGGGACACTTGATATACAATCAGAGGTGTTTACAAAATACAACACAAATTGTTCTAAGACTTAGAATGACAGATTGAAAATATAGTGTCAGAATGCTTCTTAGTCTTGAACGCAGTAATGGAACAGTAGTAATAGAACAGTCGTAATTTCTTCCATTTGAGTCTTCTATTTATACTTGGAGGAAGATGATGACCGTTGCAGAGAGAGAGGTGCCAGCTGGAATTTACTCGTACAATTGTGATAGCTGTAGTTTCCTTCTTTGGTAAAGATATCCAATTCCGCTACCTTGCTATTTGAATTATCACTCATCCATTTTGAGTAATAATAGTACAATAGTATGATCCTCAATTGCGCTCCACATATGGATAAGGTTAACGTTGTACCAACGAATATTCCTTCCTGTGGACGTGACAGACCCTTGAAGTAGATTGTTCTTCAATCATTGGTTCTGAATATGCCAGTTCTTGAGTGACGTAAATTCCTTTTGCTTCAGATGCTGTTGTCATTGCTTCTTGAGGTCCTTTTGCTTCTGAGTCCATCAGAGCCTTGTTTTTGTCCTCAGAGGCACTTTCTTCAACATGCAAATTTTAAGCTTCTGATGAACAGTGATGTGCTTTCAGAGCTTGTTTTGACTGGCTTCTCTGCTATTATTCGTAGTGCTTCTGAATGAATTTTTTAACTTATAATCCTGCACACTAGAATAATTATTAGTAATTCCAATTGTAATTTTAATACTTTGTTATCATCAAAACTACCTCAACACTTAGAGGTTCATGTCAGACCCACTTTGTTCCAACAGATTTCACTTGCAGAGCTTAAGTCCACCGAATTGGAAATGATTCGAACTTAATTCTGAATTCGGCTGATGATGCTACGAAGAGGTCGACAACTAATTACATTAAAGAACTTATTAACAGGTTTGAGTGCACGAAGTTTAACTGATTGCTGATACTGAGCTAAGTCATTTGTATCAGAACAGTTGAGAATTTTGGTTAACAGATCAACCTACGAGTGGGAAATTGAACTGAAATCATTCATGACCTTCTAAAGAATAATTGATTTTCGCATATTTGTTGTAGCTACCGTTAATACTACTAGAAAGCTGAAACTGAAAATTACTTAACGTGGTTACGTAAGAGTGACGTTTAAGACTAATAGGGTAACTAACTGGTTTAGAGAAATTTTGAAAGTTGCATCTGAATTGAATTTGTGCGAAGTACTTGGCTGGCAAGTATGTAAAATACAGGATAAATTTACTCATCTGAGGCATGCTCAGACAAGTTAGGGAGTACACACGTTCATGGTGTTCCAAGACTTATGAACGTAGAATTGAACATTGCTCGATCCAACGAGTTGGTTGAAAGAGGATCCAGAATGAATGGAAGGTAATTGAAGGTTGGTCTCTTATCGTGTCCAAGCTGATGTTCAATAATTCCATTTCTTCCGACAGAGCTCTCAGGTTAGAACAACTATGTTTTCACTCTCGTTTCTAGCTGACAAGTCCTCACCGGTAGATCTAACTATTTCTAATAATCTCTTGGTTGAAGGGTCTGAATATGTAGGAAGGGATGACAGCTGGCTGAAGCTAAGGTTGAACTTAATTAATTGTCTCTAGTTAACTCATATATACCTAAAGAATCAGTCTAGGTGATTGGTGTCACTAATAGGATCCCTTATTTGTTATTTTTATCAGGTCGTGCCATCTACTGTTTGGTACTAAAGCAGTGATAAAAGGTGGCTGGTTAAGTCTAATCTTTGAACTGGTTAGCTAGTTGATTTGAATTAACCTAAGGATAATTGATGGTTAATTCTCAAGTGCACGGTCAACTGATCCTACTAACTTCCTAGCTAAGTGGTCATATGTATGAATTTTTTGGTTTGGTTAGGAATCAAACTGGTATTAATCTGAATTGTCGGTCCCTAAACTCTCTCGGGAATAGACTCAACGGATTGACTTGGTTGGTTAATTGTGCCCAAGGTAGTTCTTGACTATTGTTCCACTTAAGACTTATTCTATAATGGTTTGGTGCACTTACTGATATAAGGTGGTATGCTGATCCTATTTATTGTCATCCAAAGATAGTATTAAAAACTTATCTCAATAGGCTTGCGGGAAGAGAATGCTAAACCTATGAGTTCTGGTCCAACTATCCTTATAGAGTTAGGTAATTGACTAGCAATTGATGAGTTGGCAACTTATAGTAACTAAATGACGGTACTTAGTATGTCTGTCTAAAGGTCGGTTATCATATCAATTGGATTTCTAAACGGTATATGTAATGTCGTTGAATTCCTGGGATAAGGCATGAATATCGAGTACTAAGTACGAGGCTGACTAGGTGTTATTACTGGTTTAGTTATCAAACTACTCCGTGGTGATGTCTCTCGAACAATTGGTGTTGTAAGAAAGAAAGTCCTAAAGATTACACTAATTAAAACTTAAGCCCTAGTAGTATGATAGAACTATTGCTACGGATTGGAAGGTCGAAGTAGTTGAATTAAGGTATACTAGTGGTTAGTCTAACAAGATGACTGGAAGGGATATCGAAACGTGCTTATGTCCTAATTTGGTTTCTCAAATCTAGATAGTTCATTTGGAACTTCTATTGCCAAGGTATCTATTTGGTTCACTACACTGGGTTGCTAATTTAGGAACATAAGGGTGGTTGAACTGAAGACGTTTTCTCGAGTACGGTACAGTTAATTAAGGATCCTAATCACTAGACTAGTTAAAACTGGATGTCTAGTGGTTGAGTTTAAATACGGGTTCCTATTTGGAGGAATGTACTCGTTCCATTGAGAACGTTAAGGTTTGATATCCTTGGGTTAATCTATGTAGTTGTCGTTAGGACATAATGAAACACGGTTGTGGTCTTACTAAATTTTCTCTCATAGGTGAATTTCGCGGTTGCAATGATTAACTAAGCATTCAGGAAAGAGTTTTGGTTTTACTACTACTATTGCTGGGTGTTGCTCGGTCAATAAACTTAGCTGAATTTAGGCTCTCGGTAGGTAAGGTCACTTATAGGTTTAGGAAGTTTAGCTGACACTCAGTGTCAGTGGAATACTGTTATGCACTACGTATTTCAGGATAAGGGTACACTTGCATTCCTTCAATCTACAACTCTACTCCTGACTAGTTACGTCACCAGATTAACGCATCCATCAACTGCGCTTACTCCTTCTGAGTTTATTAACTGCCTCTTACATCCTCCAGATTTACTTCTTATTCCTGTGGCACCATCTGCCACTGCTTCCATATTCAGTTATAAGATTTTCCCTTCAACGACTGCTCCTCGATTGCATCATCACTACGATCTTAACGCTGGAATTCCAGAGTCCACTTCAGTTCTAAACCATAATACCCTGCCTACCATACACAATACTGAGCTGATCAGACTCAGCACGTGATGGTTTCAGCGTAAACAGTCCAGATCCAAAGGGTCTGTATTACTTAGGGAGGATTGGAATGACTCATGGCAAGGTCCGATACTGGATCGTCCTGCTCTGATACCAATTATAACGCCCCAACTAAAATATCTAGAATATTTAGTTATGACATAATAAATGGATCTGAGTACAAATAATTTTACTGAATAAATAGAGAAGTTACACTTGTCTCAATTACATTGTGATAAACTGGTAGAAAATACAGCGGAATGATACAAGAGTTTCTGAGTAAACAAGATAAATAACAACAAGGAGAAGAATAAAAATCTTCTAGTCCGACAATCCAAGCTCGGCTCCAACTGTCAGGCTCCCATCAGGTCCTTGCTCCGAATAACCTGTTTACCTAAAAAAATTGATTTGGAGTGGGGTGAGACTACTAAGCCTCAGTGAGTCCTACTACCCTCCTAAGGCGACTACGCCGGGGGAACCTAGATAGTGTAATAGTCTAAGTTCAAAATGTTTTACATATGAGAGTAATATTAATAACAAAGAATAAAGGTGTAACACATTTATCAATCTTGTCAATTACTCTTCAAAGACACGCCGAGGCAAGCCGGTCTCGGGTGCCTGACTCTGTGTACTACCGAAACAGAGGCTCGGATTCCGACGTTGGCTCACATAATAAAATGATCAGAATTCAGAGGAATTCTTTAATCACGGCATATAGCTGCCATTTAATTTTTAAATGAGTATAAGCAGTTCTAACCAATATATCCCACCCAGGGTATCCTAAGCATGTTACTGATAAATTTAAATATACATGTTAATCTCTGACTATATAATCTATTTTACACTATTAAACATGTTCATGAAAGTCCCAGTTGCATTCGGACATGAAACGAGTGTGTGACATTTTAAAAGGTAAAATATGCAGGTTCTGTCCCTGCTAAACTCGCTACAGCAAGCTCCTACTCGCTACGGCGAGTTTATGTGCTGACAGGCCTGTAACACTCGCCCTGGCGAGTCAAAGACTCACCTGGCGAGCTATACGGACGTCAACACTCGTTGTGGCGCATAGTTACTCGCTGCGGCGAGTTTGACAATTCAGAGTCCTGTTTATGCTAAAATGTGATTTTTCTTAAAATACACCTACAGCCACCATGCAACTGGTTTAAACATATTTTATAATATAAATTAGATTATACAGGAGCAAGAGTTGGAGTTTATTCTTGCTCTATCATTAATTTGATTTCCTAAAACCTATGCATGCAATTTCATATTTTGGGAAACTAGGTTATTCTAAAAATTAAACTATGGTTATGAACTTAAAGAACCCACCTTATATCAATGAGTGAGCTTGGACTTGAGAGCTTTGAACTACCAACTTTAATTCTGCGAGCAATCTTTTACACTCTACTGTTCTAGCTTATTCCAATTTAGTCTTACTCCCATCAAATTCAGTTTGACCTTCTTTCTTTATTTCTCACAAACAATATCAATATTTGTGAAGGAATTTCCAATGATGACATGATGAAGCAAGTTGGTTTGTGAGTAGTTGAATATCATGTACAGCCCCCTCAAACATCCAAGATTAACCTCAATTCAAAACCAAAAACTTATTGTTACAAGGAATTTTACACATGCAAAGGTCTAAATTAGGAAAATAGGAAGTAATTGCAAAAACCCTTGTTCTTTAAAAAAATGAAAGCTTCAGCCAAGAGGAAGAAATTGAAGGAAGATGAGATTGTTCTTTTTACCTTAGTTCCAGTACACGAATTTGGGTAGGAAAAAGCACATGAAAAGCTTCATTATAAGAAAAATGGTGAAGTTAGATCTTTGGCCAAGATGAGGAGAAAAATCAGAACAGTTGGCACCAAAGATAGGCTCCCAAAGAAGAGGAGTTGAAGTAATAGGCACATGCAAGCTTGGATGAAGGTTTAAAAATGGTGATTTGGGTTGTTGTTGTTGACCGAGAAAGAAGAGAAGGAGGAAGCTCTGCGTTTTTTCTTTGAAGGAGAAAAGGGGTGTTTAGTGATTACTGTTTCTTTCTATTCTTGTATGTGTTTACTCTTCCAATCAAATGTATAATTATGTCCTTCTTCTTTACACCAATTTACAAGCCTCCTACATTAAAATAAGGCTTAAACATCATTTCCGTCCCTGTAAGTTCATAAATTTTTTGTTTTACTCCTTGTATCTTATTTTGTTGCAAATTAGTCCTTGCATGTGCAAATCTTTTTGATTTTAGTCCCTAAAGCTAAAATCCGCAGGAAAATCTGCAGGAAAATTCGCTGGTTTCCCACGGATTTTCCTGTGGATTTTAGTTTTAAGGGACTAAAACCAAAAGATTTGAATATACAAGGACTAATTTGCAACAAAAATATATACAGGGACTAAAACCAAAAAATCGCGAACTTACAAGGACGAAAATGATGATTAAACCTTAAAATAATCCACCCATTTACTCACAGACTTGTCTACATTTTTTTTTTTCTTTCTTAATAGTCTCTAGTTAGAACTATTATTATTAATTGAGTTGGGTTGTTACAGCAACTGATTTAGTGACCACTTTATTTAATTTTAAAACAAATCAGTCGCTAATTCAGTTGCTAATTTCGAATTTTTTTTAAAAAAAATTGTAGCCTGTGTGTAATATATATATATATATAAACACACAAGCATAAATATAACAAAATACATTAGTATATTATATATGCTTAATCAAAGATTATATGGAAAATAAATTAAAGCTTTAAGTATCGGCTATTACATTAAATTTATACCTAGACTAACTTAGCATGGTATTAAACAAGGCTTTACTTAATGCTTTTTTCTTCAAAGTCAATATTACATAACTCTTCTTCTCACCAGCCTCTTTACCAACCTACTGTTAACAATTCAAATGATATGCTCAATAATTAATCCTTACATAAAGTTATTCAAACAAACAAACAATTCAATGTTTTTCTAAAATCATCCCTACAATAAAGCATGACAATCAAACTATAGAATCAAAACAACAAAAATATAAGACCCCAACAATGAAAGCGGTAGGAGGACGCTTGGGCATGTTAGGATCCTTAACCTTTTCCCCTTTCCCAACCTTAGCCCTTTTAGCACTTGGTTCTTTCGATTTAGGCTTCTTCCTACAAAATATCAAAAAATTAAACAGAATCAGATGCCAATATAAAGCTTCATGATTTTTATATTTTAGTACAAAATACTAGTTTTCTACGGGGATGCAACAAAAATAATGACTTGCTCTTTAGCAGTTCTCAAACTAAACTTTTTCCGACATACATAACTCTTATCCTATGAGGCTACTCTATGGTAATAATTTTTCCTTTAGCATTGCACACAGCCAAGCCCAACATGATAGAAACAAGTTAGAGATAGACTGACTGACACTTCCTCAAGGAAAAAAATAGACAGCTTATCACTACACATCCCTTCAGTAATTCGATTGGCAAATGTATTCGCCAATGGACTTCAACACACCACCACCCATTTGAGTATTCATTGCTCTAGCTTTAAGTTCACAACGCAAAGGTCCTGCTAGTGCATCTTGAAAAGCATCTTTTCTACCTCTAAGAATATAACCTTCATGCAATCAAATTGTAAAGTAAGAACTAAGAATTCAGTTGAAGTGAAATCTTAGTTGCAATAACACACAAGATTGAAAATATTTATAAAGGGAGAAAAAGCAACACAATACAGTACATATCTTTAAATGAAGTTTCTAAAAGAGATATAACATGTATGTACTTCTGATCATTTTCAAACAATCTGTAAAAATAAAGTGAATAAGACTAATGTTACTAGAAGAATCAATATGCTCACCTCAAACATATTTCATTATTTTACAAAAAGCAAAGGAAAGACTAGCAATAATGAGACATTCATTTAAGAGCATGAAAAGTCACATGAGAACAAGAAAACTTCATATCTCATCAAATACAAAACGGAGCACCGGATCATAAAGCTTATTTTGTGACTTGTGAAAAGAGAATAAGAACACTCGATCATTTATATGTATTAAGAGTGTGAGAAAACACAAAATGCAGCACCTATCTTATTTTGGGACAAGTGGAACATTCAATCATGTACAAAGGGTAAGAAAACAGAACATATATGTATTATGTATTTAGCCAATGACAAAGAGAGTAATCAAATCAAACACATTTCACAATTCTAACATTCATCAGCTTTATTTATATTTCTCATGCAAATTTTTTCTTTAATCGGTTGATGACAAAAACAGTAAATATAACATAACGTACTAATTCAATTTCTACCAAACAGTGCCTTTAAATGTTCAAATTTGTTTTCCCCACCTCTACATTATCTAACTCAATTCAATTACTTGTCCTCATTTATAGACTATAACATATATATATATATATATATATATATATATATATATATATATATATATATATATATATATATATATATATATATACACACTAAGAAATTCTAAAACACCCAATTGAAAGCATAAAATGCATTAGACCAAAACAAAGAGGAACAAGTTGGACTCTATCAAAAGCTTGGCTTCAAAGTTGAGAACAAAGAAGAATTTCAACATTTGGGAATATTAAAATCAAAGAACACAAAGATACTTAAGATATCACAAACCCAAAGATAATGAATTTCCTCAAAATTGGGGGAAAATTGCGATGATGAATAACCTGAAACAACAACATGAAGACGGCGTATCAAAGAGTGAGCGATGACGATGAGATTGAATTCGTACAGGATTTGCCTTCCTCAATCCTTTCTCAGTCCTTAGTTGCAAAAAAAGTGATTTTTGTTTTAGGGTTTCAACGAGTTCAATCGCACAAGGAATGCGGGAATTCGTGAGTGATGATAGATGGTAAGAAGAATAATTTCAGGTGGTTGAAAGATGGTGAACGAAGGAGGGTTATGGTGTGAGGGTCAGTGATGATGGTGAGAATTGAGGCACAATATGATTTAGGTTAGGGTTGAGAAAAATTGATTTACGTGGTGAGTAGATGTGTTGTAGTGATATTATGCTTTACTAATTTATTTTTGTTTGGGTAAGGATTAGGCTCTACTAATTTGATTTGGGTTAGTCAAAAAAATTTGATTTGGGAAAACTTAACAGTGAAGTGAATATGACAAAAAACTGAGTAAAAGGTTTTTTATTGATTTAAAAAGACAATAGCAGTAATTAAAAAGATAATAGCAGTAAATATTCAATTATAAATAGCGACGGATTCTGTAGTCGCTAATGTTTGGTTTCTAAATCAGTCTCTATAGTGACCGATATAGCGACCGATTTTTTTTGGTTTTGACGTTCCAAATAATAGTCTCTAAATCGGTCTCTAAAGTGACCGATTTTATGGTTGCTAATTATCGGTCTTTAATTCGGTCTCTATAATTATGTAGCGACCGATTTAGCAACCGAATATTTTTTTACTTTGATCTCAAAGTATCAGTCTCTAAATCGGTCTCTATAGTAACCGAAATTTTTCGGTCTCTAAATCGGTTGCCAAAAGCGTGTTTTCTAGTAGTGGCTCCTCCCTCCTTCAAGCTGGTATGTTCATTTATTTTTTCATTTTTAAAATCCCTAATTTTCTTCAATCTACTTTACGATCCCTAATTTTCTAATCCCTCTTTTTATTTTGTTTTTCACATTCTCTCATCAGGAGGTAAAATTTTCATTCCAGAAACTCGAATCATGTTCTCCCGAAAGTGTCAGTTTCATTTTTGTTTTTGATTTCCAGTTTCATATTTGTTTCTTACATGTTATTTTTCATGTGAATCAGAGATTGTTACTAATGGGTTTGAGGAAAAAGGTATATCATTTAACAGTCAAGGTATGTCTTTTGATTTTCTAAATCTTGTGTTTATTAATCCCTTTCTTATTTCATGATTTGATTTCATATTCTGATTTTGATTTATTGTTTTTTTGCAATGTTTTATTGTTTGTTCAGGTTCACAAATTAGGGTAACGAAAACGTTCATATTTGGGTAAGATTCAGTATTCCAGATTTTAATATACATTTTATATAAATTTAGAGTATCAAATGTTTATGGTTCATTGCACAAATCATGCTCATACATTGATTTTTGTTTTCCTTTGTTTTGTTAGATCATTGTCGAGTTTATATTAGAGTAGTTAGCATTTGTTGCTATTATTGACCTAATAATAACTACTTATTAGAGTATACTCTCCACTGCAATATGGTTTATTGACTTTTAATTTCATATTCTTTTTTAAATACCAATATCAATTATGAAATGTTTATGTTGTTAATTGAATTAATTGATTATAAGTGTTGTGTTTATAGTGAGTTATTCCATTTTGCATAAAAAACTTTACATAATTAAAAGCCAATGGTGAAATTCATCAACTTTTATTTATTTTATGGTTGTTTAATTAGGCTTTGGTTTTAAGTTTTTAATTGGAATAAAAATTGGTGGAGGTTCATAGGTCTGAATCATTGGGCAGGAATCAGAGACATGTCAACATCTCCCTTTTACCTTCAACTCCTCCTTTTGGTAAAGAAATTTGCAAGTTTTACTTTAATAAAGACTCATTAGCATTTCATGTAACAGGCTCAACCATCCCTGCGCATGAACCTGGTTTCAAAACATGTTTATGTCTTCCAGGTATTCAATTCTTTCCCCAACCACAGCCTATTTTATGTTATAAATGTATTGTATTTACATGAACCCTTCCCCAATGTACAAAAGCATGTGAATAAAATAGTTGAGAGGAACTTAATTTTTTAGATAGAATATGAGTGAGTTTTTCTAAAGATACTTATTTCTTTCATACTTTGCTTTTGCTACTCGCTATTTTCTTAATTTTTTTATAGATGTTGATTTTGATTTTTTTTTATAAGCTTTTCTTAGATTTTTCTAAAGATAATTGTTTTCTTCTTAAGATTTCAAATTAGCTATTCTTAGATGTGTTGAAAGTTTACTTTTTGAGATCAATGTTTCTTTACATTGTTTTTAATTTTAAGACATAAAATCACCATTAAATACTCTTTTGCAGTGTGCTTTTCCCCTCTTTTTGCAACTATGGTTTCTCCCATTCTTTGGTATATTTCAAACTCATTTGATTGAATATAGTTATAGTTATTTGTAGTGTACTACATGCTTCAATGTAGGATTGATATCTTGAGAATGTGTGTTAATTTGATGATTCATTGGTACATGCTTCAATAGTGTTAGTTAATTTGATAATTATTTTCATGTTTAAAATCATATCATTTATGAATTTTGCTTATTTATCTTTGTACTAATCTATTTTTGCATCAATATTGTTAGTAAGGAATCCAATTTACTAATGTATACTAGGTGGAGAGTTATTTGAATGAGATTAACTCTTGCAAATAGTATACATTTACTCTTTTGTTCATCAATTGACTTTTGCACTTTTTATTTGTGAAAGTTTTTGTTTGATGAAGGGATCTGATCCATATGACAAGATGATCAAGATAATGGCTGTTCTAGATGCTCTTAAGTCTTAAGTAAGACCCATCTTCCAAATTCTATAATATTTGTTGAAAATTAAAGTTAGATTAGTGTTCCATTAGTTTATATGTGATGGATGTGCAGATCTGCCAATAAGATTTTGGTGTATACAAATTCTATAACCCTTTTGAAGATCCATTTAAATATAAAAAGTTATTAATTGAATGCTTGACCTAATTGATTAGTATGCTGTTTTACTTTGTATAATCTATTTTATGTAAGACTATACAATTATTTTACCCCAAGTAACCTCTCATTCATCTATTGATATATAAACTCTTGCTGAATATAGGATTTGTAACATTAAAAACCATGCAGCATCATGCAGAGCCCTTCAATAAGTTCAGGGTTTACATTTTCTGCACATGAACTATGGTTTCTATTGCCATTATATAACACTTTGAGTTAAGAAAATTGTGTTTGAAGTTTGGGAGATTTGGCTAAAAACCTGGTGCATGTATTTTTTATGGAACATGTTCATTTTGTTACTTTGCTTTCTGAATTGCATACCTTAGATTTGACCTGTAGTTTTTTTTTAAAAGTATAGAGTTAGACACTCATAAATATGAGCAGAACTTTGAGTGTTAAGGAGAATAAAAAGGAAAAGAAGGTATTTCAGGTTTTATACGATTCCAGTAGTTGTGTACTTATTACGTGATTTGTCTCATTATAGTTTAAGGCCTTTTATATGATTTACTCAAGTGTTCAAACCACATGTTTTGGGATAAGCATTCAAAATACATGTTTTGATTAGTCTCATATTTCTTATTAGAATGATTCAAGTGTTCAAACTACAATGTTAATGTCATATAATTGACGCAAGTGTTCAGACTACATGTTTTGTGATTTGTCTCATATGTTATTAGAATGACTAAAGTGGTCAAACTACATGTTTTGCTCATTTTTTATTCAATCATTCTCTAGATTTTAAATACATTTGTCTCTCATTAGAGTTTCTTCATAGATTTTACTTGGAAGATATATCTTATTGTACTATGTATATCTTATTACAATAAGTGTTTCAACTACATGGTTTGGTTCTTTTATTGTCAAATATCATTAATGTTGCTTTCACAATTATCATACCATAATTTCATATTTGTTAATCCCTAATCACTGTGTCATGTGTCCCTTTTCGTTTTCAGGTCATATTGAAGTTGTCTAGCTCTCATGAATCTGCACCTTCATTTTCCTAGGTTTGATCTTATTTTGAATATAAATCTTCTGTGATAGAAATTTTTTTCATTGTTAGTTGTTTGAGAATCCACTTATAGTATTGGTACCATTGGTTTCAGATTACATTGGATCTTTATGCAATCAATATTCCTTTTTTTTCTTCTATTTTTTTAAATAAATATGTTAACATCAACTATTTATTTTGTTGTCAATCAACTAAAACTATAGATGTTCTTACTATCTATATTTTATGTGTCATCGTGTGTGTATTCTTAAATTTGTAATATGAATTTGCTCACTTATTTTACTTGCTTTGGTTGATGAACACTTATTGTACTACTATTTAAGGTAACTCCTCTTAAAGATGAGTTATCACTAGAGTTGAATTACTAACTTTACTATCCCTATAGTGATATTCTAATAGTGGTTGCCTCTTATTTTACTTACTACATCTTATTATAATGATAAATAATGAAAGTGGGATCAAATGAGTTTGTCTATCAATACAACAAAAATTTCTCAAATGTGGAAGTGAGATTGCTTAACTCAAATTTCTACTGAATTTATTATTATATTAAGTGAACTAATATTGTTATTGACAAGAGTGGGACAATGTGCATTGGCCCAATATTATTATAAATGTATTCCTACAAATACACATTAACTATTTTATAAAGAAACTATATTCCAAGTTGCTTAAAATAGGTTGTTATAGTTTTAAAGACTTTTTGTGTATATATTTTTGTTACTATAATCATGGTTAAAATAGACCACTATGATTCCAAGATTTTGAGATTTGAGAAATATTGTAGAGTAAACTCACAAGCAAAAATTTAAAGGTGCGCTAAGACAAAGTGCTTATATAGTGATGATTAAGCTTTGAATTGTTCTTTATTTGTTTGATTGTGATTCTGCTACCAATCTCATTGATGCTATGTGGCTTATGCTAAAAGAAGGTATTACAGGTTTTAAAAGTGAAAATTGTTAAAGGCGTGTCGATTTATTTTTCCTTCAATTTTATTTTACTTTCTATTTAGTTGTTAAAGTTGTTAGCGGTTTGAAACTTCAGATATGATTACTTAAGTGCCTAATATGTATATTGTTTGACTAGATATTGCTACCTCAAAATATCTTTAACATTGCCTTTTTCATTTGATGCATTATGGTTCAATAGAAATGATATATCTTTGTACCAAAAAATAAAGCTGATGCATGTGATATATATGAGGTTGCAACTGTCTGTGTCATGTTTTGCCTTGGATTAGTGAATTTTATTTAAGCCAATTGAATTTCAAGTGTTATTTTATATTCTTAGAAAGTTTAAAAATCTAAAGCAGGCTTAATATATTCATAATTGATATGAAGTAATTTCTCTACGAATATTAGCTTGGTTGAACAATATCTGGTTTTTTGTTTCTTTCTAATTTCTTTCTCTACAACCTATTTGTTCCCTAGCACTTTAGGTCTTTTGAGTATGAAAGGTGTACATGGATTTAATTCGCAGTGGTACAGCTTCTATACGCATAACTTGGAGGGGCTCAACAAATGTTGGAATCGAAGGCTTCTTTCTTAGATATCCATGTCAATAAAAATACTTGAACGAACAAATAGAGGAAGAAGAGCATCAAAATAAGGCACAACAAGAAATTCATTTGGTTTCAAAGAGCAATAAAGGTCATAGATTTTTCAATCAAAGGTTCAAGAAATGAGTTCCATCTTTGTTTGTGTTTTATACGGTTCAAGATGTTAAAGGTGTAAAAGATATATCTGAAGTTGTACCAAAAAATATCTTTATATGATTTGTCTCATTATAGTTTTTTCACAGTTTTTATATACTTTACTCAAGTAATCTTACATGATTTGGGATAAGCATCCGTTTTGATTAGTCTCATATCTTATTAGAATGATTCAAGTGTTCAAAATACAGTGTTAACATCATATAATTGACTCAAGTGCTCAAATTGCATGTTTTGTGATTTGTCTCATATCTTATTAGAATGACTCAAGTGTTCAAACTACATGTTTATCTCTATTTGAGAGAAGTATAGTATTCTGTACTACATGTTTGTAGTAACTCTTAATGGCAACTAAGTACTCTTATTTGATCATTATTGTTGCTTTCACAATTATTCTCTAAATACTCTTATTTTTATAAGGTGAAAGTAAAATCATGTAAGATCTATTCAAGCAGCGATGGAAGGAGCCGCCAATGACACACCGCCAGAAATGCAGGTTTTTAATCCTCTTATTTCCCTTTTTTCCAGTTCTTTTTCCAATCCTTTTAATATTTTCTGTTTCTGCTTTATTGAAGGAGATGTAACAAGAAGAGAGTTTTGATGAAAGAAACGCTAGGTTCATCTTCAACGAATGAAGTCCAATTTGGGGAAATTCCAAAATGCAAAAGTACCTTAGATATCAATTAGATTCTGATTTTTCTTTTCTTTCATTGGTATTATCTCGATCTCCTTAATTTCATTTGTTTCCATTAGATTTCTTTGATATCAATTTGTATTAACCCTTTACTTTTTTTAGGGGTTGCATCCTTTAAAATTTAATGGCTTTGATATCTTATTGATTAGAAATTACTAAAAGAATGTTATTATATTTTTGGTTTCAGATTTAATAAAGAGCTTCCCAAAAAGCAAGGTATCTCTTTTGAGATTTGATTTTGTGAACTCATTGTTTAAATATTTGTGAAGTTTTAGTTTTTTATTCAAAACATATATACAAATTAAATTAGGGTTAAATATGTTTTTAGTCCCTACATTTTACTCTATAGTAAAAAATAGTCCTTACATTTTTTTTATGGTGTAAAAAAACCCTACACTTTTTTCTATCATCAAGTTTGGTCCTCACAATTATTTTATTTTTTAATAGAGTGTTGATGTGGCACAATTAGCCAATAATACAATGACATATGTCATTTTTTACCAAATTTATTGTGCACCTTATCACACTAAATCTTTTCTTCTATCTCTCTTCCTCTAACACAAACCACCACCTTCATCACTAGAAACTCAAGCAAAACCGCAAGAACAACCACTATACATTCATGAAACCATGAAACCACACCACTATACATCCACAACCCTTTGAGTAAGTTTTTATTAACCAAAATGTTAAAAATAGAAAAACTTCCGTCAAAATATGTTTCATCTCCTTCTTTTTTTCTTTTTCTTTTTATATTTTAAAAGGAAGACTTTTTTTCATGGGTTGTTATAAATTTTCCAATTTTTCCTCAAAGTTTTTAAAAGTTTCATCTTTTGGGAAAGAAAAAAAAAACCCTCATATTTTGATTCCTTGTTCTTGTTTGTTTTTTGTTGTGTTTTTGCTTAATTGAAACATTATGGAACTTAAGGTTTTGCAATTGTTGCATAATGTTCTATCTCGTTCACCATCTTCATCTCAAACATTAGCTTCAACAATTTCATCTCTTCAAGCTTCCTTTTATCTTTCTCTCATCTTTCACTTCGTTTTAAATTTTTATGGATTTAGATGTTGATTCATGATTTGGGTTTTCAGGAATTTAATCAATTTCATTTGGGATTGTGGTGGGTTGGCTTTGATTTGGTATGAAATTTGTTGAATTGGATTTTGATTTTGGGATTTTAAGTTATGTGTTAGTGTGAACTGTGAAGTAGAGGTTGGAGAAGTTGAATAAGATTAGGGATTTGGAGGGTTGGATTCTGGGTCGTAGATGTTGTCATTGATGTGCGGCTAAAGATGGTGGTTGGGTTAGAGGAAGAGAGATAGAAGGAAAGATATGGTGTGAAAAGGTGCACAATAAATAAGGTGGAAACCAACACGTGACACTGTATTATTGGCTAATTGTGCCACATTAGCACTCTGTTAAAAAAAATTAATAGTGGGGACCAAACTTGATGATAGAAAAAAGTGTAGGGTTTTTTTGCACCATAAAAAAAATGTAGGGACTATTTTTGATTATAGGGACTAAAAACATATTTAACCCATTAAATTATGATTAGAATGAATTATATTGTGTATGTTGTAAATTTTGTTTTAGTTTTTGGTGTTTTTGATATTGTTTTCTATTTAGATGCATAGTTTAGAGCAATGTTTTTGTAAAAAAAAAAAGTTTATAGCAATGTTACTCATATGGTTCCTAAATAGAAGAAATGGTCCATCCTTTAAATATATGGAAATATCCACTACAATCACCAAATAAAAGTGTATCAGAAAAGAAAAATAAAACACAGGAAAGAATCTTTCCCTTTCCCTTTCTGCAATAATGCTATCTTCTTTCTCTCCATCTTCAACAAAACCTTCCATTTTGGTGAAAAACCAAACCAAAAGTGTTCTCTGCAAGCTTTGACTAATTTAATGATGCTTTCAAATTTCAAAAATTCCTCCAAATGTGAAAAACCAAACCATACTGTAATATATCACATGAAAATATCATTGGTTGAACAAATGTGATCAAAGTATTTGTAACTGAAAATTATTTGTTTTAATATTTATGTTTCCCATGTTTGCATGTTTTGAATGGTTTTTTTATTTGCTACAGTACAACTAATTTGTATTATTTTGATTTTTAGGTCCGTGTTTTAGTTAGATATTCATCACTTCTTTCTATTAGCCCAGAATCCATCAAATCAGTGAGTTTTGTTCTACAAGAATGTAATTTTTATTTCTCTTTATATTTCTGTGGCTCTAATTTGAACATAGAAAATCCTCTTCAAAAAATTTAACATAGAAAATTATCATATGAGAAATTATCTTTAGTTTTAAGCATATCTTTTGTGTACTCAATCTGTTATCAGTGAGGAAGAATATTTTTATATGTATAGGAGGAAGTTATTGTAAGGATGAGGAAATAAACAAATGAAAGTAAGTATAACTGAAAAAATGAGTGCAAATAAGAAGGAACGAGATAATTGAAAGGATTAGTTTTCCTTGGATGCAGTAAAGTGGCTTACCAATTTTGAAACTAGAGGAATTCATTCACTATGTCATAAATTATATTTAATAAATTTGTTTACAATGAAATGCTTATGGGCATATACATGATACTTCATACTTAATTTGGTGTTAGTGTTGTGGAAAGATTTGATAGTTCGGTGAACATCAATGTACATTCTTTTTGTGATATTAAACACTAAATAGTGTTTTTTGGTTTTGATTGCTAGGCTACTCAACTTAAGTGTGGTTTACCTAAGGCTGCTCTCCTTAAATTTATATTTTGTTTTCAAGCTTCAGTTTTAATTGCTTTTTAATTTTTGTTATCATTTGCCTGCTCTGTTTGAAGTATAGTAGTGGCTATTTTTCATTGTTCTTTGACTCTACACTTAATGTTGGAAATTTGCTCCGTAGAAACATTTCATAGGATTATGTTCTCTAATTGTAGTTTTTTTTGGAGTTTTAGTTTGAAAATCTCATTTATTTAGTTAAACTTTCATTAATTAAGGTTATACTTTTTAAGTCTAAATGATCCTTTATTTTATTGTAACAAAGCAGGTATATTGTTATGTCTGTTGCCATCAAGGTCTTCTTGAGTATCGATGATCAGAGAAACTTACATTTATGAGGAGTTCAAATAGGTTTCACTATAGCTATACTAACTTTTATTAGTGGACTATTTTTGTAATTAAGGAGTGGTAGTAAAGAGTTGTAGGAAGGTTGCAAGAGATGTCTATTTGGTAGAAAGTGAGTCGCATGACTTTGAGTGGTAAATTTGTAATGAATTGAAATATTCTTTATTTTAGTTTCTACAAGTTTGTAATTTAAGTCATTTGTCACTTTCCACTTGAAAAAATGTCTTAAGACTCAAAAAGTTACATAAAAGATATATTTGAAGAGGACCAAGAACATTATTTTCCATTTGGGTGAATATAGTTTATATAACATGCTTTCACTTAGTCTTTAAGTAACTAAGAAATATATCATCTAAATTGATGAGGGTAAACTAAGAAATATTAATTTGTCATTTGATTGAATATAGTTATATTTATTACATGCTTTGGGTTAGTCTTAAAAGTAACTTAGAAATATGTCTTCGAAATTGAGGAGGGAAAACTAAAATATTATTAGAGATTTTTAATGAACAAAGATATTTGTATTATTACATTAAAATTAGTTAAAGGAGGACACTTAAGAAAAATTAATTTGAAAAGAAAATTGAAAATATGTACTACATTCTTTCAGTTAATCTTAAAGGTAACTAAAAGTATGTCATCTAAATTGAGGAGGGAAAATCAATAAACATTATTTTGGAGAGTCTTTCACATGGTAAGCAAAAGAGGCACATTATTGTTCAATTCTTATAACAGGAAGGTTATAGTATAACTATTGTTCAATTTTTGTCACTCTTTATTCTTCAATTCTTATAACCCGGAAGACTATAGTATAGACTATTGATTTTATATAACAATTCTTCATATAATCAAGTAATTTGTTCCTCTATTCCGTATCATTTCATTGTATAGTTAATAGTTAAAATTTTTGTCATTTCAAACTTTAATGTATTTTAAGTTATTGTTTCTAATTTATATCAATAGTAATTGTATTAGTGTAATATTGGTTATCATATTATGTGTCTAATTTGATGACAATATTCGCATTCAATTAATTTTGTGTCTACTGTTATTCATTATTTTATTTTTTTTGAAGAATAATCTTGAAGCAATATTTCTATAATTTATGAGCATAAGCAAATTCTTCCCCGTGCGTTGCACGGGTGTGAATACTAGTTAAGTAACAAATGATTAAAATTTACTGGACAAGACTCATAAAATTCCATCGTATTATCCACCAAGCACCCATGATTTTGCACATAAAATTACTTCCCAATAAAAATGGTGCACCACAACTTCCACTCGAGGTCAATGAGCCTTCAAATAGTCTGACAAGCGAATGCCCCATTGGATTGCTCCTCTCGTTTGACGACAAGTGATTAATTACAATCAAAGAGTCAACACATAAATCAACAATATTTTAGCTAAGTTGAGACCCTCCAAAACTTCCCAAAGCTTGGCGATCAAAATTGTGCCTAATCCAATCTGCTTTGAAAATCCTACCAACCACTCACCATCGGTACCTCTAATAACACCACCACAACCAATACACCCACCATTTTGACAAGAGCCATCAGCATTTAGCTTTCACCCATCCAACCATGGGAGGTGTCCAAGGCACCAACATCAAGTTACAACTTCTCTATTCCTTTCAAAATGATAGAAAAATACAATTTCCAATCTATCATCACAAGTAATTTTTTACCTCACTCTTGGTATAAATAATGAGCGTCACTACTATGAATTATAATCTTTAAATTTTAACTCATTATAAATCTTTTTTATTGTATTTTAAAAATTTATACTGTAATAAACTTTAATTTATTTTTAATTACTTTTATGTTTTGTATGATAATCTTACAATGATAAGTAATTTTGTAATGAGACTAATTTTTTACTATACATTATTCGCCTTATAATAATAAATAATAATAAAAAAAGGCAACACCGTGACATGTGCATAAGCACTGAGTGTTAGACTAGTTTATGGGATTAATTTTCGTACATAGTCGTCCTTCGTATATATAAATTAAATCCTTGATTTATTCATTCATGTTATTATTATACAGCATGGGCAGAGAGTAAAGGTAAGGGTATAAACTTTGTTATGATCAACAATAAATAAGAAATTGGCGTTAATGTAAAATGTATGGAAAACGTTAAAGAGTTCATTGGAGATGACGACGTAAGAACATATAAATGCTGTTGCAGCAGAGTCGGAGACGCAAACTCAAAGAAGCAGTGGTTCTACTACTAATACTATGATTATGCTTATTATTGTCTTAATTGTGCTTGTAGTGTTATCTTTGTTATCTTTTTTACTTTTTAAGTTATGGCGTAAGAAGAAAAGGGAAGACCAATATGCTGTTCTCTTGAAATTGTTTGAAGAGAATGACGAGTTAGAGCTTGAACTTGGCCTTACAGATTGATTTAACCAATGTATTTCTACTTGTATTTTATTCCATTCCATCATTATTAATTATATGTATCTATTTTATTTTTATTCTCTATTCTTTAAAAAAAAATGTTCTGACCCTCTTAGTTGCTATCAGGCTCCCCGAAAACCAAAATTGTCCTCAATTATTCGGATTGTAGGATCCGAAAACACCAAAATCATCCCAAAAACACCATTTCGGAAGTTACGTTCCGAAGTGACAATTTTTTTTCAAAAAATTTTAGATTTTGAAACGTAACGTCCAAAATTGAACGTTTTGGAACCTAGGTTCCGAAATAGTTGAATATTTGTTTTGCTTCCCTCAATACTACTAAAACAAAAATAAATTCACTTCGATACATTCCAGAATTAACTAATTTTGGATCCTAGGTTCCGAAATACCCTAGGGTAATGTTGTCAGTTTGAGGGACCCGAAGAGCAACAAAGGAGGCCAAAAGAGCAATTTTCATTCTTCAATATACTCTTCCTCCTCCAACCAGACATCTCCACTCTCTCTTCTCCATTCGTGGCCAACCTCCATGAAAACCCACTTCCACCTATTTGTATGAATCCCCAATGATTCAACCTCCAATTGCTATCATGAAGTGATAAACAATGAAAAAGGAGCTAACCTTTCAAGGAGAAATGCAAGTATTAGAAATTTATCTGTATTTTGTACTGCATTTCCATCGCATTGCAGCCATTTTTAACCAGAGTTGTGACCTGTGTCCTGCAAAGTTAGTGATACAATAGGATAGAAACAATGCGAGTAGAAGCTTGAATTTCATATCAACAAAGAAAATATCACTTCGAAAGATTGCCTTTATCGCTGTTTGATGATAAATACAGCATTCTTTTTCATATTCCACAATCAAATTACGGTACATAAAGCAGCACAGCAGTCACTTGCATACTCTAAATAATGATGAAATGAAATAATAATCATTGACCAATGTCAACATTATTGATGTCACAATACAATCAAAGCCACTACTACATTTATTTTATTTAGCCCGAGAGTCAATACCATGCATATTTAGATATACACATGTAAGAAATTTAATAATTTCACAATGCAATTTTTTTATAAAAAAAAGTATCAAACTAGGAGTATGCTACTAAGTAGCACTGACAACTTAGTTAATACTGTACTATAACTTAGCAATACGACGGTCAATATTCTAGCGGTTAATACACCAAAGAATAGACGTCAAAATGAAATAAGCGGATAAACCATCGACCATCCCTGCAAGCAGGTTGAGGAGATTTGGTCCCAAAGGTGTTTCTGGTGAATAAAATCAGCATAAAGGGCGCCACAATTTCTAAATCAGATGGTAATAACTAGCTTGAGTAAAATGTAAGATCCATCGTTAACATGTTGGAATCATCTTCCTGTCTTGGCACGTTTCATTCCGTTGCTATTGAAAGGTGACATACTGGGACTCATACTAGGGCTCATGCTTGGACTTTCCTCCCTCAAAGTACCATTGATCATAGCTAACTCTCTCAATTGCTGCTTCTTATAGTGATCAAGTGATTCATCCTGGCAGGTTAAAATATATATTAAAACGGGCTAGCACTAAAAAAGGTAGAGGCACAATTAATTAATGCAATCAACTGTGAAAATAAATCTATACCACAGGCTTCAAAAGATTTTCTAGTACTGCGACAGCATGATCCAACCGTGAATTTATTATATCCTCTGGAAACTCTGCCTCCACCAACAAGTGCAATGGCTCTTTAAGGTGCTCATACCCAGGCTTATCTTTAAGCTTCTCTTCCTATAATATAGGCAAGTTGAAACACCATGAAAAAATGAGGAGTGAGTTCTGGTAGTATGAGAAATCCAAAAGCAGCAGAATGGGGAATCAGATGCAAAATGCCAAGGTGAATGAAGTAACAACTTAGAAGAATTGCCTAAATTTATTTAGTCAATATTAAGATACTGTGTTGTGTATTCATCACATCATTTTGTGCATGTCAATGATGACTAGAAATGTACTGATAATATCAAATTACTGAAACTAGCACTGTACTCCCTCAGGCCTTAATTATAATATCAAATTTTGCTTATAATTAAGGCCGGAGGGAGTATAATTCTTCAAATTAAAGGAGAGCCAACAATTGAAGTTGCTGATCGCCTGATCCAAGCCATGGAATTGGCCTCTTGCAAATGCAAGGTACATGTCCCAACATTAGATCCACGATGGAAACAAAATCAAGTTTTCCTCTATAGTTCTTTAGAGTGCATACTTAAATAATACCAATTTTACCTTAATAGAATCCTTCACAGAGCCACAGCCTCGGATGTAAACCCTACATTCTGTCATGGCTTCCACTCTTTTCAATGAGTTCCCGCGAGGTCCCAGAATTCGACCAACAAAATTATACTGCTGTGATTTGAGTAAAAAAAAACTATTACATTGAGAAGATAAACTGATATGATATAGAATAATAAACGACGATTTGGACTTACAGTTGGATATTTGTCGACAGGGACATCAAGCCTGATAACTCTCTTCACTATAGGAGTTGTCGGAATTCCTTGTGTCCCATGCCAACCCACTGGTGGTCCTTGAAAGGGTCCCATTCTTTGGAAATTTCCGTTGTCCTGCATGGAGAACTTTGGTATTGTTTAGAACTCCCTTTTTATAAACACAAATTGAGATAAAAACTCAAACTCTCGCTACCAATTTTCCTCACAATGCAATAGATTTTTTATTGCACCTGGTATATTGACCATTTGTGAGCATTTAGTCTTCCAATGCATATGTTAAGACATGATTTTAATGCTCCAAAGAGCCAACGGCTAGCAACAAATAGATACCATACCATGTTTTCACTTCACGTGGTGGAATCCGTTTGCGAAATACAAGAAAAGTAAGACTGTCTAAAATATATAACAACATTTTCCTAGCATTACAAAGCTATTTGACAAGTACATTGACTGGTCTTAGGCAGGTTAAGACATGTAACAACATTTTCCAATACGATTTCTTCAGAACTTTAGATTAAGAAGACTGGATTAAAAGCTAAAAAACTAGGATAAATTTTCAAAAATGTCAATAAAAAATCTGAGTTCTTAGTTCTTCAATGTGTAATGCGCCATACTTACAGTATCCTGGATGATTTTTATGATGAAAAATCCTCAAAAACAAGTTACACTTGTGCATTCTGATGCATCTAAAATGCCCAGGATTAATTAAGAAATACAAACCTAACCAGTGGCCGTGATTTTGTAAAAACACAAAATTGAACTTGTACTTTGCTCTTTGCCATGCAACAAGTGTTAACACTTGTAAGAAGTACAATGCATAAATAGTAAAGGAATATCTTATTGGCTAAGTATTTCCCTTTTGTGTGCAAAATACCAAAAGACTTCCTCGCAGGTGAAGGAGCATAACAAAGATAATTATCTAGGTATTGGATTATTATCTCAAATAATGGTATCATGTAAGTTCCAGTCATGAAGAATTATTGCACTAGTAGGTGTCTTGATTCCAGTTGTTTACAAATATAGTCAAATATGAAGGAGCCTGTTAACCACTCCATATGAGAATTTTTTCCAGCGTATTTTATGTGATAGAAGGATTCGCTTAAAACCGATACAGGCCATTTTTCATGCATGTATTTTAACTTTAAACATGGAAAATGGAAGACAAAAAAGCACAGATCATGCATGGTGTTTAAGTTAATTATATTTTTTTTATGGAATAATAAAATTAAACTCTGCAAACAAACAGAAAACCTCAATGGTTTAAATGTTGGACAATTTTAGTCAATACTTACAATTGTGCGCATGCACACAATTGAAATTGCTATGAGTTTATTTTTGCATTAAAAAGGTCAACAATAATTTAAAATAGACCCCGATCAATAAATATGAAATAATTAAAGAATTCAGGAATAACATAATAGGTATTTCTAACTGGTATGATGAAGTTGCATTACCTCTCTAGGTACAGCAGGCCATCCCTCCATATCCATTGGCATACTATTTGGATGTTGACCTAAGGGCCTAAATGGACTGTCTGGCTCAAATCTTTCATGTTCAGTGAAACCTTGATTAAATCCCGATATGCGTCGGATTTCTGTCATACACATTAGAAACTGAGAAAAACTACACACCCTTAAATGATTATATGAGCAAAGTTAAGGAAGTCACCTTGCCTACATATTGAATGGTACGAACAAAAATATGGCACTAAGGTATAACTAATAACGTATATAAAATTGCAAAGACAAAGAAGAACTAGGAATAACAGACCCGTCAAACAAACATATAAGCTATTTCAACTATTCATGTTTGGATAGAGAGAAAAAAAACATTACAATTTTCATTGTCTGTTTTAAATTTAATTCAGGAAACACTACCATATTTTCACTTTATTTCCTGTTTTCAAAGGTTTGTATAGAAATTGAGAAAACAACATTTCATTGTTTGCAAGGTTTCCTATATAAAAGTTTAAAAATAGGAAACAAACTCCAAAACAGTGTGGCATCTTTTTAATTAAAACTGAAAGAAGAAAATGAAAACCGAAAAAATCAAACAGATTCTTATATTTTCTTATCAGTATTAAAATATTGATATTGTCTGATTTTTACTATTATTTGGGATTAGTTGTGAGTATAACAATATGTACTGGACAACAATTTGTTGTCCCTCAAGTTGCCAACACTAATACATGGCGAAATATTGGAAAGAACTCACGTTCCATTTTTGTTCATTTTGAAATCTGAAAAATATGTATAAAAAATGGTTTATGGTTTATTTGTATTAAAAGAAGGACATGGAAATATGATGTTAAGAAGATAAAATAAAAATAAATAAAAAAAGAAATGAACCTTGAGTTAAGAGCCTGGTACAATGTGGGAGAACTTGCAAAAAGGGACCAAGCTTTTGCCTCTCAGCCAATAGTTCAGCCATGTATCTTTCGCGATGATCGGTAGACCTGATAGGAGAAGGGGGAAGTCCAACGGGACCAGGTGGAGGAGGATGGGGAGGGAACTGGAAATAACTCCCGTTCCCAGATGGGATCCTCTCTCCCATATTCTTCTTCTTCAAAACAAAACAAAACAAAACAAATAAACCCTACTTAGTTTTCTTTACTTTAGTTAGTAGATACACATTCAATTCAATTCAATTCGATTACTACTACCTAAGCAACAACAATAACAACAACAGAAGATGAAATTAAGTGATGAATTTGACTTGTTCATGAGGGTTCAATCTATTTTATTCGGATCTCGACTCAACAACATTTAATTTAAACAACCAACCAGTGTCATCTATCTATCTATATCGGATTGGATAACTCACAAATGAGTGAGTAATGTAGCGCTCATTTATGGTATTTCAAGATAGAGAGTCATACATACCTGTTGATGAGGTGATATCAAGAGCGATGGCGAAGTACCAGACGCTGAATCTAAAGAGAATTGCGGCGACTCCTATGCTTACTAACCCTTCGCAGAGTTAGGATTGCTTTTACGAAAAATGGAGGTTGTTGGAGGCGGCTCAGAGGGCGCAACGTTTGTGTTGGATTGAGAGAGAGAGAGAGAGAGAGAGAGAGAGAGAGTTTGAGTTGTAGAGATGGATGCTGAAGAAGTGATTGTCAAAGCAGCAGCAGCGATCTTGTCCTAGGAACCAACTATTGGGGAAGTTGGTTTATAGAGAAGAAGATGGATAGCTTTCAACAAGTAGTGACTATCAGCTGGGTTAATGAGAAAAAATGGAAATTCTGCAGCCCATCAAATTGCTAAATGGGCTGCCCATCGGCCCAATAATGTTCGAAGAAAATTTCTTTTCCGACCCCCCATGTATCTTTTATACCCCCTAACGGACGGTTTTGCCCTTGCACGGTTTCGTGGTTAATAGAAACCGCGATTTTTGGTTACCGCGGTTCGCATAAACCGCGACCGCTTAATATAGGAACACGAGTGTTTCATTTCTGTCAGTTACGAATATTTTCTAAAAACACAACATAACAACTCCTTCAACCTCACAAGTGCGATTTTTGCAAGAACATCAACTTCCAACTTCAAAACATACTTAATCAAGTAAGTTACATACATTTTTTATCATTCATTGTGTTTGTCTCAAAATTCATTACTCTAGTTTTTTTTTTCTCCATAAGAAAAGTTGTATGTTTCAATTTTTGATTTTGTAGTTTGAAAGGTTGATTTAGTTGTTGGAATTGTTGATAATTTGTTATTTGTCAAATTAAATTTCATGTTTACATGATTGCATGTGTAGTTTGATGTTTTATTTGAATTTGATATTGTTTGTATTGTATTGTATCCTAAGTGTTTGACAAAATGTCTGAATGAAACGAGAATATTGATTTTGCTAATTTTTTTGTATGGTTAGGTATGGATCGAGATATTGGGAGAGGTAGACATGGTAGGGAAACTAGCAAGGCACATGCCTCTGCTCGTTTGAAGGGTACCGCTCCTGCACCAAAAAGAGGACGTGGTAGGCAAGGACAACAACTGGTACAAGGAACACATGATGGTGAAGCGGGTGCGTCGGTTGGTTCGCATAGCAGATTACGTCGTGGACGTGTTCAGCAGCCTGTCGCCCAACCTGATTTTGATACAAACGAATATATTAATGAAGATGCCGATTATGCTGAAGAACAAGCACCACCAGCTCCGCAACAAGCACCACCAGGTCCAAATGAAGTGCAAGTTTATGGAGGAGGACCCCATGATTTGTCGTTGCTAACGGAATACTATAAGCACAGGGCAATTCCGATATGGGAGGCAAATTCTAATAACCACGAGGTAAGTTAATAATCATTGTTGTGTGATAATAAAGTTTAGATTACCATTGTGCTTAATTAATAATGGTTTATATTGTTTGAATTATTTCAGGTTTTAAAGAGAAAGTTGCGTTGCATTGCTGGGGCGAAGAGGGTGACAGATATCGACAAACCGGGTTGAAGCCGCTAGTCAAAACAAATTTCAGCGTGCTTGATTATGGACTTATCTGGGCTTTTGCTGAAAGATGGCATCCGGAGACGTGTACCTTCCATCTTCCTATAGGTGAGCTGGGCATCACATTGGACGATGTCCAATGTTTGTTGCATATTCCAATCGAGGGAAAGTTTTTGAATCATAGGAAGATGACAAGGGAAGAAGGGGCTGACATGTGCAGTACTTATCTAGGAGTTTCCCCTGGGGTGGTGATGGCAATGTTTGGGGAACTTGGCGCTCCGTATTTTAAGCTGAAGTTTTTGGGTTCTGTTTTCATAGACAACTGGGATTATGCTGAAAAAGCGGTTGTTGAAAACAAGCCAATGCATGAGATTAGGTTGTACAGGGAGAGAGCGATACGAGCTTTTTTGCTATTTTTGGTCGGGTGTACCATATTTAGCAACAAAAGCAACTACTATGTGGAAGTTGTTTATCTACAATTTTTTCAAGATTTGTCGACTGTCCATCAATGGAACTGGGGCGCCGCTGCTCTTTGTCACTTGCAAATGTATTTGGAACAGGCTTCTTGGGTAAAGACGGCTCAGATGGCTGGCTACATGTCATTTTTTCAGGTACAAATATATGTGAGATTATCATATTACGTTACTTATATACGATATTATTTGATTATAACGACCATGCTTTTTTTGTCATTATTTCAGGGCTGGATAATTGTTCACTTCCCTCGCCTTAGTGTCTGGGGTACTGACACTACGTACGAAGACCATATGGGTTGGAATGCGTATTTTGTTCCTGGGCAAGGTCATAAGGAGTGTGATGGATATAGGCTATGTTTGGATAACATCCAAATGTCCGACTGCGTGTTCAGTCCGTATGATGGCCGTAGGCATGTTCGCCCGTTGATAAATGCATGTTGGTTTTCAGGATGGCTAAGGGATGGTGAAGTTAGAGGCAAACATTTGCCGGAACGTGTGCTGAGACAGTTTAAGTTTGTACAAGGCATTCCAAGACATCCGAGTACGTCTGCTACTCCGGGCATGAACTTATTTGAGATTGATCGAGTGTGGATGGAAGAGTTGGAGTTGCGCATGATTGATGAAGGAATGAGGGGTGCGGCTGTGGTTAACCCATGGGATCATGAACCTGGGTATATCAGATGGTTTTATCGAGTTTCGCATCCAATGATGCGTCCAGTGGATGGTGCTGAAGAACCACCAAGGCCGGCTAACTTGGAGGTTGTGATGGAGGAGCAGGAAGCAAGGCGTGACCCTAATGCATTGGAGGTATGTCAGAACGTTAGTAGCGAGCTTCAAAGGGCACTTGACGCGGGTGAGGCGGAGGAAGGTTCTCCAATTTGGCATACGGTGCGGCGGGTCCTTGGAATGCTCAACCCGTGTATTACGTATCGACGACTTAGGCGGGGGAGACGACGTTCTAGTCAGCGCACTTGATGTTTATGTTTTACCTTTAGTTTCATGTATTTTGTTTCAGACAATATTTGTGTTGATGTTTCAGACAATAGTTTCATGTATTTTGTTTCAGCGCACTTGATGTATTTTGTTTCAGGCAATATTTGTGTTGATGTATTACGTATCGTTGACAGTGTTGTTTCGTTTATGTTGGTTGTATTTTGATTAATGAATTTGTATTGAATTTGCCGTATTTTGTTATTATTATTATTGATAAGCTTTGGTATCTTTAAATTTGCTGACATATACTTAAAATTTGCGCACAAACACAGGTTTGCAGCTCACCAAAAGTGGTGTTGCTGGACAATACCTGAAGCAAATGGTTCCTGCCCTCTGTTAAATACGTCGCGGTTTGTATAAACCATGGCAGTATTTTATGTGTCATGGTTCACAGAAACCATGGAAGTCATGGTTCACAGAAACCATGGTAGTCTTTTATGTGTCATGGTTCGCAGAAACCATGACGCTGGAAGTTGTACTTTGCAAATTTAGAAACATCATAAATTAAACTTGGTGAAAGTTGGAAGCATCTTCCTTGATTGAAACAATAGAAACAAACATTTAGAAACATCATTCTTACCGGAAACAAACTAAACAACGATTACATAACTGGTACTTAATGGAAACAAACTAAAAACCTTCTTAACGGAAACTAAATATGACGTTTCGATAGAACACATTTAACACTTTAAATGTGAACATAGTTTGGATCTTGAGGACCAACACAACTTGCAAGGATAGCCTCAACAGATCTTGTTAGTGTCGCATCTAGCTCGATAGGACCCTTTGTGCTAAACTGCTTGAAAGTTGAAAGCATAACGTCAATGTCATCGTTGTTTTCAAGCTTCATAGAGGTGAAACTTACGCTTCCATCAGAACCAATTGAAGGTTTTCGATACGCTAGATGCGATACTGTTCTGTTGTCGTTCCGATTGTTGACAATTTGATTCAGCTGCTGTTTGAGACCATCGAATGTTTCATCGTCGTTAATCCGAAACAAATTTGGTCTTCCGCCATTGAAGTAAACTGCTGCTAGGTGAGATCGCATTCGTTGAGTGAGTGAAACATCCATATCTTTTTTGTGATGAGAAATTACACAAGAGCACAAGTGAATTTAAACACCATTGAGTGTGGTTGTGAATTAAATTTGGTTGGTGTGTGTTAATGAGATAGGTGAACAAATTTATGGTGGTAGATGAAATTTATGGCGTTAGGTAAAATATGACTCACATAATAATAAAAAAAAAACCTTTATTAAATTCCAGAGATTTTAAACGCGTACACTAACTGGAAATCACAATAACGTAATCGAAAATACAACAATTGCATAAAATCTTAATACAAACGTTAAATACTAGCTTGCAACAATCAAAGTAGCGTACAAACATGGATATTTGGGATCAATTAAAGCGGAGTTGAACATAGATTCCACATCTTCATCGGTTTTCAACTCTTTCCACTCGTACTTACGTGTTGCATCGTCGAAATCACCCACACGATCACAGGCTAAATCGATGAATGGTTCGTAATAACCAAGTTTGTCAATCTGGATATGTCTACCATATTTGAACTGGTACATAACTTGAATCTTGTCTTTGAGAGTAAAAAGACTCCTTAAATTGTCCTTCAATTCAACGCAGAACAGTTCATCGATACCGCGAAACCTAACAGTAAATTCATGAGATGTCACTGAACAATTACGATTGGAAGAATTCATTTTGTAAAATTGGAAATAATGTTTTTGGATGTATGAGAATATGGGTTAGGGTTATGTATTTATACACGAATCCGATTAATTATAGCCACATAAATTTTCTGACGTTATCTCAACCACAGAAAAAAAGTTAGAGGGTGCAATTTTAACCACATGTGAGTTTCGATGCAATCTCGTCCACAAAAAACTGTCGGTGCAACCCCGAAAAAAAAAAAAGTGTCGATGTATTGCCGATATATTAAAAATATGCATTGAATAACTAAACTTCTTTTTTTCCCCCTCGTGTCTCTTTTTATACCCCCCAACGTTTTAATACGTCGTGGTTTATATAAACCACGAAAACCTGATAAAACAATGTCATGGTTTGTATAAACCGCGACATATATAAGAAACTCGTGGTTAATATAAACCACGGCAGACTGATATGCAAATAGAAGCAACAGCTTCTGACTTGCAGAACCACCTCATATAAAATGAGGTCATAACCTGTTTTCTGACATTCCAAATAATCAGTTTACGCAATCAATTTAACTATCACAATGTTCAATTAAAATACATCAATTTACCAAATATTACATAACCATAATGTTCACAAGTTTCATCAAGTCCATAACCATAATTACATCAAAATACCGCCTAACCAAAATATCGCAAATTTGGATCGTTACAACGCATAACCAAAAAATGATGCGACTGCCAACAAAAGACCAAAATAATCAAATCACCTAAGTCAATTACATAATAAAATAACCTAGCACTCGATTGGCTCCTGTGAAGAGCTTCCTACACCACGTGGCTTCACCAACAAGTTTTCGCTTCTGTCAACTTCCAAGAGCTCTTTAAAATGTTGCTGCCTATCCACAAAAAGTGACTCCCATGCAGCAGCTTCTGGGGTACACACTTTCTTCCATCCAGGATCCGTTGGAGGCATCGGGCATCCTTCCTTCAATGTGACCAGGAGAAAGTGATCCGGAATTGCGCCAATGCAAATAATCTTCGAAGTAAGTGTTGTGGGAATTGTGCCACGCAACGGGAAACATGTTTTTGAAGCTCCACATCTGTCAATCTTTGACAACTGAACCACAACCTTTTCGCAATAAGAAGCTACAACAAATCCCATGTCTGGAAACGTAAACCACTTTTCTTTAAGTGCAACACCGTGCCTTGATGATTTTCTCTTAGGCGACACTAGTGCATCTTCAATATACTTCATCCGCTCTTGACCACCAAACAAGTTCATATACATTTCCCTATGCAAGTTCAACTCCCTCTTCATGTGAAGCTTTATAAGCTCAAAGTCTTCTTCGCAACCATTTATAAACAAACTTATAGCACGGTATCCACAATTACCGTCACCGGATACGTCCGTAATATCTTGAATGTACGGACGCATAAACTTCGGCATATGCTCAAAGAGATGATTTTGAGGTGCATAAGAAATAGGTATTGGAGCCAAACTACCTACCACAACCTTTGTGGACACCGGAGGCTTTGCTTGTGAACTTGACGGTTTTTTTTGTGAACTTGACGGCTTAGATTGAGAAGATTGCGAAGCGGCCACTCGTTTATCAACATGTTCAAAACGAGATTTTTCTCTAGTTGTGCCACGGACTCGTTTTTTCTTCTTTGCACCTTTTGACTTCGCATCTTCCACCGGCGCTTGCAAATTGGTCGTTTCCGGGTACGCAATTAGACGGAGTTGATTTCTAATATCATTTTTCACACTGACATCAGATCTTGTCAACCGTTCCTACACAATAAACACGAAAATTAAAATCAACAAACAATTAAATTCGCAAAATTGAAATCAACAAAAGAAAAAAAACGCAAAATTTAAATGTGTACGAACCTGAATTGCGTGCCACTCTGCCAAGCAAGCATAATCGTCAGCCACTTCTCCAGCAACAGCGTCTTCCTCAAAACATAGCTTCTTCCAATGACTGTATATCTCATCAAGTCGAATAGGAAGCTTGTTTTTCATCTTCTTAACTATGAGACATGCACAAGGTAACCCGAAGGTTCTTCTGATAACACAGCCACATTTTTTGCTATCAATTCCAACATCTTCAACCCTTTTTGCTTCGTTGTAGATATGATCCATTGCGGCCCTTGAAATCTTGTAAAACAAAAATGAATAAAGAGGATTGTCCTCGTATCTATACTCCGCAACGGACATACTTTGACTGAACTGGGTTTGCACATCAGTGAACTGAAGTATCAACATTTTATCAATCACTTCCCAACCCTTCACAAGATCGCCGTTCCCGTCCTTCAACAAGTCCTTATACACACCATGTGCTGATTCAGCTCTGTTCGTGGTATAATTGCCCATATGCATGAATTTGTCCACCCAATTGCGGACCACCTTCTCTTTGTCGGTATCCAACACCGTTTCTTCAACGTACTGGAGAAACCTTGGCCACCTAGCACATAGTTTCCTAAACTCCATCACAGAATCTATGTAGTCTTTTTCGGTAGGCGAGTCCAACAAATCCCTAAAAGCATTCATTATGTTATTCCACACCTCGGATTGTCTCACCCCCTCTCCACTTTTCACACAAACCAAGTCCTTCATCTTAGAAGACACATTCTTCTCCACATGCCAACGACATACCATCGAAGCCGAGCTTGGAAAAACCTGAGGCACATCATTCACCAACGCTTGATCTCTGTCAGTCAAGATCACTTTCGGCATCTTGTCCTCACTTCTCAAGAGACTACGGCATTGTTGGAGAGCCCATACAAAGTTTTCTTCTCTTTCGTTACTAAGCCAAGCAAACCCGACGTTGAAGGTTCTTTGCGTTGATGTGAAACCAACAATCTCAAACAATGGCATTTTGTATTTGTTGGTTTTGTACGTCGAATCCATGGCCAACACGGTAGGAAAGGAGTTGAAGAGACTTATAGACCTAGGATGTGCAAAGAAAATATCCTGAACCACCGGCGTTCCTTCTTGATCAACCGACCGCGTCTTGAAAAAATAATTTTTTTCGGCGAACTTCTTGAATAAGTGTTGCATTTCGGTCATTGAAGCCCGCATAGAAACTTTCAAACGATAACGAGCATTGTAAATTTGTCTTTGGTTGGTCTTGTTCTCCGGATCTCTCTCCTTCAAAGTGGCAAGTATATTTTTTGGGACCACCAAATTCCGAGTCAATTCATCCATAGTCTCCTTCTCGTTCCGCTTCAATCGACCAACAATCAAATGCCCTTCAAGTCCTTTATCAAGCTCGTGGTTGTGTGTGCCGTTGACAACGGTCATGTACCATTTGTTATCGGTTACATGCAAATAACCACAGAGACGAAAGGGACATTGGCATTTTCTCGTCCCGGTTTTTTCCGTTTTCAACTTCTTGCCTTTTGACACATAGGTACCGCTTCGCTATCAAACCAACATGAAATACGGTTTCCGTCTATTATCACCAAAATCAGATTTTCCAATTATAATCCCAAAATTCAACTTCACGGCGACACTACGAGCCCATTCAATTAATACATTGCGGTCTTCATTTCCCGTTGTAGTCTGAAAGTGTGCTCCTGTGTCGATCTCAATGACAGGAGGCTTTGAACCCGAAGCTTTATACTCAACAATGCCTGGTGCATTGATGCCCAAAACAATTTGGCGATGTGGTTCGCCTTCGTCCGACATAACTGAAAATTATAAAAACGCGTAAAAAAAAATTAGCGACATATAGCACACATATTCATACTCGTTTACTTGTTTTAATAATTCTAATCTAACATGTAAATTGTAACCAGTGCAAGGCAAGACATAAAAAACAATTAGGCAGCATATATACAAAGGCAGTGAGCAGCAGAAATTTTTTTAAAGTCTCAGGATTCCGCGGTTTCTACAAACCATGGAGCACCGCGGTTTTTAGAAACCACACGATTCAGAAATCGCGACCTAGCTATTCTAGGCCAATATGACAGCTTTGAAAGAAAATTTAAACCGAACATTACCTTTAGTTTGAGCTTCAATGCGTTTCCCAGGCGTTAGTAGACCCTCCAATGTTGATTTTAAGCTACCAAAAGGATGAAAAACGGATTAGGATCTTGGAGCTCTTTTTGTAGTTTGGTGATGAAGTTTTGAAAGTGATGAGAAGTAATGAGCTGGGTTTCAGTTTCATATACATATAAGTGCGCCATGGTTTATAGAAACCGCGAAAATTGTTCATAAACGTACGCCATGGTTCGCAGAAACCGCGACATTTTTTACTAAACTTCCACCGCGGTTCGCAGAAACCGCGACATATTTTACTAAATTTCCACAAATTTGAGGGTCAAAATTGGATTTTAGGGGGGTATAAAAGAGACACGGGGGGTCGGAAGAGAAATTTTCATGTTCGAAAATGAGAATTACTTTTGCCGCCCTACGTTTTTTGGGCGCACTCTAAGGAATGACCAAAATACCTTTGTCCGTGACTTGTGCTACAGACACCCCCTAAAACACCCTACATTTATAACATTCGTGGCTTGAGTCACGAATGTAGAAAAAATGTCAAAATACCCCTGTCCGTGACTTGTGCTACGAACACCCCCCAAAACACCCTACATTTACAACATCTGTGGCTTGAGTCACGGATGTAGAAAAAATGTCATTTTTTAAAATTACTCATTTTTCCTTCATCAGTGACTTAAGCCACGGAAGGGTATTTTGGTCAATTCGTAGGACACGCGAGTAAGCCATAGGGTGGCAAAATAAATTCTCTCGAAAACTACTCTTAAGGCGCCTATGTTGCTCATAGGCCCCGAAAACACAAAATACCTTCATTTTGGGCCCAGTGTGGACGAGATTGCATCTTTTGAAATGTCATTATAGATGAGAAACGTATCTTCCCTCAAGTAGTTTTGGAAGATAGGATTTGAAAAAGTCAATAGAAGCGTTTTGAAAGATACGTTCCAAAATCCCAAGTAGTTTTGGAAGATAGGATCCAAAATAAGGTAAGGTACGATACACTTAAGGCAAGACATAGATAAGAAGATATCTTCTGAAATGTTATTATGGATGGGAACGTATCTTTCGAAATGAAACTTTATTTAAGAAGATATCTTCTAATTGGTAGTGAATGGGATCCTAAGATCTGAAATGTTGTTTTATAACAAGAAACTCACAAACCTTCTATCAGTTACGTTTTTACATTGTTTTTATCTCTTCCAAAACCGAGTTTAAACTTCGTCTCACTCCCAACTTCATCAATCTAAATACTTCTATCTACTTCAATCGATATTTTGTATTTTTTCCATTGTTGCTTTATGTGTGGATTTTGTCTTGGTTTTAAATGTATATGTTGAACTATTTGCTTCTGGTAATGTCTTTATTGTGATACAATACATGGACAAATCTATAGATAAATTAACACAATTTTCATTTCTTATTTCTGCTAATAGTAAATGAAATTTATGATCCGAAATTGCTAGTAATTTTCAAATATATCTTCCAAAATGTTTAAAAACTACCAATGGGATCCTAAGATCAAAAAATTAACTCCCAATGGAATCCTAGGATCCAAAATAGGGCATTTTCGGTATGTATCTTCTGAAACCCTTAAAAGATGTTTTTAAAAAGCCTTTCAAAATAGACTTATTTCGGGTTCTGAGATTCCACTTTTTTTAAATTGCTTTTCTGGTCCCCTTAATTATTTCCCGGGACCCCCAAACTGACCCAAGCATTTTGGAATCGACAATCCAAACACAAAATTTTTCAGAATACACAATCCAAAGTTGGGTTTTTTTTGAAATATTTTTGTGTTTATGAACGCAACTTCCGAATACGCTTAAATTCTAAGCACATGTTCCAAAATACATATATTTGGATTTTATCTTCCGAAAGCTAATTTTGAAAGCTATATTGGATTTTTGTTGAGGAAGTGGCATTTCATTTCACAGCCAGCAACAACCAGTTTCAATTCACTTAACTCATCCAATATTTTTCCTTGTATTTTCCAATTCACTTTCTACAAACTCTCTCGATGAAATAGTCCAAACTGGTTTTGATGGAATGGTCACCGTGAATTAAATTCATGGAAGTGATTTCTTCACCATGAATTGAATTCACAGAAGCAATTCATGAGTTCTTCACCGTGAGTTGAATTTATGGAAGTGATTTCTTCAAAATTCATGGAAGAAATTAATGATAAAATCTATTCAAGGTTATGATTAAGATGGAAGCAGTAGGAGCAACTATAACCCCATTTTGTATTGTAGCTGCTATAATTCAAAAATTCATCAAACAAAGGAAAGTAGACATTCATGGAAGTGATTTCTTCACCATGAATTGAATTCACGGAAGCAATTCATGAGTGCAACATCCCTGTCACAACAACATTGGGTTTCACCTCTTTACTCCTCAAAAGACCCATACATTGTTGCAAAACTTATGTAAAGTTATCTTCCTTTTCATTACTCATAAACGCAAACCCCACACTATATGTTTCTTCCGTGGAGGTTTCGCCAACTATTTCAAACAATGGTATACCGTATTTGTTCGTTTTGTAGGTTGAATCTATCAACAAAACAGTGGGAAAGGTGTTGAACAAACAAACGGATTTAGGATGTGCAAAGAAAATATCTTGCACAAAGTCGGAATCACCATTGGTTCGAGCTTTAAAAAAGTAGTTGTCTTCAAGACACTTGAACAAGTGTTGCATTTCATTCCTTATAGCCCAACTTCTTTGTTTTAATCTCCACCGGGCATTGTAGATTTGCTTGGCAGCCGTGACATTTTCCGAATCTCTCGCTTTCATCGCGGAAATAATATTACGAGGCGCAACCAAAATCCTTGTCAATTCATTGAGTAGCTCTTTCTCTTCCAGTTTCTAACGCCCCGCAATTAGATGACCTTGCAACGCGTTGTCAAGATCATGGTTATGTGTGCCATTCGTAACTCTAACATGACATTTCCTTGTTGCATGAAAGTACCCTCGAAGTCGAAACGGACAACCACATTTCCTCGTTCCCAACCCTTCTTTTTTTAACTTCTTCCCCGTCGGTTTGTATGCACCGCCCCTTTCGCAAGCCAACAAAATAAACAGTTTTGTCGAAGCGGTACCATTGTCGGATCTCAAAACAACAATTGTAAATCGTAATGGGGTTACCACGTCGCGTGCCCATTTAACCAACTCCTCTTTCGTTTCAAAAGCTCTTTCCGTCACAAAATGCGAACTTACATCAATATTTATTGCCGGAGGTTTTACTACTACAGCTCTACACTCGTTCGAAGGTTTAAATTCGCCGGCCATATCTACAAAATAACACAACGAATAATTAATAAGTATAAATTTATGAACAATTATCCATTAAGACTTATCATAAGCAAATTAAGTCATGTCCGGTCATAAGGCAATGCAATCCATAATTACTAGACCAATGCAGCAAACCTAGTAAGCTAGAAAGTAGGTATGCGTAAACTAAACGGTAGAGATTGAAATATACTTTGTTTTTGAGCTTCAATGCGTGTTGATACAGTTAACCAAGGTTCCAATCTTGATTTCAAGCCTCCAATGGGCGAAATCGCGCAAGAATCACGTATGGAACTTTTGATAGTGTGTTTGTGAAGATGATGAAATGAAGAGGAAAGACAGCTCGTCTGGTATATAAGCATGAACTTCGGTTTTTGTTTACCGAATTCCTTAGTGGTCGTTTTTGTAAACCGAAGTTTTGAGAAATTTGGTTCGTATTTACCGAACTTTTGCGTTCAATTTTTTAAAAATTTCAGGGGTAAAATTGGATTTTTTGGGGGTTAAAAAAAGACCCGGGGGTGGGGAAAGAAATCTTCTAAAATGACAAGATCAAATAAAAAAACCTAACTCTATCTTTATTGCTTGAAACAACACTGAACAGAATCATCCCTCCGTCCTTTGGCATTTTAACATTGCACAAGCCTCCGCCGTTGCCGCATCATCAAAATCATAGGTCGACCAAGTTGCAGCCGCGAGAATCTTCCTTCAACATCTCTGACCACCGTTCCAAGACCCCGAACGCCCTTTTCTGGTAAGATTTAATACTGAAATTATTGAGTTTTGCAATTTGCTTATATTCATTCATTAGCACAATCATCATGCACCTTTCTAATAATACAATAACCTTCTTGTTCGTAGTATACCATAGCCCAACAATAACATAAGCATTATCTGAACAGTCTTGCGTTCAGTTTAGAATCATGTAAAAATGTGATTAATACTTTCCCTCTCTTGATAACTCACCACAAACAGGAATGGCCTTATTCCATAAGAGGATTCGAATTCAAGGAGGAATATTAATGTTCCATAACTTCTGCCGTAAATGTTCCCCCTATTAGGGTCTGAATTCTACAAGAATCCTCTTTTTCAAAGTTTAGTAAAACCAGAAAAACTCAAATTTTATTTACAAAGTTGTATATGTACATATTTGAAAGGTAACTTAAATAGCGAAATTACAGTTAATAGATTATTTGAAAGATTTAGATTTTCAAAAATTTCAGAATCTAAAATCCAATAATTTTCAATATAAAATGGGTTTGGAAATGGAGGAGGCCTAGGTCACAATTCATTGTGAGTGGATCAAACAATTTGTATTGTGTTTTAACAGAGCATAGACGATGTTAATCTAGAGGGGAAGTCTTTGTCATATTGAAAATTAAGTAAATGAGGTTTATGTCAGTTACAAAATAGAGGGGTGCAAGTGATATTTTAACATATCTTGAGGGAGCTGAGGTCCATGTAATTTGCCCAAAAAAATTTGAAACCAGCCCGTTAATCTCATATCACCCAAATTTGAGAATATTTCCTTTTCCACCCCACATCTCTTTTTCACCCCTAGGTTTCTGTTTATTTCAAAAATTCGGTTCATTTTTACCGAATTTTGAGAGATAAAATTAGGAGTAAAATTGGTTTTTTTGGGTTAAAAAGATACACGGGTTGGGGAAAGAAATCTTCCAAATTTGATACTAGAACTTGTTATCCAATTCTCTTCTGCAGTTTAATTTCTCTTTCCTCTTAAGATGAAATTTTGAGATTTTCAAACCCTAACCCTCTTCCACATTGCAACTCACCGGCCCTTAACGTGCCTTCCTCTACTTCAGTCGAATTGCTTCACTTCTTCCTTTGCTTCGTTCAGAAAACGCTTTCTCCTTTCAGGTTTGAAGAACAAACTTCAATTCTACATTCTCTTCTTCATAGCAATTCTTCGTTTCATCATCGTTATAGTTCAATTTTCTATCTTTAATTAATCAATTTGTTTTTTCTATCTTTCATTAACTCATAATCTACATAACCCAGATATGTGTCTTTTGATATTCTTGTAACGATTTTGCTTAACTATATGATAACTCTGTAAATGGGTTTTTGGCTTTGTGGTGAATTTTTTAAATTTCTGATGAAGCAAAGGAATTTTGTTGGCAATTATTAGGACTAAGACTAAGTATTAAGCTTTTATTCATAACTGCTAATATGTGAAATCTACACACTATACAGTACCTGCTTTACATACCTATGATTTTTTAGGACTAAGTATTAAGCTTTTATTCATAAAGATATCAACTTTGTATAGAAAATATAATAACTCTGTAAATGGGTTTTTTGCTTTGTGGTGAATTTATTGATTTGTTTTATCAGATTATTGCTTTAAAATTTCTAGAATTACTAGTTTCAACCGCTTAGTTCCAACTATATTGGTTGTTTTATACAGTTTTTTAGACTATAGCTAGAAGGTTAATATCTCTCTTAGATATGTCATTGTCAGTGTTGCCATGATTTTCTGTTACAACTGTTTTCTTCCGTATCCAAAACCGACAAAATGAAAAGACTACTCATGATTGAACTAGTTTTAGAACATTAGTTTTGGGAACAAGTAATTAACAAATTGTAAGATCAAGATTATATATGAAACCAAAACGGGGGCGTAATTTTAAATCCAATGGATAGCCTCATAATGTTAGTTCTAAGCAAGTTCGTCATGACATGCCCATTAGGTGGAACTCTACATTTTTAATGTTTGAGGGTGCTTTAGGATTCCGGGAAGCTTTTACCCACCTCAATGATATTGATCCTAACTTTGATAGTTTATCTGACGAGGAGTGGATTGAGCTAGGAAAAATTGCTGAGTTTTTGAAACCGTTTTATGATATCACCACTCTTTTCTCCGGTAGCACTTATCCAACTGCCAACCTTTATTTGCTCCCTTCATTCTTCCATTTTTTTTAATGTATTTCTATCTCTATTTATAATTTTTGATGTGCATTACATGCAATTTTATGAAACGATTGAAACAATCATTGTTAGTCTCTGATTTTTGCAACTATTTTTCTTGTTACATAATGATGATATTGAGCAGTAATTAGTTACACTATATTTCTACTATATTGAAGAGCAATTAAAATTTGATATCTGTCACTTTTTCCACTGAATATGTTGAAATTGAAAGAGAAAAATTCATTCGAGATATGAACTGTGCCTTTTTATGTATAAGAGTATAAGACTAAAGAGACTTTGTTTTGTTGTTACTTCTTCAGAATAAATGAGCAGTAGAGACTAGAGATCATAATAATGATTGAAAAAGAGTTGTATTAATGTAATTTATATTGTGGTTAATGTTTTTATTTTATTTTTTGTTCAATCTTTTTTCTTAATGAATTGTCTTGATCATTAGTTGCAGGTTTCTTGTTTTCTCTTCTCTAAGCTCAAGAGTGACTGAGGTGAGGCAACAACATAAAATGGGAGCGGTGGAAGGGAACATTAAACTGGAAAGTCCACCTGAAACGACGATGGAGAACATCGAAGCTTTGCTTGAGGCAGCAAGATATAATGACATGGACGATGTTGCGAGCTTAACATCCAACGGTGTTCCTATTGATTCCAAGGATGATCAAGGTAGAACAGCTCTTCATATGGCCGCAGCAAATGGACATATTGATATTGTGGAGTATTTAATCAGTAGAGGAGCGAGTCTTAATTCAGAAAACGTGGAAAAGAATACACCTCTTCATTGGGCGTGCCTCAATGGACATGTTGAGGCTGTGAAGAAATTAATCATGGCTGGAGCTAATGTTAGTGTTTTAAACAGTCATGAGAGGACTCCAATGGATGAAGCTTTGACTAGGGGCAAACTTGAAATGATGGACGCAATTAATGAAGCCGAGGCACTAGTTGAACTTCGTGGCGCCATGGTTTCTTCAAAGGAAACTTAAAATTTATCATTCTATAAGTAGCTTGTAATATGAAACTTTGGTGATAGTTATACTTTGTCAGTGTGAACAGGATCCCAAATTTTCTCCTTCCAGTTTCTATGTAATTCCTGGAAAATGGACTTGAAGCCATTTTGTGTACCTGAAAGCGAAGTTGATAAGTTTTGAAGGAAAAAAACACTTTAGGTGCAATAAACTTTAAATTTTGAATCATATCAATAGAGGCAAACAATATTGTGGATGCTCTGGCAAATTGATGGAAGATGGATACTGAGGAGCTGACTCTATCCTTTTTCGAGCGCAAGTTGTGCTTCTTATATGGAATTGAGCTGATACATCAGTGATCCCGGTGTGATGCAAGATTTGTTAATGAGTAAGCATCACGATAATTTTGTGATTGCTGTTAGTTGCAGTAAGCAAATCTTTATTTTTTATGGTTAGATTAATCATGTGTGTTTTGGTTCTGTTTTTATCGATGTTATTTTGTTCTGAAAGTAATACTAATTGAAAATATCCGGCGCTATAAATCCTGCTTGTCGATGCTACACATTTTGGCAGTGGAATTCTCCTCTTTTGATCATATGCTCTTGTAAGAGAGTAAGGTGGAGTTCAATTGTGTAGCATGCTTTGTTAAAATGGACTGGCAAGTCACTCAGCAAGTGTAATGTGAAATTGATTTATGCATATTTTACCATTATCCGGTAAAAAAGTCCTAACAAGTACAGTATAGTTCATAATGTTCCTATTCATATTATGCTTCTGTTTGAGTTTACCTTGTTACTATCCTTTTCAATAAGAATGCAAACTCAATGATGTGTGAACTGTTTGTGAACCACGAAAATATGTCTCATTTTTTTCTTCTGATTTTACAAACTTAAGTTATTGTAGGGTCAGAAGTTAGGAACTAATAAGCATGCTGAAGATTATTATGCTTAGGAAGCTGTAATTAGTCAAAATGATAATTATCAAGCAGCCGCACTTTTAGCACATGAATAAAACGACTTAATTAACGATGATATTACGATGCTAACTTTTTTTTTGTTTTGTTTTGGACATAAACAAATTTAAGGCATTTCGTTCAAAATAATAGTAGCGATACAAGGAGGACTAACATCAAAAGTAACGCGAGGAATATGCGATAAAGCTGCTCGTGCTATACCATAAGAGAACCAAGCTCGAAACGGTTTTGGTTTGTATATCACCTTTTTTTCTTTTAGTATACAATTTGTTGCCTTTTAATAAAAAAACTATCTACCACCAACATTGCTAACTAGCACTCCCAGTTAAGGAAGTAAAAAATATGATATAATAAAAAATAGTACATTTATGAGGAATTGATCCTCAAATAGTAAGCAAATTAGATAATCTTAACAAGCAATTTAGAAAATCGAACCGTAGTCCATCTTATTGAGTTTAACGTCAATTATCATTTAACCAACTAACGATTATGTTTTTTTTCTTAATTAAAAACATTTGAGATTTTGAGTTAAGTATTAGCAATTGATTTGAGGGTGGTAGAGCGAAAATCATGCATAAAGTTTGAATGTTCAATGGTTGTTGTAATGAGTGGGGACTCTTGAGATGAGTAGAGACAAAAATGAATAACTAGAAATAATGGAAATTATGTCCATTGATGTCGGAGAGGTGACTAAAATGTATAGCTAAAAGAGTAGGTCCGTCCATCTACTATATTCTTAATTGACATTTGAATATTAAAATTTGATCGACACAAAAGTCTGAAAATATAAAGGCTAATTTATACTCCCTCCGTTTCTTTTTAATTGTCTTTTACTATCATGTTTAGCGTTTCTATTTAATTGTCCTTTTTATATTTTATGGGTATGATTTGTCAATTATACCCTTTTTTAATTGCTCTTATCTTTTTCCATAAAACCAATTAATGCTATATATTTGGAAAACTAAATTTTTTTTTAATTTTTTTTTGTTGATACATAACATATTAATTTTTTTTTTTATATAATATATTAAATTTATTGGAAAGAGAAAATGTGGGCAAAAAAATAGGAATTTATTAGGGATTAAAAGGAGGGTATAATAGGAAGATAACGTGCAAAAATACACTTCCTTAATTTGGTGTTATCTTTCTAAAAAGACAATTAAAAAGAAACGGAGGGAGTATATATTTTTAGGATTTTTTAGATAATTAATGTCTCAAAAACATTAGTTAGTATGACGCATTTTAAATTTGTAATTCTAGTAAATAACACCGCTCAATACAACATTTGTACAGTAAAAATAACGAATAATTTTTTTTTTGATACCATAAAAAATAACGAATATTAACAAATGAGTTTATAACAATAGCCGATACGGTAGTAAAATAACGAACACTAATTTAAGTTAGTAAAATAACGGTATAACTTTGTCAAAAAAAACTTTGTGAAAAGGATTGCTGTAATAATTTTGTTTTTTGTCAAGTAGTTTTGTTCTAATGGCTAAAATTTGACCTCTAATACCCTCTATGTATAATGAAATGTCCTACCAATTAAGATAAGTTGATGGAATTATAAAAATGTCTATTTTAATTAGACATGACAATAAAACCCATACCCGCGGGTACCCGCCCGTACCATCCCCGTTTTGACGGGGAAAACCCGAGTTGATTGGGTTTGGGTTCGGGTTTTCCCCGATTTTAAAAGACGGGGATGGGGCGAGTAATGAGGACATTGATACTCACCCCGAACCCGTCCCCGAACCCGCCCCGTTTATATAAACATCATATTTTTCTTTTCTTAAATTAAATTATGTATAAAACAAATATTATATATGCACAAAAACTCTTAAATTACATTCATTCGTTTATTTTATTTTTAAATTAAGTATTAAATAAATTGTTTTCCCTACTATTTTTTTGTTTAATAAAATTATATTATTGAAATAAAATAGTTCTCTATTTTTAAATCATTTTTTTAATTAAAAAATATCAAAATACAATTCGAGTTCATGTTGAGAGAAGCGAGACGGGATACCCGAAACCCATTCGGATACCCGAACCCCGTCGGGTATGGGTTTGAGGTTTTACTTTTCTTTCCCGCTTAAAATGGGGATGTGTATGGGGATACCCGAACTTTATGGGTTTGAGTTTGGGGAGAGCAAAATCTGCACCCGACCCGCCCCGTTGCCATGCCTAATTTTAATCGCATGAACTTATAAAATTAAAATTGGTCTTGACAAAATAGAAACAAAGTCAGCTACTCAACTCATATCAAGTTCCACGAGTGTGGGCCAACAAGACAAGCTCTCTCCACTAATCCATGCCTCTGATTTCGCATTGTCACCGTATAATAATATCAATGTATATATAAAAATCAAATGCCCTCGCTCCAAGTGCAATGCACATATTGAACGTTTAGAATACCAATAATTATATTGAATAAACTATGGTTGTGATGGAAGATGATGATTCTTTCAAGAAGCCTGGAGCAATTCCATTCAAATGGGAGATCAAACCCGGACTACCTATACCCCATCATCACAACCTGTTGGAATCTCCCTCACTGAAGCTCAGACCACCGCCACTCGGCTCCTACAAGTTATCTCCCGTGGAGCCTCGGACACGGCCCTTCCGGTCAAGTCCTAAGGTCCGGTCTGAAAGATGGCGGTTTGAGAAACCACTTGCCCAACCTGAGATTGTGGCTTCATCGGGTTGTTTTTTCTCGCCATTTTTAAAGCGGCTAGGAAGAACGAAGACAACTCCAAAGAGAGTGGTCGAACCCGATTATACATCGGAGTTGGAGATGCTTGGTCGATGGTCTTTCTCATCGACTACAAAGTCTCTCTCACCGTTTCGACCTTCAACGGTGTCGTCTTCTATTGCATCGTCGCCACAACCTGTTGGCGATGTTGAATGGGCCGGGTTCGGTCTTTTCTAAAATAATTTGATTTCTAAGTTAGTATTTATTACACCGAGGGCTAAATGTCTGAAAAAAAAGCACACCAAAACTAAACGAAGGATATGAATTTTCAAAGTATGAGCAGTCAACACATAACTAATATGCGGAGGACATTCATTAGAGAACTGAATTGCTTCATTCAGCAAAAACCTCATATATGTTATTGCATCCGCACATGATGCTAACGTCATCAAAGAACTGTGTATTCTCTTCATTTACATCAAATAATATAGTCTTAAAGTTCAGTTTGTATCCCGCAATGATATAAGAATGTTTTAGAGAAGTGTTATTTTGATACACTCTTGTTATACAAATCCTACACAAACACTATTTATACATACTTTTTCCTTTTTTCATAAGAAAAAGAAGATGAAGAATTACACAAATGCTCTTGTGTAGATATTTATGACAGAAAAACGTTCAAGGAAATTAAATATAATCATCTAAAAATATGAGTCATGATAGAGATCTTAGTTTTCAACTATAAATGCCAATTATTTAGGAAATAATTAGGTAACGTAAATCCTCTTTTTCCTTTCATAGTTTATCAAAATATTTATAAAAAATAAATATGTTTAAGATATAAATCTCTATCAAATTATTTAGTAGAAATTATTTGGTAGAATAATAAATTTACTTTTGAAATACTCTAAATATTACAACAATCCCTCACATATTTTAAAAGTTAATTTTTTTTATTTTTTATTTTTTATTTTTAAAAAAAGATAAAATTTTCCTGGGTTAACATCGTGATGTAATGCATCGGAACGGTGTAGCAAGCTATGGAACCCGTTTCTAGAAAGATAAGACTTAACACACAGTGAATTGGTTTTGCAAGCAATAGAACCCAAGACACTTGATGTGTGTTAGCGGTCTTACAATCACATTACACCCCATAATTCTTGTTATTACGCGGTTGTGCGCGAATAGGCCGTGCGCGTGCCTGGTATTCATGAGTGCTCCAGAGACTTTGCCAATGTCTCATGCAAGCGGCCCCACTTGACACTCATATAGGTGATTTCATCGAGTGTATGCTGCAAATCATACACCACCCTTAAGGGATATGAAAATCATTAAAAGCTTTATAGCTTATCCTCTCAATAATGCAGTGTCTAACACTTACTCAAGTACACCATAAGAAAGGGACAATTAAAATAAATTTAGTGTTAGCAGAATTAACTCGTGACTTGTTCTTACCACATTAAACCTTCTTCATGGGGTCTCCAATCACAAAGGTTGGGTTCCCATCACTTGTTAATTTCAATTGGCTTAACTCCAATTCCCGTCAATGTGTCATAAATTATTTTCTTCCTAGGGGTTTGTTTAGTAGCTACTTTACACAAAAATAATGAAGACAAATTCTTTCATCAAAATAATATTGACCAAGACGTCTCTAAGTCAATTAATCTCATATAATATTTTTTACAAGTCTATAACAATAAACTTGTTCTTCACAATAAATTTGTACAGGCCGGCTTATATTCTATTAAGCGACAACATTCACACAATGAGTAAAATAATTTCTCATTTAGATTTATTATTATTGAAATTCAATTTCAATTAACATCATTATATTACTTTAATATAATGGTTCATCGATATCTCATATATTGTCAAATTGACTCTCATAATATATTTCATCAGGTCTACCTAGACCAATTCTAAGTGACGATATTTCTACCAATGAAAAATAAATAAATTCAATGATTTGATTTATTATATAGGTCTACTTGAAAAATATTTTCAAGCGACAACCCCCACATTTAGTAAATTAATTCTCCATACATATTATTTATCAAGTCTACTCGAGATAATTCCAAGTGACAAACTTCAATATTGGAGAAATTTAAGCTGGATAAATATTTATTTTCTTGATAACAATTTTCCTTAATCATAATTGTATAAAATCCTCTATCAAAAAAATATTGATAAGTACAATCAAAGCACAAAATATGCAAGGAAGGCACGAGAACAACAAACCGGCAAAGCAGCTACAAAAGAGCAGAACAATCAAACACTAGCAGCTAGGAAGCACTCAAAAGCACACATGCCAAAGGGAAAAAGAAAAGAAAACCAGAACATCATTATATAATCTTAATTCTTAGACATTCAAACTTGTCTACCACAAAAATTGAGTAAAGCCAAGACAAACACAATAGGATAGTTACAATTAAGTTCAACAAGTAACTACACTACTATACCATAAACAGACGTACAAACAATTAACATAAACAAGATAATTACTACTTTCATTTTATATTCCAAACAATTGCAAAAGTATCTGTATAAAACTTAAACTGACAGAAGGCATCAAATATCATTGATCATGAAGTACATCAGTGAGAGCCAAGGTCTTTCCTGATGCAAGCTTTAGAAGAATTTTCCCTTTTCCCACAACCGGAGCAGTTCGCGAATCACCAAGATACACAAGTTTTTCTCCATCCCCCACAGCAGTGTAGAAGGTAAAATCATCTTTGTTTGCACATATATGTCTGGTAGCCCCAGAGTCTACCACCCACTTATTCACATTAGTCACCATGTTCACTTGAGAAACAACAGCAGCAATAATATCATCTCCTTCAGCATCAGCCAAATTAGCTTTAGCTTTGGGAGGATCCTCATTTCTCTTTCTCTTTCTGCATTGTGGAGCATGATGACCAGGCTTTCCACAAACAAAGCATGAGCCTTTTCTTTTAAAATTGTTGGGATTATCAACACCAGGAACATAGTCATTTTTATTGTTATTGTGATCAACCCTTTTGGTATCATACCTCTTATTTGCAGCTTTGTTTTGTACCATGTTTGCCCGAGCAGCCAATGACTTTGCTTTTGATGCTTTAAGCTCCCTTCTGTTGGTATCTTCGATAATGATATGGGTGATTAAATCTGCCAATGGTAATTGTTTCTGCTTATGTTTCAGTTGATTCTTATAATCACTCCACGATTCAGGCAACTTTTCAATGAGAATTCCAGCAACGAATTCATCTGGCAGAGTAATGTTTTCAGCTTTCATCTCTTCCAATAGTTTGTGGTATTCATTGATCTGCACCTTAATATCTTTATCTTCAGTCATTTCCCAACGGTAGTAATTTCCGACGACAAATTTCTGTTTTCCAGCATCTTCAGCAGTGTACTTTGAAATCATTGAATCCCATATTGCCTTTGCTTCATTGTAAGAGCAATAGACATCGAACAAATCGTTAGAGAGTGTACTAAGAATTGTGTGTCGGCATACCTTGTTTGCTTGTGCCCATTTATCAGTAATATTCTGAGGTGCTGTCGATGGTGGCCGAGGTTCTGAGAGAGCGGATGCAACTCCATACATATCGAGAATAGAGAGAACACGCTCATGCCATCTGCGAAAATTCTGACTGCCGAAAACTTCAATATTTGTGACATCAGGAAACTGTTTCGCGTACGTGATTGTAGTGGAGGGAGGAGCAACAAGATTCTGACTTGGTTCCAGAGTTTCACCGCCGTTTTTTGTGGAATCATCACCAAGGTTTTTGTTAGAATCATTATCACCGCTGTTGTTGGAAGACATGATGATAAATCCTTAAGGACAATGACTCTGTCACGCCTCAGGTTATATAACTAACTGTTCTTGATTTTGCAGGTTAAGTTCGGTTAACTCGTTCGTCATTGTATCATTGTCACCAAAGCTCTTTTTACAACAATATTTATACTCTTATAAGATTTTTGTAGAATTGACCTACAAAACATAATAATAAACAAATAATATAAGAATATAAACATCAAATAAATATAATAATAATATACGAGTATAGAGATATCGTATAAACTTATCTTTCTCAAACAATGCATATATTCAAAAGCATGTATATAGATCAATTTCAAAGAAACTACTCTAAGAGATTAATTTTAATTTCCCCGGCTCAATTAGATTAACACAAATAAATCATTAGGGCTCGTTTGATGGCCAGGATAATGAGTAGGATATGATAATTATATCATATCATATTTTAATTTTTTGTTTGATGCACCAATAGGATATGATAAATTATTCCCTTTTTTAATCATATCCTATCACTCCTTTGTAATTTCTATCCTATGTTTAGGCTGGGTTAGAAATTATCCTGTTGTGTTATTAAGAAAGTAAATCTTTATTTGCCAAAAATAAAACACCTACAATGGAAACTTGTTATTTAATTATATTTAATTGAAAATAAATAATGATATCTTGTTTGTTATCATATCCGCATCAAACACATAATAAGATAAATTTTATCATGTTAATATCATATCCTAACTTTATCCAACTCCATATCATATCCTGACCATCAAACGAGCCCTTAATGCACAAAATAGTATGCACTAAAGTGGCATAAAAGTAGAGAATAAATAGGTATAATTAAGTCCAATTGACCGTTAGAAAAATGTTATTGATGAATTAGAAATGAAGATTAATAATTCATGGTTTGGACCAAGATAAGAAATCATAAAATAACTTTTGAAATAAAGTAATTAATAAAAATTACAACAATCTAAATGAGAAATTATTTTACTCATTGTGTGAATGTTGTCGCTTAATAGAATATAAGCCGGCCTGTACAAATTTATTGTGAAAAACAAGTTTATTGTTATAGACTTGTAAAAAATATTATATGAGATTAATTGACTTAGAGACGTCTTGGTCAATATTATTTTGATGAAATAATTTGTCTTCATCATTTTTGTGTAAAGTAGCTACTAAACAAACCCCTAGGAAGAAAAAAATTTATGACACATCGAGGGGAATTGGACTTAAGGCAATTGAAATTAACAAGTGATGGGAACCCAACCTTTGTGATTGGAGACCCCATGAAGAAGGTTTAATGTGGTAAGAACAAGTCACGAGTTAATTCTGCTAACACTAAATTTATTTTAATTGTCCCTTTCCTATGGTGTACTTGAGTAAGTGTTAGACACTGCATTATTGAGAGGATAAGCTATAAAGCTTTTAACGATTTTCATATCCCTTATGGGTGGTGTATGATTTGCAGCATACACTCGATGAAATCACCTATATGAGTGTCAAGTGAGGCCGCTTGCATGAGACATTGGCAAAGTCTCTGGAGCACTCATGAATACCAGGCACGCGCACGGCCTATTCGCGCACAACCGCGTAATAACAAGAATTATGGGGTGTAATGTGATTGTAAGACCGCTAACACACATCAAGTGTCTTGGGTTCCATTGCTTGCAAAACCAATTCACTGTGTGTTAAGTCTTATCTTTTTAGAAACGGGTTCCATAGCTTGCTACACCGTTCCGATGCATTACATCACGATGTTAACCCAGGAAAATTTTATCTTTTTTTAAAAATAAAAAATTAAAAAAATTAACTTTTAAAATATGTGAGGGATTGTTGTAATTTTTAGAGTATTTCAAAAGTAAATTTATTATTCTACCAAATAATTTCTACTAAATAATTTGATAGAGATTTATATCTTAAACATATTTATTTTTTATAAATATTTTGATAAACTATGAAAGGAAAAAGAGGATTTATGTTACCTAATTATTTCCTAAATAATTGGCACTTATAGTTGACAACTAAGATCTCTATCATGACTCGTATTTTTAGATGATTATATTTAATTTCCTTTAATTCCCTTTTATTTCCTTTAACGTTTTTCTGTCATACGTTTTGTTTCTGATTCATTATGTTGACAACGTTCCTTTTTTCCTTCTATCATGTGTAACAAGAGATATATAAGAACACCACTCATGATACTTGAAAAAATACAGATTCAGTAGAATCAATTTTCTTCTATTCACATACTGATAAACCATTCCTGGGTGCATCTCCTGTTTTAGTTTTGTTCTTGTTGTTCTTGTTGAAAGCTTTTCATGTAGACATGTGAATAAATCTAATCATAGATTATTTTTCTTGTTGAGATGTCGTCGCTTAGAATTTATCTAAGCAGACCTGATGAAATATATTATGAAAGTCAGTTTGACAATATTTGAGATATCAATGAACCATTATATTAAAATAATATAATGATGTTATTTGGAATTGAATTCCAACGAGAATAAATATAAATGAGAATTTTTTTTTTCTCATCGTGTGAATGTTGTCGCTTAACATAATATAAGCAGACCTATGTAGATTCATTGTGAAGAACAAGTTTATTGTTATAGACTTGTATAAATATTATATGAGATTAATTGACTTAGAGACGTCTTGGTCAATATTATTTTGATGAAAGAATATTGTCTTCATCATTTGGGACTTGAGCCATTTGAAATTAACAAGTGATGGGAACCCGACCTTTGTGATTGGAGACCCCATGAATAAGGTTCAATGTGGTAAGAACAAGTCACGAGTTAATTCTGCTAACACTAAATTTTATTTAATCTGTCCCTTTTCTATGGTGTACGTAATTGAGAAAGTGTTAGACACTGCATTATTGAGAGGGTAAGCTATAAAGCTGTTTACGCTGAAATTTGGTAAACAACGCTAGTTTGATTATTACAAGAGAGATCAACTAGTAAATCTCGGGACATAGTGCTTTGGTTATATTTTCAAAGGAATTAGTGTTCATCATTGTTCTTATGTGCATAAAATGTTGTTTTTTTTATGTTTTTATGTTACTTGAAATGCAAGAAGAATGTTTATTCAAATGAACAAACAGAGAGAAAGATTGAGTCGAAATAAAGTGAAAAGGAAATTGAACTTGAATTGGAAAAAACAAGTAACTTGCATTGAAATGTAAAATGATTTACAAGTAAAGGAAATGGTTCACAGTTACATACATTCTCCTTCGATCACTCGTTTCTCTCGTTGACATGGGTACTTTGAGTTTGGTAAGGATTTATGTATTAAGATTGTGACCCTTTGCTCGATCACATAACTAGACTATTTATAGACACTAATCCCTAACTGCTAATAACGCCTAAATAACTACAGAGAGGACGCGTGTCTTTGACACATTTTGAATTTGAATTTCTTCTTATCTTCTGATTTAGCCGTTATATCCTTCGAAGTCGAAATAGCAATGCTTTTGTTGAATATTTTGCTAAGTCCACGCTTTTCTTCCACACTACTGAACGCTTCGACCCTACTGAGGCTTCGACCAAATCGAAAGGATCCTGAAGAATGCCCAATTTAAAAAGAAATGCTCAATAATAGAACATTTATTATATGTTCATGCATGATTGATCATTAAATTCATTGGCTCTGAAAACCAAACATATTTAATGACTTTTTAAAATAGTCATATAATTAAACATAATTATTTTAATCATACATTTAGAACATATTTTTACATAGTAAATATATGGGCTAACAAATTGCCCCCAAATGCCTGTTTCGATCGAGTTGTTTGAACGAGAAAGGAAAAGGCATTTTTTGAACACACGTGCTTGACACTGTTACCAATGACGGCGCTTATGTCACGTACAGGAGTAACTGTCACCTTGATCCCCACAATCCATCATTGTTCCTAGGTTTTAGGCATAGTGGGTGACGTGGCACCCTTAGAAGTTGAAAAGAAACTATTTGAATTTCTTTTTTTTTTTTATATTTATTTTTGAGCCAAACACGTTTCCCTATAAATAGTAACAAAGAAACAAAGAAGGACTTTTCACCAACTTCCAAACTCAGAGCTCTTTTGCGAAGAACAACTGTTTGTCCTTGATTTCTTGCAAAATTGAACTTCAATCATAGAGAAATCTGAGATTCTAAACCGATACACTGATTCTATACTCAATTCCGCGTCGATTCATCATAATTTCAACCAACAAACTTCAATCTTTCCAGATTTCACTAAAAACCCTTTCCTTTTCTTGAAACTTCAAGTAATGTTCATCAATGGCTTCGAACCAAGACTATGAAGTTCCAGTTGCAAGGAAGTGGAAGGACCTGATGATCCTTGAAGATGGTGAAGAAGTGGTTCCTGAGCCGTCTGGTAGCGAGGCTGAAAGAAAAGTTTGGAATTCTCAAATCATGATTCCATTTTCAGTGAAGAAGGAAGATTATGCTTTCTGTGGCCCTTACCCACCACACTCAGAAGTTATATCGAAAGAGGAAAACGATCTTTTCCCAAAGCATGTTACATGTGGCCCTAGAATCTTCGAGTCGAACCCTTATAACTTTGGATACCTTAAAAATTCTATTAAGTTATTTAGAGCTACCCCTTACACTGCCCATAAGGACTATATCCCTTGGCTAAATAGGGTCGAAAAGGAATTCAAGGACACTTGGGAAAGTTACGGGATCTGCCCTTTAATTTAATTTAGTTGAACCGACCCTAAGTATAAACCAGAACTTCTAATAGCTGCCTTGCATTTTTATGAAAAGTCCACAAACACCTTTCAGTTTAAATGTGGCATGCTAACCCCCACCTTGTTAGACGTAGCTGCTATTACAGGCCTTAGGCCTAATGGAGATCATTTCGACCCTACTAAGACTGGAGACAAGGTCGAACTGAACTATAAGGAAAATACTTTCTCCAAGTATATAGCAGAAAACATGGGCAAAGAGGGAGAAGAAGTGTCCATAGAGGAACACGTGGATTTCTTAACGTTGTGGCTATCACACTTCGTTTTCTGCACAAAATCCCTACAAGTGGCGAGGATGTTTATCCCAATGGCTCAACAGATAAATAAAGGTAGGCTCTTCAGCCTTGGACGCTTGTTGCTGGCCAGTCTGTATGAGGCCATGGGCAACGCCAGTGATGTAATCAAAGCATCTAAAGATGGATCTAAGTTTTCTGTTGCTGGACCCATATGGTTGTTACAACTCTGGCTAAATGCCACATTTGAGACGGAATTAGGATTGATAGTGCCTTCTGACTATCAACAAGAAGTCAAATCAAGGGAGGTCGAAGGACAAAGGTTGGTAAGGTTAGCTCCTCGATCTCTAGATCAAGATACCAGGAGACTTTTCCTAAGGCACATGAAAATGTTCCTGAATTTTGATAAGTTCCTTCCACGCCATGCTCCTTTTGTTGAGCGCAAGTATGTGGCTGCATGGTTTATCGAAGATTTTCCTGCGTTCGACCCAGATAACGAGGATGAAGTAAATGAGGTTTGTAGGGCGTACTTGGAGCAGACAGTGCTCTCTTTCAGAATTGGGGCCAATGCCAATCAGTATGGGTTAGTTGGTTATCAACCCAATTGCGTTGCTAGGCAATTTGGCATGTCCCAAATGAGGCCAAAAAGTTTCTTTGAGAAACTTGATCGAATGGTGCTGGGTACAGGTATCACTGAGAAGACTTATAAGAAGTACCTTAGGATGATAGATACCTACGAGCTTACCTTCAAACCTTTCGAGTTCAAACCTTCTTTCTACTGAACTGATGGTTTCAGTGCTTGGTGGAAAGATTATTATTCACGCTCCTCAATTGGAAACGCAGAGCATTTGTTGGGAATGGTAGAGAGTGGCTTCATAGTGCCAGCTCTAGGAAAGAAAATCAGTGTCTCAGGTCGAGGTAAAAATTTCACTTTCCAATTTCCTTTAAATTAATGTGACACTCTATACTTTTCGTATTAACTAATGGAACATTTTTCAGACAAAGCTGTGAAGAAGGATGTTGGGTCTTCCAAACTTCAATCGAAGTGAAGAAGCCCACATGCATAAAGATCAAATCAGAGGTTGAAACCTCTAAGCCAAAGGTAACTTAATCTTTCATTTTACATACTTTCTCCTTTTACTTTGAATATCTGCATTTAACCTGTTTATTTATATCCTCAGAGTGGAAAGAGGAAAGGCAGCACTGAGACTGCGTCCACTAGCTCAAAGAGGTCGAAGGACACTGTTGTTGTGAACATCGAAGAGGTAAAGAAAAATCATTACCTTAAGTTTGGCTTCTCTTAATAATAGTACATCTTAGCCACAATTTTAAATATTCACCATGCTTTGCTATTTTAGGATGATGATGATGATGATGAAGAGGAAATCCCTCTAGTTAGGAAAAGGAAACAACCCTCTGTTTCGACTTCCCAAAAGGGTGATGGGTAAGCGCCTGCCCAAGATAAAAAGGCTGAAGAAGCCAGCAAGAAAAAGAAGGTAGAAGAGCCTAAGGCTCAGCAAACCCCAACGAAGGATCAAGGGGATGAGAGAAGAAAAAAAGAAGAAAAATGAAGAGAAAATGGCTGGAGTCAATGCGAGGGAAAAATCGGCAATCAAGAAAACTAGAGTGCACAAAGCACTAAAGATTCGTACCTCTAGTGAAAGTGGTGGGGATCCCAAGCTTAAGAAAACTCAGACGCAGGATAGGGAAGGATTGGTCGAAGAGGACCAAAATACCACTGTTAAAGGAGATAATGACTCTATGCCTAAAGGAGATCCAATGCCCCAGCCAGAAACATTAATCGAAGCCCAGAATGTCACTGATGAGGGAAATCAAGATAAAGTACAGAAGGATGGAAATGCCCCCAACGCTGAACAAAACACTGATTCCCTCACTAATCTTGAGGTCGAAAATAAAGAGGTACACTTTATTTTCATTTTCAAACTTCAATTACTTTTCAAATCATCCATTGTTTTAACTGACTTTTCTTTGTGTTTGTAGGATGAATCGAAAGAGGAGACTCCAGAAGGAAATAAACAGCCAGATTCTGAAGGGGTACCAAGCAAAGGCACAGCTGACGATGATCAAAACCCCAAGGATGATGGCGCCAAAGAAGCTAATGATGGGAAGGTCGACCTAGGGAAACCTAGTGAAGAGCCAAAGGAAGGAAAATGACCTGAAGCTAATACTGAAAATGATGGCGCCCAGAAAAATCCTTCAAGTGTCAACTACACTATTCCTAGTTCTTCCATCAAGTCAGGTCAAGCCAGTTCGACCCAAGAATCCATTCATGAATCTGATGATATCCCTGAAGTTGAGGCGGGAGGGCCAGATCTTGCTTCTGTTTCTTCGACCTCAAGGATCTCTGCAAGTCTTGGTGTGCAAGAGGAAGAGTTTACCACTATGCAGAAGTCTGATCCTGCTGGCACCCTTAGGCTCTTGCTTTCAAAAAGACAAAGCCAAAATACCACTTCGAGTGAGCGTACCACCACTGACTCTGCGCCTTCAAATTCAGACATAGACTCAATGGTGCGCCAAGATTCCCTGCTGCTGAAACTTACAACCACCTTTGTCCATAGAGATGTGTTGAAGCAGATCGAAGAAAACCCAGCTTGTGCTTACATCCACTTGGCCTTTTTGAAGAAATTGCATAACCCAGTGACCAGTGAAGAAACTCTAGGCAAGGTTATTCAACTTAGTTCGATCATAGACCAGTACGCCAAAGCAGTGCAAAGAAGACTTGATAATGATTCAAGGCTTACTACTCAACAGCAAGCTCAGGCCATGTTCTTTGAAAAAGCTCAAAAAGCCCAAGCTGAAGTGGACAAGTTATCTTCTCAATTGAACGAAGGAAACCCCGAGATCAAAGATTGTGATAAGAATATTGCTCATTATAAGCAACAAATCAAACTCTTGGAAGAACAAATTGTTGGATATAGGCGCAAAATCATCGATGAAGAAACTAAAAGGGCTCGACTCGAACAAGAGGTCAAGACTTCAACCCAAGAGCTGATTGATGAGATGGGCAGGGAAGGTCTCCAAGCCTTTAGTTCAGCAGAGGTAGTAGCTGAGGAGATAAAGTCTTTGGAAAGCTCCAACCTAGTGGACGAAAGGGAGTTGGCCACCTTGAAGAAAATCTACACTGAGTGTACCAAAGACTTGTAATTTCCATTTTTTGTTTGTCCTTTTGAACAATGTCTTTGTCTTTGCAAACAATGTTTTGGTGTTCGACCATATTTGGATATTCATTTGTAACTTTGAACAAAGTCCCTGTTTGTGGCAACCTTTAAATTCTAATTTCCATTTTGTTTTTATGTTTAAGTATTATTCTGCCCTTATTTTTACTTCGAGTAATTTAGGTTTATATTTTTTCAAATATTTTTCATTTATACCCAAAGTACGTTTTTCAGGAGTTAATTCCTCAATTTCATAAGCACCATTTGAATAAACTTGAACAATTTTAAATGGTCCTTCCCAATTTGGGGACCACTTGCCTAAGACTCTATCTTTCTTGTCCATAGGCAAAATTACTTTCCAAACTAATTCTCCAATATTAAAAGACTTAGACTTAACTTTTTTATTGTAAGCCTTAGATACCCTTTCTTTTTGTTTCGTTAAAACTTCCAAGGCATTAAGTCTTTCTTCATCTAAATCAACTAATTCATCTGACATCATTTGGTAATAATGGTCTAAAGGTATTTCCATTTGTCTTTGTACCCTTGCTGACTGCAAATGTATTTCGACTGGTAACACAGCATCATGACCATAAGTTAGTCGAAATGGGGTAGTGTTAGTTGATTCCTTAGGAGAATTCCTACAAGCCCATAACACTTGGTCTAGAGTTTTATGCCAATTTATTGGCTTTTGGGCTATATGTTTCTTTATCAAATTAATAATAATTTTATTGGCTGCTTCGACTTGACCATTTGCTTGTGCATAATATGGTGTTGAAGTTAAGAGTCTAAAGCCAATTTCTTGGGCAAATTCCTGCATCTTTCGTCCAGTAAAAACTGAACCTTGATCAGTTGTAATTGTTTCAGGAATTCCAAACCTGTAGATTATATGATTTTGTATGAAATTAATTACTGCCTCTTGATCAACGTTTGGAAGAGGAATGGCTTCAATCCATTTTGTGAAATAATCTATTCCAACTAAAATATAACGTTGATTTTTTGAGGAAGCAGGTTTAATTTCACCAATCAGGTCCAGAGCCCAACCCCTAAAGGGCCATGGTTTTACTATTGAATGCAGTTCACTTGCAGGCACAAGCTGAATTCCTGAATGCCTTTGGCATTCTTGGCAACCCTTGGCATATTCTATACAATCTTTTAGCATAGAAGGCCAATATAGACCTTGTCGAAACAAAAGCCATTTCATTTTATGTCCTGCTTGATGAGAGCCACAAGTACCACTATGAACATCAGAGATTGCTATATATGCTTCTGTTTCATTAAGGCATTTTAACAAAATTCCTTCAGAAGTCTTTTTGAAAAGATCATTTTCAAAAATTATATAGCTTAAAGCCCTATATTTTATCTTTCGATCCACATTTCCTGTTGGATTCCTAAGATAATCTACTATAGGCTTTCTCCAATCATTATCTGACAAATTGTCAATGGCAAAAATTTGAAAATTTTCATGGGGATTTTCCATCTCACATTGATTTGTGGTATAGTATCTGCCCCCACAAGTTTTGGCATTGACAATTGTTCAGAAATTGGTTCTTGTAAAACCATTTTTTCTTTGATTTCGATCAATTGTGTCAATTTTTCTTTTGACATCTTGTATCCTGAAGCAATTTGAGCTAAGTCATTTGCTTCTTGATTTTCTAATCGAGGCACATGTTCAATATCTACATGATCGAAACAATCTAACAAAGAGCTAGCTATAGCAAAGTATTTTGTCAAGTGTTCTTTAACACATTTATATTCTTGTGTTAATTGTTTCAATACTAACTCAGAATCACCTCTTATCTTAACGTTCTTTGCCCCCAAGTCTTTTAATATTTCTAAGCCTGTAATTAAGGCTTCATACTCAGCTTCATTATTTGAGCAAAGTTCATTTATTTTATATTTAAACTTAGTTGGAACTTTAGTAGGTGAAATTATTAGAATCCCAATTCCAATTCCATGTTTATGTTTGGATCCATCAAAGTAGAGAATCCAGGGTTGAATATCCACATAATCCTGTGGTATTTCGACCAAAGAATGATCCACTATAAAATCAGCCACAATTTGACCTTTAACAGCCTTCAAAGGTTTATAAGTCAATGAATATTCAGTTAATGCTAATGCCCATTTTCCAATTCTACTATGTAATATAGGTTTAGTCAGCATATGTTTAATAACATCAAAATGGGAATAGACATAAACATCAATAGGCTTTATATAATGCTTGAGTTTTGTACAAGAGAAATACAAACAAAGACAAAGTTTTTCTATGGCAGTATATCTAGTTTCTGCGTCATTTAAAACTCTACTAAGGTAATAAACTGCATTTTCTATGCCATTATCATCTTCTTGAGCCAACATGCTTCCTATTGTCTTATCATACGCTGCAATATACAACTTCATAGCTTTATTCCTACTAGGAGACATTAAAACTGGAGGCTTTATTAAATAATCTTTAATGTCATCAAAAGCCTTTTGATACTCTTCATTCCATTAAAATGGATCATCTTTCTTGAGTCGAAGCAGTGGTGAGAAAGCTTGAGCTTTTCCACTTAGATTCGAAATGAATCTCCTCAAGAAGTTGATTTTTCCCAACAGAGATTGAAGTTGCTTTTTGGTCGAAGGAGGCTTTGTCTCTAAGATAGCCTTTGTTTTGTTTTGGTTTATCTCGATGCCTTTTTTATGCACCACAAAACCAAGGAAATCTCCTGCATGCACACAAAAAGCACATTTTAATGGATTCATTTTTAATCCATGTTTCCTCATTCTTTCAAAAGATTGCCTAAGATATAGCAAATGGCTATCTTCATAAGAGGATTTAATGATGATGTCATCAATATAAACTTGCATAAATGTATCTATAAAATCATGAAACATAGAATTCATTGCCCTTTGATAAGTGGCACCAGCATTCTTTAACCCAAAGGGCATAACAACCCATTCATAAGTGCCTAAAGCACCAGGGCATCTGAATGCTGTTTTAGATACATCTTCTTCAGCAATAAATATTTGGTTATAACCAGAATAACAATCTAACATGCTCAAGAATTCGAAACCTGCTGCTGAATCTAGTAACATTTCTGCCACAGGCATGGCATATTCATCTTTGGGTGTAGCATTGTTTAAGTCCCTAAAATCTATGCTTACTCTAAGTGTACCATTCTTTTTAATAACAAGAACTATATTTGCTAACCATTCTACATACCTGGAAGCTCTGATGAATTTACTCTTCAACAGCCTTTCGATCTCTTCCTTGATCTTGGATATGATTTCTGGTGCAAACCTTCTTGGCAATTGTTTCACTGGTTTTTTACCTGCCTTGATTGGTAGCTTAAGTTCGACCATTTCTCTACTGAGTCCAGAAATCTCATTGTAATCCCAAGCAAAACAATCGCTAAATTCCTTGAGAAGTAGCACCAATTTTCCTTTCAAATCAGGACTGACATTAACACTAATGTAAGTTGGCCTTTTTACTGAGCCATCCATTTCCAATGTCAATTTCCTCCAAAGGATCTTGAGCTTGCATCTTTGGAGTTTCATTCAGTGGATCTCTTTCGAACCCCAAGGGTTCTTCATCATAGATGCAATCAAGTCTTTGGGTTTGTGGCATAGAAGTGCCATTACTTTCGACCTTGGCTTCTGTAACCATATTTTGTTGAACATCAGCTTCCAAAGCCGTATTTAATCTTGTTTCGGCCATATAAGCCGTAATTCTGGCCCATGCATTGGACTCAGTCATAATAATCTTCGTAGATATTCCACCCAGATGGTGGTATCACTCCATCTTCTGAGGATGCAACATCTATTTCCTCTCTTTCCCATATGAATCCTTGGGTTGGGTGGAGTTTAACAGAATGAATGACATTGTCAGAAGGCTTGAAAGCATTCTCTCTGTCATAGCATGGCGCAATGTTCGCCAAATTCTTGTCAAAGGTTTGCTTAGATATAGTATCTACCTCTGACATATAGAAACTTTGGTCGGCTTCTATATTTTCTACACAACCATCTTCCCTCCAAAGTATCAACTTCTGGTGAAGGGTAGAAGGAACAGCTCCCACTCCATGAATCCACTCCCTTCCCAACAGCAAGTTGAAATTTGCCTTAGATTCAACCACTAAGAACAGAGTTGGTCGAACTATGCTGCCCACAGCAACATCTACTTGGATTGCCCCCTAGAGTATCCTGTCTTGCCTTCGTAGTTTGACAAAACAATGTTATGGGCTGACAAATCACAATTATATTTGCCAATTTTGGGTAACATAGATAAAGGCATTAGATTTACAGCAGCTCCTCCATCTATCAGCACTTTGTTAACTCCAACTCCTTCAACTTTTGCTCTGATGAAAAGAGGCTTGAGATGGTTTTTCATGCCTAAGTCTGGCCTTTCGAATGTAGCCTGTTGCTCTTCGATGCAGCCATTATTCATTATATAATAACACATTGGCTTTGGATCAACCATTTCTAACTGGTCGAAATCAGTTTCGAGCTCAGTTACTTCAGATTGGACGTCATATTCTGATGGTAATATGGAAACCACACATATTACATCAAAATCTGGCTCAGAGTCCAGCAGATCATCATCTTCCATTTTGTTTTCATCTATTGGAGGAAGGATCCTTTCTTTTGCTGGCCTTCTAGCCACTTCCTTGTATTGGCTTGTTTGAGAATTTTTTGCAGCCAATTTCTTTTGGCGTTGGATTCTACGCCATTGAGTTCTTGTCATTGGATGTTTACCCTTATAATTGTTTCTGTAAGAGTATTTGTTAACATCCTCTGAGTAGCTTAATTTGGTGCCACTGGAGCCACCAACTTCCATTGCACCTTTGTTGAATTTTATGGTTCCCTGGTGCATCCAACGCTCCACAGGGATCGAACCAGATGGACGGAAAGTAGGCCTTCGATCAATTTGAAGCATGTTATTTGGTCGAATTAAGATACCCTTTCCTTTGTCCTGATATTGCTTTGGCTTTGCCCCCTGCCTGTTTGCTACAGGTTGGAACTTCATAAGGCCTGCAGTAGCCTCTTTATCACATACAGCACTGCAACGGGCACAAAGCATCACCCCTTTGTTCTCCAGTTTGCACCTGTTCAGAAAGTCAATTAAATCCTCTTCAGCACGAGGATAAACCACCTTCATCTTCTCGAAGTACTCTTCTTCATGGATTTTTTCTGCCAGCACCTCTGTAATCTCCATGGCTTCGACCATCATTATCACTTGTGGTTAAGCATAGAGAGTATAAGCATTTTGTGAAGGCTCAGCATCCGCCTTCGTGGCTTTGGGTTTTTCACCAAATTTGAGTCTTCCCTCATTCAAAGCCTTTTGGACCAAGTCCCTGAAAAGTACACATTGTGAGGTTCTATGTCCAAGAAAATTATGATATTTACAATAACCTCTTTTCTTTCTCTTATCTAATGGGGGTAATTTAACACCTTTAGGAACCACAATTTGGCCATCAGTAACCAATAAATCAAAAATCTCATCACATTTTGTTATATCAAAAGTATAAGTTTTTGACACATATTTATCATTTTTTAGTTCAACAGGATTTTTCCCATTTGAAGGCTTTAGAAGTTTACAAGTATAAGGGGGACCAGGTTTTAATTCTGCTAAGTCTATTTCCCCTTGTTCAACATCTTCATAAGAGATATCATACTCTTGGTCACTATCATGTGTTTCCACATAAGCAACTTTTTCTTTCTTATGATACTTAGAATTTCTAGCCTTTTCTGCCTTCAAGCGTTCGACCTGTCGAACCCTATCAGCCAATTGGGCCATATCTCTTAGATGTTGAGTGTCTAACTTCTTTCTGATCGAATAATCTAGGCCACCAGCAGCCATTTCGACCAATTCATGTTCAGGCACCTGAGTGAAACATCTAGCCTTAAGTAAGCGGAATCTATTCAAATAATCATCCACAGACTCAGGAGTTTTGCGCCTAACACTTGCTAATTCTTTGAGACTTATTTTAGATTGTCCCATGTAGAATTGTTCATGGAATACTCTCTCCAATTGATTCCAATTGAAAATTGAATGTGGAGGGAGAGTAGTAAACCATGTAAAAACATTTTTTGTTAGAGAATTTGGAAAATACTTCATCCTTAAATTCTCGTTATTTGCTAAATCTCCTGCCTCAGTCAAATATCTTGCTATATGTTCGACAGTAGATTCGCTAGTATCACCAGCAAATTTGGTAAACTTTGGGATTTTCCAACCCCTTGGTAATTCTGTTTGAAGCATATATTCTGATAAGGCAGAAACAAAGTGAGGCCTGTGCATGCTTATGTTCAAACCATTCTGTACCAGGATGGTTTCGACCAAATTTGCTATGTTATTTTGTCCAACACAGTTATTGTTTTGGACATTTGTTACTACATCATCAGCATTTTGGTTCCTATTTACCAAGACAATTCCATGATTTGGTTCGACCTGAGGCAGAGCCTGTGGCTGCACTTGTGGTTCAACCACTAGCACAGGTTGTTGGACTTGGTTTACAGGATTAGCCATGTTAATTTGTGCAGGCACAATGGCATTATTTGGTGCTTGTGCAATTTGCAAAGGCACTACATTTTGAATTTGGGGAACTTGTTGATTAGGGACTTGAGGAGCCCCAAAGAAATCAGCAATTCTCCCCATTTGATTGGCCAACAATTGGTAACTCTGATTTGTATTTTGTATTAATGGGTTAAATACTGTGCCAATTTGTTGTGTTAACATATTGACCATATCATGATTACTTTCATCCATTTGTTGCCTCAAAGCATTTAAGGCAGCATTGGTTAATGAAGGGTTGACGTTTCGAGTAGCAGAACCAGAAATTACCTGATTATTAGGAACAAACACGCCTGGTGCTGACACTGTGAATAATGATGCACTTGTTTGCAAACCCTGCATCATACTGGTAGGCATACCATACGGGTAATTCCTACTGGTGCCTTGACCTACATATTGGGAAAAAGGCAATGAGAAAGTAGACGAACCAGCGCCACCCCCAATAACATTTGACCTATTTGGAGAGAAATTTCCCTCCATAGCATGAGACAGAGTCAAAATGGGCTATGTAGTGGTCGAAGGTACCACTGTGGACGTTGGCATTATCATTGTGGCACTTACCACAGAAGATGTTGGGGCAGAAACTGTTGCCCCCGGGGCGTTGAGTATAATCTCACTGACTACAGGCGAGATTATAGCGTCTGCAACGCTCGAAACAGTTGATGGATTCGAACCGCTATTACCATTGTTTCCATTTGAACTTTTCATGTTTTGTCTTGGGTTATTTCTGGGTGGTGGTCTAACCATTTCAGGGAGTGATTTGCCGTTTCTCAAAAGCATACACTACACACAAGACTTTTTGGAAACAAATTAAAATACAGAACAAATTCAATACACTTAAACTTTGAAGAAATTTAAACACAAAGCACACGGTCCCACCGGGCGTGCCAATTTGTTTACGCTGAAATTTGGTAAACAACGCTAGTTTGATTATTACAAGAGAGATCAACTAGTAAATCTCGGGACATAGTGCTTTGGTTATATTTTCAAAGGAATTAGTGTTCATCATTGTTCTTATGTGCATAAAATGTTGTTTTTTTATGTTTTTATGTTACTTGAAATGCAAGAAGAATGTTTATTCAAATGAACAAACAGAGAGAAAGATTGAGTCGAAATAAAGTGAAAAGGAAATTGAACTTGAATTGGAAAAAACAAGTAACTTGCATTGAAATGTAAAATGATTTACAAGTAAAGGAAATGGTTCACAGTTACATACATTCTCCTTTGATCACTCGTTTCTCTCGTTGACATGGGTACTTTGAGTTTGGTAAGGATTTCTGTATTAAGATTGTGACCCTTTGCTCGATCACATAACTAGACTATTTATAGACACTAATCCCTAACTGCTAATAACGCCTAAATAACTACAGAGAGGACGCGTGTCTTTGACACGTATTTCGAATTTGAATTTCTTCTTATCTTCTGATTTAGCCGTTGTATCCGTCGAAGTCGAAATAGCAATGCTTTTCTTGAATATTTTTCTAAGTCCACGTTTTTCTTCTACACTACTGAACGCTTCGACCCTACTGAGGCTTCGACCAAATCGAAAGGATCCTGAAGAATACCCAATTTAAAGAGAAATGCTCAATAATAGAACATTTATTATATGTTCATGCATGATTGATCATTAAATTCATTGGCTCTGAAAACCAAACATATTTAATGACTTTTTAAAATAGTCATATAATTAAACATAATTATTTTAATCATACATTTAGAACAAATTTTTACTTAGTAAAAATATGGGATAACAAAAGCATTAATGATTTTCATATCCCTTATGGGTGGTGTATGATTTGCAGCATACACTTGATGAAATCACCTATATGAGTGTCGAGTCACTACAAGAAATATCGTTTTTGGCAGCGAAAAATGTCGCTGCAAAAAACGCAAAGTTGCTGCAAAAAATGTTTTACGCAGCAAAAAAAATGTTGCTGCATGTCGCTGCCATAAGTGCCGTTGCGAAAAGTTTTCAAAGGACAATTAATGTCGCTGCCATAACTAGTGTTTTGCAGCAACAATTAATGTCGCTGACAAAACTAGTGTTTTTAGCAACAATTAATGTCGCTGGCATAACTAGTGGTTTTTTGCAACAACATTTATTGTCATTGTCATTACTAATATTGTTTGCAACAACAATTATTGTCGTTGGCATAGCTGATGTTTTATGCAACAACAATTATTGTCGCTGGCAAAAAATGTATTTTTCGCAGCGAAAAAGTTATTTTTGTGAACGATATAAATTGTTGTTATATCTTTTATATCTCAACAATAAAATTGCTGGATTAAATTAGACTTTTCAACTATAAATGTAATTATATATTTTTGTTATTTTTTATAAAAATTTAGTATCAATCACTTAATTTAAATTGTCATAATTTAAATTCTTTAACTGAGTTTTGTTTCTTCTTATCTTATTCTTTCTATTTTGCATATATCCTTTTCAACAAACTATAAATAATTCAAATAAAGTATCTATAAACAATATAATTAAATGATAAAACTTATATATATTATCCTAAATAAAATTGTCTTGTTCTCCTATAAAAAAGTTATACGTGCTCTTTATTCAACTCAAATATTAATAATCGCTTGTAACTCCGTTAAACCATTTATTCGGTGAACAATACAAATCTTTTTTCTTTCCTTCCTTCCTTTTGTGGGGCATTGTATAATACTACAACAGTTGAACAATTGGAATATCTCTCACTTGTTTGGTGAATCAAATGCATTCTTTTAGATTTGTCTTCCTTCTAGAATTTAACATCATTCTCTCACTCTGCTGCACAAAAAGAATTGTGATTTAATTATAATCTTAACTATTAGACATTAAAGAAAGAAAAAAATTAAAAAATAAATTGACTATATAAAAAATTGCGAATTGAGAGATAACAAGTGGATAAAGTTTGTGAACATCTCCAACAAGATTAAACCTTCAAAGAAATTATAACGCCCCAACTAAAATATCTAGAATATTTAGTCAAGACATAAATAATTGACAACTGAGTACATTAAATTATACGAGATAACAACTGAATTACAAGAATTGTATACAACAAATGATACACTTAGCAATACAGCGGAAATAGAATAAGATTCTAAGATACACAGATAAAACTAAAACAAGGGGAAGACTAAAATCTCCTATTCCAATGATCCAAGCTCAGCTCCAATCATCAGCTCCCACCTGGTCCGTGCTTCAATTAACCTGTTTACCTAAAAAAAAATTGATTTGGAGTGGGGTGAGACTACTAAGCCTCAGTGAGTCGTACTACCCTCCTAATGGTGACTACACCGGGGGAACCTAGATAGTGTAATAATCTAAGTTCAACTGATTTACATATAAATGTATTAATCATTAAAATAAATAAGGTGTAACACAAAGTTATTATCTTGTCAAATTACTCTTCAAAGGTCACCCAAGGCAAGCCGGTCTCAGGTACCTGACTCTGCGTACTACCGAAACAGAGGCTCGGATTCCGACGTTGGCTCACATAATAAATAATAGAAGTCAGAGGAGTTCTATTAACATGGCATTATACCATTTAATTCAAAGAGTTTAAACAGTTCTAACCAATATATCCCACCCAGGGTATCCTAAGCATGTTACTGATACGTGTAAATAAACATATCATTCTCTGACTATATAATCAATTTAACACTATTAAACATATTCATGAAAGTCAAGTTGCATTCGGACATAAAACGAGCGATTTGAGAATTTTTCAAAATATACAGGTTCTGACCTGCTGATCTTGCCATGGTGAGATTTCGTGTCCTGCTGAACTTGCCATGGCGAGAATTTCACTCGCCATGGCGAGATTTCATGTCAGGACTTGTAATTCTTGCCATGGCGAGCCAAAAAATCGCATGGCGAGCTATACAGAGCACAAACCTTCGCCACGGCGAGAAATATGCTTGCCATGGCGAGCCATAGCAGTAAAACCCATATTTTTGCAAAAATGAGATTTTTCCCAATTTTCACCTACCATCTGCATGCAACTTGTTACAAACATATCTTATAATGTAATATGGATTATATAGGAGCAAGAATTGGGATTTATTCTTGCTCTTTCATTAATTTGATTCCTAACCCTATGTTTGCATGCAAAAATCATATTTGGGGAAAACTAAGCTCTACCAATATTCTAAGGTTAAAGATCCTAAGAACCCACCTGAAATGAAGCTCTAAAACTGTCTCTAAGCTTAGCTAATGCCACAGACTCACCACTTCAGAACTGACTCTTTGAACCAAAACTCCAAAATCATGATTTTGCTTCTTTCTTGGCTTCACATTTACACTTGCTGCACCCAAGGCTCAAAACCACAACATGCATGACAGAAAGAGGTTTTGGGGTTAAAGAGGAAGCACGAATTTGAAGTATCAAGAGAAACCACAACATGATACTTACCTATTCTTGTTCATGAGTTGTTGGAGAGAGGTTGAAACTCTTGCATGTTGGTTTAGCTTCATAATTGGTTGAAAATGAGGTAGGATGTTCTGTTCGTGAGAAGGGGAAAAGGAAGGAAACATCAATAACTCTTTGATTTACTAATTTCAAGATGAATCTAGGTTGGTTTAGGGTGTTTGCTGGAAGAAGGTTCATGGAGCTCCTTTTTCCTTGTTGATTGGCGTGAATGGAAGAAAAGAGAGAGCGAGTTACTGAGTTGTGGTGTTGTCCTAGTAGTATTTATTTAAATAGGAAGAGTAAAGTAATGGGGGCTTAGGGAGTAAAAGTGGGGGTACGGTGAGAGTAAGTTAGTGAGTGGGGAGATTTGTTTTGGTTTTTCTCATGTAATATGGTAAGGTACTTGTAAAATAAGCTCGGTTGATTGAGAGTAATTTTGATTCCTACTAATGATTCACTTAATATCCAATTTGAGCTCCAATAATAATCCCTTAATTAATATCCTTCTTTTAATAAAATTTGGGATGTTACAATCTTCCTCCCCTTAAAGAATTTCGTCCTCCAAATTCAAACTTCTACAATCATCAACAGGGCAATTCGTCAATTTTTACATCCAATTCTAATCTTCACTTATTCCCTGAATCAACTGCATTCGATTCCTTGGAATAAAACTTTCCTCTCTTTAGGATCATTGGCTAAAGGCCGGCTAATTAATCCATACTTACGACCAGTCTTAAGCTGCGCACTCTGATTCTAACACTTACTGTTACCTTCTGACAGCTTCACTAACATCTTAGCCTATAATTCCCTGATCACACTTACACATCAGTTTGTCTGAACCACCTCTACTTCTTGCATTATGATTAACTTCATCCGCTACTATCCGTTTTAATACCACTACTTTTCTAACTTGAAGGGTCGGTATCTGGCCTGGTTAGGTACTCACAAAACTGGTGGCAATGCTGAATAATTAACTGAGGGGTATACACTAGAGTATTACTACGGACAATCCAGAATCTTCCTTTCCTGACCCTTCCAACTACTACAGTACTTTCCGAACACTACAGTACCTGACATGTTATACGTACCACTGTATCGCGTGTGTTGTCTAAATACTCCAGGATCAATCGAAATATAAAACGAGTGGAAAATTTTCTAAACACTACTGATTCATTTGCCAATGAGTTAGACTCATCCGCAGGCGAATCTATAGTTATCCGATAAAATCCCACCTACAATTTTAATCCATTTTGGCATAACACGGTGATCAAGTTGTACGTCTAACATGCAGATGCTCTTGGATTCATATTATCTCTCAGGGTGAAAGGTTAATCTGGTTTGAAGTCCTTCACTGGTAACCAATGGATGGAACTTGGCTAAAGTAATTAGGTTCTAAACTTGGCTGATTGCACACGTAAGGTTTGAACTTAATAAGCTGAGGCTGAATTGAATTGTTCGGCTCAGAATGGTTACTTGTGTTATTTAACGAACCACTAGGGATAGGAAAAGGTTTCCAAATGAGAATGGTATATTGCTCTGAGCGAGTAATTAACTCTTACACTCATATGAATTGGTCACTTGTGATTAGGCTTGAAATTGAAATATTCTGGTCCAAACGTTCAGGTTTTGCACTTGACCTTACAAGGTTGCAGGAAATGAATCTGGAAGATTGAAACGTTCGGGCAGAGGTTACTCAAGGTTTAGCACACTGATTTCACATGGTTAAGAACACGGAGGTAGAAGGTTCGAATCCTCAACACTGATTTCACTTGTAGAGCTTAATTCCACTGAATTGGAAATGATTAAAACTTAATTATGAATTCGGCTGATAAAGCTACGAAGAGAGAGATGACTAATTATATCGAACAGCTGATTACCAGATTCGAGTGCACGAGGTTTAACTGATTTACTGATACTGAGCTAGGTAAATTTTACCGGAGTGGTTTAGAAGTATGTTGATTGACAGATCAACCGAAACGAGCGAGAGATTGAACTGAAATTATTCATGACCTTCTCAAGATGAATTTGACTTTCGCAGATTTGTTGTAGCTACTGGTAGTACAACTAGAAAGCTGAAAACTGAAAAACACTTTACGTGGTTACGTAAGAGTGACGTTTAATACCCTTAGTGTAACTAACTGGTTTTGAGGAATCTTGAAGATTTGCATCTGAATTGGATTTGTGCTGACAAGCATCTAAGGCACGAGGATAAATTATTCGTCTGAGACGTAATCAGACAAGTTAAGGAGTACATACGTCCATGATTTTCCAAAACTCGTGAACGTTGAATTGAACATTTCTAGGTTCTAAGAATGAAAGAGCAATAGAAGGTTTATCTTCTACTTGGTTCAGACTATATCCCATGATTCTATTTCTTCGGTCAGTCCTCTCAGGTTAGGACAACTAAGTTTTCACTCAAGTTCCTTGCTGACATGCTCTTACAGTATGGTTTAACTTGTTTATTATAGGTTCTTAGCTGAAAGATTTTGGAATATGTGATATTGTCAGGTGGCTAACTGAAGCTAAAACTTAAACTTGTTTACTTGGGTCAAGGTATCTAACATGTATAAAACTAAAAGCTAGTTAAGGCGGTTGGTGTCACTAATAGTGACTTCTATTTACTAATCTCATTAGGTTGCGTCTTCTACTGTCTGGTACTAAGGTAGTGGTAGAAAATGGCTGGTCAAGACTAATTCTCAACCGGCCAATTAATTGGTGTACTATACTGAGTTACTAGCCTAATGATAACTTAATGTCAACTCTCAGTGTACGGGCATCTAATCCTACTTATTTGTTAGGTAAGTAGTTCAATGTATGATTTCGCGTAGTGGATGGTCAACTAATATGGAACTGAATTGCCGATCTCTAAACTATCTAATAATAAGGCTCAACAGATCGATTTTGGTGGTTGGTTGTGCTATAGGTAATACTTAACTATCTTTCTAATTAATGTAAGTGCACCAGTTCATCCTCATGTTTTAATAATTGTCAAAACACATGAAAATAGAATAGAACATATTTTGGCAACATTACAAATGACTTGACAGCGAAAAACTATTTTTAAACTTTTGAAAAATTGTTTTTAGGTATTATGTATCGATACATAAACATGTGTATCGATACAAATGTCATGAAATTACTTCAGACTGATTTTGTGCAATTTGTATCGATACATATATCACTTGTATCGATACAAAAGTGGTTTCTCAAAGGCAGATAGTTACCTGTGTATCGAATCATGCTTGCATGTATCGATACACACCTATGCCTCTCAGAAATCCAGAAAGATCATGATGTATCGAATCATGCCTGCATGATTTGATACATATCAGTCAAGATTTCAAGAAACTGATGTATGTATCGATACACACCCGTGTTTGTATCGATACATAGGTCAAAAATTTCAATTTGAACGCTGGTCAAAGGGTTTGTATCGACACAAACCATCATTTGTATCGATACACGTATGTTAATTTGTGCCCAAATTTGCTCAATTCTATTCTCTCTTTAAATAGCAATGTGGTGTGTCATTGTAACATAGAGAAAACCAGTGAGAAAGTGAAATAGCTTCAGAAAACACTTTGGGATTCAAATTGGGTGAAAAATTTGGATCAAAGTGACATTCTTCACAAGATCATCATCTTCCATCAAATTGCTTTCAATTGAAGATTGAGTATAGGATCATTCGAATAAAGATAGCACATTTGATCGATAACGTTCGATACGGCTTGCGGTGAATCAGAGACGTGATCGAGTTGGTTTGTGAAGAAGGATTGGGGTTTCTCTCAAGGGTTCAAGATTGTGCGATATCTTGGAGAATCAACGACAAGAAGCGAGGGACTCAGCTGGACGATCGTGTGAGGATTCGCACGGGTTTGGATCGTTGGAATCAGAGGGTGAAACTTCATTGCTCGTTGAGGTTTATTCGCATTGTTTACTTTTGATCTAATATAGGATTGTTAGAGTCAATTGTAAATTGTGCACTTGTGTTCATCGTTTTTAAGAAATATACTCTCAAATAACCCGTTTGGTTATTTGGGGGGAGACGTACTCGGCCAACCGCGTGGACGACGCGAAAGGCGGGGAACTCCCTAATCAAACGCTTGTGTCTTTCTCTCTTTCAATCTTTTACTTTTAAGTAATCGCTTTAATTTTGAGTCAATTGAATTTTTCGTGTTTGTACGTGTGCACAAAAATTCAATTGGTATATCTTGATTGTGATTGGATTAGATTGGATACCATTAACTTGCTTGGGCTGTTTAATTGAAACGTTTAATTTCGAATATTTTGTACACAATCAATTTTTTAAGACTTTTCATAACGTTCAAAGGCTATATTACCTTTCCAGTGATCAATCGGGTGCAAAGAGACTACCGATCCGGTGGTGCTTCCGCGCGTACCGTTTAATCGAAATAATTTTGAAAAACCTACGTTGTTTTAAGGGGCACTTATTCAACCCCCCCTTCTAAGTGATAGCCAAGTAGTCTAACAAGTGGTATCACGATCCCTGTTCAATTTTGTTTACAAAATTCGGTTGATTGTGCCAATTATTAGAAAACATGGCTTTTGCACCGAAAGGTGCGTATAATAGGGCTCCTATATTCAATGGAGATCATTTTGATTATTGGAAAAGTAGTATGCGGATTCACATCAATTCTTTTGATGGTGAAGTGTGGAATGCTATTGAGACCGATCCGTTTGTTCCGACAATCACCGATCCTAATGGCATTGTCACCAATAAGCCTATGGCACAATGGATGGATGATGAAAAGAAAAAGGTCAATTACGATGCAAAGGCACAAAACATACTTATTTCATCCCTTGGGATTGAACAATTTTATCATGTGTCGCATTGTTCTACGGCTAAGGAAATGTGGGATACATTAGTTACTCATTTTGAGGGAACTAATGAGGTCAAAATTTCGAAAATAAACACCTTAACTCAAGAGTTCGAATTGTTTCATATGCAAGATGGTGAAACCATTGCGGATATGCAACAACGATTTGTAAAAATCACCAACAAGTTACATGGTCTAGGTAAACCAATCACAAATCAAGATGCTACTAATAAGAATTTGAGATGTCTTAATAGGTCATGGCAACCAAAGGTCACCGCAATCAAAGAAGCGAATGATCTTACAACTTTGAGTCTCACAACCTTATTTGGTAAGCTAACGGAACATGAACAAGTGCTAAATTTGTTGGAAAAGCATGAAAAAGGTGAGAAAAAGGAAAAACACAACGAAAAGGAAAAAGAAAAGGATAAGAGGTCCATTGCTCTAAAGGCCTCCAAATCCAAGTCCAAAAAGGTTGAGCAAGTTGAAAGTAGCTCAAGCGAAGACGATTCCGATGATGAGGAAATGAGGCTCTTCGTTCGACGCTACAATAGATATGTGAGAAAGAATGGGATAAGACATTCCGATGACAATCTTAAGAAGTTTCGGAAAGATAGTGGTTACCGCCGGAAGAATGAAGATTCTAGGTACTACAAGAAAGGGATATGCTATGAGTGCGGCCAAGTAGGTCACTACAAGCCGGATTGTCCTAATCTCAAGAGAAAAGAGAAGGAGTTATCTTCAAACAAAAGGAGGAGCAAAGGAAAGAAAGCTTATGTTGCATGGGAGAGTAGTAGCTCTTCATCTCATTCATCATCAAGCTCTAGTTCAAGTGATGAAGGCGAAGTGGCTAATGTATGCTTCACAACTCATCATCACAAAAAGAAGGATAAAGCTCCCAAAAAGGTAAACCAAAATCCCTCTAGATCATATACTTCGTTAGAGTATCATGATTTGCAAAGTGCATTTGAGGACCTATGTAGTGAAACTAGGAAAGCTTTCAAACGATTAAAAGAAATTATAAAAGTTAACAAAGCTCTTGAAAAGAAAGTTTCCAAAACGGAAGAAGAGTTGAAAGCTTTCAAGGTATCATTATTAGAAAGGTCAAGTGCAAGTCATGATAATAATAATAATATAGTTGGTTGTGATAATTGTATCACTTTGTCAAAAAATATTAAGACTCTCATGGACAAAGTGAAAGATTCATCAAAACCTAGAGTCTCTCATCAAGTTGATCCAAAACATTCTCAAAACACTTTGAAAGTCAAAAACAAATATTCTAAACATTTCAAAATGGATCAAAAGAAGAGCGACGCACATATCACTTGTCACTATTGTTGTTGTGAAGGCCATACCATTGCAAAATGTAAAGCTAGGAAATTGTTGGTACCTAATGGCGTATTGCAATGGATGCCAAAACTCAACAAAACTTATTTGCCTCACCAATTAGGACCCAATGAAAATTGGGTACCTTTCTCTTATGTTTAAATGTTGTAGGAAAAGTGCCTTGATAGTCTAGAAAGGAGATGGTTTCTAGATAGTGGATGTTCAAGGCACATGACGGGTGATGCCTCGCTTTTTATTGAGTTCAAAGCAAAGAAGAAAGGCTATGTCACCTATGGAGACAACAATAAAGGCACTATTCTTGGTGTAGGTACTATCGGTAATCCTTCTACTATAACCATATCTAATGTTGTACTTGTGGATAACCTTAAGCACAACTTGTTGAGTGTTGCTAAGCTTTGTGATAAACGGTTCATAATCAATTTCAAACCAACCTTTTGCACAATCGAAAGTAACAAAGACAAGAATGTGATTCTTAAGGCTATTAGGCATGGAAATGTATACATGTTGGACCTAGATGATAATTGCCTAAGTGGTGCTAAGTGTCTCATAACCAAGAATGATGAATCTTAGTTGTGGCATAGAAGAATGGCACATCTTAATTTCGATTTACTAAATAAGATAGCTTCTAAAGATCTTGTAATCGGTCTACCTAAAATTCGTTTTTCAAAAGATCACTTGTGTGACGCATGCCAAATGGGTAAACAAACTAAGGCTTCTTTCAAAACTAAAATGTTTATTTCAACTACTAAGCCTTTAGAGTTAATCCATATGGATCTTTTTGGACCATCAAGGACCAAAAGCCTTGGTGGTAACTACTATGGACTTGTGATTGTAGACGATTACTCAAGATTTTGTTGGACATTATTCTTATCTAGTAAAAGCGATACCTTGTCCGCTTTTAAGCAATTTGCTAAGATGATTCAAAATAAGCTAGACCTTAAGATCATTTCCATTAGGAGTGATCATGGAGGCGAATTTGAAAACAATAACTTTGATAAGTTTTGCTCCAAACATGGCATTGAACACAATTTTTCGGCTCCACGAATACCACAACAAAATGGGGTAGTGGAGAGGAAAAATCGAATTCTAGAAGAGTTAGCTAGGACTATGTTAAGTGGTCTTCCTAAGTATTTTTGGGCCGATGCGATAAGCACCGCAAGTTATGTCCTAAATAGGGCGATCATTCGACCTATTTTGGACAAAACTCCCTATGAAATACTTAAAGGAAGAAAACCTAATCTTAGTCACTTGCGCTCTTTTGGATGCAAATGCTTTATTTTAAATAATGGAAAGGAAAATCTTGGCAAATTTGATCCAAAAGCGGATGAAGGCATTTTCTTAGGTTATTCATTATCTAGCAAGGCATATAGAGTATACAATAAAAGGTTACAAATTGTTGAAGAATCGGTTCATGTAAACTTTGATGAGACTTTTCCGGAAGAAAACGGGAAAGGTGATTTTATTGGTACAGGTGTCGACACAATGGACATTTTAAAGGATCAAGAAGTTGTTGGAAGTGATCAACCCTCAACGGAAGTTCCAAAAGAAAAGGACGATAAGCCGTCACCATCCAATGAAGACAAAGATGATGGAGGATCTTCTTCATCAAAGAATCATCACAAGCAAAGAGGAGCCGGTCTTGCAAAGGAATGGCGTACTCTAAAAGACCATCCCATTGACAAAGTCTTAGGTGATATCTCAAAGGGAGTGGCTACTCGATTTCAAATAAGTAACTTTTGCTCTCACTATGCTTTTGTTTCACAAGTTGAACCTAAAAACTCAAAGACCGCATTGCTTGATGAACATTGGATTCTTGCAATGCAAGAAGAACTAAATCAATTTAAAAGAAATGATGTGTGGGATTTAGTACCACCTCCTCCAAGTCATCAAGTGATTGGGACACGTTGGGTTTTTAGAAATAAACTCGATGAAAACGGTGTTATTATTAGGAACAAGGCACGGTTGGTAGCTCAAGGCTATAACCAAGAGGAGGACATTGATTATGAGGAGACCTATGCTCCGGTAGCTCGCCTTGAGGCCATTAGACTTTTATTAGCTTATTCATGCAATATGAACTTCAAGTTATACCAAATGGACGTTAAGAGTGCTTTCCTAAACGGATACATAAATGAAGAGGTGTATGTCAAACAACCTCCCGGTTTTGAAGATAACGAACATCCGGACCATGTTTTCAAATTAAAAAGAGCTTTATATGGTCTTAAACAAGCTCCTAGAGCTTGGTATGATAGACTTAGCAAGTTCTTGATTAAAAACGGATATTCAAGGGGAAATGTTGATACTACACTCTTCATTAAACGTAAAGGAAATGACGTCTTATTGGTTCGAATATATGTTGATGATATTATCTTTGGTTCCACTAACCCATCTCTTGTCAAGAGTTTTTCTAGTCTTATGCAAGGTGAATTCGAGATGAGCATGATGGGTGAACTAACCTACTTCTTGGGACTACAAATCAAGCAACTAGAAGAATGAACCTTCATATATCAAACTAAATATTGCCTTGAGTTGCTCAAGAAGTTTGGGATGACGGATTCAAAAATTATGGAAACTCTCATGGCATCAACATGTGCGTTAAGCAAAGATGAAGAAGGTAAAGATGTGGAAATTACAAAATATAGAGGTATAATCGGATCCTTACTCTACTTAACGGCATCTAGGCCGGATATGATGTTTAGTGTTTGCATGTGTGCACGATATCAATCATGCCCCAAAGAATCACACCTAAAAGCCGTAAAAAGGATTTTAAAATACTTAAAAGGAACATCAAATTTTGGCTTATGGTACTCTAAGGGGAATGATTGTTCTTTGGTAGGTTATTCCGATTCCGACTTTGCCGGTTGCAAGTTGGATAGGAAGAGTACTAGTGGAACATGTCACCTATTTTGTAATAGCTTGGTAAGTTGGCATAGCAAGAAACAAGTATCGGTTGCTTTGTCAACCGCCGAGGCGGAATACGTTGCGGCCGGAAGTTGTTGTTCCCAAATACTTTGGTTAAAACAACAACTTCTTGACTTTGATTTAAAACTACAACGTATTCCAATCTTGTGTGACAACACTAGTGCTATAAACCTCACGAAGAACCCCGTGTTGCATTCAAGGACCAAGCATATAGAGATTAAGCATCACTTTCTTCGCGATCATGTAGAAAAAAGGGATGTTATTTTTGAGCATGTGGACTCGAAAAACCAACTTGCGGACATCTTTACAAAGCCACTTGCAACGGAACCCTTTATCTATATTCGCGGAGAATTAGGGATCCTAGATATCTCTAACCTAGAATAACGTACTTCAAGCATGCACTTTGTATACATATCACACTTCTTGGCATCTTGGAGTTTTATACAATGGGAAGTGCATCAACACCCTACGGTACAAGGTTAACAAGTATCATCTCTATCTTCTCTTCTTAAAATTTACACACTTATGCCTATGTGAATTCTTTTCAATCATCAACATCACATATTAGTGCATTTCCAATACATTCATATTGATTACTTGATGTGTTTATAGCCTAACATGTTGCATCAATACTATCCGTGTATTTCATTTCTTCATGAACATCGTTATATGATATGGCAACATGATGTTATGCATTCGTTGCATTGTTTTGTTTATTTCCTCCCATATTTAGATATGTTGGTTGATTTAAAATGTCGATGTGTTACGATATTCATGCGTTGGTTTTGGTTTGTTATTCTACATTCCATATTTGTCATGAAATTTGGTATTCGTCATTGATATATTTTGGCATATCTTTGTATGTATTTATATTGATTAGGAACTTTTATCATATAGTGCATTTCGACAAATGTAAGTGCACGATATGACTTTGGTTAAAATTGTTTGAACATGATACTTCTAATAGACCCTCTTCTTCTTTTTGATATTGTCAAAGGGGGAGAGATTTGGATGCACAAGCTAAGGATGAATAACTAAAGAAGTCTTGAATATTATCAACAATGTCAAACGCATTATGGCATCAACTCAGGGGGAGCGTTGCATATTGTTAGCCTTGGTGTTAATTGCGTCTGTATACATATTGCTATTTTATTGCATATTAGGTATAGACTTAGTTAGCTTATGCATAGTTTTGACAATTATCAAAATGGGGGAGAATGTAAGTGCACCAGTTCATCCTCATGTTTTAATAATTGTCAAAACACATGAAAATAGAATAGAACATATTTTGGCTACATTACAAATGACTTGACAGCGAAAAACTATTTTTAAACTTTTGAAAAATTGTTTTTAGGTATTATGTATCGATACATAAACATGTGTATCGATACAAATGTCCTGAAATTACTTCAGACTGAATTTGTGCAATTTGTATCGATACATATATCACTTGTATCGATACAAAAGTGGTTTCTCAGAGGCAGATAGTTACCTGTGTATCGAATCATGCTTGCATGTATCGATACACACCTATGCCTCTCAGAAATCCAGAAAGATCATGATGTATCGAATCATGCCTGTATGATTTGATACATATCAGTCAAGATTTCAAGAAACTGATGTATGTATCGATACACACCCGTGTTTGTATCGATACATAGGTCAAAAATTTCAATTTGAATGCTGGTCAAAGGGTTTGTATCGATACAAACCATCATTTGTATCGATACACGTATGTTAATTTGTGCCCAAATTTGCTCAATTCTATTCTCTCTTTAAATAGCAATGTGGTGTGTCATTGTAACATAGAGAAAATCAGTGAGAAAGTGAAATAGCTTCAGAAAACACTTTGGGATTCAAATTGGGTGAAAAATTTGGATCAAAGTGACATTCTTCACAAGATCATCATCTTCCATCAAATTGCTTTCAATTGAAGATTGAGTATGGGATCGTTCGAATAAAGATAGCACATTTGATCGATAACGTTCGATACGGCTTGCGGTGAATCAGAGACGTGATCGAGTTGGTTTGTGAAGAAGGATTGGGGTTTCTCTCAAGGGTTCAAGATTGTGCGATATCTTGGAGAATCAACGACAAGAAGCGAGGGACTCAGCTGGACGATCGTGTGAGGATTCGCACGGGTTTGGATCGTTGGAATCAGAGGGTGAAACTTCGTTGCTCGTTGAGGTTTATTCGCATTGTTTACTTTTGATCTAATATAGGATTGTTAGAGTCAATTGTAAATTGTGCACTTGTGTTCATCGTTTTTAAGCAAAATACTCTCAAATAACCCGTTTGGTTATTTGGGGGGAGACGTACTCGGCCAACCGCGTGGACGACGCAAAAGCCGGGGAACTCCCTAATCAAACGCTTGCGTCTTTCTCTCTTTCAATCTTTTACTTTTAAGTAATCGCTTTAATTTTGAGTCAATTGAATTTTTCGTGTTTGTACGTGTGCACAAAAATTCAATTGGTATATCTTGATTGTGATTGGATTAGATTGGATACCATTAACTTGCTTGGGCTGTTTAATTGAAACGTTTAATTTCGAATATTTTGTACACAATCAATTTTTTAAGACTTTTCATAACGTTCAAAGGTTATATTACCTTTCCAGTGATCAATCGGGTGCAAAGGGACTACCGATCCGGTGGTGCTTCCGCGCGTACCGTTTAATCAAAATAATTTTGAAAAACCTACGTTGTTTTAAGGGGCACTTATTCAACCCCCCCTTCTAAGTGATAGCCAAGTAGTCTAACAATTAGGACTTAATTTATGTTGGTCTGGTGTAATTACCGGTATGAAGTGATGTGTTGTCCCTATTTACTGGCATCTATAGATATCTTCACAGGTGTAAACCTACTGGGTTTGTGGTAATATAATGTTAAAGTTCAGGTGCTTAGGTGAATTGGTACTACTATTGGCTTCTAACCTATTAAATGCTATTATTCTACTGACCGACTTAGGTGACTAATGGTGCTAAAATTACTTCCTAACTGCTATTCAATAAAACTTAACCTATGATGGTTCGGTGTGGTTCCGGTATAAGTTGGTAAGAGACTCTATTTTATTGGCATCTAGATTAGCATCGTAAAGGTTAAGTTAATAGTTTGCGGTATGGGAACATTAAGGTATAATCGTTCTGATTGAACTATTCATATAGAGTTATCTAATTGTCTGATACAGCTGAGTTGGCCTCTTATAGTAACTAAGTGACGATACTTAATATGTCTGTCCAAATGTCGGGCATTATAACATTGAGATTTCTAAATGGTATACTGATAACTTTGGATTCCTGGGATAAGTTATGAATATCGAGTATTAATCACGAAGCTGACTAGGTTTTTATTACTAGCTTTGTTACTAACTATTTCACGGTGTTGCTTCCTGAATTGACTTAAGTGTGTACTGGGGTTATAAGTGATTCCTAAGTGTTAAGCTAATTAAAGTTTGGGTCTCTAAAATTTGTTGGGTTTACTGCTAACGACTGGTGTGGTTAATAGGAATTTCTAATCCTTTAGTTTAAACTTGGCTCCTATTGGCATGGTAGAAATACTGTTGAGAGTCGAAGGGTTAAGGTAACTTAGTTGAGAGCATTCTAGAGGGTAGTCTAGTAAGGTGGTATTGAAGGAATATTGGAATGTGCTTGAGTTCTATTTTTTTTATTTTTTTTGTCTCTCTAGCTTAAGTAATTCGACTTGGAGTTTCTATTGCTGAGATGTCTAACAAGTCCACTACATTGAGTTACTAATTTTAGGAACATAAGAGTGGTGCTACTTACGACGTTTTCTCGGGTACGGTACTGCCACTAAAGGATCCTAATCACTAGACTAGTTAAAACTGAATTTCCAGTGGTTGAGTTTAAATATTGGTTCCTAGTAGAAAGAGTGTACTCGTTCCATTAAGAACATTAAGGTTTGATAATCTTGGGATCGTGTAGTCGAGTTGGAATCTCAAAAATTGATGGGACATGGATGAGGTCTAGTTAAGTTTTGCTAACATAGGTGAATTTCTCGCTTGTACTGATCAACTATCTATTCAGGAAAGAGTTTTGGTTTACTACTACTATTTCTGGGTGTTACTCGGTCAATAGACTTGGCTGAATTTAGGCTCTCGGTATGATAAGGTTATTTCTAGGTTCAGGAAGTTTACCTGACACACAGTGTTGTGCACTACACACTTCAGTATAATGATACACTTGAATTCCTAGCTTGTTTACACAACTTACTCATGTGGAACCGTTTGCCACCGTTCCAATATTCACTGATAAGATTTTCCTTCAACGGCTGCTCCTCGATTGCATCTTCACTACGATCTTAACGCTGGAGTTTCAGAGTTCACTTCAGTTCTAAACCATAATACCCTGCCTACCATACACAATACTGAGCTGATCAGACTCAGCACGTGATGGTTTCAGCGTAAACAGTCCAGATCCAAAGGGTCTGTTTTACTTAGGAAATGATTGGAATGACTCAGGGCAAGGTGCGATACTGGATCGACCTGCTCTGATACCAATTATAACGCCCCAACTAAAATATCTAGAATATTTAGTCAAGACATAAATAATTGACAACTGAGTACATTAAATTATACGAGATAACAACTGAATTACAAGAATTGTATACAACAAATGATACACTTAGCAATACAGCGGAAATAGAATAAGATTCTAAGATACACAGATAAAACTAAAACAAGGGGAAGACTAAAATCTCCTAATCCGATGATCCAAGCTCAGCTCCAATCATCAGCTCCCACCTGGTCCTTGCTTCAATTAACCTGTTTACCTAAAAAAATTGATTTGGAGTGGGGTGAGACTACCAAGCCTCAGTGAGTCCTACTGTAAGACCCGTAGAATTTTAATAGCAGGAATTAGAATTTAGAAATATTAAATGATATTCTGCTATTTATTTTATCGCTTTCTGTTTAATTGTTTGTTTTGACAGAATTTTTGCTGAGATTGTGCCTGTGCGTTAGTTTAACATTTGAAAAATAGGCACAATGGTTTTATGAGCTTTAAATGAGTTTAGAAACATTTTTGTCTCGTCGAAATGTTGAAAATATTTTTCTAGTGATTTTTGAGAAAACGGGCAAGATTTACCCGCTGTTTGAAAATTTTACGGTTTCTGATTTCCGTCAAAATTTAAATGGAGCCTTTATATATCCACTGTGATGAGAATTTGATCTCATTATATTTTTCCGAGCTAAGGAGCGAAAATTTATCCGGAATAAAATTTATTCGAAAGTTTGTGAATTGTTTTAATTAAGTGGTTTACGGTATAATTTTTCTGTTTTCGAAAAAGTTATCCGTGAGTGAATTGCGACTCGTTTAAGAGCGAACGTGGAGACTGAGAGGGATGAGTTGGCAAGTTCACTAGATATTTTAGGAGTTGCTTGGTGACCAAGAGATTATGGTTGGCTAGGATTTGATCCCACGACTTGTCACTATTTGATCCAAGGGCTAGGATGAAACAAGACCATTATTTAGTAGACTTTGGAAGTCACTTTGTGGACTTAGAAAAATCACAAACTTCACTCCATTCTTTCCCTCTTTGGCCGTGAGTTTTCTTTGGTCCTTCCACCATTGAAATTTTGCAATTCTTCACCAAATCAACCCATTCTTGTTTGGTTGGATCAAGAGAAAATTTCTAGGAATCATCTTCTAAGGTTAAGAGGATTAACGGGATTGGAGACTCCATCGAGAGAGACGGTTTTGCTCGCGTAGAGTAAGTTGTACGTGTTGGAACGCTTGCCGAGGTAAGGGCACTTTCTAACGATTACATATACCTCGAAATATCGAGTGCTTTTTATGCATGTGTAATTGTTTGCTTGAATATGTGTATTTGCTTGATGTGATGCAATATGAATTATGAGCATAGTTGTTTTGTGATGTATTCTCGTGACGAGAACTTGTTTGAGAACATGCTAAATTCTACACATGTTTGAGTGGTTGTTGTGAATTTCATATGATTAAATAATATGAAATGTTTGTGCATGTACTTGATTGAATATCTGGTTGTACATGATGTTTGATTGTCTTACATATGATTTTGCAAAATATATGTGTTGACATGTGGTTGAGAATTACATATGCTGGAATGTATGTAATTAGTGCATTAGCATAGATAAGGAGTATCGTATGCTCATGCATTCATAGTACGTGGTGACCGTGATGGGCCACGGGGTGCGACTGACAGTGATTGGGTCCACCTTAATCCTGCGGGATTTTTATTGAGTCCAATACGTGGTGACCGTGATGGGCCGCGGGGTGTGATTGACAGTGATTGGATCCACTCTAATCCTACGTGGTGACCGTGATGGGCCACAGGATTTTATTGATGCCCTGCGGGGTTTGGTAGGCTGGGCCTACGACTCTCTGCGGAGAGGTTAAATTCCGGAATTCATGCATGTGGCAGCCAGTGATTGGTGTCACGCTCATGTAGAGTCTGCATTGTTAGGCTGATTGTGCATTTGAATAACGATGTGTGTGATTGATAGACTATCCGTGCACTTAAATTCTATGATGTGTTATTCATATGATAAATGTAAATATGTTGCCATGTATTGTATATCTTGTGCTGCGTATTTTTGGTTATATGTGGTTTTTAGAAGGTGACCCTCTACGAGCATTTTTTTAGGGATTTTATTTGTACCTAGTGGAGAAGCGGCGAGGCTTGAAGCTGTCTGTGGGTCTTCGTCACCCAGTCATCTTCAGTTAGAGTTTAAAGATCAGCTTAGGGGTAGTAGTCTAAGAGTCTCGTTTACTCTTATTTATTTATCCGCAGCATTGTATTATGATATTTATTTGGAATAAATGGTGCCGCTATGTTTGTTTAGACATAGTGTTGGGTTTTATTCTTAAACTTTTATTCGTGAAAACAATTATAAAAGAGGCATTGCATTCCGATCGTTATTTTGAAAATGGTTTGCTCTGATTTAATTTAAGGACGGTCGCGAATGCTTTATTTCAAAGTCCTTGTTGTTTTTTTTAAAAAAAAAGCCTTCTTTTGGTCTTTGAAAATCGGGGTGTTACACCTACTACCCTCCTAATGGTGACTACACCGGGGGAACCTAGATAGTGTAATAATCTAAGTTCAACTGATTTACATATAAATGTATTAATCGTTGATGTCTTCGAAGTCGTAGATCGAGTGAATGCGGTTGCAGGTCTAGCTCCATTCCTGAAGCCGGTTGACTTAGCTTTCTTCTAAGTCTTCCGTCTAGTAGTGGAAGGGAATCCATCCGGCATTTCTTCTTTCCTTCAGGTGGTGAAATGCCTATCATAATTGCTGTTGCAGGAGCGATGTCAAAATAAATAAGGTGTAACACAAAGTTATTATCTTGTCAAATTACTCTTCAAAGGTCACCCAAGGCAAGCTGGTCTCAGGTGCCTGACTCTGCGTACTACCGAAACAGAGGCTCGGATTCCGACGTTGGCTCACATAATAAATAATAGAAGTCAGACGAGTTCTATTAACATGACATTATACCATTTAATTCAATGAGTTTAAACAGTTCTAACCAATATATCCCACCCAGGGTATCCTAAGCATGTTACTGATACGTGTAAATAAACATATTATTCTCTAACTATATAATCAATTTAACACTATTAAACATATTCATGAAAGTCAAGTTGCATTCTGACATAAAACGAGCGATTTGAGAATTTTTCAAAATATACAGGTTCTGACCTGCTGATCTTGCCATGGAGAGAATTCACTTGCCATGGCGAGATTTCGTGTCCTGCTGAACTTGCCATGGCGAAAATTTCACTCGCCATGGCGAGATTTTGTGTCAGGACCTGTAATTCTCGCCATGGCGAGCCAAAAACTCGCATGGCGAGCTATACAGAGCACAAACCTTCGCCACGGCGAGAAATATGCCTGCCATGGCGAGCCATAGCAGTAAAACCCCTATTTCTGCAAAAATGTGATTTTTCCCAATTTTCACCTACCATCTCCATGCAACTTGTTACAAACATATCTTATAATGTAATATGGATTATATAGGAGCAAGAATTGGGATTTATTCTTGCTCTTTCAATAATTTGATTCCTAACCCTATGTTTGCATGTAAAAATCATATTTGGGGAAAACTAAGCTCTACCAATATTCTAAGGTTAAAGATCCTAAGAACCCACCTGGAATGAAGCTCTAAAACTGTCTCTAAGCTTAGCTAATGCCACAGACTCACCACTCCAGAACTGACTCTTTGAACCAAAACTCCAAAATCATGATTTTGCTTCTTTCTTGGCTTCACATTTACACTTGCTGCACCCAAGGCTCAAAACCACAACATGCATGACAGAAAGAGGTTTTGGGGTTAAAGAGGAAGCACGAATTTGAAGTATCAAGAGAAACCACAACATGATACTTACCTATTCTTGTTCATGAGTTGTTGGAGAGAGGTTGAAACTCTTGCATGTTGGTTTAGCTTCATAATTGGTTGAAAATGAGGTAGGATGTTCTGTTCGTGAGAAGGGGAAAAGGAAGGAAACATCAATAACTCTTTGATTTACTAATTTCAAGATGAATCTAGGTTGGTTTAGGGTGTTTGTTGGAAGAAGGTTCATGGAGCTCCTTTTTCCTTGTTGATTGGCGTGAATGGAAGAAAAGAGAGAGTGAGTTACTGAGTTGTGGTGTTGTCCTAGTAACATTTATTTAAATAGGAAGAGTAAAGTAATGGGGGCTTAGGGAGTAAAAGTGGGGGTACGGTGAGAGTAAGTTAGTGAGTGGGGAGATTTGTTTTGGTTTTTCTCATGTAATATGGTAAGGTACTTGTAAAATAAGCTCGGTTGATTGAGAGTAATTTTGATTCCTACTAATGATTCACTTAATATCCAATTTGAGCTCCAATAATAATCCCTTAATTAATATCCTTTTGTTAATAAAATTTGGGATGTTACATAAATATTGACCTAAGAGGAAACATCACGATCTTGAATCAATCTTCTAGCTATTGAACTTGAAGCAAAAGGGATCTGAAAAATATTAAAAAATTTAAATTTACTTATGAAAATATACGATGTAGTTAGCAAACATAATAGTAGTTTGTCAATATATTGATTTGGATCTCAATATCTATTTAACTAAGTAATTGTTGCCATGGACGTGGTACTTAAATAGTAAGGCAAAAGGATCATGCTTACTTTATGAGTGGAAGTGGAGTCCCATGGATTGTTTCAATAAGTGCAGTAGATCCTTTTTTTCTCCCTGGTTTGGTGTATAGGCCTTCCCTGTTACTGATTTGGAATTTATCCCCACAAACACATCTTGTGTTTCGGTGGGTTGTTTTTAATAATATTAAAACTGTTAAAAAAAAAACTATGAATGTAATTAATTTGACTTAAATATTTTTAACTAAGTTTTGTTTTTGTTTTTTTATCTATTTATTTCTATTTTGCATATATTTCTCAACAAACTATAAATAATTCAATTAAAGTATATCTACTAACAATATATTAAACGAACTACCGTAAAAAAAACTTAATTTGTCCTTATCAAGTATAATAATATATATAAAATTAGAAATAAAAAATTATAATAATTTTAACTTAAAAGAAATTTACGCATAAAAATAGGAACGGAAACCACGATAAAAGATCAAGGTCGGTTTAGGCCTTAGAAAAAAAATTAATTTTTTTAAAACCAAATTATTTTTCGTATGTTTTAAAATTAATTTTTTTAAAACCAAATTATTTTTCTTATGGTTTTTTCCTTTCTTATTTTATTCATTTATATTTATTGTGAAGAACTATATACTTTTATATTGTACTCTACCTTGTTTAAAAAAAAAAATATATATTGTATTCTACTTTACTTAAAAAAAATATTGTACTCTACTTTTTGTAGATCTTTTTTAACTTAAATAAAAAAAGATCTTCTACGTTTGTACAGAAAAAAAGATCTACTTCAAAAAAAAAAGATCATCTATGCCTATACCAAAACAAAAAAGAAAAAAGGATTATCTACACTATTAAACAATTTATTTTCTATTCCTATTTTTTAATCAATTATTTTCTATTATGATGTTTACTTTTCTAAAAAAAATATAATTTTTTTTAACAAATGAAGATATTCAGTAGCTTTTTACCCAAAAATTATTTTTATTTATTTTTGTAATATCAATTTTTTATTTTATTTTTTAAAAAAATAAAAAACCTCATTTTAATTTTTGTTTTAGGTCTACAATGTGTTGGGCGGACCCTACAAAAAATACGCATAAAAAATAGTAATTGTGTAATTTTCCGACGACTTTACAAGGTTGTTGCAAAAAAAATTATACTATTAGCGGCAATAATAATCTACTAAAAATATATAGAATGAACAATTACTAATAAATCTAATTTGTCCTCAAAGAGTATGGTAATATTGCAAATCTTCTACCCTTAATTGTAATTTTAACTCTAAAGATAAAAAAAGATACAAAACATAAAAATAGAAAAGAAAAAAAATAAAGAGAAATCTACGCATAAAAATAGGAACAGAAATCATGATAAAAGATACGCATAAAAAAAGTAATTGAGTGGTTTCCCAGCGACTTTACAAGGTTGTTGTAAAAAAACTAAACTATTAGCGACAACAATAATTATTGTTGAGATAACTAATTTTTCCCAACGATAACGTAGTTGTTGAGAAAAAACTGACTTATAATAACAACTTAAATAAGTTGTTGCTATATGTATGTTTTTGTCAACAATTTAAATGTCGTTGCGAAAAAGTCACTGCGAAAAACGATATTTCTTGTAGTGAGTGGGGCCGCTTGCATGAGATCTTGGCTAAATCTCTAGAGCACTCATGAATATCAGGCACGCGCACGGCCTATTAACGCACAACCGCGTAACAACAAGAATTGTGGGGGTGTAATGTGATTGTAAGACCGCTAACACACATCAAGTGTATTGGGTTCCATTGTTTGCAAAACTAATTCACTGTGTGTTAAGTCTTGTCTTTCTAGGACGGGTTCCATATCTTGCTACACCGTTCCGATGCATTACATCTACGATGTTTACTCAAAAAATGTTTTTTTTTAAATATTCTTTTAAACTTTGAAATAAATTGTGGTGATTGTAGTATTTTTTGACCATATAATTTATTTTAAAGTTATTTAATATTATTCATTTATAGTTTTCAAATGAATTAATATTATTAATTGTTCAACATGTTTTACTTGGCCAAAGTATACGTTACTTTCTTTTTGTATCAATACCCCATTTACTCCTAGTTAATAGCCATTATGGTTATAATGATAGAAAAGTTTTCTCACGATGATGATATATACGGTTGGAGAACATATTGCCTAACTTCCCAATGAGATCAAAACCATACTATAAAAATAGTGAAATTATTTTCTTCTTTCATATACAATTGAGTTTATCTTCCTGAGTTACATTGCCAGCACTTAGTGAATTCAAGTTGTTCTGTCACCTCGAGTATGATTCATACTCGGGAAGGACCTGTTGAATCCTGGAGGATTTGCGCAAATATACCGCGGATAAATCCTTAAGGACAGTGACTTTGTCATGCCTCAGGTTATTACTCTATTTTGCAGAATATCCGCAGTTCATGAGTGTAAGCTTTCATCAAAAAGATAAGTTCATCATCTCTACTTTATTTGATTATAATTTTTATTTGATGATATTAAACTATGCTTCTCTTATTTTAATTTAACAAATGATTGTATAGGTTTTTCTATCTTGTAGTTAGTATAAATGCGAGGAATTAGCATTTTAGACATTAGCTCGCAGTTTATTTATCTGGTTTAGATACTGGTAAGATTCTATTGGTTCTACAAAAAGGAATAGAAAGGGAGGTGAGAGGGGAAATAATATTTTTCTCCACTCTTCTATGTGTAGGTGATTGCATGTGGTCGGTCACCTTGTCTTACTTTTGCAATCAGTTGTTTAATTTTTTATTTGTGGAACTATATATTGGTGACAACATGTTACTTTGTGTAGCAAAAGCGAAAACCCAACGGACAAAAGCTTTTCTTCGAGTTTTAAAGTATTCAAATGGAGGAGTTCTTGAGGTCAATTCTACAACAAGATTGTTGTAAAAAGAGCTTTGGTGACAATGATACAATCACGAACGAGTTAACCGAACTTAACCTGCAAAATCAAGAACAGTTAGTTATATAACCTGAGGCGTGACAGAGTCACTGTCCTTGAGGATTTATCCGCGGTATATTTGCGCAAATCCTCCAGGATTCAACAGGTCCTTCTCCAAAGGAGGTGACAGAACAACAAGAACAAAACTCAAACAGGAGATGCACCCAGGAATGGTTTATCAGTATGTGAATAGAAGAAATTTGATTCTACTGAATCTGTATTTTTTCAAGTATCATGAGTGGTGTTCTTATATATCTCTTGTTACGCATGATAGAAGGAAAAAAGGAACGTTGTCAACATAATGAATCAGAAACAAAACGTATGACAAAAAAACGTTAAAGGAAATAAAAGGGAATTAGAGGAAATTAAATATAATCATCTAAAAATATGAGTCATGGTAGAGATTTTAGTTGTCAACTATAAGTGCCAATTATTTAGGAAATAATTAGGTAACGTAAATCCTCTTTTTCCTTTCATAGTTTATCAAAATATTTATAAAAAATAAATATGTTTAAGATATAAATCTCTATCAAATTATTTAGTAGAAATTATTTGGTAGAATAATAAATTTACTTTTGAAATACTCTAAAAATTACAACAATCCCCCACATATTTCAAAAGTTAAATTTTTTTTTTTTTATTTTAAAAAGATAAAATTTTCCTGGGTTAACATCGTGATGTAATGCATCTGAACGGTATAGCAAGCTATGGAACCCGTTTCTAGAAAGACAAGACTTAACACACATGAATTGGTTTTGCAAGCAATGGAACCCAAGACACTTGATGTGTGTTAGCGGTCTTACAATCACATTACACCCCATAATTGTTAGACTACTAGGCTACCACTTAGAAGTGGGGTTGAATAAGTGGCTTCTTTAATCAACGGCAATTTAAAAAATATTTGATTAAAAACAATGCGCGGAAGCACCACCGGATCGGTAGTCTACTTTGCACCTTTTGACCAAAGGAAAGATAGTATCGCCTTGAACGAATTAGGAAAATTACCGTAACGCTTAATGCAAGATATCCAAATTTAATTTGATTAACAAAAACAGTCCCAAGCAAGTTATATGGTTCGATATTTCAAGTTCAATCACAATCAAGCAAGAACCAATTGAATTTTTGTGAACCAATACGAACAACAAAAATTCAATCGATTAATCAAATTAACGAAATTAACGAAATTAAAAGAACGAGAGATAAAGAGAGACACACGATGTGATTAGGGAGTTCCCCGGATTGCGCGTCGTCCACGCGTGTATCCGAGTACGTCTCCCCCCAAATAACCAAACGGGTTATTTGAGAGTTTATAGATCAAAAACTTGATGAACAAAAAAGTGCACAGTTTACAATTGAAATCTATAATCCTATAGCAAAACAAAATGTAAACTAATGCGAATAACCTCGACACCCAACGGAAATTCGCCCTCTGATTCCAACGATTCACCTTGTGCCAAACCGCACCCAATCGTCCAGCTGAGTCCTTCGTTCCTTGTTGTCGAATCCTTCAAGACACGCACGGTCTTGAATCACTTGAGAGAAACACTAGAACCTTCAACGCAATTCAACCCGATCACGATTCTGATTCACCGCGAACCGTATCGAACGTTATCACACAATTCTGCAATTTCTATTGAATTGATCCCATACTCAAATCCAATTTTGATTGCAAACTTGATGAAGATGATGAACTTGTGTTGAATCAAACCTTTGATGCAAATTCTCACTCAATTTGTACCCAAAGCGTTTCCTGATCTTTCACACTAGTTTTCTCAATGTACAATGACACAACACATTGCTATTTAAAGTAAAAATTGAATGAGCAAATTTAGGCATAATTTTTCATACATGTATCGATACAAATGATCATTTGTATCGATAAAAATGCTTTGACCAACGTTAAAAATGAAAAAATTGACCTTTGTATCGATACAAACACGGGTGTGTATCGATACAAATATCAGAATCTTGAAATCTTGACTGATATGTATCGAAGCATGCAAGCATGATTCGATACATCATGAGTTTTCTGGATTTTGAGAACATACAGATGTGTATCGATACATGCAAGCATGCTTCGATACACAGATGATGTTCTGTCTCTGAGAGACCACTTTTGTATCGATACAGACAATATATGTATCGATACAAAATGCACAAAATCAAACAGAAGTAATTTCAGGACATATGTATCGATACAACTATGTATGTATCGATACAAAATACCTAAAAGTCAGTTTTTCAAGGTTTAGAAAATAGTTTTTTGTTGTCAAGTCATTTGTAATGTTGCCAAAATATGTTCAATCCTATTTTCATGTGTTTTGACAATTATTAAAACTTGAGGATGAACTGGTTCACTTACATTCTTCCCCCTTTTTGATAATTGTCAAAACTATGCATAAGCTAACTAAGCCTATACCTAATATGCAATAAAATAGCAATATGTATACAGATGCAATTAAAACACCAAGGCTAACAATAAGCACGCTCCCCCTGAGTTGATGCCATAATGCGATTGTCATAGTAGATAATATTCAAGACTCTTTTAGCTATTCATCCTTAGCTTGTGTATCCAAATCTCTCCCCCTTTGACAATATCAAAAAGAAGAAGAGAGCACATTAGAAGTAACAAGTCCAAGCAATTTTTAATCAATGATCACATCGTGCACTTACATTTGTCGAAATGCACTTTAAGATATAGTTTCCTAATCAAAATAAATACATACAAAGATATGCCAAAATATATCAATGACGAATACCAAATATCATGATAAAACATGGAATGTAGAACAACAATCCATAAACCAACTCATGAGTATTGAAACACATCGACATTTGTAAACAAGTAACATACCAAAATATGGGACGAAAATAAACAAAGCAATGCAACAAATGCATAAACATAACATGATGTATGAAACACACACAATCAACAAGGTACATTCTTATGTATGTGAGCAAAAAGCAATACCAAAGCACATTATAACATGAGAACACATGTTAAACCATATATGCATGATAAGATATCCATATAAATGAATCAAAGTACCAAAATTAATCATATGAAAATATATATCTATGTATGCACACAACGTCACATATAAGAACAAATCAAACAAATACAAACCAAGTATGAACTTAATATGGCAATTGTAATGATTTTTGTCAAATCCCCATTTAAGACGTATGAGTCTCAAAAACTTATAAATATTTTTGAGCAAAATTCTTGGAAATGGAGGATTAGACAACTATCAAAGCAACTATCATATTAAGATGAAAATTGTATGTATATGAACCAAAGTACAAATGCTAAGTAAAAAAAATAAAGGAAAAAGTAGAGAATAGAATCTTCCCTTGAGTGTTAGGTGGAGGAAGTGATCAATTTCCGCACCATTGTAAGTGTCGAGTTGAAGCTTTTCTCATGGCTCTCCTTGTTCGTAGGTCTTGAACTCCATTGTTGTCGGTGTCTCTTGTCAATGGTTTCAAGACGATTCCCTACATACTTAGACATTTGAAATAGGTCCCCAACTCATGTTGGGTCCTAGTTGGTGAGGTAAACAAACTTTGTTGAGTTTTGGCATCCATTGCAATATGCCTTTAGGTACCAACAATTTCCTAGCTTTACATTTTGCAATGGTATGGCCTTCACAACAACAATAGTGACAAGTGATATGTGAGTCACTCTTCTTTTGATCCATTTTGAAATGTTTAGAATTTTTATTTTTGACTTTCAAATTGTTTCGAAAATGTTTTGGATCAACTTGATGAGAGACTCTAGGTTTTGATGAATTTTCCACTTTGTCCTTAAGACTCTTAATATTTTTTGACAAAGTGATACAATTATCACACCCAACTATATCACCATTATCATGACTTGTACTTGACCTTTCTAATAATGATACTTTGAAAGCTTTCAACTCTTCTTCCGTTTCGGAAACTCTCTTTTCAAGAGCTTTGTTAACTTTTATAATTTCTTTTAATCGTTTGAAAGCTTTCCTAGTTTCACTACATAGGTCCTCAAATGCACCTTGCAAATCATGATATTCTAACAAAGTATATGAGCTAGAGGGATTTTGGTTTACCTTTTTGGGAGCTTTATCCTTCTTTTTGTGATGATGAGTTGTGAAATTAGCCAATTCGCCTTCATCACTTGAACTAGAGTTTGATGATGAATGAGATGGAGAGCTACTACTCTCCCATGCAACATAAGCTTTCTTTCCTTTGCTCCTCCTTTTGTTTGAAGATGACTCCTTCTCTTTTCTTTTGAGATTAGGACAATCCGGCTTGTAGTGACCAACTTGGCCGCACTCATAGCATATTCCTTTCTTGGAGTACCTAGCATCTTCATTCTTCCGGCGGTAACCACTATCTTTCCAAAACTTTTTAAGATTTTCATCAGAATGTATTATCCCAATCTTTCTCGCATACCTATGGTAGCGTCTCACGAAGTGTCCCATTTCCTCATCATCGGAATCATCTTCGCTTGAGCTACTTTCCACATGCTCTACCTTTTTAGACTTGGTGGATTTGGATGTGGAGGTCTTTAGAGCAATGGACCTCTTATCCTTTTCCTTTTCCTTATCCTTGTCATTGTGCTTTCCCTTTTTCTCACTTTTCTCATGCTTTTCTAACAAGTTTAGTACTTGTTCATGTTCCGTAAGTTTGCCAAATAAAGTTGTAAGACTCAAAGTAGTAAGATCGTTCGCCTCCTTAATCGCGGTGACCTTCGGTTGCCAACACCTACTAAGACATCTTAAAATTTTGTTAGTGGCATCTTGATTTGTGATTGGCTTTCCCAAACCGTGTAACTTGTTGGTTATTTTGATAAATCGTTGTTGCATATCCTCGATGGTCTCACCATCTAGCATATGGAATAACTCAAATTCTTGTGTCAATGTATTAATTTTGGATATCTTTACATCATTGGTACCCTCAAAGTGAGTTACCAATGTGTCCCACATTTCCTTAGCCGATTGACAATGTGACACATGATAGAATTGAACAATCCCAAGGGATGATATTAAAATATTTTGTGCCTTTGCATCGTAATTGGCCTTTTTCTTTTCCTCTTCCGTCCATTGTGCCATAGGCTTATTGGTGACAATGCCATGAGCATCGGTGATTGTTGGAACAAACGGACCGTTCTCAATAGCATTCCACACTTCACCATCAAAAGAATTGATGTGAATATGCATACTACTTTTCCAATAGTCAAAATGATCTCCATTGAATATCGGAGCCCTATTATATGCCCCTTTAGGTGCAAAAGCCATGTTGTCTAATAGTTGGCACAAACCACCGAATTTTGCAAGCAAAATTTAACCGGGCTCGTGATACCACTTGTTAGACTACTAGGCTACCACTTAGAAGGGGGGGTCGAATAAGTGGCTTCTTTAATCAACGGCAATTTAAAAAATATTTGATTAAAAACAATGCGCGGAAGCACCACCGGATCGGTAGTCTACTTTGCACCTTTTGACCAAAGGAAAGATAATATCGCCTTGAACGAATTAGGAAAATTACCGGAACGCTTAATGCAAGATATCCAAATTTAATTTGATTAACAAAAACAGTCCCAAGCAAGTTATATGGTTCGATATTTCAAGTTCAATCACAATCAAGCAAGAACCAATTGAATTTTTGTGAACCAATACGAACAACAAAAATTCAATCGATTAATCAAATTAACGAAATTAAAAGAACGAGAGATAAAGAGAGACACACGATGTGATTAGGGAGTTCCCCGGATTGCGCGTCGTCCACGCGTTTATCCGAGTACGTCTCCCCCAAATAACCAAACGGGTTATTTGAGAGTTTATAGATCAAAAACTTGATGAACAAAAAAGTGCACAGTTTACAATTAAAATCTATAATCCTATAGCAAAACAAAATGTAAACTAATGCGAATAACCTCGACACCCAACGGAACTTCGCCCTCTGATTCCAACGATTCACCTTGTGCCAAACCGCACCCAATCGTCCAGCTGAGTCCTTCGTTCCTTGTTGTCGAATCCTTCAAGACACGCACGATCTTGAATCACTTGAGAGAAACACTAGAACCTTCAACGCAATTCAACCCGATCACGATTCTGATTCACCGCGAACCGTATCGAACGTTATCACACAATTCTGCAATTTCTATTGAATTGATCCCATACTCAAATCCAATTTTGATTGCAAACTTGATGAAGATGATGAACTTGTGTTGAATCAAACCTTTGATGCAAATTCTCACTCAATTTGTACCCAAAGCGTTTCCTGATCTTTCACACTAGTTTTCTCTATGTACAATGACACAACACATTGCTATTTAAAGTAAAAATAGAATGAGCAAATTTAGGCATAATTTTTCATACATGTATCGATACAAATGATCATTTGTATCGATACAAATGCTTTGACCAACGTTAAAAATGAAAAAATTGACCTTTGTATCGATACAAACACGGGTGTGTATCGATACAAATATCAGAATCTTGAAATCTTGACTGATATGTATCGAAGCATGCAAGCATGATTCGATACATCATGAGTTTTCTGGATTTTGAGAACATACAGATGTGTATCGATACATGCAAGCATGCTTCGATACACAAATGATGTTCTGTCTCTGAGAGACCACTTTTGTATCGATACAGACAATATATGTATCGATTCAAAATGCACAAAATCAAACATAAGTAATTTCAGGACATATGTATCGATACAACTATGTATGTATCGATACAAAATACCTAAATGTCAGTTTTTCAAGGTTTAGAAAATAGTTCTTTGTTGTCAAGTCATTTGTAATGTTGCCAAAATATGTTCAATCCTATTTTCATGTGTTTTGACAATTATTAAAACATGAGGATGAACTGGTGCATTTACATAATTCTTGTTATTACGCGGTTGTGCGCGAATAGGCCGTGCGCGTGCCTGGTATTCATGAGTGCTCCAGAGACTTTGCCAATGTCTCATGCAAGCGGCCCCACTTGACACTCATATAGGCGATTTCATCGAGTGTATGCTCCAAATCATACACCACCCTTAAGGGATATGAAAATCGTTAAAAGCTTTATAGCTTATCCTCTCAATAATGCAGTGTCTAACACTTACTCAAGTACAATTAAAATAAATTTAGTGTTAGCAGAATTAACTCGTGACTTGTTCTTACCACATTAAACCTTCTTCATAGGGTCTCCAATTACAAAGGTTGGGTTCCCATCACTTGTTAATTTCAATTGGCTTAAGTCCAATTCCCCTCAATGTGTCATAAATTATTTTCTTCCTAGGGGTTTGTTTAGTAGCTACTTTTCACAAAAATGATGAAGACAAATTCTTTCATCAAAATAATATTGACCAAGACGTCTCTAAGTCAATTAATCTCATATAATATTTTTTACAAGTCTATAACAATAAACTTGTAGAGGACAAATTTAATTTCGGTGTCCTTACTAATAAAAAATGGGGTTAAAGTGTCATTTGAATCCGACAAGATTGTAATGACAAAAAATAATGTGTTTATCGGAAAAGGTTATTGTGATCAAGGACTTTTTGTTCTCGATATTTCGGAAATTAATAAAAATGTTTCTTCCGCTGCTTATTTAATTGATTCATATGGTATGTGGCATGCTAGACTAGGACATATTAACTCTTCATATATTTTTAAATTAGAACTTCTTGGCATGATTTCTCTTAGTGATAAACAACATGATAAATGTGATGTTTGTGTCGAATCTAAATCGACCAAAAAGACTTGTCCACCTGTTAAGCGTGAATCTAATTTGCTTGATTTAATTCATACTGATTTAGGAGATTTAAAGCAAACTCTAACTAGAGGTGGTAAATGTTATTATATTACTTTTATAGACGATTTTTCTAGATATACTAAAGTTTATTTATTAAAGCATAAAGATGAAGCGTTTGATATGTTTTTATCTTATAAAGCTGAAGTAGAAAATCAATTAAATAGAAAAATTAAAAGGGTTAGATCCGATCGTGGTGGTGAGTATATTTCTTTTAATGATTTTTGTGAAAAAGAAGGTATTATACATGAGATAACTCCTCCTTATTCTCCTGAATCTAATGGTGTAGCTGAAAGGAAAAATAGGACTTTAAAAGAAATGATGAATGCTATGCTAATTAGTTCACATGCTCCTAATAATCTATGGGGGGAAGCTATATTGTCGGCATGTTCTTTATTAAATAGAACTCCTCATAGGACTACCGGTAAGACACCTTATGAACTTTGGAGAGGTTATCAACCTAACTTGAAATATTTAAAAGTGTGGGGGTGTCTTGCTAAAGTCATGTTACCTCACCCTAAGAAACGAAAATTAGGATCTAAAACATCGGATTGTATGTTTATAGGTTATGCTAAAAATAGTGCTGCCTATAGATTTCTTGTTTTGAAAAGTGATGTGTTAGATCGCAATACAATTATGGAGACAAAGAATGCTGAATTTTTTGAAAATGTTTATCCTTTGAAATTATTACCTGAAGAGAGCTCCAAGCAACCTTTAGAAATTAATTTTAAAGATGATAATGAGGATTTAAGGAGAAGCAAAAGACAAAGAAAAGCGACATCCTATGGAAGTGATTTTTATACTTATCTTGTTGATAATGAGCCTAAAATTTTTTATGAAGCTATTTCTTCTCCTGATTTGAAATTTTGGAAAGAAGCTATTAAAACTGAAATTGATTCTATTGAAAAAAAACAAAACTTGGATTTTAGTCGATTTACCTCAAGGATCAAAACCTATTGGTTGCAAGTGGATTTTTAAAAGAAAATATAATCCTAATGGGTCAATCGATAAATACAAAGCTCGTTTAGTTGCAAAAGGTTTTTCCCAAAAAGAAAACATTGATTATTTTGATACTTTTGCACCGGTAACGAGAATTTCTTCAATTCGAATTTTAATAGCTTTGGCTTCTATTTATAAACTTGTTATACATCAAATGGATGTAAAAACGACATTTTTAATTGGTGATTTAGAAGAAGAAATTTATATGGCTCAACCTGAAGGATGTGTAGTTCCTGGTCAAGAGAAAAAAGTTTGTAAGCTCCTTAAATCTTTATATGGATTGAAACAAGCACCAAAACAATGACATGAAAAATTTAATGAGGTTTTGTTCAGTGATGGTTTCTCCTCTATTGAAGTTGATAAATGTGTTTACATTAAATCTTTGAATGGAGAACATGTTATTATATGCCTATATGTGGATGACATGCTCATTTTTGGTACTTGTGTTGATATTGTGATAAAAACTAAATCTTTTCTTTCATCTAAGTTTGATATGAAAGATATGGGCGAAGCAAGTGTTATATTGGGAGTAAGAATCATAAGGAAGGGTGATAGTATTATACTCTCCCAAGAACATTATGTTGAGAAACTTCTTAGAAAGTTTGGTCATTATGACTCTAATCATGTGGGTACCCCTTATGATTCAAACTTCAAACTAATAAAGAATAAAGGTGATCCTGTTAACCAGAAACAGTATCCTCAGATGATTGGGAGCTTACTGCATCTCATGAATTTTTCTCGACCTGATATTGCATATGCAGTAGGTCGTTTGAGTAGATATACTCATAACCCGAGTCAGGATCATTGGGAGGCACTTGCTAGACTTATGAAATATTTGAGAGGTACCATGAATTTTGGTATTGTTTATAGTGGATTTCCCGCTGTATTAGAAGGATACAGTGATGCAAACTGGATCTCTGATTCAGAAGAGACAAAATCTACTAGTGGTTATGTATTCACACTTGGTGGTGGTGCAATTACTTGGAGATCATCCAAACAAACAATAATTGCTAGATCAACTATGGAGTCAGAGTTTGTAGCTCTAGAGTTGACTGGTAGTGAAGCTGAGTGGCTAATAATTTTTTTAGCAAATATTCCTTTAGGAATAAAACCGACACCATCAGTGTCAATTCATTGTGATAGCCAATCGGCTATAGCTGTTGCTAAGAACTCATCTTACAATGGCAAAAATAGGCATGTACAATTAAGAAATAAAGTGGTAAAACAATTGCAAAAATGTGGAACTATATCGATCGATTATATGATGTCAGAAGTGAATCTTGCTGATCCTTTAATAAAGCCTCTAGGGATGAAATTAATATGTGAAACATCGAGGAGAATGGGACTTGGGCCAATTGAAATTAACAAGTGATGGGAACCCAACCTTTGTGATTGGAGACCCCATGAAGAATTGTTGATCCTTGTGCGTCGGTAATGCCGATTTGAGCTCGAACAATGACCGCAATTCCAAACAATATCGAACCAACTTCTTCTTACAAATTAGAGAGTGAACCTGCAAAACATAAAATGTTAAGTAATAACCTGAGGCGCCACGAAGACTGTCCTTAGGAATTTATTCGCCGTATATTTGCGCAAATTCCCCAGGATTCAACAGGTCCTTCTCATAATTGAGGTAACAGAGCAACTTGAATCTGATAAACACCGGAAATGCACTCAGGAAATAATTCTTATTGTCAAAAGAGATTGTTTTTGTATATATTCTTTCCTTCTACGAGTCACGTGTGTATATATATATATATATATATGGGAGGGATCAAATTACACCGGTGTAACACTTGAGTAATGTTACACCGTTCAATAACGCTTTGACGAATTCAAATTTTACAAAATCCACCGTTGGATTAGAATATTATATCATATAGATCATTTATGTTGAGTTTTATAAAAATCTAAAATCGTTTGACATGCTTTTGAAACACATAAAGATTAACGGTATTCAATAAAAACGCATAAACCGTTAATCTTTATGTGTTTCAATAACATATCAAACGATTTTAGATTTTTGTAAAACTCAACATAGATGATCTATATGATATAATCTTCCAATCCAACGGTGGATTTTGTAAAATTTGAATTCGTTAAAGCGTTATTGAGCGGTGTAACATTACTCAAGTGTTACACCGGTGTAATTTGATCCTTCCCCATATATATATATATATGTTTATCACAAGGAATAAAATCCTTTTACTATGCGTGACCAAAGTTTGTGAGGAATTGTTATCATATGCTACCGTTGTGAAATTGATATGGCATTGATATGCCATAAGTGCAATTGATTATATTAACTATGTATTTATCAACATGAACGTTGGATGCCAAGCAATAGTCATAATGGGAATCCAAGGCTTGGACTAATTGCATATGAATATCACAAAGTAGCATATGTAACACCCGTATTTTTATTTTATTAGATTTATTAGAATTAATAACCTTTTTATAGTACTTTATTGGGCTAATTATTATTAAGTGAGATAATGTCCATTTTAGGAAAGAGTAGAGTAATTATTTTATTAAGTGAGTGAGTAGTGTTGTGAAAGAATATAATAGTTGGGCTTAAGTTAATTGGGCTTAGACAAAGAGGAAGGATAGTTTGGTCCTTGTAAAACATTAGGTTTTAAATAGGGTTTTGAGGGTTAGAGTGAGTAAGAGCTCATAAGAGAAAAATAGAGAAAGAGGTAGAGAGAGAAGCTTAGAAGATAGAAGAAGAAGAATGAGGAAGTAGATGGGAAGAGAAGGACTCAAGTGTTCATCTTAATAGAAGGTAAGAGAGTAGTTTTTCAATTCATAGAGATGGTTAAAGAGAGGGGAGATGTCTAATCTCCATACCCAAACTCTCTCATCTCTTTTGGTGGGAAAGGGAAATCAAGGGAATGTGATTTAATGATTTTCTGTGTTGTTGTATGATATTAACATGTTATTATATGATTCTATTTACCATTTCTATCATCAAATTCGTGTGTTATATGAGATTTCTGGTTATTGATATTTGAAAATGGGTTTTGAATGAAATAAGGAAAAATCTCTACTTTCTACTCTAAATGATGTTTGATGATGTTAGAACTTGTACTTCTAAGTCTATATATGATATGTATGCTTAAATGTGATAGCTTTACAAGTTTATAACATGAAATTCGTGATTTTTATGTGATTTCTATGTGAACCCGAGAGCAGAGCATGAAAATCTGGGTTTGGTCGCTGAGCCACCAATCCGTCGCTCCAAGCGAGGATTCATGTGTTCTTCGCGAACCCAGAATTTCATGTGGTCACCCAGCGACCAGTAGCGACCGCCAGCGACCAGACGTCGCCAGGCTTCGCTCTGAGCGATGACTTGTCTGCCTCTGCTCGCTTGTTTCATCGCTGGTAGTCGCCCAGCGACCATGACCTGATTTTGAGAAATTTCTTCATGTTGTATGATGAGAATGAGCTTATAACATGTTTAGATTTGGTCTTATAATATGTTATATGTATGGATTGATTGAACCTTGAGTTGGTATGATGATAACATGTTCATATGAGTATGTTGTTTGAGATTGAGCTATGATTAGCTAAGATAACATGTGTGATTATGTAATGCTTGAATGTATACCTTAGTGATGATATAATGATGAGTTGAGATAAGTTAATAATAACTTAAAGAAGGAATAATAGGGATGAGTGGCCTATTATTCATGAGTAGATGTATAGTGTTATCATCATTATTTGGTATGTGTACATTCATGCATTCATTCTTTGAGTCGGATATAAGAATCATGTGGATTCTAATAAAGAGGATATCAAATGATAATATTTGATAAAGACGGATATTAGAGGTGAGATACTCTAATAAAGACGATGGTACCACATGCATTAGATATGTCTAGGGTGACATACATTATGTGTTTGCATTAGTTTGCATTAGGAATTTGTGCACTCTAATTGTTATTTGATAATTGAGATTGTATTCCATTATAATTGTGAATGGTTGAATAATGTGATACTTATAATTGAACATACTATGAGATGTGTAATATTGATTGATAATTGTGATTGTGTTTTCCCATTATCATTATAATTGAGATTGATTGAATAATGAGAACTTGGTTATATGTTTAATTGCATGGTAATGAGTATAGTTTATTGCCATTATGGATATTGATTGCATGTTATTTGATAAGTATGTGATCTAGTTTTATTATGAATGTTTTCCATAATGTAAGTGTACCTTATACTTACTATTATGAACTTGAATTGAAACTAACTCTCTTATTTTGTGTATATGTACTGGTTTGGGTCCAGATTCTTCAGTTGGTATGTCTCGGTGAAGCTTCGCTCTGATCACGACACGGGCAATTGGTTTCCTATGTGTAGAGTTTTGTTCCTATTTTCAAATTCATTTAAGGATGTACTATTTTAGAAACATTTTTGTAATAAATGGTATACCCACTAATTAATTTATTAGTAGGTGTTTTGTAAGAAGTATTTGTAATGCTCGAACCGCTATTTTTATAATAAATAATCATTTCCGTTGCGTACTTTGCATTATATTTTAAGAGTTATAATTTTATTAAATAACGGGTTTGGGTGTTATAATTTGGTATCAGAGCTCCGGTTGTCCTCGGACATAACGAGCTTAGTGTGTGTCATGTGTCGATCAGAGCAAGTGGAGCAGTCAAACCAAGTGAGTGTTGAGTCAATCGTGTTTATGGTATCGATTGATCTTTTATGTGTTGGTTTACTTAATTCTTGAGACTTGTGTTTTAATTTGTGTTAACTTATGAATCTATTGCTTCGTAAATGTTGATAAGTTGTGATGTGTTCATTTCATGAATTTATTGGTGATTGTTTATTCATGAACTATGAGTGATATGAATTGAATTATGCTACTCATTCTTTTTGGTGAGAAATTGGTGAGATTGATAAGTATCTAAGTTATAAGTTATCAAGAATGAGTATGTGGTTTGTTTTATGTTGATTCATGATGAATGTTATACTCTTATGATTATAATAGTTGTATGTGCTTAAAGCTATAATCTTTGTGTAATTATGACATATTTTATTTATTTATGATCCCATGATAAGTGAGTGATGATAACATGATATAATTGTGCATGAATATGCATTCATCATTGTTGTTTTGATTTCAAGATAATGTCTTCTTGTTATTAAGCTATTTAAAATGATTATGTTCTCATATGAGTATAGATTCTTTGTTGATGAAAATCTTTGTTATACGAAATAAAGTTTTATGTTTATGCATATGTCATAAATGAATGTTGTGATAATTTATTTATGATGATTGCTTGTGTAGAATGATTGAATTGGTTAAATGATAATATGATTATGTATATTTATATATGAGTTGATAGATAATGATTAGGATGTAATGACAAGTATGTTGTTGAATTGTGATCGGGTTATGATGATGATATGCTTATGTATGTTTGATTGAATCATGTATGTATATCTTACTTGTGAATGGTTAGTGATGATAATAATTATGTATAAGATGAATTTCATGAATGTTGATGATTAGTTCTTTGTTAACATGCGTTTCTAAATGACATTGACTTTAGCATTTAAATGATGATAGTTTAAGTTCTAATTTGCTAATACTGGAGTTGTTATAGGTCTTATGAGAATAATGCGATGATTATGTAATTTCACATGTTTGCAAATTAATTCGTGTCGATTATTATGCTTATATGTTTGTTATAACTTCGTGTGTTTAAAATTATGACCTCATGTTTTAACGAACTTGGATATATGATGTCTTACTCTAGTTGCTTAAGTATGATAATTGAATTGAAAGTTTAATGTAACTATTTGAAGTAAAGTTTATATGAATCTTCATGTATGTTCATATGTATAATTGATGTGTAGTTCTTTATGACATGTGATAAATCTTAGAAGTAGTGTTGATTCTAAATATTGTGGATCTTGTTGAAATTAATTATTCCTTTGAGTAAATGAAACTTGATTTATTTCTTTTGTTATCTATAAGTTATCGTAAGCAAGTATGTCATTCCTTATGATAGATTTGATAAATATGATGCACATATTTGATTGTTTTACCATGTTAACTATCATGCTAAATTAATTATTTGTTGCGTGAGAGGGTTTGATGCATGCGAACTATTAGACTGTTTGGAATTGTCATTATGCAATATTCATCTTTTGTTGTCTTGATTTGATTCTTAGTTTTAAATTTATAGAAGATATATGTTACTTGAATCTCTATATGAAATGTTTTATTTAAGCTTTGTGCAATCTTAGATAGATGTCGTGTTTGTAGCTTACCCTTGTATGCGACATGTGTGTGAACACTGTAGATACTAGTTTCTTTTGGGAAGAATAAGTTAGAACCGTAGAAACCTACAGTTAGATGGAGAATCAGAAGTTCAATAGATGATTGTAGGCGGGTCTGAAATAAGTGGGGGAGGAGGTTATACCTCTCTTAGACGTTTGAGTATAGGGGAATAAGATAGATAGAGATACCCAGAGAAGAACGTTTGCGCGTTGGTAAAGTTTGTTTCGGAGTTGGTTGAGGAGAAGGAACAAGTTGACAAAAATGTGGATCTCGGTCGCGAGGAGGAATGATCGTTGATCCGTCAGAAGTAGATATTGTGTTTTAGTGAGAGATCCCTAAGTTAGTTGGTATGACCAGTGGAACTTTGAAGTAACGGTCGCACGTGCGTTTATGTTTTGGAAGTGTTACTTGTATGATCTGAAAGTGGAGGTATTCGGTGATCACAAGAGTTCGAAGTATTGATTGACCGAATAGAGATGAATAAGTGGCAAAGGGAAGTAGTTAGAATTTCGGAGAATGGATAATTTGACTGAGTTACCATCAGAGTTGAGTTAATGTGATAACGGATACTTAGAGAAGTAAGTTTTATAGATGTTGGCATTTATGACACAAGAGTTGGAGTTAAGCGAACAGTTTGGAGGTGTGAGATTGATATAGGAGATAATACTTAGAAGTGTGGAGTCGAGCATGATGAAGTGGGTGAACCGTATTCTTGAAAAGATTTGAGAAAGTCAAAAGGTGGATTTAGATTTAATGGACCGACTAGTGCGAATCGGTAAGAGTAGAGTAAGCAAACTTCAAATGGATGAGAATAGAATTATGAGATTCTAAGATAGAATCTGTGAATGGACTAGTATTTCAAGAATTTTGAAAGCGGCTTGTCAAAGATAGAGTAATTCAATATGGATAATGACCGGACAACTAATGTCGAAGTTGAATGAAATTATAGGGTAGAATTTGCGAGTTAGGTTTATCAAGTTCAAAAGGAAACTTAAGATAAGGTAGCCATTGGAATCAAAACGACGAGATCATTAAGTAGAAGGGCATGTTGGAAATGTCCCCATGAGATTTTGGAAGTCAGGATGAAGATGAGTGTGAAGTGTTATTAATGAAAATTATGGGATAAACAAGTTGACCATCGGAAGGACGTGTTGAGAATAGCTAAGTGATTGTCTATCAAAAAGGATTGAGTATAGAAAAGATGATGAGAAATAGAAGAATTAAAAGTTGTGCATGGTGTAAGGGAGATAGACATAACATTAGTGTAAGACTTGATGAATGACTTGAGATATATATTTGGATCTAAGCATCTCAATATGAGAATTGATGTTGGACAACTAAGGAGTAATAAAAGAGATGATAAATGAATATATATCGACGGTAGTAGTTTAAAAGGTGGACATTTTATGTAAGCAACACAAGAGTTAGATAAGGGATAAATCGGAACTAACATAGTTATGTTGGAAATTTGAGGCAAAGAATTTTGGTATCGAGCGTTGAGATTGTATCATCGAGTGAGTAGGTTGGAATGAGATTCACCTATAATTATGCGATTGGGAAAAGCTAAGAAATTAAAGAGGATTAAGGACGTATGAAAACCGAGAAGTTATTAAGTTTAAAAAGGGTGCATTTTCCGGAATGAAGTTGGTTGATTATTCTTGTTATAGTGGTAATGATGAAACCTTGGTGAAAGGTGAGCGTGAAGCGATGATATAGCGATTAGAGAATTGTGTTGGGAGTTCGACATAAGTATGAGAACTAGTGCGAAGGGAATAGTTGTGTCATTAAGGATGTAGTTTCATTGGTTATTACGAGGAATTGGAGAACCTTGATGGCAAATGGATAAGAGATGATAAGTTAAGACCGTGATTGGATAAGAATTAGACATGGAATATGCGGATTAAGGAAAATCGAGCGATCGAAGTTGAAAATAAGGATTTATGGAGAATTGTGAAGTGGTGAATGTCCCCTAAAGATTGAGAGCTATTGAAGGATATTATGATGGAAAGTTCTCGTTAAGAAAACATATTTGAAATTTGGTAAAAATAGTTTATGTCACCATCATGGTTATCGGATACTTATTGACAAATTAAGGAATTGATCAACCTTAATCTCTTGTTGACGGTAAACGAAATTATGTTGACGGGATAAACTAGTTTTGTCGAATTTGATGATGTGTGGAGATTGAATTTTTATGGGAAAGTGGAATAAAGGAGTTTTATCCGGAGTTGTTTGAGTCGTGTAATTTTCGAGGACGAAAATCTTTTAAGTGGGGGAGAGTTGTAACACCCGTATTTTTATTTTATTAGATTTATTAGAATTAATAACCTTTTTATAGTACTTTATTGGGCTAATTATTATTAAGTGAGATAATGTCCATTTTAGGAATGAGTAGAGTAATTATTTTATTAAGTGAGTGAGTAGTGTTGTGAAAGAATAGAATAGTTGGGCTTAAGTTAATTGGGCTAAGACAAAGAGGAAGGATAGTTTGGTCCTTGTAAAACATTAGGTTTTAAATAGGGTTTTGTGGGTTAGAGTGAGTAAGAGCTCATAAGAGAAAAATAGAGAAAGAGGTAGAGAGAGAAGCTTAGAAGATAGAAGAAGAAGAAGGAGGAAGTAGATGCGAAGAGAAGGACTCAAGTGTTCATCTTAATAGAAGGTAAGAGAGTAGTTTTTCAATTCATAGAGATGGTTAAAGAGAGGGGAGATGTCTAATCTCCATACCCAAACTCTCTCATCTCTTTTGGTGGGAAAGGGAAATCAAGGGAATGTGATTTAATGATTTTCTGAGTTGTTGTATGATATTAACATGTTATTATATGATTCTATTTACCATTTCTATCATCAAATTCGTGTGCTATATGAGATTTGTGGTTATTGATATTTGAAAATGGGTTTTGAATGAAATAAGGAAAAATCTCTACTTTCTACTTGAAATGATGTTTGATGATGTTAGAACTTGTACTTCTAAGTCTATATATGATATGTATGCTTAAATGTGATAGCTTTACAAGTTTATAACATGAAATTCGTGATTTTTATGTGAACCCGAGAGCAGAGCATGAAAATCTGGGTTTGGTCGCTGAGCCACCAATCCGTCGCTCCAAGCGAGGATTCATGTGTTCTTCGCAAACCCAGAATTTCATGTGGTCGCCCAGCGACCAGTAGCGACCGCCAGCGACCAGACGTCGCCAGGCTTCGCTCTGAGCGATGACTTGTCTGCCTCTGCTCGCTTGTTTCATCGCTGGTAGTCGCCCAGCGACCATGACCTGATTTTGAGAAATTTCTTCATGTTGTATGATGAGAATGAGCTTATAACATGTTTAGATTTGGTCTTATAATATGTTATATGTATGGATTGATTGAACCTTGAGTTGGTATGATGATAACATGTTCATATGAGTATGTTGTTTGAGATTGAGCTATGATTAGCTAAGATAACATGTGTGATTATGTAATGCTTGAATGTATACCTTAGTGATGATATAATGATGTGTTGAGATAAGTTAATAATAACTTAAAGAAGGAATAATAGGGATGAGTGACCTATTATTCATGAGTAGATGTATAGTGTTATCATCATTATTTGGTATGTGTACATTCATGCATTCATTCTTTGAGTCGGATATTAGAATCATGTGGATTCTAATAAAGAGGATATCAAATGATAATATTTGATAAAGACGGATATTAGAGGTGAGATACTCTAATAAAGACGATGGTACCACATGCATTAGATATGTCTAGGGTGACATACATTATGTGTTTGCATTAGGAAGTTGTGCACTCTAATTGTTATTTGATAATTGAGATTGTATTCCATTATAATTGTGAATGATTGAATAATGTGATACTTATAATTGAACATACTATGAGATGTGTAATATTGATTGATAATTGTGATTGTGTTTTCCCATTATCATTATAATTGAGATTGATTGAATAATGAGAACTTGGTTATATGTTTAATTGCATGGTAATGAGTATAGTTTATTGCCATTGTGGATATTGATTGCATGTTATTTGATAAGTATGTGATCTAGTTTTATTATGAATGTTTTCCATAATGTAAGTGTACCTTATACTTACTATTATGAACTTGAATTGAAACTAACTCTCTTATTTTGTGTATATGTACTGGTTTGGGTCCAGATTCTTCAGTTGGTATGTCTCGGTGAAGCTTCGCTCTGATCACGACACGGGCAATTGGTTTCCTATGTGTAGAGTTTTGTTCCTATTTTCAAATTCATTTAAGGATGTACTATTTTAGAAACATTTTTGTAATAAATGGTATACCCACTAATTAATTTATTAGTAGGTGTTTTGTAAGAAGTATTTGTAATGCTCGAACCGCTATTTTTATAATAAATAATCATTTCCGTTGCGTACTTTGCATTATATTTTAAGAGTTATAATTTTATTAAATAACGGGTTTGGGTGTTATAGCATATGTTAATTAAACTTTTGAAATAATAAAATAACAATTAAAAATTACAACATATTGTGTATAAAAAAGTATGTAGGAATATCATTTCTCATTATTTTATACTTACAACTAATCAAATTTCACGATTTCTTTTTGGTTCTATAATTTCACAATCTATCTATCTATCTATCTATATCTATATACTCTATGTAAAGCAAATTATTTTTTGCTTATGTGTCAACTTACCAAAGCTCCTCACATTTTTCTCTTTTCTAAGTGAAAGTTGGTGCTTATGTGGCATTTTCATCTTTAAAATAACAAAATAATATTAATATATTAAGTATTAAATGCTAAACTTAATGAAAGTGTTAGTAAATACTATGTGACCATCTATATATCATCCAAGTAATATGAGCGGTTTTACATCAAACAATGAATTTGGTAAAAAAATAAAATATTAAAAACAAAGAATAAATAAATATAGCTAATGATATCAACTTAATGTGATAATTGGATAGAATATGGGGAGGCACATTTTTGTTATTTTATTTTATATATATGTTTGATTTAAATGTTATAGAACCTCTAAGAATTCCAACTTATATATGTTATAGAACCCAAGAGTCTTTTGCTTTAGTCTAAACATAAATTGTTGTCTCTATGAAATTCATTATATATAGTATTTACTACAAAAGAAATCACATAGTCTTTGTTGGTTTAGCTTGATGTGTGTGAAAATTGGCAATATATTTGTTGAGTTTACTTTCTCCTTGCTTTTATAAAAAAATAAAAAGGTATGTAATTTTATAATAACTTTGTTTCTATGAATATCATACATATATACCTAGAGAATACATTTGTATATCATTGATTGATTGAAACCTTTTTTATTTTTGAGGCAAATTTGCTTTTCTTATGCTTAACAATTATAAAAGAGATGATTTGATTTATTTTTTTCTTATTGTGTTTGCATATCACATATTATACCTTTGTATTCCAATCATTGTTAGAGAAATTATGGAAGGTGATAGAAAAAATAATATATTATTTCTCTTTTATTTCTTTATTTATGTTTATTTTAGAGAAAGAAGAAGATTGTCCCAACAATTATCACAAAGTAATTGTACAAATATCATTACTTACCCATTAATATTTTCATATGGCATGTGTTAATATTGTATACGTTTTATTGACTCATGATATATGTTTTATTTATGAGTGCATGTGAAATATTGTATAGATTGGTCACCTGAATATATTATAGGTGCTAATTTCACTATATTTTCTAAAATAAAAAATAAAAAACTCTTCAGGTGTATATCATTTTAAAAAACATATATTGAAAGGTTGGAATCAAGCAATGAGAAAACGTGAATAATTATGTATAAAATAAAAAGATGTGTGCTCCTTCATCTCCTTCATCTTTACTATCATTCATGAAAATATTGAAAGTGGTAAAACAAATTTTAACTAATAAATTGGTTGGTTACATAAATAGTACAAAAATAATAATTATATAGAAAATAAAAAGATGTGTGTTCCTTCATCTTTAGTATTTTTTTTTTTAATTTACAAAAGGCTTTTCAAACTCTACTAAAACATTGTTATCATCTCTTTTAATAAATAATTAAATATAAAAGAAAAAAATAATGCATTATAGTATAATATGTATAGAATATCAATTTAATATTTAGTAACTTCTTAAAGAGAATAAATCAAGAATGAAAATATTAATTACATGTGATCAAGTACCTTAATAATATTTGTGTTTTATTGACTCATGATAAATGTTTTATTTATGAGTGCATGTGAAATATTGTATAGATTGGTCACCTGAATATATTATAGGTGCTAATTTCACTATATTTTCTAAAATAAAAAATAAAAAACTCTTCAGGTGTATATCATTTTAAAAAACATATATTGAAAGGTTGGAATCAAGCAATGAGAAAACGTGAATAATTATGTATAAAATAAAAAGATGTGTGCTCCTTCATCTTTACTATCATTCATGAAAATATTGAAAGTGGTAAAGCAAATTTTAACTAATAAATTGGTTGGTTACATAAATAGTACAAAAATAGTAATTATATAGAAAATAAAAAGATGTGTGTTCCTTCATCTTTAGTATTTTTTTTTAATTTACAAAAGGCTTTTCAAACTCTACTAAAACATTGTTATCATCTCTTTTAATAAATAATTAAATATAAAAGAAAAAAATAATGCATTATAGTATAATGTATAGAATATCAATTTAATAGTTAGTAACTTCTTAAAGAGAATAAATCAAGAATGAAAATATTAATTACATGTGATCAAGTACCTTAATAATATTTGTGTTTTATTGACTCATGATAAATGTTTTATTTATGAGTGCATGTGAAATATTGTATAGATTGGTCAAATATTTTGGCACTTTACTTTTTTTTTATTGGACTAATATTTGTTAGTATATTTTTCTAACTTTCTATTTTATTTTCTTTGACCGTTTAATGTGGAATGGATAATGTTTCATGATGAGAAGATAACAATCACCCGTACAATATTTTCATAAATAATATTAAAAAAAAATGACTTCTTACGGTGAAAGTCGAGAAAAACAAAGTTTCACCCCCAAATAAAATGTGAAAACAATTATAACTTATAAAAAAAAATGTTATGAAAGGTGAAATATCACTCTTTTAATGATGGTTTTTTGTATACTTCTTTACAATATCTTACTTGTTAATTAATTGAATCATTTATAAAAAAAATGTTATGAAATGTGAAAGATCACCCCTTTCGATGATGGTTTTTTGTATACTTCTTTACAATATCTTGCCTCTTTGTTTCTTTTGCATCAATTATAAATACCTTATGGAGCTCCCTTCAATTTCATATTTTCTCAATTTCTTATTCTAAACACCTACTCCAAATTTCCAGAACCAACAATTTGTGTGATTTTTCTATCAAAAGTAATAGTAATAGTACTATGAGACCTTTGATTCATTTTCCAAATATTACGGTGGTACAAGACTTATCTATTATACTATTTAATCGTCATTTTGCAATATAAATATATTGATGAATGAGAAAATTGACACAAAAAATATATATTGTAATTTCATTTTGACTAATGCTATTTTTGGGTCGTAATCTCATGATAATAAAAAACATGTTTTTTTTATCTTCTATATATACATTTATCGAACAGTCTATCTATCTATGTTCTAACTAATGATGTTCTTTCATGTAAAAGTTCTATTAACATTTGTAACTCCCAATTAGTAGTAATATTATTTCTATTAAAATATAATTATCATTCACTTTATTACTTCAATTAGCACTAAAATAAGAGTCATGTACTAAAAAAAATATTTATTTGGTCATTAGTCTCTTTTGTATAAAATTTAGTTATTTTGGTAAAAATGAAAATTTAAATATATGTTAATAGTCATATTTTTAACTCGAAAAATAATTAATACATCCACTAAATTTTTTTTTTGTGGTGACTAAAATTGTCACTTTCAATAAAATATTATTAAATCTGGCAAAAAAATAAAGTATTATTTATAAAAATATTTCAATCAAACCCGTGCAACACAATATTCCTATTGCATTCAAGTTACATAACTTTTGTTTACGCACCTTTAATAGTTCTTATTAAATTTTGCTGACTTTACACCTTCTATTCATAACTACAACATTTAATTTAAGTTGATAAGGCTGGTATTGTTATGAATAAGACATGACATAAAAAAGTCTTAAAACATGTAAAAAAAGGATTAAATATTTCATTTTTTAATTAATTATATAGATTGTTAAACTTCTTTTTATTAAAGTTAAATCTACGTAGTTAAAATATGATATTTAGAATATTTAACCAATGAAAAAATATTATACCAAAAATTATATAAGTGCATTCTAAAAAAAACCGTGCGTTCAAACATTTGGATTTTATTTATAGCTACTACATATTGATAATATACATTTGGATTTTGGATCTTTCTCACTTTCTTTCTTGCATGTCTTATGTCTTGACTCTTCATTGGTTACTATGACATGATTGATCAAAACTCAAGTTACTGATCTATTGTATAAATTGGGCAAATATTATTAGCCATATATTTTTAATTGCTATAACAAGAAAAATGTGGCATATTAATTACATATTCAGTGGCATGCAAGAAAATGGTGACATATTTTTAATAATTTTCAGTGGTATGAAAGTGTTTTTCATAATAATAATAATAATCTTACCATAATTTTTCGATGTATTGTTTATGACTTGACGGTGTTAGTCTATTACTTGCCTAAAAATAATAGTATAGCAAATTGGTTCCTATGAAAGTTTTTGTTGCGCTTCAAATAGATTTCACATGATATACAAGATTTTATTGAAATAAAAAATTTATTTTCAATTTAGCACTAAACATGCTCAAAATAATGTGCATCCTGTATAATGAAGATTAAATAATGAAAATATAAGTTATCAAATTAAACTTTAATTAAAAAAAGGAATTAAGGGTGCGTTTGTTTTACATTAAAAAAATATATTTTTTATTTGTATTTGTAAGACCCGTAATTCCCCTGTACCTTTTGCGTGAATAAAATAAGAAATGACTAGAATGTTAGGGTTTTTGTTAAGTGGTTTTGTGAGTATTGCCGCCATAACGGCTGTTTGCTGAAATGGAACCTATTTTGTGCTCGTGCGCTAGAAAGGCACAGACTTTTGGGTTGTAGTCTTCTTTTGAGTATAAGAAGGTTGATGTGGATTTAGAATAACGAGTTTTGGATTATTCTTGTTTTTGGAAAAACGAGTAGGATTTTACCCGCGGATGGAAAATCTTACTGCGTCTGTTTTGAGTGAGGTTTCGGATGGGAGTTTTATATATCTGCACGAGTTAGGTTATGTTCTGAGAATAATTTTCCAAGGTGTGGAAGAAAATTACAGTCGCGGAAAAAGATTCGGCGATAAGTTTTGGATATGTTAAACGTTAGACGTTCTTTCCGTAGGTTTTATGTTTTTGTGGTTTACGTTCGTCGCGTCGCGCGAGAGCTGAGTACGAGACTTGTTATGGATGAGTTGATTAAATCTTGTGACTTTCTCATAAAGTAAAGTGATCCAATGGCTAGGGTTTAAGCTTGGACTTTTGACTTTGATCCAATGGTGGTTTGGCTATCAAGAGCTTTTATTAGTAAGGAGGTTTGGTCACTTGGTGGACTTAGGAAACATCCCAAGACTCTCATTTCTTTCTCTCTTTCACGTGGAACTCCATTTCTTAACCTTAACCTTCACAAATTTTCATTTCCTCACCATTTCACTCCATTTCAAGCTTGGAAGCTTAGTGGAAAGTTGTAGAGAATCACTTGCTTAAGGTAACCCTCTCTTCTCATCTCCTAGGTTGGTAGATTTTTAGAGTTGTGAGGTTTTTGGGTTTATGTTCTTAAGAGGGTTTGGTGAGAAATGTTGTTCTTGCTAGTTTGTGTTTCATGAAAGTTGTTCATGAGAGTTTAGGAAGCATGCTAGGCTTTGTTGTTTCAATTTTCCATGAGTTGGTGAAAATCTCAAGAGAAAAGTTAGGGTATTGAGTTGGTTATGTATTGATCAATAACATGTGGTTATGTTGTAAGGTTTTGAAAAGAAACGTTGTCTTTGAACCCTTGGGCAAAAGGGAAATGCGTTGTATGGTTTTGTTTTAGAAAATCCGATGAAAAATATTTTGGGGTTTGTGAAAATATTTCCTAAGTGTTTTGAGTAGTGTTTTTGGGGTCAAAGTGGTTTAAAACTTTTGTGACATGTGGTGTTACTTTTTACCTTGAAAACATGTTTGAAAATGATTACCGGACGGTTGAGGCCCGTAATAAAACTTGTGCTTGGATTTGGTTTTGATTTTGGAAATGAAAATCAAATAACTTGCACTCGAAGCAACCAACGAGCTTTCGGAAATGAGTTGCTTGCTTATGAAAATGGTTTGCTTTTGCGCCTTGAAAAAGTGTTGGAAACTAATAGAATCAAACTAGGCTTGGGTGGAAAAAGGTGGTGTGAGTTGCTGTCTTTTGCGGTCATGACAGTTGAAACTCGCTGAGCGAGTGTTTACTCGCTGGGGCGAGTGTCACAGGCCATGAACACGCCAGGGCGTGCTCCACAGCGAGTAAGATCAGTCCTCCCTGCCTTCACTCGCTGCCAACTCGCTGGGGCGAGCTCTGAGACCTAAAATTTTGGATTCTGATTTCTAAACTTGGTTTTTAGCTTTCTAATCCCTTTTTATTAATTTATGGAAGTGGTTGGGATTGGAAACGAGTTTTTCGGGTACACGGAAAGTACGTAGCTTGTAACGCATGAAAACGGCCATTTTGCATTTCAAATTATTTAAGACTTTGGCCTGTTGTTTTGGGTCCTAAAAATAGTACAAATAACTCATGGTGGTTGATCAATACGATAGATTTTGGTATGGTATCCGATAGAGTGAATTTTCCTTAGAAACCCTTAGAGTTTTTGGGGTTTTGATGTAGTTTCAATACGTTTGGTTTAGAAACAATGTATTGATGGTACGCTGCTTGTTTTAGGAAGCGCGTTGTGTTGTTTGGACGAGTTTTAGTAAACGGGAGCTTGCCGAGGTAAGGGCTCCACTTTATTTCCGTCTTTCGAAATGGTTACGACATGCTTTGTTTTGCTGTGTATGCAATTGCTGTGTGCTTTGGCATGTTTGTACTTATGTATTCTCGTTGATGAGAACGTGTTTTAAAAATGTGTGCAAATTACATATGATTGAGAAAATGTATGTATGTTGAGATGCTTTGTACATAGGCTTTAGGCTATGTGATTGTTTGCATGAGCATATATGAATGCGTGCGTCAGATAGGACTACGCGAGGATTTTGTCTTGTGTGACTATCCCGTATATGCCGAAGAGAATATATGCCATGCATTTCATAGTTGCGTGCCTAGGTGTATGTCTTGTGTGACTTGCCTTCGTACCAGGCGTTTGTCTGTGCGACTTCGCCAAATCCTACTGGATTTTATTGAGTTGGTGGTTGTCTTGTGTGACTCACCCGGTGTTATCCCACCGTGATTGTTTTGGTATTGTCTTGTGTGACTCTACCTGGTGTTATCCCACCAATAGTAGGAGGTGTTATCCCACCAGAGACCTACGCCTTCTATAGAGAGGTTGAATTCCGGAATTAAATCATGCATGTGGCTAACCAGAGATCGGTTGTCACACCCATTGTAGAAGTCTGCATTAGGCTTGGTGATTTATTTATATAAGCCCGTTGGTGGGAATTACCCTTGAGATTAAGAGCTTTCTCTTGTGTTTTGTGGAAATATTTGTTATGTGTACAATCTTTCGCACCGTTTATATATATATACTTTTATTTTGTGGTGACCCTTTCTTTCATTTGCGGGCTCATCCCACCCCAGATGACGATGTATGTCGAGAGGATGGTGTTGGCAGCTCTAGGCCTTAGTGAGCTTGTGTTGAAGCTTGGAATAGTTAGACTATGCGCCGGTGTGTTTTGTGCACCGTGCTTTTGGGTTAGCATAGAGCTTTCTAACTTGTTTTGGTTGTAAGTATTCGAATACTTAGACTTGGACTGTAATTATTCAGGGATACACTTTGCTTGTCGAAGCACCTTTTGGTAATGAGTTCTTTTGTATATTTGAATGCCGGCTCATTTAAAATCTTTTATGCGTAACTCTGATTGTGTAAAAAAAAATATATATATATAGTGCCTTTTCTGGCCTTTGAAAAACGGGTTGTTACAATTGGTATTAGAGCACGGCTTTAAATCTTCAAAGGGAAAGTGTATACTTGAGTCGTTAGTCCAGAGTCGGTTAGAACATAGCTAGAGTTGTGTTAGTTCTAGCGGTTGTTTTGTTGTGTTATGGGTTATGTGGTAGGTTATTTTGTGTTTAGCATGGGATATGCCTAGACACTGGTTTGTGTCTTACTGAGGTAATGCAGGGGGTGAGGCTTCAGTAAGTGGAATTGTGAAAACCCGAGCCTTGGTCGAATTTAGTCGACAAGTGTCTCTGAATCCCTTAGACAGAGTGGTCCGAGGAGGATGGACTTGAGGCGAACGAGAACCACAAAGGATTCTTGGAAGACATTCGATGAACTTGAATTGCATGGGTCGTTGTCACCCGGAGGTGTGAGTACGGACGTGTGGACGTCGACTGATAAAGGGCTGCAAGTAAGGATCAGATTGGGATACCTTTTGAAGAAGGTGCTGGATATCCGTTCTGGTGAGTTCGGACGAGACTTGATGAAGTCATTCAGTTGTCAAGAGGATGCAACCACTGTAGAATGGTGGAGCATACAGAGATGTCGGTTGGATTTGATTACAATGATTGGATAATCATTGGGGCAACTTGTAATGGAAATAAAGTGCATCGCGCGTCAAGAGTAAGTGAACTTGGTGGTGTTAGAAGACGGTTGCGCGGACGATGGGTACCTTAAGGGTTTAATTCAAGTGTGTGAGATAAATTAGATTCGAAACTAAGATTAGTAAGGATGAATCTCGTGATGATTGAAGGTAGGAGACCAAGTATCACGTTGATAAGTGACAATCTATACATAGTTCGGGAGATAGTAAGTATAGATGTCGGTGTGAGATACGACGATAGGTAATCGATTGTTAAATAAAGATGGATGTGGAGAGATATTTAGGTAAAGAACGAGGAGTTCAACCTTGGAAAGTGAGTGGTATATCGATGATAGGTGATACTATAGGTGTATAGTATGGAAATACCTAGAGAATTGTAGCAATGTAAGCTAGAATTGTTAAGAATTGGCAAGTAAACCATAAGAGGAAGTAAACATCTTGAGTAAATCTTAGAGATTTGTCAAGACATATTGAGTAGTTTGAAGGGATTGGTCAAAATTTGAGTAGAGATCCTATGTGGATGCAAATTTAAGTTAATGATTTCAATCGACCAAGAGGTTGAAGGACCAAGTAGTACATTGATATTACAGAATTATAGGAGTTGATGTAACCAAACGTTAAGAAATTCAAGTCATGACGACAATGTTTGGCGAATTTCTAGAATTGTTGTGTATGAGTAGAAAAGGAGTTCGTCAGTAAGAGTACTAAGACAATGGAAGTTGATAGTTGGAGGGACCTTTTTTGTATATTAGGATTAAATGGATGGAAAAACAAGAAATTGTAATTCCTGAGGAGTAGATTCAAGAGTTTGATTTGGATATCGAACATATTAGGATGGAATCATGGCAAAGTGTTGTGCTTAGGTAGCTGTTCTTGAAAGGTCGAACATTAAGCTTTGAGATAAGTATTTAATGGCTTGAGGGATGAGTAAGATATGTTGTTTTAGAAGTAAATTATAGTGGCACGATGAGGATAAGATTGGAGATAGTTATGCAAAAAGAGATACTTAATAGGAACTTGAGGAATTATTAATTGGAGCATTTGATTACGAGGGGTACAATAGTTGACACATTCGTGGAAGTAGAGATGAATAAGAATCCCGCTAGTTAAGTGATGTGTCAAGATGGGTAACGAGAACATATTTGTGAAGTTGGTTATTGGTATTGGAGAATACTATAACTTTAGATAGTTGCGACAATATGATTAGGATTTTTGATCGAATGGAGAATAGTGTGCTTGATTGGGAAACAAGTTGATGTGGAACGAGAGTAATGTGTTTGTGTGCGGCGACTTAAAATATTGTTTGGATTTAACAAGTTATTGGTCATGGTGGTTTGGGAACCAACTCTAGACAGTTGTTGAACTAGAAGGTTGCAAAGTAGTATATTGATGATACAGGCCTGATTGGAGTTTTGTAGAGGTTATGACATCGATGAGTTAGTCGTAAAGGGAGGTTAGTCATGGAAAGGATGTGTTAACAATAAATGTGGCTAGTGGTGTTTCTACCCGAACTCGTAGAGAAAATGTTCCATTGTTTGGTTGTCTTTCACTTGATGATTCATCTTCAAAGAGGAGAAAGAGTGATGGAGATGAAATGGTTTGTGGATCTGTTTCCGGGTCTAAAAAAAATGAGGATTTAGAGAGAAGCCCATGAAGATGTGGCTTATGTCAATGGAAGATTGGCGAAGGGATTTGTCTCACACCTAATTTGGGAATAAGAAGGATAAGAAATTGTCTAATAGCAAGCTGATGGAAATCGGTATTGAGTAAGTATAAGGGATTCGGATGTTGTCAACAAGGATGGTTGGACAATAGTAATGTGAGGAATGCCATAAGAGTTATTTTGAAGGTAGGTACCTCGACGAGAGTGGTGATGTTCGGAGTGTTTAGGAATGATCCGAGTGACAAACTCTTTTGAGTAAAAGAGGATTTAATTGCAAGAGGAAGGAACTCAAGAGAGAGTTCAGAAATAGAATGTGAATACGTTGTGAAGAGGATGTGCGCCGACGATGGCCGTCGACGAGGACAAACGTTGGTTTAAGGCACGCGAGATTCGTCTAAGTGACATGTTGGAAGTAATGTTAACATATAAGGAACCGATTCTGGGGAATTGGAGGATTTGGATAAGGGAGTCCAAGAGAAGTAGATGGTTTAGTTTGGCAAGTGCCAAGACTATGAGGAGTGTAATCACCAACCGGAGGTGGGGGTGGTATTATTTAATGTCGTGATTGGAAATAGATCCGTATGTGAGCAGACGGTTCGGCATATTCATTGAGTCGCGGACTGATGGATAGTGGTAAGGTGGGAAAATCTTCTAGAAGAGAAGACAACTTGTTTGGAATAAAATGGTTTTGGTGGTACCTGTCGTGGTGGCATTGTATTACTGTTGAATGATGTTCAACGGAGGTTTCATGAGTGGAATCATGAGAGCTTGAGCGACGTGTTTTGAGTGTTATGTCTTGCGATTTCGACGTGTATTCGTAAGGGATTGAGGGAAACGTGTAGGACCATTGTGCCTCGGAGGACCTTGAGCACAAGTGGAATGATGTATCACTTAAGTGGGGTAAAGATGGTCTAAACCACCATCAGGATTGTCGACTGTCTATTGACAAATTGAGGGACTGGCCGTCCTTAATTTATTGTTGATGGTAGACGGGAACCGTGTTGATTGGAATTGACTAGTTTTTGCTAGCTTTGGTGATGCACAGAGGACTTCAGTGTTTCTTTTTGGAGGGTAGCCACTCACAACTTTGTGTGAAACTAATGGGGTGGGCTATGCCGCGGAGGCGAAAGAGGTGACTTTGGAAATTTTTGTTTGTGGGCACGAGGATCTTTGGGAACAGAGGTTCATAACCTCTGTTGTGAGGTTGAATTTTTGAGTGGTGAACTCGTTGATAGTTGCGGTTGGTGCACGGTTGTGCCAGTGTGTTGGTGAGAGTGTCTGTGTCACTTCACCCGGTGTTAGCATCTGTGTGGCTGCACCTAATCCTGAGGGATTTTGTTGTGTTAGTGATGGTAATACCTAGTTGAGTTGTTACTCTTACCTTTAGTTTCGAGGACGAAACTTCTTTTTGGAGGGTAGTAATGTAAGACCCGTAATTCCCCTGTACCTTTTGCGTGAATAAAATAAGAAATGACTAGAATGTTAGGGTTTTTGTTAAGTGGTTTTGTGAGTATTGCCGCCATAACGGCTGTTTGCTGAAATGGAACCTGTTTTGTGCTCGTGCGCTGGAAAGGCATAGACTTTTGGGTTGTAGTCTTCTTTTGAGTATAAGAAGGTTGATGTGGATTTAGAATAACGAGTTTTGGATTATTCTTGTTTTTGGAAAAACGAGTAGGATTTTACTCGCGGATGGAAAATCTTACTGCGTCTGTTTTGAGTGAGGTTTCGGATGGGAGTTTTATATATCTGCACGAGTTAGGTTATGTTCTGAGAATAATTTTCCAAGGTGTGGAAGAAAATTACAGTCGCGGAAAAAGATTCGGCGATAAGTTTTGGATATGTTAAACGTTAGACGTTCTTTCCGTAGGTTTTATGTTTTTGTGGTTTACGTTCGTCGCGTCGCGCGAGAGCTGAGTACGAGACTTGTTATGGATGAGTTGATTAAATCTTGTGACTTTCTCATAAAGTAAAGTGATCCAATGGCTAGGGTTTAAGCTTGGACTTTTGAATTTGATCCAATGGTGGTTTGGCTATCAAGAGCTTTTATTAGTAAGGAGGTTTGGTCACTTGGTGGACTTAGGAAACATCCCAAGACTCTCATTTCTTTCTCTCTTTCACGTGGAACTCCATTTCTTAACCTTAACCTTCACAAATTTTCATTTCCTCACCATTTCACTCCATTTCAAGCTTGGAAGCTTAGTGGAAAGTTGTAGAGAATCACTTGCTTAAGGTAACCCTCTCTTCTCATCTCCTAGGTTGGTAGATTTTTAGAGTTGTGAGGTTTTTGGGTTTATGTTCTTAAGAGGGTTTGGTGAGAAATGTTGTTCTTGCTAGTTTGTGTTTCATGAAAGTTGTTCATGAGAGTTTAGGAAGCATGCTAGGCTTTGTTGTTTCAATTTTCCATGAGTTGGTGAAAATCTCAAGAGAAAAGTTAGGGTTTTGAGTTGGTTAGGTATTGATCAATAACATGTGGTTATGTTGTAAGGTTTTGAAAAGAAACGTTGTCTTTGAACCCTTGGGCAAAAGGGAAATGCGTTGTATGGTTTTGTTTTAGAAAATCCGATGAAAAATATTTTGGGGTTTATGAAAATATTTCCTAAGTGTTTTGAGTAGTGTTTTTGGGGTCAAAGTGGTTTAAAACTTTTGTGACATGTGGTGTTACTTTTTACCTTGAAAACATGTTTGAAAATGATTACCGGACGGTTGAGGCCCGTAATAAAACTTGTGCTTGGATTTGGTTTTGATTTTGGAAATGAAAATCAAATAACTTGCACTCGAAGCAACCAACGAGCTTTCGGAAATGAGTTGCTTGCTTATGAAAATGGTTTGCTTTTGCGCCTTGAAAAAGTGCTGGGAACTAATAGAATCAAACTAGGCTTGGGTGGAAAAAGGTGGTGTGAGTTGCTGTCTTTTGCTGTCATGACAGTTGAAACTCGCTGAGCGCGTGTTTACTCGCTGGGGCGAGTGTCACAGGCCATGAACACGCCAGGGCATGCTCCACAGCGAGTAAGACCAGTCCTCCCTGCCTTCACTCGCTGCCAACTCGCTGGGGCGAGCTCTGAGACCTAAAATTTTGGATTCTGATTTCTAAACTTGGTTTTTAGCTTTCTAATCCCTTTTTATTAATTTATGGAAGTGGTTGGGATTGGAAACGAGTTTTTCGGGTACACGGAAAGTACGTAGCTTGTAACGCAAGAAAACGGCCATTTTGCATTTCAAATTATTTAAGACTTTGGCCTATTGTTTTGGGTCCTAAAAATAGTACAAATAACTCATGGTGGTTGATCAATACGATAGATTTTGGTATGGTATCCGATAGAGTGAATTTTCCTTAGAAACCCTTAGAGTTTTTGGGGTTTTGATGTAGTTTCAATACGTTTGGTTTAGAAACAATGTATTGATGGTACGCTGCTTGTTTTAGGAAGCGCGTTGTGTTGTTTGGACGAGTTTTAGTAAACGGGAGCTTGCCGAGGTAAGGGCTCCACTTTATTTCCGTCTTTCGAAATGGTTACGACATGCTTTGTTTTGCTGTGTATGCAATTGCTGTGTGCTTTGGCATGTTTGTACTTATGTATTCTCGTTGATGAGAACGTGTTTTAAAAATGTGTGCAAATTACATATGATTGAGAAAATGTATGTATGTTGAGATGCTTTGTACATAGGCTTTAGGCTATGTGATTGTTTGCATGAGCATATATGAATGCGTGCGTCAGATAGGACTACGCGAGGATTTTGTCTTGTGTGACTATCCCGTATATGCCGAAGAGAATATATGCCATGCATTTCATAGTTGCGTGCCTAGGTGTATGTCTTGTGTGACTTGCCTTCGTACCAGGCGTTTGTCTGTGCGACTTCGCCAAATCCTACTGGATTTTATTGAGTTGGTGGTTGTCTTGTGTGACTCACCCGGTGTTATCCCACCGTGATTGTTTTGGTATTGTCTTGTGTGACTCTACCTGGTGTTATCCCACCAATAGTAGGAGGTGTTATCCCACCAGAGACTTACGCCTTCTATAGAGAGGTTGAATTCCGGAATTAAATCATGCATGTGGCTAACCAGAGATCGGTTGTCACACCCATTGTAGAAGTCTGCATTAGGCTTGGTGATTTATTTATATAAGCCCGTTGGTGGGAATTACCCTTGAGATTAAGAGCTTTCTCTTGTGTTTTGTGGAAATATTTGTTATGTGTACAATCTTTCGCACCGTTTATATATATATACTTTTATTTTGTGGTGACCCTTTCTTTCATTTGCGGGCTCATCCCACCCCAGATGACGATGTAGGTCGAGAGGATGGTGTTGGCAGCTCTAGGCCTTAGTGAGCTTGTGTTGAAGCTTAGAATTGTTAGACTATGCGCCGGTGTGTTTTGTGCACCGTGCTTTTGGGTTAGCATAGAGCTTTCTAACTTGTTTTGGTTGTAAGTATTCGAATACTTAGACTTGGACTGTAATTATTCAGGGATACACTTTGCTTGTCGAAGCACCTTTTGGTAATGAGTTCTTTTGTATATTTGAATGCCGGCTCATTTAAAATCTTTTATGCGTAACTCTGATTGTGTAAAAAAAAAAAAAATATAGTGTCTTTTCTGGCCTTTGAAAAACGGATTGTTACAGTATTTTTAAATATTATTTTTATGATAATTTCATTAAAATTAGTAAATATTATTTCAAACACTTTTTTTATTAATTAAAAGAGTGATTTTGACATTGAATAACTTAAATATTCATGTTAAAGATTTTAACTTAATAAAAAACACAATTTTTTAAAAAAATTTATCTCTAAAAAATGACTTTCACGAAACGCTATTTGAAATAATTTTTTTTAGAGATTCTTATGATCCAATAAAATTTCTAACAAAACGATGAAATACTTAAAATGATATTTTAAGATAAGCTATTTAAACCGATTTTTCATTTGAAGTTTTTATAAAAATATTCTTTGCTAAAATCTTTTTAACACAAAAATTATACAGTATAATAAAAATCTATTTTTAAAAAGGATAAAACAAACGCACCCTAAGCTGAATAATTACTAAATTTTTTTACGAAATATCGTGTTTGAATGTTACATATGAAAATAGGAGTAGTTTGATTTTAATTGTTTTAAAAGTGTGTTATTTATTATCATTAATTTTTCTAAATCAAATAATTTCATTGACTCAAGTTACAATTAAATTTTAATAACCTCTATTTAGATTCCACTATCTTTTTTTTTATATGTAAGTGAACGACACATTATCTATGTCAGCAGCATTTTTATATATATCTCTCTCTATTTTTTTATACTTTGTGAAATAACAGGTTTCAAAATATTTTATAAGTGTTTCTCTTAAAACCAAAAAATCATATAATACACCTCTCAAATTAAATTATTATTTAAAAAAATTTAAAAAATTCTAAATTTTATAAATCTATTATTTATGATAAATTTTTATTAAAATATCAAAACTAATTTAAAAAAATTATAAATACCAAACAACTTTTACATCTTAAAAAAGTAGGATCAAACACAACTTTAAACTATACTTCAAAATTTTAGAAAAAAAATTATTATCTGTCAATGAACATATTAAATTTTTAAACATTGATAATCAACTTATTTTCTTCAATAAGCAAATTATAAAATAAAAAAATTTAATCAAGTCCGTGCAACGCACGGGTTTAATACCTAGTTTAGATATATAATGGTATTGTGATTCAAATAAAAAACTTTATTGTAATATATATATGCTTAACTAGTGTTCCGGGGGCACTGTTTAGCATTTTCCTATATATATATATATATGTAACAACCCAAATCTAATTAATGGAAGAATATTAATTAGATGTAAATAGTGGAGACTAATTGGGATGAGTGAATTAAACTTATCACACAAGAAGCATTATGACTAGTAAGACCCATGTAATTTTAATCAAGGGCCAAGAATTGATCAAGAGGGACCCACATCCTTAGTTATAAACCTTAAGACTTGGTTAGATAATTCATTTTTCTCAAGTTCCACATCCTGAAACTAGAGTTTGGAAACAAAACCCCCTTCCCTCTTCTTTCACGTCAACACCATTACCACTACCCTCCTTCTCCAAGATTCTTGACCAAACTCACATGCAACTAGGGATTTATAACCCTTGAATCATCTTGAACACAAGCAAGACCACGTTCCATCAAATTCCCCCATCTTTGGCCGTAATCCACCCTTTTTCTACTCTTGTTAGACCTAGCAATTATTGGGAAGGAGATGCTGCATATGATCGATTGTGACACTATGTGTGAGTTACTAGAGTTATTATGGATGCTGAATCTTAAGAACAAGGTAAGGAATTCATCCTCCTTGAACACTTGAGTTTTTCCCCTTTTCTTTGAATCCAATCACTTAATCTTAACATCATACTTGGGAAATGTTCATGCTTGCACTCTATCTCTGAAACCGCGAATTCTGAGATGATTGGAGGTTGTGGGTACTGTGGAAGGTGGAGCTTGGAAGCAAAACATCAGAATCGTATTTCTTCAATCTGTCATGCTCGCCCAACGAGCAAACCACTCGCCGCAGCGAGTGCTGCAGAGTGGCTCAAATTCTGCATGTGTTCTTCCTGTTCGTGTTATCCTAAATTCCAACCCCTGGGTAAGTTATTCCTAATCTTTCCTCACTTTTCTCAGTTATGATGATAATTGTTCCATCCCTTAAACTCAGTAAACTCGTATACACTCTTTAATCCATTCCTTCCTTTTTGTTCAAGAACACCAGTTTGGGGTTTCATGTGAGTCCTGGACAGAAAGCTGTGACGCTGTAGCAGAGCTATAATGCAAGTTAAAGCTTCACTATCAGGTGGGTTCTTTAGGATAGTTTAGTTAGTATCCCCAATTTAATTAAATTGCATGCTAATCTAGGATTTTAGGAATTGTTGTGTGAGAGGGATTAATTCCCAAATTTCTCTCCGTTCTATTTTATATTATGTAAAGTACATTATTGCACTGATTAAAATGAGGGTTGTAGGTGTTAGCTTGAAAAACTATGATTTTTGCAAAACAGGGCAACTTCTGCATGAACTCGCCCCAGCGAGTAGTTGGCGAGCATTCATGGCGAGCTGGGTTCTGGGCTGATGAAACTCGCCATGGCGAGCTACTGCTCGCCACAGCGAGTTGATTTAGGTCAGGGCCTATAATCTCGCCATAGCGAGCTGGTGACTCGCCAGAGCGAGCTTGAGCTGAATAGCCTGAATTTTTATAATTATCTTTGAAACTTCATGCACTCGTTTTATACCCTTATCAGAGTCAGATAATTTGCATTAATGTAATTGACATAATGTTAAATAGAATGTTAGACACAGATAATCCTTAGGGTATAACCTAGAACTATTTAGGATTGTATGCTCCCCGGGTTTTGGGAATTATGGTAGTAAGAACTATTTAGTATCAGTCAATCATGAGCGATCTGTTATGTCGCGCTATGGACTCCCAATGGGATAATCCATTAGGATATGTTACTGTGAGCTTCATGCCGTGATCGAATCGGTTGACGGATATGGTAGGCCTCTGAGACCTGCTCACCTCAGAGTGTCCTTGTGTTTAAAATGAATAAGAGTTTGTTAATCTGTGTTACACCTTTATATTATGCTATTATGTTATGTTAGTTAAGTTAATATGTTACGACAGATTTTAGGATCCCCCGGTGTAGTCACCTCTAGGAGGGTAGTAGGACTCACTGAGGCTTAGTAGTCTCACCCCACTCCAAAACAATTTTTTTTAGGTAAACAGGATATTCGGAGCAAGGACCAGGTAGGAGGCTGACAGTTGGAGCTGAGCTTGGATTGTCCGCCTTGAAGATTTTATTTTCTTCGTCTTGCTATTAGTTTATTATCTTGTTTACTCAGAATACTAGCATTCACCGCTGTATTTTATTTGTTATCCCTTTTGTATTTGAAGCAATTTGTATCTTGCTAATTCATTCAGTAAATTTTAATTGTACTCAGATCCATATTATGTATGTCTTGACTAAATATTCTAGATATTTTAGTTGGGGCGTTATAATTGGTATCAGAGCAGGTCGATCCAGTATCGGACCTTGCCGTGAGTCATTTCAATCCTTTCCTAAGTAATACAGACCCTTTGGATCTGGACTGTTTACGCTGAAACCATCGCGTGCTGAGCCTGATCAACTCAGTATTGTGTATGGTAGGCAGGGTACTATGGTTTAGAACTGAATTGAACTCTGGAAATTCTAGCTCTATCGTGAAGCGGCATTAGAGGAGCAGTCGTCGAAGAAGAGTCTTATTAGTGAATTTTGGAACTGTGGCAAATGGTGCCACCGGAGTAAGCGCAGTCTGATGGATATAATAATCGTGTGAAGTAACAAGTCAGGAGTAGTGTTGTAGTTGAAAGAGTGTAAGTGGGCCCTTATAATGAAATGTGTAGTGCATAACAGTATTCCATTAACACTGTGTGTCAGCTAAGTTTCCTTAAACCCAGAATGTAGCTTCACCTTAATTGGGCGACCTACAGAATCAATCTCTTTCACTCTGCTTAACTCGCTTAGCGAGCAAGCACACGCTACAGCGAGCTTAGCAGGCTGCTGCTATTGCTTGTTGCAATCTGGTTCTCTGTTCAGTCATTTTAATCATGGTGAACAGTCTCAAGCCCTCCTTATGTTTCTTATCATCCTACCTTTTAGAGCTTTGATGTTATGATCCTAAGTTATCTTGTGCGCCTATGAGTTGTTGAGGAATTACGTTTGGAGATAATATTAGGATTTGGAGACGATAAGAAATTGGACTGAGTGTACCCTTCTATTAGAAACCAATAAGTGTAGTGAAACTATTGGGAGCTTAGTCGTAACTGTTGTGACCATTAGAATCCTTGTAATCCGTATCCGTACCCGAGAAAGCATATTTAAGTTCAATCATGTATAGGATCCCGAGTTAGCAACTGTAAGACCCAAGATTTCATTGTATAGTTGGTTTAAGGATTATTAGGGTTCCGATGTGTTCGTGTTGTGAAACATCGTGTAATTAGTAGTTTTGCTGTAATTGAATTTGTTTTGGACTCGTGCGCTGTAAAGGCACAGGCTTTTGTCCAGTAATCCTCTTTTGTGAATAAGAAGGGTAATGTGGATTTAGAATGATGAGTTTTGGATTATTCTTGTTTTTGGAAAAACGAGTACGATTTTACCCGCGGATGTAAAAATCGTACTGTGTCTGTTTTAAGTGAGGTTTCGGATGGGAGTTTTATATATCTGCGTGAGTGAGGTTATGTTCTGAGAATAATTTTCTAAGGCAGGGAAGAAAATTACAGTCGCGGAAAAAGATTCGGCGATAAGTTTTGGAAATGTTTAACGTTGGACATTCTTTCCGTAGTTTTTACGTTTTTGAGATTTACGTTCGTCGCGACGCGCGAGAGCTGAGTACGTGTCTTGTTTTGGAAGATTTGATTTAATCTTGTGATTATCCTTAAAGCTTTTGATCCAATGGCTAGGGTTATAAGTTGGACTTTATTTTTGATCCAAGGGTGGTGAGTGACCAAGAGATTTGGCATAGTAAGGAGGTTTAAGCTTTGTTGACTTGGAAGGAAAAAAATCACAAATACTCCCCCTCCTTCTCTCTCACGGCAAACACTCTCTCTTTCTCTTCATCCATTCAAAAATTTCATCCTCTTCACAAAGCTTTGAGTTTTGGCTTGCTAGGATCTTTGAGTTTTTAGAATCATCATCTTCTTAAGGTAACTAACCTCTTCTCTTCCTTATTTCTCATGAAAACTCTTAGATTCTAAGACAATTTTTCTTGTGTTCTTGAGAAGAAAAATTTTAGAATTTAGTTTTAATTAGTTTTGATTCCATAGTATTGTTTAAGAGTGTTAGGTAGGACACTTTAGTGAAGCATGTAAGTGATTCTCATGGTGATTTCAAATTTCACAATTTTGTTAGTTAGGGTTTAATGAAAATTTTTGAAAAAGATCATAAACTTGGATTGTGTTGTATGATTTTGGTTTTGAAGTTAGTTTTGAGCTTTGTGACAAAATGGATTGGTGAATATGAAATTTGTTTCGAAAAATAAGAAAAAAATTATTCTCGTGTTCTTGAGCGACTCGAAGAACATAATTTAGAAAAATTTATTTCGAGTTTCAAAAGGAGTCGGGTACACGATCGAATATCGTTACGAACTAATGAAAGTGGGCTAGGGTTTCAAATGGAAAAAACAATGTGTAGGGTTGCCCTTTTTGCCTCAAATGGCCGTGGCACCCATATAGGGTTCGAGGAATCGAATTTCGAAAATTGTTTAGAGGCAAATAGCTTCCCATGATCATTGTTTAATTGTTTGATTGGTTATGGGATGTTTTGAAAAGAAAATGATCACTTGCCTTAAGAAAAACCTTATTTGAGATTTCTCGAAATTTGCGATTCGACTCTATAATTTCTAAATCGTTTTGATAAGTGCTAGTTAGGTATTTTATGGGATATTACCATGCTTTTAGAAGTGAAAAATTTTGTGAGGAAGGGTGTTTTAAACAAATTTGGCCGTGGCCTTTTAATTGTGAGGGAGAAATTCCAAAAAATTTTCTAAGTCCACAATTGTGTGAAAATTGTGTATGTGTTGGATGATCTTAGTTTTGAAGATAAATGAGTATAGGAAAGGTTGTTAGGAAGAAGAAAATGTGTAACTTGTAACGCAAGAAAACTTCGATTTTTCATAAAAATATTTTTTGAAAAGTTTTAGTTGTGTTTCAAATGGTTTTTGTTGTGTGTGAAACAAGTCCTTGAAGTGGAAAATCCAAAATGGTTTTAGTTTATGATTTGAAAACAAAATGATTTTCGTATTATAAAAATAGTACAATTAACTTCATGAATTTTTAAACACTATGAGAATAACCTGAAATCATTGAGGGATAGCTTTAGGAAGTACTTTAGACCCCTCTGGAACTTTGAGAGCAAGTTTCGTTTCGATAGGATAAACGAGGAATATTTTATTGATGTTACGCTACATTTATTTTAGGTAGCGTGTGTTGTAGATTTTCGCGAAATTAAAGTAACGGAAGCTTGCCGAGGTAGGGGCTCCACTTTATTTCCGTCTTTTAAAATGGTTACGACATGTTTTGTTTTGCTGTTATGCATTTGTTGTGTGCTTTGACATGTTTGTACTTATGTATTCTCGTTGATGAGAACGTGGTTATGATTACGTGTACAATTTGCATATGATTAGGAAAATGTATGTAGGTTGTGATAGTTGTACATAGGCTTTAGGCTATGTGATTGGTTGCATGAGCATATATTAATGTGTGCGTCAGATAGGACTACGCGGGGATTTTGTCTGTGTGACTATCCTGTATTATGCCAAAGAGAATATATGTCATGCATTTCATAGTTGCGTGCCTAGGTGTATGTCTGTGTGACCTTGCCTACGTACCGGACGTTGACTGTGTGGCTTCGCCAAATCCGACTGGATTTTATTGAGTTGGTGTTTGTCTGTGCGACTTCACCTGGTGTTTGTCTGTGTGACTTCACCCGCCTTGTGTGGCATTTTAGTGCGGGTACGTATATGACTGTGTGGCTTTGCCTACCCCACGACTCTTCGAGGAGAGGTTAATTTTCCGGAAAATCATGCATGTGGCGAACCAGTGACGGTCGTCACACCCATTGTAGAGGTCTGCATTAGGATTGGTGATTTATTTATATATACCCGTTGGTGGGAACTACTTTTGAGTTTAAGAGCTTTCTCTTGTGTATGTGGAAATTTGCTATGTGTACATCTTTCGCACCGATTATATATATACATACTTGTATTTTGTGGTGACCCCTTTCTTTCATTTGCGGGCTCATCCCACCCAGATGTTGGGCTAGGTCGTGGTGTCGACGGTGGCTGTTCCGGGTCCCAGTGAGAGGTTGGAGTTTAGCTTAGTTAGACTATGCGCCAGTGTGGGTTGTACACTGTGCTTTTTGGGTTAGGCATAGGATTCTAGCTAGTTTTGTGTAAGTATTTGAATACTTTGACTTGGATTGTAATTATTCCTGAATACACTTTGCTTGTCGAAGCACCTTTTGGTAATGAGTCTTTGTATATTTGAATGCCGGCTCATTTAAAATCTTTTATGTGTAACTCTGATGTGTATAAAAAAAAAAAATGCCTTTTCTGGCTTTATGAAAAACGGGGTGTTACAGTTACCTAGCGTAAAAAATAAAAAAAATAAAAAAAAGAAAACCTGGTAGTTATCACCGTTATAGAAGTTCAAATCGAACCATCCGTATTTGAAGAACCCAATTAGAACTAAAGCACATTCCAATATCTCCACAAGTCACCTTAGTAGGTTATCATTTAGAATACCCTAAGCTAAGCTACTCTTATCTTTCAACTCGTAAGAACATTTCTACCTCACCACTGAGAGTCAAGTTACATTTAGTACAACAATTAGGAATTTCCTTTCCAACCATACCAGTTCTTAGCAGTATACCAGCAAACTTTAGAAACTCAAACATAAACTAGGTTAACAGTTAGGAGTCCTTATAACATTTTGGGAACTATTCAGACAAAATCCCTAGAACATCATCACCGAATAGTTAGCAAACAAACCAAAGATAGAACCTTGTCACATAAGTATAACTTTGACTCACATCAAAGCTGAATTCTTTTTTTTGTAATACCGCCACCTAAATAGAGTGTTATAGACCATTAAATTAAGAATCCATAAACTAGTAACCCAGCGTTTCTGGCCAGTTAATTACCTCGATAAGGATAGTGGAAATCTTAGCATCTATACCCTAACATTTTATTATCGCAAAACCTATTAGGTGAACAACTAAGATAACTACCTCTAGACGTCAGTAAATAGGACCAGCCTATCAGAATATACCAGTATTCGCACCAGGCCCATGTAGATTAAGTTTTAACTAGTGTAACAGTTAAGGACTACCGTTAGCACCGCCAGACGCCAAGTCAATCCGTAGATGCCTTGCCATTAGATCGATTAGAGACCGGAAATTCAGTTCCATGTTAGGTTGACCATTCAGTTTACGAACCCTTACAGTTGAACCATTTAGATAAGAAATCAATGGGATCAGTTAACCGTACATTCGAGAGTTGTCATCCAGTTACCATTAGGCTAGTAAATCAATATTGAAGGCCCACTAGCCACCAGTTTGAGGATTATGTTTAAACTACCATATTTTATTACTCTCCTGATGCCAACCAAGCTATATTACCACCTAGGATAAAAACACTAGATGCCAGCGGCATAGGGTCAACATGTTGTGCGGAACAAACCTTAAGCCAGATAGTAGAAGACAATATAGGACACTGTGCCAACGTTACCAATTCCTGGAACATTCCTCTAGGTATTTTATCCAGACTTAAGTAACTATGTTTGACCTTAGTCTTAGCTACCGACACTCCTCAGTATATTCGGACCTTTCCGCTAGGAGACCGTTAGAAATCATTTAGACACACCAGTGAGAAATCGTCAGTAAGAAACTTGAGTGAGAATCCAATTGTCCTAACCTGAGTGCTCTGACAGCAGAAATAGAGATGTAGAACATCAGCCTGAACCCAATAGGAAACCAATCTTCAATTACCTTTCATTCGTTTTGAGATCCTCTTTCAGCCAGCCCATTGGACCAAGCAATGGTCAATCTGCGTTTATAAGTCCTGGAACACTATGAACGTGTGTACGCTATAACTTGTCTGATTACGCGTCAGATGAGAAAATTCTTCTCGTGCCTTAAGTAACTTGTCAATCACATGTTATGCCTAAATTCAATTAGGATTCAAACTTTCCAATTCCTTGAAGCCAATTAGTTACATTAATAGTGATTAATGTCACACATAAGTAACCGCATTAGATGTTTTTCAGTTTTTCAGTTGTGTTATTATCAAGAAAGATCTATCTGCGGAAGTTAATTATTCTTGAGAAGGTCAAGAATAATTTCAGTTCCATTTCCTGCTCGTTGGTTGATTTGTCAATCAACATCCGTAACTGTTTTGATACAAATGACTTAGCTCAGTATCAGAGAATTATTCAAATTTCGTGCACTAGAGTCTGCCAAATCAATTCTTCAATATAATTAGTTGTCTATCTCTTCGTACCCTTGCAATCAAATTCAGAATTAAGTTCGGAATTATTCCCTATCCAAGTGGAGTTCAGTTGTTCTAGCGAAATCAGGGTTAAGGATTCAAACCTGTCAGTTCCATCTTCTGAAATCATGATTAGATTAGCGTGTTAACCTCAAGTATCTCTGCCTGAACGTTTCGACCTTCTAAACTCATTTCCTGTAATCTCGTGAGGTCTCGTACTGAAGCAGAACGCCTGAACCAGAACATCTCAATTCCAAGTCTAATTACCAGTAATTAATTAGCATAAGTGTAAGAGTTACTTAATCGCTTGGAGTAATATACCAATCTCATGTGGAAACCCTTTATCCTATCCTTAGTGGCCTGTTAAGATAATTCAATCAACAGTCCTAAGCTAAACCATTCAACTTGGCCTCAGCTTTGCAAGTTTACACCTTACGTGTGCAATCAACCAAGTGGAAAATCTGGTTACCGTATCCTAGCTTCACATATTAGCCACCAGTAAAGGAGATTCAAACAAGATGAACCATCGACCTTGAGAGATAAGCTAAACCTAAATGCATCTGCATGTTAGATGTGCAACTGCGATCACCGTGCTGTACTAGAATGGATTAAATTGTAGGTGGGATTTTATCGGATAACTATAGGTTCGTCTGCTCATGAGTCCAACTCATTGGCAGAAGAATCAGTAGTGTCTAGACGATTTTTCACTCGTTTTATATTTCAATCAATTCTGGAGTATTTGGACAACACGTGGTACAGGTGTATATTTGACGTGTCATGCATGACAGTGTTTGGAAAGGGAACGATCCTGGAATGGAAGAATTAGAATTTGTTGTAATGACACTCGAGCTCATATCTTAGGTTTTAGTTTGTACCCAACCAGGCCTGATACCGACATCCAAGTCCGATGAAGTTGGAGTTATACCAGTGGTAACGGAAGAAGACTGACCATAATTGAGGTGTCCAGGGAATCATAGACTAAGATAAGGGCAACTTTGCCAGAAGATGACTGTAGGCAATTGGATCAGAGTGCGCAGCACTAGAACTCTTGAGAATGTGAGGATAACCTTAGCCAGTAACTTAAGTGGGAAGTTTTATTCCAAGGGAATGAATGCTATTGACTGGAGATTAGACCAAGTGTAGAATTGGATGCAGACATAAACAATCTACCCTGTTGTAGTACAAAGGAGTCTTGAATTTCGAGGACGAAATTCTTTAAGGGGGAAGATTGTAACAACCCAAATCTAATTAATGGACGAATATTAATTAGATGTAAATAGTGGAGACTAATTGGGATGAGTGAATTAAACTTATCACACAAGAAGCATTATGACTAGTAAGACCCATGTAATTTTAATCAAGGGCCAAGAATTGATCAAGAGGGACCCACATCCTTAGTTATAAACCTTAAGACTTGGTTAGATAATTCATTTTTCTCAAGTTCCACATCCTGAAACTAGAGTTTGGAAACAAAACCCCCTTCCCTCTTCTTTCACGTCAACACCATTACCACCACCCTCCTTCTCCAAGATTCTTGACCAAAGTCACATGCAACTAGGGATTTATAACCCTTGAATCATCTTGAACACAAGCAAGACCACGTTCCATCAAATTCCCCCATCTTTGGCCGTAATCCACCCTTTTTCTACTCTTGTTAGACCTAGCAATTATTGGGAAGGAGATGCTGCATATGATCGATTGTGACACTATGTGTGAGTTACTAGAGTTATTATGGATGCTGAATCTTAAGAACAAGGTAAGGAATTCATCCTCCTTGAACACTGGAGTTTTTCCCCTTTTCTTTGAATCCAATCACTTAATCTTAACATCATACCTGGGAATTGTTCATGCTTGCATTCTATCTCTTAAACCGCGAATTCTGAGATGATTGGAGGTTGTGGGTACTATGGAAAGTGGAGCTTGGAAGCAAAACATCAGAATCGTATTTCTTCAATCTGTCATGCTCGCCCAGCGAGCAAACCACTCGCCGCAGCGAGTGCTGCAGAGTGGCTCAAATTCTGCATGTGTTCTTCCTGTTCGTGTTATCCTAAATTCCAACCCCTGGGTAAGTTATTCCTAATCTTTCCTCACTTTTCTCAGTTATGATGATAATTGTTCCATCCCTTAAACTCAGTAAACTCGTATACACTCTTTAATCCATTCCTTCCTTTTTGTTCAAGAACACCAGTTTGGGGTTTCATGTGAGTCCTGGACAGAAAGCTGTGACGCTGTAGCAGAGCTATAATGCAAGTTAAAGCTTCACTATCAGGTGGGTTCTTTAGGATAGTTTAGTTAGTATCCCCAATTTAATTAAATTGCATGCTAATCTAGGATTTTAGGAATTGTTGTGTGAGAGGGATTAATTCCCAAATTTCTCTCCGTTCTATTTTATATTATGTAAAGTACATTATTGCACTGATTAAAATGAGGGTTGTAGGTGTTAGCTTGAAAAACTATGATTTTTGCAAAACAGGGCAACTTCTGCATGAACTCGCCCCAGCGAGTAGTTGGCGAGCATTCATGGCGAGCTGGGTTCTGGGCTGATGAAACTCGCCATGGCGAGCTACTGCTCGCCACAGCGAGTTGATTTAGGTCAGGGCCTATAATCTCGCCATAGCGAGCTGGTGACTCGCCAGAGTGAGCTTGAGCTGAATAGCCTGAATTTTTATAATTATCTTTGAAACTTCATACACTCGTTTTATACCCTTATCAGAGTCAGATAATTTGCATTAATGTAATTGACATAATGTTAAATAGAATGTTAGGCACAGATAATCCTTAGGGTATAACCTAGAACTATTTAGGATTGTATGCTCCCCGGGTTTTGGGAATTATGGTAGTAAGAACTATTTAGTATCAGTCAATCATGAGCGATCTGTTATGTCGCGCTATGGACTCCCAATGGGATAATCCATTAGGATATGTTACTGTGAGCTTCATGCCGTGATCGAATCGGTTGACGGATATGGCAGGCCTCTGAGACCTGCTCACCTCAGAGTGTCCTTGTGTTTAAAATGAATAAGAGTTTGTTAATCTGTGTTACACCTTTATATTATGCTATTATGTTATGTTAGTTAAGTTAATATGTTACGACAGATTTTAGGATCCCCCGGTGTAGTCACCTCTAGGAGGGTAGTAGGACTCCCTGAGGCTTAGTAGTCTCACCCCACTCCAAAACAATTTTTTTTTAGGTAAACAGGATATTCGGAGCAAGGACCAGGTAGGAGGCTGACAGTTGGAGCTGAGCTTGGATTGTCCGCCTTGAAGATTTTATTTTCTTCGTCTTGCTATTAGTTTATTATCTTGTTTACTCAGAATACTAGCATTCACCGCTGTATTTTATTTGTTATCCCTTTTGTATTTGAAGCAATTTGTATCTTGCTAATTCATTCAGTAAATTTTAATTGTACTCAGATCCATATTATGTATGTCTTGACTAAATATTCTAGATATTTTAGTTGGGGCGTTATAATATATATATATATAGTTAGGATCCGTTGACACCAACTAGTTTGACACCAAATGTTACACCTCTCAATAACGTTTTAACCGATATAAATTTTATAAAATCCACCGTTAGATTGAAAGTTTATATCATATAGATCATTTGTGTAAATTGTCAGACAAATCTAAAATCATTTGATATATTATTGAGATACATCAAAATTAACGGTTTGAGCGTTTTTTTAAATGCCGTTAATCTTTATGCGTTTCAATAACATATCAAATGATTTTGAATTTGTCTGACAGTTTACACAAATGATCTATATGATATAAACTTTCAATCCAACGGTGGATTTTAAAAAATTTATATCGGTTAAAACATTATTGAGATGTGTAACATTTGGTGTCAAACTAGTTGGTGTCAACGGATCCTGACTCATATATATTTGATCCCCCTAATGTAAGACCCAAGATTTCATTGTATAGTTGGTTTAAGGATTATTAGGGTTCCGATGTGTTCGTGTTGTGAAACATCGTGTAATTATTAAGTTTTGCTGTAATTGAATCTGTTTTGGACTCGTGCGCTGTAAAGGCACAGGCTTTTGTCTAGTAATCCTCGTTTGTGAATAAGAAGGGTGATGTGGATTTAGAATGAAGAGTTTTGGATTATTCTTGTTTTTGGAAAAACGAGTAGGATTTTACCCGCGGATGTAAAATCTTACTGCGTCTGTTTTAAGTGAGGTTTCGGATGGGAGTCTTATATATTTGCGTGAGTGAGGTTATGTTCTGAGAATAATTTTCTAAGGTATGGAAGAAAATTACAGTCGCGGAAAAAGATTCGGCGATAAGTTTTGGAAATGTTTAACGTTGGACGTTCTTTCCGTAGTTTTGACGTTTTTGTGATTTACGTTCGTCGCGACGCGCGAGAGCTGAGTACGTGTCTTGTTTTGGAAGATTGGATTTAATCTTGTGTTTATCCATAAAGCAATTTGATCAAATGGCTAGGGTTTAAGCTTGGACTTTTGACTTTGATCCAAGGGTGGATAAGTGATCAAGACCTTTTGAATAGTAAGGAGGTCTAACTCATTTGTGGACTTAGAAAGAATTTCACTCCTCTTGCTCTCTCTTGACCGTGTTTCTTCTTCTTCATTGCTCACCTTCACAAAATTTTCAATTCTTCACCATTTCACTCCATTTCAAGCTTATAGGATCAAAGGGATTTTGTAGAGAATCACTTTCTTAAGGTAACCCTCTCTTCTCATCTCCTAGGCTGGTAGATTTTTAGAGTTTAGAGGTTTTTGGGTTTATGTTCCCATGAGGGTTTGTTAGGAAATGTTACTTTTTATGGTTTTTGTTTCATGAATGTTGTTCGTGAGGTTTAGAGAAGCATGTGTAGGCTTTGTTATTTTTGTTTTCCATGAGTTGGTGAAAATCTCATGAGAAAAGTTAGGGATTTAGGTTGGTTATGTATTGATCAATTACATGAGGTTATGTTGTTTGGTTTTGGAAAACGAGGTTGCTTTTGAGCCTTTGGGCAAAAGGGAAATGTGTTGGATGGTTTTGTTTTAGAAAATCCGATGAAAGAATATTTTGGTGTTTATGAAAATATTTACTAAGTGTTTTGTGTGGTGTTTTTGGGGTCCAAGTGGTTTAAAACTCTTGTGTTATGTGGCGTTGCTTTTGCCTAAGAAAACATGTTTAAAAATGATTACCGGACGGTTGAGGCTCGTAATAAAACTTGTGCTTGAGTTTGGTTTTGATTTTGGAAATGAAAACCAAATAACTTGCACTTGAAGCAAACAACATACTTTCGGGAATGTATTGCTTGCTTAGGAAAATGGTTTGTTTTTGTGCCTTGAAAAGGTGTTCGGAACTAATGGAATCAAACTAGGCTTGGCTGGAAAAGAGTGGTGTGAGTTGCTGTTTTTGCTGTCATGACAGGTGCAACTCGCCGGGCGAGTGTCGCAGGTCCTGAACACGCCAGAGTGAGCTCCACAGCGAGTGAGACCTGTTCTCACTGACTTCACTCGCTGCCAACTCGCCAGGGCGAGCTCTGAGAGTTGAAATTTTGGATTCTGATTTCTAAACTTGGTTTTTAACTTTCTAATCCCTTTTTATTAATTTATGAAAGTGGCGGGGATTGGAAACGGATTTTTCGGGTACTCGGAAAGTACGTAACTTGTAACGTAAGAAAACGGCCATTTTGCATTTCAAATTAATTAAGACTTTTGCCTATTGTTTTTGGTCCTAAAAATAGTACATATAACTCATGGGGGTTGATCAATACGGTAGTTTTTGGTATGGTATCCGAAAGAGTGGATTTTCCTTAGGAACCTTTAGGTTTTTGGGGTTTTTGGTTTAGTTTCAATACGATTGGTTGGAAAACAATGTGTTGATAATACGCTACTTGTTTTAGGAAGCGCGTTGTGTTGGTTGGACGAGTTTTAGTAAACGGAAGCTTGCCGAGGTAGGGGCTCCACTTTATTTCCGTCTTTTAAAACGATTACGACATGATTGGTTTTGCTGTTATGCATTTGCTGTGTGCTTTGACATGTTTGTACTTATGTATTCTCGTTGATGAGAACGTGGTTATAATTATTTGTCCAATTTACATATGATTAGGAAAATGTATGTAGGATGTGATGGTTTGTGCATAGGCTTTAGGCTATGTGATTGGTTGCATGAGCATATATGAATGCGTGCGTCGGATAGGACTACGCGGGGATTTTGTCTGTGCGACTATCCTGTATATGCCAAAGAGAATATATGTCATGCATTTCATAGTTGCGTGCTGTAAGACCCAAGATTCCACTGTACAGTTTTCCTAAGGGACTTCAGTATCGGCTAAGTTTTTAGGGTTTTTGGCGAAGCGGTTTCATGAGTATTGTCGCGATAATAGGATTGTTGCTGAAATGGAATCTGTTTTGGACTCGTGCGCTGTAAAGGCACAGGCTTTTGTCTTGTGATCCTCTTTTGAGTATGAGAAGGTTTCTGTGAAGTCAGAAATCCGAGTTTTGAGTTATTCTTGTTTTTGGAAAAACGAGTAGGAATTTTACCCGCTGTTGGAAAGTTTTACGATGTCTGAATTCCGTCGAAATTTAGATGGGAGTTTTATATATCTGCGTGAGTGAGGTTATGTTCTGAGAATAATTTTCTAAGGTATGGAAGAAAATTACAGTCGCGGAAAAGGATTCGGCGATAAGTTTTGGAAATGTTTAACGTTGGACGTTCTTTCCGTAGTTTTACGTTTTTGTGATTTACGTTCGTCGCGACGCGCGATAGCTGAGTACGTGTCTTGTTTTGGAAGATTGGATTTAATCTTGTGTTTATCCATAAAGCAATTTGATCCAATGGCTAGGGTTTAAGCTTGGACTTTTGACTTTGATCCAAGGGTGGATAAGTGATCAAGACCTTTTGAATAGTAAGGAGGTTTAACTCATTTGTGGACTTAGAAAGAATTTCACTCCCCTTGCTCTCTCTTGACCGTGTTTCTTCTTCTTCATTGCTCACCTTCACAAAATTTTCAATTCTTCACCATTTCACTCCATTTCAAGCTTGTAGGATCAAAGGGATTTTGTAGAGAATCACTTTCTTAAGGTAACTCTCTCTTCTCATCTCCTAGGTTGGTAGATTTTTAGAGTTTAGAGGTTTTTGGGTTTATGTTTCCATGAGGGTTTGTTAGGAAATTTTACTTTTTATGGTTTTTGTTTCATGAATGTTGTTCATGAGGTTTAGAGAAGCATGTGTAGGCTTTGTTATTTTTGTTTTTCATGAGTTGGTGAAAATCTCATGAGAAAAGTTAGGGTTTTAGGTTGGTTATGTATTGATCAATTACATGAGGTTATGTTGTTTGGTTTTGGAAAACGAGGTTGCTTTTGAGCCTTTGGGCAAAAGGGAAATGTGTTGTATGGTTTTGTTTTAGGAAATCCGATGAAAAATATTTTGGTGTTTATGAAAATATTTACTAAGTGTTTTGTGTGGTGTTTTTGGGGTCCAAGTGGTTTAAAACTCTTGTGTTATGTGGCGTTGCTTTTGCCTAAGAAAACATGTTTAAAAATGATTACCGGACGGTTGAGGCCCGTAATAAAACTTGTGCTTGAGTTTGGTTTTGATTTTGGAAATGAAAACCAAATAACTTGCACTTGAAGCAAACAACATACTTTCGGGAATGTATTGCTTGCTTAGGAAAATGGTTTGTTTTTGTGCCTTGAAAAGGTGTTCGGAACTAATGGAATCAAACTAGGCTTGGTTGGAAAAGAGTGGTGTGAGTTGCTGTTCTTGCTGTCATGACAGGTGCAACTCGCCGGGCGAGTGCCGCAGGTCCTGAACACGCCAGAGCGAGCTCCACAGCGAGTGAGACCTGTCCTCACTGACTTCACTCGCTGCCAACTCACCAGGGCGAGCTCTGAGAGTTGAAATTTTGGATTCTGATTTCTAAACTTGGTTTTTAACTTTCTAATCCCTTTTTATTAATTTATGGAAGTGGCGGGGATTGGAAACGGGTTTTTCGGGTACTCGGAAAGTACGTAACTTATAACGCAAGAAAACGGCCATTTTGCATTTCAAATTATTTAAGACTTTTGCCTATTGTTTTGGGTCCTAAAAATAGTACATATAACTCATGGGGGTTGATCAATACGGTAGTTTCTGGTATAGTATCCGTAAGAGCGGTTTTCCTTAGGAACCTTTAGGTTTTTGGGGTTTTTGGTTTAGTTTCAATACGATTGGTTGGAAAACAATGTATTGATATTACGCTGCTTGTTTTAGGAAGCGCGTTGTGTTGTTTGAGCGAGATTTTGTTGTGGAAGCTTGCTGAGGTAAGGGCATCACTTTATTTCTGTCTTTTCACTGAGTTACAACATGTTTGGTTATTTTCGGTGATGTGTGTTGGTGTGCTTGGCATGTATGTGTTATGTATTCTCGTGATGAGAAAGTGTTTACAATACTTGCGCTGTTTACATATGATTATGAGAATATATGTATGAACAGGTGTTTGGAATACATATGATGAGAAATGTATGCATGTTGTTATGTTTGGTTTACATATGCTAGGTCTTTACAAGAAATGGCACGCACCATGATGCATGAAAATAATTTGGCAAAATTCTTTTGGGCAGAAGTTGTTAACACTGCTTGTTACATTCAAAATAGAATTTATATAAGACCTATTTTGAATAAAACAACATATGAACTCTGTAAGGGTATCTTCATTGGATACTCTGAACGCTCTAAGTCATACAGAGTGTATAATTCTAAAACTAACACAGTGGAAGAATCAATGCACGTAAAGTTTGATGATACAGAGCCTGATGATAAAAAGTCAGAGCCTGTTAAAGATTTGTCAGGTTCTGATGAATCAGAAGATGAAGCTCCAGAGTATGACAACTACATAGAACCTGTAGAAGACTCTGAAACTCAAGAAGCTACACCTTCTGATGTTGTTCAAGAGCATCAAACTAATGATGAATACTCTGAAGCTACTGATATTCCAAGAAATACATTCAAATACAAATCATCACATCCTGAAGAGCTCATCCTTGGAAACAAGAACAGTCCAAGAAAAACAAGGTCAAACTTCAGAGATGAAGAATCATTGTTTGGATTAGTATCTTTGATTGAACCAAAGACAACGAATGAAGCTCTCTCAGATGATGCTTGGATAGTTGCTATGGAAGAAGAGTTAAATCAATTCAAGAGAAATGATGTATGGGATCTGGTACCCAAACCCAAGCATAAGAACATTATTGGAACAAAATGGGTATACAGAAACAAATTGAATGAACAAGGTGAAGTAACAAGAAACTGTTGGAACAAAAGAGGTTCTGACATGATCTAATTAAGTTTTGATGATAACAAGAGTATTAATATACAATAGGGTATACTGATTATTTGATCCAAGTGTGCAGATATACAAGTTAATTTTTATATTCCCCAGAAGCACATTGGAAGTTCTGATGTGTCAAGCAAATTCTGACCATGTTTTAATTCATCAGAAGATGCAACATCTATTCACATCAGAAGCTAGAGATCAGACTCTGAAGTAGAAGATATCAGACTCTGATAAGAGTAGTGAGAGCCGTTTTGTCAGAAGAACATTCTCTGCAACAATGATTGAAAATCATCATCATACTCTGACATCCCAAAAGCTGGAAGAATCAATCTTATCCACAGGATAGTGACGTTAGTACTATTGTACGAACTCTTTACCGGATTTGGCTAAAACGTTATCCTCAAGATTGATCGTATTCAAGGTTATCTGATTTGGTTAAGAATGGTACTATCTACAGCTGGCAAAATCTCACCGCATCAAATTCAAATCATATGCGCTCCACCTTCATCTATAAATAGGAGCAGATTTGAAGCTTTAGGATACGACACTTTGAACAATTTGAAAGAGCTGTTATTCTGCCAAAATCATCCTAAAGCACTAAAACTTCAAATAAAACTTGAACTCATATTCAAATCCAAGACTCCAGCTTCAGCTTCTGTTAATTCATTAGTTGAACCTTAGAATTCTTGTATTAAGATTCTAAGTTAAGTCTTGTATCAAAAGTTGTATTTCTTTGTAACTGAACATTGATTTGTATATCATTTGTTCAGACTCTGTTTTTCTTATACTTGTGTTTGAAAGTCTCTTGCCTGCGTGCTTGAGCATTAGGAAGTCTCTTGTTTGTGTACTTGAGCATTGGAAGTCTCTTGCAAGTGTGCTTGAGCATTTGTAATCTGTTGAGATTATAGTGAACTCTCTTGGTAGTACAAGAGGACTGGACGTACTCTCGGTTTGTGAGAGGAACCAATATAAAATCTCTGTCTCTATCTTTCTCTCTTTCTCTTTATCTTCAAAGTTCTGTTTGATTGTGTTTTGTTTTCTAAACCGCTGCAAACTCTGATAAGTTTTTATAACTTAGAAGAAAATTTCAAACTACCCAAAACACAATTCAACCCCCCCCCCCCCCTTCTTGTGTTTTTCACACCTTCAGAAACAAGGCAAGACTTGTTGCACAAGGATACAGTCAACAAGAAGGAATTGACTTCACTGAAACATATGCTCCAGTAGCTAGACTGGAAGCAATCAGGTTACTTTTATTTTATGCAGTTAACAATGATATCACTCTTTATCAAATGGATGTTAAAAGTGCATTTCTTAATGGTGTTATTTCTGAAGAAGTATATGTCAAACAACCTCCTGGATTTGAGAATTTAGCAAATCCAGATCATGTGTTTAGACTAAAGAAATCACTCTATGGGCTCAATCAAGCTCCCAGAGCTTGGTATGAGAGACTGAGTACTTTCTTAGTTAACAATGGTTTTGAAAAAGGTCAAGTTGACAATACACTATTTAGAAAAACATTAAAGAAAGACATTTTGATCATTCAAATTTATGTTGATGATATCATCTTTGGATCAACTAATACCACTCTGTGCAAGAATTTTTCTAAGCTTATGCAGGATGAGTTTGAGATGAGCATGATGGGAGAATTGAAGTTCTTTCTTGGGATTCAGATAAATCAAACAAAGAAAGGAACATTCATTCATCAATCAAAATATATAAAAGATCTTCTGAAGAAATTCAATTTGGAAGATTGCAAACCCATGAACACTCCAATGCATCCTACATCAAGCTTAAGCAAAGAAGAATCTGAAGGCAAAGTTGATCAGAAGCTCTATCGAGGTATGATTGGATCTCTTCTCTATTTAACTGCATAAAGACCTGATATTTTATCCAGCGTATGTTTGTGTGCAAGATTTCAATCAGATCCTAGAGAATCTCATTTCACTGCTGTGAAGAGAATCTTTAGGTATCTGAAAGCTACTTGTAACATTGGATTACTGTATCAGAAATCCAATGACTACAAGATGATTGGATTATGTGATGCTGACTATGCTGGTGATAAAATTGAAAGAAAATCCACAAGTGGAAACTGTCAGTTCATTGGTGAGAATTTGATTTCATGGGCAAGTAAAAGGCAAACCACCATAGCTATGTCAACAGCAGAAGCTGAATACATATCAGCAGCAAAATGTTGTACACAACTACTTTGGATGAAATATCAATTAGAAGATTATCAGTAGCAATATTCCTTTATATTGTGACAACACTGCAGCCATCCACCTTTCCAAAAATCCCATTTTACACTCAAGAGCTAAGCATATTGAGATTAAACATCATTTCATCAGAGACTATGTTCAAAAGGGTGTAATTGATCTTAAGTTCATTGAAACAGAAAATCAATGGGCTGATATATTTACAAAACCTTTGGCTGTTGAACGTTTTGATTTTATCAAAAAGAATCTGAATATGATGGAAATCCCTAAATAGCTAAGACTCTGGTGAAAAATTGATTTTTGTAAGAATCTAATAGCTATCAGAAGCTGAGGTCATCAGAACCTTCTGTATCAGAAGTTGTGATGAAACCATCTTCTGATGTACTATCAGACTCTGAAAAGGAGATGGTTCTGGCGCGTAAGTAAAAATCTTTTGTAAAAACGGTTCGTTTTCTCTTAACTTACGTGTCAGTTATTTAATAAACTTCTAATACACGTGTTCTGATGCAAGTGGAATGAGAAGTTGGTTTATGATGATTAACGTTCTAATCCCTATTTACAACAGGTAAAAGACTCTGCTACCCCTATGTGTCTGTACTTTGTTTTTGCGCGAAACTTTCTATTTAAACACAAGTCTGTTCACATTCACACTTTTGCACTCTCACAACCCACACTTTTGTTCTTCTAAAACTCAAGCAATATTTCTTTCTCTCTCTCAATATTAGCAAACCCTAACCCCCAAACTTCATCAAATGGCTTCAATCAAGTCTTGTATAATCGACATTGAAAAATCAATTCCTGACAAGTTTGCAAAGGATCAACGTCATATAAGTTTGATGACCTAAACTTCGCCATAGAAAGTCCTGTAGACTTCGAAAGTCTAAGGGTAAACGGATTCCCAGAAGTGAAAACACGTTTTGAAAGGCAAAGTATGATGTACTACTTTGATATATTGATTGGACCAACATATGGTGAGGTTATCAAGGAATTTTGGATGAAAGCGTCTGTTATCACCAAAGCTAAGTATCTTGAAAGATTGGTTGAGATGGCTAAGGAAAAACTTGAGTTAATTGGAAAAACTCCTGCTGAGATGGGTTTAAAGCCGTTTGTGTCAACAGAAATTGAATCTTATGTTGCTGGATTTAGAATTGCATTCAGAGAAGATCACATCACGGAGGCTCTGAAGCTATCAGATGGTGGGTTAGTTCTCAAACCTACAGACTCTGTTAGAGAAGATGTTGATGATTTCATATTCAAACCTAAGAAAAATCCTGAAGACAAGAATGAGTGGAAAGACCTAAGCAAGATTATCTACAGAATTCTTATCAACAGTATCATTACCAAGCTAGGTGGTACTGATCAAATATCTACTATTCAGAAGCTACTCACATTCCATGTTGGTAAAGGAAACTATATTGACATTGGTAAACATATTTTCAATCATCTTGCTGAATCTATAACTTCAAGCAAACCTATCATTCGTCATGGGAGATTACTAAGTCACATGTTTGCTCAGTGTGGACTGATGGATGCAATCAAACCTTTCTTCCCTGGGTATGGTACTTATCTGATTAGTTCTAAAATCATCAATAGTACTAATCTGAGGTATCTACAACTGTTGAAGGGTAAAAAGGTTGTTAATCCTACACACCCTCTGCTACTCAGAGAAACTGAAGAAAACATTGATGAATGTAGACTCATTCATGTGAGTGATAGAGATGCTACAAGAATAGCAGAAGCTCATGCTGGATTTTTGAAGAGCTTAGGAGCTGATGTTGGTACTGGAGAATCTCAAGGTCTGACTGTGAGACAGGCTAGGATTTTGGCTGAACCAGTCGAAATCTTATCAAAAAGAAAACCAGTTAAGAGTCCTGCAGTATCTGAAAGCAAAAAGGTTGCTAAAACTAAGAAGAATACTGGACCTAGAACCTCAAGGAAGAGAAAATTGGTGTTGCCTGAAGTAACTGATGAAGATAAGGAAGAAGCTTTGAAGAATGATGCTATTGCACAAGTTGAGGCTCTGAAGCAGAAGGAAGAGACTCTGAAGGATGGTTATGACTGTGGAATTGACCCTAAAGTATTTGATGACATGTACTCCAAACTTCCTCCAAGAAATATTCCTGATGATGTGCTGGCTCAACAGACTCTATACGGATCAGCTGATGGTAAGTTTGCTACTTATATTGGTAATAAATCAGCTTTTAGAGACTATTTCAGAAGACTCCAACATCCTTCTGAATTCCCAGTTAAACGTGCTTTTGATAGAATTTTTAAAGGAGTTAATTCTAAGAAAGATCTCACTCTTTCTAAGAATCAACCATCATCAGAGCAGTTTAACCCTCTTCAAACTAACCCATCGGAATCCCAAACTAATTCTATATGTAATGATGCAGCACAAGCTACTACAAGTACTGCACCAGTCATTCAATTTATGAGAAGATTCTGATCGTACACCCTCCCCACCTCCTGAAAAATCCCTCATAAACAAGGCTATCTCAATTCTGGATCCTACACCAGACTCTGAAGATATGCAACCAGAAAACAATCAAGAAAAACCACCAACACCAAATCCAGAAAATGATCAACACAAACCACAAACACCACCTCCAGAAGATAACCAAAACAATCCTCAATCACCTCCACCAACCTCTGAACATACAATGCCTACCCCAGATTCTCACAAATCACCTGGCCCAAATGACATTATCAACCCAGAATCTGAGGTCTCTCATAAAAATACCTCTCCAGTAATCAATGTTGAAAAATCCCCACAACATGTGGCGGACAACACTGTTACTGATGTCCTACCAAACAACCAACAACTACTTCCAAATCACATCATCAACCCTGATAATCTGATGGAAGAACTCTCAAATGATTGCATTTTTGTCCCTCCTTTCTTACCATCTAGAATTCTAAATGAACCAATAGATGAAACCAAAGAGGACATCTCTAAAATGCTGAAAGCTGTTGATTAGAATATTAGGAGACTCCAGGATGCTATTCCTACTAGATCTATTGAGTCAGCAGAAATTGATAAGGAATGTGAGATTATGGAAGTTGGACTACAAAACATGTTAAGGGCAATCAAAGTTTCTTACAAGAAGGATTTGGAATTTCGTAATGAGATGGCTAGAATCAAGGCAGAACAAGAAAAGAAAGAAGCTGAAGAGCGTGAAAGGAAGAGATTGGAAGATGAAAGGCTGGAAAAAGAAAGGTTAGAGGCTCTGGCTAGAGAACAAGCTAGGTTAGCAGAAGAAGCAAGGTTTGCTGCTGAACAGGCAAGGATTGAAAATCTGGCAAGAAATGCACCAGAGTTTGCCCTTCTGATGAGAGATCATCAAGAAAAACTGAAGGAAAAAGTTGATGTACACGCTGGCCTTCTAGCTTCTATTCTTGAGACTCTCAAAAGCATCAATGAAAGACTACCCCCCCTCCTCCACCTCAACCCTAGGATTCTGGCACTTTATTTTCTGATATTTTGTTTTGTACTTTGTTATTCAGAATCTGTTATATGTTGTGTGTGACATTTGTTATCTTTTGTTATCAAGTACTCATTTATGTGTGGTTATTTATGCTGTTTTAATTTATTTTATGATATTTATGCATTCACAAATGAATTTGAGACAAATATCAAAACATAGATTTCAAAACTAAATAAAGAGTTTTTATTCCACTAATAATTGTTGATTACATAAGTTCTTATCCACCTTTTCACTTGGATTCTACATCAGAAACAGCTAGTTCTAAATCTAGCTTATTAGAATCAGAGGGAGAAGAAGGGTATTCTTCCCTAGGAGGAACATATGTACTCAAGAATTCCTTCCAGTCAGAATCCCATTCAGATTCTGACTCAGATGAGGACTCTTGCTGTTTGGTCTTGGATCTTGTTTGATAGTTGACTCTGACAGGAGCAGAAGTTGATGCCTTCATCTTCTGAGGATTCTTCTTAGACTCTGAGTCTTGTTGAATCTTCATCTTCTTCTTCTTCTTCTCATGTGACTTCTTACTCTCGATCACTCTTCTATCCTTCTCCATTGTTGATTTTCAACTTGAAATGGAAATGTTGAGTGAAATGACAAAGGTTTTGGGTCTTTATATAGGATTTCAAAACAGACATGTTTATGGATTTACGACAAGTCATTTATTTGATGTAGTTGTAACAACTTTCTTAAACATTGACTGTCTTGAAAAACTCCCTTTGTCCATTATTTTCAAACTTGGCATTTATTTTCTTGTCCGTTTCTGTGTTATCTTTTTGTTTAATGACAAAAGGCGGAGTAAGAGTAAATATTAATTTTTTGAACGTTATACCTGAAGTCAAATATTCCAAATTTGGCTTATAATTTTTTTTAAGTTCTGATTTATATGAAGGAAAATTTCTAATTGAAATCTGAACTTCTTATACATGGTACATATAAGAGAAGAGTGCAATTTTCTTTTATAAGTATCAGACTTAGGGGGAGAGCTTGCAAACCTAGCCTCTGATAGTCAAGTGTATAAGTCTAGTTCAAAATTCAAATAAAATTTTTTAAACTGATGTAATTAATCATTGCTGAACTTAGGGGGAGCTTGCAAAACTCATAAACCTAAGAGAGGCATGATATAATTAATCAACAACCATTGTAAATTAATACTTAGTTTGTCATCAATCAAAAAGGGGGAGATTGTTGGAACAAAAGAGGTTCTGACATGACTCAATTAAGTTTTGATGATAACAAAGGTATTAATATACAATAGGGTATACTAATTATCTACTCTAGTGTGCAGATATATAAGCTAAAATTTTATATCTTCTATAAGTACACTGGAGGCTTTGAAATGGGAAGCAAATTCTAATCAGAACATGCTCATCAGAAGATGCTATGTCAAAGTTTGGTCAGAAGCTACATATCAGAGGATACATCATCAGAAGCTGTGTTTAATTACATCAGGTTCTGATACTTGCAGTGAAGGCAGTTTTGTCAGAAGAACATTCTCTGCTACAATGATTGAATTTAATCATCATCTGACAACTCAAAAGCTGGAGAATCAACCTTATCCACAGAATAGTAACGTTAGTACTATTGTACGAACTTATTACTAGATTTGGGCAAATCTTCTTTTCCAAGTTTGGTTGTACACAAAGGTTACCGGATATGGTTCGAAATTGTACTATTACCAGCTGGCGAAATCTCCTGCAACGAATTCAAATTCAAGGCGCTCCACCCCTCACTATAAATAGGAGTGGTAGTGAAGTTTTGTATACAGAACAATTGAGCAATTTGAAAGAGCTGTTACTCTGCAAAAATCATTCTGTGAACAAAACAACTTGAATACAACTTGAACTCATTTGAATATCCAAGACTCAAGCTTCAGCTTCTGATTCATACAGTTGTTGAACCTTAGATTTCTATTGTTAGGATTCTAAGTTAAGTCTTGTAATTGAGTTGTATTTTACTTATTCTTTTTGAACATTGATCTGTATATCAGTGTTCATATACTCTGTTTTATTGTAAAGTTGTTTGAAGTATCTTGCTTGTGTGCTTGAGCAAAGGAAGTCTCTTGCAAGTGTTACATGAGCATTGGAAGTCTCTTGCCTGCGTGCTTGAGCATTTGTAATCTGTTTGATTATAGTGAACTCCCTTGGAAGTGCAAGGGGACTGGACGTACTCTCGGTTTGTGAAAGGAACCAGTATAAAAACTCTGTCTCTATCTTTCTCTCCTACCTTTTAGTTCTGTTTGATTGTGTTTTGTTTTTAAACCGCTGCAATCTCTGATAAGTTTATATAACTTAGAAGAATTTTTCAAACTACCCAAAACACAATTCAACTGCCCCTTCTTGTGTTTTTCACACCTTCACTGCGATGTGAAGATTTAGTTTAATTTTATAACTGATCCTGTGCATTTCATCAGCTTGGGCGCCAAGTAACATCATCGTGCTGCGATATGAAGCATCGTGCTGCGATGGAAGATTTTGTGTAGATTTATTTCTTCTAATTTCTTGGCGAGCAAGCAGCTGCCATTGTGGCACGATGGCACACATCGTGCTGCGATGGAATGCTGTATTTCTTCACTTTTTTGGGCTTTTTCTTGTCTTTTTGCATCTTGGACTCTGTCTTGATGCTTTTTCTTGCTTTTGTAGGTTTTCCTTCGTATTTGGGCCTGTCTTGGTCATTTTACTACTAATAATAATACTAAAAATACCGTAGAAATTCCTGTCATCAGGGCATTAAGTTGTTCCTTCAGTGTCGAAGCATCAGGAGCAATAGTAGTGGAAGAAGAATGAGCCTTCTTGAGTTTTTTCCTTCTTTTTCTTGTCCTTGGGTTGTCCAAGATCTCCCCCAGCACTAGGAGCTCCAGCAGGAGTGTCGTGAGTAGCTTAAATCTTTGGCTCCGTTGGCTTCTCTTCACTTCGTTTTTTCTCTTTCTTCGAATCTTTCTTCTTCTCTGTTACCTTCACAGAAGTGGATGGATTGATTTGGCTCGAAACTTTGGCAATAACTTTTCCAAGATCAGCTTCAATATTCTGTCGAAGCCAGATCTTGAAATTAAGAAAAAATATATATATAAGAGAAAAAGAAACACAAAAGAGAATGAGCATACCTGCTTGTCAGTGTCTGTCAGGTCAATAGTTTCTTTTCTTGGCTTCATGGGGGGTTTCTCAGCAATAGAGCTGCTTGCTCTTTTTGAACTCTGCCAAAAAATGAGTATAAAGTGTTCTTCATAAACAAAATTGTTATAAAGTTAAGGATAAGAGTTGAGCATCGAAACAAAGAAAGCTAGAATACCTTATTCTCTTCTTTGACTGGCAAAGATATGGACTTGTGGGAAGACGTTGAAGCAGTCTTAGACTTAGTTCCTAAGAGTAAATAAGTTTTATTAGTCGAAATCAAAGGGCATAGAAATGAAGAGAAGATTATCACAGTAAAGGAAATTACCTTTTGCTATTGTTGCCTTGACCTGCTCCAAAGGTGAAGACTCAAATCCACTAGAGACTCGAGTGAGCAGGACACCCTCACTGGGAATCGAAGTTGAGTAATGTCTTTCCCACCAGTCTTGGAATTCTTTGGTAGAGGAAAAGGAGTTCTGATAGGAAAAGGGTGTAATCTCATACTTGTGCTTTTCAGTGTTGTTTAAGTAGGACCTGAAATATCCCTGTGTTATACTTTTATAACCAAACAGATGTCTTTTTCATGCTCATAAAAGCTCTTTGGAATGAGTTGGGTAAGGCCAAATTGGCGAGACACAAGATTTGGGAAGTACCCAACTAGCCCATAATCCTTCGAAGTCGTGCCGATTCGACAAGAGAGAACAGTAGGATCCAGATAGGCTAGCCATTGCACAAGTACAAACTCTTCAAACCCTTAGAGAGGAGGAAATGGTTGCACAAACCAAGAGGGTCCAACGATACGCTTGACGAACGGAGCATATTCTTCTTTGAAAGTCTTTAGGCTTAAAAATACATTGAAGTATTTTAAAAACTATTTTTCATAGTTCAAACCTCTGGGTAAAGGAATTAGCCTCACCAGTCTTGTACCTTCGACTTGGCGCCTCCTGGCCTCAGCTTTATAGTCTTCAGGAAGAAAAAGTTCAAGTTCTTTTTCGAATGTGGCGTTGAGCCACAGTTGTAAAAGCCAAAAGGGCCCAGCAGCTAAGAAAGTGGAACCATCTCCAGTTTTCTTGAAGTTCACACTTAGGGTCTGCATTGACTCATATAAGCAACCCATAATCAAGCACCCAAGTCCAAATTGTTGGCCTTCATGGAGTTGAATGGCCATGGGATGAATTTCTTACCAAGTTGTAAAGATTTCGAGCAGAAAATATAGTGGGAAAGCCACAGTGTGAGGAATGCTACATGTTCGATGTCTGAGACCTCTTCTTCACCAACTGCATAATTTTCTTGAATGTATTTCTGAAAGGTCTTTTCTTTTGGGTCGAAAACAAGATTTGGGCTTGCATTAGCTGGTTCATAAGTATCACCTATGGGGCTAAGCCCAGTGATTGAAGCTACATCGAAAAGTGAAGAAGTCATCATCCCGCACTCGAAATGAAAGGTGTTTGTGGAGCTCTCGAAGAAATGTAAAGCATCTATCAACATTTCTTGGTGATACTTAGGTCCTACCCTAGAAAGTTGGATTAACTCATAAATCCCCATAACCTACTTGCACCCTGTCTACCTTAATGTAATCTTCATTGCCATAATAAGATGCAGACCTAAAAACCTTATTTGGGGGTTTTATGAAATTAAAATTGTATGGAGAATCTGAGAAAGCCCTAGGTTTACAAGGCTTATGCACTGGGAATATATTTAAAATAGCAGTAGACATGTTGTTTGCATCAGGCAAAGGGCCACTGATGACATGAATTTCTACGGAATTTTTAGCAGTATTATTAGTAGTAAAATGACCAAGACATGCCCAAATACGAAGGAAAACCTACAAAAGCAAGAAAAATTATCAAGACAAGGTCCGAGATGCAAAAAGACAAGAAAAAGCCCAAAAAGAGAAGAGAATGAGCATTCCATCGCAGCACAATGACTTCCATCATGCCACGGTGGAAGCTGCTTGCTTGCCAAGAAATCAGAAGAATAAATCTGAAGAAAATTTATCCATCGCAGCACGATGGAGTTACTTGGCGACCAAGCTGATGAAATGCACCGGATCAGTTATAAAATTGAACTGAATCTTCACATCGCAGCACGATGGCTTCATCGTACTGCGATGCCTTGCTGAGGCCCATTACGAAAACTATAAATAGATCCTCCCTTTCATTGTTTAAATCATTCAGATATAGTAGAACACTCTCTACTATAAGGAGAGGTTCAAAGGAGCTCTATTGGGCATAGTTTTCTCCCCTTACGGGAAAACTAACTCAGCAAGGTATGTTTCTTTAGGCTTTTGTATTTAGGTTATATTCTTCTAATTTAAATATGTAGTCTTTATAATTATGTCTTAGGTTGTGGTGGAGAAGATGAACTCCCCTATGAATATTTGAAGTCTGTGATTGAGTCTAAGATATAATAAATGATATTTAGTAATTGTGTTTGTTATTTACTTTCGTGCGCTTTAATAACGTATCTCGTAATCTGGCCGGATAAGCGGGAACGCCCATAGAATTGATATTAGGTTTTGACTTAATATGGTCTGGAACCCGTAGTAAATAATGCTAGGTGTATAGAGACGGTAACATCCTGAACTAGTCGTGAACTGAGCGGTTAGAGGAGGAATCATGCACTAGGTGTGATCTGAGCACTTAGAAGATGAACAACCCGATACTAGGACCTAGAGGTTAATTGGCGAAGATTATAATGCATGTTTATAAACAACTCACTTAGTAATTAGGGTATGTGACACATCGAGGTTAGGCTCTCGTAGGTACCTTAGTTGTTAATGTAGAGAAACTTTAATAGACATAGTGTAATAGTAAGGTATTACTACAACAAGGATAATTCACCGCCGAACATAATCTAAGTAACTATGTTATACACCGGTCATGCCAAATATGAAGAAGGGAGGGAGTCCAACCACCGTACCTTGCCTCTATATTTCCTGAATCTATTATATATACATTCCACAATTTATATTTATGCAAAGCATTACGCTTCTTTTATAAAAACCTTTTCAAAAACCCAAAGCGAATGCAAACTATCACAAACATAAATAACGCTAGTGAAGCTTCTGCACGATCCCTGTAGATTCGAACTCATTCTACTCGTAGAGTGTGAATTATTACTCGACGACAGACTGGTGCACTTGTCAGACCGTAGTCAACCACCAATGGCATAAGTTTGATCAGCGATGGAGTAAGGAAACATTACCTGAGTTTCCCAGATTTTGCGCCTGTCAGTGTTCATTATTGGCTCTAGAACTGTGTTAGATTTATTTAAGTTTGTTAAAAAAATTTCAAAAATACAAAAAAAAATCAAAAAATAAAAAATCTTGTTGATGATTGTGGATTTTAATCTGTGAAAATTCTGGCTAAGGATAAGTCAAGGTCTCCGAGCGATCCGTTGTGATCCACATCACTTACCTGGGAATTTTCATGGTGACAAAGACACATGAGACAAACCAAAAATAGTTTTACCATTTAATTTTCCAATGCTACTGAAGGTATTCATTTGTTGTACTTGATAACAGGTATTCTGGAGTTGAAGTACGACCCTGAGCCCGAAAGAACGTTCTGGAAAAGAAGGCAAGCACAAAGGCTTGCAAAATCCAGTAATCTTAACACAGAAGAAGAGCCTACCACCAAAGCCATGGGGGACGAGCAAAGAGTTACAATGGGAGATTACTGCAAGAGGACTGACACATATCAGATCGCACTGGGGTTCCAACCGGCCAACCCAGCTTACTTTGATATTAAGGGTAATGTTCTTTCAGGTTTGCGGGAGAACCAGTTTGACGGACGTGCCAACAATGATCCTTGGTATCATCTCTCAAAGTTTTCAGAGACGTGTCAGATCCAGAAGGTGCCGGAAAACGTTTCTGATGACCAGAAGAAGTTGTGTTTGTTTGCTTTTTCTCTTACAGGTCCAGCTAAAGATTGGCTTCAATGCTTGCCAAGGGGAACGATTGCAACATGGAAGGAGCTTGAAGACAAGTTCCTAGAAAGATTCTTCACACACACATTATTCCAGAAGAGGAAGTCTGAGATTCTGAGTTTCAAACAACATGAATCTGAAACGCTGTGCGAGGCTTATGAACGGTTCAAGCTACTTATGAGAAGGTGTCCTAACCACAGCATTAGTGCTATAGAGCAGATGCAACTATTCACTGCTGGTATGAAGATGCAACACAGGATGATACTAGATGCCTCAGCTGGTGGGTCCATCAAAGTAAAGACTTACGCAGAGACTAAGGATCTGGTTGAACAGATGTGCCAGAATGAATACAACATGAGTCACGATCGAGCTGAAAAGACACCTGGAATTCTAAAGGTGGACCAGGAGATTGCCTACAAAGTAGAGATCAAGTTACTAAGGAGGCAACTTGCTGATAAAGAGAAAGCTGTAAAGGAAGTCAGTGTTAAAAAGGTAGAAGGGGTCTGTGATTTCTGCCTAGAAGATCACCCTAATGGGCATTGTTTGCCAGGAGGGAGCGAAGAGCAGGTGAATTACATGGGAAACAACTACAACCCAGGTTGGAGCAAACACCCAAATTTACGCTGCGACCAAACGGGGAACCAGGCTCAAGCTGCACCTCAACCAAGAAAGCCATCTCCATTGGAAGAGTTACTCAACAAATTTGCTAACATGAGCAAAATTAACTTTGAAAATATCCAAACGACAGTAGCCAACCAGGGGGCGACGATAAAAAGTCTTGAAACCCAGATTGGTCAACTCTCTAAACTGGTAAGCACTCATGTTTCTAAAGATATTGCAGGTAACACGGTGGACAATCCAAAGGAGAAGTGCAAAGTCCTGAAAGATAAAAAATCAGAACAGGAACGAAGAGACGAACAGGTAAAAGACTACGAAGAGTGGTACAAGCTGTTCGATATGACTCTGGATGAAGCTTATGACGAGTTCATGAGAGAGCTGAGGGAGTACCAAGAAAGCCGAACAAGACTGCCACCCAAGAAGACAGATCCTGGAAGCGTCACCATACTCTGTCAGATTGAGGAAGCAGAAATCCTAGCATTGTGTGATGTGGGTTCAAGTGTTAATGTCATGCCATTATCTCTGGCAGAGAAGTTAAAACTCGCACGACCAACTGCAGGTACAGAAAGGGAACTCGTCTTAGCAAATCAGTCAACAATCTACTCAGCAGGTATAATTGAAGATGTCTTGGTGAAAGTCAAAGACCTGGTATTTCCAGCAGACTTCATGATCCTGGATATCAAAGAAGATGAAGAACACCCCATTATCCTTGGAAGACCATTCTTAGCAACTAGCAGGGCACTCATTAATGTGGAGCTCGCCGAGTTGACTCTAAGAAGTGGGGCAAAGGAAAGAACTATCAAAACTTCCAAGACCAGGAGGGAAGTGGTACGAAAATTGATCCACAAGAGCTAGAAATCAACACAAGTGACATTCAAAAAGGACTTAATAGCGTGGGGGCTGTTTTGAGTCATCATCAAGGGCTGAGTTTAATTACTTGGTTATTTTAATCATTTTATCAATTAAGACAAATAAAATTCAGTCATTGAAAAGCCTATCCAAGAGTAGTTACAAAAGGAGCCTAAAAGGATATTCAAAGCCTTAAATGGCGTGTGATTAGTATGGAAAAGGAGTTACAATAGCTGATCTCATAAATGTCATTTTTATTACTAGTTTAATTACATTTTATGTTGCATTTTTAATATATGTTTAATTAGGCTATGAATTTCGGCCATATAAGCCATGTATGATGATCATTTTGAACAATGAATAAACAAGAACAATTTCAGTCCAATTAGAATTTGTGTCTACATTTTCACTTGATTATTTGCAAGTGTCGTCTTGAAAATAATCCGGTTAGCTCAATTGGTGTTGAGTGCTAATCTCTTTGTTAAGCTATTGGTGTAGTTTGACATTGCCTATCCCTTGTTATTTTTTTTCACTAAACAAACGAAACAAATACCCAAAACACGTAGTAGAACACGGCTAATAAGGGTGGTACCTAGTATCTTCGTTATTGGTTGTTTGCTTCCGCTATCCTTACAAATTAAAGCACTCTAATTCGTATCATTAGTGGCATCAAGAGCCTTGTTACGTGACAACAATGGATTTCGACAGCGATGATTTCATGGACAGATTGCGGGAAGCCTTAAGGAACGTCAATTTGAGAGATGAACGATGGAGGACTAGAAGAGGTGAACCACGTCCAAACGTGGATGAGTTCAAAATTACCGAACTACCTGAATTCAATGGTAGTACAGACCCAGAAGCTTACTTAGAATGGGAGCGCAAGATTGATAGAATGTTTGACTTCAAGGATCTTGATGATGAGAAGCGTTGCAAATATGCTATTCTGAAACTTGGCAAAAGTGCATCGTTGTGGTATGAAGGAATGAAGACTAGAAGAACACGAGATGGGAAGGAGAAAATCCGTTCGTGGGAGTCCTTGAAGAGGAAGTTGCGCAAAAGATATGTACCATCAAACCACCGACTGAATTTGTATAAGAAGATTTCAGATTTGGTGCAAGGCAAAATGAGTGTCACTGAGTACATTGATGAGTTTGAGAACCTATGCCTAATGGGTGAAGTGGAGGAAAATGAAGAGCAAAGAATGAGTCGTTTCCTTCGTGGGCTAAATAAGAACATAGCATTTGCTGTTGAGCTATGTAATTACACGGATTTCACAACTTTGTGTAATTTGTGCTTGAAGATTGAAAATCAAAACAAGAGTAGATATAATGCTGGGAGTTCAAGTGGTTGGTCCAAGGGAGGTGTGTCGGGCAGTGCAATTTCAACCCCTAGTACTAAACAAATGGTGAATCAACCAAAACAAAGTGATCTTTCTCCTAAACAACCCATTGCCACGGCCAAGGAGACTAACTTGTCAAAGGTTAGGTGTTTTAAGTGTCAAGGCTTTGGACACTTTTCTAGAGCTTGTCCCAATCAACGAGTTGTGACCCTCCGAGAAGCAATTAGCATGCGTGATGAGTTGCTTAAGGAAGAGGAAGAATCCGGCGGTTCATTTGGTGGCAATATTGAAAGTGATGGAGTTGAAACGGTTGAAGATGATGATGATAAGGTAGAAGTATATGGACCTCCCATATATGATACTTTGATGCTCAGAACTTTGCAAGCTAAGGCTGTACCCGTGGAAGGAGATCAAAGGAACCAAATTTTCTACACTAAGTGTCAAGTGAAAGATAAGTGGTGTAGTGTCATTGTGGATGGAGGTAGTTGTACCAATGCAGCTTCAACTGAAATGGTGTCTAAACTAGGATTGCTCACAACAAAACATCCTAAGCCTTATGCACTACATTGGCTAGACAATGGGAGTAGCATAAACGTTACAAGGCAGACGCGTGTGGGGTTGACCATGGGGTCTTATGTTGATGAGATCTTGTGTGATGTGGTACCTATGGATGCAAGTCACATACTGTTGGGACGCCCTTGGCAATTTGATAGAGATGTGACGCATAGAGGAAGGTCCAATGAGCATGAATTGAACTTCAATGGCAAGAGAATTGTGTTGAAACCAATGGCATCAAATGAAGTTTGTTCCATGATTACAAAAAGAGGTAAAAAGCCTAACCTCAATATGTTTGCTACTGAAAATGAAGTGAAGGATGCTATTGATAATGGTGAATTAGTCTACATGTTGTTTGCAAAGAATGCTAAACAAGATAATGTAGAGACTCCTCTTAAACAACAATTAGAAGCTGTCTTGGGTGAGTATGAAGATGTGTTTCCAATTGAACTACCAATTGGTTTACCACCTATCCGTGGGATTGAACATCAAATTGATCTAATTCCGGGAGCTCCATTACCAAACAAGGCTGCCTATAGGTGTAATCCAGAGGAGACAAAGGAGTTGCAACGGCAAATTGAAGAATTGATAAGCATGGGTTATGTGCGTGAGTCAATGAGTCCATGTGCTGTTCCGGCATTGTTAGTTCCTAAGAAGGATGGTTCATGGAGAATGTGTATTGATAGTAGGGCGGTGAACAACATAACCATCAAATATCGTTTTCCCATCCCAAGATTAGATGATATGCTTGATGAATTACATGGATCGGTTATCTTCTCAAAAATCGATCTAAGGAGTGGATATCACCAAATCAGAATGCGTGAAGGTGATGAATGGAAGACGGCATTCAAGACTAAGCATGGTCTATATGAATGGCTAGTTATGCCGTTTGGGCTCACAAATGCACCTAGCACCTTTATGAGGCTCATGAACGAAGTACTCAAACCTTTTTTGGGTAAGTTTGTTGTTGTTTATCTGGATGACATATTGGTGTATAGCAAATCTATTGAGGAGCATTTCACTCATTTGAGACAAATCTTTGAGACCCTAAGAGCACAAAAACTCTATGGGAAGAAAGAAAAGTGTGATTTCTTGGTTGAAAGCGTGGTGTTTCTTGGATACGTTGTGTCTAAAGATGGAGTATCAGTTGATCAAACAAAGGTGGATGCTATCAAGACTTGGCCGAGCCCTACAACAGTTTCGGAGGTGAGATCTTTCCTTGGTCTTGCATCATTTTATCGGCGCTTTATCCAGAATTTTAGCACTATAGCAAGTCCCATGACCGAATGTTTGAAGAAGGGTGCGTTTGTGTGGAATGAGCAAGCACAAAGGGCTTTTGAATTGATTAAGTTAAAGCTTTGTGAAGCTCCTGTTTTAGCTTTACCCGACTTCACTCAACCATTTGAAGTTGAATGTGATGCTAGTGGAGTTGGCATTGGGGCTGTTTTGATACAAAACAAAAGGCCTATAGCTTATTTCTCGGAGAAACTAGGAGGAGCCAGATTGAACTATTGCACCTATGACAAAGAGTTCTATGCCGTTGTGAGAGCTCTTGATTATTGGAGTCATTATTTGCGTTCTAATCACTTTATATTGCATTCAGATCATGAGTCTTTGAAGTACATCAATGGGCAACAAAAGTTGAGTCCAAGGCATGCTAAATGGGTGGAATTTCTCCAATCTTTTAATTTCTCTTCAAAATACAAGGATGGTAAGAGTAATGTGGTGGCTGATGCACTTTCAAGAAGGTATGCTTTAATTTCAATTCTTGAAACTCGCTTACTTGGTTTTGAGACTTTGAAAGATTACTATAAAGAGGATGTGGATTTTGGTGAAATATACTCTAATTGTGAAAATGGAGCATTTGAAAAGTACATAGTGCAGGGTGGATTTTTGTTCAAAGAGAATCGGCTTTGCATCCCAAGGCATTCAATTCGTGAGTTACTAGTCCGCGAAGCTCATGGTGGAGGTTTGGCTGGTCATTTTGGCATTACAAAGACCTTGGAGATTTTAAAAGAACACTTTCATTGGCCAAAGATGTTAGGAGATGTGCAAAAAGTCATTAGCAAGTGTGTTACTTGTCATATGGCGAAGAGTTCTTTCAAACCAGGAGCATACACCCCATTACCCACACCTAGTGGTCCTTGGATGGATGTGAGCATGGATTTCATTGTGGCTTTGCCCCGTACACAGCGAGGTAAAGATGCTATTATGGTTGTTGTTGATAGGTTTTCAAAAATGGCACACTTTGTAGCTTGTCACAAAACAGATGATGCTAGTAATGTTGCTGATTTGTATTTTCGTGAGATTGTACGTTTGCATGGAGTTCCTAAAACTATTGTTTCTGATCGTGATTCAAAGTTTTTGAGTTATTTTTGGAACACATTATGGAGGAAATTGGGTACTAAGTTGCTGTTTAGTACCTCCCATCACCCTCAAACCGATGGGCAAACCGAGGTGACTAATAGAACTCTTGGTACTTTGCTGCGTGGTTTGGTTAGTAAGACTCAAAAGGATTGGGACTTGAAGCTAGCTCATGCTGAATTTGCCTACAACCGGTCCCCTACATATGCTACTAATCATTCCCCTTTTGAAGTTGTTTATGGTGTGAATCCTTACTTGCCATTGGATTTGATAACTATGCCAAAAGAGGAATTAGTTCATCCAGATGCCGAGGCCAAACTCAAGTCAATGATCAAGCTACATGAGCAAGTGCAAGAAAGAATCAAGGCGGTAAATGAAGTCTACAAGCAAAGGTCCAAGAATAAGAAGCCCAAGTTGTTCAATGAAGGTGATCTTGTGTGGGTTCATTTGAGAAAAGAAAGATTCCCAAGCAAGAGAAAGAATAAGCTTATGCCTAGAGCTGATGGTCCTTTCAAAGTTATATCAAAAATCAATGACAATGCATACAAGATTGAGTTGCCCGGAGAATATGGAGTACATGCTACTTTCAATGTTGGAGATCTCTCACCATATTTGGATGATGATGGTATTCAAGAATTGAGGTCAATTCCTTTCAAAGGGGGAGGGGATGGTACGAAAATTGATCCACAAGAGCTAGAAATCAACACAAGTGACATTCAAAAAGGACTTAATAGCGTGGGGGCTGTTTTGAGTCAACATCAAGGGCTGAGTTTAATTACTTGGTTATTTTAATCATTTTATCAATTAAGACAAATAAAATTCAGTCATTGAAAAGCCTATCCAAGAGTAGTTACAAAAGGAGCCTAAAAGGATATTCAAAGCCTTAAATGGCGTGTGATTAGTATGGAAAAGGAGTTACAATAGCTGATCTCATAAATGTCATTTTTATTACTAGTTTAATTACATTTTATGTTGCATTTTTAATATATGTTTAATTAGGCTATGAATTTCGGCCATATAAGCCATGTATGATGATCATTTTGAACAATGAATAAACAAGAACAATTTCAGTCCAATTAGAATTTGTGTCTACATTTTCACTTGATTATTTGCAAGTGTCGTCTTGAAAATAATCCGGTTAGCTCAATTGGTGTTGAGTGCTAATCTCTTTGTTAAGCTATTGGTGTAGTTTGACATTGCCTATCCCTTGTTATTTTTTTTCACTAAACAAACGAAACAAATACCCAAAACACGTAGTAGAACACGGCTAATAAGGGTGGTACCTAGTATCTTCGTTATTGGTTGTTTGCTTCCGCTATCCTTACAAATTAAAGCACTCTAATTCGTATCATTAGTGGCATCAAGAGCCTTGTTACGTGACAACAATGGATTTCGACAGCGATGATTTCATGGACAGATTGCGGGAAGCCTTAAGGAACGTCAATTTGAGAGATGAACGATGGAGGACTAGAAGAGGTGAACCACGTCCAAACGTGGATGAGTTCAAAATTACCGAACTACCTGAATTCAATGGTAGTACAGACCCAGAAGCTTACTTAGAATGGGAGCGCAAGATTGATAGAATGTTTGACTTCAAGGATCTTGATGATGAGAAGCGTTGCAAATATGCTATTCTGAAACTTGGCAAAAGTGCATCGTTGTGGTATGAAGGAATGAAGACTAGAAGAACACGAGATGGGAAGGAGAAAATCCGTTCGTGGGAGTCCTTGAAGAGGAAGTTGCGCAAAAGATATGTACCATCAAACCACCGACTGAATTTGTATAAGAAGATTTCAGATTTGGTGCAAGGAAAAATGAGTGTCACTGAGTACATTGATGAGTTTGAGAACCTATGCCTAATGGGTGAAGTGGAGGAAAATGAAGAGCAAAGAATGAGTCGTTTCCTTCGTGGGCTAAATAAGAACATAGCATTTGCTGTTGAGCTATGTAATTACACGGATTTCACAACTTTGTGTAATTTGTGCTTGAAGATTGAAAATCAAAACAAGAGTAGATATAATGCTGGGAGTTCAAGTGGTTGGTCCAAGGGAGGTGTGTCGGGCAGTGCAATTTCAACCCCTAGTACTAAACAAATGGTGAATCAACCAAAACAAAGTGATCTTTCTCCTAAACAACCCATTGCCACGGCCAAGGAGACTAACTTGTCAAAGGTTAGGTGTTTTAAGTGTCAAGGCTTTGGACACTTTTCTAGAGCTTGTCCCAATCAACGAGTTGTGACCCTCCGAGAAGCAATTAGCATGCGTGATGAGTTGCTTAAGGAAGAGGAAGAATCCGGCGGTTCATTTGGTGGCAATATTGAAAGTGATGGAGTTGAAACGGTTGAAGATGATGATGATAAGGTAGAAGTATATGGACCTCCCATATATGATACTTTGATGCTCAGAACTTTGCAAGCTAAGGCTGTACCCGTGGAAGGAGATCAAAGGAACCAAATTTTCTACACTAAGTGTCAAGTGAAAGATAAGTGGTGTAGTGTCATTGTGGATGGAGGTAGTTGTACCAATGCAGCTTCAACTGAAATGGTGTCTAAACTAGGATTGCTCACAACAAAACATCCTAAGCCTTATGCACTACATTGGCTAGACAATGGGAGTAGCATAAACGTTACAAGGCAGACGCGTGTGGGGTTGACCATGGGGTCTTATGTTGATGAGATCTTGTGTGATGTGGTACCTATGGATGCAAGTCACATACTGTTGGGACGCCCTTGGCAATTTGATAGAGATGTGACGCATAGAGGAAGGTCCAATGAGCATGAATTGAACTTCAATGGCAAGAGAATTGTGTTGAAACCAATGGCATCAAATGAAGTTTGTTCCATGATTACAAAAAGAGGTAAAAAGCCTAACCTCAATATGTTTGCTACTGAAAATGAAGTGAAGGATGCTATTGATAATGGTGAATTAGTCTACATGTTGTTTGCAAAGAATGCTAAACAAGATAATGTAGAGACTCCTCTTAAACAACAATTAGAAGCTGTCTTGGGTGAGTATGAAGATGTGTTTCCAATTGAACTACCAATTGGTTTACCACCTATCCGTGGGATTGAACATCAAATTGATCTAATTCCGGGAGCTCCATTACCAAACAAGGCTGCCTATAGGTGTAATCCAGAGGAGACAAAGGAGTTGCAACGGCAAATTGAAGAATTGATAAGCATGGGTTATGTGCGTGAGTCAATGAGTCCATGTGCTGTTCCGGCATTGTTAGTTCCTAAGAAGGATGGTTCATGGAGAATGTGTATTGATAGTAGGGCGGTGAACAACATAACCATCAAATATCGTTTTCCCATCCCAAGATTAGATGATATGCTTGATGAATTACATGGATCGGTTATCTTCTCAAAAATCGATCTAAGGAGTGGATATCACCAAATCAGAATGCGTGAAGGTGATGAATGGAAGACGGCATTCAAGACTAAGCATGGTCTATATGAATGGCTAGTTATGCCGTTTGGGCTCACAAATGCACCTAGCACCTTTATGAGGCTCATGAACGAAGTACTCAAACCTTTTTTGGGTAAGTTTGTTGTTGTTTATCTGGATGACATATTGGTGTATAGCAAATCTATTGAGGAGCATTTCACTCATTTGAGACAAATCTTTGAGACCCTAAGAGCACAAAAACTCTATGGGAAGAAAGAAAAGTGTGATTTCTTGGTTGAAAGCGTGGTGTTTCTTGGATACGTTGTGTCTAAAGATGGAGTATCAGTTGATCAAACAAAGGTGGATGCTATCAAGACTTGGCCGAGCCCTACAACAGTTTCGGAGGTGAGATCTTTCCTTGGTCTTGCATCATTTTATCGGCGCTTTATCCAGAATTTTAGCACTATAGCAAGTCCCATGACCGAATGTTTGAAGAAGGGTGCGTTTGTGTGGAATGAGCAAGCACAAAGGGCTTTTGAATTGATTAAGTTAAAGCTTTGTGAAGCTCCTGTTTTAGCTTTACCCGACTTCACTCAACCATTTGAAGTTGAATGTGATGCTAGTGGAGTTGGCATTGGGGCTGTTTTGATACAAAACAAAAGGCCTATAGCTTATTTCTCGGAGAAACTAGGAGGAGCCAGATTGAACTATTGCACCTATGACAAAGAGTTCTATGCCGTTGTGAGAGCTCTTGATTATTGGAGTCATTATTTGCGTTCTAATCACTTTATATTGCATTCAGATCATGAGTCTTTGAAGTACATCAATGGGCAACAAAAGTTGAGTCCAAGGCATGCTAAATGGGTGGAATTTCTCCAATCTTTTAATTTCTCTTCAAAATACAAGGATGGTAAGAGTAATGTGGTGGCTGATGCACTTTCAAGAAGGTATGCTTTAATTTCAATTCTTGAAACTCGCTTACTTGGTTTTGAGACTTTGAAAGATTACTATAAAGAGGATGTGGATTTTGGTGAAATATACTCTAATTGTGAAAATGGAGCATTTGAAAAGTACATAGTGCAGGGTGGATTTTTGTTCAAAGAGAATCGGCTTTGCATCCCAAGGCATTCAATTCGTGAGTTACTAGTCCGCGAAGCTCATGGTGGAGGTTTGGCTGGTCATTTTGGCATTACAAAGACCTTGGAGATTTTAAAAGAACACTTTCATTGGCCAAAGATGTTAGGAGATGTGCAAAAAGTCATTAGCAAGTGTGTTACTTGTCATATGGCGAAGAGTTCTTTCAAACCAGGAGCATACACCCCATTACCCACACCTAGTGGTCCTTGGATGGATGTGAGCATGGATTTCATTGTGGCTTTGCCCCGTACACAGCGAGGTAAAGATGCTATTATGGTTGTTGTTGATAGGTTTTCAAAAATGGCACACTTTGTAGCTTGTCACAAAACAGATGATGCTAGTAATGTTGCTGATTTGTATTTTCGTGAGATTGTACGTTTGCATGGAGTTCCTAAAACTATTGTTTCTGATCGTGATTCAAAGTTTTTGAGTTATTTTTGGAACACATTATGGAGGAAATTGGGTACTAAGTTGCTGTTTAGTACCTCCCATCACCCTCAAACCGATGGGCAAACCGAGGTGACTAATAGAACTCTTGGTACTTTGCTGCGTGGTTTGGTTAGTAAGACTCAAAAGGATTGGGACTTGAAGCTAGCTCATGCTGAATTTGCCTACAACCGGTCCCCTACATATGCTACTAATCATTCCCCTTTTGAAGTTGTTTATGGTGTGAATCCTTACTTGCCATTGGATTTGATAACTATGCCAAAAGAGGAATTAGTTCATCCAGATGCCGAGGCCAAACTCAAGTCAATGATCAAGCTACTTGAGCAAGTGCAAGAAAGAATCAAGGCGGTAAATGAAGTCTACAAGCAAAGGTCCAAGAATAAGAAGCCCAAGTTGTTCAATGAAGGTGATCTTGTGTGGGTTCATTTGAGAAAAGAAAGATTCCCAAGCAAGAGAAAGAATAAGCTTATGCCTAGAGCTGATGGTCCTTTCAAAGTTATATCAAAAATCAATGACAATGCATACAAGATTGAGTTGCCCGGAGAATATGGAGTACATGCTACTTTCAATGTTGGAGATCTCTCACCATATTTGGATGATGATGGTATTCAAGAATTGAGGTCAATTCCTTTCAAAGGGGGAGGGGATGGTACGAAAATTGATCCACAAGAGCTAGAAATCAACACAAGTGACATTCAAAAAGGACTTAATAGCGTGGGGGCTGTTTTGAGTCATCATCAAGGGCTGAGTTTAATTACTTGGTTATTTTAATCATTTTATCAATTAAGACAAATAAAATTCAGTCATTGAAAAGCCTATCCAAGAGTAGTTACAAAAGGAGCCTAAAAGGATATTCAAAGCCTTAAATGGCGTGTGATTAGTATGGAAAAGGAGTTACAATAGCTGATCTCATAAATGTCATTTTTATTACTAGTTTAATTACATTTTATGTTGCATTTTTAATATATGTTTAATTAGGCTATGAATTTCGGCCATATAAGCCATGTATGATGATCATTTTGAACAATGAATAAACAAGAACAATTTCAGTCCAATTAGAATTTGTGTCTACATTTTCACTTGATTATTTGCAAGTGTCGTCTTGAAAATAATCCGGTTAGCTCAATTGGTGTTGAGTGCTAATCTCTTTGTTAAGCTATTGGTGTAGTTTGACATTGCCTATCCCTTGTTATTTTTTTTCACTAAACAAACGAAACAAATACCCAAAACACGTAGTAGAACACGGCTAATAAGGGTGGTACCTAGTATCTTCGTTATTGGTTGTTTGCTTCCGCTATCCTTACAAATTAAAGCACTCTAATTCGTATCAGGAAGTGTGTTTCATGCTAGAGTGGAAAGACAGGGAAGCTACACCATCGACTCCAGATCAAGAAGTACAGGTAAAGGTATAGATAGCAGAACTGGAGAATGAAATGGCGCAGCTAGAAATAGATACAGCTCAGGAAGAGGAGGTACCCGAAGAACTCACTGAAAAATTGAAGAGGCTAACCATTGAAGTGGACATCCGAGCAACATGGGTCAAAACATGGGGTAGAAACCGAAAGGTGGCCAGAAAATCTAAGTTTGGGGTGAATACGCCACCTCTGAAGAAGCCTCCTGCTGAGAGAAAAGATGAAAGAGAAAAGAAGAGCTGGGTCAATGCACCAAAAGAACAAAAGAAGGAACATCCACCAAAAGGCAAAGGGAAGTCCACCATAAAAGCATTACCTTCAGAAGATGATGGACAACTCTGTTTTGCCACCTATAAAGAAAAACAGAATCCAAAGAAGTATGAAAGGAGCAACAAGAAAGAGGGATGAACTAAGGCGAAAGCTCCTACAGAAGAGAGAGACATGCGAACCTATCCTCTGTAATGGAGGAAATGCGTCAAGCTAATGAGAGGCTAAACAAGCGCTGCTTGGGAGGCAACTCAAGGATAAGTATTTAAGTATTTTCAATTCAGTTTTTCAATTCAATAAAGTATGTCTAGAATTCCGCATGTCATTTTCATCTGTAAACAACCCTTATTCAAACTTACAAAAAATTAAATAACTACTTTGCTGTTTATTATCTAGTGCATGACTAACTGTTATAGGTAAGATTGCGGCGAAATGAGTTATAAATTTTGATGAGAAGAATTTCACACCTTCATACAGAAAAACCAAAGGTGATTGCTCCGAAGTGCGAAGTTCGAGAGACGAGTGATGAAGCTGATGTCCGTGAGACAAGTGTTCAATTTCAGTTATACCTAAGCCATGTGAGGATTTGAGCCAAATATTTCCAAACGGTATTACCACTTTCTTTCGAATTACTATGAGAGTACCGTGCACTTGTTTATTTTCTAGAACTTGCTCTAATTCTCTGCTGACTGGCTAGTTTGATATTATATGCATTGAGGCAATTGTTTGTTATAACCCAGAGCCTTTTCAAGCCACTCTTATTATTATTATTATATCCTTTGCTAGCCAAATTTGAGCCGTAAAAAAATATTATCCCTTTTGTTTCGGTGACAAACCATGATACAAGTCTATAGACCAGAAAAACAAAGATTTACCCTCTTTGGAGTTAGGTAATAGTTCTCAAAAGTCTTGGCAACAAAATAAGTTTGGGGTTGCTCATGGAACTATCAACGTCTCTTCAACAAAAAAAAAAGAGCCAAAGGGCACAAAAAGTGATAGAAAAGAACCACACAAAGATAAATCCGGTTCTTAATCTCCGACACCGACACAAAAAGGCACCCTAAGGAATAAGGTTGCGTACACAAAAAGGAACAACAAAGTAGAACCTAACTCCAATGTTTAGCCTGCTATTCCCAAAAATGTCCTACCTTGACCTAAGCCACGTTATAACCCTGAAAAAGACCTCCAATAATGCATGTGTATTAAATATTGACCGATTGCTTAGAGTTTTGCAAGCCTATGGTAAAATGGCAGGTTGTACGAGGATTGAGAGATAACCCTTTCAATTAATGAGCGAAAAATACAAATGTGAGAGAGAGAAAAGTTGGACATGGACTCTTGCGGGCATTTGTCCGATTTGCTACTATTGACGTCTCCTGAGCCTAGCAGGACTGAGCATGATCGCTGCGGTAAGAAATCAGCGGTACCATTGCTGAAATACAAGCAAGGTTGTGAAATTCCTATCATTATTATTTATCTCTTTTTTCTCTAACGATCTGACATCATGTTACTTGAGGACAAGCAACAATTTAAGTTTGGGGTTGTGATGACAGGAATTTCTACGGTATTTTTAGTAGTATTATTAGTAGTAAAATGACCAAGACAAGCCCAAATACGAAGGAAAACCTACAAAAGCAAGAAAAAGCATCAAGACAAGATCTGAGATGCAAAAAGACAAGAAAAAGCCAAAAAAGAGAAGAAAATGAGCATTCCATCGCAGCACGATGACTTCCATCGTGCCACGATTGAAGCTTCTTGCTTGCCAAGAAATCAGAAGAATAAATCTGAAGAAAATCTGTCCATCGCAGCACGATGCATCACAATGCAGCACGATGGAGTTACTTGGCGACCAAGCTAATGAAATTCACAGGATCAGTTATAAAATTGAACTGAATCTTCACATCGCAGCACGATGGCTTCATCAAACTGCGATGCCTTGCTGAGGCCCATTACGAAAACTATAAATAGAGCCTCCCTTTCATTGTTTAAATCATTCAGAAATAGTAGAACACTCTCTACTATAAGGAGAGGTTCAAAGGAGCTCTATTGGGCATAGTTTTCTCCCCTTACGGGAAAACTAACTCAGCAAGGTATGTTTCTTTAGGCTTTTGTATTTAGGTTATATTCTTGTAATTTAAATATGTAGTCTTTATAATTATGCCTTAGGTTGTGGTGGAGAAAATGAACTCCCCTATGAATATTTGGAGTCTGTGATTGAGTCTAAGATATAATAAATGATATTTAGTAATTGTGTTTGTTATTTACTTTTGTGCGTTTTAATAACGTATCTCGTAATCTGGCCGGATAAGCGGGAACGCCCATAGAATTGATATTAGGTTTTGACTTAATATTGTCCGGAACCCGTAGTAAATAATGCTAGGTGTATAGAGACGGTAACATCCTGAACTAGTCGTGAACTGAGCGGTTAGAGGAGGAATCATGCACTAGGTGTGATCTGAGCACTTGGAAGACCATCTACAATGGTCACTAACATTCAACACCCACTTTTTACACTCCACATCATCTTCTCTCTCTTCCACCTAATCATTCAACACTCCATTCAACTTTTACCTCTCCAATAGTTTTTTCATTCAACACTCTACCCCATCACCTTCTCTACCCCACCACTTTTTATTTCATATTCTTATTTAAATTTAAATTTTTATGATTACATAAAAAAACAATTATCGATTAAAATTTAAATTTAAATTTAAATTATACGATACAATTCATCGTAAAATTATAATAAAAATTATCGATAAAAAATAAATTATACTCCCGATTGCAATTATAATAAAAACAAAATTTATTTAAATAATTGATACGATACAATCATCTTAACTTGAAATTAAAATACGACACACAAGTAGTTAAAACGATACAAATAATTTAACATGCAATAATACACACAAGCAATAAAACGATACAAATCATCTTCAACCACGTCCCATTCCAAACTTTGTCCATATGTGCTTCACTAGATCTGCTTGCAATTCTTGATGACCTTTTGGATCACGAAATTCGGATCTAGCACACACATGATTTGCAAAAGCGGGTAACACCTCGGTCGAGTATGGTTGTTGCGGTGCACTAGATCCAATTTCCTCAGATTGCTCAAAATCGGTCCAATGTTGAGAATATGAATCTCGTTCATCCTCAACAATCATATTATGTAATATGATGCATGACCTCATGATGATACCCAAATCTTCTATGTCCCACAAGCGAGCTGGTTCACGGATGATTTTAAATCGAGCTTGAAGCACTCCAAATGCACGTTCGATGTCCTTCCGATATGCCTCCTGATATTGAGCAAATAACTTATCGGGTTCACTTTGAGGAAGTCTAATTGATTTGACGAAAGTTGGATACGAAGGGTAGATACCATCAGCTAGATAGTATGTCATATCATAGAGACGTTCATTCGCAAAGAAAGTCACACTTGGAGTCTTTATCTGTTCCACATCATCAAACACTGGTGACCGGTCTAGAACGTTTATATCGTTCAACGTTCCCGGACATCCAAAAAAGGCATGTCAGATCCATAGATCATGAGTTGCAACTGCTTCAAGAATAACTGTTGTGGTTCCCTTATCCCCCCTAGTAAATTGACCTTCCCATGCTTTAGGACAATTTTTCCACTCCCAGTGCATGCAGTCAATACTCCCAATCATCCCTGGGAACCCCCGCCTTTCACTAACTTGTAGTATTTTTTGCAGGTCTTCTTCGGTTGGTGATCTCATATACACTGGCTCATACAATCGTATGATTCCTTTACAGAATCTACGTAAGCACTCCAATGCTGTAGAACCTCCTATTTTGATGTACTCATCGACTGCATCTGCTGACACACCATATGCTAACATTCGCATCGCCGTGGTACATTTTGCCAAGGGTGATATACCTTCTTTGTTGACTGCATCAACTCGCTGGGTGAAGTAGTTATCACTACTTGAAAGGTCCCCAACGATTCGAAGGAAAACATGTTTTTGCATCCGGTATCGACGACGAAACATTGCATCGTCGTATGTAGGCTCAGTGGCAAAGTAGTCGTCAATGAGTCTTTGGTTTGCCGCTGCATGATCTCTTTTGATATATTTCCTATTACGAGGTGCATAATCTTCTTCAATTTTCTTTCGATGCTCTCTAAATCGATTGGTCATAAAAGCTTCTTCAATTTCAAGATTTTGCCTATAAGCTTCGACATCAAAATAAACAAACGGATCTTCTGATGGATCCATTTTTTTGTGATGAGATTTGAGATTGATTGGATGAGATTTGAATGAGATTTGAGATATTGGTACATAAATGGATGTATAAGTCCCTATATATAAATGGATTTGAGTGGTGGACCATTGACGGATTCGAAATATTTATTGTATAGAGTTAATTATCAGATAACGATTGGATTTGAGTGGTGGACCATTGACGGATTCGAAATATTTATTGTATAGAGTTAATTATCAGATAACGATTGGATTTGAGTGGTGGACCATTGACGGATTCAAAATATTTATTGTATAGAGTTAGTTATCAGATAACGATTGGATTTGAGTGGTGGACCACTGAAGGATTAGAAATACAATAATCAAACCAAACAATACACTGACATATTGAAACACAATAATTAAACCAAACAATACACTGACATATTGAAACACAATAATTAAACCAAACAATACACTGACATATTGAAACACAATAATTAAACCAAACAATACACTGACATATTGAAACACAATAATTAAACCAAACAATACACTGACAAATACTTGCTTGAAATTAATTACCAAAAAGTTCTTCTTCGAATTTTTTCAACATCTCTTTCTTACGATCATTGAGATGCTCTTCTTCACTTAACTTGATATACATTTCCATTTTCCTTATTTTGTTAGCCTCTTCTTGCGTCTCCCTTAGCTTGTCCAATCGTTCAAGCTCTTTCTCCTTGAATTGTTTGTAAGAAGACATTTCATTGTTGAAATTCTCCAAGGCAGCTTCCTTGCTCTTCTTTTTACCCTTTTTTTAGCTGCCTCCCTACCCATGGGACGACCACTAGATCCTATAGTGTTTGAGCCGCATGCATCACTATCGCGAGATCTCTTAGATCCACTACTTTCTGAGCCATTATTTCCTCCTACTTGACTACTATAACGTGGTTGTTCACGGAGAGCGTCCCATTCTGCCATTAAATTAAATTTAACATTCTTCCCACCCGCGTATATTTCCTGCGCTTTTAACAAAACATCATTGTCTGACCAACCACTTCCTTTCAAACGCATAGCTTTATCATAATCACCAACCCATTTACCAATCATTTTGTTCATATAATTAAAACGGTTTCGGCATGCAGATGCATCACGCGGAGGATCGAATGAGCAATGCTCATTACAATACTCAGCAATTTTACCCCAAAATGTTTCACCTTTCTGGTTGTTACCGACAATACTGTCACTTCCAAATTTAATCCACCCACTAATTAACACCAAATTTTGTTCAGTGTTCCATGCTGGTTGCGGATTTTTTCGGCTCTTAGGAGTTGATTCCTCTGAACTTGGAGTGACTTCATTAGCAGATGTCATTCCACCAATGGTCATTTGTGTTGAAAACCCGGGAAATTCAGGTGCACCACTACTCGGAAAATTTTCATTAACCATCGGCATATAACCATGAAACGGGGGTGCTTGAGATGAATTTCCCGTCATAGATCCATAATATGGATGAAAGTTTGGAGGATGTTGGTTGGAAAATTGATTTGGATTTTGATAATAGTTGGGATTTTGATAATAGTTGGGATTTTGATAATAATTTGGATTTTGATAATTTTTGGGATTTTGGAAATTGTTGGGATTTTGATAATTCATTGGATTATTAGAAGAATTTTGGGTGTTGAAATTATTATTGGGATCCATTTCACTAAACAGAGACTACACTAATAGAAGGATAATAATAAGATTAAGAGAGTGAAAAATGTGGTTTTTTTTTGTGTCCAAATCAAATGAACCAAGTTTCTATTTATAGAAGAAAAAAAAATCATGAATTTTGGTGTAAAAATAAAAAAATTAAAAATTAATTTGCAATGAAATAATTGAGTTTAAAGATAAAAATGAGATAAAAATCCGCCCAGCCAATCAGAACAAGCCACCTGTCCAGCCATCATCTTCTCTCTCTGTCTCCCTTGCCCATCACGCGCCCTGTCTGGCAGTGGCTTTCACGCGCGCGAACGAACGAATCTGAGCGTGCCACGCGTCCCCTGCGGTCAGGCTTCAACACAGTTGAAAGTTTTCAACTCCTCACTCCTCCAACTCACCTTCAACACTCCCATTGCAGTGCATTGCTATGTTGAACTGATTTTCAACACCCTTTCAACTCTTGCATTGCTCATGGTCGAAGATGAACAACCCGATACTAGGACCTAGAGGTTAATTGGCGAAGATTATAATGCATGTTTATAAACAACTCACTTAGTAATTAGGGTATGTGACACATCGAGGTTAGGCTCTCATAGGTACCTTAGTTGTTAATGTAGTGAAACTTTAATAGACATAGTGTAATAGTAAGGTATTACTACAACAAGGATAATTCACCGCCGAATATAATCTAAGTAACTATGTTATACACCGGTCATGCCAAATATGAAGAAGGGAGGGAGTCCAACCACCATACCTAACCTCTATATTTCTTGAATCTATTATTTATACATTCCGCAATTTATATTTATGCAAAGCATTACGCTTCTTTTATAAAAAACCTTTTCAAAAACCCAAAGCGAATGCAAACTATCACAAACTTAAATAACTCTAGTGAAGCTTCTGCACGATCCCTGTGGATTCGTACTCATTCTACTCGTAGAGTGTGAATTATTACTCGACGACCGACTGGTGCACTTGCCAGACCGTAGTCAACCACCAATGGCATAAGTTTGATCAGCGATGGAGTAAGGAAACATTACCTGAGTTTCCCAGATTTTGCGCCTGTCAGTGTTCATTATTGGCTCTAGAACTGTGTTAGGAGCGTAGCTTCTTAGAAGAGTTTCGCTTCATCCTCCTGCTAGAGGGAGTTTGCGTTTATGTCCCGAGCTGGAAGCCATAAGTTCAAAGTTAAAGGTGGTTTTGGAGAATGAAGTTTGAGATTCGGAATCAAAAGGAAAAGAAACGATGAACAAAAGTGAGAGGAAGTTGGAAGAAATCTGGAAACAGAGAGATTCAGAAAAGAAGAGTTTGAAAGCTCAAGAGTTTGGAAAAAGTGAAATGAAATAGGGAAGTCCTATTTATAGGTTTAGAGAAACTCTGAATAAGAAATATAATAAATAATAATAACGATAAAAATTCAGAAAAGTTTCTCTTTTCAACTTCTCACGCCGACATGTGGCCACTGCTCTCTGAAAAAGTGGAAGTCATGATGGTTGTGGGAAGCGAGGTGACGGTTAAGTGAAAAGGTAATGATGTGCTGACGTCATAGCCGCCGTTGGGAAGCGTGAAGGATTGATTCAGAATCTTTTCAAAAATGCCACCTTCTCTTTCTATTGTTCTGTCGAAACTGGCATTTTTGGGGGGCAATTTGTTGGGTTATATTTTGACTTAATAATTTAAATGGAAAATGTTGGTCCAACAAAATAATGAATTAATTATCAAATTTACAGGTGTCATTTAATTGGTGTTTATGAAAACACCATCAGGATTTCGAATCGAATAAGTTGTTTCGATTAGCACCCTCACAAGTTGGTTCGATCACCAAAATCTTCTGCAGTGTTCATCGAAGTTGAAGACATAGCATTCGAAAGGAACAAATGAATTATGGGCCAAAATGGTTTTGGCCCAAAAGAAGTTCAAGTCAAGCCCACAGTTAGAACGCGCCAAAGAGGGAGTTTTGAAGTGAAGAACGTCGGGTTCGAAGGAGAAATCTGGAGCGTCCAGATCATCTAGGCAGTTTTATTGTCTTTGAAGTATAAATAGTAATTTCTTAGAAGGAATCAAGGTCGCAAAACTGTTTTATAAACTTTTCTCTGAAAATTCTAAGTATTCAGCGTAGAAAGAAAGGGATTTCGAAGGGAAAATATGTACGGTTTGTGAACCATTTTTCTTGTATTTGTTTTACATTTAATGCAAGTTTATTTTCAGCAATTTATTGCAATTAATTTCATCTTTGCACGAAGTTTGTTTGCTCTGAGGCGATTCAAGCCAACATACTTCTTTCTTTTCGTTAAGAAAACCAAAAACATAAATGTTTGCTAAATTTTGATGAACATTGAAACTATTTTCTCATAAAAAACAAGCATAAAATTGTCCTGAGATTCCTAGTTTGATCTCGCAAGTTTAAAAAGTAAAACTAGCGCTTGTTTACAAAATTTCACTGTAAACAATATGCATATTAATGTGAGTAGAAATATAGGTCCGGGTAAAATTTGAAATTTTCATGAGTAGAAAATTTTCACCTAGAAATTATAAAAAATTAGGCACACGTATTACTATATGATTAGAAATATAGGTCCACGTTGACATTATAGAAAATAGACATTTGTATTAATTAAAATATAAGATATTATTCATTCTTAAATATAAGATATTCTTTCAAATTTCTAAGGGTAGATATAGATCTGCGTAAAGATTATAAAAAAGTAGGTAATAAATACGTATTTATTCTAAATTTCTAGTGAAAAGTCTTGCTTTAGGCCCAAAAATAGACACATGCCAAGTTATGTAATGTGCAATTTGGAATATCAATAGTATGTTGTTTTAATAGGTTTGAAATATAAGTTTCCATTGAAATTATTACTTCCGTCCCTAAATAGGTAATAAATTCTTATTCTAAATTTCTAGTGAAAAGTCTTGCTTTAGCCCAAAAAACAATTCATGCTATGCTAAGTCAAGAAATATGTGCAATTTGGAATATCAATAATATGCTATTTTAATTGAAATTAATACATCCGTCTCTAAATACAAGATTTTTTTGAGATTTTTCTTCGTCCCTTTGTATAAAACTCTTTTCAAAAGACAATCAAAGACAAATATAGTTCCACGTAAAGATTATTAAAAAATAGGCATATCTATTAATACATGGGTAGAAGTATAGGAGTCAAAACCCTCTCCATTTTCCACCATTATTAATGTTTTGGGAATATAAATGCAATAATGTGACATTTTGTGGATCCAACTATTTATTATATATTTGAAAATTATTTAAAACTATGGTAGAGAGAGAGAGAGAGAGAGAGAGAGAGAGAGAACGGAGAAAATAAATAGAGAGGATCTCAACTCGAAAACTTCAAATTTTCCATGAGTATAAATTTTAGAAGGATTTTTCTATCATGTGTAAATTTGCACATGTTAAAAAGTTTAAAATAATAAGTATGTATTGAAACTTGTGCATTTATACTAAATGTATAATTTTTAAATAAATTATTGTTGTTTTTCAATAAAAAAATTACTATTTTTGGCTATTTTAACATGTGCAATGTTGCACATGTTAGACAAACCAATTTTAGAAATATAAGCCTCCATAGAAATATAAGTCTCTGTTGAAATTTATATAAATACTTATTATTAATTAATATATGAGCAGAAATATAATTTTTAATTGAAATTACTACCTTCCAGGCCCGGCCTGCACACATGTGCAGGGTGTGCGCCGGTGCCGGGCCTCCAAAATCTTTAGGCCTCAATTTAAAATTTTAAGATTTTATAATATTAGTTATATATATTAGTTGTACTCATAAAATATCAGATGTGTATTAATAGATTAATTTTAAAGCCCCAAAATAATAGTTATATATTGTTAATGTTCATAAAACATCATATGAGTATCAATAGATTAGTTATCTATACACATAAATATTGTTCTAGTACATTTTAATCTTAGATTAGGATGTCTCTTTTTGACGTTACATATAATGATAGTTACTTTTTATGTGTTTCTTACGTATAATTTAAATAGAGAATAATTTTTAATAATTTTGTATTTTTTTATTAGGGCTGAATTTTAATATTTAAACCGGGCCTCCAAATAGTCAGGGACGGCCCTTCTACCTTCGTCCCAAAATATAAGACTCTTTTGAGAAAATGGAGAAATAAATGGAGAGGATATCAACTCGAAAACTTCAAATTTTCCATGAGTAGAAATTTTAGAAATATAAGCCTCCGTAGAAATATAAGTCTCTCTTGAAATTATTTATATAAAATAGACTTTTGTATTAATTAGTATATGAGTATAAATATAAGTTCCCATACAAATTACTACATTCGTCCCTAAATATAAGAGCTTCTTTTAAATTTCTAAGAATAGATATAGATCCGCGTAGATACTATAAAAAGTAGGTAATAATCGCTTAGCCTAAATTTGTAGTGGAAAAGTCTTGGTTTAGCTCCACAATAGACACATGACAAGTTAAAAAATACATTTAATTTAACATTTGGTCCCTTATGTTTATTTTAGGTTTTAATTTGGTCACTTATGTTTTAAAAGTTTCAATTTGGTCCTTTATGTTTCTATTGTTTGCATAAATTGATCCTTTCCATCATTTTTATCATTAACACCGTTTAATTTTGACACATGTCCAAGTGTCCACGTTGCAAACTGTCTGCCACATGTGATAAAAATGACGGAAAGAACCAAATTGAAACCTACAATAAACATATATTTCAACGCGGACTTATATTTCTACTCATATATTAATCCGCATGCCTAAACTTTCGTCCATGATCTCTATATTTCTACTCATATATAAATAGAACTGTCTATTTTTTTTATAATTTCTAAAGGGATTATTTTTTAGGTTCATTCAATAATTGATGTATTTAGTCCATTTTTTTTAGATGTATTTAATCCATATTATAGCTTAGATACATCTATTATTGAATGAATCTAAAAAGTCAACTGTCTCTTATAAAAAAAATCGGATGAAGTATATTAATTATGAATTAAACTATATTTACGAGGACAAGAAAACTCTTTATGCTACACATATTTTTTTGATAGATTTTTATTTATTTATTTTACCAATAGGATAATAATATTAATAATAATAAATAAATAAATAAATAAATAAAATACTATGGAAATGTCCATATTATAACCCTTATGGACACATGGCCAAAATAATGGTTTTGGGTCTTTTAAATTTTTAATTTACCTTTTTTTGTGGTACAAATAATTTACCTTTTTATTGTTATTATACTTATTTTTATTTATTATCTAATTTGTTTATAATTTTTACGGTGACCTATTTCCACTCATAATACAAGTGTTTATTTTTTCTTTTTATAATTTCTATGTAAATTTATATTTCAATTCATTTTGAATTCATGCATATTAATATGTAATATCTGAAGACATATATGAATACACCTGTCTTAAGAATTGAGTAGGAATATTAAGATATTTGTAATGTGTACTAATTTTTTTTGAAGGAAATGAAGACATCGTCCATCACTGACAAAGCTTTTTTTTTTTAAGATTTCTGAGGGGATCAATATTTTTATTTATATTAATATAGATATTTATTTTTTATTATTCCTGCATGATATATATGTTTTTAAAATGCACAATTGACTTACCAATTATATAATAATTATATCATTTTAAATTTATACACATATATTTCTACTCGGACATATATTTCTATTCATATCTTAATACATTACTCATATATTAATACGCATGAATTCACTTATTAAAAATGATTATAGATAATAAAAAATAAGTATATTATTACAAGTAATCATATTTATAGTTTGCATAAAGAAAAGGTAATCATATTTATAGAGATTTAGATCCTCTCCAATTTTTCTTCTCATGTTATCTCTCCAATTCTTCATCCAATGGTTGGTAAAGATTTAAGAAGAGAGAGAAGAAAAGTGAATGTGTAGACAAGTAGAGAATTGACCTTAACCGAAGCACCGAGAACATATAGTGCCTTTATTTTTTCAATTATTCCCGCTAACCGCTTTAGGAGGTGGAACCCCGAAGGAGAGATAGGGCTGAAATTCTCACCTCACTGACGAAGCCTTTAGCAGATATCACATCGGTGGGGCATTCAAACTTTGAAAAGGGGTAGGCCCTGAACTGAACACTATTATTCTGACAACGTCGATATCGTCCTATATGAATACAACAGTCTATTTTTTTTTTTTTTAATTTCTAAGAGGATCAATATTTCTACTCATATATTAATACAAGTATTTGTTTTTTTTATGATTTCTACATGATGTATATATCTTTAAAATTCATAATTCACTTCTTTACCTATTATATAATCATTTTAAATTTATATTCATATAACGTGGACTTATTTTTTTACTCATTTATTAATCTGCATGCCTAAACTTTAGTCTATATCTCTATATTTCTACTCGTATATAAATACAACTGTCTTTTTTTTTATATAATTTCTAAAGGGATCAATATTAATAGACAATACTAATACTCCCCCCAATCCTTTTTTATAAGAGACAATTCACTTTTTAGGTTCATTCAATAATTGATGTATTTAGTCCATATTATAGTTTATATACATCAATTATTGAATGAATCTAAAAAATCAAATATCCTCTTATAAAAAGAATCGGAAAAAGTATACTAGTTCAATATTAAAATTCAAGACTATATTGATTTCTTCAAAAGAGTTATCTGCAACATCTTTTTATTCTTATTTTAATAAACCCCCCCACCCTCCCCCATCCAAAATATTTGTCGTATTTCAACATTTCACACATTAATTAATAAAAATTAACAAATAAAATAATAACTTGTAAAAGTGATCCATGTATCTCATAAAAAAAAAAGTGATCCATGTAATATTAATTAGAAGATATAATTTAAAAATTAATAATTAAAATTGCATTGAAAATTAAAAGTGATAATATTTTCCGGTCAATTTATTTACAAATGTGACAAGTATTTGGTGGATCACCGAAGACATGGTCCATTCTTTTGACGAAATTTAACAATAAGTGATTTTAATCCTCAACAACTTCGTTAGTATATATATATGTAATGTAATCCTACATCTAAGTCATAAATACATTACATTACATAACATAGCAAGTTGTGATTTATTTATTTGTATAAACAAATACAAAACACTTTTTTATTTCTTTGTTTATTATGACTGAATCCAATTGAGTCTCTCTTGAACAAACAAAAGTCACAAAGTGAATGTGACAAGCAGATCAGAGAAAGAGTAATTGCAAACTTGATGCAGCAACATCAAGTTATGGAAACATCATCAAATCATGAGGTACTTCTTATTTCTCTATGTAGCTTCTTTTTAATCATATTTTCATTCAAGTTAGTTTTCATGTTTTGTATATAAATAGTAACTAGTTTATTTTAGCATTAGTATTTAGTACATTACATTGATTAATTCATTGGTAGCTTGATGCATTAATAGACACAGAAATCAGTATGGAGAAAATTCTTACCATATGTTGGTCCTGGTTTTCTTGTTTCCTTGGCTTACCTTGATCCTGGAAACAGTAAGTAACTCATCTTAGCTTTTTTTATTCTTTTATCTCTCTATGATTCTCTTCTATATTTTGTGCTTATTTGGTTTATTGTTTGTTATTTTAACAGTGCAAACTGATTTGCAAGCTGGAGCTAACCATAGATATGAGGTATAAGTATAACAATATTAAGAAAGAGGTCTAGGATTCGATCCCTGTAGTTAACATTTTCCTATAAAAACCGAATAAGTTTTGAAATTCATATGTTTGTGATGTATTCAGCTGCTGTGGATCATACTTATTGGACTCATATTTGCCCTTATAATTCAGTCATTGGCTGCAAATCTCGGCGTAACCACCGGTAAGTATTTAGAAAAATTAAAGTCTCATTGTTGTCATGTCAGATATACGACCTAACTAGAAATTATAAAACCTACCCAAGAACACGTAGATGAGATGACGCGGGTCTCTATTAGCTTAATCAAGGTCCTGAGTTTGATCTCTGTTGTGAATTCGTTGAAAAATCACACCAATGAATTTGATGTGTGGAGCAAATTAACCAAGTAACCAATAACAAAGATGATAGAGATGATGAAAGTAAATAATCCAAGAGAAGGAGAAGAACACAAGATATTGTTTACCCAGTTCGGCCAAAAAGACCTACGTCTGGGGGAGGGAGCAACCCTTCCGTTCCACTATGATCAATGAGAAACTTTACACAAGGAATTCCCAATTGGGTTACAAGAATTAATCTTAATTCTACCCAAATCCCGAATCCCTTCTTCCGTGATGAAGAGACTCAATTTGACCTAGCTACCCAAGGTGAACCAAGGATGATTCGCCCAAACCCCTAGAATTATACCAAGAATGAATTCTCTAAAACTCTAGTGTGGCAAACCCTAATCCTAATTGCTTTCAACCTTATTTTTCTATGAATAAAGAGTTCCCTATTTATAGAAAAATACATGCCTAAAAATCAGAAACAAATCTATCTTATAAAATAAAACAGAATCCAAACCAGATACTTTCCGAAACAAATTTTTCCACAAACTCGCACAAGCTGCGCCTGGCGCCAGCCCGTTCGCGCCCCGCGCCAAAAAACAGAAGCGACAGGCATTTCTAGCCTGCTCCTGGCGCCCCGCGCCCACGCCCGGCTGGTTTCTTCAGTTTTCTGATTTTCTTGTTTCTGAGTTTTCAAGGCAACGTCCAACAATTCTCCACCTTGCCTTTAAAACGATGGTGATCCAATCAACCACCGTGTTGCTCCTTCCATCTTGAACTACTATTCAAGATCATTGGCCAAGTTCAAGTCCCACTTGAACCTTGACCTCTTCCACTTGCTTCCAACAACTCTTGCTAGAATCACAAGCTGTACCTCTACCTCTTCATCCCTCGGAATGCCTTCCGCCCTCATGAAGGTCTTGCCTCCCACTACCATAGGATTTTTGGTAGCACCCACAAGACTCACCGCAACCTCTTCAGCCCCCGGAGTGATCAAACCCGTCCTCCTGAAGATACGCTTGCATCCAACTATCATCGGCCTTTTGGATAGTCCTACAAGCTTCACCACCCCCTCTTCGAACCCCGGAATGCCTTCCGTACTCTCGAAGACTTGCTTGTCCTCAACCAACCTTGGAATTTTAGGTTGTTGTTCAAGCTCCAACAATGAACTCTCCTTGTGCCCCACTACCTCAAGTAGCCCTACAAGTTCCCAAGTTCTATTGTCGGTGTTCCCAATTGCTTCCCTGAAGTTATTCAATAGGTTTCGCACTTCTTCAGCCTCAATTGGAACATACCCCACAAGGTCTTCACAGTCGTACCACTTCGGTGCAACACTACCACTCTCCTCCCTATCTCCTTCTTGATAGCCAAGAGTTAGTGTTGTTTCTCCTCCTCTAGTATCACTATCGGAAGCCTCCACCTCAAGCTGAAAGTCCTCCACCTTAAGATGAAACCCCTCCACCAAAGTCTCGAACTCGGTACTTCCCCTATGAACCCCACCTTGCAATTTGCAAAACCACTCCACCTGATCTGAAACCACCCCGACATCCCATAACTCTAGAACATCATGAGAACCACCAGAATCTAGAGACTTACTCTCTTCTGACTCCCAACTCGACACCACAAGTGCCTCCGCTGTTTCATAATTCTCATCATCGGATGAACCATCCACAACATGCACGGAACCATTCTTGTCCTTCAACTCCGGACAATCTCTCTTGAAGTGACCTTTCTTTTGACAGTGGAAACAAGTCCACTTGTCACTGCCTTTAGCCCTAGCCTTCTTACCTCTACTTCCACCTTTTCCACCTGAACCATTTAAAGCGTTAGCACCATCCTCCACCTTCAAGTCTTTAAACTTAGTAAGTTCTTTCGTCCTCAAGGCCGATTGAACTTCCTCCAAGGTAACCGCAGTATCCTTGTCGTAGAGCATGGTGTCCTTGAAATTTTCATAGGACTTAGGTAACGTACAAAGTAGATGTAAGGCTTTGTCTTCATCTTCTAGCTTCACATCAATATTGGCCAAATCATCAATAATTTTGTTGAATTCCGCCAGTTGCTCCGTTATGGATTTCGACTCCACCATTCGATAAAAGTAGAGTTTTTGTTTCAGAAACTGCTTATGTGCCACCGACTTGGTCATGTACAATGATTCAAGCTTGGCCCACATACCCGCAGCGTTGGTCTCCTTTGCTACTTCTCTCAACACCTTGTCTGCGAGGCACAAGGTAATGCAACTGACTGCCTTTTCATTCAGAACAGCCTTCTCCGCATCGGAAAGACTCGCCGGCATCTCTGCACCCTTCAAAGCCTCAGCACAATTGTTATGGACTAACACCGCCTTCATCTTTACCTTCCACAACCCGAAGTCGTTACTACCGGTAAACTTCTCAATATCAAACTTAGAACCCATGGTACCTGATTGTCGATTTGATCATTGCCCCACGGTGGGCGCCAATTGTTGTGAATTCGTTGAAAAATCACACCAATGAATTTGATGTGTGGAGCAAATTAACCAAGTAACCAATAACAAAGATGATAGAGATGATGAAAGTAAATAATCCAAGAGAAAGAGAAGAACACAAGATATTGTTTACCCAGTTCGGCCAAAAAGACCTACGTCTGGGGGAGGGAGCAACCCTTCCGTTCCACTATGATCAATGAGAAACTTTACACAAGGAATTCCCAATTGGGTTACAAGAATTAATCCTAATTCTACCCAAATCCCGAATCCCTTCTTCCGTGATGAAGAGACTCAATTTGACCTAGCTACCCAAGGTGAACCAAGGATGATTCGCCCAAACCCCTAGAATTATACCAAGAATGAATTCTCTAAAACTCTAGTGTGGCAAACCCTAATCCTAATTGCTTTCAACCTTATTTTTCTATGAATAAAGAGTTCCCTATTTATAGAAAAATACATGCCTAAAAATCAGAAACAAATCTATCTTATAAAATAAAACAGAATCCAAACCAGATACTTTCCGAAACAAATTTTTCCACAAACTCGCACGAGCTGCGCCTGGCGCCAGCCCGTTCGCGCCCCGCGCCAAAAAACAGAAGCGACAGACATTTCTAGCCTGCTCCTGGCGCCCCGCGCCCACGCCCGGCTGGTTTCTTCAGTTTTCTGATTTTCTTGTTTCTGAGTTTTCAAGGCAACGTCCAACAATCTCCGACTTTGACATGCAACAATGTTAAAACTCTTAGGGAGATTTATTTGGATCCACAAGGCTCGAGGGATTTGTCTCTACAGTTGTGCGTAAAGAATACCTGGCTTATGGCAAAAAAGTATATTATAAAACCTAAGTCAATCATCAACTTACTATTCTTGTATAATCATCTATGTATGTCTGTGTGCGCGCGCGTGTGCGTGTGCATGTGCCTGCATGTGTGTGTGATTCTTTTTTATAATTGCTATTTACATTTGGCAGGAAAACATCTTTCAGAAGTATGCAAAGTTGAATATCCATTATTTGTGAAATACTGCTTATGGTTATTAGCAGAGGTTGCTGTCATAGCTGCTGACATACCTGAAGGTTCTAATTTGTTTTTTCTTTTATCCGACCGTCTTTTAATATTTTATTCCTTTCAATCTAAATCATACAGCATAAAAATTAACAATATGATTGACTTTGTATTATAGTTATTAATTTTTATTCTAAACTTGTCTGTGACAGTGATTGGGACAGCATTTGCACTTAACATACTCTTTCACATCCCATTATGGGCAGGAGTTCTGTTGACTGGCTGCAGCACTCTCTTGCTTTTGAGTCTGCAGAGGTTTGGGGTAATTTAGCTTTTTGAAGTAAATATGAAATATGAACTATTATAAAATATATCTCTGAATAAGACATTAAAGTCAAATGATGATGTTTTAATTTTCTGTCATTTATCCCTTTTAGATCTTCCTTATAATTGTTTAGAAGTTTTAAACCGAAAAGAATTTGAGTTTGTCCTCAAATTTGATTTTACTCTCGACCAGACTTTACTTATCTCTCGCTGAAACTGTGGTCGACAACTCATAAGTACACTATCTCCTAAAAACCGGAGGATTAAGATAATATTAGATTTGAGTCTATATTCATGTAACTAGTATTGTTATTAAAGAGGACTTGCATTTTTGGGTTTTAAATAGCGGTCACGATGACAGTGTAGACTGTGTAGCCGCGTCATGATATATATGTACCTTTTTTGAACAGGTGAGGAAGTTGGAACTACTGATAACAATTCTAGTATTTGTAATGGCTGGATGTTTCTTTGCTGAAATGAGCTATGTAGATCCCCCAGTTTCTGATGTATTAAAGGGAATGTTTATACCCAAACTTTCCAGTGAAGGAACCGTAGGCGATGCTATTGCCCTATTGGGCGCCCTTATCATGCCGTATTATTTCTCTTCCCCTTTAACTTTTCCATGCCAATTAGCACTTTTTCCCCCTTAAATATGATACTTCATAAATTTGAAACTTTCAATTTGAGGACTATAATTTAATGAAGTACTAGTCCATCACTACTTTTGTAAAATAAATATTGTTAAGTAATTTAATAACATGTTATTTCATTAACATGTAGCACCAAAATTTATATTAAATGTTTATGCATTTAAATTTCTGCTTTGGACAAAATGCAGGCACAATCTTTTCCTCCATTCTGCTCTGGTGCTATCTCGAAAAGTACCTAGTTCTGTGCGAGGCATCAATGTAAGGCCCTCTGGAACTATACTCGATTTTGTGCCTAAGTGGACATTTAAATTCTATGTATGCATTGATTGACCTTATGGCTAGATTTTCTTAGTTAAGTTTATGCTAAACATCGAAATTTATCTGCTTGATTATGCAGGATGCATGTAGATACTTTCTCTATGAGAGTGGATTCGCTTTGTTTGTGGCATTTTTAATCAATGTCGCAATGATTTCTGTGTCTGGAACTGTTTGTTCTGCTAGTGATCTTTCTGGAGACGATGCTCAACGCTGCAACGATCTTACCCTTAATTCCGCTTCTTTCCTTCTCAAGGTTCTTAATTTAATTCACTACTAGTAAAAAGTTGCAATGGTCAAAGCATGATATTATTAAGTTTAATCCTGATTTTGATGTCCATTAAACTTGTATGTAGAATGTGTTGGGAAAATCGAGCTCAACCATTTATGCCATAGCACTGCTTGCCTCAGGACAAAGTTCTACTATCACCGGAACCTATGCAGGGCAGTACATCATGCAGGTAATTTAGAAGTATCATAAAAAAAATGAATAAAATGTGTTTTTTTGAAGGATTTACTGAATTTAGATCGTTTGTTTGGTTGGTTTTATAGGGTTTCTTGGACATAAGGATGAAAAGATGGAAAAGAAACTTGATGACTAGGTGCATTGCAATAGCACCTAGTCTTGTTGTTGCCATAGTTGGCGGTTCTTCTGGTTCTAGTCGGCTTATCATCATCGCATCGGTTTGTACATTCTTGATTTTGTCATTCTTTCCTTCGTTTATACATTCGCACATCCATGCGCACGCGCACAAGCACACTAATTCCGATTGGTTGTTTTGCAGATGATACTTTCTTTTGAGCTTCCATTCGCTTTAATTCCACTTCTTAAGTTTAGCAGCAGTAGTACAAAGATGGGACCTCACAAGAATTCAATGATTGTGAGTTATCCTTTTCCTTCCTCTAAATGTATGCTAAGATAAGATTAGATATATTCTTAATTAAAGATTTAAAAAAATGTGAAACAATCTTTGTGCAGATCATTACAATCTCATGGATACTAGGCTCTGGGATCATTGGTATCAATGTGTACTATCTGAGTACTGCTTTTGTGAAGTGGATAATTCATAGTAGTCTACCAAAGGTTGCAAATGTGTTCATTGGGATTATAGTGTTTCCTCTAATGGCAATTTATATTCTCTCAATTATCTACCTGACCTTTAGAAAAGACACGGTTGAGACATTTATCGAGACAAAGAATGACACGGTAACAGAAAACCAAGTGGAAAAAGGAATGGATCATGGTCAATTAGAGTTGAGCGATGTTCCTTATAGACAAGACTTAGCTGATATCCCATTACCAGAATAAAGGACAAAGGCTATGATTCAAATGCATTGTACATCATGAAGAGCTTTTGTATGTAAAATGTTTGTCTGAGTATGATTTATTCTCAAAATTATAGAAATTGATTGTATTTTAAGTTATAGAAAACATTTATAGAAAAAGACAAGATGAAAGGATGTTACAGTTACTACCGTCTTCTGAATAATAGCTCCCCTATTAGTTAAAATTATATTTTTTTTCTTTCTTTCTTTTACAGAACAACAGCGCCGTATATAGACGGAACACCGAAAATAAACACCACATAATCGAGGTCTACCTCCAAATCCCATAAAAATTAAACCCCAAAATCAATGCCTTTGTCCTTTATTCTGTTAAAATTAGATTCTGCATGTTGGTTTTCTTCATAAGTACCAAATATGTATATTAGTTGAGAATCTCTCAAAAACTATAAGTCAACACACATTTGGCCTTATAAATTGTTGGACACAAAACTAATGAAGGTTTCATTTCATTGTACAAAGTTTAAAAGAAAAGAAAAGCATAACTTAAAGCATTATGGAGGGAGTAAGTCAATAAACTTAGCTAATGCTTCAGTTAAGGCCAAAAATTCTCTGACATATGCAGATTTCTTATGCATCTTAAGTTCGAAACGAACGTAATCTATAGGATGACCATTCTGATGTAACATTGCTCCTACTCCCACTTCTGATGCATCAGTTTATAGAGTAAGATCAGTTTATAAAGTAAGAGGTTGTTGATGTTAAATGTGTATAATTCATAGCTGGCAATTAGTTGTAGTTAGTTAGAAAGTTGGTTACAATTAGTTGTGGGTTAGTTAGTTACTTTTGTGTAGTGACTTGTATCACAAGTAATTGAACTACTCCTATAAATAAGACAATGTAATGTGTAAATTCATAGCTTAATGAAAATCATATTACACAATTGATCTCTTCCTCCCTAAGGCTTTGTTTGCGAGTTTGGAGAGGAGGGGAGGGGAGGGATTTGGAGGGAGAGAAATAGAGATAAAATTAGAGAAATCTTTTACATTTTTTGAGAAAGTATTTTTTATAGAGAATGACAAATAAATACTTATGATTAATATATTATGAATTTAAGAATATTATAACAACATTAATTAAATTTGAAGAATTCATATAAACCCTCCAAACCCCCTCCAAATCCCCATCTAATACAATTTTTGATTTCCCCTAAATTGGGGGGTTTTTGTGTTATGAAGAAAAAATAACCCTTCAAACTCCTTCCCTCCCAAACTTCTCTACTCCTTCCACTTGTTTCTTCCTTTTTAGTCTTTCCTTCCCTTCCCTTCCCCTCCAAACTCGCAAACAAAACCTAAGTTTCAATACAGTTAGTGTGTATTTGTTTTGTTTTTCATCTTGTTCATAAGCTTCAACAAGTTTTAGGTATGCATTGTGCCTATTCTTTGTTGCCAAGCTTAAGCGCACGCTGTGCCTATCTGTGTGCATAACACAGGTTGTGCTCTAACAGTTGAAAGTTTGGTATTGCCAACACAGGTGCTGAAGTCATGAATTTTTTGATTCATTGATGACCTTGTTGCCTTTTTGCCAAACCATGGTTCGCTGCATTCGCAAATTTGCCACATGCATGCATTTGACACATCCTCGGTCATTGAATTGAAATTGGACAATCTAAATTTTAAGTTCGGTATTTTAACTACAGTAAAATCTAGACCATCTAATTGTGATTCAACGACGGACGATATGCCAAATGTTCACGTGAATGCGGCAAATGTGTGACAGAGAATATGTTTCCTCTTTGTTCCAGCAGTATGCCTTTTTTTAAACAGGCCAGTTTGAGGGGCTGCCACCCTAGCATAATCCTTAATAATCCTTCTATAGTAATGTGAATCCAAGGAATTTTAATTGTTTGACGCATTTTTAGGTATGGGCCAATTTATCTCACACCATAGACAACGATTTAAAGAAAGGGTTCATGCTAACTTTGCACCTGAGAACACATGTTAAGGAATCTAAAATTATAAATTTTGTATTGAAATATGCAATTTTAATTTATTTTTTTTAAAAAGGCAAAATAGTATTAGGATCCTTTATTTTATTTTTTTTTACATTTTGATCTTTGATATTTTATTTATAACACTTTGGTCCTTTATTTTGTAATATTTTTGTACTTTATCTTTTATTTGTAACGCTTTGGTCCTTTAAAGAAGATGAAAATATGAAAGAATTGATGAACGCGATGAACATATTCATCAAAATTATGAATTTTATTTAATTTTAATAAAAAAGTATTTTTAAAATTAAAATTCAGAATTTTTTTGATTAAAAAAAATGAGAAAAATGGTTTATATGTGAATGTTATAAAATATAAATGACCAAAGTGCTACAAATAAAACACAAATGACCAAAATGTTACAAATAAATAAGATAAAAGTTCAAAGTGTTACAAATAAAAAATAAATGACCAAAGTGTTAAAAAAAATAAGATAAAGACCTGCAGTGTAATTTTACCTAAAAAATAGTAAATGTGCCAATTTGAAATCGGCTGACCATACATAGAAGAGAGAATGAATATAATTAGTAAATGTGCCAATTAGAAATCGACTAACCATATATTCTCTTTGTTGCAAATCAATTTTTTTACTAAATAACATTTTTCAAAAAAAATTATGTTGATTGATTTTGAACGGTTATTAATTATACTCCCTCTGTTCTAAAATGTAAGTCACTTTGAGAAAAAAATTGTAGCATGTCACTTTACATTACCAATGAAGCATTTAATACTCTTTTTCCAAATTATACCATTGATTATTTATTTTTATTTTTTTGATTCTTCAATTTATCATTTATCTTTTTCATACAATTAATGAGAAACAATTTTGTAAACTAATTTATAATTTTCAATTTCCATACAACAATGATTATTTTTCTTAATTTGTGTAAAATAATCAAAGCAACCTACATTTTAAAACGGATGTAGTAGTTAATGTAATTAATTTAAGAAGAAAAGTAATTAATTATTTTTCATGTTCCCAAAAAAAAAAAAAATTGCAACGCGTACGTTCTCAGAAACGCAAACGCGTACTCTGTTCTGAGTTCTCAGAGACGAGTCACTCTCTTCTCTATCGTGACTCTGCTCTCGTCCGTGCCAGAACACAGCCGCTGCGGCCTTCGACGAACAAAATTCACAAAGTGAATGTGACTACCAGATCAGAGAAATATTCATGGCAAACTTGATGCAGCAACAGCAACATCAAGTTAGTGAATCATTCTCAAATCATGAGGTACTTTTTTAATGATATTTTTCATTCAAGTTTTCATGTTATGTATATAAATAATAGTAACTAGTTATGATGTTTTCATTTTCAACTAGTCTAGTTTATTTTAGCATTAGTACATTACATTGATTAATTCATTGGTAGTTTGATGCATTAATAGACACCAAAATCTGGATGGAGAAAATTCTTACCATATGTTGTTGGTCCTGGTTTTCTTGTTTCCTTGGCTTACCTTGATCCTGGAAACAGTAAGTAACTCTCTTTTTTTTATCTTTTTTACTCTGTTATCTTTCTCTGATTCTCTTCTATATGTTTGTGCTTGCTGCTTTGTTGTTTGTTATTTTAACAGTGGAAACTGATTTGCAAGCTGGAGCTAACCACAGATATGAGGTAAAACAATATTAAGAAGGAGGTCCAAGATTCGATCACTTGCGTTAACAATTTTCTTCTCCTAACAAATTAACCTATAAAAACCGAATAAGCTTTGAAATTGATATGTTTGTGATGTATTCAGCTGCTGTGGATAATACTTATTGGACTCATATTTGCCCTTATAATTCAATCATTGGCTGCAAATCTCGGCGTAACCACCGGTGAGTATTAAGAAAGAAATAATATATATTTAAAGTCTCATGGTTGTCATGTCAAAGATACAGTCTAAATAGAACTTATAAAACATAAGAGTCCATTTAATCTGCAAAATATAAGTGCCGGACAGAACACTACTTTACAGAACACCACAAGACAAATGTTTAAGAACAAAATTTTGTCTTGTACAATGTTTGGTGGACAAAAGATTATTTTGATATTTTAGACAACTTGTGCAGAGGACAAAAAGTTGTCCCGCGGTTCAGTGAGAAACATTTTCTTTTGTTTTTGCCCAGTCCCTTGGCCCCAATTTGTCAAGTCCAAAGAACAGTTTTAAAATCAAACACACTACAAACAAAGTTGTCATATCTAGTTTCTTATTTTTTAACAGATCAAACACACTCTGCCAATCATCAACTTACTAGACTTAAGCATTTATGCCTGTGTAATCAGTTTGATCTAATAGTTGATATTAATAGCATAATCTATGTATGTATGTGATTCTTTTTTAGCATTTTGATTTACATTTGACAGGGAAACATCTTTCAGAAGTATGTAAAGTTGAATATCCATTATTTGTGAAGTATTGTTTATGGTTATTAGCAGAGGTTGCTGTCATAGCTGCTGACATACCTGAAGGTTCTAACTTGTTTTTTCTTTTATCCGACCGTCTTTTTATATTTTATTCCTTTCAATCAAGATCATTTAACTTAACAATTTACAATATGATTGACTTTGTAGTATAGTTATTAATGTTTATCTAGACTTGATTGTGACAGTGATTGGGACAGCATTTGCACTTAACATACTCTTTCACATCCCATTATGGGCAGGAGTTCTGTTGACCGGCTGCAGCACTCTCTTGCTTTTGAGTCTGCAGAGGTTCGGGGTAAATTAGCTTTTTGCAGTAACTATGAAACATGAACAATTATAAAATATATTTGAATAAGATACTAATATCAAATGGTGATGTTTTAGTTTTCGGTCATTTATCTCTTTCAAAATGTTCTTGTTATGGTTTGCAAGTTTTAGAGTGAAAAGAATATGAGTTTGTCCTCAAATTTGATTTGACTCTTGGCCAGACTTTACTTACCTCTTGTTGGAACTGCGGATTACAAATTAAAAGATCCCTTTCTCCTAATAACAAAAGGGTTAAGATTAAAAAAAGATTTAAATCCTCTAATTCATGGCTTTAACTCCAACTTTTACTATTTTCATGTAACTATTATTGTCATTAATGAGGACCTGCATGCTGGGTTTTAAATAGTGGTCACGAATTCACGATAACAGTTTTAGTCGTGTCATGATCCTTGATATTGCGGTGAATTATGGTCAAATTCGGCCAATGTGACCTCAATTGCAGTAGCGCTGCAGTTTCAAAACCATAAAAAGGTATCATGTCCCAGCCTACATCACAGTCGCAGATCTTTATTTAAAACCCGGCTTGCATGCTCCACGACGAGATATTGTGGCCTCCTACCAAATTACATTTGGAATTTCAATATATTTATGATAATTATTATAGTTATTCTATTAACTACTGAAAATGCATGTATGAGGTTCTTCTATTTTCCCCTACAAATTGTGTAGTTTTGAACAATGAGAAGTGTGGAATTCATGGTTTATGAAATGTTTTAATTTTACTTTTCTTTTTTTATCTAGTGACTATATATCCTCAACTGCATTGTAGTTGAACTATAGAGAATGCACATTAACCCTTAAGATTATATATGTACCTTTTTTGAACAGGTGAGGAAGTTGGAACTACTGATAGCAATCCTAATATTTGTAATGGCTGGATGTTTCTTTGCTGAAATGAGCTATGTAAATCCCCCAGCTACTGATGTACTAAAGGGAATGTTTGTACCCAAACTTGCCGGTGAAGGAACCGTAGGCGATGCTATTGCCCTTTTGGGAGCCCTTATCATGCCGTATTCTTTCTCTTCCCTATAACTTTCCATGCCAATTAGTACTTTGTTTTGTTTTTCCCCTTAACTATGATTCTAGTCCATCACTAATTTTGTAAAATAAATATTGTTAAGTATCTTAATAACATGTTATTTCATTAACATGTAGGACCAAAATTTATATTATACCATAATCTCTTAAATGTTTATGCATTTAAAATTCTGCTTTGGACAAAATGCAGGCACAATCTTTTCCTCCATTCTGCTCTGGTGCTATCTAGAAAAGCACCTAGTTCTGTGCGAGGCATCAATGTAAGACACTTGGAACTACATTTAATTTTGTGCCTAATTGTACATTTAAATTCTATGTATGCATTGATAGACCTTAATGCTAGCTTTGCTTAGTAACATTATACTAAACACAGAAACTTATTTGCTTGATTATGCAGGATGCTTGTAGATACTTTCTCTATGAGAGTGGATTTGCTTTGTTTGTGGCATTTTTAATCAATGTCGCGATGATTTCTGTGTCTGGAACTGTTTGTTCTGCTAGTGATCTTTCTGGAGACAATGCTGAACGCTGCAACGATCTTACCCTTAACTCTGCTTCTTTCATTCTCAAGGTTCTTAATTTAGTTCTATACTAGTAATAAGTTGCAATTGTGAGCCTATGATATTATTAAGTTTCATCCTAACTATGCACCAAGTTATATCTCACATGTACTAATTTTGATGTCCATTAAACTTGTATGTAGAATGTGTTGGGAAAATCGAGCTCAACCATTTATGCCATAGCACTGCTTGCCTCAGGACAAAGTTCTACCATCACAGGAACCTATGCAGGGCAGTACATCATGCAGGTAATTTAGAAGTATCATAAAAATAATGAATAAAATGTCTTTTGTTGAAGGATATACTGACTTTAGATTGTTCGGTTGGTTTCTTTTATAGGGTTTCTTGGACATAAAGATGAAAAGATGGAAAAGAAACTTGATGACTAGGTGCATTGCCATAGCACCTAGTCTTGTTGTTGCCATCGTTGGAGGTTCTTCTGGCTCTAGTCGGCTTATCATCATCGCATCAGTTTGTACACACTAGATTTTGTCATTCTTTCCTTCGTTTATAAATTCACACATGCTGCGTTAAAATGACGCACGAGCATACTGATTAAGATTGTTTGTTTTCCAGATGATACTCTCTTTTGAGCTTCCATTTGCTTTAATTCCACTTCTTAAGTTTAGCAGCAGTAGTACAAAGATGGGACCTCACAAGAATTCAATGATTGTGAGTTATCCTTTTCTATCTTCTATATTTATGCTAAGATAAGATTAGATATATTCTTAATTAAAGATTGAAAAAATGTGACACAATTTTGTGCAGATTATTACAATCTCATGGATACTAGGCTCTGGGATCATTGGTATCAATGTGTACTATCTCAGTACTGCTTTTGTGAAGTGGATAATTCATAGTAGTCTACCAAAGGTGGCAAATGTGTTCATTGGAATTATAGTGTTTCCTCTAATGGCAATTTATATTCTCTCAATTATCTACCTGACCTTTAGAAAAGACACAGTTGAGACATTTATCGAGACAAAGAATGAAACGGTAACACAAAACCAAGTGGAAAAAGGAATGGATCATGGTCAGTTAGAGTTGAGCGATGTTCCTTATAGACAAGACTTAGCTGATATCCCATTACCAGAATAAAGGACCAATGTTATGATTCAAATGCATTTCATAGCAAGAAGAGCTTTTGTATGCAAACCGGAAATTCATATAGCTTTAAAATTATTCGATTGAGCAATGTTTGCCTGAGTCTGACTGATTGTTAGAATGATAGAAATTGATAGTAATTTCAGTTATAGAAAACATTTATAGAAATTGATTATCTTCATTTTGCTTTTTTTTTTTCAGAATCATTTCTTGTCTAATTTCTTCATAAGTATCAAATATGTATATTAGTTGAGAATTTCTCATAAACTATAAGTTAACACTTAACACAAATTTGGCCTTATAAATGTTGGACAAAAAACTAATGAATGTTTCATTTAATTGTGAGATAATATCTAATGCTTCAGTTAAGGCCAAAAATTCTCTGACATATGCAGATTTCTTATGCATCTTAGATTCGAAACGTAATCTATAGGATGACCATTCTGATGTAACATTGTTCCTACTCCCACTTTTGATGCATCAGTTTATAGAGCAAGATAAGTTTATAAAGTAAGATCTGATGCATCAGTTTATAGTTTAAGATAAGTTTGTAAAGTAAGAGGTTGTTGAAAGTTTGGTATTGCCAACACAGGTGCTGAAGTCGTGACTTTTTTTTTATTCATTGATGGCCTTGTTGTCTGCTTCTATGTTGGACCATGGTTCGCTGCATTCGCAAATTTGCCGCATTCATGCATTTGACACATCCTTAGTCATTGAATTGAGATTGGACAGTCTGAATTTTAAGTTCGGTGTTTTAACTTCAATAAAAATCTAGACCATCCGATCATGATTCAACGATGGACGATGTGCCAAATATGCGCGTGAATGCGGCAAATGTGTGACTGCTGAGAATATATTTCCTCTTTGTTCTGGCAGTAGGCCTCTTTTTTAAGCAGGCTAATAAACCTTCTATAATATCATGTGAATCGATAGAATTTTCTTAAGGACGAAACTTGCATGCATTGCTTTATGTGTAGTTTTTGTTGTTTCACTCATAAAGAAGTGGTTTTTTGTGTTTTTTAATTTTAAAAAAATAAAATAAAACTGTTTTTCAATTAAAATAACTATCTCTTTGTGAGAGGAAAAGTAAAAACTGCATGTATAGCAATGCATGTAAGTTTTGTCTTTTTCTTAATTGCTCGACACATTTTGATGTATTGGCCAATTTATCAAATAGTATACTTTGTTAGTATCCATAGCCACTCACACCATGTACAACGATTTAAAGAAAAGGTTCATGCTAACTTTGTTCTAAGCAAACATGTTAAGGAATCTAAAATATTAATTTTGTATTGAAATAAGCAATTTTAAATTATTTAAAAAACAAATTACTAATATGTGCCCTAAACATTACAAGAAAACCCCGTTTTAAAAATGGCGGCGTAATAGATAATAGAGACACTGATAGTGAATCCACCATATTTATAATCATCTGATTATTTTTATTTTTAAGGCAAGTCTTAAATAAATAGTTTCCTCTTAATTTTTGTTTAAAAAAATTAAATTGTTGAAACAATATAGTTTTGAGCTTTGCTTCTTTTTTTCTATTAAAAATATAGTCAAAACTCAAAATACAACACAAGTTTATGTGGGTAAAAATTAAAACTTAAATCAATCGGATTTGGATATACAAGATTTTAATTTTTGCCCTATCAGAGATCAGGGCAGGTACAAAGATACTCGAATCCTTATTGGGTTCAAAGATGGGGAAGGCAAACCTCATCCCCACCCATCATATTTCCACGCCTGTAAAAAATACATACTAATGAGTCTATTGTGAAAAAGATTAAATATTGAGTCACCTATTTTATCAACAAATCATAAGTAAATTAGGTTTCGTTCGGATTAGCTTATCTTTTAGCTTATGCAAACAGCTTATGTAATATAAATTAGGTTTTATGCTATTTTATAAGTTCAAACTAGTGAAAATTGTATTTTTATAAGCTATTTTATTATACACAACCTCGACAAACTTATAATAACACATAAAAATTACATAAGTTGTTTGCATAAGCTCAAAAATAAGTTAATCCAAACGAGCCCTAAGTTTAGGTTCAAGTGCTTGGCTCTCCTCATTTACACAAATAACCAAACCACGCTCACTTCTTTTTTTTTAACGAGAAGGAAGCTTAATGCATTACCACGCTCAATTTTAAATATTAGTTTTAATATATTGAAATTAATAATAATATAAAAGTAATTGTCCCGTAAACTTATAGCTTAGTTATAGGGACATTACATTATTTATATAAAAGCTAGAGTTCGAACCCTGGACCCACAATTATCCACTTGATTGAATTTTTTTTATTTTTTTTTATAAACTTAAGTGAAATTTTTAGTCACTAGACTATTTATAAAAAATATGAAATCTATTTGTATTGAGATGAAATTTTTAATGTAACATGATTTTTAAAAAGGCCTGAATGAACAAGTATATTTATTTTCTATTCAAATAATTTGGATGGAAGAATATCAAACGTTTCACATTATATGTTCAGTATTTTATTATATTATCACCTTTAAAATGCTAAACAACGTAGAAGTATATTCCAAAACTGCACCATAGAAGCCATGACAACTGGAATAGAAACATCAAACATGCACTTTGCAGGCCGCTACCGTAATTATATTGAATTATTTTAATAATGATTTTATGCTATGGCTTAAGTAAGCCTTGCCAATCATCAACCTACCTAATTATTTTTAATATATAGTTTTTATTTTTCATATTTACTTATCAATACACCATTCCGGAATAATTGGATTGATATTTATATATATCAAATATAAATAATTATGAAAATGACAAAGACTTTGCAATGGATGGAATCTAAGAGTCTATTTATCGTTTTGTTTTTGTTCATGAAAATGACTCTCATATAGGCAAACTTGTGATCAAAATCAAATGCCTTTTAAATATAGAATCTAAATAACACCAGTGTAAATAATTAATCACATATTGAGAGTTAAGACTGTCTGATTCTACTTATTAACCATATAACCATAGGAGATTCTACTTATTAACCATATAGGAGTATATAAATTACACGGATTTTGATCTCTTAATCTTAGCTCATTTTATAAAATGTTGACCATCTAAGATTAAGAGATCACAATGCAATGTTTCTATTCACAATGCAATTTTTAAGTCATTTTATAAAATGTGAGTTAATTTTTAAGTCAATACACACAAGTATAATAACTGACAATGCAATTACTTAAAAATTAAAATGTAAAGGACCAAAATAAAAACAAAAAGATAAAAAACTAAGGGCCCATTAGGTGAGCATGATAAGAGACACGATAAGATAACTGTATCATATTCTGTCTCAATCCAGTGTTTGGTGAGCCAATATAAAATAATAAGTTAATCCTGAATTTTATCATATGTTGTCTCTTTAGTTAAATTTCTTACCTGAATTTGAGCTAGGTTACGAACATTAGGGATAAAAAACTAACTATTGGGTAAATAAGTATTTATCCCTTGGAAAATAGACAATTTTTGTTTTATCCCCTGTGATATTTTTTTTTTAGAATTACCCCCTTGCAATGTGAAGATTTCTTACTTTTGACACCTGGGTATAAAACATGGGAGCTGACTGGGACAAAATCTTGACGTGGCATGTACGTGGATTTTTTATTGCCACGTCAGTTAAAAATTCTAATAATTTTAAAAAATAAAAATATTTTATTTTATAAAAAAACAATATTCTTTTAAAAATATTTTTTTAATTGATGTGTCAATAAAAAATTATAAAAAAAAGTATTTTAAAAAAAAATTATTTATTTTTTTCAATTTTTTTTAAAAAAATTACAAAAACTTTCTTAAAAATATTTTCAACTGACGTGGCAATAAAAAAATCCACGTGTATGTGCCACGGTAAAATTATGTTTCAGTAAGCTATCATATTTTATACCAAGGGCCAAAATCAAGGAATCTTTTTTTTTTGAAAAAGCCAAAATGAGATATATAAATAAAACAGTCACCCGAGCACAAGGAGTGCACGAGTGAGCTACCAGAGTTTACAAAAAGTCACCGAAAGTCAATAAGATTATACAAGGCCTAAACAAAGCAATGGACTAGACCACCAGCTATGGAAGTTGGAAGCTAAATTATCATTTGTCGCCTTCAGCCACCTAAAAGAGAAAAGCTTGATCTTGTCCAACAACTGAAGAGGAGAGCTCGCTAGGCCACGAAACAACCTATGATTCCTCTCTGTCCACACCACCCACGCGCACGCAAGCCAAATGAGCTGCATAAAGGAACGACGCGCCCGGGAACCACCTGCTGAAGATGTCAACTGAACAAGATGATCACGGAGAGAAGTGGACGCCACCTCCGGAGTGCCAATCCACGAATGCACTAGAGTCCAAAGAGAATCAAACGTGCTGCAAGAGATGAATAAGTGATGAGCCGACTCCACCTCGCCGCACCCAGATACACACATATGAGCTGCTATAGATAAGATGCCACGAGTAACCAGGTTTGCTTTTGTGGGCAACCTGTCACGCAATAGACGCCAGGCAAAGATGGAGACCTTCAGCGAAACATGAGGATGCCAAACGAGCATCGCTGCAGCATCAGTAGCCGTCGAATCATGGGAAGTCAAGAGATGATATGCTCCTCGGACAGTGTAGCCTATATCAGGGTCCGGCTGCCACTGCCACCTATCAGACGACTGATCCTGCAATAAACGGGTTAGAAGTAAGGACTAACACTCCCTCAACTCCTCCTCCTCCCACCCCCTCAACTGCCTCCGCCACCCCCAGGCCCCCCCTCTGCCCCCCACCCTAGCAAAGACATCTCAGCCACCGTGCGCTGTTTGGTCTCCGCCAAATCATACAGGCGGCCAAACTGCACGCATAACGGGATACCATCCAGCCAGGGATCGGTCCAGAAGAAGGTATCTGACCCATCCCCCACCCTCCTCGTCACATGCTCCTCAAACCACCTGCCCTCATGCTCACCCCCCTCTCGAATGCGCACTACCTCCTTCCACCACGCCGACCCTCTCCGACCTCCATCTCGCACCCTCCCTCCCTCCACCCCATATCGGGCTACCAACACACGATACCACAATCCCGCTCTATCCACTAGCATCCTCCAACACCATTTCCCTAAAAGGGCCAAGTTAAACTCCCTCAACTGCCTAACTCCCAACTCCTCATCCTCCTTTCGTAAACAAATAGATCTCCAAGTAACCCAAGCGGTTTTCCTAGAATCCCCACACACCCCCCCCCCCCCCCCCCCAAAAAAAATTAATCAAAAGAGATTCAATAGAAGAAATGATACCTAAAGGAGCTTTGAAGAAGGAAAGTGCATAGACAGGGAGAGAGATCAAAACAGATTTAAGCAGAACCAGGCGACCACCAAAAGAAAGGAAGCGACTCTTCCACCCAGATAATCTAGTCTTCAACCGGCTCACCACCAGATCCCAAAAAACCAACCGTCTCGGATCACCCCCAATAGGGAGTCCCAGATAAAGGAAAGGAACCTTTCCCACTCTGCAGCGAAGAACAGAAGCAGCTTCACCCAACCAGGAATCAGGAATATTGACCCCAACTAGCATGCTCTTGTTGAAATTAACCTTCAGGCCCGACATAGTCTCAAACAACACCAAAACAACCCGCAGAGCCCGAACGTTCGCCTAACTCTTTACTCCCAGCAGGAGCGTATCATTGGCAAACTGGAGATGCGACACCACCACAGGATCCTGCTCGCCGACCATGTACCCCGTGAACAGGTTTTGCTCAACAACAGCTTCCATCAACACATTCAGACCCTCAGCTGCCAAAAAAAAGGGAAACGGGGATAACGGGTCCCCCTGTCTAAGGCCCCGCTCCAGGGGGAATTCCTCAGTTGGACTACCATTAACCAGAACAGAAGCCGTAGCCATGCGAATACATTCTTTAATCCACTTCCTCCACAAAACCGGAAAAGCCATCTTTCCCATGACGACGTCCAGATAACCTCAATCCACCGAGTCATAAGCTTTCTCGAAATCCACCTTAAAAAGCAGAAGTTCTTTTCTGGATCTCTTTGCCTCGTCCACCACTTCGTTCGCAATGAGGACCCCATCGAGAATCTGCCTATTCTTGACAAAAGCAGTCTGCGACTCAGAAATCACACTACCAATCACCAGGCGCAGCCTATTAGCTAAAACTTTCGCCGGGATTTTGTAGAGACTTCCCACAAGAGAAATGGGTCGGAAATCATTGAGCCGTTGAGGGCTATCAATCTTAGGAATCAAAGCGATGAAGGTAGAATTAAGACCCTTAGTCAGTTTACCATTCCGGTGGAACTCAGAAATGAAGCGCATAACATCCCCCCGCAGATCCTCCCAGAAGTCTTTGTAAAAACCAAAGTTCACCCCGTCTGGCCCCGAGCTTTTATAGCTGTCACAATCCCACACGGCAGCCTTTACCTCTGCCTCCGAGAAAGGTTTGGTTAGGCTGCCACTCTCAAGCTGGCTCAACTGCCTGAAATGAAGATTATCACACTCGGGTCTCGCAACATCTAAAGCCTTGAAGTGGGAGGCAAAGTGCGAGAACACAGCCTGCCGAATAGGATTCACTCCCTCCAGAGTGACCCCACCCACTTGGATAATAGAGATAGTGTTCCTACGTCGACGACTCGCAAGGACTGAATGGAAGTACTTAGTGTTAGCATCACCCTCCTTAAGCCACTGAGCACGCGACTGTTGCCAGCTAATACTCGCGTGCAGCCGAGACAACGCATGGATGTCAGAAGTCACCCCATAAAGCTCAGCTAACTCGGCTTCCGACAAATCCTCATCCTCCCCCTTCTGATCAAGAGCGGCCAACCGGACTTTTTTAGAGTCAATCTGGCAGATTTTGGCTATGCGCCGAGTGCCAATCCTTTAACGCCGCCTTGATTCTCTTCAATTTTTCCTTCATCACATAACCGCCCCAGCCATCCACCTGAAAGGAGTTCCAGTTGTCCCGCACAAACAGTTGGTAACCAGGAATGTCTCTCCAGCATTTGAGCATCCTAGAGGGCCGCGGTCCCCAATCCTCCTCACTATCGGACAGGACCAAAGCGCAATGATCGGATAAGCTCCTCAAGCGAGCCACCTGCTTGCAGTTGGGCCATACCAAGCACCACTCCTCTGAAAGCATAAACCTATCAAGGCGACTCATCGAAAGACCATCCCCTTTGAACCAAGTGAACTTGCGCCCGTGCAAAGGAAGATCCACCAGGCTATTATCCTCGATGAATCTACTAAAAGGGACATGATCCAAAGACCGAGATCCAACCCTAGACGAATCTTTAATCTTGCAAGGGAATAATCCTTAATAAAAATATTACAGAAGGTAAAATAAAATTCGCCTACTTTGCAGGGGATAAAAACCTATTTATCCTAAGATAATTTGCTGATTTATTGTATAAAATACATTCTAAAATTAATAAAAATGAAAATTAATAAAATATAAATAATAAAAAAATTGAGAGTAAATTTAAAGTAAACAACCGTAATTTTTTTTTAATTTATATAGTCTAAAAAAACAAAATTCTACTAAAATTAAAATATTTTAAAATAAAATAATTATTAAAAATTGAAAAATAGGGATATCAGTTTAAATTTCATAACAAATTAAGTATGGTTCTCTTGCAATAGTAGTTTTATTATTTAAATAAGAGATATATCATATATTTATTTAGCTTATTTAACATGTATAACATTCAGATAAAGGATTCTTAGGAAGCATTAATTAATCATTTGAGTTCAATGTCTTGGTTAGAATGTCATGTGATCCGGCATAATCTTTCTATGATGATAATTATAAGTAAAATAAAATAAAATAAAATACAGTTATAACTTGTAAATGTAGTAAAGAAAAGCATATTCCTATTTTATTGCTAAAAAATATACCTAATTTTTTTAAAAAAAATATTTTAAAAAATTTAAATACTTCTTTCTCATGTAAGGAGATACAATGACATAAATAAAATAAGTTTGGTATTTGTACTTAGGGATGTAAATGGATATCAAAGAAGACAATATCCTCTTCTTATATTTGTAATATGAGTAATCTACAAGTTTTGAAGTAACTATGAATATTTATAAATATCCAAGAATACTTTTTTTTTCTGAAATTGTTTTTTTTTATTTAAATGTTTTCATATTCGAACCTACACAATCAAAAGATGGTAGCCAAAATTACACTATTATAATATCCAAGCACCGAAATTACAATAATTAACTCAAATAAAAAATGAAACACTGAGATCTTAATTAAAAAAATTAAGATGTGGTATAATATTACTGGAATTTTGCTAGGCATCCTTTACTCCATTGCTTTTTAGAAGAAGACTATATAGTAAAAATAATGTCTACAAACATAAGTTATAAAATTTGGTTTTGTTAAAGATAGTGACACACAACGTGCCGCATGCCTTAAAAGGCATGAAGATGGAACTCTTTTGTGTCCAAATGCCAAATTAATTTAAATAACAAGTTATACAATTTAGTGGTCTTCACTACTAAAATAATAATAATTTTTTTGCATAAATACTATAGCTAAACTCTAACTCATTCATCATTAACACAGTGATCGATCTAGTGAAAAAGGCAAGAGAAAAATTAAGAGTGAAGAACAAACATGGCAAGCTCAATGCAACAACAAGAAGTGAGTAATGGTAACAACAATCGCATTGTAGCTGTCAATGTGACCCCTTCGGGCACACCATCTCATGAACATGACTTCTCAAAACCCGATCAGGTACTTATAATTTTTTCGTTCTAACAAATTAACAATTAACATTTATTTATATAAAAAAAGTTATTTAAGTTGGTTGTATTTTGGATTTTTTTTTTTTTTTTTGTTTATGAATTAATATTGTACAAATGACTCTATTAAGTTCATGTATAATAGTATATGATAAATTTGTTTCATTGATTAAACAGACACCAGGATGGAAAAAGTTCTTGTCATATGTAGGACCTGGCTTTCTTGTCTCCTTGGCTTATCTTGATCCTGGAAATAGTAATTTTCTCTATCTCTGTTTCATTTTATTTTTTTTCATGTGACTAGAAAAATTAAATTAATGTTGAATAATTAAAGATGAATTTCATATTTGTGACTAGAAAAATTGAATTAATGTTGAAATTTGAGACTAAAAAAATGAAATTTGTCTTTGATTCTTTTTTTACAATGTTTAGCGTGGAATTAGAGACGAATTTCATATTTTTTTGTCTTTAATTTTTCGTTGTTGATTTGATTTTTTTTCTTTCAATTATGTGTTTGTGTGCTAACTATTTTGCATTTTTGCAGTGGAAACTGATTTACAAGCAGGAGCAAACCATGGATATGAGGTAAAGCAATTAGCAAGAAAATAAATTAACTAAAAATAATTTATACTGATACTTTTAAGTGAAATAATAATTAATTGAAATACAATGTTTATTTTGTATTCAGCTGCTGTGGATCATACTTATTGGACTCATATTTGCCCTTATAATTCAGTCATTGGCTGCAAATCTTGGAGTATGCACTGGTAAGACTTCCGTAGCAGTTGTGTAGCAGTTTGCATAACAGCATAAGCATAAAAAAATTGATGCCGCGGTTCAAATTGCGGTCGTAAAACTTTATTTAAAACATTTGCACTATGTTTAATAATTATTTGAAAATTAAATTTATTTTTATTAGAATTACAAAGTTGGAGGATGTTATGTCATAATAAATCCATTTTATTGTCCTAATTAGTTGACCAAATAATAATTTCGGATTTTCTCCTTAATATGTAACCTTTCGATTCATATGTAAAGAAATTCGTAAAAAAGTTAATGAAAAAATAAAATAAAAGAATATTCACAAGAAAAAAATTCCAAAAGATCGGGATTTTTCAATACACCACCTCACTCCATGTACTAATTAGGTTTGATGCGTGAATATAAATAGTTGATTGCACGAATTACAATAACTTAAGTCTAATTTATTTTTACAAAACTAATTTATAAGACGAGAGACTCTTGTGTTTTTTGTCTGAGATGCTTTCTGTTTGAAAATATAATTATTTGTTGTTTCAATTTTTGCAGGAAAACATCTTTCAGAAATTTGTAAAGCCGAGTACCCATTATTTGTAAAGTATTGTTTATGGATATTAGCTGAGCTTGCTGTCATAGCTGCAGACATACCTGAAGGTACTATAATTTCTTTTTCTATTGTTAGTCACCGTTACATTTATTTTAGTTTACAATGAAGTAGGGAATGAAACTGATCTCATGCATACTATTCAAACCCCATTATATTTTGGAATTCAAAAACATCATTGAAATTTCATCAAATTCACCGTACATCCAAACAAGCATTAATTGCATATTATATTTGGATCGACGGTAATTTTCCAAAATTGTATGTCATTTCATTAAATTTACTTGATATAGCAAAGGTGCACTAAATTAAATTCAACAATATATTATTACTATCTATCTTCTATAGTTACTAATGTTATCCAAAATTGATTGTGGCAGTGATTGGAACAGCTTTTGCACTTAACATACTCTTTCACATCCCAGTATGGGGAGGAGTTTTGTTGACTGGATGCAGCACTCTCTTGTTTTTGGGTCTGCAAAGATTTGGGGTAATTAATTTGCTACTATCTTTTTGTAGTAACTACTATAAAATATGATCAATATGTCATCATGAAAGTTTTGATGTTATATGCAAGATAATTTTGGTGTACTATTTTTTTATTAGTCATATAATTATAAATATATAATAATATAAAAGAAAAGTTAGAGATCATATCAATATCAAAAAGTCCACACCAAATAGATTTAATTGTTAATTTTTTTTTTTGATAATTTTAAAATTTTCAAATAAATTTCATTACCAAGACCATAAAAGTTTAAGTTTATTTTAAAATTTAATTATAATTATATAATTAATGTATTTTAACACTTACAGACACATTCACGTACACACGAGTGCACGCACATATATAAATACTAAGTAAAATAAATTGGTGCCTCTAAAATTTTGATACCCTATGCGGTTGCTCCTCTCAAACACCATCCGAAACCCTCTGAATATAAAATAACATATCTCTTCTTTCAATTTTTCATTTTCATGGTTTCTTGGTTTCATTCCCACTTTCCACTATTTTGATGTAGATGTAATGTAACTGTCCTGTTTTTTATGTCCACTTCCATGCTCTCTTGAAGAGAGTCATAGACTCATAGAGGTCATGGCCAAACTATATATATTAAATTTGGAATTTCAATATTAAAGATAAGTGATTATGATTTGCTTAAAATAAGTGATTAGTCTATTTTTAAAATGGTAAACGTAAGAAATATAGATATGAGATATTGATTGATTATATCAACTAGGTTGGAATACTTGGTCAATAGGTTATTATTGATGGAACCAATAAATTGGTTAATTCTTGTCAAAAAAAAAATTGGTTAATTAATAGGTTGAACTGGTATGCATTAAATTATCAACTCTTCCATACACATTGATTTGAATATGTAGCAACCGTTGAGGTGAATACAAATACACTTACAAAGTTACAATTGTTGTTGCATAAATTAATCATTTGTGATGTTTGGACATGTAGGTAAGGAAGTTGGAATTGCTGATATCAATCTTAGTATTTGTAATGGCTGCATGTTTCTTCGGAGAAATGAGCTACGTAAAACCCCCTGCTTCTGGTGTTATTGAGGGAATGTTTGTCCCCAAACTCAAAGGAAACGGTGCCGTAGCCGATGCTATTGCTCTTTTGGGTGCCCTTATCATGCCGTATATATTCATTTCTTCCTTCCTTCTCTTTATTTTACATTAAATTCACTTCAAATGTTAACTTGGCTGAATTTTTTTTGCTTTCTTTTGAACAAAATGCAGGCACAATCTTTTCCTCCATTCTGCTTTGGTTCTGTCTAGAAAAATACCTGGTTCTAAGCGCGGCATCAATGTAAGCCACCCATGAAATAGAAAAATACCTGGTTCTAACTCAGTATTCTAAAGCTTACAACACTCAAATACACTCTGCATCAACCACTTGTGCTAGACTCTGGTGGTTAAGCAAATCTATAAATGATAAACTTCGAATGTGAAAATATAAAGACAATTTAATATAGTACATTACATTATATCTATATTACATGACATGTATTTGATTGATAATGCAGGATGCATGTAGATACTTTCTCATTGAGAGTGGTTTCGCATTGTTTGTGGCATTTCTAATCAATATAGCAATGATTTCTGTCACTGGCACTGTTTGCAAAGCCGATGACCTTTCTGGAGAGAATGTTGATCGCTGCAATGATCTTACACTCAACTCCGCTTCTTTCCTTCTCAAGGTTTCTAATTTAGTTCACTTTGCAATTGCCATGGATGTTCAAAGATTGATATTAAGTTTATTCCTAATTAAGCAACTATTTATATCTCACATGTGTAATTTTGATTAGAATGTGTTGGGACGTTCAAGCTCAATCATCTATGCCATAGCATTGCTAGCTTCAGGACAGAGTTCTGCCATCACTGGAACCTATGCAGGACAATTTATCATGCAGGTCATTTCAGAATATCATTAAACACTAAACAAACTACATAAGAAGCAACAACAATAACAAAAACTTTACAGTTTTCTTAAGAGGTTACTAAACTTGGGTTTTGGTTTGGTTTGTTCTATAGGGTTTCTTGGACTTAAAAATGAAAAAATGGATTAGGAACTTGGTGACTAGAATTGTTGCCATAGCACCTAGTCTTGTTGTCTCTATCATTGGCGGTTCTTCTGGAGCTGGAAGACTTATCATCATTGCATCGGTTGGTATATTCTAGAATTTGTCATTCTCTCTTCTTTTTGTGTAATTGTACATAATGTAGATACACTAATTAAAATTGTTTTTGCAGATGATACTTTCTTTTGAGCTTCCATTCGCTTTAATTCCACTCCTTAAGTTTAGCAGCAGCAGTACCAAGATGGGACCTCACAAGAATTCTATGATTGTAAGTTGTCCTAAAGTATTTGAAATATTGTTATAATAAAAAATTGAAACAAAAAATTGACATAATTTTGGCACAGATCATTGTCATCTCATGGATACTGGGTTTGGGAATCATCGGTATCAATGTGTATTACCTCATTACTGCTTTTGTGGGTTGGTTAATTCATAGCACTCTACCAAAGGTTGCAAATGTCTTCATTGGGATCATAGTGTTTCCTCTAATGGCACTCTATGTTGTATCAGTTATCTATCTAACATTCAGAAAAGATACTGTTAAAACATTTGTGGAGGTTAAGGATGACCCAGCAATGCAAACCCACGTGGAAAAGGGGTTTGTAAACGATGGTCAGGTAGAGTTGAGTTATGCTCCTTACAGAGAAGATTTAGCTGATATTGCGCTGCCAGAGGGACCTAGGTTGTGAGTCAAATGCAGCACCAACTGCACATTGCATTCAGGTCGTTTTAGTGAGCAATGAGAACCTAATGATGTCTAATTTTTAAAATGATTGTGTACTACTACTGTAAAATTTTGTTAAGTTTCATGGTTTCTATGTTATATTGTATAAGTTTAAAAGAAAGTAAGATTGGTGGTATAAGCCCCGAAGTCAAATGGTCTTCAAGTTTCTTGAATAATCAACCCACCAAATAATAGACTGTTATCAGTGTTTCCATTGAAGTCGAAGGCACATGTGAAGAGAAGATCTCATATCCTATACTCGGTGTATATCGACCATTTTTTCTGACAATGTTATGCAAATTCTCACTCTGTCTCTTCACTTTCCAACTTTTTAACTAAGACCATTGTTTAAACATTCTCTATTTTAATTAGTAAAGCATTCAGTTAATTTCTTTCTGCAGACATGTTTTGGACGAGCAAAATTTAATATTAAGAAATTGTTCTAAATGTGACCAAGTGGCATCAAAGTCCAATCACTTCTTTGAGTCGTTGACTTTAATTTAATCACAGTAAATTAATGACTCGATTAAAATAAGATATTAACTGAAGTTTGCATAACATGATAACAATAATTATCTGTCACATCTAAAGTAGAAAATGAGATCAACTTGCAGTGATAAATGTAAGTTGATTACTATAATCTGAAAGTGACAGAGGTCAATACAAATAGATTTACTGCCAAACAAACAATATTAAGTATTATATAAATTCGCATATGGTAATCAACTGTTACTTCCCAACTCTACCAGGTTGAGCTATGTGCATTCCAGCATACTAAAATCTCAAATTTGAACTTTCATCATCTGATTCTTTACCACGGCTTCTTGTCAATCACAGCTGAAACAATGCCTTTCAACGTCTCCTGCATAACATTTGTATGAGAATGACATCTTAACTAATTTTTCTTTTCAATTCCAGTAAAGAAGAACAAATCAATTAAAATGTACCGCAGAATGATCTTTAAGGCCCAGTGAAAGCACCAATGGCTTAGAGATGCCAGACAAACTGCAAATCAGAAATGGAATGGTCAATATGGTTTCCAAAAATGATATACTAAAGTAGACAACCACAAGGTTCAGAGCTGATTTAAATTATCACTTTTAAGTGATCTTTGAAACGCCTACTAATTTAATTTAGAGCAAAAGTTACAATAATGGAATTGAAAACTCCATATATGTAATAACTAATAATTTGATTTGAATAGTTTTTCTTAACAAGAAAGAATACCTACGTCATATGCTCAATCAGCTGGCGTGCACATGCTACTAACATTGGCTGCATTAATGAATTTCGTAAACAAAAACCCAAACCTTCACAAAAAAAAAATCATCAAAGAAAACAAATGATTGCAAACATAGGCAAGTTTACCTCATCCCGTTTGCCAAATAAAACAGAAACGTTGAACGTTGGGCTAATTGACATCCCTTCTTCCTTCCTGGCATTGAAAAGGACAACCGTGTGATAATGTGAACAATCATTCCTCCAATGAAGCATCACTATTTTGAAAGTGAATGATGATTTGAATTTGAAGCTCTCTAAAGCCCTAGTTCTCACATTCAATCATGTGGCTATGGGGAAATCCCGAGTACTCGTTCGTCATGATTGATAGTAGGAAAAGTTATAATTTCATAGCTTGGATTGGTAGTTGGTAAAACCATTGGGATTGAATGTATACCCAATTACTACTTTTAAAGTTGTCGGTATCTAATCGCGATAGTGTAAAATATTTTCACTTAGGCCTTCATTGGATAACCAAGTTAGTTAAGCAATTATCATATAAGTACTTGTTTAAAAGTTATTTCTATAACAAAAGCTAAAATAAAGCCAAACTGACTTTTATTAAAGCCAAGAAGGGCGTGTCTAATTTTAGGTGAGATTAGAGTGTGTTTGAATAATGGAATATTTTGAGGGAATTCAAATTGCAGAGAATTGATTGAGATGCAAACCTAGCATGCAGTATTGTCCCCATGGCTCCTATTTGAGTGGCAACAACCTGAAAGTAGTGAGAAATTTAAGAACTGTTTCAATAAAAACACAAGATGCAAAGCACTCACTCACCATAAAATGATCTTCATAACTTGAAATGACGATTTCAGTTTTGTTTCCCTGAAAAAGTAAGCATCGTCATATTAATAGTGGTGTGAATAATAAAAGCAAAGGGTTTTTGGAGTGAGTAATAAACACAAACAGTTTATGTGCATTATTCATACCTTGATTTGTAGAGAGAAATTGAGTTGGGATACTGGAAATTTAGGGGCTAAAGAACCCAAGTTGTCGTCTATGTTCATTGTCACTTCGCTGCTGCTTGATTCTCGACGAGTACCGCTGTAGGCTGTAGCACCGAGCAAGGGCACCACTTTCACTTAGAGTTTGTTGAGAAGAGATGAGTGATTACATACACTGCGACTGACGACAAAGGCGCTCCGAGAAACCTGAACGACGGCGCGGCGGCAGATTGCAGTGGATCGAAGAAGTTGAATAAACTGAACCGGTTGTGAAAATAGTTCTTGTTGGTTTAGATCTTCAATATTTTTAATTAATTTATTTAATTTTAATCTTAATCTTTACTAGTACGTTTAGATCGTGTCATGAGATTATTTTCTTTTAATAATTTATTTTTTATTTTTGTAAAAGAGGACCTAAGTCCAACGAGAAAATAAAAAGCTACTTAAACTACGGATTTACTCTAACATTTTTAGGTATGCAAGCCCTAGATAAATCATCAAAAAGCAAACTATGGAGTTCACTAGGAGGAGACTCCACCGTTTGATTTAAAATTATTTAAGTGTTTATTTTAATATTATTTAAGTGTTTATTTTAAAACATTATTTGAATAATTTGATTTAAAATTGTATGATGAAATTGATATGATTTCTCCATGATATGAGTTTAATGATGTTATAGCATAGAGCGAGAATGAGAATATTAATTCGTTTCCCGTTCTACACTATTATGAAATTATTTCTTCTGTCTTCATCCTCAGGACTATATAAGGACCATATAAATATAAAATAATTATAAATTTTATAATTTTTTGAATATATATTTACGGCCTTAAGTTTTTTGGGAGCATGGTTTCACATAAAATTAAAATATATCAAGATTATTTCATTGCAATAAATCTTCTCAAAGATGATGGTCCGCTATTTCATCTCCAACCAATTTTTCATGGAAAATATACATTAGGTTTATCGTCGTAGATTGTAAAAAATTAAAGTTATGTTCATTTGTTTTAGGTTTCCCAAATGTTGACAGTTAGAGATAATTCTAATCAACTGTTTATCAGTTCCCCTTTCTCATCCAACAACACGTACTAAAAGATTCTCTCTCTCTCTCTCTCTCTCTCTCTCTCTCTCTCTCTCTCTCTCTCTCTCTCTCTCTCTCTCTCTCTCTCTCTCTCTCTCTCTCTCTCTCTCTCCATGTGCTAGTACTATATAGGAATTTAATCAACAAAAAATAATTGTAAGTTCTATAATATATTTTAAATTAATATTAACATACTTTGACATTGCTCATATTTTCACACTTTCTTTACTCATTATACCACAAAGAATTAATTTTCATGCGTGAGCGTCAAATGGAAAAATCTATGTACAGATCTCTACTCACAATGACAGATTAAAATATTCCCTAAAAAGGTTTGAAAAGTTTTTGGAAAGTTTTAAAATTAGAATTATAAACAAATACCATATATTATAACAAATCTAAATTATATTAATTTAACGTAGGTAACTCTAATGAAAGTGTGATGGACACAATATATAGATAATTTTAACAATCGAAATTCAAATTTTAATTAGTCAAAACGTATTTTTAATAGTGAGGTGAGAATATCTCTATGTTGCTCATTCTACACCACACATAGATTGTCTCTCTCTCTATATCTCTCTCTCTAGTCCAAACTATATTTTCAGCGAAGGAATAAATTGTTTAGTTCTTCATACTATTTTCAATGAATAAGTAGTCCAAAGTATGAGACTAAAAAATTATCTCTATTAATTTGATGATTTTATTCATCAATTGTGTTAATAATTTGAAACTGTGGTTACTTTTTTTTGTTGGTAGTTTTTTTTTAAGAGTAAAATAGGAATAATGAAAAAGTCATTTCAAAAATTTGTATCCTTTTTAAATATAGTAATTAATTTGGTGATTTTATTAATCAATTGTGCTAATAATTTGGAACTGTGGTTACTTTTTTTTTGTTCGTAATTTTTTTAAGGGTAAAATAGGAATAATGAAAATGTCATTCATTACAAAAGTTTGTATCGTTTTTATATATAGTAATTAATTTGGTGATTTTATTCATCAATTGTGCTAATAATTTGGAATTGTGGTTACTTTTTTTTGGTAGTTTTTTTAAGGGTAAAATAGGAATATTGAAAATGTCATTCCAAAAATTTGTATCCTTTTTATATATAGTAGTTAATTTGGTGATTTTATTCATCAATTGTGCTAATAATTTGGAACTGTGGTTACTTTTTTTTTTGTTGGTAGTTTTTTTAAGGGTAAAATGGGAATAATGAAAAAGTCATTCCAAAAATTTGTATATTTTTTATATATGTATAGATGGGAATAATGTGCTAATTGATGTATAATGTGTCTTAGAACGAATAACGTGTCGCATTAATTAAATGATGTATCGTGCACAACAATTAAATTATAAAAGTAGTCAAATAATTCATCATTAATAACCCATTTGTGTTGGTCTGATGGTATTGGCTTGAGACCAGGGAGTGTGCTTCTCCTAAGGTCTCTGGTGCCAATTTGAGTGGGTTAATTTAGCTTCTTAAAAAAAAATCATCATTAATTGAATAAATAAAATATTTTAAAAGATTCAATCAAACTAATTCAACAAATACATTTCCTACTTATTCACATATAAACTACTTGTATTCACCATAAGCGGTGTGTACGTAATATTTATTTGTATATGTTGAAAAATAATAACTTCCACGGAAAAGTAGGTTTTTAGTCTTTTTTAGTAAAAAAAATATTTTTTTTTAATAACTAAGCACAACAAAAAAGAAGGTTAACAATTACTTTTTAGTAAAAAATTTTTTTTTTAATAACTAAACACAACAAAAAAAAGGTTAAATAGTTATCAATTAACTAAGCACAATAAAAAAGGTGATTAAATAGTTATCTATATTAGTACAATAGAGTATATCAATTATTCAATCGGGCATGAATGGGAAATTGTGGGACAGAAACAAGGTCCATGTCGTTGTTTTCGCCAAAGATAGCTAACTCTATACTTGTTGTCCGGTCACCACATCAAATAATGATGTTCATGGGAACTATGAACTTGAACATAGACTATAACTAGTCGTGTGCCCGTGAGTTGCACGGGTTCGCGCTAGAACGTCAAACCATATAAATCAAACATGTACACATTAAGATATAGCAAATTAGGACAACAAAGTTTATAATATAAAGAAAAGTTCCAATGAGATAGTTCAAATGCATACAAAGAGATATAGGATATTAGGATAACAAAGTTGATAATAACATCAAAAAATAGGATAACAGAGTCCAAATGCATACAAAGAGAGAACAAAATAGACATAAAAATATAAACCAAAACCATAAAAATCAATAATATATTGCAAGATTGATGATAAAATGTATAGTATAAATAGATTTGTTATTTGATAAGAATGAACATTATTTATTAGAGGAAACATATGCAGCACTACAATTATCATAAAAATTATGTTGAGCAATTTTTTCTAACATAGGATAGACCATGCGACCCATCCCCAAAATACACGGCACAAATTTTTATCAGAGATAAAAATTACCATCTTCGTGGATTATAAATTTTTATAAATAATAATTTGTAATAATGAGTTTAAAACTTTTATCGGCGATAAAATATGTCACCTCCCCGTCATTATAAATTTTTATCAGTAATGTAATAATGATTTTAAAACTTTTATTAGCGAAAAAATTGTCATCTGCCAGTGAATTATAAATAACTTCCATGTCAATTATAAATTTCACAAATCAAACATGCTCTTGAAAGATATCACTAATATTTCCAATACTAATTTTCCTGATGATGTGTGGATTGTCTTCTTTGATCCATGCATTACCACTAATTTTGGAAAATAAAAAGTTCATAAGTGGCACACAACCTATATTATGTCAACAATTAAGAGATATAGGTAAATGGTTTGCAAAACCAATAAATTCAAAAGAGTAAGATAATTTGTAATAATAAATTTAAAACGCAATAAAATATGTCATCTCCCCGTTAATCATAAATTTTTATCAGTAATAACTTGTAATAGTGATTTTAAAACTTTTATTAGCGAAAAAAATTGTCATTTCCCTGTGAATTATAAATGACTTGTAATAAGCGATAAAATATGTCATCTCTTTGTTAATTATAAATATTTATCATTAACAAATTTAATAATGATTTTAAAACTTTTATTAACGATGAAAAATGTCATCCCCACGTAAATTATAACCACGTCGAATTTTATAGTGGAGCCATCAAAGACCCGTGAAGTGTATAAAATTTAATTTTTACCCTTTTTTACGCAATTAATATGGTTCACACTATTTTTACGCAAATCTTCTTTTTCCTCACAATCTCCTAAATAACTCTTTATGCAGTGTTATTAAAATTGTATTTTAATGGTTTCAAATTGTGTTGTTTCTTATTGATGTCAGGAATGGTAGCAACCCTTGTCAATAAGAGTGCCAAGAGATTTAAAACTATTATAAGCAATTTTTATCAGTAATAGTGATTTAACAACTTTTATTAGTGAATATTTTGTTATCTTTCCGTGGATTAAATAACTTGTAAAAGCTATAAAATATATCTTCTTCCCGTCAATTATAATTTTTTATCAGTACTCATTTTTAATAGTAATTTTAAATTTTTTATTATCAAGAAATCTTCTCTCTTAAATTAGCAATCATCATTTTGATTCACCAAGATTGTCTCCAAATTTAAGTGTACATGTGTTTTTTTTTCTCTAAGTGAGTATTGATTGTCATAATTGTGTTGCACATCAAGGAAGGAAAAAGCAAGCTTACACCACAATTATCAAGAAAGAAATTTTATAATTGGATTAGTTACTTAAAATAAGTGGTTATTATTTGAGAATACATGGGTTACTATTTGAGAATACATAAGTTAGTATTTGTAATTTGACATAGAAAGAAAATTATTATTTTATATTTGAGAATATATATGAGTTCTATTTGGAACATAGGTTACTATTTGAGAATAATTTATAATAGTAATTTTACTATTTGAGAAGATATAGGTTGCTATTTGAAAATTCATGGGTTACTATTTAAAAATACATAAGTTACTATTTATAATTTGACATAGAAAGAATGTTACTGTTTGAGAATATATAAGAGTGGTATTTGAGAGGTATGAGTCAAAATTGATTGCATGAAATTTGATTGGAGCATAGCTTAATAAATATCCTCCATGTGTGATGATTCAATTCTTAGTTTTAAAATTCACATGACACTATCATTTGGAATACATAACATCAATTCCAAGCTTCTCATCATAGGTGATTACATGCAATAAAATTTTAAAAAGTCTTGGTTTAAGTGTGCAATCTCAATATTAACAAATGAATATACTTGAATTTAAGTTTTAAATTTATACGATATATTTGCCAACTTGTAAAAATCCCAAGCTTATTAGCATGGGTGGTTAGATGCAATAAAATTTGGGTGGAATTCATATGATGCATCTTTGCCATGGTTGCATGAAACCATACATCTGTGGTTAATTGATCAGAAAGATTTGGTTTAAGGGTGCAATCTACATATTAACATATGAAGATAGATATTTCTCATATACTTGAATTTATAACTTGTGAAGATAGATTGATAACTATACTTGAATTTAAGTCTTAATATTAAGCAAGCACCAAACACATACACAAAGAAGTCCAAACTCAAAGCTCAAAAGTACATACTCAAATAGATAAGTGTGGAAACACCTAAAGACTACCAAGCATAATTATTTTTAGCAAAGATAGTAACCATGATAAAAAATAATCACTTAAACTGATTCTACTTCGCGTGCACTTATATGAGTGATAAATATCATTCCTGATGTACAGTGTGCAAAATATACAGATTTGCTCTTAGCACTCTTATTGGTAAGGGCTGCTACCATTCCTGACATCAATAAGAAACAGCACAATTTGAAATCATAAAAGTTATTTAGGAGATTGTGAGGAAAAAAAGTCATAGTCAATTCTCCATTAAGATCATATCATATTGATCCTAAAATACACCTCATAGTGTATTTGAAATAATCACATATAAATGGATCCAACATGAAAAGAAAATATGGATGTACACAAACTGCAACTTTTTTTGCATATGAGAAATGAGAAGCTATTGAATATTGTCATTACCATTGACAAAGGTTTGCCACAACACTTATATGACCTACCAATGAATCACAATTCTGTCAAATTATATAAAAATTTGATATCTGTTTTGATATTTTACCCCATTTTTAGTGCAGTAGAAAATGAAGATAATACACTTTCAAAACAATAGTTGTTAGATAGTGCTATTATCCATACATTGTGGTTTCAATACATGCCTTTGAGTCAACACATGTAGTCAATCCTTTTAGTTAATTAATAGTTAATAGCCATATATCCTTTGATGTAAATCAAGATTAAAATAAAAAATTCAATCATGATTAATATGAGATCAAGAAATTAAATAAAAAAGTTATCTTATTTATACTCAAATTCAATCAGATAGTCCTTGAAAAATTCATATGCAATAACAACCAAGATTTATCCCACAAATTAGGGTTGACTATATGGATCAATCCAACACATTAATCTCTAGATCTTTCTTATAAAACTCATCTCATCTATTAAATTAAAATTTAGCATATTAGCTATCAGTAGCTATCAAATGACCCTTGAAAAAAATTCATTTTCTGTCAAAACAAATCAAATCATAATGGGTAAGTATTCAATTGCAATCAAAATATAAGCCATTTGAAAAAAAACCAAACTTTTTTCGCAAATATAATCAAAACTAATCACTTGGATTAAGCATAATCAAACCTTTCACGCGATCCATCCATCCCAAGAAGAATCTGCAATACAGCTACTGAAGCACCTTTACATCAATTTTGATTTCCTCTTTGATGATTAATAATAACTTTTTGTTCTAAACTCGACCTTTTTTTGTCATAATCAGGATTTAGTGATTCTGCAATACAACAGAATACAAAGCCAAATTCATCAATTTAGAAATGATAACTGCAAAAACATTTAATCCATCTCACAAACCAATTCATCCAAATTATAATTTATGGTGACAAACCTAGAGTTCCATGGGATATGAAAATCAGCACCGCATGAAACAAATAAGGCAATCCAATCACTATTCTCATAATTGGAAACTGAAAATTGAAAACATGAGTTCAATTTCAAATTTACAATTTCTAAAAAAATTAAAGATGAATAAAAAACAAATTATGCAGAAAATTTTCATTATCTTTCCAAGGCTTTAATCTTCATTCTCTCATTCCTCTTTAAGTGACTGAAAACAAAGCTTATTCTTTAACACACTATATAATAATTCCTGCACAATGCAACAATATTTAGGCTTCCTAGGATCAAAGTTCACAAAACCACCAACCATATATAATAAACATTGAATAACAAAAGAAACACTTTTCCACAAATCTTTGAATATCATTAAGTTATTCATCTAGTCTTCACCTAATGTTAGCAAATTACTCATAACCCCTTTAATTTCCCAGCTACCATTCAAAACATAGAACACAAAAAAACATGAAAAACTCAACAACTTAATTTGGTTAATGATAATGGACACACAAACATAAAATAAATTGCAAAAGAAGCATTCATCAAAAGAAAGAAAGTAGATCTCAATTACCATCAAAAGATTCTCATTTGAAACTGAATTTGTAACCAAGTAATCAAATGCATTAACACCTAAAACTTCAACCACCATATTTTTTCATCTTTATTCCATAACCCACTTCCTCCTACACCCACTTCAATCTTCATCTCAAAAACAAAAATCAGTAAAGAAGAAAAGAAATCAAAAGCAAAATTGAAACTGAAATTGGAGAGGAAGAAAAAGAAAAAAATAGATATAAAACTTCATTCATTATCATCACCATAAACTACCATCATCTTCTTCAATCTTCAACATAACTCAAACCCATTTCATCAAAAACTAAAAACAAAAAGGCAAAGAAAGTAACAGAACAAAAGAAAAAAGAAAGAAGCAGAGAAGAAGAATCAAACCTCATCCAACACCATCGGCCAACCACTCGAATCTGGCAACTTCTGGTCAGCCACCGTCGCACCCGCGCCACCACCCTCAGCCACCTGTACCGGATGCAAGATAAAAAGAAAAAAAAAAGAATTAAATTTCATGAAAGCTAAATGTAAGGCTTCAAATCCAAAATTGAAATAAAAAATTAGAGAAGAAGAGGTTTTGGGGTGAAAGAATTTTTTGGGTGAGTTGATTTGGGTTTGATTTGGGGTTTTGTTTATGAGAAAAGAGACAGAGCGTAGGAGAGAAAAAGAGAGAGAAAAAAAATTGACAAAAGATTTTTTTTTTTGGAAAAGGGAAATATATAACCTATGAAGTGAAGGAATATATTGACACATGGAAGCATGCATGAAGATGCCATACGTGACCAAATGAAAGAAATTGAGATGAAATGATTAAAGAAGATGGTAGAATTAATACAGCATTTGATGGTATAGTATAAGGAAGGAAATTTCATCTGCTGAAACAGTACATGTGCCACATATATAGTCATGTGGGCACCAATTTGAGAACATGTGATCTAGCAATTGGACAAACAATGGTTACTTACATAGCAAAGTCAACTAATTATTTTAGAAGATCAAGCAAACAAAAGTTTGAAAATACAATACTTGCTTGATACAATGTATGATGTCATGAATAGTGTTTATATGAATAGTGATTATATAAATGAGCCAATCAAAAGAATTGAAGAGTAAACCATACCATATGATGGAATAGTAGATAGAAGAAAATAACACTTGGTTGAATAGTGAATGTGTCATATGTATTAAGTGATGTGTATAAAATTGATAGACATGTGTAGCAACTATTGGCCAAACCAAAAATAGGGCTAATGTGGCATATATGTGGCATACATGTGGGTCACACAAAGACATGTGCTTAGAGTTAAGTGGTCCACATTGGATTTTTACATCATCATGACATAATAGGTGACATAAGGTGCTAGGGTTTTACACTTGCAATAGGAAAAAGCCGTCCTCCTTTTAGTATATTAAAGAGATATGTTGTGGCATAATGATATCACTGTGGGTCCACGATAGTATTGAAAGTTGAAAGAGATTGGAAAAGTTTATGAAAAATTCAAACTCCACCTAAGGCAAAACACTTTGGCGTATTTGTAGGGAGTGTTTACCAACGAGGGTTCGATTGTGAGAGAGATTTGTTCCTTGTTTGATGGTGTGCCCAGTTTGCGAGCAAGACATTGAGCATGATTGAAACTTTCTTTTTTATTGTGGTGACTGCAAACAAGTGTGGCTAACAATTGGTCTGGAGCTAATTATATTTTCTCGGTTGCAGCAATTCCAAACAGTATAAGAGGTTCTGGTGGATGTTTCATGTAGGGAGGACAAGGTTGTAGTTGGGCGGGTAGCGTCAGTTGCTTGGGTATTGTGGAATAGCCGAAACAAATATGTGTGGAACAGTGCGAAATATGTAGGCCAACAACTTGGTGTTAAGGCCATTTGTATGTGGAGAGAATAGGAGGATGTTCAGTGTGTGTGCACATCAGGTCTTGGGCGCCAGCTACATGCTTTTTCTTGGAGAAAGCTGAACTCGGGATTGTTCAAATGCAATGTGGATGCCAATTTGTATAACAATTTAGGTATGACGGGTGTAGGGTAGTGGTGGTGTGTTCGTGACTGCATAGATAGATATGTTTTGGCCGAAACCTCATGGAAACAAGGGAATCTATTTGTAATCGAAGGGGATGCTTTAGCATTGATTGAAGCTGCTCAATAACTTGCTCACAAAGGATTCACAAATGTTGTTTTTAAAACCGACTCTAAGAATGTAGTTGATGCGATTCAACAAGGTCATGTTGGAGTGTTGAAGTTTAGCTTTTTTATTTCTCAAATTAAGTATTTGTTGTCTTTACATTCAAGCTTCAAGATGAAGTTTATTATGAAGGGGGGGTCATTTCTTGATATAATCGCTACTTATTTGAGATGTTACATACTTGTATTAAATCTCTTTGGATTATTAAAATGAATTGATTCCACTTAACTAGAATAAACAAATCCCATGGTAGTGAACACAATGTCACATTTTAAATACCTTGAATCTATTGTGCAAAGTGATGAAGAGATACGATATACTAATCCAAACTAAGTGGATGGAATAGAAAAAATACCTCTGATGTAAAGTACTCCATTTAATGCCAAAGAGAAATACCAGTCAAGCAGTGCAATAATGAATAATTACATTACATAATAAGATAACCACCAAAGATAAAGTTGAGATGACCTCCATTGTCGAGATGATAAAATATACCCGTAAGCTAATAATGAGTTGTCCGGATCAAAAGTTTAGAAGTAAAAAGAGCCAAAACACTACTAAACAAAGCAACGAAAAACATTTGTAATCAGATGACACAGGTTTTAAACTTTCTTGAACTTATTTGCTTACAAATGTCATATCCTAACTAGAATAAGAAAATCGAGAGAAACCACAAAATAGAAACATAATAACCACAAACATCACAGACTATAACTTTACAACAGGTCAACAGCACCGGTAGCATGGAGAGACAAGTCCCCGTAGCCTTTTCATTTTTCATCCAAGTAGTTGGCTTTGTATGCAATCTAACTAAACAAGATTTGTGACAATAAATTTTCATCATACCTATAGTCAACAGGATAGAAAACTAAAACTATAAAATATCAAATGCTACTTATTTCCTTTAAACAATAGTTTCACAATCAACTGCAACCAATTACAGGCTCAATATGTTAAATAAATAACTCTCTCGGCACATCCACCCGATCTCTTCACTTCTGAAATCAATGACCAAAGAAAATTGCACCATTAAAATTCTAAAACTTTAACATCTACTCCCCTAATTATCCTAAACCAGAATTAGTTCCTGACACTGGCCTCAACAATGGATGACTGGTACCGGGTTGCACATTACTAGGGGCATTGAACATGGGAGCTGAAGAACCTGATTGTGATTGTTGAATCATAGATAGGGGTAACCTTTGCCCCAACCCAAACATCGAAGGTCTTGGGGCAAAGGACATGCTGGATGAACTTGTTGGTTTTAGTGAGCAATGAGAACCTAATGATGTCTAATTTTTAAAATGATTGTGTACTACTACTGTAAAATTTTGTATAAGTTTCATGGTTTCTATGTTATATTGTATAAGTTTAAAAGAAAGCAAGATTGGTGGTATAAGCCCCGAAGTCAAATGGTCTTCAAGTTTCTTGAATAATCAACCCACCAAATAATAGTCTGTTATCAGTGTTTCCATTGAAGTCGAAGGCACATGTGAAGAGAAGATCTTATATCCTATACTCGGTGTATATCGACCATTTTTTCTGAGAATGTTATGCAAATTCTCACTCTGTCTCTTCACTTTCCAACTTTTTAACTAAGACCATTGTTTAAACATTCTCTATTTTAATTAGTAAAGAATTCAGTTAATATTAAGAAATTGTTCGAAATGTGACCAAGTGGCATCAAAGTCCAATCACTTCTTTGAGTCGTTGACTTTAATTTAATCACAGTAAATTAATGACTCGATAAAAATGATATTAACTGAAGTTTGCATAACATGATAACAATAATTGAAAATCTGTCACATCTAAAGTAGAAAATGAGATTAACTTGCAATGATAAATGTAAGTTGATTACAATAATCTGAAAGTGACAAAAGTCAATACAAATAGATTTACTGCCGAACAAACAATATTAAGTATTAAAATAATCAGCATATGGTAATCAAGTCTTACTTCCCAACTCTACGAAGTTGAGCCATGCACATTCCAGCATACTAAAATCTGAAATTTGAACTTTCATTATCTGATTCGTTACCACACCCTCTTGTCAATCACAGCAGAAACAATGCCTTTCAATGTCTCCTGCATAACATTTGTATGAGTATGACATCTTAACTAATTTTTCTTTTCAATTCCAGTAAAGAAGAACAAATCAATTAAAATGTACCGCAGAATGATCTTTAAGGCCCAGTGAAAGCACCAATGGCTTAGAGACGCCAGACAAACTGCAAATCAGAAATGGAATGGTCAATATGGTTTCCAAAAATGATATACTAACCACAAGGTTCAGAGCTGATTTAAATTATCACTTTTAAGGGATCTTTGAAACCTATACTAATTTAATTTAGAGAATAAGTTACAATAATGGAATTGAAAACTCCATATATGTAATAACTAATATTTCGATTTGAATAGTTTTTCTTAACAAGAAAGAATACCTACGTCATATGCTCAATCAGCTGGCGTGCACATGCTATTAACATTGGCTGCATCAATGAATTTCGTAAACAAAAACTCAAACCTTCACAAAAAAAAATCATCAAAGAAAATAAATGATTGCAAACATGGGCAAGTTTACCTCATCCCGTTTGCCAAATAAAACAGAAACATTGAACGTTGGGCTAATTGACATCCCTTCTTCCTTCCTGGCATTGAAAAGGACACACGTGTGATAATGTGAACAATCATTCCTCCAATGAAGCATCATCACTATTTTGAAAGTGAATGATGATTTGAATTTCAAGCTCTCTAAAGCCCTAGTTCTCACAAGTCGAAATAGCTTTTCCATGCCTAGTTCTCACATTCAATCATGTGGCTATGGGGAAATCCCGAGTACTCGTCATGATTGATAGTAGGAAAGGTTATAATTTCATAACTTGGATTGGTAGTTGGTAAAACCATTGGGATTGAATGTATACCCAATTACTACTTTTAAAGTCGTCGGTATCTAATCGCGATAGTGTAAAATATTTTCAGTGTAAAATATTTTCACTTAGGCCTTCATTGGATAACCAACTTAGTTAAGCGATTATCATATAAGTACTTGTTTAAAAGTTATTTCTATAACAAAAGCTAGAATAAAGTCAAATTGTTTTCAAATAAGCTTAAAGTTTTTCCATAAGCAATCTTGGAGAACCTATGAAAATAAGCTGAAAACAGCATATGTATCATAAGCTATTTTATATGATCATCTTCCAGTCACACAACACAAGTATTTATATCAGTAAATATGCTAAAATAAGTCAATCCAAACTGACTTTTATTAAAGCCAAGAAGGGCGTGTCTAATTTTAGGTGAGATTAGAGTGTGTTTGAATAATGGAATATTTTGAGGGAATTCAAATTGCAGAGAATTGATTGAGAATATCAGGGGCGAAGGCTTGTGTTACCATGGGGTAGCCCTTGCTACCCCAAACAAAAAATAATAATATTTATTTAGTAGGTATACATGTATATTTAGCTACCCCTAATTATATATATTTGGCCACCCTAAATAAATTTATTGGTTTAATTTAAACAACAAATATATTAGTCTATTATTAGCCCAAATAGATATAGATCCATAACCGATTATTACAAAATGGATGATGATTTTCTTGCAAATAGCTTGGTTGTTTACTTTGAAAAAGACATCGCCATTCAGTTTAACTCAAACTCAATTATGGATGAATTTGAATCTTTGGAGAACTGTCGAGTTCGATTTTCATGAATAGCTACTACCACTTTTTATTTCCTTTTGTTAGTAATTATTAAGAAATAAGTATGGGTCTAATTCATCCTCACAGTAAACAAAATTTATTGGTTTAATTTGAACAACAAATATATTAGTCTATTATTAGCCCAAATAGATATAGATCCATAATCGATTATTACAAAATGGATGATGATTTTCTTGCAAATAGCTTGGTTGTTTAATTTGAAAAAGACATCGCCATTCAGTTTAACTCAAACTCAATTATGGATGAATTTGAATCTTTGGAGAACTGTCGAGTTCGATTTTCATGAATATCTACTACCACTTTTTATTTCCTTTTGTTAGTAATTATTAAGAAATAAGTATAGGTCTAACTCATCCTCACAAAACCGGCTTGTGAGGTGAGAATTATCACTTGCTTATAAACACCTGTAAAGGTCATCTCATATCCGATGTGGAACACACTTGTCAAAACCATCTCATATCCGATGTGGGACTTTTTAACACCTTTGTTGTTTTTTGGTACAACTTATGTTGTTGCTTAAGTACAATTTACATATAAGTCTACTTTTTATTTTCTTTCTTGTTTTTTGGTGCAACTTTTGTTTTGTCCTCAAGTACATTTTATATGTATAAATTATTGTTAATTTTTTTGCTTATTGGTTTAATTTTAATATTACTTTTAAATTGTTTTTATATTTGGCCACCTCATAAAAATATGGCTAGCTTCGCCCCCTGATGATGATGGTGATAATAGTGGTGTGAATAATAAAAGCAGAGGGTTTTTGGAGTGAGTAATAAACACAAACAAACAGTTTATGTGCATTATTCATACCTTGATTAGTAGAGAGAAATTAAGTTGGGATACTGGGAATTTAGGGGCTAAAGAACCCAAGTTGTCTTCTATGTTTATTGTCACTTCTCTGCTGCTTGATTCTCGACGAGTACCGATGTAGCACCGGGCAAGCGCACCACTTTCACAGCCGGGCTAAATTACCGATTTGCTCTATTTTTTCATATGTAGACTTTGATTCACTTCTTAGTCAAAAATAAGATATGATTCGCTTCAAAAAAATTGAGATTCATATAACAAAGTTTTTTTTTTTTGGGTTAATAATTACTATAACAAAGTTTTTTACTTTCCTATTTTTCAACATAAATAAAACTGTGTCAAAAAAAAAAACATAAATAAAACTAAGAATTTAATTTAATATATATATTACTGTTTACTGTGAAATTTAGTAAACAACGCTAGTTTGATTATTACAAGAGAGACCAACTAGTAAATCTCGGGACATAGTGTTTTTGTTTATATTTTCAAAGTACATAATATTCATCATTGTTCTTATTGTTGATAACAGTTTTGATATTTTGTTAACTTAAAATACAAGAAAGAATGTTTACTCAATTGAATAAACAGAATGGGAGAAAAGAGTCGAAATAAGGATTAAATAAGATAGAGATGAAAATACTGTAAATTGCATTCAAATGTAAATGATTACAGAATAAAGTGGTTCACATTACATACATTTTCCTTCGAACACTCGTTTCTCGCTTTGACATGGGTACTTAGAGTTTTTCTGAGGATTTTGTGTATTGATTGTGACCCCTTTTTCGATCACATAACTAAGCTATTTATAGACACTAATTCCTAACTGCTAATAACGCCTAAATAACTACAGAGAGGACGCGTGTCTTTGACACGTATTTTGAATTTGAATCCTTTCTTATCTTCTGAGTTAGCCGTTGTTTCCATCGAAGTCGAAGTAACCATGTTTTCCCTTGAATATTTCGCTAAGTTCATAAATCACTTTTTCCCACTGGGTACTTCGACCCTACTGACACTTCGACCAAATCGAAAGGATCCTGAAAGAAGAAGAATATGCATTTAAATGTAATGTTCAATAATAGAACATTTATTATATATTCATGCATGATTGATCATTAAATTCATTGGTTCTGAAAACCAAACATATTTAATGATTATTAAAATAATTATATAACTAAGCATAATTATTTTATTCATGTATTTAGAACATATTTTTACTTAATAAAAATATGGGCTAACAAATTGCCCCCAAATGCCTGTTTCGATTGAGTGGTCGAACGAGAAAGGAAAAGGCATTTTATAACCACGTGCTTGACACTGTTACAAATGACGGCGCTTATGTCATGTTCAGAAATAAATGTCACCTTGATACCCACAATCCATCATTGCTCCTGGTTTTTAGCATAGTGGGAGACGTGGCACACGTAGAAGTTGAAGAGAAATTATTTGAATTTCTTTTTGATTTATTTTCGGGAGACAAACATGTTTCCCTATAAATAGAAACAAAAGAACACTTTTTACCAAACTTCCCAAGTTCAGAGCTTTCTACGAACAACACTGTTCATCTTCTTCCTTTCTGCAAATCAAGCTTTGATTCTCAGCGCATTTGTAATTCTAAACCGTACAAACACTTCTACACAAGATTCCGCTCAGATTCATCCTTAATTTGATCCTAAGCAACTCATTTTCCAGATTTCATATCAAAACCCTTTCCGTTCTTAGGTTTTCTGTAAATTTCTGCGTACTGTGCATCAATGGCGTCTAATTTGGATTTTGACATACCCACTGCTGGTAAATGGAAGGATCTTTGTATCCTTGAAGATGGAGAGGAAGTGGTTCCAGAGCCTTCTGGAACTGAGGCGGAAAGGAAGATCTGGAATAACCAACTCATGATTCCATTCTCCATAAAGAAGGATGATCATGCCTTCTGTGGACCTTATCCAACACGATCTGAAGTTCTAGCAAAGGAGGTAAATGATCTTTTCCCTTTGCATGTCACTTGTGGCCCTAGGATCTTCGACTCTACTCCCTATAATTTTGGGTATTTGAAAAATGCCCTTAAGATTTTTAGAGCTGCCCCCTATACTGCGCATAAGGATTATATTCCCTGGTTAGATAGGGTCGAAAAAGACTTTAAGGATTCCTGGAAAAGTTATGGGATTTATGAACTTATCTAGTTTAGTCGAACTGGTCCTAAGTACAAACCAGAACTCCTTGTAGCAGCCCTTCATTTCTATGAAAAGTCCACAAATACCTTTCAGTTTAAGTGTGGCATGTTGACTCCTACCCTCTTAGATATAGCTGCTATCACAGGCCTTAGGCCTATTGGTGATCATTTCGACCCAACCAAGACTGGCGATAAGATCGAAGTCAATTTTAAGGAAGCCACGTTTTCTAAGTATATAGCAGAGAACATGGGAAAAGCGGGAGAGGAAGTGTCACATGAGGAGCATGTGGCCTTTTTAACATTGTGGCTGTCCCACTTTGTATTCTGCTCAAAGTCTCTTCAAGTAGCGCGCATGTACATCCCCATAGCACAACAGATCAATGAAGGGAGGCTCTTCAGCTTAGGGCGTTTGTTATTGGCATGTTTGTATGAAGCCATGGGAAATGCCAGTGACTCTATCAAGGCATCGAAGGATGGATCAAAGGTTTCAATAGCTGGACCCATGTGGTTGTTACAGCTTTGGCTAAACGCCACTTTCGAGACGGAATTGGGGTTGATAGTGCCTTCTGACTATCAACAAGAAGTAGATAACCGGGAGATCGAAGGGCAGAGATTGGTTAGGTTGGCCCCTAGATCCCTGGATCAAGATACAAGGAGACTCTTCATGAAGCATATGAAGATGTTTTTAAATTTTGACAAGTTTCTTCCACGCCATGCTCCTTTTGTTGAGCGCAAGTATGGGGCCGCGTGGTTTATTGAAGATTTCCCTGCGTTCAACCCAGATAATGAAGACGAAGTTAATGAGGTTTGGAGGGCTTATTTAGAGCAAACTGTGCTCTCTTGTAGAATTGGGTCGAACGCGAACCAATATGGGCTAGTTGGATATCTGCCCAATTGTGTGGCTAGACAATTTGGCATGTCTCAGATCAGGCCAAAGAGCTTTTTCGAAAGCCTTGATAAAATGGTGTTGGGCACTGATATAACTGAGAAGACCTTCAGGAAGTACATAAGGATGCTGGAGAAATACGAGTTTAACTTCAAACCCTTCGAGTACAAGCCTTCCTTCTACTGTACTGATGGCTTCAGCAAATGGTGGAGTGACCATTACACCAAGCATTCGATCGGCAATGCAGAGCAATTGTTGGGGATGGTGGAGAGTGGCTTCATAGTGCCACCTCTTGGAAAGAAGACCAGTGTTTCAGGTCGAGGTGAAAACTTGATCTCTTATGTTTTATCTATTTTCACATGATTTATAACTTCAAATCTTTTATATTTACTAACACAATTCATTTCAGGCAAAGGCATAAAGAAGGATGGTGGGTCATCAAAGACTTCAACTGAAGTAAAGAAACCCACTGGGTGAAAATTAAATCAGAGGTCGAAACCTCTAAAGCAAAGGTAACTTAGCCTTAAAATTTTGTTTTCTCCTTTCCCTTTGAATATATAATTTTAAGCTTTGGTCATTTGTGTTTTCAGAGTGGAAAAGGTAAGAGCAGCACTGAGACGGTATCTGCTAGCTCGAAGAAAACCAAGGACACTATTGTGTTAGATACAGAGGTAAGGATCAAACTTTTTGCACCAAATACTTTAACTTTTGTCAAAATAATACATTTTTGGACAAATTCTGACATTATTTGCTTTCAACATTTCAGGATGAAGAAGAGCAAGAAGTTCGCCTTGTTAGGAAGAGGAAACAACCTTTGACTTCGACCTCAGAACCTAGTGAAGGGGGACCCTCTGCACAAGAGGTCGAAGGAGATGGGGTTGCAAAAGCCAGGAAGAAAAAGAAGGTTGAAGAACCCAAAACTCAACAAATTCCAACAAAGGATCAAGGGGGTGAGAGAAGAAAGAAGAAGAAGCACGAAGAGAAGAAGGCAGAAATTGCTGTGAAGGTCAAGCCAGCAATCAAGAAGCCTAAAGTGCATAGGGCATTAAAGATCCGCACCTCAAGTGAGAGCGGTGGAAATCCAACCCCTCAGAAAAATGCTTCGGAGAAAAATGTGGTCGAACAAGACCAACCTATCAAGACAGCAGAAGAAGAGGTTGACGGACCACAAGGTAATCCTACACCTCATTCAGAGACCTTGGTCAATGATGAACCAATTATTGATGGGGGAAAGAAAGATAATGCACAAACAAGCAACAATACCCCCAATGCTGAGAAGGGTGGTAATCCTGATACTAACCCTGAGGTCGAAGAAAAAAAGGTATAATTCATTTTATTCTCAACCTTAGATTTTTCATATTTACATTTGATCTTAACTAAATTTTTTGTGTTTGCAGGATCAATCGAAGGAAAGTCCTGTTAAAGAAGATAAACAACCAATCCTTGAGGAGGTGCCAACAGAGAACAAGGGAAATAATGACAATCAGGGTTCCTTGGATGATAAGGTCGAGTCCGGGCCATTCAATGGAGGCCAAATGGGAGGAGGCTCAGGAGCCAACTTGGAGAGAAATGATACTCAAGCCCCACCCAACACTTCAAGCATCAAGTATTCAATGCCTAGTGACTCTATCCACTCAGGCCAAGCTAGCTCGACTCAGGAATCTCACCATGATTTTGATAGTATGCCTGAAGCTGAAGTTGGTGGTTCAGGGATCATTTCTGTTTCTTCGGCCTCAAGACTTTCTGCAAGTTTGGGCGTACAAGAGGAAGAATTTACCAACATGCAGAAGTTTGATCCTGCTGGCACTCTTAAACTCTTGCTCTCCAAGAAACAACATCAAGGAGCCACTTCGAGTGAGCACACGACTACTGACTCTGCGCCTTCAAATTCTGAAATCGACTCAATGGTGCGTCAGGACTCTCTGCTGCTGAAGCTCACCACCACCTTTGTCCACAGGGATGTACTAAAGCAGATCGAAGAAAACCCAGCATGTGCTTATAGCCACTTGGCTTTCTTGAAGAAATTACATAACCCTAGGACTGATGAGGAAACCCTTGGCAAAGTTATCCAACTCAGTTCAGTGGTGGACCAATATGCCAAGGCAGTGCAGAAGAGGATTGACAATGATACAAGGCTTGCCACTCAACAACAAGCTCAAGCCATGTTCTTTGAGAAAGCTCACAAAGCTCAAGCTGAAGTGGAGAAATTATCTTCTCAATTGATCGAGGGAAATGCAGAGCTGAAAGAATGTGATGACAATATTGCCCACTACAAAGATCAAATCAAACTCTTAGAGGAACAAATTGTCAGTTACAGGCGCAAGATCATTGAGGAGGAAACCAAGAGAGGTCGAATTGAGAAAGAGGCTAAAGCTTCGACCCAAGAGCAAATTGATGCACATGGCAGAGAAGGGCTTCAGGCTTTTGGCTCAGCAGAGGTTGTTGGTGAAGAAATCAAATTCTTGGAGAGTTCGAACCTTGTGGTTGAGAAAGAGTTGGCTACCCTCAAGAAGATCTATGCTGATTGCACCAAGAATTTATAATCTTTCTTAGTTTATTTTATTTGTTGTCCTTTCGAACAATTCCTGGATCTTGTAACCTTTGAACAAAGTCCATGTTTTATGGCAATTTACAATTTACCATTTTGTTTCATATGTTTAAGTGTTATTCTGCGCTTATTTTTACTTCGAGTAAAGTAGGTTTATATTTTTTCAAATACTTTCCATTAATACCCAAAGTACGTTTTTCAGGAGTTAATTCCTCAATTTCAAATGTGCCATTATAATAAACTTGAACAATTTTGAATGGTCCTTCCCAATTTGGAGACCATTTGCCTAAGATTCTATCTTTTTTATCCATAGGCAAAATAACTTTCCAAACTAATTCTCCTATGTTAAAAGACTTAGACTTAACCCTTTTGTTATATGCTTTAGCAACTCTTTCTTTTTGTTTTGTTAAAACTTCTAAAGCACTAAGCCTTTCTTCATCTAAATCAACCAACTCGTCTGACATCATTTGGTAATAATGGTCTAGAGGTATTTCCATTTGTCTTTGCACCCTTGCTGATTGCAGATGTATTTCGACTGGTAATACTGCATCATGACCATAAGTTAGTCGAAATGGAGTAGTGTTAGTTGACTCCTTAGGAGAATTTCTACAAGCCCATAACACTTGGTCTAAGGTTTTATGCCAATTTCTTGGCTTCTGGGCTATGTGTTTCTTTATCAAATTTATAATAATTTTATTGGCTGCTTCGACTTGACCATTTGCTTGTGCATAATATGGTGTTGAAGTTAACAGTCTAAAACCAACTTCTTGGGCAAATTCTTGCATCTTTCGCCCAGTAAAAACTGAACCTTGATCAGTAGTAATTGTTTCGGGAATTCCAAACCTATAGATTATGTAATTTTGTATGAAATTAATTACTGCCTCTTGATCAACATTTGGTAAAGGAATTGCCTCTATCCATTTTGTGAAATAATCTATTCCAACTAAGATATAACGTTGATTTTTTGATGAAGCAGGTTTAATTTCACCAATAAGGTCTAGAGCCCAGCCCCTAAAGGGCCATGGTTTTACTATCGAGTGCAGTTCACTTGCAGGCACATGTTGGATGCCTGAATGCCTTTGGCATTCTTGACAACCCTTAGCAAATTCTATACAATCTTTCAACATAGAGGGCCAATACAAACCTTGTCGAAACAAGAGCCATTTCATTTTATGTCCTGCTTGATGAGATCCACGGGTACCACTATGAACATCAGAGATTGCTATATATGCTTCTGCTTCATTAAGGCATTTTAACAAAATTCCCTCAGAAGTTTTTTTGAAAAGATCATTCTCAAATATTATATAGCTTAAAGCCCTATATTTTACCTTTCGATCCACATTTCCTGTTGGATTCTTAAGGTAATCTACTATAGGTTTTCTCCAATCATTATCTGACAAGTTGTCAATGGCAAAAATTTGAAAATTTTCTCGGGGATTTTCCATTTCACCATTTATTTGTGGTATAGTATCTGCCCCCACAAGTTTTGGCATTGACGATTGTGCAGATATTGGTTCCTGCAAAACCATTTTTTCTTTTATTTCGATTAATTGTGTCAACTTTTCTTTTGACATTTTATACCCTGAAGCAATTTGAGCTAAGTCATTTGCTTCTTGATTTTCTAATCGAGGTACATGTTCAATGTCTACATGATCGAAACAATCTAACAAAGAACTAGCTATAGAAAAGTATTTTGTTAAGTGCTCTTTCACACATTTATATTCTTGTGTTAATTGTTTCAATACTAATTCAGAGTCACCTCTTATTTTAATGTTCTTTGCCCCCAAGTCTTTTAATATTTCTAACCCTGTAATTAAGGCTTCATACTCCGCTTCATTATTAGAGCAAAGTCCATTTATTTTGTACTTGAATTTAGTTGGAACTTGAGTAGGAGATATAATCAATATTCCAATTCCTGTTCCATGTTTATGTTTGGACCCATCAAAATAAAGAATCCATGGTTGAATCTCCACATAATCCTGTGGCATTTCGACCAAAGAATGATCTACTATAAAATCAGCCACAATTTGGCCTTTGACAGCCTTTAAAGGTTTATAAGTCAGTGAATATTCAGTCAATGCTAATGCCCATTTCCCAATTCTACTATGTAATATAGGTTTAGTTAACATATGTTTAATAACATCAAAGTGGGAATAGACATAAACATCAACAGGCTTTATATAATGCTTAAGTTTTGTACAAGAGAAATACAAACAAAGACAAAGTTTTTCTATGGCAGTATATCTAGTTTCTGCATCATTTAAAATCCTACTAAGGTAATAAACTGCATTTTCTATGCCATTATCATCCTCTTGAGCTAACATGCTTCCTATCGTCTTATCAGACGTAGCAATATACAACTTCATAGCTTTATTCCTACTAGGAGGCATTAGAACTGGAGGCTTTATTAAGTATTCTTTAATGTCATCAAAAGCCTTTTGATGCTCTTCGTTCCATTTGAATGGATCATCTTTCTTGAGTCGAAGTAGTGGTGAGAAAGCTTGAGCCTTTCCACTTAGATTCGAAATGAATCTTCTCAAGAAGTTGATTTTTCCCAGCAGAGATTGAAGTTGTTTTTTGGTCGAAGGAGGCTTGGTCTCTAAGATAGCCTTTGTCTTGTTTTGGTTTATTTCAATGCCTTTTTTATGCACCACAAAACCAAGGAAATCTCCTGCATGCACACAAAAAGCACATTTTAATGGATTCATTTTTAATCCATGTTTCCCCATTCTTTCAAAAGATTGCCTAAGATATAACACATGGCTATCTTCAGAAGAGGATTTAATGATGATATCATCAATGTAAACTTGCATGAATGTATCTATAAAATCATGAAACATGGAATTCATTGCCCTTTGATAAGTGGCACCAGCATTTTTTAAACCAAAAGGCATAACAACCCATTCATAAGTGCCTAAAGCACCAGGGCATCTGAATGCTGTTTTAGATACATCTTCCTCAGCAATGAATATTTGGTTATAACCAGAGTAACCATCTAACATGCTTAAGAACTCGAAGCCTGCTGCTGAGTCTACTAACATTTCTACCACAGGCATGGCATACTCATCTTTAGGTGTAGCATTATTTAAGTCCCTAAAATCTATGCATACTCTAAGCGTACCATTCTTTTTAATGACAGGAACTATATTTGCTAACCATTCTACATACCTGGCAGCTCTGATGAATTTACTCTTCAGCAGCCTTTCGATCTCTTCTTTGATTTTGGACATGATCTCTGGTGCAAACCTTCTTGGCAATTGTTTCACTGGTTTTTTACCTGCCTTGATTGGTAGCTTGAGTTCGACCATTTCTCTACTGAGTCCAGGCATTTCATTATAATCCCAAGCAAAACAATCACTAAATTCCTTGAGAAGTAGTACCAATTTCCCTCTCAAATCAGGACTGATATTGGCACTAATGTAAGTTGGCCTTTTTACTGAGCCATCTCCAATGTCAATTTCCTCCAAGGGATCTTGAGCCTGCATTTTAGGAGTTTCACTAAGTGGATCTCTTTCGAACCCTAAAGGTTCTTCATCATAGATGCAGTCGAGCCTTTGTGTCTGTGGCACAAAAATACCATTACTTTCGACTTTGGCTTTCGTAGCCATATTTTGGTGAACTTCAGCTTCCAAAGCCGTATTTAACTTAGTTTCGGCCATATAAGCCGTAATTCTGGCCCATGAATTGGACTCAGTCATAATAATCTTCATATATATTCCACTCAGATGGTGGTGCAACTCCATCTTCTGAGGACACAGCATCTATTTCCTCTCTTTCCCATATGAAGCCCTGGGTTGGGTGGAGTTTGACAGAATGTATCACATTATCTGAAGGTGTGAAAGCATTCTCCCTATCATAACATGGCGCAATGTCCGCCAAATTCTTGTCAAAGGTTTGTTGATTTATGGTATCAACCTCTGACATATAGAAACTCTGATCAGCTTCTATATTTTCCACGCAGCCATCTTCCCTCCAAAGCATCAACTTCTGGTGAAGGGTCGAAGGAACAGCTCCTACTCCATGAATCCACTCTCGCCCCAATAGTAAGTTGAAGTTTGCCTTGGATTCAACCACTAGGAATAAAGTTGGTCGAACTATGCTGCCCACAGCAACATCCACTTGAATTGCCCCCCTTGAATGTCATGTTTTGCCTTCATAATTTGACAAAACAATGTTATGGGCTGACAAATCACAGTCATATTTGCCAATCTTGGGTAACATAGATAGAGGCATTAGATTCACAGCAGCTCCTCCATCTATCAGCACCTTGTTAACTCCAACTCCTTCAACTTTTGCTCTGATGAAGAGGGGTTTAAGATGGTTTTTCATGCCTAAGTCTGGCCTTTCGAATGTAGCCTGTTGCTCTTCGATGCAGCCATTGTTCATGACATAGTAGCAGATTGGCTTGGGGTCAGCCATTTCTAACTGGTCGAAATCAGTTTCGAGCTCAGTTATCTCTGTTTGCACATCATATTCTGATGGTAATATGGAAACCACACATATTACATCAAAATCTGGCTCAGAGTCCAGCAGATCATCATCTTCCATTTTGTTTTCGTCTATAGGAGGAAGGATCCTTTCTTTTGCTGGTCTTCTCGCCACTTCTTTATATTGGCCTGTTTGAAGATTAGTTGCAGCCAATTTCTTTTGGCGTTGGAATCTACGCCATTGAGTTCTTGTCATTGGATGTTTACCCTTATAATTATTTTTGTAAGAGTATTTGTTAGCATCCTCTGAGCAGCTTAGTTTGGGGCCACTCGAGCCACCAACTTCCATTGCACTCTTGTTGAACTTTATGGTTCCTTGGTGCATCCAGCGTTCTATAGGAATCGAACCCGAAGGAAGGAAAGTGGGCCTTCGATCTATCTGGACCATATTATTTGGTCGAGTTAGAATGCCCTTTCCTTTGTCACGAGGCGGTTTTGGGTTCGCCCCCTGCCTTTTTGCCACTGGTTGGAACTTCATGAGGCCTGCAGTAGCCTCCTTATCGCAAACAGCACTGCAACGAGCACAAAGCATCACCCCTTTGTTCTCTAACTTGCATCTGTTCAGAAAGTCAATCAAGTCCTCTTCAGCGCGAGGATATACTACTTTCATTTTTTCAAAGTATTCCTCTTCAGGGATTTTTTCCACTTGCACCTCTGAAACCTCCATGGCTTCGACCATCATAATAGCTTGTGGTTCAGCATAGAGGGTATCAGCATTCTGTGAAGACTCTGGATCTGCTTTTGCAGCTTTGGGTTTTTCACCAAATTTAAGTCTTCCTTCGTTCAAAGTCTTTTGAACCAAGTCCCTGAAAAGCACACATTGTGAGGTTCTATGTCCAAGAAAATTATGATACTTACAATAACCTCTTTTCTTTCTCATATCCAATGGTGGTATTTTAACACCTTTTGGAACCACTATTTGGCCATCAGTAACCAACAAATCAAAGATTTCATCACATTTTGTTATATCAAAAGTATAAGTCTTTGAAACATATTTATCATTTTTTGGTTCAACAGGGTTTTTTCCATTTGAAGGCTTTAAAAGTTTGCAAGTATTAGGGGGACCAGGTTTTAATTCTGCTAGGTCTATTTCCCCTTGTTCAACATCTTCATAAGATATATCATATTCTTGGTCGCTATCATGTGTTTCTACATAAGCAACTTTTTCCTTTTTATGATATTTTGAGTTTCTAGCCTTTTCTGTTCTCAGGCGTTCGACCTGTCGAACCCTATCAGCCAATTGGGCCATATCCCTTAGATGTTGAGTATCTAACTTCTTTCTGATCGAATAGTCTAGGCCACCAGCAGCCATTTCGACCAATTCATGTTCAGGCACTTGAGTAAAACACCTAGCCTTAAGTAAACGAAATCTATTTAAATAATCATCTATAGACTCAGGAGTTTTGCGCCTCACACTTGCTAGTTCTTTGAGACTTATCTTAGACTGTCCCATGTAGAATTGCTCATGGAAAACTCTCTCTAATTGGTTCCAATTGAAAATTGAATGTGGAGGGAGAGTGGTGAACCATGTAAAAGCATTTTTTGTTAGAGAATTTGGAAAATATTTCATTCTCAAATTCTCATTATTCGCCAGATCTCCTGCCTCAGTTAAATACCTTGGCAATTCTGTTTGAAGCACATATTCTGATAAGGCAGAGACAAAATGAGGCCTATGCATGCCTATGTTTAAACCATTTTGTGCCAGGATGGTTTCGACCAAATTGGCTATATTATTTTGCCCAGCAAAATTATTGTTCTGGACATTTCTAACTACATCATTTGCATTTTGGTTCCTATTCACCAACACAATTCCAGGATTTTGTTCGACCTGGGGCAAAGCCTGTTGCTGTGCCTGAATTTGCACCTGCGGTTCGACCACTGGCACTGGTTGTTGGACTTGGTTTATGGGGTTTACAACATTATTTGGGGCAGGCATAATGGCATTATTTGGTGCTTGTGCAATTTGCAAAGGCACCACATTCTGAATTTGGGGAACTTGCTGATTATGGGCTTGAGGAGCCCCAAAGAAATCAGCAATTCTTCCCATTTGATTAGCCAACAATTGATAACTTTGGTTTGTATTTTGAATTAATGGATTAAATACTGTACCAATTTGTTGTGTTAACATATTTACCATGTCATGATTACTCTCATCCATTTGTTGCCTTAAAGCATTCAAGGCATTGTTGGTTAATGAGGGATTGCCATTTCGAGTAGCAGAACCAGAAACTATCTGATTATTAGGCACAAATACGCCTGGTGCTGACTCTGTGAACAATGATGCACTTGTTTGCAAACCCTGCATCATGCTTGTAGGCATACCATATGGGTAATTCCTACTGGAACCTTGACCTATATATTGGGAAAAAGGTAATGCAAAAGTGGATGAGTCAGCGCCACCCCCATTAACATCTGACCTATTTGGAGAAAAATTCCTCTCTATGGCATGAGAGAAAGTCAAAATGGGTTCTGTAGTGGTCGAAGGCACCACTATAGACGTTGGCATTTTCATTGTGGCACTCACCACAGAAGACGTTGGGGCAGAAACTGTTGCCCCACTAGCGTTGGGCGCAATCTCAGTGATTACAGGAGAGACTATCGCCTATGAAACGCTCGAAGCGGTTGCAGGATTTGAACCGCTATTGCTATTGTTTCCGTTTGTAACATCCATGTTTTGTCTTGGGTTATTTCTGAGTGGTGGTCTAACCATTTCAGGGAGTGACTTCCCGTTTCTAAGAAGCATACACTACACACAAAACTTTTTGGAAACAATTTAAAAATGCAGAACAAATTAAATATACAAACTTTGAAGAAATTTAAACGTAAAGCACACGGTCCCACTGGGCGTGCCAATTTGTTTACTGTGAAATTTAGTAAACAACGCTAGTTTGATTATTACAAGAGAGACCAACTAATAAATCTCGGGACATAGTGCTTTTGTTTATATTTTCAAAGTACATAATATTCATCATTGTTCTTATTGTTGATAAAGTGTTGTTTTGATATTTTGTTAACTTAAAATACAAGAAAGAATGTTTACTCAAATGAATAAACAGAATGGGAGAAAAGAGTCGAAATAAGGATTAAATAAGATAGAGATGAGAATACTGTAAATTGCATTCAAATGTAAATGATTACAGAATAAAGTAGTTCACATTACATACATTTTCCTTCGAACACTCGTTTCTCGCTTTGACATGGGTACTTAGAGTTTTTCTGAGGATTTTGTGTATTGATTGTGACCCCTTTTTCGATCACATAACTAAGCTATTTATAGACACTAATTCCTAACTGCTAATAACGCCTAAATAACTACAGAGAGGACGCGTGTCTTTGTCACGTATTTTGAATTTGAATCCTTTCTTATCTTCTGAGTTAGCCGTTGTTTCCATCGAAGTCGAAGTAACCATGCTTTCCCTTGAATATTTCGCTAAGTCCATAAATCACTTTTGCCCACTGGGTACATCGACCCTACTGACACTTCGACCAAATCGAAAGGATCCTGAAAGAAGAAGAATATGCATTTAAATGTAATGTTCAATAATAGAACATTTATTATATATTCATGCATGATTGATCATTAAATTCATTGGTTCTGAAAACCAAACATGTTTAATGATTATTAAAATAATTATATAACTAAGCATAATTATTTTATTCATGTATTTAGAACATATTTTTACTTAATAAAAATATGGGCTAACAATTACTAGCCGCCAAACGTTCCGTGCCCGTTTGTGTAATCGATATTCTTTTTTTTTTGCGTGTGATCGATATTATGTATTGTGCAAATATAAATAATTATTTAATCTCCTTTTATATTGGACTTTGTTAATTGATAACTACGTAACCTCCTTTTTTGTTGTGGTTAGTTATTAAGAAGAAAAAAATAATTTTTTTTTTTACTATAAAAAAACTGAAAACCTACTTTTATGTGGAAGTTGTGCTTAGTTATTAAGAAGAAAAAAAAAATATTTACTAAAAAAAACTGAAAATCTCTTTTTATGTGGAAGTTATTTTTTAAGGGTAAAATTGGAATAATAAAAAAGTTATCCCAAAAATTTGTATCATCTTTATATATTAGTATAGATTAACGGTCAGTTTGTGTTATTGATACTAGCCGCTTGTGTGATCGATATTTTTTTTTTGTGATCGATATTCTCTATTGTGCAAATATAAATAACTACTTAATATGTTTTTTTATTGGACTTAGTTAATTGATAACTATGTAACCTCCTTTTTTTGTTGTGACTAGTTATTAAGAAGAAAAAAATATTTTTTTTTTATTATGAAAAAACTGAAAACCTACTTTTATGTGATAGTTGTGCTTAGTTATTAAGAAGAAAAAAAATTATTTACTGAAAATATATTTTTATGTTGAAGTTATTTTTTAAGGGTAAAATAGGAATAATGAAAAAGTCATCCCAAAAATTTGTATCATTTTTATATATAGTAATAGATTCTGTATTGTGTTAATATAGATAACTACTTAATTTCCTTTTTTATTGTGCTTAGCTAATTGATAACTACTTAACCTCCTTTTTTGTTGTGTTTATTTATTAAGAAAAAATATATTTATTTATTTTTACTAAAAAAATAGTTGTTAACCTCATTTTTTGTTGTGATTAGTTTTTAAGAAATTTTTTTTTTTTTGCTAAAAAAAATTGAAAACCTATTTTACGTGGAAGTTATTTTTCAACCTATATAGATATTTGAATAGAGTGAAGAGCAAAAATGGCAAAAAAAAAGTACATGTGAAAGGGGGTATTTTCTTTATATATTGACTAGCGACATGACGGGCACTCTCGTGCCCGTCAGGCCGCTCTTTTCATAGCGGAACAAACCTTCTGTGCCTGTTTGTGTGGTACGTATTTTCTATTATGCACTTATATGTTGAAGATGATTATAAAATGTGAAACTCTCATACATAATGATTGAATACATGAGGACATGGCTTGAATATTTGTGGTCACCCTTCCCGTTTGTGTGATCCGTATTTTCTATTATGCTAATTTATATTGAAGATTATTCTAATTTTTTTATGAATAGTTGTGTTTTAGAAATCAACAAATTATGTCACATAGAAACCTTCCGCTTTTTTCCATTCTGCGAAAATATATAAATTGTAAACAATAGTCTCGAATAAATTTAGTTTTTATGTAAATTAGTTCTTGTGTAATTTTAGTTTCCATTTAACTAAAATCTAATTTTAAGGACATCAATTCATACTAAGGCTTAAAATAAGCTACAAAAGAAAAAGCCCCCATCAACAATTAAAAATAGAAAACCAATTTTTTCTATCAATAATGTCACCAAAAAAAAAAGTAAAATTAATTGTAGAAACTAAGTATAGAGTTTAAAAGAAGAAAGCAAGTAGTAAACCTTTATTTTCCTCTCTCTCTTTTGTTATTATTTTTCTATTGGTAGTTTAACGCACAAAAAAAAATGTAAATCATAGAGAAGTTCAAGTTAGTAAAATAATCGTAAATCATAGAGAAGTTCAACTGTGTTTCTTAATGTATCCATGAACCCATTTCATTACTATTTGATATGCTTTTAAACATTTTTGCCTAAAAGCATCCTTAGTACTAAATATTATCTTACAAAATATAATTTGTCTTTCTTGACCTATCTCTAGTTCAATTACACAATATCGAGAAAAAAACATGCATTGCATGTGGTTCATTCCCCTAGACTAAGCCAATAGAATCATCTTGTTGAATTTGGTAATCTATTACTCTCAATCCCACAAACACAATGAGTACTCAATCACATTTTCATTCCTACACTTGATACTCTAACATGAGCTTCAATGTTCTTCCGCAAGCCAACATGAAAGATCTTCTACAAAATCTTGAATCTACCACACAAATGAAAGTCGTTGTCAAACACTCTGTTCTAGTTCTAATTTGCTAACCCGTTTCAAAATTTAGCAAATTTATATTTTAATCTTGTAAAATATACTTATCCTTAAAGTGATGTTATACTTCAATATAAATTCTAAATTAAAATTCACAACTACAAACACTCCAATTAAGATAAGTATAAAAGTTTCGAAATTGTGAAAATATCTTTTAAATTAAGTATAAACTAAGAAAGTGGAAATTGGAGTAAGTATGCATGGTGAAAACATGAACTAACTCTATATATTTCTCTTCATTGTGTCTTTTGTTCTCTTCTCTTTCACATGTTTCCAGTTTTTGTCCCCTCTTTCAGGCCATCACTATAACAAAAATGATTAACAAAAAAAATATTGAAACAAACTATAGATAATAAGAGAGATGATTTGTTACCTTTAATATTTTCCTCGCTTTTAAATTGTGGTAACTACTTTCAATTGAGACTTTTCTATTACTATTCACACAAAAGAAAAGTTAAGAAAAAAATTAGTTAGAAAGAGAATAAGAATATTAAACGAAAAACAATATTAAGAAAAACCCTTCACTAAAAGTAAATTTTTTATAACTCATATCTTGAAACTAATAAGGAAACCTCTCCCCAACCCCTTCCATGATCTCGGTGACTGGCGCTACATATGGTGTTAGACAAAATGAGAGTAAATGTTGTGATTGCTTTTGTTGATCGGTTACCATGAAAACAAAATAAAAAGAAATGGAAGTTTTTTTTTTTCAAAAGCAATGGAAGTTATGTGGGTTAGTTGGTTGTAAATTTAAAATGTGTAAAAGGTAATTTTGGCATTATAAAAAGTATACAACAAAAACTTGAGTCCTTTTTATCTAATGTTATAGATATAAACTACTTGTCATCACCATAAAAGCGGTGCGTGTACGTAATATTTCTTTTAACCAGTATAAATGGGAAATTGTTGGACAAGAACAAGGTCCTTTCGTTGTTTTCGTCAGAGATAACTAACTCTATACTTGTTGTCCTATATTTGATGTAGTGGAGGAAGATAAACTGGTGTTGATTGATGATGTTCATGCTAATTGCTAACTATATTGTTAAGTCAGGCTATAATATGTTGCTGCATAATGATATCACCACGGGTCCACGACAGTATTGAAAGTTCAAACTCCACCTAAGGCAAAACACTTTGGTGTATTTGTAGGGAGTGTTTAACAACAAGGGTTCGCGTACGAGAGAGATTTGTTCCCTGTTTGATGGTATGCCTAGTTTGCGAGTAAGACATTGAATATGATTGAAACTTTCTTTTTTATTGTGGTGACTGTAAACAAGCGTGGCTAGCAGTTGGTCCGGACGGAGCCAATTATCTTTTCTTGGTTGCAGCAATTTCAAACAGTAAAAGAGGTGCTCGTGGATGTTTCGTGTAGGGGGAGGACAAGGTTGTAGTTGGGCGGGTAGGTTGCTTTGGTATTGTGGAATAGCCGAAACAATTATGTGTGGAACAGTGCGAAAGATGTAGGCCAACAACTTAGTGTTAAGGCCATTTATATGCGGAGAGAATGGGAGGGTGTTCAATGTGCGCGCACATCAGGTCTTGGACGCCAGCTACATGCTTTTTCCTGGAGAAAGCTGGACTCGGGATGGTTCAAATGCAAAGTGGATGCCAATTTGTATAACAATTTAGGCAAGACGGGTGTAGGGTAGTGGTGGTGTATTCGTGACTACATAGATAGATTTGTTTTGGCCGAAACCTCATGGAAACAAGGGAATCTATTAAGCGACAAGCTACGGTTGCTCATATTCTTATGAGGGCAGTCATTTCTTGATGTAATCGCTACTTATTTGAGATGTTACCTACTTGTATTACATCTCTTTTGATTATTAAAATGAATTGATTCCACTTAACTAGAATAAACAAATTCCATGGTAGTGAACACAATGTCACATTTTAAATACCTTGAATCTATTGTCAAAGTGATGAAGAGATATGCTATACTAATCCAAACAAAGTGGATGGAATAGAAAAAATACCTATGATGTAAGGAAAAATACCAGTCAAGCATTGCAATAATGAATAATTAATTTAATTACATTAGATAACCACCAAAGATAAAATCTACCCGTAAGCTAATAATGAGTTGTCCGTATCAAAAATAGTTCAAAAGTTTAGAAGTAAAAAGAGCCAAAACACTCCTAAACAAAGCAACGAAAAACATTAATGGTTACTGTAATCAGATGACACAGGTTTTAAACTTTCTTGAACTTATTTGCTTACAAATGTCATACCCTAACTAGAATAAGAAAATCGAGAGAAACCACAAAATAGAAACATAATAACCACAAACATCACAAACTATAACTTTACAACAGGTCAACAGCACCGGTAGCATGGAGAGATAAGTCCCCGCAGCCTTTTCATTTTTCATCCAAGTAGTTGGCTTTGTATGCAATCTAACTAAACAAGATTTGTGACAATAAATTTTCATCATACCTATAGTCAACATGATAGAAAACTAAAACTATAGAATATCAAATGCTACTTATTTCCTTTAAACAATAGTTTCACAATCAACTGCAACCAATTACAGGCTCAATATGTTAAATAAATAACTCTCTCGGCACATCCACCCGATCTCTTCACTTCTGAAATCAATGACCAAAGAAAATTGCACCATTAAAATTCTAAAACTTTAACATCTACTCCCCTAATTATCCTAAACCAGAATTAGTTCCTGACACGGGCCTCAACAATGGATGACTGGTACCGGGTTGCACATTACTAGGGGCATTGAACATGGGAGCTGAAGAACCTGATTGTGATTGTTGAATCATAGATAGGGGTAACCTTTGCCCCAACCCAAACATCGAAGGTCTTGGGGAAAAGGACATGTGTGGATGAACTTGTTGGTTGTTGCCATACCCTGAGATGCTGGGCTGTGAGGGAGAAGCAGAGATCATTTGTGGCCTATTATTGCCATTACTAGACATTGAAGGACCAACACCTGATGCATTCATCGCGGGCATGGTTCCTGCAGTTCCAAAACGTGCCGATATAACGCGGGTACGCTCAGCAGCAAACCTCTGCTTTGCTCTTTCCACTTGCTCACATTCCTTCATCAACAATGTTTCAATTTCTGCAAATTGTTTCAGCTTCAATTCCAATCTTTTCAACTGTCAATAAAAGCAAGCCATTAAAACAAGTTAGACATCAAAATATTAGCTCTACACCTTATTGAGTTTTCTCCAAATTGTTTAATTTACCTAGTTCTGTAACAACAAAAAAAACTGCTGCCTATGCATACATCAGACAGAAATAGAACAAAGAAGAGATGACAGATATTATAATATTTTAACCAAATTAACTGAAATCGAAGAATTCCAGAAATAACAGTTATACCTGATGATTGATTATATTAGCACACAATCTCTGAATTTCTCGTTCTTCATGATCAGCAAACAATTTAGCTTTCATAGCTGCAGCAGAGAGACCTGCTTTAGCTGCATCTTTAACTTTTTCAGCAGAGAGTGGGGTTGTCCTACCCTCAGTTTGATCCCGCGAACAAGGTGCTTTTGCCTTATCCTCTGAAATCAAAAGCAGCACTTGTCAAGAAGAAAACAACATTCCATGTCTCATTGGATGTTGAGGAATGGATAGTATATCAGCTACACTAAATAGAAGCAACCATAACTAACCATTATGATTATTTGAAATTGCAGTTTCTCCACGGGAGCCACCATCTCTACAATGCATGTTTTCTGGATTTGTCCTTCATGGGTAAAACTTATTACTGTTCAGTACAAAATTCATAAACTAGCAACCACAAATACAACAGTTAAACTAGTGTTTGATTTTCCCAATCTACTAAAGGAATAGGGCATACATAACCTAATGAAAGTTTTCATCCTTTTATCTTTCTAGGGGGTCTTCCAGGCAAAGGTTTAAACCATACTGTATGAGATTTCTTTATATATATATATATATATATATATATATATATATATATATATATATATATAGAGAGAGAGAGAGAGAGAGAGAGAGAGAGAGAGAACAGAAGATATGATATGTACAAAAAATGAGGAACAACCCAGGAAAACATTTTGCCCGATAAAATTGCATGTTCTTTGGCATTCTTACTCACCTATTATCATGTCCTGATGCTTCCGTCTGGGAGCCAGTGTTATCCTCTGACAATACCGATAATGCTGCGTGAGCACAAGAAGCTGCTACTCTTGGTCCAACCGCAGATGCTAAAAAGGCAACCTTTAGAAAACATCCAACCAAAACCAGATATGTAAGAATAGCATCAAAAGAACTGTAAAATATACAATACAGTTTAATTTGTTGTGAAACTCTGGTGCAGTATCTAAATAATATTTCATGTCAGCATATCACCCTTCTAAAGATTTTGATAAGCAAGCATGGTGATCATTTGCTCCTTCAAAGAACAGCAATGCAACTTTAAAAAATAACTTTTTGTTTTAAAAAATTTATAAATACTACTTTCGTCCCTAATTATAAGATCCTTTTGTGATTTTTCTTTGTCCCTTCTTATAAGACCCCTTTCAAATTTCCAAGGGCATTAAATATTTCTTTACCACAACTTACCCCTAATTAAAGTGTATATTTTTCTACAATCTATAATAAATACACTATAAAACATTAACTAATTCTTTCTCTTAAAAGGATAAAATTGTAAAATCAATGTCAATTATAAACAAATTTAATATCACAATCAACTTTCTTAATCTCCGTGTGTTTTCAAAGAGGTTTTATATTTAGGGACGGAGGTAGTAATTAAGTAAATAAGTTAAGAACAAGATGCTGAGTGTAGTAGTAATCACATTCTAGTCTTGTGTATAAACTTGCTTTCAAATTACACTTCTTAATTAAATAATAACTTTGGAAATATTATTTGTAATCACCTACCAGAGCCATAACAGGATTTCCAGAGTTAGCAAAAGGCAGGCGGCTGTCAGAATCTCTGATTTGATGGACAGGTCCTGTGAGAGCATGGATATAAAATCAAAACTATTAACTATATCACAGCAATTTTGTTGTTTAAAAATAATATAAGACAGACCTGCAGAATCTCCGTTTGAGTAATGATGGGATCTTCCATTATCATCTTTATTCATCACATTGGATGACACGGACATGCTAGGAACATTGATATTTTCCAATTTTCCGTCTTCCATGGGTAGACGAAGAAAATGAAGAATGCATTGTGCTTTTGACTTGGTACCAACATGGTCGGCAATTTCATTCCAATTCTCATGGTAAATCTCCACTGCTTCAAGCAGCAACAAAGTCTCTTGATCAGTCCAACTTTCCCCATCTAATTCACCATAATCCCTTGCTGAGTCCATCCTTATAAAATCTATACTTGAATGACCAACGACAAATTTCCCATCATGAAAGCAATCAGTGCAAAGTAAAATATCAACCTGTAACATGAGAATGAGATATGGATTACATATGGTGGAAAAGGTGTTCTAGTGAGAGCACAGCAGAGTTGCTAAATAAGAGGGAATAGCATTCATATCAATATGGGAAATAGAAGAAGAATTCCTCAATACAAGCAATGTAACAGTAGTAAGCTATGGATGGAGAGTAATCCCCTTGGAGGAAATGGAAAACTAACAGAAAAGATACTATGGCAACTCCTAGAGTAGGAATACGCCTTCTAATGACGTGAGAATAATCCTACTGCTCAATCCCTCCTTCTTTTCTGTTTTCTCAGCTCTTTCTCACAAATATCACATCCTGCTTTTGGTTGTGTAACGATTTTGTTCTAGATATCTTACTGGAAAAGAAATAGAACAGGGAGTGTCGGTGATAGAGTTCATAGGGGAATTTTTTAAGAAAACTTCAGAACATGGAGAGTGATTACCCTCTCTGGATGCGACATGATAGAGTTTAGATGGTATAGAAGGAACTCAGCAATTATTTGTTAAGTGAACGAAGAAGCATAACATTAGCTTAGCCTTGGGAAAATATGAACCAGCAGATAAGGATAGGGAGAAGGTTTACCCTTAGGAGGGAGAAGAAACGTGGTAATGTGGCCTACAGGAGTTCTCATGCAGGAGGAGGAATCCTTGATTTCCACATTGAGGACAGCGTTGAGCTTCAAAGAAAGGGAAAATGTTTTGTGTGTGGCTGTTGGCCAACCATTTGGCACTATGCACAAATGGCAGAAAAAAAATGAAGGTTACAATCTTGGCAGTGAGCAAGTGGATAAGAATGGAGTATGGTCCTGACTCCAGAGGGAAAAGAAACGTGGGAAGGTGACCTGACCTTTGGGATTTCTCATGCAGGAGGAATCCCCAATATCCATCTTGAGAACAATGATGAACTTCAAGGGGTCAGGAAGTTAGCTTAAATTGTAGGAAGAGGGAGAGAATTCATTCTGATTCTGAGTTTGTTAATATTGGAGAACTGGGCCCAATCATAAATAAATGGGGAAACCATTGCAAGAAAAAACTTATTTTTCCATTTTGTCATTCAATCAACCGTGTCACAGTGTGAAGATTAAATATAAACTAATAAATGAATTGTGATGTGTGAGTAGGATTGCAGACACTGTGATTGGACAAAATTGGAAGTCGAAATGCATGGAAGATAATAATGTGTTTTTCTCTATAATGAAGAGAAATCAGAGAACATCCAAAAAAGAACAAAGTTTTTTTTTTTGCAATAAAAAACTGGCAAAAATTGTATTCTGCAGATTCCTATAGTTGATAACTAAAGCTGCTAAAGTCAATTTCTAGTTGCTTGTCATTCTTAAACAAACTTTCATTTTGTTAGTTCAACTCGTGCTCGTACATGCTATTATTGACTTATTGTTCAGAAGTGGACCCCAAAAAACCTATAACTGAATGTTCCTGATATTAAACTTTAAGCTGACAGCTCACCGGTAAAAGGGATGAATATTTTTCTTTATTGACGTCCGTAAATTTGTCTATGCTTCATCACTTATGTGCAGAAACGAAGATACTTCAAACATGAAAGATTGAAGTAATTTAAGCTCAACTTCTAAATTTTATAAAACATTGCCAAAAACAGAAACCTAAGAAAAACTAAAAGCCAGAAAAGTACATTTTTTACCTGTTTTTTGTATACATGATCCTATTTTCGTATATTTTGGGTTTGGCAATGGCTCTTGCATAAAACTGGAGCATGGGTAGGATAAATTCCTTCTGGAGGCTTTTCCCTCATTTAAATTCTCTCTCAAGTCTCAACCATGAAGAGCTTTTATTCTTCTCAAGGTCATTTGTTTCCTAGGAGGCTAGGACTTTAACTTTTGCACGAACCTGGCTGATAGATATTGTTGGTAAATTAAAATCTCTTCTACTCTTGACCGCACAACTCTCCCCTATTCTAGATATAAGAATATAAACTTCGGGTGTGCCCTCTCACCTTCGAGTACTTTCTCATTGTACATACATGTTTTAATGGTGTACGAAGGAAGGAGTATATTATTTTGTGGCAAGATGTAGTCTATGCAGTTCTATGGTGCATTTGGTGGAGTACTGGAAACAAAACTCCTTCATAGTCAAGAGCTTCTCTCCCCTTACAATTGGTAAGGGGCAGAAATGCAGAATTTTGTTTGTGTCCTCGCTTTAGTTCTCTGCTCATTGATATTTCATGGGATGGGAATGTCCATCATTGAGGTGTAGAGACATTGAACAGTTTTTATTACGTGTTTGATCCAGTTTGGCTTAATATTCTTTTACTGTTTTACTTATAAGGGTTCCTTAGTTTCCATCAGTTGTATCAGGAAAAATGGAAGTTCCTTTCCTATACAAATGATATTGGTAATTATAGGGGGAAAAATAAAAAATAGTGAAGAGAAAATAATATCAGTGAGATGAGAAATCAAGTGCATACCATGCAATGGTAATTTTTTTTGGTACTTCAAAATATTTTAAAAAATATTTGACATTTTTGGTTGAAGACTAAAAAGTAAAAACACATTATTGTGTTAATTGTTTGGGCAAAAAACTGAGAAAAAACAATAAATAGGAACCAATTTTTAAAAAATGTCTAACTTTTAAGCACTAAAATAGAGTAGGACTAGTACAAAAAGAACCCTAATAATAAGGCTCCTGCAACAGTAAGAACCCAATATGATGTATTGGCCCTATCACAAAAGGGCTTTCAATCCAGTGCTTTTCCCGTAAACTGATAACCAAAGCAATTCAGTAACAGCTAACGAACTGCTTAGGGATTGTTCAGTGTTGTCAAATAGCAGCTATAACGGAAGCGGAATTTTAACAACCGCTATTATTCCACGATACGCGGTTTAGTTCAAAGTATTGTCAAATAGTGGCTATAGCAGCGCTACAGCTAGCATAATTTAAACAAACCACTATTTTCCGCGATCCACAATTGACAACACTGGGATTGTTGTCAAAATAATAAGTGATAATAATACCAAAACACTCAGAATAAAGATGAGCAACAAGTCATCGGCATAGTATGTTACCCTCTAAATAATATCCTGACAATACAGTACTAGTTCTAGCTCCACCCTCAGATGACAAGCCAAAACCTATTTATGTTATATGTTGTTTGTGTATTGGACAAAACCATAGTGAGAAATTATTCAGAATTCTAGGAAGAATATAACACTTCCATAAGCACTAACATGCAATAGTAACCCATTTCTTGAATATTTAATTTTGACTTTAGTAACTACTAAACTACTTTTAAAAGCAAGGGACGGGGTTGCTATTTATAGAAATCGTGAACTACACTAGGTTCAGCTTTCAGCTACATCAGGCTTATTTTCAGCAATAATAATCACTGATCATTTAATGTAATGGTAACTGTCATTGACCATAATCATGTAAGGTTACAGGGGATCATTCAATAACTGAAGCAATTCATAATCCTGTTTATTTTTCATCCAGCAAATTAGCTAAATGACAAAAACAATGGAAAGCCACATGACTGTAATATATAATTAAATTTAAAAACAAAAATGCAGCGTACCTCTTTTTGAGACTGATAGTATACAGCAGGAAGAGGACAAGAACAATAATTGCAATGATTTTCAGACAAGTGCTCTCTTATTCTGCCGTCCAGATCAGAGACATCAGAGCTATTTGTTGTCGATGGTGAATAAACTTCTTCTACTTTGAGCTTACAGTTGGGCTTATCAAATTTGATCAAACTATCTATAGACTTCAAGGCCTCTGATGGCACGCGAAGCTCTCTGCCAGTATCCTCCTTCAAGCACGACACAGCATTTGGAGGCGGCTCGTGACTTGGCATCCGGGCACAGTAATTGATAATTCCCCAATGGTCAAGAAACCTTACAATTCGAGTCAAATCTTCATGATCAACCCCAACCTGCAATCCCTGGCAATCCGAGGCAGTAATCCTTTTCCGCGGCTCCTCCATATATAGTGAAACAATATAGTTCCTGCATTCCATGTACTTTTCAGGACTAAGATCCTGCGTTTTCCCTGAAAAGAAATGAGGCACTGCTTGTCTCTCTAACCGATGCACAGTTCCAGGTGAAAACCAATCTGCTCATAGAAACTCCAAAAAATGACATTAAATTAGGTCCAGCTTGAATTAATTACCAATTCATGCTAGCTTCTCACTTAAAATCAAGTCCTAATAAGTTACATTTATAGAATATTTTAGACTCTAGTGTTTAAAAAACCATACTTGTTACAAATTTCTATTAATATTTTTTCTTTCCATAAGTATTTCTGAAATTATCCAAACTAAATCTAAAACTAAAACATTGCAACATAGTGAAAGGAGAAAAAAAGAACCTGAATGCATTGGAAGCACAAGAACCCTGCTTCCAAAGCGTTTAACAACACCGCGACCTTCCAAAATAGGTGGTGGAGTGATAACATAAGACGAATCAGCACGATCCTGATCCAAAGCGAGACTATCAGAAGGAACAGACGATAACGCTTGAAGCTGGCCATGAGAAATATTCTCCAGAAACGGAGGATTCTGATTCTGAAGCTGACCTTTGCTATCTCCCAACTCCATAGCTCGTTCAAGAGCAACAATTGCAGTTACAGACGAATGAGGACGATTAACAGCACGCTTAATAACCACTGGAAAATGCGAAATCTGAACACCGTGATCGGATAGAATCTCGATTTCTTGTTGTGGTTGAGAATTAGGGTGGTTTTGATTGTTTTGATCCTCTGAATCATAGTCGCGTTCGTTGTCTTCTTCGGCATTGAGGTTTTCTTCTTCGTCTTCTTCTTCTTCCTCCTGATGCTTCTGTTGACGTTTCGTGATTTGTGATTCTCTCTTCCGTTTTCTCCATTTGGTTCGATTATCTACAACAACAACAACAAAAATATAATTATACATGAATTGAAGGCAAACTCAAACTGCAACAAGCTACTTCGCTAACCCTTCCTAATAAAAATGAAAATTGAAGAATAAAACCCTATATGAAGTCAGATTTCAATGAATTATAAGATAGGGTTGGCATTGCAGAGATAGAGAGAGATAAAGAGAGTGAGGGTTTTAGAGAGGGAGAGAAAATACCTGAAGGAGAAGCTGGCATGGCAAGAAGGGAGAGAGGGGTTTAAGAGAGAGAGAGAGAGAGAGAGAGTGTGTGTGTGTGTGTGTGGGGTCGTTGATTTGGGGAAAGGGAGTGATAATTGGGGGAAAATAATTTGGAAATTGAGGGATCTGTGTTGTTGGTTTCAGAAGTTTGTGTGATGTGTGATGGATGTGAGGCGAAAACAAGAGCAGAATAGTTTGGAGGAAAATTTGTGAGATTGTTGTGTTGATGTGGTGTTGTGTGGTGTGGTGCGGTGGGGGTGATACCAGAATCGGAACGGGGTGTGTACCGTGAAATTTGAGTTAGCTTCTTCTTTTCGCGCGTGAATGGAACGCGATGTTTTTATTGGGCTGTGCTTGAACGCGATGATTTAAGGTTAATGTGTTGTTTTTATTCTTTTTCTTTTTCTAAAATAATGTTTATTGATTTATTTGGTAATTTCTCCCGCTTTGTATTTTTTGTTTGTCTAAAGTCTAGAACCAATAATAATTTAAAAAAATCACAAGAAAAAGGTTTTTTTTAATTAAGAAAAAATATATTTAAAAGAGTAATGTTGACCAAAAAATTTAGTTCAACCGATAAAATACCAAAGATAGGTTGGAGTTTGGACGTTGTTTGACCGACAAACATGCAAAAATCATTTGATTAGAAGTTGAGTTCAAACCTCAATTTCTTCAATTGTATGTAAGTGTTTTTTTAATAGTTATTGTCATTTCCTTATCCATCTACCACAGAAAGAAAAAAAAAAAGTATTGCTATTTTATTTAAAAGACGAAAATTAGTAATTAATATTTAATGTTAGTATTTTTCTTCTTCATCAAGACTTGAATTTGAACTAAGCGTTTCAGAACAAGGTGTCTTCTAGTGTAGAATAAGGTGTCAGATCTAGATTTATATGGTGATTTGGGCATCAAGTACCAAGGGAAAAGGTACCCACAAATATATTAGCACTCCAATACTCAAGTTAGAATTGTTCAAGGTGAGATAAAGTGCTAGTTTGAAATATAATGTATGTACCTCAAGGTGAGTGTATATAAAGGAAATACGTGCACAATCGTTTCTATGGGGTCCTTCATGTAAATGGAGTGAGTCATAAATATCTTATGTAGGGGTCATTGACCCCATGTTTGGTAATATGCATAGTGATTGCTACAACGGGTGTACCATATTGTGTGTAGTCCTGCAAGGAAGGAGGTTATATAATCATGCATTGATGATGTCATAAGGAGGATGTCATGCTAAGTCCCTTATGAATAATGGGCTCAATACAAAATTGGGTTACTTATCTTATGGACCTTTAGCTAGTCTAGAACAGTTGTCCCCCTAGTTATTGCAATGAATATAATAAGGATTTGAGTCTCTGTCAAGTCATTCTGAGGAATTTAATATGACTTTTCTTAACCTTTGGTAAGACGGACACTTGGAAGATGGAATGTTGTTCCAGTAATTTTTTTTAAAAGGCCCTTGACTACGGTCTGGCAAGTGCATCAGTCTGTCGTCGAGTAATAATTCACACTCTACTGAGTAGAATGAGTTCGTATCCACAGGGATTGTGCCAAAGCAACTAATTTACTTAAGGAACTATGAGTTGCCTCCGCTTTATAAGTTGCCTTCGCTTTATAAGTTGAGATGTTTTAGATTCAAGAAACAGATAATACAAACTCGAAGAGAGACAATTTAAGAGGATGGGTTAAGTAGTTAGAATCTCTCCCTAATTCCTGCTGGGTAAGTGGTGATATATCGTTGACTATTCCTTTTTATTATTGACGAACTAATATAAGTAGTAATAACCGCGTACGAGAATTACCCTAATTACGAGTATAAAAAGCATTAATTAATAGAACAAGGAACCCGTGTTAGACACGTTGTCACGTCCCCACGCTAGCAATTAGACTCTAAATATGTAGTCAATTAAGATTGGTTTCAGTAGTTCTTTAGCTCTTAACCACGTGAATGGCTAAGCTATAATCTATTGATTGGGGTTAGCTGCCGGCTTTGAGGCACAATACTAGGTATCACTAACCCTAAGAGTGTTCCCCTAATTGTAGCTATCAATCGGGTTACGTAATTAAAACATAAACAATAGAATAATAAGACTGAATAGAAAATTATATAAACTTAGTACCAATTTACATGATTCCAGCATTCCTAAGGGAGTTCATCTTCTCCACCTAACCTAAAGGAGTTTAGCTAATAATAGACATAATTAAATTACAAGAATTAAATAAATGCATACCAATAACTTTGCTACCTTGCGGAGGAAGTTACCTTTCCCGTTGAAGGGGAAAAGTTTCTTCCCTAGAGTTCCTCCTCCTTTGCTCTTAGAGAGAAGTGTCTCTCTAAGTTTCTAAGTGTTTCTCACTATTTCTGAATGAATAATAATGAGGAGCTCTATTTATAGTTTTTCTGACTTGGGCTGCAAGGCACATCGTACTACGATGTGTGGATTTTCTTCAAAATTATAACTGCAGATTCTGTTCTTTTCTTGGGTGCGAAGTTTTCCTCCCATCGTGTTACGATGGACGATGGAAAAATTAGATTTTTGCTCCAACACGAAAGTTGTAGCTCTCTATCTTAGCTTTCCAACGCAACTGACCGCGCCTAAATCCGATACTCGTAGCTCTAGTTATGGTGCGCAGACTGAAAGCTTCGCATTTTCTTCCTTTTAGCCTCTTTTTATGCATTTTCTTCAATCCTTGACTTCTTGGACAAGTAGCTTTACTTCTTTATGTTTTTGCCTTGTAAATGGTCTAAAACTAATACTAAACTAATAATAATTAATATTAAATACATCATAGAAATTACTGTCATCAGCCCTGTAAATATGTTCTAATAGAAACATGTTTGACACTATAAAATATAGTAGTATATAGTTTGATTATGCAAATTTAATAATGAAGAATTGGCATTGAATAAACTACTTCTCTGCTTCGGGAAGAGGAATGTGGTCCTATGGAATTCTTTGTATTATTGAGAACATAATTGTTTTGAGGATGGATTTTTTTATTTTAGGATGTACGCATCTGTTTTCGTTATTTCCCGTTATAGTGTTGAAGATGTTATGTAAATAAAACTATTGGTGACCTTTACTCCTTTTGATGGATAGTGTGTCATGACGTGTATTTCTCGCAAAGATGAAGATACGTTTTTGGGGCGCAATAACAGTCACATCTCCCACTCGTTAATTGGTGTGCAGCGACGCACCCAGGCCCTTTGAGTATATTGATGCTTCCTATGTATTCTTTTTTCTGTTGGATCAAAATTTTGCTTTCCTTTTCATTTGGTTCGTTCATTTCGTATCCAAAACGATCATATAAGCGGGAGTTTTGCTAAAGTAAACCTTTTGTTTCCCCGAAATACTTGCCTTTTCTTTCTACAAACTTTTCTTATTCTCTTTCAAGTTTCAGCACTTCTTACTCATTGCCCTAGTTTTCATCTTTCTCAGAGGTACTTCTTTTACTCTCATCTTTCTTTGCTTTTTCTTGTCTTTTGCGATGGAGAGTGAGCGAAACGTTGTGGGTTCTGCGATGATTGAATGTGTGAGTGATGGTTATAGGGAGTGTATGGATGATTGTAACACCCAAACCCGTATTTAATAAAATCTTCTCAAATATACGCAGCGGAAATAAAATTTGATTCATAAAAGACTTGGTTCGAGTATTACATCATACACATAAAAGCTTACCAATAACTTAATTAGTAAAACGATTATTGTACAAATAAGTTTATAAGAAAATACATATTTAAATACATTGGAAATAAAAGCAAGATTCTAAATAATACATTATAGAAATAATCCATATCCCCGTGTCATGATCAGAGCAGAGCTTCACCAACGACTGGAACACAAAATAACCTGAGCATCTGGATCCCAAATCCAGCACATACACAAAACAGAGGGTTAGATAATATAACCATAAAAGAAACTAAGTACAAGCACACACTTAATACTTAGGACATAGCATGGTCATGTCTAACAACTCATTTCATAAACAAATATTAATCTCATATCATTCATATTTCATATAAAGTACAATGCATCATAATAATACCACATCCTCAATCAATTGACAAGTATACACATCATCATCAATTATCAATTAATATTACACGTCTCATAATATGTTCAATCATAAGTATCACATTATTCAATCATTCACAAAACATAATGGAAACAATGACAATTACCAAATACCAATTAGGGTGCACAATCTCCTAATGCAAACTAATGCAAACACATAATGTATGTCACCCTAGACATATCTAATGCATGTGGTACCCGCATCAAATTAGGATAAACATATATCCATCGCATCAAGTCAGTTTTAAGTCATGGGGGACTTCGCATCAAGTCAGTTTTAAGTCATGGGGGACTCGCATCAAGTTGACTCATGAATGCATGAATGTACACATACCATATAATGATGATAACACCAAACATATATTCATGAATAATAGGCCGCTCAACCCTATTACCCCTTCTCAATTCGCATCAAATTCACATCATCATATCATCATTAAGGTATACATTCAAGCAAGATACAACAACACACTCATCATCATAAAACATGAACATCATAATTCATCATCATTAATTAACTTCTAATCATCACACATCATTAGCTAATCAACATACATTATTAACTAATCCTCATACATCATTAATCGTCACACATCATTACTAATTATCTATCATCATTAACATAATCTCATCTCAACATACTCATAAATCATAGTTAATTAGCATGTACAATATCGCAACTCAATTCATCATCCACGACTCAATTTAAGGTCATATATACCATATAATTATCATAGGATCATAATACAATCATAGTATAAGCATAAACATCATATTTTTCAAGAAAAATTAGGTTTTGGGGCTGCTGAACTCGCCGGGCGAGCCCAGGGCGAGCTCAGGGCGAGTTAAGGCAGGGAGTAGCAGGGGAACTCGCCCTGCACTCGCCACCAACTCGCCGGGGCGAGCTTGACAGGTCTGCTTTACCAAATCGGCCATAACTCGGGCTACGTTGATCCAAATGCGATGAGTGAACATGCGTTGGAAAGCTAAGAAAGTGACCTACAACTTTCATGTTTAACACAAATACCAATTCGAAGTCCAAAGGGGTCGAAAATGACAATCTTTCTTCAGATTTTCGAAAAGACAGTTTTTCTTACACAATTCTTTGATTTTCCAAAATACAAGTTGATACCCATTAACTCAAAGGTTCTTAAATCATTATCCAATGCATAGAAACACATAAAGGAAGCAACTTTAATCATTTATAATCATACTAAGCATAGAAATACAATCTATAGCATCATCAAACATCATTTCATATCAAAAGTAATGATTTTCATATATTTATTCAAAACTTCATAACAACATAAAATCCTTCACAAACATCTACAAATTCCCACTTCAAAACCCCAAGATTCATAATTTCATATTGTAATAAGCTCAATAATCATTAAATCATGCAAATGTACCATTTTTATTCAATGAAACACCCACCCAAAAGAAAAGAGTGTAGAGAGTTTGAGAATGGAGAAATAGACATTCTCCCCTCTCTATGCTCACTCTAATTATATTATCTAACCTCATACCTTAATAAAGTTGGAATCTCTACTCCACCACTTGATTTCCTTTAATTTACCATGGCTTATTCTTTATTTGATCTTCTCCTTCATCTCTTTCTCTACTCTCTCAACTCTCTCTTTCTCTTAACTTCTCTTTCTCTCATTTTTATGATAATAAAATCACACCACTACTCTTCACAAAAACCTCTTATATATAACCCCAACTTAGGTTATAGTCAAATCCCCATACTACCCTTAATTCCACTACTAATTCCACTCATAATCTCAAATTTACTATTACCACAAATTCTTGTACTATTTACACCATTGCCACTACTTTCTCTCCAAGACACTTTACCCTTTAAGAAAATAACCAAAGTGCCACTCTTATCTCTACACAATCCACTAACTCACTAGATTACCATATTACCCTTAATTCTACCACACACTCTTATTCATTCTAATTAAGCCCAATACTCATAAAAGCCCATCATCAACAAACATAAATGCAACAATTAATTAATACATATAAAACATATCAATTAACATATACAATTAATTAAATAACATCAATTAATCAAATATAATAAAATATAAGATTTGGGGTGTTACAATGATCAACTAAACCCCATTGTTGGAAGTTTAAGATCTAGGTTTAGGAGTTATACTGAGGAGGATGTAGACCATTTTCTCATGAAATTTCCGATTGGGGAAGATTTTTCTTGTGGATCTATATACTGACCCATAAATTCAATCGAAGAAAAGTGGTATGGTAATTAGAAGATATAAGTATGACTCGTGCTCATGAAACTCATGTTTCTTCTAACAATGGATCTACTTCTGCAATGGTAAAGAATTTGATAGAAGAAAATTATAAATTCCCTTATGATGCAGACAAGTATGATTGGGTGGAAGATAAAGTAGCAGGAGTGTCTTCTTGCTATACTACTAGTGAATTGTTGTTGGATCTCAATGTGGATGTGGGTCCAAGCTGTAGTTGGTCCCTCTATCTCGTTCGTGAGGACGAATAGCTATGTAGTCGTATTGACTGTGAATGTTAGGTTCCCATATTTCGTGAGGTTCTTAACCACATTGGCCTCCATTTTACTTTAATTAAGTCCCTTCTCCTTGAAGATCGTAATATAGAGGCATGGTAGTCCTCCTCCCTCAGGTACTGTCAAATAAAATTCAGATTTTAAAAAAATTCAATAAGATGATGAAATGTCTAAAATCACATTTTAAGAATAACTATTCAAACCAAATTTTCATTTGAAGCTTTTATAAAAAGTTTTTTTGTAAATTTTTTTTACACAAAATAATGTAACACTACAAAATCTATTTTCAAAAAAATCTAAAACAAACGCACCCTTCCTTTATCTTAGATTCAAATGGATTTTTTTGATTTGAATCTTGTAATAATCAAAGTAACATACTACTTTGTTTTAAAATTCAGATTTGGAATAAGTGAAAAGAAAAATAACGAATAAGCAAGCGCCACTGCATCTTCCCCTTTTCTAATTTAGGGTTCAGTTTTCAATTAAAATTAGAATTAATAAAGATAAAGATTTTTATACAATATTGCTGCTTAGTGTTGCAGATTCAATGTGAAAATAGTGCAGATTTTTCTATGCAATATAACCAACTCAAGAACAAAGACACAATATTGGTGGTGACTTGCGGCAGATCAATGAACTTTCACCGCGGCGGCAAGCCAGCGAGACTGTAACAAGACGGTGAGTTGACAAAATTGAGGATTGGGTGTCAGCAGAGGAATACAGTCCATTGAGAAGAAGAAACTTAAAAACAAAAAAAAGGATTGAGGGTGCTGTTGAGATTTGAGAAGAAGATGAATAGTGAAATGTTGTCATGTTGATTTGTTTTTGGAAATTATGCAAACCGGTAGTTTTTACAAGTCACCGTAAATTAACAAATTGGAACACTTTCACTTGGATTTGAGGGGGTGTATAACCTTTGCCGGAAAAGTAACAAAATAACAAGAGTAAAATAAAAGGCTTAATTACTAATTTGGTCCCTTATTTTTAATTTAGTTTTCAATTTGGTTTCTTATCTTTTAAACGTCTCAATTTGGTCCCTTATTTTTTCTGAAGTTCTCAATTTGGTCCCTCCTGTCAAATTTTTCACTATTACCATTAAATTTGGACACGTGTCATCTGTCCAAGTGTGCCACGTGTCCAAAATTTTAAAAGACAGAGGACCAAATTGAGAACTGCATAAAAGATAAGGGACCAAATTGAGATGTGCAGAAAAGATAATGGATCAAATTGAGACTTTTAAAAGATAAGGGACCAAATTGAAACATTTAAATGATAAATGATCAAATTGAGAACTAAAATAAAGATAATGGACCAAATGAATAATTAAACCAAAATAAAATTATTTTAAAAATGTAGGGATAAAAAGTTAAATATAGAAGCAATAAATACCACAATTCGGTCTCGATGCAAACCTAACAACGACCCATATGAACCGACCCGCCATTATTTGACCCTCCCTTATCTCACCTAAGCATTTAACGGCTTTTTCTTTCGCACATGAATTCATTGAATATGGCTACCATCCAGAACAAGTTGAGGGCAATGACAAAGAGAAAAAGATCCCCCAAATCACTCCCTCCTCCACCTTCAACCCCTCCAACACCCCAAACCCAAACCCGCCACTCCACCAACATCTCTAAATCCCGGGTATGGATCCCTCTAAACATAACCCGACAAGAGCTCTCACTACCCCTCACATTCCCCACCGGCCAAACCTTCCGTTGGAAAAACACCGCTCCTTCCCAATACACTGGCGTCATTGGCCCCCACCTCGTTTCCCTCAAACACCTCCAAAACGGCGACGTATGCTACTCCCTTCATTCCCAATCCAAATCTACCGATGCCAAATCGGCATTGCTCGATTTCTTGAACGCCGACGTTTCTCTGGCTGACACGTGGAAGATTTTCTCTGCTTCTGATGAACGATTTGCGGAACTGGCGCAACATTTGAGTGGTGCTAGGGTTTTGAGACAAGATCCTTTTGAATGCTTGATTCAGTTTATGTGTTCTTCTAATAATCATATTAGTAGAATCACCAAAATGGTTGAATATGTTTCGTCTCTTGGGACTTATTTAGGTCATGTTGAAGGTTTTGATTTTCATGCTTTTCCTACTCTTCATCAGCTTTCGTTGGTCTCTGAACAACAACTCAGAAATGCTGGTTTTGGTTACAGGTTCGGTTCGGTTCATTTCATAACTATATTAATTGCTATTAGTTTAGTTTCATGTGAAGGCTATAAAACATGAACACAAACACGAACACCGGACACAACACACTGACACTTCGACTTCAATGATAATTTGAGAAAGAGCTATGATATATAGTACCACATTTTATCTCACGAAATTGGTCGACGGTAGAAAATAAAAGATGGACAAATTGGTGATATCAAATTAACCGTAGTGTATTTCGTTGGTTTCGTTTAAGTTGGATTCGGAATATCCAGTATTTTCCTTGGAGAAAATGACATAATGTGTTGTGTCGGTTTGTGTCTTACACTGGGACACCCTAATCTGAGGAGCGTCTGTACTTCATAGATTGAATCTTTTAAATTTTTTTTTATAGGGCTAAGTATATAGTTGGCACTGTAAATGCTTTGCAATTGAAACCTGGAGGTGGGGAAGAATGGCTTCGTTCTCTTCGAAAATTGGAGCTTCAAGAGGTTATATCTGAGCTTTCAAAGTTACCTGGAGTGGGTCCTAAAGTGGCTGCTTGTATAGCTCTATACTCGCTTGATCAACACCATGCTATTCCTGTTGATGTTCATGTGTGGCGGGTAAGCTACTTTCTATCTATCGCTAACTGCTTCAAGTTCAAATTTGTTACCATCGATAAGCCGGGCAATTTATGTTGTTGTAATAGAATGGGATGTGAAGATGTACACTCATAGGGAATATGTTTGAATTAAAACAAGACAAAGATGGCAAAAGGGTTGATTTATGTTGTCATTTCTGGGGGGTTTCATTGCAGATTTTGAATTTCCTTTGTTGATTAAGTTATTTATATGTTTTTATGGTACCATTTATGCATTACTGGTTATCACATTTTGTACAATTTTATGATTGAATTTTCTGTTTTATTGAGAGTTGATGTTGATTTGCATTTTTCATTTTCAAACTTGGGTAAGATTGCTCAAAAGTATCTCTTACCCGAGCTTGCAGGTTCCAAGCTGACACTGAAGCTTTACAATCGTGTTGCTGAGGCTTTTGTAACAAAATATGGTAAATATGCCGGTTGGGCTCAAGCTGTTTTATTTATTGCTGAGTTGCCTTCACAGAAGGCCCTTCTACCTTCACATTTGAAAACTACCAAACATCAGACTCCCACGAAGAGAGAAAACCATGAAGAAGCTGGTACGAAAAACAATTGTAGTCGTTTAATCTTGACCTTATAAATTATGCATTCAACTATCTGGCAAATATTTACTTTATCTTTTCTCAATTAGACTAGTGACACCAATGGGTGGTGAGTCTGGAGATATGGATGCTGGAGACTCAGGCATGACACACTAAAGTCAATATTTTATGAGATAGAACATGGTGATATCACACTGCTGAGTGACGAATGAAGGGCGACGTTTAAACTACTATACACAGTTTCTTCTACTATGCATGTTGTTAACAGCTCTGTCCCCAACCTTCAATCTTGGTTCTCAGAGGTGGAAAATGAAACTACTGGCAGAAACTGTAGTAGTTGCAGTCTTGCAGACATGTAAGATGAACTGTTGCCAGAGTAAATAGTGGAGACAAACATATAAGTCGTAGTCAATAATAACTTATATCAGGTGTGGATAGAGCATGAGCGACTCTGATGCAATGTATCACCATTCACGAGGCTTTTGGTATCTGTTATGTGTTTCTCTTCTTCCCTTTCTATGATTCGCTGCTTCACTTCTTTTATATTTGAGACTAATAGGGATTCTCGGATGACAGAGTGATGAAGCAGAGATAGAGTGTGAGAGATCAGGCAGAATTCACAGCTAATGATGTTGGCCTGATGTCCATTGTCTTCTCCTCCAACAATTCATTGTCTGCATCGACCATGTCTTCTGCCAATAGCTCATTGTTCACTTTCGTGTCGACCACACATTCCTTGCATTTTATTAGTTTCAGATTGATTTGTTGTAATTGATATTCTGCATCTTTCTTCTTCATTAGGAGGAAGATTTATTTTCCCATTTCTTGTTATATCACAAGATTTTTCTTTATATTTAAATTTTAATAAACACTTGACACAATTGATTATGGACTCTGATACACTACCCCAGCTAAAAGACTCTGCCTCTGCTCTTTTTGTTCTTTTATGTGTAAACATGTTACTTCATTGTACATGTTCTTTGTCCAATGACAATGTCTATATGCACTCGTCCTCAAGCCTTTATATACAGGGTTTGACATTGCATATGTTTTCCCTCTCTCCTTATCCGTCCCACCTTTCAAAGGAAAATTAATAATAGATATGGTGGCCTCACGGGATGGTTACATTACTAGATATTCTTGAAAATGGGTAAAGCTGCCCAGCCCTACCTTTTCACCATTTCGACTGATGCAGAAGTGGTTTCCTTGTCGTGAAAGAAGTAATGAAAGGGAAGCCCCGGGGCAAGCCGCCTTTGGATAACTTTCTAGAGCAGAGATCTAGCAACGCATTCTAGGCTATGTTTAAGTCTGCATATACATGAATTCTCAAACACTTCCAAGACAAATAATATGGCAGACAAGTCCTTCTAGACACTTCTATGACAAATAGAATTTACAAGTCAAAGATAGGGCCTCATTAAGTTAACATCCTTTACCATTTTACTATTTGTCTTGAATAGTTTTATTTTACGTCAACCATCTCACAAACAGCCTTAGTGTTCTTTCTTTGTTCCTATTTTGCAAAAAAAAAAATAAAAAAATGAACAAAAATATATTTTCAAGTACCACCTGCCTAGAGGAATAATTCCCTGTTCACATTAGCAGGAAGTTAATAAGGATATTGAAGATTCTTCATAAATAATAACATTATATTGTCTCTAAATTTACTCCATTTTCATTCTAGAAAAATATCTCAATTTTATCGTGAGGTGTACAAGAGTAAGACTATTCAAACATATCTTTCCTTTAGCTATACTACTTTTTTGCTCTCTACCTGTAAGATAACCCTTATACACTAACCCTGAAGCTTAATAATGCTACAAATAATGATATATTAATTCCATGATACATTTTTATTCGTATGACTGAAGACAGGGCACTCTTGTTTAATGTTTACTCATGCTGTGCAATCTTTTAAATGGAGAGGATCTCAATTCGTGATGTATACCGTGTCTAGAGTGATTCCTAAGGGATTCCCAGTTTCTTCTTCTAGTATAATGAGTAGATTCCCGGTAGATTTTAGGAAGGAACGAGGTATGTGATACCTGAATAAAAATGACCAATCTGTAAGTAAATACATGCTTGGAATAATTATTTATATATTAGTGTAAAATTTGAAATTCAAAAAGTGATGAAAAATATAAATTTATAAATATCTGTTATTTGTGTTTGAAAAGCTGTGTACTTAAAGAAAATGACCATTATTATGAAAAAGAACATTAGTTACATAGTAACTGTACTTATCTTCTGTACTAAATTAAAAATTAGTTACCTTGTGCCATAAGTTACATGTTAATGAATTAAAAAGTAGAAATTTTGTAGTGAAAAAAACAACTTTTAATGAATTAAACACATGACTTTTAATTTTCCTATTTGGGAAGTAGGAATTTGAGAAAAATTGTGGCATAGAAACATACCATTGTTGTGAAGGAGTCCCTTTTGGTGTGTGGAAAGATACCCAATATCGACCAATACCTTGGCCATTAACCCAAGCGATTCCCTTTCCCATGGAACCGAGGTTAAGCACTACAGGATTGTTGCCTTCTGGTGCATCAAATGTGGTCTGTCATTCACCAATATATTTTTTAGAAACGAACAATGTTAGTATTTAGTTGTTAAATAAAATAAACACCGAGTCATTGTGACGGTGAAATAGTTTACACCTTCGCCGTCTCCTTAGAATCTAGTACATGGTAGTTGGAGGAACGAAAAACCAAGGTCTTCAGTAGAAAAATAATCCATGCATTGTTGAAGAAAAAGAATGGAACAACAAAATTTAGTGATAATAAATTATTTACCTGATACCATGTTAGTGGTTTAGTAGAGCTATGAAAACTCTCCCACTGAACTTTACTTGATCCACTGACTGTATAGATTTGCAATTTTTCTCCCAACAACCCAACCTTCATTAAATTTTTTGACATCAACATGCAGTGGACAAGACATAATTTTGCTTAAATGATTAGGAATCAGAGCTTTTAAGCAGTAGATAATGATAGGTTTATAAGGATGCATTAAGAAGAAATTTGCTCAAAATGTTAACTATATAAGTTCTGAGGACTAAATTGTGAATAGTATATGTCAAGATTAATGATTAAAGAAACATGATTTATAATTTAACTGAAGTTTACTAAATCAATATCTCATTAATTATGCAGAGGTAATCACCTGATATCCCCACGAGTAATTAGTGAAATCTCTTCCTTGAACTTTCACTTTACGCAAACCAGCAACTCTGCGCTCTAAATACGCACCCGAGTTCTTCATGTAAAAATAAATATACATTTCATGTAAATCCATAATCTTATTTATATGATTTTTAATCAAAATCTCTGTATTGTAGACTAAACAAACAATCAAGACAATTACCGGCAATCCAACTGTTGCACTTAGTATGGAGATGTTGTTCATCCCATTTACCAGATTAACATTGTGTTCCGTTGCAACGAACATATTGTCGTGATTTCCATGTGCAGAACCTAGAGTGAAAAACATTTATAGAGCCCAAATATTAACATCTCAATTTGTACACTGAAATATAAAGTGAACAACTGATATAGAATGTATTGAAGATGATAGAAAAATGTGTTATAATCTGAAGTGATGTTTGTGTCACATAAGACATTTTCTTCCTATCCTAAGAAACAAGATCCTCAGAAATGAGTTTTAGAGCTCGCCTGTTAAAACTCCATTGATGAAAGAATGCAAAACATGTCCTAGGCTGTATATACTAAGAACAGATTGAGCATTAGGAGAGTTGTTGTTAAGCCTGCACCATCATCAGGTCAACAAGCATCTTAGTAAAAGGAATATGAAGTATTTATGATACATCAAACATTCTTAACCGCAGCTGTCATTTCGAGATTATGTTGCTATTTTACCTGAAAGTGTACCACATGTAATCAGATGTATCTTTTGCTGTGCCAATTTGATCTAATAATTTGTTTGCTCTTAATGACGTATCATCAAAATTAGGAATGGCTTCTGTATACACTTTCCATTTTTCAGCTGCATTAAACTGTAACTGTGGTTTCATTTCTCTCACATTGTTCTGTATACTCACCTACAAGAACATAAAAGTATGAAACACCTTTCACTAACTGCATTATATTTATGTAATGCAGCTCATTGATGCAAAAAATAACAGTCAAAGTAAGTCAAACAAGAAAGAAGAGAAACTCATTATTTCTTGAGATTTTCTTTTGCTGCACTACCTACTTCTTGGGCACCCTACGCGTTTCCATTTTTACCCTTAGTAGCGGATGTTATAAAAAACAAATCTGGTCGGATGTTTTTGGGGTGTATCCACTCCCTGAGTAGAAGACAAAGGTATTTTTGTAAATTCGTAGGGTGCGCGAGAAAATGGGTAGGATGACAAAAGAAAATCTCTTATTTCTTTACCTTGCCAGTATTGAATGCTACATTCTTGCAGCCTGGTAGAATACTGATTGATTTTCGGGGCAATTGATATGGAATATTTAGAAATTGGATTGTGACATCCCTAGGTCCACTATTTTCCAAGAAGGCAGCACATTCTGTGGAGCTTCTGAAAACATAAGCCTGAAGGAAAGAGGTAAGAAAAAATGATTAACTAGTAAGTGCTTTATTAATTCATTGTTCACCGTATATTATATAATATTCTTTCTTAATTACTTTTTGTTGTAAGCCTAAGATGAATGTGGTTTGAGTTCCATAAAGTAGAGGTTGTGAACATGACTTGATTGCAGCATGTAGTTCCTTAAGATGTCCCCATTTTGGTTGCCTTACCAAACCTGTTTACAGAAGCATAGTCAATCACATAATAATAATAATAATAATAATAATAATAATAATAATAATAATAATAATAATAATAATAATAATAATAATAATAATGGTTCTTCAATATTTGCGATATGTACTCAGGTGGAGAATGGAGAGAACATACCATATTCGTCCAGTGGAGCCTCATCATAATAAGCCGTTGTAATGAAAGCGGAGGCCAATCTATCAAAATTAGTTCCTCCATGGTACTGCATCAAATCCACCAAGTGAGTTGCCGAGAAAAACAGAAGCGAAAGAAAAAGAGGAGCAGTTATAGACAGTGATAAGATAATACCATGTAGTAATTGACATAGCTTCCTTTCTTTGCAATAATGAACAAGGCAACATTGTAGGCAATGTCTGAAGCTGATCTCAGGTATGGTACTCCACCAAAGGCTTGATAACTTCAAATTGATTACATCACATAGTAAGACACTTTGCTAACTGAGATTCACACTTTTAAGAAAAATGAATGTTTCTAAATTGTACAAGAACATACAAACTAGTCCAATTCTCTGTCCATAGTGAAGGCTTGGTAGGCGAGTTTGGTCCCTTAAATGTTGTCCCACATCGCATGCCATTGCATGCGTTGATCTGCATAATTTATTTGTTACTTTATTCGGTCTTATATATAAGTAAGTAAAATTGGTACATATATTTGGTTCCAATTTGAATCAAATACATATACCAGTAAACTTTTATTTTGCTTATATTTAACATCGGGAAAACAATACTCTTCTTAATTTATGCGTAAAAACTTTAAGACTAACCACAGGATCAGGAGCATCGTCTTGTTTACACATTACCCAAGGTACACCCGTTTTGAGTCCCACGGCCATTTGTGCCGTCCAACGAACATAGCTCAATCCTTTCTCTTGAAACCCGCTTTCAATGTTACCATATTCATTCTCAATCTATATGAACCACAAGACATTCCTAAGTACCAACAAAAAACCAATGCCAAACATATACTACTTCCTTAGGTACTAAAAAATGTAGGATCAACAAAAATTGATGTATTTTGATTCAAAATTTGGATAAAATATATTAACTTTTGTTCACCGAATGTTTTTTTTTTAATATTTAGGACCGGAGATAATAATAATTGGCGACGCCTTGATTGAAGTTTAAACCTGGGATAGTATGATAGGCCCTCCTTGTGAAGCAAAAAGATTGGCTGATTTCATTAGGTTGACTATTTTGGCTGTGAATCTTTGCATGTGAAACTGTCATTAAGAAAAGTTATGTTAATCAATAATAAAAAAAAGTTAAGTTTATGAAGGACGGACACTCCTCGGATTAGGCGTGTATGTGTCAGACACGTGTCGATGTTGAACACTGATACGACACCGACATTTATGATTAAATTGAATTATGTCATTTTCTCAAATTATTGTCAGTGTCCGTGTCGTGTCCGATATCTATGTCTGTGTCCGTGCTTCATAGAGTACTGCTAAAAAAAATTGAATGAATGCAAAACAAAAGTTATTGGTACCTTGAATTGATCATTATGAGATCTAAATACAATTCCTGGAATATCATGTAACCATAATGGTAGACCCCTACACCAACAAATTAGGAGTCAATAAAAGGTACACCAATGAATTTTTTTATAGTAATTTCTTGTTTTAAAAATTAAATTTGTTGGTAGTCTTACCCATAAGTGCATTCACTCTCAATGTAAGGTCCAATTCGAAGTGTCACATATAAACCTTGTGCTTGAATTTCTTTAATGAATCCCACTAAATCAAACCTTCCACTAAACTCATACTGCAAAAGCAAGTCAAAAATTACAACCATGCATGCATTTTGTTTTGTAAATAATGAGCAAAAGAAAATAACTATGAAGAATTATATATCATGGACAAATGAGGTTACCTGGCCTTGATTAGGTTCGTGAAGATTCCAAAATACATAAGTTTGTATGACATCTAATCCCCCTTCCTTGGCTTTGGCAATTAAGTTAGGCCACATCTGTTAAAATCATGAAAAAATTTAATTGCAAATCATCATTTAATTTTAAACACAATCAGTACAACATTTGTACACCAAAGGATTTCCAGCTTCATTTTCAATTTAAGTTGTTTTAAATTTGAGTGGAATTATTATGTGTTTTTTTTTCTATATTTTACTTTGATATACATAGTTGTCCATTTTGATCTGAACATGCATGCAACTTTTTCAATTCATAAATTTTTTTTCCATTAATTTGTCAAAAAAAATAAATTAGTTCCATTAATTTTGTCTATATATTCTTATTATTATGCCTAATAGGTTCATAATTTCAGAGCGGCCAATGTTGAACTCCGGTCATCTCACTTATTCTTAAATGTGAAATTTCTAATCATCATACTACTTGATAAAAAAAAATGGAAGGGATTATACTATTACATGCATTGAACATTTTATTCACGGTGAAATTAATGAAGTAAAGTCTCTTCTTTATCAAAATAAATAAACTAATTGAAAATACTAATATACTATTTATTATGAAAATTCATGGATATGTATGGCCAGCATTATTTTATTTTTTTGGTAAGATTTGGACAGCATTATAGAGATAATATTAATTATAGTATTATTTTGTAAATGCAATTATTTCAATATAATAATGATAATTTAGTTGGCATGAATTAATATCGGATCCCATATAGAACAAGAAAATTTGAGAATGAAACCAAATTCACACCAATTATGTAAGACGTCATCTTTGAAGATTTGTTTCGGTACGTACACATAGAACAAGATAATTTGAGAATGAAAACAAAATTACACAAATTACGTAATATGTCAATCTTTGAAGATTTATTTCAGTTCCTCGATTTTTGAAGCAATACTCGATCAAAGTGTATATTAAAAAAAATCCATCGGTGCATATATTGTTTTATTGTTTTTTAATGATTTAACCCGTTTTTTGCACAAAAAATAATTTAACCTTTTTCCTTTTTGGTGAATAATTAATTTAACTTTTTTTTTTGTAGAAAAATAATTTAACCTTTATACTGAGATGATTACATGTACATTTGATGTATGTCCATACGGCACAAGTTATGGTGCATAAGCCATATTTATGCACCGTGCATAAATACCCAAAATTGCTTAGCGCACCCTCCAAATTTCTAGTGCACCCCCCAGATTGTTTAGCGTATCCCCTAGAAATTTGGGGGTGCGCTAAAAATTTGGGGGGTGCGTTAGAAATCTAGGGGGTGCGCTAAGCAATATGAGGGGTGTACTAAGCAATCTAGGGGGTGCATTAAGCAATTTTCACTATTTATGCACGGTGCATAAGGAAAAAGCTTATGCACCATAACCACTCCCTGTCCATACTATCATCAAACATTCTCATCTTACATGGTTTTTAAGGTCTATGATTAGAGGTGGGAATAGGCTAGGCCGAGCTAGGCTTTGTCAAGCCTGAGCCTGACTTGTCAAAAAAATTGAAGGCCTGAACCTAGCCTATGGCCTATCATAGGCTTATCTTTTAAGCCTGAGCCTGGCCTTTTAAAAGCCTATGTGGCCTGTTAGCCTGTTTAAAAGTCTACTTCACACGAAAATATTTAAATAAATAACTCTATTTATTTTTAAAAATACTTAGAACCAGTAAATCAACATGCTTTTGATATTTAACATGATATTTTACAAAATTGGATTATATATATTATAGTTTTTCAATTCTAGTTTATAATAATACATTTATATATGTGAAAAACTAATGTAGATTAATAAACTTAAACTACTGAAAAAGTTAATAAATATATAATTTAATCAAAGTACAAATTATAATAATAATAGTATTAAAAATATTATTCATATTAACTTAAGTAGGCCGGCCTAATAGGCTAAAAGGCTTTTTTAATGGCCTGCGGCCTGACCTATTTACTTAAATAGGCTTATAAAAAAGCCTTAGCCTGATCTATTTAAAGAAATAGGCTGGCCTGGCCTAAACCTATGTAGGTTAAACCTTAAGGCCTCGTAGGCCGACCTGGCCTATTCCCACCTCTATCTATGATAGCTGGTGTACAAGCAAGGGCCTAAACACAATTGCTTAAAAACGCTAATTTGACCATGTTAATGTAAACGGCAAGGTTCTTAAATATTAATTCAACCGACAAAAATGTTAAAATTATTAGTGTTCAGACCATGTTAATGTAAACGGCAAGGTTCATAAATATTAATTATTCAACCGACAAAAATGTTAAAATTATTAGTCACTGATTGAGGATCAAACTTTAGTTCCTCCATTTTTTATGTGCAAGTTTTTAATAACTCGTCATTTCATCCATCCAAAAAAATGTAAACAGCAAGTCCATTAAACAAAATATATAATTATATAATTAAATAATATTGGAGGACAACCTAGATTCTCTGAGAAATTAAAACTCAATTTTAATATAAAAAAAAAATAGAAAATAAAACTCAATCTCAATCCTAATATATTATTGGCTCAACTCCAATCCAAACAAGATCGTCCAAGTCAAATCTCAAGATACATATAATTGACAATTGAGAGAAGGGAGACCCCATTAATATAGTTTACAAGTATAGTTTAATTTAATTAATTAAAGGCTTACTCACATTCACATATAATGGTCAAACTAAACATAATTAAAAACTCTCTCTCAAGGGCCTCACCATGTGAAACATACACATGACATAACAATAACAATTAAGTACATGCAAGAGATGGCACTGTGGCAGTTACCATCATGATCCAAAAAAAGGACAAAATATTTAATTAGTATAAGTATACTTCATAAAATAAAATTAGAAGCCCATGTTACACACATTATTTGTAAAGAAAAACAGCTTGTCATGTCAGATTGTGCATTAAGTTTCAGTTTGCAATTGGAATTACTAACTGTGTTAAAGCTCAATTACACACGAATTTGTATGCATTGTAGTAATCATTTGAATTTTTTTTATCAGGATATGTAAATAATACATATTTTTTATATTTAGTGTATATACTTATTTAGGAATCATATATATAATATACGTAATTAATGATTCAATTACAATTTTGAAGTTAAATAGATTGGCCCAATTTTTGTATATCGATGAAAGATAATAATATATTTATATTATTTAGCTACAAGATATGTCATTCGAAATGAATATGTGGTTGTATTTAATGTATCTGTCGATTTGAATAAATGAATATCATTTTGTTTGTGTCAAAAAAAAAAAGATTTGCCATTCGAAATGAAGAAAAAAAAGAGCTACAGGATATCGTAACTAATTTCTATAATTATGATGTTTATATAAATGTATACTGAATATAAAAGATATTTACATATTCTAATGTTTTAGAATAAAATATATAAGCAATAAAATTTATTCATATTTTTAGAAGTGAAATATAAACAAATTTTAACAACTTCTATACATGATATGATAGTAGTGTCTCTAAAATATTCTTCGTTTAATTTAATTTTTATGTTTTTAAAGACCAAATTTATTAGTCATATATATAGTAGTTTAGCAATAAACTTAATTTTTTATTGAAATCACATGATTTTAAAATGTGATTAATTTTTATTTATTTATATACTTCATTTGAGATGGAGTACAGGTTATACTTCTTACCTAATAAGGACAATGAGAATAAGATGATTCTTTCCACTCCCTCATAGACTAGGAGTCCTAGTCCTTCGTCTCTTTCACTCTTTTGCTTATATATGTTTAATTCTAAAATTTATGTGACTTTTACTTAACCCCTAAAAACATACAATAAAACATGAGTGCTTCTCATATATAGATTGATCTTCTAGAAAAGAGTTTAAAGTGGACCATTGAAGTACCTTAACTATATATAGTAGGTTAATTAAATTTCTTATTGCTATTAAGAAAAGAAAACTTAATACTATTTTAATTTCACCAAACAAATAATTTAATATTACAAACAAATAACACAAACTTAATATTACAAACAAATAATAGCACAAATTAAGCATGCATCAATTGTCAAAAAAAATAAAAAATTAAGCATGCATTATTGAACCGATGCAAACTTACATTAATTTTCTTATAAAGTAAGGCTATAGTGTCAAAATTCAAACACTTTAAATCAATGTCCTAACAAGCTACACTTATGGGACGAACTAGGAAGTAGCTAAAAATACAAAAGTCACCCAAGATATATAACTTGAACGTACCTGTGGAGTGCTACGAGGATAATGAATTGAACCGGAGAAGAGAATTTTATGTTGGCCATTAATGATTAATGATGTTCTGTCGTAGGTGACATTGCCACCATGGATGGTGCCAAGAGATTCTGTTAAAATCAGTGAAAGTAATAAAAAAGAACACCGCCACCACCACTCTCCCATTGTATAATTTTGGTAATATTGTTGTGTGAGAGAGAGAGAGAGAGAGAGAGAGAGAGAGAGAGAGAGAGATTACTTACTCTTGTGATTGTGATTGTGATTGTAAACAGCCTTTTATATTGACATGGCTGTGTGTATATGGTGTTAAGCCCCAAAATATTAAGCCCCACTTGATGATTGTAAAAGGCATTTAAAGAACAGATGATTAAGCCCCACTTGTGGTGTATATGTCAATATAAAAGGCTGTTTACTTTTATATGATTGTGATTGTGATTGTAAACAGCCTTTTAATATTGACCCAAAAGAACAGATGATTTATGTAAATAAAACTTACCAACTATCATTTTAATATTCTAAATTAGAATAGAAGCATTTAAAGAATTGAAGCAAAAAAAGAGAAAGAATAGAAGCATTTATGGTTTTTTTGGTAAATAAAAATTTATTAGCTCAATTGAATCTATTTGAGGGAAACTACTACCGGTATCAGGTATATATCCTTATCAGTACTGGGTACATATCCGAACTATAATTTATACTCATATATACACGTATATTAGTTTTTATAAAAATATCGTATCTCGTATACGGGTACCAGTACATCGTACCCGCACCTAGATAACACGGCTTAAACAATATTGAACGGTATAAAAACAAATATGTTCATAGTTTTTTCAAAAATATTTCTTCAAATGCTTCTTATCCTAGATTTGAATCCTACAAGTATTTTTTTGAATTTTATTTTCAATGTTTGAGTTAGTGAATAAAACGAAAAATAAGAGAAATGGCTATGCAGCCTATGCTTCTTATCTTATTTTTTATGTTTCAGTCTATGAATAAAAAGAAAAATGGCAAAGCCGCGGGTGTTTAAATAGTCTTCTTAGAAGTTGTATGGAGAGCTGTTAAAAAAGCCCCATATTAAAAGATCTTATTTTTGGGTCCCATGTTAAGCCCCAAAATATTAAGCCCCACTTGATTAGATTTATTATTGTTTGTTTTTAGGCTAAGCCCCCTATTCTTTAATTTTACTCCTCCCTATAGGGCCTAATATTGGCCCACAAAAAATATCAAATAAATTTCTGGAGAACTTTTTCTCGTTAACTTTTTGAATATTTTTCACGAAAACTTTTCGAGTATTTTTTTTTCGAGAATTTCGAGAATTTTTTCTCGAAAACTCTTCGAGTATTTTTTCTCGTAAACTTTTGAATATTTTTTCTTGAAAACTTTTCGAGTATTTTTTCTCGAAAACTTTTCGAATATTTTTTCTCCTAAACTTTTTCGGAACTTTTTTCTCGAAAACATTTCGAGTAATTTTTCTCGAAAATATTCCGAGAATTCTGGGATTGTTTCTTTTATTTTTAATAACTAATGTGTGAATTCTAGGAATTTTTATCAAAAAACTCTCATTTCCGAATTTTTTTGGAATTCTCAATTCTGAGAATTCTCAGATTGTTTCTTTTGTTTTCAATAACTTATGTGTGAATTCTAAGAAATTTTTATGCAAAAACTCTTGTTTCTGAAAATTCTTGGAATTCTCGATTCCGAGAATTCTCAGATTGTTTCTTTTGTTTTTAATAACTTATGTGTGAATTCTAGAAATGTTTATCCAAAAACTCTCGTTTCCAAAAAAATTGGGGCCTTGGGGGCCTATGTTTTATTTGGGGGGCTTGGTCATTTTGGGACCTATATAATAAGAGGTCCATTTATGCTTACCATATTTAAGCCCCTTTATATTGGGGATGAGCCCAATATCCCCAATTTCGCTTGGCCCCCTAAATTGACATCTCTAGTTGTATGGTACAAGAACCAACAATTAAAACATAATGAAAAATGAAAAATGAAAATTGTCCTTAAGGGCCCCATGTTACTCATAGACCTCTAAAAATTTCAAAAATATCCTCCATTTTAGGTCTAATATGGATGAGATTATACAATACGAAATAAGCTTTAATTTCGGAAGATATGTTCTTATTGAGTGGTAATGTAAAATGCTCCAAGGTAAGGAAAGGAAAGGAAAGAAAAGAAATGATTCATGCAGGGAGAAGATGAAATTATAACTTCTGGAATATCATGTCATATGAGAACGTATCTTCTCATTAAGGTTCGGAAGATATCTTCCCATCATATTTCGGAAGATATCTTCCAATACTCGGGGATGCCGACATTCTTAAAAAGTTCAAAAAAAAAAAACGGTTTAAAACACTAATTACCTGTTATTTGATGACAAATGAATGTAAAAACTCTATGTGTTATAAATGTTGCTTTCATACCTCCAACATGTGAAAAAATTGCATCTTTTTTCCTAGCTTTGGGGTTGATTGTTGGAGACAATCCAGGGGGCCTTAAGAACAATTTTCATGAAAATTTGCATTGCATAATTTATATAGGGTCCAACTTCCTATATTGTTTAGGCCCACAAAAATTAGAGGCCCAATTTCATAAAGTTGGATGTATCTGTTGTGGCTTGGGCCTGTCTAGAACTAAGGTAAACTTCAAAGTTTACACATTGTTATCAAAGATACTATAGTAGTATGTGCTCCCCTAGAATGAATTATTCGGGAGAATTCGAGTTCGATTCTTGATAAAAATAATATTTTTTGTCAGACTTTATGCAGATGAACTTCGAATTTCCAGGACTCCTCTTTCTGGAAACTAGTGTTAATACCAAAAAAAAATTAAAATATTTAATGTGAAAATATGTGAAATTCTGTTCCTAGGCAGGACAGATGTCGTACACAATGTCTAGGACAAAGTGTCTGTAGTCCAGATGTCTCAAACAACAGGTTCGACAATTGGTTCGACAATTGGTTATGAGGATCACAAATATTATTGTAGTACTGAAGTAAATAAAAGCAATAAATAACACCAGTAAATTGTTAACCCAGTTCGGCGCAAAACAGCCCTACTCTGGGAGATACCAATCCAGGAAGTGAACACTACTATTCTGAATTAATACTTAGTCTTACAACCATACCAAACACCTTTTGGCATGTATGCCTTTCCTTAATCCTAGCAATCTTCTACTCAAGGGCTAACTCCCCCTGAATATGAGAACCTACCCAACTCCCTCTAATCACTAATCCCAAGTGACGAAAACTTTAAACATCACAGTTTAAAGGACTTAATTGAATGGCAACATTCAACGACTCAAAGCTGCAAAGTATCAAAAACAATACTAAGAGCCACTAATGTTTTGCACAGTAGGCACAAAGCTTTGAACTCACAATCTTCAGTTCTTGTGGGTTAAGTTTTAAGCTCTATGTTGAGTTCTATTTATAGGCGTGAAAGTCTTCAGATCTTCTTCAGTCTTTCAGATGCACTACAATTAAGAGTTAGTTTTAAAACAAACTTGTTTAAAAACAAACTCCAAAAGATAAAGAAATTAATCTTTATCCACAAATTAAATACAAATCCAATCGTATCTAACACTTAGAATTAATAACAAACTTTATCATTAATCCTAATCTCAGCTTGTTACTTAAAGATCCGCGCCTTATTCAAATTTAAACAAACATGTGTGCTTAATGGATAAGCTTTATCTTTTAAGCTGAACTGGGCCAAGATGTCCTACCCACATGTCTTAGGACATCTTGTTCGACATGTTACCCTAACATGCTCTGAACCCAGTGACAAGATGTCTAGGACATCTTGTTCAACATGTTGCATCTGCACATCTTCAATATGCACAAGTGGTTTAGACTTAATTACTTTAGCATTGGTGTTTCAGTTAAGTCACTCTGACCAAGTTGTTTTAGCCTTATGATGCAGCCAATCTCAGAAGAACTACAATATGTTTTTCCAGGTAGTCTAGTGGTTCCAAACCCCGACCCGTGCATTTAAAATGCAATTTTCCTACCATTTCAGTCAAGTTCACGGAAACAATATGTTGCATATTATAAAATAAGATTAAATAAGTTTTTTATCATAAAAATATAGTGAATTTTGATTTTATACAAATAAAATAGAATATTTTCGTTCTCCTAAAAATTTATGTTTTATTTTGGTCCATTAATGAACATAATTATTTTAATATTTTCTTGACATTTTTTGAACATAAAGACGCTTGAGGTATTGGACGGACATAACATGTGTCCATCTTGAAACTTATGAGTGTACTCCTCCTTAAAATCTCAGGTTCGATTCTCTCTGATGCATATTTAGGTGGGCTAATTTAGCTTTTTCAAAAAAAAATTGTGTCCATCTTAAACAATGAGGTCATCATTTCAACAATATTACCATGAAAATAATTCACTTATCAGGAACTAAAAACAAAACCAAAATATTTAGGAGAATGAAATACATCATGTTTTTATTTGTAGGGACTAGGTCTTAGATTTTGGCCTAACATATCCTTACAAAATTGGTTTGTAAAGTGAGAATTGTCTCTACTTTATAAATATCAAAATCGGTTTGTAAGGTAAGGATTGTCTCTACTTTATAAACACATACTTAGGTCATCTCGCAACTGATGTGAGACTTTTAACCCACTTCCTTGTGCGCCTAATGCTATTGGGCTTGTAGCGCAGATATAAATGATTGATGGCCTGGTCAGAAACCCGTTAGCAAAAGGCCTAACGGATCATGGAAGTGCATTGATATCATCTTAAATTTGGCCCTAATTCATCCTTATAAAACCGTTTAGTAAATGAAAATGGTCTCTACTTTATAATTAAACACATATTCAAATCATCTCATAAGACTTTTTAACATACTAAAATAAAATTTTACTATATTTCTATGATCAAAACTTAGCTTGATGCAGATTGATCTAATAGAAAAAAAAAGTTTATCAATATTTTTTAAAAACGTGAATTTAATTTCTGCTCTAAAGATCTCTTTAAACTTTGAGATATGCTCCATTTTTAGTGAATCTCTGAGACTAAATTCACTTCTTTTTTTAACATAGAGACTAAATTCACTTAAGCTTATGTATTATAAAAAAAAATTTAATTTCAATTTATTAAAAAGGCATAAAATCTCACATGCACAATATTTTCTAATTTAAGAGTTAGCCTTACTTATACTTACCAATAAAAAAAACAAATCATTTCAATTTATTAAAAATGTATAAAATCATTTTAATAAAATCTCATTATATGTAAAAATCGGAGTTTAAAATTTCAGATAGTCCACTACTCCACTTATTCATTTTTAACATGGTGCAGTTTAAGGTGGGCAAGTCTTCTAATTTTCCCATGATGGGAAATGCACTTTTGACCTCCTATAGCATGTTTAAACCGGTTTTTATAAATTGAATTTTCCCCCCTAACAATTAAATATCACAGTGTAGCCAAAACTATGTTATTATTATACCCGTTTGTTCTCAATTTCCACTAGTGACATAATGCGAGTAGAGATGTCAGAATGCTTCCTCTCCATTGCACCATTAACCACAATCATACTTTACAAATTAAATAATTAAATAATAATGTGTATTCTTTTTTTAAAAAACAATAATGTGTACTCTATATTTCTATTAATTAGTAAACCGTTTTTTGAATGTCTTTTTTTTTTTTTTTTTACACAAACAAAATGATATTCATTCATTCAAATCGATAGATACGGGATTAGTTATTATGCATAAGCCATCCTTATGCACCATGCATAAGTTTACTTAGTGCACCCCCAAATTACTCGTGCACCCCCCAAATTACTTGTGCACCCCCAAATTTCTCATACACTCCCCAAAATTCTCATACACCCCCCAAATTTCTCGCACACCCCCATATGACTTTTGCCCCCCCATTTTTTTTTGTCCCCTCCATATTTCTATGCTAAAAAAATAATCGAATCCAATATCTCATGCATACTATCCCAATTTTTCTCAACTAAACTAACCATAATTGCTTTATATGATTTTTTGTTTTATGTAGCATGGTTTTGTAAAATGGTTATGTGATGTTTTACTTAATAACAATGGTTTCAGTGTATAACATCTTGGCAATAATGCCCACATGAAACCATTTATCCAAAATAATGGTTTCAGTGTATAACGCTATGAAACCATTTAACTAGACTAATGATTTCAGTGTATAACATCTTGAAACCAAATAACAAGACTAATGGTTTCAGTGTATAACACTATGAAACCATTTAACTAGAATAATGGTTTCAGTGTATAACGCTATGAAACCATTTAACTAGACTAATGGTTTCGGTATATAACATCTTGAAACCAAATAAAAAGACTAATGGTTTCAGTGTATAACGCTATGAAACCATTTAACTAGTTTCAGTGTATAACGCTATGAAACTTTTTAACTAGACTAATGGTTTCAGTGTATAACTCTATGAAACCATTTAACTAGACAAATGGTTTCAGTGTATAACATCTACGCACTAATGCTCATTTAACTATAATAATGGTCATAAATTTAAATTGTTAAGACGATATAAAACCAGAGAGAGTGAGGTATCCCCAACCGTTCCAAATAATTCAAAATACCCTAAATAAAATTTTGAGAAAATTTTATTAATACCTGATATATATAAAAGCATATTTACCTCATTTAATTAACTAAAAATAGTTCCAGGTCTCAGAAAAATACCTAACTGGTCCCAAAATTCCCAGAAAATTATTTCCTATTTTTTTGTAAAAAAAATAAAAAAATTTGGAGTCTCCTTGGCACCGTACGCGCCCCCACGCGCCGCCAGCGAGAGTGGGCGTGGAGGCGCGTCACTGTTCATCATCTTCCTCACCCATTTTCTGAAGAAACGGGTCGCGTCGACCCGGTTCGTTCTCCCTCAATAATCAACGAAACTCGACGTTCTTTATACCGTTTTGATCGTCCTTCGATTTTATGAATTTTTTAGGTATTAGTTTTCGAAATCGGTGATCGAATTGCATATAAAATGTGGCCGAAATTGAGCAAGCAAAAATACAAAGTTATTCAGTCATGGATTATTACACGTGTTGTTTGGATCTGAGGGTGGATATTGACTTATGCACGGTGCATAAAAATTGCCTTATGCATAATAACTTAGGCCGATAGATACATCAAATACAACCACCTATTCAATTTCGCTAAAAACATAAAGGATGAATCTGCGAACAAACTCACAGCATCCGAGTTAATAGCATACAACGGCAAAATGCCTACTACAAATAATATGATAAAATTAAAATCACCGGAATATCCATGCTTCCGGATCTGCAACGTTGATGCCCAAATCATTGATTGAATTTGTAATTGACCGAATATAATCTTTCGAGAAGAATCAAATGAACACCGCAACAATACGGAAAATCAAATAACGCCGCACAAGACGACGACCAACACAACGCCGCACTTAGACGACGAAATCACAAAAAAAAAAACACAAAAGAAAAACTTAATCTATGTGAAAATAACTTATTATAGTAAAAGAAGAGAACAAAAAAGGTGTAGGGGGGTGATTTTAGGCCAAAGTGACCCAAAACCACCCCTCTATGATGAACAAAGAGAACTTAGAGACAAACTTTTTTTCCTGTAAGAAACTAGGGCCGGCTAAAACTATTTTAGTATTGCCAACGCAACGCGTTTCCGTTTTTTGAATGTCTTCTATATAAAAGTTTGAAGAATATTATATCTAATACAATAAAAGATGATTTTCACTCATTAAGTAGTAGTTAAAAAATATGTATTTAATCCACTGGTTTAGTAATGGTGAGAGGTTTAAATATTATGTATGAGGTCTTAGGTTCAACTCCCAATGACCACCAATATAAAAGAAAATGTAATTAGTATCGAGTGTTTTGATTAGAGTGTAAGCGGATAAAAAAATATATTCTAAAACCGGAAGTCTAAACCAATCCAAAAGAAAAAGAAATTCAAATAAAAAACCACACCGAATCAATTTAAAACCAACCTGGTTTAATTTAGTTTGGTATCGAATTCAATTTGTAAGAACCGTTGAACCGAACCAATAGTTGTATTAATAACCAGATATTTAGTTGAGCGCATTAACACACAACATCTTGCATCTAAAATTGGTCCAACTTATTATAAAAAAATTGTTCCAACTTAGTAACATAACACTCTGAGACCTCAACCTCACAAAAATACCTTAAGTAAACTTTGTATATGATCGAAAACCTACGGAATGCACAAATTTCATAATAGTATGCTTAGCTAGTATTTTGGAGCACCGTTTAGTATTTCCTATAATTTATCGTACAAATCGTAAAAATAACAAATGGTTATATATTCAATCAATGTCTATAAAAAAAATTGACAGAAAGTTTATGTAAATTTTGAGAACGTATAAATATGATACTTTGAGTTAATGAGTTTATTTATTTAGAAATGTAAAGCAAAAGCTTATACATTCCTTGTTTTTCAATGACCTTGCGATAGTTAATTTTTTTTTTTTTTTTTACAGTTTGCGATAGTTAAATGTTGTTTCAGTGAAAAATGATTATAAAATTAAATAGTATGCAATCTTACAATAGTCATAATCATGGGTCATATATGTAAATACCTAAAGATTGAATATGGAAGTTGGTACAATAAGTAGCCATCGTTAAATCTTAGCTGCTGAATATTAAACTAGTATTTGAACGGTAGGATTGGACATTATTATGCATTTCCCATCATGGGAAAATTATAGTAGTTACCCACCTTAAAGTTCACCTTTTAACATAGCGTTCTAGCCACTCCTAAACGATTTGACAAAAAAAATTCACCTACAAAACATTTTTTGATGTAGAGTCGACTAGATAAAATTACTTTGACCAACATATTGCTCCGATAGGTGTTTTTGCCACCTCGGACAACTACATCTTATAACCATTGTTATTATTATAAATTTATAATATTAAATTTCTTTTAAAAAAAAAGATATTTTAAAATAATTTTTTAAATAAAATAACTATTTTTTTAGGTTTAAATATCACTTTCGTCGTCTCTATAAGTTCGCGATTTTTTTGTTTTAGTCCTTGTATAATTTTTTTGTTGCGAATTCATCCTTGTATGTTCAAATCTTTTGGTTTTAGTTCCTAAAACTAAAATCCGCAGGAAACTTGCGAATTTTCCTGCAAATTTTCCTACGAATTTTAGCTTTAGGGACTAAAATAAAAAAGATTTGAAAATACTAGGATGAATTCGCAAGAAAAAAAATATAGGGACTAAAACCAACAAACCGTAAACTTACAAGGACAAAAATGATATTTAAGTTTTTTTTTTATTATGAGCGTTTCAGTGGACGTAGTGTGTTCACAAGTATGAAAAACAAAAGTGAACTATCTCCATTTATTTTCTCGTGTGTTTTCTCAATTGTACACATCTCACCCTTCAATCTCATTTTCTGTAAATTTTATTTCTCTCCCCATCATAATTAAAGGTGAGGTTTTCAATGGACTCTCATGAAAAACCACGACTATTGCCAAGATTGATCACAATATGTACTCAATCGTGGCTCACACTATGATGCATGGGTACTCCATTTTTGGGAGAGTACCGGTACCGGGTACGTACCGGGTACCGGTACGCGTATGGTACTCCTTGGGTACGCACCGATGACGTACCTATTTTTTTATTTTTTATTTTGCAATGGGTACACGCATGGTACTCCTATGGTACGCGCGTGGTACTCCTGTGGTACACGAATCCAAAAAAATACAATTTTTTTTCTTTTCTTTTATTCATTTTTTTGTTTATAGGAAGATTTATGTTTTTTATTTGTTTAATATAAAAGTAGCAGCTTTACTGATAAGCAATAATAAAGTAGTAGTTGAATTTATTCACTCGTTTATTGGAAAGAAATAGGCTCAATCGAATTTTACTCATACAAATCTTGATGTTTTGATGTTTTTGAATAATTTGAATTACTTATTTGATATTTTTTATGTTTAATTATTTGTTTTAACAATATTCTTCTATTATTTTATTTATATAATTATATTAAAAAAAATATTTACAGACGTACCCGTACCTTGATTTTTCTAAAAATGCCGTACCCCGTACCAGTACCGGTACCGGATACCGGTACCGTACCCGTACCTAGGCATCATACCAGTACGAAATATGAAAGCAGCTATGCTCCTTTTCTCTTAGCTTCTTTTCTTCATTTTCTTATCACAGATTGAAGACATGTGGCAAATGAAAATCTGATGGTTGAATATTAAAAGGCTATTATTAAGTAATTAAAAATTAAAAACATATCGGATCTAAAAATGTTAGCTCGCATTGTTAGTATCCTTGTCTTTTCATCTTCTTCATCACCTCTTTGCTGAAGCTACCACCGCAGCCGCCTTCGCCGCCTCTTTCCGGCCGTCATAGGGCGGCGGTTTTCCTCCCATATTCTCAATAGACTGCGACACACCACCTCAACATCTTGTCTTTTCGTATTCGCCGTTTCGTCGTCATGGCTAAACCTAACCATCTCGTTTCTAATATTCATGATCAAGGTATTATATCTTTTCAAAACTACACTTTTTATTCTTTGTCCTCTTTGTTATTGCAAGAAGAGTAAGAAATTATGTAAATATGAAATAGGAAACTACAATCCAAGAGACGCAATCAAGCCAAGTTGACTCAACATCAAGCTATTGTTCAGGCGACACAATCACACCAAATTAACAATGGAACTCAGCATGAAGCTACAATCCAAATGACACAATTTGATACATTGGGATTTTACTATTTCTCTTAGATATATAATGTCTAAGTATTTTGATGTATTTGTTATGAGACATATTTTGTAATATGACCATTTATGGATTCTTTTTTTATGGTTTAGTAGTTTTTTTGAATTATGGCGAGATGTCGTGTTATGCAGCAACGGTGAGACGCTGCACCTATTTGCCTCAATGATACAACATCAATTATGCAGAAACTATTGACTCTCTAATTATGCAGCAACTATTTTGGAATTGTGCTTACTTTTGATTATGAATGTAGCAACAATTATGCAGAAACTCTTTTAGATATAGTGACTCTAATTATGCAGCAAGTATTTGGAATTGTACTTAATTTTGATTATGAATGTAGCAATAATTATGCAGCAACTGTTTAAAATATAGTGACTCTAATTATGCAGAAACTATGTGAATCCTTGTACTTAATTTTTGTAATGATGGTGGCTAAGTATGTAGCAACAATGACACAATTATGAATGTGAAAGGTTATGAGATTTATGAGATACACATGGTTCCTTTATGAGATACACAACACAAGTATGCAGCACATGGAAAATAACCAGAAATCACCAACAAGTGTCAAAGTACTATGAGAATAGCATCATTTCATTAATTCAATATGAAATTATTACATAATAGTAGCCTCAAGTAAACCCACAAACCTAAAACACTAGTACAACCATTGACCCAATGCTACAACAACAATGATGAATTTTACAATCCCTAATTTCAGAACAATTTCAAGTACATAACTCAACAATTACACCATTAGGCTATCTCAACAAATTTAAAGTGACCGGAGATTCTTTTGCATCGTCGTTCTACAAAACATAGGGCTAGAACCATCGCCGTTGGCATCTTGAGTAAGTATATAATGAAACAATACAAAGAAAGTAATTATAGTAAAAAAAATACAAAGAAAGTAATTTAGCTACAAAAACTAGAACTCAATTCAGAACTAAATCTTTTAAAATTTCAAAATAGATAATAAAATCACCCCATGCGGGCTTAATATTGTGACCTTGTTGGCAATAAGGTCCAATTGTGTTTATAGTTGAACTAAGAATTAAAGTTTATTTAACATTGTAAATATTTTTAAAGATAAATAACCAATTTAATACCAACAAAAGATAAATAATGTATTTAAAGTTTCATTTGTCATTTTAACCACAACCGGATTGTTGAAAGAAAAGGTGAGCTTAGTCTCAACTCTTAAATCTAGTTGTATCATGAAACTGTTGACGTTGTAAATGAGAAAGTAGAAACTGATTAAACACGTGTTATGTGTCTCGTAAATGTAGCTCAGTTGGTAGCTATTAGAGACATTATTGTATGGACTGAAGTTCGAACTCTAGATTCCCTCACTTCCCCAGACTTAAAGTTTATGAGTCTAATCCCTAGAATACTTGACAAATAAAAGCGAATATACACATTGACATTGATATACCATTTACATGATCCATGTGGCAAATAATTTTCCCATACAAAATACAAATAAAAAAATTCCCTTAAAATTGACTAACTAACCTATTCTGGGTTGGAAATTGTAAGCATCACCTGAAACATCTCCATCACTAGCTCCCTATCTGCATGCTGGAAAAGGTTATTTATTTCATCATCTTTAACATCATATATTTTACCAAATTCAAATAAGAATGTTAAGCATCCTTTCTTTAACTTGTGTAATTGATAAAGCCAAGCCTCATTTAGCATCTCAAGAACATTGTCTGAGTTAATATCTTCAAGAAGGTTTTCCTCACATAAATCTTTCAGGCTACCAATATCATACTTATTGGCTGCTCCGAGCAATGCAAGACAGTGTTTCCGGAAATCTTCTTGTTTAATTGCTCCATACAAGTAACTTAGAAGAGCACTGCATGATTCAAGTGACATGTCTTCGATATGGATTGTTGACGACTCTTTTTCCTTCAGGTTGTGATGAAACATGCTTTGAAACACGGGGGAACTCGCTGACAAAATTGCCTTGTGAGCTCTCAACGTACCATCTGCAGTGATAATGGTTAGGTCAGCATGTATAGCCTCATCGAGCATGCGAGAGAGGCAACAAAGAGTACTTCTTTGAGCTTCAACACATTGTGAATTTCCATCAGATGACCATACAGAACTAGGTTCTCCACCCTGAGTTCAAACAAAAAGATCAAAGCATAAGCAGAAGAAAAAAAAGCTGATACTAACCAATATACTAAACCAACTGCACTAGTAGTTATAGCTATTTAAAAGATTATCTTCCAGAATAATCGCTATAATTTTGACATCTATGCATCTAGGCTAAATGGTTAGATAGTTAAAGATCCATTTGATTTGTTGAAAAATAAGGGACACAAACACAAAAACAGTAATATTTTATTTCATATTTAAAATAGGCAGTTCAAGGGATAGCACAAAGCCACAGAACTGAAAACTTGTGTTACCTACAATTCCAATTGACAATATTTTGTCCATACAGGACTAGCTCTATTGCATGCAAAACAAACAATCCACAATACAAAAGGACAATCTGGTAAATATTTCTGTACATTGATTAGCAGATACATAATAAAATGCAAGTCCAGTGTATTAATAATCAAACAGCTAAAATATCTAAAAAATTACCCAGTGATCGGATCACTTGTACAGTTGTACTGTGTTATTTTGTTTACTAAAAACCCCTACATCAATATTGGTATTGGAAAGAAAAAAATCACAGGACTTAGAAACTCACATTCATATGGCATATCTTCAAGTCAAGAAACTCAACATCTATGATGAAGCGGCCCACATAAGTAGTGTCAACAGGCCAGACAAAGTCATCTTGTGTCCTAAGCAGCCTTTCATAAACTGCATACAAGCAAACAAAAATAAACCCACATCAGGTAATTGCAATGGCAAACTCCTCATTTTCCAATTTGAGATGCAAATATTAAATTATCTGTGTTTCCTCTTGGTCCATAAAAAATTCTAAGATCAAAGCAGAAACGGCACCAAGCACATAATATCACTTAAGGCTGAATTCCTTCCTATGATCACTACAATCAATCCCTCTAAGCCATTGGATAGAGATTGAATATTAGCAAATATGGAATCCAAAATGCCAATCATCTGATCTTAATTAACGGCCTAGTCCATTCCTAGTGGAGATGTAGTTAGTTTTTTCCAACAAAAAAAAATAGATATTAGTTTGTTAGCCTATATAAATGTTTGATATAACCACTTTGTAAATCAATTCAATCATTTCAATAAAATCCCATTTTATAATTTGTGTATGTTTTCTCTCCTCCATAATCTCTATCAAGTTGTAACAAAAGTCGAAAAATGAGCAATGATAAAAAATAAAAGTCTTGTGAGTTTAGCTCAGTTGGTAGGGACATGACATTGTATAGGCATGGACAGGGATTCGAATCCGGACACCCCCACTTAATCACTTTGAAGGTGAAATTTCTAACCACCAGACTACTTGACCAAAAAAAAAGTTGAAAAATCATCATTGATTAAAAGCCAAAACACATACACAAACTTTACTATTTTATCTCATTTTTGCAAATAATAAAAGCAACAACATAAATAATAATAATAATAATTGTTGGTGCATACACTGACCAGGAGAAATAATAAATTTGCGGGATGAACCAGCAACGGAAACACGAAGAATGAATCGAGCAAGAGGTGGATGTTCTTTAGAAATACGAGAAGGTTCTGGAAAAAGGTGTATGGAGAAGAACCTATTCCTTACGATTGAAAAGTACCTGAAGAATTGGGAAAGTAAGAAGCAACAATAAAAATGGAATAAATAGATAGATAAATTAATTCATTAATAATACACACCAGTTCCAGATTCCGAGCTTAAAAGGATCAGATTTTTTGTAGGAACAAGGTCCGAAGTTATCTATTTTCCACTGTGCTAATCTTGAAACAGTTTCGACCCTATCCGCCATGAATGAGATGAGAAGAGAAAGAGTAAAGGTAAAATAGGTTGGAAAGTGTCTTTCTAAAGTCTAAAAGCATTTTGACGACTCTTCTCTCATCCTCACTGATTCGTGTTCAATGCTCATGTCTCCAAGCTAAGAAACACAAACGTGAACGCTTTTCAATTTTGGCTAAACTATACATTTGGTCCCTCACGTTTATTTTAGGTTTTAATTTAGTCCCTTATGTTTAAAAAGTTTCAATTTGGTCCCTTACGTTTATTTTAAGTTTCAATTTGGTCCCTTCCGTCAGTTTTTGCACATGTGGCAGACAGTTTGCTTACGTGTCAGACGGTTTGCACACGTGGATACCTGGACACGTCGACACGTGTCCAATTGAAACAGTGGAACAGTGAAATCTGACGGAAGGGACCAACTAATGCAAACGTTGATAACGTAAGGGACCAAATTGAAACTTTTTAAACGTAAGGGACCAAATTGAAACTTAAAATAAACGTAAGGGACCAAATATGTAGTTTAGCCTTCAATTTTACTTTTTTTTTCATATAAAATTTTGATTATTTTAATATAGAGCACATTTAATATTTTTGTTAAGGATATTGCGAGTAAGAACTCTCTACCACTTTCCATAAATAATTCAAAAAAATCTTTTATTTTAGCGAGTTCAGAGAAAAAATTCGGGAGATAAAAAATGGTCAAATGCTCCAAATCACAAGAGATGCAACATTTTCATTCAAAATCTTAATTTAGTAGGTTAGTGAGTTATTTCTCTTATAAATTTAATATTTGTTTATTCATGATCGACGTAGAATTTAACCACACTTAAAAATATCGACATTCATTCAAATCTATGCATTTGATTCGCAAAAGAGTAAATATTGAACAAACAGCACATGACAAAATATAACTATACTGGAGAGATCGAGAAAAAAAGAAAATTATATTGGAAAATATAAATGGTATTTTGGTATTTTTGACTGTATGTGCTTTGACAAAAAAAATCATGCGGTTTAGGAAGGAGTAAAAAATCTTATTTTTTTCTAATTCTATGATCAGTTTCTAAATTAATTAGGGCACAAAAAAGTCGTTTATTTCGTCCACACTCATAGAATACTTTGAAAACAATACAAAAATTCAATACCATTAAAATGAAAATGATGAATTTTTAAATAAATTCATAATATCTAAGCTAATAGTGTAAAATGATAAAATGACCGCAGATGTGTAACTTGTGATGCAAGGATTTAGAATCCTTAGTACATCTATTCTTGAATTGCACTTTTATTACTTGTCTCTTGAATTGGTTTGGTATCAAAACAAGCATCAATATGAACTCTATAATTGATGTTTTATATGTTAGTAACATATGATGGAGTTCTCAATGTAAATTGGTCATCACTTCAGCCATTATCAACATTGTAAACATGATCTGGATTAGCAGAAACAATTTGAGATTTAAGATTACCAAGCCTTCTTGGATTTCTATCATTTCCTTGGTCATGGCTCATGTTTCTTTAGCAGGCGATCTAACTGCTCTTTCTACATGTAACTTAATTGTTAACTTTCAAATCATCAAAGTATTTAAAGTTAACATGCATCCCCCCTCGTGCTCTTGGAATTATTGAAGTCATTTGGCACCCTCCAATTTTTGATTGGATTAAATGTAATACTGGTGGTACTTAGGCAACCCATGTCTCTCTGCTTGTGGTGGTAGTTTTAGAAATAATAGAGGTGATTTTCTTGGTAGTTTTGTTGTTAATATTGATATTGACAATGTTTTGAAAGTTGAGTTTTGAGGTATTATATTGGTTACTGAATCAACTTTTGATAGATGATGAAATTATCTTTGGATTGAGAGTGACTCAATGGTTGCTACTTTGACCATTAAGTCCCTTAGCCTTTTTTTTTTCCGGCAAATCAGAAGCAGAAGAGAGAGTTGCCACCAAAAGGTCAATGAAATACATTTCACGATCACTCATATTTTCAGAGAAGGAAATCATTGTACCGACAAATTTGTCAATCTAGGACTTCTTCTAAATTCTTTTATTTTATGGTCTTGTATTCCTAATGAAATCAAAACTGATTTTTATAGAAATAGAAATGGTCATTCCTATTTTTGTTTAACTTTTAGTGGGTTTTTTTTTATAAAAAAAAAAACTTTTAGTGGGTTTTGGTTGTTGCCCCCCACTTTGTATTCCAAACCTCTCTTTTTTATGTCTCTTTTTTTAATGAATGTTGGTTTACAGAAAAATAAAATAAAATAACCGAAAATCGCAAATGTGAAAAAATTCAAGTAACCAAAGTATTTATCACTCCAGATTTGTAGTGTTGACACCCAAATAATTGGTTAAAGCCAATTTATCAATACGAATGAAATAGACATCACAAATAATAAGAAAACAAAATTATACAACGCACCAATTTACCAACAATACCGTCACACTTAGACTACAAAATTTCCAAGAAAATTAAATAACAAAAAAAATTAAATATAAAAATAATTTATTTCTAATATATATTCTTTTTAATCCTTATTAAAAGAATTTTTTTAAATTAAGTGTAAACAGGCTTTTATCTCTGTAAAGTAGGCGAATTTTGTTTTATTCCTATAAATTATTATTTTTAGATTACCCTTGTAATATTTTTTTGTTTTTTTTTAATTCATTTTACTCCTTGTCGAATTTTTTTTTCAACACAGAGGATAAAATGAATTAGAAAAAAAAAAGCATTATAAGATTAATCTAAAAAACAAATTAGAGTGGATAAAACAAAACTTATCTACTTTGCGGATGTAAAAATCTATTTACCATTAAATTAATTGATATATTGACTAAATACATTCAATTTTTCAAAATATTTTTTTGGTACAAGATTCAATTTTTAAATTTTAATGGGTTAAAAATAAATTTATAAAGACGTGAGCGAGGAATATATAAACCTGATGTGTTAATAAAAATTAAGAATAAACAGAAAAAGTGATTGAGGTGAGAAAAATGGCAAATATTGTTGGTGGAAGTGGAAATCCAATGATCGTGTGGAACGAAGGAGCAAAGAGGTTCGAAACAGATGACAAGAAAGCATACTTAGAGTATGTTCTCAGAGATAACGGAAAAGTGATGGATTTGGTACACACTTTTGTTCCTCCTTCTAAGAGAGGTTTCGGTTTGGCTTCTCACCTAACTCTAGCTGCCTTTAATCACGCTTCCTCTCATTCCTTATCAGTCATCCCCACTTGTTCTTACATCTCTGTGAGTTTATTTGAATTTCAATTCTTGATTGCTGTTTTTAATGAAAGATAATCTCCAATTTTGTAAACCTAGGTTAGGAAAATGAGATGGGTGCCATATAAGTTATTCTGAATTTCGTTTTGTTTTGCTTCAGCTGTATTATTACTCTGTCATCAATTAATAATGATTTACTATCAATTTCGTCTCTAGCATACTTTCAGAAGGACTAATATGAATTAAATTTGATTGACTTAGTGAACTTTTTGAAATATTCATAAAATCAGAGACCTATTTGAAAGCGTCCTATAAAGTTAGGGATCAATTTGGTGGTTTACTCCATATAAATTGGTTGTGATTTGTTGACGGTATAATTTTTTTATACTAATAGGGTATCAAAATTAAGCTCTTATTCAGTTAGGATGATGTGAAATGTTTGTTTGGATTTCTGATAGTTGATGAAATGAAATTGAAGGGGAAAGAAAAATAGAGTATTGAATTTGGATGGAATGCCAATTGATCCTTTTCATCCTATTTTAAACAAATCAAACAATAGGATATTTATGACTGCATTTCATGTTGCTCTATTCTATCAAAATACTATCAATCCAAACATGAAATAGACAACTACTATTGCATTATGCTAATGTAAATGGCACAATTTCACCCCGGTCATCAAGTAGAAACACTAACGCAGATGATTCAAGGAGTAGGGAGTAGTAGCCCCAAATTCACTCTCCAACATGTATATGTAGGCTGTAATAGAAGAATATCAATATTAATACGATTATACGATGCCCCGAGACCACAAGTTCAACTCATTTTAAAGATATTTGTTGAAATAATATTGTGGTCTATGAAGTGCTCATATCAGAACCTAAAACTGTATATTGCCACATATCAAAGGATAAGTTCTTTTACTTGGAAATATTTAAGTCACCTAGACTAGAGATAGTTCATCAGGGAGGCAGTGATTAGAAACACCACCCCTCAAATTTAATGGGAATTTTTTTCCATTAGCTTATTTCGAAGTTATTACCTAGAATATTCTTAAGGTTAGCTGTGAAATACAAGTGTGTTTTATTTGAGTGAATGGACAATTTAAGGGTAGAACTTGAAGTGCAATGCTTTAGTCTACTGACATAACATTTGAATACCCCTTAATTTCCAAAAAAGATCACTTACGTCATCGTCGAATCAGTTTTAAGTCCCTTTAAGCTTTTACTCACATACTACAGTTCACAAATTTCCTGCTAATCCTCGATTTAACTTTGTTATAAGCAACTTTAGCAATTTGGAGTAAACATTCTTTGGGGATTTACTCAATGATAGAGTTTTAGTTTTAGTTTTACTCATGTAACGATTTCTGTTGTTTGCAGGAAACATTTCTTCCGAAGAACCCATCCTGGAATTCTGTCGTGCACAAAGAGGGTGGCCAATCTAATATGTAAACTTACAAAACACTTAGATGTGCTTCTAAACGCTTGTATGTTTTCATCGAAATCTAGCCATGCCGTGGTTAAGTGGCTTTGCGCTACTCAGAATAACTGTGTTTGGATTCATGTAGAGTACCAAATTTGATTAATAAAAACTGGTGTTTGGTAATTGATTTTTTTGCTTCAATTCTCGCTTTCACCAAAAGCGATATAAAATCGCTATTGTATGAGATTGAAAATTTTACAGCAAGTTTATATCATACCTGTCTTTAGAATAAAAATATTCAAACATAAATTATTTTACGTTTAAGTTTTACATCTAACTTGTTTTTAGAGTAAAATATTTGAATGTTCTCGGATTTGGATTCTCTCGTGTTGCTATTTAACGGGTGTTCAAATCCAAACCGATTCAAATAGAAACCGAAAACCGATTAAAATAAACCGAAAACAGAGCATTCATTAGCCTTGATTGCAGTTTTGAAAAGGGGTGTCAGTAGCAATCTGGCAGGAAAACCAAAAGCTTCACGTGCTCTCGTAATGCGGTAGGGAGAATCGGGAAACCAAAAGTTCCCTCGAACTCGGTTTCTTTTGCCGGAACTATTTTATGTTGTAGTTCTTTACAATCCTCCGGCATAAGGAATAGTAACAAACAAATTTTGAAGAGGAGAGAAAAGGAAGTGACTACAAAATTATGGAACGAAGCAAAAGCATTGTGTGATTATAGTGAAACTCGTTTTGTGAGAGGAACCAGTATAAAATTGTAGTGAGTCTCTTTATCCTTCTGACATTTCTTTATGTTTTGTTATCCCTTGCAAACAATTTCGTCAGACTCTACTTCTTATTCATAGTTTGACTTATTCAAAATACTTAGTTTTGTAAAAAGCTAACACAATTCAACTCCCTTATGTTTTTTTTCACCTTCGGTATGAGTTTCATCACTAACTTTTTTGAAAAAAAAATAGAAAAGTAGAAGACAAAAGTGTAATTCAATTATAAAGATTAAGTTAACAATTATTTTGGTTTTTACAGTATATCAAAAGTTATAAAAACATCTACCAATCGTTAGTTGGTTCAGTGGTGATTGGCGCTGAACTTGGTAGGGAGGACCACGGTTCGATCCCCCGCAACTGCGATCGGGAGGGGGCTGGAACCACTTGATGCCAGAACTGACCCCCGAACCAGACTAAACTGGTGGTGTAAACCAAAAAAAAAAAAGTTATAAAAACATCTATGAACATATCTTTTGTTAATAATTTTAAGACTAAAGTGACAGACAAATAAACATTGAAATATCAATCTAAATAACAAAAGACACATTATTATGCATAAAATAAAAAGACACATGGATCCTACTCACTCCCCTTTTCTTTTACTCTGTATTTCTCTTCAAAACTCACAACTTAGCTTTGAAGAATTTTTCTTAAATTGCCACCTTTTGAAAACAAAATTCTTAAAATGCCATGCATTGAAAATAATTGACACAACCACTTCCCAAATTCAATACATTACCGCCATATAGGATGGCGTTTTTGAACTTGTAGCAAAAAAGTTTTTTGATATTGGATTCCTAGCTTTGAAGTTGATTTTGATATTGCAACCTCGGATTTTATCTTTACAAACACCAAACCAAACAGATAAACTGTGGTTGTTGTTGAAGATTTTTGTTGTAAGATAATGCAACACTCGAATGCACGTAAAGATTCAAAGTGTGTTTACACACTAACCTTTAGGTTCAATTCGTCCCCACCAATTCATGTATATTGGATGCAAATGAGATGAACATCAAATTCTCTGCAGGATATTTTGAATACCTTGAAGTGATTTGTACAACAACAGAACCTGAGAATCGAACCCTCAACACACAAGTTGTCCCATTCACTACACAACCATTAGAGCACATCCAATAACTTTGATATGTTTCTAAACATTAATAACTATAAACAGTATTACAATTCATATTTCCAAGTTTATATATTTTGGAAATATATCTCACAGTTGTCTTGAGAGTTGAGAATTTATAAAATGTTTGATAGTATATAATTTAAGTTTATCACAAAGTATGTATATTGTCATGAGCTAGTGGCAATAATGGAACTTTGGGAGCAAACACTCTCTAGTACCTTATGTCCCTGTCCGGCTGTCCCTATACATGTGTGTGGTTTAGCTGGGAGATACCATGGATCCAATTCTGCCACTTCCACCATGGATTGAATGGACACAACACAATATATAGGTAGATATGATATAGCTATAGTACTCACTCATTTATCAAAGTGGTCTAAAACTAGCTCTCAGAAACCCCACCTGAAAATCAACCAAGGTCATCCATTCCATCTCCTTGCTATCTAACCAAAATCTATGTAACCTTAGAGGTGTATAAATACGTTTGCCTTGTGTCAAAAAAAAAAAAAAAAGTTTGCCAGGTACCTCTTTATCTCAAACTAAATCTTTTTGTGAATTTTGTTGTTAAGATTGGACAGGTAGTGGGTTGAATTTTTTTAATCTTCTATCTAATATATTGCCATTTCCTGATTTTACTGGACAACTCTAATCTCATCTCTTCATAGTTAAAATCATATTTTTTTCCATTTTCTATAGCTACATTATTGCATCCCTGATTTTTCTTTTCTCAATTTTAAGATTCTTTGATGGTTTGATCATGACAATCATCTGGTGAGGATTTACTTAAAAGTGGCAATACACCCCTTAAATCACCCAATCTGTGACTTTTTAATGGAGAGATTCATTCAACTAAATTACTTTATGTTGGTGATTACAGTCACAAACTTCTTTTTTATTTCCGGTTAGTAAACACACTATCTTTTCTAATTTTTTTATCATCTCATTGTTTCTTTTATTGTCATAAAGTTACGTGCTGCTTCATTTTTATTTTTATTTTTGATTTTCTTGAGAACCATGCATGCATATTATTTTGTGAATTTTTGTTCAAATCATGTAACTTGTTTTGAAAAGTTAAGAGTTTTTCATGTTTCCATTGTTTAAATCATGTAGCTTGTTAGTTATTCATGTATGCTATAACATAGCTTCTAAAGAAAAAATGTATGCTATAACATGAACTTTTGTTAATCCTTTTTTATTTTTCTTCAAAATTAGATCTAATTATGGTTTTAATCATTTTTAAAATTTGTTTATTGATAGTTGTTTCTTTGGCACTTGTTTGTTGTTAATGATTTGATGATCTAAGTTTGATATTCAATAGTTGTATTTTGCATATTATCATTCAATTAACTCTTTAAAATCCGTTTTTCTGTCCATCCTTTCGGATAAAGTCTATTCTAGCCTTGACTCTGAGTCTCCTTTCGATGTTGATAAAATGATATAATTGAATTTAATTGTGTGTGTCGGTATCAAATAGAGGACATGTCTTCTATCAGAAGTATCCATGACTCATTGCACTCAGAATTTAATTGTTCTTATGCATAAACCGGTAAAATGTGCTCAAGGGTGATTGTTGGGTAGTTTACTAAGATCTGAGTGCTCTGGTTTGTTATCATACTCAAAGTCTAGATGAACAAATGCTCTCTCAACTTCTGGAAGTTTTCAAGCTTTATTTGTAGAGTCTCTCCAATGGCATGTGCTTCTTTTAAGGGTAAATGTAAATCTTTCGGCAATTCAATGTCTACCTGCTCAAAATTAGTGCCAAATGATGAGGCATAGAATCAACAAATTCTAAGCTGCACTTATATGAATATAGCATACATGAACAGAGGTTTATAAGACTAAATCCCCAAAAAAGAAAATTATCCTATTTTTGTCATGACAAGATATATGTGTTGATTTCGTCACAAGTACGTTCAAAATGAAATATGCACACTCACATATGAATAGCACCTGAAAGCCTGTACAAAATTGATTTTATGTATCATATTATGTTTTGCATGTCAAAAAGTACCAAAAGATGTAATTTCAGCAGTGGAAATTTAGGATATAATTTCTGTACATAACATGCCATCAACTATAACATAAGGTGCCTTAATTTCCTTAAACTTGGTAAATAAGAAAGACTGCACGTTTTAGAATTTCTTTTCAAAATTCGTTCCACGACATTATAATTTTCAATTTCAACCAGTCGGTAGACAAGAGCAATAGCAAAGAAATGTTGCTTGCTCTACACCAAGTCCACCAAATTGAAATTTATGCATACAAGTCCACCATTGTAATATGATTTCAAACAATCAATTAATGTTACTAGTAGTTGTATTAATTATTTGATTATAAGTATACATATGTTATCGTTTTGATATTTCAAGTCTGGTTCTCTCCTAGTTTTTTTTTATATGCTATCATGTATGGCTCTTCCCCCATTGAATGGATTTTCTCAAATGATTATTGAAATCTAAACGATGTCTTTTGTTATTAACAATAATATATGGACTCTTTTTAATAAAATAAAGAATGTCTCTCTCAAACGACGACATTGCACCACCGTTGGTGGTTTGAAGCGATTGAACTTGTAACATAACATCCAAACTTGTAAATGATCAAAAGATCCAAATCAATAGCCAAGTTATTACAGATTCCTAAACGTCTCTTCATTATACTCGAAAAGTTGTTTAGGTTTGAGTTTGATTAAACCCTTCCCTTCAAACACTGCATTAAGAACAGTGGTATTCTTGTGGCCTTGTTCAACTTTTTCAAAATTCAAATTCTAAAAATAGAGGATATTATGATTCAAAATACAACTTGACAGCTGAACACATGATTTATATGTTACAAATTACAATAACAATTCTTCCCATTATGTACAAACCATTATTATAGTTACCTGGGTGCACAAAGCAAAGCAAAACAGAAGATAAATTCCACGACATGAACCAGAATCAATCACGTTGCCACTTTTTCACACATGCATGTAATTACACAAATTATTATAACCTTATATTGGAAGTTGTGGAATATTTACAATTGAAGAGATGTTTCTGGGCCGGGGCATCATTCAACCAGGAACATAATAATCCATTTTCTCCACGGGCAAATTCAGAACAGATGTTTCCACCTATACAAAAAGGAAAAAATATAAGGAGTATATTAGAGCATAACCTAAAGTAGAGTACATACAAATTAAATACTAGAGATTGACTCAAATAGAAAATATTATAGTATAACCTGAAGTAGAGTGCATACAAATTCATTATTTGACAACATTAATTTAAAAATATATGACAATACTTAGGCAATGTAATGCTCATTCAAAGCCAGAGGCTCATTCAAAGTTTGTTGCTCAATTTAGTCTCAGAAAGCCAGTAAGACAAGACTGTACCTCTTCAAATGGAACAAAGACAAAGGGAGTCATTCCCCTCTTATGAGAGACTGCAGGCACATCTGGGTTGTGGGTTTCATCATCCTGCCATCCTTCAACAACTCCAAGAATGTCCTCCTCATATGCACTTGCCTCATTATTGTCCACACCACTAGTGACAAGTGAGATCAAATCCATCCTATTGTTAGCCCCTGTAGTTGTTCCCCTTAACCTATACCACATGTAGATCCATATCAGCATAGTGCAAAAGGAAAGTCCAACTCTTTTTTGACACATTTGTAACTCTCTTGTCTAATATTTGGCACACTTGTGCTAAATATTAGTTTCTGTATATTTTTAGCTAAAAGGTTTAGTTTCAAATGGTAGCTACATTCAGAGGATACAAAACTCTTATGTTCGTTCGATTAATGCATTCCATTTTCATGTACAGAACTGTTCAGATTCATGCAATCAATTTGCAGCTAAGCAAAAGCCAATGTAAGATTTTTTAAAGAAAAAAAAAAGGTTCAGTCACAATTACATATTAGACTTTGATGATTTCATTCTAACTTATATTAAGTGATTTTGTAGACTTGTTAAGGTGGTTGTGATATAAATATAGTCCTGATAGATTGGGATTAATTAATTTACATGTGATAATATTTGGATTTCATGCATACCAATGTTAAATAAGTTGAACATTCGTGTTTAAAGAAGCTTATAAACATTTACATTTTACTCTTCCAAAAAAATATATGTTCGCAATAAGTAGATCCCCACCCATTTCGTATACAGTATCTCTTATTTTTTACTTGTTGTGATCTGATATGATACTGAGTTTGGGTCTAACAAGGGATTGCAACATAGTTAGAAGGAGAGGGCATAACAAGGGATTTCATTCTGTAATTTTCAGTTAGGACCTTAGAGGTTTGGGCAGAGGGAGAATTATCTCCTCTTTGAGGAGCTTAGCTCTGGGACTACATAGGTTTTCTTTTGTAATATTTTATCTTTTCAATCAATAGTACGATAATACTGTTACTATTTCTCTTTAATTTGGGTTCTACCATGGTGAACCACATTCTTCCTTGCCATCTTGCCTCCTTTGATAGTTGGTACTTACTTAACATCTAATATGTAGGCTGAATTGTGGAATTGCATTTCTGTATTGTAAATTCCTCTGTGTTCTCTTTGGAAGTGTTCAATTTCATCTTGTCGGGGTAGCGTTCCTTCTTGCCATCTCTATGGTAATTATAAGTAGGGGCATTGACCTACTTTTCGAATGAGAAAGAGATTGAATTGTTTATCTAATTCATGTCTTTTGTGGAGGGAATCTAACTTCCTTGCTAGATAGAGTTCAACTAACTCCTCCAATCTCTGGGGTTTTTTTTATTTTGACATCAATCTAGGTGGTTTGAATCAGTCTAAGCCTGCTTTGCAGTTGATTCTGTTTAAATACCTAGCTATTCTGTGTAGCATCATTTCAAGTTTCATCCTTTTCTGGGTCAACTATGTCGTTCCAAAACCATTTAGCACTAAAATGTAGCCTTGCAATGAACTAGGGTGTCTGTGATCTACTTAAGATGTGTAACTGGATGGGTAGGATGCTAGGCAACCATTTAACAAAATGTCCTAGGGAGCTAATGTAATTCTTAATCAGCTTTGGCTACAAGATTAGTCCAAGGCTTACCTGACAAGTCTCTAAGGATTTGGCTTAAAATTTTATGTTCGGCGTTAATCTTCTGAGTTCTATCTCTATTGACTTTTTACTTACTGTTCATTTATTACTGCATATGCCACATTACAAAGGTCCTAATTTTCAAACTTGGTACAGATGTTAAAGCATTAGAAGATGCCTCACTAATAAATTAATACATAAGACTCACAACTTACTCATTCCTTCCTTTGTTTTCTATCATCACAAACATACACATTGATGCCTTCTAATTTCATACTATACAGGATACTTCTGCACTTTCAAACTTCTTTTTTTCCAATGTGCGCGGGAATTTTTTTATGGGGGATCAATTAGGCATTGGTGAATCCAGGGTGAAAGAAATACAAACACACACACAGACACACACACACACACACTCACACAGATAAAAGTGAAAATATTATCCTCCACCAATAGAAAATACTTTAAATGAATTTTGATCTATTCTCTTAGCAGCATAT